>OZ043927.1:1510474-11510474 GCA_964056405.1 Acronicta alni | reverse complement strand
ACAAAAGAAAAGCTACTTTTTGTATAAATTAAATGCATTTTAATTTGCATATTTAATTTTTAGGTTGTGCTAGGAAATTTGTAAGTGTATGTAGCCAATAGTGTTTTATGAACGGTTCGGTTGCATGTGTTTTGTATTGGGTTTCGGAATAATTATTTGAATGTGCCAATGCGTTTTGTTCTTTATAATTATTTTATTATGTTTCCTATAGCGTCATAATCCAAACTCGGTCCAGCAAATCCCAACCCATTTGCATATATTTTTTTAATTCGTTACCATAACTATGTTTTTATTCTGTATTTATCTCTACAATGTAAATGTAAAAGCCAAAACAATGAAATATGAGAAGTAAACAAACTAATTTTTAATAATAATTCATAAAACAAATAAGAGGCTATTGTACCTATTCATCATTATGAACAACTTTTACTATGGGATCAACCCTGAATCGCAAAAAAAAAACGTTAGATTGTCTCTTATATTGTGGATTCAAACACGCTAAGGTATGAACGATATGTCCGGTATTATGTAGAGTATGTAATCCGCTTTAAAATCCTGCTTTTTATAACAGAATTTAGCTTCCCATCGTCATTACAATCTGATTTGCATTCGTCAGATTTTTATAGCCGTACCGTCTGCATACCAAACTATGTGATTAAAATCAACAAATTTTGCTCATCTATATAGACGATGATTCGCCAAATCAAGTTCAATGTCTTTCAATGTCGTAATCCGAAAACCCAATTGAGGCAAGCGGTACTAATTCTAATGACATAATTTCTAGTCTATTCATGATTAGCATTAACGTGAATGATTTTAGCTGTACTTTTCGGTATTGTAAATTAATGAATGAATTTGCTTGAATTGAGCAGGCAACTTATTTAACATAAACACTTATCGCTTAAATAAAATAATATACTTAGTACATAAGCAGTACATAGGTAAGTACATGAGTAGTACATAGGTAAGTACATAAGTTGAACATAGGTAAGAACATAAGAAGTACAATAAGTAGTACATAAGTAGTACATAAGTAGTACATAAGTAGTACATAAGTAGTACATAAGTAGTACATAAGTAGTACATAAGTAGTACATAAGTAGTACATAAGTAGTACATAAGTAGTACATAAGTAGTACATAAGTAGTACATAAGTAGTACATAAGTAGTACATAAGTAGTACATAAGTAGTACATAAGTAGTACATAAGTAGTACATAAGTAGTACATAAATAGTTGTTTAGGAAGCATCGCCTACAACTACAAACAGTATGCAAATGTAAATTTGTAACTAATTGCGGCCAAGCTTCATCAGGCGTTCTCTCCGCCGGTGAATGAATTTTAAGTGTACCTTCACAATTTTATATTATCTGTACTTAAGTCTTTGTCGTTCATATTACATTCTCCTTTACAGTTCTAGTCTGGATTTTTTATTTTTCCTGCCTAAACACACATCCAAACATAATTTGGTCCTTCGAGCCGGATGAGAGAATCAGGAATAAGGATAAGTCCAGGAAATTAATTGGAAATACTACCATTTGAAGATTTATTGTGAGTAGCTGGCTAAGGTCAAAGGCAAAGGTCATCATCCAAGGAAAAGGATATTTAATGGTATTTGGCCAGTGCTGTGTCCCTTATTACATTTATTTCAGAACCCATTACTCATAATCAGGTAGTGTTTAATGTTTTTTTATCGAATTGTAAAGGTTAGTATCGATATTGGTATAATTTTTTGTTCTTTTGCACATGTATGATTTCTTGTCAGGTCACCAAATTAATGTTATAATTTGCACTCAATCTATTGTGTTAAAGGTAATTAAGCAGCAAACTAGGTTAATCATACTGTTAACCATTATTTTATGTAGTTTCCTTTGTTATCTTGCAATAGATATTATAAGAAATCTTACTTTGTAGGTACTTACTAAACTAACAGTTACTTTATATTTTAATGTAATTATAGGAAGGTTTACATGTACCTATGTGTCATTAGTAAAAACGACAATTTATTATTAACATCAACAAGTCCATAGTTTGTAAAGCAGAGTAGTATCTACTTGTGTATAATAGTATTAGGTATATTGAGTATTTTACGTTACCAATACTTATAACTAATTATTAGTGCTCAAATACCTATCAATTTCGTAGCAGTATTTCATTGTTATTGTAAAGTAATCAGAGTGAGTAAACCTCTTTGCCTGTTGTAATTGACTATAATATTTTAACTTGTTATGATAAGGTAAACTTGTAAAATTTCAGTGTGGTTACCTGCTTCCCAAAAAATGACTGATAGGGAAGAAAAGGAGCTCATTAAAAAACGAGCAAGTTATAAAGGTCGATTAACGGTATTTTCTAACTACTTAGAGGATTTAAAGGATTCTTTAACGCAAACCCAGATCAACGAACTGCAGTTACGACTCGGTAAGATTGAACATGTTTATTCGCAATATGACGAGCTTCAGTTAAGGTTGGAATGTATAGCGGAGGATATTAATATACAGTTATCAGAACGAACTGATTTTGAATCCTTATATTACAAACTTGTTGCGAGGGCACAGGACTTACTCGCTAAACGCAATGATGTTGCTAATAGTGATAAGTTTTCTCGCATTGGCAATAATAGGCTAGTTAAGTTACCTACCATCCAACTGCCCAAGTTTAATGGGACATATGACAAGTGGTTAGAGTTCCGTGATACGTTTTCAAGTCTGATACATTCAAATGACCAAATTGATGAAATTAACAAATTTCATTATCTCCGCACTTCCTTGGAGGGGACAGCCGCCGTAGTTATACAATCTATTGAATTTTCTGCTAATAATTATACCATTGCGTGGAATTTACTATGTGAAAGGTTTGATAATAAGCGGCTCCTCATTCAAAATCATGTATCAGCCCTATTTAATATTGAAATGGTTACTAAAGAATCCTCAGATAATATTAAACGTATAATTGATACTTTAAATAAAAACCTACGAGCGTTAGAGTCTTTAGGTGAGCCAATTACGTTTTGGGATACGTTAATAATTTATATAGTAACTCATAAATTAGATTTAAGGACTTATCGACAATGGGAAGAAGAAAAGGGTCATATAGATAAAAATAAATCAATCACATTAGACATTTTCCTTGAATTCTTGAGAAATCGTGCAGACTTGCTTGAAACATTAGATTTATCTCGCAATCAGCCTAATAATAACAGTAGTACTAAAACTAACAAGCATAAAACAATGATTTCAATGAACAGTGAAACACCACCACAGAAAAGTAAAACTAATAACAGTTCCTCTCAGGTATCATGCCCGCATTGTAATGATAAACATAGTTTAATCAACTGTCCGAAATTTCTTGGTCTCAGCAACGAGAAAAGGCTTGAGCTACTGCCTGAATACAAGGTATGCTTCAATTGCTTTCGGTCAGGTCATTACGCAAATCATTGTAAGTCTTATGGTTGTAAAATATGTCGGCGTAGGCATAATACACTGGTCCACGTGGAAGGTGCTTCACATAAATCTATACCTAATGTTTCTACTTCGCAAATCGGTAGCACTGCTACTGTTGATGCCACATCATCTGAAAATAAAGCCAATAGTAAGGTTTTAGTATCTGCACTTGCTACTGCTTATGTTAGTAATAAAAGTAAAAGTCAAGTTCTATTGGCTACTGCATTAATAAAAATTTATGACAAGAATAACCATGAATATCTCGCGCGGGCTATATTGGACACGGGCAGTACTACTTGTATAATGACAAATAAGTTATGTGATTTATTGAATTTGCCAACGGTTCAGGTAAATGAGTTAGTACAAGGCATTAACAATTCTCAATCACAAATTAATAAAATGTGCAGTGTCTCTATTAAGTCATTATGTGAAAACTTCACTACTAATATTTATTGTTGCATTTTACCATACATAACGGATGAAGTACCGTGTCATGAATTATTAATTCACAATTTGAATATACCTAGCGATATTTGTTTAGCCGATCCTTATTTCTATAAGCCGTCAGCGGTGGATTTAATTATAGGTGCAGATATTTTCTGGGACCTATTGGGACGGCAAAAAATCTATTTAGGCGAAGGTAAACCGATACTATTTGAATCTAGGCTGGGATGGCTAGTTTCAGGACCGTTGAATAATGGTGTCCAAGCATCGTGTTCACCAGCACGTCATAGAATTAACATGGCAAAACTTAATTCAAGTTCTTCACATCATTTCACATCTGAAGATGACATTCAAAACCTCTTATCGCGTTTTTGGGAACTGGACGAAGTTGCCCATCAGTCATCTTCATATTCTGATGAAGAAGCTAAGTGTGAAGAACATTTTGTACAAAACACAACTCGAATGTCAGATGGTCGGTTTTGTGTTAGGATACCACTAAAACAATCACCCCACGTTCTGGGTGACTCACTGGCTAGAGCAAAACATTGTCTTCTATCTATTGAATGTAGATTTAAAAGTCAGCCAGCTTTAAAAATTCTTTATTGTGATTTTATGAAAGAGTATATTTCGTTAGGACACATGTCTGAGTGTTCAGTTGATTTACAACAACTAGCATATTTTATTCCTCACCATGGTGTCTTACGCGAGTGTAGCATAACTACAAAATTAAGAGTAGTATTTAATGCCAGTAGTCTTACTACTTCTGGCATTTCATCGAACAACATTCAAATGGTAGGCCCAGTTGTTCAAGACGACTTAATGTCTATACTTCTGAGATTCAGAAAACATAAATACATTATTTCTGCTGATGTAGAAAAAATGTATCGGCAGGTGGTTGTACACCCTGGTGACAGATATTTGCAAAAAATAATGTGGCGGGATAACCCTTCAGAGTCTATTAAAACCTATGAACTTAACACTGTGACATATGGTACAGCCAGTGCACCCTTTTTAGCAACTAGGTGTTTGAAGCAAATTGGCTTGGATTGTAATGATGAAAAAATTGCTAATATTATAATCCATGATTTTTATGATGATTTGCTCACAGGTGGGGATACAATATCTGACGTCACATATATACGTCAAAAAGTCACAAACGAGTTGGCCTCCGCTGGTATGCCACTTAGGAAGTGGAAGTCCAACAATACTTTGATTATTTCAGACGAAGTCTCAAGTTCATCATTAAATCTAAACATTGGCGCCACTGAACCAAGTAAAACATTGGGTCTTAACTGGCAAACAGACTCTGATGAACTTCGCTTTTCAATAAGTAATACGTCAAAATCAAATAATGTAACAAAACGTGAGGTTTTGTCTGTTACATCTCAAATATTTGACCCTTTAGGTCTATTAGCTCCATGTATCATACCAATGAAAATAATAATGCAAAAACTTTGGTTGCATAAATTGTCATGGGATGACTGTTTACCCCCAGACGTCGCTAAGACATGGAAAGATATTGTTGAGAGGTTATTTATTTTAAATAGTTTACGCATTCCACGTTTAGTCTTTTGTAATTCTTGGAAGGTGATAGATCTACACATATTTTGTGATGCATCACAAACCGCTTATGGTGCATGCATTTATGTACGGAGTATTAAAAATAATAATGAAGTTTTGGTGCGTTTACTTACAGCAAAAAGTCGAGTGGCTCCTATCAAGCCGACTACAATTCCGCGACTCGAGCTCTGTGCTGCCTTGGTTGGGGTGAGGCTATATGAAAAGGTGATTAATTCACTAGCCGCACCAATTCAAACTAGTACATTTTGGAGTGATTCCACAATAGTCCTGGGGTGGTTAAAAATGATACCAAGTAAGCTGCAAACGTTTGTACGCAATCGTGTAGCAGAAATAGTAGAAAAATCGAATGCCAATTGTACTTGGAGACATGTTCCTACTCATCTTAATCCCGCTGATTTAATATCTCGAGGAACTGATGTAAGTCAAATTCAAAATCTTAATTTATGGTGGTCAGGACCTAATTTTTTAAATCAGGATATAAGCAAGTGGCCTTCTTTTCCAGCTTCTGTGGAACCACTACCGGAAACTAAAACTGAGGTTTCTTTATTAAGTTCCGAAACTCCGATACCTCTAATTGATTTTAATCGTTTTTCAAACCTTTCTAGACTTAAACGTGCAACAGCGTACGTGTTACGATTTATTAATATTTGTAAAAAGCAACCACCGACCACTGAACACCTTAGTGAAACTGAATTGCAAAATGCATTAAATCTAATTGTCAAACTATCTCAAATAGAATCATTTCCTGAATATAAATTATTAATTAAAAATCAGTGCTTACCGAGAGGAAGTCCATTAACTAAACTTAACGTATTTTTGGACAAGTGTAATTTAATTCGTGTAGGTGGTCGCTTACAAAATTCTTCATTTTCATATGAAAAAAAGCATCCATTAGTAATACAGTCCACTCATCGATTTTCAAAATTATTATTTGAATTTAAACATAAAGCTCTAATGCATGCAGGGCCGCAACTTTTATTGGCTTGTATTAGAGATAGTTTCTGGCCAATAGGTGGTCGCAACCTGGCTAAATTGTGTTATCATCGTTGCGTCATATGTAGTCGCATTACCGCTAAGCCAATTAATCCCATTATGGGAAACTTACCTGAAAAACGGGTGGCTTCCGGTGGTCATCCATTCCAATGTGTTGGGGTTGATTACGCAGGACCTCTACTGTCAGCTTCGCGACAAGGTCGTGGTTGTAGACTTGTAAAAGTGTATATTTTACTCTTTGTTTGTTTCACGACAAAAGCTGTTCACATTGAATTGGTGGGTGACTTAACTAGTCATAATTATTTATCAGCACTTCGTCGCTTTATGTCTCGTCGAGGTAAACCTACGCATATATATTCTGATAACGGAACCTCGTTTGTTGGCGCTTATAACGAACTCGGTAAATTTTTGAAAGAAAATAACAGTTCGTTGTCTGGTGACATTGCCGCTGAAGGAATCAACTTCATTTTTATTCCTCCTTATGCTCCACATTTCGGTGGTCTTTGGGAGGCAGGTATCAAATCAGTGAAGTATCATTTAAAACGAGTAATGGGAAATTGTCACCTTACATATGAAGAATTATATACAGCACTGGTTCAAATTGAAGCCCTGCTTAATTCGCGGCCGCTCACGCCGTTGTCATCGGACCCTAATGACCTTCTGCCGCTAACCCCTGGACACTTTTTGATAGGAAGGACACTGACGTCCTTGCCTGTACCGTCTTATGAAGCTACTGCTATAAGTCACTTAAAACGATATGAACGGATAGAAGCTTTACGTCAACACTTCTGGTCGAGGTGGAATAAAGAATATATTTCGGAACTACAGCAGCGGACAAAGTGGAAGTCTTCAAAGACAGTTTTAGAAACTGATCGTCTTGTTGTAATAAAAGAAGACAATTTACCACCATTGAAATGGCGACTAGGCCGAATCTCAGCAGTCTATCCAGGACGTGATGGAATCAGTCGTGTGGCAGACATAAGAACTGCGACTGGAACAATCCGGCGTGCATGCAGCAAAATATGCCCACTGCCATTAAACGAAGGTTCTGGTTGAAAGATGGCCTTTCAACGCCCGGGGGCATGTTTAGGAAGCATCGCCTACAACTACAAACAGTATGCAAATGTAAATTTGTAACTAATTGCGGCCAAGCTTCATCAGGCGTTCTCTCCGCCGGTGAATGAATTTTAAGTGTACCTTCACAATTTTATATTATCTGTACTTAAGTCTTTGTCGTTCATATTACATTCTCCTTTACAGTTCTAGTCTGGATTTTTTATTTTTCCTGCCTAAACACACATCCAAACAATAGTACATAAATAGTACATAAGTAGTACATAAGTAGTACATAAGTAGTACATAAGTAGTACATAAGTAGTACATAAGTAGTACATAAGTAGTACATAAGTAGTACATAAGTAGTACATAAGTAGTACATAAGTAGTACATAAGTAGTACATAAGTAGTACATAAGTAGTACATAAGTAGTACATAAGTAGTACATAAGTAGTACATAAGTAGTACATAAGTAGTACATAAGTAGTACATAAGTAGTACATAAGTAGTACATAAGTAGTACATAAGTAGTACATAAGTAGTACATAAGTAGTACATAAGTAGTACATAAGTAGTACATAAGTAGTACATAAGTAGTACATAAGTAGTACATAAGAAGTACATAAGTAGTACATAAGTAGTACATAAGTAGTACATAAGTAGTACATAAGTAGTACATAAGTAGTACATAAGTAGTACATAAGTAGTACATAAATAGTACATAAGTAGTACATAAGTAGTACATAAGTAGTACATAAGTAGTAAATAAGTAGTACATAAGTAGTACATAAGTAGTACATAAGTAGTACATAAGTAGTACATAAGTAGTACATAAGTAGTACATAAGTAGTACATAAGTAGTACATAAGTAGTACATAAGTAGTACATAAGTAGTACATAAGTAGTACATAAGTAGTACATTACAAGGTTACCAACCCTTTAAAAATTCCTCCAAACACTGGCGCATTCACGATCATAATCGTACAATATCCTGTCAAAGCATATACTTGAACTGTTCAAAAGTTTATTTTCACCACATCAAAATACCTATTTTTTCCTCTTTATTTATTTATAGGGGCTTTTACGCATAGCGTATGTCAGTCCCATCGTATACTAAACAATTATACTTTCACAGGACCAGGGCCATGGCCCTGTTCATAATTCCATAATTGTTCCATAATTGTTTAGTGACTCATGACTTTGAACAAACTCTTAGCATCGTCGCCATTTGGTTGGGATAGAATTGTATGGAACATGCCTACATCAGTTCTGTTCAAATTCAAAATACCTATGTATCTACTTATGTAGGAAAATCTCTAGTTGATGGGCAATTTTTAACTACAAATATACTGTAGCTAAAAATTGCATAAATATAGGAATAGGCAAAGGGCGAAATTTTTGGGAGCTATCTAAATTTTTTCAATAAAACTTCATCTAGGTCTGTCCTTTCGTCGCTTTCTTTAAACTTCAGTGAAGGAAGAAGTGGGAATCTATTAGCATCAAGAGGTCAACAGAATGCAAAGTATAAAGAACAGTGACGATTTATCCTCCAACAGAATAGCTAATCTCTTAAAATAAAGGAGAAACTAAAATTGTAAGCTTGAAATTCGATTAAAATGTGTTACTTACTTTATGACAACAGCAGGCAGCAGTATGTTGGACAGTATTAGTGAAAAGTATATAGCGGCGAGGGTGAACGCCCCTGCGCCCGCGTCGCTATTGACAGAGCTCTGAAGGTTGGCAGTCCCATGGAACGCGGTGAAGTGCACCATGAACGCGAACCCTAGCACCAAGATGTTGCGGTTGATCCGCCATTTCTCATTAGTCCCGAAGATCACCGATGTTTCTGGCATTATGGTTGATTTTCTGAAACACATTCCCAAGTCGTTAGTGGAAAGTGTAAAATGAACCACCAATTTGTACTTTAGAAAGAGTTTATACTGTTTTTATACTCAAATTGTACACCCAGAAATTAACATAATTTTTGCTGTAGCACCACTAGAACCAAAATGCATTAGCAATCTTCCTTTCCACTAACAATGTAGTTAGCAATGCGAGTGATATAGATCCAAACATAAAAAAAAAACCAAGATATAACGCGATATTCGCTTTAACTCAATCGCTTATGTAATTAGTCCCGAATTATACCTATGAATTATAAACACTAGATTCTCCTGGTAAAGAAACTCCAGAAAAGCCTGAACGAAATTAGCGTCCGGTGGAATGGAGTTAGTTTAGTCTATAACAACTCTATAATAATTGTATGTGTACCTATTCAAACTTGAAGAAGAAGAAACAATATAAACACATCTAGTGTCTCAACCACTTTACGGACCTATATACTTTTTACTTACAATGTTTTTGTTGGTTGATTTGTTTGTTTGGAATTAATATAAAGTTGTTTTTCCTTAATACAAATGAGCTGTCAACCAACAAAATATTATAGACACAAAAGGAAATCTATAGCTCTCTTCAAGACCTGTATTAGATCAATGATTTGAATTTTGAATGACCCATCCAGTTCTCTTCATATTCATGCAGACTTGTTTCTCATTTACAAAAGATGTATTACTAAAACCTTTATACAATTTTCAACTAATCATATTAAATCTCTCTGGATGTATTCTACGATGTAGGTAGCAATTGCTTGCACAGGATTTTTTCTGCTCTCAATTCATATTTAGAACACAGCAAAACGTTAACAATTTTCTAATGTAAATATTATTCACCGAAAGAGGATTTTTTAGCTCGACAGATCATAAATAAATTTAATATTTTTTATTGCTTTTTTTATTCAGTTAAACAACAGATCACAATACACGTGCGGAACACTCCCTTCTCCTAATTTACATTCAAGGATATTGGAATAAACTGATTGTATCTCGATACTGCCAGACCTAACCGGTTTATGGGCACTTGCAATTGACATGTTTAGCCTATTGAAAGAGGAAATAAGTACAGCCTAAGTTAGTTAAGATATGAAGGAGCTCTTTCGTTGGAAGCTGAAAATTCATAGGGTTCATTACCAGGTATAGTTTAACCCACGGAATACTTGTGTTGTGTGGTTAAACACAATCATCGTCAATCTATTAGCTTTCCCACTGCTGGGTAAGGATCTCCTCTCAGAATGACAAGGATTAGGCTATAGTCTACCACGCTACCCAGATGCGGGTTGGCAGACTTTACAGACCGTTGAGAAAATCTCTCAGGCATGCAGGTTTCCTCACGATCTTATCATAAATAATACGCACATCATTGCGGAAAGTCGGAAACACATCATAACATTGGAATGATGTTATGGACGTATGTTATGGACGTCTCTTTCAGTGAACGCCACTCACGGAACGAGTAAAAACCGCACTTGCCTTCAATATTTGCCGAATAATCATGGCCATGGGATCCTTGAAATTCGCCACGACAAATCAACAACCTGACCAAACACCGCCGGAACATTTGTGAACTTTTAACATTCCCAGTCTCTGTACTGTAAGGCTTATCTCGGTGTATCAACTGATGTAATGCTGAAAACTCGTGCTGCTACATTACGGGAAAGTGCTCCCGGTGAGAACACCCCTTAATTTTTTAAGTTTACTTAAAAAAATTAAGATATAGATAGATATAATAGTTGTTTAAGATTTTAAAAATAAAAAAATACTGAGTCCGATCTACAAACTAACAAATCTTCTTCCTCCGAACCTTTTTCCAACTATGTTGGGGTCAGCTTCCAGTCTAACCAGCTACGACTGAACCACAGTACCTATTTTGACCTACTGCACGGCTACTGACAACGGTGTGGATGTGACAAAGTTCTGACCGAACAATATTTAAAATTCGTACTATCGACACGGAGAAGAAGACACTATTCTACACGAAGCGAGTGCTATCAGACCTCCGCAACCCAATTTCTGAGTAATACCGATATCCTGAGGATAGATTTGTTGTCAGGCTTTTTGAACTTCTGACTACCACTGACGATTTTCATAGGTGTTCGTATGACAACCGGGATCGACAGCTTTACAAGCTCTCCGAGGTATAGAAGGTCTCTATATGTCAGGAATGGTCACTCATCCATAGACTGACCGCGACTAGCGCAGCTTAAATTTGCAGATCGGTTTATTTAATTTTTTTTAAAAAAAGGTCAGTTTAGTTATTACTTAGCCACAAGCCTTACTAGACAAACTAACAAGTACCTAGTATAGATATGATTTAATGTATGATATGCAAGATACTCATAGATTTATAATTGTCTGCAAACCGCTTAGTAATGTCATACTGTTTGCGAATCTATGTTGCTATTGAATTCTACCTACACTCATGTAATTATATTTTATTTATTATTTAATTAGTCTTAGTATAACATTAGGTCGTTAAACACTTTACATAACACAATCATGTTCTTTTAAAAGAAAAACCCAATAACTCTTGGGATCGAAACTGGGACCTAACACTTAAGTTACCAAAGTGTTACAGTGTAATTAGGTATCATTGCTAGACATGTGTAACGAACGCCTCTTATTTTATAACATTAGTGTTTAATTTCATGTAGGAAGTATAAGATTATATTTCCTACATGAAATTATTTGTAATAAAATTATAAACATACTGAAAAGAGCATTAACTATATTACACGCACGAGGCTATAATCATTTAGTGGATTAAACAATAGATTTGATACTAACATCCGGTTTATGAAAATACATTCATAATATTATCTCTAATCAGTAAAGCAGGGTATTCATCGGGAGCGCTCGCGTGTAATGTAACAATGCAAAAAAATATTCCGTCAAATTCAGAACCTCGTCCATTTTTTGAGTCGGTTAAAACTTCGATGTTGAACATTTTTGCGCGGTTTTGAAGCTTCAGGTTAAATTTTCCGGTCGAGGATTATTATTAGGTTTTTCTATGAATTTTCAAAATACTCAGTAGGTATGATCTGGATTTGTTGCTCGTCCCCGTCGAAAAACATATCGGTGAAGTGTGGTGTGTATTTGTACACCTCTGATTAATGCCAGACATAGCAGTATCATATCAATAAAATAAAATGCAATGTCTAAAGTGGCTTTTTGTAGAAAGAGAAAAACAGTGTTTCTACACGCGCACACGAAAAACAAAAAAAAAAGATATATGTATCACAAAACGCTTACAAAGATTGTGTGATCGTGTTCGCACGGATACAATACAATACAAGCTTTGTAACCTTGGCCTGACATACGCGTATAGATTTGAGGTCAATTCTTAGCACGAACTAAATAAATCAAAGCTTTAATTGTATTTCGAATCTGATATTGCCTATTAATAACAAATTTCGGTATAATAGCACTTTTTTTTATATTTGTAGGACTTTTTAAGTCATTATACAAATCGCGTCTTCAAAAAAATATCCAATCGGATCGAAGATCCAAGAAAAAATTGATAGAAAACTCTTTGTTTTCTATCCAATGTTTCTCTATAGCATTTTCTTTATTTTTTATAAGTAGTTCCAACTAATTAACTTCAATTAATGACTCGTACTCATGATTCATTTAATTTAAATTTTCCTTTTTATAATGTTAATGGTATAATTTAAGTTTGCTTTTGAATTAATTGCAAGTTTAAAAGGCTTTGTTATGCAGATGACACGATTCAATCAATGAATTCAACTAAAATCTGATTTGGTCTTGAATCCACTGCTTTCCAGGTAAGAAAACGGCATATGGAGGTAAAATCATTCCAAGACATGTGACACTATCGTTTCTTATGCCCCACTTTCTTTCAGAACCACATAGAGAAGGAGAGGGGGTAAAATATAGTCCACCACGCTAACCTAATGCATCTTCTTGAGTTACTAACTCAAAAGTATCTAAGGAATAAATTGAACTGAAACCTGCATCCCCCCAGTTAAGTACACCGGACGCTTTAGCCAACTCAGCGACAATGCCTAAGATCGAATTTTACTTTCTGTAAAATTACCTACCCTTAATAAATTTTTGCATGTGTTAATGAGAAATACAAAAATAAATACTCAAAAATATATAAGTAACTATTAAATGAGACTCATTGTTTTATAAAAAATAATATGAATTCCTGCATGTAGGCAAAGTAGACGAAAATCATTAGTTATTCATCATGTGCAGTCCACATATTACACAACATTACGCCAATCAAGTCAATTCCTTGAATTGTCATGCAGGACACAGAAGCAGAAGCAGGACATATATGATTGCGTAAAATAGTAAGAATTCGCTTAGGCCTAAGTTCTAAGGAATTGGTGTTGTATTAGTCACATGATAGAATTAACAAGCATTTTTTACGTAATGATTTCTGATACTTTTGGACATTGAAATACATAATATGTTGTCGGTTTTCACACGAAACCTTTCATAGGACCAATGAAGATTGCCTTGTGGCCACAAATCCTGTATAAACTTAACATAAACTACTTGCCTTATTAACTGCCCACCCAATAGAATGCAAAATTAGTTCGTAAAGAAACGTTTTTTTTAAATGCCCGGGACAAATGTAACAAGCATTTGGAAATTTTTAAATAGGTATTTAGCGTAACCATGACTTATTAAAAAAATATATGTTTCAGTACTTGCCGATTATACTATCCGTTACATTTTTAAATATCAAAATCACTAGCTAGGTTAGGGACACACAATCAGGACAAGGTTCCCTTCCAGAAGATTACGGTGCAACAGAGCTTTCTGATACCTTTTTATAACTTTACGATTGTTTTTATTTTTTTCTTTTATCCTAGGTAGTATAGTTTTCATTCGGTTAACTTTAGTTTGATAGTATTAAATAAGTGTAGAATAGCGTTGTTGGTTAATAACCAAATAAATCAAGACACGACATTTAAAATAACTGATAGATATTATTAACAGTACTTTTTGCTAATTATATTTTCCATTAAGCAGTTGACGCATTGTTTAAGACATTTTTTATGATTATGCTATTAATAGACCTTGCAAGTAATTGTTATCGTATTGATTTTAATACCTCGCTCGAATCACTATAATTATTGATTTGTGATTGATCAATTTGAATTGGTAATTGAGAACGTTGTTTTTAGTAACATATTAACACACTTATCATGCTTTATTAATTTATAATCTTTAACAAATACAAATATGAATTAATATGGCAAATCAATGTTGGCCAACATTATAATATGCATACCTATATAATTTAAACATTTAAAAATGTTTACAATGCGTTAATGCTAAATATAAAAATTAAAAATAATAAAAAGAAACTAACATGCATACTGTTGTTCATTTTTATAACATACCTACCAACAGGTCAGTGTGCCCCAAGGTTTAGGCAGAGCTGTAGATACCCATCCGTCCAACCTTAACTTCAAAGTATGATCTTCGTTGATTGTTTGTTTGGCGCCGACTCAAAATTAGTTATTAAGACAAAGGTTATTTTATTTTTGGCTTTTCAGTTGTCTTTCTCGTCGGTTCCTTTTATTGTTAAAGTGTTATTATTTTAAGTCTCATTTTATGGGGGGGGGGGCAGCATATAAACCATACTACGAGCTGTCACTTGTAAAATAGATCGTTTGTTCGGCCTAAAACGAACCTAGCACCGCGCGCTCGGCAGCCGCGCTTGCGATTACTAAACCAATGAGGCAGTCCAGACATTTTTTTTTATAGTGTAGTAACATAAACCTCCGTAACACGTAACAGTGCTCCACGAGGAAACGTTGTGTTGGCAGTGGGGGGGACTTTGACACCTTTATACTACCAACTTAACTAATCCTCTTTCATTTTACGGGGTCGGCAACGCGCAAGTGATACTCCTGGCAACACCAGGAGTGTCACAAGCGTGACAAGGTGGGCCGTATGCTTTTTTGCCACCTTAGTAGCATAAAAAAATAACGAAATACCTTTTTTTGTTAACGAGGGGAAACCTTGACAAGTCGACCGGTCCACGGGGATTAGACCGGGGAGTTTGAGATTCTTACCCACCTACAAAAACATTTCCAGTAGGTATTCATTATATTATTACCACTATCGACCCGTCCCCGCTTCACAATGTACAAATTGGGGTGCAATGTACAAATAACATACATTTATTATACTTACATATAAACCTTCCTCTTGAATCACTGTAGCTATTAAAAAAAACCGCATCAAAATCCGTTGCGTAGTTTTAAAGATTTAAGCATACATAGGGATATAGGGACAGAGAAAGCGACTTTGTGTTATACTATGTAGTGATAAATACTTGACACATTGAAATAAAACTACTTTTAAGATTTTATCGTGTTAAATTGATATTATTAAGTATTTTAATTAATCCCTACCTTTACAGCGTCCATGGTGATTTATTCCCTTGACGTCGAGTCCCGCCACGTCGAGTCTCCTCTACGTCTATTTTGTAAACTCCTGTTATTGTAGCGGGAGTTTTCAAAGTACACGTGAAGGAGACTCGACGTTGCGGGACTCGACGTCAAGGGAATAAATCCCATGGTTACGGGTAGCTATTATCAATATAACGCGATTTAAACCGTAAAAAGTAGTTTTATTTCAATGTCTTATATTTGCGTAAGTGTCAGAAATAAATGCTTCACATGTTTTTCCACGATACGGGATTCTTGTGTTTTTTTTTCGATCAATCCTACCTGCCCGTTGCCACCTTGAAGCCTCATTTAGGTACCTAATTAATTTTCCTCATATTGGAAGAACTTAAATACGTACTTTGGTACCGGTTTCTGACACGCGAATATTAAAATTATTTAATAATTAACATCAACAAAAATGTAAGATAGCCAGCTGTTAGTAATTATAACACGATGTCTAAATAACTCAGCCCACCCATGACCATGGATGCCGCAAAGCAGCGGTCGCCATCAAGTGCCCGCGTAAATGTAAGTCCTAATTAAGTATAATAGAGGAATAGAGGCGACCTGGTGACCTGAAAGGCTTTCGCCTAGTTTGGGCACCAGTCTCCCACGATATTATGTACGCAATAATGTAAGCTATTTTATTGTCCATTGATTTTATCATTTTGTGTATGATGTTGTGGAGAGAATAATAAATCCCTTATCCCTTATTGTATAATACCTAAATAATAATACATAAACACATACATAAAAACATACCATCACGCCTGTATTCCCGAAAGGTTAGGCATACGTGTATCACAGCTGTACACCCACAGTTCGCCAGTATGTTTTAGGTTTTGAGTCACCGAACTGCTACTGAGAATTTCATAGAAAAATCAAACACTTTGCATTTCCTGACCTGAGAATCGAACCTAGGACTCTAGCGTAGCAGTCGCGTTTAAGACCATTAGTCAACAAGGCAGTATTTTTTTTCCTCCCGCTGCAGAGCAGAGGCCACTATTTCCAGTCATCTCGGTTTAAAGCCTTCTAAAGGAGATAGCGGGACGAGCTAGTCCTATATTGAAAGGATTGGACTTAGAAGGCTTTAAACGAGCCAGTTAGTCTATTACATTAAATAATAATAATCATCATCAGCATATATTCATCCACTACTAGACGTAAGCCTCCTCTAATATGCGCCATTTTAGCCTGTCCTCGGCTTTTCGCTTCCAGCTTCTGCCAACAACCTTTCGTAAATCGTCATCAATCTTCATCTTGCCAGAGGGCGTCCTACACTATGTTTACCGAGTCGCGGTCTCGACTCGAGAATACGTCTACCCCCTACTTGTTCATTCTTCTGCAGATATGGCCAACCCACTGCCACTTAATTATTTACTTGCCATTAAATTAAATAATTATAAAACCAAAGTAATTACGTCTGGTGCTATGAACTAGTGCAGCCCGCCTCTACCTACTATGTGGACCTTTCCTACCACAAGTTGCTGACCGCTGCTCTAAAGGATCCATAACGCGATAAAAATATAATACCTAAGTCTTTACTTAGGTATAGTAGTAAAGCTAATAAGAAATCAAAGCAGTAAACGGTTGGTGGCCAAGGGATATAAAACGATCACGGGGCCTCCAGCCCGATGGTTGGATCTTATTGTGAGGGCAGTGGGTGCGACGTGCAGAAGATCGGTAACAGTGTCCGAATAGAGAAGCTTTCACTAAGCAGTGAGTGTTACCGGCTGAATAGATAAGTAGATGGATAGAATAAGAAGAAATGTCTTCCAACACCCTTACAGGATCTATGCATGTTTAAGTTAATAATAGATACTTCCTATATTTTCTGTAACTGGTGCAATCAATAAATCCGTAAAAGGTACCTACTTAATGTTATTTCAATACGTACTTCTGGTTCTGCATGTGAAAATGTCTTAATTACCACCTTCATATATCGGGCAGGTGGTTAAAACAAAGAGCTTTTTCCCAAGTAGGTACCTACACCTAACTGTTACTTACTCGCTAATTATTGTTTAAGGCATGTGCCTTACTCAGCGTGTGCGACCCCGACCTATAAATTAACAGTTTTATCAACATTTGTTCGTTTTTTGCAATACGACATTGATTAAGTTATTATATACGAGTATACCTAATGCTGCACTCAGGGACATTAACGTAAATGAATCATTAGCTAATAATAGTATCGAGCATAACTTAGTACGCTGACAATAACAAAAAATAAGTTAAGAATTGACGACGTCTGTGGCCTAGTGGGTCGCGTATCGGACTGCTGATCACGACGTCGTGGGTTCGATTCCCACAAGGCACAAATATTTTTGTGATGAACATAAGTGTTCGTGTTTGTCTGAGTGTTTCTTATATATTATAAAAAAAAAGTATTATATCCATTGTCTAGTATCCATAGTACAAGCTCTGCTTAGTTTGGGACTAGATGGTGCTGTGTAACATTTGTCCAAGAATATTTAATTTAGGTAGCCAACGATTTACTTACTTCAATTAACGTCTATGGCTCTAGACAGTCGGACTGAATTTCAACTCCGACTGCAAAATGCAGTTCAAATACAGTTATTACGACTGCAATAAAACTGCAAACCAACCGTGCAGCTCGATTGCAGTAGAAATGCAGTTGAAATTAAATCCGTCTGTCTAGGGCCTATGCATACAGCAGTTAGTGTAGAGGTACCTACTTATGTATGCTTTAAATAAATATCATACTCATCAGATTATCATTAAACTTTATGACGTAGGTATAACATAAAGTAGGAGCTGATATTTAAGGATGGTAAACATGTATACAAATATTGTATTGTAAGTATTAATTCTCGACTGTTCTTTACATTATTTCAATCACAAGTTATTAAGTTACCTATAGATATATCATTTATACGGATTTTACATACATACATACTCTACTCACACCTTTTTCATCAGGTAGGCAGAAACTACAGAACGCCATTTGCTACGATTACGGATTTACTGATTTTATCATGTTATATTGATATTATTAATCTATCAAGACTCCCACCTCAAACTACTCATGACCAATGACCATGTACGGCGTCGGGAATAATAATATCAATATAACGCGCTAAAATCCGAAAAAAGTTGATTTGTTTTTATATTTTAGACCAGTTTTACTTTGAGGTATCGACATCACAAAAATTAATTAAAGTAAGTAGCTTATTTAGTAGCTCTACCTACCATGTTAGCTATGTTAGCTGATGTCAAATTTACTTTAACCGAGCACAAATCTAAACTGAACCATTACTCAAAATTTATACAAAATTATATACGATATTTATTTTGTTAAATAGATCTTTTAAAGACACTTTTACAAGTCAAAATTTAATTAATACTAGATGACGCCGTCATTTCCTAGCTGACAACCTCTGAGAAGAAACGCCGGAACAAACTCGAATATTCATGGTCTCTTTTAAAGTCCAGACAATAACAATATTCATGCATTATCAGATAATTATGTGTTTTACAGTGTAGGCAAATTTGAACAGGCCTTTTGAAGAAAGAGCCATAGCAGTTTTGAGTTAACCAGTCCGAACTAACGGCACGCATACATCAGTCATCGTGTAGCTCAACAAAACCAAACATTCTGATAACACTGTTTGACATGGGAATCAAACTGATCGGACTTCACGCTCAGCTGCCGCGCTTGCGATCATCTGACCAATGAGATAATGGAAAAATAATGTAATTTGACCATTGTCTTCAGGCTGGTGACAATATAGAATAGCCATGACCTTGAGAGTGGAATAGACTACCACTCTAATCTCTAATAACAATGGCATTGCTGCATTCGTTCATTATTGTGCCAACATTATACAATTTACAACAATTTTTAACACGACCGCAGCTTTGAAAATAGTACTTAGTATTATATACATGCAAATATAATTTTTAACGACCGTCTAATTGGGCTAATTATAATTTTAACGACATTTTAAAACAATGCGTGGTTGATATATCTATTATATTATGCTTTATTGTATTTTTAATCGTGACCTTGTGTTTCCATCAGTCAGCTTTGTAGTAAAAACTATTAAATAACTCAGCATTTTCAAATCAGCATCAATATGTAGGTACCAACGTGTAGTATGGAAACCACATTTATGATGAATTATAAAACAAGGTTATATTTTTATAGTTTTTATTAACTTAAGTGCCTCAGCGATCTAGTGGTCGTAAGCGCGACTGTTACTGCAGCCTGGGTTCAATTCCCAGGTCGAACAAAGGTTTATAGGGTTATTCTATGAAATTCTGAGTAGCAGTTCGGAGTTTGGATTTGAGCCCGCTTTAATAGCACAGCTTTAACAGCATGAGTACCCCTCTGCCTAACCCTTCAGAGAATACAGACGTGATAACATGCCATTATGTGGTCAGGCTGTGGAATCCTTAATTCAGCCGCCCACAGGCCACAGCTCATGGAGGCAGGAGGTCATTTCCGTACTATAAAAAAAAATTATGTCCCACTTATTAAGGGGCGACCCTATTGCCATCAACCAGGCATAAATCCAAACTCCGAATTGCTACTATATACCAAAATTGAGGACGTAAATTCGAGTCCGTCCCGCGGTTCAATATTTCTTTCGCAGAATGATTAATTTAAGAAAATAACACACATCAAACTAGTTATTAATAAACACGTGTTTAAAATGTTTCGCGGTTTAGAGTAGGTATTAGATGACATGTGGTCTATGCAAATGTCTTGCGGGCTCCCGCAACCGCATCGTGGAAACTTCTTAAAGCTTTACCGTCTTATTCATAAAAATATAAAACGTCTTATAAATCTCCTATTGCTAAAATATGTTTTGTCTTGTTTTGTCCAGTAATATTTTATTACTGAGAAAAGAAGACAAAACACATTATTAGTATTTATATAAATTATTAAAGTTTTAGATGTAAACGTCACTGTTTATTAGTCGTCTGGTCATAAGCGCGCTATAGCTACGCTAAAGATGTAAGGTTCGATTCCCAGGTCTAGCAAAGCGTTATTGCTTTTTTTTTTAATTCTCAGTACCCTGGAGTTTGGCAATAAGCTCGCCTCCTTTTACATCGAAATATAAACATACCGTTGAACTGTGGGTATACATACCTATATTAGTTACACCTCGGCCTACTCCTTAGGCATTATAAGTATGTTAAGTTTAACATCAGGGTAATTCATCATTTTTTTTTATTATTATTATATAGCGGCTTAAGTATCACTGCGACCGCAGTCGGTCTATTGTGATCGCCACCCCATCATTGTATGAGAGTAAGTCAATGTAATGTGAATGCCTGTAGAGACATTGTCCTACATTGTTATATTGGATAACAAAGTAGGGCAATGTCTCTACATTATTAACCTACCATGCCATATGCAAAATGTGTGATAGCTTTGTGCTACGAAATATCAATGTCAAATGGAAAGCGTAGAAATGAAAAATTGTCGTTTTAGACATATCTTAATAAACTATAAAGTAAATTAAACATACGATACAAGATTATTTATAAGAGAAAAAGAACAGACACATACAAGCAAACATTATTTATTTTAAAATTTGTTTTTTAATTACCCGAAAGTGCATATAAGAAAAAAATACCAAAAATGATATTTCCAATCCATCCTAAATGCCCCCTATGCTTATCTTGATGACACTTATTTGGAGCCAAATGTAACCCTGACTCCCAACAACAAAATTGTGATGAAAGATGACGATGATATTAGCTTATTCTACAATGTCAAATGTTCCTCAAAACCTACTCTCGGAAATCCATATTCATATACATATCAACAGACCGTTTGACATGAATGATTAAAATAATTAGGTACCTCCACAAGTAAATTAAGTACTACTAAATGATATTATATATGTTCTTATCATGACTTTAAAATTGAATGAAAAATAAAATTTACCCACCTTTTTACTACAAAGTCAGGCTGCAGCTTGCTTCACGAAGTAATTTAACACTCAACAGATTTACGAATGTTTGTCATTAATTACTTGCATTAATTAATTCCGTAATGTAATCACCGAAAAATGCACGTCTGACTAATTTTAAACATAACTTGTCAAGCGCGACTTTTTAATAATTTTACCCGCCCAAATATTCAATCAAAAATGGAAAACCACAGATAAAAACTATTGTCACATTCAGCCAGTAATTTTGTAACACATTTTTCAAATTATTATTCGATTCGTATTTCGAATCATAACCGCGTCGAGTGATCGGACAGTTTGTCCGAACCCCAAGATAATAGCTGCCTAACTAAGTAAATGGAGCTACTAGCGAGTCTGGGGACCTGTACCTGTGCCTGTACGTATTATAATTTCGCGCGTTTTCATTGTATTGCTGTTTATTGTTTAACGCTACAAATATCGTGAGAATAGTATTTCTAGTTTCGTTAACCAAAACTACAATTATTATTATAAAATTGTCTATCACTAGTATTTTGCCAGAGAAGTAAGAAGAAGTAAGAAGGGCCTTCATTCAGCAATGAAGTCGAGAAGTGAAGTTTAATTTTCTTTAAAAAAACGTTGCACAACAAATACTACCTATACTTAAAACAAATAATACCTACCGTAGTAAATAAATAACTTACAACGGCAAATATTGAAGGAAAATTATTACATAATTGTAATAAAAGTTGGCAACTTTCCTTCGGTGGAGACATAGCGTTATAGACATTTTGTCGCGAGGCACGTATTTACAATACAAAAGTTGACAACTTTCCATTGGTGGAGACCCAGCTTAAAACACCCACATCGTGCTGGTTTGTGTGTTTAATATTTTTGATGTTCGCTTTATTGATTATTTTTTCATTCTACTTCAAAAATATTTTCAAAGTACCTATAAATTATTATTGTTAAGAGGAGACTTGATAGAGATACTTAAATACAACAATTTAAATTCCATGTATTTTTCCTTATCTGCCTTTATGGTGATATCATGATGCGAGGTACAACATACGTTATCATTACAAAACTCGTTTTTTACTAATAATTAATAAAAGGGGCGGACAACTTATATACCTATCGATCGCAAAACATTTAACACATTGACCGCTGTGTGGATCAAAATGACCCGCATCAATAAATCTTATATCATCTCTACTGCACAGCGTTTACAAGGTTATAAATCCGTCTCGTGCCGTATGTCCTCGTGCAATGGACACTCTACGGTAATTTACGATAACTTTGTACACTACACCCGGCACCCGTATATGAACATAAAGTAAAATAAATACATTAACTACTGTAGTGACAAATCTACCTACGTAGGCAGATTTGTCACTACCTAGGCTGAGCTAAGTATTCATAAGATTTTAATTGTGAAACTGGTATCTGGCACCAGCATATTGTAGCATTTCCTTGTATGCAAATCGTTGAGTATTTAATCAATTTTGAAAAAGACCGAATAATTTAAAGACTTAAAGAGTATATTTATTTATAATAAAGCGACACAAATTTTGTTAAATATCAAATGGAACACAACTGAAAGTGCCAAGTGAATAAATATATTTAAAACAAACGAAACGTCCTCTCTATTTTTGGATAAATAATGTGTAGATAATGAATATAATACTTCTATGCCTCTTGTTTTTAGTAAATACATAGATACTTTTAATACATAAGAAACACACACACAAACACTTATGTTCATCACGTAAATATTTGTGTCCTGTGGGAATCGAACCCATTCAAACCACTAGACCATAGACGTCGTCAAATACCTATAAGTGACGTGCACTCAGTACACGTGATACGTGTACTGAGGCCGTACCACCACCTATTATTGCGATCGTTTTCCGATTGAGAGAGAGGGATGTCGCTCTATAAATTACATAGCGCCATCCCTTTCTCACAACCTAAAAATGATCGCATTAACACGTTATGGTATGGCCCCTGTTTTGTAATTTATATGTTCACCGTCGAAATTTTTGTTCTGTGGTTCAGATCACTAGGCTATCATTGCTAAGAACCACAATAATTGATACTTACTAATTTATTTAAGTAGGTGGCATTCGATGTTCGTGACGTGTTATGGATTTAAATAAACTCGTATAGTATGTGAGGTGTGTGAAACACACACAGACAGCCACACCACAAACACATATCTTATCTTAGCAGTGGGGGCTGACATGGCCAGCAACACTTCGACCAAATGTGATCTGTTGTGTTGTCCCCAGCATGGTACATTCCTTACTCGAAGACGTGGTTCATGAAGGCGGCTAGCCCACTAAGAGAAAGGAACCTGTAATCCTCTGGCTTCGGGTATCCGTTGCCGAGATGACTCATCCGTTTCGTCGCTAGGACGTCACAGTCACACAAGATGTGCTGCATGGTTTCCCTGAATTTACCACAAGCTCTACAATCATTGTTCAAGGTCAGCTTCATTTTATGGAGCATGTCATTTGTAGTAAAATGCCCTGTGAGGGCTCCGATAACAGCTCGGGCTTTGTCCCTTCTATTGTTAAGTATGAATTTGGAGATGCGTGTGGTGCTGCTGCCGAAAAATATTCGTGAGTGCTCTAGCCCTAAGCTATTGCACCACAAACACATAAGTAGATGTTTGTGTGAAGTCGTATGTTATTGTTTAAGATAATTGAAGAATTTTGTAATCGCTATAGTGAAGTACATATTTGACGGTAGGTATTTGTAATAGGAGATTTTAATTTATATTCCAGTTCTTCATATGTGACTTAATTACTACGAATTCTTTCTGTCATACTGTGGATCTATATCTACTTAAAGTAATAAAATAGCTAAGTAATATTTTTTCGCTCTCCCTAATAAAAACCCTTTGTCGTGGAGACTTCACAAACATACAATTAACAAACACAAAATTGTTGTAAAATGCCTTGTAAGGGCTCCGATGACAGCTCGAGCTTTGTCCCTTCTATTATTGAGATCATCAAACAATATACTGTCCCGCCGCTGGGCACGGGTCTCCTCTCAGAATGAGTACGATAAGGCTAAAGTCCACCACGCTGGCGTTATTGTGTGATACATTATTACACAATCAATGTCAAAACAGAATTAGGCTTAGGCAGAGGGGTATCAATGTACACCCAAAGTTCGCCAGTATGTTTAGGTGCTAGGTGGCGAGCCTATTGCCACTAACCGGGCACAAATCCAAGTTCCGAGCTGCTACTGATAATTTAATAGAAAAACCCAATAACACTTTGCATGACCTAGGAATCGAACCCAGGACCTCTAGCGTAGCAGTGACACTTAGGGCCACTAGACTAACGAGGCAGTAAATCAAATAATGAGTGAGATATTGAAGCGTACCTACAGAACAAATTCTAAATGCGAAGAGATCCCGATGGCCTGTAAAATGTAAGAGCAGTAAATAAATATGTATGTACAGTCAGCAACGAAAGTCGCTGAACATGTTGCAATCTTCAATATGATTTTTAACAAGTATGAAGTTACTGACCTACGAAGGTTATGCGAAATAATTACATAGATGACCATTAAATATTTAGTTTACCTTAGTAGAAAAGACCTGTTGCCAAGTTCTGGAGCTGTGACAATAAAAAAATTTTGCTGTGTTCAGCGACTTTCGTTGCTGACTGTACATAAATTGTAACATCACAATCGGAG
Source organism: Acronicta alni (assembly GCA_964056405.1). Classification (NCBI taxonomy): domain Eukaryota; kingdom Metazoa; phylum Arthropoda; class Insecta; order Lepidoptera; family Noctuidae; genus Acronicta; species Acronicta alni. The sequence goes on along the minus strand of OZ043927.1, from coordinate 11,485,018 downwards.
TCCATAAGCTGGTTTCAATTTTCACTTAACTTGGATTCAAACTTAACAATATTTGGCTTATAATATTCGTAATGATCTACTTTATTATTTACACATTACAACTAGCGAACTGTTAATTTAGCAGCCGCAATAAAACCCTCTGGAGGGTCACACTTTAAACGAACGATCGAGCTTTGAAAGGTTCGATGGAATCCTCAAGTTAAATTTAGAAACATCCATTGCACCTATTCCATTTTCACATTTTCAGCGCTATTGTATGTGCCCAAGGGTGGTAAATGGCTTGCTCCATTTTAGTTTACTAGTATTTTCGTCACCAACATCATCAACCCATACATACTGTCCCACTGCTGGGCACGGATCTACTCTCACAATGCACTCATTGTAAGAGTAGATCCGTGCCCAGCAGTGGGACAGCATGGTCGATTATAGTCTGATCCCACTGGATTAGACTATAATCGGCCATGCTGGTCTACAGCGGGTTGGCAGACTTAACACGCCTTAGAGAAAATCTCTTAGGCATGCAGTTATCCTCACGATATTTTCCTTCACCGTGTAAGTAAATGACAATTAATTTACACATGATTTCGAAAAGTCAGAGGTGCGTGTCTTGAATGGACCCCAAGTAATTTGGAATATTGGTAGGGAGATAATTTAGTTATAGTACTTTTAAAAGCAACTGTTAGATGCTCCTCCAATGTCAAATTTTGGTTTAATATATTTTTATTAAACTTTATTTTATTATTAGATTAGGTTAGGTTTATTAAACTGTATTCAAGAATGTGCTTGTGGAGTATTTATTATGTTGCCATATATATATTCTTGTATATATTTATTTTCTTATTTACATATATTTACAAAAAAAACACTCACATAAAAACATTTATAAATAAAATATAAAAAATAGTCGGACCACCAATATTGGGAACAGGGTCCTAGCTACCGGTGGCAAAACTTCAGAGAGTAGAACCTCCTCGCGTTTATATTATTACTAGCTTTTACCCGCGACTTCGTACGCCTACTCTTAGTAACACAATTGTTGTCGAATTGTATTCATGGGATAAGAAGTACTCAATGTTAGGGAAATTTCCGCTTTGTTCCGAGAAAAGAAGTATTCAATATCGCCAATCACAAACTAATTATTAGTGTACCAACATTTCATTTAAATCACGTAAGTAGGTCTCCTACAGAAGTTTTCTGGGAATTCCCACATAATTTTGGGGTAAAATGTATCCTATTTGTTATTCCCCGTCACGTACCGTGTCTGTATGAAATTTCATTCAAATCCCGTAAGTAGTTCTCCTATATTAGTTTCTCCGGGATTTCCGGGATATTCCCACATTTTTCTGGGGCAAAATATATTCTATTTGTTATTCCCGGTCACATACTATGTGTGTATGACATTTCATTCAAATCCCGTAAGATATTAGTTTTTCGGGATTTCCGGGATATTCCCACATTTTTCTGGGGTAAAATATATCCTATTTGTTATTCCCGGTCACATACTATGTGTGTATGAAATTTCATTCAAATCCCGTAAGCTATTCGTTTTTCGGGATTTCCGGGATATTCCAACATTTTTCTGGGATATAATATATCCTATTTGTTAATCCCGGTCACATATTCTGTGTGTATGAAATTTCATTCAAATCCCGTAAGATATTAGTTTTTCGGGATTTCCGGGATATTCCCACATTTTTCTGGGGTAAAATATATCATATTTGTTATTCCCGGTCACATACTATGTGTATATCAAATTTCATTCAAATCCCGTAAGCTTTTAGTTTTTCGGGATGTCCGGGATATTCCCACATTTTTCTGGGGTAAAATATATCCTATTTGTTATTCCCGGTCACAAACCATGTGTGTATGAAATTTCATTCAAATCCCGTAAGATATTAGTTTTTCGGGATTTCCGGGATATTCCCACATTTTTCTGGGGTAAAATATATCCTATTTGTTATTCCCGGTCACATATTCTGTGTGTATGAAATTTCATTCAAATCACGTAAGCTATTAGTTTTTCGGGATTTCCGGGATATTCCCACATTTTTCTGGGGTAAAATATATCCAATAGGATAACAAATATGAAATTTCATTCAAATCCCGTAAGTAGTTCTACTATATCCGTTTTTCAGGATTTCTGAGATATTCCCACATTTTTCTGGGATAAAAAGTAGCCCATACTTTATTCCCGGTCACATACTATTAGGGTACCAAATTTCATGCAAATCGGTTCAGCCGTTTTTGCGTGATTGAGTAACAAACAAACAAACAAACAAACATCCAAGCTTTCACATTTATAATATTAGTATAAGTATATTAGTATTAGTATGATTATTAAATTTAAATCTCTTGGGCCCTGATCTTTATTGGCTATATGCGCACATTTGCAATAAAAACACATTCTTGTCCTTCACTTACGACCTACCTTCTATCGGTTTTTAGATTATTCGTCATTATCATCAACCTATATACTGTCCCACTGCTGGGCACGGGTTTCCTCTCGGAATGAGAGGTATTAGTCTATAGTCCACCACGCTGGACTAGTGCGGGTTGGGAGAATTCACACACCGTCGAGAAAAATCTCTAAGGCATGCAGGTTTCCTCACGATGTTTTCCTTCACCGCTTAAGCGAGTGATAATTAATTATTAATACGCACATGAATTCGAAAAGTCAAAGGTGCCTCGGATTCGAACTCGAGACCTTTAACTTGGCAGTTTTTTAGATTATTATTATAGGTTAATTCAATCAGGACGAAGACTTTACTTACATTAGTAATAACGCTAGCGTCTCTACCGTTTTAAATTCACATACCATCACGCTAGTATTCCCCGAAGGGATAGGCAGGGGAGTACTAACGTAACCTACACTTCACTAAAATATCGTACCGAGGATGATAGTATATAGTCATTCAATTTGAATAAGTAATTCATTTCTCATACCTAATTTAAAATACTTTAAATGCTATTTTAAGTCCCAAATCTTCACTCGACGTTTTGAAAAGCAATATTATCACAACCTTTACTACTAGTAATATAACACAAGTCCTTCTTCTTATTCTCCACTTTCCTCTTAATTCTATACTGCTGGTACTCCACTATGAAGTAGCAAATCACTCCTACAATCATCATCCCGATGAGCAGGTAGGTCTTCGCACTGGTCCTTAGGTACGGGGACACGACGTAGGCTATGATGTAGCCTACTGACTCCCATAGCCTGAAGTTTGAGAAAGCTGCTTCTTCTCGGCCTGGGAAGAGGATTCCGTAGTATGCTAAAAGAAAGAAGAAAGATGTTTTAGGTAGGTAGATTTTCTTAAAGTAAATTGGATGCAGAAATCAGAAAATCTATAATAGATATCAGATAAGATCAGTAATCAGATAATTACTCATACCCAAAAAGGCTCAAAGAATTCCACTATGCCCTGGTCCTTATTTATGGTCATTCTCCGAGCTTTTTCCCAACTGTGTTGGGGTCGACCGTCAGTCTTACCAGATGCAACTGGATATTAGTATTCTTCTTAGCGTGTCGATGGAAAATACAAAAAAATATATATATATATATATCTATTGTAGACACATATTCGTCCGGCCCATAATTCAGCAACCCGGACTGCATTTGCTAATGCGGCAACTAAATCCTCGCGTATGCAGTTAACAGGGCATTTGGGGCAAGAGGGGAGGTGAGCCATTGTCTGCGGAGAGACGCCGCACGCACACTGGAGAATTTGTAGAGATTATCTTTACTACGACCGACCTGGGTTCGGAGCGACTCCCATCATTCCTTCGTAATCCAAATCCTGAGACATACCGATATCCTGAGGATAGACTTATTGCTAATTGATTATAGTCTTACCATTGATCTGCACGATCCACACGGAGTCGCAGAGCCCCCACAGCACCGCTATGATGTACAGCACATAGCCTTCGCCAGCGTGAGGCCGCCACGCCAGCACCGTGCTAAACAGAGCCGCCTGCACTATCGTGGCGCTGCAGATGAGTGGAAGACGCCCAGTAAGCTGGAATATTAATAATATTTTTTTTTCATGATAAGTTCCCATAGTGGTTTTTATCGCCGTAAAAGCTAAAAATACTGATTTATGTCACCGATGCGATTATACTCTTAAGAAAACTACTATATATTGATATTATTAGAGCAGACGTTTCGTACCCTTTAATTCAAAAGCTAATGGCAATTAAATTAATAATTATTGGATCCACAATTGAATTCCAGAAATTCAGAGTTACCTACATTCCATGTATTTGAATTGGACTTGTTTAGAGTACCTAACGGTTTTCTTTAAAAAGAATAGAATCAATAAGTCGCATCTCTTCCTCAAATCTATCAACAAATACCTAGAATGACGTCATCACCTTACCTTAGCCAGGTATCCGGTCAGCACACAGCCAATTGCATCGGACAGTCCATACGTCATCATCACGAAGCCGACCGAGCCGGTACCGACAGCGCACGACACGAACGCCTGCAAGCACATCACAGCAAAATGTAGTCACGTGTTAAATACTGGGCTTCGTGTAGGCGTCAGCGTTGAGAAAAACAGGAAAAAAATCCGTTTCTTTCCAGTTCTGTTGTTTTTTCTATGTTCGTGTTTAAAATTCGCTAGTATATAATATTGTACATGTTTGTTTGTTAATAAAACCAAAGAAAACAAGAATATGAAAGAAACAGCAAATGGATATCTATGCTTTAACTCTTTCCTTAATAATAGGTACGTAGTTAAAAACTAATAAAATGGAGGGTAGAATAAAAAATATATCTTACATTTGGCATTTTTCGTACCAGGGGGTCTACTCCCTAAGCACGAAGTCGGTAGTTTCGACCTTAGTTACGGGCGTTTCCTACTCCGTAGGTATCACCTACGGATGGATGATTCGTTCGGAGCCCGAACTAAGAATGAATGACAATACAATTTGACAGTTGTCCCTACTCTCGATGTGTTTTTACCCGTTCGAAAAATTGAATTTGACACTTGTTTTATCGGACTCCGAAGTTTCGGAGAACTTTCGAACGGCTCGTAACTTCGTTGACGGAGATAGGGAGTAGACCCTCTTGTCTTGCAAGCGTCTATAGGCTACCGTAACCGCTTCCCATCCTGTGGGCCGTATGCTTGTTTGCCACCTTAGTATAAACCAATTTTAAATACAGGCTTAAATCGGTCCAGCCGTTTCAGAGATTAGCCGGAACAAACAGACAGACAGACAAAAATTAAAAAAATAATTTATGTAAGTACTATATATACTTTCATATGCCTTTAGTGAAAAACTGTTAATTTGGTACTACAAACAGATACTTCAATTTTATTTTTGTGTATAGATATAGATTTATGTTACTCACCGCCGTAAAATCAGCTCCGAAGTACGCCTGCTGCAATCCGATAAAGACGTTGATAATGACTAGTAGCAGCTGCGTGGGCTCCACCAGTAGCTTCAACGTCACAGCCAGGAGTGCAAACCCTGACGTGCCGGTAGCAGCCCCTGAACGTCCGGTGTCGTATCTGTGCCAACATCCATATTGTAAAATCCCAAGAAACTTATAAATACATACATGTCTGGATTAGCAAGACAAGAGAACTTGGGTGTCCAACATTCATAGTTCCAAGGAAAATAAAAGACTGGTATAAATTCAATAAAAGATATCGATGTACAAGGATAACTACAAAATTCATATGAAAAAATACTGAAATATAGGGTGTGTATGAAAATAGACACCTGTAGAAATTTAACCTTTTCATGGAATCCACACCAAAAGCAACTATGAGGGCTGCACCGGCCATACACGCGAGGTAAATGCCTGAAATGCAGAATAAATTCCCAGATTAACAAGCGATATTTTTATCTTGAGTTAATACCTTGGGATCTAAAATGGCGCCACTTGGTGAACGACAGTATAATTCAGGGACACATCGCACATGAGCATAAATATATGTATACAAACATTTCCAATATAAGCTGACCTCTAAGTGTATGTATAGGTAAGTGGCAATTTTAGCGCCCCTGCTATTTTGTACACTGTAAATAAATAATTACATTGATATCTACGCTAATAATAATCATAATTTACTATTATGATTGTATTATATGTATTATATATACATAATTAAAATATTTTAAAAATATATTTGTACTTGTGTTTATGAGAGGTAGGGCATAGTGGGAGTAATTCCACTCAAATTGGAGGTGCCCGACTGGGGAATTACCTCCGCCTTGCAGAAAATCGTAGTGAAATAACATTGTTTTGAGCTGTGTTGTGTTCCTTACGGTGAGCAAGGTTGCCAGTGCTCCACGAGGAAACGTTGTGTTGGCAGTAGGGAGACTTTGACCCTTATACTGCCAACCCAACTATTCCTCTTTTGTTTTACAGGGTCGGCAACGCGCAAGTGATACCGTTGGTGTTACAAGCGTCTATAGGCTACGGTAAACGCTTACCATCAGGCAACTGATCACCTGATGGTAAGCGTTTGCCACCTTAGTGGTATAAAAAATAAAATAAATATTTTACGACATATAGCAAAACAATATTGTAACATGTCACACATCGCTGTAACCCTAGCTACGTTTACAATAAGCAGTCTGATTCTTATTCTCATAGGTACCAATAACGTTATCGTTAGTTTGTCTTCGAGTCCGCCTGTTATTGTGAACCAATATATTATAATGGGATCTGTTTCTTTTCATGCTCCTTAACACACATTGTTTTAATAACCTTGTATATTCATTCAGTAATGGCTCACTACAATATTATAAGACTGTGTTTTTAAAATCGGTTATGCTAATGAGTAATGTTATCAAAAGAGACTAGGCCATATTTTTCGAGATAAAAGGTTTATTTTGCTACATCAATTTGAAAATGATTGCGTTTTGCTGAAGTCTCAGTACTCATTAGGTACTATAGTGGGCTTTACAATTATACATTTTAAAATACGTATATGCCAAGCGTAACATATTTACCACAAAAGGCTCAATCCGCCTCTTGAATACATAAAAATATAATAAGTATGTGTTTTGGTCTGATGGCTGTCGCTTCGTGAAAAATAACATACCTAAATGTCAGGTTAAACGTGTTGCTGAGGAGATTGTTGAGCCACTGCTTCCAGCTAAAACACTAGGAGCCGGGCGTTGGGTCTGTTTTAAATGTATAAATGACGTTCAAAAAGTACTGCCTAGTAGTTTATATTGAATAAATTATTTTGGGTTTGTCTTTGAAGATACAGCTACATCTGGTTAGATAGGAAGCCGACCTCAGCATTGTTGGGAAAAGGCTCGGAAAATAATGAAGTACAGAGGCCAGTTTTCCAAAGGTTTATCAAAACGTGAAAATATGGAAAATATGACGCGATTATTTTATTGCAACTTCTGCCATTATGGCAAAGATCTTCTAACTAGGTACGTCCTAGAGTTAACCTATTTGAGTACAGATCTCAATCGTCCCTAGATACTATCACTATTTAAAAATAGGCGTATCCACAACATGCTAACGCGATTAGTGTGTGTGAAAGGGATGCGGCAAATAAAACTGTGGCATCTCTTTCTAAAAAAAATCTGTAAATGATCACGCTAACACGCAGTGGGGGCCTTAGGGGGTAGCGAACAGGGCAACCGCCCAGGTCCTGGCTCTTTCAGGAGCCTTGTGCAAAAAACACCATACCCCACTATCGGAGTAGTCCTGATAATAATTATTGCCACCCCTATTGCACTTGAGAAATTCGATGACAAGATCGGCTTTTAAATATTTCTACTTTCAAAATAAGGTAGCTCATACTTCACATTATAATGCTTGAATTAAAGATTTTAGTATTACGAAAAACATATTTTTAAATTCCTGCATTTATATCGTATAAAAGTTGTCGTCTTTATAATTGTTATCTTTTATAATAAATCTTCTAATAAAATTTAAAGCTCTAAATTTATTTTTTATAAATTTCATTTCTCATTAATCATGAGAACTACCGCCAACGATGCTAACACCTGTAGTATGCTTCTGTTCCATTTTCACTATAAGTCCCCCGATCAATATGAAAAAGACCAGCATTGAAATTATGTTTTTCCCACTGATTAACACTCCCGTATCTCACCTGATAACATCTGGATCTTCTCTGGTGGTTGTGGAACCAAGGCTTCGCCAGCATCAGCACTAGGCAAGAAATTTGCCCCACATAAAACAGGAATCATCGTCTCGTTCACAGCTGTTACTGCGGCTGTGTTGTTGCCCGATGATAGTACTGGGAACACAACAGAAAGACTACATCAAAAAAGAACGACTAGGTAAATTATTCTTAAACGGTGAAGGAAAATCATCGTGAGGAAACCTGCACGCCTTAGAAATTTTCTCAACGGCGTGTGAAGTCTGCCAACCTGCACTAGGCCAGCGTGGTGGACTTTAGACTAATCCCTCTCATTCTGTGAGAGGAGACCCGTGCAGCAATGGGACAGTATATGGGTTGATGATGAAGTAAGAGCAATGTGAGTTGTAATTAAGTAATACATACAATACGAAACGGCTTTGCTCATTTTTTGGATTTATTGGATTCGAACTCGAGACCTTTGACTTGGCAGTCTAATGGTCATACCACTAGGCTATCACTGCTCTTACTTAGGCAAGGATAAAAGGTCAAGTATGCGCTTTATCTTACTAGTAATTTATCCTAAAGTGTAAGTAAATCTACGAATCCACGCATCATTTTCTAATCGGAATGTAGAATGAAAATTACCGTAATATTACTTACCCAGCGATGAGATGAGGTTGCCCCAAACTTGGCTCATTTGGAAGATCATGAAGAATAGCCCCAAGAACCGCACCAGAAGTGTTTCAGCTGATATCTTTGATAACTTGCTGTGGGCTTCTGATACCTGTAGCCAGACAATGATCAATTTTAGCTTTAGCCTTTAGATGAATTTTACAATGTTTTTGTCTACCAATGCTTTTCATTCTTGTAAAAAATGAGTACCTACACTTATAATATTAGTAGCTGCTTCCCGCAGTTTTACCCGCTTACCAAAGGGAATGTGCACCTCTTCACCGATGTTTTGAGATCCCATATAACAGAGTCGAATCGGAAAAGCGGACACAAATCCAAAATCCGAGCTGCTACCCAAAATCTCATAGGAAAATCAATCAAAAAAGTGTTAATTAACTAATAATGATAGAATTCTGTAAACATTTATTAATTTGTTAAAACAATAATTAGTGAATATTTTGTACGCTGCAAAGGCTAAACATGACGATCTCAAAAATTATGCAACATCTTATGCCTATGTGTGTATACTCATGCTTTACCAAATAAAATTATCTTTATCTTAAAATCCTGTAACAATTTGACTTTAACATCTTGACAGGGAATACCTAGGACCTCATGCTCAGCGGCCCAGCTGGTGACCACAATCTTCAGATTATAATTCCAGTAAGATAAAGATTATCTCACCACAGAAAGGTATGTGCACTTGGAACACCAAAGTGGCCCACCCCCCAAACCCACGATGAGCCCCGCGGGGATCATGGTGTAGAAAGTGGGGTACAACTGTGCCGCTATGTACGGCATGTACGTGATGAATGACAGACAAATCGCCCATTTGGTACCTGTCCATCTGCAAAAGAAAATAATAACTACTTACAAACATCACTTCACATACCTAATTCATTTTAAAAAAAATTTACTAGACCTCTAATACAACTAGGAAAGATTTGTATGATACAGAGGGCAGCACATCAAGCTATCCCTATTTGTCGAATTTCTTTGATAGATATTCGATATAAGGTTCATATTCAATTGGGAAAATTAGACAGTTTTGGATAGCTTGACCTATTGGGGTCTGTACCAATGATAATAAACAACTTTTGGAAATACTAAGTAAAGAAAATTTTATAACCCCTTAAAAAATAATTATTTATTTGTCGAGCGTGTCATCATCATTCTCCTCATAAGCATTCTTCATCATCATCAGCAACTAATATTTATACCTAATGTCTGTCCGTCTCATATAATTAATGTAATTGATAATGATTAGGCTGTAGTCCTCCTGGCCTAGTACGGGTTGGCAAACTTCACACTCCGTCGAGAAAAATCTCTAAGGCATGCAGGTTTCCTCACGATGTTTTCCCTCACCGTTTAAGCATTCTTATTATACCATGATTCTTCTGCCCTTATCCCAATTTCGGAGTCGGCGCAATACGTCTTTTTTCCATACGCACTTACTTCCTTCCGTACCCCGTCGTCTTTCACGCAATCCATCCATCATCTTTTCTTTGATATTCTTTTCATAAATCCATCCACATTTATGCTTAAACTTTTATGTGGTGCGTGTAGATAAAAAAGACAATCCTTTTTGGTTGTAACTTATGCAAAAAAACTGAACTTAGGATGCGAATGCGAACCGTGTTTATGCACGCATAGGTTCGCAGGTGTAACTATTATTTGACATTACGATGGTGTATTAGACAAAACAAACGTCAACTAACTTTATGACGACAGCTGGAAGGAATATGTTTGAGAAGATGAGCCCCGCATACACAGCTGCCAGAGACGCGGTGCCCAGACCTGCCGCTGCGTTGATGGAGCTTTGGAGATTAGCAGCGCCCTGGAATCACAGAACTAATCATTGATTTTTGTATGCCTTGTATCCCCGAAGGGTTATGCAGAGATGTACTAAAGTACACACACAATTCCACGGTATGTTAAGATCCCATGCAAGCATATTGCTACCGGGCATGAATACAAACTCCGAACTGCTATTTTATTTTATTTATTTGATGCACAAAACACATTACAATCGCAATATAAACGCCTTAGAACTAAACATTTTGATCTAGATTGTAACATAACACTATGTGCATACTACGAAATCACAATTATAAAGTAATATAAAGCTCATACGTATATTATATATAATTCAGAACTAATATAATGAAAACATAATATGACGTACGTCAACACTGGTAATTTTGTAATAAGAGTATGAGTTTAGGCCCTTCAGGCATAGCCTCCCTAACCTGAAGGATTCGTACTAAATTTACAATGGAGAATTGAGAATTGCTTTTGAGAGAGATTCTCTGAGTTTGTTTCGGCGTTTCTTCTCAGAGGTCGTCAGTTAGGAAATGCCGGAGCCATCTAGCTTAAAAAAAATGTTAAATATTGACTTGTAAAAGTGTCTTTAAAAGATCTATTTACAGAAATAAATATAGAATTTCATAGAAAAACTCAATAACTCTATGCTCGACATGGAAATCGAAACCAGATTCACAAGCGTAGCAGTCGCTTACGACTTCACTACAAACTATTAGTTCCGGGAAAAAAAAATACACATATATGTATAAAGGGTAACTAATTACCATTAAAATTAAGAGTTTTGTCTGTAACTTCACCGTATAATTTAAATAATAACGCCTTTAATCAGAAAATAATGTAATATGAACTCAGATCTACTAAAGGAAGACCCATGTAATATGTAACCCACAAAAACAAAACCAGAATGCATTAATACAATAAACTAGAACTAATTAAAAGAAGCCTATACCATGACAGAAAAAAAAACAACTGACTCACAATAACAGTTAAAGGTCTTCACAGATCGAAGCACTGCGCAAAAAATATACACTACTAAAGTTATCAAGGCTTATGAAAAACTCATTGAATCAACTAATAGCTTCCGGATTACCTTAGATGTATCATCATAACACCTACAATATCATCACACCTGTATTCCCCGAAGGGTTAGCAGAGGAGTGATACTATACATACACCACAGTTCGACGGTACGTTTAGCCAGGGGGCGCGCCTATTGCTATAACCGGGAACAAATCCAAACTCCGAGTTAGGTACTGAAAATGTCATACAAAAACACATTAACGCTGCTCATCCTGTGAATAGAACCCAGGACCTTTACCGTAGAAGCGGCACTTACTACAAAGCTAATGGGACAGGTCATCATCCATTAACGGTAATGGTCTTGTGTCACGATTTAGTCTTAAGTAATACAAAAAGACCATGTATCATAATTATATGACGTAATTATGTAACTACAGTTAGGTATAAGATGATAGACCCCTGAAGATTACTATGCAAGAGTGAAAGGCGTTTCAAGTTGAATATTCCCTACGATTAGTTGAGTCCTAAAGAATCCTTGACACTCCAAAGGATCGCAACAGTTGTTTTTCTATTGCGTCTGATATTTGATCCTTGACAGATTAAGCCAAATTCGCCAAATAGGCGAGGCCTTATGTGTGGTTTATAGGTGAGGATTTCCTTACATATAACACAGTGTGTGTTCTTCAGCTCGCGCCACAGTTACAGGCTACAAGGTGCGGATGCGAACCCGCACTCCAGAGATACATTTTTTATCTCCCCCAACTCTTGCTTGAGCCGGCCCACCTCGAGCCAGTAGCTCTAAATTCAACCCTAAATAATTTAAATCGTGATTCAGTTGTCCCTAGGTATTCTGCCAACAACGCCCTAAGCCGAAGTCCGAGTCCCACTTCCAAAGAACACTTATATACTAATCAGCAAAAGGAGCTGCTTTTGCTCATTGGTATGTAAGTGCTCCTGGCTGGAGGCAAACGGTGCCTCGCCACCAAGCAGACGAAAAAAAACTGTCATTTCATAGAATCTTTACAGTTAGAATTGTTCGAGCAGTGTTTGAGACTACAGGTCTTAGGTCTTAGACTTAGGTCCTCCTCGCGACTTGAATGCCGATTACACCTAACTTTCAAAACAAACTTCTTTTTACCATACATGGACTGCACATCCTCGCGACTCCGTAATCTCAACCACTGAACTGTTGCCCTTTTCACCGGACTGATGAAAGAGGGTAATGTACTAAACTCCTCTACATTCTTACTACATCTTATGCAAGGTTAAACGTAGGTATTTGTACTTGTTGAGGTCGTGGCGCATGTAATCTCGAATCCCATGGCCCCGACCATAGGGCAAGGGCAGGCAACTGTGGTTTTTATTCGGTATAAGTCGGACCAACGCGCCGTAAGGCATTACCTTAGAAAGACACGTTACAGGCTTTATTCGTGAGGTCCTTCAAAATGATCAGTGCGTAAAAGATGTATGAACGTAGTACCTGAGGGGCGTTCTATAGTTTCTACCTACTTCTTATGGGATAAAGACGTATGTATGGATGTATGCGTCCGACATAGGTACCAGGGATGTTACGGAACTCCGCTACCGTAACCGAAATTATCAGATATCCGAAATAAAAATCTATCTGAACCCGTAACCGAATCTGATATAAAATTCGAATAATTTTGAATAGGGGCGGAGTCTAAAAGAGACACAGTATGACCGGTTTTCGCCCGGTTGAGACACATTTTTCACAAAAAATCTAATATCCGTAACTGAAACAATCCGAATCCTAACATCCGAAACAATTACATATTCGTATGCGCAACCGTACATATCCGTATTCATAACCGATCCCGGTATAACACTATCCATGTATCCAGATCCTCCGCTACCAGCTCTAGCAGCATCATCATCATCATCACGATCCATAGGAATTTCCCGGATAAAAAAAAGTTGTAACGAATACTCACACTGTACGCCGTGAAGTGTACCATGAACGCTAAGCTGATGACCACTACATTCTTCATAATCCTCCACGTCTCATTCGGCTTCAAGCTGTCCATAGGAGACTTTTCTTCGGCAGTCATTTTGAAAAACTTTTCACTTAATTCGATTTAATTTCGTAAGTATACTAAACTTGATAGTAAGTATTTATTTTAATTCATCTAAAATCGTAGGTTTTCATTTGTATTGTATTCTATTCATGTCAATGCTGTTTTTTTTTGTTTAGTAACTTCACAAAAAGATGTCGATTGGTTACACCTGAAACAATAAAAAAAAACACTATAAAAAATTATCGTTTAAATACTGAACAAAATTATGTAAATTGTATTAATTTTTTTAGTTCTATTTGTTGTTTAATAAATTTAAAAAAGCAATCAAACAACAAATAAATGTTCTTGATTAATTTCCAACATAATAAAACGAAACTACAAGTATGTACCTTAAAAAAACTATTAATTAAATAACGGTAACTTTTTACTTTTGCTTTTTTAATCTGCATACCAACTAATTAAAACTATTATTTTTTTTGCAAATATCGATCGTTATATTATAGAGCACTATAGCACGACTGTACATCTAATAATCCAGAAAAGAACTGAATAAGCGCAATCGCATCATAATTATATCTACGACATCCTCGGCCTTGTTAATAAGAAGCGTTATTTTTTTAAGTTAACTGAAAATCCGGCTTAGATTAGGTTTGTATTTCAAAAACCCCGTAGTAATGTGGGATTACCCGCTGATCGCGAGATTTAACTGAGGTTAGAGGCCATGAGGACAGCGATTTTCAGTACTCTCACTGAATTGCTTCTTTTTCTTACAGTAGGTATGCTCTAGATGAGCAATGCTCGTGCTATGTGGGGCTCATAAAAAAATAACCTCTACTGGCGGAAATATTTCTGGATTTCTGCCCTATAAAATAATTCTAAAATCAATATAAATATGTACACAATGACAATCTTTATCTATTTAATTATTATTCTGGATTAATTATTATTGTACACATCAAATTCTTATGAACTATATAGAACTAAACTTCTAAACCAAGAATAACAGTAATCTAGTTTGTTTTAAAGGAGTGTCTATCTTCTTTCTGATTCTTCTCCATAAGACCCACTTTTTGGAACCTTGCAACTAGTTTTCAGTTTTCAAAAGTGCTATTGTAATGGTCTAATTGAAATAAAATATTTCACTTAGACTGACTTTGAACTCCCTTCTATGTAAAGTAAGTCATTTAACACGGTAAAGTTCAAAATCCGAGCACCGTTTTTGTATGTGTTAAATAACTAAACTGAATTAAGTTATTAAATACCTATTAGTTATGACGCAATTCTCTAAATCTGGTTTTCTTATCTATGTCTAGAGATAATTAGGTAAATATCAATTCCGATAAAATACTCAACAAAGTTACCCGCTGTTTTTATTGCCTTACAGCTAACAACAAGTTTAAAGTTAACAATTTGATAAGATCAGACATGCACCAGCATCTATTGTAATACGAAGTCAATCAAAATATTTTTTTCTCCATCGTGTGTACGATGCCAACTATGTAATAACAACTTTTTTGTTATGATTACAGCTAATTTGGGAATTTTGAATGAGTAAACAAAGCAGTCATGGGTGCCGGCAGGCTTGCCAACTTATCAATAAAAAATCTGAATCTGTCAAAGTAAGTTGCCATCTAAACTAAACGCAGAGGTCGAACGCGAAATGCGAAAATGCGCTCAATTGACATTATTTTAAATTACATGTTTGTGCTACTTTTTTTAAATCTGTTGTTTCTGATTTGTTGGTCTATCATCCTCATCCTCAAGTTTTTCCCAACTATATTAGTTCTGGTCTAGGCAGGTGCGGCTGAAGTTTACATTTTACACACGAGTGCAACATATTGTGTTCAATATGTTGCACCTCCCAACAGAAAACGGATCCTATCATACTCTATTCTCAGTATAGGCAATTGTTAAGATTTCTCATCATTTTCACAGTCCATTACATGTCATTATAAATTGTAGTTAAAACCAGGAAAGACTGTACCTAAACACAATTACACAAATTATTTAATTGCTCATCTCATGTTGAAGAAAATAATCGGCACGTGACTAGTTTGATTACAATAAAGGTAGATAATAAAGTACATTAATTAAGAATAATAACTGATTCAATAATAAGTATCTTAATAAGTTATGCGAGATGTTTAACTTAATATTTGAATACGGAAACGATTTTAACCAAACTGACTGACACCGGAAATTATACAAAGTTGAGGACATTATCTTCAAAATTAACTTACTGGTTAACCTAAGTTAGTATTTATTGAGGAAAGATATCCATTAATTAGACGAGCCGGATTTTACTTCCTATACTTGATGTAACCTTAGACTGGACGACATACTGCCGTCTTTCCTTACTGGGCACAAGGAAAGTGAGATGACATCGTCGGCAATGATATCAAATTAAACTAATATAGTATCATCATGCACCCAATCACCCAACGACATATTTTTACCGCTGCATATCTCGTGATGAAACTATGATTGTAGACGTATGTGTCAGGCGTGTCGATTCGTAAAAAAAACCCTGTTAAAAGCAATCTCGCCGCAGGAGCTGTGGATATCCACAGCTCCGTATTCATATTTATAGAACACCTAAATAATCGATCGTCTACCACCTTTTTACGCCCTATAATCATCGACCATCGTCTGCCACCCACCAGGGGAGGCGACTATAAACCACACTACCTTCCTCTGCCCTATAACTGAGGCCATGGGATTCGTGGCATTTGCCTCGACATGCCGCGCCGTCACAATCCGCCACAGATATTTGTTTGGAGTCCAGGTGAACTTTGTGTCCATGATAATTATATTTGTATTATATGTTCCCACGCGACACAGGGCCTATTTCCTAGTCTTCTAACCGTGTCAATGGTTAAACAATTTCAAGTTCGAGTAGGTAATATAAGGCCACCTCAATAGCGGTAAGTACATCTAACGCTATTCAGGAGGCCTTCCCTGACACCGGAGGGGCAACGAGGTATGGGCCAGCGACTCATACCTATACAAAATTAGGTATAAATGAAGTTAACTTATTTTACTTACACAAGTTTTCATCAGTTGTTTTTTACTTAAAAAAACACGTTTAATGATGGTCAAAATTCTTATTTGAAGGCTAAAGATTCTTGTTTGAAGGCTAGAGATTCTTGTTTGAAAGTTAGGAGATTATTAATGTTTTCGGATAAAATGTCAATAAATTCGTACGATTAAAAAAATATGTTTAACCACTAGGTTAATTATATGTATATATATTTCTGTAAATAACTATCATTATCACAGGCATAGGATTAGTTACTCCAGGCACAAAGGCATTTCCTGTCATGGTCGTGGGGAAAATTTCACGGATCCATGGCCATGACTATAAGGCAAGTTAGTTTTTAGTCGGTACGAGTCCACAATACCCTGCCGCCTCCCCGGGTGGTGGAGGATCCATGAGGATTTTCAGTAATATAAAAATTTTTAGCACTATATGGCGCCAGCGTTTCCTCTAACCGATTCTGAAAAGAAACGCATTGAAAGAACTTAGTCTCATAAAGTCCAGAGCGACGTGAGTCACGGAAGTGACACAATGTCTGGAACGTTATAAGTCCAATATAATAAACGAGTATGTACAGGGTGTTACAAAACTACCAGTAAAGCCGAAAGGAGGTTAAATGGGGCCTTATAACGAGTCCATTCACAATATTTAAGAACCGTAGTAAAGCTGTATAACATACCCCAAAAAAAGTAAACAACAACATTTATGAATGAAAAATAGGAAACTATTAAAGTAGACACTTATTAGGTAAAATAAGTACGTAGTCCTTTCTGTTAAATAATCTGGTTCCCTGACATGACAACTGACAAAATTTTTGGCTTTGATAATTAATTATATTTTTTACGGGGTATTTTGTATAGGTTGCGAGCCTACTGCCATTACCCAATAATACTGCTCGATCTCAGAATCAATACCCAGGACCTTAACCGCCGTAACTATGACCAAGGTAGTCACCGACAACATGAATAATGTAAACAAGATAAGTAAAGTGCAATGAGTTTTTATAAAGGTTTATCTCGGGATTAGATTTCTTGTTTGTTCTAGTTAATGTAATGTAATGCTCACACGCTTAAAGTCAACTTTATAAGGTCAGTTAGTTTGTCTTTATGTATCTGTATGTATACATTAACAGATACATAGAGACATACTCCACTTATGAAAGAGAAATTTTTGTTATGGCTTGTTTTTACCTGACTTCCTTTAACTAAATTATTTAACCCATTCTACTGTTCAACTGCTGTGTTAAAAATGAATTGATAAGGTATATTGATATAGTCCATCTGGGCATGGTAGTGGTGAATGTACCAATCCGATGCCAACTATAGGGCAAGGGTAAGCAATTGTGCTTTTTAGTCGGTACGAGTTCGACATACCCTGTCACCCAGGGGACAGACGATATAAGACGATTTTCCAAACACAAAAAATATATTTAAGTAAGAGTTGGATATTATCCTGTGACGTAAGTAATTATGTTCACAAACACAAATCTCATGTGCACAATACCCATAAAGGGTTAGGTGGAAACTACACAACAGTAGCCACTTTAAATTCTTCTTACGGTTCGCCAATGTGAGCAGCTGTTGTCCTAACACGATTATTGCTAGAGTTATTAATTGAAGTAGTGTAGAAGGTACTTATAAATCGCCAACAACCAGAAGAAAGAACCAATAATAAACTCGTCAGAAGCCCTTTTAGCTACTTTAAGTAGTTACCAAACCCTTTTTATTCTCATCCTTATTCATTAAATTATCGTTAGCACGTCCGTGTTACCTCCAATTGCAGTGCAATTTGATACATAAAAACATCGTGAAGAAAAATATTCATTAACAATATCTACGTTACCTTAGGAACTGACATTATAAAATATAAATTAATGCGGAAGAATCCGTAAACCGAATCCTTGACCTTTTAATTAACAGAAGCTGTCAAAAGCACATACAAACTTAGTTTAAAGTGGTAAAAATAATTAAAGCGCTCACTGAGCATCTATAACTATGTTTTATTGAAGACTAGCGACCTGCCCTGGCTTCGAATGGGTACAATATACCTACTAATAATATGTATGTAGTACCTATTATCTTCTGGAAATATATCAAAATCCGTTGTGTGGTTGAGAAGAAGTAATCGGAGAAACATCACGACAGACTCTGTCAGTGACTTTGATTTATGTTACATTCTAGAGGTAAGAAAAACGTGAGAAAGACCAAAATGCACAGACCAATTGAAATAAAAGGGCAAATTACATCGAAGAAGTAAACTAGAGAGTGTAAAACATACGAAACCGGCAATGACAGTCAAATACAGCTTCACCCAAATACTAGTCTAAACCAAAACCGCAACGTAACCTAGGGTCTAGGGATTATCGAACGAATGCTACAGCGCTCCCTTAGTCCCATTATAGTGATGGCGCAACACTAAAGTGGTGACGCGAAACGCCGAAGTTGGTTTTAGTCGGTAGATCGCTCTTTTCAGAGCGGAGTCCGACACCGTAGTGCATAAAGCATTACCAACCCCGTCAAAAAAAAAAGGGTCTAGGGATTATAGAAAATAACTATAACATGCCGAATAAATCTTTCTTTTGGAGTCCTTTTTTTATCATACGGAAAGTCCTTATGAGTCATCCACCACCTGGGAAGGTAGAAGAGTATGTCAGACTCGTACCAACTAAAAACCGCACTTATAGTCACGATGCTAGGATTCATGATTCGACGACCTCTGTGGTCTAGCGGTTCGAGTGCCGGACTGGTGATCATGGGGTCGTGGCTTCGATTTCCACAGGACACAAATATTTGTGTGGATAAAACATGAGTATTTGTGTTTGTCTGGGTGTTTTTTCTTATCTATTATAAGTACGTATTTACAAAAAAAAAGTATATAAGTATTATATCCATTGTCTAGTACCCATAGCACAAGCTCTGCTTAGTTTGGGACTAGATGGTGTTGTGTAAAAATGTTAAAAAAAAAAAAATGTAATAATCGTAACATTGCTATATTATATTAATATATTGCTGCTTATTTGCTACCATATGTCGTAATATGCTTCCAATCTAACTCGATACGGTGAAATAGTGAAATATAAGTAATTTATTCGAAATAATTTGACCTCTAAAAAACAAGTATTTCGATGTACTTTATACTATTTTAGTTAGCTAACAAATCGACCTCATAAAAGAAAAAAGACCGATATAACATTTGAAGAAAAGGTTTAAATTTTTGTGTAGTTTTTTGAACTTTGCCTAAGACCTTTGTTTTATAAAAACTGAATAAAATAAAATTCCGCGTATTTTATTTTCTCAGCTCTTACCTTTTATATTTTATCTTCATATTTTTATCGTGATAATCCTCCTTGCATGACCATTGCCCCTTCTGTTGTACAGTCCACAGCACATCAGGTTGTACAAAACTATCAAATTTCTCCAAATTATTTTAAGCCTTAAAATATTGAGATTTAAGTTCAAAATCGAATAAGAAATTTTGACAGCTTATGGTAACTTGATGTGCAGTTGACTGTACTGTGAAACAGTTACCGAATAGATTCATGACACACTAAGCCCAGATTCTCTACTACAACTCACGAATCCTCTCTTCGAAACAACGCTGATTCCTTACCAAATGTACGCTGGGTCGCTTGATGATATTTACCTACATTGGTTTGTATTCACAATTGGACCCGGTAGATGTCGCTTCAATCGCTTGGCAGGACAATTTCTGCCAGGCCAGCTAGTCCCTACTAATATTATGAATGCGAAAGTAACTCTGTATGTCTGTTACGCTAACATGCCTAAACCGCAGAACTGATTTTAATGAAATTTGGTACAGAGATAGATTAGACCTTAGAGATGGACATAGGGTACCTTTTGTCTCATAAATCTTTGGGATGCGGGTGAAACCACGGGCAACAGCTAGTATTACATAATTGTAACTTTTTAACGTGACTGCTACGCCGTCTTGGGTTTGATTGGCAGGTCGAGGAGTGTTGTTGAGTTTTTCTATAAAATTCTTAGTAGCAGCTCGGAGTTTGTATATGTGCCTGGTTAATGGCAATAGGCACGTCCTTTATTACATGACACATAAACATACAGCGAACTTTTGGTTAACATGAGTACATCTCTGCCTAACCCTTTGGGGAATACAATCGTTATGGTTTGTAACTTAGTAACTAGCACGTATTTTTACAATCGGTAACATTCACAAGTTAAGTACAACAGACTAGCTGAGATAATTAAATAGCTACTAAATTACTTTTAAACCCTAAAAACGTCAGAAACCACTAAGAATACCGGTACACTACACCATAAGTATAGGTACTAAAGATTAACATACACCGTCATACACGAAGTACAAAAGTGTTGTTTTTACTTTGTAACCGAGTTTTGAGATTATGTACTTTAAACTGACACGATCTTAACAATATTGTTATACAATCCATTGTTTGACAATGTGCAATATGCGACGTCTTAAAGACAAAGATTTTAATCAGTTCTATATCAAAGTTATGAAGTTCAGTTGTTTTTTTTTATGATGACGATTTTTCCAGAGGTCTTTGAGGCCCAATCAAAACCATTGTAACTGCAAGGTTAAGCTGTGTTTATCACAGTCCGTGTATGAATGAGTGACCATTCTTAAAACATAAACACAAAGTGAAGTAACACTGCTTTGGGAGTCATTCTACTCAAATTGGAGCTGCCCGACAGGGGAAGAACCTCCACCTTGCAGAAAATCGAAGTAAAATAAAGTGTTATTTCACTTCGACTTTCTTCTTTAACAACATAGCTCAATAGATAGTGACCTATTGAGCTATGTGGTGTTCCGTACGTGAGCAAGGTTGCAAGTGTTGAAAACATCGAGTCCCCTCCATGCTTTGGGTACCCTCCCAATGTGCTATCCATTGGTCCCAGTTCTTATACGAACCTATGCCAACCGTTAGTGATAGTCAAAAGCCTGCTAAGCTTCAGGATATTTCTTATCTATCCTTTCTACAGGATATTTCGAATCCAAGCCACGCACCTCTGACTTTTTGAAATACATGCTGACCTATTGAGCTATGTGGTGTTCCTTACGTGAGCAAGGTTGCAAGTGTTGAAAACATCGAGTCCCCTCCATGCTTTGGATGCTCTCCCAATGTGCTATCCATTGGTCCTAGTTCTTATACGAACCTATGCCAACCGTTAGTGATGTTAGTGAAGCTTCAGGATATTTCTTATCTATCCTTTCTTCAGGATATTTCGAATCCAAGCCACGCACCTCTGACTTTTTGAAATCCATGCTGACCCTGCCTGACTGACCTGAAAACCCGACTGACACTGGCCGAACACTGCCCGACAACAATAGAACGCAGGACCTCTAACGCAGTATCTACTCTTAGGTATTATTTATTCGCTCTATATTATGGTATTGTTGCCAGACCATTGGAGTGCCAAGTCAAAGGTCTCAAGTTCGAATTCAATGTAATGTATGTACGCACCTCTGAACTTTTCGAAAACTTGTACGTTTTAATAAATAATTAATGATCACTCACTTAAAATGGTGGAAGAAACCATTGAAAGGAAACCTGCATGATAGAGAGTTTGTCTTGATAGCGTGTAAAGACTGTAAGATACTTTTCTGATGGTAACCTTGAGATAATTTTCACCTCTGACTTTTCGAAATCATGTGCGTATTAAAAAGCAGCGTGGTAATCCCTCTCATTCTGTGAGAGGAGACCCGTGCCCAGCAGTGGGACAGTATATGGGTGGACGGAAAAAAAATATTTTAATTTAATTAACATTAGATAAAGGAAGCCGAACTCGTGCAAAAACCAGTAATGATAGGTAAGTAATCTGGCGAAGGCCACGATGGTTTTTCTCCCACACTCCATAAAATACGATGACATTAATCGAATGGATTATAAAAATAACTAAACAGGTCTCTTTAGTTGTTTTTATAATCCATTAAAGATTTCATTCACAAACTAATCACAAAAGTTGATAATTTATTTATTTTTATTTTTTATTGAATTTGTGATCTTCATTGTCTCATTAGCCTTGTAGTAGTTAGTGCAACTGCTACGCTAGAGGTCCTAAGTTCGGTTCCCAAGTGCCTGTCATGGTCGAGGCGAATTTCACGGATCCCATGACTATAAGACAAGTGATACGTGTGTTTATTTGCTACTGACCTTGAGATTCCGAGTTTGATTCAAAGGTCCAGACGTTATTGGATTTATATTTGTGCCATTTTTTTTAATAGTATGGAAAATTCTCATGGATCATCCTGGGGAGGCGGGAGGGTATGACTCATACCGATTAAAAACTGCACTTGTCTTCACTTGCCCTGTAGTCATGGCCGTGATCCGTGAAATTCGCCACGACCTCATTTTTAGAAAGTTTTAGAACGTGTTAGTTGCATTGTGCGTTATCATGGGGACCTCTGGATAGGTATCTTTCCGAAATATATTTATACAATTATGTCCCAAGACATAAGAAGTGAATATTTTAATCACCATCCAAAACCAGAAACTACTCGTTTTTATGTGACTCCTTCACATAAAAACGAGCAGTTTCTTTCTTTAATAAAACAAACCTTGAAAGTGATAATTATGTAAATCATTATATCTACATTCTATGTATAGAATGTACCTAACACATACATATGTATTAGTTACATTCTGTTGATTTCTAATATACATATACACATATACCATCACGCCTGTATTCCTCAATGGTTTAGGCAGATGTGTACCTACTAATTTACACCTACTGTTCGCCAGGATATACATATGTCCTGCATTTTAACAAAAAATCTACTACTATACAGTATGCAGTGCATATTAGTTATTAATCACCATAAAAGTCAACCCATTTACTGTTCCACTGCTGGGCACGAGTCTCCTCTCGGAATTGTACCGGATAGAAGGGATAGGATCTCCCACGCTGGTCTAGCGAGGGTTGGCACTAGCAGGCTTTACAAGTTCACTCTCACGAAATCTTTTCCAATGATAGATACACGTTATCGAAGAAAATCGAAATGAAATAACACTGCTTGGATGTGTGTTGTGTTCCTAACGGTGAGCAAGATCCGCGAGGAAACGTTGTGTTGGTCGATTTTGACCCTTATACTGCCCACCCAACTATTCCTCTTTCGTTTTACAGTGCGCGCAAGTGATACACCTGGTGTCGCAAGCGTCTATAGACTACGGTAACCGCTTACCGGTTCAGGTGGGCCGTATGCTCGATTGCTACCTTAGTGATATACAAAAAAAAATGAAAGGTTTAGGTGTGTCCCTTGGATTTGAACACTAGACTTGCCAGTCATGATCATGTCACCATGCGCAGTAATAATTACTATATGTAACCATGCTATCAATACTCAACATGGACCTTGTGTATGGTTTCGAAAAAAGTAGGTAGGTATACTTTATATATCTTTATATATCATATCTATTCATGCAAATACGAATTGTCTCTTTTTGGAAATGTAGACTAAGAGACATAAAATGTTTATTAGAATCTTATAAACGGCAAGACGAGAGTAGATACAAATTACCAAAGTCATCATAACTGCCAGGGCCAAAGTCCCGTCGTAGTTAGGGGCTGACCCGAGCAACTACCAAAGGCGCAATTCTAAGGGGGTGCACTTTGCAGGCACTAAAAATTGAAACATCCAAACTTACATAAAGGAAAACACTTTATAATGTCTAAATGAGCAGTGATTCCCTTATTTTTTTTGTAATCCTACCTACAGACAGGTACACCTATAAGACAAGGGTGTTGGTGAGCGCTCCTGACGGTAGCTACGAGGTTGGCCATGGCACAAATCTAATTATTGCGCTATTCCGGCAATTTTTGAAGAATAATTAAAGTCACCAAAATTTTAATTTTCCATGAATGAAATCTTGTGTTCCGAGTTGTCATGGTACGCCTGAGAATCGAACCACAGATTTCGCATAACACTATAATAACAAGGAATTTAAAACGTAAGGCCTCTATGTTATCTACTAACAAAACTAGGCTAAATACTTTAATAATATTAAGCGGCCGTTGACTTTTAATAAATTTTATTATGTGTTATTAAAGCAACCTTAAAATAATAATAGGTATGTATGCAACAGTTTTACTTGATGCAAATAAACCTAATTATTGTCTATCGCTTACCCGCTAATTCTAATATTTCCAGTTCGAAATTCAATTTCACTATTTTATAAACAGCGCGGGAAATGTCAAATAAAAGCGAGCAGCGCACGCGCGATGCGCGACTACGATTACTTTACCGACTGAAGCAGACAGCCTATTGCTTGAAGTAACGATCTTGATGAGTCTCGACAACTCACGTGTCACCAACAGAAGATCATCATTCAAGTAACACATCCTGTCATTTCAAACCAATTTAAACAACTGGTAGCGTAGTACTTATATTAATTAATTTAATTTGGAGTTAGCTAGGCAGACGATAAACGCCAATAAAAAATGTGCTTACCTACACAATATGACTTAAAATATTTGCAAAATTTAATTTACAGTTCTTTAAACAGACAGGATTCGAACTTTTGTCCTTCCGATCCAATACATTGAACAAAGCTAAGCCGACAATAAATGACCACATAATATATATTGTCAGCTCGATAACAACCAGAATTCTTGAGATAAACAGACTATTCGGTTTTGCTAAATGTTCGCAAGAAGAAATTTTATGTTAGGTATATCAATGGTGCTATGTATAATAGATACTTGTATTAGTCAATTGTATAATTTATATTCAATTATCCAATTACAATCTGTACACGTCGACGTAAACGCGTAGTTATACGAAATTATCTCATCTTAGATGCTTATTACCTACATACCTACCTATATTTTTAGTAAATATAACTTAGAAGAAAAAATACTGCGGTAATAACGTAAATGAATTTACGTCTGTTAAATACGATATCGCCAGGCCAGCGTGGTGGACTATTGCCTAATCCCTCTCATCCTGAGAATAGACCCGTGCCCAAGAAAAATACCGGATCATCGAATCAATCGATCGACAGTGTGCAGTCTGCCAACCCGCACTAGGCCAGCGTGGTGGACTATAGCCTAACCCCTCTGAGAAACTGGTATAAGTATATGGCTCGATAATAATGATTTCTTTGCTTCGTCGTTGGAACGGAATCTATTGAAATAAGCAGAAATAACTATTCCTGTATTAACAAAACGTTGTAAATAAAAAGGCAGTCAAATTGTCATAATTTTTATTATTTTCAAGAGTACCTGTCGTGAATAAATTATAAAAGATCCCATTGGTCACTAACCATCGCTAAGGCATTGTACAGGTTTCGCTGTCTGTCAAGTAAGGACAGAGGCTAGCACATCAAGCTACCCCAATTTATCAAATTTCTTTGATAGATTTTCAACTTTAATACAAAACTATAAGGTTCATATTCGATTGGGAAAATTTGACAGTTTTGGATAGCTTCACCTGCTGGCGTCTGTAAGTCATTCAAGATACATCATAATTGTATTTGCTTTATTAGTGGCGAAGGGTCAATTTTAGTAAGGGGGAAGCCGGAGATAATACTGGTTACCTTGTCTTGCTATTTGGCAATAATGTAGACACTTTTTCAAAAGGGAAGCCGAGTGGATTCATCGCCACTATGCATATTATGAGTTAGGCATGTTTGTGATTATTAGTTATCATTTTATTTTGAATGATGACTAAATTATTTCATTTTGCTTTCAAACAAGCGTCAATATAAGAGTAACAAAAATAATTAGTTGCGTCAAACGATAATGTTACTGAAAAATACAGCTATATACAGCGTAACGAAATAATTCATAAATCGCAGCAGTAGATATGCATTTTGACGTTTATATGAAAGCAGTCTTAGCAGGTAATATATTTTATCATTGTCATGAAACGACCAACATTATTGGTACAGTTTAAGTTATATCTATATTGGCTACATATTCCTGTAGTTATCGCTTTGTAAATAAAGTCAACATAATTTGAGAACCATGGACACAATACGCTTAGGTAATAAAATAACATTAAGTTTACAATGTTTGTCGAGACGCCATAGAGCTCGATACTGCACGATAACAGGAGTACACAGTCAAATCTCTCAATGTACATCGTGAATGGATTCTAGCTAACTACTAAGTCGGTGCCAGGCCTCGCAGTCGCAACCCCGAAGCACTGACGAACAATTTACTATCACCTACCTAGTCAACGAGGACTCAGTTCGTAACTAAATATACGAGGGAGTTTATACAAGTGCGGAAACGTAACGGGGGAATAACGTTAACGATATACTGTATATCCTCACGCCGAGAGGCCGCTCTATCACCGACACCGACGGGCCAACGGCCGACACGATCGTCAGAGTGCATTACTCATGGAGCATGTCGGTACACATTAGTTTTCATCGTAGAGCGGCGTAGCGTCGCCCAGCGACATGGAGCGGGGAGACGTGTTCGTGTGCGGCGTCGAGCGCAACGAGTGCGCGCGCGACGACCGCCCTGACGACGAGTGCGCGTGTGGTGTGCGCACGTCGCGCACGTCACGCACGTCGCGCACGTCCCGCACGTCCCGCCCGTCCCGCCCGTCTCGCACGTCTCGCACGTCCCTTGGGGTACGCGAGGCTCGCGGCGTGGCGGAGGCGCGCGGGGTGGCCGAGGCCTCGCGATTGTTGCGGCGCATCCAGTCCTCGGCGGCCTTCTGCCAGTCGGCGGGCTCCGAGTAGACGGCGGGCGCGGGTCGCGGTCGCGAGGGCGGCGGCAGGAAGTCGGGCTGGCGGGGCGTGGCCGCGAACGGCGTCATGTAGGGCGTCTGCGCGGACGGCGTGTAGGGCGTGTTGATGTAGGCGGGGCCCGGCGTGTGCGCGGGCGTGTGGAAGGCGGGCGTGTGGTTGGCGGGCGTGTGGTAGGCGGAGGCCAGGTGCGGCGTGCGCGGGGCGGGGGTGCGCGGCGCGGGCGTGGCGGCCGGCGGCGGCTCGCGGAAGTGCTCCTTGAACCAGCGCAGCAGGCCCGCCAGCGAGTCGAATGTGCGCTGCCGGTAGCGGTAGCCGTCGGGCGTCACCGACACGTACTCGTGCGTGACTCGCGCTCGCGGCAGATACGACAACAGGAAGCGGCCCGGGTAGTTCTTGGCTGCGGAGATCACGTAATGAATTTTGTTGGGGTTGCGGGCCTTCTCCTCCTTGAGGATCTCCTCGGCCTTGTCTCGCATGCCGCCGAGTGGCTTGTAGTACTTGTACGAGATCAGGTCGCGCGCGTGACCCGCCATTGGCGTCACGTGACGCGCTATGATTTCATCTAAATCCTCGAATTCTGAACCTTGGATCCATAAACTTCGACCTGCAACAAAATTAAACTAATGAGCGATTCGAACATTTCATAACGATATATTTCTTTTCCTTCACAAAACCATAGAAATCAATACAAACCTAATGAGAACGCATTTTCTTTTCCTTCTTCCCGCACATCAATATGTTGATAAATACCGTCTGCTACTTTCCATGTTACAGTGAGATGATCAGAGCCCTGGAACCAAAAAGATTTATTTATAAGGGTTTTAGAGAGGGCGTAAAATAAAATTAGGAGGGCTTAATAGAAATATATTGATCAGATGCGTAACTAGGCCTTACCTTACTACTCGGCCTTACGATGACCTCTCCCTGCGCCATCTTGTCCATCAGTTTCTCGGCCTCGGCAAACGATATGTTATGGAAGGCGGGGTGCACGATCACCCGCTTCACATATTGCATTCGCTCTTTCGTCTGCTTCGCCTCTTTTTCTTTGCGGAGATCTTTATCTTCTGCTTCTTGGTCGTAATATGGATCTTTCGATGGTCTACAACAATGTCAACGAATATTTACATTTGTTTGTGATAGTTTATATTGTTTTAACTTAATTTTAATGAAAACTCGACAGATTTAACAATTTCACCTATTCTTTACTGTATAAGCATTGACTAGTAGAATAAATGTTTTGTGTTTAGCCAACTCCCCGCTAGCTTTAAGTTCTAAGAAACGCACTGACCTAATTTAAATAGAGTAAAAAGCACATAACATCAAAATTTAACATAATTTACAGTTATAAACTTTAGTTACAAATTTACAACTTAATAATTTACTTTTTCGGACATTAAAAATAAGAACAAATTCAAGATTTATACTGAATATCCTTTATAAAACTCACCTCCACTCTTTATTTTTATCTAACAAGTCTGACGACTTAGAGGAGCAGTCCACTGAGAACCTTTCGACGTCTATCTTGAGCACCCTACAGTGTACGGTCTGTCCGATCCGGACACGCTCCGTAGGGTCGGCCACGTGGCGGTCGGACAGGTTCTTGATGTGTATGTAGCCGGACAGGCCGTTGTCGAGCCGGATGCGGACTCCGGTCGCTTGGCCCGGACATGCGCCGGCGTCGAAGTGGTTCCATACCTGACCAAAAGTTATATTTTATGCAAGCAGAGTAAAACCAAAATTTTCTTTTTGTATTAAAACCAATATCTAATTAATATGAAATATATTTACAGTCATGCTGAATAGTGTTTTAATAAAACTTCTATCAATATCCTAATTACCTCAGAAAGTTCAGGGAAGTCATTTTTGTGGCAAAAAGGGCACTCCCACAGTCCAGTCTCGTCGTTCCTCACAGGATTGGCCTGATCCAACATCTCTCTCTGAGGCTTCCTGTGACTTATACCAACTACAGACGCTAACACCATCTTTCCTACATATAAGGTCTCAGGCGTCTCTTTGGTTAGAACGTCGAATAACTCTTCAGCGGTCAGCGTGCGATATGCAACCCTAAGATCTTTATACCTAGAATTCAATTCTTCTCGAATGTCATATAACGTTATGCTCTTGTTGCCGAAGCCTTGGCGCTCTAATTCTTCGGCGAACGCATCTAAGTCTAAATCTTTCAGTCTTTCGGGAGCCTCTAAAATTTCTTCTAAAGCTCCTGCGGGATTCGCGTCCTCGTCTTCATACTCGAGCGCGTCGACGGCCATCTTTCGGGCCCACTCGTATGTTTCCGGATGCACTCGTGAGCCGTCCAACACTTCTATATACGCTTCTGTACTATCTCCGAGGCTGCTTGTGTCTATTTTTATGAAACCTGAACAGTTTATAAAGACTTTTGGACCCATATGACACACTGTGACGAGTTGTGTTCTGTTTTCAAGTTTCTGGTTGGTTTGCTTGAAGAGTTTGATGAGAGCCTGTGCTTTTCTAGGTCCGAGGCCGCAGACAAACTGCAGTAGCTCTGTTCCTCGGCCTGTTAGCACTGCTTCGTTGACATCCACACCTACTTCGTTGACTCTGTTTACGAATTCGAGCTCAATACCTTCGAGTAAATCTTCTTTAGTTATTTGGTCTTGCAAGGAATGATACCTAAGACATAGTATTTCTTCGTCTGGACCGCATAACTGTGATATTTCCATTAACGGGTCTTGCAATAATCTAGCTTGGCATATAGCCTGACGAAGTATGTCTGGGTATTCTCTAAAATCGTTCTGTAACCATAAAAAAGAGTAAATTAAAGTAAAATCTAACACTAAATTAATTCAATCCAGTAAGAATACATATTATAATAAGATACATATAGAATAAGATTGTAATGTAATATTTTCATTTTAATGTACACCATATTATTATGTACTAGTTTCCAAAATAAATGATTTTAAATCTAAGACCTCAGTCAAATTTTTAAAGGTCTTTCACAGTCTGAATTGATAGATAAATAGAATGTTTCTCACCCGTCCCCGTATGCTGTTGCTGTAAATTTTACTAATATGGTTGTCTGCGATCTCTATAGGTATCCTGGGGAACTGTTCATCCTCCACGAGCTGCTGGACGCAGTCCGACACGTCGGCCTTGATGTTGAGAGCTTCACGGGACTCGCCGCCGATCACTATAACGTGCGGCTTCTTGCGTAAAATGAATCTGTGGATGTTCAACTATTTTAGGAAAAGACTAAAAAACAGAGGTGTAAATGTCACTGGTACTAAGGAAAAGCTCATTGAAACGTATAACGTTTTAAGAATAAATAAACCAAAAAAACTCTCGAAAAATACAAATCGTGTATGTATTTTGATAGGTGGTTGGACCTGACGGTATAATGCTGCCACCTCAAGGAAAAATATTTCAGAAAACCCTCATTAGGTGAATGGCAGTTTGGTGGTCGTAAGGTATTCGTAAGGTGGTGTTACCTCCTGAGCGCGGTGAGGTCGGCCTCCTTGTTGGCTCGCTCGCGGGCGTCCCAGGCGTTGCGGCGGTGCAGCAGGTGCGGCAGACGCAGATGGTCGGCCAGCTCTCCGCCGCCCGCCACCACGCACGCGAAGGCGCTGTGCTGCCGGTCCGGCACGTACGCGATCGACATCACGCGCAACCCTAACACAATACCACACACTTACACTCATCATCGACGAAACACCTTTAGATACTAATGTATATTTTAGACTATAACTGGAAATATGATTTCAAAGTTCAACACCAACAAGTATAGGTCGGCATCACGTAAAAAGAACGCTGGAAGAAAGTGGAGGGAGTGTGTATGCGCATGGGTACACTCGCGCACTAAGTACTACATAGGCCTATTGTTTTACTATTGAACTAGCCTTTCGCTCGCGGCTTCGTATATTTATTATCGGTAGGTACACTGAAAAATATATTAGATAGAAGCTTGACCGCCAGCGTTATTTTTACATGACGCGACTATATCAATGCTTACGTGAGAGTAATAGGAAATATTTTAGGAAAAATAAAAAGACATCACATCACAATGTTATAAACTAACTAAAACAATATAAACTGACCATTAGAATCTGACCACTCCTCGTCATCATCGTCAGACACCCTGGATTCATACGGTGCTACCTTCAACCAGTCGTACAAGCGCCGGCGACAACATCTAAACGAAACAATAGAGAAACGACGTTAATGCCATTTCTTATGATAATCCGATAATCGCCTACAAAAGTAGTTCTGGACAGAATATTTCTACGGAATATGGAGCAAATATAAAAAATCTAAAAAAAAAACATTTAAAAGAAAAAAGTATGTCCGATGTTATTGTATTTAAATTTTAGTGTGACTCATATACAGGGTGGAAGGGACATCGACGCGCAACGGCTTCAGTACATGATTCTGAGCCGACGAAAAATTCCAACGCAGGGGGGTCCAGAATCATGTACTGAAGTCATGGTAAGCCGTTGCGCGTCGATGTCCCTTCCACCCTGTATACACTGTCATAAGGTACGCCAGCAGGTCAAGCTATCCAAAACTGTCAAATCTTCTCAATTTAAAATGAACCTTATTGATTTATTTTAAAAGTTGAAAATAATAATAATAATATTTTTGGGACATTTCTACACAACACCATCTAGTCTCAAACTAAGCAGAGCTTGTACTATAGGTACTAGACAATGGATATAATACTTATATAATAATTTTTTTTTGTAAATACATACTTATAATACATAAAAATCTATTTAAAAATAGTAGAAATTGGACAGATTGGGGTAGATTGATGTGCTGGCCTCTGTACAAATTTATCAGGAACACTTGAGTAACAACTATAAAAAGGGATAATACCTAATGTACCTAGTTTTAGACAATTCAAAAGCAGTTATTATCAGGGACCGAAAACCTTTATAAATTACGGTTCAGGTACCTATCGAAGAATTTAAGTTACATAATGGAGTGATGGAGTTTCTTGCCGGTTCTTCTCCATAAGACCCACTTTTTGGAACCGTGCAACTAGTTTGACTTTTCAAAAGTGCTATTTTAATGGTCTAATTGAAATAAAATATTTGACTTTGACTTTGAAATAAACGCCTAAAGGTAACCGCTATCTGGGAAAAAACATGTTACCACCTTTATCTAGGTTACTCTTCTAAGACCGGTTACCTAAAAATGACCTTGGTTGAAAAAGTAATATTTTAAATTTTAATATAAATCTGTAGGTAACAGATAGCTCGTAGTTCGTCGACACACATACAGGCGATGAGAGCCCTTTGACTAATGCCGACGGCACGTGTAAGATAGAGGTAATTTCTATTTCAGTTACCGGTATTGATAATGGTTTTGTATTAAATTTAGGAATTAAAGTAACCTTTAAAAATAGGCCTGTAAAATAATATAGGTAGTAACCCAAAAAATATCGGTATTGATCGTACCGGTTTCGGTCCCTGGTAATTAGTCTAATTGAAGTAAAACATTGCAAACAAATTTTACAATAAACTTTGACTACACAACTTTCCCATCAATGAAAACGGCTATTTCTATGTTTATTTCATGATTTGTCTGTTTAATTTCATGAAGTTTTAAGACGTGCGCTGGTACTACCGCTAAATTTATAAACATGCAAAGAATTCCTTTTAAAATCTAAATAAGGTCTTCCTTACCAAAATAATCTTACTTACTTGAGTACATATTCCTTAGACTCCTGCAGTAATACGGCGTGTAACTCTCTTCGCAGCTCCGGCATCACGATCTTAGTGAGCGCGATCGTAACCGCTTCTGCCCGCAACTCGTTCCACGCTTCTACTGTAGCCGCGAATTCGTCCTAAGAAGCGAATGAGTTTTATATTTGTTAAAGCTGAAGCACACATAGATTGTTTGTATCGGCGGTTTCGCAGTATGCATTGATGCTGCATCATATTATAGCGATTTACTGCACTCGCTTAAGAAATCGCACGTTTCGATTGCATCGTCATATTTTGCTCGAGGGGCTAATTACGCTGATCAAACGATCTGCAAGGTGCGCTAGCCGCGGTCAGTGTGTGGATGGATAACCGTTCTTAGCTAATCGAGACCCCTCCGTGCCTCGGAGAGCACGTAAAGCCGTCGGTCCCGGTTGTCATACTAACACCTATTGATAATCGTTAGTGGTAGTCTGAATCTTAAAAAACCTGACAACCAGTCTGTCCTCAGGATATCGGGTATTGCCCAGAAATTGGGTTGCAGAAGTCTGATGGCAGTCGCTTCGTGTAAAATTCTGATATTCTGCCGTATCTGGTTAGACTGGAAGCCGACCCCAACATAGTTGGTAAAAGATTCGGAGAATAATGACTGCATCATAATATTTTATCAAGAAGTTTGTATTTTAGCACAATTTTAGCCATATTGACTTTTTTCACCACTTAAGAATTTCTCATGTTGGTACATTTACAAATCCTAATTTAAATACAAACACCCAGACTTCAAAGATCTTACAGGTCTTAGGTAGTACAGTAAAAAAAAGTGCTTTAACCTTTTAACCGCCTGAGTCGCATTTATCCGACAAAAAATTTCGGGCTCATTCCGCCTGAGTCGGATTTATCCGACACAAAACCCTGTGTATTATATATTCAATTTCTAAACGTATTACGATGTTTTAGCTTAAAATACATTTTTTTTTCGAAAGTTTATCTATTCAATCTTTTTTTTTTTTTTTTTTTTTTTTTTATTTATTTATTATGGCAAACCAACTAAATACACACAGAAACATTCATGGCACATATCATTTACAATTAGATAGAATTGCATGCATCTAAATTAAAGGAAAGCACAGCATTTTTGTGTTGATCTCACTTTACAATAATAATTAATATATTATAGTATACTTAAAATATTATAGAATTAAAATAATATTAAATTATAAAATTAAATTAAACCAAATAAGATAATTATTATACATTATTAGACATTATTGAGAACTACTTATTGTTAAGGAAAATTACAAATGATTGAATAGAGCTCTTTTGAACTGAGTGATGCTGAATGAAAACATGTCCAAGTTACAATCGTGAAAAATGTCGTTACACCTTCTGAGAATATAGGAAACAGGGGCATTACTTCCGTACTTGGTTTTGCGGCTACCGGGAGCAAAGGGCTTATAATTGTGTAGTCTAGCTGATGACCGGGGGATAATAATATTAATTGTCGATAGAAGCTGTGACCAATCCACGCCTTGATTTAATATCTTGAATAAGAAAATTAGACCTGCAAAATCTCGGCGCCAGTGTAAAGATTTCATTTTGAAGTAGTTCAGTCTATCTTCATAGTTTTTAACTGTATTCCTTATACCTGCGTTATAAGAGAGTCTTTTAATGAATTTTATTTGAACTCTTTCGATGCGTTGAATGTGGATATTATGTACTGGGTACCAGATGATAGAGCAGTATTCTATATGACTACGGACTAATGCAGAAAACAAAATTTTGAGTGCTGTCAAATTACTAAATCGTCTTGTGTTACGGTTTAAAAATGCTAACATTCTATTGCTTTTGTTTATTATAATTTCGGTGTGTGTTTGAAATTTCATTTCAGAGTCTATAATGATGCCTAGATCTCTAACTTCACATACTTTACTTAATTTTTGGTCCCTCATTACGTACGTGGAATTGAACTGTTTTTTTTTGCGTGAAAATTTAATATGATAACATTTACCAACATTAACTTGTATGTTGTTCTTCTCACACCACACACAGAGCCTGTCAATATCCTTTTGCAGAAGAGTTTCTTCGTATTTTGTCATAACAACTCTATAAAATTTTAAATCGTCAGCATACATTTCGAAATGAGAATTCTGTATGGAATATTTAATGTCATCTATAAACATCGTAAATAATATTGGGCCCAGATGTGACCCTTGTGGTACCCCAGATGTGGGCGTGAAGGTATTGGATGAGTGTCCATTTACAACTACTCGTGCTGTTCGGCCAACTAAGTAAGACTGAAACCATTTCAGAAGTGACCCATGAACACCGAATGTGATTTTGAGCTTTTGTAACAAAATACTATGGTCAACTTTGTCAAAAGCCTTGCTGAAATCGCTATAGATGGCGTCAACTTCATTACCGTTACTCATGCAAGCTAGAGTTCGTTCGACAAAGTTAGCCAAGTTTGTGGCCGTTGATCTATTTCTAAAGAAGCCATGTTGATGTTCCGTAATGGAGCCTTTGATATGCCAATTCATGATGGGACACAAAAGTGATTCGAAAATCTTTGCCAAAGTTGGTAGTATACTAATAGGCCTGTAATTGCAGATATCAGTCTTATCCCCTGATTTTGGAATTGGTATTACTATGGCGTCTTTCCAGATCTCCGGAAAAACCCCTTCAGACAAAGATCGGTTGTAAATTATACGCAATGGCTTAGCTAAAACATTAGCACACTCCCTAATAAACAGTGGAGGTATACCGTCAGAGCCCGGCCCTTTAGCGACATCTAAGTTCTTAAGTTTCCTCTGTATGTTATTTTCAGATAGTATTACATGATGTAAGCTGTTACTATTGTTGGATGGATAATTATGTGAAGGGTCGAGATGACTGCCAGAGATAGGACTATATACCGACGCAAAGTTCTCCGCAAATAAATTTGCTATGCTCGTACCGTCGGTCGCAGTATTATCATTGAGCTTCATGTATCTCGGTATAACGTTTTTGCCATCGCGTTTGTTTTTTATGTATGACCAGAAATATTTTGGATTCTTAACCACATTACTTTGTACATTTTGTAAATACTTTTGGTACAACTCTTTTATTTTTCGGTTAGATCGGTCCTTAAGTAAAATATATTCATATTCGTCTCGTTTATTTTTATATTTTTTCATTCTCTGCCTGCATTTTTCTTTTTCTTTAAGCATTTTTATTAAACTGTTATTGTACCAGATGGGATATGAATTTTTACCAGCATTCCGTTGAGGGACCAATTCAGTAATAATTTTCCGTAATACAGTGTAAAAAGCAGCAACTGACATATCAACGGTATCCGATTTTAAAATAATGTCCCAATCTGTTTTCTCAAGACGATTCCTAATTTCATGATAGTCAGCTTTATGGAATGAATAAATCTTAGTCGTTTTATTCGCAAGTGTCTTAGGAAGGTTGAGATGAATGGTGATCTGTAAAGGTGGGTGAAAATCATCGACTTTTGAAATGGGATCACAAGACCGAGTTACTTCAATTGGATAAGATAAATTAGATATGACTAGATCTAGAATCCTATTCTGTTTATTTTTGATTGAGTTATACTGGTGCAGATCGTTAGAGGATAAGAATTCAATAAAGATTTTACCTATATTATTGGTGCCGATATCTGGTTCCGCATATTGGTGTAGTGATGATTTTGTCCATTCCACGTTACTTAAGTTGAAATCACCTATTAGCATTACGGGTTCATCATTAATTACACTACTAACTCTATTTGTGAAGTAGGTTATAAGATTAATGTTTACCGGAGGAGCCAAATAAGTGGCGCACAAGTGAATTTTCTTTGATGTTTTAAGAGCATAGTTAGTTGATAAGTCCAGTGTCACCCATAAATCCTCACAACAGGATTCGAATGCTGTGTTTCTGTAAGCATTTATTGATTTACGCACTGCGATTAGCACACCTCCTCCCTCCTTGCCCACACAAAAAGTTCCCGACTGTCTATCTCTTCTAAAAATTTGATATCGGTTGTCAAAAATTTCTGAATCTAACACATTTTCATTCAGCCAGGTCTCAGTAAGCACAATAACATGAAAATTCATAGTTAGCACATTCACATAAATTGTGTCTAATTTTCCGCGGATACTTCTAGAATTTTGGTAATAGAAATTTAAATGATCGAATTTTAAAGTTAAACTATATTGACAATGACAGTTTATGTTTGTAGTAAGCGTGATTATTCTAATTTTTTAAGACTTTCTAAACTTGTTATTACACGTGTTAGTGAGCCTTCCTCTTTCCTGATAAGAATTTTTCCATTTCTAACCCAGACAAACTTGTATTTCTTCTCCTTGGCTGCGATTCTGGTAGCTGCATGTAGTGATTTGTTAGCTAAAGTGAGGTGTTCGCTTACATAAACTGGGGATTGCTTGTCTCCGTAACCCAGTAACTTGGTGTTCAATTTATTGTTGGGGTTCGATCTGTTGTATATGGAAATTGCCCCGAGCAGATTATCGCGCTTAATTTTGCTTGGTAGCTTGCAGATAACTGCTCTAGGTTGATTCGAGGACGAGTTCAGCTTTTGTACCCTAGCGCAAGACAATACCTCACATTCTGCTATCGGATAAGACACAACATTGCTCAATTGTACTAATGTTTTGACTAGGTTCTCTTGCTTATGTTCTGGTAAACAGTGTATTTCTATATTGTTTTGTCTGGCATCTTGCTCTAATTGCCCAATTCTAACTTCCATTTCTGTCACTTTCTTAATCAAACAGCTATTTTCATTGCGCAGACATTTTATCTCTTCATTGCATACTTTAAATTGGGCCGTCATATCTTCGAAGTCAGCGTTCATAAATTTAATTGATTTTTCAAAACTAAGGATTTCCTCTTTCATGGACGAAAATTCGTCATTCAGAATTTCCTTGATTGCGGCGCGTGTTTCTGTTCGTATAATCTCAATAATTTCAGAGCGCAGTATAGATTTTGAATCCTCACCCTGATCAAAATTCTCTCGTTTCCTTTTGTAGCGACAAGTGACATTCATCGTTGATGACTCATTATTAGGTTCAGTAGTTATGCTTATGTTTGGTTCCGATTGATGGTGAACAAGAGGTGACTGACGCTGCTGGCCTGAAGAATTAGATACAACAGGCGAGATAGGAGGTGTCCGATTTAACGGCATTGTTTCTTGATAGCGTATATTTATTCGTAAACAAACAAAAAATTAAATAAAAAAACAAGTTTAATAGTGATTATTGTTAAAAAATAACTTCGTTTGAACTAGGGGATTATTGCGTGGCACAAACAATACTTTTGAAAACACAAAAAGAATATCGTTTCTTGAGTTAAGAACTCGGCGGCTTCACGTTACTAGTAAACGTTGTAGCCGCTCGACTAAACGAACATTAAGTACTTGTATGAAACTTGTGATCCCTTCTTAGCAGCTTGTTTGGACGGTGCCAGTGTAGTATTGTGTTGATCGGTACCGTTATTCATACAGTCCGAAGTTCACTTTTACGTTCACTTTTTAAACTTCATACGAGTTCGTTATTTTATTAAAATGTTGTTTTGAAATAGTTCCACTGTGAATAACTTTATAATTTTTTCACAGATTGTCACTAATGTACTGCACTTTATATTTGTGAATAGTTTATAGCAAATAAGTAATTTTAAACCACTTTTTCAAATTAAAATTGTAAGGAGAACTAATAGCAGGTCTGTGCGCGGTAACGCACGGATGACGTTTTTGACGATTTAGTGTTATAATTCAGATTTACCATATCAAGAAACAAAATAAAATACTAATTCAATTAAGGTAAATTTACTAATATTATCCCGGAGAAAGTGTATTGACTTCCAACGCCTATGTCGTATTTATCCAACAGTAGTGATGAGACATAATGTTAGAATTTATAAAATATGGAATATGCTTTAACAAAAATATTATATTAAATACCGAGTTATTATATAAAAAAAACTACATTTAGTAATTGTTATTTAATAACGTGTTGTTTTTGCTTTGTGTAAATCCATATTTTTGTAAGAAATTAGCGATATCGATATTTTTGTACGGACAACTATAAATGCAAATTCCCATCCCTAGACTGTGTCCTTTTCGCCAGTTAGCCAGCGCCTGCGTCGGATAAACACGACCGTTCATGACGTCATAACCGAGTTGAGCCGTATAGAATTTTCCATTAGTGTTGCGCGTGTTTTTGTGATATAAGTTAGTAAGTTTTACGTTCGTGTTTTAAAAATTGAAATTTACCATGACGACTGCTGAAGAATTAATAACATTTTTTCGATTGATTATATATTTACTATAAGTACCTATTATTGTAAAATGTTAAATACTTGTAATTGTTAGACTGATTAGGTACTACTGAGAAATGAAAAGGCGAGATTTATTCAGTATAGTTATAGTTCAGTATAAGAATACTTAATTAAATACCTACTAATAAATCGACCGATGTTTTATTTGCTTACAAAAAATGACGGATATTTTCATTAAGTAGTAGTAGGTATGTATGTACGTATATATTTGTTAGTTAACCAAGCTCGTAAATACAAATATCAGTACCTATTATAGCCAAATATCGACATCGAAAAATTTACCTATAACATCCCCATATGTTGTAGGTATTTATTGTTCGATTCTATGTGCAGGGCGCTGGGGGCACGCTAACTCATAAAAAGTCGGGCGGTTAAAAGGTTAAAGACTTGTCAGGCAAATTTGGCTTGAAAGTAAATCCAGCAAAATGCCATGCTATTATTGTAGGGTCCTCGCGCATGGTAAACCGGATAGATACCTATGTGTACTCTCCCCGTGAAAGTGATGAATGCGGATGGCCCGAGACCAGGCGAGGTGGAAGCATCTGGGGGATGTCTATGTCTAGCTGTGCATTTTTTGTAGCAGATGTGATACGTTGGTGTATATGCAGGTGTTACTAACCATGATCACATAACATAGTTACGAACTATCGATGTTCAAAAAGTGCATAAAGCACATCCCTATTTTATGTAGGTATTTATTAATAGTTTACTGTGCCTGGCGCTAAGGGCACGAAAACTGATACGTCGCTTGGCGGTTAAAGGGTTAATAGCCCTACCTTCTGGTAAAGTTGTTTGAGCTCCTCCAAGTAACTAGGACCAGTGTTGCCTTCAATCTGTTCGCTGATGCTGAGCTCCAGTAGCTTGTCTTCAGCAGCTATCGTCAGTTTCAAGAACTGGTCGCCGGTCAGATCACGGACTGGCTTCTTTTTCAGATATTTCAAACTGCACAAAGATGGAATGTATTGATATTATTAACGATATGAAAATTTTAAAATGACGGGACTTCCGAACTTTTACTTTCAACGATTAATCTTAATCTTAGCAGTGGGGGCTGGCATGGCCAGCAACACTTCGACCAAATGTGATCTGTTGTGTTGTCCCCAGCATGGTACATTCCTTACTCTTCAAAGACGTGGTTCATGAAGTCGGCTAGCCCACTAAGAGGAAGGAACCTGTAGTCCTCTGGCTTCGGGTATCCGTTGCCCAGATGACTCATCCGTATCGTCGGTAGGACTTCACAATCACACAAGATGTGCTGCATGGTTTCCCTGAATTCACCACAAGCTTCAACGATTAACGTTACGTTTCATTTAATACATTATTTTTTTTATTCTAAATAATTCAATTTTTTTTTTCTAATATAGGTTAATCAGTTTTGTTGAGCTATTTGCTTTGTCAGTTTTCTGACCATTTATACTGAGTAAAAGTGTCATAAAAAGAAAATGACGATTCTCCTACTTTACGCGTCGAACTTATATTCGCTTGGTAGCAACGTACGAGCACTCGTACTTAATGTACCTTATTACTTTACAATACCGCACGGTATCGTAAAGTAATAAGGTACATTTTCTTATAAAAGCTATTACTAATATTACTATATACTTATAATTGTTATGTTTAATTAAGTTATAGTTTGGTACAAATTGTATATAATGTTTTGTAGTTTCTAATTAATTAGTTTCAGACCTAAAGGAAACTCTCTCTCGCTCGGGTAACGAATGTGGGAAGCGGAGACCCTAGTGAAGTTTCTGGTATTCTTGAGGAATATACCCTTATCAGGTGGTTACAGTTTCAGATCTAAAGCAGACTGCTCGGGTAACGAATGTAGGAGGCGGAGACCCTAGTGAAACTCCTCTTGGGATTAGCAGCGGACAACAATAAGCTGAGCTGTGTGATTGATTGATTTGGTACATAAAACTTCAATAATATAAATTAGGACCACACAAGATATATTCGTTGACAGTACCAGTGTTAAGCGACATCACCACAGCTTATCATGGTCATGGCGAATTTCACGACTCCCATGGCCATGACTAACAAGCGGCTTTTAGTCGGTAAGTGTCCTACAAAGTGTGCCGCCTCCCCAGGTGACAGGTGACAGGTGACAGGGGACAGGTGGCAGGTGGCAGAGGATCCATGAGGTGAGGAGTGTGTGTGACATACCCGTAGCAGGCGTGGTTCTCGTCGATCTCCTTGAGTCCACGCGGCGTGGGTCGCACGCTGAGTGTGGCGCGGTCCCTGAGCGCGTCCCGTAGCGTGGCGCGCAGCAGGGGCTCCCGCGCCAGCTGCACGCCGCACATGTACACCGCGCGACGGACCACCTCCGCGGCAGAACCGATCGAACCCGTCTGCCACAACCCACAACCAATACAATATACCGTCACGTCATCACACATTTTCTTAACGTAATCGGTTTCTTTTGCTCTTTATCTATGAAGGATATTATGAAGGGGTAGGGCACTACGCAATCTCATCTTCATAGCCAAGAAAACGGACTTATTCTAATGAACACTAAGTAAATTTTCAAGAGCACAAAGTCAATCACAAACATTTTATTTCAATTCTACCATTACGGCACTTTTGAAAAGTCAAAACTTACATATTCTGCAGCGGCTTCTAGCGGCGGTACAGGTTGCTGCTCGACCTCGTGTCGTTGGTAGTTGTCGCGGACATTCTCCGCGAACTGTTCCGGCGTTAGACCAAACTTCTTCACCAGCGGCTCTGTACAAGACTTTATATATAAACAATCATCTCCTCAATGCCGCTATACGAACTATACGAACGTGTGACGTCAAGTGACCTGTGCGCTATACAAATTCTATACTGACACTCGCGGACAAAGCATCTCCTCTCACTCAATTTTAAACGCGTATATCTTAAAATTGTATTGGTCAATTTGTTTTTTTTTTAGTAAGTAATTATAATTAAGTTAAAGTTATAATAAATTATATATTTCACTAAGCCTGTTTTTTTATAAATCAAACTTGGTTGTTGTAAAAATTTGATTGCCAGTGCTCCATGAGGAAATATGTTGGCAATGGCTTTGACCCTTATACTGCCAACCTATTCCTCTTTCGTTTTACAGGGTCGGCAACGGTGGGCCGTAAGCTTGTTTGACACCTTAGTAGTATAAAACAACACCAGTCAACTATCCTATTGTATTGTACGGCACACACACGCACTGTACTGTGCATACACACTGTGTACACACGTACACAGTACGGCAATATCCTAATCAACAAATCATCATCAACTCACCAATTCCTGCTTTCCTACAC
This sequence comes from Acronicta alni, assembly GCA_964056405.1. Taxonomy (NCBI): domain Eukaryota; kingdom Metazoa; phylum Arthropoda; class Insecta; order Lepidoptera; family Noctuidae; genus Acronicta; species Acronicta alni. Next base: position 11,442,354 of record OZ043927.1, on the reverse strand, counting down.
AGCTCATAAGGCCCGGAGCGCACAGCGTATTTGACCTCGGTGAACTCCTCCTCATCAGGCTCAGCCGCCTCCACCGCGGCGGCTGCCTCCTCAGGATCCTCGCCGTTCCTGTCGGCTTCCTCACGCGCTATCCGCCTAGGAAAATAATATATTAATACTGAGAAGCTAATGTTTTGCTTTGTTGATGTTTGTAATTAGACTAAAAATATGCTGCAGCGATAACTCAGTGTGATGACAAAACAGGGAAAATGAACTCACTTTTTCTCCTCCAATGCTCTCTTTCTTTCTTTAGTGCGCTGCAACTTCTGCATTTCCGGTAAGTCAGTGGAGTAATATAACAAGAAATGAGTATGCACATCGCGCAGTTCCTCGGGAGTCTGCACGCTCTTCAACCTAAACAAAGCATGTGTTATATTAGTCTTTAGTCTAATGATATATTCTTCCATATTAAAACCGCTTAACATAAAATACCATCAATACTGTATTCCTCGAAGGGTAAGGCAGAGATGTACTGCTGTACATCCACAGTTCGCCAGTATGTTTAAATATCATACAATAGGGGGCGAGCCTACTGTCATCAACTAGGCACAAATCCAAACTCCGTGCTACTACTGGGAATTTCCCAAAAAAAAAACCAGCAACACTTTGCTCGATCCGTGAATCGAACCCAGGTCCTCTAGCATAACAGTCGCGCTTAGGGCCACTAGACCAATAAAGTAGTAAAACAGTTATATAAAATTATGACTACAACAGTCATGTCCATAATCAAGACTTAAATCTACAAATCATAAGAGTACTTCTCCTATTACGCGTGCCGAAAACGGGACGAGGGGAAGTAAATCAGTATATACCTATCAATGTCCTCGTCTTTGATGAGCCTCATATTTTCAGGGATGGGAGCGTCGGGATTCTCCATGACCTTATCTAGTTGGAAATCGCGCATGTTCTCGAATAACTTAAGCAGATTTTCCTTGCGCTGCTTTAGTTGACACCACTGGCAAAGATAAAGCATTAGTCAGTGACTAGTCATTATAAAAGTTAACCCATAGAATTTTTAAATAAAAGCTTTTGTACATGAAAGATGAAATGTAATTATTATTATTATTTAGCTGTTGTTGTCCCACTGCAGTGCAAAGGCCTCCCTACCCTCCTTTCCTCACGGTTCAAGGCTATTTTGGGCCAAACCTTACTGCAATAGAATGGATACGAAAATTTATATTTTTCCGGCGCAACTTGAGATCGGCCTTTGACAAGATGTCCTGAAATTGTTGCAGAATTGCACAAACACAATACACTAAAATCGCAAATATGAACGATGTTCTAGCTTCTTCAGCAATGTTAAGTTTTGTTTATAAACAATGGCACAAACTAGCACACACTAATACTTGGTGACTCACCTTGGCATCATACTTGTACACCTTCCACAGGTCGTTGATGCTGAGTTCCGGCTGTACGTACTCCTTGCGGTAGAACGCGATGAACGGCACCTCCAGCGTCTGGTTCCTCATGAAGTCTAAAGCTTGACGGATCTTTGTGATTGTGCTGTTACCCCTATGAATGTAAAATTGTATTTATGTAGACGTCTGTGGTCTTGTGCAGGAGTCGGCGGCTCAAATGCGGCAATAAAATAAAATACATATTAATTGAAATGTTTGCTATTAAATTCACAGTTATCTACATTCGTTTTTTAACATTTGGTATACAGTGAAAATCCAGAAACCGAAAAATCGATATATTTTCGGCATCTGGCTCTCTTCTCTGGTCTAAAAAGTTTGCCGACCCCTGGTCTAATGGGTTCGATTCCCACAGGACACAAATATAAATGTGATGAACTTAAGTGTTTGATATAGAATAAGATACAGCAAGGGGTGTTGGCATGTCTTAGAATAATGTTCAATGATGACAAGATTTGTCATTTGTGTGCTTAGGAGCAGCTGTTTTATTAGGCTCAAATGTGAAAATAAAATTACTAAAAAGCTTTGCAAACAAAAAATATGGATTTTGAGCTCTTCTCTGTTTATCCATGCACTTCGTAAGCTTACCTGCGTGTTCTCTCTCTTGCTTCCTGCGTATCTGGTTTAGACACAGATGGCTTCAAGAAAGCCTGTTTATATATCCACTCAGCCTCATCTTCTAACTCAGTACTTCCTTCCTCTACAGGCGTGATAGGAACTTCTCTAGTTTGCATGCGTTCAGGCACATCGGTTTTACGAATCTATATCAGAAAAGGGTATATATAGTATTTGTATTTTTAGAAAATATAATAAAAAGAGTCAACAAAAATATTTTTTGTAAAGAAAAAGGTTAAATTTTTTTGTCTTATATTATATAGGGTTTAATTGTTTTTTTTCTTTAGCAATTATTAAGTAAAAATACGTCTAAATAAAGATGTGACGAACCTCATTGTCCAAATCAGTGAAGTGGCTCCTCTTCAACTCACTGGGCTCATATATTTCAAATATAGACTTTTTGCTTGGCCGTTTTGCTTTGCCTTTCTTGGTTCTACGTTTTTCACCTAAAATAAATACACACAATCAACAAAACTGACCATTAAAAATCTTTTCAAAATAAATTAAAAGAAGGTATTACAAAATTTATCCCAATTGGCAGAATATGTTGTTCCCGGGCAAACAAGTATCATTAAAAAAGTTTATTTAAGACTAGCTTCTGCCCGCGACATCACCCGCGTGGAAAAGTTACTTTTAATTATCGTTGTAATTTGGCTAATTAACTCAAAATCGTTATAAATTATAGCCTTTATGTTATTCTGATGTATAAATAATAATACTGTAAAGTTTCATCAAAATCCGTTCAGTAGTTTTAGCGTGAAAGAGTAACAAACATCCTCCATCCATCCATCCATCCTCACAAACTTCCACATCTATAATATTATTAGTAGGATAAAAGCTATGTGAACCGAATGTATTGTTCATATATTTACCCTCTTCCTCTTCGTCTTCCAAGTACTCATCCAGGTCCTCCTCATCCTCGTCCTCATAGTCCTCCTCGCCATATTTCTCGAATTCATCATAGTCGAAGTCCACGCCGAAGATATCTTGACCTTCTTGTAGGGACCTGGATAGAAGCAAATATTCTTGATTACATTACACATTCACTGCAGATGTTATTTAATAAGGACATGTTCAATGTTGAAATATGTACAGCTAATCCTTTGGGGACTATTCCCATGTTTAAGTTCTATGAAAAGTTTTGGGACAGTTGTTTGGTTGTTTGTGGACAACTTCGCATAATTTCTACAGACATAGCAGGTTAAACCTGTAAGAACCTCTGTTAGTACACTGTTAATAGACCTAAGAAATATTTATAGCATCATCACCACTGGATAAAAACAGCTACCTTGATTATCTAATCCCAATTGTAAGTTACTTTTTTTTTATTTACTGAGTTTCAGTTTAGTTTACTTGGTAGTTTAATTTATTTCTAGTTACATCGTTTTTTTTAAATTTAATTCCTAATTAATAACACTTACGCATCAGTAAATATAGGTTTCCTCTTCTTCTTGCGCTCTGCTATGGGCCTACCATCGTCGTCCACAATGAAGTCATCCGCATCTGACTCCAGGTCCTCATTCTCATCATCATATTCCGCCTCGCCACGTGGAGCAGCCGATTCTGAACGATTTTCGTCCTCCTAGTGTTTAAATTAGTTACAATACAGTTTATAAAAAATTGCTCTAATAATAATAGTACTTCAGTAAAAAGTTGGCAGTATAAGGGTCAAAGTCCCTCCACTGCCAACACAATGTTTTCTCTCAGCACTTGAGACCTTGGAACCTTGAATGGAATTACTCCCACTATGCCCTACCTCCCTTAAAAAACTTCTTGTTCTTCATACTATTCAACTTTTGAATCTGATCAAATATTGAACAAAATCTGACCTATAATCATCAAGCTTTAATATCATGTCAATCTCATTTGAAATGACCATGTCTTATATTTTTATTAAAAATAAAGGGCATTATATACAGGCTACTTCTTGTAATACTGAATGAACAGTTTTCCTTATTCAGAATTATTGTATCACTGTCACTTACCTCATCTGATCCTCCTACAAACAGCTTCTCGGCAATAACCTCTCTCTCTAGCTCAGGATCATCATTTCCTTCATTGTCACTGTCGTCATCCTCCAACCGCCGCAATCGCTTGAACTTGTTCTGTTTAAAAATAATACACCATTGTCATGTTTTCATTGTTGCTATTGACGAAAATAAAACAATTAGTGTAACAATGGCCACCTTTTGAGGATATTCCAGAGCATTACTGTAAATTGCACGAGTGAGAGATATATTAGACTTACTTTTAGTTTATAAATAAAACAAAAGCCTATTCTTCCACAAGGAATTGTACATGGCAACTAGAGCATAGTCTTCTAAATAAACTTAACAAATAAACCGTATATCTTTTGTGAAGCAAAGTAACAATGATATTAACGCTTTGTTCATTAACTTACTGATCATGAAGACAGTACGGCCATGAATATTATTAAGGTTGACATTGTGAAACTTCGGTACAGTAGAACAGTGATACAAATATCTGTAAAAAACTTACTCTTGCAACTTTAACACCAAGATTCTCCTCAATAAGATCATAATCTTCATCTTCCAGTCTGTCATCCAATTCATCATCACTTTTCTTTCTTTTCTTTGGTCCTGCACTAGCATCTGAATCTTCCCCATCACTCCCCGACTCCTCTATTGGTGCATCATCAATCAAATCTTTTAGCTCTTCACGAAGACGTTCTTCATCATCTGCAAATATACAGGGAATTCACATGAAGGTTAGGATTACAATTTATTCCAAAATAATAAAATTATTAGGTAAAACCTTGTGCTTTGTATAAAATTAAAGCTACTCTCTATGAGCACCTAAAAACAAAAGGATGTTGAATGCGGAACATTTATTTAAGGTTATTCTCAAGTTTGCAGACAATCAAATCAATAAATTACAATTTTCACTTTACTTAATTACTTCTTATTTTTATGTACATGAAGTACACTATTTATGTTCAAACCCAATAAACAAACAAGCAATATTTCTTAAAAACAATAATCATGTAATGTTATTCAGATGGACTTTACATAAGTTTACTAGAAGTAGTTACAATATTATGGACTCATGGGGAACCAAATTATGATCTACAAGTGTACTGTTATATTGGTACAGTTATTGTAAGTATTTTTGAGTCACATGTTAAACATAGAAAAGTATGTCAACATCTTGATGTCTTTATAAATGAGGTAAGTACAACTTCATCATCAAAACATATAGAAGTAATCCACGCTCTAGGTGAGCGAGAATTACTTTAACGATATCTATAGACATAACAGTGCAAAGTCACGCAATTATGTTTACTAAAAGATAAAATTGACTCGGTAATGAGAGAGAAAGTGCACGATGTCAACAGTACCTTCTTCGTCCTCGTCCTCATCGTCACTTTGTACTGCAGCCTTGCGCTTGGGTTTCTTGGCTGGCTGTTCGTCTTCTGAATCAACCTACGAGCAACCAACAACCATCGTCAGAATCAGAAACTAGAACTACGCAATCATGAACACAAGCTCATGATTTTTTTCATTTTCACTAACCTCGCTTTCCTCCGCCTCTGACTCCAGGAAATCAGCCATTATAACTTAGGATTATCTAGAAATACTAATACTTTATACTTAAAATATAATAACTAATTTAATGCTATTTTAATTGTAAATTCTACAATTTTATCTAAAAACTATAATTTTCGCTTGAAAATATGACACGAATGAAATGAGTGAGTGAGAACGAACTAGAACGGAAAGAAACACAAACATACAAAGGGATGATATTCTATTTACGTTTATATTTCTGTACTTTTAATTTAAACTAAATTATTAGTATACCAATTTTATGATTTCTAGTTCAATAATTCAAGTATTGCGTTTTTAATGTTTGAATCGACAATAGTTTTCTTTTCTCAGTCATGACTCATGACTGAGAAAAGGTGGTGGACATTTTGACAATGGTAATAGTGGCATTATTCAGATTATTCTCTTATGGCAACTTTTACTATCAAAGCATTTAGCAGCTGTCAATAAAAAAAATAGAATAGGGATGGCATGTAAAATATCGAAAGTTATCGTATCGATATTTTTATACAGAATCAATTATAATCGAGTAAAAAATATTGGTATTATATCGTCTTTTTTTGGATACATATTCCCAAAGCATTCAAATTTCGTGAAAAAGAGTAGACATGAAGAAAATAGTATTTTTTTTAATGCTCGATCCTAAACATTTATAAACATTTTAATGTATCTAGTAACATTAAACACGAAGGCTCAACTTGCGTTAAAAAAAACATCGATATTGATACGAATTCGATACTCTAAAATAAATGTAAAATATCGATGACACATAGGTTTTGATATGTCGATATTTTTTGCCCATGCTTTTTATTAGAATCAAATCAAATGTGCTGTCATTGGCTGTCATTGTAAGCACTAAGCAGAGTCGTGTAGAAAAACAGCGATTTATTTACTTTACTTTATTTGTGAATTGTGCCATAATTAACTAATCAAATGACTCAACCCGCTCCTGTAGTTAAAAATCTAATTTACGCCGGACAAAAATATATTCCTATTGCTAATGGCAGTAAGGTACAGGCATTATGTATAAAATTTGTTGTATCAGTATATAAACTTTGTTTTACTATGGATTTGTTCATTGTAGGTACATTTCCACTTCCAAACATGGAAACTTGAAAAGGAGAGATTACTACTGGACGATAGTAGAAAAATAGGCAAGAAGGAACCTATGGTGTTAGTGATAGGGCATAAGTTCAAACTAGAAGTCTGGGAAACAATAGTCAAGATGATGGCTGTTGGGGAGGTGTCGAGCTTCAAAGTTAAAAAAGAGGTAATAGACAACACTCTTAACTTAATAACACTAAATATTTAAAACTCTAAACAGGATAAATAAACAATTATTTATGCAGAATCATCATAAATTAACAACATTTTATAGGGCTATTAGTAATTAGTAAAACATACTTTTTTAAATGTTTAACATCGAAAGTATTTAACATCGAAAATGTTTGAGTCCTGTAAACTATTGAAAATGTTGGTTCAAATAAATATTAAAATCAGTAAAAGATGAGTTATCTTTTACTGATATCTGTCTGTATAGTTATACAGACAGATATCAATGCTTTATTAAATAGCTACATTTAATTTAATAAATGTAATGAATAATATTTAGTTGTCATCAGGTGTACAGTATTTCAGTCAACTCCATTAACATGAATTAGTTCAAAAACAACTTGCAAAATTTCCCCTCAACATACATAAAGAAATTCTAATTTCAGCCTTTTTAATATCATACTGCTAGGCACAGGTCTTTAGAAATGGAGGTAATAAGGTATAGTAATCATAGTTATGGTAAGGTTTATTTTTTTCATATCAATGTTTATGTCAACAGCTGGTATTCAGTTACCCCTTCATATCAAAAACACTGCGAGAACTAGGCCAGGGTGCGCATAAGATAAAGCATTCATGTACTATGACCCTCCACACTGAAGGCTTGGGCCATCCAGATCTGGATGATTTAATGAAGAACCCATGTGATTTGGAATTTATCATAGGTGAGAATGGGTAATTTTAAGATTGTGACTATGGTGTAGCAGGTTTTTATTATCAGTATACCATGAATTGGAAATAAAATTTTTAGATTTAGTATATTGATGAGTCTGAAAAGTCCATACACCACAGCAGCAATAGAATCAAAGTGTTATTAACACTTTGATTGGTAAGTGTAATATAATAATAACTAATGTTTCGAATGTCCAACAGTTTTATAACTAAATATTTTCCCATAAGTTTTAGTTCAGTTAAAGCTGACTAGAACAATCCCATTACTTAAATTGGAGAGCATGGTTTCATTTTCTATTGAAAAACAAATTGAAATTACATGCTCATATATAGCCACCACCTGGAATATAAAATAGGTTTAAATATTAATAAGTATATGAAAACCCACTAGGATATTTTATAGGCCCATTATACTGAGCGCTCATCAAAATTGGTTTTGATATCTAATCAGTTAATGATATTGATAAGCTTCCTCAGTTTATCTTTATTGATTATAAAATGGTGTTACTTCCCCTATTGGTTCATTCTTTTACCTGAACACTGTTGTACTTATACTCAAAATATGGACATCATCATCATTATGTCAGCCAGAAGATGCAGGTCCACTGCTGAACAAGGCCATAGACTTCCAAATATAGACTGGTTATATGCTACCTGTATCTGACAACTCCCAGTAATCTTTACCCGGTAGTCTGTCCTTACTACATACTAATATTTTAATTATCTTTTGTAGAAGTACTCAAAGTAGAGAGATCAGATGAGTATGAGAGAGAGCTGTGGCAGTTGAATGCACAGGAACGGACTGACCTGATTCCCACATTGAGAGAAAAAGGCAACAAACTGTATGTACAGAAGAAGTACAAAGAGGCAGAGGATGCATATAATGAGGCTTTAGCCATCTGTGAACAACTTATGGTCAGGTGAGTAAAAAAGTTTCTACTACTGCTTGGTTTTGAGCAAGAACTGTAAAAGTATTTTATGAGACTTAATTTTTTTTAAATATTTAATTTAGATAAAGGAATTATAGTGTTTTGCAGGGAAAGAAAAGGTGATGAAGAATGGCAGGAGTTAAATAAAATAAAACTGCCCATACTACTGAACTATGCCCAGTGCAAACTGATCAATGGCGAATATTATTCTGTCATAGAACATTGTAGTACTGTACTGGAATTTGAAAATGGTATTTACTCAATTTAGTTTATATTGTTAACATCAAAGAAAGTCAAACAAAAAGCTATTTCTTCCTTTGCCAACATACCTATAAAACTGGTTAGATGGACTAACAAGTTTTATAGGTATGTACATAGGCCAGCACATCAAGCTACCACAATCTGTCAAATTTCTTTGATTGATTTTCAACTTTAACACATAGCAATAAGGTTCATATTCAATTGGGGAAATTTGACAGGTTTGGACAGCTTGACCTGCTGGCGTCTGTACATTGACTCACCCTGCGCTGCCGGTCGCGATATTTCAAAGCGAGAAAAATTTTAGCACCATTTAAGTCAAACCTCAGACCATAGTAAATGAAAAACTTTAGCTAAGGTTCATTTCAGATAACGAGAAAGCTCTTTACCGAAGAGGTAAAGCGCACATTGGTGCGTGGAACCCCAACGAAGCTGAAGAAGACTTCAAAAAATTAAAGTCGTTAAATCCGTCCATGGCTGTAACTGTAGAAAAAGAACTGGAACTCATTAAAAAATTACGAAAAGAGAAAGAAGATCAGGATAAAGATGCGCTTAAAAACTTGTTTGTGAAGAATGGGACCACATAACAGTTAGAGTAAGGCTTCGTCCTCACTCAGTACGACGCGGCGCGTGAAACCTCGTGACATACTAAGTTTTCAAAGCCGAAGCTAAATATATTTTCCTTTTTGCCAGAGATATTTTTTTACAAAGTAATTAATTCAAGCAGAGAACTCAACAGTCGTAGATAAGATTCGCTGACGGGTCGCGTCCTAGAGCGGGGACTAGAAGCTGTACTTAGTACAATAATATTATGTTGTTACGTGTATATTTCTCCATATAAATGGATACCTACCAAAAATCTCTAAAATGTACAAAGAGATTGTATAATTTGAACTATGTTTTATTTTATAATTATTACTTTCTTAAAAAAAAAACAAATCGACTGTCCACTAAGTTATTTGTGGGCTTTCGGACTTTCATAGTGATAATAAAATAAATTCTAATATATTTGTTTAGTAACATAAACTTAATATATACCTCATGATGTGCTTTTCTAATGTCGTGACTAGGCTATCGTACTTCCATGTAACTATGTATAGATTAATAACCTTTTATACAAAGAATTTTCAAAATCTATTGTCAATGTACATAACTAATTTATGTTAAACTTTATTCATTGAAAATATAAGATGTTTTATTTTAATATTGTTTTTCTTTCGACGTTTTCATCTAAACAATAACTAGCCCCTTGAAGTCCTCTGCCTAACCCGGCTAACCCGTCGGGGAATACAGGCGTGTTGGTAGGTATGTTAAAATTCATGGAAATGGAAACCAATGTAACCATATTCATATAAATAAATTAGTGCCGCCTAATCAATTAATTAATCATCTTGAGGACCATAAGTAATGCCTACTTTGGCTTTACCCCGTCATCTTCCCTAGACAGTGGGCATCTGTTCTCCCAGAGTCTGAGGAATTAGGTTGTACGCAACTACGCATGAAGAATTCCAATGCCTTCTGCCAATCTTTCAGAGAATGCAGGTGTGTACTATAACTTCGAGCAATACCTGCATTAAATTTGACGACGTCTGTGGTCTAGTGGTTCGAGTGCCGGACTGCCGATCATGGGGTCGTGGATAGATTCCCACGGGACAGAAATATTTGTGTTTGTCTGGGTGTTTCGGTATTATAAGTATGTATTTACACATAAAAAAAGTATATAAGTATTATATCCACTAACTAGTACCCATAGTACAGAGGCCATCAAGCTACCACAATCTGTCAAATTTCTTTGATTGATTTTCAACTTTAATACGAAATCATAAGGTTCATATTCAATTGGGAAAATTTGACAGTTTTGGATAGCTTGACCTGCTGGCGTCTGTACAAGCTCTGCTTGCTTAATTTGGTACTAGACGGTGTTGTGTAAAAAGTGTCCCAATTTTTTTTATCTACAACACATTGCTTGCTAGACGAATCATTTGCTGTCACTGTCAAGCTAATGTGCAGCGTTCCAGCTATGTGGTTTTTTATATGTTTGAATCTATAACCTAAACTGGTTATCTTTCTCTGTTGCACTAATAACCAGATACGATTATAGAAAAAGGAAACAACAATAATAATAGTGAATGTTGAAACAGTCCAGAGCAGAGCAGAGTTTGAGAGTATAATATAACCTCAAAGTCAAAACTTTAGAAAAGTTTTAAGTTCCAGAGTTCCAAGATTTATTAGTTTAATATAGATATAATAATGGAAGAAGGAAATGGAACTGTAAATACGAACGTGAAAGAAACAGAAGAGGTGAAATTAGAAGAAGAATATGCATATTTAGACCGAGGAGGATTCTCGTCAGAAAAGTTTAAAATTGAACTGCGTGGACTGCCTAAGTTTTATGGAATTGCCGTATGTTTACAAATTATTATAATCTATTTAGATAAAAGATTAATTGAAAACGTTATGAAATCACACACAACTAATTTAGACTGCCAATTTGGTTCATAAAAATTAGTATATTTTCCTACACCAAATGGTTTTTGACTTCTGATCATTGCTTTTTTTTTATTTTTAGGAATTGAAAAAACTGATGAATCAAAAATTAGGTTTAAACACGAGCAAAATCAAAAGACCTAAAAATGGTAGTCACTGGTTGTATGCATGTTTCCAAAATGATGAGGAGCGTAAAAAAGCTATTGAAGCACTTAATGGATATTCCTGGAAAGGTTCGTGTTTGGCAGTATTCTAGTTCATGGTTCTTAGCCATATATGCTTGGGCAAGACTGGGAACTTTAATTCTTATATGTAGATATTTACACAGTTATACTTCTTAGATATGTGCTGATCCTGCACTACAAACATATAATGGACACAAAGTTAACCCAGATTCAAAACAACTATCTGTTGATCACACATAGATTTGTCTTGGGGTGGGAATCAAATCCATCACACCTGGCAGAATGGTACCTAGTGGAAAGTTGACTAACACCACTAAATATGCGGTCACACTTTACCTTTGTACTGTCTGTAGATCTTATGAAGTTTTAGTGAGTTACTTTGACTACCTAAGTCATCTATTAAAGTAGGTAACAATACTCCCAATTAATGCTATTCTTTTGCTGATGATGAATGAATAAAATGTATATGATGATTGACATTTTATATTAGGTAAAACATTGATAGCTGAAGAGGCTAAGCCAGCCCCAGATCCATTTGTAAGAAAGAGAAAGCAAGATGAGGCAACAACAGACCAGCATAAGAAGAAGAAAGAAGTTGATGATAAATGTCAGGAGGAGCGGCTGAAAGATGCCACCACTCCATACTGGAATATGCCTTATGAGCAGCAGGTATAAAAATATTTTATACAACATTATTATTAGTATATGCGAAACCTGAAACACGTGTCTAGTATTTTTATGTAAAGAATTTATATACAAAATTTCAAAACTGTACCATGAAAAATCACAAAGTTATAAGCTTGTTAACTTACCTGGTTGTCCGTACAAAAACATGCTCATCGACGCGCGGGCGCCGGCCCGCGCCCGCGTCGTCGCAGCGCTCATTGATAATAATGTGGCAGTAGGTACCTAACCGTACGGCGATTTCCGATTGCATTGTATTTAACTGATCACATTTTCCATCCCACTTACAGTCTTTGGACTGTCGTACTGGTCAAGTGTAGGTAGACATTAATAAGTACTTTATTTGTAAATGCAGCCGTAAGTCATTAAATGTAGTCAATGCGATATGTTGCACCTTATACCAAACACTGTAAGTTCAAAATGGATGAAAATTGTTAAACATAGCATTACTTAACCACAACAGGCTGTAGGTACAAATAAAAACGTGTGTTCATGTGTGTGACGATACTTTAATGTCAGATTGCTCCTCGTGCCGCACTGCCAGGAATACGTTATCACTTATCACCACAAACCGCTAGTATCCGTACCATTTCTTACACGAACACTTATGCTTTTTACATACGATAGGTACACGACAACCGAAACACAACTGCCGCGCGCTCGCGTTATCACCACAAACCGCTAGTGTACGTACCATTTCTTACACGAACACTACCTATGCTTTTTACATACGATAGGTACAGATCAATCGAAATGCCGTGCGCTCGCGTTATGTACCTACTTTTTGAACGGGAGCGACATACGTGTACACTACCCGATAGCATCCGGGCGACTGAAGTGGTTGGTTCACCCCCGGGCCCCGCCCGCCGCACTGCGCCCGCGCTGAGCGCTCAGTGTCAGTGACCTGTGTTGCGCGCATATGATTGCGGATAGGTACTTAGTGTCGCTCGGTGTCCTACTCGTAACATTTTTTAAATGTTTTTGGGACAAAATATAACATGATGTAAAAATTATTGGAATCGATTCAGTTACTGATTCTGAACAAACTATATTCAGGTTTCGCATATACTAATAATAATGTTGTATACATTTATTTTTCCTTGCCATAATGAATTAATCCACTACCTGTGCACTTGAGTTGCCAAGGATTTAATTTAATTCATTAATCTTTGATGACCAACAAGTGGTCTAATTGTCATCTACAATCAATTAGCAGATTAATTTTTTATTTATTAATTTCTTAGTAGCTTATCACTGCCTCTAAAGAAATGGTTTCTTTAATTTTATTTTGCTTCTTTCATTAATATTGTTACTGCTAATTTGTATACTGATGATGTCTGTGGTCTAGTATTAGCCGTCGTATTATTAGCCGGACTGCTAATCATGGGGTTGTGGGTTCGATTCCCACAGGACACAAATATTTGTGTAGGTAAAACATGAGTATTTGTCTTTGTCTGGGTGTTTCTTATGTATAAGTATGTATTTACAAAAAAATATATAAGTATTATATCCATTGTCTAGTACCCATAGTACAAGCTCTGCTTAGTTTGGGACTAGATGGTGCTGTGTAAAAATGTCCCAAAATATTTATTTATTTATTTTATACCGAAGGATGCTAAGAGTATTTTTTAAATTAAAACAACTACAGCTCAAGCTGAAAGAACAGGAGATCAGAAATATTCTAATGAAATTTGACAATGAGGCGTGGAAGATTGACAAAAGAAGCCGTCAAAATATTGAAACTAAAAGGAAGCAGCATAATGGCCTCAGTTTTGAGTTGAAGCCCATTGTGAGGTCCCCTGTTACAGAAGGCTATAGAAACAAGTGTGAGTTCACTGTTGGGATTGATGAGGAGACCAAGTTGCCCACTGTGGGGTTCAGGCTCGGCAGCTATGTCACGGGAACTGTTGGAGTTGGGCCTATACAGGGCATGATTCACATTTCTGAGAGGACAAAGAAGGCGGTTTTGGTGAGTGAATATTTTGTTTAAAATGCTGACTAGTGGTAGGGATGACAAAAATTAATCATGATTAGTTATCACAAGAGAATTTTACTGTATATTGAAAACATGTATATTATAACCATAAGTTGCAAGTGATTGCAAAAAATATATGAATTTATTACCAAAGTTTTATAATAATATTGAATGAGAAACATGTATGTAATATAAACCTTATTCCTATTGGCATTTAGAATAAAATTACTTGAATCTTTATATGTAGTCTCCCATTTATGGTTCTTACGATATTGCTGCAGAATTAAGACCTGTGTATAGTCACAGAATGTTCCTGGTAGGTATTAATATGTTTCACAAAAGCTTTATGTATTCATTTAGCTGAATTTCAGCTATTCCAAGAGTTTGTGAGAAAGTCAAATATGGCACCATTTTCTCCGGCTGACTACTCTGGATACTGGAGGTATCTTACAGTGCGGGACTCCACATCAACCGGTGACGTCATGCTCATCGTAGTTATGCATCCTCAGGTTGGTTATGCCAAATTATAGTATAAAAAACCCAGTTCAATTTTGCTAGAACTGTCATTTCAATGTTAACTTTTTTATTCAAGGCACTGACACAGGAAGAACTAGATAAAGTTAAGAAGGATCTAATCGAGCATTTTAATTCTGAGGAAGCAATTGCATGTGGCATTAAGTCGTTGTACTTTGAACTAATTGTTAAAAGGTATGTTCAAGAAATTACAATTTTTGTGATCTGTACAGACATTTTTTTAAAGATGCCATTATTTTATATCTTAGAAACTAGCTTGGTAGTGCATTTCTTAAAAAAATCGTCAAGATTTTTGGAACTACGAATTCTTCTGCAAGCATTAAGGTTTTTACTATACCTACTATAAGTTTCTGACTCGCTGATGGATAGTGCAAAAGGCTATGATGCAAGCCACAGAGGAGTACATTTTTTACTTTGGCTGCATTATTTTAGGCGGGTGGGCGAAGATGCATCTAAACCCATACACCTGTCGGGATCCACACATATTATAGACTCCATACTGGGGAAACAGTTCAGGATATCGCCGGAAGCCTTCTTTCAAGTAAGTAAGAAGAAATCACGTAAAAATCACGCTCACAGGTTTTCTTACTAGTAGAGATTTACAAATCGAATTAGTGCAAATTATATTTCCTAAACTATACTGGAACAGTCTGCTGGGATGTGTCTGGTACGACAGGAGCGTTGTTCTTCTTGATAACAACAATTGATTGAAGATCGCTGATTTTGAAAAGAAATATGGGGTTTATGAGAACTGTCATGGTCGTGACGAATTTCGCCGATCCTATGACTATTGGGCAGGTGAAGTCAAGTGCGATTTTTAGTCGGTACGAGTCCGACATACCCTGCCACCTCCTCGGGTGGAGGATCCATGAGGATTTTCCGTAGTATAAAAAAGGGATTCATGAGAAAAAAAAATACAACGAAAAAAACATCAGTGGATCAATGAAATTCTTTCTTTCTGTTTATAATGGATTCGGGCATTTTTTTTTCAGTAAGGGTATTATTATCTGAGTTTCGGTCCAAGAGCTCCATAGATTTTTTTATACTTAATATAAATCTTTTGTGACGAAACAAATTTTAATGTCGTTGCAGTTGCAGGGACTGCATGGAATCTACAGTACATATAGTCTGAAGCTGAAACAACAAAATAAATGTTAGTCTTATGTTTAAAGTATGCTTGTAGGTGAACACAGCGGGCGCGGACGTGTTGTACCGCAGCGCTATAGAGATGAGCCAGGTGAAGCCGGACTCCACCGTCGTCGATATATGTTGCGGCACAGGCACTATTGGACTCTGCTTCGCTCAGGTAAACTTATTTATTTATTCATTTTTCTTAAGGATCTCTGTAAGTAAGTCACATACATTATAAGGCCAGTGTACTCCTTCAATTATGAGTAGTGATGTTGATAATCGATTATCCATAATCGATTAATCGATTATCAACATAACACAGCATTGAGATGACAGGAAGCAAAGGTAAATAAATCTTTAGCTTCATTCATTCAATTTTACCTGTTTCAATAATCGATTAATGGATTATCAACATCACTAATTATGAGAGACCACAGTGCAAAAATTATACAAAGCAATTAAAACTATTAATATATTACTATCAACTAAAAAATAAAATTAAAGGTAAAGGTATGTGTAAGTAATGACCAAATACAGATGAAGGTCTATGTGCTGACATTCTTTGATAATCGATAAGTATAAAACTATTTACAAATGCCGCAAAAAGTTTTGATTACTTTTAGGAACTAAGAATATAAATATAATAAATAATGATACTCTAGAACAGTTTCGTCACACTGTGGCGGCGGAAGTTCTTCCTATGATATATGTGACCCTAGAACGGAAAAGTGTGACAATTGCTGCTTTAAAATATATGCCTATCTCTGTCATTTTGATGTCTAAAGTGAGATGTGACAAATACCCACCTTAGCTGTATCATTTATAACTGGACTGAAAAATATCAACAACATAATTATTTATATTTAATAGATTTGCAATTTACAGCATTGTAGCAGAGTGTTAGGCCTAGAAATGATAGCGGAAGCAGTGAAGGATGCCAAATCGAATGCAGAGCTGAACAAAATAGATAACTGCGAGTTCTTCGCCGGTAAGGCGGAGGACATTCTACCGCCGGTGCTATCGAGAGCTACCGGAGAGGATATAATCGCCATCGTCGACCCACCGAGAGCCGGATTGCGTAAGTTATTTAAGCTCCTGCAGACTGCAGGCTGTTTATACCTCCTCCTTGTGTCGTTCTCCTCACTCTTGAGGGTCGTGATCTTTATGTAAAAGCATCTTGCGAACTATGTTCCTCCATTTTGCTCTATTCTCTGCAGCATGGATGGCGTCGAGTTGAGTGTCGAACGAATCTGGTCGGACCAACGCATCGGGCTCCTCCTCTTGGTGTTTTTCCTTCAATCTTGCCTGTCCCAAGCAATTTTCTATTCCAATTCTGTTTTATGGCTATTTACACATACAATAGTTTATTCGGATCGGACTGCAATTTATCGACCTATTTCAAACCTTTGAGTGTGCGCACTGACTTATATATTCATGGTAATTAAAAGACCAATCCAACTATTGATCTATGAAGCATGTATTCGGGAACTATACGCGATTAACAATTGTTAACAGTTCGAAAAAAAAACATTATTGTCGAAAATACTGTAACGTGTTACAGTTTTAGGGATGGTTAGGGATTGCTCAGCCACTGCGCCAAGCGTGTCGTGGAACATTAGTACACCTCTGCCCACTATAAGTTTCTGCTCTTCCGGGATACAAGCGTGGGAGCAATGGTCTATCATGTTTTTTTTTTATGTACCTTTAGACATGCGGGCAGTAACGCAGCTACGTAACACTAAGAAGGTGAAGCGTTTAGTGTACATCTCATGCAGCCCGTCTTCAGCCGTGAAGAACTTTATCGACCTGTCGCGACCTTCGACCAAGACGCTGCGAGGCGCGCCCTTCCTGCCGCTGCGAGCTGTACCCGTGGACATGTTCCCACAAACAAAGCATGTGGAACTGGCCATATTGTTTGAGAGAGAGGTAAGTTTCATCTGTAATTAATGGAAACTTGAATCGTCATCAACCCAATATATATTCCTACTCCTCACGGACGCGGGACTGCTATTTGAATGAGAGGGATTAGGCTATAGGCCACCACGCTGGCCTAATGAGGGTTGGCAAACTTCACTCGCCATCTAGAAAATCGTGCAGCATCATGAAAAGCATGCAGGTTTCCGTACGATGGTTTTCTTCACCGTTTTAGCGAGTGACGATCAATTATTAATATGCACATGATTTCGAAAAGCCATAGATACCTACGACCCTTGGATTCGACATTCGAACTCAAGACATTTGCTTAAAAATCTTGGTAGAGTTTTCACAATAAAAAAAAACATAATTATGTTAATTTATAAGAGATAGTCATTCCCCGCAATTTTACTCTGAAAATTCTTGAACTTTCAGTTATTTGACTGTCAAATTCATCAGAAAATTACGAATTGCAAACTGTATAAAAACTAAAATACTCCCGCAAATTATGCGGCAATCTATTCACAAGTTGACTAATCAACTACCCAATTACCGCATAATTTCTAATCATTATCATCATCATATCAACCACAGGAGGTCCACTGCTGAACAAAGGCCTCCCCTATATTCTTCCACAAAGACCGGTTATAAGCCGCCTGCATCCAATGACATTAATTTCCAATATAATTAATTAATTATAAAGTGTATACTGTAAAAAATATTCCAATCGAGTTATAAAGTTCTAACACCAGAGGGGATGGTCCGCCCCTTTCCCTCAAAAAGAGTTTAATATAGAATTTGTACGGCGCACCGAACAATGACGTCACATTTTTGTATAGTATGCTACTGTCTAGCATAAAATTAAAAAAAATATAACTTTTCAACCGGTTTTAATTTTGTTCTTGTTTATTGGGCTCAATTTTAGCTTTTGTAGCTCAATTTTAGGGCTTTGTTTTTCATGCATAAAAAATAATCAGTTAAGTAGCCAATTGATTTTACTTAATATTAATTTGAACTCCGGTGCTTTTCCATATTCACGCAGGCTTCATCATATCCAGAAGTAGAAGAAACTGAAAAATCCGAAGAGGTTGACTTAAAGGACGCTGAAGTTCAGAATGAAGAGAGTGACTTAAAAGACGCTGAAGTTCAGAATGAAGAGAGTGACTTAAAAGACGCTGAAGTTCAGAATGAAGAAAGTGACTTAAAAAACGCTGAAGTTCAGAATGAAAACAGTAGTAACATTATAAATGATGTAGATAAGAAAGATAATATTGATACTAATGTAGTATAGTATTTGGTGACAATAAAGAGTTTATTGTAATTTATTTGTCATTATTATTTCGTAAAGCCGTCTGTCCCGGTTGTCATACTAAAAACTATGACAATCGTTAGTGGTAGTCAGAAGCCAAAAAAGCCTGAAAACCAGTCTATCCTCATGATATCGGTATTGTCCAGAAATTGGGTTGCGGAGGTCTAATGGCAGTCGCTTGGTGTAAAATACTAGATATTCAGTCCTTCCGATTCTCTCCTTGCAAAGAGTCGAATCCTCCTACGTCATGTTCCTACTACGGAAGAAATTCTCTAAATGATAGATACCACGCGACGGTATTTGATATGGTCGGATCTTCTTTTAGAAGAATAAAGCGTTATAGGTATAGATACTATTTAGTGATAACAAAACAAACCAAAATATATTTGACTAGTAGTTACACGCCCAGTTTACTCTGAACTTTCATTCTACGGAGAAGCCTATCCAATGGAAGGTTTGGTTATACTGGAATAATGTCAGCTGAAGTGTAAGCACCGCAACTGGCGGTTGTGTCTCCAAACTAACTGCTTCATTAGTCTAGTAGTCCTAAGCACAACCGCTACCGCTTTCCAAGTCTAGTGTCAAAGTGTTATTTGATTTTTCTATGAAATTCTCAGTAGCACCTCGGAGTTTGGATGCGTGCCCGGTTAATGACAATAAGTTCGTCCTCTACTACATGGGACCTAAATATAGGTACCTAAATATAGGTACCGGCGAACTGGTGTATATTGGTACACCTCTGCCTAACCCTTTGGGGAATACAGGCGTAAAAATAAACAGCACGAAAATAATTGAGGTATTAAATGCTATCGTATGAACTTATTAAGTTTGCACCACGTCGGTCGGGAACGTGCCGCTGTCTAATTAAATGAAACTTTAATCTGCGCGACCTCCTCTCTGGGAGAGGGTGCGGGAACGCAATTCTCCAGGAATTTAATATAAGGCCGACATCGCCCGGTGCATTCCACCGTCGAGCGAGGCGACGGGAACATTTCAATTACTTACGTATTATTATAAATATGGAGTCGTTTGCTGTGCATATTGTCACGTATTGGGTCTATACTAGTTGAGATGCCTGAATTCGTCTGAAAAGGTCAAAAATGAAACACGAATAAGTTGCATTGCGTGAGCTAATATGTATCTAAATTATAATTATTTACAGGTTAGCTTATACTTATTTATTTTATTATGCACTAAAAAAATACAATACGTAATCAATATTTTTACACAGCACCACCTACTCTCAAAGTAAGCCAAGCTTGTAGGTAGGTACTAGACTATGGATATAATAGTTATACATATAAGTAAGTACTTCTTTTATGTATTTATGCATACTTACACTTACATAAGAAACACCAGTTTATTATTACTTAATTATAAATATTTAGGTGTGTGATTAATCACATAGCTAAATATTTGTGTCCTGGGGGAATCGAACCCACGACCAAACCAACAAAAATAAGTTGGAAAACTGGAAAGATATGGCACGTTACTTAGCCGTATGTGAAACATTATTCTGATTCGACAAAACTAGCGAATATAGCCGCCCTTGTGTCGAAACACGACAGTTAAAATAACAGGAACTATAAAGTATAAAGATTCGCGTAAACCTAGTGTCTACCATGGACTTTTTGGAAAGATCTTAGTAAACGACCTTATTTTAACTAGACAGTTGTGCCCTAAAAGCTAAAATGTACTTAGTAAGTTTCTATAGAATAACTTACAAAACTTCAGCATCAACATCTGAGATAACAATGCAGAATTATGTAAAGTTGCCTAATAATATTTTCATCAACTCCAGTAGCTGGAATTGTAAAAAATCTAACAGTAATATCTACTTGTAGATGTATCATAATAATTGAAATATAATGTTAATACCGAAACAGGTCGCGAGCTCAATTCTTTTAATTCAAGAAAATAAAAGTTACCCAGGTACCCAGGTAGTTTCCAAGCCCTTTTTGTTTTAGCAGTTTCTGCCTAACTGTACTCTACGTCTATCTAGTTGTTTATTTTGTTCGCGACTGTACCGCAGCTCCGGCAACCCCGACATACCGCTAGCTTCTCTCAATATGACCGCATAGCTATATATCCCGCAAGCCTGACTGACACCCCATAATAGTCCGCTGAAGTCTCATTGTCTCTCTGACCGTCGACCTAAGCGCACCAGAGTTTAAGTTATTAGAAAAAAATGTTCTGAAATATAAATAGAAATATATTTCTGAAAAATGGCGCTGAAGTGTGTATTTACAATCATTACTTTGTTTGTGTGTTCTAATTGCTCGTATTCGGTTAACAAAAATGCAGGTAAGTGTCTTTTTTAAATTAATTAAGTAGGTAATGCGATCCAAAAAATAAGGCAGCAGTAGCATCGACATAATTATATTTTATCTCTGACAAATTGTTTCAAGTTGAGAAATAATTCTGCGAGCCGCGCGACAAATACATTAACTTAAATCTTTCTCCCGCCAGACCAAAGAATTGCTGAAAGTGAATCAGTGTTGGACCCGAATGGCGATATATTACTGAAATGGCGAGTTGATTACACTCTCAGGAAAATTCAGTTTCAAATAGTGCTATCTGAAAAGGCACCATCGTTCTACTGGTTTGTTTTAGGGTTCTCAGATAGAGGAACTTTAAATAACTCAGATGTATGCGTATTCTGGACTGATTATACGGGAAAACATCACTTTGAGGTAATTTTTCTATGTACAGAGGCCAGCACATCAAGCTACCACAATCTGTCAAATTTCTTTAGTAGATTTTCAACTTTAACACAACACTAATTAAGTTAATTTTCAATTGGGAAAATGTGACAGTTATGGATAGCTTCACCTACTGGCGTCTGAACATATACGATTAATTTCATTGGAGTTTCTCAACTCTTCGAATTTAACTGAGGTTCTTTTTGTATTTTTTTTGGCATTTTCCATGCTAAGATTTTAAAGTTATTAAGCAAAGGAAAAATTCGACCGCGGGCAGGATTCGAACCTGCGTCTTCTGGTTAGGTACACCAGACGCTATGACCACTAAGCCACCGCGATACCTACCCGCACTGTCGAATATTGCCTTCGCTTTCTGAATTTACGTCTTTATGGTGACGTCAGTGACACCTATTGAAAAGCAAGTATTTTGCTCATCAACCGACACGACTTACTTTACAGTTAGTTCAATGTCGAACGATGCCACCTTACCTACTATCTTTTTGTGATTTTTTGGCATTTTCCATGCTAAGATTTTAAAGTCATTAAGCAAAGGAAAAAATCGACCGCGGTACACCAGACGCTATGACCACTAAGCCACCGCGATACCTACCCGCCACCGTCTGGTGTACCTAACCAGAAGACGCAGCTTTGAATCCTGCCCGTGGTCGAATTTTTCCTTTGCTTAATAACTTTAACTGAGGTTCCTCAATTTTATAGGACATGTACGCAGATGATGAAGGGAAATTGATACGGGACTCGAAGCAAGACTGCGACGCGTTTTATCCAGACCCTCAGACTCACAGCTTGGTGTTTGAGCGGTTTTTCGATACCTGTGACAGTGATGACTATGTTATTGAAGTAAGTCTTTTTTTCTACAACCGGGAAGCGTATCTTTGGCTAACTGCTACACCTATGACCAAGTTAATTCTTTAAAAAAAGAACAAAGGCTATGCTACACTTTTTATTGATGTTTTCGGAAGCTGTATTCTATCTGCCTAGTTCAAAGGAATCGTAAGGGCTTCTTTACAACTACAGGATAGTATTTGTACTCTCGCATAATTTACCCACTTAGGTCAAGCCTTCAGCAGACGCAAAGCAATTTTTTTTCCGTATACGCAGCAATCCAGAGGGCCTACTACGAAAATCTTACGTGGCAGCTTCTGATCGAGACGAACTAACGACACGCAATAAATATACGATACGCCAAATAACATTTCGAAGTGCATGGCGTCAATGCAAGACAAGAAGTTAAATCGCGAACATCGAATCGATCGTAGACTCGGATTCCCTTTCGAGGTAGAAACACGTGGGCAATAGTTCGGTCAGCCGAATCTTCGTTAATCGATTTTCGTATTAGGCTGCCAGAGAATAGAATCTTAACCAGTTGTAAACAGTTCTCACCTTTGTGAGACGTGATAGGTAGGTACTTATAAAGTAGAAGAAACGGCATCGTGTTTAACCTTACTTCTTCCTCAGGATGGCACAGTCCACGTAGTTTGGGCTCATGGCATCGACAAATTATTCTCATCCAAAGGACTATGCTTGACTTGCACCCCAACTCAAGATCACGGTTTTATCAGAGTTCGCCTATTGACGCCAGCAGGACATCAGAGAGTTGGCGATGCTTATCAGTTACGTATAACCAATAAGAACTTGAAAATACCAGGCGATGACACAACATACTGGTGTCAAATCGTCAAGCTTCCCGATTTTATTACGAAGAAAGTTCATCATATTGTTCAGGTGAGAATGTTGTTAATTCAGTGTTTTACTGCACTGCTGTACCTGCCTGCCGGCTGTGACGTATCTATTGTCTAGGTATAGTATTATAATATCTGTGGTAGGTAAGGGTCTCGACACAGACGATCCTGTTCTTTAGGCTACCTAATTATTGAAAATGGCTAAAATAATTATCGTGTTCAAAAGCAATTTCAGACAAAAGGTACATTCAAAGCCAAGCCACATTAGCCACATTCAAATCAGTTTATCCGTTTGAATCAATAATTTTATTCAAAATACACAACTTAAATTAATGTTACCTTACCACGCTCAAATCTAATAAACTACTAAAATGATTGTGGTTATACATATATTTTGACGAAATTATTTGAATTCTAAAAATGTTTCATGAAATAAAACTACTTTTTACGGACCTGACCGGTAGGCCTGAGTCTACCCGTGACCATGGACGCTGTAAAGGGTCCGAAACGTCGGGATTAATAATATCAATATACGCGATAAAATCCGTAAAAAGTAGTTTTATTTCAATGTATAACATTCGCGTAAATGTCAGAAATCAAAATGTTTCATGAATTAATTGCGTCGCTTTTCCAGAAAGCAATATCATAGAGTAGGTATTTAAACGCAAAATTATAGCAGGCGAAATACAAATAATATGCATTCATGTAGCTACACTGTCGTATTCCACGCGCGCCTCTCCAAGGCGGCGGGCCATCACCAGTCGGGGGCCGCGGAAGAATGCTCTGTTCCCGTAGCCCCCGACGCAGCAGGTGCGAGAAGGAACACCGTGTGGCTTTTAGTCGGTAGGTCAACTCCGGGTGGAGTTCGACACGCCCCGCTGCCTCCCCGGGCGGCGGAAGTCCATGAGGATTTTCCACACGCTAAGCAAAAAAAAAAGATGGGGGCCCCTTGAATCCACGGGGCCCTGGGCTGAAGCCTAAAAAGCCATATGGTAGATCCGGCCCTGTTTACCAGGGAAACTGTCCAACTCGTTGGAGACCGAAAGACGCAGGTTCAATCCGTGACCTAATAAAGACCTAGACCTAAACTCCCTTCTCCAAAAACATTTTCTTTTAATGTTTAGCATGCGTTAATACCAAATACAATAAAAATATCACTTTTTTTAGTTTGAATCAACAATCACTCATGGCAATGAGGGATTGGTGCATCACATGGAAGTATTTCATTGCGATACAGACCCCAACAAGGACATACCCCTGTATGAAGGCAATTGTTTTGCTGGGAATAGACCTGAAATTACTAAAACATGTTCAAAGGTAAATATATGGTTTATTCATATGTCTGTGTTGTTTTATTTTCGTAATGTATCATGTAACAAACCGATTTTTAAATAACATCAACTGCAGGTTGTGAAATCTCCTGTACCTATATGTATAAGTATTAGTTGCACGTGGCAATAGAACGCTATCTATGGCGGAAAGTAAACCGCTTAACCAATGGCTTTAAAAAAGTATTTTTATTATTTACAGGTTAAAGCAGCTTGGGCAATGGGTGCCCCTCCGTTCGTATATCCTAAGGAAGCTGGTTTACCTCTCGGAGGTCCGAAAGCTAACAAATATCTGATGCTTGAGGTTCATTACAATAATCCGGAAATGCGAAAGGGTAACCTATTTTTGTCAAAATCAAACTACCTAATTAGTTTCCTGATTCAAACTCATATTCCATCTCTACTACTACTCCTTTATACACCTCATCCTCCGGGCCTACATCCAACTATGTTGGGGTTGGCTTCCGTGCTATAAAAAAAGGAGGACACGTAAATAATAGGAGACCCTCATTGGTCTCCTATTATTTACGTGTACAGTAAAAATCTTCGTAAATAAAGATTATCTTGGATTTACACCTAAGGGTAGTAATAACAGGTGTCTTTTAAAATCTTACGTTTTCTATCACATATGGATGGAGTTGATGGGATGTTCGTATAATAAACCGTCTGATTACCTAGAGGCGCGCGGGAACGCACCTCGTTCGACTGTTCCTAAACTACTGTACCTAAAAGTCACCAAAAAATTTAATTAAACTCCTACCATGCCAATCCATGTCCTGTCCCAAATTCCAACCGTCCAACCTACTCATAATAAGGTGAAGGGAAGAGCATTGCTCATCATTACAGTGTTATTTTTTTATTTCAGACTGGGTAGACAGCTCAGGAATCATTCTCCATGTGACTGGACAAAGGCGTAAATTCGATGCAGCCATCATGGAACTCGGACTGGAATATACTGATAAAATGGCAATCCCGGGTAGACAGAAGGCTTTTCCACTAACTGCTCACTGCATCCCACAGTGCACCGGAATGGTACGTTATCTAAATGGATTTCTGATAAATTGATGATGATAAATTGATTGGACGATTGACGACACGTTTGGCGCAGCGGCTGAGCGACCGGCTTCCGTGCCACAGGTTGTGGGTTCGATCCTCGCACGGAACAAATATTTGTATGACCTACAAGTAGTTGTTCTGGGTCTGGGTGTTTGTGTATGTGAAAGTTTGTGTTTGTAAACGCACCCACGATACAGGAGAAAATCCTAGTTTTGGGCAACATTTAAAAAAAAAATTGCTATCCACAGAAAATTCTGTACCAAATCCAGCCCACTACGTGTTCGTTCTACGTGACGAATGTAATTGTAAACTTTATTCCATAATAAAACGTAACTACAATATCATCAGATAAGTCTTTTAGATTATTAATTTTATCACGTGTTCAGTCCCTAAAGCAACGTTAATGTCACTCGGCCTATTAAACTCTTATGAACATTCACTGAAGTTGATTGGTGATAATAATGATAAATAAATTGTTTCCATACGTTTCATTTTAGGGTTTACCCTCAGAGGGTATTGTGGTGTTTGGCAGTCAGCTTCACACGCATTTGACTGGAGTAGCCGTTTGGACGAGGCACTCGCGACAAGGCATAGAGCTGCCGTATCTCAACAAAGATATGCACTACTCCACGCATTTTCAAGAGATCAGGATTTTACACAAACCTGTGAATGTCCTACCGGTAAAATATTTATCTTTTCACATAAAATAAGTCACTCCGAAACCTATGAAATCTAGAAAGTAGCAATTTTGTGCATTAGCTTGTTCTACTAACGCTACGAAGTCTATCTACATCTACATTAATGTGGGTATAGAGGAAAGATTTGTATATTTTGTAACGAATTTACTCAAAAACTACTAGGAGTGATTTCAAAAATTATTTTTCTAATTGCTATCTATATATACTAGGAGTGATTTCAAAAATTATTTTTCTAATTGAAAAATAATTTTTGAAATCACTCCTTTTACTACATTATCCCTGAGTAACATAGGCTATAAGCATATTATTAGGTAGTAGTACTTTGCAAGCGAGCGGAGCGGGTCGCTATCTTAAAAAAAAAACAAAATTAATTCAGCCTTCAGTAAAGGACGGTTCGATCGCGCCTACGCTAAGACAACAGAGATCCGCCATAAGACCCTTTAATTAATTATTATTAAAGACAAAAAAACACGTTGGAAAATATCTTTCCGAATCCCGAATGGAAAATACAATACAAATAGATTATAACCGACTACACAGCTAAGGAATAATTTTGATTGTTCCTAAACCAATTAACATTATCTTTTTTCTATTCAAAGGGTGATTATTTAGAAACGACTTGCATTTATACCACGGAAGACAAAGATAACGCTACGATCGGTGGGCACGCGATCACCGACGAGATGTGCGTCAACTATTTGCACTACTACCCCGCTACACAGCTGGAAGTCTGCAAGAGTGCCGTCTCTAACGCAGCTCTTGAAAGCTACTTCAAGTTTGAACGACGGTAAGGTCTTAGGTGTAAACACATCCATTGTATATTGATTTCTGACACTTACGCGAATATTATGCATTGAAATAAAACCACTTTTTACGGATTTTATCGCGTTACATTGATATTATTGATCAAGGGTAGACTGACTCTACCCGTGACCATGGCGCCCACCCGTGACGCTGTAAAGGGTTCGATACGTCAGGATTAATAATATCAATATCTATAACGCGATAAAATCCGTAAAATATAGTTTTATTTCAACATCCATTGTACCTACCTATTGATCTGATTTTTTTTTCTTTATGCTACTAACGTGGCAAACAAGCATTTGGTCCACCTGATGGTAAGCGGTTACCGTAGCCTATAGACGCTTACAACACCAGGGGTATCACTTGCGCATTGCCGACTCTGTAAAACTAAAGAGGAATATTTGGGTTAGCAGTATCTATAAGGGTCTAAGTCCCCCCCACTGCCAACATAACGTTTCCTCGCGGAGCACTAGCAACCTTGCTCACCGTTAGGAACACAACACAGCTCAAAGCAGTATTATTTCACTGCGATTTTCTGCAAGGCGGAGGGTACTTCTCCAGTCGGGCAGCTCCAATTTGAGTGGAATTACTCCCACTATGCCCTACCTCTCTCCTACTCTCTTAATTTTGTGTCCACATTTTAATGTACCTATAAGAACATTACGTTCAGCTGCTTTGATATGTTAACCTACCCAAGTATTTCATACATTACAAAGTGCATTTATAATTATGTTACAGATGGGATAAAATGTCTATTTCATATAAGGCTTCACCTCGCACGAACTACTTATCAATCAAACCGTGGACCCGTTTGAGAGCTGACACGCTGCAGGCTCTCTATACCGATTCTCCAATATCCATGCAGTGCAACAAATCAGACGGCAGTCGATTCCAGGTGATTAGAAGAGACCGGGATGATGATTTTTTGGTCCATCTTAAATAAAACATATAATTTACCTAATTATCTCTTGCAGGGGGACTGGGAAGGAATATTGATACCAAAGATCAAACTGCCATTACTAACCGAACAAAGGATTTGTCCTGGTATGATTATCGAAAAATAGGGGCAAAATTAAGACATGAAGGACACGATGTACAATAAAATGTAAGATTTGTGTAAGCATAGTTTTTACATTTACATTAATGGTCCTGAATGGTCCGCAACGCATCAACGACTCTCCTGGAGCTGTGAATAACCAAGGGTGATGGTAATTGCTAAGCATGAGAGGACCAACATTTATTCATCCATCTATTTAAACTATAAAAAATCTGTGAGCTAATTGTTCTGAGTATTTGTCTGTCGGTTTAGCGATTGTAATTAAGTAATATTTTAATAGTAGGTACTGATAAGTATTAATTGTGATATTTTAATTTTAAAAAGTTTTATTCGTAGTGTATAAAATTATAATAAAATTGTATATTTTAAATGAGACGTGACAAACGCAATAATAAACATGAATGTACAGTAGATGTTGTTTAAATAAAATACATAGATATAAACAACTCAATGTCATTGTTTACTTATTATTTTAAAAATACCTACTACAAATTAGCAAACTGTAAAACTTTATCTATTTTCTTGAACAGTCGAGAAACTTCAACGATCATCAGTGTACATGTAGTTAATTATTGATATTTTACTGATTGCCAAATAAAAAAAAATGACAGTACCTGGGTAAGATTATAATGGAATATTCTGAATACATACTTACACTCGTACGTACTTACGTACCTACATAAAATAAACTTCAGAACGTCCTTGTTACGATTTTTTGCTTCGTCCTTAGCTTCATGGCATAATCATATCGCATGCGTTATTTTGTATTTTATCATCAGGTACGCATGCATGCGCAATTCAAAGAAACTCTCATCGAAATCATTGAATTTTCAGTAGGTACTTTTAAAAGCGGACAAGGCTACTTTACTAACTGCCTCGTTAGTCTAGTGGTCCAAAGCGTGACTGCTAAGCTAGAGGTCCTGGGTTCAATTCCCAAGTCGATATTTGTTATTGGGTTTTTCTATTAAATTCTCAGAAGGAGTTTGGATTTATGTTACTGGCAATAGGTCCCTATTACATGGGACCTAAACATACCGGCGACTGTGGGCGTACAACTGAGGTACACCTTTGCTTAATCCTTCGGGGAATACAGGCGTGATAGTATATTATGTTATGTTACCTATTGGTCTGCATAAAAATAAAATACCTCCAAGCCATCGGTTTGACAGTAAGCAACAAATTAATAATACGGCATTTAGTACAGAGGCCAGCACATCAAGCTACCACCATCTGTCAAATTTCTGTGATAGATTTTCAACCTTCATGCAATGCAATAAGGTTCATTTTCAATTGGGAGGGAAAATTTGACAGTTTTGGAATGCTTGACCTGCTGGCGTCTGTACATTGTTTCCTAAATGATTACTGAGTAGCTATGGTAAAAAATATCTGATAACTAGATGGAATACATAGAACTCTGTTCAATAGTGGTGACAATGCCGGCTAAAAGTGCGTAAAAAAAAGTTTGTAATATGTTTTAGTACCTATTGTTTTTCTGAACGAAAGTACCATACTTTTAGGACTTGTTACTGTCATTTGAGTTTTGTCTGACGTTATTGACATTTCATTTTCATAGATATGACAGCTAGGGATATAATATTTTAAGAAATTGATTTTACTGTCTTTTTTCGAATCATTGATTAGATTTTATGTAAAAATAGTGAGTACAAACAAAACTCAACAAAGGCTTTTGTTAAAGACTTTTTAAGCTTTTTGTTTTAAATGTCTTTGTATCGAAATTGCTATTAAACTATTACCAAGAAATCTTAAATAAAGATAAAAAAAAACTTGAGAGGTGTCAAGGGACACCCGGATGGAACGAAGTTCCTTTCATTAAAATTTAATTATTAAAAATAAAAAAACCTGTATACACTCAACAATTCACAACGCGCGAAATTCAAATATTGTCATTCACTCAATAATTCGAAATTCAAATATTGTTGACAAGCAAAAAGTAGTGGTGGGTCGTTGTCGAATTTTTGACGAACGAGACGCAACCGTTTTCCTGACGACGACAACGGCTGCAAAAAACGGTCGTCGTTGCAACTGGTTTTAAGACGGCTTATAGGATGAAACTTATCCAACATGGAACAGAATTGCGTTTTCGAGGTTTTCGTTGAGTGAAATAGTTGCAGTTTGTTTGTTTTTACAACTATCAACGCTCGACTTTACTATGCGATGAAATGAACTTTCCTTCATACTTTTCCAGGCTTAGGACTGGCTGGGACAGACTTTTATTTTCATTGTCTTTATCGAAATGCGACCATAAAACACTAGTATTTTTTCGCGCCGCCGACATTATGATCGGGTTTTATTTACGTTAAGTACTTATTAATATTACCTATTCTATTTACTATTTTTTAACACAATATGTACACTACACACACTTCAACACTACACTTAAACGTTTCCAAATAAAACAACAACAAAAAAACAATTAAGTACCAAAGTTCTCTACGCGTGCTCAATAACAACAACAGCTGGCCCAAAAAAATGTATTTATAATATTTTTTGGGACATTTATAATTAATGTAAACAAATATTATGAACTATTTTAACCACGCGACGCGCTCACCGGTGCGAATTCCAGGAAATTTAGCGTAAATCCCAATTTATCGTTCATGCAGTCGACTTTGAACTTTAAGTCAACACGCATAAGGTTGCACGGGTTTGACCGTCCCATCACGAACGACCGCATTAACCACTGGTAATAGATTATCGACTGTATTGCAGTGACGGAAAGTTATTTTTTGATTGTAAGGACTGTTTTGTAAACGAACGCTAAAAGTTATGGACGACGCGACGCGACACGTCGAACGGAACGAGTGTGATAGATAATTGAACCATTGCGTTCTCGACTGTATTTTCATAGGCGTAAAATAAAAAATCGCACCAAGTAATTCGAGGACTGGTTTGTGCAACGAAGACTGTTTTAACCCAGGACCTAGAACAGTTTCATCGTCGCAGAACACAAAACGGTCTTTGTAAACGGTTCGTCAACTTTTCGTAAGATTTTTTTCCGTCTAGCCCCCTTTCACAACGCGCGATAAGGAACTTCGTTCCAAAAATAATAGATGTGTTAAAACTCGTTTATATCGATTCACCGTCTACTTATTTTTGACATCTCATCTCATTCACCATAAATTCATAAAACCAACCAAAGCCAACCAAACCCATTTTTCGTTACAGTGACATCCCTGAGCCCTGACACTGATTGACATTTTGTTTTTCTTCCTTCTTGTGAAGTTCTTCTTGTTTTTAATTTGACTTCGGGGAAAACATCTTTACTGTAATCATGTCTAATGATTACGGCTTTAACAGTGATGATTCTCCAAATAAAACAAGTTCACATCTCCAGCTACCGAGCCCTATAATTACACGACGAAACCGAACCGCCTCAACGTAAGTTTCGACTCATCTTGCGTGTTCATAATTTTAATATTGAATACGAAAAATATTAATGTGCGAGTCTAATTTATTTCTAATTTTAGGTCAGAAAGGGCCCTAGGTAATCCAATAGAAAGTGGTAAAATTAAATCTTTCTGCCGAGCTAAAGGTCACGGTTTCGTTACACCAGAAAGAGGCGGTGAAGATATATTTGTACACATTTCTGAGTAAGTATAGATAATATAATACCTATATATATATATCTGCGTAGATTCAAGTTGTGGTTTTTCATGGTTTATAATAATTTACTCATGTTATCTGCTATCCTTGGTACAACATACATAGAGGCTACATATTTTCTCATTCATGTTCATGTAGTATCATCATTTAGGCCAATAACAAGTGAAAGGTTTTTTATAGAAGAAATGGCATAGCTGATACCTAACTAACTATTGTGAGTAAGGTGTCATATTATTAAGAGAACAAATTATACCCATGTTGTTACACTTTGTTCATTTATACTTCACTTTCTTGGTCATAATCATTGCCGAAGGAGGTCCTCAGTAATTCAAAGATAGAGAAGTGTTTTTGTATTGAACAGTCAAATTTTTCAATGAGAGTAGCAGTTGAAATAATTTATTTGAGGAAATAGGGTCACACCTATGAGATAGGGCTAAAAGATATAGAATCTGATAAATGGTGAACAATGTGTACAACAGTAAATTTCTGCTTAATTCTGGGTATATACACATGAAGGTGGTTTAAAGTATTTATTACTTTTCAAAATTATCCTCTTTATTATGAATTCAATTCACTTGCTGTAAAAATATTGTTCCATATCTATCTACGTAATTGTATATACTCAAAAAAATG
Organism: Acronicta alni; assembly: GCA_964056405.1. NCBI lineage: Eukaryota > Metazoa > Arthropoda > Insecta > Lepidoptera > Noctuidae > Acronicta > Acronicta alni. Next base: position 11,409,710 of record OZ043927.1, on the reverse strand, counting down.
TAAAGCAGGTAAGTATAAGTAGGCTGTTTGTGTTAGCACATTTTGGAGGTCAAATGTGGGTGTCATTTGTTTGACTTTACTCTTGTCATTGGTTTCTAAATCTTGTACAAAAATACAATAACAAAGATATAATATGTATAGTTGTTGTGTATGTTTTGACTGCAGATATCTTGATATATTATGCAAAAGTTATTTATTATTATTATACAAATTAAAAACAAGGTATTCTCAATTGATGAAAGTTATTAAACAAGTAATATTAGACCAGAAAAAAGAAGTGGCTTCGGCAATCATTGAATTAAATCAGATTTCTGAGATTTAAATGCAGCAACAAACATACATACATACATAGGCTGATAAACACATTACACTCCTTTGCGTCGCACATTTTTGGGTAAAAATAGACTACTTTCTTTCTTTGACAATTAAAATAATCAAAATTGATAAAGTAAGAGCAATGTAAAACAAATTGGAGCAATTAAAAATTGCATAGATAAATGAGAAGAGAAAGTAGCTAAGTCATCCATTAACACAATTAAAAAAATATATACATGCTGTGGGTAATATTTCTGTGCCGGCTGCATATTTTTTTTTTTACAGAAATATATCTTTAATACTTCATAAAGAATGGGCTCTTGCTGGGGCATGTAACAAAATGAAAAAAATATGTTTTATTCTTTGCAGCATTGAAGGCGAGTATGTTCCTCTGCCGGGTGATGAAGTTATATATCGACTCTGCCCAATCCCTCCTAAGTTTGAAAAGAACCAAGCTGTCCATGTCCGCATTGTTCACCTGACACCTGAGAAGCACCTCAAGTGGGATGAGCCCCCGTTGTAAATTGATCCCTCCATCACATGTATCTCACAAGTCTTCTAAAGCATTTGCAAGGTCCACTTGCACTCCAATCTCTCTCTCTTGTCATATCTTACCCATGCTATTCTATATCATATTAATGTGTGTTACGCCAGTTGTATTTACTTTTTAGGATTATAATATACTTATCTAAGATATTATGCCATATTAATTGATTGTCAACCGAATCGAGTGCAACTTTGTCAATTGTTCATGTCTATATCAATCTATTGGTCTCAAATCAAAAGAATAACAATTCTTTATGCTCATTTATTTATAAATCATGACAAAACAAAGACCAAGGTTGTAGCATTCGCGTATGTATAATAATTGCAAATTAAATTCAGTATTTTAATATAGTAAGAAGCCAACATGTGGTGCTAAATTTTCGAAGGTTTTACCATCGTCTTAAGATTTTGATAACAGATGTATTTCACACAGTGAATGGATAATGGCTTCTTGCATGATTAGCTTTACAGATTTATGATTGTGATAATGATTGCATCATCGACAATGGCCTAATTTTAATCTCTTCTAAGTATTTTTCTGTAAATTATTACGAATCAATTATATAATAATCTCATGTCATATTGCACAAAAACGGAGTACCACCGGTTAGTGATGTGTATGAAGTGTTCTAAGAATGTTTTGTTTATAAAGTTATTGGCAATATGCATAATTATCTCATTCTTTTGTTTTTCCATCATTACTTTGTTTGTTGTATTTAAGTGCAAAATATTATATTTGTACTTAAATACAACAAAGCAAGTTATGAGCTAGCATTCCACAATTACTCAAGTATTTTTCGCATTACTGCAGAATTTTATAAGAAGATTCGTTATTATTTAAATAATTTATGTATTTTGATACTGTAAATGTCCCAGACCTGTTCACAGGAAGTATTTTATTATAAAGTGTAATCAATCTGTTCGTCACGCTTTGTCCTTAGTTTATAGCAGTATTTAGGTAATACAGCGAGTATATGGAATATGTGTAAGCTATACATTTGTTTTATTGTTCTACCTTCATGTCTAGTTAATTGCTACAAGAAATGGTTGCAATATAATCTGCTAATGCGGTAATCTGCTAAATTGTATGGTACTCAACTTTGATATGGTATAAATTTAATTATTCCTTATCGTAAAGTCTCGTAAATATCCAACAAATGAATTACCAAATCCTCTGCATTCATTAGTTACCACGACCGTCGAGATAAGGAAATATTAACCTTCCGGTTACTCATTGTAGTATGATTTTATATTGTGCATTGAAATGGTTACTCTGCCACTACTTCATAACAGCTAAAATTTATAAGGGACGATCTCTGTAGTATATATTATATTCTCAGATAATAAACAAATAAAAAATGCGCGTATACATATACATAAAAACATACCGACGAATAATGAACTCCGCCGTTTTTGAAGTTCGTAAAAAAATAAAACAAATGCTCTTATTTGACATACATAATATTTTATTAGTAAATGTAAAATATAAGGAATAAATAATAAACATGAGCCGTTACCGGCGACTCTCTAAATCGATTTTAACCTATACTTATATAATCCAAATACTCTTACATTAATTAAAGTTAAGGGTAAGATTGTCGATATACTGTTGGCATTTATCGAATTGTAGTGATCACTTACACGCTTACGTTATTATTGAACAATTGTATCGGAATGTGTTTATGACACGCTCGGCTGCTCTTACAAAGAATTTCTATGTCATAACACATGTATAAATTATATACACATATTAAGTAATTATAAAATATCTATACATAAAGGTACGTAGACAATTCACAATTGATTAGCTTAGTCTGTGCTTAAAGCTTAGTCTCGTGGTGATGCGTACTCAATCGTCGGGGGGATCAGACCAGTTTAAAGGCTTGTCGAGCCTGACGCATGCCTCAGTCGATTACTAAAGACACTAAGTTTACATACATACACCTACAATCTACAATTTCTACGATTCTTAGCCACAGATTGTCGATCTTAGTAATTGATAGTTATCTCAACACCAGACGTTACATAGTGGATCACAAATATTAGTCAAACTAAACTACTCTGTTATCTTAGTCCGTCACACTAGGCTGCAGGCACGCCAAGGTTAATCGACATTGTGACACGGTTTTATACTTAGAATGGAGTCTGCATCAATTCTCCTTTATTTCCTGTACTGATACGCAAATCCAAATTACTACGTACTATATTAATTTATATAGTTTATCGGTATTAATATGTGGACAATTATATTTATATTTATAGTGCCTAATTGGCTTAGTATTGCATTATGATGTATTAAAGTCATTCAGCTGCATTATTATTAATTGTCATGCGTCATGAGGAAGACGTGGTCTCTCTGGACGTCTGTCACAATGAGCAATCGGCAAGCATATCATTAAAAAAAATCGTTGTATATTTTAAAAGTATAAAAATGCGAGTACAAATGTCTTCAAAAAGGAAATAATACTAGAAACTGAACAAAAGCTTACTAAATTGTATACCAATCTTTCAGGTGATGGTTAAATTCACTTTTAAAATGTCACAGGCGTTCAATCTTTGCCGTTTTCCATATTTCCATTCTGTAACAAAACGTTAATGTTTGGTTTAATATGGTTATTCAGAATCCTTGCTTTAGCTTATATATATGTATGGTTAGGTACATGCTCGTCGTGCTACAAAAACACAAGTAAAAGATTGAATATTCGTCATAGGGAATTAAAGGTAATAAGGAAAAAAAATAATAAAGAGAATTTCACCTCTTCAAGTTGCGCGAGTTGGTAGTGTCTCTTGCGCAGCGCGGCGAGGCGAGCGCGCTCGGCGTCTAGGGCTGTCTCCAACTTGAGCGAGCGAACCTTGCTCTCCATCTCAAGCCGCCGCGTCGCTGTCAGCGACAGAGATGAAGTGTCCAGCGCCTCTGTTGGTTATAAAAATAGTTTTATTGCAGATTCTCAAGAAACGCTGCATTTAACTTATATACTAGATGTACACTGAGCACTGATATAATGAACGTTGAAGAAGTAAAAGATGTACCTATGTAAGAATCGTAGTAAGTCTTTAATTCTCGTAGTAAGTCTACCCCTTCAGAAAATTTTCATGGATCGTCTGCTACTTTGGAAGGTGGCAGGATATGTCGAATTCGTGCCGACCAAAATGTGCCGGTTTTTTTTTAGACGGCACGAAAAATTTTAATCATGGCCATGGGATTCGTTACATTCACTAGATGTATTCTGCTTACCCATGTCGAAAAATAGGTGTGCATGTGTATGTACGTATGTCGAATGTTTAGATGAACATTGGAAATTGGATAGGTATTACCAATAAATAATTGTTTTATGAAATAACTGTTACAATAATAATAATAATTCTGCCTGCACTGGCAGCTTTTTGGGGGGCCCAGCTGCGAGTCACCATCTGCCATCCCTAAGGATGTATGTTCGAGGCGTAAGACAGACGCCGTTTTCCTCCGGCAGTAGAGGTTATCAGTCCACCAAACCCCCACATAATCCCAGTAATTCATAGTTCCATATTCTACAATAGTCCTGCACCCGCCCGGTATACTCCATGACTGTACTTTTATAGTGCAGGTGTGGAGTGACCCGGGTTGGTGCCCCATCCCTTATTTAGATAAAAGCTCTCCAAGGGGCCTCTACGCGTTAGACCTGTGTCTCCGCGCCAGCCTGCCAAAGGACCGAATGTCTCCTTCACGGGATATATGATATATATGAAAAAGGAGATACAAAAAATAATTATTATTATTATTTTCTCACCACAATATTTCAAGATATATTACATGGTATCAGAGTTTGACATAAGAGTTTAATATTGTGGGAGACTGGTGCTTAAACTAAGTTCAAGGCTTGTATTTCAGGACACCAGGTCTCCGCCATTTCAGGAAAATACATTAACTTTTGTTATGTACATCTACACTGACAACATAAATCAAAACTAGTAATGATGATAGCACAAAGAGAATCTTTATAATGAAAAGGTATGTATTGTTAGGAAGATTGTAATTGTGAGAAGTGGAATGTGTCGGTTTGACAATATAGTGCAGGAAAGTTGTTAGATACCTTGTTCGAGCACGAGTGCGGAGCCGGCTTTGACGGCGGCGACGAGTGCTCCGGTGGCGGCGGCCACGGAGCGGCTGGCCTGCGTGAGGCGCGCCAGTGCGGGCGAGGCGGGCGGCGCGCGCGCACGTGACGCGGCCACGAGCTGCGCCGTGCTGCCGGCCACCTCGTGCGCCGCCGCCGACACGCCCTCCACCTGACCAGACGCGCCCACTGCCTCGTCCGCAGATGTACTGTCAAACACATTCATTTGATTTCAGGAAATACAGAATCAGCTGCCTAAGTCTGTATTTCCTGACGTGTACAATTTGGGGGTCTTCAAGTCACGAGTGAATAGGTATCTTTTAGGTAAGCGTGTTACATCTTAGACCACATCGTCACTTACCATCAGGTGAAATTGTGATCAAACGCTAACCTATCTCTTATAAAAAAAAACATCGAGTTGCCTTTACAACACACACTTTTTCTTCAATTTCCACTGGTCTATACTGTAATGTCTATTAGTGTGTCCTCTGGATTAATACTAGGCACTCTTTTGATATTAATAAACTGGAAGGTTGTCCAAATTAGCCGGTTCCTAAAACCTACTGCTTAAACATCGTTAGTCAATAATATATGCGACGAATTTTAATATTATACAGGGTGGAAGGGACATCGACGCGCAACGGCTTACCATGACTTCAGTACATGATTCTGGACCCCCCTGCGTTGGAATTTTTCGTCGGCTTTTTCTTAAATTTTACGATTTTTTTTGCAGTTTTTTTTTTACTTTAAACTGTATAAAATCATTATTTCTATCTAACTGAATAAGAATTTTAATTAAAAAGTCATTAATTCACTTTTTTCACTAAAATCAGCATTGTAAATTAAACTAGAAAGATCTTCTGGTCAGCTGATTCCTTAGAGTTCACTTGCGAGGTCAATGTCGGCCTAGTACCTGCACACGCGATGCAATCAAAGTCTTGATCAGTTCTCGTTTGACCAGTTTTCATCTTTATCACTAAGAAAATAGGGTCGAAAATTAATCAACCACCAACGATCGTTACCGAATTTATTTTCCGTCAAAGGCGCCGCCGACAAAGAGCCGCGGCGGCGACGCGCGGTCTCGTAAAGAAGCTATGGTGGTGGACCAGTTTTCACCTTTATCAATTAAGAAATAGGGTTGAAAATTAATCAACCGCCAACGATCTTCCCCAAATTTTTTCCGTAACAAGGGAGCCGACAGACGGCGAGCGCGGTAAATTCTAGGCAATGTCGGTATAATTCAAAGAAGCGCCGGAAAGAATAAATTTCTTTTGCATTCGTCGATTTTAATGCTTTTTTGTCAGTTGCTAGTTTTCGGTGACAGCGAATAGATGTGCAGTTTGTAAATTCATCAAAATCAAGTGTTTTTTTTACGTGTGTGTGTGTGTGTTTGTGATTTGAGTTAGGTACTTAAAAATGCCTGCCAAACAAAGCTTCAGTGCCTGTGATTACGGTAATACACGGGCCACGGTATCACTAGTTCCTACGAACTACTCTCGAGGAAATATTCGAGGATATGCCTGTGGCCCAGTTCCGGTAGACATCGTTTCAACACGACGGCGCTCCACCGCACGTGACCTTTCCTGTCTGACGCTGGCACTCCGAATCTTTTAGAGACCGGTGGATAGAGCGCCGCGCTCAGATTTGCGAGCGACTTGGCGATGGCCACTTCGAACCCTATCTCATGAGGTATGAGCGAGCTTAAAGTGAGTTACCTACATTACTGAATCGCTTTACTTGCAAACATGTTTTTTTTATAATCAAGCAGCGGACTCGCAATTTTATAGGAATAAACGTATTGTTAGTTTTTTTTTCTTTATCATTGTTACCTAATAAGTCAGGTACTTATCATCGGTTATCAAGACAAATTAAAAGTGACTTTAGATATTTATGTTTAAGCGATATGTCGTAGGGAAGATCACGAAAACCCAACAGCCGCGGCCGGCGGCACTGCTTTGTGTGTGTGAGTAGGTAGTTAGGTTACACATGCGCGCGCTAACGTTCACAGCGGAGCTTTGGTGGTAATCGCGTTGTTTGAAATACATTGCAGGCTCTAAAATATCAATTTCTGTAACCAAGCGTGACCGAGATTAATGACTTCCGAAATTTTATTTATGGTGTTATGTGTAACCTTTTCACGAAGTTTGGGCGTAGATGTCCCTTTCACCCTGTATAGTGTAAATATTTCCGTTGAAAAATTTTCCTAGCCACTCAAATACTTGGCTGAATAATTCTAGCTATATAGACTGATAGTACCAGAGTACCTACTTGCACACAACAATAAATAAAAATACCAAACCCCGAAAAGCTATAATTATAGAATACAACACCCTTATATTGTTTTAATTTTGTACATCAATCTCATTATTTCTGTACAAATAAAAAATGTGGTCGTACTGAATTGAAAAGTAAGACATTATAATATACAAACAGTAAATAAATCCGAATTTAATCTATAGTCTAAATTTCTAAAATCATGATACATACAAAAACAACTGCAGCTGGTGCCATAATATGTGGTGCTAATTAATTTTTGGTTAATCTCAATACGGTGCTAAATGTCAATTTCTCAAAACACGATGAAATATACTAAACGGTTAATCCCAGTAATTCACAAAATTTATCGTATACTTAAGTCAACCCTTTCGGAACAAGAAGCTAGATACAAGTAGGTATATGGTACATACACTAGCAGTTTAGCAGCAAACACAACAGCTTTAGCCGCTGAGATAAGTCCCTCTGACCACTGCGGGTTCTTGCGGTACATCTTCTGTCTTGTCTTGGGGTCTCCCAGCTCGTTCTGCAGTTTGCGCGCATCCTGTACTAAAATCTTGACGGCACCCATTAAAGTAGTGCAGGCGTCGAGGATCTTGCCGTTCACTTCCAGTTTTACCCCAGACCCACCGGCACGGGTAGCTGCTAACATGTTCTGTGAATTTTTTGCTAATGTTAGACAAGTTCTTAGAGGCGAATATATATGCTCCTAAAATATAAGCTCGCTGTTGACCAGTTCCCAAATATTAAACTGACCGGCTTCACGCGGGTGCAATAAGACAATACATACATGTGTTATATGTATATAGGTACTGTAGGAAATTACCTAAATGATAGTGAAAAATGTATTAAAACCCATTTACACGGGTTTTTTATTCTAAGTAGATTTAGGCATATAATTAAACACGAAAAAGTATGGAATGCAGGAAAAACCCAGGAGTGTAGGTTAGGTCTACCTTCCCTACTCTCTCCTCGGTACGCACATACTTATTCACGAGGTAAATTTACGCGATATAACTTTTTAACGCATATCTTGTGCTAAGACTATGCCTCAAAATTAGTGATGTTGATAATCGATTATTGATAATGGATCGAAACAGGTAAAATTATCTTAATTATCTCAAAGGTATACATATTTCACTCAAATAATCAATAACCATGAATTAATGAAGCTAAAGACTTATTTACATTTGCTTCCTGTCATCTCAATGCTGTGATAGTGATGTTGATAATCGATTATGGATAATCGATTAACAACATCACTACTCAAAATTATATCACAGCACGCTTATTAGGCTCCTCGCTAGTCATAAATACTGACCTCAATCTGCGATGCGGCCTCTTCAATAGCCCTGTCCATGTCAGCCAGCTCATCGTCGACGCTCCTGGCGCCACTGTTGAGGCGGTCTGCGGCAGCGGCGGCGGTCATCAAGCTCCGCACACGACTCCTCGCGTCCGAGCAATGCGATTTCACTACAGTACCACTCTTGATGGACTCAAGGCATTCCTTCGTTGCCGTCAGCATTGAGCGACATTCGTTGTTAAGTTCTGAGAAAAGAATGACGTCGCTAGTCAAGTCCATCCAGATTTTAAAATAGGTCTATCATTTTTGTATTATAGGCCGTTAGCGCAAAAGTGGCCTAACCCACAATTTTTCATATTCCGACTTATCTACTAAAAATTGTCTAAAACCTGATAAACATTCATGCAACATCGGCCTATCTCTACAGAATTATGTGACTTACAGATGGCGTTGCAAAACTTGATTTTGAATTTCTTTATTTGTAATAAATATGAAAAATTGTGGGTTAGGCCACTTTTGCGCTGACGTCTTCGTATATATTTTTATTTTGGGTTTAGATAAACCATCTTTTGTAATCTAAGTCTAAAAAAACATGTTTTGCGGGTATAAAAGCACGTTTTTTTCTTTATGTATAAGCTGTTCATAAATACTTACTGTCAGCAAGTGCCATGTCGGTGGAGATGTTGGACACGTCAGCTACGTACGCAGATAGCTGCGCCGTGTTGTGTGCCGCAAATATGGCCGACTTGGCCACTGACTCCTCGTTGCCCGAAACCTACACGGAAATACAATTTCTGTAGTTGTTAAGACTGGTAGGTGATACACGATACACTTGTGTGCGCACTCAAAAGCGTTTAGTATTATAACGTACTTGATTGATACAAAAAAAAACAGCTTCAAATTCCGTGGGACAGCTGAGATAATAGCTTCTATTATCGCTATATAAATATATATCGCTCCTGTAATGTAAATAATAACAAAATATTTCTTACGTCAGTATGACTAGCGAGTTCGTCGAGTGCTTTAGCGGCGACCTCAGCGGCCGCCCCGACGGAGTCCCTTGCGTGGCCGTGCTCGAACGACTCCAGGGCTCCGCTGGCCACCTCCAGCGCCGCCTCACCCGCGCATGTGACAAGCCGACACTTTTCTGTACATCCAAACATTTTATAACCATTAGCACATAATTCACGTATTATGTTTTATGACTATTAAAATCTGGAGACAGTTTACTTAATTATTACAGTGATGATTTGATATGTGCGCACTGTCCATACTTTACCTTTATATACAAAAGCAAATAACACTTGGTTAAAGCAATTTTCTATACAGAGCTACGATTAAAATTATACTAACGCATCTCCAACGCCTTCCGAGCTTCTTCCAACTCTTTCTTCGCAGCCAACAAATCTGCTTCAAGCACTGTATTGTGTTGCAACAGATCCTGTAATTCACACTCGGCATTCAATCTCTTACTTTCCGCGTGGTCTAGCCTAGTCTCCAATAACTATACCACCATAGAAGAAGTAGGAACGCAAGTCCCAAGGTTCCAAGCGAGTCCAAGAGCGCAGTCCGAAAGGAATCCATGCACAGCGCGGCAGGTTGCGTAGATGTAGAGAAAAGAAATAAAACATGCAATTTAGATATCGTATCATGCTTAGCCAAGCTTGACTTCAGAAAGAAATATAAAGCCAACTAAATAGTGTATGAGCTACAAAGTGTAAAAATATGTTACACTTTGTAGCTCATACACTAGGTTTCTCTAAAAGTCTAAGTAAAATTCACGCGACCCGATGATAATTTAAGTAAGGTTAAGCCGACCACAACGCTTGCATATTGCGTGTTTGCAATTCACGAACATTAAGGCCTTAAAATATCTGCATAAAAGACTGTATAAAAGACGTGTCTCCTAAGCTCACTTCAAATTTTTTTTTATCTGTTTTTAACACGATCAATCAACGAGAGAATAAAAGAATATAACCGCCACCAATTAGCCCTATTTCATATACATTAGAAATCCTGATTCTTGACAATGACAACAGACACAATAACCACCACCCAATAAACTGTAGGTGTCCATAGACTTCATGAAGGCGGTGTCGACACACATTTCACTCAACAGCACTCATTTCCTAACCTGTGTCTCTCGTTCTTTTTCGGATAAAACAGTATCCATATCTTCCCTCTCTTTCGTCTTTAGTTTATGCAATTCCTCTAAGTCATCCTTAAATTGTTGTAGACTTTTCTCCACCTCTGCGATAGTTTTACCTTTTAGAACAATTTGTTCATTGTATGTAGATTCTTGATTTTGTATTTTATCATGTAGTAATTGAATTGCATTTTCTTTTTCATCTTTTAACTGTTCATATTCCAATTTTAATTTGTTTATATCATTGTTCAGTTCAAGTTCCAAGATTTCCTTTTCGGATTTTATGTTATGATTATCTTTAGTCAAATTGTCAAGTGCAACCGTAAGTTCCAAAATTTTTCCTTGTAACACCTATTCAAAGATACAAAATAATATTAAAAACATTCAGTTCCTAGGACGCCACAAAAAAAAACATATACTATATATTACACAAACCTCTTTTTCTGAATTCAGTTCATTTGATATTTTATCTTTTTCTTGTTCTAACTCTATTTTATTCTTACTTAGTTCGTTAATCTTGTCATGTAATTCTCTTAGCTCGTGATTCTTTAAAGTCAAGTTGCTTTCATTTCTTTCCACGATTTTTTCATGTTCTTCCCTTAACGAAAACAGTTCATTATTGCCTATTTCTAATTCTGCCTGAGTTTCATTTAATTCGTCTTTAAGCCGTGTGTTTTCGTCGGTCAATTGAGTGACTTCTACATTTAGAGCTATTACTTGTTCATCTTTCTCAGCTACCATGACTTTCAAATTGGCAATGATTTCGTCTTTACATTCAGTCACATTTTGTAATCTATCTTTAAGTATTGTTATTTCACAATTAAATTCCTTTACGCGATCCTCATACGACAATTTTTGTTCCTGTAATTGATTGTTTGTATCTTTAATAGTTGCCTCAAGATTAATGATATTTTGAGATAAATGTTCACTTTCATATTTTTGCTTGTCACCAAATTCAGATTTCTCATTAAGGATTTTTTTCAACTCATCTATTTCCTTGTCCTTTGCACCAATTGATTTCTGTAACTGCTCTCTTAACTCTACCACTTCTTGATTCTTAATTAATTCTAAGTCATTTAGTTTATTTTCCAAATTGGATATTTCATTCAACTTTTCATTTAAATTATCTTGTAACGTTTGTTTTTCTTCTAATAGTTGTGCTGACTTTAGATTTATTTGGGTTTTTTCCTCTAATAATTCAGCTTTTAATGTTTCTGCAGTATTTTTATACTCAATTAATTCCTTTATTTTTTCTTGGAAATCAGACCTCTCAGTTATATTTTTATTGATTTCTTCTTCGTAATGAATTTTACTTCTGTCTAACTCAAGCCGTAAATCTTCAAGTTTATTCAAGGCCTCTTTAATTTCAGATTCTTTTGCACTAATACTACTATCAAACTCTTGGTTTTTAGCAGTTAACGCTCCACTCAATTTCTGACATTGAGCGCTATAGTCAGTTTCAGAAATAGTAAGTTTATGTTGTAAACCATTTATTTCGGATTGTAATTCATTAATGCAATTATTTAGTTTTGTTAATTCCTAATAAAGTCAAAACTAATATGAATTTGGTTATTTGGTGACCTTATTAAATTAAGTAATTACAATGATTTGTTAAGGTTATTTTGTTATATAAGATTTATCTACAGAAATATTTAATTGTTAATAAGCATTAAATGATGAATATTATATGATGCAATGCCTTAATCATGCAGTCAGTTACCTAACTAGCTAACTAGCTTCTACGTAAAGATATACTACTATTCACAAAATGTACAATACTGACCTCTTTTTCCTGTAAATGTTGTTGTTGCAACTCTGCAACTTTTTTCAAAGCAGCTTCTTTTTCTTCTACTACCTTTTTATACTCATCTCCGCTACTCTCTCGAAGTCCTACTAATTCTTCTTTAACTCTACTCAACTCAATTTCCCGTTCTTCTTTCTGTTTTTTAACCTTTTCTAGGTTTTCTGTAGTTTCTTTCAATTCGTTTGTAATAGTTGTTAGTTTTTCTTCTTGTTCTTTTGTTGCTGTCTTGTGTTCTATCTCTAAGGCCTCCATTGAAGCTTTGACAGTTTCTAGCTCAAGCTCCTTTTGTCTGGACTGTTCGAGGTCTGATCGGAGGCTCAATATTTCTGATTTGTAAGCTTCAATCTCTTCGCTCGATGAAGAACTTTGTTGTAACAATTCGACATCTCTATAATGATAGAAATATAATGTCTCGGTAAGCATTTGATAGCTTTCTAACATAAAAGTCTATTTGAGAATCTTAATATTTCAATCAACTTTCATAAATAATTTCATATTCATAATTTTATGAAAAAAAGTCAAGTTAGTTAAGTCAGTAAATAGTTAGTATAGCAGACAATAAAACTTACTTGATCCTATCGTTTAGTTGTTGTTGTAACGCCAATTTCGCACTCTCGTGTTGCGCAGACGCTGCTCTTAAATTTGCTGACAATTTGTCCACTTCGGCTTTCTGTAAAAGAATAAGACGAAGATATAAGTACCCGTGAGGCATAATTAAAAGGAAATATGACATCACAAAAAATGGCAAGTTGACAACACAACAAATTTACATATTCAACAGTGATGTGGTATGCGAATGATAGATTTACGTTTAGGTATTCTCTGGGTCCAGAAATCATTAGTATTGGGAAGCAGTAGAGCTCACGTTTGACATACAAGTATGAATAGTATGATAACGATTACCTATACCGATTACCGAGAAAGACAAAAGACTACTGCTAGTCACCTGCATTTTATAATCAAAAGCGAAGCGGCAAAAACGGTTAAAATATAAGTACCAACCTGTCTAATTAAAGTAATGTGTTCTTCTCTTAACTGCGTATAAGCTCCTTTTAACTTTTGGAACTTTTCATCTGTCACTTTGGCTTTTTCTTCAGTCTCGGAGAGTTTTTCTAATAATTATTAATATTATACATAAGTTAGATACAATACTATCAAAATAAATTATATAAATTAAGATTATTACTTACGCTTAATTTCTGGTGTTTGTACAGATAATATTTCAGCGTTTCGTTTTTCCTGTTCTAATTCTACCTGTTAAAAATATAATGCAAATTTTACTTCATAAAAACAATATCTTATGTGTTTTTTTAGTCAACTGTGACCTTTACACAAAATTACTTTGTAGAACTTTTTCCTTTTATTATTTTTGAATGGTTTTATTTCTGTTACCTTGGTCGAGTGTAGTTGTGATTCCAATCGCGTGCAATGTTCCTTCATGGATCCTATCATCGTATTTCTCTCTTGAACAAGCTGTGATACCTCTGATCTGAATACAACAACAAAGACAAATTCTGTAATGTTAACATACATCATTGCCGAATTTCCGATCGCTCAGGTAGGTATGTTTTAAAAATGTTGATAGGTAAGGTATTCTCGTATTCTTGTTCATACGTGGGGATAAGGCTTTGTCAAGTACATAGTACAGAAGTGTCTCTGGTTACCACAAATAATGACACTGACATTGTAATATTTATTTGAAAGAAGTTGTACATGATCAAGTGTAATGTAATAATTAAAACTTGGATATCTAATATATTATTAATTCAAAGTTGCACTTCGTATTAAGTATTTTCATTTTCTTCATAATAGTCCTACTCTCCGGTAAATTAGTATATTGTTTAAAACATTAAAGTACCTCATTCTCTTCAGTTCGTTCTGTAGATGATCGATCAGTCGGTCCCTCTCCACAATGGGGTCGGGCTGCGGCGACGGCGTGGGCCGAGCGTCAAAGTCTTCTAGGTTGTCCATAGTCACCTTGTTAAAAATCAAAAATCGACATTCATTTTAAACATTTTAAAAATTATACGAAAATAGTACAAACATATGAGCGATCTTAAAGAGAGAAAGAGATTCATTTACTCAGAGATTTATGTATACATACAGTCGTGGTCAACTAATTAGGGACAATCTCTAGTTAAACCAAATTGTGAATTATTTTTTTATTTTCCAACGAGTCTTAACAATATTCCATATCTTTTACATGTAAGTGTAATTAGTCACTTATGTGCGCGATTATACAAACAATAACAACTTCTTAAACATTAAACCTCTTTACAGTACAGCTGATAGATTATCATAGTGCTATTTGTTCAAAGAATGCTGGCTGGCCATTTAATTAGGGACACTGAGGTATTGCGTTCTAATTTCAAAATTGGAATTTTAATACTTTTTTGTTTCTTTTCTTATTTTTTCGTGGTCGTTTTGGCGGCAATCCAGATTTTTTATTTTAAGTTTTGAGAATTATTTTGAAGAAAAATGGGCAAAAATAAAAGTTGCGATCCAACACTACGAAAAATTATCATGAAGTTTGTCGAATGTCGAGCGTGGTTGGTCCTACCGAAGGATAGCACAACATTTAAATTGTTCAAAAACTATGGTATGCAATGCAGTGCAACATTTCAAGCGCTATAACACAGCTTTAAATGTGTCCAGAACAAAAAGATCGAGAAAAACGACTCCGCAAGAAGATAGAATGATAACCAGGTTAGCTAAGAAAGATCCGTTTCTAGGCTCTATTTTAATTAAACACGAAGTGTTTGGGGCAAACGAAAGAGCCGGTGTATCTGCGAGGACCGTTCGACGACGTTTGGTAGAAGCAGGGTTGTTCGGAAGAGTGGCTCGTAAAGTACCGTTGTTGAAGAAAGAACATAGAAATGCTCGTTTGGCGTTTGCACGTAAATATGGACATTGGACCTACGCCCAATGGCAACATGTACTTTTCTCTGACGAGACCAAGGTTAATTTGATTTCTTCAGATGGAAGGCAATATGTACGGCGTCCTGTAAAAGCGGAAATGAATCCAAGATTTACAAAAAAACTGGTGAAACATGGCGGTGGAAACATTAAAATGTTGGGTTCATTTCCTGGACGTGGAGTGGGACCTGTGAGGAAAGTTCAGGGTAACTTAGACCAACATCAATACAAGGCAATATTGGAAGAAACTATGCTTCCCTATGCTGAGGAGCATCTCCCTATTATATGGACGTTTCAGCAGGATAACGACCCGAAACATACCGCCCATTCAGTCAAGTCGTTTCTTACCAGTCAGTCTGTATCGGTGCTAGATTGGCCAGCAAATAGCCCGGACCTCAACCCAATTGAGCACCTTTGGCACGAAATCAAGAAAAAAGTTGCCACTTATCGTAATACAAATTTGGATGAACTTCATGAAGCTTTTTGTGAGGCATGGGCAAACATTTCTGTCGAAACATGTCAGAAACTGATAATGTCTAAGCCACATCGGTGTCAAGCGGTAATTACTAACAAAGGTTTTGCTACTGGGTACTGATTTTACACGTAATAAAATGGAGCTGTTAAAGATATTATAACACTGCAGATTATAAGTTTTGATTAACTGTATTTTTCATTATACTTTACTGTCCTTAATTAAATGTCCACTACAGAATTGTACCTTAATATTTAATACATGTTTAATCTTTGATATTAAATACTTTTTCTATTTATTTAATCTTTTATTTACAGCCATTTATAGCATAATAATCGGACCACATTATGCAAATAATAGGTGCTGAGAAATCAATAGGGTTTAGGTAATAGCCCTTCACTATCTTGAATGTCCCTAATTAGTTGACCACGACTGTATATGATTTATATCTTCTTCTTCTTTTATATAAAAATCAATTGCTGTTCGTTAGTCTCGATAAAACTCAAAAACGGCGGGACCAATTACGATGAAATTTTTTGGTTATGGTTTAGATCACTATTGGACCCGGTAGGTGGCGCTGTATTCTCCCCCCCCCCCAAAGGGTTCTCGCCTTGTCGCGGCGGGGGGGCTTAGTAACCGTGGATTGGACGCCCACGGTGAAGCGAAGTAGAACCTCAGGGAGGGGCTGCTCCTGCGGGCTTGGAACGGGAAGCCCGCACTGGAGCGGCCAATGTAGGTTGCGGTGTCGTATGGGAGGCACCGCAACTGAGGCGGGCCGCGGTGTTGTATGGGCGACACTGCGGCTGAAGGGTTACGGGGCCGCGGCGGGAGAGGAGTGCCGCTATTACGGTGTGCCGTTCTCCCTGCCTTCCGCGGCCTCGGCGGGGTCGCAGCCGCAGGACTGCGGACACGGTGGGGCCGCAGGGGGAGAGGAATGTCGGTATTACGATACGCCGCTTTCACTACCCTCTGCGGCCGAGGTGTGGACGGCGGCGGGACCACATATCTTTCCCGCCGCAAAGAGGGCCATGGGCGGCGGATTCGGGGTCGTCAGTCGTCCATTGCACTTGGCCCTCCGGGAGGGTCCACCAATGGACGTCCGCGGTGGGATCGCGGAATGCATAAGGAGTATTTCCCCACCCGAAAAAAAAAAAAAAGGTGCTGTATTCGGGTTGCAGAAATAAGTCTGCCGGGTCCGCTAGTATATTATATATAAGTATGTATGTGTATATTTCGGGGGAGGTGGTGAGGATGTTCATGTTACCTGGCTCATAGTGTCGGAGGTGTCGATGAGAGAGGCGACAGAGTCCAGCTCGTCGGGCGCCGGCTCCGGGATGGACACCACGGGCGTCACGTACGTACCGAAGTCGCTCTGAACATAAATAAACATCATAGTAGCACTATCACTAATACACAACTTTAACGGAATGCATAATGAGTCGATTTCTGAATCATATTTTAGTTGGTATGGAAATTGATCTATTTCGTGATTTTGGCCCCAATGGCCCACGGCCCCCGATTCTTCTATTTTTATTGTGTCAATTACTGCAAAATTGTTGCTTTTCTGTTTTTTCAACGAAATTTAGACAAAGCGTTCGCAAAGTCACAACCTTGAGAAACCAATTCAGATTAGATTGAATATTCTTTACAGTTGCACATTAAAAACCAATACAAATTAAAGACGCCAGCAGGTCAAGCTATCCAAAACTGTCAAATTTTCCCAATTGAATATGAACCTTAATGTTTTGCATTAAAGTTGAAAATTTATGAAAGAATTTTGACAGATTGTGGTAGCTTGATGTCCTGGCCTCTGTACAATTTACAAATCATAAAATGGTACAATTGGCGGACAACATTTGGATGGGGTCAATAGAAAAGAAATTAATGTGATTCCTAGATAGTGTGGTTACATAAAAAAATACAAAGTTATCAAATAAACAATACTAAATCAAATATGGAGTTTCTGCCACCGCCGATAGTTAGTTAAGTTAACCTAACCTAACTTAACCTAATAATGATTTGGCATTATTATTGAATTATTAGTTCACCTTAAATAAATGTTTTTTGATTGCGAAATGTCTAAAATTATATCTACAGCCCATTTCCGACGTTTGAGCTTTCAATGTTATCATTAACTATCTACTAATTTCTTTACCTGTTGTAGGAAGTTTGGTGGATTTGAAGGTAGTACTGGCAGCGTGAGAAGGTTTCTATAGTATTGCAAACTACTAGCATGCTTGTAGAACGAGCTTAGCTTCTTGAACTGCTGTCGGAATCTGAAACAATAATGCTGTTGTATTAACAATGAACGGACTTGCAGTTTTAAAAAGTTATGAGCTATGTATATATGTATAAACTGACTTTTCATTACAATGTGTCGATTTTCACTGTACAGTTGTGTTTCTAATGCCCTAAATAATGCATAGTGTGTAGCTCATACGCACATAGACGCTGTAGTAGATAAATCACTGTATTCATCATTATGAACAATCACAATTTACTTACGATTGAAGCAACCTTGAAATGAAGTGAAAAAATAAAAACATCTGTTCCATACATTTGTATTCACATAATTCGACAAAATAAAAACTCAGATTTTTCCGATTTCCGGGTTGGTTCCATAATAAAAGTTGTTCGTAATGATGAATATAACTATACTTTATTTGGTTTATAGTATTTCTTTTTTATTTGGACAACCCGTACTTGCTATATCTAAAGTATAACTACCATAATGGAAGTATACGAAACATTACGTTGTATATTATAGATTTAGGTACCTATAACTGTTTATGGATGTAAAAAAATAGACGACACCAAAGAAAAATCTAATGGATTTTGTCAAAGATGAGAGATAACATCTGATAGACTAGACGCATGAAAAAGAAATGGAGGTTGATGATTATAGGTAGGTGTGTGACAGGCTTTATATTAAATGGGTGGTGGTGGTGATGATGATGGTGGTGGTGGTGGTGGTAGTGGTGGTGGTGATAGTGGTGGTGGTGATAGTGGTGGTGGTGGTGGTAATGGTGGTGGTGATAGTGGTGGTGGTGGTGATGGTGGTGATAGTGGTGGTGGTAGTGATAGTGGTGGTGGTGGTGATAGTGGTGGTGGTGATAGTGGTGGTTGTGGTGGTGGTGGTAATGGTGGTGGTGGTAATGGTGGTAGTGATAGTGGTGGTGGTGGTGGTGGTCGTGGTGGTGGTGGTCGTGGTGGTGGTGGTCGTGGTGGTGGTGGTGGTCGTGGTGGTGGTGGTCGTGGTGGTGATGGTCGTGTAGGTGTAGTCACCTCTCGCGATGTCCGGCGAGTATGTCCTGCGGCAGCGCGGCGTGCAGGCGGAACAGCAGGCGCACGTTGCAGTCGTACAGCTGCGAGGCGTCCTGCGCGCACGGGATGAGCGCCGCCAGCCGGCACTGCCCGCTCGCCGTCATCGAGTTGGCGCGCGCGTTGCCCAGGCTGTCGAACACTACAATGCAACGTACATATAGAGTTGCCAACCGTACTATAATATATGTATAGTATTGTACTGTATTTCGGATCTGCGTACTGACCTGCGTACTGATATTCTGTTGAAGAAACATACAGTACGCAAAAATACTATATTTTCAACACCAAAATCTAACAAACAAATCTTTTATCTTAAAAGTTTATGGATTTCCGTGCAAGTGTACTCTGTCAAATTGACAAACTCTCGTTTCACGACTCAAATGCATGTTTGGTCACATTGGTCTGCTTTATTTTTGATAAGGCATAATAAGATGACACTTTTATTTTAGACAAAATATTGTTATGAAGTGCAAATAAATATTTTCCGATTTTTTTTCCGTAAAATACTATTTTAATTTGAAGTGTACTATATTTTGTATAGCTTCGTCTGAAAAATACTATACTTTGCTGAAGAAATGTGGGCAACCTTACGTTCATACCATCACACCTGTATTCCCCGAACGGTTAGATAGAGATGCAATGCTATATTTATCTCCCATGGAATAGGGCAAATCTTATTTCCGATAATAAGAATTTTATCGCAAAACCATTCGAATCGACAAACCGACTTTCAAATTGATCCCAAGATGTCCTACGCAATCGCGCTTAGGACGACTAATTAATTGTATTTTATATTTGTATACATATAGATAATATAAAATCCAATAATCCAAGTGTAAACTAATACTCGATTAACCAACAAGTTGATGAAGTTATTACACTAAAAGACCCATTGTATAACCAAAAATCATACTAATGAATACTTTAACTTTACAGAGCGCTGAATCACGTTCTTTCGTCTCAACCCTGAGCACTGAACGAAGTTCATATACTAAAGTACCAATTGCAACCTCCTAACCTTCCTTCCTTCTTGACAAGAACTGTCTGGCCTTTCCCATTGTGACCTTCAAAAGGTCACATGACAATTCTTGTCATTCAATGAAGTAAAATGCAATTATATTATATTTAAATTGATATTGTATAACGTACCTGACGCTTGTAAGTTGAGAATTTCTTCCATGTAGTCAAACAACTCCACGCAGAGTTGGAAGCTAAAATAAAAAATAATGAAGAACTATTATAAAACCGGCCCAAAAAAGCCGTCGTCTGATCTTACAAAATTGCAAGTCATCATCAACCCTTATACTGTTCTACTGCTGGGTACGGGTCTCCTTTAAGAGTCAGAGGGATTAGGCTATAAGTTCACCTGGCACGCGGGTTGACAGACTTCACACACCGTCGAGAAAAATCTACAATAAGGTATGCAGGTTTCCTTACGATTGTGAAGAATCATACACCTCAGGTCTTAGATAATATATTTTATTGTTCAACACAATCCAATACAATTATTAATAAATAACGGTTACTTATCACTTTTTATCAATCAAATAACACGACAGTAACATAGACTCTTAAGACATGATCACTGCTCAACGCTCCAGAATAGAATGATCTGTCGCATTATATCAAAATCAATTGCCAACTGAATGTTCCCCACTCCAAACGCCAACACTAACGGCTACGACCAATCAGAGCGCAGTACAGAGACAGTATGATCAATTGACTAACTAAAATACATTATAAGTGATATAAAATTAAACTTTTTAAATTAAGTAATAATTATTGTACATAATAAAGTAACTGAAAGGAATAACAATAATAAATAATAACAATAATAAATAATAACAATAATTATATAACAAAAACAGTGCAACTACTAACGCCATCTGTTGCTTACAAAGAGAAATTAATCGTTTACTTGTTATTATTTTACGAATTCATTACACGATGTTTTCCTTCACCGTTTTAAGAGAGTAATGATTAATTTATTAATACGCATTACCGTATCTAATTATCAATCGTGAATACCTTGCATTTTCTAAGAACAACGAATTGAAAACAATACCTTAAAGGATTAAATACCAATCAACTGACAAAGTAATGCAACTGTAGAGGCACTAATTCCAAGAAACAGTTAAAGCAAATGGTTGCTGAATGAACGTATTCGAAAAATGAGAGGTGTGTGCCTTGGATTCGAATTGGAGACCTTTGACTTGTCAGTCCAATGGTCATAGTACGAGGATATCACTGCTCAAAATTTCAAATTGATTCGTGAAATAATTATTATTTAATCGGAAAATCCGGTTTTCAGCAATGGATCAAAAAACTTAGCCAAATACAAATCCGGGAAAACTTGAATTGCAGACCTACTTTTGATTTGTAAATCGTTAAGACTTTTATAAACATTATTTTATTTTATGTGATGAACGTAATGCTTGTGTTTTTGTGGGTGTTTCTTAAGTATTGATTAGTATGTATTTACAAAAAGTATATAAGTACCTATTATATCCATTGTCTAGTACCCATAGTACAAGCTCTACTTAGTTAAGGACTAGCTTGTGCTGTGTAAAATGTACCATCTTTTAAATATTATTATTAAACAATGACTCACTAATTGTTGACGTCGTTTTCGGCGATGGCATCCAACTCTTCAGCCGTGAGCTGCATATTGCCTGGGAAACGAGGGTTGCGCGAGTGGAACTTCAGCTTGCAGACTAACAGATTGCAGTACAGGTGGACCAGCTTGCCGTAGCCTTCGCGTAAGTGTACCTGGCGAGGAGGTCGGTTTTAAATGGAAAATATGAATAATGCAGATTTCAATACTAACCATCACTAACACCATACTGGTTTACACATAAGACTTCGTGCATTAGCTTTAAATACGACTCGAAGGAACTAACGAATTTCCACAGATTTATGAGATTTCTTGATATTTTGTCAGTTTAGGATAAGAAAACTGAGAAAATCTTCATCCATTTCTACTAGCTAAATTGTTACATATAAAATAATAATCCAACTTCTCACATTCTATATTATAATTTTCCTAACAACATATTATATGCATAACATAACATAAATATATTACCTTGCATTTTCTGGGAACAGCGAATTGGAAACAATACCATATAGGATTACCCAATACCAATCAACTGACAAAGTAATGAAACTCTAGGAGTGCCTCTAGAGTTTCATTACTTTGTCAGTTCAGTCAGAATCAGTGGATTCCAATGCTGATTGAACGTATTCGAAACTAAAGATGTCTAGACTTTAAAAGAGATTATGCTTTGAGTTCTTTGAGAAATGCAATCTAAGCTATAAATTTTAGCTAGAGGAAAAAAATAGGCAGGATTTGAACCAGCGACATTCCAGTTACCTAAATATACCAATAGAGAAAATTACTAATAAAATACAATTTTATTTAAAAAAGCTCACAACATTGACTGTCTATAAAGATTTAGTTACATAAATAAATATATTTCACTTCAATAAAAATTGACTCCAATTTGCACCGGTAGCGTGTATATAATGTGAAAATATCATCGGGTTTTACCGGTACACTGGTTAAAATCTCAAGGGAACCTGCATGCCTTAGAGATTTTCCTCAAGGGTGTGAAGTCTGCCAACCCGCACTAGGCCAGCGTGGTGCACTAAAGCCTAATCCGTCTCAATCTGAAAGGAGACCCGTACCCAGCAGTGGAACAGTATATACAGGTTTGATGGTCTATGTTATGATAAATAATATTTATTTCTGTAAATAGATCTTTTAAAAACACTTTATAAGTCAATGTTTTACATTTTTTTTAACTAGATGTCCGGCTGTTACAGTGCAAGTATCTTTAATACAAGGTACAAATCTTATAATCGGTTCGGCAAGTCATTACTTTAACACTTACCCATAGCTTGCCTAAATTCTCGATCATTCCGATGTGTCGTTGCGAGTCGTCGAGACAAGCAGGGTGTCCCTCGCGTAGCAGCTTGTGTGTCACGTGGCAAAACTTCCATGCCACGATACGATTCTCTTGCATTGGAAGACGTATGGCCACCATCTATATATTGCAAGATATCGTATAAGTAAGAGAAGTTCGTCAGCAATGGCAAAAAAAAATAGGTAATATAATCTGTGGCTAAGCTAGTACTAGTAAACGGAAAGTCTTAGGCCATTGGTCACAAAATCAGCTAAAGATAAAAACCCTGGCTTTTGCGAGACTTTCTATCCAGTACATGCAGTAATAGTTGGATACTATAACTAGGTAGTGTAAGAAAGATACCAGCTTTACGTTTTCATCAGCCTGCAGCCAGCATCAGATGTTACCACACTATGCTTGCAAGCCTAGTAGGTACTGTTTGGATCTCAAAACATTACGAACTCTTCATAAATGTTGGCGAAGCGGAAGCAAACAGTGAGCAAATATGTATCCTGACTTGACTGAGATTATGTGAATATTAGGCGTAGGTAATTGACTGTGCGATTTAGACAAAATGGCGTACGTCGCAAGATTCACATTAATAGCTGTCACACTGCATGTTAAAACAAACACATTTCGGGTCGTTGCACTAACAACGAGCTATACTCAGACGGTACGGTCAAATACCACGAAGGATTACGGCGAGATGGAAATCTACTTAATGTTATAGATATGTTCGTCCTTTCAATCACACTCGTTCATTTATAGAGACAACACCACGGCTTATTTCTTTTTTTTTTTGAAGTGCATACAATTTTCTGACTCCTGGGGAAGCAACAACCTTCCTTTCCCTTTAGTCGGCCATTGGATTAGTGACAATCCATGACCTAGAGAGCAAGTAAAACAGTCGCTCCTGTTTGTCTTAACATCTATTGAATTCTCACTTACCCAATATGTGACGGCGCTCTGTTCCTGGAAGGTACCGATGAGTGTGCTGCGGACATGTTTCTCTTTTACAGGTGTCTCGATTGCGTTGATCGCTTTCTGAATAGCTAATGTCTGTGAAACAAACAAATTGTTAGTTACTATAGTATGCAAGTACGTAATAAAACGTAACGAAATTAATTTAACGTTGCGAAGTTTTGTTGTTCAAAACTCTAATGCGTTCCAATTTCGGTAGCACAACATTAATGTACATTTGCCATACAAGAAGGTAACATAACATTACAAACAAAAATAACTGTGGTAAGTAATGCGGGTTTCATGGTAAACAATAAAAATTCTGAACATGCAACAATGAGAAATGCACCGTATTGTTACTGAGGTCCAATGGCCTAGATTTATACGTGATTAGAGTTAACCTAAATAAGGCATATCGACCCTTGTACTTTTATTTTTGTAACAATGAGATTATGCTCTCTAAATAGCTGTATCTACTGTATTGTCCAAGCGAATTAATTGGAACTACATACTTTGAAGAAAAGAAATAACTTGGATAAAGATTTATCAGCCAGTAATTAGTCCTCTACAAGGTAAAGATGGCAGGGAAGAGAGAAGTCTCCTCTACCAGCTGAAGCATTACAACAGCATTCTTTTCAAAACAAACCATCATAATATCCAACCTCGAATCATTTTACATCCGTGTCCTACGTCTGCAGTCAGTATCATAAATTAGTGGCGTCTTAGATAATTAAGAAATGACATGACGATGACGTAACATAGTCCCATATCGGGTTCTGAACTATTTAATCACCAAAGAAGCAACTTTTTTTTATAGTACCGAAAATCCTCTTGGATCGTCTGCCAACTGGGGAGGCAGCAGGGTATGTTAGACTCGTACCGACTAAAAACCGCACTTGGCTTCCCTTGCCCTATAGTCATGGCCATAGGATTCCTGATATTCCCCACAGCACACCAAAGACACACCTACCATACTACGCTAATATTTTACAAACTTGCGAATGCACGGAATGTTTTGACAAAGTGTATGTAGAATATCCTCAACAAACAAGCAAATTCGTATGCAATGATGATTGGTGTTTGCGTCACCGCAAATGTCTTTGCATACCTACTATTCAAACGCCAACCGGCCAGTTCTGAGAACATGACAGAAAGCTCAATGAACATTGTAATTGATGAATAGTTGCTTCACGTGATAAACGCATTTTAATACCACGACTCAGTGATTAGTCGGACTTCAACAAATTAATTTGGCACGTCTGAATCGCTCCGAGTTGTAAAAATACATTTGGGACATTTTACACAAATCCATCTAGTCCAAACCAAGCAAAGGTACAATGAGTACTAAACAATGGATTGAACCCAATAACTGGTGATTAGCAGTCCAGCTCTAGAACAACTGAACCACAGACGTCAAAACATGGAAAAATCATCAGTATAACGAAAGTATTAACTCTTATCGTCTGTTTTAATTGTAAAAGAGAACGATGTTCTTGGAATAAAAAGAGAAGAGTTTTATTTACATACATAAGTAATTTTAATATACCTTCTCATAAAACGGCCAGAGATCTTCATTAGGGCGACTTTATTGTACTCTGATTTAGCGAAAGCAACGGAAAGAGTAAGTAATATTGTGATCGATCTATATGCACCAGTGTGTATCAAAAAATCTGTGTCCCCTTCTGTTCAAGTTAGTATATTTCTAACACGCATTTTAACAATGTTGACTCATTATGAGTCAACTAACTTTTCGGCTAATCTGTAGTGAATCATAGAAAAATGATAACTATTATCACTAAATTAAAATCGATAATCAGATAAACCTTCGTTTGGTTAGTTACTGTATATCTAAATAACTACTAGGCAAGCTGATTGAGCGAACATAAGACAGAACGCACTTTACTTGTAAACGGTTACTTCCTTATGACATACTACACAAACAAGTACTGTAAGAACTTGTATGACATATCCTTACACTTATTTATATCGAATGCGTCTACTGCATAGTAATGAATCAATGTCTCTGATCTCAAGGGACATTAAACGCCAAAGAAGGTTGGATTATAAAGACATTTTAATGTTACGTGTTTGTTTAATCGATTAGTATGGTTTTCGTTTCGTTCCCCTTCGCTAAAATAACTTTAAAATCTTGGCATGGAAAATGCCAAAAAATACAAAAAGATAGGATGATTTTCGTTAGTTTCCACGTAGTTTGTTTTAAAGGCTTTGACGAGATGTCACTCACTTGATGGGTATCGATATCTAATCATAGCATTTTTGTATTTTCTATACGTCAACCATCGTTGCAAGGCGTTGTCCAAAAACATGCTCTATTTTATAATTCTTGGAAATCATAACAGCCTTCCTCTGGTAGTCAAATAAAAAGATGAGAAATGCATATAGCATACTAACTGTTACTAGTGATGGTTGATATAGCATAAAGCATTATAAAGTAGCATGCTTATTGTATAATTATAGAATATAGCAAAGGATATCGTGACTCGCATTTAACGCTATAATGTTATATTGCTTTATATCGCATAGCACTCTGACTCGCATCCGAAAGGATTTTTTGAGACAAAAGATTCAGGTTCCGACAGTTACTTTCGCGCATCTTATATTAAAGTAGGGATTAAGATGTGTGATCTTTACCATATTGTCAACACACTAACAAAACCTAAATACAACAGAAATTTCTAGAAAGTAAACTAATAAACATTTTGAAAGTGAACATAGGGAGTCTGGTAGCGATTCCAATGTTTGTATGTTAACAAGATGCGGGGTGTAAGTGCTACTGAACACATGTTGCCATTGCGTAGACTGCTTTTTATTTTTGGACTGTAAATACATTATGGGAATCGTAAAAATACTCAATAATTATATACCGAGGAACTTAAACGTAGCCCTGTACAAAATTATTAGCGGACTCTTGCTGATAATAGTTTGTTGTCTGTGAGGCCTAATTTGGATATTTTGTGCATGATAAAGTGTGAAGAGTATAAATGCATTTGTTAGGGGAGGCTATCTTGGCTTCTATCTGAATCCGATGGCCGTGAATATCGATCGAATTATGAAAAACCGATCCATAAGGACTTTCCGCACTCCAAAAAAAAAACCTATCTTGGCTTGTGTGCCGAGTCTTATCAGTGAATAAAATGAGAGCCAACTAAACGATGTCTGGAAACTACTGATATGATGTTGCTGATGAATTCATATTTACAGGGATACCATCAAATGTTTTAATAACTCGCTTAATTCAGCTTTGTAATAAAGAACAACAGGAACAACAAAATTATAAATTTACCTACACACAGTGATTGTAACTTTGTACCTAACTCATAATGATAGTGAATAAATGAAATCATCACATGTGTCACTTGAATAAAGAGTCAAAAACATCGGGACAGTAATCACAGAATATTGTAACGTTTTATGAATAGGGACAAATTAATTGACAACAATTTGTACATACGTCATTGGTGTTATTTATAGTTCATTTGGCAGTAAGTATATTAATTCCATAAACAATCTCACGCTAAAGGTTTCCGATAAAAAAAAAAAAAAAGACTCCAAGTTCTTCCCCAAAGCTAAAGCCTCTTGGACTTTCTCGTTGCATGGTTTTTACTGAAATGCGGGCACACTGCCCGTTGCGTACACTAGCATTCACCAAGATTAACTTTATTTATTTTCTAATTCAAGTGTTACTTTATTAAAACATAGATGAGAAGGTTTTGAAACCAAAAACCATTACAGAATGCAGCTGAAGTGAAGCAAATCAGAAAAAAAAGGTAATTCCAACGAATAACACATTCGATTTAAAAAGGATGATCATGATTTGTTTAAAGGTGTTTTGCATCAACCGTGGATTATTTACCAGCATTTATCACCTCATAAATACACAAACGTGGAATATAAACACGTTACGTAAGATCGACCAACGCATTTTGATCCACATTTCAATAAAGGTAGTTCAGAGACTGCGAAGGTACGAAGCGAGAAGATAGTTTAAGATTTACTACCGCTCCGTAGCATGAAAGCGACGTTTTTGTCGTTTTGCAAACTAAGTCGTGACTCGACGATCGCTTCTGTTAGAACTACGAGAATACCTCCCCTTAGATATCCTTTTTATATAAATGAGTTATTATTACACGTTCCGTTTTTGTAAGACGCGGAACAATGA
This sequence comes from Acronicta alni, assembly GCA_964056405.1. Classification (NCBI taxonomy): domain Eukaryota; kingdom Metazoa; phylum Arthropoda; class Insecta; order Lepidoptera; family Noctuidae; genus Acronicta; species Acronicta alni. The sequence goes on along the minus strand of OZ043927.1, from coordinate 11,381,474 downwards.
TAGAAATAAGAAGCGACGAAGCATGGCTTCTGGTACATCGTTGAATGATAACAACTACTTTGTGATCAATATAATTGCGGTATAAACAATTAAAGGTGTTTCCTAATCTTGATTATAAAAAACTAGCAAATAAGGAAAAGCACGATGACACGAACTAATTTTTGGTAAAACCTCTCCTTTCCCATTAGTATGAGTACCTAGTACAGGAGGTACCCTTTCCGAATATGACGTCATACCTTAACTATTCATACATAATTATGATCAGTGTGTTTGTTATCTTATAGTATAAACTAATACATAATAGTAGTTTCTTGTTACAGGTAGGCACTATGGTTACGGTAATATGCTATGCTATGCTAGGTCACTAGTATATGGTAATGATTGTTGCGGTAGATTACATAATGTGGATTGGACTCACCAGCTGATAGAACCGCTTTTCGTTGGGGTTGGCCATAGCGTGTGGTTAGTGGGCGGCGGTGGTTGAGTCAACTGCATGCATTAGTTAAGTGCCGAGCTGTGGCGCTGAAATGAACACGCGCCACACTCGGTTAGTACTGTTAGTGAAGGTGACAATGATTATAATGGGTGGCCCACATCCAATGCAGCCGCCGCCGTGCGTGTCAGTGCATCATGCAGCAGAAACTGATAGAGAAAGTTTAAGGTGTCATGCCTAGGAATAAGATACTGTAACCAGTCCTCAACAGCCGCTTACGTTGGTCCAAGTGTCCTCCAAAGATTTGTAGGCCAGAGACAAACTAAAGTGATATACCTAAGTCTATGTTACACAGGTGACATCCGGGCAAGTGCTGCATTCAATGTGGTCCAGCCTTTAAGGTTACAATCATGCACAAAACGCGTACGTTGGTTATCTTTGCAAAAATCTGTTTAATTTCCAAATTCAAGGATTTAATGTACGACTGTACGAGCTATGACTGTGGAAGTCGTTTTTTTTTATTGAAAATATGACATTCTTTTTTGAAAGTCAAATTTGTATATAGAAGAGGCAAGAAATCTTGTCGTAATTACAAAATGGCAGTAATTGTCAGACAAGGCTTCGGCTGACGTTTCTTGCACCAAGCGTTCATGCAGGTGTGAACTGAGAATTGATTGCAAAAAATCACCGGACCATTGGCACGGAACACCTTACCTGCAACAAACAAAAAGTATATGAATTGGTGCGTTTCGACTTGCGAGAGTATAATCAATGTAAGAAACCGGTGCAACTGCTTCAAAGTCAAAGAGTTTAGTCAAATATGTACTGAAGTAGAGTACTGTTCAACTGACAAATCAAATTACACAATTTTGTTATATATTTTTTTTAAGTTTCCACGTCTAAGTGTTTTTGTTTTCATAAAATATAGATCTATCTGACCTCTTGACTTATTATCACGCCGGCGAAGCCTAGTATCCCCCTGTCCCAATTTACAAGCAATCCATTTCAGTTAGCAAAATGTCCAATCACTGAGAAGTATTCTCCCTGAAGTGGTTACGAGAGAGTAGTTCTAATCCAGAAAGTCTTATAGCTGCCACTCATTAATTAGTGGTCAGTCAGTCATTAACTCATTAAACATTATTTTTTGAGTATCGAAGAACTACTTACCCAAGATTCATTGCACGTATCTCGTTTACTCTCCAACTTTTACTACTTGGAAGATCAAAGCTACTGCGCAGTTTCTACCATTAAATTAATTTCCTTACACACATTAAAATAACGATCTGCATGCATTTGGCGTAAGACCTCTACCTATTTTTATTTGCAAAAAAAAAAGAATGAGAGAAATTAATTTATATATAGATCAGACGCAAACAAGCTGAGTGTTATGACCCAATAACCTTTAGTTAGCTGCAGTTACAGTTTAATTATCGTTAGTCTTAATGTGTAGTGTCCAAGTATAAGTGTTATACATTGGCATCTTTGTACCAAAATAGCGGGAGAAAATCAATAAGTAGGCGTTACATCGTGAAATAAGCCAGGTATGGCTTCTGTTGGCATACTTTCATGTCCTGTTTTGGGAGATTAGGTGCCACCGATGCTAACATCACTATAAACACTATAAAATATTCAGTGTCAACAATTATATGAAGGTCGTTATAGCTATCAGAAATTAAAAACAAAACCAGGTAGAAAGTAGTAGAAACCATTGTAAACAAGCTGTTGTTCTGATGCATATTATTATGTATAATATATAACTGTGCATATAGATAATTTAGAATAAAATAACGTTTGTAATTCTTGAATTTTCACTCAGTAATTTAATAGCAGGCTTTGTTGAAGAATAAAAGCGCTGCGTTTTTCATTCGAACACATTGCATACAAACACTTATTCATATCTGTGGGTTCCGTTAACATAATTATGCGACGTTTTAATTACAAGGAAAACATTACTGCTCATATTAACATGCGAGTAGATGATCTCTTATAAAAATATTCCCGTAGTTACGTTACTTGCTTGCTATTAAATAACTAAGGCTGGCGTGTTACAACATTGAATTTTATAAAATGTATGTAAAATAAATTAGGTCATTTTAGTCATTTCATGCCACAATTTTATGAAACTAAACGTTTTAATTACCCACGTATAGTTTCAGAATAACTCATCAGTAGTAAATAAATGAGATACCTAAGTGGAATAGCTTCAACTAAATTTAACCTTGTACCACGCACGATATTGGCTGTGAATTAGCTAAGAATTTAATACGCACGCATACATGAACTTGTTAATCTCGAAGATCAACAGTTTCTACAACCTACTCCGTTAAATTTTTCATGATTTTTAGAAATATTTATTTAATATCAAAATATTTTAATGTACATTAATTTCGCCAGCCCTTCTGAATAGTTTATTTTTTTCAATTTTATCTTTTTGTGTCGAGTTGTTGTTGGAGTAGACGTGAGCATCATAATCAACATCATCACATAGCCTAGAAAGGGTATGTTTTATGGTGATCATTCGAGGACAATGAAGCTATCTAACAGTGACAGGACTTTCAATATCGAATCATTTGTTCCGAAAATTACCCCCTATACAAACTCAAACTAACTTTTACCGCTTTATAAATAGCATATCCTTTACCATCCACCGTACCATCACCCCATAGAGTTAGGCAGAGCACTAATGTGCACCCACAATTCGCTGGTATGTTTAAGTTCCATGTACCTATTAGGGGGCGAGCCGATTGCGGTTAATCGGGCACAAATATATCCAAACCCTGAGCTACTACTGAGAATTTCATAGAAAAACCCAATGACGCTCTAGCATAGCAGTCGGGCTTACGACGACTAGACTATTGAAACAGTTCATTTTACCATACATTCCTCTTAAAATTATAAACGCACATATAAAAATACGAACAGTTACAATAATAACTCGGCGTGTCCCACGCTACGGACGTCGACCGTGCGTTGGCGCATGTCTAAATCAGGAAACTGCACTTTACGAGATACAATCTCCGTTCGGTTCGAACACACTGATCCATTTGAAGGATGCAGCCGTGCTCCGAATGACGGTTTTAAAATCATGTGTCGTCAATCACAGTTAGATACTATTTATTGTTCAGACGTTAATCTGTTAAGAACAACGTCTTAGACTACTTTATCGCTTTCTGAACTTATGTTCCTAGCTACTTCCTAACAGTATAAAGTAGATAAAAACCTAAGAATCTAAATAATTAATATCAAATTCTGATGATGATGATCACTTTGCATGAATGGATTCAAAATCTACGCGAAGATCTTTCTAGCTACGAGTATTTTCTTTATTGTCGAATTACTTGAATAGCTACTTAAATATTCTGTTATGTTTACAGTGCTTGGTATCGGCCTTCTGGAAATCCACAACGATGCACATTTCAAATCCATCCGTCAATGAAATTGACGTTACGACATAGCTGTGTTTCTTTCCTATTCACAATTTGATAAGATATTTCTAGATAAAGCTCATAAGTTAAGCACAATGAAGCCCACAGCCAGTCGTGACACTGCAAAGGCCCAGGACCTGGTATCACCCACGACATGTCAGCAAGACAATCGTAGGTTCACAATCACAATGGTGATGATTTCACAACCACACCATTGTACAAACAACATAAAGATACATTATAAAGCTGAAGTATAATTCCCATCGTTCGTGACACAATATTAGAATTTATGATGTAATTAACCACGCAACTGTGATTGGATAAGGCTATAATTACTTCTACCGCAGGACAGACACTAGTCTTTACCACTACCTAAATACATATGGATGATATTATAGCTATTAGTTCTTATAAGCTCGATAAATGGGAAGTTATAAATTGTGATGTCCCATGCATTTCAGCTGAGAAGAAAATTCCCAGTGCTAGAGGGGACTACTGGACTACTAATCAATCACACACAATATAACTAATGTGAATGACTGATTTGCGCGAATGATCTAATTAACGGAATTATCGCTGTTCATTAACATTAGCGACAAAGACAAATACAATTAGTGTAATTCGCGTACGGTGGTAGGTGCTAGAAAAAAAACAAGTAGCTGGAACATAGATAATATACTAATCCAGTTTAAGATTTATCGAGTCAGAAATAAGACTGCAGTCATGAAATAATATCGCATAATTACCGGATACTTCGCAAAATTTCCGTAATATGCGATAAATAAATAAACTAAATAATTATAAATTTATTTACTTTCTCCGAGAGTACAAAGAGAAACTTCGTTTGAAGCGATAATTTAAAAGATATTTTCCAGGCCTTGTTCCATCGCTTATTTTTTTTTTCTTTAATGTCAAAGAGACACGCGATGATGCGAATGTAAGAACTTCTTTCTTTTCGTTTATTCTACCCTTTCCGATTGCTGTTAATAAGTACTAAAATGGATTTTAGTCAATTTCACTGTAGTAATATCACAATATTACTACAGTGAAATTTACTAAAATCCATGAAATAGATTATCACGGGAAGCAAGTTGTCCATAAATGTTGTGAACAACTTTAAAATGAGTTATACTTTGCAAGACCAGACGGAAAATATACTAACCGGCGTATAAACCTCCGTGTATAAAACTACAAGAACAATATGCCGAAATTAATGAGTACTTACTATGTTTTAAAATCATCAATTGCATATTAGGCAGGCGTCATAATTACTTAATAGGAAGGGAGCAATCAGTTCCAGATCCGTCACACACAACACTGTTATGCTCCGATTGTCACATCACAGGTTTGCTATTACATGTAATATGCAACCAGTTGCGTCGAACTATCGCTGAACCCTTACTGGTGCAAGAAAAGCATTCACATGAGCCGAAGTCGGTCGTCGAAGCGATAACAGTCGCACGCAATGCGTAGCGAATCGACAGACGAAGCGAATCTATCTTAATACTATTCGATTTTATTTAACGTTTTTAACTGTCTTAACTCTCTAAGTGAAACCTGAAAAATATTTGTTACAAAACTTTGAAATAATTAATAAAAAATACTCAGACGTTGTCAGGGACAGGCATCTTCGATCGGCCAGTTTGTTTTAGGACCTCGAAATTAATTAAATATTTGTCTAAATTTAAGAATAATAAAAATATTCTTAAACCTTGAGCAAAATAAGCGAGTACCTAATGCAAATTTCTTTAATAAAGAACATCTTAGCTTTCAAGAACAATAGTTGTTCTATTGTGTTTGTAGCAAACTTTAAAGTTTACACAAACAAAATTATATTAACTAATCCACATTTTTTTTTCTGAAGCTAGAGGAGACCGTTAGCTGCACATACGTTTACATGGGAAATGCAATTTGAAATGGCCTGATTGAGACCAACAAGACCACGACAGAAACTAACTATAACTGAACTCGTAATTAAGGTGTGCGTCGCCCATAGAGTAACCATAAGTTAATAGTACGGAAACCAGTCTTCATTAATTATACACAAAGTCGTAAAAATATTTTGCAACCTTCAGCTTAACTAATTAATATCGTGTCTACGAGAAATGGAACCTTCAATTAGACTTCGTCACACATTCATAATTATACTCATCAATCTTTACAAAATTATTTATTCAGAGCAAATTCAGCTTACGCAAACCTGCTTTCATTTCGCAAACGCTTAAACTAAATGCATCATTAGCGTAGTTAAGAGCATTTACGAAGCTCGAAATGATATTAAATGTGTGTATAGGCTGAGCGGAAGAGGATGCTGCGGTGATTGTCCCCAGAGCATGGAACAATCTATTTCCCATCTGGCGTGCCAGTTTAAACATTTAAAGTGCCTGTTCCGATATTGAACTATGCTACTTCGACTCCACTTTGTGTCCAATTGGTGAAAAAGGATTTTTTGGGTATTGTTTGTGGTGAATAATAAATATCGAATTAATAAATTAACAGAAAATTTACTTAGATTGGAAAATATGCCTCTAACAAGTAATATTCGGGGAAAAAATATAGACTGTATGAAGAAACAGTAACATTTTGGATAAAGATAACTACCATAGAAATACAAAAGTTAGGTTATACAAATGTCTGGTCTCAATTGAATAGGAAAATGGAGGTTTTGCGATGAATGACGAACTAATATACGTCACCGATCACAAGTAGGTAGCAACAGAAAACAAATAGCCAATAAAAGAGGCAATTAATTGCAAAACTTGAATTCCCTCTATTATAAATTCTCATTTTTATGGGTTTCCATAATTTTAACGGGAACGAGATAACTATCTAAATAGACAACATGCTCCACATAACATGGTAAGATAACATACAAGTGTTGTGGAAATGTGAGAAACTAGAGTAGGAACGATTAGAAAATGGAATACATAGTAGAAAGCTGTTAATGAAACCAGACTGTGCCTTACTGGAAATTACAAAATGCATCGTGACATGCAGAAAGAAAGCAGGAAATACACAAGTTAATGATATTAGAGAATAACATGAAATCTATAACGCGTCCATGCAGAATATGATCTAACGAGATTTGCTATTTAGAGTTGATCTACGATGCAAAGGTAAAACATTATTTGTCATACTTACATACTTGTAGCTGCAATCGAAGCTTCGATTAAATCGATATGAAATCAGTATAATCGGATGATCAGTCAATTAATAATAATTTGAATAACACACTTGACAGGCCGATCAAATTTCTTGAATGGATATAGGCCGTTTTCTTTGTAATCGGGGTATATAAGGAAGAAGTCAAAAAGTAAATAGGAGCATCCGTTAATGTAAAATAACAATCATATATTTATAATACAACATCGCTACAAGGTCACCAACAAATCAAGATAAGTAATTCCCAAAACAATGTTAAAACGCCGTAAACATTAAACTTCATTGAACTTGTAGCGTGTATAGTAGGATGAATTAGTCACAATACTACAGAGCTATTTGTATCTCGCTGCAAAATATTATACATCAGAACACTAGGTCAGTGTTGTAATATTTCCTCACACAAACCACAAAACCGGTCGTGTGATCGCAGCATTGGAGCCCTGTGTTGCACATTTATAAATGCTTAGTCACACCTCGAGGTACTGTGTGTACGTATTGGAAAACTCTTAAGACCACTTAGTCATGGCAAAACAAATTGTTGATGCATAGAGTAAAGGGATTTATATAATTTGTTTAATTTCCAGATATTGTTGAGGAAAAAAGTAACGTGGTTTGAAGAAAAGAAGGAAATATTGAAGTAATTAAAAAGATTTTAGCGAATATTGATATTAGTGCTGAAAGAGAAAATGTACGAGGAAACTAGGTCTGCATCATTTCTCCTGTTCGGTTCAGTTTGTCGTAACAAATGCCAATATTTCTGGTAGATAGATAGATACTCGTACTTCTAATAAGGTCTGGATTGCAACACATTCGTGGCATTTGCAAAAAATCGAATCCGCAGGCAAGAGAGTAATGTCACGTTTCATATAAGGCAGCAAGCAACAAGGCTGACTTCACTGTATCAAAATCTTGACCTCTATAACTGTTGTAACGCCCACGAGGTTTGCAAATACAAAAGTTTTAATTCATTAGCTGTGTTTAAAATAGTTTAGTATTCCATGATCTTTTGGTAAGGTTTATAATTGCGATAACATTTCCAGTATTTAGAAAGGTTTGCTTTATCAATCGACAGAACTAATTAGCTTTACATCATAGACGATTTAAATGTATTAGGTTACATTACATAAATAATATAGCGTATATTATTTAGTAGGTTCTATAATAATATGTATAACATGGGTTCGTATGTGTTTCGTCGCGTTTGTTTTTCTAGAGAACCAAGTGACCAAACGTCTGGTGTGTGTGAGTCATCTAAGATTCTATAATCTAAAGTAAATACGATCAATACCTATGTGTTGGCTTCATGTCATGTCAGAGCAAAGTAACATAATAGTCCCAAAGTGTGACATGAATGTACCTTTAAGAATGCTCGAATGGTCGTACAATAACAACATGAGTTTCTATGTTTAGGTCGATTGCTAGGAGAAAATTATGATAAATGCAGGCAGAATGTTTTATAAACTTGAAAATTCATTTTATTGTCTTTTCCGTGTGAACTAATCAATTAATTTATTAAAGTATTACGTATACGGAATTTACAAGTAATAGAAATATAAAGTGCAAACCGTTTGTATTGTGTTCTAGACGTTTTTCGTCGACTTGTTTCTGTTGGTAGATAGTCTATCCTAGTAGAAATATTTCTAAAAATAAATAATTATGTAGTCTATTATTTTATAGAGCGTTACTTACACACAATGTCTACTTATATAAGTAGTACCTTATCTTCGTAGTTAATAAATATTCTACTCACTAATGGCTGGTGTTACATTTTGTAGAAATTGTTTTTAGCGGTCCCAGATCGATAATGGCGACACGGACTAAGTGGTTATTGTGCAGTTTTAGTTTTTATAAAAACAAATAAGTACCTACCTAAGTACATTGTAGGATTTTTCACTTTTATTACGAACTCGAGTATCTACAAAGTGGAATACATTTCATATCAAGTAGGTACGAATTATGGTGCATGGTATAGGCGGAAGCGCGCAATCATAATCGTTGTACTGGACCATTCCGAACACCAACGAGTCTAACGACAATCAATAAATGTGGCCGTCACTGAATAACCCTCCATTAAAGTATTAAGAACCCTTTAACACAGAACACAGTGTACAAATCGGGGCAATTTATCCACTTGCAAAGTAATAAATCTGAATACGTAAATACAAATTGACATTAATAAAGGGTTATTCACATAACAATAAATTATTACATTTAAGTAGCTAAACACATGTAAATTACATTTAAATTGTAAACATAGTTCCTATTTTTGAGATCCATTTTTTTGGGGCAAAAAGGGAGAGGGAGGTCTTTGCCATGCAGTGAGACGATACAGACTAGCCACCAGATAGGTAGTTAGATATCTAATATATAAAATTTCCATGTCACAATGTTAGTTACCGTACTCCTCCGAAACGGCTTGACCGATTTTTACCAAATATTATATGCGTATTCCGTAGGTCTGAGAATCGGCTACTATCTATTTTCCATACCCCTAAGTGATAAGGGTGCCCCTGGAGGTTTTTTTTTATGGCAAAACAACGTTTGCGGGGTCAGCTAGTAATATGTATATGTAGTGTATTTACAAATAAAACTATTACGAATAGTCACCTTGAAAAAATGAAAACGCATTTTGTGGTAAACTCCTAAGTGATAATGTAATTTTCACTTGAGAAACGGTAGCTGTATTGGTTCTGTCTGGTTAAGATATTAATTACGCAACTGTATTTAGTTCTCGTCCACTAGAGCTCGTAAATCGAGACAAAGAACTATTATTATCTCCAAAATACAGTTCATTCACCCATCAACATTTGTTTTGCCGGGTTTGGATGTCTGTTACATTGAAATGATGCAAAGGACTTACCAAAATAGCTGGAGACGAAAGTAAATGATCAAAAACAGCTCTCTACTATTTTTTGAAAAGGTTTCTTTGAATAAAACTTTTTATAACACTAGTGTAATTCTCGAAATCTATTTGTAACTAAATTGAGTGCTGTCAGCGGCGAAGTATCACAGTAGATAAGTTATCGAACGCTTGTCTTCACAACATTCATTATCTGTTTGATAACAAAAAAAACTCTGCAATACCAAGCTATCGCACACTTGCTTATCACTATTATAAGCTATTGACGCGGCATCGCATAAACAGTTTAGCCAGATTTCACTGCTATGAAGGATCGCACTGACTGGTTAAATTCAATATTGCCTATAATTATGTTAAATTAGGAGGATAAATTTTGCCATCGGCCTTTGCCCATAACTTTATTCGTAACTGTGGCAAGGTAAATAAATAGTAGTAGTGTCTGGTGAACCCACCTACAGGAAATTCCTTCCTATGTAAAGATTGAACCTGGAATTAGTATTCCAGGTGTTCAATCATTTTCTGCTTTCTTCATCAAGTTACAGTAGACTGTGACTTGATGAAGAAAGCAGATAATGTGATTACTGGCGAGCTACTATTGAAAACTTCATAGAAAAATCCAATAACACTTACCTCGACCTGGGTTCGAAGTTCGACTTTAGAGAAGCAGTCGAAGTACATAAAATACCGAGTATTAAAGTTAATGCAGGGGTTGGGGTTTCATTGTCGCATATATGTATAATTTATTAAGCACCATGGTGGTGGTAAAAATGCACACGTCATTCAAAAATAAATTCTGGGACTGGAGAGTGGATTAAAAGTCTTTCTTAGTGAACACAGCTGTGCTGTTCAGCCTTAATTCGATTAACCCTAAAATATTGAATCGAAAATCATTTACTTTCTGTAAGTCTGCAACTACAGTTTTGTTTTTTATCGGGCTTTAATGTGGCAGAGGTGCGAAGCTCTAATCTATATACATATGTACTAGCTGTTTCCCTCGGTGTCACCCGCATCCCAAAGAGCTTTTTGTGTATATGTATATAAATAAAATCGGTTCAGCGGTTTATGCGTGAAAGCGTAACAGACAGACAGGAGTTACTTTCGTATTAATAATTATAATGACATATAAGTAGGGATTAGTACTAAAGTAGGGTTATTTGTATAGGGGGTATGTGTGCTGTATAGCAATCCTTTGATATGATCGTAGGACAGGTAGGATAGGTACTGTTTTATACAAATGGCAACATTGATGTAATAAAACAATAGTAGTAATTAGAACTGGTTACAATGAGGATAGACAAAGAGATAGATAGAACAATGTTATGTGATAGTAATGTATGTTACATGAGTCAGTACTCGGGTCTCGACTAGGTACAGGACATTAAAAAAATATCGTTAGTCTAGGTTTTTTGGTGTGGATGTCGTTCAAGTCATAAGTACCTACGACATACAACAACACATTGCGAATTGTTGCTTTGGGAGTTGTGGGTCTTATACCTAAATTTTCAAACGCTTAGTTAAATCTTAGTTCAAACACTACTCATTTTTAACATAACATACCATCACGCATGTAATACCTTAAAGTTTAGGCAGAGGTGTACCAATATACACCAAAAGTTTGCGTTTTAATATGGGGCCATCAAAGCCACAACGCCCACAACTCCTAAAGCAACAATTCGCATTGTGTTGTCGTATCGCGTACATAATAACTCAATGGTTTCTATTCGCATGCTAAGTTATGTCAGTGTTTGTATACACAGGTGACGGAGGTGACGTAATCGTAACCGACACAGTTCGCGACGAGCGTGTCGCCGCGTATCCGCAACTGTGTCGCAACTAGAGATGGGCAATCGACCGGGTTTAAACCCGATTAGTGGATTTAAACCGAATAAAAACCCATATAAACCCTCCCGTCGGGTTTTTATTTGGGTCTTAACTGTTTTGGGGAAATTTATTAGTTTAATCATATCGAACCTAAATATTTTTATATATACTATTAGTATTTTGATATAATTCTCGTTTTTACGTCGTCTTTGTGATAAATGTTCTGCAAATTAAACGAAAGAAGCGGCAGGTAGACGATCATTTAAACAAAGAAATATGGCCGCTCTTTGTCGCTCGTTTACGGTCTCTTTCTTTCTATCAAGCGATACGACCCGCACCGCCCGCGCACCATACGTCCACACCAGTCTGTAGACTTCAGTCTACCCGTGACCATGGACGCTGTAAAGGGTCCGAAACGTCGGGTTTAATAATATCAATATAACGCGATAAAATCCGTAAAAAGTAGTTTTATTTCAATGTACAATATTCGCGTAAATGTCAGAAATCAATAAGGTAGTATTAGTAATAGTACTGACTTGCCGACACCTACAGCAAGTACCAATACGAGTTCGTTACACGATGATACTAACAACTGAGAGTATCTTACTGTAGTTTTCTAAGGCCATTTTTGTAACAACTACTGTGTTATCTATGGTAGAACACCCTCTTTGGATAAACTTTTTTGAAAAATTGCAGTTTATGATGCCGTCACGAAAAGCACTCGCTACAAAATATTTAGATCAAATTTATAAGGAGATGCGGACGGAATTGAGGGAAGAAATACTATCTGCAAATTATCTTCATCTCCAGTGCGATGGTTGGAGTAATTTACGTACTGAAGGTATAATCAATTTCGTTATATCGAAGCCACAACTAGTATTCATAAAAAATTTGAATACAGAAACTAACTGCCATACCAGCCAACATATCGCAAATGAGATCGAAAATGTGATGAAAACCTACGGTGTAAATAAGTTTATAGTCCTCATAGGGGATAATGCAAAAAATATGCAGTAAGCTTTCGATATTAAATGATAAAGCTGCTTTGTAAAGCTTGGCAGTAGTCGATGGATTCAAGAGCAAGTATGTGTATAAAACCTATAGGTTTTACCATATGACAGCATACATGCTTGACCCAAGAGAGCAAGGTTTGGAGCTCAACCAAGAGCACGAACTTCTAGATATGGAATATTTACTGAAGTTCAAAGGCTGAATTTAGATGTGTCACCCGATCTTGCTAATTACACAGCTAAAGAATGCTTCTTGGGTAAACAATTTTTTGGGAAGTCTCTGGGAGATATTGAGCCGGTTGTGTGGTGGAAAGGTATATGTAGTTCTTACAGCACCATGTACGTCTGCCGCAACGGAACGTACATTTAGTCCCCAAGCAAATGTTCACAATATAAAAAGAAATCGCTTGACTGCGGAAAGAGCCGCCAAAATAAATTTGTATCGTACAACTGCAACATTTTACACGGAAAAGTAATAAATGATGATCAGGGGGTCTGATGAGCACGAAGTCCGTAGTTTCGACCTTCGTTACGGGCGTTTCCTACTCCGTATCACTTACGGATGGATGATTCGTTCGGGGCCCGAACTAAGAATGAATGACAACACAATTTGACAGTTATCCCTACTCCCGATGTGTTTTTACCCGTTAGAAAAATTGAATTTGACACATGTTTTATCCGACTCCGAAGTTTCGGAGAACTTTCGAACGGCTCGTAACTTCTTTGACGGAGATAGGGAGTAGACCCTCAGATTAGTGAAGAAACTGCAACACCAAATGGGAGTTCACCGTGAATAGAAGCAAATGCAACCGAAGACGAAGTATTCGCACCTTATCAAGCAGAAGCAACGACATCGAATGAGTTAGAATTCGTGAATTGTGAACAGATATTCTGAAGATTATCAGTTCCCCTTCGTAGGACAAATATCCGAGATCGGCTGTAGAGTAGACTATGGCTACCATGGCTATTACAGCATTGCTGTTACAAAGGAAAAACTTGATGTGTTGTTAATTGTATCATTTATGTATTTATTATGCTCCAAAAAACATCACACAAATAAATCAGTGTTTTTCCTGATTCAAAATTTTGTAAAGTAATTTAAACCCGCTGTTTGGGTTATTACTTGGGTTTAAACCCATTTGAACCCAGAACACCCGGTTTAAACCCGTTTCCACCCAATGGGTTTAAACCCTCTGCCCATCTCTAGTCGCAACTGACAATTTCCCTCCAAATTAATATGACCGCGTTGTAAACGCAAGGCTCAATAAAAAAAGGCAGATTAATTGAGCGGCAAAATAAGTATGCCAACAAAGTAAATATTTTTTACGTTATTTTACGTTTTCTAGCATAAGTAAGTGTATAATCTAAATTATAGTTTTTGCTTTAGCAAGTAATTGGACTACACCGACCTAAATATGCCAGAGAACGGAGGGCGAGCTTATCGCCATTAACGGGGCACAAATCCAAACTCAAGCTGCTACTGGAAATTCCAATGAAAAACCCAATAAACATTGAACTGGGTATTGAACCCAACACCTCTTGCCACGCAATCTAGACTAATGAGGAAGTAAATCATACTATTAATAATAAACAGTTTACAAATATTTTTGGAATACTTAATTTGAATGACCTTGTGTGCTGTGAAATCTACAAATACTTAAGTCTGATAAATAAGCAAAGAAAAAATTATGCTTGGTATTATGTCCACAGTGAGCATATCCTTGCCGAATTCGGCTAGACTGGCTTCGGCCTTAGAGGCGTTCAGGCATAATCCCGCGGACGGTAGCTTCGCATCACCGGCGGCTCGGCTGAGTGCATGTACGTACCAAATGTCTGAAACTACGGTTCCTCAAAAAAAAATATAGAGCTGCTTAAGGAAACAGCTTAGCTATTCAATGCTATTGACTGACTGTGACTATTTTGAATTGACTGCAATCTACTCCACCTAATGTTAAGTGATAATTTAATATTATAATATAGCATCTTTTGCAATGTTTGAAATAAAGTAAAATCTTAATTCAAATATGAAAATGACTAAACAGTTTGTCTCTAGGATTAATTTAGGATAAGAATTATTTATTGATAATAATTTTTGTTGATATACACAAGAACACCAATGTGACTAAATTAATTAATATTCTTACTATATACTATGATGATTAGGGCACTGACTGAATGACTAGTTTCTGCACAAAATACTTAAAAATCTTATTTGATTCTATTAAAAATAAAGATCATTGGCTTGTATGAATCTGTACATGTGCTTTGCGACCATTACACTTCCACAACTCAAAAGTGAAGAAAAAGCAAACTGTGTTGTGCAGAAGTATGCTGTTAATGTGACACAATGATGTGGTCATCATACTCTTAGCTTTTTTCCCAACTATATGTATATGTTGGGGTCGGCTTCCAGTTTCTAAATGCAGCTACATATCAGTATTTTACACATAGTCACTGCCACCACTGGCAATACTGATATCCTGAGGGTAAACTGGTTATCAGGCTTTTGTTGGGTTCAGACTACTTACCACTAATGATTTTCATAGGTGTTCCTTTGGTATAAGGCTACTCTGACCAGTATTTGGATATTTTTTAAGTAAACACACAATTATCAAATTCTACTAAGAAAAACAATTCATGAGTTTATAATAAAAAAAAAAAACAGGAAAACAAGGCGAGGAAACAAGGCAAAGTGCAAGAGGTCTACAAACAAACCTGAAACTTCTCGAACTGTTCACGTTCAGCATCCAAGCTGTTCTTCTTCAGCTGGAGAACTCGAGGCAAGGATAATGACGCCATAGAATATACACATGCAAAACACACCTACGAAAATAGTTACTATAGCGGAGGTACTTAGATCAAAGGCGACACGATTATAATTTTTAAACGAGGGCGGACTTTAAAATTTGTTTATCACTGCATTTACACAATTCTACACTGCAATTTATCCAGTATATACAATCGAATTCTGTGTAGCTCATGAAAGTGTTATTTATTAATTTTAATAGCGTAAATATTATTCCGAAATTTACAACTAGAAAGACGTCTACCTGCCGTCAATCCACAAAAAATGAGTGAATGAATGGGATTGAGAGAGAATGACATTTGTAGATAGAAAAAAAAGAAGCATATTACTTAACGTTGACATTAGACTTGCGTTTGCAAAGATAAATTTGCTACACACGTTTGCTTCACGGGTAGAAGCAAATTATAACTATGCAATGTAATAGAGCAGGTCTATGTCCATGCGAGGAGAGGCCTCGCTTATCGACGGGGTCCAGCAACACAGGGTACAGGGTCCTGTATGACGCACTAGTCAGGAGTCATCTGGAACATAGTGCGGTCATATGGGCCCCACACGAAGCTAAGTACTCTGTAATGTTGGAGCGCGTTCAGAACAAATTCACGCGCCATTTGTACAAAAAGTTATATGGAGTATACCCGTTTTACCCACTGATGTATCCCACTCTGTTTGTCCTGGGCATGGTTGGCTATAATCAACTGCATGTCCGACGGGAGTTTACGCTGGTCGCCTACTGCTAATGCCTACAGCCAGGACTAACCTGCTCGCCAAGGCGCCCTTTACTAGAGCTATCCGTTCTATCAACTACCTTCAAAATCAAATTGATGTGTTTACATGTAGTTTGAGTGAATTCGCAATTTATTTACTATTTATATTGTGTTACAAGCGGAATGATAATTGAATTTTATATGTAATCCTACTAAATATAGAGTAAGTAGGTAATAATGTCCTGTAAGGCTGTAATGTGAATAATTTAATAATGTTTTTTTATATTTTTTTATTTGTAGTTTTCCAATTTTGTTTTTGTAAATTTATAGTTTAATAAGTTAATAAGTACCTGTTTAGTGTATTTAGTTCTTGACTGTCGCATTGGGGTGAACCCTGTCATGACGGTTTAAGTTGAATAAATAAATAAATAAAATAAATAACACTGGACCACAGCCTGTCATGGTCGTGGCGAATTTCGCGGATCCCATGGCCATGACAATAGGGCAGGTGAAGGCAAGTGCGGTTTTTAGTCGGTATGAGTCCGACATACCCTGCCACCTCCCCGGGTGGCGGTGGATCCATGAGGATTTTCCGTACTATAAAAAAAAAAAAAAGGTCTATGTCCATGTAGAATAATGTCTGTACTTTCAAAGATTTTTAAAAAGGGGTTCCGGACTACCAAAATTCGCACTCTCTAACATCCAAATAAATTATCTTTATCTTTTTTTATCATCATCATGATCATTACTCTAAATCATTACTACAAAATAGTGATGTTCCGATACCACCAAAGTATCGATACTACTCTACACAAATCAATAGTACTCACATCGCCTTGCGATACTACTCATATTACCTCAAAATTACTTTTCGAAAGAAAATAGGATTTAGTGCGTAAATATACATATAGGAAGGAAAGAATAATAAAAATATATCAATGTAAAGCTAATTCTAAAATTGAAAACTGCTTTAATTAGGCAAAGAACTGTACTTTATCTAGACTACCCATGAAAAGCACTTGCTTTAAATATTACGGCGACAATCGGTTTCTTGCTTGCGTCATCGTTGATCCCGCTTTAGAAAAATACTCACTCGGAAGTTTGCGTCTGTAATTGAGGTCTTGTGACCTGCGTCGCACTTCCAAATGAGTGACAATGAATTGACACAAACTAGAAAATGCTACCAAAAGAGAATGTTAGAATTACCTGCGCTCCACAAATAGGAGAGAGAGAAACAAGGCGGTGATCTCAGGGATTCGAAGCGGGCAGGTAAAGTATCATTCGATTACCTCATTATATTATTTACTGATTCGATTCAGTACAAGTACATTTCTTCCGATCCCAGTAAGGTATTGAAAGAATGAATTCGATGTCAAAAGTACTTGGTATCAAAATAAAAGTATCGAGTATGTTTGTACATATAATTACTCGTATCGAAACATCACTAACTACTACAATATCATCGCTATCGTAGAATTGAACGGACGCATGACGTCTGCACATCACTGCTATCATATCACAACATCATTCATTTCACTACATTACAAATAACAAAGTCCCCCCAGGAAGTCCCCCAAAGTCCCACTGGCGGACTGGGTTGTTGTATGACTGTATGACACTACAACAAAAATAAAATAGGAGAAAAATCGAGACAAATGATTTGACTCGATTTCTCTCAAATTTTTTTTTTACTCAAATCATTCATTCCACATTTTCAGTTGAACAAGTTTATAGAGGTTCCATTCAATCGTTTAAGTGTCAGTCAAATGTCAATAATGTCAATTTTGTTGTGTCGTTGATTGCTGGCTGTACCGCTGATTTTTTTTCATTAAGATTCAGCGCGTGGAAAATAATTGAGTGAGCACATTCTAACGCAGAAATCGTATAAACGTATCCTACTTGTAATTCTCAAGACTACAATGGAATTTCTTGAATACAATGATGTTCAAGCCGAAATTAAAGGCGCAATGGTATGCTTTGTCCATTAAATTGTTTGGGTTCTCTTCGGAAATAGATTTCACAAAATTGTAATTATTTTAAAATTCCAGGTTCCTGGGAGGTTAAAGATGACGGACCAGAACATAGTGTTCAAAAACAGCAAGACCGGCAAAGTAGAACAGATCCCCGCAAATGATATAGAACTGGTTAACTTCCAAAAGTTTATAGGTTCATGGGGATTGAGAGTGTTCCTGAAAAACGGCACTCTACACAGATATGGTGGCTTCAAGGACGGGGTAAGTTACATACTAATGATATGGTAAACAAGGATCTTTCATACTAGTATTTGTACTTACAATGTCAAAAAGTTACAGGAGTAGTAACTATGTATTTGAAATACAAATTATTCGCTACTCAGTTGATATCAACCAGTGAAGTTACAAATTCCAGGTACAATTATTTCATTTCAGTTCATGATGATTTCATCATTATGTTTTTGTAAATATCCATATTTTTTAAACTGCAGAAATTATTAGCATTATTTTATAATATTATAATTCCACAAATAACTATTTCCATTATTGTATTGCCAGGAACAAGAAAAAGTGGCTAAATTCTTCAAGAATAACTATAACAAAGATATGTTAGAAAAGGAGTTGTCATTAAAAGGTTGGAATTGGGGCACAGCTAAGTTCAATGGAGCCGTGCTGAGTTTTAATGTGGGGTCTAACACAGCATTTGAGATTCCACTACACTATGTATCTCAATGTAACACGGGCAAGAATGAAGTCACATTGGAGTTTCACCAGGTATATGTCTTCTATGGAAAATTGCTATGAATTTGTGAAACTTTGATTAATTGAGTGGTTAATACTAATTGGTGTAAGCTGGCAGACCAACAATAATAAAAAACATCAAATAGTAAAGTTATAATAATATTAATATAAGTATTCAATGAATATTAATTAGTATAACTTTTCAATAATTACAACTTGTTAAAAATGCAGGTTTATATGTAGTTATAACAATATTCCTTGTTGTAGTAATTGGATGATGTTACTTCAAGAGTTGACACAACATTGTGCAATGAAGCATGTAGTCTAAGGATAAAGTTTTTTAAAAGTTTACTGTGAAAATTGTCATTCTATGACTTCAGAATTGTTGATTTTTAACAGTTTATGACTTTGTATAAATCTGTCAGTCTTTGTATAGGGGGCTTGGAAAGTGAGCCCCTGGTTCATTACAAACAATTTTAGTTCTCTATACTAGATAGTGTTGGCTTGGAGGCAGCAGTTTGCTTGTTATCAATTTATAGTAGGTTAAGCTTTCAACACTCCACAAGTATATTATTGGATGTAACATTACATATATTACATGTATGTAATGAAACTTCAGTTCATGTTAACATAGATTATTTTAAGTACCACTCACACACCACCACAAGAAGTTTCCATTTAATTTGTGCTGCTGTATTTTAAAAAATTGAACCAATATAATGGAAATGCTATTTATGCATATTAATCAAGTTTATTTTTTAATATTTTTAAAGTAAATTTAATTGCCATCTTAGACTCATTTAACAATTCTAAATATTAGATAAGATGTAAAGAAATATTCTATTGTGTTTAATATTAGTGCCTTGTGCAGCACTACTATTGTATGCTACTGAGTACTATATACAATCCACTAGATAAACCAATTTTAAGCTAAATTTGGGTTTCAGAATGATGATACTCCAGTGTCCCTCATGGAGATGCGCTTCCACATCCCCACTAGCGAAGTAGGAGGAGACATGGACGCGGTAGAAGCATTCCACCAGCAAGTCATGAACAAGGCTAGCGTCATATCTGTCTCTGGTGATGCTATCGCTATCTTCAGAGAGCTACAGTGCCTCACCCCACGGTATGTCGAATATAAATTCTTATTACGTGCTAATAAATATATTACGCATCTTCTGTAGATTTTATATTATATGACTAGCTGTTCATGCCACGCATCACCTGGATGAATTTCAGACAATAAAAAATAACTTCCATACAAACCTTGTCAAAAACATTTACCAAATCAATCAAGCCCTTCTCAAGTGATGATCTTTCATACTTGCAGCAATTGACTTTTATTTATTACATGTAATAGTTATTTATGGCACTCCAAAACAAGTTCACAAATACTAAAATTGAAACTTTTCCAAACTGTGCATTACAGCTTTTGTAATATTATATTAGTAATTTCAATAAGATACTAATTCTGTAAGATTATATAAATATGTGTGAACAATTTTAAAAATGTTGCCTATTCTCACGTTTTTTTCTAATACTTCTTCTTTTTTCCTTCCAGTGGTCGCTATGACATCAAGGTATTCCAGACGTTTTTCCAGCTCCACGGTAAAACCTTCGACTACAAGATTCCCATGTCCACAGTACTCCGTCTCTTCCTTTTACCACACAAGGACACCAGGCAAATGTTCTTTGTGGTCTCTCTTGACCCGCCAATCAAGCAGGGTCAGACGCGGTACCATTATCTGGTACTGCTGTTTGGTATTGAGGAGGAAACCAGTTTGGAGTTACCCTTTACTGAGTAAGTATACTAGTTCTTACTTTAAACTTTTGCCTGCCATTTCATCAGTTTAGAGTGTAAAACATCTGGTCCTATTTTAGGGTTTAGACTATCGTGTTAGGTTTTATCGAAAGTAACTCAGTACCTAGTTTATTTCATTTATTTATTTATCTTTCACAGTACATTATTATTATTGATACATACTTTATTTAACAGGGAAGAACTTAAAGAGAAGTATGAAGGGAAGATATCGAAGGAGTTGTCAGGGCCGACATACGAGGTCCTCGCCAAAATTATGAAAGTCATCATCAACAGGAGAGTGACAGGTCCAGGAGACTTCTTAGGGTAACTCATTATTTTATTATTACTGTTTCTTTGTACCTTTAGATTTAGTGTCCACTACATAGAGGTGAGAATAGCGGCTCAGCCCAAATTTTACAGGTACCTAATGTTCCAAGGGTGGGGAGGGTTGAATTTAACAGTAAAAATATGTATCTAATACCAGTAACATCTTCCATTATTCTCAATTAGTAGATTTAATGAAATATTTTAATTTTGTAATACAGCCATCACAAGACGCCGGCGATCGCGTGCTCATACAAAGCCGCGGCAGGCTACCTGTATCCTCTAGAGAAAGGGTTCATCTACGTACACAAACCGCCGGTACACATACGCTTTGAAGAGATCGCATCTGTGAACTTCGCTCGTGGTGGCGCCTCGTCCACTAAGTAAGTATAAAATTATCGAATTTCTTTCTTTCTCCGAGGCTTTTCCCAACTATATTGGGGTCGGCTTCCAGTCGAGCCAGATGCGGCTGAATATCAGTATTTTACACGAAGCGACGGTCATCAGACCTTCGAAACCCAATTTTTGGGTGATACTGATACCCTGAGGATAGACTGGTTGTTAGGTTTTTTGGGCTTCTGACTATCACTAACGATTGTCGTAGGTAGGGTTCATATAACATTATCGAATTTATTGTATGTTAATTAAATAATAACAATATAATGGAAAAATTATAATCATTATTATACAATGTAACCATTGCCTCGTTCTGATAATAAGAAATATCGCATTTACAACTAACTGGGAATTGCCCTCAGATCGTTCGATTTCGAAATAGAGCTGAAGCAAGGCAGCATACACACATTTAGCAGCATTGAAAAGGGCGAGTACGACAAACTGTTCGATTACATCACTTCCAAGAAACTGCATGTCAAGAACACTGGCAAGAATGTAAGTTTTTTTTTTTATATTAGTATATTTTTTATTTGGCTTAATAATTACCTATGTCCGTACTAGGTCATTTTTAGGCCCTATATCTTGTTTATAGTAGCCGCAATGTTTAGCGGTGAACTCTTAACGCAACAAGTGACGATCACAATAGACCGACTATTCAGTGATACTACAACCGCAAATAAATAATAATAAAACAATAAAATTCCTGTATCCTGTATGGCTTTACAAACATACAAATCACAGACACAGTGTATTATATTGATATTATTAATCCCGATGTTTCTTATATAACGCGATAAACTCCGTAAAAACTAGTTTTATTTCAATGTATAATATTCGCGTAAATATACCAACCACAGATTTTTTTTAATACGTTCAATTTGTTTATGTAGAGTTGTAGACTATTCTAAATTTTACCGTCTTTATCTCCAGGACAAGGCTCTATACGACGACGACTTCGGCGACTCGGACACAGAGAAGGAGCCGGACGCGTACCTGGAGCGTGTGAAAGCCGAAGCCAAGGAACGAGATTCTGGTGACTCGGACTCCGATGAGAGCACGGATGAAGACTTCAACCCTGACAAGGCAAAGGAGAGCGATGTCGCTGAAGAGTAAGTATCAATTAAATATTGATCCTTCATTATACTACTTGTCTGGGATATTGGGATGACTTGTTTATTTTGTGGCAAACAAGCATACGGCCCACCTGATGGTAAGCGGTTACCATAGCGTATAGACGCCTGAAATACCAGGAATATCACTTGCACATTACCGGCCCTGTAAAATGAAAGAGGAATAGTTTGGTTGGTAGTTTATAGGACAAAGTCCCCCTACTGCCAACACAACGTTTCCTCGCGGAGCACTGGCAACCTTGCTCACCGTTAGGAACACAACACAGCTCAAAGCAGTGTTATTTCACTGAGATTTTCTGCGAGGTGGAGGTACTTCCCTAGTCAGCAGCTCTAATTTGAGTGGAATTACTCCCATTATGCCCATTATTTCAGATATACTGTCCGTATATATCGTAATATACGAACAGTATATCTGAAATTGTTTTTGGATTATTATAATATATACAATTCTCTGTAGCAGGTCGGAGTTTGGATTTGTGCCGGTTAATGGCAATAGCCCTCTATTACCTAGGACTTAAATATATACCGGCGAACTGTCAGTGTATACAGGGTGGAAAGGACATCGACGCGCAACGGCTTACCATGACTTCAGTACATGATTCTGGACCCCCCTGCGTTGGAATTTTTGGTCGGCTTTTTCTTAAATTTTACAACTCGCAAGTGAACTCTAAGGAAACAGCTGACCAGAAGATCTTTCGAGTTTAATTTACAATGCTGTTTTTAGTGGAAAAAGTGAATTAATGACTTTTTAATTAAAATTCTTATTGGGTTAGATAGAAATAATGATTTTATATAGTTTAAAGTTGAAAAAACTGCAAAGAAAACCGTAAAATTTAAGAAAAAGCCGACGAAAAATTCCAACGCAGGGGGGTCCAGAATCATGTACTGAAGTCATGGTAAGCCGTTGCGCGTCGATGTCCCTTCCACCCTGTATAGTAGTCAGTGTATATACTGTCAGTGTATATAAGTACACTTGCTTCACCTTTGTGAATACAGGCGTGATGATATATTTATTTACGTACTAGTAACTCCACTAATAGTGGCGGGTGAGGCCGAGGAGTGTAACTCGTGACTCTGATTCCTAGTAAAACTCGAAAAAGCAAGGTGGTGAAGAACGTTGGGATCCTTTACCCATTTTTTTACGTGTTGGAACGGAAATGTTCATAGATATCCGTCGGGTGAGAATCTATCGGAACCTTACTAACAAGGTCCTATTGGCGAACATTTACCACATCAATGACTACTGTTGTTTTTTTTTTGTTTTTTAAAATCCGTCACTAGGATTTTCTCTTGTATCGTGGGTGCGTTTACAAACACGAATTTTCACAAACACAAACACCCAAACCGGGAACCTGTAGGTCATACAAGTATTTGTTCGGTATAATTAATATAACTAATTATTTACATAAGCTATGAGTATGTCTAAAGACAAAAGTTCATTCAGCTCATTTTATTTTATCATTTAGATATGACACCAACGCATCGTCGTCGGCGGATTCTGATGCATCCGCCGCGTCTGATGATGACGGCAAGAAGGAAAAGAAAAAAGAGAAGAAACCCAAGAAAGCTATTACTATTGTAAGTACACTGTACACATATATTTCATTAGATATATTAAGCAGTATGCGTAGAGTAATGTTCTGAACACATAAAAAATTTTGTAAATATTGTGTAATGTAATTATACATATATTATATTCAGTTGCCTATGTAAGAACAGTTCACACAGAGATAATTGCTAATTCAATTTTATTAGGGTGAACACAGGTTATTCAGTTACATAACAATGGTGATAGATGTGCAAATATTGCCTTTTATGTTCTACACTATTAGCATGCAAAGATTACTGAAGACATTGTTTATGTATATATTTATGAATTAATTATTTAATAATTATGACAAACAAAAATCTGTATTATAAAATCAATTTTAAAGTAAAAAGATTTGATAAGTTACAATTATATTTCTGTGGTAGGCATTTTGATGTCACTCTTAGCCAACCACAAAATTGTTAAAATATTACATTAGTATCTTTACAATAATCACTATATATTACAGTCGGAAGCCCCGCGCAAGCGCAAGGAAAAATCGAAAAAACGTGAGAAAGACGTGAACGCGCCCAAGCGACCCTCCACGGCGTTCATGTTGTGGCTCAATGAGAACCGCAAGAGCATCGTGGAAGAGAACCCCGGCATCAAGGTCACCGAGATCGCCAAGAAGGGCGGCGAGCTGTGGCGAGACCTCAAGGACAAATCTGTACGTCTTTTTAACGTGCTACATGTGACTATAATATAAGGTCTTGTAGGTTTTTTTAACCTATTAAAAAAAAAACATGTTTCAATTCGACCTTATTTTTTTGTCTGTTTGTTACGTGATACCTGCGGCGATCGTGAACTTGCTTCGATGATTCTTTTTATATCTAATAGCATAATTATATTTCCTAGTTGGTCCCATATAAATTTGGTTGGTTTACAGTGCTTTATTTACTTATAATTATTTTCTATACACAGGAATGGGAAGAAAAGGCCGGAAAAGCGAAAGAAGAATATAACATAGCCATGAAGAAATACAAAGACAGTGGTGCAGCAGATGAATTCAAACAGAAGAAGAAGCAAGCTGAGAAGGAACGTAAGGCTGCAGAGAAGAAGAGTAAGGCACCTCCTGCAAGTAAGGCGAAGGCGAAGACCGCGAGCAGTGGAACAGGCTCCAGCGGCAAGTTCACCAGCAAAGAGTATATAGAAGACGATGACAGCTCTTCAGACTCTGATAATGAAAAAGATAAGAAGAAAAAGGAAAAAGATGTAAGTCTACATTTTATTTACATAGTATTATAACGATCTCAGTATTGATGTAATCAGATTACGAATAGGTATTATTACCAAAGGGCATTTCATTTATTATTTACAACATACATTATACATATATCTTTAGTAGATGAGCTCTTTCACAACGATTCGCATCGGCAAAAAATAATTACTTTGTTTGTTTACGCAAGCAGCTTCATAGCGGCTATCAAGTTTTTTTGATACTCTTACTTTAAACACTGCGATTCATTATATACCTCTATTTTATCAATCTTCTCATATAATCTTAATTAATAGTGGGCTCTACGTTTTTATCCAGAAAATTGTTTAAAATATTCAGTTATATAAATGAATGATATTTTTTCTGTAAATAGATTTTTTAAAGACACTTCCAAATTAATATTTAATTAATAATACTTGATAGCGGCGGCATTTCCTAGCTGACCACCTCTGAGAAGAAACGCCGAAGCTATAATATCGCCATAGACTTTTAAAAGTTTTAAAATGTACAGTAAAAAAATAAAAAGAATAATCTTTCAATATAAATTGCAGGGCACTATCTTAAATAAAGTTAATCTAACCAGGGACCTGGGTGTTATCTTTGACTCAAAATTGCTGTTTGATACCCACATTGATAATATTGTAAAGAAAGCATCCAGAGCACTGTTCCATACTAAGATTTTCGGGTGACTTTAAAAATATTAAAACGTTTAAAATACTTTACTGTGCTTTTGTACGTAGCCATTTAGAGTATGCTTCACAGGTGTGGAATCCAAACTACAACATATATATTGATAGGATTGAGTGCATCCAAAAACGTTTTCTACGGTTCCTACAATTTAAAACGCGAAGATATACACCCAACTACATCATACGGTGCAAGAGGTTTCATATTCTACCCTTATATGAGCGCAGGCGTATAGCTGATTTAACCTATCTTTTTAAAGTAGCAAATAATATGGTCGACTGTCCTGAGCTATTCAGTAAATTAGTACTGATAACGCACTCTGCCATGTTAAGAAAGCCTAGCCTACTCTATACTCCGTCGGTGAAGACTACATATAGGCAAAACTCTTTCATAATTCGAGCGTGCAGGTCTTTTAATGAACTCTCGCGTCATATGGATTTAGATTTGTTTAATACTAGTGTTTCTCAGATTAAACGTGCATTAGTTAGTAACTTCTTTTTATAATTCACCTCTTCTTTATATAGAATGTTTGCTTTATATTATATTAGTCACTGCTGCTGTATATCGTAATCATTGATCTAGTTGATATTTACCGACTATCACAGGAACTGGTATACCGTTTTTAACTGCGGAAACTTTTAAATGGCCTTTAATTATACATCAATTTTTGCCATATGTATACTAGCTGTAAGTTTTCCAAATAAAATAAATAAAATAAAACTTTACCTCAATAGGATAAAATTCATGTCAGAATAACGTGTTCTGTGTCCATACTGAAACATCCCTTGTATCATTGGGATAATAACTTTTTTTACTTGCCCAGATCATTTCGAATTGCGTGTCATATGATAATATGTACAAACCCCAGAAAGTCAACCTATCTAAAACTGATAAAAAAAACGAATTGAACATGAACATTATGTATTAAAGTTGAAAATCTATCAAAGAAATTTGACAGATTGGGGTAGCTTGATCTGCTGGCCTCTGTACCACTTATAGATTTTCATCAAAGAATTCTAAAATTAACCATTGACTTGTGCAATAAACAGCCAGTTGTTGCTTAATTTACACTACGATCCATTCACATTGTGCACACGTGTTGTCGTAGTCACGCGCAAGTGATCTTAATAGTAAGTGTAGATGTTTATCAAGCGCATACGTAACCGCGTAATTAGTCGCTGAACGTTAAAGAGTTTAGTGTTGGTAAAACAATACTGACACATATGTACATACAGAAAAATGCATTTAGCGTACTAAATTTCAGACTTAGTCTGCAAATGTTGCCCCTTTTCAATGACGTTTGTTGGAAAGAGATACATTGAGCTGTAATTCAAGTTGCACTTAGTTAAGGAGCTGATCATTAAATAATATAATGAACTAGTCATTTTATGTAAAGCTACACATGAATTAGTATTACTTACTGTAAGAAGTGTAACAAAATATTTTTACACATTTTTGTAGATAATCGCCCATTTCGACCAATATTTAATTTTGACAAATCAAATATTAATTAAGTGATAAAAATCCAGATGTTCTCAAAACTACTTTTTATTTTTTCAGACAAAGGAGTCAAAGAAAGCAAAGAGTTCGTCATCAGAAGCGGAAGCGTCATCAGGAGGGTCTGGCGACGAGAGCGGGAGTGCTAGCGATTAAAACTAACATGTACCAACACAATAGTCTCTGTTTAGTTATAACTTTACTCAAGAACTGATTTTGCAACATTTTTTTTCCGTCGATAATTTTTGTCCTTTCTTTGTGCGAGTTGAGATGCAAAAATGCTTTTATGCGAAGAATCTATTATTTATAATTTAAGCCTTATCAATTGACCCGACACTTGTTCAAATATAAAAAAAAATGTATTTCTTAATTTGTAATCTGCACATTAAATAAAACTGTGCAACATTATATTTCATCTACATGTAACTTTGAACCGCCTTTCAATACAATTTATTATAGAAATCGGGAAATTAGGCATGTACTTATGTGATATTTATAAATTTATATGTATTATATTCTCAGTTACCCAGCGTCTTATGCAATGAAGGTGTGTTGTGTGAAACAATGTGCGAAATAAACTGTAAATATATTTGTTAAGATCAGTTGTAATTGTTTTACCGTTTGTATTATCCACTATGTGTGCATGGAAGCCCCAGTATAAGTAGTTTTAATGTTAGTTTATTTCATTATAAGACTATATTTCTGTCATGTGTTTTTTAATTATTAATTTTCGGTGCCGTTTACCTACTGCAAGATCGCCGACGCCTACGCTATTTTACCGATTCACGCGTTTAGACCAATATAGCGTTTGCCAACGTTGGGCCAACGTGTTTAGCCAGCCCGTTACTGATAAGAATAAAATACATTTACAGATGCTCTAAAAGGCCGTATTTTATTATTATGATTTTGTACATTAAACCGATTACAATTATGTTAAATACTATCAATAACAAGAAGTATCTATGTACATTTTTTGCACATAATAGTAACTGCTCAAAAGAATTGTGTAGGGATTATGAATTCTTAAAAAATATTTAAACACACTCAGTAAATTCCTAACAAAATGTACAACCGTTACTCCGAACAAGGAAGGTACCTCCATGCATCGGTTCCCCTCGGAGAGCCCTATAAAAAGTAACAAAGATGCTCCTTTCTATTATAGTACCGAACTACCGAGGTAATATTGGGTACGCGCCAAAACAAACCGTCCCGTTGTCGCCGCCCTTTTTTTCTATGGGGCCTATTGTGTTCCCGAAGCTGTTCCCAAGAACAGCATTAAGGCGCGCTTTACGCTAAATTAGGGTACAACATTTATTATAACTTAATAGGTAAATATGTTTAAATGGGGAAGTTATTTTATTTGCATTGCACGATCTACTGTACTAAAAATCAACACGAAGACAACAGTACAATTAACAATATGATGACGATTAATTTTCGATTCACTAAACAAATTCTGGAAAAGGTTTGTTATGTATTAGGTACTAGCTGTTTCCCGCGTTATCACTCGCATCCCAAAAACATGAGACAAGGGCTAGTATGTTCTCCAAGGTCCAATCTGTCTATACCAAAATTCATAAAAAATGATTTAGCGGTTTAGGCATGAAAACATAAGAAAGTCAAATGCGCGTGTATGTGTCATGTGGCTTCTAATTAAATAAACTTTAGGTAAACTCAAATTAATCTCACGCGCACTTGTAAATTTCACGTTTTTTTAGCATCTATGTAAATAGCGTACTAAGCAGCTTTATGCGATATACACAATTGAGTGATGACAGATCATTGATATTTGATATTTTCAATAAAAATTTAACGCAGGTTTTATAATGCAATAAATATAAATTGAAACCAAATTAAATCATACATTTACAATACTGCTTATCATATTGAAATAAGAAACTTATCAAGTCATAGTACAAGGTACGTACCAGGTCAAGTCGATTATACTTAAATTAGTTGTCGCGGCGCTTTGATAACTCGGTATCAACACGTGTCTCCGCCTTTAGTTTACTTTACTGCATTACTTGCATATTGAGCAAGAGATCTATTATAGAATGAAAGACTTTGAGACAAGGTGCTGTCCTCTTCGAGGGTCATCTATCTCTATTACAAAATTCATAAAAATCGTCAAAACTGTACTTAGCAAACACACATTCGCATCTAAGTATGGTAATTTTAGGTGTGGACTATCCATACTTTCTACGTTGCTTTCTAGTATTGAATTATCTTAATTTACGCTACGGCTTCTTATATTATTTAAAATAGTCTAGTAATATTATGTCGAGAAACTTTAGAACTTTGCTGTATTTTGATAACAATTGAGGTAAACATGCAAGCATGATTTCATAGTATTATGTAAATATAATAAGAATTTTCGTATGGTTGTAGGTATCTACCCACCTTCGGACGCTACAGTAGGTATGTACCTACCTATTATTAGTTACTGTATGACGCTATTCAAGTATTATTCAGGATAGCGGATAGAGGAGATAGGGGCAATATATGCAACTCCGAAATACTTACTATATTTTGATACCAATTAGTGGAATACCATACGATTTTAAATATATCTATACTAGTAACTATGTTCTCCCGAAGTTTTCGAAATGTAAGTTAGTTAAAGTAGGTATAAAAAATAATGCAGTTGGTCTGTCTGATATCAAAAACTTTTCTTATCCACACACTTATCAGTGTTTGTTTGTGATACTGATAGATATAAACGCCCGAGAGTGTAGTGGCTGAAGTCAATGCATTTAATGGCAAAAATAGCAAATCGTACACTTTGCCAAGCGTTGTTTTTGTTTGTGACGAATCTGATAGCATTAAGTTCCTAAGTACTTAATTATTTGGTAATTATCATAATGATTGAAGGTTCGTTAGATAGGAAATAATTAGGACATCATTACGACCAAACAAAACCAAGAATCCTGTCTGTGTTAATGGGCTTCGATTAAAGGAATTGGAAATTAAGGGTCTGGTAAAAGCCGTTATTTCGTGAGAACGACGCAACGCAACGACAAGGAGACACGTAAAAAAATGATCTCATGACAATGTCTATTTAGGGTTGGTTACATAATGAATTCTTCGTAGTCCACTCCCTGTATAAATGATACCAAACATACGATTAAAGAAACTTATAAACTGCTACTTAGTCAATTAACGTCGGGATGGTATAATAAGAAAAATGCGTTTATATTTAAGTGGTTAGCGCATGGCGCGTAAACAACAGACAAAGCGTCGCGTGTCGTCACAAAAACCAGTAAAACCAGATCCGTATCGAATACCAAACGGCGAGTAATGGAGAGGCCAAACTATTTACGCTTTACCATTATTTAGATGACACGTTTTAGTCAATTTGTTTGACTAAAAAGTCTACAGCTGCCTAAAGTCTGATTGTAAAATTATTTATTGTAAAATACATTATTTTATACTTAGGTACTTATCATAAATCTAAGAATTTATACAATTTATACTACCTACTTTTAACTTCTTCTTCATAAGGGATTGTCTAAAGGCAAAGTTATTTTGTTTTTATTATGTTTTACCTTAATTTTGCATAGCTTGCCGATCAAGCTATTTTATGGTGCTTAGTCATGCAAACCAGGCCCAGCCCGGTGGCGGCATTAGTGTCATCGGTTCACAAAGTTTGCGACTCTTCGGTCAATCACCCCGATTATGGTGCCGTGAGCAAATCTGATGAAAACAAACGATTGACGCTGTCCTCATGAGCTGAGAATAATGTTGTTTTGATTATATCTAGCTGTGATAATCAAAACATTAAAAAACGGGATCAAAATCCTGATCTGAATTACTTGGACGAAACCTGCTATGTTAGATCTCAAGCAAAGTAGACAATCAGTATCTAAGTGGGTAAGTACCTGAGTTAGCCTCACCTTTACAACGTACCTACATAGTTTCATCTCGTAAATATCGACAGGTAGACATTTCATCATTTATCGTATAGTCACTTGCCCTATAGTCATGGCCATGGGATCAGTGAAATTCGCCACGACCATGATGACCTGGCCTGGCGCACACCGCAAAAATTAAGTAATTTATATGGAATTAAATGCATCACCTACTTATTGTAAAAGTTAGGATGAAGAATGAAAAGGAGATGTTTCTAAACACGCAGTTATCTCCTACGTGTTTGCTGCATGGCAATTGCCAGGCCCTGTATTGTTTTACTGATCACTATCAAATTACTTTTTAGAGAATTTCAAGCAGTGTAATTAGGTTTTTCTATAGCAGCTCAGTATGGATTTGTGCCCGGTTAATGTCAATAAGCTCGCCTTACATGGGAGCTAAACATACCTACATACCGGTGAACTATGGGTGTATGCATAACATTGCAAGATTAATAGGTATTGATTAGTGATTAAATCAAACTAGGTTGGTGGTACCTCGGCTACCCTTGTCCAT
The DNA here is from genome assembly GCA_964056405.1 of Acronicta alni. Lineage (NCBI taxonomy): Eukaryota > Metazoa > Arthropoda > Insecta > Lepidoptera > Noctuidae > Acronicta > Acronicta alni. The sequence goes on along the minus strand of OZ043927.1, from coordinate 11,349,478 downwards.
AGGTTGGTCCATCCATAGTAATTCAGTAAACAGCTTTGGGTACCTAGTTAACCTAATTAGATAGGTAAGTACTTACATTGGTATTGGAATAAACTTTGCCTAAGATTAGGAAGGAACATACCTATATTATAAATCCATGAACCCCACAATTCACATGTTAAACGTCTACCACCTACCTACCTGTCGAAGTAAGAATAGGACCTACCACAGATTTAAACGATTTTTGTCTTTGGCACCATACTTTAAATCAGAGCCTGACTTTGATCTCTAAATAAGTCTGTGCTCGGGAGCACCTTAATCAAACGTGATTTGAACGTACCTACTAGGTATGAAGTGAAAAAGAAAACCTCCCTTGTAAGAAGTCCCTGGTAGGTACCTAGCTACCTACCTACACCCAGGGTCAGGATCGGTAGTCGTAGCAAGTTTAGGGAAAAGAAAAGGTTAGGGAAGGTGAAAGTCTAAGTCCTCCCTGCTGTAGGTAACTGCTTACCCTAATCATAATGGAAACAGGCGTTAAAAGTACCTAGTACCTACCTATGTCGGTAAACTGTGATTTGCAGTGAATCAGCTGCCTGAGTCTGTATTTCCTGACGTCTTCCAATCGTCGCCGTCGTCGTGGTTTTCCAATTTGGGGGTCTTCAAGTCTCGAGTGAATAGGTATCTTCTAGGTAAGAATGCTACATTTCAGACCACATCGTCACTTACCATCAGGTGAGATTGTTGTCAAACGCAAACCAACCTGTCTTATATAAAAATATTTTTTCTCTCATTCCTATGAAAAAGAAAATCATAAGTACCTACTTACTAGAATCTTTAACTATTTGATTTATTATCCTTTCTGAATCATTAATACCATTTTAGTTGTTCAAAAATGTATTTTAGGTACATGACCTTTAGAACCTTAACACCACACCCTTATATCTTTGAAATAAAAACTATTTCTCAAGTTGCCACAAAATACCAAATCGTAAACAAACGTGTCTGCCATTCAAGCGCTATGTTTTATTGGCGTCCCTTTCCCGCTAACGTTTACCGCGCTTTTTACGTTTTCGAAATTAACGTTGGCGGCATTTAAAATAGGGCGCGAGTTCATTTCGATAGGAGTCTTGTGTTGAGTGGACTGGCTCATTTTTTGATATACTTCTTTTGTAGGCATATACAATTTACTTGTAATAAATATTTATTCATAAGTTTCTGATCTTATAATGCTAAAATCTATCCATTTCAATGCATAATTTCATAGAAATACGACATTATAAATTTCTAAAGGAATTGTTCTAGACCATTAGCACAAGTAGAAAATAGTACCTACTCGTTGGAAATAAGGTTTAAATTGACATGGACAAAGCAATCGATACGTCACGGATATACGTAGTACACGATGCTTTGTAACAGCCGTGCTGTTGGTAGCATTGTATCTGCTGGCCAATCACGTTCAAGATAGATGTCGCTTTTGTACCGACGCGAGTCGACCCCAAGCTAGCTTGCTCTGGGAACATTTGCTTCGAGCTCCATACATTTTCTTCTGGTTCTCTACGTCTATAGTTTGGTTGTGCACCAGTTCAAAAATAATTTCAAAATTTTTGCCATCAGGTAAGTACAATTATTTTTCCGATCAAAGTTATGTGTTTTAATAAGTGTAATAGTGTTTCTTACGGGCGGATTCATTGAAATTAGTTTCATTCCACGTTGGAATTCTCATTCAAACATGGCTATAGGCATCGTCGTACTTTCCTTAGTACGCGTGGGTATGGGAAGGACGCCTTATTTCAATAATTAATTTCTCGGATCTTTACTATTAAAGGACAGAAACGATTCTTCCACAAGTTTTAGTTAAATAGTCATCGGATTATTTGGTAATTAGGTCATCTTTAGTTATTGCGTATTTTCAACACAATCCGTGAAAACAAAATGGCTCTTTCGACCCAAGCCTAGGACAGTGAACTCGTTATATGTGGAGATAACTATTTTTGATAATAACTGTATGATATTATGACTTTAAATAGCAATTCTTATCGTATTTTTGTACAGATCAATACTCAAATACTTTTTTTATGTAAAAGACGCCTAGACGTGTTTCCCGCCAAAACGCGGCCCTACTGTGCCTTAAATGCAGTGTGAAGGCTAGCTACGTATCGGATTCTTCAAAGCATGGCCCGCATAACCTGTTGCCATGCATTTTGTTAATATTTTATAATAATTTTCTTTGTTTGCTTGCAGGAAAAAAGTTAAAATGACGGACAAGCCCAAGCGTCCCATGTCAGCTTATATGCTGTGGCTGAACAGTGCAAGAGAGCAGATCAAGTCTGAAAACCCCGGCATGAAAGTCACCGACATAGCTAAAAAAGGTGGCGAGCTTTGGAAGTCGATGAAGGACAAGACTGTACGTACCTATTTCGTTACCTAATTCAAGTCTTTATTCATTTGTATCTGGGCTAATGTTCCTTTTTTATGCTCAGGAATGGGAAGAGAAAGCCGCCAAAGCTAAGGAGCAGTATGCTAAAGACCTCGAGTCATACAACGCTAACGGTGGTGGTGGCGAGGGTGGCGGCAAGAAAGCACAGAAGCGAGGGAAGAAGGGCAAGAAAGCGGCACCTGCTGTAAGTATCATTATGATGCTTTCTAAACATTCAGTACGACCAAATGCTAACTTCAATATTGTTTGTAGAAATCCAAGAAAAAGAAGGAGGAGTCAGAAGATGAGGACGGCGATGAGGAGGAGGAGGAAAGCGAATGATCTCCCAACATATACGACATTACTGTTCATATTGAATAATTTACTTGGACTTAATTTATTACAAAGTAAAATGGGACTGACTTTCCAAAGTCTGTATGACATTTCACATTTTTTTATTAATATTTTAATGAGTTGAATTCATTAATTTTTGGCTCATGTTTCCGATGCATTATAACAATAATTTTGGTCTGCACATGAAATTTGTTGATGTTTCAGTGTATTGTTTATTGTCTACTTATGTTTGTAGTATTAATAGTAATGATAGATATATGTAAGAGCATTGCAGAGTTTGGAAAGTTCTGCCGCTGGCTAGGGTCTAGGTTTCTAAGCCTCAAAAAAATAATGTTTAAGTGTTAGCATGTATACACCGGGGAATTGTACAGTTAGCCCTCCCTCGTTAAGTTCGCTGTGACTACTGGATGCTCACCTTAAGACGTGTACCTCAACTGGTTTAATCAAAACTAGTATGTCTGCAATATTACCTGATTTGCTGTATAACATATTTATGTTGAAGCTGTGCTTTGATTTAAATATACCATATTTTTAATTTACTGTGTAATGATAAGTTATGTGCATTAATTTTGGACATAAGAGTTTTGGTCAAACTGTACCAACATGTAAAATTAGAGACTATTTCATGAACGTATGTGGCGGCTTATTGTTAATTAAACCTACCTCTTCTCATTGTAAATTTCAATGCTGATAATGGTACCAAACTCTAAGCTATAAGATCCCACTTAGGAAATTGATGTGTATGTTGTATTTTTAGTTAGTTAATAGGTAGGTTTTCGATGTGATTTGTCTCTCAAATTTTACATTTGTGTTATTTTGTAAATGAGAATTAGCATTCCTCATGTCAATACGGATTTTACATGTTCAATAAAGTAATTTCATATAAAATATTCTATTTTTCCATTTGTCTTTTCATTCTTTTTCTCTTCAGTGCTTCTTTTTATAATGTCTATTTCTTTATATTCCTCGAAACATTTTGGCAATATTATCTAACCAAGTTGCTGAAGAGATCGATTTGAAATACTAATGTCAAGTTGGCAGTTTTCGACGATCATGTCCAGAATACATGAAAAGCAAATAATAAAATAATCAATAGTGCGAAGATTCCACGTGACAGTACACGTAACCTCTTGACTGTCACCGCATGGTCAGTTATTGATGTCTGAATTAAAAATTCAAACTCAGTTTTGTGCCACGTAGCGTAAGCACTAAATTGGTAATTGAAGATGAAACTAGTAGGTACCTACGTCATAATGGTGCCAAAGGCGTTTCCATCGTTATCAGTAGTTGGCCATTAGTTACCTACATAAAGGTACCATATTGCAAGTTATTCGACCATATTATTGAATAGAGAAGTAATAATTCTGCCCTTCCGATGATTGGTAGGTATACATTGTAATTCATAAAATCAAGGGATCGGCTATGTATCTAGGTACTATGTAGCTTCATGGTAAGTAGGGGTAGTTACCTACATAATCAATAAATACCTCTGACGAGTGACGTGTAATTAGTGATGTCTCATTTCATGACTTCATAATAATCATAACATTAATTATCGATAGATTCTAAAAATATCGATACCACTTTTCTACGGTACATACGTTGTTGTACTTAGAAAGTTATAATAAACTTTAGAAATATAGGATTTTCCAGATAAAGGACAAGTTAACAATTTGATGTCTAATAATAATAATTATGTTATATTGTGTACTATCTTCTGGCCACGACTTCATCTGCATAGACTTTACCTGAAAGTTTCTAGTTGATAAGTTTAATAAATTTTCTAATTTCCTGCACAATGTTTTTAATTGTTTTTCTTACTTATGAACCTTCTCCTAATAATAATTAACAGAACAAAATAAAAATTGCGAAATTGTTCCAACCGTTCACGCGTGATGCTATGACCAAGGGAAATAGAGATTCATCAATAAATAAATAGATTATGCGTTAGTACGGATACCAAAATAGAAATATTTGTCAATGTAGGTAAAATTTACATTAGATGTTACATTCATACTTAGACTAGTTCGCTACGGCATACAAATTGTACTAATTACTAAAATCTTAATTAAAAAGACTTATTTTAATTAAATCATTTCAAAGTAACAACGCAAAATAACCAATTTAACACGTCAACAAATAGACTAATCAGACTTGTAATCTAACGCAGTCGATAGTGTAATTTTTTTTAGATGTATTTTTTTTTTGTTTTGGCATTGCACTATTCATGCTTATTGCCACTGACAATATTTTGTCTGATATTTAACAAAACGTAAGAATCGATAACTCGCGAAATAAAAAAAACTATTACAGAGGAGATGTATTGATAACGAAGAGAATATCAATAGTTGACACCCTGAAGGTATAGATAAAAATGGAGACCACACTTCGAATACCTACTTGAAGGAAAACTTATGTATCGCTATCTCACTCACTGTGGGCGGACCCTCCCTTTCTAAGTAGGGTAACCTTTGTTTTATTTTACCTAGGACATTACGTAGTTGCTTACCATTTTAGTGTTTTATTTAATTTATAAATCTACATCACTGTTCATTTCTAAGACTTAGCCTTAGCCTAAGATTGATGAAAAATGTGTTAAATTATAAAAGAAGCTGTATTACAGTGTGAAAGTTAGCTAAGCTTACATTTTCAAGAATTTTTCATCATTAGTTTTTAATATATAATGACTTAATCTATGTAATGACTTAATATTATTATTTTTAATTAACATTGAATTTCATGGACTTCGTGAAATATTTATTTTTGTTTAGTAGAAGTCATACTGAAGTAGTGTGACATATTGAGGATATATCTGGGACTTTCCGTGGGACCTTAATTATACATGTTTCATAGTCATCATATTAAACACCTATTTGGAGACTTTTTTTTCTTAGGTTTTGTTTTTGTTTATCATTATTTATAACATTAATGTAGTACAATAATTATTGTAATATGTTTTTTTAGATTTCCTAAAAATAGTACTCGCATGAAATTGTGGTAATCCATTGTACATACCACTAAAAATGAAGTTTTATGAAAGTGCAATTTCAATTTGCATTTTCAAGAATCAGATTATGATTCAATAAGGCACATAAAACAAACAGCAGTTCCTACTACAACAATAAATCAAGAAGTAGTATCATTTTGCAAGGTAAAAATTTAAATATATATATTAAAAACTAATGATGAAAAATTCTTGAAAATGTAAGCTTAGCTAACTTTCACACTGTAATACAGCTTCTTTCATAATTTAACACATTTTTCATCAATCTTAGACCAAGGCTAAGTCTTAGAAATGAACAGTGATGTAGATTTATAAATTAAATAAAACACTAAAATGGTAAGCAACTACGTAATGTCCTAGGTAAAATAAAACAAAGGTTACCCTACTTAGAAAGGGAGGGTCCGCCCACAGTGAGTGAGATAGCGATACATAAGTTTTCCTTCAAGTAGGTATTCGAAGTGTGGTCTCCATTTTTATCTATACCTTCAGGGTGTCAACTATTGATATTCTCTTCGATAATAAATGTAGTAATTGATAATATTGAATTGGCTATGGAGTTGGATTCTGGATCGGGAACTAGTGTTATTTCCGAAAAAATGTATAAAGAAATGTTTCCTAACCGGGACCTACAGAACTGTTTTTCAAAAACGGGTACCACGTCGCCAGTCAGATGTTCGCTTAACAAATAAAACTACCGCTGCTATTAGAAGCTAGTTTATTACTGAGTCATAAGTATACGATCCGGTGCAGGCACGCACACATACACATCAGTTTAACATCGGATTGTGTGGTGACTCTTTTAAATAAGGTATTGAGAGATTTTGAATAAGGAGTTAGCAATACCATGGTCCACTAAAAAGAGAAGTCATCCCACAGAGAGTGAGATAGAGATACGTAGGTATTTGACTCAAGCTATTGTTCCAAGTGTGGCCTCCATTTTTATCTATACCTTCATGGTTGACACTAAATGCGTTATCAATTAAATTCAACTTTGCGCAATAGGCAATATTTTAAATTCCCATGGTCTTGAAATTTTGAAGCTCCCACCCTAGATTTGTAATTTAAATCCAATTAGTAGTCAGTTGATTAGCTTAAGGTGGCTGACAATATGTTCAACAATTTGAAATCAAAATTGAGAATGTATCACTGGAAACTATTGATTCAGTTACCAGTGACGATTGGCAAAAATAAATTAACCACATCAAATGAATCAATAATATTAACACCAAAAAGAGGATTTTTTTCAAGACGACGATAATTACTATATTTTTATTTAATGTTTCAGTAAAACTATAATCATAATTCTGTGCATGCAAACCGTAGACAGAGAAACTTATGCAAACCGAAACCGTAGACTAGATAGCGAAACCTTTCTCTGTCCACGTACGATGCAAAATTGCAAATTGCAAACTTACGCGGCGTGGGTTTGCAATTTGCAAAATAAAACTAGGCTAGGCGTATGCTACGCCCTGATTGACATAATAAGCCTGATGCCACTGTCAAGTCAAATGTCAAATTCTCAAACATTGATTGAACACAGTGAAAAGTGCTGAAAACTGAAATGTTGTGATTGTGATTTTTTTAAGTAAGACTGTAAGACTATGATGTGACTTGTTATTTGGTGTTTTGTGCAGAACTGCAGAACATATTTATATTATACTCTAGATTCTAGAAAACAATATTTATCTTGTAATAAGGAGCTATTAATTACATGATTAAATTATCATCATTATATGAATGTAAATTGAAAAAGAGAGGTTATAGAATTATAAATACCGCCTGCGTTTGGTGGATGCAAAAATGTCGGGGGATGGAACTGGTGGCGGGTCGGCGGTTGCGTTGGTGACAGGTGGTTACGACCACACGATCAAGCTGTGGCAGGCACACAGCGGCGTCTGTCTTCGCACTATGCAGCATCCTGATTCTGTAAGCTTTAGGCACTCTTAATAGTAACTTTCTAAGTACTACGAACGGCTACATAACAGCTATTACATTTTCAGTATAAGCTGACCTCCCATTGTCTGGAACACTTAAACAATATGATGACAGCTCATACTGGAAATATTATAGCTTGAGACTCATCTGCACAATATTATTATTTAAAAAACATACTTTTTCAGCAAGTAAATGGCTTGGAGATATCCCCGACAGGGCAGATGGTCGCAGCATGTGGCTACCAACACATCCGCATGTATGACCTAGCCAGTGCCAACCCAGACCCAGTAGTCAACTTTGAGGGTATTACCAAAAACGTCTCCAGGGTAGGATTTCAAGTGAGTATAAATTAGATAACTGATATAACATGATTATTAAAATAAAGTAAAATAATAATAAAATAAAATCTTTATTTAAAACTTTTTTACAAAAAGGTGTACATTTCGTCAACATTACAATTTAACAGTGTGGTATATGATTAGGGTCTTAATAATAACTATAACTAAAGTACATAGTTATTTATAATAGGTGCAAAAAGAAATATTCTAAACTAGAGGTATGTAGCGACCTACCTGATCTAGGTTTTCATAAACCTGTGTTTCAGGATATCACTTTACATAGTAATTAAATTGGGACAATAAAATCCTTAAAAATTAAAATTAACGATTAGCTTCTTAATGATTACATTATGAAATAAGACTAAGCTATATGATAGTATTTATTATACGACACAATAAAGAAACAAAAATAACACTATCATCACACCAATATTTCTAGAGATTTTTCTGTGTCTATGTAATTGAGCGTCCCTAAATATTCTGCTAGCATGTCTAGTTTGCTGATTTCTGCAAACCAAGTCCTTTCTTCTCTTGTCGGGAGGAAGTGGGTCAAAAGGAAGTTCAGAATTTTGCAGTAGGACTATATTTAGATTAAAAAACTGGCGTACTGTTAGTACCTTACATGTTGAATGTAGTTGAAGTGTGGGAAATCTAAATGGGCGAAAGGTAGCAACTTTTAGAATGGCTCTTTGAGCGCGTTCTAGAGGCAGTATAATGGATTTTGCAGCACCATCCCAAGAGGTTATACAGTAGGTAAGAATGGATTGACACAAGGCTAAATAAACCTGTTTTATTAATTTATAATCGGCTATGTTACGTAAATTTTTAAAAACATATATTAATTTGCATACTCTAGAGCACAGTAAATCTATATGTTTACGGAAATTTAGATTAGTGTCAATAGTGACGCCCAGATATTTTACATGGTCAGCTTTTAATAAAGTGGGACAAGTACATGCAGTGTTGGCGTGCGTGCTACAATAATGTGCAAATATGTTTAAGTTAGTAGGCGGTGTCTTATTGTTTCTCATTGTAAATAAAATATATTTGGTTTTATCTGAATTTAACGTAAGAAGATTATTATTAAGCCATTTAGTTACAATGTTAATGCCATTTTGAGCATGTTCGTAAACCTCATCTCGTGATTTCACTGAAAACAGAAGGGCTGTATCATCAGCACTTATGCTGATGCTTGGCACTTAAAAATGGGATCATATTATCTTAATAATATGATCCCATTTTTAAGTGCCAAGCTACACAGATCATTAATATACATATATTAAAAATAATGTGGAAGACAAAACACTTCCTTGTGGTATACCACGCTATTTTTAAGGTCAGAACTAATGTACTGACCAATTTTCACATGTTGCTGACGATGTCTAAGATAATCAGCAAATAGCAAAAGTTGAGCTCCTGTTATTCCCAGTGATTCAAGTTTGCGCAATAGTATAGAACAAGAAATAGTGTCGAATGCCTTGGCAAGATCTAGGAAAATCCCAATAGTTTGCAATTAACTGTTATTTTATTAACTTGGTTATTAGTAGTAGTTGTTTGACAATAATAAGCATTTTATGTTGGTGTATGTATGAAAGTATGGAAGAGGATGCGCATAGTATCTTCCAGCAAATAAAGTAATTATGGAAGTTTATCAATGGATGTTTTAAAAGGCCTTATCCAATTACAATTCTAGTGTAAAGTTATGCTTTCACATTGAAATTATTATGCCTAACAGTCATGTCAAATTTCAAAATTAATGTGTCATAAATTGGAAGTGTATGTTTATGCTTAGATTTGTCTCTAAATATTAGCCCCATATTATCACTCATCTAAGTATTGATATTGCTTGACAAGTTATTCAGTACTTTTCAAAAAAATATTGCCTTGAAAACCACAGAAACTTATTTGATTGTAATTGTTTTAGAAAAATGACCTTTGGATGTACACTGGTGGAGAAGACTGGACAGCTAGGATATGGGACCCAAGGTATTCATTTACTTACATAATGTCTGTCATTTCGTCATGTAATTTGTAGTCAAAATAAAATTTAAATCTAAATACTGAATGTATGGCATCCCACAAGGAAGCATTATTGGGCCCGAATTGGTAAGCTTAGTATTTAGCATGACAAGTTTTGTATTCTAATAATATTTAGTATGTTTTGCAGAGCCTCTCCACAGTTTCGTTGCACGAAAATATTCCAAGTGCAGGCCCCAGTCAATGCAGTGATGCTGCATCCTGATCAGACACAGATCATGGTTGGAGACCAGAGTGGCATCATACACATGTGGGACCTCAGGACTGATCAAAACGAGCAGTTGGTATGTACTTCTAGTTTTATAAAGGTTTTCAAAGTTAAACCCAATTTTTAGAGAGGTATTATCTATATCATAGTGGGATTAATTTAGATGTTTTATTCTATCTATAAACCTTCTGTAGGTGAGAGATAAGTATAAAGAGGCATTCGTTATTTAAACCTAGTTTTGTAGAAAATTGTGTTTTGCTCATCGTGTGCACTCATCAGCTTTTGTCGCTAATGAGTGCACTTTTGGTCATTTCATCATTATGTTTGTCATAGATACCGGAAGCAGAGGCCTCGATCCAAGACATAGCGATCGATCCAGAAGGCAAGATGATGGCGGCAGTGAATAACAAGGGCAACTGCTACGTGTGGTCGCTAGATGGTGCTGCCCCGCACCCCGTGCCGCTGAAACACATTGTTGCGCACACTAAATACGCGCTCAGGTGCAAGTTCAGCCTCGACTCAACGTGAGTACTTTTGCAATGCATTTCAATTAAGGATCACTTTATTTTCCTAAATACCCAGATCTCTACTTTACTTTCGCATCAACTCACACAGTTGCCTATGATTTGAATATTGTTTGATTTTTCATGAATGGCAACTTTTACAAATTTCAGTTTTTACTAAATGACATTTTATTATTTTATCTTTGATCATATTTTTCAAACACATAATATACAATAATGTAAATGCGAGTACCCTTGTAGGCTAGTTAAACTCGTGAAAGGTTATTACAAGTTCTGACAGTTTTGATTATTTCACGACTTTCACGTGACCTACGCAAATGTCTCGCTGATCTGTTATCCTCGTGAGACGGGTCGTTGTGCTCCCTAAATAATGATTAAGCTACACGGGGCTGGTGTATGCGTACGGACTGGTCAACTCAAAGCTGATATTGCTCTTTCTTCAAAAGGCCACGTCAGATTTGTCCACATTGTAAAACACATAATAAAATTATGCTATGCATTTAATACTATTACTGTCTGGACTTTATAAGAGACCATGAGTTTCTTTTTGATTCTCTGAGTTTTTCTCGGCGTTTCCTCTCAGAGGTCATCAACTAGGAATTGCCGGCGCCATCTAGTATTATTAATTAAATCTTGACTTGTAAAAGTGTAGTTAAAAGATCTATTTACAGAAACTATTAAATATATTTCATATATTATATTTGATCTATTTCAAAGATTATTGACGTTATTTATTTATGTTTTTAAGTATCGCAATCAAATCAATCAATCGCAATGATTGATTTTAATTATATAATTTTTAAAAGGCCTTTTTCTTTAGTATGTTAGTGACGACATCTGGCGACTGTTCGGCGAAGGTTTGGCGGACGAGTGACTGGTCGCTGCTGCGAGAGCTACGCAACGACACGCAACGCTGGGTGTGGGACGCGGCTTTCAGCATCGATTCCAGATACCTATTCACTGGTAAGTAAAGATTAGTCGTATTTTAAAACTAAACCCATAAAAATAACTTACTATCTCAGTTGCAAGACGTTTAAGCCCAGAAAAGGACTTGTAACAATTTTGATCTAACCTTCAGGTTCGTCAGACAGTTATGCACGTCTCTGGGACGTCGAGAAAGGCACACTAGAGAGAGAATACTGTGGACATCAGAAAGCTATCACAGCACTCGCTTTCCGGGATCAAGCTGTTTAGACTTAATTTTTTTGTCTCATTATGAATATTGTATATTCCTATGTTTGTATGTCTTTCTGTCATAAGATTGTAAATGAGCACAGGTAGAATGAAGAGGTAACAAGTTCCATGTCTTAATTTATACTCACACACCAAATGAATTTTGACACAAAAGGTCCTTTTCCAAGGATAATCTATATCTATGCTAAAATTAATCAAAATTGGTTCAGCGGTTTAGGCGTGAAAATGTAACAAACAGAGTTACTTTCGCATTTATAATATTAGTATCATTATTGGTCTTACTATAAAACAATTCGTATGCGTGCATATCAATCTGCAGAAGTGTAATCTTGCGGGCGCCTGTGAATGCATTTCAGTTTTTGTTTCGTACAAAAGGCAAAGGCAATCTCCATTTTATCGACATGTTAAAAATTACTTCCAAGTAAACTTCGACACTTTTTGCATAATCTGTGTAGCTGTGTTTCTTACATTTATACAATGATTATTCGTGAAGGGGTAATTCTTATGTGTTCACTCAAAATAATAGATTAATGTTATTATTTTATAAATGTTATGAATGTTGACGCCGAGACCGCGCAAGACAACAAAATGGAGAAGGCAGACAAGGAGAGCCGACCCCAGATAATGTGATAAGGCGAAGGAAAGAAAAATGATATTATTTTATACACACAACTAGCGGGCCCGGCAGACGTTGTCCTGCAACCTGATTAGAGGACCATCTACTGGGTCCAATTGAGAATTCAAACACAAAATTTACATCATAATCGGTCCAGCCGTTTGAAAAGAGATCAGTGAAAACATAGAAGAATTATATATAATAGAGATGATACGATCTCCTTGCATTAAAGTAAGTTTGTATAAAATTACATAATAAGCGTTGACTAGTCCATACTGGTAGGTATATCCATAGAAGCTAATTTCAGAACATCAGTTTGTTAGTAATTTAAGTTAAATACTTTTATTCAGCCGCATCTTATCAGGCTGAAAGCTAACACTAAGATTTTGAAGAAAAAGCTAAGCTTATAATTGTTCATGGATTTTTAATAATAATAAGAAAATGCGCATTTTGGGTCTTACATGGTATACTTCGTATATTATGTGTTCGATGCATTTACTATGTAAATGAATAAGTACTAGTATGATATAAGTAGTTATTTTGTACAAATTAAATTAACCAATGTAAATAAATGCAGTTTTATTTTATAACAAGAAATCATTAATTAGTGCTGAATGTAGACAAAGAATATTATTTTATACACATTGGAGCTGATTTTATTTGTAAATAGGATGATGGAATTAAAAAAAATACAGTTACATGGTTGGAAAATAAAATAAAACATTTATTCCAGCACATAATATAAGTGTGCATGAACACAATCATTATCCTAATAATTGTACATACAATACAAATGCAAATAATATATATAGCAAGTACATCATCAACCATTCATCTTTATAATTTGTAAATATACTATATAATACTGTGTTAATTACAGACCTTACAATGTATACACTGCTTCACTAAATGTATACTAGGTTTTTTACGATTTTACCTTTTATATAATCACAACTTTTAAAAATATGAGACCTAATAAGTACATACAGTTGGAATAGTAAGTATTGGAATGTCATATAAATGCCTTGCTCTGATAATTATAATTCGGCTTCCCGAAAATCTCGACTAGAAAATAAACAGACATTCAATTACACAATATAAATTATACATGTCGACTTTAAAATCGCTCGAAAAATTTAGTATTTAAAAAAAAATGTTGCCTAGAATGCGTGAATGCGCTATACCATAAAAATAATTCTAACATGAGTCTGAATAACTTTTTATTAATAAAATATTTGGCTTTTCTATACAAAACTATTCCGAAGTCTCATATGCGGCGCCCTCAGGGAAATCCAATTATTATTTAACACTATTTTCGAACCGTTTATTTAGAAAAGTTATTCAGATTCTAGTTAAAATTATACATAATTGTTCATATTATTTTTTTCGAAAAAATTAAGTCTCCCATTTAGTCCTAAAACAAAGTACTGTATTATCTATTGACGTCCAGATAGATTAATTTTGGAGAAATTCAGGCGAGACAAACAAAAAACCATCTTCATTTGTGTGCGTGAAAATTAGATTTGTGCTTGATAGATACTGATCCATTATGGGGCCTCTATAAAATCTATCTAACACCTACTCATTGAGATCATTCTAATGAGCCCAAACACGCTGTTCCTGATCGGTTGAAAATCCCGCAGACAACTTGATGTTGGTAAGTCTCTTTTGTCAATTATGAAATACGCTGATGATTTTCTGACGCCTAACCAAATCTTCATAAGTTATACTTAAGATCATCTCGATTTTGCAGCTTTCAAACAGAAAAAACCGCATCAAAAACGGTACAGAGGCCAAGCATGTTGTAGCATCAGGCTACAACAATCTGTCAAATTTCTTCGATAGATTTTCAACTTTAATACAACACGATAAGGTTCATTTTCAATTAGGAAAGTTTGAAAGTTTTGGATAGCTTGACCTGCTGGCGTCTGTACATTTGTGATTCGTTTGGGAGCTACGTTTCCACAGAAAGACACAGATATAAGATACAGATAAATAATATATACACGGTAACTTGTCTACATCCCTCTTTTTGCGTCGATAAGATTAGTTTCTGGTGGGAATCGATCCCACGATACCCGGCGCTACGGTAGAATGGCGACGTGGCCACCTACTATGCCAAACGTGCAGTCGACTAAAGGGGATAGAACCGATGTGGCATATCGACCAGCCGCCATTTTTATTTTCTTTTTGAAATCACGGCGCACGATGAGTGGTATGTATGGGTAGAGGACATGAACTTGTCTATAGGCGTCAGATTGTATTCACAAACCGTTCTCTGGTTGATTATACACGTATTATGTATTTTTAATTATTGTAGTTGTACTCATATACCGCTCTTTACCTCCAAATATCTCGGTAACGTGACACTGGGGTACCATGTTATTTAAGCGAAATTATTAATTTTTGATTCGTCTATGTGTCGTCTACCCATGCATACCACTTTCATCGTACGCCGCGATTTCGAAAGGAAAATCAAAATGATGGCGAGTCGATATACCACCTTCCATAAAAAAAAGTTCGAACCCCTTTAACCTTTCGATCGCCACGGACGTGAATAGATAGACGTCAAATGAAAACTTGCTCACGTCGCCAACGACGGCATGGCACTTTTTTTAGTTCAAAATAAATACCTATTCAAAATTATTTTTTTAGCTATTATTAGATACTAGAATTTTTCGCTTGGCGTAGAGAACACGGATTTTCGTAATTGACGTGCCGGTCAAAAAACAAATTAGAAACTAAGAGCAGATTTTACTAAATACCTACTAGAACACAAAACTTGATACTGTCATAAATAAAGCAGGTCGTCTTTGAGAATTGAATGACCCCACCATAGGTCTTGTAACTAATATCTAAAATAATAATATCTTTTTACAAATTCACTGATTCCTTTTTTTTATTGTTTTAGGGCTTTTACTAAATACTAATTTTATTATCAATATGGTCATCATTCCTTTCATTGTGTAGGTACCAATCTTTTATTTTAGTATATTATAATATTGCATCTAGAAATCTAACTAAATATAATATACTTACAGATAAAAAATATAATTCTCGGAGTTTTCTTATTGCACAGATCACCCTGATGAAACGCCTTTAAATTATTTAAGATCACAAACAAAGACCAGAGATTTTGCGAAATATAAGCAGAATTAGTTTTTCACTTATTTTTTACAACTACGCTGGGCCGATACTATTTGATATTCTCGCTACCCATCAGGTAGGGATGCCCAATGCGATGTGATATATCGATATAACGCTATACGATATATCGATATTTAATACGATATTTTAGCTATACGACGCACCTTGATATATCGTATTCAAAAACAATATCGCATTAGTATCGTATCAAACTAGCCTTCTGAACCCCTGTTTTCTTTAGCCGGATCCACACTTTCAGAAAGTCGTAACAGAATATATCTACAGCGACACAACAATAATTTAGCAAATTGTACAATAGTTATATTGTTTTTGCACAGTTTAAGTGCTGATCAACTGCTGCTGCTGCTGGCAAATGTGATATTTTTAAAATTAATACAGCAACATTTCTGAAACATAACGTAAAAATTGAAGAAAGGTATGTTTTTCTTTAATTTTTACGATATATTTTTAAGTTATAATAATATTTTATCCTACCCAATCGATATACTGACATACGCATGCGATACGAATACGATGCGATCTATAATGCGATCTGAAAAAAACGAATAAATAAAAAAATATATATACAAAGGGATGCGATATTAACGCGTATCGAGACAAACACATTAAGTACAGTTACGATGCGATATATCGATACAACAGGCATGTTTGGGCATCCCTACTGGACTATAGCCTAATCCCTCTCATTCTGTGAGAAGAGACCCGTGCCCAGCAGTGGGACAGTATATGGGTTGATGATGAATCTATCTGGACGTCAGTTAAACGTAACTTAACGTCATTTTACTGTACATGACGTATGATTGGAACACTGACTCTTAATAATCAATAATAATCACACATTCCACCGCCGCATCAAGCATTACCGATTACGGTAAATAATTAAGCATACAGCGATCAATAATTAAGTACTAATTAAATTAATTTTCGAGTTGTTATCAATATTATACTTGGTCTAGTGGTAGATCTGTGACATCACCTATTTCGGAGAATGCGTCATCGTCGCAGGTGTAGGAGATCACATAGCGGAGGTTCACGGGGGGCTTCGACGGCGGCCTCCCGACCAACATGACCTGAGTGATGGCAGGTGGCGGGAGGAACGGGTTGTATTGTGGCAGGGTAGTGCCCGACGGCCTTAGTAGTCTCATCTTGCAACACTGTAAACAAAATGTTAATTACATGTATGTTATAAGTTGTGTGCTGCATCCCCAGCAGATGTGTTAATATGATAAAGTGTCGAAATCTCTCTTTTTTACTTAATTATTAGCTTATGTAAAATAAAAGGGCTGGGATGCTTGAAATACATAGCGATTTAGTTATCACAAATTTCTATTTTTACAGTGTTAGTTTATTAAAATAACATCAATCCATTGATATATATACCTATAACATTTGACCATTAGAGTTATAACGTTTTCCTTTGCCAAACAAATTTAAACTCTAAAATGCAGTCATTTCAACAATATAACAATTACTGCTGTTATTTGTCTAATGCTGTATGCTTTATACCATATACATATAGTTATGCTCCATCAAACTTGATACAGCCTACCTAAATTAAAGTCTGTGCGTGGATTCTAGACCACATAAACAATACATACCTTAGGAACAACACCTTGAAAACTAAAATCTAGAATTGGGTTCTTATATTTATTGGTGGTTGATATAACAATCACATTTACATCAGGCCTCGGTTTATCTTTACAGAAGTGTAACACTACTGTGAGGCCATTGTCTTCTTCAAATATGGTCAGAGGCGGCACATTGCTTGGTGTCACGTTAGACAAGGACACATCTATATCCGTCAACGGATTTACTTCACTTTTAGTCTTCTCTCTCTTATCTTCAATTTTAGTCTTCTCTCTCTTTTCTTCAGTAGAATTAGATTCAATATTCTCAGTCGCCGACATGGTTTTATATTTAGCATCGTCTAACGAGATACTTAAATCCAAAATGTTATCAATGGGAGAGTCGGCTGCTTTGCTATTTCGATTGATATTAGAGGTGCTGGGTGCATCAATACTGATGTCTACGATGATGTCATCGGGTGGGGAGATGGGCTTTGTCACTTGTTGCCGACGCGACTCTGTGGTCGATTTTGTTTGTTCTTCAGGTTTTTTGGTAAAGAAATCTAAGTCGAAGAGAGTGCCATTTGTCGACGGCGCTACTTCGTGTTTGGGTGACGTTAACGCGTTCATTGGTATTTTCTTTGTGGATTTACTGTAAGAAATAATACAAAAATATTTAGAGGTAATGAATACAAACAAGAAGTTTGTATTTGTGTTTTAATAAATAGATTTACCCATTAAAACTTTCAAGCCTCTTGATATGATCAGGTAAAGACTGCTTAATGAGCTGATCGCCAAGGGAGTCCAATTCATTCCAACCTTCAGCTTTACTTGTTTTTTCTCCTAAAAGATCCACATCTTCTGAAAGAACAATAAAAATAATTATTGGGACACTGATAAAAATTAAATTGAAGATATTTTTGTGTGAGTTTCTTACCACTGGGCATCATATTAACAGGTTTCAGTGGTTCCACAATGTTCTTAGACTCAGTTCGTGTCGAAAATATGTCGCCAAGTTCATCAATCGCTGTGTGTTTAGAAGAGTTACTTTTTACATTGATATCATCGCCCTCCCCAATATTCCCCGCAAAATCCAGCAAACTTTCACTGTTGGACGCTTGTTCAGTACTTGTGACTCTGCTGTTAGACTCTACTCTGCTATTAGATTTTTTCTTCTTCTCTGTTTTACTAAATACTTCGTATTTTTTTAAAACAGCGTCGATAACTTCGCTAGCGTGTAGAATGTCATCTAAAATATGCAATCAATGTTAAGATCTTGATATGAAATAATTAAGTTTTAAGACATTGTAAATTACATACATACATACACTCACGCCTTTTTCCCATAGGGGTAGGCAGAAACTAAAGAACGCCACTTGCTACGATTCTTGCATACTTCTTTTGCTTCGACCACATTCATACATCTTGTCATACATACACGCCGGTTGCGAGTACTACGCACCTGACCTTTTTGAAGAACCTCACCAATAAGGTTGGTATAAGTTGTAAATTGTACAAACAAATAATCCTCTACATATAATCAATAGTCGGTGACATGGACATGAGAATCAATAATATGACATACTTGGACATTATAATTACATAGGTACCTGCTGTGAAAATACATCAAGATAGCCAAATTGTTAATAAAAAAACAAAAATCTGCCTAAAAAGTGAACTTAAATTCAAAACTAAACTGTGTAAAAAAATAACTTTAAATGAATGAAAACATTTTAAATAAAAACTGAAAAGAATTAAACAAAAATATGGTAGCAATCATATGAAGAGAAATTGGAAGGGAGAATCTGGTTCACTCACGGAGACTTTCAGGCTCTGTTTCCGAGGAGGCAAGTTGCTGCAGTGTAATGCGCAGGGCTCTGCACGATATATGCAGCTCATGGATCAACAGCTCCTCCTCGAGCGACGCGTCCACCGCGTTGGCGAGTAACTCCTGCAGGAGCTCGGCATTGTCTAAGGCATTGCCCACTTCTTGAGCACGACGACTGCTCTGTTCGGTCCGACGTTCATCCTAAAGAAAATGAAGATTATTTTAATTTTGTGTGAAATGGCTATAATGTATGGTGCTATGATTCTTTATTCATCTATGGCCCATTACATCCCACTACTCAGTATGGGTAACACATTTTGCCATTTAATGGTAAATTCAAAAAGCATTTTGTAAAAAGCAGGCTCCTAGTCAGGTTTACTATCTTTGAAGCTTATTTATTTTCAGCTGTGATCATCCCCCGCAGGGCAAAGCCTGCCTCTTTCTGAAGTAGCTTGTAACATATTATAAAACTATATTTGTATGTGAGGCACCAATATTTTTTTTAATGAGTAAAATAAATATAATAATATTGTTTAAATATATATTTTTTTAAATTATTATACCAAAATTTCTTACAAAACATTCAAGTACTTACAATCTAAAAACCACAAGGGTTTGTCCAGATCACATAATTATTATAGTAGTTATTTGGTTGTAATCCTTAATTTTACATGAGTTCATTGTATAGAATAAATTTGCAAAAAATCTTAGGGTTAGATTTATTAACTCTCATAGGTACTTACTTCTCGGACCATAGTCTTAATGAGCCTATTTGCATGTTGAAGATCTTCAGGTTTTTTACTTTGTAATAACTTTTGTAATAGTTTAGACTTTTCCTCATCCTCAAATATGGCATTTTTGGCTCTATTCCGAGGAGGAACCACATCTTCAGGAGGTAAGGGTGGTGGGGTCTCCTTCACTACACCTTGGTTCTTAAGCATGTCATATGCTACCTTAAATTTTGATTCCTTTGGATATTCAATCGACCAAGCGTGAAGAAGTTGAAGTACCTAAAATATTGGAAACATAAATTATAATTATGTTACAGGACAAAATGAGAACAATGAGTTATTATTATGTTTAATAATCTTATGACTAACATAATGAATGTGGAAAACCTTGTTTTTCATAATGACTTCAACAGTAAATAGCTTGTTATCTCAACATGAGTTATGAGATGTAAGTTCTTTGAGAGAAAGTTGGGTAACTGGCAAAAATTCATACCCAACTGGACAATAATACTCAGTCACATAGTCATAGCTGCAATTAAATAATAGGCACTTATAATTTAATTGCAGCTATAGTATCACTGCAACAGTAGTTGGTCAATTGAGATATAGTCAATAACTAGACTGGTATCTTGAGTTTCATAGTTCAGAATTATTACGAAATATTCTATAGGAAAAGGAAACATATAGTTTAATAAAATGATCTTACCCTAGTCCGCACCTCAGGTGAAGTTTGATCAGCAAAATACTTAGGAGAAACTAACTTAATCATTTCATTGAGGAAGCGGAATTTGCCGACTTCGGCGTGGAAACCGGCATCACACCGTCGCATGCAACGGTCCAGCATTGAGAGAGCAAGGAGAGCTTCGCGAGTGTTTGGTGAATGTATGCGTGCTGCTAGAGCCTGCACCGCCAGCTGTGGGCCCTCCACGGAGTCCCGCATAACAGCGCAAAACGCCTCCAACGCCGCAGCCTCCGGACATGGCAGAGATTCATGTGTAGCTTTTACTAAGCAATTTAAAAAACAACAGTATAAATACATTCCCATGTAAATTAAAACTTCGGTTTTAATGATATTATAACAATAAAAAAATACTTACAAACCAAAGCCTCTAGGCTGATTAAAGTAACATTCATTTTTCCTTTAAAAAATGAGTCGCTGATTTTGATTTTACGTTAAATTATTTTGTTCTAGTTCCCATCAGATCTTCTTGACATTTTGGGGTTTAATAATATGTTGCCATCATTGCAATTGCAAACCTTACCGAGACTCAAAAATAAGCGAAGGCAGCAACATTTATTCTTAGAATGGCAACTTTGAATGCACTCTCCAGTCAATTGCATTATAACTGGTATAATTTATGTTTTAGACTCACTTACAAGAGTAAATTGTGCCAGTTTTAATGGCACACCATCCTTATTTCTCGACCTGATGTTGCTGCTTTCTGCTTTTGCTTTTATGTGACATTAGTTTTACTATAATAGGTACGTAACTACAGTAGGTATTACTCACAGGATCGCCTAATGAGTAAAAACAAGAAGAGCGAAAGGTGGTCCATAAGAGTTTAGATTTTCTTAATCCTACCGCTTCTTATTAATAATAACAAGTTATTTAGCAAAGGAAAATTTGACCGCGGGCAGGATTCAAACCTGCGTCTTCTGGTTAGGTACACCAGACGCTATGACCACAAAGCCACCACAAGTCCCACCCGCCGTGTCGAATTTTGCCTTCACTTTCTGAATTTACATCTTATGGTGAGGTCAGTAACACCTATTGAAAAGTATAGTCTGGGTGGGTCGTTTGAATTACAGAGTCTTGTTCATTAGTCATAAAACCTAAAAGAAGTACACATTGAACTACATCACAATTCCACCACATTTTTTAAACTCTCCAAAACCAATCACAGTCGTTCTATTGCAGCAGAGCGCACATACGCCACAAAACGTTCGGTTACACTTGTGCGGTTAGCGCGAAGGTGAATATCGCCTTGGAGCGTTACCATGGTCCTTTCGTTCAGGGAGCAGTTGACGTTCGGATATCACCGCTACAAAAGCAAGTTTTTCCTTCTCAGCTTTTGACGCAGGTTCGAATCCGCGGTTGAATTTTTCCTTTGATAAATAACTTTAAAAATCTTAGCATGGAAAATGCCAAAAAATACAGAAACCTGAATAAAGTTTGTTCAGAATAAGTAGGTAACTGAATCAATTCCAATAATTTTTATACCATGTTATATTATGTCATCAACGCGTGCGCAAACGCGTACAGCACAGGTCACGGCAGGTCATAGTGCACCTGCCGTAACCTGTGTTGTATGCGTTTGATTGCAGATTAGTGCCACTCGGTGTCCTACTTGTAACCTTTTTTAGATATTTTTAGGACGCATGCCTACTAACCAACCCCTTGCCCTTCAGTCGCCCGGATTCTACAGGTCGACGCGCACGTGTCACGTTTCCGATAAGTAACATTACGAGATCGCGAGTCAAGCACGCGGTCGTAGTAGTTTCAGGCGGCATATGAGTTTGTACGGGCAACCAGGTAACATTACAAACTTATAACTTTGTGATTTTTCATGATACAGTTTCAAAATATTGTACATAGATTCTTAACATAAAATACTAGACACAAGTTTCAGGTTTCGCAAATGATTCGCATTTGATGTAAAAACTCCTAGAGAATTTATTTAACTTTGGCAACTTGTTCAGTTGTTAGACAAGGACAGACTTCCACTACATGCCGTTTCACACTATCCGGTTTGCTACCATTGCTATCCTGGTTAGCAGTGATAATTTATAGAAACCATGTTATGATGCCATATATAATCAATAAATACGTCATGAAATATTCTGCCAAAAACTTGCACTCCTGCAGGGAGTTACCGCCGGTTATAATTTTAGATGTTTTAAATTTTAATGCAATGCGAGCGATGCTGTTTACTTAAGTAATATCATCAATGTATTAAGTACTTAAACATGATAGCATACTACATAATTGCAGTTGACATAGTTTGGCAGACTGGGTTGAATAAGCACCCTTATGTAACGATAAATTTTAATTAATTAGCCCACGGCTCAACTAAAACCTGGAAGTGGAAACACTAGTCCCTACCACCGCTCAAATCGACTGAAAGACTTGTATCCATGGTCAAGAAAAAAATAATAAAAAAAACTGCTCAAACAAAGTTGTCAACTTGTCACTATTTGTTTGTTGTCACTTGTCATTATCAAGAAGTGTCAGACTGTCAGTCAGTCAAGGCAGTTAATAATAATACTGTCGTGTCGTAGTGGTTAAAAATAATCGAATAAGAAAAAAGTATCCGCATTGAAGGTGCCCAAAATGGCAATTTTTCGACTATCTCGATTGGTGGTACAATGTAAGAACCTGACGAAGTGTGAACCGATCATACAAAGGAGGACTGCGACGACCACACCGACAGGAGCTATACTTCCTGAACCCGAGAAGACTCCTTGCGGTCTTTTGGGTATAGTAATGGCTGTGGTGCCAGGCCTGCTTATTGGAGCAGCTATTAGTAAAAACATAGCTAATTTTCTTGAAGAAAACGAACTGTTCGTACCTTCTGATGACGACGACGACGACGATTAAAGAAATTTTAGGTACACAGCTTATTTTACCTTATTGAACACTTTTGTCTCTATACATCCTATGACAAACCTGTGTGTTACCTGAATTTCTTATAATAAAATGTTGATCAAATCTATTTCAAATATAATAGTGAAGATGTTTAAAATGTAGGTCTTCTTCTGACAATTATTTTACACAATAAGAAAAAAAAAGAATCATGCTCATTATCTTTTATGTTTCAGATAATGTAAGCTTCATGCGGGTATAATATTAAAAATAAGAACCAAGTTTATTGTTACATTTTATTATAAGGATTGTTACAAAAACATAAAAATCTTGTGCTTCAACATCAAAATAGCATTGTACACATACTTGCAAATTTTGTTTAATTTATGGATTTTAATACATTATTTTTTTAAATCTATTCTTATTTACATGATATACATAAATATTGTATAGAATAAAATTGTTATCTATAAATAATATATATAAAACAGCATACTATGTACAGCTAAATCAATCAAGATACATCAAATGAAATATGTTAATAAATAAATGCATTGTAAAAATGCATATTTCATTTTTCAAAGGAGTAACACACCAGCAATCTCTGCTAATCTAGTCAAAAGTTACTCTCACAAATGTAGCAATAAAAGTTTTGCTTAATGTCATCACACTTGTGCTTAATATTTTATAGAATATGAATGTTCAAATAAACAAGATAATGGCATGAATCAGTCTTTAATTTTTGACAAACCATAATATAAATTCTAACACTGCAACAAGATGTTATTATTAGGATTAAATTAATAATACTGGAAAACTAGATAACTGTTAATTGATACAATAGAGAACAAGAACATTAAATTAACAGAAACAGTGAGTTTTGAGCAGTGGTAGAATTTGTATCAAAATTATTAAACAACACCATCATGCCTGTATTTCCTCGAAGGGTTAGGCAGAGGTGTTCTAATAAAGTACACCCATAATTCGCTGGTATGTATAGGTCCCATGTCATAGGGGGTGAGCTTATAGCCATTAGCCAGGCACAATCCATACTGAGCTGCTACTGAGAATTTCATAAAAAATACCAATAACATTGCTCAACCAGGAAATTAGCCGTCACGTTTAAGACCACTATGCTAATGAGGCAGTTTAAAAATCAAAATTATTTATCACTAAATATGTCTTTATTGGAAGCTCACTAATATATCAATAATTTATCATTTGTTATTAATTTAATTAGGAATACTTTGTAGTGTAAATGTTCATTAATTTTTTACCTGTTTAAAAAACAAAGTTATGTCATAATGTTTTAGCAACAACACCTCAAAAAGACAGTCAATACTAATACTGTTTCTTTATTTGTTAGTGATTGATGTGATGTAGTTAGTTACTATTTTGGTATCAGTAAAATTAAGGCCAATGCAGACCGGGACGGAATGGCAAAGGATTTTGCCGTCAGTCAGCGCATACCCGCTTAGATACCGCGGCATTCCAGCGCCTTGCCACGGCATGCCACGCTTCTACACGCTTCTACCACCGCCTCACCCCGCGGTATGTCACAACGAGAACGGGGGTCCTCGGCCTACCGCGGCACGCGCTCCTGTTTTTTAATGCCGTGCAATGAAATCCTTTTCGATGCCACGGCATTATTTTAAGGCATAGTAATTTATGTCGTATTGCTATATCGATATGTTTGAATGTCCATTGGTAAAAAATTTTATCCCTTGTAATGCCGTCTCCGTCTGCGTAGGCCTAAAAAGTATGTTATCGTCACCAACGCTATGGGAGACCAGTTATCTTCTATGTGCAATAAGGAACATAGTATCTTTTTTTTGTTATTAAATATTATAAGTGCCTCAATTTTACTTACAAATTAAAAATCATACATACAATACTAGACATGGACATCTAATGGTTACTTCATACTATTATTGGCAAATAATGCAGATCTATTAAGGTATTACTCTGGGGGCCTCTTGTGTTCGCCCCAGCCATGGAAGCACTTGGTGAACCGTCGCGACTCTTTGTTCTTCAGTGTGAGGAACAGCTTGCGCGGCTTATCTGGCTGCATTGACTTCATGTGTTGTATGTATACCTTGGTAATTGCGAATTCAGAATTATTTTTCTTTTTTTATTTATTAACTGAGGCTATAAAAGCTAAAAAGCAACTTATATAGTTGCCAGATTAATTTAGATAACATTTGTAAAGAAAAAAATATTATTTTTACCTGTGCAGACTTGTAAGCCAGTTTTATTTCCACTTCAGAGCACTTGGCACCAAGCCATAGGAACACTTGGTCACCATTATCCAAGATCATGATGTCGTCATCCGCAAGATCATCCTAGACAAATAAATTCAATAATGATATTCTACTGTAGTGAAAGTTCATATTTTAAGAACTTTAATAATGTAGTGTCAATAGCCACGATATTCAGTCATAAGTAAATTAATTTGTTGGTTTTGGCAGTTGCTGGCGTTTAGGAAACAGAATTGAATACCGTGTTTCAGTCGCCCAAAGAGTGTCTTTTTAAAGGAGAATATTAACCATATTTTTTACTGAAAATACAATAGTGCAACAATTCACCAGTTTTATATAATGTATTATGATTACACATAATAATTATACCTGACAGAAATCCGTGCATTTTTCCGAAACAGTGAAGTATCCTTTCTCGTTGGAGCAGCGGAATAGCCTGGTGTAGTTGAGATAGTCGGCGTCTGTGTCATAAGGTTTGCGTCCGCCCAGCGCCACCCAGAAGAAATTGTCCGGTTCACTTCCCTCTGTTAGTACCTGATCAAACAATGTGGTATATACTCCAATGTCATTTGCATAGCTGTCATTTATTTTAATATCTGTACCGCGTAATGTAGTTTTCTGTTACCACGCTGCTGATAATGGAACTGGCTCCACTCCCTATTAGACTAATCTATCTATCTATTGAGCCGGTAACACACTACTGCTAAGTGAAGGCCTCTTCTCTATTCCGCTACTGCCCTCGCAATGTCCTCCGACCATCAGGCTGATGGTCTGTCCTGTGTGTATCGTTTTATATTTCTTTGAAACCATTCGGTTATTAGGGTAAACTGATTTTAAAACACCTGTCAGTAATTTAATCACTTAATTTGATCAAACTGCCAGCGAAATATTTCTAAAATATTACAAAACCTGTGTTTTGCTTGCCAACCGGTTGCATTCTTTTCGTCCTTCCCATAAGATTTCGCTGCGGTTTTTTCTCTTATAATAATTTAGGTACAGCTAGCACATCAAGATACCCCAATCTGTCAAATTTCTTTGATAGATTTTTAACGTTACACAAAATAATAAGGTTCATTTTCAATTGGGAAAATTTGACAGGTTTGGATAGCTTGACCTGTCAGTACTTTGGTGAATAAAATATAGTTACAATTACTTTTTAGAAGTTTTAATACTAGTTTTCTAGATTTCATCACTTCCAGAAAAAGCTCTTTTTAGTAAGTCTTACTACTAACTTATAAGTCCTTTTCGGAATGTTTATCTTGAAGACTGCGCCATTTCCGGGATAAAGCATTTATGTGCTTAACCGAATTTACCTGTAAGCTGACCCACGGGTTGTTGAACTTTTCTTCAGCGATCTGTTCGATGAGCCGCGCGGAGTCGGCGTCACTCTTGTTGCCGATCCAAGCGTACACTATCGCTGATGACGTGTCGTTGGCGCCCTCCAGGGGCACGTTTAGGATATAGCTGTAGATAAATAATCTGGTAACTAATACATAATTATATTTGGATAGTTTATCAGTTTTTAGTATACCATGTTTTCTTTTTTTTTTGCCTATAGTAGCACACGACCCACCTGGTAAGTGATAACCGCCGCCCACAGACATCAGCAACGTCAGGGACAGAGCTGTGCCTACTGTGTGTGAAATCTGAGTATGAAATTGCTCTACCTGAAGTCAAACCACGACAATAGCCCAGCTACCGCACTTATCAGGTTAGCACATTGCCATTTTGTGGTATTAGGTTCAGAACTTTGTTAGCCTTTCGCAAATGTTAACGCGATAAAATCTATAAAAAAGTAGTTTTATTTCAATGTCTAATATTCGCATAAGTGGCGGAAATTAGTACCTACCACCGCAAGATTTTATTTTATATGTAACAAAAATAACCATTACTGTAAAGTACTCTGTAATAAATTGAATTTTACCAGAAAGCGCTATTGAGTGTAGTGGCGTCCGCCTTCACCTGCACGAGGCGCGTACACAGCGCGGACCCGTTGCTACGAAGCTCAAACAACTCCACCGGCTGACGACCACCCTCCTATCAATGAATAGAATAATCATCATCATCTTCCTGCCCTTGTCCCAATATATTTGGGGTCGGTGCAGTATGTCCTTTTTTTCCATTCATCTCTATCAGCCGTGACTTCTTCATTCACTCTCTTTTCTATCAAGTTCGCTTTAACACAATCCATCCATCTTTTCTTTGGCCTCCCTCTACCCTTCCAAATATAATAAACATATAGCATTAATTTGAACACACCATAATAAAATAAACACATAAATTATTATTTTTGTATTTTCATGGCACCATCTAATCCAAAATTAAAAGCTTAGAACTAGTTAGCTAGTTAACTTAGAACTAGTTAGCTAGTTATGTTTTTTTTTGTATAATACATACTTATGAAGAGCCCAGATATACACAAACTTATGTTCATTACATAGGTACAATATTTGTGTCCTGTGGACTCGAAACGAGGTCGTGACCTCGTGGTCAGCAGTCCGACACTCAAACTACTAGACCACATGCGTCGTATACTACAGAAGAAACTAATTGCTGAATTTTCTAAATACAGCTCAAAATATATAGTTTTGAGTCAATCTTCGTTTGCGCAGATAATATGAACAGAAAGTTCCCGCCGGTACTCGTAGTTGCGTTTATAAACACAAATCCAGACGAGCGATACAGATGTTGGTTCCGTTCGGAAATAGTACCTACTTGCTACCCTTAGCTCAGAAGCTTACAGGTCAGCCATTTATACCGTCAGTATTAATGTTTTACACTTATTTATTTATTCTCTAAGAAACAAACAGATTTCCATTAGTAAATTTGTGATCCCGAAATAAAATAAAAAATCCAAGACTATTCATTTAAAGAAGTCTTTACTTACCGTTGAAATAAAACAACTTTTTATTTTTATTTTATCAAGTTATCCCCACGTTTCGGATCCTTTACTGTAAAGGGTATACGCGATATAATCTGTAAAAAGTAATTTTACTTCAAGTCTAATATTCGCGTGTGTTAGAAATCAATAATCCCTTACCGGCTTCTGGTTTCTCTTGCCATCTTTAATGATGAACCGCCTATGGAAGTGTGCCATGAACTTAAGACTCTCCTGCTGCTGGTGAGTCCTGACCACGTCAAGTCTTTTGCACAGCTGCTTGAACTTGCGCTCCAGACCGAATGTGAAGGTCAACCAGCCCATATTGGGTGCGCGCCGCCCTTGCCAAAAGTATACCACCCAGGTTGCGGCTTCAGATTCAGTGTCTTCAGGTTCGCATGGGTTTGTACCATCGGCCTCGTCTTCTGGCTGTGGAAAGGGTACAGTATAAGGTTTTAAGAAAATAAATAAATCAATCACCAAATTAATGGTACCTAGTAAGAATATTAAACTAGGAATAATATTTCAATCAGATAAAAGACATCGAAATTAGCGAAAATATCGCGTAAAATACACACGAAAAAAATACAGTTGAATTGGGAATCGATTAAAAAGAACACCGAAAGAAGTATTATAGGAAGTCAACTACAGAATAAATTTGATATCACTTGAAAAGTTTGATGACTTAATTCTAACGAAAAAACACATACGCTTCGGAGAGCACGTAAAGCCGTCGGTCCCGGTTGTCATACGAAAATCTATGACAATCGGTAGAGGTAGTGAGAGGTCCAAAGAACCCGACAACAATTTTATCCTCAGGATATCGGTATTACCCAGAAATTAGGACCTGGAGGCCTATTGCAGTCGTTTCGTGTAAAATACTGATAATCTGCAGCATCTGGTTAGACTGGATCATTATCATCAAACCATATATTGTCCCACTGCTGGGCACGGGTCTCCTCTCATATTCAGAGGGATTAGGCCTAGTGCGGGTTGGCAGACTTCACAAACCGTCTAGAAAAATCTCTAAGGTATGCAGGTTTCCTCACGATGTTTTCCTTCACCGTTTAAGCGTATGTGTTTTTGTTGTTGTTGTGCGTATTAATAATTACTTATTAATACGCACTTGAATTCGAAAAGTCAGAGGTGCGTGCCTTGGGTTCGAACTCGAGACCTTCGACTTGGCAGTCCAATGGTCCTACCACTAGGCTATCAGTGCTTTTTAGACTTGTTAGACTGGATGCACACCCCAATATAGTTGAGAAAAGGCCGGGAAGATGTGATGATGTTCACAGTAAAGGTGGGACATTTCAGTTAAACTAGGTAGTAATGTACCTCGGCGGGCAGCACGTATCGGCATAGGAACACGTAGCAGTCGCAGCTGTGGAACACGCCCAGCTCGTTGTCGGGCAGGCGCACGAAGTGTCTGCCCTCCAGCACGAACGCCTCCATGGCTTCCAGGTCCTCGTTCCACTCGTCCGCCAGGGTCTTCGCTTCTGCACTGCCCATTGCTGGCTGCCGCGGTGTGAATAGAGCTGAAAGATCCGCCCTAAGAAAAGTGAAATAGTAGTCAGTCACTGATGGCTAGATAATGTATAATGTATGATGGTGCCAAAATATATAATATGTTACCTAAAAACATAAAAGAAGCAATAACCATGTCACATTTTAAAAAGTTGTTAAAAAATTACGTTGTCAATAAATGACACAACTACTTTAACTACGCTCACCAAACATACCACATCTAGTTACGCTTGATCCGTGTATTGACGATCACAGAACTGCAATGTTACAAAAAGTATTTACATATACCCTCAGTCTAGCAGTTCTTTTAATTTTTTTTTTTTTACTCTTGCTACTATTATTGTGAACTGTTTTTTTCTCTGATTACGCCGCTCGTCAAATGTTGTAAATGTTTATAGTGTTCTCATGTAAGTGAATGAAATTCTTTATGAGAATAAAGTTTCTTAAACCCGAGATAATTAATAATACAGACATCACGATCTAGTCCCAAGCTAAGCAAAGCTACTATGGGTTGTAGACAATGGATATAATACTTATATACTTTTTTTTATATACACAAACTTATAATAGGTTTCTTATAGTTTAGATAGTACCGATTTCAGAAAGGATTTCGAGAAACTCCCACGGGATGGGGAAAATCTAGATGAATGAGAGAAACACCGTGGGAAACAGCATTTTTTTAATATAGCTATGTAGAAAACCCATACTTAGTCTCCTGTTGCTTGGCCCAGCTGGCGAGATCGGCGCCGGTTCTGGCGACGGACTCGGCGGTGCGTGTAAAGTCCACTGCAATCACTTCTTCCCAGCCCAGAAAGTAGGTCTTGAAGACCTAACGCCGGAAAAACTTTTATATAGATATTGGTCAAAAATTAAACTATAACGAAAATTATTTTACTGTTATTACTAACTTCCTTACTAATAAACATTTTATAATCTGTGAATCACCTATACTCCATTCATTATAATGTAATAATTATCATAGATATTAAACTTTTACACACGCACAAACAAAGGGACAGGCAGAGTTGCCAATGCATAAAATATTTTACCATAAAAAATATATTTTGTTGGTGTTGCTGTAAAAGTAATCTATATTAATACTATCAACCACAAACAGAGTGTTGATATCTGTTTGTTAGTTACTTCTTTACGGTTAAATTAGACGAATTAGAGGACTAGAAAAAACACGTTGTCGTGGGATAGTAGAACATATTCATGATCTAACTTTCAATAACATAATGATATAGATGAGGAAGCTAGTAAATGATATGAGTACCTGTGTTTCAGTTCCCTCCTGCAGCCGGGTGACTAGAGCGTGTGGTGGTCGAGCCACCATGTTGAACAGCTCCTGTGCTAACTTCACAGCGGCTGCTCGGACTAGACGAGACGACTTCTTGCCGAACCTAAATAATAATTTTATTTCACCATGAAACAATCTATTAAGGTGTCAAAATAATGTTAGCTATGTTATATTGTGTTGTGTCAAAATTACTATATGTAATAAAATAATAACATATTATTATTAAGGGTATATTATTAATATACACTCAAATTAATCATATCAAGCGCTGCATAAAAACACTTCTTCTGGACCAATCATACTCTGAAATAGAACATTCCTTCCTAAAAATAATACAAAATTCAAAATGTCAACTTTTTGGTGACCAAGATACAGGCCTAGCCTAGTAGTAATATTGTAAAGTTTTATTTGGGAAATAAATTTATTATTTAATTAATAATAAATAGATGTTTACCATACGAAGACGTCAACGTGGGCGTCCAGTATGTATACGTTGCGCGTGGCCAGCACGCCGCGCGCCAGTGGCGTGGTCTCCGGCTGCGGCAGCTCCAAGTAACCCATACCCAGTTCCACGCGGTACAACCGGGCGGGAGCCCACGAGAACTCTTCAGCGACGTGCTCCTTAACAAAGTGGATATGAATAATTCCTACATGATCTCAAGGTCATAATTTAATTAGCAAAGTACTAGTAAAAAAGAAATGTAAAAGAACACTGTTTGGTGGTAATAAATTATTATTATAATATAATCTATAAGTAATAAAGTAGACATTAAACATACTGTCTTATAAAGTCGAAATAATTACAATGCCTGACGATCTAAGAACGAATACCTAAAAATCTCGTGTTACAGTGTTTGTTATCGAACTCCTCAGAAACGGCTAGACCGATTTTTATAAATTTTAAGAAGTTTTTTTTATACCACAGGTTACCGTACCCTATGAACGCTTGTTACACCAAGGGTATCTATCACTTGCGCATTGCCGGCGAACGAACGTGGAATAGTTTCGGTTTGGAATAATACGACGTAAAACGAAAGTGGAATAGTTTCACTTACTTGTGGCACATAGGGCATATCTCCATTATACCCGAGGGTCTCCCAAAAGCTGTTAGGTTCCTTGCCGGGTGCCTCGGCGATCAGTTCAGCTTTGTTCTTCCTCTCTTCTTTGTTTATCTTTTCGGCGAATAAACGGGCTTTGGACTTTAACGTATTCTTCGCTTTTTTGCCGTACCTTTATGAAACATGATGAGTCAAAGTCACGACAATATACCATTACGACTCTATTCCCGAAGGCACAGCTGTACCAATGTATAGTGAACCATACCATAAAATTGCTGTACCACTTTTGACAAAAACTTCCATCCAAATTAAATTTCGCTAAGACTCATTGTCACTTAATCTTGTAAGCAAAAACAGACCTTATTGTTTTGTGATATGCAAACGACATTCACTATAAGGGTGGTAAAGCAATTTTATGGTCGACTATACACCCAAAGCTAGCCGTTACATGGCAATAGGGGGCGAGCCTTTACCATAATTCTGGCAATAAAATTCAAAATATTTTTTCCTAAGTGCCAGTGACAGAAAAGTCATTCATAATGTTCGTATGTTTTAAAGGATATTCACTGCATGTTAGATTGTTTATAAAACATTTGGATGACGGATATTCGAGAGAAAATATTATATAAATAAATATAATTAAATAACAACAAGTGGGTGGACCCTCTATACAATAGACGTATTTCACCGACCCCGATAGAAGCGAGAGTAAGTACTCACCATAAGTATATAACAAGGCCAGTATCCAGCAGGAACACATAGCGAGGATCAAGGGACTCTGGTTGTACGGCCACCGGTTCCAGGTGGATGGTGTTACCAGCGCCGTGAACCCGGTACAGACGGGTCACGTAGTGCTGCAAACGAAATAATTATACACCTTCGCCTTACGAAAAAGTCTTTACAACATACTTATTATTATTTATGGTATGACATAATCTTTATATCGGACATTTGCAATAAAGATGCAAAAGCATGTCTACTAATATTATAAAGCTAAAGAGGTTTTTTGTTGGTTGAACACGCTAATCTCAGGAACTACTGGTTCGAATTGAAAAAATATTTTTGTGTTAGATAGTCCATTTATCGAGGAAGGTTATAGGCTATATAACATCACACTATGACTAATAGGAGCCAAGCAAAAAGGAAAAAAGGCGGGTGACACCGCGGGGGCAGCTGTGTCTAACTCTATAAAGGCGTTTATTCAAGGTTCTATGTAATAGGGGGCGAGATTATTGCTATTAACCGAGCACAAATCCAAATTTCGAGCTGCATTTTGTTCGACCTATGAATCGAACGCTTTATGCATGCCGCCCCGCTCGGGACCGCGGGACGGTTATGTCGGGGTCTCCGGCCAGCATACCGACTAAAACCACCACCACTACCACCTTCCGCATAGTGGTGGGATCACGGGAATCGCTCTCGCAAGATCCGCGATCCCACCACAGACTTCCAGTGTCGGACCTTCCTCGAGGGCCAAGTGCAATGGGCGACCAACGTAACCCAGGACCCGTAGCGTAGGACCACTAGACTAACGAGGCAGGTATACTGTGATACTAATTAATAATTAGATATGTTAATACTCACCGGATCATCGACGGTAAAGAATCCGGAAGGCGTGTGACTGCCCTGTATGTAGACGGGCGGTATCGGGAAGAGCGCGAGGAAGTCGGGGGTCTCGTCGGCTTGTTCGTGCCGCTGCGTGCGCTTGGCTCCGAGCAGGTTGCGCAGGTTCACCGCGTGCATCGCCGCGCACGCTGCCTTGTCCAACTGCACACATACGCGATGTTAACATTAGTCATGTTGATAATCGATTATCAACATTACTACAGCATTGAGATGACAGGAAACAAAGGTAAATAAATCTTTAGCTATATTCATTCATGATTATTTGAGTGAGATATGTATACTTTTGAGATAATTAAGATAATTTTACCAGTTTTAATCCATTATCAATAATCGATTATCAAGATCACTAGTTAACATTAACCCGTGTGACCTGTGGCCTGATGACGTTGTAAGCTTTTTTTTTTGCGAGGAGGAAACCTTCAAAAGGTTGCCAGCCTGCTGGGGAGCAGGCCGGTGTGTGTGGGATTTTTACCGCACTAAAACCCCCCCGGTGGCCATCTTCAGCACAATATTGGGGGGCTCCGGGAACAGATTCGACGTATTCTTCCGGAACCCTTCCTGTGTCACGCCTGTCAAAGCCCGTCCTATGGAAGTCCACTTCCCTATTTTATCACTGTGGACGTTGTAAGCCTAAATCATTAGCAATTGTTTCTGAACAATCCCAAAAGATTTAACATTTCAGGTCATATCAATTGGTGCAATCGTGGGCCAATCATCCAATATTAATAAAGGAAAATATAATACCGAAAGAAAGAATCGATCTCAGACAAGGTTTGAACCTTTCTGATTAATTACACCAGAAAGGTAAAGCAACATTGTTCGGCTTTGAACTAATTGTAAAGTAAGTTGCCAGTTGAAGCACATAGTAATGTGCTTTTGTTATTGTTATCAATACATGTTGGTGACGTCGCCTTAAGACGTAGAATGTGGAAAAGATATTCGAGATCACAGCAGTGGTCTCAGTAGCTTATTTGTCTGAAGCGTATGATGATGTTACCAGAAAGACGCAGGTTCAAACCTGAGAGCAATTTTTTCTATCAGTAAAATGCACTTGTACCTATATCCTTATTTTCAAAAGATATAGCATGCGTTAATGCCACCTACAATAAAAATAACAACTTAATAAAGGAATTATTATTATTATATTATGTACTTACGGTTGCCTTGGAGCCTATCCAGAAGTGTATGTCCCAAGATAGCTGACCCTGTTCTTCTACTGCCGTCTTCAACACAATGTAGCAGTCGCCTTCGAAAAATTTGCCATGCGCTACCTACACAAAGAAGTTACGAAGTCAATAAACAAATTGGAACGTATTTTATCCGATTAATCGTATTATATCGGTTATATTTATATTTTTTTTTGTGAAAAGAAAAATGTATGAAAAACCAGAAAAAAAATTATGAAATGTTTCTCAGTAAAGACATTCTATGTCAGAAACATTATTATAAATAATGGACAGACGCCAGCACATCAAGCTACCACAATTTGTTAAATTTCTTTTATAGATTTTCAACTTTAAAATAACATAATAAGGTTCATTTTCAATTGGGCGTCTTTACCACAAAAGTTTACTTTACCTCGTCAACGGGCGCCGGTATGAAGTTCTCGATCTCCCACACCATCAGGCCGGGCGTTTGTCCCGTGTCTTCATCGAAGAACTCTGAGTAGTCTAGCGGAGGCTTCTCCAGGCTCTCGTCCCACCGCTTCGGCCTATGGCGAAATATTGCTTATTATTGCCAAACACTACAAAATAAATTAGAAAAATACTCTTCGTCTTACATACAATTTTGAAATTTGCAACACCTGAAAAAGGTGCTAAGCTGTACATTATGTTATATTTAAGATCTTATTATCTTAGTATGCAAATAAATAGTTTGAGTTTGAGTGATTTAAGGGAAGGACGAAGGTAGAATCGCGAAAACGGATTTAAGGCAATTTTTAGACGAATCTATAATCTAATCTAAATCTTCCGGTTTTATAAATCAATCCTGGGGTAGGGTAGACGGGTATCTACAAGTGTGGAGTCGGGGTTTGCTGTGTTGTTATATATAATTTTAGGGAACGTTTCGCGTTAGGGGTTGGCTGATACAAATCTGTAACATTTGTTGTACCTAATCCCTATCCTATTTAGGATCACTTGTACAACCCCTCTAAAGAACACAACTCGGAAGAGTAACGGTCTCATTCTATTTCTGTTCCAAGTTGCGTATAGAATATCATTCTACACGTTTGATAGCGATCAAGCGAGTTATATTACTCGATACGCATAACATTTCTTCGTGACAAGAATAAATATAGTGAAGCGGAAAATATAAACGTAATAACTAGGGAATCTAGAATTAGAAACTAAATTAAACTGTATCGAAAACCATGTCTAATATCTGGCTATTGTGCCCTAAAACCTGCAATCAAAGGTACCTCTGCGGACGCTGTAGAAGTGGCGAATATTAGATCAATGAAATTTTTAAAATGTACCAACGACACCTAGAAAAATAATCTGCATAATATGCCTCCATATTTTGTACTTAAAGTAACTAGCAATATAGCCATGATTTAGGTTAATTAAGACTACTAACTTGAGCTCCGAGTTCCTCTGGTCGAGGCTCTGGTCATTGTGCTGCGTGTTGGCTTGCTCCTGCATGCCGCGGAGGATCAGTGCCGAGTCGCGTTGTTCGGGCTCCGCGCGACCGCGACGGAGACGGAGTTTGCGCGCGATGGGGTCCGATTTGACACCTATTGATTATAAATGTTGGAAAAGAAAATTGAATATCCCTTGTGGGGTGGTGTGACTGATTTTCTACGGTAACTGGCGAATAATACCTTACCTATTTAATGAAAAGGTACATTTCACAATAAATATTCGTTTTAGCGTGAATATTTATTTGAATATCTAGTTAGTGATATGTGTGCGCTAGCTGAGATGCTATATGTGTCAGAGGTAATATTAGGTAGGTAGACACTTAACATAATTAAAAGCCCGCCGTGTGGACCCGGGCTATAGAATAGGCCACCCCTTCTTCTCCTATGGGTGTCGTAAAAGGCGACTACAGGATACTAGCCGGAATATGGGATATTTAAGATCTTCCCATCCATTTTGTCTCCGGAAACCGATATATGGTGGTATTACCATGAATTATACTGGAATGCTACCAAATGCCAAACCTTATAGTGGGCAGTAGTGCTTTCAGCAAAAGCATTCCAGGTACTACGCTCACCAACCCGCCTGCCAAGCGTGGTGACTATGGCAAATCCCCCTAAATGAGCAGCAATTAAAAGTCATCAAGCACAAATTAGCTAAACCTTTAATTTAGTCAGTTTTCTTTAAAATTTTAATTTTAACACACTTACTGCTAGGCGTCGTGGGTTCACTGGTGGCAGCACCAGCTAGCTGCAGTTGAGCTTGCAGCGAGAAGTCAATGTTGTAATACTGGAGGCCGGCGCCCCTCGCGCGCTCGACCGGCTTCGGCGGCATTACCAGGTCAGGGTTGCCATGCAGTTGGAGACTCTCCAAGTCACTCAGCAGGTGGATGGCATCGGGCAACGTGATCAACTTGTTGCAGCTCAAGTTTAACTTCTTCAGGGAACCACACCTTTAGAAATAATATATTTTACATATATACCATCACGTCTGTATCCCCAAAGGATTAGACAGAAGTGTATTGATGTACACCCGTAGTTCGCAGCACAGACGCAAGCAGGTCAACCTATCCAAAACTGTCAAATTTTCCCAATTGAATATGAACCTTATAATGTTGTATTAAAGTTGAAATCCTATCAAAGAATTTTGACAAATTGTGGTAGCTTGATGTGCTGGCCTCTGTACCTAATAGGGGTCCCATGTAATATTGCCATTGACTATGCAGAAATCCGAACTCCGAGGCGACTACTAAGAGTTTCATAGAAAAACCCAGCAACACCTACTGTGCGTGATATCTTAGGTCCTGGATAATTCTCAGGACCTCACGCTCAGCAAGCTCGCTCGCTAGACTAATGAGGTAATAGAATTTCATATGATTAAAAAATATAGATAAAAGATAAAGAGGGGCTCGTGGCTAAGTAATAATTACGCTGATCAACGGATCGGCAAGGTTAAGCTGCGCTAGCCACGGTCAGTCTTTGGATGGGTGACCATTCTTAACACATCGAGACCCCTTATGCCTCGAAGAGCACGTAAAGCTGTTATTCCTGGTTGTCATACCAACACTTATGACAATCAATAGTGGTAGTTAGAACCTTAAAAAGCCTGACAACCGGTCCGTCTCAGGATATCGGGTATTGCCTAGAAATTGGGTTGAGGTCAGATGGCAGTCACTTTTTGTAAGATACAATATTCAGCCGCATCTGGATAGACTGAAAGCCAACCCCAAAATAGGTGGGAAAAGGCTCTGATTGAAATTTATGAATGTTTACAAAATGGATGTTTGTCGTAAAACCACTCAAAGTATAGACGCCAGCAGGTCAAGCTATACAAAGCTGTCAAATTTTCCCAATTGAAAATGAACCTTATTTTGTTGTGTTAAAGTTGAAAATCTATCAAAGAAATTTGACAGATTGTGGTAACTTGATGTGCCTCTGTTCCTACTTTCACACGAAGATTTCGCATGACAAAGCGTTAGTTACGGTTTTCCAACGTTCCGCGGTCTAATTACGTGTAGAATAATGCGCCACAAATAATCTATTAACATGGAAACATATATTCAACAGCTGTTAGAATAATTTATCGTTTTGTTAGATACAGACACGCATCGTATATTATATGTATGTATGAACATAAATTATGGAATTGCACTTTGAATGACTGTCAAAGTGTCAAGGAAAATTAATTATTTCAGATGTATTTTGTTCTTAGAATATTTTACTACTTTATTTGTGTTTCTACTAATATAATGGCCAATAAACTACTAGAGAGGCCTAGAAAATATTGGCGAACTGTGTGTCTAACGTTTCGAGGACAGTCGTGATGTTGGTATGTTATGCTCAGTACATAATTTTATCTCAATTTGTCAGAACATTGTTCTGATAAAAATACTTCGTCAGTAGAACTGTCCTAATAGCGCTGCTAATAGGTAAGGTGATTATTTATTGGATGTGTAATTGAAGTTATAGGATATTGCACATGTTTTATATACAGAGGCCACAATCTGTCAAATTTCTTTGATAGATTTTCAACTTTACAACAAAACAATAAGGTTCAAATTCAATTGGGAAAATCACAGTTTTGGATAGCTTAACCTGCTGGCGTCTGTACATAGCTAACTGTACATAATATTTTTTTTCTCATCTTCCATTTATCAAAGACAACAAATTTGAAGACAATTAATAAAAGTTCTTTGACTTTTGGGAATGCCCCAAACATTACGCTGACTACTGACCTAAATTATAAACATGGCTTGTGTAGTAATTAATTAATGACATTGTTAATGAAAAGAAACATATTTTTTAACAGAACCACTGAAAGCTTATTAATCTCGTTTGCTCTTCAGAGACTAATGTAACAAAAACAGAACGCTTTTTTAAATCTCGTTTGCTTTTCAACATCATACAAAAACAGTATTAACGATATAAGTGGTTTACTACCATTTTCAACTTTATAAACTACAAAACTGACCTGCAAAGTCCTTCAGGTATCATTTCCAGCAAATTGTTAGCAGCCGAGAACACCTCCAGGCTACCGAGCTTCCCGATCCCAGAAGGGATGCCTTCAAAGTCCAGCTTATTGTCATCGACATGCAACCTCCTTAGATTCTGAAGCTTGCACATAGATGCTGGTAGCGCCGTTAAATTGTTCCGCGACAAGTTCAAGCTCTCCAGTTTTTGCCAGTTGTCCATAGCTGTGGGTATTTTTATCTAATTAATCATTTTCTCTTTTTTAGCCTAAATTGTGACATTCACGTGTATGGAGGCCAGCACATTAAGCTATCCCAATCTGTCAAATTTATTTGATAGATTATCAACTTTAAGACATAGTTATAAGGTTCACGTTCAACTGGGAAAATTTGACAGTTTTGGATAGATTGACCTGCTGGTGTCTGCACATACATTCAAATAATGAATTTAATTCTACTATTCTAGACTTTAAAAAGGACTATGATTCTCGAGTTAGTTTCGGCGTTTCTTCTCGTGCCAAAAGTTTATTTTCAATACCTACTAAAAATCTTACGAAAGCTTATTAGAAATGTTGACTTCTACAAGAGTCATTAAAGGACCGAATATCTACCGATATAACCATATTGTTCAGTAATTGGATAGCGGAGGTCAGATGGCTAGCCTGGAACCTCGATCACCGGTCTGGATCGATAGATTAGAGATGGTCATGAAAACATATTAGAATAGGCCACAGCTTAGACTACATACAGCCTCTAGGCAGCGGATTTTAAGAAATGCTGTGTTTTCAGAAAAGGGCAAAGCAAAAAAATGAAGGCAAATAATTTATGCCCGTTATTAACGACCAGTCTTTCTTTCGCAGTTAATTTAATTTCGAGAACAAAAAATATATACTCGCATCTTACAAATGTAAAAAACTACCGTCTAATATTAAGAAGTCGTTTGAATCACAATTCCTGCATCACTGAACTAATTCCAGAATAAAAAATTAAAGAATGCCTTTTAAAAACGAAGTAATATAAAGTTCATGAGTGCTGTGACGACATTATAAACACTGCCACAAAGGTTTTGAGCACGAAGGCGATATGGTTCACCACGTTAGTGTTAAAGATCAGTTACATGTACGTATGTAAGGCTGACCTAGGTCACGGATGGGTGGTCGTGGTCATAAGCGGAACATCAATGGTCACAACACACTTCGTATTAACAGTATCATGTGCCGCACATGTCTCTGCCACTCCTTTGTTTTGAAACTTTTATATTGAAAACCGGCTTGATTTAAAACACTAAATCAAGCCGGTTTTCTTGAAAAGTTTTCAAGTTTCCCTCGTCTAGTTATCAAGTCATAGTTAAATTTCAGATTTTCAGTAGCGTAAAGTAGATACAGTTGTTTAAGGGTCCCGGAACCCGTGCATAGCTTATGGCAATAGGACACAAGCAGTCATATCTGATAACGTAATCTTAATAATCTTAATGCTTGTTTGGTTTACTTTAATCTGTTTTTTTTATATACAACTAAGGTGGCAAACTAGCATACGGCCCACCTGATGGTAAGCGGTTACCGTAGCCTATAGACGCTTGCAACACTAGGGGTATCACTTGCGCGTTGCCGATCCTGTAAAACGAAAGAGGAATAGTTGGGTTGGCAGTATAAGGGTCAAAATCCCCCCACTGCCAACACACAGTTTCCTCGCGGAGAAGAAAAAATTTCCAGCTCACGACACTATTGGGGAGGGATTAGATATGATTGGTTAAGATCTAAGGAAAGAAGGGCCAAAAATGCGAGAAAGATTTAAGGATATTGACATTTAAGGTCTGAGCCAAACTCGAATAACAATAAAACTAATCCCCCTAATTAGTTTTGGATCTAAACATTAACTTTTGACTACAGAACCGACAATAAAGTGATGTTTTATAAAAATAAAGTGTATATAACTTTCACTTATAAATTGATTGATCATATGCATAGTAAAACAGAAAGCATGACTTGGATATATGTGCATGTAATTACCAATGAACATGCAAACGCACAATGCTAAGACTTTATGCATTGATTATATCATAGCAATAGAAATACCTTCCAATAAGCAGTGGTAGCCTGTTCTGTCAAGTGTGGAAAAATGGGTGTCAAATCTGGATTTCAAATCCAAACCATGCATCTCATATTTTTCGAAATCATAATTATGGGTATGTTACAGTGAGTAAACCTGCATGCCTGAGAGATTTTGTTGGTGACAATAAGTCTGCCAATCAGCATTAGGTCAGTGTGGTGGACTATAGCCTAAACCTAAACTTTTAAAATTGGATAGAGTTAGTAAGTCTAGTTTTGAATACTGAAAAACAAAGTGTGACTTGGTAGTTGTTGCATTTACTAATGCATTTCGTGTGGGTATTAACAGAGACGAAGTTTAAATTCAAAAGACAAAAACATTCTATAAAAGGGGTTAGAACTTTTTTGTATGGAAGCTGACATATCGGACCCACCGCCATTTTGTTTTTTTTTCGATATCGCGGCGCACGATGGAAGTCATAAGTAGTGATACAAAAAATGACAGTAACTTGGTACCCCAAAATGTCACGTTACCAAAGAAGGTAAAGATCGACATAATGAGTACAACAATAATCATTAAAAATAGACTTATTATGTGACTATAGGCGTCAGACTGTATCCAAATAATCGTTCCCAGGTTGATTATTATTACTGTTTATAGAAAGAGAGTAGGTACAGTTATGACAATTATTAGGTATATTTATTTAGTAGACAAATATGTAATAATAATAATATACCTTGGAACGATTATTTGGATACAATCTGACGCCTCACGTAATAAGTCTATTTTTAATGATTATCGTCGTACTCATATTTCAATCTTTACCTCCAAATATCTCGGTAACGTGACATTT
Source organism: Acronicta alni (assembly GCA_964056405.1). Lineage (NCBI taxonomy): Eukaryota > Metazoa > Arthropoda > Insecta > Lepidoptera > Noctuidae > Acronicta > Acronicta alni. Next base: position 11,306,845 of record OZ043927.1, on the reverse strand, counting down.
TGGGGTACCATGTTACTGACAGTTTTTGTTTCTTTATGTGTCCTCTACATATCACTTTCATAATGCGACGCGATTTTGAAAAAAAATCAATATGGCAGTCGGGTCGATATGCCTGGTCGGATCTATCCCCTTTCATGCACACTTGTAATATTAAGTAACATTGATTGGGAAGGTCGAGTTGGAATGAGTGACGCTAACAGACTCCCAATAAAATATCATGATGCAGTATCTTACCTGAAGACACCTCAGTGATCTCATTATCACTAAGGTTCAACCGCTTGAGGCTCAGCAGTGAGTACAGTGCGTCAGGTACTTTGGTCAGGGCATTCTTAGATAAGTCCACATCTGACAAGTTTGATAGGGTTTCAAGTGATGCAGGTAGATTGGCTAAGGTTCTCTGTGTGTTGCGCATGTGAAGCACTTCCAAACTCTGAAGTGAAGGTAGTTGCCTGAAAATGAACATTGTTTTGTACTTCATGGCTTCCTAGTGTAAGCTGACCTTGGCTTTGTATAGACTTTCTGTGCAATCAGAGGCCAGCTTACTAAAAATGTGTATTTTATGTACTTAATATATTACTTATTATAACTATATGTAAATGTGCATACAAATTAATAATAATAATTCTTTACTGGTAACAATTATAATAATTAAAAGCCTGTAGTGTCCACTGCAGGGTAAAGGCCTCCCCACTCTCTTTCCACTTCTCTCGGTCCATTCATTTTCACACTCCATTACTGGCAACAATTACATAGTATATTTAAATTACATAAAAACATTGCAATTAATATGTTATTAACCTGCTTCTGATCAGAATGATGCTGTTCACAAATGAACATGTCCATCACCATGTTTTCATACATTTATTGCTACATGTATTAGTTAGAAGCTACTTTACGTTCTGTGTTTCTCACCTCAATTGGAATACTCCAAGAGGATTATCATTAAGTATAAGAGTCTGCAGGTTCGCCAGCCTCCTTGTCTGAGGGGGCAGAGTCTCTAACAGATTGTTGGATAGATCCAGAAACAATAGATCTGTTAATTGCACGAACAATGTTGGTGGTATGCTCTCAATTCTAAAATCAAATAAAAAATAAAGTTAGGTGTATAAAAATTTGAAGTAACATCGGAGAATCAAAACAAAGCTAAAGCAGCAAAGGAGCAGATGGCTAGTTTAATACTATCAAGACTAATTTGAAATTCTGTCGGTGAAGTGAAGGCCTTATCTCACCATTTTTGTGGAACATACAAGTCGCAAATACAAATTTTCCATTTCCCCCACATTTTTTTTAAATTAGGCTGATGGTCTAATTGTTATCAAAATATTTGCTAAAAATTATAATGTAATTTAAGTAGAAAGGATTAAACAAAATGAAGTAAGGTTAAAGATAATTATGAAGTGTACTGTACTTAATTTATCTATTAAATTAGCATAAAGGATGAGCTTACCCAATTGACACCAATACTTTATCATTTAATTGGTTTTGTGTTCAATAAAAATTCTGTTTACATCATACTTAAGATATTGAGCAGGAATATCATAAATAATGTTATGGTTATTTTATTTTCGGTTTAATATTTTCATTATCATTAAATAAAAAGATAAAATTAAATAGAAAAGCTTATAATGGCAAGAGATATTTAAAGAAATAAGCATTGGTTTCAGTATATCCTTAGATTTTAAAAACTTTGTAGTTAGCAAACTACCTAGTATATGCATTATATCCTAGATAAAAGATTAAATTAAATACTTACTTATTATGGCTGAGATTTAAGACTAGCAATGATTTGGCTTTCTCCAGTCCTTCCGGAACTTCCTTCAGCCTGTTATGTGACAGGTCGAGAGTGGTCAGCTCTTCTAATCTAAAGAGCTCAGCCGGGATCCCTGAGCTCTTCACTTTGTTGTGCCTTACATTTAGTGACCGCAAACATTTCAGTTCAGTTAACTCACCAAATAACTTCTCTAAACTGTTCTTCTTCAATGAAAGATTCTCCTAAGATTGAAATGATAATGTTGATATTGTATTAAAAAACATTATTTATCATATCAGTAAAGTCAACAATAAATAAAAATATTAATCACTGGACAAAAATGGCACTCAGATCTAATCAGTTTCAAGTCAAATAAAAAATCATTTAACATTTGATTTTGGGTTTGTACCTTTGAAAGTACAGTTTGTTTTTTTTTTGTTTTAAGTTGACATAAATTTAATAAATGTTTAGATAGATCAAAAACTTAAAAAGGCTTACTTACCAATTTCATCAACTTCCCTAATTCCTCAGGAATATCAGTCAGATTCGTTTTGTCAAGCCTCAGCCATTGGAGGCCAGTCATATACCGTATAGCATCAGGGAATTTATCATCCTACAAGTAAGAAAAATATTTATATCCAAATATGAAAGGTTAAGGATATGATCTCATCCATTGTTGATTTTTTTAATGTATCGACATTCAAGGAACACTTACGCTGAAATCGTTACAGGTAAAGTCGACACCACGAACGAACGGCAATAAGCCTGTATTTGCCATGTTTACCACGACTTATTTATGAAAATACATTAGTTCTTGTAGATTGTAGAAAAGTTAACAGGTGAATGAATTACAGGAATTGACATTTAAAAAATAAAATCGTGACACTGACAGCTTGTGCTTGACAGATAGGTAGGTACTGAGTGCAACTGTGCAAATTTTATGACAAATCTGTTGCACAGACTATAAAACACATAAAAACTTTCCTTAAGAGTCTGTTTCACCATGTGCTATTTACATTTAAATATTGTTTTCAAAAACAATAATTAAGGTAAATTAGTTGAATTGAACAGATCAATGCAACTAGCTATTGTACAGTCAGCGTCAAATAGTTAGTGACACTCAGGGTATTCAAATAAATAGACGCAACCAAAAAGTCAATAATATCGGTACAAACAAAGTTTCCATAATGTTGTCAACATTATAGTCGCTCAAAAGGTCGAGACGTTTAAAACGTCATATAGATAGGTTCAGTCAAACAGTCATAAATATGGTTACAGTCATCCCGCCAATGGTATCCAAGCATTTTATGTGTTCAAAATTATGGAAGACCTTAGAAAAATAAACTTTACTGCTATACATTTTAAATACCTATTATTTCTCACATCAATTAATGTGAAAACAATTATACAGAAAAATGAAAGGAATAGAAACTACTGTTGTCCTTTTCATTTTAAGCATGACGTCATAGACATGTCTTTTGTTTTTTAAAGGCTCGTGCATAGCCTTTTACGATACTTGTAAGCAATAAACAGCTGACTGAAAATAGATGTACCTAAACCCAATGATATTATAAATAAAATTAAACCTCATTGATAGTGAGTATGACTATAATATTATATCCCATAGAGCTCTTGCTCTATCTATCTATATATTTTAATTATACACTCTTGTGCATAATTAAAATTTAAATGATTCAATATCATGATCATTTTATTTTAACAATGAACGTCGACAAAATTACTAGACTCGATAGTGCTTGCAAAAAAGAGGTGCAAGCGATTTTCAACCTTATTGACTATTATTCAAAAACCGCTATTTAAAACATAAACAAGGTAATAGAGTGGATGAATAACTAAAAATAAACAATAAAATAATGTCAATAAGGTCGATAATCGCTTGCATCAATTTTTACAACTAAAATCGTTTAAATTAAGAAATCCAACTATTGTTTTTTCAATTTTCTCTAGTTTTTGACTGCTTACCATCAGGCGGGCTGTGTGCTTGTTTATACATACCTATATTTATAGGTATGTATAAACAATATATACTTACCTATAAATATAGGTATGTAGTGCGAATATGGTTACGGAGACACCTTCCTCCCTCAAATATAAATTCGATGTTTTGTGGTGTCACTAATGCGATAAGTAGCCATATTTCTAGCTTGCTTTAATATTGCACTTGACATTGATATTACTGACAGATAAATAGACATGCAATTACAACCCTAGATTGCCTAAAGAGGTTTTCGTCTTTGGGAAACCGTTTATTTCTATAACATGCTGGTTTATTTTTCTAATGTGTTCCAAATTTTTGAACTAAGTGTTCAAAAGTTTAAATGCTTGGATACCATTGGCGGGATGACTGTAACCATATTTATGACGGTTTGACTGAACCTATTTATATGACGTTTTAAACGTCTCGACCTTTTGAGCGACTATAATGTTGACAACATTATGGAAACTTTGTTTGTACCGATATTATTGACTTTTTGGTTGCGTCTATTTATTTGAATACCCTGAGTGTCACTAACTATTTGACGCTGACTGTATGTAACATAATACAAAACATGAAAGTTCATATTACTTACTTTTTATTATCACTCATTAAACTTATAACTTAAACCCACACCACATGACGCCTGTATTACCGAAGGGTTAGGCAGAGGTGTATTCTTAATTTCCTATTACCATTGACAATTTCATAGACACTGCTCGACCTGGGAATCGACCCCAGAACCTCATGCGTAATTGCGTAGCATTCGCGTTTACAACCAATAGGCTATTAAGACAGGTTAATGTTATAGAGCAAAGATAAGCATGAGATGTTTCGTTAGAAATATTGGAATAGTATTTGTATCTTCTCCCAGCTTAGCTCATAGATCTATTATTGAACAGACGGCTATTGGCTTGGCTCAGTATTTAAGAATCACCAGTCGATGCGGTTTCCTTGCCTCCGCTCCAGTTCAACTTCAATCAGCAGTAGCATACATCTTTCGCCCACTTTGGTGTAGGTAACCTACACCTTCGGAGCCATACGCCAATCTTCTCTTGCCTCCATAAATTATCACCATAGAATTCATGGCGCATGGTCTTATTAGTTGTTGTAGGTATTTGTCTTATAGACTTGTTACCTACCCCTTTTCTTGAATACAAAATTGCGTTGCAGCTGACCATAGATGTCGTATTGAACTGTCTGGACATCAGTTCAATAGGTAGGTACTTACTACATCTATGCAGCTGACTATTGATTGTGAGATCCTGAGTGGAATTCCGAGGTTGGTTAAGACATTTGATTTATGTCCTATGAAATCTGTAAAATTCAATGATATTAATTTGCAAAGGCTTTAAAAACAATGAGATCTAATCTTTCAAAATTATGTTTGAAATTTTTAAGTATCTATCTAGAAGGGTATGGAAACGAAGAGTTGCGGTACTTAGGTAGGTATTGATTTCCGTATTTATATAGGTGACCAGGCCAATGCACCTGCGTTAACCGGGTCACCTAACTACAGAATGCAGATGGATGATTCTTGGAACCTAGATCGATTGCGTGACCTATTTCTATAGAACTCTATTATAGGGCAGGGCGTGGCCTGGAAAATTAATAGATGCAGTACATTTTGATATCAGCGTGGTGTGTTTAAAATGTTAGTGATAAATAAAAGTAGTCAAAAAGTCAGCTCTACATGCCAAAAAAGCAGTCGCTTTTTTACACTTAGGGTAGATACCGCCAAACGAATTCCTTTAATCTGCCTATTTCATAATATTTGACTACCTTTAAATATATTTAAAAAGTATTATTATTAACCTTTTGACCACCACGTCATAACGAAAATCCGTGTTCTCTACGCCAAGCGACAAATTGTAGTATTTAATAATAGGTAAAAAAACATCAAATTTTTGTAGTATTTTGAACTAAAAAAAAGTGGTATTTTTGACGTGCCATGCCGTTGTTGGCGTCGTGAGCAAGTTTTAATTTGACGTCTGTACACGTCCGTGGCGGTCAAAAGGTTAATGACAAACAGCATTAGTTTTTGTCACATTAATAAAAAAACTATTTTCAACAGTACATTTATTCTAATAACAAAGCATCACCTATAAAGTTTTTCACAAATCAAACAGCTATCTCACTAACCAATCAATAATTACAAAATTAGACCCAGTGACTTGACAGCAGAACATACCTGCAACTTTCAGGAACAGAAAAACATAATAGATAAGAAAAAATGCAACTTAATTCAATACAATATTATAGTAATATTTAAACAATAATTTGATTATTTTGTTAACATTTATATAACTATTGATTAAATGCGATAGGGGTTTTTTTGTGGGTACTTATGTACAGAGGTTTCCCTAAAACAAAATATTTCAAATCATGTTTAAAATAGGTATCTATGTATTTTTAACTAACACACTAACATTAAAGCATTAGGGGTGATTTTTATTTTTATATTATATGGAGATGTCAAACAGGTTACAATGAATGCTTAAGTCGGTTAAAAATTGATTTATCGGGGCATGGGAGGCATGTTCGGCATCGGACCAGACAAGGCAGTGTTCGTTCCTAACAAGACCTGTAACAAAATAAGAAATGAAAATATATGACAGAAACCAATTCAGTTTCCAGTAATTCATTGTATTTACCTGTTTTTGTTGTGACTTTTCCATTTCAGCCATTTGAGCCCTCTCTACTTCAAATATGACTGGAGCAAACAGGATGACTGATGAACTGGCCACCACCCACATGACTGAGCGGGATAGTCCATAAAGAGATTTAACTCCCGTCCTGAACAGAAAATCTCTAGTAAATTTAAAATAAAATATTTATTTAACATGTTACCACAATAGACCATGAATTGTCAAACAACTTGTACAAATTGAATCTTAACAGGCTTGTAGTACAAAACCACAAATGAAATCTTGAATCATTTGGGTATTTAACTTACAAAGTATTTGTAGTAACACTATATGTGCAGTTTCGTACAGATTCTGGAAACATCTCAGTCAAGCCCCATAACCGCTCTGATAAGGTTTCGTCAGGTTCCTAAAACACAAGTATATTCAATGCATGTTAGGTTTAATTATGATACATAGCAAATTAGACTTGAAATGAAAACTCACATCATCATATTCTTTCAGTGGGCCACTAATAGGTGTCCCTGCGCTGGGCGATGATCCTAGCTGCAATTAAATTATCGTCATTAATACAATACACCTGTTAACATTTCTGTACACTGTGTAAGCTCAATCTGTACATACTGAAGGGGTTATAAAAAAATCTTCGGGTCTGCGCTCTGGGGTATCATCTTTGCTTGCCGTCAAAGACTCCATTCCGCTATCACTTTGTTCCAGTTCATCGGTCAAATCCATTGGAATGTTATTAACCGAGAAGCAGTTATGAATAACACTTCCTTGATACGTAATTCCAAATAAAATTCTAGTTCGATTTGGTTCTAGAGCTCAATAAATCGTAACATGCACACTACCTTTGCACAAAAGACGTAACCGGGGTTGCCAGTTTCCAGTTTCACTCACAGCCACACTTGCCATTGTTGCCTTGCGAGATAATTAGTAATAGTATTATTTAGTATTCAATTTTCAAAATTTGTAGTTAACCCTGGCTAGTGGCGGGCTGCAGCTCAAGTCTTTTTTCAAATATATATTTTTAACCCAAGAAAAAAATAATAATAACCGTTTTAATTTAACCTTATTAAGTTCATAAACTAATTGTATACCTAAGTAATTAAGAGTCGGCGCCAAATTTTTTGGAATGTTAAAGTTTATCGCTGGAGATTTCACGTTGCATTGTTAATTTGATTTGGTTATTTCTTTAAATTTAAGGTAATTTAGTGAGCTTTGTTCATTGATAGTTTGGAGCCGACTCAAAATTACAAAGTATACTTATATTTTAAGAACTTTATTTTTAGTTTTATAGTTTTTTCAGTGGTTTGTTTTGTAAAAAAGTTTTTAATAAATAACCTAACCTAACTAAAAAATCCTACCAACTTAGAAGGCATACTTGTTTAAAATCAATTATTAAAAAAATTACCATTATCTAAAAAAGAGGATCAGATATGATCAGGCGATCGCTCTGATCCGGGTAACTACCGGCCCATTGCCATCACCTCCTTGCTCTCAAAAATAATGGAATCCCTAATAAACCGCCAACTTCTACAGTATCTAGAGGAGCACCAGCTAATCTGTGATCGCCAATACGGATTTCGTCAGGGTCGGTCAGCTGGTGATCTTCTAGCCTACCTGACCCACCCTTGGGCGTTGGCGATTGAGAGCAGGGGGGAGGCCATGGTGGTAAGTCTGGACATTGCGAAAGCCTTCGATCGGGTGTGGCACAAGGCGCTTCTTTCGAAGCTTCCTTCCTACGGGCTGCCTGAGAAACTCTGCAACTGGATCTCCAGTTTCTCACGGAGCGTAACATCAAGGTCGTTGTCGACGGTTCATGTTCCAGCTCTATGCCCGTGTACGCTGATGTCCCACAAGGCTGTGTGCTTTCCCCAACCCTGTTTCTTCTGCATATCAATGATATGTTACATTCCGTTAACATTCATTGCTATGCAGATGACAGTACGGTGGATGCCTCTTACTTTGGCCACTCCAAAATTTCTCAGGCACACGTCCTTGAGTGTCGGAGCAAACTTGTTCGAGATCGAGACTACCAAATCTCGAATTGGGGTAATCTGAACTTAGTGCAGTTTAACCCTCAAAAGACACAGGTCTGCGCGTTTTCTGCGAAAAAAGCTCCCATGGTCGTGCCTCCTCAGTTCCAAAACACCACTTGATTTTAGGCCGAGTATTGGGATTCTTGGTACGGACGTAGAGAGTGACGTCAAATTCCGCGGTCATTTGGAAGACAAAGCTAAGTTGGCCTCCAAAAAGCTGGGTGTCCTGAACAGAGCTAGGCGGTACTTCACATCGGCGCATCGCCTCCAATTATATAAGGCGCAAATACGGCCGCACATGGAATACTGCTGCCACCTCTGGGCCGGGGCTCCACAGTATCAGCTTCTTCCTTTTGATCGCATTCAACGTCGTGCAGCTCGAATCGGTGACGGGAGTCCCACTGGTCGGCTTGATCCTCTTGCCCTGCGTAGGGACGTGGCGTCTCTATGTATTCTCTATCGCATTTATCACGGGATTTCGAGTTGATTCATTGTTTAACAACCTCTTCGTGAATCGTGGGATAAGATATATTATTTATATGCGCATACATAAACAGACCAAATTAAAGGTGAAAAGAATGCTATTCTTACGAGTGTTCTGAGGAATTGTTCGAACTTGTACCTCCCGCTACGTTTCGCCACAGATCCGATCGTTAGAGATCGAAATTTCATCCATTTCACCTGGATCACCAGATCCATCCATCCATCCATCCATCCATCTGGAGACCAGTCCACCACCGTTCGTTTCTCAAGAAACTTTTTACCGCGAACGACTGCTCAGCGGAATCAATTACCAGCGGAGGTATTTCCGATCCGGTACGACATAGCAACCTTCAAGAAGCGAGCCTATTCTTATCTCTAAGGCCGGCAACGCACTTGCAACCCCTCTGGTGTTGTGGGTGTCAATGGGCGGCGATGATCACTTACCATGAGGTGACCCGCTTGATCGTTTGCCTCCGTCTTCCGTATAATAAAAATATTTATAATTATCTTGTTACCTTATATGCAGTTCATATAAAATTTATCCGTAGATTAACTAATATACACGAAATAATTATTAAAAAGATTAAACATAAAAAGCTTTTTTTTTATGAGATAGGGTGGGCAAACGAGCAGACGGATCGCCTGATGGTAAGCGATTACAGCCGCCCATGGACACCCGCAACACCAGAGGAGTTTCAGGTGCGTTGCCGCCCTTTTTGGCTTAGTGGTCATAGCGTCTGGTGTACCTAACCAGAAGACGCAGGTTCGAATCCTGCCCGCGGTCCAATTTTTCCTTTTCTAAATAACTTTACATCATTTATTTTAAAAAAGTGCTCAATTATACTTTATAGGATCAAATAGTATTGTCCCACAATATTGTCCCATTTTATTTTGACGCAACATTACACGATTGTTGCTCTATTGATTTAACGTTTCAATATTCTATTTAATATAGCATTAGACAAATAACGATGAAATTACGACAGATAATGTGTTAATAAATTATTGAATTTATATCATAAATTTATTTTTAAATGGTAATTAAATTAGTAGTATTGTAATCGTGAAATAACGTAGCTTATTAATAACTATTATCGAAATAACGCTGGCGTTATAACCGTTATTTGTCTAACGTTATAATGAATGAAGTGTAGGTGTAAATTCCTAATTTACTACAACTTTTTTTTACTATGTGCAAAATCTGCATGGATCATTCACTGCCATTGGAGATGGTGGCGGGGTAAATCGGACTCATATTATTAGAACTGCTTTACTTCCCTTGATATAACACTGGATTTATTATTAACAGGGACAAACCCATTCGAAGCAACAAATAAAATAAATCACTTTTTTGCTAACGTTGGCAAAAATTTGGCAGAAATAACTTACCATTCCAGAAGCGTTCCCCATCAAAGTCTGACTATGACTTCTTCTACATTAAATTCTTTTGTTTTGTTAGATACGGATATAAATGAAGTATTAAGATTAATAACGGACTTAAAGGACGTTTGTGCTGTTGGGTGGGATGACATTCCTAATAGCATACTTAAGAAATTTAAATTAATACTTGCCCCTCCTTTAACTCACATTTTTCATTTATGTTTATCTCAAGGAATATTCCCTAAAGCACTTAAAAAAGCTGTGATTACCCCTGTGTTCAAATCGGGAGACAAAAACTGTAATAGCAACTATAGGCCTATTTCAGTCTTAACAGGCATTTCAAAGATTTTGGAAAAAATTATTAACAGTAGATTAATAAAATATCTTGAAGATTACAACTTACTTTCAGATAGTCAATTTGGATTTAGGCCCAAAAGATCAACTAGCCAAGCAGTACACCAATTGACAGATTATATAAGCACTAATTTGGATAATGGGATGCACACTATTGGGATCTTTCTGGACCTCGCTAAAGCTTTCGACACTATTTCTTGTTCTTTACTATTGCACAAGCTTGAAACAATTGGGATAAGAGGACCTCAACTTTCTCTTCTTTCTGATTATCTTAGTGATCGTCATCAATGTGTCAAAATTGGTCAGTATATAAGTTCTGACATTAAAAATAGCTGTTACGGCATTCCACAGGGCAGTATTTTGGGCCCTACACTATTTTTAATTTATATAAATGACCTGTGCAGCTTAACACTACAAAATGGTATCATAATGACATATGCCGACGACACAGCTCTTTTGTTCTCAGCAAAATCTCGAGACGAGGTATATAAACACGCGCAGAATGGCTTTAATATTGTATCTAATTGGCTTCATAATAACGTCCTAACATTAAATCTAGATAAAACAAAATACATTTTATTTACAATGAGAAATACTAACATGCCTCTAAATAACCCAAACATTTACGCACATAACTGTAGAACGTACGCTGACAATGCATGTACTTGTCCTACTTTAGCTAAAGCCGACCACCTGAGATATCTAGGTATCATGATTGACGCACATTTTAATTTTCGTAAACATATTGATTTACTATGCACCCGTGTGCGCAAATTAATATATATTTTTAAGTACTTACGTAACATAGCTGACTTTAAATTAATTAAACAGGTTTACTTGGCGTTGTGTCAATCTATTCTTACCTATTGCATTACTTCCTGGGGTGGCGCTGCAAAATCAATTTTACTTCCCCTAGAACGTGCTCAAAGAGTAATTCTAAAGGTAGCGACCTCTCGTCCATATAGATTTCCTACACACAAATTGTACGTAACATGTAAGGTACTAACAGTACGTCAATTATTTATTCTGGGCATCATTCTACACCAGCACAGAGAACTACCTTTTGACTTGGTTCCTTTGGATAGGCGAAGAAAAGATTTGGTTTGCATGAACTCCCAAACTAAACGTGCTTTTGCTAGAAGATTTTATGTGTTTTTGGGTCCATTTTTGTATAACAAGCTCAACAAATTACTTAATTTATATAGTGTAAATTATAAGAAATGTAGTTTATTGTTATCGGAGTATCTTTCGAAACTCGACTATTCAGACACAGAAAACCTAATAGAAGTTGTTAAATGATAGTACTCTGTAAGTTAAATAATAAAAAAATAATGTTATAGTTATACATAGTCTTAATCTCTCTGTTGTTTGCTTTCTCTCATAGAACTTTTATATTTTCATATTACTTTTGTTTCTAATAGCTTGTCCTAATTATAAATATGTGGTAAAGTGATGGCCTGAAACACAGGTTTGTATAAACCTAGATCAGGCAGGACGCTTTTCTAATTTTATTTGAGTAGGTTTCTTTTTTCTTGTACCTAATTAATATATTTAGTTATGTACAATTTTATTTAGGCCTTATTAACACCTTTCGAATTTACTACTACTAACCCACTACTGCAAATGTATGTACTTATTTCATTGTTGTCAAAAGTTTTTTTGAAATAAATTTATTTATTATTATAACAGTTCAGGACTATGGGACTCGTGATCACATTCGGGGCGTATGACACGCACGCTACTGGGATCGCGATTGGATACGCGCATCCCTACTGGGATCAATGGAATATTTTCTGATCAGGCAGTAGCGGACTCTCCAGTAATCAGCTCATGTATGGAGGAGGTCGGAGGTCAGTATTCAATATAGTAAAATCTTACTTGCAAAGTTAGATGAGGCTGAAGAACTTTAGGCATCCGCGTAATTAAGTCACCAGTTTCCAGATTGAGCGTTACTAATTTATTGATCCTGGACTACCTTTTCTTTTTATATTCTATAACTAACACTTCGATAACTTCTCTGAAGTTCTAATGTTCATGGGTGGCAGTTATCACTTACCATGAGGTGAGCCGCATGCTCGTTTGCTCCCTATAAAAAAATAAGCAATGGGTAAATAAATAAATAAGTAATGTATAGTGGGACTAGCTTATTCTTAAACTGCTCTGGGAATATAATTATTTGCTATGATGTGGCCCATATTGCTATCATGTTCAACGTGCCCCGACATCTGGAATATATAGTATATTCTCATGAAGACAACAGCGGCTACACAAAATGCGCGCAGCAGAATGGGTCAACATACTGTTATATCTTTTAGTCTTCCCTGTAAGTTTACTGACGATACAAAAAAGAAGAATTTATTATTGCAGGATAGGGCCCTTTGCATGACCTTGTGGGATAAGCGAGGTCGCCAGATGAGGTATACAAAAATAGTATAATATATAATAAATATTTACTTGGCATTCAGACGGATTACTGCAAGTGCAAGGGACTTCCGTTGGCATTTCTTGAAATCTACTGTTGGAAATTAAATATCAGATATATTTATTTAATTCATGAATTCATATATTTAAATGTAATACATTTGATATATTATCTTTACCATTGACATACAGCTACAAATACTTCTAAATTTAAAACTTGATGGGAATATTTAAAAAAATTTGGTAGTGACGGACGATAATGGATGTTTCGTCCTTTCGTGAATTATTGTTTACTAGAAACTTTAAAACCTTATATAAAGGCTTTACTATTAAAATATGGTTCTTGTTTATTCAGTGTAATAAAATTATACTCCTAATTTTGAAAGTAGTACGAAAGTAAAGCCTTTTTTTTCGGGTGGGGAAATGTTAAGCATCAGACTAACACCGCCACCACTGCCACCTTCCGCACAGTGGTGGGATCACGGGAATGTCGGGAATTGCATGGAAAGGCATGAGTTTGAAGTAGATTCAAAAAGTTATTCATAATCATGTGCGTATTAAATAAACTCTGAAGTCTCTTATGGATGAGCCCTCAGTCATCAGTTTAATTTTAGGTTACATAATTTTAGAGGGATAATTAAAATGCGTACCTGGAGGGATCTGGGGGAGGCCTTTACTCAGCAGTGGGACAGTAATGGCTAAAAAAAAAACAAAAAAAAATGGAAGAAAATGGATGAGAGTAGCATAGCACACAGCAAGACCGTGGTGGACCGTGGACGGCACTAACTAGGGGAGACTTTTATCAGTGGATGTGATCATTTTTAACTAAATCAAGTTAATGGTTGACCGCTACCGTGTATCTTTCCTTTTAATTGACGAACATTGATAAATAGTCTACTCTCAGTAACAGACGTGCTGTAACTTACCATAAGTTATCTGTGATGTAATCGTAGTTGACAGTTGACTTGATTCAGTTTAACAATCTATGCATGACATTGACAATTTAACACTTTGACAGCAGTCTTTTTTCTGGAATCTGCCATAATTTGTGCAAATTGCAATTAGACTAAAAATTAATTTTTACTAATATTACATCCTTTGATTATTACATCGTTGATTTTAGGTTCCTGGTATGCTTTGATTGCGTTATTTTCATATTTTAAAAAATACTGTCGTTGGAACAAAAACTTAGCTGTTCTAGGTGCCATTATAATTTACATGCAGAAACTAGGTGCAGAAGTCATACATAATATATGTTAATCAGTGAGTGTATTAACGCTACCAAAAGTGGTGAAGTCTGCATATGCACCGCTGAGTTTCCTTCAAATCTTGCTTCAAAGGTACGTATTTGCATATTTATCAATATTTGAAAAAAAAAATGGGGCATATCTTCACTGAATGACGATGCTGAGAGGCGCAGGCAGCGATTAAGATTACTTTTCCTTAGTACTTGTTATTTTTAATTGTATCCGCATGAAAAAGTACAGAATCCATTCCTCTATGAATTTTCAACCCTTGCTGTTTATGGATCTATATGTACCAGTTCTCAATAAGTTCATTTTACTCATTTATATAAGACAAACCACTTAAAAACAATAGCATGGAATTCTATGAAATTTGAAGTAGAGGTGATATCATGTTGACTTAATGCTGTCAAATCAATGAAGATAATTTAAAGTCGTGGATAGGTTTATGACACAATTTGACTTAGGAACATTTTATCAAATACTGACGAAGTCTCATTATCACAAATTGTTGTGGAGATTGGTCAGGATGACTAATACTGATTGACGGCATATTTGTATACACAAAACAAATGTCATTTATGATTACAATGAAATTGATAGACCTGCTTTGTTCAGATGACAACACATCAAGCTACATAGATGCTCTACAAAAATCAATACTGTTGCAATGGAATATTGGTGGCCAAAAGGGCAAACATATAGTATGATGAGTTGTAGCATGTACACTGTTGTACAATTTGGCATTTATTAAATAAATAGCTATGAGATGCTAAAAACGGACTAGGGATAACATTAACCAATCATATTTTAGAAACAAAGAAAGAAAAACAATAGGTTTGTTTTTGGTGTCTGGACAATGTCACAAAAATGTATGATAATGAACATTGATATAAATCATGGAGATTAGTTATGCAGCTTATTGTAATTGCATTGAACACATTTAGATGAGCTCATTCTAAAATATTGATGGTAACATGTGTTACAGTTAAAGGTGCCAGTTACAACACCTATGCTATTCCAAATTCAAAACTAAATTATCTATGTATTATATGTTGGATTGGTTGCATTGTAATATGCCCAGACACTCCGAGATGGATGATTTGGGTTAGGTTAGAACTGTGACCATTGAAAGAAAATATTTTTACTGGGCACATTGCAATATGGCCGGAGTTTCAAGAAGTGCCCAGCCAACGATCGGCCGACAACATACACATATAACAGTTAATTTTCACCACTGTAGTAACTTTTTCTTCATCTTTTTTAAAATACAGGTCTAATTCTAGTAGTATAAAATGAAGCTGCTGTTCTCTGTCTGTTGTGATCTTTCTCCATGTACTACTTCTAATATAATAACAATAATATAATAATATTTTTGGGACATTTTACACAACACCATCTAGTCCCAAACTAAGCAGAGCTTGTACTATGGGTACTAGACAGTGGATATAATACATATATACTTTTTTTTTTTGTAAGTACATACTTATAATACATAAGAAACACCCAGACAAACACAAATACTCATGTTTTATCCACACAAATATTTGTGTCCTGTGGGAATCGAACCCACGACCCCATGATCAGCAGTCCGGCACTCGAACCGCTAGACCACAGAGGTCAGTTATAGTAATCAATTCTAATCCTTGCAATGGATTTTGATACAGTTCTGAGTTCTCACTATGACTTAGATAATTTCTTCTGGATGGTGATGTATAATATATGCACATTATTTGTACATTTCATTAAATATTAATGCGAAGTTGAGGCAGGTTGTTAGTTTGATATACATAATTATAAACTAGCTATTATAAGTTGTCAGTTGCTAATTTTATTTTGCCCTAATGGAAAAAAAATCTAAATCCTTTCTTTTCAGTTTCAATTTCTGAGATTTAATAATTTGTCAATTAGGTAAGATATTTCAGTATAGTATATACTTACAAGATTATGTCTTGCAGTTGACTGATATCCCAAAGTTGAGTGACATGGTATGCAAACAAATATACACACCTAATCAATATCTAGCTATCATAAGAATATAAGTAATGTCAATAACAATTGATTTGTCAACATCACAAGTAAACAATGAAAGAAGTTATCATTTTACTTTTTACTATAGTGCTTGTAATTAAAACTACTACATATTCTGTTATTGTATGTATTGTACAATGACATTCCGTGAATGTATAAATAAAGTACTTTATTAAAAAAACATAAGTAAGTACATAAACTATATACATTGACCACAACTAATTAATTATACACAAATAAGGTACTCTGTGACTATTGCTGGTGCCAGTGTTTTGAGTGAACGCCTGAATGGTATTACATTTCCTATAAACATGTTACTCAAATATCATTACCATATTATTAAAATATGAAGTACTTGCCAAATTTTATGTAAGCTATTATTGTTCCCATACCCTAGTGTTGTTATGAAACCACCAATTACAATTTAAGTAGACTTCCAATATATCAGTATAGTGTTTTCCATTATAAATTTTTAATTGAAAATCTTTAACCTACTTTTGATTTGAAATAAAATTACTTTTTACGATGAGGTGTGGCATCAACATTGAAACCATTATGCAATTAAAATAAGCACATATTATCCTAATACTTCTTCCAAAATAGAACTGTCTAAAATAACTCACGGATCTGTCATGGTTGGAGTTTAATTATAATATGTATTGCCAAGGAACAGACAGAAATTTTATTTAATTTATTCACTATCTATTTAAAAGAATGTGTTTGTTTCCTTGCCAAGGAGACATTAAACTATATAAATAAATTGTAAAGATAACTTCAATTTGTTATCTACCTCATTTCTTCTTACAAATTCTGAGCTATTTTCTTTTCAAGTTCAGAATGAAAATAGACTAGAATCTCTTTGATACCGACTTCTTTCAGGCGTTGGCGCATTAAATTAAATATTATACATTTACACCTAGGTATTTAAATTGCTAAAAAAAAAACAAATAGTTTTACGGTTACAGTCACAGATATATTTTTGTATTTTATTGCTTACTCTAATTTTCTTTATGAATAGCTGAATCCTGAATAATTAAATTACGAGTAGGTAGGCGGTTGTTTTGTATTGCTATTTTTATGTGATCTATCTATATGCGCAAATATTATTTTTATACTATATGTACTTTGGACTATAACTCTGTTAATTTTGTTTCATCAATTCACGTTTGTTATTAAACAAGCCCCTATCTGTCATTGGATTTCATTCAAGCGCGTTGGTATTACGTCAGACGTGTCGTCAGGAGTGCCATAGCACTAGAATAACAGCACTTGTATGACTTCCCATGTATTTACGTCTGATATGATTAGTGCGACACTTCCGTGTTTAGTACGCAAATAGCTTTTGTTTACTTCTATATACGGTTGGTTACTCAGTCCCAAAAAAATATAATTCTGTAGGTGCATAATATAGACATAACACCGTCCCCATAGAAGTCCCTAAACCTAAACTACCCAAACTAAAACCAATTTAAACTCTCAACACGCACAATCGTTAAGGTTTCCAATAGTTAACTCAAAAAAGAATCGGTGCTTTTTCGACACACTCTTTGAGAGTAGTTAATAGGAGCCTATTTGAGAGTAGTTTAAGACTAGGCTTAACTAGGGCGTTTTTATTTTGTAATATATAGTTACTAGTCACCTTCCTGTGTCAAATCGTGACTAAATAAGGTTATGCAGTTCCTTTGATTTTATACTTGTCTAGATGGAGCAATGCAAACAAACGACACGCGAAAACTGGGGCCAAATTGCGTGATATGTGTGAGTACCGCTTGTGTACTTATTGTAGTCAAACTGTCAAGGTGTGCGTGTTTAGGGATGCCTGCTCCAAATTATTAACTTACCTTTTCTCCATTATTTAATGGGATGACAGTTAAACGAAATAAGCTGAATAAAGTAATTATTTTGTAGATTAGTGTTTTATTTATTTTAATAAAAACAAAAAATACAATGAATAAATATATACAGCAATTTATAGATCAAAATCCATCTCTTTGTATTTGTTTTCGAAATAGTTTTTTTTTTATATTTCATTTCGTGTCCGCTGTATAATGTCTCTCCAGTCTTAAGAAATCTGAAACCCAAAATATTAGAAAGAACTAACAAAAATACTATTTAGTGAATGACTTCATTTATTTTGTGAAGGCATTCACTTCACATTTAATTTTTTTATCATTTACTGATCAAATAAATTATGTAAGTATAAAAATAATAAAATTTTCTTCTGATCGAAAGATGATGACTGATATTTGCATTTTATCTCCCATAGTTTCGCCAAATCTCCCTTGTAATAAATTGACAACACCGCCCAGCTAGCAAAATAGTCTTGTAAATAATTACTTTAAAGAATAAAAGCATTATAAAACATTTATAAGTGTCCTGATTAAGAAGGGGTCTCTTATAAAGGCATGTATAATGGTGATTTGAACTTAAAGAATGTTTAAACTTATAAAGGAAGCTTAGAGATATATAGAAGACCTCCTTGTAAAAATATTTATAAGAACAAAAGTTTACAAGCAAACTTGTGTAAGACTAATTACTCTTGATATTTTTTTATACTTATTGAGGCATCATAAAAGATCGAATTTTCTTATAGATTTCTTGGGTAAGTATTTTAAAAGAGTACTGATCTTACTATAACATGATATACAACTGTTGAAGAACCAAAAAATTATAAGAGTAATTTGTCTGATCTAAATCATATTAAAGAGTAGTAGCATGTTCGAAGATTTGTAAAAGAACATTTAAGCTCACAAACGTCGTAAGCATGCTTTATTAAGTATATTACCGATCTCATTTATTTATATAAGTATTCTTCACTGCGTTGTAATGAAGATAAAGTACCGTGTTTAATAATGGATTTAAATAGGTGGAAACGGTTTAAAAGAAGTTGTGCATACCGCAGAAAAGTAAGTAAAGAATACATGAAATTAATGAAAGAGCCAGCATCTTCACAAGTTTTACGAGGAACAGTAACAGAACAAGCTGGATCCAGCAATTTGGTTGGTGGTTCCGCACAAAAAGAAAGTTGTAATTCTAGTGGTACTGATATTACGTCTAGTGATGACAGTGAACGTGAGTTTGACTACGAAAAACTTTGAGTTTGTGGAGTATGAAAATAATCTGCAGTTGCGCGAAGATATTAAAATCTGGGCCATTAAATATAACATATCACACTCAACGTACAATGAACTTGCAGTGATTTTAAATAAAAATTGTAAACACTGTTTACCTAAGGATGCTCGCACGCTTCTTCAAACAACGAGACAAGAAATACAGATTGCTGCCTTAGGGACAGGAAATTATTGACATAATGGCTTAATTAAACAACTAAGAAAACACTTAGAGAACACTTTGATTACATGCCTAATAATATTTCATTGAATATTAATATCGATGGTTTGCCAATTTTAACGGCAAGCACGGATGTCTGAAATGTACGGTTGTAGGTGAATATTCACAGGTGTCTCGCACTGTCACGTTTCCAAACTATGATTGTCCTAAAAGAAATGACAAGGATTTTCGATCAAAAAAGGACGAGGAACACCATAAGCTAGATTCCCCTCTTTTAAAACTTAATATCGATATGGTAGAAGACTTTCCAGTTTGTGACTCGCTCCACTTGATTGATCTTGGTGTTATGAAGCGTTTGTTAACTGGATGGAGAGACGGTAATTTTGGTAAGTATCTTACTAAATGGCGCAGCAAAGATATAGAAAAAGTCTACCTTTTCTTATCCAAATGCAGCATGCCTAAAGAAATTCACAGATCTGTGAGGATACTTGATGTGTTAGCCCATTGGAAAGGCTCGGAATATCGCACCTTTCTATACTATTTAAGTATTGTAATACTTAAAGATACATTAACAGCTCAGGCTTATTATCATTGTTTACATTTGTTTTGCGCTATTACGATTTGCTCCAATGAAAAACATTTTAAATTTCTTTCGATTGCTGACAAAATGCTACAAATTTTTATTGATTTCTTTAAAAATATTTATGGAAAGGACTACATCTCCAGCAATATACACAATTTAACACTAGTTTTGAGTTTTCTATTCTCCGTAATTTTTCATGTTTTTTGGCCAAAACAAAATTCCATTATTTTCCCACTCGTGCGGTACTGCAGTCAATAGAGGCCTGCCTCTTTCTATAGTCTGCACTATTTTAAAGGGCATAGTTTAAACAGCTAATCTGAAATAAAGAAATGAATGAAAATTTACGAAAATTCCGATTAAACAATGTCAATGATTTATCACTAGCATTTTATTAAATCAATATCAACAAATTGTATCAAACTAACTTGACTTGAACACTACAATGTACCTATACGAACTGCTTTTTATGTAATGTAAATTTAGTCTGGATATTATTACTTCTTCTTCTTCATTCTTAATGCCCATAATTATTTGGGTACAGCAGCTGCTACGCTAGAACAAATAATTAACATACAAACTAAATGTTATAAGCATATTTACATTACCTATAAGTTAAAATTATTAGGTGGGACATTTGGTTCTTCCACTGTTCCTTCTTAATGTTGAGGAACCCTAACATTATGAACTATGGCCACCGATTATTGTTTTAGGCTAGTGTTTAATAGGAGCAATGGTCTTTAAACACACTTAACTAGAGTCATATAAGACTAACTAGTCTGACAGTTCATTTAACTAAAAACGATTGAACTTTTAAATGTTCTGATGAAGTACACTATAAGTGAGATTGTAAATAATGGAAAATGGTGATATTTTGTATTATTTCACATTTTACTAAATCAATAACGATTATTCAAAAACACATCTCAGAAATGGCCCGAGATTTTAATGTTATTTACATTAAAAATACTTCGAAAAAACCTACTCCGCAGGTAGTTCAACATTATAATAATAGTAAGATACAAGTAACAGAAAATTTTAAATTATAAAGTAAATATACAAAGTACTTACATTTTTTAAGACTTTTATTATATTCTCTGCATGCGCACAATTAACGGTTTGTTAAAATGTTCGCCACGCTTAAAAATACTCTTACATTGAGATCACAAAGAAGTAAATAAGGCAAATCACACTTAGAACGGCATTCGTGGGACTACACAATGGCATATTTTACCCTTACACCATGCCACTGTAAGACACTTGCTTTTACAACGGCACTAGGCAGATCACTGTAAGATTGAAAACACTCTTCATAAGAGTTTAATACAATAACAATAAGGGCAAACGCTCTTACAAAGTGCGCCCAATTCCACACTTACCAACGTTTGTAAGTGTACTAAAAGAGTAAGAAAAATATGCTCTTAGGATACTTGTAATACCAAGTTTTGCTAGCTGGGCGGCTAATCTGTCGAACCTACAAATTAACGAATTGAAAAATCATGTTTTCATAAAATAATAGAGGTTAAATAACAAAACTTACCGATGTAATGTGATCTTAGTGTAATTATACGGTTTTCCCACATAATTGCGACACAATTTGACAGCACATACCGACATAATTAATTATTTTTCGAGAACTCCACACCCTGAAGTCCTGAAATCCAAATGACACTGACGTGAGAAGAGAGTCTACCAATTTTAGTAGACTTTATTTGGGCCGTTCTGTACGTGTCAATGTGGCATCTAGACAAGTATATAATCAAAGTGCAGTTCTATGATCAAATTGACCACCGTTCTTGTGCATGGTACCTAAATTGGCAATTGCCTTAGTTAGGTACTTTATTCATGACTGAGCTATGAGTTAGACAACAGAGTAGGTACCTAATTAAGTAGAAGGAATGTAGGTATTTCATATCGCAACCACTATAAGAGCTCTTTTTCAATAAGTGTGTGTTTCCTTTCCACTAATATTATTTGACTTGCATGCATATCAGGCGGATTATAAGTACTTACGTACTTGCATGTCCGTTTAATTCCCAGTGTATTGAAATATAATAATAATATCATTACGCCAATCAGGTACTGCTCCACGTATGAGTTCGGGCGGTTTTTCGAAATGAGAGTTTCAGATATATGTATTAAACAGTTTACGTATAGCGCAGTTTAGGAGACTCGTATAAATCTTAATTATTAAGGTATCTAGACTATATTGTACCTTTAAATCCAGTTTTGCCTTATAAATACTTTAATAAATCAATTTCTAAGCCATTTCCGTACCTGAACTCTTAAATGGTACAGGTGCGTGTCCTGGATTTGAATCAGACGGCCGCTCTAAGTATAAGGCTATCACCGCTGGAATACTAATTTATCATTTCCTACAGCTATGGTCAATATTGTCTTGATAACTAAATGACGTAACAACTAACAACACGTGAGACAACAATCCAGTAGTAAAGGTATCACTAAGTTATCGCATGATGGAACTTTCTCTAGTATTACTAAGGTTGTCAGAGGTCTACAAACACAAATATTATTGCGAACTGGTTAGTCAGATGCGTGACAACCAGACAGTTGATCTTGGGTCATCCCAGTATTTTCTACCTTATCGCAGTTCGTTAATCTAGTTTATAGTAGTTTACAAGTAATCTTTGTTCAGTTGACTTAAAGTGGATGATTTGTTTAGGAATTGAATGAGCTTTGAACTGTTGAGAGGTCATGTGAATAAAGTCTGGAACTGGATCAAGACAGTAATTTACATTGGTTAAGTACACAGTTTTGGCAATCATCATCATCAGCCCATAGTCGTCCACTGCTGGACGTAGGGTTTCCTAGTGATTGCCACTTGGCAATACATAGTTAAAAAAAGCGATCATAAATGTGAAGAAATTTAAATTTCTTCACATTTATGATCGCTTTTTTTTAAATTGTCTAAGAAATAAATTATGTACCATTTGTCACGTGGATTTGTTGTTTTAATTTTATTGCAATGTGTCTTTGAGCAACAGTTGAATTGTAAACAACTAATCATATCCGCCCAGTTCTTATTGAAAGACAATGTGCAAGCAGAATGATATTCCCGCGGTCTCACACTCGTGGCGCGGTGCCAAAGCCGTTGCATTCCTGGGACAGTTTCCTCTTTAAGGCCGATTCAAATCATTATGATGATTCATTTACTGGGTACAATCAGAATATCGCTCTTGTCAACCATATCTTAGTTATAATTTCCAGTGTATTTTCCTGTGTTCGAATAGCAATAAGCGCAAGCTGTTATCTTAAAGCTGCTTGCATATATTAATCACAAATACCTATAGTAGAGTTAGTTGGTTTAGCATAATATTGCCCTTTTTCGTAAAAATGCGTTACAAGTCTTCAGCGAATAACAAATAACGAAAATTAACGATGGTCCAAAAAGATAGCGTAATCAGAATCAAACATATGTACCTAATTGAAGGAGACATGATAGTAATGACAAGAGATATGTGAATATTTCATTATATTACCAGTTGATAGAATGTTCGTGAAACGGGCTACACAAATTGGTCAGCCCTTGGGAACGAACAAAAACCAATCAAATGCGTCTCACTCAAGGCTGCACGGAGCGTTGCATTGCAGTGCCGCTCACTCGACTCGAACGAACTAGTTGATAAAGAGACCGGAGGCTGAACCACCCAAAGTAAAAAATGTTCCACAGATCAGCTCATAGCTAAGTAACAATTTATACCTAGATATTATTATGTTTGACCTGTTCGACATGACTGAGACGTAAATAACAATAGAAGTGAAAATAAAACTGAGTTAACTTTGGCTTCATCCTGATACCAATTGTCATTAATCTTCATTGGTTCTAATACAACAGCTTTAAGGACCGACAATTTTCTCAGAATGGACTATGTAATTTATTCCGTAATGGCAGCCACCGCTACAAAAGCGCGAAATACAGGCATCTTGTATGCGGCTAAATTAGCTGTTTACAATTATTCTGAAGGTTATTAACCCTCTGTATGGACCGTCTCACGACATAATGGAGCAGTAATGGTCATGCGCTTTGTATTTTAATTTTCTTGTCATGTCGCAAAATAATAGCAATTTATAACAGATGGTCATGATGTGTTAAAAGCAAGGAAAACTAGAATATTGCATGCCTGTCGAAAAGGCGGAATAAAGTTGCTGTTACCTGTTGTAGGGTGACGAATAATACATTGTACATTGGTTGATAGAGAATGTTTTGATGCAATCTTCATGATTGATTGTACTTCGTATGACTGGAAAATGGCTGGTCGTTAAATACATTAACCAACGTCCATTGGCAGTTTTTGCAGATATTTCTAGTTCAGTCTGCATTGATCTACCTTCTGTATTTCAGAAACTGAGCTCAGTTAAGGCGAGACAGGGTGACTTCATAAAAGCAGACTGTATTTTCTTTAATATTGTGCAAAAAACAAGAACGTTGTTTAATTGGAATCAATAAAATCCGTCACAGTCTCAAGACAAATAGTAGGTACCTATCAGTACAAACTACAAACAACTCTTGATTGTTATTATACCAGTACTACCTACATGATTTTATTGTTAGCAAAACTTATCGAATATTGTTGATTCAAGATAACAGAATCTATACTATTCAGAGATGTTTAGGTGATTCGGTCAATGACTTTACTATTATTAGTCTTTTAAATTATTCAAGATTTGTTGCTCACTTTGTTTTCATTTTGATACATTCGTGACCGAGTTACAAGAGTTCTTATACATGTAGCTGGCTAAATTTACTCGTATTTCTTAAGTGTTATCTGGCCAAAACAGAAAACTGTATACATTTTGCTGACACATTAGTTTAAATGATTGCTTCATGTAAATTTGATAAAACTTTCCCCGAGACTATATCTCAGCAGCTTTTTCCAAGTCTTTTGCAAAGAGTTCGTTCTTTATAGTTCTTCTATCAAACAGCTTTGCTGTGTTTCTATTTGAAGATAAAGTACGTTGACACTTTAAAATTGCAGCTATCTTCAAGGCGATAGGTTAGGTCCAGGCACGGGCGACTGACTGTGCGTAGCCTCCAACAGATGAACAGAGGTTACATTACATACATAAGTAACAAACAGTTACTTACTATGTATGTCACCTCTGTTTGCTCTGACCAGATGCAATTTAATCGATTTAGTCAAAACTGTGATCAAATCCTGGCTAAAACCCCTATTATAATATTATTTGCGGGATTCTCATTAGGTGTTCTATCAATCTACTGTATATAGTATCAATATACTATCGGCTTAAAAGTATGGCACAAAATATTACATTTAACGGCAAAAAAAAACTGCAAGGCAGTGCTCCGTCTAAATTCACATTGAACCATTTATTATGGTTTGTTTGTTGTAAGATGGCTTTATTTTGCAAACTTTAAGAAAGTTAATTATTATTATGAGTTGATATGAGTAACTTGATGTTGCGGCTTGTGACCGTTTATTTAAAATGAATGAATTGAGCAAACAATTTCAACACAAATTTCGAAATTTCTCCTCCCAGTTCGATCTTATAGGTCTGGATAAAAAAGTTCATTGTCGTATCTGCATTGGCAATAATGTCTATTGTCTACGCAGAATCGCCGATGGATATAACCTATTTTATCTTTTTTATCCAACGTCTGGACGCGTACATCCTTTTGATTAATGTTATGCAGGATGTGTCCTTGTCCTTGTGGCTATTATGTGGAAAAATCTACATGTTTTGAATATTATATTTTCATAGCCACATGTATAGGAGTCACATATTATATTTACACAGGTATAGTACCTATGAGCGCGTCACTTCGGGAATTCCTCGCGGTTTCTAAAACTATTTTTAAATTAATATTTTATCGTGAGTAATCATATCATAACGCTATAGTTTTGTTATTCAACTGCTCGTGTATTTATCATCAAGCATAGATATTTTCCTTTTTATTACCTGATACCTGATCTTTGAAGCTTTTAAACAACGAAATAAGTCTTTTCAACATTTTACAGCGATTTTGATCAAAATGTATGCCTATGTAAGTAATTTATGTAATAGTAACATGTCTGAAATAAAGAATTATTTAAGTGATACGTTCCTAATTTTGTTCAGTCTTTTCCGAACGAAATTAGACGTTAGGTTAGGACATAGGTACGAAGCCATGGCCATAACTATAGGGCAAAGGAAGGCTAGACGTGGGTTTAGTCGTTGCCTATCCTACAAGATGATCCATATGGATTTTCAGTACCCCAAGAAAAGGTTAGGCCACAGATACTGCTAATTCCACCAATATTATATTAATTACATTTAGTGCATTGACAATGCTAACATTATCAAATCTAATATTTTAAGTAGGTAAATAAGAGATTATTAAAATTTAATCAAGATATAATTAAGCGTTTCAAAATACGTACTGATAATTACTTAATCATTGTACGAAATGACAAATTACGTGACGCAAAATGTATTGTGCTATAATGCTGACAAGATATCTTTGTCTAACGTCCCAAACAAAGAATCCTTAATCTACAAAGAGGTTTATTTTTCATAGAGTTGTGAATTAGTTTTATTATGTGCTTTAGTTGAAATCTTGAAATACATTAAATGCTGCAATGTATTCTGTCTGATATATGCAGTCTGAGGGGTGTCCAGCAGTGGGACCGGTGGGACATTATGTAAGTACTACATCATATTTATTACTTTGTTGTCTGCGAATGTTAGTTTTGAGATCGCTTCGCTATCCCTCCGGGAACTTTATGTGTAGCTGTCATGAAAATAATAGTATACGGGTAGTCCAGATTTCGGGCAAGTTTCATCAAATTCAGTTTAGTAGTTTAGTTGGAAGAGATGAGACGGATAAATTCATAACGTTGTTGATACATCAGCAATATTGTTAATTAGTTTGTTCGCCGCCGCCCGCAATATTGTTAATTAGCCAGCTTGCCACCGCATTAAGTATATTGTAGATGTATACATAGGAATAAGAATTCACAAATATTTTCTAGTTTAAGCAGGCCATGTACACAAATGGACTACTACGCATGTTTTCACTTGGTTTGCGCATTACTTAACCAGTAGCACATTGTAGAAGTATTGTGTGGTAATCGTGTTGCCCAGTGGGCAATGATTCATTATTTATCGCGTTTGTGTTCCTATGTAAACAAACGCTGCGCACTTATTGTTTCTACGTTATTCGGGCACATTTATCGCTGGAAATAGGTATCTATTGTTACATTCAAAATTTATAACGGATCAAAACTAATTTTGAATGCGAAAATCAATCAAAATTCGTTTTGATCAACACCGTTAGTCAACATTAGTTTTGATCACTTAAATTCAGGATAAAAGAAAATAAATATCGGTTCTGCGGTAGCAGCTGGCAAGTGCCGCAACTGCGCTGTACGCTTTATGCATTGTACAGAAGAACTAATCGATATTAGTTCTAACAGGTTATGAGTTTTGCCTGTAACATTACGTTAACTTGTAACTTGCATCAATTATTAACCCTGTAGGTTTATACCAAAGTGTATAAGGGGAGTGCTCATTTCTTGATTAGTAATCGGTATCATACATTATATTAAGGTTAGGCTAGGTTAAGAGGGTTAAGGGGAGGGAGAACATTATGTGTCTCTCCCCTTACGCGTAGGGGGCCGCTGAGGCGGCCCGCCACTGCCGGGTCTGCTGACGAATGCTACAGCGCTCCTGTAGTCCCGGCATTAAAGTGGTGACGCGAAACGCCGAGGTTGGTTTTAGTCGGTAGATCGCTCTTTTCAGAGCGGAGTCCGACACACCCCACCGCTCTCCCCGGAGTGGTGGGTAGTGCATAAAGCATTTCCAACCCCGACAAAAAAAAAAAAGTTTAAGAGGGTTCCGCGGAAGAATGCTCTGTTCCCGTAGCCCCCGACGCAGCAGGTGCGAGAAGGAACACCGTGTGGCTTTTAGTCGGTAGGTCACCCACTCCGGGTGGAGTCCGACACGCCCCGTTGCCTCCCCGGGCGACGGAAGTCCATGACGATTTTCAACACGCTAAGCAAAAAAAAAAAGGTTAAGAGGGTTGCTGCAAATGAATTAAAGTAAAACTGTAGATCACCATATAAGCACCATTTCGGTTTCAATCAAATGTATTCCCAACTACATCTGCTAAACTGCCGAAACCGAAACTTATTAACAAAAAAAAGAAACAATATTTTTCATGTGACCCTTCACTGCAGTGGTTAATTAATATTCTTTCCTTAGGGACGCTTTGTCATGATGACGAATTTCATTATATTATTATGTATATAGGTACTGAATTATTGAATGGGGAGTGTTCGCCGCTGATGAGGTTAGTCTTCAAGGTCCTTGTCATCGATTGCCGTAGCATTACGTGGCAAACTACAAGGTCCTGAATTTGAAAGGGTCTGGTGCCAAAAGTAATATGCGGATATCCTATAGTTGTATGATGGAAAAATAATGTGAATGATAAAGAGTTTCATTGAAACTATGTAGCTTTGCGCTTTGGTACTTTTACAAGTCTCGAGGCCTAGCTCCTTAATTCCATTGAATCATATTTTTCTGTTATGCTTACGACTTTTCTATTCTAAGTTAATGGCATTATCGGTATAATTAATTGATGACCTTTCGAATGTAAGTAGTAAAAGGCGAAAAATTTCTGTACACAATAGAAATTAATTAAGGATAATATTTTGATCTTGGTCTAGGTACAAGTCTGTAAACGTAATGTAGGTATCTGTCGCTCTGAAAGTGTCATCATTATTTATGGTCGGCGATTGCGCAGTTTGTGATCTAGCCGCATTTAATCAGCCTTTAAGTTTAATATTCTTGCTACTATGATGCACGTACACTTTAAATTTCGTCATCTGCGTGTGAGCAACATGTACCTACCTCGATAAGTGAATGTTATGAAATCCCAATCTTCTAAGCGATCAGTCGTAAAATACGGTGTCTTTTGCGTGTCGGAGTTCTGCTCCACTTCCCAGGCAGCCGTTACTATGCTAGTGGAAAAGCAGCTGTTCAATTTACAGGATTAAATAACATTTTTTCCCTTCGTTTGTTCAACGTTGTCACCAGACAGGCTGGCGCGAGTACATCGCTGTGGTCAATGCCGTGACGGGCGGTTCCATTGTTTGAGTCTTGTTGGAATTATTCAACCGTTCAACAGAAAACTATTTGTAGTGTTTGTTGAAACTAGAAACGGTCAGGTGCCTTATGTATTGTTTCTACATACAATTTTCGGACAGATAGGAGACGGTATGACCACTAGATGAGCCATTGCAAATGTTCCCACCTGAACATGGATCTCGAAGATCAAGAATAAATATTCCCTTGGTAATAGTCTGAACTATTAGAATATTTATTCTTGCTGTTGTCTTGGTCGGATTATACTGCACTCATTAGTACAATAGGAGTGGCTAATTGTAGTATTTTTTTGCCAGGAGCAGCTGCATGTAACAACAGATAGTTTCTTGTGTTTCTTTTGTAACATCACTAATGCATAATACATAAAATGCACTTTTTATTCGTTGTTTTTCAAGCCATTCTTATGACTAAGTATTTAATTTCTTTCTACATAATCATTTATCGTCGATCACATTGGCCAGATCCCTAAATTATTTACAAAATGTAATTTACACGACCGATCGCCTGAGGAGTAGTAATTTATACGAGATTGTAAGACGATGCAAGCAAAAGAGCAACAAATTAAAAATCTTTATTGATCATAAAATTATGAACATATGTTTAATTAATATTGTATCATTGGATAATGTCTCAATTAGAAAAACACGTTTTGTTATTAGCGTTTTCTTTAGAAATCGTGTAAATTTCTGTAATCAATCGTAATGCGATTTCTTATGGTCGATAATAATTATATTATTGATAATTTATTATTTTAGTACCTATATCAAGACACATGTTTTGTTCTTACCGGTTGTTTGCACCAGTCTCTAAGTAATTTTCCATGATTACACGCACGCTGTGTCTAGGTAGGTAATTTGTTACGTAGTGCTTGTGCGATTTACTGGTAGTATGCGAAGGTGAATCGCATTATTGTCCGTTATCCATTCTTCCATGCGACCGCTGTTGTTGCTATGCGTAGATTAATCCTTCAATGCTGCTGTGAACGAGCACTTAGCTGTAGATCCGCCCACATCATCCACAAAATCAATAAGTAAGAATATACTAGCCCGAGTTCGAGAGAATATTATTTGTTGAGGTTCAATTTATTTTAATATGCGTATATGTACGTTTAATATTTTGGTAAGGACTTCCTATAACTATAGGCAGACATGGTTTTTCGTGTAAATTCATTTGATCCACAGTTATTATTATTTATTGACCGAAAGAATTTGCATAAAAGCCGTCGAAGGCTTATTCAAATATTCCTAATATTATTCAACAACATTAAATTTAAGAAAATGTTAGATAAGTACATATTTTGTTCTTAGCAATATATAGTATTATTTGCACAATCCATTATGTAAGCTTATACGCACATAAGACACATATTCACTTTTGATTACACAATTGCATCATGTGAAGCTATCAAGCTTGATATCTGATTAGTGTTTTCTTCTATAAGTTGTTTTAATAAGTAACCCTCAGATGAAATTCATACCAATAACTGTTACAAAAATCAATACTAGGCGACAGCTTCGAAGCTGTCGTTGGCATATTGATCGAGCTTAGTACCTGTCTGACTTTTTGTAGATGGTATCGATAGATGTGAGACAGTGATGCTGTGAGACTCGCCCCACTTGGCGACTCTCCATACTCTAATAACGTTAATAATATTCTCCTGGAGACGGGACTGACTTAATTAGCTTTATCCACTTTAGAATGAGTAACAAGCTTAAATGCAAATAATTTAAGTCTTTCTCCTGTATTTTGTAATACAAAAAACATTTGCTTAGTGTTTTTACATTTACATTGATATCTGATAATACAAAATTGAACAGACAATCCCAATTTTAGTCATCATGAACGCATTTGTACTAACTATTCAACTTTCTCTTCGTCTACTAAGTGTAGAATAATATTTGCAACAGTATTATTATTATTTAATTTCAGACATTCGCCTCGCTTCTACTTGCAAGTGATGAGTGTCAAACTTGGTTCTATTTATTTACAAAATAAATCTGACACGTGTTCGCATTGTCGCTTCACGATATTGTCATTATTGTTATCTGCGCTAAACAATAGCAAATACTTGACCGATATCGTCTCGTTCTCGTACACAAATTTTCATAATTTTAATGTTTTCAATACACTGCGTGTATAACATTTTTATACGAAAATCCAATCATGGATCAACCTGAAGAGGTGGCAGGATTGAGGATATGTAATTGGTCTCCTACCAACTAAAAACAGCAGTTGCCTTCCCTTGCTCTATATTTCATGGCGACGGGATACGTGACATTCACCACGATTAACAGGACCATAATATAGTCTAGAGCATAGTCGTGACATTCTGAAAAAATATCACATTAACATAAAAAAATAGATGGTTGACACATGCGCACGCTCTATTCCATCATGTGGTGAGTGTCAAACCCATAAAATTACATCTTTTTTATCATTTACGAGACGATCAAGGGGGAGGGGTTTGTGGCTAAGTTACAACTACGCTGACCAGCCGATCTGCAAGGTTAAGCTCGGTCGGTTTGTGCATGGGTGACTATTCTTAACACCTCGAGACCACTCCGTGCCTTGGAGAGCATTTAAAGCCGTCGGTCCCAGTTGCTATGCGAACACCTATGACAATGGTTAGTGGTAGCCAGCAACCATAAAAGCCTGACAACTAGTATATCCACATGACATCGGTATTGCCCAGAAATTGAGTGCGGAGTTCTGATGGCAGTTGCTTGCGTAGCCGCATCTGGTTAGAGTGGAAGCCGACCCCAACATAGTTGGGAAACGGCTCGGATCATCTTCTGAGCCGTTCCCAACTTTCCCGACTGAGACAGCTGAATGACAATACCATAAGATCTATGTTGCACTCAGACCTGTGGAATCAATGTTTAGCTATTCAGCAGATCTTATGTCGTGTTTGTCATATTACATTCCAGGAACCCTAACTGGTACTACTACGTTATCATTCCAATTAAAACAGCACGGCAAATTCGATTTGCACCGTTGATATTATGGAGTGTAATGTAATCTTAATTATTACATGATAAACATTACATGAGCTTGACTAGTAGGCTACTATTGTTTTATTTGATGACTACGAATATAATTATGATAGGCATAGCTACTACAGTAATAACTTACAGTTGACTCGTGTATTCGTGTCGCGAGGATGTGAATAATATAGCTTTTTATTTTTTCTTATTTTATGATGAAGTATCAATGTGAGTTTCTAGATGCCATACCTTGTATTTTTATTTTCTTTGTAATCTTTTAATAAAGTTGGTTTTGAAATTACATGATTTACGAATTCTTACTTTAGGGTAATGTTTCCAAAATTGTTGTTTATTCATTAAAGAACGGTGACCCTCCAGAGGGTCGCAATTTTTTTTCTATTGTGCTAATTAATTGTTTTTCTACATAAGTCACCAGGTTATATATAACTCTTGGTTTCTACAATAAACTAATTCTGGTTTTGACCTTGTAGTGCATGCATGTATTTTTAACTATTTGGGAGGAATTACAAAAAGTATTTAGGTTTTTTGGGACTTTCCAAATGCTTTTGATTGCGTTGATTACGAGAAACTTGCCAGAAAATTCTGTCATTCTGAATTAAAAATACTAGCCCTAATTTTAATTGTTATTATTATATTTTTAATGTTGAAGCTTGATTCAAAATAAAGGATAGACTTCTGAAGTGTCTGTGGTTTCAACGGGGTTCCGAAGGGCTCTATTCTTGATCCCTTTTTATTTTCTAATGATCTGTTAGATTAGCTCGACACGTTAGATTAGCTCCGGTGTCCAATGCTCATGATAACTGCGATTTATAATAGTATAGATCAGATAGTGTTTATTCATCTTTGGTCAATCTAATGGGGCGTAAAGTCAATGCCCTACATTTTATGAATGATCTCGAGAGCATCTGTCTTTCCGTTTCCATGATGTAGCAATATAGGAAACAGTGTGTTTTTTTTTTCAAGTTTCTAGATTGAGAACATCAATAGTTCATCATAACTTTCAGAGGAAGAATTTTTCGTGATTTTCTGTTAATTGAGCTGTAGCAATTCCATTAATGCGTTGGCACCACCAATGTGACACATAAACATTGTTATTGCAGTCGTTATCCACTTACTCTGGCGGTATTCCATGTATATGCCGTCCAAACCAAATGCACCACGTATATTGATAGAGAATAATATCGGTAAATATTGTGTGTAATATAAGGGCTAGTAGATACCTTATACTGTTTGTTGACTGCGTTCAAGGTCAACTATTCTGTCCATGTGTGCGTCATAATTAAGGAATTTCGGTCATCAAAATTTCTATCCAATATTTTAGTTTACGATGACAGGCACGAAAATTTACGCTAAACTGCATTTATTTTCATCTCGATACATTAGTATTATAAGCGACCTGGCGCCGGCCAACGATCGCTATTTATTACTTTTCTTTGGACGAACGCCAAGTGTCGTTCAACATCAGCAAACTATCGACACATGCCAAAAGAAAGTCAAAGTTCGACGGCATGCGTACAGAATATAGTACAAGCACTTCAATCATGTTATACAGTTCGACACTGCACCTAAACACTCCTATATAATTATAGATACAACTACATTAGGCGATTACATTTCTGGCAATTTCTAGGCTCTGCAATATAACCTGTTATCATACGAGTCTTGAATGGACTTCTGAATGATATTATCATTATAAAATAAAAAATCTCATAATATTATGACATTAACGAATATCAAAGAAGATATCAGGTCAGATATGAAATCCGATATTGTTATGGATTTTCATTGCTTAACACGAATTCTCATGGCCAACAAAGAAATGTTTCAAAAATATTTTATGAAGTGTGAAATGATTTATGGAATAAAACATGTTTGTATGTCATATGCAGTGACAGTAGCGAACGAGAAACTGAGGTTATTTTTAAATGTCCCCAAATAATATGCATATTTTTGGTTAGCATCCTAATTACGAAAAATCTTAAATATGATTAATGAGAACACGATATAACGAGGGTAAAGAACGACTAGCGACTTGTGCGTAACGTCAGATTCTGATTCACTTTTTTATGATACTAATAATTTTGATAACGTGATAAATAAACGTTATCAATATAAATAAAATCAAGCGTTGGAAGCCTATATGTGACTTGGGGTAAAATTTTCCATTTGCTTGTTAGGTACCGCAGAAACGTAGGTGGGCCTGTTTTCAAACACATTTACGAATTTATCCATGTAAACACACGTGCGATTTATTGTTATTACGGAAATGGGAGCATGCAAAATACGATCGAGATACAAACCAAATATTTACGTTCAAATGCGTAGTATGGCGGCCACGGTGTAAATGAAGATTGCAGTGTTTCTCTTTTAAACAATTCACGGGTTTACTGGTATTGCTGAACGTAGCCACAAGCAGCAAAGTTTGATGAAACAGTCGTAAAAGAACGCCGTTTCTAATATAATCAACTCACCTAGTCACCAAATGTCAACACTAGATTACCTGAAATAATATTGTGTTGTATGTTTTGACAGTAAATAAAAGATTCTTATACGTAATTATCGTATGGATACTTAACACCTTCTAGAACGTTTTTATTTACATGTCGTTGAGTCTGCAAGAAAAACTAGCATTGAAGTATTTATTATTGTGTCAGCGGGTGGATATGTGAATGGACCACTTCGACAGACATAACAACGAGCAGAGGGTGGTTTGTGATTATCGGGCGACGCAACGTCTGTCGAGCGAGGGCGCATGACTATGGGGACACCGAGCGTTGACGTCATCGGCTGCGTGACGCCTACCCCTACGCACTTCGAGGCCAAGGCTTATGTACAGTACTTCGACCCTCCACTAAACTTGACATTGGGTGGACAAGCCATTCCAATCACGTCTAAGGTTAAGGTGGATTGAATTACCTAACTGTGTTATTTAATGGAAATTCTAATCCAATTAGTTAAATTATTTCTTGTAATCGCTAGACGCTTAAAAAATTCAAGATGTAAACTTAAACATATTCTCGGTAATGTAAACGATCTACGTCTATTTTGTTACTTTTAGTAGCAACAAAATTATGGAGGTACCTACGTACAAATCTTTTCGGCGAATTTCGGTCTAATGTAAAGGTATTAAAAGTGGTACCGGTTTCGATAGATTTGTTACTTAAACTTATGGTATCGTAATGATTACAAGTAATATCTACTGAAAAATTTACAGGTAGGTACTCTTTTTTTTCTCTTTATAATATCTGTACTTGTGCTTCTCTAGCTCTACTAATATGCCAATAATAAATTCATTGAAATTATTGCACTGTTCTCATGTTCGAGAAGATATTACAAAGTGTGACGAGCAGTGACAAAAAGTTCAGTATTGTTTTGCCTAAAAAAACCTTGTTTTGTTTGGCTTCCGCATTTCCTGCTACTGTAATACTTCGTAACGATACGCGTAAATCTCTACACACTACGGTGCA
Source organism: Acronicta alni (assembly GCA_964056405.1). NCBI lineage: Eukaryota > Metazoa > Arthropoda > Insecta > Lepidoptera > Noctuidae > Acronicta > Acronicta alni. The sequence goes on along the minus strand of OZ043927.1, from coordinate 11,271,030 downwards.
ATCCCTCTAGATATTTATAACTGTTAAACCAAGATTAAGTATAATCTTTATCTAATTAACATCTTATCTATATTTAAGGATATTAAGTAAATTAATACTTAGTTACTATAGTACTACGCCGAGCCTTTTCTCAACTATGTTCGGGTCGGCTTCCAGTGTCACCAGATGCGGCTGAATATCAGTATTTTACAAGATGCCACTCATCAGACCTTAGGATTCAAAGTTGGGCTTCTGATGACTACTAACAACTGTCATAGATGTTCGGATGGCAGCCGGGACCGACGCGCGAGGGCTTTACGTACTCCGAGGCACGTAGGGGCCTCGGTGTGTTAAGAATGGTCACCCATCCACAGACTGACTGCGGCTAGCGCAGCATAACCTAGCCACGAGTCCCTCCTAATACTTAGTTCCTAGTAGTAAAAGTAAATTGATACTTGTTCCTTAACAGTCTGGTGGCTTTGAGCCTTTTTTATGTGACCTACGCTAATGTTCTTCTGATCTGGTATCGTCGTGCGACGGGTTGTTGAGCTCCCTAAATTATGGTTGAGCTACACAATGACAGATGCATGCGTGCCGTCAGTTGTGACTGGTCTACTCAAAGCCGCTATGGCTCTTTCTTCAAAAGGCCATTTCAGACTTTGCCCTACATTGTAAGACACATATTTTGTTACTATACATTGTCTGGAATTTAAAAGAGACTATGATTATCTGAGTTTGTTTCGGCGTTTCTTAGAGGTCGTCAGCTAGGAAATGCCGGAGCCATCTAGCTTAAAAAAATATGTAAAATATTGACTTGTAAAAGTGTCTTTAAAAGATCTATTTACAGAAATAAATATCATTTATCATCATCATCATTTATCATTTAAAGACATTTCTAGAGAATATTCTCAACAATGTACAGAAATTAAAATTGGTTATCTAAACAATTAACCTGGGAAATACTATTGCTATGAAACGTTACCATTTCCTAACAAGGCTCGCCCTGAATTGATAAAACAACCAACCTTGATAAAAGTATGGCAGAAATTTGCAAATACTGTGTGATTTTTTATATCATGGTTAGAAAAACGTGACTACGCGTGGTATATTTAAACGTGGAAACGAAAAAAACAAATAAATTATGTGACTGATATAACATAGGCGTGACTCAATGCGTATGAAATGCTTTTAGTTAATCGTGTTGTAGAAATACTTGAATGCACCTCTTGAAGTATTTCTACTAGCACGTTTTAGTTCCGGTAAGCCAATGAATCACAAGATTTTTTTATATTATAAGTACGTCTTGTCTATGATAATTATTTTTCATTAGTGAATCATTGACGTGTTATAATGAACTCTGATATAGATAAAATAAAACGTAATGTAAATATGTCATTAATAATGAGTATTAGTTATAGTAAGGTGTTGCGTAGTTATTTGTTTTTTGAACAAAGTGCGTAACAGGTATTGTGTGCGTTACGCACAAGTCATTTCCCTGATATGTCACTGTACTTGTCCAGTGTCCACGTGCTCTTTGGTTACATAGAAGGGTTAGTTAGATTGCAACATTCCTACCTTGTTTTGCATGTACTAATTACAAAGCTTAACTAGCAAATAGATCTAATCCTAATGATATGCTCGGGCCAAAAAGAAAACGCAAAGAGGGGAAATCTGTGTTCACATAATGTGTTAAACGTTTATTTTTTGTATCGAATAATATATACAATTGGGCACATTGTTGTGGATTATGGATTCAAGGTATTCCGAGTTACTTACTCACTTCTGACTTTATGAAATCTTGTGCGTTTAAATAATTCGTTCACTTAAACGGTGAAGGAAAGTGGTACGGAACGGTTGGTTTGCCATTGCGGGAAACCTACCTGCCTGATATATTTTCCCTATGGCCGTGTTAAGTCTGTTAACCCTAACTAGACCGGTGTGGTAGACCAAGGCTTAGCTACTCTCATTCCGAGAGTAGCTAAGCTTTGGTCCGAGATGAGATCCGTGGCCAACCACGGGACAGTATAATTATGGTTTGATGTTGTTGAATAATTCCTTGAATACAAGAAACAATCCTGCCCTGACATATCTTGGCACCCCTGCAATCGGAAGTGCTCTGAATATGATTCTATACGATTAGTATAACGTATAAATAGATGAATATGTCATGGTGTAAATCTAAGTTACTTTAGGATATTGACCGTTACAAAAATCACGCTATTATTTGTATATTCATAATACCTACTATGATAGTAACAAACGTGACACGCTCTTGTCTATGATTATTTACGGTCATTACTCGCTTGTTTCGGGATAGTGCGAAACTATACCCGAAAAATTTACGTAACATCCGTAAGTGATAAGCATGATTTCCCATGTTGTCCGTTTCCGGCAGGTGCTTTTCTTTGCGGTTGTTGGACTTCTAGAAGATAAAGTCCTGTCTTGATCTCTGTTAGATACTATGTTTTTCTTTCAGATTGTATAAATTTACCAGCCTCTGTGTCTGGGGTCAAATTCGAATCAAATCAAATCGATAAAGTTTATTTGGGTTAGTGGGGCTGGTTAAACCACGCACCCATCGGGCAAGCTCTGAATTCTGTAAAGCAGAACTCGGCTGTAGTGGATTCCCTTTTCCTGGCCCTCACATTCTGGTCTAAAATTTTTTTACCACCAGAACCAAACCAGTCAATAACACACATAATTACATTTATTATTGCCCCATAAATAAGTAACATCATATTGCAGCCAATTTAGTTACAACATTGCGCGTTAGTGTCGTTTAAACCGCAAGGTTCTGATGTCTTCCCCACATAATAATACAGTAACCTTATTTTGCAAATTCCTTTTCTTCTCATAAGTTAGGGAACGTGTCCTCGGGACGTCTCTTTACGACCTTGGAGTAGATTTATCGCAAGACGGGATTCGTATTGCGGCTGCGGCAATCCCAGAACAACCTTGAGACTGTAGGATGTTTTCGTAAATCGTCCCTTGTTTAAATTCTGCTTAAAATTTCGACAGTCTTTACGAATTGTGAATTTAAAAAAAAACATATTGGATAGAGGAAAATCTAATTAAGTGTGGGATGACTAAGTGAACAGTACCTACATACGTAATAATACCTTAATGCATAAGGGATGTATATTGCGTGGGCGTTGCTAACTTCGCTTTAACTACCATAAAATTTTCTCTGTTACATAATTGTGTGTTTGCTAGTTTGCGATACCTGACACTTAGCTCTGAATTCTAGTAGAATAGAATCCGTTGTTGAATTTAAGTTATATTTTCGTATTAATGATTGTGGCCTTGTCTTGTGTGAAGAATTCCGGTTAAAGCTAATTTTTTATTAATTTCATTCTAGACACTGCACTTATACATATATTTTTAAAACAGAAGTTGTTTCCATTGCGATTATGATGTTTTCTATTTTGTTTCAAGATTTTTTTTAAATTTCGTAGAGCTTGCCTACATTCTCCGGCGTCGTCGGTGTCTCTTATAAAATATTCAGACTTTATTCAACGGCTCGCTTAGCCTTCAACACGCCAAGCTCTCTAGTAGTCTAAACATAGACCGTGATAGCGGGACACTACCATTTACATATTAAACATATTCACTCCCTCCATCATCATTTTACGAATTTCTGATCTGTCGATAAAGTTAAAATCGAGTAAAGTGGAGTACGTTCGAGAAATTAAACATGTGAACAATTGTAACCCGTAATAATTAACTCAAGATTCCTTATTGCTGAGGAAGTTGTAAACTTGAGGATAAATAATAAATTGTTGATACAACCTTAACTTTAGTTTATAACGTCATTATCAGTCTCAAAGACTTCGAATAAAATTAAAGAAAGTGAAATAAAATGAGTATTTTTGGTGCAGGTAAATTTTATTAAATGCACTGTGGTGGGGTAACTAACAATTATACATATAAAAAGAATTTCAGAGCCATTTAAGATTGAGAGCTAACAAACATCGGTAAGACATTTTACGTTCAAGCTGTAATGTTGTTAACTAGCCTTTCAGTGATACATTTATAAAAATTACAGGGAAGAAACTGTTCAAGCATACACCACGACTTATTCTAAATTACGGGCCTTACTAGTGTCGTACCCGTATAATGGGATTACGGAAATAACGCCCTACGAATACTACCAGAGATTATCAAGTGACGCTGTTCCATGCTTAGTTCTTGACCTTAGATGTTTGACCTTCGGATCTACACGTTTTGGCCGTGTGCTTATTTAAATTTTTAATTAGTATGCAAAATACACATGCTTGCTATATCTGCCTAAAACTGGTTGAATTTAAACAAAATCCGAAATGAAAACGGATGTGGGATTAAACAACAACAAATTAGTAAAATATTTTGTTATTCGGTGATATGCTATCAAGTTTGACAACGCTAATATTTTTTTAATCGTTGATAACACTTCATTATAATGCTTAAATTTGGTAGGTGGTACCTAAATATAGCAACGATGACTGTAGAGGTACAGATATCCACATAATTACTATTATACATAAATGTAAAACTCAGATATTCAGTGCGTTTGTCATAAAGAGATAAGAACCTGCTGAAGCTGAAAAAGAACATAACATACATTATTACGCACGCTTGTGCCGGAAATGTTTGGCTGAGGTGTACCTACTAATTTACACCCATACTTGAAAAATAATGAAGTAATGTAATTAATGTGTAGTTTCCTTTGGATAACGACACGCAACAAGAAATTTCTCAACCATTGATGTCGCCTTTAATACAGCACTAAAAAGCCAGTGTATAAAATTTTATTAATTTAGTCTTTCTTGGTATGAAATATTAATCTTACAATGAAATACAGAAGAGCAGAGCTTTGTTCTCACGGATAGTGATTATACTGAAAAACAACGGTTACTATGTCTGGTTAAAGCTAATAAATACCCGATTTCAAACATAAGTAGATACTGTTGCTATTCGTGTTTTTAAGTCATAGCATTCTCAGGTGTGTGTTGAGGTGCCCGGTACCGCCTCTGCCAATAAACATGGTATCGTAAAGTTGACACTAGATACAATACTAAACAGTGAACACTAACGAAAAGGCTGACTTGTAGTTGCAACAGGAATCCATCGGTAATCCATCTTTAGTGAAAATCAAAGCTATTTCTAAATTTTGTTATTTATTTGCAATGTGTCTAAATAGATTGACATGTTATTTTCGCAAACCTTCATCGTAATTTGCAATGCTTCCTGATCAGTCTGTTTAGTCTAAGATATCAAGAAATATTTCAATCATCCATCAGTTTGTTTGGTTCCGCGCTAAGACAACAAAACCTTCGGTTATTTTCACCAATTCCTTTGATTAACCGGTTCTATTTGAAGACTGTTGAAACCAATGGCAAATATCAAACATTGGTAATAAACGGAAGATTGAAAATAGGATTTATGATTAGAGTAGGTTTACAGAGTTATTTCTAGAAAGCACTATACCTGATACTAGTTTTTCTCCACCTATCAAACTATCAGTAGAAGGATCAATTTTATTACTATGGATTTTACACGAATTAGTATTTTCTTTCAAAGGACTTTTTGGTTCCAGCATGAAGTCCAAACTCCGTGAATTCTCACGTTACCGTGCATTATTGGAAAAAGTCATAAAAACTTAATTAGATACTTGAGTTTTAAATTTAAACCAATACATTTCTGGTGACAGGCTTTTTGGTGTAGATACGAATATATCTGCTTTTGGGTGCCTTACCAAAAATAAATTTGGTATCCGTCAGTGAATTTTGGCTGTAAAGTATGTTACTGTGTATGTGTTTGTGTATAAATGAACTGCATCAATATCAATGCTGGCATATGATGCTCAAATTGTAATGGCCTTCTAGATTATGGTGGCTTTTACGAATCTGTCAAGAACAGTACGTCATTGTATCTGTAAATTCTCAGTTGTATGTTTATAAACCATCGTTTATCTATATGTATAGGAGCCTCATGCTAGCTTGCTCACAAGATTAATTTAGGACCATTGTTTTTCTTGATAATTTGTCTTTTCGTAAAAAGACATTTGACGATTCTTGCTTGACACACGTTTTACTTGGAAATTGTTCCCCGAATGAATCACTGAAATTTTCACAACTAACACAATAAAATCGCAATAATGATGAAAGTCACAAAGATGAAGATTTAAGATTTCTTTTAGTTGCAGAGAGTCTTTGTATTTGTGAAGCGTAAATTTCTAGGAAAGTTTAATTTTGTCTAACCACTATTCGAGCTAAGAATGAATCGTACGTAGCGTGTGGACATACTTTAATTAGCACTGCGGGGTGTACTTTGGCAAATTGCCATATTGTTTGGGGGAATTCACCCGCGGTCGGTTTTTGTTAGCTGCTTAAAGAGACAAACCAGCAATTTTTAAGTGGTTTATATCACTAAATACAGCTCATTATGTCAATAAACGAAATTCTTCTGAAAGCCCAATGATAATTGTCGTTGACTTATTAGTTAATCAATTTTATTGATAAATCACGTTTAAATGAAGCTCACATTTAACAGATTGCAACGAGACAATAAGTGTGGTGTGGAATGAAATTGTTACCAGGAATATTTTTGAATCTATTGTTATTAGGTTGTGATGGATGAAAATATAATTTTATCCTTCATTCTTCTAATGCTCAATTCTGTTGCGTGTCGCCTTAGTGGTCGATAAACAACAGTGTTTATTAGTGACGATTTAGGCACTCTTTATTTATTCGCCGTCGGTCATGAATTCATGATGTCACATAGATAAGGGTGCCGCTTCGTACAGTTAGCACGCGATCTATATTTGGTGTTACCGATAAGGTGAAGGTTAATGAGATATATGGTTTTAATTTAATCAAACTCTAATTGCTTCAGGATATACATTAACATACTAGAACGGTCAAGCAAGTTCTTCCACACGATTGGATTCGTTATCATGATTTGTAGTGGAAATTTTAACCACTTAATCCGACTCGAAACGACCGTTATCATTGTTGTTATGGTGTAGATAATACTTGTAATCTCACGGAGAGCTAATAGGTTGTATTGTGAAATACTACTATACTATTACTAAAGTAGCTTTACTTTAGTAATAGTATGTACTTGTTAATACCAGGTGAAGGATTTACTGCTTCTCCAATATTAGCTTAGTTGCACATAAATTCTAACTCCATATCGTGTTCGACAAATATTTGTTATCAGTATACTAAATTACTAAGTTTAATCCGATTAAGAAGTTGTAATTCAATTGCTAAATAATTAACCTTCAACTGCAGGTCTTTAAGTTATTATTAATAATAAGTTATCTAGTTGTCTATTATTGTCTTTAAAAGTTATATGTGTTCTGATTGAATCATTGTAGTTCTTTCAACTTCAGCCTTTGGTGTTATTCTAGCCAAGTTGTTTGTCCCCCTTGTTTTGTTGTTATACGATTTGTTATTTGTTTTCATGTTCATGAAAACAAATAACCAGTTCTTTATATATTATTTGACTTTTCCTTAAATATGATTACATTTTTTTATAACATTTTAGCTGATATGTTATTTGCTTTACTTTATACAAAGTAAATTATCAATCAATACAATAAGGCGATCGGACAAAGTTTTGCAAGTTATATTTGCAATATGTCACAAAAGAGTATACACAGTTGTTATCTTATCTGTTAAGTAATGTACCTTCGGTAATCTGTGCACTAGAGAGGTACTGTGAGTGTGAAGCACTTGTGAAACATACGATGTTGGTGTCAGGTGCGCGGCGCACGTCTTTCCCCGGAGCGGGAGCTCATAGCACAGACCCAACCTTTGCGACTTCTCCGTCTCAGCCGTTCGACGAGGTAAGACCAACATTTCAAAAGCTTGGGTACGGATTACGTTGAAAGCATTCAATGCTATAGAAGCATAAATCTTAGTAATTGGTGCCATAAAAATTGTGCATGTCAGGTAATCCGTTCATAATCTTAGTAATGTGGTAAACTAGGTATTTGATTTTATGGAATGAAACTCAATTTTTATTTAGTGATTGGTTTGTTTTAGACGAAAACTAGTTTCGACAAATTGAAAATACATAAAGTATTAAAAAAAAAACAAATCATGAAATGGGATGATTGTTTATGATACTATTATAACAATTTGCAGTAAGTGTTAAAGTTGCTATGATTGTAATAGGAAATCTGGAACATGGTGATCCCAGAAACAAATTTAAATGCACAGTAAATCTAAAATTATCTTGGCCTTAGAGGCTTTGGTTCGTCGAGCTTTTGCAAAGCTTGGGCTTACAATCCCATTGTTTGGAAGTCAGAAAGTGATATTATCGGAGCATGTTAAGACAAAGGCCAAAATATTGTAACTCGACCTTTAGGTAGTATAATTAGAGAAAGCGAGTTATCATTAAAACTGTCTACTCAATGTTCCAAGTACATTGAAAGTGATAACGTTTACTTAGCTGTCGGAATAGACGCATACCATATCTACCTATATATAATATATATCTCTATTGCATAAAATTATTTATTATAATCTTTAGCATGAAATTGATTGAGGTGATAGGGTAAACTCAGACATTTTGTAATTACCATCGTATATATCTCACAAAGATAACCGGATTAATATAGTAATTTAATTTTCCAATTAAGATCGGGGTCTTAGTTTGTTATCATACTCAGTCATTATCAAGTTAACAGATGTTTCCTGAAGATTTTTAGTAATATAACAATGTTGATTGCTTAGTTTATTCATGCTTAACTCAAAATAAACGTTTTGACCTACTGGTACAGGTGGTTAAATTACATCAGAAGCTTAATGTCCAAGTCTTAATTAATATTGCAATTGAGTAAAATACGAATACTGCTTAATAATATTATACGTTATTGTACCACGTAATTGGAGGAGACAATAACTCTGTCTGGTATGGACTTGAGAGATTTTATTGATACGCTAAGTGGTCCTTATGAGCTTCAAATTACGTCTGAGCTGACTAATCTAAAATAACGTCAGTGCCTATTATTATCATGACTATACATATGTAATAGGCAAAATATGAAGCATCGAAAACACCCATAAAAATATTGATTTTGATAAAATCATCATATATTATTTATGCCTTTGCACAAATTTCCCTTTAAACGTGTCTGAGGGCATAACATATCGTGCTTTAAGGAGTTCAGCTGATATTAGTGAGTACTAATTGATCCTGTTATAATGTGGTATATTATAAAGGCAGTCACGTTTTTTTAATTGATTTCAACGTCCACACATCGAGAAAAAATAACGTTGCTGCTTTTATAAGACCACATTATAACGAGGATCACAACGCGCCATGTGAAAATAAAACTGAATTTTTTGAAAATATAGCTTTATTTTTACTTTACTGCGTCTTACACAAGCGCTCCAAGACGAGGTTATTATTATTTTATGGCGTCAGTAACCGACGCAAGGTTGTAACTCTTGAAAATTTTAGCAGCTTCGTGTTCAATACCGGGTTTTGTATCTTCATTTACACTTATCTTCCTCGAGTTAGCTTGTTTAGCATCGTTAGAATAGCCTCTTACATCATTTAACTTAATTTTAATAATTCAACAAATATCTACTACCTTCGAATATTTATGAACCTAAATTTTGTTAGTCAATATTTCAGTATTTTGATGTGTATGTTTAAATAAATGTAACTTCAGGTATGTTACTTAGGTAGTTACTACAGTGAGGCTTGCTTTACTTTCTAGGAAACATGATTTATGGTTTACAAGTAATTTTCAAAATTACACAGGTGTTTTATGTAAAACACCTGTGTAATTTTGAAAATTACTTGTTCATGCGTTCATTCTCATAATATCTGGATTATGCTAGCATTTTGGTGTTTCAATAATAATCATTTTGTCAATTCTATTTTGCAGTTGCAAATGTCTGACATTTTGCTGATTTAACCAGTTACCTTTGAAGAGGCTAAATGTGAGCTAGATTGTTCCGATTTTTTAGGAGTACCTCACGAACAATGGAAAATCAAAATATATTTAGTAGCACAATTCCTACTAGAAGTATAACAATAATGTGGATCCATATTGATGTCGTTGGGTAATTAAATATAATCAACTGTGGTGCGACTGCAGTAAATATAAAATATTGTATTTGAGTTACATCGAACACCGGAACAAACGGTAGCTTTTCCGTCCTAATCATCATATTGTAATCGTTACGGGGGTCAAATGGGGTTCATTTACACGGCTTGGTAGTGGTTGAACAGGTACCTCCAGACGGGCTCCCGTGGCGAGACAATTCCGTCCCCTGCTGTTCCGGCTAGGCCGGGTATCCCTCGCGTCGATGTGTGCGACCTCTGTATAAAGATACGGCACACAGGCGGCCTGCTGCGCAACATTGATTCGTGGTTCGCGCTTCGCCCGCTGTCGTCTCAGTCACTAGTGCGCAACGCCAAGAGAAACAACTGTTTGCGCTTCGTAGCGCTGCTTTTATTTGTGCGTTAATTTTTTTTGTGCATGTCTACGCTTCAACAAAGAAAACCTGTTTTAAACTGCCCATGTATTCTTTGGTGAACACGAAATAGTATAATATTATTTCTAAACTGTGTTACGTTGCTTAGCTCTACATAGTTCGGTTCCTGTGTGTTGAGTAATATTCTGTGTCAGTTGTAGTGGTTGTGCTTGTGATAGAGTCGGACAATTTCATCGCGAACGTGTTCCAAATTCGGATTTCACCACGAGCGGGCTCAAGGAAGTTTATAGTCAAGTGAGTTAATGACCACATACACACGACTTAAACTGTCATTTTATGTGTATTTTAACTTTCTTTTTTTTATAGTGTTTCTTTACAATTATCTAAATGTATTTTGAATTTTTAATACGAATTGAAACTGGTTTCAGTGCATCTATACTGGATGCCCACTTAATAAAGCTATTATGGAATTGTTTGGCGGATCTTCAGTCTGTTCATTTATGAGAAGTAGATGTGTAGTGGTGATCGCGTGACGGTACCGTACCGCGTCGCGCCACCACTACGTCCAACGTCACTATCCCACCACACGCTGTCGCTTATCTCGAATAGCGACAGTGTGCTAGAAGCCGAATCAATTTGTTTCATGGTTAAAATTTGACTTTTAAATTTCAATTTACGTTTAGACGTTGATCAATCTTATCGCACTAATTTAATTTCGATCACGTTGAATAAATGTACAGCCATTTAGTTCAATGGTATCGATCGGGATTCACTGCCGAAATCAATGAACGTTTGATGAGTAAACAGATGCTTCATAAATCATAACAGAATAGGAACCGGATGTGTGTGATGATTTAATCCGTTCTTGATTTAGTTGTTTCCGCTCTATATTAGACTATTCTATTTAGTTGCCATGTAAATTAAAATTGTATTTGCAGTAAGTATATTGTTTGATATATTTTCGTTTCTCCGAATTAAATAATGAGTATGATCAGCGCAATCAAAACCTCATTATTTACATACACTCACGTCTTCCCATGGGGTTAGGCAGAAACTAAACTCATTATTTATCATAATTATGTGCATTCTAACTAGATTTATCATTATTCAAGATATTTTACATGGTTTCTGGTTATATCTAGAAGTTATTGATCACAGTCTGTAAATTTCGACTTGTCACAATTGAATAGAATATTGTTATTTTGGAAAAATATTGTTGGTCAGTTCACAGTCTTCTGATTGAGCATATCAGTTGATTGCTTCTACGTGGGTCAATATATGTATATTATGTACTTTGACCATCAATAATGTTGATATGAAAATAAACAATAACATTTTTGTCCTAATATACAAATCGTGAAGTTTGATTGCATCATCCCAGTCTTCAATCAAGTTGCCATCATACATTTTTAGATGATAGCGTCTTTTCACACGGTGGCACTTCTTTGAGGTAATCTTGTAATTATTATTGCCGTTGAAATTATTGATTTCTTGTGAACTTTGAATGCCTTGGCTGTAGAACTAGAAGTAGCTGCTTCGCTTCAGGTACCTATTTCAGTTTTGATTAGTCTTATCTTACGGGTGCCATGGGAAACCAGAAACTGATCTCTGGGTGTAGAAACTGATGTGAGAGGCAATGTTCTTAACATCTTTGGTGCAAATCAACCAATAATATAATAAGTAATAAGCCAAGTTTCTGTTTAACCACATAAAGTATTGTGATACAAAATAGTCTTGGCCAAAATTACTATAAAGGTTACACAGGGCAAAGACATTTAGATGTTACTAGCGATAGACGAGACATCGAGAAAAAGTCGTTATCTAGTACTTATTTCCAATAGGAAACAAATTGTTCCGATTAAGTTGCTCTGTCTCTAAAATATAAAATAGATAAAATCGGGGTAACAACATTTAAAAAAAATCCGCCCTTTTAGATCTCTTTGACACAAAGCCAATGTTTACGTAAAAATATTATGTTTGCACATCTCGTATGACATGCCACTGTAACTAATGTGTGTTACATTATATATTACGTGAATTATAGTTTTCTTTTTCATTAGTAAAGAATTTTGACCCTCCAAAGGGTCAAAACAATTATTTTTGATGGTGTTTGCTAGTGTCCCTGACAGGTATTTATTTAGAGGAAAATTTTAGTTACTATGCAGTTTCTGAATGCATTTATGCTTAAGTAACATTCCAACTTCTCACAAAAAATAGAGAGGTGATGAACAACGGTCATACTGTCGGTCATCACATCTTCATTACTGTCGTTAGTCAATATTTATTTCATTCAGTGTCATTGAATTGTTTTACGAGGTTCGGTTCGTTAGTTAGAAATAAACCTGTCAAACTTGTAGGACCAGTTGAGTATTGTATGAATATTTGATATTCCCACAGTTTGTCATTGTATGAATAATCACTTAGTTGCATAAAGCGCGGGCTCTATCTGTTGCTCTTCGAGGTGTTCTTGAAACTATTGGTTTGTATTAGTTTCTTTCTTCCCCAAAACTCGTCGAAAGTGTAAGGTCGAGTTGTGCAGTATGTAGTTCTAGGTTTGCATCGATCGCATACAGTGAAAGTGTCGGTGCTAGTTCGACGTGCGCTGGCGCAGTACTCGATTCCGTCGTGTGTCGTAAGCCTTCGTGCTCCAAGGGGCTCTAGAAAGCTCCGTGGAATTTTCCATCGTGAACAGAGCCTGCTGCTTTGTTCTGCTACAATTTCGCAACCGAGTCTGCTGCATTGACACTGACTATTGCACTTCCAATTGCAATTTTATTAAGTCTACGTTTATCGGCGAGCGGTCTTCAATGAAATTATGTAATGTTTAGAATCAGCTTTATCAGCTCGTCCCGCTTTTAAGCGATGTGTGTCGTTGAATAGGAGATAAGTACTAGGTTTTATCTTATTTTGTTCGAAGCATCAATCAATCATGGCGTATCGTTCAAGTAATTAAAGCTGGGTGCAGTTGGCAGTGTGGCACGCACACTGCACCAGGCGCGTGGTGGCCCACGTGACCACTCGATGTAATCGTAATGAACCACTCACGTTCATCAATCCAGGGACAATCAACTTTACATTATCATAATGTTCTAATTGCGCCATTTAGTGGTAGGTACGTGGGAGTAGTGTTAAACGTGAAACTTAAGACAATCAAGATCAAGTACACAGTACAAGCACTGATGTAAACCACCTGAGACCATTATGTAATCATTTGTTTGTTAATGGTACATGCGTTTTTTGTCGCTAGAGTCAGGTCAAGCTCAAGGCACATTATACACGTGTATCCGCGTAGGCGCGCACGTGGTCATGTATATTTTTGAGACAGAAAGTAGTATCCATCTATTCTGCACATTTGATCTAATACGCTAATCTATCGCATACTTGAATAAATAATGGTTATGTGCCGAGGTCGAGCAGTTTAATTCATTCATAAGGATGTTTGAGCTAGTAGTTATTACTATTGCGAAAAATTAAAATCAAATTTCCTTGAATGAAAATGATGAGTCAATCGTTTGGCTCGATTGGTGTGTTTTCATTCAAACCAACACCGTCCCGACCCTCGCCAAGTATGACAATGATAGACGAGCCTTCTTGATTGTTGTTTTACTGCTCTACCACAGAAACCAAGGCGATATTACAATTTAAATAAGTAAAACTAAAATATATTTACGATTTTGTAGAGATTTTACGTGAACTGTGAATGAAGTGGCGAAGACAAATGTATAACAAATAATGGCTATGAATGGTTTAGATGAATGGTCGTAGTTTTGCTATAGTCATAAATCTAATCAAATAGGTAATATATAATAACCAGCAAGTAAATACTTAAAGCTTATTTTCTATATTCATAAAATCAATAGCGTCTAAATGTAGACTGTCTGTGGGAGCAATTGAGTGAGACTCGTTCTGATCGAATCGATAATGCTTCATTCCGGCAAAGCTATTAATAACACACAGGGATGTAAATATCGGTAGCGTATTTACACCTTACGGTCACATATGGTCGCATTGAGCACCGTGTATACTGTGAGACTGACCACTTCGTCATACATGATTCACACCTTTACCTTAACGTGAACCATATATTGTGACCAGAAGTTCTGTTTAGTGATGATCATTGGCATCAGATAGCAACAGGTAGGTAATAATCTAGAATGATTGTTGGCAGAGCTCGTGAACTGCACTTTGTCGCATTCCATTATCTCGTGATCTCATTATGTAAAACAACATTTATCTGATCGCTTATCGCATAGATTTCTTTCAAGTTCATTGCTTTTTCTTAAGAGTAAATAGAAAACATTGATTTGAGGGTAGGTACTACGAAAATTTGTTTTTTTTTTTTTTTAATACAGTCATTATTTACAAGTAGGAGTATAGTGAAGATAGAGCTCAATGACAAGATGGATCGTGCGGGTGAAAGATTCTAATAACTGGAGAAAAAGACGTAATTGAGATAAAGGCGTATGAAGAAGAGGATGATGATCCTTAAAAAAAATCTGATTTATAAAAATTAAAAAGGAAATGTTTCGTTAAAATCCCTCCATGTGATGAGAACAGTTTGCTACGAATTTGGACATTATCATAAACGAATATGTGTTGTAGTTTATATAATATCATTCTACATGTAGTCGCATAGTGGTGCAACCCAGTGACCCAAATTTATCAGTGTGAGTACATCGCGGCCCCTCACTTTCTAGGTTATCCCAACTCCTCGCCATCGTTACTGCAAAAATGTACAGGTGTGCCGTGTACCAAATCAATGCAAACACTTTAAACATTAAAGAATTATTCAAAATGAGAAAATGTCATTCCAGCATTGTTACTGAATAAACAAAGCAATAACGATGTAATTAATGCATATAATGTATAACAAAGAAGTTCAGTGATTTAAGTAGGCAAGAATATATTGTTTGAAATAAACCCGAGTAAATTGGGGCCTTTATCTCAGCCTCAAATAATGTTGTCAACCCGTAAGATGTCAATGATGTACACAGAAATATACAACTGTATACCGAATTCTTGTAGCATTTATTTACAGGGCCGTTGTATCATCACTTTGTGTAAGCTTGACACTGATAAACAAAACGCGAATTTCACAGACATTTCAACCTTGAAGACATTGTTATCAACGATGACTGCATCGTATGACTCCACCATAACAAAGCAAACCATTAATTGGGCATTATTTAGTTTTATTAGTCTGTTTTCAGTTTCTATTCTTCTATTATATCGATCATTTGAATTGATAATAAGTATTTCTGTTCTTTGTTATGACGAATTATTGCTGATTTTCTTTTGAATGTAGATTTGTATCTGTAGAGAATGATCGATGAACTTTACGACAAACATCACTCTGTCTAGAACAATTATAGGAAATCGGTGGTTTTAAAACTCTGATTGCGAACAATAGCACCAGTGCCAGGATATGTTTGAGTTTGTTGAAAATTGGTTATTACCAAATTTTTGTAATTTATTTCGCATTGAGAATCGTGAATGTTCTTTTTTACTTTTTTTTTCATTTAAAATGTCCTGTTTGTTAGATCTCAACTGCTGTCTTAATTGCGACATCTGAAAAGATTGTGTCTTTGTCAATGGTAATGAATTCTTCCTTGTTCCTCAATCATAGTTTTTTTTCTAGGAAATTAGATTTTTGATTTCCCTCCTTTGTATAATTACAAAGGTTTTACTTACTGTCAGTTCCAGCACCATTTCTTATACCATATTTTTTTTTGTTAATGGCTTGTATTATTATTACACTAGCGACCCGTCCCAGCTTCGCACGGGTGCAATGTACTAATAGTATACATGTATTATACATATAAACCTTCCTCTTGAATCACTCTATCTATTAAAAAAACCGCATCAAAATCCGTAGCGTAGTTTTAAAGATCTAAGCATACATAGGGACAAACAGACAGCGGAAAGCGACTTTGTTTTATACTATGTAGTGATTGGGCAGACATCAGCCGCTGAGCATAACGTTTGTATCCATTAGTACGTTACATAATAACTTATAATAGTTTCATTACCAGATGCTTTGCCGTTGTCTATCGTCTATAAGGCTCTTTTATGTGTCGAAAAACGACTCGTCTTCTCAAAACCGGTCCTATCCGGTTCTGAGCAAACATGACCTTATTATCTTGCGTTTACTAACATTTGCTTCTCATGAATTCTCATCACACTTAGTATAGAGAGCATCGAGAATGCGTAGTGGTTACACGCAAAAGGATGTTACATTACATACGCATATAATATTCTTCTTATCAAGAGTTTGAAGGTCTCGTCGATAATACTACGGTGTTATACCTACAGCTATATCTAATTTTAACCGTACAGCAGCTACCTATTATTACGTAAGACAGGCTATAGTCTGTCTATAATTTAAGATTATTTTGGTTCTGAGTTCTGGCCAACTATCACTGTTGACTGTAAAGTGTAAACCATATGATTTTACGACGAATATTTTTTGGTCACTCTATTTTGGTATTTCCCTGTTATGTGACGTGCTGTCGTCGTGGTGGTAGGTGGTTCGTTTTTGAGCCTCGGACTGTCGGAGAGGCGGGGCTTGCGCGTCATACAAATATACCGAGAACATGCGCTGCGAGTTCGCTTCTAATTTGGTGACGACGCCGCGGGCGGCTACGCTGCCAAGCTTAGGTCGCGCTACGCAATCTCTACGACGTGACATCGAGTATCGAAAGCAGTCACGCTTCTCGTGCGTCACAATAACGCTCATCGATATAATAAACAAAGAAATCGGTAAATATGACAATGTTTACAATGCAAACTTTACATTAATCATGGACGCAAAAGAACACCCCGGATCTGGAGCAGATGTTATAATAGCTGCTCTGGTATTTTTGTTGGGATATTAAAGAGACAACATTGTTTGTTACGCATTTATAACTGAGGCATCTGGAGGCCGAGCGTCGACGCGTACAATCGAAGCAATCTTGAGCTGCTCGAGCCCGTTTCACACATAGGAGATACGTTTAAAAAGCTTCGAAGGGTCCGGTTCACCAACCTGATTTTTGATTTAATAAATGACTTAAATGTGTTATTGGTGCTGGAAAAAATATTACGTATACAATTGGTATGTTATCGCTGATTTGCCAAGGTTGCCGAAGCTAACAATTGAGGTCTGGTAAATGAATATTATTTGCCTTTGGCCACGGCCTCTACATTTTACGGTGAGGTCTTGTCGAAGATTCTTGATATTGAAGAACTTGTAATGGTAATTGATATAAGTTTTGAAGTTTTAAGCACAAATGTCAAACCAAAATGGGTTTTGTTATCGGTGTAATAGTGATTTCAAGGACAGATAATACCTACGCTGTTTGATATTGTATTGTATGCAGCACACAGAAGTACGTGATATTAGATAAATAAATTCATATTTATTTAACATATTAGGTTAGTAAGTTGATGTAGGCTGGACGTATAATTCAAGGTGTTGCAATTTTTGAAAACGTTTCAAATGATGTAATTAGTTTAGAAATAATTGCAGTTTCATCAACATTTAAAGTTGAGTAGATTTGAACGTACTATTATCGCTTATATTTCTTGACTTCGTTTTATAGCCATAAAAGGAAACGTGTTTTCTTTATATGGCAACCATTGCGTAAAAATGTTGCAATATTGTATATCGACGACTATGTGTATGTTTATGTACGTCTGCTGCGAATCTATTGTTTGGTATTTCCCCATGTATGTAATAATTGTACGTAATCTATGACGAACATTCTGCATCATAAAGGCTGAAATATATTACACAGTATGCGACACTTGAATGCCATATCTGTACTTACCTGTTTTTTGTCGAGGAGTCAAGTAAACATAATTATACTATATTCATTCTGTGGCGTGGACTCATCATCATCTTCATCATATCAGTCACAGGAGGTCCACTGCTGAACAAAGGCGTCCTCTATAAACTTCGTCAAGGACCGGTTAAATGCGGCCTGCATCCAACGGCTAGACTATCATAAAATAATACAAAACATAATATTCGTCTGTAGAATATACTACAAGAGCTTTTTTTAACGCGCATCTTGCGTTGAACTTTGGCAAGACCTCAAATACTCGTTAGTCTCATTTTTTTTTTATGTTCTTTGAGGCCAGGGTTTTTGGTGAAAATACCACTGCCCCTTTTCGCAATTAAACTGCCCTTACCAATGTTAAGTTGTCAGGTACTTAAATCAACCTGGTGTACTCATTTAGTATTGTTACTGTCTTAAATTTGAATATAACTACTGTTGAATACATCAGCAGCTACTGTTACGAGTCTCTTTGTTTTATGAATTTTATTAAACTTTATGCCGACTAATTTTCTTGCAAAATACTAAAAGCGGGGTTTTGTTGTTGCAGGTGGACAGTGGCGGCGGTGGCTCGGCCGAAGTAATGGTGTACTCTCTTGGGTGGGGCATGGGGGAGCCGGAGCGGCGCGCCGCGGACCGCAAGCGCGTCCAGCCGGCGCCGGTCAGCGTGGTGCACTTACCGCTTTCACCCGACGAAGGACACGAGGTGGATGTGCTGCCCCTACATAATCAGGTACTATTCCATGTTATGACAAAACCTGCAAGTTTCGTTAGTATACCTCTTGTTAACCTGATTGCCATGAACGAAAGGCTGACACTAGCGCTCATGTTGTTTGTGGGTCATGCATGAGAATGGCTTTCGCCGTTCGCCGGATGCACAGGTGAGGTCGTTTGGAAAAGTTCCACGTTTTGTTCCCTCTCCTTCATCTTTCGCTTTTTTAAATATTGGCACTTACGACGTACACAGCGACTGCTAAACCTACACAAACAAAATGTCCAATAGGTTTTTTAAAGGGAAATCTATATAGGACAGATAAAATGAATATTATATAGATTAACATCTTGATCCTTTAGGCAATATGCCACAATAGTGCAAGTTAATCGGCATCATCCTTCATATCGAAACGATCCAAGGGTTGGAAATAATTCACAAAATGTTGAAATGGATGATAAAATAGACATGCAAACTCACTCAGTACTTATTTGTAATAATTGATTATTGTGCTAAACTTAGTAGAACCATGATTATCAACTCTCATGTACTTTTAAGTTATATTTAACCTTTCTCGCAAGCACAGTTCAAGTGGGGTTACGATTTTAGCCTTGCTTATAAATAGAAGCTTTAGCAGTATCAAGAGTAATAATTTACTTGTTATTATAGCTCCACAATGCTGTTTTTTGTTTGTTTTGTGATAATTGGATTTATTACCCAAGTTCCATTTACATAGTCACTACTTAGTCTACCACTGGTGTGTTGCTATCATCTAAATAAGAGTTTCTGTATTAAAGAATCTAAATTACTGTATTTATGAACAAAATACAAACTGCTCTTCAAAAGGCATGCAATTTTTGTAATTAATATCGATGGCAACATTGCCACTAGTAAACAGTAGTGGAGTAAATTACTAAAATTAAACGGTTTGTGGAGTAAATTACTGTAAGAATTGGAGCATTGCTTCTTATTAGATCACAAAATACAAGTTGTTAGTGAACAATTTTAACATAATATGTTTATTGTTATATTGAGCTATAATTATAATAACATTTTATTTCTTAAATGGAGACCTAGTTTTCAGTAATAGAGTTTACAATCCAAAAAGGTCCCTCGTACACAAAATGAGTCAAAATGAACATTAACTATCCACTAAGGTAGCTAAGACAACTAAAGCGAATATTATCTCTATTACCGTTTTACTTCATTGACATCAAAAAAGCAAAGACAGCTTACATAATATATATTTTGTAAGTATCATTAGTTAATAGTGTTTTGGAATTAGGCCCTAAAACTTTAACAATTATTAAGAATAACATAGATCACAATAATATTATATTCATGAGGCAACGAACTAGTGACCGCTAGTATTATCAGCTGTGTCGTATAAACGGATGTCTATAATAATATGCACGAATCAAATTGTAAGTACCTGGGTATGTTACGGTGTGAGCCTGCGACCGGGGCGGCCCGGGCGGCAGGGTCGTCGCGCCGCGCCCAGGTGGTGCGTGAGCCCCGCCGGGTCAATGGCACCACCCGCCATATTTTTTACACTATTTCTCACTCGCAAGTAATTCGATCGGTCGGATGCATACTGTTGGCTGCAACATGCCTCGCGTGTGCCCAACTGAATAACTGCCTTCGTTCGAACAACACGATTCCATTTTGAGCTCATGTTTTTACAAATGCTTGTGAACAAAGAGAACGATAATATTTTATAATACAAAAACAAAAACCAAATTGGTTTTTTAGCCGATATATTGAAATACATTCAACTCTGGTGACATGTACATAAAAGCTTGAATACTTAACCGACCAAATGACTCACGATTAGGTACAAGGTTGTCAATGTTTAGGTGACAAAATTATGTATCAGTCAATAACAAAATAAATATTGCAAATAAGTACATAATCAATGCATTCATAAATTATTTTAGGAAAAGGGTGGCCTTACTTAAGGTAACTGAAAGTAACAAAGGCTGTGGTTTCTAGCAGGTGTCATACAAATAGGTACCTAAGTAGGTATGAAAATAGTGGTAGGTAGTCAACTAGTCAAATCCGAAAAGCCTTAACCAGTTTATCCATTAGGATGTCGATATTAGCCAGAAATTGGGTTGCGGAGATTTGATGTCAGTCGCTTCATGTAAAATACTGATTAACATCCGGTTATACTGGAAGCCAATTCCAACATAATTATGTAGTTAGAAAAAGGCTAGGTTTACAAGTATGAATAGAACTCTATAACGTGCTTCTAGAATTAATTAATTATTGTGTTTGTGTAGGTGGGGGGCCACACCAGACTGTTGGTGCTAAACGACAGTACAGTAATCAAGCCGCTCAATATCCGCGAGTTGCATTTCTACCAGAACATTCCCGAGGACATCCAGAACTTCGTACCCCGATACAAAGGTGAGCATCATAATCCTTTGATGTTATCAACAAGATTCAATATGGCCGCCCAGTACGCTTTTCCGATTCGCTGAATGCATCATGTTCATTCATTGCATCTATTCATTATTATCAACATTTATTTTTTAATTATAATGATAATATTGGTTTTTGTTTACATGTCAATTGTGTTGTTTTAATGTGTTTTTACATTTGAAGCTTTAAGGAAGTTATTAATTTAGCTAATATTATGGCAATATAAAATATAATTTGTTGTGTTTTCCACAGCCTTGTGACTATCGTGTTTACGAAACATGGATAAAATAGAAATTAGCAGTTTTATCAAACGTTTCGAAACGTAACAAAACGCGTTAAACACTGGTTTGATCGATTAATTAATTTATATTTTTATCTCTTGCGTCATTCAGTACTTATGAGTATATAATGTAATCGTAATTCGATTCATAGAGCTGTGAAATATCATTAAATGAGATTAGACAAAGTATATTGACTTTCCTTATTGCTTAATAACTATCGTAATCTTCATTTTCAAATTGTGTTATGTGTATGATAGAGATGTATGTGTGTAGAATAATGCAAACCCGCCGACCGCAAATTAAAAAAAATAATATCCACAGTATCTTTATTAGAAATATTATTGTCCGTTATAATTAACTATGTATTTTAATATTCGAATGTGTGCTTTACACTTAAATAATAGATATCCAAACTAAAAAAGGGTCCTTTAGGTAAGTACTTATACAATAATGTAATTAATTATTAAAATAACGTACTCAGATATTTAATTCATTCCTTCATACATACGATTTGGGTGTGTTACGTCGGAAACGCAAAATGGCAGTCGCGGAATCTCATAAACGCAATATGACGGGGCGTCACAAAATGACAGCCAAATTCGCAGAATGACAGAATCGTGAACCTCGAGAAATTTTATACAATATGTACATAATTTTCATATTTGGGATTTTTGTGTTGTAATAAAATACATATAATAATACCCTTCAATAAAAGCTAACATAATAAATCTATACTTTAATAAGTAATAAAAAGCTGAAGAGTTTGGTTGAACGCGCTAATCTCAGGACTCGACTTCGAATTGAAAAAATATTTCTGTGTTGGTTAGTCCATGTATCGCCGAAGGTTATAGGCTACGACCAATAGGAGTCAAGCAAAATGGAAAAAAGGCGGGTGACACCGCCGGGGCAGCTAGTACTTAATAAAAACCAACTAGAAATAATCATTAAACACTTTTACGATTCTTAGTTTTTAAATCAAAATTAACCACAAAAAATTAAAAATTCGTATGAAGATTGATGAATATTGCGAAACAATAATGATTTACGCAAAATAATTAAACATACGAATCTATCAGTGTGCGAGTCTGTTGAAATTTCATTTCGCGAATTCGACACATCTGTCATTTTGCGTTTCCGACATACCACGCCCAAACCATACATACATTCCTGTTGTTTTGAAATGAGGTTGTGTACCAATTAATTACTTTGTCTGTTTTATCTGGGTCCCGATACGATACTGTGGATTATTTTGATAAATATTTAAATGTACTCAACGAAGTACGTGGTATATTTTATCTAAACCAGCACATTTGTGACCACGATTATAATAACAAAAACACAGCTGTTACCCGACTTACTATACGTCGGTGCACGATGTGACAATATGGTTGTGTTATACTTTTGTAGGCACTTGCATCATTGTTGAAACGTAACTAAGTAAACGATTTGTACATGTAGATTGATCACATTGTGCATCCAATATTGAACTTTTACTCTTGTTGCTGTTATTGCTTCTTTAGTTTAAATGTTGACGAATAGCATGTAACTGTACTTTCGAATCAGTTTGTGGAACTGTAATGTCTGTTAATGTATTAATTAATTTAAGTTTTATTTTAATTTGCTGTCTAGATAAATCTTTGGTTAAACTCGATTGACCATAGTGTAAGAATATTGGATTTAATAAAGAATATGATTTCATGCACTGAAATCCTGTTTGGTTTTATATCTATTTGTTGGTAGACGTGAGAATCATATGTAACAAAGTAAAAGTTCGATATATAATTGAATGCTATTAGTTAGGCCCGGTATAGTACCTATAGAGGTTGATGGCGTGCGTGGCGTTAGGCGCACTGCACGCGGCGCGCGGGCGTGGTCGCGGCGGGCGGGTTTGAGTGCGAGCGGGAGCGGGAGCGGGAGCGGGCCTGGGGTCAGGAACACAATATTAGTTTCCTTGTTGTCGCAAGGGCTGCGGCGCTGCGGCGGGCGGAGCGACGCCGGCGGCGCACCACACAACCGCCCCTAATAGCGCCCTAGCGGTAATTTTACATTTTGGGTTTGTAAACCTTTACTTAAAAACTACACCCTCATATATACAGACTTATACATACACGCATACACACCTACATGCATTATCTACGTACAATATAATTTGTTCGACCACATACACGTTTACCGATGCAGTTACACGTCACACGATACACGATACAAAAGATATACAAACCCTGTTCAAAAAATAAAGTAACTTTAATATCACTTCCTCATCAAATAACGCTGCCGACTTGCACTATAGTAAGTTAATATTGAATTTACGACCGTAGATAGTGGATAAAGTAACTCATTGAATGTCCCAATAACAGTGGAACACTCACTGACTAGTTCAGGGTCGGAACCCGACTGGACATAATCTGAGTTTTTAAATCTTCTATCGTTGCACAAACGTCATCCATTTACTAAGACAGTAAATAGTATGATCTTTTTGATTTTTAGTTAACAACCCGTTTAATTTTCCATGTTATTGGAAGCAAAGTAATAATTATAATAACGAAATAAATTGATATTTATTTAATAGTTGTGGTGTGTGTGTGCAAGCGGACACTAGTATTGATGGCAAGGCTGTTTGTTTCAGGCGTGATGCAGGCATCTAACACTGGAGGCCCCAAATTGGACAAGCGGTACTCGCCATGTTTCCGCGACGAGAACGGGCGCAAGCAGTCGCTGAGCGGCAAGCGCAAGCGCGACGATGTGTTCAAGTGCGTATCCGCGCGACATGCGGCGCGACCGCCACCGCGAACGTTACCGCGACCGCGACCGCGACCGACACTCCTCGACACTTGTCATGTGTCCTTTATCATATTTCAGAAGCTTTGACGTACGCCGGCCCGACAACCGACGTCGCCATTAATTCATTCGATCGCAATACTTACATGACTATCCCACTAACGCGTGAGCGATGCACGACCCATTCACACGCTGCGAGCCTCCGATGACTTGCGTCGTGGAGTCGTGGTAATGATATCTATAATTTGATTGATATGTAACAATATAACAGATAACAATCAATCTGTGTTTCATTAGCTCCTGTACTATATTCGTCGATCGTAGCTTGTGCGCCCCTCGCCGTATTATTAAAACAGTTTTTCTTTTCTTATTACAGATTCAAGGTTCATCGAAATGGCAATGCAAGCGAAGTACTTAAAAGCATTGCCCACATGGACAATTCAAATAAGCAGTGTAAGTTTTTTTGCATAATTAAGATAGTTCACATAATTATAGCAAAAGCCTAGCATTTATATACTTAGGTACTAAATGTATCTAACTACCCAATGTATATCAATTTGACCCAAAAATAACATACTTTTATTGTTTTCCTCCAGATTTCCTGATGATGGAGAATATAACCTCTTCATATCGGCGGCCGTGCGTGCTCGACCTCAAAATGGGCACCCGGCAGCACGGCGACGACGCGTCGGCGGAGAAGCGCAGCAAACAGATCGCCAAGTGTGCGGCCAGCACCTCCGCCACGCTCGGAGTGCGCCTGTGCGGCATGCAGGTGCGTGAGCGCACACATCATCAACCTCATCATTGTTCATCATCTTCATGTCGGCCGCGGGATCGTCATCATCATCATGCATTCTACGGCTGACGCTCATTAAATACATTTTTGTTTAATATTCAATGTCAATGGATGTTTAGTAATTTAGGATATTGTGGTGTCAGGTGTACGTGAGCGAGACGGGCGCATGCGTGCGGCGCGACAAGTACTGGGGGCGCGCGCTGTCGGAGGGCGGGCTGCGCGAGGCGCTGCGGGACTTCTTCGCGGCCGGCGCCGGCCTGCGCGCGCGCGTCGTGCGGCAAGTGCTGCGCGACCTGGACGCACTGCGCCGCGCCATCGCCAAGCAGACTAGCTACAGGTTCTATTCCTGGTAAGTGCTGCTGTGCTGTTCATCTTAACTAACAATACGATTCCCTGATCTGAGTGTAGCCGTGTAACATTGATATCTGTGCTCGCAGCTCGTTACTGATCGTGTACGAGGGCGACGTGGCGACCGCGCTGGTGGATGAGGCGAGCGGCGTCACGAGCGAGTACGACGCGGACGCGTCCAGCAGCTCGGCCGAGCTGGCGCCGTCGCCCGGACACTTCGACATGTCCACGCTGCACGACGGGATCTCCACCGAGCCGGGCGCGCGCGAGCCCTTCCAGCCGCACTCCGAAGAGACCATGGGCGGCTACGAGGACGGCGAGGTGGGCGGGCACTCGCCGCGCCGCCAGCCGCCCAGCCCCGACTCGGCCGACAGCTGGATGGCGTACTCGTCCACCAGCAGCGAGTCGTGGCGCGGCGAGGCGGAGGCCGAGGCTGAGGCGGCCGAGGCAAGCGGCAAGCGCGCGCGTACGTGGGCGGCGCCTCGTCCGGCTCGGCCGCCTCCCGACGAGCGCGTGGACATCCGTATGATCGACTTCGCGCACACGGCGTTCGCGGGCGCGGCGGCCGAGTCGCCGCTGGCCACCAACACGCCGCACCACGGGCCCGACTGCGGCTTCCTCACGGGCATCGACAGCCTCAAGCGCCTGCTCACGGAGATCCTTCCGCCGCAGCCCTACAGTTAATGAGGCGCGGGTCGAGCCGTGGGGCCTTTCCCTAGAAAAAAACGTTAAAAATTACCCTCCTTTCGGACGAAATTCTGAGAGAGCTGTGATCATTTGGGACGCTACGGCGTCGGGGCGGCGCCCTTGCGCCCGCTCCGCAGTGGAAATCGTTCGGAAGTACTTTTTAGTTCGCCGGTGGTGAGTTTCGATGTTGTTGAAATGTATATTATATTTGAATGTATGAATGTAAAAACTATTTTCCTCAAAAATTTACCGTTCGACTGATGTAACTTTAAAAGTAGGCAAATTACTAACTGATTGCTGTGTATTTACATAAAAAGGATATACTCAGGGTATTTTCCATTTGTACGTTTCATGCCTGCCAAAGTGCGACTTTTAAGTATTAGTTTCTTTTTATGTAATTGCATAGTGATTATCGCACTTAGTGAATGTTGGCGGTACAAACTTATGTTTATTTAATATTAAATCTATTATAATTTGAAGTGGGACCCAGTAGGTATTCTTAAAACATGTATTTATAAGTATTACTGTTAAGTTATTCCAGATTGACGTGCTTTGAGTTGTTCTCCTAGCTTAATTTTTGATTTCTGTACGAGTGCTAATCGATGTGATTACCTTCGAATTATTGACGTTAGACATTCCCTGCCACTGCTAATTGTGTATCCATGTTGTATCAGTAATCCCTCATAGAAGTGCGTGTCTGCCTATACAGTGTATACTTTTAGTATGTTCCCGAGCCCACATTTAGATTGATGTTTACATAATAATTATATTATAATGATGTATTTGGTACTAGTTCAGGTACAGGTGTCTATTATTCAGCCCAGTCATTAAGCCAAACTAATTTTAGAAGGCCAATGGTTTCCATAGTAGAAATTGTAAATTTATTAAAATTGGTGTTTAGAATTTGAATAGTCCGTTAAGTATCCATTTCAAAGTTTGAGATGATTTTTTATAACATTTAAAGTTAATTGTACGAAAGACTTGTGTTTTTATATTCTTAATATATTTCTTTAAAATGGAACATCTAAAACGTGTCCTTACGAATGTGTACATGTGGCGCACATCTTTGGACGACATCAGTTTTATTATAGTTCACTAACAGTATTATGAATTTGTAGTCGGAGTTAGTAGAGCCATATCGATCGGATAGGTATGTTGGTTGATGTGTTCTGCATGTGAAAACTTGTAAGATGGTGCCAGTTCGTTATTATAATGCCGAAGGTTGTAAATGAATTTAGAAAATTAGACGTCGCTTGTCTAATGTTGCGACGAATATTCAGTGGGTCAGTGTAAGCGGCTAGTGGTGCGCGTCGGTGGTGTGCACTAGCGACACTAGCGTTAGCCAACATTCCTTCGTGCTGCATTCGTTATTGTTTGTGTCCTTTTACTTTTATTATTTTTTTTAATAGAGGGAGAAATTTTTGAAAAGTACCTGGTTTAATTAGGATGCTAGGTTGTATTAAAAATATCATTTATGTCTGTTATTTAAAATAACTGTATGACACTATTTTGTTAAATAAATTTTAGGTATTATTTGTTTGTTTGATTCAAAATAATTAACGTTAATTTAATATGATGGTTCTCGAATACCTGTTCATTACTCCACTATATCGGTTTACGTAGACATTGGTAATAGAATAGACTAATTCTATTAGCTATTTCCAACTTCGGATCTCTAAATTAAGCACACGGCGGCGGCGTCCAGCAGTGAGCGTGCTCCTTATAGATACTATCATCGCCACGGACTAATTAAAAATAAAACACGGCCACGAAATTAAAGTTTTTAATTTTATTTTGTCCACTAAATATCCCTGAAAAACTTGAGGTTCACCGGGTAAATAATCTAAGTTTCCTTAAATAATAATCGATAGAATAAAAAACGTGAGAAATATAATCAATTACTGGGACCTCGCAAGATTTAGAATAATATTCGAAAGCTCAAGGGGCTTGGGCATGGGATGGCTTATGTCAGTGTGAAATATTTTTATGTGACGAGTGAAAAAGAAAGCTCTTACTTATTGAGCTTCTCTGGGCTCTGTTCTCTGTCTGTCAAGCATGAGAGCGCAATTGAAAGGAGAGTGCTGGTAACCAGGTAAATGGGGCGTTAAATATTCATGAACAGCCGAAGTGTCCGAAAGGCAAGCTTAGCTGCCATTGGGATACTGTTGACGCCGTCTCTTAATGTATGATAGTGAATGTTGGGTGTGGCAGAAAAACTTGAAAGTAACAATAAATGCAGTAGAGAAGAGCTTTGAGAACTATCTGTGAAAGATAGAGTACCTACCTAAGAAACGCGTTTAATAAGGGAGCGTTGTGCAGTGAAAGATGTAGTGAGAATGATACTTTAAGAGAAAGAAAGAAAAATATTTATTGATACAGTCTTGGACAATGCACACAAAATATAAAAAAACATGATGGCAAAACAAATAAAATAAGGATTAAAAATGACTGCTGGTGAGCTGCCTGGCGCTGGTTTTCAACTGGACCTTTAAAATGATGTGTCACGGATACAATAACAGTAGGTATTTATATATATATATTGTATAGTTCATGTAGGTAAATAATATGAATAAATTAAAAGAATAATATTATGCTCATAAGTGTCAACTACACTCAGAATACAATAATAATATTCTTCTATATTGACATGAATAAATATTTGTTATCGAAATGAGTAGGTATACTAAGTTGCTCGACTCGATTTGCCTCTCAAAGAAACCTGTTTCCTAGCGAGCTAGGCCGAAGAGATGGTTTGGGAATGAAGACAAAGTAGATATACGTGGCGAGTACGGATGCTGTGTACCTCAGCGAATGAACCACAACCAAATTGCGGACATTCACAAAAAAGGCCCTGGTTATGAGCACCCTAACACGATAATCATGCATGAGGAGGTTTATGAACGTAGATTAAGCGAAAGTGGGGTGCCAAGAAGAGAGAGAAGAAACGGAAATTCATAGTTTTTGCGTAACCCAATGGGAGACAGGCGTGAAAATATCATGTATTTACATAAGTAAGAATAATCTGATATGTAGAAGATGTAGTAAGTTTATAGGTAGAACGGACATCAGTGATATACCTGCTTCATCTATACTTAATCCTTAAGTTCTTGACTCGAAGAGTATTCCGACAAAAGGACGAGGACGAAGGCATTGTGTGAAGTGATACTCTGAAAACTCTTCGTCCCGATTCCAAAATATTGAAAGAGTTGCACTAGAGATAATCAGTGGCGTATAAGAAATTGCTACGTATTTGCCAACTTTCATTTTAAATATGTACAGTTTTAAAAAAGTTAGGTATATAGATAGGTACATGGATTTTCACGAGGACGAACGAAAATATATTTTTTTATAATGAAGATTATAAAAAAATATATTTCCTACATCAATTACCTAATCTAGGTAAGGAGGTACCTACCTTTTTTGTAATCTGCAAGTTAATTAGGGTGAGTAGGTACTTAGGTAGATACCTATTTGTCAACAAGTCTTTGTTTCATTGACCACATAGGTACTAACTGGAGATACTATAGTTACCTACGTTTAAACTGTTTTCCAAAAACGCCTGTCTCGGTATCTTTCGGAAGTGTATAACCCCACACTCC
The DNA here is from genome assembly GCA_964056405.1 of Acronicta alni. Taxonomy (NCBI): domain Eukaryota; kingdom Metazoa; phylum Arthropoda; class Insecta; order Lepidoptera; family Noctuidae; genus Acronicta; species Acronicta alni. The sequence goes on along the minus strand of OZ043927.1, from coordinate 11,241,170 downwards.
ACAACCCTAGCCTGCTTCTGGACAGGAAGAATAAAACTGAATGGAAAGGAAACTCATCGATTTCAATTTAACATAATTTAAATATTTATTGTAATGACTAGTCGAAATGAAGGCAATATAAAAAAACTTTTTTACTTCACCTGCTCGGAAAGTGATACATTAAACATTTACACTAATACCGGGGAGAAAGTAGCTCTTTAATTGTATTAAAAACCATTTTTTTTAATACAGATAAAATATTGAATTTTGACAAAGCAAAGGAATGCAAAATTAGAATTTCGAACCAAATAAATACAATTTTGTTTAAATTATAATAATGAAACCTCTGTGACTATTGATGATATCTATAAAAAAAAATGAGCGTGTCTTGCGGGGTTCTATTAAATTATATTTTTCTAGCAAACATAAAAAAACAACAACAAACAAAAATCTAAATAAGTACATATATAAGTACATTTAATATGGTACATTTAATAATACTTGTAATGTGATGTAATGTAATGACTTTAGGTTCATGAAATCACTCGGGCCTCAAAATGCACTTGTTGGTAATGTGTCACTTTCTCCCCTTGGTGAACATTATAATATTTGGCCATCAAAAACTAGGCGGGATAGTTAATTTTTGTTTGCTGTTGGTATGTAGACTATTTTAAAAAGTTAAAAATCTTAATTTCCCGCCCTTTCGTTCTTCACTCGAGTAGTCGAGTTCGAATTTGTTAGATTGGGCGATTTAAAAGTTCGTTATTTTGCAGTTTCCTAACAATTGATTTCCTCAAATATGGAGGAAACAAGCGATGTACAAGCTTTAGAGAAAATCTCGAGCGAAGTAGATGAATCCCAAATAAAGGTCATACTTTCAAATCAGTGTATCAAGGGTAAGATAGATCATGACTGTGCTATAGCACACATTTTTCTATTACATTTTGGGCTTGTGGCACATAAATAATATTTATGGGGATCGTGCATAATATGTGCCGAAATCTAAACAATATAAATCGGTGATCATTAGTTTGTTGTCTGATGCAAAATAACTCGTGAATCTGTATTCGCTATTTATTAGTTATTACTAAACTAGCAATATTAAACGAAAAATTTTTCAAATCCGACTGATAGTTTCAGAGATTAGTGTTTTCAAACAAACAAATTCAGCTTTAATATGTTAGTATAGAGACGATGAAAATGTTTTAGCACAAGCATTTTTGCTCGATAAGTTGAAAAAGCAGTCGGAACGTCACAAAGAAACATGTGGCTTCATTAGTAGCGCTAATCTGAAACTGGAGGCTGAAATAAAACAGGCTGAGCACGAAATACACAGGTAAGGACAACTGAAAAATGTTTAAAATATAATAGAAATTTCTTTGGTCTAGCGAATCTAAACTTTTTAACAACAATTAAATTAATATTTATTTTGTGGAGATTTCGTAACCGCGACCCGTAGCGCAGAAGCTCCTTGCATAGCCACTGCGACAACCGTGTAAAATGAAACACATTTATAACCAATAGCATAATTATTTCAGCATGTTATTGGCTCAAGAGACAATAAAATTTGGAAATGTGGAGATTAAAAAAGAATGGCTGGTAGCTAAAGTTCGTAGGACAGAAATTCTAGAGCGCATTGAGGAAGGCAAAAATAGATATGAAGCCCTTTGGTTACAGTGTAAAACTAGATATGAAACAATACCTTACGTAAAAAAACTACTTGGTGCGATGGAAAAGGAACAAGCTCACAAAAATAAAATCGAAAATCTTGATAAAAATATAATAACGCTTTTTGAAGAAATAAAAGGCAAACGTGAATTTTGTAACAGTTTAGACAAAAAACGCTGCATAGAACTAGCTAACTTCATGGCTATAGAAATGCCAAACACTATGAAGATGATAAAAGAGAAATCCGAAAATATTAATGATCTCACTGTACAAATTGAAGAAATAATAAAGGAGCAAGACGTCAGTGAGGCTGCAGCGACAATATCGGCCATAGAAGCACTGCCCTTAAATGTAGATCAAAAGAACGACGATCAAACAGTCAAAGATGATGAATTAAATAAAAGCGATGACGATGCTTTGGTATTCTTAACTCAAAACATATTTTTTTATTTATGTTCCTCATCTATTTTTTTAATTCTTGTTTCTCTGTTGCAGATACCGAAATTAGAGCTAGCTAATTTCGATCTTGATTTTATGGATGTTAATTTAGAACGGGTAATGAAACATGAAATTGCCTCATTATTCTTGGCTTCGATTCCCTTGTTGTTATGGTTTCTCTATAAAATTCTCAGTTGCAGATAGGAGTTTTATTTGCGTTCGATTAATGACAAGACGCTTGCCCCTATTTAAAGATTTCTTTGTTTTATAGATAATTTTATTATAATTTAAACCTAATTACAAAAAAATATTATTAACAGGTAAAGAAAGATGAAATACTCAACAATACAACGATAACGTCAGATTCTATGTATAATTTCGATAAAAATAAACAATACCGTGATGAAAAGTCTTATGAATACATAATTTCTCCATGTTTTACTTCTTATAAAGAACATGAATCGCACAATTATTCTAAAAGGAAACTGATAAATATACTTGAAGATATCCATATCAATAAGAATGAAACTTACAATATCGTGAAGAAGATAAACCCGGATAATCTTCGGACAATAAATGAAATTTCCGCGGTTGTATGTGAAAACGTTACAGATATGCAGGTGTTTTCAAAGGAAAAGGTGTGCAATAAAGTGATTTACAAAAAGTTTAATACCATCACACCTGTACCAATTACCAAAGAAATAGGCAGATGTGTACCTACTTATTGTTTTACCATAAATGTGCGGTGGATCTTGCATTTATCAAGGCGTTCGGAAATTGGCCTGATCTTTTTTCTTAATTCTAATTTGTCCTAGCTTATTTAACAAAAGTCAGTTAAAAGGTAATAAATAATTAACCCATCCGGTAACAAATTACAGACGCAATGCAAAATCTATTGTCCTTGGGCCCTTACGGGAATTGTTGAATTATACATACCTGATTATATATTTTTTAGGATACTCCAATACATTGTGACACTATTGAAGAGGTGGATATGACATGCTCCAATGCCGATAATATTATAATACCACCAACACAGTTCTTGGATATCACATTGCCGGTATTATGTTGTAAATTTTAAACTTATTATTTGCAAACATATAAGCGCTACTTTTTGTAATGATAAAACAAAAATCGCTGGCATGAAAACACACTTAAAAATACTTTTTATAATTCAGTCTTGAGTCCCTGACCTACATTAATATTGAGATAGGTCAGGCACTTGGGCTGGAATGACTTGGGGTGAAATGACTAGGTACGCATTTTCTTTGAAGAGGCAAGGCATAATAATACATACCTTATTTCTAAATGTAACAAAATAGGTACTTACATGCTCTATTTAAATTACTACGTTCGATTCGCAGAAAAACTAGGTAGTAGGTGAATATACTTCAAGGAATCACTGCACGGATTATTTACAATTAATAAAAAAATGTATTTTCATTACAAATCAATATCATAATCACTACTTAATTCACTTTCCACTATCGTATAATTGTGTTTCTTGTATGCATCCTCTGTAATTTCTTGAAAAGTGGGTAGTTGTTGAATAACATGTTTTTATGTAACTACGTAAACCGATAAATAAAAAAATTTAGTTATGGGGACTATTTGCAGAATTATTTTTAATTGTGTTTATTTTCGGCATCCTAAACATTTTTAAAGATATACATTTTAGAGAAAGAAAAATTATTTCTCAGGCAGGGTTTTCAATTGCGTATCTTCGGTTAAGTACACCGGACACTATAACCAACTTTGACTTTTGATTTCGATCTCGTGATAATTAATTATTTTTAAATACGCCTAAGATTTTGACAAGTCACGACGGGCGTGCCGTGGATTCGAACTCGAGACCTTTGACTTGTAACTAGGCTATCACTACTTCATAATTAATATTTTCGATGTTTAATCCCTAATAACCTTGTCGTTCTCGAAAAGAGTCCAGTTTTAACTATAAGTAAGTAGGTAAGTCACTAATAACTATAGTTAAACATATTTCAGAATTCTCAAGAAGGTACAGTGAAAAAAAAAGTATCCTTTGAGATACCCTCATCAATAAAAATAAACGAAATTATAGAAGTTGTAGATGTTGATAAACAGAATGATGATAATGATGAAAATGAAGCAAATCAAACTGTAACCAGCCAGCTGGACGTTAGTGTAACAAGTGAAGACAGTTTTGTGAAAATACAAGATATGATACTTAAAAAACACAATTTACACCTTTCACCGCAATTTGTTTATGCAAAGAACCCTGGTTTGCAAAAGGTAACAAGTATTGATACAGCCATTAGTGAAAAGAAAATTGTTATTACTTAAAACATAAATTGTATGTTTTACAGAGGGATGATGATAGCATTGTAACATCAAAATTTTTTCAAAACGATAATCAACAAACTAACACTGATATACATGATGATAATGGAATGGAGATAGATGTAGAACCAGAAAAAGTTCAAGAATCTGAAGAAAATATTACAGAACATGAGGTTTTAGAAGACCAGAATCTTAAAGACAATGCTAAACCAATGGACATTGATGCAATAATAGCTTCAAGTCCCAAGGAAAATAAAGTATTGACTACAAAAATGTAGATTTTTATAAATAATTGGGCTGCATAATTAAGATAACTTATATATAATTGCAGAAACATGATGAACAGGCTTCTGGTAAACCTATCAGTGGATTATTATTTACTCATGGAACTCAGGCAATTCCGGACTCCCTGAATGCATCCCTAAGTACTACTGGATATGAGGAGTCAGATTTCCCACACTGCATTGGTAAATTCAATATCAATAAATAAATATTGCTATTATTAGTTGACTAGGAGTTCATGACAATATTTTTCCAGATTCAAGTCTACTTCTATCACCTAAAGCTGATGAACCTACAGCTAATGATAATCCTGATGTACTTTCCCAGGATGTTCCCAATTTTCTTTCAGGTATAAATTGATTTGATTATTCATTCATTAAATTATTCTTTCATTTCTTGCTAGTTATCATACTTAATTAAATTTTCAGGATTCCGCAAGACAGGATTATCCTTTTTTGGTGGTGGAAATGCAATGTCATCAGAGCCAAAACTAGATTCCAATGCACCAAATGATGGAAATAATTTTAGTTTTAATTTTGGTGGGGAGAAGAAAAACAGAGGTGGCTTGTTTAGTTTGTTCAATTAACAAATTTTTGGTAATTATTTCTAAATAAATTCTTTAGGTTAAAGGATTCATGAAGTTTATTTTATATTATAAAAATGTACAGGGTCATTGATGTAATTGACATGCTCTTACAGCTATCAATTGTAAAAGTATGAACAGAGGAGCAAACACTTCACTGTGTTCTATAGCAGAGTCACCTTGTAGCTTTCTACATAATAAGAATTTAAACACAAATGTCAGACCTAGAAATATAGCACTCCAGGATGCTCTGTACAAGGAAGCTTTGTATGAACTTTCTAAATTCATCCTTATACATACTATACAGCAAAAATATGCATTCATTGCATCACTTACAAATAATGGTGCAAACACTGTCCACCAGGCACTGCTGACAACATTATCTATTTTTAGAGCTAACAAAACTGAGAATATTGTAATAGTTATAAGATTTATCCATATTTCAAACACTGTAAGTCCAATCCACTGCACAATTTCATTCAATGTAAAAAACATGTTTATTGATTGGCGCCCAGCATAGCTGTTCTGAATATTCTTATGTGGACTGAAGATGAATACCTAACTTGCGAATCAAAGTCTAGATCTTCTGTCAATGGCTCCAAATCATCTGTAAGAAACAAAATTATGCATGGGAGACTTGTGATGTAGGTATGTTGTGATAAGATGGCTAAAAGTAATGCAACAGGGCTTGGCCAACAATTGATCTACATACCACTACTATACTGCCGTCATAAGGAAAAAAGACGCATCTGCATTTTTTTTCGAAATTGAGTTATACACATTTTCTGAATCAGTAAAAAAAGACGCATCTACTAGTATTTTTATATTTTGGCCAAAACTAACACAACCCTGTAATTCTTACTTTCAAACAAGACGCATCTGCTATAAATCATAATATTCACCAAGTAGAAAAGACATTTCTGACATCTAATAAGTTGGAAAGACGCATTTAAGTAGAAGCGTCTTAATTATTTACAAAATATGTCTTTGATCATAAAATGAAAAGACATTTCTGGATGGTCATAAGAAGAAAAGATGGTTCTGCGTAGATATGCCTTTTCATCTTGATATTACGAAAAGTAGTCAGGCGCAAGTGGTAGTAGTGTCTTTTCTATTTAGTACGACTAATTGTGCGGGGGGAAGTGGGAGCCGCGGTTTGGTACATTCTTCAATCAGTTGCGCCCCGGTAGTCAGAACGTCCATACGCGCGCGCGCTACGGTGAAATGGTAAGTAAAATTCACAAATTATTTTATGTAAGTATATTTATGCGTTTATCTGAGTACAGATAAGTCCTTCCTAATTACATATCAGCTTTTAAAAAATAGTTATTAGATAAAACTAGCATGTAGAGTATGTAGTAGCATGTAGAGTATGTAGTAGCATGTAGAGTTCTCAATTCGACGGTATTTTTTAACATACCTACTGGTAATTTTTAGAAAATTACGTTCAGTTATTAATTATAGGTAATTATGGGCTGATTTTGATGATATTTTTTTTTGTTTAAAATTGTATTTTGCCAAGTTTTAAATTTCTTTCTTTTAAATAATAATAAAATAAGATCTCAAGCAGGGTTTGAACCTGCGTCCCTCCGGTTCAGTACAACAGACGCTTTGGCCAATTTCGCTACTGAGACTACTTGCTGTGTCGAATGCTGTCGAATTTTGCTTTCATATTCTTATGACTTTAAAGGTGACATCAGCAAGATCTATTGATGTAGGTATTCTAGATGTCACAGTAAAATTGTGATCCGTAAATCTTCCTTTCTTTCTTTAAGTTTGGCTAAGGGTTTTGCTTTTTTGTGGTGTTTTCTACACAGGTGGGTACTTAGTGGAAGTTTGTGTTGTCGAGCCTAGGTATATATCGTTATTTGTATATTATTATTAATTACCATTATTGCTTGACGTCTTCTCAAAAGATTTATTATTATTTTGTTTCAGTGTGACATAAATGAGGCGTAATCGATGTTCAACTATAATTTCGTTGGTTCCATCAACCAGTTCCTCTCAAGAGGCACAGGTGGATACAAATAATTATGAGCTGCCTCCGACAAACGACAATAATGATTTGAATAATACGGATTTTCACACAGTCAGCGAATTGATTTTCGATTCTGATGATTCGATTTTTGATAAGAATTATGTACCTTCAAGTATGGACTCGGATTCTTCTTCTAATACTATTCCCAATTGATTAACGTTACAATCCCTGAGTCACCTGAAGTCTCAAACGACGAAGAGCAGTCGCAAAATCTTACAAAAAAAGGTAAAATCAGAAAACGAAAGAAAATTATATTGAATCATTGGCAAATTGAAAGATGCTGAATCAAAATATAAACTGAAGCCAGGGTGTAATACTGATGTGTGTAAAAAAAAAATGTCATATTCATTTTACAGAAGAAGCACGAAAAAATCTTAACCATTACTTTAGAAACATGTCTTGGCAAGAACAACAACATTTCATATAATAAATAACACCTCTAAAGAAGGGCCTAGAAGAAATACCGTTAAGGATACTCGAAAACTGGCAAGAAACATAAGCGTATCATATTTTCTGTCAAATGAAATAGGAACAAAAAATTAGTCTTAAGTATCTAATTATAAATTATAACAAACTTTGAGAGTTTATTTTTAGTTGAGAAAGCGAAAGGGCTTCTTGGTTGATAATTTTGTTTTGTTTTTTTGAAAAATATAAGGCTTTAATAATTCTGATACTTTGTGTTTGATTCCATAGAAGATAATATAATATGATACATATAATAATAACGTAGTTGTTTTAGTACTTAAATATGCAATATGGGCGTTTCTGCAGGTAATATTTTAAGTTCACTGAATTTATGTTGGTATTACTAAGTTAAAAAGCAGCAAATGGCAAAAAAAAATTTTTTGTTGAGGTTATTGGGACCTGATGACTTATTTTCGCTAAGTAAAAAAGACGTTTTTTAAATTACTAAGTTGAAAGGACGTATCTAGCCAGAAACGTCCTTTCATTGTAGTATCATATAATAAACTGTATTTTTTTTACTAAAAAGAATAAGTAAATGTAATATATTTAATACATTATATAATTTTATTATAAATTATATATATATTTCGATGGATCAAATCCTAGGCTACACTTTGGCACAAAAAGCATATTACTTTTTCTTTTTTCTTTTGCACAGCGAATTTTTAAGTTACCGAAAGACAAATATTTTTTTTTCTCCCTTTCGAAGTTTAGGTAGATACGTCCTTATTTCTTATGGCGGCAGTATAGGTTCCTTTTAGGCCTTAAATAACTGTTGATATTACTTCTGACTTACTAAGTATTGAGTTAGAATTATTATATCCAAGTGTACTAACCAACTAAGTCCACAGTACCAGTATTGACTTCAATGTGACATGTGCCAGAGAATAATATTTCTAGTTGGAGTGCGAGGTTGCAGCACCTTTGTATGGCAGCTCCTAAACCATGCAAAATGATTTCCTTTTCACCTCGGGTCAATAGATCACAGCATTTGTCTAGTTGTGCCTAAAGAGTAAACATTTATTAGGAAATGTTAAGAAGCCTACCACATAATAGTAACTTTTAGTGCTAATTACTTTGAAGTTAGTCTTCTTTGTAATAAATATCACATTATCACCATCCACGGGTTTCAACGGTACTCGTTTCTTTAACGCATAATTCTTATTTGGATGTCGTTTCGGTCGTTTCTTTGAGTCCTCTTTCTTCAGTGTAATGTTTTCATCTGCCATATTGCACGAATTAATGTCAACTTGTCAAGTGTTGTAAAATTGACGTTTCAAAATGTCAGATAGAGTTAGGCTTAGATCGGATACACATCTTAGTTTAAATTTATCTATGCCGACCTATCAAGATTACCTCTATGTTCTCTAAATTATCAAAACGCAAACTTAGCTCTTCTCACAGCATGTCAAAACATTTTTTTATTTATGTCAGCTTCCGATAGTAATTATTCTTAAAAGTCCCTAGTAAATCGATTTATTTTCTCTAAATGGGTGTTTAGGTTAACACAAAATTGTAATGTAGGTGCCGACGTTTCTTATTTATTTAATTAGGCCCACAAATTTTTCGTGTACCAATGTTGTCTATACAAAATGGGTTGTGTGTGTTGTTCCCTAAGTTCGTTCGTATCAATCGCCCTAGATGCTCTCGAAAGGTATTTTATTACCTACTAGTGTTTTTAATTGCATAGCTTAGTCGTGATCCATTTTCAAGGTAGTTGAGCCGACCAAGATACAATTGCCGAGTAACACCTAATTTCTTTATCTTTTTACAGAATATCATTATGCACGGTATGTGCGATGCTGACGTGTTGTCTGTTGTTCACAATTTTAACTGTGATGGTCTTGGGAATCGGCATCGGCTACCATTATTGTTTTGTACAGAACTCCGTGGAGTCTATGGGTACGCATCATCATAATTTTTAATTCAATTTAAATGTAACCGTCCTCTATATTATTGTGGGTAGTTTTTAAATAGGTACGCAATTATCGTGTTACAGCAAAGGCTGCGAAAGCGGCAGGAGCGTTGCGTTCCGGTCCTGGAATAGGTCGTCAGGGTCCTAACCACGTCATGCGGTCAGTGGATAAGGCAATGCAGCGTGGCTTCGCGCATCGCATGGCACGCAGGGAAGTGGACTCTCCTGTAGCGATCAATAACAACAATTTTACAGTTCACAACTTTACAGGCAGCAATAATTACACAGAAACATCAGCAGTCATCAAGACTTTACCTCATCTCAATTTGACGGCGTTTAAAGTAACAAATTGACGAACTTCTGTGTTGTGTTTTGTGTCCTAACAATTGTAAGCGTAATTATCTTCATTAATAAAAATCGTTTTATAATATGAAATACTTTATTAATTTATAAACACGATGGGTATAATAAATAATACAAAGGTATATCTAGCCCTCCATTGACCTTGATTACCTACATGATCTTGAATAAAGTTTCCCACATTGTCCCAATTTAAACGAGAACTTGGTAAATTTATTTGTATCGCAAAAAAGAACTGCTAGTATTCATGTGAAAGGGATTGCTTTGGCTTCTGTACTGTTCCTCAAGGGCCTCAGGAAAGGTATGGGTGTCGAGGGTGTTGAGGTATTGTTTCGCGAGCGGCGGAAGCGGCCAATTAGTCTGCGGGCCAATTCTCGCTCGTGCGGGGATAACTCTGGCTCCTTGGGAGGCCTGGCGAATGGATTTCATCATTAGTAGGTACTTACTTACACGTTTTAGAAAGAAATATTAGAATTAAATATTTACAGTTTTAAATATTTTATACAATTAGTAAAATAATTGGAACTTATCGCACACACATCCAACATGTGCGATCGGTGATTTTACGACTGCATTGACGCGTAATCATATTGCGTATTGGTATTGTACTAGTCGTATATCGATGCTGTACCTATGGGTGGCGGACAGAGAAAGTAGCGGTTGGAGTTACAGCTTTCGTGCCAATATTAGATAACGATCAAAATATGCGCGACAGCATTGCAGAATTCTATTGTTGCTCAAGCTTCTGAAAGGCGATTACTGTGGGCACACACTGTGGGTCACTGACGTCTATAATACAAGTACGTGTATTATCACTGACCTCTATACTACATAGAGGTCAGTGCTGTGGGCATATTAGATCCGGAATGTCAGACTAATCAGCACAAAATTACACATTTCTAACCTTTCAGTTTCTAGCAGAACAATAGGTGTTTCTGATGTCTCCATATAAATTTGCTCTCCTGGTTTTCTGGTCTGGTACACCTCTGAAATTTTATGATCATCATATTTAATATTGTAGGTAGGTACTGCTCTAGAGTTGTGAAGATATCGTTTATAGATGTTTATTGATCGCTATACCGTGCAATCACATTTTGCTATGAAGTTTACCCCCAAACAACCAATGTAGCATAACGTAGATATTAAAATAGGACTTTCCTAAATCAACAGTACAACCTTTAAAATGCCTGATGTTCTTAACGAGCATTATCACTGTTCGCCTGGTATTAAGGCTTCCCATTTAATTCACTACCCCAAAGAACGGAAGAAATATAAACTTGCCTGTTTATATTTCTTCCGGACCTGAATATCAAACTTTAATCTAAGAGGCATTGAGAGAAAAGAGGATGGACATGGATAGTTTGAATGTTTCTTGAAGGTTTTGTCAGAGATGCTCTTAGAGACATCAAAAGAATAAGGTTGTAGTGAGGATAATTGGAGTTTCTTGACGGAATTGTTAAATAATGTAATAGGTACGCACCAAGTAGCGGGTGCGGTGCATGTTCCACTTCAGACCTGTTGACCGCGAGCAGCCGCACCACTGGCCTGTTCTCCGGCCCGGACCGCAGCAACGTCGGTTCCGTCGTCGATCTCGACGACACTGTGCGTTAACAACATGGTCAGTAAATTCTACAAAGTTTATACGATCAATATCAAGAGAAAAAAAAATCAAAACATCTCTATTGAGCTGTAACTCCACTTCTTTATGATCCATGAGGTTATAATATTGTTCTTCATCTGGCTTTTTGCAGTCAGGTGCTACGGTGATTACTAAGATAAGCTCCAATTTTAAAATATGAGCGTTACCTAAGTTTATTTTGGTGGTACCTAATTAGCTTTTTAAGGATTATGAAGGCTAAGTTTACTGAAAAAGGATCAATTAAACGGTACTTACTAGCAAACGAAGCCAGTTCTTTCTGTGCGTAATGGTACCCCACGGAGATACCGTACACCATCAGCAGTACAATGCAGAACATCAACAACATCAGTAGGAAAGCGCAGCATGCCCATGTTAGCACTCTGACACCACACACAAGGTAATAAATCATCAAAAAATTGTATGGCCATCGTGGCAGAGACTGCCTGCGTAGTACGCATCGCACCAGCTGAGCTTGAGTTCAATTAATAGGCTATTGCGGGCAACGGTTGCTAATGCTAATTGCTGGGTACTCAGAAACGGCGCCATTTGCGTCTTACACAGGATGCAACGCGCAGTGTACATCAAAATTTGGTAAAAATAATACAAACGGCATTTACCTTTCCACACAGAATGTCATAGAACAAAACACGGATTGTATTAACCCCATTTTCCTTCTTTAGATGATTTCTGTTGGAGCAAAGGTAATTATTAAGTCAGAAATATAAAAGGCAAACCATACTGATTTATAGTTTAAGACTCGTCTGGTTACTAAGCCCACCTACAATACTTTCAGCGTAAGGTCAATTCGTATAGGACTACTAAGTCAACTGTATTGCCACAATAATTAAACATTTCAAGAGTAGATACGCCGCTTTAGTTAGTAACTGCTCGTCGTGTAGGTATTTCAAAGTATTCGTAATAATAAAACTTAATTATGACGCCAACATACCACTCACGTACGACTAATATGTATGATACAATCTAGAAAGTCTCTTCGATATCATTATTCAGTATATCATATAAAATTGCGCTATAATACAAAATAATAGCACTCCAAAATGTTACAAAACTGCTAAGTGCATATTGTGTACACGTCAGTGTCAGAAAAAAAATATCGACATCCCTTATGGCCTGATAAAACGCTCACAGCAGACATCAATACCTCTTTACATCAAATTCAATCCAAAAGCACAGTGGAATCTTAAAAAAAATGTGAAGGAACTGATCAAGTGTCATGGCTCAAGCAGCATAGGGCAAGAGAAAGGCATTTGCGGTTTTAGTCGGTAGGAAACATAGTAGTTAATGTATCTACAAACTGGGCTCAAGTAATATAAGTAAATAATGTATTTACCATTGACAAGAAAAGATGAAGAAGTCGGAAGAGTCCAATATTATAGTCCTTTGCCTTCACGTATAAAGTATATATAATTTATTTTAGAAGTTACTTCTACCCGCGACTTCTGCGTAGACTTTACCTGAAAGTATCTAGTTGTTAAGTATTTTAAATGTTCTAATTTCCTGCACAATGTTTTTAATTTATTCTTATGAACCAACTGACAATAATGAACACAACAAAAAAAGAATTAGTGAAATTGTTCCATCTGTTCACGCTTGATGCGATGACAAATAGAGATTCATTTTATTATATGAAAAAAAAAAAAGTTACGATGAAAGAAGAGCAGCGAGAAAAGAAGAAGAAGCTGCGAGGCGATTGCAAACTTTTTAAGACAAGTCTTAGATGTTACATTTTATTAAATTTTATGGTGGCACAAAAACACAATATTTATTTAAACAGTTTATTTAACAACTTGTATAGTAAAAATACAAATTATAACAGTCTGTAGTCGAAAGGCACTCGTAACACAACCAATACAGTTTCCAAATATAAATTATTATTATTATTTATTGCTTTCTTCTTTAATGTACTTCTTACATTTTTTAAATAATTTATGTACTTTACTCTTCAAACAGTACCTTTAGTGCATATAATGGTGCTTCAAAATACGGCTTATCATTTTATATAGGGCTAATAATATTTTTGCTGCCATTTTATCAATTTCTAATGTATCTTTTTATTGCAGATAACGGCTAGCAAATGTATACCACAGAAAATTACATCCATTCGGCATAATAAAGTCACATCCACCACAATATGTAGGTACTCAAGATGCTTGGTTATATTACTGAACAATAATTAATAAATATTGAAATATTCTGCTAGAAATGACACAAATGTCGCCCAATATGGCCCATTATGAAGCACTCTTGCATTTAGCTTTGTTAGTAGAAAATTGCTCTTATATAATTCAAATAGAGTCGAAAATAGTACAGATAAAGTGTCCATGTCAGCTAGGGCAGATGATTATTTGTGTTCTATTTTTAACTTAATCTGAATAGTATAAGGTCGATTTTGAAGCTAATAAGCAGTTCAAGGCAAAATATGCTCCCAAAAACAATTTATAATTGCTTTTGTAACAAATAATATTATACAAAAATCATCGTTTCTATATCGAGACAATATCATTGATAATAGCTATACATTATTCATTTAAATACAACAACGTATTAATCACCGTTACGTATCATTTATTTTATTTTATTTTACGCATTTAACAATTATTTTCAATATAAATAAATTTTAAAATTAAATAATTATAAAAGCATAAACGCATATATACAAATAAATCAAAGATAAAATAGTACAGACATGAGTGGTTTTAACAAAATTATTTATACATAAAATCGAAAAAAAAAACTTTGTAAATAAATATCTAGCGAACAAATCACTTCTCAGCCTTCAATAAACCTGTGCTTTTATTCTGAAATAAAATGGTACACAAACAACCTTTTACCCGGTACACATAGGTACACATACCGTCTCAAGTGAAAATAAGTCTCAATATTTTTGCTTTTGAGTTTGGACGGAAAAATCATACCATATAGTTTTAGAAAATATAACGATATAATTTATGGCTGATGATAAAGATAGAAACAGAGAGTAGAACTCATTCTCTCTTTCTTTCTCATTGTGTTATTTTATCATAGAATATGGTTTTTTTATAATGATTCGAAATAAACTAGTAAAAATAATAAAAACGACGTACTGAAGTGTTTGTCTTTTTTTATTGTGTGCGTGATTTTTTTACTGATTGCCAGCAATAAATATTTAAAACAAAACATTAAAAAATTCACTTACTTTTACCTTGTGGTATTTTAACATCAGTTTTTTAAACTGTTGATGCCATAGGGTAGTGCAAGTGTTTAATAAAATGTACCTACTTTATAACCTACTTCTAAAAAATATATTGTCACACACATCACATACAATGGCAATCCTTTTAGATACTACATTACATTTATGAGGACTCCATGAAGTTGTTAATGGTGTGTGAAGTCCACCAATCCGCATTAGGCCAGTGTGGTGGACCTCTCAATCTAAGAGGATGTCTTTGTCCAGTAGTGGGTATCAATGGGCTAGTTACATTATATAATATTATTACAATAATAATATAATATTATTATATTATATTATTATTATTACATAAAAATACCGGTGAACTGTGGATTTACCGGTATGTTTACACTTCTGCCTAGCCCTTCGGGGAATAGGCGTGACGGTATGTTACATTATATATACATGTCATCTTTAATTAAGAGTCACAGTATTCTGGTAAAAATACATAAAAGGGATTATAATCATACACATAGATTATAATAAATTAGTTTAAATGAAAATGTAATTGGATATCTGTTTAAAAAAATCGATTTGTAGATACTTCTACGTTTTCAATATGGTAAATGGCAGTTTTACGCTTTCTTAATAAAACAATTACCCAAATAATAATACGTATGAAATCCAATGAATAAAATAATAATATGGAGTGCACTATTAATGAACTTCAAGTGTGTAACAGTGTTGCCATATTATAATTCGTAAAGCTTTATTTACATTACAAAGAGCAGTTAGTCCATGTGCTCTTTGGAATACATCGAGTCATAAAGTTCAAATTGCAATGATTTACCGGACTTGAGGAGATTATAAATGGTTGAACACCTATATCATTTTCAAGACAAACTCGAGCTGCCAAGCGGTTTCAAATAAACACTCTGTTGCTGTAACAGTACCTGTAGCACGTTAAAAGTTTTGTTGCAGTGTTGGTCATTGTTTGGCGTGCAGCAGGTCCCAGAGCGGTAGTTCCTGCAGCGCGGTATGTAGCTCGTGTTGCAGTTGCGCGGACACGGCGGGCGCGGCCAGGGCAGAGGCGGCGCCTCGCAGCCACGCGCACACCAGACCTGACGTGCCGTTTAAAGGACCTAGACCAGTCACGTGCAAGTCTGCGCAACTGTATAAAGTAATGTGAGACTGTATCAGCTAATACGAATATTATTCTTTAAATTAAATTATAAAATTAATCGTCATGTTAAAGTTAATTTGATCATGTAAAGGTTAGGTGCGTAGCACTTGCAACCGGGGTGTGTGTATGGCAAGATATATGAATGTGGATGAAGCGAAAGAATGATGTAAGAATCGTAACAAGTGGCGTTCTTTAGTTTCTGCCTATGGGAAAAAAGCATGAGTGTATTTAGTCTTAAAGTAAAATATACGCATAGCAGACTCCATTCTGAATTGAATAGTGTAAATCGGCTTTATCATTGTATGTAGCTTGTATGTACTGCTACATACAATGATATGGCTGTGTTTTAGTTTCAGAAAGAACTTGGTAAGTTAAAGTATGAACGAGTGCAAGAAGACCAAGTCAAAAATAAAGGGAGACAAAAAGATTGTTGGTTATCACAGTTTGTATATAAGATGTCTGTTAGGTACAGCAAGCACTCCGCCTGATCTACCGTCCTCGCCGGCGAGGCCCGTCGCGAAGACCCCTTAACGGTCCCCGTCTCTTGGTCGAGCCAGTAGCTTTAAATTAGCCCCAAAATAATTTAAACCCAGATCCAGTCGTCCCTAGCTGTCCCCGCAGCAACGCCCTAAGCCGAGGTCCAAGTCCCGCAGGGGACGCCCTTAGCTGTGTTGCTTAGATTATAAGTTGCCCCTGGCTGGAGGCAATCGGTGCCTCACCGGTTAGGTTTTTAAAGTTCCTCTGAGCTAAAAACTATGTCCGACATAAAAAAAAAGGAGTAAGCACTCACTCCATGTTCTGGACCCGCAGATGGTCGAGCTGCGCGTAGGGCTCCCAGCGCGCGAGTCCCACGGAGAGCGCCAGGTGCAGCGAGTGCCGCTGTAGCGCCGCGGCCGCGCGCCCGCCGCACGACACGCCCATCGCACGGATGCGGTAATCGTCGTAACCGATCTAGGGGGACGTATCAGCAAAAATTGCAGATCGCGGACAATACAGACCATATCTCAGGTATCAATATAGGTAAATAACTATAAGAACATGATTTGTAGTTGTAATCTACTTGATCTTAAATCTAAGACCTTGTATTTTTGTAATAATTGAAAGTAAGGTTCGTATCTGCGAAAACATCTGTAATTTACACATGGTAAAATTTTTTTGCACTCTTTCAAGATCGTCAGAATATGTTGTGTATAATGGATCTCAATCTGAGAATATGGCGACCTCTGTGGTCTAGCGGTTCGAGTGCTGGACTGCTGATCATGGGGTCGTGGGTTCGATTCCCACAGGTCACAAACATTTGTGTGGATAAAACATGAGTATTTGTGTTTGTCTGGGTGTTTCTTATGTATTCTATGTATGTATTTACAAAAAAAGTATATAAGTATTATATCCATTGTCTAGTACCCATAGTACAAGCTCTGCTTAGTTTGGGACTAGATGGTGTTTTGTAAAATGTCCCAAAAATATTATTATTATATTATATTATATATCCTACGATATTATATATCTACGCAATATAATTATATAATCTAATGGAGCTTAATCTCTAAATATTATGAAAGAAAGTAGCTGTTTGAGTTTGTCGTGATGTTTCTCCGCTTTCTTCTTCTAAGCCATACAACGGATTTTGCTACTATTTACTATCATTTTAGTTTTTTTTTCCGGTAGGTTTATAATAAGAAATAAAGTGAAATGAGAGAACTTACTTGTAAATCTTTTATCCTCAAGGTGACGTGGAAACAGGTCTTCATGGGGTCCGGCTTGGTGACGCTGACGTCACTGATCCTGTTGATGGTCGCTAGGTTCTTCACCCACCCCGTGTCAGTTTCGAATTTGCCGATGAACGATAGTGATCCTATCTGGAACACAACTTAATTATTTTAATCACACTTAGTATATTATTTTCCTTTTGTGGCAACACAGCTATCAGTTGATTTGAATTTATTAACAAATCG
The DNA here is from genome assembly GCA_964056405.1 of Acronicta alni. NCBI lineage: Eukaryota > Metazoa > Arthropoda > Insecta > Lepidoptera > Noctuidae > Acronicta > Acronicta alni. The sequence continues at coordinate 11,223,177 of OZ043927.1, read as the reverse complement.
CATGAAATAGCGACTCGGGAGTTGGTATTTAGCCATGTCATGTGTTGTTATATGTATCGGCTCTGCACCAGAGTTTGCATAAAGATGGAAATTAAATCAAATAAAACTACTTTGAACTGTGTGTACACGTTCCTTACGGTGAGCAAGGTTGCCAGTACTCCGCGAGGAAACGTTGTGTTGGCAGTGGGGGGACTTTGACCCTTATACTGCCAACCCAATTATTCCTCTTTCGTTTTACAGCGTCAGCAACGCGCAAGTGATACCTCTGGTGTTGCAAGTGTCTATCGGCTACGGTAACCGCTTATCAGGTGGGCCGTATAGTTGTTTGCCACCTTGGGGTATATAAAAAAAGAATGTGTGTCGTGAATGTTGGAGATTCTGTGAGAACTGTACAACAACAGTATGTAGTGAAAAACGCTTTTACATATTGCAACTTGTCGTCAAGTTCCTTAGCTCACCTTGTGCATGAAGGTGGCGTGCAGTGGCGGTAACTGCAGCACCTCGCGACAGCTCTGCAGCAGCGTGCGCCGCATGTTGATGAGGATCATATCAACTAGTTTGTTGCCGTTTTGCGCTAAATTGTCAATCATACCGCTGAAATAGATGGAATTATTGTGACACAGTCAATCATGTGAATGTGATTTCGGTTGAGTTCAAATTTGACGAGTACCTACTTAATTATTTTTGGTCATTTTCGGCTTAGACGGAAGGAGTTTATGTACGGACAAGACAAGACAAGACTATCGCTCCTGGGTAGGTTACGGATCAAGTGAGCTGAACAACATCGAAACACTTCAATAAATACTAGAAAATCTGAGAAAAATAGAAACGAATGTCGGTAACTTTGAATTAAGTACCAGAAACTGTATTAGGTAGGTACTATAACATTAATGTGTATATAAGTTTAAAGCAAGTAATCATAATCAATAAAAACATAAGTTCAATAACTAGGTACATATAATTAGACTGATGGCTGTAAATAATACCTGTAAGCTTCTAGCAGGGATGGGTTGCAGCACATGACCTCAGACACGCTGGTAGCTTGTCGGAGCACCAGCGCTAGATGTCGCTGCAGCTTTTCTCGCAGTAAAGCGTAAAGCGGTAACGACACGGCTGCTGTCATAGGCAAGTCGTCTAAACATGAAAAATAATCTCTGATAATTCTATTCTACAAGTTTCCCTTCTACTACTACTAAGTTATAGCCGAAATGCAATGCAAAACATCAGGTGTTAGTTGTTGGTAGTTTAAGGGTTACAGTTTTCGATGCGACATCGGCTTGAGCAGGCAGAATAAGCTTTATGTTGACGGCATAGGCGCAGACGACGTCTCCCGGTTCGGTTCCAATCTCATTGCCGCATATTGGTGATACGCTCTCGGCTCATGCCAAATCTGCGTCGATAGGGATACATACTTAGAGTCTCCTCACACCGTTTGAGGAGACTAAGTATGTATGTAATTTCGGGTTCAAGGTTTGGTAGTTGGTACCGTGTCGCATTTTGTATCGCCACACGTTGCAATATGCTTATGCGATGTTGGGGCACACTGCTTACAAATGCATGACGAAATTTTTATTACTTGAAGTTAGGTATACGATTATGGAAAACGTAGTAATACATTTTTAGAAATTAGTAATATAAGCTAATCATTTCGATTGAATATTAAACGTTGTTCGTGTAAAATCCATACTTATTTTCGAAAGTTACTGTCTATTTATCTTTATGTCTGTTACGTTTTTAGAGCTAAACTGCTGAACACATTTCGATAAAATTTGGCAATGACTACATTACATCTTAAGCAACACATAAGCTACCGTTTGTCTCAAAAAATCCTTTGGAAAGCGAATGAAGTCGCAGGCAACAGCTAGATGATATTAGTAGATTGTAATTTAAATATAAAAACTTAATTCTGTGTAACATAACTTGTTCCTTATCTCCCCACACCGAACCTTTACCTTCTTATGTTATACGCGGTTATCAGGCGTGTAAAGCGATAACAATCAATTTACATACGAATGGAGGTGAACCGGCTCCAACCAGAAATGTTAACTTTTCTACACGTGTGCATAGCATTATCCAAAATTAATTCAGAGTCTGACAAAACGTGTACATAAGGACTATATTATGTGAAATACGCTGATTTCCAAGATTAATCTGAGCTTGGCCCGATCGAAATATGGATAGCAGACCATTCTTAGCATTTTGGGAACTATCTTTGCCTCGGAGACAGTGGCGGCGTAGCGTGGGTTGCCACCCGGGACGGTTTTCTATTGAAACTCCAAAGAAAACCATCGAACTTTAAATGTACTTCATGTCAAACAAACAACAATTTCTTGGTCTTTATTGAATTATTCAGACCGAACCTTGGCTAAAGAAATGTATAATCTATGCATTTTTTTTCTTTAGCCAAGTAACAAAATTACAGACACAATACATTTTAAGTATTGCACTGCATTTCCTAATTTCCTTAGACAAAGTGCGTGACAGTTCTTCGCGGACGCGGACTGTCAACCCTGTCAAGCTTGGCACCCGGAGTGGACCGACCACACCCTTTACGCCGCCACTACTCGAGAGCATTTAAAGCCGTCGGTCTCGGTTTTCATGTCATAACAGTGGTTGTCAAAACAGAAGCTCAAACAGCCTAAAGTGGTTTGATGTCTGATAGCAGTCGTGTGTGTAAAATGCAGATATACCCAGTACGGATGCATGCATTTCGTTAGACTGGATGCCGATCCCAACATTGTTCGTAAAGTAGGTACAATTACTAACTACCAATTTTGCAGACACAATTTGCTCTTAATTACATTTATTGGTAATTAGGGAAAAGGAATGTTCTGACTCAATAATGGTTTATTGAAACTGGTTACGGCCGAGACTATTTTAGAGGCCGAAACTTTCCCCAATTTGTCTGCTTATTAACAAATGGTACCGATTGTAATGCAACAACTTTGAACAAGTTTTAGCTATTCGCCGAAATTGAAGCAGCGGTGAAACCAAATCCTCGGCGATCACAATATAAAAAATGGCATAATTAATGACTTACCTATATGTTTAGCTAGCTGCTCAGTCGTTGCGAATTCATAACCGCCACTCTTTTGTGGCGACGGCCATGATAGCTGAAAAGAGTAATAAATAATTATTCACGTTAGGTTGTGACCAACAGCTTTTGATCTATAATTTGGATTTGGGATGGTGGTTGAACATCACCATCACCACCATCCTAAAGGGTCTTTGAGATAAAAGGTAGCCTATGTCCTTCTCAAAGCTCTAAATTCTATCTCTGTACCAAATTCCATCAAAATCGGTTCAGCGGTTTATGCGTGAAAGACGGACAGAGTTACTTTCACATTTATAGTATTAGTAGGAATAGTTTAACACTATTCCTAGCAACTTATCAGGGAAGAGTAAGATTACTTTTCGGGGCCGATTGAACTGAATGTTTGCTGTAGTGCGATTCTCGTTTGGATGTTATTCTCCTGTGCTGAGTAGAAACTGAAGCAGTCGCTTCTCTAACTCAGGGCCGACACTGCTTCCAAATTTAGAAAGTACGTCCGATTTTGACAATATTTCTCCTATCATTGTGAGAATAATCGGGTTTTTTTTAATAAGAAAAAGTGCACTTTTATAGGCTGAAATTAAAATAAAGCTTTAATAATAAGCATTGTTAATTTAATTGTTGTTTATAAAGAAACTTACCTTCACCAGTACTTCGTCGTGCGTGAACTCAATGCCAGGGTTGATGAATGAGAACGCGTCATCTTCCAGCACTAGGCCCACCCTCACATCTGCGATCATGTTTGATAATGATATTCTAGAATAGCACACAGTTTTAAATTGTTAATTAATTTGTGATATTGAAATACAACCCTAGCTAAATATTAACCCTCTAAGAAACAATTAGTAGTGATAGCTTAGTGGTATTACCATTGGACTGTCCAGTCGAAGGTCTCGAGTACGAATCAAAGGCACGCACCTTTGACGTTTTGAAATCATGTGCGTATTAATAATTCATTATCACTTGCTTAAACGGTGAAGGAAAAATCGTGAAGAAACCTGCATGCGTTAAGAGATTTTCTCGACGACGTCAAAATCTGCCAACCCGCACTAGGCCAGCCTGGTGGACTATAGCCTAATCCCTCTCATTCTGACAGTTTAGCTGACACAACAGAAAAATAATTGTTACGACCCTCTGGAGGGTCACCGTTTATTTAATGAATTAATAATGATCTTAATCCCTCTAAGTGCTCAGTGGTCACCTTTCCTTTAGTAGGAAACGCTGTCCACTCTCAGCATCCTACGAGCTTAAGGGTCAAATTATTCCCATATTGAGCAAATAGTCGCGAAAGCATCTAAGGCTCTGGGTTTTGTAATGAGAATATCCAGGGGCTTTAAAAAAGTTTAACCTTTTAAAATTCTTTATTGTGCATTAAATTTGTAAGAAGCCACCTGGAGTATGCCTCTCAAATTTGGAACCCATGTTACTATTTCTCTAAGGTATGCAGGTTTCCTCACGATGTTTTCCTTCACCGTTTAAGGGAGTGATAATTAATTATTAATACGCACATGTATTCGAAAAGTCAGAGGTGCGTGCCTTGGGTTCGAACTCGAGACCTTCGACTTGGCAGTCCAATGGTCATACCACTAGGCTATCACTGCTTTACTTTGCTTTTCTCGACGGTTTGTGAAGTCTGCCAACCCGCACTAGGCCAGCGTGGTGAACTATAGCCTAATCCCTCTCAATATGAGAGCAGACCCGTCCCCAGCTGTGGGACAGTATATGGGTTGATGACGGATGATGGTTACTATTTAATATATTGACCGCTTAGAGAGTATTAAAAAACGTTTTATAAGATTGTTGTGTTATCGCCTAAGAATACCATATAGTTCAGATAACTACATAAATCAATGCAAAAAGTTCCACATTCAGCCATTAACAAATCGACGCCGGTTAGCAGACTGTTCATTTTTGTTTAAGTTATTATCAAATGAGATTGATTGCCCTAATCTTTTGTAGAAACTAAATTTCACTGTTCCCCAAAGATCGGTAAGGTTCAAACCACCTATATCTGTCCCACTTTCATCCTCTAACTATAGGCAAAACTCATAATTATATAGTGCGAGCGAGCAGGGACTTTAATAAATTATGCAAAGAGTACTCTTTTGATCCATTTAATACCAGTAGTGTCGTAGCTCGCAGACAGCTGAACCTTGATTTCTTTAAATATAGCTAACTGTCCTAATTATAATATGTCTACATATATTGTTATACTTTATATGTATTAGTTAAGTTTAATTTTATAAGATCGCCCGATTAGCTACAAGTGTTTTTCTATAACTATCCGTGAAAACCTATAATTGACTTAATGTTTCCTAACCTAATTATAATTATTTTTTTTGTATAGCTGTTGGTTTTCCAAAATAAATAAATAATACCAAAAAATAATAATAACCTTACCAAGCATCATAGGCAAAGACCTGTTCCAAAATTAATTATATAATTTAGATTAATGTCATATGGTTTTAAGATCTGTTGCCATGAAAGTAAGAAAACCAATTATTTCTTTTTTTCACTTACATACTTAATACTAAGATTTTTTCCTGTATATGGTGTTGTATCTCCCGTATATATATGTATATGCTGTATGTGGGTTTAATACAATAGATAAATACGATGGTCAACAGATCTGCAAAGTTAAGCTGCCCTAGCCGTGGCCAATCTTCGGATGAGTGACCATTTTTAACACATCAAGACCCCTCCGTGCCTCTGAGAGTACGTAAAGCCGTCGGTCCTCCCAGCCGTCATGCGAACATTTATGATAATTGTTAGTTGTAGTCACAAACCCAAAAAGCCTGACAACCAGTCTTTTCTTAGAATATCGATACTGACCAGAAATTGGGTTGCGGACATATGATGGCAGACACTTCATGTAAAGTACTGATATTCAGAAGCATCTGGTTAGACTGGAAGCCGGCCTCATAGTTGGGAAAAGGCTCGGAGAAGTAGTTTGGAGAACAATAAATAAATGTTTACAATAATGTGTCATTGCATAAATTGTTATGATTTATCATAGCTACCTATATTGGTACAATACTCATACAAATGATAGAAAGCATATTGTTGAAGAATGAAGGTTAAATACATAAATATTATATATGATAGTGAACAAAGTGTTCACTATCATACTTATTGTGTCATGTATCATTGTGCTTCACTAGGAATATAAATGTGTATTAATATAATTAAGTTATGATAAACTGGGCATCAAAATTACTGATTGAGCAGCAAAATTCTAAATACAGATATTGGTTAGGTTAGGTAAGAACTGTGACCACACATCGCCAGAACCTAATTGTGTTCATGTTTTTTGCAACTTGAATGTTTTGAGACCAAAGGGATGACTAGTGGCTAGGATAGTGTCATTCAGACATTCGTTAATTGTCTGACCTAGTAATTTAGAAGGCAATTGAGATTTTTAAGGACGAATAATGTTATTAAAATGAAGTTTGTTTAATTAAACCCAATATAATTGTGTTCAACGTGGCCATCTCCACATAACCCAGAATGAATACTATACTTACAATACATGTCCCTCTGCCATCACAGGTATAAGGTTGTACAGGTTTTCGTTAAACGCACTGTACAATCCCTTAACATTAACTTCTCCTAGTGAACACCGTAGAGTGAGGCTCATGGACTTCAGGTCTAATGACAATGCCTGCATGTGGAATGTTGGCGGCTTCACTAGTTCTAAGCGGAACAGGTTTCTGAAATATTAAGAACATGGATCCATTGAAAGATATTATAAATTGTTTAGTGTACAGTGTTGGACTGCTGATAACAAGGTTATGGGTTTGATTCCCATACTCTGGGTATTTCTTATGTATTATAAGTATATATTTACAAAATAAGTATTATTTACATTGTCTAGTACCTCTAGTACAAGCTCTGCTTAGTACTAGATGGTGCTGTGTAAAATCTCCTAAATATTTATTCTGATAGGGAAGTGGCAGAAAAGATTTAATTCATATTGCCATCAATAAATAGAAATGGAGGAGGCTTTTACCGAAATGGAACACACCGAAACAATTGCTTAGGCTCACTACTACAACAATATGCAAATTTTAAGATAAAGAAACCTCATTATGCTTACTAATCTGTTTAAAAATAAAACACATATTCTCGAGAATCTTAAAAAAATATGTGTCTTTGGAAAGTTAAAAAGGAAAGGTAAAATAACTAGGTACTAATTTACATATTAGAAATTAAAATTACTTTACCATTATTATATACTTTTGCAAAATATAAATATACATATAATATATTCTACATTTTAAACATAATTATTATTATGACCATATTATATTGTATATTTTATTGGAGGTATGTAATCAGTATGGTATGGTACCCAACTATTCCCCTTTAATTTTACAAGGTTGGCAATGGTCAAGTGATACCCCTGTTGTGTGCTTGTAACACACAAGCGTCTATAGGCTACAGTAACTGCTTACCATAATGTGGCCTTATACTTGTTTGCCACCTTAGAGGAATAAAAAAATCGTATAATATAGTGGTTGAGCAAGTTAGTTTTCTATCCTATACTCTTGAGCACAGATTATGTAGGAACTTGTTCCAGGTTGATTGAACTATGAAAATCAATTAAAAAATTAATGTTTTCTGTGTATCTCCTACAGATACACAAATAGATACCAAAAATTTGTGATAAGGTGTCTCCAGTGGTTTTCAAGGGATTTTTCAATGAATAACAAAAACAAATATTTACACTTGTGTGTTTTTAGCGAAATATGAAGTGTCCCCAAGGGTGTCTGCTTTGATTTGTTCACCATTCTTCGTCTGCTGAAGTGCCACATTCGTGAAACTCTACAATTGAAAAAGAAAATGTAAAAACAGAAAATGAAATAGAGAAATCGCACAAAACGTTGCAAAACATTTCGAAAAAACACATACTATAAAGTAAAATGCAAGCAATAGTCGTGTATTTATTGAACGAGCTATAAATACATCAAATAAAAGGATAAAATGTATTTATTTACCCTTTTAAAAACATCTTGCAAGTTCGGTTGCACTTTTGTCAGGAGGTCGTCTAATTCCTGATCTATATCCACAGTCTCCTCTTCAGACATATTGCTAAACACATTACCAAATAATAGGTAAAACTATCATGAATTTTGTAACTTTTGAATAAATAACACTTTATCACCGAAAACGAAACATATTGCAGGTGATGACTGAACTGAACTGACGTAAGAGTGACGGATGACAGCAAATTGTTGTGTTGTCAACATTGTCATTTACCAAGTCAAAGTCAAACGTCAAAACAATTGCTTTCTTGCTATCTAACAAAAATCGGATTTTAAGGGCTAGCCTACACAGTGGTTGCAGACAGAATCTGTTTTTGCTTTTCAATCAATCAATCAAAATAGTTTTATTTTCATACAATATATAATAAACTATGTACTTATGAAATGCAGAGTGCTGCGTTCACGGTTTCAAATTATTCGTTTTTATGGAGAAGAATCTGCAAGAAACTCCATGGTTACTCTTTTAAATTATCGTTCTTTCTATTGATAGGTTTGTACAATAATAATAATAATTGGATACTTTCATATAAATAAGAGAGAACAAAGTAGCAATGTTTGCGAAGATTATAAATATTTAAAATAATAATAAATGATAATAATAAATGATAATATTTTTGGAACATTTTACAACATAAGTATTTTAAATATTTGTTAATATGATTAATTGGTATAAATTAGCTACCTATTGAAATTAATAGACTAGCAGGTCAGCACCACTGACCAAAACAGTTCAAATCCATGAGGACTTCCGCACTATCTAAAAATGACTTAACATGCATTTACAAAGATTTAAAGGCAATGACAAAAATAAAACTCATATACTTATGAAGATTTATTATTTTTCAAGAATCTTTACATCTTGTTGTTCTTCCTACGATTTTTATTTTTTTGTATATTTTTCTTGTTTCCAGATTTATTTGATTGTTTTATGTATGTAGTCGTTTGAGGTTTCTTAGTTGAACGCAGGGCTGCTTTGACCTCAGAACTATTATTATTATTTTTGGATTTACGTGGATAGACATCCGCTGAACCATAATCTCCAATATTATCTTCAGATGGAGGGTCAGATGGCATGGTAGTCGTACTGATTTGTCGTTTCTTCTTATTTGGAATTTGTCCCGGTAGAAACGGTTCTAAAATTACATAAGTAGTTGTTGTATTAGATTTAAAGTGTCTATGGGTAATTTTCGTCGTTGTAGTTAGGTACTAATAATTGTACATTTGAAAATGGATCTATTCTACAACCCTATATTGAATAGAGGGTGGTCGGCATAGGGACTATGATACCTAAGAAATAGACTCCTCGTTTAGTACACCTTTCGCTTTTGGAATGAAGCTACCGAGAATAGCAGGAAGATGATAATTTATTTAACTGTTTTATTAATAGACATTCTCGTTTTGTTGTATTGTGGCAGTTCTTGCGTAAGTTATTATGAGCTTTCCCTATGTGTATAAAATTCAATAGGATTCAGTTTAAACAATAAACTGTTTAACGTTCTTACCGCAACTAGGCAGAGACCTAAGCATTTTTATTCCGTGGATTAAGGAGTTGGACATAATGGAAACGATTTGATGTTCCAGAAGGTGCCTGAAGTTTGAAATCATGACATTTGCTGGACCTTCGACTGTCAGTGATTCTGGCCTAGAAAGAATTAACACGTTGAATTAGAATGTAATGTAATGTAAGTAGGTTATAGGTGCTGCGCGTTTTAGCCACGAAGGTATCCGAGATAAGTCAGATCTGCACTGACCAGTGGGCTGCAGAGGTGCTAAATTGTCATTCAGTAGTCGCGTTTATCAGATTCTTATGGCGCTAATAGCCCATCAAATAATCTTAGATAAACATAATGATAAATATTTGGCCATGGTGTCAGTCTTATAGTAGAGAAGCATAAACAGGTAAAAGAGGTTTTACTTCATCTGGTCGAAAAATTCGATGTCTAAGTCGATAACTTCAGGGTCTTTGATCATGTTTAGGGCCAGATGCGCGGTCAGCTCGTTAGCGGCCAGTGTCAGCACACCGGCCAGGGGCGGCACACCCGTTGGTATCGTCGCTTCGTACTTGTACACAACCTGGAATTATTAATCATAATTATTTCCTTGGTAGACCAAGTCTTCTTACTGTCAGCCTATGCAGGAAACCGACGTGTATGTATGTGACAACGTCTGTGGTAATAGTGCGAGTCGGACTGCTGATCACGAGGTTCTGGTTGCGATTCCTACAGGACACAAATATTTATGAGATGAAGATAAGTGCTTGTGTTTGTCTCGGTGTTTCTTATGTATTTGTCTTTGATTATATACTTGTCTAGATGGAGCAATGCAAACAAACGACACGCGAAAACTGGGGCCAAATTGCGTGACATGTGTGAGTACCGCTTGTGTACTTATTGTAGTCAAACTGTCAAGGTGTGCGTGTTTAGGGATGCCTGCTCCAAATTATTAACTTACCTTTTCTCCATTATTTAATGGGATGACAGTTAAACGAAATAGGCTGAATAAAGTAATTATTTTGTAGATTAGTGTTTTATTTATTTTAATAAAAACAAAAAATACAATGAAAAAATATATACAGCAATTTATAGATCAAAATCCATCTCTTTGTATTTGTTTTCGAAATAGTTTTTTTTTTATATTTCATTTCGTGTCCGCTGTATAATGTCTCTCCAGTCTTAAGAAATCTGAAACCCAAAATATTAGAAAGAACTAACAAAAATACTATTTAGTGAATGACTTCATTTATTTTGTGAAGGCAAGTTATCATTTACTGATCAAATAAATTATGTAGGTAATTATTAAAATAATAAAATTTTCTCATCGAAAGATGATGACTGATATTTGCATTTTATCTCCCATAGTTTCGCCAAATCTCCCTTGTAATAAATTGACAACACCGGCTAATCTGTCGAACCTACAAATTAACGAATTGAAAAATCATGTTTTCATAAAATAATAGAGGTTAAATAACAAAACTTACCGATGTAATGTGATCTTAGTGTAATTATACGGTTTTCCCACATAATTGCGACACAATTTGACAGCACATACCGACATAATTAATTATTTTTCGAGAACTCCACACCCTGAAGTGATCCAAATGACACTGACGTAAGTGAGAAGAGAGTCTACCAATTTTAGTAGACTTTATTTGGGCCGTTCTGTACGTGTCAATGTGGCATCTACAAGTCTGACAAGTATATAATCAAAGGTATTTGTATATATTCACAATAAAAAGTAAGTACCCAATGTGCAAGCTATACGTTTGGGATGGGGCTGTGTAAAATAGTCCCAAAAACGTTGATTATATTTACCTAGGTATAAATGTCTGTTTTATTACTGTCATTGATAAAATGTGTGTGACATTACTAATAAAATACCTACTGACACGTACTCTAGGTCAGTGCGTAGGACTCCCCTCTTCCAGAAACTCCGAGCACAAAACGCGTTAGACTACGATGCGACGACGCGACGTTCTAAATTGAAATTTCTCTAGGTGGGCTAGTTCTTGGGGTTATCACAATTCCAGGTGCTCAATGGTCGCAAGTGGAATGCTGGATCCGATTCCCAGGTCGACTAGTGTTATTTTCTATAAAATTCTCAGTAGGACCTCGGAGTTTGGATTTGTGCCCGGTTCATGACAATGTAATTAGTCCTAACCTTTAAATTGCTGAAGCCAACGACAGTGTCAACTTTGCGAATGTTTCTCTGCTTGAGTCCGGTGGCTATTGATCGTCTGTACATGCTGTCCAACCCTCGTAGGATGCCTTCATACAGGTAAATTTGCTGCAAAATTAAAATAAGAACTCTAAGGATTGCGGACACTATTATACTTCTAATTTCTAGTAGGTACTTACAATGCGTCTGTGACCTCATAAACATCGAAGTTAAATAACACTGCTTTGAGCTATGTTGTGTTTTTTACGGTGAGCAAGGTTGCCAGTGCTCCGCGACGAAACGTTGTGTTGGCAGTGGCCACTATGATCCTACTTACAACTCAACTATTCCCTTTTCGTTTTACAGGGTCGGCAACGCGCATTCTGATAGTGTTGCAAGCGTTTATAGGCTATAGTAACCACTTACAATAAGGTGGACCTGATAGTGTTGCAAGCGTTTATAGGCTATAGGAACCACTTACAATAAGGTGGACCGTATGCTCGTTTTCCACATTAGTGGGATATATATAAAAAAAAATTTAGCTTACCAGGCCACCGACTGACTTTAAAGTGAACACTGGCAGCTTAATATTTTCTGCACCGAGGCCCCGTATCCTAGTTGCGATATCGTTCAAAGCAGTGTCTACATATTCCTCTAGTGCAGTCTTCTTCTCCTTATCGTAGTTTCTGAAAATAACTGTTAATAATTGTTTGTTTGGTGCCGACTCAAAATTAGATAAAAGACTGAAAAGGGTTACTTTATTTTTCGCATTTCAGTATTGTCGTTTCCCTTTTTTGTTAAAAAGTTATTAAATACGCAGCGCCCGCATTTTCTAACTCACGACCTCTGAGAAGAATCAACAAAAAAAATTCTCTCTACTAATGTCTGAAATGGCCTTTTGATGAAAGAGCCATACCTACCTATCTAGTAGTGACTCAGTAAACCAGTCCCAGTTCAAATACGAATAGGTCATATATCAGTCATTGTGAAGCCCGCTCGCTTGTCATCAATCATCATCTAGTGCCAATACTTTACTAAAACTTAATTGAGATTTGTTTATTGTTAAACTACGTTATGTGTGTTAATAATAAAACTTGGATATACATACGATAGTTCTTTAATATTTGGTACGCCCTCCAGCGTAGTGCGTATCATAACGTCATTGAAGTAGTCTTTCACCCATTTATCCAAATCTGTTTTCATTCTACTTACGAAGGCACCTGGAGAAATCGAACATTGTTATTTACCGATTCCTCGGCACGCTGATTTAAAGGAATAAGCACAAGAATAAAAATACAATGTATCAAGGTGTCTTCTTGGATTTGGTACAGTATTTGTAGATTTTTTATTCAGTGAAGCAAAAAAATAACATTTAGACATTTATTTGCCAAACTAAGTGTACATTATAGGTGTTATATAATAACATAGTTCTCTTAAACTTAGTCGCCTTTTTCAGGCACTGCAAAATTTGAGGGCTTAATAATTTTATTGTACAATTAAATTGTTACAGTAATTAATGCAAAGAGAGCATGCAAAGATGAGTAAAAGAAGTAGATCGCCGTATTAATTACTAAAAGGTTTATATTAATTATTATTATATATTATTATTTATTGTTGTTATTTTTTTATTATTATATTAATTTATTTTTTATGTTTTTTTTTATTATAATTAGTTTATTATAAATAATCTATATATTATTATTATATGTATATCAGTAATTCTTTTTTTGGAATGCGGAAAATCCTCATTGATTGTTTGCCACCTAAGGCGGTAGCAGGATATGTTGTAACTCCTACGGACTAACCACTTTAGCCACCATCCTCCGAGCCTTTTCCCAACAATGTTGGGGTCGGCTTGTAGTGTAAATTTGGTTACAGATCAGTATTTTCCACGAAGCGCCTGCAATTTCTGGGCAATACCGATATTCTGCAGATAGATTGGTTGTAGATAAGACTTCGTACTAACGATCGTCATAGATGTTCGTATGACAACCGGGATCGACGGCTTTACGTGTTCTCCAAGGCAGGGAGGGTCTGGATGTATTAAGAATGGTCACCCCTCCACAGACTTACCGCGGCTATCGCAGCTTAACCTTGCAGATCTGTTGATCAGCGTGGTTATAACATCCTTAATTAACTGGCGTTCAAGCGTAGGCCTATCAAGAATAAGAAAAAAAGCCACAAGCCCCCACATTTTCACCGTGGCCACTCATTTTGCATATGCATTTCTTAACGACACAAACATGGATTTAAAAAGTAAATATTAAAAAAAAGTGATTAATTCAGTAATATAATTATGTTTAACCAAATATATATTTTTTAATCAAATAGTTACATACCTAAGTTGTCTTTTTCAACCCTAATCGGTGCACCATCAATAACTTCACTTTTGTACTGAAATTAAATAAACGTAAATATAGTACCTACTTATAGTTATTTAGCAAAGGAAAAGGCGGGTGGGAATCGCGATGTTTTAGTGGTCATAGCCATAGCGTCTGGTGTACCTAACCAGAAAACGCAGGTTCGAATTCTGCCCGCGGTCGAATTTTTCCTTTGCTAAATAACTTTAATATCTTAGCATGGAAAAAAGATAGTTAAATATAGTATTTTATGTAGCCATGACGCTAATTCAAGCTAAGTAAAGCTTCAAGTAAAGTTGTGAGCTTAAAGTTTTTACAAATCTGGATAAATACCGTCATCAAGACATCGTTTGCGATAATTTCCGAGGAGACTAGTTCAATTCGGAGTCTATCTTTTATCAATCTGTAGCGACCTTCCATTTTGTATACCACATTTTTTAATAGAAATCTGAAATTGAAATTTATATCGTAATGCAATCCATAGTACCTATGTATAAACTATTTCGTTTACTAACACTCTCCAGCCCCGGATCTACATTTAGAAAGGGAGTGCAGAGAACTAATTTGCCATCCATCTAGAAATCGGGCCGATGAATCAGGCTGACCTCCCCTATCTTCGCCGCCCGCCCCCCATAGATCAGGATCTATGGACCAAGCCGAACCGGATCAAGGGGCGTCACATTCAAACTGCATCAAAACAGACTACTAACTTCAGTCTGGTGCGAACGTGCGACCTTCTTGTCGTATGCGGTAGTTCAATCTGGAACTGCTAAATATATGATAATCTAACAAAACTCTGCTCGTCACGATTGATTCTTATTTGTTTGTTCGATTGATCGAACTTATATGTCTTCTATGGAGTTCAGCAGTCATCATTGCGGGCAAGAATAATGGTGCAGCTTCCTTCAGCGTTTTTGCGTATTAATATTTCATGGATATTTTTTTTATTTGCTTTACAATGACAAGATTACATGACTACATAACATACCTAGTATACTCGTCAAATAAAGATTTAACGGTGAGAAGCGCACTCGTTTCTAATACATATTCCTTACATTAATTTAACAAAGCAAACAAAAGTGTTAAATAACAGTTTAGAATCTAAACTGTTATTTAATGCTATAAAAAATAATGCCTAATATACCATTTTCTATCATCTAAACTTTAGATGATAGAAAATGGTATATTAGGCATTATTTTTTATAAAAAAAATATGCTTAAAATACCATTCTCGTTTTTTACTATCATTAGAACAGAGTATTCTTGAGATTTTTCTTTATAGTACTAATATTAATTTTAGGTGTTTGTCTTAGTATTTCTATATCATTAAATACTTTTGGTACCAAAAACTTATAGGTATGTACTCACTCCACTTGTCCAAAGGTAGGAGCGTAGATGAGTACTGAGGGTTCGTTGTTATCAGTGATACATCGCTCGTACGCGCCCTTCAGATGCAAGTCGTTGAGCGAGAGATCAATCCTTACTACCATATTGGACAGGTCGTTGTGCAAGCTATCTACGCGGAAATAAGTGTTGTTTCGCAGCTTCATGCGGTGGAAGAACCTGAATTTACGGGAATAATTAATAATTCTTTCTTTCTTTCTTTCAGGTATTGGAGCCATACTGTTTCACAGCTTTGCTACGCCTATTCTCGCACTGTCCATTTTCTTCGCAGAACCGCAGCCTTATTGTGTAAGAAAAATCTGCCCATTGCTAAGACGAATAGGTAAATTATAAAGTGGTAAACATGCTATGCTGCCCTATACTCAGAAAAAATATATAAGTGAAAGAAGGGATGTCATTATTGTTAGTGTTTGTAACTACTATCAGATTTATCTGAAATAATAAAGACCGCAACAAACGGATAGATTTACTTCCTATTATTATTATGTATTTCAGTTTCTTCATTACAACTATGATCTCAATACCGTAGCGTACCGTATTCTTAATCTTCTTAACGTACTGAGAACGCGTTTGTCTGTTTGGTTAAGGACTTAGATGATAAGTCCTTTCCTTTATTTTTTTTTATGGGTACTTACAAGACGGAGTCAGCCATACGCATCATACAGAAACCTCCGAGGTTGATTCCCGAGGGAATCATCCACTCTTTGTGCTGGTGCTCATACAACTCCCGAATAGCGATACCTCTGCTGCCTATAAAGCCCTGAACGGAAAGAAAAGAAGAATTAAGAACACGGTTTAGTTAGTGATTGATCAAAGTGCTGTAAAACTGTTTAAACTTGCGTATGCGATGGATGAAAGGCATTTTAAAAATTTGTTGTGAAGGTCATAAATACAAAATATACATGCAAAAGCTTGTGATCAAAGTGAGTGCTGCAATGCCTTTGCGATGCGAAAAGATTAGCTGACAGTAAGATTGAATGAAACTAAAATATCATCACGCCTATATTCTTCTAAGGGTTATGCAGGGTGAGGCTCATTTCGCCGATATGTACTAACAGTCGCTATTACGACCACTAGATTAATAAGTTCATAAGTTTAACTTCAATTAAGTTAAGTTAAGAAGTAATAACTTCTTAAGTTCTGAACAATCCTGTCGAAATATATGTATAAGAGTCGATATCGTTAAACTGTGTACATACAGCCATCATTGTCTGGTCAAAGTCCATGGTCATCAGCGAGTTTTGTACTTTATTTCGTATTTTTGCGTAGCGATCTGTAAAAATATAGTGACGAATAAAAATAAGGGCAGGCTCTGATTCTGTACGCTGTTAGGGTAGACATCAAATACTTATACATCATACATAAGGACATAAAAAAATACAAGTACGCTTTTTAGTCTGTACAAGACCGACATACCTCTGGGGAGCCTACCGCCTGGGGAGGTATGTCGGTCTCGGTAGGTGACAGAAGATGTATGAATATTTTCCGAACACCAAGAAAAACTTAATCAGTACCTACTTAAAAGCCCACTTTGATGAATAATATGAATATAAAATTGCCAAGGAACTTCAGGAGTTTGAAATACAAGGAGTATTTGGAACTCCTCAGATAACCAGAAAAGTATAAAGTATATTTTTGTTGTCCTACCCTCATATTACACACCATCAAAGTGTTGTAACAGATCTAACCATCCAATATCAATTTTATTCAAAGTTACATAATTTCGCTTGAATGATAAATGATAAATGATGATAAATGATATTTATTTCTGTAAATAGATCTTTTAAAGACACTTTTACAAGTCAATAATAAACATTTTTTTTTTAAAGCTAGATGGCTCCGGCATTTCCTAGCTGACGACCTCTGAGAAGAAACGCCGAAACAAACTCAGAGAATCATAGTCTCTTTTAAAGTCCAGACATAGAGTAGTGGTAACAAATATGTGTCTTACAATGTAGGGCAACGTCTGAGATGGGCTTTTGAAGAAAGAGCCATAGCGGCTTTGAGTAGACCAGTCCCAACTGACGGCACGCATGCATCAGTCATTGTGTAGCTCAACCATAATTTAGGGAGCTCAACAATCCGTCGCACGACGATACCAGATCAGAGAAACATTTGCGTAGGCCATATAAAAAAGGCTCAAAGCCACCAGACTGTTCAAAGCTGAGTATGTATATTTAGCCTACAAAGTACTCACATTTACATTGTATTGAGTTAAACATTAATAAATAATAAGAAAAAATATAATCACAGTAATTATTGCAGTAATGTCTGCTAATATCAAAATAATATAAATAATTGTCAGACTTACATGAGAACAATGCAGTTTGATGTGTACTTTCAAATTAATATAGGCTAATTATGTCGAACGCCGTCGGAGGACTCAAAAAAAACCGAAACTAATTATAATTATTTATTAAAATAAAGTATTACAATTATTGGTAATTAAAATTAAGCTAAACCTAGTATGTAGATTCGAAGTGGGAATCGGAATGAACGAGTTCTGTCGTCACGTCGGCCACCGCGGCGCCGTAGTTTTACACGTGCCGCACCGTCAGCGTTTCCGTCACCTTGCACAATTCTATGTATCGGTGTCGCGATGGAATAATTCCGATGTTGATGCGCCGTCAGCGATATAGGTATAAGGCCGTCGCGTAACACCTCCCCCTGTAGTTCAGCAACTATTTTAGGACGTTTAGTGAAAATGTTGCTGGCATCTGCGTTTTCTTCTGGCGATGGGATGCCTCAGGATCTTCATAAGCATGATCTTTATTCGCAGCATTGGCTGATGATTGTCCCACAGCTTGTTTAACTCTCCGGGTTCGGAGGCGGTAACACAGTACTACAATGCTTAGTACAAGTGCACCTAATAGTGACAGGTAAAACGGTATAGTTGTGTGGTAGAGTGATGATGATTCCAATTGAATAGGTGTTTGGAGATTGATCTCGTCTTGTAAATGATGTAGATTTCTCAAGTTGATAGAGTTGATTTTGACAGGCAATTGGGATTCATGGTCTTCATACATCTTGGTTTTGATTTCGGTTATCTTCATAGGTTGGCCATTTACTCGATCATTTATGTTAATTATGGTGAATTCATGTGTACGGAGAAGACAGTTATGTGGTATAGTGACCAGGAAACTGCCGGTTAATGTGTTATATTCATCCCGTTCGCAGGTAAGTTGTAGTTTAGTTGGTTGCGGGAAGACGACTACGTAGTGACGGTCGTCCAGCTTCTCCATGGCTTCTCTCGAAAAGGAAATGGTGGTTTTCACACAAGATTCATCCGTCGTCTTGCCTTCTATTATACGTTGTATACAATCTGGTTGCGGTCTTAACTGATGATTGAGTTCTTCTTTGCAGAGATACTGCTCAGTTAACTTCGGGCATTCAGCCTCTATATACACGTGAAAATTTCTAGTGATGGCTATGAAGGGATAAGGGGGAATTATTACTTGTTTACTTTTATTCGGTACTATGGCTAATCTATATAAGGTATATTTAAGAGGTGATAAGATAGGGAATTGGAATACTATTACAATGTGTTGACCGTTGTAAAATGATCCTGGTTTAATTACGTCGTAATATTCCCTAATCTCTAAATCTAAAAGCTGATCTTTATCGTAAGTATTACTAAGTTTTCTTAACATACTAATCATAGTTTCTAGTTTTATCATAGAATGGTGTGTGCTTGAAGCACTACTGAAAGCTATCGCGTCTTCAATTCTATGTAGCTCATCTAGTAACTTATCTACGTTATCACTAACTATACCTAAGATTTGCGCGAACTTCGCGAATTTTAAGAGACTGTATTGTGTGTACATTTGTTTATCCATTAAGTTATATAAAGTATTATTAAGTTGAGACTGGTTATCTACAATTTTAGTTATAATTTCGGTATGATGGCTCATCCAATTTTTACTAAGACTGATATGATGATTTTGTTCAGAAATTATTTTATCTTGATTACCCTTGAGAATTTTAATGGCATCATTATATCTAATAGCATCGGTGTAGTCCAGATTCCCAGTTATGCTTTTAACTACGGACCCTAAACCATCTATAAGACCTCTTTTGGGGCGACTAGGTCCTAAACTGCGTAACTGATTTGAAGCTTTATCTAATTTACTTGTCAGGTGGTCAATCTGTAATTCGTATAAAGCGTAAGTATGGTTATCTAATCTATCTCTAATTTCACTTAATTGTGTCTGTACAGAAGAAATCTTATCGTTTATATCTTTGAGTTCTATATATTGCAGGAATGTATGATAATGTGTAGTAAGTCTCATGGGTCCTAATTTAAAAGGTAAAATTCCTGGTCCTTCATTGAGCCCTTCAAGTTTTATCTCTTGCGCCTGTATCAGGTGGAGGACCAACATCAGTAGGGGAATCCTGTAACAATTTTGCGCTATTAGGGACTCGTTTGAGTCTTGACTTTGCAACTGGACCCCGTTTTTTGGATGTATATATGTGAATTGGGAGGTCTGCCAAAACTGTATCTTGGGTGTACCTTGGGGCGAGCTTTTGACGGCTAGCACTTGGATTTGTAACGAATACTTGTTGCTGTGGCTGATATTCTATTTCTGGTTCGCGAGTTTTATTCCTATTATCTATAATTCCAGTTCTATTGGCAAGAGATGATTCATTAATTAACTCATAAACTTTTTTCATTTGTTCCCTATGTAAATGTGTATATTGCTGTAATAAATGTGGTGTTAAATCAATATCTAGTGGATCTCTTGGGTCTGTATGTCCTAAGATGATATCGTACGGTCTACATTTCGTGAAGGTATGGACAGAGCTGTTATAGCCTATTAAGGCGTAAGGCATTAGGTTAATGACAGATTCGTCCCGGTGTTGCAATTTTAGGATGCGTAAATGTTCTAATAAAGTTGAGTGAAATCTTTCAATATTACCGTTATCATTTGGTGCATGAGCTAAAGTTGTGTGATGGGTGATTTTATGAATTTTGCAGAATTCTGAAAACATTTGGTTAGTAAATTCAGTGCCCTGGTCGGTTATGATGGTGAGTGGCAAACCATGATGCGTGCTATATGTTAGTAACGCTTGTATTACACTGAGAGCTGTACCATCTCTAAGGTTATACGCCTGACCATACTTAGAAAATACGTCTATAAGTGTTACATATTTTTCATTTTGAGCTGTGAATAGGTCCATATGGATGATTTCAAACGGTTTTGTGGCTGGGGGAACGATGTTGAATTTAGGTCTAATGGGGTTTCTATCATATTTTGCTTGGCCACATATGGTACAATCATTAATAAATTTTGAAATGTGCTCTTTCATTTTTGGCCAGTAATATTTGTGTGATAAAGCCAAATAACACTCGTTTATGCCACGATGGTTAGTTTTCCCATCATGGTAATGGCGGATAATGTCTTGCTGCCTAAGATATTCCTTGACGTTTTCAATTTCCGTTTTAGCAATAACTAACTTCATGGCTGAACTCTTAAATTTTTCTTGTAAAATAGGGACAATTTGATACATGGCAAGAGGCGGGTTTATTAAGAGAGCTGTTTTAATTTTAGGATTAACATATTCCTTTATTGCGTTTATTAAATCTTCTTCTAAATTTGACTCGGATAATTGCACAGATGTTCGGGTGTGAGTGTCAAATGGTTTAGTCGCTGTCGGTCGTTTTTTTATGTCGCCTACTACAGTCAAGCATAATTGTCGGTGAAATTTGTTAAGGGGATCGTCAACAATAGGTACCTCTAGAATAGGATGTTCATTGTCAGTATGGGCAGTAAGTGTGTTTGAGTTACTTATAGTCGCGGGTTTATCTGTCGGGTTAGCAATCATTGAGCTAGTTTCTTCGTTGTTTAACTCGATACGAGATAAAGCGTCGGCATTGGTGTTACTTTTGCCTTTTTTGTATATGACTGTGAAGTCATATTCACTTAACTTTAGCCGCCATCGTGTTAACCTAGAATTCGGTTCTTTTATATTCATAACCCATTGAAGTGGTTTATGATCCGTTACGATTTTAAATTTGCGTCCAAAAAGATACGGTCGGAAGTACTTAGTAGCCCAAACAATAGCCAACAGTTCCTTCTCTATAGTGCTGTAATTAATTTCACTTTCGTTAAGAGTGCGTGAAGCGTACGATACCGGTCTGTCTGATCCTATAGGTCCTTGCGATAACACCGCGCCTATGGCATAGTTGGATGCGTCAGTTGTCAGTACAAATTCCTTTGTAAAGTCAGGGTATCTTAGAATAGGGTCGTTGGTCAGTAATGTCTTGCATTTCTCGAAACTGTTAGTGTAGTCGGGGTCAAACGTAATTTTCTTTCCTTTCTTTAAACATTGTGTTAGGGGTTTTGTAATTCGGGCAAAGTCAGGGATAAATTTTCGGTAATACCCTAGAAGGCCTAAAAATTGTTTTATCTGTTTAGGGGTTTTGGGTAATGGGTAATTTTCTATGGCTGTTATCTTATCGGGATTAGGTTTAATTCCTTCACTACTTATAACGTGACCGAGATAAGCAGTTTCTAGTTTTAAAAATTCGGACTTGTCTAGTTGGATTTTGAAGTTGGATTCGCTCAATCTTTGAAAAACTTTCTCTAAGTTAATTATATGCTCCTGTAGCGATGTACTAAACACAATAATGTCATCTAAATAGACCAGACAGATGACATTCTGGAGCCCTCTAAGGACATTGTCCATTACGCGTTGGAAAGTGGAGGGTGCATTTTTAAGTCCCATAGGCATTCGTAAAAATTCGAAATGCCCATGTTCTACATTAAAAGCTGTCTTGGGAATGTCATTGGGATGCATTTCTACTTGGTAAAATCCTGATGTTAAATCGAGGGTTGTAAAATATTGGCATTTTCCTAATTTGTCGAGAACGTCACTAATGTTTGGTATTGGGTATTTGTCATCGATCGTCTTTTCGTTAAGTTTGCGAAAGTCCACGACGAGACGCCACTTTTGCTTTCCTGAAGCGTCAACCTTCTTTGGCACGACCCAAATGGGTGAGCTCCAAGCTGATTCTGATGGCCTGATTATACCTTGTTCTAACATTTTCGATATTTGGCTACTAACTTCCTCTCGGTGAATAAATGGGTATCTATAACTTTTAGTGTATACGGGGTATTCATCGGTCGTTTTTATACAGTGCTTAATTTTATTAGTAAATGTCAATGGTTCTCCTTCAATATAAAAAATATCTGAGTATTTAGAGCATAACGATTCTAAGTTTGCCTTTTCTTCTAAGTTTAAATGACTGGTACGCAATTTTGAAATAATTTCTTTTACTCGAGGTGACGCTTGTTCGGTATACGTGCACTCAATATTAAATAAAGACGCTTCTGCAGGATGGTCTAGTGAAAATACTATATCGTTTGGAGTTGGGTTTTCAACCTCTACTATACCTCGGTTATTTGTAACGGTCGTTAAACATTCCTGAATAATACAATTACAAATTATTTGCTCGCTAACTAAAACTTGACCATCTTGTGAGTTAATTGGTAATCTAAGTAATTTTTTGCTATTAGCTGGGATAATATTTTCATATAAATTAAGATTACATGAATTATATATGTTAATATGATTTACTGCAGATTTCGTGGTTAACGTTAAATCTTTAAGGTCCAATTTAGCATGCCATTTCGTAAGTAGATCAAATCCTATGAGACCGTCAAAGTGATTATGGAATTTATAAACGAATAGTTTTATAGGTTCTGAATCATTAAATTCAGGAAAACATGGTACAATGATAGAATTGTTATGTCTGCTTGTCGCGTGTACGTTAGTGACCTCAAATGGATCATAGTTCAACGGTAAATGCGAAAAATATTTGTCTACAGCTTCCGGGCTTATGAAGGATTGGTTAGCGCCAGTGTCTATTAATAATTTTATGTTAGGGTTAGTAATATGAATATACGGTAATTGTCTTTGCGTCTGAAGGTTCAATTCTATTTTGATCTTTTTGATTTCGCAATCTCCTGAAAATCCTCACGGCTGGTGGAAGGCTGTGGTTGGTCATCTACTTGAGTGCTACAGTTATTTGTCACGTCAGTCACTTCAGTCTGAGGGACACTATCGTATGCGTAATTGTCATAATAATTAATTTGGTAGTTATCTTCATAATAAGTAGGTTCCTGTTCATACTCATAATACTCGGGATAATAATAATCGTCGTAACTTAAACATTCGTTAACATTTACATCGCGTGAAGCAAAATAATTTGAGGGTGGTGGATTGCCTTTCTTACTCCAATCCCAGTTACTACGTGTAGGAGGTAATGGTTTTGTAACGAAATTACTCACACCACTCATAGGCTTTGGCCCTTGATTTAGTGGTGGATGCCTGGGTGTCATTCTAAAGACGTTACTACGCGGATTGTAATTTGGAGGTGGAGCACCAAACATTCGCTGCGTATGCGAGGGCATACGGGGTTGATTATGGGGTGTATTAAAACCTGAATTAAATCTAAATTGGTTATGTTGTGGTGGCTGCATCATGCGTGGTTGCATATAAGCGGGCGTGACCGGTTTAGGTACAGGCATAGTGTTAGAGTTGCGTGAAGCAGGGAAATTTAAATGCATAGGTGTAAGGGTAGGCAGAGTTAGAGACTTAGAATGAGTGTTAGTAAGTTTAGGTAAACTATCGTTTCTCCGTTGCAGATACATCACATTTAGCTCTTCTTGTACGAATTCTAAAGCTGTTTCGATGGAATCGGGCCGCATGCATCGTATGCGTGAACCTAAGGGTTCCTTAAGTCCGCGTACAAAAGCCTGCATTGTTAATTTTTTGTACAAATCGCGCTTAGCATCGATAGTGGTGGACACAGTTTCATGAAGTGTTATATACGTCATAATAGTACTAAATAAAGTTTGACATCTATCGTAAAGTTCTTGCGGTGTATCATTACCTTGTGTCTGCAAGGAGAGGTCATTATAGAGGGTAGTTTCGTCCCTACGATCAGCGAAATTATTTATTAATACACTTCTAATGCCATTCCAATTCTCGGGGATACCATTTGAATTAATAGTTCGAGCAGCAGAACCCGTAATCTTATTTAATATTCCACTGATCAAAGATAAATTAGTTAATTCGTGTTCAGGGCCCTCATGTACATATTTAGCCACTAACTTATCGCAAATTCTAATAAAACGAGTTAAAACATGAGAGTTCCCATCAAATTCCGGGACTAGGCGGAGGGCCTTCCAAATAGTATCGGGCTCGTGTGCCATGATTTTATCTATGTCTCTATTACTATCTACTAAATCTTCCCGTCTTGACTGTTTGTGAGAAACAGCCTTGCGGGTCCCTAAATTCCTAGGGTGAAAAATTTTGAAATATACTAAGGGTTAAGGATAAGGAAAGCAACACTAGAAAGATTCTTGTGCACTTACTTGAACATTTCAGCTTCTCTTGAGCAGTATCAATGTCTGGATCTCCGCAGCTCTTCGACGGTTCTGGATACTCGTTGGAGGTGCCTAAGGCCACCCGGGCGGCTCACCTAATTTCTACACCGAAATTTATCTCGCGAACCGGCCCGCGAGTATCCTACCGACTGCGCCAATTATGTCGAACGCCGTCGGAGGACTCAAAAAAAACCGAAACTAATTATAATTATTTATTAAAATAAAGTATTACAATTATTGGTAATTAAAATTAAGCTAAACCTAGTATGTAGATTCGAAGTGGGAATCGGAATGAACGAGTTCTGTCGTCACGTCGGCCACCACGGCGCCGTAGTTTTACACGTGCCGCACCGTCAGCGTTTCCGTCACCTTGCACAATTCTATGTATCGGTGTCGCGATGGAATAATTCCGATGTTGATGCGCCGTCAGCGATATAGGTATAAGGCCGTCGCGTAACAGGCTACTAAACAGAAAAATTTAAATAAATAAATAAAGAGATTGCCACTGACAGTAAGAGCTGACCAGCCCCAACAGACGGCACCCGTTCACGAGTATGACGTGTGTATCGGCGTCGTTTGACTCAACCATGTTGTAGGGAATAAAACGACCCGACACGCAACGCCACCATCAGCAGGACATTTTAGTGAGCATGACAAGCTCAGACCGAGCTAGGCAACTGAAGGGCACAATGTAATTTTAAGTCATTTTATTGCTTATCAATATATGCAACATCAATGGCTGCACGACTCTCATACTTTACGATAAATTCATGTTTTTACAATATTAATCTGAATAATATTTCAATTTCAAAAAAATAAATAAAATAAAACAAAGAAATGTCAGAATAATAGAATATTAAAGCATCGAAAGCCTAGTTCATTGGAACAGTTCAATCCCAAGCATATTTGTCATCTGTATAATCTTTATTGAATAGTATCCTTTAAGACACAATTTCTGCTTAACAATTGATTTAAATTTGTTAAGACTAAGTTTTTGAATGTTGCTTGGGATTTTATTGTAGAAGCGTATACATTGGCATTTGAACGAATTACTTATCTTCTGGAGCCTCGTTGCAGGTACAATAAATTTATTTTTGTTCCTGGTATTAACATTATGTGTATCACTACGTTTTTTAAAGAGATCAATATTCTTGTGTGCATATAATACATTCTCATAAATATACTGTGATGCAACAGTCATAACATTAATCTCCTTAAATTTATCCCTCAGTGAATATCTGGGACTTAAATTGTAAATCGATCGAATGGCTCTTTTCTGCAGCACAAAAATAGTTTGTATGTCAGCCGCATTCCCCCACAACAGAATGCCGTACGACATCACACTATGAAAATAACTAAAATAAACAAGGCGCGCTGTATCTACATCAGTCAAGCTACGTATTTTTTTGACGGCGTATGCTGCAGAGCTAAGCTTTTTCGACAATTTATCTATATGTGGGCCCCACTGAAGTCTAGAATCTAAAGTGACACCTAGAAATACGGTGGTGTCCACAAGGTCCAACTCTTCGCTATTAATAAGAACACTGGTTTTCACCTGTCTTACGTTAGGTGTTGTAAACTTTATGCATTTAGTTTTCTTTTCATTCAAAACTAGATTATTAGTATTAAACCAATGCACCACCTTTGAGAGAGCACTGTTTACATCGTCTGTGACAATTTGTTGACGCTTGAGTTTGAATAATAATGATGTGTCATCTGCAAACAGTACTATCTCATGATTGTCCCTTATTAGGTAAGGTAAGTCATTTATATAAATTAAAAATAAAAATGGACCAAGAATTGAGCCCTGCGGGACTCCCATTTTAACTACGGACCCCGAAGATCTCTTTCCATTGACGTCCACTTTCTGAATCCTATTACCCAGGTACGAGATAAGAAGATTCAGAGAAGTGTTTTAACGCCATAGTGGTGTAACTTCCTGATCAATGTTTCGTGAACAACACAATCAAAGGCTTTAGATAAATCACAAAAGATACCCAAAGCATCGCGTGCGTTTTCCCATGCATCAAATACATGTCCTAAAAGTTCAACACCGGCATCGGTAGTTGAACGACCCCTTGTAAAACCAAACTGTTTACAATGTAAGAGTTTATTTTTACTGAAATACCTCTGCATTTGGTCTAACATAAGCTTTTCGAAAATTTTACTAAAAGTAGGTAGCACGGATATAGGTCTAAAATTAGTGGGGTCAGATGTGCTACCTGATTTAAATAAAGGTATTATCTTGCTATTTTTCATTAGATCAGGAAATTTACCACAGTCAACACAGTCATTAAAAATAACGGCTAGAGTAGGTGCTACAATGTCAATGATTGATTTGGCAACGTCAACAGAATTACCCCAGAGGTCAGCTGTTTTTTTCACATTTAACATATTGAAGGTTTTAATAATGTCCTTATAATTTACACTATTGAATTGGAATTCAGCAATGCTAGGTCTTACATTTTCTTTAAGTATAGATTCTGCAACAGTGGGTGATGACTTTAGGAATTTAGTTGTTGAAACAGGAATATCTGAGAAAAAACTTTCAAATGCAGTAGCGACTTCTAAATCTGATTTGATTATCCTGTTATCGATGCTAAGACTATAGTCATTGTTTCGTTTACTAACCCTTCCTGTTTCACTGTTGATAATATTCCAAGTGGTTTTAATAACATTACTGCTGTTTTTTATTTTTAAACTTAAATAACGTGACTTGGCTATACAACAAATCTTTTTAAATAATTTAGAGTATTTTTTTACATAAGTATTAAATTCTGGAGTGTTGACATAAGATCGTTCATTGTATAGCTCATAAAGTCTTTTCCTACTATTATGAATACCAACAGTAGCCCATTCACTGAAGGATGCGTTACCGTTAACTGAGATCGTCTTGGGTATAAAAGTAGAATCAAATGCATTGCAGTAAGTATTAAAAAATATATCATAAAGTTGATTAGGATCATCATTATTTGGCAAAAAATCTAATTTGCTAATAAGTTTATTTTTAAATAATTCCAAGCGACTTGTAGTTTTCGGGTTCACAGTGATATCTTTTATGGCCACAATTTTATTTTTATTATTAACAGTAATCAGCTGTCCGCAGTGGTCAGAATCCAGTAAATTAATAACTTCCTTATGGCGAACTGTTATATTAGTAAAAATATTATCTAAACATGTGGCAGTAGAGGCAGTTATTCTAGTAGGCTCCAGAAATAAGTTTTCCAGGTTGTATGACAGAAAAAGATTTTTTATTTTAGTGCAAACACTTGAATTTTCTAATAAATTTACATTAAAGTCACCACAAACAATGATGGATTTGTTTGACTTACAGGTCTTATGAAGTACTTCATCCATCACCCTTTCAAAACTATCATACAATCCAGATGGAGGTCTGTACACACTTAATACAATAAACTGATCCAATTCCACACAGGCTATTTCAATTGTTCGTTCAACAGAGAGGCCCACAATGTCCCTACGTTCTTTAAATTTAAACTGATTACTAACTAGGATTAATGAGCCACCGTGGATAGCATTCTCTCTGCAAAACGAACTACCAACCTGGTGATTATTGAAATTAAACATGAACTGGTGACTTTTTAACCAATGTTCAGTAATACAAAGAATATCTATTTTATTACAGTTCATAAATAATTCAATTTCTAGTTCTTTATTATTAATCCCTTGAATATTTTGGTGAACCAGGTTGATAATATTTACAATTTTATTACTGTCAGATATGCAAGAGGTTGTCTCTGTTGTCCTAATTTCTAATTTAAATTATTAAACATGTCAACAGATGAAATGTCAGGTAACGGCTCAATAAAGCCAATATGTTTTTTAGCCAGATTCTTGGCTAACGTAACAAAATAATATGATAGAGACATAGCAAGCTGTCTCTTACAATAAGTAGAAAGATAATAGTTATCTTTCGTCAGGTAAAAATATTTGCTAACATAGTTGTTAGTGTCAATAAGATGTAACTTGTCATTATTAATAGATATAGTATGCAATGTTAAGTTTAATTTGTATCTAATAGTGTTTTCGTCCTGTGGCAAACTATTTGAGTAGGGAAGTGTAAACATAACTATCTTATCTACATTACAATCACATAATTTAGTATAAAATTCAATTAGGTTTTTTTTGTTTACAGTACCCCTATTTCCAATTAATATAATTAAGGTGGTGTTTGGGCTAAACTTAGACTTAATTATTTTATGCATAATGTCCTTGTAATTTAATCCAGGCATACAGAAGTTAGTCGTCACTTGCCCCATGTGGTTTGACAACAACTGACCCATACCTAGACCAATTTCATCACTGAATATTACATAATTATTATTAATTTCAGTGGTTTGAGAGGAAGTATTATTAGTAAATAAATTAGGTGCACTTTGCAAAATGCTGGTGTCACATGCCAACGGTGAATGAGACGGAGAGGTGGTACTATAATTAAATGACTGGTGGTTGGTCATAGATTGTCTGCGCTCATGGTTACATGTACATGCGCTTACTAGCTCATTCATAGCCAACATGTACTCCTTCATTTGCATTTCAGAGCTTTTATATTTACTACTCATTGATATTAATTTTTCATGGAGAATTCCAAGCTCATCATTTAAATTTTCCATGTCATGTTTGTGTTTTAATGTATTATTTTTGAGCTTAGATGAATAATAGTCTAGTTTATTAAGTAATTGAAGCCGCTCTCTATTTAGTTTTACATTTTTTATGAAAAACTTTTGTCTTTTAACTAGCTTTTGTGTTTTTCTAATATACTTATTGATTTTAACATACTTTTTTAATTTGTTTTTACTGCAATTAACCACCTGCACAATTTTGTCAGAGTCTTTAGTGCATGTTAGATCAATTGTGACAATGGGTTTGTTATTTGCAGCAGAAACCATACCTGGGGCATTGACTACCAACTCATTGTATAGACTTTGGTTCAACGAGGCTGTGCTGTTTAATTCTAACTGTGAAATCCTATTGTTCGCCTCATGTAGCTGGTGTTCTAGGAAATGTGCACGGCTTAACGCTTGTTCATATTCAATGCTACATTGGTTGAACCCCTCCACAACAAGTTGGAGCCTATCCCGGGTATCCACAGCCTCAACATACTGTAAGTGCAGTTGAGCCATCTCTGTTTTTAGATTTTTATTTTTATTTATCATATCTATGAACTCCCTCTCATTGTCATCCCTCTCGCTATTCAGTCGGTCACACAACTCCTTGGAGGCCTTAAGTTCGCTCAAAGCCAGTAGAAGTTTGGACTCCTCCTGGCGAGCAGATGCCTTGCGAGTCAACATGTTTACTTGATTGAAAGGGGTGAAAATGAAAAAATAGACTGTTAGTTATGATAGAAGTAAAGCAGAGACGTGATAGTTAAAAGAATTTAAAAAAAACAACAAGAGAAGTGAAGTTGTGTCACCAACTAGAATAAGGTTATGTTTACGGTCTAAAGTCTACAAAGCGTACTTGTAAGTAAAATAATATTAAAGTAATATATATTTTCTAATTGGAAAACACTACGAAAAACTAAATAATCGTAAATTTGTACCTGATTTCGGGATGACAATTTACAATTTGTTTTGCCGGTAACCGTCACCAATTTACACACGATTTTTGCACTTATTTACCATTGATTACATTAATATTATGCACAAATTATACTTATTGCCCCTAATACTTGTGAATAATTACAATTGTGACTAATTTTATGACTTATTTGCAATTTTTATAGTAAAAATACGGAGACAAATTTAAATCAGCAGAAATTAACTACTGTACACACGTCCTATTAACAGGTTGTAAAAATATGCCGAGTCAACTTTTGACACAAGAAACTTGGATGCCTTCTTCAGTTAATCTGTAAAATCAGGAGTCTTGAAAAGTCGCCATTTCAACTTCGAGGAACATCCTACCTTATTTGTAAGGTTCTCACAAATAAGGTAAGATGTTCCAGGGTGCGATCTGAATAATTTGGCTGATTACTTAGGTTTATCTAGAAAAAGACGAGTTATTAGGGTCTAGGCTACAGGAATGAAATTTTTGGTACGAAGCGTGAAAATGTGTTTTTTAAAAAGCGTAGGTAAGCCTTTTAAAACATTATATATTATAATATAAGACTTTGATGGCAGATTTTTGTTAGTTTCTCAAAAAGAAAGAATCGATATACTTGTACAAAAGGCTAGTTAGACCAGTTTCTTTTGTTAAAAATAAATTTGGTCACTACCAAATTCAATATAATTTTGTTAAACGATTATCTTTTGTCGTTTTTCAATTTTTTTAGAGTAATAATAATAATCTTTCATCCACACATACTGATAAACTTACCAAATATCCGTTTTAGCCATTAAATTGAAAACTCAATGTAAAGTAAAAATCGTAATTAAAAATCGTACCTATTATTATATCATCTATTGGAGTCATAGCGACGCACACTACACACAAGCCTCAAACTCTTAGAGATGCATTTACTCACATACATTCTTTTACAGAAAGCCGTTATACTTATCACATGCAGAATTATTAGCAAAATTTCTGAATTTAGATACAACGTAATCAGCTATCGTGCTTGGTAAAGGCCCGCACGAAAGTGTAGAATATACCCCTTTTGGAAGAAACAAAAATGTTTAAAAAAAATAATAATAATAAATATTCTTGGTCAATTTTACACAGTACTATGGGTATAGACAATGGATATAATACATTTCTTTTTGTAAATACATACTTGTAATACATAAGAAACACCCAGACACACACAAACATATTTGTGTTCTGTGGTAATTGAACCCACGACCTCGTGATGAGCAGTCCAACACGCGAACAACTAGACAACAGACGTCGTCAAGTATCTTAGTATCTGTAAATCTAGATCTGTTACAATAAATCCACTATCAGTTTCTAGTTATGTAAGGCAATTGTAATCTAAAACAAGCAAAATTTTGTCAGTTTTATAAAAACTTTGAAAAGTTGTTCCATTGTGATATGTTATGTGAATATGTAAATTGATTAAAAAAATGCAACATTACCATCAATTTCATCCATGGTTTCGAAGTGTTCCGGCACGTTGAGAGTCATCCAGCATCCAGTAGCGTATTTATCATTGAGAATTTCATGATCACTGAAAATCTCATTCCCTATATACGCTAAAATCAGAGTGGATCAAATTAAAAAACGACTGCAAACTGTGGCTGTGGCAAAAGAGGCTGTGGACCGACACCCGCTGGAACCCATCAGGAAATGAGGCATTGCTCTGTATCCTATCTGAAGGTACGCGTGTGCCTCCTCCCGGGGTCATTATCTGGTTGGGCGGCGGAATCCCTCAATCCAACCGCCCGCAGGCCACAAGAGTAAAGAGACCTACCGTCGTCGGTGTCGATGGAATCTTCCCAAGCAGACTGCTCATCACAAATAACCAACACAACGGCGTAAAGATACTGTACCAAATATATCAAAAACTTGTCCTTCATATTATTTCTTTAAATACAAGTTTGCTTATTTATTCCTGCGTTGATGAATTCAGTTTTCTTATCTACAACGACTCGAGTCATAAATATCTGTAATTTCAATTAAAAAGTTGCATAACTTCAACATTTAATTTAAAATATTCTTTTATATGTATAGTAACGAGTAGTCAACTAGGATTGTAGTAGAATTTGTTTATAGAGGATCGAAACTTTGAAATGTATCTGATCTTTATTATATTTGTAAGCTTTATAGTAAGAGAAATTCATTTGCAAACAGTTGAGAAACTAGATACTATAAAACCGAATATAATAGATTACTATAAAAGCGGTAAGAAAAACAACAAATATGATTTTATTATCATAAGCAGGATTCGTGGGAATGCCAATAGCAACCTGAAAGTAATAACTGATAGACCAGACTGTTTCTGGAGTATTGGACCCGTATGCATAACTGCGCTGCAGAGAAATATAAGAGTTAAGGAACTGTAATAGGTAGTTACGTAAGGTGTATTTACTAACAAAAGGCTATGTAAATTATTCTGATATAAATGTTATATTATATTATTATAAGAACGGAGCCAAATTTTCATGAAAAAAAGTGCAATAGGTAAAGGACACCGTGACAATTTATTCCAATGTCAACCATACATATCGTATATCGTTTTGCCCCGTTCCGGACGTCTAAAAGAATACATACAAAACTTCTCTGCACCGCGTAACACGGATGAAACGTGTTTCGGACAAGTCAATTACTCTTGTTTGTGCTTTCCATGGCGAAAAGCATAAAGAGTAGTAATTGTTGTTGTTGAATGCAAAATGATTCCTGATAGCCTCTGTCTCAAAGATAAAGAGTTCGACATCTCATATCATTGATTTTATTATATTACTTGCAACGTGGTGATTTTATAACTTGCAACGTCGTTGAGTCAAACGTCGCCGATACACAAGTCATGCTTGTGAACGGGTGCCGTCTGTTGGGGCTGGTATTTAATATACTGGATTAGTAATTAAAGTACACACAAACGGTATTATTAGACTCAAGAATTATTAAGAACAAAATTGTAAACTAAGAGTTATTATACATTTATATTGTGTAAAGAGTTTCTCTTGCCAGTTTTTCTCTCTTCTCAACTAAGTAGTTTTGATTTTTGCCAAAAGCGCAAAATTTTAAAGGTCTTATTGAAAGTCCATTTTAATGGCATTTTCTACATCAGTATTGCAATGTAATTGACAAGGTTGAACATTTTCAGAATCGATTCGCAACTTCAGGAAGGAGTGGGACAAGCATAGAAAACCTACAGAAAATGCGATTGAAGCAGTAAGTATTAAAGTAATAGAAAAATGGCAAATTGAGCCAGAAACACATGATGGAACCTGTATAACTATTAGGACTTTCTTGAAGGACTGAGAATTGTGTAAACTAGGTTGGATTTTGGCTACAGTTGGGATAGTAACGAACGGAATTATAATATATTTCTAGATATTATCAGGTCCATTTAAATGCAGTGTAATCCTCCCTGCACACGAGCCACGCGCTACAGCTATAAAACGCTGCCAATAACTGGAAGCGGGTACCTACACAGCGGAAGCGTCAATACGAGTGGTCGGTGGCCGCTACCTTTATTAACCAATGGGTAATAGTTGTGGCTGTTGTGTGTGGCTCGTGTGCAGCAAGACTTAGTTTTATCAAAAACAGAGGGGCGAAAATCGACACTTTTGTAGTTGCCGTTGTGTATTTGTATGACCGCGAATCATATTGTGATTCATCAAAAGTAGCTCCCGGGAGGGTCCTGTGGTTACACTTGTTGACCACTATTTACACTGCTATTACCAGAGGATATTGAGACAAAACTTATCTGTTTTCCCTTAGTCTTATTGAAACAATTCGGTTGCTCTCAAGCATCTTCCACTACTCCGGGACATGTTTTCCTCCAAAGAGTCACCACTCACTACCCACAATCACCAAAAAGTTTGTTTTAGGCTTTGAAAGAAACGGTGGGAGTGCCCGGATTGAACGTATATATTAGAAAAAAGAAAGAATCTGTAACTAATGGATATTATCACAGTGACAATCAAATTAAACTGTAAGTATAATTCACGGATACCTAACCTACCTACCTCAGATTTTAGTGTCGGTCTTCTCAAAAACAAAAGGAATCAGGACAGCACCAAATCCAAAAGGTATATTTAAAAAAAGATTTAAACAGTCAAGATTACATTGGGATAAACACACAACATTATACGCAATGATGATGATGAAATGATCGGACAGAGATTCGGTGTTGTTATAACAACGACTATGGGAAAAGTGACGCCCTGCTTTACTTTTCTATACTCGGCGAGACGTTGAAATTATAAAAACAGGCGGTAGTCTTGAAAAATTCTTCAAATATATCCATCTTCTAACAATTGCTACATTTTCAAACACTGTTTCAGAATATTAAAAGATTTGCGGTTGCGCACTTATCCACGTTGTTGGTTGCCTGATGTGCAGTTCTCATTGGCTTCCAACGTCCTCAAGATGCAGTCGCTCCTTAGCCCAATGATAATGCATGCGGATTACTCATTGGTGCGGAACAAATCTGACATTATTTATGACCCGGACAAACAGGATCCTTTAAAAGCATCTCCTTTTCTGTTTCAACCAGTCCAGGATGTCGGTAGAATCGCGTAAGTAGTAACTAGAACCACGAATCAGAGATATAAAATTATCAAATAAGTACAAGATTTTCTTCATAATTATGTTGAGTTGAAGTTATTGCTTATTTTCTAAACACTTATAAACTATTGATTTCTGACATTTACGCAAATATTATACATTGAAATAAAACTACTTTTTACGGATTTTATCGCGTTATATTAATATTATTTTTTAAAAGATCTATTTGCAGTAATAAATACCATTGATTATGTAACAATAAAAATGTAGGGTAGCTGTCAGTAATTATATTATCAAGACGCCCACCACCTCAGTCTACCCGTGACCATGGACGCTGTAAAGGGGTCCAAAACGTCGGGATTAATAATATAACGCGATAAAATCCATAAAAAGTAGTTTTATTTCAATGTATAATATTCGCGTAAATGTCAGAAATCAATATCTCATTTGTCCAGTCATTTCACTGGCTACATTGCCCTTCCAACCGGAACTTTATTGCTTAGCGGCAGAATATTTGGCAATGGTGTACAGTCTGGGGCCATTAAACCAGTAGCATACTCATAAATAGCGAAGAGTTGGACCTTGTAGACTCCACTGTGTTTCTAGGTATTACTTTGGATTGTAAGCTTCAGTGGGGCCCACATATAGATAAGTTATCAAAAAAGCTCAGTTCTGCAGCTTATGCCGTGAAAAAAATACGTAGCTTAACTGACGTCGAGACAGCTCGCTTAGTATATTTTGGTTACTTCCATAGTGTAATGTCGTATGGTATTCTGTTGTGGGGGAATGCCGCCGATATACAGAATATTTTTGTGCTGCAGAAGAGGGCTATTCGATCAATTTATAATCTAAGCCCCAGAAGTTCACTGAGAGAAAAATTTAAAGAGATTAATATTATGACTGTTTCTTCCCAATATATTTATGAAAACTTAATGTATGCGCATAAAAATATTAATCTCTTTTCTAAATATAGTGATATCCATAATATTAATACTAGGAATAAAGATAGGTTTGTTGTTCCTTCGACCAGGCTCCAGAAAATCAGTAATTCGTTTAAATGTCAATGTATACGCTTTTACAATAAAATCCCAAGTCAAGTGCAAAAATTGAGTTGCAATAAATTTAAGACATTTATTAAACAAAGACTTTTTAAAAAGGGTTACTATAAAGTTAACGACTACATAGAAGATAAAAATGCTTGGGATTGAGCTGCTCTAATGAACCGGGTTATTAATGTATTACAATTAAATTTAAGTATTTTAGTCAGTTGCACATAGATTGATAAAGTAACCTTAATTGACATCTTCTTTAATTATGTATGTTGACATATTTATTTGTGATTTTGATATTGACATCTATACATTTGACATGGAGCAATATTTATTAACTGACATTTTTTTTTTTTTAAAATAACTTATTTCATATAAAGTATGAGAGTCGTGCAGCCATTGATGTTGCATATATTGAAATGCATTATATGACTTAAAATTACATTGTGCCCTTCAGTTGCCTAGCAGTCTGAGCTTGTCATGCTCACTAAAATGTCCTGCTGATGGTGGCGTAGTGTGTCGGGTCGTTTTATTCCCTGCAACATGGTTGAGTCAAACGACGCCGATACACACGTCATACTCGTGAACGGGTGCCGTCTGTCGGGGCTGGTCGGCTCTTACTGTCAATGGCAATCTCTTTAATTATTTTTCCTTTTCTGTTTAGTAGACTAGATTAATTCAATAGTACGCATCAAGCTGCATTGCTCTCTTGTACGTCTGACATAACAATGATTTATATTAATTTGATATCAGCAGACATTACTGAAATTATTACCGTGATTTTATATATTTTTTTTTCTTACTATTTAATAATTTTCAACTATAACTGACTAACTGTAAATGTGAGTACTTTGTAGGCTAAATTTACATACTCAGCTTTGAACAGTCTGGTGGCTTTGAGCCTTTTTTTATGTGGCCTACGCAAATGTGCCTCTGATCTGGTATCGTCGTGCGACGGGTTGTTGAGCTCCCTAAATTATGGTTGAGCTACACAATGACTGATGCATGCGTGCCGTCAGTTGGGACTGGTCTACTCAAAGCCGCTATGGCTCTTTCTTCAAAAGGCCATTTCAGACTTTGCCCTACATTGTAAGACACATATTTGTTACTATTCTATGTCTGGACTTTAAAAGAGACTATGATTCTCTGAGTTTGTTTCGGCGTTTCTTCTCAGAGGTCGTCAGCTAGGAAATGCCGGAGCCATCTAGCTTAAAAAAAAAGTGTAAAATATTGACTTGTAAAAGTGTCTTTAAAAGATCTATTTACAGAAATAAATATCATTTCATCATTTCATTTCATCATTTCAGCACGTCAACGATCAATTATTCGCTTGCACGGTACTGTGCGTATACACACATGTGTGAGTGATTTTAATGCAAACATTTACCCGTCAAGCAGTATGACTACGAGAAAGTGATAGTGTGTGGTTTGTCACTAAGGCAAATGATTATTATATCGCACTCTTTCTGTCTAAATAATGATGAAAGATTGCGATATACGAGATCATGTATGTGTGCAAAATGTTTGTTATAGAAAAAGGTCGTAAGTGCGACTTGTTTTGATGTGATAGATTTGGGAAACTGCTACTGCACTTATGACCCCGACCGTACCATGCCAGAAGAACTCAGTAGCAGGAGCCAGTCTGATGGAAAGCACAAACACAGCAGTTTTAGATGACGATGGCGTCTGCCACTCACCAATTTCTGGTAAGGTCGTCTTTTGCATCTAATCTAATTATTTTTTTAGTATATCGATGGACGGCTGCCTACTATCAGGCTTCATAATAACAACGTTAAACGGGGAGTCAGTCAACTTGGGATACCAACACTTCAAGATCACAAGTTGCCTGTACACCATTGAGGTAAATCGATACTATTACACAATCACAAAGTCCTGTCTCTGTACATTGTAAAAACAAAAGAAGTACATAAACGTCCCCGAATCCGAAAAAGTGATTTTTGGAAATATTATGTCTGTTAAAGGTTGGTGCAAAAACTTTGAATATAATGGATTAACATAAAAGAATGATGTTGATTTCATTAATGTGCATTCGTTGTCTGAAATAAATCCGGAATCTTGCAAAATGTTCTAACCTAAACTGTCTCACAGTTGAGCAGTACTTTTTTATATCCTTTGTTTACAAAAATATTTTTT
The DNA here is from genome assembly GCA_964056405.1 of Acronicta alni. Classification (NCBI taxonomy): domain Eukaryota; kingdom Metazoa; phylum Arthropoda; class Insecta; order Lepidoptera; family Noctuidae; genus Acronicta; species Acronicta alni. Next base: position 11,184,933 of record OZ043927.1, on the reverse strand, counting down.
AATTTCGTAGATATTCCGAGAAGGCGACGACTCTCCACCCGTAATTGCGAGATATAATCTGTATAGTAACGAAAACGGTAAGTTTCTGATCCATTTAGGCTGCCACTGTTATTGTCTAGTGAGTATATAGGGGCTCCACGTAATTATCCCGTCCACATAATTATTTCGGGGTTGGGGTTTGCAAATCCTTTTATATTTTGAATCCAATAGGTAAAACAAAGTACCTACTACTTTGTTTTGCCTATTGGATTCAAAATTCAATAATTAACTTTTTCTACCGTGTCGGCACGAGCTACACAAAAACAGCTGATTCTCCAGGGTGTACCCGGTGCACGGGGTGCATCAGTTATATTTATCCTATATTATGTTTATACTTGTTGATTAAACCTTTTTATTGAACGGGGCGGTTTAATTTGAATATACTCAGTGGCTGCTAGAATTCCACTGTTTTTTGGGTTCTCTATTAGCGGGTTTAAATGAAAATGTTTCTCATATACCTACTTTTGGACACTTTAACTTTAAGTATAATTTTTACAGTTTTATTTACTTTATGGTAAATGGTTTTGTAAAAAAATTCTAAAGGTTTGAGCATCACGCAGCTCCTGATAAGGCAGTTTAATGACGAGTTGTTGCCGAAGATACAAGGAGCTATTTTCAGCTTTGTCAACACTTCGTCAGTGTTCGACAACAAGCTTCAAGAATATATGTAAGTAATTTAATCTTGTTGTGTGATTTTTGGCAAATCACTGTGTAGTGTTTTTTTTTTAAATTGCAACTTCATCAAATGTTGCAGTGAAAATCAGGAAGAGGTGTTTAAGGAAACCTCGCAATTTTTAAGAGAAGTCATCAGGAACTTAAACAAGATAACAATTGAAATGAATCAGGGAGTGGTTGAGATGAAGGACTATGTTTTACACTGGAATGATGGCAGAGTAAGTATTATGATCCTTTCCGGGATCAAGACAGCCCCAACTGTAGTATTCGGAACCCTAATTTTTTGCCCACCAGCGGTTAGTTGGAAAGGCCACAGTTATGGTCTTCGTTATTACGAAGACCCGTTATAAGTAGATATAGGTCATATAGTATCAGTAGGCCACTAATATAGAAACCGTGTAACAGTCTATCAGCGACATTCATTCACATAAAATATATAGAAGATACTTTTTAGCTGAAGATCGGGCTTTGTGACGTTCATTAGAGCTGCTGACTGCAGGCCTGTACCTGTACTCAGCAGAGGACGATGATATGATGAAAATGTTGTAACGTAAACGTGTTTTTGCAATATGGAAATTGAAACGTCCCTTAGTGCAGAAGCCAGCTGTCAACTTGATAATTGACTAAAGGATATCACGTTATTAATTTCAGTTTAAAGCCAACAATAGTCATAAAAGCGTCGATGAGGAACTGATATTAAGGGAGATGGTGTTGACGGGTTTGGATACAGTTTACTCGTCGCACACTGGTGGTCCCTTCAAGATGAACACAGTTATGGTCGCTGAGGAGTTACGGTTCAGCTCTTTGCAGGTATACAAACGAACTGTTGTCTTAAGTTACAATTTAGTCTGACCAGGATGATTAACATTTTGGTTGTGAGAGAGGAATGCCTTATTTAACTTGCAATGTATGAAAGAATATCTATCATACATTGCAAGTAAAATTGTTCCAAATAAAATTATGTATGCTTATGTACTTTTGTTTGGGTCAAATCTTGCAAGTCCGAAAATTTCGCTTCGTGTGTCTGATCTGGATTGTTACGAAAACCTCAACCTTTGTTTATTACCCCCTCTACTCGATATATAATATCTCTATCGAAGTAATTCTTATTTAACATGGGTTAACGAAGCGTGTCAAAGTGTTGATTCAATATTGACTTATTTTCTAGCACTACTACGTTCGACAACTAAAACAAATTTTAAATAAAAAAAAAATCATCGAACATTAGCTACTTACAAGTGCTTTTCACTCATTTATTCTTTTTAATTGTTTTTCTTTGGTTTGCCTGCGTTTTCCTGACATTTTTACTTAATGTGATATTAGCGAAAACTTGTAATTGGCCATATTTTACTATGTGTATTTGGCTATATTATTTTGCTTGTTAGCTGTAAGTTTACTGTTTTTTTAAATAAAATAGAGGTATGTATTTCAGGTCCGTGGCTACGTCGATATAAAGTCGAGCTGGTCAGATAGGTATTCGTTCGCCTCTGTGATAAGTGATCTTGCAGTAGATGTTCAATTTGACATCCAGCCAGGACGCGCATCGCACAAGAAGAATTCTGCGGAGGCACCGAAGTATCGCTTAAAAGATATACAAGTTACGAGTTACAGGTTAGGTTATTTTTTATGTAATACACAGCTTAGTTGACTAAAGTATCCGAGGCTTAAATTCTTAGTGAAGTCGAATATTGCTTTCACTATGTTTCTTATGTTGGTTAGGACACATTTGGACCTAATCTTAAATTTTATTGGTTGATGAATATCACAAACCGATTTTGCACTCTCCCTCTTAGAGCCTCTAAGATTTTTTTTTCTACGAAATCGTAGCGGCTTTTGGTTGGTAACGTTCTGGCACACTCCAGTCCTTACGGGCCGAGGGGAAAAATTTTAGTCATCGGCATTGGTAGCGTGCATATAGAAGATTCATTATATATCTTTGGTGATACTCCAATACCGCGTAAGTAACAATTTGCAATAAGGCCTAATTTTCAATATTATTTGATACAAAGTTAGGCCACCGACGACATTATGTATCTATATAAGGATGAACACCGAGGTCAATCCTCAGTTCAGTTCATACCCATCATAAGGTTGCCTGGAAGAATTTGCGGTTAGCGATAAGGTCACCCATTGTATGTTTTTTATGTAGTATTGTTACTAAGTTCCTATTCTATCTTCTTTATATAAAATAAATATTAAGACTCCCTGCTAGTCTTCTATCTTCTAATGGATGTACAACGATATATTGCCAACTGAATTTTACTCATCCCTGGAAAAATTCGTAAACCGTAGGTACAGAGGCCAGCATATCAAGCTACCCCAATCTGTCAAATTTCTTTGATAGATTTTCAACTTTAATACAAAGTGATAAGGTTCATTTTCAATGGGGAAAATTTGACAGTTTTGGATAGGTGGACCTGCCTGGCGTCTGTACCTACCTAATGAATATACAGATTTATAAATATTCTATTTTCAGACGTATCACTTTCGCGGTGCCATCCGTAATATTTGGATCGGCAGAAGCCATGATAGCCGGTTACTTGTTGAACGAGGTGCCTAAGCTGGTAACAGAACACTTGTGGGCAATATTGCCTAAGGCTTTGCAAATCTCACAAGCAAACTCTGGCGAAGGTAAGTCGGTCTGAAATTGATTTAATGTTGAAATAAAACTACTTTTTACCGCGTTATATTGATACTAGCTGACCCCGTAAACGTTGTTTTGCCATAAAAAAAAAAATTTGGGGTCTGAAAAATAGATGTTGGCCTATTCTCAGACCTCCCCGATAAGCACAAAAAATTTCATCAAAATCGGTCAAGCCGTTTCGGAGGAGTATGGCAACGAAAACTGTGACACGAGAATTTTATATAGGTATTAGATTATTATTTTTTCGTTTCGTACTTCATACTTAGACACTTGAAAGACAGATGATGTATTTCTGTTGCCGCTATAACAAAAAATACTTACTTAAAACAGCATAAAAAAAAAATTAGTGAAGCTCCCATGCAACATGCAACATATTTATTTTGCCGTTTTTATAGATAACTAGCTTTTGCCCGCGACTTCGTCCGCGTGGAAAAGTTACTTTTAATATGCTATTCTGATGTATAAATAATAATACTGTAAAGTTTCATCACAATCCGTTCAGTAGTTTTAGCGTGAAAGAGTAACAAACATACATACTCACAAACTTTCGCCTTTATAATATTAGTGTGATGGTACGGGACCCTTCGTGCGGGAGTCTGACTCGCACTAGGCTAGTTTTTTAATGTTAACAAGAACGATTTGTCCGCAGATAGTGACCGCGGTGTATCTGTTTGTGATAAATTCAGTGAAGGAGATGAAGACGATGAATCGTATGTACCAAGTTTGGGGTCGAAATACAATTATAAAAATTTCCAGGACCGCAAGGTCCCAAAGAGGGATGTTTTTCAGAAATCTAAACAACGCTTCAAGAGTGCTAATCGGCCCCTTCTTGGTCAAGATAAGGCTAAACTGAGAGCTAAGTGTAAGGCACTCAAAAATTCCCAAAAGTTAAAAAAATATCGCAAATGAAACTATTATTACAGTTCTATGTCTACTGGACTAAAAGAGACTAGACCCCACGACACAGGGAATCCTAGTGTGGGGTGTAGGGCTTCATCTGTATGTATTTGTATTTCTATTATTTTTAGCAAGATAAAGAATTTTTTTTTTATTATTAAAAAATATAGTTTTAGTTTTATTTTGTTATTATTTACCACTATTGTTCTGATTCTTCCTGTTTACAGTGAAGTTCTAAGTTTAATTACTACGTAGTACATTTCATTAAATCAGTGTTATTGTAGGGAAGGCTGGATTTTATTATAGCTTCGGGTATTGTTGCTTTAGGATCGGTTCCACCCTGTGGTTATGCTAAACTTACGATATTATTACGTTTATATCGATATTTCACGTTCATAAACGCACTATTATTATATACTTACCTGCAATTTTTTTTAGGGAGCTGTTTCAAAAAAGTCTATTAAAAAATTCAAACAATTTCAATTATTCTAAAAGTCGCTGCACTGCTTTGCATTGCTTGAGAAATGTTATAAAATAGATGAATTTCTTAAATGATAAATTACCTAATTAAATAATGACGTACTTTTTAGTTAATCAATCATTATCGTTGTAACATAAATTGTCTGTTTTCTATTTTTGTGTGTCATTAATGGCAAAACATAGCGCACCATTTTAAGTTCAAGATCTTGAAATGTAAACTTATGTTCACCAAATAAATGATTCTATTTTTGTACGGTTTAGCATAGCTGACAATATAATATAGCTGCCAAGGTACTTTATTTACATTGACTATTGAAAGTAATATAAAATTATAATAATTTTTATTTAAACATTTTATAAGAAGGATAAGATTATAAAAAGCGTTGTTTGTAACACTTTCATGTATAAGATAAGGCCCGTTGTTCACCATTGTGTCTCTATACGGGCTTGTACACAATGTTGTCCTCATCCAGTTCGTCGCTTGCCTCATCCGAGATGACGGCGCGTGAGGTGGTGCCCCACACACGCATCGGCACATAACTGTTGGACAAACGATACAACAATACTTTGTGAATACACTGGGGATATGTGGATGATGTATAATATGTTGGTGATAGATATAATTGAAAATGAACCTTATTATTTTGTCTTAAAGTTGAAAATCTATAAAAAAATACATTGACAGATTGGGGTAGCTTGACCTGTTGGCATCGGTACATTAATGTTGCTGGATTTTCCTAAATGGCAGCACCTGTGGCATTTTTTATATAATATATAACCGAGTCATGTGTAATAATGTATCTAACGGTCTCTTGCGGTCAACTAAATAAAAAAAAAAACTAAAATCGCCATACAATATTTTGGCACCGACGTTAATATCGGGAGGGAATGCCCTTGCAAGACTTACACCGACCTTTTTCTTCTGGTTCTGCAAAAAGGTCAGGTGCGTAGTACTCGCAACCGTCGTGTGTGTATGACAAGATGTATGAATGTGGATGAAGCGAAAGGAGTATGCAAGAATCGTAGCAAGTGGCGTTCTTTAGTTTCTGGCTACCCCCCTAGGGAAAATGCGTGAGTGTATGTATAAATAAATAATTTATAAATATTTAGGACATTTTACACAGCACTATCAAGTCCCAAACTAAGTAGAGCTTCTATTATGGGTACTAGATAATGGATATACTTATTACTTATATTTTTTTTGTAAATACATAAGAAACACCCAGACAAACACAAACACTTTGTATTGATCAAATATTTGTGTCCTGTGGGAATCAAACATCGTAATATTTCATACCTTTTAAGATAATCATCACGTAGCTTGTCGGACGGAGATTCCTTCGCTTTTTCTTTGGAACCGAGTAAAGATATCGACTTAGGTTCATTGTCCGGTGTAGGGAACAAACTCTCCGGTATTTCCGTATTCTTGTTCATCGTGGTGTAATCGTGCATGGGCTTAAAGTTCCTCATCATGATCTCCGAGGAGCCGCTACGCCAGGAAACCGTGGGAATAAGAGGGTTCGGCACTATCGATATGATTGAAGATTCCGGAGATGCTCTGTAATTTACTGGCGGCTTTACTGTTGCCTGTAAATTATACCAAGAAGTTTTTATTAAACACTGTATACACAACTATAACACTGCTTTGAGCTGTGTTGTGTTTCTTACGGTGAGCAAGGTTGCCAGTGCTCTACGAGGAAATGTGTTGGCAGTGCGGACTTTGACCCTAATACTGCCAACCCAACTATTCCTCTTTCGGTTTACAGGGTCGGCAACGCGCAAGTGATACCTACTCCTGGTGTTGCAAGCGTCTATAGGCTACGGTAACCGCTTACCATCAGATGGGCCGTAAGCTTGTTTGCCACCTTAGTAACATTAAAAACAATGTAAGGAATCTTGTAAGATTAGCTTAGTAACTAATCAAGTTTTGTTAATTGGTTAGACTTAGATTAGTTAGACAGTATTTTGATGATACAGTTTGCCCCATGTTGCTATTATAAGCTACCAACTGTTTTCTTAATAGAAAAACTAAATTACAATTTGCTTGACTAGGCAATCCAACAAGACAGAGACATTGAATATCAAGAAAATATTAAATATGTTACATAAGTACTAGAAATAAACCCAGCTTTAAAACAAAAAGCCGCGTTATTTGTTATATCACAGATAGACAGACAAAACCTCTAAACCGCATCGACTTTGAACGGCGGGTTTCAAACCGTCGACACTGTCCTTCGCCTGTCTCAAACAATTCGTTATACTATCAGCACTTCCATTTAATAAATGGAAGAGAATTAGTAAACTTCTTATTGCTTAAAAGTTGTTTGAAATTAACCAATTCATTGATCTGACAATGAAAACAAACTTTTTTTTTGTAATATTGATGGGTTGATGTAGAACATTGGTTGAACATATTTAGCTTGAGTGATTAATCAGTAAACAGTTTACAACTAGCCTGCAAGGTTGAGTGTTTGTATGGATGCAATGTTACGCAATACCGCGTCTGTTTGATAGGCTTGATAAATATTTTGAACATTATGTAACCAAAATTTTATTTTTTTAAAACATATAACCTATTTATCTTTTAACTTTTAAAGTTACATGTTAAATCAGTTGTCTCATTTCTGTAAATAAGTCGTTGACCTGCCTTAAATAATTGAAAAAAAAACAAATCGGGACTCGTAGCTAAGCAACTAACTACACCGAACCATCTATCTCTGGAATCGATCTTATCATTGAGCAGCTTAACCGTTTATACAGAAAACATCTCACATCTATAGAAAATATAAACAAGAACAATCTCTAGAGATACGCGACGGGGACGAAGGCATGATGTGATGATGTGAGGTCTGATGGCACTGGTTGACGCTTCGTGTAAAATACCGATACTCAGCTGCATCTCGGTAGACTGGTAGCCGACCCCAATATAGATGGGCACTGGTTAAAAGAACGATGAACAGTTATTATGAATCTTTTATTCCAAAAAGATCATAATTACGACTTCGTCTGCGTGTACTTTACCTAGACAAACAGTATCTAAGTAGTAGTTAAGTAAGTACCTTCTACAAAGTATTAGAAATTTCTAAGAATCAAATCGGTAAGGTCGCTTTCAAGTTATGGCGTGATCAAGGGAAACAGGGATTCATTTTTATATGTGTAAAATATATAATAATTCATCATCAATTCATATACTTTCCCACTGCTGGGTACGGGTCTCCTCTCGCACAATGAGAGGGATTAGGCTATAGTCCACCACGCTGGCCTAGTGCGGGTTGGCAGACTTCACACGCGTTCGAGAAAATCTCTAAGGCATGCTCGTTCCCTCACGATGTTTTTCCTTCACCGTTTTAAGCGAGTGATAATTAATTATTAATACGCACATGATTTCGAAAAGTCAAAGGTTTAAGGCCTTGGATTCGAACATTAGAAATTTGCAATTCTAGACCTTCGACTTGGCAGTCCAATGGTCATAACACTAGGCGATCACTGCTTTTATAATAATTATTATCTTCTATCGGATCTAGTTGCTATACTCCTCGGAAACGGCTTGACCGATTTTTATGAAATTTTATATGTATATTTGGTAGGTCTGAGAATTCGTATTCTATTTTTCATACCCCTAAGAGATAAGTATGGTCCAGCCCAAACATTTTTTATTTCTATTTTTTTATGATGTGGCGTTACAAATACAACCCTAAATGTACAGGACAACGTCTGCCGGGACAGCTAGATAATATAAATTCCAAGACCTGCAGGATCATAAATAGCACTCTAAATAGTTGTATGTAAATAGGACGACTTTCTGATAGGTCAATACCGCCATTAGATATTTTACTAACCAGGTGAAGCGTGTCACTGGGAGGCTCAGGTCCCAGCGGTACATCCGCAGAGCCCGCCGCCTTCTTTGGCGCGTACCTCGTCAAGATCTCGGCGTACTTTCTCGTATCCTGTGTCTTTAACCACGTGTCGGCCAGCGGTTTACTCTCCGCTTGGGGCTTCTGGTCTTCGTAATCGGTCGTGGCATTTGCAGAGAACACTGCGGGAAAATATTAAATAATGAGTCGAGCGGCTGTCATAATGATTGAGGATAAGTTGCGCTTGCTACGGTTAATCCGAGGATGGAGTATTTGTTAAAAACCAAGTTCCCAGAAGAGTTAGGTAGAAAGGTATCCTGTACACCACGTTTCCGTAAGTAAACTGGTTGCCATCGGAAGTATCGAATCTGTTATTATCTCGTTCACTCATACTGAATGTTATGGAATGTGTGCATGCACTCATCTCTATATGGACACATTTTCGAGCAGTATAAGTAAGGTGAGGGAAAATCTAACGATTTAAATCTTTGTTAGATCCCATGTAATGTGGCGAGCAATTGCCAATAACCGGGCACAAATCCAAACTCGTAGCTGCTACTGAGAGTTTCATAGAAAAACCGAATAACAATTTTCCGACCTGGGAATAAAACCCAGCAACTCAAACTTAGCAGTCGCTCTTACGACCTACGGCTAAGTAGTTGACTAATTAGTGAAGTAAAATAATTGTATTAACAATTGAAATTCTTTGGGTTTTAAATAGACTGTGCGTGTGGAGGATAGATACCAAAATAAATATTATATGGTTTTAAATACTGATAGCAATCTAAGTATTTATATAGAGAATAGCTGCATAGTAGACGGCAGTAACACATGACATACCATCACACCTGTATTTCCCGAAGGGTTACGCAGAGGTGTATTAATTGAACACCCACAGTTCGCCGGTATGTTTCATAATCAACCCATATACTGTCCCACTGCTGGGCACGGGTCTCCTCTCATATTGAGAGGGATTAGGCTAAAGTCCACCACGCTGGCCTAGTGCGGGTTGGCAGACTTCACAAACCGTTGAGAAAAATCTCGTAAGGTATGCAGGTTTCCTCACGATGTTTTCCTTCACCGTTTAAGCGAGTGATTATTAATACGCACATGAATTCGAAAAGTCATAGGTGCGTGCCTTGGGTTCGAACTCGAGACCTTCGACTTGGCAGTCCAATGGTCATACCACTAGGCTAGGCTATCACTGCTTATGGTAGGCCGGTATGTTTAGGTGCCATGTAATAGGGGGCGAGCTTATTACCACTAACCGGGCACAAATTCAAACTCCGAGCTGCCACTAAGATTTCATAGAAAAACCACATACGCACTTATGTAATAAACGTATATAAATATGTAGAAATACTTACAATCTTCCTCGGCACCAGTTCTTCTAAACCTGTATGATAGATCCGGTTTGTCGTAGAATTGTCCGCGTCGCATGAATACTGTTACATCAGACCCTGAGAAAATAAAAGGCAACTGGTAGAGTAATACTTATAAAACTTTATAATCATCATAGACCCATATATTGTCCCACCGCTGGGCACCGGTCTCCTCCTACATTGAGAGGTATAAAGCTATAGTCTACTACGCTGACCAAATGCGGGTTGGCAGACTTCACGCATCTTCGAGAAAATCTCTTAGGCATGCAGGTTTTCCTCTATTTTCCTGCACCGTGTAAGCGAGTGGTAATTAATTAGTAATACGCACATGATTTTGAAAAGTGAGAATTGCGTGCCTTGGATTCGAAATCGGACCTTGACTTGCCAGTCCATGGTGATATCACTAGGCTATCACTGCTTTGGAACTTGTAAATATTTGAATATAATTGATGTCAACAAGGACTCGTTAATAGTTTATAATAATTTAGACTACAATAGAATAGATATTCTTTATTGCACACCATAAACAAAACCCAAGTACAGACGCCATCGATTCAAGAAATCCAAAACTGTTAAATTTTCCCAATTGAAAATGAACCTTATCGTGTTGTATTAAAGTGGAAATCTATCAAAGAAATTTGACAGATTGTGGTAGCTTGATATGCTGGTCTCTGTACATAATCTTTAAAAGATAAGGTTATTACCCACGATCCTTCTAGGAAAGAGACTAGACGTGACACACTCGTGAGATATAGAAAGAAAGAAAAAAATTTATTTACTTAGCACATACATGAAACGCGCTCTGTAAATAGAAATTACAAAAAAAAAAAACAATTGTAACTGTGTGTCTCACGACTTCACTAAAAAGGTCAATTTCAGTAACATGCCAGACAGACTGACGCTATCAGACGCTGGTTTTTTAATAAACCTTTGAAAGGACGAGTGGAGACATATTAAATGGAAAAACAAAGGTGTATCAATAAAGATGACACGGCTATATGAATTGGAATTCGTTTCTGTTATTAACAATAACAGCAAACCGAGCGAGACCCAGCTGGTTTTGTATATAGAACTACCCTCATTTTAGATTAATTACCACATTCAATTTAGTTTGTACTCAAATAGTGCTGTGAAAATAGATGCTAATTTGTATAGGTTTAATTTGGTCTAAACAAAATAAATACCTACAGCTAATGGATACCTAGTAATTAAGCAGGGTTAACTAGACTATATTATGAGACTAGGATTATGGGGTTATTTTTACATTTTTTTCAGTACGTCGTCAGTTAAAAACCTATGGCGCCATCTAAAAGTAAAATCTAGAAAAAAACTATACGCATCCTTAAGTTCTTTTTAAAATAAAAATAGATAACATTTAATTAAAAATAAAGAAAGAAAATCTATTTCAACCTTGCAAAAAAATAATGACATTGTCATTCTTATCTGTAGTGCGTCATTCCCCCGTAAGAAAATTATTAAAAATATATTTATATACTGTTCGAGTTTCGGACTTGGACGTGGAGTTTTTAAGTTAGTGTTGTTGGTAGTGTTGTTTATTACAAAAGCCAGCGTGTTAAAAATCTAAAATATTATTGTAAAAGTGTGTGAAGTCAAATAGTTATATGTATAATGTGTAATACTGGAGGTACGTACGTGTAAATGTGATGAACTCTGCCATGGAGTAGTTGTACCCATAGGCGACGCCCGCTACGACGGCGATGGACAGGCCGAAGCAAATGGCGCAGGACAGGAGGCACGCTAACCCGAAGGTGATCAACCTGGAGACACACATTTTATTTATTGGCCTTCATCTGCCATTATAACCAAAATCTGTAAGTATCAGACAATTTCAGAGTAAATCATCCTTTGTGGTGAATGTTATCATGATCTCATGGCTCCGACCATAGAACAAGAAATCTATCTATAAAATACAATACGAAAGAGAATGCCCAACATCGGTCAAAATAAGTGTGAAAAAACTAACATAAACTGTACATAAATACATACACACATTCCCCAAAAAGTTCGCCGGTATGATAAGGTCCCTTGTAATATGGCGCCATTACTCGAGCACAAATCCAAACTGCTGCTGAGAATTTAATAGATAACTCTTAAACGTCTTAGAGTTTAAGTTTAAGAGTAGTAGTCTTAGTAACTTTACTCGATCTTGGAATAGAACCCAGGACCGTAGCTGTCGAGCTTGCTACCTTACTTACTACTATAATTGCGGCAAGCTATAATTTACGTTACGTTAATGGACGAAAATAAAAAACCAAATACATATCCATATTGTATATATTTTTTGTAGTAATATCCTTAGATCATTATTGACAATAAAGAACAGCAATTTAATCCTTCAAATGTAATTATTAATTAATACGAAACTTCATGAGTGGACAAACGTCATAACGGCCATCATAGCGTGCCGGTAGTGTAGGTTGATGAGGCACAAAGAAGTGTATGTTTGGATTATAGTATTTTCTTCTTGAAAGCATAATGCTTGTAACTTTAAAATCTATTGTGTATATTCTTTTAAGCAATCACTATCACTACATAGTATAAAACAAAGTCGCGTCCCGCTGTCTGCCTGTCCCTATGTATGCTTAGATCTTTAAAACTACGCAACGGATTTTGGTGCGGTTTTTTAATAGATAGAGTGATTCAAGAGGAAGGTTTGTATGTATAATACATGTATATTATAACTATATTGCACCTGTGCGAAGCCAGGGCGGATCATCATCATCATCAGCCTATATTAGTCCACTACTGGAAGTAGGCCTCCCCTAATGTGCGCACTGTCGCGCTTACTACCTTACTAAGTGTATGTGTGAATCATAGTATTTTCCTCTTGAAAGCATAATGCTTGTAACTTTAAAATCTATTGTGTATATTTTTTTAAGCAATTTATTATAGACTCTTTTAATTACAACTCACAGCATAAAAATAGACACGATAAATAAATGACGGTTTCAGGTGAACGTCCGAAAAATCATTATTCCTTCCACGACAAGTCACGGTCATCGCGAACAGAGGAGTAAAGTTATGTTCCCAATCCCTCAAAGTGCTACAAGACTATTCATTTAAATCCCGGAGACGCGAACGGTGTTATTTTTCATACATTTTATTATTCTAGTCTCGCTTAAGTCAGTTCAGCTTCAGACAGTAACAATTTGTTGCTTTGTGCGTGTACGCAATTTTTTGGTGGGTTTGGGTAACGTTAAATAGTCCCTGTAAATGACATTTGTATATTTGAAAAAAAAAAACATACAGTCGAACATAGAACCTCCTCCTTTTTGAAGTCGTTTAAAAAAGAAATTGATGTTACTCTTTTAATTAAAAGGCTGGTTTCTGAACGGCTTTTGGAGGCAAAGTAAACGTAACGACAGTCAAAAGCAGTGCATATTAGCGCTTTCGGCGCTAGATACACTAGTTCTGATCAAGACAAGATATAATCCCTACTTTTGCTGAAATGCTGCGTCTCTGGAGGTGGGCGTTAGTGGCTACGACACAGTCTCTGAACTAATGTAGCTGTTATCGTGCACTTGTCATTAATGCAAACTTTTGTTATTGTTCCAATAAATAAATTATTATCTTTTTATGTTAACTTACACAAGTTCTATATCTTAGGTTAACCAACTCCCATTATTATTTGTAGAGACCTAGCTGAAAATCTAGCGCCTGCGTAATGGTCGTTAATAAGCTTATTCAGGTTGATTGAGATTTGGTTTTGGTTTGATTGGTTAAGCTTAAAAACTATCTGAATTAACCAAAAAACTATACAACCAATGATGTGTGATTGACAATGATGATTGACGGTAGGTGGAACGCTTAATTTAAAAACAGCATTTCAATTTGGAGTTTTTTAATCACACTTGTCTAGAGTAATCGAGCGCTTTTTATGAAGCCCTCTAGCGTCCAACACTCGGACGGACTTGGCAGCACGTCTGGTCAAAAGTGCCATTCATATAGAGGTTTCAAAGGCTGTACGCTACGTAAGTGTTCCAAAGTGTTATTGAATTTCTCTTTTGGAAATTCCATGTAGCAGCCGGAGTTTTGTTTGTGCTCGGTAAATTGCTAGTGAGCCGGCCTATATCATCTGTTAACATAACTATCCTTATCTTTTTTGTATATTTTTGGCATTTTCCATGTTAAGATTTTAAAGTTATTTAGGAAAGGAAAAATTCGACCGCGGCAGGATTCGAACCTGCGTCTTCTGGTTAGGTACACTAGACGCTATGACTACTAAGCCACCGTGATACCTACCCGTCATGTCGAATTTTTCCTTCACATAGTACATAAGTAGTACATAAGTAGTACATAAGTAGTACATAAGTAGTACATAAGTAGTACATAAGTAGTACATAAGTAGTACATAAGTAGTACATAAGTAGTACATAAGTAGTACATAAGTAGTACATAAGTAGTACATAAGTAGTACATAAGTAGTACATAAGTAGTACATAAGTAGTACATAAGTAGTACATAAGTAGTACATAAGTAGTACATAAGGAGTACATAAGGAGTACATAAGGAGTACATAAGTAGTACATAAGTAGTACATAAGGAGTACATAAGGAGTACATAAGGAGTACATAAGGAGTACATAAGGAGTACATAAGGAGTACATAAGGAGTACATAAGGAGTACATAAGGAGTACATAAGGAGTACATAAGGAGTACATAAGGAGTACATAAGGAGTACATAAGGAGTACATAAGGAGTACATAAGGAGTACATAAGGAGTACATAAGGAGTACATAAGGAGTACATAAGGAGTACATAAGGAGTACATAAGGAGTACATAAGGAGTACATAAGGAGTACATAAGGAGTACATAAGGAGTACATAAGGAGTACATAAGGAGTACATAAGGAGTACATAAGGAGTACATAAGGAGTACATAAGGAGTACATAAGGAGTACATAAGGAGTACATAAGGAGTACATAAGGTGTACATAAGGAGTACATAAGGAGTACATAAGGAGTACATAAGGAGTACATAAGGAGTACATAATTGTCACACTGCTGGGCACGGGTCTCCTCTCATATTGAGAGGGATTAGGCTATAGTCCACCACGCTGGCTAGTGTGGGTTGGCAGACTTCACAAACCTTCGAGAAAAATCTCTAAGGTATGCAGGTTTCCTCACGATGTTTTCCTTCACCGTTAAGCGAATGATAATTAATTATTAATACGCACATGAATTCGAAAAGTCAGAGTTGCGTGCCTTGGGTTCGAACTCGAGACCTTCGACTTGGCAGTCCAATGGTCATACCACTAGGCTATCACTGCTTTTATGACATAACATAACAACATTTATGAATCAAAAATAAAAAAAAAACTATTAAAGGAGACAATTATTAGGTAAAATAGGTACGTAGGCCTTTCTGTTAAATAATCTGGTTCCCTGACATGACAGCTGACAAAATTTTTGGCTTTGATAATTAATTATATTTTTTACGGGGTTTTTTGTAACACGTTATATACATATATATTTTTAGAATTTTATTTATATAGATGTAATATGCAAGTTACCTTTAAGAACTCAAGCAAAGGCAAGGTCAATTATTATTATGATAATTACCCTACAATACCTATTATAATCCGTGAAACCGATCTTATTACTCTCTCATTCTGGTTACCAACTCGAATCATTTAAGTATTTTACCCCCATTATTAATAAACGCTGAATAGAGTTAACAAGTTACGTCAATTTAGCTGTTAATTTTCTGAGTTATAAGCTTGTCATAACTGTTAACTGTCAAAAGTAAAGGTCTTAAATTTTCACCTAAGTGTTTCGTCGATGAGAAAAATTACACATTAAATACGTAGTCGTGGCTTATAAAACTACTAAGTAGCTACTGCCCGCGACTTCGTTCGGGTGGAAAAGTTACTTTTAATTATCGTTGTGATTTGGCTAATTAACTCAAAATCGTTATAAATTATAGTCTAAGTTTCATCTAAAGTTTCATCAAAATCCGTTCAGTAGTTTTAGCGTCAAAGAAATCTGGACAAGGGCCATACCACAACGTGTTAATGCGATGATATTTAGGTTGTGAGAATGGAATGGCGCTATTTAATTTATAGAGCGACATCCCTCTCTCTCAATCGGAAAACGATCAGAATAATAGGTGGTGGTACGGCCTCAGGACCCCCTAGCCAGCATTACTTTAGAAACATCCGCTACAAGACACCTTATCAAACATTCTTGCTTAGTAGTTTGTTACAATTAATGGAAATTTTCCATTCATTAAAAGAACTTAAATCGCATTCAGCGTCCGTTTCTCCGAGACAACATTATTTGCACTGCGCAAAGAAATCTGAAGAATTCTAAAGCTAAGAGGAAAAGTGCTCTTTTGAAATCCGTTTACTTACTTTGATGGCTATCTGTTGGTGAGAAGACATCGTTGAAAATTTCTTTAAAGAGTATCTACGTATCGCAAAAGGCTGTTTGAAATGAAATGATATTTATTTTCTGTAAATAGATCTTTTAAAGACACTTTTACAAGTCAATCAAGTTTAAGTTTGATATCATAAACCAAATTCAGTTGAGGCACTGTTTTCTATACATATATCATGCATAGAAAATAGTTGTATGTTAATAAAACAAAGTCGCTTTCCGCGGCCAGTCCTGTACGCTGAGGTCTTTTAAGCTCCGCAACAGATTTTGATACGGTTTTCACTATCATTTAGCTAATACATGCGTGTTATAAGTATATTGCGCCCATGCGAAGCCGGGGTAAGTCACTAGTGTATTAATTATTTAGCCCATTATAATCCTACGGTTGACCATAGGCTCACTTACCATGATAAAATTGCACAATCTATGCAATTCACACACAAAATTTCGGTTTAAAATATACTTAAGCTGGGATAACATGATGCTTTTGATAAAATCAATACAGTATTTTTGTTCGTGTTCACCTATAATTGACATGTTGCCAGAATTGTTTTTTTTTTTTTAATTCTTTCACCTATAGAAAATTACATTATCAGCGAGTAACATGGGCTATATTTTCTATCTATATACCCGTGCGTATATTATTTAAAGGTCTCGAGTTCAAATCCAAGGCTCGCACCGCCGACTTTTCGATTTCATGTGCATATTAATAATTAATTATCACTCGCTTAACGGTGAAGGAAAACATCGTGAGAGATAAGAGATTTTTCTCGACGGTGTGTGAAGTCTACCAACCCGCATTATGCTAGTGTGGTGGACTATATGTATAGCCTAATCCCCCTCAATCTCGCACACACACACACACGCAAACCCAAACACACACACTACACGATTAAGCTGACTTGTGTTGTTATGTTTGTCTAAAATTAAATTTACGTCTTGGCTCCTTAACAATCACATAATCTATGTACTGTACATAACTTTCGTATCTACCTAATTGCTGTTATGTTAAACTGATACCGTGGGGTGAGGACCTGGTGATCTGTAATACAGGTGTATGCCTACCATAGACACCAGCTCCTCACATACACTCGACTGCTATTTATTTCCTGTTAACCTAATCATTACATTGTATCGACATAGTCTTGTTTTTGTGAGGAGAAATAAAGAGATTATTATTATTATATTATTAATCTGAAAGGAGACCCGTGTCTAGCTGTGGGAAAGTATATGGGTTGATGATGAAATAATGATTCACAATAGGCAGAATGCTGTTTTTACTGTTTAGTAATTAGGCTTCTACCTAATTGACCGTTGTATTATACCCAGGAGTGGATGAAGTCAGGCTGTGAACGATGATGGATTAATATGGGAATAGAGTTCAAGCAATGATCCATACCTATGCGGTCGCTGCTGTATTTTAGCTTGCAGTTTTTACGTTATTACGCCAGCGAAAAAATAACTCTTCGTATAAGATATGAAAGTTTATAGTGTACTAGTTTTCCGCCCGCGGCTTCGCCCGCGTCGAGTTCGGTTATATCGCGTTTCCAAGAGAACTCTTCAAAAGTCCGAGATAAAAACTATCCTATGTTCTTTCTCAAGGTCAACTCTATCTCTGTACCAAATTTCATTAAAATCAGTTCAGTGATTTAGACGTGAAAGCGTAACAGACAGACAGAGTTACTTTCGCATTTATAATATTAGTAGGGATTAGTAGGGATTGTGTATTTTTTTTGTAAATACGCTAAGTGTGGTATCAGTAGATACATATATTTAACAAGACAATAATTATTACGTTTCTTATTCAGAGTCATTGCATATTATCTTATTAAAAGTTCTTGACCTTCATAGTACTAGAATATGACCCTTTAAAGGTTAAAAGAATTTTATCATAGACTAATTAAGTATTATTTTTAAAAGATTCACTCATTACTTTGCTAGAAAAGTATTTATTCAGTGCTTAGTGTAGGATACATTTATTATTTTGCTTCTCGGAATAAGGACGTACCGTTTATTGTATTAAACTTTATAGGCACTTTATTCTGAGAAATTTCATAGATGAAAAATATTTTTTTTGTATAGAAAATTAAAATGTATTAAGTACTGAGCAGTGATAGCCTAGTGGTATGACCATTGGACTGTCAAGTCGAAGGTCTTCGAAATCATGTGGGTATTAATAATTAATTATCACTCGCTTAGATGGTGATGGAAAACATCGTGAGGAAACCTGCATGCCTTAGAGATTTTCTCAAGTCAAGTCAAAGTCTGCCAACCCGCACTAGGCCAGCGTGGTGGACTATGGCCTAATCCCTCTCAGTCTGCGAGAGGAGACCCGTGCCCAGCAGTGGGACAGTATATGGGTTGATGAAGTACTGTAGAATAATAAATTATCCTACCTTGATTAAAATGATTTAATGATTATTATTAAATAAATAGCTGGTTGGGCAGACGCTGACCTCCGATTGAAACGCCACCTACCGGGTTCAATTGAGAAACCTAAATCTATACCGAAAAAAATAATCCAAAAGATTTTTATCAAAATCGGTTTAGCCTTTTTTGAGTTTTAGCGAGACTAACGAACAGTAATTGATTTTTATATATATAGATTTTAGTCAGACCCCACTGTGATCGAAATGAGGAGAATTATAAATACCTGTGTATGATAATAAAACCATGTCACAATTAAAAATTAATACATACATACCATCACGCCTGTATTCCCCGAAGGGTTAGGCAGAGGTGTACTAATGTAACCCACATTTCGCCGGTATGTTTAGGTCCCATGTAATAGCAGGCGAGCCTATTGCCATTAACCGGGCACAAATCCAGACTCCGAGCTGCTACTGAGAATTTCACAGAAAAACCCAATAACACTTTGCTCGACCTGGGGATCGAACCCAGGACCTCTAGTATAGCAGTCACGCTTAGGACCACTAGACAAATGAGGCAGTCTAAAAATTAATATTGTAGCATTTATCCGAACGACAAACAAGGTGCTCCCTGTATGACATAAGCAGACAATACATTGATATTTAGAGTATTCAGTAGGTGTTATTGAGGTATTATGTATCTATCAGACCTCAAGAATTAGTTAATTTTTATTTATATCACGTATTAATTAAATATAATAATATTTGAAAGTTATTTCACATATTAGGTGCCTACTCCACTTTTTCTGATGGGCACAAATCACAAAAAACTACTGTTAATGTCGCTATTTTCCTGATGTCTTGATGATTTTTTCTTTTCATTTTTTATTTAAAGTTCATTTTTATGCGTTTTTTTTTTCAGTCGGGTTTTTTTTTAATTTGCTTTTTTATTTTACACGTTTTGATAATTATTTTTCGCTGATTTATATATAAGAACATTGTCACGGTTATTATAAGTTTCAAAAATATAAATGAGAATGGTTCCTAACCAACTTTAAATCTTGAAATGAAAAATGATAAGAGAAATTTCAAATACCTATTCAATTATATTCCACGTAGCTTAATTAGTTCACTTTATTTTTTTCTTTTTCACAATATGGTGTCTGGTTTTCGCCATATTAAATTTTGATTACTGTTGTCTTTAGTGACACTCGCAAAATTAAGACAAACTGAAAGATGCATTTAAACTTGGAGTGCCACAAAGGAAAAAACATATATACATACCTACACTCTTAGATAGGCTGATAACTCTCCTTTGCGTCGCGCAGTCGGGTAAAAAGAATAATTTTATTTAAATGATAGGTGCGGAGCGGTCTTCAACGCCACCTGTGTTCTACGCCTAAGTGAGCTGCAAAACCTTGCGTTGCTTCGTCGTCTTGCACATATTACCTCAATGGTAGGTACCTCACATTTCCATTATATTAATAATTTAGTGGCCAACAGCTGTCGTGCGGATGTTGGTCGCACGCAATTTGACTTAGCGCGCGCGGTTAAGTCGACTGATTAATTTCGTACGTTCAGCTTCCTAAACGTTTACGTAAATATGATATATTATGTTATACCTATTTTTAGGGCCTTATCTGTTTTAATATTTTAGTTATGTCGGGTTTTCATTACCTTCCTAGCCTTTTCCCTACTATTTTGAGGTCGACTTCTAGTTTATCCATACACAAAGCGATTTTCATCTTCCGTAATAAATTTTTGTATAATACCGATATCCTAAAGATAACATGATGAATATCATTAACAATTAAATAAAAAATACATAAATATTTGAGATATTTTAGACAGCAACATCTAGTTCCATATAATACACTAAGGTATTATAAGTACATATGTATTTACAAAAAAGTTACGTTTGTCTTTGTCTAGGTGTTTCTTAAAACACAAACGCTTATGTTCATCACATAATTATTTGTGTCTTGAGAGAATCTAACCTCGTGACCAGCA
Organism: Acronicta alni; assembly: GCA_964056405.1. NCBI lineage: Eukaryota > Metazoa > Arthropoda > Insecta > Lepidoptera > Noctuidae > Acronicta > Acronicta alni. The sequence continues at coordinate 11,164,184 of OZ043927.1, read as the reverse complement.
TTCGAACTTGAACTCATCGAAATGGTCAAATGGAAATCATTGAAACCAAACTATGTAAGTATCAGAAAGGAATATAATAAACCGCGCATCAAAAATACTGATTGAGCGACAAAATTACTGATTGAGCAGCAAAATACAGATATCGGTTAGGTTAGGTTAGAACTGTGACCACACATCGCCAGAATCAAATCTGAACGATACCGAATCTGAAGACCAAGACAGTGTATATAATAACAATACTTTGAGGTGACTATTTTGCTGTGCAATAAGTATTTTTGCTGTGCAATAAGTATTTTTGCTGTGCAATAAGTATTTTTGCTTAGGATTGGGAATTATTTTGTTATACAAAACGACATTTTTTGATTTGTAGTTAAATACTAGCCTATCAGATATATAGTAAATTTGAAATTGTTATCATATAAGCAATAAATACATATAAATATTAGATATATAGGGGTGTGGTGCTACTAATAATATCTTCTTCTATTTAAGAGCTGTGCTCTTGTCGGTGCGTCACCTTCCACAGCTCTCTATTGAGAGATAATTCTTGGACCTCCTTTTGGACCACTAAGGTGGCAAACAAGCATACGGCCCATCTGATGGTAAGCGGTTACCGTAGCCTATAGACGCTTGTAACGCCAGGGGTCACTTGCGCGTTACCGACCCTGTAAAATGAAAGAGGATTGGGTTGGCAGTATAAGGGTCAAAGTACCCTCACTACCAACACAACGTTTCCTCGCGGAGCACTGACAACCTTGCTCACCGTAAGGAACACAACACAGCTCAAAGCAGTGTTATTTCATTTCGATTTTCTGCAAGGCGGAGGTACTACCCCAGTGGGGGAGCTCCAATTTGAGTGGAATTACACCCACTATGCCCTACCTCTCTTAAAATCTCCTTATACCTATCATCCTACATAAGTAAGAAATAAAGAAGAAAGAAAAAGTATTTATTTTCGCCAACACGACGCATAACAATTTTTTAGTGGGCCAATGGCCAATGTCTCAATTTATAAATTAAGTTTGCAACTAAGTGCCAACATAATAATAATAAAAAAAAGTAAACGGCGATTTAATAAAATAATTTAAGCCCTAGGTTTAAATAAATGAGAGGGATGTGCGTCGCGTGACCGAAAAAAGGTCAAAGCTCAGCATGTTGCTGCGTTGATGCAACACCGACAGCGTTGGTTTTTAGCAGTGACCATCATAACTGCCTCATTAGCCTAGTGGTCCTAGGGTTCGATTCCCAGGTGGAGCAGTGTTATTGAGTTTTTCTATGAAAGAAATTCTCAGTAGCAGTTTCGAGTTTGAATTTGTGTCCGGTTAATGTCAATAGGCTGTGGGATACATTAGTACACCTTGTTTCATCTTCGAGGAATACAGACTGGCGTGATGGTATGCTATGTTACCTACATAATATTTTTCAGTCCCTGTTCTAAAATTACTACGGCACAATATTGGCAGTCGACTTGAAACCATTTGCATATTAAAACTAAACATGGATAGAATTGCCAAAGTCTATTTCTTACGCGGGTAACGTGCTAAAACTCGTTCGACTTTCGGCAACTTACCTCGTGGGAGACACTCACTCTCATAAAATACGTGAAAAGGGTCATTTTAGGCCCGCCCCTATTCCGGCAAAGGCCGTCAGGGGATTCAGTAATTAGACCAATATTGGGCCACTAACTACCGGGAATGGACATCTGTGGTTGTTGTTCTAGCCGTGATTGCTAGATGTTAATTTGTGGGTGTTTGTTTTACGCAATGATACATTATATTTATTTCTGTAAAAAGATGTTTTAAAGAAACTGAAATAAGAGCTGGTTGTATTCCTAACAGTGAACAAGGTTGCCATTGATCCGCGAGGAAATGTTGTGTTGGCAGTGAGAGGATTTTGACCCATATACTACCAACTAGTCCTCTTTCATTTTACAAGTTCGCCAACACGAGAGATACTCTTGGTGTTGCAACCGTCTATAAGCCGTGGGCCGTATGCTTGTTTGTCACCTTAGTGGTATAAAAAAAAGACTTTTACAAGTCAATGTAAATCATTTTACTAAAGCTGGCGCTGGCATTTCCTAACTGGCGACCGCTAAGAAGAAACGCCGAAACAACTCAGAGAATCTTCGTCGCTTTTAAAGTTTATATATAATATAGTATGTAGTAGCAAATATGTGAGTTAATGACCTTTAGAAGAAAGAGCTATAGCGGCTTTGAGTAGATCAGTCCCAGTTGACGGCACGCATGCAAATTAAAATGATACCTTACCATCAGGCCGCCCGAAGAACTGTCAGATTTGGTATAAAAAGCTGTCAAAAATCAACAATTCCGAACGAATTTGACACATTAAAAAAACGTACTTGAGTCCCTGCGGTAAATAATGGTATGAAATCAAACCTTTGTACGAGGTCTAGACCCCATGCGAAGCAGCTGCATATGTAGCACATAACAACTCTTCGTTCAGCACAGTCGGTCTGATGACGTCATCACCAGCACTCTCCTCTATTTACTCTTGTTTCCGGATATCTGCAATGTATAGTTTAGTGGTTCGAGTGCCGGACTGCTGATCATGGGGTCGTGGGTTCGATTCCCATAGGACACAAATATTTGTGTGGGTAAAACATGAGTATATGTGTTTGTCTGGGTGTTTCTTATGTATAAGTATGTATTTACAAAAAAGCATGTAAGTATTATATACATTGTCTAGTACCCATAGTAGAAGCTCTGCTAAGTTTGGGACTAGATGGTGCTGTGTAAAATGTCCCAAAATATTTATTATTATTTATTTGGGGTGAATCTTCAGAACTTATATGTATATTTGCAATCTTGGATCAGACAGAATGGAGTAGGTATATCTATCACATAATATAAGATATCCTCATGCCCGTATTCTCCAAAGGTATCGGTAGAGGGAACTAATGTATGCCCACAGTTCGTTGTGTTTTTGTCCCATGCAATAGGGGGCGAGCCTATTGTCATTAAGCGGGCACAAATCCAAACTCCCAGCTGCTACTGAGAATTTCATAGAAAAATCCATTAAACCGCTCGTCCTGGGAACAGAACTTAGGATCTCTAGCGTAGCAGTAACGCTTACGAAATGAAAAAAATCTATCCCAATAAATCCCAATATCCCAAAAAAAATAGTCAATTTTTTTTTATGAATAATATCTGCAGCGGATCATAATGAAACGAGTCAGATTTTGTGGTCCAGGATAATATTAAGTGCAGGTTGACACACTTCATAAGTTCATACACCTTCGAGAACTTTTCATGGAGTTCTCTTAGATCAGTTTTCGTTAAAAAGTAAGAGATGTGCTCTGGATTCGAACGCGGATCACCGTGTACGGTGGGTCAGCGCCACAAACACTTGGCTATCACTGCTTTACAACTGACAATCATTCTAAGTGAGACGAAAAACGAATAAAGACAGCTGAAGTCTATATGATAAATAATTACGGCAATAAAATTCGGCTCGGACGCTTAGTCGCTTACGAAATCCCCGGTGACGACTAGTACGATTTACCGAGGACTACCGAAGCCTTACGAATTTCAAGTTACAAACATGAGCAGTGTTGCGCCACTGGCACGTGCCTGTAGGCCCAGCGCTTTGTTGGTGACAACCATTTAAATAAATCATGTATGGAGACCCTGGTCGTGTGTACAGTCAACCAGTTAAGTATACAGATAACAAACGAAATATGCATTTTTATACAGATTTCGACATAAATAATTACGCGCCAAAGGGTTAGGTATGTAGCTGCTTACAATTGCTACGTTTTGACACATATTGCGTGATACAATATTACACTGTCTTTATCAAAACACAGATTATTAATTAGCTGCCTGTATACCTCTTTTTTGTTGACCGTACTTGTGTAAAATAACTCATTTGGTATGCTCCTTAGACGGAGACGCGGACTAAACGGACACTTTTGTTTGTCCCAAACCTATTTGAATAACAACTGGAACAATTCATAATAGAACTTTATTTTGGCTTAGATCTCAATTTGAACCGTGGTTTGTGAGGGCTAATTTATCTCAGTAACATATTTTTCATCACGTTTAATGCCTTATACCTACATAATTTTACTTTTTAACACGTTTTTGTGGCTTTGCAGAGATTAATACTTCACATAATTCAAATAAAACTTACCAAATACGAGATATTAATATTCATTTATAAATAAAATTAATAGTATCACACAAAACTTGAGAATATAATGTTTATTAAAAATTTTATGAGACGCTCGGGTAACTTCAAAAATGTCATAAGTTGTCATCTCGATAGCTTATGTCTAAGAAGAAATGTAAAAAAAAATGCGTTCAATAAAAGCAATTTCCAAATACCGAGAAAAAGGTTTTATTAAGAAAGAAATTACAAGGAAACGGTTTCATTTAATAAACCTACAATAAGAAACTGTAATCAGTATAGGTGGGTAATCAGAAAAAATAAACCGATTGGTTTTCGAAGATTTTTTGTACAAAAATGCTTTACCAGAAATAAGGTTAATATTTATTGGTAATTGGTTGATTTGGACACAAAATTCAATAAAGTGTTACGTTTAAGTATAATTTATGTATAGTTCTGGCATAATGTATTATTTTATAGACAACAATGTTGAAATCGTATATACAGTAGTAGTTTGGGCGCATAGTGTTTCGGTCCAGTCGCAGTCGGCGGTTCTCAGTGGGCGGACGTGCCGCCCGCCCAGCGTCGCGCTGTAGTCCGCGGGAATGTCACAACCGTAATCAAAATTAAAAAAGTTTCGACCGGCTCATTAGTGAACGGGACAGAACTGTGTAAAGTGTAACTTTGTGTGAATTACTTAAGACGGAGCTCGCTGGATTTTCTTGGTTTTCCTCCTTAAGGTAATTTAAATTCCTAAGGGTCGTTAAGCTCTCCCCTCTTTTTCTAGCCGTCAAACTGTCGACACTGCATTAAGGTCTTAATTGAGAACAGTCAATTATAAATCGGTCGCCGGATTATAGAACACCATCAATTATTTTATAAATATCGGAATATTGCTTGTTATTTAAAGTGTATGAAAGTTCCATTAATTAACTTGATTGATTGTTTCGATAATCTTTATCATCGCTATAGATTATTGAAAATATTAATGTATAAAAAAGACGGTAAATGTTAATTGTAATTTCAAATTTGGAAACTCAGACTTCAAACAGTAAACTTTGAAGAATGGAGCATTGCTGTAAGTTGTAGCATGCAAATCTATTATTTATTCGACTTCATTTACATTGTAACAGGAGAATAATACACATGCCTTTATCGACACCCTAGTAGGCTCAGCAGAGTAGGTAGTGAAATAACAGATCCAGAATTATCTAAGTAGATCAAGGCGTAGTGGAAACACTATTAGGCTTTTCCTGAATTTCAGCAGCTTTTACCTTACGTACGGACATAATATCTGATGGTAAGCGGTTACCGGAGCCTATAGGCGCTTAAGTAACACCAGGGGTATCACTTGCACGTTGCCGACCCTGTAAAATGAAAGAGGAATAGTTGGGTTGGCAGTATAAGGGTCAAAGTCCCCCCACTGCCAACACAACGTTTCCTTACGGAGCACTCTTTTGTTGGATGAACTATAGCAGACAAGTTTATATTTTTTATTTTCTGCCGCTTCCTATTAATTCAGAGATCTACAGTAGTTATTTTTAAAAGGACAGCTACAATCTCAGGTGTCGCGGGGATAAATGATAAGTTAAAGGGCACAAAGTACACCCAGTCTCGAAAAACAATTCAGTTGAACAAATGTTTGTCTCTGGTGGGAATCGAACCCACAACACGCGGCACAGCAGTAGTAGTTAGTCAAGGTATTGGTGTAAGGTAGGCTAGGGTGAAAAGGTGATCATCATAACAAACATGTAGTCATTAGGTAATTAAAATAACAAAATAATGAAGCAATGAATAGATGTTCCATAGCGTTTAAGGAAACTTCTCGAAGAGAAATCACATCCTTTTATTCAAAATCTTAAACTTAGTCGAAGCTACATTTTCCTGGTTTTGTTTTCCGCCAATTTTTCTACCTCATTATTTCTTCTCAAGTTCGGTAACAATTTATTATTTTCCGGGACACTGGCTTTATCAGACACCTCTACGAATAGGTGGTTTATTATCATCATTGTTTTATGCAATAGTACCTGGTCTACATAAACCAAATGAAGTACTAAATTGTTTTCATTTAAAATTGCAACGTAAAGTGTCTAATTGGTGTGGTGGTAGTAGGCGCATCTGCCGAGTGTGAGGCCCCGGGTTAAAGTCCAAGCAGTGTTATTATATTTTTTATATAAAGTAGTACATCCCAAAAAGTACTGATAGCCTAGTGATATGAGCATTGGTCTGCCAAGTCAAAGGTCTCGAGTTCAAATCAAAGGTACACACACACACACCTCTGACTTTTCGAATTCATGTGCATATTAATAATTAATCATCACTCGCTTAAACGGTGAAACAAAACATTGTGTGGAAACCTGCATGCCTTAGAGATTTCTCGACGGTGTGTGTAGTCTGTCAACCCGCACTAGGCTAGCGTGGTGGACTATAGCCTAATTATCTCTCAATCTGAGAGGAGACCCGTGCACAGTAAGCGGGACAGTATATGGGTTGATGATGAACAGTATTGCCAAGGAGACCCGTGCACAGTAAGCGGGACAGTATATGGGTTGATGATGAACAGTATTGCCCAGGAGACACGTGCACAGTAAGTGGGACAGTATATGGGTAGATGACGATATGAACCTAGTAGTACGGAGTTTAGATTTTTCCCGGTTCATGGCAATAGGCTAACTAATGTACATGCTAATATTATTGTGATCCAGTTTGAAGGGTACCTAATGTATACAATTAATTGTCTGGACAACGTGCTAGCTATACCATGGTGTTTCTGGCATCAATAGGCTGCGGTTGCCGCTTACCATCAGGTTACCATATACTTGTTTATCATCTAATTCCAAAAAATAAACATAGGCTATTACATAAGACCTAAAAACATATCGGGGAACTTTGAGTGTACATTAGTAAACTTTTGCCTAACCCTTTCGAAAGTTTGATATTGAAATTCTAGCATTTTAGTATTTCGTGCCTCGGGGTCACGTAAAGCCGTCGGTCCCTGTTGTTACACGAACCCCTATGACAATCGTTAGTGTAGTCAGATGCCCCAAAAGCCTAACAACCAATCTATCCTCAGGATATCGATAAATTGGGTTGCGCAGGTCTGATAGCGGTCGCTTCGTGTAAAATACTGATATTCAGCCGCATTTTCTTATACTGGAAGTCGACACCAACATAGTTGGAAAAAGGCTCGGAGAAAGAGGTTGAAATTATAGTATTCCCTCTCAATCTGAGAGGAGACCAGTGCCCCGAGTCTGTATGTGGGTTGATGATGAACAGTATTGCAATTTGCAATGCGGTATTTGGAAAATAAACAACTCTATTTTCTCTCTAAATATTGCCAGATATTGACACAAACATATCGCTACAAACAACGCGGTAGCGCTGTTTAATGGTAATAAAGTAGTTCAAACGAACGAGTTATTAGCTCCCGATATTAAACACGTCGTTTAATTACTCAGCACCCGCGATACGGATTTATTGGCTTTACAATGCACACTAATAAGTTTCATGCCTTGTAATAGTTACTACTTGTAGCAATAGTAGGTAATTAGATTTCTACTAGGGTTTTACTGACAGTTAGGTACAAAAGACGCTAGCCATTTTTTGTGCCTCAAGTGAAAATGTTTTTTTTTTATTCTAATAAGGTGGCAAGCAAGCATACGGCCCACCTGATGGTAAGCGGTTACCGTAGCCTATAGACACTTGCAACCCTGTATTGAAAGAGGAATAGTTGGGTTGGCAGTATAAGGGTCAAAGTTCCCCCATTGCCAACACAATATTTCATCGTGGAGCACTGGCAACCTTGCTCACCGTAAGAAACACAACACAGCTCAAAGCAGTGTTATTTTACTTCGATTTTCTGCAAGGCGGAGGTACTTCCCCAGTCGGGCAGCTCCAATTTGATTGGATTGTGATTAGAGCGATAATATTAAAGCTTTCTACGGGTTTCGATCTCCCGTGGCCCACATGTAAGTCACTAAACTGATTCCGGTCTTAAGTCGGTAGAAACAAATATGGTATGAGCAGGTGGGGCTACATAGATGTTTCTACTCTCAACTGTCCTGCTCTTTGTGCCCGTCCACCTGCACCTTGAGAGGCCTTTGGTCTGGCACTGAAAACACCTTGAATGTGGCGATATGCTGGGCTCGCCAAACTTAATTACTTATATAAATACTATGGAAGGAGAATGATGAACACGTAAAGCTGTTGGTCCCGGTTGTCATACGAATGCCTACAACAATCGATAATGGTAGTCAGAAGCCCAAAAAGCCTGAGAACCAGTCTATCCTCAGGATATCGTTATTACCCAGAAATGTTGAGGAAGTTTGATGGCAAATCGGTGTAAAATACTGATATTTAGCCGCATCTGATTAGACTTGAAGCTGACCCAAACATAGTTGCATGATTACATTCATATATATACACTACACAAGAGACTCATAATCATTATAATATACCCATAATAAACTAATGTAATCGTATATAAAGATCCTATATAATATAATGAAATAAAGAAAACATAATTATGATAATTATAGATATATCAAACAGTTAAATAATAATAAATATTCAATATAAATAAAATAAATAAATAAATACTTAATTAATTAATAAATACAACAATAATATACTAAAAAAGAGTAGAATTATAGAATAAATAAATTATATCAAATTAAAGAAGAACTCGTCCTCTCTCCAAATTTCTTTGCTGCGCCCTACGGGGTCCATAATTGTTTATTTTTATTATATTTACCACCTGTATGTTACATTCTGGAATGCAATAAATAAATATGATTTAGTTGGGAAAATGCTCGAAGGATGATGATAATGAGTTCAGGTCCTCAGGAAACGGTTGGAGGTTTTCATACAACGAAAATAGAGAGAGACGAAACCGTCTACCACCCGCTGAAATCCTAGTAGCTAGATACAGTAGTTTGTTTGGAAAGCGTGCCTATTCAGTTTTATGAGGGTCTCTTTATGAAAGGCTTTACTTTTTTGTTTGCAAGTACCCATTTTCTTTCATTTCTGAAATTATATTTTTATCCAATAAGTTTCCTTCTTTCAATGTGGCTATTGTAAGTGGTAGGAATGAAATAATAACTCTAATGGGATGAAAGGTAGACGGTACTAAATGGATTTTTCATTTTTTCATATTCATATATTTATTATCCCGCGCCTGAGCTAGTTTTCACTGTTGATTTCTGACATTTACGCGAATATTATACATTGAAATAAGACGGAGTCTACCCGTGACCACGGATGCTGTGGCCCGAAACGTCGGGATTAATAATAATATCAATATAACGCGATAAAATCCGTAAAAAGTAGTTTTATTTCAATAGTTTTCACTGTATTATTTTATCTATATAATTAAATATATAGCCTATCATCACAGAAGCCTAGCCTAGTGATATAACCATTGGACTGACGTTCGAATACAAGGCATGCAATGCTGACTTTCCGAAATCATGTGCGTAGTTATAATTATCACTCGCTTAAATGGCGAAGGAAAACATCGTGAGGAAACCTGCATGCCTGAGACTTTTTATCGCCGGCGTATGAAGTCTGCTAATCCGCATTAGGCTATAGGCTAGGACTATAGTTTAACCCTTCTCGGGGACCACAAATAGGTTGATATTGAGTACTTACTTTTTACCTCTCCGTACCGTAGTTTTACTATTTGGCTGAACGAAACACGACGAGAATGTCATAATATGGATTCTTTAGTAGCTAATATATTGAATTTGCAATAATGACATGTGTTCATTGCAATTACAGAAACGCGTTATACATGTCTGAATTACAAATGGCAAATTATGTATTCAGTATGAGGAAATATCGCAGATAACCTTGTTGTATATGGGCCAATATTTTCATTTCCAAATTGCGAAAATTTAGCTTAATTAAACTAAAAATTTGTTGATACCTTTAGATTTTATATTGATATTATGGTTTGCATAATTGTAAATATAGTAAAGACATTATGTAATAATAATGACTGACTTTATTTCTAAGAACATAGTTTTTTTTTGTAACAATACAAAGACAAACTATTATGTTCATCATATAAACATTTGTGTTCTGTGGGATTCGAACCCAAAACCTCGCGGTTAGCAGTCCGCCAATCGAATCACAAGACTACAAATGCCTCACAGATCTCAGATACATAAAATTTTACTACTCATTCATTTCAAATGGTATGTTGCTATTGCACTTTGTGTATTTTAAAATAGTGCACATACACTTTATAGCAAATGGCGTGCATTCACTGTAGCGTGTATGATTAACGATACTGTTGCACGGATTATGTATTAAACTTATAACACAGGGACAACGAAAACATAGCATAACAATTACATAGGTATTCATATTCTTGCGTTTTCCCTGTAGAGGTAGACAGAAACTTGCATACGATTCCTGCATACTTACTTGTTTTGCTTCGTCCACAATCATACATATAGTCATAAATTCATAACAGAATATATTAATACCTTATTGAAGAGAATTTCGACGCTACGGCCGGGTAGCTTGATCGAATAAAGAGTCCGTGTACCAAACCGGGGTGCGCAGGACGAAATTTTCTTCCACAAATTTTGAATAATCAAACGGACCTGTAAGCGGAGTTCGAGTGAGACTATTTTTTTGTTGTTATCTCGTTCCAAAATTATGAAGAAATGCACTAATACTATTATAGTTTCCTGGCTACTTGAGGGCGTTATAACTCATGGTTGCCCGAGGATATGGTATATATACTTTACACAGCACCGTCTAGTCCCTAACTAAGCAGAGCTTGTACTATGAGTACTAGACAATGAATATAATACTTAAATACTTTTTTTTTGTAAATATTTATGTAGGTACTTATAATACATAAACACGCAGACAAACACTTATGTTTATCACAATTAATATTTGTGTCCAGTGGGAATCAAACTCACAACCTCGTGATCAGCAGTCCGAAACTCGAACCACTAGACCTCAGACGTTATCCAAATATATTGTAAAGAGATGATAATCAGAAAATATAGTTTAGTCATAAAAAATAATTTAAAAAGTTATCTAAAACGGTTTAAGTGGTTTAAGTGGAGAAAGCAATAGCAACCTTAAAATGTGGCCACTGTCGTGAGTTTGGGATAACCCTCTGACGTTTTTTCGCTACCTCGCAATACCAACGTTACCCAAATTGTGATTGTAGCAATATAAAATTCCTGCATACATTACTGTGTAGTCTACAACCGCAGGCTTATATGTGTAGGAGGAATAAATGAATGTGACTAAGGTATTCCCAAAATGGCTACTATTCGCACGCATTGTTCGTAACGGTAATTATAAGTAACATAGCATACCATTACGCCTGTATTCTCTGAAGGGTTAAGCAGAGGTGTACTATTGTATACCCACAGCTCGCCGGTATATATTTTAAGAGAGGTACGGCATAGTGAGAGTAATTCTACTCAAATTGGAGCTGCCTTACTGGGGAAGTACCTCCATCTTGCAGAAAATCGAAGTGAAATAACACTGCTTTGACCTGAGTTGTATTCCTTACGGTGAGGAAGGTGCTCCGCGAGGAAACGTGGTATTGGTAGTGGGGCTTGACTTTCATCTTGCTACGGTAACTGCTTACCATCAGGAGGGCCGTATGCTTGTTAGCCACCAAAGTGGTATAAAAATAAATAAAAAATGTTTAGGTCCTATGAAATAGTGGCGAGCCTGTAGTCATTAACCGCGCACAAATCTAAACATCAAGCTGCTACTGAGAATTTCATATAAAATCCATATGAATATAAAATAAAAAAAGATAAAAGTTGCGTACCAGCACTCATAGCAGTACGTAATCACAGATTCACAGCACATGCTAATTTTAAAAACTGATTATACTCACTTGTCGTTGCAGAAATAGATATCGTGGGTATAAGCGTAGTTCTAAATTTTACAAGCGGCGACTGCGCATTGTGTGTGTGTTTAGATAAGCGATGTCATTCATTCATTCTCCGAGCTTTTTCCTAACTATGTTGTGGTCGGCTTCCAGTCTAACCAGATACTTAAATAATATTTATTTCTGTAAATAGATCTTTTAAAGACACTTTTACAAGTCAATTTTTTACATATTTTTTTAAGCTCAGATGGTTCCGGCATTTCCTAGCTGACGACCTCTGAGAAGAAACGCCGAGACTCAGAGAATCATAGTCTCTTTTAAAGTCCAAACATAGAATAGTAAAAAATATGTGTCTTACAATGTAGGGCAAAGTCTGAAATGGTCTTTTGAGATGCGGATGAATATCAGTACTTTACACGAAGCGACTACCATCAAACATTCGCAACCCATTTTCTGGGTAATATCTATAATCCTGAGGATAGACAATAGTTATGTTCGGTCGGTTATGTCGGTCGGTCAGGTAGGTCGGTCAGGTCGGTCGGTCATGTCGGTCGGTCAGTTATGGTCGATCGGTCCCAGTTGTCATAAGACAACTGCCGACCGATCGACGACTCCGAGGCAAGGAGGGGTTTCGATGCGTCAGCCATCGCATCAGAAACTGACCGCGGCTAGCGAAGCGTAACATTGCAGATCGGTTCATCAGCCCTGTTATTCAATATTCTTTAGCCACGAGCCCCTCAAAAGTGGTATAAAAGAAAATTTAGGTATTAAATCATATTTACGTGTAAGATTGTTGAAAAAATACCTTTAAAATTCACAACATCTATTTCTATTAGAATCTTAAATTTCTTCCAAATCTCGGTATTCAAACTTTCTTCAATTTTCGTAGTTATGAATATAATCGAAATACGGTACGGTATGTATAGTATGGTTAAAATTAGGAAACCTCAATATGAGTTAATTAAACGTTCATTTTATAACATATGCATGAAATTAAATATTTAAAAGCCTTAACGGAACATTATCAAATATTGAATATTTTTAATTAACAAGCTATCGCGATGGAGTACTGAATGGAAATCTTATTAATGTAACGAGTTCTATGGCAAGTGCGGATTTTAGTCTGTACGAGGCATGCCGCGACATAACATTGTCGTGGCACTATCTCGTCTTTAGCTATACTTTTGTACAGATATGGGACGACAAAGTTATATGTGGTCACCTCGCCACGACCATGTGCCGAGTCCCAACACAGACAAATATTTGTGTTCCACGGATTTTTGTTTGACCTCCAGTGAAGACACAGGGCTTATTCATAGTGGGCTGTCTTTTTTTTAAATAGACTTTTTTATATACAGAGATATCGGATATTGAGGATGTTCTAATCAGTTACCAATTTCTTCTTCCAATTGTTGGAAGGAAAAAGGCTAGATAATAGATAAATAGACATAAGCTGGATAGTAAAAATAATATCCACACGTGGGAGATGAATTCAGCGATTATTGTACCAATCGTTGTGTAGCCAACGGTGTCGAAGGAGGTTTTCGTTGGACGGCTGGATCAAAGGCTTGGTACATACAGAAAGCAATAATCTTAACACATCCCGTATTGTTAAGAGGTTTATGACCAGCGGTAGCTTGGATCCTGCTCCCGATACCCGGTGGGTTATTATTGTTTATATTTTTAAATATTTTTTTTATCATGGACACCTCTTAGAATGAGAGGGATTAGGCTACAGTCCACCACTGCTGGCTTAGTGCGGGTTGGCACCGTCGAGAAAAATGTCTAGGCATGCAGGTTTCATCACGATGTTTTCCTTCACTGTTTAAGCTAGTGATAATTAATTATTAATACGCACTAGAATTCGAAAAGTCAGAGGTGCGGGCCTTGGATTCGAAGTCGAGACCTTGGCAGTCCAATGGTCATATGACTAGGTTATTACTGCTTTGTGTGATATACGTTTTTTTACTTACTGATAACGCCACCGATACCGGTATAAATGCCAGGTACTCAGGAAGATTGCACGATTCCTATACTAAAAAAAAAACATACCGATGAAATAAAATAAAAAAATATGTCGGAACAGTAGTCGGATCGTAGGTAGAATCATCACCGTCGGACATTATATGGGCGTAGATATTTCTTGTGACAGAATTGAAAGACGTAGATAGGCTAACTTGCTTTAAGACACTTTTAACACAACGAAACGTGAGACAGTTTCTAACATCTAGTGCGCTAACGTTACTTGGGTTCCATTGTAACTGCCGTAATACTCATGACCCGTGCTAATTACAGCAGAGATAGCCTAGTGGTATGACCATTGGACTGCCAAGTCGAAGGTCTCGAGTTCGAACCCAAGGCACGCACCTCTGACTTTTCGAATTCATGTGCGTATTAATAATTAATTATCACTCGCTTAAACGGTGAAGGAAAAGGTTTAAGGTTTAAGAACTTTATTTTCTCAAAAAGAAATACATTTCACTTATATGAGAAAACAACATTTCTAAATAAGTTAAGTTAGGGCGACGAGACAGTTCATGTCGAAATTATAGAAAGAAAAAGTTTTACTATTTTAAATCCTCAAAAATGTGTTTTTTTAAAGCTTTTTTAAAGGTATATATGGACTTCTGGTCTTTTACATGTTTAGGCAATTTATTGTAAAGCTGTGCACCTTCATGCAGTATAGTACTTTTCCCGTAGTTTGTCCGAGGGACCTGAAGGGCTATATTATTTGCTTGTCTAGTTCTGTACCTTTTTTGAGTGCAAGATTTTTTGGAAAACGTGATTTGTGTATGTATGTTTTTATTTAATATTTTGTGTATAAGTAAACATGTACTATATCTATATATTTGTGAAATATTCATTATCTTTGTTTCTTTGTAAACTTTTAGTGTAGGCGTGCGATACTTATATTTAAAAAGGACTTTAATAATTTTATTTTGAGCTCTTTGCAAGATGCTTAGGTTAGATTTGTAAGTAGAACCATATATCTCTATAAGGTATTCTAAATGGGGTTTCACCATGGAGTTATAGATTACATAGCAAACTTTTGGGGGAAGACAACGTACAATGCCACGCAATGCGCCTGTTAAGGCTGAGAGCTTATTTTTAATTTTTTCTATATGTGACTTCCATGATAAGTCACTATCCAAAATGAGTCCTAGATATTTTTCAGCTTTGGATTTTTGTAATATTTGACCGTTTATGTTAAGGGTATGTTGTGTTTGAATTTTTTTATTTTTAGCAGCAAATATTGTATGTTTTGTTTTATTAGTATTAGCTGTCAATAGATTATACTGAAACCAACCAAATAAACGATTTAAATCATCTTGTGCCTGTTCAAAAAGCGTTTCAACTTTACTACCAAAATAAAATAGACATGTATCGTCGGCATAAAGTGAGATATCACCCCGTAATCCTATATCTGTAATATTATTTATATAAATTAGGAACATCAAAGGACCCAAAATAGAACCTTGGGGAACTCCACATGTAATTTTTTGTGGGCTACTTTGACAGTCAGCGATTTTCACTACTTGAATCCTTTCCGTCAGGTAAGACTTGAACATATTGTACGCCACCCCAGTAATACCAATCGCTTTCAGTTTTTTTAGTAAAAACATCGTGAGGAAACCTGCATACCTTAGAGATTTTTCTCGACGGTTTGTGAAGTCTGCCAACCCGCAGTAGGTAGACTGTAGCCTAATCCCTCTCAATATGAAAGGAGACCCGTGCCCAGCAGTGGGACAGTATATGGGTTGATGATGTGCTAATTACCAAGACAGTCCGTGCTGACTATCCCGATAAATATATAAATAGTTGTTAACATAATTCAAGGGAATATAATATTGTTGGCTTGATAGTTTCCATAACTTAAAGTAACCTTTTGACCGCCACGACCGAACGAAAATCCTTGTTCTCTACGCCAAGCGACAAATTCTAGTATCTAATAGTAGGTAAAAAACAAATTTTTGTAGGTATTCATTTTGAACTAAAAAAAGTGTTTTTTTTTAACGTGCCATGACGTCGTTGGCGTCGTGAGCAAGTTTTCATTTGACGTCTATACACGTCCGTGGCGGTCAAAAGGTTAAAGCGAAGTTACACATCGTGTTCTTGGGATCTCTAAAGTGTCATCAGGCGTAAATAATTCACTGTAGATACGATAATGTCAATCTCGGTAACATTCAATCGGTTTTACTTACTAAGTTTTAGTTGTTTTTGGTTAAATTGTTCTCTAATGACTTATGTAATCAATCACTTTGGGTATCGTAGTTATTGAATTGTACAGAGGCCAGCACATCAAGCTACCCCAATCTGTCAAATTTCTTTGATAGATTTTCAACTTTAATACAAAACCATAAGGTTCATATTCTATTGGGAAAGTTTGAAAGTTTTGGATAGCTTGACCTGCTGTGTGTACAGACGCCAATACATAGTGTAATAAGCAGGGCCGTCGTAGAAAATCCAGAGAGCCTTAATATTAAGTAAGGAATTAGATTTGTATTTATTTATATTAAACATTTTAGAAATCATAGCTTAATAAGAGAGGTAGGGCATAGTGAGAGTAATTCCACACAAATTGGAGCTGCCCGACTTTGCCTTGCAGAAAATCGAAGTAAAATAATACTGCTACTGCTCCGCGAGGAAACGACGTGTTGGCAGTTGACAGAGGAATAGTTGGGTTGGCAGTATAAGGGTCAAAGTCCCCCCTTTACTGCCAACCCAACTATTCCTCTGTCGTTTTACAGGGTCGGCAACGTGTAAGTGATAACCCTGGTGTTACAAGCGTCTATAGGCTACGGTAACCGCTTACCATCAGGTGGGCCATATACTTGTTTGCCACCTTAGTGGTATAAAAAAAACAATTAGCTAGTTCCTGCTGTAACTACGTTTATAAAGAAAAAGTATGAATATTTTTCATTTTATAGGATAACAAATACTTAGGATATTAAGATTAGGTAAGTATATTAAAACTTTATCTATGAAATTCTCTTCGGAGCTTGGATTTCTGTCCGGTTAATGGCAATTGGCCCTCACCCCCCATTACCTACATGGGACCTAAACATACCGGCGAATTGTGGGTGTACATTAGTACACCTTTTAAGGATTAGGCAATCCTTCGCGGTATACATATACAGTTTGACAATCCAAAAACTGTGCAAAAAGTATCTTTATATAATACACATTGTATATTTACTTCATTTGCAAGTGCAACAAGGTCGAAATGTCGGTCACGTTAAAAATAAATTCACATAAAGTTATAAAATTATAGCCTAGAATATTTGGATTATCATACATGCCTGGATTTAATCAAAATTAGTGATGAAAAGGTGTCTGATATATATTTATATACATGTCGGAATGTTCGCATCTCGTTACCATCCGCGTAATAAATCATAATTATTTTAAAATATTATTATGTATTTGGATTTGAGGCGTCCGGCTGTCTGATGTAAACTATTCTATTGATTTCGACACTTACGCGAATTATCTTCTTGTATTTTTTTGCATTTTCCATGCTAAGATTTTAAAGTTATTTAGTGAAGGAAAAATTCGACCGAGGGCAGGATTCGAACCTGCGTCTTCTGGTTCTGGTACACCAGACGCTATTACCACTAAGCCACCACTAATCTAATGAGGCAGTTAAACGCCGCCGCAATTAAACTTTACTGTAAACATAACAGAAACAGTCAAACGGTCGTAAGATTCAGCGAAACTGTAAAGTTCATGTGATTTCAAGAACTGTTATGAACTGTTATTTACTTGATTTATTTAATGTAAATTCGTTGCGTTGGCATTCAATTTAACTTTCTGTTTCAAAAAATTTAAATGTAAATTAAGAATATTGTTTAAATGTAAATTAATTAAGAGAAAGAGAGGTTATGTTTGGGCATAGTGGGAGTAAGCTGCCCGAGTCTTTACCCTTATACTGCCAACCCAACTATTCCTCTTTCGTTTTACAGGGTCGATAACGTGCAAGTTACACCCTCGGTGTTACACTACGGTAACCGCGTACCATCAGGTGGGCTGTAAGCTTGTTTGCCACCTTAGTCGTATAAAAAAAAGTAACATTCGATATCAGGCAGGGTTTGAACCTGTGTCGCTCCGGCCAACTGATGGCCACAGTGATCTCGATAGCTTAAGTGGCGAAGGTATTTGTATTTATCCCTTATACTGTCCCACTGCTGGGCATTGGTCTCCTCTCAGATAGTGAGGGATTAGGCTATAGTGGGTTGATGATTCCACCACGCGGCCTAGTGCGGGTTGGCAGACTTCACACGCCACGAGAGAAATCTCTAAGGAACGCAAGTTTCCTCACGATGTTTTCCTTCACCGTTTAAGGGAGTGATAATAATCCATCCTATCCTATCCTACTTCCTACTAATATTATAAATGTGAAAGTTTGTGAGGATGGATGGATGGATGTTTGTTACTTTTTCACGCTAAAACTACTGAACGGATTTTGATGAAACTTTACAGTATTATTTTTTATACATCAGAATAACATATAGGCTATAATTTATAACGATTTTGAGTTAATTTGCCAAATCACAATGATAATTAAAAGTAACTTTTCTACGCGGACGAAGTCGCGGGCAGAAACTAGTTGTTAATACGCACAAAAGATATTAGATATTATTAATAAAAGCTATCCAACTCCTGCCTTGTATAACCAACATGCATTAATTATCTACCTATCCTTATTAATAGCAGATACAATGCAAGAATTATTATAATAAATCGACCTATTTCAAAATAGAATCGAAGATGACAGATGAACGTTGAAGGACATCGCGTGGAAAGCCGCGCGGCTATAATAAGCGTGCGTTCAGAGGTATCGTTTGTTGTGGTCGTTATGAGTCATCGAAGGGACACCGTACGTGGGTATTATCCAAACGCAAACCATCGTTGTACCCTGTACACAATGGACAATGATGGCCTTTACTGATTTAAACACTATGGATCTCGGTCCAGCGGTTAAATTATTGGCTAGCCATGCGGAGTTCGATAACAGATAAATAAGATACTACCTGTATCCTGTACCTACAGAACACTAAAATTGATTTCAGCATTCAAACTACGCGGTAGGTACCTATTACTACTACCTACTGACAACTTCGTTAAATATCAAGAGCGTGACAACCCTACGCAGGTATATACATATATTTATACATAATATGTGTTTGTTCATCAATATTTGACATCGGTTCAGTGGATAACTCGATTTCGCGTGATACTGACGCGTGGGCTTGTCAGGTAAATGCTCTTCACTGGTTTGTTTATTTTCCGAGTGGTTGAAATTTTATTCCGCTCCAAAACTTACTCTCATTGGAGAATATAATTAAGTCTAATACTTATACAGGTTATTAGTATCTACTAAAAAAAACGTACTTTTTACCTAACAGCAATAGTTGAAATAAAACTACTATCATCATTAACTTATTATACTGTCCCACTACTGGGCACGAGTCTCCTCTCATATTGAGAGAGTTTAGGCTATAGTCCACCACGCTGGCCTAGTGCGGGTTGACAGACTTCACAAACCGTCGAGAAAAATTTCTAAGGTATGCAGGTTTCCTTACGATGTTTTCCTTCACCGTTTAAGGTAGTACTGGTTCGGCAACGCGCAAGTAGAAGTAAGATAGCCCTGGTGTTACAAGAGTGTATAGGCTACAGTATTAGCTTACCATCAGGTGGGCCGTATGCTTGTTTGCCACCTGGTATAAAAAAAAAGTTCATAATATAACCCACTCAATAAGTATGTTACCCTTTACAAATCTTTGACGCCAATATTTGCTTAGTTACCGATTTCCAAGCAAAATGCCCGTGTTTTCTTTGGGTGCCGACCCTTCCCAAGATAACTTAATTGAGGTGAAAGTTCGTAGTCATGGTTATGTAAAAGTTTCCGATTGCTTGACGTTTACTATAACGTAGGAGCTCTTGTTTTGTTGAACTCTTGTGGCCTGGTAATACAGGCGATTTTGCAATGGGTATTTGGTGTATGCAGAATAGTGGTTCTTATCCAATACTGAACTGCAGTATATTGACACTGATTGACATTGATTAATAAGTAGGTACAGACCTACCCCTGAATATGTCAAATTTCTTTGATAGATTTTCAACTTTAATACAAAATTATAAGGTTCAAATTCAATTGGGAAAATTTGACAGTTTTGAATAGCTTGATCTGCTGCCGTCTATACATATAAAGAAAAATACCAAGAAAAACATAGTAATATAGTAATATAATTGGGATATCTTATTCTTTCTAACAAGAACTTTAGACTAGTGGTCCTAAGCGCGACTACTACGGTAGAGTGGGTGCAGCTACGTGGGTTCGATTCTCAGATTGAACAAAATGTTATTGAGTGTTTCAATAACATTCTCAGTAGCAGCTCGGAGTTTGGATTTGTGCCCGGTTAATGGCAATAGGCTCACCTCCCTACATATCACATGGGACCTAAACATACTGGTGCAATATGATAATAATATAATATAAACCTAATATTTTTGGGACATTTTTATCCAACACCATCTAGTCCTAAACTAAGCAGAGTTTGTACGATGGGAACCAGACAATGGATATAATACTTATACCTATATATATATTTTGTAAATACATATCTACATACTTTTATTACCTCAGAAACACCCAGACAAACACAAACACTTATGTTCATCACATAAATATTTGTGGGAATCGAACCCACGGTCTCGTCTCGTCCAACACGCGAACCACTAGACCACTTCTAGCCAATGGAGGTATACATTAGTATACCTCTGCCTAGCCCTTCGGGGAATACAGGCGTGATGGTATAACAATAACTCTGTATAACTTATACAATATGATCGTAAAAGGTAACTAAAAAAAAGTTGTATCAAACAACCCTATGAATCAAAACAACTGAATCCGACTTTCCAATGAAAAATAAAAAAGTAGGTAGGAACTAGAAATAGGGTCATCAATACTCTATAGTCGCGGGACTTAAATAGACGTATAGATAGACAGCCGATGGTCAGGGGGACGATACAGTTTGTCAGTCGCCCATTGCATTTGGCTGAGGGTCCATCAATGGACTCCGCGGTGAGATCGCGGATCATGCGAGAGCGATTCCCGTGGTCCCACCACCATGCCGAAGATGGTAGTGGTTTTAGTCGGTATGCTGGCCGCCTGACCGGAGAGCCCGACATAACCGTCCCGCATCCCCGAGCGGCATGGATAAGGAGCATTTCCCCAACCAAAAAAAAAGATGGACGATACAGTGTGACATATGAAACATAAATCAAAACAATTGAATCCAACTTTCCAATGACAAATAAAAACTAGAAATAGGGTCATCAATACTCTATAGCCACGGGACTATAATTAGACGTATAGATAGACAGCCAATGGTCAGGGGACACAGTGTGACATTTGAAATGGTTAAAGTTCATCATAGTTCTTTGCGTAAGGTAAGGTAGGGCATAGTGAGACAGGTTTTAAGAGAGGTAAGGCATAGTGGGAGTAATTCCACTCAAATTGAAGCTGCCCGACTGGGGAAGTACCTCCGTCTTGCAGAAAATCGAAGCGAAATAACACTGCTTTGAGATGTGTTGTGTTCATTACGGTGAGCAAAGTTGCCAGTGCTCCGCGAGAAAACATTGTGTTGGCAGTGGGGGGACTCTGACCCTTATATTGCCAAACCAACTATTTCTCTCTGTCAGCAGCGCGCAAGTGATACCCCTGGTGTTACAAATACAAACAAGCGTCTATAGGCTACGGAACCTTACCATCAGATGGGCCGTAAGCTTGTTTGCCACTTTGGTATAAAAAAATTAATAATCAGGTTTATTTAATTATATATTATGTATAGTAAATAGTTCCCCCCACGTTGTCACCCGCCTTTTTTCCTTTTTGCTCGGCTACTATCATAATTATCATCAACACAAAAATATTTTTTTCAATTCGAACCAGTAGTTCCTGAGATTATCGCGTTCAAACAAACGAACTCTTTAGCTTTATAATATAGGGCGTGACAGTGACGTGGCGAAGATACTATATTTTATGTTAAGATGCCTGGATATAAAATATGATAGTATCTTAAGGTATCACACACGGTTAAGTTACTATAATATATCCGCTCGTATTGTATCGCTCGGTATCTTAACATAAAATTTCCATATCGTTCGATATAGTATCTTAGCCGTTTGTGATAAGTTCATACAAAATGTATAGTGAGTGATATTTTATCTTAACATAAAATATTATAGTATCTGCGCCGTGTGTGTCGCCCTTAATAGATATAGTGTAGATTTAAAAGGTTGATTATAGTTATAACCAATAACATTAATTAACATAGAAACAAATTATGTACATTCAACACTCTCTTGCTAAAAATGGGGTATTGAGTATAGCGAATACCGACACAATACTGTTTTAAACAAAGATAATACTGAAATTATCGACTTCAAACAAAATTTGGCGGTTCATATGAAGATAAAATGTCTATGATTTACGGCTTTTCCAAGTCAGTGAAAGCGAATAAATAAACCGCGTCGGTCTTCTGGGTCGTTAACACCATATGGCCGCAACTATTAAGTATTTTATAAATATTTTTTTTTTGAGTGTGCACACATTTCCGAGTCGTTGGATAATTAAAATTGATGCACGAATTAAGGCGATGATCGCTGACGGCTATCGAAGCAAGCTGACGGTTAGCGAAAAATTTTTTTTATACTACTTAGATGGCAAACAAGCATACGGCCTACATGATGATAAGCAGTTACCGTAGCCTATTGACGCTTGCACACCAGGGGTATCACTTGCGCGTTTTATTTATTTGATGCACAAAACACATTACAATCGTAATATAAATGCCTTAGAACTAAAAATTTTGATCTAGATTGTAACATAACACTATGTGCACACTACGAAATTACAATAAAACGCTCATATACCTAATTCAGAACGAACAAAAAGAAAACATAATATGACGTATGTCAACGCATTGCCGGCCCTGTAAAACGAAAGAGGAATACTTGGGTTTGCAATAAGGGTCAGAGTCCCCCCACTGCCAACACAACGTTTCCTCGTGGAGCACTGGCAACCTTGCTCACTGTCATAGGAGTTCTTATGACAAAAGAAATCGACATGCTCTCCAAGCCCCTCAATGTATCAAAGATGTATAATTTTAACCGCCTTTTCATTTCATTGCCACCAAGGTCAGTCCAACATAATATTCTGTAAGTGCTTTCATGAGTTTTGGCAGTTTAACAATACGCATTTTGTTTAAAGCATTGCATGTTTATTGTTAGATTTTTTGTGAGTATTAAACCAAATCATTTTGGTATTTAGCATCTTATACGCTGTGTAACAATAACTTATTGGAAAAAATACAGCAATTGTATGAAAATATTAAACAAAAAACAAATGATCAATGTTATACATTAGGTAATATAGAAGATTGAAGACTATCTATGAATACATTTTCCAAATAACTGTATTTGAAAAACTATTTACTATGGACGTGGGTTTCGTGTAGATTGCAAAGTGCATTAAATAATGATAGATTGCTACTTCAGCACTTAAGGGGATCATGTTAACCTCTTTACGAATACTTAGTCTCCGAAGACTGAGTTAAAATGCTTAAACCTGACTGGCGGGGGAAGTGGCGGCGGTGGCGAAGCGTTGTATTTTGATAACAAGCGAATGTCAAGTAGGCTAAATTCATAATTTAGCTCCCAAGATCATCAGTTATCCAATCAGCCGACTATAACACAACGTTTCCTCGTGGAGCACTGGCCACCTTGCTCAACGTAAGGAACAAAACACAGCTCTTAAAGCAGTATTATTTCACTTACTACGATTTTCTGCAAGGTGGAAGTACTTCCCCAATCGGGCAGCTCCAATTTAATTGGAATTACTCTCACTTTGCCTTACCTCTCTTGTCTCGTCCGAAGATGATGACTCCAACGTTACATATAGTAACTTTCTGATACTTAATACTGTGGTAAATATCTCAAAGCAAGATGACGTTTATGTACGTGCAAATGTGTGCGTTAACAGGGTAGGATTCCCTGAGTGGTCTTACCATGTCCACGTATGTACACAGGCCAGCACATTAAGCTACGATAATTTGTCAAATTTCTTTGATTGATTTTCAACTATAATACGATACATTATGGTTAATATTCCATTGGGAAAATTTGTCAGTTTTGGATAGCTGCTGACCTGATGGCGTCTGTTGATCTGATCCCGTAATATTAAGATGTTTAATAAAAATCGTACGCGAGTGGATCGTTGTCACGAGTGCTGCTCAGCTGTTTCACCTTCCAAAAGTCAAGGAGAAATATTTAGAGTTAATAGCCTTCAGCATCAGAAAAAGAAGAAGAAAATAAACAAACCACTTAAAAACTGTTTGATATAAAATTTGATATAAAAATGATACACAAGTCGCATGGAAACGAAAATTCTTTATCTCTATTAATGAATGAGAACAGTGCATCTACCTAGTAGTTTGACAGATCACCCTGGCACGTCGCCAAAGTGGCATTTTGGACGTTCTAGTTATATTCGCCGTG
Organism: Acronicta alni; assembly: GCA_964056405.1. Lineage (NCBI taxonomy): Eukaryota > Metazoa > Arthropoda > Insecta > Lepidoptera > Noctuidae > Acronicta > Acronicta alni. The sequence goes on along the minus strand of OZ043927.1, from coordinate 11,139,619 downwards.
AAATCCAACTGTATATACGAAGTTCAATCTCGAGCTCTCCCGCGGCGTCTCTCCAAGTGGGTCAAGCGACATATTAGGGATATAAAAGGATATGGCCTCTGATTGCCGTTATTGGCCGTAGTATATTGACCACGTTATGTGGATTTTACTCGCAGATGAAAAGCTTATATCACATTGGACTGCCTAGCCATAGGTTTTGTATCAAATCCAAACTCTGACTCTTTGAGATTAATCTTAGAAATCGTGTCCGAATCAATTCATTGTCACTTCGCAGGAAAATGTAAGGAAATTTCGATGCTCGAGATATTTTTTCGACTAGCGCCTGAAATTAACGAACTCACACTAGGCCAAAGTGGTGGGTATATTTTTTAAGGAAATCCTCATGGACTTCCGCCGTCTGGGGAAGGTGACGGGGCGTATCGTATTCACCGATATTAAGTAACCTTCCGACTAAAGCCACTTAATTGCTAAGGTTACAGGAGAGAATTTTCATCCCTCCGCGATTCCAACCATGTTACCTAAATGGGACTGAAAAATACGCGCAAACTGTGTACGGTGTACATTGCTACACCTCTACTTAACCCTTCGGGGAATACAGGCGTGATGGTATGTTATGTGGTATATAAACCCTAAACCTTCTCATTTTGAATTTTAAAATTGATTATGGGTTATAGAAATGATTTATTCGATGTACAGCCAACAGGTCAAGCTATCCAAAACTGTCACATTTTAACCTTAAATTCAAAGTCAAATTAAAACCTTATAATTTTGTATTAAAGTTGAAAATCAATCAAAAGAAATTTGACATATTGTAGTAGCTTGATGTGCTGGCCTCTGTACCTACAGACAAGCTATTCAAATCTGTAAAATTTTCCCAATAATTGAACACGAACTTTATTAATTTGTATTAAAGTTTAAAATTTATCAAAGATTGAAATAAAACTACTTTTTACGGATTTTATCGCGTATATTGATATTATTAATCCCGACGTTTCGAATTAATAATTAGTAATAAATGTCATTGATCATGTAACAATAAAAAATGTAGGGTAGCTGTCAGTAATTATATCATCAAGACGCCCACCACCTCAGTTTACCCGTGACCATGGACGCTGTAAAGGGTCCGAAACGTCGGGATTAATAATATCAATATACGCGATAAAATCCGTAAAAAGTAGTTTTATTTCAATGTATAATATTCGCGTAAATGTCAGAAATCAATATGTTTATCAAAGATATTTGACGGATTGGGTTAGCTTGATTTGCGTAACTTTATTGACTGTTGCATACGGATTTATTTTAATAAGAGTGCAGCATTGTAAGGAGTTCTTAAAAGAGATGCGTTCGGTACTGCTAACTCGGCGACAAGCTTGAGTTTAAGAACTGCAAGCCTTTAAATGTAAACACTAGTATTTTCCTGAATATGGCTCTTAAAGCTCTGAGTAGCTCGCTCTGATACATTACATGTTTGCCTTTCATTTTCAAACAAGATGGAAGATAGTTCCAGCGATAGTCAAACTTCCTTCCTTGATAGCATACAAAACTTTCTACGTGTGTTGCTCTTTGTCCTAGTAGGTTGTTGCGTCACGATAATATTATATTATTATGTCACAAATAACTAACTACAAAAAAGAGCTTCTTCATTATTCTTGGACAAATTTTACACAGCACCCTCTAGTCCCAAACTAAACAGATCTTGTACTATGGGTACTAGACAATCGATATAATAAATAAAGAATATTTTTTGTAAATACAGACGTATTATACATACATAATTACTACAAACACTGGTTCATGACATAAATATTTGTGTTCTGTGGGAATCGAACCCACGACCTCGTGATCAGCAGTGCGACACGCGAACCACTTGACCACATACGTCGTAATTCATAAAACATATAAGATACAATCACGCCTGTATTCCCCGAAAGGTTAGGTAGAGGTGTACTAAAGTCCCTCAACTTTTGCCAGTATGTTTAAGTCCCATGTAATAGCGGGTGAGCCTATTGCCATTAACCGGGCACAAATCCAAACTCAATAACACTTTCCTCGATCTGGGAATCGAAACCCAGGACCTCAAATGTAGCAGTTGCTCTTACAACCACTAGGGTAATGAGACATTTTCTTTTTATTATAATTAAACTTACTAACTGATACCTACCCGCGTTGCTACCCGGGATACCCGGGATAACAATATTTTACCCAATTTCATGGAAATTTTCCACTTTAATTCCTTCTTAGCGGATATCTACACAGTATAAGCACTTTTTCTGTGAATTTACAAGTTTAGAGTTTACAGTTTCTGTAAATTTTCATGTTTGGTGTTTTTTCTTGTTGAAATTGAGAATATTCTTCTTTATAGGATATTTATTCTTTTTTATAGGATAGGTAAAAAAACAACATTCACGTCTTGCAAGTGGATTACTGCAGTTTTTCAGATATTATGATCTAAATCTGACTAAGTTTTATTAAGAACCTAATTATAAACCGCTATCCGACCTTCAGACAATATTAATGAGGCAAGCGTATTGATTGATTTACTACTTCCTCACTACACTTTATACCACTGAATAATTGAGTGATCTAAATAGGGATGAGTTTTATAGTTAGCCTCATATAAATCATGTGTAATTTTATTCAAGGTGCGTACTTTTTAGAGGCAATAAATTAGTTGAAGTTGGATAACCGACTACAAAAAAGGAGGAGGTTCTCAATCCGACTGTATTTTTTAATGTTTGCTATCTCAGAACTTTCGACTGGGTCAACCAATTTTGATGATTATTTTTATTTGAAAGCTGGTGCTTCCCGTGTGGTCCCATTTCAATTTGCTCCAGTTCTGATAATGGCATACATGAGAAAACCATATAAGTCTTATTTTTACACACAATGCTTGAAGTCGGTTTTCTTTTCCTAAAAAGTTATTTTTATAGGAAAATCCTAATGGATCGTCCTCTACCTAAGGACTTGCCTTCACTTGCCCTCTATAGTATCCATGGCCATGGAATCCGTGAAATTTGCCACGACCATGACAGACTGCGGTCCAGCCCTCGCTGGACCCCTCAAACGGTTTACTTTGAACAATAGTTTTACGGCCTAACAGGTCAGTCAGTTGATTTTCTTTCTAAAGATAGAATTTTAACATAAGATCCATACAAGTAATCCCAAAATCCTATCTATAGTAAGTGAAATTACCGATTGATTTGTGATTGAGGGCACTGATATATAATCGGCGTTTTACCTACACAATAGCGCCTGGAGTGGTACAGAGTCCTGCACATCAAGCTACCACAATCTGTCAAATTTCCTTGATTGATTTTCAACTTTAAGACAAAGTAATAAGGTTCATATTCAATTGTAAAAATTTGACAGTTTTGGATAGCTTGACCTGTAAAAATTCAAATTTATATTATTTATTGGTGTGATTTTATTTACCACGGCATTTCCAAATTCTCTGCCGCTAAGCAATAATGTGTCAACATTATTGTGTTCCGGTTTGAAAGGCGATGTAGCCAGTGAATTTACTGGGTGTATTAAAATTAAGAACTGAGGTCTCAAGATGATAACGCGCGAGTGATACCACTGGTGTTGCTAGCGTCTATTAAGGTGTAGGACCCTAAGCTGTGCTGTGCCCAACAGGGTGCATAGTAGATCTCTAAATGATAGCCCTATTAACAAGCTTTCATCGTATGGCTTGTCTACCAGAGTCGTAGCTTGGATATCAAACTTCCTGAGGAATCGATCAATACGAGTCGTCATTGATGTATCGCTTACCATCAGGCGAATTAGCGGTCAAGGGTAGGCCTATATTTGAATAAAAATGTCTGCAATCTGTTTTATATTTTTGTACATTATGGAATGCAATAAATGCATATGAAGGTACGGCTGCTGCTTACCATTATATATCCTTGTTTGTCATAATAAGACAAGAAGTCTAATAATAATTACACTGTAATAAAATTAAATGCTAAAAAAACTTATTTAAAAGACAGCGATGGTATAATAATTAGGTCCTTAGAAAGTGAATTAAATAATCAATACCAAGTAATAGGTACCAACTCCATATTGATTATTTATTTTCATTTTTCAAGCGGTTGAGTTAATAATAGCTTTCTTTTAATATTTTGTTTCTTGCACAAAACACTTTTGTCTTTGTGACAACCCTAAATTTTCAGTTGGTGTAAATTGTTTGATGTTTTTGATCAATTTTAAAATGATAACTGAAAATGTAGGGTACATTTCCAGTTACCGTTTTAAAATTGATCAAAATTTTAAGGACATACCAGAACATTTGTTTATGTTTTAATATGTAAAATACGTTGTCGGGAGGTTTTTCAACTTACTACTAAATAAGAAATACGATACGACATACGAAAATATAATTTCTTCCATTAAGGGTTTGACAAACATACATTTGAAAGAGACTGCATAAAATTATCTATTATATTTTTTTCCAATATCTAAATCACATAAGATAAAAAACCAGGCTGTAATTACTCAACAACTGATTAATACAGGGTGGAAGGGACATCGACGCGCAACGGCTTACCATGACTTCAGTACATGATTTTGGACCCCCCAGCGTTGGAATTTTTCGTCGGCTTATTCTTAAATTCTACGTTTTTTTTGCAGTTTTTTCAACTTTAAACTGTATAAAATCATTATTTCTATCTAACCCAATAAGAATTTTAATTAAAAAGTCATTAATTCACTTTTTTCACTAAAAACAGCATTGTAAATTAAACTCGAAAGATCTTCTGGTCAGCTATTTCCTTAGAGTTCACTTGCGAGATGTTAAATTAAAAAAAAAGCCGACGAAAAATTCCAACGCAGGGGGGTCCAGAATCATGTACTGAAGTCATGGTAAGCCGTTGCGCGTCGATGTCCCTTCCACCATGTATAAAACTCGCTTAACGGTATCCCTGGTAGGTAGGTATGCTATAATATCTCAATGTATAAATGCAGTATTCAAGGACGGTTGTTATACGATTCAGGCTATTAGGGCGAAGTCGTGCCCTTCGACACGCGGAAAAAAGACAACTGTCTTGAGGTTGTTGTAATTTTATATCAGAATATAATTGGTGCAAGTTGTGTACTGTATTATTATGGCATGGTTTATGGTGCATAAGTGATATTATGTGGATCGCCATTGTGTCGTCTCCCCAATGTGACAGTGATGAGAGCGTCCCGCCCTAGCTCTGCAAGGGTGCAATGTACAGACGCCAAGCAGGTCAAGTTATCCGAAACTGTCAAATTTTTCCAACTGAAAATGAAACTTGTCAAGTTGTATTAAAGTTGAAAATCTATCAAGTCTGTCAAGTGGTAGCTCTATGTGCTGACCTCTGTACTAATAACATTATAAATAAAGAACCTCCACAAAGATTTTTTCTAAATAATATCTATTGAATACAGTATCAAAATCCGTTGGGTAAAAACTATGCACACAAACAGGGAGACGATAATTATATTGATATACTGACGAACTTGTATACGGATGTTATCCAAGTCGAATATTAAATTCTTATTTCTGTGAAGCAGAACGAATGAAGCTGAATAAATGTCTTGTCTTCCGCGTTCCTGTTGAACGTCTGTAGAGGTTTTATTTAAGTAAATCTGTGACATGACGGTCGGCAAACTTTCCTTGAGACCCCATTACACGCTGTCAGCTGTTCCTTTGAGGAGATCTACTAACCTAGCTTAATAGCTACTTGTATTTTCTTATTCGAGGCTTTAGCGAGTTTATTTTTTATTTGATTTACAATAACAACCTTAAATGACTACATAACATGGCATACTCGCCAAACGTAAAGGTTTAACGGCCAGAAGCGCTCTTATCTATTACATAGCCTTACATTAATTTAACAAAGCAAACAAAAGTGTTTTGATAACAGTTTAGGTGATAGCAAATGATATACTAAGCATTATTTTATAAAAAATGTTTATAGTTTGAAATAAAACTACTTTTTACGGATTTTATCGCGTATATTGATATTATTAATCCCGACGTTTCGGACCCTTTACAGCGTCCATGGTCACGGGTGGACTGAGTCTACCCGTGACCATGGACGCTGTAAAGGGTAAAAAGTGGTTTTATTTCAATGTATAATATTCGCGTTAATGTCAGAAAACAAAATGTTTATAGTATTTGTACAGAACTTTATTTTATTAATCAACAGGGGCTTTTATTAAAAACCAGTGTGCTAGATGCAAATAAGTGGGGCTAATCCTTAGATAGGCCCCAGCAAGCAGTGATAACCTAGTGGTATGACCATTGGACTGCCAAGTCGAAGGTCTCGAGTTCGAATCCAAAGCACGCACCTCTGACTTTTCGGATTCATGTGCGTAATAATTAATTATCACTTGCTTAAACGGTGAAGGAAAACATCGTGAGGAAACCTGCATACCTTAGAGATTTTTCTTGACAGTTTGTGAAGTCTGCCAACCCGCACTAGGCCAGCGTGGTGGACTATAGCCTAATCCCTCTCAATATGAGAGGAGACCCGTGCCCAGTAGTGGGACTGTAGGATTGATGATGAAACGCATCTTCACCTTACAGATCGATTGATTAGAGTCACGAACCCTACAAAACCTCACCATCGTGATAAAATGACAGTTTATTTCAGTCATGATATTTTCCATGCAACTTTAAATATATGGTAATAAAATTTTATGGACTGTATCGTGACAATGTGTGACATATATGTGGTGGAAAAAATATCGACACGCTCGTGGTGGCGCGCTCCACGGCGACCTTGGTGCATTGACATCGATTCGACTACACCCGCTATAAGCTGAGGTTGGACCTATTACCGCGTTTCCGTCCACTTTTCTACACAATACCTGTCATTCACTACAATCAATCAGCTATTGAGGTATTATCGAGCTAAACTACTTATTTTAAGGTCACAAATTGTCGAGAGATGAATGTATTGATGCTTGATCCAGCAAAATGTTGACTGAGAGCTTGTCGATGAACGCTAGAAATTATCTGACAGACATTTTCGCACAGTTTGAGGTAGGCTTATCTTATGTATAATATTTTCTTATTAAGTAAGTAGGTAGGTAAATTATTGGGTTATATATTATCCCAAAAAAATATTGTAAACTCAATATAACATAGTTAGTCCTCCCCGCGATGTTTTTGTATACTTACTTTTGTATTATGTTTTACTTACACGAGGAGATAGAGGAAAATATTATCAACATGCCTCAATAATAAAACAAAATACAGTCACAATATTAAAGGGACGTTACCATGGAAACCGTCGTATTATCTTTATGGAAAAAAAAAACAAGAAGAAAAATCTCGGATTAACCTGAATGACGAAAAAGAAATGTTGAGTCATCTGTATGTACTCATTAGAAGCTAGTATTTATATCAGTTACGCTTTGTAGCGTGCCCTTCAGAAGTCAAGGTCATTCGCAGTTTCATTAAAAATGTAATTCGGGGGACCTTGACCAACGCGTGTAATAGTGAGCGGGGTCGCACCATTGTTGGCTCAGTATTGTGTGACTGACACTCTGTGATCTATGGGACCACCTGGGACCGCTACGTTTAGGGTTCCCTTAGCTTTTAAAGTGGAGTGGTTACTGCGATATGGTCCGAGTCGGTATTTGGAGTAAATGTAGTCGCTAGTATATCGCTTCGCACGGGTGCTTACATCATAAAAGGCATCAATTTGCCAACCAAATTTAAAGTTTGTACCCTAGTGGTTTAGACTCTGCGTTGATGAATCAGTCATTTGAATGACTAGTATATAAGTATAGGTACTTATTTATAGATTTTTCCCTATAATAAAACTTTTTCATTTTTCTTTTAATGCACGAAGAACAATAGACGGTCAATGGAATGCTGATTAAGTGGGTCATTTAACGTTTAATTATTTACGGCACTAACAAACGGAGTATTCGACAGATAAATAAATTTTGCAGTTAAATGTCAGTGTTTAAACTTAAATAATGAAAACGGCTCTGTGATGTTGACATTAAGAATTTCCTAAACAAATCACCCGACATCAATTTGCCAAACTGTAATCGAATTTAGAGCGTTAGCACTTCCCGCTTGGGAGAGGCTTAGAGATATAGACTAATTATCTTGAAAGAAGAACAGTAAGCTTTATAATTTAGCATAATAGAAGAATACTTCAAACAACATTAATTTAATTAAACTTGAATCTAAGAGTATTACAATGGTAACATAAATAATGAGATTTGTAAGAGCACCTGTTAATATAACCAAATGAGCTCTGAAAGTTATAAGACGTGAATCAATTACGAAAGGCTATTCTCTTTTTAAAACTTTCTGTTTGATAAAAGTTTAAAATCGGGATGGGAATATATTTATATGAAAAAAAAAAACTCACTACATTTACTTCACGTCATACTATCACGCCTGTATACCCCAACGGGTTAGAAGGAAGTGAAGGCAAAGGTAAACAAATGTACAAGTATTAAAAACCTATCATGTGACCATTGGGCTGGAAAGTCAAAGGTTCGGAAGAGTTCGAATTCTCAAACCGCTGACTTTTTTAAATTAATCATGTGCGTATTAATAATGAAGTATCACTCGCTGAATTTCTATATTGACTACAACAAACAACATAAGTAGCGAGACCTTTTATTTATTTGTATTGAAGCTAAGATGTTAGTGAAAGGCAGGCAATAAACCTGCCTATCACTATATTTACCCTACGTGTTGAAGCGCATTCATTAACCTCAAGTTGACGTGAAGTTTACATGTGCGATCTAAGTATAAGTAAAACTGGGGAACATACACGACCTTTGGTCACGCGTGACTGGTCGAATGGTCACCCATGCAAAATTCAAGTCCCCTTGTCACGCAACACCATATGCCAAAGATTTACAAAGGCTGTTATGGTTTGAAGTGGACAAGGCATTTGACACACCCATGGATTTCGCTTTCATTGTTATTACTTCAGAAAATGACTTATTTTGCTACAATCATTGTTGTTTTCTTTGTATTTAAATATAATACCTATGTATGGGTTCCTTCCTCTTAGTGGGCTAGCCGCCTTCATGAACCACGTCTTTGAAGAGTAAGGAATGTACCATGCTGGGGACAACACAACAGATCACATTTGGTCGAAGTGTTACTGGCCATGCCAGCCCCCACTGATAAGATTAAGATTAAGATGGGTGTCGAGGTTTTCAAATATACTACCTATCTTGTAGAATCTTGTTGCACTTCCTCAAGGTATTATTTTCGGTCCAATATTTTTCACAAATATCAAATTAATTGGTTTCTGGCAGTTCACCAGATTAATACGCTATTGCCAAGTATAATTATCATTTCAAATAAGAAAAGAATATTAAAGTATTTATCCCTTTCATTTTTAAAATCAATCTTATAGTTCTTCATTGTAGTTTATTATCAAGTCCGTTAAATTAGCACATAACAGCGTAAGTACTTTAGTTATGAATATATCTAAAGTACTTAGGCTGTTACAAGTATTTCAATAGGGTTTAACCAGACGTTCTTATTGATTTGAATGACCCTTAACGGTAATTTTAAGGGTGAAATGAAGTTTAAGTTCAAGTTGGAATTCAAGCAATTAAAGATAAATAGTTGTATTGGTTTCATTGGAATGTTGTTAAAGGAGATTAACAGATATAATATTTCTGTCGTTGATTTATTTAACAAGTAGATAGTACTTAATTATAGATCTAGCATAATTATAGATTATTTAAATACGTTTATTGTACATAAAAATTTACATGCTTTTGCTGTTTTTATCACACGTAATAATGTGACGCCTCGCATACAGTTTCATACATAACTGCTGATATTCCGCTTTCGCTCTGCACGTGTATTTTTTTCAATTACACGTTATATATAACTGGTACCTACTCTTAAATATTGCAAAATGAGATTGAGTTTTTACCTACTAAATATTAATTATGATGGTTTACATTCATTCCGTCTCTACTTTTCTTTTTTTTTTACTGGTGCCACCACAGATGGTACTAACCTTTTTTTTTATATCTAAAGCCACCGAGGTTGGCGTTTCGAGTCACCACTTTAGCACCAGGGCTACGCTACGAGCGCTGTAGTATTCGTCCGCAGAAACTGGTACCTACTAACCTAACCTAAACCATAAAATACTACAAAAAAATAAAAACCAAGCTACGAGTAGATACATGTTCAATATTTTGTACATCGAAAATAGTAGATAACTTGTTTAGAGTTTTTATTGATTTTGTAGCTTCAACATTGTTACGTTGTTCGTAAGTTATAAAATACGGATTTTTATTGCAAATGTACTCATAAATACATCGTTAGTCTAGCGGCTCTAAGCGCGATTTCTACGCTAGACGTTCGATTCCCAGGTCGAGCAAAGTGTTATTGGGATTTTCTAAGAAATTCTCATTAGCAGCTCAGAGTTAGTGCCCAGTTGATGGCAATAGTCACCTCCTATTACATGGGACATACCAGTGAACTTCGAGGGGAGGGGGGGAGGGGTAATATGGGGGGATAATGGGATAATGGTTTGAATTTGGAACTGAATTTAATTCGGATTTCAGATTGGTTGAAAAGCTATCTAAGTAATCACACCGATGCTGGATTTATCCAACAAGATCCATTTCCAGTTTCGCTTCCTTAACCCGAATTAACCGAAGAAACTAGTAAAATTTATCCATTCACTCCAATCCACTCAAAAAACATGATTAACATCGATATTATTTAAATAGTTTGTTTAACTCGGGTATTTTCTGCAGCCTGTTTAACTCCCAGTAGCCTGAAACCAAATGCGTCCTACGCAGACGTCAGAGGTCACTGAATTAAAATTTAACCCGAGACAAAGTCTATTTAGATCCTCAAAGGCCCACTAAATAATAGCTGACAGATTTAGACTCTAGGAACTTTTAGATGAGTTATTTATGAGTTTTGCCTATTTTTGAGAGAAATATGGTCTATCAGGTAGGCATTAAATATTCTGGGGGCTTTAACTACGCCGTTCCACTCACGCCCCGTTATAGTTTATTAAAAATAGAGGTGGATCGATCAAGGTATGGAAATTGAGGGTATTATTTTTCATCTTCTAGGAAGTAAAGCATTAAGTTTGTTTAAAAAAAGAAGAAATCAAAGTAAAGTCTTGTGAAAATGAATTAGGTAGAAATATTAAATTCTTATTAGATTCTATAGCTTAATAATCATTATATAAACGTAAAGGTTTATTTTAAGAAGGGAAGGTAAATGGAAACATCGCTGCTCATTAAACTATAATAAGAACTTCTGTTGGTAGTGTGTGTGAAATAGCGATTATTACAAATGTATTCGTAGATACTGATCAAATCTATACACATAAATAAAATTGAAGTGTCTGTTTGCAATTCCAAATTAACAGCTTCTAGATAAACATAAAGATAAAGATATTTATTCACCAAGGATATGGTACAAAAGTTATGTTACAATTAGGAGGCGGATGTGTATGTATGTGTGTGTGTCTCACTAAATGCACATGAAAGTATATAATATACGAAACGTACATAAAAAAAACATTTTTTAAAATTTTTGTCTGTCTGTTTGTTCCGGCTAATCTCTGAAACGGCTGGACCGATTTTAACGGGACTTTCACTGGACGATAGCTGATGTTATAAGGAGTAACTTAGGCTGTTTTATTTTAGAAAAAAATGGAGTTCCGTGATCACATATCCATCCGTGCGAAGGCGGGACGGGCCGCTAGAAATCACTATATCTCATACTTTAAAGCTTTGAATAAGAACAATATGGCAGATGTGAATGTAAAGTATTAGCGGCTAAGCCATTCGTTCCGATTAAACGACAGGGCGGTATACGATGCGACGTCTCGCGTTTTATGTAGAAATTCTTTCCTTTGCCTGCATTTTATTTAAGTCCTTGGAATTTTTATTGTTTTATGTACACTTTCGTATATTGAATTGAGAAAACTGTCTCGTTTACATAAATTTCACACAATCTTTACTATTTTGTAGAACAAATGTTTCTGTAGTATCTCAAAAATCTACTTTTTCCGTTATTCAACATAATGTAGGCATGTTCAATAATTAATTAAATTAAGTTAATTTGAAATGCAAAATTGAGTTTTTTTTTTCTGTGTGATAGGTTTTCATGGATAAACTTTAAAGATTATAATGAATATTTGTGACAGGTACCTACACTGGGTTTTGCGATATTCAAAATGAGTACTCATTTAAAACATTGATACAAGCGATGGTGGTTGAACGTTACTAAATATGTATTTCAACACGGTTCACTATTGTTTCTATGGAGCTCGACGGTATTTAGGTTTAAATCTTAGCGGGAATTGCTAAGATTTTAAACAAAACTTCTTACTTAAACCTAACCTACATAGGTAACTAACTTGAACCTAACCTAAATAGTTAAATTGACCAAGGCATGGACCAAGTCATTGCAGTTCAAGATTGTAGCTACTGGATTATTAAATTTATTTATTTATATAATAAGAAAATGAAGAACGAAAATGAGGTGCGGCATCATAAAGTACGAATGAATATTTTAAGGTCAGTATTCCAATCCGCCAAATGCATTTACAATGCAGGCCGCTAGACGCTAAGTTTATTAGGCCAAGGTTGGGCCAAATTGTCGATACCGCTTAGAGCTCGCCTTACCACGTGGCACTAGTCGCAGACACTTATTTAAGTTATAGTTTAGGAACGTAAGTCGTCATTTGACACGGCATTGTCAAAGTATTCTTTTTTTTTTCTAATTTATTTCTTTATATTTCACAAAAAGAGCGGTACGAATTAGGATAATAAGTTAGGCATAGTTTACATTTAAGTGCGTAACAATAGTTATATAGATCGGATACCCTAGGTATGTTACAAAGTAGCCTGTGTTAAAGACAAGCCTTCATTTCCCAAAAGTAGGACTAAAAACAGTGGTCAAAATTGAGCAAATGCCAAACGAACATCGAAGAGTAAAAAGTAATCAATTGACAATTATGTATGTGGTAGTGTGGGTGGAAGTGGAAATGTTAGAGTGATGTGCGTGTGTGTGTGTATGTATTCAGTATCTTCATAATTTTTAGTAGATAGATATTGAGTACCTAATTTTTCTTTTACATATCTATTTAGAACCAGCAGAAATATAGGTCAGTAGCAAAGACCTTTAAATGTTGGTAGAGATAGAAGGGATATAATCTATTACTTTATTACTTTTTTCATTTGGAAATAAATAGCTCTGTTGTAAGTTGTAAGTAGCTGTGTCTCTGTCATATGTCAGCCCAACAAAGAGAGAAAACAAATCGGGATCAAAATCGTTGCATGAAAATGTTTCCAATAAGGTCTACATCTCTTTTACACCTCTGTCGGCAGTAGCAACACGATAATATTTTAGATTAACTTTTAATAATATTAAATTGATTTATATATAGACAGTAGATTAACTAACATGTTCTTAATGCCTCGTTTAAAAAAATAGAAAATCAAGACCAACAAAAACCGATAAAAACACGACTGCTAGGGTAGAGATCCTGGATTCCCAGGAGTAGCAAAGTACCTAGTATTGGGTTTTTCTATGAAATTCGTAGTAAGTAGTAGCTCGGAGTTAGGGTTTGTGCTCGATTAATGGCAATAGGCTCGCCCCCTATTACATGGAATCTGTATCCCTATCTGTGTTCATATTACCTAAAACATACCGGCGTACTGTGGGTGTGCAGGATTGTACGCCTCTGCTTAAAACTTCGGGGAATACAGGTTTGATGATATGGTACGATAGAAAAGCTGAATATAAAATTAACTTAATCAATTAAATTAATTATGGAATCAGCTGCCTGAGTCTGTATTTCCTTGGGTGTAGGTACAATTTGAGGGTCTTCATGTCACGAGTGAATAGGTATCTTCTAGGTAAGCATATCTTAGACCACATAGTCACTTACCATGAGGTGAGATTGTGGTCAAACGCTAACCTATCTCATAAAAAAAAAGTTATAAAATCTGGTTTTATATGACGTAGGACATTGTTCTGTTGATCAGAAAGCAGACCATGGAACAGGGCTACAATAAATTTCATGCCTTCCGTAACTATCATTAAGGTTTGTAGTTATTTGTGCTTGAATACATAAGCTGCCATAACCAAGTTATTTCAATAAATGTCTATCGCTTTTCCTCACGTACAATTATCTCGGGAGAGAGTTTACGTGTTTTCAACATTGAATATGTATTATGTATTAAAATGTTGACTAATGCAATATAGCCAACAGCTCCCTGGAGCAGACCCGGCCATAAACAAACTCTTCGTATTCACTTGCTTGAATATTTAGACCCTATTTACCGTACCCAAATCGGCCGGCGCCGAAATTCTTCGCAAAAATCGTTCTATCTTCTCGGCTTTTCGGGTCATTGACTATTTGGTTTGGATTCTGTAGGTTGTTATAATATACATGTTATGCACTTTAAGGCAAAGTACTTCATCGTCATCATCAACAGCTCATATACTGTCCCACTGCTCTGGTCAGGGGTCTCCTCTTAGAATGAGAAGGGTTAGGCTTTAGTCCATCACGCTGGCCTACTGCAGGTTGGCAGACTTTACACGCCGTCGAAAAAATCTCAGGCAGGTTCGTCACGATGTATCCCGTCGTTTGAAACCTGCTTGCCTGAGCGATTCACCAGACTTAACCATTATAACCGTGTGCTTATTATTACTTCCCACTAATATTATATATCTGAAAGTAACTATCTATCTGTCACGCTTTCATGACTAGGCGATGTTGATGAAATTTGGTACAGTGATAAATTAGACCTCGAAGAAGGACATAGGCTACCTTTCGTCTCAAAGAGCCGTTTGGGATGCGGGCGACACCGCAGGCAACAGTTATTAATAAGTACTTACTTAATTATGTTTTCCCCACTTCTTCAATGCGACTTTAGTAGTGTATCTTCCTATGGAAAAGTTTGTCTGTACAATAACTTACCTAATCCCTTTTGCGTTCAATTAATTTTACTCTCTCGGGTTAAAGGGTTAGTTTTCATACACAAAATAATGTAAATCTAAAGTACTACTGTCTTTTTTTAAAATTGTGATAGGCATACAATTACGCCAGTTCGCCTGGCTTTAAGCGACATTGAGATCTACAATGGAGCACGCTTACCTAGAAGAAAACTGATTAAGAGCTAAGGAACCATTGAACTTTTACTGATAGTCTGAAAACAATCCACAGATAATGTGTGAGTAGACAGCTTTCAAATTGGAACAAGTTTTTTCTATGAATTGGATGCAAATTGCATTATCCATATACTTTTTCTATTGAAATAGGTATAATTATGTATATCACGTTTCATTTGCTACGTTTCTATGAATTTCTTTTCATTAAATTCAATTGACGGGGCAAATTATGCGTCTCACGCATTTTACCAAGATTTTCTTCATTCATAACGCTATCAAATGGAAAGTTATAGTGAATAACCACTAGAATCTATATTTTATCCATTACTTTATACTTTATACAGAGTGAGGTTCAATATTTTTATGAAAAATCTGTAAAAGTTGACGACGTCGTGTGCAAACTACTCAATAAAAGTAGAGTCGACCTTTTAGTCACAGTTTAGTCTAGCTATTGTATATATTTTTTAAATTATAGCAAAACCACGAGGATAGGGAGGGCTTTTCCCTGCATAAGGACGATAATGGCAAAAAAATAAATAAAAACAGTTTATTTAAAAATAAATATATATATATCTCTAAGGCAGCAAACAGGCATACGGCCCACCTGATGGTAAGCGGTTACCGTAGCCTATAGATGCTTGTAACACCAGGGGTATAACTTGCACGTTGCCGACCCTGTAAAACGAAAGAGGAATAGTTGGGTTGGCAGTATAAGGGTTAAAGTCCCCCCACTGCCAACACGATGTTTTAAAATCTCCAGCAGCTTCTCATAAATTATATGTAGGTATATGGTCCAACCTTAAGGAGGACTTGGGGGACGTGGGATTAGTTTTTACTGTAAGAATTCTTCTATATTGCTCTGAACTGTCGCATTAGCGTAATGGTCAGAACGCGTCTGTTATGCTTGAGGCCCTGAATTCGATTCCCAAGTCGAGCAAAGTGTTTTGGGTATTTCTATAAAATTCTCAGTAGCAGCTCGGAGTTTAGATTTGCGCCCGGTTAATGGCAATAGGCTCGCTCGCTATTACATGGAACCTAAAAATACCGGCGAACCGGGTACATTACTGTACATCTCTGCCTAGCCCTTCATGGAATACAGGCGTGATGGTATGTTATGTCTATGCTTTTTTATGTTCTTCTAGATTTTTTCTAAAATAATTCTTATAATAAAAACTAGTCCAAGTATCAAGGTTCATATTGATTTTCTAGATAATAATAATGTCGATCGATTCAACTAGAACAAGCACGCCATTTTAAACAACCATTATTTTACTTGTGAAGTATACACAAAGAAAAAGAACAGTCGGAAATCAATTTCCTTTAGTAATGGCTTGAATTAAGGAAACGGAATGGTTTCCTCGGTGATCTGAAGTTGAACTATGTTCAACTACTTATGCATAACTTGGGTTGGTTCTAGATCGGTGGTATGTGGGTGATTCTGTTTATGATTCAAATCAAATCAAATAATTTATTTGCTCGAATATGGTACATCAAAGTTCTTAAGGCTTTTTTAAGGTTCATCATATTCTGCCATGTCCGGCGTACAAATATATTTCTAGTGCAACAAATACACAATTACACTAAAACAGATTACTATTACTCTATTTAAACTACGATACGTTTTTACGATATGTTTTTTTACGATATGTCTAGTGGTCCTAAGCTCGACTGCTACGCTAGAGGGCCTGGGTTCGATCCCCAGGTCGAGCAAAGTGTTATTGGGTTTTTCTATGAAATTCTCAGTAGCAGCTCGGAGTCTGGATTTGTGCCCGGTTAATGGCAATAGGCTCGCCCCCTATTACATGGGACCTAAACATACCGGCGAAATGTGGGTGTACATTAGTACACCTCTGCCTAACCCTTCGGGGAATACAGGCGTGATGGTATGTATGTATGTTTTTATAATCTAACTTATCATCTAGAAATTCCTTAACACTATAGTAACACTTATACAGTAATAATTTAAATAGTCTTTTTTTAAATAATAGATACGGATTGGTGTAAAGAATCGCAAAAACAAGAGAAATGTGACCTAATTTTCATTTCAATTTTACGAAAATTAATGGATTAGCTACACTGGTCATCAAAAAAATCGACCCACCCACTTTTTGTTTAATAAATTTGATTTGATTGTTCGATTGTTTCACAGATAAGCTGTTGCACATGTTTATTTTTTGCTTTGAGGGTCGATATGATGATTGAGGTCTTGTTTGTCATAAATCATATTGCACTTGAAGGTACTTAAATTTTTTTTTTTACACTGAAATAATCTTGATTGCTGTTTTGACGGCTCTACATCGGAACTTTCTCGAAATCGAAATTATTGACTTAATTTTCAGTAACAATCATTTTATCGTTGAAAAATGTTCGTGTATTAAGTTTCTATTTCTCAATTTTAATATCAGGGGCCTAAAGCTAAAAAATGCTAAGTAGGTATCTGTTATGAATTTAAAATATGAATTGAATTCAGATTATCAAAAGAGATCTTTGCTTGAAATCAAAGAGACTATAAACAAAGTTAAAATATAACTTTGTTTATAGTCTCTTTGATTTAAAAAAAGGCATTTATTCTTTCTTCTTTAATGCTCTTGTCGGTGTAGCGATCGTCAGTTTTCTATCCTCTGCCTTCTATTTCAGTTATCGATACATTTTGACGACGTCTGTGGTTCGAGTACCGGTCTGCTGATCATGGGGTCGTGGGTTCGATTCCCACAGGACACAAATATTTGTGTGGGTAAAACATGAGTATATTCATTTGTATTATAAGTATGTATTTTTTTTTTAAAGTACTTATGTAAGTATTATATCCATTGTCTAGTACCCATAGTATAAGCTTTGCTTAGTTTGGGACTAGATGGTGCTGTGTAAAAATGTCCCAAATATATTTTTTTATTTATTAAACAAATATTTTAAAAGATAAACGAATTCTAGGCTCTTTTCTTTAGACCAATTCTAGATACAATTTGCGCAAACACTGGTAGTTTGAAGTTAGGAGGTCAAGTCTACAGGGCACGGTGCCAACAAAACTGACCGAATTTTACGCTGTATTGCAATTCTTATTACGTATGTATGCGTCTCGTATTTGAGATGGAGAAATAAGTCGTTTAGTTCCGTGGAACTGTAATATCGTAAACAGATTTGGTTAAGGAGAGGAATAGTACAATATAAAAGATCCATATACTCTGAAGTTGAGGTGGAGGTGTACTCTCGTCAGGGTCGTGGTAAATAATAATAAATAAATAAATAATCCCTACTATTATAAATGCGAAAGTAACTCTGTCTGTCTGTTACGCTTTCACGTCTAAATCACTGAACTGATTTTATTGAAATTTGGTACAGAGATAGAGTTGACCTTGAGAAAGAACATAGGATAGTTTTTATCTCGGACTTTTGAAGAGTTCTCTTGGAAACGCGATATAACCGAACTCGACGCGGGCAAAGCCGCGGGCGGAAAACTAGTAATAAATATTTTGGAGAATTTTTACACAGCACCATCTAGCAAACTAAGCAGAGCTTGTACTATGGGTACTAGACAATGGATATAATACTTATATAAGTACTTTTTTTTTAAATACATACTTATAATACAAACGAATATACTCATGTTTTACCTACACAAATATTTGTGTCCTGTGGGAATCGAACATTAGGCCACAGACATCGTGAAATATTACGAATCCCATGATTCGCATTGCCATGATTATTGCTAGAAAAGGCAACTGCGCTTTTGAGACGATTCCGATATACCCAGCCACCTTCCCTATAGTGGTAGACGATCGATGACTGTTTTGCGCGACCAAAAAAAAATGCACTGTACTGTATTGATACAGGACCTCCACCCACAGATCGCATTTATTAAGTCCTAATAAAATAGGAGGCGAGAGTATCACCGGGCATTAATTATAAAATTACATTGAAAAGTTAATACTTTGCATCATCGACCCATATACTGTCCCACGGCTGGGCACGGATCTACTCTCAGAATGTGAGGGATTAGGCACGACGTTGGCCTAGTGCGGTTTGGCACACTTCACACGCCGCGGCGCCCGCCGTCTAGAAAATGTCTAAGGCATGCAGATGGTTTCGAAAAGAGGTGCGTGCCTTGGATTTGAACTCGAGATCTTCGACTTGGCTGTCCAATGGTCATACCACTAGGCTATCACTGCACTCAATACTTTTACTTGTTTAGAATTCCAACAACTGAACTTAATTTCTAAAATACTTACCAAAATTGAAACTTTATCTTTAACTTTATCTACTCGATATTCCACAAATACCAAAATTTCAATGTTTAATAAAATTATCGGGATGGCAAGGAATACTTCAGTTCCTAGCATTATTATGGTCAGGAATTTTTGATCAACAACCCTTAAGATCATCAGTTGATGATGATGATGATTCCGTACAGTCCGTATTTGTCCAGCAGTGGACGAATACGGATTGTAGGTCTCATTTAGTGAACGCCAATGAGACTGATACTCAGCTGTTTTTATCTAGTCGCTGCCAGCTGTCTCCCGCAAGTTGACACTCTACCTGCCCAACGGCCAGTGCCCAGTGTGGGATCACACTACGCTTGCCTTCGCGGTCTCCATTCATGAACTCATTTCTTCCAACATTATTATATTACATTTATGCAAAGTATCAAAGAATATCTGCTACACTGACGATGTTATAAGTAAATAAATACCTTCAAAAGGCAATATGTGAGGTATTTTTATTAGTAAGTGGGCGGAATTTTTATAACAAATTCTTGAAAATGGTAATTTTTTCCTGTCTAGAAATTGTCTAGACCCCACTTTTCATTTTCTGTCGCTCACAATTTGCAAATAATTTATATTTTTATTACAAATGAAATCTCGGTTGTTCCCAGTTGTAAATAGAATTATATCATCGGTAATGTGTAGGCAGAATGTAGGATTCCCATGGCCTATGTTGTGGGTGTTCGAAATTCAAAATAGGATTGAATGTTATAAGATGAAATTTTTAGCGAACGTGGCCGAGACGGTCTTCAGAAATAACCTTTGAGGTTGTAGGCGTTAAGATTGAATAAGTTATTACTGAATTTATTATTTTTCTATTGTGATAAGATGATAAACTGTATACGAGCTGCCTGATGGTAAGCGGTTGCCGCTTACGCAGCCTAAAAACGGCAGCGACACCATTGGTGTCTTTTGAGATCTGTCTATAAGCCATGATTTCAGATATGCCAGCTCAAAGGGCACATTCACTAAGGGCGCATTGATGTTGGGAATATTCAACGATCCATACATTGACCGCGGTAAGCATGGTTACCGTTTAGGCATGAGGATCTCATTTTCTCAGGGTCCATTTTAGATTATGGATTATAGAAATTTCAGTTTTAAAGCTATTTTAGCGAAAGAAAAATTCGACCGCGGGCAGGATTCGAACCTGCGTCTTCTGGTTAGGTACACCAGACGCTATGACCACCCGCCATGTCGAATTTTGCCTTCACATTCTGAATTTACGTCTTTATGGTGACGTCAGTAACACCACCTATTGAAAAGTAAGTTCTTGCTTCTCAAAGAAACTGCAGTTGCTAATCTATCAATGATGTTCATTAGAAAATGGCGTCCAGCCTGGTTGGTAATATAATATTTTCTTGCGTAATTTATGAAGTTTACTCACAGCTCACGTTTAAGGACGCGTGTAGGCGGTTATTATGTGGTAATAATGGTTACAGGAAAGTAATAAAATGGCGCGTATGTTATATACGCCGTGCCGTGATAGCTGATCGATCGATGACCGAAATTTTAATGATCGCGTGACCTTGTCTGTGGTTCTATTTCGATACGTACCTTGATTAGTGGTGGACATGACTTACCAACCTATGACTTAATGATATCGAATTTATTAATGGCAAACGATGTGCTGCAACCCGATGGCAGCGCCATCTACCCGGTACAATTGTGAAACTAAACCACCAACGGATCATACAAAAAAATCATCAAAATCGATCCAGCCGTTTTTGTGTTTTAGCGAGACACGAAGAGTACAAAACAAAGTCGCTTCCCGCTATCTGTCTGTCCCTATGTATACTTAGATCTTTAAAACTACGTAACGGATGTTGATGCGGTTTTCTTAATAGATAGTGGTTACAGAGGAAAGTTTATATGTATAATACATGTATATTATAAGTACATTGCACCTGTGTGAAGCCAGGGCGGTCGCTAGTATAATATAAAGTCTAAATCTAATATCCTATGAGCTGTTGAAAACTGATAGACGAAATCTGAAGAGCTGAAATCAATATTTTTAATGAATCAGAATAAGATTCACGGACACACGCGGCTACACAACGGCCATACATTTCCAATATAATCTGACCTCGTAAGTGTACGAAATATATCCTATGAGCTATTGAAAACTGACAGATGAAATCGGAGGAGCTAAAATCACTATTTTTAATGAATCAGAATAAGATTCACGGACTGGAATCCGTATATTTCCAGTATAATCTGAGCTCGTAAGTGCACGAAAAGCCTATGCGTAAAGCTTATACTGGAATAGCATGGCCGTTGTGTCGCCCTGTGTCCATGATATTTAAGTCCCCCCATACACATATACATATACAGGTTGTTACAAAACTATCCGTAAAGCCGAAAGGAGGTTAAATGGGGCCTTATAACGAGTCAATTCACAATATTTAAGAACCGTAGTAACGCTGTTTATCATACCCCAAAAAAAGGAAAACAACAACATTTATGAATGAAAAGTAGAAAATCTATTAAAGTAGACAATTATTAGGTAAAATAGGTATGTAGGCCTTTCTGTTAAATAATCTGGTTCCCTGACATGACAGCTTACTACGGTTAACAAAATTTTTGGCTTTGATATTTTTTACGGGGTATTTTGTAACACGTTGTATATCGCAAATGGATTCTAATGACCTTATTCTAAGCACATTATTCATCACTCCTGCTCTGAGGGTGAAGGACAATCAAATTTAGAATCCAGTATGCCCTAGAAACTATCATCATATCAGCCAAATGACGACCACTGCTGAATAAAGCTCTCCACCATAAAATTTCCACTAGGAACGGTTTTGGTATGGTGTTGAAACTACCGGAACCAAATATTTTAAACATTACTTAATGAGTGAGTAATTACTGTGTTACCGATAAGGAAATCAAACCTGAATGATATGCAACCATTACTAAAACGTGTAAGCATTATACCAATCGTCATAGATCAATGGGAGTGCTTTTTTATTCCACTAAGGTGGCAAACGTAAGCGGTTAGCGAAGCCTAGTAGACGCTTGCAACACCAGGGGTATCACTTGCGCGTTGCCGACTCTGTAAAACGAAGGAAAAATAGTTGGGTTGGCAATATATGGGTAAAAGTCCCGCCACTGCCACACTCCGTGCTTTTCTGCAGATAATAGAAAAGAGTTGTACCTAAATAAATAGTATAGAAAAAATATATATATACAGTCGAACATAGAACCTCCTCCTTTTTGAAGTCGTTTAAAAAGAGTTTTACCGAAAATGCTGGCTTTTTCTCTGCAGAATATGAATAAGACGTTACAAGCGTCTATGGTGAGTCACGAAGTAGCCATTAGTGGTCCACTTACTGAGCAAACAGTGCTCCCCTTTTTATTAACGAGCAATGAATAGCGACCACGGCGATGAAGTCGGTTGTTTGTCCAT
This sequence comes from Acronicta alni, assembly GCA_964056405.1. Lineage (NCBI taxonomy): Eukaryota > Metazoa > Arthropoda > Insecta > Lepidoptera > Noctuidae > Acronicta > Acronicta alni. The sequence continues at coordinate 11,116,830 of OZ043927.1, read as the reverse complement.
TCGCGTGTTGAAGAGCCGTGTACGTTCACTTTGCACCATTTAGGATATTAAATGCATAAATTACAAAGATAAAGATTTCTATTTGAAGTTAATGTTCTTTGACTCCATTTTAAAGCATTTGTGGTAATAGATTTCTTATAGATGGTTGGTTCGCTAATGTAAATTTGCATTCCACCCCATTATAAAGACACTCAGATTTATCGAAATAAAGATCTTATAGGCTCTTTTTTTCAGAATCCTTGTGTCGAATTCACACGACAATTCACCAGTTTCATCATTATCGGATGAATGAAATAGCTTGAACAAACAAACAAATTAATACTCGTTAGTGGTAGTCAGATCTAAGTCTAAAAAACCTAAAAAAGCCCGACAACCAGTCTATCCTCAGTTTATCGGTAATGCCCAGAAATTGGGTAGCGGAGGTCTGATGGCAATTCGTCTAAAATACTGATATTTAGCTGCATCTGGCCGGTAGGCTCGGATAATGATTAATTTGTTGGATGAGATGGCTTTTAACAAATTACTGAGTGAGTATATTATTTAACAAGATATAAATGAACACCCTGTCCTCAGCTTTTCGCATCCAGCTTCTACCAGCATCCTTTCGCAAATCATCACACCATCTTGCTTAAGGACAGGGAGAAATGGCGCACATTAGGGGAGGCCTACGTCCAGCAGTCTCAGACTAATAGCCTATATTAGTCCACTGCTGGACGAATAGTATGCTGATGGATGAAAGGATGGAAATGAACACATTATTTTCACGTTTCAATGCCCAATATCCATATACCTGAATATGAATATAAGTTAGTTCGTCTGATTTCGTCGCATTTTAATATTGTGATGGAATTCATATCTAGATTTTGGAAAAGTTGAATATTTTCCGGTTTTCCCAGGCAGCGAACATACGGAACATAATTATACTCGTAGATAACATTTTGAATATTCATTCCATATGTAAAATTTAAGTGGTATAGTCAACTTATCAGCGAAGTGGAAAACATTTTATTCATATTGTTACCGGTCACAAACGATTGTCGACCACTTACGTCTATTGCAGTAGTTATAGAGCAAATATATCAATTACGTGTTCAATTCAACACATTGAGTCAATAAAGCGACTAAATAATATTCATCTACCCTCATACCAACGTCGTTTGTATGCCTCTCAACGTGTCGAACGATCTCGACCTATGTTATAATTCAATCTCCGGAAGGTTCAAATAATTTGAATCAGCATAAATGGCCATCTTGTGAAATGGTGATGAGTGTCAGGGTTGAGAGCTTCCCCTTAATATTAACGTCCATTTGCTTCAGTATTTATGATAATTTACGTAAAGTTTGGATTTCGTATGCGTGTTTAAGGCGCAGCGGTTTCGATACTATGGTTTACGAGTAAATTTTACATCGTAGCTACTGTAAATTATTGGATTAACATTAATGTGTTTAGCATATTTTAGCGAATTATAGTAAATAATTATGTATATTTTTACATGACGAATATTAGATTTTTTGGTAAAATGACCAAAAAATCTAATATTAACTACTATACTACGCTTATCAACCGATCTGCTAAGTTAAGCTGTACTAGTCGCGGTCAATCTGTGGATGGGTCAGTCTGTGGTTGGGTCGAGACCCCTCCGTGCCTCGGAGAGCACGTAAAGCCGTCGGTCCCGGTCATACGAACATTTATGACAATCGTTAGTGGTATTCAGAACCCAAATAACCAGCCTATCCTCAGGATATCGACATTACCTACCTAGAAAATTGGATTGCGGAGGTTTGATGGCAGTCGCTTAGTGTAAAACACTGATATTCAGCCGCATCTGAAATGAAATAAATAAATACATATTTTTTTTACTGAATAATATTAGGATTTATGGTAAAATTTCCGCCAGGATTATCTAACGTCGAGTTACTTAAATACTTATAATCTTGAAACGGCTATTAGCTTATATTTTTATTAATAGCTTATTATCTCTAGTTCTTAATTAATATAAGTGCCGATATTTTCTTTTCCATCGGAGACTACTCTGAAGAGAAAACTTTTTGGAGGTTAAAAAAAGGAGTAATAGTGTGCTAGGATGATTTAATCGGCCTGTAAAGTTCATAGTGAGGTAATATACAGTATTATGTTTCTATTCAGAAATATGAATATTTTAATTGTAATAAAATTCAGACCTTAAATTCGCGTCCAATCCGTGTAAATATATTGGTATATAGACAATTCAGTCAGGAAAGCGAAAGAGAGCCCACAATAAAGTGTGAATTCTGTTTCTCTTCTTACAGGTCAGTGCAGCGAAAAACAGCGCACAATAAAGTGTAAATTCTGTTTTTCTTTTCTTACAGGTCAGTGCAAACGAAATGTTACCTCAGTTCAGGTCAGCCGGCGCTCGGAGTTCTAAAGGTAACTAATAACCTACTCGATAGTAAATTAGAAAGAAATGTCCAACTCTAAATTGTGTCTAAACCATCGTACATTTCTGCTCTAGTGAGAGTATACATTGCGGTAAGTAACTGTATACATTGTATACACTTCGAACGTATTGAGTTTTATTACAACGGTTGTCTTAAAGAAGACATTACAATTTATAGTCTGCGTTAAAAAAGTTTAATGGTAACGTTTTATATATCTCACTGTTAACCCACATTATGCCAAACGGTTTTAGGAGCCAATCTTTTGTTTTGTTGATGTTATTAAAAACATTGAAAACGAAATGGACAAATAACACTCAAAAAATGTATGAATGTTAATTTCTATGTCTGGACTTTAAAAGAGACTATGATTCTCTGAGTTTGTTTCGGCGTTTCTTCTCACGAGGTCTTCAGATAGGAAATGCCGGAGCCATCTAGCTTAAAAAAATGAAAAATATTGACTTGTAAAAGTGTCTTTAAAATATCTATTTACAGAAATCAATATAATTTATTATCATTTATCAATATTAATAACATTTTTTTTTTCATATTTTTAAATGTTTTTATATTTTTTTTAGACTTATGTTATAATATTTAAAAATAGATAAATACGTGTAAAGGGAATAACTTTTATCTAAATTCTTATCTAATATCATAGAGAAGAAGAAATACCTGCATGTTTGGTCTCTACATCTCGATGTGTTAAGAATGGATGAGTGCACCTATAGACTGATCGCGGCAAGCCGTAGCTTAACCTCACGAGTCCCGCCAACTGTAAGCTTCATATCGTCGTTATTACACTTCGATTTAGTTTAATATCCCCATTATTGTCACATGAAACATCTGAAGTCAAATCGCTTGCGTCTCCGAGAGGAAGCCGATAAGTGTTAATAAGCTCAGCCGCTAAATCCGGCTTGTGCAGTTAAATTAATCAGCTAACTGAGAGAAACCACTGACTTAGACAGACATTGCGCATCCACGTATACATGAAAGATTTGGGGTTACTGACCTAAATTTTAGTGTAAAAAAACTAAATACAACGTGAAATAAGAACAAAATTTACAATAGAAATTTATTTTATTTTTAATATGTAAATAATTTTTATTTATTATGTAGCGCGAGAAAGTATTAAAGCGTGCTCGGTGTCTTTATGTTATTAACTACGTACGGTAGATTTATAAAAGTAAATAAGTATTTTATATCATGAATCGCAAAATAGATTTGAAATGTTGAATTATGGTGTATTTTTTTAAAATTTGCTAATACTTTTTGTAACTTATCTGGTCATCAACTCATATTCTATCCCACTGCTGGTCACGGGTGTCCTCGGACTGAGAGGGATTATTAAGCTGTAGGTGGTCCAGTTGCTAGACCAGGGGCGTATTTTGGAATTTGGCACCCCGGGCCAATAAGTTTCGCCGCCCTAGAATTCTAGGAAAAAAGTGATATAAATGTTTTTTTTTCTATTATTTTAATTTTAATTATAAGGAGTACATAAGGAGTACATAAGGAGTACATAAGGAGTACATAAGGAGTACATAAGGAGCACATAAGGAGTACATAAGGAGTACATAAGGAGTACATAAGGAGTACATAAGGAGTACATAAGGAGTACATAAGGAGTACATAAGGAGTACATAAGGAGTACATAAGGAGTACCTAAGGAGTACATAAGGAGTACATAAGGAGTACATAGGGAGTACATAAGGAGTACATAAGGAGTACCTAAAGAGTACATAAGGAGTACATAAGGAGTACATAGGGAGTACATAAGGAGTACATAGGGAGTACATAGGGAGTACATAGGGAGTACATAGGGAGTACATAGGGAGTACATAAGGAGTACATAGGGAGTACATAGGGAGTACATAGGGAGTACATAGGGAGTACATAGGGAGTACATAGGGAGTACATAGGGAGTACATAGGGAGTACATAGGGAGTACATAGGGAGTACATAGGGAGTACATAGGGAGTACATAGGGAGTACATAGGGAGTACATAGGGAGTACATAGGGAGTACATAGGGAGTATTTATGGAGTACTTTAAGTCCATAAGGAGTTCACAAGGAGTACATAAGGAGTTGACAAGGAGTACATAAGGAGTAGATAAGGAGTACAAAGGGAGTACATAGGGAGTACATAGGGAGTACATAGGGAGTACATAGGGAGTACATAGGGAGTACATAGGGAGTACATAGGGAGTACATAAGGAGTAGTATAATAAAGTATTTATTAATATTTATTATTGCATTTATATGTATCTATGTTATATTTTATTTTATACATACGTATATGTATATATTTATTTGTTTTATATTATATTTTAATTTTATATTTATTTTAGTCATTTATAAGTAATAAGTATATTTTATTGTTTAATAAAGTTGGTTATAGTAGACCTTAGACTACCCACCATTCTTCAAATGTTCCTGTCCATCTAAAGGTTGTCCTGGTAGATAGCGCTATTAGCGATAAGACCGCCATAATTGTACCCTTAGTTTTATGAATTCCAGAATGTTGCTTCTTATCGTGGTGTACAATAAAATTTATTCTATGCATAAATGCATACAGCATGTTAAAAGGCTTCCATCGTCATTGAATATAATAGTGTTAGGGAAACCTATCGAGAGGGTAGCTGAAGCCCATAACCTTGGACTGCTCATGGATAGCAACCTCAGATTTGAACAACATGTATCTGACTCGGTACAAAGCTGTTTTTACCGCCATACGGTACTTTATAAATTAAGGCCTTATCTATCTGAAAACTTCGAGAACAGCTCGTTGAAACACTTGTATTGTCAAAGTTGAATTATGCCGACACTGCCTACGTTTATTGGTCGAACCGATCGCCTTATCCCGAGAGTGCGGAATGCTTGCGCTCGTTTTTGTTACCAGATCCCTTATAGAACACACGTCACTCCATTTCTTAATAGACATTCAATCCTCAAAATGAAGTCGAGACGATAATTGCATCTGGCGTGTGTCCTCCTTGGTGTCATCAAATACCAAAAACCGAAGTATTTGTACGTAAGGCTAATCGCCCCCACCTTGCTCGGCGCTCGCGCCCCGTGCGTGTTATATTCGGAGCAGTACCTACCTACTTATTTATTTTGTACCTAGGTACTTACTTACAGACGCGCTCCTTATATATTGGCGAAATTTAACTCACAAGCGTGTTTTCGACCAAATGATTTACTTACTGATGCTTGTTATTTTTTTTGTTAATTTTAAATTGAGATTGACAAGAAAAATTAAAAAAAAGTCACCACCCTGACGCCGCCCCTGGCGGATTGGCGCCCCGGGCCATGACCCGGATGGCCTTAGGGTAAATACGCCCCTTTGCTAAATTTCACACGCTGCGCACCGTCGAATCTCTCTCAAAAATCTCTAAAGCATGCAGGTTTCCTCTCGACGTTTTCCTTCACAATATGCACAAAATTTCAAAAGGTCATAGATGCATGCCTTGTATTCGAACTCGAGACTTTTGACTTGGAAGTCCAATAGTAATATCACTTGGCTGTCATTGCTTTTTTTGATGAGAATATAAAACTTATTTAAATAAAAACTCGGTTCATCTAGCTTCATTAACGAGTATTTTACTCGTTCCGACTGTGGTTATTTCATAGGCCCAAAACTACTGTGATTTTACGAAAACACGCGTAAAAAGAAGTAAGGAAGTCGTGATACATCGTAGTGATCGTTAAACGAGCTTGATATTCATCGCGTGAAAATAGAGAGAAGTATCGACGGCCAGCTGCCAACGGTCATGTTATAATTAGATTTTTAATAGTTTTTTTTTACGCACAATATGTGAAGTGTGTCGCTAATATCGTGTATACTAACTGAATATGTAACTGAAATGCTTCATGTTTTTTTTTGATAATATTTATACATATTTAATAATGGCTTGTATTTAACTGCAAATCAAAAAAAGTCGTTTCGTATAACAAAATAATTCCCAATCCTAAGCAAAAATTCTTGTTGCACAGCAAAAATAATTATTGCACAGCAAAATAGTCACCTTAAAGTATTGTTATTATATACACTTTCTTGGTTTTCAAATTCGGTATCATTCTGATTTGGTTCTGGCACTCGCCGGCCGCTACCGCGGCACCGCTCACTTCGCTCGCTCGGCTCGTGCGATGTGTGGTCACAGTTCTAACCTAACCTAACCGATATCTGTATTTTGCTGCTCAATCAGTAATTTTGTCGCTCAATCAGTATTTTTGATGCGCGGTTTATTATATTCCTTTAATAATTGATTTGTGGTAAAAAAAACTAGGTACCTACACTCTTTGCGCTGTAGCATGGTGCGGGTGACAGTTGAGTAACATTTCGTTTCACTTTAGAAAGTTGCCGCGATTTACAAATTATGACATAGTATTTCAGTTGTACCACATTCGTAATATTATATTAAATAATTAATAACTGTAGTAAATTAAAAATAATACATACAATACGTCGTACAGGCAACTGTCACCCGCACCATAATACAGCACAAAGAGTGTAAGTACGCCATGTTTAGTTATTATTATCATCGCTATCAGACCCTTTTCCCAACTACATCGCGGTCACAGGGCACAGCGTCGGCAACGCACAAGTGATATCTCTGGTGTTGCAAAAATCTATAGGTTACGGTATACTTACTATCAGGTGGGACGTAGGTATGCTTGTTTGTCACCTTAGTTGAATAAAAAGAACCGTGTTGGATTATTTATTTTGTTTATTATTAAGGCACGTCAACAACATAAACACAAACATTAAAAATAATAACATTAACAGTGATCTGGCCTAGTGGTTACATCTATTATAGACGAGCACAACATTCATAACAGTAACTTTGCACTACCTATAATAAAAAAAAAATATCATATTTTTTTTTTATAATATATATTTTATAGATTATAACTTATCAACTCTTAAGGTAGGAACAGACTTGTAACACCCCACGCCACGTGACGGGAATGTAACGTGTCCATTCGCCAGATTATATATTGTTGTGTTCCTAGATTTCGACAATCGGCCAATATACACGCGTCGGGTGTCATCGGGTGATAAAAATGTGCCTACTCCATTATTCTGAGAGGGACTCGTATCTAGCTGTGGGAGAGTAAATTGACAGGCTGTGATAGCCTAGTGGTATGACCATTGGACTGCCAAGTCGAAGGTCTCAAGTTCGAACCCAAGGCACGCACCTCTGACTTTTCGAATTCATGTGCGTATTAATAATTAATTATCACTAGCTTAAACGGTGAAGAAAAACATCGTGACGAAACCTGCATACCTTAGAGATTTTTCTCGACGGTTTGTGAAGTCTGCCAACCCGCACTAGGCCAGCGTGGTGGACTATAGCCTAATCCCTCTCAATATGAGAGGAGACCCGTGCCCAGCAGTGGGACAGTATATGGGTTGATGATGAGAGTAAATTATTCACAAAGAGATTTAACTACAACTATTTAAATATATTTGATGGTTCATGATAATGAATCTGTCTGAATAAAACGAACCTACACAATAATATATTGTGATTGATGACGTCATTGTCTAGAAGTCCATAATATATTTTTAACTATAACACAGATGTTTTGTTTTGGCAAACAAACATGCCAGCTAAAATATGATAAATAGGTTGTTAAATAGTCCTATGATTTATGATTCACTATCGGACGTCCATAAATCTGTGTGATCACTCACTTTTGACAATTTATGTTTCATATACATTTATACCTAGATATTATCTATATCTTCTAAATTCCCGAAACGCACACTAAGCGTTTCGATATTCCTCGACATTCCTTATCCATACAGCGAGGTAATGGAATCAGCTGCCCGAGTCTGTATTTCCTGACGAGTACGATTTGGGGGTCTTCAAGTCACGAGTGAATAGGTATCTTCTACGTAAGCGTGCTACATCTTAGACCACATCGTCACTTACCATCAGGTGAGATTGTGGTCAAACGCTAAACTATTTCTTATAAAAAGAAAACTTATTCTTCGTCAATGGTTAAATATCATCACATCATCATCAAACCATATACAGTCCCACTGCTGGGCACGGGCCTCCTCTCACAGAATGAGAGGGATTAAGCTATAGTCCACCACGCTGGCCTAGTGCGGGTTGGCAGACTTCATACCGTCGAGAAAATCTCTAAGGCATGCAGGTTTCCTCACGATGTTTTCCTTCAAATGGTTAAACAACTTGGGAGTAATATAAGGCCACCTCAATAGCGTTAGGCGTGGCCGTCTTTCGTGTAGGTAAACGTTTTTGGGCACAAGGGACAAACCAATAGGTATGACATCGCTTGCTCTGGGTGGCCGCAGTCACATTGAGGAGGTTTTCTTATTCTACTAAGGTGGCAAACAAGCATACGGCCCACCTGATTGTAAGCGGTTACCGTAACCTATAGACGCCTGCAACACCAGGAGTATCTATCGCAGGTTGCCAACCCTGTATTGAAAGAGGAATAGTTGGGTTGGCGCAGTATAAGGGTCAAAGTCCCCCCAATGCCGACACAATGTTACCTCGTGGAGCACTGGCAACCTTGCTCACCGTAAGAAACACAACACAGCTCTAAGCAGTGTTAGCAGTGGAAGTACTTTCCCTTGAGTGGAATTACTTCCACTATGCCCTCCCTCTCTTAAATTTAGATCTCTGAACCCCCATTTGCACATGTTGGTTCTGCATCTGCAAGTCTGGGTATAGTCCTGGTGATTCGTAACAGGATTTTCTTAGTACTTACGGACTCCAATCTTTCGCACAAAGCAATGTTATGTTACTAGTCCTAAGACGACAATAACCAACTTTTGTAAATAGAGAAATAGTATTTATTGTCTATTAATATGACTGCCTAGTCTAGTGGTCCTAAGCGCGACTACTACGCTAAAGGTTCTGGGTTCGATCCCCAGGTCGAGCAAAGTCTTATTGGGTTTTTCTATGAAAATCTCAGTAGCAGCTCGGAGTCTGGAATTGTGCCCGGTGAATGGCAATAGGCTCGCCCCTATTACATGGGACCTAAACATACCGGCGAAATGTGGGTGTACATTAGTCACCTCTGACTAACCCTTCGGAGAATACAAGCGTGATGCTATGTATGTTTATGTATAAATAAATATCTTTCTTTAGTAAAAACCTAATGCATACCGGGATGCTTTAATTTTTTCTAACATCACGGATATTTTATGTACACAATAGTAAATCTTAGGATTTATTTATTTATTTATTTGTAGGAAGACTTACAGATAAATAACAAAACAGAATGCTTAAAATAATATAAAAAAACAAAATTGCTAATTACAAGTCTCCACTGATATATGTATAGCCCAAACATTAACATTCTTGATAATGAAAAGTTAACATAAGAATAAAAATAAGAAAAGTAATTTTAAAGTTCACACAAACTGCCGCTACTCGATATTTCTTGTTCAAAAAATGGTTTTGTTAGTAGTCGTCTTGCTGTGTTTACACTAGTACAGAATAAATCAATGTTTAGTTCTTTAGAAACTTCATTAAAATGACGGATTTAGAGGATTTGCTAGCTCGATCGACCTCTTACACTAAGTACAGCAAGCAAAACGATTTTATTCCACTTATTTTCACAATATAATAATAATAATAATAATAATAATAATAAATTGTTTATTTAGAAAAAAGGTGCAATACTTTTAACACAGTCTTACATTATTTGAAAATTATGGCTAATTACATTTATGTATGCCTGAACTAGGTTGAACCTGTGTTTCAGGCAAGGAAGTGCATAGAGAACATAAATTATAAATTAACAACTTAAATACACTTAATTATAATTATCTATGTAGTATCTAATGTTTATAAACTAATATATATTATATTGAAAAATGCTAAGTACGTTATTTATTTGCATACTACGAGTAACTCTTCTGTTTGTTCGTAAGAGATGCTTTGTAAATATTGACTTAGACATTTTTTACAGCTAAAATAATTTAAGTTATAAATATTTAGTTCTTTATTTATCCTGTTGTACAAAAATGGGCCTAGGAATGTAAAGAATCTGGTTATAAAAGTATGTTTTGATGTTGAACTTGAAGTGCAAACTATATCGTTCCGTCTCTTTTTAGTCACGTCAGCATTATAAGTAAGCATGGTGTGTTGTTTTAATATTAAATGCACTATGAAAAGTTGACGAACAGTCAGCATGTTGCATGATTTGTATAGCAGATGAGTGGGAAAGAAAAACGGGTGAAAGTTGGCTACTTTTAGGATAGCTCTCTGAGCTCGTTCCAGAGGAAGTAAATTAGTTTTTAGTGCTCCGCCCCATGAAGTTATACAATAAGTAATGACAGATTGGCATAATGCCATATATACTTGTGTGATTAATTTTGAGTCTGCGATTGTCCGTAGTTTTTTAAATACATATATTAATTTACGCACTCTTTTAACCAGACTGTCTATATGTTGTCTAAAGGAGAGTGTGTCGTCAATTATAACCCCGAGATATTTTAAGTGACTGCTTTTGATAATAGTAGGACAATCACAAGTTATGTTGATTGAAAGATTTTCACATTGATGTGCATACAGATGCGGGTTAGTATTGTTAAGTTGTGGTTTGCGCATGGAGAAATGAATATATTTAGTTTTCTCAGCATTTAATGTTAGTAGATTGTTTTGAAGCCAATTATTTACGGTATTAAAACCCAGTTGAGCGTTTTCGTAAAGTTCGCTGCTGGTTTTAGCCGTAAAAATTAACGCCGTGTCGTCAGCGTACGATACAATCTTGCCGTGTTCAATATTTAGACTACACAAATCGTTAATATAGATTAGGAATAGGGTAGGGCCAATAATGCTTCCCTGTGGGACGCCAAAACCGGTATTTTTTTGATAATCGCTCGTAAAATTATCTATTTTAACACACTGGTATCGATCCTGTAAATAGTCACTAAGGAGTTTCAACGGCGTACCTCTTATACCTATATTTTCTAATTTGTCCAACAGTATAGAAACAGGAACTGTGTCAAAAGCTTTCGCTAAATCAAGGAAAATTCCCAAGGACTGGTTCCCTTTACCAAGTTCTTGAGTGACATAATCGGTCAGGTTAAGTACCGCATCAGCTGTGGATAACTTTGCTCTAAAACCAAATTGCGCGGGTGATAGGAGGTGGTTCTTTTCAAGATAGTTAACTAGTCTATTGTTTATAATTTTTTCAAGTATTTTGGAAATAGAGGTGAGTAACGATATTGGTCTATAATTGTTGACAAGGTCTTTTTTGCCAGTCTTGAAAATAGGGATTACTACTGCCTTTTTAAGACATTTAGGAAAAATCCCTTTCGATAGACAAAGTTGAAAAATATGTGTCAAGTGGGGTACCAAAACATGCTTGAAAAGTTTCAGGACCTTATTACTTATGTTGTCCCATCCAACTGCACAATCATCCTTTAACCCTGAAATGATTCGGGCTATTTCGAACTCGTCAGTATTCAGCATAACAAAAGATTTCTGGTGACGGCTACCTATCGATTTTTGAGAAGCGGTACTTAGTCGGACACAGGACTGTTTCGGAAACTGTTGGGCAAGGTTTTTACCTACATTCACAAAGAAGTTATTTACGTTGTTAGTCGACACGAGCGGTGAGGAATCAGTTAGTAGTAGGTTCGAATTTGATTCACGCTGTTTTGTGTTATATGTGATGTTTTTAATATGTTTCCAAAGTTGCTTGCTATTTTTACCTGCTTTATTCAATTCATTTTTATCGTAATTAATCTTTAAATTTTTAAGGAGATTGTTACAGAAATTCCTGTATCTTTTATAAGTTAGTTGAAGTACTGGGTTATCAGGATACCTCTTAGTTCTCTGATGCAGTTTATCTCTGTGCCTTATACAGCGAATAAGTCCAGGAGTGATCCAAGGTTTAATATTGTACAGTTTTTTGTTTACTGTACTAACTGTCGTATTTAATAATATAGCTTGTTGCACTTGTTGTATTAAGTACGATAAAGATAAATTTGCGTCAGCAGTATTGTAAACTGGGCTAAAATCAATGTTGCGTAAATCATATCCGAGTTTGTTTATGTTTAGTTTCGTCTTTGTCTGGGGACGATTTAGCGAAGGCAGCGTTAAATTTACGGTAAGTAGGACAGCGTGATGGTCAGTAATAGTTGAGTTAGTTACTAGGGTAAAAAATGGCAAAGCAGATTTTATCATCATATGATCGAGGCAGGAACCGCTCTGATGTGTAGGCAGAAAATGTGCTGGCAGAAGCCCATGGTATGAACATAAATTAAGGTAATCTTGGGTTCCTGCATCGCAGTTTTCGGCATTAATATTAATATTTATATCACCTGTTAGTATAATATTTTTATAAGGGCTTAATGCTTGCAAAACCTGGTCCAAGCAATTGTGAAAAGAATTTAAGTTTCTAACGGAAGGGGACCTATACATCGCGACAATCGCTAAGGTTGTACCTATTTTAATAACTAAACAATTACTGGTGCAGTCTTGAAGAGATGGCTCTTCGACTGTGACCTTTAAGGATTCCTTAGCATAAACTACCACTCCATCATTTTGATTGTGGTTTATCGAGCTATAGAATATGTTGTACCCTGGCATATTTGGAAGGTTATCGTGCCGATTTGTTAGCCAGCACTCGGTTAGTATTATTATATCACAAGCAAAGTTAAGTCTATGTAGGGTAATGTTAAAGCTGTCTATATTCTTATAAATACTACGAATGTTTTGGGTTAGAATGGTTAAAGAATTTTGATATTCGGATAGATATAGTCTGCAGTCCTCTAACTCACATGACTTTGAATTAGTTAAAAAAGTGTTGTCTATTTCGGTTATTAAGCTTAAATCCATAACTATGTATTGTAAATAATATAAAAATGTACGTCTATTATTATAAATTATTATGTGGCGCTCTTAGGCGCCTTCATAGTCTACCGAGTTGATGTACCTGTACTCCGGAGCTTTCTTTGCCGGACATTCGGGGTCTCCCGTCTTGTGGTTGGCCTGTTTTTTGAACCGTAAGCATGTTGCGCATTTTGGTGCAATGGCTTTCTTTGCACAGTCATGGTTTGAGTGTCCTTCTTCACCGCAATGTCCACATGTAGGGGCCTCGGATTTACATGTTTTTGCCGCATGACCATACTGCTGACACTTGTAACATCTGGTGACAGTGGTGTAGTCTCGTACAGGACATGACGTCCAATTTATAAATAATCTGTCCTGTGTGATGAGGGCTTTACGAACGACAGCTGGTACTTCTATAATAAAATTGCAGTTCTCAGCATCTTTCTTGCCAGATTTATGACTCAGTTTGCTATGCTTACCTCTAAAAGAAACAGGTAGCTCCCTCTGATTAGATTTGGCTTAATTAAATAAGCGGATGGCCACCTCTAATCCAAGAAAATCTCGCTAATTATAATCAGGAGGGAAGCAATGGAGTCTATTTGTTATTGGTCAATTAAGGGTAATGCTTCTTGCGTCAGTAGTTAGCTCACGTATTTGCTAAAGGGCGGGTTCTTAGCTACCTCATTAGGACGTTGTTTCACGTAAAGTAACGTAAGTACAGTTTGGAGGTTTTTCTTGTAGGCCTGTTTATTTAGTTTTTCAGTACCTATACGTTAAAGCAGTGATAGCCTAGTGGTATGACCATTGGACTACCAAGTCGAAGGTCTCGAGTTCGAACCCAAGGCACGCACCTCTGACTTTTCGAATTCATGTGCGTATTAATAATTAATTATCACTCGCTTTAACGGTGAAGGAAAACATCGTGAGCAAACCTGCATATCTTAGAGATTTTTCTCGACGGTTTGTGAAGTCTGCCAACCCGCACTAGGCCAGCGTGGTGAACTATAGCCTAATCCGTCTCAATATGAGAGGAGACCCGTGCCCAGCAGTGGGACAGTATATGGGTTCATGATGATGATACATTAGTAGAATTATTGTGTACTAGAGATATGATTATTAGATAAATTTGTGGAGGTTCTGCGAATGCTGTCGTCTGGGCTGGTACCAATGCATTGGTCACAAGTGAACCACTAATTTATAATGTGCTAAAGATTATTGTGTACAGGTTTGAAGGACAATCATCATCAACTCATACGCTGTCCCTCTGTTGGGCACAGGTCTCCTCTCATAGAATGAGAGTGATTAGTCCACCCCGCTGGCGTAGTACGTATTGGCAGACTTCACACGCCATCAAGAAAATCTCTCAGGCATGCAAATACCCTCACGATATTTTTCTTCACCGCTTAAGCGAGTGATTATAAATTATAGAAGTCAGAGGTGTGTGTCTTGGATTTGAACTCGAGACCTACGACTCGGCAGTCCAATGGTCACACCACTAGGCTACTCTTTAAGCTAGGCTACTCACTGCTCTTGAATGTAGCTCGTGAAATTACTGAGCATATTAGATTTAACAACTGAGGTCTCAAGATGACAATGCATTGGTCATATTTCTGGTGTAGCTTCTGGCATCTATAGGCTAGGGCTGCCGCTTACCATGAGGCTAAATCAAAATCTCAATGGATGAGGCTAAATTAAAATCTATGATGAATAGATTTGCGGAGTAATCGCGTCACAAACTTACAAAAAAAAACACCTGCGGTCGAATTGATAACCTCCTTTGTTTTACGTCGGTTGAAAAAAAAAACATGTTTGAATAGGTGCAATTATATTATTTATTTATTACCTACTTTAATAATAAAAACGCAAAATATTTTCTAATATTAGTTTGTCCATGAATATAATTATAATGTTGCTTTCTGCGAACAATAATTACAAATTAGAAGCAACGTAATTATTAATTAAAAACATTGTTAGTGTTTAGTCTGATGTCTGAATAACTGTGTTAATTTCAATTAAATAACATACGCGTAATTGTACTGATACAATAACGCGTATGTGGTAATTATGTAAACGAGAGCTTTGGAAAAAATTAAGATTTAAGTTACAACGTGACGAGATTTTTTAAAGGGTTTGTTACAATTTAGTCAGGTTAGCTATTAAAACGTCAAGAAACACCAGATGCAAAAGAAAAACAATTGTTACGACCTTCTGGAGGGTCAAGTTATGGGTAGTTTATTTTTGTTATTATTACCGTTTCCTATATTAAAAGTGTTTCTTTAGTTTATTTAATACTAGCTGACCCCGCAAACGTTGTTTTGCCATAAAAAAAAAATTTAGGGGTATGAAAAATAGATGTTGGCCTATTCTCAGACCACCTCGATAAGCACAAAAAATTTCATCAAAATCAGTCAAGCCGTTTCGGTGGAGTATGGCAACGAAAACTGTGACACGAGAATTTTATATATTAGATTGTAAAGTTATATCCACATTGTGTATATTTGATTACGTTATACACAGCGCAAAAAACAAAAAAGCCGATGAGAAAAATATGTAGGTAATATAGCGTAAAGCTGAAAAATAAGGTGACGACACTCATTGTTGGCATCGATTTGTCTGGCGATATTTTTAGGACGAATTGAATTGATCACTCAAATTTCATTCAATTGTAATCGTGTTTGGTGTGATCACCTTAATTGTTGTTGACGCGTCTGTTATATCAGAACCAAAAGCGATAGACGGAACAACACGAACAATAATAATCTTTTACTTCTTCTTCTTCGTGTCGATGGTACGAATATTAAATGGGGAGCACTGTTCAAGTTCAAAAGTTGCCAGTACTCCACAAACGTTGTGTTGGCAGTGGGGGAGACTTTGACCCTTATACTGCCATCCCAACTATTCCTCTTTCTTTTTACAGGGCCGGCGACGCGCAAGTGATAGTGTGGTGCTGCAGGTGTCTATAGGCTACGGTAACCGCTTACCATCAGATGGGCCGTATGCTTGTTTGCCACCTTATATAAAAACAAACTTCTAGTAGAAGATACAACAAACTTTGGAAATAAATCGCTCTGTCTAGTGTTATACCTCCATTACGTCAACGGAAAAAAATTAAATCCGGATCGGATCGGATTTGATATTTCTTTCCGTTCCCAGTCGCCGGTCTAACCCTTTAAATCTTTCTTTAAATCTCCTCGGTCAGAACCTTATTTTACTGGAAAAGATGAACACATGAATAATTTGTTAGTGGTCCATTTTACGATTTGAATTACAAATACTAAGATAAATAACGTTTATTTTTTTACAATTCGCTTTTAAGGTAGGAGATACGCAATACATTTTTTTTATACCAATAGGGTGGCAAAAAAGCCTACGGTCCAACTGATGGTAAGCGGTTACCGTAGCCTATAGACGCTTGCAACACCAGGGGTGTCACTTACACGTTGCCGACCCTTTAAAAAGAAATAGGAATAATTGGGTTGGCAGTATAAGGTTAAAGTCCCCCCACTGCCAACACAGCGTTTCCTCGCGGAGCACTGGCAACGTTGCTCACCGTAAGGAACACAACACATCTCAATGTAGTGTTATTTCACTTCGGTTTTCTGCAAGGCTACTTCCTCAGTCGGGCAGCTCCAATTTGAGTGGAATTACTCCCACTATGGCCTACCTCTCTGAAATACAGTCATATGTTAGGATTTGCTCCTGTATCTTTGGTGCGTTGTTTAACACATTAGTAGCGCATAGTATAAACACATAGTGCAACATCAAAATACTATCACGCCTATATTTCCGGAAGGTTTAGGCAGAGGTATCTCAGGTATCATGGTCGTGGCGAATTTCACGGATCCTATGATAACTATAGGGCAACTGAAGACAAGTACAGTTTTGAGTCGAGTATTCGACATACCCGGTATAACCCAAAAACACTTATCGACGAGCCTGATTCCCAGAATCAGGCCCTCTAGCGTATCAGTCGCGCTTATGACCCCAAGACTTATTATTTATTTAAAAAAGCACAGCCACATCACAGGCATTACACTTATACTAAAAACAATCCTAATAACTACAGGACTAATGCACATGACAATTAAGGCGTAATAGCCCTCACAGCACAGAATTGAACAAAACAGAATTACTACCTATCACCAAACATAAATAGAATTAAATTAGCTGCAATTAACCTAAAAATTAAACTAAATACATTTGAACATTATTTGAACATTAGATTAAATTAAAATTATACAACACCAGAGGTAACACACTTAAAAATCAAAAGAAGCACAATATAGAGTTGGAAGTGCAGTAATATTTATGGACTATTTGACAAAGAAAAGTTACAAACACCTAGACACGGAAAAAGTATCCGTAGATTATGCTATTATAATATTTGTTTCAACCCACCGTTGGGCGTTGGCGATTGAGAGCAGGGGGGAGGCCATGGCGGTAAGTCTGGACATTGCGAAAGCCTTCGATCGGGTGTGGCACAAGGCGCTTCTTTCGAAGCTTCCTTCCTACGGGCTGCCTGAGAAACTCTGCAACTGGATCTCCAGCTTTCTCACGGAGCGTAACATCAAGGTCGTTGTCGACGGTTCATGTTCCAGCTCTATGCCCGTGAACGCTGGTGTCCCACAAGGCTGTGTGCTTTCCCCAACCCTGTTTCTTCTGCATATCAATGATATGTTACATTCCGTTAACATTCATTGCTATGCAGATGACAGTTCGGTGGATGCCTCTTACTTTGGCCACTCCAAAATTTCTCAGGCACACGTCCTTGAGTGTCGGAGCAGACTTGTGTCTGAGATTGAGTCTACCTTAGACCAAATCTCGAATTGGGGTAATCTGAACTTAGTGCAGTTTAACCCCCAAAAGACACAGGTCTGCGCGTTTTCTGCCAAAAAAGCTCCCATGGTCGTGCCTCCTCAGTTCCAAAACACTCGCCTTGATTTTAAGCCGAGTATTGAGATTCTTGGTACGGACGTAGAGAGTGACGTCAAATTTCGCGGTCATTTGGAAGACAAAGCTAAGTTGGCCTCCAAAAAGCTGGGTGTCCTCAACAGAGCTAGGCGGTACTTCACGTCGGCGCATCGTCTCCAATTATATAAGGCGCAAATACGGCCGCACATGGAATACTGCTGCCACCTCTGGGCCGGGGCTCCACAGTATCAGCTTCTTCCTTTTGATCGCATTCAACGTCGTGCACCTCGAATCGTCGGTGACGGGAGTCCCACTGATCGGCTTGATCCTCTTGCTCTGCGTAGAGACGTCGCGTCTCTATGTATTCTCTATCGCATTTATCACGGGGAGTGTTCTGAGGAATTGTTCGAACTTGTACCTCCCGCTACGTTCCGCCACAGGTCCACTCGCCAGAGATCGAAATTTCATCTATTTCACCTGGATGAATGGGTGTCCACCACCGTTCGTTTCTCAAGAAACTTTTTACCGCGAACGACTGCTCTGTGGAATCAATTACAAGCGGAGGTATTTCCGATCCGGTACGACATGGCAACCTTCAAGAAGCTAGCCTATTCTTATCTCAAAGGCCGGCAACGCACTGGCAACTCCTCTGGTGTTGTGGGTGTCAATGGGCGGCGGTGATCACTTACCATCAGGTGATCCGATTGCTCGTTTGCCTCCCTATTCCATAAAAAAATAAAATAAAAATAAGTGAATTCAACTTGCGACAAGTCGAGCGCTCTGCCGTCGGAACCATGTATGTACCTACCCAAATTATTGTTATCCGGGAAGGACATAGTGCTTGCCATGTGCTGATGGTGGCCATCAGGATAGTTTTAGTAGGTAAGAATCCGTCTAATCCCCTTAGACCAGTCACCTAATAAAGGTTTCGCTAGTAAACAAATAAAGATAGGGAATAACAAATAGAGAACTCTTAACTAGGGCAATAACATATCTGCAAATAATAGATTCTGTTAGCGCGGAGCGATATTTTTAGCAAATTCGCTCCGTTGACATAGATACGGTGTGAAATTATTTTTAATATCTCTGTAAAATAATTTCAAACAAAGAACGAGCTTTGAATTTGAAGAACATGTGAAGCCGTCGGTCCCGGTTGTCATAGGAACACCTATGACATTCGCTAGTGGTAGTCAGAAGCCACTGACCTCTATTAGGTCCGTGTTAGAAGCCCATAAATCTGTCAAATTTGACAAATAGGGTTGTCAGATGTCTGTCACTAGTACAAAATATTGATATTCAGGCACATCTGGTTAAACTACCGACCCCAAAATGGTTAGAAAAAAAAAATGCGACGACTTGAGAACCTCCTCCATTTATTTTTGTCGGTTAAAAAACTCGGAGGATTATGTGTATCTAATTTAACCGTAACCGGTTTACACTAAAACGCAGACAAAAATGAACCTCACCTTCAACGTTAAAATTAAAAAAAAATCAAAACAATCTCAGTGAGTTACGCGTTTCAGGAAATAAACTGTGGAAATTAATCTCTAAAGTTTACGCAGTCAATGAAAAATAGGTCTGTAAAATAATTTTAGTTCATTCTCTCAATTCTCTGGCATTCTGATTATGACTCATCTGCCTGATTAGTCTTGTAGTTGCAAGCGCCTGTTGAGCTTTCCTAGTTCGAACATTGTAATTTGCTTGGAAATTCTCAGTAAGACAATTATTTAAGTCAGCAAACTCAGTAAATCCTCGGAACAGACGAGATCCTTATGGATTAGTACTTAACCATGTGCCTAGGCTAACCAAATATAATAAGAGCTGTCTAGCAATGTGCGTGCGTATTTATATAAGTTACCTATTCCCTTAAAAATGTGCCTCTGCCTTATCACTTTTGTGATTAGGCGGGATGCTCTGTTATAATGACTCATGTAGACTACAATCGCGGTAGTTAATTGGAAAGTTGCCAAATATTTATATTATCAACGCTTTTGAATTAATGATCCGATACTTTACTTTGTATGGGGATATAGGTCAGTTGAATACATACATAATACGAGTATGTAGATATGTATATTCACGCCTTTTACATAGGGTACGCGAGTATATAACACTTTCTATTTTTTATATTCATCAATCCATTTGTTTTCCCACTACTGGGCACGGGTTGGCTTCTAGAAATTGTGGAGGCCCTTAGTCAACAACGCTGGCATAATGTGACAGACTTCCCGCACCGTTGAGAAAATCACTCAGGTTTGCTGATGCAGGTTTCTTCACCATATTCTAGTTCACCGAAGCTTTAAGTTGCCCGATTAATGGCAATAGGCTCTCTCCCTATTACATGAAGCCTAAAAATACCGGAAAACTGTGGGTTTACATTAATACACCCAATGCCAGTGTTTAAAAAATAAAATTGTGTGTAAAGACTGAATTTCCTAGTAGAAATCTACTAGTAAATTTATTAAATTAAAGTTTTCACAATGTCTACGACCTTCATTGTTATCATCAGCATCCATAGCCTGACATCAAACACTGCTGGCGTCGATCCATCTCAGTGCTGGACGTATGACATCTCCAACGATCTAACATGCTCTTAAACTGCATATGACAAGACAATTTCTTTACAGTAATAAATGATTTTTTTTATGTCTTACATTCCATTCCACGAGCATGGAAAATACGAATAATCCGCTGGCATATTCACATAAAGCTTAGGAATTTACATTGAAGTGTCCTTTGTACTTTTTATTAGTTAGCTGTCAGTAAAAGAGGGGAATGGAACGTTTATTGGGCAGTTACCGAGATTCAATAAGAAATATTGGTTCTGTTTTATTAACAGCACTTTCTGTGAGTAGCTTCTCTTCTTAATATAGTGATTGGGTATCTGGTTACGACAGTGTTAAATACCTACTAGTAAAGAAAGGCGTTTCAGGCAACGTTTCTTTTCACACGATTTCAATAATAATAATCACTATACCTAGACAGCTGGAACTAACTGCTTCGATAGTCTAGTGGCTCTACGCGCGACTCCTACGCTAGTTGTCCTGGGTTCAATTCCTAGTTCAAGCAGAGTTTTAATGGGCAATAATGGGGGTTTTGCTATGAAATTCTTAGTAGCAGCCGCATTCTTAGTAAAAAAAGCAGCTGGGATGTTGGATTTGTGCTCGATTAAATGGGAATAGGCTTGCCCCCTATGACATGGGACCTAAAGCGAAATTTGACTTGAAAATATTTGACTTTGAATTTGCATGATCATATTCAATATTATCCAAAGCCTACATTGGGTATATTCTCGCAGTTGAATTTTTCCTTCGCTAAAATAACTTCTAATCTTAGTACGGAAAATGCAAAAAAAATAACAAAAAGATACTGAAATATGTTAATATATTGACATACTGAAAGATATTTGATCTGAATACATTTCGCTGTCCATAACTTTGATATAATTATGACGTCGGATGGAAAGCCGAGTCCTCTTACCACTATGCAATACCAAAATACAAGATTGCCAATCTCTTACCCTAATGCGGCGATTATGGCTCTCTCTAAGCTACCATTTACGGTGCAGTGAACATTTACGTCCCGGCATGATGAATTGCGACACGCACGCATGAAAGTTTGTTCATTTCGTTCTTTTAATTTGATTTTGGCATGGTATAAGGCAAACAGCCAGCAGAGGGTTTCTCGTTGCCAAAAACCACGCTGCGCTATGCAGTACTATGCTGCTTTGTGATTAAAATTATGCACTTATAAGGTTTTACTTGGAATAAAGTATGAAATCCGAAGACAAATAATAAATAAATATTCTTGGACAATTTACACATCACGTCCCAAACTAAGCAGCTTGTGCTATGGGTACCTCATCATCATCATCATCAACCCTTATACTGTCCCACTGCTGGGCACGGGTCTCTCATATTGAGAGGGATTAGGCTATAGTCCACCACGCTGGCCTAGTGCGGGTTGGCAGACTTCACAAACCGTCGAGAAAAATCTCTAAGGTAAGCAGGTTTCCTCACGATGTTTTCTTTCACCGTTTAAGCGAGTGATAATTAATTATTAATACGCACATGAATTCGAAAAGTCAGAGGTGCGTGCCGTGTGTTCGAACTCGAGACCTTCGACTTGGCAGTCCAATGGTTAACCGCTAGGCTATCACTGCTTTTTACCTACAATGGATATAATACTTTTATTCTTTTTTTTTCTAAATACATATTTACAATATATAAGAAACACTCAGATGAACAACAAACTAATGTTCATCGCATAAATATTTTTGTTCTGTGGGTATCGAACTCATGACCAGCAGTCCGACACGTAAACCACTACAGACTCGTCGAAAAATTAGATGAATCCTAAGCGTGTATACATTTTTTTTATGCAGAGACTCGTAGCTAAGCGCCTCGTAGCTAAGTAAATAACAAAGCTGAACAACCGATCTGCAAGGTTAAGCTGCGATAGTCGCGGTCATTCTGTGGATGGGTGACTATTCTTAACACAGAGACTCCTAAACATGCCGCACGTCACGGAGAACACGTAAGGTGAGAGGAGAGAGAGAGTTGAGATAAGAGGCTGTCTGTATGAGAACGCTTTTACCGATAAGACCATTGTACCATTCTATCATTTATAAAAATGTACTTGGCATTTAATTTTGTTTATGGTGTATAATAAAGACTATTCTATTTTATTTCTAAAGCCGTCGATCCCGGTTGCCATGCCAACATCTATGGCATTCGTTAGTGGTAGTCAGAAGCCAAAAACTTTTTTTTTTTTATACATATAGTACGGAAAATCCTCATGGATCCTCCGCCACCCGGGGAGGTGGCAGGGTATGTCGTACTCATACCGACAAAAAACCGCACTTGCCTTCACCTGCCCTATTGTCATGGCCATGGGATCCGAGAAATTCGCCACGACCATGACAGGCTGTGGTCCAGTGTTGCTGGACCCCGTCGATAAGCGAGGCCTCTCCTCGCATACTGTTTAGGCACGTTTCGTTAAAAGCGTGCCGCCTACTGGGGCCATTGTCTGGTCGGGCGGCAGAGTCCCCCAATTCAACCGCCCGCAGGCCACAGGACAAACAGTCTATTCTCAAGATATTGGCACCTATTGCACAGGAATTTGGTTACGGAGGTTTGATGGCAGTCCCTTTGTGTAAAATACTGATATTCAGCCGCATCTGCTTAGACTGGATGCCGATGCCTCTACTTATCTCCATATTTCTCTGGCATTAATCGTATGCCAATGAAGCCCAGTTAAACTAGATATAGTATTTTTTAATGTGTAAGTAAGAATTTGGTTGGAATATAATACTACAAATATATTGAAATAAAACTGCTTTTTAATTATTTTTATTTTATCGCGTATATTGATATTATTAATACCGACGTCTCATCTCCATCTAGTTTTAATTAATAATTAGTAATAAATGTCATTGATCATGTAACAATAATAAATGTAGGGTAGCTGTCAGTAATTATATCATCAAGACGCCCACCATCTCAGTCTACCCGTGACCATGGACGCTGTAAAGGGTCCGAAACGTCGGGATTAATAATGTCAATATACGCGATAAAATCCATAAAAAGTAGTTTTATTTCAATGTATAATATTCGCGTAAATGTCAGAAATCAATACTACAAAAATATTTTGAAAGTGAAATACTAAGTCAAAATTAATTAGTAAGTAAATGAACTTAATATTGAGCAATCTTTAGTTTCTTTACTATAATAAATGTTATCAAAGTAAGAATTTAATTTGTGCATTCAAGGCGTTTAATGGCACCGGCGAGTGTTGCCAGCTTATATTAAAACTGTGTTCGAAACTTTGCGGTTTATAACAAAGTTTCGTTATTATGTGGCGTAGTGGCAACTCAGGCATCTACTTGTTGATAACAGCCGACAGATGGTTCCCAAATGTTTAGAACATGATGACCACTACTTTAAGTACTTAGTTATATAGTTTGGATATCTTAATTTGGCCCTGCTAACTTTTGTCGCGGGGACGTTCATATGGACATTTCACAATATTTTTGCGATCGCTGAACCAACAGTTTTGTTTAAGAAGATAATCTATTTTTATTTGTTTCCTTATTTTCCTGATTTTCTTATTTATTTACGGGTACCATACTTTAATGCACATTGTGGTAGGTACATAAGTCGGACTTAATGCCGCGAAGCATTCTCTACCAGTCGAAATCATCAAAATTAGGTACAAAAATACATAACAATCTACGTAGGCAATTACATAAATCTACTATACACAGTATAACATACTCTTTATACAATTAGTAATAGGTACATACTTTAAGATTTATACATAAGTACCTAATATTGTATAAACATATTAGTATGATGAAAACACAATTACCTACTTAAAGGGTTCAGCGATTAAAAGTAGGTTTCCCGAACTTTACGTTCAAATGAGAATTAGTACCTAACTCTTTGCTTTTTTATGTCAAGCGGAAGCAAATTCCATTTTCTTCTTTGAATAATTATTATCAGCCAGTATTCAGGTGGCTTTCTTTATACGCTCTAGAGGCCTTTGTTCAGTAGTGAACCTCTTTGGCTGATAATTATGATGACAATAATAAAGATGAAGAAGAAAATCGTCGTGAAGAACAAAAGTGTGGTATAAACTATAGAATCGGTAATTCCCTCTCATTTACTCTGACAGTTAATCTGAGTCCAACAATTACGCATTAATGGTTTATAACAACTTCGCTTATTTTATATAATTTTATTGCATCTGTCAGCCAAAGATATAGTTAAAATATCCCTTAATCCGCGAAAACCCTTCGCAGAATGTATTATTTCAATATTCGTACAACTACAATATAGGTACCTACGTTTAGTTTAGAAAGTAATGCCTTAAAATATATCTGTGTTATTCTGCTGTTGAAATAAGTACACGTAAGTATTTTAAAAGATAAGATCGTGCGACACGAAAATGTATATGCAAATTCAAGTTGTGATTTGGCAGAGCGCGCGATGTCGCATACCATTCTGCTGGTTTAAAATAACTTTGCTTAGTAAGATAAAAATAGAGGGACGTCGTGTTATCCTAAACATTTTGTTTTTAATATTCTATTTGTGTTATTGTCATTGTAAAGGAGGTAAATTCATCATTCTCCAAGCCTTTTCTCAATTACGTTTATTTTGTTTATTTAGGATTTAGAACAAAATATATAGGTACACAAACATGACATACAAGTAATAGTTAACAAAGATCGCAGGTGTACTCCTTTACTTATAGGAGACCACAGCATGCACAACATGCAATGCAATGTTGGGGTCGGCTTTTCTAGACAATATCGATTTAAAAGGGTAGGTAGGTACACCGGTTGTCAGGAGGTTTGGGCTTCTGACTACCACCAAAAGGATTGTCGTCACCTATGACATACGGAACCGACGGCTTTACGTGCTCTCCGAGCCACGGAGGGGTCTCGATTTATTAAGAATGGTCACCCATCCACAGACTGACCGCGACCAGCGCAGCTTAACCTTGCAGATGGGTTGATTTGTATACTTGTTACTTAGTCACAAGCCCCTCCGAGATTTCTAAACTATACAATAAAGTTTATGGGTACCATAAACTGAAAATCTGAATATAAAAAATAGCTCTATCTATATTCGCAACGCAAGTTGCATATACCTATAGGTACAGACGCCCGTCATCAACCGATGGGTTTGGAGGATCCTTCCTTTAGATGGAGGGGCAACACATCGTGGTCCTCCACAGTGTACATTTCGAAAGCTTTTTCGACCACTTCCTAAAAGTGGTCGACAAAGCTTTTAAGTAAGCCTATTCAAATAGACAAATGAACGAGCATTTATCACGCTTATAAAAATGAAAAGCTAGACAGGACAATCCTCGTGAGTTTATAGACAATGAAAAATAAATATTAACTTCCAGCGGTTACACGTAACTACTTCATCAGTCTAGTGCTGGTAACCACGTCTGCTGAGTTTAGAAGTCCTCGATCCCAGAACAAGCAGTATGATTGGGTATTTCTAAAAAAAAACAGTAGCAGTCCTTATGCCTGGTTGATTTGCAGTAGGCTCTCTCTTTATTTAATTAGACCTAAACATGCATGAACTGTGTGTGTACATCACTCTCTTTTTTATGGTACGTAAAATTCTCACAGATCCTTCGCCACCTGGGGAGGCGGCAGGGTATGTCGGATACAGGCATGACGATATAATGTTAACACATAACGCTAACGTTTACAAATCTGCCAGTGTTTACATTAACATTAATTCTTCGCGTTATTACGTAAGCTTATGATTTTTCTGAGCCCTTGTCATGTGTCAGTGTGTGTGTATGCGCAACAAAGAAGTTAGTTTCAAAGTCGGCTTATGAAACCTTTCATGATCGGACCCATGTACTTAATGTTTAGCTTTGTCGTTACAAAGTTCCAGGAAATATGTAATTTTTAAAGTAACTGCTTAAGGACGGGATTCTTCTGTGTCATGACTTAGTTCTCTTCTCTGACAAATCACATAGCACAATTAATATCAGAGCCATTTATTTAGAGGTAAGTCTTATAAAAAAATATTATACAGCATATCAAAGTATATAGCAGCGATAGCCAAGTCATATGACCATTGTTCTGCCAAGTTAAAGGTTTTTCAAGAGTTCGAATCCAAAGCACGCACTCTGACTTTTCGAATTTATGTGCATATTTATTATTATTTAATTAATTATCACCCGCTTAAACAGTGAATGAAAACATCGTGAGGAAACATGCATGCCTTAGAGATTTTTCTCGATATTGTGTGAAGTCTGCCAACCAAAGCTTAACGAGGAGACCCGTGCCCAGCAGTTGGACAGTATATGGGTTGATGATGATGTAACTGTAGATAACTGTACTATAACTCGACACAGACGACGTCTGCGGTGTACTGGGTTTGAATGTCGTACTGCTGATAAAGTTCCCTGGGTTCGATTACCAGTGCGGTTTTTAGTCGATATGAGTACGACATACCCTGCCACCTCCCTGGGTGGCGGAGGATCCATGAGGATTTTCCGTATTATAAAAAAAAAATAGGTCAAGCAAACTGTTTTTGGATCTCTGATATTCTAGTAGCAGCAACAGTTTGGAATTGTGCCTGTTAGTGGCAATAGGATCGCCCCCTATTACGTGGGACCTAAATATACCGGCGAACTGAGGGCGTACTATAGTACATCTCTATCTAACCATTCGGGGAATACAGAGGTGATGGTACGTATGTATGTAATTATGGCGTTACGTAAAAACATGTCTAGTTGGCTATCTCTGGGTTAGGATAAAGCCTGTGTCGACGCCGAGCATAGTATGAACTTTATTCGACTCTCTCATGTCGAATTATCAAAATCCGTGACAAAATAACATAATGCTTTGTTGGTTCAACCTTGACAAAGTATTATTAATTTATCTTACGTGACTTGGTGTGACATATTAGGTATACGTGAAACACTTATCTATTAGGCTTGCCGTAGGTAACTATTTCTACACATTTTAATTTCGTAATGTGTCGTTAAAATAAAAATAAAATAACGTTTGGGACAATTAACACAGCACAATATTATAGTCCCAAAGTAAGCAGAGCTTGTACTAATGGGTACTAGACAATGGATATAATACTTTATATACTTTTTTTTTGTAAATAAATACTTATAATAATATATAAGAAACACCCAGACAAACGCAAACACTTTAAATGTTCATCGAACCCACAACCTTATGATCAGCACTCGAACCACTAGACCACAGAGGTCATCGAGATTTATAAGAAACTAGCTGATATCCGCTGTTCTACGGATATCATAAAGGACTTTTAGAGACAAAATGTAGCCTGTCCTTCTCCAAGGTCTAATCTATCTCTGCACTAAATTTCATCACAATCGGTTAACAGTTTAGGCGTGAAAGCGTAACAGACAGAGTGACTTTCGCATTAGTAATATTGGTAGGGATTACAATTTGTTGAATTGGTGAAGTTACGTCTCTTCTCAAGGTCGCTCGTCTTCGCAATTGTGTTACATAGGCCTACCTCCTAGATCTGACATGACCTCATTATTTGATAGATTATACTACTCCATTTCTCCAGTGCCCTCGTTTCTTTCACATCCGGATGAGAATAAATTGACATGTTTTTTTTGGTGATTTTCTTTGGATGAGACTTTGTAGATGTAGATTATTATTGTTTTTTTTTTTGGCTTACAAATAACTTATTGATTTCTGACATATATAATTTTATCATCAAGACGCCCACCACCTCAGTCTACCCGTGACCGAAAACGTTGTATAGGCTCGGGATTAATAATATCATTATAAAGCGATAAAATCCTTAATAAAAAGTAGTTTTATTTCAATTACAAATACCCAACTGTTGGAATAAGCTACTAGCTGTGTCTCGTGATCCTTACCCGCGATCTTCTAACTACCTGAGGGAATTTCCCAAGATCCTTTTATCCTATTCCCTTTCGTTGGCGGCAATAAGCAAATCCTAGCATCAATAATTGGGATATTTTACCCCATTAGTCACCACTGGCAACCTCTGGGATAATTAAATCCCATTTATCATCACTGGCAATAAATGAAAAAAACAATTCCCATTTGTCACCAGTGGAAACGAAACCAGTAGTGATGACTGGGAATAAGCCATATAGTCTGCTTAACGTAGGCTTCCTACAAAGAGCACCAACAATTCCGGTCTTGGGCAGCTCGCATCCATCCGCTGCCAGCCACCTTCTTCAAATCGTCGACCCGTCGTTTCGCATGGCGTCCCACACTACGCTAAATGATTGAAAAATAATTACGATCATTAACTGTAGCCAACCCTCATTTAGTCGATTATAACTGGCGAATTTTGAAAAATTTTCGCTGATACCGATACAGAATCCCGCTATATCTATAACTAGAGATGCACCTGTTACTCTAAGTAATGTCGATAAACAATACTCGATTCCCGAACCAATTCCTCGAATTAAATGTTTGAGTATTTTAAATTGTTGAATGATGGGAAAACAGATGGATGGACGGAAATGTTCGCAGCTGTTATGTATCCGTTTGAGATGGATCTTATTCAAAGATTTAATCTATCTGTTTACAACACTTTGTATTTAATTCACGTTATTATAAATTATCGCAGCGTACTTTTGGTGTTTACAAAAAGTCAAATAATACATTTGTTTTATTACAATAGTAGTCAACACTAGTTGAACGGTTCCAAAAACTGGGTCTTATGGTGAAGAATCGGCAAGGAACTCCATAGACACTCATTAAAAAAATATATAACAGTATTTTGTTAGTTTACACACAATATTATTCTGAATCGTTATGCAGTTTGATTAGTATCGAGTATAATAAATAAGAATTATATTTAGTATCGATCCGAGGAGTGAGCAGAGTATATCGGACTCCTATTGACTAATAATAATATACCCAAAAATAATAATAATCATATTTTTAGGACATTTTACACAACACCATCTAGTCCCAAACTAAGCAGAGCTTGTACTACTGGATACTTGACAATGGATATAATACTTATATACTTTTTTTTTGTTGTAAATATGTATTTACAACAAAAAGTAGTATTTCTATGTATTATAAGTATGTACTTATAATACTTAAGAAACACTACTAAAAAACCGCACTTGAAAAAAAAAAGCGAAGTGGGCATTCGTTTACCACATGCGACAGGGTCTGGTCAGGTGCTCCGTAATCGCACTGTGGTGACTCTCTTAATTTCCATTTATGGAGGTGGCGGTTAGTTTTCCCATGGTTGGAACGGTACCGGTTCAGTCGGGTCCAAGATTTACGGTCCGAGTCGAAACCTGGCAACTTCTTAGTGGGATCCGATACGAGATTCGTACTTACGTGTTTAAAAAGGCCCCACTCTGAACGCCAAGCCCCGTTTAGGTCAAAACGGTTTTTAATCCGTTCGTCTGTCCAGATTGTAGACGTTGAACTTAGACGAGAAAAGTCAGCTTCGTCGTCATCCTGCTCACCAAGTACAGACGCCAGCAGGTCAAGCTATCCAAAACTGTAAAATTTTCCTTATTCAATATGAACCTATAGCCTAGTGGTATGACCATTGGACTGCCAAGTCGAAAGTCTCGAGTTCGAACCCAAGGCACGCACCTCTGACTTTTCGAATTCATGTGCGTATTAATAATTAATTATCACTAGCTGAAACGGTGAAGGAAAACATCGTGAGGAAACCTGCATACCTTAGAGATTTTTCTCGACGGTTTGTGAAGTCTGCCAACCCGCACTAGGCCAGCGTGGTGGACTATAGCCTAATCCCTCTCAATATGAGAGGAGACCCGTGCCCAGCAGTGGGACAGTATATGGGTTGACGATGAACGATGAATATGAACCTTATTGTTTTGTATGAAAGTTGAAAATCAATCAAAGAAATTTGACAGATTGTGGTATCTTGATGCCGGCCTCTGTACCTAATCTTCCTACCACGACAATACTTATAAAGGTGTAGTTCACAGAAGTTCCAACGCTACACGAACAAAGTTGGCAGACGATGTAACAAACAAAACAGTTGTAGAGGTAATTTTGTTTAAAGCCAGACTTCCACTTGGGTCATACCGATCGATACGAATTGCACCCTAGACAGTTATGACTAGACAGTTATAACTAGACAGTTATAACTAGACAGTTATAACTAGACAGTTATAACTAGACAGTTATAACTAGACAGTTATAACTAGACAGTTATAGGAGCATATCATGCGATGTCCGGTCAAATATCCATTGTCTAGTACCCATAGTACAAGCTCTGCTTAGTTTGGGTCTCGATGGTGCTGTGTAAAACTGTCCAAGAATTAGCCTTGAATATTCCCTTATCTTCATCTCCTGGATATTGTTATTATGAAATAATTCATAACTAATTATGTTATATGCTGTTTACATATACATACATCATCAACCCATATACTGTCCCACTATTGTGCACGGGTCTCCTCTCACAGAACGAGAGGTCCATCACATCATCAGTATTTTACGCAGAGTGACTGCCATCAGACCCCCACAACCCAATTTCTAGGCAAAAGCGAAATCCTGAGGACAGGCTTAGGCTAATATATCTTAACCGGCAAACTGTGTGTGTACATTAGTACACCTCAGTTTAACCCTTCGGGGAATACAGGCATGATGGTATGTGGCCGCTGCAGTCCACTTGGCATGTTCTAAATTTCGGTCTACGGTTTATAGATATCTGACTAATTGCTTTAGTAATTATTGTTATCGGTATTCGGATTATCTTGCTCTCGGAGGTACGAAGGGGTATTGATGGTAACCTAATCATAAAAAGAAAGAAAAATAATATAAAAAAATGAAAGAAAACAAATAAAATATTGTGTGCTGCGTCGAATAGGCCCCAGTTCATCTAAATGCCAGACCACTGGTGAGCTACCTGGCGTTGGTTTTCAACTAGACTTTACTAGACCTTTAAAAGTGATGTGTCATAAGCCTTGAACCTGTACAAGACCAGCTTAATCTATAGATGTGATTATTGTTGGATAAGAACTCCATTATGATACACTAAAAATAATTTGGTCGTTTTGCGTTCATGAATTTCTTAATATATTCAGACTGTTTCAATGTTATACTTCATTAAATATATCCTTCTGAATTGATTTTTCATTTTTCTACGCAACACATGTTATTGTTTCGTAGAGTTGACGTCATTTCAGTGTTTTTGATAATTAGATACACCTTTGCGGATACCGATCTAACGTTGAAAAATGTATATTGTCACATTTTTCAGAAAAAACAAACTGAATTCGCGACAGGCCGAGATTATAATACGCTCGAAAGATATAATGTGGGTGAATAGAACAAAGTATCATATAAGTCACACAATCTTTTGAGTATTTGAACACAACCCAAGTGACTAACGACTGTTGTTTGAATGAAATACCAAGATTGTTTACGTAAAACGTTAGAATGAGAAGGAAAATGGAAACAATTTCATGGTTCGTGACCGGCGAGATTATTTGTTACTTGAAGTAAAATATACTTTGTTTTTCGAATAAAACGATTTTAGCAGCTAAGCCAGTAGCTACTACTTAGATAAAATAGGGTCGTAGATAGTTACAGTTAGGGTTACCAGTTATTTCCGGAGAAAAAGCCTGATTTCCATTCAACAATCCTGAGTATATTTTATCGAATTTTGCGAATTCTACGCAAACGAAATTTACATCTTTGTAGCCCGCAGCACGACCCGTGGGCAGTGCGTGCAGATCTATTCGTATAGACTCTATTTTAATGAAAATTCTAAAAATTCGGAGATTTATAAATCAGATTGCAAACCTGAAAAGAGACTAAAAATCCTGAAATGTCATAACCCTAGTTACAGTAGAAGTTAAACATTGATAATACGTAAATATTTTGTTTGCTACCTACATATTTGACGATCTCTGTGGTCTAATGGTTCGACAGCCGGACTGCTGATCACGAGGTCGTGGGTTGAATACTCACTCACAAGACACAAATATTTATGTGATAAGTAAGTTGTGTTTTTTATGTAATACAAGTACCTACTATCCATATCATCCATCTCCAGTATTCATTAGTACAAGCTCTGCTTAGTTTGAGATTAAATGGTCCCGAGTGTAATGTCGCAAAATATATAATAAAACAAACTCGTTTTTTTTTTTATAATCAATAAAAATATTTTACAGAAATGCTATTTAAAAACCTTTCCACATAGATAATATACAAAAAAAAAGACAAAATATTTTGTCTTATACATATAGGTGTCATCTGGTAAAGATCCCAGCTGGCAGCATTGCAACGTTGAATAGCAATGTTAATTTCTTTAACCCAAGTAAAATTGTCGCAAAAATATTTTATGCATAGCATTTACTACAATAGCAAAAATAATTATATTAGTGACTATTATTTTTTTCTAATTTTCTTATCTGGACTTTATGATTGACCCTACTCACCGTAAGGTTGCCAGTGCTCCGCGAGGAAACGTTGTGTTGGCAGTGGGGGTAATTTGACCCTTATGCTGCCAACCCAACTACTTATTCCTGTTTCGTTTTACAGGGTCGGCCACACGCGAGTGATACCTCTGGTGTTCCTAGCGTCTATAGACTACGGTAACAGCTTACTATCAGGTGGGCCGTATGCTTGTTTACCACCTTATATAAAAAAAAGGTAATTCATTTTAACGACCTACAAAGATTAGGTAAGTTAGTGTCAATCAAACTAAAACAGTTTAATGCCCACCCGTCTAACTTTACCTATCATTTGATGTTGAGGTGAATTGGCAAAGTTGTGGACATATTATGATCCTTCATAATAATATGTCCGTAACTTTGCCTGTGTGATGAGTTGTCAATGTGTTGATTTCAGGTCATTTCAGAGTTAAATAACACAAACTACAATGGATCAAATATAATATTTAATAACATAACATACCATCACGCTTGTATGGGAATACAAGCGTATAGGGTTAGGCAGAGATGTAAACCCACAGGGGCCATACCACAACGTGTTAATGCGATAATTTTTAGGTTGTGAGAAAGGGATGGTGCTATTTAATTTATAGAGCGACATCCCTCTCTCTCAGTCGGAAAACGATCGCAATAATAGGTGATGGTACGGTATGGTACGGCCTCAGGTCGCCGGTATGTTTAGGTCCCATGTACTAGGGACCGAGCCTATTGCCATTAACCGGGAACGAAAGCAAAACTTCGAGCTGCTACTGAGAATTTCATATAAAAAGTTTGAATATTGCAATATACCTAAATAGTATTAATCGTATAAAATGAAAAATATTCATAGATTTTCTTTTTATACGTACTTACCGTGGGAACGGTTAATTATGCTTTAATTTATACCTAAGTATTATAAATTCAATCAGACTACTGAAATAGCACTTTTGAAAAGTTATTTCGCCTGTGACACAGGTTTATCCTGGTACAGGCACCAAATATTAGTACCATTATAATTTCTAAGATTTATATTGTATTTAATCAACTCAATGGTTTTTTGAATAAATTTTATTATTATTATTATAATTTTATTATTTGCACGGTTCCAAAAAGTTGTTCTTATAAGAAGAACCGGCAAGAAACTCCATTCCAGACACTCTTTTAAAAAAAAACATGATTAAAGTGTTAATCTTGGTTTAAATTTTTTACAGGTTTTAGTACAAGCTGCTTAGTTTGGGACTAGATGGTAGGTACAGTGTAAAATCCAAAAAGAAAATTAATTTCTTAAAAATTTTAACATAAATAAATATAATCCTATTATTAAGTAACTTCTTAAACTACTTAAGTTCATAAACAGTCCTTAATGTTGTAAGGAAATTCTCAGCAGTCGCCACTTGATTTCTATTAAACTATTTAATGTAATTTTAACTTTGTTTAATCTTCATTCAACATCGTTCCCAAACAGGGCCGAATTAGCTGCTGTATTCAAAGTGAAAATGTATTTGGTGTTCATTGAGGTATAAACACACCTACTATGTAGTACCCTTTATTGTTGATCGTCCCACTTGTAGGGCATAAACCCTCCTCCCTAACTATTCTTTGCGATTTCGTTCCAAGAAGAGCTCATTCCACTGTGCTCGTGGCCTGTTGTAGTCTCCCATTTTGTTGGACCAAGTAAGAATTCTGTTTATTCCACGGTATTTTTATTGGTTTGGCGCGAAATAAATAATAATAATAAAATATACTTAGTCTCTATTAATCCATAATAATAATAGTCATTATTATTATTTCCTGAAAAATAAAAACACATGACGAGATCGACGAGATTATTAAATTACATATTATTTATCCAATTCTAGAACAATAACCTATGATTTATCCGATTATAACAAAATATATGTTTTAAAATAAGTACTAAAAAATGTATAGTTCTAGCATGAAGATGGCTTGAATTTAGAGTGCTAATACTACTATTTGTTTATAACTAGCCATATCCTGCGGTGTCACTCCCAACGGACTTCTTAAGAAAAAGCCTATTTCCTTCTCCAAGGTCTAATCTATCACTGTACCAAATCTCATCAAAATCGGTTCAGCGGTTTAGGCGTGAAAGCACAGACAAACAGAGTGTCGTGTTTATAATATTAGTCGGGATTTCTTTATTTTTGTTCCTGCCTGGAAAAGGAAGTTAGACGTCGCGTCATCATCGGATCGGGAAGCCGGCCCTGTCTACCCATTCCACCAGAGATAGTGGAAAGTTAGTCCAAGTGAAATGACTTTAGTTGGCTATTTGTCGCGACGCTGAACAAAATGGCCGCTGTTTTTCGGTGAACTAATATAAAGTTTATTATGATAGGTCGCCATCACGAAGGTTGCAAGATTTACAGCATTTTTTTATAAAGTAAACATCGTAGCTTTAAGTATTGTTTTTTATTCTACTAAGATTAGGCCTTGAAAAAACTTTCATACCGTTTCACATTTTGTTTTCACACGATTAAAAAAAACGTTTTAGCGGAAGGCACAGGATTCTCATGGCTATGACAATAGAGCATGTGAAGGTGTGTGGTTTTTAGTCGGTACGAGTTCCACATACTGTGATACCTCCCTAAGCGGAAACGATCTATTAAGACTTACCAACATTACAAAATAAGGCCTAGTACAGGATAACCCAGGTCATATAATTTTCATATGACAGATTTTATAGATAATGTAATGATTATAGGAGCTTCAATTCGGGTCTGGGTGTTTGTGTATGTGATAATTTGTGTTTGTAAACAAACCCACGATACCAGAGCAAATCCTAGTGTGAAGCAACATTTTTTTTAAAGAAAAATAATGACAATATTCGGTTATTTTTTTGAGATTTCGTTATGGTGTGATAACTGCTTCATTAGACTAGTGGTCTTAAGAGCAAGAAGTTTTAAGTTCAATTCTCAGGTCGAGTGAAGTATTATTGAGTTTTTCTATGAAATTCTCAGCAGCAGCTAGGAATTTAGATTTGTGAACTGTGGGTGTACTTTGGTACACCTCTGCCTAACCCTCAAGGAATTCCGGTCGTGATGGTACGTTATTTTATGCTCGCTATGACGTTGACGTTTTATCATCCGATAAAATTTAATGATTCAATGCATTGTCTGTGAAATTAATACAAACTGCATTCATTTAATTTGATATCCATCATCGTTAATACCAAAACAATGTCATGTTACAATTCAGTATTCGTGATTGAAGTTTAAAATGGAATATAAATCTATATTTAAATGTTATACTTTTTCATCGGAAAATGAGGTTATGATTTCGAGAGGTTAATATTATTATACGCACGATGACAGCTATCACTGTTTGTCAGTATAACCTTAATAAACGTACTCTACAGTCAACAGTACATCAAGTTACCACTAACTATCAAATTTTCTCAATCGATTTTGATCTTGACCATCAATATTTTAAAGTTTAAAATTATTTGGAGAAATTTGACAGTTGTCAAACGTTGTTGTGTTTGTATAACCCGATGTGCTGTTGACTGTATTTATTATTATTTTTGGGGTGAGGCGGCAGGGAGTGTCGAACTCGTACCAAATTAATATCACACTTATCTTCTCTTGCCCTATAGTCATGACCATGGGATTTGGAACCTTCCACGATTATGACAGGAAACTTACTATTGAGAGGTTTTGACCACCCGCAGTAGGATGGTAATTTATATTACCATTATTCGAGTAAGTTTAAACTTTTTTCTACAAACAACGATGACGTGCTGTTAGGGCCCACAAAATGTAAATAAATTCTTATTTTGAAAGCTTAAAACACTTCCGTATCCGAGTTTTATGTTGGCCTGATTCCAGAGAAAACGAGAAAAAATAACACTGCCAACTTACAATGTGAAATTTGTTCGTTCGAAATTCAAAAGGGTAGCAGACTCCCGGTCTACACCAGGCTCCATTTGTGTCGGTGTAGAAAATCGCCCCATAAAGGCCGCCCTCGCTTTTAAAAAGTAGAATTATCTTTATACTTTACGGTGCCTTATCAAAAGTAAGTATTTTTATTAGAATTTTTAATATCTGTCTTTGTGAATGTATTTACGAGCTAACGGTGAGGTTGTTTAACTTCAAAACGTAATTTATTGTGTGACTACGTTTGTTGCTTTGCCAAAAAAGACATTTAAATAGGCTAGTACTTACCTGCAAATCAAAAAATGTCGTTTTGTATACATAATAATTCCCAATCCTAAGCAAAAATACTTATTGCACAGCAAAATAGTCACCTCAAAATATTGTTATATACGAGTACCTACTTACACTATCGTGGTCTCAAAACATTCAGATTTGGCTCTAGCCCTCGCTTGTTTGCTCGCTCGGCTCGTGCGATGTGTGGTCACCACCTAACCGATATCTGTATTTTGCTGCTCAATCAGTAATTTTGTCGCTCAATCACTATTTTGGATGCGCGCTTTAATTCCATTTAAATATAACTAGCGATAAATGGGACATCACTAATACGTTCTTTCCAATTGGAAAAAAATCGCTCTATCATCAACCTATATACTGTCCCAATGCTGGGCACGGGACTCCATTAATTATTAATACGCACATGATATCGAAAAGTCAGAGGTCCGTCCCTTAAATTCGAACTCGAGACCTTCGACTTGATAGTCCTATGGACTAACCACTAGGCTATCACTGCGCTTTATATAAACCTTTATAAATTTCTTTATTTCCACCGTTTCGTTCTGAATAAGAAACAAATAGACTGATTTTCTGTATCCGTGATTTCATCCGTGCGCCGTAAAGAAAATATATTTTATACAGATTTGTGCCAAAATAGTTTCGTGATTTAGTTTAGAAGAAGTAACAAAATAGACTTATAAACTTTCTCCAGCAAGACAGGCTGAACCGCCTGGGAATTAGCGAGTTGATTGATTATTTTTTTTCATTTTCAAAACGAAATTAAAATCAATTAAAATAAAGAAGTTATAACAATTTTATCTTTATGCTAGACAGAGCGTACTATACAAAAATGTGACGTCAATATTCCGAGCGCCATACAAATTCTATAGATGGTACGAACACTCGTTTCGCGTGAAACACACACACAGAGACAGAGACAAGTCAAAAACCTCGTCGTTTTTGCGTCGGGGGTTAAAAATTGAAAAAAGGTTTCTAAATTATTTCTGTTCCTTATTTAACTCTCCCCAAACAATTAGGATAGGCAGACGCTCCTAACATTGTTATTCAGTTGTTCCTCAAATAGGCTTGGTGCTTATTAGAGGCACTTAAAGTTGCTCCACATGTTATTGCTCGTGCACTACATATTTAACTGGCAGGTAAACGAATTAGTTGCGGTTGCGATGGCGCCGGCGCAACACTAATCTTGTTAGACAACACACTTTCTTGATAGATGTACTTCTATTATCTAATGGAACCAGTCATTAGAATCGTGTTTTCAATTGTTTTTGTATTATGCATTAAAATAATCATCGTGATCATAACATGACGCCTGTATTCCCGGAAGGGTTAGGCAGAGCAGAGTGTATTGATTACCTATACACCCACAGTTTGCCAGCATGTTAAGTCCATGTAATATGAGACGAGACAACAGCCGTTAACCAGGCATAAATCCAAACTCCGAGCCACTAGGTACTGAGAATTTTATAAAAATAAAATAAGTACCACTGTCTGGTATGGGAATCGAACCCTAATTAGGCATTAAAAAGCGTTCATATTAAAAAGTCAGTATAGACCGCAATTAATTTTGTTATTGCCATTTTTGTCACAACGCAACGGGGGAAGAAGGCACGACCTTGTATAGTTTCCAATTAAAACATAACATACCTTTTTTTTAGCGTACATGTTTTGCCAACTATGGCATACAAATTAGAATTAATATATAACAATCAAATATATATATGACAGGAGCCATGCAGAAAATGCTGTTCTTCATTAGCGTGGTCTTTGCAGTATGCAAGCGCAGTTTAGCATTGCTCCTATATCCTCGAAGTGTTAGAACGGTGTTCTTATGTACGGGTGTACATAAGTACACCTGCCTTTGGCAAACTGTGGGTACAGTTTGCTGAAATGTTTTAGGTGCAATGTAATTGCCATGCTTGCAAACCGTAGAATAAAGCAGCAGTATTTCAGTTGAACTAAATAAAGCCAACCATTCTTATAGATATTATGCGAACGTGTACTTTCTACGTTAGAACAAACAATTTTAACGGAGGTTGAAAAAGCACTCGTGTGTATTAATCCTTACAACACGTTCCATGTCTCAAGCGTGTTGAAGTATGTTTGAAAACTCACATCCGTCGAATTTTCCAGAAGTTTTCCCACGATTCTGACAGCTGTTACATGTTGGTACTCATTATAATATGGAGAAGATTAAACTTCAGTAATGCCTCTCTATGTTAAAGTAACGACATAAATGATTCTCTTTATAAAGCTAAAATATTTTCATAGATTTAACAAAAGACGGATAGAGGCTTGTCGACATTTCAGACTATACAAATAAATTATTGGTTTTCTTTTCATACTATTAAGGTGGCAAACAACGGCCCACCTACCTAGCGGTTAGCCTTTGCGCGTTGCCGACTCTGTAAATCAAAAGAAAAATAGTTGGGTTGGCAGTATAAGAGTCAAAGTCCCCCCACTGCCAACATAACCTTTCCTTGTGGAGCACTGGCAACCTTGCTCACCGTTAGGAATACAACACAGCTCAAATCAGTGTTATTTCACTGCAAGGCGGAGGTACATCCCCAGTCGAGCATAATAACTCCCACTAGACCCTTATAACACACAAATCGGGTAGGAACCCGAAACTGCTAATATTATGCTAATATTCTGCCGACTGCTGCAAAGCAATAATATCCTAACATTAATGTGTTCTGGTTTGAAAGGTCTCAAGATGACAACGCGCCAGTGATACCACTGGTGTTGCTGGCGTCTATTATATAGGCTGCGATTGCCGCTGACCATCAGGCGCCCCGTATGCTTGTTTTTGTTTGTCATATTTTTTATCACAAAACAACAAGGATCATTAACATAAAATAGCAAAATAAGACGAATGAATACTTATCGAATCTCGAAGCACAGTCTCAAAAACATCGGGGTTCCGTATTCATCCACTTGTTGAATAAACTACGAACTTGTAACTGCGGTCTCACATGAATTATTCCAAAGTCGCTTGTACTGAATCTATGATACCGTAGTACCTACAGTGCATGTCGCTTGCAGAAAGTGCATCAACCTGACACAATGAGCGCTGGCCGCAGAACGCAACGGGTCGCGGCGGCGGCCCGTGACGGCTTTGTGCGCTGAAACCCGACGCCCACGGGATTGCTCTCGTGTGTGCCTCGACTTGTACCTTATTGTCTCTGCCCTCGCTACTCATAGGTAGGCTCATTAAAAGTTGTTTTTTTTTTTTTTTTTTTTTTATCGTTTATTCATAATAAAATACATGCATTTGAACTTATGCTAAGCATCGCCAAACTGTGCAACAGTTTGTTGGCGATAGTGGCGCTCTTTTACTTTTAATACATTAACACAAAATACATAACATAGGTAACACATACAATAGATACACTTTAATATTTATAATGGCCTCTCTCTCTCTCTCTTATTTTAATAACATTTTATAGTTCTAGTTAACAAATTTTATGAATATATCTTTCAGTCTTTTCTTTAATGTTACAGTGCTTATGTCTTTGGATGTTTCTCTTAGGAAGTCTATTTTATTATATATTAGCGGAGTTAAGTATTGCCTAGTTCTTTTACCATAATAATTTCTTACAAGTGAGGTCACATATTTACCCTTCACAGCTTGCCTGGTACAATATTTATGAGTTATAGGTTCCTTGTATTTATTTATTTTGTATTGTTCTAGAGCAATAAGGTATTCTACTTTTTCATGAACAGGTAGTATTTTACATATATTAAATAATAGCTCATAATTAGGCTTACATTGTAGTTTAACTTTTTTGCTAACTAGATACTTGAGTAGTCTAATCTGTAATTGTTTTATACGATCCATTTGAGTTTTGAATGTTAGTCCATAACTGCTTAATCCATAGTGGATTAATGAGTCAGCTAGTGCATAATACAGTATATACAATACCTTTCTGTTCACAAAATTGCTAAGATGAAAAAAATTACCCAGAATTGAATTTAGTCTATTACATACACCACTAATGTGCAGTTTCCAGTTGAGATTACTATCTAATAACAAGCCCAAGTATCGGTATTTATCTACTACATCTATGTGTGTGCACTGGCAGCCAGCTTTATTTCGATGTAGGCACTCATATGTATGACCAGTTATATGCATGCTTGACTTACCTTGCTTAATAATTTTATTGTAGGGTGAACTTATGTACATGACCTTAGTTTTATTTAAGTTAATAATGATACCATTATCATGTGCCCATTTGATTATACTTTCGAAGTCTTTCTGTATGTATTTCTGCGCATCTTTCGTGTTGTTGGTTGAGTACAATAGGCACATATCATCGGCGTACATAAACGTCTTACAATGTTTTATCACATTACTGACACTGTTGACATGCATAATGTACCCCACAGGACCAAATACTGATCCGGTCGGCACGCCCAGGCTCACACTTACCTCGTCTCCTGTGGTTCCGTCTATCAATGTACTTAGGGTTCTATTTTGCAGATAGCATTTAAACCATCGACTGATGGGACCTCTGATACCACATTCGTCCATTGCTCGCAGTAGTACATCGTGTTCCAGGGTGTCGAACGCCTTTTTATAATCAATAAAAAGGGCAGCGACAAACTTACCCTCGTTGAGACTGTTGTTGACGCAATCGGTAAACTCCGCGAGCGCGGTGTCCGTACTGCGTCCGCGACGGAACCCGTGCTGCGCTCCTGATATTATGTTATGTTGCTCTAAGTAACAACTTACCTGGTTCACAATAACCTTTTCTACTATTTTATTTATCACTGATAATATTGCGACTGGCCTATAGTTGCTATAGTCCAGGTGGTTCCCCTGTTTATGTATTGGTCTTATTATTGCTTTTTTTAATATATCCGGGTAAACTCCCTCACTCACACACATATTTATAAATTTGGCTAATATCGGACTTATTTCTTTACTTACCTGCTTGATATCTTGTACTCTAATTTTATCTGATCCCGGTGCCTTATTATAGTCTAAGTTACTTATATATTTTTCCACTGTGCGTGCTTCCACCTTTCTAAAGTAAAAAGATTTATCACTTGGCTGTACATATGAACTTCTGGTTAAGAAATTATTATGACAATTATGCTTTATTTTCTGTATTTCTCCTGTGAACGTCTCAGAGAACTTATTGCAAATATTAACCACAGTGCTAGATTGCCCTAAAGATTTTAATATTACGTCATCTAAACTCGTTAGATGTTTGCCTAACCATTTATTTATGTTACACCATATTTTCCTGTAATCATTTTTACATTTTTTTATCTCATTCTGTCTATATGTATTTTTAGCAATATCTATTAATTTATTAACTTTATTTCTATACCTTGTATAAATAAGTCTATTATTCATATTCTTAGGAGAGGATTTCCAAGCCCTGAACAACAAATCCCTATGTTCTAGCTTTTTTTTTAATTCGCTATCAACCCATGGTTGCGTACTTCTCTTATTCTTTGTTATTTTCTTTATTTTACAATTATCATATATATCATTAAAAACCCTGTGCATTTTATAATACAATATAATAGGACAGCTCGTTTGAATGATATCAGACCAATCAATTGTTTTTAAACTATTGCTTACCTTTTTTTCGTCTAAAATAGTTTGTATTTTGCACTTAATATTATTAATGTTAGGTACATTACCAGTTGTTCTCAAGCTAATTCCAACCATATAATGATCCGATAAGGTACAGGTTAGCAAGTGCGCGCACGCGTCGAGCGGTCGTCCGCGGCTCGCTCGCACGCACACATGGTCAATATTCGATGAATTCACTCGGCCATCGACGATCGCCTCGCGCGTTGTCTCCGTCGTAGGTATCGCACTTTGGAGGCCGCTTTCACACAGCATGGTTTTGTAGGCAGTTATACTCGTATTTGCATCTTGGGATATATCAATGTTAATATCTCCAATTAATATTATTTCTTCTGAGGATGGGATATTTTTCAGTATGATGTCCAGTTCGGCGATGAAGACTAACTTATTTGTGTTGGGTGGTCTGTATACAGCTAATATGTGTGTGGTTTTTGTTCCGGTTTTTAGTTTTCCATGAGTTAGCTCTGCTGCTTTCATTGGTACTTGTGGTCTATCCGTAGTGTATTGTAAGTCATCTCTTACGAATACGAGTATCCCACCACCTCTTCTTGTTTCCCTCGTGTTAGGAAACACCACATAACCAGGGATCTTATATAGTGATACCTCTTCACTCTTTATATTTACCTCTGTGAGTACGATGATGTTCAAAGTT
Source organism: Acronicta alni (assembly GCA_964056405.1). Taxonomy (NCBI): domain Eukaryota; kingdom Metazoa; phylum Arthropoda; class Insecta; order Lepidoptera; family Noctuidae; genus Acronicta; species Acronicta alni. Next base: position 11,073,293 of record OZ043927.1, on the reverse strand, counting down.
CTTTTTATTATACAGTAATTCAATAAGACAAGCAGTTGGTTAAATTGTTTGCGTATAGAACGAATGTTCAGGTGAATAATATTAATATTATCATCAGAGAATTGTTGACACCAGGTGTTTAAGTCCTGGTATCTAGTATATTCAATGTCCAGATTCAATTCACTATCATGGTTATCGAATTTGATTGTTATTTAAATCACGTAGTGTGTTCCGTGGCTTAATATTGCTTGTTGGAGTTTGTTGTTTACCTACGTTATTCTTGTACTTTATTTTCTCCTAATGCTTTTATGTCGCTTTCGGTTCTTATGCGAAAAATTTTTTCATTTTCGCTTTTTTTTACTAATATGTTGGAGTTCTGAATCCATATGAATTTATATAACTGCTTTAATTGGTTTCTGGTTTCCCAGAATAATAATCGGGTCCCTTTGGTTAAATCTTCGTTTACGTAAATACGCATTTTGTTATCGTTGCCATATATATCGCCATTGGTTAAGTGAACTTTTCTTTTTTGCAACCATTGATCTCGGGCTTGTTTCGACCGCAGCTTCACTATAATCGGGCTTGGTCGTTCTACCCTCGTTTTTGTTGCGGTTGGTGAACTTATCCTCTCGACGCTTTCTATTTCTTCTGGGTTTAAACTAAGCTTTAGGGCAACGTTTTTAACTACTTCTTTTATGTTTTCATTGTCTTTGTTCTTCACTAGGCACGCAATTTCAACATTTTTTTCTTTTTCCTTCTTCTCCAGGGTGATAATTCTTTCCTCTAACGCTGCATTGCATTTCTCAATGTATACGTTCCTTTGCTCTAATGCTTTTATTTTATTTTCCGCATTCTTTTTAAATTCCATCATTTCTTGGTGTTCAGCATAAAAATCTACAGTTCAGTAAAAGTATAGCTGATTGTGTGGCTTATTGTTTCATAATAAGGCCAGCAGCCAAACGTTTTGTTGTTGTGGAAATAGAAGCAGGTTCAAACCCTGCCTGAGATCGAATCTTTCTTTCTCTAAATGTTTTTTTAAGCTGCTTTATTGATTCAGTAGTCACAAGTGCAGATGCGAGTGTGATGTCCAATATCAATAGGCTCGACCCTATACAGCTCTGCAGCTAGAAGCAAACTAGTCACTTGTGAGTTTTGACTTGAGGATTTCATGACTTAAACTTCTAGTTTGTCCTCAAAATTATGATAAAATGTAACTAGCTTTAAAAAAAATTACAACAAATAACTTAGTATACCATCGCGCCTGTTTTTCCTGAAGGGTTTGGCAGAGGAACAAATCCAAACTCCAGCAACTCGGAGTTTGGATTTGTTCCCGGTAAATTCTATTACTGACAATTTTATAGATCGCGCAATAAAACCTGGGAATCGAACACAGGATCTCTAGATTAGCAGTCGCCCTTAAGACCACTAGACTAATAAGCCATTATTTAAAGTGTTCATATTAAAAAGGCCACAATCTGGAACAATGTTGGCCGTAATGAATTCTGTCATTGCCTAGACTAAAGAGACAGACTACACGAACAAATATGGAGGGTACTATTATAATTAATTCATACGCTTTTGAATACAGTTTTAAAAATTTTTGATTTATAGTTTTTACGACCAAATCCACTACAATTTTATACCATCCCGCTATATTCTGCAGAATGAAAAATAAACCTTCAAATTCTCGTGAATTTTTGACTACCCTACCAGTGATGAGAATATTTTTGTACATAGCTCCTACGTCATTAATATGTATGACGCAAGATGGCGGCGGGTTTTAATGTCAATTAATTTAGAAACTTCAGTAGTTGCCTTGAATGTGATAAAACTGTATGAAGAATTAAAGTTTTTATTATGGTATTAAATGGATTACAATTTTAGTTTTTTAATTAACACGAAGAGTTGTTTTTTGCAAAGGGCAACTATTTCTTAAACAGATTGTATTATTAAAAAGATAGAATTGTTTTTATTTGATGTATGGTAATCTCAGTTTTAAGAATCCTCAAAATAAATGTACTTGACTTCATTAGCCCTATAGTCCTGACTAAGGTATCCGTGATAATTCGATATAAGTTAGACGGGAACAATTTCTCCTGGTAACCAACAGACACATTTTAAAGTTTACTGAATCGAATTTTAAGCTGAACTTAACTGAATCAAACTAAACTGCAGTTTATTGGGCACGTCCAGTCAAATTGTCGCGGTGAACGGAGCGGCGCTCATTGCAAATGAGGGTAATAATATCAAGAGCGGTTCTTGAATATCGGAGCAGAGAGAGAGTATTGATCACTACGAACGGATATCCTTTAGTTTCAAAGTAGACTGTCTCATTAACCTGGTGGACGTAACCGCGGCTTACGCTTGAGGTTTCTATCTCCAAGTCGAGGTACACTGGTATCGAAAAATCAAATAGGTACATTCGAAGATAGAAATGATAATATTGCATCTAAAAAAAGTATAACAATGTTTTCTCTTCGGTTTCAATTAAAATTATACTGATAATTCTTATATTTTGGGAGGGAACTGTGTTATTGCTAAAGAACAATATTCTGAAAATTAATTAAAGTCCTTCATTAGTATAGTAGACGTAATCGCGACTGCCTCGTTTAAAGTTTCGATTCCTCCTCGCATTTATGCCCTCACGACCCCTAGTCTAATGAGGCTGTTTCTAGAAACTTAAATCGAAAGAAATATGTAAAGGAATACGTTTATAAGATATATTTTTTCAGCAGTAACAAAAAAGGCTGAATAAGGACACTTACGTAAGCGTATCATTTTAAACGAGTTATTGAAAGTAAGACTAGGTATTTGTAGTCTGAACTATACCAATCATACATACTTACTTGGAAGTTATATTGGAATAGAAACGGCACTGGAATACAGAATTTGTAACAGTCTATTCTTGATATGTATAGCTTTTGTTTTATTTATTCTAGTATTTTCTAGTAGATATTCTGAGTTGTATGTTATATTAATTCTAGAATATATTCCGTAACATATTTTAGATACGATTTGAACCTGTGTAAGCCTTCAAAGCAGTGATAGCCTAATGATATGACTATTGGCTCGCCAAGTCGAAGGTCTTGAGTTGAAATATAAGGCACGCACCGCTGACTTTTCGAAATCATGTGCGTATTAATAATTAAATAACACTCGCTTAAACGGTGAAAGAAAATATCGTAAACCTGCATGTCTGAAAGATTCTCAATGGCGTGTGAAGTCTACCAACCCGCACTAGGCCAGCGTGGTGGACTATAGCCTAATCCCTTTCATTCTGAAAGGAGATCGGTGCGCAGCAGTGGGACAAAATATGGGTTAATTTCATCAACAACCCATATGCCTTCGAAAAACTGGACACAATACTTACGGAAGAATCTGTGATGTAATAAGTGAATTGTTATTATCAGCATAACTTTAAAGACATTGTGTGTTTTCTAATTGACCACCAAATTCGGAATGACTCATCATCGCATTACAACTTTTTGAAATTTCATGAATTTGAGAGATATTTCAGACTTTTTAACAAACGAATCCTCGACTGCGAAGAAAAAAATGAACAAAGAAAAATTCTATGAAGATAAATAGTATTTAATATCTGAGTCGATTTATTATAAATCCAGAACATAATTATATAGGTACGGTCAACAACGAAAGCCGTTGAACACAGCAAAATTTTTAAAACAACATAGCTCCAAAAATGGTCAATACGTTTTTTTTATTAAGGTAAACTAAATATTTAATGGCGTTAATGCAATGATTTCGCAGAACCCACACAGGTCACTTCATACTTATTAAAATTCGTATTGAAGATTGAAAATTGTTCAGCGCCTTTTGTTGCTGACTGTACCAACGTTTTTTCTATAATCAGTTTCCTCGAGCAAGGAAGTGCGCCACAGGTGTTACGTCTCCGGGAAGACGGTTATGTCAACGGATGTGTCATTAAATTTCTGCCGGTATTAATGTTAGTTAACGACCAATTATTTGCTGTTTATATTGTTGTTCCGTAGCGGATAAATTGTTTGTTTATCGAAGAAAATTCTTGTCTAAGAAAATTAATAAAGTTATAATAAGACTTCTGAAACTAATGAAGGTCAATACAATAGAAGCAAGAAGCTCTATATTTCTAATAAAGAGTTGAATGGGTACATAAAATATCTGTGAGATTAAAAAAAAATAGAGAAGACGTTGCGGATATTTTCATACTTTTTACCGATCTGATTTGATTTCTTCCTTTGTCAGTATGACGTACGACAGTGCATAGGGCTGATATAAGAAAAATGTTTATTTTACAGAAAAATCCTTAAAAATATTGCATAAAACACAAATTCAATTAAGTAAGGTTACAAAAATAGGGCCACGGATATGGGTAACAATTACAACTTTCTTCGTTATGTCCTGTCTATCGCTTTGTAATATTTAATATTAATTTGGTAAATAGTTATCACTAAAATTACAAACCTACTAAGTAATCGTAGTCCCATTCTGCAGGTTTCACCTCAAATGTTGATCCCTTTCACGGATTTTTTGTCGAGATATTGTCATATCGTCAATATTTTGGACAGGACTTTTTATCATCAATAACAAGGACCACTATTATCTCACAATGTGTAATATGCCTCCCTCAAACTATCATTCAGTTATGTATTTACCATTGATACGAAAAAAGAAAACGATTTGCCGCAGTCCTGTGTCACTTGCATCTAATTTGGACATAATAAGTTGCTTCTCCTGCACGAATATTTTAAGATTTTATTGCCTCACATTTTCCTTCCCAGCCTCTCTGTATTGTCCGACATTTGGCAATATCTGGCAATTCTAATTTAGTTAACAGGAAATCATAATAACATACGTCCAATATCCCGACAATAATCACGGTGAAAGTGAGCCAAGGGACAGCACGTGACCGGAAAGTTTCGTTGTAAAACAACACGGAACGATACAACGCGATGATTTATCACTCGCCTGTTCATTAACAAGTTCGGGGCGTGGGGCTGTGGACGGAACTCATTCATTAAATACTTTTTTGCGCAACTGTACCTACTAACATTCGCGGTGACTTCGGATTTAGATTTTATGCATTGAGATAGTATACGTTCAAATTAAACCGGTGACCGAGGCGAATTAATGTTATATTAGCTGTGGAGTAACCACCACAATTCACTTAGTATGCTGAGCCCTATAAATAATATACTGATATTAGTAGGCATTATTTAGGGTCGAGAATGACATGAAAGGCTAATATTATATTGGCAATACGTACGACAATACTCGGTAAAGTGGTCGCATGGTAATTTTTTTTTTGTTTAATAATCGAATCATCTGTATTATCTACTAGACGTGAATTGTTATTAAGTATGGTAATAATAATGAACGTTCCTAAAGACGAGAAAAAGTAAGAAATAAAGTATCTCGACGTCACCATACAGACCATACACACCATAAATTCAGAATGTGAAGACAAATTTCGACCTGGTGGGTGGGATACGCGGTGGCTTAGTGGTCATAGCGTCTGGTGTACCTCACTAGAAGACGCAGATTCGAATCATGCCCGCCGTCGAAATTTACCTTCGCTAAAATTACTATAAAATCTTAGCATGGAAATGCCAAAAAATACAAAAAGATAAAAAAATGTGTGTAAAATATAAATAAAGGGAATAATAATGAGCGTTCATAAAAACTCAACTTTTTGCGCGACTGTACTTTCGGGCTGTCGACGCCGGTTCAGTGGGAATTCAGATTTGACCAGGGTTAAGTAAAGGTCGGTGTTATGAGTTATTTACAAGCACTTTGCACGTCACTGTGCCATGCAGTCCATCTCTCTGATTAAATGTAGAGGTTTAGAGCTTCATAAAATTGATGTTTTGTACTTTGTGTACTAATAGATTGGTTTTAAAATGGTTTAGCACTAGGTACGTGTTTTATAATCTGTGCAATAAAGTTGTCGATAAGTGTATTAGAACTGATTTATTTTTAAACTTGAAAATGGCCACGGTCTTGCCATTTTTTTATAGTATGGAAAATCCTCATGGATCCCCCGCCACCCGGGGACGTGGCAAGAGATTTTGGACTTACCGACTAAAAATCGCACTTGCCTTAAAGTCATGGCCATGGCATCCGCGACACAGGCTGTGGTCCAGCAGTCGCAGCAAGCCCTTTCCTCGCATACTAATTGAAGGCACGCGTGTTCGCCACAAGCGTGCCGCCTACTTGCCTGGCCACAGTCTTGTGTAACCACCAGACATATATTTTACCATGTTACACTTACCTATATCTGGGGACAAAGTGTTACATGAAACAAAGACAAGATAGGTGCGTAGGTAGTGACGCACACGTGTAGATATCATATGCCGGAAATCGGACGTGGGAAAAATATACAATAAAATCGAGACGTCCTGCTGCTAATTTCCTCCATAGCAGCTCTTGTCGGGGCTCTTCCTTTTGCTTAGATAATATTTAACCAGGTAAAATGTTATCAGGGAGAGCCGGTGACATCAGGCCTAGGCTAATAATAAAATAAATAATATGATTCACATAAAAATGCATGAATTGACTTCAGAGCTATTTTTTGACATTAACTAGTGGTTCCAGTGTCTGACGGCTGACACGAGGTCGTTGTTTCGATTCCCACAGGACAAATATTTATGTGGTGAACATAAATGTTTGTTTGTGTATTATAAGTACCTATGTACCTATCTTACGAGCCTTATCAGTATGTATTCACAAAAAAACCTATTATATCCTTGGTCTAGTACCCATAGTACTTACCGATTTATGTTTAGGTATTTGCTTAATGGCCTTTTTATCCTCCAGATTAAGGAAGCAATTCGGCCTCCCTAAATTTCTGGCCACCCCAATATTAAATATGAATCCTAATAACATGACATTTATGTGAAATCATCATGTTTGATACCAAGACCACATTTCTAAACTTTTTGGTTAGTACCTATATCGCAGATATACTTAGGACCTTACGGAACGGGTCATATCATAAAACAACGCTGTGTTGCTCTCCTAATTGATTAAATAAAGGTTTGCTGGCATTGTTATCCAGATCCTATTTATTTGACTTCTGTTTGCTTTCATATTGTATTTGGTGTGGTCTAAGAGACAGGAAAAAGCGATACCTTATTTTTTATAATTAGTAGTAGTGATAGCGACAGCCTAGTGGTTTGATCATTTAATCCAAGGCACACACCTCTGTCTTGGTGAAGTAAAACATCGTGAGGAGTGCCTTGGAGATTTTCTCGACGGTGCGGCGCGTGAAGTCGGCCAATCCGCATTTGGTCAGCGTGGTGGACTATAGCCTAATTCCTCTCATTCTGAGAAGAGACCCGTGTCCAGCAGCGGGATAGTATATGGTTTGATGATGATGAGGAGATGTTTATAGCAGATATATACCTACTAGCGTAAATTAAGAAATAAGTGGAACGTACTTTACATTATTTTTTTCCTTGGTCACACTGCGACTGAGTTGTAAGGTTAGGCTTAGTATTAAAAAGGTGCATTATCTCATTGGCGAAAAAGGACATACTTTAAGTTTTTTTTTCTTTGATAAGTACATATGAATGTCTTGAACGTAAATTAATTTTCGTTTAGCTAAATGACTTGCAAAGAAATTAATGTACAGTCGTCAGCAGGTCAACCTATCCAAAACTGTCAAAGTTTCCGAATTGAATATGAACCTTATGGTTTCGTATTAAAGTTTAAAATCAATCAAAGAAATTTGACAGACTGTGGTAGCTTGATGTGCTGGCCTCTGTACTTACTTAGACCATCCTGTAGCCTTTTCAAAAATAATGTCAGGTATTCAAAACAACAACGCTTTTATAAACAAAGATACTCAGCATACCAGCTTTCAAATTAAATTAAATTGTAATGGCAACAATTTCATTTAACGTGCCATTTCAACTAGGTATTAAAATAAGAATTAGATACAAAAAGTATTTGCTCAATTACAATATGAGATAAGTAAAGGTATAGTAATTGCATACAAATATTTAAAGCATTTTTATTATTTTATTTTTTATATTTTATCTGGCTTTCGTTATCTTTTTTACTGTAGATTGTCCCTGATATTTCTTTTTTAATTGAAAATTACAGGTTAAACATCTGTAAAAAGCTTAGGTAATGTTAGTTATTTTTTTAAATTAATAGAACGAGAGACATAATTATTCTTCTTCTACACTAAGATAAATAAATTTATTAAAAAAAAAAAACAGAAAAGAAGTTAATTTCCTCCGCTTATTTTCTTAGAATTAGAGTTCTTTCTTTTATATTCTTGTTAGGCATCCGCAAGCATTTGACCAAAATGGGCTCATAAACTATATTAAGTTGGGCTACACAAGCTTACGGCGCCAGAATATATTTTCATTTTACTGCAAACATCAATCGTTTTCAGGAGTAAGGCTGGGCTTGGGTAGTTTAAGCAGTGACGTCACATTACAAATATTCCAAAACCCCTCATTGCATATTCCGCAGCCTGTACCTATGTTATTTGGTATTAAGTTTATGTCTGTTTTCTCCTTGTAGGTGATGGCTATGGTTAAAATATATAGTCGCGTTTACCCTTCTTTAACTTTAAAATTGTAATAATTATCTGCTACTTTATAAATATGATAAAATGATTATCTTTTTGTATATTTTTGGCATTTTCCATGCTAAGATTTTAAAGTTATTTAGAAAAGGAAAAATAATAATCCTGCCCGCGGTCGTATTTTTCCTTTTCTAAATAACTTTAATGATAAAATGATATTTATTTCTGTAAGTAGATCTTTTAAAGACACTTTTACAAGTATGGTTAAAAAAAGTGCAGAAGCCATTTATACCGTAATAAATCATAGTCATGCTAAGTACACTCATATCGTCTAAATAGGTACAGACGCCAGCAGGTCAAGCTATCCAAAATTGATTTAAAGTTGAAAATCAATCAAATAAATTTGACAGATTGTGGTAGCTTGATGTGCTGGCCTTTGTATATTCGAAAATAGAAATAAAAATGTACAATTTAAAAATAACGAATGTATAATTTTTCTCTACGGTTTCAATTAAAATGATAGGTATTTGGAACTGTGAAATTGATTTTGGGAACTGTATTGCTAAAGAACAACATTCTGAAAGTTAATTAAACTGCATCATTAGTCTGGTGGTCGTAAGCATAACTGCTACGCTAGAGGTCCCGGGTTCGATTCCTAGGTCGAGCAGTATTATTGGCTTTGATTATATACTTGTCTAGATGGAGCAATGCAAACAAACGACACGCGAAAACTGGGGCCAAATTGCGTGATATGTGTGAGTACCGCTTGTGTACTTATTGTAGTCAAACTGTCAAGGTGTGCGTGTTTAGGGATGCCTGCTCCAAATTATTAACTTACCTTTTCTCCATTATTTAATGGGATGACAGTTAAACGAAATAGGCTGAATAAAGTAATTATTTTGTAGATTAGTGTTTTATTTATTTTAATAAAAACAAAAAATACAATGAAAAAATATATACAGCAATTTATAGATCAAAATCCATCTCTTTGTATTTGTTTTCGAAATAGTTTTTTTTTTATATTACATTTCGTGTCCAGGCAAGTTATCATTTACTGATCAAATAAATTATGTAGGTAATTATTAAAATAATAAAATTTTCTCATCGAAAGATGATGACTGATATTTGCATTTTATCTCCCATAGTTTCGCCAAATCTCCCTTGTAATAAATTGACAACACCGGCTAATCTGTCGAACCTACAAATTAACGAATTGAAAAATCATGTTTTCATAAAATAATAGAGGTTAAATAACAAAACTTACCGATGTAATGTGATCTTAGTGTAATTACACGGTTTTCCCACATAATTGCGACACAATTTGACAGCACATACCGACATAATTAATTATTTTTCGAGAACTCCACACCCTGAAGATATCCAAATGACACTGACGTAAGTGAGAAGAGAGTCTACCAATTTTAGTAGACTTTATTTGGGCCGTTCTGTACGTGTCAATGTGGCATCTAGACAAGTATATAATCAAAGATTATTGGATTTTTGTATTAAGCACCTCGAAGATCGGATTTGTGCCCGGTCAAATGACAATAGGTTCGCCCACAATTACATGGGACTTAAACATACTGGCGAACTAATGGTGTAAACCTCTGCCTAACCCTTCGGGGACTACAGGCTTGATGGTACGTGTTTAATTAAATACTCTTTAGGAATAATTAGTGCTGCTTTATGCGATGTCAGGTTAGTAAATCAGTAACATAAAGAAAAAACAGAAACACGAACATAAAGACGCAAATGACGGTATTTTTTGTTTTTTAAACACCACAGATAAAATAATCTAATACGGTCTATGTCGACGTATTGACAGTTCATCCAACAGTATATAAAATCAATTGGAACCAAACAATTTGTGCTAACCATATGAGCCTTTATTTATGTTCCTGGAATTGCCACCCTCAAGTAATTTTATTTTGATAGAGTACGTACATAGTGCTGGTCGTATAAGAGAGCGATCGTACAAGGTCCGGGCTAGATTCAATTTCAAAAGTAAACAATGTTGAGCGCTGTTGTAGCTCTAAGGCCCTGCCCACACTAGCGACACACAACTATTGAGATAATAACTTTTTAGGAATAGAAAACAGACTTGCATTTTGTTGTGCATCTTCAAGGCCAACCAAATAAAAAAAAAACTATCAATTATTTTGATAAGTCTATTGTAAATAATATAACACTAACCTACTAGCTAACTAATATTCATAGCTATATGTATAGCTAGCGAAGTGTTGTGTTCCTTACGGTGAGCAAAGTTGCCAGTGCTCCGCGAGGAAACGTGTTGGTAGTGGGGGGTACTTTGACCCTTATGCTGTCACACTTGCATTTTCTCGTATCGTGAAGTAGAGATCTTCGTTGCTAACAAGCAACGAAGATTTTCAGATTTATTACTAAAAGTGAATACGGTGCAAGTTTACCTCTGGAACTGTACATAGGGGACGCTAAAAATAAAACACGACGTACAGAAAGAGTTGGAGGCTATTGACCTTTTCGCAACGTAATTATGTTTCTCGGGTGTTGCACTTGTTGCCTTTCAATAGGTGTTACTGACGTCACCATAAAAACGTAAATTGTGAATGTGAAGGCAAAATTCGTCATGGCGGGTGGGACTCGTGGTGGCTTAGCGGTCATAGCATCTGGTGTACCTAACCAGAAGACGGCACATGTAAAATACTGTTCAGCATCTGGTTAAATTGGAAGCCGACTGCGACATAGTTGAGAAAAAGACTTCGAGGATGATGAATCTACCAATCCTACCTATATACCCGTATACTCAGTAATATAGCAACGAGTCTTAGAGGGCCGTTGTTCCGAGAACACATAGATCGCTGTACCCACGGTTCATTCCACTCTACGTTCACATTCAATTACTTACAATGAACAGTTCCATGGGTGCGTCAAAGCTGGAGCCACATAGATCATTAACAACAGCGTTCATTCAATAGTGATTGCGGTCAGTGCCAACTGGCAGTTTAGTAACGTGACCAATAGGCAGTTGCATGATGAAACGCCACTTCACCTCCTGGGGGAATACGGATCGCTAATTCACAAACACAGTACTCATCTAGGGAAACATATATCCTAAGCTAGGATCAAATAAAGGAGTTCAAGCAAATCTCTAAGCAAATCCTGGAGTTTACAGTAGCAGGGTTTAGCGGTGAAATTGAACTCGACGAGTCGCGATCACAATAGACCAACCCAATACTCAATATTTATTGCAACTAAAGTCGTAGTGATAGTATAGCCGCAAATGAAAAAAAGGCAGTTGTAGTGAAACAGTAAAAGTGTTACTAATGTATGATGCGGTCAGTAGGAATGAGTAGGTACATTTTATGCGTGAGGGGTAACTAATTAATATAGCAGTCTGTACCAAAATTTATGAAAAAGTATGACAAGTTGAAACACTGAAACAAAAATATCGTAGCTATTTAACTTGCGCAGAGCATTTGAACACACCAAAAGATATTTACTTTGCGCCAAACAAAGGGTGTTAGCCCCGGGGAAATGTAGAGGAATTAAACTTTATGTTACAACACTAAATTACGAGCCTTTTCATTTGATATTTTGTGTTTAACAGAGAGCCAAGGTAGAAAAAATGTTTCGCAAAGAAAATTCTAAGAAAATATTTTTGTTGTTTGTGTGAACACAGGTATCAAAAAGTGAGTTTTCACGAAACATATTTTTATATTATTTCTGTCTCTAATCCGCCACTAGCCGAATTTTAAGCTTGTTTGTTGTATTGTACTACTGAAGAGAACTGTGGATTTAGTTCTATAGTGGTGAAAGGATTACTCAGCTAGACTCTGCGTTACCGCGAGTGCTAGAAGTGGATGGTGCGCTGGGCGTTTAGAATCGTCAGTACGAATAGTTATGGACAGAAAGAAGAAACATACATAAATAATACTAAACAAATAAGTCCAGTTCAGCGATATGTCAGACAACCACATAATGCAGTGCCTGACGCTGATTTTCAACTGCACCACTGGGCGAGTCGCAAATGCCAAACTGTGCCTTTACTTTTTATTAACTATATTATCGACCCAGATTCACGTTCGGTCGGTAAAGCAGCAAACTGTCGGTCTCTGGCTACTCGGCAGGGTGTTTTAAGTTCCGTAGCCATCATAACACTAGCTTTGAATGTGAGCACATTTTTCGTTTAATAAAAATTGATAATAATATTGACCCGCACACACACACACACAGTAAAATTGGCGTCAGTCTTACATGTGAGGATGGTAGGTAATTAGACGGATCATAAGATCTTATCACTAAGAATGAAGAGTGACTTTAACAACACGCCAGTGCTCCACGAGGAATCGTTGTGTTGGAATTGAGGTGATTTTGACCCTTATACTGCCAACCCAACTATTCCTCTTTCAATACAGGGTCGGCAACGCGCAAGTGATACTCCTGGTGTTGCAAGCGTTTATAGGCTACGGTAACCGCTTACCATCAGGTGGGCCGTATGCTTGTTTGCCAACTTAGAAAATAAATAAAAAAAAGAAAACGCGTTTCTTCCCAGCGTACGGAGCTATTGGAATAGTTTTGTATTCCTAGCCGTCCTCCAACAAACAGCAAAAGCCTTAAAACGTGATTACGAGTATTGTAAATCTCAGGAGAGTCTAAGTCTCGATTTTTCCAGACTTTTCACTTAAGGTATGCATTGAGCCCAGCTTATTTTGAACGATCAACACGTAGATAGAAATAATTTTGAAAATAGAAAGAAGACTATTTAAGAAACTTTTTTTTATGTGATGTTATGTAGAGACGAGCAAAACCGTTTTTTATACCACTAAGGTAGCAAACAAGTATACTACTCACCTGATGATAAGCGGTTACCATATATACGCTTGCAACACTGAACACTGAATACAACACAGCTCTAAGCAGTGTTATTTCATTTCGATTGTCTGCAAGGCGGATATACTATAGAGAAAGAGGAATTACTCCCACTATGCCCTACCTCCCTTAAACATAGCTTTATAATAGCTATAATTGATTACCGCCTGCCCCTTAACAATTGCAGTGCCACCCAGGAGTTTGAATATACACCCTGAGACATAAGCTGTTAAGTCTCTATTGCCCTGTAGGTAACATGTCCCTCGACCGGAATACACCAGGAACTGTGCTGCACAATGCTCATATTTTGTATAAGATCCTTCTTCATTCTCCGAGCCTTTTTCCAACTATGTTGGGGTTGGCTTCCAGCCCAACCAGTTGCTGCTAAATCAGTAGGTACAGAGGCCAGCACATCAAGATACCACAATCTGTCAAACTTCTTTGATTGATTTTCAACTTTAATACAAACCAATAAGGTTTATATTCAATTAGGAAAATTTTACAGTTTTGGATAGCTTGTCCTGCTGGCATCTGTACTGTACATTTATTGTTTATTTTTTATAGCTTGTGAAGGAATGCAAATAATAATGCTTTATAAATTCCGAGGTATTCTCTTAATAAATAAATTGCGCCCTATATATCTTCTTTATCTAATATATAAAATTCTCGTGTCACAGTTTTCGTTGCCATACTCCTCTGAAACGGCTTGACCGATTTTGATGAAATTTTTTGTGCTTATCGGGGAGGTCTGAGAATTTTTTTTTTTATGGCAAAGCAACGTTTGCGGGGGCAGCTAGTAATATATAGTTCTACTGCACGTGTGTATGTCACTGAACTCCTCCTAAACGGCTGCACCGATTTGAATGGTTTTTTTAGTATGCGTTTGGGTGGCGCCCTGGATGGTTTCGATTCACCAATCAGCCCGGCAGATGGCGCTGCAGTCGGTATCTAGGTTATTTATCTATACTACATCTAAACGGCTGGATCATGCAGGATGTCTGTCGGGTCCGCTAATTCTGTATAATATTGAACTATTATTGAACTAGGTCACCTAATAATTCATGCGGAGAAAGTACTTTAGGACGGTCGTGCAGCATTGGATCTCTAGTTAAAATATCAGGGCCCGTACTTAGAGAGAGATGTTGCTCTACAGGTGAATCTCTCCATCTCTCTTTGGCACAACCCAAAAATGATCGTCCTAACATGTAGTAGTACGGGCTCAGAATTTCAGAAATATTAAAGTTCCAACAGTGAATTATTGTTTGAGCGCATTTGTAATACAAAACTTAAAGGGAAGAACTTTAGCAGCCATTATTGTCCAGAATATATATTTGTTCCTGTCAAGTTGCTCGAAAAACTGTCGAGTTCTTTATGGCATCGTTGTTTTTAATTCACCTAATATTGTGTCCCAAAAATATAACGTAAACATAAATCACCTCGCCTATTAAAGGAAGGGTATACAAGGGTGCATATACTAAGTAAAATATACCCACAGTTCAACGGTATGTTTAGGTTCCATGTAATAGAGGGCGACCCCATTTCCATTAATCGGGAACAAATCCAAACTCCGTGCTGCTACTGAAAATTTCATAGAAATCCCAATAAAACTTTCCTCGATTGTGACCAGCACTTCCAGCGTAGCAGTCACGCTTACGACTACTAGACTACGTAGTACCAGTTAAATATATTACAAAGCGGTATAAGCGTAAATTGATTAGTTTATGTTGTAGCGACATCTACCGCGCTACATAGAACTACGAAGGCCTGAATCGCGCAAGCAACATTCGCAACGAAAAGTTGCATATATACAACCGCCCGACATCAACCGTCGGGCCGTGGCCCGCCAGGCACAATACCCGCCTGGTTGGAGGATCCTCCCTTTGGTTGGAGGGGCAACACACCTCGCCTCTCCACACACAAGTATACGGCCCACTGGATGGTAAGCGGTTACCGTAGCCTATGGTCGCTTGCAACACCAGGGGTGTCACTTGCACTTGCCGATCCTGTAAAACGAAAGAGGAATAGATGGGTTGGCGTGGCGGTTAAAGTAGTGCCTACACAACGTTTCCTCGCGGAGCACTAGTAACCTTGCTCACAGGAATAAGGAACATAACACAGCTCAAAACAGTGTTATATCACTGCGATTTTCTGAAAGTGGAGGTACTTCCTCAGTTGGGCAGCTCCTATTTGATTAGAATGACTCCCACTATGCCCTACCTCTCTTAAAAAGATTATGTGCTAATAAGGCATACGTTATTTGTCCAATAATTGGCCAATAGTCTACCTTAATATGGTAATCAAATTATTATTATATGATCGTCCCACTATAGGATATATCTGAATCGTGGATTGGTCCTGGTAATGTCACCATAAACTACTAATAATATACTAGAATGTCACTAAGCTAATAAACAGATATTATCAATTACTTATCGCTGCTGGGCCAGCGATAATGGAATATATTTCTTGTTTACGACTAAACTATGCGAATTGGAGAAGTACTTATTTAGCAATGGTCATCAGTATTGAGGTACAGTTAATCTCAATTTCACATTTTATATTCTATTATCTAAACAGTGCAAGATATCGAAACGGAACATACACGAAAATTTTAGTTCCTGAAATTTTCATTGAAATGCGTTGAGCCATTTCAGAGCCTATTTTTGAAAAATAGTTTCAGACATACAGACAGACATACATTCTTAAACCTGTGATTTATTATAAAGCATTGTACAAATAGCAGTTTTCTCTTAAATTTGGACATTATGAAATTATAGATTTTATTTATTTACTACAATTATAATCTATATCAATCAATAAATATATTAATATATCTACTAAATTCATCGTGTATAGTTTTCGCTTAAATTTTGGCATTTATTTTCAGAATTTATTTATTTATTGATATAGTACATACAATAGATATTTAAATTATATACAGACAGTATTTATAGGTACTTATATAAAGATTATCTTCACACTGTACGCATCAAAACGAATGTGTGTGTGTTACGTTTCTGTTTATACTGAAAATAAGGTCTATCACCCACGTATAAAAGTCAAAAAAGGATTACCTGCAACGAAACTACCTAATAACTCTTCGTCTGATAAATACAAAAAAACAGGGTTCAAACACGAAAACGCGTTCAGTTTACTTTACGCATGTCAATACAGAGGTTTTTCACAGAACTTTTTTCCACAGAGAATTTTGTAAGCAAATTTACAGAGGTGTACAAATTAAAGGCAATAAAACTATGAGATTTTCGTCAAATATTAAAAGCTATATAATCCTGAGACGATTGGAATGAATCTTGAATTTATTGCGATATTGAGCGTGCATACGATATTTCTCAGAAGACAGGAGGAAATATTTTCTCCTGCTACTCGTTTAATATTAAAAGAAAAACGCGAGATGTCTTCTCGATAAGCAGTCAAACAAAATTACTCAAGACTGTTCATATGAAAAGGAAATAGACATTTCAGAATGTAAAAAATAATCTGAACAGAATGACTGAATAATCGGAATGTTTTTTTTTAGTCTTACTCACGTATTAATAAAAAAGGATGGCTATATTTAATGCTTTGGTTTTGAAGTAGGTTAAACGTATATAAATATGTATATAGCTCAATCTGTTTCACATTACATTCCACTTTAAACCCTTGCAACGCAATTCGTGTACTTACCCAACATCGTTTGTCGGCACTGTGTCAGCCATTTTGCTCTCAGTTTGTGCTATGCTAACCGAGGTCAAAGATTCGTTTATACATATTTATAACACCCACAAAATTACGACAACATTTTCAGTCGTATCGTGATGTTATTTTTTTATGTATCTCAACGGATTATCTTCGAATAGTATGTGAAAATAAAGATTATATTTACCAAAATTTTCGATACAGAGATCCATTTATGAGGTATTAATATTTGAATTTGGCTATGCTACCTCTGCACTACAGGTTGTAGCTATGAAATTTTATGAAGTCATCGGAAAAGGGAACTTCTTAGGGGACACTTCGCAAACTACCTACTTTGAGACTATCTGACATTTTTTCGATGTATTTTTAACGTGGCAATATCGTCGGATTATACAGAGGTAACAGCCACCCAGAGGTATCTAAACCTTATTTGAATAGCTAAATGAGTCTTACTGAAGACAATATTAAGGTGAAATATTATAATATCGTGTCTAAAAACGTTTACCTAGTAAATACATTTTACTTCGCTAAGAATTGGATAATCGGGTTTTCTGATATTTCAACTCGGATTCATTCCGTTTTTGGATTTGATTTAGTATATATAATATTAAAAAATAGCCTTGCTATTTCCTTTGACCGTAATTCAGTTAGTTTTGTTTGAGTTTTCCCGGAACAGTATTAAAAGATTTCGCTGAAAGTTTTGAAAATATTCCACTGCGAAATCTGTGTATGTTTTCAGAATAAAAATGTTTTTCATAGAAACACACTTAAATTATAGATACTGATTGATTTTTAATAGCGATTTTAATGAGCTTACCATTGACCTTTTCATGATTTCCTGGTTTGTCGTCAAAACATATTGATTATGTCTGATTCGTATAGTCACTTTTTTAAATTATGCAGTAACCGCTTGTCGTGATAAGGATATGTGATAAGTGAAGAGAATTTGATTTTGTTTGTTTATTAAAAAAAAAAAAACTACCCCTAACCATTAACCCTGTAAAACGTCGAAACGTCGGGATTGATAATGACATGACGCGATAAAATCCGTAAAAAGTAGTTTTATTTCAATATTCAATCAAGGTCACCATAAAGACGTAAATTGAAAAAGAAAAGAATGTGAAGGGAAATTTCGACCTGGCGGGTGGGACTCACGGTGGCTTAGTGGTTATAGTGTCTGGTGTACCTAACCAGCTAATCACTAAAATAATACGTCTAAAATGTTCTTGAAATTTAAAAAATTGCAGTTTACAATACATACCATATATTCAAATCTAGAAATAAGGAACCTTTTTTGTGAAGAGTGAATAAATGATGATATTATTATTATTTATCTGGCTTTAAAACATGATGTTATATGAAACGTTCATAATAAGTTCTAATTACGTTGTTGTTCCACCATTTCGGTTTACGTCTAGGTTTTGTTAGGACCAAATTTAGCACATTTCTAGTGCAGCTTTGATCTAGACTTTATACGGCGGTAAATTATCGACGCTTGATTTACGTACATCCGCAGTGACTGCAAAGGTACCGATTAATGTCGCTCATAGGTAGTTCTATTTGCTTATGAATACAGTAGTGTATACAGTCTTACAGTAGTCAAGTATGAATTTGATTTAAAATGGTTAAAGAATACTTAATAACATTACCTAACATTTTATTTTTATTACGCACTAGCTGGCTCTGCAAACGTTTTCTTGTAACCCGACTGCAGCGCCACCTACCAGGTTCAATTAAAAATCTAAACCATATATTTATACAATAATTGTCAATTATCCAATAGATGACGGTTAAGCTGAATTTTTAAAAAGATTGATAAGTGGTTTTACACGAAAAATTAACTAAAAGTAAAAGCAATAAAAAGTAAAAATTAAAACAATTTAAAAGACGAACTTTATTAAGTAGGTACATAAATATTAGGTAAGATTTAATAGTTTTTTTTTAAATTTATAAATGATATATTTCTAGAGAGTACATATGTATTGTCAATTGTCATCCATTATAATTAAACAGTTGTTCAATAGATAATATTCCGTTTAAATACAGATTTTAATGATCTCAGAAAAAAAAAATTTTCATGCGTAAATTATTAAATAACGAACGTACCTGAATAGGTGCCTTAGATACCTACACACCCAGGAAGACAATTTATAACAATAGGATGATAAAACCTTAAAAATAATACTTGTTAGTTAAAGACAAATCTTTTAAAAAACGAAAATTTTCAACGAGGAGCCAACATAACATTCGTGAATTTTAAAACAAACGAATAAATTTTTATTCGTTTGTTTTAAAATACGGGTAGGGATGACCAAAATGTAATTTTTGCGAACGCTCATTAGGAAACGTTCTCAAATAGAATATTTAATCAATTTACGAACGGAGCTGACAGTAAACGATATTATTATGTTCACTTTTGCATGTTATCCAAATTTGATAATCGAATTTTAAAATGGGTTATGTCGCTGTCGGAGTTTTGGAGTTTTTAAACTAGAAAGCATAGTTTCTGCACTTTTATTAGATAACTAGCGCACCGCCTTGGCTTTGCACGGGGGCGATGTACAGAAGCCAGCGCATCAAGCTACCGCAATCTGTCAAATTTCTTTGATTGATTTTCAACTTTATGAAAAAGTTATAAGGTTCATAATCATTGGGAAAATTTGACAGTTTTGGATAGCTTCACCTGCTGGCTCACAACCATTGTACAGACGCCAGCACGTCAAGCTATCCAAAACTGTCAAATTTCCCCAATTGAATATGAACCTTTATTGCTATGCATTATAGTTGAATCTATCGATTAAATTTGACAGATTGGGGTAGCTTGATGTGCTGGCGTCGGTACTAATAACATGCATACATACATACATAAACTTTGCGGAAGAAATTATCTAAATGGTAGTGAACGTTGCATCAAAATTAGTTGTGTAGTATAAAAGATCTCAGCGTACAGAGTGACAGATAGCTGGAAACGACTTTGTTACATACTGTGTATATGTAGATTAAGATAAGAACAGACTTGTAACATACCACGCCACGTGACAGGAATGTCACATATCCATTCGCCAGATTATAAATGTTGTGTTTCTAGATTTCAACAATCGGTCAATAAACACGCGTGGGGTGTCATCGGGTGTTATAAATGTGCCTACTCCCTTATTCGTTTCATACAAGATTAATTGATTATGCTGACATCAATTGTTTATAATCCAAAAGTGTCTCAATGTCAAACTGTGTAAAATCCAAATAATTAAATCAGATATCATTTTTCCGATACAGTGTTGTTGTGCAATCTCAAATCCCTCATTAGTTTAGGGGTCGTAAGCGCGACTGGTACGCTTGAGGTCTTGGATTTGATTACTAGGTTGAGCAAAGTGTAATTAGATTTATCCATTAAATTCTCAATAGTAACTAGAGCTAGGAGTTTACATTTTTGCCCTTTATAATTCTCATCAAATATATTGATACAAACACGACTTTTCATTATTAATAAAAAAAATACATACTAAAGAAATTGAACTTTATCTAAAATTTATATGGAAATGAAAGTTGTCGTTCGCTGTGCTCATTTGGAAACATCCCATGTATTAATGAGATAAATATTACTACTATTATAATAATATGAGTTGTTCAGATAATTTTTAACAGCTTGTATATCCTATATACCTATATCTAACGATGTCTGTACCTGTTCGCGATTTGGTTTCCATCTCTTCTTAACAGAGAATATAATAATTTCGAACGAAATTTTAATCTACACTTAATCCCATCGGATTACCATTCAATATCCGTTCCGAAGCGATTTTATTAAAGTATGTTTAATATAAGATTATGAATCCCTACTAATATTATAAATGCGAAAGTAACTCTGTCTGTCTGTCTGTTACGCTTTCACCTGAACTGATTTTAATGAAATTTGGTACAGAGATAGAGTTGACCTTGAGAAAGAACATAGGATTTTTTAGGAGTTTTTATCTCGGACTTTTGAAGAGTTCTCTTGGAAACGCGATATAACCGAACTCGACGCGGGCGAAGCCGCGGGCGGAAAACTAGTATACTTATAAAATGTAATGTAAGTATAACTGAACATGCTTTAAAATGTATTTACTGATAGGATGCTACATTAAAAATAAATAAAGAAAAGAATGGCACCAAAATCTGCCCAAATGATGAACTGAGGGTACACTTATTGGAAAAAATACCCCGTAATACGCTGGTTAAAACTCTAGTCATACTTTTTTCTTATGCTCACTAGGGGATGAGAAAAAATAATTTTAAATTTGAAAATACTCACGCCATTTTAACACACTAGTATCAGTTTCATAGTGTTTTTATAGTAAAAACTGTCAACTTGATAGCTATCTGCTGTCAGTGTTAGTTTTGGAATGTCAAACGCACGCCATTTTGGCAAATTATTAACAGTTTCATTATAAAAACTGTGAACTTAACAGCTGTCATGTACCTCAGGTATAAATTTGGGCTGAGATGTATGGACTTTTGATGACCTCGCCGACAACAGTCAGTCTATGGATGGGTGACCATTGAGAACCCTCCATATCTCGGAGAGCACGTGAAGGTATCGGGTTCGGTTGTTATATGAACAACTATGGCAATCGTTAGTGGTAGTCATAAACCCAAAAATCCTGACACAGCCTGGGTACCAACCAGAAATTGGATTGTACAGGTCTGTGGGAATGGACGTGGCGATTTTACGGATCCCATGGCCATGACAATTGAAGGCAAGTGCGGTTTAAGTCGGTATATGATTCCGACATATATTGCCACCTACTCGGTGGCGGATGACCCAAAGGAATTTCCCGTGGTACGTAAAAAAAGTCTGTAGTCGAAGTCGCTTCATGTAAAGCCACTGATATTTAGTTGCATTTGACAAAGAATGAGAAAAATTTAGGAGAATACCACTTTAACCCTCCAAACATCGCTCCTTATCTAAATGTTAATTTTTTGTTTACCAGCAACACGACAAATACAGCATCATGAAACATAAACAACATTCCGACGGTAAAATAATCTAATTAAAACATGACCTGCTTACTAAACCAACTTAGAGATGGGGGCAAACACCAACCATTTCATTCTTATACTCATTTTCAGGGTAAATTATGAAAGTGAAGCGGTACTGCAACAACACTGGAACTGGAAGTGGGACCCGACGTAACTTGATTAAAAAAACAATTTGCCGTAATTAAATCACAACACGACGACTTGTTCCTTTTAACACGGTTACTGTTGTAACAGATCCAAAATGTTTGACTTCGTTTCGAAGTCAAAGTTTGCCACTATCACTCTAACGTGTTGTTCCAATTCGTAATTTTACGAAGTTATTTTTATAGTTTTGTAGAAATTGATGGCTAAATTCTTGATTTATGTTTAAAGCTGTTTGTGGCATACTTTAGGGGTTAAAGCGTCATGATGACTATGTAAATACGTTTATAAACGCTCTATTCGAACGTAATATGATGTTCATTTTAGGGACAAACCAGCTACACTAAATCCCTGCACCCATTGTCAATACTGGCTTAAACGAGTTCCTTTAAGCCAGAATTTACAATAGGTCCAGAATATCAAGGAGATAAAATGCTTGGCGCGTCCCAGGGGAATGATTTAAACCAATTTTGGGAACTAGCAACAAAATGAATCATAAAATTACGAGGCAAGTGTCAATTAACATTTCAAAGCGTTAAAATGTTCATATTAAACTACAAGAATGGCTGGCATGTACTTAGAAAATATTTTTTGAGCTCGTGGACTTCAATACTTTCGACACTAGTCTGATGAAAAGCACAAAAAATAAATACAGCACTAGTAAATACGACCGTAAACTGTAATCCTATCACAAATTTGCTGGGTTTTATTGACTTAATAATACACAGCTTGTGCAGAGGAAATTATGTATTGTTAGTAATACACACATATCGTCGACAAGAAGCCGCAACGAACCCAAAAACTACAACCAAACATAATTTTCTATTTCTGTGGTCATATTCTGTGTTACCTATTTTTTACGTAAACCTAAACCTTACTTTTAAGTCCCTAAGAGTAGACGGGTAAATAGTACATTATGGTAGAAGTGTGTAATGTTGGTTATTACCGCTGAGGCGCCATTGAAACCCGAGCTGTTAGGTGAGGGTTTTAAGAGAGCCGAGGACGGTAATCATCAATACACACACACGTGTGTATTGATGATTACCGTCCTCGGTATGATACACATCATACGACGTTTTTCAACACACTTGTGAAGAAAATAACTATAATCAACTGAGAAACTAGATTTTTTTCGAAATGGCGGGAAAAATTAATCAGCTGTTTTCCTAAACAATGGCGATCGGCCATAGGCTAAAAGAATGAGGTTTCTTTTTTTTTTTGGCTTTTCGCGGATAGCGTTTTAGCCACATACAAAATGGGGAATTCAAAGTTTTCTTTATTACAGAGAAAACAAAAGTCTGAGTGAAAGTATTATTTATTAAAAACGTACAAGTTGAAATTATCTATTTAAATACCAAGTTTAGGTACATTAATTTATTTTTACTATTTATTGAACACGATCTTTTTTGTATCGATCATGAATACCATAACCCCCGACCATAGATGAGGTCATTTTCGTCGATAGGATTGCAAAACTACCCGACTTCCCCGATCGTTGCGACAGACGATATCTCCGTGCTTAGTAAATCTAAAAAAGGTTAAGGCCTTGTCAGATGCCCCCTAAAACCTAAGTAAGGGATGGTATGGAGGTAACCGCTCAGCTTCAGGCAAGTTTACCATAAAACGGCCATCATTTTTTTTTAGGTAAGTAGGTAGATATCACTTGTTGAAATAAATAAAAAACATATCTACATTATCAACCTACATATTATTAAATACTGTCACACTGCGGGGCACGGGTCTCCCCTCAGAATGAGAACAATTAGGCTATGGTCCACCAGGCTATGGCCTAATGCGGGTTGGCAGATTTCACAGGCCACCGAGAAAATCTCTAAGGTCTGCAGGTTTCCTTACGATATGTTCCTCACCGTTTAAGCGAGAGATCATTAATACGCACATGATTTTGAAAAGTCAGAGGTACCAGCCTTGGATTTAAACTCGATATCTTTGACTCGACAGTCCAATGGTAATATCACTAGGCTGTCACTATTTCTTTCTCTCTACATCTCAGTATAATTAAATTATGTTACGGACTACAATAATTAAATGCTGAAATAAAAGGTTACATCAAATAATACATAATAAATCAAAAGGTCAAGAGTTACATTGCCGAAACACTCAAAATAAAATAAATATTTCAACGTTACCAACGTCAGCTTTCAACCTTCACTCACTCCCAAAAATAATAAAATATAGAGTTTCAAAATTAATTCAGCCACTTGTGCTGCCCTGAAATTAGTAAGTACATACATAAAAGCCAAATAGGGTTGCAACATGATACGAATACGTAAAATCGCTCCCTTGGGTTTCCCCGCGTGTGAAACGAAAAAAATATACTGTAACGTTCAACCTTAATAAAATCAAAGGGTGTTTTAATAGGAAGGAACCCTATGTAGTAAAATTATAATAAAAAACTATTGAGTTGCTTTGGCTTGTCGTTTGACGTAAAATCGTTTTTCTATTCTTGACTTCTTGACTAGCCTGATTGGTCACTGGTCGCAAGTGCGGTCCCTCAGAGTGAGGTCAAGAGATGAATTACCATGTATTGAATTCAGAAATTCTCATAATAAGCTTAGAGTTTCTATTTGTGCAACGTTCAAGGCAATAGGGTTGCCCTTAGGGATATTAGGACCCGGAAAAATGTGGCTGTTTATCAGAGATTACTTCAAACAATTTACATAACTTTAAAGGTACGATTTCAGCGACTATAGTATACCATTTCTGTTCTAAAAAACAATATAGGTAGTTCTAAATTTTTTTTACCATTAAGGTGGCAAACATGCGTACGGCCCACCTGATGGTAAGCGGTTACTGTTGCCTATAAACGGTTGCAACAACAAGGGTGTCACTTTCGCGTTACCAACCGTATAAAACGAAAGAGGAGTAGTTGGGTTGGCAGTATAAGGGTCAAAGTCCCCACCACATCTGCCAACACAACATTTACTCGCGGAGCACTGACAACCTTACTCACCGTTCGGTTAGGAACACAACACAGCTCCAAGTTGTGTTATTTCAGTTATACAACATAAAACTCAACTCATTTGACTCTAACGCTTTATACCTGTTATATGACCTTTGAAAATTACTAACCCGACCCTTATCATAAATTTCTTCAAACGGAACATTATTAGTTAAGCTAGTGGAAGTTATCTAACTACTCGAAATGAGGGCTGGTTTGGTTTAACTTGGGAATATTTGAGCCACCTATTCACATATCAGGGTAATTACACATAATAAACATGTCACTCCGAAGTGTCAAAATGTCAGTGACACTGGAAACACATTCTGTAAACCTAAAAAGCGACTTTTATAATTATCTTTCCAATACACAATAATTTTATCAATACACACACACGTGTGTATTGATGATTACCGTCCTCGGTATGATACACATCATACGACGTTTTTCAACACACTTGTGAAGAAAATAACTATAATCAACTGAGAAACTAGATTTTTTTCGAAATGGCGGGAAAAATTAATCAGCTGTTTTCCTAAACAATGGCGATCGGCCATAGGCTAAAAGAATGAGGTTTCTTTTTTTTTTTGGCTTTTCGCGGATAGCGTTTTAGCCACATACAAAATGGGGAATTCAAAGTTTTCTTTATTACAGAGAAAACAAAAGTCTGAGTGAAAGTATTATTTATTAAAAACGTACAAGTTGAAATTATCTATTTAAATACCAAGTTTAGGTACATTAATTTATTTTTACTATTTATTGAACACGATCTTTTTTGTATCGAAACTTTTTTAAGAACAAAGCAATTCAACTAATAAAATAAAAAAAAAACCGTATAACTCACTTGTGAATAATAGCAATGAAAAAGTCACAGTTTGACAACTGGTGTCAATATGTGCCTAATTGCGGTGAAATAAGAGCCATTTTATGAGCAAGTGTGTTGGAAAGATAATTATAAAAGTCGCTTTTTAGGTTTACAGAATGTGTTTCCAGTGTCACTGACATTTTGACACTTCGGAGTGACATGTTTATTATGTGTAATTACCCTGATATGTGAATAGGTGGCTCAAATATTCCCAAGTTAAACCAAACCAGCCCTCATTTCGAGTAGTTAGATAACTTCCACTAGCTTAACTAATAATGTTCCGTTTGAAGAAATTTATGATAAGGGTCGGGTTAGTAATTTTCAAAGGTCATATAACAGGTATAAAGCGTTAGAGTCAAATGAGTTGAGTTTTATGTTGTATAACTGAAATAACACAACTTGGAGCTGTGTTGTGTTCCTAACCGAACGGTGAGTAAGGTTGTCAGTGCTCCGCGAGTAAATGTTGTGTTGACAGATGTGGTGGGGACTTTAACCCTTATACTGCCAACCCAACTATTCCTCTTTCGTTTTATACGGTTGGTAACGCGAAAGTGACACCCTTGTTGTTGCAACCGTTTATAGGCAACAGTAACCGCTTACCATCAGGTGGGCTGTACGCTTGTTTGCCACCTTAATGGTAAAAAAAAATTTAGAACTACCTATATTGTTTTTTAGAACAGAAATGGTATACTATAGTCTTATGGAACTTATGCATAGTCGTTATAGCTGAAATCGTACCATTAAAGTTATGTAAATTGTTTGAAGTAATCTCTGATAAACAGCCACATTTTTCCGGGTCCTAATATCCCTAAGGGCAACCCTATTGCCTTGAACGTTGCACAAATAGAAACTCTAAGCTTATTATGAGAATTTCTGAATTCAATACATGGTAATTCATCTCTTGACCTCACTCTGAGGGAACGCACTTGCGACCAGTGACCAATCAGGCTAGTCAAGAAGTCAAGAATAGAAAAACGATTTTACGTCAAACGACAAACCAAAGCAACTCAATAGTTTTTTATTATAATTTTACTACATAGGGTTCCTTCCTATTAAAACACCCTTTGATTTTATTAAGGTTGAACGTTACAGTATATTTTTTTCGTTTCACACGCGGGGAAACCCAAGGGAGCGATTTTACGTATTCGTATCATGTTGCAACCCTATTTGGCTTTTATGTATGTACTTACTAATTTCAGGGCAGCACAAGTGGCTGAATTAATTTTGAAACTCTATATTTTATTATTTTTGGGAGTGAGTGAAGGTTGAAAGCTGACGTTGGTAACGTTGAAATATTTATTTTATTTTGAGTGTTTCGGCAATGTAACTCTTGACCTTTTGATTTATTATGTATTATTTGATGTAACCTTTTATTTCAGCATTTAATTATTGTAGTCCGTAACATAATTTAATTATACTGAGATGTAGAGAGAAAGAAATAGTGACAGCCTAGTGATATTACCATTGGACTGTCGAGTCAAAGATATCGAGTTTAAATCCAAGGCTGGTACCTCTGACTTTTCAAAATCATGTGCGTATTAATGATCTCTCGCTTAAACGGTGAGGAACATATCGTAAGGAAACCTGCAGACCTTAGAGATTTTCTCGGTGGCCTGTGAAATCTGCCAACCCGCATTAGGCCATAGCCTGGTGGACCATAGCCTAATTGTTCTCATTCTGAGGGGAGACCCGTGCCCCGCAGTGTGACAGTATTTAATAATATGTAGGTTGATAATGTAGATATGTTTTTTATTTATTTCAACAAGTGATATCTACCTACTTACCTAAAAAAAAATGATGGCCGTTTTATGGTAAACTTGCCTGAAGCTGAGCGGTTACCTCCATACCATCCCTTACTTAGGTTTTAGGGGGCATCTGACAAGGCCTTAACCTTTTTTAGATTTACTAAGCACGGAGATATCGTCTGTCGCAACGATCGGGGAAGTCGGGTAGTTTTGCAATCCTATCGACGAAAATGACCTCATCTATGGTCGGGGGTTATGGTATTCATGATCGGTAAATTTCATCTAACATGGTTGAAAAGTCTCATGTGACCAAGTGATATGTCACTTGATGACGTCAAAATCCTTAAAAATATAACATCTATTAAAATAATTTTTTTGATTTGCTGCTCACCTTTTTGGTATAACAACCTTCACTTATTTTACACAAGTATGATTGATCTTTTTCTTTATTCTCCGGGACGACACAACCAGAAGTAAGCCCACAGTCTCAAAAAGAAATGAAACGATTTTTACCATCAATCAAAGCGTGCCTGAACAAGAGAGGCAATAATTAATAGTAAGTATTCAAAGAGGCTTTAAAGAAAGCTACCACGTTTCATCGACCTCTATTTTTATGATAATTGATTCTGTTTTTCCTTGACCTTGCCTTGTATCGACGGATCGTAAATAGCCTCCATTACAATGCCGATTGTTACGGGAAACCGTTTGAAGGACGTTGATTTATTTTTCTATAGCAATAATGGACCTAAAAATAAGTATATTGGTACGAAATACACGCTCAGGTGTCTATGCTTGAATAATTTATCTAAATTAGGCCTCGATTAGTGACTTTCGACATTGGAAATAAACTATTGTATTGGATTTGTAACTATTGTATATTACTGACCTAAATTGTTGGTTACAACTATGACTTTCGGTGTTGCTTATAAGTAAAAAGCTCCTAATGTGAAGATAACAAGTCAACATTTAAGCGTCCCATCATTGCCACTCTAAGCAATTTGTAATCAATCATAAAGCTTTCTTGTGTTGTCTGTATCTATATTGATAACTAGCTTCCACGACTTCGTCTGCGTAGACTTTACCTGAAAGTATCTAGTTGTTAAGTTTCTTAAATTTTTTAATTTCCTGTACAATGTTTTTAATTTTTTTCTTTCATAAAAACCTTTTCCTGACAATAACTAACACAACAAAAAAATGATTAGCGAAATTGTTCCATCCGTTCACGCGTGATGCCATGATCAAATGAAATAGAGATTCATTTTTATATATAGATATAGATTACAACAGCTTATCTAAGTATAATTATTACTAACCTGTAGGAATAAGAAATGTAATCAACGCAAGGCCCCGATGATTGGGCCGCATTATTGTAAATATACCTCATCATCCTTTCAACCCATATACTGTGCCACTACTGAACACGGGATCTTAGATTGAGAGGGATAATGCTGTAGTCCATCGCTGGCGTAGTGCGGATTGGTAGACTTCACACACCTAGAGTCGAGTAAAATCTCTAAGGCGCATACCTTAGAGATTTTACTCGACGGTGTGTACCTGCATAGGTTTCCTCGCGATGTTTTCCTTCACCGTTTCAAGTGACTGATCAATAATTTATAAATACGCACATGAATTCGAAAAGTCAGATGCGTGCTTTGATTTCGAACACAAAAACTTTGATTTAGTATTCCAATATTCATACCACTAGGCTATCACTGCTTAATAAAATACATCTAGTACTTTTATGTTATTCTAAATTTTGTGGGTGTTTGTTGTTCCAAATATATAAAATAAAGAATAACAAAATATGCGCCATATTAACCTTTGGACTTTTTAGGTATCCCAGAAACCGGGGATAGGCTGATGAAATTAGATCTGAAGCTGTGAGCAAAACTGTTTGCTATCCAGCGGTACCGCTATACGATAATTAAGAATCATGAAGATGAGTTTTATGATGAAACTTTTTTACTTTTATGTAAATAGCTCAGTTTAACTTTAGATTTAAATGTAAAGCAGGTGCTTTAAACCTTCGTAATACATGCAGACATGCCATTCACTGTCGTGCCTCTCGATCGTAATAATAATTTATCAATGACATGCATTATTGTGTCGCGTTTTCTTTGACATGCAATATTGGAAATCGTTGGGCACCCCTGTCGGAGATCTTTCTTTCTCCGCGAGTTCGCACTCGACAATTTCACTTCAGGAATGTCGTTTAGACATTTTTGTTTCAATCAATGTCATGGAAGAGAATCCCTTACATTCTCTAGCATTTGTGATTTCGTTGGCCGTATCAAGAATTTGCTGCAAATAGAGGCGAGATAGTTTAGGCGATTAGAGTTGAGTTTAAATATACACATGTATTTAAAGTTCGAAAGTTGTAATGTAACCTTATTGTATTAAACTTATTTTGAGAATCAAATGAAAGAAACCAAACTTAACTATAACATATAATTTCTACCGTATTCTTATTTGATTACCTGACAGATGATATACCTACCCAGGTGTGTTTTAGTATTTGTTACTAAATATTTAGTGAAATACGAATATAAAATAATATATCATTCAAGTTAGGTACCTCGTATTTGTTTCAAAACACATATGTGATGTTGGCATACCTCGTGTCGTCTGTATTATCCCCACAAATCTTTTTTATAGCATTGGAATGAGCATCTGTGGCCTTAAACCCTGCAATGGAGGCTCTTTATAAAGGTTACGAGGAATAAGTTCGTCTAATTTCGCCCTTGGGATGCCTGTAATGCGATTTATTACTTCTTTGTAAGCAAATGTGTGTTCATTTTCATTTCGATATGTGTCGTAACTTTTTAGAGACACGCTTGATGACGTTTTTTTAAACATACCACCACGCGTGTATATCCTTGGTTTGTCAAGGAAGTACTGTTATAGGTAAAATCATCCCGGCTTCTCCCACTGGTAGGCATAACGCTCTTTTAGGTGTGTCATTCATCAAACTCCTATGCTGCTCTCATCCAACTATTCCCTCTGAATTGATTGAGAGTAGGTATAATAGCTATTGTTATTTAAGGAAACTAACAGCTGGGCACAGATAAGTAAATTATTGGATTCACAAAATAAGGCCAATTTTCATTAGCGTCTAAAACTAATTTCAATTGAATCATTTAAATTAGCTTTAGATGCTAATAATCTTGTTTTGCTCTTGTTTGTGTCATGTTTTATTTGCTCAACAATTGTCGGGCTTGCGGAAAATGTGCCCAGGCGGGTTAGTTAGTGGTTTGTCATAGCCGGGGCGAATGTCAAAATTCCCATGGCCGCGACTATAGGGCAAGTGCGGTTTTAAGCTGGAAACAAACTATCGGACGCGACTTATAGGTATCTAGATAATGTATGTACAGTCAGCAACGAAAGTCGCTGAACACGATGCATTTTTTAAAATGCTTTAACATTTTTTATTATCTAGAAGTTACTGAACCAAGAAGGAAGCACGAGTTCTTTGTCTATAAGATAATTACAAGCTTTACCTTAACTAGAATTTAAAGAAAAGATTTAGTGTACCTAGTGATGTTTGATTTGAAAATGATGATGATGATTTCAAAATTTGATTATGTTCAGCGACTTTCGTTGGTGACCGTACTTACACTGAGCTGTGCAAACTATCGGAGGTAAGTCGTGGACGTAACCTTGGGTTGACCTTGAGCGTTTGGACGCCCGACAGAAATCTGGAAAGCCACGTCCCAAAAGACTGAGCACTCTCATCAGACGCGGCTGTTACCCGCGTCCGATAGTTTTTAGTCAGTCACACCCCGTCGCTGTTTCATTTTCTGCACTAAATAAAAGGTTTCATTAGCGTTTTTCCACAATTTGAATCCTTAATATATATTTTTTTCTTTTCCAGATCATTCAAATTGAGATGCTATGGAACGCAGCGGCAGCAGTGAGATGATGTCCCAAAACAGAATGGAGCAACGCAAGTTCGACGGGCCAGCATGGAACGGATAGGGTGAAGTGAGAGCGAGACAGACATACCCTTGCCCCATGGAGGTGAACGGGACGGAAGCGCGGGCCGAGGAGGCGACAGTGGCGCTCGCGCTTAGCGTTGCCGTCACCGTCATCTCCGCCATCGGACTGCTGCTCAACGCCTACATACTCTTCGTCATAGTTATTACGAAACAGGTAACATCTGAGATAGAAACATTTTGGTGTACTTATTTATAATTAATTATCACTCGCTTGAACGGTGAAAGAAAACTTAGTGAGGAAACCTGCATGCCTGAGAGATTTTCTCGACGGCGTGGGAAGTCTGCTAACCCGCATTAGGCCAGCGTAGTGGACTATTAGCCTAATCCCTCATTCTGAGACGAGACCTGTGCTCAGCAGTGGGACTGTATATGGGTTAATGATAAACATTTTGGCAACCAGCAAGGTTCGAATGGATCTATGTATCAAAGTTTTATTTCGCGGTAAGTGGTTAGAATAGAATATAACCTAAATGAATAATAATTTCGTTCGATTTACGGTTTCCACTCATAATTATATTCAAATTATTTAGTTAGTCACATATTTTGCATTTAGAACGGTATGAAACGTTGCTGTGATCAGTGTTTTGCTACCGTCTTATTAAGATATAGCGCCTACTCCACAACTCATGGTGCAATGAATTATACAGCGGCGTCGTCTTTAGAAAATTCTAACTCAGTGTAACTTACATGAATTTTACATCACTTCAACATTGACGGCCGTGAAATAGCTAGACAGTAGGCACGTGTGGATAGATCTAATTACGATCCAATTACATTGGTACCTGTTTCAACACTCACGACGCCGTGTTCTGAATACTATATGAAGGAAAATAATCATGTTCAATTACAAATAACCAAGGACTAGTTTATTATGAATGTACAACCTTGACTTCATTTCACGATGAGTTTATAGTAAAGTTTCAAGCTTCAGATTAATTATAGCAGGTTCGTGGAATAATTCAGTAGCGAATACTGGTAGCTGTTGGACAACACTATTTTCTATTTACCTCATTGGTCTAAAGGTTATAACATCTTTGTGGGGTTGGGTCGGATTCCAAGATCGGGTAAAGAGTTTATGTCTTTTTTTGGATTCTCAATAAGCTGGACTACGTAGTTGTGTAGGTACATAGTATCTGAAACATTAAATTACTGGTAAATGTGTGTTAAAATGTACTCACTAAAAAACTAAAAACAAATTCTAAAGAACTCTAAATTGAAATGTTGGAAAATGTATTGCAGGCGGGGACGAAACCCACGGAGGGTTCTGAATGTGTTAATAATGATCACCCATCTTCAAACTGACCCCGGCTAGCGGAGGTTAACCTTACAGACCGGTAGATCAGCGTAGATATAAATTAGCCACGTGCCCTCCTTACACGTACATACACTCGAAAAGCATTACCCTCCTTCAGCATTCGGGTAAAATTAAGAACAAGTTTTATATTGCTTTAAGAAATATAACATACAATTTACATTGAGATAAAACTATTTTTTGCGGATTTTATAGCGTTATATTGATATTATTAATCCCGACGTTTCGGACCCTTTACAGCGTCCATGGTCACGAGTAGACAGGTCAGTCTACCCGTAATGAGTTTTATTTCAATGTACAATATTCGCGTCAGTATCAGAAATCAATATACATTTACATTTTGAACGAAGTGAGTCCATTATCAGTAGACATAAAGACATCCTTGTTTCCTGGTCCATTATGAAATAGATTGCCAATCAAACTTAGTAACTTCTAACTACAGCCACCTTATTGTTATAAATTAACTTGTTAAAACATCATCATCATCATCATCATCAACCCATATACTGTCCCACTGCTGGGCACGGGTCTCCTCTCATATTGAGAGGGATTAGGCTATAGTCCACCACGCTAGCCTACTGCGGGTTGGCAGACTTCACAAACCGACGAGAAAAATCTCTAAGGTATGCAGGTTTCCTCACGATGCGATGTTTTCCTTCACCGTTTAAGCGAGTGATAATTAATTATTAATACGCACATGAATTCGAAAAGTCAGAGGTGCGTGCCTTGGGTTTGAACTCGAGACCTTCGACTTGGCAGTCTAATGGTCATACCACTAGACTATCACTGCTTGTTAATACGTATTTCTAGTCAATCTGATGCAATCTTTGTCATTTGTATGCACAAAGGATAGACGATCAATATGCAGCGTCCCACTTATGTTACACGTCATCATTTGAGCTGAAAACATGGATCCATTTTGCTGAGGCTTTCAACAACTGGAATATAAAAACTCGACAAATAACCGGATCCTATTTTATTTTTCGACTAGCTACTTCTCGCGACTTCGTCCGCGTGGAAAATTTACTTTTAGTTGTCGTTGTAATTTGGAATATTTAATAACTCAAAATCGTTATAAATTATATGTTATTCTGATGTATATATAATAAGTGTAAAGTTTCATCAATATCGAATTTATTTTCATCAATATCGAGTTTCATCATTATCGGTTTTTATCGAATTTATTGATATTAATAATCCCGAGGTTTCGTCTGCCTGTGATGATGGACGTTGTAAAGGGTCCGAAACGTCAGGATTAATAATATCAATATAACGCGATAAAATCCGTAAAAAGTAGTTTTATTTCAATGTATAATATTCGCGTAAATGTCAGAAATCAATAAGATTATGTTTCTTCTAAAATCTTGTAAGTTCAAATTATTTTTTTCTAAAAATTCATGCTCAGCCTCTGGGTATATATGGGTTGATGATGAATGATTGTCCGAAACTTAGCGATTTCCGATTAAAATTGTCAAAATTGTCTTGACAATAAAATGACATTTAGAAGCTGTCAATAAAACATTTGACGCGATTTTTCGTTAAAATTCGGTATTACAACAATGTCAACAGCTCAATTCACCACTGTTTTGTTTAGACAAAGTTGTTTAACTAAGTAAGCTTGGTTTACAGCAGTAAGTTTCGGATACCAAGAATGTTTCTCAGTTTCCCATTGCTTGTTAACTTATCATAATAATGTAAGTTGGCGGCTCACTTTCGAGTTGGTCTTACATTCACTGAAATAAGGTCACAGAAACTTTGTAAAGGGTTTTGCTGTCCCACTGGTAACCCAACAAGTGTTAGGCTAAAGTTCAAGGGTCTCTGTGTGATTGTCGGTGGAAACCGCCGGGAACACAGGCCGAATGGCGTTTATAAAAAGCGTCACAAAAGTTATCTTTTTTATTTTTTTTGGCATTTTCCATGCTAAGATTTTAAAGTTATTTAGAAAAGGAAAAATTCGACCGCGGGCAGGATTCGAACCTTCGTCTTTTGGTTAGGTACACCAGACGTTATAATATAATAACAATAGGTGTTACTGACGTCACCATAAAGACGTAAATTCTGAATGTGAAGGCAAAATTCGTCATAGCGGGTGGGACTCGCGGTGGCTTAGAGGTTATGGCGTCTGGTGTACCTAACCAAAAGACGCAGGTTCGAATCCTGCCCGGGGTCGAATTTTTCCTTTTCTAAATAACTTTAAACAAAAGTTCTTTTTATCATATCCTACCTTAACAGGTGTGCAAATATGTAGTTATGATAAAAATAATATTACCTACATTACATTAGGCATTATCTATTACAAAATATGGTTATCCATTATTTATTAATTTTATTTATTATTTTTGTACAAAAAAAAATGTAGAAAGGTGACCTAAATGCCATTAGGCATTAACACCGCGCATTACATCTTTATTTTGAAATTTATTAATAATTATTACATAATTTTATTAAGACAGCACCTTATCATTATTATCATTTAAGTAATCTTTAATTTAGCAATAAGCTTAAATATTAATTTATTTTTAAGGGATCTACGCACCGGTTGTTATTAGTGAAAGTTGTTAAAGATAGATAGACATGTAGAATATTCTTAATTGTACACCAAGAAGCTTAATAATATAAATCAAATAAACTAAAAGTAATACTTATGAGAGGTAGGGTATTACTATGTATACCGATATTATATCTTAATAGATATATACATAGATATCCTATTTACCGATGTTACGAATATCGGTGTTAGTCAGGACTTGGATTGCGAAGGTCGCTTCATGTAAAATATGTGTTAATCAGCCTCATTTGGTAAGACCAGAAGACCCCAACATAGTTGGTATACGGCTCGGAGGACGATTTCTCCCCTACATGCACAGAGAAGTTTGGTACACTTATGAACTGGACCTATTTGGCGCAGCTGCGAGGTACACAATGTGCCCTATGTACGCAATTATATCGTAATTATGTAAATAGGAAACAGTTATACTTATTATTTGTGTATATGTAATCGGTGTAAATTGTGTAAACTGCGTCGAATAAATGTATTTCTTTCTTTCATATAGAATAGGAACAATGGGGACACGTAGGTATTAACATTCTTTTCAAACATGCTCCAACAAGTTGTATTTATAGGAATCTCGAGAATCCACTTCCGTGTTCAATTACATATTCTATTCATGTTCGATTGCATGGAAACGCGGAATACATATTGGTATGTTAGCGCGTGTCTAAATTAAATGCCTTTGCCTTTGTTCATCAAAATGAGTTTTTGGAAAAGATAAAGTTATTACGGCATAGAAATATAACAACTAAAACAACTAAACATTTTGTGACATTTATTTATTAAAATAATAAATAAATATTCTTGGACAATTTTACACAGCACCATCTTCTAGTCCCAAACTAAGCAGAACTTGTACTATGGGTACTAGACAATGGATATAATACTTGTTTCCTTTTTTTTGTAAATACATACTTATAATACATAGAAACACCCAGACAAACACAAACACTTATGTTTAAACCACACAAATATTTGTGTCCTGTGGGAAACGGACCCACGACCCCATGATCAGCAGTCCGACACTCGAACCACCAAATAAATAAATTATATTTATGTCTAAAATAGGTAGCTTAAATACACTTTAAGAAGTCAATACTTAATATTAAATGGTGCCGGAATTTTCTAGCTGACGACTTCCGAGAAAAAATATCGAAAGAAACTCCTATGAGTTTGAGATTCTCTAATCTTAGTCTTTTTTAACGTACACAGGAATAGTATTCAAACTTATCAGATAGACCGCAGGGCAAAATCTGAACTGGCCTTTTGAAGAAAAAGCCATATCAGCTTTGAGTTGACCAGTCCTGACTGACGGCACGCATACATTAGTCATCGTGTAGCTCAACCGTTATTTAGGGAGCTCAATGACCTGTTGCTAGACGATACATTGTCACATGAAATACCCAAAACTGTCAGAATACATTTAATAAACCTGCACGAGTTTAGAGAGCTAGTGAGGTGGCGACCTACCGTCTGCCATCCCTAAGGATGTTTATTCGAGGTTACAAGGCAAACGCCGTTTTCTTCCGGCAATAGAAGTTATCAGTTCACCAAACACCTTCACCACCAAATTTTAATTCCCATATTTCACAATAGTCCTACACCCGCCCGGGATACTCTAAGGCTGTTAACAAGGCTACTTATATAATGCAGTTGTGGAGTGTATGGGTTGGTATCCCATCCCGTATTAGATCAAAGTTCTCCAAGGGGCCCCTACGCGAAGACCTGTATCCCTAGGCAAGCCTTCTTTACGGGAAGCAAGCCGTGAGATCCAAAAAAATTATCATCAGAAAAGTACCTTCGCTATTTTGTATTCCGTTCTAAAGTATCTCAAGGGAGCTTGTTGAGCAAAAGTAATTCATACAGAAAATTAAAGGACAACTCATTAGGAACTTTGAATAGAGGGTAAATAAGAGCCTCATTTTGACGCATTCAGGGCGTTTTGCGGCTATTTACATTTATTAGATTGTAAACAATTATTATGAAGTATTACAGAGTTCTTAGGCAACTTGACTCGCGCACTTTGACAAAATAACAACAGAGATAACACAACATTTTGTATTTCAGTATAATATACCTACTTAAAATTTCATCATTATCTACCCAACACGCGTATACGCAATCTTATGATCTGTCTAACCAGGTACCACCCTATTTTTGCTACAGCCGGGACACACTCGTCAAAACTCTGAACTTATTTTGTCCTAGTGAATAGTCGTAGATTATAAAATTTAGTGTTCAGTGAATGTTCCCCTTCTGTACTTACTTTTTGTGTGTCCTTTATAGTAGCTTATAAACTATTTGTCTTTCTTCTTTCTTTCTATTTTAGTGAATTTTGCTTGAATTGCATGCTACACACTCTTACATCTTACTCGCCTGTATTCCCTGAAGGGTTAGGTGGAGGTGTACTAATTTGTACCCACAGTTCCCCACACATAGGGGGCGAGCCCGATGCCATTTAACTGGACACAAATCCAAACTCCGAGCTACTACTGAGAATTTCATAGAAAAACCCAATAACACTGCTCGACCTGGGAATTAAACCCAAGACCTCTAGCATAGCAGTTCCGCTTAGGACTACTAGACTAACGAGCAGAGTGCTGTCTTTCATTCTGTTTAGCTATGCTTTCCATCAGGTACCTACGACTAAGGATAAACGCATTCCAATTTTCAATAAAAAAAATAACACTGACTGACCCACTGTTGAGTCTCTCGTCTCCAAATGAGATGGATTGACTAATAGTCCACCATGCTGGCCTAGTGCAGGCAGACTATACACGCTGTCGGGAGAATCTGAGGCCTACAGGTTTCCTCAGGATGTGTCCTCTACTGTCTATTATTAAACTTGGCATTCCATGGTCATTTATCATATTCCAATCAATATCAATGGCCATATACTAGGCTATCATTGCACTTGTCCTTGTACAGAGGTACCACAATCTGTCAAATTTCTTTGATTGATTTTCAACTTTAATATAACACTATAAGGTTCGTTATCGATTGGGGAAATTTGACAGTTTTGGATAGCTTAGCCTGCTGTCTGTACTTGGGTACTTGTACTGCAAATTTTATTTAACTTACACAATCCTAAAACTACCAATTTCTTGGAGGTCTTCTCACACATTATTTATTTAAATTAAATACCTACTATGTACAATTTGATATAATTATGATCATTAACTCCGAACCAAAATAATATTTGTTACAATTGGGTAGAAAATATTTATTTACCATTGACTTACGAT
This sequence comes from Acronicta alni, assembly GCA_964056405.1. Classification (NCBI taxonomy): domain Eukaryota; kingdom Metazoa; phylum Arthropoda; class Insecta; order Lepidoptera; family Noctuidae; genus Acronicta; species Acronicta alni. Next base: position 11,034,402 of record OZ043927.1, on the reverse strand, counting down.
GGTAATTAAAAATGTCTACATTGTGCCGAATACGTTGAATCGTTACAAATTACATGTGGATAAACACACTCCATTTTCAAATGTTTTTTGATTTAAGACAGCCCGTCTTAATGTAAAAATGACGGTAAAAGGAAAGTACTTTAAGTATATCTACTACTAAAGTTATTTAGAAAAGGAAAAATTCGACCGCGGGCAGGATTCGAACCTGCGTCTTCTGGTTAGGTACACCAGACGCTATGACCACTAAGCCACCGCGATACCTACCCGTCATGTCGAATTTTTCCTTCACATACTGAATTTACGTCTTTATGGTGACGTCAGTAACACCTATTGAAAAGCAAATTTTTGCTTTTCAACCGACACGACTTACTTTACAGTTAGTTCAATGTCGAACGATGCCACCTTACCTTCTAACTATCTTTTTGTATATTTTTGGCATTTTCCATGCTTATATTATTGCTTTTCAATAGGTGTTACTGACGTCTCCATAAAGACGTAAATTCAGTATGTGAAGGAAAAATTCGACATGACGGGTAGGTATCGCGGTGGCTTAGTGGTCATAGCGTCTGGTGTACCTAACCAGAAGACGCAGGTTCGAATCCTGCCCGCGGTCGAATTTTTCCTTTTCTAAATAACTTTAAAATCTTAGCATGGAAAATGCCAAAAATATACAAAAAGATATCTTGAATAAATTATTTTGTCTTTGAAACAAAATAAACTTTATTTGATAACTACTTATATCTCCAAGTTTTAAGCTCGAACATTGTCTTGTTTCACAACAAGCAAAATGCCCTGAGGCACACACTCCCGTACTTACGCAACTGGGAAATCTTCCTAATGCAGGTTAGGGAACCTCTTTGGCTAATTTTATTCAAATTATCCCTCTCACGGTTTGCACCGAAGCAATCTCTGTAAGTTTTAATTAAACAAATTTTCTTGGTATTAATTAAACCGTGTGCTTAAGCGCAAACATCGTAAGCTCAGTTTGATAAATGTGGTAATACGACAGAATGGGCTTAGTTCGTCAAAGTCGCTAAGTTAGACGCAGCAGCAGACTTTAAAACGGAATTTATTAACCTGAGATAAGAGTGATTTTCATTTAATCAACAATACAAAAAACCTAGCGCACTTGCCTGTGCTTGACACTAAGCTGATATGGGCTGTTATAGATAAAAAATAATAAAGAAAAAATTGGTATCTTAATACTTGATTATATACTTATATGTACTTCGTATCTACTATAAACAAAATTTGTACCTCTGTGCAAAAAAATATGACGTAAATGAAACATTTATTATCGAACAGCTTTTATGCAAACTATTATGTACTACAAACTAACAACTTCTTATGCGAAGTTAGTTTCTTTCTCAAAATGTAGGTATAACTTAAGAGGGGACTCTAGTCGAGACGGATTTGAAAAATAGGTATTTGAATAAACAAAAAATAAAAATTATTTGAATCCAAGCCTCCAAAAATTATCCAATAGAAATAAAAAAAATTCAAACTCCAAAAAGATTTTTGGAGGCTCATATTTCTTTTAATGATTTTGTTTTGGAAGAAAGGAAGTAGGGCCACGTATTAGGTAGATCTAGATTTTTTAGAAAAGTCATAGCTCTAGAGGCATTTTCTACGCAGAATACGTTTGTATGGAGAAATGCCCACTAAAGTCCCCTCTTAAACCTAAATAAATATGCAGGTAGACGATACCGTGAATAAGTTCATATTTTATTCAATAACTCGTCCGTAAAGAGCTCGTATCGATCTGACTTGCAGACATAGACTGCACTAATTTAAGCCTCTCGCTGGTCTAGCTGCACAAAGCTACATAGATGTGTAATAGTCTTTATTTATTCTGTCTGTGTGCAATCCTATTGTTACTTTTTATTGTCACTGAGAAAAGGCTAAAATAATCAAGGAAAATAAATTCTGCGTTGATTTCCATCTTCTCTACTACCTTCCCTCTTTGCTCTGCTATATTGGACCGAAACACTCTAAGTACAGACGCCAGTAGGTTAAGCTATACAAAACTGTCAAATTTTCCCAGTTGAATATGAACCTTATCGTTTGGTGTTAAAGTTGAAAATCAATCAAAGAAATTTGACAGATTGTGGTAGCTTGATGTGCTGGCCTTATAATAGTTGGCATTATTTAGTGAATTAGTTTTTATAATTCCTTGCATTTTAAAGCTCAACTAAAATTGACCACAACGTGTTGTGAGTGGTTTTCGGTCTATGAGCGTAATAATGTTTTCAAATCAATTCCAATAACTTCATACTTACTCAGTAGTTAATCTTATTACCAGGATAAGTTCTTTCATTATTTATTATACTTTTTAGTATGGCATCGTCCCCTGGACCAGAAGCCGATCATGAAGCATGCCATACATAGCACAACCGCGTCTGGGTAAGCGTAGTGTAGGACGCCCGCCGGCCAGGTGGAGTGACGACTTGCGGAAGGCAGCTGGCAGGATGAGGAAAGCCGAAGATCGGCTGGATCTAGGCCTCTCCCAATGAACGCCACAAAGGGTTCATTGGGAGAGGCCTAGGTCCAGCAGTGGACGAATATGGGCTGATGATGATGATGATTATGACATGAGCACAATACATTTTGTCCTCGTTCCCAACGTAGCGCAAACGATGGAATAGCACAACCATTTGGTTTGATTACTTGTATATAATGTTGTCTCTGCTACTGTCAACAGGGGTTTTTTGCACCTCTGTAATAACAGAGCGTAGCAAAAACAAAATAAATAAATGTATTCACCGCAGCAGCGGCTTTTGTTGAAAATATTCCGGAATTTGTGTTGACACAAAATAGTGGGAACGCGGAGTGGACCCTAGTGCTTGAAAATTAATTTATCTAAGCCCTGCTTGCATTAATGAATGTAATCTCATTTTACACCGGGTTTTAGCTTAAAATGTAGGTGCTAGGATTTTAAATTGAACTCATTTGATTATTTTGGTTACCGTCACAATTTATGATGCTTTTGGGGATTATAGATTTTGTGAAATAGCTCAGCATGTTAAATATTTTACTTTATAAATACCAATGTTCAATCAATTGTAAAATCTCATATTTGGCTTGCGGCTATAGAATCATTGTGAACATAGTTGGTTTATTGTGACCCGGATTGCGTTAGGGTAGGTAGGTGTCACAGCCTGTCATGGTCGTGGTGAATTTCAGGGATCCCATGACCATGACTATAAGGCAAGTTAAGGAAAGGGCGGTTTTTAGTCGGTACGAGTCCGACATCATACCCCCCGGGTGGCGGAGGATCCATGAGGATTTTCCGTATTATAAAAAAAGGGTATGTTGGATCCTCAGCTCGGTGGAGAAAGTAGAAAGACTAGTGGACTGTATAATAGATTTAATCTTAGGCAATTCTCGCTAACAAAAATATATTAGTCGGTCGCGGTGTGCGTTGGTCGTGTGCTCACGCCGTTGGATCGCTGTTAAGAGTGTCCGTAGTGGGTCTAGTGGGGCGCAACGGTCCGCTCCGCCCGCGCCTCCCTCGTTCACGCGTGAACAGGTAGGTAGGTACGCAATTAATTAATACTTTATTAAGATTATAAAAAAAACCTGGTCTAAAACTGCTTCTTTTCTGCTTTGTTTTTTATCGTAAATATTTTAGCATCTCCCATTTCATTTATTTTAAGCAATTTCGGTTGTGGCAAAAAAAGCGTACTAAAATAAAATTAAAAATATTTCCGTAACAAGTATTTTAATTAAAAGAATACCGCTGTAAAGTTAAATTAGTTTGACAAAACACCATAAGTACTCCACGATGTCGAGTTCATCCGGATTTTAATTATTTTCACGTACTTTTGAAGGCTTCACTGGCTTTTGTTCTTCAGATTAATTATGAACGAAAACGAAAATGGCCTACGGATGCAAGAATCGTAGCAAAACAATAAAACTTTAGTAACTAAAGTTATTTTTATACCAATTATGAAGTAAACGAATCCTTTTACTTCATAATTGATTGCAATTTTTAAATTAATTGTTTTCTGAATACTTATTGATGTACCTACTGTTATTGAATAGTATTGTTCCTCTAAAGTTACAGTTAAAGTTACTCTAAAGAAACAGAGAAAGAAAGAAATACATTTATTCGCCACAGTTTACACAAGTTACACCAGCCTATTACATATTTACACAAATATTATAGCTATAGCTATTTTATGTGTACTGCAGAAGAAAAAACAGTACTTATCTCTTTAAATCTCTCTTTACAGCAGCTCTTAGTTCCTCTTTTTAAGAATATTTTGTGTACTGGGAACTGTGAGATTTGGCATAGTTAAAGTTAATAAGGAGAAGGAGTCTTTGATTATAAAATTTATGTTTATTATGTGGTAAAAATACCTTAAATTAAATTATGTAAAATCTTCAATGTTTTGTTCGCTGTCAATGTCAAACAGAAATTGTTTACTTTCAGGCTGTCAATGTCAAACAAAAATACATGACATGAAAACTTAAAAAGGTCGAATTGGGCCACCATGGGAGCACTAACTATTGTAGTTTTTATTTAATTTGTTACTGAACGACGACACGAATTGCCTGGCTGGCGGCGGCGTACCTAGCAACAAAATGTCTGTCAATTGCTCTTATACGGCTAAATCTATTGTCATAAGTATTATTTGTTTCTTATTTTTTGCTTGTTAGTGTTTTTTAACATGGTGGGGTTATTGAGTTATTTTTAAATAATTAACCAAGTTCATGTGTAATTGCTAATTTTATTAATTTAATTTAGTTATTCTTCGATGGCGTATCAATATTGTTAAACTTTTAACGTATTATAAATACATAATACAAGCGATGTGTCCCACCCATTGCTACTTAAGGTTGCTAAACCTTCTAACTAATTTCTTATTTGGTCTCGTAGAGAAATACCTAGCCTAAAGGTATGCACATATAATCAATCTGTTCTTGTGTTATCTGAGAAAAAAATGGAGACACTCTTTTTCAGCAGTGGACGTATTTTGGTTCATGTGCGTTGATTTGAGTGATGATGAAGTACCTACTTACAGCTTACAACTTTCCGCGTAAAAAGTATAGTCGTGTCTAAGAAACTTAACAACTCTTCCAATGTACAGACGCCAGCAAGTCAAGCTATGCAAAACTGCCAAATTTTCCCAATTGAAAATGAACCTTAATATGTTGTATTAAAGTTGAAAATTTATCAAAGAAATTTGACAGATTGTGGTAGCTTGATGTGCTGCCCTCTGTACGAATTTACCAGATTCGCACCAGATCCCTGGTTCGTGATTTGCAAGTCGCATGTTTCTGAAGACTGATTATCTGCAGACGTGCTCGCGCTCTACTGAATTCAGTATTGAATGGTTAGGTACAAACACGCTTATCTGTGTACCTACGTATATACAAATGATCATTGTGTATATTCCTTATAGGCTTCCTTAACATGCCTGTTTATGTCGCAGTGATATAATAGACACAGAAATTTGGTCTATTCCTTAATTATTTTCAAATCACTGAGTTTGATTTATCTATTTATCAGCCACGGACGTTCATTGCTGAACATAGGCCTCCCCTAATTATCGCCACAAGAATCGGTCTTGCGCAGACCGCATCCACCGACTCCCTGCGACCCTCACGAGGTCGTCCGTCCACCTAGTTGGGGGCCGTCCTACGCTGCGCTTTCCTATGCGTGGTCGAAACCCCCTCATGATAGGCACAACGAGTTTGATCAATGCGAAATAATATTATATTTTATTTTGAACACTCGATTTTGGTCTTTATATGTATGTCTTTATATGATATGTCGCAGTAAGATCTAGTTGTAAGCCGTGATGTAATTATATCTCTAGCAATATAATCATAATTCGGATGATAGTTGTAAGTCAAGTCTCATAACTACCTATATTAAAAGAAGTAAATTCACTGATCACCAGGTTTCGATCATAGGTATATACGAATTTGTTATTTAGAGGTTCATCGTATTACTTTCTACTGTATCACTGTCTTATTTTTATGTAATACATAATGATTTTGTGGATTATCCTCATTACGACTAATGTTACATATATCTGAATAAAAAATATCTGTTTTCTTTTTGCTCCATAAACATTTTAATTTGCAGCCTCATTATGAATTTCAGTCGAAGTATCTATCTACCTTTACTGCAAATCGCACTGATCTCTAAAGAGACAATCAGCTAGATTATTTAAAGAATGCGAGGTCAGGAGTGACAAGCCGTACTCGTGCCGTATCTGCGACATCTCGACGCTTCACCTGGTTGATCTAGCCACTCAGCTCTACTTGCTCTGTCCCAGATGCCACGGGATTATGGAAAAAGTGACGTGGGCTTTGTATGTTTAGGTATAGTTAGGTAAATCTAAAAAAAAATAGAATAATAACGAATGTTTTTTTTATGCTACCTACTAAGGTGGCAAACAAGCATACGACCAACCTGATGGTAAGCGGTTACCGTAGCCTATTGACGCTTGTAATACCAGGGGTATCAATTGCGTGTTGCTGACCGTGTTAAACGAAAGAGGAATAGTTGGTTTGGCAGTATAATGGTCAAAGTCCCTCCACTGTCTACACAACGTTTCCTCGAGGAGCACTGGCAACCTTGCTCACCGTAAGAAACACAACACAGCTCAAAGCAGTGTTATTTTACTTTGATTTTCTGCAAAGCGGAAGTACTTCCCCTAGTCGGGCAGCTCCAATTTGAGTGGAATTATTCCCACTATGCCCTACCTCTCTTGTGGCGAGTATGATGCACATTTGTTACAGTAAATCAGTTTAGTTTCTCTTACCTTCTCTTACATTCAGTACGGCTATCCATTTCAAAGTTTAGAAATTAACTATGATCTATTTTGTTAACTAAAGAAACTATTGAGGAGAGGCGAGGTGTATTGCCCCTCCAACGAAAAGGGAGGATCCTCCAACCAGGCGGGTGTTTATATGCAACTTTCGTTGCGAATGTTGCTTGCGCGATTCAGGCCTTCGTAGTTCTATGTAGCGCGGTAGATGTCGCTACACTATGATCTATTTTGTAGTTTTATGACATACCTACTATATATTTTTTACTGTTTTTATCTTAAATGAAATTGGTCAAAGGTATTTTAAGCAGTGATAGCCTATTGATATGACCATTGGACTGAGACAGTCTCGAGTTCTATTCTATTATTCAAAGCGTGCACCTCTGACATTTAAAAATTATGTGCGTATTAATAATTAATTATAACTCGCTTAAACGGTGAAGGAAAACATCGTGAGGAAACCTGGACGCCTGAGAGACTTTCGCGACGGCGTGTGAAGTCTGCCAACCCGCAGCAGGCCAGCGTGGTAGACTATAGCGTAACCCTACTAATTTTGAGAGGAGACCCATACACAGCACTGGGACAATATATTGGTTGAAGATGAAAGGTATTTTAGACACATGCAGCAATTTGATAGTAGAAATGATGAGACTCGTAAAAATTTGTGCATAAACAAAAAATATGTACGACAACGTACCTAAAAAGTAAACATACCTGTATAAACAACGTTTCATGGTGGAAATTCCCGAAACCCGCACTAAGTGTTTTGCCTCGACATTCCTTATCCGTACAGCGAGGGAATGGAATCAGCTGCCTGAGTCTGTATTTACTGACGTGTACAATTTGGGGGTCTTCAAGTCACGAGTGAATAGGTATCTTCTAGGTAAGCGTGCTACATCTGAGACCACATCGTCACTTACCATCAGGTGAGATTGTGGTCAAACGCTAACCGATCTCTTATAAAAAAAACAAAAGCCTCCTCCTTTTTTGAAGTCGGTTAAAATAATTTAACAATAAAAGCAATTCTGTTTATTCTCACTGCACACAAACATTAAGCTATGAACACATAGTTCATAGTCCTGTTGTTGTAACTTTATGACGTGGGCTAAGTAATAAAGGTGAGTGAAGATACCGTATGTACAGTCACAAGCACAGCATAAATATGTACCTATATACTTAATAAAAGTCGAAAGCGATTTTTTCACGAAATGACGACTGCAACTTTGCGATAAGACTATAAACATCATTATAGTATAGTTTTGAAAATACTATGTTCGTAACAACAATTTCAGTCAATAGGTACAATCTTAAAAGAAAAACGCTTTCGAAGTTCGCTAAGTTTATATTGATGCTCGCGACTGTATACGGCGACACATACAGCTTTACAGTTTGCCGTTTGGAACACCCGTATTCCATCGCAATAGCGGTCATTTTTGTGAAACTATACTTGAATTTCATCGTGTGTATGCACTTTATAGAAGAACCGTTTGTATATATAGTAACGTATATGTGTTTAGAGCCCCCGCAAGCTACAGACCTAAACACAGTGCAAACTCTAAGTACCTAAGTAAGCCAGTTTCAGATCGTTGTTTGAGTGCACACATAAATATCATCTGCATCAACCTAGCTGTTATCGCAACTATGATGTTAATTTAAAAAGAAGTTAAACATGTTGTTGTTTAAAATAAGTTAAATATGGGTTCCAGTTGTTGATCAGAATATAACAAGAGGCGAGTGCCATCCGACTTCCGAAACCGAACTTGTGTGAGTCAAAATTTCGTTTAAAAAGTTTATGAATATAAATGATTTCAAATGATGATTTCAAAATGTTTAAAACTATATCTAAAATCACGTGTTTCAGTCTTAAAATAGAACATACTTAGCAACACTTCAGCACTCAGAAGTTCATTTTAGAAACTTGTAAAAAGTTTTGGATCCTCCATTTAACCACTAAGTGCTCAATCTGGGTCTACTGGGCGTTTTTATACGGGCAAAATAGGGATGGCGTAGATTTTGGCAACTATTTTAGAACTTGGCGTTTGGTATCTTTATACTGTTTATAGCTTAACCGCCATTAGCGCAGTCCTCCCGGTTTTCTAATACATGCCAGTGATAAATTAAAGCTGAGCATGATCGAGCTCGAAACATCTGAGACATAGAAATCATTGCTACTTTTAATGCATTTTCATTTGATGAAATTATTCGTTACCTACCCATCGTTTTTCACAGTGATTTCATCTGTGATATTTCACAGTCTGCTACTTTTCATTCATCATCATCTTCAACTTATATACTGTCTCACTGCTGGGCACGGGTCTCCTCTCAAAATGAGAGGGATTAGGCTACAATCCACCACGCTGGCTTAGTGCAGGTCGGCAGACTTCACACACCGTTGAGAAAAATCTCTAAGGCATGCAGGTTTCCTCACGATGTTTTCCTTCACCGTAAACGCAGTGAATTTATTCTCATAATGATTTCACGTCATACCTGCTACTTCCTAAAGTTCTGAGCTCAATTCTCAGATCGAGCAGTGTTATTGGGTTTTTATTTATATAAGTTCTATTAAAAGCTTGAAGATTTGATTTATTCCCGGTAATAGTCTTGTAGGGAAGACTGGCACAAGAGCGTAGAAATTGGTACCAGAAAAGAGAGGCATATACCCAACAGTAGGAGAGGGCAGGTTACGGATAATGATGAATAGTCTCCCGCTATTACATGGAGCCTAAACATACCGGCAAACTGGTTGTACAGATGCCTGCACATTAAGCTACCACACTATGTCAAGTTTCTTTGATAGATTTTCAACTTTAATGCAACATACTAAGGCTCATTTTCAATTGGTAAATTTTTACAGTTTTGGATAGCTTGACCTGCTGGCGTCTGTACAGCAGTACATCTCTGCCCTTACCCTTTAGGGAATACAAGCGTTATGGTTTGTTATGTTAGTATATCAATCAGTGGCACTGTTTTATTTACCTTTTGGTAAGATTTGAGGATTCGGGAATTTCCAAGGAGGTACTTTTCTATGGCGCTTAATCCTGTCCGCGTTGGTACCGAGGCTGTCTCCCGTAGCTGTCGCTTAGATAAGCCTCGTAAAACGTTAATTACCCTCGTTTGCACTTCATCCAGGTAAATACTCATTTTGCTTAGTTTGTTTATTTTGTTTAATCTTAATTGAACCAATTTAACTAAATTTGTGTACATATTCCATTGGCGCTTGGGTTACTCCTTATGCTTTTTAATGAAGGAATTACTAACCTAAATCCCTTCCCTACTAATCCCTATTATATACTTATTTCTACTAATATTATAAATGCGAAAGTGTATATCTGTTTGTCCGTATGTTACGTCTTACTATAATTATAATATTTTAAAAGTGAATGTAACTATGTCTGTTTGTTACGATTTCATGCCTAAACTGCTAAACCGATTTTGATGAAATTTAGTACAGAGATAGATTTATTACAATAACCCCTTTTCGATGCGGGTGACACAGCGGGCAACACCTAGTAAATAAATAATTATTACGAGGACCAATCCTTTTTTTAAATTGTCATTCTGTTGTGTGATCCGTATAAACTATCTACACAAAATAAAAACTTTTTTCTAAAAGCCATGACTTTAATGTTATTATAAACTTCTTCAGTGGAAGTTGTTTTATTTATTCGGGTATCTTATTGTCTATATCCTCTGCCTAACCCTTCGAAGAATACAAGCGTGATGGTAACTTTATATTATGATAAGTAAATAAAGTTATTTATTTATTTTTATATACACTTTATTGCACACCAATAACACAATTTTCTAAGAAATGAGGCAAAGGTTCACACCTTCCTCCTAGACTATTAAGGATAAAATTGCGAATTTTTGAGGGTTGACAATTTTTATATTCTCTGCTCCGTTTTAATATTGCAAAGATAATGGTTGAATCCAGACGAATAATACGTAATGCCATCATCGTACTTCGTTGGAGAAAATAATTACACTGCCTTTTTACCAAAATTGCTGTCCCTTAAAATCGCAAATTCTGGAGATGGGAATGTTTCACGGTTGGCCGCGTTGTAACTTTGATAAATAAAGATATTCCTGCGCCGTGTCTCTCCAAGACCCAGGGATTTCGTGAAATAGGATTTTCATGGATACAGGTTTACGGGCCGTAACTTATCATCCTACTAAACTGAAACTGAGAAAACGTAAGTAACTAAGTACCTACCTAGTATTTAACTGTATGTGTTTACGTAATACCTAACCTGATCAACCGATCTGTAAGGTAGTCGCGGTCAGACTGTGGATGAGTGGCTACTCTTAACACATCGAGACCACTCGGAGAGCACGTAAAGCCGTTGGTCCTCGTATTTCATACGAACGCCTATAACGTTCTTCAAGCCTGACAATCAGTTCCCCAGAATAGGTATCGGTATTACCCAGAAATTGGGTTGCGGAGGTCTGATGGCAGTCGCTTCGTGTAAAATACTGACGTTTAGCCGCATCTGATTACACTCGAAGCCGACCCCAAGTACCCCCACCGTTGGTAAAAAGTTCAGACGAAGAAGTTTACGTGAGGCAGGTCAGAGTAAATTTGAGGCAGAATGCGCCATTAATTACCCATATTTTTCTTTCTCCAAGCCTTTTTCCCAACTATATTGGGCTCGGCTTCCAGTCTAACCAGGTGCGGCTGAATATCAATATTTTACACGAAGCAACGGCCATCAGACCTCCACAACGCAATTTTTTGGGTAAAATCAATACCCTGAGGATAGAACGGTTGTCGGGTTTTTTGGGCTTCTGACTAAACTAACGATTGTCATAGGTGTTATGACAACCGGGACCGACGGCTTTATGTATTCTCCGAGGCACGGAGGGGACTCGATGTGTTGAGAATGGTCACCCATCCACAGACTGCCCGCGACGAGCGCAGCTTAACCTTGACCTTAACAGATCGATTCATCAGCGTAGTTATTACTTAGCCATGAGCTCCTCATAAATTAACCATTTATGAGTAGGTAATTCGAAAATAGGGAGGTATATCAGCAAAACAAAACACTGCATTTCCCTCTGATGTTTGAGGGAAACATTACTTTGATCCGGAGAAACGAGGTAATTACGAGTACTCGTATCAAGAGATGTATTTCTCGCAAGGGAAATTATTACTCACAAAACAACAATACACACGAGCATTGGTGATAGTTGACAATTCGTCTGTATTTACATTTTTTATCTTTAGTAATATGATTTTAGCGAAGGAAAAATTTGACTGTGGGCAGGATTAGCACCAGCGTCGTCTGGTTAGGTACACCAGACGCTACGACCACTAAGCCACCGCAAGTCCCACCGCCAGCCTTCAAATTCTGAATTTACGTCTGTATGGTGACGTCAGTAACACCTATTGAAAAGCAAGTTTTTAGCATGAAAATTGCCAAAAAATACAAAAAGATATACCTACTGCCATTATAATGCTGAAGAGTTTTGTTTGATTGGATGCGCTAATCTCAGGAACGACTGGTTTGAACTGAAAATTTATTTTTGTGTTGGATAGTCCATTTATCGAGGAAGATTATAAAATAACGCTACGACTAATAGGAGCCAAGCAAAAAGGAAAAAAGCGGGTGACACCGCCAGGGCAAGCTAGTATTAATATTAGCGACCCAGTCGGTTTCGCACAGGTGCATAAGTGTAATGTATACATAATTATACTCACATCTTTTTCCCATAACACTAGGCAGACCGTAACCTATATTTTAAGAGGCGGGAAAACTCTTAAATTTGTTATTTTATAAACCGATTGTAGACGTATCTTTTTTGTTTGATAGATTATTCTATTTTCAATGTCGAATATAAATTCATTCGTTACTAAAACAACACCGAATATGCAAATTCCTTATTTTTATAACAAATCCCTTCTAATAAATTATAAATGCGAAAGTAACTCTCTGTCCCTCTGTCTGTTACGCTTTCACCGATTAACCGTTGAACAGGTTTGGATGAAATTTGGCACAGATATAGATTACACTATATTTTGTGTCACTCTCAAAAAGGTTTTGGGATGCAGGTAAAACCGCGGGCAACAGCTAGTATAAAATATATAATTCAATTTAACTTTATTGCATTCCACAATGTTAGTAATACAGGTGGTAAGACTTAGGAACCTCAATTAGGGACCCTGTCGGGTACAGCAAAAGTATAGTAAGAGAGACGAGGAAACGTAATAGTGTACCACACGTTTGAATCTGCTTTCCGTTCTAATTGAAGTATGTATTCAATTTGACGAACGATCACAAATAGGACGAAATCATTCGTACAAACAATGGTACTTTATCAAAGCAATCTAAAATGTGCAACAGTGTTTATTTGTCGCGTTGGTCGTGAACAAATAGCGACACGCAAGGCTAACATTCGCGCAAACAGAAATGCATTAATTCGCACCATGTAGTTGTTCGAGCGACATTTCACTGTATTCAATTAACAATGTGAAATAATCATCTGAAAGAAAATTATTTGAAAGTAGGTAGTCGTAATTATAATTATACTTAGGTATGTGTTATAAATTCGAAAGTAACTCTGTACCTATGATCTGCTTGTTTGTCACGTTTTTCTGCCTAAACTATTGAACCAAGTTTGATGATTTTTGGTTGAGAGATAGATTAGACCTTGGAGAAAAACATAGGCAATATTTTGTCTTTGGGATACGAGTGGAACAGGTAGTCTTTTCATCACGACGGTATTCCGCAAAGGCTTAGGCAGAGGTGTTCTAGGTGTGTTTTGGTCCCATGTATTATAGGTGCTATTAACCGGGCACAAAACCTAACTCTGAGATCCTACTGAGAATTTTGTAGAAAAACCAGTAAGAATTTCCTCGACCTAGATATCGAACCTCTAGCGCAGACACACTTACGAGCTAGGCTTCCGAGGCATTTATTATGCCCTTATGTATAACTACATTTTGTCCGCGATTTCGTCCACGTGGAAAAGTTACTTTTAATTATCGGTGTAATTAACTCAAAATCGTTATAAATTATAATAATAAATAATAAATGCTTTTATTTCAGACCGTAGTCCATTTTGTTAGTATACATGTAGCTTAAAACCTAATGTTAGTACTTATATCTATTACACAAAATACACTACAAGAAACTTATTTGAACTATTTATACGCCACACTGGCATGTAGACGTACCCAATGTCTCAGTATGTGACTGTCCCATCTGTCTGCTATGGTTTTCAGGATGCTGTTGGGGCTATCGCGTACTCTGCTCATGATAGAAGCGCATCGTTTGCGCAAGATTGCTGCAAAGCAATCAATGCCGATCTCCGCGAACATACCGGAAGCACTGCAGTAACGCGGCAACCCCATCAGCACCCTGAGTGCGTTATTGTATTGTAGCCATAAATGTTATTCTGATATATATAAATATTAATACTGTAAAGTTTCATCAAAATCCGTTCAGTAGTTTTAGCGTGAAAGTCCATCCATCCATCCTCTTTGTGAGGATGGATGGATGGAAGTTTGTCTTCCACATTTATAATATTAGTAGGATAGGAAGTAAGATTAGAATAAGATTATTTAGTAGTAGTAGATTAGAAGGATGTATAAAATCGCGCATCTGGTTGTAGAAGAGCTTCTATAGTTTATGTTATAGTCGTCAAGATTATAGCGTTCTCTGAGAGAGTTTAATCGGCTAATAGTCATAGAATTAAGTGGTCTCTAGTACGGTTGTATACCACGTGGCGTGCGCACTTTATGATCCCCATATCCATAATATTTTATCACTCTCTCAGTACAATATTTTCTTTTAACATTCAGAATTCCAGGAAAATTCAATTCGGGATTCAATATCGGTACGATATTACTTCCGTAAAACCGTTTGATTACACTATTTCATCATAAACAAGAAGATACTTGTGTCGGTACTTACATTGATTGAATTTTATTGGGAAAAATTAATCAATTTGAAAAGAAAAAACTTTATGAAGCTATTTTACATTTAATAATATCACAAGACGAGACATAATTGACATTTTTACACTTGACATAAAAACACTTACAATATAAAGACATTAAATACAGCATATCTCTCACGTGAGGGTAGATTGCAACAATTTGACGAAAGTAGACGATGCTGGATTTCTTAACAATCCGGCTTCGTTAAGATTAACGTTGATGCTACCTAATATTTCTGCGTTGCTAATCATTTGCTTTGTATCCAACAACCTTGAAGCTCTATTATTCGGTGAATAATTACTAGAAACTATTTTACTCTCAAATGACTTCCTTCTCGTTTGAATGTTGATGTTTTTGGCAGAAACGAGCTCCCTTTTTTGTGTTACTGCTGTGAGTGTTGATTTTTTGATGGCCGTGGACGTAATTATACGGTCAAGTAATGTTTTTCCTGGGTTTACTTCAGACACACTCTCTGTCCTTTCATCACAAGTAGTTTCAATTTTGCTTAAATCAGCTTTGAGATTTTGATTAATATTTATCTCCTGTTCCACTGTTTCCTCGCTTGATATCTGAATATCGTTGTTTTTACTAACAGCACTATTATTGGAATTTATAACGTCATTGTTTATTGAATTATTTGTTGCATTTGAACTTATAAAAGAAATATTCTGCACTGAACCAGATACCTCATAAATATTTGTACTTTTACTAAGAGGTGTATCAGAAATAGATACACTTCTAAACTTATGTTCGTGAGTATTAATATTATTTCTGCGTTTGAATTTTTCAAAATTATCAGTCAATGTTTCTGCTTTTACATTTCTACGTTTACGGACTGGGAGACCTTTTATTTCATCTTCGTATTCTTCTTCGGACGACTTAACGATTTTAGGTAATTTTATTCCATCATTTTTTCTGGAAATAAAGCAGAATTAAACTAAACTTATCATTACAATATTAAAATAATATATACTAAGTAATTTATGTTACAGAAGAATGTTTCCTATGTATTATAAGTATGTATTTACAAAAAAAAAGTATATATGTATTATATCCATTGTCTAGTACCCATAGTACAAGCTCTGCTTAGTTTGGGACTAGATGGTGTTGTGTAAAATGTCCCAAAAATATTATTATTATATATTATTATTATTAAATTCTTCTGAGTACTAAGAAGTACTCAAAAGAAAATTAATAAATAGAATTTAAGTAAATTATTTAAAACAGTACTAGCTTTCATAATCAATGCAATCTGCAATATGTACCCGAATGATTGAACCCCATTGTTCCAAAAGTTTTCCAGAGCCTGACTTACCCGACCCACTACGGAATACAGGCCTTCCCTTTGCTATTCTAATCTACGCAATCCTAAGATAGTCCGTTCATCTACTATCGGACGACCGACAATGTTGGTGCTTTCAGTCCTTGCTTATTTCTAATTTAGTTGGTCCATATTCGAATCTAGTAGTATGATAATATATAAGAACACTGAAATTATGTACCTTGGTGGCTCTGCCTCCATTAAAAGTTGATCATTGAAGCCTGCAGACTCTTTTGCCATCTTTTCAAACATGTCTGGCCTCATGATAGCTTGTTCAGGCCCACGAGGTGTAGCTATTGTCCTCGTAACGAACATGACTGCACCATCTGGGGGCGCCTCTTCAGTAGAAGACATTGTGGGCGTCATTAACCTTGGTTGCAACGTGATAGGAGGTGGGTATGTAGGAGATAGAATAAAATAATCGGGCATAGCCCTCATGTTGAACTTATCGGGTCTCTTTGGAACTAGCCAGTTGACTCCCGCCCCTATGCTTTGGTCGGGCACGGCGAATCGTGCAGGGTTAATATTAGGTGCTCTCATGCCCGGTCCGGGTCCCATCATGCGTCTGTTATTCGCAGGGTTGACTTGTTCCTGGGGGTTTACGTACATAGGCATATATGGTAGATTGTGCTCATTGACATTGTAGGTAGCCTGTAAAAATACAAAAGATTAGAGATGTCGATTTCAGAAATTTGGATAAATGAACGTCCAATAAATGCCAAAAGGCTTGCGTCATTTTAAATTACAAAGACAGATCAATACATTATTAATATGTGGGTGTAACCGTGCCTCGGAGAGCACGTAAAGCTGTCGGTCCCAGTTGTCATACTAAGACCAATGACTGAGCCTATGATTAGTTAGTGGTAGTCAGAAGCCTAAAAGCCTGACAATCAGTCTATCCTCAGGATATCGGTACTGTCTAGAAATTAGGTTGCGTAGGTGGCAGTCGCTTCGTGTAAAATATTGATATTCAGCTGCGTCTGACTGGAAGCCGACCCCAGTACAGTTGGGAAAAGGTTTAGAGGATGATTATATGGGTGTATATTTATACACTTCCGCCTAACCACCTATTTTATGTTATCAAGTCTTACCAACGGAGAGGCAGTAGTTCCTCCGGTCGCCATGGCCCTTCTTGCGTCAATCAAACCCTGTATTGCTTTCATCTGATCAAGCGACCCGCTAGGATGCTTCGTAACGGCCTGCAATTGTATTTAATTTTTTTTAATTGAAAACCTTTGAGTTTTTAATACAACATGGCTTCAAAGAAACCCAAATAATCAATATGCGAATCAGAATATTAATAAAATTTAATGGGAGTATGTATGTATTCCGATTCATTTTGGTATTACGTTTGTATAAGCGACTCGGACTTCGCTGGATCCTTTTAATGTTATTTTATGAATGTAAGTATTGAAAAATCAAATGCGGTGTGGATGCACATTTGTGCATTAGTTCATAGTCATCATCAGTTCGTTCATCAGCAGTTACTTTTTGTGGTGCAACAGAATGATACACGATAACATAGGTAACATTCTTCAACTTTTACGGCAAGATATACTAACAAATAACTTTTTATAACCGGATGTTGCCCACCAACATTTGGAATCCTTGGTGTTGATGCACCATTAGAGATTTTTTTCGAGTGTGTGTAGTGCCAACCCGTATTAGGTCAGCGTAGTGGACTATATGTACCTAATCTAAACCAATACTAATCCATCTCAATCTAAGAGGAGACTCGTGCCAACAGTGGGACAGTTGGTATAGGGGTTAATGATGGAGACTCGTGCCCAGCAGTGAGACAGTATAGGTGTTAATGATGATGTATTGAGACAAAATTTAATGGTAGAAGTAATGTCTTTTACCTCACCCATTTCTAGATCATCAGTGATTTTAGGCTTGGGGGTATCCTGAAAAATTGGTTTAGCCGTCAGTTTCATCAAGGAGCCCTCGTACTTGTTTTGATCGTCGGCGTCGAAAATTGAGTCGTCCAGTCTTCGGCCAGAGCGTGGAGTGCTCTCGTCTTCCGCAGGCGCTCCCGTCCTTACTATTATGAAGCATAAAGACCATGGTATCATCACACCCTAAGGCTAGGGGTCTCGTTTATTGCTAATCTGGATGCTTAGTGAGTAAGGATCACTATCCTAGTGAGCAACCGTATTGGCATCTATTGTAGTCGGCCACACTGCAGGCCACATGCGACGGGTGACTTTTTGTAGAGAAGCAAAGCTCTTAGCGTAGCTCTCAGTTTGGTACGTATAGTGTGGCCTCAGCCTAAAGACTATTGTGTTAGGCAATAATATCAAAACCGTACTTTGTTTACTAATTAAGGCGCAGCTGCGTAGTAACCTAAACTGATTATTGAACTCCAATAGGTACTTTTTTCGACTGCACGTTGAGTGTAGTATGTTAAGATCTAACAACTGTTGTCGTTTCCCAAAACCAATATCAGTGTGATCTACAGATATTTGTTTCGAATCTACTACTACTTTGACTCCGTTAATTTGTACGACCAGAACCGATATAGGCTTTGTTCCTAGTACGGAAGTTGGAAAATCGAAGTGAAATAACACTGCTTTGAGTTGTGTTCTATTCCTAACAGTGAGCAAGGTGCCAGTGCTCCGTGAGGAAACCGCCTAATATACCATTCTATCATTTTTAAACATGTACTTGGCATTTGTTTATGGTGTACAATAAAGAATATTCTATTCTATTCTAAAACTGTCAAAAGTCAACAACATCTGTAATCGATGTTGGCGTAATAAATAAGTAGTTTTGGAGCTTTCAGCAGCATACAGAGACCCAGGTAAAAGTAAGTGAATCGATTAAAAAGCTGATCATACGATTGTTTTCGCCGATGTGTCCAGCGACTGGCATGCGTCCACTTCTCCGCCAGTCCATGTCATCAGCTATCTCGTCGTCGAACACACCTCGCTTCAAGTAGATTGATACATTCGTCTCTGAAAAATACGACATCGTTATAGAAAATTATAATAGAAACAACTTGTTGCATTAATAATCTTCAAGATATTAGAGAGACAAGATACTACCCCTAAAGATTCTTTTCTATTTAACTCTGTCTGTCTGTTACACTTTCACGGCTAAACCGCTGAACCGATTTTAAATAAATTATGATATACACTGTGTTTTTTTTGTCGTCTTACAGCCGAAAGGATATACTTCTACTCATCATGATCAACAATTTCTTGTATGGGATCAATCATGATGTGCAAAAAAAAACAGCTACATCCTACATTTTGTCAGTTGTACAGTTTTGAGAGACCTGAACTTTTTTATAAGAAATAACTCTACTTTTTTTCAAGATTACTTACTTGACTTAGTCCCATATCTAGTAGAAATAATAATGAAATAATGGAATGGAATGAAATAATAACGTAAGATGACAAAAAAACACATTGTATAATATGATAATAGTACAGAGATAAATAATTAGACCTTGGAGAAGGACATACTGGCTCCTTTTGTCTCAGAAAGGTGCACGTAACGGCTTGTCGTATTGTATAAAAGCGCCAGATTTAAATAGAGAGTAGTAAATCTTTCAGGCTGGCCTAAAGTCCTTAGTTAGTTACTACTAAGGACTTTAGGCCACTAGATACTACTAAGGACTTTAGGCCACTAGATACTACTTTATTAGATACTACTTAGCACACGACAGTTTAGTGAGACTCCGAGGAATTTAAAAACTGGTCACCCATCCGCTAAGTGACCGCCGCAAGCAATGCTCAACATCACAACTATATGAAATCATATGATTGTGTTAGGAACCTAATTTAACAAATGGAAAGGTTATTTCTGTTTAATCTCTCGAAAGCCCCATCAGATTTTCTTGTCTTTTAATAGTAGCTATTCACTTTTTGATGTTACCTTTCAAGTCGATGTACTCAGCCAGGGAGTAGTTGTATCCGAGGGCGATGCCTGACATGGATGACGTCAGCATCACGCAACACACCGCCGAGCTAATGCAGCACGACATCGTAAACGTCCATAATCTGCAAAAGTCATGTTGATACCAGTTAGTCTTCGCAAAGAATCTTGTATCGAAAAACGGCCAAATATCCGAAACACGAAACACGCTGTACCCCGAAAGGTTAAGTAGAGGTGTACTCATTTACACCCACGGTATCATCATCATAATCATAATATCAGCCACAAAAGTTGCACAATATTTACTAGCATCTGGTTGCACTGGAACCCGATCCCAATATAGTTTTGAAATATGATGAAGAAGGTGGTTTCAGTGAAGGTCGTCGTCACCATCGTGTCTAATGAGGATGTCATTATACACACTTGGGATACCTAGTACAATAATTTAAGACCTAAATAAATAGGTATTATTAAAATAAAAAGTAGTTTATTGCAACAAATATACATTATTGGTACATTAATAATGAAACCTGCCCCTTAAACTAGGGTAACCTGTATTTCAGAGGCAGTTTTTGGGTTAAAAGGGTTTCTTAACAGGTAATGTGTCGAACTACCTTAGAATATATGAAATATCGAGTATGCAAGGTTGTGCAGACATGTTGTGAAGGTGTGTGTGTGTTTGTGTATGTGG
The DNA here is from genome assembly GCA_964056405.1 of Acronicta alni. Taxonomy (NCBI): domain Eukaryota; kingdom Metazoa; phylum Arthropoda; class Insecta; order Lepidoptera; family Noctuidae; genus Acronicta; species Acronicta alni. Next base: position 11,013,784 of record OZ043927.1, on the reverse strand, counting down.
TTGTTAATTTTTTACTTGGATCTTACCTCTGGACGAGATCTATCATCCACCCACAGCACGTGAAGAGGCAACACATTGTGATAGATTACTTTAGATCCCATTTAGACATACACAAAACCTGAAAAAATAATGTACACTGCACACTAATGTCATAATTATTCATAGTAAATATGATTATTTATTAGGTTATTTATATATTCAGAGTAATATGAATAATTAATGTAATAAATATGAATAAAAACAAACTGCCTCGTTAGACCTCTAACGGAACCAAGAAACGATCCCAGGACCTCCTGGGATCGATTCCTGGATCAAGGTTTTTCTATGAAATTCTCAGTAGCAAGTCAGAGTTTGCATTTGTGCCCAGTTAATGGTAATAGGCTCGCTCCCCATTACGTGGGACAAATGTGGGTATGCATTACTGTACACCTCTGCCTAACCCTTCGGAGAATGCAGGCGTTATAATAATAATAAATAATGTTTTTTTATTCATCATTGCAGTACATGGTAATTTAGAGGGTTGACTTAAACTAAAACTACAGCTGAAATGATGGTGACTTGGGATATTTTACGTTATTCTATGGTGTAAATATTGGTAACATATCAGTCAGTACGTTAGGTAGCATCAGGTATTTAAAATCTGGATATCCTTACAATTCCTACGACCCATAATTATCTACTTACAATTTAGAAAACTTATATTGGAAAGAGTCGATCGTTTCTATGTCGGCTCCCTCTTCATTCCCCCGATTTTGTTCCCCCTAGTCATATTATATTGATTAGTTTTTTATACTGCGGAATTTGTATCGTCCTCCCAACAATTTCGCGTGACAATTACTGACACGTGCCAAAGACTGCATTTGTAAAGTCTCTTTAAGAACTGACAGAAGATCGGTGAACCTCTTTTCAAAAACTTGTTTATGGTTTGTTTGAGTAAGTTGCAGTAAATTGCTATAAAATCTTATTAAAATCTACTAAATTACACCGGTCCTTGTGGAGTAGCTTTAGTGGAAACTAGCTTCTGCCCGCGAGATCGTCCGCGTGGAATAGTGACTTTTAATTATCGTTGTAATTTTACTAATTAACTCAAAATCGTTATAAATTATAGCCTATATGTTATTCTGATGTATAAATAATAATACTGTAAAGTTTCATCAAAATCCGTTCAGTAGTTTTAGCGTGAAAGAGTAACAAACATCCTCCATCCATTCATCCATCCTCACAAACTTTCACATTTATAATATTAGTAGGATAGTAGGAAGTAGGATAGTAGGAAGGATAAGTATTATTTATATTATAATAAATAAATATCAACTGTTAAAACTGCGGTTTTGCAAAACGTGCTTTGAGCTTTTGTGTAACGTACAAAAACATGTGGTTTGAAATATAAAATGAAGCACAAATCGGTTTATGGTTGAATTTACCTACCCGTACATAAATCGGCAAAAACAAGTATATTTAGTTGATTTTGTATCAAACTCGTTTCGTTTTGAAATGTAGTAATTATCGTAGACTTAAAAAATACATGATAGCGTCGAAGCCTAGTTGTCGAAAGCGCGACTGCTACGCTTGAGGGTTGGATTCCCAGTGTGTCATTGGGTTTTTCTATGAAATTGTCATTATAAGCTCGGAGTTTGGATTTGTGCATGGTTAAATGGCGATAGGCTCTTCCCTTATTACGTGAGACCTAAACATACCCGCGAACTGTGGGTGTAGGTACAACATTAAGTTCACCTCTTTATCTTTTTTTTGTAAGGAAAGTGGTCGTTATAGGATCTAATACTACAAATAATATTTTATTAATTTCTGACATTTACGCGAATATTATACATTGAAATAAAACTACTTTTTTCGGATTTTATCGCGTATGTGTGACCATGGACGCTGTTAAGGGGCCGAAACGTCGGGATTAATAATATCAATTTAAGCGATAAAATCCGTAAAAAACTAGTTTTATTTCAATGTACAAATAATATTTCATAATAATTATTTAACTATAATTAATTATCATTGTAATATCCATATACCTGCCTACTGTTGAGGACTTCAAAACATTTGTGTAGCGATTCACTCGGACGTTTGTTTTACTAATATATAATATTTTGTTCGCCCACATCTCACGGATACCAGCGGCACCCGGTCCCCTGGAAGCCCGGAATGCCTGAGGATATTACTCAGGCCGACCGTCACACACAAAGGGTTTACATTCTCAATGTTAATAATAATATTTAGTAAGAGCTAAAAGGGTTGGTTTGATTGATATTTTTATTCAGACGTTTTCGCTTTTGTGTTTAATAATTTTGAAAAATTCTGTGGTCTAGCGGTTCGAGTGTTGATCACGATCGTGAGTTCGATTCCCTCAAGACACAAATATTGATGTGATGAACATAATCGCTTCTGTTTGTTTGTATGTATTATACAACGTGTTACAAAATATCCCCGTAAAAAATATACCTATCTAAGCGTAGCAGTCGCGCGTACGACCACTAATCTGTTGAATCAGTATTTCTAAGAAATTTAGCAATTTATACAGATCAGAGCAATAAAGCAGAGATCAGTGTAGCAGCTCTTTTGTTTAATTTTTTTTTATACTGATAAGGTGGTAAACAAGCATACGGTCTACCTGATGGTAAGCGGTTACCGTAGTCTATAGACGCTTGCAACCCCACCCCAATTACGTTTCCTCGTGGAGCATTGGCAACCTTTCTTACCGTAAGAAACAACACAGCTCAAAACAGTGTTATTTATTTTACTTCGATTTTCAGCAAGGCAGAAGTACTTTCCCAGTCGGGCAGCTCCAATCGAGTGGAATTACTCCCACTATGCCCTACCTCTCTTAAATGATTAATTAAACATTTCTTTTTCACTGGTTAATAACAAACTCTTTCAATTTGCCACATTATAGCCGGCCTTGCTTCAAGATTCAGTCAACCCTCCACTGCGTTCTAACTTTCATCAGTCAACTTAGAAAATACTATACTGCCATTATCCTGCCAACCCAACTATTCCTCTTTAAATCCAGGGTCGGCAACGCGCAAGTGATACTCCTGGTGTTGTAAGCGTCTATATGCTGCAGTAACCGCTTACCATCAGGTGGGCCGTATGCTTGTTTGCCAACTTAGTAGAATAAAAAAAAAAATGTAGACACCCTTCAGTGCTTTTCAACTTCCTGCCAAATTAGGTAGATAAGAAGGTTATAGTTCACGAAGCCTACTCGAGAAAGCTGTTTCTTCCATTACCACTTGTTGCTGCGCCCGGAAGCTCCACCAGAGGGTGCGACAGAGCCGCCGGAAACTACCCACGCCATATCCGGTACGAGCTTCTGTTATTCACATTTGTGATTAATAAATTACAGCCTATTTTAGTAACTGAACCTTATGAAAAGAAAAACAAAATTTTAACATAAGAAATGTAGTGTTTTTATTTCTTATTAATGTTGTCTATTAAAGCGGAGAACAGTTAAAATTAAAACGTTAATCAACCGACATAACGGTAACTTCGATTAAATTAAGGCCGAGATTCGATTAAATTAAATTAAGTAGAGCCTTTTTATAGCACGGAAAATCCTCATGAATCCTCCGACACCCGGGGAGGTGGAAGGGTATGTCGGTCGGGTACCAACTAAAAACCGTTCATTAATTTTAAATTGTTCCAGGACGGAAATTTAGTTTAAGTTCATAAATGATGAAAAAATAATTTATTCAATGGTCATATCATTTGATATGACCATTGAATTGCCAAGTCAAAGATTCGAATACAAGGCACCTTTGTTTTTTCAAATTCATGAGCATGTGGTCAAGGAGGAAAACATTGTGAGGAAACCTGCATGCCTTCGAGATTTTTCTGGATGTTGTGTGAAGTCTGCCAACCCGCACTAGGCCAGCGTGGTGGACTATAGTCTATAATCCCTCTTAATCTGAGAGGAGACCCATGCTCAGAAGTGGATCAGTATTTATTGACCCACTACAGACCTTCTACATTTCGAAGTAATTTTTTCATCTAGAAATTTAGATAAAATTTGGATGACACAATAGGACGTGTTTAAGCCAAAAGGCTCGTCTGCATTAGATAATGCAGGCATGGTATGGTTGCCTTTCACGGCGATGCTAGTATAGCTGTGAACTTGTAGAGGAGTTATACAGGTCTACGGTACGTTAGCGTCTACAACTAATATCGTCTTGGTTAAGCAACAGAATGTATTAATATTAATATTCTACCTACCAAGATTTGTGAAGCCCATAAATTTTTATGATTGCTTACGGTTACACTTGTATAGTATAGGATTGCCTGACTAATTTTGGACTACTATAGAGCCATAAATCATAGGCTGTTACGGACGGGGTCATGACCCTGATGCAACCGCAATCGCAAAGCAAAATCGTAAACAAACGGAATGAATGTTCGAGGGACCTTATTATTTTGGGTTAACTCATAAAATCTTTAGGTCTTCAAACCTAAAGTTCTATTTCTACAGCGTCGTAGTGTTGTACAGTCAACAAGAGTTAAGTATACAGATAGCAAACAAAATATGCATTTTTATACAGATTTTGACATAAATAATTACGCGCCAAAGAGTTAGGTATGTAGCTGCTAACAATACCTACGTTTTGACATATATTGCGTGATACATTATTACACTATCTATATCAAAACACAGATTATTAATTAGCTGCCTGTATACCTAACTCTTTTGTTGACCGTACCACAGTTCTTTTTATATTTGAACTAGAACTCGCCGCACTCTAAGAAATTTTGTGGGATCGAGAGTCAAAACATTTCCCATTTACTCGATAGGTTTTTTATCAGTGTGCGGCCATTATTAAATCAGCTGTACTTTCAGCCAGCATCAGCGTCGTCGGTGCTACTAGTGCACCTGGGAGCGGTGGGGGCGCTGGCGAGCGGTGCGGCGCTGTGCGGCGGGGGCGGCGCGTGCGCGTGCGGCGCTCTGTTGCACGCACTGCATCCACTGCAGCTCTGGACCGTCTGTGGCCTGCACGCAGACCGTGCTGCCGCTATCGCCGCACCACTGCACTATGCCGCCATTGTCTCCGCCAAGAAGGTATGGCATTTACTTTGCAGACTATATACTGCATATATGCAGTATAGATGTACTCGTATATGTGCCTAACTGCTGCCTTTAAATTATAAAGTCCCCGCCGTTCTATTTTTTAACAAATAAATGAAATCAAAATATCGTCGTTTTTAAATAGTGTTGTGTTTTGCCTTTTCTCTTTCTGAATAAGGTAGGAAGAAACAGATTGATAATTCTAATCTTAATTGCAGGTAATGATTTGCGTGGCAAGTGGCTGGGTGGCTACAGCGGCGCTCCTCGCCCCACTGGCAGCAGCGCAGCCACCGCTGACCTACAGCCCGGGGTTCGGCCACTGTGCACCCGACTGCGGCGCTGGCCCTGCCGCACTTGGCTTCTGCCTCGTGTACGCTGTGCTCACGCTACTACTGCCCGCCGCGCTCGTCCTCCTGTGCAGCCTCAAGATCCTCCGCATCGCACGCTACCATCGACACAGGATAGCAGCAGCCATATACGAAGTGACCTTGTCAGCACAAGTGACTGTCACGCACCAAAGAAATCCCTTCTCCCCTCCACCACCGCCCCGCCGGCGAGCCCTCTCGGCAGTCCTACAGCCTTTAGGTTCGTTGGCCATTTTGTATTTTCCGTACTACTGTGTGTTGATATGGCCCGCTGTAGCGGTGCCGCCGCAGCCGCTTGCCGCTTTATCAGCAGCTCTGCTAGCGGCTGCACCGCCAGTGAATAGTATACTGTATGGCATAAGAAGTCGACCATTACGTGACTCTCTTCGTAATTATAGAAGGAAACGAATGACGAAAAGTGAAGTGACACAGGAGATACAAGCGAGAACGCCAAGCGCGTGCGGCTCTCGAAGGCCGTCTTTATCCGCAGGTTCAGGGTGTATAAGACCGCCAACTACAAGGAGGCTTTCTGATGCAGCGGTGATGGGGTCCCGTGGGTCAGAGCGGCCAGCTCAGCGAGCGGCATCATGTAATATGCTACAGGACTCACAGGAGGAGGACGTGACGCCGCGGCCACGGACATCTGCCATTCCAATAATTCGCGCGCCACCGCACGTAGTCCTGGGGCGCGCGCTGGGGCTTGAAGAGATGGGTGGGCGTGACCGGCGGCGGCGGCAGTCTCCGCGCATCACAGTGACGCGCGCGATGTCGGATGAGAGTGAGTCGCCGACGCGGCGGCCGCTGTGCCGGCAGCAGTCGCGCTCGAGTGGCGCGCTCCTGGGTGGCATGCCCTTCTCACCCGCCATCTCCGAGCACGTTCACCTCGACAGCCACGCCGACGAGCAGCTGTTGCTCACCTGGCCACAGAACAACGCTCACGACAAACACGACGCTTTATAAAACGGGTATTAAACTTAGAGTAGACGCTGATGTATGTGCGTATAAGACAATAACTGTGTGTGCGGTTCGAAGTCGAGTCAGCTTCGGTGTTTTGAGATGTTATTTTTTAATCGCTTCGACCAACTATGAAGTTTCCTATACTATCTACAACTGTATCGTAGGTGTACGATTTCTCCTACAGGGTTCCTCCATATCGTTAGCTTTACCTACTGAAGTATTACTTTAGTGTATCGTAAAGAATAATTTCCGAAATATTCCATAGGTTTAGTGATATGAAATTTTGTTGTCTTGTTATTTTTTTATGAACTCTTCTTTTAAGTTAATTTATTTGTAAAGATTTAATTAATTAAGGAATACTTAATAACTGTTATAACAATTTCGTTACGTACATAGAAATGAAGCCAAATATATTTTGATAGTCTGCTTACCTCCCAATCGCATTGATTGCAGTTGAATGAGCCACGTGTGAACTGTAATTACGGCAGCATTTATTTGTATATAATATTCGTTGATGAACCAAGTTCTCTGTAGCATATATTACGTCGACATGGTGTAGATTACGTTGTCACTAAATTCAATAACATTGAGATTATATTTATATAAATAATATTGTAGGTATTAGATACGAATGCGATAAGTGAAGACGAAGGCCTAAGTATTAGATCTGCAGTTGCTTGGCAAATGGTATGCGACCTGGGGGGAATTTGGCCTCTTTTGATGAATCATAATATGAATTCATATTTAGAACCTAATGTTCACACTTAATATTATGAAGTGTAAACATTAGGTTCTAAATATAAATCTATGTAAAGGAATTGCTAAAATTAAATGTTTATAATAAAATTCAGTAATTTTTCTAAAACGATTCATAAATATGAAGTTTCATATAATGTATCATATTATGATACATCAAAATGGCTATTCTACCTCCATTTCTTGTACGTCATTTGACCCAGACCTTGCAGGTGCAGCCCAGGCCTAGTCAGTTATGTCTGCACATTAGTTTGTTAAGTGATAGCTATTTTACAAAGGCAACGCTTTTACGCATCGCAGCCGTCCAAATTGGAAACTCCCGTGACTTCAAAACGCTTACATAGGTTACACCCAAATCTATATTTATATGTTTTTATATTATAAACTAGCCACTTGTTTTAGAGGTCGCATGTGCGGCTGCCGGCTGGTTCTTTAGTTTCTGCGTAAACAAAAGGCATTTTTATCAACATTTTGATTGTACAGAGCACACATCAAGCTACCACAATCTGTCAAATTTCTTTGATTGATTTTCAATTTTAATACAAAGCAAAGGTTCATATTCAATTGGGAAAATTTGCTGGCGTCTGTACCTGCTTTACACTTCTATGTTTATGATCCCAGCCGAACTCTTTCCTGCTCAAAATTACTTTTGACGAACAAAATGGCCTAATAGTTTTACTTTTAAATGTAACACTAACAACAATCTAAAATCAGATTTAGTGTTATTACAGTATTTTTTCAGTTTTGTTATTACAGTTTAAAGGTTTGCTACCTATTTGTATAATGATGCAATGAAAAGAAGAGAGTGTTTCGATAAATAATCAGCTCTGTAACCTAAATTGGAGTTTAGCACATCTGCCATGTTTTTTGTATGGAAAGTTCCTCTTTTTACCGCTAGAGGCGTCAGTGTAGAGTGAACTAGTTTTCCATACAAAATATTGACCAATATATATTTGGTTGGGATGTTATCTAATTCGAAACATACACCCACTCTTTAAGAAGAAATAATACCTAGTTTGCGATATTTTTATTACAAACATATTCAGTGACCAATATTTATGTAGCATTTATTAATATAACATTATTCTGATACTTTCTCGAAAATGTGAATAAAGTCCTTGATTATTGAAAGTTGAGGCCAATGTAAAAGTCATTGTGTTATTGTTGAGCTAAGAAATTATATGTATTTTTGAAATGATATAGAGTATAAAAATCCGCTGTTGAACTTATTCGCAAGAGTTTAGTGAAATTATTTCTATAGAATCGAGAAACTTGGCGGTTGACCAATTAACACCCTTATTAGTAAAAGAATAGAGTCGAAAAGTTGTCAACCGCCAACGATCTTTACCGTACATCATTATTTTATAATGACTCGTGTAGCTATACAATAACAATGTTTTAAAAACGTCACAGTATATCAAAAATATTTTTATATTTTAACAGTCGTACTTATGTCATTTTCTCATAATAATATTTTTCTATTTTTTTTGGTACCGTTACTTTTCTCTAACTCACATTTTTTTTAAATACCAATATAATAAACCTGTTTGAAAGAGCATCTTTAATGTCAAAGGATGCGCAATCTTGTAATTACTATACTTACCTATTTTTTTTCTACACAAAAAATAATTAATTATTGCGCCAGAGATCCTCCAGTTTCTTTCTAATTAGAGATTTTAATTAGTGGATGGTGACAGCATAATTGTTTTGCAATGTTTTTTTTAGAAACGTGATGTAGATATAGAGTAAAGAAATTATTTATAAACAAAGAATTAAATGTCGTTGTTCGATGATAAATGTTTAAATAAAGTAAATACGAATTGTTATTCTAGTCAATGAGCTGTTGTTTTATGTCTATGTTAATTTAAACGATGTACTAGTGATTAATTAAATAACAAATGTAAGACATTTTATGTTTTATTTTCAGCACTCCTAGATTCCATATAATTCAACATCTTTGTCAAGTAGTTTGGTAAAAAAATAAGAAACCAAAAGTATTATTTTTCGGATAATGTTTTTTTATTCACTTTTATAGTAGGACCTAGGTAGGTTGGCTAACTTACAGAGCCTAGCACATCAAGCTACCTCAAACTGTCATTTTTTTTTATAGATTTGCAACTTTAGTACCTACAAAATAATAAGGTTCGTGTTCGATTGGAAAAATTTGACAGTTTTGGATAGCTTGACCTCCTGGAGTCTGTACATATAATAATACATACTATACATACATAAAATACTTACGTGCTTCAATTACATAACACATACTTGATATATCTGAAAACAATTACCCTCATTCTCAACCAGTCGGGTAAAATAAGAATAATCTTAACACTGAACTAGTGAACTAAGTATAATAAATTAATAACAGATATACTTACTGCACATTCCACTAAAATTAATTAGACAGGCGATTGAAATAAAAAAGTTTTAAACAACCACAAATGAATAATTCTAATACTGACATAATAGTTACAAAACAATAAACCGCTTCAGAATAATTTCAATCAATAATTAGCATGAACTAAACTATTTCAGTTCAGCCAATGAATAACCTAAAAATAGCAAGGTAAATTATCTTAGGTAACTGGTAGCCCAGTTGGCTGGTCCCCTAAGACAACATTGTAAAATTGAATTTTATTACCTACTGGTACATGCTGTATGAAAATTACGGTAGGCGCCATTTAACGATCTCGACATTTGCAATTTTCCCGCGCAATGTTTTAGTATCGCGCACTGTCAAATTCAATTGACATTTCTCTCATAACTGTAAATTTATTTTTTATTGCTTTGCTGGTACATAGCGTCTCCAAACTTTATTATAATAATAAATATGCTTTTTAAAGCATTTAATGTTCCTTCTGTTAATGCTTTCCTCAAAGAAAAACTTAATTATAGGCAATAAAGAACATCATTGAGTGGATGTATTTTATGAATAAAAAAAATTATAGGTCAGTCGCGATCGAACTCACTTATGTAGGGAGTAACTCGTCATGGTCGTGGTATATGTCACGAATGCTATCATCATCATCAACCCATATACTGTCCCACTGCTGGGCACGGGTCTCCTCTCAAAGTATATGAGAGGGATAGGCACGAATCCCATGGTCATGGCTAAAGGTCTAGGAAAGGCATGTGTAAGTACGAGTCCGACATAAATTGAATTCACCACACACAAAGAAAAAAAAAATTGTAAATGAATACCAAATTCGTAACAACACTATGTTTGTGGTAACACGACACACTTTCGAATTATTTGCATTCAAATAAAGATTTTCATGAAATATTTATGCGGTGTGGAAATAACCGTGAATAATATGCATCTCTTTTCAAACTAACAACCAGGATACCATTGTTGTTAGGTTGTATTTTTTTACCAATTCAAAAAAGGTTAATTGTGGTCATGACAGCTTCCCACCTGCCAAGCCATTGTCCACGAGTACCCGTGATCCGCGGATTAACCTTGACATATTCCTCATTTTTCGGCTCCTAAGAGTCCCAGCGTGATGTTAAATATCCTATAAACTTCCTCAAGAATCGGACTATCAAATGAAAAAAAATATATTCAAATCCGACCGGTAGTTCTCAGATAAGCGCGTTCAAACCATAAAACAAAAAACTCTTCAGCTGTATTTTTATATAAATATAATAGTACAAAGTAGTATAAATATAAGAGTACAAAAGTATATTGATTTCTGACATTTACGCGAATATTATACATTGAAATAAAACTACTTTTTACGGATTTTATCGCGTATATTGTACAATATTGTACAATATACGCGATAAAATCCGTAAAAAGTAGTTTTATTTCAAGTATAAAAGTAGTACTACTTTTGTACTCTTTTATTATTAGAGGTTAGTTATAGGTACGTTAGTGTATTATATCATAGTGTGGAGAGGCGAGGTGTATTGCCCCTCCAACGAAAAGGGAGGATCCTCCAACCAGGCGGGTGTTTTGCCTGGCGGGCCACGGCCCGACGGTTGATGTCGGGCGGTTGTATATATTCAACTTTTCGTTGCGAATGTTGCTTGCGCGATTCAGGCCTTCGTAGTTCTATGTAGCGCGGTAGATGTCGCTACAATAGGTTAGTACACGGGTAAGTACATAACGTCGGTCTAGATGTGATAACTCGTAACTTAAATTTTTTGGTAAAATAAGATTTTGATGCAGAAAGCTTCAAATAGTATTTCCGGTGTTAACCCGTAAATGTCTTTAGCATTATAAAACATTATGACGGCAAAAAACAACTTTTATTGACACCTCGTAAGATCCTCGTAAGAAGAACGGTATTCATATAATTTACTTTTATAATAATGATATTTCCTATAATATTTTAAGTCAAATACTTACATTTAAAAAAATTAAAATATAATAACAATATTTTTTATTCCTAATTATAAAGGTAATATGTAGCGTTAGTTTTAAAAGAAGTTTTTTGTCTCTCCTGTAGTATTTAGCAGTTTGTACGTACGAGCTATCACATCTAGACCGACGATACTTAGTACATAGGTAAGTATATAAGTAGTACATAGGTAAGTACATAAGTAGTTCATCGATAAGTACATAAGTAGTACATAGGTAAGTACATAAGCAGTATATAGGTAAGTACATAAGAAGTACATAAGTAGTATATAGGTAAGTACATAAGAAGTGCATAGGTTGGTACATTAGTAGTACATAGGTAAGTACATGAGTAATACATAGGTTAGTACATAAGTTGAACATAGGTAAGTACATAAGGAATACATAGGTAAGTACACATGCAGTATATAGGTGAGTACATAAGCAGTACATTGGTAAATACATAAGTAGCACAAAGGTTAGTACATGAGCAGTAAATAGGCGAGTACAAAAGTAGTACATAGGTGAGTACATAAGCAGTGAGTACACGGGTGAGTTCATAAGTAGTACATAGGTAAGTACATAAGCAGTACATAGGTAAATACATAAGAAGTACAAAGGCTAGTACATAAGCAGTACATAGGTGAGTACATAAGCAGTACATAGGTTAGTACATAAGTAAGTACATGAGAAGTACATGGCTAAGAACATAAGTAGTACATAGGTAAGTACATGAGTAATACATAGGTTAGTACATAAGTAGTACATAGGTAAGTACATAAGGAATACATAGGTAAGTATATAATCAATACATAGGTAAGTTAAAAATATATTAAAAATATGTGTTTTGTTAAAGATTGTGTAACATTTATCACGCAATATGTGGCAAAACGCAGGTATTGCAAGATGCTACACATCAAACCCTTTGACGGGTAATTATTTAAATCACAATCTGCGTAAAGATGCAGATTTCGTATACCAACCTCTTTTGTTGACTGTACTACTCATGTACTGCTCATGTACTTACCTTTGTACTACTTATGTATTTACCTAGGTACTGCTTATTTACTCACCTATGTACTGCTTATGTACTCACCTATGTACTCCTTATGTACAACTTATGTACTTACCTATGTACTGCTTATGTACTAACCTATGTATTCCTTATGTACTTACCTATGTGCTACTCATGTACTTACCTATGTACTGCTTATGTACTAACCTATGTATTCCTTATGTACTTACCTATGTGCTACTCATGTACTTACCTATGTACTGCTTATGTGCTGCTTATGTACTGACCTATGTATTACTCATGTACTTATCTGTGTACTTACCTATGTACCACTTATGTTCTTACCCATGTACTACTCATGTTCTTACTTATGTGCTACTAATACACTAACCTATGTACTACTTATGTACTTACGTATGTACTCCTTATGTACTTATCTGTGTACTACTCACGTACTTACCTATGTACTGCTTATTTGCTAACCTTTGTACAACTTGTGTATTTACCTATGTACTGCTTATGTACTCACCTATGTACTGCTTATATACTTACCTATGTATTCTAATGGTACATACTTTGATTAAATAAATATATTATATTAAAAAAAAATAGACTTTATGTTCCTCCCTTACAAAACAAATTTCTTAAGTAAGGACCTAATATTATATTTCATTACTATACACTACAATTTATGAATTTACTACTTATGTACTAAGTAGTATATAGATAGTCATTATAATTTCAAATTCGTCTCTTAATATAAGTAGGTATTTCATATAAATACGAGCCAGGTAAGATTTTGAAAGCAGTACATAGTGATTTCTGACATTTACGCGATTATTATACATTGAAATAAAACTACTTTTTACGGATTTTATCGCGCTTCAGAGAGAGACACAGTGATAGCCTAGTGGTATGACCATTGGACTGCCAAGTCGAAGGTCTCGAGTTCGAATCCAAAGGACGCACCTCTGACTTTTCGAATTCATGTGCGTATTAATAATTAATTATCACTCGCTTAAACGGTGAAGGAACACATCATGAGGAAACCTGCATACCTTAAATACTTTTCTCGATGGTTTGTGAAGTCTGCCAACCCGCACTAGGCCAGCGTGGTGGACTATAGCCTAATCCCTCTCAATATGAGAGGAGACCCGTGCCCAGCAGTGGGATAGTATGTGGGTTGATGATGATGAGGATGATATTAAATTTACCTTTACAGCGTCCATGATCACGGGTAGACTCTACCCGTGACCATGAACACTGTAAAGGGTCCGAAACGTCGGGATTAATAATATCAATATAATGCGATAAAATCCGTAAAAAGTATTTTTATTTCAAAACAGTACATAGATTAGACCTTGAAGACGACATACCTTTTGTCTCAAAAACCCTTCTGGTTCCTAGAGAAACTGAAAGCAACAGCCAGTTACTTATTTGATAAAATAATATAAAGCAACAATTTGTATCTGATAAGTACTTATACCGAAGCTCATTACCTACGATGCAACAAATCCTACATAAGAGGCTTTGGCGAACGTTCAGTTTAAGAAAATAATATAATACGAAATAATATTACAATATCCTCAGCTCCCGGAATAGGGAACAATAATTAGTGATGTATACTACATAGTCTGATTATAAAACATACCTTTATAAACGCTTTGGAACTGCACGGTGAATTGTCTCAATTATTTTCCCCCGTTAACTATAGCCGAAGTAGGAGACACAGATTTTTCGCTGTGCCCAGCACTCTGCTGCAGGAGGCCAAGCCTGAGTGTGGTGTGTTCGTGGACGAATGGAAGACACTTTCGTCGGTTGTACTCTAACCTTATTTATGTATTCCGTGGTTCCGACCCAAAGCGGAACGGGAGAGATTTCAATTAGGGAGAAGAACTATAAAGTTGATCATCACCACTACCAAGTGACTAGTCATGTCTCGCAGTGGTACCCATTGATGTAAATCTAGTTCTCTCCAACTTAGAAAACCTTCGTGGCCAAATTTCGTGTTGAGCTTTATAATTTAGTATCAGTACCTATAAGTTGGTAGTATTCGGCTTTTATATAAATATTATTAATGAAGTTGGTCCAACACTTTCTTCACGAACGCGAACCCATATTTCATCATGATCGGATGAATAACAGAACATAGAGGATTAAAAAACAAACAGATGTCCATTTTTATGAGATACCTTTTAACAGGTTATAGATTTTCTTTAAAACGTTGCCCCACTCAATCGTTGTTCTATGGTAGGCGCATTTACAAGCACAGAGTTTCACATATACAAACACCCAGACCAGGAAAAACTACCTGTAGATCATACTAATATTTATTCCGTGTCCCCACCGAACCCACAACCCGTGGCGCAGAAGCCGACCGCTCAGCCGCTGCGGACAAACGTGTCCTCTCTTAATATATTGACTTACCTGTTCACATCATCTTGCCAGGTAGCCATGCACAGAAATAAGTAGGCAAGCCAGAAATATCTAGGCATATTCTGTGTGTTATAAACAATCAGTTGAGATGAAATTCATTCGTTTATCAAAACAGTGAAGATGATGAAAGAAAATTGATTAGAATTAATTGAATTAAAAATAGCTATGAACACTTTTCGATAGGCAATCATAGGCATGTTTGTTAATAAATTATATTTGATAAAAAATATGTCTCAATCAATCAAAAATCAAAATAGTTTTATTTTCATATAAACCATATACAGGCACTTATGAAATGTCGAGTCTAGGTGCACGGTTCCAAAGTAGTCGTTTCCTATGGAGAAGAACCGGCAAGAAACTCCATAGTTACTCTTTTAAAATATCGTTTTGTATTGTACAATGATGGATTATAAATTGGATTGGATACTTACATGAGAGAACAATTTAGGAATGTTTCGAAGATTACAATTATATAAAATACAGCTAGGCATAAAATAAAGTTCTAAACAGTTCTCCCATTTACAAACGGTCTCATCAAGTTATCTGATGGGTGAAGGTCGATCTTCACTGGCTCTTAAGCCATAAAAATAGATAAAAAGGAACATAGGTTATTATTACAGTGTTCATTTCAGAAATAGTGCATATTGATACCATTCCTCAATGCTAGCGTTACTGATTGAATGTTTTGTTGCCACATATACATGGGCTGTATTCATCCCACGTTCGCCTTGCCTATCCAGGTGAAAACTGTCAATTCGCCGAAACAGAAACAATATTCGGCCGTGTCGCCGCTGACCTAAAAAGCCTTTGCGAATGGAACTATGTGTGGCAAATATAAACACGGTAAATGGGCAAACACAGTACGAAGTGTTATAGTAGTTACGCCTAAAATGGAATTTGAAGTATACATTTTTGAAGGTAGGTATACATTTATGAGATGTTAGGTTAGAATATAACATTTTTTTTCCTCTGTGGAAATATTCATGGACATCCGTCGTCCGGGGAGACGTCGGGGTGTATCGGACTACGCCCAGAGTGGGCGACCTACCGACTAAAACCACAGGAGGTGTTCTCCTTACCACCAATGGTCGGGGACGCGGGAACGAGTTGTAATTCCTCCGCGAATGGTTAGAATAGAACTGCCTTAACCTCATGTCCTGAGTTCCATTCCCAGGTGGAGTTATTGGTTTTTTCTATGAAATTTCAGTAGCGGCAGGTTAAGCTGCTCTAGCCGCGGTCAGTCTGTAGATAGGTGACCATTCTTAACACATCGAGCCCCTCCGTGACTTGGAGAGCACGTAAAGCACGGTCCTGGTTGTCATACGAACACTTATGACAGTCATTAGTAGTCAGAAACATGAAAAGCGTGACAGCCAGTCTATCCTCAGGATATCGGTATTACCTACCCAGAAATTAGATTGCGGGTGTCTGATGGCAGTTGCTTCGTGTAAAATACTGATATTCAGCCGCATCTGGTTAGACTGGAAGCCGACCCTAACATTGTTGGGAAATAACCCGGAAGAGTTGTAACGAAAACATTGTGTGATTGGTAATAACGTTATTTTTTTAATTATTAAAAAAAATGCAATCAAACAAAATAAGGGTTGTAATAATTTAACATTCGCAATGAAGCGATATTTCAATAGGGCAATTGTGGTGTTTCAGTCCGCAACACACTCTGTGATAAAACCAATTTATTTCCAAATATTGGAAAGCATTAAAACAGACGGGAAAATTGTATTTAAATGTGAAAATGTCCGACTCCAATTATTCTACTCAACACGGACCGTCAGTAATCTAATGATGGTAGCCGAGCGTTTGGTTAAATAACATCGTTTAATTAATTTTATTGTGCCCGAGTCAATATCGGAGGATATCGAACGATATCGGCTCAGCCCTGACCCAGATTATATTTCGTTAATTGTTCAACAAAGTATCACCTGAGTATGTTTAGGTACCTAGCTGTTGATGTCGCTGACTTGATGTAATTTTTTTTTATTGCCTTCGGTGGCAGACTAGCAAGCGGCCCACCTGATGGTAAGTGGTTACCGCCGCCCATGGACATCAGCAACGTCGGGGACAGAACTGTACCATGTATTATATGTCGAGTATATTATGGCAATGAAATGGCCTTTTGAAAGAATCAGACATCGTGGTTAATGGCAATAGGTTCGCCCACTATAACATGGGATCTAAACATACTGGTGAACTGTAAGTAGGTTTACAGCGCTCCCTAATCCTGTATTAACCTTGTAATGGGGAATACAGACGTTATGTCTGTCAGAGTGAGCATATTTTACGCCAAAGTTTTAAGTTTTAAGTTCGCCATAGTCCTTTTTTACAAAAAGGATTTATATGGCGAATGTCAGTGGAACCGCCGAGAGGGGACGCCCTAGAAAAACTTATACCGACCTTATTGGTGAGGTTCTTCAAAAAGGTCAGGTGCGTAGTACTCGCAACCGGCGTGTATGTATGACAAGATATATGAATGTGGTCGAAGCGAAAGAAGTATGCAAGAATCGTAGCAAGTGGCGTTCTTTAGTTTCTGCCTACCCCTATGGGAAAAAGGCGTGAGTATGTATGTATATTTTATCGGTGAGTAGCAATAGCACAGACTAAAAGTACCCTTTCCATAAAAAGCATACCTCAACTCCCCGAAGGGAAGGCACGGATGATATAATATTTAGGTCCCATGTAAGAGGAGACGATCCTAATGCCATTAACCGGGCACAAATTCAAACTCCAAGCTGCTATTGAAAATTTCACAGAAAATCCGAATAAACACTAGTCAACCTGAGAATCGAACCAAGGACCAAGCGGAGCAGTCGCGCTTACGATCGTTATTCTAATGAAGCCATATAAAATATTATTTGTGAGTAAAATATTAGCCAATCGAGTTTAATATTTTCAGTATCGAGTCGGCAATCGGAAGCGGCGACCTCGATGACTCGAATGACACGTCCGCACGGGACCAATACGTTAAACGTAATACAACACTACATTTCAATTATGTCTGACGTTTACATATATAGCCTTTTCGCAGAGTACGAAGCATAGAAATTGAGATTCTGGCTCTCAAGACGACTCTCGGCTCCTGCCAGTGATGTTCTGAGTTCGATTCCCACGTGACGTATAGGGCAAGGGAAGCCAAGTGCGGTTTTGTCGGTAGGATTCTGATATACCCTGGCACCTCTCCAGGTGACAAACAGTCCATAACTTTCTGTACTTAAAAAAAGTCGGAGAAAATGTGTTTAGGTCGTTTTTTTTTAGAAAAAAAATTTAACAGCTCGAATGTATGGCGGGTTAATGGCAATAAAAATAAATAAAGCAAAGCCTGTACTATGGGTACTAGACAATGGATATAATACACATATTTTTTTTAATGTAAATATATACTTAAAATACAAAAGAAACACCCAGACAAGCACAAACACGTTCATCACATAAATTTTTGTGTTCTGTGGGAATCAAACCGACGACCTCGTGATCAGCAGTCCAACACGCGAACCACTAGACCATAGACGTCGTCAAAATAATAGTCTCACCCTTATTACCTAAGAACTTAAATAAACGAACTTTAGACGTTTATCTCTGCATATCCTTTCGAGGAATAGGAAGCGTGTTAGTTAACAATCACACTAATACTATAAAGGCGAAAGTTTGTGAGTGTGTATGTTTGTTACTCTTTCACGCTAAAACTACTGAACGGATTTTGATGAAACTTTACAGCATTATTATTTATACATCAGAATAACATATAGACTAAATAAAAGTAACTTTTTCACGCGAACGAAGTTGCGGAGAGAAGCTAGTATTATAAGGAATATAATAAACCGCGTATCAAAAATACTGATTGAGCAACTAAATTACTGATTGAGCACCAAATACAGATATCGGTTAGGTTAGGTTAGAACTGTGACCACACAACGAACAAAGAAACCAGAACCAAATCTGAATGTTTTGAGTGTATATAACAATATTTTGAGGTGACTTTTATATAGATGATTTATTTGATGAGCAAATTTAATGTGCAATTCAGTATTACGAATATTTTGATTGAAAAAAGGGGATTTACAGTTAAAGTATTAAATACCACCCGTTTTATAATATATAAGTACAATAATAAATAAATAATGGCTTCCTGTGATTTTTGGATTTAAGGACTATCTGATTTTTTATTGAATGACCGTGAATCTATGATAGTTTAGTTCAGTATACCGGCTGACACAGTATAACAAAAAAGAAACAGACAAAGGATACATTACTCTATGTAAAGCTATCTTTTCGAACGATATTAATTATTCATGAGGTTCAAAATAAAATAAAAGGTTCCTCGAGCCTTAATATACGTGTTCGGAGCCAAAGGCGATGAAAAAGAAACATGTTTCTACGTCACAAAGCTTACATTAGGGAACTAATACAGTGTATCAAAGGAAACTAGTGATGTCCGTAGTTCCACGGAGAAGGTAGTGCCGTGACAAATATACCATCACGCCTGTTTTTTATACCACTAACGTGGCAAACATACGGCCCACCTGATGATAAGCGGTTACCGTAGCCTTGACGCTTTAGACGCTTGCAATATCAGGGGCATCACTTACGCGTGTAAAACAAAAGAGGGATGGCTGGGTGGGCAGTATAAGGGACAAAGTCCCCCCACTGCCAACACAACGTTTCGTGGAGCATTGGCTACCTTGCTTACCGCTAGCAATCAAAATCAAAATAGTTTTATTTTCATATAAACCATATACAGGAACTTATGAAATGTCGAGTCTAGGTGCACGGTTCCAAATTGGTCGTTTCCTATGGAGAAGAACCGGCAAGTAACTCCATGGTTACTCTTTTAAATTTTAGTGGTTTACAATAATGTTCGGTACAATAATAATTATAAATTGGATACTTACATGAGAGGACAATGTAGGGATGATGCGAAGATTACAATTAAATAAAATACAGCTAGGAATAAAATAAAGTTCTAAACAGTTCTCCCATTTACAAACAGTAGTGACTAATAAACTATATAAAGCAACTGACAAAACTTGTCACTAAGATTTACGGAATTAGATGTAAGTATCACGTCAAAAACGTGGTGGTTAATAGACTTACACATACATCGTTAAATACAATACAACTCAATTGAAGCAGTGTTATTTCCCCAAAGGATTGCGCTGTAACGGCTTAACAGATTTACATGAGATTTGGTACACACATAGTTTGTGTCCAGAACTAGTATATTTGATTTCTTCCAATCCTGAAATAATGCGAGATAGAGGATTTCCTGAGAATCGATGAAAACTGATTCGGTTATAAGTTTTGTGAAAATTCCGTGACATCAATCCGATAAAAAATTGTTACTAGTATTCGGGTCACGACCTAAGTGGTAATAGCTATTGAAACGATTGGATTCAATTGCTAAAAATAGTTTATTTCGATACCGAAAGCTACGCTAAAATGTGATGATAAAATGTAAATGGAAAGCGAATGCACCCGGTTGCTGTCCGAATATGCAATGACGTCAGCGCTCCCGTAACACGGCCTTATTGATTAGCTAGATCAAAAGGGTGGTAGCGTAAATCAAACAACTAGGTCTACGCGTACAAAGTCGCGGGTAAAAGCTAGTGTTATAAGTACAGTTGATACCACATATCCACACACAGCGCTACAAGTCATCTTTTATAACGCACACAGCCAGGGAGTGGAAACTACCTTCCTGCGTCTGTATTTCCGATTACCTACGTACAACACGAATCTTAAAAGTAGGGTGTACATCTTCTGGGTGTGCTCGCTCCATCGTCGACCTCAGCTTTCCTCCGAAGCTAAGGTTGAGGTGAAGACCAAGCCCAATTTTTATTTAAAAAAAAACATAAATCAATATTCTGGCCACACAATAGCGTCGGATATGTAAGTGGAGGCTCGATACTTAATAATAATTATGGTAGCATACATAAGTAAATGGATGGATACGAGCTTTAAACTGTGTGTTGGGGTGGTATGCCACAGGTCAAATGTTTTATCCAATATCTTGGTCCAACATTTGATCATTAATTACCTCAATATGACACTAGTCCAATATATTTGTCCAAGATTTAATCTTTCTTTGTCACAATAAACACATAACATAATGTAAAGGGTCCGAAACGTCGGGATTAATAATATCAAAATAACGCAATAAAATCTGTAAAAAGCAGTTTTATTTCAATGTCTTATATTCTCGTGTCAGAAATCAATACTACAACAAACTATCACGCCTGTTCCCCTTTTCCTGTTCCTGTTGTCTTGTTTCCCGAAGGGTTAGGCAGAGTTTTACACTCACATTTCGCCTCTATAGATAGGTATTTAAGTCCCATGTAATAGGAAGCGAGCCTATTGCCATTAAAGGAGCACAACTCCAAACTCCGAGCTGCTACTGAGAATTTTATAGAAATACGCAATAATGCTTTGCTCGACCTAGGAAAGGGACCCTGGACCTCTAGCATACTAAGGCGCACTTCAGAATCAGAATCAGAATTTATTTGTAAAACACAGGTAAATACAAGTATACCACTAGACCAATGAGGCAGAAAAATATATAGGTAATGCAGACGAATTGATATATTTTTTTGCAAATTAACCTCCATTTTTATTGTCGGTGAAAATAAAATATAGGTAATAAATACCACCTTTTCCGCTATCCGCAGATCGTATGTAATCCCATCGTGGCGGATTTTCCCTCTCAACGTTCGTAAGCTCTTCCACTCCTCACTCAAGAGCCCTCGACTCCAAAACTGTATACACTCCACTCGGCCAAGATTCCACTTCTTAACCAAGTCTTAAGGGAATATTCTGAATGAATCTTTTCCACGTATCAATATCTCGTGGCTGTGTAATATCTTGATTAATTTATCGACAAGATTGCGCTTGCCGCGGCCAGTTTTTGGATGGGTGACCATTCTCGATCAGGAGAACAAATTCCGCCGTCGGCCCTGGTTGTCATACAAACACTTCCACAAGGACCGATTATAGAGCAAACCTTGTTTAATCGGTGATAGTTAAGTTTATTGACAACAAAATATTACTTAAGTACCTCTCGATTAAATTGTGGGACTAATTAGAGGTGGTCGTTGAATCAATAAACTGTTTTTTTTAACGACTTTTCATTCGTCAACGAGATAACTGTTATTCATCAATGAAAAAACAGGTTGAAAATTTAATCTGTTAATTTTCGTCAACGGCTTATTTCATTAAAATTTTAAAACGTTGACATAAATTAACGCTACACGCTACCGTTGAACATTCAAAACCTGTTATTAATTTAACAGTTTTTTTAAACTGTTGACCATTGATGAATAACAGTTAAATTACATTAACCAAAAAACCATCAATGACACATGCCTAGTACTAATGCTGGAGCCACACTATCGCGATAACGCGAAGATTTGCTTTGTCGCGACACGTCTGGCCAAAGAATTTGTCCTATCGCGAATCATCTTCGCGAATACGAATACCCTTCGCGCCGCTGTCGGTAAATTGCCGCACATCAAAGGGTTTTGTCGCGACAAAGTTCGTGCGGTTGGCTACACTTCGCGCGCTGTAGTGGACTGCGAGACGCCAAGCGGTTTGAACGTGTTTGATTGAACTTGTTAATCATGGATTGGAGTAATGAGAGGATATTAGAATTAATACAAAATTATGAATCTGTATAGATAACATCCACCATTACTTTTTATTCCTCTTTTTGACCTTTTTATTTTTGTTCACGTAATAAAGATACAGTCAATAATTATTAGCCGCCATATGATACAGCGCAACTGCCTCTTCCATGTTTTCCGCGAAATGAATTATCGCGACGTAGTGAAGTTTTTTTTGATGTGGCCAAGCACTTCGTCATGGATCGAACACGAACTTTAATCGTGACAACGCGAACACGAATCTTCGCCTTCAAGTCTGGCCGTAGCATTAGTGGTACTAAGTAAAAACAGATTGTCTACCATTGTTGAATTTGTCTACCATTTCTGAACTTCTGATTATATTTACAACGTAGAGACCAAATTACTTTAAGACGATAAGAAACTATCATGGAATAACGTCGTCACCGTTATATCAAATAAATTAATAATAAAATTGCAGCAACTCTCTGTAACTCCACTAACCCAGACAATAAGATTGTTCGCTCGAAACTTCAATCCGGGGCACCGGAAGCCTGTAAATTTTGTGTCACAGAACGGATGTGACGTAACGGTACCATTCGATTCTCGTCCCCAGTAGGTAGGTACCTAGTTTGTGTCGGTTCGTCGGTGTATTGTAGTAATCCCATCTATTCCTCTGGCCGCAACAAGAAAGTCCAATTTTCAACTACAGCTTAGCCTACGAACCTCACTGATTAAAGAATGAAACGAAATGATATACCTACTTTGAAGATGTGAATTTTGGAGATTAATATTTTTTTTAAATAGCAAAATGGTGGTAGTTGTCCGCACCACTCACCTCGTCACTACCGTTGCGGCGGGTATCGTCAGTTCCGACCCTAATCTGTGATCTACAGTTACTGGGTGTACTTTGTGTCTGTTAATAATATGCTAGTAAATTCCCCCGCGACGCAAGGCTTGTTCTCTCACCCCTTGGCGCAGATAGACCACCGGCCTCCATGAGCTGTGGCCTGCAGGCGGTTGAATTAGGGGATTCCACCGCCCGACCAGACAATGGCCCCAGTAGGTGACACGGGTGCCTTCAATTAGAATGCGAGGAAAGGCCTCGCTAATTGACGGGACCACAGCCTGCCAAGGTCGTGGCGAATTTCGCGGATCCCATGGCCATGACTATATTGCAAGCGTAGACAAGAGCGGTTTTAGGACTTGTTTCCTTGAGAAGGAGCTGTCTTTTTTTAATAATGAAAATAAAAGTAGGTAAAGTTACTTTTATATAGACAACGCAGCGACTTGCATTTCCTAAGAATGGCGTTCAATAATAGCATGAATTAGCGATTAATAAAAGTATGATGTAGCTGGATTCCAAGTAGATTGCAACAATACCTATAATGTTATAAATGAATATTTGCCTGCAATGTATAATATCAAAACGGAATCTCCAATTTTCAATTAAATATGAGTTAATTAACCCTCTCGATTCTTTGATGCCGTAATAAGTAATTAGGAAATCAAAATACAAAAATATCAAGTTCGTTTGTAAAAAAAAAATATCGCACATCTTGAATTTCTTTTTAGCCTTAGATGTTTTGTGAACAGTTATGTTATAATATTATTTAAGTAATGAAATATGGATTGATGAAACATTGCCACTGAATACAGACATGTCTAGAAGTGATTTATATACCTAACATAGCTCGAGAGTTAAGGAGGTCACGAATACATATGTATTTCGACGGAAACCAAACCACAGGAGCTCATTAATCTTGAAGCCAAGTTCACTGTACACCACATTCTGTAATTTATATATTTCTATGAATAGTTTGTCTGATATGAGGCAGGATTACATTAATTACATTTTAATATTCTCCCTTTTTTCTGTTCGTTATCAACCCACAACAGTTTTGGTGTCCAGCTAGAAATATGGACTCTTTAGGGTATTTATATTTGTGTATATTTTCACTCCAGATTACGTCCATATCAGAAAAGGTATTCCGTTGGAGGTAAGGAAGGAAACTAAAGAATTCTTTCCCTCATATTTGTCTAATGTTCCAGTAGTTTGCACGACAGGAGAGAGACGACTGTACGAAGAAACGTCACTGTTCCCCTTTTGCTATACAAGCTTGTTATCGTGTCACGTTTCTTGCCTCTACAGACTCATGTCTCGTTAATTTACTTCATTAGAACTGCGGTTCTATGCTTTTACTCGTAAGGATGACAGACTAATAAAAGTGTATTCTTGAAAAAGTTGTCAATGGTCTATACTTTATTATGTTGCATGCAATGTGTGTACTCAGGTAAATGGTATACTTTCCGGGTAAAAATTGTTACAGAGAATTATTAAACGTGAATTTAATAAATAAAATATCTTTATTAATTTGTAAGGTTCTTATTGTAAGGCAAAATGACAAGTGAATATATTTTGTTTTTTTTTTAAATCATGACAGCACATAAGAAACATAAAAAAGTGTATAAAATCTTTTTTAACATCCTCCCTTTTTATGCAGTCCATGAAATAAAAATAATCATAAACAGCTCAAACCAATCCGGTCAGCTATGGCATCTATTGATGGCCGACTAAGAGCCTTGGTCAGCACTTTGTAGGTTTGCCCCTATGTGCTTGACTTGGATTATTCCATCTGCAACCAGTTCTCTTACATAGAAATGTCTTATGGCTATGTGCTTTGTTCTTCTGTGCAATTCTGGATTTAGCGCCAGTTTTACTGCGGTGTCATTATCTACTTGCAAGACAGGAATTTGCTTCAGAGCAGAAATCTCATTATATAGCCTTTGTAACCACACTATCTCTCGTGCTGTTTCGCTTGCTGCGACAATTTCAGCTTCTGTTGTAGAGATTGCAACTGATGTCTGTTTTCTACTTGCCCAAGAAATTGCTCCACCAGCGTATAAGCAGAGAATGCCACTTGTTGAGCGACCATCTTTGAGGTCTCCTCCATGATTAAAATCACTGAAGCAGTCCAGTGTTCCAGTCTTAAAACCTTTCCTGTATGTTATACCATAACCTGATGTACCTTTAGATAGCGCATAATACGCTTAACCTTTAATACATCCTCTTTAGAAGGGTTTTCTAAGGTTCTTGATACAACACCAACTGCGTAGGCAATATCTGGTCGCGTTCCAACCATTAGATAAGTAAGAGCACCAACAGCTTGTCTATAAGGAAATGACTTCTCGTCTATTACCTCTTTATCAGCTTGCCTCTGTTCAGACTCTCTGATCATTGGTGTAGTAACTGTCTTGCAGCTGCTCATACCAAACCGAGCTAATACTTTCTCGGTGTAGTGCTTCTGCGTTATGCTTATTGAGCCATCATCTTTATACTGTAGTTGCAAACCCAGATTACTATCTGGGTTTCTGCAGGTTTTGTAGTTATCTTAAACCTTCTCTTAAGCTCTGCCATAAACTTATCTGCATCCTTTTGATCTGTTGCAGCTACCAGTCCATCATCATCGTATAATACTAAGATGATCTTGTTCTGTGCTCGTTTTCTGACAAACATGCAAGGATCTGTTTGGCTTTGTTGAAATCCTATTGACTTCAAATAATCAACGATGCATTTATTCCAGCATCTTGGTGATTGCTTTAACCCGTACAGGCTGCGCTTCAACTTTCACACTCGATTTGTCCCGTCATTAATACCTTCGGGTTGTTTCATGAATATCTCCTCTTGTAGATAACCATTTAGAAATGCAGTTGAAACATCGAATTGCATAAGTGTTAAACCTTCGTTTGCTGCAACACTAATGACTGATCTGATCGTCGTCATCTTTGCAACAGGGCTAAACGTTTCATCATAATCCACTCCTTGTTTTTGCGAAAAACCTCGAGCAACAAGTCTTGCTTTATATTTATCGATCGTACCATCAGCGTTTATTTTCACTTTGCAGATCCATTTGCACGATATAGCTTTGCGACCCTTGGTAGATCAACTAGAGTCCAAGTTTTATTATCTTCCAAAGATTTAATCTCGCTTTTCATAGCTTTTGTCCATTTTTCCTTATTCTCACTTTGTAGTGCTTCGCTGTAAGTTGTAGGCTCTTCCGTTTCATCGTCTACAGACAGCACAACATAGTCTCTAAGTCTTACAGGAGGTTTTAGCTGAGATCTATCTCGAAGAATTTTTTTTTAAAGGTACTTTATCTAGACACTACGGAATTCCTGAATTAAATACTTTACCGTTTTAAAACGAAATTAATCTGATAGAACAGCAATAATCAATGAAGAATGACAAGTGTCAGTAAAATATTTTTTGATATTTTAATATTTAATTTTCTATAAGTTACGTAATAATGATATTTTTTGGTAGTTCAGAATTAACTACCTACGAATACATATTATCGGAGATAGTATGACAGTGTTGCCTGTTTCAATATTGTGTTTGCTTAGAAGAATAATTACGTACTTACTACTATTTTAAGATAATGTGGTTTGTATATTTAATAAATAATTTAGTTTTATTAGGCATGCTTAGTTAAACGCATAGGTATTGAGTTTTTAAAGTCACTCCAGTTGCAAAACTGTTGCCGTTGTGTGTTAGAAATCAATTTTGACTGACTCTGACTGCTACGAGCTGAGGTTTAGGGCGCGATTCCCAGGTCGAGCCAAGTCTTATTGAGTCTATGAAATTCTTAGTAGCTCGGAGTTTGGGTTTGTGCCCGGTTGATGGCAATAGGCTCGTCCTCTATTTCATGCTAGGTACCTAAACATACCGGTGAACAGTGAGCTTACATTGTTACACTTCTGCTTAACACTTCGGGGAATACAGGCGTGATGGTTTGTTATATCATGAAAAGAAATCAAATTATCATCTTGTACCACTCATGAGAAACACTACGTCCATTTTGCCTCAACACGTCTAATTTTTGTTTTCAATCTTCCCTATATTCTCATGTAATCAATCGTTATACGAGGAATCTCAGATGATAACAGTAACACTTAGTTGCTAAGGGCTTTCAGAAAGGCTGTTAAGGCCCGGCGCATCGTGAAGCCAGCGATAAAATATCAACTTTTATGGCGAGCACCTATTGACAACTTTTAGCTGGAAAGATGGAAAAATGAAATACCTACCTTATATAGGGTTACCGTAAAGACGAGATATATTTAGTTCATCTTTGGAATCCTTATTAAAATTATAAGTGCATAAACATAACTTACTATCATGCCTATATTCTATGAAGGGTTAGGCAGAGATGTACTAAATGAAACCACGACATGATTATTTTTGCATGCTATGTAGCAGATTATGGTGATTCGAAACTCATTAACTGTAATAACACCAACAGCTCATGTATCCATATTCGCAAAATAAATGATTTTATTTGATTTGATCTCACAGGGACAGATAGATAGAAAGGCGAAATTTTGATACCTTAGGTTATTTTATTCCAATAATTTTCTAGGGATCTCTATTTTTTTTAAATAAAATACAGCCCATGTTACTCACTAATAATGGAGTGATATAATTCTGAAAATAGGTTATGTATTTTTTGAGTCTCTCTTTTTTCTTCCAATCACCAAGCTTCTGTGCTAGTCTACTCCGTATATGCAATCTGTAATGGTAACAATATCGTCTCGCTACCAGACCTTATTTTATTCTATCAAAGATGAATTAGCAGATAATAGAAAGCAATTGTTTCAAGAAGAATCTCCTCCTCTGGAAGATCACGGTTTATGTAATGAATCAATTCGGAAAGCCAGTAGCATGATTTTTTTATAGAAAAATTTATGTTATTCTATTGTAGAATGCATACAGCCTGTTTTAATGAAAACAAAATCCTCTTTGACCATCCGCCACCGCTAGCGGATGAACCTTGATTATCGTCCGCACTATTAAAAACGATTACAGTAAAACCTACCTATAATCCTCTTTGAGAAACAGACTAAAGCCATATTTTAGGTACGGTAAACAAGCTTTTGTTGAGAGGAAGCACATTTTTCTTCGCACAGAGAAATACGAAGTGCATTCTAAGCAAAAGAAAACACATTGGATGTCTTATTTATTTGTTCCGAGATCCGTAGGAGCAGCGACCTTATATTATTTTGACATTTAAAGAATTTTCATCATAACTAGTCAAGCCAGCACTGTAGTTATTTTTTTTGCATTTTCCATGCTAAGATATTTAATGTAATTATAGGAAAAAATCGATCCTGCCCGCGTTCAAATATTTCCTTCGCTAATATTACTTTAAAAATATTAAATTATTTATTGCCAGTAAACGTCGTTCTTTTACATTTCCTAATAGTTTTTATTTCTTAACCTAGTGAATAAAATGATTTTTATTACTAGTGGTCCCCACACTAAGTCTAACTTTCACGTAGAAACCTTGAGATCGAATAGTGACATAAAAGTACCGTTAAATGGGGTGAAAAGGGATGCAGGGGTGAATCGGGACATAATTTTGAAAGGGATTTTCAGGTTTCATTGATATAGTTTGATGCTAACAAGGTCTTATAATGGTTTATTATAATTTAGGAACAATATATGAGTCTCACGTCAGTCACGGGTCCCCTCTCAATCTGAGAAAAGACCCGTGCCCAGCAGTAGGACAGTATATGGGTTGATGTATCATGATGGGAGATTTTTCTAACAAACTATAATGATAAAAGCTGAAAATCACTTTTAAAAGTTTGTCCTAATTCTCGCCTGTATCCCTATTTACCCCGGTTCATGGTATTCCAGGTACCATTCGTACTGTATGATTGTCATATAGAACAATATTATTAGAGAAATTAAAGTAGCCTCATTAAAGAACTGAAAGGAAGAAACTAAACTGAAACCTGTTTTATGAATAAAGTTCCAACTACTGCGCATCCGCAACACTTTAACATCATTTACTTCGCGGTAATTACAATGTAAACTGCAACTAAATTAATAAAGAATTTTCTTCATTAGTAGTGCGGTGCGAATAAATTCATAACTGTTTAATTGAGTTGTGTATTACCACGATCACTTACATACAGTCATGATGAATGTTTATAAAAGAACTTGAAGTAGGCTTGCTTACAACAGGCTAGTATGAGGCTATTGATTTTTAGGCTGTTTCATATTTTAAGCGGTATCAAAACACAACTTTTCAAATAAGTATTTAAAAAATTAATTTAAATTAAAAAATATATTAACATCATATTCCTACTAATTATCCTACT
Source organism: Acronicta alni (assembly GCA_964056405.1). NCBI lineage: Eukaryota > Metazoa > Arthropoda > Insecta > Lepidoptera > Noctuidae > Acronicta > Acronicta alni. Next base: position 10,984,059 of record OZ043927.1, on the reverse strand, counting down.
AATATTATAAATGTGAAAGTTTGTGAAGATGGATGGATGGTAGGATGTTTGTTACTATTTCACGCTAAAACTACTAATCGGATTTTGATGAAACTTTACAGTGTTACTATTTATACATCAGAATAACTTATAGGCTATAACTTATAACGATTTTGAGTTAATTAGCCAAATTACAACGACAATTAAAAGTAACTTTTAGTAGTCAATAAAGAAACGGTTAAAACCTTTATTTTAATTATCGCAATTCTCATTATCAGATTCTTCATTGGTACCGGTACCAATGAAACATGGTACCGGGTTCTTACACTAACGTGATCTTCCATTAAGGTAAAAGTCCACTGATGCAAACCCATATTTCGTCATTATGATGACAGAAGACGAGCCTATTTCCATTTACCGGGCACAAATGCATACTCCGCATCACTACTCAGAATTACTTAACAGAAAATGCCTATCATATTTTGGCCAACCCAAGACCTCGCATACAGTGACTTTAACGGAATTGGAAGAAAAGAATTGACTGGTTACCGGCAGTACCGTAACTAGCATTTTATAAGCTCGGTGCGAGCCTCTATAACTTCTAGCACCCTTGAAAATGTCACCTAGTTTATTATTGTGCCTCTTCAGGGTCTGCGGCCTATGCCTGGGCTCCACTGGCCCCGCCATAGTTATGGCACTGTACTTTAGTCGAGAAATAGCCGACTCTAAAGGCCCAAAATAACAACTACTTCTTTTTCATAACATACCATCACGCCTATATTCCTCGAAGGGTTAGGCAGAGGTGTACTAATGTACACCCACATTTCGGTATGTTTAGGTCCCATGTAATAGGGGGCGAGCCTATTGCCATTAACCGGCCACAAATCCAGACTCCAAGCTGCTACTGAGAATTTCATAGTAAAACCCAATAACACTTTGCTCGACCTGGGGATCGAACCAAGGACCTCTAGCGTAGCAGTCGCACTTAGGACCCTAGACTAATGAGGCAGTCTTTCTTTTTCAGTTTTCGCAATATAGTGATCGGTGGTGGTGGTGGCGGTGGCGACTGCTGCTGCATCCCTATCCCGAACCCTTGCGCTTGCTGCAGCCGTTGCTGCGCGAATATGCTCTGCAAGTGCTTATGCTACGCAATCATGCTCGCTGCCATCGGGATCGGAATCTTCATGCTCCTTGAAGCCATATTCTGTGAGACTCTATTCTTCTATATGTTCTCTTCTAATATATAAAATTCTCGTTTCACAGTTTTCGTTGCCATACTCCTCCGAAACGGCTTGACCGATTCTCATGAAATTTTGTGAGCATATCGGGGAGGTCTGAGAATAGGCCAACATCTATTTTTCATACCCCTAATTTTTTTTTTTTATGGCAAAACAACGTTTGCGGGTAGCTAGTATACTATAAAAAACTATACAGTAATTTATACTATACTATGCTATAGAAAACATTTACAAGAAAAAATAGAGGAAAATTACTGGTTTTGCTAAGGTTCACTGCTTGCTGTGAACATAAGCCACACACATAATGCATGTATTACTTGTCTGGTTGTTTTACTTAGGTACAGCGGCCAGCACATCAAGCTACCACAATCTGTCAAATTTCTTTGATAGATTTACAACTTTAACACAAAACGATAAGGTTCATTTTCAATTGCAAAAATTTGACAGTTTTGGATAGCTTAACCTGCTGGCGTCTTTACATACATAGAATAAAATGAAGAAGAATGCGACTTTTAGTCGTATAAATCAATTCGGTATATTAAACACATAAATCTTCTAGAAAGAGAAAATTCGTAATCACTACGCTGATCGACCGATCTGCAAGGTTAAGCTGCTCTAGCTGCGGTCAGTCTGTGGATGGGTGACCATTCTCAACACATCGAGCGCACTATAGCCTAATCGCCCTCATTCATAGAAGAGACCCGTAGCCAGCAGTGGGACAGTATATGGGTTGATGATGAAGTAGGTACAATGAGTTGTCGCAGGATGAGAATCTATTCGAAAGAGAAAAAGATACCTAGAACAAATGATTTCCTTTAAACTGAATCCTGATTAAATTCCTATGGACTTGTACAAAAAGTACAAAACACTCGCTCCAAGACTTAAACATACATTATGTATGAACGAGCACGACGGACTCATTTATTCTACCCCACATTACTGTCGTCGTCAAAGGGACTAAATGTTTTCGTGAACATTCTGTGGACACAACAGGGATTCGTGGTTTTTATTTTATATACAGACTGTTGTAATAGCTTGTTAATGCTGCTACTTAATCCAGAAGCATCAGAAAAACGTAGAAACATACCATTAAGGGCGTCACACACGACGAAGAAACTATAATATTTTATGTTAAGATAAAATATCGCTCACTATACATTTTGTATGAAACGGCTAAGATACTATATATTACCTACAGTATCTTAAGCTGTCGAGCGATATGGAAATTTTATGTTAAGATACTGAGCGATACAATAATTTTATGTTAAGATGCGAAATATAATCACATGCTACTCGTATCATAACTAAAAATGAGAGAATGATTCGAGCGGATATAGTAACTTAACCGTGTGTGATACCTTAAGATACTATAATTTATTTTATATCCAGGCATCTTAACATAAAATATTATAGTATCTTCGCTGTCTGTAACGCCAAAGGGCGTAAAGACGCCTTGTTTTTTGTTTAGGTCCCTTAAAATAGGGGCAAATCTTTTGCCGGGCGCAAATCCACACCGCGCCCTTACTGAAAATTTCATAGAAAAATCCAATACTAGACCTAGGAATCGAACCGTGCTGCCTCAAGCGTAACAGTAACGCTTGCGACTACGACAGGAAATGGGGCAGTAAAAGTAATCGTTTATGATAGATCTATTTAAAGTAATGCATTTTTACCAGCGTTTACGTCCAGACGCTTTGACTATAGCATACAATGGACATATCTTAGACAATACAAACGTTGCAAAATTTTTAGGTATAATAATTGATAATCAACTGACATGGAAACCACAGGCTGAGGAAATCTGCAAGAAATTAAGCAAATCTGCATACTTATTATATAACTTGACAAAAAAAGTTAACACTGACACGATTATTATAGCTTATCATGGTCTCGTCGTTTCCGTCTTAAGATACGGAGTAGTTTTTTGGGGTAATTGCAGTGAGAGAGAAAGGATTTTCAAAGCCCAAAAATATTGCATTAGATCGATGACCGGAATAAATTCAACAGATAGCTGCGTTCCTATGTTTAAATCCCTGAAATTACTAACCTTTCCATCGCTCTATATTTTAGAAATGTCACTATTTGTAAAAGGTAATCAAAATTTATTTTGTTCACATATTGATCACTCAACAAGGCCAACATTAATAAGATCTCAATATAAAAATCTTTTACATAAAGGTAAATTTAAAACGGCACTGCTGAAAAAGAATATTTTGCATATGGGCCCAGTGATTTTCAATAAAATACCTGATGAGATCAAAAATTGTACACTACAAATATTTAAAAAGAAATTAAATAAATTATTAATTGAAAAATGTTATTATTCAATAGATGAATTTTTAAATGAAAAAACCATGTAATTATTTATAAATGATGATTTTCCTTAAGGTCTTTATTGTTTTTGTTTTAGTTTTTGATTGTATTATTTAACTAATTAATAATTTATTACTGACATTATATTCTTGACTAATTAATTATTAACTTATTTTTGACATTGTATTATTGGCTATTATTTTTATCATTGTTTTACACTGAATTCATTTACAAATATTTGGTTTTATGTACAAATTGTTGTTATTAAACACTACATTAAAATTTTGCATGCCTCACAGTAGAATGTATTGGATCCTCCTATTACTTAACACCTTATTTTTGTACCTACATTCAAAGCAAATAAATTATTTCATTTCATTTCATTTCATTTCATTCATTTCAGCTGATAATAATTAGTCTTGGGTAAAGAGCTGTTCCCTATCTCACCACTGCGCCTATCCCCATCTGTGCCTTTTCCTATCTCGCCGATATTGTGTGAAGTCCAATGATCCTCACAATGAATATTGGTGTGAGATAGCATGGTATCACTTAGCGTAGTTGTTGTACTTACAACGGTTTAGCGCCGCCTAACCTGATTGACTTTTATTAATTTAAAATCATTCGACAAGTTGTTATAGAAGAAATCGCAAATATACAGTATTAAGATCAAATGTTGTCCTATCTGTATTAACAATTCGGTGTACAATAAAGAATACGTATATAAAACAGTAAATAAATATCATTTCTCTCAACAGGTCCAACAGAAAAAGAACCAGTTAAAAATCAAACAGTGACTTTGAACAAAACTCTAAGATACTTCCACGATCCCGAAAGAGGAGGTGAGTTCACATAGGTATTTGACAGAAAAAAAAAATTAAACAGCTGTCAGAAACACAGAACAAATAACTTTGACAAACTAAAATGACCTGTTGCAATTTTTCGAAAATGTAATCATTTTACATATTGGTGATGTGGTATGTAATTAATATTTAATTATTAAGAACATCTTAGTTCTTGTGGACAGTTCCATATTTTTTTAATTTCTATATCGTCAATATTTTAGCGTGAAATCGATTTTTTCATACCCTTGTTTGACGTGGACTAGAAATCTTGTGCTGAGTTCGTCTGGGTCGTTGATCACAAATCTGATGGCCGCAAATATGGTTTTTATTCGGTAGGAGTTCGACATACCCTGGCCCCTCCCCAGGTGGCAGAGGATCTATGAGGACTTTCCGTACTTAAAAAAAAATATGGTTATGCTAACTGTAAGCTAAATGCAGACCCTGATGTTTATTTATTTATTTGATCAGCCAACAATGGCATACACCAGAACAATAACAGAAATAGAAGCAGTGAGTAATCATTATAAGTGCATTATAATTACTTACAGGCTAACACAACATTTGTTGTGCACTTTAGTAAACATCACTATGTCGATAATAAAATTAAATTAAACAGAGATTTAATTAAATTAGATAGAATTAAATCACATGCAATTGTGAAATGTTATATCAAATCTATCGCTTTTTATTTGCCATTTTAGAATCTTGGATTTCGTAAGATCATATTTTTTTGTAAAAACATCACCCATGTTTAGAGGTCCCTTCAGATTAAAGCTGACCATAATATACTTTGCTAGGCAGTTCACGATTTGTACATATTTCTTGATCTACGTTACCCTCAACCAAATTGCTGTAATTTTCCTCAGCTGGCGCAATATTTACGTGAGTTCAGACGCCTTGAACATCGCTGCTCAAGTTGCCATTTGGATGGTCCTCTGCGTCGTCGGATTCATTGTCATACTGTTCGTTGTTGCTGCGGATATTGTATGTGAGTATATCAATATTATCCAGGTTAACACATCCATTGTTCATAATATATTTGTTGACATGAACGGTGCAGAGGCTGAAAGGGTATCGATTTCATCCGTTACGCAAGAAAATACATACAGATTCAGGCCTAGCCGATGTTAGACGACTTATGTTTATAGACGCATCCATGATACAAAAGAATGAATCATAATCAACATTTATATAGCACCACCTCTGAAGTATGGCCTACCAAACAAAATCATCAATTCATAATAATAATTATCGGAGTAATCGCGTAACAAACGCATAAAAGTCGAATTGAAAACCTCCTCGTTTTTTGAAGTCGATTAAAAAACATAGATATATTCATCTATATACGGTACAATAAATTGTATAGAAATCTCCTACTGCCCCCTGTTACAATAAAAAAGTCGCCATTTAGAAATTGTGAAGCTACCAACACCAAGTCGATATTTTTTAAATTAATTATGCTGTGATGTAATTAACGGGGATCTCCTCGTTTCAACATCGTGAGAGCTACTTACAAACCAAGACAGGAACTACTGAATATTAGATAACGTGTAAAAGCTTCGGTTGGACTGAATACTTTTTCTAAGTAAATTTAATTATGAAGAAGTTCTACGGTCCACCAAAGTGAAACATAAATGCGCGGCAGTATTTTTGTAAGTGAAAAGGATAACTAGCTGTTCCTACTTATTGGAGTCTTATTACTTAACGTGTGAGAAAGGGTAGGTACCGTACTCTAAATAAGGAATAGTCTTTTAAATCGGTTATGTATACCTTTGGTTAATGTTAGTCAAAAAACCACCTCGCAAGACCTCGACAAACTCACCAATGAGACTTGGTGCAATACTACACAACTAAATTGACAACTTTTTTTACAGAATGAATGGCAGAAATCTGGCGAATATTATTTTGGTTGAAGAATATAAGATTATGGAGAAATTTAAAACACGAGATGCAGTGAAGAATTTGTTTTGTGAATTGTGTACTAGTCTTAACAAAATGGCGACAAGTGTTGTGAGTGGTTGTAGTCCAGTGGCATGCCCTGACCTGTTTAGTTTTATCGGTTTATCTACAATATTAAAACAATTTTTGCAACAGAGTTCACAAAGTATTTTTCATTTAACTCGGTAATTGATTATCACAAGCTTCATAATTTCTCCACAGGCAGAGCTGAGCTCCTAAATCGACGGAATGAGGGTGTTCTGAAATGTTCTACGTGAGATGGCAGAACTGTAGCGTCAGGTCCAACCACCTGTAAAAAAAATGCACTTATTTTTCGATCATTTTCTTGGTTTGTTTATTCTAATAACGTTACAAAAGGAATATTGTTTTCTAAACTGCCGCAGTGTTGTGCAGTGCCTATGTGTGCAAATAAATCCAGTTAATAACAGTAACAAATTAGTACCAGTTACTTTAGCGCTTCTATTTTTGAGCTCAATCTTTAGTTAGGCAACCTTTCTCTGGCTGTAATCCATAATAAAATCAATAACACAGTGAACTCATACATTTCACTAAACATACGTTCGGTAGGAATCTGTGCTATCGAAAACCCTTATTGCTTTAGAGCCTGAATTTATTTCTATGGATCTATGACTGCGAACTAGCTGCAAAAGTGTTTGCAGCTAGTTGGCAGGCAGTCAGTATTATTTTCTTGCTTCTACCGTCAGCTTCGCAAATCAAACCACCAAAACCACTTAAGTATTGACTACTTTAGTAAACTGTGATTTATGATAAGGAGCATCTTCAACATCATCGTTATAACATTTTTACAACTATGTTGGGCTCGAGCTTCCTGTTTAACCAGATGCGACCGAATTATGCACGAAGCGATTGCTATCATCCTCTAATAGGTTTTCAGTCTACGTCTACAACCAATTTCTGGGAAATACCGATATCTTATGGATTCGTTTAAAAATCATATGTTCAAAAGTTATATGTACCATAGCTAAATCATTATTTAGTCTGTGGGAAAGATCTGCGAGATTCGGCAATGAAATCACAGATGTAAATTTGAATCCTATTGAACCACAGATTATAGAATTGAACTGCGTCACTTCAATGCTACCACGCCTTCCACCTGACCTCTATAATGCGTACTTGTATTGTAGAGGTCTGTGAATGCTACATATTGTATGGATGTACACATACCATCACGCCTGTATTCCCCGAAGGGTAAGGCAGAGGTGCATTAATGTACACCCACATTTCGCCGGTAGGTATGTTTAGGTCCCATGTAATAGGGGGAGAGCCTATTGCTATTAGCTGGGCACAAATCCAGACTCCAAGCTGCTACTGAAAATTTCATAGAAAGACTCGAATAACTGGGGATCGAACCCAGAACCTCTATCGTAGCAGTCGCGCTTAGGACCACTAGACTAATGTGTTTATGGATGTATTTACCTCTATGCTCTGCCCTGGCTCTCCCTGACCACTGACCTCACTGACCTCTATAATACAAACTTACCTCTATATTACAAGAAGTGTATTATAGAGGTCAGAGTCCCTGACCCAGAGGCTCTGCCTGATACAAAACGTCATCTTGACAATACATATTTAACTGTTCTATTATTGTGAATACCGATATCTTATCATGTAATTATTTCCGGGCTTTGGAATAAATTAATTACATTGTCATAATGGAATGTGAATCTTCGTTATAATGTGGTAATATTTTTATATTGTCATAGGTAACAATGATGTGCAAGGTTGTGCCTAGTATCTCTGTTTCATTACAATCAATGATACATTCCTGTATTTGACTAAAATACTTTTGTGAGGTAGTGATGTGTTATTTAGAGTATATTTTAAACTTGGAAGCAATAATATCCCAATGATACGACAGTTGATGCCAGGTCTCGAGTTCAAATCCAAAACCCGCATATCGTGGCGTTTTGATACCGTAACTAATATATTAGTCATTAACTATCTCTCGCTAAACGGTGTAGAAAAACATGATACTCAACGGTGTGTGAAGTCTGCCAACCCGCATTAAGTCAGCATGGTGAACTATAACCCAAATCACGACATTATGAAGATTAAAAGTGACTCCATTGTTTCAGTTGCATTTGTAACCTTTGCAAAGTTATTTGCATACTTCTACCTCTCGTTTGTGTCATATTGTTTTGCGTATGGATTTTCGGCATGGTAAAAGCTGATCACCATCTCGGGCTCTAATCAAGATGGCAATAATAGTGAGTTATTTTGTGATCCTAACCTTTAGGTACATAGATACAGCATTAGGTACATTAGGACGTAAGTAAAAACGGTTCAGAATTATCAAAAGTAGGTACGGTCAGCAACGAAAGTCGCTAAACTCGGCTAAATTCGGAAAACATGACAGCTTCAAAACTTGTCAAGAGATTTTTTTATTATAATGGTAAGGTAAATATTTAAAAGTCATTTTTTAAAATCAAAGACAATGATTTCACACAATCTTCACAGGTCAGTAACTTCATATTAAATATCGTATTGAAGATTGCAACATGATCAGCGACTTTTGTTGCTGACTGTACTAAAAAAATCAAATATATCTCAATGGAATGTTTCAGAATGAACACAGTACATGGCAACAGTCATTCCAACATGAATTTTATCCTTTTGAGTAGTTTTTTTTTAGATAAAATGATTAACTGATTGTACCCTCTGTACAATCAGTTAATAATTATCCAGCACATCAAGTTACCACAATCTGTCAAATGTCTTTGATAGTTTTTCAACTTTAATACAACACATTAAGATTCATTTTCAATTTGGAAAATTTGTCAGTTTTGGATAGCTTGACCTTCTGGCGTCTGTACTATTAGAACATCCAATTTTGTAAATCCGATTAATGAAATCGCTTGTATATAATACCACCATTTAGTCTGTCTGTTCCAGGAATTTGCAGTAATAGACGTTGTTGACGAAAGTGGTAACATGAGTTGCACACTGTGCCCCCCTTTATGTGCTCATGGTAGCCACCGGAGTGGTCTTTAATGGGTAAGAATCGACTCCTCGGTCTAATCCCCGCAGACCGGTTGCCTTTTCAAAGTTTCCCCCAATAAACAAGAAAAAAGGTGTTCGCTTGTTGCCTAACTTCTGGCTTGTGTCAGTGTATCTAACGAGCGCTGTCTGCTCAATGAAATATGTGCTGAAGTAGATCAACTAGTCATCCCAGAAAAACCTAGTATAAAAGCTTTCTTGCAGACTTGCTTGGAACTTCTACAATAAAATGAGTACTTGGTAAAACAATAGGAAACTGCACTCCCGCCTCCATGGCCTGTAGGCGATGTATCAGAAAAAGTCAAGTACCTATTACGTGCATGCGTCTACTAATGAGGATTTACGATATAGCAAGGTTCACCGAAAAAAGCGGTGAGCCATCATTTTCCAGGATCGAGTCGCGCAGTAGCTTAGACGAACGTATCCCAAGACCTGACAATAATTAGTAGAGAAGAAAAGAACACCCGTGTGGCTAATAAGGTAATTACTATCACATAGTCAGTCTGTGAATGGTCTATGAACATTCTTATCACATTGAGATCCGTTTTCATGCCGCGGAGAGCTCGTAAAACCGTCGGTCCTGGTTGTCATACTAACACTTAAATAACAATCATTAATAGTCAGAAGCCGAAAAGTCTGCCTGACAGACTGGTTGTCAGGATTTTTCGCCTTTTTGCGTTTGATGGCAGCCGTTTCGTGTAAAAATACTGATATTCAGTCGCATCTGGTTAGACTGGAAGCCGACCCCAACACTGTTGGGGATAGGCTCGAAGAAGGAACTCGAATTCCTAATATCCAAATAAATAATTGAACCTTTCTTATAAATTAAGAAAAATGATTGTCAAGATGACAGAAATTTATAAACACAGCTGTTTACACTTAATACCAATGAAGTAACCTTAAAATGTGGTAAATGACGAATCTTATTCTATACTTAATAAAGCGGAGACGAGCCTAGAGCAGAGGAGAGATGTTGGAATGAACCAATAGAATTTCGTTATATACTGAAGTCTTGCCTGCTTAGCTTTGGATACGGCTGAGCAGAGAGGAGAGATGTCTCATATTTGCTTAGCGCGAACAAAACAAAAATATGAGCTTTGCCTCTCGATGGCGACGGCGCACAGCGGAGACGATAGAAGATGTGAGCGACATGTGGCGAGTGGCACTGCTAGTTCTTAGCTCGCAGCACACAGCTCAGCTCCGCTCGAGCCAGTTCACATCTTTGCTCCGGTCCAACTAGTTCACATCAATATAACAACTTAAACCTATAGTTTCCGGTGTCTGGTTAATAGCATGACGCTCGCTCCTATTACATAATATATGGGATCTAAACATATTGGTGAACTGTGGGTGTATATTTTAAATTAGCAATTATCCAAATAAATGTATTCGCGTTAGAATTATATGTCGGTGTGTTTATGTCCCATATGATAGGGGGCGACGTTATTGCCTTCAATCGGGCACAAATCCAAACTCCGGGCTAAGTTAACCCAAGAACACTTTACTCGAATGAGAATCGAACCCAGGACCACTAGCGTTACAGTGGCGCTTATAACACCCGTATATTTGAGAAATAATTCAACTTTATACCCATAATATTTTTATGTTTCAGTTGTTGTTGTTTGCGAAGTTGTTGCCTTTGTCTACTTGTCCTCATACCGGCAGTGTTTGTAATCATGGCTGCCGTTTACATATTCAACACATACATGTAAAGCCTCATAACTCTGTGTTAAACATAAGAAGTAAGTCATTTTTTGTTACTACATTTTATGTTTTAAAGTCAGAAATTCCTGGGCACGTGAAACTTAAAAGTTATATAAAATGAAAAAAGATAAAACGTGATGCAGTGATAGCCTAGTGATATGACCGATGAAAGAATTCTAATCCAAGGCATGCGTTTGACTTTTCGAAATCACGTGCTTAATAATAATTAATTATCACGCGCTATACCTAAATGATGAAGGAAAGGATCTTGAGGAAACCTGCATGCCTTTGAGATTTTCTCGCCGGAGTGTGAAGTCTGACAATCTGAATTAGACCAACGTGGTGGACTATCGCCTAATCCCTCTCATTCAGAGAAGAGACCCGTGCCAACAGAGGGCCAGTAAATGAGTTGATGATGACGTGAGACCTAAACACCCACAGTCTGTGGTTGTACATTAGCACGTACACCTCTGCTTAATCCTTCGAGGAATACACCCGAGATGGCATGCTAGGATAACTTAATGTGCATAGTAAGGGGCTGCGTCCACTAGCGGCATGGCAAAGGATTTTTATGCGACGAATAGGAATATAACTTAATATTATGACAATATAATAGAAATTTCACCGCACGGCAAACCGCAACTTTTTTTTTATCGACGATGTTTATCATTAAAAAATCAATATTAAGTTGCATGCCTATTCGTCGAATAAAAATCGCTTGGCGCAGGTTGTTTGTTAAGCTGAATCTGCACTTGCACCGATAGATCAGAACATCACGAATAAAATCGTAATCCTGCTACTAGTTACCCATAGGTAACAAATCCCATTCTCTAGTGTCGTACGTCACGCCTGACAAAGAAAAACATCAAATCGGGAACAAAGCTTTTGTATGAATTATTATGTCCCCCAATGTCCGCTCGACAACACATTTTAAAACTGCTCGCACAGCACGCATCGCACGTATCGCACACGTCGCACGTATCGCACGCATTCCATTAACCGCGTTTGCTGAAGGCCTCGCACATGCATGGACCATTGCAAGCACCATTGTATTGAGCAATTTTACTTAGAAGCTTAGTTTTGCATATTGTAAGTTTCATTGCTATCCACTATGGACTCTGCTAATGTCTAAGTTCGATAGATGTCCCACAGTTTATGTTTATGGAAAATCCTTTTAATTTATCTTTCTTGTTACTAGACTACAGCCTTCTGTACCGCTCAAAAAGACAAAATGTGTGCTTATACCGTGCCTGCGTATACCTTCTCACGCTGTTGTTTGCATGGCAGACGTTTTCAAGAAAATCGGCATTACTGGACGATGATACAAATAACTAATTATGATGAAGTTTATTGTATTGAGAGTGTTTAATTATAATAGTTTTATTTGATACCTATAATAATTAAGTTGAATTTTATTATTATATACTGTAATAAAAACACGTTTTATTATTCATCATTCATTTTATACTTCATCAGCTTGCTCCACTGTTTACTGTACTATACAACATTATTATTAGTATATGCGAAACCTGAAACACGTGTCTAGTATTTTTATGTAAATAATCTATGTACAAAATTTCAAAACTTGTATCATGAAAAATCACAAAGTTATAAGCTTGTTAAGTTACCTGGTTGTCCGTACAAAAACATGCTCATCACGCGCAGGCGCCGCCCCGCGCCCGCGTTGTCGCGGCGCTCATTGATAATAATGTGGCAGTAGGTACCTAACCGTATGGCGATTTCCGATTGCATTGTATTTAACTGATGATACATCACACTTTCCACATTTTCCATCACACTTCCAGTCTTTGAACTGTCGTAATGGTCAAGTGTAGGTAGACATTAATAAGTACTTTATTTGTAAATGCAGCGTAAGTGATTAAATGTAGTCAATGCGATATGTTGCACCTTATACCAAACACTGTAAGTTCAAAATGGATGAAAAGTGTTAAACATCGCACTACTTAACCACAACAGGCTGTAGGTACAAATAAAAACGTGTGTTCATGTGTGTGACGATACTTTAATGTCAGATAGCTCCTCGTGCCGCACTGCCAGGAATACGTTATCACTTATCACCACAAACCGCTAGTATCCGTACCATTTCTTACACGAACACTATGCTTTTTACATACGATAGGTACACGTCAACCGAAACACAACTGCCGCGCGCTCGCGTTATCACCACAAACCGCTACTGTACGTACCATTTCTTAAACGAACACTACCTATGCTTTTTACATACGATAGGTACAGATCAACCGAAATGCTTGCGCTCGCGGTCGCGCTCTCGTTTTGTACCTACTTATCTGAACGGGAGCGACATACGTGCACACTTCCCTATAGCTGCCGGGCGACTGAAGTGGTTGCCTGGTTGGTTCACCCCCGGGCCCCGCCCGCCCCACTGCGCCCGCGCTGACCGCTCAGTGTCAGTGACCTGTGTTGCGCGCATATGATTGCGGATAGGTACTTAGTGTCGCTCGGTGTCCTACTCGTAACATTTTTTAAATGTTTTTGGGACAAAATATAACATGATGTAAAAATTATTGGAATCGATTCAGTTACTGATTCTGAACAAACTATATTCAGGTTTCGCATATACTAATAATAATGTTGTATAACGTAAACGTAACGCGTCAATAAAATAAATATAAAAATGCCTTGCTACAGCTAGCAACTACAGTTCTTGGAACAAATTGTTTGTGAACCAATGAAGCTGAAAAATCTATTGAATAGTTTTCCTCAAACGAAATGTTTCGTTTATTAATATTGTCTGGGACAACATGGCTCCTAATAACATTCCCTTTGATATAATACACACACTACAGGGGTTTTGTGGCTTTGGTGTTATATTAAATGAAGACTTGCGACGAAAAAACATGATTAAGTACTATACATAGTATAGTAGGTGACAGGTGTATTCCGTGGAGAATCGCCCGAGGAAACGTTGTGTTGGCAGTGGGGGGACTTTGACCCTTATACTGCCAACCCAGCTCTTTCGTTTAACAGTGTCGGCAAAGCGCAATTGATGCCCCTTTTGTTGCAAGCGTCTATATTAGGCTTCGGTAACCGCTTACCCTCAGGTGGGCCGTAGGTTTATTTGCCACCTTAGTGGTATAAAAAAAAATCAATGATTACTAGTGATTCCCACAAAAAAATATATTTGCAGGGACCTTCACTATATTCAAGTAAATTTGCCTTGCATTATCCATTTTTTAAGATATTTTAAACCATTTTTATTTTATTTTCATTATTTTTGACCAGACTTGATGTTCAATCATGCCATCAGATTAGGAAATCGATGCCAAAAGTAGTAAAAATAATGATTAGGCACCTACTTCTACTTTGATAACATATTTCCGTTAAAAAAATTGGTAGTACCTATTCTTATTGATAAATTTAAGGCTAGTATATAACTGCAAATCAAAAAATGACGTTTTGTAAAAATAATTCCCAATCCTAAGCAAAAATACTTATTGCACAGCAAAAATACTTATTGCACAGCAAAATAATCACCTCAAAGTATTGTTATTATATACACTTTCTTGGTTTTCAGATTCGGTATCATTCAAATTTGGTTCTGGTCGATGTGTGGTCACAGTTCTAACCTAACCTAACGGATATCTGTATTTTGCTGCTCAATCAGTAATTTTGTCGCTCAATCAGTATTTTTGATGCGCGGTTTATTATATTCCTAAATTTAATTAAAGTATCATGTCATAAACGTTTGCATAGATAGGTCGGCAATTGTAGGTAAGGGATTATTTCTCGATATAAGAAAATTTAACATAAAACATTATATATCTTTGTCATGGAACATAACTTAGGTATAAAATTACTTCGTTACATAATGGATGCTTCGGTATTCGCTGTAAAAATATCGAAGGACGACCAGCTCAACAGACTAATAAAATAGACGGAGTGTATCATTTTAAGTAATCGATACACGATGCACGAAGGTAACGTTACTCTAGAAATTCAGAGATTTTAAATACTACGTTTATTCGTAGGTACCGGTAGGAATTTTATATGGTCGTATTAATGTTTTATCAAAACAGGCATTTGGTAGCTGTGAATTTCTAAATGACTAAGTGAATAATCAAATTAATATTTATTTAAATATTAACCTTATCGATGCGGAATTGGCTTAAGCCAGAATCGAATAGGTTTGGGGCAACTTACTTTAATTAAATTAAATTACTGAAAAAAAAACAAACCCACATTATTAATACAAAGTAAGTAGGTATATTTAAAGTAAATTAACTAAAAAATACTTAAATAAAAATAAAGTAATAATAAGTATCTAAAATCAAAAACACTTGTAAATCGCTTAAAACAAATTATGTTGTGACAATCTGTAGAGAATAATTTTTGTTTTCGGCTCTGAGTTTCGATAGCAGACTTACTAAATCTCCACCGCTTATCGGTATGACTAGTTTTTTTACTCTTCTGTTAGTAGGATCGTCACCCATCGTGGGTTGTGGGCCAGTGTCAATACGGTCATCATTAGCGTCATAGTTTATTTGACTATCATCTACAGTGGGTGTGCTAGTTTCTACAGCTTCAGTTTCAGTTTCAACATCCGTACTGAATGTAGTAACCTCATCAATTGTAGCATTAAATTCTATAGAAGAATCCATTGAATAATCAGACGAAGGTTCTGTTACAGCTTCAAGCTGTGTAGTTTCATCTAAGTCCTCAGTGTCATTGAAAGAAGGTTGATAAGGCACGTCAGAAATATTCTTGACAAACAAATTGGGACTAGTTGGTTCTGTTATTATACCTTCTGGTGGTAGTGTTGGTGGTTTTCTTAGTTCATCGTCTTCTGATAGTACTGTGGTATCGTCTTGTGACTCTGCTGGTTCATCAGGCAACAGGGAGCCCTCGGCTGCTCCGTCTCCTGCTCTATGGGGCCAGCGAGGACTACCAGGATATACATAGTGACCGGGCACTGTAACCATAAAAGATACTTGTGACTAATTACTTACCATAAAAGGTACTATACATACCTAGTTAAAAGTTACTTTAGACAAAGTCTATGTTAGCTTGCAATGCAAGCAAAGCTTATCAAATAAATAAATTTATCATTCAAAGTAGGAACATTACCAAAACTGTACATATAAATATTGATTGGCTTCTAGTTTAAAGGGTGAAATTTCTAGGAAAATAAAAATACTGAAATTTTAGTGGCAACGCGTGTTACCTCTACCTTTGGTGTTGCTAGCGTCTATAAAGTATCTTCAGTTACGGCTTACCCTCAATAATAATAACAATAATGTCAGTAATGTTAATTATTCAGGGTCGCCATTATCGAAAACGATGAGAAGGACTATATTATATTATATTACCTATAAACCCACATATAGGCGGAAACTCATTTACACCTTGGTTGTAAATACTTATAAGTAAGTATGAAATATTTGATGACGCCTGTGGTTTAGTGGTTCGAGAGTCGGACTGCTGATCATGAGGTCGTGGCTTCGAATCCCACAGGACACATATATTTATTTGTGATAAATATGTGTTGGTTTGTTTTTTCAATTGAATTTAATGAAACGCAATAAAATTGAATTGAATTGAATTTGAGTTTTTCTTATTTATTTTATTTATATTATAAGGGGGAATGCGGATCGCTAATACACAAGTGCAGTACTCTTCTAGGGAAATACAACACATCTTAAGCTCGGACGAAAATTATTATAGGTATGTATTGATTTCTGACATTTACGTGAATATGATACATTGAAATAAAAAAAACGGATTTTATCGCGTTATATTGATATTATTAATCCCGACGTTTCGGACCCTTCACAGCGTCACACGGGTAGACTGAGGTGGTGGGCGTCTTGACTGACATTTTATTACATTCCCTACATTTTTATTGTTACACGATCAATGATATTATTTATTACTCATTATTAATTAATACTAGATGTATGTGTAGACCTCAGTCTACCCGTGACCATGGTCGCTGTAAACGGTCCGAAACGTCAGGATTAATAATATTAATATAACGCGATAAAATCCGTAAAAAGTTGTTTTATTTCAATTATAAGTATGTGTTTACTTAGAAAAACAAAGGTGTATATAATTACTATATCCATTGCCTAGTACCCATAGAAGAAGCTCTGCTTAGTTTTGGGAGTAGAGGGAGCTGTGTAAAAACGTCCCAAATATTATTTATAAAAAGAATAGCTATCAAAAATGTGTAGGTACCTACAGTCAGCAACGAAAATCACTGAACATTTTGCAATCTTCAATATGATTTTTAATAAGTATGAAGTTACTGACTTGTGAAGGTTATGCAAAATAATTGTGTAGTTGAATATTTATATATTAAATATTTTGGTTACCTTAATAGAAAAAACCTCTATACAAGTTTTGGAGCTGTGATGTTTTCAAAATTTAGTTGTGTTCAGCTACTTTTGTTGCTGACTGTACCTACCATATTTATATCGCGTCTTCAAATCAACGAAACAGTAGTTATATCCGAGGCCGATGCCCATGCTCAGTCACTACGAAGGTGGTTATTATGCAAAATATTATTAAAAAAATGAATAGCTATCAAAAATGTGTAGGCACCTACCATATTTATATCGCGTCTTCAAATCAACGAAACAGTAGTTATATCCGAGGCCGATGCCCATGCCCAGTCACTACGAAGGTGGTTATTATGCAAAATATTATTAAAAAAAGAATAGCTATCAAAAATGTGTAGGTACCTACCATATTTATATCGCGTCTTCAAATCAACGAAACAGTAGTTATATCCGAGGCCAATGCCCATGCCCAGGGTCACTACGAAGGTGGTTATTATGCAAAATATCAAACCGACACACGTCAACCATAGTGTTATCCTGAAAAGATAAGAATTTAGGTCACAATCAAACTCCTCCAGGTGTTACAGATGTTCAGCTACACCACTTATGACGTCAACAGATAAAACAAGGTAAATATATTGCTACATTTGCGCCACACTAGGATGTTCTCCTATATCCCACGACCTTTTTCCTCCAAGCGTTTCACCAATTTTGTGGTCGCCTTCCAGTCTACCCAAATGTTGCTTAATAACAGTATTTTACACGAAGCGATTGCCAACCAAATTTCTGGGTAATACCGACATCCTAAGTATAGACTGGCTGTCTGGTTTTTTGGCCTTCTGACTACCACTACCGATTGTCATAGGTATTCGTATGACAACCGGCTTTACATGCTCTCCGGGGTCTCGATATGTTAGGAGTGGTCACGCATCCACAGACTGACCGCGACTAACGCAGCTTAAACTTCCACACCGGTTGATCAGCGTAGTCCTTAGTCACGAGCCCCTTTCCTATATCCCACGATATTGGAGAAAATTCTGAGGTCCTCTTGAGGTATAATTAGTATAGAGCTTACACATTATCTGTTCTGTGCGGAAATAAAACCCGAAACCGCATCACAATCAGTCAGGCCCCGCGCCTATCATCATAATCATATCAGCTACAAGAGGTCCACAGCTGAACAAAAACCTCCCCCCATAGACTTTCACAAAGACCTGCATCCAACGATTTCCAGCAACCTTTACCAGGTCGTCCGTCCATCTCGTTGGAGGCCATCCTATGCTGCGTGGTCTCCACTCGAGAACTACTAGTTTACCAGAATATGCAGGCAACTTAACTTTTACTTGAGCCTCATCTAGAAATCAAACCCAGAGAGACTAGCGCAGTACAACAGTCAATTGTATCTGAAGTAGTGATAATCAACGCTCGATGTGTACAATAAGACAGACATAATAGAAAGTCAAAGTATACCCGCAGACCGACCAATTTAAGTAGATTGTGCATGATTGTGTCAATGACTGTGCACTGGATCTCACTGGGTCTGGTCTGAGAAGAGAGGGGGCTAGTGCTGGTTCGCAGAACACACTACCATCATTGAGACGTTGAATGCTCTCGGGCATGTAGGTTTCACCACAACTGGTCTAGACCCACAGATGTAGTATTAATGTAGGTGCTGTGATGTAGTAAGGGTCTATAGTTCGTTCGAGTTAAGAATGCAGTGAGTCATCATTGTCCGCCAGCCTAGTAGTAACCAATCAAATTGTTCCTAATTAGAAAGTTAAGTGTATTTTTAAAAATCCATTAATCTTAATCTTTAAATATATAATAATTATGTTTGAATTTTAACATCACGGTGAATACCACCTTCACCCTGAAGTTGCACTGATGACTCACTGCATTCTTAACGCGAACGAACTATAGTCTACCTTTCAAGAGAGTCATATTTATTAACGAGCTTATGAAATCACTTACTTTTCAGATAAATACATAATATTGGAAACACAACTCAATACCGTTCCCATTTTTGAGAAATATGAGTTATAAACGTACAAATAAAACTAAATTGATAAAAAATCCTCAAGACAAACTCACAGACTCACGGAATAAATTGACTTGAGTGACATATACGAATACGTCAAGTCATTTATTTATCAAAAACTGACAAGCTAGTAGCTACTAGCTTGTCAGTTTTTTCTCAGATGCATTTCGGAGAGTTTGCATGAGATCTCCTCGATCTTACTTCCCCCTTGCCTTTTCTACTATCGGATGACCAGAAGCATGAAAAAAAAGCGACATCGATTCAAGGTGGACATCCCAAAAACCCGAACGAAACGCTTTAAGTCAACTTTTATCATGCGTACCGTTGAAATGTGAAATGAGCTTCCCGAGTGGGTCTTTCCCAATAACTATAAATAATTATTATATTATTTAGCTAAAACTATAATAATAATTCGCAACATCAAAAGTTTAAATTTAAGAAATTTTTGGTGTAGCATTAATTTATAAAGTTTGATGATCAAGGTTATTTCAAATACAATAAGTCGTGTACTGTGATCAAGCCACTAAATCTCTAGCAGTATCTGAATATAAACTAAACAAGTTGCTAAATTTGAGACGAAGAATGCATCATCAATAATCATCATTATCATAATCATCAGCCCGTATTCGCCTTTTAGTAAAGGCTATACAAGCAAGCATTTAATACAATCCATATTTTCCAAATACAAATCTTCAATGTAAAAAAAAACGTTTAAAAACCGCTGTTTATTCAATAAAAGATAAAACAGAATAAACTCAATGTGTACATAAAAGAAAATACAAATCTCTAAAATAAAATCAATCAAAAAACGCCGTTCTGGAACATGATCAAGTCACGTGATCAGTTCTAGAGTTATATTCCTATTGCGACCCCTCAGCTTTGCTATTAGTGATGGGAAATCAAAGTCTCCGTGTAGAGGTATGGCCATCGTGTGTTTAATGCCAGGCATTGGGAGAGTTCGCCTCGGGGGCGTTGGAGGTAATGTGGCCTGGCTTCGTCTGTAGCCCTGTGCACTTTCTTCTACCGGTTCTTCATTTCTGGTTCTTAAAGCGGCTACTGATTCTTCAGTTGCTGTAGGCTCTGAAAGTAAAAATATAAATATATCATTCAAACTAAGCGCTCGTAAAAGGCAGGGACAGCCTAGTGATATGACCAATAAATTGCTAAGTCAATCAACGGTACTAGTTCTAATCCTATCCAAATCTCTAGTCTGCCATATGGATTGATGATGATGTCTGGAAGAGATCTACTGTACCTACACCCTGAATCAGTAATCAATAAGCAATTCCTACAAAAAAATAAATACATACTGGTATTTCTGTTACCTAAAAGCTCACTACCATACCATTCCATTTCAGAAAAATGGTCGACTACTTCATGATATGATTAATTCTAAGGTCTGGCTACAGCAGATTTAAAACTACGAGTACTACAAGTACAGTGAACAGTGAACATCACATCAACTTACCACAAACTGTCAAATTTTCTCATTCAATTTTGAACGTAACCATCAACATTTTAGGTTTAAAATCATTTGGAGAAATTTGACAGTTTTGTAATACCTGATGTGCTGACTGTATCTATGGTATAAGGAATTAATACCTGTAACGACCTTGAGATCAACAAAGCAATAATTGTAACCGAGGCCAATGCCCAGTCCTAGCGTGATGCCCATTGTTGCCATAATGCACAACACTACAGCTGTTAAGGCGGCAAAAGATGCCAATCTGAAATAAATGTTTTCTTAGAGTTCACACAAACATACATCATGGATCACCTAGTTTAGGAGCCAGGGGATACCTTAATTGTAACCTTAATTAATTGAATTAGTATTTTGGGCAATATATTGAAGGTTTTTTCTGTATAGGTAAATAAACATTATTATTATTAATATTATACCATTACAGCTGTATTCCTTGGGTTAGGCAGAGATATACCAATGTACGCCCACAGTTCACCGGTATGATTAGATCCCATATAATATAGGGTGAGCCTATTGCCATTAACCGGGCACAATTCGAAACTCAGAGCTGCTGCTGAGATTTAAAAAAAAACCCAATACCTAATACTTTGCTCCTTTCCTTTCCTGGTCCGAATCCAGGACCAGTAACAGTCGCGCTTAGGACTGTAAGACTAATGAGACAGTACATAGAGTTTAATTTTGGGAAAAAGGCAGGACGGAAGGCCTCACAACGCTGGCAGGCTCGCGTGTCATTCGCCTTACGTTGAACATGTGCTTGTTTAGACAGCAGTGTCTTGTTAAGACTGTCCGCACAATGCACAAGTAAGTTGTTCCTATTTAACGCTAGGAAATAATAATAATAATAATATAATAATATTTTAGGGACATTTTACACAACCCCAAAGTCCCAAACTAAACAGAGCTTGTACTATGATCAGCAGTCCGGCACTCGAACCGCTAGACCACAGAGGTCGACAATGGTTTGTGTGTAATTTCAAGTTTCGTTTAAAGTCGTGAATTATCATGGGTATCGAGCCAACAGTGTATGAACTCGTGACCTATTTAAAAAAAGGGTCAGAGTTAACTCAGAGAGGTATGAGCGAATCTCCGGCTAGCCTCTATACTATAAATTTGAAAAACAAAGTTCTTACTTTTCCACAACATACAAAATACTGCCCGCACCATTGCAACACATTTTAGTTATCAGTAAATATTTCAAAAAGGTAAAAAACTATAAAAATATAAATAAATGTGTAAAAAAAATGTATCCAATTCAATAGATTGAACGAGATAAAAATACAGAGTATAAAATTATTGACAGTTGCAAAAAAAATAATTGCAAAGAGGTTTCCATGACAAAAAAGATTTTAACCTTCACTACATAAAAGCGCGACAGTTTTTCGAATCATCGTCGTCTTGCCCTTACGATCAAAGTTGTTAAAATTCCGGCTCAAGTCTTCCAAAGTACTGGAGAATGTCCTCAATGAAGATAGGTTATTACATCTTGAAATTAAGTAACTTCTTTAATTTAAAAGCTCGGCTCTTGTTGGTAAAGAATCATCCCTATCTTCCTTTTTTTTATCGTACGGAAAATCCTAATGGATTATCCACCACCTGGGTAGATAGCAGGATATGTCGTTCTCCTACCGACTAAAAACTGCACTGGCTTTCTCTAGGTCTATATATCTATGGACTTGTGCCTCGATGTCCCTATTTTCCTGCCCTACCTGCCTTCCGTTTGGCCTCTTTACAATATACTCGACTCCCATTATTAAACCGACTTAAAAAAGGAGGTTTTTAGTTTCACCTGTTTGTATGTATGTATGTTTGTCCGCGATTATCTCGCGTTTGGCTGAACCGATTTTAACGCAGGTTTCAGAAAAGTATTTGTTATATTCTGAATACGGTATACAATAGATGAGTAGCCCGTGACGTCATCCGCGTGGATCCGTTATTAAGCGTTATATATGTTAGACTCGGCAGATGTTTTTTCGCACAATGCTTGAAGTCTGGTTTTCTTTTCCTAAAAAGTTATTCCTTCACATCCTACTAATTTATAAATGTGAAAGTTTGTGAGGATGGATGAATGGATTTTTGTTACTCTTTCACGCTAAAACTACTGAACGGCTTTTGATGAAACTTTACAGTATTATTATTTATACATCAGAATAACATATAGGCTATAATTTATAACGATTTTGAGTTAATTAGCCAAATTACAACGATAATTAAAAGTAACTTTTCCACGCGGACGAAGTCGCGGGCAGATGCTAACATTGTATAAAGCTTTGACTAGCTCTAGATGCCCCTCGCATTCCTTCCATTTTGCCTTCTAAATTATTTAGATTATGTATGTGCACAATAGGAGAACTACTTACGGGATTTGAATGAAATTTCATACAGACACAGTATGTGACCGGGAATAACAAATAGGATACATTTTACCCCAAAATTATGTGGGAATTCCCAGAAAACTTATGTAGGAGACCTACTTACGGGATTTAAATGAAACGTTGGTACTAATAGTTTGTGATTGGCGCTGGCATATTAAATACTTCTTTTCTCGGAACAAAGCGGGAATTTCCCTAACATTGACTACTTCTCATGCCATGAATACAATCCGACAACAATTGTGTTAATAAGTCTAGGCGTACGAAGTCGCGGGTAAAAGCTAGTATTTAAATATTTATTTCACTTTTATTAGAGGTGCTAATTTTTTTAAATTGCCAAACTGGCCTAGTACTGGCCGCTAAGTTGTGTGAACGAACTTGAAAGAAATATACGTTTACGCTATCAAATTCTTTATGACATTGCCCCGTGCGATATTTATATATTTTTATAATATTTTTTACATATTATTTTTTACAACACTAGTCGTAATAAACGATGGGGTACACGATATTAGAGATGGACAACATGCCAGAAGCATTAAGAAAGTGAGTAAACTTGAGCAATTAAATTACTTAAACTCAAATATTTGCCCGTAAAGCGAAAGCTAAAATTAAAAAATTATCAATTTCTAAATATCTCCACCGTGTTGAATAAGTCCACAAAACTCATGACGCTTGGTAAGGACCTAGAGATCCACCCATCTACTACCTTCAGATGTCTTACGTGACGGTGCTAATTCTCGAGTTTCAGTTCTACCTCTGTAGAGATCAAAAAGCGGTCCCATGTGTAAAATTCCAAGTGCTAGGTCCTATTGGGGGATTTTATTATATTTAACAGTCATGGGGTTGCAATATGATTATAAGGATCCACATAAATATTAATAATATGTTTTAACTGTGAAATGATTGGGGTTTTTTGAAGATTTACCTAAAATGGGTATATTCTTTTACAAAATATGTTTTCTCCATTCCATTTATTGAATTGAATATGTTTTTCATTACATTTTATTATTAATGATTATATTTTTCACCAATTCTGTTATTTTGAATAAATCACAAACCAGTTATTACTACGAACCACCCAATTATTGTATGTTTGTGAAGCCCCCCGATGCAGCCTTGTTCCCTAGTTCGGGATCCTGTCTTTTTTAAATAATAAATGTTGAAATAAAACTACTTTTTACGGATTTTATCGCGATATATTGATATTATTAATCCCGACGTTTCGGACCCTTTACAGCGTCCATGGTCACGGGTAGACTGTGTGTCATTGAAATAAAACTAACGGGTAACTAACGGGTGTCTACCCGTTAGTTTTATTTCAATGTATAAATTCGCGTAAATGTCAGATATGTCAATATGTGGAATGTCAGATCAATAATGTAATATAAGGAATGTTAGTAAATATTCGGTGGTGCTCAAGGAAGCCGCGGTGGGTGACGTGTGCGGCGGTAGCAGCGGCTATCTTCGCGATGACGGCGTCTGCAGTGGCAGTAGGCGCCTTCATCGGCTACACATACTGCTACATTGAACACCGGTCAATGTCAGGTAAATATTAAAACTTTCCTTTGTACGGTCAGCAACGAAAGTCACAAAAACACAGCAAAATTTTGGAAACATCACAGCTCCAAAACTTGTCAAGATGTTTTTTCTATTAAGGCAACCTAAATATTTAATGGTCATCCAAGCAAACACCAGACTCAGAAGACATAGTGTCTGTTCCCTAACCAGTAGATTCAACTGAATTGAAGATCATGTAATAGAAAGAGCACTCACTGGAGCCTCCTTCTAACTACAAATACCAATTCTAATACCAGTACAACAGTACAGCCAATACAGTGGCTCATTGTGTGAAACACAGATCGCCATGTTGCAGTTAAATAATAAATGAAAAAAAAATCTAAGCAATTGGACAGCAGAGGCAAAGGTCGCTGCGTCTAAAACGCCAACTTGACACGTAACCAAACTGATAGTAGTCCTGTGAGGACTGATGGCAGTTAAAATACAAAAAAAAAATCTAAGCAATTATTTCGCATAACTTTCACAGGTCAGTAACTTTATACTTTTAAAAATCATATTGAAGATTGCAACATGTTCAGCGACTTTCGTTGCTGACTGTACCCGCAGTACAAACTCTGCTTAGTTTGTAACTACATGGTGTTGTGTAAAATGTCCCAAATATTTATTATTTTTTATTCTTCAAGTTTTGAACCAATTTTTTGGGCTTCTTCTCAAATCAGAAAATTAATTTGATGGTGGAATGTAGTTGCATATTGGATATTTTTCTTACATAACATAAACATACCATCATGCCTGTAATACCCCGTAGGGTTAGTTAAAGGTAAACCAATTCGACCCACAGCTCGCCGGTATGTTTAGGTTCCGTACGTAGCGACCGCTAGACTAACAGGGCTGTTTTTTTCTTAATTCTTAAAAAAACATTTCTACCAATGCCGGGAGGATTACTCAAAATCACCCTCTTAGTACTTATCTTAGGAATTCTTGTATTTTTTTATGCTTCTAGGCCCACCTGACCAGTCAACGTTAGAATTGTATTAAGTAACCTACCTAGATTTATTTTTCGTTTTCAGACCTTCGATTGTAAAATAGTCCAAGATTATTATATACATTTTGTTTTAATGATGTTCTTAATATTATGTCTATAATCGTTTACATTACCTAAAACATACAACTGTGTCTGTAAAATATCTAAGCATCTAAGTTTGCATGGCAATATTCTACCCAACTACTCGTTGCCGTGGTTTATTTGGCAGGCTCTTCCAGTCGACTGACATTTATCATAAGATGTCAGCGCCTGTATTCCCCGAAGGGTTAAGTACACCCACAATTCGCCAGTATGTTTAGGTCCCATGTAATAGGGGTTGAGTCTGTCGCCATTAACCAATCACAAATCCAAACTCTCAACTCCATTCTTATCTCCATCATCACTCGAATCCATGGGATTTCACCTGAGAATTGAACCCGAGACCTCAAGCGCAGCAGTCACGCTGGTGTATTCCCGTTGTCCCCACTGACGCTTTACGATGACTGATGATATGAATGACTGATGTATGCTTGCCGTCAGTTGTGACTGATCTACTCAAAGCCGCTATGGCTCTTTATTCAAAAGGCCGTTTCAGACTTTGCCCTACAGTGTATGACACATATTTATTACTATTTTGTCTGGACTTTAAAAGAGACTATGATTCTCTGAGTTTGTTTCTTCTCAGAGGTCTTCAGTTAGGTAATGCCGGAGCCAACCAGCTTAAAATAAATATGTAAAATGTTGACTGGTAAAAGTGTAAAATAGTAAGTTTTTTAGCTTTCCTCAAAGCTAAAAAACTTACTATTTGTTTGTGTATTCAAAGACATTTTTCTCATTTTCAGGCAACTTGACACACCAAATGAACTTCCAAATCATGCACTTTCCCGTAGAAAACGAAGAGCTGAAGAAGAACAGGACAATAAATGGTGCTCTATCCAGCATGCTTATCTCCAGGCTCCTAAACTTTGGTCAAGAACTCGTCGCCGACGACATGCTCTCCATGCCCTGGTCAAGTAATGAATCCCCGCCCGAAATTTTCCACCTATTGCTTTGAACAAATTGCCCGCAACTGCGACCGAGCATAGCTTAGTAGCACCGGCTCCAAATTGACAGAAATTTCTGATCCTAAAATTTCTAACCCGCGGTTGATGTTCTGATAATGTGCTTGATCTAATACTAAATAGTAATATGCCCATTTCTGTTCCTAAAATTTCTAACCCGCCGCGGTTGAGAATGTTCTGATAATGTGCTTGGTCTAATACAAAATAGTTATATGCTCGTCGAAGTGCCATCCTTAACTGGACAACATTTGAATCAGAATTTCTGTCAATAAGAGGCCGGCTTAATATTGTGACAACAGACACGGTAACAATTTGTCCAATATTAGATTAAATCAACGGAATTTGCTTGGTTGGTCCTTGTAAAGACCGGGTGTTTGTTAGATTTGGGCTAGTAAAATCTTACATTCAAATTCTGTTGTTTAATTGTATTATTGCGAATATTTCTCCTAGATTTGTAACTGTGGGTTTACAACACAAGTTTTGTACGCTGAAACACCCAAACAGAACAATTTAAAGTAAATTGTTCAGTCATTGCACGATTGAGTGAAAATCTTTTAATTTATTCTACGAGTTTTGTTTCAAACAAGCTCATTGTTAAGATGTTTATCATGTTGAGGTCGAACCATAATACATAATTCCGCCGGGGGAGGTAATGTGAGTCTCCTATTTCTCTACTTTTGAGCGTCACTAAAATATAAGCCAGTAGGTAAGCATGTTGATAGCGAAACTGACCAAGATGCTGATGATCATGGATATAATATCGTCACGTCTTATCGGTCCATGGATGACCTTCAAATACTAATAAATCTGGTCTTCCCTGTTCCTATAGCTAAAGGATTTACAGACAGATTTCGCGCAAAATCAACACCTACACAGTATTGATGACCAATTCGTCCTGCACCAATGTTCCTAACTTACCTAACTGTATAAAATGCAGGTCACTTTGAAACCATCTAACAGAGGTCGTTTACGGACAGTTAATTATTAAACAACGAAATGTAATGTAAATTCTGCAATGTATTTCCTCTTTGTACCTGAAATTATGTGTCATTGTCATAGCATTGTGGCAATCAATTTCTCTTACGTCACACGAGGCTTTCACGCGGGTAATTATTATACAAAATGTTACAATGCAAATGAACCCGCAGGGTTTAAACCAATTTCACGTTTATTTAGCTTATTGCAACTCATAGTTTCTAAATTCCTATTTAGTTCAATTAATTCTTCAAAATTTCTTTATGGAACTCTTCCTTTTGAGGAAAGTTGAACTTTTATAAACATCGACACTCTAACTACAAAATTAATTCATCTATAACAGATGTTTAGTCAACCTGGTATAAATAAGTAGGTATAATAGTTAAGTAGACTTTTAACAAGGGATAATTTATTTGTATTAGGTATTCCATCAATATTATCGTCCACAAACTTTTTTTTTTTTGACGTTGTTAAAGAGAGCGGTGGGGTGTGTCAGACTCTGCTCTGAAAAGAGCGAGCTACCGACTTAAACCAACCTCGGCGTTTCGCGCCGACTTTAGTGCCGAGACTACAGGAGCGCTGTAGGATTCGTCCGCAGCCTTACTTGAACTACGGCTGGCTATAATAGAGACCTCCTTCAGGGTGTTGTGTTTTATGTCATTCATCCTGACCCTGTTCCATTTCCATCCAGGTACATCCGGCCTTAACAATATCATCGACTTATGATCGTCTGATCAACGAATTGGCTCTACCACCGATGTGGTCAATGAAGCGAAGTGAGCGCGACCCATTTCTTATTGAATTTCGTAAATCGAACGACACGGCAGTTTAACATGCGGTCGTCGAAATAAGTCATCGGTATAACGACATATTCCCTAGAGGGTAATTGAGTGCATTCGTACAGAAACACTATGAAAGGATGACCGAATATTACAGTGAAGTGGAATCGACGCGAGAATGATTCGACACGTGTAGATATGGAATTACAGGGTGATTTGGAATTCATTAGCAACTCGTTTATTAAAAAGGCTCCTTTTGAATGGTCTTTGGAAAGTTTCGTACTAGGGAAACACTGCTTAGTGTATTCATACGATTCTGATTCTGGCATAAATTAGCTTTAGTGAGACAACAAAACCGGGTGAAAACAATACTGGGGCTGTCTTCATAGGATATTAGCTTTTCAAACTCATTCGCCTATTACTTTAACATCGTAGTCGGTTCCACTCAGACACCCCGGGATCAGAGTTTTATTGCCTGGTGCTAAAGACCTTACGTTCCAAAAAATATCTCATGAGCTTTAAAAATAGTCGCATCGTTCATCATAAGCATCATAATTGGTTGCATAACCTTGCGCAACAGGTTATCAGGCGGCAACCGTGTTGTATGTGAGTCACAAGCAACCTCAGTAGCTAACCACAGAAGTCTTATAAATCAATAGAAGTTGTAGAAATATGTTCCCGGTTCCTGTTGCAAATCTGCCGTGCAAATTCTAGGAGACATTGCACTGCAATTTAAACTTTGCGGAAAATTATGAATGAATTGAATTCCAGGAATATGTTATAATTTGAGTGGAATTACTCCCACTATGCACTACCTTAAAATAAAAATATTCTAATTGGATCCTTTTTTTTCTATTCATACTAATATAATTCATACATCAATATCATCGTATCATTATATTCCTATAAAGGATCCCATAAAGTCAGGTGCTAGGTGGCCCTAGTTAAATTAATAAATTGTATATCTTCTATGGGTAAAACTTACGCCGAAACTCAGTCCAACGCATAAAGCCTCATGGACAATTCCGATTTATGGATCACCCACTATGTTGAAATTCACACGTGTATTTCATGAATATTATTAAAATTTATAAGTTTCGTTAGAATTGGGTTCCGCTGGCTTCGCACATAATCCCGTCTGTGCCATATTTAGGTTCCTGTGGTCCGTAATTTGTAGACCAATTGATGAAAGAAGCCCGTCAGACGCTCGTTTTAGTATCAATTAATATTGATTCAGTAATGCGGAAGAATTTAGGATACTCTGTCATTTAAGCTTCGTGTGCTACGGTTAGTCTGATTACATAAATTGCTGATGAATGGCTCTTTAATTAATATTAAAATACGGTGATTCGTTTTACGTTTCTTGACCCCATACATTTTGGTTTAACAGATTATTACGAGATAGTTTTAGTTGGATTGTTTGAGTTGCTGGATTGTTGTAGTGACTGGATTGTTGTAGTTGCTGGATTGTTGTAGTTGCTGGGTTGTTGTAGTTGCTGGATTGTTGTAGTTGCTGGATTGTTGTAGTTACTGGATTATTGTAGTTGCTGGGTTGTTGTAGTTGCTGGATTGTTGTAGTTGCTGGATTGTTGTAGTTGCTGGATTGTTGTAGTTGCTGGATTGTTGTAGTTGCTGGATTGTTGTAGTTGCTGGATTGTTGTAGTTACTGGATTGTTGTAGGTGCTGGATTGCTATAGTTAACTCACACTCACAAGTGTAGCAGTCGTAAACACGACTGCTACACTTCAGGCCCTGGGTTCTATTCCCAGGTTGAGTGTTATTGGGTGTTTTATGAAATTCTGAGTTACAGCTTGGAGTACCGATGAACTGTAGGTCTACATTTTAGTACAACTCTAAATTTTTCGCGACTTTAAAGTGATATCACTATAATATAGTTTTGAAAATACTATTTTCGTAACACTATACAATTTCAGTCAATACCTTAAGAAAAAATCGCTACAGAAATTCGCTAAGTGTACAAACTACATATTATACATATGCTCGTGACTGTACGCTGTACGAGTATCTCTACTAGGTAACCGACGAAAAAAGCAAGGAACAACGAATTAGCGTACACTTACGCGTCAGCATCAGTAAATAATACGTAGAAAAATAATTATTCATTATAATCTGCAAGGCCGCTAAGTTTTTATAATAATATTATTGTTGTATTTTCTTCTAGTCTATCCTTGACATTTTGACGACGCTGCCAGCTCAATAAAAACTCCTAGCGTAGGTTTTAGCTTATTTATCTAATAAACAATTAACGCAGTGACGCGAATATCATTATTGTTTTCGGACTGGTAGCCTTTTTATACGATATTTTTTTAGTATATAGACACACACTGCTTACATAAGGGGTGTAACACACTTGTTCGGATCGGCTCATTGGGTTCCGCAATATTTGTTGAACAAAAAACTCCGAGCTTCCACTGAGAATTTTCTAGAAAAACCAAGAACCTCTAATTGCAGTCTCTACTAGTCTAGTCTCGTTATTCCTACTAACGAGGCAGTTAGTAGAGACTTTCCCTTTTATATTAAAAAAATTATTATATTTTCCGCAAATCAGAACAACAGTGATGATGTAATATATATTTTCACTTTATTTTTTGTTCCCTTGAGCGCAATACCCACCACTAATTGTGAATACCAAGGTCAAGCGCACCTAGCACTCGCCCATAATCCTTTACGGAGAACTGATCATCAATAACAATCGACCAGTTTCTCACAATAGTGGCTAACAATGGACCATACGAAGCCAAACAAACGGGTTCCTGAGTCAAGCGTGAAACGTCATTTCAACTTAGTGATTTACACCATTATTTAGGTACTATAGGACCCTAGGAGGCGTATAAAAGAAACTCTCGGTTAAAAGGTACTTCATGGCTATATTCTTCAAATGTCAAGAGAAATCTGATACAACCATCAATCACTTTTTTTCAATAGACATTCTACATTGAATTCAAAGTCAGTCATATGCTGACTCCTTGTAACGACCTCTATAGTACCTACATAGGTA
Organism: Acronicta alni; assembly: GCA_964056405.1. NCBI lineage: Eukaryota > Metazoa > Arthropoda > Insecta > Lepidoptera > Noctuidae > Acronicta > Acronicta alni. The sequence continues at coordinate 10,952,417 of OZ043927.1, read as the reverse complement.
TATCAACTGATCAATCACCTGGAACGTTAAGGTGCGCTTACCGCGGTCAGTCTACGGATCAGATCATTCAAGTTCCTTGAACTTGGTACGAATAGGTCTTCCATTCGTGCCTCGAGGTTTTTAATGACGTCTTTTTCCTATTCTGACAGTGTAGTAGGTACGGAACAATCATCGGGTGCCAGTGTCGACGGAAGGTGGCGGGCTAGCTAGACTTCTAACACCTCCAACCCCACTTGCATTCCTTGCCCTATGATCAGGGCTATGGGATTCATAATCAGATTCACCCCGACAGAAACAAGTCATTTGAATGATTGTGACACCGTTATTTTTTTTTACACCACTAAGGTGGCAAACAATCATCTTAAGGTCCACCTGATGGTAAGCGGTTATCGTAGCCTGGAGACGCTTGTAACACCAGGGGTATCACTTGCGCATTGCCGACCCTGTAAAACGAAAGAGGAATAGTTAGGTTGGCAGTATGAGGGTCAAAATCCCCCCACCTACAACACGTTTCCTGGTGGAGCACTGGCAACCTTGCTGCTATGCCCTACCTCTCTTAAAAAAAAAAGTCTGAAGGTCCAACTGCGGATATTTGGTCTTAAACTACTGATATGCAGCTGCATCTCATTCGACTGGAATGAATCATGAATGCAAAAAGAAGTACGTTTTTAGTATCTATTGTGTGGTTTCAGTGTTTGCCTTTTTTGTAAAAAATTTAGGTAACATACACTAATTAATTTAATGACTACCTAGTTACTGGCGGGTTATCAAGGCTTATAATTGGCATTCACTAGACGGACACTGGATAATTAAATAGTTATTAAATACATCCTAAAATATCAAGGCTTTTAAATACTAAGGTGCTGTGATTTGGATTTATCCCTGGTGAATGGCAATAGGCTCGTCTTCTGGAATTTTCCATGCCATTTACTCGAAATCATTTTGAGGCAACCCTGAGACATCAGGTCGACTTTTTTTTTATTGTTTTTTTCTTGCTTGTATTACCGATTTGATACCGATTAGTCATAGAGAGACATAGACAGACGGTCAAATCTAGTTTTAAAATCATTCTGTACTAGCTGTGGGTACCTATGTTAAAAAAACAGTGACCCTGGCAAAATTTAATGCGCACTAAACAAAAAACACTTAACTAAGTTTTGTACTTCTAGCGAACAATGTTTCAGCTTAGTTCATTACTCTAAGTATTTAATAACTGTACTTTTTTTCCATGACCTTTATTCATACGATTAACTGGTGTGAATGGGAATGGGATACAGGGGCGAATCGGGACAAACATTTAAAAGTGATTTACAGCTTTAATTACTATACTTTGTTGGAAAAAGGAACTCTAGTAGAAATTAGAAGAACTTGTTGGCATCAAACTATAATCATTATGCCTAAAAATCCCTTTCAACGTTTTGTCCTTATTCACCCCTGCATAGGGATGGACATAGGGATTTACCCCATTTGACCTAATGTAAAATTAAAAACAATAGAATTAACGGAAAGAGATAATAAACTCCTGAGCATGAAATTATTGATTGTACCATTAACTTTAATATTAATAATATTATTAACATAAATACCATTAACTTAAATAAAGACACGCGAAATAATTATTAACAAAACAATGGAAGCTACTTAAAGTATTAAAAGATATACATATTTAAATATAATATATTCAAAGTATTTACATAATAAGTATATATGCATAAAACTCAGACTGATATAATTTGATTGTCGTCAGAATATTTTAAATATAATATTTAAAATGCGTGGTTCTGTAGTTATAACGTTTATTAAATTTTGAGGACGAAAATGTAGAAAAATAACCTGTAATAATCTGTAATGTTAAAATATTATAATATATTTAACTAGATTGTTTACATGGTTTTAAGATGGCTTAGCTTATGCTTCTGAGTTTTTCTGGTGGGGTACCACAGCATTGGCAAATACCGCTAAGGTGTAGGTAATTTACCTACTTTAAATTAACGAATAAATGCTCAACCCTTATTACCTACATGAGACCATTTTTTGCGGGTGGGGAAATGCTCCTTATGCATGCCTCCCCGCTCGGGGATGCTGGACGGTGATCCGCAATCCCACCGCAAACGGCTACTGATGGACCTTTCGGGAGAGCCAAGTGCAATGGGCTACTGACGTATTACATGACCGTACCGGCAAACTATGGGTGTACATTAGTACACCTATGCCTAGGGAATACAAGCGTGATGGTGAGATAACGAATACACATTGTAATTTTTCATTCGCATTCTCTGTCATTCTCTCTTCATATAGGTACTCTGTCATTATATTATGAATACCAATATTTCCTGCTAAACTCCTATGTTGCGCCTGCAATCACATTAGTTACATACTTCATTTAGTATCACGTCACTTTTCCTTAAAGGCGTATCCAGCGGAATAGTTCTGCGAATCCTGGATGTATAAATGGAAAACACACGCTTTCCGACGATTTCTGACGTAACCAACAATGAATAGAGTTAGTTTTTTTTTCAGTAGATTTTTAATATTTAAAGCCGTGAGTTAAATACATTTATTTGGTGTGTTTGCAAACCACTATTGTAGTGGGATTATCTTGTAAAGATAGCGTGTAAAATAAATAAATGAACTCAATGAGCTTGGTATTTAAATGGGAATTAAGTATATTGGGCAAAAATATTGATTGGTGCTCAAAATGGGGATTTCTTTATTTTTGTACAGAGGCTACATCAAGCTACCCCAATCTGTAAAATTTCTTTGATAAATTTTCAACTTTAATACGAAACAATAAGGTTTATATTCGATTATGAAAGTTTGACAGTTTTGGATAGCTTGACCTGCTGGCGTCTGTACAAGGAATATCGTTAGTATTCAATGCTTTGGTGCCCTAGACCCTATCAATGATCTATAAGATTATAGTAAATGACACCTTCATCATAATACACGAATAAATGGACTTATCAAAACGTGATAACTGCGTACGCACGGTTACACATGTTCAATAGAAGCTGGTCTCTCATTGTACCACATGCTTAAGCAATACGAGGTCAGCTTAAACTGGAATATTATAGCTTAATACGTAGCCATGTATACAACAAAACGTTAATATTACTATTACAGCAATTTTAATAGGTTCGTCTACTCGTCAATCGTCGTCTTCTTCTTTTACTCCATGTGCTGATGATGCCCACCGGGGTGGTTTTATTGGGTAAGAATCCAACACTCCCAGGTCTACCCTTTCATGTTCGTGGCGAATTTCACGGATCCCATAGCTATAGGGCGAGCGAAGGAGTGTAAGTGCGGTTTTTGGTCGGTTCGAGTCCGACAAACCCTGCCTACCCAGGTGACGGACGGATGTTCCGTACTATAAAAAAAGGTCTTATCCCTCAAAGACCAGTCGCTAACTCATAGTTACCGTAAAAATCACATATATGTATGTACCTACGATATAATATAATAGTAGATGTGGGTAATGAAATATTTGCAATGCCAAATCTTTGACAACACTCAGACATGTTAATTCATTATCTAATTGATTTTGACAGAAAGATTTTCAAGATTTTAATGATCATTCATTATTTAGAAAATCAGGAAAATCCTATAGATAAAAATATTATCAACCTTGCTTAGTAGCTAAATTAATTCGAAGTTATAGGTATATGGATTTATAATGATTGACTTACTGCAAAAAAACCTAGTATTCGTTAACCTTATACTAAGGGCTCCTAGCACATTAATTTTATTTTCCCTTATCAAGAGCTTGACATCGATTAACATCTTCACAACGACTCGTAAACTAGTTTTACAAAATCCGGTTCTCGCATCCCGTTGAACCCTAAAAAGGATGAGTAAGTACATATAAAAAAGGTTTGAACTACGGCGTTATAGTGACGTGTTCCCGCGCGGTTCCGACTCATCGCACGCGCCGACGCAGCGCTGCGCGCGCGCTCCTCACGTATTCTAAAACTAACTACCGTTTTTTCGCAAAATTAATTAGCAAATAAAATAGCGCGCTTAAATCCTAAATGGACTATAATTTTTCATTGCATTCCGCGTTTTCTGATAAGTAAATCATTTTATTTCGTTCAGCAGTAGTGTTGTGCGCCGGTTTGATCAAGGTTACTGAGTGAAATTTTATTGGATGTGATAATACTGATTCCGGCCTTCATGCTTACAAAATAATTGGTTTCGTCTTGTGACGTGTGTGAATAAATAGTTATTTACATTTCTAGCCGGTCTATTGGATTTGTTGTGAAGGTATGTCTATCTACCTATTGATATTTTTCATAAGTATTATCTCGTTCGTCAAAATATGTACATCTTAATGGCTTGATTAGTATGAATGTTGATATCGAGATATAAAATTATTGATTTTGATCAGAAAGCTACAAGATTTCTACTCCATACAGACCAGTAATAATATAAAGACATCCTATTTTATCGCTTTGACTACAAGCAATTTATTGTATATTGCATGTTCTTGATTTGTTATGCCAGCGTATGATTGAATTATTTTATTAGAAAACGAAACAGTATGTAAGTAATGTAATGGATGTGAAAAATAAAATTTTTAGATAATGAGGTAGTTGTGGATCTACGTCTAGTCATCGGTTGGACAGTAACCTAATTTATATCGGATCATCTTGGAACTATAGTCTAAGTAACGATTCTTAGACTATAGTTCCAAGATTGATACTCTTTTATTTTTTGAAGTTGATAACAACATCAATTATTGTATAAATTATATGGCAATTATTATTAGTAATGTTTTACCAGCTAGGATATTTTGTAGGCTGCTCAAAGATCGGTTTGATGTTACCAAATCGTCTTGTACAATAAAAAATAAATTGAAATAATATTATAAATTTCATAGTTGTCTGCCAATTTCAAAACCGTGATACCGTGTTACAGAGATGACTAAGAATTATTTTCCATGTATCCTCTTTGCCTTTTATCCCATAGTCTCTTCTTACAATCCATATAAATCATAATCATGATCAAAAATTAAATTAAGTAAAATTTTATTGCCTCATCAAATTTATCAATGTACAGAAGCCAGCAGGTCAAGTTATTCAAAACTGTCAAATTTTCCCAATTGAAAATGAACCTTACCATTTTGCATTAAAGTTGAAAATCTATCAAAGAAATTTGAGATATTGGTGTAGGCCTCTGTACTTATACAATCTACGATCGACGCCAATTTATTGCTTGGTCTTTTTAATATTTCACAACATTTATCACGGTAAATTTGAGAGACTAAGCATTGCCATTCAACGTGGCAATGCAGCCAGCCTCTTGGGTACCTACCTACGCTACCAGACGATGGCGATGCGGATGAGTTTTTTGATGCAATTTTTTAGTCTAGTTTTATTTTGGTTTACCCTGTAGCTTTTTGTTTTTCTTTTTTTAATTATAGTTTGTTAGTAAGTAGTGTAGATAAGTTTATTTTTATTTAATTAAGTATAGAAATGTTCAAAGGTATTTTTAATATTAATCAAGTATATATAATATATAAATAATGTTGCTATAACAAAAAATATAAATAACTGTAAATTTTAATTAAATATTTATGCAATAATTTCTGTGGATGGACGATCATTCCTAAGGGATCAAAACCTCTTCGTGCCTCAGAGAGCACGAAGCGAGCTTGAGCTGTCGATCCCAAATGTCATACGAATACCTATGAGAATCGTTAGTCGTTTTATGTTAGCGGTATTCAGAGGCCCAAAGAGCCAGAAAACAAATCCATCATAAATAATATCGGTACCTATTGCCCAGAAATTGGGCTGTGGAAGTCTTATGGCAGTCTTTTCGTGTAAAATACTGACATTCAGACCAGTATCTGGTTAGACTGGAAGCCAACCTCAATATCGTTGGAAAAGGCTACGAAGACTCCATAGTCTTCGTAGCTTTTTCCAACTACATTGAGGAACCATTTTCAACAATCAATTTTACTTATTTTTTTATCAATAGTTACCAGCTGTTTGATAATATCCTCATAAAATGTTGCTGTTAAAAGCGCTTAAAATACGTTGTAACTCGAAGTTGTCTTAGTTATTATCCCTTCGACCCTTACAGTTAATTACTATCAAGTTACTTAAGTCACTAGGTTCCTGTGATTTATCAATTATGACCCGTTTTTAATTACATCCACTAACGAACCTTGGGGAAAGTTGACACATACCTACTCGTAATTTCGTAGATGCGTAACTTCAAAACACGTGCCATTTCATTTATTTGTACCTAGTAAGTAAATACATATTGTCTTTCCATAGAGATGGGCCTCAAATAGCTATTGACAAAGTGGAAGGGATGTCCAGCAGTGGGAACAGATAGGTTATAAAAAAAGTTCTTATCTTTGAAGATATCGTACCATCACGCATATTGCACACTAGGCCATCTTTGGACTATATACAAAACAACAACAAGTCCCAAAACTCAACGATAACCTGGTACCGGGCGAGAGGCCAAGGTATACCAGTTATGAAAAAATTAAGAAAAAAAATCTATGTCACTTAGTCAAGCGATGATAGACATTTTTCGAAAAAGTTAAGAATTTGACACCCTTGGTCGCATTTTTAGGTACTGTGATCGCAATTTTCACAATTTTACAGTGATTTTTTTAATAATGTTATCTCAAATAACAGTGCTATTAATCGTAACCACAAATGAAAGTAATAATCATTGTTAACTAAGTAAAATTAGATTTCAAAATAGTACAACACTTGCCACTTTTCTTATTTAACAATGATTATTACTTTCATTTGTGGTTACGATTAATAGCACTGTTATTTGAGATAACATTATTAAAAAAATCACTGTAAAATTGTGAAAATTGCGATCACAGCACCTAAAAATGCGACCAAGGGTGTCAAATTCTTAACTTTTTCGAAAAATGTCTATCATCGCTTGACTAAGTGACATAGATTTTTTTTTAATTTTTATCATAACTGGTATACCTTGGCCTCTCGCCCGGTACCAGGTTATCGTTGAGTTTTGGGACACCCGATATATAATCCCTTTCATTATGGTATGAGACCCGTGTCGTGGCGTGCCGGAGCAGTGGGACAGCATAATTATGGGTATAGCACAAAAAAAAAAGAAATACTTAGTACTTAATTATAACCAAATAAAAACAACTCCGCACAAATTCAATTGATTAGCTGATAATACTTATATGGGAAGTTGTTTTTTTTTAATGGTTATATAAGTACGATATTTTTTGTTATAGTCCTTCGTTAGAGTAGTATGTATACAGGCTTTTTTTCATTACTCAGCGACTCGTGTATTAGATATAGAGAAGTGGATAAGAGGTAAAAAAGTGGTTTATTTTATATATTGTACAGAAAAGTATACAAAGTCGGTCTTAATGCCTTAGGCATTTGCTACCAGACAACCTTAGGGTGATGCAGAGACGGTCATGGTAGATGCACCAAAGATTAGAGCCTTAGAGGTGATGAGATAAGATGCGAAACTAGAAGAAACTATAAAATATTACTCAAAAAAGTGTTGTTCCTTTTTTGTTCGTCATGTGAATCTATATTTTTTTAATGTGAATGCTTCAACTTATTTGTTTTATAACTGTAAAGTTTTATGAGTATGCCTGTAAATAAATAAATAGACAGTAACAAATCACTAGTTTATTACATAATTAGTGGTTATAAATAAAATATATAATAAAAATATAATGTAGTTCGTTGGTAAGCGATTACTTGAGAATGGCTCAACTGATTCCGCTAGTTTTTTAAATGTAGGCATTAGAAAAATTGCCCGGAAGATTTGAATATTCGAGAAAAACTGAAAATGCTTTTTGCTATGGGATTTGTGTTGGACAGGTTAACGTGTCGGGTCATCGATATTAATTTACCAACGTCGTGTTTCCGAAGGTAACTCTAATTTATTAGACACATAAGTTTCTAGTATAATTCTAAGAATCCTGCTAATTACTGTTTCTACTGAATAGTAAAAGGAAAATATTGATTTCTGACATTTACGCGAATATGTATACATTGAAATAAAACCAATTTTTACTGATTTTATCGCGTTATATTGATATTATTAATCCCGACGTTTCGGACCCTTTAGTGTCCATAGTCACGGATCACGCAATAAAATCCGTAAAAAGTAGTTTTATTTTAAAAGGAAAATACACAAGTAAAGGTATATAATATGATTCATTATTTACTTTATAACATAGCTTTCGCAATGTGTAGAAGTGACATAATCCCGAATTGTAGACAGGTCACGTTTTTTAGAAGGCCGCTGACGACACGCTTGCTCCTACGCATAAAAAATATTTGTTTTATTTGACAAACAGTCACATGAGATCACATCATCTTGTCATTCATCACCTCAACAGAAGATCAGCGATCAAACCAGATGTGGCTGAAACCCATTATTTTTTTTCTTTACACCAACGAGTTCGAATGACCTCTGTAACCTATTTTTCTACATTATACATACCTATAAGAATAAATTACCGCATGTATGTATGTAAGATCACTAGAGAATAGATCGACCGATTTAGCAATTTTTTAATGTTGTGTTTGTAAATATCAGGACAAGGTTTCTATGAAAGAAAATTAGGGAATTTCCCACGGGAAAAGTCGAGCTCAATACGGGCACAGCTAGTACCACGGAAAAGATAAATTTATCTATTCCGTGGCTAGTCCTACTAATATTATACACTAGTTTTCCGCCCGCGGCTTCGCCCGCGTCGAGTTCGGTTATATCGCGTTTCCAAGAGAACTCTTTAAAAGTCCGAGATAAAAACTATCCTATGTTCTTTCTCAAGGTCAACTCTATCTCTGTACCAAATTTCATTAAAATCAGTTCAGTGATTTAGACGTGAAAGCGTAACAGACAGACAGAGTTACTTTCGCATTTATAATATTAGTAGGGATATTAAGTAGGGATGTGAAAGTTTGTCAGAATGGATGGATGGATGTTTGTTACTCTTTCACGCTAAAACCACTGAATGAATTTTGATGAAACTTTACAGTATTATTATTTATACATCAGAATAACATATAGGCTATAATTTATAAATTTTGCATTAATTAGCCAAACAACTATAATTAAAAGTAACTTATCCATGCGGACAAAGTCGCAGGCAGAAGCTAGTATAAAATAATTTCAACTTTAGTGAACGTTAACGTGTCTGGTAAAACTGTTGTATGCTGATTTAATTTGTATGATATCAAACACTACCTAGTGATACTGTGCTCCTCTATAAGAGGTATTAATTAAAAGCAGAACCTAATTTAGGGGGTAGTTAAGAGTATACCTATTCGTAACTGCAATTAACAATTGAACTGCAGGGTCAAGCTGCGCTAGCCGCGTCTTAACACATCGTGTAACCCAAAATTTGTTGCTTTGTACGTTACAACACGGAGAAAAAGTAGTTTCCTAGAAATTTGACCTATCTAAATCGATTGTTCGCCTCCGGAAACCCACACACTGTAAAATTCATAGAAATCGATACAGCCGTTTTCAAGAACGCGATTACAAACAAAATGTCACTCGTAAAGGATTAATCCAACCTTCTTGTTTAACTTGCTCAATCCGTCCTAACTCTAGCTAATAGTAATTAACGGAAATGCAGACGAAGTTCCTCTATAATTTACTCCTGAATGCGAGCTTCACAGCATCCAAACGGAATCAAATGTTAAAAGCAACCGGATAATCTAATTAAGTATACGCCAATTCTAGCGTATAGTTAATTAGACTTTGGCGTGTCGCCTCACCACTACCAATGCGTCGTTTTTTTTTATACGACTGAGGTGTTAAACGAGCTTACGGCCCACCTGATGATAAGCGGTTACCGTAGCCTATAGACGCTTGCAACACCAGGGGTATCACTTGCGTGTTGCTGAGCCTGTAAAATGAAAGAGGAATAGTTGGGTTGGCAGTATAATGATTAAAGTGCCCCCACTGCCAACACAACGTTTCCTAGCGGATTTTTGGCAACCTTACTCACCGTTATGGTGCATCCACACCTCAGTTACTTTTTGTGGAGAAACAGAATGCAACACGATAACATTACGTGACATTCTTCAACTTCCACGGCAACATATACTAACAACAAATAACTTTTTGTTATCGGATGTAAGTTGCCCACTAACATTTGGAAACGTTACTCCACAAAAAGTAACCGCAGTGTGGAAGCACCATTAGAAACACAACACAACTTAAAGCAATGTTATTTCACTTCTATTTTCTGCAAGGTGGAGGTACTTTCCCAGTCGGGTAGCTCTAATTTGAGCGGAATTACTCCCAGTATGCCCTACCTTTCTTTCCCCGCGCCATATCGTAGGTTCAATTATCACCCCGAATATTTGTTTAATCCACAGTCATTTGTTTTGAGTCTGGGTGATCTCGTCATCGGTGTTCTTAATATATTCTGTAGCTTATGCACAAGATAGAATATATTGATGACGTTTATGGTCTAGATTTTCGAGTGCCCGACAGCTGTTCACGAAAGGCCTCTGCCTTTCGTAGTCGATTCCCACAGGATACAAATATTTATGTGATAAAGTACACAAGTATTTGTGTTTTGTCTGGGTGTTTATCCGATATGGCCGGCACCATCTAGCATTAAAAATTCAAAACATTAACTAGTAAAAGTGCCTTTAAAAGATCTATTTACAGAAAATAAATATAATTTCATATCATCATTTCCTAATACCAGTTCTGATTAATTTGGGACTAGATAGTGTAGAACGTTTTTCCGCGGTTTTACTGGCTTTTTACAAAAGGTGGCCTATGTCATTCTCCAAAGTCTAATTTATCTCTATGTCAAATTTTATCAAAATTGGTTCCGTGGTTTAGGTGTCAAGACCAGAAAGATTATAGTTACTTTCGCATTTATAATAATAAATACTTAGGACATTTTACATAGCACCTAGATAGTCCTATTCTATCCATCTAGTCCACCTAGTCTAGTAGTAAGTATTTATTATAGAAGACTTGTATGGTAGGTACAGATAACTACAGCGACAGAGACTCAAATCGTTGTGGGTCCGTGATAATTTGGTCAGCGATTCATCTCACAGGAAACATTCAATTCAGACAGAAATTTAACTACTGTTTCATTAGCCATCGTAAGCGCGATTGCTACGCTTGAGGCGCTCGGTTCGATCCCCGAGCAGCGTAATTGGGTTTTTGTGTACGTAAGATCAGGTCATCTACCTGTTCTTACGTACAAAATACCCAAATATTCCCAGCGACCTAATATAAGATGTAGATAAGTCACCATTCCTATTTCTTTTCGTCTCCATTTTTTATCTTTTTAATTGTTATCTTCTTCCGTGGTCTTTAATCTGGATTACCTCTACTTTTTGCCCTAGCGCCCAGTTCACGAAATATTCGCTCTACCCTCTGGCATTTCAATCAGAGAAGACATACCCAGTTTTTCAGCAATAGTCCAAATTAGGCATCTATCTACCCATAAAAAATTTGGAACTGCTATTTTAAACCACATTTTTCAGAAAACTAGATTCATAACAAATAGATATAATACCTGTATTCCCCGAAGGTTTAGGCGGAGGTGTACCAATGTACACCCACATTTCGCCAGTATGTTTAGGTCACATGTAATAGGGGGCGAGCCTATTGCCATTAACCGAGCACACATCCAAACTCCGAGCTGCTACTGAGAATTTAATTGAAAAACTCAATAACAATTTACTCGACCTGGAAATCGAACCCAAGAGCTTTAGCGTAGCAGGGGGCTTAAGACCACTTACTAGTCTTAGGTATTACATACTTAATTTCATGAATGCCGGTAGGCAGAGCACTCCACCGGAATTCCAACTCAATCGAAAACAAGATACCCCATTCTGCAATAATCTAAATTTAGGGAAATTTGGAAACTGCCGCTATCCATCACATTTTTCAGAAAAACAAGATTCGTCATAATGTTTTACGTATGCTACTTCGATAGGTAGTACAGTCGACAAAAGAGTTAAGTATACAGGCAGCTAATCTAGGTAAACATCTGTTTTATTCAAGATTGTGTAATAATGTATTTTTTATTTATTCTTAATGTACAAAAGTGTACAAAGGCGGTCTTAATGCCTTAGGCATTCTCTACCAGACAACCTTTAGGTGACGTAGAGACGATCACGCAATATGACGTGTCAAAACGCAGGTATTGTAAGCTGCTACACATCCAAACCCTTTGACGGGTAATTATTTAAATCACAATCTGTGTAAAGATACAGATTTCGTTCGCTACCTGTATGCCAATCTCTTTTGTTGACTGTACTTTTATCCAATGTTTCCCATTAATTTCTTATCTTAACGTTCTTTTGTCTAGCGCAGTGGTTATCAGCAGTATGTATAGTCTCAGGCCAATACAATTAGTTACACACGAGTTGTATTAGTCTGAAGGTAAGATACAACTATTACTATGGTTTCTAGATCGAGCGGTACTGTCATAAAAATATAAATTAGGGTTAGGCAGAGGTGTGATAATATACAGATAATCGGTATGTTTAGGTTTCATGTAGGTGGCAAGATGGCAATACTGTCCTACTGCTTGCAACGGGTCTCCTCTCAGAATGAGAGGGATTAGGATAGCATGGCGACCATAGAGACTCCATGCTGGCCTAGTGCCGGTTGGCAAATTTCATTTACCGTCGAGAAATATCTATAAGGCATGCAGATTTCCTCACAATGTTTTCCTTCACCGTTTAAGCGACACATGAATATGAAAAATCGAGAGATGCGTGCCTTGGATTCGAACTCTTTGATTTGGCAGTCCAGTGTTCATATCACTAGGCTATCACTGCATCCACTTGCCACTAACCGACGGCATGGGATGACATAGACCCACAACCACTGCTCGACTTCGGAATCGAACCCTCAAACGTAGCAATCGCGCACGCATAGTACAAGCTCTGCTTAGTTTAGGATGGCTTGTCGGTATAATTAAGCATAGTTTCCCTTATTTTAATATGTGCACAGTATGAAAACATTTTTTTTATGTTTTTTTCGCGATTTCATGATTGATTCCATAGTAACAATACTTTATAATTATCTTTTTGTATTTTTGGCATTTTCCATGCTAAGATTTTAAAGTTATTAAGCAAAGGAAAGCATGGAAAATGCCAAAATAAATACAAAAAGATAGTTAGAAGGTAAGGTGGCATCGTTCGACATTGAACTAACTGTAAAGAAAGTTGTGTCGGTTGAGGAGCAAAAACTTGCTTTTCAATAGGTGTTACTGACGTCACCATAAGACGTAAATTCTGAATGTGAAGGCAAAATTCGATATGGTGGGTAGGACTCGAGGTGGCTTAGTGGTCATAGCGTCTGGTGTACCTAACCAGAAGACGCAGGTTCGAATCCTGCCCGCGGTCGAATTTTTCCTTTGCTTAATAACTTAAAATACTTCATAATGATGAGTACAATGACCCCTTAACATTTTCTCGACAATTAAAAAATAAAGATAAATAAAAATTAAACATTCATATTTATACTTAATATTATGTACTTAAACTGTATTTTCAAAATTCCCATTTTACTAAGAAATAACTATCACACTTCTGACTATCAGAATGCTATGTTTGTTAAGAAAGTGTGTACACGCCTCAACGTTGACACACTAAGTGTGATGATGGTGACGTAAGTGTGTATTACACAATCATTGCAAACCTGATAACAGTGCATAGTGCACACTGGTCGCTTTACACACGTTATAATATATGTAAATATTATTGTTACAGCGGCTGAATCATGACGATTCACAGTATGACCGTCACCGACGCGCGGGACTCCACCAAGAAACACTGCTGCCAGGGGTATGTTTAATCTATGTTTCATATTTATATAACACTGGCGACCCACCCCGGTGCCCAGTGCAACATGTATACATCTATACCAATATTATAAAGAAGTAAAGTTTGTGAGGTTGATGGTAATCTCTGGGTCTAGAAAGAAAGAAAGAAGAAAGAAAGAAAGAAGAATGTCTACTGACTGATTTTGATAGAAAGCCACATTATTTGTGAGTGTCATTTTTATTTTATTTTATTTTAACAATTTTAGGAAATCTTACAGCTAGGTTAACAAAGTTAATAAATTTACAGATATATGTAAACTAATGTTACACATATGAGAAGGCCAATTACAAGTTTCCGCGGATAGAAAGATATAAAATAAATAAATACGACAGAGATACAATATACATAGTATTTAAAAAGAATTAAACAATAATAGAAAAAAGAAACACACACACAAAAAACACGCACATACAACGTGTTTAGGTACTTAATTAAATGGGAATAAAAAAACTACCAGTCAGTAAGCGTTTCAGCTTAGTTATTGATGTGTGGAATAGGTCCAGCTCAGAGTTTGCCTTAACTAATTTGTTGTACGAGCTAGAAGTTCTTATGATAAAAGAGTTTTGCCTGTAATTAGTTCTCACCATAGGAACATGAAGAACGTTCGGTTTCCTCATTCGGTGTCATAGGCTATATAATATTTTGACATACTATGGTAAAAAATAAAAAATAATGTGGTAAAGGAAACACGTGCCCAACCCTGGGACAATAATTGAATATCGACGGCGAAGAGCCAATACCTTCTGACTAACATAGACCAAAATTTACACAGTGAAAATAAGGTTCAGTTTTCTAAAAAGTTTAACATATTCCCCGGTCAAATATAGTCGCGTAACGCGTTGTACTAAGATAGTAGTTGTTGTTAAATATGCGTCGACTTGAGAACCTCCTCCGTTCTTTTTTCGTCGGTTTAAATACAAATTAGTGGATTCATCAAAATACGCGAAAATCGACCCTTAAGTACAGACGCCAGCACATCAAGCTACCACAATCTGTCAAATTTCTTTGATTGATTTTCAACTTTAATAAAAGACAATAAGGTTCATATTCAATTGGGAAAATTTGAGAGTTTTGGATAGCTTGACCTGCTGGCGTCTGTACCTAAGTCAATTTCTCAAAAAAATAAGACTTATGGTATATTGGCATTTCGCCGTCGATACACAGTTAAAAATTTATTTATTTTTCTGGCTAAAAAGCAGCTCTCAATGATTTTAACATTAGAAATCGCAGACACAAATCTCCAAAGGTCATATTTTTTGTCGAGATCATAGTTCAAGAAGAGAAGACGTTCATTCATAATAATTAACACAAGATACAGTATGCTCATTGTTTTACGTTGGTAGTTCAACCAGTTCAATGCGTCAGGGAAATGATGATGATGATGATAATATTTTATTTCCATTATACACTAATGTGGAACCGCCGGGTAGGGTCAGGGTACAGGTTCAGGGTACAGGTTCAGGGGTTTTTTTTATACCACTAAGGCAAACAAGCATACGGCCCACCTGATGGTAATCGGCTACCGAAGCCTATAGATGCTTGTAACACCAGGGCTATCACTTTCGCTGTGCCGACCCTGTAAAACGAAAGAGGAATAGTTGGGTTGGCAGTATAAGGTTCAAATCCTGGGGGGATTTGTTGATTGATTTGATTTCTACCAATACAACGTTTCCTCGCGGAGCACTGGCAACCTTGCTCACCGTAAGGAACACACACAACAGCTCAGAGCAGCGTTATTTTACTTGGATTTTCTGCCAACAAGGTGGAGGTACTTCCCGGTCGGGCAGCTGCAATTTGAGTGGAATTACTCCCACTGTACCCTACCTCTCTTAAGTGTACTCTTTCTATTGCATGATCTCCTATTCAGTTGAATCTGCTGGTTAGGGAGCAGACACTGTCATAGTATAAATATCCTTTGAAAGGATAGTCATAGTATAGGAAAGGATTCCTTTCCTATACTGTGACTGTCTTCTGAGTCTGGTGTGCCTCACACTTCGCTCCCCTCCAACGTGTTTAATGAAAGTAAATTATTTGATTTGATTTAAATCGTAGTCTATTGATCATTATCCTTCGAGCCTTTTCCCAACTATGTTGGGACGGCTTCCAGTCTAATCAGATGCGGCTGAATATCTGTGTACATATGTATTTTACACGAAACGACCATCAGACTACAACCCAATTTCTGGATAATACCAATATCCTAAGGATATACTGGTTGTCAGGCTTTTTGGGCTTCAGACTACCACTAATGAATGTCAAAGATGTTCGTATGACAACCGGGAACGACGGTTTCATTCGATAGGTCATCATTACTCAATAGCGTTTTGTAATTTACCAACCGGGCAACAGCTTAGCTAAAAGTTGATAAGATCTGCGGTGTTTTCTTTTCACTAGCAAATGCAAGGCTAGTCAAATTCACAATTTTAATTGGAATACCACGGTAAATAAATAATTTATGTAAATACATTATAATCCATGAACAGAAAATACCCGAAGACAAAACTCGGTAATTAAAAGCGCCCTCTCGTGACTTAAGTAAAAACTGTTCTGCAGTTAGCGATAAAAAAAGATTCAGCGATCCACCAACAGATGTCACTACTGTCGCAGAATTATCAACTGTAATGCTTGCACATGAGATATTACAGGATTTTCTTCCTATGTCTTGAGAAATTGTACCTATTGCAATTTCCTTTTAAGGAGACCTTAATGTATTCCAAATAGATGTCAGACATATTTTTACCGTATCGGTACATACACAAATCGGTCTTTTTTGCCTTGGAATACTGCCATCTGATATCCTGGTTTCCTAATACGCTTTTAGTTCGACTTTCGTAGGATCCAAACATATTACTTCTTATTATACCTTATAACCGAATCTAACCTCATAAAAAATAACTGATAATCGAACCCAGAACCTTTTGCTTTTGCAATTACCAAACCGACGAAGAAAAAGTTTTCGTTATAAACGAGAAATAAACAGAAATGATTTTCCGTTGACATACCTAGTCCTCGGGGAACTCCCCGGGACATGGTGTAATTTATTTTTCATGAGAGTTTTCCTTTTAGATGTGTTGTTGATATCACAAATAAGTATCCATGTTACTATGTAGATTGTAGGTAGTATATGTTACGTTCAAAGATCGAAAACAGCTCACAACGCATTGTAGTCAATTATATTAGAAAGTAGAAGTAATAATAGAGGCTTAACAATCAATTGTTAGCTGTGTTTTAATTCAAAACAAAACTAACAACTTTTGTATTTATAAAAAAAAACTCTAACCTAGCCTAAGTAGGCCATTTTTTAATATTTCGTTTTTATAATTCCTTGCATTTTGAAGCTCATCTAATATAATTGACACCAACGTGTTGCGAGCTGTTTATTGTCTCAATGAGCGTTTCCGATCTTTTCGGAATAGATATACTTACAATGAGTAGTTTTTTTTTAAACAAATCCCGCACTAACTATTGGTAGTGCGGGATATTCCATACTTAAATACATGTATGATTGTATTGATGTTGGTATACCAAAAAATAAATCAATTAAAACTTACTACTATTTACCTTTTTAGGGTTCCGTACCTCAAAAGGAAAAAACGGAACCCTTAAAGGAACAGGTACACTTAGCTGTACGTCCGTCCGTCCGTCCGTCCGTCCGTCTGTCCGTCTGTCCGTCTGTCCGTCTGTCCGTCTGTCCGTCTGTCCGTCTGTCCGTCTGTCCGTCTGTCCGTCTGTCCGTCTGTCCGTCTGTCCGTCTGTCCGTCTGTCCGTCTGTCCGTCTGTCCGTCTGTCCGTCTGTCCGTCTGTCCGTCCGTCCGTCTGTCCGTCTGTCCGTCTGTCCGTCTGACCGTCTGTCCGTCTGTCCGTCCGTCCGTCCGTCCGTCTGTCCGTCCGTCCGTCCGTCCGTCTGTCAAGATCCTTTTTCTCTGGAGCGCGTGGTGGTATCAAGCTAAAATTTATGTCAAATACTCAAGTCTGTCTCTTGGAGCTGTGAAAAAATCAAACTTCTAAGCCAATCCAATCAAAAGATACAGCCGTTAATGCCGCAAATTTTCGAAACTCACAAGGGAATCAAACCTACTTCCCGTAAACCCAGAATCTTGAAATTTGGTACAAAACAACGTCTTATAGCACAGATAAAGGAAAAATTGCGAGAACCGTAAATTTTTAATTACATCATACAATAACAATATTTTTAATAATTTTACAGTTACTACCCCTTTCCTCATGAACGCGTATAATTATGTATTAAATTGAAATTCATATCAAATACTCAGGTCTATAATACCTTTAAGCTGTAACAAAATCAAACTTCTATGTCAACGCAATCAAAAGTATAACTACAGGTTTGTACGGCACCCTCGGTGCGCGAGTCCGACTCACACTTGGCCAGTTTTTTTTTCTTCTGTGGAAATCCTCATGGACTGCCGCCATCCGGGGAGAAGACGGGGTGTGTCGGACTCCGCCCAAGTGGGCGACCTACCGACTAAAACCACAGGAGATGTTCGCTTCACTTACAATGGTCGGGAACGCGGGAACCAGTTGTTATTCCTCCGCGAACTAAGTACTACTATTTACCTGACCTAGCCTTATATGTTTTATATTGTATTAAGTATAACCATGTATGTATTGTGTAAACTGACATTGACTATTAATTAGCATTGGTTTTCCGGAAAAGGCAATCTGTAAGGAAAACAGAAATGATTTTTTATACTTCTAAGGTGGCAAACAAGCATACGGCGCACCTGATGCGGTTACCGTAGCCTACCGGAAAATTATATTAATGTTAAATAGAAAATTATTGTGTCATAGGTCTCGCAGTACCTAGTAAATGTGATTGCTGAGCAGTCTACGATTCGATTCTCATGTATTTAGGTTTATTTTAAGAAACTCTCATAAGCAATTTGGAGCTTGGATTTGTGCCCGATTGACGGCAATTGGCTCACACGTTCGCTCCTTGCAACTGAGCGTGCCTATTGCCATTAATTGGACCTAAAATTACTTACAAATTCCATGCGACCTTAAACATACCGATGAAGTGTACTAACATTAGCACACGTCTGCCTAACCCTTCCAAGAATACAGACGTTTTTATAGGCTATGTTAAAACTTGAAATGCTACTATTTCAATACATAGATCAAGGAAAAACATAAGAGGAAACTCCTTCGTTTAGTAGCGTCAGCAACAATTTATACCAAGTCATTTTTGTCGAGTCATGCTCCTGCTTCGTCTACGTAGCATGATTAAGTTATTTCTTTATTTACTAGCTGTCTATCACGTTTACATTATGTATCTTAACAAGCTGAATCATAATCAATCAAAATATCAATGCAAAAATATATTCGTAAGCATTTTTCTGCAAAATACAAACGACAAAAAAATATAATACATACATATTATCACGTCTATAATATATTCCTCAAATGTTTAGACTGAGGTGTAGGTACCGATGTACAGTCAGCAGATCAACAGGCTATCCAAAACTGTCAAATTTTCCCAATTGAACATAAACCTTAAAATGTTTGCATTAAAGTTGAAAATCTATCAAATAAATTGGCAGATTGGGGTAGGTTGATGTGCTGGCCTCTCTACACCCTCAATTCGCCATAATGTTTAGGTCCCATGTAATAGGGAGCGAGCCTATTGGCGATGCTGTGGTCTAGTGGTTCGAATGTCGGACTGAAGAACACAAATATTTATGTGCCGAATATAAAGTTTTTGTGTTTGTCTTGGTGTTTTATATATATGTCCTAACCTGTATACTACTTATGTACGGTTAGTACGTACTGCTTATGTACTTACATTATAAGTATGTAATTACAAAAAAAAAGTATGCTTATAAGTCTTATATCCATTGTCTAGTACCCATAGTACAAGCTCTGCTTAGTTTGAGACTAGATGCTGTGTAAAATTGTCAGTAACCGTTATTAATTTCATTCTATTGTTAAATTAGTAGAGAGCTATAAGTACCACCTATTTTGTCACACACTAAGATTTTCCTCTGTTTGGTTTTCACGTTTACGTAAAACACTTGTAGGGCATACAAATTTTGATCTCAGCCAGAAATCAAACACGCGACCCGTGACAGAAGCCGATAATTCAGCTAATGCGTCAATTGGCATCATTGGCGCATCATCAACATCCTATAATAGATTGTTTCACCCTAACACAGCCTCTAACAAACCAAAAAATTTAAATTATGTAGTTAAAAATATCAGCTAATGTAGCCAAAAAAGTACTTATTTGGAAATCGAATAAGTAACAAAATCAGGTAAACTAAATTGGGAATTCTCAGACAATAGATAGACTTAAATCTATGCGGTAAAGCCGGTAAGTCTTTGTTCTACAACTTGCCTGATTATTCATTTCCAATGGCTGTAAAATTGTTGATTTTCCAGTCTAATAAAAGAAAAAGGTCAGAAGGTAAACTTAATACTTCTTTGTTAATTAATTTCAATTTCAATAAATTCTAATTTCAAAAAATCTGTATTTTTTTCCATGACTTAAATTATAATTCTAAATTCAATTACGAGAAAGAATGTTAGAAATATTAGAATAATTATAAGCAGTGATAGCCTAGTGATATGACAATTGGACCGCCAGGTCTCGAGTTCGAATGCAAGGCGCGCACCTCTTACTTTTCGAATTCATGTGCGTATTAATAATTAATTACCTACCGCTTAAACGGTGACGGTTGAAGGAAAAATACCGTACGTAAGCACAGGAAACCTGTATGCCTTAGAGATTTTCCTAATGTGAAGTCAGCCAATCTGCACTAGACCAGTGTGGTCTGTAGCCTAATAAGGAGACCCGTGCCCAGCTTTGGGACAGTATATGGGTCGATTATGATGATGATGACGTACTTAATTAAAAAACCCTGCTTATTTACAAAAGATAGTCACAACATTTCGTTTAAGTTTTACACACATTAATCACTATTATCTTTAGAAAACGACGTTATCAGGCTACCTATGCGGTACTGTCGAGTGTCATACGTCTACCTGAAGTGAGGTGACTACCTTCTACTTCGCTATCTTTGTGTTCAAACATGCTTCTGGTTCTTGAACATCGTCAATAAATAAATCAACCTACGATGATAATATACCAAACGCATGATAAAATTAAATTATAACTGAATAACATTTTGCAAATTTACCGACTCGACTGCGCTGTCTTTTACACGAAACTGAGCTTATGCAAAATTCTTCGTCAATAAAGAATTCTATTATTTAATGTAGCGGACACTATCCTACTCTTCAAGTCACGAGGTCCATTCAGTCTTTTCTGGTTCTGGTCACGAGATTCAAGTCAATATTTTCCTGATCTAATTCCATTAAGCTTACAAAAAAAAACTAGACATAAAAACGATTTCAATGGCAGTCTTTTTATGATTTATTCTGTCTCATACAATAATGATTTCTGTAAAAATCATTATGGCTCAAAGGTGCTTGCCTTTTGAAAGGCTTTGAGCGAACTGTTATTTTTAGCACTAGTAATAAAAAAATAAACATTATAATAGTGTCAATAGTGTCAACTAGTCAAGCAGTGTTAATGGTTTTTCTCTATTAAGACATTTTTAGCAGCAGGTCGAGAGTTTGAATTTGTTCCCGGTTAAAGTCTTTTTTTTTTTCTCCTATTACATGTAACCGTTATCATATCGGAGAACTTCGTGCCTACTTAAAAGAAGTATATCTTTATCTTAATCTTATAATAATGTGTATTTAATATTTAAGTTTGAGTCCACATGTCTGTTTTCATCAACTATCATAGGAAAAATTAACGTCTAAGAAACAGGCTCAGCGTAGTTTAGACTTTAGGGATCATTTTGTTTCTAAACATACCCATAATATTGTGATATCAATAAGAAGTGTACATTTGTTTCTTAATTTTCAATAAACTATTATTATTATTTTCTTCTTTTTATAGTACGGAAAATCCTCATGAATCGTCTCATTATAACTCTGCCTAACCCTTCGTGAAGCACAGGCGTGATAGCATATTTTATATTTATTTAATAGTGTCTTATTGCCTTTTTTTGGGTCGACAGAGAATAGAAAATAGCACTAACAGTTACCAGTCAGCAACTCAGCAGATCTCTGCTGTTAGAAACAGACACCTGCCCCTTTTTTTATTGTAAGGAAAATCCTCATAAATCCTCCGCACTGTCCACACTCCTCCCTCCTAAAAACCGCACTTGCCTTCACCTGTCCTATTGTCATGGCCATGGGATCCGCGAAATTCGGCACGACCTTGACAGGCTGTGGTGCAGCAGTTGCTGAACTCCATCAATTAGCGAGGCCTTTCCTCGCATACTGATTGAAGGCACGCGTGTTCGCCACATGCGTTCCGCCGACTGGGGCTTGTCTGGTCGAGCAGTGGAATCTCAGTTCAACTGCCCGCAGGCTACAAGAGGTACCTACCTAAGTAAAAAGTAATTAAATAAAAATATTATTAATAAACTTATTACATTTTTCATTTTGTAACTTTTGATATTTATTAGCACTTGCTTTTGAGAGACATTATATTGAAGGCCCTGGACTGGCGTAGTAAGCTATGGCCTACTACCGTACCTATTTCATCAGGTCTTTGGGATCCCTTCCATTTTGAACCCTTGACCAGGTCCATTGCCAACCGTAGGATTGTTAAAGGTTCTGTCACGATTTCATGAATCCCATGGCAAGGGATAGCAAGTGCCATTTCCAGTCGATACAAGTCTGACAAACCCTGCCGCTTCTACAGTTGGCAGACCGGTTTTACAGACCCCGAAAAGGACAATAAAGGACTAATATTATTAATTAATAATTAATTATCACTCGCTTAAAAACTGTGAAGGAAAACATCGTGAGGAAACCTGCATACCTTAGAATTTTTTCTCGACGGTTTGTGAAGTCTGCCAACTCGCACTAGGCCCGTGAGGTGGACTATAGCCTAATCCCTCTCAATGTGAGAGTAGACCCGTGCCCAGCAGTGGGACAGTATATGGGTTGATGATGATGATGATTATTAACGATTTTAAAAAGCGACGGTAACTATATGCCACCATGTAAATAGGCATAAATACTAACTAACAAAAAACAAAATATAAGTACGTGTCCTTCACATACTATTTGAATAGATCGCGGTAGATAGCAACACTTCAGCGATTAAGGGGACGTTTCCGTGATCGATTACAAGTTTGACGTGATTTTAAAATCATTTTTCGCATACCTATAACCTGCAATGCAGACAATATATCAATATAGTCACATTCTTAGTTTAAACTAATAGACATTAGTTATCTTTTAAAACGAAAGTTTTGTTGTTGTAAACGAAGCTACGAAATACACTTGTCTGCCCTTGATTTATGGTGAACACGTGATCATATTCATCACAACCCTGAGAGAAGACCGGATGACCTATTAATATTAGAATAAAACATTGTAGGTAATCAAAATAAGATTATTGTCGAGGTCAATTCAAAATTATGTGTAGTCAATGACATTGATTTTTTAACACACTTTTGTCTAATGTTCAAAACTGCTGACATTCCGGTAGTCGTTCTCAATCGACTTCTTAATGTCTATTATGCTAAATATTCGCTTGTTATGAAACTGTCCGGCCATAAGATGACGTAAGTACGTCATAGATTATTTTTTGTTCATGCACAACACTAGTTTTGATCGATTGTTCGCATTTCAAATGACCTCTATTACGCAATTAAAGAATTGCTGGTAATCACTTCCTAGCTCTCGCGAGATGACAGACGTAAGTTGACAATCAATCGAGTGAATTAACAAACACAACTCGACTGGACACATTCCATTTCAGTTGTTGCTCATTCAGCCTCAGATATGAAGTGAAATATACTTTAGAAATTATGTTCTTTGACTGAAACTTTTACATCTCATTTAAATATTTTTAAATTATAGTTTGAAATGTTTTTGCAATTATGAAATGTTACATTAATTTATATGCAGCAGGTCAAGCTATCCAAACCTGTCAAATTGTCCCAACTGAATATCAACCTTAGTACTTTGTGTTAAAGTAGAAAATCAATCAAAGAAAATTGACAGTTTGGGGTAGCTTGATGTGCTGGCTTCTGTACTTAAAAGTATACTTAGCGATTTATGGCAATAAAAAATAATTGACATAAAAATCTAATCTATGTTGATTGTGGGTGTTGAATACTAAATAATAAAAATAAATATTTATGTGGATTACCAAAACAGCACTATCTATGTTTTTTATACTGATATTGAACTATCGGCCAAATCTCGTTGCCAACACCAACGTTGCTGGGGAAACCTAGGCTGAGATAAAAACCTAAATCAACTTAAAATTATAGTCTTCAATCTTGAATTGTAGTTGGTACGAATTGCGTGTAGGGTCAAGTTAGCATGGAGCTTCCCACAATTTTCCTGGTCCCCAGCTGCGAGAGTAATTTCTAAGCTGCCATGTTTAGAAGCCAGAAAAATACCTTCAGACCCTCGCCAATTTGACAAAACGTAAACATTCTATATGAGAAAGGGATAAACCCTTTCTTATAAACATAGCGGTGTAGACCAAATATTTTACTATTGCCACCCTGTTTTTTTTTACCTTATAATGAATCAAACACCGACATAAAAATTCACGTAAACCGACTTAAAATATCGAACAAATAATTAAAGTAACACAAACTTGTTAACGTAGATCTTCCAAACATTTAAAGCGACGTCACACAAACTGTACGGACGCGTTCCAGAAACTCATTCATAATGTATTTAGCGTCGCGGAGCGTCACAGTCTCGACAGCGTCACTCCGCAATTTAGACTTCTGCCATTCACCTGTACAGTGACAGCCATCAATCGTTGTCGGTGTATTCAAAATGTGTAACGTTACAAGACACGGTCAGTAGTGAACAGGGCTCAGGTACGATGAGTCGTTTTTACAATATGTACTGAAAACTGTGAAAATCGTGGTTACAGTGTCCAAAAACTGTGATAACTCGTGATTTTTTAGTGAAAACTACGGTTTTGCATATTAGAGTGTAGTCTATTGAGTCTAGGTTCTATTACTAAAGTTTTTTTTTACTTTTCCCTTTCTTTGAAGTGCTGGTGAAAATTTTGCAAGCTGTTGCAGTAAAATGATGCAATGTTTTCTATACCTAATCAATTTATTTTTCGTTAAGATTGATAACAAAATTAGTAACGTAAAGAGTTACCTAACATGCAATCATATTTAAAACACTATAATATAATATTGAGCCTTTGAAAATCTTAGAAAATGCCATAATCATCAAGCTTGGTACACTGATTAACTGTTTAGGTATAGGATGCGGCTTACCATGGTCTTGACATAAACCCTTATAGGGAATCTGCTGGCGAAGAGAGGCTGGGTTATTTTTTTCTTAATACCAAATACCATAAATATACACCATACATATACAAATTCTATGCCAAATTTTTGACAAACAAATATATTTTTTTATTAATTAGGTACTTATCTTAGGTACAAGAATAGATGACAGCGCTCGTCTATTGGATGTAGGTCTAATTTCGTATCAGCTTGAGTTCAAGTAGTTTCTGGATCAAAAATCGATTATTTATTAGCTTTATTGGTGGAGGTAAACATCGTAAAGAAACCTAGACCGTCTGGAAGGACTGCAGTTCCTAAAGCCTGGTAGTTCTAGACCAGCGTGGTGGACTGTTCTGGCCTAAACTATCTCCTTCCTTAATAGGTGGCTCATGTCGCGGATGGATACTGAACTGAATTACTATAATAATAATAAATTTAATAAATGTTCTACCGCTACTTCCACAATATCACAGTATTTGGAATAATGTAGCTATGATGTCAATTTTTAAATAAAAGTTTATGTAGGTATAAAGTTGTAACTGACATTTGATATCGCAAATACTTGTGTTTATAGACCTTACAAATTGCAAAAAAAAAAAACAATTAAAGCCTG
Organism: Acronicta alni; assembly: GCA_964056405.1. Lineage (NCBI taxonomy): Eukaryota > Metazoa > Arthropoda > Insecta > Lepidoptera > Noctuidae > Acronicta > Acronicta alni. Next base: position 10,926,642 of record OZ043927.1, on the reverse strand, counting down.
GCGCCCACTGGCGGAAAGGCAGAGGATATTTAAGCAACGAATTTGAATTTTCCGGGCCAATAGCGAGCATTTTAGAATAAAACTCCAACGTTTTTATTGTCAATTGCTTAATAGTGTCCAATTTGCTAAATCACTTGAAGTGCAGTTTCTAATCGAGCGTTTCCTTTGTCCTTTATTTGTTGGACGGGATGGGACGGGGTTAGCTATTCTTAGCTTGAACCGCACTAGAGATGCGACAACTAACTTCCACCCACGACTTCGTGACGTCGCATATTATTTTACCTGTGCCTGTAGGGGTCTTTTCAGGGGTCAGAACAATACACGCTTCCTCCTACGTAGTCGTCCTTTACATTAAACTAAAACATTTGCAGCAGCAGTGATAGCCTATTGATATGACCATTGGAGTGTCAAGTCAAAGGTCTCGAGTTGGGTCAGCTGAAGGCGGGGAATTAGAATGCGAGGACCTCTCCTTGTCGATTGAAGGGGTCCACAGCCTGTCATACTCGTAGCGAATTTCTCAGATCCCATACCCATCACTATGTCTAGGGCATGTAAGGATTTGTAGACTCCGATTATTAATATTTTTTAATTATTGGTGCTTTTTAAAATGTATTTTATTTATTAATATTGTCAAGTCATCATCATCATCAGCCTATACTAGTCCACTGCTGGACGTAGGCCTCCCCTAATGTGCGCCATTTCACCCTGTCCTCGGCTTTTCGCATCCAGCTTCTACCAGCAGCCTTTCGCAAATCATCACGTGCTCCATCTTGCCGGAGGGCGTCCTACACTACGTTTGCCGAGTCGCGGTCTCCACTCGAGAACACGTCTACCCCAGCGGTTGTCGGTTCTTCTGCAGATATGGCCAGCCCACTGCCACTTCAGCTTGCTAATCCGGTGTGCTATGTCGGTTACTTTGGTTCTCTGTCGGATAACCTCGTTGCGGATTTTATCCTTCAGAGAAACTCCAAGCATAGCACGCTCCATAGCACCCTGTGCGACTTTAAATTGGTGGACTAACCGCACTGTGAGTGTCCACGTCTCAGCGCCGTAGGTATTGTCATGTAAATATGGAGAATGCTGGTTAGCCCGTAATTGGCTAGTGTGTTACCCTTATATATTTTATGATATAATACATTGTCTACACGGGCTGTACGAAGATCTAAATAAATAAATACAAGTAAAGGCAAGTGCGGTTTTAAGTCGGTACGAGTCAGGTTGGGGAACATCCATGAGGATTTTCCGTACAATAAAAAAAAAGAATTGCACCCTAGGGCGGGCTGTCTTTAAAAAAAACATTCACACTTCATGTTGCCAGTAAAAATCCTCCAATGAATATAGCTAACCGCTGTAGGTACCACTGTTATGTTTACAACCAAATATCACCGCTTTACCTTGATTGAATTAGGTGTTTCCGGATATTTTTAACAACATTAGATTTTATGTATTTAAAAATAATTTGATAAACTCGATTAACTCTTATTTTTTTGTTGTTACTTTTAGAGTTCCTTGTTAATATTTTTAGTATAACATCTCCATTAACATCCTCCAAATGGGCTCGTCGCTAAATAAACTGCGATGACTGATGGTCCTGAAAGTTTAAGAAGGACTTGCCACGGTCGTACCATAGATAATAGACACTATAGGTATATTAGGAGAGTCGGACTATTCTTAGTACAGTGGCCAGCACATCAAGATACCACAAACTGTCAGATTTTTTTGATTGATTTTCAACTTTAATACAATACAATAAGATTTATATTCAATTGGGATAATTTGACAGTTTTGGATAGCTTGACATGCTGGCGTCTGTACGTCAACTTTATCGGGCTTATACGGACCGTCTGCCACCGAGTACCCGCGGGTACTTCAGACTCGTACCGACTGAAAACTGCATTTGCCCTTTAAAATTGATGATATTCGCCACTGGACCCCATCAAGGAGGGAACAATCGCCTTCAAGGCTTTCCGTCCCTGTGACGACTGAGTTTTCATAAAACATAATTATAATCAAAACGTGAGTTCCTGACGTTTATAAAAGCTAGTTTTAAAAATTATTACAGCAATTTTTATTACCGTAAAATAACCGTACCGTAAGCGAATATAATTAAAAAAATAACACGATAATCATGAGACTTATGTAACATATATAATTCCTATTTTATTTATGAAACTGAAATTAAACAACACGTAACGATTCAATTCGAAAGCTGAACACAATTTACTTAAAGGTAAGAATTGAATTTTATTCCATTGATGTAACATTATGTTAATGAATGATTGATTGATTCTAATTTCGAATTCATAACTGTACGAGTACTTAGTCCGTGGTTCAAGATATGTTAAATTATGATCGATGTCGTTGCACTGGCTGTCCAGCGTAGGTGCGATACCGCGTAAACGTCATCAACCAACGTGTAGATGAAGCTTTGCAGACCCCATTAAAATACTTTGTAGACGCAGCGACGGCTTTACGTAGCTTCTGCGTATAAGTTACGTAGTGGTTGCATAGACACTGCGTAGGTTCTACGTAGACGCTGCGTAGGTATTGCGTAGGCTTTGCGTAGCCACTGCGTAGGCGTTGTGTATACGCTGCGTAGTTGCTGGCTGCGTGGGCTGTTACGTAGCCGCTGCTTAGGCTTTGTGTAGATGCTGCGTCGGCTTAGCGTACCCACTGCGTATACACGGCGTAAACACCATTTTAACGGACATGTTACTAAAATAATTGCAATATGTTCAAGGTTAAGGTAACTACGCAGCGTCTAAGCTGCGCACTCATTATTGAGTTTCCATGCTTATAACTCCAAAACAGAACCCTTCTAGTAAAATTTAAATATTTGTGTAGCATTACAATTATAGACAACAAACAAGATTTATGACAAAAATGTATTACACAACTTTTTTTTTTTATTTCAATACAAGCGTCTACATAACTCTAGGGTTACCACGCTCTATAATGTTTTGCGTTGTCATGCTAATCCTTGTTATCGCGTCGATTCTAAGGAATGTTTTCCAAAACTCATAATATTAATAATTCGATCAGAATTAGGGCGTACAAATAAGCTGCTGTCACGAAAATATCAAGATCAGTGTCTGTTCCCTTTTAAGGAATTTCATTAACGCCAACCAATTTAGGCCAAGCATACCTACCGATGGTAAACAGGTTGTTCGCTGTTTACGTATTTTGCCTGCCTCGTGATCAGAACGTTTTTGCAATTATGCTAAATTAGTGTTGACGTCATTATTCGGTAATACTTGACCCAAATTGAGTACCGTAGCATCCATAGCCACTTTTATATCCACAAACCGGTATTTTGGATCATAATATACCATCACCGTCGTACCACTACGCCACGTTTTACTTCACAAATGTTAGGCATCATCATCATTAACCTATATTAGTCTACTGCTGGACGTAGGCCTTGCGCATCCAGCTTCTGCCAGCAACCTTTCGCAAATCATCACTCCATCTTGCCGGAGGGCGTCCTACACTACGTTTGCCGAGTCGCGGTCTCCATTCAAGAACACGTCTACCCCAACGTTAGGCATAGGTGTAATTAATGGTGTACATTAACTACATGTATATACGTTTTAAGTCCTAATGCAATGGCGAGCCTATAGCCCAGCGAATGCCAAGCTACTACTGAGAATTTCCTAGAAAAGTCCCGCAGTGTCCGACCTAAGACCTCATTCAGCATGCTTAATAGCTAGGCTTAAAACCACTAGACCAAAGAAGCAGTCTGTTTAAATCCGAAAAACTGTCCCTTTAATTTGTATTGTTGTTACTTCTTGATGAACCTTATCTCTATGTACAGTAAGTATATGGGTTGATGATAGATAGGTTAGCCTATCTATCATCAACCCATATACCTACTGTCCCACTACTGCGCACGGGTATCTTCTCACAGAATAGAGGAATTAGGCTATAGTCCACCACGCTGGCCTAGTGCGGGTTGGCAGAGTTTACACGCCGTCGAGACAATCTCTAAGGCACGCAGGTTTCCTCACATTTTCCTTCATCGTAATAATTAATTATTAATACGCACATGATTTCGAGAATATCAGAGGTGCGTGCCTTGAATTCGCACTCGAGACCTTGGACTTAGCAGTCCAATGGTCACACCACTAGGCTATCACTGATTTGTGCCTTTTTATGTCTATATCTTATTATTCTTAACTATACTTCGGTGTAATATTCACCTCTGCCTACGAATGGTAGCAAATCGCCCTAGGGCCTACACTAGGACGATTTGATTCGATTGTCAGTCAAACTGTGTTTACAGATTAACTAATTAGCGCACTTATTCCTTAGCTACGAGTCCCACACAATATTTGCCAAAACAAGCTTACAATAGTTACTAAAATTCGTTGAGAAAGGTGTTTGCCTTTATCTAGTGTCAATAGGTAATACTTTGCAAGACATTCTAGTAGTTAGGTAATAAAATTATGATTGCGAAACGCTTCATAAATTTACAAGTCGGTAATATGTCATGCGTTTCATGCATGTCACCTCTCACATACCAACCATGGCTTATTAGATTATTTTAATGACATACCTACACAAGAAAAATATGTAAGTAGTGTACCTAGTTATATTTCATTTCATAATACTTTATAAAATATTGTATGAGTTATGAGTTGGAATTAAATTTAGCTAAGTACTTATGTGAGGTTTGATATTATAGATATATTATGATTGATTGATTATACATTATATTCATGTAGTCATTATTTTCTCTCTGATACGCGCCACCTTCATTTGCCAGCTTCAACAGTAAGGAAAAACATTGTAAAGAAACCTGCATATCTCAGAGATTTTGTCGATGAAGAACAAGAGAGGTAGGGAGGGCATAGTGGCAGTAATTCCACTCAAATTGGAGCTCTCCGACTGGGGAAGTACCTCCGCCTTGCAGAAAATCGCAGTGAAACACTGCATTGTGCTGTGTTGTGTTTCTAACCGTGAGCAAGGTTCTGCTGGCAGTAGGGGGACTTTGACCCTTATACTGCCAACCTTACTATTCCTATTTAGTTTTACAGGGTCGGCAAGTGATAACCCTGGTATTGCAAGCGTCTATAGGTGACGGTAACCGCTTACCATCCGAAGGGCCGTAGGTATGCTTGTTTGCCACCTGAGTGGTATAAAAACAAAACTGGGTCGTCTACGAACACGTACTACCCCAATGTGGTGGAGTAATCCTAACCCCTCTCATTCTGGGTGGAGGTGGGTACCTCCTCTCTCTCGCTCTCTCTCTCGCAACAGGGTAATAAATTGGTTCATAAGTAACACACCTCCACCAGTAATAACCTTCGCTGATCAACAGATCTGCTATCGTTGAGACTCCTGCGTCAATCAGCAAGCAAAGATAGCAAAAAATATCCAAAAGATGATAACTTTGCGCATCGTATACTAATCTGTCACAACAATATTATCGAGGTACTTGTGCGCACCCTAGTTATCAGTTCGAAGTGGATTTTTATCTAGATATCAGTTGATTAAGTTGCCAATATTGACATTGTTGTACCATTTTTTCATAATCCGCCGAGTGTTTACCCAACTATGTTGGTTGGGCTTCCAGTCTCACCAGATGCGGCTGAATATCAGTATTTTACACGGAAAATTTCGCGCATTTTTAGCATAGGATTAAACTTTTAATTATCAACCCATCTCGTGTTGGGCGCCTGTTGACCCCTTTTGCTAAGCCTCGGATACTATTCAGTGGTTTTCACCTTGCTTCACCTTGTTTCACCTAAAAAAATAAAATAAAAAGGTTTATTGACAGTAATTATGAATTTCACAGCCGGAGGACTTGAAAAAACCGAAATTATTTTAATACTGATACTATAGCCGCAAGTAAATAATTAAAAAAAATGTTTCGATTTGATTTGATTCATCTTCATTATTACCTATTCATTATCCTGTTTACTATCCTATTTACTATCCGTTACTTTGATGGTTGATTTGATGACTGTTTTTTTTTTTCATTTAAAGTTCGTTGTTCGTCACATTGTGTCCCCCTGTCATATTCAACGAAGCATCATAAAAATATGGCTGGTCATAATTACACAGCCATTCATTAATTATATTATTCATAGCATTATTAAAATCATAACAGTAGACATCCATCCTGTGTTAAACAAAAAACTTATCAAAACTAATCTGAAAACAGCACAGGTGAAAATTTTATGGTACTTACTATCTGACAAACACACCAGAGAATATAATTATGATTCATGGACATGGCAAAAGTATAATATAGTACAGAGGCCAGCAAATCAAGTTACCCCAATCTGTCAAATTTCTTTGATAGATTTTCAACTTTAATGTTAACCGTAATAAGGATCATATTCAATTGTAAATATTTTACAGTTTTGGATAGCTTGACCCGCTGGCGTCTGTACATTAGATATATACCGCTATATTCCACCATAGATAGGTATGTATTATGTATCTTACTATACCGGCTCGTGGCTAAGTTATAACTACACTAATCAATCTTATTGTATTTTTTTTTGCATTTTCCATGCTACGATTTTAAAGTTATTAAGCAAAGGAAAAATCCTGCCCGCAGTCGAATTTTGCCTTTGCTTAATACACTAATAAAACTATCTTCATGGGTAAGCTGTGCCAGCCACGGTCAGCCTGTGGATGGGTAACCATTCTTAACACTCCGCAACAGTGCTCCGTAAGGAAACGTTGTGTTGGCAGTGGAGGGACTTTGACTCTTATACTGCCAATCCAACTCTTCCTCTTTCGTTTTACAGGCTCGGCAACACTAAGTGATACCCCCTGGTGTTGCAAGCGTCTGTAGGCTACGGTAACGACTTACCATCATGTGGGTCGTATGCGTATTTGCCACTTTAGTGGTATAAAAAAAATATTTGGTAAATCACAATAAGATTCGACACAGCCTTACGAGTCCACAACGCAAGTAGAAGCGGACCTCTAAGAATCCGAAAAGTGGTATTTTAGGACCTCTGCTCTCCAAACATTGCGTCGATTGGTGATTATGGCATTATTTTTCCAGAAGCGTTTAATGAAAATTATAGTTTCGATTGGTAGTAAGATGTAACAATCCGCCTGATTAGCAGAATTACATGTGAGCTACCAACTGGTCAAATTGCGGCGCTCAAAAGTTTTACTGTATATCGTCGTGTAGATTTAGTATGCGAGGAAAGGTCGTGGCGAATTTCGCTGATCCCTTGGTCTATAGGGCACACTATAGGGCAAGACAAGGCAAGTGCGGTTTTTAGTTGGTACGAGTCCAACATACCCTGTCACCTCCCCGGGTCCATGAGGATTTTCCGTAATAAAAAAAAAAGCTGCCTGGCCCGAGCCCTAATACCTATTTACTCAAATAGCGTGCCTTATCTTTACACTTGTGCTTCCCATCAGGGTTCACAGACTAGCGTCGAATTCTTTCAAATCCACATTGAAAAAGAAATAAAAAAGAAAGAAAAGCCCATGTTGATTTAATTCTTAACTTAAAAATCTAAGTACCTATATATCAGTCAAAAGTATACTTTCTAGATTAATGCGTGCAACATTGCCTTTAAAACTCCTGTGAAAAAAAAACAGTGCTAAAAGTTTAAAGTTAGTGGTCTGAGTGCCAATGTTTAGTATAAAATGTCGGAAAAGCAGTTGCTAAGGCAAAGCTCTTTGAAGAAACCCGGGAAACCTGATGTGAGGAAGAAGCATCGTCATGTGCTCATCAGACTACCAGACTCTGATGCTGACAGGTAATCATCAGCTAAAAACGATCGGCATATTTCATTTTATTTTGTCGTAAAATCACATCATTTCTATAGCATAATCATCTACTTGAAAATTACACTATCAGTTTCCCCGTCTCTCTCATTTACCCGAACGACCCGTAACGTATCATTTTAATTAAAATACTTGAGTAATTTTAATGATTACAGAGTGTGTGAGTACAGAGGCCAGCACATCAAGCTACGACAATCTGTCAAATTTCTTTGATAGATTTTCAACTTTAACTTAACAAAATAAGGTTCATTTTCAATTGGGAAAATTTGACAGTTTTGGATAGCTTGACCTGCTGGCGTCTGTACATTTTATCATTTTATAGATCTTATCTTAGTACAATCTATAAATAAAAAAAGAAATCTAATCTAATCGAATCATTGTTTTCGTATATGTATGTACTTGACAAATTCCTAGTAAGTACGTGTATAACGTGTTGTGGTAGTCAATCTTGTTTTTGATAACTAAATACTTGTGTAACATTGATTGTTCAATGTTCAGTTTATAAAACTCCTGATTGTTTTACTTGCGCAATGAATAGCTTGCAAGCGACAGTGAATTATATAAAATCGAATTTAAATAACTGTGTTATAAATAATTCATTTAAAAGATCTTTATTTAAATCTTTCGAATAATTTAAATATCTTGCCAGTATTGCCATCTATGTTTAAGCTTGTTAAGTTTCATGTAGCCTGAAACCGCTCCAAACAGCTGTTCTTCGTATCGATTTTCGCAATACCCGCAAGCAAGTTCACTACGTAACTACCTGCCATTTGATTATATACGTCACTGACATAGTCAAAAACCTATTAGTAACCGCGTTACGCGATACAAAAGTAAAATAAAATACGTACGCGCTTTATTTTGTTGATAACAGTTCCTATTGTTCCTACTCATAGTGGAAAACTCATGGGAAGTGTTTTAGGTTATGTTGTTGTGTGCCCCTGATCAGCTAACCTGTCACATCTGAAACAGTGTTGCAACACCATGGATAATTCGCTCCGTAGTGGTCTGCATAGGAGAACCTTTATAAGCAACCATGCTGATGACGGACCAATAGATACGATACGTCTTGTGTCCCCTATCAATAGATTTGCCATATTTCAAGGCAACTTTAGTCATGACGATGATGATTACCCGGAAAAGTGAGTAATTTGTCGTTGTCAACATAATCCATCCTGACTCTCATAATCCAACAGAAAAACAAACTATTGATATTACTAGTTAATAACTTAACTGTATTGTGTACTACAGTAATAACTAAGAGAAACTGTCCGTAGTACATATTTTAGTACTGCTATTAGATAACAGATGGCGTTACTGATCTCAAAATTTTGTTCTAGGCCATACAAACTCAAGACTAAGATCGTAATTACTGCACTAGCGGTCCTGGTCTTCGTATCTGCACTCAGTGGCTACCTCATCGGCAGTGCGGACTATGCTTCACGAAGGACGGCGGAACCCCCTGATCCAATTGAACCACTCAAACCATCAGCCTCCCGACTCCACGTTTTCCAAAAAGCGGCTGTGTGCACGGATGCGCCTCAATGTTCACTAATTGGCAGGTATGTAACTATAATATTTATCATGAAAGTAGGGATAAAATATACTGATGGCCTACAACTTTTTGACGGGTCATTTCAGTTATATTCAACACCTCGGTAGTAGACGTGTCTAGAAGGAAGTGATAAACAGGGCTAACCTCGTTTATCCGAGTGCTTTTGGCATTTTAGTACCTAAGGGATCTTTCTTTCAGCGGTTCTCAAAGACATGCCTTTGGCGCCCCGGGCGACCTAGGACCTATCTGCTGTTCATCCCTTTTCCGATGCAACGTTACTAACCAAAACAATACCTCCATATTTGTAATACCATAAAATTGTTATAACAGCGATTTATTATTGTGCCTAACCTATCCAAGAAAGAATCCGTGATTCCGTGTGCCTCTCGAGTTATTTACCGTAAAATAATTTGATTTCTCAAAACATGAAATAACAGCTACTCTCCGCTAGATGACGCCACGGTAAGACCAAATTATTATGAATTCATAGTTTTCTCAAGTATTATATTCGCTACCTACCTACATAATGAGCATGGATTAAACTTACAATAGATAGCTAGTGTGTATGGAATACTAATTGCTTATTCAAAGTAATTTTTACCTCACTCGCAGTCACATTGAGCCGGCATTCAGGGTTGCCTAAGTTACAATTTTACTACCAAACTAGTATATATATTTTTTTGTAAAACAGCGGACGGTTTATTCCTACCGTCCACAATCGTAAACATCGCACAAGGTTTTTTTTAATGTTTTCAACACTGTTCGGACGTCTCAATCCATAATTATTATTATTTTGGAAATGAGACCTGTTTGCACCATAAAAGATACTGATTAATTATTGTACACCCAGGTAAAGAACATTAAGTATAGTCCAGTCCAAGAAATCTCTTCAAGATAACGAGACTTAAAACTAATTTCAATCCAAAATTATGAAGAAAGAGGCATAACCTAATTATGAAAAAGTCCCTTTTCCCTTAAAATAGTTATCAACTCCACATTAAATGCATAATTTGTGGCCTTAATACAATCGGTATACATACACATATCATTTATCTGTACTTTAAAATGTAGGAACCCAATTTAATTGATCATACTGTGCAGAATTCTACCACCAAAATATATACTAAAAATAGTAGAAAATTTAACTTTGACTTCGGCATACCAAGCCGGCTTACGCACACACGTAGACTTCTATAAATAAACAAAACATCCTTCATAACCGGGTCGTCGTCGGCATTTCAGCCAATCACGTTTCGAGAACTTTATCGCCGCGCATGCGGTCACTGACGTGTGCCAGCCTATATAACCGCGGCGCAGCCATTACATCGAACATTCAGTAAAAACAAAATCCTGAGTAACGTTGTCAGTTGTCATTGCGACAAATTTCCTGTGATTTCAATATTTACTAATATCCAAACGTAAATATGTCCGAAGCTTTCTTTGACGAGTACGATTACTACAACTTCGATCACGACAAACATATCTTCTCGGGCCACAGCGGCAAGCAGCGCACCAAGAAGGAGGTCAACGAGCACACCAACCACTTCGACCCGTCCGGACATTCCAGAAAGATCGTCACCAAGCTGATGAACACAGAGAACAACAAGAAAACTAATAACAAGCATTAAGTAAATGGATTGTGAAACGTGATAACTATGGCTTGTAAACGGACAATCGATATGCCGAGCGAAAGGAGGACTTTATGGCGGATACCAGAGGAGAGCTCAGGCCGCCACTCGTCTCAGAGATCAATGGAACATCCAAGGCGGTTCCTGCTGACGCAGAGCTTCTACTTGGCGCACCACAGCGGCAGGGTACGATGCAGAGCGAGGGCGCAGCGCCCGAGGTGAGCGCCGACCACTGCACCCACTTGGTCCCAACACCGTTCCACCACTGATCTCAACTCTTTATTATTATTTGGGCTTGTTATAAAGCCCACAAACTGCTGTGTTATTATTCCTAGTTAGATTATTATGATTCTGTATCTTTCTTGAGGTAGGTACTCGAAGGACTGTAATAATTTAAGGCAAATAAAAATTATAGTTAAGATTATTCTGTGATTTCATTTCATTGTGTCCTAAGTTTGTAAGGCGGAAAATCGTGTTGTGCGAGGTCATCTGTGTATACCTTGCTGCGCAGCGGTTGATTGCCTACGCTATCGATCGCTCGTGTTTATACACAAAAACAACCTTGAGAGCGAGCCGGCAGACCGCGAGGTGGCTGGCCTTGCTTACTTATCTATACTACACCTACACAATACAATTTGCGTCGTAGAAAACCGAACTCGGAACGAGCTAATCTAATGGCCGAAGCGCTTATATAATCTAATGTCATCTAGTTGTTTTGAATGTTGAGTGACTTTAATAATAATTACATTAAAACACCGCCAGAACCTGTAGGGTTATATAAATCCAGCTCTAACCGACAGGTGACATATATTTATCCTACTACTACTCACCATCAATATAATTATAGTACCTATATACCTTTAAGGGATTAATTGAAATAAATGGAAACAAGCTGACTGTGAGCACGTAGGCACTTACATCCTTTGTTTACATCCGATACATAACATAATGTAAACCTACCATGAGGCGTGTACACGTACACCCACAGTTCGCCGGTATGTTTTAGGTCTCACGTAATAGGCAATAGGGTTATTGCCATTAACCGGCACGAATACAAACTCCGAACTGCTACTAGAAAAACCCAATAACACTCCATGAAAATTAACTAGACTTTCAAATTAATATAAACATAACATACCATCACGCCTGTATTCCCCGGAAGGGTTAGGCAGAGGTGTACTAATGTGCAACCACATTTCGCCGATATTTTTTAGGTCTCACGTAATAAGGCAAACTCTACTAAGGATTTAATAGAAAAACCCAATAACACTTTACATGAAAATTAACATCACCATATCAAACAAAAGAAGTCCACTGCTAAGCAAAGGCCTCCCCCATAGACTTCAAATTAATATATTTTATAATATCCTCTAATTGATCATTGGACTGCCAAGTCGAAGGTCTCGAGTTCGAACCCAAGGCACGCACCTCTGACTTTTCGAATTCAAGTGCGTACTATTAATTAATTATCACTCGCTTAAACGGTGAAGAAAAACATCGTGAGGAAACCTGCATAGCTTAGAGATTTTCCTCGACGGTTTGTGAAGTCTGCACTAGGCCAGCGTGGTGGACGATAGCCTGATCTCTCTCAATATGAGAGGAGACACGTGCCCAGCAGTGAGACAGTATATGGGTTGATGATGATGATCCTCTAATTAAATTACAAACTTGCATTTTCCTAAACTACCCACAATTTGCTTACAAATTTAAAAACGTGCAGCGTTTTATACCACCGTTTAACATTACAAACGGTTGCATCAACTACTACGTTTTTGCTTATGCGTGAACTAAATATTCATAAATGAGATCGTCTATTGCAAAACCAGTCGGAAATTGGAATTATTGAAATTTGTTTTCAATGTTTGCGTGACGTAAAAACGGACAGAGGCAAGGACTGTAAACAAAGTCGTTGATAGCACAATTTGTTTTAAAATAATGTTCGTAAACACTATCGTGTTTTGTTATTATAATTTTATTATTATCGCAGCTAGACGAACTAATGCTACTCAGAGTTGACGTACCTACCTACTTGATTTAATCTGTCCCCCACAGATTAAGTCAAATTAATCAACAATTTAACTACAAACCTCTGTATATAAACTTTAGAAATTCAAAGACATTCTAATATTCCACTTGATTAATTTGGGAGTGCAGCTGGGTACGGGTTTCCTCTCATATTGAGAGGGATTAGGCTATAGTCCACCACGCTGGCCTAGTGCGGGTTGGCAGACTTCACAAACCGTCTAGAAAAATCTCTAAGGTATGCAGGTTTCCTCACGATGTTTTCCTTCACCGTTTAAGCGAGTGATAATTAGTTATTAATACGCACATGAATTCGAAAAGTCAGACGTTCTTCGCTTTCGCCTTCAGTTCGAACTCGAGTCCTTTGACTTGGCAGTCCAATGGTCATACCACTAGGTTATCTATCACTGCCTAACTAGTGCAGTTTAAAGTTACTAATTTGTTATGTAGTTTACTTGACTTTTATATAAATATACTACTTAATATTCACTTTGACGGACACCTGAATACGGCTGCTAAAACCGTTACTGGAAACCATTATCCTGCGAACCTTTTTTTCCACTATGTTAGGGTCGGCTTCCAGTCTAACCAGGATGCGGCTGAATATACAGGGTGTTACAAAACTACCCGTAAAGCCAAAAGGAGGTTAAATGGGTACATAAAACGAGTCCATTCACAATATTTAAGAACCGTAGTAACGCTGTATAACATACCCCAAAAAAAGGAAAACAACAGCATCTAAGAATGAAAAATAGAAAAACTATTAAAGTAGACAACTACTATGTAAAATTGGTACGTAGGCCTTTCTGTTAAATAATCTGGTTCCCTGCTGGTCAGCTGACAAAATTTTTAATTGATTATATTTTTTACGGGGTATTTTGTAACACGTTGTTTATTATTATTTTACACAAAGCGACTACCGGCTTTACGTGCTCTCTGAGGCACGGAAGGTCTCTGTTAAGAATGGTCATCCACAGACTGACCGATTAGAAATAATTAATAAATCGTCTAGTACATAATAGGTACCACATAAGGCAATATAAAGAAAAGTTTTTAATAGTGAAGAAAAGTCTTTGTTATGGGGAAGCCATGACTCCAATCCTATTAAGTCGAGTGAATCATAATCCTATTTAGTGTTACAGCTTTAGAAGCAGCCTTTTATATTTTATTATTGCTCAATAAATGATTATGGTACTATGTATAAGTCAATTAAGAATCAATTCAATTAATATCAGTTAACGTCTCTATAATATGGCCCTCAATTAATTATCATATTATTTACCTGCTTGAAAGAGTCAGTATAAACTTACAGTAATTCAATTTTAAATTTTAATCGAAGATATTAGATTAAATACGTAGGTATTTTAAGGAAAATACAATCTAAATTCAGATGATATAAAAAGAAAGAAGAAATTCGATGCATCGCGAAGAGACATTGACAAACTATCGCTCGGCTTTCAGAGAAAATAAACATTTCGAAATAGACGCCTTTGGTTATTTTGGACTGCTCTGCGTCGAAAATATAGATTTCAAGCCAACTGCTATTGCCGGTGCTACGTAAAATGCCCTCCCATATAAATTATTCACAAATGCTTCTTTATTCTAAACAAATCGCGTTACATGAAGTAATGTAATTTGTATAGCACAATAACTACATCGTTTATATGGAGATTGGCCCGAAAAACAAACGAAAATAAATCCCTCTTGTTTTATTTTATTGCTAAGTAAGCAATTATTATGTACAAGTAATTATTATGAGAAAGAAAGAAAGATTCATTTTGCAAATATGGGTAGGTACAAGATGAAGTTACACATGAATAGAGTTCGGCCATATGTTACCAATCGGCATGCAAAAATATTAATGAGCATTAAACACAATAATGTTGCAGTGGTTGCAGTCGGAAGAGAAAAGTCCTTTTCATTTAAAAAATCTAAAATATTGTAATACACTTTACTAACTAAAAAAATCCGCAGCTTACTTTTAAAAAGTGACAAGGGCAGTGCTCTCCAACGTTTAGGTATTTTATCCAATATGATAGGAGCCATACAGAAGGCACTAGGGCTAGGCCAAACAGTAGGGCTAAAAAAGCCGCTTTCGATAAATCATTATTTAATTCAAATTCAAAAATACGCTAAAGATCTGATTCGAACTCTAAATTTGAATTGATCCAGCGGAATTGCTCAATGTGGCCGTATTAGCCTCCCAGAAGATATCGAATATAAATAACATAGGTTATTTTAATCGATAGACTGTTTCCATATTTATACTAATTAACGATAAATTATAATGTCACAAAAAAACTGTCTTGATATAACCGACACTAATTTCTCTTTTTCATGATCGATATTACAACTTTAATATACAATTACTTAATAAATCATTACAATTTTATTTTTATTTAATTTAATTAAAACTAATTTCTCTAATGATTTAGTATAACCACTTTTGTTACAAGCCACTTCATCAGAGAGAGCGTTTCCTGACGATCATAAGAAAAAAAATCAAACGAGACACGTGCATAATCTAACTGGGAAAAGTATACCACTTTAAAAGGCCAGCTTCCCATGATAATGCAAACATGCGTACTTCAATTTACTAAATTAAAAAAAACCATACAAATTCGAAAACTGCATTTCTTGTATTTGTTAATATATGTTTATATGCTTTTATTTTTAAGTTGTTTATCATGGATACAATCATGCTCTAATAACCCTGTTATAATATTTATAGCCAGAGATAAAATGTTGACTAAAATGAGGTGTCTCAATAATGTTCAAATGACCCTTCTTTCATAGGAAAGCTAAAGCAGCTTATAGTTGACCTACCGTCATGCCTGTTCTGTCATCGTGCATTCAATTAAATGCGCAACAAACATTTAAATATTGCTGTTATCAGTAAACTGAACTACAAAGTTATGTACAGGTTATCATTGAATATAGTTTATCACTTTCTACATTATGTACGTAAATCATGCAAAGCAGTAGCTTTGATTTGTGTAGTGTTGTATATTTTCTGTAAATTTTCCATTTCGTGGTAGATATTGCAATTTTTTTATCATTTACTCGTTTTAGACCCACGGTGTGTTAAATATTGATTTTCAATTTGCGAATAAACAAATTTATTATGAATTTTTCGGCTAAGGGGCCCCTCGAAAGAACGGAGGATCGTAACAATTGTTTTATATTGTATCTGCTAATAGTTTCTACACTGTTCGTAACTTAACCTTTCGAGGCCATACCCCAACGTGTTAATGCGATCATTTTTAGGTTGTGAGAAAGGGGTGGCGCTATTTAATTTATAGAGCGACATCTCTCTCTCTCAGTCGGAAAACAATCGCAATAACAGATTGTGGTATGGCCTCAGATATATCGATAAACGTTTTTAAATTGAGCTAAGCGCAAAAAAAATAATAGACTAATAATATTTTATTTTTAATTTTAAAAGTACACACCCCTAGATAATTAAAGATATCTACCTGAGATCATGCTAACGGTCTAAGTGGCTACATAATATTTTTTGCGCTGAAGTTTATAACCAGTTAGGTCATTGATCGTGTACTCGCGTAACAGACGTAAATGTAACTACACTGTAGGTATATTAAACTGTCTCAATAATTATTACCACATAAGGTAACAGTAGGCTATGGGATAACTATAACGCAGTCTCTTTTTTAATAAAAAAACTGAGAACCTTTTCCATTTCAAGACAAAATGAAAATGAGAAATCTCTGAAAAAATAAAGAAAATAAACATAAAGAGGTCTGATTCACATTGAGCAATACTTTTTCAATCAATTCATATTAAGAGCATAAGCATGACAGTTAAAAAAGCCATTCTCTAGAACCAATTTATATTGAAACCTATACAAGCATCCTCCAAAAGGTGCACTGATCATAAGCAATTTTCTAATGCGAATTATCAATAGCTACCCTTTAGCCCAGGCAGCTTGTTGCTTATTTGGTTAATTGAATATAATATTAGACAAGCTGGAAAGCAGAAGAGAGTTGTGGTTATTTCGACACTTCATGAACTCTAGTTACGCCGCCAATAGCATTTATCAGGCGATGATTGGCGAATTATCTATAACTGAATTTAAATATTTGTGGGACAATGGATCGGACGCAGCGTCCAGTAAAGAAAATTACAGCTCATACAGCACCGGGTGGCTTCCTATATGAGAGTTTCACTAATTAATTATTTTTTTCACTATCGGCTACCAAATAATAATAATTGTGTAGAGGAGTCCGCCGCTCGAATAGACAATGGACCCAATATGGATGCTTATTATCCACAGGCTCATCTTTGAGTAGGTGTTGCTTGCCCTATAGCCTATCGGAGTTGTGATGAATGTGTTTACAAAACCCATGGCCTAACTACAAAGTAGTTGTTTTTAGTCACTACAAAACTGCACTGATATACACTGCTGCCCCCCCCCCCCCCTACTGGCGATTGATCCATAAAGACATTCCGCTATTTAAAAAAAAATGTTGGTATAAACGATCCAATGTCAACGTCACGTTCAGGAATAGTTGTCTTATTCGCTCTCTGCCTCCATGTTATACGAACAACTATTAACAATCGTTAGATAATGATGATTCATTTACGTTAATTACGTATCTATGTGTAGCATTTTACGAGAAACTGGGTAACAAGTTTTTGTTGGTAATTAGTACCGGAATTTATATTAAAAATATTATGTAAAATCCGTAAATAATAAGTTTAAATTCGCACAGCGAGCTCGAAGCTTTCTGAGCGACAGAATTCGCAACCAAGTTATCCGTAAGAGAACCAAAGTAAACGACATAGGTCAAAGGATTAGCTGAAGTGGCAATTGGTCACGTTTCTCGAAGAACCGACAACCGTTGGAGCGGTTGAAGCAAATGAGTTCTTGAGTTGAGACCGCGTTTACGAAAACGTAGTGTGGTGCGCCCGCCGAGTTGGATTAACGACTTGCACAAGCAGCTGGCAACAACTGGATAAAAAGGCTGAATGAAGATCTAGCTCAGTGACGTTCACTAATAGAAGCCATACGCCCAGCTGTGTACGAATACGGTCTGAACATGATAATGAATACAAAACGAAGAAAGGCGTATAATATGGCAATGCCAATTCCAGTTTTAGGTGATGTGGTTCTCCGACGTGCTTATTCCGTCGTGCTTGTCAGCTTTGATGATAAGCGAGCATGACGAAATCTATTGAAAGACTATAAATTTTCTATGTAAAATGAATCATTCTTAATAGATATCGTCTGAAAATAATACCCGAAATTTATCGTGAATTCTGATGACTAAACACACTTTAATTGATACGTCATTTTTACATATCATTTCCTTAAAATTTTCACGATAATACAATTTCGACCCAGTTTGCATTATTACTTACTGCGTTAACATTTTCACAGTTGATAAGTTATTGTATAGCATAAATAATCAAATAGCATGAAACGCAAGTAGGTACATTCAGACTGCAGTTTAAAAGAAACTGAAAGAAATCTTTCATCGCAAATATAAGATCTAGTATGTTTTGATTAACCTCTAACTTGTGAAATGTATTGCGCACCTGGCATGAAATAAAAACATTGGAAGAACGAGTCACACAAGTTTTTTTTTAGGTACCTACTTTATATTATTAAACAAAATGATGAAATCTCAGTGAAGGTTAACTCATTGTTTATAAAAGTTATCAGTTTTAAAACAGTGTTCAGACGCACGCGACGACATCGGTGTAGAATTATCTCTAAAATACGAAATTATTCATTTATATAAATAAATAATAATGTAATTTTCACAATATGTGTTAAGAAATTATCTATATACTCCATCAAGTTATTACAACAAAACCATCTAATAAACTCCGATATTTTATGATAAATACAAAAGTATCGAATGTAAATTACTATTTACAAATAAATTTATTTTATAAAATAAAGTAATTTCAACAATACATATGCTATTGCAACATAAAAATCAAATAAAAATAATATTCATTTCTTGTTTGTAAGTGAAATTATAGATAACCTAAGTAATTTGTTTGAGAAGGCATGTCAGCTAAAAAGTCCACGTTATGCGATTCCTCTGGCATCTATTGAATTTACAATAAATTCGTATCAGATCCTTAGCAATTTTCCAATGTGACATTTATTACAATACCTAAACGATTAAACGAAAACAGTTTTGTGATTCTAGACTTCTAGAACTCCGGCTTCCATTATAGAGACCGGGGCCGAATCCATTACCCGGAATCAGACTTAGATATAGTTTCCTTGTTCTCTTCTGTAAATATTCAGGTCGTTTCCTTGGCACTAATTTTAAATTGTGGCAAACCTCGTAAAAATATGTAGTAGGTATGTTGCCAATTTCACGGCAGAAAAACTAGACATAACCTATAAATTAGACTGCTGTTAGATAGATTTACAGTTGATCTTGACCTTAAACTACTTAAGTGACCAAATTAAAATCATAAAAAAAATCACAGAAATTGTTCAAGAGGTATCTAGGTCTTTTTTGTGACGTAGACTCAATCGAAATTTTATTTCCTGCGAATAAAAACAAAACTGTGTCATTCATTTATCGCACGGAAGCTATAACATTTGTCTGAGGTAAATGACTACGTGACTTTAACACGAAACAAATCATACGACTACGTAATTACTTCACACATTGTTCATTTGCATAGTATGTGCTAGAAACTTTTGTTATAATCTTAGTATTTGTAGATTTCAATGGGGACAATGACTTCGCGATATCTTGCAGTGGTAGCCCAGTGAGAATACGACTCCCAATTCTTTAGTGTCGAACTATGTAGTGCTGAGCACAATACGAGCTAAAAATACTCCTACTGAGGTCATACCTTTAGGTTGTTAGAGAGAGATGATGCTCGACCGGTTAAATAGTGTTATCCCTCTCATACTTGTAAATATAACGGCCACTCCACTTACCTATACTAGGAACAAAATTTATGATTTATAGCAAAAATCATAAATTTAATTTCTTGAAGTGTAGCATTGTTAGCAGAGCCTGTAATGTGTGTCGTGGTTATAGTGACCCGGTTTCCATCCAAAGAAGTCAGGAATGGATTTTTTTCTAAGTACACAATGTTTGAGTTACTAGTGATTGCGTGATTGTTGAGTTGCTAGACTTCACATACCTACAAATACTTTATAAAATCTTATTATAATTTCAGTTATGGCAAATGTATGAAACTATTGCATTTGAAACACGTATAACTTGGATACCACACATAAGCAAATAATAAATTATTAGTAACTAGCTGTTTCATTCGCATCCGAGGAAAGGATTTTTTCCTTAAGGTAGCCTATGCTCTTTTCCAAGGTCTAATCTGTCTCTGTACCAAATTTCATCAAAATTGGTTGTGTGGTTTAGACGTGAAAGCGTAACAGAGTTACATTCATACAGATGATATCGTCACAATTTTTCCACACCTAATCAATTTCAGATCAACACTAAATTCAAAAGTCGTGCATGCTTCATATACAGGGCTAAAAAGGTCACATACTATGTATCATAATATGTATGATACATTATAAAATTGCTAAGGATCTGCTTGGGTTTCTAAATTTAAATTATTCCAGAGGAATTGCTATTGGCTTTTTTAGCCGCCTAGGAGGATGAATTTATTTGTGCCTTGTACACTATCTTGATCCCGAGCCTTCTCAATAAAATATTCTTTTTTTTTTCCTGTCAATTACTAACCGGCAATATTGTTACAGGGAGATCCTCACCAAAAATGGTTCAGCGGTGGACGCAGCGATCGCGGCCATGTTCTGCAATGGACTGCTGAACCAGCAAAGCATGGGGCTGGGTGGCGGCTTCTTCATGACCGTCTATATCAAGGACGAGGAGAAGGCCTACACTTTGAATGCCAGAGAGACTGCCCCGGGAGCTGCGAAGGTCGATATGTTCAATGGCAGCTGGGATAAAGCATCTAAAGGTTGGTTATTGTTTTATTTAGCTTAAAGTTTGGTTTTATTTTGTCCTTAGATACTACCCTTTTCTAACTCTAACACGCGACAACGTTACAAGTAAATACTTCTTAAATAAATAATTAATTCCTGGCCGACTAAACAAAATAGATGGATACCATAAGTACAAAGTTTTTTTTAGATTAAATAACGAGTTTCACTTTCAATTGTTAGGGTTTCGGGCCAAAGATCAAAAACGGACCCTTATTATTTTTCTTGAAAAAGAAGCTGCATAATTGTCTGTTATTAGTCTTTAATAATTTTCAAGAAACTGTTTCTGTTTCAAATAGCATATTTATTTATTTATGTACACAGGCCAGCACATCAAGCTACCCCAATCTGTCAAATTTATTTCATAAATTTTCAACTTTAACACAAAATGATAAGGTTTATATATTCAATTAGGAAAATTTAACAATTTTGGATAGCTTGACCTGCTGGCGTCTGTACAAAGGCGGTCTAATGCCTATAGGTATTTTATACCAGGCAACCTTTGGTTGATGCAGGGACGATAAAAGTAGATGCACTAACAGTAATAGAGTATAAACGAGAGGTAAAGGGCGAAGACTGGTTGCCCAAACAGCTATGAATTTTTTCTTAGAATAGATACACTGACATACTGGCTGTAAAAAATAAGGTACTGATTCCTTATAATATTTATTTATTTATTTATATACGCTTTATTGCACACCAATTACACAATTTCAAAAGAAATGAGGCAAAACTTATATAGGTAGGGACAATGGGCGGTCTTATCGCACAAGGCGATCTCTTCCAGACAACCTTTGGATGGACTGGACGAAAGGAAACACAGTGGCTAGTGTAGCGTACTATAACATTACATATGGATGCATATAAATAAGTACATAATAATAATTATTATAATATGTAAATAAATATGTAGTGTGTATAAAAATAGATAGATATATATATATATAAATAAAATGTATAATATATATATATATATATATATATGTATATATATATATATAATAGGTATAATAATAATAAGGAAAAGAGTGAATGATATGGAGATAGTTTAAACAGTAATGTAACACTTCAATGTATTTCTGGATCTCTAGGTATCAAGAAAATAACTACCACTTGAGTTAGTACTTATAATTGTTAATCATTTAGCGCCGTAGATACGGAATAAGGTCAGATTTTAATCTCTCTGCATTCAATAAACAAAGGTTGTTTGTTTAGTTAAAATAATATTAAATATCTTATCAAAAGCCTTGAAGTTTGAAGAAGGATAAGTACCTACTATCTATTTAATATTACATTTAGAGTTCCATAAAATGGACCTGTACATAAAACAAAAAAATCTATACCTACATAATGTTTATACATATACCTATATCATATTATATGTTGTTAGATTTTTTCGGCGTAGAGTATTAAAGAATATCTTAGTAAAATCTATTACGTACAAATCTATATAATATTTAAAAACTGTGACAACTTTTCATTCTTTCTTAATTAAAAAAATTGTGAACTGTATGTACCTACATTAACAAAATACATTGCTTCCTTCCTTAGTCTCGATAAATTATAGGTAAACTGCGGAACCGTTGAGAAAGGACCAATCTCACACTAGCAAAAAATATTAAGTATTGGAAGCCATTTATTATTAATTTCTCACGAATTACGTGACAACGAGGCCGTAAATACCTATAATAGATAATACTTTTATCGCAGACAATCTACCTGAACATGCTAGAAGATAATGTTATACACATATACATATATCTCTAATACTAGTCAAACTACATTGATATACAGTATTGCGTAATTAATTTAAACATAGCTTGTGAAATAGTACCTACGGGTCTATACGCAAGATAACGTTTATGGTATTCGAATGTCGTCTTGATGTCGTCCTAATATCAATGTGGAATAGTGTGCCCAGTACCTTTCTATACCTATAGGGTGGAGACTGGAGACCACGTTAGGATAATTATTATGTAAATGAAAATAGCCTAAAGCAGCAATTTCAAATAGGAAATGATATCTAATTAATTATACAGAAATCTGTATAAATAAAACTCAGTTGCCGCATGTTTAATAGTTTATAATAATAATAGTTTATTGGCAAACAATTTACAATTTACACAGATGTTGAACTCTGACACCCAAGCTAAGATTGAACTGTATGTAAGATCATCACTCAGAACGGATAGACCGAATTGTCGGTTTTTTTTTTGGTACGTTAGTAATTGACAAGACTAGGTTTGTATTGAAAGAAAATATCCCACAGGATTGACGGACAGATTTCTCAAATACGAGATCAATGCTTGTCCAACGCGAGAAACGTCTACTGGGTCTTTTAGCTTAGGCATTTCTCATCGCTCGTGAATTCTACTTTTAAATTAAATTATATACTTAGTATTGGCTTCATAATAAAGTTTGGTGGCCAGGAACAAACATTCCTTCGATCTCACCAAATAAAATATGTAAATTACGTTAAAAATAAATAAATAAAAATATACGCTTTAATTTATTCGTGTGGCCATATTACATGATATCAACACGGAATTTAAAATATTTTATAACTGTGGTCAAACTACGTCACCAAAGAAGTCGGCATCAGCGGAGTCAGTAGCCAGATTTTTCTCTGACTATAATCTCTGTTGGGCTAAGAAAGCCCTTTTATTAAAACTGTTAAAGATCCCGAAGGATAAAAAGGCCATAATTAGCAATTCTTCTGGAATCAATTCATAATAATTTCTTCTTCTTAACAATATAAAAATGTTTATGACCCCTAAAAAGGTCATAAATATGAATGTATGATTATGTGATCGTTTTAGACCATCTGCAAACTTCATAAAAGTAACATTACTCACATAACATACCATCATGCTTGTATTCCCGGAAAGGTTAGGCAGGGGTGTACTTAAGTACACCCACAGTTCGGTGAAATATGTCAGGTTCCATGTGATAGGGGACGAGCTTCTTGCTATTACCCTCCGAGGCAGTTTTACCATTATTATTCTACTTTTTACTTTTGTTCTGTACAACAAACAGCTCTACCATCAGTGACAAGGTACACTGAACACGCTGTCGTTACCTTTTACTCACACATATGCAAGCAGTTAATCAGATATAGTTACGCACACGTAGCCGACTCGTACCACATTTAAATGTTCGAGAAAAATCACGAAATCGGAAAATGCAACTGACTGGAAGTCAGCCGTGCGTGCCTAACTAGGTGAAGAATAAATAGGTGTATTATGTATTATTTTACGCGTAATTTTACTGATTATTTTATACTTCATAGTTTTGGACTGGGTAGATACTATGACTTATTTTCTGTTAGATTGGACATCGTAGGGTGTGCGTAAATTGCGGACAATCGGTTTAAGTTTTTAAGTTGAAAGGTTTTCATTTCAAGTTCATGGTATACCTACTAGCATAATACATATTACATATATGATTTGTGTTAGTATTGTACTAACACAAATCAGTAGTTGGTCTTAATGATCTGAAGTCGAAAGTTACAAAAATTAATACAAAAATAGTTGAATTTTTCCTTTCCTAAATAACTTTAAAATCTTAGCATGAAAAATTCCAAAAAATACAAAGAGAAAAATTATTAATAAAAAAAAAAGAAGTGATTAAATATTTTTTTTAAACACCCTCGATTAAAAGACTACACAGAAACCTAACAAAGTCGGCCAGGGCGCAGGCAGTTAGCATCACTATACCCTTTACAGAACACCGTATCATTCAGTTACGGTATTCTGTAAAAGGTCGTTGAACCGTTGAAGTTGGATCGTTTTGAAGATATTTTTTTTTTTTTATTTAAATATTAATTATTATGTTTTCAAACAGACAGCTTTCACACTAGGAAAAAAGCCATAAGCCAAGTGTCGCCGGAAACTTTACAGACATAACTTTAAGAAATACCTACAAAATACACCTAACTCGAAACAAATACCTGTGGATCACACAAATGATCTGTTTCATGTTAGAATCGAATCCACGACATCCGGCCCAATGCCAAACGTGCAGTCCAGAACAATGATATAGGTAGGCATGCGAACTTTCGTTTGCAGCTTTGCACACAAAAACAAACAACCTCTCAACCTAAATGCACCATCATAGTGCCGTCGTGGGTAAAAATTGACATTGACAATGATTCCCAACTTTGCCTGCACGAGACAATGAAGTATAAAATAAAAAAATAAAAAAAACAGTACCGATGTAGGTACATAATGAGAATAACACTTTCAGAACAATCATTTGTTTATTTACAAAAACCTAAAAACTCATATCAAAAGTGAAAACAAGATAACTACAAGAAAAAATATTTTTATCTAAGTAAACAAAAGAAATTATCGATTTATCGGTTCAACAACACTAAATTATTAAAAATCGTCTAGATATTGTTCATTTGTTCTAGATATTGCGTTATACTTAAATAAATTATAGACATATTGTTCCAATACAGTACTTGTACAAACAACAGACAATGTAAGAAATCGGATTTTATATATGAGCGATGTTTCTAGACTTTTCCACCACTTTGTTTTTATAGTAGGTACGGAAAAGGGCGGTGGTCAGGAAAGGGTATGTCGAACTCGTACCGACAAAAACCATACTTGCCTTCACCTGCTCTATATTCATGGCCATGGGATCCTTGAAATTCGCCACGACAGACTTTTTAATACTCAGTTAAAGTAGAAAAGCCAAAGTGGTATCAAATTTTAAGGTTAAAAAACGGAGTACTTTTAAGATCACTTTTATTTCGTTTGATTACTTTCCTGTGTTGAATTTTTTTGAAAACGTCTTGATGACGTGCATACATATCGCCATACGGCGCCTAAAATATTACATTTAAATACATATTACAATTGTGGCAGCAGCATTATATGTATGTATTAGGGGGTGTACTCCCTAAGCACGAAGTCCGTAGTTTCGACCTTCGTTACGGGCGTTTCCTACTCCGTCCGTATCACCTACGGACGGATGATTTGTTCGGGGCCCGAACTAAGAATGAATGACAACACAATTTGACAGCTGTTGTCCCTACTCTCGATGTGTTTTACCCGTTCGAAAAATTGAATTTGACACTTGTTTTATAGGACTCCGAAGTTTCGGAGAACTTTTGAACGGCTCGGAACTTCATTGACCGAGATAGGGAGTAGACCCTCTTGTACGTACTATTCAAAGAGCTATCTCCTAGGATTTTGAAAATAGGTCCTAGATTAATTTGAAGCTTGAAGGAAATACTTACCAAAAAGAAATTAAATAACTTTTTTGTTTTAATTTTGTGCTTGCTATTGCCATATTCATAAACAGATTGAATGTAAAATGCAGAATTATGTGCGTCTTGCACCCTCGACCTCCTCCACAGACAATGCCCAACGGAAATCTTGACCCGTACCTGACCCTGTCACTCATAGGTACTTTATATGTGAAGATCTGACGAAATGAAATCTGCTCAGCCGTTTAGGCGTAAAAAGGTAACAGTCTAACAGAGTTCCGCATTTAAAATAAATTAAGTAGCATGGCTGTTAGTATGGACTAATGTGGAAGTAGCTTAGAGGTAGGTAGGTTAGATAGATCATTTTGTTTTTGGCATCGAAGGACGAAAGAAATACAAATACAAAAAAAGCAGCAAGCACAGTAAAAGCATTAAAACAGTTTTAATGTTTTTACTGTGCTTAATGCTTTTTTTATAATTAAGTTACTTCAGTATCAACAAAACCAGTCTACGATTTCATAACTCTGGTCATCTGGCACACTGCCTATCTTATATTCGTACTTGGAAGCTTATATTAGCATTTAACGATCCGTACGAGACTACCCACTTCATAAAACAGTGTAATGAAATGACATTAAATTTGAAATATAGGGGATATTATATTCCCCGTTGTTTATTGTTATTACAGTACAGTCAGTTTAGGGATAAGTACCTACATAGTTATCGTCCGCACTACTCCAAACAATATTGTTTTCTGGATTTTTCCACCCTTCCCTCTCAACTTTATTATTGTGGTCGAGGATGTGAAAAACAACCCTCGAAAAAGTCAGACACAAAATTATCCCCCTATGTGTTTCTTTATTTTCATTTGACACATTTCGTTTTGATTTTGCAAGCTGCAAATAAAATGAGTAATCTTTTAAATAAAAACCAAAAGGAAACTATTGACGTACCTTATTGAACTTAATTTAAGAGTTGACTTACAGGACCATGTTCGTACCAAATTTAATTAATGTAGTATCTTTTCTTATTTGTCAAATACAAAATAAAAAAAGTTTAAAAATAACTTAAGACAATTATAACTAAACGAAACTAGTTGCGTGTTTATAAATAGAGAAGTATTTACTAAAATAAGGTCATGGTTTTCAGCCGAGAAATTACAAAAGAACTTAAAACAATCACTAAACAATGACAGTGATTAAAACTTCAAATTAGGAACAATATCAATAAGAAAATCAGCTGGTAGTTTTATGCGTGCAAGCAAAACAAGTTTGAAAATTTTATTATTTCATTACATGTTGTTTTAAATATTTGTAAAATACAGTCTTTGTTTGTCGAAACTTTCATAGTTCGCGCCTTCGTCTTCCCGATTAAAATTAGTTTTAATCGGAAAGGCGAAGGTGTTTTACCTAAAATTAGTGGGTAGGTTCAAAAATATAAAGAAAAAAAAAATGATTTATGAAATTTTGTTATATCTTCAGAAACGATGGACGGTCATCAATCCGAATTCATATGTAAAGACGCCAGCAGGTCAAGCTATCCAAAACTGTCAAATTGTCTCAATTAAATATGAACCTTATTGTAATGGGTTAAAGTTGAAAATCTATCAGAAATTTGACAGATTGGAGTAGCTGATGTGCTGGCCTCTGTACTTAAGTATATTCTATCAGGTAAAAATTTGAAATCGGTTCACAGTCAGATATACAGTCAAATTGAGAACCTCCTGCCTTTTTGTAAGTCGTTTAATAACAATGTTATGTATTGAAATAAAACTACTTTTTACGGATTTTATCGCGTATATTGATATTATTAATCCCGACGTTTCGGACCCTTTACAGCGTCCGTCGCGTAGATAAAATCCGTAAACAGTAGTTTTATTTCAATGTAGACATAATATTCGCGTAAATGTCAGAAATCAAAATGTTATGTAACTAAACATATTTTACAAAGATTATAATCCAAATGTAATAAATAGTGCGGATACCAAATGCGTGTAATATGTACGTCATTGCGAATTTCTCTAAGGCTTTCTCTTTAAATCTGGTTCAATCAGTGGCGCGACCGCGGGGCGCGGACCTAAGCGCCTGCGCCGCCGGTAACACTCGGTTTCACTCGCTGCATTGTACGAAGCACCTTTCCAATTCATTAAGCTTTTTGTGAAACTAGTTTTACAGCAACTAACTAGTTTTAGATTACAGCATTAAGCTGTTAAGTCAAAGATCACGAGTTCGCCCAGGCACCTCTGACTTCCTTCGGGTTCGCGGAGGAATAACAACTGGTTCCCGCGTTCCCGACTATTGGTGGTGAGGTGAACACCTCCTGTGGTTTTAGTCGGTAGGTCGCCCAGTTTGGGCGTAGTCCGACACACCCAGTCGTCTCCCTGGACGGCGGCAGACCATAAGGATTTCCACAGGGGAAAAACAAGGAAAAAAAAGGCACCTCTGACTTAATTATCAACGGTGAAGAAAAACATCGTGAGGAAACCGTGTAAGTCTGGAGTTGTTCCCGACGGAGTGTGAAGTCTACCAATCCGGATTGGAGAGCGTGGTGGACTATAACCTAATCCCTCTCATTCTCTCTTATCTTATCTTATTATGGGGGCTTGTATATCCAGCAACACATCGACCAAATGTGATCTGTTGTCCCCAACATTGTACATTCCTTACTCCTCAAAGATGTGGTTCATGAAGGCAGCTAGCCCAATAAGAGGAAGGAACCTGTAGTCGGGTAACCGTTGCCGTGATGACATTCTAAAAGGAGACCCGTGCCCATCAGTGAACTGTGTCACTGATGGGCACGGTTTGATAATGATTATTAAACTATTTTTCAAAATTATGAGCTACGGAGATACTCTTCAATGACATGATAATGGTCTTTCCATGAACTCATCTGCCACAATGGAATACAATCAAGCTGAAAACTAGTCAGCACCGTTTATCCCAGATTATCTGTGCTAACCCATTACCGGCGTAGGAGCACCGTTACTTACCCTGTATTCCTCGGGCCCAGCACAGATAAACTAGGAACTAAATATCTCAGATGTGATAATTATTGCTACATTTTAATACACGTTTTTGTCTGTTTTACGGCAACGATTGTGATGATCCCATGAAAAACAATGAAATTGAGCCAAACAAAATTAAAATGGGTTCAAAAATAAAGAATCTACAAGCATTTTAATTTAATGCTGAAAGATTCCCAAATTCTTTAAATTGAATTGAATTTTAAATTGACACTCGTTTTGCGGGAAAGGACAGATCAGCATTACTTATCTCTCAAACCGCACCAAAAACTTTTAATCTTAGAACTTTATTAGTCGTATTGATTATTATTTTTTACAATATACAGTTTATAATTAATTTTTCACTAAGCCTGTTATTTTGAATAAGTCAACCAGTCAACTACCCAATTATGAGGATAGCAGAGAGAATTCAATGATATACTTACTGCGAAGAGTAAATGTATATTATTAATTAAGTAGGTAGGTACTGCTCTTAAATAGTAATATTAGCATTGATTAACAGGTGGTCCTCATAATATAAGAAAAACTTTTTAACAAAGAAATTAAACCATCAATAAACGGAAAAGCAAAAAATAATAAACTAATGCCTAAGTAATTTTGTGTCCAATAAGTCTAAGAATTATCAAAATCCGACTACACTGTAAAATGTTATGCGTGGTCATACATAAAAAAATTATATAGATACCTACGCGTCGACTTGAGAACCTCCTCCGTTTTTTGTTTAGTCGGTTGAAAACAATATCTATCGGTAGGTTTGCTTACTAAAGATAGTACTTTGACATTAGGTACTTGTCCCTTAAGATAAGGGAAATAAAGGCGTATATTATTAATTCGACGTTTCGGAGCCTTTACAGCATCCGTGGTTACAGGCAGACTAATTATGTTTACTTATGTACATTTTCCATGGAAAAGATGTATAACACCATGACATAATATCTATACAATAACGGTACCCTCAATGTACTATTGTCTACGTACATACCTCTTTCTATGACATTATTTATACAATTATAATATGATATGAAAGCTGCATAAATACGGTGAATGAACTCAAGGCGACGTTTGAGTAAGCAGAAACATGTCAGTAATGCCACCTTCAAGAAAATTTTGCTAAAATCACAATTTATTTGTATACGTAGTACTTGCTGAATAACGTAGATATCTACTTACTTATCATACCAACAGTCTACATACTTACAATAATAACGCTCTAAATAACAACAAAAATGATAATCAACATTCTTAAATATATAGGTACCTTCATAAAATATCATAACGCCAGTATTACCCGAAGGGTCAGCCAGATATGTACCTACTGATATTTATTCATGTAAATAGATCTTTTAAAAGACACTTTTACAAATTAATATTTAATTAAAACTAGCTGACGAAGAAACGCCGATAAAAACTCAGACAATCATGATCTCTTCTAAAGTCCAGACCGTACCAGTATTTTAGATGTATTTTACAATGAACTGGACCTTTTGAAGAAAGAGCCATAGCAGTTTTGAGTTGACCAGTTTATGTACTTACTGATGGCACGCATAAGTACATCAGTCATCGTGTAACTCCCTACTGATACATTATATCCACTGACTGTTGGTTGGAATATTTTAGGTTTCATGTACCCGGACCCTATTGCCAAAAACCGAGCACTAATCTAGACCCCGACCAAAAACTGCTACTAAGAATTTCCTAATCGAAAAACCGAATCACACTGCCCGACCTCGAAATTGAACCCATAACCTCACCCTCAGCAGCACAACTTATAAACACTAGACCAATGATTTAAAAAATATACCTAACTCAACTATATCTATGACTCCAGTAATCTGACAAGATTCAATAATTTCCACCAGGTCCACTGGCGGTTGGCGTTCCTGGCGAATTACGAGGCATGTGGGCTGCCTACAAGCGCTGGGGCAAGCTGCCCTGGGAGAGCCTGATAGCCCCGACACTAGACCTCTGCAGGAACGGCTTTCCATTGTCCAGGGTCATGCACGACGGCGTCGAGAAGGCTTCATACATAAAGAACGACCCGAATCTGAGGTAAAGTGTATCTATATTTCTTTTTTGTTCATATTGGAAGCTGATTTGCTTCATTAATTTTATCCAAAGTCCACATGGAAATTTTCCTAATTCCAAATGCCTATGTCGTGTAAGGACTAATCTACTTACCAAATTTCAAGACTCCAGAACTATTCTTTGATTTGGGGGTTGATAATTATGTCAGTCATTTTTTTCTTTTACATAGAAGATTATTAAAAAAAAATACTTACGTCATTATTCTGGCAGTCGACGGGTTACTAGTAATAAGTACATAATAATTATAACAAAAAGATACACTTTGTGTAAAATATCTTGTCTTGTCTACATTTAGTTGACAGTAGACCGGAGCAGACCATAACATTGTTAGAAAAAACTAATTCTGAGTAAATTCAGCAGCCAAACCAGATGTTTCTCACCAAACGTACAGAAATATAAATATTTATTTCTGTAAGTATATAAATCTTTTGAACACTTTTACAAGTCAATGTTTTGAAATTTTTAATACTAAATGTTTCGTAAACGACGTTTCCCAACGACCTCGATGAAACGCCGAAACAAACTCGGAGAATCATGGTTTCTTTTGAAGTCCAGAAAGTAATAATACTTAATAAGGTACCTAGTATCAAATATGTGTGTCACAATGCAGACAATGGCTGAAATGGCCTGTTGATTATAAAGCCACAGAGGCTTTGAGTAGACCAGTCGCTACCGACGCCATGCATGCATCAGTCGATGTATAATTCTGTCAAATATTTTATAAGGAGAACTTTGATTTCGCCTTTAGCGGTCACCTGAAGAACTATCGTTCACTTGGTTAGAATTACAGTAAATACTGCGTTGTAAGTTTACAAGCTATTTCCTCTGGCTATAAATAAACATCGCTTCCTTAACGCTATGTTAATTTATTGACACTGGTATCGGACATATTAACTTTGTTATACGATACTAAAGTTATTATTAGGTAGATCAATAAAATGTCAAGCGTTTGTAGAAATAGGAAATTTGAAACGTATTAACTACCTTTATACATAAATTATGACGGTCAACTTAAGCTAATTAAATAATGACATTAAGATACGGTAAAAATAATCTAAGAAAAATACTTTTAACTTCCTACACATCCCTTTCCTAAAGATTTTTTTTTAAGCACCAGCATGCATACTTCATTATACCGTTTTCGCATAGGGCAAGGCAGAACGAGCCAAAGGTCACTTGCTACATGTCATTTACAACTGGTGTCGAATACTACGCACCTGTATTTTTCCGGTGTTTAAGTTTTTTTAACACCCATCATACAAACAGCCAGTAGCAGTCTTCATTTAAAACATACACCAGGAAATTCACAAGATTCCTTATTCTCAGGAAAATGTACTTCAACACGGCTAAAGACCAGATCCACAAGCCCGGTACGATGGTGAAACCCAGCGAGGCTTTGTGCAACACCTTCCAGAGGATAGCTGAGAAGGGAGGTGATGAGCTGTACAATGGGAGCCTCGCTCTGGACTTCTTAGATGACCTGGAGCGTGTCGGGAGCATCATCACTGCTGAAGATCTGAGCCAATATGAGTAAGTAGTTTAAACCTTGGATGTTATACAGGATGTTTGGTAATTAATGGATAACCTTAAAATGGTTTATAGCAGAACTTATGGCCGTACAGAAAATATAAGCTATTTTTTTTTTAAACCGAAAATGAATGAATTCCATAGGTAAGTTTTTTGTTGTCCTATTATTACACACTTACTATGCCAATAGATAGCCATAAAAAAATAATCTATAATTAATTTTTCAGTGAATTTTTTTTAAACATATTTAAAAAAAAAAATATCTTGGGTAGGTACTTACCTATTATTTAGCATATATTTTTGTTGTAAGTATTTTTTTCCGAACGGCCCTAAGTAGTTCTATTATAAGCTATTTCACATAATATAGTTATATAGGCTTGCCGCAGATAAAACGCCACTTTTGATGAAACACAATATGCAACGCAATACTTTTCCCTGTAAGTATAAGTAAGCTGACCTCTCCATGTATAGGCTTTTCTTACATTTAAAGGCATACTGCTTATAAAAAGTTCTAATTTAATGGTCTAATTGAATATAATACGATTATATACATATTATGTTGATACGATTTCTTTACACGGAGTCGCGATAAATCAATTATTTTTAGTAATTTTTATGTATTGCCTTATATATTTTTGTATATAATAATATACATATATAAACGTATATATTTTATCTATAATTATTTTTTATATGATTGTCACGGTCGTAGTCGGTGGCTGCTTAAAAATTACTAAATTTAATATTCTAAGGGGATTTAGAAAACTAAGCTAATTAAACACTATTTTATCATAAGAACCATCAGAATTCTTAGATTGTCCAATGAGTTGTTTTTTTTTAATTCTTAGAATAGGCACCTACCTACATAAGTCATGAAATCCACAATATTGTTTTCACCGGAGTATTTAAGATTACGTAAGTTCCCGTGAATGTAATCATATTATTGAATTTGATACGGTCACCTAAACACTTGACACGCCTCAAGGTTACCCGTGTTTACATTAGGTATTAGAAATACCTACTTAGCTGATAAAACGCAAAGAAAATGTTAGGATAATTCAAAGTCAAATGCTTTATTTCTGTAAGACCAATAATAGGTACAGGTATTTTTGAAGTATCAAATACACTAGGCGGACGATTTCCAATAGTGGGTCTTATGGAGAAGTAATACTAATAACAAATAATAAATCAAATTAATGTTTCAATGATAGATTGAGGAATAGTGTGTGAGGCAACATTGCGGTTTCAAAAACGATGTAGTTACAAGAATTGAGAAGAATATGTTGAGATGGATTTGGCATGTCGAGAGAATGTATGGAAAGAAAGACTTTTTTTGTTATAACACTAAGGTGGCAAACAAGCATACGGCCCACCTGATGGTAAGGGGTTACCGTAGTCTATATATATATATAAAACATAAATGTAAGTAGGCCTCTGTCCTGAGGAACAAAGCGAACGCGCATTTCTTCGCGTAAGCACCTAAATAAATAAGTGTTATTGATTTTACCAGCTTTATCGATAAATATAGAAAATGCGCACTTACACAACGCTATTGTCTATAAGTATATAACAAAGAATAAGTACATTCATTATAATTCTTAAGTGTTTCCTGATAGTGATAGGTGATGAATGACACAATATAATTGATTGTGTTTTGTAAACATATGATCGAGTGGGCTCACTGCCCTAAAATGTATGTAAGTATACTATAAACATAGAGAATGGTCCATTCTACTTAGATATATCCATGCATAATGGACCTTAAAAATAAATATTATTGCATATTCTGCATGGATATATTACATGTACCTTATTTATCTATTCCGTGTATCCATATGACCTTTCTCTCGGAATATGCATATTCGTTTGAAGGTCTTCTATGCTTTCCTATACCTGTTTACTACGAAACTTAGTAGAATTATTGTGTACGCTCGCAAGAAAGAAAGAAAATATTTATTCACGGCTCTAGTTAAAATCGTTAATAATATAGTGAAGTTGAAATTATTTCTGCGGCAGTAAAGAGGATACGACTCAGCATAAATGACTCGTTTGGTAAGCGTGGCGTTCATTTACTGAAAATTAAAAAAAATAGAAAAAGAGGCGTAACAACGCAAAGCTAGTTCAAAAGGAAATGTATTAATTTACTCGGTTTTCTAATGCAAACAATTTACATCTTATTTGTAGCAATAAAAAAAACAAAGCTACTTACCTACTATGTTTTTGAAATTTCATCTATATTTTCATACTTACTACCTAAGTACTTAATACTAATGCCTTGACGTCCCAGTAGCCCTAACAGTTCCTTGCAGCACTACATGACGTTCAAAGCGCTCGTTCTTACACTTGTTTTTTTTTTAAACATTTCACATCGATGCGTCATTGTTGACTAGTTTAACAGCTGTCATGTGGTCCACTTATAGTTCGAGAAGTTTGCAATATTACAATCAACCCCATATGAATAAACTCATTAAACATTCATTATATACCTACCTACATATATAAGAATACAGGTTTTCAGAAAGTAGTCGACTTAGGATGTTACTACTAACATGCGTATTTTTTTAATTTAATTGTTGCAAACAGCGATTGAGCATGAGATCCTGGGATTTGATGCTGAGATAAAGCAATGTGTCACACAGAGTTAGGTAGGGAGACGGAGAAAATGGCAAATCAGTCATTTAAGTAGGTAGGTCATCTTATCAGCCTATCGCAGGTAACTGCTGGACATAGGCCTCCCCCAAATCGCGCCACAACACTCGGCTCTCCGCGTTTCGCGTCCAGTCTGATCCCCAGCCGCCCTCATGAGATCATCAAGTATGTAGGATGAAAATTCCACTTTTGTCAATATACTAGGTACATACCGTAGGTACCTAACACTCATTGAAATTCAATTACATCTTACCTAATCATTTACTTACCATGAGTGTGAATAATATCTATAATTCGTCGCGAATTCCTGTGCTGATAACACAAGCAAAAATTACTTTGACTTTGAATAGTTCAGTAACGCACAAAGTTTATAAAAGTGTGCGCTACAATAACAACAGCAGGAGTATCTTCATATTATTTCGTCTGCGATAGCGATAATATAATTAAAGATGGTAACTTGAATTGAGTTTGGATTGTTTCTATCTATGTAGTACTTTACCCCGTCTTGGTCGTGGCAATTATCAAAAATTCTATGGTCGTGGCTATAGGGTTAGTGCACCTTTTTGTGGGAAAGAATCCATCACCCTGCCGGCCGGCGGATGACCCACACTCTAATCTTTATTCGGTCAGTGCAGAAAATTCGAATACATTAGATACTTTACTTAAATGTATGACATGGAATTTATCATTAATTAAGTATACTTCGGTTGAAGGATGACGCATTTATTTCTCCCTACACCACCAAATAGGCGTCTATATAGTCAGCTTAATGATAAATGATAGATATTTATTTCTGTATCTTTTAAAGACACTTTTACAAGTCAATGTTTTAAATTTTTTCAAGCTAGATGGCTCCGTCATTTTCTAACTGAAGACCTCTGAGAACAAACCCAGATAATCAGTCTCATAAAGTCCAGACATACTCATAGAATAGCAACAAATATTTTTTATTTATTTATAACAATCTTACCTACACTATCATTACAGATCTATGATCCAATGCGACAGAGTGCCCTTATATATAATATGTGAGTGTGAGTAGGGCAATGTCTGAAATGGCCCATTGAAGAAAGAGCCATAGCGGCTTTGAGTAGACCAGTCCCAGCCGACGGCATGCATGCATCAGTCATTGTGTAGCTAGAACATAATTTAGAGACCTCAACAACCATGTCAAGCACATTGAACTTCTTGTCGATGTTTTTCACCTGGACCCTTTGTTGCTATTACATGGTAGGTACTTATTAAACATATTTCAGAATGTGAACCATTCCGATCAAAACACTACTTGCACTACATTCACGCACCTGAATAAACGATCTACATAATGTATACATAATATTATGTGACTCATTGGATTAAATGGAAAAAAATATGAATTTATGAAGCTGATGAAATCGGTGGAAATAGTATGTTATTGTTTCATTGTAAATTAATGACCATGACCAAGAGCGCTAAATGTATGAATATAAAAATAACAGAGGCAAGGCACAGTGGGACTATTCTATTCAAATTTGAGCTGCCCTACTGGGGAAGTAGGTACCTCCGCCTTGCAGAAAATCGAAGTAAAATAACACTGGTTTGACCTGTGTTTCGTTCATAACGGTGAGCAAGGTTGCCAGTGCTCCGCGAGGAAACGGTATGTTGGCAGTGGGTGGGACTTTGACACTTATAATGCCAACTCAACTATTCCTCTTTCGTTTTACAGGGTCGGCAACACGCAAGTGATACCCCTTGTGTTGGAAGCGTCTATAGTCTATAGTAACTGCTTGCCATCAGGTGTGCCGTATGCTTATTTGCCACCTTAGTGGTATAAAAAAAGTTTTTATTAGATATTCTCGCTGTTTTTCGGATATTAACTTTTGTTATTACGAATATGGATATCTATACATAGGATATCTATGTATAGATATCCTATTTCTGAGGCCAGTAGCGACTGTGGCGAGTCACTATGCAAACTCCGAGCTGCTACTGGGTATTTCACAGCAAAATCGAATAACTCTTGGTATTCAAATCCTCTAGTTCAGCAGGCGCGCTTACCTAGGACCACTTGAGTGCAACAATGACGCAATAATGCACTTATACATTCTTTTCACAGAACATATAAATAGAATTTGTGTATCATGCGTTTAAAAAAATCATTCATTTAATATTACATATTTACCTACCTAGTTATGTAGGTTTTGACTTCGGCATATTATTGTGTAACACATACGTTTAATAATAGATTGAAATGCCGGGTATTATTTCCTGGCTGCTGACTAGAAGTGCAAAAATGCAACAATTAGATTGATGATGCTCAATTAATATAGTTTACAATGTGTTACTAAGCAAAACTTACCCAGACGAGGCCAGCATATCAAGCTACCCCAATCTGTCAAATTTCTTTGATTGATTTTCAACTTTAATGCAAAACGATAAGGTTCATATTCAATTGGGAAAATTTGACAGTTTTGGATAGCTTGACCTGCTGGCGTCTGTACAATCAATTCTTAAATCTGTTGCGTCGAAATATGGTCGGTCTAAAAAGCAAACAGTTCCTATAGCATTTGTCACCCCGTGTACACAAATCATTGTCATGAGATGCGTTAACGATCTAAGATGCAAATGCAATAGAAAGGTAACACTAGAAAGTTTCCTAGAAAGAGCGACTGAAAGTCTGAACATTTACCAATAGCTATAAATACAGCTATCAAATGATATAATACAATGAAATAAAAGTACAATACACAGGTACTCCAAAGAAGTTGTGATTTAAACACCTGCAGTTACTTTAAAAAAATGGTAGGTATCTACATATCCGGGAGAAAGCGTCTCCACGGTGCATAGCCATGAAATCGGTCGAGCATCTTCAGCATAAGACCTACTTACTTAATTTCTACACAAAAAGCTACAGGCTGAATTTTAAGTTTGTAGGCTTGTTAGTTTCTGAGATTTTGTGAAGAAACATCGTCAATCATCAGAAATTCAACCACCCCAACCATTTTCCAGGGCGAAAATTACGGATCCCCTCGTGGTGTCTCTGGGCAACGGGGATACGTTCTACTCACCGCCCCCACCTAGCAGTGGCGCCATCCTGGTCAATATCCTGAACATCCTCAGCGGGTACCACTTCAACGCCTCCAGTATTAACACTACGGAGGACAAGATACTTACCTACCACCGCATCATTGAAGCATTCAAATATGCGTACGCGACAAGGACGAAGCTTGGGGATATGGACTTCTTGGATTTGGCTGAGGTAAGATCACTTTACTATTATTTGGAGCCTTATCCTTTTCATTCTGAAAAGAGACCCAGCCCAGCAGTGGGATGGTTGATGACGATAATTAGATCTCTATAAAAATAATTCACTAAAACGGTGTTCACTGTTTGCACACCCAAGGATTGCTGGTAAGTATGTTCATACCAGGAAACCTTGGGTGTGCAGAAGTAGGTAGGTATACCTGTGCCTAACCCTTCGAGTTGTTATATTAGGTTCCGATGTAATTTAGTTGACCTCCGGCGAGCCCGCAACACTTAGGTTTGCGTTAACTAAAGTAGCCTATAAATGAATTTTCAAACATTACGCTATTAAATTTTAAATTACCTACTAAAAATAACATATTTGCGTCGCAATTTTTTTATAGATTAATTAGCATAACGTTGTCGCATATTATCAAGAAGTAAAAATCCAGAAACTTGAATTGCAAAGTAGTAGATATCTTAATATTAGTGTAGTGACGATAACGTATTGTACGAATACGTAAATGATCGTCGCTACTTTTATAGCACTCTGCGCAGTTAGCCTCATCGCTATCAACCTACTGACTAGGCAAATGAGGGTGAGAGGAGAGTTAGACAAAACTATAATATCAATTAGGTAGGTACCTAGATTTAAGCTGAAAAAGGTTTTAATCTCTTGTTGTAACATCGTCTGAAAAATAATAATCTGCAGACTCTGTTTTAAAAGGACGAATGCTTTTCCGCGTCGGTGCAGTTGTCTTGAACATCCATTCAAAGACATAATTATCTCATTTCTCGGTATCCTACCTATGACTAAACAATTTACCGCAATATCTTCAACCCATAACAGATCTCACTTGTTAAATATAGTTCTCGCATTTTGCAGTTGATCCGCAACATCACAACTCCAGAGTACGGCACGGAGGTGCGACTGCGCATCAATGACACGGCGACCAGCAACAACACGGCCACGTACGGAGCCGATACGTATAACCAGCCTGATGCCGGCACAGCGCACATCTCCATCATCGGCACTAATGGCGATGCAGTCTCGGTCACCAGCTCCATCAACTTCTAGTAAGTGCGACTATAAATTCTGTAGTTGTTGCAATGTATATGTATAATATGTGTAATAGGACAGTATATGTAATAGGACAGAGTATTTAGAAGTCTGACTTTCAGATTCAATTCCAAATAATTCAAGTGCACTCCTAAAATGCAACAACTTAGTTCTCATGAATTGTTGCACCTTACCTCAATGTTCGGTTCACCTTAAATAACTGCAATATCATGATGAAAATTCAAGGCTTCTGACGCCGTTTCTTTGGTCAAAATACGCCCAAGAATTGTAAAACATATAAAATATAGTGAACATAAAATATAGTTTCATTATATTTTAAAAAACCACAGTAACTTTTACTTGTCTCCTCACATAAACAAATACTGGGGAATATAACACAAATTACTACATTTCGTAAAAAGCAACCCTTAAAACGTAAATTACCCTGTTTTCTAAACAGTTATGGTGCAGGCTTCTCGACCCTAAAGACGGGCATCATAATGAACAACGTGATGGACGACTTCTCCTCGCCCGGCATCACGAACTACTTCGGCCTTAAGCCGTCCCCTGCGAATTTCATCGCACCGCACAAGAGACCCATGTCTTCAATGAGTCCCAGCATCATCGTGGACAGGAACGGCAACGCTAAGCTGGTGATTGGTGCGTCAGGAGGAACTAAGATTACCACGGCTGTGGCCTTGGTAAGTGAAAGAAGAGATTTTTCAATGTGTCATTTTTTAAAAGACATAAAAATTTAGGTTGTCAATTCGACAGTCGAAGACCCGACATCATCATTTTTTATTATTTCATCTGATAGATTATACTACGATGCAATTATTTCATAAAAAATTTGGTCAGTGTCTGACAGTCTGTTCTGAAGATATTATAGCACAAAATTATTGTTCGGTTTTCTTTTCATTAAAAGTTAAGGTCAGCATATTAAAGTTGTTTTTTTATAGTTAATATGTCAATTTACAATTACACAAATAAAACTGGATTTTAATATGTATGTTGTAATACGTCAACTTACCTTATTTTTTCTTCCCTCGTAAATTCTTGAATATAGAATCTTTTTTGGTTTTTACAGGTGACAATACGCAAACTGTGGTTTAATCAGACAATAAAACAAGCGGTGGATGAAGCTCGCATTCATCATCAAATTACTCCAATGAACATTGCATATGAATTTGGTATCACAGAGGTAAGTACTGCCAACCGTAGTAACAAGTACCGGTATTTATTGCAATACCGATACTGAATAGTCTCAATTTTAGGGAGTTATTTTTGTGTGTACGGTACCTAATAAATAAAAAGTCCTATACATCCTATGAAGTCTGCCAACCCGCACTACGCATAGTGGATTGACCCTTGTCCAGCAGTGGGACAGTATATGGGTTGATCCTATATGTATCAATACATATAGGATGTATCAATCTTCGCCAAACCTCGTATCGGTATAGGATCGGTATGCTAGGCTTTCATTTTGTCTCTGTTCTCATTATATTAATTATTTGGCTTTAATTTCACAGGATATAGTCAAAGGTCTTCGAGCAAAAGGCCACGGGATGGAGCGGTACAGGGACAGGGGCTCAATAATCTGTGCACTCTATAGAAATAGGACTGCGATATACGCCAACGCAGACTTCAGAAAGGGCGGTGACGTCGCAGGCATGGACTGAGACCTGTGCCTCCATAAATATTACACGGTGAATGAACTTTCACAATATGAATCTGGTAAAAACACAATGTGTTAAAAAAAATGCAGTTTTATTTCGTGGTATTCAACATTCATAATCGTTTGTTCAGCAATATTTCCCCACATAACTGCTTATTGTAGCAGTCGATGTGGTTTATAGCAATATTAATTAAATTTAATCTTGACAACACCACGAAATTTGATTCCATTTTTTGCTATTACAATAGGTAATGTATTAAGTGATATGTGTGAAGAAACTGTCATTGGTTAATTTAAGAAGTCGTCAAATAGCTTGACCTTACCTGCCAATCGCAGTCCACTATTTATTTTAGCTTGATTTATTTAGTATAAATAACGTGTGCTAAATCTATGATGTAGTCTCGAAGTATTAAAGTAATTGGCAATACAATAAAGAGTAGACATTAAGAAATCTTATTACAAGAAAAATGTGATAGTAAATAAACGAGAGTAGGTATAGATAGGATATATAATATAGCTGTCTTCCTGAAAAGACAATGCTATAATTTATGGTATCAGCGATTCAAATTATAAATGCATTTAGTTATACTCCGTATTTCATAACCAAGATAAATATTTTTTAAATAAATGGGCTAGATACTTACATAAAACCAAAAGTATTATAAAATGAAAGGTACCTAATGTAAAACTCGACTTCAAATAAAAGCATTTAAAGTATTATAAAGATATCGGGAATACCAGTAGAACTTTGAACAACTTTGGATTTACTTGTTTTAGTCTTAAGTAAGTGAAATATTCTTATTGAAGCAAGTCAAGTAGATAGGTATTGTGCGAGACACCTGCTATTTATCGCCGCATTAATTTAATCATGTTAAAGCCATAAAAAAAATAAGCATCCAAATTTCTACAGTATCTAGTAGTAATTTCAATAACCCAGTTTGTTATTTCACAACATTATCCAAGAATGTGTTTTGTATATTTTTATTATTCCTCATTTGAGCACAAACTTTAGGCAATTTAGGTCTCTACAGCATTTTAATTTAAATATTATATTCCTCCAACAACAGCATTTATTACTGATATAACTTCGTCAGTTTATTTACATAAAAAAATAGAAACTGTAACTTAAAACGTGAGATTAAGTAGCTACGTAACATGTTTTTCACTATTGTTTTTTTTTGGAAATCGTTTCATCACTAAAGAGTATTGTAACATATAAATAAGTAGTAGAAATAGGAATTACGTGATTCCTTTAAAAAAAAACTTTGCGGATAAGTTGTCACTGGTAGTTCGCAAAATAAACTTTTTAATGTTACCAAATGTATTTTATTTGTCACCTTAAAAGTTACAATTACTTATTATCATTAGACACTCAAGACTTCAAGAAAACATGTATTTTATTTTGCATTGTAATTGCATTGCGTTACCCTTACTAATAAATATTTTAATTATGTATACACAGCTGATATTATAAAAACAACAAATTATGACAACAATTCTTAGCACCTAATTACATTCACTATACAACATTTAACTAACTAGACCACAGTAAATTACATTGCAGGCATTTAAGCCTGCCTAGTGCGATTAATTAATTTACATAGGGGGTGGAAAGTTAATTACATTCACTAT
The DNA here is from genome assembly GCA_964056405.1 of Acronicta alni. Taxonomy (NCBI): domain Eukaryota; kingdom Metazoa; phylum Arthropoda; class Insecta; order Lepidoptera; family Noctuidae; genus Acronicta; species Acronicta alni. The sequence continues at coordinate 10,883,611 of OZ043927.1, read as the reverse complement.
ACAACATTTAACTAACTAGACCACAGTAAATTACATTGCAGGCATTTAAGCCTTTGCCTAGTGCGATTAATTAATTTACATAGGGGGTGGAAAGTAACAGGGGTAGGTTAGGTTAGGTTAGGTTAGAGAATAAGAGAAGTGCAATTTCGAAAGTCCATCGTACATTTTGAGGGAAATCTCGTTGATTGCAGATAAAATATCGTCATTTTTAATGCAACTTTTATTTTAAATCAATAATTTCTATTGATTTCTGACATTTACGCGAATATTATACATTGAAATAAAACTACTTTTTACGGATTTACAGATTTTATACGGGATTAATAATATCAATTTACGCGATAAAATCCGTAAAAAGTAGTTTTATTTCAATCAATAATTTCTAGTTCTAGTCGCTCTACAAAAATGTAGACATCACACATGATCTTAAATATTCATCCAAATTGAAGATCTTGATTTTATTGGCAAAATTCTCAGAACATTAAAAGGGACATTACGCTATATAGAAATAAGACAAGGGTTATTACACCAACGCCGATTATAGGAAGGATCGGTGACGTCTCCGGGATGAATTGAAATCAATCTAGGACAAACCATTAAATGGTTATACATAATGTACCTCAACACATCTACAGAGTATTATTAATATTTATAGTAAATAGCAATTTAATTAGTATCTGTGACTAGTAAAGATCAAAAGTTATTTCGATATACATAGATAGTGCTGCATACCTGCATATTTATTTCGATTAAAAATCTACTGTAATATTCACACATAAAAATTATGAAATACTAAAATGGAATACATTGTTTGGAATATTCTTTACAATATTTATAAAGAGGATAGTGTTTACTTAAACATAAACAACAGTGATAAACATAAATATTTCTATAATCTACTGGTATAACTTCATATTACATTTTGAAATATCTTCAGAATCTGACACAAATATTTTCGATTACTTTCTATAATTTTAACCGATTAAGTGCGGCCGCCATTTTATTTATGTGAAATGACGTCGGCAGAGTAGGAGTTGTGCCAAACCCCATAGAAGCGGATGACTCGCCCACAGTGTCTTCAGCCACGAATGTTAACATCGTCATCAACATCACACGCCATACGTGAAAAGAATAATTGACACGCGCACTGAATCGGTTAACTTAGCGTAAGCTTAGGCAACCAGGCTACTCTTGTCATGGATGGCCAATTGGCCGAGTTCTGAGTAATTATTTTACTAACCTATATACCAAGTTCTATACATTTCATTCTACGACAACATAGTCATCCTGCCTATCTATTATGGTACCTAACAGCTGATCAGTGCAGCCTGGTCACCTCAAGCTAATTCAAAGTATATAATTCCCGTAATCTAATTTTTTATAAAATATGCAGCAGTAAGTTTACAGCTCACCCAACAATTCATGGCGTCGGTGTCGCCGGCTCGTAGGCCGACTGCTCCTTGCGTGTTCAGAGGTTTTGACCTCCTTTTTCAGCCTTCGCTATAACGGCAGAACATCCCTCATAGCTTCCGCTGGGGTGACCAACTTCGTGGAGCCGATTAGCACAGTATTATCGATCCCGCTCGTAATCACGCTGCGATGCAAACGTTTGCACTCTTCGGCTGTGATGCCTCCGACAACGAAGATGATTATAGTCGGGTTGTCAAGGGGGTGTTTTGTGCTCCGGCCTTTCTTACTGGTTAGTATGCTGTAAATGGATTAGCAGTTACTTTATTTGAAATGGTACACTAATAAAATGCATATTCTATCCTGCTCACAGCTAGATGGCGCTTTATATTTATTTATTCTACTCGCCGCTAGATGGCGTTGTGTTAAAGAATCATCATACCAAAATAATTTTTGCAACTCAAATAAAGCCCAAAAAAGAAAAATTATGTTTTTCTTACTTGAGTCCACTTCTCAGCAGATCCTTGATACTATCATTCCTGTGTTTCAAGTCAGTCATCTCGGGTCGTTCCGTGTCAACCATGTCATCCACCAACTGCTGTAGAACGCCACGATACTCGTGGCCTACTCCCGTCTCACATGGTTTCAATACGGAGTTGTACCTGCAGATTAAAAAAAGTGAGAAACTGAATTAAAAAAATATATAACCATCTTACCATCTCGCCCATATTTCACGAAGGGTAAGGCAGATTTGTACTAATGTACACCTACAGTTCGCCGGTATGTTTAGGTCCCATGTAATATGTGGCGAACCTATTGACATTTCAGTGAGCTGCTACTGAAAATTCCATAGAAAAACCCAATAACACTGATCGACCTGGGACTCGAAATCTAGCGTTGCAGTCGAAAAAAACATATTTAACGTAATTTCTGTCTTCACGCAATGCATGTCGCACGCACGTTCTGTAGTTTCTGCCCACTTCTAGGAGGTAAAAACGAGAGTATATGTTTGTATGATATACTCCGTATGTGTTCTACCAATATACTATGAAGGCAATAAAAAAGGCCTATCTTACTACTCGATATTTTAATCTAAAACTTACTTATGCAGCATCTTTCTCATTTGCGCTATATCCTTCAACTGGCTCATCACTCTCTTTGACGTAGCGTCACAATCCTCAGGAGTCACCATGTGACCTGGCTCCATAACATTTTTCAGCAAACTCTTATGGTCTTCAAATATCGCCACACTCAATGTTTCAGTCAAGCTGTCCTCGTGTTGTTTAGAAAACGATACTTCGGTGCCGATTAGAGAGTACACATGGATGAGCAGGGCTAGGAGACTCTCTAAAGGCAAGTTTCTGTCCCTGCGAGTTTTAATTAGATGACTGATCTGTGAGAGAATGAATTAGAATTATGAAGGCACTTTACTTGACTTATAATATAAGCTTGTTTACTATATTTTTATTTTATTTTCAGATTTAGAAAACTTACAGCTATTTAAACAATAGTAGTAATGAAAATATAGTAAAATAATGGCCAATAAAAAGTTTCCACTTTTAACAATTCTGTGTAAACTTGCACTATAATAAGCATATCTACGATTTATCAAAACATATATACAATATTAAAGAAAAAAGGGCAAGACTACAAAATTTTATTTTTTTTACAAATGTTCAGCACAACAATTATGAAAAATAATTCACACACAGTGTCTTTTTTAATTTTGCAGCATTGGTGTTAAAAATATCAATGTCAATTCTACGGCAAGTGTCGTTAAACGTACGGCAAGCCCTAATTAAGTACGAATTTTGTCTATAGGTACTTTGGATGGCAGGGGTATGAAGGAGGTTATGCCTACGAAGCAACGCAGATGGTACGCGCAGGCCCAACCTACCTACCAGCTCGGTTACGTCTGTCGATCCGTTCATGATATTAATTAAAAAAGAAATATCGGCTATTTTCCGCCGCTCTTTTAAGGGAAGCATGTGGAATTTTCTGCAACGAGTATAGTAGTCTGGTAATATGTTTTAGAACGATATTGAATGTACCTCATAAATTTCTTTTGAATATACCCTTATACAGGGTGGAAGGGACATCGACGGGCAACGGCTTACCATGACTTCAGTACATGATTCTGGACCCCCCTGCGTTGGAATTTTTCGTCGGCTTTTTCTTAAATTTTACGTTTTTTTTTGCAGTTTTTCAACTTTAAACTGTATAAAATCATTATTTCTATCTAACCCAATAAGAATTTTAATTAAAAAGTCATTAATTCACTTTTTTCACTAAAAACAGAATAAAAGTGTGTATGTAAACAAACAATAATAAAATATATTGATGAATCTTATTTATTAAACATGTGATACGAATATATGTAAATACGTTATATTTTAGAATCCCTCTCAGTTTTTTGTTTCAGGTTTCAAAGCCATCATTATGTCTTAATAACACGACTGGCCTCCTGTAGTGTCTCAATAAATATAATTATATTTAACAATACCTGATGCAGTACGCTGGTGGAGTCCCGACTGGCGGCGAGATTCTGTAGCACCTGCTTCTCTAAACTCATGAGGAGTTCTTGCTGAGCTCGCCGTGGGGATTTCAATGTCTGCACCACTGCTAAAGCTTGTTGTAAAACACCAAGGTGCTTGCTGATGATATCATAATTTCCTGTCAACAATATACTAAATCTATACTCACATTATAAAGAGGTAAAGTTTGTGAGGTTGTAGGGGGTAATCAATGATTTAAAAAAAAAAATTCCTATTGGAAGCCACATTTTGTGAGTGTCTTAAGCTATATTTATGTATATGCATGTTATTAGGTAGTACATTGCAGCCGTGCGAAGCCAGGGTGGGTTGCTAAAATTCCTAAAACTATAACTTTCTAAAACATTGAAATTTTTACAATGCCGATAAAAAGTCAGAATATGAATTCTATTGGACATACCCAAAATTAAACTTAAGCTAAGGCTTCAACATGGTCCAGAGGGCCAGAGGGATTTTTACGTAACAGACCTAAATACAAAATTAGATTGAACTACATTTATTTTACAGTACATACATACACTTATAACATAAACTTACGAGTGATTTAGTGTAGGCAATGCAATGATGTCATTTTAGAACAATTTGCTGTACATTGAATTTGGTACAGATGTTATTTTTAATTTCATGTTGATCTTAATTTGAATCATTAACCATAATTATACCTTTAGACGCTGTAACGATTTTCTCGACGCTTTGCGGCGTAACTTTCAGTAGAGATTTGGGGCTGGGCGACTTTTGCACGTCGATCTTAGACAGTTTGTTGTAGAGGTCGAACATGACCTCTTTGTGCGACTTGTTTATCATGTACTCGTACGTTTGCACGCATGCGTCGTCGTTAGCATGGTATAAGCAGCCGGGACTTAGCTGGACATCTTCTGGGTAAGAGATACTGAAAATTAGAAGAGTATATTTTATTAACCTGCATGCCTTAGAGATTTTTCTCAACGGTTTGTGAAGTCTGCCAACCCGCACTAGGCTAGCGTGGTGGACTATAGCCTAATCCATCTCAATATGAGAGGAGACCCGTGCCCAGCAGTGGGACAATATATGGGTTGATGATGATGATATTTTATTAATATTAATAAAGTTGGAGGGACTTCTTTCTTGGTATGGGTCTGAACTTACACTAATAGGAACTCCAAGGTCTTGTCCTGATTTGTTGTTGTTTTACGGTTTTATGTACTTAGACAGAATTAATTTATGATTCACATTTTCAATGGCGCTTAGTGAAATGTTTTTTATATAATTGATATTGCCATTAGAAGTACTATAGTGAATAAATTTCTTACACATTAGCCTCGCATAGCGGCGACACATCAACGGCGACTTCGGTAGAGTGTCCCGGAAACCGCGGCAGTGTTGACATGATTTTGTCCAGCACTGACTCTGTGGAGTAACTGGTCACACCACACAAGTCCAGGGTACGATCCACAATTACCAATGAGGCGGGATGTAAGCAATTCTAAAAAAAAACACACAAAACTTTGATCAAACTTTGTTGTTTTTTAAAGTAACATACAACATGTAATTCAAATTTGAGAAAATTATGTGCAAACACTTGAGGTTATTACAGCTTTATATTTGTTTGGGTTATATAGTATGCAAATTATATCAACACAATTCTTGGTGACATTTAAAAAAGAACAATGGGTCTAGTTATACCAAATAAAGATATCATAATTAATGACATCACTAAGTATTTCATTCAAGGCTATAAATTATGGCTGATCAGATCAAATTTAAAAGTTTAATGCAATATTTACCTTCCGCCTTGCTATAGAAACAGGTGAATTCTCCAAAATACCAGCTAATAAAGAGCTGTATGTCCCAATGTAGAAGATATCTTCCTTCAAGTTCATAGAATCCAGCATGTTATTCAGTCCACTGGCCAGTCTCCGTGCTTGGGACCTCTCCTCATTAGAAAGGGTGTGCAGGTCTATGGATGTAGTCTCCGGCATCAGCTTGCCATCAAACAGTGGGTATACATGGTGATACAGAGGAGTGACAAACACTACATTGGTGAGAGATATCGTGAATATTGGTATGTGCACTACTTCCACTGCGCTTTGCTGTAATAAGAAATGTTTAAATTAAATAAACATATATCTTGTATTTGATTGTTCTATAAAACTGGTTCTTGTCTATAAAGCCTTCATCAATTATAGAAACTACTCATATTCATGAAAATGTAACTAATAAGTAAATAAGAACTTATAATAGGTATTTATTATATGTCACATGAACACATTACATGAGGATTGTGTAATATGACCCTACTGACATATAATTTGTGATGTATACAAATTAAATAATATATACAAACTTTTTACGATACTTTAATATTTTATTCCTATACAAGTAAATCATTTGAGGCTACTAATTAAAAAAGATGATATGAACAAACCTTCCACTTTAAATGTCTTTTTAAATCATCTTTTCCCAAATAGGTAAGTAAAGCAAACTCCCCCCCATCCCCTGGAAATAATATTGTCCATAAAAGTACACTAGCAGTTCACCGGTATCTTTAGGTCCCATGTAATAGTGGGCCAGCCTATTGCCATCAACCAGGCACAAATTGCTACCGAGGATTTCATAGAATCAGAATAAATATTCAATATTATACCGTTTTACCAATCCATCCAATCAGCATCATCTCAAGCTGCTTTGTGGCCTCTATAGGTGCCCTTCCTGCAGCAATGACATCACTCACATCTCTACCTTCATTCACCTCCAGGTAAAGTATATCCAAGCTCACAGTAGAAATGAGGATACAGTGTGTCAAGTCACTATGTCTTATGATCTCAGATATTGTCTGCAGCTGAGTTGAAGTTGCTTGTGTTATAAACACAGCTTTCTTTTGGTCTTTCGTGCAAACCTGAAATGAAAATAAATACGCTACATTTACAACATCCTAGGTTAATGTACCGATATTAGAGTCTAGCCGACACATAATGTGGGGCACAAATCCAAACTATAAACCTCTTGAATATAAAAAAACTATTTTGGGAAAATGTAATCAAAATAGAAATCAAATTGAGCGCTACGCTAATAAACATGAATGTGTCAAAGTCAACACACCTCAAATGGAGACAAACTCTTTACAGCGATCGCTCCACCAGACAGCAAGTTTAACAGCCCGCCATCCCAGTGCAGGCACTCAGCACTAGCATCGTCGAGAAACACTACAGCACCGATGATTCTGTTGTACACCTCCGACCACCAAGCCTTGCCAAACTCCTTCACTGAAGCACTTGCCATGTTGACATTCAATTTCGTATTTCAAATTGTCAATATGTACAAGTACATACTGATAAAAACATAAAATGATTCATTTACACTGACGATATTTCGCAAATAAACATAATAGTAAGTATCGATTTTGTAAAAGATTTCATTTCCCAATTTTTGACAGTACACGTACAGACAGTAAATTTTTGACACAGTGACAGTCCCAGCTCCCAGACGTGTCTGACATTAGTCATTATAACAGAAAGTGACAGTGAATGACTGTGACTCTTTTTTTTTATTATTTATTTTACATGTCCTTTAAGCCTATCTTATAATACATTGTTAAGTGTTCAATATTTACAATTTTCCTATAATATTAACAATAAATCTGTAAATAGGCTTAAAATAAGTATGTATGGATAATATATTATAGTAAATTAAGTTTTGTAGTTCTGTCACTTTTATCAAACGTTCCAAGATAAACTTTTGACAGTTCATGAAAATATGTTCAAGGTCAGAGACCTTAGCACCATAGCTTTAACTTAATGCACTTTCAATTATTTTATAATAACACCAAACACACGTCCACTCTCAACAAAGGTTAGGGGCGAAGGGTATAATAATAGTACATTTATGTTTGTACCTTTGCTCATTCTATTTATTTCTGATTTCCATGGATATCATGTCAATACATACTGTCTAGCCATATGCTACAGGAAGGCAGGTTTTATCTTCTTGGGCCTTGTGCTATTTATGATGCAGACTTTTGACCAATTTTGTAATTAAAATAAATGATTAATAAAAAGCCAGTAGATTTTAGAGCAGTTTATTTCAGATACTTATCACATACACGAAGCATAATTTGTAATCTAATAGTATGTTACTATAATTGCATATACATCTATGGTGAATAATTATTCCTCATAGCCGCTGGGAAGAGCGTTGACATGGGGGTTGTGGAAGAGTGACTTCTGACCATCACCCCATGGGAAGCGCTGAAACATAAAAGAAAATACATCAAAAATATGTAATATTAAAGACAAAGAGGACAATTAATTAAATAAATAAATATTCTTGGACATTTTACACAGCACCATCTAGTCCCAAACTAAGCAGAACTTGTACTATGGGTATTAGACAATGGATATAATACTTACATACTTTTTTTCTTGTTAATACATATTTATAACACATAAGAAACATTCAGACAAACACAAACACTTATGTTCATCACATAAATATTTGTGTTCTGTGGGAATCGAACCCACGACTTCATGATCAGCAGTCCGACACGCGAACCACTAGACCACAGACGTCGTCAAAATCGATTTAAAATTTGAATCAATTTATACCACACAGAATTTACAAATTACACTGTAAGAAAAAAATGATCACTATTCCTGAACTAAACTGTCAAAAAATATAATACAATAATAAAGAAGTAAGTACTATTGGTTACTTTACCTTGGTACGAATGCGCATGAATTCATAGGGTTTAAACTCGGGGTGTTCACTGTGAGCAGCATGCTCCATATGTGCGAGGTAAGCATTCAGCATACCAAGACCAACAGCAGGGAATGCAACAAAGAAAGTCAACTTCTTCCATAGTTTGTAGCCACCTGTTTGAAATAAGAAGAACAAAATTATTGAACATTTTCAAATTTGTTAATTATAATTATAAAGAAACACAATAAAACAGTTACACTTAGCACACCAACATAATTTAACATATTATAAGAAATGTTGTTTACTGTTAAAGAGAAGCAAAATGAGTAAGCTATTGATAATAAAAAAAAAATAGAAAAAAAAAACAAATAGAGCTAATTTAGTGGCAGTGCATGACTTGCTGCCTCTCAACCAATTAAATATTACTACTGTTTGCTAAATGGTTCCTTGAATGGTAATAATAATGGCCCTTCAAGATAATTTCACACTATAAGACAATCACACCAATAGTATTTAAATGTTTCATTAGCGGCAACAATGGTGTTCATTACTGAAAGTCTGGGGCCTACACTTAGTTTCTATTTTATTAGAATGGTCATTCAAATTCAAATCTTTATTGCTTTCATATGTAATAAGGATGTTACAATAATTTGTGGTATCAATATGAAACCCTGCAAGGGCGCTGCAAAATTAATATTTTAGTGGAATTTGGTACTATACAATAACAATATTATCATTTATATTTAATTAGGTATTAAAACAGTTATCACAATAAAAATTAAATTAAATTACATTTAAAAAAAAAACTATATCTAATTTATACTCATACAATTATTACTATTTGTGTGCAACTATTATTATTTAATTATTGTTATTATTTTATATCTGTATTATATTTTATTTTATTTGTATTTGTATGCATGTCATTACTATTAGTGTGCAATTATTATTATTATTTTATATATGTATTATATTATATTTGTATATATGTCACCTAGCATGTTATGGTAGGAGTCGGTTGGACATATTTGTCCTTGTCCTCAAAAAACTCTTTTAGACTATAGTAGCATTTTTGCATAAGGAGTTTATATAATGTTGTTTTAAATATATTATAATTTAGTGTGTCTTTTATTTCCTTTGGTATTTTATTATATATTTTTATTGACATTGCATACGGTCCAGTGTGAAATAATGCTAAATTTGAGGTAGTAGGGAGCGATACATAATTTTGGTGTCTTAAGTTTCGGGGTTGTGAGTAATGATCTTTCCTGTGCGAGTATAATTGTGTGTGTTTTTTCACAAATAGGCAGATTTCGAGGATGTAAAGTGACATTAATGTAAGAATGCCTAGTTTATTAAAATGAGGCCTACAACTGTCCGTTTGTTCAATATGTTTTTTGTCATTCAATGCTACTAAATTACATATTGACAGATTTCATAGACAACTGTCAAAAATTAACAATTCTGAAGCAAATTCAATTCTTCTGAATTCTGAAGTCATTGAACAATGATTCTAATATAATAGTGGCAGACATGGGCCTTAATGGTATTTAACATCAAAATGAGATCCATCAAGTTTGATGTGAAAAAGAAAACTCATTTAACAACATCTAGAGTCAACCTAAAATATTGACTCATACATGTTGTGCTATATCAAGACACTATAACATAAATTATTTTAGGTCAACATCCTTGTTGCACCCTATATTTCAATTACTAGAATATTGCAGTGTGCAAGCTTGTAAGCTGAATTTTTTTGTTCATGTATCCATTGAATTTTAAGTACATTTAAAGAAGTCAAAGTAGTTAACATGTGTCTTTGTTAGGGGAATTGATAAATACTATTACATTGGCCTGAAATGAACCAAGAGAAACAAAACACGAAAATCCTCATACATTATGATATCCTGTTCAAGTCTTTAGATTATCATAATAGTTATATAGACGCTGGAATATTATTTGAGTCTATCAAAGGAATTTCAAAGATCTAAGCAGGTAAAAAAAGAAAGATAAGGCCCTTTAGGTTTAGGTTATCTGATTACATAATTTTTTGTATACATCAAATTTCCTCACCTCCATGTCCACCAGCGGTGGCAGCGTGGGTAGAAGAACGCGCATTGGTTCTGAGGTATTGGACTGCAGCTTTTCTCAAAAGCGAGTTCATTTTTCTGAAAAATTGGACGACGAATAGAACAAACGAAAAACACTTGTCAAATTTACTGTCAAAACTAAATTCAGTACCTAGAACTAGGAATGTCCAGTTCGATGTCGATTCGTTTTACAGAATATCGATACATGTTAAGAATTGCTTTAGTATAGTGTAATAATACGTTATGAATCGCTATTTATTTCATTTAAAAATTCCACACAAAAATAACTTATCAACATTTACAAATATTTGGCTTTTGGGAATCGAACCCAGGATCAGCAGACCAACACTCGAAACCACTAGACTACTACAGACGTCTGTATTACCAAATATTGTTGTCTTTTTATGCGTTCAACATAAGAAAAACAAATTTATATAATACATTTTTATTATACAGAATTCTGATGTCAATCAATACTATCGATAAGGTTATTTACAATATGATATATCGATATATTCTTTTATGGACTACACTACTACAAAAATGTTGCCACTTCGTCCAGTTATAACAAAAATCAATAAATTGGAAAATAATTTGTCTATGATAATATATTTTTTATGACAACTTCATAAAATTAAAAAGGAATCTCGGATTAAAGAATCAATATTGCTTTTATTTTTCTTCCTTGTAGAGTTGTGGCACATTTTACCAGCCGGATAGCACAAATCATTACTTTTTCACTAATTTTACCTCGAGACGTTCGCTAGATGGCGCGTCTTGTGCTGATTCTAGTGCAACCAGCACGAAAGTAATAATATTACGCTTTGCACTACTGTATTACTGTTACCACTGTTTTAACAATTAACTAAAAATCGCGACTAAGTTTGGAATCCGAACTTTTACTGTGGCGTGTTGACAAGAGTGTGGGTCTTGACTACCCAACAACACAACGCACCGTTGTTGGTTAGCTGTGTTAGAGAGAGTTCGCGTCCAGACAGCAGGAACAATAATAGGCTGATAAAGAAAAAGGTTTTTCCACCATGTGAGACCAGGATTTAATATATTCAAGACAATCATTGGCAGACTATACAGGAAAATAAATAAAAAAGAAAATATACATACTTAAATCTTTATTCTTTACTTCATAAGAACATCAAAAATAATACCTTCAAATTTGAGATTCTTTAAACAGTTATTAGCTATCATAATAATGAAGTTTAGATATTATTTATAATTCCTCTCAGCTACATTAAGTAGGTCCCTTATTAGCAAGATACTGCGCCTGCAATAGAAGCAGGCAAATCCTGGCTAAGGGTATAGTTAATTAGGTAGTAGGTGTAGTAAATGATTATAATGATAAAAGTCCTAGAAAGTGACCCAAAGGTAATTATTGCCAGCTATAATTATACGATCGAAGAATACTTACATCATACACTGGCTGTATAAAAATCTCCATAATGATGACACGTTAACTTTTTCAAAAAGAACAACAGAACTGGAGAAATTAACATTAACATACTTTACATAAATCTAAAGGAATGTATCAGTTTAAAATCATGTTAAGTATGTACTTATTATTACTATATTAATCTTACAAGTTTAACTTCTGAGTATAAGCCTGTGTCCTTTACGGGGTTGAGCATAGTTTATAGTTCGCTTTATAGCCACTGGCAATACAAAAAAAAACCATTGCCCAGCACTAGGATACATCCATCGGTAGGAAAGATAGTATCCTTTGATTATATACTTGTCTAGATGGAGCAATGCAAACAAACGACACGCGAAAACTGGGGCCAAATTGCGTGATATGTGTGAGTACCGCTTGTGTACTTATTGTAGTCAAACTGTCAAGGTGTGCGTGTTTAGGGATGCCTGCTCCAAATTATTAACTTACCTTTTCTCCATTATTTAATGGGATGACAGTTAAACGAAATAGGCTGAATAAAGTAAATATTTTGTAGATTAGTGTTTTATTTATTTTAATAAAATCAAAAAATACAATGAAAAAATATATACAGCAATTTATAGATCATAATCCATGTCTTTGTATTTGTTTTCGAAATAGTTTTTTTTTATATTTCATTTCGTGTCCGCTGTATAATGTCTCTCCAGTCTTAAGAAATCTGAAACCCAAAATATTAGAAAGAACTAACAAAAATACTATTTAGTGAATGACTTCATTTATTTTGTGAAGGCATTCACTTCACATTTCATTTTTTATCATTTACTGATCAAATAAATTATGTAAGTATTAAAATAATAAAATTTTCTCCTGATCGAAAGATGATGACTGATATTTGCATTTTATCTCCCATAGTTTCGCCAAATCTCCCTTGTAATAAATTGACAACACCGGCTAATCTGTCGAACCTACAAATTAACGAATTGAAAAATCATGTTTTCATAAAATAATAGAGGTTAAATAACAAAACTTACCGATGTAATGTGATCTTAGTGTAATTATACGGTTTTCCCACATAATTGCGACACAATTTGACAGCACATACCGACATAATTAATTATTTTTCGAGAACTCCACACCCTGAAGTGATCCAAATGACACTGACGTAAGTGAGAAGAGAGTCTACCAATTTTAGTAGACTTTATTTGGGCCGTTCTGTACGTGTCAATGTGGCATCTAGACAAGTATATAATCAAAGATAGTATCTAACTTGTCGTGGTCAGGCGAATTTCACGGATCCCCCGGTCATGATAGGGCAAGTTCGGTTTTTAGTCGGTATGAGTCCGACATACCCTACCACCTCTGCAGGTGACAGATGATCCACGAGGACTTTTCGTAGGTATTATAAAAAGGCAGGATAGATAAGACCACACTTAAACTAAAATGGCACTCAACGATGTTATTCTTTGGCAAACTTATCGGCCTACCTTTTTAAATTCTCAATGGAGTAAAAATAAGAATGTGTCTCAGACAGGCTGAATGTTACTAAAAATAAAATAAAAAAATCTCGCGATTGAAAGTCTAAACTGTATACTTACTTATTTATTCCATAAAACGTATATTTTTTAAGTTCTTTCTGATACACAGTTACATTATCAGAACTGTACCTACATGTTTGCACAAAGAAATAGGCTGGTAATAAAGTGTTCAGAACACAGTTCTAGTCTACACAAAAAAATACATAGGTACAACCCTAAATTTTCACCCTTCTGCGGTAGAAGGGTGAAAATAACAACCCCAATTTTTTAATAGTGATATATATTTTTACGTTCATCCATTTATATGGCAAAACAACTTAACCTATCAGTATCGAGAATTTTCCATTTATAAAAGTAGTTTTTTAGGTTTCCTTAGCTTTAGCAGAAGCGAAACCTAAAAGGCTACTTTATCTAGGCTATAATCTTAGTTCAATTAGACTCCGTAGTTTTCAGCCAAGTGCACTCAGATACAGGAGTATCAGAAATCAAATAAGTGCTCAGTTTTAATTAATGCTAAATTAATGTCGGTTGATCGAACGACAAAAACATATTTTGGCTAGCCATCCGAAGATCTGTGACTGTTGATTCTGTATCACCATTTGGGAAGTGATGCTCTAGAACAGATCTTGGGGATACCTGTTAGAAAAATACAAAATTAATATAAAAAATTCAAATGACACTGTTAGTAATGTCCTAAAATTTGACGACAAGCCTACAATACTTAACCGATAACTTAGTCTATGATAAAGGACAATTGTGAATATTATTAAAAATACCTATAGGTATAATAATTATGTTAAAAAACAAATAAAAGTTAAAAGTATTTTCAAATAAAAGTTATAAATCTATTTTAAGTTACAAAACCCTTTTCAATCCCTTTCCTCTGCATAGATGAAATTAGCCTAACAGGTTTATTTACATATCTACGGCCTAATTTATAAACAAATAACAATAATGTATGAACAGACGTCAGCAGGTCAAGCTATCCAAACCTGTCAAATTCTCCCGGTTGAAAATGAAGCTTATTGTGTTGTATTAAAGTTGAATATCTATCAAAGAAATTGTGGTAGCTTGATGTGCTGGCCTCTGTACTTTACAAACCTTTTTCGTTTTTATATGTTCAAAGTTGAATTTCATATAAAAAGCTGTCTGCTGCAGTTGTCTCAGGTTTCTGATGCGTACCCGTGGATCTCGTTCCAGTAAACGCATGAGTAATCCGCGAGCTGCACTTGACAGAGAAGCTGCGCTGTCTGGCAAACTTCCCACGGCAGGCTGAATGTGATGTTGTCTTTGCTCGTTAATGCTATAAAATTAAACCTTTATGTCCAAACATTACTTTTTTCATTTTGGCGCGCTAAGAATGTTCATAGAGGTCACTAAGTATACTTTTTATGCTATATATTTAATGTCACTGGTATAGGAAGTAAAACAAAACAAATAAGTAAATAATTTAAACACTTCAAGTTACTACATTACCGAATAAAATAAAATAAATCTTAGGCGTAGGTGCCTTTAACTTCATCAATATAAATATGTACGATTTGCGTCTTGCAAATAAATGAGTCACAAAGGGCTGATCAGGTAAGAATCTTTCATTTTGAAGGATATTGTAATACAATTTTATTACACTCATTAAAGAAAAAACCTTACCCATTTTCATTTGAGCACAATGTCATATTATTAGGGCCCGTGGAACTCGTCGCTATTTCGTTGTTATCAACTGTTGCTTTTTTGTTGACCGCAGGCGTTGGATACTGTAATAATATTCACAGATTAGGGATAGGTAGGTAATATTTATTTACTATTATGACTTAATAATAATTTGACATATATAAATTACGAAAAAAATTGCAAATTGCAAAAAACACGGCGCTACGTAACAATATCTCAAAATCATTATGCCCGCTCACCAATAATTTTATACGATTTAAAAAACAGAACAAAACACCACTCCAATCACAAAACTGGTAGGTAATTCAAACTCAATCGCAAACGCATACGGGCATGTTAATTTATAATCAGAAGAACCCATCTCTGTCGTACCTACGCGAATACCTCGGTACTTATGTAGGTTTCAGAGCCCTAAGGTTTAAGGGGAACGACACAGCAACCCGTCCCCGCGTCTCGTTTGAAAAAAAAGCAACATCACTCGTTCGGCTAAAAATAGGGAGCCAGCCCCTTAATTGCACACTTGGAATTTACTGCACGATTTAATGATTTTGTTGGGACTTCGGAGCAGCTTAACGAGAGGGTGGAGTAATGGAAGCAAAGATTGGGAACGTAATTAGTATATTGTTGCACATAAAAATGTTATTATGGAGACGAAAAAAACGCAAGTTCTCAATATAATCTTGAAAGTAATAAAATGAAAATTTATGGACATGAAATTTCATGGCATAGTCTCACATGCGACATAGTTGATTATGTAGTTCAGTAATTAATGATTCCTGTACACCATGACCTACGTCGTCCGCTAATTCATAAAGAATGTTATTTTATTACCTAGGTAACTACTTATAGGTATGTTAATTCAGCTATAAAGCACTGTGTACATTTTGCCCCTAGATTAACTAGACCTGAGGCCGTACCACAACCTATTATTGCGATCGTTTTCCGATTGAGAGAGAGGGATGTCGCTCTATAAATTAAATAGCGCCATCCCTTTCTCACAACCTAAAAACTATCGCAATAACACGTTGTGGTATAGCCCCTGTGCAGGTTATTAAAAAAGGTTGATTATGGACAAACTAAAAATTTAAAAAAAGAATATATCGTAATTTCGGCACGAGTCATCACCTCCTCCGAGGCGCTTATAATCTTCTTTTATCCTATTCCTATTCTGTTGTATTTCCAGTTGTATTTAGTGTCTGTCACTCAAACCACAATTAAGAACAAACATCCGTTAGAATCACCGCTCTGACTACTAATCAATTCCTTATCTTTATCAGTTAGCCGCCTCCGAATACACGAGCACAAAATTATGTTTATATTTTGGTCTGGTCACGATTCGACCGCATTTGTAAATAAGAAATGGTCACTATAATATGTATTAGAGCCTCCGTAGACTACAAAATTTAATCGGCCGGTAGATTGATCGGTTTTTTATTAAGATGATACTTAGATATTAATAGGGATTTTAATTAATCTTTAAATTAGACTTATATAAATAACAGGTACCTACCTAATATGCATCTACCAGCAAGCAATTATAATTATAATATCAGAAGATAAGCAATACAATACATTTCAAGGCTGGCTCTTTTTTGTCAGTTTCAGCTCTTACAGTATGAGTTCCGGAAATAAATCTTAATGCATTTGATGTAGATTTTAAATTGTGGAAATATCCTAAAAGTACAATTCTTCATTCAATAGGAACAAGAAGGCAAGGACAAGCTTGCATAAAATTCATATTGAAACTACGCGATTCGTTTTGATTGTTACTTTTTGTGGATTTTTGGATAATGAATATAAAAAACCTTGCGTTTTTTTTACTTAATCGTTCTAATCAACAAAAAATCTTCTTTAAAACCTAGATCTATTACTCCATTAGGTAAAGGTCATCTTGTACATCTGATATTCTGATTGAATATGGAATGCTTTGAAGCTATGAATATACCTAATCATATAGGTGATAAATCAATTAAGTAAGTTTACCTTATTCTAAGCAGAACATTGAATATGTAGTTTTGCTTGGTAATAATAAAATATTGAAAATGATATAAGGATTAGAGATTTATTTCCAACAATTATATATTGCGAATTGTCACTATTTAACCAAAAAGTTAAAAATATAACTAACCTTAATCACAATTTACTGATTTGCGCTATGTAGGTAACTATCATAACTATTTCTCGTTTTGGAATAAGTATCTATGCAAATAAAATGTGTCAGCCAATTAAAAATGATTCATTTAATTTATTCCACTCTACATGAGTTTCAATGACTTTTTACATTCCTCATAGTAAGGGATGTATGTAACGCATTTCAAGTCGCACCTGGGTACGCGAAAATATGCAAATTCTTAATTATAAAAAAAAAAGTTTTTCACGAATAGGAGAATAGTGTTTTAGTGAACAATATTTATGCATAGCAAAAATATTTGCCAGTCAGTTAGGCTGCCCATTCTGGGCACACATTTGAAAAATATATTCCCTACTTCCTAACTACTCGTAATATTATAAATACGAAACGAACTCTGTCCGTCTGTTATGCTTCCACGCCTAAACCGCTGAACCAATTTTGATGGAATTTGGTACACAAATAGATTGATTCTTGGAGAGGGCAACAGCTAGTACCTACATAATATTATATAAAATAGACTTTTATATGAGACCTATAAAAATCTACTTTTATATACTTATGTAATGTGAAAATTGATTTGAATCACGCGCTCATTTACTATAATTTCGGTTTGAAAGTATTTTTCTTAATTTGTAATTTAGCTTTTATATAATACCTAACCTTTTGAATCATGTATCTAAATGTTATTATATTGACCTGTTAATTGTGGTGTAACTGAAGTCACACGGGGTAAGCGACCCCAATTTGTCAAATTTCTTTGATAGATTTTCAACTTTGATGCAAAATCAATCAATTGGGAAAATTTAACAGTTTTGTATACCTGCTGACGTCTGTATGTACATTGTACTTGTTTATTATATTTTCTATTTGTTTTAGAACCGCACTAGTAAACGCGGCGTTAATCTTTTTATTTATAGCTGTTTTAGTAGTATTAATGACATTAAAGAAGCCTTTATATGGTTATTTATATTTAAAGCGCCTTCAGAACAAGTTGAATGATGAAGCAGTTTAAGAATAATTGCAAGGAAAGATCACAACAGAAATATTCAATATTTCGATTTAATGGGTAAACAAATAATCAACAATAATATTGCTAGAAAAGGTAAAGCCATTGTATCTACCTACAGGTTGTTAAATAAAATGGTCATCCATTACTAAAAAGTGATTATATATCCATTTATTATTTTTATCTCCTTTTTGGATATCTCGGCTAACTCCCGTGAGGAAGACATCCGGTCCTTTGGCAGGCTTGCGCGGGGACACAGGTCCAACGCGTAGGCCCCTTGGAGAGCTTTTATCTAAATATGGGATGGGGATTATTGTTAGTGATAAGTGCTTAAATAAATAAGACTCGTCAACATTAAAAAAAAGATAACCAAATACTTATATATGTAAATCTAAGTAACAATTTTGTTATTGAAATAAAACTACTTTTTACGGATTTTATCGCGTATATTGATATTAATAATCCCGACGTTTCGGACCCTTTACAGCGTCCATGGTCACGGGTAGACTCACTCACCTACCCGTGACCAAAAAGTAGTTTTATTTCAATGTATAATATTCGCGTAAATGTCAGAAATCAATATGTTAACAATTTTGTCGTTTGGCTTGCGTAAAACTAATCGCATCGACCTAATTAAAAAAAGGCTGAAGACTGAGGAGTTTAAGACTCAGCCCTCTACTGTAGTTTATAAAAAAATAAGGGCAAAAGAAAGATACATAGATAAGCAATATGTATGGCTGACGAGAGGATGTTTACCTTATAAGTCTTACGTTGAATAATGGCTCGGAACGTTACTTACATTCCAGACCTTATTTTTTCTTTTGAATCAGACATTCACACTAGGTATTCATTAGCAGACGTCACGAATATGACCTTGATATATGGAAAGTTTTTCAATGACTAGCTGAAAGGAGGCGTGACCTTTACATCATACGGTGAAATAATATATCGCCTTATGAGTTGCTCTTCTACATGAAGTATCGTAATTAACAATGACAGTTAATTATACAGCTAAGTATTTGACGTGTGATTGCGTGGTTTGATTGTGTGACAGTCCTGGGATCTGTAGACCTTGAATCACACTCGTGATCGATGTTCTCGATGGCAATTGTGAAATTTTACCAAAATAATGTTTGCTATTGTTGTTAAGGTCTTCAGACAATATTCTTTTATGAGATTTCAATGTCACATCCAAAAATTTGTATTGAATCGATTTTCAATTGATGAATATGAATAGTTTGACGTCAAGCGAACATTGAATAATATGTTTATGTACTGTAACGAACTGTAACGTGTATAATTTATGAAAAGTTGGACCGTAAAAAATCTAACGCATACCATTATCGAAAATGAGCAGTAGATGATCGTACAGAGGCTACGCATCAAGCTACCCCAAACTGTCCTATTTCTTTGATAGATTTTCAACTTTAACACAAAGCAATAAGGTTCATATTCAATTTGACAGTTTTGGATAGCTTGACCTGCTGGCTTCTGTACATGTATACGTACAATCAAACCCATTCTCCTACACGGGTAGACGGAAACTACATAATGCGACTTAGAAAAACAATCGAGCCGTTTTTCGCCACGCAATAATTAGCCATAGCTGCAATAGCATATTGATGCTATTTATTATTAAATTGACCCTAAGATTGATGGAGAAGCTGATTGCAGCTTCTCCATCAATCTTAGGGTCAATTTATATTGCCACGTAATGGAACCGAAACCATGTGAAATTTACATAGCATTCTTGTGTTTCTTATGTAAGTATTACAAGTATGTATTTACAAAAAAAAAAGTAAGTATATAAGTATTATATCCATTGTCTAGTACCCATAGTACCTACAAGATCTGCTTAGTTTGGGACTAGATGGTGTTGTGTAAAATGTCCCAAAAATATTATATTATTCAGAACTTTACCGCCAATGTGTAACGTCCAAATTAGATTTACCGTGGGAGAGCCATGCTTCGGCACGAATGGGCCGGCTCGACCGGACTTGATACCACGGCCTCACAGAAAACCGGCGTGAAATAACGTTTTCGTTGTGTTTCGTCGAGTGAGTGAGGATACCGGACGCCCAAACCCCTAAAAAGGGCGGCAACGCACCTGAAACTCCTCTGGTGTTGCGGGTGTCCATGGGCGGCGGTAATCGCTTACCATCAGGTGATCCGTCTGCTCGTTTGCCCACCCTATCACATAAAAAAAAAAAAAAAAAAAAAAAACCCAAAATCTAGTCAAATTCGAGCGAATTCGCGCGCGTTTCGCGACTGCTGCTGGTGTTTTCGATGTAATCCGAAAACATTATCTCAATGGAGATGAAGTTTAAAATGCTTTGTACAATTTTGTTTTACAAATTCCCTTCCGTTCCGTGGCAATATAAAATGACCCTTAATAGGTATCTCGCGATGGAAAGTGGTACTCCCAAGTTAATAAACTCCCTTCAGTTAATTCATATGTTTCCTGTAGGTATTCCTTCATACTCCATTTCTCTTTCAAAACCATAAACACTGCCACTTTGTCAAGTTGATATTTTTTATTACATAGAGCTTACGTGATTCAATAATTACAGTTAGATAAACTCTTCCGCTGACGATGCAACAAAACTTGATGATGTAAAAAATAAACTAATTACAATTTTCGTTCAAATTTGGAAGTTATTACTTGTAGAACCAACCGCAAAGCCAGTTTGCATTCAGCCAGGTAGAGCGGATGATTTAAATATTTCGAATAAAATCCCGAATGTCAATGACTTCCATTAGATACAAAAACGCATAACAGGTTTAAAAATGATCAGTGGTTAATGTTCCTGCATTCATTTTTATAGTTGATTGCAGTTATTGCTTTAGACGTAGTCTCCAGAACAAGACGTAGTACAGTTCGGCTTAAGACTACAACGAGTTGTATTTGAGATTAGAGAAGGAATAATATCATGGTATTATTCCTTGCAAATTTCATTGATTAATTTTCTTCAAATTATTTATTAAAAGTTGTTTGTGATAAATGATAATTATGTAAAACATGCAATAAAATGAACCACAGGAGGTTAGAACAGTTTCGGTCCGACTCCGTTAGCCCAGACCCAGATAGTAATTTATGTTACTTTAATTTTTTTCGCAGCTCCATATTTTGTCTTAGGACGTTTAACTAACCAATTCCAGAATTTTATAATAGAATTTGTAAGACTTAGTCACACTAGGACCTTCACAAAGAACATGTTTTGGTAAAATCTAGGTTATAAATATTATAGTCCGTTAGTTGGAGAACGCTAGTGCAGAAATAATATAAGCATCTTATTATCTTATTGTGATGACTCCGGACATTAGGATATTATGCGGCAGTAAGCAGTAGGTACCGTTGTAACATGCAGACGGAAATATTAATCTGTTATGAATGACCACTTGCAAGCCGAGGGGAAAATAGATACCCACAAGACATACTTTAAGTCCGACAGTCGACTGTTTAAATGTATTTTATTTAATAACATGGATGCATCAGCAATTTGTTCAAGCTCGTGGAGCATGGCAGTACGAGCCTTAGATAATTTCACCTCTACGAAAATTGTTTTACAATTTGCTATTGAAGTGCCGTGATAGTGTAATCTTAACAATCAACTTAAAAACTAACCAGCTTCTGCCCACGACTTCGTCGGCGTAGAAAAGTTACTTTTAATTATCGTTATAATTTGGCTAATTAACTCAAAATATTTATAAATTATAGCCTATATGTTATTCTGATGTATAAATAATAATACTGTGAAGTTTCATCAAAATCCGCTCAGTAGTTTTAGCGTGAAAGAGTAACAAACATCCATCCTCACAAACATTCACATTATAATATTAGTAGGATTCATCGACTTAACTCATTTTATTTGTGGGTAACTTTCTACCATGTTTATACAGGAATGTTTCGAATACAGGAACGAATCGCTTATTCTTTAAAATTAATTGTAGTTTTTATAAAATTGAAAACTTGTTTTTCTACGGTTTTCTTACTGTACTACGTTTTTAATAGATTCGTGAAACCGGTTTTCTCTACAATAAAAATATTTTTACCGTTTAAAATTAAGATATTTTTTTGCAATATTTATAATCTAGGTTTACAACGTGATTATACAAGACGTTTGATTAGTGACTGAATAATTGAGGAATTTATTACGATCCTAATACGATACGACTTTAAAAATATTATTAGGTAGTAACTGAATATTACCTAATTGTTGAATACCATCGCAATATTATGTAGTAACTTTTACTTCACCTGTCATATGTAATAACATCATTTACACAATAAATATGTTACTTGTGTCTGTAACAAATTTCATCTAAATCGGTTCAGCAGTGTAAACGTGAAAGCTTTATAAGCCGACAGACAGACAAATTTACTTTCGCATTTATAATATTAGTAGGGATTTTAATCCAATATTATTTTGATTGCCTCAATAAAATTAAGTAAGTAGGTAGGTACTATTATTTATAATTTATTTATAGATCATCCACGTCTGACGTCTTAATCTAGGTATGCAGTGATCGTTCTTGTAAAGCGGCCAACGTCCTACTAATTCGCAAAAAAACTGCAACCAAAAAGCAGCCGCCGCTATGCTACCAGATTTGTAAAAGGTTAGTGATAAAAAAAAACCATTTCAGCAGTGCATTGCATTTAGATTCCTTGTTTTGCATGATACGTATAGCGAAGCGGGCGTGCGTGCTACGAAAGTTGTATGTAAGTACGTGAGTTTTTTAAAGCATGGCGACTATAATATTTGCTCGTTCTCGCCATTTACTATACTAAGACGATCCATTAACCTAAATATTATTAACTACTCCCCGCATCCTGAGGTCATTAAATTACCTGGACCACGTTTAATTCTATTCCAAATAAGTTTATAGTAAAATAAAAACAAAACTGCCTATAAATATAGGAATTAATGTCTTAGTATGTTTTCAAGGTATCTTTTCCTGTTGGTCAAAAGCTTATTTAGAAGATCTGCATTTCAAACGAGATTAATGATGAGCTAAGGCAAACATATTGCAGCTCAAGTTCCCAAGAAGGGCCTTATTAAAGTTTAGAGCTTATTTATTGCATTTGTCTCGGTCTCATCGTCAATTTCAAATCAATGAGCAAATAAACTGACGTGTTTCATAAATATTGCTGTCAGATTAACACGAAAGCAACATTTCTTATGAGCGATGTAGAGCGCTGCGTTTGCGCATAAAATACGTGTGTCAGGATGGCTCGAGTGCGCTAACACTTGCGGTCAACGGCCTTGACATTGTACCCGTTTTGTGTTTACATCTTATTTGTATTCTTTAACGACACACATAATTATTATCGCCATTTAATGCAATGGAGTCACGTGGAGAAACTTTATTGCTGTTATAAATAAACGTTTTTGTACGAGTTTTTCAGGTGTAGCTATTTATTCAGCATTAGTTCGACCCCAGACAGTGGCACATTAAATTTAACACGAATTTAAACGGCACTCGGTGAGACTTCATCTACCGGTAATAAAGACGACCTTTGGTATGTTTGGCACTGGTCTCATAATGTTATTTCGTCACTAAGCTTTGTATACTTAACAAAGATGTTGTCTATTCACAAAAAATATGATCCATGGCCTAACTAATATGTATAAGTAATCAGTTCAAATAACAGCTACAAATTAGTGTCTTTTACCAAGAACAAAAACGGCATAATTTTGATCGAGGCCATAGGCGTAAAGAATACAGAATTATTTTCTAACACTTGTTATTCATGAGTTGCAAGTGACTAAACTAAGGCGACCAACGTTTCCTCCATAATTAAGTTGAATGAGACTGATTCAATGAATGCGAAAAGACAAAAAGAACATAATTTGACTTCTTCAATGGATTTGAATAAAGGAAACATATTTTAGGTATTTTAAGTAACTACAACACTTTGAGCGCCAAATAAAGTAAACGGTTAGAGATACATGTATAGAATTTATTATGCAAGTCGAGTCCATAAAAAATCAAGTTTTGTCAATCCATTTTCCATCGCAAGATCGGGGGGCTAAAAATGCTCATACATTCATATTTGGGACCCGTAATAGATCCTTAACAATTACAATGGGAACTAGAGGAGAGAGTACACCCATTATCCGTTGTATTCGGAAACACAATGAACCAAATATTAAAATTCCAAGTAAGCACGATTGTTCACCGCAAACTCAAGTGGTCGGGGTCAACATTTACTAGTTGGCTTAATGTTTCCATCGAAGGGCAAGACAGCGAAGGTTCTATGCGACACGAAGAATGCTTATATAACAGAATGGTATTCCGGTCTATATCTACATTGTAGTGATATTTACCTAGCTATAATATAATATAGCATAATATATACGTAATAGGTGAACTTATTATCCTTCAAAATGCCGATTCAGCGGCAGGAGTCCGAATCAAAGGAGCAGTTCATTTTCCTTAACCGCAATCCTCTCTATAATATCGTACAATACGGGAAATACACAATAATCGTTAATCTCCGGCCTCCCACAGATACTTCAGTTTGTAACAATGAATGACAACATCTGCACAGCTGAGCGTGCAGTGTTTCTATCTTTTCGCCGCAAATGTTTCGACGACGCGGAAGCAACCTTCCTGTCATTATGAATCGTTAACTTGAGGGGTGATTACCTACAATAAGTGCGGGGCAAATTCAACCGCTCCGCAAGACCAGTTTATTTGCAGAAACTTAGTCTTAACATCTAGCTTTAGCTCCTGACCAGCAATCGACGATGCTAAATTTAGATTTCACACCAATACTAACGTTTATCGAACTCATTTTAAAATCGAGAACAACGGTAACATTTTAATGTATGATAACTTTTAATAAACTGTTCAATAAGAGCTTTTACAACCATGAGTTATGGGAGTTTTAGAAAATAATTAATAACGTGTCTTTTTGTAGATAAGTACTACTTACATTCGAATTAAGTACCTACTCTTGTTTAAAAAAAACTTGTTTATCTGGTGTGTATGTTGAACAGAACATTTATTCTAGAAAGCTCTAACAAATCGAGAGCAGTTAGTAGTATCTCTGGTAGAAGTCATTAGTGCGTAAATTCATTGCCATTACCTCGTAGCGCCTGCGCTGGCGCCGACGACACGTTCGATGACCGTCTCCATCAAAAGGACGATGCAAATTGCTATTTTATAGTGTTTAACTGTACGTAAGTTGACCAATAAATTGTATCTAATTGATGTTTGGGATCATTTACATTGGAATAGCAGATAATAACACAGTTGTGTTGTGGGAAAATTATTAAAGTTTTCCTAGGTAAGGTATGTTAAACATAATTATTTAAAATGCTTAAAAAAAGTACCTAAAATTATGTATTTATTATGTTGCAGAAACCAATTAACGTCACCGGAAGAGACCTAGTTGTGTTTTCTCTGCGCTGGCATGATTACAGCTGAATTAAAGGATACTGCAAATGGAAGTTCACGATGTCTAAGAGTTTGATTTTTTTAATGACCAGTTAATAAAGTTGTAAGTAGAAGGATAATCTGCTGTTGATGCAAAAAACAGGCATAATTGCGAAGCTGAACAAATTCCAAGAGACAGTTGGGTAAACCCCGTAATTTGTTTTACATCGATAACTTTTTGCGGTTATGTTTTTAAGAGCTTCTGGCTATTCAATTTAGAACAAAGTTCGTTATAGTTGCCGTGAGCAAGGAAAAAAAAGAACTTGAACCAATACAGTGGCATCAGTTCCAAAATCATCGTTATTCAATTTTTTCCTAATATGTTGCCGTCGGCTTCCAGTTTAACCAGATGCAGCATTAATATAAGTAGTAATTACATTATAGTAAATTTATACCGATACCGATATACTGGTTCTCAGGATTTTCGGGATTCCGACTACCACTAATTGATCCTCTTTGAAAAAATCTCCAAAGTGTGAAACTTACTTATTTTCTTTAGAAAATAATGTTCATCCGAGTTGTGTTCATCAAAAATTTACTTTGTGTCTTCGCCGTAATAAATAGCATTAGGTACAAATAGCCTGTACGCTGATTAACAGTTTTTGGAGGTCTTAAGAATTAATTCTTATGCTTTGATTATAAATATAGTAATCAAAGTTCTTATGTGACAGTATATTTCTTCATCATGTTAGCTACTACCGTACGTATCTGATGTGAAGTAATGATGCGTATGACAATGGCCTCTAGCGGCCTTGGTAAGAAGAAGCAAGCTATTTGGATGTTGTATATAAAACACAAGTTTTAAATGTAGATCTTCCGTCATGGGTTTTTCGAAAACATGTTGTTCATCTCACACTAGCAGATTATCAGTAATGGAGTGCAGTCACGAACTTTTTTACGACTGGTAATGATTGTTACTTCCGAGACGTTTCCTTGTTTATATTTTTGAATTTAATAATCATTTCAACATTTGCGGGTATGAATCATTTGTGAGAATCCATTGCCATGCACAAAAATATCTTATCTTGTTGTAAAGCTTACTAATGATCCCATTGCAACGACTGCTGGTCCGTAATTCGTCCGGTTGGACTAGTAGACAGGTGAGATCCAAGCAAAACTGTTTTATCTACAATCAGATACTATGGGAACTCATATTACATGTAACAAAAGAATAATAATTTACTTTCATGATGGAAATACTGGAGAATTCATGCAGCACGATTCTACATGAGGTTATTTTGTACATTACTACTAGGTGTCGTTTAATAAGATTTTTGCAATTACCTACTCAAAAATGGAAAATTTCCCACGGAAAGATTATTTTCGGAAAAAAACATTAGATTAGACCAAAATTTTAAATAAATTGGTACATTAGTCAAACTAAAATAAACTCTTATAATTTAACTGGATACAGCACTATTAGTTATGATAATATTACTCTAGACATTTTCACCTTTTTATTTCTTATACGACTTAATGAGTTCAGAATATACTTTTAATCTATGTCAAAGACAGACGGCGCCGGCGCAACGTCAAAACCGGAATACTTAGCGGTTATAGTTCAATCTTACTATGATTGACGTTTAATCACCAACCGATTGACCGGACAGAGGCGAGCCGAGCAGAGTCCGAAAAGCGATTAAGTAACATTAACGGTTTGCACTCAGTTAACGGGTAAACCGGAACACAAAGTAATTACATCTTGTAGAATGTCAATCTGTTGTTTTAGCCGGGTTTAATTCATGCAATTTAGTGCTTGAGACGTTGGACCTCATCCAAACTGTACGGTAAAGCAATTATTTACATTAATAGGCAGTAGACACACTATAGATAAATGTTTTATTGTTTTACGTGTAAAACATAGGTAGCCCTGTTTCTCTGAATATTTTAAACAGTTAAGGAAGTGTAAGTTAAAGTGTGTCAACAGACCCAGACAAGATTTATAATCGAATGACAAAATCTGAGTCCTAAGTTTACGTAGGCGATGTAACAGTAATAGTTGTGTTATTGCTTATCCGTGGTTACAAGATATTTATGAGGTCACGAATAAAAAAGATATATTCATAGACTGTTGAACATGGACATATATCATTTATCTACACACCTACACAAAAATGTAAGCGCATCACTTGAGAACGACTGGAACGATTTGGCTGTTTTTGTTTTGCGTTTGTGCGTAAAATGCAAATGAAAATTGAAAACTTTTTGATTGCTTTTTCTGATTTCTGTTTTTTTTTTCATTCTTGTATGATTTAATGAAATTTAGATCGGAGGTTGTCTGTCAAGGCAGCTAGCTATAAATATTTTTAACCCGAACTGTGCCAATATTGAACAAAGCCTTCTTTCCCCTTTGTTCTATGGCTGTGGGTTGCGCGTGAGTGTACGTCTACCTATAAAACTGGTTGGAACGAACCTAGATCATCTTGCCACCGCGACGACATCTATGCTCGCATCGTTGCCAAGCCTTTCTGGGTGATGTCTGCGAATTTGGTTTGTTGACTAGATCGGTCAATTTTAACTTTTGGAATACTACGCCCCATTGCTGTATTACTTTTTTGTGTAGCCTTATTGTGTCGCACTGCTAGGAAAACCCCCTCTAAGTCAGTCTAGGATTTTATCCATGTTGACAAAAAGCGATCAAAATTATCTCGCCCAACGTCGCGGACGACCTCGTGCTATATTACTTATATGACCTATAAATATTTACGACCGGCCAACTATCACACACATCAGGGCAGAATAAAAGAGATCTGCCTTTGTATACCTATAAAATCCTGTATAAAAGTTAGCCTATTCTTCAATGTCTAACATTCCATCACGCATGTGTTGTGGGGGGTTGCCTAACCCCTCGGGGACCACATGCGGGGAGCACAGACTAACAAACACAGTTTGCTGGTAGATTTGGTTTCCATGTTACCTACATGGGACCCAAACTGGCTCGCCAGTCTATTGTCATTCAACGGGTACAAATCCAAACTGCTACATACGGATAATTTAATAGAAAAACTCAATAACCCTTCTGGACAATCGACCCTAAGATCTCAAGCATAGCTGTTGGGCTTACGACCACTAGGCTAATGAGATTCTTCGATGTAAGTAATGGATTGTTAATTTAAAAACAGGTGTAGAATAAACATTGAGGGTAAAATTTATGGCTTTGTCCGTTTCCTTACTCGTAACGTAACCTTTCATGGGTTGCAATTAAGTATACATTATACAACTTTATTACTATCCATCCGTTATTGAGGATTACAAGCATGTTCATTTTAATTAACAGGCTACAGTACACACGTACCTACGGTACACATTATTACTTATAGGCACTTAGTCTTGGACAATGCACACAAAATATTAAAAACATGATGGAAAAACAAATAAAATAAGGATAAAAAATGGTGTGCCCCACGACTGCGTCAAATAGGCTCCAGTTCAGCTAAATGCCAGACCGCTGGTGAGCTGCCTGGCGCTGGTTTATTTATTATTTTAAACGGTTGGGTTTCCCTGGCAGACTGCTGATAAAACTTAAAATTCGTGCAGTGGCTCCGTATCGATAAACAAACATATTGAAAAATAATGTTTTTAAGCGATATTATTTTTCACTGTAAAAAAGTAGTTAGTAATTATTTTTATACTGTAAAAATACTGTATGCAGGGGTGCGCAGGCGGCGGTCACCTGTGCAGTGCTTACAGTTTTCTACAACAAGCGAGTCGCCAGCGGCCTAAGTGCAACGTACAGTACGCAAATTAAAAAAAACATGCGGAAAGAAAATGATATGCATATCTTTAGATTTTTTTAAATTTCATTTTAAACAACATCAAATTTTAGAGTTAATTTAACACCTTATTATATTCAGGACACGAAACTAAACGTTAAATGATGCTTCCATAAACGCCACATTTGTATTGAAAAATGTTCACGCTTACATCCGTCTCTGAATAATAGTCTGAGGCTCATAATAAGGTATTCACACCGATCGAAATATTGTAACAGCGTCACGATCGTGGCGAATGTCACAAATCCCATGGCCGTGACAAACCTCCTCAGTTAACTGATGAATCCATAAGGATTTTCTGTAGAAAGTCCTTATTGAATCGAATCCATAAGGACTTTCTGTAGAAAGTTTATTGATTCATCATAGTACAGACGCCAGCTAGCCAAAACTGTCAAATTTTTCCAATTGAATATCAACCTTATTATACTATGTATTAAAGTTGAAAATGAATCAAAGAAATTTTGACAGATTGGAGAAGGTATCCGATATCCAAAACGCAATTTGGCAGCAACGTCAAATAACAAGACTAATATTTAAAAGAGAAGGACTATTTGTAAGGTAACGCCGCAGTTTTGTTTCTTTTTTCATAATCATACGCAGACCAGACCCTTCAGAGTAGTTTCAGTTATATTATTTATTAGGCCTACAGGTACACAGTTATTTCGAGTCTGCATGTTTGTGGGTGTGAAAAGATACAACTTTGGACAAAGAATGAAAAAAAAAAAAACAAATTGTAATTTGAATTAATCACAGGTAGGTAGGTACAGACGCCAGCAGGTCAAAGCTATCCAAAACTGTCAAACTTTACCAATCGAATATGAACCTTATTGTTTTGCATTAAAGTTGAAAATCTAACAAAGAAATTTGACAGATTGGGGTAGCTTGATGTGCTGGCCTCTGTACATAAAATTATGGATTTCAGATTCCTCCATAGCGCCAGAAAGTCGAGACCTAAAATGAATTAAAGAATAGACAGTAATAATTACTTATTCATTAGTGTTCTCGCTTGTCATTTCTCGTCAATACAAATTAACAGAAACAATTAGCAATAGTTGTGCTAATTGTTTTATTTATTAGTAAATTTATACTATGTCTGTTGTATGGTTATAGCTTGACTACTATTTAGGTACATTGTATAGACGACAGGAAACTGTGAAGCTCTAGTGGTCACGACCGGATAACCAGACTGTATTCGTAGCCGTACTCAACCACAAGCAACAAAAAGGTTAAATGCAAAAACGGTAGAATATTAGTAGGTAGTAATGTTGCAGTACAGTCAGCAATGAAAGTCGCTGAACATGTTGCGAGTTTTCAATACGATTTTTAATAAGTATGAAGTTACTGACCTAAGAAGATTGTGCGAAATCATTACATAGAAGACCATTAAATATTTAGTCCACCTCAATAAAAAAAAACCTCTTGACCATTTTTGCAGCTCTGATGTTTTCAAAAGTTTGCTGTGTTCAGCGACTTTCGTTGTTAACCGTACCGAAGTAATAGTTCATAGTTCCTAATTGTCTTACAAACTCTCCACGGGGGATAATTATAACAAAGAAAATATACATAACTTGTTTATTGTCTTCACAAATATATCTATGTATCTATAGATCTACTTAAATACAACACATTAAGAAGGTAGGCGATTTTTTATCAGGAAAATTATGCAAGCAGTTTGGTCTTGTGCATGGTTAATGACAATTAGTAACAACATAAACATACCATGACGCCCGTATTCCCCGAAGGGTTAGGCAAAGGTGTACTAATGAGCAGAGTACACCTACAGTACCTACGCCGATATGTTTAAATCCCATAATATTATAATATATAGGGGATGAAGCCTATTGCCATTAACCGGGCACAATACTTATATCCAATCTCCGAGCTGCTACTGATAATTTCTTAGAAAACCCCAGTAACACTGCTCGACCTGGGAATCGAAACCGGGACCTCTAGCATAGCCGTCCCGCTTACGACCATTAGTCAAATGAAATTGTCATAATATATTTCGTCCCCTTTTAGGTACATATCCTTTGTACCGGCGAATATTGGTACACCTCTGCGTAACCCTTCAGCTAATACCGACGTAATGGTATGTCGTATTTCACTATCATCATCATCAACCCATGTCCTGCCCTGAAAGATACAGGACTAGTACGGCCTGGCCGGGTACGGGTTGACAGACTTCACAAGCCATCGAGAAAATCTCTAAAGCATGCAGGTTCCTCACGATGTTTTCCTACACCGTTTAAGCGAGTGATAATTAATAATTAATATGTATTTTGTCCTTGGATTCAAAATCGAGACCTACAACAAAATACTTTTAATGAAGATACTTTTAATGAAGCAAAACAACATGAACATAAAATTCTAAAGATAATTCATACGTACATGTTGTAGAAAAAGCCCACGCTACGGAGAGTTTGCGCAAAATGTGGGTGATGTGATGACGCACTATATTTTCGTGCCATTTCTCCTTGGCACATGACCGCCTTCAGTTAATTCAGTAATTTAGGAAACCTTACTTGTGTTTTGCTGTGAAAGTTATAAAATCTGTTGCTTTATAGTGAAAAGTGATTACGAAAGGTAACGTATGACATACAATTGCATTTTTGTATTTTTTGTGCTTGTGTTAACTTTGGAGCTTCGATATCATATAAAGCGTTATTTCAGCATTGAAATAAAATGAGAAATGTATGTAGGTATAACGTAAATGTAGGCAATTACATAATACTAGTGTAAAATCCCAAAAACATTTCATTGTTTTCCCCGACAATCATTATTATTAAGTCTTGAATTGGTCATCATCATGAGGGTAAAAAGAACACATATCAAAATTCTTATTTTTATATTGCTATCTTTTTCATCCAATAATAATTACCTAATCGTATCATGATAGTATGTGTTTATACCAATTTTCTAAGAAATAAATTTTGTTTCCTTCCACATTTAACTATGAGCACGTCCTTTATAATTTAGCTATTTTCCTGCTTCCTTATATCCAAAACGCAACCGTACGATCTTCCCTAAGCAGTTAAAGTATTATGAGGCAGACTTAATGGGCATTTTTTTAAATAGGTAGGTAGGAACTACGTAATTTGGAAAGAGGTTTCAGACATAATCGGCATTGGTGGTGGTAAATCCAAAACCGAGATTCGCATGTTTTACGTCATTGCGCTAACCGAAGTTCATGAAATACGTCACTGGAAAATCGAATAAATAGGTTTATGAAGATCTGAAATTGTGTAAAATAAATATTATATAAGAAAACCGTTGTTAATACGATAATATTTTGAATCGTGCGAAAAATCTTTAAAAGGTAGTTTGAGATTTTGACGAATTTTCTTTTGCAAAACTCAGTAGTTGCCAAAGTAATACAAACGCTCACGTACGCGAAAACAAAAACAACAATGACAAGACAAACAAGTCATTATTAACAGACGCTAATGGATCTTGTAAAGGTAGTTTTGAGATTGAAAATTTTGATATTACAATAACAATAACGCCTATTCTTTTCAATTAGCAAAAATTTAAACGAGACGCGTGAAAATCGTGACAAAACCGTGCGATGTGACGAATGCCTCACTGACATACAACATATGCATGGTGGAAACGTTATGTATTATGTTAATATGACTAAAGTACAAAAAATACTACGCCCGAGATGTCACTACCGGAAAATATACGTGTATAATAATGTCATACTGACTCGTCAATGTCTATTGCCACATTATAGATAATAGTAGAAACTGACACTATTGCTAAGCCTCTCCCATGGTAACATTGCTAATGAAACTTTATGGAAAATATGTCCACACTTGTTACTTAGCAAGTGTTAGTGTGTAAGAATATGTTTATTAATGTACAATATTTATTGTATGAATTAATTAAAGTATTAGGTACGGAAAAGTAGTTACGTATTCGTAACTAACACTAACTTATTAGTATTTTCAAAAGTAAATTAGGTACAGACGCCAACAAGTCAAGCTACCCAAAACTGTCAAATTTTCCTAATCAAACATGAACCTTATAGTTTTGTATTAAAGTTGAAAATAGATCAAAGAACTTTGACGGATTGGGGTATGATATGCTGGCCTCTGTACCTACCAATTTCCTTTATTTTATTTTAGGTACAAATATCAAAAACTTTTATTTTTTCTCCTTCCTTATCCCATGTAAGGTCATACATAAAATCAAAACAATATTGTGTCTAAAGCCGAAACTCATTTGGAGGTTAACGGCTTTATCCTTATGTGAAGAAACATTTATGTTAGTCATTATGGTCAAAACTAAGATTACAATTTGTATTTGAACTAAACTTTTTACAACATTCCATCACGCTTGTATACCCGAAAGATTGGCAAACCTACACCCACACTTACCGTTATCTATGTTATCATTTAGGAGTCTTATTTTTTTGTCAAAATCGTGATTCAATGACTTCAGAGTTGCTGGATTTTGACAGTCTACGAAATCTGTCAAACTAGCTATAGTATAGCACTATTGAATGGTCTGAAATGTCTATTAGATAGATAGAGATTAGAGAGTTGGACACTAGGTTTTATCCCAATTTAATTGCGGTCTACGCACCTTCTTTTTTACCCATCTGCGCGACGCAAAGGAGGATAATGTGTTTATCAGTCTATGTAAATGTATGTATGTTCCTTTGTGGCACACTAGAGACCAAACGCGTGGGCTGATTTTGATGATTCTTACATCAATGGATTTGGCTTAACCTTGCGAGTGTCACTAAAGACATGAAAGTAATCAAAATTCAATATTCAATCAGATGTCATATTGTGAAAAAGAATCATTATCATTGAATAGGTAGATATTTGAAAATCATCTTTGGGTTTCTCTTATAATTTTTATTTCGAATGACCATTTAAGATCCGATGTATTTTTACTGCAATTTCCAAAACGTACAAAACGTAACAAAGCCGTGATAAATTTCTTATATCATCATCATCATCAACCCATATACTGTCCCACTGCTGGGCACGGGTCTCCTCTCATATTGAGAGGGGTTAGGCTATAGTCCACCACGCTGGCCTAGTGCGGGTTGGCAGACTTCACAAACCGTCGAGAAAAATCTCTAAGGTATGCAGGTTTCCTCACGATGTTTTCCTTCACCGTTTCAGCTAGTGATAATTAATTATTAATACACACATGAATTCGAAAAGTCAGAGGTGCGTGCCTTGGGTTCGAACTCGAGACCTTCGACTTGGCAGTCCAATGGTCATACCACTATTCCAATTTCTTATATAATCGGTGAAAATAATTATTAAAAAGTGTAAAATAAAATAAGTGTAAGTCATCTCTAGTCAGTCATCGGCAGTTTAATCATCCGATCACCTAGTTTCCTTTCGTACCATATCATCTTTTACAAAATCCATCCATCTTTGGTCTCCCACTTTTCTTATATCAAATTTAGAAATGCTTGCCGCTACGTCAATCTTGTACAATCAATCACAATTATTCATACGTTATCTTACTGAATAAGGTACCTATCTTAGTTGTTTACTAACAGTAGAGTAATCGCTAAGAATAAGTACCTACTGGAAAACCTCAAAATAACATGACTAGTAAAATTTTTGCACGATATTCGATTGTAATCTTTTGAAGGCAATGAAGCGGTTATTATCAGGGCCCCTAAAAACTACAAGAATCACCTGATGATGCACCCAGTTGCCGTAGACCGTGAATGATGCATTTTTTTAAGGCGTAACGAGCCAATGACAACAATCCTCTAAAATTAGTGACAAGTTAACCTTTGATAAGATGTTATGAATGACAGATCAATAACAATTTACCTTTTTGGCGTATTTTTAGCCTGAAGGTAGTAATAAAAGCTTCACATTAAATTGCAACATTACCCTTCTCAAGCTACAGTTTGCTCGACCTGAGAGTCAAACGTCTAGCTCGACAGCCGCGCTTTCGTCCAATAGACTAATTAGTAATCCCCACTAATATTATAAATGCGAGAGTAACTCTATTTGTTACGCTTTAACGCCTAAACCGCTTAGCCGATTTTGATGGAACTGGTACAGAGATCGATTAGACGTTGGAGAAGGACATAGGCTACCTTTTGTCTCTGTTGATACCCCGGGAAAAAGCTAGTTACATATATTACATTTCTGTAAATACCTAGACCTTATAAAATTACTTTTACAATGTTTTTAGTATTAGATGGCGTCGGTATTCCAAATGACCATCTCTCATAACACCGAAACAAGTTCAGGGAATCATGGTCCCTTTTATAATTTAGCCATAGTAGAATCGAATAAGTATCACAATCAGAATGTATGGTAGTTTCACTTCACGTGTAAACCTTTTTTTTTACAAGTTTAAAAGCTTAGTTTGCTCGCACATTTGTGCATATGGTTGTATACTATCTACAGGTGATTATTTCGTGTGACGTTGATTTGCTATTCGCGTAAGTTGTAATGTCAACGTATGAATAAATGAGTCAGCGTAGACGCATACGGCCGCGCGGGTTGCATGCAAATCGCAAACAAATGTTAAATTATTAGGTATTTTTGAACGATACGATCATCGCTTTACATGGCTTTAACAAGATTGACCGTCGCTACACTACAATATATATGTAGTGCGTGACCACGATCAAAGGAAATACGAGAAAAAAAGATTTATTTCATAGGTTTTAATAGGACTGTTGTAAATGAATGTATCCTCAGGTTCTTTTCTTTTTGCGATGAGCTAAACTTCCCATAAAGTCACGAACGGATGGATATAATGATGGGGATTTATAGTAATAAATAACAGTCCATGATTATTATAATAACAGATAACTAGTTGCCTATAATGCGGTACCTAGGTACCTATTATGCGATCCTTAAGGTTTTATCAAAATCTCAAGGTTAGATTTGTGAGTAAGCTGTTGTTGAAAATGAAAAACTTACTTGTAAGTTTTCTGTTGTTGACAGCTAGTTATTTTCCTCAAAGATTCTACATTGGGGCACAAAAGAGGCTGGATAATATAACATTTTTAATGAAGGATTAGTCATTTAGCAGTGGCTAGATCCAATTTGATACGAAGACTTCGGTACAGTCATCATTAAAACATTTACTCTCATAACAACACTGGATCAATAACTAGTTGATACTTGATATAAAAACACGTCGATTTAAATCAACCGTAGCTATCGACATCTCAAATCAATATGAAAGCATTTAGATGCGGTCAAGATCACTCAACATAATAAAATACAAAGTATATTTATATAAATGTCGTAGTGCATTCCTGTTTAAAAGGCAATAAATTTATACCCATGTTCATTCAATTTCAAACGCAGCCTTAAACACATTCTTAAAGGTTTTAGTAAATAACTTTTGAAGACGTCAATGTCTTCTTGATATTTTTCCTGTTTTATACAATCTTAGAGGAATTAATGTTTTCCTGCAATCGAAACACAATAGGTCATCTGAACAATAAGTTAAGGCACTTTGAGTGGGTAAGTACTGTAACGTCACTCGCTTTTCAATAACTTATAAACAAAATTACCCAAATATTCATAAAATAAAATCTCATTGCTCGCAAACACTGGAAGTCTTAATGACGAATATGACACCTACTTTCTTTAGGCTGTGATAAGTACAGATCTGTGCTAATATTTAGCTAATATCAGTTGGAGTAGGGTCATTACCCTCTTGCAGCGGACGAATCAGCGAGTCAACATGCTCCCGTTATCCCGGCGCAATAGACTCGAAGAGGAACATTGTGTTTAAGTCAGTACTCCGTTCGTATCCCCGGTTGATAGAAATCCATTCCAGGAAATTCCAACACGTATAAAAAATGCCGAGGAGGAATTACAAACCGCTCCCGCTACCCCAGCATTAAGAGCTGACTGGACTGATCCCGTCACCTTCCATATCTTTCCTCCAGAAGTTTCACGTCCAAAGACCATAACACTGTTTTCTAGAGGGGTTGTCTCTACCATCCCGTCGAAATGTTAGTAGATCCAAAGCCGTTTTCTAATGTAAATTATATCGTCAAAAGCGGCCTTTTAGACCAAAATAAAGTGGGAAGGAAGAAAATAATACATAAATAATTTCACATAAGGATCATCCTTAGCATTGACTTAAACGAAAGGATTCGGATGTAGCTATATGAATAAGCCCTTATTGTTATACCATAAGTCACGTTCTTATTACTCTATGATATAATTTTCATATAAGTGTTAAACTGCTTCTGAAAATACAACGTTGTTTATTTGTTTTCTATGTTGTTCTAAGAAATCGAATTGTTTTTAGAACCAGTCGTATGTAGTTGATGGACATACTGTTTGGCTGGTGGCTTTTTAATTTTTATCATGTTAGCGTAGCGGTTATAAGCGTGACTGCTACGCTAGGGTCATGGGTTCGATTTCGAGGTCGAGCAGTGTTATTGGGCTTTCCATGAAATACTCAGTAGAAGCTCGGAGTTTGGATATGTGCTCAGTTAGTGGAAATAGGTTCGCCCCCTACTACATGGGACCTAAACATCACGCCTAACTGTGGGTCTACATTGGTACACCTCTGCCAAACCCTTCAGGGAATACAGGAATGATGGTATTTTTATGTTTATCTATGTGTTTATTATGTTAGTATTCATGTTTTGAAAGGGTCTTTTATTGGATAATATTTAGAGTTGTTAATTAACACCGGCTAAGTTGTGAAACAACGGAAAAGCGCTAAAAGAATAGCAAAGACCAATCCAATGTCACTAACAAAGCCGCAGGTACAGTGCTAATTATATAGAAGCGGGAATTCTCTACAAATACTCTACGAGAACACGTTGAAGTCCAAGAGATTTCTCTCCTAAAGTCATTGGTCAAAGTTAATTTAGCGAAATAAAAACTCATTGGTTAAAAATAATTGAAGATTAAAAATTATTTATGTAAATAGTTTTTATACACTCTTACAAGTTTGGCAAGTTGGCTTTGATTTTTAGTACCAATACCACTGGCGCCTGCTGAGTGACCTCTGGTAACCTCTCTTCTGCTGAAATAAAAGTATAATTAATAATAGCTACACCAAAGTAACTCCTTACAGAGTAAGTACAATTACAATAGTTTCTGTAAATGTAGTTACACAGTTCTTGTTTACAGATCGAATCGTATCAAAGTTGTATTGTATATATATGTATCTATATTGATTTCTGACATTTACGCGAATATTACACATTGAAATAAAACTACTTTTTACGGATTTTATACAGCGTCCATGGTCACGGGTAGTCTATCCGTGACCATGGACGCTGTAAAGGGTCCGAAACGTCGGGATTAATAATATCAATATAACCTGATAAAATCCGTAAAAAGTAGTTTTATTTCATTGTATTGTATATTTAATAAATTGGGCTGATTATTATTGGTTACTATATGTACGTAATATTTGAACAAGCTCAATGAGGTTGCGCAATTTTGAACGGTGTATTATTATTTCGATTTAACCCATATTAGAACCTAGATTTTGTCAAAGCAGCGAACGTGTTTCATTCTGAGCTGCTAAATAATGTGACCTTCAATGTGTGGAAAATTCGTTTTAGATTGGAAATATTGTAAATACAAACATAAAAACAAATGAAGCCTTATTTT
This sequence comes from Acronicta alni, assembly GCA_964056405.1. Taxonomy (NCBI): domain Eukaryota; kingdom Metazoa; phylum Arthropoda; class Insecta; order Lepidoptera; family Noctuidae; genus Acronicta; species Acronicta alni. The sequence continues at coordinate 10,844,328 of OZ043927.1, read as the reverse complement.
TTGATATCGACTTTCCTCCGAGCCTTTTCTCAATGTTGGGGTTAGCTTCCAGTTTAACCAGATGCGGCTGAATATCAGTATTTTACACGTAACGACTGCCATCAGACGTCCACAACCCAATTTATGGGTAATACGGATATCCTGAGGATACACTGGTGGTCAGGCTTTCTGACCAACAATAACGACTGTCATAGGTGTTCGTATGACAACCGGGACCGACAGTTTTACGTGCTCTCCGACGTAAAGAGGGGCTTCGATGTGTTAGAAATGGTCACCCATTCACAGAATTACCGCGGCTAGCGCAGCTTAACCTTGCAGATCGGTTGATCAGCGTAGTTATTACTTTGCTCGACCGGGGAACCAAACCTAGAACCTCACACTCAGCAGTCGCACTGCTGACCACTAGAACATTGAGTTTTCAGTTTCCTAAAAGCTATAAAGCTGATTATCTACTATTTATGTAACTCGATTAAAATAATTACCATTTTGTAATCTAAAACCAATAAACGAGGAGAAATAGACAAGAAAAAGGTTTTATGCATGGGCCAATTGGAAATTTTCATTACAGCATTTTATGTGAAATATAAATACTTAGATAATATTTTTTATGAGAATCGTTAAGAGTTGGAACGCATCTCAGACATTATATACGGCATAATATGCCTCTTAATGTTTTTATGGCAATAGATGCAAGTTTTCAAACTATTAATTTTATTGATATCCAAGACATTAGATACGAATGTAATGAACATGATCATGTTTCCGCCATGGGATATGAAACTTTAGCTATTTAAGTAAACTTGTAACGATAAAAGATTTGGAATTATAATGTTCAACTACTATTTACATTATCTACATATTTCTTTATTAGTTTGGCCTTGAGACATAATTACAAATTTCTCTTAAAACATAAACCTAATCATCGACGATATACCCCGAAGGGGTAGGCAGAGGTGTACCTACTAATGTACACTCATATTTTACCGATATGTTTTATGGTACCTTGTATTAGAAGGTGAGACTATTGTTATTATCACACCACACTACAATAACACTTTGCACGACCTGCGAAACGAATCCTGAATGCTTCAAAACGCTCCAGATATCAGAGGCAAAACGGTCTGCAAGTTATTGACCTCTCACTAACTAAGACTATAACTGAGGTAGTAAGTATGAGTTCTCTGCATATAAGAAAATCAAACATTAATTTATCTAATGAAATGAAATTATATGATTACATATATGAAAAGAAAATGAAATAAAGTAGTTCTGATTCAAGGTCCAATAGGTGCATACGGTCAGCAACGAAAATCGCTGAATATCGATCTCATCGAACTGGACCAAGTTATTTTTCATTTATTTTTATATAATCGAGATCTATTATATTATTATAATTGTCATCATACGCAAAATGTATGACTAACGCATTATTGTATAAATTACACTTTGCTTTCATAGAAAAAAATATAGGTAAGCGTAATAACAATAAGTGAACTATGCAATAACAGTGTTGAATAACATTGAACAATCTTTAATAATTTACTATTAAAAGTGATACTGTTTGATAGGTTCACCTTATTGATCTTTTCTTATGCAGGTGTAAGTTACTAGCAATAGGCTGATTGATTTCTTAAGATGACGGCACGTAAAAAACTGAGTATTTAGTGTCACTAATTAGCGTGCAAATTAAACTCAAATAATAGCTTGCAACTCATTATCACCCAACTATGTTGGTATCGGAACTTCGTCTTAGAAGTAATTCGATGGTCTATTCTTGTGTTACATCAAATTAGAAACATTTACATTCACGCCTTTTTCCCATAGAGATCTTCTCGTTCTCCGTGATCTCAGAGATCGGCAGAAACTAAAGAACTCCACTGGCTACGGTTCTTGCATACTTCTTTTGCTTTTTGCTTTCACATACACACACGCCGGTTGCGAGTAGGTACTACGCATTTTACTTTTTTGAAGAACTGCAATAAGGTCAGTGCACGTCTTTCTAGGCGTCCCTAACTGGCACTTTCTTTGTCATTCACCAAATATCCCTTTGTAATATAACCCTAAATAAACAGAATATTGTTCATATAGCGTCAAGCATATGAACATATACCTATATTTCACTCGCTGTTACCGTTGTTTCACTTGCATTCCAAAAGACTTGAAAGAAACGGTGGCCTATGTTCTTCTTCAGGCTGCAATCTACCTCCTCGCCAAATTTTATCGAAATTTATTCAGCGATTAAAGCTTGAAAATGCAACAGACAAGCAGTTACTTACCCATTTCTAATATTAGTATGGATTGTTAAATTTAGAAGCCTATGACACCAACGGAGTACGAAACTAAAAACATGCAAGTCTTGCGTCTTACCTATATCACGTAACGAGCTAATGAGCAAAATAAAATGATAATGATGCAGAAACTTTAATAACATTGGATTCGATACATTACGTCCAAACAAACATCACAACACAGCAACAGCAGAAACACGCTACGTAACGTATGTGTGTAGAAGAACGAAGAAAATTAAACAAGCACAATGGACAAGTCCGTGGGTAGTAAGTAGTCAAAAAAGGGCAGTAAGAGAGCTGCTAACTATAGATGATGCTTCGGCGCACTAGACAGCTGTCAATCTCGCTATCACCTTGCGGATTGGTTAATCTTTCACCGAGCATGAACTACTTATTATCGTATCGTAGCTCATGCTCGACCAAGAATGAAAGAAAACAGAGGCGACTGACCCTTATGCTGCCGATTCCTCTGTCGTTTACAGGGTCGGTAAGTAACGCGCAAGTGATACCCCCGGTACTTCCAAAGTCTATAGACTACGATAACCTATTACCATCCGGTGGGCCGTATGCTTGTTTTGCACCTTAGTGGTATAAAAAAAAACGATACACGAAGAACTCCATATAGCAGAATGAGATATTTTATTTATAATAGGTGATAAAGGTTATCGTAATTCGAAATATAGTCAGAACACATCGCCAATAAGCAGATTACGATTATGTAAAAGTTTCTTCTTAGTTCTCGTTACAATGGCACAAAAAGTATAATCGGTACTATCTGTTGCACGTGTATAGGTATGTAGCTCAAACTTGATGAAAAGATTGATGTGTTTGTTCACTTTACGAATAAAGCGATTAGCATCCAATTCTCGTATCTTTTCATCAAACATTTTGATACTACGCATCTTTTCCTTGTCGAATTCTACCGCACAATATATTGCAGTCTTTACTATAATAATATTTGTCTCCAGAGCAACAAGTCATACTTCTCGTAAAATTGAGCAGTGCAAAATGTACAATACGACAACGGATAAGTTTTAAACTACTTATTCAGATTTTTTCTGGTGTCCATTGTCACTTATTAGTGAAACAAATTGGAAAATCCTTCGTTAAAATTCGTTCAATGGACAGTATATGTAAATGATGACCACACGAGTTATAATATGTCTATTCAATAAGTGTTAAGCGTGCTATATCGTATCAATTTGTTCCTAATCCCACAGATTACAAAACATTTTACTACCTACTTAAGTAATATACTTATTTATTTTACTGATATTGAAAACTCCAGAGCTAAAGGTACCTAATCCACACACTCAAATGTAGAATCTATGAGTGACCTTGGGTTGATTATCGAAGGCGTTCACGAGTCACGGCGCATAGAAAGTTCAAATGTTCATTGGAACTGGTAATTTAATCCAGAATGTAACTGCTATGTAGCTAAGAACAACATTGGAATAAGATAATGTGGTGTTCTGTCGCCTACGCAGTACAGTACCTACTCATGACCTTCCCGCGAGCTGTGATGCTGTAGTTTTATGGTCCTACGACGGGTAATAAAACGGACACGTAACGTTACTTAATACTGATAAACGGTAGTTCACCAAATGTTCGATACTTTCACATCTCAAGAGAAATGTCAAGGTCGGAGACGAAGCTTAACCAAAACCTTTGTTTTGGTGGTTCGACGTACTTTTAATATATTCCACTGCGCCAAGTGCAAGTTTTAGGTATTTGTAGGTACAATCAGTTTTCTGTAAGTTAGAGTTAAGTTCACAAAGTTAAGTAGGTACATATAGGTATATAGATAGTTCATCAGATAGTTTATTTTGATAAAATAAACTATCTGATGAAACAGCATTCAGATAAATATCTTTTCAGATTTTTCTCACTACTGAGTAGTTTTCGAGATAAGGTCAGGTACCTACTGGGAAATGTTAAAAGAAATTAATCATGAACAACCAATATAATCACGAACACAACATTTTTTAAATTCGACGATATCAGAAATGTTCTCATGTAACCCTTAAGCCTTAAAACCATCGTTTAACCTTGTCTTGTAGGTAACTGTTACTAAAACTTTATTATACGATATTTCAATCATTTACGTCATTGAGTAAAACTGCTGTGACAGACACCGAGGTTATCCCATATGTGTTCCGCTTTTGCCATTCTGACATGGATCATTTAAAAAAAAAAAATTAACAGCTTAATATTTTTTGCCCGTCAGCAATTAACCTATGATAACATACTTTAGATAAAGATCTAACAAAAAATTTATAAATCTATCTTATATCTTACAAATAATTTAGATTTTTTCATAGACTCACGTACGAAGCGAGCTAGGTAACAGATAGACAACACAAGTGCTTATCCAAGCGGAAGAGTACGTCCCTACAATTATCTATCAGATCACACAAAATACGAAACATTAGATATTCTGACTAAATTATGACTAATCGGTGAACATCACGTATGACTTCACGTCACATGAATGAAGAGCACAGATTTTTGGTAATCCAATGTTTAGTTTATTCTATATTTATGCCGTCCATGGATGTTAAGAAAAAGATTTAATCGATCGTCTAAGCAGGCTCTAATAGATTTGACTAACATAGTTACGAGAGAAAGAAAAATACTTATATAACTCATCCATTGATTTCTGACACGCGAATATTAGCCATTGCCATGAAATAAAACTACTTTTTATTGATTTATTTAATATGTAATAATATCAATATAACGCGATAAAATCCGTAAAAAGTAGTCTTAAGTACCTGCATTGTTTATTTCAATGAAAAAAAAATCTTTCAAATCGATTATTAGACCAAAAAATAGGAGTGAAGTTACAAAAAATCGCAATTTTTCCCTCCCTCGGACCCTCGAATGTCTAAATTGACCAGTCTATAGTCGGCATGATAACAATTAAATATTCATATTATAAAGAATGCAAGTTTTTTTTTTCAGTTCAGGAAACGGAATTATACATATCAAACCAACACGATTGTATCCCTAAAGTGTGCAGAGGTTTACAATAACTAAGTATACATTATTCATCCACAGTACAGCGGAATATTTTGTCGTCATGTAATTCTAGGCGAGAAAGCTTTCTTTTTTGGCTAACTGCTGTAAAGTTGTTTTTCGTACTGGAGATCAGAATTTGACATACGCTCCATAGAATTTATATCAAATTTATCTTCAGTACCATATGGAAATGGTATGATGATATGATACCGTTATTGAAAACAATCGACAGATTATTAATTCAGGCCGTAACAGCATTGAATCTCTTTTGGTCAATAAATCAAAAAAAGTTGTTTGTGCGTGTTTCGTTATATCAATTTTATTTTTAAAACCAAAGCCTAAAGGTACCAAAACAAATACCTACCTATTGTAAATTGGTTTGGTCTGAAATATTTCATATTAAGTATATCGAAGGACCGATGACGCGGCAATAAATATATTTTGAAGCGGCAACGTGCAATACAATGATTGCCATTTTAATTTAAGAGCTAAACGAAGAGTAGAGTCAAAACAACATTGTAATTATAATAACGTTGGTCATTAGTCATTAGTTCATTACTCATTATTATTGCATTATGTTCTTAAAGAAAACTATTAAGTAATTCTTCTATGGAGTCAGCAGAAATGTACAGAGCCCGACCTGGGACCGGACGAATGACCTTTTTTTATTATACCACTAAGGTGGCAAACAACCCACCCACTGGCCCACCTGATGGTAAGCGGTTACCGTAGCCTATCGACGCTTGCAACACCAGGGGTATCACTTGCGCGTTGCGGATCCTGTAAAACGAAACAGGAATATTTGGGATGGCAGTAAGTATAAGGGTTAAAGTTCCCCTTACGACGAGTACGTTTCCTCGCGGAGCACTGGCAACCTTGCCCACCGTAGACCTCAAAGCAGTGTTATTTCACTTCAATATTCTGCAAGTTGGAGGTCCTTCCCCAGTCGGGCAGCTCCAATTTGAGTGGAATTACTCCCACTATGCCCTGCCTCTCTTACCTCACCCTAGCCCTCTCAATGGCTACAATCAATATTTTTTCGTGCACGTTTTCCATATTATGCAAATTACTTAACCTCGTTCTTATGGAAATTAATATTTCATGGCAACTTAGTTGATTTTCGATACTAGGATACGGTGAGTGAAGGTTTTATACTATGAAGATAAACTGTTTTACGTGAGTCTGTAACCTAGCCTAGACCAGTATCTTGAGCGGATGCGGATTGGATTTTATTAATTGACTGACACACAAACTGTTTTATCTCGACTGTTTAATTTTTATGCTTCGGATGGTATAAAGTGTCACAGCAGGACGATAATACAAAATTCTATATTATTTTGCATGCAGAAATGTTATAAAAAATATAACGTGACTTCATAGTTTTTAATATATTTAGGAAAGAATTTTAAGAGGACTATTTACACAAAAATATATAGAAATATATTTAACGCTTTATGTTGAATATATAATAAGTATTAAATAAAAGAAAGAAAATGACGTATATTATAAGCATAATAAACGTTATATTTTTCAACTACCAATATAGGTACCCAAAGGATGGTACCTACAAACTTTTTTTTTCTGTTTATTATGCTAGATTAATTTAATTGTACACATCAAACTGCATTGTTCTCATGAACTATTCAGATAGATAGACTGTAATACTGAACACTGTAATCATGTTTTTTTTTGTTGAAAAGAGTGTCTATGGAGTTTCTTGCCGGTTCTTCTCCATAAGACCCACTTTTTGGAACCGTGCAACTAGTTTGACTTTTCAAAAGTGCTATTTTAATGGTCTAATTGAAATAAAATATTTGACTTTGACTTACTAAATGTGCCATGAGGGGTGGCCCTCGTAACACATTAGTAAGAGCTGTTGAGCTCAGCGTACCTAATGTCTGGTGGTAGTGAAATTAATCACGACCATGACAGAGGGATACCTGACGTTGGTATAAATAATTAATAATCATTAAATTACGAAATAATGTTCACTTCAATGTAGAGACGTTTTAACTACACGTCCCATTTTTCGAATTTTCTTTACATTGTCATTTCTATATTATCTAGACACAGTCGGTAAGATTGAAAAGGTAGGTACTTACTCGCAATTCACATTTGGTTCCTTAGAAGCTAGGAAAACTCATATGGATAAATAAACGTCAACATAATAGACAATAAGATTAGGCATCTTTCATGTTTTTTTTTCTTTCTTTATTATTTTACTGCGTTAGCGAATAAGGGCACGAACGAACGGTACTTAAGCACAAAGGATGTGTGACCTATGTATACCTTACTAGGTTAGGTCTGAAATCATCATAATGTATCGTAATGTCAGAATTTTATTTAGTCCTTAGTAGTAAATAATTAAAAAATGATACCGTAATGTAACATTACGAATAAATATTGAGTTCACCACATTATTTTCTTTTCGTAAATATATAAATATTCTGCGTATAGTCAATAATTAGGTTATTTATATTAAATTATACACATAATTAGCTATTATTATTTAAATTAAAAAGAAACAGTAAGTATATAATAAATAAAACATATTCTAATCATTTTACGTACCCATTCATATTTAACTATGAATAGGTACATGAATAGACTAGAATTTTATACCGCTACATGTGAATAAGAAAGTTATTCACGTTTTTCAAGATCGAGACAGGATAAACCGCTAATATAATTAATTAACATTAATTAATAAAGTTGTATTATCAGAATAGTGGGTTGAGCTAAATTCTTTATCATTAGAACAGAGAATTGTTTTATCATTTTTATATTATCTTAATACCTACTGATTAACTGTAAAAAGCTTTCGATTCCAATGTAATATTAAACTTTAGAATTCATTTTAATATACTACATTTATCTCAGTAATAGGTACCTACATGTGTATTTGCAAAATTATGAGGATACGTTCGACTACGCTTGAGGTCTTGGGTTCGATTCCTAGGTTGAGAAAAGTATTAGGGTATTGGGTTTTTCTATTAAATTCTCAGCAGCAACTCGGGGTTTAGATTTACATGGGTCCTAAACATACCTAGCATACATGCGAACTGTGGTCGTTCTCTCTAACCCTTCGAGAAATAGAGGCGTGATGGTATGAAACTACGTTTTCTATCTTTATTTCGGAAAATAAACGTTTACATTAGTAGTTGGAATTATTAAAATTTCCTTGCCTTCCACTTTTAATTATTTACAATATCAATTTGAAAATAAGTTTAATAATTAAAATCATTATGGTGTTCCCATACATTTCCGTAAAAAATATCTACTATAAAAAAGTATCTTCTTTTATGGAGCAGCTGGTAATCTAATCTAGTAGGTACTACTAATATATTATAGTATTAATTTAGAAAATTATAGCCTCGTTAACAATATTGTAAAGAAATTCTTGCTATCCCTGTACAAAATATTGTAAAAATGTATCTTTTAATTGATAGGGTAACATATAATACCTATTAATTTTCTATTTTAGATAGCTTTTATCTATCTAATGATTATGGAAAATACCTTCGTAGACAAATACGAAAATTATGCTAACTGCACATGTAGCATCTCAAGACATTCTATAGCTGTTATTGACAATGCCTTTAAATTTGTTGGTAAATAAAAATACGATAGCCTGTAAAATAATTTTTACATTAGTAAGTACTAAAATTATAGATCACAATTGCACATTAGGTAAATAGTTAATATAACATGATTTTCTATTATGTGTCTCGAATTTCGGATTGAAAAATACTTTAATAGGTAGATAGATACTTTCTATTCGATATTCGACTCGATAGTGCTTGTATTACAGTTTTATAGAGTAACTTTAAAGCTTAATCATTTGAAAATTGAAATCCAACGTACTTAATTAGCATGGCCTTTAATAAACTTACAATTATTACCACTATTTTATTCAAACTCTAAACTTAAATCATAATTCTTAAAAGAACAAAGGTAGAAATATTTTAAAAGTGGAAGCTTCCAACGGTGGAGATGGTCACACGCAGCTTGCTTGCATCGGCTATGTCAACGCGCCTCCCGAACGCGCTATATAAACACGGCCATTATCAAACTACCACCAATACATTGCCGACCGTCACAGCGAACGCACATTTAAAATAAATAACTTGGAGCTTTTAAAAAATATAGTTGTGTCAGTGAATATATCGTCCCTTCACCGAAAAACTTTACAGGACCTAAATCCATGTGAGTATACATAAGCATATAGTGTTAATAAATCTTGTGAAGTTATAATCTTTCAAGTGTTAAAAATTCTTTAAATACTGTTAAAGAAAGCCTTTTTACAAATATTTTTGATTTATTTAATTAAGGAAATAAGTTCCATACAAACCTACTTACAGTCTTTAGTAAAGTAAACAAACCTTGTCGTAGCACTAATTCAAACGCATAAAATTACACTGCATCTAGTTTAAATAGAATAATACTGGCATTAACAGTAACCTGTTTACGCAATAAATAGATCAAGTAGGCAGAGCAATTTGCGCTAGGATGTATAAAATAACCATATAAAACAGGACAGGACACAGGCCCGAAAAAGAATTTCTTTTGTTGAAGCTATTTGATTAGATTATCATAAAATAATTGCGGCAAATGATGTTGAAAGAGAACTTCCATTACTAGCATTTTCAACACAAATTCGTATTTCTATTAACAACAGAATAGCACTAAAGTGTTTGTAATAGCTAACGCTCTACTTCGAGTAATCAGTTCAAATTGATCAGTTGCATTCTATGCAGTATACTTGGTATTCTATAGCTTGGTAGGGTACTAACCTGTCCAGACAATAAATAAAACAAGTAGCGCAATTCACGCTAGGATGACCAGGATTGCTCTCGGGCGGTCGGACTGGCCCGGCTGCCAGAGTAAGCCTGAGCCCGGAGATGGGTGATTTGCAGTTATGCTTCGATAGGCGCAATTTAATATGAGTATACAATATTGCTTCGTACACTTATTTCAAAGAAATATCGTTTTAATGACCGTAACGTTATAAAATATATTCAAAATACTTTTTATATCCAAGAGGAATATTAATTTGAAAATAATTGTAATGTTAATGTGAGCTTTTTGTATTTTAAAAGTATTATAAGTCTCATCAATTCTTATTAATGGGCTCCGAAGGGCATTTTTTTTTTATTTCTAATTAATTTCCTTAAAGGAACTCGAGTGAATGTTCAAACATGAGGCGTCACTTCAGGCGAGACTAACGCGCGGTGAATCGATTTCAGGCCGATGTGCGACCATCAGGTTACGACTAAAACATTCGCACCTTTTCTACGTAGACGCCGACAAGTAACATTGTGTATTAATTAGGCGTCTTAAGTTCTATTAACATTTCTTTTACTTAAATATTTTTTTTACTATTACTGCAGAAAAGTTTGAGTGACATTACAAAATATTCGCACGTAAGTAGATAGGTTTTAGTTTGATAAAACACAGATTAACGTACGATGTAGCGATGCGTTACACTTTTCTTAGTCCTTACCAAGTATAAACCCGATGCGCCATTCAGTGTAACCAATATGAAATTATAGATGATGGTTATTTTTTTCGAAGATTTCATCAAATTGTGAATTTAATTTCGCAAAAACTATAAAACCAAACCATAAAGTTGATGAAGGAGGAATTACAGCATCTAAATCAGTAATTTGCCACAGATGGTCGTGAGTAGCTAATGACCCCGCTAGCTGACTGGAGCGAAACAAAACTACGATAAAAACATCTTGCCAATAAAACCTACCGCTGGTCGAACTATCTCGTAGCCGGAGAAAAAATCGATTTCCATGAGTCACCCCGACCGAGTGCAAACTAACTTTAGATCAATAAAAAATAATTAAATTGACATGTTGTTCATAAAGTTGTAAGCTATAAAAACACTATAAACTGCACAATACAAGTGGCGTGCGTCATTGTATTTAAAACCGCAGCAGTACACGCATTTATCATTGTCTTGTTGGCATGACACGTTGCCCAATTTTCAGCCTGACCAACCCTGCATATATTAGCTTAAACACTGATGTTAGTAACCTTTGATTAACATAAAATATGGCAAGCGCCTTCATTTATAGAAAACAATTTGAAAATTAAAGTTGACAATAGGCGATAAAGCCGTGGATACACGAATGACATGAATAGTTAGCAAAACTATCACATCCGCGCTCCATAAATCGTCGGTTTGCATACGCTCCTGTCGAGCCAATGTGACGCAATCACCTACATGATTTGCGCAGTATATTTCCGTAGAAGACATAGCGCATAAACCTTTGTAATACATTACACGTTATTGGAAATATCCGCGAAGCTCCTTGTTACCCTACTTATATAGAAATAGTATCTGTCTATGCAAAAACCGTAGTGACCAGTAAGGTACTCTACCCAAGGTAACCGGTCACGTCAATTATCTCACATAATGATAAACATTTCCACGGATCATGGGTATTTAGTCACAACAATGGCTTAAAGCAGCATACGTAATTATTTTGGACAAGCGAGGCCAATCTTGAGACTTAATGCAGAAAATAAAAAGACAATATTTTTTTATGGTACAAATAAAGAACTGTGATCTTCACGGTTGGGAATACACCGTAGAGGAAGACGATATTTTTTGCCACAACATTATAAGGAAACTGAAAAATTAATAAATTGCAAAAAGCTCTTCGATTTGCTACAGCAACTGTTACTGTGTCAGTAGTGTTTCCAGTACATCAAATCTGATAAAATAAATGCAACCAATTACATAATGTGACATTAAAATAATTTATACGCATTACATAACGCTTGTATGGCCGACAAACCGGCAAAAGAACAAAAATGTCATGTTACATAGAGGTAGTTCAAGTCACCGGTTAAGTGGTCGAGGTTTATACGAGGGGTTTTGTTGACATTTCTCACTTGTCCGAGCCGGGCAGTGCCGTTACTCAAACTAAGTTCTTCCGCTGGCATTGACCTATGCTGCTCCCGCACTAGAGTACACCTTCCACTGTACTTGCGGTTCATCTATCTTTTTATTCAAAGAGTCTGGTTATCTTGAAATTACCCGAATATTTATACGTTGGCCTTACTTTGGTTTTATAGTTTTTCTGATATTGCCAAACTGATTTCAAAACCAGGCATCTAATACAATAAAAAATCATTAAAAATATATCTGAAGCTATAAAACGGTAATAAAAAAAATACTAATAACTCGTTATTAGCTAAGCATAACAATTAAACCTTTACGCTTGACTTTTATCTTCTCTAATACATACAAATCATTTAACCGCGAGTAACTAATAAGAAATTAAGCTGGTGACTTAATCAAGCATGTTTAATTGGTAGTTATCGTAGTCGTGCAGGAGGCACTGCATTTATTGTGCACAACATATGCATATATTTGAGTCAATAAAATTAGTAAATAGAAACGATTTGCTACAGCACGAGAACGCACATAGTAACTCAATGTTACATACAATAACATTGCACATTAAAGTAAATAATTAGAATTATTAACTTTAAATTAGATGTTATTTACTTGTCTTCGAAACTCCATTGCTAATAAAATTTAATAGAGAAGTTAACTTGATATTTTTCAGATCGTTTTCCTAAGGAAAGTTAAGCGATCTGGAATCTAAGTTGAAATCTTTTCATGCGATATAGGGTAATAAAACCAAACTTGTCAATTACTTCTATTAAATTATCGAACAACTTTATACTAAAGTTAAAGTTATTTATTCAAGATAGACTACAAGGTACCCAGTACTCATTTTAATATTTAGACAGCCACCAAAACGCACGCCCTTCACCGCTTCCTTGTGTTTCAGCTGGGAAGAAGCGGTAACACACTCACCAGCAACACATTTCTGTCTGTTATATGGATTGCACCATGGCTGTAGCAGCTAAACAATCAATCATATATTAGCTATTGTCATCGATGTACCTAGTTGATTTATGCGAGTGATGTTATTGTAGACCGGATAGGATCGATCTGTCTCCCAATACGCCGACAATGAACCGTGGGCCGCGGGTCGAATGTTGCACAACTGGTACGTTATACGTACGACTGAGTTTCATAATGCATCCCAGCGTCACTGACAACCGCACAATAACTTATCCGCCCAATCCAGTACCTACGATTAAAAGTTCGTAACAATTGCATAGGTACAGCTATAGAAAGTGGTTCAAATAAACTAGGTATGTACTAGACCACTAGACCAGGTCATTTTTTGTAGAAAGCGCGAAACGTGATTCGAAAAAAAATATCGTCTAGGTCGATCAATTCTGATTCTAAGTACAAACATACCGAAAAGAAAGATTTGCCTTTTAAGTATACTTACGCGTTTTATTTAAACTTTATACTTTAACATTTAGTAATTTATTATGAACTGGAATCTATGTATTATTTATACTATTGCCACACAACACACGCGGTTAATGGAAATTAATTTCGATAAGTATTTACATTTCCCAATGCAGTTAAAGTTATCTAAAGAATGTTAAACCTGTTTGGGGAATTTAGTTAGAGTGGATCTCATCTTGGTGTATTATTGTGAGACACCTGGACTGGCAGAGGCTGCGTTAAGGGGACTGCAACATTAACCTTTAATAAAACGTGATCATTACTCAACCGACCTCAACGGAATATTTCGAAGGACCTTAAATATCAGCGGGCACACTCGGATGATGGTACTTTATTTATATCTGAATATAATGAATGTTTAACTTCTTCAACTGCAAGAAGATAGGTTAAACAATGAGTTAATGCAATTATGTAGTAATGACATGTTGTCATTAATGATTATAGTTAGTGCATGAGATAATGTAAATTACCTCAGAATACGTGTTCTACATATCGATACTGGACTATTGCGAAGATTTTATTGAGACACGTTGATTGGTGGAATCTCGTTTGTCCACGACGCAGTGAACACGTAATTGGATCAAAAAAGCAACGTTATATGAAAATTACATTTCTAGCAACGCGCCTACCATGTATTAGCGCCCTTTGTATTCATAACAAGCGTTATTAACATCATGGCTAGCAGTATTATGAGTACATACATACCGAAGAAGATATATGTATACTTACCTATTTAAAACTAAACCTATCAATACTGCAAATGACTATTTTTTTTTTCATGATAAGGTTCCGGGTTTTCGAAGCAATATCAGTTGCTGAAGTAAAGAATGATTTTAAGATTTAAAATTTCTCTGTGCGTATGTTTTGGGAAATTTCGAGAAAGAAGTTAGAAGAATAATCCTATCAGGTTAATGTCATCGGTAAAAATCTCATACGATTAACTCTGTAGATAAAGAAAACGAGGTTATTATGGTGTATCTAAGTAATTACGATGCACATTACAGAGTCCTTGTAACATTTTGATGAAACATAATTCTCGTAGAAAATATTACTGATGCAACATATTATGTTGATTACTGTACTTTGCAATACTACTTTATACAACATATATCATACGCATATCATAGTTTTAAGCTTAGTGAATTATATTTTGGTAGTTTTTTTTTGTATTTGATGATGATGAATCATTCGAGTTTCAATTTAACTTACATGTATCCAGAAACGTAATTATAAAGGCTTTCTGATTTTGATCTACGAAATACAACTAGGTAGTTCGATTTCTACAGAAATTATTTTAGAACTGATAATAACAAATAACAATAGTAATATTTTTACAATGTAATATCTGTATGAAGTTTAAAATAATTAATTTTCATCTGTTACGGTCGAATAAAGAGATCGGCGTCAAAATATGTGCATTTCGTAAATAAACTCAGTCAACCGTAACATTGTCATTATGTTGTAACTGTGACAAGTTCTACTACAATATAATAAATGGACTACACAAGGCCTACAAAATTAGGTTATACAGAGAAAAAGTATACATAACACAATTGATCGATACATTAAGGCAGCTTCGTGAATCTACGCTGAAGTAAATAATGGTACTGCAGGCGACACGCAATAAGCTCACTAAAAATAAAACTGTAATTGTGTTGCAACAATTTGTAAGGAAAAAATAAAAATGTGTTGAGTTGTTGACAGTCTCGTTCGTTGTAGCTCGACGCCGCATTTATGTACTGTGCCTACAGGCAAGCAAATTTTTTCATTGGCGCAATGAGCGGCCATGCGCTGGGCTTCAATTGAAAGATTGCCGAGTCGTGTGGGAGTACGACAATCCTTGCCCTCAGCCGCCGAGGATATCCTTCCAGAAAATAACTCGGCGAACCATTGCATAAATAAAACATGTTAACGCAAATTGCGATGTGAACCTAGTGTACGTCACTTTGTACGTGTCTCTACACAAATATTGACTACTTGAAATTATTTTAGCATGTTTATTGCACATTCATACCCACCAACTTGCTTACAGTTATTTTTATGTACTAAGTTCAGAAAAGAAGGTGAAAGGGATTTTTTCTTACAAGACAAAAAATAATAAAAAACTATAGAAGGAAAATGTACCGTTGAGTAAAATATATATATTATTAATCTTATTTTCGACTGAAGAGTAACGAAAATGTTTGCACCGTCGATAACGATCAGTGTTGCAGTAATAATACAAAATTAAGTGTAATCAGATGCCAGCAGCAGAGGGCTGCAGAGCAACGCCCGCGCAGGGTTCATCGGTTTATTGATCAAACCAGTTTCGCGAAATTGATGCTCGTAATATTTTTCATCTGGATTGGTTTAAATTTTTGCAAGCCTCAGGGGGACAGTTGCTGCGTCATATATTCGATTAGTCGAGTTTAGATATATATGATTAGTATATATAAGATTAGTTCATTTTAAAGTAGGTATAGATACGAGAAAGAACCACGATAATTTTGGTATCAAATAATGACGACAAAGAAAACATTCATCTATATTTGAATATTTCTCAAGCACACGTATATGTTACTACCATAAATAGCCAGAGGATGCCATGCCAACATTTTTTACTCATTAACTACACCGGCCGGCTCAGAAAGAAAATAAAATGATACCATCTGATGGTTTATAAAATGAAGTAAGACAGGGCGCCGCGTAATAACTGGTAACTGAACTTATAAAACTGGTTCTCATTACGTATTGAACTTGACTTGTGCAACTACACGCAAAAATACACCTGAAATGGTCACGTCAACCTGCCGCGGATGAAAAAGATCGAAATGCCAGCTTCGAAATAAAGAAAAATCGAAAACGACGTGCGCTGACGCATTTCTCACCTTTGCATTTAAGCTTTAGTAAAATAATCACGTAACTCGCGTAATATATTCGTACCTACTCGCCTATTCACGCGACTACTTGGTAATGTCCAGATGGTGTATTTTTTAACTAACCAAAGTTCTAGAGAGTGAATTTCCAAGCATGGTTTTATTTAAAGCTATAAATATCGAACCGATACTAAGTGCGTGTGAATCATTCATGCGATGCCATGTATTGCATTCTAGATGGCGATTCAATTCAATGAGCCAATTAAAATTCAGATAATGCGTTGCCGACGTCTGGCTGGATCATCCATATTTCCAGCGCGAGTTTCGTATCCTGCGTAGTTCTGAGCACGCACTAGGAAGTGTCTATCATGTGCAATACATTTATATTATAGCTAATAAAATGTAAAATAGAAGGTCCCCTATTTCTTTATGCAAAATTTTCTTAATTATCCAACAACGTAGCGAAGAATATACGAAATACTTAATCGAGTACGTGGTGTTAAACAACGAAAATGCGACAAAGTAATGGAAGGTAGCACGGTCTAATGTTAGGTTATTTTAAGATGATTGTTCGCGTCGCAGGTCTATTTCCAGTGCGGCGCCAGACCGCATTCCAGCAGGAGCTGAGATATCGCCTTAATGAAACCTTCAGCTAGCGAAGCTAAAAATAGAACCCGTCGGGGTACACGACCTTCCTAGCTAATGGAAAATAGATGAGGATCTCACGAACCGCTCTTGCAAAATATAAAAATACACCTTTTTCATCATCATCGACCCATATAGTGTCTAGTGGGAAGATATATGTGATATGAGTCGTTGAGGGGTCTCCTCTCAGAATGAAAGGGATTAGTAGCTGTAGTCCACTATGCTAGCCTAGTGCGGGTTGGCTGACTTAACAAGCCTTCGAGAAGATCTCTCAGGCATGTAGGTGTCCTCAGTGACTTTTCGATCATTGACCAGTGAATTATTTCAAGAGAAAGATCTTTCGGGAGCCTATTTTATAAACAGTATACATCCTACTTATGCATATTAAGTTTAATTTAAGACAATTTCAAGATTCCCAGCGTATCGGGCCCTTAGATGATTCAGCCTTAATAGGAAAATTGCTGCGAGTCGTCGAAGTCGGCGCGTAACATTGGCCTTACCGCATGCACGACTTGCAAACGTGCACTCGAATAAATAACAATCTCTATAATTATTTTGCCAGACCACTAATTGTTCGTTTTCGTTTTTCCAGGATGAAGGTCTTACTATTATGCTTGGCCTTCGCGGCTGTGAGTCTGGCGATGCCAGTGGCTGACGAGAAGCCTGAAGTCGCAGCACAACCACCATCTGTTTCGGCTACTAATACTGATGAGATCAAGGATCAACTTGCTCCCTCTGAAGAGAAAAAAGCCGAAGCACCTGAATCAAAACAATCTGAAAAACAACCAGAAGCTAATAATGCTCCCGTAGAAAACAAACCCGAGGTAATAGCTGAAAATCCTGATAAAGTCCCGGAAGTCAAAGATATTGTACCAGAGACGAAATCGGTAGCGCCTGAACCTGCAAAGGAAGCCGCTGAATCAAAATCAGCTGAAGCTGCAGAGCCTAAACCAGAAGAGAAAGTGATTGAGCCCGAAGCCAAATCCGCCAAGGAACCAAAGGAAAGCGAAGTGCCTGCAACAGTGAATGAGGTGCCTAAGGATGCAACAGCAAAATCTGCAGTGTCCGAGGAAAACATTGACGTTTTAAGCGTAATCAAAAATGACGCTAGTATAGCTGATGATGGCATAATACAAGACGTACTTATTCCCGCACCAGAAAAGAAAATTGACTTCAAGGTTCCCACCGCTGAAGCCGAGTCAGAGCCTAAAAAGCTTGAAACATCAGTTGTCACGGAGGAGGCTGTTAAAACTGAAGAGGGCAAAACTGAAGAACCGAAATCCGAAGCGAAATCTGTTGAACCTGCTCCCAAATCTCAGGACGATAATCTACGTGTAGTCCGTGATACCGTCGATGACAAAAAGGTGGTTACCGTCGAAGAAACGGCCGATGAGGTCAAGAAGGATATTAAACCTCTCGCAGAAGAAGCCAAAACAGAGGACCAGCTTTCCGAAGTTCCCAAAGAAAAAGAAGTTTCCCAAGAAGAAGAAGTTCCCAAAGTAGAAGAAGTTTCCGCAGTAGAAAAAAATCCCAAAGAGAAGAACGAAAGCGAGCAGCAAGAATCAAAACCTATCGAAACTTCTGAACCTGCCGCTAAATCTGCTGAAGCAGCCCCCGTCACCTTACCTACGTCCGCGCCAGTAGCTGACGAGGAGAAAAAGCCAACCGAGGTCAAATCTACAGAAAATGTTCAAGGTGACGCTCCGGAAAAGAAAGAGAAAAGCGAGGAGAGTTCCGAAAAATCCAGTCAGTCAGGTTCATCCGAAGAATCGGAGGAACCTGTAGAGAAGCCTGTAGCTTAGATAAGTAGCGAAAAGGCGTACGGCGGCGGACGTGTGTCGACGTCCCTCGACACGCGCCCTCCGCCCGGCGGCTCGCCCCCGTCGATGGAGTGATGCATGCATGTGAGTGTGAGTGGCGGCCGACGCTAGACGCGCCGAATGCGTGAATATCTCCGACTATACATTAGATGTAGACTCTAGACTATTTAAATAGCCGAACCGAAAATTACCTAAGTTGTAATTATAATTTTGTCAAATTAAATTATCGAATTTCCGGTACTATTAAGTAATAAAATATGTTTTACAATCATGGGTATTTTTATTTTCACTAAACACGTCGCGCATTTACATGAATTTAATTATCTAGTCAAATTCTATGTTTAATAGTGACAGATTGTAAGCTCTTGTCCAACGAACAAGAAAAAATTATGTTAATGAGCCTTACACCAGGAATAGAACAAGGTTTATCAGTGAAGCATAATCTAAATCATACACAAGTCATTTTAAATCTCTAAAACTTTATAGTTTTAAGAATAATTTGTTTAAATATACAAATATGGCTACCGGAATCGAGAATATCCTATTTGAAGAAAATACTCAATACTATATAATATTTGACCCGAATATTGGACCACCAATCAATCTTTGCGAATATTAAATTTCAGATGGTATCCTTGGGAAGGAACTAATGTTGCCAGGTCCAATGTCTCAAATTTCTGAACGGAAGGTTTTTGAAATAATTGGTATTTTGTTTTTCAAATCGGGACAGCTACAATAGCAAAAAATATTCTTCTAATAGGATAAATATTTATTCCGCGATCATTCCGACAGACTTCCCACGTAAATCATATACGCGGGAAGTCTGTGCGGAAAATATTAGATGTAACTTCTAGAAGTTACATCTAATATTTTCCGCTACACATTTGTTGCGGCGAAAAGTAAGTCAGAATGAGAAGAATTAGGCTATAGTACACCATGCTGGCCTAGTACGGGTTGGCAGTCTTCATACACCGTCGAGAGAAGTCTTTAAGGCATGCAGGTTTCCTCACGATGTTTAACGTCACCGTTTAAACGAGTGATAATTAATTATTAATATGCACATGATTTCGAGAAGTCAGAGGTGCGTGCCTTGAATTCGAATTTGGACTTGACAGTCCAATGGCCATACCACTAGGCTAAATTACAGAGTAAATGATACTAAAAACTAACGTTGCCAGATAAAAGCACGATTGAGCTTTATTTATACGATATTTGCAGGACCTACCGGATCTCGGTGTTTGTGTGTGTAAAATGGTAAAAATATTAAAAAAAAAAAACATGATGACTACACGAGTGTAATGTCTCTTGTGTTGCTCCGTCCCAGCGTACAGCTTCCTCAGGCGGGCCGTATGCTTGTTTGTTATTTTAATAGTATTTAAAAAATAGAAGAGCCGTCATAAATACCTCATTGGTCAGCATACGACAAGTAAGGACTCCCAGGGACCACCAGTCCACCGCATGACCATACGGCTCGCGACTCAGCACCTCAGGGGCTGTCGACAACATTTAATACAATTAGGTTAGTTCTTCACTTCACTGACAACCTTCACATTGACGATATTGGTGCATGCTTCATAAATTTAAAGACACTCGAGTATCGTTCCACCGATGATTAAATATCCCTTATCTTATTTATGCAGATATGAAAATACTACACAAAGTAACCACAGATAGCTGGACAGCCGTTGTCAGCTAGCGTAGTTCACTCATGTCCTGTTTCGAACTCTACCTGAATAGTAGGGAGATTTGGAAGTGGAAAATGCTCGACTTTAGAGCAATCTGTTACATCGATGTGAATTCACTCCACTCGCATGCATTATATACGCTTTGCTTAGTATCTACGAGGGGTAAATATAAGTAATAGTACAATGTCGTAAAAATAAAACTGGAGCCTTATAAAAATATGTCCTGTTCTGAAGACAATTGCTTGATTAGCGCCTATAAATTTAAGTCAGAATTATTTATCATACAAAACATGTAGGCTTTCAACAAACAAAAACAAAAAGCGGCACCAATATTATCTCAAGCTATTCATTTGTTGTGTACAAGCATTCACACTTCTTGTGCTCTACGCTGCAATCATTCCCCCATTCATACTTAAATGTATTTAATATTATTTATAAAGAAATATATTTACTTTATGGAAGGAAGTTCTTGATGACGTGTAGCACACGAAGTCCTCCCGCTTTTCACTTTTTGAAACATCGTAAAAACAAATAGAAACACATTCTTATAGATTATACCAGTCTGTTGAATAGTTGTATTTTTAGCATGTTTTTTCACGTTATGGTAAGTACGTACTAAGGCCAATGGAGTTTGGGACATGTCACGGACGGGTAAGGTATCCATGGGTATCAGGTACTTATATTATTACATTCAATACTCATACATTATATCATCAATCAAAAAAACAATGGCAGATAGAAGGTATGTTCCAAAATGGTTGCCTTTAGCACACATCTTCTATTTTCTTCTGTTTTAATCTGATGCCTGTTTTAATTAATTGATTCGCAATCAAAGAAAACAAAATAAATACTTTATCATTTATTCACTTATATATAAATTATATCACAAGACTAAGATTTTAGCTTATTTTTTTTTTGAACTTATACATCACAACATATATACTTCCTGTTTCATTTATCATAAACTCTAATATGTAACAGCCGTTATTACACGCGATTCGTGAATTTTATAGTTCTAAAACATCTTTCAAATAAGGCCATAGCGAGAATGCAATGATATATTATTTTATAATGTGGTCGACATATCAAACTAACACTACGAGGCACACCGTCAAGGTATCAATAGAATAAAATATATTGTCGCTACCACCAGTTATTTTGTATGTAGACATTTTGGGATAATAAGGTACTCACTGATATGAAAAATTACAAAGGGTTTAATTAAAATTCTTTTAAGATATAGTCATACAAGCGTGGATATTACTCGTTATAATATTTCCCAATCGTTCTCAGTAATCTTTCCTGCACTGTATGCAACAACGTCAGGGAAATATTAAAAAGTATCCGGATTATAAGATCGTAAAGCCTGAACAGCCTCATCTTTGGTGGCGAAAAGATTATTCTGATAAATATTCTGTAATAGGTACAAGTGTGATTTGATAGGCCTAAAGAAGTGATACACTAAAGCTAGAGTCACAAAATGAGGTAGGATAGTAAATCAGAATTGTATGGATGGACTCGTCTCTAGTCCCTTAGAAAACAAAAACTAAAGCAATTGACTCTGGCATTAAACACATACATTATAAAGACAACTATGTTTCAAAGAATATTTCCTTATATTAAAATATTGTTTGTTGCAAGTCATGGATTCAAGGTACATCTATATCTTTTACAACATTTTGGGAGTAATTCTATAATAAATTAAATCCTCTTCGACAGTCGTCAATAAAATGTCAAAATATCGCAATATGAATTAGAACAATACGATAGTGATATTAAAATTAAAATTTGATTATTCACCTCACCATTACTTAGTATTATATAATGAGACATTTCACGCTCCGCGCCTACCCTTACGTTTTTACAATACATAGAACAATCGCTGATCTTCTAGTACATTATATGGGTGATTCTACAAAAATTGGGCAACTCAATGTCATCAGCCAATATATACAAAGTCTTATGATATTTAATTGAAATAACAATTTATTTTAAAACAATGAAAAGTCCTTTATTTGGTCACCCAATTTCACTTCTTCATTTTAAATACAAGTTAATAAAAAAACAAAATTAATACTTAAAACGTCAGTCCTTTGGCATGTCACAATCCCGAAAACCAACAATCAACTGACTATCCATTAAACATTATCATTGATTTAAGAAAACTTACTAATTTACTACAATCTCTGATGTACATAGTATTATATACTACAACTTTCATAATGCAATGTTCTCAATTTTATTTAAAAAAAAATATGAAACTTTGTGTTTTGTTTCATTCGTCAGTCCGTTGTGTGTTCTTTAAATTTGAAATTCGAGCCAAATATCACCGAGTCAAGGTCAAATCGCTGTCTAAGTTTTAATGTTGGTAATGAAGTTAGTTGCGGACCGCAAAATTTTGACGGCCGCCATAACTGTACCAGTGCTTCGGTTGTGTTTGTCGTCTATACACGTGCTAAGCCAGTCAACATTTCAGTCCATTGGTGAGTCGTTATTTTCTTGTTAATCTGAGGTTCAATTTCATTTATACATAGTTAACTATGATTTGTTAAAATGTAGTTTGTTGATATTCGAAATTACCAAAAAAAGCATTAGTTCCGTTTATAACCTCAATTTATGTCTTTTTTGTCAGTCCGTTGGCGTCAGTCCTTTGTCAGGTATCGCGCCAGAGGACTGGCGTGTCTCCATAGTACTGATGTTTTTTTTTGTTTTAGAGCACTTTTATCTTAATTGCTACCGTGTATAAGCATTTCTATTTTATTTTTCAGTTTAAAACATCATGCGGTACGCTAAAAGTAATTTGACTAGGTAAGAAATATTTAAAAAAAAGAGAGAAGCCGAAAAGGCTCGCTTGGCCAGAATTAAAAGTGACCCCATTAAATTAGCGGAATACAAACAAAAACCAAAACTTCAGTACTTAAGGAAAAAAGAGAAAGGACAAAGAAAAAATGTTGAAGACATGACACCACGAGAGCAACGAATAACTAGAAAAAAATGGAAAAAATATTCATTAAACTACAGGCAAAGAAAACAGCTATTGAAACAAACCACTGATAATTTTATACGCCAGAATACTCCTCCACCAATTTACGACGAAATTATTATTATTGAAGCAATCAGACCTGTTATTAACGAAGACCAAAGAGCAAAAGAAGCTAAAAGGAGAAGTGAAAGACAGAGAAAATCTAGAAACAGGGAAATAAAAAAGATGGAGGCTATAATTACAATTATTTTAATTATTGCTATCTCTTTTGATGCTTTTAAGGCATAGCTTATTTACTTGATTTTTTAGAAAAATACGTACCGTAATACCGTTAAGTAAAATTACCTCAAAATAATATAAAATTTAAGTGATATAACATTATAAAAATGTCAAAAGGCTGTTAAGAAGACTGAGATAGTTGACTTTCATAGTTATTATATTGATATTGTTCTTAATTTCATGATAATTAGTACTTTTAAGATAAATTATAGATTAATATTATAGATAATTATAGATTGTTAGATTTTGTTTCTATTGTTTGTTGATTACTTGAAATATTAAGTAAAACTAAGTCAAAGTAGTAAAAGCTAAGTAAATAACGTTACGTTAAATGTCAAAAGGCTGTATTGAAAATTGAGATAGTATTTTCTCCGAGTATTACATATTAATAATTATTTTTAATTGTTACTAAGTGATTTTAATACTTAAAAGACATGTGCCATTATTAAAACGAGATTTGTAAAAAAAATTATTAAATTTCATTATAATTCTTACAAAATGGTGTATTTTATCAGTACTATGTTAGCCTCGTCAGTCCCCTGGCAGTCAAATTCAGAAAATTTTAAATATCTCCCAATCTACTTAAAAAAGTGACTGGCCCGATTTGGAACAGTATAATCATTAGATTAGCCATCATATACACCCGAATTTGTAATAATTTGATTTAATAACTATAGTAAACAAAATATCCTCAAGAGTTACCCAACTTTTGTATAATCACCCATATATCAAAAAGCTCTCTCAACAAACCGCTTGAATTATTTGAATAACTGAATTCTTGTCTATCAGTACTATTTACAATATTTATAATACACTTTCATAAAAATCACTGACAACATATAACTACTTAATAATAATTAAATCTTCTCTAGACTCACACGTAAACAAAATTCAATATATTTTTTACATTTTTTTATTTCTGGATTATTCTCGGCGATATCACAAAGCGATCATTTAAATATAATGTGAATAGTCGAATGACTATACTCTATGAGTACATAGTGACTTAAGTGTTTGACTAAACCTAGAAGCGTTAGTAGTCAAGAATAAAAACATTTCGTGCCACCTCAACAACAAAAACTCAAGTGTTCTATTACAATTCATCATAAAACTACTTATTAAATACACAATCAATTTCTAGGTAACTATTACGTGTACATCAAACTTCTGTGAATAAAAAAACGTCTTATATAAAAAACCTAAGTAATAAACAACAGACGAATCCAAAGCTTAAACCATGAAATTAATGGACACATCAACCAGCCTTCCGAGTCGTAGCTCTGCTAATACAACTAAAGTTAAAACTAACATTACAACAGACAAAATCTTCGAATACATATAAAAAACTATTAGTAAATACGACGTTTACTATAGGCTCGTGTCAACCCCGAATTTACGAGGAATATTATAATATTATATGCGTAACGTACGACATTTATTGAAACTGTTACTAAGACTAAGGGCCTCGACCATTTAATTTTAGATAAATTGAACATAAAGGAGACGTATACGACTATGAAACACAAAAGAGTTTAGTATAAGCTAACAGTCAGTAATAAAGCTGATAAATAGTAATTAAAGTAACACAAAACATTAGTTGCAATTACATTTACGACAAACGTTTGTGCAACAAACAAGCATAAGTACAATAAATGACACAGATATATTAGATTCAAATATTATATTGTATTGTCAAAATGTTAAATACAGTTTCAATTGTTAAAATAATTAATTCATCATTATGATTATATGTACACATGTCCGTAGTAAAAATAAGTCACACACTTCAATTTAAAATCTTTAGTAAAATAAACTATGTAACGCGTTCGGCGATGACAACCTATATCCATCTAAATAGATTTAATTTTGTTTACTTCTATAAAAATTGCTCTTTATTGGGCCACATCGAGGCGTCTGTATCACGCTTTGTTAAAGTATAAAATCCTTCGCTGTTCTGTAGCATGTAATAATATAGGATATGAACACAACATAGATCACAATGAGAGCGTGTCTCGTATGAGCTTGCGCACAGTGTTGCCGACCGAGGTGGGCGGCGCTCCCGACAGGTTGTAGTGGATCTTGTACAGGTACGGCTGGATGTCGGAGTACGACGTGTCGAAGATGAGATCGGCGTCCGAGCGGCTCGGCATTTTGGGCACGTACTCGTGCCGGTTTATGATCTCCGTGATAAACACGATTTTGTCTTGCAACATTTCCACGACGTTCTCGTGTTTGCTGTGCATGTCGTGTTCGTTGCGCGACTCCGTGAGCTCGCAGTAGACGGTCCACACCTCCCAGGGCACGCACTCGGGCTGGAAGGGCCAGCGCGCGCGCCGCTTCTGGAAGAACTCCAGGCTGATGGAGCCCCGCGGCGGCGCCGAGCTGGAGTCCAGCCCTCGGAGCAGTTCGGAGAAGTCCGATATCTCTCGCTTGACATTACGGCCGAGCGCGTCCGACTCGCAGCACACGTAGGTGAAGTCGATGAAGTCGCAGTCGACATCGACGTAGCTGACGGTTCGGATGGAGTAGCTCTCCTCGTTGTTATAGGTGAACTTGCCGCTGGAGCGGTGGAACAGCACCGTGTGGAAGATGCAAGCGACGACCTCATCGACCTGCCTGCCCTCCATCGACAGTTCGAACGCTATAGTGCGTGCATTCATGTTGCCGGCGTCAGTGGGCCGACGCGCGAGTGCTCGCCGCTACTACCGACATAATCACGCAAACTCGCTTCGGTTACTGACGGCTCCACTGTTTCAGAGACGCAATGGATACTGATCGAGCCATGCACTGTGCCATTTTTAAATTATGAAACGAGTCAACTCCCGCACTGAAATGGAGAATGACCGCTTTAGTTGAGCGTGTTAATTATTTAAAACTATGTTATTAGGTATTTTAAAACCAGTCTCATTTGTCTTTTTTTCCTACCGTCCTATTTTAGGCCATAAACAGGTATCGAGAACCCAAGTTTTGCTAGTGAATCCTATATTTATATATTCGTAATGTGTTTAAATAGTGAAACTTACCCATATACTTGAGCGTTCCGCAGAGCGTGGTCGTGCGCGATCCGATGGAGAGCCACTTAGAGAGTCCAAAGTCGATAAGTCGTATATGACAGTCAGAATCGAGGAGTATATTTTCCGGCTTCAAGTCTCTATAAATAACGCCAGCGTTATGAAGAAAATCTGGGGATTAATAAAACTTAAGTTTTAGATAAGTACTATAGGACCCTGATGGGATCCTAGGAGGCTATTCAAAACTCGAAAATTCGAAACTCTCGGTTAATAGGTACTCTAGGACTTTATTCTTCAAAGATCAAGGGAATTCTCTATGACAACCATTAAGCACTTCGACTAAACATTCTGCAATCAAATTCAAATGATTACTTCTTCTTAAACCAGCCAGTCTTATGCTGACTCCTGGTAGCGACCTCTACAGTACCTATTTATTTCGAAGGGCTCGATGCTAGGTAATAAACAACTTAAGTCTATCCTCAGGATATCGGTATCGCCCAGATATTGGTAGCGGAGATCTGATAGAAGTAGCTTCGTGTAATATAGGTACTGATATTCAGCCGCGTCTAGTTAGACTAGGAGCAGACCAAGATAGTTGGGAAATGTTTTGAAGGCTTGTGGAACGCAGAGTATATATTTTACTCCTAGATAGCTATGTTCGCCTCTGGGTAGATGTGTGATGAACATTAATATTTGTGTTTGTCTGTGTTTCTTATGTAAATTCGTATGTATTTACAAAAAAAAGTATAAAGACATTACATCGTCTAAGTACCCATAGTACAACCTCCGCTTAGTTTGGGATTAGATCGTGCTGTGCAAAATATCCTAAATATTTATTATTTTACTATACGAACTTCTATGGCAATCGTTACTGATAATCAGAAGCCCAAAAAGCCTGACTTTCCTCACGATATCGGTATTACCCGGAAATTGGGTTGCGGAGGTCTGATGGCAGTCGCTTCGTGTAAAATACTGATATTCAGCCGCATCAGCGCCTGTAGACAAGTGGCAATCTGACAATCGAATCGACGAACGAATAGAAACAAAAAGTATGGAAATGACATAAGCTTTCGACAAATCGGGCGATCATAGATGTAATTCCCATACATTTTGTTTCTATTCGTTCGTCGATTCGATTGTCAGATTGCCACTTGTCTAAGCCCCCTGGTTAGACTGGAAACCGAGATCAATCAATGAAATGTTGGGGACAGCATAAAAATTTGCTCACCAATAGCAACAGCAATTTCAGCGACAAATATCTTAACGAGCTCTTCAGGCAACTTGCCGTACTTGTCCAGTAACGCTAACAGCTCGCCACCAGGAATGTATTCTGAAACTATAATTATTTTATGATAAAATTGTGGCAATAGACATTGGTCAAACACACAAAAACTTTTTTGGATTTGCTGGTTACGTCACAATGTTTTCCTTTGTTGTCATAAAAACAATATATCAACACGCCGAAGGGCAGAGATGTACTCATGTAAACCCGCAGTTGTTTGTTGACTGCACGTTTGGCGTAGCGGTTAGGGTCACCTCGCCGGCTGTAGTGGATTCGATTCGCATCCGAGGCAAATCTTTGTGTGATCCACAAATATTTGTTTTGATTCTGGATGTACTTTGTGTTCAATTTGTTTGTAAAGTCCCCCACGACTCACACTAGAAGACCAACCGTATTCTAATGTCAGAGCGAGAGAAAAAAAAGTACCTATGCAGCAGGTATGTTGGCATTAATTTCCTTTCTCAAATTTATGATAATCACTTCTTGATTCTCACAGCAAAGCACTGTAACTGCTAGACTATCGTCGATTTAATATTCCCGTCGAAACAAAAATCTAATAAATAAGTGTTAACTTAAAACATCAGTATAATTCGGATGTTACTAATTAAAGTACAATTTAATTGAACTCTCGGAAACCCCAAGTTAAGTAACGGATAAGCGACCTCAATCAATAAATTAAACAAACAATGACAAACTGATTACCAAATATTAACAAGCACAATAGTAGCCAAACTCACGACGTACATACAGAAATAAGTTCTGTAAACTACCGCGTTGACGTAACGTGAATCGCAAACAGTGCAAGATAAACATGCCCGATAAATATGAAAGTTGTGTTATTGTTATAAAAAACTTTATCTAGAACAATCACCTTTATAGGGTCGTGTGTTATCAGTCGACGTGCTAATCGTACTTCCTAACAAATTAACCCTTTGACCGCCGCTTCAACAGGTGACTCAGTGACCGCTAACTAACACTTTTTTTTGTATGTACCAAAACTATCGATGACTTCAACTAATTATCATTTAAAACGAGTAAAGGGTTAACGATGTCGAGCGTTTCCTCAGTTTTTTACGACAGCTGTTAATAACAAATTCAGCACCTGTTCCATTAAAACTTGCTCAATTAAGCAACTAGCTACAGTGCGATAGAACTTCCTAGTTAATTGGGTCGTCCTGTTGAATTCGAAATAAATTGGATTTGAGGAGGGAACAATGGAGCCGTCAAACTGTAGAGTCCATGACATCCCTGCGTAGACTATATTTAGAGTGTAAGATAATGCAATCATCCAGCAAATAAGTGACTATCACACGGGTCTTGCATGTGTTGCGTCTACGCAGACAGAACAAAGTTTCCTTAATAATTTACACTACCAAGATTTGCGTTGAACTTAATATTTTGTTTCATATATTAATTAATTATTATCTAAGTCAGTTTATGTCATTTCCGCTTTTGATTATTTTTAAATTTCGTAAACAAATATTCATTCAACTTCAGCGGTCTGCTATCATATTTCGACTCTAATAATCGAGGACGATAGACTATGACGATGTTTTTTTGATATCTGACGATCAGTAACGTCAGGTGACGCAGGTGTTTTCACTGGTTCTACAATGAAAGGGTAAAAATTGGCTTGCAATAGGTACGATCTATGTCGTTAGATTTGCCCTCACCGTACTTATACCGTCAGAGAACGTGTCCATATAGAGATGAGTGCATGCACACATTCCATGTACAGACAGAGAACGACAGTGTGCAATATTCAGTATAAGTGAACGAGACAATAACAGATTCGATACTTCCGATGTCAACCAGTTTACTTACGGAAACGTGACCATTTAAATAACGATTTAAATCTTTGTCTTTAGTCACTTACCAATGTAAAGTCTTTTCTTGGTCTGCCAGCGGGCCACAGCACCCGCTATAAAGGAATGATGCCCACACGCTGCCTGAATGCGCGCCTCCTCTTTCACCTGACGCACAGCACTCTCGTTCACAATCTGAAATTATTTACATTTCAATAATATCAACCATGATAGCCTAGTGACATGACCGTTGGACTGCCAAGTCAAAGGTCCTCGAGTTTCAATCCTCTAACTTTTCGAATTTATGTGTGTATTAATAATTAATTATCACTTCCTTAAACGGTGAAGGTAAATAAACCCGCCCGCCTAGGTATATCACTACCTAGTTTAACTGAAATGGCCCACGTTTACTGTGAACATCATCACAGCTTCCTAGCCTTTTCTCAACTATGTTAGGGACGTTGGGGTCGGCATTCGGTATAACCAGATGGGGCAGAATATCAGTATTTTACACAGCGACTGCCACCAGACCTCCGCAACCCAATTTCTAGGCAATACCGGTTTCCTGAGGATAGACTGGTTGTCAGGCTTTTTGGGTTTCTGACTACTACTAACGATTGTTGACAATTGTTCGTACGACAACCGCGACCGACAGCTTTACGTGCTCTCCGAGGCATGGTGAATGTATCGTGAGGAAACGTGCATGCTTTAGACATTTTTCTCGACGGTTTGTGAAGTCTGCCAACCCGCAGTAGACCAGCATGGTGGACTATAGCGTAATCCCTAACAATCTGATAGAAAAACCGTGCCTAGCAGTGGGATAGTATCTATATGGGTTGATAACGAATATTAACCAAAAAAACAACAATTCAAAATTATCTTTACAGTAGGAAAGTGTACGACTTGCTTGCATGAGGGGTTTGATTTCAATATCAAGGTCGGGTATTTCCATTTGGTTCTACACGAGTAGCAGTTACTACGTTTATTGAGTTTGATACACGCAACATTTGCGCAGTAAGTATTATGACACACAAAATAGGGCTCGCGGTATTTATTTTATATTTAAATCAGGATAGGTTTCATTTACGCATTATTGCAAAAAAGTCGTCAGTACGCGCTATTGCGAACATCTCTGACGCTGCTAAAACGCGACAGCAACATTATGCTAAAAGCATTGCTATATTGTATACGTAAGGCATTGTACTTTTTTGCATGTATCTGCAAATATTGCAGGTATATAGGACTTATTTGAATGGCCTAATTAAAATCCTAAATCGTTTCTTATTATGGCCCGCAGATGATAGAGTTATCATTGTTACAAAGTGAGGACAAGCACGTGTTACAGTGATGCGCTAGACATGTGTTATACGGAGACGTACGATAGGGGAGACCATATCCGTTCCGCACGAACGCCGCCGGGTCAGCACTATGTGAATATACCTCCTAATTACTCAACGATATTCTAATCCTAAAAGCAGTGATAGCCTAGTTATACGACCATTACTGCCAAGTCTCCAGTTCGAATCCAAGGCACGCACTTCTGACTATTCGAATTCATGTGCTCATTAATAATTAGGTAATTATCACTCGCTTAAACGGGGAAGTAAAACGGCTTGAGGAAACCTACATGTCTTAGAGATTTCTCGACGTTGTGTGATGTCTGACAACCGGCATTAGACATTGTTTGTCATATTATGAAGAATATTAATTACTATCTTTTTGTATTTTTTTGGCATTTTCCATGCTAATGATGCTGACGTCACCATAAAGACGTAAATTCTGAATGTGAAGGCAAAATTCGTCATGGCGGGTGGGACTCGCGGTGGCTTAGCGGTCATAGCGTCTGGTGTACCTAACCAGAAGACGCAGGTTCGAATCCTGCCCGCGGTCGAATTTTTCCTTCGCTAAATAATATTAATTACTGTTTTGTAAATCCTATTACGTAAATGTAATAATAATAATAATTTGGTTATTAAATTTTTAAACCACACTGAAATTTAACAGCTATTAACATGTATACATATAAAGCTAATCATCACCCTAAGTGTACAGATAGGTAAATGTGTTTTGTAGATAGGAGCCACCCCCATAGGTCGACCAACAGCACTCACTGGGGCACTGGTATAGTTGAAAATGTCCATCTCACTGCCCAAGCTCTACAACACACCGCGTGTCTCTATACATATACAAACAATTATTATCCATAACATACCATCACAGCTGTACCAGTGTACACCCAAAGGTCACCAGTGTTTAGGTCCCATGTAATAGGGGGCTATTGGGATTAACCGGGCACAAATACAAACTTCGAGCTGCTACTGAGAATTTCATAGAAATACCCAATAATACTTACTTGACCTGGGAATCGAATCCAAGAGATCCGTAACCAGTTTGCTGACCCTCGTGGAATAATATTCGTGGTGGTTACGTAGCGACACTTCCATATCTCAATAACTAAAACGTACGACGAAGTATGGATGATAAGACGCGTAAGTATTATTTGACTGAAAGCTTATCACTGAGTGAAACTCATTTAGTGGTAACAAGTTTACATTTGGGTCAATGTGATAAGAAGATCGACGATAAAAGCGCATGGTGCATTACTATGCATTATAAAATTTTACCATAACTTTTACTTGAATGTAACACGGTAACATTTACGAAGGTAATAAGAAATACATATAAACTTAGTAATTGAATACCTAATAGCCAGAACGCAAGCCAACATAATGATCCTTGTTCACTCTTCCTGAATTGGCTATTAATAATATTAAGATTATTAAATCATTTTAAGCATACTTTTTTATACTATGACCTCATATTATTTCTAAGACATTTCTCAGCACGAAGGTAGGTATTCTGCTGAAAACTGCTGAGTAATTTCACAAAAAACTTCCATGCCAGCACGTAATTATAGAAAATTCAAGAAGAAATTTAAATAAAATATATAGTATAAAACCACGATTGTACAAAAATGAGGCTACAGAGATCACGCTTATATTCGTACATTACATCATTCAATTTTTTTTCACTTGTCTATAAAAGCATCTTTTTACAATCAAGCTTTTTATAACTTAGCAAAGTCGTAGGTCAGTTATTTGTCGTATTTCTTGTCATCGTGCGATTGTTAACCTCCGTAAACCCTGGAATCCGTTGTTATACGAACACCTATATCAGGACCTGGGCTATTCCCAAGTCAAGCAGTATTAATGGGTTTTCTTTGAAATTCTCACTAGGAGTTCGGAGTTTGGATTTTATATATATTTATGCATGGTTAAAGGCAACAAAGCCTAATCCCTCTCAATATGATAGGAGACCCGTGCCCAGCAGTGGGAGAGTATATGGGTTGATGATGAAAGGCAACAAATAGGCTCGCTGCCTATCACATGGGACCTAAAAATGTTCACACCTAAATCAACTAATGCTTTTATTCTTTTGCTTTCTTGAATGTTAGTAAAAGCATCTCTAATTTTATAATTATGATTTGCATATGCTTATACCTACTCAAAATTAGTCATCTGCAGTCTGTGGTCGCACATTAAAATTTGTTGATCATAAAGATGTAAGTAGGTAAGTATTTAACAAACTTAGCATACTTATATATAATTTATCACAGCAATTTTCTGCTGTTAAACTTATAGATATAGGTATATAGAATAATTATTTATTGCACACCAAAAACAAATGCCAAGTTTAACTGTTGATATTATTAAACTTTGTATTTACCCTATACAGTTAGATAACTATCTAAGTTATGTCTGCCCGATGATTACTTATCTTATCAAATATTGTTTAAGTCTATGTATGATAAAAAGATTTTGTATATCACAGTCCAAACTAAGAACAGTATATCTCGTCAGATGTTGTCATTATGGCTGGTCAAATTTCTCTACTAATATTATAAATGCTAAAGTAACTTTGTCTGTTATGCTTTCCCACCTAAACCACTGTACCGATTTTGATAAAATTTGGTAAAGAGATAGATTAGATTTCGGACATAGGATACCTTTTGTCTCAAAAAACCCTTTAGGATGTGAGTGAAAATGGGACAACACTAGTTAGGTATAATATCAAAAGTTATTTGGTAGATATTGCCACAATTATAGCACTTATATTAATGCTATCACTGTCTCATAGATCTAACTATTTTTAAATTACGGTAACCAACTCAAATCTAGAAATCCTTCAACATGTTCAGTCAAAAATGTTGCATATTATAAACAGTATATGCAGCATGGTATACCTACTAATAATCAACTCCACCATGGCCATGAAGATGCTACTTGTGCCAAATGGTGCCTGATGCCAAATCATATGCAAAGCATATTGAGTTACATCCAAACGTGCTCGCGTGTTGGTTACAGAGTACCTCTACAGAGGACTTTCCATAGAATAACAAGGAAACCTCCACAACACATAATAACTTGAAATAATTAAATAGACTAGCCACTGGGCTAATTAAATGCAAGACAGATCAAAGTTCAGGACCTCTAGCTCAATACCTATAACAGGCAGATTGCAAGATAAATTCAAATATAAAAAAAAATTGCAGGCACCGAAAAATCTATTGTTCTTGGGCCCCGGAAACCTTATGCAATAGCTTGAATTAATTTCCTAATGTGAATCAACAATGATTCATGCAAAGTGACCCTTTTAGCTCATCAGAGGTATACAGTCATAAAGTACAGGAATAATAATTATAACATTGAACCATTTTAGACCCAGATTCTCTGAATCAGTGGTCTAAAAAAACAACATAATGGTTATTGCTTGTTACATAAATAAACAGAAATCGCACCTGTGATTTACTAAGCAATTTCAGTGCGTATTGTTTGTCCTCACTAATCTTTTTCACTTTATAAACTTCTCCAAATGCGCCCTTGGCTATTGTCTCCTCGATCTGGAAGTCTTTTTGAAGTAAGTCAGTGGTGATGGGGAATTCAGGCTGGAAGATTGATTCTTTGTGAGCCACTGGCCAGGCTGTTTTACTTGCTTCTAGCGGGTTTTTTAATGTGGAGTCATTCCATCTGTAATACATCATTTTAATAAAAACACATGCCTTATTATAAAAAAGTTACATTTGTTTACTATGATTAAAAATTATTACATAAATACACATTAATGAGATTATTTCAGTTTTTTTTATATTGTAGGAGTCAGAAGAGTTTATTTAAAATTAAGTAAATACAATTCATAGATTTTTGCATAAAAATCTGTCATTACTACATGAGATGAGTTGAACATCTGCCTACTTGATGGAAGGAATTAAGATTTTATAGGTGAAGAGACAGGACCCCTTATCTCAGCATTACATGTCCCACAAACCTAATTAGGCTTAGGTTAAATAAACATTATCTATATTGCAGCTCAAATTAATGGCTATTTATTAATCAATAATACACTGACTACACTAACCCTAACTATAATTATTTTTACTTGATTGTGCAATGCCAAGAAGGGTAATTTGTTTATTTATATGACTATTCTGATGCAAGTATCTTAAAACACTTTGATTTTAATTATTATGATGTAATAATCTCTATTCATGACAATTGTTGTGTATGATCTTGAAATCATTTCCTGACTGCAGTTGCAGCTTCAAGTACAGATTATAGAATAGATCCACTTATGAACAGATGTTCTAAGAAACTGTAATATTAAAGGAACTTCTATTTGTATTAACAACAATTAACTTAAAAAGTTCTACTTGAATACTGTGTGATGTAAAATATGCTTCTTTTGCTGTAAATTAAATGATCTCTTGATAATACCTATCTCTAATATTTTAGATAGTAAGATAAAAATCTATAAGGTTGATTTGTATAAGTATTTGAATAGACAAAGCACAAAATATAGTTTTTTTTTATATAGGTACCAATAATAGTTATGTACTTATACAGAATGTATTTATTCATAGTATAGTAACAAATACAGAGGTACCTAACTTGTGAATCATCTTAGCCAGTATGTATTTTTTACTAATGTCCAATTCTCTTCAAGGTTTTTATTGTAGTCACATTACCATAAATAAGTTTAGTAGAACAAGTATATCAGCATAAGATATTAACATAGGAGCATAATTAAAGGAAAAATTAAATAGGTATAGAAACTACTATTAAGGTCAATAACTTAACAGACTTCTGTTAACAGACCTAAATTTTATAAATATTAGAAATTTGAATGTGAACAATGAATTATTCTTTAAGATACATTCAACCAATGTTTTTATGAAGCAGAAAAATAATGTAAACACACAAATTAAGATTAGTCAGCTGATAGAATCGCAATGTTTGAAACTGGCGCGATCTACTCATTGTAAATATACTAATACTATTCTACTAGTACTAACCTTCGCCTCGAGACGCGAGACCAAGGCCGTGATGCGCTGTACACCGACTGGTTGCTCGTAACACTGACGAAGGAACGCCCGCTGAGGTTGCCCACGAAATGGGAGAGACTGAACTAAATACAAAAATAAATTATGCGCCTAAAGGTAACAAAGAACAAACACAAACAATGGAGTTTCTGGATCGGTAATATAGTCTACAAAGTGCATATACATAAGCACTGCGCAGCAGCTTACAGTTACAGTGGATCCTGTCTTTGTGTCTATATACAAAAATATCAGTACGTGAGTTCAGCTGAGACTGACACTAACAAGTTTTCGTTTCATCACTTACCTGACTAGTGAACGCCTGGCCGTTGCGGTCTGAATGCGTAGATTGCTTTTGGTTATTGTGCTGCTGAGAGTTTCTATTATGCGTGTTTCCCATTAAACTAAACTAAAAGGCTCTGTGCACGCCGATTCAAATATATTTTCATTATATTTTAAAAACTGTTGACTAATTTTTCCACCATGAATCGCCCATAAACAATTGTTCAGTGTTGCCAAGCTTATTATTATTAAACATAAAATGTTTATGGAAATTGTAAAGAAATATAAAAATTGAACCTGATACAACAAAAATATGATAAATAATAAAATAGGCTGATTAATATCACGTCATTTATTTTATGTTATGAATATTTTAGTGAGAATAGTGGTCTCATGAATTTGAAATGAAAAATCTGAGGTCGCCAGCAGGTCAAGCTATCCAAAATTGTCAATTTTTCTCAATGAAACATGGTCCTTACCTTTAGGTTTTAAAGTTGAAAATCTATCAAAGAAATTTGACAGATTACGGTAGCGTGATGTAATTAACCTGTTTTTTAGATATATCGTCATGTAAAAAAAAAAAGCATGGCTTCAGAGGCCTTTGTGCCATGATATTAACCTCTGTACCTATACAATGTTACCACAGCTTACATAGTTCGTATTTCTTTTTCTTTTTCGCACTAGCAATGGCTGGAACAATTTTAGTATTGATAGTATGTTCGTAATAGTCCGATTATGGTTTTTAAGGTAACAAATATTGGAATACTTCTTCATGAAATTGGAAGTCACGAAAAACTAATAATAGGTACTTTTTTCTGTGGTATTTTTGTATGATTTAAGTAGGTAGGTAGGTATTGAAGTTGGGACGGGAAATCTATTGTAATTTATTTATAATTTTAATAGCCCTAGATCAATGAAAAGATGCAAGAGCTTCTGGTTTCCCACTAAGATTGGGTTCTATTTCCCTCCAGCCTCGCTTCCCTCAAGGGATAATATAGCCCAACACTGAATTGTCGTTCGGTTGCGCATTAGCAACTTAGCATTATTGCAATACTCACCGTGGTCCGTATTTTTGAGCATATTTAAACATACAATCACGCCTATATTCCCCAAAAACGTTAGGCAGAGGTGTACTAATACACGCCCACAGTTCGCCGGTATGTTGAGGTCCCATGCATGTAATAATAATATGGGGTCAGCCTATTGCCATTTTAACCGGGCACAAATCCAAACCCGGAGACTGAGAATTTCATAGAAAAACCAAATGAAACTTGCTCGACCGGTATCGAATCCATCACAAATTAAGGACCTCTAGTGTAGCAGTCGTACAAACGACCATTAGGCTAAGAAGCAAGTTCACGTCTAGGAATATAAGACAAGCAAAATATGTAGGTATTTATGTGTTTATGTAACGGCTAAAAGCCGAAGTGCGGTTACACCTAGTTTTAGCCGTCTAGAACTACCCATGCAAATGTATATTATTATACGTTACGGACTTATAGGAACTAAAAAAATATCACGTTTCAACAGCAGGAGTCAACGTCAAGGATATCCTCCGGTACAAGTAAAATACTATCAACAGAAATAACATTGTTCTCATCTGCCCTTGCTGAGTGAATCAATAAATGTACCTAATAGTATAATAACTGTGAAGACTTGCCTTGACTTGCTATGTGTAGCGACATCTACCGTGTTACATAGAACTACGATAACTACGATGTCTTTACAAGGCGTAAATTAAGGGGACTCATAAACGATAAAAAGTCTATTACTTAACCTTTGATTGTAACTCCTTTTTTAGTTATTTAATAGATGATAAGGTACTACCAAGTATTAATACCAAAATTAAATAAGAAATTCATTCGGTATTTTCTTTTGGAAAATGTTTTCCAAATAACACATTTTAATTAGATACGTTTTATTTATATTTCTCGTTCTTTTTTTCTAGATTCCATAAAAAATTTCACGAAGATTGTTACATAGTGCATAACTATTTCTAGTAAAAATATAATAAACGTGAATCCCATGCAGAAACAGTACAATTCAAATACCCCGTTCAAGTCTTCCATTCTAAGCGGTTTTATCGTGACTTCATCTTTAATATCAGTATATCTGTATTGCTCCCATTTCCTTATTAATCCAGCTTCAAAAATCATCATCATGTATTTGTTGAATCGTTCTGTTAAAGGTGAATACTTTGAAAGTATGATAGACAAATAATGGCTATGCATTCTTTCTTGGGCGATATGTAGATATTGTTCCCCTTTTTGATTAAGCTTGTTCCTTTCTATGAAACGGCCCACTGAACAATCTATGAGACAAAAACGACGAGGATCGTAAGCCATGCGATTAATACATCCGACTATATCTTTTTCATAAACCAGTCTAGAATTAATTTTTCGAAACCTTTCTTCAGTATCTGGAAGGATCAAATCTGGCGATGCCATCCCTTCAATATGATATCCTTTTTCAATAACGTCTTCAAAGGTCTCCACCTCTTTGCCTCTTTTCACGGCGGTGAACAATGATATTATTGTGGCCTGACTTATAAAATTGATTGCAAAAAAGCTCCATAAAGATATTGCCAGGAAAATGCGGAAAGACTGCCTCTTCGGTGGGTTATGTAAGTTAATTAATAACACGTTTCTGCAGGTATTCATCAAATCTTTGCCAACTTGGTTTAAAGTAAAAAGTCCTATCTCAAAAAAATTGTAAATGGAGAATGTACCCCAAATACATATAAAGCAAAGTGCGAACCTGATTATAACCTCATAGTTAGCTTGGAAGGATTTCACATTGAAAGTTATTGTTTCAAATCCGGCGCGTCTTGACATAATACAAACACCACTCGCCCTATATGGGAAAGTGAAATCAAGGTCCACTACAATGATATCAAATTGATATATCGGGAATAAACATAGATCTCCTTTTCTGCGTGCAAAGGAAAATATCTGATCAATGCTGATTTCGAAATTGAATGGCTTTTTCATTACATCTAAACTAGGAGTTAAATCTATACCGAAATTCATGAGTTCGGACATGGTGTTCCAAATCATGCCATCTCTTGAGTGAAGCGTATAGGTTCCGTTGGGGTGTTCATTTATAATGAAAAACGGTTTCACCTCCGTGGTGTATGCTCTAAACATAAAACCGTGAAAATCTTTGCTTCTATCTTGAAATAGTTTCAAACTTCGCAGATCTTTCAAAAAGTTATACGGCACGGCATGTGTGCTAAAACCAATGCAGGTACCGAGATTATTAGCTCTTAGTTTAGTTTGTAAGGACACATTGTGACAATTTTCTTCGCAAATCAATCCGTCCTCAAAACCACTAACAGGCACGCCAATATTTTTGACAGTCCAACAGCCAAACTTATTATCTGGTTGATGTTCATAATTTTCGTTCACATATGGAGTATATTCAAACACCAATAAAGTTTCTTGTAAATCATTGTACTGCACAATGATCGAGTTTATGGCTTTGTGGTACCACAAGCTGAAGAATACTTTTGCCAATATTTCTTTATCTTCTCTCATGTGGTAATACACAATGACATTTGCTAGGGGGTGCCAATAAGGTGAATTTATTAATTTTTCTACAAGTTCTTCATATTCTCCAAAATTCTGGCAGCTTATTATTATAATATTAGAGTGGTATGGGACGATATCCTCAATATAATTGTCATCGGAGTCATTCAGATTAATAACAACAAAGGCATACTTTAAGTGCTGAATTTTAATATAGAATGCTTCAGGTAAATTTCCATAGATCATAATCGTATTCCATCCATTCCTTTTTAGATTTAACGTAATTAAATCCACCTAAAAACAGAGGATTTATTAAAAACACTAAAATGTCTCTAGCTAGTTAAACTGCATCGTGCGGATAACTGAATGAAATACGGCCAAACACCGAGTAGAATGGCTTGAAAAATAAGAGGTCTACACTCTGCATTGGGTGGCACACAAAGTCTGAGAAAGAAGAAAAAGAAAAATCACTGATCGGTCGGTAGGTGCCGATGCGGTAGTTGGTGTCCTTCTAGGTACTATCTTAGGCCCGAATCTTCTTCTGATGGATTATTGAATTACTTTTGTATCACCGTTACTTATTCAATGTACCTAAGCAAGTCAATAAATTAAATTAAAAAACAAATACAATATTTACTTACAATCATATCAACCCTTCGATCTTCCAAACTTTTTTCAAGGATACCAGTGAAATTTCCGAGCGCCGTATTGGCGTATATAGCCAAAATTAATATTAATATTGAAAACGTCTTCATGATCCCTTTTAGTGTCAACAAAGGTTTCTAATTTATTTCATAATCTTAAGATTGTCTGCAAATCCGAAGGCGATCCCTTTGGAAGGTTTTAATTTTGTTCTACCATTTCAACAAATCTTGCTGTTGTCATTTGTGCTAGATTGTATTCTGAAACAACCATCACCATTGAAACTATAATGTGGGCATTAAATATTTACACAAATATAGATTTAATATTAAACAGACCTAATACACTAGGTAGGCATAAGCGCATAATCATATGTGCTTCTGATAAACGAGGTACATTTGTGTAAAAGCTTTTATATCTTCAAAGCTCTGATTTCAGAAATTGGTTTTGAAATTATTATCATATGAGTGAAATGATGTCAGCCTAATCTTATGATCATATCAAAACTACTACCGAAATATAATTTCAGTAATAAGTTTGATCACTACTTTCTATGATTACTTACTTGCTTAATGACTCCAATGATATCTACTACAGATTACAATAATAGTGTAGGTACAGGTACACAAGCGCTAGAGTTGGATAAATATTCGACAAATAAAACAATAGTTGAATAACAAAAATAGGGTCTTTATTTTGAACAACACTATACTATTATTACATAGCTCTAACGAAAAATATAATACCTTATATTATGAGCATAAGGGCCTTATTTTAAAACGCATAATAACTCTCCATTGATGAATTAAATTTAAAATAAATATTATACTCTTTTAAATTGTTATTTATCACTTTTAGGTCAATATAAGTGAGACAGCACTAGAAAATATAGCCGCTTTAGCCTTCTCTAGCTAATACATGTTTTAGAATAAGGGAATTAAGCGCTAAGGTCCATAATTATAACGATTTACATGAACTATAAATTTAATATCAATAGTGTTAACGTAATTATTTATAAGTTGTGGGAAAAGGATGGGGCTATTTAACATGTAGAGCGCCATCCCTTTACATAAAT
Source organism: Acronicta alni (assembly GCA_964056405.1). Lineage (NCBI taxonomy): Eukaryota > Metazoa > Arthropoda > Insecta > Lepidoptera > Noctuidae > Acronicta > Acronicta alni. The sequence goes on along the minus strand of OZ043927.1, from coordinate 10,802,402 downwards.
TTAAAAAGTATCACATCTAAACGTTGTGAACGGTTTTAACGTTTTCAACACTGACCGAAGTCAGTAGGTACAGTCAGCAACGAAAGTCGCTGAACATGTTGCAATATTCAATACGATTTTTACCATGAAGTAACTGACCTGTGAAGGTTGTGCGAAATCATTACACAGACTTATTTATTTATATGATATATATAGATGACCATAAGTATTTACCTTACCTTCATAATAAACAAAAAACCTTGACGAGTTTTGGAGCTGTCATGTTATCAAAATTTAGCTGTGCTCAGCGACGTTGCTGACCGTACGACGTACACCAAGTACGGCATGACCTCTGTAGGCCTTGGAAATTTTTTAACACTTAAAATATGTGCTGATGTGCTCTATTCGATCCCGTGATAAGTCATTGTAAACGCATACATTTTATCATCATAATCATCACCATTAGTCAAATACATTGCTGGATCTAGGCCTCTCCCGGTGGAGACCATGTTTTATAGTTTTTCAAAATATTAATGCTAATAAAATGTCTGGAAGCCCAGGGAGGCTAAAACAGCCACTATGAATAATCATATAATATGATTAATGTGCTTAAGGCTACATAACATTCTATATAATATATTTCCAGAATATGCTGTCCTTGCATTGTATAAGCTTCTACACAGTGAGAGATCTGCCTATTCTCTTTATAACTACCATTATTATAAAAACCAATTAACTATACCATTTTAACCCCCAAGGATGATGGACATCTACCACTTCCAAAACAAATAAGAAGAAAGTGTCCAACCCCGAAACCATACTCCTTTTTTGCATTATTGCTGTGTTGCTACATAAATCTTAAATTTAAATCACGATTTTCTTTAGAATATACGTATCTTTTGTACCTACAATGTAATAATAACTGAAAAATGCTTTATTTTTCATTTTATATACCGTAACATGTAATGACCATCATAGGCAAGGATTACGTCGACGATGTAGATATGCCGATAGAATAGTGGACATAACCCAATATCTAAGTGAGAACAATAAATAAATGATAATTTACATACATTTATTTATATCAGAATAGACTGCCTCATTAGTCTAGTGGTCCTAAGCGCGACTGCTACGCTAGAGGTCCTGGGTTCGATCCTCAGGTCGAGCAAAGTGTTATTGGGTTTTTCAATGAAATTCTCAGTAGCAGCTCGGAGTCTGGATTTGTGCCCGGTTAATGGCAATAGGCTCGCCCCCTATTACATGGGACCTAAACATACCGGCGAAATGTGGGTGTACATTAGTACACCTCTGCCTAACCCTTCGGGGAATACAGGCGTGATGGTATGTATTATTTATATGTAGTAATAATAACCCACATTATAAAATAGTATACGAAAAATGAGTTCCATTACGCAACACCCATATGAATAAATAAGGATTTTTATAAAATTTTCTCCGAATATAAAATATAAATAAATGATACCTAAAACATAAATAAGCAGAATAAGCATTGCAGGGTATTGATAAAAAATTGAATACACACTATTACCTATAAAATAAATTAACACAGCCTACCATTTACCCTAAGCTGGAATTGAATAAAAAAAAATATACATTTTAATATCACTAATTGTATTGCTTCCACAGCACCTATTTCCCGCATCCATTACCTAGTAACCATCAAAACTTTATACACACGGCAAAGGCGTTATGTATGCAGGCACAATATTTTAGAAGACTAAGTTTGTGTTTGTCATCTATTATAACCTAAAAGAATAAGCCAGTAGAAAATCGAAAGTAGTGGCTCGCGTGGGTCGTGAGTACTTTTCGATATAATTACAAAATGACTATGCCACTACGCTTCAATAAACACCAATACTGATGCGAAACGTTATATGATTTTATTTGATATAATTCAGATTATTTGTAGCATTCCGAGCCAAAACTTGCAAAACAAAACACACCTTACACATACAGCTAGTTGTTTTTCCAATTTTGGAATCATGTCTAAATCTGCCTGACACATCTTTATTTTACATAGAATTCGTTTTTTGGTCAGTATGAGGCTGCTCCTTTGCCGTGAGTGCATTTAAAATTTCACAACATTGCTAAAGCATTGAAGCTTTTTAACATTTTAGGTTAAATTATGTTGTATATATACATACTTATTTACAGGTTTAACAGTTCAGTCTTTCTGCTTCCTACTTGCTAACAACTCTTGCAGGTGTTGCCAGGCGCGGTCGATCTGTTCATGCGTGTGTTTGTAGGTCCAGAAAGGGCAGAAAACGACGTTGGCGTGGGCTATTTGCTCCATGTTGGACACTTGCGAATCTACCCTCTGAGTAGCTTGCACTTCTGATAGCTTGTCGCGTACCTGTATCCTTTTTATTGCCTGTAGAAATGTGTTTACGGTGAATTAGGCGACTTTGACAGGTACATCATCATCCATATACTGTCCCACTGCTGGGTACGAGTCTCCTCTCATATTGAGAGGGATTAGGCTATAGTCCACCACGCTAGCCTACTGCGGGTTGGCAGACTTCACAAACCGTCGAGAAAATCTCTAAGGTATGCAGGATGTTTTCCTTCACCGTTTAGGCGAGTGATAATTAATTATTAATACGCACATGAATTCGAAAAGTCAGAGGTGCGTGCCTTGGACTCGAACTTCGACTTGCCAGTCCAATGGTCATACCACTAGGCTATCACTGCTTGACAGGTACAACATGAATGATATTGACGTTGTACCTGTCAAAGTCGCAAAGTTTACCAGAAAAAGAAATGAGACATTTGATCAGTTTCAGGGATGAACTTGAGTCTTTTGTGTCGAAGGTATAAACCTCAAGCAGGGTTTGAACCTGCGTCTCTCCGGTCAACTAAGCTACCGAGACCATTGCCTGTGATGTCTAATTTCACTCCCTCACTTTCTTTTTTACCTTATTTTTGTTTTTCACAAACACAACTATGGAGAGCTATCTAGTAATGACTGTACAGAGGCCAGCACATCAAGCTACCCCAATCTGTTAAATTTCTTTGATAGATTTTCAACTTTCATACGATGTAATAAGGTTCATGTTCAATTGGGAAATTTTGACAGTTTTGGATAGCTTGAGCTGCTGGCGTCTGTACATTTTTAAGTTAAAACTGGTCGGGTATATCCAAGCTCACCTCGTCCCGGGGTATGATGACAGCCCACAGCTGGTGGCAGTACCGGTACCAGTGTGCTCGCACCAGTACGGCGGCCTCCATCACTACGACGCGGTGGCCTTGCTCACCGAATGCCCGGATGCGACGCTGGGCCTCCGCAATCACCGCAGGCCACATTATACTGTTCAACTTGTCTAGTTGCGCCTGCATATATAATTACGAATTTAGATGATGTTGGATTGTTAAGTACCTTTCTTCTCAAAACATTTTATTTAATAAATTATTTTAGTAGAAAGACTTAGTAAACAGCAACACACTGGCTAAAGATCTGCTGATAGACAGAGAAAACATAAAACGCCTTAAAAGGCAGCAAATCCTTGAACTCGACCAAAGATACTGAAGTCTCCAGCAATAGATGGTGCTATTTACCTAATGGAATAGCAACAAAACATTCCGCTCCAGACCACATCTAATTATGGCTCAGTTAGCCGATTGTAGATAAAACACGGAAAAAATAATAATTAAGAAACTACACTACACTGATTTACAAGGGGTATCCAATTTGTAAATTTTGAGGTGCACATTGCAATGATACACGTTCACAAACATTGAAATGATACACGTTATGACACCACACGATTAATTTCTCAAATAATAAATTGGCGGCAAATGATTTTTTTATTCTAAATAAGTGTTCAGTGTATCTGTTATATAGCAGAACTAGTTAATAGCTAGTTATGTTACCGACAGTACCTTGTCACTAAAAACAATTTGTCCGAGTTTCTTGCGGTTCACCTCGCCCGTCTCTGTGATAATATCTTCGCCGAAGTTCTCAGATATGGTGCGGTTGAGAGGAAGCCCGGGCTTGTACAGCTCATGGGCGATTGCGTCGCAGTTCAAAATCGCAGCGCCTTTCGACCTGTTGACGGACAAATATTGAGACAATTTTTCCCGTCGTCGTACAGTCAATCACGGAAGTCACTGAAAACATTACAATCTTTAAACGATCCAAAAGTTACCGACCTGAGAAAGCTAAATGATATCTTAGTAGTCTTGTACGGAGAAAAAATAGCTTTTCTCTTGATTGAACAGCTAACGCAAAAGTGTCTGCCTCGTTCAAATTCCTCTAACTCGTTAAGGATGGGTGCAAGTCACTTACTTTAACTTTACTGCGATACCGGTTTTCCCACTGGCGATTCCTCCAGCCAATCCGATGACGTATGGCCAGTCAGGGATATTCGGATTTGGCTGCAATTAAAATTGATATTTTATTTACTATTTTTAACGTGGGGGCTCGTGGCTAAGTAATAACTGCGCTGATCAACCGATCTGCAAGGTTGAGCTGGCGCTAGCCGTGGTCAGTCTATGGATGGGTGACAATTCTTAACAATTCGAGATCCTTCTTTGACTCGGAGAGGACATAAAGCAGTCGGTCCCGGTTATCATATATCTATAAAATCTTGAAGTAGATCGCGGTGTCCAACTCTTTCGTCTTCCGACATGTTTCTGTGAAAGCGATGTGCACGTGCGCACACTAGCAAGCTCCGTGAAGTACTGCCGAACTGAGCGATCGCCGTCCACACGCAACGATAAAACTGTGCAAATGTAATCGACAACGATTTATCTGATAGAAATTGCAACTGCCACCGACGAACGATTATCGACAACGATTTTTCATACACACGATCGATAAAACTGCGCAAACTGGTCTGCACAGATTTATCGCTACGATAAATTACGTTATGGCCGGTATACACGACAACGATAAAACTGCGCAAACGAACTGTGCAGTTCATTTGCGCAGTTTATCGAACGTAGGTAGTGCGTCCACATATCTACGATATCTGCGTCGATCGTCAGTTCCCGCCAGAAACTCAGACGAAAACCACGTCATTCGCGATGGCAGACGATGAAGTGCTTGCGCTAGCCTGGCTCATTTTGTGCAAAAAGAGAAGAAAATCACGTAGTGTGTGGTGTAAGGATTGGCTTCTTAAAAGAAAGTCATACTCTCACATAAATTTATTAAACGAGTTGAAATTTTCCCCAAAAGACTGGCACAATTATTTGAGGATGAATGAAGAGACTTACTTACACCTCCTGTTTTTAGTCACACCGCTAATACAAAAAAGCAATACCGTGATGAGAGAAGCAATAAGTCCTCATGAACGATTGTCTGCAACTCTGAGGTTTTAAGCTACAGGTCGCTCGTACGAATGCATGAAGTTTTCTACGTTAATATCAAAACAGGCTCTAAGTCGAATCATTCCTGAAACTTGTGATGCTTTGTACAAAGTTCTACAGAAAGATTATTTCAAGGTAAGTTTTGCATAATGTATAAAAATATTATTAGTTATATATAGAAATCTATTTCATTTTACTAAATCTTTGGGATTTGCTTATATCATTTGAATAAAGTTAATTTCTGGCAGTTCCCTAAATAAAATGGTAAAGATTTTTTTAAAGGTAAAACTCGCTACAAAGGCTTTCTCCAATTTAACGAAAAAGTAACATTAAGCTTTTGCAAGGAGTTTCACCTGTGTAAGAAATTATTCACTATCTTATATAGGGAACTACATACCTATTAGATAACATTTTTGACGATGTAGATGCTAGTACTATACGGTAGTAGGTATATTATTAATCTGTGATGCTATGAAGAAAACATTGTGATCGTATGTAGTTTTTATTAATTAAATCAAAAGAAAGAAATAGTGATTGAAAATGATGATTCAAGAATGAATAAATGCAATCTTAATAATAAAATACAATAATCAATCAACACCAAAACTATTTATAAATGAAGCAGCCGTAGAGAATCGTGAGTCTGAGCATGTGGTTGATACGGTGTGTAGCTGAGTGGAGACAGTTTGAACGTTTGGTTGATTAGATGATGCTTGAATGTGTGGTCGAGTGGAAAAGGTTTCAGTGTATAGTTGGTTAGATGATACGGTGTGTGGCTGAGTGGAGACATTTTGAACGTTTGGTTGATTAGGTGATGCTTGAATGTGTGGTCGAGTGGAAAAGGTTTCTGCGTATAGTTCATTAGATGATACGGTGTGTGGCTGAGTGGAAAAGGTTTCAGCGTATAGTTCATTAGATGATACGGTGTGTGGCTGAGTGGAGACAGTTTGAACGTTTAGTTGATTCGAACATCATCTATGATGTTCGAATGTCTGCCTGAGAGGAAAAAAATGTGTTAATAAAGTCGCTGGTTTTGACAGTATGTGAGGTAGTTAAATCACCCATTTCGGCTAAGAACAATGTCTCGTTAATAATTTTTTCTGCAATAATCCTCTGCTGTTTTGGTAGTTCTTGCAATTTCATGCCTACACTTCGTCCATATACTTCAAAACGATTTTCCTGAACCCTCGGACGTTTAAAATGCTCATTCACACTTCGAAGTGCCTCTTCATACGCATTTTTTGTGGATTTTGAACGATTTGGTCTTAGCGTGCCTTTTTCAGAATCAGATCGGTCTGGTGTTGGTGTATGTCTTTCGACATCAGATTGGCCTGGTGTTGGGGTATCTCTTTCAACATCAGAGCGGCCTGGTGTTGGTGTATCTCTTTCGAAATCAGATCTGCCTGGGGTTGGTGGGTCTTGTCCGACATTAAAATCGTTGTATTGCGAAGAGAAGTGTTCCTTTAAAAAAAAAATACAGGGTTTGGTATTCTGTTAGTCAATAGGCAAAATTATAGATTAATTAATTAAAACTTGAACATATACAAGGCCGCCTACATTATGCATTTGTTTTGGTTCTCTCTGTATCATTGTCTTCTTCTTATGTGCAATAAAAAATATTGTATTGTATATAATATGTATAAGTATATAAAAGTTACTAATGAATCTACTATTTTTGTTTCAGTTACCACAAACAGAAGGTGAATGGAAAACAATAGCACGGGAATTCCATGAACGATGGAACTTCCCTCACTGTTTAGGTGCCATTGATGGCAAGCACGTTGAAATCGTGCCCCCACCTAACAGTGGTTCTTATTATTTCAATTACAAAAATAGACATAGTATGGTTTTAATGGCAATTGTTGATGCAAAATACAAATTCTTGCTGTTTGATTTTGGTACAAATGGCAGAATATCAGATGGAGGAGTGTTCTTGAATACAAAGTTTTACGAAAAGTTGGAAAATAATGGTTTAAACATTCCTGAACAAGAGACATTGAGTGATAGTTCACGAACGCTGCCGTATGTTTTCGTAGCTGACGACGCGTTTCCTCTGAGAAAAGATGTGATGAAACCATTTCGACAAAATGATTTGGATAATAGAGGGAAGAAGATTTACAATTACCGAACATCGCGAGCACCACGCATAGTTGAAAACGCATTTGGCATACTAGCAGCAAGGTTTAGAATTTACAGAACACAAATTAATATGTCACCTAAAAACATCGAGTCAGTTGTTAGAGCAACTTGTGTTTTGCACAACTATTTGATGACAACATCATTGTCTTCATATGCTTCGTCAGATTCTTTTGATAGAGAACACTTTGAAGAGGGTACAACGTCGCCAGGACTTACAACAAGAAGATCAACGCTTGAACCATTACAACGTACACGTCAAGGAGATTCTGAGAGAACAGCAAAACAAATAAGAAATGAATTTATGAGTTATTTTGTGAACGAGGGAAAAGTCCCCTGGCAAGATAATTTTATACATTAATTAAACGTATTGAATATGGCTGCATGGTGTATTTCTTCCTTCAATATCATAAATGTATATTATATATAAATATGTATATTATATAATGTATAATAATGTATATTATACAAAAATGTTTCATTTTTTTATTCTACTTTAGTCATACATACACAAAAAATAATTATTAAAAAATAAATACGAAAGAGTGTCTGCCTGTTACCTTTACACTACACGTAAACATACATACATGCACATGTAAAATAAATAAAAATTAGCAATTAATTTAAAAAAAATCGATTTATTTATTTTGCTATTAATTTGTTAGGTAGGAGAGAGTTGGCTACTAGGGAATGCGATATAGGCAACTCTCCCCTACAGTCAAGTGCTCGTCAAGCTTGACACTGTGAACTTTGCACCGTGTTTAAGTAAGTATGTCTTGAGATATAGGAGCTACAATCGAACTGCAAGTGTCAAGCTTGATGTGCACTTGACTGTACCTACTTAACATACCCATACATGATATAATACAGACACACTTTCGTGTACTAAGACGTCTCCCTCAGCAATAACTAATATTTAATGAATAATAATAAATTAAAATAAAGTCTAACCTCATTTTCATCTTCTATATTTGATATAGAACGCCTTGGTATTTCTTCATCATATAAAAAATTCATCAAGTCAAAGTACCACAAACGAGAAACATAGACTTCATCGGTTCCGGCTCCGGATTTTTAGGACTATTTGGCTTTGTTGAGTTCCTTCTTGTAAGAAGTCCGCAGGTTATTTATTTTCTTTACTACCGTCTCCCTATTGGCATTAGGATCAATAGGTTTATACTTAATAATTAGCCTATCGTAGGCAGCATTTTTCTTGTTGCGGTCGTGATAATCTTTACTTTTCTTATTCCACAAGCAAACTTCATTTTTATAGCACTGGATAAACTCTTCCAATAACTCACGGACTCCGCTACAATCTTCTTGCGACATGTTTTAACGTGCGCCGACGCGTCCGCCTACACCAAGCCTTGCGAACGAACTGAATGATTGGTCAGACTTCCGTATACACACCACGATAAAACTGTGCAAACGCGATCGACAACGATTTATCGAATAGATTTTGAACCTTGCTCCGATGGCTTGCACCAACCAAAAAAACTGCGCCGATTTTTGTACATACGTTCGATAAAACTGCGCAAATGAACTGCACAGTTCGTTTGCGCAGTTTTATCGTTGTCGTGTATACCGGCCTTAAGCCATTAGACTGGAAGCCGACACCCCCCCTCCCCCTCCCCCGTAGTTGGGAAAAGGCTCGGAAGAAGAAGATATAATAATTAAGAACGTATTTTTTACAAAAATAGTAGTATATCACTTATAGGTTCAGTGGTACAAAAATAAACTAAGACTGTATTTATTGTTAAATAATTTAAAAAAAAACATATTATCCATCACACAGTCAACATACAGAGGCCAGCACATCAAGCTACCCCAACCTGTCTAACTTCATTGGTAGATTTTCAACTTTAATACAAAGTTATAAGGTTCATATTCAATTGGGAAAATTTGACAGTTTTGGATAGCTTGACCTGCTGGCGTCTGTACAATACAAGCAGTTCTCCGGTGTGTTTTTTGTAAATAGGTAGTGACCCTATTGCTATTAACCGGGCACCAATACAAACTCCAAGCTGCTGATGAGATTTTCATTATTTAAATTTTTGTTCGAACCTTAGGCTCAGCAGCCTCGCTTGCAACTACTAGACTAATTGGGCAATTTAGAATCATGAATATCTTACCACTGGTGGCTTTAATAGAGTGCCTAGTAACCTTATCCTGTGGTTACTAGAACTGATCTTATTCTCTTCCTCTTCCACTGACTGCGCGTGCACATCCTGAGCCAGTCCGATAACGTGCACATCCATTGGCTGCAGACCATTCTCTACTCGCTTTTCATTGATCTTCGTCGCACCACGAAGAGTTTCCTCACTCACAACTATCATCTAGAATGTGGTTGATATAAATAATAAATACAGGATGACAGATTTGAGATGTATCAAGGCTTTTACTAGTATCACTCCTCAAACACTCCAAAAGAATGCTTCGATTTCGGTGGCTGTAACTATATACATAAGATAAATACATATTTGGGACATTTTACACAACACCATCCAGTCCCAAATTAAATAGAGTTTGTACTATGGTACTAGACAATAGATAAATAATACTTATAATATGCTCTTTTTACATACTTATAATGAATAAGGAACACCCGGACAAACACAGACACTTATGTTCATAACATAAATATTTGTGTCCTGTAGGAATCGAACCAACGACCTCGTGATTAGCAGTTCGACACCTAAACCTCTAGACCACAGATCACGTTAGTACATACGCAAATGCGAAATGGGCGCTGATTTACCAGACCACAAACGCTACTGAGAGTAAAACGCCTTTTACACGATTGGGACCACCCGCCGACCATCATGTCCGTGGTCGGGTCAACCGATTTTTGTCATCAGCCGACAGCGTTCCAGACGGTCGGGGCCGATTTCGGACGCAGCCTGTCTCGAGGGATGTGCTCACGACCAAGGCCGTTGACACCAACCAAATATTGGTCGGTGAACCGATTTCTACACCGTCCATTTTTACATCAACCCGACCAAGGACACGATGGTCGCCGGTTGGTGCCGACCGTGTAGGAGGCCTTTAAAGAGTAAGAGTGTCTGTTCTACACTATTAGTTAATCTGTGCTAGTACATACATACACTCACGCCTTTTTCCCATGGGGGTAGGCAGAAACTAAAGAACGCCACTTGCTACGATTCTTGCATACTTTTTTTGCTTCGACCACATTCATACATCTTGTCATACATACACGCCGGTTGCGAGTACTATGCACCTGACCTTTTTGAAGAACCTCACCAATAAGGTCGGCGTAAGTTTTTCTAGGGCGTCCCCTCTCGGCGGTTCCACTGTCATTCGCCATATAAATCCCTTTTGTTAGTCGCCTCTCATCCATTCTCTCGACATGCCCAAACCATCTCAGCATATTCTTCTCAATCCTCGTCACTACATCTGTGCTAGTATGTCCAGCAATAGAAAATATCTCATACTTATCATAAATAAATAAAAAATACCTGATACTTAGGATCATCTTTAGTTGGGCCATACAGATCTGATAGGGGGAACACATTATATTCTAGATCTGGATTGATATCTTTCAAGAAATTTAATACTTCTTTTATTCTTACTTCAACTGGTTGTATTAGCTCCCATAATTTTTTGGCTGTAAGTAGAAATCAATATAAGTACTGTTACCGACTCTAAATCATATAGTACTCAAAGGTGATTTAGGCCTTATCTGAAAGGATATGGATATCAAAATTCATTCTGAGCTAAATATATCTTTAAAATAAGAACAGGTAATATAACCTTATTTGTTGCTTGAATAGTTGTTATTAATTACAACTTTAATAACTTAAGTATGTAACAAATAAAGTCCTAATACCTGTAAGTATGAAATAAAAAACTAATAAGTATTTAGAAGCTAAAAAGTGCCAACGCTTTGTGCTAACCTAATAAATAGAGGAAGCTATAAAGTGTTTTTTTGTCTAGGCCATTGACAGTTAACAATATTTTGTAAAAAATAAATAGTCATATTCTCTTAAAATTCAGAGCATGTAGCCCCATATAAATTACAATCTGGCAAAAAGCCTAGATAGTGTTCAAAAGGCTTGTGAAGGAACATTTCTTGTCTCTTTAACCATGTTACTAATTTATCGTAGTTCATTCGCTCCTCTTGCTGTTTATAATTTTATATATATTTATATATGTATATATTATGTCTATTATTATTATAAGTATAATTTAATTCCTTTCTAAATTTCTGCACCATAGTCAACCCCATTTCTAATTCTGTTCCGATATGTCCATCCAAAGGTTGCCTGGAAGAAATCGCTGTTCGCGATAAGGCCGCCCATTGTATGTTTTAAATTAATTTGTGTCCTGATGTATTGTATTTTTATCGGTGTGCAATAAAGTGTATATAAATAAATAAAATAAATATATAATCAGTAGATGACTCTTAAAGAAGCAAGTCTAAACTAGAATGTAGTTCTTACACTGAATCATATTAACATCAGTGACGCCCACCGTGACAAGCTTGGTGGCTCGCAATGCTGCTTGTGACAGCAAAATCTTGTGTCCATTATGTAAACGGTCAAATGTTCCACCTAAGGCAACATTCTCGTAAGTCTGTACTTTCTCCAATTTTCCCTCATGGGTTGATTCTTGAAAATCTGTGGCACAAAAAAACAATAATAATATATCTTAATTTGAGGATATCTGTGGTCCAGTTGTTTGAGTGTTGGACTGCTGACCATGAGGTCATGGGTTCAATTCCCACAAAACGCACATATTATGATGTTTTTCTAGGTGTTTCTTAACCCTACTAATATTATAAATGCGAAAGTAACTCTGTCCGTCTGTCTGTTATGGTTTCAACTGCTGAACCGATTTTTATGAATTTTGGTACAGAGATAGATTAGATGTTGGAGAGTAACATACGCTGGAATGCGGGTGAAACCGCAGTGAAAAAGTATATGACATGTATAGTATCCACTCTGCCTAGTACCCATTAGCACAAGCTCTGTTTACTTTGGGGCTAGATGGTGCTGTGTAAACCTCAAGAATATATTGTTATATTTTGGTACACTTTAAAATTATAGGCAAGTCACATATCTTTTATCTAATCTCTTTTCTTATCAACTTAAAAATACGATGTCACGTGTATTAGATAAAAAAATATATGTTAACCTTTCCAACTGTGCTAAAAATGCCTGTCATGATTATGGTCACTTGAAAGGAGAATTTGACTGCAGATGGGATTTGAACATTTAAATCATGGCTATGTAATAACTATGCTTATCAACCATTCTGCAAGGTTAAGCTGCGCTAGCCATGTTCATTCTGTGGATGAGTGACCAATCTTAACATATTGTGTGTGTGCCCCCCTCTGTTCCTCGGAGAACATGTAAAGTCATTTCTCCCGGTTATAATATGTACACCTATGACAATGATTAGTGGTATTCAGAAGCCCATTAACTCTGACAACTCAACTGGTCTATCCTCAGAATATTGGTAGGTACCAGAAAGTAGGTTGCAGAGGTCTGACGGGAATCAGTAAGTGTAAGATACCGATATCCACATCTGGTTAGGCTGGAACCCTGGAAAAGGCTTGGAGAATAATGATGATGATGAGATTTGAACAAACAACTTCTTGTTTAGTGCACTAGACACTGTATCCAAATAAACCACTTAAACTTGAATCATATAATCTTAAATTACAAGGCCTTTGCTTGCTACATTTAATTTCTTTTTAATTTAGTGAGATCACTTTCTGATTACCAGGCCATATTGGATAATACATTTTATATAATATTTACCAATACTTTGAAGTTTGTATTCACTCTTAACTGTAACTACAGACTTTTTAAGCTGGTCAATGTCCTTGGCTAGTTCACTGTCATACAGGATCAAGTCTATTGGATGGTTTGTTTGTATTTCTTTGATTGTTCCGCTAGGCTTCAGCATTAGTCTTATGTCTAAGTGACTAGCCTGTGTGGAACCCTGTAAACAAAATTATTGGCTATGATGGCATTGATGAAAAAGTTATGAAATAACTGCAAATCACAAAACTGTAAATTCTATTTATATTTACAATACAAAATTTAAATTTGTTTCATCAATGCAACATGTTAGTGTTATAACAAAATGGTTATATTCATTCTAAACATCAGTTCAGAATGTAGGATTTCCCTGTCTACTGTTAGTATTGGGATAAATAATTACACTAAAATCTTACTTACTTTCAAGTAAAACTGGTCAATTTGTTTGCTAAGCACTGGCAATGTGTTCTCAGAATTATCTTTTATTTTAACATATAATACTCTCTTCACAAACTTGGAGGCCCTCTGACATACTGTATGAGTTTTGGCAGCATTCGAAATAAATAATAATCCATTGTTAGCCATGTTTTCAGCTGCTGATAAATAACATAAGTTATGTAAACTTTAGAATACATAACAAAACCAAATGATTGTATATGAGTGTGACAAAAAGCCAAGCTATATTGATTCATATAACATTACAGCATTCATTCAATAATTAAATTAAACATTAAAGCTTTTTGAAAGTAGAAAAGTTTGTATAACTTAATTTTTTAATTATCAGACCCACCTGTTGGACCTGTGTAAAAATAATACGACACAATAACTGAGAGTAAAAGGAGCACAAGAGGCGCGCCGTAATCGTTGAACATTATTATTATTGCCTATAAACTAAAGTCCAAAGGTTGATTAATCTACATTTGGATAAACAAGTTCTCATTATTAGTGGAAATGTAACTAGTTGTACAGATAATTGATGAAGCTCTGCTATTATAAATAACATCTCGGTAAAATGAATTTATTCTGCTTTTATTAATCAACTAAAAACAAATACCTACATGGATGCAATTTGTTATAACATTATGATATTAAAAACGTCTGCAGTATGAAAAAATATATACTTATTTAGTTACCTAAACAAAATAAAAACAGATAAGCTTAAAAATTTAAACATAAAAATGTTTTTCAAATTTTAGCTCTCGCACAAAATCTGGAAATCAAAATCAAAAATTCAAAACAAAAGTAAGGTTATAACTTTGACAATGACATTGACAATGTCAATTTGTTATCAAAGAGTACGAATTTGATAGTTAAAATTTTCTCTATTCCATCCGTCTGTGGCTCATTGGTTTTGTGGAATGAATGGAGGTACCCTAGTTTTGTTCTAAAACATCCACCTTAAAAGAAATGTATTTTATCAATAAAAAAATTTAGGTATATAGAAAACCTCAATCTACAGAAATTAGGAATCACTCGGCCCAGTTATAGTTTTATTTTCCTGGCTTTAGGAATAAACATAGCTTTTGAATAAGCAAGCATTTTCAAAAATGTTCAATAATAAAATAAAACAATGCTGCATTAAGTATTGTACCTACCAGTATTATTAATTGGCAAAGACACACATGAGTGAGTCAATCAATTATACTAATGTAAGAATAATACACGACCAAAGCTTATTTAAATAATAGATTTTAGACTGAAAAAATATTTTATTTGAATAAAATCTTTTGTTGTTTAATGTAAATAGACTCGTATTTGTTAGTTTCAAATTCTCTTAGTATCAAGCTAAAGTGGTAAAATGTCGTCGGTGCTTTTTGGTGATAACGGGATCGGTGCAGTGTACCTACAGTTTTCTTAAGCCCTATAACGGACCCATCGATTTAAGAGGTTTCAGACCATAGGAGTCCTATATTTTGGGGATTTCGGCCCTTCAATCATAGCTAAAAGATACCACGAGAAGACACTACCGACTACTTATTAGTGATATATTTAAGTTGATTTAAATTGTTTGTTGTCACTTAAAGTATTGTTTGATATATTAAATATTATTTCTGTAAGTGGATCTTTTAAAATCACTGTTTTATGTCAATGTGGCATTTCCTAATTGACGACCTTTGAGAAGAAACGTCAAAACAAACTTAGAATCAGTCTCTTTTAAAGTCCAGACATAGAATAGTAACAAATATGTGTAGGTAACATACCTACACAATTTATGTTTAATAGGTAGGTACTATGAGGTAAGTCCTTCAACAGGACATCTGTCGTGGTGCGTGTCACGGAGAATAGTTGTTCCCCTTCACAACACTGCTGTTGTCAAAGATAATGAATTCAGGACTATGATGAGCGTTTTATTGGAGGTTTTTTATTGTAGGTACTTTAATATGGGTTGGTACCTAATAATAATATTTTATGATGAAGCATTATCTAAGTCGAGGAAAGGTAGCTTTTTATGGGAAATAGCGTGTAAGTACCTAATGAGAATGTCAGTAGAGTACCTACACGCTTTTTTCCGATAGGGGTATGTATTAAATTTCGTATAAAAAACAAGTTATTGTTTTAAATTTTAATAAAGTACACATTCCTTATAGTTATTATTTCAATCGTTGCAGTTGGTAGGTACTTACGTACCAATAATTTTGTAAGAGTAACCTTTTGTACTAATTGGTTAGAATTAGAATAATCTAAGCCTTATTACTACTTATACATAACAGTAGACTCGTTTCTAATGAAAACATTTGAAGTAGGTACCTAGGTAGACTATTAAAAATATAAAATGTGCTATAAACCTAAATAGGTAGGTAAGTAACTACTTGTTTAATTATTTGTATATACCGATGACAACTAGGTCTACATATAGCTATTATAGCTAGGTATAATAAATTAATAAACCAACTTAAAACTAGCGTCCGTACGATGACTAAATCAACTAACTTAATGGACATGTAAATAATTGTCTATATTAATTACCTATATCCTAAAGAAATAAATGCTTGTACCTATATGGTACCCCATATAGGTACCTACCTATTGCCTAAAAATAAATGTGTAGGTTCCATGAAGTAATTTCACCATATAGGTAACCTAAGTACCTACTTAGCCGCTGTAAATAATATAGGTAGTATTAAAATTTATTAATTCGTGTTGTGGGACTTTTTAATACATTAACATAAAGTTCAAATTTGAATAATTCACGCTTACTTGTAAAATACAACAAACCTATCTTCACCAAGTATTTATACCTATAAACTTATACCTACCTAATTCGAAGAAACGAAAGACAAAATGTAAACAAACAATAACGACCCAATTATTTCCAAAATGTTTCGAAACGAGAGAAGCTCTACTAGAGTCTATAGAAGACACCTGAGGCGGGCGCCAAAGGGAGGTCATCGGTGTAGTGTTGGGTAGGACACGACTTGAAAAAGAGTTTGTAAGAGTAGCCTCTTTTTTGCACTGAGCCAGTACAATGTCCCACTTCAAATGAGGCGAGGTGTACTGAAGCTCGGTGATACATTTGAAGTTACGAGTACTGATGAGTACAAATATGACATTTGATGTTATTGCAGTACAATTACAGTCTGTCTGAACTGATTGATGACATAATAATCGCAAAGTAATATGAAACGATTACCATAGTAAATATGGTTTGTAAGTAGGTAAATAAACAAATATAATTTAAAGTATAATTATAATACTATATGACTAATTAATGAAAATACTGTTGAACTGTAATATCAAATATTTCCCTCACTTGAGACCTGAAACGCGCACACGTAATGTTTGTTCATTGTAGAATGACGAGTAATTTTAATTTGTATAGCATGCGTCTCGCTCTCTCTGTCCTCGTCCTATAGCTTTATGCAGACGGAGAGTGAGTAACCCGACTTTACGACTGCCGCGACATAAAATTTGAAGTAGTACAATTTACAATCTTGAGCCGCTCTTACATTTTGACGTCATGTACGGGACAAATGTACTGCCTCTTGTAAGTCCTACCCAACACTACATCGGTGTCTATGGAAAGACAAGTATACTGCATGCCATAGAGCAACACGGGCCACCGGCCGCGGCGGACCGGACGCGGCCGGTGGCCCGTGTTGCTCTGTGACTGCATGCAGACCACAATCTATAGTATGAACTGTGGCCTCCATGCTGTATAAACTTGGGAAGTCACCCGCCCTTTATAGGGATTTTTGGACGTGCCTCTGGAAAAATGAGGCTATATCCTACTCTGCCTGTATGGGTTCATCGATTTCTAATTCAAAAATATTCCACAATTAAAAAGCAAGTCTAATTACCTGTAAATTAATCACAGTGACGATATTATTTTGTTTATTTACTACCCACCTAGCACCAAAGTAGTACCTAAGTATTTTGTTTACATTTTGTCTGTTGCCTCGCCGAGTGCAGTATACCCAAATAATTGTACCTACTTTTAATAGTTTTTAATTCTACTACATGATGATTCCTTATATTAAATACAATTGACTAGCGAATTAAAAAAAATAACGTGATGCATCCTTTGTGTTTATGAGGATTCTTTGGCGCAAGCTTGTCATGTTCCGGAATCTGAAAAGAGAAAAAAATACTGAAAGATTAAATGAGGTTCGCTTGCTATGATCTCTATGAAAAAAGTAGACAACTCCAGCAAAGGAATGTAAAATAAACGATTAATATACATATTATATGGCTACCTTATTGGTCTAGGTGGCGTACGGCTATTCCACATGAATTCTTGTTCGATTGTCAGATTGAGCAAAGTGTTATTGAATTTTTCTATTAAATACATTCTATAAACTTCACCTTACTTATTCTGAGAGGAGTTCTGTGCAGTAGCAGTCAGTTGATGATGAGGATTACATTCTAAGTAACACAGCGGAGTTTGGATTTGTGTTTGTGTCCAGCTAATGGCATAATGGTATGGCGGAATTTAGTATTACAAGCCACGGAAAAATTTTCAAAACTATATCAGCCTGGATGAGAGAGGCAAGGGACAGAGCTGGTATAAAAGAAAGGAGGCTTATACCCAGCAGCGGGACAATACCACTGACCTCTATAATGCGTACCTAGTTGTATTATAGAGGTCAGTGGATAATACAAACTGAGAATGAATGAATGAATGATCAGCCTGACCTGTAATTAGTGCATATCTTTGAGTCGCAGGGCGGAGTCGTCGGAAGATACGCGCGTGTCTTCTGTGGGCGCGGTGCTGGCCGTGTTCCACTTGCCCGTGCGGTGGTCACGCTCTGTGCTTGGCAGGCCGAATATACTGCGGAATCTGGCAGAGAAAGTGCAATCATTAGCATCTATTACATATTTATCATCATCATTACATCCAACAGATTAATGCTCTAAACTTTTCCCAAGGATGTCTAGGTATATGCGTATTCTGTCTTGTAATCAAAACAAATAATCACGTATCATTATTATCAACCATGATAAATGAAAGATAAATTTAAGTAGTGGGCCAATAGTTCAATAACCACTGCAGCCCGTAAGGCTCAAAAACATCACAATAAGAAGTAAGAGTCATAATTAATCGGGAGAAAGAAAAAAGTATTGACTATGAGGTGACAATCTGTTACTCCCATATAATGTGATTATAACAAACATAGCATATTACATTATAGTACAATATTATATTAGAACGGGGCGTTTGAAACTGATGATGAAACAAAAGCGGTAAATCAGTGCCATAACTGATATCTAAGTAGATCTGCGTGAGCACCATTCTAGAATAGGCTTACCTTAGGGTTAGGTACGCTTTTTTTTTCAATTTGTACATCTTTAATGCAGATTCATGGCAATAACATTTTGAATACTAACAATCATACTGTGAGAATACTAAGTATAAACCTACCTAACTATCCTTTGTTTTTATCATAGCCACATAGGTAACTGAAAATACTGTGAACCTGATCAAAATAGTCAAAATCGTAGGTACATATGTATATTATTTTGATTACAAATAGTCAAGATAGGAATATTGTATATTTATTGTACCTTTTGTCGAGATTACTCTTTCCATGAAACCTATAATTTATAAGTCCAAATAATAAAAATGCGGGTTAGGTAACCTCATTAGCCTTAATTTATAATATTAATAAATTAGTTAGCATTATCATTACTGAATCAAAACCGCATATACTTTGCATAATTATTGGTGTGCAGTAAAAAATCTCATATGCGTGATATTAAGTCGTTTATAGAACTAGCACAAACGAAATGACACGGTGAGTGAAACATAAAAAGCTTAAGTAAGGTTTAACACGCTCGGTGTGCGGTTTGCAGGGACACTGAGCTTAAATGATCAAATTTATTTCTTCCATCTCTTCTGAGAACAAAAATGTACCTACCCACAAAAAACTATAAGTTGCATTTACTTACATATCTAGACGTACTTTATCAATAGGCATTCCATCCCTGAATGGGAAAGTAGACAAAATAATTGTTCTACCATACAAAATAAACTTTTTAATTTAGTCGTAAGATTGTACGGGAAGATGTTAGTTAATTTTATTCTTTAATAATAATAAAAAATATTTGGGACATTTCACACATTATGATTTAGTCTCTAACTAAGCGGAGCTTGTACAGAGGCCAGCACATCAAGCTACCACAATCTGTCAAATTTCTTTGATTGATATTCAACTTTAATGCAAAGTGATAAGGTTCATATTCAATTGGGAAAATTTGACAGTTTTGGATAGCTTGACGTGCTGGCGTCTGTACTATTGGTACTAGACAATGGATATAGGTAATAGTTCCTAAGTTGTATGTTTGTATTACAAATATTAAGTATTCTAACAATTATTCTTTCAGGAATTGCGCTTGTTTATGTTCAACCCTGTACAAAGCATACCTAATACATTATTATTTAAGTTCTTGGTATTCAAAAAGCGATATTATCTTCGTCAAACACGTTAAGTGTGGCTTTGTTGATAAATTGCTTTTCACAGAAAAGCGATCACATGTACATACTGGTATGTTTACTGTCATATTGGGTACCTACTCAGTACACAACCGGTATACACGTGGGATATTAGTTCCTGTCAACATTAGTCGGCATTGACTAAATACGGTAATTCATAATATCTGTATAAATGCACATGGACGATCTTCCATAAGTTATTAAGCTGACAGGAATTCTGAATATGAACTTGCCATGATAATAGCCATATAGGTACCTTACTTATGTACCTGCCTACCTTATTTTGTGAACAAAATATGTAAATTATGTTTAGAGAGCGTTGGTCATTAGAAAAGTATTCTCCAATTAAGTATTATTCATTCGTTCCTTTTCCAATTATTTTGTAGGTAATTAAACGTGTTATAACTCAGGTCTGAAACACGTTTCGGACTGCAGGCGGCTGACTCGACCGACCGACCAGAAAATGGACCAGTTAGGAGGCATGCGTAGCGAGTATGCGCTTTCGAGTGGGACGCGAGGCAAGGGCTTGCCAAGGGGTCCAGCGATTCCTGGTCCACATAGTATCATGGTCCTGCGAATGTCACGAATTACATGGTCGTGACAATAGTGCACGAAAAGGCAAGTGGGTATCGATGATTTTCTTAGAAAAATATATTAAACTCGTCTCGTAATCCTCTGGTTTAGCGATGCAGTAGATGGTTAAGGTTACATTTTTTATATGTAGTCATTGCATTGGTTGGTTTAATAAATAATTAATTCAAACATCAGAACATCAATATTCGTTTCTAGAAGCTTATTCAAATCTCTGATTTTAAAATAATAAATCTGTAATCAACGGTTGTGATACGTTGATCAAAATAAATTAAAACTTCCATCACATCTGTTGGCATGAGATGTGACAGCTAAGAATTTGTTTATTATTTTTAAAACTCAGGATTTGAATATTCTGAGAAACCGTGTAGCTGTGACAAAAAAATGTTATAGCAAAAACTTTTTAGTTTAATATGGCTTCAGGAATATCTTACGCCTCAGCGACACCTATGGAAAACCGCTATTGTCCGCTCGCACCCGACCGAGTTTTCGTCGAACCGTCGAACAATGGGAATAATGTATTGGCTTCAATAATACAGTTTTGCCTACAAATAATACACTGTTTACGTCACTTAATACAATAAAATAGCTGGACATTTTGGAATTGAGTAGTTTTTTTTTTGTATTGGCATACAGATATAACTTTATTTTATACAAAATAATTTGCTTGTGTGTATTATACTCACGATTATGCCAATTCAGACTCCGCAAGTCTTCATCACTTCGAATCTGTTGAATTCAAGCGCTACCCAGTTCCATAATGTTCCAATCAACTTTAATCAACTTAGTCGAACTGTAGTTCTCTGCTCACGTACCTCTTCTGTACCAAGTTGCGCACTTTCTTCTTCCACACAAATATGAGGAAGACGAAGATGCCGAGGCCGATGTTAGATATGTCGACGATGATCCAGTACCAGTTAGAGCCGCCCACTGCGAAGCTGATAATCTCCACCGACCAGTTCACGCCCATCACCATAAAGAGCTTCAGGTAGAGACCGTATCTGCAAGGTATCATGATTTTTTATTAATCAGCTCATACCAATTACCGACGATATGATAAGAAGCAATAATAGATTAGTGATAGTGATACCTACGAAGTCATAGGTTTCTACTAGTCCGTATCCAAAGCACGGAATTGTCTTTTGGAAATTAGTATATTTTAATTTCTATCTTTTAGAAAATATAAGTAAACCTGCATGCCTGAGCCATTTTCTCGACGGCGTGGGAAGTCTTCCAACACCCTCTAGACCTTTAAGGAGGAGAAGAGACACGTGCCCAGCAGTGGGATAGTAAATTGATTCATGATACTCGTAAAAAGGAATATATGAGTGACACTTAAGGCAAGACAGATTCCCGATGAGTCCAACAAATGGACCGAACCCCAAAATATTGGAGTCGATTGTCGGAATTGAAATTATTTAAAATACAACTTTTGCTCCCAGTTTTAGATGGCAGTCCTCCTTCGTACCTCATAAAATAGCTTCTAAAAAATCTGGTTAAAATCTAAATTAAAATCTGTAAAATACATCAAATTGCTTGCAGACGAAGCAGCTTATACATAAATAAATCGATGCTTGAACTCTCTTCCTGAAAACGAAGCTCGGAGTAGAGTAATGTATGTGGATTTGTAAATGAATTATCAGTTTCCTTTATGAAATTCTGACACTTTGTGAGACGATAACCAGCTGCTATAAAATATAAATAAACATACCTATCGGATCTTGGTTATAAATATAATTCTTGACTGAACAATACCTAGTACCTACTGTATGTATCGCGGAAAAAACCGAATGAAAGATTTATAAAAGTGTACACAAAACAATATCCACCTAAATGTTTGTCCACGAATGAGAATTTATCACTTTTCCAAACACCTGCCACTGTTCAAGCTTTTGTTTTGAGTGTTTACAGATTTTACTTTTTTTTTGCGACTAATATTTCTTCAACTAACTCTTGAACAGTTATTCTTGAATAGATATTCGATGGCTATAATAACATGGAAGAAGAAGAAGAACCGACAACCGTTGAGGTAGACGTGTTCTTGAGTAGAACCGTTGCAAACGTAGTGTAGGACGTCCTCCCGCAAGATGGAGTGATGATTTGCGAAAAGCTGCTGTTAGAAACCGAAAAGCCGAGGACAGGGTGAAATGCTGCACATTAGGGGAGGCCTACGTCTAGCAGTGGACTAATATAGGCTGATGATGATGATAATAACAGGATGTAAGGAAATAGAGCGCTTATAACCTTAATGAAAAACTCTAGATTTATGAAGATGTTGTTAGTTCTAAGTGGAAAAACAATAAGTCAGGTGATGAGGTGTTTTTGATTGTTGACAGAGACGAAAGAGACAGAATAATGTTTAGTGAATACTAGTAATCCACCCCAGCTTCGCACGAGTATGTTTATAAATTATAGCCATATAGATAATGCAGCTTTCAATCAATTTAAGAAAAAGCCGACGGAACATTCTAACGCAGGGGGTCCAGAATCAAGTACTGAAGTCATGGTAAGCCGTTGCGCGTCGAGGGACATCGACCCTGTACAATTATGTATATTTCTTTTGGTCACTGTTACATTTCTGGTTTATGTCTACATTTTGCCAAGCTGAAGGTCTGTTGGGGATATGTTTTAGTACATAGGTATTGTATTTGAAAACTTTTGTACGATAAAAGTTCAAAAGCAATCTTCAGTAAAATATTATCGAGTATACGCCCAGCACGTTGTTCTCGAATTTACACTTAACAACAGTTTTCCGGCTTTTTTGGTTTACGGTTATTGCAGTCTTTATTGTGTTGTATATAAAATATAACCATGATCTTTAGAATAATTACTAACCCTAGACATACATAGTTCAAACGTGTTTTATTGTCGATAGTGATTAATTTATTCTCTTCGAACTCAAATCCAATTCTTTTCATAAACAGTATTTTGGTCCACTGTCACTCAATTTAGTTTTGTGCTTATTTCAATTTAGAAGTTAAAATTACATTTTCAACGTATTCTGTCCATTCTATGCTCTGCAATTGTTTGAAGGCAATTAAACTTTCTCTAGGTCTAGCTCGTTGCAAGCAAATGTATTAGCTGCAGTTACCTGCGTTGTTTTATTTAAATACGTATTCCGAATGTCTGTTTAATTAATCCTTCCTTACGATAGATTAAATCAACACTTTATATTTTCCTTTACAGGATGATTGTCTGACTTTAAGTAGTACCTAGGTAAGTAATATAAAATAAAATAGCTTTGTCGTTTCAATTTAACTTTCATACTTCATTAGTAGTAACCTTCGATGGCTTTTTTTAAAAGATATATATTATTTTTGTTTAATACACCAAGTAGGTGGACAGCGTCACTACTGTCGCCCATAAAAACTTTTGTGACAAAGCTGAATGTAAAAGTACTTAAGTAAGTATATTACTTGCAACGTTAATTAATTACCTCTGTTTGTCTTTCTTAAGTTTGTCACTGCGCGAAGACTCGGCGCCTTTCAAGATGGCGGTCTCTTGTTTAATGGAGCGAATGCGGTGTGCGGTCACGGAGAAGAAGATGATGTTGCTCACCACGAGCACCAACACAGGTATGAAGAAGTACACCAGATCACTCAACCAATCTGAGAAGATGAAGAAATACTTAAAGCACCTCTTTAGTAAATTATTATCATAGAAAAAAAAAAACATTTTGAAACTTTAGTCCTAATCGGTAAGACTACCTAACCTTCTCTATAATAAAAGACTCGTACCGATTAAAAACCAAGCAGGGTTTTAGTCGATACGAGTCAGATATATAAAACATCACACTTTCTTCTGTTAATTACATGTTTTTAAATTACCCCGCAACACAGGGCCAACCCTAGTGCTGGGCAAAAAGTAGGTGCACCAAACCTGCCGTTCCATTATTTATTTATTTTATAGGAATTTAGTTTTAAAATTACCCGAAGCATATTCCAGTGCATTTATATATTAATTAAGGTAGCGGTTGCACTTGTATTTTCTGCCGGTGCATTAATGCGTCTGAGGCCACCTTAATAAATAAAATATAAGTTTTGTGCTAGCTCTGTTTGAATGCGACCTCATTGTGACGCTCGTTTTATATGTACCTATGTATGAATACATTCCAATATCTCTTTTGTTAGTCGGAATTAACGTTTTTAAGAAAATACGCAATGCACAAAAGGAAAAAGTATTATTTTCCTGTTTTGAGTGTTGGAGGTACATATCTAAGAACATTACAGTATTTATTTTTATTTCCATGTAGTCTTTCTCTCAACTATACCTAACGTTCTAAATAATTTGGGATTAATAATAACTTAGGATTAATTGTGAATTTATAAGCGACGCGGTATAAAAATGTTGCTTAGTACTCATAACATATATACCTACTAGTACAATCATTTCAAAAAAGCATCTCTATTAATCTAAGTGAGTATGAGTATGTATCTAAAGGACTATAACTTATTGTCTAAGCTCCTTTGGCTTTGCCAGCGTATATTTAAGTATTCAAAACGACTTTCACTCATTAAAATAGTGACGAGTTATCAGCCTACTTACCCTCAAACCAGCATCTTCTATTTCCAAAACCAGGTTTGATGATGTGGCTGGGCAGATCACTAAACTGCATGGCTGCGGTGATGGCACACAGGATGAGGGGTACTCCCCAAGCGTACAGCCCGTAGAGGAGGAACCGTCTCTTCTCTCGCCTCTTGTTGGTACTGCCGCCTCGATAACCACTGTTATGTTAAAAGTTTTTACAACATTTGCGAAGGATATCACAAAGGTTCACTACATGTCGATGGTAAATACATAATTCATATTACTTGAGTCCAGTAGTTGCCCATGTTAATTGCGCCATCAGCGGCCATATTGGGATAAAGGCAGTATATATTGTTGACGTTATGTAAAATTAGCACGAATATAGACTTTTACTTAATATTTGGTATATGAAGTAAAGATCTAAGTATTTGTATCATCTCTCTTCTGGAAATTTCCGACGCCCTTACTTCAATAGAGAAGGCCTCCGGGAAAGAAAATGATCCAAGTACGCACATTGGGTTTTTAGGATTAACAATAATATACAGCCTCGAATGTTTTATAAAGAGCCTATCCGGAAGATTTAGATCTTTACAAGGTTTGTAAGGTATGTAACTTTAAAATTTGCCAACAATGAAATGGATATTCACCTTTGTTTCGGTAACCTTTTTCATTAGCAATATTGATTGGAATAAAGAATTTGCTCTCCAAAATAATATTAAACTTTCAATTTATCAACATATTTTATTTGCTACGAGAATAAACTGGCTACGTACGTAGCACTAAGTTAAAGGTAGCGATAAACTTTCTTCGTAGCCCGTAGCGCCCGTAGCCGTGCCGTAGCACCTTGATTTATCAAACAACATCTTCATGTTGCGGTTAAACTGAAAGTTTGTTTTTATAGACTTACTACTTGCTGCGTAAGAAGATGTATAATTTGTTTTATTCTCCTTTTCCTTATTGTTTAGATTCCTTACGAATCCTTACTGATTGACGTATGTTCACGGTGAGTCAGTTAAAAACATCGAGGTAAAATATGCAATGTGTACATTTTAAATTATTTATAGGCGTTATGTACAAGTTTTAGTACCTTACCTTTGCGACTGTTGAGCTAAAGACCCAACTCTTCGATACGGAAGCATTAAAAATAAATGAAACATAAATACAATTATGAAGCGGTAATTTTTAAATATGTGAGTAAAACCGATAAGTATATAATTTATGAACGTGATAATGGGAATATGTGACATGAAGTACTACTCTCTTTACTTTTAGTGCCACTCATGATAAATAAATGGTGTACAAAACCCTTTTAAAGATAAAGAAGGTTATCCCAAATGTGAAAGTTATGCATTATTTTAAAATATACCCGTGGTCATACAGTCGTGAAAGTACATTATATATTTCTAATGTTAAAACTATTTAATCATATTCTAAATCATAATTGCTGGAAATAGAAATTTAGTGTTATACAGGAATAGATTCGGTATAAAACTAACGGCCAAAATCTTACGGTATTTTATTTTAAATTTTTGTGTTATTTAATGAATAATAATAATAGTAAGAAACCGGTCGCCATTCGACATTTACAAGCACACTGTGCAAAACAATGGAAGCCCAAGAATTTCATTCTACATAACAATTTTATAACGGAAAAGCTACATTTAAATTTTCAAACCGCAACACTCTTCATAAATAAATCTACCTCAACAATAACAATGCCGGAAAATCTATAAACAAACTACGTCAACATTTTAAAGTAGACATTTTAAAATTGCAACATCTTCAAAAATAAACCGTGACACATGCATTTTTCTATAACTACGAAATAAATATTCTACTTTGAGATTCTAATACGTAATTATTGCGTAGTCTAATAAACGCTAGTTAACAAATCGTGAGCAATCTACTTGTTAACACGCAACTACTTAGGATAGTAAATAACCAAATCGTTTACTACGGTACACTAATGGTTGGAAGCAAATAAATGGAATGTTACTAATGCCTCCACTTCACAATAGTTCGACAAAACTTAGTACTAGCGATTAGCAAAGAAATAAAATAAAAGATTTTATGATATATATTGCTATTTCTTGGTCTAAGCTATACATGTAAGTAGTCTGAGATGTGAAGCTACGTGCAGAAAAAGAAAACAATTTTTACGAGGTCTGGTCTGGTTATTTTGTCGAGGTCTGGTCATCTCTCTGCAGCCAGATCACGGACCCTCGAAAATACTATAAACAATATATATTTCTAATATTGCATAGGCTTGTGTTTAACTACTTCCTCACCCAATGTGAGCCAGTGATGACGTCGGCGTAAATTGTAGAAATAATAATCCTACTTCCTATCCTATCCTACTATATAATATTATAAATGTGAAAGTTTGTGAGGATGGATGGATGGATGTTTGTGACTCTTTCACGCTAAAACTACTGAACGAATTTTGATGAAACTTTTTAGTATTATTATATAAACATCAGAATAAAATATAGGCTATACCTAATTTATATCGATTTTGAGTTAATTAGTCAAATTACAACGATAATTAAAAGTAACTTTTCCACGCGGACGATGTGGCGGGCAGAAGCTAGTAGGTACATAATTGCTGGAGTATTCTAATAGTAGGTTTTAAAAACGATTTAATGATCTTCATAGTTCAATCTGATAATTTAATCCGATTGACCAACGGAATTCAGTAAATCCTCGATAGTTTCGTCGCTTTAAATGTTCGTGTGTAAAAACACTGATTATAATCCCAAAAGTTATATTGACGGAACTAATACGCTTTGATCTGTTTACTCCTCAGACATCGACCAAAGAAGGGTTAGGTCCGAATTCTTAAGATGACATTTCCTAAATAACATTGAGTTGACATTATCAAGCTTTCCTAGTGTACGTCGCAATAATATAATATTAATTGACGTTTCCCTGTGTAGTACATGGAGATAATATTTTAAATAACGTAAGTTATATTTCACTGCTGCATGTTTACCTTTTAAGCAGTGATAGCCTAGTGATATGACCATTGGACTGACAAGTTAAAGGTCTCGACTTCGATTCAAGGGACGCACCTCTGAAATTATGAATTTGAATTTTTCGAAATCATGTGCCTATTAAAGTATCACTCGCTTAAACGGTGAAGGAAATCATCGTCAGGAAACTTGCATATCTGAGAGATTTTCTCGAAGGTGTGTGAAGTCTGCCCACTGTCTGCTCACTATCCCACTGTCCTACTACATTATCCCAGGTCCCAGGACAGTATATGGGTTGATGACGAAAATCTACCTAGACCTGTTTTACAACATTGAGAGATTTTCATCTTTAAAGAGCTCCAATGCAAAATTAAGAGAAATATAATGCAAAAATAACCCGCGCATTCCCTTTCCTAACACTTCATGAAACTATTCTAGATTTTAAGTCTAGTTTGGCGATGACTTCGCAGAAACTATACCGCTTGCCACACATTTTAAATAATGTGCAACAACGTCTGCTAGTCGACAGCTGCCTTGAGCTCGCTTTAACGTGAAGTTCTTCCATCACATTTTTTACATTCGACAACTGAATGAAAGCTCGGAACGAATGATTATTTTCTTTTGCAGTGAAATGTAGCCATTTTATGTAAAAATACGTTGCTGGAGAGTGATAGTGTCTATTTAAAGTATTTCTAAGAATTAGAGATATAAAAATCTTGAAATTTAAATAATTTATTTGCTGTCTACTTTAAATAAATATTTCACACTAAATAATTAAAATATTTAAATGTAATGCTATAATTTACTAGTTTACTAAATAATAACGTGCATTCTACGTATTAAAAGAAACCTACAATTTGAACTTGAGAAAATGTTTACTCACTCGGCTTGATCGCTCTTTAAACTTCCTTTATATTTAAATGTATTGACTTTTAATGAATTATTAAAAAATATTATAAAACCACCACGCCTGAAAAACAGAACACATTCTATCAATTGCACGGCAACCTATGTTTTTTATATAGTAAAAAGCCATTTCCATCCCTTTCGACGAGAATTAATAGCAATTATGATAAATATCGATTAGACATAAGGGCATTAATTATAACTCCATCGTTAGTCGGTAATCACAGTAATCCACGCCAGCTGTACAATCATAATATCAAGTGGTGCTCGATAGCAACAGAATTGTGTCAGGGTGCCGCTATCTCTACACATAATGTTAAAATGCGTGTTACTGACACGTCGTGTTCGCTTAATAACAACATTGAACTGGCGAGTGTTAATATCGATCGTTAATGACCACGAAATTAACAGGTACTCCAGACCACTTCATGCGATGCGCGCTATGCCCATAGATACTTTATCTTTAATTAAAACACTGCTTTGAGCTATGTCCTAACGGTGAGCAAGGTTACCAGTGCTCCGAGAGAAAACGTTATGTTGGCACTTTACTGCCAACCCAACTATGCGCAAGTGATACCCCTGGTGTTGCAAGCGTCTATAGGCTACGGTAACCGCTTATCAATTTACAGGTGGGCCGTATGCTTGTTTGACACCATAATGGTATAAAAATAACGGCAAAACTTAACGGCTTCACTTTTAGTGACAGAAAGGAGTTTGTAACCCTATAAATACAAAAATAGCGGACCATTTTTAATCTGAGTCTTTAAATAGATGGAAGGGATTCTGGGAAAACTAAATTAAACCTGTCACACGACAAGAACAAATAATTAAGGTATTTCGCTAGCCTTTGTTAACAAAACAGGAGGGAATTAGATTGAATAAATGATTATGCTTGCTGAACGGTATCGCAACTGCCAAAAAATCGTTAAAACATAAGTTATATTTTTCATACTGTGGTCATAAGATTCGTACTTATATTTTTTGCGCAAAGCAAGAAGTGGTCCTCCCGAGTCTGTTTTTTGTGGAACAACATATATGAGCATGGTCCAGCATTATCTAGCAGATCTAGCACACGACTATCATGCCATTACAGACATCGACCTGTAAGCTAAGTTTAGGGACCTACTGGTGGCTGCTGCAACCAGTCAGGCACGGAGTGGCCGATCTGCAATCGAAGTCCAAAATACCTGTTATCATTATTGTGTTTAATTTTGAGTATAGATATAAAAATATCATGTGTGTATTCGCGAGTGGATATGCCAACTATACCTAAAGCTAATGATCGATATCTTCTAAAATGAGTTATTACAAGTTTATTGGCGAAATTAATAATGTATTATTACTAATTAACAGAGACTGAAACACTAAAAATAACCCATTGTGAGGCAACTGAAGGCCATTGTGAGGCAATTAACAAAAGTTGGATTTATCTGTGAAGTTACGCATAGGTACTGAAATACTGTCTTATTTCTTTCTTTAATTTTTTCTTTCTTATGCTATTATAAATTAAGTGTATAATAACTATTGTTGTAAGACTATATTAGAAAGTAAAACTTAATTTCAATATGCATTGCTGAGTATTTAGTGTTCATAATCAATTCGTTCGTGTTCATACCATGTAATCTTAATATGGATATCCACTCCACTAGAAGGGGAATCGGAGCAGAGAGATTAGCAATTTGTTATCAGAAACTCAATCACCATGTATCTAAAGGCACTTCCGCACTGTCTTATTTGCATGTAGCTCAACTATCTGTCGTGCACATTCTGTTTATTCGCAAAACAGGGTCGTCCACGCCATTTAGTTTTTAGTATCGGTGTTCATGAGAAATTTAATGCGGATGACGACTAAAGATAAAGTGCACAGTTTATGCACAAGCGCACTTTCATTCATCCTAGGAATTATAAATAATTAGATACTAGTGTCACTTGTATTGTCATTAGTAGTGTCATTGATGTGAAAAGAATTGAAAAAATTAACTAGTTTCGTTTTATTTATAGTAAGTAAGTAATTTAATTACTACATTATATTTATTTCTGTAAATAGATATTTTAAAGACATTTACATTTTTTAACGAACGCGACGTCCTTTGAGAAGAAACACCGAAACATACTCAGAGAATCATAGCCACGTTGAAAGTCCAGATATGGCAGTAGTAAGTAGGTATGTGTGTCTGGAATGTACCTTATTAATGTGCCTTTTGAAGATAGAGGCATAGCGGCATCAATTTAAAAATAAATACATTATAAGAACCGAAGGTACAGTAAAATAATTACCTTGCCCGACGAAAGAAGAGTAAAACAATACATATAATGTTATCTACTTATGAGAACAAAAGAAATACTTAAACAATGGAAACCGACATGATATTAAAAATATCAAAGTAGGTATGGGTAGGTTTATAATATCATATTATTTATTGACCCTATTCCCTGACTAAAATATGGTAGCTCCAATCATACATACCTACTTAATAGATATTTAGTGCATCGACAGGCTTTCTTTGTGCTAGTCGTGACTTAGTGTGGTCATGGATCAATAAAAACAATTATGCGACATCTGAACAACTAGTAGGTAATACGACAGTATGTTTCATTTATTTTGTTTTACGATTTTACTTTGTTCTACGATTTTTTTGATATATTTATTTTAACACTTAAAGTTTTTTAATTGTTCATTGGTGACACGCATAACTATTCTAACCCGAGTACAAAACTACTTGTTTGCACAAACCGCTTGTAAAACCAAGAAATTTTGATTCTAAAACAAATAAATAATAAAAGTTATGATTTTTTAATTTGCAATACTATTCTATATAAAACCTCGTGAGTCGCCGTTAGACTAATCAAAGCATAAAAGATCTACACGTATCTAGAAGGATAAATTTCCTCTTAGACACGACCAATATATTATTATATTCGCATAACATGTACATGTAACACATGTTGGAACCCATACTGAAATTTTTTTGAACTGATTTGTAGGATGTATCGAAAATACCTACTGAAACTGGAATATTAATCGAATAGTTATCGATTCTAGATCTTATCGCATTTTAAGACTGTAAGATACGAATAGTGTATATTTCTGTTCATCGTATATATGTAGATAACGTTTCTTATTAATAAATAAATGACGTAGTTACATATTTACCTGAATGTCCTCCATATATCGAAACACATGACGTTCAGCCAGAAGAAACTTGTTTGGAATGCGTAGTAAACGATGAACGCTGAAAAATATAAATAAACGTTAAAAATTAGGAAACCAGATTGCGGAGAGGAAATGATTCGGTATCGATACACAAAAGATAAAAAGAAACATAACAGACTACGTAACGCAGGCACTAAAAGATAATAGAGGTGTGAGAATTCCTTTAATTGAAATGTGGGTCAAATTTACCTAAAGACTTTGGCACTCAGGTGGAAGAATGAAAACAAAAAATATACCGGACAGAAATCTTCATTGATCTAAGTAGGACAAGGACAAAAAGATCCAACGATGCTGCCACTATTTATATTAGAATAGGATCTATCAGGATCTATTACCAAATTCCCACGAAGCACTGAATGGCTCATTTAAGTATATGGTTGTGCAAGGAAATGACATTTATGTGTGAATAACACCCACTTCACAGGAAACTATTGTTGATTTTAAATTTGATTCAAATGTCTTTCATGCATTCTTTTTGTAGCAGAGTACTTAAGAGTTATTTTTTTTGTTTTTAGCGCCAAATAGGAGAAGATATAACTCCTGTCACAAAGGTTTTTACCTAGCTCAGAAGTCAGTTACAATATACTAATAAAAACTGTTATTATTATTAAATAAATTATCCTTTCACAAATCGAAATTATAAATTTCGTGCGATTTTATCAAATAGGTATTATTCCTCTCGAGCTTCTTTCTTTCCTTAATAGTTTCAAAGAAAGTGTGCGCACAAATCTCATCGGATTCCATTTTCAAAACACTTTTTACCATGTGCAGTATCGAAAATTCGGATCGGATTTTGTGGGCAAATTGCCCTGGTGACTATCTATGGCCACTACACTATATAGCGTTTACAAATTGCACCATCCAAATACAATTAAACCATCTGGCAGGCTATTTCTTTCTTTTATTTACAAATCAATCGGAAAATAAATTTTGCAATATCGTTCAGATTTTCAGCGGTTACCGAGAAGTGGTTGTGTTTGAGGTGCGTGTGTCGACGTTAGTGAAACGAGTCGAATGTGTAGTTACAAATAAATACCCAATTGATTTCAACAAGCACTGCCTCGTTTCGTCGCACGCGTAATATATTCGGCTGGGACATTGCATTTGTAGATTTTGTAGTTCTAATTGTATAGCCTATTAGCACTTGCAAATCCTAGTCACGCCAGCGGTCGATGCTTATTGATACCAAAACAAAATTTATGTAGGTATCTTATATTTTTAAATTTACTTAATTTCTGTTTCTTATTATAGACATACTGACAAAGTTCAATTAAAAAAAAAAACCCATTATGCCAATTTGCCAAACAATTTAATCGTTATAACCCGGTTTGACACGAAGAAGACCCGGTTTGGGTTATATATAAATTATAAACAATTTTGTGAAATCACTACATTTTTATAAGAACGTAAGAAAATACGTTTGTTTGGACAGCACCAAAGGTCCACCTCTTATCTTACTACATTAACAACATAATTAAATCATTGTAAAGTCTGTGTCAACATGGCCTTTGCCTTTGAGATCACAACACGACATAAATTATGACGAGTGGACGTGTGGGATTCTTACCCACTAAAACCACCCCGGTGGCCACCATCAGCACATGGCGGGGGTCACTGGGTCCTCTTAATAGACCACCCCAGAACCCCCCTGTGCACCGCCTATTAAGGCACATCCCTGGGCCACCACGCTGACCTAGTGGGGATTGGCAGACTTCGAGACAATCTCTAAGGCATGCAGGTTTCCTCAGGATGTTTTTCTTCAGCGTTTAAGCGAGTGATAATTTAATTAATAGGTATGCACAAGATTTCGAAAAGTCACAGGTGCATGCTTTGTATTCGAACTCGAGACCTTCGACTTGGCAGTCCAATGTTCATACTACTAGGCTATCAGTGCTCCACATACCCCCGAAATAATTGTGCTTACCAAAAGTCGTAAGTAGTAAGTACTAATTTATTTTAATATTTCCCCACCTTCGTGTCGTGCATGAATTAGATATCATGAATGACTGAAATATATAATGACTCATAAAATTGGTACGTTTTCCATTAAATAATCCGGCCAGTCATTTGGTCTGTGGTCCTGATATCATCGCATTACATGTGACTCATTTCTTAATACTTAGTAAGTACATACTTAACTAGAGGCCCGTCCGACTTCGCGCGGGTATGTTCATTTAACCCTCTTAGGGTTCCAATTTCCAAAAAAACCCTTTCTTGGTGGAGGATTAATTACGTGAGGCGTTGGGCGATTTTTCAACCCACCCAACTCCTCGCCAATTAGTTAGATCTCGTGAGATTGGGCTTGTACACCTCCCACACTATCTCACGTGAGATTTTACAAAATTCATATTTTTAGTGTAAATAATGAAGTTAATCTATGTTTGATTGCGTTGGATTTATTAAAAAAAAACACAAATTGCCTACTTTATCTTTATTGAACCCGGCCTATTCAACCCGGTTTTCCCGCAGGAAAAAATAACGTGATGTTTAGACTTGAGTGAAAATAGGCTGGTTTATAGCTGGCTATTTAGGTACTGCGCTGATGAATCAGTTAGTCAGAACAAGTAATTATAAGTATGATCGAGTAAGTACTAGGTATTATATTATTATTATACTGTCAAAACAACACCTGAGGACAGTCACCGCAGCTCTTACCGGCCATGGTTTTTTCAATAAACATCTCTCTGTTATAGGAGTCACAGACAGCCCCCTCTGCAGAGGCTGCCTGGGGGAAGACGAGACAGCGGCCCACATGCTTCTGCACTGTCCTGGGGTCGTTAGTACCTCGTTAACCCGAGCACTCTCCGAGAAGCCGTCAGCAACATTACACGCCGGGCGGCATTTCTCGAAGAGTTAGGGTGGTTCGAAAGAACCACATATTCCCACCCGCACGCAAAATACGCGCTTTGTCGTAGATTTGCGGAAACCAGCCCGCTATACCATACCATACCAAGTACTAGGTATTTTCTAAATAACTACTAGGTATGCCTACTATTCACTTCACTATAGAGCACCCACCAACACCATAATATCGGTGCTTACGGACCTATCTAGTAATAGTAAGTTTTATACTCACCACTCTTTGTATAAGGTGTTCTCAAATTACACTCAAGCGTTAAGTATATTTCACTTGAGTGGCGTTTGAGTTATGTTAGACGTTATGTTTCTATGTTTGTATGTCTTATCTGTAACATCACGACTCGTAAACGGATGAACCAATTTCTCTTAATTTTAAATGTCCTATCTTTTTGTATATTTTTGGCATTTTCCATGCTAAGATTTTAAAGTTATTTAGAAAAGGAAAAATTCGACCGCGGGCAGGATTCGAACCTGCGTCTACTGGTTCTGGTGGTCGCGGTGGCTTAGTGGTCATAGCGTCTGGTGTACCTAACCAGAAGATGCAGGTTCGAATCCTGCCCGCGGTCGAATTTTTCCTTTTCTAAATAACTTTAAATGTCCTGTTGAGATTCAATTATTTTTTTACCCATATTTTACACTTACATCAATTACATTGCTTAAGCAGAACACCTAAATTAATGTTGTGAGATTTGAAATCATAATTGTTCCACAGTTAAAAAAACAGCAAGCAGCAGCCAAAAGAAAGGACTGTTTAGAGTACAACAATTCCTCTTGAATAAAGATTTCTTGTTGACCTAGAAAAAAGGCGTGTGAAGAGGTTACTGTTGATGTAATGTGATCAAATTATCAAGTGATTGTGATCAATTGTCTGGGTCACATTAGTTTATTAACCTCGAGCGATCTGTGAATCGTACACAACAATGCCATTCAGCCGTAGGTGGTCGTACTTGTGTGTCAGACATGACATAATAGTAGGTATTACTTTGCAAGGAAACCTACTCTCATTCCCCAAGTTATAGATATTTTCCCTCTATGACTCCTTAATTAAAAACCTGTAGGTCACACAAATATTTGTTCCGTGTGGGGATCGAAGCCACAACTCGTGACGCAGAAGAAAATCGCTCAGCCGCTGCGCCAAACGTATCCGCAAACCCTTCCCTTTATACAATAAATTTAAAGCATTTTAACTACAACGATCACAGATGCACATTGAGACAACAATGCACATTGTGAAATCGCCACAACATAAATTAATTGTTTTAATATTACTAACTGTTGTCCGCGGAGACATTATTGAAGCTAAAACTAGCCTAGTCCTTTTCCAAATTCTAATCAATGGGTTTGGTGGAAAACGTAGAGAGAAACGACAGACAGCCAGAGTTACTATTGCATTTATAATTATAATACTAGCTTCTGCCTGTAAATTTGTCCGCGTGGAAAAGTTACTTTTACTTATCGTTGTAATTTAGCTAATTAACTCAAAATCGTTATAAATTATAGCCTATTCTAAAAAAATATTTATATTCTGTAAAGTTTCATCAAAATCCGTTCATCAGTAGTTTTAGCGTGAAAGAGTAACAAACGTCCATTCATCTATCCATCCTCAAAATTTCACATTTATAATATTAGTAGGATTAGTATGGATTTATTATTGTTATATCAGCCACAAGAGGTCCACTGCAGAACAAAGGCCTCCCCCATAGACTTCCACAAGGACCGGTTATATGCCGCCTGCATCCATCGACTTCCAGCGACCTTTACCAGTGACATTTTACCTAATCATAGTTCAGTAACTAATCTATTATCTATGGATTTCGCTACTGTTCTATCTATCGTTGACTTGTTGAGATCAATCAGGACGCAGAGGATTTGTAGAAAACAATCTACGGTCGCATTTGGCGAGGCCAGGATCCGACTCAGTTGAGAAAAGTTCAGGCAAATGTCCTCTGAAGAAGTAGTAATTGACTAAGTAGTACGTAACGGTGTAGTTAAAAAGGTTTCAAACTAAGTAATAATTTTAAAAAAATGCTCTATGGCATCGCGTCATGGAACAGAACACGAAATGTTAATAGGATTCAAAGTTAGAATTAACCAAAGTAAATTAATGAACATTGTTTGAATTTCCATAAGTCCTTCCCCTCCCTAAGGACTAGCCTAACATTCATAAAAGTTATTTGTTTGCAAGAAAATTTAATTATGCTCTGACTTAATTTAGCTTATGAATAAAATTATTCAAATGAGCTAACTTTTACCTGGTCATTAAAACAATATTATTAAAACTATAGCGTGTTATTTTTGCGCGCATGATCTGATGTCCACTATAAGTTGCCACTTAGTGGAATATAAAACTAAATTTGAATGTACCCAATTTAACATATTGCTACAATTTTGCCACCACTATGAAATGTCGAAATACACTGGACACATTATAAACTTGTGTTTTAATTACATTAGCAGGTACTGTATCAGTGTTAATACACTTTGGATAATTACGTCTATTAGCAACCATACAGGGTGTGGTTATGTCAGTATATATCCAGGAAATTAGCCGTGATAAGTAGATGGGGCAGTAAGACCGATTGTTTTACTGAGGCAACAAACAAAGTAGCTAATTATCGTTGATTAGCTACTTGCTACTAATGTGAGTCATTAAACGCAGAAGAATATGGAGGTGTTAAAGAAATGTATGGTCAAATTAACCAATGTATACATATTACAGTAAACAATGGAAAGTACCAAAGTGCTCAAGCAGATTCAATCAAAGATTTTATGAACAGACGATAAAATCAGGAACGAGAATTGCCCCTGCGATATTAACCCAATTTCGCATTTAATAATTCCCTGAATGACGATAAAAATGACCTGTTACATTAATTGGTATTTTACTATCAATTCTGGCGTATAATTTATAGTCGTGGTTGTTTTATTTAAAAAAATAAACAGCCTTGATAAATTATTTCAAAAGTTAAGATTGAACGCGATTTTAAACTGACTTAAAAACAATTTCAGTTTGCGTCAACTAAAAATAATTGCTTATCAAAACTCACTTTAGGATTTAATTGAATCCATAAATGTAACATAGTAATTATTTAAATTCTGAACGAAGAAACGGTGCAAATTACTTTACACAAGCCAGAGACAAATGTTTTATGTGTAGCCAGGTTCAGATTCAAAAAATGTTTTTAGAAGTTTTAAATTAATTCGAATCTTTTTCAAGTTTTCGGAGATTGAAACCTTACAGATTAAAATACCTGGGCTCGTTTATAACAACAGTTTTTTCCCTGAATGGAAATCTAGAATCTAGGCATATTACACGCATGGCATGAACAATGAACAAATCAATCTCACGATGCAAATTCCCGGATGAATTCAGTATTTTTTAGAGTGCAACTTTGCACGTGGCGTGCCTGAAAAACTCTTTGGGTGAAACAAAGTATTCAGTCGTAACATAACTGTGTAGTTTTATTAGTGTTAAAATATTTTGTTAAATATTGAGCCAGGAGAAATACTACCGCTGTTACTATTATTGCAGAGCGGTAATTCTTTTATTGCTATGTTCTGGAAAAAATATCTAACATCGATATTGGTAGAAGTAACACGTACTTTCTCACAATTTTGTGTCTTGATATTGTATCGGTTTTAGGTAGAAGATGGTCATGGAAAAAAGTGTTCAAAGATAAAAACTAGTCCGTGCGAAACATTTCAAAATAAGCGAAATATAAACAACAATAAGGACGTTATCCCTTCTGGTTTGAGTGTCACACTGCTGATCACAAGGTCGTGGGTTCATTTCTCACAGGACTCAATTATTTATGTAATGAAAATAATAAGCGTAGGTATATAGCATATAGGCTTTGTGTTTGTCTGGGTGTTTCTTATGTATTATAAGTATGTATTAACAAAAAAAAGTATGACTAGTCTAGTGAGTACTAGACTAGTCATACTTTTTTTTGTTAATACATTATTATAGTATAGTAGTATAACATATATTATGTATAACAGACTATGAGTATAGTACAAGCTCTGCTTAGTTTAGGCCTAGATCCTACTGTGTAAAATGTCCCAAAATAAATTTATTATTAGTTATTATTGTCTAACCCGACACACATAACAGGAATAACGTAACACCTCATCTCATCATAAGCATCACGATCTAGAAAATGGTTGACGATCTCATAAACTTACCGACAGCCAAGCACCCGCTCATGGCGACGCCCACCTCCCCGACGTGGAGTTTGAGGTAGGCCAGGAAAGGGTAGGCCACGATCAGACCGGCGCAGTAGGCCATCAGGCACTTGCCGTGCAAGTTCCTCAGGTCTGGGATGAACGCATAAATCAGGAATGTCGCCAGAAGGAATGGAACTGACAGAATTAACCCTGGAACAAAGACATAGTAAATCTTAAATTAATTAAAGACTCTTTTACATTAAAATCGAAGTTCTGTATTATCATCCTTCGATGTAAATAACTCTGGGGTTGACATTATAATTACGTAGATACAGCTCTTCTTCTCTTTCTTCTCTTCAAAGCTTCGGCAATAGATAAACTATTTTAGTAAGCGTTTGAACTGATTTGGAAAACTGTCTAGATTTGGTGAACTAATACCAAAATATATATTTTTTTACTAACTACAATGTAACCTACATTGTCTTTAGTAGAAAAAATATGAAAAATGTACGTCAATAATATATCAGATCATCGTCATCAATATTAGACATTTTAAATCGAAAACTATTTTAGACTTTCCTCAGTAATGAACTTGTCGTTTTGTACATCATAAACGCGTGTAGCACGGGTGCCTATAATAACTTTTAGTACCATACAGAATCGTTGGCAAACGTCCCCTCCTCATAACAGATGAATGTGTGTTTTATCGCCTGTTAATTCCAAACCAATCCTGTAAAGAATGGTCTCACAGGAATTTGATTTGTATTGTGTGTTGCTAGTAAAAGTCTATTGACAAATTAGGCGTACACCAAGTCCAGACAATTAGGCGAGTCTAAAATTATTCTAATAATATTAAATCAGCCAAAGCAGTAAGACTGGGCAAAGAATTCGTTGAGCTATCGTTTGGAGTGTGTCGTATACAGGTCAGGGGAATTTCAGCGGAGAACTGGTCGACTCTGTTCGAATATTTTGCAAGGCATTAGGCGATTTCCAATCTTCACAAGTTTTATGTGGACAAGGTCGCGGAAGTATAGCTAATATTAATTTAATGATATTAATATTTCGGTCACATGCTCGATAAATTGTAGCGATATTGGCTCGCCAACTGTGAACGTTATAGAGTGGGTGTATATGAGAAATTGACAACAATCTCTCTTACACTGTGAGACTGAAACCGATCATTTTGTGCACTTATGATAACACTCAATGTAATGTGAAGTTACTGTTATAGTACATATTTTAAAGTATTTGCGAAGTTTGCTATTATTTCAGTTAACAGTCCAAACAAACTGGATAAACTGCATAATTAAAAATTAATTGCTATCGTATTGATTTCTGACATTTACGCGAATATTATACATTGAAATAAAACTACTTTTTACGGATTTTATCGCGTATATTGATATTATTAATCACGGGTAGACTGAGATGGTGGGCGTCTTGATGATACAAGACACCCACCACCTCAGTCTACCCGTGACCATGGACGCTGTAAAGGGTCCGAAACGTCGGGATTAATAATACTGACAGCTACCCTACATTTTTATTGTTACATGATCAATGATATGTATTACTAATTAATTAATACTATTAATAAATATTAATAAATACTAGATGGAGCCGGCATTTCCTAGCTGACGACCTCTGAGAAGAAACGCCGAAATAAACTCAGAGAATCATGGTCTCTTTTAAAATATCAATATTCAATGATCATGTTTTTGTTTTTTATTTATTGGCAATCCGATTCACGAACGAGCTCACAGTATCTTTTGGTCTTGCAGTTGTAGGCCTGGATTTTGATTTAATAGAATCTATAACAGTATTCCAAGCAGGTGCTAAGACCAAGCCATTTTCTCTTATGAAATTTGAATGTTTTTTAATTTCAATAACCTTATGAATCGTCCTGGGTAGGCAGTAGGTAGGTAGTATCGACTTTCTTTTGCAAGGATTTGTGGTTTTTGTGGTGCATGGCTTTACTAATTGAAAGCGTTCAGAGACTGCTGGACCACAGCCTGTCACGGTCGTGGCGAATTTCACGGATCCCATTGCCATGACTATAGGGCGAGTGAAGGGAAGTGCAGTATTCGCTCAGTATGAGTCTGATATACCCTGCCATCATAAATAACATATGTTTCAATTGTTTGCATGTCACATGAATTATGACTAAGCGATAAGCGACTTTATTAAAAAAAAGTCTGATAAACAATGAACTATAATTTCAAATGCTTGACAAGTCGAGCCCTTTCACTAAATAAAAGTTTACAGTGAACATAAATGGCAAATATCTAGACGTTTTATTTATATACATATACCTATGTATACAAATGTTATAAGGTGGAAAATTTAACTAAACGATCGTCTATTATGTCGCCGTGAAGAACAACAATACACTTAAAAAAGTGATCTATCAGTATTCATGGCCGAAACTTTACTGCCCACTTAGCGTGTCCGAGTATGTACTTACTGATAATTAAGGGCACTGTTAATAGCAGAGCCTATCCCATAGCTCGTAAAATTAGACATCCTATTACCGTGTTGTGTCAACATTGTGATGTTGTTACACAAACAATTGCTCGTTTAAAAACTAAATGAGCCCCAAATGGGTACAGGCCCTTTTTATTTTGAATT
Source organism: Acronicta alni (assembly GCA_964056405.1). Taxonomy (NCBI): domain Eukaryota; kingdom Metazoa; phylum Arthropoda; class Insecta; order Lepidoptera; family Noctuidae; genus Acronicta; species Acronicta alni. Next base: position 10,760,378 of record OZ043927.1, on the reverse strand, counting down.
TCGATGTTACTGGAATACGAAATGATGATTAATACGAATGCATTAAAATCTAAATGATTGGCGAAGCTCAAAGGATTAGAAGCTGTGGCAATAGGCTGGTCACTTCAAAGAAACAAATTCTTGAGTGGAGACCACGCCTCGGTAAATGTAATGGGGGACATATGGAGTTATTAATTGCAGAAGGCGTCTGACAAAAACTGGATAAGCAGAGATCAATTCAATCAAATCAAATCAAAAATATTTATTTGCTAGAATATGGTACATAAGGTGTTACAATACATTTGTTTCAGCATATCCTGCCATAGCATGGCGTGCAAATATATTCACAGTCAGTGTCATTAATCTGTTCTGTGTCACTATCGTCAATTAAGTACTATACTACTTGCTAATTCTATTGACTTGTCTTCTAAATAGTCCTTAACGGTATAATATCTTTTAAATAGTAACATATTAAAAAGTATTTTTTTAAACATTGTCATAGGTAAGTCTTGTAAACTATTTGGTAAATGATTATAGATAATGATCGACATGCAGTATACATTCTTCTTAAATAATTTTAGCCTTATTTGTGGGAGCCGAAGTCTGTCTTTATGCCGTGTTCGGCTATTTGGCCTGTCAGTGAAGAGATTGTAATTTTTCTTGACAATAACACATATTTCAAAAATATATAAACATGGTAAAGGTAGAACTTTAAGTTTGTGAAATAGTGGCTTACAGCTGTCTAAAAATTGAGCTCCACAAATGGCTCGAATACATTTTTTTTGAGCTTTAAAAACTCTGTCAAAATCTACTGAGTTACCCCATATTATAATACCATATCTCAGTACGGAGGACACATAGCCATGGTAAGCCAGCATTGCAGTATCACAGTTTACCGTTTGTCTAATTCTTTTTAAAACATATATAAAACGGTCTATTTTTGTAAGAATTATGTCTATATGTGCTTTCCAGTTGCAATTTTTGTCGATCGTTATACCCAAAAATACACAATTATCGAGAGTTGTCAAGTGAGAATCTTTATAATTAATGTCAAGTTTATTTATGTTTGAATTGTGTGTCTGAAATTGTATGATGTTTGTTTTAGTCATATTTATTTTCAAGTTATTTATCTCGAGCCAGACTATTGCTTTATCCAAAGCCTGGACGATTTCATTTTCTAAATTTTTGTCAGTGTCACTCTTAAGCATTATTGTCGTGTCATCAGCAAATAGTATGCAATCTTTGCCTATCGCATCTAGAATGTCGTTTATGTCGAATATCGTGCTCTACGGCGTTCACTAACAAGCTTTTTTTTTATAGTATCTACTAGTAGAAAAACACCTCATCCAACACCCTGGGAGACGGCAGGGTATGTCGGAGTCGTACCAACTACAAACCGTACTTTCCTTAACTTGACCTATAGTCATGGCCGTGAAATTCACCACGACCATGACAGTTCACTAGGATGAAAATAACGTCTAATACAGAAATATAAACAGCAACACCTACCAATGGCATACGCGGTGTAGAGGAGAGGGCTGTCATCCGTAAGGACATCTTGAAAGCACACGCCAGCCACCAGACGGGGCTCGGAGAAGTTTTCGTTGAACATCATCTCCACGCAGTAGGACGTCGGTAGGTGCCACTGTGACCCGCCGGGCGCCACCTCGTACAGCGTGCCATCCTGGAAGAGTCATTGGATTATCAGAATATGAATCTGGTAGGATACCCAGTTAACACCTTTGTGTGTATTGGTTACGATAGCCCCCTATTGATGAACCATCAGGAACTGGTTGAAAACATCATTAGTCTAGTGATCGCGTGACTGCTACGCTAAAGACCTGGGTTCGATTTCCAGGTCGAGCAGTAGGTACCTATTATTAGGTTTTTCTATGAAATTCTCAGTAGCAGCTCAAAGTTTTGATGGCAATAGGCTCGCCCCCTATTACATGGGACAAACATACCGGCGAACTGTGGGTGTACGTTAGTACACCTCTGCCTAACCCTTCGGGAAATACAGGGTGATGGTATGTTATGATAATTATCATAATGAAACACAAGGAATCGTGCGTATTATTCATATTAATAATTGATTGTCACAGCATGAGCAGTGCCTAAAAGGGTAAGGGTCGTTCCGCCGTTTCGTGCAAAAAGCAATTCCGCGGTAATTTACCCTTAAAAAATATGTTATCTTTACATATTTTTTGCCTAACAGGTAAAAGCATAATCATTCTAAAAACAGTATTTCTAATATTTCACTTATGTTAATTAGTTTCCAAAAATACTAAAAAAAACTGCGTTAAATCTTGTTCCTCTCTGTTTCCAGTTGTGGATCTATGCAATATATTTTTTTAAATTCAAATGAACATCATTGATTAATTGACGTCAATTTGTTTTTATTTAATGCTTATACAAATAGATATACAGGATGTTACAAAACTACCCGTAAAGCCGAGAGGAGGTTAAATGGGGCCTTATAACGAGTCTATTCACAATATTTAAGAACCGTAGTAACGCTGTAGAACTTACCGCAAAAAAAGGAAAACAACAAAATTTATGAATGAAAAATGAAAACACTATTAAAGTATAAAAAATAGGTACGGAGGCCTTTCTGTTAAATAATCTAGTTCCCTGACATGACAGCTGACAAAATTTTTGGCATTGAGTTATATTTTTTACGGGGTATTTTGTAACACGTTGTAGATACAAATAGTAAAATTACTGCGGGGAAAAAGAATTTAAAAAGAAGGGCTGCTGTAAAGAACTAGATAAGTGCCTACGGTACCTAAATGATAATCTAAACAAAATATATGAAATATTCTTAAAGGAGCCACGTGGTGTAAGTTATTCAATATTTTGTAAGACATGACAACTTTTTTTATGAACAAAAAATTCATTGAACAGCGTACAACAGCGTACTGGCCCAACGTTTTGGGAAACCTTTTTCGTTTTGATGACATTTGCATGTGAATATTATAATAACATGGAAAGAATTGGGTATATAAGAGATTGTAATTAAAACTTTATGGAGCATTGAGCATGGTTAAGGATCTGTTCATGTCACAGAATTTGTCTGAGATGGTAATCATCACATTGCCTAATTATCTGCCGCTAAGCAATAATGTACCTACTAACATTATTGTATTCTGGTTTGAAGGGCAATGTAGCTAGTGAAATTATTGGGCATATGAAACTTAACAACTGAGGTTTCAAGATGACAATGCGCGAGTGATACCTCTGGTCGTGCTGGCATGCGGTATCTTAATCTTAGATTCCCTATAAATAAATAATTCCAAAAGTTTTTAAAAGACTGAAAAACCATCTTTAAAATAATGCGTATATATAATAATGGTAACACTGCATGGGCACCGTAGAAGTTCAGTTAGCTATCATATTCATAGATAAAAACTACAATTAAAAAGTAAAATAAGAAACAGAGCCAGAGACTAAGCATTGCCATTCAACGTGGCAATGCAGCCAGCCTCTTGGGTACGCTACCAGACGATGGCGATGCGGATGACTTCTGTTTTTGATGCTCTTTTTAGTCTAGTTTTAGTTTAGTTTACCCATTAAATATTGACTTTTAAATGTTGGTTTACTTATAGAACTTACGATCGTCAAAATAAAATATATATTTTAATATAACCAAAATTGCAGGAAGAGATCGAGAAGTATTTCGTGTCTAAAACTTAGTGCTAAAGATAGAAGATACTTCGGCGTGTTTTAGTATCTTCGCCGCCGCCGCCGGGTGAAATAATATTCGTTGTAGTTTATAGCTAGATTTACATGTCGTCTCTCTTGTAAGAATCGTTCTGTCATTTGTACCTATATGTATAAAGGAATGTATAAAAAAATTATTATTGAAACAAAGAACAGCATTGAAATTTTAGGTTGCTACTTATCTCCTGCGTCTCTCTCACTGTTTCTTATCTAGCAAATAAGATTAAGCTTTCTTACTTTACTTAAGTACTTTGATAAGTTTTTACATAATTGCCTTTTTTTTAAACTCTTGAAAATCGACCTTCAAAAGGGCATGTTACACACGTTCCAGATCATAACACACTCTTTAGGTATGCAGTTTATACGTTTTCCTTTACCGTAAGTGTTAATATACTTAATCAAAACTATATAAATAAATAATGAAAAATGAAATGCTGTTCGTTGGTAAGCGCATCACTAGAGAACGGCTGGACCGATGTGGCTGTTTTCTTTTAAAACGTTCATAATAATCTGAATTACTTAATTAATTAATTATGTAATCTGGGTTACGGTGAAACGGTGAAGGAAAACATCGTAAGGAAACCCCCTTAGAGATTTTTCTCGACGGTTTGTGAAGTCTGCCAACCCGCAGTAGGCCAGCATGGTGGACTGTAGCCTAATCCCTCTAAATATGAGAGAGAACCGTGCCCAGCAGTGGGACAGTATATGGGTTGATGATGAATTAGATGTTTGTGGAAAGAAGAATTGGAAAATTCCGGAAAATTATATCAAAATCGTAAAAACATAGAACGTCTTTTTATGATGCTTATTGAAATTTGGACCGAGCAACGTCTGTTGGGTCAACCTATTAATAAAACAAACAAAATGTATGGAAATTACATTTATGAACGACCGATCTGTCGAAATCTTATTAATTTTCAATAATAAGTATTTTTTTATTCGTTGGTTAATTTCAGTCTGTAAATTAGGTACCTACAATTGATACAACTTGTGTTTGTAAACATGTGTTAGGCAGCAAACGGGCAGATTATCCGGGCACTTGTAAATGATCGCCTGGCCAGCCAGCATTGAAGAAACTGGTGTACGGTCACACGATTGATGTTGATATCATGTATCGCCGCCCACCGAGCGGGTTCCAGTTGCGGATATGTTAAGTATAATTTATGACGTCGGCTCTTGCAACGAGACATGAGATACAGTTTTACTAGTCTATGTAGGAATTCGAGCAATCGGATTTTATAATCAAAACTGAAATTATCAACTATAAGTACCCAAGTAGGTATACCTAGTTTTTTTTTTATTTATTTCGTTCACCAGCAATTGTTCACAGTATTAAGACACACTATATGAAAGCAGCAGTTCACCAATCATATATGATCATCATCAATAGGCAAAAACCGCGTACAACTAAAAAGTAACTACGAGTAGGTACTCAGTTCCTAAAACCAATGTTATAAATTTATGACTGCCTCACGTCTGATCGTAAGCGATCCTAGGATCGATGCATAGGTCAAGCAGTGTTATTATATTGTTCGGACTTTGGATGTGTCCGGTTAAATGGCAATAGGCTCGCCCCTTATTACAGGGTACCTAAACATACGATGAACGGTGGGTTTACATTAGGATACTTGTACCTCCCTAACCCTTCGATGAATATAGGCGTGATGCTATGCAAGTTGTAAATGTTTGTGATGAAAAATTCAACCTTAATCTGAATTCGATAATTCGTGACTGGTGTGATAAAGTTTTTTTTATTGTAACGTAACTGTTTGTTAATTCAATCGTATAGTAAATGTATACCGACAAGAGCTGAGTTCTTAAATTGAAGAAGAAGAAAAAAGTAACTAATAAATAATGTAAATGACGATTTCATAGATTTCCGTAGCTGTAGAGCGCAGACCATAGTGTTATGATTGTAAAGCATATTGGCAGGAAATTAATTTTCTTCACACACACAGCAGCAGGTATTAAATAAAGCATAAATTAATCGACGCCGCGTGCATTGTGTTGTATATTTTTAGCATCAATGCTTATAGCAGATTTATGTTAACGGTAACGGAAATATTGTTATCATTTTACTTTTCTGCTAGTTTTAAAGGAAATGGAAAACACGGCAAGTGAGATACTGTCCCATAAATCCATCTCGGTACAAAAAAAAGTGTAGGCTTATTTATAAGTAAGATCTTTTACGACGCCCACATAATGTTCATACCATTTTTCATGTACCTAACTGCCCTATGATATGTTGCCCGCGATTCCACCGGCATCCTAAAGGGCTTTTTGACACAAAAGGTAGCCTATGTCCTTTCCTAAGGTCAACATTTTTATCAAAATAGGTTCAGCGGTTTAGGCGAAACATCGTAACAAACAGACAGACTTACTTTCGCATGTATAATATTAAAGTAGGGATATTATAGGTACCTAAATTATTATGTGGATTCGATTCGATTAGATTCCTAGGTTCAGTATAGTGTTATTGGGTTGTTCTATGAAAGGATGTCACCAAAATCTGCCCAAATTTTGTACCGAGGGTACACTTATTGGAAAAAATATCCTGTATTACGCTGGTTAAAACTCATCATACTTTTTTTTTATGCTTACTTGGGGATGAGAAAAAATAACTTTAAATTTGAAAAAAAACGCATGCCATTTTAACACACTAGTATTAATTTCGTAGTTTTATTATGGACTTTTGATGACCTCCTTTTCAGTATCAGTTCGGAGTTTAGATTTGTGCCCGGTGTACAGTCAGCAACGAAAGTCGCTGAACAAGTTACAATCTTCAAAACGATTTTTAATATGAAGTCACTGACCTGTAAAGATTGTGCGAAATCATTGCATAGATGACCATAAAATATTTACCTTCATAATAAAATCTCTTGACAAGTTTTGGAGCTGTCATGTTTTCAAAATTTTGCTGTGTTCAGCGACTTTCGTTGCTGACCGTACATGGGACCTAAACATACCGGCAAACTGTGGGAGTACATTTACACCTCTACCTAACCCTTCTATTTCCCAATAGAAGCGTGATGGAATGTAAGGTATATTGGATTATTTATGATGGAGTTCTTTAATTTTCGTTCCTCAAACCATGCATTCAGCAGTATCAATCATTGTAGGAAGCGAGTTTAAACCACAGAACAATCTCGATCATCCATCATAGTATAATATTTGAAGTGCCATATCCGAGAGTAGGTTTTAAAATATTTTCATACCTAAGACCGATATATTATATGTATAATATATTATCTAACATCACAACTAAAAATAGACGCATTGAATAAAGATCCCACTGATTTGTATAAAACGTTGTTGAGCAAAAATAATAAACAGTACATACAAAGCTTTTTGTAACAACAGAATTACTATTATAAATTACTGAATGTGTATACAGTATGTATTATGCCATGGACTTACCACAAACTAAGCTCACTTACATAATTAACTGCGGAATGAAATTAATGCGCGTAGTAGATACATCTAAATATAGTTATATTTATATTAGCTACAACCTAAATAACTAGTCTTTTTTGTTTTTTTTCTCTGTTTATTATGCTAGATTAATTTAATTGTACACATCAAACTGCATTGTTCTCATGAACTATTCAGATTTAGACTGTAATACTGAACACTGTAATCATGTTTTTTTTGTTGAAAAGAGTGTCTATGGAGTTTCTTGCCGGTTCTTCTCCATAAGACCCACTTTTTGGAACCGTGCAACTAGTTTGACTTTTCAAAAGTGCTATTTTAATGGTCTAATTGAAATAAAATATTTGACTTTGACTTGACTTTGACTAACTATCTATTAAAAATAAGAATGTAGTTATGAATAAATATTACAAAATACACAAATTATTTAGGCAATTCACTTATTTTTTATAAGTACCTATCTCAATCTATAAACACTATTAAAAAAAATGTTACAAGCTTTAAATATTTTTATTGCAACACACTTTTTTTTCTTTTACAAGCTTATTAAGTTATGAAAATGTTACGTAAACGCTACCTATTCAGTACATAAATGATAAATTGCTTGTGGGCATCCGTAGATCATATCTTTTTCTGAGAAATTTAAGATTAATTCCAAAAAGGATACCTAATTTTCTTTTTAATGTAGGCAGGTCCTATAAGTATTGCGGGTAAGGTTTCGCCTCTTCGTGGGGTCTGGTGTTAGTACAGGACCACAGCCTGTCATGGTCGTGGCTAATATTACAAATTCGATGGCGGTGACTATAGGGCAAGGGAGGGCAAGTGAGGTTTCTTTGTCGGTGGAATCCATGAGGATTTTTCACACTCTAACAAAAGGGTAGGTACCTATCCGATAAGTACGAAATAGCCACGGTAATGACGTCGTCGGAGGGGTAGTTCTCGATTGGAATACGTCTTCACGATCGCTTGCCAAGTGGATTTAGGATTCAGGCTCATGTATTTATGATAATAGATGATAATAGATACTAGCTTCTGCCCGCGACTTCTTCCGAGTGGAAAAGATACTTTTAATTATCGTTGTTATTTGGCTAATTAACTCAAAATCGTTATAAATTATAGCCTACATGTTATTCTGATTATTTTTATGTATAATACTGTAAAGTTTCATCAAAATCCGTTAAGTAGTTTTAGCGTGAAAGAGTAACAAACATCCATCCATCCATCCTCACAAACTTTCACATTTATAATATTAGTAGGATATGAAGTAGGATAGGATTTTGTATACCATTATGTAGTCTTAGTTCACCTACAAATAGTTGTTAAAGTGAAATGGCAGGGAACAAATATTGTTGCACCTACCATAACGCCTGCATGCCTCGAAGTCGAAGGGTTAGGCAGACAAAGGTTTACTTCTGTATGCCTACAGTTCAGCGATATGATTTTTTTAAGCCCTGTCGTAGAAAACGAATCCATTGGCTTAAACGGGTAAAAATTCAAACTACTGAATATATTCTATCATAAAATAATAAATAATTAAAAAAATTAAAAATCCGACTGCAAAATAAGACAATTTAAAAATAACACTAAAGAGACCGAAATAAGATTGAGAATAGAAAAGAAAATTAAAATAAACTTTAAACAACTTAAACTCTACTTCGGTATTATGAGCTGAAGTTAAATATCCGCATTAAGTAAGCGGAACACATTAAATTTCTTTCATTTTTAATTTGCAATTGGCTCCGCCTTGTCTCACCTGGGAAGAAAAAATTAAGGTCCTGAGTTATGGACCTTGATTTTTTATACACTAAGCCTAAACGGATGATCATGTTATATGAGGAGATTAATGATGAAAAGGAGTGCCTGTTCAGTAGCAAGTAGAAACACATTGTCTCTACTACCTATTCCAAAGGGAGACAGGCGCGAAAATATACATATACCTAAGTAATTTAAAGCCTTGTGATCGTGTTTAAAAAATCACGTTGTTCCTCATGTCCTTGAAGTTTATAACAAAAATATTCTCACGATTTAATATAACACGCCACTTGTTAAAACAAACACGACATAGTTTGTAGCGGCGGTCATTTGTTGGCATTCCTATTAGCCCTTACAGCGTTTTATTTTGATAACAACAGCTTTGTGAGAATTTGGCTGCGTTCCGGTATAAATATTTTGTGCAAATGTAAATAACAATATGCCGGAAACAATACTTTACAAGAAATTGTTTAGAAAACCGTAGAGTTTTCGGACTAATATTTAAATAATGTAAAGTCAACATTGTAGTGTTAACATAAACGAATAAGGGGGCTAAAATAGACTACACAACGGGCCATAAAGTCCAGTCTAAGATGACCTCGCGTTTCGTCTTTTCGTATACTTAGACAGTGGCGTAGCGTGGGTACCGCCCGGGGCGGAAGAAAATTTTGCCGCCCTCTTATTTAGGTATTTCAATTTAAAAGATGCATATACGTATCCGCTAAGAAGCATTTAGAAAAAATCGTGTCTTCTTAACTCATATATGTATAGTCCTGGGCACGAGACTCCTCTCAGAGTGAGAGGGATTAGGCTATAGACTATAGTCCACCACGTTGGCCATAGTGCGGGTGGGCAGACTTAACACACCATCAAGAAAAATCTCTAAGGTATGCAGGTTTCCTCACGATGTTTTCCTTCACCGTTTAAGCGAGTGATAATTAATTATTAACAAGCATCATTTCAAAAAGTCAAAGGTGCCTGAAAGACGTGCTTTGGGTTCGAACTTGAGACCTTTGACTTAGCAGTCCAATGGTCATTTATCAATAGGCTAGTGCTTCAGATATTCAGATTTTCGTCAATGGATTTATAGGATTGGGAAAAATGAAATTATTGTGGATAACATTGTGGGATTAACTAATATTAAATTAGAGGAAAAGCGGTTAGATTATTTCTCTGAAAGACAAAGCTTACTAAGGCGAAACTCGCTCAAAAATGTACACAATACATTTCCACCTGGACGCGAACATAAAACTACATTAATATGCTTCTGGATTCCCCAGAGGATATTTTGTGAATGAAAACTGGTAGTAGTTAGTAACTCACTGTTATTTTTCTGTGTACGTAATTTCTTAAATTCATTATTGAATAATCATATTATCCGACAAAATTATGAATGGATTAAATAAAAACTATTTTTACTATAAAATAATTAAGTAAATTTTGAATCGGCGCCAAACATTCTTAATTTCAAAGTATAATATCGACCATGTCAGAGCAAGCAAATAATTATTAAATCTTACATTTTATTTATAACTCCTCATAAGTAATACATCTCAATGAATGAAAAAAATATTATTTAAAAATAGACTAAGTAGAACTACTATTAATTCTAGCGACAGTTGAGTTCTTATAAACAAATATGAGATTCTTCCCAGAAGCGCCTGAACCAACAAAGCTTGTGGTTTCTCAAGGTTGAACAGTACCACACAGACCTTGGTCGTAAATATATTGTATTTCATGATATTTTTTTATAAACAGGGTATTTTAAAGTGGGTGGGAGCTATGATGAATCGTTATTGGATGATTATTTCGATAAGCGACGCATTTTTTCTGTTTTAGTGATCAGAACAAGGTGTTATTGTGTTTTTCTATGAAATGCTTAGTAGGGATGTAATAGAGGGCTCGCCCCTATTATCTGAGACCTGAACATACCGGCGGACTGTCAGTGTAGTAATGTAAATATCTGCCAAACCCTTCGGGAAATACAAATTGATGGTATGTTTTGTTATTTAATAAGATTATACAAAAAAAAATACTACTTAATACTCACCGGTATGGTTGTTTCTAAACAAAAGAGCGTTTCCACGCAATATTATGTCGACGGTCCCAACGAATAATCCCCTAACCACAAATTTTAAAGCAAAGCGTTATAATGTTAGGACACGTGTGCAATGATTGAATTTTTCACGTGTGTATTTGAAGTTTAATTTGATAACATAGACATTTAACTAAACGATAGTAGTCGCTGTAACAAAATATGCAAATCACGTATCTACCACTTCGGAGATTTTACGTAGGGACCGTTGATATTTATGACATGGGTTTGTAGCAGCCAGGAGTTTGGATTTATCCCTGATAAATAGTAAAGGGCTCGCAGGCTAGACGTGGGACCTAAAACCATTCTGTCCAACAGTGGGTATCCTGCTGATGATAGTATATTGGTGTAACACATGATTAGATCACTATCAGCTCATTTACTATCTGCTGGGCATGGCTCTCCTCTCAGAACAAACTTATACCTACTTATAGTTTTTGAGACGCATCCGAGGTCAATCCAAATAAAGTGAAGCGTTTACGAAACGGCTATGACTAACATTTGTTTAACTTTGACTCATAAAAGATAACCAAACAACGGCTAATTACTGCGAGATAAATGAGAACAAATAGTTTAAAGTTTATTGCGTACAGGGTGTATTATAAAATTAACCTACCTACAGATTACCTGCGGAACAAACATGCAAATATTTATTTTTATATTGTTAAAATGAATTATAATAACCAATCTCTTTGTATTTTTTTGGCATTTTCCATGTAAGATTTTAACGTTATTAAGCAAAGGAAAAATTCGACCGCGGGCAGGATTCAAACCTAACCAGAAGACGCAGGCTCGAATCCGGCCCGCGGTCGAATTTTTCCTACGCTTAATAACTATAAAAACTAATTTATAGTTATTAAGCGTATAATATAGTTTTTAAATAACTTTAAAAACTATATTAAACTAAACTAACACTAAACTAAACTAGCTAACGCTAAAATAAACTAACGCATTAGTTTTATTTCAACATAATTATAAATTAGAATAATTATAAGCACCTATAACATAAGTAATAATAACGTTGCTTGGTCAGGTTAGAGCTCTCATCAGACTGCTGGATAAAGGGACTTGATACAGAAAGCGGTCGACACGGCACACAATGAGAGGAGCTATCTTTCTTTGGAGTCTTTTGAATTGTAAATAATAAAATTAAGAAATACGAGACTGTTGCTTCTAGCCCTCTTATTGTCCAGTCATAATAATAAGAGAAGTCCTATTTACCTATATACAACTCTACCAACTTTAGGCTCCGTTTATCTTCTACTTTCCTACGTGAATCGCTATCGGTTCAATGTTATTTGACACTGTTGAGTTGCAATGACGATGTAGCGTCCCTTTTTTGAGAGGAGGAAAACTTCAATAGCCTACCGAGCTACCGAAGTATAGATATGGCGAAGAGTGTATTTTCACCAAACTATAATACCTACCTCTCCTCTGGCTGATATATAATAATCAAAATAATAAAGAAGCTTAGTTCCCGACCATTATTCTTTCAGAATCCCGAATTTATAATATCATAAGACCACTGTTATATATTTTCACAATTCGATTAATGATTTAAACTAAACTGAAAACTATATAGAATAAAAACAAATAAAAAGCACAGCTTCTTTAAAGCTGTTAATCTTTAGAGTTTAAAGAACATCATATTACCATAATGTTACCATTTCACCACCACCATCGACACGAAAAGAAGATTACCATTTAGAAATTTATTCTGAACGGTTTATATGTGTAAGAATATGAAGCGTGTTATTAGTACTGGACAGAAACCACCCTAAAACCAAACACCAAATTGGATATTTTGTATTAAAATTTGTTCAATATGCAAGATAGGTGGCCTGTGAGTGAAAATGCATATTTTTTAAATATTGCGCCCGTACGAAGCCGGAGTGGATCACTAGTTAGGTACCTAATTATAAAATGTTTGTTTTAGAAAATAAGAATGATTACGTCCGTAATATGGAATTTAAGAAGCTAATAAGCACTTTGTTTGGGAAAGATAATTTATAAGACAAAAGGTCATGGCTTATCGGTGACCAAATAAATTAGGAATCTTTTTATGTATGTAATAGTTAAGTTAGAAAAACTGGTAAATTGGGTCCGAACTCCGTACCAAGTAAAAGTTACCAGATTTTCTTTTCAAGTTATAAATTTTAATGATCGTCTGGAGTAGGTAACTTGGGCTTCTAAAACAATTTAATTCTACTTTTCACGGATTTTATCGCGTTATATCACGGTAATGTTTATATTGATGTTATTAATCCCGATATTTCAGACCCTTTACAGCACCCATGGTCTTATATAGGTATAGGGATCTTTTAGTATACATTTTACGTAATCTGGAAAAGTTACGTTCTAAGGCAACTGTCAAAAAGCGAATAACCTAATGGACAGAAACAGAATAAATAAACAAAGTATTACTTACTTAGGTACGTGCTTAGTACTTACATTGTCATCACAAAATATTTCCTTCCGTGCGGAGTAAACCGCAATGAATCACGGCGTGATAGTAAGTTCCATATTTTGCTCAATGGATTAACCACAGTCCATTATTTTCCGCGAAATTACTGAGACAAAATTGATAAAACTAAAATTTTGTTATTGAGAGTTTAAAATTGTATTAACATTGTCAATTAAGTAACCACTAGCTTCTTACTTTTAGACATTGTCCGTCAAAATTAGAGGGTATTTAGGATTTGAGAAGTTTGAAGTTGACAGTACCTATTGTTAGGTTAGGTTGGTGGGTACCCACTAAACTGAAAATTTTAATTAGAACCTAATTAAAATTTGCAGTTTAGCGGGTAGGACGCAATTTCGACTCGTATAAATAAGGCGTTGGTACTATTACGTGTGTAGTAAGTAGGTAAAGAAAACTGTTTCTTTATAGATTACTCATATCAGTCCGCTGTCATTACTCGATGAGTTGATACTAAATGATAAGTATTTTTAGGATAAGTATTTCTCCGTACTTTCACAAGTGTGTTTGTCATCTTTTATGTATCATAAATAATTTCATTGAGGTAAACAAACAGTTACAAAAGGGAAAAAAAATATACAATGTTACCTGTTGTATGTAAAGCTCCTCTCCAGACACAGCGGAGTCGACCAAATAACTGTCATTGCAGGGACGTTGGTACAAGTAAAATAATTGCTCATGCGCAGCCAAGCTCGACACCTCCTTTTCATTATACAAAGGAGGACTGAAAGGATTTATAGCGCTCGAGTCCGTTTCAGTACATGATGAGTTGAAAAATGCAGTGCCGCGGGGGCAACACCTGTGCACACATATCCGTCCGATGCACGGACATCCCAAACGCAGAGTTGTGCCGTTTTCTTCCACCTCGTACCATGTCCCATCCTTGTATAACATTCCTTCGTGTATCACTGAGGAATTTGGGTGCAACACACCATTCGTTACGTCCACACTCTGCACCCTGGTGCATGGAGTACACTCGATACTCACGAACACCAAGATTTGGGTCACCACTAACAATATCGTCTTCATTTTTAGCAGAACACTAATACAGTCACAGAAACTTTGTCACTTCACGTCTCAAGTTCTAGACTTGCGACACGACTCACACTCATTTCAGGTATGAAACTAATGAAAAAGAGGGAAATCTCACGGAAAAAGTGTTGTAAACGAATTAAATCGGTACTAAAGGTGTTATTATCACGGTTCGAGTGTTCATTATCTGAGCACTGGTGAGGTAGTTTGATGTATCATTGTATAATGATAAGAGATAAGCGTGCTCGCGTGTTGTGTGACGGCGGGAGGCGGGGAGGCGTGCTGCGGTCGCGCCGGGTGCTTCCCGACTGGGCGGCGGGCGACTGGCGCAGCTTGGAACCCTGGCGCGCCTGTCTTTTGCCTCATGGTTACGTTCAGCACTTTATCAGTAGAACGCGTTGTTTGTTTACTAAGTATGACGCAGTTAAAAGCGCGGTAAATCATGATTTCATAGCGTTGAAGATTCCCTTATATTAAGTTTCCACTTCCTATCCTTCAGCTAGTTTTCTGGTGTAATACCACCTTTAACATCATCACTTCTGTAACTATTGACATCTTACAGAACTTATTTGAAACACAACCTCTTCTAAAACAATTTGCTTAGTTTTAGTGTTGAAGAATAAATCGTATTTCTGTTTTGGAAAAGTCGTAGTTAATGCGTTTATGGTAGGTATCTAATACAAGACAGTGTCTACATTGTTTTTTGGGGTCTAACTGTGCGCTCGACATTGAGAATTAGAAATATGATATGGCCCAGTTGTAAGTCTTGAGTTCGAGTCCAAAGCACGTAACCGCTGGCTTTTCGCAAGCATGTGCGTATTAATAATAATTAATATTATCACTCCCTTAATGAAGGAAAACACCTTAAGGAATCTGCCAGATTTTCAGGCCCATGCGTGAAGATTGTGTGAGCTCGCCGGCAGAACTATTGATGATGATGAGGAAAAAAATACTATCTATGTAAAAAAATATACTTAATTATTGTCAACAGATGATTTTTTAATGAAAATATTGAGCTTGAGTCTGAGACTAACCTAACACGGTCTTTAGGTGTGCAATGAATGCCCATGGTTCACTTCCACTTTTACAATTACTTTTTGCGTTTTGTTTTCGTTATATTGATATTATTAATCCCGACGTTTCGGCGTTCAATGTCACGCTCACTCACGGGTAGACCGAAGTATTGGGCGTCTTATAATTACTGTCAGCTACCCTACATTTTTGTATATTATTGGCAATCCGATTTTCACCGTATCCTTTGATCTTTCAGTATAGGCCTGGATTTTGATTTAATAGAATAAAAACTGCAGCAAAATTGGATTTATTACTCATTACTCCAGTGATTGCAATCGCGGTTACTGAGTCTGAGGTTTCGGATCTTGTTCGCAGGTTAGATTAAGTGTAATTGGAGATTTTAAGAGAGGTACGACATACTTAGTGGGAGTAGGTAATTCCACTCAAATTGGAGCTGCCCGACTGGGGAAGTACCTCCGCCTTTCAGAAAATCGAAGTGAAATAACACTGCATTGAGCTGTGTTGTTCTTACGGTGAGCAAGGTTGCCAGTGCTCCACAAGAAAACGTTGTGTTGGTAGTGGGGGGGGGGGGGGGGGGCATTGTGACTTTGACCCTATACTGCCAACCCAACTATTCCTCTTTCATTTTACAGGGTCGGCAACGCGCAAGTGACACACCAGGTGTTGCAAGCGTCTATAGGTTACGGTAACCGCTTACCATCAGGTGGGCCGTATGCTTGTTTGGCACCTCAGTTGTATAAAAAAATATAAAAAATATTGGGTTATTGTGTTAAAAAAATCCCCGAAAAGATCTAAAAAATAACCGGCGAGTTGTGTGTACAACGGAGGCACTTCTCTACTTAACCTTTCGGGCAATACAGGGGTGATGGTATATATATATCAGCATCACCCCATCATTTCCCATCATTTTTTTTTTCATCTTTTAAATATAGGTATATAACATAAATTGAGAAATTTTTTATTAAGTATCGTATGAATCACGCATGGTTGACAACGCATTACAGTACCTACCTATTATTTCTTAAATGTTAATTATTAAAATTACCCTCGGTAAAATCGGAGAATCTTCTCATCTTCTATTCATCCAACAAACACTATCGAAGAATCAAAACTTTTATTTTTCATTATGTCTGCTACTTTTTTACCGTGGGAGAGCCATGCTTCGGCACGATTGGGCCGGCTCGACCGGACTTGATACCACGGCCTCACAGAAAACCGGCGTGAAATAACGTTTTCGTTGTGTTTCGTCGAGTGAGTGAGGATACCGGAGGCCCAAACCCCTTAAAAGGGCGGCAACGCACCTGAAACTCCTCTGGTGTTGCGGGTGTCCATGGGCGGCTGTAATCGCTTACCATCAGGCGATCCGTCTGCTCGTTTGCCCACCCTTTCTCATAAAAAAAAAAAAAAAAAAAACTTGAGTCGTGATCGATTATGAAAGAGATAAAAGTAAGGTTAAGTATTAAATACGCTGATCAACCGATCTGCAAGGTTAAGCTGCGCTAGCCGCGGTCAGTCTGTGGATGGCTAACGATTCTTAACACATCAAGACCTCTCGTGCCTCAGAGAGCACGTAAGACCGTCGACCCGGTTATTATATGAATACCTAGTGAAATCGTTAGTGGTAGAACAGTTAGAAGCTCAAAAATCCAGATAACCAGTCTACCCTCAGGATATCAGTACTGCCCAGAAGTTGGGTAGGTAGCAGAAGTCTGATGGCAGTCACTTGGTGTTTTTATACCAATCGACTTTTTACTGATTTCAGTCGCACCTGGTTATAAAAGCCAAGGCCTACAGTTAGGAAAAAACGCAAGGAACGCGCCGGAAACGACATAATGATTGTAGTTTGTGATTGTTAAAAGGGCCGTAGCTCATAGCTAAGCAGTAAAACCGTAGTAACGTCGTAGCGTAGTCGTAGTGATAGCCGTATCTAAGGCAGTATTGTCCTAGCTAAGTCGTCTCAACGCTGTGCTATGGAAGATACTGCCGAATATACTTATATATTTTTATATAATGCTCTCACAAAAATATTAAATTGATAACAAAAATTCCTTGAATAAACTTTTTGTTTTTTTTTATTAAGTATTTTTTATTTATTTATGGCACTTCAACGACTTACTCACTAGGACATACATAAACAAAAACTTACAAACAATTTTAGGCATAGTGAGTTGGTCACTTACAGAAGTACACAACACTCTCAGAAAGATAAAAGGACAAGTAAGATAGCATTCTTGAATTAAACTTACACAAATTAAATTAAAAATTACATGCTAAATTAATCAAATTTGCTAATTAAAAATTATACAGTAAATCAATCAAAAAAATTATGAATTTAGATATAACAAATTAAATCAGATTAAAAAAGTATAAATTTAAAAAATTAAATATAGATAAATTAAGTAAATTTTTACTTAAGTACATAAAATATTGATAATTTAAAATATGTACAATATTTTCATGTCAATAAACTGAGATATAACTAGAGCTAAGTACCTAATGCCCAATTTAACTGTATCATTTATGTTCTTAACTAATAATAATTGAATAATTGTTTTGGTTTCCGGAGGACTTTTTTTTGTAGATTAGTAGGTATTTGATTGTTTTCATGGAGGCTAAAGGCCACGTTGACTAATTCCTCTAGAATCTTAATCTTAATTTGAATCTTCTAGATCTGTTCTAGATGCGTTATTGTGCTACTTTAACTGCTCTATGTAGGTAAATTAATTAATTAAAAAATTATGTGTATTTTTTAGATGTCACACACAATGCTATTTATTAATGATTAAATTAATTGAATTGCTCCTTATTAATTTTATAATATTACCTATTTCTAATTCATCAAAAGCGGCCTCTTTAATCCAGCAGAAGAACTGTTTATTTATGTATATAAACCATGAATGCAACCAATACTTGAATTTTTTTTTGTAACATCATACTTATTAAACCAGCGACATCTACATTGCAAATTATTAAACTTAGCTTCAAGGTCATATACTACTAGGTAAGTATTATATGACTATTTTCTGTTCTCGAATCTAAATGCTTATATATTTTTAACGTACTTAAGTACTGGTCTTATACAATAAGTACATATGACAATCACAATAGTAACTATATAGTTACATTACAACTTCTCTGTGCACCGCAGCGCTCGTATATAGGAGTAGGTACAAGAGATATAGAACAGATGGCGCTGTAATAAAAATAGGTACTTTCACACATTTTGTACGAACCTTACCAAATTTTAGGAATGTTTGTGTTCTATAAATATATTGTAATGCACATATATTGTAAATGTGTTTCATTACCATTAAGTTACTAAATAAATGGTATAATTATTTACAGTAGTTTGTTACATTTTTTAAGTTGGCAGCACAAAAAACTTGACAACATTGAAACTAGCAAACATCTTAGTCTATGGTTAGGAATCCCCAATTTCCTGATTCCTCATTAATGTTATGACGTGGCCGACGGACGTAAAGCATCCTGATAGGGGTTCTGTATAAGATTTTCTCCATATAACTAATGTGGATATCAGTATTATTTTTGTTAGATACCTACTTAAATACATTTTTTTTGCTCTAGAGATAAATTCCTCTATCGTTAGTAATCCACTGACTTGTCGCGGTGAAATACTTTTATCCCATAGCGTCGGCTCTAGTGTCGTAACTAAAGCCTGTGTGGTTAAGTATAGTGGGATAGGGACTTTTCTTTAACGCCACCGAATTCCACTTTAAAAAAAAAGTTCAATATTAAAAGATAGGTAAAGAGTATTGAACACAGAGAGGAACCATTTTCCACACAAGGGTCAGTAACTAGTCGGTCTGTTTCACCTCCGCGCTAATGAATTATGAACGGGTGAATGAATTATTATGTTGCGATCATTGAAGTTCAAAGTCAAAATTCCTCTAAGATAACTGATAACCTTTAGACAAACCTATGCTTAACCTACATATCTGAAGGTTATCCCGTTGATATCGTACTACAGATACATTATATTATCTAGGTATTATACCTATGTCCCCCCCAAGGGGTTCTCGCCTTGTCGCGGCGGGGGGGCTTAGTAACCGTGGATTGATGGCCCACGGTGAAGCGAAGTAGAACCCCAGGGAGGGGTTGCTCCTGCGGGCTTGGACCGAAGCCTCCATTGGAGCGGCCAATGTAGGTTGCGGTGTCATATGGGAAGCACCGCAACTGAGGCGGGCCGCGGTGTTGTATGGGCGACACTGCGGCTGGAGGTTTACGGGGCCGCGGCGGGAGAGGAGTGCCGGTATCACGGTGCGCCGCTCTCCCTGCCTTCCGCAGCCTTGGCGGGATCGCAGCCGCAGGACTGTGGACACGGTGGGGCCGCAGGACTGTGGACACGGTGGGGCCGCAGAACTGTGGACACGGTGGGGTCGCAGGGGGAGAGGAGTGTCGGTATTGCGATGCGCCGCTCTCCCTACCCTCTGCGGCCGAAGTGTGGACGGCGGGCCTTGGAGAGGGCCTTGGGCGGCGGAATCGGGGCCGTCGGTCACCCATTGCACTTGGCCCTCAAGGAGGGTCCAACACTGGACGTCCGTGGTGGGATTGCGGATCATGCGAGAGCAGTTCCCGTGATCCCACCACTATGCGGAAGGTGGAAGAGTGGTGGTGGTTTTAGTCGGTATGCTGGCCACCTGGCTGGAGAGCCCGACATAACCGTCCCGCGTCCCCGAGGGGGGCGGCATGCATAAGGCGCATTTCCCCACCCGAAAAAAAATAATGTAGTGAATACAATATAAACAATTTTGCTCATAATAATGGTGTACGATCTATCCCTACTAATACTGCGAAAGTAACTAGTCTTTCTGTTCGTCTTACGTCTAAACCGCTGAACCGATTTTGATGAAATTTGGTACAGATATAGATTAGGAATTGAAGAAGGAAAAGCTTTTGGCTCAAGTCTTTCGAGTTGCGATTAAAACCGTAGGCAAACGGCTAGTAGTTACTAGCCGTATATATTATAAGCCGTGTTTAAAGATACTCTTCAAGGATCTATTTGTATTAAAATTGCAATTAGTTTACATGACGCACAAACAAACTTAGTAAACCAACCGGTGAATGACATAATTAACAGAAAACCTATCGTAAGATGCCATGTTCCTGTGGCTGGCTCAAATCAAAGTTTCAAACAGTGTAAAAACAGAGAATTTGCATTAATAAATTTGAATGTTTAATAATTTTACACATCATCATCAGCCCATATATAAGTCCACTGGTAATCGTAGATCGTAGGCGTAATTCGTCATTCGAGCGTAATTACTTATTACTTGCAACACTCATTTATGAAGAGGATTTCCCCGGAACATTAAGTTAACCTTCACTCGCCGTGTGTTCTTGTAGATGTGATAAGTTCCGTATACAACAAAATAAAGTGAGCACATACGGATGGTGTGAAAGAGATATGAGATGGAACGAAACAAGTAATGGGATAATAGCTGATAGGGACGTAGGTATGGAGAAAAGACCTACTGCGTCGACCCCAATACGATTCATTAGTTAGCAGCAAAAAACGCTACTGATGCCGCAATTAACGTAGTGTCCTACTGGACACAAATAAATTACCATTAACATGAAAAGAACAAGAAGAAAGTAGCAAGAACGCCTGTTAAAAATAAACGCTAAGAATTTCCTTGACGATTTGTATTTAAGTAGTTGTCTGGTAATATGAACAAACAGGCATTGTTCAAAAAATCACTCCATAATCTTAAAATTTCATGACACGGCTACAAGATTTAAATCTTTGCACGGCCACGTACTTTACTTATATGATATTAAGTAATTATACTTACTGGCACAAGAGCTTTAATTCGAAATACAAAAGAGATGCCTATACCCAACAGTGGGTCAAGTCGGGTTACGGATGATGCTGATGAAGTATACTTATTTACATGTCAATAATTATTATATACTTACATAATATGTACGCTAATTCTATAACATAATATCTATAAAAGTATTTCATCCCTATATTTTATAAATAGTAAGTAAACCATCCCTAAAATTATATCTACTTAGCCAGACAAAAATATTGATTTTCTACCAATACCACAGCGCTGCAGAACATATCTCTTTGGGAGGGTCTTCCCCGCAACAAACATATAACTACTCTTATCAAACACTATGTACTCCTCTCAAGGTTCCGTACACATTACAGGTTATTACCGTGCTACAGGTTTATTCAACGAATTACTTAAACAACGAAATACAAGTATACTAAATGTTTAAAGGTAGGTTAACTTTAACGTTTTAATGTGAATTAGGTACCTACTTATGTGGGAACTGTGGCAGAAAAAAGAAAAAACCCCTAGCGTCTCAATACCTAAGTAATTAAAGTTTTAAAATAAGGGTTTAGTATTTTTATGAGCGTTGCCTATAAATAGCTACCAGCTAGTTGCTGATAATGATAAGGTACCTATAATATCTAACGGTAAACAGGTAATGTTTTTTCGTCCGAATAACACTGAGAAACTTTTTTTGTAAAATCCTTTCTGAAAACATGACGTTAAATTAACGCTATCAAAATACATACTCAATACTTTATTGCATTCCATAATGTTTTATAAAGGTGGACTATAGATAACTTAGATCATTATGGACCCTGTCGGGCACAGCAAAATTAGGAGAGAGGAAGAGGGTTTAGCATCATTTGCAAATTGATTGCCCATTAAAAAAGTATACATTAATATATTATATTTATGGTGTTTATATTCTTATTATCTCATTTCGAACTCATTTATAATATAAATTTTGTATTTATTTGTAACATTCATAAGTGAATTTACTTGTTATATTTAAAATCTAAATAATTGTATTTATTTATTATCATTTAATTGTATTTATTTATAACGTTTAATTGTATTTATACATACACTCACATAAATATAACACTCACGCCTATCCCACAGGGGAAGGTAGAGACTGCAACATGTTAGTTGATACAAATCGTGCATACTTTATTTGCTTCTTCAACGTTCATACATCTTGTCATATTCACGCGCCGGATGTGCTCCTGAAAAAATATCGTGGAAATAATTAACAATGTTACCGCAATGTTTAATACAGGAAAGACTTGAATTTGGTCAGAAATCATCATCGGTCTGGCGTTTTCCCAATTATGTTGGGTTTGGCTTCCAGTCTAACCAGATAGGCTGAATATCAGTATTTTACACGATGCAACTGCCATCAGACCTATGTACCTAATTTCTCTGGCCAATACCGATTATCCTGACACACAGACTGGTAGTCAGACTTTTTGGACTTCTGACTACCTACCACTAACGCGTGTCATAAGTGTTCGTATGAAAACCGTTCGTATTATAAATTTAATCATAAATAGGTTGCTGATTTGGTAGGAATTGTATTAATTTATACAATAATCATTTTCCTGGAATTGAACATACTCCACTAACGCTATCTATTTTTTTTATTAAGCCTTGATTTATATAAACTAACATCAATTAATTATGGAAAAGAATATTTTCGGAGACTGCGGAACTCTGATAACCATTATGACCATTGTCGTCGTTGCTGCGTCGTGTCGTCACTACGTGAACTGTTTTCGCACAGATTTCACTCTGGTGAGTCTAGACTCATTTTAGTGCTGTATTTGCTCCAGTCTATGACACAGGGGCGACTAGAGCGTGAGTGAGTTAGTGTACCCTGGTATCCTCGGAGTTTAATGCTATATAAAGAGCAGGTGAAGCGGGGGAAATCTTCAGTCACATTTGTGAAATTTCCAAGTTTAGTATTCAGTAGTCTAGTGAATTTCATTTTGGTAAGGGATTTTTACTTAATTCACATTTTCCCTCTGTGATTCCTTTTGTGTCTTGTTATTGAGCTTTATAGTATAAACTTTCTAGCATAACTAAAACTAAGGGCTCAACTAAACCGCTGGTCTACATACTTAACCATAAGATGGCCGCCTAACGACGCCATTTCGGAATATGAAAATTTATAATTTTGCGTGTTAATCGTACCTAGATACCTCTTTATTATATATTTTATTTGGACCGAAAAACATTGAATCCAGTCTAAATAACGAAATAAATACTGCTGTGCAAGAAAATACCATTAGATAGATGTAGTATGATCGTCAGT
This sequence comes from Acronicta alni, assembly GCA_964056405.1. Classification (NCBI taxonomy): domain Eukaryota; kingdom Metazoa; phylum Arthropoda; class Insecta; order Lepidoptera; family Noctuidae; genus Acronicta; species Acronicta alni. Next base: position 10,736,736 of record OZ043927.1, on the reverse strand, counting down.
TAATAGTTCTTACATTTACGACAGGCACCACATCCGTTTCTTTATATTTTTATCCTGGGTACCTATTCGCTCGTTTGTTCTAAAATGACAATAAGTAGGTAGTTGCCTTACACGCAATTAATATTTAGGCTTTTAGGTGAAATAGAAGAAAATGTGACACTGGCAGAAAATAGAATAATAATAATTTGTAGGTAGTTATTTGAAATATAGGTTATATATTAGTTCCTCCTCTTAAGGCGTTTTCTTAACGAACCTATCCGATCCAATGAATATGATAGTTAGGTACAACTTCTAAATAAACAAAATCTTTCAATCTCAGAGCACATGCATTGCATCAACAACTTACGATAACCTAGCTGTGACTGTATCATGGCGTCAACGGAAATCAAATCTCAATGCTTTTCCCGATCCCTTTGCACAATCAACCTTTGTACCGGCTTCGTACTACGAAGATAATACCTACCTAATTCTGGTTTGATTTGATCTATCAACTACAAAACACTATCTATAATAATGAGATGTAGGTAATTAAAGGTATTAAAGATGAGTCATTCACTTGTAGGTTAATAAACTAAGTTATTGATTATAAAGTTATTTAGAAAAGGAAAAAATCGACCGCGGGCAGGATTGTAACTTCTTATTGAGCTTTATAGTAAGTATAAACTTTCTAGCATAACAAAGGGCTCAACTAAACCGCTGGTCTACATACCTAACCATAAGATGGCCGCCTAACATGGTCAAGATGGTCTGGATGGTCGAATTTTTCCTTTTCTAAATAACTTTAAAATCTTAGCATGGAAAATACCAAAAATATACAAAAAAACAAGAAAGTTATTGATTAGTAAGTACTCAATTAAGAGAAACAAAACTGGAAAGAAATTGTATCATTCTTTATCGTTCGTTTTCAGCTAAAATGGGTCTGCTCGCAGCCATTGCGGTGAATGTCATCGGCGGAGCTGTTATCTATGGTACGGGTGGACTGTTGGCGCCGGCAGTGGCACCAATGCTGGGATTCAGCACCGCTGGTATAGCGGCGGGATCTACTGCAGCCGCAGCCCAAGCTTACTACGGTAACCTTGCCGCCGGGTCCATCATCTCGCAGCTCACTGCTGCTGCGATGGTGGCACCTACACCGTAAGTAGATTTACAATACATATATGTATAGTATAACAAAAATGTAAGTAGGTACCAATTATTTACGAGGCACAATGGATTGTTTATTTTGAAAAAATGTATGGGTAGACTGCGCAAACAAACAACCAACTTCAGTCCGGCCCGGTTATGCCGTGCATACTGTATGCTGCGGACCTACGCCTACCATAGCGTAGGTACCCCATTGTCCCAGCATAGAGAAAAAAGACAAAAACTTTATGTAGTTTACAAAAGATAAAATTTATCATAATAAGTACATTGTACATTAGGCGAAAAATAACTAAGTACCTACGCATTTGTTTCCAAATAAATGAATCCCAATTACATTTATGGTTAATATGTACAATTGTACATACGTACGTGTGTTAATAGGTACGTCAATATGTGTCATAGGTTATTCGAGACAAAACAGTGCTTTGGGGTGGCTCTTGTTTGAAACCATCATAGCATATGTTGTTATGTCCAGTTGTTATCAAACTTACTTACTCAAATACAAAAAACAAAAAAAATATCAGTTTTGCCTCGCGATTTTCAAGAAGAAAGTTTTACTGTTCGACAGCCTGAAGACATTTTTTTTTATAAGCATTAAATGCGGTTTGATAAATAAAACATGGGAAAACACAAAGATTTAAACTTTTGCAGAAAATATATATATATTTCTGCATTTCTTTTTTAAGGATGTAGGTATAATAGGTAGGTACTTAATATATTTTTTAATTACATCGATTTTGCAACTCTTTCAAAGTCTTTTTATGGCTCATCACTGTTCGAGGGTGGGGGACTGCGCAAAAATTGCCTATGATCCTTTCCTACATGGATGGACATCGATATTTAAATGTGAACGAAATCGATGGCGTAAAAACCTACCATATAAACTAAATTTAAAGCTTTATTCTCTTTGTTTCAGATAATTTCACAACGTTTACTTTGCAGAAGTTCCCGTTATGTTGAAAGTAGTGTTTTTATTTCCATCTAAATAAACTTCAGCTTTAAAAAAATAATATTTTTGATTTCCCTATTATATTATCCCTTATCCCTAAAAAATTCTAATAAATCTAATTAACTGTTAGTAAATCTCAAAGCATTAAGTATATGCAACTTTAAAATATAATTATATATCGTCAGTCATTTTGGTGTCTCTTTTGGTATGTGGCAAAGACATAATAAATTATGACGACGACGTCGTCTGTGGTCTAGTGGTTTGAGTGTCGGACTGCTGATTATGGCGTTCTGGGTTCGATTCCCACAGGACACAAATATTTGTAAGTGTTTGTGTTTGTCTGGGTGTTTGCATGTAGTATTTACAAAATAAAAGTAAGTATATAAGTATTATATCCATTGTCTAGTACCCATAGTACAAGCTCTGCTTAGTTTGGGACTAGATGGTGCTGTGTAAAATTGACCAAGAATATTTATTTATATGTTTAGATCGTCTAATTAAATATGGGTATTAATTCCATTTATAATTAAGAATTACTTGGAAATATATCAATCGTCAAATGTAATTGTACTGGGTTGCCAAATAATAGAAGTGTCACCAGTTCACCACTCTCGCTTTGCGGGGCTCCTGTTTCAGGGTTATGAAAAAAATTACTATGAAGGCTAACTAAACTACCCGCGTACGACTGCCCTACGTCCTGTGCTATCTAACTTCAAAGTTTTACTAAAACCTGATGTCTGTCTTTGTAGATTAATTGTTAGCGTTATCCCAAATGCACGATTGAGGGACCACTCACCACATTGTAATTGCCTTTTCGTCGTGTTTTAACTTCATCAAGGGCTGATATTTAGTAAAATTATTTTACATACCTATCTTTACTAAATATGGACAGAAACAATAGATATAAATAACAATTAGATCATAATATTTGAAGTTTAATAAAATACTGCTGAGAGACCACCTTTGATCTTTTGTAACTTTTGATTGGATACTTTTACAAATTCTAGGTGATGTTTTACAATTGTTTTATAGCTTTTACAAAATCATGATGCCCAAAACTGAAAATTACGAGATGGTCCTCAAGGGGAACGCACACCCCGACGTCCGGGTGTTAACGATTTATAATATTATCCGCAGTTAAATTAATCTGCAATTTTCAATACAAATTTTATTCCTATATATACTTTTTTTTTGAGCTTAGAACTTATATTCAGGCTATAGAAAAAGTGACCAAACTATAATAAGATACACATTTATATGATGATTCATACTTAGATACCGTTTTGATTAATATACATAATGACTAGGTAGGTACCTAATATATTTCATGGGAATAGATACATAATAATAATATAATTAGGGTCTAGCAGATTAGTGACAGTAAATTATAATATTACTAAAGATAAACGGGGCATCACGAGCCAATTCGTAATCTACTTATTACTTTTTCCATCTGGAAACAAATCTCTTTGTATATCCATACATTACCCTGACAAAAAGAGAAATAACGAAATCGGGATCATTTTGCTGTATAACCTTTTTTAATCTCTGGTATGTGGTAATAAAGAGCTAGTTTGAAATGATACACGTAGCCGAGGATTAGGTTTTAATTAATACTATAAACTATTCTACAATCGAAACTCGATAAATATGTTTATGTAGCGTTAGCATGGAGGTCGTAGTAGAGTCCCTTAGCATCGAGCAGCTGTTGGTGGGTGCCCGCCTCGGCCACGCGGCCCTTGGCGAGCACGCAGATGACGTCGGCGTCGCGGATCGTGCTCAGCCGGTGAGCAATAGTGACGCAAGTGCGCCCCGCCTTCGCCGCGTCCAACGCCTCTTGTACTACCTACATTTTATTACGTTTATTAATCAAGTTAATCACAACATACCATCACGCCTGTATTCCCCGAAAGGTTAGACAGAGGTGTACTAATTGTACACCCACATTTCGCCGGTATGTTTTAGGTCCCATGTAATAGGCGGCAAGCCTATTGCCATTAACCGTGCACAAATCCCGACTGAGCTACTACTGAGAATTTCATAAAAAAATCTAATAACACTTGGCTTGACCTGGGGATCAAACCCAGGACCTCTAGCGTAGCAGTCGCGCTTAGGAACACTAGACTAATGAGACAGTCTAGACAAGTTAGTCACAATTCGGTAACTAATAATTATTTTAAGTGAATCAAGTTCATTTAAGTTCTCAAGTGTCCTTTGAGGTTATGTACATAACCAAGATCAGTATCTAAATGTAAAAAGTATAGGTAGCTATAATATAAATAATTATATGTATAAAGTAAATAACATCACGCACACATCGCCGATATGTTTAGGTTCCATGTGTACGTGAATTGCTATTAATAGGGCACAAATCTAAACTCCCAAGCTGCTATTGAGGATTTCATAGAAAAACCGATTAACACTGCTCGACCTGGAAATTAAACCCAGAACCTCTAGCATAGCAAGCTCCCAACTGACATCTAGATGCTCTTCTGGTAAGAAATCTGATATTATGAAAGTATGTTAATAAAAACAAATACACACCAATAAAAAAATTGCTGTTGGCGAATGTGTAGGAATTGAAAAAACAATGAGTTGTAAAATAGTTGGCTTTGAAGCAATACACAAATACTTAGGTATAAATATTGTTAAAAACCATGTGAAAATTCCTACAGTACCAAGGTAATAAGTCTGGGATTAGCGCGAACAAAAAAATTCAGCGCAGCAAGAATATAATAGGTGGTGATGATTGGAAACTAAGTACCTAGGTACGTACGAATTTCGTTTCCATATTACCTTTTCACTTTCAGTGTCCAAAGCGCTGGTTGCCTCATCTAGGAGTAAGATTTTGGGGTGTCGTATCAACGCCCGCGCTATTGCCACCCTCTGCTTCTGTCCGCCGGACAATTGCATGCCTTTTGAACCAATGTTTGTCTCATACCCCTGTTGGTATTAAGGCCAAGTTTGAATGCAGTGCTTACGAGAAGTTTAAAAAAACAAAGATATTTATCAGATTGATCTTGATTTCGGATTCTAGACATAAATAATATTGTACAGAGGCCAGTACATCGAGCTCCCACAATCTGTAAAATTTCTTTGATTGTTTTTCAACTTTAACATAAAGTAATAAGGTTCATATTCTATTGGTAAAATTTGACAGTTTTCGATAGCTTGACCTGCTGGCGTCTATAGTACATTGTGTATAATAAAATTCTAAGTTGGCAGTGGCTGACTCCCTTTTTATTATACCGCTCCCTGGCGAGATTTATTATTCCGGAGGACCTGCGTTGTTCGTGGAAAATTTTAACAGCTAGTTGTAATGGTTAGTGGAATGTTGTTTTCTGAGCCAGATTTGTCAAAATGTTAAACCGTATTATAAATATAATATATAATATAATATAATATTTTTGGGACATTTTACACAACACCATCTAGTCCCAAACTAAGCAGAGCTTGTACTATGGGTACTAGACAATGGATATAATACATATATACTTTTTTTTTTGTAAATACATACATATAATACATAAGAAATGACAGAGTAATATAGATTATTACACAATACACACAGAATTATTGAAGATGTACAATATTTGTAGATGGATTGTATCAGAAATAAGGTTGAAAGTGAATCACTGCTGAATGAACTTCATATAAAATTACTGGATTGGCCTAGTTGAAAGTTACCCATCAGAGGTTGCCAAAAAATAATTCAACAATAATTACATAATTAATTAGCATTGTTTTATGAACTAATTTATTATTTAAGAGACAATTTAGTATAAGGTACAATGGAGTTGTCATGTCCTAATTGATAAACTCTAAAAATAAAAAAAGGATGCTAAAAGAAACAATAGACGCAGTACAATCTAATCCTTATTACGTAATTGAATGACACTTAAGAATTAACATCCTCAACTAACTATTACCACATCCAGTTTATGTATGCCTTACCTGTGGTAAGGATATAATAAAATTATGTATATTAGCTTGTTTGGCCGCATCGACGACCTCCTGGTGGGCGGGCGAGCGCGCGTAGTCGCCGTACGCGATGTTCTCGCCGATGCTGTAGTCGAACAGCACGGGCTCCTGCGACACCAGACCGAAGCCCGAGCGAGCCTCCGACACCACCAGTCCCGGTAACGCTATGCCGTCCAAACGCTGGTGAAGATAATACTCTTAAGTCCAAAGCTAGTGGGGACTGCTGATCAATAAAAAATCAATAATAATCAATAATAACAAATCAGTATTAATATATAATAAAAAATATTTGAGAAGCAGTCATCCATAGCCTAGTGATGTCACCATGGGACTGCCAAGTCAAAGGTTTCGGGTTCGAATCCAAAGCCAAATCCAAACTAAACAGACCTTGTATTATGGGGACTAGACAAGGGATGTAATACTCATATATATTTTTTTAAATACATAGATTCTTATAATACATAAGAAACACCCAGACAAACATGTTCATCACATAGGTATATACATATTTGTGTTCTGGGAGAATCGAAACCACGACCTTGACATCAGCGGTCCGACACGCGAACCAATACACCACAGAAGTCGTCAACTGCACCTAGTTTTACGGCCAGTCCCAAGTCCCAATAACAAATCCATTTTATCTTAGGGAATAGAAGCTTTTTTTACGATTTAATTGATTAGTAGATTTAGTGTATCTGTTCATAATGACGAGTTCAATAACCCCTTATTTTTTCTATGATAAAAAAATAAGGGGGTATTGTATGATAACATACAAATTTATACTAACAACTACACCCGCGTCAGGATCGTAGTACCTCTGCATGAGCTGTATGACGGTACTCTTGCCGCAACCGCTGCGCCCGACCAATGCTACGGTTTTACCTTTCTCCACCTACAAACGTGTAATATTTACAAAACTACAATACGTATTTCTACTACTATAAATAAATAGGCAGTATTTTACAAACGTGTAGAACGTTAAAGTTTAATTAGCTTACGAAGAGGTTTCTAGTATTTTTCCGTGTTAACCCCCCTGCGTAGATATATAAATATGACATCTCAATCTGCAATTTTTGCAGGATCGTAGCAAGTGGAAATCTATCTCTCTATCTATGGTACGTACCTACCTACTTCTCTTATGCAGTATACGTACCTGTAGATCTAAGCCGCGCAGCACGCGCACGCCAGGCCGACACGGATACCTGAATTGTACCTCTTCCAAGCTCGCCGCACCTCTCGATCTCTATGAATACCATGCAAATTAATTCATCAAAGAAGTGAGAAGTATTTTTTGATAAGAGTTAGCTCTTCCTTATCCAAACGGATTTCGTACCTAACGTTTTTGGTTCAGTGAGACCAAGCGGGTACGCTGTTTTGTAGAAACATACATGACATCACAGAGTTATTGCTCAAAAAGTTTCCATCGTGCAACAAAATGGAAACAGTATCTACCTATTTACAGTATTTATATTATTATTATTATTTACCACATTACATTAATTAAATGTAAACTCCAATGACTTACCCAATCCTATTTAATCTGAAGAAACCATAAGCAATGCGGATCATCTGGATTTCTTCCTTCCACTCCTACCTGGGTTTAAATAGCCACAACCTGGGACCACATTTTGTTGGTCACCTGCATTGGGGATCTAACTTTACTTAATTCCAAACAGTACTTATCTAAAACTGCAATAATATTGTAAGAATCTAACAAAAGGAGTGATTGTCGGTGTATCCGGGTCACATATCTGTGGCTTGGAATTCAGCAGCGCAACGATCCTGGAAGCCGCATTGACACCCTTCTGGAACTCTGGCGCAAACGTGAACGCGTTCTGTGCTTGACCCGATGCCATTTGCAATGACTGCGTCGTACTAGAGACATCAATTGATCTTTTAAAGAAAGCCCATGGAAATACTGTGCGACCTGTCCAATACATTTTATAGGTACAGACACCAGCAGCTCAAGCTATCCAAAACTGTCAAATTTTCCCAATTGAAAATGAACTTATAACTTTGTAAGTATTAAAGTTGAAAATCTATCACAGAAATTTCATATATCATAGAAAGATTGGGGTAGCTTGATGTGCTGGCCTCTATTCATACATGGTATGTGGTGGTAGGACTGGTAGGTAGGTAGGTACCTTTATGTTAGAATACTTACTGTTGCCCGGGGTATCAGGCGCATCCCAAAGAGCTTTTTGGGACAAAAGGTAACCTATGTCCTTCTCCAAGGTCTAGTAAATCTCTGTACCAAATTTCATCAAAATCGTTCCAGTTGTTTAGTTGTGAAAGCGTAACAATCCGACAAATAGAGTTACTTTCGCATTTAGTTATTATTAATAGGGATTTACAGATAGTGGAATTAAATTAAAAACACAAAACCTACCTAGGTACAAAGAAACTCATCACAATAAATCGAAAATCATTCTTTATGGTATCTAATCAAACACATTGAAATATTACAATTACTACCGATAGACGGGAAATCACGTACAAAATCATAATCTATACCCCTAGGTCACGAATCGCTGTCTGAAAGAAATCAAACATGAATTTTATAGGATTTTGTTTTGTATGAAAGGAGGTCATCAGTCTAATTTGTACCTGAGGTACATGACAGCTGTCAAGTTGACAGTTTTTACTATGAAATCAATATGAAACTGAGACTAGTGTGTTAAAATGGCGTGTGTTTTTTTCAAATTTAAAGTATTTGTTTCTCATCCCCCAGTGAGCATAAAAAAAGTATGACGAGTTTTAACCAGCGTAATACAGGGTATTTTTTCCAATAAGTGCACCCCCAGTACATCATTTGGGCAGATTTTGGTGACATCCTTTGCCGAATACCTGCTGTTACACCCTTTTATATATCTCTTTGTTTATAGAATAATAAAAATACTAACACGGAATTAAGTAGTTCTATAGCACACACAGTCACCCTTCCTGTCATAACTTCCCGTGATAATGTAATTTAGTTTTATGTATGTTGTATGTATGCATTATTCTATTTCAAATACAAATATTACAGTGTTCACTCAAACTACCGCAGGTATGATGTTTTAGTACGGAGTGCAAACCACTGTAAACAGTAAACCATCTAGCGGCGTAACCCATACCTTGTTTAAATAAGAAAAGGATACCAGATTCCGGTTACCAAGAGTAGATTTAGATACCTACCTAATCTACAAATCTTCCTATAAATAGGAATAGCCTATTGAAGCTGGGTTTAGTGGCGGTAAAAAGGCAGCCTATAAAGTTATTTTTAATTACATTTGGCATTAACACATGCTAAAAGCAGTGATAGCCTAATGGTATGACCATTGGACTGCCAAGTCGAAGGTCTCGAGTTCAATCCAAGGCACGCACCTCTAACTTTTCGAATTCATGTGCGTATTAATAATTAATTATCACTCGCTTAAACGGTGACGAAAAACATCGTGAGGAAACCTGCATACCTAGAGATTTTTCTTCTCGACGGTTTGTGAAGTCTGCCAACCCGCACTAGACCAGCGTGGTGGACGATAGCCTAATCCCTCTCAATATGAGATGAGACCCGTGCCTAGCAGTATATGGGACAGTATATGAGTTGATGATGACATGCTAAAATTTCAAAGACATACTTACTTACCTACATTTTAGCGAAAGAACAATTGCATCGGTTGAAGAACATAAGTAATAATATTTCTTCAATAAATTTCGCTGGCGTCACCTAAAAGACGTAGAATGTGGAAGAGAAATTTGACATCATAGATCTAGGAAGCGTTTTTAGCTAAAGCGTCCGGTTTTTCTAACCGGAAGGACGCAGTAAAGGTACTAACATTGGAGACGAAGGCAAATGAATGGCATCGAACAGAAATTTGTCGCCACCACTGTACGTGCCAAACTATGTCTTCATTGTGTAAGTAACAAAAAATGGGCAGTGCATCAGGGAATAAGAATTCACTGGTGCAGTTAACAGGCAAAGTTGGGGAATACTTTCATGGGGTAGCTTCAGCGCACTGGGCGCAGCGTCAGTTTCTGTACCGGGAAATTCACAGGCCGGTAAGCATTCAAGAGAATACGAGGCCTATTCAAATTTCTGTTCCCTTCCCTTATATATATACAAATGTGAATTCATCCAAATTCAAACTAATATTATCGAAGTATGTTGGGGTAAGATCGGCGCTGGGGTAAGAACGTATAAAGCAAATTTCCGTCTTATGCGGCTATAATTTTTAATGCTAGCGTTGCGCGCGGGGCGGAACATGACGTAGCGCGAATTTGGCTAGCATTAAAAACGGAAATTTGGTTCATACGTTCTTACCCCAGCGCCGATCTTACCCCAATATAAACGCGAAAGTAACTCCTGTTAATTACGTTTACGCACCTAAACCGCTGAACCAATTTTGTTGAAATTCAAGGAGAAGAACATAGCTTACCCTTTATCTCAAAAAGTCCTTTGAGATATGAGTGAAAGAAGCAAAAACTGGTTTATAATAAATGGTGATTGGATTTTATTGAAATAACATAGGTAAGTAGTACTCACACTAAGATATCTTCGTAGGCGACACCCTCGGACACGATAAGGTTGCCACCATACGTGAGCGCCGTGGCGTTGATGAAGTTGAAGATGGAGCGCGAGAGGCCGGCGACGAGACCGCGGCAGTGCGCGGCGCGGCGGGCGGCCGGCAGCGCGGGCGCCAGGCGCCGCACGTACTCGCGCACGAACAGCCGCTCGCGCCCCAAGCATACCACTGTGCGGACGTTCGACACCGCCTCCACCGCTATCTGACCAGTGCCGACCTCATCACATCACCGGGTAAAAAAAACACACGGCTACCTCCTGTATTCCCCTTTTTTTATAGTACCGAAAATCCTCATAAGTAGATCGTCCGCAATTGGGAGACGGCAGGGTATGTCGGATTTGTACCGACTAAAAACCGCACTTGCCTTCACTTGCCCTAGTCATAGGCATCATGGCCATGAGATCCGCGAAATTGGCCACGACTATGACAGACGCCTGTATTATCCTCGAAGGGTTATGCAGAAGTGTACTAATGTAACCCCACACATAGCAGGGGACGAAACTATTGCCATTAATTGGGCATAAATCTAATCTTCGAGCTGCTACTGAGAATTTCGAAAAATCCAATAACGTCTGGGAATCTAACCACTAAATGACTCTAAAGGACAAATCATGTAGCAGTACAGTACATTAGTGGTCCTTTTCCACTAAACTAATGAGGCAGATAACCGGTTAACGTTCAAATATTGAGTGCAGATTCTTCGTATCGCATCAATGGTCAAATATTTTTTGAGTAATTTAAGGCCACGTCAATGGCGTTAGGAGTGACGTAGAGGTCCCTCATGCAGGTGTTCGGGCACAAGGGGCACACTAGCAAATATGACATAGGTTTCTCTGGACCACAGCAGTCATAATGAGGACGGTTATGGCCTCATAATTCCCATTTTCCACCAAAGACGCTAGATACAAAGTTCTAAAATCGAACATGACCCACCTCCTGATATGTTGCACCACAGGAGTTTGTGTAGATTAGCCCGGCCGCATATTGTCTGAACAGTTCTTGTGTCATACTGAATTGATTTTGGAATTTTAAAATACGTAATAATAAAAACTTGAAATTTGTCGAAGGTCTACTTTTGACCCTAAAGACTAAAAAGGGATTCACCGTGAAGAACTTATAGGAATAAAAAATATGAAAGCTTCAAAATCACCTTAGTACTTTTTTCTAGCGATTTAGCGTTCCCAAATGATTCTTGGTTCGTGGCCTTGGTCTGCTGGTACACTACAAATACTATGAGCGGTAGGAAGGAGAGGGCGACCAGACCCACGCGGTACTCGAACAACATGGCCAGCACCAGCGCCAGGCCGACGGAGCCGATGCCTTGCAAGCATGTGCCTATACGCTGACCGGTCGCCTGGGAACGATAAACGATAATGAACGATAGGTTAGGTCGCAAACTGAAATATCATCATCATCAACCCATACACTGTCCTGCCGGTCTCCTCTCACAGAATGAGAGTGATTAGGTTATAGTCCACCACGCTGGGCTGGTCCGGGTTAGTGTACTTCACACACCATCGAGAAAAATCTCTCAGGGATGCAGGTTTCCTTATATGTTTTCCTTCACTGTTTAAGCGAGTGATAATTAATTATTAATACGCACATGCATTCGAAAAGTCACTCCAATGGTCATATTACTAGGCTATCACTGTTTGCTAATGCGCTAACTAGCACTCATAGTTTTTACCTTGTGCCTATTGGTCCAACCTTTAGTGAATGTTATTATTTCCACTTCCATCTTTATCATTATGTTTAGCTACTTGTATAAATTTATTATTTTGAACGAGACATTATGATATTTTAGAACGAAATTTGGTACTGAATCCAATTTATCCTGAGTGCAGTGTTTGACAAGTCTCAATACTCACGCCTTGTACATATGCTGCTTCAGCAGATAGCTTGGCACACAGAGCTCCCGTGGAGTTCTTGCGTTCGTCAAAGAACCCCACGTGCTGTCGAAGTAAGTGCTCGAACATTTTCGAACGAAGCCTTTCTGTTAGATGCGCACCAGCCACCCCAAATGATATCGCCTACGGAAATGGGAAACCTTTCAAATCTATGCTTGGAAGTTGAGGGCATACGAGTATCTGGGTGCCGAAAAAGTACATTTAATTACCAGCCAATACGGTTTTCAATACCTGAAGTAAGTAATGACAATCCCTGATCATACGTGTCATTCACCACCTGGAGTCACAACTTCGGAGCATTCGGACCCTTGACCGATTTTGAGATTGTAAAATAATACTAGATGAAATGCTCTAAAACTGACATTCGACCTTAATATGTACCTAACAAACATACGTCTATAGGACCTCAAGTCTGTTATATTATCGAAATCGTCATTTACTACGGAGTTTTGTTTCAGTCCTTATGGGATCTTTGCACGGCCTCTATTCATCATCAACCCACGGGCCTCCTCTCAGAATGAAAGGCTAAGTCCACCACGCTGACCTAATGTGTTGCGTACCTTGGATTCGAACTCGCGGCCTTTGACTTGGCAGTCTAACGGTCCTTTCACTATGCTATCGCTATTTTTATTATTCTTCTGCCACTATTATTATTCTTCAATTGAAAGAGCAGACTTGGACTCGGGAAGCCCCAGTATGTTCAATCTGTGAGCATGACTGTCTTATAAAGACCTCATGAATGTACATTTGTACATTGTGCAGTGTAAACCTCGCTAAAATAGTTTGTAATAGTCTTAACATTAAACAAAAATATTAAAAAAAAAATATAATAACACACAATATTTTTTTAAATTCTGCGTCGACCACAAACCTCTACGTAAAATATTTCATAAAAAATATGACACTTCTTATAGGACCAAATTTAACACGAGATTTACTTAGTAAATGGTTCCTTACAATTTGTTTAAGGTGGCCACTTATTATTCCATAAAAGAGAAATATTAATATATTGCTGGGATACTTACTTCGATCAAATTTGACGTGCCCATTACAATTCCAATGATTATGCACACTATTGATACTTTCTTCACTTTATCCATTAACTTATTAGGATCAGGATCTGACATGGACTGTAAGAGAAACCGATAAGTTTCTTTGAGTAGACTTGTATAATAAAGATATGTAATGGCGATATACCATACTAGATATAGATACATACCCTACAGAAACATAATATCATCATAATTTAATAATCACACCTTTATTCCCCGAAGCGCTAGGCAGAGGTGTACAGTAATGTACACCCACTGTAGCTAAATGTAATACGAGGCGAGCCTATTTCCATTAATCCAAATTCCGAGTTGCTACTAAGAATTTCATAGAAAAAGCCAATGACACTGCCCGAACTGGGAATCGCCAGACCACAAGCGTACCAATCGCTTTAATCCAGCCCTAATTACCCCAGCAGCAGTAGGTACGAGTTTAAAAATATGTAATAGAATAAAAAGGTCACGCACACCGAACAAATCTCCAAACACGACTATGAACAGCGGCATGGAGAAGCCAATGACGATGGAGCACAAAGTCCCTGCAGTCATCCACTTCCACTCCTGGGATTTCATGGCAAGCACGCGCCAGAATGATATATGCGGCACCTCGGATTTCTTTTCATCTTCTGCTGGCTTGAGGATACCAGTAGCAAAATCAAACATTAAGTCATTTGGTGTTAAAAACTGCGATGATCAAATTATACTTTAGTCTGAAACAGACTGAAACTGCACTTAAAAAAACTATATTGATAAACTTTATCGCAAAGATCCACTGCACGTAACGTATCTTGGTTACATTTCGCAACTTTTCTGAGAGATCAAAGCTATTACACAGTTTACACCACTAACAATGAAGATTCCATGAATGCATTACATGAATTTTAAGACATGATGTTTTTTTTGTATGTATGGAGATCTGTCTACATGATTATATACTCAGTTCTTTTTACCCAAGTAAAATTGCTTTTTTAATTGACAATGTCTAATAAGCAAAATCATATATTAAAAAACATATATAGAAATAAAGGATGGCCTTATCGTCATAGTAACGACAGATTTTTCACGCGTAACATGGAGGCAGAAGGTATCTACAGAAGTTACGTGTAACTATCCGATACCTATGGATTCAAAACCCATGGCTATATTGAGCATAACCATGGGGGATGTGGTTATACCACGCCTTTGGCCCGTCCCGAAACTCTTAGAGATACTCTACAGATTATACCTTATATTTATTGTGTAAATAGATCTTTTAAAGACACTTTTACAATTCAATGTTTTGAATTTTTAATGCAGGATTTCTTAGCTGACATCCTCTGAGAAGAAACACCGAAACAAACTCAGAAAATCATGGTCTCTTTCAAGTCCAGATATAATAATATTAAATATGAGAGTGGCACAATGCAGGGCAATATCTGAAATGGCCTTTTGAAGGCTATAGCTTGGCTAGCTATAGCGGCTTTGAGTAGACTAGTCCCAGCCGACGGCACGCATGCATCAGTCATTGTGTAGCTCGACCATATTAGAGGGAGTTCAACAACCCGTTTCTGTACCTACAGAACGCTTTGATATAGCAAATTTGTTTAGGTTTCAAGTCCGAGTGATCTCAGAAGTTACCTCCTACCTAATCACTCTCCGATTGATCTTATTGATGTAGGTAGACAGCACAAAAGGAAAGCAAAAATGTACACTTACGGGCATCAGATCTTCACCTTCGTTTTCTGACATGTTAGACTCCTGTCTAGGTAGCACCTTGTCTGAAACATTATTAAAAGTTACCTATTTTTCTTTTTATTTACCTAATTTTAACTTACCTATCCATGAAATTAATAATATTTTATAAAACATTATAGTTGTTTCCTTTCTTTCAGTCCATCCAAAGGTTGTCTGGAAGAGATCGCCTTGTGCGATAAGACCGCCCATTGTACCAACTCTTTATATTACTTTTTATTTAAGTAATTGTGTTCTGGTGTGCAATAAATAAATGGTGTATTTGACGACGTCTGTGGTCTAGTGGTTCGAGTACCGGACTGCTGATCATAGGGTCGTGGGATCGATTCCCACAGGACACAAATATTTGTGTGGGTAAAACATGAGTATTTGTGTATGTCTGGGTGTTTCTTATGTATTATAAGTATATGTTTACAAAAAAAAAGTATATAAGTATTATATCCATTGTCTAGTACCCATAGTACAAGCTCTGCTTAGTTTGGGACTAGATGGTGCTGTGTAAAATTGTCCCAAAATATTTATTTATTATTAATAAAGCGTATAAAAGCGTAAATAAAAATAAATAAATAGTCGAAACTCGTAACTAATAGTTAATTATCACTCGCTTAAACGGTGAAGGAAAACATCGTGAGGAAACCTGCATACCTTAGAGATTTTTTCTCGACGGTTTGTGAAGTCTGCCAACCCGCACTAGGCCAGCGTGGTGGACTATAGCCTGATCCCTCTCATTCTGTGAGAGGAGACCCGTGCCCAGCCGTGGGACTGTATATGGGTTGATGATGATAATCTAAACTCGCCATTTTGATGACTTAATATTGTTAACGTTATTTTTCTACACATACGAAACCCTGTTATTTTTAATAATTATCAAGAGAGTTATGACACAAAATACCCTAAAATACAAATATTGCATCCTGACCTTCCCTTGAAGCAATTTCTTCAGGCTCCTGTAAAGTCACCATATCATGGTAATGCCCCTTGTTGGCCATGAGCTCCTCGTGCGTGCCGGTCTCCACGACCTCGCCGTCTTTCATCACGTATATGAGGCCCACGTGCCGGATGGTGGACAGTCGGTGAGCCACCACCACCGTCGTACGACCCTCTGCTGCCTTTACCGAAAGGATATCGTTACAGCATCTTCCCGTAATTTATATCATAAATGTTCATACTACCAGATGTATCTATTGTATATGTATTACTACCTGATGTCCACTGTTTCACCCACATCCGTACCTAAGGTCTTTTTGAGACAAAAGGAATGTCCTTCTCCAAAGTCTCTGTACCCAATTTCATCAAAAATGGTTCAGCAGTTTAGGCGTGAAAGCATCACAGACAGATAGACAGACAGAGTTACTTTGGCATTTATAATACTAGCGTATTATTATTACTTTTTGTCTATCCGTCTAGGCACTTCGATTTACATCTCGCAATCATTATAAACCGCTGCTACACTTAGTACTAGATATTTAATAACTGCATTGCCAAACGGCTGTGCTTTCATTATGTGTTCGAGTTTCAAAAATAATAAAGAAAATTCAATTACATAGCAGCACTTGAATAAATAATATAAGGTTATTTAGAAGATATAAGGTGTTGCGTCTACTACATTGACCGCTTACCATCAGCCCGGTCGAATTTGTCTTTGGGGTAGGTATTTATAACATTATCAAGTTCAACTAAGACAAATATTCGTAATGTACAGACGCCAGCAGGTCAAGCTATCCAAAACTGTCAAATTTTCCCAATTGATTATGAACCTTATAGTTTGTAATAAAGTTGAAAACTATTCAAAGAAATTTGACAAATTGTGGTAGCTTGATGTGCTGGCCAGCACACGTTGTACGTTCATTAACTGGAAATTATAGAAAAATAATTGATATTTAGGTTCACCTTATCCAGCGCGAGCTGCACTTTAGCTTCGGAGGAGGTGTCGAGCGCACTGGTGGCCTCGTCCAGCAGCAGCAGGCGAGGCATCCGCACCAGTGCGCGCGCTATCGCGATGCGCTGCTTCTGGCCGCCCGACAGCGACGCGCCGCGCTCACCCACCAGTGTGTCGTAGCCCTACAGTATCAATAGGGTATATTACACCATAAAAAAAACAATGCATAGGTATTTATGACTTACTACTTTTGACTTCACTTACATAATGAGAAAGGGCTAGTATTTAACTGCCAATCAAAAAATGACATACTGTATACAAAACATGCACAGCAAAAATGCTGATTGAGCGACAAAATTACTGATTGAGCGAAAAAATTACTAATTGAGCAGCAAAATAGTCACCTCCAAATATTAAAATATTGTTATATACACTCAAAACATTCAGATTTGGTTCTGGCGTAGTGTGGTCACAGTTCTAACCTAACCTAACCGATATATGTATTTTTTTGTTCAATCAGTAATTTTGTCGCTCAATCAGTATTTTTGATACGCGGTTTATTATATTCCATGAGAAATGTAAAGTGGCCAGCACATCAAGCTACCACAATCTGTCAAATTTCTTTGATTGATTTTCAACTATAAGGTTCATACTCAATTGGGAGAAGGGACAGTTTTGGATAGCTTGACCTGGACGTGGCGTGTGTACTAACATAAAATATAAGTGAGGCTTATCTCTGTGATCGAACAAAAATAATTTATTAAGTTATGGTTAAAATTTTTTTGTGTTAATTTTTTCCTAACGTAATTTTTTAGACCCTTTTTCACTTTTGGTTACTTCGTCAGATACCAAATAGATAATCATTAAGTACTTATAAAGTTTTGCCCCTTCATGTAATATACCGCAAAAAGTAAACAAGAATCGTTGATATTTATTTATAAAAATGCAATGTAAGTTTAGTAATTCAATTTTAAAAGTCGTCTATTTTAATCATATCTTCAAATGTCCAAAACGCCCTTCTCCATTTTAGGTTCCGACGTGACGTCACTGACAGTAGGTACTTAAACTATAAATATAGATTTCTTGTCGTGCTGTGTCATTGTTTAGTAATGGAGTGACGTCAAGAGCCGAAATAGCATGGCGGCTAGCGTTTCCGCGCGAAAATTCAAAATCATAAATAAAAACTTGTTATTTTTCGGTTTTATAAAATTGTAATAAAAATTCTACTGTTTCATTACGACCTCAAAATTTAAAACAGTTTCCAAAAATGGGTGTAGTACCCTATTAATAACATCAACATCAACATAATTATATCATGCCTTCGAAGGCGTAATGATCTACCCTTTTTTCTGTTCTGTGATCTACACCAAGTTAGCCAGTGACGTTAGGTAATACACATTTACACCATAAAAAAATATATCATTGTGAGGTACCTTACCTATGGTTTTACATTGCATCAAGTTGTAAGTAAAGTAACATGCAAAGTTCAAATGCGCAGTGCCTCTGCAAATGTATAACTGCTTTATTATTATAATAACAGCAGAAACTACTTATTTAGGTTTCAAAAGACCTCATCACCTCTAAAGATAAACGTGGAAAAGGATTTCTATTACCTAAAGCTTAAAAAAGCAACAGTTAGTCTGACTTCTTCGATACCTTGGGAAGTCTAATAATGAAATGATGAGCATTGGCTTGCTTCGCCGCGGCCTGTATCTCATCATCGGTGGCATCCTCGCGGCCATAGCGGATGTTTTCCCGCACCGTGTTATTGAACAGCACTGGCTCTTGTCTTACGAGGCCTATCTGCGACCGCAGCCATCGTACAGACAGATCGCGCACGTCTACATTATCCACGCACACCTGAAATGTAAATACATTTCAGGATTTACCACCAATATTATTGCAATGAAAGCCAATCAACTTATTCGATTTTAAATCGACAATCGAATCAAAACGAATTCGAATCTACAAACTAATCGAAACAAATTCTATGATAGTCACGTGTACGGTGTAATGAACGCCCGATTTGTCGAAAGCTTATGTTACATAAATGTTATTTTGTTTCGATTCGTACATTGATTCGATATTTTTTCTACTGACCTAGGATTCTTTTGACAAGCTACCTCTAAGTAAAAATTGGGACGCTTTCTGGTCGAAAACGATTAAATGATTTACATATATTAGTTTACTGGTAAGGCTCACGGGCATACGAGCAATTTATGTTAAAAATATAAACTTCAGTAGGCAAAAAAATATTGTTTTTATATTTTAAATGTTTCAAATATAATCCTACAAAATCTTTCTACATAATAGGTACTTACGCTCCCGCTGACGACGTCATAATAACGGGATATGAGTTGTATTATAGTAGACTTGCCGCAACCGGAGTGGCCTACTAAAGCGACAGACTGTCCACGTTTCACCGTCAAACTTACACCTTTCAATACCTGAAAGTATTTCAGGCTGAAACAGTCCTGTCTTACAGTAGATATAGATACGAAGCATTACACATTTGTGGGGGAGACCATTTTATTGTTTCTCGAATGTAATCTGCTTCATTGGTCGCATGGGGTAAAAAATTCCGAGATCATAGTTTGGATTTGTACAACCGTTAAACTGTGAGTGTTATATAGTAATAGGCCTCTGCTGAAGCCTTCCCGGAATACAGGTGTGCTTGTGTGTATAAAAAAATTTACTCAGTAAACAAATAAATCGAGTGCTTATTTTAAAAGACAGGTGGAGTGAATTACTAAGAAGTCTATTTCTATAACGATTTTATGAGATGGAACCTAACTAAAGTATCAAATATGTATACTAACAGGCACGTCAGGTCTGGATGGGTATTGGAAGACCACGTTCTTCAGCTCAATAGTGCCTTCAGCCGCATAGGGTTGAAACCCGCGTTCTAGCAGTGGATTTATAGTGGGCACATTGTCCAAAAGGTAAAATATTTGAGCACCAGCACCTCGGGCTAGGCCAAAGGATCGTACTAGAGAACCGACTATGCCAAAGTTGCCGAGAGCTGTCATTATACCAAAAAATACCTGAAATGATATGATACGATCTCTTTGTTACATTAGGGAAAAAAAAACAAAGACAAACTGAATTCAGCACTAAGTTTTTTGTTCTGAACAAAAAGTGAATGGCGCATCCAGTTTTTTTAGTGGGATTATTACTTAATTTATGTTAGTACTTCTAGGTACTCATGAAATTTTAATGGAATGTAAAATATTATATCCTTATTAAATATTACATTCGTCTTCGTACTTAAAAACCGATTGATCAATTGTTAGTATCAGTTATCAGTTGTTGATATCTTTTTTTATTCATATTTGTTGCACTAAACACACATTTTACACAAACCTAAAATTTTCAAATACTTACCGAGAACATAACATCGGCATTATAATTTTCTGGTTCATTTATAACCAGGTATATACCGAAGTAGAACGACAAGGCATAGGAGCAAAACACGCAGAAAAACAAAAAACCCATTGAGAGTCCCGTAAAAAATTCTGTAAAGCAATCATAAAATCATTATATTATATTATCCTGTTCTTATAGAACAAGAAGAAACAAAGAGGTTACATTCAACCGCTTCACCAATTTTATTTCCAACCAGCTCAAGGTATTACCGCCAGGAGACCACAAAACCCTACACAAAATTGCTCATTTCCACGACGTGCTAGTACCACCCATTTACCTTTCTTAATATAAATCTTCTTGGCAGCCTCCAAGGGTTTCTTATATCGTTCCAATTCTTTCTGCTGGCCATTGAAAGAGTACACTGTTCTTATAGAACTTATTACTTCCTGTGCGATCGCGCTAGCTCGACCAGTCTCCAGCGCCTCTTGTTTGTAGAGACGATCCGCTATCTGAATTAAAAGACAAAAGCTTTACACTTAGGCCCTTCTGTAGGATTACAATTGGAAGGCTTTTCGTGTGTAAAGGAGGCATAAAAATATTTGAAATCTAGACTTCAAATAAAATAACTCAATATTTGGACATTTTACACAGCACAATCTATTCCCAAACTAGACAGAGCTTGTGCTATAAGTACTAGGATATGACACTTATATACTTATTTTACGCTGACATTTACGCGAACATTATACATTGAAATAAAATTACTTTTTATGGATTTTATCGCGTATATTGATATTATTAATCCCGACATTTCGGACCCTTTACAGCGTCCATGGTCACGGGTAGACAGTCTACCCGTGTAGTAAGTAGTTTTATTTCAACTTATACATATACTTTTTTGTGAATACATACATATAATACATTAAAAACACCCAGACAAACACAAACACTAAGTTCATCACAAAAATATTTGTGTCCCGCGGGAATCGAAGCCACGACCTCGTAATCTGATACACGAACCACGAGACCACAGGACATTTATCTTTCTGTATTTTACTTTAAAAAATCGTTACGTCACACTATAGGATTTTGTTCTGTGTCGTACCATGCGATTGCTGACATTATTTCCTGCTTACATTATACAGCATACTAAGTGTAAGTCTTAGATGAATTAACTCTAAGGTATTCGAAAGCAGCATACTCGTCCAGTTAAGCCGACCAGCGCGAACGTGACCGGCGTAGTGGTGAGACAGAGCAGGGCCAGTTTCCACCCCTTCATCGTGGACATTAGAATGCAGCCCACCGCTGTAGTTGTGCTGTATATGAACGCTGACACCTTGTCACCAATACCTTCTTGTAATTTGATTACGTCACTGGAAGAATGAAAGTATAGCAACGTATTGTTATAAAAAGTACATAAAATATGAGGTTCACCCTTGACGCTCTTATTCTAAAGTCAGCAGCTAAGGACCACTAGAGGTAAAGTGAGTACCTACTATCACTTAATTCACATCATATTCTCAAAGACAGTATAAGTTTATTTGAAAATGTCATTACTCATTAGTTATTGAGGTATTCTCAGTGTTTTGGAATTCGAATAAAGCCCGAGTGTTTTGTCATCAGGAATGTGTACCATAACTACTTAAAAGGCATTTTACTTAGGTAATGAACACAAATGAGGAAGTATTAAGAATTTTTGACGAGAAAGGGCAGTTATTAAGAACCGTAGAGAAATATGTTTGACACGAAGACTACAAGAAGGTAAAATTGAAGGAAGACGAGGAAAGGGAAGACCTAGACGAAGTTTTGTAGAACAAGTGAAGGAAAGAGTG
This sequence comes from Acronicta alni, assembly GCA_964056405.1. Taxonomy (NCBI): domain Eukaryota; kingdom Metazoa; phylum Arthropoda; class Insecta; order Lepidoptera; family Noctuidae; genus Acronicta; species Acronicta alni. The sequence goes on along the minus strand of OZ043927.1, from coordinate 10,714,334 downwards.
GGGATCGAGTCGTATCAAGAGGTGAAAAGGAAAACAGAAGATAGAGAACAGTGGCGATTGCTCCACAGACAAGAGCTAAGTTCTTAAATTGAAGAATCATCATCAACCCATATACTGTCCCACTGCTGGGCACGGGTCTCCTCTCATATTGAGAGGGATTAGGCTATCGTCCACCACGCTAGCCTAGTGCGGGTTGGCAGACTTCACAAACCGTCGAGAAAAATCTCTAAGGCATGCAGGTTTCCTCACGATGTTTTCCTTCGCCGTTTAAGCGAGTGATAATTAATTATTAATACGCACATGAATTCGAAAAGTCAGAGGTGCGTGCCTTGGGTTCGAACTCGAGACCTTCGACTTGGCAGTCCAATGGTCATACCACTAGGCTATCACTGCTTGTAATTGAAGAATAATGAACACAAAATAAAAAGCTATTCAAGATAACGGCATCGAATGCAATCTGCATTGCCGAGTAATATAATTTCAATTTTATTGCTTTTCCATAGACACGCTAAGAAGAAGAAGTATAGTTTCGTACATAGAACAATGATAGAAATTAGACAAATTGCCTGAATAAATATACGATGAACTAAAAATTGTACTTACTCTGCCATTTTTGATGCAAAGTCACCAGTTTGGTGTCGATCAAAATATGCGAAGTCTTGATTTAGCGCGGCCGTTAAATATTCTTGCCTGATTTTATACACCTGCAATATTTAGCTTTTTATTATACGAATAACTGGATCAAAAGTAGGTACCTAGCTATAACATGCCACCACAACGTGGTGTACATAAATATATGAACCGAAAGTAAATAGAGTTAATTGCGCAGGTTAGAACCTAAGTACCTACCTTCATTTATTTAAAACATGCTGCACCCGCGGTGTCACTTGGCTCTTTTTCTTTTTGGTCTGCTCGTATTAATCGTAGCGTAATGTTCTATAGCCTAAAACCTTCCTCGATAAAAGGACTATCCCACACAAATAAATATTTTTTCAATTCGAACCAGTAGATCCTGAGATTAGCGCGTCCAAGCAATCAAACAAACAAACTCTTCAGCTTTATATTATTAGAATAGATACAAATAACTATACCTGAGCAGGTACAGTTATTTAGTTATGCTATATATTTTATACTCCTGGCCAAGTAATTAATAACTACGCTGATCAACCGATCTGCAAGGTTAAGCTGCGCTAGCCGCGGCCAATCTGTGGATGGGTGACCATTCTTAACACATCGAGACCCCTCCGCACCTCGAAGATCACGTAAAGCTTTCGGTCCCGGTTGTCATACGAACATACGGCCACAGATGCCATTCGTTAGTGATAGTCAGAAGTCCAAAAAGCCTGACAACCAGTCTATCCTCTGGATCGGGTATTGCCCAGAAATTGGTATGCGGAGGTCTGATGGCAGTCGCTTCGTGTAAAATACTGATATTCAGCCGCATCTGGTTAGACTGGAAGTCGACCCCCACATACCTCGTTGGGAAAAAGTCCGGAGGATGATATTTTATACTACTGCTATTATTTACCTGATTTATAGCTGTGATATTCATAAGTGCTGATCCCAAATATGCACATAAAAAGAGCAAGAAGCCAACAGAACAGTACTTGACTCCAAAATGGTGCATACTCAGTAGGAACGCCTCTTCGTTCTGTGTCCCAGCTTGCACTGCTTTGTCGTACGTTATCATGTTTTGGAACACATTCGCCACCAGAGTTATAGCGTATGGCAGCGTGGCTCCAGCGACAAACGATGCTATTAATGATATAGAAATCAATAATTTGTCCCACTTTGATGCAAATCTGTACTGGAAATATATTTGACTGTAAGCGTTGCAAAGAAATAGAACTAAGAAGTTTTATAGTGTTTAATTTTAGAGTTTTGGTCTATGAAAGAAAGTATAATTAGTCTTACTTATACTTAACGTAAAAAACGCAGTAACGGATGTCGCTGTTCACAGACCAAAACTTTTAAAATAATATTCTAATAGAAGTAAATCATATAAAATTATCCTGTATACACATCTAGCTCATATTGTCTAGTATAAGCTAACTTAATTTCCTATCAGCTTATAGGTAGGTACTGAAAATGTAAACCCTGATCTAGGGAAGGTGCAGTTGCCCCGTGCGCCAACGATTAGGGCAAGTCCAACCAATCTCGCTATTTGTGCTATGCTGAAGTCGATTTACGGAGTATAAACGGTTGGCAAATAATATGTACTCTGCACCCGCCTTTTAAAAATGTAGGTTGTGAAATGTAAAGCTTAATATTATGGAGCCGTTCGTAGGTAATAGCTACTTTTAAGATTGCATCGTATTCAGCGAAATATTTTTTTTACGAACCACATATGGTCGTCACGGCGCAATATTTTTGATGTATGGAAATGAAAAATTAAATAAATAAAATATAGAACTATACCAGTGTAAAATATGATATGCTTGGGACTGTCTCTTTTGTTTTCGTTTCTTTTTTATTATTTCTGAAAATAACATTTAAATTTTACGTTACATCACAACGAAAAATTCTTTAATAAAAATTTTTAATAAAATAACTTTAATAAAAAAAGTCCTCTAACGAATATAATGCAGACACAACGCCTATATCTTCGAAGGCGAACCGTCACTAACTTCATAATTAGGCAGTAGTAGATTCAGAGTAGGTATGTACATATACGTAGGTAAACACTCATATACGTAGGTACTCGTAAGTCCACTATAAGTACAGACGAATTGAGAAGCTCCTTTTTCGGAGTCGGGTAGGAGCTACATTGCCAGACAGTTGTACACATCTAAGCATTGGTAAAAAGGGATTAAATTTCCAAAAAACGACGCCATAAGTCTCGACTTGAACCCAAGGCACGCACCTCCGACTTTATGAAGTCTAGTCGGTATTAGTAATCACTTCAAGTAACAAATTACAGATACAATGCAAAATCTTGTTCTTGGCCTCTGAGACCCTTACGCAAAATTAATTATCAACTGCATGTGAAGTTTGTCAATCTGCACTAGACCAGCGTGGAAGACTAATTCTTTGAGAGTAGACCCCTGACGGTAAATGGGTTGATGATCTGATCGCCCAAGATCGTAACGAATGACTCAGACTAAAGGGAGGCTTTATTAGCGAGACTAAGATTCAATTAAATAACTTAATTAAATAATATTTTTTGTACATACTGAAGTCAGATTATTTAAGAACTTACTTTGATTCTTCGTTATTTTTACTACGACGTCCCATTTCAATTCTCTAAAGAACGATTAATATCTACGCATAAAAATAAATTTTAATATACGAATTGCCTTCCGAAGAAGATCTAATTAATTAAACTAAACACAAAACTAATAAAATGTGCTGTTTAATGTAAATAAATAGAATCTTTGAGATACCATAATGAGTGATGAAATATGAATGACAAACACAGAATACATAATTCTCCAAAGAGGTTGTGGAGAGGCGAGGTGTATTGCCCCTCCGACGAAAAGGGAGGATCCTCCAACCAGGCGGGTGTTGTGCCTGGCGGGCCACGGCCCGACGGTTGATGTCGGGCGGTTGTATATATGCAACTTTTCGTTGCGAATGTTGCTTGCGCGATTCAGGCCTTCGTAGTTCTATGTAGCGCGGTAGATGTCGCTACAAGGTCATGTAATTTACTTAATAGTTTTTAAATACGCTGCTCACTGACCTCTATAAAATACACGTATAATCATCAGTGACGCTGCTACATTTTACGTATGTACTAATTTTCAAAATGTCATAAAAACACGGTACAATAATTAGAGAATTAGCGTTTAAAATTATCATATTTTTTGTTGGCGCAGCCGGCGAAACGGCTAACGTCAGACTGAGACACGCAATTATTTAATTCTACTAAAACTAACAATTATTAAAAAATTCATAACTTCTAAACTACTGATTTTAGAGGAACATATGTTGCGTTAAGATTGATCATTAGGATTGGGATGTCCTAGATCCAAAAAAAATGTTTTGGACCATTATATATAGGCCACCCTCTATTACCTCGGTAACCTTAGAACTTCTGATAACCGGCTAGGCTTATTATTACGTCGGAATATGGTGGTACCAAAACCTGTGGCGAAACAAGGCTGGAGGAGCATGGCTGGTCCCGCGCTTATCGGGAAACAATAGTTAGCATATTTGATGAACTACCACGATTTCAAAATACGCATGTTTTTACTGAAATCCATAAAGGCAGAGGGAATCACTACCTAACACTTTATGTAGGTTTACGGGTGAAACCTTCAAAAAGCAACCGGTCTTCTGGGATTACACCGGGGTAGGATTTTTACCCACTAAACTCCGGTGGCTGCCTGTTAGACCACATCCCTGGAGGATCACACCACTTACACCCAACACTACTACAATGTAAAGGCTAGACCATAGTATATAATAGTAGTCTATGGGCTAGACAGACATTCGTTCATATTTTAAAAAAGGGAGGTGGTTCATAAAACTTTGTTGTTGTCGTAATTATATTTTTTATCACAAAACGACGAGCAGATACGGTGAAAAAAGTAGGTACCTACATATAAGTATAAATAATTTAGAATAAAGAATCTGTGGCTATACCTATGTTTAGTAGAAATTATCTAGGTAAGTACTTACATTTATTATAGTTTCAACTCGATAGTAGTGTAGTACCTATCACAGAAGTAGATACCTATATCTATGCTTACCGCGAGCTAGAGTAATATAATTCTGTGAATCACTCTAAAAAGACAATTATCTACACGGCCCAGTGGAGCTAGAATGAAAATATGTCTTAAAATTCCCGCCATTGATAAAAGAATACAGATAAAAAATATACAATCTTCTCAATAAAATATAATTTCACTCGGGAGGTTTAATTTTTAATTGTTAATATCTAGTGTTTTAGTCTAATGTTTTAAGAACGTTAAAGTTAAAATTACCTATGTACCCACCTAATATAATCTTGAAATATATAGCCGAGTACCTTATAATAAATCACCATAAAGTAAACTTACAGATGGGGCAGAGGCACTCGTCGCCTTCTCATTATCAAAAAGATAACCTGTTTTGAGTGCTGTTCGTAGACTAGCTGTTGCCGTAAGGTAAAACAAACTTTAAACTAAAGATATTAGATCTCAATAATTATGTAGGTAACTGGTAACAATTATTTATACAAAACATTTATTCGGATACTATTACACTTGTTGACAAAATCCAGTTGAATTAAATACATAAACCAAAATAAGCAGTCCGTATTTTTCAGAATTAAATACTTCCTACCGAACGACTCATTCGCCATGGTTAAATCAAAGAAATATGTTGTCCTCCATCCATTTGTAGGAGAACCTAAGAAGAGTGATTTTGAAGTTGTCGAGGAAGAACTTCCAGTCTTGCAAGAGAATGGTAAGATAAAAGAACATGGAACTTACTGCACAGATTAATAAAATAATTGGTATTATTGTCTCTGCAACATTAATTTCTTGTTATCCATTTTCCAGAATTTTTGGCTGAAGCAGAATTCATAAGTGTAGACCCCTATCAGCGCATGAAACTTACTGGAAATTACCCTTGTGATATGATAGGGGGACAAATCGCTAAGTTGGTATTGTAATTGTACAAGCGCACCCAGAATTTGATTTCGAAGGACGAGGCCGCCATTCCTATAAAGTACTTAGGGGGAGCTTATAATTTGTTTGAATGGAGTCATTACTCGATTCTACCACTTTACAGTTAGGTACTTAAACCTTAATTTTCATTTTTTCAGAGTACTAGAGAGCAAAAATTCCGAGTACCCCGTGGGCTCGTGGGTGATGGGACATTTTGGATGGAGAACTCACACAGTAGCCAATCCCGAAAATGAGAAATTTTGTTTACAAAGACCATACCTATATAAATTACCAGACTTTGGTGATTTGCCTATATCTTTGGCTTTGGGTCTATGTGGACGAGTAGGGTAGGTAAAAAGCTTTCAGTAAAATCCAGCTATTGGATTATGATAGTATTCGGCATTATGTCCCGTTTTATATTTACAGGAATAGTGCTTACTTTGGCTTTACGCAGATCTGCCAACCGAAACACGGAGAAACTGTTGTAGTGTCAGGTGCCGCAGGTGCAGTCGGCTCGCATGTTGGGCAAATAGCCAAGATCCTTGGTAAATATTTAATACCTTATATTCTCTTCCTTTTCCATTTTCAATGGGTTTCATACTACTATTTTTTTTTTTCACTTTTTACCATTTTCAAAGGCTTCAGCCCTGGTCTGTTGTATATAAAGAAACTATATACATAATTGTCTACGCAAGATTATCCATTCAAAAAAAGAATGTAAGGTGTATATAAGTAACTATTCTCTATAATTGTAACACAACTGGTTCTTTATACCATAATGTAGGTTTTTTTAATAGATTTCTTTATTTTTATTGAGAAGGCAAATTAGGATAACCCGTCCGTATATTTTGTTTGACGACTAGGTACTTTTTTAACCAAAAAAATATATAGGCTACATCAACTTCCGTTATAACAAATAAACCGCTTGTTTTCAGGATGTCGAGTAATTGGAATCGCTGGCACTGACGAAAAATGCGAATGGTTGGTTAAAGAATTAGGATTTGATTATGCAGCCAATTACAAAACTGCAAATATAGCAACATTTCTTAAAGACAGCGCTCCAAAGGGTATAGACTGCTATTTCGACAATGTTGGTGGGGAAATCAGTAGTACAATCATTTCACAGATGAACCAATACGGCAGAGTTGCCGTCTGTGGAGCCATTTCTAGTTATAATGAAACCGATCCTGAAAAGCGAAAAGGTGATTTCATCTTTAATTTACACATTTGAATGACTTGTACTTACTTTCTTTTAACTGCATATATTTATTTCAGCGACAATACTTCAGCCATCGATCGTGAGCAAACAGCTAAAAATCGAAGGTTTTTTGGTAAACAGATTTGCAGATCGTACTATGGAAGGTATAATTCAAAACTTGAAATGGGTTAAGGAGGGTAAACTTAAATACAAAGAACATATTACTGATGGATTTGAAACAGCCGCTGATGCTTTTATTGGGTTATTTAGGGGTGACAACATCGGTAAAACTCTTGTAAAAGTGAAATAATCCAGTAACAAACCCATAATAAATATGTATAATATACCAATTAAGAATATAATACATAAAACCTATTTAACAAATTGATACTTTTATTTACACAACGGTCCAATTATTCATCACCGGCGTCTGCGTCGCTTTGAAGAGGGACTCTTGGGCACTTGCTGTGTAAACTTATTTATGAAAAGTTCTTCATAAACTAAACTGTTTGCCTCTTGGCTTAAATATTTAGATAATTGCTGATAGAGTTGCTTCTTATGAACATCTTCACTAACGAATGTCTGTGTATAGACAGTTTTCTTATCACACGAAGGTGCAAATGTTCGTTTTAGTTTCTCAATTTTATGAGAATTTTCATCTATTTTATTGAGTAAATTGTTTTCCATTTTTTTCAATCTAGCTTCTAAGTAGGCTATAGTATAGTCTTGTACATCAGGCAGTTCTGGTTCTTTGGCAAGATAAGAGCCAACTTGTTGTAATTTTGTTTGCATTACTCTTGAGTTATGTGATGGTTTTCTTTTATCATAATCTATTTTATCCTGATCATCCAATTTGTCCAGACAATTTTCAATTATATCTCTTAGCTTCATGTTAAATTTTCTTTTTTCTGCTATAGCAGCAACTCTTTCTGGAGGTATCTTATTCTTTAACAATGAAGTATCAGGGGAAACCTCATTTGGGCTCTTATTAAAGATGTAAGTTTTTTTAATATCATGATTTTTATGAATTTTCTGAGAAACATTATTGTTTTTAGAACTGATTGTAGCAATATTATTACTGATTTCACTGGATTCACTTTTAGATTTTTCTAAAAATAAATTATCTTTAAAAGTATCTATCACCTCATTTGGTGTTTCTTTAATACTATTATTTCCTACTTCTGCGGTGAATTCAACAGGTTTTGGATATATAAACGTTTTTTGTGCTGGAAGAGTCAATATTCTATTTGGTGACACCGGTTCAAGTTTCCCTATTAGTGGCACTGGTTCCAGTATTTGCTTTTTTTCTGATATAATCCTTATCTTCTTCCTTTCCTTCAACAGACTTCTATTAGTATTTTCGTTTGAAGGTTTTGGTTCTTCCAATGCTTTACTATCAACTGAGTGATTTATTTCGTGTTGAATTTGGTTATTTAAATTGGTTCCTATAAATCCAGCTGGCATTTCTTGTCTGTGGGCATTTGACATTGTTTCAGCAAATTCAACTGGCATTTGTTTTTCATAATTTATTTTAGTTTCATCAAATTCAATTGGCACATGAGATACATTAAACATAAGATTTATTGGATTTTGGAACTCCATACTTTGCTGCACTTCACTTTTGTTACTAAAATCTGGGTTTTTATTATAGTCTAATATTATATTATTTGATGGAATTATTGTATTTTTCCTGTTTGTGTTATCCTTTAAAATAGTATTGCTAGAATTGCCCAAACTTTTCTCTTTATTTATAAATCTTGTGTGGCTTCTGACAGGTCTACTATAAGGTACCTGTTCTTTGGGTACATGAGAGTCAAATATACTGACACTTTCAAAAGGATTCTGGTTGTTGTCATTAACCTGGTTTAATGAATCTAAGTCCATTAAATCACAATTGGTTAAGAAATCTCCATATTTCACTGAAAAATTTGCTTTTTTATCACCAATTGTCAAATATTCATCTTCAATATCATCAAGAGAAATAGTGAACACTTTTGTATCTTCATTCTCATTCTTCTCTGCATCTAACTGACTAGAGTCACAATAAGGTCCATCTTCTGTAGGTACTGCATCAAATGTAAGTTTGTCTTTCTGAAAACCATTCATAATGGAAATTATATTTTTTTACAAGCAAGAAAATATGGTGTATATAAAAATACTAATTACAAAAACTGTTTATAAGTAAAAATGTAAACCAGTTTAACTAAAATTCTATTTGTTAATTTAATTAGCTGTGCCCCATGGTGCATCTCTATTGATTTTGTTTTAGGCAATCCTATGAAAAAGTGTTTGAAGATTTTGTGGCATCAGCCACTTTAATTAATATGAAAACTGTGGCTATTATTACAATGTTTATATTCCAAGTCGACATTAATATAAACAAAAATTATGGAAAAAAATTGAAGTTAAGAATAGATGGAAGGAATCTATTAATTGACTCCACTTGTTTTGAAAGCTTTGAAAGTCCAGTTAACTCAATGGTTGCCACCAGAAAAATAAAGGACACTGACTAAATTGACTTTGTACAACCATAAGTGAACATTATCATTTCAAATGCAGGCAACTTGTGTATGTTGAAAATGTTTTCAACATCCACATCTCTATTGTAAGTCTTAGTTTTAGTGTACAGTAAGATTACTCAAAATTAATCTGGTGATTCAAAACCAAAAAATTCTCAATTATTTGTTTAGTGTGATCCATTATTACTTTTTAATACCTACAGAATTCTGTTTACTTGTACTTTTATTTACCTAAACTTTAGAAATTTGATTGCTTATACCTATCCTGGCAACCTGAAGATTTAAAAGAATCGCTTTTCTTGTTAGTATAGGTATCAATAATCAATTTTTTTTTTAAATATGTGTGATTGCAAACCAAGTCAGTAGGCCAGGTTTCATAGATCAATCTTCAAACCCCTTCCCGCAATTCCTTTCTTAGCAGATTTCTATTCTTATTACTACCAATAACATGTAATAATTAACATGCCTTGTTAGGCTAGCGTTCCTAAAGGGGACTGCAACACTCGAGATCTTGAGTTTGATTCCTAGGTTAAGCACTGTCATTGGGATTTTCTAGGAATTCTCATTAACAGCTTGAAATTTTGATTTGTGCCCCATTAACAGCAATAAGCTACCCCATACCAGCAAACTGTGGGTGTACATTGGTAGACATCTACCTAATTCTTTGGGGAATACAGGTGTGATGGAATGGAATGATAATTAACATGCACAATTTTTTTTTTTAAAACAAACCTTAAAGTTCATAAAGTTTTCATCCTTGAAATGATGTTGGCACACTACTCTATTTTTCAATTGTGACACTTTTAAGTTAAGGAATTCCAATTTTCGAGCATTAGTGAGCCATTGATGACAACGAACTTTGTCAAACACAGGATAGTGAAACATATGAGTTTTTCCATCTGTTCGTAAAGTGCAGTTCCGATAAGAGCAACGGCAGCCCCCCATGGTACTCTGAAATACATAAAATGTGTTATTCAATAAATAATGTAGTCACTAACTACCGGTTACATACATACACATAATAAGTCTTAACATTTTAGTTCATAAAATAAGAGCATTGGTCAGAAAGTTGCCTTAAGGGCTAAGGCGACTTTGAGACTTTCTGACCAATGTTCTAATCATGCCAAACAAAGCCCCCCGTTACCACGGGCCAACTCGACCAACCCGACTGCCCGACCAAGTTATTTTCACCACAGCAAAAGTGTTGTGTCGATTGAAGAGGTACCTATCATAATCATAGCCTTTAGTAATTTCGGAATCACTATCAAAACTGTATTTCTAAACATTAATTTTAGACAGGTACCTAACTTACCCAAGTCTTGATTACAATTAGTAACAACAAACAGATTGTGTTTTATTTACTAGAGCAATATAGATATGGCGTCAAGTATTGTTCTTTAAATAAACAGTAAACCTTCAAATAAATATCGCAGAACACTTCGGTATACAAAACAATTACCACAGAAAAATACAAAATAACAAGCAAGAAGAGTGATTTCTTCTCTTTCATTAGTAAATTTAGATAAAAAAATAAACCAGCCAACCAGACCTGAGACCACAGACTGATAACAAATAATATCAATATTCTTTTTTTTTATAAGTCTGCCATGGCTTCAGTCCTTCTTTCTTGCCAGTTATGTATTCGATTTTTGTGTGACAGACACTAGGCCCTAGGGATGCAAAAAATAATCGATTTTTATTTAAATCGATTATTATTTCTTATATTCTCCTTTTAATTTTATAGTAATCGTCAACCCTTATACTGTCCCACTTCTGGGCACGGGTCTCTTCTCATATTGAGAGGGATTAGGCTATAGTCCACCACACTAGCCTAGTGCGGGTTGGCAGACTTCACAAACCGTCGAGAAAAATCTCTAAGGTATGCAGGTTTCCTGACGATGTTTTCCTTCATCGTTTAAGCGAGTGATAATTAATTATTAATACGAACATGAACTCGAAAAGTCAGAGGTGCGTGCCTTGGGTTTGCGTTTTAATCGATTTTCATAATCAGCGCCATCTATGCGACGGATGAAAAAACTCGAAAAATAATTATTAATCCAAATCATTCGAACATTAAGACTGCAGTTTTTTGAAACAATCGCCCCATCACCCATCATTATATAGTATTGTCCTTTCTCTTCTCATTTCACGATGCCTCACGGTGACGTCACTAATAATAATTATTATGTTCAAAGGTTCAATCAAAGAAAAGATTTAAATCTTTGTGTTCAATGTTACCGTTGCTCGACATACCTTTTTTGGCATGCATGGATTTTCAAAGATCTACTGCTTCATATAATCTATTGATGATACAATGAAGACAATAGTAGGCAGTGGTGGATTTACCAGCAGGCTGAGTAAGCTTCATCCTAGGGCGGCAAATTTTGGGACCGAATTAGTTGGGCACATTATTGTGCAAGTAGCATACCTACATTACTCCGCCTTAATAGTCGTACATCATAGAACTTTGATTAGCCTAGAAATATCTCCAAAAACTCTTAACTTTATTTCTCGTAAGTACAATTTCAACTAAAATGTTCAATTGTAAAAATAATCTAGGAACGGACAATAGAGGTAAAGGCGACAAAATTTGACAGCCTATACCTACTTGAGAAATAAATGTGAAAATCCGCCACTGATAGTAGCTATGCCCAATGGTGATGAAAGAACCTATTTACCTGATCCTGAGTCCTGATCTTCAAAAAGGGCAAGCTTTAGAAATGGACCGTAGTCCATACGAATTTGGGATTGCTGAGGGTTGGATTACATAAAGGGATTGATTTTCCGATTTTTTCTATTCAACGAAACGTTTCTCTCTCCCCAGATTTTAAAGTTGGTGCTGCCCTGAGACAAAAGTTATGACTTTTTGACATACCATTTTAAATTCAATCAAAATACCGATTATATTTTTGTATGTTTAAAAATAATAATATATGTGGATAGTATTTACACAATCCTGTTAGGGTAATACCACTAGGGAAAGAATATACCTGAATGGCAATAGTAATGTATGACAAAAATACTAACTAGCTATAGTAGCGTTAATTTAGTGGATTTTGATGACGGACACTTTTTCATACACAAGCGACGTCGCCCTAAATACAGATTTCTCCGTATTTATACAGATTTTTTATACAGAATTTTCACATTCTATTGACTACATTGGCGTAATCTGCCTAAAACGGAACATAGCAAAATAAATAATACCTACACTCAAATGCCATCCGTAATTAATGTAATAGAGAAAAATTGAAAAACATATTTCATTTTATTATTATTTAATATTTCAAAAGAAGCAGAACAAAGTAACTAGCCTGCATATGGTAAGTAGGTTCTGTTTTGGTTCTTTTGACCATACAAATTTAATACAGATTTTAGCCGCTACCACTACATATAAAAGGTTCAATGCATCTGGCAACACTGTACACAAGGCGGTTCTCCATATGTACCTCTGCCCTTCATGGGATTTTTAAGCCCTAAGGCAGAGGTAATTATATAGAGTGCCACGACTGCGCATTAAGTGCTATGTCCTCGGGGGACGGGGCGCCTACGTAGATACTGATAACATTGGGTGTTGGCTCTCGGCCTACGCAACACATACCTACTTAAGTAGGTAATTCCTAAACCAGCTGTGCTGTGTCCCATGAGTTGTGTTAGTGGACATACCTTTATTACCGTCGCTGTATTGAGGTGTTTTAATTAATTTAACACTGACTTGTCCATATGTCATGTCACTTCGAAATAAATAATAAATGAAAAAACCAGACTAATTATATTAGCCTTCATTAATAATTTGTACATCCGCTAATTAGTGTAGTTGGATAGTAATCAATTTAAAGTTGTATTCTGTAGAACAATAATAATAAATTTGAATAAGTATTTAAAGTGGCGAGTCAGATTTTTGAAAAATAGTTATTATATTGATTTCTAACATATACGCGAATATTATACCTTGAAATAAAACTACTTTATACGGATTTTATCGCGATATATTGATATTATTAATCCCGACGTTTCGGACCCTTTACAGCGTCCATGGTTAGTATTTAGAAGAGGCATAAAGAAGAGATACTTATCTACCTGTTATTATTTATACGTTACGTACTATATATATATATATATATATATATATATATATATATATATATACGGTTCTAGCAATTATATATATATATATATATATATATATATATAATTGCTAGAACCGTAGTCGTTGAAATCGTTGTCGAATGTTGAGATAGGTAAAGATTCTAGAAAGATTTTATTCATTTCTGAAGAATTTGCTAGCTAATTTATATCTACCCATATACTTATTTGTCCCAACGCTGCGCCTGCATCACCTGAACCCGGTCTGATTTATGTAAGTTAAGATAAAAACCATGACGCTGATCTACTGCGGGTTGACACTTTAAATGCTCAATAAAAAAACTGCCAAATATCAAGAAGATAACAAAATCAACACGTGGTTATGAGAAAAATTGCCTAATAGCTGTCATACACAGACGGACAGACACGGAGTTTCCTTAGAGTTCGTATCCTGAAACCGCATAGGTGAGGTAGGTATCGGTACGGTGCCACACCCGTGTTTAGTTAATTAATTAAGGTAAAAGCTTGATAAACGTTGTTTTCTTAACAAGCTTTTAACGTGATTTTGCTCGTGTTCGTTCGTTCTAATATTATTCAAAATAATTATTTTGCCATATACAAATAATATAATACCATATACAAAGATATATAAAAATAATATAATAGGATATAGGCATCGGTTTTTAATACCTAATAAATTATAACAAATAAATATGTAACTCGAGAAATGGAGTTTGGCGCTTTTACTTCCAAGCTATTCGGAAGCACGCATTAAATATCAGGCATTTTTGGGTAATGCAGTACCCAAAAACGTCGTAATATTGGTTCAAAAAGTACTGACTAATAACCACGTTGTCCTTAAAATTAATAAAAATGTAGATATAACTAGTTATACTTTTACATTTACTTCCCTACATCCATAATTATCCCCAATAATACCATAAATGTGAATATAACTCTGTCTGTTACGCTTTTACGCCTAAATAGCTAAACCAATTTTGATGTTTGTTAAAGAGATAGATTACACCTTGGAGAAGGACATAGGCTATTTTTGTCTTAAAGAGTTCATTAAGATGATAATGAAACCGCGGGAAAGAGCTAGTCGGTTATTATACAGAACCTACCACAGTACCACTACGTGGATTGGCAAATATACTAGAAAAAGTGCTGGCTAAACAGAAGCCAAATAGATTATTATTTATGTTTTAATGAATATTAGTGTGGTTACAGAGTAGATACTTCGGTTATTCATAGAATATGGATAAGGAAATGATTAACTGAAATAAGTGGTGGTTCCTTCACTTGTTTCTGGCGTTGTATGGTCACATTTCTAACCTGACCTTATCGATAATTATAAATTATTGGATAGTATACGATTTATTAGCTGACAGAGCTTATATTCAGGCAATAGAAAATAGTGATCAAACTATTATTTTAAACAGAAATTTACATTTATTTGATGAATCAAGCTTGGAGACACATTTTGACTAAAATGGGTGACGAATATATTGATACTTTGTGATAGAAAATATTGTACTGTTTCAAAACAGACACTGAAAATCTTGGTAATAAATTTATCAAGAGAAAAAATCGATCTCAGGCGTTATTTGCTTCCCTCCGGTTAAGTACACCAGACGCTTTAGCCAATAAGCCGAAGGAAGGGTTGCAGATTCCAATCCTGCTTGAAATCGGTTTCGTTAAAATGTATATCTTTGAAAATGTTTAGCATCCGTTAAATACCTATAATAAATAATCTCGATAATATCAGAAAGTACTTTTTAAATTCTAGATTAGAGATTAAAACTAGTTAGATACAATTAAAAGGAAGCTACAAACATACAGACAAAAGCAATTGAAAATATCCTATTAAATACTATTAACAGTATTAGTACATGCCACTTTATAAAGTTCCGTTGTAGTTGAATGTCGTTTCATTGATTGCTGTGTATATATGAATAGCTACCTCCATCAATTATTAAAATGGTTTGAATCTGCTATCGTGCCTATAGTAGTAAACAACCTGCGTGCGATTAAGGTACAGCGAAGAACTTTTTTATAAAAACTATCATGCAAATCAGTGACATTACAAAAAATGAATATCAGTTAAATAACACATACAGTTCAATGGCGCCTTTAACATGGATCTTAAAAATATTTGCTTTAAATTGGAATGTAGAACCAACGCGATCCAAGTTATCTGTTGTTATCAAAAGCTTTTATACCAGTTTGATACTTGGATGTATACATTTCTTTTGTTTGTACTACAAAATAAAACATGTATATATTAAAATGGACCTCTCCATCAGACTAACAGACATGGTTCAAATAATTTCTGACTTTGGTCAATATCTTGTCGACTTATATTTTGTTTATAAATATGGAAGAAATATTTGTATAGAATATTTTAATCAATTCAAAAAAATTGATGAATTCCTTGACGTAAGCTGCTACTATGCTTTGAGACGCAAACTTTTAAAAAGAATGGCATTCTTCGCAATGATGTTTATTTTATGTTCAAGTGGCGATTTAGGAGCATGGGTCGTCACTTACGGATGGTTGGTTCCATTGTCCCATTCGGTCTCCTATTTGTTTTTATTCACAAAAATGTTGACATCACTGGACTTGATAGCTCACGTAACACATATTGAGGCCCGTTTACGAATTATCAGCTATATAGTGCAGAAATGCTATTGCTCCACTGATGTTTGTCCAGTCGGGCTGATGAGCGATTGCGTACGTAACAAGAACTGGCTGTACTGCCAAAACGTTGCAAAGAAACGAGATAATAGTTCTAATCCACGTCCAAACGACAGTTTCGAAATGAAGCGGGTTACGAAGTGCTACCTGTTGCTAACAGAACAAGTGACATTCATCAACAAAATGTACGGCTTTAGGGTAAGTCGAAATAATTATAACCATCATCAACACTTACACATATTAATGACAATAGGCTCGCCTGTTATAACATAGCACTTAAACATACCTACCTGTGAACTGTGGGTGTACATTGGTACACGTCCGTCTAACCCTTCGGAGAATAACAGGAGTGATGATAAATATGTAATGTTACATAAATTATTAATATACTTACAGTCTTACACAGTGATTTTTATTTCACTGTTTACCTGTCGGAGAATGTTAAGTAATTCTTTTCACATCTTTTCCAGATCTTGCTGAACACTTTGAGTCTGCTTTTCGATATGGTGAAAACAATGAACTTAGCTATCAGGATCATAATTGGATATCAGGTATCATGATCTACCTCGTAAAATAAATTTAAAAAAAAATCGGTCTCACTTTAGGCTGAATTATGGTTATGTAGGTAGGTACGTAAATGAAATATACCTACTAGGTATCTAAGGCTATACGTTTTTCAGCAATGAACAGAAGACTTTCACCTGTTTTAGGATTGAACAGTTTGTAGAAATGGGAAATTTTAAGCCATAGAATTGTACAAAATAATCGTCACCATAGGTATCTATGTTGAAGATTAAGTATTTTGTATTTCAAGCGAGGAAGCCGAGCGGATTAGAAAATTTCAAACGAAGTTAGGAAGCGACGGAACGGGGAAGCTTTACCCACGTCAGCAGTCATTGTCGCCGGAACCAAGACTGACCGGTTTCTACATTCGCTCTGCTTAATTTGTCTGTTGAATCACCAACGTGGTGACCAGATTATACAAGAATAACGTAACAATTAAAGAGAATAGGTACCTAATTCAAGAATCGTTTTGTTTATCCAGTACTAGACTGCATTCAAAGTATCTATACAACCACTAAATAGGAGAGAATTAGTTTTTCAATTATGTACTAATTTGTTGTATTTTCTCCTTTAGCGAACCCTCTACAACAACGCAAGTTTATATTATTTACCAGGAATATCTGGCATGATGCGCTTTCTAACGTGCGCCATTATCATAATATGTGTGGTACATCAATGCGAACAGGCATATCGACAAAGAGAACAGATTATCAATATCATTGATCATCTCCTAGTTAACAAAAATCCCGGTAAGCAATACTACTCAGCTCTATTGTTAAATCAAATCAAAGGTTATTTGATTTAACAAAAAAAATTTATTCAGAAGCACATTATTATTGTATCTAATCTTGTTTTTTAAGAGTGTAGGTACCTATATGGAGTTTCTTGCCGGTTCCTCTCCATATGACCCAGTTTTTGGGACTGTGCAACTAGTTTTAGACTTTTCATAACTACCTACTAAAAAACAAATATTATCTAATGGTCTAATTTAAATAAAATATTAAAATGTAATTGCCAAAAATCTGCAGAGACTACCAGAATAAGTATATATTGAATCATTTGTGAGTCTGACGTCCGAATTTGTAACTGTTAGGTACAAGTACCAGAAACCGCACAGACCTCTGGAAATTCCAACCAATGGCAACCTCTTTTTTTTTCTGTTTATTATGCTAGATTAATTTAATTGTACACATCAAACTGCATTGTTCTCATGAACTATTCAGATTTAGACTGTAATACTGAACACTGTAATCATGTTTTTTTTGTTGAAAAGAGTGTCTATGGAGTTTCTTGCCGGTTCTTCTCCATAAGACCCACTTTTTGGAACCGTGCAACTAGTTTGACTTTTCAAAAGTGCTATTTTAATGGTCTAATTGAAATAAAATATTTGACTTTGACTTCCCTCAGTCAGGCTTCTGGGTAATAGTGAAGAAATTGGTCACTCGTTGTGACTACACATGCTTGCACCCCCCCCCCCCCCCCATTGAGTATTGTCATTCACACATGTTAAATACAGGGTGTCCATAGAACCTGCTTTAATACGGTAGTCATAAGTCATAACGAGCCATTATGGCCTGATGGGATGGCTTATGGTCTGGTTCTCAGGTGCAATGATTTCAATGAAAATGAACATATGGGACTTTAAATTATAACGTAGGTACTTACCTACCTACAAATAACAGGGAATACAGGTGTGATTCTCCAAAGGGTTAGGCAGAATTCGCCCGTATATTTAGGTCCCATGTAGCCAACCTCCGAGCTCCTACTGAGAATTTTATAGAAAATCTCAATAAGATTTTGCTCGACCTGGGAATCGAAACCGGGACCTCACACTCAGCAGTCGCACTTGCAACCACTACCTAAATTATTTTACAAATGGCTAGCGACGAGTTAGGAGATACTGCGCTTAACGATCATGACAATGTGATTAGTATGACGAGGGACGATCGTGAGATGACAAGTAGTATGGAAAATTTAAATCAAGCGAGAGATTACGTGGAAGAGGATACCTACAATATAAATTTGTCGCAACGTAATTTGACGACGGATACAGCAATTAATAAGAGAATACGGGAATTAGATCAAGACGAGATTTGGACAACAGTTACTAGAAGAGGTAAAAGGTTTGCAAGAGAGAGTGGGATAGACGACGGGAATAAGAAAACCAGAGGACAAAATCGAATTATGTATAACGTCAACAAGCATGCTACCAAAACAATTTAAACTAGCAAAGATTTTAAAATCCGAAGACATATGTGATATCACACGAATTAAGTATGTTAATCCATACAAAGTACTGATTGTGTTCAGCAACGAAGACAGTTGTGATCGATTGATTAACTCGCAATATTTTAAGAAAGAGGGCTATAAATGTCAAAGAACCCTGGAAACAAATCAGTCTTATGGGGTGGTTAAATGTATCGATTTAGACTTATCCGAAGAGGAAATAATGGAGGGGCTGGAGAGTGAAACTCAGATCATAGGAACGAAGAGGCTAAAACGCAGAAATAGCATGGATGGGCGCATAATTACTTTTACTTCCACCATCTGGAAGTAAAAGTAATTATGCAGCTGCTGTGAGAGCTGGTCAAAGTGGAAAAAACACATTAGATAAGAACAAGAAGAAGAAGGGGGGAAATATTGGAGGTGAAACATAATTGGGAAGATAAATCAGAAGAGAGAGCTCAAGAACAAGATAGCGAATACCAAGATAGATATCTAGCAAAAGACAATAGTGAGAAAGAAAGCAGTAGACAGAAGAATAGATTGATATGGACACAGATAAAAGAAAAAAATATGTACGCTCATATATCATGGGACGTAAAGATCAGGAGCTGCGCATGCATAATATTTGAATGGGTTATGTCTTTCATCATGCAATACTTATCAGATGTACCGTTTTTCTCTAATTTTAAACAATGGCTCAAGAAACTAACAAGACATTCTATAATCAGTATTCTGCAATGGAATGCCCAAAGCCTTCGGCCTAAGACTACAGTGTTCGAAGCCCTATTAAGCCAAGAGAAAGTACACATTGCAATCGTTAATGAAACATGGCTGGACCCTGAAAGCAACTTTCGTATAAGTGGTTATAATACTTTCAGAGAAGACCGCGAGGATGGATATGGCGGCATCGCAATATTAACCCACTGGTCTCTTAGGGCAAGTCGATTTAATATAAATATTAGTAATACTGGTATCCAAGTGCTACATATAAAAATATCAAATTGCGACGATCTGGAAAACGTAATTACTATTTATTGTCCGCCATCAGTTCACACTAGTAAGAGGGAGTGGGATCAGATTTTTGGGCTGAAACAGGAAAAAACGCTTATAGCTGGAGACTTCAATGGACATCATTCAAACTGGTCATCCAAGACAGATCAGAGAGGCATGCAGCTGTTTGAGTCTATCATCGAGAATAATTACGTAACGCTTAACGATGGAACTTCTACGCGGGTTAAGCTCGTCAATGGTGTGGTCCACAGTACGTCTCCAGATTTGACTTTGGCTTCCGTGGATGTAGCAATGAAGTTTAGGTGGCAGGTTATGAATGAGAATCTAGGAATCGACCATCTTGTTTTGAGAATTAGAACGGAAATATTTTTGTTAAGAACTGGTCGCGTTAAAAGAACATATAAAAGAGCAGATTGGCCAAAATATCGTCAGATTATTAAAGAAAAACTAGAAAATTTAGATATAGATTCAGTCAATCAAAGAGCATATGACAATTACATTGAGGTCATAAATGCGGCAGCGGACGAGAGTATACCAGTAATAAAATTTTGTGATAATCCTCTAAGACAGCAGAAGTTTAAACCCAAACCATATTGGGCACAAGACTTGTCACATATAATCGCTAAGCGACGTCTCGCATTGGCCGCATTTAGGAAAAACCCCGCCCCGCAGAACTTAAACAAATTGCTAAAGTGTTGCCCAGAGACTGATACGTAACAGCAAGACAAGCTCGTTTAGAAAGTTCTGTGATAGTATAGACAGCGCAATGTCGGCAGCTGACATGTACAGGCGGATGAAGTGGCTCAAGGGTGATAAAACAGCAAGAAGTGCTGTGGATGAACAACAAATGGAATACTTATTTCGTAGTTTGGCACCTCCTTCGCCTATTTTTACATCTGAAAATGAACTGCTGTCTAGACCAATCGATTCAGGAACTCAATAATTGCATTAAGCTAACTGATACGGCTCCTGGTGGAGATAATATATCTTACTCCATGATAAGCCATCTCCCAGATATAGGAAAAACGATTTTAGTGTCTCTGTATAATAGATTCATACGCCCTGGTTTCGTCCCGAAACAATGGAGAGAAATCAATATAGTCCCTATAACAAAACCTGGTCGGGCCGCTGGATCTACATCCGGTATGTCCCTGTATAATGTCCCTGTAAAATCTTACATACAATCATAAATCGGAGACTAGAATGGTTTCTTGAAAAGAACAACTGTTTTTCAAATGAAACATCTGGGTTTAGACGGACGCGGTCTTGTGCTGATAACCTAGCTAGATTAGTGTCACGTATTCAAGTGGGGTTTTCAAAAGTAATTAGTACGTTGGGATGCTTTGTTGACATTGACAGCGCCTATAACAACATAAACATAGTGGCAGTCCTAAGAATGCTAGATCGTTTCGGGGTAGGAGCGATGTTGTGCAGATACTTATGGGAATTTTTACACGAGAGGCAACTATCGCTTCGGGTTAATGGTAGCAATACAATAATAAGAATTACTGGTACTGGAATCGCGCAGGGTGATCCGTTATCCCCACTATTATTTAATGTGGCCACTTCAAAGATTTGTCACAATTCTAGTTAATGTGTTTGTGTCGCAATACGCTGACGATTTTGTATTATATGTAAGTAGGAAATGCATTACGGACTCAGTCACTGATATTCAAAATTCATTAAATTCATTCCAAAGTCTTATAGAAGAACTAGGTCTGCAAATCTCCTTTAGTAAAACCAAAATTTGCCTATTTAGTAGGAGTAGAATTACAAGAGATTTTGTTGTAGATATTAATAATCACGACATTCAACAGGTTGATACTGTAAAATATTTAGGCTTGTGGTTGGACAAATCTTTGAAGTGGAAAAAACATATTGATGAAATGCGGGAAGTGTGCAAGGTTTTTAAATATATTTAAGGTTAGCTGGGTCTAAATGGGGCGTCCACCCGAAGCATCTGCGACGATTGTATATCGCAATGATTCGGAGCAGATTTGATTATTGTAGCTTTCTGTTTGACAATTACAGTAGTGGTCAACTGTGTAAACTTGATAGGATACAAAATGTATGTATGAGAGTTATAGACGGTTTTATTAGAACCACACCGATCCACGTCATGGAGAACGAGTTATGTTTGCAACCGCTACATATTAGAAGACGATATTTGGCGGGTAAATACTGGCTTAAATCTAAGTCGATAAAGGATAATGTTACTATCGATATTATTAGCGAATTATCAGTCTTGTGCGATGGCCAATACTGGAGAAATAAAAAACTCCCGCTTCTGGTAAAAACAAATAGATCTCTTTAAGGTTTGCCGATTTATTCTAGTCCTATATTGGGTGTGTTCTCATTGCATATATGGTTGCCCAGTATTGACCTGTCAAAAAACATAATATCTGATATTGATACTGTACACACCCCGAAGAGATCAATGAATATAATAGATTTAAGAGGAAATTGTACCAAATACATAGATGATAAGTATTCCACATTCTATCAACTTTACACAGATGGATCTAAGGATGGGTTGAATATGGGAGCTGCTGTATTCGATCCTCAGACAAACAGTTCGTTTAAATTTAATATTAAAGTTAGTATATCTATAATGTACTGTGAGCTTATAGCGATCTGAGAAGCATTGTCTTACGCGTTAACTGTCGAAACTAAAGTCTCTTTTAAAGTCAGTTAAAACTACAATGCAATTGCATTGTAGTTTTAACTGACTCTAAAAGCGCGTTATTGCATTTGGCTCGGCTACCCTCGAACCTTCGAGGTTCCCCGATAGCCTTTGGTATACTCAAAACAATCGACGAGTTGCTTAAGATCAATAAAACTGTTATATACTACAGTGGATCCCATCCCATGTCGGCATCATGGGTAACGAGAGAGCGGGTCAGGCAGCAAGATTAGCTTCATCGGAAGGTATCATGTATACGTGCTTACCGCTGCACACAGATCATGTTCAAATTGTAAAGACCTGCAAAGACATGTGGCAGGAATATTTTGATGAGCGATCGCGTACTAAAGGTATATGGTTCAAAACTATTCAAAGCGGCCCTCTTCGTTACCCATGGTTCCAGGATATGGCAGCCCACAGGGAGCATGTAGTGACATTATTGAGGCTTCGATCCGGGCACATTCCATCAAATAAATTTACACACCTAATGGGTAAAATAGACTCGCCTAACTGCGCGGAGTGTAACATGATCGATGATATTCACCACGTTTTGCTTGAGTGTGTCCGGAACGAGTCCCAACGGAGACAAATACTTGACAGCATGCAGGACAATACGGGAATATGCAGCAGCTTTTTGGCTTCTCCGTATTCGGAGGCGGCTGGGGAATTGTGTGCATTATATAGGTATAGATTGAGGTGCGGAGAGTCACTACTCAACATCAGTTGGGCGGTACCTACCCCATAACACCTCCTAAATTCTTAATTAATACAGTTATGTGTAGATATATAAAAAAAAAAAAAAAAAAAAATAAAAAATAAAAAGGTTTATTGCGAAACTTGTACAACTTTTACAGTAAATGTTACATAGAGACCTCCTTTTAAGTAAAATATATACCTGTGCTAGGAGGCCCCGCTCTTCAATAACAAAACAAAGTGGTACAAAGTGGTGTACTTACGAAATATTATATAAGAAAATAAAGAATTATAAAATTCAAAAAACTTAAAAATACCTACTAAAAGTGTGTGTGTGTGCATGTGTGTGTGTGTGTGTGTGTGTGTGTGTGTATGTGTGTGCGTATATACTAATAATCCACTGATATTTTTATGTTTGTAGGAGCAGTTCTATGTCATCATAGGTCTTAGGTTTTAACCATAGTACTATTTTCTTTTTGCAGTCTTTAGTAGTCATGGGATATATGTTAATTATTTTATTTATTTTATTATATAGAGCAGCGGATTTTGCACTGAATTGTCTTTTGGCATATGTGGTTTTAACGAATTCTACTGGAGCAACTCGGTATTTTCGTCTTCTTTCATGCAGGTTAGGGTCATAGGGTAGAACTTTGTGTAATTTTAATACAGCATGCAATATGTATAGTTTTCTAACTGTGAGAATACCGCTCATGTGGTATAACTCAATGGTTGGGAATCTGTACGGTTTACTATACATGACCTTGATGAGAGATCTCTGTGCTCTCTCTAGCTCAATAAACTTGGTTTTGATTGCACCGCCCCATACGGGAATACAGTAAATTAGAATTGATTGAGCTAGAGACACATAAATTTCATTTAGCATTTTTGTTGTTGTCACATGCCTAAGGTTCTTGAATATCCAGATTAATTTTCTCGTACGGGCCATGACCATGTCAATGTGGGTATGCCATGATAAGCGCTGATCAACAATTATACCTAGGTATTTTATATGAGTCACTTTTTCAATATTTTTACAAGAACAGTTTGTTTTAGATATATTATTACAAGTGTGAATTTTAAGAGTTAGGTTAGTTCCGGGTTGAGTGTTGTTGTAGTTTGTGAATGCAATATATTTTGTTTTAGAAATATTTAATGTTAGGAGATGTGAGTTTAACCAGTTTGCAATGATGGAAAGACCCTTTTCAGCCGATTGGTATACGGATTCCCAAGTATCACCAGAAAAAGCAATCGCTGTGTCATCTGCATATGAGAAAACGCGACCATTTTCTGGTATCATATTGCAGAGGTGGTTTATGTATATTAAAAATAGCGTCGGACCCAGTACGCTGCCTTGTGGGACACCGTAGGTCACGTAAGACTCTTCACTAGTATACTCTCCCACTTTAACCTTTTGCCTACGATCCTGAAGATAATCTGTCAGTAAAGCCAACGGGTCTCCTCTTACGCCTATACCTTCCAAACTGCGCACAAGAATGGGGACAGAAACGGTGTCAAACGCTTTTTTCAAATCAAGAAATACAGTTAGACACCTTTTTCCTGTATCTACTATGCTAACTATATGAGTGGTTAGTGCTGTCACTGCATCTTCCGTGGATAATTTTTGCCTAAAACCGTACTGAGCTTGCGAAATAATGTTATATTTATTTGTGTAGCTGATTAGTCTAATGTTAATTAGCTTTTCAATTATTTTAGAAATTGCAGGCAAGACAGAGATGGGTCTGTAGTTGTTAACATCGTCTCTGTCACCACCCTTGTGCACTGGAGTAATTATGGCTTGCTTCAGGACTGTTGGAAATTTCCCTTGGCTAAAACACAAGTTAGCAAGATGAGAAATAATCGGTACAACTATTTCATGGGCGGTTTTTAAGAATTTTGTTGTAATATTATCGCATCCTGGAGCACTTTCAGACTTGAGACTCATTAATATGTTATAGACTTCCCTAGGATCTGTTACGAGAAGTACGAAGGAGGAGGCCCGTGGATTCATACTATTTTTAGGAATGTGTTGAAATTGTGATCGGTTTGCAGAAGTAATGTCTTCAGCCAGAGTTTTCCCAATGTTAGAAAAATAATTGTTTATGTGGTCTACTGAGGCTTGAGGGGTAGTTTCTATTTCTAATAGCTCGAGGTTAAGATTTTTCTGTGGTTTGCGATGAGTTATATTGTTAATAGTCTTCCATATCTGTTTCGTATTCTTATTTGCTTTTAGTAGTTGCTCTTTATCATATTTTCTTCTAAGTTTTTTGACTAAATTATTGCAATAATTACGATATCGTCTGTAGGTAATTTGCAATATATTGTTTTGTGGATCAGACCGTAGCTTTCTTTGCATAATGTTTCTGTTTTGGATACAACGTAAAATTCCTATAGTTATCCATGGTTTAATAATGCGACTATTTCTCGGAATTAAATTAATAATAGTGTTTTGCTGAAGGCACGTTTGGAGTTTGTCTATTAATTGCGAAGATAAGATAACTGGGTCATGTATTAAATTAAGTTCAGAAATATTGCTGAATTTTAAGAGTGTTATCGTTTTATCAAAGTCCACAGTTCTTTTAGTTTTTAAGCACTTGTAAGAGTTTACTAGATTTGATAATTTTAATAGAATCATGAAGTGATCCGTGATAGTTGTATTCAACACAGCAACAGAAGCGGCGTTTTTAATCTTGTCTAGTTTCAAAATAAAGTGGTCCAAACAGTTTTCGCCTCTTGTTGGCAAGGAATGTCCCGGTAACAAGCCATGCATTGCAAGCATATTAAGGTAGTTTAATCTGTTTGTGCGATCATTCGTTTGTTCAGTAGATTTATAAATTATATTAATATTTATATCGCCTGTTATAATAATATTTTTATATGATTTGAGAGAGTCTAGATGATTATTTAGTGAGTCTATAAAACTATCAGCATTATGATTTGAGGGGGATCGATAAATAGCGAGAACAACTAGATTAGGCATTATTATTTGTAAGCATGATGCGTGGGTTAATATTATTTCTTTAACCCTCACCTTGTGGTCACACTTGATATATACTACCACGCCATCACACTGGTTTATATGGTTACTCGTAGTAAAAGTACAATAGTTTTTAATTGCAGGAATAGGTTTGTTTGCGTCTAGCCAACATTCATTTAATATCAATAGGTCTACACTAAACTTAAATTGTGCTAGAGAGATTAGAATTTCATCCATATTACTATATATACTTCTAATATTTTGTGATATTATTGTAAGATCCGTTTTGTATACATGAAATTGTTTTAAAAAATCTTCAAATTGAAATTCCCTAGCTTGCGCTATAGCTATTTCGTCTATTTCTTGCATTATTGTATGTGTACTATCCATGATCTAAGTAAATAGGCATTGTATATGGATTTAATATTATTAGAATCATAACTTATAGTTGACGATACGTGAGCGGAAGATGAGCAATTATATTTGCGAGTTTTTAGAGTACGCAGTAGTACATTGTAATTAGGATTACGGGGCGACATAGTCAATGTTGACAAAGTCCCTTAAATAAAGATTTAAAAAAAAAACCACTACCTAAATCATGAAGCACTGAAGCAGTTCAAAATATGGATTTAAAAATTTACTATAAGTTTTCTCCGTTTTCACGCACAAAGTAACGATATAAATCTACAAAACAAAATATATTTAGCTAGACATTTTCCATCTGTACTGACACGAGCTACCGAACTCAGCCTGGAATTAATTGTAAATATCTGGGAAACCGCACCCAGATACTCATACTGGGAACGAAGCGAAACGAAGCTAAGTTCGTTTAGCTTA
The DNA here is from genome assembly GCA_964056405.1 of Acronicta alni. NCBI lineage: Eukaryota > Metazoa > Arthropoda > Insecta > Lepidoptera > Noctuidae > Acronicta > Acronicta alni. Next base: position 10,687,255 of record OZ043927.1, on the reverse strand, counting down.
GCTTATGTCGCCCAACTAGTGAGAGCTAAGCGAGCTAAACGAAGTGGGTTCACACCAGAAACTAAGGTCAAACTAACGATGTAGTGATGTCATGGGTATGCCGTTCTTCACGGCATACCACTTCGCTTAGATGGGATCTATGGTTCGCATCGCCGCCGCACCGCTCTGTCTCGTGGTATCCCATTCAGTAGTAGAATACCCTCGCCCATACATTTGTACCCGCTCAGCAAAATTCACACGCCTTGCCGCTGAGACTGGCCGGTGGCGGCGTGTCGTACGTGGCTTAAGGCATACTTCATACATTTGTATTGTCATTTAGACCGTTTCCTACCACTCGTCGCCCCGCGCTAAGAAGGCGCTGCTAGCTTAGTTTCGCTTCGTTTCCAGTGTGGCCCGAGTACATATATGTTATTAAGTATTCTTATTTTAGCAGTATGTCTTTTTCAACAGATAAGGAGCTACGATCGGCGATTCGGGATTTACGGACTTTATTACAAGAACGACCCATTTATTTCAACATGGCAAATTTTACAATACTGAACTATTCGCTTTTAGTATCTATTGCTTCTGTTGTTGTTACCTATACAATAATATTAGTACAAAGTGCAAATTGAATTTAATACATTTAATATTGACTAATGAGTAATGATCTGCACAAGATCAAGATGATAAACCACCTATTTGGTGGTTTATCACTATAACTTTGCCAAGAAAGTCAGAATAATGTCATGTCCATATATTAATAATATAATTTCATGTCATACATTGAGACTTGAATAATAATTTAATCAACAATAACCCAACACAAAGAGGTAACATTGGTAATTTATTTAAAATAAGTAATAGAAACAGTTGACACTCACTACATTAGCTTAATATATTTTTTTATTATCAATAATTATGTGAAAGAATAATTCATCTGCAGGTATGACTCAAACTTGCATACCTCAACCATAACTACCTAAGCCACCAACAAGCTTATTAATAACTAGGTATCTGTGTATGTTTATAGTAAAAGCTATTCAATGTAGGTCCTATTGACACAGTAAGTGTTCTCATAAAATGCAATCCTAACCTGGGAACACAGCAGCTACAAAGGCACACAACAAAGCTTTTGTTGCATTTCTGTAGCACACACTTGCAGTCCACCGAGAAATTTCTGTTATGGAGCATTTGTGAAGTAATACCAAGTTAATTGTTTAGAATGTTATTTATTTTATTGTTGAATAAATGAATGCCATTTTGAGTAGTTATATATTACTGTTAACCCTTTTTAAAGACAATTAGATCTACCACAAAAGTCATTCAAGATTCAAGTCACTCTTGTTTTTCAATTAATAGAAATAAACTAGTTATACTATTTTGTATTACATTAGCAGTGTCAGGCGGCTACTGAGCATGCGGTCTAGGGACCAATTCCCAGGTTAAGCCATTCCAAAATGGAAGAATATATTATTACATGTTGTACAATATTTTATTGCATGTTCTCCAATTCATAGAAAGAACAGTCAGCAGAAACTTACAATTTAGGTATGTACTTCAATTACACTAGTGGGGTAAACACTTGTTCTAGCATAACTAAATTTACACTGAACACTTTTTTTCGAGTTCTATTAATTTATCTTTACGGTCCACACCACTGTTGTATCCGCCTTTGGACCCTGAAGCAACGAGTCTGTGACATGGCACCATTATAAGTAATGAGTTAGCACCACAGGCTGCACCCACAGCTCGAGAATGGCTTGATGGACGGCCTAAAGCCTTAGCTAAATCACCATAACTTTGGGTTGATCCATAGGGTAGTTCCAGGAGTTTGTCCCATACTTCCTGTTAACCAGTCACAACATTTAGTATGTAAGTACTTATAAATATTAACATAATAATATATGATTGTAGTAAGTAGGGACTTAAACTCACCTTTTGAAAATCCGAGCCAAATGTTTGTATAGGCACTGAAAATTTCTTCAGTTTACCTTCAAAGTAACTTGAAAGCTCTTCTTCGAATTTTAATAACAATTTGTTTTTACTTTCAATGAATTTACACGATAGCTCTTTGGCGAGAGTTTCAAAACTTTTTTCAAAGTTTTTTGAGTCTTCAAACGTTACGATGTATAAATAGTTATTATCAGCTGCAGCTGTGGCTTTCCCCACAGGCGATTCATAAGTGTAAACACAAACAACAGTCGCAGAGTTTGTAGCAAACTTTGTTATGATCTTCGATAATGACATGGTTCTATCAAACTTACAGAACTTTTAATCACTCGTAACGGATATAAAACTATTTTAGGTAGGTACCTACTGTTTTATAAAAATCGCAAAACAGATGTATGTACCTATTACGAAAAAATAAGACTTGTTACGTGAGTGATGCTGATGAATAAAAAATAAATTAAAATTATTTGCTAAGTATTTGAATTGTTAAATTTTTGATTTTTAAACGACGGTTGCTTCTCACTAACAAAACAAAAAATAACAATTTTTCTCTCCCGACCCGAACGGTCGAGTCCCGCCTTTGGCGCCTTTTTTCTTGACGTTGTTAAAATTTAGTGATGTTGATAATCGATTATCAATAATCGATTATTTATATAATCGACCATAATCGAGGGTGATTTATGAAATCGATTACGTAATCGATTATAATAAATAATCGTCAAAATTACTAAGATCAGAAATGTATTTTATATCTACACTATTTACTAACCGCAGCAGATAATACTAGGCACATAATATATTAAAGGTGTTTATTAATAGTAGCCAAGACTCTTTTTGCAATTACGACACAATTATTAATTAATATATTATAGTTTTATTTGAGTAGGTTTCTTTTTTTTTTGTATCGCTAAATAATGTATTTTAGTTATACATATACAGTTTTATTTAGTCCTTATTAACACCTTTTGAATTTCTACTACTAATCCACTACTGCAAATGTATGTATTTTATTTTTATCAAAAGTTTTTGAACTTTAATTATTATTATTATAATGATATTATTTACTGCAAGGTTTTGCAACCAGTGTGTTACGCTCCTAACGAACAGCGAAGTATTGTCAACTTGTAACTGTTACTGTCATAATGTCATTTTCAGTGCAAGATTTATCGAACGTGTCTCTTGTGTTGTTCATAGTTCGTTACTTATTGTTATAATTTTTATATTATATTTTATCAATCAATTTAACTTTGCGGAAATAGTCAAAGTCAAAATGTTTTATTTCAATTAGACCAATAAAATAGCACTTTTGAAAAGTCAAAACTAGTTGCACGGTTCCAAAAAGTGGGTCTTGAGAAGAACCGGCAAGAAACTCCATAGACACTCATTTTTAAATATGTGTGTGGTATGTGCAATAATTGCACATACCACACACATTGCTTTAGTAAACTCCGGGTATAGGTGTTTGTTTGTGCGTGTGCGATAAACTGCGATGCGAGACCGATCGGGGAATCCTTGCAATCAATATTTTCATAAAGTTGTGCTGTGTTGCCATTAATACATTTTCAATTACGCTGAATCTGAATAAGTTTTTTTTTATAAACATAAAATGGAAATAATGTTCGTTTTGAAATGGTAATAAATAATAAGTATTTTATAATTTAACAACCATTTCGGTAAAGCACTAGATTTCCCGCTAGGAGTCAATTGCTAATAATGGGAGTTGACCCTGTAATAGGTAGGAGTAGAGGGGTAGGAGTACCCTAAAATTCCGCTAGAACCTTTAAGAAGAGAGCCTATTGTTTTTTCGAAGGCCGGCAACGCACTTCCAACCTCTCTGGTGTTGTGGGTATCAATGGGCGGCGGTGATCACTTACCATCAGGTGACACGCAGCTTGCTCGCTTGCTCCCTCCTCCACAAAAAAACTAGCGCCAAAAGCGCTAAAATGGGATGGGCTGGGACTTAACGTATCGTTCGTATACATAATTTCGTCTCTACAGCTGACTTTATACAACAACAAACAATTTAAAAATCTTGGTATAGACTTACAAAGCATGTGTTTCATAAAATACGAATAGCTATTGCCTGCAGTTCAATCAAAATTTAGCGCTTTGGCCCTGAAGTTGAAAACATAATAAACAGACTGATATAATTACTTTCACAATATGAGGTATTAGTTTGGATAGTCACCGTACAGATTTTACACAAACTTGATAGATAGATGTTTTATTTCATAACCGCGGTAACGTTCAAATTATTTTACTTTAACGACAGCTTTTCCTGTGTTTTCTCCCCTGAGCATTCCCACGAGAGCATTTACCATATTATCAAAACCATGATACACTTTTTCTTGATATTTTAGCTTTCCTTCAAGAAGCCATTTAAGATTTGCGTCAACGCCTTCATTCCAACGATCTGTCCAGCGATTAACCAGAAATCCTTCAATTTTTAATTCTTTTAAAACAATTGCCGGTTGCAGAATAGAGACTGAAACAAAATAGAATACTTATCTAATTCAAAATAGCCTCTGTCTACGCACAGGTTTATCACTCTACAAACTGTACTAGCTGCCTTGAATTTTGGACGTCATCAGTGTGTTGTCGACAAATTATCAACGAATAAGCAAGGTCACCCAGTCTGCTAAATTAAAAATTGCCAATTAAATCGTGTCGCGTGGCTTTAGCTTGCTGCGGTAGTATGATGTTAGAAGAAATTATTCGAACTTTTTTATTCACTATTTCGTTTGTTTTTACCATCCGGCAACTCCAATTTGGCCAAAATAATAAAAACAGTTTTCATTTGCAATCTTACTTCCAAAACGCGAATTAATTTATAATAAATATAATTTTATGAAAAAAGTATAAAAATATTTTTGGTATGTACCTTTTGGTAGCTTGGTATCATTATACGATGAAATGGAACCGCAAACAGCTACCCTTCCATATTTATTCATGTAGTTGATTATAGTTGAACTTATTTCACCGCCTACCTGTAGAAAACCACAACTTGGAGAACAATCCGCATAAAATGAACCGCACACTGTCTAAACATATTCTGCTCTAGCTATGGCACTCTGCGCATATATTTTGTAATAGACGAAATACTGTAAGAATAGGATACGCTTGTCGAGCAAAGTCGTGTGAGCACTCACATTATCGAAATAGCAGTCAACTCTGTTAGGGCAACCTTCTTTAAGGGCAGCTCTAATGTCACTGGTTTTATAGTTAAACGCACGATCAAAACCCAGTTCTTTCTCCAAATATTCACATTTTTCATCGGTTCCAGCAAATCCAACTACGCGACAACCTATAAAAACATATAAGTATTTACGCTCGAATATCTTTTGTCACAAGTAAGGCCATACGTATGTAGTTAACTCCATAATCCGCATTTATAAGTAAAGGGGATCGTGTTCAAGCGTTATTCAAGCCTTGACTATCTTCCCCAGTCACGCTTGATTTTACTTATCTTCCCAGCCGATTTCGGCTATGGTGACTACCATTAATTATTAGCGAAGGAACTAGTATGGTCAGTAAAGTAAAACGGAATAGTCAATAAATAAATAGTAGATCAATAAGAACGAAACCTTTTTCTTACCTAAAATTTTACCAATTTGTCCAACATGTGAGCCAACCGCGCCAGCTGCACCAGTAATCACAATCGTTTCGTCAGGTTTTGGTTGGCATATTTCCTTTAAACCAAAATAGGCCGTGTTACTGAAATAAATTAATATCGTTCTAGTTTACTATATTCCGTAGGTACAGTTAACGAAATAAATATTTAAAGAAAGATAATTAAGGGTGGTTAAAGGCCAGTAATATTTATCCAACAGTTAATTACCGTAATCTTAATTGAGTGATTTCCTTGCGGCGTCAGTCGGGGAAAATGACAATTACTTTTCTATCGTGTCTGGTTATTAGTTTTTGATACATAATTTGATACATACATAATTTTGGTACCCACCCAGGCATTCCGAGAATCCCCAAAGCAAGGGAAACGGGGTGTGATCCGAAATTGGGCAAAAGTGTTATAGGTAAAAGACCCGCTTTGTTAGATGCAATATCAGGATTTAAGATAGTGTGTGTGCGCCATCCAAAAGACCCGGTAATGTATTTTCCAACTGCATAATTTTCATTACGACTCGCTATTATTCTGAAATATTGATATGTATGTTAAAATTATTCAATCATACCAAAATGATTTTACTAATATTTGGAACTAACTTGGCTACTTGTCCTCCGATCATATCAGTGGGTAATTTATAGCCGATCATGTAAGCCCTCATGTAAGGGTCCACACTTAGATATTCAGCTTCCATCAATATTTCTAAAAATATAACAAATTATAAATGTTTACTTATATAAATGAGTAAAAGAACCATCAACCCCACCCCTACACTTAAAGTGGGATGAATTTACTGGTCTCATCTATCTCATGGTGGCAGTGTCGTTGGATAGATCGTTCAAAATTATTGCGTGTGTGTGAAAAGCATTATTTGAATTAAGGATACGTTTGCGAAATATTTAGCTTTATATTTAGTTCAGAGCTATATGCTATATCGTAATATGATTCTCTGGACTGCGCCCTTTCCACCCACTACCGGACGCTAGCTATCTGGAATCTAATGTAATACTCTTTTGAAATTCCAATCTTATGAAAGATTGCCGCATTGAGATGTTTAAATTGATCGCCGTCAAATACCCTAAAACATGAACGTCATGCCATTTATTTACAGCTTATGACACAATATGTCGTGCTAATAGCGTAGACTGAACTCCACTTCAAACATTTCACTACAAAGCGTGTTTTCCTCTGATGTAAATTAATAATGCATATTGGTTTTAAAGTTCCGTATTTTGTACCTCCTTCCTTTAATTCGGGAAGTTCTTGTTCAACAATTTTAAAATCTGTTTCCTTGGGTTCACCCTGAAAATATTTCGTTAGGACATATTTTTGCGCTGTAACTTTGCCCGTAACTCCAGAATACATCCGTCTTGCTAACGTAATAGTAGAAAGTGATTTCGCCATGTTTGAACTACTGTTTCCGAAGGATCCTTAAAAAAAAACAATCAAACATTGAACAGCAGGTATTTTTACATAATTATCTTATACTAGGTGTGTCCATGGGAGACCCCTACGCGGCAGGTCCAGACGGAGATGGTGGGATGAGCTGGACTTGTTAGAGAGACTGGTCCATAGATCAATATACCCTTTCGACTGGTCCTTGGTAGCAACGCACAGAGGGAAGTGGAAGAAGAGTGGGGAGGCTATTGCCCTGTAGTAGTACACTATATGCTTGTAAAAAAAGGTGTGCCCGCGGTTTTTGTTTCAAATTCGACTGGTATTTCCAGAGATTAGCAATTCACCAAAAAACAAACAAAATCTTCTGCTTTATTTATATTAATTCATAATATAGATACAAAAAAATCTTCGTGACCTTAATTAAATTGATCTAACTTTTAACTCTAGTCGATTATGTCGACAAATGTGAAGAATAATCATTAATCTGTGGTGTGGAGGTACATTTACAATGAATGAAAATACATTTCGAATAATTTCTTTATAACACACACAAGTCACAACACTATGCACACAATTTACAAAATGGCCTACGTTTTGTTTGGGTTGAGTTTTTCTCAATAAAGTGGCTCTGAGTCTGAGTTTCAATCCCTGATTTAAACACTAAGTAAACGTTTATTTCTAATCTTAATCTCTTACGATGTAGAGTACATAAAATATAATTAATTAGAATACAAGTGCAGGAATGCTTTTGGATCACCGAGGAATTTGAGTAAACGTTAACTTCAATGAAGAAAATATTTTGCTTAAGGATTAGTTTCAGTGTGTATAAACCATGACCACGACACAGAAATTCAACTGTATATTTTGTAAAGACGTTTTTGATAATAAAGAAGAATTACAAGAGCATTTTAGGTAATGATTATACTTATATGTTGTGTTATGTTACTGTCAAATTCAGCGTAACATTTTTAAACAATATTATTTTATGCTTAGGAAACACGGCGATCCAAAGTTTAAAAACCGCTTTGAGAATGATTCACAAACGTGTGATGAAAAATCGAAGGAGAAGTTTGAAATGGTTAACTGTGACGTGTGTTCGCAAGTGTTTCCGACTATATCCAAGGCTATAACTCACAAGCATAAGGTGCACCCAGATCACGATGCGAAGTACTTTTGTCCCTGGTGTGGGAAACTTTTCACAATGAAGGTAAAACTTAAATCGGCTGCTAGCCAATGTCACACGCGAGTGGTTGGTGTTTTTGACTAGCTAACACGAACTGTGCCCCCTCCCCACCACCGTGTGTTATTCTACTTATCATTCGTAGATTATTTTTATGTAGATAGGTAATATTATGTATTGTGGTGTGCCATTTTTATTACACCAAGTCCAAACCCAAAACTTATTCTGGTTATGTCAAAAAAAAAACAAATTTCCACATTATGATGAATGATGATCTTCATGGAATATATGTATGGCTTTTATTAAATTTGATATCTATAATAATTGCATTATGATAAATAACATACCATTGGAAGGGTGTATTGTATAAGTATATTAAAACTAAAAAGTTGATCTCTAACATTACATACAGTTCATTTCAATTGGGTTTTTTACCTAAATTTTCAACTGACTTAAAACCGAAAGGTTTTTAGGTTCTTAATTTGACTGTATGTCATTTTGTGTGTTTATGTGGGTTATCTTTGCTGGTCGTGAACTAATTGAATTTTTTTTTATATCTGATTGAATATTTCTTAGTTGGTCCCATATAAATTTGATCACTACAAAATGCTAGTCAGATTTTTGTTTCTAAAATGTTAAAATATCAAAACATTGTTGTTTATTTCAGCACCTCTACAATGTTCACGTTCAGTCAAACCATGGTGGCCATGAGAAAACTGAAGAAAAAGATTTTCGTTGTGACAGTTGCAATGTGGATTTTTTCCTTCCTTCTGCTATGATCAATCACAACAAATTCTTCCATCGACAGGACACTGACTTACCTGATGTTGGACAATCCAAGAAAGTTAGATATTACAATCAGGTATTTCTTTAAATATTATTATAAAATAGTGTTAAGCTTGAAACAAAATCATCATCATCCTAACCTTTTCCCAACCATGTTGGGGTCAGCGTACAGTCTAACCAGATGCAGCTGAATGTCAATAGGTATTTTACACAAAGCAATTGCCATCAGACCTCCACAACTCAATTCCTGGGCAATACCAATCCTGAGGATATAATGATTGTTGAAACCAATATTGTTGTTATTAATTTAGTTATTATTGCTTTAATTTCAGGAAGTCATTCCAATTTATTACTGTGCATTTTGTGGAGAAGAATATGAGAATAAAGTAAATTTAATTGTAAGTATATTTTTAACTTTTTGTAAGGATGTCTTGAGTAATTATTACTACGACAAAACTTTTAAAGTCCATCAGTCTTCATCTTTTTTTTGTTCACCTTTCCTAGCATTAAATAAGTTGCTTTGAGTCCTGGTGCTTGAAAACAATAGATTTAGTATTGTCTAATTGGTTGATTGATTAGTTGATTTTTTAATTCAATAAAATTGGCTTTCATTATCAGTAATGAGGATCTTGTCCATATGTCAAATATAAGTATGCTTATTTTTAAAATCAACTAACTGATAATGACGAATAGGGTACAAGTTGTGCTCCGTTCTGAAATTATCATATAAAAATTACATTCAGGATGTATTATCTAATAAAATATATAAATATTTGGGAAATTTTACCCAAATCTATACCAAAATTATTTATGGGTACTTACTAAACAATATGTAGGTATATAATACTTAAATACTTTTTTGCAAAGACATACTATTCAAAATATAAAAAAAACATCCAGATTAACACAAACACTTGCATCCTTTGAGAATCAGAACCCACAACCTCCTGATCAGCAGATACTCAAACGACTTGACCATAGATGTAAAAATGTAAGATATTTAAAGGGATTATGAATAATTACCTATAATTAATTATCTTACGCAAACGCAATATGCTGATTAAATTATCTGGTGTGACAAATGAAGTGCATTAAGACCATGCAACACTATCAAACTGCACTTTTACCTACTACAGCAAAAAAATAAACCAAGCCTCTTTCTAAAACAGGTATGATATCATCTCACAACTGCAAATTAATTACAGAAACACATTTCGGATGATCATGAAGATGAAAACCAGAGTCCTGATGAAGTGCTGAAATGTCCTTTATGTAATGCAGTTTTTTACCATTTGGATGCTTATGAAATACACCTTACTTTTCATTCATCAGAAGACATGTTCAGTGTTAGAAATAATGAGTAAGTAAAAGTATAAGATAAAAGATTAAGCCCATAAGTTAAAAGATTGGAAATAATAAAATTATAACAAAATATTTAAAAATTCCACAGGTTTAATGACCTGCTGGACTATTCTCTAGAAACGGTTCCTCCTATAATAGAAAAAGTAGAAAACTTGGATACAGAGGAACAAATCCAAGATGCAGATGCTGAATCAACTTTAAATGCTGTAGGAATTGTGAGTATAGAACCAATTATTTGATGAAATATTTTTATTTAACCATATTTCGCACGAACCGACCTTCGCTAAGACTGTAACACTAAATTAGTGTATAAATAATATCAACCCATATCCGGCTGGGGTGCCCTCAGCCATTGCTGCTTTGCTGCTAAGAACTTGTTTTCACCACCTTACCCAGTTTTGTTGTCTAGGAAAAGAAATGAACAAGAAACTCTGATAGAAATAATCTACCATGTAGTATTATATAATGCTAGAAGTCATAGAAACTCCATCTTCTACCTTTTGAGACTTGTATGATGTTTATGTTATTTAAAAAGGTATACTCACTCGCACAGTTTTATTAGAATCATTTACTTATGCATTCTTTCATTCATAGATTTTAGTTTTTTGATTATGTGTTATTTTGTGTTCATGAAAGTGATGGTTCCAAATCATTATACTGAAATTGCTTATCATTTCAGCAAAATAGATAAATATTATCTTTAGTTGGTGGAATGCATCAAGGTGATATAAAAACTGCCAATATTGAAGTGGTAGAACTCTGTCACTGATTTCCCCTGGTAATGTTAACTGAGGTCTCAAGATAATAGCGCGCGAGTGATAGATACCACTAGTGTTGTTGGCCACTTTAACCTGCAGTTACTCCTTTTTATAATTCTCAGGATTTCTTATTTAAATACTTACAACTTTATTAATGTTATTTGAACTACTCATCATAACAATATAATGTTATTACAGGAAAAGTTTTTGGAGTTGGCGCTGGATCAATCAGATGATAATCCCGTTAAAGTAAAAAAACATAAGAAGCATAAAAAAGCTAAGAAATCGGCAATTACACTTGATGAGTTTCTTAATATGAACAAAGATGTGTTTGGTGAAGGTTTAGACTTTCATGGCATAGAAGAAGTTCCTACACGAGTAGTTAAAAAACAGCTTAAAAATAACAAAAAAGCAACTGACGCCGCGGTGACTTCTGCAGAATTGGAAAAATTAAAAAAAGCAGGTATTGTTGTAAAAAGAAAAGTTGGTCGAATTCCAATGATCAAAAGTCTTAAAGTTGCAAATTCCAAGCCTATTAGAAATGCTCAAAATAAGTCTGTTAACAAAATTAACCCAGACCAAGAAATCAAAACTTCGAGTGAAGTATTGTCTAAACTAATAAACCAAAGTAATAATCAAATAAAGATCGTAAAAAAATCTTGTCCTAATAACGCGATAAATGAACCTAAGCTTATTACAAATGATAACGAGTGTGAAACATCTCATGGTAACATGAGTGCAAATCATTTGAAAGAGTTTAATCAAACCAATGAAGAGACGAAAAGCACTTCTATACTTGAATCTGAAATCAGCACTTCACAAAATATCACAAAGCACTCAAACTCACCAAAACCTGAAGAACCACCTGTGCCAGCTACTTCAGACACTTCATTGTCCAACAAATTAACTGAAAATGATAATAATTCTGATGTCGATGAAGTCACCAAGAACGCTTTCCATCATACTGAAAATATGCAGAAAATATCTGTTTCAGATATTGATCATTCATCAATACCAGTGAGCAATGAATTTAACGAAGCAGTCTCAAAGAAAAGTGGTGAAGCAATAGAAAAAAATAAATCAGATCAAATTACTTCTGATCTAGAATTCGAAAAAGAACGAGAAAATGAATCGGACACAGACAATGAAAAACTCGAAAAGCACGTAGACGAAATTCCACCTAATGATAGCAATAGCAACCATACTAACCTGATAAGCTCTAAAGCAGGCTCTTTATTTCCTTTAAAACATTTAAGTCATCTCATAACAGTAAAGTCTGTTAGTCAAAATAAGAATACGACATCGCCAGAACCTTCAAATTACGCAATTACTGAAACAAAAGATGTTCATAATCCTCAAAATATCAGTAAAAGAGAAACACTCTCTTCTGCAAATAAAGCATGTCTAAACAAACCAAAAATTGTTGATAAAGACCCAACGCTGGATGCCCTAAAAACTTTGAGTAAAAATATTACAATAAAATCTCTGTCAACAAAAATTAATACTAATGAAAATCAATCTGAAGATGACAGTGATATTGACGAGGCAGAAAAAACGATATTGAGGTGTAACCTTAAATCGCAAGATATACATAGCAACAGGAATGTGAAACTTAAACAAAATAAAGCTGAAATGAGTGAACCTATGTTAGATAGTTTGATTAATAATTCTTTGGATAATCAAGAAAAGAAATATCATTTGGGGAAACCATCAGTAACTCAATCAGGTGTTGGTAAAAGGCCTAACAAAATTATTGTTGAAACCGATAATAGTTTGCCAACATCCAATGCAAATATTTTAAAACGTCTTACAAATATAACAACAAAACCAATAATTAAAAAGAACAATGATTTGGCGCCAACGATGCAAAAAACTAAAACAAATGTACAAACTGAAAAGAAAAAAGAAGAAATAATAGAAATTTTTGATATTGACGATTCCGAAGATGAGACAGAAAACGACAACAACGACAAAACGACAAACGACAAAAAGCCTGAACCTAATCAAAATTCAATGAATTCTATGGATGCACTGAAAAATCTCAGCAAAAATATCACTGTTAAATCTTTGAATCCACCATCGCTTAAAAAAAATATTAACATAGAAAATAACATTAAAATAGAGAAACAAGACAATAAAGACCCCAGTTACCCTAGATATACTAAGATTGATGCTCAACCGAATGTCCAGTGCAGAAATGTGGCATTTAAAAATGTACTTCAGGGATTACCTAAAAATATAACAATTAAACCGAGAAACGCATCACCAAGTCAGTTTCTTAAATCGCAAGAATATAAGCAAGAATCGAAATTATTAGAAGATAGAGAAGATGAAGGAAGTGACTCAGACTCGTGTTCAGGAAATATAAAAATCACAGAACTGGATGATGAAATGGGTAATAATGAAGATAACTCTGAATGTGAATTGGACATTGGAAATCCTATAGTTGAATCGCCAAATGAATCTTGCAGTGACAATGAAGAAATAAATTATAACGAGCGTGACTTTGAAACGGATATACAATTCAGCACAGTGCAAAAGTGTAACCAAAACATGACTTCAACAATTAATTCTGTGTGCTTGAATAATTTGAAGAATATTAATAAAAACATAACAATAAAATCAATTAGTAAAGCCTCTGCAGATAAAGAGGACACAAATAAACAAGCTCAATTACACGAGAACTTAGAAACACCACACCAGCTGAAAAATCAATTACAAATAAAACCATCTAAACAAGTTATGAAAGAGCCTCAATTAGAAAATAATATATTTACTAATAAAAGTTTACAAAAAGTTGGTCACATAGTCGACCATACTTCAGCTCAATCCTCCAATAAAAAGATGTCTACGATAAATCAAGTAAACTCAGTCAATAAGGAAGTAACGGTTAAAACATTTCAAACTAAAACTGTGATACAAGAAATTACGACAACTGTTACAAAAACTATAAAAACAGTGAATCAGACTATGAAGCAAGAAGTGCGAAACACTTGTCAAACAAGTGCTCCCATGATGCCACAAAGAGTCCAAGGAATGAGACCGCACCAACAGAAAAATCTCCAAGGAGTTGTTATAAGACACGCATCACCAACCATAGGAAATAGACCGAGTAATGTAGTATCTCAAATTAGACCAGCCAGTACTGTTGTCAGACCAGCCAAACAAATTGTTCCTATGAGGGCCGCTATAACAAGGCCCCCCAATCCAAGGATGGCAGTTGGAAAAAAAGTGACGCCCGCACCTAGTACAAACAAAAACAAACAAGTTATAGAAAAAACATTAAAAATTTCGCCTGGCGCGATGACTGCGCCGATCACAAAAAGGCCCAATACTGAAGATGTGAGTGGTCCGTTTAGTTGTTTTAAAAAGCCGAAAGAATCCTTAATACCTGTATCGGATGTGCCTACTTTTACTAGTACTGCCGGTGAGGCCAAAGTCCAATACGCCGCGGCCTCGCATTCTAGTTCCAATTTTACAAGTACTACAAAGGTAATAAAAGGTAAATCTATGGTGACTGCAAAGCAAACCAAGTCGGAAGTAAGCTCTTCCCAACAATTAAGTAGACAATTTAGTAATAATACAACTGGGTTAAAAATAACGACTAGTCAAGGAAAACAAAGTCAAGTGCAAGAAAAAAGCGAAAACAGTGCAGTGAAACGGACTACCTTAGAAGCCATAGAAAGGTTGCAGAAACAGGGTCTCTTAGTAAAAAAGCCTCGAATGGACGCAAATGAAGGTAGCGGAGATTCCGATCACGACGGTGACGATAATTTAGGTTACAGTTCAACAGAAAATGACGAATAATGTTTCTATAAATATCTAAATCACAATTGACTGATTCAATTAGATTTAAATTGTTGCACAACTGCCAAGACCTGGTTAAGATGTCTTTGTAAAAACTAGATGTTAATTTCCTGTTTATACATACGACAATGTATATTGTATTTATTTTGTTATATTAAAATAGGCATAAAATGTGTTGTAAATACTAAGTATATTAAATACAAGAATTAATACGAGCCCCAATGTTTTTTTTTAAAGAACTACCCATCATATTATGGGGCCTAATGGGGAACCAGCATACCATCACGCTTGGATTCCCCGAAAGATAGACAGAGGTGTTATCCAAAGTTCGCCGGTATATTTTAGTTCCCATGTAATAAAGGGCGAGTCTATTGCCAGGGCATCCAAACTTCGAGCTGTTAGGAGACTTCAAAGAATACATAACACTTCTCGACCTGGGATTGGGAATCGAACCCAGTATAGCAGTCGCGCTTACGGCTCCAGGTACCAGTCATTTGTTGCTCTTGCAACAACACAATCATCTGGAAATATTTCGTATTTCTTAAAATAATTTATCTTTTACTACTACTTGGTAAACTATCAAAGGTAGGTACTATGTAAATGTTTATTTTATTTTTTATTTGGGAAACAAACAAACAATATATATAATATAACAAGAAAATTTACAATATTATTAGTAATGATCCAAAAACAGTTTCCACATTATTATCTATAACTTTACGACGGATACAATCATGTTTATGCACTAGATAGGAACTTACCTACTGTAGAAACCTGGTCAAATCCAAGAAATCAAATCTCTATTTTAAACCTAGGCTCACTTTCAGTTTTATAAAAAGAACGTTCTTAATTTTTAGCCTTGCCTAGCGGTCTGAGCTTGGCAATTGGCATGTTCACTAAAATATGCTTTCACAACTGCTTCTATTCAAGACCTCCTGCATCCATACCTACATTATCTTGGTGTCATTGGCCGACCTAACAGCTGATAAATAAGTATAAGTACTTAGTAGGTACCATATCCATAATTAGTAAAGTTTAGTAAACCTGTTACAGTGAAATATATGACCACAACCGGCTTAAAATTGATTCATGCAAGTATGATATTATGTTATTACAGAAGTTATGTAGAATGTGTTCAGTACTAAACAACCTACACCAGAAGGAGGTTAATAAAAGAGCCCACAAAGTTCAATAACTATATTTACATTAGATAAATAACGCCACTATACAGTTATAAACACCATAAATTACGAAAATATAAATTGTCCACCAATTTATTAAATACATTACTTAATTAATTAATCACAATAAAATATCATAGGCCAGATAAAGTTATTCTGATTTCGTTTCCACTTTATTCTGTCGCCACTTTTGATCCTGTAATTGACAAATATGGATTTTCAATTTCAATGTTGTCCGTTAGACCACTTACATAAATAATGGTTAACAACTAGGCAAACAACACATTACATGCAATAAAGCTGAAGGAACAATGTAAGTAATTTAAGTAAATGCTAATGGAATGTAAAGTAAATGTCTTACATACGTAATCACGTACTATGCAATTATCCAAAGTGAACCTGGGGGCTAACATGCGTGCCGCGACATAATCATGTCTTTGCATTATCTCTTATTTACCCATCGTCTCGCCACCATATAAGCGACGACAAAACTATTTCGTAGCGCTCATGTTAACATACCTGATCTGTCAATATTCTACCGTAGGATCACAGAACAATAAATAATAACAGTCAAACACAATTTAATTACATAGAACGTGGATAATACCTACTGTATTTTAATGTTGATATGTCAAAGGATATCAAGCCCGTACAATTTAATATTTATCCACATCGTCAACACCCGACAAACATTACTTACCACCACCGTATCATTGCTAACACCGTACGTAATACCTATTACTTATTCAAGCTATTATTAACCGCTAAAATTCTGTAGGTTTTGGATTTTCGAAAGTTACGATTACTTTATATTATTCTACTCACTGTTACATTTTTTTAAGTTGTGAGTAACAATTCAACATTTAGCAGTAAGTATGTATTATTTTCATTTCACGTAATTATAAGGTTTACATAGGCTTGAACATATTTGACAAAGTTGACAAACAATAACAAACAGCGACCCTAACCAAAGACATACATCCCACACTCTGTCATAATCAGTTGTAATGATGTAAATCAAGAGTAGTCTTCAAGATCATAGCCATTAAACATAATAAACCATGGGCTTGCAGTATTTGAAAGCATGTACTTAACACAAATATGCTATCAGTATCTGTTGAGAATTATTTTGCTATAGATATAGTACGCATCGTACGACAAAGTAAACGCGGCTGATTAGTCCAGAGTATAAGTTCAAAGTGCGATAATAAGTGACACATCATGCACGTACCAATACGGCGATCTCATTGGATAGACGGTAGGCAATTGCACGTAATTTGTACCGTAGCTTCAAACCTCCTTGCAACTTCATGTGCAAGGTCTGAAGTATTGTGTACATGTTGAGACAGTGCAATGTAAGAAACAAAGCCGCCAGGTAAGATATCTGTCGAATGGTGCAAACAAAAAATGCATAAAATAAATTTAAAAATGCAAACGTCGCTGAAAAACAAATTTATTCATCAATGCATTCAAATAAATAACATCCGTTACAAATAAGAGCTAAAACAACCATTATAAATTAATCAAATATACAAAGCATAAGTACATTATCACTAAATTACAAAAATAGTTTATCGTTTGATCAAGGCACGAAAAATTCGCTGTAAGCCTGTTTAGGTAGGTACCTATTTTACTTCAAAATCTGATGTAATAAATCTACCTAATTTACTTTTAATATACTAAGTTGTCTGTATAACAATTACCAGTTACAAAATTCATTTATTGCTATGATATCGGCATTTCACAACGAAGCGATAACAAACTAGGCATTCAGGCGGGAGCCTGATTACAAACACTAAAGTAACAGTTAATCAGTGTTATTAGAATATGACTAGTCCTGTTACAAATTTGATAACACTTTTTATTACTTTAAGCCGGCTCTTCTAATTATAATATAATTATCTAGATCATATTTTTTCAGCTTATCAATGTCCATAGTTCACATGTTTATTAAACTTTATATTTATGGACAAATTGAGTAACTAATAGTATCAATTTATCATAGCAGGTATTTGGTTCGATTATTAAAATTCGATTAAATTTGGTTTAATAACTTTTATATTCACTCCCTTATAGCGAATCCAACAAAGTAGGACTTTACATCCAGGGGTGAAAGACTATATTAAGCGACATTTTACGAACTTTTTCAGGAGCGCATAAAAAAATCCGTTAATCGGAATCGTTATAAAAAAACTACTGCTCTTACTTAAATGGGGATTGGGGTTATTTACTGCAAAAAATCTCTTAATGTTCACCTTATTTCTAGAGTACAGTGGCCAGCACATCAAGTTACCATAATCTGTCAAATTTCTTTAATTGTTTTTCAACTTTAATACAATACCGTAAGGTTCATATTCAGTTGGGTAAATTTGACAGTTTTGGATAGCATGACCTGCTGGCGTCTGTACCTAAAGAAAAATTCAACTCCCAACAGTGTCCAATCAGTTTTAGGCAAAATGGTTTAAGTGACTATAGTTGCTACTATAGTCACTGTAGTACACAGTAGAAAGCAAAATGAGATAACTGACGTAACTCAATGATAAATAGGAATAAGCTATTTTGTTTAACTACCAATTGGGTTTTGATATCCATACAGTTTTGTTAACATAAGCTATTAGTAAGGTGTATTTTAATAAAATATGATTTAGGTAAATATCATCCAAAATGTCGCTAGCAAATAGCCTCTCCTCACCCCTCGTTATGGGAATAAATCAATTTATTACATACTTTGCTCATACCCGAGCAAAACTTATCAATTTGTATAAGAACTATTTGTGCCTTAACAACTTAATACAATAACCGAATAAAAAAAACTAGATTATCAATAATGTAAAAACGCTACTACGAGTTTTGCCATAAAAAAAATTTACACACTGCGTGCTTTCTTGTGCAAAAGCGAAATAATCATCAGCAATAAAATATAAACTAAATAAATGTTAAAAAATGCCATAAAATATGCCACTTGGTATTAAGAAAATGCAAACATATTAGAAAAGTATTCATATAAAGCTATTGTTATTTATTCCTCAGAAATAGACTCCCAGACACATTTTCATCTTGAATAATTACACCAAGCGACCATAAAACGGAAAAAAAAAACTAAAACTATCTAAACTCAGACAGGTATGCCAAAACATGCATAATAAATAGTACAGACGCCAGCAAGTCAAGCTATCCAAAACTGTCAAATTTTCACAATCGAACATGAACCTTATTATTGTCTTTGAAAATCTCTCAAAGAAATTTGACAGATTGGGATAGCTTGATGTGCTGGCCTCTGTACATAACTCACTTATACAGTTCACAATGTTACTTTCATAATCGTTGTTTATTTGATATGTTAAATATAAAAAAAATGAAGGCCTGGCCGCATAACAGTTGCAGTAAAGTCCATATACATACAAAAATATAATTTTGCTAAATTAAGTGTATCAGTGCATTGTCTTACTGTATATTTTTATTTCATGGCAATGATTTTCCTTGACAAAAATGTCCTGACAAAGTTAAGATGGTATAAAAACATCAGTGGTGGAAAAAGCAATATAAACACAGTTGCCGATTATGTTGCAAAACGCAACCGTAATTTCAATTACACTTTATATCTTTATCTGTTTCTTACATAAACCAATACTAAAGGATAGAAAATATTTCAAACTGTTAAAGAACCAATTTAAACGCGAAAATGTCGCCATTTATTTCGATGGTGAATAAATTCACGTTAATCAACCCAATTTGAAGGAACTTATTATCTTCTATCTCTGTCTGGCGTTTTTGGTAGAAAAGACATAGTGAGACTTACTTTGAGATTAACAGAATCAGCATCATACTGACGCAATACAAATCTGATATAAAACAGTAGCACCACTGCCTGACTACGTAATCTACATCAGCAAAACTATTAGTGAATATTTAAAATGCAGTTTTAAAAGTTTATAGGTAGGTACTTAAGCGAAACAGAAAATATTTTTTGGCACAAAATTTGTTCATATTTTAAAATATTCGATATTTATATGATTTCAAACGAAATGAAATCCATTTATCTAAGAGAATTTAAATACAGTGGGATAATCATAAAACTATACTAAATCCGTATAATAGACTCCGTAAAAACTAGGTAATAGGTACAAAATGTAGTCCAGTTATTTACTGAAAATAGAAAAGTACACATAATAAATAATATAAATTAGCTCCGCATAATATACAGATAATAACACAATATGTAATTGTATACAGGAATATTTGTAAAACACTAATAACCTGGTAGAACTATAATACATAATATAATCAATTTACAATTATTTTAATTCAATTTTACTACCTATCTGAAAGTTTCGAAATCTGTATATATTCCCTGCGTTCCGCAATGTTACAAAACTAGTGCTTTCTTTTGTTACTGCGTAGAGTTGTTAACATTTAGAGCGATCAATTTAAATACAACTTTTTATTTTAAAATAACCGAAAAATAATATAAGGGCTCAATGTAATATGATTTTTAGTTTCACGATTTCATGGTTGACAGCATGACACTAATTTTTTTCGGCAATAATATATTTAAGTTAATAGTGTTTTACAAGTAACCCTTTTTATTAACAAACAATATGTAATTGTTTATAATAGTGTTAGAAAGTGGCATTCTTAGGGAAAGAAAAATAAATTAGTAATTTATTACAAAATACCTAATCATAGTTTTGTGTAAATCGCGCACTAATAATATAAGGTCCACATCACTCATCAGGACTGCCTTTACTGAGCTTGCAAAATGCCTATATTGCATTCAGAGCAGCTAAATAAACTAAACTAAATTGTGAGGAAACTGTAACGAAATAACATAATATATAGAAATCGTCTCTTTTTAAGTTAGAATTAAAACTGTTTCTATATCGTTCCTATATATATATTCTATAACGTATCTAAGTAATAGGAGATTCAAGTGAAAGATTCAAACATTTTGTAATAAAGAAAGTACATCATATTACAACGTAAATTATACGCTTGTCTGCGTCTACAATTTACTTTATAATTATAGTCACTACGTAGGTACAAAAAAATATTTCTTTAGTTCTTGGGTGTTACTTTTTATACAGTAGATATAAGGAATAATAGTAGTCTCATGCTAGATCAATTTTATTTAAAGATAGAAATATATACGAGTAGTAATAAAAAAAAGCATAAATATTGTCAATTTCACTAATCATCAGAAAATATACACACGTACAATCTAAGGTCTACATTCTATGGAACAAATTGGTCCACGGGAGAATCTTCCAACACTACGAATGCATTCAAGTTTATTTCGATATCGTAGCTCTGATAAAAAAAAAACTGTATATTTTACTGCAGTAGGTACAGCATGATTATGATTGCTCGAAGTTTTACTAACATGCATGTTCCCCCATTAGTTACGAATTTTGAAAAGGCCTTAATCATAAGCTGATCACACGTTAAGTTGAGGGCGTACGCAAGTCACATGTGGATAAAACCTAAACACAATCAATAACACGAATTCCTTGCAAAAGCTATAAAATATGATATAAAATTGTAGTAGGTACAAAATACTTATGAAATGACCGTTCTCACTAATCATCCATTCATTTATGAGAGTGCAATGCATATCGATTCCAAGTAATCGATTTATACAATTACTTGACTAAAAATTATATGAGACCGTTAGTTATCAGAGCTACACATCTGCTTGCTTTCAGACAATCAGTATTAGTTCTAAAGATATACACATAAAAATCAAATCAATGAACTGAAAAAATACTAAAAAAAAACTAGTAAATGTCGTCTGAATGCAAGCTTACCGGACGAATATCGGTTAAATCATCAGTAAAATTTGATAGCTGTAACACAAACCGAATGCACCCGGTAATATAATTATCTACATTATAGCATTTAAACTGAAGACGGCACATAAAATAGCACGACTAAAAGTATTTTTTGTGAGCTTGATTAAAATTTAATTGCAACAACAACAACCAAACTGCGGTTCTAGGCTTCTATAGTTCTGATATAAATAAATAGTGGTCTAAAGTATTTGAAATAAATAATAGCATACCAAGATTATCTACACGAGTAGGTACATAATATAAGTATGATTTGTCATTGTCAGTTGGAAACTGCTCGAAAAGTTATTTGGGGTATACTATTAAGAAGGTTTTTATGCACGAGTAGGTAATGCCATCTTCAACCTACATGCTGTAAGGTCATCTACAGGTCTACGTCACTACATCACACAGCGTGCGGCTTGCGTCTGTGACGCGATGCGTTGTCCAATCGTTTCAGTTCCACTGTACCTGCTCGTTGAGTTTCTGCGGTATCACTATGAGCGTCGTCGCGAAGTTTCCGATGCCAATGGTCAGGAATGACAAACTTAATGCTGGGACCTGTTTTTTGGTTTGTTATAGGATATGTGTTTTATATTTTGTTCTGTAACTATGAGTTTGTAAGAAGTTGTCCTAGATCATGTCCTGAAGGTCAGTAAGTTTAGAGCAAAATCTAAAATTCTTCAATTATATTCTTTTTCTGGTAAGTATGTGGAAGTGTTTTTCAATGACCTGAACTTCAAGACGTTAACTAAAAGTAATCATTATTCAACTATTACTGAAAGATAGCCAATATATAGTGGGGGTACCGATACACAGACATCGAGTAACAAATCTATATCGGTAAATGACAAAAAAACATTTAAAAAAGCCCCATGTATTCGACTGCCAAGAAGATATGGCTATCAGTCATCTCGGAGTGCGGGATTTAGTTGAAATAAGTGTACATACCTGCCAAGTGGCATCCGGATGATAACTAAGGCTGTATAACGTATAAGCGATGTACAACTGGAACACGTAACCGCCGAACAAGAAGGGCAGGAGGTAGGAGAGTCCTCGCCACATCCATGAGTGGAACCCTTCTATTGTAATGTCCATGTTGTGTCGGGCCCCCAACGCTTTTAACCTATACAACACCCCGCTTTGATATCTGAACTGCATGTATTGGACTACACCTGCGAAACAAGTAATAGTGTAATTATTATAGTATTAAATATTAATATAATGTTAACGTTTATGAGGAAAGATAGATATAACTTGCGACGACGCCAATTTATTAGGTACTGGATAATGAATTAGATTGAGAACTGCGTGGTTATCCTAAACAGCATACTATTGTTATCCTAGCCTTTTAGCAATTATGTTGATGTGGGGTCTCAACGTACTTATTACCTACACAGCCACGAGCTCCGAACACACACTAGCTTTATTTCTAAACGCACAATGCCGCTGGTTCCTTGCTGGTGTATGATATGAATATACCCATACAAAATATGTAAAAATACATGGCCGTTTTGAATCGTGGGTTGATCTGTACCTTGGCTCAGTATTCGCATTCAAATTCGTGATAATTATCTATGACCTATTGTTTGTTACGAGTCAAGGCATTGCATAATTATCTACACAAAATGAAGTAATTAGTTATTGAAAACGTTTTTATCTATAACAAAATAACATAAGTACCACAAAGTTTTCTAAGTAATGTAATATTTGCAGTAAGATCGATGATCATTTATACTTATACTTATATACCTATTTACATTTATACTTACTGATATAAGCAATGAACCACATGAAGGTGTGTCGGAACATGTTCCATGGTTCGTTCTGTGGCCAGATGAGCAGGATGCCGGCGACGACGGTCGATATAAAGTGGTGCAGTCGCCACCACCCCTTGATACGGGAGCCGTTCACTTTGAGGATGCTCTCGCGAATCGTTAGCGTGCAGTAATACCATACGAGGAGAAACAGTAGGATTAGTTGTAATGGCCTAAAAAAAAAGTTGAATGACAATTGCAGGATTTGCATTTCGGTTTTGTTGCTGAAACGTAATTGAAACCTTTTGTAAAAATTACCTGAAATCTATGTACAGATTAGCAACAGCCAACACAAAGGCGATCGCACTGAGGATGAGTTTGAACTTTTCATATTCATCCTTGTATTTAAACCTGTCAAAAAATAGATATTATGTACAATGAACACAACATTTTTTTAAATTTTTGGTGCGTATCGAAACCGTAATCCCGTCTCTGGCAAAGCCAAATACCAATCGTAGTCCGATTGGTGTAGTGGTCGCAAACTTGCAAGTAAGTACAGCGTCCTAAATTTGATTCTCAGCTCGGAAAAAGTTTTATTGAGGTTTCTTGTCCTTTGAATTTCTTTGTT
Organism: Acronicta alni; assembly: GCA_964056405.1. Classification (NCBI taxonomy): domain Eukaryota; kingdom Metazoa; phylum Arthropoda; class Insecta; order Lepidoptera; family Noctuidae; genus Acronicta; species Acronicta alni. The sequence goes on along the minus strand of OZ043927.1, from coordinate 10,663,019 downwards.
CTTAAAATTATCAGTAGCAGCACAGATTATACGTTTGGTAGTAACCCGTGTATTGCATTAGTTATTGACAAAAGCCTCGATCCCTATAAAATGGAACCGGAAAACATACCGGAGAGCTGTAGGACCTACCTACAGCTCTCCGGTATGTTTTCCGGTTCCATACATACAACAATGCACAGGCGAGATGGTATTTTTAGATAATTTTAAACAAAAACAATACGTTATTAGTTATTCTGTAATTATCCTCATTTTAATGAAACCGAAGTAGCAGCTGGGCTTCTGAGATAAGATTTGGCACGTTTTCTAACTCAATAAATGAATCGTGTCTACATTATAAACGACAGTTTCTCGACAATTAGGCTCACCCCGAGGTCATCTGTAACGAAGTGTTTACACCTTACCCACTTGCATAGGTTCGTTATATGTATATTATCGCCAACAAATGTAATATAAGCGGATTTCCATAATTGATATCGTGTGTTAAGAACGCAAGACGAAAGTGTTAATGGAAAGGTACTTATATGTATAGGTACACGTTTTTCATTTTCATTACGTGATCAATACAAAATAGTGTAGTTTCAGGTGTCGATCAATAAGGTTCAAGATTTATTAACTTTAAACATCTGTTTAACTGAACAGACTCTTCCCCTAAAGGAAGTGTCGAAATTACTATACTATAAAAAATGTGTCAAGGACCAGAATATTTGAGTTGGTTGTAATGAAAATCATAGTTTATGTAATATCAATTTTGGTTCTGTACATAGGCGAGGGCGTAGCTAGATTTTGTTAAGGGAGGGAGAGGAGGAGGACAGGCGTAGACAAACCAAGAATATATCTAAGGTAAATACTGCATGAGTATGGGTATGGGACAGGTTATGTTAAAAATGAAAATCGAATATAGATTCAACCATTCATAGTAGAATCTTATAAAATTTGCCTGTCAATAGAATGAACTTTGTTTTTGTTTATTATTATGCTACCTACGTAATATTATCCGAACAGCTGGAGATACCAGTCAGTGCCGCACTCCATCAAGCGGCTGATCGTAACAGATGGAGGCACATTATCGATAGACTGAAACAGAGTCACGATCCTCAGCAGTGAGGGAACGACTGAGAAGAGACGTAAAATTACATTTGGGTTTGTGGGCATTTCTGCATCTTCTTCAGCCATCAACAGAGCTCAGATGTCAGAGCAGACGCAGTATGGTATTTAGAGCCAAAAACTAATCTATAATACTTCCCCATAGAGCAAATAAACAGATGCATCGCCTTAATTCTTCCCTGTTTATAAAAACTCGTAAAAAAACTTACTTGTCGTTTTTGTTAAGTATAGAGACATTAACATTTCCGAGTATAATGCGCAGATAGAGACTGTTCTGTTTCGGCAATGTCGCGTTGATCTCGCGTAACATAGCTTTCCTCTTCATTATTTCTTTTTCCAAGTTTGCGATGCGGTCATCTTTTGTGATGCCTTTCTTTTCTAGCCTGTGATATGTAGGGACAATCAGTTTAATGGTCTTCTAGTAATCATTAATTATGACTGTAAAGAACTGAAGTTGTGCAAGACATTCATTGATGTGTTTGGCAGTCGTAGCTTATCTATACAAACCATCAATCACACTGAATTCTGTGACATGAGCTGCTTTTGAATATTGTCAGCTTAGATTAAATAAATATCTAGATAGATCCATGGTAAAATAATTCAGTACAATTAGTGAGGTAAGGTTTAGGGCTAATGTGTATGAACACTGATTATTGTGGTTGAAATAATATTCCGACCCAGTTTAGCATTCATTTTAATCAGCCTCTTCCATTGCTACACTGCACTCTGTCTTGCTATTTATTTAGTCACAAAGGTTCAAAATAAGCAAAGGCTAATAAGATAATGGAAAATATATAATGGTCCTCATAACAGGACATTGGTAATAATAACTTTCAGTTATTTTATAAACCTACTAAAATTAAATAATTGTATGATTAATTGTTATCAATGTATCATGACTTAGACTAGATAAACAAGCTCTTTTCCTTATCATACAACATTGCAGTTGCTATGTGCTAGTACTCATTACAAAACAAAAGTACAACTGACTGATTGAAACCAATTCATTATTAATTAAATTTTTCTTTGAAGAAAAGTTCTAATTTTATATAGAATTATCAATAATCATCATCTTATCACCACATATAAAGATGATACATATTATTATATTTATAAATAGATTGAAATGCTATACCTATATTGTTTCAAAAACAAGATTATAAAAAAGATCACATCATGGCACAAATTACACAGTGTATCAGTAACAGGTTCTCTGTGTCTAATTCAGGCATATTATTGTAATTAAAAAAATATTAAGCCATAACAACATTAAGAACAAATGATTAATCTACAATTATTAATGGAAGATTAATCAGTTCTTAATAGTACTGTTTGACCTACTATAACTTATTTGGGTTGCAGAAAAGGAAATTTCAACAAACAGATCAAGAACAGAGAATCACCTTTTAGTGATTTACTTAGCTCCCATATTTTACATAATTAAAAATAAAAATTATGCAGTTTATAGAGCTTATTTAAAGCTATTCTGAATGTATATATTGCATAAATCAACAATAATTGTACTTGTATATCTATTAATAATTTGCAGATAGCAAGGAAATCTTATGTTATCTAGTGACTTTAGACTTTAGTGCATACTTGTATGCATTATTCTGACCTTTTCAGTGCATTATTTATGATAGTCATTCGGTACTTCTGGTGATTGATCTCCTTCATGCAGGTTGCTTGCAACTCACCAACCTCCTCCAATTTCGTGACATAGTCTTTATTTATGACCTAGAAGAAGTGGTAGAGAGAAAAACCATCATAGGATACTTCCTGAAGAATAATAAATTGACACAATATGTTTATGAATTATTGAATATCTAAATAAAAGGATCAGTACTGCCAAGACATTAAAAAGCTTCTTGTGACAATATTTTTATCAACAATCATGCGGCGCTAGGTAGCCAGGCTTTCGATTATTCTGCCGACTTTCGCTAATCACTTGACTGAATAATATTATTTAGTTTATTAAACACCTAAGATGACACGGACCGGCTAATCTGTACTTAAACGAAAGCATAAACTTCTTTATTAGCTCTTGCCGATTCTATTGCGGACCCCATTATAGGCACATACAGGTCATTTAGTTCTGTTTTAGATAATTTTCATTTTGTTTGGTCATTGTTTTTAATAGAAAATAGGCTACACTTAAAGATTAACGTATGCGTACGTATTTGAATTCTTTAAAAACAGATGATAAAATTACGGTGTTTCGTTGAATCCAACAGACTTACCTCCAAACGCTTGTAATCCACTACTAGATCTTCCCATTCTTTAAGACACTCCTCCAAATCCATTTTTGTAGTATTAAGAATTCCAAAGAAATTTGCTCACAATTTATTCAAGAGAATTCGACCCAATGTGTAAATTCCATTCCCGTTTTCAGTGACCTTTCCTTTCGTCGTTTTTCAATTGACAATTCAATTCAATCAGTGACATCTGTCGACCACAGTCAGCTGTCGGTATGTCAGGAAAAATAGAGTAGTTAATAACTCTAGTTTTAGTAGAGTTATTAATATTATTTTCGGGTCAACATTTTTCAATTCATTTCATGGTTTTAAAACCAGATTCTATTAAATTGTTAACTGCCGAGATCGCCTGGGATGTTGCCACCACAATGCCAAAAAATATTCTAGTTTACTACGGTTTGAGATGAGGGGCAATGTAGCCAGTGAAATTATTTGGGGTCTCAAGATGTCGATTTTCTTTAAGTACAGATTAGTGATTGTTACAATAGGATATTGTTGCCGCTTACCGTGGGGCGGTTGGTATACCGTTATCATAGAAAAATAAACAGTACAGTTCCACGCACTATAGCCGTGTGATTTTTGAATTCTTGGCTCCAAAAACTAGATTTTTTATGTAGATATGAAACCAGTCCCGAGAAAATCTTCTTGTAATACTACAGGAAACCGCGTAGTAGGTATATTATAATTACAAGCCGCTGAAGGAAAGGAAGGCTATGTCTTCTCTAGCCCAATTATAGCGCTTTGTTTCACATCGTAGCATACTGCGATTCGCACTTTAAGAATGAATAACTACGTCGTTCCCAGCAAAGTATAGCACCCACTCACCGATCTCCCACTATAAAATAAACAAAATTATAATAATATAATATACATTTTTGGGACATTTTACACAACACCATCTAGTCCCAAACTAAGCAGAGCTTGTACTTTAACCCTTTACCAGGCCTCGGACAAAGCGTGCAGAAATAATGTTTTTTTTGTAGATTTAGATGAGTTTTTATATGAGACGTTTGATATGAGATTTTATCAATTATATTTAGAAAATTTGCTGAATACCTGAAAAAAAACATGTGGGAAAACATATTCCCATTGCCTGTCTAGGGACATAATCTAAATATGAAGACCCATCTTCTTCTTCCTCCGATGAAAACATTTCGCTTAGTTTATTGATCGTTCATTATCTGAATAACAAAGAATAACTAAAATAGACTGACAAATAATGACGAACAAAGTTTACCACTACCCACATTTTATATTTTGATAAATGACCGTCAGTAAATCCTAAATAAAACCCGCGGCAAAAACCTAGTATAAAGTAAAGTTTTCAATTCACCGGGCAATGGGCATAATAACTCCCACAAAAATTAGGCATTCACGGGCTTAGGTCATATGGTTCCCCACATATTTTATTTCGTTATATTATGATATTTTAGAAGTTTTTACCTATAAATTATGCACAAATCACTAGCAAAACTCAAATTCTACAACATATCAAAAAATTGTACGACTTTCCTTTCTCCGATTCGCCATAATGCTTAAAAATACGGTGCGCTAGTCACAAAAATGTTCGTTCAGAGGCTGACCACAGATGAAATGGCTGCAAAAAGTGACATTTGCGTTTCGTTCCACTTTTTTTTTGTGTTATCATTGGTAATATTTCTATGTTGGCGTTTTTGACAGATTGTGGGTAGATTTTTTACCAAAACCTGTTAAAAAATATTAAAAAATCTACGTGGGAAATACTCAATCCATAGCCTGGTTAAGGGTTAATGCATCTTGAGTATTACCGTTTGGCGAGTGTGTTAATTTTAATTTAATGGTAATACTGCACAAACTCGAAGTCGAAATCAATAGGGACAAGGACAGGATGATATAGAATGGTAGCAGGTAAAACCTGTAATATTCATTACTGCATAATGTAGGTGTAAATGCAAGATGAATTTGACCTAAATTATTAGAGCGTATGTCGAAATTTACAGTAATGAAAAATAAGAATGGAGTCTTATGCAGGTGAATGGCGGCGATAGACAAAACATACAGTACACGACAAAAGCCTTAGAATGTGACGTCAGAGCTGGTCACAGTCGTTTAAACCCACAGTCAAACTTACGAGTTTTTGCTTACTTTATTAGCTAAGTAAAGAATGAAAAAATCGGGAAGGAATAAAAATACACTATAAAATAAATTAAATACTTGTTTATTTACATGAAACGCCACCCAAATCGATTTGGATTTCGATCATTAATTTTGACAAGTTACAGCAGTTATTATGAGGAACCGCAAAATTCTCCCATTAAAACCCCAGTCACATATTCTTAGTGCTAGCATGTATCAAGTTAAATACCTATAACATGTTTTCACAAGAGAATTCTGCAAGTATATAACTTATGTTGATGTTGATGATATTAATTCTTACAGTAATTACATTTTTAAAAGTGCAAGTTACTTATTTAGAAATTGTAATACAAACGATTTTATGGAGAACATTATGTTCAGCAGATTATTTAAACAGATTATATTTCTATGCCAAGATAATATAGCTCGCGTAATAGTAGAGAGCGCCCTTAAAGGCTAAACATTTTCAGGTATAAATAGATACGTTTTCGGAAAACAGTAATTTAAACAAAATCGAAGGTTACTTTACCAATAAGAACAAGAATACATATTGTCACCATTTAACTGCCAGTATCATAGACCCGTAAAACAAATGCTTTTTTGCTTTTAAAATGTCACTATCTAATAGTAAGAATAAATACTAATTATTATTAAGGGATATGATTGCAATAAAATGACTAGAAAAACATGTATTGTGATGCATTGGCAATACAAAATTTAAACTAATAATCAAACTGCATAGACTCGTTTTTTAGTTTCAAGCATCGATATCGTTATAGATGCTTTTTTTTAAAGCACTTGTATCATTCATACACTAAATTGGTACGCTGATTGGACGTAAAGTAGAGCGCTCTCTACAGATACGCCGCAACACTACTATTACAATCTCCTTGGTCTTAGCATATTTACGAATTCACATCGGGGCAAAGCGAATATAATCCTTTTATAAGAAAATAGACACCAAGTTCGGCATCTATCCTGACAGCTGCGGCGCACGAATCATACATCTCGATTAGAAATACAAAAGCAATAATGACATATAAAAGCGATAACTCCGTAAATATCATATATTAGCGTAGTGTTACCGGTCGTCACTTTGTAAGCAGTATTGTACACATCGCATAATATCATGCACTAAACACAGCTGTTTCTAACAATATGAGCGTTACCTACGCAAACTACACTACGAACTATCCTCTAGAACACCAGGCAACAAAATTATTCCGTATTACAATAAATAACTATTGATATTAATTATAGATGTTTTTATTAAAAAACTAAAACCCGACTACGGATAATACATCATATGACATACGCATCATTAATAGAAACTGATAGTAACCCCTTTTGTTATAATCGATGCAGCATTCTGACAAAATGATCATCACTTCCATACATTCTGCGATAATCATAACCCTCCCTTTTGGTTTCGCCGTAGTCGGGCACAAAGGTTTCGATTAAGTTTTTTTTTTTTCAATCTAGCTACCTTAAACAGGCCTGTAATATTCAAAGTATTAATTAAAGTTTATATCACACATTAATTTACTTAAACATAATTATGATGACATAAATGAAATTGACTTAAACTTTAAAATCAGATATAATTAACCATGTAAAACGTGAATTGCAATACAATTACCCATTAAGCAACTCAATGCATACTTAACAAATTTGTTTTGAGACGTAGAAGATAAAAACTGACAAAATAAATTAATAAAATTTTGAAATATAACTTTTCTAACTTATAGTTAAAGTTTTGAATCGCCAAAACTTAAAATAAGTCCCTAAGAAACCGATTGATATAAAATTCTAAAAATGTCGCTACACTATTTCGTTTCGGTTTCGTTGTCTCCATAGATATTCATTAATGTTGTTGGCGGAGCTGCTAACAAACATAATGAACATCGTATCGAGCTGAGACAAACATCAAAAGCATTATGTACACTACAATTAGAGCTGAAGGAGCAATTATGATGAGTTCCAAGTGTGTTCATTATTTTTATTGAATGGTTGTCATGAATAATTATCAATATCAAATTTAATAAAACTAACATTATCAATAAAGAAATCAAGGTACAAAATCTGATTGGCTGGGTAATAAATCAAATTACTTATATATAACAAATAAAATTTATATCTAAACGTTTTACGAATAAACAATAACTATAAAATAAAACAGGACATTGAAAATTCATAATAACACACACAGCTACACTCCTCACTCATCGTTGCGAGCGGTACATGACGAATGCTACGTCACTGCTAACTAAAAGTAGGTACCGAATTTTTAAAAAAATCGGTAATATCAATTTAACTAAAAAAATATACAGAAACTATGTGCGATTACACTTTAATGGAATGTGTTAATCTAACCGAAGAAGTTGAACACGAAACGAGTATATGGGCTTAGTTTACACCAATTTAGATATGAGACATAGCATCGTCAGGTGTACGAAAAAAAAACTACAATGAGCAGAAGGCAAAGACGGAGCCGCCTAACCCTTACAATGATTGACCATAATGACAGCAGTTTACATCGCTCTCATTGTAGCTACAACGCGAAAAAAAATAATGATAAGGATATCATCGGTGAGTTTAAGTTACTAAAATGGCAACGCTCTTAGCGACACTCCCAAACTTTGACGGTCTGATCGACGCTGCCTGATATCACGTATGGCAAGCTCCTGTGAAAATCTGAAAACAACAAAAACTACAATTATTTCCTGTAGAATTTTAATACGTTCATAATAAATATATTCCGTTAAAGAAGAGCCAAGAACTGCACAAAAAAGGTGTGGCAAATAGATTTCATCTTTTTAAAAAGACAATTCCTTTAAACGCCTTCCTTTTGAAGATTTAGTTATATTATGACTGTAAGATTGAAATCTTTACAGATAAATTGGACTCAACTTTTAGTAATGCATGAGGCGACCTGGCTCTTGTAAACCCAATGTTCATTATCAAAGATTTTTGGTTTGCAAGGCAGCTTTTTAGATTTGAGCCTATGCATTCAATAAAACTTTTCCCTTTCACTATGTCTCCCTCATTGCAATAATTTTACACAAAATTAAAATCGTACGGCACTATACTTTGAGAAGTTAACTGGTATCTATGAATACGATCTCAAATCGTGCACTGAAAAATCGCAACGAATCTGCAATTAGCAGTGTTCGTGTCGCGATAAAAGCGGAGTAGTGTCACAGAGGATGGTATGATAGAATGTTTGTTGTTGTCGAACCGAGACTGGTGGCGAAGTGTTGATGTGCGTAGAGCGTCTTGAGGCAGCGCGTGTGCGCCACGTCCCAGACGCGCAGGGTCTTGTCGTCGGAGGCGGTGAGCAGGTAGCGGCCGCCCGGGTGCCACGCCGCGCCGCGCACCCAGTTGTCGTGCCCCACCAGCGACGCCAGGCACTGACCCGTGCTCACGTCCCAGATCTGAACACAACACACAACACAACACAACACAGTCACACACAAGTGCTATATTACAACAACCAACTATTATTCACAACATAACATACCATCACGCCTGTATTCCCCGAAGGGTTAGGCAGAGGTGTACTAATGTAACCCACATTTCGCCGGTATGTTTAGGTCCCATGTAATAGGGGGCGAGCCTATTGTACAATTATTATTACTCTTTCGTTCTACAAGGTCGGTAACGCACATGTGATACCCCTGATGTTACAAGCGTCTATAGGCTAAGATAACCGCTAACCATCAGGCGGGCCGTCAGCTTGTTTGCCACCTGAGGTATAAAAAAAACCACCCTCAAGTTCGACGTGATCGTTGAAAAAATAATTTTAATGGTATCAGAAGACATCGTGGAATGTCTTTGGTGATTGATTAGCTTCACTTAATTAAGACTTAATAATTATCTCAAATAATATAAAACGTGTTTCGCGACGAGACTTTACGGTGCCATTAGATGCACAGCCAAATAAACAGATACAGTTCATATCATCATAATAAAGCATTTTCAGTAAGCCAACCTAGTTAGCAGGGCATTGAACTCTGAATTAGCTGTAGTATTTTATAAAACTAAAATTGTAGCTCAAAATTGTGATTCCTATTGTAAAATGTATATCAGCTGATTCCGCAGTCAACGTCTGCATCTAGCCAACTCAGCTGAAAAAAATTTCATTATGAATACTACCTAGATCTTGTTCGATGCCCATGAAATCTGAAGTCATAATTATTACCGGTGAATTAACAAGACGCTTGTCTATGTAATTATGGTAACGTTTTGACTCGTGTATCAGTTGTTAACAGTACCTTGACGGACTTGTCGCGCGAACCGCTGGCGAGGAAGGGCCCGGCATGGTTGGCGCGGCGGTTGTCGGAGCCGGCCGCCTCGTTGATGGCGGCGGCAGCGGCCTCCGGCGCCCACGCTACACACTCAACCACATGCTCATGTTCACGTAACTCCATCTGCCGAGAGGTAAGATTAATTTAATATGGAAGATATACGACAGTATGTGACTGAAGTAAGCTTTGAGCCCGATTTTTATTTGGCATAAAAGACACAAAAGCTCTTAGTCTTTTGTGAAATTACATTTTCAACATAATTTTAAGAGAAAATAAAGTAACTGACAAAGCACACAAGCCATTTCTATTCTCGTCGCTATTGTCTTAAGGTGGGTTTAAACCAAACGAACAAAGAGCTAGAGCTAGAGCATTCTTTCTTGATCTTTTAGTGTAAACGAAAGCTAATTTTCAGCGTTTACACCAAAATAGCGTTTGCACGAGCAAGAATGAGTACCAAGAACTAGAATTTGCTAGAAATAAGAATACTTTGAAGAGATCGCTCCAGGGAGCGTGCACGTCCGAAAACGTAGGAACGCTCTAAGCCACTGTTCGCGTGCTCTAGTGCCGTTTACATCAAGCGAACGAGCATTCTTAGAATATTCCATAGAATCTATGCGACACTGTTTACACTAATAGAATTTGACAGAGAGCGCATAGAATGAGCATTTGCTCGTCTGATGTAAATCGGCCTTTTTATAACATAGTGTCAGGCTGAACAGTGTCGCTTGAGGCATGTTTTGAAAGTGATGTCGCAGTGGGTACCTTGCACTCGTTGGTGTCAGCGTTCCAGATGCGCACGGTCTGGTCGTTGGAGCACGACGCGAGCAGCGCGCCCTCCGGAGACACCCGCACCATGCGCACCCACTCGCGGTGACCCTTGTACGTTTTGATGCAGTATCTGATCAACACATCGTTATGATATTAGTATTTACACAGTATTAAAAATATTACAGTTATTCTCAATTGATTTTATTAAGATCATAATTTTATGATCCTCTTACCGCATTTGCAATAATGAAAAAAAAAACGCAACATTTTACATAAAATGTTTTTATGAGACATATGGCAAGTCGGCTCCCTTATTTTTTAACATCCGCCATTCAACTTAGGGAGTGCAGGAAGTTAAAGAAAATAACCGGCCAAGTGCGAGTGGGACTCGCGCACGAAGGGCACCAATATTTGAAAAAACAACTTATTTTTGAGGCAGCAAAACCCACTTTTGGTATCGAGCAAAAAAATCACGTTTGCTGTATGGGAGCCTTACATATTTATTTTATTCTGTTTTTATTTGTTGTTATAGGGGCAACAGAAATACATCATTTTTTAAAATTTCAACTGTTTAGCTATCACGGTTTATGAGATACAGCCTGATGACGGACAGACGGACGGACAGACAGACGAACAGTGTAATCTTAGTAATAGGGTCCCGTTTTTACCCTAAAAATGGATGTAAACCTTATGAAAATACATCATTATATTGATATGCGTACCCGGTAGCCACCTCCCAAGCTTTGATGGTTTTGTCTCGACTAGCCGAATAGACAATGTCACCACTGGGCGAAAACGCAACTGAGGACACGTTATGATCGTGTCCGTGCATAGTTTTCACACATTCAAACGTTTGGTTGAAGTCCCACAGCTTTATTGACATGTCTGCGCTGCAGGATACTGAAAACAAAATGGAGATAATTATATTTCTTAAGTATTCTTTGACTATGATTCCTCCTTTTGACCGCCACGGACGTGTATAGACGTCAAATGAAAACTTCCTCACGACGCCAACGACGGCATGGCACGTCAAATATACCACTTTTTTTTATTTCAAAATATATACAAAAATTTCTTGTTTGTTTTACCTATTATTAAATACTAGAATTTGTCGCTTGGCGTAGAGAACACGGATTTTCGTTATTGACGTGGCGGTCAAAAGGTTACAGTCAACTTGAAAGAGAGTTGATCAATCGTAATGGAAATATCAAACAGAATGCCATTATCCAGTCTGGTTTAAACTGTTAGAGTCATGGGTTGTCTAGATCATTACTGGCACGGAAGCAGAACAAAGAAAGGAAGATTATTTATTTTCGCACTTACCAAGTAGTTTCCCATGTTGGTCGAAGGCGATATCCTGAACGGAATCGGTGTGTCCCTTCAGGGTTCGTTCGTACTCGCCGCTCTCAAAGTCCCATACTTTGATGGTTGCGTCCTCGCTTGAGGACACCATCAAACTGAATACTGGGTGAAATATTACCTAGAACATTAAAAATAATAATAGAGCATCAGCATTAGACGTTGAAATAAAACTACTTTTTACGGATTTTATCGCGATATATTGATATTATTGGAGACGTTTCGAACCCTTTTTACAGCGTCCATGGTCAGTCTACCCGTGAGCGTAAAAATAGTTTTATTTCACAACAATATTAATCTCTCAAATTCGGGAATAAAAGCCCAAAATTTAACAAATCAATAATTTATTCATATAAAATACAATATCTCTCACATTCTGAAAGGAGACCCGTGCCTAGCAGTAAGACAATGGGATGTTGATGTTGAATTGTACTTCAAAATGTCAGTTTTGGGTTTCATCATCATTATTAACCCATATCTCAGAATCAGAGGGATTAATTAAGCTATAGTCCACCACGCTGGCCTAATGCGGGTTGGCAGATTTGACACAGACAAGTAAGTAAATGCTTTCCTTCACAGTTTAAGCGAGTGATTAATCAATACGCCTTGGATTCGAACTCGAAACCTTTGATTCAGCAATACAACAGTTATTTGACACATTTGCAATTGCCAACCGAAGATGAAATCGTATGAGGAAGAACCCGGGCTAATATTACAAGTTTCTGGTATATCGATACCGATAGGGCTAGCAGAGGTAGGCTTTAGAATCTGGGAATAAATACTATTTACTATACCATAAGAAGTTTAGACATATATTCTTCATTTGAATAAAAAACCGATGTGACCTACCTACGCGCACTATGCGTAAATTCTCACAATGAGCACGATCAAGTAAATTCGAATAGAAAAAAAAAAAAACTCGCGGAAAGCTATAGATTATAGTCACACCATTCGTTTGTTCCGATTGTACATGGTTATGATCACGAGAAATCATGCACAAAAACCAAAACAATACATTTTAGACAGCTTTCATTGGATTAGAAAGTTATTATTGTACAAAATTCGTTATAGATCGTGAACTTCTTTGCAGAAATTATAATTTCTTCAAGGCACTGTTACAAAATAATTATCTCGAATTAGTAGTATTTAACTATATAATTTAATAAGAAACGAAAGACTGATACTGGAAACAATTCTAAGAATGTTTTTAAAGCATTGTTAATTATTATTACGAAATGACTAAGAATTCAAATTGTGTTAATGATTCTACTTCAGATTATTCTGAATGTTCGGCCGACATTTTTAACTCGAAAAGCATCAATAAAATATGCTCATGGCATTAAACAGCAAAACGAAGATCTCTTGAGCACTTTATACATATAAGGCCGCTACGCCCATATTCCTCTAGCGAACGAATCTTTAATACGTTGCGAAATTAATCAAAGATTTTAGATGAAGAATTTGTCAAACGTTTGGCCAAATTTGGAATCAATACTATATTCAAATAAAATTTCTTGTAGGCGGTTTCAAGTTGTGCCAACCTTTAACTGCCAACACTGTTAGTTAAAGGCTCAAAGACTAAAGACTCTAAGAAAACAGAAAGCTGGGTTAAGGATACCGACTGAACAGATAAAGCAGGAAACCATACGTCATTACTATATACAGAGTGGAATTATAATCTAGCTAGTGGCTAGAACAAACCATGTTACAGCATACAATTTCTGGACCGTAGCCTCCTCCAATTAAACAGATATTTCGCCAATGTTACAGTAGTAATAAATAATAACCTTAGTAATAGTGGCCCGGTGTCCGGTGAGACAGAATTTTTCTGGTGGACGTGGGATCCACTCGGCGGGCGTGCGCTTTGCGCGCGTTGGCGCACCCTCGATGAATTCCTTCTGAGCTTCTGACAGCTTCGATTCTAATTCCATCACCTGACGAACAAGACATAAGAAAATATTAATATATAACATACATACCATCACACCTGTATTCCCAGAAGGGTTAGGCAGAGGTGTACTAATGTACACCCACATTTCGCCGGTAAGTTTAGGTCCCATGTAATAGGGGGCGAGCTTATTGCCATTAACCGGGCACAAATCCAGACTCCGAGCTGCTACTGAAAATTACATAGAAAAACCCAATAACAGTTTGCTCGACCTTGGAATCGAACCCAGGACCTCTAGCGTAGCAGTCGCGCTTAGGACTACTAGACTAACGAGGCTATAACAACTAATACATAGATTGATTTTCGTAAGTTTTCCCATAAACCATAATTTAGATTGTTAGATAATAAAATGTTGTAAAGTAAACAAACCCAGTTTTAATAGAGCAAGGTTTAAGATGAAAACAGAACTGCGACCAGATTACAATCACCTTGAGTTCTATTTGTTTAGGTAGTTGCAATTATTTCTGGAGTGATAGTCAATGGCTAAAACGTGTCATGCCGATTAATAAGAGCAAAGCATCGTGGTCTACATCGACCGCCCGCCCAAGAAAATAGTCAGAGTGACCTAGAAACGTCTACAGCACAGATCGATGGTCACACTGGTCCGACAAAATCGTGCTCAGATTTAGCTATAAATTTTTCCTGTCCACGTCTGAGCCATCAGAGGTCAGCTGCAATCAACTTCAATTTCTGAACCATTGAAACACCTGACAAACAAATGGGCAATGGCTTCCCATTTATGCAACTAACATATTGCGTACACCGGGGGACACTAATAGGCGTCATCATCTTTTGTGCTCACCGATCGATTACGTGTAATCAATTATAGAAAGTGTTACACAAGACTTCACGGAATTTGTTAACTTTAAATGACGGTTGCTATAGAGGAAATTGCTTGTACCTACACCTTATTTTATTATTAGACTTAATGGAGTTTAATTATGGTTATTGTAATCGCATGTTTTATCGATGTTCACCTTTTTCTGCAACCTGATGACCGAAGTCCACTTTTTCTCGAGGAGGCCGCCGAACTTGCGATCCATCTCACCGGACATATCGGCCTCCTTCTTGAACGCTTCCAGCGCGTCCGTGTAGCCATTGCTGCCTAAATAATCGGCGATCGCTTTGTTCCTGTAACAATACAACATATCAGAGTTTAGCCAACTTACACGTTAGGTACCATAATTATTATTTCAGTTTTGATGACAGTACAGAAGATATGAAGGAGTGCGAAATGGAGCGCAAATGCGTACATCCTCTCATAGGTTGGTAAAAAAAACCTGACCTGATATAAAAGTGTGTTTCCATAACGTAGAAACATAAAATAAAGGTGTACTGAAATATGTAACCTATTCAGTATATACACGTTGGATTAGATTCAAACTAAGAACGGATTTTGGCAGAAATAGGTTTTTTTTTTCAAAAACATGGCCTGCTAATACGTATCATTTCCTAACTATTATTACGTCCTTACCTATAAAGTAGCAGTTTTATATAGAAAACTAGCTTCGCTCACGTTTAATTAGAAACCAACAATGATGAACTCTTTTTTTTATATAGTAACCTATTCACTAATTATAATAGTAACATGTAGGATCCGCAAACTAAGACAACGGATGTTGCCACAAGCATGACGATGACGCAGATACGAGTATTGTTCGAGGACAAAAAAGTTTATACAAAAACTAACAGCTGAAGATCTCAAGAACATAGGATATCCGTAATCACTTTTTACAAAATTAGGATTTTGTTGGTCTGGTTTTCGGTTACAATTAGGATGTTCCTTCAGTCTTATCGTGGATGTAATCTTAAAGCAATACAGTTACTAGTTAAGTATTCATCTCGTAATTAGTTTATTAGCTCAAATTACTTTTAAAGACATTTCCCACAGTCTCTGTCAGACGTGGAAACGGAAGATATTATGTCAATGTGATATTGAATTAATTAGTGATTCAAACAACGTCGCCGCAAGGTTGCATGGACATTTGTAATATAGGAAACAGCACTGTGAAGTTGCAACGTAATCAGTCAATGGAATGTCTTCGTTTTCTGCGTTGCAATTATTTACTGGAGGTTGATTAATCAGCAGATTTACCTAAACGATATCTCTTGCATGGGGCGTAATCACGTGCTTCGACATAGTGATTTAGTTTTGGAGTTCATTTCGCGTTTTGTTGTTCCACACACAAAACGAGCACAAGGGTAATATTTATTCTTGAATTTACAATATTTACACTTTTTTTTGTATTTGTTAGTTGTCAATCATAACTAATTTATCATAGGTACATAAGTCGGTTTTCCAATTACAAGGTCCTTAATAAATAAGATATAATTTTATTCTTCCGGTTAATAAACAGAGATAGTATCTATTATTGACTCATTGCCTCGTTACTGAATGCTCGAGATGACCACGCATCAGATGCCAAGGGAAACCTATGACACGAGTAGTTCATGTGTGCTAATGATTAGTGTTTGTAAACGAACACAATGTGCAGGAGAAACCTTGCGTAGTTTTTTTAATAAGAGAGAATGTGATAATGTTGCCGGTTGATACTACACTAGTTTCTATTATATTTTCTCTACCGGACAAAAAATTAAGTACATAAGGGTTTTTCATGTTATTTTCTTTACACCAACGTATAACATCTTTATATAACAAATAACAAAAAAGACTAAATAGTAGTTGTAGTACTCTTCTAATACTTTAGTTGTAATTTCGATCATTAAGCTAACCTTACTGATAGACATTGAATAACAAAGACAACGAACTTGCTCCAATTCGATAAGCTGTCCTTGTGGTTACTGAAGTAAGTGCTTGTTTAGTGCCTATCATCTAAGCCAAAGGACGTCAACTGCTGATCAAATGCAATCCTCTAGGTTCGTTTTAAACGTAAGAAGGTATTCGTCGTTTCTCCGATATGATAAGAATTTCCTCTTTAATGAGAGAAGGGGTGGCACTCTGCGGATCAAATAATTATTTCGAACAGAGCTAGAGAGCAATATTTAAAAAGGAATAAATAAATGCACCCACACGAATCATCTGCGCCTGCAGCCTCATCCCGGCTAATATAGTACAACCTGCTAAATGGTCACCTAATAAGGACACCATTAAAGTCCACACATGCTCATAAGCAGCAAAAGTATTTCTTGTAACGTATAAGCCATTATGCTCATATCAATATACAGTGTGAGTCTTCATAATGTGCACATATTAAAATAAGGGAATCTATGCTTAATTTTATCGACAAAACCGGAATATAAGAAAATTTAAAAAAGGAAACCTAAATTAATTGACCCCGTGTAAACAAAACGGTATAACTTTTAAACTAAATGATCTATCATTAAGCATAGTTTCCCTTATTTTACTATGTGCACATTATGAAGACACACTGTATTGTTACCCAATATTAGCTTCTGATAAAAATATGATTGTTTCTCAGGCCACACAATTAAGACTCATGTGTTCAAACATTCTCGAGTTTATTGACGTAGTCCCAAACGTATTTGACATCGATTCGAAACACATGACACGGAATTTGTGTTCAATCTTCGATGAGGTCATACAATAAAGAATACCAGACTTGTTATGTAAGGTTACGTGTTGAATGTTAAAAATGGAAATTCTAATACTAATTTCTGAAATATAATGAGTTATTGTAGATTAAGTAATTATTTCAAAATTTTCAATTTATATCATATCATAAACACTTTTTTTTTTATTGACAGTACCTAAAGCATTTTTCGATTATTTAAAGTCATAATAATTTTATGTAGAACTATAAACAGAAGAACTCATGCCCACAGCCTCCCATCTTTTTTCGAAATAACCGAAGTAACAAAGCCGGATAAATTTTAACTATAATACCCATGAAGTTGCCGTTCCATATAAAATTCTAAGCTTTTCCCGCAGCTTTGCTCGCGTTTGTTTAAAACCAACAATGATGGATCTCTTCTTTCTATGGATCTGCACACACCAGAGAGGTCAAGCTCTAATTCAAGTTCTTATCAACTAATTAGATCAGATCAGATGTACCCCAGTTTTTAAGTTGGCAGCAACGTTAAGTGAACACAAAAATAGTAGCTATTTCAGTGTTAAAAAAATCAAGGAGAAACACAGATAAACTTAGCGGTAGAGACTCACTGATTTTAATTACGGATAGTAGTTACTCTACGTTGCAAATACACCTGCTAATTAATAAAACTTGACGACAAATCAGGTGAGTATGTACCTACTGAAGATTATACGAACCGCCTACACAAACTTTCTAAGAAAGTTTAATACGTTCGGTTCAATACACCTATTAAGCAGTTACTTTGTAAGTAATTTGCATTTAACGCGTACATGTAAATTTTATTGAGAGGAGAGGACAAGGGATTGTACGTTCAATTGTTCTGGTATGAGCTATGACGTAAATGTTAATAGACGATTGGCTGAACAGAATACATAATGCAACGGTCTATCTATAAAGGGCACTTTAGTTTTATTGAACCATGCAAAGTAATTAACAATGCTAAATCATTTGCTCATAATTTGGGTTAGAGTAGTATATACATACCTACATTATCATATTTTTATTCAAATCTAACAAAATCGTTCATTTTATCGTTCTTTTGTATAGATATTGCGTTTTTGCACACCCGTATACACGGTGTTACAAAACTACCCGTAAAGCTGAGAGGAGGTTGAATGGGGCCTTATAACGAGTCCATTCACAATATTTAAGAACCGTAGTAACGCTGTATAACATACCCATACCATAACATAAAAAAAAGGAAAACAACAACATTAATGAATCAAAAAATAGAAAAACTATTAAAGTAGACAATTATTAGGTAAAATAGGTTAGTAGGCCTTTCTGTTGTTCTGTTTCCCTGACATGACAGCTGACAAAATTTTTGGCTTTGATATTTAATTATATTTTTACGGGGTATTTTGTAACACGTTGTATAAGCAGAAATGTATGTATTTACAGCAGGTATATATACCAATATGGGACGTGTTAGTAGCATATCATTAGTTTATTTATAAACATGAACTTAAACATTCAGACTAAAATCTTGGAAATAACCCTCGGTCAGTAAGTTTTTGCTGTCTGTGTATTATCCATACTAATGCGAAAGTAACTGTATGTCTGTTTGATACGTCACGGCTAAACCGCTAACATTTTGATAATTTTGGCATAGAGATATATTGGACCTTAGAGAAGCAAGAAGGATTTTGTCTCAAAAAGTGCTTTGAGAGTGAAAACTGCGGACAACAGCCATCTTGTACAGAGCCCAGCGCATCAAGCTACCCTAAATCTGTCAAATTTCTTTAATAGATTTTCAAAATTAGTCCAAAGCAATAAGGTTAATGTTCAATTGGGAAAATTTGACAGTTTTGGATAGCTTGACCTGCTGGCGTTTGTACATCTAAACTTTAAAGAAAATATAAAGATAAAAGATTAGTTTTTTTTGTATGTAATGGGTAAACTCAAAAAACAAACGTTTTTCAAAATTATTTTACCAATAGAAATATTATATTATTAGCTAGATAACATAAGTTATGAATGAAGATAATACCCGTGCGAAGGGACGGGTATTATATTGATAATTTGTATGTATGATGTATTTTGATAATTTAAATTCATAATAGGAGAATTCTTAATCTAGACAAAACAGTGAGTCACGAGTATACGATCTACATTTAGTTTTGTCTTTTATGTCAGAGAACATATTTGTTCAGTGAGTGTGCATGTGTGGAGACCTCGCACGGTGGACAAACTCGCTTATTTTATTTAGAAAACAGGCTTCGAGTATTACGTCACTTTACGTGTTCTATAAACAACACACATTGTCTTGCTGACTCAATATCTTCCTTTCCGCAGTGAAGAGCATAATTTGATTATTGTGCTTATGCAACAGATAATCCATAACAAAAAGCATCGATTGGCAATACTTTCTTGTTATTGAATTTGGAATTTGGCGAAAACATTAAAAAGGCAGAACGAAGCGTTTCAACTACACGTCTCTGCTGAATAGAGTTTATTTCTTGCTTGATTACTATGTCAGCTTCGAATATCAGCGCCAGCGCGGTGAAACCGAATCAATTCCGAAGACAATCAGTCTCGCGGGTGTCCCTATTGTTCGCGTGGGAGCAATCAAGTTACACACGTCTCGTTTATTATTCCTAAGTGAAAAAGATTTAGCGGTACAGGTCAACACATAAGCATAAGTGCAACAATATCGGACTGTCGCAAGTCACTGAGCACAACCACTGTTTAACAGTTAGCTCTAAGCTTTAGAAATACAGTCTAATGGTTGAGGTGATTGATTGATTACAATACTACTAAAAATAAAAGTATACCATAACCAAATATAGTCGAAGCCCGAGGCCAGATTGAAAATTAATGCGGGTGACTACGATCTTGAACAGTATAAGAGTTCAGTAGCAATGTTGGGGCACAGCGAAAGTGGTTTCGTGCGTAGAGGCGCGGACCGATCTGGGACCGCCTGAGAAAATAACTTTCACGATACATTTCCGACATTATTTCTCTGATTGCAGGGACAATTACTCGCGAAATGTTTGTGTATGGCAATATAACGTTCTATTGTAATAGAATTTTTCACTAAATGTGTGGTGATAAGATTACGAATTTGAGAATTACCTCCGAAATGGACGTCATCAGACATTGCGTAATAAAATCAAGCTTATTTTGCATAGCGGTCTCATTAGCATCAATATGACGTGACATTCTATTAATATTTTAAACAGGTATCGTTGATTGTTAGGCACATTTTATAATTTGGTCATGTAAGTTCCGTATACGCATTTAATTTTACAAGATCTTTAATGCTCCAGCAAGGTTTACTATTGTGTCTGCTAATTAATACCCTAAATTTGTTTTGAAACCAAGTAATTACATATGGCTGTTGTTATTTCTAATTGATGTATTGTCTTTATGAGATTAATTATGAAAAGAGTTTGTTTTGTTACACTAAAATAAACAACGGAATCGAATACGGCACCATATTATTACTTAAAGTATCTAAACATACCCGTGAACTGTGGATATAAGTACACCTCTGCCTTACCCGTGGGGGAATACGGGCGATGGTATGTGGAAATACGTCATGTCAGTCAATGAAAGGAAATATTAAATGACATAATCTGTATATGAGTATATGTATTCATGCCAAAGTGGTCATACATATACTTAACATGAAATGACTACACCGACGTAATAAACATTAAGAAACAAAACTATGCCATGACAATATAAGATAAACAGCTGTAATAAATGCTGATTTCCTAGTAGGTGATCATTACAAACAAAATACTATTATGTTACTAAACAGATGCAGACGAAATATTGTTGAGAATTAGTGAACTGAAGAACATCCTCACGATTAGTTTTGCATTATTTAGGAGCAGTTGCTCTCCCTCCAACAAGAACATTTCTTTAAATAAAGTGGGAGATTAACAAATTTAAGTTTGGTAGCCTGGATTGGATAGTCCCAGATCTAAGAAACATGTTTATGCTCCGTACAAGCCAGCAGTAAGATGACTGGAGTAGGCAGGAAGGAAAAAACAAAAGCAAAGATAATATCCGCCTACTACTTCTTGATGATAACTATTCTCATGTTATCTTAGCAATGAGACGAACTTGTATATTTTTCAACCGAAGAAAAACAATAAACGGATGAGGTTCTCAATTCGACGTGTATATTTTTTTCTTTTAAACACTGGAACTAAATTCTTTGAATTTAGTACAAACATTATTGTCTAGCCATACGCAAAAACTTCAGAATTATCCTCGGGTATACTAAACTTATAAAATTATTATCACACACGATGTCTTATTAACACACTATAACATTAGAAACAATCGTTTCATGATTGTGAAATGGAGCATTCGGCATAACGGGAACACAAATGATGGAAACAACGGGATGAATGTAACGAAGCGGAACGATGTTAAAAGTGTTGAAGGAACCGCACTATGTTCACCATATCCGTATGGAGAACACGAAACAAGCAACAATTTGCATACGCGGTCGTGACTTGAAATGTAAGTGTCTAAGGTAAGGGGGCCTACTACGAAAACTGAAATACGAAGTCGGCTGACGGATTGCACGTTTTCCTACCACGAGATTTTTTCGGGCCGAATGATCGATTCGATGTTCGTGCTTTAACTTTGTATTTCTACATCCAAATGTTAGTTGATATATTATTTTAGTGCTTCTTTATTTTACAATATACGTATTATTGCATAGGTAAAGATTCTCGATTATCAAGAGGTCAATTATCGTAGTAGGCCCGAAAGTCTACGTAAGCAGACGTCTTATGTTTCGGTCAAATTTTAAACAGTCATTGTATCCTTGTAAATCATAAATATATGCGAACCTAATGCTAGTAATAAATGGAATTTGGAAACTTTCAAGAGATTGGCTATGCTATTGCCACATCGAGCATAAGTAAGGAACACGTTGATAAGCTAATTCTCGATATTTTCGAAGTCTCCTATTTTTTAAAACGGAATCTGTTTACTGTAGGTACCATTCGCGTCAAATTAAATGCGATGAACTCCAGTGAAAAGCGTTGGACGAGGCAGTTCGTTTGTGATATTAAATTATGCTTGCCAATCAATCGTTGAAGTCTATTTGTATAGGCTTAAAGTTGATAATAGTTTTCCTCGCAGTAGGGATGAAGGGGAGGTCGCCCACGCGACTGTGCATATCGATCGCCCCCGCTAGGCGCCGGCTACGTCAGAGCACCACTGCGTCATTGCGAATCCCTTTTTCACGAGTTGACGAGCATCACAAAATTAACGTCTCTACCTACATACAAACGACTGATTAAAGGGAAGATATGAGACAAGATAGATACTAAACTCGTCTGCCTTTTTATTATGGGGTTTAAAAGAAGAGTTAAAAGAGTTGATACTTCGCGTTTAAGGTTTATCACTATAACAATAAACAACTTATGGGTTACCCAGGGTAATGTAAGTAAAATAATAATATGTACTACGAATCTTATTATATCATAAGTTGGGAGTATCTTAACTAAAACTATTAGAGACGCTTATTTAAGAACCCATTGCGTCCATTTGGCGATGGTTTCATTACTGGCAGCAAACAAGGGTTGAAGGGCAAATTAAATTCCGGGAAAACTTAATATAGAGGGGTGAAAATACCATCAACGCGATATTTACGAAGGGGAGAAAGGTTAAAGGACAGGATAGTAAAGACCCAGTGAACTAGCAAAGAAACCATACAAAGGAAACCAATGTATTACAACAAAATCGTTGACATAGTAAAGTTCCCAAGGAAGTTTCTACACAGTAATTTAATTACATTCGTGACCGGACGTTCAAATCCTTTAGTTAGAGCAAGCAGGTGAACGCTCTGCTTAATTAGATTTTAAATTTCTCCATGGATCGTAAGGTCGATTTATCTGAGAATGTCCATTGAAGGCCCGATCAGAAATCATTGATGCAAAATGATTTGTATGTAGTCATTGTGTTGCACTGAAGCTTCTTAAAATTAATTATGGTGATAATTACGAACGACATGTACTATGATCATTCAGAACATCAGTCTTCCTTAACTTTTCCTTTGATGTTATCTTTTTTTGGATAAATTGTCATTAATCAGCTTCGGAAAATAACCATAAAAACTGCAGTGCGGATTCTTCTTTATCGTAAAGGGTCTTTAGTCATTTGCAATTTCTTATAAGTACAGAAATACACAAACTATAGAAAAACATCCTGACAACAAGGTATGCACGCGGCAGTGTAGTAGTAGTCGACCGGGCGAGAACTGCATTCCTTGAGGCTAAGGTCTTTAAATATTCGTTCGGTTTCAACATTTAATATTCTGAAGTTGGATGTTGAATATAAAAATGCCCTTACCGAATAACCCTGTCATAAAACGTCCAGTGCTTACCTACTTCTCAACACATAATCAAACTTTATTTTTGTATTTTTGGGGTGATGTTGATGATTCCTACTTGAGTCTGAACTTGTTGTACAGTCGGATTATTAGTTTGGATAGCAGGTCAAGCTATCCAAAACTGACAAATTTTCCCAATCGAACATGAACCATATTGCTTTGGACTAATCTTGAAAATCTATTAAAGAAATTTGACAGATTGGGTAGTTTGATGAGCTGGCCTCTGTACAACATTGAAATAAAATATTTTATTCGAAAAACCGTGTCAGAGAACTTTCTGATTCTGATCTACCCTCGAAAAAGTTACAATCTAAGGAAGCATTAACGCAATTTCCAACTTTTTCAAATCGTAATCGCCGAAAAAGTTCATTTGCTTAGGGCTAGTTATAAGCTAGACAGCGTTAGCCTTGCAACTGTCTGCGTTGGTAAAAATGGAATAAGTAGTAAAAACACGTTTTTTTTTTAACCTTGAATAGACAACGGGTTGAAACAACGATAATTCTTTTATCAGTTCGATTTTTAAATGATAAGTAAATATTACATTTGCCAATTTATTGTTTTATGCTACGTATGACCACGATCTTGAATCATTATTCATTAATTAACTTTAAATAGGCGTTCTAAAGATTCCTACCCGATAAGATATTTTTCTGATAAGTTGATAATCAACTAATTAGGCAGGCGAGTTAGTTTACGTTAAAACAAAAAATACTAATGATTAAAACAGTGCTCCGCAAGGAAACGTTGTGGCGGCATTTTGACCGTTATATTGCCAACCCAACAATTCCTCTTTCGTGTTAAAGGTTCGGCAACGCGCAAGTGATACCCCTGGTGTTGCAAGCGTCTATAGGCTTCGGTAACCGGTTACCAACCGAAAAGCCCCATAGGGCTAATTATAATTTTGATAAGAGTTACGTTAACCTTGGTTCACCTCAGATTGCGCCAGTATGCAGGTAAACATCGACGCATCGCAGTTTTATCACAATAATGTACGATGACTCAGTCACGGTCATATCGAATGCTGCGGCCTTTGAGTGAGCTGTGACGTACATAATAGTACGTATATTCTACGGACATGCCCAACATCAACGAAATCCACACTCAAGGCCGAGAATACTAATTTGAGAAAAGTTGTTTATTTTGGGAACAACAGTTACGAGGTGAATGTTTATTGTTTATTTATCCCTAAGTTTGCCTGTCACCTGTCACAGTATTGAACTAAATCAATTTAGAGTGATCTACATCCTAAATAACAACTTTCTAACTCATCTAGACAGTTATGTAACAAAGATTATGATCTTGATCGATTGTGGTAATAACGAGATACCTATGACGCAAGCGGTTTTTCTATTTGGGTGTACAAAATATAAGACAACTCTCGATACAACCTCGTTTAACGGTACCAATAGGTTTCGAATAGCCGGTGCTAAGAGATTATTATCATGCTCATTATAATATTAAAATAGCAACATGCATTTTATATTGCACTTTCACTATTAATAATTTCAAATGCTGTTGAAAACCTCTAAATGAAGCGCAAATAAGTTATAATTCGTTTAATCAATATATTAAAGAACAATCAAGTAGAATGAACTTTGACTTTGACCCCATTTGTAAGCCATTTGACTCGAAACGTTATTATTTTGAGGAATACGAAGCAGCCGTGTAAATTTTATACACATTTTATATGTAATCAGAACGTATATCTGCACTCGAATAAGAAGCGACCCGAATAACAGCAAAAACGTAGTTACAGCAAGTGCTGCAATCTTCAACGGTAAGAGCATGTCCATTTAGCGAAATATGCCTGCTGGTGTTTTAATTTGTGATCGTTATTTTTAATCAACAGACGCGTTCAATGACCCCGATTCGACACAGTAGATCCGAACCGAACGCGGAATAGACCATTACCACCGCAAAGAAGTATCACTTTGTAAGTCGGTTGTTCAAAATTACAATATACTTTTGTGAATAGTTGTACTCAGAAAAAGCTATATTGTACAGAGTAATGATCAAATTGTTAAGATTGGTTAAATACTTATGATTGTTCTAATGAATCTGCGAGTGGTCCATATCGGTACTAGGAGTCAAGTTCGCCTTGCAGTAGATCTGTGACAAATACAAATTGAGGATGCATGTGATGTAAAGAGAGTGGATTAGAATGGATTCTACTTAGGCTAATACATATATTTATTTACAGGGAGCCAACATTTTGGTTAAGATTTACTAACATTTAATCAATCTAGCACAGAAGTGCCTATTATATGTACTGGAAATCTTTTATATTTAAACTGACCAATCATAATTATGTAAAAATCAATATGAAGAAAGCATAAACCTATCAAAACAGAGCAAACCGGCACGTCTACGGCACAAAAAAGTTTGGGGAACTCGGAGTTCGATTAATCAAGCTAGTGGAATCCCATTTATAAACGAACTTACTTACATAATATGGGTACTTTGAATTCGGACGCGTAAGTCGTGTTGTTTGCACTTGTATAACAATAGCGTGTGAACAGCATGACCACATCTTTGTATAGAAGTATCGCGAATTAGATCTCAGTTCGCCTTTCACTTCGTGTGAAGCGAGTTAAAGGGTATAAGGAACGTTGGGGTATTTTAGGTCATTAGTTCACGGACGATGTATTATTATGTAGAACGCTGAAAAATATTAAGTTTTACTCATTGGGTTTCAGTTTGACGTGACACTATATTTAACATAACTGAGCACTTGATTACTTAAAGTGTTGCACTACTACGACAACTTGACAACTTGCATAAAATCTCATTTCATCTAAGATTGAATAACTATTAGCTTGAAAAGTTTCTTTGAAATCTGCAATCAACGCTAGCGCAGGTGAGCCGTTACTCGCAATTGCAACATCTATGATCGTATAATAATGATGGGATTTCTAGGTTCACGATGAAAGCTGCACACCAACGTCAACATTAAGTCGAGGAAGGCGCTAGCGGCGACGCGGGGTCAACGACATTGCGTTATAAGACCAACTGTCACTTGTAAAGGTCGACAGGTACGCAGGTCGTCTTGGGATGCCTTGGTACCAATGGCACCCCTCCTAATTAAGCTCGGTTTAAAGTTTAAAACAATTAATCATAATTAACAGATTATTTTGATTAGTATAACTTTAACTATAATAAGCGCACTTTAAAATATAACTGTGCATTTGCAAAAACGAAATACGAACAGATTAGCGTTATCCTCTAACTATGAAGACAAGGGGCTCAATATAAGGCAACACTACACAGTTAGCTACTGCGGAAGGAAGTCTATACTTAAAAAATATGGTTACGCAAACTGTATTTGGATATCGGAGTAATTTAAAAAAATTGAGTAATTATAATACTATAAACTATAAATGTATAATTGCATTGTATTGTAATAGCAACAAACCGATTCCGCCCCTGACAATATTTAGATAACTTATCGATCAATCAGTCTTGTTAATCAATCAACAGATTGATTAACAATACTTTATAGAAGTAGAATCGTAGAAAGTGTTATTTCTATACCGAATTCCTAGTGAATCATAATATTTGTACAGGATTGTTTGCGATTTCAGTTATTGTTATAAAACAATTTGCATAATGTTTTAAAGATACTTATTTCTGACAGAAACCTACAAAGATTTCGAAGAAACAGCACGTCACTATTTAGTGATGTATTTAAAAAATATGAACTTAGAAGATATTTGTTAATTGTCTATATATTATGTGTATATGATATAATGTTTTCATAGGATATTGTAATTAATACTAAATTCAGAAAGTTTCTAGTAGAGTATTGGTAACATTGCGTTAGTCGCGACCTTGTTGCCGCCGCAACTATTTGCTTGACCGAATTCATTGAAACTTAATTCTGTTGTTCCAAAAACGCAATCGTATATTTTGAAGACAATGCTCCTTCTACGATTGAAAACAGAAAATGTAATAATACATTAGTTTCGAAATTATCTGACAAGTAGCTTGGAGATCAAAATATTCTCAATCAAATTGACTACTAAATAAAACACCGACATTGAACTGCATCAGAAACAATGCAATAAGAAAAAACATTTCTAAATGCAGCTTTCTATTCCGGATTTCTAACCAATTTAAAGATCTACTGCGCACAAATTGTGGCTCATATATGACCTCGACTAGAATCATAGAGTTATGATGACGAAGGTTTTCTCTATCCGGATCAAAGAAAGTCAGGAACGAGAAAAGACGAAGGCGTAATGTAATCTTTATTCTTCATCAAGGCTTTTTTATTGCTCAAATTACTTTCCGTGTAAATATACGATCATTATTATTTGAATCTCCTTTTTATTATTACCACAATATTATATCCGGCCAGGTTGCGCGGAGCAAAAAAACTGCCTGTAAAACGTGAGTCTCCTTGGGGAGCTTTGATCTCATGTGTGATGGGGCACCTATCTGTCCTAGCAAACTGTGAATCGCCATTTACCACGTCACTAGTTACCCAGTAAATCTGCCTTTATTGGCGAATAAGGCGAGTCTCTGACAAAACGGGGGACACAGCAGTATCATTTTTCACTGCATTTATGCGAGACAAACTGAAAATGTAGAAGTATTATAGGTATATTTTGATTCAAACATGGGACATGATGCACGATATAAAAAGTATTTATACAGCGCAGTATTTATAATTAATTAGGCATTCGTTACCTGCCGGCGTCCAGACTAGTTGATACCTTCACAGGTTAAATAAGAAACTTAGTAGACATGCGGAACATATATAGTGGTTGCCGAAATAATTGTGTAATTATGAAAAGATAATGTTATATTAGCGTGAAGTGGGGAGGTTCAAAGTGTGTTAAACTCGCCTGAACCGAGTCTGACACAGAATGTGTTACAATAATATATTATTATGCATTACTCACAGCTCCTCTCGTTGCCGTTGTGACAACACCATTTTCATCGTGGTCGGGTGACGCTTGAGGCGGCGGGCCCGGTTATTTCACTGCACTAGAGTCTCACTTATTTACGCGGGCGACGGCAGGAGCGCCGTTGCCATTATAACACCTGTGTACAATAACAATATTTGTGTTTATTCACCACCCTAGCAACTGCAAAGGAAGATATTTCAATGACATAACAAAATGTCTTACAATGTGCTGGGTTTTACATTATTCAAAAAGAGCTAATTAGGTATATTAATAGTATTTTTTCATATTATTACATATTATTCAAGACGCAAAAGCCTTTCATATTTTTGAGCACAGACTTGAATTTAAATTATAATATGAAAAAGTAATTAAGTAAACAGAATTATCTAGATCTAATACTAATAAATAATATCAAATTCATACATATTTTTGGAAAAAAAATGTGTTTAGGTTTTATGTTTTACAATAAACCTATTTAGGTATTTATATAAAATTATAATTTTAATCTCATTTGCAAAATCAGATAGACACAACCAAACTTTGTGTAAATAGTAACCAGTATTAAAGTTATGAAATAAATTAAGACATGAGGAAGGCAGTTTAAAGGTTATATTACATCACTGACAACATTAATGTAAACTTAGTGAGTCATTTACATAAATATTATGTTGAAGTACCTGCCTATCTACATTTGGTACTAGTTTTTTAGTGCTTTGTTTATTCTATAAGCCTCACAACACCTACACCCACGAAAATAACCAAAATAAATCTTGAGGCTATTGCTTTTTTACAAATTGTCTTGTATTTAAAATTAAATCTTTACAGTTAAGTAGGTAATACATTATGGAAATGTTATTGAACTTAATTAAAAAGTAATATTTTATTGTTCGACCCAGAGATAAAACTTTGTTTTGAACTATAAATAGATATTATGATTTTTAGTTCTAGAAGTATCTCAAAATTCAATTAACTGCAAATAATTTTAACATCTTAAATTCAGTCAGGCTATACTTTTACATTTTGTATACTTATATAAATTAAAATTTCATAATTATGTCTGATGATGAATCATAAACTTTAATATGTATTGTTAAATTGGTATTAAGTCATGAGGTTGTTTGAGCCTTTATCATTGATGTCAATGACCTGTAAGAGTAATATGATGTAAGAAAGTTATTGTTTAATTATAATCATTCAAGGACATCTACTCATGAGCTTTCTGAAGTATAGACAACATATCAATAAAAAATATATGAAAAAATACTTTTAAATAGTTTTTTTTATCTATTTTTGTAACATAGCCTTAAAATAAAAAATTATATCAATATTTATATGTTGACATATAGGCACAATTCCAAACTATGAGCTGCTATTGCACCACTCAACCACTCACCATACAACACCACTCAACCCGGATATGGAAACCAGGACCACAAGCATAGCAGTCCCACTTAGAACCAATAGGCTGATGAATAGGGAGTTAGTAGAAATAGATTAACTTAATTACATATATCATGAATTCATGAACCTATTTACACAGGAAGCGACTCTAGGTTTACTAAAGTAGAAAGATACATAATGTAGGTATCTGAAACCACATATCAAATGAAAAAAAAAAAACACACCTGTGTGATTTGTTGAATATGATAAGCTTAGCATTTTGTGCTTTCTATAATCCTGGCCATTCTAGGATTACAGAAAGCACAAAAAAGCTAATGTAAATAACTCAAAGAGTAGGTAAGCCCTTTTAATTAAGTATCTTATGTCTCCAGTTTAAACTCATAAGGTTTCATTTAAGAAATTTTTAAATGTGTAACTGTAAACATGTAATTTGAGACTAATCAAAATTAAGTATGGCTTCTATGTCAAGGGCAAATCCACCTTTTGTTTTGGTAAGTTGTGCAAATGAAGCCATAATGAAGCGTTTAATGAACTTTGCAAATTGTGAACAGCTATATTATGTTACATATTATACAAATTGTGTATGTATATGAGAACTTAGGTTATATTAAAGGATCAAATCATCATCATCATCATTAAACAATACTTAGAAGCAAATAAATAAGGATTTTCCTCACAACTTTCATCAGAATAGATTTTTCATTTCCATGAATTTTCTTAAAAAGAAGAATAACGAGATAATGAGTCCAAAGTCCCTAATTTACTAGAATGTATCAATGATTAAAGAATATAATATTGGATGATTGCATTAACAGTGTAAAACAATTACCACCACGGCCAATCAATTTGATTTTTGATAGACAGAAAGTATTTCTGATTGTAATTGAAATTCAGACCGCTTTGTTTTTCTAAAACTAGTGAATTTTAGTGACTTGGAACTTGTAGAAGAAGATTTATGTAATTTGGCAGTATTATTATTTACCCTACTTGACATTAATTCTATGAGAAACCAGTGTTAAACAACTTATCGTTGAGTAATGATTGCGTACATAATTATGTCCAAATAATTATATACTTGAAATTGGAATAAAAAAACAGCGAAAACGTGAATGCAGTAAAATGACTCAGAATTAAACGTCAAAACCGATTGGGTTACTGTCATTTTGCCACATCAACTAATTCACAAATCCTTAGATTTTTTATCACTAGGTATTGATTATAGTAAGCATTTAGATTCATAGTCTTAAACAAAAGTTGCGGAGTAGCTAATAAATATAGAATATTTTATAAGAACGGCCATATTGAACGTCTACATCAGACTGGCTCTTAGCTAATAATTTTATAAAATTACGTTTCTTCCACGTAATTTCTTAAGAAGTAACATAAATTATACTTACGGAACACAAAAACACTTTAATTTTCACTTTTAACTGAAAATAAATATCACGCACTCTACAATCACACTTCACACAAGACCCAAGGCAGAAAACCGTTTTCGTTGCAATGGCTCAAACTCACCCACCAATCCAATACAACATAGTTTCGATTTTCTTTCTTCTTTCGACATTTGCTGCTACAGCGCCATCTATGTTGGAATATATGCGGTAATATTTCCATAAATAAAGAAAGGAGATGTAAAATAACATGTGTGAAAGCGAGATAGAAGAAATGTTGCCATTTTGAAACATGATCTCTTGAATAAGTTGAATGTTTTCCGCCGATGATCAATAAGTTCCATTATTATAATATTTTTATTGCCTTTATTCTATCACAAAGAATTCAGAATAAAGTACAACTGCATGAAATTTGCTCATAAAGCTCATTTGGCCAATTTAAATGTTTGACGTAACTGTTAAGGCCGTCACACACGTGGCTATAATTGACTAAAACACACATGAGTACGTAGACAGAGAAACTTCTTTGACTACGCATGAGTACGGTATGTACTATGTATGTGTTCCATACAATCACACACCTACTCAAACAATAATTTGGTTTATATTGTATTGTATCGATATATTTGATCTGTGTTGTTTACAATAGAAGCATTAATAAATTGTACAAATGATTATATAATATACCGCATGATTAGTAGCGCTATTGTATTTTATAGCGCAATAACAATTTTCATTTAGTATAATGATTATAAAATATACTGTATGATTAGTATGTATTTTATAGTTTAATAACAATTTTCAAGTCGAAGGTCTCGAGTTCGAACCCAAGGCACGCACCTCTGATTTTTCGAATTCATATGCGTATTAATAATTAATTATCACTCGCTTATACGGTGAAGGAAAATATCGTGAGGAAACCTGCATAGGCATACCTATACTAATCCCTTTCAATATGTGAGGGGAGCCGGGCCGAGCAGTGGGACAGTATATGGGTTGATGATGATAAATCAACTACCAACAGTCCACTCCTATCTGGACTTTAAAGGTTGTAGATTTCATTAAATATATTTTGTCTTCGCCATAAAAATAACTAAAAATAAACTGTTTACTGTGGCAAGGCATTTATGTATGTGCGAGACCAGCTTTAGTGTAATATGTATCGACATTTAGTTAGTCGATTAATGGAATAGAATAGTAGTCAACTATTGGCCCACCTCTCTAACTCAACAAAACAAATGTCCGAATCGTGTGCCCCATTTCGTAAGTTCCTCAAATGATAATTTTGATTGACGCCCTGAAAATATATTTTTTTACTATATTCAGCCACGCGTATAGTCTTTTTTAATAAAAAACACTATATAATAATTAGCATTTTAGAAATAACAATTTTCAGATTTTGATTTTTTGTACATCGTTGATACCTACGTAGACGAAAGGAATCAAGTTTCATAAATAATGGTGTTTGCATAATTGCTTCGAAATTAAGAATATCTAATGAATTATAGCATTTTGACTCCATATAGTTAGAAAGAGTGTTTGGCCCCAAAATGGCAGTGATCAGTGCTCACCTTTCACCTTGCAGCAAGTGAATAGATTTTGGTTTCGTTCATCGATGTGTTACTCGTTAGAAAACGTACGAGGCACGAATGCTGACTCTGAGGAGCAGTGTGTGCGATGGTGATAGCAAAGAGCAAGAAAGTAAAACCAAACATGAATAATACAATTAAAAATATGGATTACAACTGGACACCTGGTCCAGAGCAACTAAACAACCAGGAAGGCGGTGTACCCAGGGCAATCTTCATTCCTCACTCGAACTCATTACCATTTGAAGAAAGACGCGTTACATTGGAGCAGCCAGTCAAGGTAAATAGCTTAATATGGGTATGTGCCACTAAGAGTATCAGGCAAACATGTCAAATGGGAATTGTGTCGAATTTACAAAATTTATAGAGTTAAGATGTAGTATTTTAGTAGTAGTGTACATAAAATCTGAGTTAGCTGAGTGTAATGTGTTAATTTTGTGCTGTGCACTAATTAGAGTACACCTGTCAATTGTTTAGACTTTGTATCATAGTTAGATAAAAGGATAGACTAGTAACAAATATGCCACTAGAGGGTAAATAGAATGGTTATTGTAAATAAGGAGGATAAAAATAAGGATATTTATCTAGCTCATTTACACAGATATCAATAGAAATGATTTTGCTTTGTTCATCTACCAACCATTGTGTGTTAAATAATTTATATGTATTCTATTATTCAGTTCACATAATAATATTTGCCCATGCTGTGGGAGTTTCTCAAAATCCTTTTTTAGCAGATGCTTAGACCTTATAGGACCTTAACTAATAGCCAAATTTGTTACATATTAGTTTTAAGTGTTTGTGTTCAATCAGTGACACAGGTTTAACCTAGTGCAGGCACCAAATATTATTATTCCTCTATAATTTCTAGATTTATATTGTACTTTTATGAACTTCATATTTTTTGAATATACATTATATTATTACTTATATATATTAATTATAGTGAGTGAGTAGTATTTCAACATATTTGTATATAATTACACATTTAGATTGAATTGAATACATATCCATCATGCCCTTGGCTGTCCCCACTTCTCTGCATAGTATGAAACAATGTTGCTCGCTGTGTTTCTCTGTAATCCGCTAACTCCTCACCACTCAATGGATTTTTATGCAGTTTTCACCATCAGGTAGATAATTATTCATGGAAGGTTCATATGTTCTAATTAAGTTTTTATGTAAGCAAAAAAAAAACTATTTTGTAACCAAGTCAGCTAAAAATATATTTATATGGCTTACAGTCTAAACCGAAATTAAAATGTACTAGAAAATTGTAGTTCTTCTGCTTATACCTATGCATGTAGATTTACACATGATTTGCATTGAAGTAAGTGTCAATGTTGCTGTGGTAACTGTGGCAAGGTTGTTCTGTTACCACTAGTATGCAAAATAATTCTAACATTAATCAGATTTTGGTTACAAAAACAAAATTAGGTAAAAGAAAAAAAACAAGCCATTTGCCATTAAATTTTTATTACATATCATTATTTTAATAGCATACAATTTATCAACCTCAAGTTCAATAATTATCTTCTCTAATTCAGTAAATAAGAAGAGTCCTATGCTCAAAAAAAGCTATACTATTCTGTTACTTGAAAAAACACTTAACAACAAAAAATATATTAAAATCATTGTTTGTCCCAGCAGCACCTGGGTGGATTTTATTTTACTTATATAAAAAAAAACTTTCTGACAATTATGATCACAATCAAAATATGGAGTCACTCTCGATCTTTCATACATGCAGCAATTGATAATTTTATTTTAAGCATCTCATAAATCTATGTGCAAAATGAAACTGGAAAGTAATATTATATATTTCTATACATATAAATATTACTGAAGAATTATTGTATGAATTTATAATTTGATATGACCAATATTTTTCTTTTGATCAATTCTTCATAGTTCTTTTATAACTTATCCTAATCAGTTGCTCAACTACTCAGATGACACGTAAGATAAAAACTTTATCTGGATATGAATTGATAGATAATTTTACATTTTATCTAAGATTTACCTCCTTTTATGTGTACTAAAATGCAATGTATTAAAAGGAAAACAGTGTTGTTGTAATATCAAGTCATTCTGAATTTAAATTATAATATTATTGCATCTCATAACTCGTCCTAGATTATTAGCTGAATGTGTGACATTTAAAAATCCTTTCAATTTAACTTTAACATTATATAATTTGAATAATTTTTATGTTACATAAATGAGTTTTAAATAAAGCCATATGATGAATCCATAATTCCATATAATGGCATGTTATAGGTCTGAATCTCAAATCCAAGGAATGCAAAATTATATACATATTAATAATAATGAATTACTGAAACATAGAACAAAAACATAGTGAAGAAATGTAAATACATTTTTTTCTTAATATTTGGGACATTTCACATCGCGATCTAGTCCCGAAATGGTCGAAAAATCGCCAGAGACAGCAGACCAAAAATGGCAGAAACTGGATAGATTTTTTTAAAATTTTATTTATAAATTATAAAGGCTTGACGCACATGATTTCGGAAAGTCTGACGTGCGTGCCTTGGATTCGAACTCGAGACCTTTGACTTGGCAGTCCAATTGTCTTATCACTAGACAATATATTCATATAATATACAATATTATTCGATTACGCGAAAACTTTTGCGTAGTATAAACGCGCTTAAAATGATTTTTCTCAACATTGATTCCGATTGAATAGCCTGGACCGGCAACCCACGAGTGATACACTAGAGGCTGCTGTTGCGGGTTACCATCGGCTACCATTGGCTCACATTCTTGATTGTCATATTAGTAACTACAAATAAACACTGCATACAGAAAGCCATCTGTGTAGGTACGACACAGATAGCCGGCTTCTGAATCACTCGGCGATCTAGCCCCTTTAGTTCTCAAACAAATGCTTGTCCACTTCACTTTGGCTTGTGACAAGGTGACTGTGACGTTTTTTGTTTGGAAGTATTGTAGTGTATTTTATTCAACTTTGAGTATGCTCTCATATAACTCGTAGCTGCTCTGTCTAACATTAAAATAAAATTCAATTGACAATCGCAGCACACTCAAATCATTGCATTTATCCATAATTTAGTTTATATTCAGTTCAGGCGCTCGGCTGTCTGTCGAGGGTATATGCGCAGGAGCACGGCCGTACATGCCTGACTCAGCTTGACCCGAGGTGCTTGAGACAGTGCATTGGCAATTAAATTTAATGAGATTAAATTGTGCTATTTTAGACTACGCATCTGCCATTGCGTTTGTAAGGAAGTCGATACTTATCAGTTTTATGTTTTGTACAGGAAGCTTTTGTCCCAAGTTTAACTATTATTGAAACACTCAATAATAGTTCATGTTCATGTATCATGTGACTCATTGTGTTTTTTACTCTTTATCTTACCAATTAAATTGATTCATATTGAACTAGATTGTGAGGTCGTAAGTGTAGGCTCTAATGATAGCAGAATGGACATTACCTTTCCTTTACTTGAACACATCAACATGCTCTTCACATCACCAAAGTAAATGGAACATATTTCTTAACGGCAACTAAACGTTGATAAAAAGAACATCATCGGTTAAACGTTGTTACTGTAGTAAACCCATAAGTAGTGCGTGTATCTGAGTAATTATGTTATGGACATAACTAATTAATTATGCAATGCATTCGTTTACACGCTTGACTGAATGGATTAGCTAAATGCATCATGTCGTCTGTTAGCTGCAAACTCAACTAAACCTTGTGACTTGTTAATCAGTCACAAGGTTTAGTTTTTTAAAGAAATTATGTTCATGGACCTATGTCATGAACATAATTTCTTTCGTGGTTTTCCTGCCTGCCTCCATGTTGTTATGTGAAGTAATTAGTAATAGGAAAAGGGTAAAAGTTCATTAGTGAATAGTAAACACGCACTCGCACTCGGCGAAACTAAAATAAAGGTAGGGTCCTTTTTAACGTCGTATCATCCAAAATAAATAAATCTTTGTTAGTGAAAGTGATGTAGTTGTATACTTTACCTGTATTATAAACAGGAGGAAGTTCAATTGACACATACGTATAATGTTTGATCGGCATATAAATAACATGTTGTTTGTAGATCAATCTATTTTGATCAGTCGATGAGTCGAATTTCGTACATGAACATAGTATTAAATGCTACCGTAAACTGTTTTCTTTAATATTTTTATAATAAACTAGCTCACTCGAAGGCGTTGTCCTGTCCAAATTAATCTGTGTTAAAATTAACTCCAATAACCCTAAAAAAAAAACTTTCAGTTGTTTCCGAATTTTATAATTTTCTGTGCAACTTTTTAAGATTTTCTTATCCTAAAAACTATGCGACTATTACGAATATATTAGAAAAAAAATCATGTCAGTCCACCCGTTCTGCATGACATAATATCACTCCTTGGTTGCATATAAAGTTTTTGTAAAGCTTTTCCACTGTTATGAAAATGTTATACTATGCAAATGTATACAAGGTATAATGTCGAAACTCTTGAATGTTGTTGATTATTGAGGAAGCCGACGTTATCTAATGGATCTTATGCTCGATTGCTCGTATCGCATTCATAGAATATATGTGATGTTTCAGATTGGACGCAACGTGTACCGCGCTACTCCGAGCCCCACGAACACAATATTCGAATGCCGAGTGTTGTCTCGACATCACGCTACGCTCTATTACGACAAGGGCCACTTTTACCTTGTGGTGAGTCCCACAAATTGCTGTTATGTATATACACTGTACCAACTTACGTCAAATTACTACTCACATTCCTAGTATTACTGCCCAGTTGTGACGAACAGTATCACTGTAGTGGGCAGCGAAATTGCTTGTGAAATATTATAGGATTGACTAGACTAGAATCTTATAATATGTATTATTTATATTCCTAAACATATTAATACAAGAACCCATTAGCTTTATTGATCAACAACGCGGCCACCAACTGGGCTCAAGTAATATAAATAATGTATTTACCACCGACACTAAAAGAAGAAGAAGAATTGTTCAACTAACTCCATACCCCTCGTTATGTTAATTAACGTATTGACTACCCGCTACCGTAACAACATAGCTGGTAAAAGTAAAGAATTTGAGTTATTCATTAGTAAAAAGCAATTCAAATCGGTTCAGTAGTTGCTGAGATCACCCTGAACAATAGAACAAAGGAACCACCTCTTTATTAATACTGTAGATTGATCAATTGTCGTCAGTTAGGTTTGCGAAGTTCTTTCCATAACAATATTTAGTATTGCGAAGCTGAGTAAGTTGAAGGGGTCGATATGGTGATTATCACGTCTATTGAGGCCAACTGAATTTCGAAACTGTTGTCATAAAAAGTTTTTGGTTGTTTTGTGTTTAACCCTAAAAATCCGATTATACATAAGAAAAAATATACAAACAAATAAAATTGCTTTTATAGAAAATCATTCTGAATAAAACGCAAAATCCCAACTTTTTTTACGAATAACACGTTTTGGAACTGTTTTCCAACTTGGACATACGGATTTATAACACAGAATAGGCAGTAGCTTTACTCGTGTTTAAATTAGCATACACAAACCGTAGAAATAGTCGGACACAGTGCATCGTTTCCTCACCAAACCTCGCAACTAATTATGTAGTTTGTAGTAAATTAATTCGAAAGCATAATTAGCATTAAGCCACTTATAACTTCTAATTAAATTCAAGTGCATAATTTAATCGCATAAGAATTAACATAAATATGTCGAACAGTGCATTTCTGACCAAAAATCTCATTACACAATCTCATTTACAGCATTCAAGTCACAATAGCACATTCATTACTTATAACAACATTAATAAGTAAAACAAAATGAGTGGTTACGAATATTACGAACATTACGAAAAGTCAACTCATCCCACATTTAATATTATGAAAGAACCTTGTACTGGTTACGTGTTGGAGCCCAGTAATTCGTCCACCACTCTCACCATATCCGCCCACAGGCGATTTCTATGAACGTTTGTCTTCATGGTAATTCCGTTTACCGAACTGCGTCTCCGGTTTTAGAGGTTGTTTGCCTACAAACGTCTGAATTGTTCGCGTAAGGTTGATCGTTCGTCGTAAAAATCCAAAATGAGTTGTAAAGAATGAAGACACTAAGCTTGATCGTAGCCTCGATAACGTGTTGGTTTCTTTTAGCGAAGAACTTGATATTTATAAGCGATAGCAAACGTTTGGTTTACTGTATAACGAGGTCTATTGTTAATAATGTCTTCATTGAAGTAAAAATGATTGATAGAAAAAAACTAAATGGCTAGAAATGGTAATCACGCTGGGATGTGAATCTTATCAAGCGCGAGTCTATTTTAATATAACCGGTGTAAGTTTTCTTTCTTTCTTTTCTTTCTTTTTACCGGCGATTGTTTAAGATACACTATGTATAGGTAGCAGTAACAATATAAATAATTTATTATATTATTATGTAGTAGTTGCATGAATGACAATGACTAATGCGAAAGTAACTCTAGCTGTCTGTTTGTTTTGTACGCTTCCACGCCTAAACCGCTTAACCGATTTTGATGAAATTTGGTACAGAGATAGATTAGATCGCGGAGAAAGATATAGACCTTGTGTCTCAAAAAACCCCTTTGGGATGTGGGTGAAGCCACGGGCAACAAGCTACTATGTTATACATATTTGGGAGCAAGAGACTTGCTGAATGTTGAATGTCGCACCATTCTCAAGCCTTGGTTCGTACATACTTTTATAGTTTTATATGTATATATTTATTATAATTTATTCATAGAAAATAATGTACAAAGTAGTTGCATTAAATCGTAGGTAAGTAGGTACATATGTAACTTCATTATTATCACTATGAAAAATCGGCACCTTTTTTATATAAGTATAGTTATAAATTTTTCATCTTTTTCAAGTGACTAGCTGAAGTTGTTAAATTATTCAGAAAACTGTCTTCGCTTTTGTAGTTAATTCAAACCACGTTGAATAGAAGTACCTACTAACGATTGAAATGAATACTAAAGCTAATTCCCACATTAGCTGTCAACAATTCCGTAGGTCAAATTTAATTTTCAAACGCCTTAAAAAATAACGTATTTCGATAAAGTT
The DNA here is from genome assembly GCA_964056405.1 of Acronicta alni. Taxonomy (NCBI): domain Eukaryota; kingdom Metazoa; phylum Arthropoda; class Insecta; order Lepidoptera; family Noctuidae; genus Acronicta; species Acronicta alni. The sequence goes on along the minus strand of OZ043927.1, from coordinate 10,622,826 downwards.
GAGTTTCGTTTCCTTTGTTGATAGAAGGTTCTTGGTAGAAGTTCCTTATTAAGTAAAGGCTGAGGTATTCTGTCGAGGTCATGCAAATCTTGACTTTTTTATTAATATATTGCATAAGGATAATGAGCAATAGGAAAGGACAAATCACACGGAATCCTAAAACATTCGAATAAATTTACATTCGATCACGTCTGGTAACACATTCTGAACTCGTCTTTTGATTATGTAAATTAAACAGGCCCTGACTATTGGACCAGTTAGAGCTTTAGGTATTTTTTTAGTTATTTTTTTCTCTATAGCTAATAGCTTTACAGAATTCTCCCAAATAATTATGTAATTTCAGTAAAGCACCGTTAGGACTTGGTTAAATTAGAATAGTGTTTTTGACCCCATCAAAACTAAACGTCACGGTTCCACAACTAAAGTAACGATGCTTTTAGTTATTTCGAAAAAAATGTAAACTGCTGAAACTTAGCTTGAACATTGTAATAGGTACGGAGTTTCTCAAATTCATCACCACGTTTGATATCCTATACTCGATTCGAATGGTGCAGTGGTCGCGGGTTCGCACGCACTTATGAAACATTTTCGTGAGAATTTCTTTGTAGATGCACACGCGAAATGGGAGAAAATCCTCGTGAGGTTGCCCCTCACGTTTTTTTTAAAAGAAACTATTAAATACTACAAATCCATATCGGACTGATACAGTTATTTATAACTCAAAAAGTAGGTTGATCGTGATAACTGTACATCATTTACTTTTTCATCTGAACACGATATCAACTGAAAAACTGCATCCTACATTCAAATACCCGTCTTAAAGATAAAACTATTTCTCACCTTTGAAAATAATGATTCATAATGTTTATAAACGATGCTTGTTGTTGTACACAGCTATTCGATGTATGACGTGCGTGGTCGATTGTTTACAGGACAATCAGAGCAGCAATGGCACGTTCATCAATAACAACCGGTGCTCCATATCGAAGGAGCAAGAGCCGCACGAGGTGTTCTCCGGTGACGTGGTGCAATTCGGCATACCTGTCGTGGAGAATGCCGGAAATTCTGAGAAGGTGAGTGCCGTAAATACTACAGGGATGCCAACTGGAAATAAATACTGGGTACTCAAAACTGAACTTTGATGAGTGGTTGCGTTTTTCGTATTTGGCATACCTACTTGACAGTGTAATTTTGGTGATGTACGAGTTGCTAATTTTTTTCGTATCGTGTCTGCTGTATTTAACTATGCCCTATGCGGAATAAATGAGTTTTTTTATCGAGTAGTGAAATGCAAGTGAAAACGTCTAGTTTATAATATATCTGTGCAAATGTTGTGTTTAACGGGATCAATGGACGAAGTGATTGGAGTTGTGCAGCAGTGGTCTAAGCCAATGGTGTCGCTACTGATCGCTGGGTCCATTCTGGTACGAAACCAAATATTTTTATACTAAACATTGTCCCATTCTGAAAGTTTTCTGATAGCATCTACGATCTCTGACATAATTACTTAATACTTCCTATCTTTTGGCTCTGCTCATGCTGCAGAGTTAGTCTAGGCAGACGAACTGCAGCATGAGCATTGCTTAGTTGCCTATATTGCCTGATATTTTGCTACTAAGCAATAATGTGCTAATTTAATTGCTTAACGGCAAAACAACTGATTGACCAGGCAATGTAGCCAGTGAAATTACTCTGCATATAAAGATATGGACGGAGACAGATGGCAAATAGAGAATTAACAACTGAGGTCTCAAGATTACAAGCCGCTAGTGGCTACGGGCTACGGCTGCCGCTTATAATCAGGCAGCCCGTATGCTATTTTGTCTTCTTATTCATATTTTATATTAATGAAAAGAATAGTAGTGGTTGCTTTCGTGCGAACTCCACAAACGCCGTGAGTCGGTGAGTTTGCTGCTATAGGGAAATATGTACAACAACGATTTATTTTAATAAGAGCAATTCGAACACCTGTTGTTTGCAATGACCACAGTCGTGAATCAATTGGCTGTATAAAATATTGCGGTCGCTGCATGTCGGTCGTCACCGTAACTCGCGAGTCAGTCAACTGCACGCAATAGCTTAGAGCGTCTGCGGCTGCGTATTGCTATATGATCACTATTTTATTCTGTTTTTTTTTAAGAAGATTTATTTAGGCTAAATCAATACCTTTTAAATAACTTGACCAATATTTTTATACTGTTTTTTTTTTTAAGTTTAATTAAGGCTACATCAATTCCTTTTGGCTTGTCTCCTATCAACCTAAATTCTATGGGGTGATTTTGCATTTTTAGCTTTATTTTAAGCTAAGTACATGTTACTGATAACTTTACACTCAACACACTCAAGCCCTATTAGTTCATGCGTTGGAAAGAGAATAGAAAGCTGAGATAAGAATATTTGAAATTGAATGATTGGATTGTGTGGTGTAACAAGAATGAACAGGATAAGTAATGTATATAAGAGGCAATTTGAAAGTCGCGCCAGTGACTGAAAAATTGTGGTAACTGTTTGTCATAGTTACTTCACAATGTCACATTTCAGTGGACATGATTGTTATGCGCAGAGAGGAAAAACATGTTACCTGAAAGGTTTTAAGCATAAACGTATTAGATAATTATAAAAGAGGGAGAAGAAATAAATAAAATTTCACAAATTAAGACAATATAGTACAGAAGGAGTGTTGGAGGACGTACTGCGCCGACCTCAAGTAAGTTGGGATAAGGGATATAAGGATAATATGGGATAATTATCCTGAAATATGTTGGTTAAAATTAGCTAGTTAGCAGGTTGAAAGCAATGCTGAGTAGGTATCATATTGCCTTGTTGGTCTGGTGGTCCTCAGCGTGGCTGTTAAGAATAAGTGTTCGATTGCCAGGTTGACAAGTGTTACTAGTCTTGGCTTGGATTTTTGCCCAGTAGATTAGCTCCTGTTACAATGAACCTAAAACTTACCAGTGAATTGTGAGTGAGATATAAGTACACCACTGCCTATCCCTTCGGGATAATACATGCGTAATAGACGATAGATCCATTTGAGGGTAAATTTTCAGCCCATGATTCAAAATTTAAAATGTTTACTACTCTTCATAGGTTCGAATATGGGAGTCAAATAAACAGTAAGAAAAAGTCTTAAAAATCCTCATTAACCAGTAATTTTTAACAGGAAATTTCTAACAATTTGTGCTCAAAGGAGGCTTTCTAACAACTCTTGTGCTCAAAGGAGGCTGGAGACAATACTGAAGAGTTAGAGTATTACTTCTGTTTTCATGTTATATAAAGCCAGTCGAAGTTTCGTCTTTGTCATTACTAATTCTATCAAGTCATCTCAAACATTCAATTTTGCGATAAACAGCAGCACTTTATCTGGTGGTTAATGGGCGGCGGTGATCACTGGTTTCCCGTTATTATTTTATTAATATACTTATTGCTAAACTGTGATATAATGTTGTGTTTTTATTGTCAGAATACGTTCCCGCCAGTGGTTGCCTTGCTCAAGCTATATCACCCCGATGGAAAGGAAGCGAAGCTGTCATTCAACCCCACTATGACCACACCCCTGCATCTAAAGGAACTGTATCAGCTTAATAATTTTGTACAGGTAATTATCGTATCTTATTTTGTATTATTTTTTTATGTTGCTTGTCGTACATATACATCACCATCCTGAGAGCCTTCCCCCAACTACTTTGGGATCGGCTTCCAGTCTAACCAGATAAGGTTAGACATTAAAATTTTACACCAATTTCTGGAAATACTGATATTCTGAGGATAGCCTGGTTGCCAGACTTTTTGAGCTTCTGTAGTCAGAAGCCCAAAATAAATGTAGTAATAGTCTACTAACGACTGTCATAGACGTTCGTATGACAGCCAGGGTCGACGGCTTTACGTGTTCTCCGAGGCACGGAGGGGTTTCGAAGTGTTAAGAATCGTCATCCAACTATAGAATGGCCGCGGCTAGAGCGGATCGGGTGATCAGCGTAGTTGTTACTTAGCGACGAGCCCTTTCATCTCTGTCCTATACATCTGGAAAAAGATTATACATTCGATTTGTTTCAGTGTACAGAAAAGAGTTGTACTCTGTTCCTATTTTATACGCTCATATAGCCAACTATAGCCTTATACCAAATAATTTTAGTTTTGATATTATGTGTTTATGTTACGCTCAAAGATCGAATGATCATTGAGCGAAAATACAGCTCATAACACGTTGTAGGTATATGCATACATACACTTTTTTCACTTGCTGCCACCTTGTATACCTGTTTTACTTCCTTCACGTTCACACAAATGTGATCATAATAGTAAATATTATTATGATGTATCAGGAAGCGATCCAGCGCGAGGCGTCGCTGGAGGCGCGGCTGCGCACGCTGCGCGAGTGCGTGGAGCGCACGCGTGCGGAGGCGGCGGCCTCGTGGGAGCTGTTCGTGGGCGAGCAGCGCCTGCTCATGCGCGTGCACACGCTCGAGTCCATGCTGGCCGTCGGCAAGCAGCCCGACCACCACCAGCTCGCGCAACTACTCAGCGATAAGAGGAACTACCAGGTTTGTACGATATTGTTAGATGATTCGCTACAAATCTATTTTTTTTTCTTTAATATTCCTTTTACTGACTGAGTTTATACATGTGATGTTGTGTTCAGGAAGTGGCACAAGAGAGTCTCCGTGCGGCCCACGAGCAGCGGCTGGCGCTAGAGGAGACGCTGGAGCGCCGCAGCCGCGAGGTGGCCGCGCTGCACCAGCACAACTACGCGCTGCGCCTCACCGCCAACAACGCGCTCGCCGAGCTACAGGTAACACACCACACACCACACACTACACAGAGGATACGCTTACCTGCATGCTCACGCTTTTACATGGCGCTGATGAGACTGGTATGGAATAAGCCAGTTATGTCCATCGCCCATAAGTGAGCGCGGGCTTTTTCTAATAAGATCAAGATTTAGTATGTTTAGTGTTGGTTGACAGACTCACATTTAACAACTTTCGCAAGTCGACTTAGGTATACAGTCAAATACACATTAGGCTATACAAAACTGAAAAATTTCTCCAATTGATTTAAATTCGAAGGTTTGTGGTAACTTTGTGTGCTGTTGACTGTAAATATTGCATAATTATGTTTCATTGAATATGAAGCAAAGTGCATTGTAAAATAAAATATTGTTATCCGGTTATGAATTTGTAATATGTATTAATGATGTGTATTTAAAAATTGAGTTTACAAGTAATAACGTTACGATTACAGAAGCTGGCAGCGCGGTGTGAGCGCAAGATGTGCGCGGCGCGGCTGGCCATCGCCGCCGCCGAGGAGCGGGAGCTGGCGGTACGCAACCATCTCCCACTTGCTGTGAGTCTCATCGTTCACTTGCCTATTTTAAGCACACGCTTACCTTTACCTTAAGTCTAAGGGCCTTATTCCAAAACGCTTAATAAACCTCCAAATGTATATTTTAATATTTCCAAGTGGGCGCGGATGCTCAAACCCGAAACTATAAGGAACAGCGAAAAATACTAAAATCAGTCTCGAACCTGATTTTGAACAAAACTAAAGCTGCACTATTAGATTTTTGACAAATCATTATTCCTTTTGAGGTTTAGAGAAAATACCCACTTTCGTTAACGAAAGAATTCATAGTATACTGATATCACAGTAGCTCCACAAATTTCAAGTTGGATTTATTATGTGACGTTGGCATAAAAATTTTACTGTAATTAAAAAGAGTCAAAATGAACAACTTCCAGTCCTGGTTTACATATTTGTTATTGCATTATAAGCTTGCAATGATTAGATGTATGATTCACTTGGAGTATGGTTTGGAAGCTATTTTCCAATAATAGACATGTAGGGAAAATTGTGTAATTATTGTGGATGAATGCATTTCAGATAATTATCGATTCTATTGAATGATAAAGTCTAATTTCGATTTGCAGTATTCAGTACAAAATGGTGAAGCGAAGATGTTAGTGCTGAGTACGGACAGCAATAAAATGCAGGAGGCGAAGCGCGGCAGCACACTGGAGGACGCCGTGCGAGCACTGCCCGATTACATCAAGCTACTACTGCCGCAACAACTACTCAACAAGGTATACCTACCTATGTGTAACAGGATAAACATAACATATTCATGGCCTTATTCCAAACAGCTCGGGTTTGGAGTCCGAATCATTCATTGTCTCGTTTCTTCTAAGCGGGGCGTATGGCCAGGAGACAGAGAGAACAATATTAATGCCGACTCGACTCGCTTCTTACTTGGGCGTTCGTTCCGTTCTAAGTACTAATGTTAACATATATCCTGGCCTTATTCCAAACCGCTCGGGCTCGGCGGAGTCCGAATAGTTCATTGTCTCGTTCCTTCTAAGCGGGGCGTGTGGCCAGGAGACAGAGAGAACAATATTAATGCCGACTCGACTCTCTTATTACTTGGGCGTTCGTTCCGTTCTAAGTACTAATGATAACATATTATATCATGGTCTTATTCCAAACTGCTCGAGTTCGGCGGAGTTCGAATCGCTCATTGTCTCGTTCCTTCTAAGCGGGGCGTGTGGCCAGGAGACAGAGAGGACAATATTAATGCCGACTCGACTCGCTTATTACTTGGGCATTCGTTCCGTTCTAAGTACTAATGAGGCAACCGTATAAACCTGTAGTGTATATTTTATTTGATGTCAATACAGTCAACAGTAAGACTGCACTAGAGATGGTACATACACGAGACATGCTTTCTTAGCTTATGAACGTTTTAGAATAAAGGGCTCGTCACGTGGAAGGTTATCGGGGCGTTGAGTATGAGGGAAGGGCAGTTGGATATTTATTATCAATGAAATTTGTTCTTACTATTTTCTTGTTGCTATTGCTATTTATTTCCGTCCGTCCGTTTTGAGGACTTAATTAGAGAAAAGTTTAACAGAAAAAATGTTTTATTTGTTTAGGTCGGCATTAAGGCGATATCAGCTGAAGGAAAATCTGCGAAGGAATTTGAATTAATATTACAGACAAATAATATTTATAATTCAGAAAGCAAAGGTGAGTGTACACCACATTGGTTTTTATTTAATCAACAGAATGAAACAATGACGGATTAGATGCAAGCTGACCATTCAATCAGACCCACAAGACTGTCCGTATAATTACACTATTACGAGAGACCAGGCACCCAATTCTGCTATTCTTGTGTAAAAATGGCTTTCGGTACTAAATGACATAAGAACTGACAGATTTGGTAGACATAACTGTAAAAACTCAACAATTCTAAGTCATTAAACTACGATTGTAATATATTAAAATACTTGAGCGACTAAAACTTGGGCTCCAGTTTATTAGACGAGTAGTGCGTGTCACCTACCAGTCGTACTTCTACTAGTAATCGTACTTTGCTTCAATCATGAGTTGATGATCACATAGATATAATATTAACGAAAGAGACATTTGATTCCTTCCGAAACTGGACGCTTTAAAACTATGCTACACATTTTAACACATACATTTTAAAGCGTCCAATTTCGGATGGACTTCAACTATAATATTAAAACATCGTTGGCATAATAAAACATACGAAAGTTATAATTTCATTATTTTTATACTCCTAAGTTTATAATTGATTGATTGTATTTTTTTTTTTGCAGAAAAACAGAATAACGAAGAAGACGGCGTTGGTGGCAGCGGCGAGGAGAAGAGTGGTGAGCCCGACTCATGTACTGACGATGAAAAGCAGTCGCGACTCAACCACGGTAGGCATTACGAAACGCAGGATTAAGAAACACAATGCCTCATAACATCTATAATAATCATAGTATTTGATCGCGTTTTTCATTGGAATAATTTTGAACTAATCAAAAAATAAAATAGAAAAAATGTTGTATAGTATCTAATTTGTAATTCATGAGATTCTCAAGCCTGTCAAGTAATGCATTGTACTGTTTTTGTTGGATAGAGTTGCGTTGGATGCATATCATCTCATTACTGCTGTGTAAAAGTGTGCGTAAAAGTCAAAACATGTATTTATTGTTTTTCCTCATAGATCCTGGTCATGAAGAGAGTTCAAGCCCATTGGACGGCGAGCTGCATGCGGACAATAACGCCAACTCCACGTATAGTGAACCCAGCACTAGAGAAGAATCACCTGTGAGTACTTGGATTATTTTATATACGGTACGACGGTATTTCTGTAGTGGTTTTAGTTATTCAAAACTAGTTTATAGAAACACTAGCTTGGCAGAAGCGCGACTTCGTCCGCGTGAAAAAGTTACTTTTAATTATCGTTGTAATGTCTTATTAACTTAAAATCGTTATACATTATAGCATATAATATGTTATTTTGATGTATATGTATATAATAATACTGTAAAGTTTTATCAAAACCCGTTATGTAGTTTTAGCATGAAAGAGTAACCAACATCCATCCATCTGTTCTCACAAACTTTCACATTTATAATATTAGTAGGAATATAATATTAGTATGAATTACTAGGATCTCATCGTTAGGATCTCAATTACTTAAACAGCACATCGGACACACCGTAAATATCGTTGGTAAAATAAATAGCATTGGTAACCCCGTATTTTTAATAACACCAGTTTTCGTTATCAGCATGTTATGTGCACCATGATAATTACATTACTGGAATTCCATCTCTACGTATTGGTCGATAAATAAATTAAACAATGAGATGTATAAAGGGGGTTTGAAGATTCTACTATGAAGCCCACCTACCAGACCCCATTCTGAAAAAGAAAACATTTGGGTAGCAGCCCCACATTAACCTTTTGACCGCCACGTCAATAACGAAAATCCGTGTTCTCTACGCCAAGCGACAAATTCTAGTATCTAATAATAGGTAAAAAAAAACAACAAATGCTTGTATAGGTATTTGTTTTGAATTAAAAAAACAGTGGTATTTTTGACATGCCATGCCGTCGTTGGCGTCGTGAGCAAGTTTTCATTTGACGTCTATACACGTCCGTGGCGGTCAAAAGGTTAATAAACTAACCAACATCCAACAAGAAATGTCATGAGTCAAAATCTTGGTTTCTAAGGCAATAAAAGTTCTGGATTTAAGGTAAAAATAGTTTTCACCTAACCCTAAGATGTCTCGATTTGAAATGACAGCTTTACCTATGGCTGGACGACGTAACTGAATGAGTGTGCTTTGGTTCTTTAATATTTAATAATCCTTGATTTAATAAACACATAGACAAAGTACAGAGAGAAATATACATTCAAAGTAGCAATGGGTTCAAACTAGGGTATGCATCGGTTTAACTGGACTTGCAAGACTTTCAAAATTGGAAGTCAATTCATCAATTTCTTCCACCTAGTCTAGACTTTAACAGTACTATCTGGGGGCACGGCAGTGCCCCCGCCAAGACGAGCGCGAAGCAACCACTGCCGTACCATCCTTTACTGGAACCATTTCGCCGCATTTTCAGGCCCCTATTTGAGAACCTCTGGATAAGACCAGAACGCAGAAATTTTCGTCGTCCAGTAAGCTATAATCACATACTTAAAATTCGTAGGTCTTTTAGTTCCGAAGTTAAGCGAAAGCAAAGTTTCACATTAATGACACTCGCTCACTCACTCACTCATGATCATCAAAATAGAACTAGTACTTCCCATAAACTCAGAGAGCTGAAATTTCGTACAGAGTTAGGGTTTAATGGCCACGTATAGGGAAAACTATAAAAACTAGGATAATCGAAGATCTGGAGTACCCTGATTAGAAAACACAAGAGCTTAAGAGATAAAAAAGAAAAAAACTGTGTCAAATAAGAAAATCTAATAAATAAATCAATAAGCCCACGTTTCTACAAAAAGAAGTGAAATCCCATCAAAAACATTCTGTAAAAAACTGGCTAAGTCTCGATGGAGCTGCTTGTTTATCTCTAAAAAGTAATGAAATCTAGACAAAGTCGTGCCAAGTCTAAGGTTCCTTACTGCGATTTCTTTATTATTTATAGTTAATGTTGTGTGACTTGGCCGTTGAAATAAATTTCACCGTTCAGTAGTTTTAGCGTGAAAGACTAACAAACATACATCCATTCAAACTCAAACTTTCACATTTATAATATAAGTAGGAAGTAGGATAGGATTGGTATCTAAATATGGGGCTCGATTTTAACACTCTTGCATTAGCTTCGCGTGATTTTTTACGCTGAAAAAGATATGAGATTTAATGAACCCAAAGTAGGTAAGTTTCCATGTAATAGGGGGCGAGTCTATTGCCATCAACCGGGCACAAATCCAAAATCCGAGCTTCTACTGAGAATTTTATAGAAAAAAACAAATAGGATTTTGCCCGACCTGAGAATCGAACTCAGGACCTCTAGCGGAGCAGTGGTAGTAGCGCTTAGGACCATTAGACTAGACGAGGCAATTTAATTCTCAATTAATTTAATTATTCTGAAGGAAAATCAATTTGGATTCATAAATATTCAGGTCTGAATTTGATTGTATGTGAAGACTCAGATTATTTATCAAATTATATGATTCATGAGAGTACTCACCTCAACCTACTTTTTATTATAGAGCTTTACGTAAAATGAACGCAGAGAAAGTCAAGATGTTTATTTAGCCAATCACAATAAAACTATTTGGTTTATTATATTTTTTTAATTTCTGTGTCAGTTGCTTAAAGCCATAATTGATGAAGTTTTTCAAATCAATCATGTTCATTGTCCACTTTTCTTACATACATACACTCACGTCTTTTTCCCACAGTTAAGCAGAAACTAGAGAGTTTTCTTAAAACAATATATTTCTACGAAGCTATCGATCCTCATAGCATGTCCTACAGATAGCAGGACTTGCTAGATTAGTTTTGTCGACTTATTGACGGGCAGCAGCCAAACTATTCGCTATCGTTTAGTCCAACGTAGTAATAATTAGGAACATATTTTTTGGGAGAACCTTAACGCATAGGCCTGGGCACGCCATTAAGTCTTATTTCTGGTATTTGACTCATCATAATAGTCAGAAAAAAGAGTTATGTATTCCTTTGTTTGAATATCTTATTTGATTGAGGAAATAATAAATGCAAGTTGCAGACAAATGTAATAATTTTCTATAAAATCCTCAATATCGCAAGTTAAGGGCGGTGCACGAGACGAGCGTGTTATTATGTATGTTAATGCACAATTTCACGGCGCGGTAGTTCGTGTGATGCTTTGTTCTTTATTGCGGAGAGCGGTGAACGAAGCGGGCGGATCCGTGGCCGGCACGCCTCGCCCCGCCCCGACACAATGCATCGCACTGCGTTATTTGATTGCCAGCAAATGTTCAGATAACACGTCATTAGGGTCCATTTTGCATGGATTTTCAGCATTAAATTATAAGTGATAACTTTAAACTCATCAGGTAAAAGAACTGTAGCGAAATTATATTAATACAGATTACAGAATTAACGCTGGTTAATTGCCCGTGACTTCTTTAATTAACATCGCAGTTTTTAATGTTGCACTAACTCATTTATAGCAGCAGTAATTGATGTTTATTTTAGACAATAGGTACTTGTTTCTTTTTCCTATCGGCATTTATCTATTTTGTTGAGGTATTGTATTGTTGATAATGGTCACTCTTTACTAAAAATGTACCTATTTGATCCTACTCAAGTAAGATTTACTAGTAGAATTATCAAATAACAATGCCCGAACTGACAATTGAACCCTGTATCTCTCAAGACCTATTGGCAATTATTGAGAATTGGTCTATTGGCCAATTAGGCAAGTACTGCTGACAATATTTTTGATAGAATATTTTTATTATTATTCTTCGATTAGTCTGTGAAGAGGATAAATGAGACAAATGTATGTATAATAGTTACAATCAACATTTTATTTGAAATAGAGCAAAGCGGGCGTGGAGTTCGCGAACATTCTCCGCGTGATGGCGGGTCTGAACGAGGAGATTAAAGTGCTGCGGGAGCGGCTGGGGGCGGCGGCGGCCGACAACGAGCAGCTTCGAGCCGCGCGCGACGAGCTGCTGGCGGCGCAGCCCGACGCACACGAGCCGCCGCCGCTCGAGCCCGACGACGCCGCCGCCTACCGCGCGCGCATCGCCGACCTGCAGGTGAACATCTTCACATTACGCTCAATCTTGTCACATCACTCATCACCAACACGCGGTCTAATCCTATGGACAACATACTATTTTTGAATTCAATCTTAATCACAATTATTAGAAGTACAACAAAAGCGACTGATTTTTCAATCGGTCTGATCTCAAAACAGAGGAATTATTTTAATGGTTTCTTAGATATTTTAAAGCCACAAAGACACAATGTCGAAGAACAGTGGTAGTTTTGGATTAGGATATACACAAATTGTTACCGAAACTGAAATAACACTGTCACCAAATTGTAGTACAGATGCCAACCTGCAGGTCAAGCTATCCAAAAGCATCAAATTTTCCTAATTGAATATGAACCTTATTATTTTGTATTAAAGTTGAAAATCTATCAAAGAAATTTGACAGATTGGAGTAGCTTGATTTGCTGGCCTCTGTACAGTCACGAGCATCATTATGTATATACTTAGCAAATTCTAAAGCGATTTTCTCTCAAGGTATTGACTAAAATTGTATGGTGTTACGAACATAGTATTTTCAAAATTATACTATAATGATAATGTCCCCATAGATCTAGTACTTATTTGATTATTGTATATTGTATAATGCTCGATGGGTTTGACGTATCTATTAATAATTTAACATAAAAACCCCAAATTAATAAACATTATAAAAAAAAAATTAGTCATCTCAAAGTTGCAATCATTTCGCGAAAAAAAGCTTTTGACTTTTAGTGAGTGTATATAATAATATAATTATGTGCGTGACTGTACACTATTCGCGTAATTATTGGATATTATCACTTCATATACTTATTTATAGATATAATATATACCTATAGATAATCGTCTTTGAAATATCTAGTTTTTCAGAACGCAAGATAAAGCATAGTTATGCACGCGTCTATTTTTTTATGTTGATAAAAAAGTCCATGCTTTCAGTTTATATAAAAGTACTTTTGTTTCAAGTCTAGTTTTTTGGCAGTTTCAGTGATCTGACATTATTATCAAGAAAACCCTAAAACTCTATTATCTATGATAAACGAATAAGGTTATTTTTCTGTTTATTTAACAAGATTTAATAAGATAATGATTTAAAGTAGAAAAAAAAACATCTCAATTCAATATTGAACCACATAACTCCAAAAACAATTTATCTAAAAAAGTATCTAAATCACCAGGTTACGTTATATGAATTAGATTATCCATTTTTCTTGTAAGTCTCTAAAAAAGTATATTCGGTCTTTAGTAATATTATACTAACTTTTAACATTATCGATTCAAGTCTCAACTCACCCGTTCAACGGTGGCTGAGGAGTCGAACCTGGCCGAAATCCAGCGGTTGGCGTCAAGTGCGGCTGAGATGCAAGCTGAGCTCGCGTTTCGGCCGACGCGCGCTGACATCGACGATCTCACCGCTGTCGTCGGCAAGCTGCGCGCAGAGCTGCTGGCACGCGAGCAGCAGATCGACAGGCTGCGCACCTGCACCGTCAGGGAGCGCGCCTCGCTCGACAAGGCCGTCGCCACCGGCGGCTCGCTCGACGACCTGCGCACGGAGCGACAACACACGCCCGAGCGGACCATCGACGCCGGCAAGATCTCCGCGGAGATCGACGAGATGTTCCGCCTCGACTACGACGACGACGACGAGGAGACGGACTCGGCCGTCACCGAGATCAACCGCGACGAGGAGGCGGACAGCGCGGAAGGCGCGGAGGAGGCGGACGGAGCGGAGACCGGCGCTGGAGTGGGCTACGTGCGGCTGGCGGACGAAGAAAGGCTGCAGGTGACGATGCACAACGGGTCGCTGCACGCGCTGGAGGAGGAGCTGGTCCGTGCCAAGGAGCGCTGGGCCGAGGTGTGCGGCGAGCGAGCGCGGCTGGCGGCGCAGCTGGCGCAGCTGCAGCGCAAGCCGCGCCTCCCCGCACTGCGCCACGTGCTGGCGCTGGCCGTGCCGCTGCTGGCCGCGGCGCTGTACTACCTGCTGCTGCCGCACGCGTCCTGATGGACCGCCACGTGGGACCCGCCCGGGTACACGTAGCGGGCGCCGCCGCTCGCCGCCCGCCGCTCGCCGCCCGCAGCTCGCAGCCCGCAGCCCGCCGGCGGACGCGCCTCGCGTCACGATCTTTGCTCACTCTCCCGGTATTCTCTGTGACCGCTTTGATGAGTAAGTCCGCCCGGCCCCGGTCACCGGACGTTTTGACTCGCCCCGCCGGTACCTCATTTCGAATACGAATATATGCGCTGCTTCTTGTTTGCGATCGCCGCCCGGGGGTCTCGATATATTTATGAATTAGAGTAATTTAGAATATATATATTATTATTATTATAGAGATGGTTTATTGTGCACCCTCGGTCCCGACGCACGAACGAGACGACGTTGTAGAACAAAATTAGAAGCGGGAGCTTGTATGAAAGTGCCATTTGCTAGCGACGAGGCGTGGCCACGCTGCGAGGGTCGGTGCACGCTGTTATCGCATGAGTGTATATAACTTAGCATTGTTTCTGTAAAAAGTGTCAGTATCGTATCGATATAGTATAAATTGATTGTTGATATCTGCCATAATAAGTAACTGTACATTTTAAATTTTAAGGCCTAACGACTGTCCTAAGTTATAGTAATTGTTGTTGTACGAGAGCTATCGAAATTCTTAACCGAGCGACATTTGACGACTACTCGAATCAGTTGATTTTCCTTGTTGAGTATTTTAGGTAATAATTGATAGTGTGTTCATCATTTTATTATGGTATACTTGCGGTGGCATCACGGACGTGCGGCCGCAGCGCTGTATCTCACACGTCACATCGCTTCGGGAGCTAAACATATCATTGTTAGGTAACGCGGTGTGGGCATTTATTCGTCGACAGACACGGACGTTAGGTTTCTTCGAATGATTTGCATTTTTCTAGTCTCGAATCGGCGATAGAGTTGATTGCATGACGTTTTGAGCTCCTAAGTTTTTTACAGTTTTAGGGCTTTTTTACAATTTAGTTTAGAGACCCTTCCGTCTGTCGTTGACGCATTTACGCGCAGCTCTGACGTTTTGCAGTTTTTGAAAATATTATGTAGCAGTGAAGCATTTTAGTTGATTGAGAGCCACAAGTCGAGTCGACTATGTGCATGTAAACTTTTTGTTTTGGTTTAAATGTTATTGTGCCACTTATAAGTTTGTTGTGAGTAACAGTTTGTGTTTTGTTGTGAGCGAGTGTGTTCAGAATACAGTTAAGAGACGCATCTCAGTTGTCTCGAGCGCCTCGGCGAAGCAGTTCGTTATGGTCGACCCTTGAGTCCGCTTAGCTCTGTGATGTGAGGCCAATAGATAATTTTGTAATAAACTTGTTTAACTAACGATTGAATAATTATATCCTTAGAATTATAATAACTCTACCACGTTGAAGTCCACTGTCTATAAATATTTATTATTTTATTGTTGCACTGATTTTGTTATGTTCAATGTTTTATTTTGTGTTTAAACCACCTTAATGTAAATAAATTGTATCTTATACTCGTTCTTATGTTTAGTTCCATACTGTCGAAGACTTTATGTTGTATTTTATTTTATGGAGTAAAATAATTTTGCATTCAATGTGGATGTACTGATAAATTTATTGGAAATAATATTGATTTGTTTAAAAACTTGAGTTTCATTGTCATCTCTGCCTGCACCCGGAAGTTATTACGTTTGCGTCATTACCCAGTCTGAATTAAAAATATTTCTCAAAGTATGTATTGCTCGTGATTCGTGAATAAGAGTTTTGTTTGGAAAAATCTAGTGAATTTACGCTGCGCTAGTATGACGCAGTGGCAAAATAATAGGCTGACTAACAAGATACATTGCGCGTTGATACGAAACGTAGCTTCTATTTATAACTCATACGAAAGCAACGCTGATTTTAATTTGTTTGTTGCAAGCGTAAGTGAAATCGAAATAAGTGTATAGGTTACCTATAAAACTGATAAGATGTGCAAAACATTTAGAGGAAAAGTTCTCACTATTTATAAGGTGTTTTCGTATTACTATGTAGATGATTAACCGCTTTAATAGCTTCGGCCGTCCCGTCTAGGTTATCGGTTGTCCTGGAGTCTTATTTTGCACACAAATAAAACTATAATTAGTCTCTTATATTATAAATATACCTACCTGTACTGTCCGAGAATTAGGTTGAAGGGGTCAATGGCACTCAGTAGCTTTGTCGCCAGCTCATATTATAAACTTAAGAAAAGGTTAGGGTGATAAAGTAAAACAAATAATCAGGGTCAAAAAGTCACTAGCACACGTCAATGTATATATTGTCTAAATTAAGAACAGCAGATATTATTAATTAAATTCCAAACATATAATATTCCTCGTCACACAGTCGCTCCTAAGTTGCAGTACGGTATTGCATACTTGCAAAGTAATATGGTATGTTTTGCAATACCGCATCGTGCGGGAACAGAGTCACCATAAATAGTCGTAGACTGTACTTAAACATTAAAAATATGATATATCCACTCAATATTATAATGTGAGAAAATAATACATCCTCATGCTTTGAATCTAAGGAATGAGGGTGTCCGGGATTAATAAATCCCTAGACTCAAGTCAAGTATATTTATCATTCGATTCAGGGTGTAACATGATATACGAAATAGTTGAAAGGGTATCTATTGAAGTAGCCATGGTAGTGAAGAACTTACGTTATTAAAAAAACATAGATAGGTATCTGCCCGTATAAGATTATTATTCAATTTTCATTATAATTAGGTACAGACGCCAGCAGGTCAAGCTATCCTTAAATTTTCCCAGTTGAATATGAACCTTAAAGCTTTGTACTTCAGTTGAAAATCTATCAAAAAAATTTGACAGATTGAGGTAGCTTGATGTGCTGGCCTCTGTACTTAATATGAATCCCTTCAGATATTTAGATTTTTATGTTATAATTACAAAAATAATAATAAAGTAGTGTAGTACTAATACAGTAGACCCTTGCAAGACAAGTATATTGTATGCAACTATGCACGTCAGTACGTCACACAGGTAGGTAATGTGTTGTTTTACTTTTCGCAATAACGAACTATTTGAAAAACTGGGGTTAGGTATTAAAAATTAAAAAGTAATGTGATACTGAATTTCATTATTTTGTCGGCAACATTTGTGCAGTGCTAGCGACTCGGCAATTAAACTTTCTGCACATACATATTGGCTTCAATTCCCTCACAAAATTCACTAATATTTGTATGGCCAAATCGGATCTGGGTGTTTTTATATTTATTTAGATTTGTGTATAAATATATTCTACAGATATACAAATTATAAACACAAATCTGTGTCGTTCCTACACACTAGTGTATGTATTGTTTATGATACAGGAAATACCTAGTGTATTGAAGAAAATTTAAAAAATTAAATAGCCGGCGGTGGTTCTGAAATAGGCCTAGATTACGGTGAATACATTTTGTTTCGTGCATAATTTACAATAACATTTCTTAAAACAATTAGATAATATAGTTAATTCGTCCTTGTTGTTATACAAGTTTGACAAACACAATGCGAGGTCTTCAAAATCTATAATTAAAAAGAAATAAACAAATTGCAAAAATTTAAGCCGCCTATCTTCATCACTAACAAAAGTTTTATGCTTACAATAATTAATATTCACTACATAATTACATTATGGTGACATTAAATTATTTAGATATGTATAAAGGAACGAAAAAACATCAACCAATATTAAGATATTCATCACCAGTCTGTTTCCAAATTTCTTCTGAAAAAAAAAAAATGCATGTTATTCGAACAAAACGTAATATTAAACAGATACATAGTTTTTATACATTTTACAATTAATAGTTCTTTTCGAGTTTCGTGGTGTGGCGTAGGCCGCAAGCGCTTCTCACATGTGCCTATTCTGGACGACAACGGGACGGGTACGTGAAGAATAGACACTTGCGTTGGTGATTCTGCTGGTGTAGAATACTCTTCTGGTGTTCAATCCAGCGTTGTTTGTAGAAAAAAACGTATAAGCGATACAAACGGACGAAGATCCCACCGACCCGTGTATGTCGGCCGAGCTGGGAAGTTCGTCCGGGCGTAGCACTTGATACCGCTCTTCTTTCTTCCTGTACTTTCTGTCTTCAGATTTCGCAATTCATTTTGTGTGATATTCCTAGGTACTTATTTTAGTAGTACAGTTACATATTTTTATATTACATACAGTCAATATAAAAAATCGAACACGTATACACTAGTGATCATTCAAATACTTTTGGACACAACGTTATAACCTCTAAAACTACATTTTCTACGTGATTATATTATTTATTTGAAAATGAACTCGAACCATACATACGTGTAAAAAATAATGTAAAAGATAAAACAAGTTATTCACCTGTAATAAAGAGCGGATGCTAATGGATGTAGATTCGGCGCGGAGTGAAATAAGCGCTCGACTGCCTTCCGTCGACCTTCGATCGGCGCGAAGCGAGCGAATGCTGTGGCGAATGTCCGTCGGAGGAGCGCGCGGCGCCTGGCGTCGGCGGTGAACGAACTCACCTTGACAAATGCACCATTTGGCATTGTTCGCGGGAAAACCGGCGGCCTTGCGCGCGCGCCGCCGCCGCCGCCCGAGCCGGCCAATCACGAGCCTTCGCGCCACAGCCTGCGACTGTTTTGGCGGGAACAAGTCGTCTGAACCACTGTGAAACTCGCACACACGCCGCAGCGAGGCGCTGCTGTCGCGTCGGCAACAACACGATTTCAGCGTGACGACCTTTCGACGTAATCTTGTGAATGACATACGGGCATGTATATTTTGACTAAATAGGTTCTATTGTTCATTACATTACGCCTCTCAAGTAACTTATAAACTCTTGACTTAGTTAAATTTAAAATTATGGCGGTGATGGTAAAGGTAACGTGTTTACCTATATTAATGTTGTGAAGTATTTTCAATCATTACTAGCGTAGTGAAACAAAATAAGTTTTTTTACCTGCCTACTTTAATATTTTGTTCCCTAATAAAGTATAACATGGCATTTCAATTACTCAATTATAAAGGTAATAAGAAGCTGTCTGGCGTCCAGCACGAATAGATAAATGCTAATGTGGTCATGCTCGAGCGACTCCCAGGGTACCAGACGAGATAACATTCAGCCTGTACCTAATATTTTGCACGATTTATTCGCGAAGTACCTATTTTATTATTAACCCGTATTTTCCTCCAAGCTATCTACAAATTCTGCAGGATTAGGTACTACATGTACTTAGGTTTGTATTTTGATTCACTGATTAATGCTTTAAATATAGACAATGTTAATTATTTGAATAAAATTTAGCAAATCATTGACTACATGTTCGGGCATAGGTATTTAACACTGAATTGAACCGGTTCGAAAACAAGACCTGAGTAACTAGCACTGCTTTACCATTTTTAATCGTAACAACTTAGTAAATATTTAAATTGTGACTCAATTAGCAATCTTGTTAGGAAATCAGTTGTTTATGAGTAAAATTATATCGACTATGACTTGCTAGATAGGCAGTAATTATAATCATTTTATTATCAAAATGGCGGATGCAACTTAGGACTTGTGACGTCAACCACCGCTGCCGTCGATCGGCCTCGCAGCGCGGGCGCACCGATCTACCACCCATCATTTCGTGGAAATTTGATATGGTAGCAGTAGCCTCGAAGGAAAATATTCAAGTAATATAAAACAAACTCATTAAAACAACAATTACTCGCGTACCTACCTATCAAAAACAAGTAAGGATAATAAAAAGGGTAAATAACATTCTTTAATGTGATTTTGAAAACGTATTGTTTATAGAATTATATATCACTAGAGACCCGCCCACGCTTCACACGGGTGCAATGTACTAATAACATACTTGTATTGTACGAATAAACCTTCCTCTGGAATCACTCTATCTATTAAATAAAACAGCATCAAAATCCGTTGCGTAGTTTTATAGATCTAAGCATACATAGGGCTGTCCCTATGTATGCTTAGATCTATAAAACTGTCTGTACAGACAGCGGGAAGCTACTTTGTTTTATACTATGTAGTGATGAGGTTCACCATTTTATGACAACATTGCTATTTAAACTGGTAGGCTTATTAATAAATAATGTTCAGGTAAATATTTGGAATCGTATTATTTAAATTGTTGTTAAATATTAAGCACACTGTCCTACGTAAATACAAATAATAAAGCTGACTTAAACATCACCCTCCTATAAGCCTTTTTTTCCTATCTTGGGTCAGATTACCTACCTACTAAGGATCTTCTACGAGTTTAAATATTAAGTATTGATTCCAGAGACTTTGTTCAAAATGAACTGCCTTTCAGTCAGTACTCCTATTATGATCATACAGGAAACAAAACAGACACTACAGAATGTAGATATTCAAAAATATTTGTAATAGTGTACCTATCTGTTACAAAAATACTTAATATTAAAAACATACATCTGTCAAAATAAATATTAGGTTTCTCTGTCAACGTATTAAAATAATACGTTACGATTAGTTAAGTAGATAAATATTAAAGGGGCCTAAGTCATGTTTATGGAGTTTGATTTCATTATACTTTTCCAATAACTATTATAGTTACTGAATAACATTTATGTAACTTTCAATTAACTAATAAATTGACGAAAAGTATTAAATGATAAATGATATTTATTTCTGTAAATAGATCTTTTAAAGACACTTTTACAAGTCAATATTTAACATTTTTTTAAGCTAGATGGCTCCGGCATTTCCTAACTGACGACCTTTGAGAAGAAACGCCGAAACAAACTCAGAGAATCATAGTCTCTTTTAAAGTCCTGACATAGAATAATAACAAATATGTGTCTTACCTTTGATTATATACTTGTCTAGATAGAGCAATGCAAACAAACGACACGCGAAAACTGGGGCCAAATTGCGTGATATGTGTGAGTACCGCTTGTGTACATAATGTAGTCAAACTGTCAAGGTGTGCGTGTTTAGGGATGCCTGCTCCAAATTATTAACTTACCTTTTCTCCATTATTTAATGGGATGACAGTTAAACGAAATAGACTGAATAAAGTAATTATTTTGTAGATTAGTGTTTTATTTATTTTAATAAATACAATGAAAAAATATATACAGCAATTTATAGATCTAAATCCATCTCTTTGTATTTGTTTTCGAAATAGTTTTTTTTTTATATTTCATTTCGTGTCCGCTGTATAATGTCTCTCCAGTCTTAAGAAATCTGAAACCGAAAATATTAGAAAGAACTAACAAAAATACTATTTAGTGAATGACTTCATTTATTTTGTGAAGGCATTCACTTCACATTTCATTTTTTTATTATTTACTGATCAAATAAATTACGTAAGTATTAAAATAATAAAATTTTCTCCTGATCGAAAGATGACTGATATTTGCATTTTGTCTCCCATAGTTTCGCCAAATCTCCCTTGTAATAAATTGACAACACCGGCTAATCTGTCGAACCTACAAATTAACGAATTGAAAAATCATGTTTTCATAAAATAATAGAGGTTAAATAACAAAACTTACCGATGTAATGTGATCTTAGTGTAATTATACGGTTTTCCCACATAATTGCGACACAATTTGACAGCACATACCGACATAATTAATTATTTTTCGAGAACTCCACACCCTGAAGTGATCCAAATGACACTGACGTAAGTGAGAAGAGAGTCTACCAATTTTAGTAGACTTTATTTGGGCCGTTCTGTACGTGCCAATGTGGCATCTAGACAAGTATATAATCAAAGTGTCTTACAATGTAGGGCAAAGTCTGAAATGGCCTTTTGAAGAAAGATCCAGCGGCTTTGAGTAGACCAGTCCCAATCGACGGCACGCATGCATCAGTCATTGTGTAGCTCAACCATAATTTAGGGAGCTCAACAACCCGTCGCACGACGATACCAGATCAGAGGATCATTTGCGTAGGCCAGCCACTAAAAAGGCACAAAGCCACCAGACTGTTCAAAGCTGAGGATTTATATTTAGCATACAGGGTACTCACATTTACATTTTGTTGAGTTAAAAGTTATTAAATAATAAGAAAAATATAATCACAGTAACCATTTCAGTAATATCTGTTAATATCAAATTTGTTAGAAATATCCAATTTCGACCACAATTCTAAATATTGTACTACCATTCCTAACTAAATTTAAGTATTGAATATATCCAATATAGCCGCCTAAAATAATTATAACATTTATTTAATCAAAATGAGCGATTTTAAAATATTACCTGATGGAAAAAGGGTCCTTGTTCCCGAACGCAATTTTCGTAGCCAAGTGCTACGCCGTAGCATTGTAGCCTCTTTGTTGGGATTTATTTGAGTTATTTTAAAAGCAGGTGTTCAATTTTACCATTTTGTACATTTTTGATTGCAATATATTCATTTTAGGCATTTTAACTATATTAATTATACTCTTAACTGTTAACAACTGCCAACTCTATACTGTTCGATAGTCTTAGAGCCGATGATATTATTATTATTTCACTTTTACGGTTTTTAATAATAAAGAATAGTTAAGTTTACTATTCTTCTATATTTTATAATAATAGGGGGCACAATAGAAATACCTGTGACCGAGCTGACAAGTGAATGTTATGAAAACAAAGTTGCGTAAGAATTCCTTTCTTGAACAAAAACTACAGTAATGCCTGACATACGAAATCAGGATCATCAATTGTATTATTAATTCATGTTTCTTTATAATGACGCATTCAATAGTACCGTCACGCCTGTGAGTCCAACGGGCAAAGGCTATGACGGGTCCGCGTGTAAAAAGATTTTTGACGTTATACATATTATTGCAAACGGAAATATTATTTGCGGTTTCATTTCGTTTTTTCAACACAGAATTAATCAGCGGCCGGTCGGTCTGACCCTGCCTAATATAGTCTGCGCTTGCGATCCAACGCTTACCTTTATAAATCATGGACCTGTGATTAGGGTCTAATTAATGTAATCATTTTCGTGATCGTAACGAATTTTATGGTTCCAGTTTTTGTTGGAGATTTTTTGATTGATATTATTTAATGATCTTTATAATGTTTTATGCACTTTTGCAACTTGCACTTACATTATATAGTTTATACAAATTAAAGATGAGTCAAATAAGTTGCTGACTACCAGGAATGGGTAATTCTGAACATAATATTTTCAGGGATAAATACATGACGGTCGAGGAAAAATTTAATAATATACTAAAAAATTATTGACTCACTTATTTACTTCGAAAAAAGCAAATTCCTTTTTAGAGAGTACTTTAAATAACCTTGTAATGTTGCTATCAAAGCTTTAAGTCAAGCTAACCAATACATGGGAATATCCAACTGACTAACTCTAAATTAAATGACATCCTCATTTTGAGGTTTCAACTTATCGGACAAGCTAAAAACCAGCCTTATTTTGTAGCACACTCAAGCAAGTAGCGACAAGTTGCTTGTTTTTTTGCGATAAAAATATAGACGACCTCTAAACGAAAGCTGCAGGGCGAGTTCTCGAATCTATGACTCATTTCTGTTAACCAGTATTAACATATAAATAGATCCACAATTTTCCTTATATTAATCTGTTTAATTATTACCTCTATTTTATAACTGTCGTCAGTCGGGTCAGTGCTTTGCAAAATGAGGTCGGCTAATGTGATAAATTATATTTTATGCATTTCACTTCCGAGAACACCTTATTAATTGCAGTGGCAACTGATATACACCCAGACTATTAACCTTATATTAAATAAAAGCAAACAGATACTTAAGTGTGTTTACAACATATACTTTCTTCTATTATTGCAAGTAAAGATTAATTAATTATTATGTACCTACATAAAAGATTTGTGAAGTAGGTAGGTACCTGTAAAAACGAAAACTATGTGTCAACTTCTAGTTTTACGAAAAAATCAGCTACAAAATACATTTAAATAATTACGTGAGTAGCTGGTCAAGACTTGAGTGTATTTCAAATAATATATCATTTACACAGCGAATGTCTTCGGCGAGTGCGGCACAGGACATGAGTCAGGTGTCAATAACCCTAGGCTGCGAGCACCGCGTCATCACAATACCTAGCCGACGCCATTATATTTTACGCCACTTTTTATCATCTCGTCGCTCAGTTGACCCTCGCTCGTTTCATTCGAGAGCGTTCAATGAGACCGACATCTTATTGACATTTAACTATGATTTGATTTTGATTCAGATCGATTTATAGAATAGATATTTCAGAAACCATATTTGATTTTCGTATCCATGCGGTATAGCAATGACGAACACTTCGATAATTTTGCAATACACATAAAAGTGTGCAAGATTTACAGAAGATGATGTGGTTCCTTCTGTTGATGTCGTCCAAATTCGAGATGGTATATCTAAATTGTTTTGATTATTTTACAGATTTTAATATTTTATATTCTAAGTAACTTGTTTTAGTCTTCATAAAGGGTTTCCACAGTTTAAAAATAAAACGTCACAGTTCATAAATTCAAAATGGTAATTAGGTACGTGTTCTATTACTAAACCAAGTAACGTAGGCCACGATAGTGCCACTAACTTAGTTTCTTACATTATACATATAATATAGCTAGAGGTTGGCTCAAATTAATTAATGAATATTTATTGGGCGTGCATCCGGGAATTATGAATCACATGGCTAGAGCAAAACCGCGTCAGAGAGCTAGCTAGAAATATATATCACGTTGGTCTGTCTATTAGTGATTGTTGTATGCACTCATCATTTGCAAATGATACATACAAAGTCGTGATAAATATTCAGAAAAACGGGATGGACGTAGGTACTTTATGATGACAGCATTATTCACATTATATGCTGAGCGTCGAGATAATTATGAAACTATATGGCTCATTAACTTTAACAGTTAAATATTTATGCAAAGTAACTTAATTTAAATGGTTCCAAGTTTCCTGTTAATTTCTGAACATTATTTTTATGACTTTAGTTTCGTTAAGTTGAATACTGATATCATATACGTTTTTTATGAAAAAATAAGACAGGAAGATGAGTTAAATGTACAGACGTGTGTGGGATGTTAGTGTCAACATTTCTGGAAATAATTCGCTTTGTGAAGTCGCACGGCGCGGCGGCAGCGTGGACTCGTAAACCCTGCGGTTGCTCGCCCTACTGCTTCCCAGAATTCGGCATAACCTCCTGTGTCCATGTCCTTCCGCCCGTCGGTCCACCATTATTATTCAAAGCATGGAAGACTTACTTAAATATAGCATTGTGCTCATTCTACAGGGCTCTTACCTACTGTACAGTTCAGTTTTTTTATTTGCTACTGACGGCTGATGTCATTCACCAACAAACGTCACGATTGTTGATAATTATGCCTATCTGCATTCTCACCCATTGGCAACCTTATGTAAGGTCAAGCCTCGTTTCTAAGAAAAACGGTTTCTAGTAATCTGAAACAAAGAAAATATATCATATTAATTTCTCGGTGGTATGATTATTTGTATATTTAAAAACATAGCGTAGGTAATTAAATAATTAGTTGTTAAAGAACTTTACTCGTGGGCTATCCGCAATTCAATGTTTCCTAGATACTAAATAGACTTTAAATATATAGTTAGGTAGGTAGTTCAGTAGTAGTAAAATCACAATAATTAAAATATTAGATATTATATACTTAAATGTGAAGCAACCGTGAATTGTTCACAAAGTATTTTTGGGATGGTAAGTTTTGTTTAGAGTTCTAATTAGATGATAACTATTCCACAATTAATGTTTCCTTATGAATAATTCGTATCTCTTCGGGGAAACGCGTGGCGCGGCGGCACTGTGGCGCGCGCGCACTCAACCATGTGTGAATTTAATCACACACACATAAAGCCCAATAATTTCATGATGTCACCTGTACACTGCATGTGACTCAAGTAGGACATGTGTTTTCCTTTCTGGGTTTTTAATAGTGCAAAATAATTTACGCCATAATTTTAATTGGACTCTCCCGTCGCGTCAATCTGTTTTGTAGTTGTAACATTACTTTTTTTGATAAATTTCTATATTATGCATAGGAACTACTACATAAACAATAACAACTTTTTGCACGTGGTTTTACAGTTGTCAGGTCTATACCTACTACGGTAGGAATCTCAATTCCCTACCCGTGCAATTGTGAAACTGAAGTCGATACCTATTTTAGAACAGAGGTAGCATAGTATTAGGGAATCTTAACATATAAAGTCCTAAGGAATGCGTACGCCTAGTCAACGCTGTTTCTTATGTAATAAATTCTTATAATAATTATAGAATATTTAACTTTGGTAGAATTATCATTTAGAAATGTCATCTTATACAAATACTTCACTTGAATGATTAAAAAATGCCTTAAATATAAATCTGAGATAGTTGGTATGACAAGGAAGTACCTACCTATCACTATAATGTTCCGATAAGTTTATAATAATTTAAACTTAATTAAAGCTCTCAGTTTTTTTTTCAATAAAAATGACGCAAATCTTTTTACACGTCCAAAGATTTTAAGATTGCAAGATGTGACGCCAGCAGAAAACGTTACTACACTTGTAATCTTCAAATCTTCGTACGAGACACGAAGACGAAAGACAATAAGATTTACAAGATATTATATTTTACTAAATAGTTAGTAGTCCACGAAATTATCTTCACTTATTATTATATATAAATTCATAGATTATGATTAACTAATAAAATGACTATAAGTAAATATAAAAAGAATTGTAATCGACATAGATAATCTCATCGTCAAGGCTTTTTGTACACCTTGATGTAATTTAATTTCCTAGAAATTGTTAAGTAACTAGAATTGTTTTGTATTCCAATGAGTGTTTATTAACGATTGAATCAGCGCGACTGCGGGATCCTTCGCTAAAATGGGGCTTACATTTCAATGAGAGCTATTATTGGGATAAAAATTAAAAACCATATTGGTTTACTGTTCTTCTAATTGAGTTTAGTGTACAGAGGCCAGCACATCAAGCTACCACAATCTGTCAAATTTCTTTGATTGATATTCAGCTTTAATACCAAACGATAAGGTTCATATTCAATTGGGAAAATTTTACAGTTTTGGATAGCTTGACCTGCTGGCGTCTGTACCTAACGTTAATATAAAGAAAGAATAATAGAGGGCTGGCTTGTTTCTAGCGGAACTTATGTTTACGTATTGCCATTCAACGTGGCAATGCTAACAGTTTTCTGGGCACGTTGCTGATTAGAATGACACGATGCCGAGGAATACTTTGACGCTTAGAGCCGTTTTTTTATACATATATTATATTTTGTATTTAACTATTTTGTATTTGTATTAAGTATTATTTTTGATATATGTATTTCTTTGTATTGCTTCAGAATGAATGAATTGTATATGATTTATAATTATTTTCAATTATTATCTCATGGTACCTATATTAAATAGTTACATATTAAGTTACGACATACACATTTAATGTAGGTACCTAATATAATTACATAATTAGATTACTTAGTATACAAAATAATAATAATAATTTTATATTCTAAAATAATTTTAACGTATTGCTTTAGTTAGGTACATATTAAGTTACGACATACGCATACACATTTAATGTAGGTACCTAATATAATTACATAATTAGATTACTTAGTACACAAAATAATAATAATAATTATATTCTAAAATAATTGTAATGTATTGCTTTGGTTTGTATCAGTATTATAATTGACCGATAACTTGTATGTGTAGTGTAAACTGTAAATATAAGTTGGTTAATAAATAAATAATAATAATAAGAAAACCATCACGCCTGTATTCCCCGATAGGTTAGGTGTACACCCAAAGTGCGCGCCGGTATGTTTGGGACCCATGTAATAAGAGGCCAGATTTTGGTTAAACTGGTCACTTACAGGAGTCAAACGATAGATACTTTGAACAACATTATTTCTCTATTATACATTAGGATGCAATGATGCCTATTCTGTTGTTAACAAATAAACTACTATTGTTAACGACTCACTATGTCTCTTTATTATAAAAATCATGAAAAAGGTACCAGAAATAGATAGCAGAAATTTAGTCTTGTCTAATTGTAATTACTCTACTTATTTGCTTCTTTTCAACTAGAATTTAATCGCTAGCCATCGAAAAAAGTCACATCAATTTCCGCGTGAATGACAAATGACAACGGTAGATTAACTAAATCGGGAATGCTATTTAAATTATTATTCTGTCTTTTTAATTATTATTGTAAGAAAGAGATAGTAAAGGTAGTGTAATTAAAGTTAGTTTATTGCGGTTTTCAAAATGTAACAACTCTATAAAAGCTAAGAAGTCTTGCCAACATTGATAAAAAGGTTAAATATAATGGCAATGGTAAATCGTCATTTCGCCGCCTACGATGTGGTACCTAACCCTTACCTATCGGCATTATTATCTGCGTGGGCGCAAAGTAACTGATACGTTTTCATTTTATTACAAAGTAACATATGGAAATATACCCTATACAAACCTAAGTGAGTGCAATACACATTGTACAATGTCTACTAGAGAAACTTAAAAATTGGTAATTAATTTTATTAAATATATTTTTCGTTTTGATTTTAAGAAGTCTATGTTAATGTGAATACGCTACCAAACCTAAATGTCGCCATCATTAGCGCGATTTCTTAATGCTCATTTATTTTTCTATAGTAAACGTATTAGAAACCACCTCCAGGCCTACGCGTTTATTTCGAATGATGATGATGACTGTTTGATGTTAACGTTATTTAATGGCGGCGCGGGCGCACACCTACGAGCCAGCTAACATACGAGAGGCTGTGTTCATACACGCCATGCTGTGTTTGTGTGTGTTATCGTTATGTCAACGAGCCGATAATGTCGTGGACTCGTGTCACGAGTTACGTCAACGTCAGCTGGGCCGTGGGCCGCGGTATGGACGGCAGGCCTGCTGTGCGGGCTGTGCCGGAAAAAAAATGATCAACTATCTGAAGCGTACTTATCTAAAGAAAATGTTCGCTCTCAATTTAAAAATGTTCTAATGTTATCAGTATCATTTTACGAAATAGGAGATAGCGCCACGTCAACCAGAAGCACTTGACATTTTATCGAGTCGGTACATTTCTATATCGGTCGATCGGCTAGACCTATTTGATGTGATAACTAGAGGAATGGCGATCAGAACATCTGAATCTTACTCTATCGTAGTTTTATTTGAACTACTCGCCTCAATTCTTATCAATCGTTTAAAAACGAGTCAGGAATTTGTGAACTATTTCGGTACAAAAAATCCTATTTGGCGCCTTCTGACGTACCTACTTGTGATGACAAAAATACAAGATAACACAACAGTTATCGTTACATCACGCACAGCTGTTAAACTAGTTGGACGCAGCATTCCTGAGGGAACGCCAGCGCCGCCGCCGGCGCACCGTGCCAGCGACCACATAAAAAAGATAATTATCACAAATACGCGCACACTAATGCATAGTTAAGCATTCTTATAACTCTGTTATCTTATTAAGATCGATTCAGCGATTTTGCTAAGTAATTATATGGAAATAAGTATGGCTTTGTAAAAAGTTTTTTGAACTGTTCTGATGAAGGTAAATGTTGAATTCAATAGAAAAGTGTGTTGAAATGTAGACTACATTATTATCAATAACTTTTAGCCGCATTAGTGTATGATATATAACTGTGACGAGTTCTCTTATCACAATGTTTGGCAATGGAGCCTGTTTCGAACTATGGATATGATGCAGTGTTATGGTCAACAATTCCACTAACGAGGGGAGCATGCTATACTTGGAGCAGAATTCGAAATGATTAGTTACACTTGACATTATCAATAGACCATCTGTGGGAAAGTATTTCAGAATCGAATTTATGTAGTATCTCCAACGCTATTCAAAAAACATTACCGAACACTACTATGTATGCAGTTAAAACCGATTATTTTATTTAGCATCGAACGTGAAATGAATAATTCATTTCAGAATAACAAATCCAATGTCTCATTTCGCTAATGAAATACGTCCAACTTGAGATTGTTTATTGATATTTAAGAATACTTAAATAAGTATATTTTTGACAAAATGAAGATTATTTAGGAAAAAAACTAAATAAAATTTTGGAAAACCATAGTTTTAAGGAGAATCAGAGAAAAAGAGCTATCATTTACCACTTTTGCTGTAGTGTAGGTACTAACCAGATTGAAGTCCATACTATATTGGAGAAGCTAAATGACACAACCCTTATCTTCCTAGTAGAAGCCTTACCGAGAAAGAGCAAAAGCCCTGGAAGGAAAATCTGTACACTGTCTGAAATATTTTTAAATTGCTGCTTTATTGAAATAGCAAGTCACAGGACGCGGTTTCATGACGTCAAGCAGTGGACAATGTAATTCTCGTCAGTCACTATCATATATTGCTCATTTCCCTATTATAGTGCCAGAATATGGTGAGCGAACTAAAACGGCGTAAGGGGCAAGCAAGTGCGAACATTCCTCAAACGACATGTCTTGACGAGACTTGCGACAGGATGACAATAGCATCTCCAGTGCGAGAACATCGAGTCTACGGTCACTAACCCCTCGCCAGTGCCGTAGTTAGTTCATTACAGGCACAACCTCCTATTTTGGGAGCAGGCGAGGTTTAGCAGTGGGCTGAAGCGCTGAGTAAATAGAACAAACTCGATGATGTATTGTTTATATATGTCGGTGTCAGGTGGGAGGCAGTTGGCGCCGTACTCTGTACACACTCGCGTAATTTGGGAACGCTCAATGCTAGTCTATTATTGTCACTAGCGTGTTATAATAATGTTGTTTACGCCACCATTTCGCTGAGTTTACGATTAAATTGCTCCTTTGGTCGTGTTTGTTTTACATTGACGAATGCATACTGTTGACCACGTCCTATCCGTTCCAAGAATTTCAAGAAAACCCTTTTGATCTCTTTAGGGTAAACGTAGATATATGTACTTCTTAATATTCACTCTACTTCTTATACGAACTGTTTTTTTAAATTATATTAGTTTCAAAAAATACAAGTTAAGACAAGTTTGAACGGAGCACATCTTGCTCAAAATTATTATTAGGTAAGCATTCTAGGCCAAATCGTTACAGGAAGGAGTAAAATAATGAGATAAGTACATTAAATCTCAAATTATAAATGAAGTAATAAATTGTAACTTAGATTTACTTGATACGTTCTCGGCTGATGACGATTTGACACGGAAATGTGAAACGGAATGACTTCATGCGCACGCATTACATCATGAATGGATAACTCACAGCCATGATAATGGCAATGTGTTGTGCACTTTTGGCCCCTGTGACATCATTACTCTAGGATTCAACGTACTCATTGCCCTTACGCAATACTCTAAGCATTTCAATATTTTAGATTATAGGTAATAGTCAATTTGAAATATTTTATATAAACTATATCTTCGTACTTTTTAAAAGAATAGCGCATCTTAAAAGATTGAGAGAGCGGGATCCATTTCATAGTTTCGTTTTTTAATGTCCTAATCAAGAAATTCTTGACGCCTCTACGTTACAGTTGGTTCGTTAATTGATTAGATAAACGGAGCAAGGCACGTTATATTTTTAGTGTTATGTACTGACATCGGAAAAACAATGAAATAAACTTATCTCAGAATCTGTCTGTCTCTTGGACATGCATCGACGATTAGAAATATTAAATTTATTGTTAAAACTTGAGTTGATTGATCAATGATTATAGTAGATAATATATAGGAATAAAAAAGATGCCATTTCAATTAAGGAATTTGGAATGCAAAGCCAATAAAACAAAAATAGAATATTTGGCTCAGTTTTTTATCTTACATTTTATAAATTGAATGCCAAAAAAATATCAAAACAACAACCATCAGGTATAATGATGGACCGATGAAATACCGGTATTCATTATCTAGAAAATCCCTGGAATTGCGCCAACATGATCCGGAAACTTATAGGCGTAACGGCTATGTTTATTGTACATTTTTCCACATTCCGTTCTAAATATATTAGTGACGATACTGACAATCGTGTTAGTGACGTGCGCTGACGCAGCGCTGCCCACGTCAGCACAACTGAATCACGCGCTGGTTCCCAAACTATGCGCGCGCCCGGTGCCAGCCAACATAAACCCATTCGTCTCCTTCCTTACTGTTTTTTACAGAGATTCGCTACGATCAAACCTTCTAGTTGAGATTAGTACGAGCAGTATGATTTAGTAGGTACTGCCAATAATTCAAGCTAATCTTTTAAAATAAAGATAGGTACCATTTAAGTAGAGATTGCTTTTTCTGTGGGGCGGAAAAATTGCACCTAATTTTGTATAACTATAGTTTAATGTTATGTAAAGTTTAATTTTTAAACATACATGTTACCTAGTATACTGTTAGCGTAATTTTATTTTATTTTTTAAACGTGTCGCACAGCACTATTTAACTACATTCGCAATTTGAATGAATACCTAGTTACTGCGCATTTTCAGGAAAAACAGTAAACCCTTTGTTATAGCAAGTCTCGCAAGACACACACAGTGTGTTATTATTGTGTGTTATAATAACACAACTTTTGGCAGGTGATAACACTAAATCTTTCATTATATCTATTAATAATGATATTTGAAGTTCCTGAGCTGTTGGTCGACCGTGTGGCCAAGATTCTGGGATGGTGCAACGACTCTGTATATGGGCACTTACCTACTATATTTCGGACTGACATGTGAGTAGTCGAATATTCTTTTAATTACAAATTGAAGATGTTTTTGTTGGATAAATGGGTAAATCTATACAGTGTTGCTAGCAGAAAATAACGGGAATTTCCATCTGAATTCAGAAGAACAGATGTAATGGTAAGTATGGAATAATTTAATGACCCCTGAGTTATTGTCAGGATTTTACATCTGTTTTCATTCCTAACGTTAATGTTACTCTCTCGTCGCTCAATGCATCTATAAATAAATTTTTATCGATGAATGCATCTTGACATTGTATAAATAATGCATTTTTCGATTCATTGAATGCATCATATCGTAGATCAGAGAGCTGCAATAAAGAACAAAGAATAAGATAGGTACCTAGTATTTTCATAAGTCTTTTCTACTGTATTAAAAACATCAAAGTGCAACATTATAAGCTTGATATGTGGCTGCCTGGTTGCCAACATAGTAAATAACGTACAAGAGTGCTTGTACTAAAACTAGTTAGAATAATTTATGTATCTCACTGTATTCGGGGAATTAATTGTTGGGTTAATGTTTTAAGGTGAGCGTCATTTAAATATTATATCATTAAAGCAACAATTATTTGGAATTCAAATTTTGGTGGGTAAAATAGCTATGTACTGTTGCTATGAAGAACTTTTAACCATAAATTATTGTCCAACTTTTCATGAGATGAAATAGATTGGACAGGAATTAATATTGAAAAAAAAAAAAATTGCTGTACGTATTTCACGTTGTTTCGAGTTGGCTCACCAAATGTTATCGCTTAATTCGAATACAAATCACCATCTAAGTACCTATTTAGTAACTCATCAATGGCAAGGAACAAATTCCAAGGTAACGTGCGAAGCCATCAAACATAATTATTCAGAATAGGTAAAAATTAAAAACGTTGGAAAAAAATGTTACAAGTTCTTGGCATCCTGTTCAAATGATGATATTGAATCCCCATAGGTGATTCACTACATAAAATATTACCAGTGATTGATTTATGAATGTTTATAAACAACAAAGTCTAATAAACTAAGTACACGAAAATTTCGGCTATGTTGATGATGTTATTACATTAGCTTAAAAAATAAAAATCATCAACTTAAGTCAACTTGTTGCTTTTACGTCATCACAAAAAGACTAATGAATCTAAGGAACTAGGTATAGTATACTTAATATTAAACAAAATAACGATGTAGATCAATGTTTGAAGAAATTTACCCATTTTGATGTTTTTACCTCCAAAAAATCACTTCATAATGGGCAAAGACTTTTCACTACAGGCAATAACATCTTATTCAACTCCAAAAATGTTTGGATGTAACATATAACAATTATATAAAGCTATACATTTATGTGCATGCAGTCTGCAAGACATGTAGGTCTAATGTGCAAAAGGCAAACGTTGGTCAAAGGCATCGGAACCGGCTGCGTGACTCATTGTCGAGGGACCAGCCGCGACACTGCAAACCCTTCTACGGACAATATTGCACTTCGAAACACTTTTGATTGCTGTTGCTGTGTCCAATTTGAGACCTCTT
Source organism: Acronicta alni (assembly GCA_964056405.1). Classification (NCBI taxonomy): domain Eukaryota; kingdom Metazoa; phylum Arthropoda; class Insecta; order Lepidoptera; family Noctuidae; genus Acronicta; species Acronicta alni. Next base: position 10,588,506 of record OZ043927.1, on the reverse strand, counting down.
TTGCTTATTTTTTATTTGTGTTTGTATCAATAAGGATTTTAATCCTCAATTTTTAGTAAAGTGAATTTTTATTCTTTTGAGAAAATAAAACATCTTTAGTCTTAATTTTCAATGCTCATTTAGGAGCACTTAGTTAAATACTTAAACTCAACTACGAATTAAAATTCCTTATTCCCGCGAAATATTTCATTCCATGAATCTATATTACCTTGGATAGTAAGCGCCTGTGCCTTATTTCTGGGTATTGGTTAAATAATTGTCATTTTCTAAAGAATTCGCGAACTATGACAATCATGGCAAGTACCTACCTGAAACTTTTTGTCCTGCTTCGATATTAACAAAGGACACCTGAACTCAGAACTCTTTGTTCTGGAGAGATGAGTAATTGTTTGGCATTATGCGGCCGCGACAGGTCCCGACTTGAAGCTCGGAGGCAATCGGCCTCCTCCGGGGACCTAGCGATAACCTCCGATGATTTATAAAAGTTATAGCTTTTTGTTGCTTACTCAGAAATAAACCGCCCAAATGTTTGTGGGGTTTAATAAATTTATAGACTGATTGGATTGCCATAAGACAGCATAAGACATTTATTTTGGATTATACTTTTGGGTCTGTCTGTACAATATTTGCAATTCGTGTCAGTACTTTTGTTGTGTTTAGTTTCAGTAATTTCCAATGGTATGTCCAGTCCAACAATTGGAAATTCCTGGTCCAGGTAGTCCTTATTGTTAAAAAATACTCTGCTATGATAAATTTGATGAATTTATGCTGTTGGGTTAATAATTTTTGAATGTGACGCTTAAATATCTATATCTTTTGTTGCTTGTTTCTAAATTAATTATTTGCAAATGTATTATAGAGGAAAACTTATTTAATTGGTATCTTATATCTCTGTCCATATTCGGAATTAGTCTATAAATTGTCGTTATCAGCGACAATGTCGCAAAGTTCAGCGCTCGGATCGCGGCGCGGGCGCAATCGTGGCTCTGACGTCACGTGTATGATAGGTGCTTTATCGTTCACATGTTACACGACCGATTGTTTCTGTGGAATAGTCATAATTTTCGACTGAAGGTGTTCTCCTGTTTTTACTGTAGGTGTGTTCCTAACTAAGCTGCAAAATATCTTCAATTGATAACTTGATATATATCTTTTATTATTAAAATGGATTCACTTTAATGATTTTAAATATGGAGAATTTAAAATAATTGTTCTTTGTCACATCCAAAAATATTTTTATCTAGTATTATAATTGCTATATAAAATCCATTATTGGCTATTCAGCGTTATGTATTGTCACTTTTGCTATTATGTGTTAATAAAATATCGAACTCATATGAGAGTCAAATTTCTTTCCTCGAGTCGTGGTTGAACATTCTTATATGCGAGTCAAATTACATTCATCGATAAACAGTCAGTGTTCAGCTTTGTAAATAAAATAAACCGATGGAATTATGTATGACGGAAGATACGCTTACGTCAGAGGAAGCGCTTCTTTTAATGGTTCCAGGAGGTGAGAAAGGCAGATAAAAAGAGAAGCGGAAATGCTCGTCGGTCTGTCAATGCGGCGACAATGTCGTGCTATTTGTGTTAAACGAGCGATTTATTTCAGTCAGTCGCGGCGTGAATGTCCGCGACGGAATTTCGGCCGCGAGGAATCCGATTCCGTTAGCTTGCAGCGACCGCGAGGCCGAGAGAGCCGCTGGCTCCGGCGCGGAGATGGCGGCTGTGCTTGCTGATAGGCTTAGATACCTGTTGCCAGGCGGCGGTGGCGCGAGGTGGCGCGGCACTGCAGCGAGCGACGCCGCCGCCTGCGCGCCGACACCCCATCTTTGACAATGCCACTATTCGTGCACGAGGAAAATTCGAGATGCGGCTGACTCATCACCCCGTTCACCGACGCCGCCGCGCTGGACGTCTCGCTATACACACTTTCCATTCTACCAAATCGGTGCTTATTTCCAAATTTTACTACCATTTTGCTGAATATGATTCTGACGTCAAATTTGCAGGTGTTATTTTATTTTTCGTCTCTTACCTAAGGGGGTCATCATCCACACGGGTCATGTCGGCACAAACACGGCGCTCACTCACGGCATTGTGCACAATAATATCCGATAGTAAATCACACTAAAACGACAGCGAATAGGAGCTCGCGTGCCTAGCGGTGCGCGCACAAACGTCAACTAGCCCTGCGCGCGCTCACGGAACTGACTGCGCGGGCGCTCCATTTGGGTCACTGTCATACGGTGGTGGGTGGTGGGGGACACACGTTCGCCAGTTTGCCTCTGAAAAATTAGCGTCTCGCGATATGTTTCATCGACGCGGGCGTTTTCCCCTCGACTGTGCACCAATCGGTCGCGGCGGTGCCGATGCCGCCGCAAACCGCTCACTGTTTCGGCGCGCAAGTTTACGAACTTGCGACTTCATCGTCCGAATATCTATCTGCAACTGATGAACGAGAACGCCTCTTTGTCTCCACACCTGTACACTACACTGCGTCCTGGGTATGACGTTAAACTGCCTTGCATTCGACTTGTACAATCGAGTGTATTAATGCGATTCTCTCTCGCTACGTACAAAAGACTGTTCCGGCAAAGATGGCAACCCACTGCAGATATGCAACGGGTTTGGTAGACTTGGCGGAACAGCAAGGCAATTGTGGAAGGCCAAGGGCGATGGTAGAGAGCGTATAGTACCGTCGGCTAGACACATCATCCAAACCCTCCTCTAGTCGTAATGGATCTCCGTTCCACTAGAGTTAGGAGGGGGAGGACGGGTGCGTGCATTTGTGTTTGCGCGAACACTTAAGCACCTAAATATCTCCTGCGCACCGGACTGCTTCCGAAAATTGACTCCCGAGATAGAAAAGTCCCGTGGCGATGGGTTGAAGTAGAGAGGTCAGGTTTGGTGCGAACCAGGCTTTGTCTGATACCTGCACATGGGCGGCCCTGAGGGTGTATGTATATACGCCGTGGTCGATTTCGTTCTGCACTGGGGGTGACAGAATGGATTCGGCAGCACTCGGGGTGACAAAGCAGCCCTATTTAGGGAGGCACTGCTTTCCCTGCTCAGCCAGGGAGGGGACTAGAAAAGGTGTCCTAAAGAAATGTTCACCCCAACCTAAGAGATGGTAGTAACCACGGCTGCCTCTGCATCTATTTTGACGTGGTCGACGCAACACATATAAACATAAACCAAAAACACCATCCAAAGATATGACGTTCGGCGCGTGGAACGTGCGGACACTCCTGGATAGTGATACCAACTCCTGTCCTGAGCGTAAAACCGCCATTGTAGCTCGAGAACTTCGCCGCTATAATGTAGATATAGCTGCTCTTAGCGAAACACATCTTGCTGACGAGGGTGAGCGGGTGGAACATGGCGGCGGGTACACATTCTTATGGAAAGGTACTACTACCTCTGAACCGAGGCGGTCTGGCGTTGGCTTTGCTATCAAAAATCATCTTTTGAGGGGCCTTCAGGAGTGTCCTGTACATATCTCTGATCGCGTGACCACATTGCGCATGCATCTTGAACATGGCAACTATCTTAATGTCATCAGTGTCTATGCTCCGACGCTGGACAAGTCTGATGACATCAAGGATAAATTTTACGAGGAGTTGACACATTGTCTCGAAAGCGTACGTCCCAGTGAACAGATCTTACTACTGGGCGATTTCAATGCCAGGGTCGGGCGAGACTATGAAGCCTGGCCTAAAGTTTTAGGCAGACACGGAATAGGCAGCATGAACAGTAACGGTCGATTGTTACTTAGTTTTTGTGCTCAATTTGATCTGGCCATTACAAACACTATGTTCCGACTTCGCGCCAAGCACAAGACTACGTGGATGCACCCACGATCAAAGCACTGGCACTTGATTGATTACGCAATCGTACGACAAAAAGACATTTCCCAAGTCCAAATAACCCGCGTAATGCGGGGAGCCCACTGTTGGACTGACCACCGGCTTGTCGTCATTAAATTGAATATCTGCTTACGTCGTCCTCGTAGATCAGGAAGAGCGAAGCTTGCGTGTTTAAACGTAGATAAGCTTCAGAGTTTAGAGACTAGACAAAAGTTTGCAGAAACCTTAGCTAGTACGCTACCATCCATAGATAATAGCAGGGAGGATGCTGATGCAAGATGGAGAGCTTTATCTTCTCATATTTTAGACACAGCTCAATGTACACTGGGTCTGAAAGTCCGGAAGAACGAGGATTGGTTTGATGAGCATGATGAGGTTCTCAGTAATGCAATTGGCAAACATCGTGCTCTTCTGAGGAAATATAGCGGAAAGAAGCAAGGTGTAAGCGACACAGAGATCAAAAGAAGTGACCTAGAGCTGCGAAAACTTGCTAGGGAAATAAAAAACCGATGGTGGCAAGAAAAAGCTCGGTACATGACGTGGCTCGCCGACAGTAATAAGCTTGGAGAGTTTTACAGTGAGGTTCGAAAACTGATTGGTACAAAACATTCATTGAGGGTTCCTTTAAAGTCTATGGATGGCAAAGACCTTCTAGAATCAAAAGAAGATATGTTGAAGCGATGGGCCGAGCATTTTAACACATTACTGAATGTGGATCGAACAGCTGATCTGCAACACATCAGATCGATGCCTCAATTGCCCGTAGTAAACCAGCTAGATGAGCCACTATCATGTGATGAGATCGTTCTTGCCATTAAACAACAGCAAAATAAACGCGCGGCTGGCGTTGACTCTATACCGGGAGAACTGATCAAATATGGCGGTGGCGAGGTGCATTCGGCCATTTGGGAGCTTTTTGTTCTTGTATGGGAAACGGAACGTGTTCCGACAGACTTTAAGCTGTCCCGCATCTGTGCCCTTTATAAGAACAAGGGCGACCGTTCCGACTGCGACTCTTACCGCGGTATTTCACTTTTGTCAGTCCCTGGAAAGATTTTTGCCCGAGTTTTACTGAACCGCCTAAGTAAACTATCAGAAAAGATTCTGCCGGAAACCCAGTTTGGCTTCCGACCTAACCGTGGCACCTGTGAGGCAATTTTCTCATTGCGGCAACTGCAGGAAAAAAGCAGAGAACAGGGTCGTCAGCTATATCTCTGCTTCGTTGACCTTGAGAAGGCTTTCGACAGTGTACCTCGAGAAGCCCTCTGGATTGTACTGGAAAAGTTGGGGTGCACGGAAAAATTTGTAAGGCTCCTGAGACTCCTGCATGATGACATGGCATGCTGTGTCGCTGTTGATGGCAATCAGTCAGACTACTTTCCCGTTACCTGTGGGGTGAAGCAAGGGTGCGTTCTAGCACCTACACTGTTTGCGTTGTACTTTGCGGTCGCAGTTCGAGAGACCTTGCAAATATCATCCGAAGGAGTTTCCATTCGTTTTCGCACCGATGGCAATCTTTTCAATCTAGCCAGATTTAAGGCCCGCACTAAAGTATCATATGCACTGATCACTGAGATTATGTATGCAGATGATCTATGTTTTGTTGCGGAATCCCCAGGTGGCCTGCAACAACTGATGTCCGATTTTCACGACGTTTGCCAAAAATTTGGCTTGAAGATCAATGTCAAGAAGACGGAGATAATGTCCTTAGACATTAACGGTCCTGATCATGAGATACTGAACATGAACCTCGGTGAGGACACACTGAAACAGGTCAATAAATTTCGTTACCTGGGCAGCACTATCACATCAAAGTGCGACCTTGATGCTGAGATCAACGGCAGAATCAGTGCTGCTGCGGCAGCATTCGGTAAGCTAGATGCCAAGGTTTTCCGATCTCATGACCTTAAACTGGCTACAAAAATATCAGTTTATATGGCAATAGTGTTACCTAACATCTTGTACTCCGCTGAGACATGGACTATGTATCGTCGGCATATTCGCACATTAGACCAGTTCCACCTCAAATGTTTACGGAAAATACTTAAGATCCGATGGTCTGATCGTATGCGGAACACCGAAGTGCTGCGACGAGCCAATGTTGGGGGCATTGAGGCCTACTTAATGCGGCGACAGCTTCGATGGTGCGGTCATGTCTCACGTATGGTGTAGGAGCGGGTGGCTAAGCGCATCTTTTATTCCGAACTGAAGGAGGGTAAACGGAAACAAGGCGGTCAGTTCCTCCGATATAAAGACGTGCAAAAACGTCACATGAAAAAATGTGACATCGAGCCCTCGCAGTGGGAAAGACTAGCAGCCTCGCGTTCGGATTGGAGGGCTCTGGTCAAAAAGAAAGTTTTTGACTTTGAGGAGCTGCGTCGGTCTGAACTCGACACTAGGCGCGACGAACTGAAAGCCCGACCACCTGTGGTGATCAGTTACAATTACAACAATGGTGTGCTCACATGTCCGCAATGCTCACGGATCTTCTTAAAGAAGAGTGGCTATTGCAGTCATATGAGGGCACACGAGCGACAACTATCCACAAGGAGATGAAGCAGTCGCCGTGACCGAAATCGGGCTGGAGGGCATCATCACACTACACCGCTCTCAGTTGCCCAGAAAGAACCACGGGCTGTTATGTCTGCTGCAAAATGTTAATTGAATTTTGGCTCGTTGCTGCTTTCTATGACATTTAGCGATATTATTGTTAATAAAAAATTTTCATTGTTTTCATTAAATGTAATTAATTATTCTTGACAGTTAAAGCTTTAATAGCGTTTATATTACAAATGAATTATTGTAATAACATTATTATGACTGGCACTTTTACATTTGAAAGGTAGAAGATTGAATTTCTAATCTGACATAGCAAGGAATTGCTAGCAACATTTTCAAGTTGATGTACATGGCAATTGTACAACTGAATCTGAATCTCGAAGGATAGGGATATAAAAATCAAAGTTAATAATGACCTCTTCAAATGAATGAAACAAGCATAACCGAACTGGTTGAGGAAAGAATAATTGTCTATTCTCATTCATAAATCTGGCGCCATAGCGTCTGCGTTGTCTATGGCTGACGGAGTCGCTGGCTGGAGAAAGTATCCGACCAAGCACTCAATCAAAATTCGATGCGCGCTCAGAATGAGATACGCAGCCCTAGTCAGATTTGATATTGATACGATTCGATAAGTTCGCTCTATTTCTAAACGACTTTAGAGAAAAGAATGATGAGATTTTCAACCCTCTGTATAATTATATTTTTTATGTACTTATATTCGCGTATTACTTTGATGCACCTGATTCGAACCATGTCAAACTATTGGTTGAATGTATTTTCAAATATATAATAATTGATAAAGTTCAAGTTAAGCTTGAAGGGTTTGATTTCAAATAAGATTTAACAAGCATTTATGAAACTTTAAGACTAGTTGCAAGGTCAGGTTGTTGGCCACGAGTAGATACTTGTATTTTGTAGAATTTTGCAAGACACTCCACGGACCGCAATTTTAATATACATATACTTACTATATGATATTGCAGACTAATAGAATCCTTTATTCAACGATATCATACTAGTAGTAGTATGATGTCGTTGAATAAAGGATTCTTAAGAGTAGTCTTAAGCCATATAAAATGTAGAGCTTCAGCTTTCGTCAATCAAGGTCTGTGTAGACATGATAATATTAGGCAATCATAAAGAGAAGTGTCGAGAAAATGTAGTGTTTATTCTTTTGTTGAAAGACGCAAATCCAGTTACAAATCTCTAACACTGACTGATAAAGCTGACGAAGCGTTTATAATGTAGGTGAAAGATTTTAAGAGGTTCCCACGGTAATGGGGGAACAAGAAAGCGGGTAACACCGCGGGCCCCGCCAATATATTGTATTCCGCGAATCGCGTAAGGGCACAGATGAGAACTGGGCTGCAATAGCCTCCTTCTGTGAGACCGCTATGATTCAGAAGGAAGCTGCTGAGCGGGATCGTGAGAGGGATGATCCAGCTCGGAGAAAAAGGCACCGTGGAGGCAATCTCCTCGGCGCCTAACACGCTGATATCCCGCCTGCATCATCAGGCGGGTCTTTGGGGTCGAGGACGCCCAGAGAGGGGACTCTGTTCGTCCATCATATGGCCCCCAGAGAAGACGGTAGCACAGTGGTCACGTGCTACCGTGCACAGGGAGGTTCAAGGAAGACCTATTTACAGTTTCCGCAGGGATATGCCGTACGTAGGCGTCGCACCAGAACCCCCCTGGTTCTGGGGTGGTCTATTCAGAGGACACAGTGCCTCCTTTCATGTGCTGATGGTGGCCACCGGGGTGGTTTTAGTGGGTAAGAATCCCACACTCTCCGGTCTAATCCCCGTAGACCGGGACCGGGCGCCTTTGATATATAATAGACTTTAGAAATAGAATTATAGAACACATTACATTATAGAATTACGCTCCCAGGATGACAACGTACAAATATTTGACTGGAAATCAATTAAAGTTGAATTGTTCAAGTCAAAACATTCTGTTCATTGATCAGTTGAGTTGATTTGCGTTGGTAATTATGGCTGGTTCATTGATGTGGTGGCATAACAAATTGCTGCATGACACCTGAGCACACGCCCATGGCATCATACATAATGCTTAGTGGCTGGTCCTACCGCATTCCGCTTTGTAGCGTCAGGGCTGCCACAACACGGTCGTGGCGAATTTGACGGATCCCATGGCAATGACAATAGGGCAAGTGAAGGCAAGGACGGTGTTTAGTCGGTACGAGTCCGACACACTGCCGCCTCCTCAGGTGGGGGATAGTCCATGAGGATTTTCCTTACTATAAAAAAGGGCTGTCACAACACCGTTCTGGACATAGCAAATTGTCTATCCCCAGGACGTTGGGGGTTGCGAAAGTCTGATGGCAGCCGCTGCATGTAAAATACTGATATTTAGCAGCATCTGGTTGGACTGGAAACCAACCCCAATGAAGTTGGGAAAAGGCTCGGATGATCAAAGCTATCATATAAATTGTATACACACCTAATTAAATTACCGCAAAGAAAAGGACTTTTCAAATTTTATAGGGACTGTTTGGTGTTCATTCTCATGAAATAGGCAGCGAGCTTATCATCATCAACCCATATAGTGTCCCACTGCTGGGCACGAGTCTCCTCTCAGTTTGAGAGGGATTAGGCTATAGTCCACCACGCAAGCCTAGTGCGGGTTGCCAGAGTTCACACACCGTTGAGAAAAATCTCTAAAGCATGCAGGTGAGTGATTATCGAAAAGTCAGAGGTGCGTGCTTTGGATTCGAACTCGAGACCTTTGACTTGGCAGTCCAATGGTCATATCACTAGCCTATCACTGCTTTTTTTATTAGCTTATATAAGCATATAAAACAAATTTCATTAAAATCGGTTCACGGGTTTTGGTGTGAAAGCTTCTTTTATTAAAAACAAATAATGCTTTTGAACTGGCATAACTGTAACATTATTAACTGAGAAAATGTTTGCATTATAACAAAAACTTTAAAAGTAAGTCTTGCGAGGTCCTATCAATGAAGTATAGCACCAACCCGGTGGTCGGTCATTGCATACGTTGACCACATTCCCAACTACCTACATCTAATCCAAAACTACAGATTAACTACGTGTTTCTTTTATATAGGTACATACTTAAATGTGAAAACGCGTATTGAATTATTTATTAACGGTGTGTGTACAGATTACAAAGTGTCTAGCTGGATACACATCTAGGAAATTATTTGGTGACTACATTTTAAAGACCATGTGATATTTTGTGAGGAATTCCCCAACTAGGAATCTATAAAAAATAAAGTTAATTGGGTGAGCAAATTTAGAAAAAAACTGTCATTGAAAAATTTTATTATGTATCTAATGTTGTTACGGTTTTTTTTACAAATATTTTAAAGATAGATTTAAGTACTCGTAAACAAATTTGAGAAAATAGTTCCTATCTGATGGGCGCGACATAAAGCTTGTGATATATAATATGACTTATACGTACATTATGCATTGACAGTCCATGGTAAAATTACTAGGCTATAATTTATTTACCTTGCTTTATCAATACAACCATTTAGCAAAAAAATATTTTCATTGCATGCAGTAAGCTATCAAATTTTTTCAACAATTTCAATTATGCAAAAATAAACGACACTGCTTAATGGTGATGGTAAGAAGTTTATAAATCGCCCAGATCTTTGCCACTTCCACAGCATAAAGAAAAAAGAAACTTGTTTCTACCGTGTGTGTCGTAAAATACAAGAGCCTATTTTATGAAGACCTTCCACCACTGCAAGCATACTAATGCTTATCTTATATCTGCCCAAACTTCCTAAATATGACCAATTACATTTTATATGCGAAATCATGTAATTGGTAATTAGTTTTTATAACCTGTTTCTTATTTTAAGTTATCAATACTGTTTGTTTTCCTAATAAAATAAAATAAATATTTTTTGACAAACAAAAGTAGTTTTTCCGCACAAAATGTACAATGGTAATATGACACTCGGTTTTTCTTAACGATTTGCATAGGTACAGAGGCCAGCACAAGCTACCACAATCTGTCAAATTTCTTTCATAGATTTTCAACTTTAATACAACACGACAAGGTTCATTTTCAATTGGAAAAAAAATGTCAGTCTTGGATAGCTTGACCTGCTGGCGTCTGTACATAAATGTTGTGAATCATATGATTTTAATGTTAAGATTTTGTAAAACTTGCTTAAATTTCCAACGAGTGTCTATTTACCATAAGTAAGTAACCGGTTAGAGACTCATCGAAAATATTTACATTTGAATAAATCCGGTTTTAACACAGAAGAAATTCTACAGACGATCTCTATTTGTTTATTAATAAATAAAAGGTTTTGCTACTTTTGTTTCGAGATGGCGACGTAGACATTGGTTTTTGAGGAGTAAAATAAAAGTTGCATGTAAACTCAACAAATAAATAAAAGAACGAAATGCAAAACCACATCTATTAGTCACCTGTTTCTGAATCATGTTAAAAACCTGGAATTGGTATGAAAATGTTCCGTCAACAAACGGCGGGTGGTACAAGCAAGTGGTAAAAGTTTATCGATTTAGGTACGAAAAATTATTACTAAATCGAACCAGCGTCAAAGTAATATAATTCATTAAATAGATGTTTTATAATCGATACGAAAAAGCTATTTAGATTTTAGACGCGTAGCAGGATTTCTCCAAACGGGCTACGTAGTTAGTCGTCTACGAAGCTCTACGAGTCTACGAGAAATTTAGGGATCGAGTAGTACGTTCCTTAATCCCCTTTTTAACGCGGTTAGCTCTGACTGCACTTGCAATTTAAGGTGTTAGCACTGCTGCCTACCAGCAGCAACCAGATAAATTATTATAATATATATATAATTTATATATTCAGATAAATTATATATTATTTTATACAAAAGAATCGAAGTAATTGTGTTGCTACGAGATAAATCCTTGTCGTAGCGGCTACGAGAACTGTTTTAATAATGATTACTGATAATTCAATCTAAGACAAGGAATCAATTAACATATTTCTTGGAATTAAACATATCGTTTGAAAGGTAGTATAAAGACAAATTAAACTTTAAGCACGGAGGTGCTGGTGGAGGTTTGGTGAACGTCTGGTTACGAACAAAATTTTGCACGCATTTCTATAGTATTAAGTTAGTGCCTGCAAAGCAAGTATGTTTTGTCATTTTATAGGTTCTAATTATGTATACATTAATTATGATAAGTTAAATGAAGTGAACCGATAAACTGAGATATATTTGCACGCTATACGTTGGAGTTGAAACATGAATTTATATTGTAATACCCATTTTAGCAAATAAATTAATATAAATATTTTTTATAAATATTTGTATAAATAATTTGTGTATTATTAATGAGCGTTTAATATTGTTATAACCTTACATATTGCAGACAATATCACGCTGGTGGAAGCTAGCTTAGCAAATGGCTTGCATTGGAAAGCAAAATAGTAACAGTTAACTTTATTCCTTGCCTCTAAAAGCATATATTAAGAGAAATGATGAAACGGTGAGTGATGGGATTATTTATTTAAGGGATTCTACTACTAAAATGATAAACATTATCAACAACATTATATAAGCACAGTTGTTACAAGTTGTTGTTACAAGCTCTGTGCTTATTAGCTGAAGGCGACCACGACTTACAATAAATTTTATTATATGTACAATACATAAACAATTACTAATTTAATAGCTAATATTATAAAACTGAAAAGTGTTGTATGTGTTTGAACGCACTTATCTCTGAAACTACCAGACGAATTTAAGTAAATATTGTAGCCCAATTTTTGAGGAAGTGTAGGATTTCGCTACGACCCTTACTTTGGGATTGTATTTTTTTATCAATTTTATATTGTTTAAGTATAATAAATAATAGTAAAACTACTATTGTATTTTAAGAATACCATAGATTATATGTGCTACGAGTGGAACATTATAATACATATTCTAATTTTTGCTAATTTGTTCAGCTGTACCGTATATTTTTTTATGTTTATTATGTGTGGTTAATAAATAATAATCATTGATAGGTGTACCTGTAGATGACTTAATTACTCTTCTCCTCTAATTGTCCTTATCGTCAACTCATATCCTGATGTGATCTAATGAGGTGACGATATATTATAATCACCAGTTAATAATCCATATTTTTTTAATGTGGTACATAGTATCTTACAATAAATATTATTTTTATTTTTTAAAACAATTTATTAATTATTAAAATATGTGGAAGCTTGTTTTTTTGTAATATAATTGTATTGTTCCTTAGCAATAGTTGTTATTAGTCTGTAAGCTTTCCTAAAAATAAATAAATAAATTTTACTAGTTAGATCAATGAAGAGACAGGTCACAGGATACTTGTAAGTGGGTTTCAAGTCCTAGCTAAGATACATAGTTACCTATATTAAAGGCCCGTCAGTTAATTCCGTCAATGTTTTACTATTAACGTTAGGCGTTTCGAGTATAAATAAACTTTTTTCTTGATATTAAAGTTCTAAGACCGCGTGACGCTGTCTATTGCGAGAGGTGAACGTATATCGTCCATCTCAGACATAACTGAAACTGTAGCGGTACTCAATTTATTGCCAGTTTCATATAGTTAACAACGTTCTCTTGCTTTAAACATCGTGGAACAATCCGATACTTATCTTTCTAATAACGAGAGCGAATACTCTATGATTAAAGTTGGAATTTTATGCAATTTTTTTAGTGCGACTCAATTTGTAACCTCAGGAACTGTCCCATCAATCTAGTGGTCGTAAGCATAACTGCTGAGCATGGCATAAGTGCTCTGGTCCTGAGTTCGATTCTCAGGTCGAGGTATGTTTAGGTCTATTACAATTTACTTGGGCCCATAAACATATGAGTGAACTGTGGGTGTTAAGTGGTACACCTCTGCCTAATTTTTAGAGGAATATCAGGCGTGATGGTAGGTTAAGATAATTTAACCTACCATCACGCCTATTTACACACCTATATTTACACGCCTATATCCTTACATAACTAAGGAAATGTTTAGTTATTTGTAAGGAAAGTTATATAGAGTTCTTTTGGTTAGAGGTTGTCTTAATGCAAATTCTCATAATACCTAGTTGTTTAACTGTCGGCCCTGTACACACAGGGCCCTGTACATACAATTAAGCCATCTAGATGCCCTAGATCATCATCATCATCAACTCATATACTGTCCCACTGCTGGGCACGGGTCTCTTCTCAGATTTTGAGGGATTAGACTGTAGTCCACCACGGGTAGTGCGGGTTGGCAGACTTCACACACCGTTGAAAAAATTCTCTAAGGCATGCAGGTGTTTTCTTCACAATTTCCTCACGATGTTTTCCTTCACCGTTTTAAACGAGTGATAATTAATTATTAATATGCACATGAATTTGAAAGGTCAGAGGTGTGTGCTTTGGATTCGAGACCTTTGACTTGGCAGTCCAATGGTCATAATCATTAAGAGATCACTGCTTGTATTTTGTTGCCCTAGATAATGCACATATTGAACTTTTAATTAAATATATTCACAGTGCAATCGTAGGTAATATTCAGAATCAACCACAAGCCAAGGATACCCAGACTGTCAAGTTTGATAACAATTATACAGTCATAGTTAGGGAGTCCATTTACCTTGTATTGTATATGTATGTTAACAATTTTTCAACTATTTTCCTTATTGTTGAGAATGTTAGTTAATGCATGCGTGAATTCTAGGATCTGGGTTCTCATCCCCAGTGGTCCTCCATAAACAAGGATATACTTTTTGAGAGCGGTAGAGCATATTGAGAGTAGTTCCACTTAAATTGGAGCTGCCAGACTGGGAAACTACCTCCGCCTTGCAAAAAATCGAAGTGAAATAACTGAGCTTGTTGTTTGAGATGTGTTGTGTTCCTCTTTCGTTTTACAGGATCGACAACACCTGGTGTTGCGAGAGTCTATAGGCTACGGTAACCCCTTACCATTAGGTGGACAGTATGCTTGTTTGCCACCTTAGTGTATAAAAAAATAAAAAAATATATACGGTGTAACTACAGGTAGATAGATCAGATATTATGACGGATGACTTCATTGTTGCAAACAAATATTGATACTGATTTAGAGAATAAAAGCAACGCAAAGTATTTGAAGTCGGTAGATGTAATTTCTAAAAAAATATTCACGAAATTAAAATAAGTATAATAAACAAGTTTGCAGTATGGTCCCGTTCGATATTAGTTTGTATAAATAAAAGTATATTAATTAATTATTGATAAGTATACAAGTTTGAGAACATTGTTACCCGTTGATTAGACGTGAATATTAATAAACCAACTTTCAAAATAAGGCTGAGATGCCAGCAGAAAAATAGATTCAAAAACTACTTACTTGTGAGGCAGTTAATGGAATAAGTAAACATTCGTAGCAATTATATGGCTACGAAAGAGTCTTGTTGAAACCCTTACAATGTTACATTATTATCTGTGGTCTTGTTGTACAGACCCCAGCAGGTCAAGCCATCCAAAACTGTCAAATATTCCCAATTGAAAATAAACCTTATTACTTTGTATTAAAGTAGAAAATCTATCAAAGAAATTTGTCAGATTGGGGTAGCTTGATGTGCTGGCCTCTGTACCTAGCATGTTTTGCCACGTGTTCTATAAAGTGCGCATACAGTATGCCTAAATAAAATACAGATAATTCGCGAATTTACTCGATGATAGCTGTAGTTCTACATAAGTTTAAAATAATAAAAACCACTTACTTGAACAAAGACTGCTCATCACAAGACTCCTGCGCATCTATGGTTTAGCTCTAAGTGATAGAACGCACAGCTCCAATAGCCTACACAGTTCCCAATAGAACACGCGTGAACAGATTAGAAAAAAAGCAGACAAATATAAGTATCACGACTCACGATATTATGATGAATGCTTGTTCGGTCGAGCAAGTCATTGACGTGACTACACCAGTGTTTGGCAACACATTAAGTATGACGCGGACATGACCTGATTGAAAAAAAAAGCGCGGCAAAATCATGGCTGGCTGGGCGGGGCGCGGGGCGGGACAGGGCGTAGCGCCCTTGGCACCGCCCCCTGAGTCACCGGCGTCGGGTGCGCCCGCGCAACAAACAAACGATACTCGCTACGAACAACATTATAGCTGCAGCGAAATAGATCAACACTTCTCTTCGCTTGTTCACCCGTTATCTTGAATATTTTATGGGATTAAGAGGCATCTGCGAGCGAATCTTTGTTCAGATAACAATATTTATTTGTGTGGCTTTCATTGGATTCCCTATTCACTGTGGGCAATATAACTCCGTCAAATGGGAAGTAATACTACGTCTATACTATTGTTTTTGTCTTTGATATAGTTGTTTAGGATGCCTACGTGTATGAATAGATTGGGAACAGGTCAACCCGTATTAGTGTTATCTATTGTTAAGTAGCGATATCATTGATAGCCTGAATAATGTAGAATTGAATGTCATTATACTCATTATTCTTATTGTAAAAGTCCTTTGTATGTGTTTAGGTTTATAATATTGCTATTTACAAAGAATTTAGGGCAATAAAGTATTTTTATTTAGTAGTGGGCTTCATAACTATTCAACGTGGGTGCAGTTCTTTAGCCAAAATATGCGACAAAGTAGACGGAGCCAAATAAAATATTTTTTTGGTGTTCAAACTGTATGACTCACACCTGCCCACAAATCTGGTTATACAGCATCCGTGTGTTGTTTTGTACATTTCCAACTGCGACAATATTTTGTTGATAGATTTATATTGACCGTTCAATACTCAGGTTTAATAACTGGGTAGTAGCAAAACAGCAATGAACGAGAAACATTGCTTAAGTAACTGTTAAAGTGGTAAATGTTCGTGTGACTACTAGGAACTTTCGAAGGAGGATCTAATTTTGACAGAGTGGCCTTGTGTATATTATATTGATCATGATCATAAGTTATTTGGATGTGTTCCTACTGTTCCTGAAAGCCTAAGTGTCAGATAATTTTATGAAGTAGGAACGACTACGTTCGTAGCGTAACGTAGAGCTACTTGCGCTCAATTACCAATTAGACTTAGGTATTTGATATAGACACAGTTCTAACCTATATTGGCAAAATAAAATTTGATCAAGATCGTACCTCTATAGCATAGTACCTACTGTTAAAAAAAAACTTTTATTTAAATGTACATAAAAATCCACTAGAAATCAGTGCGATCGTAAGTGCACGTTGAAATCTTTTATTAGGCACATTCAGAATTATTTTGTGTCAAAAATTTACCAGAAATGTGATGAACAACATTTTATTGTGTTAACTTAGAACACAAACTTTGAAGGGATATTTTTAACTGACATAAAATGAGTGACATAAAATGGGTTATATATAATATAATAAAATAAGTACCTTAAAATGTGAAAAAATAAATAAAAATATAAGTAGAAAATCTGATTTATAGCTCAATTAAAAAACAAAACAACAAATATTGATTTTATAGTTAGATATGTTTTTTTATAAATATTTACACCCCTCAGTGCGTACTCTAAACTAACCAAGTTTAGTTCAAATACAAACAGTAAGTATTTAAAAATATTAAGTAGATATACTTACTTAATATACCTACCTACTTATAACGTCTTATAAGTAGGTATTTAGGACTTTTATGGGAAAAATATCATGAATTTTCTTGTTTTTTTGTTTAATGTATCTAAGTTAATAAAATCCTTAACTATCAATTGTCATTGTGAATGACGACACTCTCCACCCCAAATATTCGTCTAAGACCTACAGACAAAAAAAATCTTACTTGAACTTCTGGATTTGTGAACACTAACGGCCATTATCAATAACAAAGCAGTCAGTAGATTAGCTTACTAGAGATAGGATTTTCATCTATGGTCCATGTACACATGTAATGGAACATGGAAAAACGTACTGTATCAATCTCTCTATGAAGACTTGCTTGACTAAATAACTAGATCAGTTTGAGAATCATCGATATCATATCTATCGTTGTCACCAATTTATTTATTTTAAAAAACATCAAAAGTAGTCTTCAAATAGCATAAAAATTTATATGATCATTCATATGATGATGAATAGGTTAATATTTGGCTTATTAATAGTTTCATTGGCAGTTGGCATATTCTTAAGAGCGGTGTTCACCGCAGCACTTTCAAATCCTCCGCCGAACGTCCACGGTGACTCACGGTCGAGGAGGGCGGTGGTGACGTCACCGGCCCTCGCATTGGCTCTAACTGTTGTTCAAAACCCTCCTCCGTCGCATAGCTTCCAAGAAATCACAAGTTTATTATTTATTTTTGTTTTCAAAGACTCGCCCAAGCTATTTGTCATCGAGTGTTGTTTGTCAATCTTATATTAATTCTTTATGAATATCTATTGATGAGCTGGTTTTGAATCCTTGAATGGCGCTCAGAGTTACATGAATAAATATTTCATGAAAACTTTAACGGTGACGTTTTCTGGTAGTTCAGTATAAATTTATGTTTCGTAGTTGGCGTAACTCTAGTTGAGTTTACCTTTAATTAGAACTATGTGTTAGTTAATATTATAATGTCTGTGAGCTATCAAAAATCAAAATGTTGCGTTTCATGGATCCAAGTTTCGGGCGGGTGCGGGTTGAATGACCGCCAAACCGCGCCAAACGGCCATATTGGATTCGTCACGGAGCGCGCGCATTGTGTCTTGTGCGCAAACTCGCCATCATTCACCGACTCACCGGCCAGCATCTCATGTGCACTGCAGCTTACGTCACTTTATTACCTGATTACACGTGCCAAAATCTAACATTATATTTAGAACTAACTATTTTTGATTGCTTACAGTAAAATATATGTATAGGTACCGATGCTTACGAGTTTGTCCGAAATAAACATTACGATACGTTTATTTTTAAGGTCTACACCTACAGGTTTATGTTGCTACGCTAAAACATGTTTGTATAATTTTATTGCCAGTCCAAAGGCTATCCAACGACAGGTATACACACATAGTAATCAAGAAGATCCATTATTAAAAAAAAAGAGAAGTAGAAATACAAATTAAATCTTAAAATTGACATAAATGCTACATTTTCAAGACTAGAGTGAGCATGTTTGGATTAAAACACTCCAAAAATACAGCGAGGGCAAAGCACTTAGCAACAGTTACTGAAACTTTGATTTCTCTACTTATCGCGGCGCGAGCACTGAGCCTCGAAGCCATTTCAGAAACCAGATCGTACTGTCACTGAATATGCCGCCCATTCTTATCACTTGTTAAACTGAGAATGCCAACGTTTACGGAAGATATTAAATTTCTCTATGAATATTCAAGTGTGTTATGGAAAATTACTGTACACAATGTTTCTACTTAATATCTATGGTGGAAAATGCCGTAGAGGCGTTAAAGAGCAATAAATCTAAAGGATATGCCACGAAGCTTTGCAATGTTATACTTTTTAAGTTGGATTTCTTGCTCATTGCTTAATTAGAAGTTCTCCGATTTATTTTACGAATATGTGCACTGTTCGTGGAATACATGAATGGTGACCCTGAAGGGTTAAAGTACCTAATCGCAGGATGTAGCAATGAGTTTGAATAGCTGAGTTGGTAGGTAGTTGTAATCCTGTGGTACATAGGAACTGCATCAAGCCTGGGGCGGCTGGTAACAAATGAAATCCCGTAAGATGTATAGCATGTAGGTGACATTCCTCTCGCAAAGGAGAAACTAGTCGGACGGCATTCAGGGCTCGCCCTTAACCGCCGCGGAGGCCGGGTACCGTTGCTGCCATTGCACTGGCAAATACCACTAGGGTTGGCGGTTGACAGTTTAAGCGATTAATGAGATAACAGAAGCTTTGTGACTTATTCCTAGTGTATGGTGACCAGGCTGGCTATCCCTATATATATCAATCATAGATATTCTTCACATAACAGCAAACAACAACAACAACAATATCAAACCCGTAGACTCCATGATCCTGGTACACGGGCCTCGGCTTCATAAGATCAGCAGCCTAGAAACCAAGAAGAAAGGAACCTGGATCTTGATATCCATGATCCAAACTTCATTGTCAGCAGCTTGGTTGAGTCCTCTGTGGCACTCAGAGCGAGGAACAATAGAGAAAGACCTTATATAAATAAGGTCTTTTTTTCAATATCCATGATCATAAGATCATGGATATTGTACCTCCACAAAGTGGGTGGCGGGTTGGTCAAGTCCCTAAATATTTTTTTATTATTTAGGTATTTGCGGCTGTGATTGCCACAATGGTTGGTGTGCCGAGAGCGAACTCAAGCTACGAGACAACTATCAAAGTTGTCTCATAGCTATCAAAGTTGTCTCATAGCTTGAGTTCGTAATGGTTCTTAGAGCAAGGGTTTTGGTATTCCACAGAAGGGCTCGGGTCCCAGCTGCGTACCATTAGCCCCCGATCTAGCAAGTTAATCGACACGTTCATTGCCAATGATACCCGCGTGACCTGAAACACATCTTAAAATCACTCTATTCATCATACCTTGAGAGTTCAATCTAGCTTTAAAGCTAATCCCTCTATTACATTGGACCTAAAAAAATACAGGCGAACTGAGTGAGGAGGTACATTAGTATCCAGACTTATGCCTGCTAATTCTTCGGGTTATGATTTTCTGGTAAAATCCCATTGTTCCAGTTTGTTTTGAGAGATGAGATCATCATTGTTTGTTGTCATCATCATGTTTTTGTAGACTTTTACCTAGTAAATGTAAGTCATTTACTAGGTAAAAGTTTCCAAAAACAACATCAACATATTTACGTTTGATGAGTTTAATGTACTGCTAACCCTTTGAATACTGTTTTTCTATGATGCAATAACTCTGTATTTGCCCGCAATCAAATGACGATTCAGAAATTTAAATAAGATTTAGTAATTGAAAAAAATATTTACTATTTTCGAGATTTGCTAAATGTAGGATAAGGGGCAAGACCTTAACATTCCACAATGTCGTTAGGTCACAGAGATAACTTTTGTCAAAATATAAATTATTTGTGGTCCTATGAGCAATTATATTTTAAAGTGAAGTTTATCATAAGTTATAAAAATGGTGGTACCTACATCGTATGTAATAGAGCATAAGATCAAATACCATTATCTGTCACGTTAATCATTCAAACTCCCAAGATGAATACGGTCCCGGTTGCCGTTACATAAATTGTAACTTTATTTAACTTTTGTTTTACTGGTCTGCTTTTAAAATAGTACAATGTGGAGCAAAGAGGGTTTTTATCAAATGATTGACAACTAAGCAACATTATTCATATCCAATTCTTTGCTCTCTCTCCAATTCGTCAGTCTGGACAAAATATATGATTAATGAATAAAATCCTTATTGTTTTCCAGCAATACTGATTAGACATATTTAATCAATACAGCATTAGGCAACCCTGTATCACACGATGCACACTATTGCATTGGTAGAGGTTGCGCTGGCACGATCTGTCCCATTGGACTGGCTCTAGACATTGGCATGCAGACTGGCTCTGAGATATTAGATTTATGTCGCTATAAGCTCATTGTCGAACCCCTGTAAAGTATTGATTTACTGATATACCACGGTAAAGCATGCAGAATTTATACATCAGGCCGAAAAACCATGCATGAGAACGACTTATGAATAAAATGTTGGTTTATAACCAAAAAGATCCTCAAAAGTCAAATGCTTTAGCTTATACAGTATTATTATAGTTAGAAAAGAAGAAAGGTCTCAGTTTTATAAAACAATCCATCTCCATCGAATGATCCAACATTAATTTATATTCAATAAGTGTTCGACATAACAACTATGTGATATCTACGAGGAAGGAACGACCGGCCTTGAGGAATGCCGCCGCTTTACATTGTAAGCAGGGGTTATATTATGAGCGTCCGTGTAAAAAAGTTATGATTCCATCATCGTTTTACATTACGTCTTCTATAGAGCACAAAAAAGATTTTTCGAAACGAATTTCTAGAAATATATCAATGTATTACGAATGAATACAGAATGGTATTAGCTTTCATAAAACATAGTCGTTGAATTCGCAGCTAAGCCACGGCCTGACAGCGCAAACGATCCTATCAGGAGTTTCATCTCGTCCGACGCAACAGCTCTGAGTCTCTATTATTAATTGGCTATTATGGAACAAACTTTGTTATTTTTATACACGCTAATGCTAAGATTTTAATTAGAATGTAGTGAAAACTTCTTACTGATAAATAGGAAGGAATCTCAAAACAGATAACATAATTATGTACTTGGTACTTGTATTAAAATAAGTGTCTGAAATTCGTATAATGAGAGAAAGACATTCCTAACGCTTACAACAATTAATGCTATTGCGTAAAGCGTCGAACTTAATTTACAAGTAAAGAGGAAGCTGATTAGTGGGATTCGATTCATCGCGTGAGTGATGTTGTCACTGCAGGAAGAGTGACCACAATGGCATACGGAAAGGGTTACGTTTTTAAAAATAAGTAAAATATTGAGGTTTGTATATGTTAGAGGCGTTGAATTTAATAATGGTGTCTGTGTAAGAGGATGTCCGTTGAAGTAAATTGATAACACTAATTACAAATAGATTATCCATATTAAGTAACATAATATATCTATATGAAATTAACTCTGTTTGTCTGTTACTGTTACACGCCTAAATCGCTCAACAGGTTTCGATAAAATTTGAAAAAGAGCTAGATTGCATCCTGAGGAAGCATTATCTCTTAAAAGAAATAGTATTTTTGGGGTGCGAATATTACCGAAGGCAACAGCTATTTGTTTCTGAACATGGGCTGGCCCAATAGACAAGATTTATGAAAATAAAATATACAGTTTTAATTTTATTGGGTAAGTACTCTCACAAGATACCTGCATTGAATCAACGCAGCATGTATAAAAAATTGACACACAAATAATATGCCTATAATATTTATGCGGCGCAGTTTTTTCTTATGTATAGGCAGTAACATGACTTGTTTCGACAGCCGACATCCTTGAGGCGCAACGCAACAAAAAGTACTTCAAATGCCGTCAAGTCGTCAATAAATCCGGTTTTATCCAGACTGATAGTAACCCTAGGTTTGACTCACCTCTGCTCTTTGTGTCGGCTCGACAACGGGCCGGCTATGATTCAGAGGTTGCGTGATGTTTCCATTTCACTGTGATCACACACAAGGTTGTTTTTATTTCGGTATAATGCTCATTATGTAGTCACAGCACGGCACTGGCCCAGTCACATGTGGCGCATAAGTTTTCTAGAAATATTGCGTTTACAATTAAGAGAAATCTAGAAAGGTGTTCCGAATATCTGCTAAGTGATCTTGTAAGTATTTTAGTCAAAAGCATACTCTAATAGACAATATCCTCCCAGTTACGGTATTTCCCTAAAATCATGTCATGACGAATCTTAGGAACCGAAGCTTAGTCAATTTTGTCACCCATTTAGGCTATAATTTGCTCTACCTATGTACATACTTAATTAGACAAGAATGTAATTGTACAGATTTCAGTATAAGTAGATATTCGTCCCAGAAGCATATCTATTCTTAGCTCATTAAAATGATGGAACACATAATGATAAGGGTAATGATACCTACTTATTTCATTTACTGTACGGTGTTGATTGTCTAAAACAGTGTTTTAAAAAATAAAGCCGGGTCATAAAAGAAATGAAGACTAAAAAAAATATTAAAAGCAAAGTGTAGGACGACGACGTCCCGGGCACAGACCGTGACGGGTAGCCGGCGTTACTTTATAATTTCAAATAATAATTATATTTTGAGGCATGTTCGCTAATTAGACTCGGAATAATTTTCTGGCGGTCTACCGCCGCGTCGCTGTCGCCACGTAAAATATTGAGCTACTTAAGTCTTTCTAATGGGCAACGAATGAACAGAATATTGTGCTTTTGCAACATAGAGATAAAATATTAATTGTGTATTGTTGAGTCTATATATATTGTAGCTGTAATTTATCGTCCTAATTTTTACGGTTACTGAATTAATTTTAATATAAATTTGTTATAATTGTCAGCTTTATCTATCCGCTTTTGATTCAATGAATACACCGGTTACTTAACAATATAAGTGTAGATGCTTCACCCCTTCAGTACTACTAGATAACAATCGATGTGGAACCCCATAATCTGCGGAAATGTAACTGTATGTTGTAACTGTTCTCACATAGTTACACCCAGGAATTAACTATCGCTCCTCTAACGCCGTATAAGGGATTAATTAAATAAGTAGAGCATTGACAAGACAGGCTAACATGAGATCAAAGCGCGGCAATGTCTGCTCAGACGGTCGGCCAGACACGAAGAGGTGGGTGCTGCAAGGGGGGCGAGGTTGTCGCGGAGCTTGCGCGGTGAGGGGGATAGGGGGAGGGGATTGAAGGCTGCGTTACGTCATCCAGCCGCATCCGGGTTCGCGGCCGTCGTCGCACGCGCCCGCGCTGCTCCAAGCCTCCGCTGAACCAGGTTGAACCTCTCACTGAGGATAAAACTTTAACAATCACTCTGGATATGTCTCATCTAACCTCATCATAAACTTAATTCACATACGATGTTAGACCACATGTTGAAGCTACATCCGTTGCCATCAAAAAAAGTCACTTTAGTCGAGTGCATTTATAATTATGTATAACCATATGCGAAGTTTTGCAATGCATCTGGTGAGTTTAGTTTTCGTTCTCCAGATAAGTTCCAGTACAAGTAGGTAGTTGGTTTCTCCTATATTTATTTTATAAACGGCTGCTTCTTATTTCCTCCGTCTTGACTATTTCTTCTACTTAGCGCCTACTATACTATTTGATGAACCCAAACGTATCAGCTACACCGATCTCGCATCATTATCTGTCCCGATTAGATATGTTATCAGTATGTTTTGTAATGATAAATAGTCCTAGATCTTGAATGAAACCAGCATTATGATGATATAAGACAGTTTCATATACGTACGTCTCATATACCTACGTTTGTTTGTTTCATTTCATCATTTCAACCGACCTTGTGCGAACTGTAAATTTGCGAGCTGTAAATTATACTTACCGTTACTTTGTCTGATCGGTGGTGGTTACCACTTTTGTTACTATACGAGGTAACTATATTTGGAGTTATAATTGTAGGATAATTATCGCATGCTTCATAAATATTGCTGCTACGTATCAATATATCTCAACATATAAAGTTCTTTCCTCCTGTTGACAGAGGTAATAGTCATAGACTGGTTTTTGGCTCATTACTTAAATTATACCTAATATATTTTATAATTATTATAAAGCAGTTTCGATAAGTATTTTAGTTTCACTTAAGTATAATGTTTTAGAATAAGTCAATACAACTCAATTTTCCTTACCAGAAAGCGTGTGCGCAGATTGCGTCTATCTGTTACTAGGCGATGCCGCCTCCCCGCTCGGACCGACCGTGGCAATCGGAAATTGTCTGAATTCTAGGCCAACACGACTATGAACATCGCTATATTCTGTCTCACTTGCACAATAACAAGCCTTGTTCGCAACGTACACGAACACAGCCTTCTGAACCTTCCTTTTAATAAAAATGGGTAGGTAATTACCATTCCCTGCAAAAAATGCATTTCGTTGATTGTCTGTTTTAAAGATACAAAATAGTCACGCACGGGTATTCCTTTGACACAAGGCAAGCGACCTGTTTTTGTTGAACAGGAGATTTGAAAGTAGGTATCCATTATGGCGTTTTATCAATAACCGGCTAAGAAGTTCTTCTGTAAGTGGCAAATTATTCTTTTAATGTATATTTTGCAATATACTGTCTAAGGTCACTGGCAGCACTGCAGATTTCTCTCATTCACTATCCGTGAAGGTAACGTCTACCAAATAATTTATAAAGATTTTTAGGTAAAAGCGCGTGATCGATGTATAAAATTGTAAGATGACGCGGCTACACGCTTAAGCTTCACATTGTCCTTGATGGATTTAAATCTAAAAATATGGCTTTATGTTGTGATAGTAGCATGGAGAATTGTATGTAGGTACTAACATCGTTTGAAAAAGCTTTTAAAAAGAAAATATTTGTGCAAGATAGGAATTTACATCTTTGAAAAATGTGGTGGGATGATATAATTAGGTAGTTAAGCTATGCAAAGCGAAAAATAGTGCCTCCAATAAAAGGATTACTTTTCCCAAAATATATCGTTTAATCGATATTTTTAAGTACCTACTCGAAAAATCTTTCACGTAGATTGCTATACAGATCATTTGCAAAATTCCGTGTTTTATGTCCACCGCTCCGAATCTTCTAAAATGGCACCGGTCCAAGCGTGCTTAGTGCATTTTTTTCGCTAACATCAAACCGGTTACCGAAAGTTGCGCGAGCGCATAACGGCTTGGCAGGCGAGAGGCGCGGGATCGGTCCGTGGGAAGAGCGAGTTCCGGCTGTGCCACTTGCGCCACGCCTTTCACCGAGCAAGGTCGCCGCGCGGCCGCGCCACTTTCTTTTATATAACCGCATGCGCCTGCCAACGGAATGTGACACCCGAATTTATAGCAATGACGTCACGCCTCGAGGTGATTCACCGCTGTCCGCACCATCCGAACGCCCAAGCAGCTCCTACTCCCATTATGGATTATCATATTTGATGAAACAGTACATGTTGATGAACGATGAACCCGAGAATCTTATTTTCAAAATGATTCAATTGGCAAAGTGGATGATTATTTCGTAGAATACAAAAACATACTAATTATAATTATTCTTAGACTCTTTTTTCTTCTACAGGTTCCTATAATTTAATTCAATCAGTGCACATGCACACTTTACATTGTACACTACTTTTGTGTAAGAGTTTAAGCAATCCAAAATACTTACTTGACCTGATAATGAAAATCCCATGAAGATTAACTGTCTCTATTTTGTTATAACCTAGTGATATGATCATGGAGTGCCAAGTCCAAGGTATCGCGTTCAACTTTAACAAACCTTCCTCCAGCAATGGGAAAGAGAACCTAAATGGGTTTACGATGATTTCGTACTCTTAGGGGATACGGGCATGATAGCATGCAGGGTGTTAATGAGACTCAATCTAATAACCCTGGCGTATTTAGCAACACAGGCGGGCCATAAACTTATATGCAACCTTACTGACAAAAAAGGATATTGTTCGAAAAACCTGATCCATTAAATGACCTATCTTCACTGGAATAAGTTAATTTCCAAGCGTTAACTGTTGATTAGGTAGTCAACTCAATAAACAATACCTATTGTAAAAAGTCACCAGTATGTCTTCTAGGAATGTAATATCCGACGATTTCCGAACAACTAAAATTGGCTCGGTTCCTGTTGAATGCCATAGAATCTCCAAGAAATATTGTATTTCACTTGCCTAGAAAACAGTCCACCTAATGAAAATAATAAGATTACTTATCCTGAATTTGTAAAAGGATGTAGAACTTTAATTATATTATTGTCCATTATGACACCGCGAACTCAATTATTAAATGTAGCTCTTCAATGTCTTGTTTGACTACCTCATTGAGTTGAGAGTTGGAACTTCTTGGTAGCGTATGAAGTTTGCTAACCTGCAGAATGCCAGCATTGCATTGTGGAATATAGCCTCATATTCTAAGAGCAGACTTGCCACAGTGGGACATTAAAATGGGTTGATGATGATGCTGCATTTTCCCATAGCTAAGAGTTTATTGACGGCCAAGTGAGCCTAAATTGCCAAAATGGCGTTGTAGTTAGAAAGTGACAGGTAGGTACATCCGGTATGTTGCGGAACTATGGCCGGCGTTTTGCGCGACGGAATGTGATTACATCATTCGCGGTCACCGCAGCAACTATCGTCACACATTATGTACCTATCGGTTTACTAAACAGTGAAGCTATTACACGCTTATGTCATCGTACCCCATGTTGTGACAACACAGCATATTGTTTATAAGGAACCCTTCCCGAAAAGCTTAGACCCACTTTGACCCACGATGACAGAAGGTGCTAAAGGTTCTGACGTTCTAAAGTAAGCTGTAAAACAGAATGCCTACCAATACTGCTTATTCTGTTAATCCCTCTGAAGCAATTAATATTCTTATAAAAGAGGAGCCAAATTATGTAATTACTTAGTTTTTTATATTAGGACATAATGTATGTACCTACTTTGTCACTTTTGTTTTTCTATTTTCCTGTATGATTCAGCACTGATTGGGTAACAAGAACATATCCAGCTAATACTATGCCAACACGTGGATTTTTGCAATGCAGCTCACGTCAGCTATAATGTGTGTCAACCTTTAGCCAGCTGTTTGCATACAATTACACACTTGTAACTATATACCTAGACGACGTCACATAGAAGGAAAAACACTGAAAAATATGGAAGCAATCAAGGTGAATGTATTTCGTGGTAACTTCCATTATTTTATAATTATAAAAATTACTGTTTATGCCCTACAAAAATTTTTTTTTAATAAGTACCCTACCCTAGTACTACCACAAGACAAAGATGCTGTGAGTGTTGCTAAAGTAGGTACTACATCGGCGAGTTGTTGGGATTGCATTCTATTGGAAGGCACGCGTATGGCAAACACGCGTGCCGCGTACAGGGGCATCGAACGGCGGAATCGCCAATTCAGCCGCCCGCAGGCCACAGCTCATAGACGGCAGAGGTCTGCCGCGTGGATGATTCTCAGTTCTGTTGTGCAGGCATAACTTACTCGCAATAAGAGGCGGCAGTTTTCCATGACCTATCACTCCTTACCATGGACCGAATGATGACTGAAAGCTAGAGGTCAGCACCCACTGCCGTGACAAGATGATAACCTTGCTCTGTCCAAGTCGGACATATCTCCAACGTGTGCTGTGCTATGTTCTCTGAGCAGTCCACGCAATGGTGACAATCGGGCGTTGGCTCCCGGCGTAGGCGACACAGGTACTTCCCAAAAACACCCATGTCCTGCGTCAGCCGGAAACTGAGGGCACCATGGCGCCTTTCTAGCCACTCCTCCATGACGAGCCTTAACAACACTATAGTGGCGTGCCCTGCACTGGATTGCGCAAGTTGCGCCTTCCACCCGGTAGAGCGCGGTACGGCAGCTTACCGCGCCCTAGCCATCCCTACAGTGACGCGGATCTGGCAAGGAGGCTCGCCACCTAAAAGGAGATCGCACGGTATCCCCTTATCACCCTGAGGGCTAAGTATCGCCCGCTGCGGTCTTCGCAATAGGCCGGTATTGCAAAGATTTATTGGGACCGATCGGGTTTCCGCCCAGACTGGTTTTACTATCTATTGACCGCGGTTCCACTCGCATCCCAAAGGAATTATTGCGACAAAAGGCATGTAGGCTACCTTATTCATCACAACCGGTTCTAGGGTATAAGCTTGAAAGCATAACACAAACAAACAAACAGACAGAGTTACTTTCCCATTGATATGGTGCCCTCACTATAATTTTCTTCTTTATTTAATGTTTGCGCGTAGTATTGTGCGTAGGTACACAATTCTCTGTAGACCAAAAATATACAATTTCCAGTGACAGTGTGCTGGATAGCACTTTGGGGTCAGACTCAGATTTTCTTAAACGGAGGAATTTCTTAGTGGAAACCCGGGGTGATAAGTAATAATATACTTATTATGTATTAATGTTATTTTTTCAAGTAGCGTTAATTTTATTGAGGGTCGAACCTAGGACTTCTACGGTAACTGTCACGTTGACGACAACTAGACTAATGAGGCAGTTTAACGTAGCATCTTCAGATCATTAGTTATAGGCTAAACTTAGTAGTCACGTAGTAGCCGACTAGTAAAATCTGAAATATACGTAAAGGCATAGGTAAATTATTTATTAAATTCAGAATAAGTGTACTGCCAGTACCAAGTACTACAGAGTACCTACTTGGTACTGCAATGGAAAATATAGGTACAGAGGCCAGCACATCAAGCGTATCACAATCTGTCAAATTTCCTTAATTGATTTTCAACTTTAATAGAAAACAATAAGGTTCATATTCAATTTGACAGTTTTGGATAGGTTGACCTGCTGGCGTCTGTACTATGCGTTTCAATTAAGAACGTCAATGACCTCGAATGACCGCGATCTGTCAAAAAAGTACAGCTAGCAAAGAAAATTAATTTGAATAAATTTTCATTATTAAAAGAAATTTTAAAACTTTGTAGTATATAAATTATAAGCAGTAATACCAAATCCAGAACTTTGCGAGTTAATAAAAAGGCACAAACCGCCAAAAAAATTCAATATAGACAATATTTTAAACTCCCATGGCTTTGAAGTTTTGAAGCTGCCACCCTAGAATTGTGAATTGAATATATCTGGCACTTGATTAGCATAGGGTGGCTGATAATAATATTCAACAATTAGAAAGCCAAATTGAGAATTTAACACTGGAAACTATTGATTCAATTACCAGTGGCAAAAATAAATTAACCACGTCTAATGAATCAAAAATTAATTCCAAAAGAGGGGATTTTTTCAAGCCGACGATTTATATAGTTTTATTAAAAACACAGGGCGTGAAATATCTCATTTTCTTCTAAATAACAGTCGGTGGAATATTTTAAATACCTATAAAATATTATTTCAAAAATATCTGTTTTGCTGACCCTACCTAACTGGTTTGAATTGACAGCTATGACGTCATAAGATGGCTGGAGGTCAGTCCTATTCTTATTTGAAACGCATAGTACGTATGAACATGAACCCTATTGCAATGTATTTAAGTTAAAAATCTATCAAATAAATTTGACAGTTTTGGGTAGACTGATGTGCTGGCCTCTGTACCTACTCAAAAAAGTGAAGCGTTTTGCATGATTTCACCGACACCTATTGGATTTAATATAGAATAAATATTTAATTAATTACACACAGTTTCGTCATTATTACTCGAATCGGCTAAGTACTAGATCTCGACGAAACATTACAGCAATAATTGACAAGTAAACACTTTTACTGCTTATTTAAATATTTTGGCAAAACCATCTCAAGAAACAGTAAATTTAATTTACTTTTAGATTTTCTTTGACTTTAACCATCGATGATTCGCATCTCTGTCTGTTGGTGAAATTTAGTATAAGCTATGATGAGGATGATTCGCTATTGTGGATAAAAGGCTCATAATAAATAATCATAAAGATAAAGTTACAACTACAAGATAATGCTTTGGCTTTAAATCAAAATATTATTATGTAATAACCTAATTATTTCAATGATGCCAATTTTATATTATTCCATGTTTTAGTTAAACTAACTGCAGCGCAATAGTCGTCCTCCCTCTACAATAAAATTAACCGTCGCCGTTTGTCAGTGTCACAACAAAAGTCATCTATCTGTCAAATCAATACAGTGAAGTGTCAACAAAACGTTCGATTTTGAGAATTTACCCAGTATTTTGTGCATTTCTACATTAACACAGATTCTAAAACTTTAAGTGGTAGCGGTTAAAAAACCGCAATATGCCCTAGCGTTCTAAGTCTTCTCTTATTATTTTGACACGTTGGGCGACCTATGGCGTGACCTCGTGTGTTTGACTCGACGTAAATAACAATGTTCTCATGGTGTTATTGAGGAACAAGTGTGAGAAAGAAAGATGCTGTCCGCTTCAAGTCCTCGTAAAAAACTGAAGAGTCCATTACAAGATGCTATTTCCAATCCTAAAACTTCCGTCACGTGAGTTATATTAAAATTATGTTTTGTTCACATACCCTCAGATAAAAAATTTTAGTCATAGTGATATCGATGTTGCACAATAATCTTCGCACTTCGTTTCGTACTTAATAGAATTCGCTTATGTTAATATTGTCACACCTTACAGATTTCACTAATATCTATGACTAGGGTTAATATTGATGTTATAATCATTAGTTTCCAATGTTGGTAGATTTTTATAAGTAGGTGATATGCTTATCTTGACTCTATAAAAAACTATTATTCCAGGTGTTCAAATGTCCCAGACTGCCTCTTTGATGCTACTACAGCTAAGAAGCACTTTAGCAAGTTTGGTCGTGTTCAGAAAATAAGACTGTTTCCAAAGAGGCACATGTGCATCATAGAGTATGATCTACCTAGCGCATCTGAACGGGCTGTGCTGAATGCTGGGGCCTATGATGGATTTATGTTTGATGTCACTCGCAGTAAAGCAAGAGTGTATGTATTAAGTTATTTGTTAACATTTTGTAGATTTTGTGTTGGTTATCATGACATTGATATTTGAACTTATTTTGCATAATTTTCAGGCGAAGACGCAGTAGTAGGAAAGAAGATGATCCAGATTGGGTACCAGATTCAGATGTTGAGGAGGAGCTGTCAGCTATGGGTGGAGCGCCTACATATAGAGTCACTCGTCAAAAATGTATGGACTGGCTTAATAATATGAATATACCTGTTCCTTCATATTATTTGTTTCAGAGTATGCCCATTCACCCATTCTCTGTAATACCTTCTGATTGTGTTGGTTGTTATTGGATGGAGAAATTATGTTTGTTTTTGTTCTTTTTTTTATCTACTTAATATATATTTTTGAAGTTACAATTCCTTCTTTCTGTCTTCAGCCATGGATACTGAACCTGAAGCTAAACTAATGTCACCACCATCAAAATTAAAATTGGCACCTAGGACTATGAAGCAGATGCCACTGAAGAAAAAGCTTCCTGTGAGGGAAAAAAAACTTGTGTAAGTAGAAGAAAATGATATTAGTGATGTTGATAAATGATCGAAACAGGTAAAATTATCTCAAAGGTATGTATCTCATTCAAATAATCATTAATCGTTAATGAATGAAGCTAAGGTTTATTTACCGTTGCTTCGTGTCATGTCAATGCTGTCGTAGTGGTGTAGATAATCAATTAATCGATTATTGATGATGAATTATCAACATCACTAAATGATACCATGGCCATAGGTAGGCAGCGGGGTTTAAGGTTCATACTACCCACCCTTAAATGCCTTAACCCACATTTTTTCAGTCTTATCTCAGTCTCATTATTTAGTTTTTATTCATTACTAGCTGCTGTTGTGGTTTCACCCGCATTCCAAAGGGTTTTTTGAGACTAAAGTTAGCCCATGTCCTTCTCCAAGGTCTATCTCTTTCAATTTCATCAATATTGGTTCAGTTAAGTAATAGACAGACAGATAGAGTTACTTGTCCAGCGCTTGACCCCAAATTAATTCCTGGCTATGATCTTGAAGAAAACTTTTAACACATTCACATCTAATACTTCAGGTAAATATATTTTGCATATACTTAAGGCATAGTTTATATCCATTATTATAAACAATCCAAATTATTAATATTATTATACATTAAACATATAATTTTTCTGTTTAGTTCACAACCGCAAAGCGTTATTGAGCCTCCAGTTGCCGTGGTGACAACACAACTGAGCTTGAGTACCTCAGAGGCTGCCATAGAACTGCACCAATTACGTTCAAGAATCTCATTGACTCCTGATGAACAATGGCGGATTCTCGACGCAAGGGACAGGTATCTGTTGTTTGGTTAATATTCAATAACATGACCAGCTCTTTATTTGGAAATTACTTTGATACTTATAAAGTATTAAAATATTTTTAAGGGTTTTGAGAGCTTGGGGTGGTGCTGGATCACGCGTTAAAATTGGCGGCGCTACGATAGGTACCTGCCAGGACATGTGCCCCGAAAAGGAGTTGCTGCACCGACAAGCAGAACATCAGGTGTGAATATTATATATTTTTTTTATGTCATTCGCATTTCTGATATTGTATTAATTAGGTGTAAACCTTATTACTACACAATAACTTGAGAACAAAACTAATTTGACATTTAGTAAGCTAGAATATTGGATTAAAATGTTTAGCTCTCAGCTGCTTTATTATTTAGCTTAGCTTTATTTTAATTTATATTTAGCTTTATACCGTAATAAGAGGTACCCACAATAAATGTGTTTATTGTGGGTACCTCTTATTACGTTATATTTATTAATGTTTTTGGTTAATTGTTTTTTTGTCAACATTGAGAGCACCATAATTCAGATGCAAAGTTCACGTGCGACGAATGCACTAATGTCATTCTCATTCAGGTGATGACTCTAGAAACAGTGTTAGAGTCAGACGGTGAGCTGGAGCCGTGGCGAGCGGTAAAGCAGTACAGTCGCAGCTCTGCTGACCAGGAGATACCGATGTGCTATGAGCTGCGGCCCGCGCGCGTGCTCATGCGTACTTGCGCTTATTTGCTGCATGAGATCGCTGATACTAAACGACAGGTGGGTAACGTATAGGATTCGAAAACGTGGAATTTAGTTCAACTTGAATTTAATTCTAGTTAACCTTTTGACCGCCACGTCAATAACGAAAGTCCGTGTTCTCTACGCCAAGCGACAAATTCTAGTATCTAATAATAGGTAAAATAAAAACAAATTATTATATAGTTACATATTTATTTTGAACTAAAAAAAGTGGTATTTTCGACGTGCCATTCCGTCGTCGCATTTGACGTCTTTACACGTCCGTGGCAGTCAAAAGGCTAAGAAGATTGAAATTAAAGTTCATACATAACTTGAATTTTATGACAATTCGCATGTGACAAGGTTGTCAATTAATATCATGAGTTGTCACTGTTTTCTTTTTTCAGGTTTCGTTAGCCGATTGGTTTCACTTCATGTGGGATCGATTTCGCAGTATCCGCAAGGACATTACACAGCAGGCTCTGTGTTGCCCAGGTAAACTTTAAATCCAAATATGATATTTCAATTTGAATTACCCAATAAAGGATATTATATGAAATTCTTATAAAATTCCAGAGTCAATTTGCTTGGTAGAAATGTGCACTCGATTTCATGCGCACTGCGCCGCCCGGCTCGCTGATCTAGAACACACACAGTTTGACCAGAAGTTAAACACTGATAATCTCACTAAATGTCTTCAAACATTGAAGCACATGTATGCTGATGTAGGACCCGAGCAAAGACCAAGAGAAGCAGAATTCAGAGGATATATTGCTCTACTCAACCTCGGCGATGCTAATTTTTGGTGGGAGGTTGGTAATAACAATGTATGACATACCTATTTATTATTGGAATTGTAGTTCAAAATCCTTTTTTTTTTTTTCTTGTCACAGATAAAACAGCTCCCAGAAGAGATACAGAAATCGGGCCCCATAATTTTCGCTATCAAGGTGTTCAACGCGTTAGATAACAACAACTATGTGAGATTCTTCAGATTAGTAAAAGAAGATGCGACGTATCTTCAAGCATGTATTCTCTTGCGATACTTTAATGACGTCCGTGCTCGAGCACTCGCTAGGATAGTCAAAGCTTATGCTCCAAGAGGAGGTTCTCGCTATCCCGCAAAAGAAATGATGAATTCGCTTGCTTTCGAGTCTATAGAAAATTTAAAATCTTTTATCAACCATTACGGACTCAGATTTGCTAGAACTGAAGACTGTGACGGTGAGGTAACAGTTATATTAGATAGAAATCATTTCATAGAAGACAGTGATCCTTATCCTACCTCTAGATGTATAAATCTTATTGAATCTAAAAGGAAATGTACAGTTGGCGAGGTTATAGCTGGTGGCCGTCTCCCAAATTCTGAATACAGTCAACATATTTTGTACTCAAGTTTTACCTTCGATGGTAGATTAAAAGAAACTGCACTGATTGCTGAGGATCAGGGCTATAATACAACAAACGATAGCAATAAGGATATAAGAGCTCTGATTGCGGAAATTCAAAGATTATCTCAAGGTGGGAAAACTTATGTGGCAGATAAAGCATCAGAAACTAAAATGAACGTTTTCGTTAAACCTGATTTAATATCTAGTCCGAAACTGTCACATAAATTTGCTGTTCCTGCAAATCCAGTTCTACAACAGCCAAGTGAAACTAAACAATTTTTATTTAAACCAGCGATTCCAGTAGCTTCGACTGATATTATTAAAAATTCCCCTGAAAAAATATTCAGTGAGGATACGAAAAAAATATTCTCATTTTCTAAACCCCAAGAAACTATGGTTTCCAATTTATTTACTGGAAAGGAAACAGTCAAACGCTTATTTGAAACTACTCAACTTCCAGAAACTAATAATATATTTGGAAAAACAAATAACGATAAAGGACAAAAGATACATTCTTTGTTCGCAAGTACAAAATCTGAAGACGTTAAAAAGGCAGAAGAAAATGTTTTTTCAAGTATTACAAGCAAAAATGTTTTCGCAAGAATGACTGATAAAAATGTAGATAAAGTACCATTGCCCAGTAAGAATATATTTTCCAGTACTAAAAATGATTTGTTCTCGAAACCTGAGAGTACAACTGCTTTTGAAAAAGGGCAGAATATATTTACAAAGACTACTCCGCCAGCCGGAATTGAAGACACAAAGCATGTTAGTACAGTTGCTTTTGAAAGGGGAGGCAATATATTTGCAAAGCCCACTCTCCCAGCAGGGATTGAAGAAACAAAGAATCCAAGTACAACGGTTTTTGAAAAGGGGGGCAATCTATTTACAAAGCCCACTCAAGCAGCTGAAGGGACGAAGCATCCATCTAATATATTTAGTGGTTTTGGTAAACAATCAGAGGTTACCAATCCCTTTGTGAAATCTGATAATGTAGAATCTCAGGTAAATCCACAGTCTGTCTTTGCGAATGGTGACGCTACAACTAGCAAGTTATCACCGGGGAGCTTATTCAAGAGTGCAATTAATCCACCGAATGGATCTGATGCTAAAGGGTATTTAATATTTTCAAGCAAAAATAAGGCACAGACAGTGGCAGATAATATATTAAATTCAGTAACAACTGCTCCTTCAGTGTATGAATTTAATCATAATGAGGATGAAGAACAGAAGCAGGCTGAGTTGCAGCGTCTTAATGAAGAAAGAATCTTGGAAGACGAAAGGCAGTTGCAAGAAAAGTTAAAAAAAGAGGAGATGAGAAAACAAGAAATGCGGCGACTGGAAGAAGAGAAGCGCAAAGAAGAAGAGAGGCGGAAAGAAGAAACACGTAAAAAGCAAGAAGAGCTCAGGTTGCAGGAGGAAAAACGCAGAAAAGAAGAGCAAAGGATACAAGAGGAACTAAAGAAAAAACTTGAAGAAGAAAAGAAAGCTGAATTAAAACGAAAAGCTGAAGAAGAAAGGAAGTTTAAAGAAAGAGTTGAAAAAGAATCTGTGGAACTTGTTGAAGAGCTTATTAATGAAGTAAATGATCCAACTGTAAATTGTGTTCTGAAAGAAGAATTAGACAAGTTTAATAGTTTGATGAAGTTCGCTAATACGGTAACAGATGAAATATTGTTAAACTTGTGTAATGAAATAAGTGAATCTGAATTGAAAGCTGAGATGTTTTTAACGCAAAAGATCATGAAGAAATGGTTTCACGTATGGCGGACTCAATATACCAGAAATATCAAAAGACGCAGGCTTTTGGAAGATACACCTGTTTGGTTGACTCGGAAAACTCCAGTTGAAGAGGCATCTCATTTAAAGAGATTGGTTGAGAATGCTGCATTGAAGAACATGAATGCTATACACAGGGGTTATAAATTCACTGGGGAACTTAAACAATTGCCAACTCCCGAGCCATATAATATAATGGAAATAATAAGATCGCCACTGTTGAAGAGAATGAAACAAATAAGCTATCCATATGATAAATGCTTCTTTTGGAAAGTAACATTGGTCTCACCCGGTACAAATAAGTGGTTATACCGTAAAATTAACATTGAGAAATGGTTACATGATGTGTTCAGTGATAGAAAACAACATGAAGTGTCTGACACATTAATTCATGCTGGGAAACAGTCCTGGAATCATTTGATGGATTTTGCTATATCTGTAAGTTTAATAAGTAAAACTGATGATATCAAAACGAATGAGGCAGTTGAAGGAGCAAATGCTGTATTGTTTTATGGTACTGAGCATGATAATGGTCTTACAGAAACAATAGAAGATACCTTGAAACACAAATATCCTTATCAGGTGATTCCAGTTGCTGTCATAATTCCAAATGTGGAATGTGTTCATGCAAACTTGGAAAGTTTTTTGACAAGTCTCATAGAGAAGAATGTCATATCAGCATACAAGATTATTATTATAGATGCACAGAATGTGTTCGAATCATTAAATGCGTCCTCCAAGAGAGCAATTAAATGGTTGGCAAAGAAATTTCCACAAACACCACCATTGGAAATAGATCGCTTGAAATCTATTTGTCAAAGATACCTTGGAAACGAGATATGGTGTAGACTAAGGTCGGAGAACGACAATCGTATGGATGTCGTTATAAGAAATCTATATAAGTTAATTAAGTGTTACAACACAGCTGTTGATAAGTTAACGAATGTTATAACGAATGAAGATTTGTTCAATTACTCATCATTTCCTTTAGAATTTCAGCCATACTTAGACAGCACATCTCCTTATCCAAAACCTTACGAGTTTATACCAAGTAGCGTTAAAACCTCTGATAATGTATCCGCAATTAAAAGGATTATGAATCAATTGAAATTGCCTGACCCTTCAGCAGACTTTAACCCTATGAATGCAATTAGTATGCAACAGCAAATTGGTAACTACTGCAATCAGATAGGTTGGTTTGAAAATCCTGAAGAAGTGATTTGTAGAGTTGTAGCCGTGTTACCTAATGAACTCTCTAATGTGACCATGCCATGTGAAGATTTCAGGAAGTACTTTGCTCACTATAATCTTGTAGATTTTATGAATGTGATAGTTTACGAACAAATTAACAGACTGAACAATTTTGAAAATCGTTTTGCAGTTTATGAGAAGTCAGCTTTAGAAGATTATCGTAATGCGCTTTGGCTGCACGAGATTACCGTTATAAATTCGATAAAGCACAAAGCTTTCGAATATGAAGATGACGTTGATAATTTTATAGTAGCAAAGCGTCGGAAAATGGAAATTGATTCACTAGAGTACCTTATGTTAGAAGATAAAGACCGTACTTTAGTTGATGAAAGCATAAGAGAAAACGATGAAAACATATCTAAATATAATAACTGTGCAGAGGCTGTAAAACAGCTTGAAAAGCAGATAGAAGAAGGAAAAAAGAAGTCTATGGAATTTGAACATTTACTTAAAGCTGCTTTGGAAGACGTTTAGCTGAATATTGGAAGATTTTCTATTTTCCATATCTATGATAATAACAATTGCATGTTAATAAAATGATTAATTTTTAAGCATTCTTTTCTTACGAATCCACTCAATATCCATTAACTATTTTACTGATTACACTCACGAGTATCTTTTTATAATTTTGCCTAGAATAAAACAAAAAATAATGTCTAAAAAATTAAGGTGAAAAAAGAACTGTCTTGCACACCTCTGCTATCTCTCTGATCTCAATTTGTCAGAAATTCCAAGATGAGGTAGAAGATTAACAGCATCTACAAATTCTAATTAGAAATGGAATGTACATTATTTTGATGTTGCCTGCAATAAGCATGTTAGGCATAGTGGCTGACTGGTTTTTACCCATGAGTAGTGGGTTCAAACTCCACATATGTAACAAATATTTGTGTTTTTACAGGTAGATGTGCAAAAATTTATTTGTAAACATACCCACCTATAATACAGGGGAAAATTGTAGCGCAGCAACATTTAAATATTGAAGTGTTATTTAATATTTTTGTCTGAAGACTTGGAAGAGTGCAGATGTGCATTATGTACAATAGAGGTGTTAGAGGTGTAGGAAGGTAAAAATCAATTTCAATAAATCTCTTATTTATTATCATTGTCATCCTGTGGTTGCACAACATTTAAACAGGCATCAACAAATTCAGTAAAGATGGGCTCTTGCATGTACTTCTTCATCATTTCATCTGGGTGAGAGCTTTTGTCTAGTAACTCCAATATCTCTCTTACATGGGGATTCTCTAAACATTTCTTCAAATCTGCTGACTTTTCTGTGAATGGTGACATGAAATAAATCAATCTATTCTAAAGCTCAGCTGGACTTTCCACAACCAAATAATTATCTTTTGTGTCTAATTAGTTAACTAAAGGATTACTGATGTTCGAAAACACCCACAACAAATGCAATTCTTTATAATATTGGCACTAAAGCAGTAATTTATGAGAGAATATATTCTTTAAAGTATTAATGAAACCACTGATATAATTTTGTGATATGGGCTTATTGTAATATTGAATTTTTTCTCAGATTTAATGTTTTTTTTTTGTGTACTACTAAGTTTGTAAGTAGGTACTTATAAACATTTCTTAGCTTACCCAACAGTTTTAATTTTTCTACTGGCACAGTGTCTTCTGTAGGATAGTCGTATTCTATTTCCTTATCATGTAGATCATTTGTCAGCTTTGTGGGTTCAAGTGGCGGTGCACAAGGAGTTTGTTTGTGATTTTTATAACACAACACTGAACAACTGCAACACGTATAATTATTATAATTTAATAAGACTATTGTTCCTGTGATAACATCAAAACTCACCATGTGGAAGCGTCGACGGTAATTGATATCGTCGACGTATAATATACTTGTAAAAAAATATGTCTACTTACTACGGTTCTCTGCATATAGGGCATTTATATTTAGCGACCTGTTGACATTCGGTGCAACTCATTTTGTATTTTAATTTTAAAGGTTAGTTACTAATGAAATATTTGAACACAAACAAATGTAGAAAACAAATATGAGTAGGTATGACAAACTTGTTAGGGACCCATCAAATTTTTTAGAACATCAACCACATGGACAGGATGATAATGTTTTGGGTTGTTAATTTGATAATTTAATTTTGTCTTGGTCTCCTCGACATGTTTGTTTTGAACTTTTGATTTTGTTTGACTTTGATGTTGACGTTGACATTGATTATTTGACAGTGTTGACATATTGAAAATTTGAAATTTCAATTTCATCCAGAAAAAAAGAAAAGAAGTTCTATTCATGGACTAGGGAGGTCCAGGCAATTTAGTCGATTAATGTCGATGGCGACTATATTAAAATTTGCCCATTTTGCTAGTGTCAGGTTACTTATCAATTTTTAAAGTTATAAAATGAATAGTATATTATAATTCTCCGAAATTTCTGTTTATTACGAAACTATTGTGGTTAAATATCGGGTAATGCTCTTTTAGTTATGTAGCAGTAGTTTTCTTTACCCAAAATGACTATCGCATGAAACTATAAAGACACTAAAACAACGAGTAGTCGGAAATACTGCAAAACAAAATTATCACGTCAATCACCATAAAAATCACCGCTACTAACATTGCGACGAAATACTGGCGGGCAGGTCCAAATGGCAAACACAGCTACAGCTTGAAGTGACCGTGTTTACTATGCATGCTTCAATATCTGCTAAGCTGTTGCCGCCTTGCCGGCGAATTCACTCGCGCTATTCATTAGCATTAGCGCTCTAACCGCGTAACATCATAATTATGTTTAAATACCTGGTGGAATAGGTACTGCTAAGTATTTTTGGTACCGACAGCGGTGGCTTGTCTCTTGTACCTGAATAGGCCTATATTTCGTGAATATCTGTTGTTATCTGGGCATGAGGGACACCGATCCGGATTGTTCTATAAAGTTAAAATGAATATGGCCAGGTAACCAGCTTGGAGAAAATTTGAACAGAACGATCTGTGCACGAAAAAAATTCCTAAGGTAGGTAGATGTGACAACTTTTGTTCTGTTGATTTTGATAGATCAGTTTTATGTGGGTGGGTAGATACTTATTCGTTACTTATTGTGTGTGTTCACTTTTAGACGTGTTTAAAGCTAAGTGTCTTTATTTTGTGATGCTTGTTGTTATTGTTTTTGACATATTGTTTTTTGTGTGACAAGGTGTAGTGTACCTATTAGCTCCAGTGAGAAAATGAATAAAAATGTCTCTGCCGGGTAATTAATAGTTTTTGGAATTTATAAAAAGTACCTACCTACTTATTTAATAATAATAATTTTTGGGACATTTTACACACCACCATCTAGTCCCAAACTAAGCAGAGCTTGTACTATGGGTACTAGACAATGGATATAATACTTATATACTTTTTTTTTTGTAAATACATACTTATAATACATAAGAAACACCCAGACAAACACAAATACTCATGTTATAACCACACAAATATTTGTGTCCTGTGGGAATCGAACCCACGACCCCTTGATCAGCAGTCCGGCACTCGAACCGCTAAACCACAGAGGTCATCAAACGTCGTTGACTCGGCAGAGTAAATACTACCGCACACTGTTGATAAATGATAAGTATGTGTGCTGAGGATGAAGGTAGGAAGTACAGTACGCGCGGTATAA
The DNA here is from genome assembly GCA_964056405.1 of Acronicta alni. Classification (NCBI taxonomy): domain Eukaryota; kingdom Metazoa; phylum Arthropoda; class Insecta; order Lepidoptera; family Noctuidae; genus Acronicta; species Acronicta alni. Next base: position 10,546,839 of record OZ043927.1, on the reverse strand, counting down.
CCTGGCCGGACTGAAGTTAGCCGTTTGATTGCGCAATGGATTGTTTATGTTGAAAAATTGTATACTGCGCAACCAAACAGCCAACTTCAGTCCGGTCAGGTTATGCCGAGCGTACTTAGTAATTAAATCAATGAACTTTCACACGGAGTCTGGAAACTCCGAAGCAGGGTCTTTGTAGGGCCTCGGACAGTAGTGTCTAATGACCAGTCTTGGATTGAACCTCAAGAGTCTTCGCCGTCGCCGGAGTAAACTCCTGTGATTGGATTCTGCAGAAATAGCGTGATCGATATTTCATACATTTCAGTCATTTGACATCGCTTGTTTTTTCTAAGTGTTGTTTCGCTACCTATATCTAATAGTCATCACTTGTTATGTCATTCAAATACCTAAGGTAGTATCAACAAATTAATTTGGATTACGAGAAAAAAAAAACATTTTATTTTGTACTTTATTTGTATTAAAATAAATATTTACATGTTTATTCATTACATTGAATTAAATAACAATTAGGTAGGTACTTACATAATTTTTCATTGTTGTACGTAAATTGTTATGATAAAAATACAACAGTACTAACATATTACCTTTCACTTAGTTCGGCAGGTTTGGTCTTATTTAGGTAATAGGGCCTCTTGGCCCTATTAAATAGTCAGACGAAAATAGTGTTTAGGGAAAAAGTATCTCGTAGCCCTAAATAGGTTAGTTGACTGATTATTTTAATGGCCTCATGAAAAAGTCAAAAGTAGGTGATTAAGAAAACCAAAATTAAGATATAAATTAATAAAAACATTAATAGAGTTTATGAGCATTTTAACTGTAGATAATAGATACAAGACAGAGAGCATACCTACTATAGCAAGATGTGACGTCAAGTCTTACGTGGGACATCTTGAAACGCTTGTTACCTTAGAAATATTTTTTCAGTACGTAGGTATAATATTTTTCAGCCTGTTATTTTTAATAAATCGGATTCCAGTCAACTGTCCTATTTTGTAGGTGTATGTTGTAGTTTTCTTGTACTAATACTATTATGCAATGACGCTTGATCATCAATATACAGGATGGATACAACAATACCACAATAAATGAAACCACGGGCTGTACCTATTAATTATTTTTTGTTAAAATTACCGTTGACGGATGTGGTTTTATTGTCGTCTCCAGCCTATCTTTAAATTAAATAAAGACTTCTTTATTAATTGAAGTCTAAATAATTTCTACGTTTTGGTCGAGATATCTTAAAACTTATTTAACAATTAATTTCCAACTCGGTAGACTTTACAGTCAGTAAAAAGGAGCCAAGTTTCCATAATATTAAGTAAGTACCGATGCGTGATTACCTACGCATACTGTGGCACAAAGTTGTGTGGAGCAAGTACTTGCTTAAAAATACTCAACAGTCACTTGCTCGTGTGGCGTGGCATTTGAACTAGAACGTAGCTAAACTATTGAAATTGATCAAATTTTACAAACCATTTTGCAGTTTACTTTTTTCTATGCAGTCGCGGGCAATTGGTATAAAATAGGAATCTTGGAAAGGCAAGGCCACATCTAATATCAAACCTAGGATTTAGAAACTCAAGTCAGTGATATAGTAAACAAATCGTAAATTGACCTGTAAAATTTCCAATTTCATTGTATTATCCTATACTCATTTTACCTATATCTATAAATAATTTGGTGGTTACTATGGCAGTTGGTCATAGGGTTACAGTTCTTCATGCTTGGCGGGCTTGTCGTCACTGATGTAATATGTCGTTTCGGGGAGGCGGATCCCGTAGTCGGCAGTCGCAAGCGCATGGTAGCGAGCCCGCAAGTGATGCGCAGCTGCTTTCGGCTGACGATTACGGGTGAATATACCCTTCTTGTTGCCGCCCACACGAGTTATAGCTGCAATTACAAAAAAAGGAAGGAAATTATGAAGAAAACAAATAGTAGTACTAATAGTAGGTAGGTAACTAGTTAGTTACCTATAGCATCCTTGCACTAATATTGAATATTTAATCCATAAAGTAACAAAATTGAAGACAGTAAAAATGCAATGCAGGAATGGATGCTAGCAAACATTTATAGTACAACATCATGCTCTACGTCCTTATACGTCCGTCGCAGTGGTGATGAATTTTTACAATCGGTACCTTTTTATAGAAAAATTTATTTTCAGGATGGTTATCATGCAAAATCAGTCCATACAGTCGTCATGCATTCTCAAAACTTCACATATCACCACCTTATTAAAACCGAAATATTTTATTATTTTTATGACATTCGTTAACATGAAAGGCAGAACGCTATCTTACACCGCAGCAATTTCAAGTGCAGAATTCGTGGCTGAAGACGGTCTCGACGATGCCGAGGCCCAGACCTCCCTGAGTGACAACAAGTCGAACCACATATTGTTATACGTTTGTTTAATAAGCTGAGCTATATAATCACCACTATAAAGTGAATGAAAAATATTTCTAGTGTCTCAATTAAAATATTTTCTGTGTCTAGCACGTAATAGATCCGCCTATATAACGTGTATCCGTCTTCAATTTCTATTAAGTTTCAAATTTTCTATTAAGTAAACTGTATACTAACATTGTGGTGTCTTGAAGTCGGCAAAGTTCCAGATGAACTCTCCGGCGAAGAAGCCTGCCTTCCGTAGGTGATCGAACGCCTTGAAGTGCTCGGAGATCACCAGGCACTGGTACTCCTCCGACCAGATGTACTCAGGATACTGATATACACATATTAAGTTTAGAATCTTAAATAAATTTAGAAGGGATCTGTAAGTTTTGATAAGATACATAATAATAATAAACAACGAATTTGTGAAATAACTCGAGAATGGCATGAGATCTTTTTCAAGATTCGTTAAAAATAATACTCCACAGGGTTCTTCAGAGGAAGGGGTAGTCGAGAATTCAGTCCTCACGACACAACGACACAACGTCTCAAAACGTCTGCTTTTTACTTTCGCGACGCCTTAGAATTATCTAAATCTATTATACCAACCAAGTGTAACGGCTTTTTATAGAACTAAGAATCATATTACAAAAGCCTGTTGCAGTTTCTTTTGCGTTGGTTATAAGAAACCTAACTATCATTTCATGATGATTACGATGAACTTACGAAGTCCTTCTTCTTCTTCTTATCGTGTCAATGTTTAAACAATTTTTGGGTAGTATGAAAGGAGCCTCCTCACGGCGCAACCTGGAGCAGCGTGTCACGGTGAGGTAATCACCGTTGTGTTAATACAAAACAAACACTTACCAAGTGCAGTCCCGCGATGGTGTCAGCGCCGTACTCGGTCATGATGACGGGCTTGTTGTGGATGCGGTGCCAGTTGGTTGCCTCCTCAATCACATTGTGCGTGATCTGCGCCGTCTGGCCAGGGTTCGCATACCACCCGTTGTAGCGGTTGAAGCTGATCACGTCCAAGTGACGTCCCTGGATTTGCGTCGTAAATGAAGTGTTAGAGCCAACATGTTTTGTTATGAGAGGTTGGTGAAATATCCGCCCACCATCCATCACCAATTTAAAGTCGCACAGCGTGCTATGGAGCGTGCTATGCTTGAAGTTTCTCTGAAGGATAAAATCCGTAACGAGGTTATACGACAGAGAACTAAAGTAACCGACATAGCACACCGGATTAGCAAGCTGAAGTGGCAGTGGGCTGGCCATATCTGCAGAAGAACCGACAACCGCTGGGGTAGACGTGTTCTCGAGTGGAGACCGCGACTCGGCAAACGTAGTGTTGGACGCCCTCCGGCAAGATGGGAGTGATGATTTACGAAAGGCTGCTGGTAGAAGCTGGATGCGAAAAGCCGAGGACAGGGTGAAATGGCGCACATTAGGGGAGGCCTACGTCCAGCAGTGGACTAATATAGGCTGATGATGATGATGATCCATCATCAGATTTTGTTATTCTATAATTCAAATGAATACTCACTGATTTATCACTAGTGGCACCGGCAGAAATTGCGATGGTGACTGGCCTCGAGAGATCCATTGATTTGACATGACGAACCACTTCCCTGCAAGGGTTGTATAGCAATTAATCAACAGACTAGCTCCTCGTTATGTAAGTACAGTTGGAAGTGGGTAGCAGTGTTCATTAGCTTTTCGGTGGACCTGTCTGTAGGTGGAGTGTCTGCCCATTAGGGTTGGGAAGTTGTTATGTTCTCGTGAACGCCGATTATGTGTCCTAAACGTGTGTCAGCTTTCCCGCGTTTAACGTGTCTTCATTTCGTAGCTGCTACCGTATTCGCATTAAATGTATGTGTCTATTTTGAAGTCTTGAAGTGTGGCAAGTCTGTACTTACGCAAAGTATCTGTCGGCTAGTTTGTTGCTGGACCTGGGCTCGTTGGAAATGGACCACATGATGACGCTCGGGTGGTTCTTGTCGCGTCGAATCAGTTCCGTCAATGATTGCTTGTGTTTTTCCAATAAATTGTCTGTGAACACACTGTAATACATTACAAGAATTAGCAATGATGGAGATACGTTGACCCGAATTTGCAATAATTTTGATTGTATTTTGTTGGTATTTTCTTTTATGATGGTCAAGAAATTAGGACCTTCCAAACTGCCTTGGCTTTCAAATGGCTTAACACAGCCATAACTTCCCGTTAACTTAGGAGTATCTTATATACATATGAAAGCAATAAAGATTTGAATTTGAGTTAGGAATATTTCAGATACCTTTAAGAACTTTTTGGGAGACCTCTTAATGCGGTATCCTTCACGTTCCTAAAGCTAAGTAGTAAGTTCGTGCCAGTACTAGAACTTGCCTATGATAAATATGGTACTTACTCAGTGTCCACGCTAGGGCACTCATCGATGATCATGATGCCGTATTCGTCAGCGAGCTGGTAGATTTCCTCTGCGTAAGGGTAGTGTGAGGTGCGGAACGCGTTAGCGCCCAACCACTTAATCAGATTGAAGTTCTTCACCCATAACACTGGATCCCAACCCTTGCCTCTTAACTGGATAATAACAATATATTTGAGCAAGTAATATAGGATACAGAGAATTACTACAACGATTAAATCACTTGGTTTTTAGTGACATCTAAAAATCCTCTTAAAATTGATAATTTCTTACTAATTTGTGTAAGTATACCTACTATACTTTAAACTGGCGTTCATAGTTTCTGTTTGCTTACCTCTATGGGGAAAAAGGGAGTATATTTGTTGTAAATATAACTTTGCAACATTTTTTAACTGTTGGACTTACATCAGAATCTTCGTGCATGCCGAATCCTTTCAAGTAGAGTGGCTTCTCGTTCAAGTAGATGGTCGTGTTAGTCCACGTCACTGTTCTGATGCCGACCTTCTGGCTGTAAGTGTCGATGATCTCACCCTGCGGTCCTATTAGAGATGCCTGAGGACAATACAGTTGTTATGTATGTGTGTATGTTCATATTCATATTCATTTATTTGTACAAAGCTACCAAAATAAATGAACTTAGGTTAATAATTATTGCTTTTAGCGATAAGACCGCCAATTGTACCTAGGTGACGTTTGTTTTTTACTTTTTTCACTGTATGTATCCTTTAAAGAATACTCTAGCTTTTGTAGTTGTTTACATAACTAAGTTATTTTTTATTTTATTTTGACTGCTAATTAATTCTCGTCTCAAATATTTTTTTTAATGCGCAAAGTAACGTTAAATCTCGACCCAATACTTGTTTCAGGGACAAGCTGCATAATGTCGCCTGAATCGATTGCAAGGCAGCTTTGTACGTGTCTATTTTAGGAGTGGTTTAATAAATAGAACACACCGGTTCAGTTTCCAGTAGCTATAAGCTAACCTCTTACAATCAGAAACCCCTTACAATGAGAAACCTCTTACAATTAAAGTTTCCGTACAATGAGAAAGAGCTAATAAATTATTTAAGATTTAATAATGTTATTTGCAAGGTTTCATGTCACCTTCGGTAGGAATTCCGGATTTGACTCGCTAGAAGTTACGACTAGCGTATTTTCAAACCTAGAGGATTCGCTAAGGTACATCACAGGATGTGTACATCACAGTGACAAAATATGAAACGTCACATGAGTACAATTGGCGGGAAAAGAAAAGTCAACTATTGGATGACAGAAGTCATATAAAAAAACGGGTAACGGGCGGTTGAGGGTGTACCAGTAGTCATAAATTAAAAAATATATACATATTATACTTATATCTTTATTTACTATTCCAAAATTTTACCTCAAAGGTGTATAAGTAACCAGGCTCAGGGTGCATCAGGTAGGGCCACCAGAATTTGGCGTTGCCAATCTCGAGTAGTCCAGCGCAGTCGTTGTACGCCGTCACTTGCGTATAGTTTTTGTCAAACACTTGCACGACGCACCGAACCTTGTCCGAAGTAGAGCCTTTCATCGTCACGTTGTATACTATGAAACCTGAAATTTTCATAAATTATAGGTAAATGACCTTCACTTGTTTAATAAAGAACGACATATTTTGAAATAAAACTACTATTATTAATCCCGACGTTTTGGACCAGCGTCACGGGTACACTGAGAACACGACCACGGGTAGATAGTCTACCCGTAAGCGTGGACGCTGTAAAGGGTCCGAAACTGTATTTATCTGTAACAACTGGTGGTGAACCTTAATTAATTAAATAAAACACCTCTGCATAACCCTTTGAGCAATACGAGCGTGAAGGTATGACATCACTAGTAGTATTTTATTTTAGAAACTGCAGAATACCTGTGCACAGATGAAGCTCATTTGCACATGGAAACATCATATCACTAAATTAATTAAGTATTCTGTGTAATTTATGAAATAATCAGTGCCATTTTGAAAGTAATATTATATTATTTAATGAAAAATATTTTTAGGAAAAAAACGGTCAAAGTACCTGTTAGTCCTTGTATATCGGTGTTGACTATGACGTCATCGATGTACACTTGTGGGGTAGAGTAGAGGAACACGGTGCGATGAATACCCGCGTAGTTGAAGAAGTCAAACGTATATTGTTGCTCTTGACGAATTTTGTTAGGTCTAAGACAGAAACAAACAGAGACCTTAGGTAAAATAGTCTCTCGGGGCCTGTAGATGAGGTGCAATCTAACTTTGAAATCGACGAATGAATAGAAAGAAAGAAAGTTTTTTTTTAACGTTCATTCATAATAAAATACATGCATTTGAACTTATACTAAGCATCGCCAAACTGTGCAAAAGTTTGTTGGCGATAGTGTGAAACATACCGTCAAACGGGGTTAATAGAGATGCAGGGGTAAATGTAGACAAAACTTTGAAATGTTCCTGAGCTTTAATGACTATAGTTTGTTAGAAAAAGGGACTCTGATATTGTTCCTAAACTATTATAAATCACAAGAAGACCTTGTTGGCATCAAACTTTAGTCTTGATTCATTTGCAATCTGAAAAATTAATCTTAAACTAAGTTTATTGAATTTGTGAGCTCGAATATTTAATTTAAAACTTTAAAGTACAAATAAAATGTTTTTCAACCGGTGTACAAACGTTTGTAAAAAAAATTTAATCTTTATTATAAGCGCCCAGGTTCGATAGACGTGGATATTTTATGGCATATGCTTTCTTGTTCATTCGAATTTATTACATAAAATACTTACTGTTTTGTGATCAAAATGCTTATAAGAATTTGAATGAAGTGTCTCCTTTTGTTATTATTGTTAGGTTTAAAAATATTTTGTCGTTATTACCTGACAGTTAAGGTCATTATGTTTTTAAAGGAAAATATTTTAAATGTGCAATTTATTTGATTTCACTTTGACAGGGTGAGAGATGATCATTACTTTGGACTTTGGAGCATTGAAATACCGTTAGAGTTCTGCCGTTAGTTCAAAAAGACAAGAGTTTAAAATTTGTGTTGAACAATATTTTTTTTCTAATTTACTCCTGTATTGTGTGCGCGTTTACATACGTATACAGATACCTTGGCTCGGGCCAACTACCTATTTGTGTCTCATACAAATATTTGTTCCATAGGTAGATCCTTTTTTTTGTATGGAAAATCCTCATGGATCATTCACCACCTGGGTAGATGGCAGGGTATGTCGGACTCTTACTGAGTAAAAACCGCACTTGCTCCCTCTAGCCCTATATGTCACGATCATGGGATTCATATCAGACTGTGGTCCAGCGCACGCCTTCAATGTTCTATAGATCCTGTGATTTATGGTGTAGAAGTAGGCCCCTCAATCACTAAGCCAACCGTGCCTTCACAAATAGACTTTATCCTAATCCAAAAAGTTTTTTTTTGAAGTAGATTACGTTATCTTGATACCTAAATAATTTAGTATAGGTAGATATTTTACTTATTATTATTTTTGTGCGATTTTCATTTGCTTATTTTCACCAAAAGATGTTGTGTTAAGTGTAACGCTTACTGAGATATACTTTTTTAATTTTCTGTTTTAATCATTCGAGATCTCGCCTTTGTTCGCGAGATCGCGAACTTTTACAAATAAATGTTATTTTACTCAGCAATATCTTTCATTTCAAAAAGCGGGAGGACACTGGTTCCTGCAACAGTTTTTACTAGCGTTGGAGTCAGGGTATTCTAACTGTAATGTAATTATATTATGTCAATAATACATACATACATACATACACTCACGCCTTTTTCCCAGGCAGAAACTAAAGAACGCCACTTGCTACGATTCTTGCATACTTCTTTCGCTTCGACCACTTTCATTCATCTTCACATCTTGTCATACATACACGCCGGTTGCGAGTACTACGCACCTGAATATGTCAATAAATAATAATAATAATTATTATATTATTATTATTAAAATAAATAAATTAAAGATGTCCGCGGTTTTGCTCGCATCCCAAAGGATCTATACCAAAATTCTTCAAAACTGGTGAAAACGTAACAAATAGACTAATTATGTCACCTGTCTATGGTTAGAAGACCACAGTAAATAGGTCGTTTCACCGTTGAGGTCGAAGTCAAATTAATCTTTTTGAACGTCAGTTACTCTCGCTAGATAGATACCTATTAGCTGTTGCCACTGCTTTCACCCGCATCCCAAAGCGTTTTTGGAGACAAAGCCCAAGTTCTTCTCCAAGGTCTAATCTATTTCTTCACCAAATTTCATCAAAATCGGTTCAACTCTTTAGGCGTGAAATCGTAACAGACAGCTAGAGTTACTTTCATGATTGCATTTATAATATTGGGGCATTTATAATATTAACTACAGGGAGTAGGGATAGTTTGGAGTATGGATAGGTTTCTTTTTTTTAATTGCAGGCCTCCCCCGGTGGCAGGGTATCATAATCTGTAATATTTACGAGAATAATAGTTTGTATAACGATGACGTATGTACACTCACCCGAGGTAGACATCTTTGATGGTACCCTGAGGTACGGTGTCGCTGAGCAGTGTGTTGTCGACCACCACGGTGAGCAGGTTGCTGCCGTTGAAGCTCACCTTGTTGGTGACATCAATTTCAAACGGCAGGTGCCCGATCTCGTGGTACATCACTGACTTGCCGTTCACGAACTGCAAGATATCAAATCATTCATGGATGTAATTTGTAATGATGCACACATTTGGCCCTTGATTTATGTTGTAAGGATCTGTTTAATTATTATATTATATTAAAGTCCTTGCGATGGTAGAAGTACAGACGCCAACAGGTCAAGCTATTCAAATTTTCAAATTTACCCATTTGAACATGAACCTTATTGCTATGTGTTAAAGTTGAAAATCTATCAAAGAAATTAGGCAGATTGGGGTAGCTTGATGTGCTGGCTTCTGTACACTCTCTTACGTTATTATCGCAGGTGTGTACGATCGTTTTCGTCCAAATACATCCTAGAACTCATATCGGAATATCGCAGGACGGAGACACGCAATGTCCTAGGTACTTCCATTGCATCATTATTATCGCAGCAGTGTGTAACTTCGTGGCCGTCTTAATATAAAATGTACTGAAAACAGACTGATTTCGTAATATCGGCCGGTAATACCGGATGCAAATCCCGCCGGTAATAACGCACCTGTGGGAAAGCGTTTATGCTGCTAAGTCCGTCTTTAAACAAAACCTCCAAACTAAAAAAAAATACTTATTAATTATTTCCGATAGCAAATAAATTAGGCAAAAAAGAGCAAATAGGTATATTAGGCGAAATAAAGACGAAAAAATGTTAAGACATACATATATGTTTTCTTGTATTATCTTGTTATTGTAGTTTGAATTTAGATGGATGGCGTCAAATTTTCAAATAATATTATGGGGACAAAAACCTCAAGGTCATTGGACTATGTAGTATGGTTTAAGAATATTAACAAAGCTATATTGTTAACCGTATGTAATAAGTAATTAGTTACAAATAATTGTTGTTAATGTTTCTATACAGTTCCGATACAAAACAAAATTCAGTGTACCTAAAGACAAATTTGGGTTGTAAATGTTTCGGATGCGCGATTATATTGTCCTCACTAATGTCGATATTTTTGCACAAAATTACTGTAAGTCAGTGTACCTACCCTTTTTGTTTTTTTTTTCTCCGCCACTGGAGGGTCGGCAGGGCATGTCGGACTCGTACTAAAAACCGCACTTTCCTTAACTTGCCTTATAGTCATGGGATCCGTGAAATTTATCACAAGTGAGTGTACAGACGACAGCACATCAAGCTACCCCAATCTGTCAAATATTATTTGATAGATTTTCAACTTTAATACAAAGTAATAAGGTTCATTTTCAATTAGGAAAATTTGTCAGTTTTGGATAGCTTGACCTGCTGGCATCTGTACCCTATCTGCGCGGCTGTTCGGAACGGTTTATCTTCGGACATGCAGTTATTTCGTCGGATCTGAACCTACCTATTATGGCAATAAACAACTCTTTACGGATTTTATCTCGTATAATCCTCCTAGTCTTTTCCCAACTCTTGGTTGTTCCCAACGTTGGGGTCGGCTACCAGTCGAACCAGATGTGGCTGAATATCAGTATTTTACACGAAGCGACATCCGCAACTCAAGTTCAGGGTTATACCGATAGGTATCCTAAGGAAAGACCTGTAGTCAGGCTTTGTAGGCTTCCAACCACTAACGATTGTCATAGGTGTTCATATAACAACCGCGACCGACGTTACGTACTCTTCGAGGCACGGAGGGGTCTCGAATTGTTATGGGAATGGTAACCCATCCATGGACTGACCGCGGTTAGCGCAGCTTAACCTAAATGACAATTTATATAGATATTATTTATCCTTTATTGCAATGTCTATTATTCGCGTGTGTTAGAAATCAATATACTACCTACTTATTATTATGTATTGACATTGACGAAGACTACGTTGAAGTACATAGGTACTTTACCTATTTTGCCATTTGCATTTCTAAATGTCCTACAAGCCTTGTAAAGCTATTTCTTTTGACTATAAAAAAGATAACTGTGATAATACTAAGTGTTTATTTACATTTAAGTAAATACATTACCCATTTATAGATAAGAAAATATTTTGTTGCACAACGAACAAGAGGGAACTCAGCGGGTTTCTTATATTAACTATGTTTAACTTATTGATTTCTGACATTTACGCGAATATTATACATTGAAATAAAACTACTTTTTACGGATTTTATTGCGTATATTGATATTATTAATCAAGACGCCCACCACCTGAGTCTACCCGTGACCATGGACGCTGTAAAGGGTCCGAAACGTCGGGATTAATATATTATCAATATACGCGATAAAATCCGTAAAAAGTAGTTTTATTTCAATATATTTAACTTATTTTCACTAGTTTTTCTATTGTTACACTGCAAGTAGGGAACATTTTTCCTTCTTATAATGACGCATAAAGAGAAAGACAAGAAAGAAGAGATGAGATGAGATTCGTGTTGTTCGTTGTGTTCGAAATCTATTAATTTTAAAATTGCACTATTGCAGCTGTATTTTGGACCTTATATCCGTGTTGTGTGTCGTCGAAAATTGAACGGGCTGTTAGTTTATTATCTACCTAGTCAGATTGTAAACTATCGTAAGATTGTGAAGGGACAATAAAAATTAACGAATTTCGACGAAGAGAAAATCTGTTCACGATATTTCAATTGTTCATAAATTATAATAATTAAGTATAACGTAACATAACATACCATCACGCCTGTATTCCCCGAAGGGTTAGGCAGAGGTCAACACTAATGTACACCCATAGTTCGCCGGTATGTTTAGGTCCCATGTAAAAAGGAGCGAGCCTATTGCCAATTTGCCATTAACCAGGCACAAATCCAAACTCCGAGCTGCTACTGAGAATTTCATAGAAAAACCCAATAACACTGCTCGAATTGGAAAACCAACAGCTATAAAATGGAGTAAGAAAGAAAAACATTAAGTGTCATAAAGCCAATTACAGGTTTTCACGGTTAGTGACAGACATTAAATTTAAAAAATACTGGGACACAATATGCAACACAACTACAAGTTATATTTTACGTGATAGTTAATTATTAAAAAACTTAAGATTGAGCATCTTTCTTGCCGCAGAGCTTTTAATAACAAATGGATCAAGGGTGAACTCTTTGCATAATTTATTGAGATTATTTAGTGTTAAAGTCTTGTGAATTCCATGTGCAAATGGAGTGAATGAAATTTTAACAAAAAAAACTGGTCTGTTTATTACTAACGCATGCCTTGAATCACTTGTTGTGAATAATCAAGATAAAGTAAAGCATTATAAGGATAAGAATACACGGTTAATTTCAACAAAAGTTCGGCGCATTCCTCTCACGTGGGCGTCGTCGTAAAAACGTTCCTGTTCCAATACCGAAAACGTATTCTGTAAAAGTTCGTCGAGTGGATTTTAAGAATTCTCCTGAAACAAATCTGCAGTGTTATGTTATAATTTCAAATTATTTAGAACTAGCGACCCGCCCCCACTTCGCAGGGGTGCAATGTACTAATAATATACATGTATAATACTATACATATAAATAAACCTTCCTCTTGAATCACTTTATCTATTAAAAAAACCGCATCAAAATCAGTTGCGTAGTTTTAAAGATTTAAGCATACATAGGGATATAGGGACAGAGAAAGCGACTTTGTTTTATACTATGTAGTGATATATGTATAGTGATAAAATAGTAGGAACTCCTCCTGTATTGTGGGTGCGTTTATAAACAAAAATTACATACACATTTTACATAGTTTGACCCAATAATGTTCTGTAAAACGATGGAGGGTCTGTCCACTAGTAGCTATACTATTAGATTTGACTGAAATGGCCTGGTTATATAAGACCATTATGGTTCAGAAGGAGGCTGCCGAGCGCGATCGTGAGGGGCCGATTCTGCTCGGAGAAGATGTCAACCGCCTCGATCTAAAACGCCAAAGACTCGCCTGCATCACTAAGGTAGGCCGGCTTTTACTTTAGGATTGCAGTGTCTCAGATAGGGTACTCTATTAGCCGATCATACGACCCTAGAAAAGACGGTAGGCGGTAGCACAGTGGTCACCATTCTGCCGTGCACAGAGATGTTCAGGGGAAACTCGTTTACAGTCTCCCCAGAGAAGTGCCCCAACAGGCATTTTTGGGTTCTCCATGTGGTGATGGTGGCCACCAGGGTGGTTTTAGTGGGTAAGAATCCCACATCCCTTCTTCTTATAACGATTCTAATACAAATACTATTTGATTATTTAATCTGTGCTGTAGTTATTCTGTCAGTGGCTACACCAACGATGTAAGACTTGCCTTGCCAAGAGCCAGTCACCAGATATCTATTAGCTGTTGATTGGGAATCGTAGCAGGTCAACAAAAGTTAAGGTTAATACACCAATAAGTAGGTATCAAAAGGCATAACTTACAGGAACAAAAGAGATTGTAAGAATATAGGAGAAATAAAAAATAAACGCGAACAATATTTCTTAACAATATTCCTGTTGTAAATGTCGTGACCAAAAAAGCAATGGGAAATATTAGTTCCTAAAGGTCGAAGACAGACGCTGTAGTACCGTTTGACCTTATAATACCAAGGCCGAAGTTTCGTTTGACATCAATCAAATAAGGGTGGTTAAACGGAACAATGGACGATGATACAGTCAAATGATAAAACAATGAGCTTTACTGCGAATATCTAAAAGCTTATTATAGTAATTCATTATAGTATAAAAAGTAACATACAATATTATAACGCTTGTATCCCCAATGAGTTAGGTAGAAGTGAACCGATGTACTTACTTACACCCACTCACAGTCCACCGGTAGGTACGTTTCAAGGTCAGATAATATAATGTTATATAATCTGAGAACTATATTGGTATTAAGTGATACTGGAAGTACAGCTTTACGTACCTAATACCAAAAGATGGTATTCCATTTATTGAAATTAGAAAAAATAGAGGAGATTGAATATCGGCTTTTTACCAAGCCACTGTCATCAGACCCAACCTCCGCAACCCATTTTCTAGGAGATATCGATGTTTTATATCTTAGGGATAAAATGATTGTCAGGCGTTTCCGGATTCTGACTAAGTACCATTAACAAATGAAATACCTAGGTGTTCGTATGACAAATGAGACTACATAAATATTAAGTCACCTGAGTAAACATTGTTTTATAAATAATGTGTATGAAACTATATTACGAAACTTAACATTTGTATTAGAATTATGACGCATACGTCATGATTATAATAGCTTAAAAATGTCAGACCCAGTCTAGAATTATTGCATTTGACTATAATTATTTCAATGCAAAGCAAGGCTTAATCTAATTAATGGTTTTGTTAGTAATGTATAAAAACTGACCTAAATGTGCCTAATCCAAGAAATCAAAATAATATTTCCTGGCCTTGTTAACATAAAGATTACATCTAAGGTAGGCAATAACGTGAGAAGCTTTGGTATTATCTAGGTACCTGATCCAGCAGACGTTGTCCATACTATGTATAATCAATTTTACCCGCCTTGACTTCTTCCTTTTTGATCGACTCCTAAGGGTCTTATTTTGATGTTTTAATTAACCCATTGTAGGGACATTGCTGACGCATTCGATTTGTATACAGGCACATTACTGTATTAGGCTATTAGCGCAGCAGTCGTCCATTCAGTTAGGTCGTTCATAGTTAAGTCCACTATGTACTCGTATTTAAAATATCTATCTGTAATTGGCCAGTAACGAATATATAGATAGAAATGTGACCGAACATTCATTTAACATCAACACTATACTCTTCCTCAAGAATTGTGCTTTCAAATGCAAATTATATTATCAAAAACTATATTAGTATGTGTATATATCTACCAAAATATATTTTTTTGTTACAATTTTAAATTGTCTCCGTTAAAAACGTATAAGGCCAACACCGGTTCTATAAATCAATGTCATTGTCCTTTAACAAGCAGATTGCGTTTCCATTTAGTTGATATGCAAACTAAATCCCGTAGGTGTCTGTACCTGAATGATTTGTATCTGTTTATATTAGGGAGACTTGTGCTCAGCGTCGACCCATATTCTGGAGACATTGTCCTGCAAATTGCGCCTTTATGTGCCACTTTATAGCACCTCTTACTGAATCGCCTCGTGGTTGATTTACAAATCATTGTGAGAGTAATGAAGTATGGCCTACAGGCCAGTAAATTTGAGATAGTTGACGTTATTTACTGTGACCGTATGCATACTCTATGATGTGAATAAATCATTCGTTGGTTCTCAGCTTGACTAGATCTCTACTCGGAAGACATTTAATTTGCTTATTTTGACCCAGAGAGCTGCTGTGCTGAATAGGTGATAGATTTATTGACCTTTTTTCAGAACGGAATATTTGGTAGGCAATGTTTTTAGCTTATAATGGAAATTTTAGTAAGGCTTAAAAATGTAAGTAGTTGACAACACATACGTTTGTGGTTAAAAATTGGATGAAATTTAAATTTGGAAAACAAAAAATACAAAAAAATAATGATGAATTAATACAGAGACTTCAAACTTTTTATCATCATTAAGTACTTATGAACTGTGTTTCCGGTCAAAAGTGGGCTGTATATTATCTAGCTAGGCTAGAAAAGAGCGAGTCCACTAGACAAGTAGGCCGGTAGGAAGCTGATTGAGTAATGTCGTTACGTGAGGTCAGTGATTCTTGTTGCCCTCTAGTCTAGTACAATTGTACGACTGACGCCTGACAACATTTAAACGATCAGGCGCTGCCTAGCGTAGCGACACTAGGTCGCCTAATATGTTTGACCCTAAGTTAGTACTTGCAATACTGTTACCATGTTCCTAATTCTTCTATGATATTTAATTCGTGATCGAGTAATTTATTTAAATCGGTTTCTTTTTCAACTATCAATTTAACGATATCTATTCTGTGTTCTAGTGGTGTATGTTGGACTGCTGATAACGATTGGGTTCGATTCCCAGAATGTTTGTGTTTGTCTGGGTGTTTCTTATGTATTAAAAGTAGGGTCTCTGCAAAGTATGCATGTATAAGTATTATATCCATTGTCTAGTAGGTACTCATAGTACAGGCTCGCCGTTTGGGGCTAGATGTTGCTGTGTAAAATTTGTCTAAAATATTTATTTATTATTTTGTATTCATATAATATCTAACAGGTCATGGCTAAGTAACAACTATGGTCCATCTACCTGCAAGGTTAAGCTGCGCTTGCTGCGGTCAGTTCGTGGATAGGTGACCAATCGAAACACATCAAGACCCCGTTGTTTCTTACGTACGTAAAGGCATCGGTCGGCAATACTGGAAGTCAAACCTAACATAGTTATCAAAATGCTCGGAGGATAATGATATTATTTAATTAACAGAAGACGACATACTTTTCAACACACTTGCTCATAAAATGGCTCTAATTTCACCGCAATTAGGCACTGACAACTGTTACCAAACTGTGACTTTTTCATTGCTATATTCACAAGTGAGTTATGGTTATTTTTTTATTTTACTGGTTGAGTTGCTTTGTTCTTAAAAAAGTTTCGATACAAAGAAGATCGTGTTCAATAGTACAAATAAATTAATGTGCCTATTGCTTGCTCATTTCATGCACCTTCGTATTTAATAATTTCAACTTGTACGTTTTTAATAAATAAAACTTTCACTCACATTTACTTACTTACCCAACTTTGAATTCCCCATTTTGTACGTGGCTAAAACTATCCGCGAAAAGCCAAAAAAAGAAACCTCATTCTTTTAGCCTATGGCCGATCGCCATTATTCGCCATTGTTAGATGCGCGCGCATAGGAAAACTGATGATTTTTTCCCGCCATTGCGAAACATTTTTCAGAACTCGTTTTCACTGTTCAAATTATAGTTATTTTCTTCACAAGTGTGTTGAAAAACGTCGTATGATACATGTATTGATGATTACCGTCCTCGGCTCTCTTAAAACCCTCACCTCACCTAAGCGGTAATCACCAAAGTTACACACTTGTACCATAATGTACTATTTTATTATGGTTTCATTGCACCAACTCGTATAAAGCAGCAACTTAATTGCCAGCATACAAGGTATCGATCGAATCGACTTATACAAATGAGTTGCTAGTTACATATCGTTCGCATACAAACATTCTGCGTAAAGTAAATAATTGATGGGTTGTTCCTGTTTCCCGAAGTAGGTGTGTTTCGATTTAAATCTGTGCTAGTGGTAAGCCGTTCGGGTCAAACGAGAGCGAACTCGCGCGACCGGTTTGACATGACAAATTGTCCAATTACCTACTATCGTTACTCTGCCTCGTGATAACTACACCTCTGGCTACACTGGCCACCGGTCGGGGCTGGATCCGCCCTTTCTTGTTGCTAGCTCCGGATTTCACTAGTGAAAAATTATGTCGTAATTTCATTTCGACATTTTTGCCGTTTTTGTATGCGTGAGATGTAATGCCGACACTAGGCTGATTGTACGCATAGTTATTTGGTTATACTACAATAATTTATCTAGTTATTACCGGAATTATCCGGATTAGGTATACTTACCACGAATAAAAAAATCAGAATTACACTTGACGAATTTTGCAATTTTAATATAATTAAGTAATACCTGAGCTTAATAAAAAAATAGCTATGCTAAATTGCAGATCATAGAAAAGCAGGTATGAAATTATTCATACGTTTTTTATTAATTACGTATTTAAAAAAAAACTTTATCTCCAAAGGGTTAGGCACAGGTATACCAATATACACCCACAGTTGGCCGGTATGTTTAGGTCCCATGTAATAGGGGGTGAGCCTATTGCCATTAACCGGACACAAATCCAAACTCCGAGTCGCTACTGAGAATTTCATAGAAAAACCCTTTGCTTCATGCACTTTTGCACATGGAAATCGAACCAGGTCCTCTAACAAGGTAGTTGAAATGATTTGACTTGATAATCATCAAAATTACAGTAGCAGACATACTGAGAACACCTTTAGGTGGTAGCTGCATACATAAATACCTATTTAGATACATTTAAAGAATGGCCTCATTACCAAGCTTCCATAAAAACACAATATTTGGTATCGTATCGAATAACCAAGTGCGCAGCATACCGTACTGGGAAATAGGCTGTTTAAAATTCAACACTTCTTAAAACATAGATCTCTTCAAAAAGGATGTGCCTAAAAGATGAAATACCATGGAAGAAAACCGTTTATATGTTAATCGTGTGAGCTAGACTACGCGCCGTCCATTCTACGTAAACAGCGCTGGAATCAACAATGTTAGTTCGCACCGTATACAATTTATGTCTTTGTTATTATACTCATTTAAATAATGTAAAAGCTACGCACTTAAAATAATAACACCTAGTTTAAATGTATTAATTAAATAATAATAAATTCTTATTATAAATTACGTAATTGTTAAGCATTGAATTTTATGAATCGTTTAAATATCTATTAGGATTTGATTCATGATTAAAACTGGTTTAACCACCTGGCTGTATTCAAACAAGAAAATAAAGTATATAGTAAATTCGCGCCAACTTAGCAATATGACAATGAAGGCTACTAATTAGTAGATTGATTAACATAGTCTGTTATACCAGCGATTCCTAAAGTGGGTTCCACTGTTGAAACCGGTATTAAACAGTAACAGTTACCAAAAAAAAGTTACTTATATCTAAAATTACAGTATATTTTAAGTAAATAGATGATGATCTTTTTTCATCGGCATACACTGGACTGGGGTATTCCTCGGTACTCAGTTTCTTGTTTATTTACAACACTATTCTTTGTCACTGCGTTATCTGACAGGTATTTTAAATTGTTAACCCTTAGCGTATCTGTTTTTTGAAAAAGCCGAATAACGTAAGCATAACATACTGTCACACTTGTATCCTTGAAGGGTTAGGCAGAGATGTTGGATACAGTTCACTGATTTGTTTCGAGGTCCTATATATCTACCTAATAATGGGTGACCATATTACCATTAACCGGGCACAAATCCACACTCGGAGCCGATTACACTTTGCTCGTACAAGGAATTGAACCCAGAACCCTACGCTCATGAGCTACACCAATAAGGTAGTTCGAATAATTAACTTTTACTATAATTCCTTTTAATTTCCTTCAATTTGTTTTTTTTTTTATACTATTAAGGTGGCCAACAAGCATACGGCCCACCTGATATGGTAAGCGGTTACCGCTAGTCTATAGACGCTTGTAACACCAGGGGTATCACTTGCGCGTTGCCGACCCTGTAAAACGAAAGAGGAATAGTTGGGTTTGCAGTATAAGGGTCATAGTCCCCCCACTGCCGAAACAAAGTTTCCTTGCGGAGCACTGACAACCTTGCTCGCCACAGCTCAAAGCAGTGTTATTTCAATATTCCCATGCAGATTCTTACGTGAATAAGCACGAACATGTCTTGTGTGACGTCAACTTACCACTTCAGCTGCATAGTGGATGCTGCTGAATCGGAGCCAGACGCGCTGTCCAGTGGCGCCCCACCACGGCGGCACGAAGAACCGCCGGTCGTACCACACTACCCCCACGTGGTCGCGCAACGACGCATCCTCGCCCACGTCGTTGTATGAGGATGGCACCGGCATTGGGATCACAGGACCGGTCTGCGAAGGATACATTACCGTAAGTCACAAAATCAAATAAAAAATCGAATCAGTTAATATTGTTATTAACAACCTTAATTTTGCATGCTGAATTAAGTAGGCGGAATATGAAGAACATATTGTAGTACGAGTGTATTGTATTGAAGTAACATATATGTATTAGTAAAACAGTGATAGCCTAGTGATATGACCATTGGACTGCCAAGTCTAAGGTCTCGAGTTCGAATCCAAGGCACGCATCTCTGACTTTTCGAATTCATGTACGTATTAATAATTAAATATTATCACTAGCTTATACGGTGAAGGAAAACATCGTGAGGAAACCTGCATGCCTTGTTTTTCTCAACGGTGTGTGAAGTCTGCCAACCCCCAGTAGGCCAGCGTGGTGGACTATAGCCTAATCCCTCTCCATCTGAGAGGAGACCCGTGCCCAGTAAATCTAAACCATCATGGGAGCAACTCAAAAACCCACAAAAATTTTCATCAAAATCGGTTATGCCGTTTTTGAGTTTCAGCGAGATTGACGAACAGACGGTTAAACTAAAACTAAATATTTAGAGTTAACTATTTTAAGATAAAGGACGAACTAATTTATACTTGTCAAAAGGTATACCAAATATTGTGAGAGGTCTGGGTCAAATGTATTAACTATTGATGACGCGAAGACGAGCGAGCTCCACAAATAGTAAGAAAATAATGGACATGATTTATAGTGCTGGGATTATAAACCATTTTTCACACGAGTTATCTTTCATACGTCATGCTTGAGTAGATTAATGAAAGTGCAAGAGTGAAGTAATTATTGCAAAAAGATTCAATGTTAAATTAAAAGAATACACTGAGGATGAAATGTTGTAGTGTATAAGTAGTTTGTAACATTTTCGTTATCCAATGCATTGGTCGAAAAATGAGCATTATGATATAGACTAATAACAGGGAAAGACACCTATTAAAATGTACAGACGCCAGCAGGTCAAGCTATCTAAAACTGTCAAATTTTCCAAATCGTATATGAACCTTATTCTTTTGTATTAAAGTTGAAAATATATCAAAGAAATTTGACAGATTGGGGTAGCTTGATGTGCTGGCGTCTGTACCTAAAGTAACGCTAAACTAGTTTTTTAACAATATAATTCGTTGTTTTTTTATTATCCAACAAAGCCAGCGTATAGGTAGGTATGTCCTGTACATAATTTTATGTGTAAATAACGCACAGCATCAAGGTCGACAGGTTCGCAGTAAGAATCTATCACGGTATTTAGTTTAGTTATTTGACATTTGATCAAAACGTCATCTAAGAATGTACAAGTACTTGTCAGACCAAACATTAGATTTGTGAAATAATAACTTTTTAGGAAAAGAAAACCGACTTCAAGCACTGTGTGTAAAAAAAACGGTCGTTTTGAACTAATACTTATATCTCTTAATAACGGATCCACGCGGATGACGTCACAGGTAATCCATTTATTGTAGACTAAAACCTTCTCCAGAGTGTAACAAATACTTTTCAGAAAACTGCATCAAAATCGGTACAGCCAAACGCGAGATAATTGCGGACAAATATACACATACATACAGGTCAAACTGAGAACCTCCTGTTTTTTGAAGTCGGTTAAAAAAACTAGGTACGACTAGATATTCTTTAGAACACCTTTATAATTATATTTTTTTTGGGTGGGACTAGCTTCAACGGGAGCTGGATATACTACGATGCACATTAGTAAAACTATCTTCTATCCATATAAGGGATAAAAGAAAAAACAATCTTCTATCCATCCATTTCAATTATATATAAGGTTATAAGAACATCGTCACTTAATGAATATTGCATATTCAATATGTTACGATGTTCTTATAACCTTCATGGTTCACACAAACGGATGTGGAGTTCCAGAACGACTTGGGTAACTATAGAAGTAGACCATTGTCGTCGATTCAGCGTAGGTGGAACGCATTAATACATAATATTGATGATCATCGACAGTAATAACTCGAGAACGAACCTTAAAGATCTACTCTATTATGCTTTTTATTTATTCCATATTATCTCAGTTATGAAGATTCAAAGAGAAAATGAATATGCTTGGGAAAAAATAATCTGACAGTTGGAAGAGTTAATTTATCACGGAGCATCAACATTAAGTTGCAACTTCATTAATCAGTCTTACATCACACTAAAGCCCGTTGTCTAAGAACAACTCGAGCAGTAACACACACGTGTGCACAGATTGACATTATCATTCATACAAATACGTCAATATAATGCTCTAGATGTATTGTACTGTAGGTACTGTTGTCGAACACGACTTTGAGAATTGTAGATAACAAAACCATTAGGCCTTCATAGTTTGCAAACGTGCAACACATAAACGTTTAAAGCTACATAGCAACATCAACCAGGTGTAATGCCCCTTGGGCCTATGATCTCATCGAAACATAAAACAAATTGTATTTTTTATACGCTTGGGTACGTTACCATTTCAAGATCCTGTTCGTACCAGCCTTCTCTGTACCCTGTTTCGGGATCCATGGGAGATTTCCTGAAGTTCCATATTCCGTCAAGAGTTCTCAAGTCCCTAGTTTCTGTTGCTTGTGGGTATAATGGCCCACCTGTGCTCGTCAGTATTTTTTTCGGTACCGGGTTGATCTCGTTGCCCGTTGCTGAATTAGGCACTACTGCGTTCACTACACACGTCAGTGTTGCGACCGTGAACAGTAGCTTCCTTTTTAACATTATCTGTAACAATAGAAACGAAATTTTATTTAAAGTCGTGGAAGATTCCTTATAATTTAATTAATACAAATGGTCAATTTATTACTAAGAATTACTACACTTCATGTTATAGCAATCAGCCATAGCATTAAGTGCAACCACCGCTATAACCAATTTTATTGAATCTAGCTTTCCCTTTGAGCTCTTAAGCAATTAAAAATTACCGGTGTTTTGATTCAATTAAATAAACGTAGATAATGTTGAAACATTCATACTACTAAGTTTATTATTCTATCATGCATTCTATCAGTGCTATTGACACTGGTGGCAATATTAATCAGGGTGTAAAAGTGAAATACCTATCTATTCAAGATGCAAGACGAAACGGCGTCAGCCTGTAATGTTGCTATTATCTCTTTATATATACCATTAAGGTTGCAAACAAGCATACGGCCCACCTGATGGTAAGCGGTTACCGTAGCCTATAGACGCTTTGCTCGTTGCCAACCCAGTAAAACGAAAGAGGAATAGTTGGGTGGGCAGTATAAGGGTCAAAGTCCCCCCACTGACTTTGTCTACTTAAATAAATTTATTCATTGGAAATGTTATAGTACTATACGATAGAGCATAAACTGCAGACGAGGTAGCATTTTCTAATTTCCTACACTACAATTTATTATGTCCATATTTTTTTCAATAGCTTATGCAGCAAAAATCTGATAGGTTGATTGATTGATTGGTTTGTTTTGTGTGCTAAAAGATAATTACTTTCTTCCATTGGAATATCGAAACTTTTTTTTAAACACGTATCGTACTATAATTGCGTTACACAAAATACATTCCAAGGTAAACATTTTGAATATACCGCACAGAGCCTTTTCTGTCAACTGTCTACGACTGTCAAGAGTGTCAATCAGTGGATCCAAAAAGAAAGAATTCTTTATTATCCCTGTATAGTCCAAGAAGTACCTACTCATATTCTTTTTTTTTGGGTTAAGGTCAGATGGTTATGTATAAAAGATTTTCGTCTCACAAGTCTTTATTATAGAATTATGGATATTATCCATGGATATTAATAAATTAGGTGACTGATATCTTACTTATTAATATTTATTTAACAACATAATAATATTTATTTAATAACTTGTATTCTTCGAAGCGTTAGGCTATGGTGTACTGTTGTACACCCACAGTTTGCTGGTATGATTAGATCCCATGTAATAGAATGCCATTAACCGGGTAAAAATCGATTAGTTTATTTATTTATTATTGTCTATAGTAATATAATTAGCATATTATTCATATTGCGTGGAAACAAAATCCATCCGTATAAGTTGGTGAAAACATTATAAGTAATAGTAACCGATAAGTTTCCTATTTCCGCGATATCGTCGCGGGCGCATCTAGGATTTCTCTAGTTATTTCACAAGCGTGGCTGGCCATTGAAAGTGTATCGCACATCGATACCTTGACCGCCGTACCATAACGAACCGTATAAATATTATTTTGCACCATGTTGTGTGAATTAGGTTGATGGAGCCGGTTTACCTACTCATTAATGTGGCGAACGTTGGCTCCAATGTTTGCCAATTTCAATTACAAGCCTTTGTCGATACTATGAAAATATGAAATGATTCTTAATTATTAGTTTGAATTATTTATTATTTACGAATACAGATTGTATTCGTTTTCTGAGTTGTATTTTTTTACGAACGATGCATTTCCATTGAATATAAGTAGGCATTAATAACATGCATGTGTTTTACATTTTTATAAAACTTACGGAAGAAATTTCCACGCAACGGATTTCGATACGGTTTTCACTATCATTTAGTGAAAATATCCGTATCAATCCGTATCAACAAAAACGTCATAAAAAAAACAAAAATGGAAACATAAAGACAGACGCTGACTTTGTTTTAAAATACTATTTAGAGATTAGAGATGACAACGTGTAGTGTTATAAAATTATAATTGTGTAAACGTGATTTAAAAATTATTGGAAACAGCGGAGATATAATATTCCTAAGATGAAGCATTAAATAGACACATTGTAGAAACAAGACTGGCAGAACTTGTTTAAATGTAATAAAAAAAAAAACAATAATAATAGCATTAAATTCGACATCAACTTAAAATAGTTATCTACAGAATTAAGACGATTCTATATCGTTTTATCTGTAATAACAACATGTATATTAGAGAAAGTAGAAAATTTCCTTATTTTTATAAAAATATCTGAGTAAGCATATGAATATTAAAATTCACACATTATATAAGAACTGCGTAAACATTACAATAAACATGTAAGTACCCGTATAATGACATTTATGTTAATGTATTCACGCATTAGTTACAGAACCAGAGGCTTTCTAGCGCTTGTGCATGCGTTCAAACAGTCCACTGCTGATCAGAATTCTGTGTGGATTCCATGTACCACCATGCAGCAAATAGGGCTGGCAGTCTCGAAATCGGAATAGTGTAAGCTCGAACATTATTACCGAGGGCCGAAAAAATTGTTTTTCTATTGTGTCCACCACGCTGGTCTTATACGGGACCCTACACGCCGTCAAGAAAACCTCTCAGGCTTGCAGGTTTCCTCACGATGTTTTTCTTCACCGTTTAAGCGAGTGATTTCGAAAAGTATAAGCCTTGAATTCAACTCGATACCATTGACTTGGCAGTACAATGTTCATATCACGAGGCTATCACTGGCTCTTTTCAACCGACGAAACAAAAAACGGAGGAGGTTCTCAAGTCGACGCGTATATTGTTTTAATATTTGCAATACTACTGTACATTTCCTCAGCTTCGAATTAATTTAAAAGATTGTTAGGTCCGACTTTCGTCACATGCAAACTCAACAGTTTATTGTTGTCTTAAGTTGGTAACCCTATTACTACCATCATAATGTAGTCATTATGGTATGTTAGATAAAGGGGCGACAAAAATATTCTAACCAGGCACCTGGTATGCGGTACTTCAGTTCTGCGGATTTCTGGCTGGCTTATCTCTTTGGCAATACCCGGTATTTGGAATTACACAATTCTGTTTTGTAAAAAATATGTATGTTAGGCTATTTAAACATGGCTGTGAGATGTAGATTTCTCGACGTATATTTTTCAAACTATTCCGTCAACATCGAGAACTTTAAACTTGTAATTGAGTTTATATAATATTGCAATTATAGAGTAGGTACTCCCGAGAATTGTGAATATGAAATTATAGTCGTGGTCACAAATTGAGACACGATTCTCACGTGAACAGGTGGTTACAATAATTGACGGCTTGGTTGACGTTGTGGTCGAGCAATCGGCTCCTACGGGTCGAGGATTCGATCCCGCACGGTGTAAATATTTTGTACGGAATAGTCCATAGGATAGATAGGTAGTTGTTTCGGGGGTTAGTGTGAAAAACAAAACTGGAGAACATTCTAGTGTGGAGAAAATATTAAAAAGTAATATAAATACGGGAAATGTCCAGCGGCGTGTAATTACTTGATGATAATGATAATATTATGATAAATGTAGCTAGATCCGGGAGATGCCTAGTTAGTATAGTAGCTCTAATTGCGACTGCTACACTAGAAGGCATGGGTTCGATTCCCACTCGAGCAGTGTTATACGAGTATTTCTTCAATGAAATTCCCAGTTGCAGCTTGGAGTTTAGATTTTTACTGGTTTATTAGTAATAGTTGGCCGGTTAATGGCAATAGACTCGCCCCCTATTACATGGGACCTAAACATACCGGCGAACTGTGGCTGTACATCAGTTTACATTTCTATCTAAACCTTCGGGGACTACAGGCGTAATGGTATATTATATTATATGTAGTTAAATGGAGTTGTTTTATATACAATTATCAGCTCTAACTACTATTAGGACTGTTCTTCTACAATTCTAATAGTGGTTAGAGCTGATTTGATCTGAGCTGATTGTAGACTCAACGAATTCATCATTAATTACAGGTATGTTTGTATTCCATGTTTGAAATGCCGATTCTTTTTCTAAATAAAAAATATAAAATGGATTATAAATTAATTATATTTATAAATAAAGCATTTATCATAATAATTAAAATCCTCCTTTATCTATTGGAAAATGGAGTTTCCAGGCTAATTAATAATCATTTGAATAGAGAAAAAATGCATTTATTATCTCTAAAGTATCAATGACTCCAAAGTTGTTAACCTATACCCGCTGATAATAGTTGCAATTAGTGTTAATTATCGATATTAGTTAACTTCTCTAACTCTTATTTAAATATGTGTTACATAAAATATTAACGTGGAACACTATGTTAGGGATTCTAACTTAATAGTAGTAAGATAAATGTAAATTTTATTCAGCACATAAGGCGATCGTTCAGTTCAACTCCATCTATACATAACATAACATAAACATACCATCTCGCATACATCATAGAAAAACCCAATAACAGTTTACTCGATCAGGGGATCGACCCCAGGACCTCTAGCGAAGCAGTCTCGCTTAGATCCACTGGAATAATGAGGCAGTTAGTTATTTGTCTAACGCTGTAGTAAAAGGAGTATAGGTACGTCAATACTCCATATCCATAGGTTAACTAGCTGGCCCGGCAGACGTTTTCCTGCAGCACGATTGCAGCGCCACCTATCGGGTCCAATCGAGAATTTAAATCATCACGAGCCGACTCTAAAACACTCAAAAATAACATCATGAAAATCGTCAAGCCGTTCCCAGACGACATTTAAATATGTAGTGTAATATTACTTAATCTTCACAAGATTCAAGTTCTAATAAGCGAGTCGTCGTTACGATAATATAAAACAAACAATAACATAAATATACCATGTATAAGCAGATTGGATTACGTAGTCTCTTATCACGTATTGTTTTGTTTTGTCCCTCAACTTTTTTTTAATGTGGTCAGAAAAATAATTCTGTTACTAATCGTTATTTATGTTGTTACCATACCTGAAATTAACCTGATGCTTCAGTGTTACCATAGTTAACATAATTAATCATCAGTAATGAAATTGCCTCATTAGTTAGTGCAACTGCTTCGCTAGAGGTCTCGAGTTCGAGTCCCAGATCGAGCAATGTGTTAAATTCGCAGTAGAATCTCGGAGTTTGGATTTGTGGCCAGTTAAATATAAAAGTAAAAGTATATAATTATTATATCCGTTATCTAGTACCCATAATGCAAGCTCTGTTTAGTTTGGGACTAGATAGTGCCGAGTAAAAAAAAAACCGAAAATGACTCATCAATAGACTTAAACATACCGGAGATCTTTGGGTATATTAAGTACATAAGTACCACCATCTCTGTTCGATTCAATTTTCTAATAATTATCTTAATAATGAGTTTGCGTAAGTATTCTAAAATTATTTTTCAAAAAACAGTTGCTCTACTTTAATGTAATCGTTTATTACGTTTTGTCATAAATTAATCAAACAGCGAAAGTGACGATTTATCCGGTTGTGGAATTTATTATGTAAACTTACGATAATTTGCTTATTTACGGTACGTAGCTGTGGCAACGGCTTACAAAACGACGTCAATCACGTTCAACCACAAATTATAGTTTATCAATTTGTTGTTCGTTGTCAAGTGGCTCACCGCTGTTGGAATTGTTTTTTAAAGTTAGTTTACAGCATCACCTTATCCCAAATTGACGACACCGGAATCTCTTGACACGGATTGTGAGTTCGATCCCCACACGGAATAAATATATTGTATGAATGAACTACAGGTTCCGGGTCTGGGTGTTTGTGTACTTAAGTGATAATTTGTGTTTGTAATAGCACCCACGATACAGGAGAAAATCGTAGTGTGGGGCAACACATTTTAAAAGAAAGAAAGAAGAAGAATATTAGTTTGTGTCGGCGCGTCTTTTTCTTCCATACTTACATCTCTTTCAGCCGTCATTTCATTATTCACTTCCTTTGTAGCCATGTTATCTCTCACACAGTCCATCCATTTTTTTTAAGGTTTCCCTTTTCCCTAAGCCTCATTTATGCTCAAAACCTTACGATGGCTTACGTACAGCCACTATAATATTAAAAAATACCTGCTTTAGTAACTGAATGCAAAATAACTTTAAAATTAGGATTTATTATAATTTGCAACAAGTATTTGTTATTATTCTTCAGTATAATATGATATATTTGACGACCTCTGTGGTCTAGCTGTACGAGTACCGGATTGCTTATCATGATTCGTGGGTTCGATTCCCACAGGACACAAATATTTGTGTGGATAAAACATGAGTATTTGTGTTTGTCTGGGTGTTTCTTATGTAGTATAATTATGTATTTACAAAAAAAAGTATATAAGTATTATATCCATTGTCTAGTACCCATAGTACAAGCTCTGCTTAGGGACTAGATGGTGTTGTGTAAAATGTCCCAAAAATATTATTATATTATTATTAATAGACTTGAAGACCATAAACATACTTTGTAATGTTATTAGATAATGACTAGGTTACCCGACAGACGACATCCCGTACAAATATAAATTCTAACCGCACATACTTATCCTTTTTGCTCGGCTCTTATTCGTCATAGCGTGATGTTATATAGGCTATAACCTTCCTCGATAAATGGACTATCCAAAACAAAAATATTTTTTCAATTCGAACAAGTTAAGAAAGAAAGTTAAGTTAATATTTTTTCCTAAGATTAGCGCGTTTAACCAAACAAACAAACTTCAGTTTATACATAATATTAGTATAGCATTATGTATGCATAAAATTAAGTATTAAAAAGTAAAAATTTGTTTACTGCCTTATTAGCCTAGTGGTCCTAACCGGGACTGCTACGCTAGAGGTCCTGGGTTCAATTCCCAGGTCGAACAAAGTGTTATTGGGTTTTTCAGTGAAATTTTCCGTAGCAGATCGGAGTTTGGATTTGTACCCGGTTAATGGCAATAGGTTCGCCCCCTATTACACGGGATCTCGACATACCGGTGAACTGTGTGATGTACACCTCTACCTAGCCCTTCGAGGAATACATGCGTGATGGTATGTTAAAAATGTTGTTTACTTCAATCTTTGATTTTTACAAATCCTCACATTCCACGAGGTGACCTTTTTACTAAGTTCAGTTACCTTGAGGAAAATATTGGCTGTGTAGAAAATAAATTACATGAATTTTTAATTAAGGATATTGCAAAAGTAAATATATATCGGGTTTTGCCATCTAAAATAAAGTTGAACGTCCTTAGCATGACGATTACATCATGGTAACTATCCATGAAAAACTTGACTATTGCTTATAATTCTATGATAATTAATAAGAGCGGGTGATTGACCGTTAAATTGATTTCTGTTTTATAAAGTGGTTTTATCAGTGCGGTACTGAGGTCATGATACATTTTAATGAGCTCCACACGTGTGATCGTTGGGTGTGCATAATTAAATAGAGATGGATCATATATTATAATATGGGCGTATCTTGTACACTCATCTGTGATAATAGTTTGTGGTACCATTACTAATGTTTTGCCAATGGAGCATTAATATTCATAGACATGCCTTTTTGCAACTTCAAACTTCATTTATTTGCATAAAATGTGGTTGAAAGGATGGTAGGTTCGTAATTATTATAAAACATTAGTCACATTTTGCCATAACAAAATAGCATGCAAATTTCAACTTTACATAATTAGAAATTATTTAAGTAATTAATAAGGCTTCAACTAAACACAGTATTATTATTATAGACACAACTAGTATATACTACCCGTAAAATTAGAATTACAACAAAGACAAACTAGATTTTTTTATCATAAGAAATATTGGCCTGCTAGACCTGCAACTATGCAAGCGAGATTTAAACATTTTTGCCGCGAGGTTTTTATAATTTACAGGCAACTTATTGTAGATCTTGATGGCCATAGTAGGTATAATAGTTTCAGCGATAGAGAAAGAAAGAAAGAAAATTTTATTCTGACAGCCACAAAAACAGGACAAAAATACAATTTAACATAACAATTTAATAAGTCTTAAAACTAAGGAAGTACGTTATCCTGTGCGGTGTCAGAATAGGTCCCTATCTCAGCACTGTGCTGCAGCAAAAAGAAAATCAAGCTACAGCGCTGATATTCTGATAGGGCCTGTTTATGAAGCCACGGACAGTATGTATAATCTAACAAAATAAATAAAATAATATAGAGCTCAGTTATTAGGCAACAATAAGCGATCTGGAAATATCCAGATCTAATAAATGGAGTGATCATTATAATAATAATGATCACTCCATTTATTAGATAACTCCGGATGGGATTTTACAATATTATTACAGTATTCTAATTTACCTATGACATGGCAAAGTCAATATTTTTTTTTTAATTTTGTTGGGGTCGCCTCCAGTCTAACCAGATGCGGCTGAATATCAGTATTTTACACGAACCGACTACCATCAGACCTCCGCAACCCAATTTCTGGGTAATACCGATATCCTGAGGATGGACTGGTTGTGACTCGCCCGCTGACGCTCGCCGCGAGAGGACGTATCGCTTGCGCTGCGCTCTCTCTAAGCTCGTCTCGCTGTGCCCCGCCACAGCGCTCCGCAGTCGTCCCGACTGCACCCACATATTTGATCAAAAGCTGCCTTTTTCAAGGCGGTGGCTGATTTTCTGTCTCTTGCGGACTTCGGTACGCTCGCGCTCTAGCCCCTTCAGGGAAAAACCACAGTTTCGTGGTCCTCGGTGGAAACCGTACGGTGCCAACGAAACCGAGTGAGGTGTGGACCCGATACACCCGCTAAGCCCCTTCTGGGTAAAGCAAAAATCGGAAGGAGCTAGGACCACCGGCCTTGGGGGGTCTCCTAGTCGACCCTAGCTCTAACCCCGTTCTCTTGCAGCTCCTCTAGTATCGTACTAGTACGGTACTAGAGCATAGGAACCCGTTCGCACAATAAGACTGGCGACGGGAGACAAGCTAGGGTACACTACAGGTACACACGCCTCCCTGCCTACACCCGGCAGGGAGGGTTCATTCACCCACACAACCCCGGGCCCATCCAACCCGGGGACGGTAGAGTTAGGATTGACTCGAAATTCCCCTTTCCCCCTTGCCTCTCTCGGACATCTCGTCAAGATGTCCGACGCCACCCTCATCACCTTCCTCAGGGAGGTCCTTTTAAAGGACCCCGAATTTTTGGCCAAATATGGCTCCAAGCTCCCGCGTGAGCTAGCCCCTCGCCCCGCCCGCGCCCCTATCCCCGATAGCCCGGCCTCACCGGACGCAGATGTTCCTTCAATGGAACACCTGCGTAAACAACGAGATTCTCCGGAAAGCCCGGAGGCTCACTTTTACGACCCCGCTTTATTGTCCGGTTCCCCGATCCCCATCGCGAACAATAGGTTCTCAAGCCTATTGTCCGCCGATTCTGAGAATGTCGACGCACGTGCGTCAACTTCTGTAGCCCCGCCCCCGACCCAAACGGTGCCGATGGACACATCGGCACCGCTTGACTCAGAGTCCGAGTCATCCCTCTCGGACTCTAGCTCTAGTTCGGAATCCTCCGACGGATTCACTCCCGTAACAGGGAAGAAAAGGCCGCGTAAAGCTAAGGCCAACTCTGATGCCCCCGCTAAGGCCCCCAGGACCGCTGAGGTCACCGACTCCCCAGCCTCTCCTATTCCATCAACCTCCTCCCAGGTTGCTTCCACCCCTGCCCCTCGCCCTCGTTCTCAGCCTACTGAGAACGCACCCAAGAAGGGCAAAGCCCCACCCCCCGTCATTGTCCACGACAAAGAGTCGTGGGTCCCTATCTCCAAGATGTGTGTTGATCGCAAGATCAACTACACCTCTGCCCGTCCAATCCAAGAGGGTATCAAAGTTACCCTCTCAACCTCCACCGATTTTAGAGGTTTTACTAGCCTTCTTACGGAGCGTAAGATTAATTACCATACTTTTACGCTCGCGTCCGAGAAACCCCTACGCGTCATAATCCGCGGGATTCCCAAGGAGATTGACACGGAGGACGTACTCAGCGACCTTAAGTCGCAAAATATCCCCGCCTTGGAAATCCATCGCATGCACCGCGGCCGCGGTGGCATTCAGTACAATATGGTACTCGCCATTATCGAGCAATCGGAGGGCGCAAAGGCCATATTTAACATCCGATCCGTTTGCCACTTATCTGGTATTCGGATCGAAAAACCCCACAAGGGAGGTCCCATAGGGCAATGCCACAATTGCCAACTATACGGCCACGCATCCCGCAATTGTCACGCCAGATCAAGGTGTGTAAAATGCCTAGGCGATCACGCTACCGCAGACTGTAGTCGTCCTAAAGATAGGACACTATGCACGGAACCTCCCAGCTGTGTTCTGTGCGGGGAGCAAGGCCACCCGGCTAACTACCGAGGCTGCGCTAAGGCCCCCAAAATTTCACCCAAGCACGCTAAACGTGCAGCCGATAAGACTCAGAGGGAAAGCCCCTCGGCCGCCCTCCCTGACCGTCTTAGCCCTCAAAGGCCCTCTCCCTGGAGCGCGCTGAACCACCAGCAAGCGTTTCCCCCACTTAAAACGCCACAGCATGTGGCTAACATCCCACCCTTAATGGGTACCCCCACCCCCGCTCACTGCGCGCCGGCTTCCCCGGCCGCTCTCGCGGTTGCCCCTTCAAGGCCCGCACAGGCCTCTCAGCCTGTGTTTGCGCCAGCACCCACGCAACCCCACGTTCCTGCCTCTGCCACCCCGGCAACAGGTAGGTCCTTGGGTGCTACTTTAAAAGCGTTCAGTGTCGCCCCCATTGAACGCATCACTACCATTGGCCACGCCCTCATAGCTAATGAGGGAAACGGCCTCAGCATTCTCAAAATCATATCTGAGAATGCTGACTTAATTGATGCATTCTCCCAGCTTAGGTTCTAAATGGCGGTGCACGTAGGTAGAACCAAACCCCGGTCCCTTAAAATAGGTTTTTTCAATGCGAATAGCATGAATGGTCAACGCGATGAGATCGCTACTTTCCTCCGCGACCATCAAATTGACATTTTCCTTATACAGGAGACCTTCCTCAAACCATCCAAGAGGAATCCTGGAATTGCAAACTATCATATAGTGCGCAACGACAGGACTCGTTCTCAAGGAGGTGGTACCCTCATATACTATAAAAGGTCCCTGTACTGCACTCCTATGGATAATCCTTCCCTCGAGCATATTGAGACCTCGATATGTCGAGTAGGCATGACCGGTCACCAACCGATAACTATCGTATCGGCTTATATCCCCCCTAGCAGCGCTAGGCTTCACATACGTCCCGACTTAGAAGCCCTCTTAGGCTTAGGTGACTCAGTTATCATAGCAGGTGACCTTAACGCGAAAAATGTCGCCTGGAATTGCCACTCGAACAACCAGAGAGGCAGAGAGCTTGATAACCTGAGCACCTTACTGAATTACGATATCATCGCCCCATTGATGCCCACCCACTATCCCGCTGACGTAAACCACAGACCTGACGTACTCGACATAGCCCTCTTAAAGAACGTAAACTTAGGTTTACGCTCTCTAGAGACGCTACAAGAGTTAGACTCTGACCACCGACCTGTGATCCTAGTATTAGGCCCCAGACTTGCCCCCTCAGATCCAGGTCAGCCCGCTCCAACAAAGGTGATAACGGATTGGAGGAAACTCGAGGAACGCCTCAAGTCGACTTCATCCGTTCACCTGGATGCCATCCCCGACTCTATAGTGTCAGTTGCCGACGCGACGGGCGCGATCGACTCCCTCACCGACCATGTACAATCCCTGTTGAACGAATGTTCACGACAGATTCCAGAGGAGTTTGATAACCGCTGGAATCTGCCGGAGGATGTGCGTGGCTTGGTGACGGAGAAGAACGCGGCCATCAGAGCGTACGACAGTTTTCCTTGCGAGCCGAACCGCGCTCACATGCGCAATTTACAGCGTGCTGTAAAGAAACGCATAAATGAGCTGCGCGAGGCCCGCTGGGACAATTGGCTGAAGGACCTGGAGCCCACCCATCAGGCCTTCTGGCAGCTGACCCGGAAGCTCAAGTCCGATCAAGAGTCTACAATGCCCCCTCTGAACCGTCCTAATCAAAGGCTCGCCTTTGACGACGACGAAAAAGCCGAATGCCTAGCCGACAGTCTAGAGGCACAATGCTCGCCTAGCACTCTACCAGTAGACAAGGCCCACCTCAATGAGGTGAACGCCGAAGTCGAACGTAGAGTCGCCCTCTCGCTGTCCCCCGAAAACCCTACGGCCCCCGTAAGTTCCACTCTCTCCCCCGCCCCCGACGATCCCGTCCCCCCCGTCACTGCGGACGAAGTCCGGTCGATCGTACAAAACCTACGACCCAGGAAAGCCCCCGGCTCAGACGGCATCACCAACAAGGTGGTTAAGCTCTTCCCTGCCTCCCTGATCATTCTGATGACCGCCATCTTCAATGCGGCATTAAATAATAACATCTTCCCACAAGTGTGGAAAGAAGCTACCGTCATCGGTATCCCTAAACCCGGTAAACCCAGGTCTGAGCCCTCCAGTTATCGCCCCATAAGTCTCCTCAAAGTCCTTGGGAAGATCTATGAGCGGCTTATCTATGCCCGATTAAAGAAATTTGCCGAATCCCATAATCTCATTCCCGACGAGCAGTTTGGTTTTCGAACCAAACACTCTTGTATCCACCAAGTGCATCGCATAGTCGAACATATCAGCGCTGGATTCCAGCGCGGTATGACGACTGGCATGCTCTTCTTCGACGTGGCGAAAGCCTTCGACAAGGTCTGGCACAATGGCTTGATTTACAAGCTATATTCATTCAACGTGCCAGACCGTCTCGTGCTCATCATTCGAGATTTTCTGTCGAATCGCACATTTCGCTATCGTATAGAGGGCGGCACACTCTCGTCCCCCCATCCTATCCGAGCCGGAGTCCCTCAGGGCTCCGTGCTCTCCCCTCTCCTTTTCACGCTGTACACCAGCGATATTCCAAAAAGATCCAAGTCGCAGTTGGCTCTATTCGCTGACGACACGGCTATATATTATTCCGGCATCAGCCTAACAAACATCACCAAAATTCTCCAATCCTCGGTCAATGCCCTAGGGAATTGGTTCAGGAAATGGAGAATAGAGGTGAATCCCTCCAAGAGCGCGGCGGTTCTCTTTCACAAGAGTTCCGACCTCTCCGCTCAAGCCCAACCCATCTCCCTCTTCGGCCAACAGATCCCTTGGGAAAAGAAAGCCAAATACCTGGGCGTGGTTCTAGATTACCGACTTACGTTCCGAGAGCACATAAAAACGGTGCGTTCGCGCGCCGCTTTTGCTCTAGGACGTCTACATGGCATGCTCAATGCACGCAGTAAACTCTCCCTTAAATACAAGGTGAGAATTTACGTGATGTGTATTCGCCCCATCATGACCTATGCGAGTGTCGTATTCGCTCACATAGAAAGTCCCGCTATCCATAGGATGCAGACCCTCCAAAACCGATTCATGCGCAAAGCCACGGGCGCCCCTTGGTACGTGCGCAATAGGGACCTTCACTTAGACCTAAAACTGCCTACCATCAAGCAGTTTATGAAACACGCCTCTAAGCGCTATTTCGATTTGGCCCCCCTTCACCCTAATCCCCTTGTGGTCAGTAGCGTAGACTACAAACCCTCTCAGATAAGTAGAGTGCGCCGCCCAAGGCACGCACTCACTTACCCTGACGACCAAATCACCCTAGCGCAGGAGTCAAACAGAGTGACTAGCACTCTCAAAACACACGCACAAAAACGCCGCCCGATATACCGTCCTCGCCGGCGAGGCCCGTCGCGAAGACCCCTTAACGGTAATCCTCCCCGTCCCTTGCTCGAGCCGGCCCGTGCCGAGCCAGTAGCTTTAAATTCGCCCCTAAATAATTTAAACCCAGATCCAGCCGTCCCTAGCTGCCCCCCCAGCAACGCCCTAAGCCGAGGTCCGAGTCCCGCAGGGGACACCCTTAGCTGTGTTGCTTAGTTTATAAGTTGCCCCTGGCTGGAGGCATTTGGTGCCTCGCCACCTAGTCCGGTTAAGTTTTTAAAGCTCCCTCGAGCTAAAAACTATGTCCGACCTAAAAAAAAAAAAAAAAAAAAATGGACTGGTTGTCAGGCTTTTTGAGCTTCTGACTACCTACCACTAACGATTGTCTTAGTTGTTCGTATGACAACCGGGATCGACGCCTTTACGTCCCTCCCAAGGCACGGAGAGGTTTCACTGTATTAACAATGATCACCCATCAACAAACTGACCGCGACAAGCGCAGCTTAACCTTGCAGATTGGTTGATTAGCGTAGTTATTAGCTTAAAAAAATATAAAAAAAATAATTTTCCTATGCTTACTATATCTGATGTTTATTAGCAAAGAAGAGCGGGCCTCAAGCATAGCAAGTCTAAGTAGCTGACAACATGCAATTTGCTACAGTTACCGTGTGGAGCGTGATAACATTATAAAAATGCATTTGATAAAGAACAAAATGGTAAAATTGTACTCGAAAGAATGAGCTTTGTCGTGACTTAATTTGCATATAGTTTCTATACAGCTTATAATACAAGTGGCACGATTATGATAGCATTTTCTTTCATAGTGCGTACCTACTTTAGCTTCCTTACTCCACATTGGGGTAAATACAAAATCTAAGCAAATCAGAGATAAAGACATTTACGATCACCGAAGTTATATGTAATCCTACTTGCTTTTTATAGCACATAAGTTCTCATACTTGTACAAACTCTTGTAATAAACATATTTGCTACTAAGTATTAGATATATTTCTGGACTTTAAAAGAGACAATCTTTCTTTGAGTTTTTTTCAATGTTTCTTCTCGAGTTAGGAAATGCCGGAGCCATCTAGCTTAAAAAAATATGTAATAAATTGATTCGTAAAAGTGTCTTTAAAAGGTATTTTTACAGAAACATATAATTTATCATTTACGCCAAACGACCAGTCATTATTATGCATTGAGATTCTCAACCCTTACATCGCGCTAGTTGAATAGGCTCTTTGTGCCCACAGGAACATTCATTTTATCGTTGATCTAGGGTAATCGACAACAAAATACTTAACATGTTTTGGTAAAAGCTTATTTAAAATGTTTGTGAAAGTATCCTGCCCGCGGTCGAATTTTTCCTTTTCTAAATAACTTTAAAATCTTAGCATGGAAATTGCCAAAAATATACAAAAAGATAGTACTTAAATAAACTTTATAATTCTTAATACAATGATAACTAGGTTTCATCGAGAGGATAAAATTTGATAAAAACGGATTTGTTGATTGAAGAGTCAATTAAACCACCGTCTGTGCTTGTCATGTTAAATTATAAGATATCCCGGTACGTCTCACTGGCAGTTTCAATCTCAACAGTTTAAATAAAAGTTCACGTTTTAGTAATGTAATTTAACATTTTATCAGCATTGAACTTGACCGCGATTTGCAAAAATAGCTTCGGCTGATTGATAAAATATCTTAATTTTACCATAATCTGTAAAATACATTTAAATAAGAAACCATTCGTGGTCAAGTTTAAGGATACAGATAAAAGGTGAAGTTTGGAGACTTCATTAATTAAATTTTGTCATATTTAATGATAAAATAAGGTCCAAAGTGCCTTGGACAGCCTTGTCCAGTATCGCCATAAATCACACAGCTTTTGTTAGTGACTGTACAGGCTGGCATCATTAAACAAACTTATCAGGGGATCAAGCTGTCGGTTTACCGACACACCGCCTGTTGGAAATCGTGGTAACTCGAGATGAATATAACTACTATGTAAATGCACGTGGTTTTACGATAAAATCTACTGAAGGCCCGAACAAAAAGTATACTTATAGCGGCACCGTAACTGCAGATAATACATACTTGTGCTGTGTGCTTTAGCGTAACTTTGATTTAGGAATCTTAAATTTGATTAGATGCATACTGATGTTATAAATGCGGAAGTAACTCTGTTTGTTACTGTCACACCTAAACCGCTGAACAGATTTCGATATAATTTGGCCACGAGATAGACAGCATCCTTTTTTTGGATTGCGAAATATCTTTATCATGGCGAATGCGAAGCCTTTAGCTCGTACCAACCGCCTTTCCTCTAAATGCAGTTTTTAGTACGTACCAGACGTGACCTTTAGTGGACTTAACGGAGACCACAGAACCGACTTCGTACTCAAATAGGCTCATAGGCTGCTGCAAACACAACTTGGGCTATAGGGGATCATAGATCCCCTCGTCACCAAGCGGTTGCGGTGTCCCAGAACAGACCATCTCCTCTTGCTGGAGTGCCTAAAATGCCGGTACACCTGTACCTTTGAGGATATAAAGAATGCCACTGAAGTCGCTATTGACGTGACTAACTACTGGGGTAGAGAAGTATAAAAATAATTTATTTACACATAAAACAAGAAGAAGTCGATACCGAACCTGATATACTTGGTGGAGGTAGGTAATAACGACTGTATCATCTGTTATTTCAGTATAACCTGATCTCTCATTGTACGAAAAGCTATTGCCAGGTCATGTACCCGTGGACTATGAGGATTTTGAATACGAAAAGCTATTGCCAGGTCATGTACCCGTGGACTATGAGGATTTTGAATACGAAAAGCTATTGCCAGGTCATGTACCCGTGGACTATGAGGATTTTGAGTACGAAAAGCTATTGCCAGGTCATGTACCCGTGGACTATGAGGATTTTGAATACGAAAAGCTATTGCCAGGTCATGTACCCGTGGACTATGAGGATTTTGAGTACGAAAAGCTATTGCCAGGTAATGTACCCGTGGACTATGAGGATTTTGACACAGTAAAAAAAGTACACAAATAATGAGATTCAAACAGTTTTGAAACAATAATACAGTTAATTGTCCTATGTTGTAGCCCTCACACAAGACCACATTAGCCTAGTTTATATTACAGTTTGCGTGGGATGACAATCAGATTGGAATGGAAATGAGTTTCCCCCGTTTTGAACACACATTAGCACATTTGAAACTGTTTATTTGGCGTGTAATTTTAACATATTTTCTGCATTTCCGCCTGGTTATGTTAACAAAAACAAGGAAATGTTAGCATTATACGGGAGCGAAGCGGCCATGACCAACGCATTTGCGTCTGCGGCTAATTCAAACAGATCAATGTTTGGGTTTGGAATTGTTTGTTTGAGGATTTTCATTTCCTTTAAGTTATTTCTAAGTTCTAGGTTTATTATTACAGAGATAGCTACACAAATTTAGACTAAATATATTCAGCATTATACCTAATTATGTTTCTCATGCTGATGTATCCCATGCTATACTTAGGATACTGCAACGAAGACAAAGACACAGTTTTAAGCAATAGATGTCTTAGACTGACTTTTTGACTTTGACAATGCCAAACTGCCAACTAATTCTAATTACAATCTAGAGGTAGGTACATTTTTTGCTTACATAAACATAAATAGCTTACCTTACATAAATAAAATTGAAGCGTCTGTTTGTTATTCCAAATTAACAGCTTTTCACTAAATGCATATGAAATTATATAAGTACGGTAAGTACATAAAAAAAAATATTGTTTTTACATTTTTGTCTGTCTGTCTGTTTGTCCCAACTAATCTCTGAAACAGCTGGATCGATTTTAACAGGCCTTTCACTGGCAGATAGCTGATGTTACAAGGAGTAACCGCATGTCCAACCGTACGAAGCAGGGATGGACATATTGCAACTGTTCTATGTACAGACGCCAGCAGGTCAAGCTATCCAAAACTGCTACATTTTGTTAGAAATCAATCAAAGAAAATTGACAGTTTATGGTAGCTTGATGTGCTGGCCTCTGTACGTGTTAGTATAGAACGTATGATTTAGAGTTCTTAATTACCTACCTTAATTACCTGCATAAGTACTTGTTTTTTTTGGTAATTTGTGGGTCCAGATATAGATCATAGCATAGATAGGCCGCTCACATCCTTGTACAATTTTACAATAAAAAATGCAATAGGTGCGGTAGCTCGAGAGTACAATACAAATAAAACGCTTTGTTATGCAAATTAAAACGGATAAACTGTATATGATGGACTGCAATATAATATGCTATGAGATAGGATCAAATACCTACTGTAAAACATCTAATGCAGCACCTCTATAGAATTATTAGCATAATGAAGTACGATTACAAATCTTAATAGTTTGTTCGATTAGTAGGTACAGAGACTAACACATGAAGCTACCCCAATCTTACAAATTTATTTGATAGATTTTCAACTTTACATTACACTAGCTGACCGCAAACGTTGCTTTGCCATAAAAAAAAAATTTAGGGGTATGAAAAATAGACGTTGGCCTATTCTCAGACCTCCCCGATAAGCACAAAAAATTTCATCAAAATCGGTCAAGCCGTTTCGGAGGAGTATGGCAACGAAAACTGTGACACGAGAATTTTATATATTAGATAAAACATAAAATAAAAGTAAAATCTGACCTTGAATCTGAATCTTATTATCTAATGATGTAGGTGTTCATTTGTTTATCATTGAAATCTTTATGCCAATATTTATTGCTTATCATTTGCTGATCATGAGGTCGTGGGTTTGATTCCCACAGGACACAAATATTTGTGTGGATGAAACATAAGTGATTGTGTTTGTCTGGGTGTTTCTTATATGTATTATAAGTATGTATTTACAAAAAAAAGGTATATAAGTATTATATCCATTGTGTAGTACCCATAGTACAAGCTCTGCTTAGTTTGGGACTAGATGGTGCTGTGTAAAATTGTCCAAGATATTTATATTATATTATTACTATAGAGCATGAATGAAAAATCCAATACACAACCCAGGTTAATGTAGCATTGATGGAAATTCAATTACAAACAGATTTTTAATGTGTTCTTCAAATACTATTCTAACTTTCCAAGATACACTTTCACTCCTTGTAAGGAAAGATACGACTTTAAATAACGCAACGGCCGGTCCCTAAACGCAGATCTGAGCCAACACAAAAAACTTACCATGGTAAAGTTCACGACATTTTTATACCCCAAAAGCAAACATGGACGCAATTAGGCATAACGTTAAAATATTTAAAGTAGGTACCTACTCTGACACGCGTTGCTTATGTCGTCAACAGTGCAAAAGGCAGGAGTAATTAGTCAAAGTCCTTTGTTCGACGATGTTCTCAAAGTAAGTACGATTGTGACTGGTACCCTCGTCCGTAGTACCGTTGACCCGGTTCACTGAAATGTCTCATTAAGCCAATGAGCTTAATTACTTGCCTAATACTTCCGACGTCCCTCGGAATGTACCTTGTGTATAATTTAGTAGTTTCGTTTGAGGAGACATATCAAAGAAGTGTGTAACATAAATTCGTACCTAATTATCGAGTTTCATTAATCTCTGTTATGAAATAATTATTATGAAGTACTGACCCTAGGCTCCTAACCGCGTTGAGTTAGATAATCCCGATACTGAGCGAGTTTCCCAAAATTCTTTCATAGCAGCTATTCTTATGTTTATATATCTTAGAAACTATCTGGCAAATTGTATGTTTCTACGCCTTACACTGAAATTTCGTGATGCCTTAAACTGATATTCTGATTTTTATTATGCAATACAATAAATGGACGATATGGAGCATGTTTAAAATAATTATACCTAACAGGCAAAATATATGGTATTGCTATATTTGTTAGTACAAATATAGCAATGCCATATATGCCTCTACGAGAGGATACTGTTATCGATGAGGTGTTACCAATATAAGTGCAATACATATTTTGTAATAACCTATTTTATCGTAACAAAGAAGGAAAAAATACTATTTGTGTTAACTCATGCACAACTCACAATAAAGTCGTTGAACAAGAAAGAAATATTCATGAGAGGAAGGACGGAGAAAGAATACAAATGCTTGGTTGGCAGGAAAGCGGACTGTAAAGCCTACTGTATGGTCAAGTGATAGAAATCTAAATGGATACGCATTTGCCTGTTGATTATTTATTCGAATCGGAACTTCGGAAGGATTCAAGATACTACTATCAGTTTCGTCCTGTTTCATCAAATAATAGCGAATAGTGTAATTGCAGTAAAACAGTGTTACATGTGCTTTGGTCTTATTGAATTAGGTACGATTCACTCCAAAGTTGACCTGTAACAATTTACAGGTATAATAGAAAAACTATTGTTCTCGGACACCGGGATTTGATTTAGTAAGATGTTCAGATAATAGAGTCGACCATTTCACCCGTAACAATGTACAGGCACAACAGAAAAAAATATATGTTCTCGGACACGGGGATATGTTTATGTAAGATGTTCTTCATACCTAGACCATTTGATCTGTAATAAATTACAGGCACAATAGAAAATTCTATTATTCGCCCGAGAATAATAGAATTTATCGAGACTATGATTTAGTAAGATAATTCACACTAGAATAGTCCATATGACGCACTAAATTGCTTTAAAGGGAACATAAAAAAATATTTATCCCATGTTTTCTTCGCTAGAAATCCCGTTTTTTAATATAGCAATAATTATTTTAAATAATTATACTTGACTGAATACAACAATTATCTGTGGTGTATGATCTGATAAAGCTAAGACTAATGTAATAGCTACGCCTATGGATCGCCCTTTCATCAATAATTTTATCCGGATAGATTTTATTTAACCCTTCAAGTAACAAAAGCAAAATTAATGGTTCACGGAAGCATACACCAAGTAAGTTTGTGTTTGTTACTTACGTTACTATTAAATTTATAAATATTAAAAATAGGTACTAATAAAAATATAAATGTGTTTATGTCACGGACATTTTCGT
This sequence comes from Acronicta alni, assembly GCA_964056405.1. Taxonomy (NCBI): domain Eukaryota; kingdom Metazoa; phylum Arthropoda; class Insecta; order Lepidoptera; family Noctuidae; genus Acronicta; species Acronicta alni. The sequence continues at coordinate 10,503,338 of OZ043927.1, read as the reverse complement.
GCGTAGACTTAATTGTCGAAAAAAAAACAAACGCGACCTTTTTTCTGGAAAACTAAGGGAAATGGTAAACAGTGACCCAGTTTGGTCGACATGTAAACACAGGTAGGTGTTGTGGAATAGTGATTCATTACGTACCTACTATTAGTTTTATCGTGTTTTTCTTGCGTTTTACGATGTAAAGAACGCAGTGCTCATAACGACCCGTTTCATCGTGTGTGAACAATTATGATGAATGCATTGATGATTTTTATTTGTAAATCGATATACTGTGCGTTTCAAATAAGAATAGGAATGTCAATGACCTCGAATCACCCCGATCTGTCAAAAAAGTACAGCTTGCAAAGAAAATTTATTTTATCTTTGAAATTTTAAAACTTTATAATATATTTATAAGCAGTAATACCAAATCCGGAACTCTCCGAGTTAATAAAAAGGCACAATCTGCCAAAAAATATGATATAGACAATATTTTAAACTCCCTTTGCTTTTGGCTTTGAAGTTTTGAAGTTGCTAACCTATAATTGTTATTTAAATCCCAATGAATATACCTGGCACTTGATAAGCGTAGGGTAGCTGACATTAATATTCAACAATTAGAAAGCCAAATTGAGAGTTAAACTATTGATTCAATTAAATTACCAGTGACGATTGGAAAAAGAAATTAACTACGTCAAATGAATCGAAAATAAAAACCAAAAAAAGGGAAATATTTCAAGACAACGATAACTTTAGTTTTAATAAAAACACGGGTAATAAAATATCTAATTTTCATCTAAATAACAAGCGGTGGAATATTTTAAATACATAAAAAATATTATTTCAAAAACATCTGTTTTGCTCACCCTACCTAGCTGGTTTGAATTGACCGCTATGACGTCACAAGATGGCTGGAGGTCAGTCCTATTCTTATTTGAAACGCATTGTACAAGAATACTCGTATGTGAAATTTCGATAGAGCTCGTGTTGTAATATGATAGGTAGGTACTTGTCATAAATTATGAATAGATTTGTTCATAAATCACATTTTATGTTCTATTTTTAATTTAATTATCAGAATTATGTTGCATCTAGAGAATAAGGCAAATAAGATAGGTATCTTATAAGTATACGTTTTCCTGGTACATTTTTTATATAGTACATCACAACTTGAATTTCATAGTGGCATTTCCCTTTTTTTTTCAAAAATATTGGGTGAGGCCTTTGTGGATGGTTTATTCCACTCTGTTCACCCGGATGAACAAAGTAGACTGGTTTCCTCATTTCACTTCGGAAGAATTTAACCTAGGTGATATCTTCCAGGTGAAATAATTCGGCATAAGCGGAGGCATTGTTCACCTCGGAATTGATTCACCTCGGTGTACAAAGGCGATTTTATTTATTTATCATGTGAACTTTTATCCACATATACCATAGCTTTCGTTTTTTTTGTTTGTGTCCATAGCTAATCATTGTATTTTTTTTATTTCCTATGTATGTTGAGACATTTATAATATCAATCAATCAAATAAATAATTAAATTAATACTAATACTAATACTGATGCACACAAATTGTGTAATGAATTACCATTAAACTGATATGGTTTAAGAGGGTGCTAAAAGTTCACATGATGATTAAAAAAATCACCTTTGTTCACCTTTTTTTATAATACGGAAAATCCTCATGGATCCTCCGTCACCCGAGGAGGTAGGGTATGTCAGACTCATACCGACTAAAATCGCACTAGCCTTCACTTGCCCTATAGTCATGGCCATGGAGATCTGCGAAATGCGCCCCCATCGGACCCCATCAATTAACGAGGCCTTTCCTCGCATACCGATTGAAGGTACGCGTGTTCGCCACAAGCATGCCGCCTACTGGGGACCTCTGTTCACCTGGGAGAATCAATCCCGAGGTGAACAAAGACCTCCGCTTATGTCGAATTATTTCACCTTGGTGATTTCACCTAAAAAGGAAGGATTTTCTTCCAAGGCGTAATCAGGAAACCAAAAAGTCTACTTTGTTCACTTGGGTGATCAAAGTGGAATAAACCTTGCGGATTAGTAAATTAAAGGTTATTTAAAAATATGGTACGGAGTAATGGTATGTTTTTTTACTCGGTAGCTGAAGGCTGGCTCTGGTAAAATCAACCATAAAAATATACAAAATTTGGTTACCCTTTTGATCCGAATTACAAAACACAAAGACCTACGTAACTGAAATTGCATCACGTTATTTGTCAAGGTTTAAAATGATATAGTAAAGGGTAAAAGGTTAAAATATCTTTTTATAAAGAGTGGTTGTAAAATGAAAGGTACCTACTCGTCTCCGTGCAATATAGGAACTCTTTTATTTATGTACAATATTATGTATAGGAATTCTCTTATGCATCTGGTAAGATTTCGAATACAAATATTCGGATACGAGGAAATAACCAATCGACTTGCAAGTCAATCGGTTGAACGCATGGATCCTACACGTAGAAATCGTTCAACTATTTATAAGTTTACGCGTCGTTGACCGAACACGGCTGAAAACGGAAGAATGTAAACAAACTCTTAAACGCTTGTATGAGATTTTATTTCGTTTTCAAATAAAAGATTAGGTTCTTAATTTATCTGTACGTGTTTTTTTTAATTCCGAACCGATTCAGACGATTCTTTTTTTTTGTTGCATAGAGTTTACATTTTATGGAGACTCACTTATCAATTCAGTTGAGATCTGACTGAAAAGTATCTTTGCTGTACTTTTTTCTTATTTGTTTTATTGTTTGTATCCATTTGCTCCATGAATGTAGCAGTTAAAGAAAGTTCAGTATCATTTTAGGTACCTAATTTTATTCTGTGGATGTCCATGACTAGACATGCCATGTTTGCCTTTTGTTTTCTTAAATTATTCCATTAAAATGTTTCACATCACGCAACGCGCCTTTGTTCTAGTCTAACTTATGTGTTCTGTTTTTATCTGCAAGTAAGTATCATAATTACTGAATGTGAAATTGAGTCGTATGTGTATTGTCAATCAATCTTTTTTGTCATGAACTAATGTGAGAATATAAACAAAAAAAATAATGATGTAAGCAGTGGTAGCCTGTCGGTAAAACAGGGATTTTTCATACCTACGTACTCATACAAATGTCTGTCTGAACCCGGTATTTGAGATTAATATTGAAGAGTTTTTTTGAGATAAAATAGGTGTAACTTATTCTTCTTCAGTGAATAGTTTTAATTGACTTCCTAATTATAATACAGGTAGGTAATTAAAAGATTTTCAGTAACCATTCTAATACCTTTTTATCGCGGATGTATTTAAAGCCATCCTCATTAATTTTTAATGACTCACTTCTCTAAAGTACCTAATATGAATATTCCGGAACAATAAAATTATTTTTATCTGCACAAGGCAACGTACAACATTTAGAATTTATTCACGAGTTCAATATTTACATTAATGAAAAGTTGTGGTCTAACCGTGAGAGCATAAATGGGCCTGCTCCACAATCTGTGCCAAACGATCGGTGTGTTACAACATATGCTCTCAGAAGAAGTTATTACATGAAAATTGCAAGTGGAGCGTGGGTAAGCAGAGCAGTTGCGTTTTGCGTACGAATCACGAGCTTTTGTATTGTTTTATAATAAATTGTTTTCCGATATCGACGTTGTAACTAAATTATGTAATTCAATATTTTATGCTAATAAGTCGCATACGGGTCCCGCTGAAACAATAGATTTCTTATTTCGTGTGTAATTAGGTAATTTGTTGCTTGACGGCTTGCATGCTGTGCTGATGGCGGCGTTTGTATCGGGTCGTTTTATTCCAAAATAATAGAATCGAATCAATAACACTGATAGTCTGAAACAAACGTCATATTTGTGAACATGTAATGACATGACCCGTGAGTATATCCGTGACAACCCCAAATGAGACTTGTTCAGCTACCTTGTCTAGTAAATTTATCTTTCACATCAAACTGCATTCTCGTTTAATCTTTCCGTGAATTAAAAAAAATAACCCTAAAAAATAATCAATAGGTACCTAGTTCCTTCTTAAAGATTAGGTATCCATAAAATAAGCATAATTATATCTTACCGTGCACCTAGTATCACGGATCATAGTAGGTAGTGTGATAATTCGTGATTTACGTATCCCTGTGAAATAATTACCTTGGCGCATAGTTGCAGGTTCAAATTATTACGGATGTAATTGTATTAGATTTGAAAATATAAAACCGGCTTTTATAGTGAGGTTTTATAAAAATAGGCACTCTATTTATTATCTTTCTATATATATGTGTATAAAAATGAATCCCTGTTTCACTTGGTCACACCAAAACTTGAGAACGACTTTACCAATTTCATTATAATATGTACTTTTACGAAAATTAAAATTAAAAGCATTGTTCAGGAAATTAGAAAATTAGAAACACTTAACAACTAGATACTTTTTATCCAGGTAAAGTTCACGCAGAAAAAGTCGCGGGCAGAATGCTGCTATCTTCATGCTAGTATCCTAATATTTTTAGGTCCAAAGTAGGTTATCTAGATAAAGAGAAACAAATCTTATACGAAGAAAGAGGTTTAGGTGTCTTCACGCTGGGTGATTTTCTACTACCAAACACTTTTGGAATACTTTTTATTTAATTTTAGAGATTTTGAAGTAAGTTTTTCGAACATTTGTTCTTAGTCCCTCAAACAGAAGTCTTCGAAAAGCCATTTAATGATCACATTACACAAAGTCGTCAAGGACGAAACTATAAGTTGCCGGATTTGCGTGTTGTTGTTGCTTAAGTTTAAATTAAGTAATTTGTAACATAGTTACGAGTATGTTATAAATTGTTGTCGGATGTTGATTATGTGCTTATTAAAAGTAAATTATTTTTTACGGATTATATCGCGTTATATTATAGTATATTATTAATCTTGATGTTTCGGACCCTTTGCAACGTCCATGGTTGGGTAGACGAAAATTCGGGATAAATAATATCAATATAACGGGATAAAATCTGTAAAAAGTAGTTTTATTTCAATATCTGATGTTCACGTGCCAGAAATCAATAATTAAAGCTTAGGAGCTTTAATTATTGATTTCTGTGTCTACATATCTAGGTGTAGACTCAGCATTAGATTGTCCATGGCGATGTGATAATATTAATGACGAATAATTAACTAACTAACGTTGTTGCCGCCCTGAGCTTAAGACCCGTTTATAAAAATTCTACTTGATAAACAATAACACGATATAAGCAAACATGTTGTATAATGATAGGTACCTACCTACATTGTGTTGTAAGTAAACTTGTAAAAAAAAAAACATAAAATTTGTTCCTTGTTCGCGGAAAAATTAAAGCGCGACGTACCTATAATAAACCTGTCAAATCAAATGTACATAGTGTATTAATTAAATTTGTTATTACAGGTATTATATCCTATATTAAAATTTTGTTTTTTTTTTCATAGTAAAAACGTGATTGTTTTTTTTGTCGTTTTTCACGGGTACGAAACAAACAATAGATTTGATTGTTCGATTTTTTGAATAGATTTTAAGTAGGTACTTAAAATCTATTCAAAAAATCGTTGATTAGCGCACTAAAATCCATGGCTTTGCCACACCACCACCAAATCCCTTATTTTTATTAGGTACCTACCAACGTTACCATTTTTTTTTAAATAATTTAAATAAGTAAACAAGTGGTGCTCGCGGATGGTATGTTAATATTGTAAGTATGTTGAGTATATTGTTTTTATATGTAATCAGCAGTGATAGCCTAGTGATATGACCATTGGACTACTAAGTCAAAGATTTTGAGTTCGAATCTAAGGCAAGCACCTCTAACTTTTCGAATTCATGTGCGTATTCAAAATTAATTATCACTCGCTTAAACGGTGAAGGAAAACATCTTGAGGAAACCTGCAAGTTTTTTCTCGACGGCGCGGCGCGTGAAGTTTGCCAACCCGCACTAAGCCAGCGTGGTGGATAATAGCCTAATCCCTTTCAATCTGAGAGGAGATCCGTGCCCAGCAGTGGGTTGATGATAATTAAGTATATTTTTTAACATCTTCGTACTCACAAAATACTTACATGATTTGTATGTATATGTGTATCCTAAAAGTGTCTTTTCATTCATAATAACCAATAAACAGACACATTATGGTCACGTCTTGCTATCTGTTTACATTATGTACGAGTAATTATTATATTTAACAAAGTGATACGGGAGTGATCGTTATTATGTCAAGATACTTAATTTTCCACTGTTTAATTTGGAGAGTGGCATTACTTATTTAATGAATTGAAAACCACATAAAAAATACATATTATATCCGAATCGATACTGCGCCATGAATTCTGATATCCATATATACGATTTTTTTCAGCGGATTATTTGGTCAGCCGGCTTAAGTGGCAATGGGCGGGGCACATAGCTCGTAGAACTGATGGACGCTGGGGCAAAAAGGTTCTCGAGTGGAGACCACCGGAAAGCGCAGCGTGGGACGGCCTCCAACGAGATGGACGGACGACCTGGTAAAGGTCGCGGGAAGTCGTTGGATGCAGGCGGCTTGTAACCGGTCCTTGTGGAAGTCTATCGGGGAGGCCTTTGTTCAGCAGTGGACTTCCTGTGGCTGATATGATGATGATGATTTGGTCAGCGTAGTTAATAAATTATGCTGACCAAAAAATTCGCAAGGTTAAGCTGCTCTAGCTGCGGTCATTCTGTAGATGGGTGACCATTCTTTACATATCGGGACCGCTCCGTGCCTCGAAGAGCACGTGAACCCGTCAGTACCGGTTTTCATACGAACACCTATGACAATCGTTAGTGGTAGTCAGAAACCCAGAAAGGCTCAAAACCAAGACCGATATCCTGAAGATGTCTCCAGACATTGGATTGAGGAAGTCTGATGTATATGAATTGTAAGTACAATCATTTTAAAATGTTTTAACCAATTTTAAATATAGGTACTAAGTACTGTTTTGAAAATATAACATCCTTGATTTTACACGGATGTAATTAGAAAATAATATCTTAAAAATAATCAAAATTATATCTGTAAATCTTTTATTATTATTATAAAAGGAAACAATAACCCGATTAATTTTTGTATTTGGAATTTTTTAGTTATTTTAGCGAAGGAAAAATTCACTACGCTATGACTTAATGACGCTATCTATGACCACTAAGTCACTACTCACGGCCGCTTAGTGGTCATAGCGTCTAGTGTGGACCAGGTCCTAACCAGAAGACGTAGGTTTGAATTTTTACTTCGCTAAAATAACTTTAATAACCCGATGCCCATTTCTCTACTCGATAATATACAATTATTAAATAAAATCAAGATATTATTCCTACTACCTATTACTTTGACGATGTCTGTCGAGTTTCGGACGATGGATGATCACGAGGACGTTGGTTCGATTCCCACAAGACACAAATATTTATGTGATGTACAACAAAGGCCAGCATATCAAGCGAAAACAATCTTTCAAATTTCTTTGATTGATTCTTAAATATAAAGGCATATTCAATGGGGAAAATTTGTCAGTTTTGGATAGCTTGACCTGCTTGCGTCTGTAGTTAGGTCTTTGTGTTTCTATGTATTAGAAGTATGTAAGTATGTATTTACAAAAAAAAAGTATATTAAGTATTTATCCATTGTCTAGTATTAGGGGTATTAGACAATGGATAAATACTTAATAAGGTGCTGTGTATAAATGTCCTAAATAAATATTTATTAATATTATTTCATTTATTATATTATTTAACAATTAAATTCATTGCTATAATTTAGTTCGATTTCAATACTATTGAATAAACTCATTTTAAATAAACATTATGTTTTAATGTTTTTAATGTATGTGTTGACCATCTGATGAAGATTCATTATACTGGCGCCTTTTTTAATTTTTAATTTTTACGATTAGACACCGATATTACCGATATACATTTTCTATTAAATAAAAAGTTAAAAAAAAGCATTAGCATATGGTAGGTACGGAGGCCAGCACATAAAACTACCACAATCTGTCAAATTTCTTTGATAGATTTTCAACTTTAATGCAAAAGTATAAGGTTCATATTCGATTGGGAAAGTTTGACAGTTTTGGATAGCTTGACTTGCTGGCGTCTGTACATAAAATATTTATAAAAAAACTTGACGTATATGAAATGTTTTAGTTGTTAATCGCCTTCGTATACGTCATTTTTATCACAATTTAAATGGAGTAAAAATTGTACAGCCAGTTAAGAGAGTGTTTTTAAACTTAATTTTGTTTTACAACACTTTAATAAATATTTGAAAAACTATTAAATATATTAAGTTATCAAGTTAATCATGGATTACTTACATTTGAGCATAAAACTTTCTTCGTGTAATATAATATATTTTTTTGCGGATAATCACCCGCGAAAACTTATTTTAATGTTCTTTATAGTAGTTACTGTCCATGGGAACTCTTAAACTGTATCACACAAATAATAAAAGTTTCGTAAAAAAATAACATGTAAGTACTAAATGTCTGTCAAAAATATTCGCGATGTATAATTTTTCGAATCTTGAAATTCGAACACAAACGCGTTCTCCGCCCGACGCGTGTCTGCGGACTGGCTGGATGTTAAAATCTGTTGTCACATATTATCGGAACGCACCCGGCATAAACCAACCGAATCGGAATAAACACAATTAATTACTGGTACCGTAGTAAGAACGGCACTACTTGCCGCGGTCGGTTATATACGTTATTTCACTTTCTAGCCTATGTTTAACTGCATTGCTCCAGGCTCGAGCGATAAAAACTAAGTGGCCGACTGATTAGTTTATTATGTCAGCAAAACATAATAATGATAAAATGAGATTATGAGTTCATGTAATAAATAATACCTTGGTTTTATTTTGGCCATTTTAGTCTAATGGTCCTTTAAACACCAATCTTACATTATTAGAAATATTAATATAAAAACAATCGATAATAATTTTACAGTACGGCTCTATTCTAAGTTTAAAAATCTGTCTATTCCACACGTTAGCCTAGTGCGAGTTGTCTGACTAGGACAGGATTCGATATTCGAAATGTCATGTTTTTTTTTTATCGTTTATTAAACTACTGGGCTAAATACCGGTCATTCGGCTCTCATCTCGCCACGTTCGTTGAATAGTGAGCTAAGGGAGCAAGCACTAATACTTCGATGTCAAGGCACAGGCATGAATGGTCGAAGAACAGGGTGCTCAAGTATCCTCAGGATACAAAAGCAAAACAATAATTTGTGTTCGTCGTTGTAAACAATGCTCTTTTAATGACAATAACAAAAGACTATTCAAATTAAGGTAACACAGTTAATTTGATCGTTTCATTACGTCCGTCGTGGTAAGCGCCCCTAATTACAGATAAAGGACTATTGAAGTAATTTGAACCGGTTTTGTTTCTTTTTAATTACCTACAAGAAAATTAAAAAATACCTTCGTCACATACCTGTATTACATTTTACAACTAATTGATGTATCAGACTTCCTATGTAGGCGGGGTAGGTTTGTCCGACTCGAACCGACTAAAACCGCACTTGCTTTCCTTGCCCCATGCCACGGTTACGGAATTCGTGATATTCGCCACGACCGTGATAGGCTGGGGCAGGGATTTTCGGATATCCGAATATCCGAAATGAAAATCTATCGGAAACGAAAATATTTCGGATAGGAAAACTAGTTTGTTAGAAAGTTAATGGTGATTTCGCAAAATTTAAACTGTGTGATAAAAACTTACGGAAAGGGGGATTACTTCGCTGAAACTTCACCTGAAATCAAAACACAGTGATAAGTAAAGAACTGTTACTGGAAAAGGAAGATACAAAATGGCTTTACAATAGTTTAAAAAGGATTTTTTGATCTGTATTTGTGGTATCAAATGATAAACAAGTAATAAAATCAAATCGTCACCTATTTGAACATATTTTCCTTTTACAATTTCTTAAAAAATTTATATCCGTAACTGAAACTATTCGAAACTATCGTATAATCTGAAATAATTTCTCATCTTATGGATGTATCTGAAACCGGGATAAATAATATTATTTATAAATTTCCGTTATATCTAGATTTTTTTTCGTATATAACTTAGTACGGGTATTTAATTAGGCTTTCAGCTCGTAACCCTGGTAGAGTTTACTTTGTTTATAGTTTATTTTAATTTAGTTTTCTATTCTCAATCTTGTTTCAGTCTTTTCAGTGTACTTTTATATTGTCTTTGTTGCGATCGGGTTCTTGATTTTTTAAATTATTCATTTTATTTAGTATAGGTATTTAAAAAAAAGTCAAAACAAACGTTGTTGTTTATGATGTTAATAATAGAGTCCTGTGAGGTTATTATTATTTTACAAGTAGGTACCTTATCCTGTATAATCACAGATTAAATAATCGAGACGACATGTAATCAACAGTGGAACTGATCAACAGTTTTGTGGAGCACAAGGATCATCATCATCATAATATTACAGGAGGTTCTCTGCTGAACAAAGGCATCTTCCATAAATTTCCTTAGGGACCGGTTCTATACCGCCAGCATCCAACGACTTCCAGCGACCTTTACCAGGTCGTCTGTCCATCTCGTTCGAGGCCGAACTACGCTGTGTTTTCCGATGCGTGGTTTCCACTCGAGAACCTTTTTGCCTCATAATGAGAACAATTTAAGTAATATGTTTCATCAATAAATATTATTTTTTTCATTTTATTTTATTTTATTCAGGTTAACCAACAACTGTTTACACCAGTACACTAGCAACTTAATAATTATAGTTAGTTGGATACAATTGCGGGCGCAACAATTAATTATAGGTTAACACAAAAAAATAGTGGTAAAATCATTAAATTATTAGATTACAAAATATTCTTAATGTATTTACATTAAGAATATTGTGCCAGACGGGCGTTAACCTCCCAGCTATATACGGTGTATGTATGTCGGAGGGTGGTATATAGCTGGCGAGACGCTTACGTCCTGCACCTGTAGGTTCCGGAGAGCTTCGTGTGTTCGATGAAGTTGTATGTAGGCGTGTGTCTGTAGCCGTCACGAGTCTTCAGGGAGTACGCAGTACAAACTTTATTAAAACTGTTTTTCAAAACATTGATTTCTAGGCTTAAATCTAGGTCTAGAGTTATACTTAGGTCTATGTGTCATATGTCGATGGAAAGCCTATTTTGTAATCTGTATGCCTATCTAGGTCCCATCGACCGTATGTCTATAGTTACAAAGATATTTTAGTATGAACTTGAAAATTTTAGGAATTTTTAGGGCACCTAACTTTTCCCTTAGGTCCTATTATTTTTCTATATGTGTTAGGTAAATTAAAACACTGTCGATAGCTAGGTCATTACCTAAGCTACCCGGGAATACTAAATTCATTTATTTCTATTTATATTTAATACCTAATATTAGGGTACAAAGCCTATTACGAAAAAACTTAAATATTGCATTAACAAAAAACAAACGTTCGAAGGTAGGGTGAAAAATATTCATACGAGTCTCAGGTTATACAAAAACACTAGATTACTGTTAAATGATCGAAATACTAATTTGAATACTATTTTGAGACCTGGATCGTACTTACGTTTCACCCTGGCATCGAATTAACACAAAATGACACTTATAGATAGCACTTTTCACTAGTTTTTTAACTGTTTTATTTTGTCTATTTTTCTAACACTTAGCGATTTCTATTATTGTTTTGACTTAGGCACTCGCGTAAGCACTATATTTGATGGGTGACGTGTCGTCGCGAACAAATATTTTGTAATCGTCGTTGTTAATTGTTTTTAATGTGAATATAATGCGACTATGAAAATTAAATAGAATTGATAAATTACTAAACAAGGTAGAAATTAAATATTTTGAAATTTAAATATTAATATTGAGTTAACAAATCGCATGCATATAAAAAAATGACACATAGAAAAAGGAAATAAGACGTGAGCCAGCCGATCCCATTCAACATTTTGTCGGGACAATAAGGAATTGGGCTAGGCCGACCTCCGGCCGCTGACCTTGCGTCGACTGCCAAGTCAACCCAATTATTATATATAATATGACGACTAGGAGGTTACGCTTCGTGTACTATTGTGCCCATAACAGGCAGGTACATGGCATGATGATTTTTATTACGATGAGACTATTGACATGCTCTGAGATTTTTTGGTAGGTATGGGTGTATAGTTTGATGTGACGAAGAGAGATGGTCATTTATTTTAAATTGCCTCTTTCCTATATCTAATTTTGTCATTTAAGTCTTACGCTACATACTGTCCATTTTTTGGAAGCTCACCTCTTTTTTTTCTTTGTAGAAACCTAATAGATTTAGGCACTCCATCTCCTAGAAGGAAAGACGGAGGGTTATGTTGGACCCCTACCGACTAAAAAATAGGGACATCTCTAGCATACTGAGAAGGGGGCCTCTGAGATCTCTAATGAATGCACGGGTGGCCTCCCTGTGCTTTACCTTAGGCACGTCACAAAAATTTGCAGCTTTGCTGATATCCTCCCGGGATACAAATGATTCGACTTAAACGTAACCCTAAAAGTATCCTCTGCTAGTAGTCCACCAGTAGGGATTCGGATTTCGTTTGGCCCTAGCTGGGCTGGGCACCACGGCGATTGCCTTTGCCTCTGAGCGAAATCGAACATCCCTCTCTCGAACCGGCTCAGCAGCTGCCCATTTTCAGGAGCACGACGCTTTCACATATCTTTTATTCTAATAAATTTCAAAATGTTTACAATTCATTTGTTCTATATGTTCGAGCATAATTATTTTGCAGTCGGTTTTCTTTATCTCAAACTTTTTAGTATTTATTACTTTTTCCACATTTATTACATTTTCTGATAACAACTAAGTATTGAATGTTGTATGCGTCGTTACCTACATATTTTCTTATAGGTAACTACACTAATTATTTATTATACACGCCTGTATTCTCCGAAAGGTTAGGCAGAGGTGTACTAATGTATATTTGTATACCGACAGTTACTACAGCCGCAAATAATTAATAAAATAATACCCACAGTTAGCCGGATGTGTGGTATGTTTTGTGGTAGGTCCCGTGTAATACAATAATAAATACATTAGTAGGTACAACATGGCAATGACTATAAGGCAAGTTAAGGCAAGAGCGGTTTTTAGTCGGTACGAATCCAGCTTTGCCTTGTTCTGCTTTGCCGGAGGTGGAGGAAATCCACGAGGATTTTCCGCAATTAAAAAAAAGGTCATTTACTTTTTCAATTTATTTTAGTTAACAATGAACTACAACCAATAAAAAAAAACAATTGTCCTTTTTGGTTGCAATCAAACAACAGTTAAAATATTAGGTATTACTAAATTTTGTCTGTTCATCAAACAATTAATGGGGGTGAATGCACGGATTTATTGGGAAATGTTCGTGATCGTACAAAAACACTAACAAACGAGTCTTTTAATAACTTTATTAACTGTGTTGTTATTGGTTAATGGCGCTGTTCCGAGATCAACAGACGTTCAAGATGTAAAATGTTTGTTATTGATAGCGAAGCGATACAACAAGCGCCTTTGAAGAATTATTTATAGGAAACTAGCTGTTCCCGCGCTTTCACCCGCATCTGGTAGGTATTTTTGAGACAAAATTGATAAAATGAGATTCAGCAGTTTAGGTGTGAAAACGTAACAGACAGACAGCCATTACTTTCGCATTTATTAGTAGGGACTAGAGACCCGCTCCGGTTTCGCACGGGTGTAATTTACTAATAACATGCATTTATTATACATGTAAACCTCCCGGAAAAAATATCTAAATGATAGTCAAAACCGCATTGAGGGGCTCGTGGCTAAGTAATAACTAAGCTGATCAACTGATCTGCAAGGTTAAGCTGCGTTAGTCGCGGTCAGTCTGTGGATCGGTGATCATTCTTAACACTGCGAGACCCCTCCGTGCCTCGGAGAGCACGTAAAGCCGTCGGTCCCGGTTGTCATACAATCGATAGTGGTAGTCAGAAGCCCAAAAGTCCTGACAACCAGTCTATCCTCACGGTATCGGTATTATCCAGAAATTGGGTTGCGGAGATTTGATGGCAGTCGCTTCGTGTAAAATACTATATTCAGCCGCATCTGGTTAGACTGGAAGCCGACCCCAACATTTGGGAAAGGCCTCGGAGAAAGAAAGAAGAAGAGATAATGAAAACCGCATTAAATCCATTGCGTAGTTTAAAATAGGTATATGTACAGAGGGACAGACAATGGGGAACGACTTTGTTTTAGTCTATAACGGTATACATTCAATACTACCTATAGGTATAGGCGATTTATTTTAGAACCATGGGGCTATTTGGAATCCAGTTTCTGAAATGCTTCTTTATTATTGTTACGGCCAAATGATGGGTTTCTGTAATATTGAATTTTGTTATGTACCGAATAGTGTCCATTTTTGTGTAAGTACTTTTGAAATGCTCAAATTCTCTGTCAATTTAATCTATATTCTAAAGTGTTCTCACGCACTTGTGGGATTATGACGCATTGCTCCTAAACGGATTCCGTGAACCGGGGAATAAAAGTTAACGGTCGTCCCCCATAAACCGAGTATTGACGGCACTTCAATTCGTGATCCAAGATATAACAGTTTACGAGACAATATGGCCGCGATTTCGGCGAACGATACGAATAGCTGCGTTCTTATAAATCATTCGTGAAAATCTTTTAAACTATTTTAATACATATCTACCCGCTACATCATCATCCTGCTACCCATATACTCAAGGGCGTAGCTAGGATTTTATTATAGGGGTTGCAGGCGTAGAAAAACCAAGAATATATGTAAGGAAAATGCTGCATGACATGTACTTGACTATGTACTAACCTATGTACTACTTATGTACTTACCTATGTGCTGCTTATGTACTTACCTATGTACTGCTTATGTACCTATATATGTACTACTTATGTACTGACCTATGTACTGCTTATGTACTTACCTATGTAATTACCTATGTACTTATCCATGTACTGCTTATATATACTCACATATGTTCTGCTTATGTACTGCTTATATACTGCTTATGTACTTGCCTATATACTGCTTATGTACTTGCCTATATACCTACTGCTTATGTACTTACCTATATACTGCTTATGTACCTGCCTATGTACTGCTTATGTACTTATCTACGTACTTATGTAGGTACTGCTTATGTACTTGCCTATATACTGTTTATATACTTACCTATGTACTACTTACGTACTAACCTATGTACTGCTTATTTACTTACTTATGTACTGCTTATGTACTTACCTATGCACTAATTATGTACTCACCTATGTACTGCTTATGTACGTACGTATGTACTAATCTATGTACTGCTTATGTACTAACCTATGTACTGGTTATGTACTAGTTATGTATTGCTTATGTACTTGCCTCTGTTCTGCTTATGTACTTACCTATGGACTACTTATGTACTTATCTATGCACGACTTATGTACTTACCAATGTATTGCTTATGCACTTACCTATGTACTGCTTATGTACTTACCTGTGTTCTGCTTATGAACTGCTTATATACTTACTTATGTACTAGCCTATGTACTGCCTTACCTACCTACGCAAATGTTCCGCTGATCTGGTATCGTCGTGCGACGGGTTGTTGAGCTCCCTAAATTATGGTCGAGCTACACGATGACTGATGCATGCTCGCTTTCTATTACATGGGACCTAAGCATACCGACGAACTGTGGGTGTACATTACTATACATTTTACAACAAACCCTTATTATATTAAACCGTACCTACGCAACTGTACTGGACATGAAGATCTTAATGTACCATGAGTCAGCGTCACATTTGATAATGTAATGTTAACCCTAAACGTGGCATAGAATAATAATACCGTCTTAAAATTAATTATACGGTATATATTATATAAGTAAGTTAAGTTCATAAATAAATATTTGAGATTATAATATCTCACTCATCATTGAAAACGTTTATCGCTCTCTATTCGTTCCTATCGTTTCTATCTAAAAAAATATAGATGATTAAAAAAACATTGTGCTAAGTACCGAATTTAATATGAAGATGGATTTATGACTATGAGTTTTTTAAATGGCTGCAGTGATTTTAAAAGAAATGAGTCATCTCGATTAATCCAGTCTGTTTACAAAAAAACATGATCAGAAGAAACCTCAACTTCTTGCCAACGCCGTGGACCTGTCAATATTATGAAGTAAAGTTCCTCCCAACTCAGGCACTTAGGCCTACAATCCTACTTACTTAACTAAGTTTGGGACTATCAAAGAACGTACACTCGAGAGCAATGAATCCCGGTCACTTAAAAAACCTATAAATCTCGGAAACTAAGAATGCTAGCTTAATTAAATAAATTGTGTTTAAGAGACAATATACTACTAATACCCCTTCACTACATTTTATTTACTAAACTTTACGTCACTACATTTTATTACAAAAAAATATTTTTTTTTAAAAACTGTTGATCTCGCCTTAAAACAAAAATAGGAAACATGACATTTTTGAACATTACGATTTTCTTGAATTTTAATACTTTGTATTGCCTCCTCGTGTTTCCATTACTGCGTTTACGCGGTTTGGCATGCTGTACACCAAGTTCCTTATACGATTTTGGGGAATATTCTCCCATTCCTCTGAGAGAGCCATTTTGAGCTCACGAAGCGTGATTGAGGTAGGCTTTCGTTGCTTTACGCATCTCGCTAGCTCAATTACAGTACAATTTATTTCATTAAGCTAGCATTCTTAGTTTCAGAGATTTATAGGATTCTTTAAGTGACACGGATTCATTTCTCTCGAGTGTATTTATAAAATATGTACATTAGTAACTTTTACAAACCAGGTCAGATCCCTTTTTTTATCAAATTAAAATCAGTATTATTGTAACACTCGGTTTACATCGAAAGCTATTATTTTTATCTTCGTTTGTTAATCAATTGCTTTCTACGACTTAAAGATTGAAGTAGGTACTCTGATATTGCAAAATTGAAAAATGTGTTAACGTTGTTTATAAAACATCATTCGTTTCACAATGTTTTGTTGTATATACTTACTCATAATACGTAATATTATGTTTAATCACCGATTAGCTACATATACCTATATAAGACAGGCTCCCTTATCCTATAAATTATGTGTGATTAACACTCGCTTAGGGATTAATTGTAATAAATAGACTTTCAGGGAACTTGAGTTTATTAAATTTAGGTTTTTTTATTATTGCTAAGGTGGTAAACAAGCATAAATCCCTCCTGATGGTAGCCTTAGCCTACAGACGCTTGCTTACACTGTAAACGAAAGAGGAATAGTTGGGTCGACAAAGATGGTCACGGCCAACACAACGTTATTTGAGGATTCACTTCGATTATCTGCAAGACAGCGGTACTGAAGAAATAAAAATAAAATAAAAAATTCTTCCCCAGTCGGGTAGCTCCAATTTGAGTGGAATTACTCCCACTCCGCCCTACCGCTCTTCGTTTTCTTGCGATGTTTTCATTCGGCAGGTATAAGTTTTGTTTCATAAACAAATATTATATAAAAAAGCACTCGGGTACCTACCAATAAAATAAATTGACAAAGGTTAAAAATGTATAGTAATTAATATGAATTGATTCCAGATAGTCAATTAATAATTTAGCAATTTTCCAATATTATGTTTCACGTGATATTTTATAATTTAAGGCCTTAAAATTTAATACCCATTTTTATTCTTTTTTACATTTGAATTTGGAGCCATAATGTCGTAATTTTTTTAAAGCGCTAATGTCACTCGAGATATTTATAAAATCCCGATTGAAAAGAAAAAAACAAGACGTCAGGAACATAATATCGACTTTAACAGTCGGGACCCATTATTGAGAAAATTTGATCCGGTCTAGAATTTTTAATGGGTCCCGACTGTTGAAGTCTATATAAGAATTAGAACTTTATTATAAGTTTTGAAAATATCAGTGAGAATAATTGCCAGCCAACTTCAAATCCTTAAAGATCATATATGGTCATTCGAAATAAAAAATGACGACAGAAACCTAAAGATGATTTTTAAATAACTATTCAATTAATAAGAAAAACTAGGTTATAGCTGGATAAATAACTTTTATTTCACAAACTATTATTCGGAATAGCTACCACAACATTTAATCTCACAACTGTTCACTTTAACACAAAATTCACTCTTACAACTGTTCGCTTCTACGGCCGAACAACGACTGACTATTTTAAATTATGTTTGCTCCGCGCCACCCAGAAATGACGGCGTTACGTCACATCCGTCATTTCAAAGTGTTGCAGTGCAAAAATACAAACGCCTCTAATTCCGACAGTGTTGCCACAGTGTTTAATTTCATTATGCTAATAATTAATATATATATTTCTAAAAAATCAACGCAATCACAACACTCGGCCATCCGATGGCGTGCTAACTCCGAAGCACGCAAAATCACAACACTGGGCCAACAAGTCGTAAATAATACACAAAAAAAAACTGCATCAAACAAATCAACAATTCATGAAATATTGGTATAAATGTATTTAAAATATACATATAAGTGGGTATATTTAAAATATACAAACACACACTAGGTGAAAATATATTTGCACTCTCTATTTACTACTACAAACTTTTAATAGGCAAGTAAACAATATTACTTATCAGACTCCAAATTATCGTCAGAGTCTGATGAACTGGACTCTGAACCAGATGATTTGTTAATTCCTAGCGATTGGATGTGAATCCAAGGGCGCATTCTGTCTGCGGCTATTACACTATCATATTTTTTTGCATTGAACCCTGGCACACTGATTATTTCGTATCTGTCATGACCTAGGCATTTTGCTACTTTATAAGGACCTATAAACTTAGGCAGCAATTTCTTACTCTTTCCATCATTATTATAATTAGTTTTTGTAATTTTTACCAAATCACCTACCGAATAAGTATGAGCAGGGGACCTTTTAGCGTCATAAGCATCTTTCATACGCTCTTGGTGTTTAACGATATTATTAGAAGCTTCAAGTCTTATTTCATCAATATTTGACGTTATGGTTTGAGATGGATCTCCTACTTCCGAATTTGTATCAACATTGCCAGTTACTAATATATTTTCAGTAATACCGTTAAGTTTTGTGCCAAATAATAATTCTGATGGACTTTTTTTTGTTGTTGCATTAACGGTGTTGTTAATGCCCCATTGCACTTTACCCAGCTGCTGATCCCAGGAGCGTTCATCTTTCCCAAAATTTTGCGTAGACAAGGCCGTAAGAATGGTCTGGTTAAATCTTTCTGCTTGGCCATTCGCTCTGGGGCAAGCAACTGCGTTCAGCACATGTTTGATGCCGTTACTGACACAAAAATCCCTAAATTGTTTCGAGGTAAAGGCGGTCCCACGGTCAGAAATAATCCTAGTTGGTATTCCAAAGTCATTAAATATACCTTGAAGTATTTTGATAACAGTTTTGGTTTTGGTATCTTTAACTGGTCTAGCAAAAAGATATTTCGTAAAACCGTCAACAATAGTTAGTATATAATTATAGCCATTTTTACTGCGCACAAATGGCCCTAAATGGTCTAAATGCAATGTATGGAATGGTTTTGGAATTTTCTCGATTGGATACAATAGCCCATTGCGACTTTTTGCAGCATTGTCCTTATTATAAGCACAATCTATGCATGCAGCTACATATTTCTTTACATAACGTCTTAATTTTGGGAACCAATACCGACTTTGAATACGTTCAACAGTCTTCGCAAAACCAAAATGACCTAAATCATCATGGTTTGCCCTACAAACTTGCCACCTAGCATTTTTGGGAACAACTAAACGGGTATCATCTTCAACTTTCCTATGTAATGCATGATTTTGTATGACAAAGTTTTTTCGAATTTCTATGCTATCTTTATCTAGGTTTGGTTGTAGAATTTTAACAATACGTTGGAGTTCTGGGTCTGCCATCTGCAAAGTAAGTATCCAGTTCTCTGTGGAAATATTGAAGGTCTTTAAAGTGCTAAGTGTTGTAAGATCTTGGGGATTCCTACTAAGAGCATCAGCGTGACTCATTCTACATCCGGGGCGGTATTGTATATCAAAATCAAACTCACTAATTTGCAGCCACCATCGTGCAATACGGGAAATCAAGTCTCGTTTAGTTAAGGTTGTTCTTAGTGCATTGCAATCTGTGTATACAGTAAATTTGAGGCCTAAAAGGTAAGACCGAAATTTCTTTAGGGAGCAAACTACCGCCAATGTTTCGAGCTCGTATGAATGTAAGCGGCGTTCATCTGGAGTGGTCTGTCTACTGAAATACGCTATAGGCTTTAAGACCCTAGGAGTGATTTGCCATTGCATTAATATTCCTCCCAATCCCAAGCAACTGGCATCTGTATGCAGCTCAGTCTCCAATTTAGGGTTATACAAGGCAAGCAAAGGGCGCTCTACTAACTTGTTTTTTAAAGTTACAAAAGAATTATATTCATCGTGCTCCCATCTCCAAGGCACATTCTTCCTGAGCAGATTAGTCAGAGGTCTAGCAATTTCACCAAACCCCTTGACGAATCGGCGAAAGTAGCCTGCTAGCCCTAGAAATTGGCGCACTGCATGAATATTGCTTGGAACTGGGAAGTTCTTAACAGCAGCTATTTTACTTTCACCAGGTTTAATGCCTTCTGCCGAAACTTCATAACCTAAATATTCAATAGTATTATCGAAAAAACTACATTTGGAAAGCTTTAGGGTCAAATTAGCATCGCGGAGTAACTCTAAGATCTCTTCAAGTTTCTTTAAACCCTCTTCAATAGTAATGGAAGGAATAAGGAGGTCATCCATATAAGCGAATACAGAATCAAATCTCCTAGAACCTAACAGTCTATTCATCATTTTCTGAAAGACAGCCGGCGCATTCGCCAGTCCAAACGGCATGCGTTTAAACTCATAATGGCCATCTGGAGTGACAAATGCAGTAATATGACGACTGTCTTTGGCCATCGGTATCTGGTAGTAACCTGACGCCAGGTCGAGCGTAATGAAAAACCGATTACCACTCAAGTTAGAGAGTTGATCATCGATTAGGGGTAAGGGGTATTTATCTTTAACAGTTTTGTTGTTAAGGGCTCTGTAATCAACACACAATCTAGATTCTCCATTTTTCTTCCTAACTATCAGTATGGGACTAGCATAACTGGACTCCGATTCCTGCACTATATCATTTTTTACTAAATCGTCAATTATCTCTCTAACCTTGTGTCGTTCATGATGAGATAATCTATACGGCCTGTATACTACAGGCGTTTTATCATGTAATTCTATGCTCATCGTACTTTGATTCGTACAACCTATCTCGCTAAGATCTTGAGCGAAACACTTTCTATACTTTTGCAATAATTGATACAGTTTTTCGAAGGTAAATTGATCGATATCTTGTCCTATTTTTATATCAGATTTATTAAGTGGTGTCAAATCCGAAGGATTCATATTTGTAATTTTTGACAAGATTCTAGTTTCTGCTACTGGATTAGCCCTTGCTATCAAAGTTCCTGTTTCAAATTTTAAAGGGGCGGTTGACAATGACGTAACAAATATAACAGCTTTACTATTATTCATATTATAACAACCTTGATGTAGGTGATACTCCTGGTTCGGACTCATTCGGGTGCTTCCATCTATATAAATATCACCTGAATAAGATTCCCTGGCACGAACTTCTAATAAGCCACCCTTAACTATGGTCATATCCCTTTGAACATATAAATTGATAGTGACATTTGATTTTGCAGCTACGTTGTTAGTTGGGGTGTGATAAAAAAATAACTTTTCATTATCCTTCATAACGGTTACAGACGGCAGTTCAGTAAAATTCTGTCCTATCAACATAGATGCTGGTAAATATTCGTCATCAACCGCCAGAACCACTAATTCTGATTCTACTTCATCTACCCTGATTTGAACAACAGACTGGAACTTTGGTTTGATTATAGAATTACCGAATCCTTTTATTACGGGAAGATCGTCAGTCCTTTCTACGAGAGAGAGCTGTTTAGCTTTAGAATACTTAATTATACTACAGTCACTACCGAAATCTACGTATGCGTCAGACATCGACCCATTAATGCAAATATTCTTATAAAACTTTCCATTACTATCCAAGGAAGCCCTACTGTTGGGATGCAATTGATGACTTGAACTAGTATCAAGAGAATTTATAAGATCCAATGTCTTCATACTATTGACCAACTGATCAGAGTTAATTTTCAGTACCTTTTTATCTACCAATTGTTTGTCCTGACCATTTTCATGAGATAATAAAGGCTTCCTATTGCAGTTATCCGAATTATGACCTACTCTACCGCATTTTACGCATTTAGTGATTGGCTTTGGACAATGTTCGAAGTAGTGTCCCCGTTCATGGCAGTTAAAACAAGACGGATCGGTATTTCTATTAGTGTTACTACCTGAAGCTTTATTTTGATTATTTGTAACACGAAAATCACGCTTTTTGAATGAACTAACTGCGTGGTTTGTTTTAGAAATCTCTTTCGATGTGCTAGGCTGTTGTGAAGCTAGGTAGTTTAACAAATCCTCTGGTTTCTTACATTTGAGTGCCTGTGCTCCGTTTCTAATAGAACTATCATTGATTCCATAAATTATACAATCTACTGCCTTTCGGCCGTCAATTTCGCACCTACTAAGCAATGCTAACTTATCGTAAAAATAGTCTCTAAGAGTTTCATCAGTGCGGGACTTTCGGTTAAGCATTTCTTCTAGGAGTTTACCAAAGTTTTCGTCACTTGGAAAAGCTTTTTTCATTTTAGACTGCCATTTCTTCCACGAGTAATTGAGCGTTGGTAAAGATTCGTACCATTTTTTTGCCAATCCACAAAGTTTTTGAAGAGCATAGTGTATCGTCTGTTTTTCATTCCAATCATAAATGATCGCACATTCATTAACTTTTCTTAGCCAACGCTCAATATCTTGGGATCTATTATCAGGATCGAAGTCCGGAATTACGTTAGTAACTGGAGTATTCTTACTTGAGCCTTTTTGTACCGCTGCTATAATTTTCAGTAGATCAGCTGTAGTTAATCCCTCCGAAGTGCGCTTCATCTTTGCAGGTGCCTCTTCACAGTCACTTGATGATGATCTGCTGTGCTTTCTTCTAGGATGTTCGGGGGTGTAGCTTTCGGCGTACTCCGGAGTGAAGCTTCCATCACGTTCCGGCGTGACTCTGGAATCCCGTTTTCCTGAAATGTTTTCAGGCACTTCATATCCTTTCTATAGAATTTAGAATGTCATTTCTAATTATATTATGTCTCAGTTACATGAATCTACGAGTACTATTAGCTTAGTAATCCTGCATCTACTAGCTTGATAACTCACCTAGATGGTTCACCAGTACTTACTACACAACGGGTTAATTATGACCCGCTCAGGTGATTTACTGATATTGTGCATAACAGTCAAAAATAACGCCTTCTTATAGCTCGAACATAGCTCATCTATAAGACTTCACGTATGGCACATACATTGACAACAACACAGCAACAATGGCCCAATAGTAATTTACCTCAATGGCTCAATAGAAGCTCACCTACATGGCTTGAAATCAGTACATCTACATGCCTTAACATCGGCACACCTACATACCTTAACAACGGCACACCTACATGCCTTAAAATCAGCGCACCTATATGGCTTAAAATCAGCACACCTACATGGCTTAAAATCAGCACACCTACATGGCTTAAAATCAGCACACCTACATGGCTTAAAATCAGCACACCTACATGGCTTAAAATCAGCACACCTACATGGCTTAAAATCAGCACACCTACATGGCTTAAAATCAGCACACCTACATGGATCAAAATTAGCACACCTACATGGATCAAAATTAGCACACCTACATGGATCAAAATTAGCACACCTACATGGATCAAAATTAGCACACCTACATGGATCAACATTAGCACACCTACATATGGATAAACACTAGCAAACCTACAAGACTTTAAATCAGCACACTTACATGGTTTAAGTACATCTACATCTCTGTATCATACGTACATTGCTAAATAATAGCATGCCTACAATGCATAATCAGCTTTCGGTGAAGCATTTATTCTTATAATTTCGTAATGCAGAATACTCACGTAGATTTTACTTAAATAGAATTACATTGTACGTATCTATTACAAAATTATAGGAATGTTGCTTCTTGAACTAATAGCAAGAACAAAGAAAGAGTACTTACGCTTTTGCCGAGGCATGGCTCGCGGTTCTTGTCACTTCTGATATAATAAGAAAAACTAGGTTATAGCTGGATAAATAACTTTTATTTCACAAACTATTATTCGGAATAGCTACCACAACATTTAATCTCACAACTGTTCACTTTAACACAAAATTCACTCTTACAACTGTTCGCTTCTACGGCCGAACAACGACTGACTATTTTAAATTATGTTTGCTCCGCGCCACCCAGAAATGACGGCGTTACGTCACATCCGTCATTTCAAAGTGTTGCAGTGCAAAAATACAAACGCCTCTAATTCCGACAGTGTTGCCACAGTGTTTAATTTCATTATGCTAATAATTAATATATATATTTCTAAAAAATCAACGCAATCACAACACAATGATACCCCACTTAACACAGTTCGTCATTTTTTTTTCTTTTTCACAATATGGCGTCTGGTTATCGCCATATATATTGAATTTTGATTACTGTCATGTCTATATTAACACTCGCAAGATTAAAACAAAATTATCATGGGTATTAGGTACCTACTCGACCTCCTTTTTTTATACTGAAGCAGATTGTCGTACCAACTTAGATTACATAGTGTTACCTACCTGTGACTGTTTAGTTTCCACCCCTGATAATAATGTATTTTTTTACTTCTAGTCATAGCATTCAGTGAACCAAGTTTTTTTTACAAATAAGCACACGGCCCACGTGATGGTAAGCGGTTATCGTAGCTTATAGACGCTTGCAACATCCGGGGGTATCACTTGCGCGTCGCCGCCCCTGAAAACGAAAGAGGAATATTTAGGTTGGCAGTTTAAGGGTCAAAGTCACCCCACTACCAACACAATATGGAGCACTGTACGAGCCGCACGAGTATCCTGCCACCTCCACAGGTGGTGATGATACATTAAGGCCCCTCGCCCACGGCGACTTTTTGTAGCGACGCTGTCGCATCGCTTCTAACGCGTATTAGTCGCATTTGCAACGCGCTACTGCATCGCGACTGTATCGCTACAAACGCGCGGCCGAGTAGGACGACATCGGGAAGAGGACGGAGAGGGGGGTGGCGCGTGAGTGGGAACCAAACATCAGTGTAACACAGACAGGTCCAGGGTACCGTTGTCCGTCACATGTGCATAATGGAGTGATTAATGTTGCCTCAACGGAGTCCATCTTGCAACTGTACCAATCCAAGATTTTTTTGTGCCGTAACTGAATCGCGTTTGCATCGCGACAGAATCGCGTTTGCATCGCGACTGAATCTGTACCCGTGGGCGAGGGTACACAGCTAGCGACCGCTTCGCATCTGTATCGATGAGGACGCGCGACAGCATCGCGACTGCATCGCTACAAAAAGTCGCAGTGGGCTAGGGCCCTAAGATTCTGTGTACTTATCAAAAAAATAGGTGTTCCTATTACCTATCGATATCCAGGTTAAAATGCAATGGATTCGTCATTGTATCCGACTAATTAGTAACATTGTGTACGATCTAGATTTATTTATGATTAGATATTATCTCTCAAATCTAATTACGTTGTAAGAAAAAGTAAATAATCGTGTTCGACAACATAACTCCTAATTCAATAGTCTTGTAAATAATAGATTGTTTATTATTTAACCGGACATGGACTAGAGGGGCTCGTGGCTAAATTATAACTATCTGATCAACCGATCTGCAAGGTTAAGCTGCGCTAGCCGCGGTCAATCTGTTGATGGGTGAACATCGAGATCTTACCGTGTCTTGGAGAGCACGTAAAGCCGTCGGTCCCAGTTTTTATGCTAACATCTATGACAAACGATACTCAGAATCCCAAAAAGCCTGACAACCAGTCTATCCTCAGGATATCGGTATTGCCCAAAAATTGGGTTGCGGAGGTCTGATGGCAGTCGCTTCGTGTAAAATACCGCATCTGGTTAAAGACTGAAAGCCGACCCCAATGTAATTGGAAAAAGACTCAGTAGATGATAATTATTTGACTGGACCTTATAATTTTACCCTATTACCTTATTCCTTTTTTATAGTACGAAAAACTATGGCTCTTCTGCATCTGGGGAGGCAGGGTATGTCGGATTCATACCGATTAAGAAATTTCCCACTTTCATATTCCAGAAAGGGGCTTATTCGGGCCAAAAAATACTTGACCGTATTCACTAATTTAATCTTAGGTATCCATCGGTTACTCAGCTATCTATGTACCTTTTTATATAGTAGGTACGGAAAGCCGTATAAAAATTAATATTTTTTTTACTTGCATTAATTGGAATGTTAAAAACATACTTTATTTAAGTACATTTATCCTATATACCTAAGTAATTTCCTAGTAATCACTTTGGTAATAATGAAATTCTTTGGGCATATCTCCAGAAATGAAGACACGATGAAGCGACTTGTAGTACAAGGCCGCATAGAAGGCAGGAGACCTCGTGGTCGATCTCTAACTCGCTGGATTGACCTCATCACCAAAGCTACGCAATCCACCGCAGTACAGTGTGCTCGCAATGCTGAGTTGCCAGAAGTGGAGGGACATCGCGCGAAGTGCAGCTACCTTAGAAGTCAGCGGTGATGCCGGGACCCAACCCTGTCCGTCGACAGCCACGACCACTCTGTCAAGAGTGTCCGTCTAAGAAGAAGCAGAAGAATCGCTTTGGTTAAATTTTTTTAACTTATTGTTTAAAAAAATTTAAAGATATATATTTTTGCGAATTTTAGCGGAACTTCGAACTTGCGCCGCCGTAAATTTATTCTGATTCTATTGTTATTCTTATGGAAATAATATATAAGTAGGTACCTACATGGAATTTCCTATTCATACCAAAAATAGTATTGCTCATTCATTGAGACGGATATAATATAGGTACTTTAATTTTAATGGTTCCATTAAAATTTAATGTTGGCTCTTGGTTAATCTACAAACTGACTAATCTTTTTACAGATGGCAGATTAGATATAATAATAGAGAATAACATGGATAAATAATTTAATATATCAAACTCCATACAATTATAAATTAAATTATGACTAAATAAAAAATACTATTGCATTATTTCGACACGTTAAACAGAAGCATCGGTGGTTCAGTGGTAGAATGCTCGCCTGCCACGCGGGCGGCCCGGGTTCGATTCCCGGCCGATGCAGAACTCTTTTTGCTGCTAAATCTAAGTTGACAGTTTTTACAAGCTTTTTTTTTTCAAAATTGTTCTTTGAACTGTGTAGTTTGAAGGAATGCTTTCTATGCTTTGGACTTCATGTTGACAATTGGTTTGGCAATCCACTGCAGAATAAAATTTTAAATTACTGCCATCTAGTCACCAACTTGTCAAATATAAAGACTACATACTGCCTTTGATTGTTATGTTGAAAGTGCAGCTACTCACTAATAGATGGCGCTTTCGTTATGATGACGTACTGATGGTAAAGATGGCGCTGTTTCACTTTTTTCTCCAGTTTGATAATTTCAAAGAAATTAAAAAGATGGTGCTGGACAAGTTGTAGCAAAGTATCATAATCTATTATTTATATAAAGATAATAATATTCCAAATTGATAATATTTCTTACAGTGTTAAACACTGTAATTTTTTATCTCGAACCAGGACGTACAGAGGCCAGCACATCAAGCTACCACAATCTATCAAATTTCTTTGATTGATTTTCAACTTTAAAACAAAATATAAGGTTCATATTCAATTGGGAAAATTTGACAGTTTTGGATAGCATGACCTGCTACTGCCCCAGGTAAATATTATTTACCTGGGGCAGTTCCATAAGTAAACTGTCCTACCCTGTATGTCCGAATTACGAAAATAAATAATGTACAGTGTGGGTAGGTACATTTTAATGCAACCGGATTTTACCGGATCATACCCATTGTCACAGAATCCGATTTCCGAGGGCCAAAATTAGAGAACAAAGCTGTTGTGGATGTGGATTATAGGATAATTGGACGCATCGTCGCTTAACAAAGCGGCTTTCAGGTATTTAAGCTTAAAAGAGGACCAGACATTTGTGCATACAAACAGCGTTCGTTTGTGATTGTGATTTTTTAAGGGTTTTCAACTAATAGCGAAAAATATTCGGCTAGGTAAATTCCGGTAAGCTAAAACTAGTGTTAGTGTTTGTCTGTATAAGAACTAATGGAATAAATTCAGTTGTTAGCAGGTAATGGAATTAAATCGGTAAGTTTGAACAGATTTACCATTATTACATAATATACCAACTTACCTATTATTTAGGGCTTATTATATATTTTAGATGACGATCTTGACAATTTTTTTTCCAATGAAAGCAGGGAGGATTTCATTTCATTAAAAATAAAAATGACAGTTCATTTAATTCATCATCGTCATGGACATCTACTGCTGAACAAAGGCTACCTCAACTTAAGATAGCTTTCTACAAGGACGGGTTATAGCGCCTGCATCTCGAACGACTCCTAGTTACCTTTATCAGCCCGTGTCTTTAAGGTAAGGGAAGGCAACTGCGGTTTTTATTCGAAACGAATCCGACATACCCTCTCGCCTCCTAAGCTGTCAGATAATCCTTGAGGATTTTCCGTACCATTAAAAAATCTACCTTTACCAGCGGGGCTAACATGCACGCTGCGACATAATTTTCTCGTCACATTGTCTCGTCTCCAGCCATCGTTTCGCCACGAAATAATTTTGGTGACAAAATTATTTTGTGGCGCCCATGCTGGCTCTATATACAGGGCACGAGTTAGTTAATTATATAATGAATAATTTCAGTTATCAATGCACTAGATAGTAAGTGCAGACAACAATGACGCTCTGAGTCAGTGTTGTGATATGACACATCGCGTGCCAATGTTATTGATTACCGCAAATAAAAAGTCAATGAAGCGCAAACCCCGACGATGGAAAAGGTTGAGGGTTCCGTTAATTATATTTTTTTACGTACGTTATTGATACAGGTATGATATAAAAACAAATGAATGAAAATAGTCTATCAAGCTAATCCACCCCGATCTGTCAAATTACTTTGATAGATTTTAAACTTTAATACAAAATGATAAAGATCATGTTCAATTGGGAAAATTTTACAGTTTTGGATAGTTTGACCTGCTGGTGTCTGTACTTTGAATATTTTTCGATGAGTTGTTCATTGCAATTGTTCTATAAAAGTAAATTGGCACAACTTCCTTCGGCATGGTGTATTTATGACTCTATTCCGTTGATCGATAGGTGGCCATTTCCTCTTTGGTTCCATTTTACCCAATTAAATACACTTCCTTCTATAAAGTATAGCTCTGCGCTGATACCCGTGATGATCTAACGCTGTGGGAATTTCCCTAATTTCACTTATTAAGCGTATGTCTACACTTTAAGGCAGCTTTGAGGAAAACATTTCAAGTTAATAAGATTATAGTTTCCGAAATGTCTCCATTAGTTACTGAACGAGTGGTAGCTTTCCACCTGTAGTTTTCCTATGCTTTATATTTTTTTAAATATGTAAAACTTGCGTTTTTAGTATCGAAGCCTCTTGATAAAGATTATTGTGCATGACTGTATTGAAATTGGAGTCTTTATTACTGCCACACAAAGGGAAATAGGCAACGAAAAATTAAGTTAGGTAGGTAGGTACAATGAGGGTGGGCAATGTGTTAATAAAGGATTGATCGATTGATCACGTCTTTGACTTTTATTAACCTCTGACAAAAACGGAGTGTTACAAATTTGAAACCTTTGTCTGGTTTAAAATCAAATTTAAAGATGATTTATGTTACCTACCAATATTATATTTTTTTTAAACTTGTCTTACCGGGATTTTTATAACCTACGTCCGTAATGTTCAATGAAGTTCATTTGTTTCAAATTTCAATTTCATGATTTCAAAAAGAGAATATCGAGAGAATTTAATATTTTCAATATCTTTTTTTTTTCTTGCGGAAAAGAAGGCTTATAATTTGAGGTTATAACAACTCGGATAAAAAAATCATAAGCCGTAAAATTTGACTTCTTTCGTATCGGGATAAACTGCATGAAATACTTAAGTCATGTGGTGGTAAAAACATAGGCCAGTTAGTAGCTTGATGATAAATTAATGTAGGTAATTTATGATCGTTCGACGGACAGCAATCAGAATATCTGAAAGAACCTATATTCTGTTAAGTGGTATCAAGTTACAATTGACATAAAATGTGCCTCTGTATTGACCAGGCTATCAAGATTCATTAGTGGTTATTATGGCATGTAATACTGATCATTGAGTTGTGATTCATCGCTTGGTTCCTTCAGCTTCGTTACGGAACCCTGTGAATTAACTTTGTCAGTTACATCCCGTTGATAAATGATAAAAATGTATGACAACCTTTTTACAGAATAAATGTATATTTTTTCTAAGTAAATTTTTCATTGCTTGTTGTTTTAAATAGGCTGCGATAATTTAATGCAATAATCCATTTATTGATGAACTTATAGATTTTTGTTCTGCATGCAAAAGTAGGACTTCTGTCAGTTGTGTCTTGCCAATAAGTAATCTTTTTCAAACGATGTATTTATTTATTATTGATTCTTTTTTTCACAATTATAAATGTCAAATTTTAATTTCACAATTTGTAAATGACAGTAGTAACAGTTAAAATGGATAAACGTAAAAAGAATGCCCCCAACGTGGGGCTCGAACCCACGACCCTGAGATTAAGAGTCTCATGCTCTACCGACTGAGCTAGCCGGGCTGTGCGATAACATGCTCAAATTAATAATTCATATCTACTTCCTATTGTAAGATAAAATTCATCATTGGTTTGGAGATAGTCATAATTTCAGACTGATGGGGAAGTGTGCACGTGGTTACAAGAACAACGCATAGGTTAGGTTCCCTTATAATAATAATAATAATAAAATTTATTTATTGCCGTAGAAATACACACTGGATAACACAAACAGAAGAACTTATTATAATATTCTAGGATTAGTTGAACTCTGGTACCCAAAGTAAGACTAAACTTGTGTTATGAGTACCAGGGCCCTCGCACTCAATTATCTACATAAGATTTTATGATGTGAGTGTAACGTGATCGCTTAAACATGGTTACTTGTATGGCACAATATAAATGATGTGTGTGTGTGTGTGTGTGTGTGTGTGTGTGTGTGTGTGTGTGTGTGTGTGTGTGTGTGTGTGTGTGTGTGTGTGTGTGTGTGTGTGTGTGTGCGTGCGTGTGTGTGTGTGTGGTGTCGTGTGTGTGTGTGTGTGTGGGTTCGTGGATGAGTATGTATTTATTATGCATCGCGTACGTTTTTGGACTTTTATATTCATTATAATATATGTTTTATATATTTATATATTTTAATTATAATCTATTCCTATATTCTTTAATGGTAATTTATTAAAGTATCGATATTTTAAGAAGGTTCTCAGAATCATCGTACGTTTTGTTCATAAGCCACCTGATTATCTTTTCCTTACATTTAGATCTAGTTAATGTGTATATGTGGCAACATTCGTTTAATGTATTATATAGATGGCATCCGATCACATTATAGTGCCGTGCAGCTAGGGAAGAACGAAAGCGTGGGGTATATCCCATAGAGGTTAACAATTAGTTACTTATTATTGTGTTTGCATGTAACATGTTCATGTATACATATACTTAGCCCATATAATAAAATATATGGGCAAGCCCTGCAGCCTCAGGATATTATTATAGAAATGTAAATTAACATACGAGAAAGATAAGATTAAATTGTTAATTAAATAGTGCTAATTAGTTAGGTATGTGTTAATAATTAAAAGCAGTTTCACAAAATTGTATTATCAAGTATAGGCAATAATGGTAGGCGCCTGGCGTGGTCGGCGCGGGCGCCACGCAGTAGCAATGTATATCCGCTGACAGAAGTGTCACATATATTTTGCTTCTAGGAAAAACATTGACAGAAAACATACGGAGCAGATATTATTTAATGGTTAAGGAGCTTCTGGTTTAAGAAAGGTATATATATATATATAAATGTATAACAAATAAAAACTAATAATGTAGTTGATGTAAGTACCTATATTTTCCTTTTGTTGAATATTGTAAAGTTGCTATCTTTTTCACAACAATAAAATATATCTCTCGGAAACCCGAAATCTGCTGTGCTGGTGCTAAAACACGAAATTAATCCAATCACATACAACACCATAAATAAACCAGCTTCCTTTCACCGTTCAACGTAAATGCATCGTCGAACTCCCTGCAATAGAATCACACGGTAATAAAATAAATGTCAATAAACTTGTGTGCGCGAGTGCCCTCGATCAGTATTCTGTAGGCACGAAGGAAGTGGCGCGGCTGACAGTTAGCTTTTACTTAGCAACGCCGATGACCTAAGCTCGACACATGCGATCGCTTATTACGTTGATAACCATCTAAGGTCCAATTGGGTCACTGGACCTCCGATAGTCCGCTGTTGGTTGGTTTTAAGTAGTATGGGTATGGAAATGGTACTGGTTTTGTTTCTCTGTACTTATAGTTTTCTGAGAGGATTTAAAAAAAAATACATATTTGGGAACCAAATACTTTTAAATAAAAGTTTATGAAAACTTAAAGATAATGAATACTTACATAAAAACGAAGTACCTGAAACTGTTAGATATTATTGTAGATACTCAAGTCGATCTTATGTAGACAAGGAACCTCGACCTCTGGTTGAACGTATAGATATCTTATCATTGATGACACATCTATTCGTCCTACCTTCTGATTCTAAACAAAATACGAGTAAATTCATAACCTATGCGGATAAGAATTATTAGGTACTTGTTTAGAAAAACATCTGAATAAATTATATTCAGCTTCCGCAGGCATGTTGTATTCAAGAAACTAGAAGATAAAATCCATCGAGGATTGACAAAATTTTAGATTTTTCGTTAGTCTAGTTGTACTGAGCGCGACTGCTACGCTGCTAAGGTTTTGGGTTCTATTCCCAGGCCGAGCAAAATGTTATTGGGTATTTCTATGAAATTCTCGAATTTTTGCCCGGCAATAATAGGCTCGCCCCATGTTACAGGTGACCTAAACATACTACTGAGAATTGGTACACCTTTGCCTAACCCTTCGAGGAATTCAGGAATGGTTTGTTATGCTATGTTATGATCTGTTTTTACAGAAACAAATGATGGGGATAGACTGAGCCACAACGAAGCGGGGCTGAGTAAAGTTAGTATATTATATATTTAACATACATAAAATAGATACTTAATAATGATTTTGACCGACTGACAAGCACATAGCCAACCCCAATCCTAAAAAACTGATTCAAAAATATGAAATTCAGCGGAATGCTACATTTAATTTTTAAATAGGTACAGGTAAGAATAGGTACGATATTGAAATACCAATAAGTTCGTATATACAAAATTAACTTCTTTTGTTTTGACTCATATATGTAGTCAGTTATTATTTATTGACCTACCTATTGACTATTTTGTGGTTTTTTATGGTATAAACTAATAAATGAGTGAGCACTTTGCAAGCGGGTTTTCCAGTGAGTCACGACTTGTTTACGTCAAAGAAATTAGGCGGAACTTGTAGTTAGTGTGGTTTTATTTAGACGGTAAAAGTGCATTGGGTTCGTGGATTTGTCATATTTTTTTAATACCACTACGGTGGCAATCAAGTTTAGGACCCATCTCATGGTAAGCGGTTACCATTGCCTATAGTCTCTAGCAACATCAGGGGTATTGATTTCTGACATCTGATTTTATCAAAATAAAATCCTTAAAAATTAGTTTTGTTCAAAACACCAGGGGTATCATATACAGGGTGGAACGTTCCAACCGGGCTAGGAGGGAAACTATTGTAAATAAATTAGCTTGCCGGTTTCCATCTAATCATAATGATGTGTCTCAAAATCAGTATTTTATATGCAGTGACTACTTTTTTGAGCTTGTGGTACGATTATCATGGTTAATGGTAGCGCAACCTGGACCGTTTGCTTCACACTTCACTTTAAATACTGAACTGGCACAGTAACTGTGTTGAGCTCCACTATATTAAAAAAAACAAAAATGAATCCACCTTGTCTTCTTGTGGATATTATTATGATCAGCCTGTAGCAGCCCGCTGATGCGTACACCACCTGACTTTTCTCGTCTAACAGGTTGTTTGGTATGATTTTTATTATGTCACTCTGTGTCATGGACAAATGAGTGTACTCTATTATGGCCGAACTGACAAAGAAATACGGTTACTATTAGACGTAAGAGAGAAAGGTTAAGTAAAGTTTTGCCGTGCCTGAGGCTTCATTCGGTTTATTTGATATCTCCAACACTGCGGCTCGCTGATTCAATTAAAGTCGGTTTTGTAGGATCTTAAGCAAAACCTAGCCTCATTTCTTTTTGTAATATGACTAAAAAATTATGCATATGTCTTGGGTTAAAGTTTTTTTGGCACAGTAGTTTAATTCCAAGAAGGTACTATATACGTAGCTTTAAAAAACGTAAGTTGTATGGTCAGTAGTGTGACAGAGTCACTGTTCTACGAACTAACGGGAATACTAACCGCAATAATTATAATAAGTGGTTTAGTAGTGTAGAGTAATAAAAAAAAAATTAGGTAGGTACATAGACAACAAGCGTCGGAAGTCTAGTAAAAAACGCAGCTAGGGACCTGAGTCCCAATTGCTATTTTATTTTTGTGAAACTTTAGAATTGTTGATTTTTTCGTCTACGAAATCTGTCAGTTTTTAAGTATGTCATTTATTAGGTAAGTACTATTAGAAATAACCGAGTTGGGTTCTTTATTTTAAAGCCACGAACCTCAAAGGACTTCGGTGACCTTGAATAAGACAATAATGGCTAAAGCAATTCCACGTACACGTAGTAAACATTCAGTAGTAGGTGGTAAATGATGCATGCGTGCCGTCGGTTGGGACTGGTCTACTCAAAGCCGCTATGGATCTTTTTTCCAAAGGACGTTTCAGACTTTTCCCTACATTGTAAGACATATTTGTCTATATTCTATGTCTGTACTGTGGTTCTCTGAGTTTGTTTCGGCGTTTCTTCTCAAAGGTCGTCAGCTAGGAAATGCCGGTGCCATCTAACTTAAAAAAATA
This sequence comes from Acronicta alni, assembly GCA_964056405.1. Classification (NCBI taxonomy): domain Eukaryota; kingdom Metazoa; phylum Arthropoda; class Insecta; order Lepidoptera; family Noctuidae; genus Acronicta; species Acronicta alni. The sequence goes on along the minus strand of OZ043927.1, from coordinate 10,468,046 downwards.
TGTAAAATATTGACTTGTAAAAGTGTCTTTAAAAGATCTATTTACAGAAATAAATAGTTGCATTTAATAGTAGATACTAATATTGACCATCAGCTTTCACATTTTGTTATAATTTACGATATTATGTACCTACTATGTTTACAAAGACCAATCTGACTCACGCGCCTCTGCGCAAGCGCATGCTTCTGCACTTCTCTGTTTACTAAAAGACTTTTGTAAACAAATTTTAAAACAAAAGCTTCGATACATCTCCGGTTAATTGGGATTTTCCATTGGTGCTAATTTTCATTAAAACTGACTTGTTGGGTTGCATGTTGCATGTGTTACAAAGCCTCTTCTCATATATTTTTTATTTTCACATAGGTACCTCACTAAAGTTAATCACTTCGTACAAATGGTACAGAAACGAAATATTAGTTTCTATATAAAATTAGATTTAAGTACTGTAAACTACGTAAAATAATTAATAATTGTTCATCATCATCAACCCATATACTGTCCCACTGCTGGGCATAGGTCTCCTCTCAGATTGAGAGGGATTAGGCTATAGTCCACAATGCTGGCTAGTGCGGGTTCGCAGACTTCACACACCGTCGAGAAAAATCTCTAAGGCTTATTATTAATTATTTATTAATCATTTTATAAGCCGGGACGTTTTAAAATCCGTACAGTAGCTTCTAAGATTAGCCCGAACAATTGCAAACTGCGCGGCGGGGACTTTAATTATAATTATGTTATACCTAGACCCTAGTGATAGTGAAGGTATCATCATAGGCCTCCCATAATGTGCGCCATTTTACCCTGTCCTCGGCTTTTCGCATCCAACTTCTACCAGCAGCCTTTCGCAAATCTTCACTCCATCTTGCCGGAGGGCGTCCTACATTACGTTTGCGAGTCGCGGTCTCCACACGAAACATATGATGGTATGAACATATCAAGGTTTGATGATTACTAAAATTGTAATAAAGTTTGGCTTCAACCATTCGCCAATTTAAACTATCAATACACCTTGATATTTACTTCACTACTTAAATAAGGTATATAAGATTGCCTCACTGGTAATCCACAAGCGCGGCTGCTAAGCGTTCATAGTACGAGGTTCAGGGCCCGATTTCCAGGTCGATTATTGTGATATTAAGAAATTTTCAGTAGTACTTCGGATGTAGGATTGCTGCCCAGTTAATAGCAATAGGCTTGTGCCATAATTTTTAGGATCTTAAACATAGTGGGTAGTATTGCCATCTTCCCCCGAGTGTCTTGACCCGTGCATTACACCGTTACCTATTCTAATCCCTGCCTCACATTGAGTTCTGTGCAGATTGACATCATGACAGCGAGACGAAGTAGGCACCTTTATATAATAAACGGTTTGTCATAACCTTACCTCCTTACAAGGCTTCGGTATCATAATATAATAAATATATTGAACATTTTTATTAAATTAAGTAGGTACATTTGATTCTGCAATCTTCATTTCGCCCACAACACAATCACAATAACGGTTCAATTCCAAATACAAAATGAGCATAACGTCTGAGAAATCTCACTTGGTACAATTACACATCATAACTTGCAATACCTACTAAATTAATTACAATAAGCGCATCGCATCTCGCTCATTACGACGCACGCGCACATAAAACCGTCGTCGGGTCCCGCTCGTAAACGGGGTGAACGGTTCGATATGTTCGCATATTGTCATCGTACCGAGAAATTAACCTAATGACAACCAAATTAACCTTTATTACGAGGATAATGATATACATTGACAGTACTTTTGCGTGAATATAATTTTGTACTTGCACCAAACTCGCCCATTGTGTCGAACACAAAGCACATTACAGAACTTTTTTGTTAAAGATATAGTGTATTCGTTTCTAATGTCTCCATAATTCTAACTTCAAATGCTGCGTCATGTCCTCACATGTAAGAGGTCCCGGGATCGATTATTAGGGTGCTCAGTGGTACCAACTGGGATTGTGTGTTCTGAGCAAGGAAATTCTGAGTAGCCTATGCTACTTACCTATGTTCGTATCCTATTACATGAGACTCACCACACCGGGGAACTATGACTGAACGTCAGTACACTCTGCTTAACAGGATACAGGATGATGTTGTTATGGTATGTTGCTGTAACGGTGAAGAAAAAATACCAATAAACCTGCACTCCCAAGGAGACTACGACTTTCTTGGAAGAGAGGGAAATCTATCATCCTCCAAGATTCCCGCATAGTGGATCGTGAAAGAATTTTCATTCTGAGAGGAGTCTCAAATCTAACAGTAATAAAGTAATGGGCTATAGAGGTAAAGTATAAACAGATTTTGTGACCCCTCAGAGACGGAACATTTTATTTCTTTTTTCTATAATAATAATAAAAAGCCTTTATTTCCCAAAAATCTTGCATTTGTGATATTTTTTAGTATAGTGTCTACAAATTATAATAATATTTCTTTTATTTGCAACCCATAAGACAAGGATTTCTGACATCCTACATGGTTATTGTTAATAAAATATAATATGAACATGGGGTCCATATTACATGCTTGAAGGTAAGGACGCTGACACTAAACTAGTTAGGGTAGCCGTAACCGTACCATAGGCATCAGTAAAATAGTAGTTAATTGTCATTTCGCTAAATAATAGCTACACTTGCGAATTTAGCTCGTTCGGCATAAGAGTCGACCATCAAACATATCTAGAAAGAAACAGATCTCTAAACATATGGCACAGAGGGGTCTCGATGTGTTAAGAATGGTCACCCATCCACAGACTGACCGCGACTAGCGCAGCTTAACCTTGCAGATCGGTTAATCAGATTACGCCATAACATTGTACACGCACATTTCGCCGGTAAGTTTATTTTAGTCGCATTTCCCATGGTCGAGCACATCTGAACACGGAGCTGATACTTTGAATTTCATTGCAAAACATAATTAAACTGCTGGTTCTGGGAATCGAACCCAAGACCTCTAGTGTAAAAGGCCCGCTAGGAACCACCAGGCTAACGAGACAGTCATTCGATCATTTTATTAGATAATTTGTTCATCACAAATCAAAATCGTGCAACTGCAATCTGTCGTTATCTTTTTATACCAAAAAGGTGTTGCCAATGAATCGTGACGAGTATTCTCGACTTTTTGTGTTGTACCCTCGATTACGTGGTTATTTTGTTGCAAGTTTTACTCTTATTTTACAATAGTCAGGTGAATAGTTGGCCAGCAGTGCTTTTTAGTGTCGAGTTTTTTTACTAAGTAATTTCACTAAGGTTCACATTTGCATTGTAATATTCGTTTATCAAACGAAAATAGACCTTATTATTTTATGATGAGCAAATGACATTAAACCTTATGATAGGTAGCGATTTCTTGGTGTACTGAGTTTTGAGCGTGGACATCAGTTTCGACTAGTCAGACACAAGCCCGGCTAGCTCAGTCGGTAGAGCATGAGACTCTTAATCTCAGGGTCGTGGGTTCGAGCCCCACGTTGGGCGAAATCTTTTTGGGTCAAAGAAATTATGTTTGCGGAAATAGGATCGGGAATAATGTGTGTATTATTATGTTTTGTTATGTGGGTTTCAGGTGGGTTTTCACAACAACGAAAAATATTCCACCATCGCTTACATAACAAATGTTATTTCCATATTTTTCCTTATATACCCTTCTTTCCTAGACTTTGTTTGATGGGCCGAGTATTCATTGACGCGCGGACGTCGATGGTTCCCAAAGGCAGGATTGAATCACGAAGTTGTGACGTCATAATACATATATGTCACACCATCACCAGCGGTGTGCGGTTTTAGGTTGCCCTTTTCTGCGCATGTATTAATTATGTTTCCTCCTGTATGTAAGTACTGAGTATTATTTCCAAACAAGGACAATTTATGGATAAAATCGAAATGTGTGAATCATTTTGTAATCAAGTTTAAAAAGGTTTTTTTATACTAATAAGGTGCAAACATGCATACGGCCCACCTGATGGTAAGCGGTTACCGTAGCCTTTAGATGCTTGCAACATCAACACTTGCGCGTTGCCCGGCAGAGTAAGTATGCGGCTTTTATTCGGTCTCCTACCGAATAAAAACCGCACTTACCTTCACTTGCATTAGTCATGGCCATGGGATCCGTGAAATTCGCCACGACCTTATTACATGAAAATGAAAAAAAAATAAAAAATAGTTTATTCAGAAAACACTATAAATGTTACCTCTGCCAAACTGCAAAACAGTTTGTTGGCAGCTGTAGCTCCTTTTGTCTAGCATTAACATACACATTCACAGTAAACACTTTCTAAATATCCTCAACATTGAGGGTTTGATAAAATTCATTTAAGAGATACTTATGTATTTTATTTTTATAAGACGCTTTTGTAATATAGCTGTTTATATCGACTGGAAGGTTATTAAAAATGGTTGGAACTAAAAACTTTCTACATCTTCTACCATAATAGTTATTACAATTGTACATGTAAGGTCAAGCTATCCAAATCTGTCAAATATTCCCAATTGAAAATGAACCTTATTGCGTTGTCTTAAAGTTGAGAATCTATCAAATAAATTTGACAGTTTGTGGTAGCTTGATGTGCTGGCGTACATGGGACCTAAACCTTCGGGGAATACAAGTGTGTTGGTATTATATGTTCATATTAGTATGTCCTCATTATTAAACCATACAGATACTACCCGATTGCTGGGCTCGGCTCGCATCTCAGAATATGAGGGATTGGGTCCACCACGCTGGCCTAATGCGGGTTGACAAACTTCACACGCCATGGGATAATCTCTAAGACATGCAGGATTCCTTAAGATGTTTTCTTTCGATTAATAATTATACTCGGTAGGTACAACTAAAAAAATACTGTGTAGTCAATGCATATTTTACAGGTCCCTACCTATTGAATAAAGGGAAAATATGGACGATAAATCTAAATAACTATTAACTAATATTTTGACGCACACTGCCCATAATTAGGCTATTATTCCACCTAGCTCAAAATTCTTATAATCCAACATCTGACGCATCTAATGTAACATGTGAGTTTATTTAATGTTGAGAATGCTGGCATCCATAACACAAGTCAAATCTTTCTTTGGGTACCAGAGTTCATACAAATACTTTGTACTGTACCTACCTACTGTTTCTTTTTGCATTGTGTTTGTTTATAAGTATTTGACTGTACAACTATCTGAGATCAATAAACTTTTTTTTTATAATTATTAATATTATACATAATTACGCAATAAGCAGTGATAGCCTAGTGGTATGACCATTGGACTGCCAAGTCGAAGGTCTCGAGTTCGAACCCAAGGCACGCACCTCTGACTCTTCGAATTCATGTGCGTATTAATAATTATTTATCACTCGCTTAAACGGTGAAGGAAAACATCGTCAGGAAACCTGCATACCTTAGAGATTTTTATCGACGGTTTGTGAAGTCTGCCAACCCGCACTAGGCCAGCGTGGTGGACTATAGCCTAATCCCTCTTAATATGAGAGGAGACCCGTGCCCAGCAGTGGGACAGTATACGGGTTGATGATGATGATGATGATAATTACACAATTACATAATTATACTAATTTAAAAGTTGGTTAATGCAGAAGTAACAGTAGTCATAGTACCTATTTGCCTGCCACGTACCGTGGTCTGAGTGTCGAGGGGGATATTATGTACAGACGCCAGCACATCAAGCTACCACAATCTGTCAAATTTCTCAGATTGATTTTCAACTTTATTACAAAGTCATAAGGTTGATATTAAATTGGGAAAATTTGACAGATATGGATAGGTTGACCTGCTGGCGTCTGTACCTACTTACAAGTATACGTAGGATTTGGACTTTACTTAAATTTGTGCTGATTAAGTAGGTATGTAAAAAACCAAATTGTGAAGGAAACCCTCCTACGAATATTAAAAATGTGAAAGTTTGTGAGATTTTGATGAAACTTTACAGTATTATTATTGATACATCAGAATAACGTTTATTTTAATTTATAATGATTTTGAGTTAATTAGCCAAATTACAACGAGTATTAAAAGTAACTTTTCCACGAGGACGAAGTCGCGGGCAGAAGCTAGTTTAAAAAAAAAACTAAAACTAAACTGAGACCCAAACAATATCAAATTATAGTGTAGACTACCAACACTAGTTTCGCAGTCAAGATATGTAGAACTCATGATGATTGACTAGCCTGCTTTCTTACATAATCATTCTGAAACACTGCCTCGTTAGTCTGGTGGTGCTTAGCGCGACTGCTACGCTCGGATCTTGGTTCGATTTCCAGGTTGAGCAGTGTTATTGGGTTTTTATATGAAATTCTTAGTAGCAGCTCGGAGTTTGGATTTGTGCCCGGTTGGCAATAGGCTTGCGCATTGGACCTCAACATACCGGTGAACTGTGGGTGTACATTGGTGTAATTCTGCCAACCCTTCGGGGAATGCAGGCGTGATGGTATGTTATGTTATGTGATGTCTGAAATGATTTTGGTGCCAAGTAATAGGCTAACTAAATGTCCAACCAACAATTTCGGCTGGGCTATAAAACTAAGCAAATATCTAAGTAGGTATCACATCGGATTTCCGAACTAATTTGTTTTTATCATCGGTATGTATTTTGTGAATCATCAGAGAAGAAAATTCGGTACCTAAAGTAAAATGTCAGTAATTATTCTGATGTCTGTTTTATTAGAACAAAGCAACTTTTTCGAGGCGGGGCAAAACCAAAAAAATGGCGCTCCCGAATACATTTATGTTCTATAGGTATTTTTTAAGTTGACCTATTACTACGCGCCCCGCGAAAAATAATGCATGTACTTAAAGATTAAAAGTTGTCAAAGTTGCGTTGATGATGACTGATGAGACGTCTATTCGTCTTCCAAGAAGTTCGAATTTGCCGCCATTTGGCTTGCCCCCCCACCCCACTCCAGATCCTGCGCTGGAACAAAGAGAGAAAGAATCAGAATACCGTTCTATTGGTTCCAAAATTACATTCGGAGGGATCCCTATACAACGTGTTAAAAAAATACCCCATAATAAATATAATTAATTATCAAAGCCAAAAATTTTGTCAGCTGTCATGTCATGGAACCAGATTATTTAACAGAAAGGCCTACGTACCTATTTTACCTAATAATTGTCTACTTTATTAGTTTTTCTAATTTTCATTTTTAAAGTTTTTTTTTCTTTTTCATTCCAAGGTCTTCGATTCGATGGAGGTCTTGAATTCTGGTGGAGTCTCATTGCTGAATTCGTTCAAGGAACGAACTTGCCATTTTTCATTCAAAAGCCGGTTAGGCCGTTAAGCCATTCTGGCATTGTCAATAATGTAAGGAGCGTAGCGCCACCCCGAAAGCCAAACAACAGCTGGTTACTCTCACCACTCACGTAGAACCAACTAACACTGGGAATGGACTTCATTATTTCTAATCACATTTATTTGTCACAACATAATATAGGTAGGTACAGAAGAACACAAAAAAGCTAAAATACGAAATAATAAAAAAATTATGATATGCTGATCCGTGAGGACGACATAAAAGGACCCTAGCTCATCATAATAATTATGCTAGGTACTTCATTTCAATAAATGACGCGGTGCTGGTATTCTGCTTGGGCCTTGTACTTGTAGAATATAATTAAAAAGTATTTTTGTTATAAGTTCATTGTTCTGTATGAACAACTGGTATCGCTGTTTTGACGAGAATAACAACGAAATAATTTAATAAGAGATTTAATAATTATGCCAGAGCGGCACATGGCTAAGCGTAACAAAGCTTATCAACTGGTCTGCTAGATTAAGCTGTAGGTACTAGTTGTTGTCTGCCTGTGGATGGGTGACCATGCTTAACATATCGAGACCCCTCCGTGCCTCAGAGAGGACGTAAAGCCGTCAGTCACTGTTGTCAAACTATGACAATCGTTAGTGGTAGTTAGAAGCCTGACAATTAGTCTATCATATTGATTTCTGACATTTACGCGAATATTTATACTTTGAAATAAAACTACTTTTTACGGATTTTATCGCGTATACTGATATTATTAATCCCGACGTTTCGGACCCTTTACAGCGTCCATGGTCACGGGTAGACTGAGGTGGTGGGCGTCTTGATGATATAATTACTTTTTACTTGTTATATTGATATTATTAATCCCGACGTTTCGGACCGTTTACAGCGTCCATAGTCCCATGACTAATATATTAATAATATAAATATAACGCGATAAAATCCGTAAAAAGTAGTTTTATTCAATGAGTCTATCCTCAGAATATCGTGGTCCAGAAATTGGGTTGCGGAGGTCTGATGGAAGTCTCTTCGTGTAAAATACTAAAATACTTCACTTATGTGAATCATAACTATAAGCTCGAACGTAATGTCAGTTTCTAGCTATTCATAGAAACCGACACAAAATGTCATATTCACAGGTAAAACCCGTTTCCACTCGATTGACGAAATGAATGTTCTCAAAGTAGTCCGAATATTTAGGCCACTGATTGTCTAAATGTGTGGTTAGCAATGAGTTCCGATGGCGGAAAAGAGTATTTAATTGTTCTGTCAGAAAATTCATAGGAACAACGCGATTTCGTGACGTCAATAAGCCTGACCCCTTTAGAGTAATTCTTAGGAGAAACGTTTTATAAACTACAACGTTACATTAGACTACAAGGTAATTTTTAGAGATTTAAGTCTATATCTCTAAAAATTAAACAAACATATCCTCATTAAATAAAACTACTTTTTACGGATTTTATCGCGTATATTGATATTATTAATCCCGACGTTTCGGACCCTTTACAGCGTCCATCCCCGTCTACCCGTGACCATGGACGCTGTAAAGGGTCCGAAACGTCGGGATTAATAATATCAATATACGCGATAAAATCCGTAAAAAGTAGTTTTATTTCAATGTATAATATTCGCGTAAATGTCAGAAATCAATATATCCTCATTAGTCCAGTGGTTGTAAGCGCTATTGGTGAGCTTAGAGGTCCTAGCTTCGATTCCCAGGTCGAGTAATGAAATTCTCAGTAGCAGCTTGGATTTTGGATTTGTACCAAGTTAGTATGTAGTAAAGCTCACCTCCTATTACATGAGACGTATGACCTAAAGACTCGTTGAAAGAAAAACTACTTACGTAAGTTCTACGACCTTTCAAGCAGTGAGACAATCTGAAACTATCAACTAAACCAGATTTCTAAACTTAGCTCTCAATTGATTGTCGTATGAAAGAAATTTGACATTATAATGAAGCGATCTGCAAGGTAAAGCTGCGCAAGCCACGGTCAGTACGTGGATGGGTGTCCATTCTTAACACATCCAGACCCCATGCTTCGGAGAGTAAGTACAGACGCCAGCAGGTCAAGCTATCCAAAACTGTCAAATTTTTCCAATTGAAAATGAACCTTATATTGTTGTATTAAAGTTGAAAATATATCAAAGAAATTTGAAAGATTGTGGTAGCTTGATGTGTTGGCCTCTGTACGTAAAGTCATCGTCACGGTTGTCTTGCGAACATCTACGACAATCGTTAGTGGTTGTCAGAAGCCTGACAATCAGTCTATTCTCAAAATATCGATATTGCCCTAAAATTGGGTTGTGGAGGTCTGATGGCAGTCGCTTCGTGTAAAATACTGATATTCAGCCGCATCTGGTTAGACTGGAAGTCGACCCCAACATAGTAGGGAACAGGTTCGGAGAATGAGAATGATGATATCTAATGGATTCTAAGCATAGAACACAACAATAATCGCATTAAAAAAAACTTGATTTTAATCAATTGTAAAATTATAGTAATGGTGCATCCACACCGCAGTTACTTTTTGTTGAGCAACAGAATGCAACACGATAACATTAGGTAACATTCTTCAGCTTTCACGGCAACATATACCAACGACAAATAACTTTTTGTTATTGGACGTTGCTACTAAAGGGCGTCGTAGACGGCGAAGATACTATATTTTATGTTAAGATGCCTGGATATAAAATATCACACACGGTTAAGTTACTATAATATTATATCCGCTCCAATTATTCTCTCATTTTCAGATACGAGTAGCATGTTATGATATATTTCATATCGCTCGATAGCTTAAGATACTGTAATATGAAAATTTAAAGTATCTTAGCCGTTTGTGATAGTTTATACAAAATGTATAGTGAGCGATATTTTATCTTAACATAAGATAATAAAGTAACTTCGCCGTGTGCGATTGGAAACGTTGCTCCACAAAAAGTAACTGCGGTGTGGATGCACCTTAAGCGTTAACAGCTGAATAGCAACCGTGGTCTTTGACCGATTTTCTATTTTCGTCCCTCGTATACAAAACATTTCCCAAATACACAGACTGCGGCCGAATTCTTTACATAGATTTAACTACTCACTTAGTCTTCCTATGTTTTGTAAATATTTGCATACTTTCCTGAAAATAGGAATGATACATGGTGGCTGCGGCAAGCTATAGCATGCGGGGTGGAACATAAAGACGTAGCGCACAATGTGGCGATGTGAGCCACATTGATCAAAAATTATAGCTTAAAATTCTACTGTGCCCTCCGATTGCCTCGCGGTCTGAGCTAAGATGTCCTGCTGATGGTGGTGTTGTGTGTCAGGTCGTTTTATTCTCTGCAACATGGTTGAGTCGAACGACGCCGATACACACCACACGTCGTACTCGGGTACTCGTCGAACGGGTGCCGTCTGTCGGGGCTGGTCAGCTCTTACTGTCAATGGCGGTCTTTTTTTTCTGTTTATTATACCTACTGGATAAATTTATTAGTACACATCAAACTGCATTGTTCTCATTAACTATTCATAACAAATTTATCAACCAAGATTAACATTGTAATCATGTTTTTTTAAAAGAGTGTCTAGGTATGGAGTTTCTTGCCGGTTCTTCTCCATATGACCGACTTTTTGGAACCGTGCAAATAGTTTTGACTTTTCAAAAGTGCTATTGAAATAAAAAAAATGACTTTGACTAAATAAGACGAAAATTTGATTCATACGTTCTTACCCCAGCACCGATCTTACCCCAACGCACATAATAACATTTTATCTATCACTGACATAACTACCTATCCATTGATGTGTTCACCTGTGCATTGAGCTTTAAAAATCCAATATAAATACTTTTTAAACAAAATCATATTTTTAATTCATAGTTTGCTATGGTTTTGACAGGTCAGAATTAAACTTTATCTGCAAAATATACTTTTATATAATTTAACTTTGAATATTTCAGGGCTCGATTAAATAAAATTTAATTTGAAGCTTTTGTTTTTAAATTAATCTGTGTCAAACTTTAACTTGTAATTCTATTGTGGGAGCCTGCTTTAATTTTCAAATTTGTTTGGACATATGTTTATGTATTGTATATAAATTACCTGGTTTGTTGTCCATTAAAATTTTTCGAGCGGATCAAATTTTCCCAATAATGGGTCCCGACTGTTAAGCCGCTAAGTTCCGCATTAGATTTTAATATTTGTATTTTTGGGTATCAGAGTTCTAGACTACTGGACTGGTTTTTTTGTTCAGTTTTTATTTAACGTTCACTTTTTAGGCAGGGGTTTTTAATTTTTTATTCCTTACTAATCCATACTGCCCTAATAATATTATAAATGCGAAAGTAACCCTGTCTGTACATACCTACCTAAACCACTGAACCGATTTTGATGAAATTTGGTATAGAGATAGATGAGACCTTGGAGAAGGAAGGCTGTCTAATGGATGGAAGGATGGCTAGTATGTACTCTAATATTTGCATAATACGCGTTTATAATTAATTTCTCATACATATCATAACGTCAATAAAACAGTATTGTTAGTGCTCTAGTTAGGTTATACAGTTGATAGGTATATTATCGTCTCGCAGGATGTCGAGCTCGACGGGTCGACGTTCCGACAGGCCGGAGCTAATTGTTATAAATTGTGTTGCCATATAATATTACATTATTTGTGATAATAACATGTTCGCCAAACTGAACTTCTTTATGAGCATTGTTTGATTTCTTTTTATTTTTTTATTGTTTGATCAAAAATATGAATCTCTAATGTATACCATCATAAGATAGCATCACGCCTGTATTCCTGTACTGTGTTAGGCAGAGCTGTACTTATTACTCCCATAGTTCGCCGGTGTTTAAGTCCCGTGTAAGCCGAGCCTAGGTATTTGGATTTGTGTCCGGGTTGGAAATAGGCTAGGCCCCTATTACATCCCCAGTAGGCGGCACGCGTGCTCATCATACGCGTGCTTTCAGCTGATAGGATGCAGGGCAAGGCCTCGCTAAATGATGGGGTCCAGCGAGTGCTGCACCACTGCCTGTCATGTTCGTGGTGAATTTCACGGATCCCATGGCCAGGCATAAGGCAAGTTAAGGAAAGTGCGGTTTTTAGTCGGTACGAGTCCAACGGGTGGCGAAGGATCCATGATAAAAAAATCCGTAATAAAAAAGGTCCCTATTACATGGGATTTAAACATACTGGCGAACTGTATACAATAGTATACTTCTGCCTAACCCTTCGGGGAATACAGACGTGATGGTATGTTTCTGTTGCCTATGTTTAATAGGAATTCAACTTGACCTCAACCTTAGGATTGCATTCCTTTAACCCTTTTTTATTTCAAAATTCTATACATATTTGAGGCTAAGCATTGCTTATTTTATGGAAGGTATCTATAGAATATAGAGCTTTGAATATTTTTGCTTATAAATAAGTGTTGACGTGGAGTTTGAAATTTTCATGCGCCACCTGCGAGAAGGTCGTCAATTACATTGATTTTTGCCCTCTGCTCCCAACAATATTATATTATATAATAATAATATAATAAAAAATATTCCAAAAAATCATTAAAATTTATAAAATACAATATAAATTGAAATAAAACTACTTTTTACGGATTTTATCGCGTATATTGATATTATTAATCCCGACGTGCGACGTTTCGGACCCTTTACAGCGTCCATGATCACGGGTAGAGTAAATATAATTAATAATATCAATAAAATCCGTAAAAAGTTTCAATTTATAATATTCGCCTAAATGTCAGAAATATACAATGTAAATCTTAAGAATTATAGTGGTATAACAATATTAGTTGCCTGTACTAGGATAAACCTGTGCCCTTAACACTGTATTACATAACATACAATTGACGAAAAGCAATGATAGCCTAGTGATATGAGCCCAATGCTCATATCAAAATATCATCTTCCTTTTGCTTGCAGTGACTAATCACTTCATGACCGAAGATCTTACGATTTAGATGTTCTCAAGTTCAGGCGTAAGCGTAACTAAAGGAAACAGGGATTATTTTATAAATAGATTAAAAATAGCTCATACTCCACGACACAACAAATTGTCATAAATTAGTCTTTTTTTATTGCAATAAATCAGAGGATTCATTAAAAATACACACACAAATAAACAATCAAGGCGTTAACATCGGGTCAAGTTAAAAACAACAAATGATAATGATACTTTCTCGTTTTGCCGTCACAATATTTCCAGAGGAACGTTTAAATGAATCATTTCGGCATCCACGGCAACTGACATCTCAAGGATCATTAATCAAGAAGGTTCACAAATTTAAAAAATAATAATTATTTTTTGTTTGTAATTCGCAGAACTAAAGCGTACGGCAAAATCATAGATGTTATAATCGTGTAGAAGGGTTAGGTAGTTTAAAGAAGGGTTAGGCAGAGGAGTATTATACGACCACTAGGTTAATTTTACACCATTAAGGTGGCAAATATAATTATTATTGTCTGCTAATTAGCGCCTGGACGTATTAAGGAGAGATTTAAAAAAATACTAACATCTTGTGCCTCTGCAGCTTTCAATGTCGTTTCTATCATAACGACGTCTGTGGTGTAGTGGTTCGCGTGTCGTGGGTTTGATTCCTACACAACACAAATATTTATGAGATGAACATTATGTGTTTGTATTTGTCTGGGTGTTTCTTATGTATTTTAAATAAGAATAAAAAAGTATATAAGTATTAAAATTATATTGATAATCTAGTACCCATAATATAAGCTCTGCTTAGTTTGGGGTTTGATGTTGCTATATAAAATTGTCCAAGAACATTTATTTATTTTATTTCATCATCAACCCATATACTGTCCCACTGCTGGGCACGGGTCTCCTCTCATATTGAGAGGGATTAGGCTGTTGTCCACCACGCTGGCCGAGTGCGGGTTGGCAGACTTCACAAACCGTCGAGAAAAATCTCTAAGGTATGCAGGTTTCCTCACGATGTTTTCCTTCACCACTTAAGCGAGTGATAATTAATTATTAATACGCACATGAATTCGAAAAGTCAGAGGTGCGCGCCTTGGGTTCGATCTCGAGACCTTCGACTTGGCAGTCCAATGGTCATACCACTAGGCTGTCACTGCTTATTTTATTTTTTTATATTTTATTTATCATTACTTATTTATCTCCGAGCGTGGGGTCGAATCTCACGCAAACGAAGCTATAGCGAGCTAGTTTTGATATAAGTAATATATAATTGGTTTATTTGGTATTCGTAAACTTGTTGCTCTAGAAATAGCTGGTCAGTGATTCTGTATACAAAATATATGTCCCAAGTGCGACACTTTTGATGTGCCTTTTGCAGGTGTTACTATGAATAATAATTTAATAGATTTTTGATCAATCGTAAAATTTATTGGGACATAATATTAAAAATTTTAATGTATTAAGTTTTTCGTCACTGGCCACGTCAGTCGCATGCCACCGGAGAAGTGGGCGAGAGTAGCTACAGAGTGGGTCCCTTGCAATTTTATTCGTGGACGAGGTCGGTCGAGGAGACGTTGGTGAGATGATTTTGATTACTTTTTGCCAACGTGGTATGAAGAAGCTCAGGACAGAGAGTCCTGGACTAAGATAATGGAGGCCTTTGCCCTGTAGTGGGACACAAAACAGGCTACTTACATAAAAAAAAAAGTTTTGCGATGGATGTGCATAAATAAATATAGCATACCATTCTCAATAAATTCGTTTATTGCACTCCACAATGTTAAATTATAATTATTTGGGACATTTTACACAGAACCATCTAGTCCCAAACTAAGCAGAGCAAAAGCCTCCATACGTCCTTTCTATTCCTCAAGGTTCAAGGCTATTTTGTATTTAATGAATCTTAGAAACAGTTAAAACCTTTTTAATTTATTGTAGATTTTTTAAAAGTTTACTTATCAAGACATATCGTTTAGTTTTTACTAAATGTGATTAATTCTTGCCAGAATTTTAATTTTGTTCAAAATTATATTCATAATATTATATAGAAATGGAAGACTTCGCGCGACCAGAGGGCTGGTTTATTCTTGGGTCAACGAATTAGCATTGCCATTCAACGTGGCAATGCGGCCAGTCTTCTGGGAACGTTACCAGATGACAGCGATGTGGAGGAATACTTTGACGCTTGGACGTGATAATTATTTATTAGTTCTTTTCATTTTCCTTTTTTTTTTGTACATTAGGTAAATAGATAATACATAGAGTAAAAAATCAAAATATACATTTCAGAATATAGAAATACAGTACAAAAATTGTAAATATTGCACATATTGCATTTTTTTGTAAATACGTACCTACTTATAATATTTATAGAAACACCCAGACAAACACAAACACTTATGTTCATTACATAAATATTTTTATCTAATCGGAATCGAACTCACGACAGGTGTCGAGGTGATAGGGGATAGGTGATAGGGGATAGGATATATATCGAACTTATACCGATTAAATCCACACTTACCTTTATTCGCCCTGTAGTCATGGCCATGGGATCCGTGAGATTCGCCACGACCATGCCAGGCCAGGTCCAGCCGATGGAACTCTTTAATTAGCGATGCTTTGTCTTGCATCCTAATCAAAGGCACGCGTATTTTGGAGACAAAAACAAAAGCACGCCGCACCAGGGAGTGGAATTTTCAGACGCCAGCAGGTCAACTAGCCAAAACTGTCAAATTTCCCAATTGAACATGAACCTTATAACTTTGAATTAAAGTGGAAAATCTATCAAAAACATTTGACAGATTGGGGTAGCTCGATGTGCTGGCCTCTATACATAAGTACTATATTAAGTTAACACTATCTACCCGGCACACCCAACAAAATACTCACATTCCATTGATGACACCATTACACAGGAAATAATAAGGTAAATATGTGCTAATAGATGTACTTACAGATAGGTAGGCAATTGTTGTTTATTGTTGTCCTTATCTTGAACTGTTGACTATTCGAGAGGTATATAATACTGTGGGCATCCTTTTTTTATAGTACGGAAAATCCTCAGGGAACCGACTAAAACCACACTTGCCTTCACTTGCCCTATAGCGGCCATGGGATCCACGAAATTTGCCACGGCCCTGACAGGCTGTAATCCAGCTTATCATGGTCGTGATATATTATTTAAATAAATAAATATAAATATTTGGAACATTTTACATAGCACCATCTAATCCCAAACTAAGCAGAGCTGTACTAGAGAATGTATAATTGTATATAATATTTATATACTTTGTTTATTACATAAGTATTTACAATACATACTAAACACTTAGACAAACTCAAACACTTAAGTTACTGTTAATCACATACATATTATTTTGTGTCCTGTGGGAATCGACTCCACGACCTCTCACGATCAGCAGCCCACCTCTCGAACCATAGACGTCGTCAATTTCTTATTTATTTATAAGCAATTGTTTTTTTAGGAGTTCATTGAACATTAGAGGCTAAGTTTCTGGCTCTTTAAATATAACATATCAATATAATGCCCCCATTTTCTAATGAAAAAACACATAGCACTTTGTTCGGTCTGAGTATCGAATCCAGGACCTCAGCCTTAGCAGTCAAGCTTGCGGCCACTAGACCAATAAGGCAGTGGTAGTATAGAAAATTGGCGTACAAATAGCAAGCGTCTATCTTTCACCAAATCTTGAAGGTAAATTGTAACAAAATATGCTCAAATAACCCATGCCCTATGGCTGTGGTAATATTTTGTTGATCCTATTACGATAGCCACATTCAAATCATCTCTACCCCTATGATGACTTTACCACATAAAATAGGGAGCCAGTGTCGCTAAATATTATGAATAGGTATAATTTTGAGCAAAATTAAAATTCTGGCAAGAATTAATCACATTTAGTAAAAACTAAACTATAATTATGTCTTGATATTTAAACTTTAAAAAAAACTACAATCAATTAAAAAGGTTTTACCTCGTTACTTGAGATTCATTAAATACAAAATAGCCTTGAACCTCGAGGAATAGAAGAGGCGTAGCCTTCTGCCTGGAGTGAGACAGCAACGGCTGAAAAAAATAATAAAAAAATAATAATTAATAAAATACATAATAAATATTAATCTACTAGAGGTAAATCAAAAAGGTCTTAATAAAGAAAAAAATGTTTATTACGGTAGACGTTGAAATACTATATTTTTTTAAAATACGAAATAAGAGCTGAGATCCTTGCATCGACGCAAAACAGATATACAATTTTTTAAATCGATACACTTGCTAAACGGCACCATTGTGTTCAGAATATAGTAATAAGATATCAATAACGTAGTTTTAACAATACAACCAACCGATGTGATTCAAGATTGTCCTCAAAACCTTTCTATTTAGGAGTGCTGGATTTATCAAGCTTGATCCCCTTAAGAGAATCCCACGCACCGAAGGCATATATTATTCAAAAGTAAGAATAAATAAAAATGCGTTAAATTTGTTGAGATACGCATGTTAATGTACCCTCGAGAGATGACAATAAAGTAGGGAATTCTCTGAAATGCTGTATATTTCTATGCAGTTGGAGTAAATAAAAGACAACATGTGTTTTTCAATACTATATATTTTCATATTCAGTAAAATAAAATAAAACATAGGTCAGTATGTACCAGCAAAAACATATTAATTTATTTTGTTGACCTTGACTATCGTTTGGCCACGTGCTTTCTATCCGTCCACACATCCCAGCACAAAGAAGCAAGGAAGGGGACAACCAATCATGAGGTTAATAACTGTTTAGGAAACGAAAACCGACTTCAAGCAGTGTGTGTAAAAATAAGACTTATATGGTTTTCTCATGGATGCCGTAGTCAGAACTGGACCAAATTGAAATGCGACTACACGAGAAGCACCAGCTTTCAAATAAAAATCAAGAATCAAATCAAAGAATCATCAAAATCGGTTTACCCAGTCGAAAGTTCTGAGATAACAAACATTAAAAAAATACAATCGAATTGAGAACCTCCTCCTTTTTTAAGTCGGTTAAAAAAAGGCAGAGGGTAGGGACCAATGGCTATTAATTCACTGACAAGAGCTCTTATTATAATTATTATTATTATATCATCACGCCTGCATATCCCGAAGGGTTACGTAGAGGTTTATTAATGGACACCCATAGTACCCGGTATATTTTAGGTGCCATTTGCCCAAACGGGCACAATTTCAAACTCCAAGCTGCTACTGAGAATTTCATAGAATAACCCAATAACACTTTGCTCGATCTGGGAATTGAACCCAGGACCTCTAGCGTAGCAGTCGCACTTAAGACCAACGAGTAGAAAAATACCTCATTCGCTATTCACCACAACCGGGGAAGCAACCCTGTCATTACTGGCAACCACACGATATGTTTCGAGAATTTTGATGATTAGTAATTCGACTTCGATGTCCTTCTTGGTGATTCATATCGATGCAATGATAATAACTATCGGACATCCGAAGTGACCAGTGGTATTGTTATATATAATATAGCTATTGCACGCCGTTTCACCCGCAGCCCAAAGAATTTTTTGAGACAGAAGGTAGCCTTCTCCATATTTCTGTACCAAATGTCATAAAAATCTGTGTAGACGTGAAAGCGTAACAGACAGATAGACGGATAGTTACTCGTACTTTCGCATTTATAATATTACTAGAAGGGATTAAAGTATTTGTATGTTCGTCCTCTATACGTTCCTATAACTACTATTCATGCGATTACGATGAAACTACTGTTGATTAATTGTGTGAGTGCCCCGCGCGCGCCCGCGAAGGTTTCTTTATGGAGAAAGAGACATTACAGTGCACAGCGGCTAGCTAGTACATGTATTATTTTTTAGTTTGATTGAACCACATTATTGCTGTATTGTATTGAAACTGAAACATACGGACAACCCGTACGGAACAAGTACTTTTGGTCTCTGTGTCACATAAGATTTTGGTTGAGTTTTGTAAAATTGATTAAAAATCATCATCCTGTGAGCCTTTTTCCCTACTGTGTTGGGGTGGGCTTCCAGTATAAACAGATGCGGCTGAATATGAGTATTCTACACGAAGCGACTGCCATTAGAAATCCGCAACCCAATTTCTGGGCAATACCGATATCCTGAGGATAGACTGATTGCCAGGCTTTTTGGGCTTCTCATTACCACTAACGATTATCAATGGTGTTCGTATGTCAACCGAGGCACGGAGACAGCTTGAGGCTTGACCCTGCAGAACGGTTGATCAAAGTAAACTTAGCTACAAATCCTTAAAAAAAATACCTTAAAGTGAATTCGTTGTAACTTTGCGTTTTAGTTTAACCTATTTAATTTTAGCTTTCATAAATCCTATTAGTCAACTTACACAGTCCGTGCAGACGTTCATGTGGGTCACGTACTTAGAAATTTGTGAACAACCTATGTTACTCATCACCGCGCACCGCTCGCTGTATACGGTAAAATAAAAATAAACGAAAATTATAACCACAATTTATTAACGTTGACGTTACCACAAATACATAATTATTTTCTTTTTTATGTGATGTCGAGACGCGCAAGACGCACACTTAGTGTTAAGTGCCACCCAGGAGTTTGAATATCAAAGTCCTATTGCCCTGTAATTTCTCTGGAAACATTGACCTTCGACTGGAAAACAGTACCTAATGCATGTGCACTATAGTCTGCTTGGTGGTCGAATATCTAGCAAAGGTGTGGTACTTCCACTTGGTGGTAGGTTTCTTGCAGAAGAAAGCTACCACTACATAATATTATGTTGTTTTCTTTTCTTCCGGAGCTACCAGCTACCTAGTTACGCCGGAGCATCGATATTAAAAACTCTTTTGCAGGATCTCTTATATCCGGCAACACTCATGATGATAGAAGATTTATTAAAAAAGAACTAACTACCAATTAATTTATAGGTATAATAGATTTTAGTGGTTTTTAACATATTCGTCACTAGTGAATCATCAACATATTTACCACTTATCTGATTGCCACTTACTGAAGAATCTACTTTAGTAGTAATCCGTTTTATTTGTTTTTTTTACTGAACATAAAAGAAATTAAAAAAACTCCTAAAATTAATTTTAATATTGTGAATTTTACGTAGGTTTGTGTTATCTATGACATAATTTACATTACCTACATTCCAAAACTTGATAATTAATTTATAAGGTTATCAATTTGAGTAGAGGGGTCCGTGGCTAAGTAATAACTAAGCTGATCTACCTATCTGTAAGGTTAAGCTGCGCTAGTCGCGGTCAGTCAGTCGGTGATCATTCCTAACAAATCGGGACCATCGGTCCCGGTCGTCATACGAACGCCTATGACAATCGCTAGTACTAGTCAGAAACCCAAAAATCGGTATTACCCAAAAATTGGGTTGCGGAGGTCTGATGGCATTCGCTTCGTGTAAAATACTGATATTCAGCCGCATTTGGTTAGACTGGAAACCAACCCCAACATAGTTGGGAAAAGATTAGGAGGACCAGTAATTATCAATTCGAGTTAAATTATGTGGTTCAAGCAACGGGAGCTAGCCAACGATATCCTGTTTTCATCCGATACTCGAACAGACTATTCGTATTTACATTAAGGAAATAAATATTTGAAAAACATGTGTGGCGTCGTGATTAGTATAATAACAATACGCAGTCGTGGGTCAAAGTCACGTTGCGCCGGCGCCTCGGCCGACACTCCTAGGCACGTACTATTCCATATGTGAAAACTGCGTCGGCCACACACGCTAGTTACAATATACCTAGATACGTATTTGTACCTGTATAGGTTATAGGTATGAACGTAGATAATGAATGACAGTTAAACAACAGTTTAAATGAACACATAAGATTAAGTCGGACGTTAAGACGTTTAAGTTTGGTGAATGAGGCGTTAATGGATAAACGAAAACCGCGGAAAAGTTGTGATGTACAGACGCCACGCCTATCCAATTGTCAAATTTTCCCAATTGAATAAGAACCTTATAAGTTTTTGAATTAAAGTTCAAAATCAATAAAAAAAAAATGACAGGAAGCTTGATGTGCTGGCGTCTGTACTTGATTGAATTGTGTTCTTCGTTGTAGAACTGTCCATAATAAAATTATAAAACGTATTTTTTTATTATGTAGTATTTTACATAATATTAAAATTTTCCAATAGTTTGGAAGTAGATGAAACCTAGTGCAGTATCCAGTGATTACATAGTACAAGCTCTGCTTAGTTTGGAACTAGATGGTGTTGTGTAAAATGTATTATTATATTAGAGCAAGGAAATGCACCTTTGATACTATCAATATGTAAGTATGTCTATAGATCTGCCATACGCTCGAACACACAACACATGCAGCAGATAACCATATAATACTTTTTTGACGTTGATTTCCTTGATTACAATTTTATGGAGATGACCTGCATGCCTTAGAGACTTAGAGATTTTCTCGACGGCGTGTGAAATCTGCCAACCCGCACTACGGCTAGCGTGGTGGACTATAGCCTAATCCTTCTCATTCTGTGAGACGAGACCCAGGCACAGCTGTGGGACTGTATATAGGTTGATGACGATGAAGATGAGAAACAAGCATAGGGGCTGCCGCTTACCAGATGGTAGCAGCAACCACAGCGTATTGACGTCAACAACACCAGTTTATGGTGGTATCACTCTTCTGTTGTCATCTTGAGACCTCAGTTGTTAAATCTCATATGCCCAGTAATTTCACTGTCTACATATATTGTCCTTTAAACCGAAACACAAAAATATTTGCGCATTTTTGCTTAACGATAGAATATTTGGCAATACTTTGTTACCACCTCAGATGAACTCCGCAGCATGAGCAGAGTCTGCCATAATAAGTAGAACTTAAGTAAAATAGAAGTAACTTTATTAAGATAAATCAGCCTTTGGGGCAGACATAAGCCATAAGTTACTTACTTTCGCAATCAAGGTATGGCATAGTGGGAGTAATTCCACTCAAATTGGCTCTGCCCGACTGGGGAAGGAACCTCCGCCTTGCAGTAAATCGAAGTGAAATAACACTGCTTTGAGCTGTGTTGCGTTCCTTACGGTGAGCAAGGTTGCCAGTGCTCCGCGAGGAAACGTTGTGTTGGCAGTGGGGGGACTTTGACCCTTATACTGCCAACCCAACTATTCCTCTTTCGTTTAACGGGGTCGGCAACACGCATGTGATACCCCTGGTGTTGCAAGCGTATCGGTTACTGATATACGTATAGGCTACGCTAAACGCTTACCATCAGGTGGGCCGTATGCTTGTTGTCACCTTAGTGGTATAAAAAATATATGAACATTATAATTATTAAGTCTACCAAGAAAATCGTTTTCCGTCAGTGTAACATTGTAAAAAATTGAAACATAAGTAATCATGAACACATACAATGTGCACGCTTAAGGTCCTTTATTACCATCCGATTTTAGAATCGCTCCTTATACGAGTTCAAACATTGTCAATTGTCGCCGTGGTCGTCTACCTGTCTGTCCAAACACAGTGGGTATGCTAAACTACCGCGTTATAGTATTTTACCATGAACTTGCATGTTTCCTTTAACAAGTGGTTTTCCTGTTTCCAAGTAAATAACATCCAGGCATTATAGTATTATTAGGAACGGAATTTTAGCTGTGTATTCATCAGAATTCCAGAATATGGTTAAGTCTTGTCAAAGTTAAAAATGATGTTATTCCTTTAATAAATATATTACAACAAATTTCTTAAGGTAACCCAAAAATGGATACGAATGGATGCGAGCTGCCCGTGACCGGGATGGTTGGTGCTCTTTGGGGGAGGCCTACGTTCAGCAGTGGACGGCAATAGGCTGATATGATGAACCCAAAAAATACATACTATATGTAGGTATAGCCGGATAATCCTGAAAACTATCATAGAAATATTTATAATAGCTTATCTTTGTGTCCCAGTTATATCTACTGAAATTACAGATGTAAAGGCAATGGGGGAGTCTACTACCTAATGTACTTATCTTTCAAGGGACGATTACTTAAAGCCAGTAAAATTACGGGATAATTGACGTCTCACGATTACAACGCGTCCATACCTTACAGCTCATCATCGGGTGGGTATTGTGCTTGTCATCTTAAGGCAGTCCCACTTCAATAGCTTGTAGTGAAATATTATAGTACAAGTATTTGTAGAAGCGTATGTAGCATTTTTTGCGAAGCCTATTTTAATCTCCGTGGCCAGCTATTTCACGACGTTGATATAAATATGACAGTCAGCGCTTTTCCTCCGTTTAGGTTGGTGGCACCCCAACTAGGGTTGCATACAAAGGGTTAAGCCCTTCGCTTTAGTGGTTGTTGTTGGCTATAAACAAAAAAATAATAGCTCTGTCAACACAGTCAAATCGAAGGGTTCCTATGTCTTTACCTAAAAATGTGTTTCACCGATTATTCCAATTAAATTTGATCAATATTCCTGTGACATCATTTTCTCGCTGCATTACTTATCTTGTCGCTAACCATTGTCTCGCGACGAGATAATAATATGGGACGAAAAAGTGATATTGCGGCTGGGCACTTTTTAGGCTAACAGAGGACAGATTTGGATCTTACCATAATACTTGGAACAGTACCATCACTACTACTTTATTCTTACCACACTTGCCTTCCCTTTCCCCTATATGTCACGGTCATGAAATTCGTGACATTCCCCACGGCCGTGACAGAAGACAAGTATCTGGGATTGCTACTAATGTTAGACATTAATTCTCCGATCGTAGGTGTCATATTGTCATCGCGGTATCGTCATGGCTCAGGTATTACATGATTACTAAAGGAAATGACATTATAATTGTAAGAAATAATTGTAATAGGTATTTATTTAGTTCTTTTCTCACGTACTGAGTTAATCACTATATTTCCATTTAATATACCTATGCTTTGAAAAAGCATTTTTATTCTGGGTTAGTCAACCCTGACGTAGACATGTTTAATATGTAGTTAAAAACTTTTGAGCATTAATTTTTGAGCATTTTACTAACTAAATACGTTTTATTGCGAATGTGTTTTGCCAACGGATCGTCAATGTATGGAATGTTTGGTATGAATAAAAAACTAGGTGCCCATAATTTGGGATTTAATGATTCAATGAGTAATGTTATGCGTAAAAATAGGTCACGCTTGCGACCTATTTTAGGCACGCAAAAAAGGCGATTGTTTACATTATTGTAGCAGTTAACATGCTACTGTCTTATGTCTAGACCAGATGTTAAGTTCTAAAACTAACCGCGTCTGAACCTTACCTAGTTACTGCATGTCTAGACGACGGTCTACAACATCCTAGTTTGGCAAAAACGTTTTGACGCACCTACCTACATGTATTACTTTTCACCATTTTGCTACGTGAGTCTTTTAATATCATTAACTTTTTTTATAAACAAATAGTAGTAGACTATAGCTTAACCCTTCTCATTCTGAGAGGAACCCTGTGCCCAGCAGTAGGACAAAAAATGTTTTGATGATGTTAACCTAGTGTTAAGTCGGCACACCTTCTGTCTTTCGAATTCAAGATAATTTGGAGTTTTAAATGATTAGGTGTCACTTGCTTTGAAGGAAAAGGAAGTTACTATAATGGCACTTACCTCCATAAAACCCTTGAAGGTGTCTACCAACCAGAACTGTAGGGCCGATCATCATCATCAACGGATAAAGATCCTCACACCTGGAGCTAATTATATTATCTTGTACTGTGTTATCAACAGTACAAGATTATACTAGCTTTTTACACGTACTTATAATACAATGCTGGCCAAGCATGTTTGGCACCTAAGTAGACTAAATAAATTCATGTCAGTGCGGGAGATTTTGGGCTGGCGCCTCGTATCTAAACGGAAAGGGGCCTTGTCCAGAAATGAGTCACTATTATATAAAAAAACTATGTAATAATTGTGGACCTGACAATAAAACCGAGAATACACAAACGAGTCTTTAGATTTTTCTTTTTTACGGTTACATTTGTTAATTGAACGTATTGTAAGTTCCACTAAAATGATCTTGCACAAAGACCCTACAGAATCTGTGGCACGAACGCAAGTTAAATAGCGGTCAGTTTGAATATAACTTCGGTTCGCTGTTCCGCAATGTTATCAAGTATTGTGCCACTCGTCGACGGGTTGTTGCTTAAACTTTTTTGCAGGCACAGTATGATTTTTGATGCAATAATGATGGGATAACACTAATATTTAATTGTCATAATGATTTTTTATTTATATAAGTCATGTCAAATGCATTCTGGGGTGCAATTAATAAACGATGGAGATACGCAAAGTGCAAGTTTAATTTTAATAAAGGGAAATTATTTTTAATCGCACATAATCCTTCATTTGTTTGAAAATATTTCAAACAAATGAAGGATTATGAGAAATATTTAACGCACCAACAAGGCTCACATGAAATACCCGGCGGCGCAATAAAGTTCTCAATCCTTGTGATACGCACGAGTTTGATGCTTTCATCTCCGCCAGGCGAAAAGAAAGGGACAAAGCGACGCGACGTGACAAATAATGCCGTATGTAGGGGCGGCATAACGGAGCCGTGCCGTTGCCCGTTCCAAAATTTAGTAGTTAGCTCGCGCGTGGTCGCGGTGAACGCGAGCCGAGCGTCACGCTCATGGACACTATTGTTTTTCATTTACGTATCGTACTAAATTTGAATTTCCACAGAAACAGTGTGTTAGTTGAATTAAATACGTTTGTTTTCCATGTGTACGTATGACTAGATAATTGTGTCTATTTGATGTTCCATTTATCGATCTTTGGCAACCCCTAGAGAATTAGGTAGCTTCATATTTTTTTAATACAAAATTTGTTGTATGTAAAGTCTCAGTGTGAATTCTATAAAGTTATTAGTGCTGTCAGTGTCAGCTGTGTAAGCTTATTTGCTATCCCTCTCGGTTGAGTCGAAAGGGAAAGGAAGGCCGAGTGTTGAGCAAGCGTTGTTTTGTTTTCATGATTTTCTTTGCTGTATGTAAATGTAGAGCGGATTAAGAAAATGTAAGTGTTTTTATTTGAGCTTTTTATTACTTAAGTTTAGCATGTTTTACTTATAAATTTTCTCTAGCTGTGATTGTTTAGATATTTTATTATTATTATTATATTTATTGTTCACGTTAAAATTTGTCCACAGTACATTATGAACTTAAACAAAATAACTTTTTAACAATATTTTGTTTTGTGTCATCGAGCAGTTTTGAATTAGTTTGTGTTGTGTTATGATTTATTTGTAGATCACTCTCGGTCATGTGGGCCGGCTCCAATTAGACTTGAGTTCGTTTATAAATAGTCCCCACTTAGGATCACTTGCATGTGACTTGTGCCTACAGTTTGCTAAGCTTCTTGTTTAAGCTTATCGTTTAAAACTTTCTTCAGTCTCTCAATTAGAGAGACTGTAATACCTAAATGTTTCACATTTATCACAGTATTTTATAACTATTCCTGTTCATTTCCATTGTTTGATTTTGATACTGTTTAATTTTATTGGTGATAAAATAGATACCACATTAAAAAAATATGTGTTTATGTTTTTGTATAACTATTTAGGTAATTTTGCGAGTTTTTAAATATATATTACAAATAAACTTGTTTGATTAATTATGGAACTCACAATATCCATGTCCTGTCGGAGACGATTTTCTTTAAATTTTACAACAGATTTTGCCTCAGAGGTAGTTAGAATTATGATCTCCCACTTCTGGTCAAAGACCTTCCTTCTTTTATTTGCACTCTTGTTGATGTTGCGCTTCGGCACATCAATACTGAAGTGAATACATATTCTATCCTACGTAGTTACTTAATTTTATTTATGACTGATGCGAAGGAGTACCTATTTACTCTATGAAATCTTTTGCAACACCATATCGTAGGTAGATAGGTAGGAAGCTATCGCACTGATATGCTAATAAAGGATACAAATCTTTGTTTCCTGAACAAATACCTGGGTACATACATATAATTGATAGTCCTTAGATAAGATTAGCAGAGGACCAGGAAGATGATGACCTGTTATAGGTACACACGAAGAAAAAAAAGCAATGATAGCCTAGTGATATGACCATTGGACTGGCTAGTCCAAGGCCTGAGTTCGAATCCAAGACACACCTCTGACTTTTCGCAATCCTGTGCGTATTAGTTGTTGTTACTCAATTAATAATTCAATATTAACCGGTGAAGGAAAACAGCGTGAGGAAACCCGCATGCTTTAGAGTTTTTTCTCAATGGCGTGTGAAGTCTGCAAACCCGCACCAGACAAAGTAGCGTGGTGAACTATAGACTAATCCTTCTCAATATGAGAAGAGACGTGTGCCCAGGAGTAGGGCATTAGCTGTGGTATGGGTCTAATCATAATTTGTCCTAGTTGACATTTTGTGTCAACTATAATATGTCATGTTAAATGTGTCATCCACTTGTCATTTACATGGACAACAAGACCTCGCTAGTCTGGGTACGACTATCGTGGGTATTATAGTATTAATGCCCTGAATTACCCGTACTTAAGTTGGATTATATTGATATAATAAATCATTTGGACCTACCGAAAAATAAATAATTAGTACAATATTATTAATTGTACATTTCTACTATCTCGATGAATTGAATAGCAGAGCATCCATCACGATAACTGACACTTACTTACTTAAATAAATAAAATTTGTAAATGTAGTTTATTAAATGTTGTTATTTCAGTTTAGTAGGTATATATATATATATTTTTTTTTTTTATAATAATGTTGCCTCATACTAGGATTTTCTCCTGTATTACGATACACGAGAAAATCCTAGTAGGTGCGTTTACAAACACAAACATCCAGACTACTTGTAGGTTATACAAATATTTGTTCCCATATCGAACCCACAACCCCTGTCGCAGAAGCCGTTTGCTGCGCCAAACTTGTCGTAATATACAATTGTTGTACTAGATGGTGCTGTGTAAAAATGACCCAAATATTATTATTATAAAATAATAATAATTGTAATAAATGCTTAGGTGTTAATTGTTTCGTATGTAGGTCACTAATGTAATGTCCTACGCGATAGTACGGGAAATAAGAACTGTCATTTTATTGCAACAAAAATCTTAACTCAGACTAATGAATTTATGAGTTAAGATTTCTTTGATTTAGAACCCTAAATAGGTACCAAACCAAATACTGGATGCAATAATTCCAAATCAGTAAAGAACTAGCAATTTAATGACATTTTTGAAATGACATGTCAAATGAAATTTATGACAGATGGGGAGGATTGGGGACCCTGCTGTCTGAATATTGATGATGATGATTGTGTGATCTCTAAAGCATCATAAATTAGGTGATATTTACTATTAAGAAAATCACTAAATGACAGACATATTAGTCTGTGGTCGTAACCTCGACTGCTACGCTTGAAACCTTCTTGGATACCCAGGTCGAGCAGTGTTATATGCTTTTTCTATGCAATTTTTAGTAGTTTGCATTTGTGCCCGGTTAAAGGCAATAAGCTCTCTCCCTATTACAGAGGTTCTAAACATACCGGCGAACTGTGGGTGTATATGACAATGCCCATTTTTATTTAACTGAACCACTATGTCTGCATCATCATCATCAACCCATATACTGTCCCACTGCTGGGCACGGGTCTTCTCTCAGATTGAGAGGATAATAATATAATAAAATAATATAACACACATTTTACACAACACCATCTATTCCCAAACTAAGCAGAGCTTGTACTATGGGTACTAGACAATGGATATAATACTTAAATACTTTTTTTTTGTAAATACATACTTATAATACATAAGAAACACCCAGACAAACACAAATACTCATATTTTATCCACACAAATATTTGTGTCCTGTGGGAATCGAACCCACGACCCCATGATCAGCAGTCCGGCATTCCAACCGCTAGCCCACGGGGGTCGTCAAATAAAATAAAAGAGGAAATAGGCTATAGTCTACCACACCTGGCCTGGTGCGGGTTGTCAGACTTCACACACCGTCGAGAAAAATCTCTTAGGCATGCAGGTTTCCTCACGATGTTTTCCTTCAACGTTTAAGCGAGTGATAATTAATTATTAATACGCACCAGTCCTGTGGAAGTCTATGGGGAAGGCCTTTGTTCAGTAGTGGACTGTGGCTGTGGCTGATATGATGATGATGACGCACATGAATCCAAAGGTCATAGGTGCGTGCCTAGGATTCGAACTCGAGACCTTTGACTGGGCAGTTCAATGGTCACATCAGTGGGCTATCACTGCTTGCTTGCTGCTGTCTTGATGCCTTGTCTTGATGATTTTCCAATAACAATCAATTGATTTTCAGTTTATCGATGACAATAATTTAGGTACTTGTACCTTCTTACGTATATTTATGTAAGGTCAACCACTCTGGGTTGATTAACCCATAGGAAAAACTTCAAAATAATGGGTGGGAAATACATTGCAATATGCATTTAGGTACTCAGTGTGGGGAAAAATGTATTTAATATATTAATTGAGTCATTTATTTTTCCCTAAGTACATAGTTTCAGTAATTTAATTGAACTCACGTCGTTGTGGAAGTGGAAAAGTACTGGACTTTAAAAATTTAAAATTCGAACCATCGACACGAAGAAGAACTAATATAAAACACACGTTTTTTGTCACTTAAAAGTTACTTTAAAAGTAAGTCATCGATGATCGTGTATTATTGAAGTAGTAATTACTACGTTATTTTAAATAATAAATAATTAAATAAATATTTTGGAACATTTTACACAGCACGCAAAGTTTTTATTATGGGCAATGGATATAATGAATTCGGTGGCGAAGTAGACATATTTTCTGATTCTGTATCTCGGTTTCACAAGAATGTTCAGTGCTGTCTAGAAAAGATTATCGTATGAAATAATTTGTTGTCGAGGTCCAGTGCTTCTCACATAAAATACGGTGTCCTTAGTATTGTTTAATAATTTACATTAGATACATAATTTAAAAAATAAAACAGAATTGTTATCCTACATAACATTGCATGCAGCGTTTGCTTATAATTAGTTGTGCAAATAGCATAAGACTATATTTATGATGATTATACTTAGGTATTATTGTAACAACCGTTTGCGAACCTATATAAATAAATAAAATAAATAAATATAACATTAACAGAAACACCCAGACAAACACTTATGTTTATGTTTACAGAAAACTTATGTTCATGACATAAATAGGTAGCTCTTCCTGTAGCTACCTGATAATAAGTTCGTACTAATTATTTATCACGTTTAAACAGCGAAGGAAATCATCGCGAGGAAACCTGCATGTGTTAGAGGTTTTCTCAACGGTGTGTAAAGTCTGCCAACCCGCACTAGGCCAGCGTGGTGGACTATCGCCTAATTCCTCTCAATCTGAGAGGAAACCCGTGCCCAGCATTGAGACAGTATATGGGTTGATGATGATGATGAAGATATAGTTGTTCAGTTTAATAAAAATGGGCATTGTCATATTTCAAGATATCGGATTTCACAGATATCTACATATACACCCATAGTCCGCCGGTATGTTTAGACCCTCTGATGAGATGAGATTGAGAGGGATTAGGTCATCGATAATATATATTAGGTACCTAATCCCAAATACCTAATGAGCGGAGACCCGTGGCAAGCAGTGAGACAGTATTTGGGTTTATGGTGATGATGATATAATGACTAATTATTTAACCATTAAATCTGTGACAGGCTAGACAGTACTGTCATCTGTGGGATTATCTATGTTACAAACTAAGATGCCTATGCCCTGGATTAGGTTATGTACTAAGAGACAACTTTGTGAATCACAGATATTTGTTAGCGAGTTGGATAGCGAAAATACATCTCGTATTTTTTTTGTGTCTGTTATTTATATGTTTATAAATTCCCCCGCGACATAGGGCTTGTCATGTCATGCAATATTCTTTTGTTTGGACTGTGGTAAATTCTCATGGACCATCTACCACCTGAGGAAGTGACTGGATTAGTCGGACTTATACGGACTAACAACAGCACTTGCCTTGCCCTATAGTCGTGGCAATGGAAGCCGTCGAAAATACACCCGTACCACCGTGCAAGACATTCTCACACACTTTCATGATTTGTGTTTATCTTCTAGCCGCAGATAATTCCTATAGTAGTACAAAGTACCGTATTGTATCAGTAACTAATCATATTGATTAATTAGAAGAATTAATGCTTCATAAGCGTGTTAAAGTAAATTTTGTCAAATGAGCCTCTTTTCATTAAAATGAATTATAAATAGAAAAGTTTCAAACCGTTTGTTCAGCAATTCTGCATTATTCATATTGAGTACAAAGTGTAAACAAACGCTCTATTTATTATGGAATTATAACGAAGATTTATGTTAAGGGCGCAGGTGTTATCTCAGAAATATAATTAAATACTTTGGCTGTTATCAATGCACAATGACCAGCAATATCAGTCAATATTTAGTTGCTCTGTGAGAGCTTTCCTTATCTGGATTTCCTGTTTTCAATGATACAGTCGTGAGTTATAAGTTAATGATCTCATGTATGTACTTATCTAAGTTTATTTAATACCAGAGTTACCATTTGAATAAGTCGCTTTGGAATCTTACTAATTTACAATGTCAACTAGGTAGATTACTGATATAAAAATAAAACAAACTATAAATAACGCACAAAGAATTTCTTTGTGTAGGTACTTATCGCATTTAAAATCATCAGATATCTTTCTTTTGTTTCAGAAATCGCTTCGGTATCTTGTGCATACAAGAATATTATAAGTATAAAACAAACAGGCACACCGCCCACGTAGCGAGATAACGCAGCATCCCGTCCACAGAGAAATTAATAATCTGGAACACGGTAACAGGAAGCATGCCGATAAAGTGCTCCATGCTGGAACAGTGTTGATGAGAGAACCGCTCCACGCTACCGACACTCTAATATGCTTAGCTGACACCTGCGAACTACAGTGCGCAGTTAACACAATGTTGTCTGACTGTCCAACACACTACAAACGCGACACGTCTGCACACCACGCCCACAGAACTTCAAAACTTACTCCAGCTACAACACAGACCTCATCTAAAATGGATCACATAGTTAACGTTCAGCCACCAAACGCGACAAATTATAGTAACACACAAATATCATGTGTAGTAACGAATATCGACCGAATGGCACACGACAATCATTCCAATGATAATTTAGAACGAGTTCACGAAGCGACTGACTTAGATAGATGTAGGATACTTAAAGGAAAATTAGAAAGCCAAAATGAGTCTGAAAGACGATGCTCTGACACAAATAAAGCCACCGAAAGATGCGTATTGCATAACAACAAAGATGTATATGGAAAAGAATCGATTACCAGACAGAGGGTTGAAGTTAACGAATACAGTGGTTCAAGGCGGGCCTCTAATTTGAAATTTAAATGTAGTCGGGATGCACAAGAGTGGATGGGAGCGATCGGAAGGACAATGGGCGTCCGCGTTCACGTGCGCACCATAGCCGTCGTGGGGTTGATCCTGGCAATGTTAGCGACAAGTGAAGCGGCGCCGTCGAGGCACCGACCCACGCGCAGCGCATATCATGAAAAATCTGCGGTAAGTTCTTAAATACTTTATTTAAAACAAGCCAGCAATTTAAAACATCGAGATTGTAGGTGCACATTTATGGAGATTATAACAACAATGGGTCCTATGATTTATAGTATGTAGGAAGATGCTTCCATTCTGGCTTATGCATACTAAAGAGTGTAAGATACGTGTGTATCCTGAGGACTTGTAAACTTCAGTGCCGTCCCAAGCGCGCCGGAAACGTGCTGCTTATTATACTGGCATTGTCTGCGTTATCTGAATCTGTCTGATTTACCAGACAATGTCTTTCTTTATACAGCCATTTTTTGGAGCACGGATTTGTGTGTGATCTTTTCATACAAAACAAAAGAAGTTGGTGCTGTCATTTTAGTAAAATTGGGTTTTGTTTACTCGGACTGAATTTGTTTATCAGCGAGACTTTTTCATTTTTTTATTGATTCTCCGCTGAATATATGAACCTAGTTCTATTAATATCTATAGCAAATAACCATATACATCGAACGAGGATTCCATTATTGTATCATAGAATGTGGGCAATGCAGGTAGGTACTATTACTTTTATGATTCGCGTGTAGTCGGATCACGTTATTCGATTACAATCGTGATGTTATGTAAGTCCACATAGGTTGCGTCAGTAAAGCCCGCAATGAAGGTCTCCCTTTTACCCGGAGAATGTTTGATTCTCCCTTAAAAGGGACCGTTATCCACTGACGGATTAACGACCATTTTAAGGCGTATTTCTACTGAGTGCAAGTAATATGGGGACAAAAAGCTGGCGTGTCGTATTAGATTACTGGCAGTGACAGACGGACGGACCGTTTGGGAGGAGATTAATGGGCTAAGTGACGAGTGGGAGGCGTGCCTCTAGTCCTCCGCGAGTCGGGAAGACATCCCGCTCATTTATTTCGTGGACCGTTACAAATAGTGAAAAATTCCACTAATTTTATTGGGGCCATACGACGGAAATACGGAAATTGTTCCACACACGTGTCAGGTAATCGAATAAAAGTATATAAATGAGCCGAAATTACTGTAGCAGTAACTTGAATCATGATTTTCATAGTAAACCATGAAGGATATTATAAGGCTGAAGAGTTTGTTTGTTTGGTTGAAAGCGTTATCTCATATTGGTTTGAATTTAAAAAATATTTTTGTGTTGTATATAACATCAGAGTCAAGCAAAAATTAAAAAAGAAGGGTGACACCGCGGGGAGCAGCAAGTATAAAATATAAAACAATGCTTAGCTTTTTACATTTCACAATCTTTTATGACACCCAATTTCTTAATCTAACGTAGAAATAGATCACAACGAGATAAATTAGTTAGGTCGCACGGGATGAGTTGAATCAGATTTGAACCCGATTTAATTACAGTTTAAACACGGCGTGACCGCGATGTTAACGGTTTCCTGCGCAAGCGCATATAGGCCGTGTTTGCGTTAAACTTTAGTTATGTAAGTGATAACTGGTCCGTTGCAATTACTGAGTAGTAAGAAAATGGAGTGATATGCACGGGGAGCCCTCGATTGCCATGAAAGGTTGCACAAAATCTATATACGTTGTCAGGATAGAAAGAAAGAAAGAAAGAAATAAATTTATTTCGCTACAGTTCGCGTACACACAATTTTACAGAACAGACAACAAACAAAATATATAAGAAAAAACCTATAGTAAAAATATACTTAATCCTATTTAAAACATAATGGTGTGTGCCTCGCGGCTGCGCCAAATAGGTCTAGTTCAGCATTATGTCAGGCCACTAGTGCTTGACGCTGATTTTCAACTAAACCTTTTCGAGATGTCATGGATAAATAATGTACATAGTTTAATGGCAAAACTCACCATCGAAATATGGAATGGAATACACACAACGTTAGACGATGTCACGGTAGGCCTAAAAGTAGTTGGCAGGACAAGCTAGACATGAGTTCCTACTCATGTCTAGCTCTCTACCCTTAGCCTCTCTACCCTCCTGGGTAGAGAGGCTTTCGCCCTACGCGTTCTGAATGTCGACTTCCACAATTTTTTTAAAGTAAGTATGTCTTATTGCCTCCTTCATTGTTAAATTACCAGAAATGTTTATTAGCAGTTTGAGATTAGATATTTATTTAATAGCAATAGATCTAGACCGAGATCTAGTTATGATATTTTTTCATACAGAGAGTAACTTTCGTTTACATTCCATTCTATTATTCATAAATTATGATTCCATTGTGCTGTACCTAGTCCTTACCTTTCCTTAAATCAGGTGTTGGTAAGCCAATTAATTTATATCGTGCAGCAGATGCAGGAAAACTGGTTCTTTGCAATCCTATGGATATTTCCAAACCGCTTGTTATGATACAGTTATTGTGTCATAGGTACTAACAGGTATCAAAAATAACACAATTACACCGCAATTTATTATTGACTGCCTCATTAGTCTAGTGGTCGTAAGCGCGACTGCTATGCCAGAGGTCCTGGGTTCGATCCCAAGGTCGAACAAAGTGTTATTGGGTTTTTCTATGAAATTCTCAGTTGCAGCTCGGAGTCTGGATTTGTGCCCGGTTAATGGCAATAAGCTCGCCCCCTATTACATGAGATCTAAACATACCGGTGAAATGTGGGTGTACATTGTACACCTCCGCCTAACCCTTCGGGGAATACAGGCGTGATGGTATGTTATTTATTATTGAAAATAAGACATGACTTAGACTGCCTAATAGGGAGTGAGCCTATTGCCATTTAACCGGCACAGCTCCATATTCCGAGTTGCTACAGAGAATTTCATAGAAAACCCAGTAACACCACTTGACTTGGGAATCGAATGCATGACCTCTAGTGCTCACGACCAATAGACGAATGAAGTAGTTTTATTACAACCCTGACAATGAATAGGTACTACTTATTGCAAATGAAAATACTTCTTCCATCTTCCACTTCTATCTATTTATATCTATTCATCTATTTATAATTAATTATCACTCGCTTAAATGGTGAAGGAAAACATCGTGAGGAAACCTGCATCCCTAAGAGATTTTCTCGAAGGTGTGTGAAGTCTGTCACTCCGCATTAGTTCAGCGTGGTGAACTATAGCCTAATCTTCTCATTCTGAGAGGATACCCGTGCCAGCAGTGGGTCAGTATAATGATGATGAAATTTGTATAAAAAACTAAAGATGTTTTTAAACATACTCGTACATAATAGTCGTCATTTATCACATAATTTTACTACCTGGAAAGTCTTAATGATTCAAACTCTGATCTAGTGTTCCGTTGCATTTGTTGACACCAACACAATTTAGTGCAGCAGAGGTGCAATCACGACACGTTTACTTTCCTTCGTCGAGTTTATTATCGGCGTAGGTGGAGCGGGTATTATAGTCGGTATCTGCAACACCCAGTATATCTTAAAAGGCGGCAAAATAACGAACAAAATTTTTAATGTATAATGCGATTAAAATAAGGACTCTACGAAGACGTTATTTTCCTCACATTCTGTACCTACCTATACCTACAAGTATAGATAGGTACGATAAATATAGTTCTTTTTTAGTTTCTGTTGCGTATACGCAACCACTAGAAAAGAACATTTTTTTTTAAATAGGCATATATAAGTATGAGAAATATCCTATTTCACAAAATAGGGTTGGTGCCTAAGAAGTATTTTCCCAAATTTTTACATTGCCGAGTATCATCGAAAACGGTAATTAAGCCATGAAGAAGAATCGTAAGCAGAGAGATAGACACGTGCTGAGGGTACAAATATTATCCATTATTACATTCATCCATTGTGTAATTTTACACAATAGTTATACATAATATCAAAAGGTTTACAAAGTTATTTTTAGTGGTTATGTACTACGTGAATAATGGGGACAATCCAGAGCTTGTATTATCTATTTGCGTGAGAATATGAAATGTATTTTCCTCTAATTTTAGGTACTTACTAAATAATTCCACCAAAGGAAAATGAGACGTAACAAAATAATAGTCCAGTTCGCTATTCTGTAATTTTCAGTTTTCTGTATTGAGACAGGATTTTGTTCAATAATAAATGGAGTACAATGTGTCGGTTAGAAGGATACACATTACTTGATACATAATTATACCTCATTAACATGGATACAAAAAGGGATTACTGTCCAAAAATAGCAAAATTCATCTAAAACTTCGCCCATTTTACATCACGGAGTGGAGAGGGATTATGAGGGTCTATTTTTACTCTTTAAACACTCATGGAATCACTTAAGGTTATTTGAATGCTGTTCATAAGGCAGCGCCTTCAAGTAAGAAGCGAGGAGAGGTCTCGTCCTTTGATTGGGTCCTTTGACCGGACCATACTCTGTCATGGTGGTGAAGGGAAGGCAAGTGGCAAGCCATACCTTTCACCTCCCCAAGTAGCGTACAAACAATATCAATTTTCCGCACAAATTATAAAAATTACGTATGAATGTTACCGAGACGATAGAATTATAAAACAGAAGAGACAAAAGAAGAAAACGGAAGAAAATGGAGACAAATCATGTATGGTTACGATCCTCATTATTGAGGGAACGACAAGGAAGAAAAATAAACATAGAACATCCTTTTGATATCTAGTTATACCTACCTACCTACGTACAGCCACTTCCTTCAACAGAGTTTATTTATGCATAGAGATACCGTAACTGTGTGTGTGGGTGACGTACTATGAAACAAAAGGAGTCTGGGCCCAGCTACGATACAGCTAGTAAATGCCTTGCAAACTGCACGGGATATGCATTGTGTGCTGCCTTCCTTCACGGCGAACCACTTAGCTTGCCTGTCTACACCTGGCTTTGTGGCTTATACATATATACCTATATAGTTCACGAATATTTTGGTACACAAATACTGTTGAGTAGTCATTTTCAAAATCAAAATAATTTATTTGCTCGGTTATGGTATTGTTACAAATGGTTTTGTGTATAATTAGGTAACATACCTAACCTTAGGGACGTGCAAATTAAAATTAATAGTGGGGTTCATGAATTTATTTATTAAAGACGCAAGACCCTCCGGAGGGTCTTCACAATTGTTTTTCTATTGTGTCTGCTAACTGTTCCTTGATAGGTTAACACTAACACTGGGTGTGATCTTCATTTTTCTTACAATTCTATTTTTAATTAAGTATTAGCTATTCCCGAAAAACTTTTTGAGACAAAAGGTAACCTATATTCTTCTCAAAGGTACAATATATTTCTATAAAAATCATCATAATCACTTTAGCGGTATAGGCGTGAAAACGTAAAAAACAAACAAACAAGCAGTAGGTATATAATTTTATAGATAGAAGAATAGACATTTATAATTTTAGAGTGGATACCGAAAGCACAATTCATAAAGAAACTAACGTAATAATTGCCGGTGGTGACATAAAAAACCACTACGACTTAGAAATAAAAATATACTTACTTCGATCTTATTAAAATGAAAACATAGTACCTACGTCAACCTTTTTCGATTGACACACGTTAGGGCCAGCTCCCAACTCCAGAAACGCATTGTTATACAATTTTCCTTCCTCAAAATCATGTTGAACTGTCACAAATTCAATTAAATCTAAATCAGAATAATTGTGTGTACTAAGACAATATGATCAAGACGAGTTCCTGTCCTGAATAAATCTTAATTTTTTCAAGTCTAATGTAAAGACGCCTCTTCACAGAGTACCTAAAGATATACAGATAGTATAATTAAAAAAAAAACTTTATATACAAATCTCGAGAAGTTCCATTTTGTATTCTCACCAAAATTTCATTTGAGTTTTATAAAAAAATCGTAGAACAAAAATACGTCATTATGATCTGGTACGGCCTGCACCACACGCGTTTGGAGCGAAGTGACATCCCTAGTCTGAGCAGCAGATTCGCATAAAGGGAAAGAGTTTTGGGAAAAAGAAATGAACTCTTAAAAACATAAAACAGGAACAGATATCAGATCGGACAAAAGGGTGGCTTATTGTTTTCTAAACAGATTGCCATAAAGCAGTACACAACAAAAACAAATTATGATCTGCAAGCGAAACGCTTTTCGCGGTCGTATAGCCTTGTTAACCTTAATATTCTGCACACTATTCTAAATCCCACGGATTAATTGTTTAAGTACTTAAGTACAGAGTCCAGCCACATCAAACTACCACAAGCTGTCAAATTTCTTTGATTGATTTTCGACTTTAATACGAAAGGATGAGGTTCATTTTCAATTGGGAAAATTTGTCAGTTTTGGATGGCTTGACCTGCTGGCGTCTGTACGTTTATTATATACAACTGCCTCGTAAGTCTAGTGGTCGTAAGCGCCACTGCTACTAGACGTCTTGGGTTCGTGTCCCAGGTCGAGCAATACATTACTGGGTTTTTCTATGAAGTTCCCCAGTATCAGCTAGGAGTTTGTGCCCGGTTAATGGTAATAGTCTCGCCCCCTAATACATGGGACGTAACATACTGGCAAACTTATATAGTGTGAGTCTTCATAATGTGCACATATTAAAATAAACAACCATATTTGAAAATATAAAAAAAGATGCTAACATAAAATTTAAAAATTTTAACAAAACCACATTAAATTAACCGGTCAATATTTATTGCAATTAACGGTTGAAATAAACTTCCTATATTCAATATCCGTAACTAAAACAGTAACTGAAGGCTTATTGTATCAACTGTTTTATGCTAACTAAACATTCCTTGGACTAGAACAAAAACTGATGCTTTTAAGAACAATTGTTAAGAGGAAATCAACCTTTATAGACAAACTGGGTTAACTTTTTGTAGATTTATATTACCTATGTATAGTATAAAAATTTTCTAAGTCGATCAATGAAACAAAAATTACATCGTATAAAAAAATAACACATAGGCTTCAACGAGAAAGGGTAGTGTGGAAATCACAGATAAATTTATAATGTTTCTAATAATGATTTTTATAACAGAATAATAATGTTAGCTTTATGAAACTGTACTTACTTTATTGGTAAATAAAATTATTATACTTATTAGTATCCCTAAATATAGGATTGTATGACGTATATGGTCGACATCGTATGATATGTGTATAATTCTCTTTAACCGTAACGAGGTCACATCTGACTGTAGCATACGGCGCTAACATTGATCTCAGTGATAAATGAATGCAAATTCACACATATTGAGTTACACAGACTTCGATACAATAATGAGTAGATGTAGGATACCTAAAATTGTATCATTGTTCAACTATTTCCAACTAAATATTTTACAAAAATAATTAAGTATGTAATACTTACTAAAATACAAAAAATCAAACTTAAACAAAAAAAAAATACAAAAATATATTGCGCCCAACGTGGGGCTCGAACCCACGACCCTGAGATTAAGAGTCTCATGCTCTACCGACTGAGCTAGCCGGGCTTACACACAGTAGCTGAAATAACGAATTGCTTGATTTTACAAATCAATATCACCGAAAGTAATGTTATTTTTAAATAACTAAAGCAGTTTTTTTTTTAGAATTCGTATTTGAGATGTTTCCTTCTATCATACGCTTCCCTTACATATAGATTTTAGTGAACAATACAAGTGAAAATTAACGTGACTCATAATTAAATTGAAACTGCGCTGGAGGCCATCGCTATTGACCCAAATATTCATTACGCTATCTATAGCATCCTATTCGCCACACCGTTTCAAACAAATCCCGTTCATCATTATCTTTGGTATAGTGCAGTTTATATGCCTAATTAACAGTATGGGTGATGGTGAAACATTGTAAAATTTATACACAAACAAACATTATACTTCTTATCGTCTCTATAATATACACACAATAACTTCGTTTGATGTTTAGTGTGTGCATACCTTTTAATCGCCTTGACGTTACATCACAGAATGAATGTCTAGATAGACAGTAGGTATCTAATGAAAAATAAAGAAAACTAATAATGCCTAATTCTACAATTTTATTCTCATAAATAACCTATTCATAAATTGTAACTTCTGTGGTCACTTCATATCTATTCAATTAACAATCTATAATATCCGCTTCA
Organism: Acronicta alni; assembly: GCA_964056405.1. Taxonomy (NCBI): domain Eukaryota; kingdom Metazoa; phylum Arthropoda; class Insecta; order Lepidoptera; family Noctuidae; genus Acronicta; species Acronicta alni. The sequence continues at coordinate 10,427,166 of OZ043927.1, read as the reverse complement.
AATATTAATCTTCATTGTGTGTATCAAAATCAGTACTTATTTACCCGAATAATTATAATTCCAATCAGATCATGCATTTTACAACGACCTACAAATTACTGAGAGGGACTTGATAATCGTCGTGTGGTTGTTAGCTCCGTTGAAATGTATTAAATAAATAAATATAGGAATCACAGGATTAAACTTATTAATTAACTCTTAGATTGATGTCAATATTAGCATAATTGAAACCTGATTACTGGCACTCTTTCACACCATATTTGGTTAAACCTAGATTTCCAGGAAGTTCTGATAACCTAGATATTAAATATGACAATTGAAATGTGCTCAGTATGATAACTGATAACTGAGTTAGTGAGCTAGTAAACGCCGGCGCCCGCACAGAACTCGTAAAATTAAGAAATAATTTAAAAAAAACCCAAACGATCGTTTGGGTGTTTTTTTTAAAACTTTACCTAAATTAATATTAAAGTGAAACTGTCTCGCAGTTTTCCTAAAATTTGGAACAGAACATCAACTTCCAATGTTATAGCTTAGTAGAAAGTATTTATGAACCCTGAATATCGAATTTCTTATAAGTTGAAGTGTTTTTAATACATGTTAGTCAACTGCTTTAGATTGCAGACGGCGATAATGAGTGTTGTTCCACGAATTATACTCAGTATACTCATGTATGTACACAATGCTCGTGAATTATGGTCCCACATGTATTGCAAAAAATATTCTTATTATTCAATAAAATTCTACTTAAAATTAAACAGTTTTGCGCATAAAAGAGTACACTCAATGAAGGTTGAACTGAGTAAAATTTAACTACGATATTAAAGAAATTTAGAAAGAAAATCAAATATATACATAAGTAGGTAAGTACTACACGAATAAATCTTTTAGATCTTACAATTTGAAAAGTTGATAAAATATAAAGAAATACTATAATGATAGCATTGTCAATAACATTTATTCAGTGTTACTTATATGAGATTGCTACGACCCGGCCAAGAGCAACTGATAAGAAGGCCGAAAACTGATAACAATTACTTAAGAATGTAACTATTATCTACTGCAAGGTGCAGTCAACATGTACTTAGTAATCTGATGATGTAGCTAGAACCAAATTACTTCCTTTGCCACTTCTTTATCAACCTCGTTTGTTGGCTTTAAAAACATTTTAAAACCATAGATAATAGTAACATTTATTTTTCTTCCATTGTGTGTGATGTTGAAATTTATAGGTACATCAATACTTACATTACTTACCGTTTGCTTTGTTTCTTATTATACTTATTTATTATTAAAACATGGTTTATTTTAAAGTTTATTAAGTACATACATGACTTTCACATTTTCTTATTTATATTGAGTGCATTGCAACTCTGGGAGCCTGCCGATTGGCATGTGCTGACCGGAAACCGCATCTCCGAGATAAATTTAGCCGGCAAAGAGTGACGGACATACAAAAATAATACTGAAACAAACCAGTTAGACAGAGACGGCTGTATTTCAGTTGTTCAGCTGCTGAATAGGCCTGCACTATTTACGTGTGAATAACGATCATAATTAGGTTATTCATACGATGCTGATAGTAGCTGAAGTTTTTGATCAGTTACAATGAAATTGCGTATTCTGTGATTAGAACACCAAATCATTGCTTTCTGGTATTATTGCTTGCTTCAAATTTGAAAAATATAATAATATTTTATTCTTCATTCAGAAATACTGTTAGAATATGTAACCAAAATGGAAAATTATGGTCAAGAAGGCGACAATGAAACAAAAGCGATGCCACGTTTATTTATCCACAATAAAATTGAATTAAAGATTGAATTGAATTAAATAAACACAACAGTGGATAAATAATGCTTGCTAATGAAGATTCTTATGATAAGGAAGTGCGAATGCTCACTAAACCGGCATAAATCAAGATGTGTTAGAATGATAACGAACACATACAGCATGCAAAAATGTATGCGAATCCTAATTTCAATTCAAAGCGTGTTGCTGTTCGAAAAATTAACAATGTAAATTGTAACAATTAATTGAAGGTATGTTTGAGCACTGTGCCACCAACAACTCACAGATTCATCAATTAGTATTCATTGCGCGCTCATTGGTGGCTCCCAGGTGAGCCCGGACACTATTCGGCGCAATGTTCCGGTGAGTCACACTGCATCCGTCCACATTTACCAATTCCAAAACCATTTTGAACTCTATACCATTGTAATAAGTAACAATGTATATGCAAATAGTAGTATTGTGTTGTTGATTTAGCTCTGTACCGCTTTCCCATTGTTATTCTAAATCTGTTTCAGTGGCGTATTTTTAGACTATTCTTTTAACTTTACATCTATGACGTAGGCGTATCGTTGACCTATATATTCTTTAGTCTCTACGAAATAGTTTAATGTTAATGTCATTATGGAATGGAAAATAGGATATTCAACATTTTGGGTCACTATTGTTTTAGCTAAAATGTTTATATTTTGAAACACAGCGAGTTTTTTATTTTCATTATAAATTACTCATTCGCGTGCAACCTAAAATTTTGTGGATGTAATATTATTAGGCTTCTAAGAATCAGCGCATTTAATTTGTTAGTCTTAATTGTGCTAATAATTGCGGCACATGAAGATAACGTTTTATGTTTGAACTCCAATGAGTAATCTTGCATTATGGTTTTCTTTGTAACGAAAATAAAGTTGATCAAGCAAACTTTATTTATCTTTCGAACTTTTCACAGTTTAGTCATAATATAATAATGTGCGAATACAATGGTGTAGTTTTTTAATTACTTACTTACTTAAGTTGTTGTATGTACAGAACTTTGTAATTACCTCTCTTGTGTGAATAAACTTTATACAGATAAAAAGGTACAGCTTACATATATTAGACGGCGGCATACCTACCGGTTTAGTATTCACTTACAGTCTTACACGCTGTATACATATACTTATCTACAGTGGCGAAAATATGAAAAGTTTCATACATTTTCATTTTCACACATAATATTTTCTGTCGAGGTACCTCCTGTTGGATTATTATTTTTCTTAGTATCAAGACTTTTCTAGAAGATTTTAATATTTACTTATAACATACCCTAACTGTTTTATATATTTCGTTGGAATAGTTTTACGCAGTCTCCTTGTGTCGCAAACAGTCATCAGGTTTCACTAGAACTAGATACAGTAGACCGAGAAGCTTATAACTCCCAGATTCATGTTTCAAGGTAAAATAGCCTACAAGGCCATTAGTAGAAAGTTTATTTTGGAATGCACTGTTTTGAAGGCGTATCGCCTGTGTGGCCAAGAATACCCTTGTCGTAGTTGCTTTGTAACCTTAAAAGTGCATACTGCATTCTCGTTACCGGCCGTTTTTATATGGTCAAGTTTATTTCTTGGACTTATTACGTGTCTCCCTTGCTTTATAACAGATTGTTACTTTTAATGCTCCCCTTAGCCGTATACTGCATCAACAAATAGTATTACAATATTGGACTTCAAATGTATCACTGGTAGATTCAATGTTGCTCTTCCTTTATTTATTTTCCCCTTTACATATGTATAATGTTCTATATTGCACATCAAAAATTAAGGCAAAGTAGATTATAATTACCTATATAATTATGTCGCAGTTTCAGATTCGAGATATTCTATCAGTTAACTTCAAACCTCTTCAAGATTATGACTGACCAGAGAAATAGCCATACAGGGTTTGTCTTATACTCGTAAAACCAAACTAATTAATGCAAACAATAATACTTTGGCAGTTGTCCCAAATTTTTACCATTAATTTTAAGAAAATCTCCACCATTACTAATTTCAGTGTCTGGCACAAAAATTGCGCTATCGTCTTTATGGTAGGTATTACATTTGACGGGAACCCTTAATGTACTGTACATTCTTGCTGTCTCTCCCCCTTCATTTTCATTAACACATCACCCCAAAGCAATGTTTTAAAAATGACTTACACAAAGATAGCTGGGGAAACATGAACTAAAGGCATGTGCGACATTGAAAAGCGCGTGCATTGCGGCAGACGAGATAAAATAAAGAACTTTGAATTGCCTTGAATGTTATAAATACTACACGGCATTGCATTGGAAAGTGATTAATACTTTTTATAATTGTAACTGATTCCATATCTAGTAGACTAAACTAAGAGACATATCTTATCTCTAAGGGAACAAGAACGATAATACAAAGTTATTCTTGCGAAGTCGCCTAAAAAGAAGTAGAAAAATTCGACATCATAAGTCCGTGGTCTTTGTAGCTTAGTTGGCTAGAGCGTCCGGTGTAATTAACCGGAGAGACGCAGGTTCGAAACCCGCCTGAGATCGAATTTTTCTTTCCCTAAAATTGACATCTTTGAAAACGTCAATAAAGTATTATACTTTCATTCAAAGTTAAGGGGTATTCTAAACGTTTTGGAATAAGGCCTTTGGTTTCGATATCTGTTATCGATTGATCGCTTCCGCTCGCACGCTGTATATCGTCGTATGTGGCGAGCCCTACGTGACTGGGGTTCGCATGCATAGGAGCATTTTGCATAATTTATTAATAGCTGTGTGAAGAGACCGTATAATTTATTATTTGCAAGTCCACTACAGTCTTTAAGTAATTGAGCGTGTTTCTAATCATATTAGCTACTTGTAACTACTTTATTTACACCCCTTATAAAGTTTTTTAGTAAGCTGTATAGTATACTTAGAAACTGTTGTTTCTTTTTTAATATAATTTAGCATTAGAAGAATCCGGAACAACACTTACAACAGTTTATGTATTATGTTTATATGCACGAACATTTATATATTACGAAGTAACAGGAATTCTTAAACATAATTAGATACATTAATATAAACTTCAATTAGCTTAACCCAGTACTAAATTGGATACGTTGAGATGCATATTTCGAAAGATGCATTAGCTTCCGTCTTGATCAGATTTCAGTGAATTGACGCCTGCTATATGCAGAGTTCATAAACTATGCACGGAGTCAATACAGTTTAAATACGAATATGTATGTATTAATGCACGCAGACAGTGAGGGCGGCGCACGGGCGGCCGGCGCGTGCGCGGCCTAATATTATCTCTAGCTGCGGACACAGTGTAGACGAGACAGCGATTTATAAAAGGGAAATCCTTCCCTATTGTTTTGCATGTAGATATATTTCCTAAGGATGTTAAGTAGCCTAAAAATTCTCCGAAAAATATCCATACCTATTAAAATTTATAAATGCGAGAGTAACTTTGTCTGTCTGTTACTTTTTAACGCTTAAACCGTTAAACAAAATCGATATGGTGGAGATAGATATTATCCTAAACAAGGACAAAGGCTACCTTTTGTCCTAAGAAATTATTTGGGATGTAGATAAGTGAAATGCAGGAAACAGCTGCTGCTAGTACACAATAATTTACAGGCTAGTTTTATTATCCCATGGCCATATTCGGCAGTTGCGGGTTTTTAGTCGGTACCAATCCGACATACCCTGCTGCTGATTTTCCGATCACAAAAAAATATATCGATATCCATAAGTCGAGTGGGCCTGACGGAATCCCTCCTGTTGTGTTGAAGATGTGCGCTCCTGAGTTGGCACCAGTTTTAACACGTCTTTTTCGGCTCTCTTACTCTTCTGGCGTTGTCCCGACATCATGGAAGACAGCATTGGTCCACCCGATCCCTAAAAAAGGCGACCGCTCAAATCCGTCCAACTACAGACCGATAGCCATAACCTCCCTTTTCTCGAAGATAATGGAGTCCATTGTCAACTGCCAGCTCCTTCGGTTCTTAGAAGATCATCAGCTACTTAGTGACCAGCAGTACGGCTTTCATAAGGGTCGGTCGGCTGGTGATCTTCTAGTATACCTGACACATCGTTGGGCACAGGCGATCGAGACTAAGGGGGAAGCCTTGGCGGTCAGTTTGGACATAGCGAAGGCCTTCGATCGGGTATGGCACAAAGCGCTTCTATCGAAGCTCCCTTCCTATGGGCTTCCCGAGAAACTATGCGAATGGGTCACCAGCTTTCTTGCAGACAGAAGCATAAAGGTCGTAGTAGTCGGTGAATGCTCTGCCTCTATGTTTATAAATGCTGGTGTCCCTCAAGGCTGTGTACTATCGCCTACTCTATTCCTCCTCCATATCAATGACCTGTTGCAAACCTGCGGCATTCATTGTTATGCGGATGACAGCACAGGCGATACTTTCTATACCGGCCGCGCTAACATTTCTCGGGAAAACGTCATCGAGAGCCGAAACAAACTTGTGTCTGAAATTGAGACCATTTTAGAAAAAGTCTCAGAGTGGGGCAGACTTAATTTGGTCCAATTTAATCCCACAAAGACGCAAGCTTGCGTATTCACCGCCAAAAAACTGCCGTTGGTCATTTCACCTCGTTTTGAGAGCATCCCCTTAACTGCCTCAACCAGTATTGGAATACTTGGTGTCGACATATCGAATGAAGTCCAATTCCGCGGTCATTTAGAGGGCAAGGCTAAATTAGCCTCAAAGAAGCTTGGCGTGCTCAGTAGATCGAGACGGTATTTCACTCCGGCCCACCGCCTACTACTTTATAAGTCGCAGGTCCGGCCCCATATGGAATACTGTTCGCATCTCTGGGCAGGGGCACCCCAGTACCAACTTCTCCCTCTGGACCGCATCCAACGGAGAGCGATTCGAATCGTCGACTGCCAAGATATTTCAAACCGGCTAGACCCCTTGGCGCTGCGTAGAGATGTGGCCTCGCTATGCATCTTCTATCGCATGTACTATGGGGAATGCTCCGAGGAATTGTTCGGATTGATCCCTGCTGCTACTTTCCGCCATCGTTCCACGCGACAGCAGTTCCATCCACATCATCTAGATGGTTGGCAGTCCACTACTGTGCGTTTCTCTAGAAACTTTCTGCCTCGCACAACTAAACTGTGGAATGAACTGTCGCCTGCAGTATTTCCGGACCAATATGACCTTCAAACCTTCAAGAAAAGAGCGTACTCCCTTTTAAAGGCCGGCAACGCGCTTGTGACTCCTCTGGTGTTGCGGGTGTCCATGGGCGGCGGAAATCGCTTACCATCAGGCGATCCGTCTGCTCGATTGCCACCTATCCCATAAAAAAAAAAAAAAAAAAAAAAAAAAAAAAAAAAAAGGTACAGATATTGTTTGTATACACTTTTATTTTATAATTACCGAAGGGTTCTTTTTATTTATTATCAGGAACATCTTTACTACAAAACCAAACCTAAAATCTTTAAATTAAATAAATATATTTAGTAATATTTTTAATTACAAATTCCTCATTCCGATCGCGTTATATCCAATTATTTCTTTAATTTATCGTCCAACAATGTTGTTGTGCGCCCATGCACTACGTGTTCAGTCTAACGCTAAGTTTAGACAGACGTGGCGAGGGGGCTACCTGCGCCTGCGCCGAACTATAAATGTGCCCACTTTCACCGCGCCGCTCGCGAGGGCGTGACCCGTCCTACAGCTGATGTATTAGCGAATGGGAGCAACAGCAGATCACTGTTCTAGCTATAAACAACTGATATATAACTACTGACACATACACTTAACTACTAGAAAAACGTTAATTTTTTCGCGTTGGAAAAGAATAGACTGCGGCAGCAAAGAAAACAACGGCTCTTTCATCTAGAGGGTGTCTCAAAGCGAAGGGGTTGCGTCGAAAGAGTTATAGAAACTGTTATAAGTAGGTACATAGTTATCTTTAATCCATTAGGAAAGGGTTGTTCTTGTGATTGTGACCATTTTTCATCAGTATCAGTAGTCTCAGGGTATTGTACTTGTCTGATATAAATTAAACGTATAATAATAATATTTTGTTTGTATTAAGAGTTATTTGAAAACCTTAACCCGTCAAGTAACAATTAATTACAAACACAAAAATTTTTTGTTCCATTAAGACCAAGTAAATAAAAAAGCACTACTTCGGACAACAACAGTTATTGACTTGAGTATGTGTTACTAATTTTATATAGTTTATATATTTATATGTATGTCTTTATTTATACTTATAATTATATCTATTTATGTAGTTTATTATTTGTTTTATTTTTGTGTTAAAAGTGACCTGTTTTGTACACGTATATACCCGTTATCTTGTCCAGTGTATCCATGTCGCTTTGGTTGCCTGGAAGAAATCACTTTAAGTGATAAGGCCGCCCATTGTACATTTGTTGTTAGATATAATTTGTTTTGTTTCGTTTCTATTTCTGGTGTACAATAAAGAGTTAAATAAATAAATAAATAAATAAATAAATAAATCGGCAATTTATACAGAGATTCGCAATGTAGCGTTTACTAGTTTACTACCTTGATATAGCCACCGTAAAAGTGTTTTACATAAGTCGAGAGGCCCTATTAAAGCTGTTACTACCAATGAATATAACATGTAACTAAACTTGTGATTAACAAACTGGTGTTTATTCAGAAAACGGGAAACACTAACTCTAAACTAGATCACAACTGATATTTTGGGGTTGCCTCAACAATGGTTTCATAGAATTCATAATTGTAATACCAAAAATATTTCTAATATATTTATTATATTTTACGTGATTGTTCCTTGCTTTGATCTGCTCTCAGAGACTTACAAATCAATAAACCGCTCACTCACCCATAATAAAATATCCGGAACTTTTATTTATGATGTGAAAAATCTTCATGAATCGCCCACCATAGATACGATGACGCTGAAGTATACACCACCTTACCTATACAATCCTTTGTGGCCATAAGATTCAACACATTCACTACCCCGACAGGACTACGTTACGGGTCACAGGCTCACAGCTTAATGTTACAAAGACACACGCATGATTTCCATACGTCTGTGTGACGCTTTAGATAACACAGTAGTATTTCGGTTATCACTTGTTTTGAGGTCAAACAACGCAGGCGGCGTCATTGGTTCTATACGTATTATCATAAGCTTGAAGTAGCAGTAGCTTGTACTTGTACCAGTCTAGTATCGTATATTGTTAGAGGTTCATATACTATACCAACAGCAACAAACAAATCCTCGTGAGTGACTTGACCGAAACCGGTACAAAACTATCCATCCATTATAGAGGGTGTTACAAAACTACCCTAAAAAAAGGGATACAACAACATTTATGAATGAAAAATAGAAAAACTATTATAGTAGACAATTATTAGGTAAAATAGGCCTTTCTGTTAAATAATCTGATTCCCTGACATGACAGCTGACAAAATTTTTGGCTTTTTAATTAATTATATTTTTTACGGGGTATTTTGTAACACGTTGTATACGTGTCCACATCCAGATCCGAAATTTTATATCCACAACATGTAAAATTCATTCAACAGGTAAAATTCAATAAAATCTCTTCTTATGAGACCCACAGGAAGAAAGCAAGTGTCTAATTCTTCACACGATCATTCCCTATAAGGAACACAAAAGTGTTCCCTTACGGCACGTCATTAATTTACTTTCATCGAACGCGCTTTTATGATGGCAGTTTGTAGAGCATATCAGTTAGAGCTGTATTTGTAAAGGTCGGCGGTACCCCACGCCCTTATAAATAGATAGACGCCCCTGGGGGTAGTAAAAATGCGCCAAAGACCCCCCAGTAATATATCAAGTTATCGGATTCCGCACGTGCCCACTTCCTGTAAAGATAGTGCAAGAAAAGAAGGTATTTTTAATTATCTACGTACATTATCTCGGGATTGTCTGCGTTTACCGATACGGTAGAATGCTGGTTTCTTTATCTGTGGAGTTTACGCGATTCTGTTATTTGTATTCAGACAGCGGGCAGGTAACGAAAGAATTGCATTTGTATACTGTTTGCGAAGTATTTGCATTGCCGTATACAGGTTGCACAGCATTTCCATTAGATTGAAGTAGAAACTTGTGATTTTAAATGTAAAACAGGTTAACTTTCATTGCGCTGTAAATATATTTTTATTATTAATTTGTTAGAAGCAATGTTTTGTGAAAGGGAGAAATATTATTTATCGTCACGTACGAACGACACGCAATATTCATAGTCGCGTCAAAGCTTAATGAATGCTTCATACAAGTCCGAGCTATATACTGAAATGAGACATTAGACTATTCAATATAAGTATCTATGCATTCCTTTCTAGTTGGTGTAAAATTAAATACAACTTAGGTTTCCACGTCCATCGCTTCTTTATTGAACCTAATCTAATGTCACAATTTTTTTCTAAATACAGAAATAGGAACTGTTAGGTACATTATAAATATCAAGGAGAGGTACATGCTTATCTTAGTACTAAAAATAAATACAAATATCAAACATACAATACAGATATTTTCGGCTATAAATATTTCTGCGAGTGTGATAAGAAGATACGGTGAATGAGAGGATTACCTTGAACGAGTTCTTAATGAATCGTAATAACTGATGTTCGTTCGAGTAGGTACATGAATATTATTCAATGGAGACGGCAACAATACTCCATGGCGGGAAGCGCAATCGATTGCCGGGGTCAACGGCACGGGAACTGACCTTTGAACCAGCTGATCGAACGTTATTTTTGTTATTCAAAAAATGAACTACTATTTCGAAATAGATTTTATTTTTAAACTTTTAGGTTTTTTATATCAGACGCATGTAAAAACATAAATGACCTCATTTGTTGTTTTAACTCAAAGAAATAATTACCAAAATCTATCAAAAAAATAATCGCAACAATTTTGATGTTGTTGTTTTTTTTACTTAAAAACAATTTATCAACTTGTAAGTATCGGGAAGCGCGAGCTCTGTCACTGTTAGTATAAAGAGATGTTATTGTCGCGAAGTACTAACATACCCTAACATGCACTCGATTCAAAATGCTCGCTTATTTCACTTCTGTCAAGGAAAGCCGTTGTTTTATGTCTGAACAAGATGTTGAAACAGCGACACATGTCAGTAAGATATATACAGCTGAAATTAACTATCTTAAAACGAAGCATTAATAAATTCAGGGCCTAAATTCATTACAATTTGTAATTTATTGTTAGTCATATCGTCATATCACATGTACCCGAATTATTTTCTTTTTTTATCTGAAAAACACTGTAGAATTAACATCTGTTTTTTAATACAACAAAATTTTCGTACTCACTTTATCTGATAAATCTATTTTTTTATCTATTCATCAAATAGGTCCTATGCCGTCATGTTGGCTCCCCTGACTGTCACCGTCATCGGTTCTTCTATGGATTTCCTCATGTCTGATTCGGTCGCGAAGATACCAAGCATAGCTCCCTCTAGAGCTCGCTGATTGACCTTGAGCTTTGTTACTAATAATATTATAAATTTCATGTATTAATGCAACATTTATTTGCATTGCTGCCAACATAGCATAGGAACTATTTGATGAAACGCACTTTACATATTCATAATAATGCCTACATTATACCACGGTGCCTCCCCTTGAATGAAATAACGTGGCGTCTCTTGTTTACTAATAAATCGATTTGTGTCCCTGACACTGAGGAAAAGCATTAATGTCCAGCTCGTAGGAAGGGGCTCGAAAGAATTAAATGCAATGCTTTGGCTACTCGCCAGTGACGCGGAAAATGAACTAACGAGTGGTCCCTTTGTTGTCATCCCAGCCGGTTGAACGAGCTTATTTGGTCCATTATTTAGCTAACATTTATTGTCAGTAATTGCGGTTGCCAGTGAATAAACACTGTCGATCCAGTATTTCATGTTAGGCTGGAAATTGATGGGCTTGAAGACTACCAATTAATAACAACCCACACTGGATATGGGAATGATTGAAGGAAACTAGTTGTAAATTGTAATGTAGACTAGATTGTAGCGATATCGCAACATGGCGATACGGATGTATGAACAGCGTCGGTGTTGCTTTGAAAGAACTTAGAAGGAAAAGCAATTGAATATCATATTTTAACACTTACAAATAAATATTTTCAATTAACGTAACCGTTATATGACACACTAAAACCAAAAAGCCTCCATATTACACATAAGTTAGGTAGGTATTGTAAAATAGTTTAAACGTAAACCTACTCACGGTCATTTAAGGCATGTCAAATTTATCACAATGTGCTTGGAAAATGACCACTTAGCACCAATTTGTGAATATGAACAAACTATAAAGTGGCCGTACAAAGTTCAATGGCTACTACTTCCTAATATTAATAATACATGTACGTTTGTTTATGAGCTCGATCAAAGGTGGAGTAACGATGATTCATCTTAAACAGTTAGTGTTGCATAAAATGTAGGTCGACGAAAGTTCACGTCTGAAACTAATGGATTTTTCTATTAAATATTATGTATTTATATTATATGCTTAATGTTATCGATGTATGAAAAGCTTGAGGTGTGAATTTAAACAATGAACTCAAACATGAGTTCATTGTTTAAATTCATTGTTGGACTCTCACTGGATCTCGCACTGAAAAGACCGCTAACTATGGCGTAATTCAATTAAATGATAGACTGAATGATACGATATAGATAAATGAATGTTAGGACGATGAATTAGACGAAAACAATCGAATCTATAAAGTACGATTATTAAATTAACTGTATGGACCAAGAAGTAGGTAGTAATTATATTAAGTCTTTTTCCGTAGTTGGTACTTACGAAGACCAGATCTTCTCAGTTTTCTCTAACGTCTTCGAACAGTGATTCGGATCCCCCTCTAGTATCGAGTTAGCTGGAGTGCTCCGTGCTTATTACGTACCCTAAACATCTTTTCATTACCTATTTATTGTCTAGTCTGATGGCAAGTGATTATCATATCTTGCTCAATGCTGGTGATTTCCGCATAGACACGTAAAAGCAAATGGTTAGCCAACTGCAGAAAGTTTGCTGAATCAGAAACTACGCTGATAACGACCAATAAAACTTCTAAACAGTTTTATTGTTTTGTAATATTCAAGATTCGAAAGCTTAAGGTATACTCGCGGAAAAGTTTTAGCATCCATATTAAATGTTGCCTTTTTTAATCAAGCATGATTATAAATTTTTCTCACAAATTTCTAACCTTTTGTTTTGTTTTAGGAATATCTCAAAAGAAAACCGGCTACATACTATAAAATGTAATACCGTAAATAATAGCAATTTTAGGGGTAAATAAACTACTTTCCCCATTCTAAATCTGAATGCGCCATAAATAAAGCTGTTGTGTGAACCGGGCTTAGCTCTGCCCACGTTTGTTTGGGGGATGATTGATGTTAACAAATATCGATACTCTGATGAGTTTTCGGGCTGTTGCTGATACGAAATGTATGGTTTGGATAGTGATGTGTATAATGTTATGCAGGTCGTTGACGCCATTCCAAAGGTTTGTTGTTTTTACATCATCTATTGCTTAGAAGGCTTTCCTTCGGTCAAGGACTGTAAATACTGCGGTATACTTTATTGATGGTGGTATTAGTTGTTTTTTTTTTTCATTATTATCATCAGCAACAACCCATTCACCGTCCCACCACCGCAATGGAATCAATCAATTTATTGTATACATATATTTAGCCCACATTTACTGATTGATAGTCCCTCACTTTTACCAAGACCAATTCTTTACGTTATGCAATAATTCAGCACAGGGTTGTCAAACGTTATTCATAACGATGAACGCATAAGTGGCCGTTGTTTAACAAAGTCATCGATCACAGAATAAATCGCACGGCTGGACGAATCAATGGCGGGCATTAGGCCAGCACATGGAGGAGTAAATAAAATGGAGTGCTAACGGACGATCGATTTGCGCTAAGTCAACTTTTTTTAATAATTCGAGTCAGTTCCTGGCTTATCGACGTCTAAAATAGCATAGTATAGGCTTTGGTAGCTGCTTCATTGGTCTGCTTGTGCGCCTAAAGTGAGGTCCTGATTTCGATTCGTTAGTCTTACTTATACTAAAAATCTTTTACTAGAAATATTTACCATATTTTTTTCCCAATGTAGATTTTCAGTGGCAGGTTAGAGCCACTATAACATGGGACGTAAAGCATACTGACACTTTGTGAGTTGCAGGAGCAGCAATAGGTACCTCTGCGTATCTGTTCTAGTCGGTGAATACAGGCGTGTGTTTATGTTAAAATCCTCTGTGAGGCTTACAAGTAATTTGTTACAAAAAATGCATCGTAGGAGTACCTCATCTATTTGTGACTCCATGTGTTCCTTATCATTTTTCTCTGGTATAGGTGAACGACTGCTTGATTAAGTTGACATTACGTTATTTAATCGATCTGTACAATGTACAATATTGGAATATACAAACGTAATGATGCGCGGAATTAATTTTAATTTCAATCATCAACGTCAAGCGTCATGACGCGCATAACTGACTGATGATATTGTTTTTGTTCAAATGATTCCCTAATGATACCTAATAATAAATAAGAACCTGTTATTTGTATTCCAATATCTATTATCTATTAAAATACGTTCAATTTAACTTTGATTTGATTTCGTTTGACACAATGATTAATCGGCTTCTGTGTAAAGGGGTGCAGGTTTCAATCTAGCACGGAACAAATATATTATTAAACCATCTTCCGTGTTTGTGTATGTAAGGATTAGTGTTTGTAAACGTACCACAATACCGGAGAAAATCGCAGCGTGGGGCAAAGTTTTTAATAAAGAAAAAACTACCTAATTATATGTATTCACAAAGAGCAACCCTCTTTCTTTGAAAGCAAATGAAAAAGAACAAATAAAGCTTATCTGCATGAAGTGTTACCTTACACCGAGATCTTACAAAGAAATCAAAACGAACAGATAAAGTGTTTATTTATATACGGAGCTCTTGAAACGCCGTCCATCACGCGCGGGTCTGTACTAAGCTTTATATCACTGTAAATATTTTCTCGTGGAAGTTTTTATTGTACGCATCAAGTGCACATTGGAGTTTATTAAGGATATTAAGGATAATTTGATCAGTGGCTCGTGTGTAAGCGGGTTTACTACCGTTTTATTGGCGAAGTGGGCACGTGTGATCGATCTTAATCATAACTGGCGCCGGTATTTGCGGAACGATCTGTCTTAGCTTGACACACATAATGTATTCCAGTACATTCAGTTTAAATGATTAGTAATTATTCACGGGCTTTGTGGCGTTCACTAGGAGAGGCCTACGTCCAGCAGTGGACGAATATGGGCTGATGATGATGATGATGATGAATTATACACAGGCAACAATGTTAAACACAAACGTAAATTATAAGTCACAAACAAAACTTCTAACGGTAACAGCCTGTATACATCTAGATATTATTCCAACAATACATGTCTAGATTAATTACAGTTTTGTATGTCATTCCAACAAAATAATAATTTACAAAAAGCTATGAATATTTTACATCGTTTTACAAAACAAATATTGAAAGTTTATGAAAAACAATCACCTGCGCTGACATTCATTTGAAATATGAATTACATACAGTATAATATTGAAACGTGGATACGCTTCGTCGTGAATAAAATATATCTATGCTAGGTATGCGGCTTTTGACGTATTGCAGAATAAAACCTCGAGGGACGCCCGGTCGAATCCCAGTCACTCACAATTTAGTGTACAGACGCCAGCAGGTCAAGCTATCCAAAACTGTCAAATTATCCCAATTGAAAATGAACCTTATCGTTTTGTATTAAAGTTGAAAATCTATCAAAGAAATGTGACAGATTGGGGTAACTTGATGTGCTGGCTTCTGTACTATAAAACTTGATACTATCTACATAAAGCCGTGAATAATCTGTACGTAAATATTTTTTATTGACACGCACATTATATTTTTGTGATTGATTTGACTTTGTACGTACATACATATGGCTAAGTTATATTCAAGTGATTGCTAAGGTGACACATAGGTACACATATACATATTATGGCAGCAACATTTTATGTAAATCCATTATTCACTAGTTCAATATAAAAATAACAGGTACCTAGTCATAATTAAACTGACTAGTAGTAGGTATAATTTATAAAGTCCTAGGACGATGTAGACCCACCTACTGACATAAAAAAATATAATGTGTTCCTATTAATAGCAATATTGTAAAGTTTTTACAAAGCGCAATCGATTTAAGATTCCATGAAAATGATAGAGCAATAGATTTAAAAAATACTACTTTTATTTTATTTCTCTATAAAGATGTTGCCAACAATTAAAACAATCCCAATTTTAAGGCAAGGGCAGAAATGACAAGTGTCACTAATACTTAACCTGCGTCCCCTAAAATATTCTTAATCACTCAAAAATAACCTTGTCTATGACAAACTGTCAAAATTATTTAACGAATAGGGTCATAAAAATCATATGAGTTGGGATTATAAAGGGCTCTGCATATTTTAGTAGTAACGTAGGCATGAGTCTGTGAGAGTGAGTCTCAGATTTAAAAAATAAGAGGAGCAACTACTTATTACGATATTTTTCATTTCATTTTCAAACACGAACTCTGTAAAACTACTGTAGAACTGTATTACCGAAACATTACAGAACTTTTAAGCTTTTTTTCAGCTTATGTAGAAAAATAAGGTGGTAGTCTTTGTTTAAGAGTGGGACAATATAGGTTAATAAAAAAGAACATTAAAAATAGGCTTGTTCAGCTACATACATATAATATATTTTCACGCCCATCTCTCATCTCCCTTTCACTTCATCTGCATACATTAAGCAAAACTACGGATATAATAACAAACTACCTCGGAGTCTTGGACTTTTTTTTCACTTATGAGCTGCACAGGACTCGATCTTGGGCTGTCTTTATTCAGTCACTTTCCGCAAGTCCGCACTCCACCTAGGGCGCGGGAATCATTGGAAGCAGGTATGGCAAATTGTGATTTATCAAACATTGGTTCAGCTGTTCCACGCCGTTGTATATAGCCCTTTCGCAAACAAACCCAAAGCCCACATTGGTAAAAAAGCCTAACAGCATTTTTTATAGGGAGCGGGAGACACAAAGATGGTTTACTGTTCAACAATGATTCGGAACACGTGTATTTTACTACCGTCGTCGCGTCGCCGGCGCCTGCAGTTGTTAGCATATTGCTACTGCACGACAAACCGTTCCGTTCAAAATACCTGTTACATGAATCACTGTTATTGTTACTGCTAAATTGGAAATTGTTTAACCACATTTAACTTGCGTTCCTTTTAGCTGTACGAGTAATGGATTCGTCGTAAAAGAGATTTATTGGTATGGATTAAATTCAGAAATTGAATATAACAATATAAATGATCAACTCAATTTATTAAAAATTCCCATTAATTACAAAACAAGTTCCGTTTTAGTTACGTTACACTTCCATTGAGTTTGTTTATCTGAATCAACCTCCTTCGTATCAATAGACTATAAATTGCACTTCCAATGTAATTGAAACCACAGGATGTAACCTATCATATCCATTGACGAGCTTTTCTGAACTTGCCATCGGAAACATAAACCACTGATTATATTTTAAACTGTATCACATAGATCTTAAAGAACAAATTAGTGTGACAGTGACCCAGAGTGGTGTAGCAATGACCTTACAAGTCATTATTATATTGAATGGACAGACTGAGGGGTTAAACGCTATTATTAAAGGCGATTATGTTAATTTGTATTACAATCCGAGTGATAAATAAAATAATGTATGTACCTTTAATGTACGGTATAATATAAATAACTATAGTTAACCTACTTACGTATTTAATCATGTTAAATTATGGAGGTGAATATTAATTAATGTCATAATAATAGCGACATAAATATATTATAACCCTTACAATAAGTATAACCTGTTTTATGGAATTAAAAAATTACTTATTATAAATAAGTTTTACATTATTAATCTGAGGACTGTACCATTAATTAAAAAAGTTTTGTTTTCGGTCGGTATTCGAATAAATACTGAGTGTACCTACGTTCCAAGTTTCCACCGGGGGGTGATTGCATGTCAAAACAATAAACATTAAGTTGAGACGGTCGACACAAAACGATCAGACATAAAAACGCCGGCATACCCCTTTCTCACTATTAAAACGAGCGACCGATGCACTTACAAGCCATGCTAGATTGTGAACGGAGACTTTCTAGTACTTTATTGATTAATTTTATTGGCATAGGTACCAATAAACTTTAGATATTAATACATTAGGCATAGCATTTTTGTTTTATCTCCAATTGAGAATAGAAAATTCAGAAATTAACCGTTACCTACTTGCCGGGAATACCAAAAAAAGGTGAAAAATTTAATTGTATACTTAATATTAATTTGTATACTTTATAACTATATTAAAAATAATAATTAAAACTGAGGTTAGATATATCATTTTAAACTGCAAACACGAAGCACTTAAATGCTTAGCGAGTTTTTTTTAAACCACAACTATTTTCGTAACTGGTTTCATTTTGATTAAAATGAGAAAAATCTATTTACTTGCAAATTATTATTGCAGACTGTCTAGAGGGCTAATGAGAAAATGTACTCGAGTGAAATGAACCTTCACCAGCAACAGATAGTAAAAAAATAGTAACAAATACACGTAAATTTTTCCTTTTCTTTGAAGAGGGGCTCGGGTCAGACACATCCATTTATTTGGTTCACTTAGCATTTACGTGCTAGACAGATGCTCCGCCGGCACTACAGTTCAGTCTCCGATATATTTTAATCGATTATCGGTATCATCGATTCGTATATTTTAATTGATTGTTTTTCATATCACTACGTACGTCGCAGCTGGCAACATAGCAAACAAGTATGAACATCAAACTCCAAATTGATAGGTCACCAGCCAAGTGAATGGTAACATTAATAACAATATTATTGACAAAACGCTATGCAGTGCGACTCTAAATACATCCGTGGAGTATTTTTTTGAAGGTTCAAGGAACTTTTTATAGTCGCCATCAATCCGTCAATCAATGCATTTCAGTTTTAACTGCTTTGTGTAACGCACGTTCGTGGGTTCTCTTCAATGCTAAGTTCAGGGCTGTGCTTAAAACACGACAGTGAGTTGTATGACACGACACGATGTTCTGCGGTCTATTAAAAATGTTGGAATTTGAAAGTGTAGTTATTATTCGAATATAATTAAGTACTTTCCGTTTTAAATAAATAATAAATATTTATTATGTATGAAATGACAACAAGAAGTGATAGCCTAGTGATAAGACCAGTGGACTGCCAATTAAAAGGTCTTGAGTTCAAATCCCAGGCAAGCACCTCTGACTTCGAAATCATGTGCTTATTAATACCACTGGCTTAATCGGTGAAGGAAAACATTGTATCGGAACCCTGCATGCCTGAGAAATTTTCTTGACGACGGCGTGAGAAGTTTACTAACCCGCATAAGCCAGAATAGTGGACTATGGCCTAATCCGTGAAAACACGTGCCCAGCAGTGAGGGTGGAGATTAGATTAAGAGAAGACTACATTCATAAAAAGCGATTCAGTTTGCGTACCTACAAATATCTACATATTGTACAGATAGGGAAGACGCTGCGTAATATTATTTGCGACAGAAATATCGGCTACAGGCAGCCCTATCTCGTAGGCACATAACTTTAAAAGGTATTGAAATGTCGTTATACTTTATGGCGAAGATTTATAAAACCAGATTACACAGGGGTGGCACTTACATTTGTTTATGGTTCTGCGTTTTATGTGGAAGTTACATTCATCTGCTTCTTAAATTTAATAGACTTACTCATACAGACATTCTAATTTGACTTATTACTATCCGCTTGAGGTAGGTTCATAGCAGATGTACAATTTGTGAATCATTGTGACACAGTTCTTAATTAGGGTTATTGTAGATTGAGGAAAAAGGGTCAATAATAATCGTAAGACCTATATGTTGCCTACTAACCTCTAAATTTGTAAACTTTACTTACTAAATCTATCATATATTTGGTTGAATAAGAAAAAGTTTCTAAAAGGATCTATTTTCTGATAATCTTGCTATTTATCCATGTCTCCATTATGCCCGCAGTAAAGTTTAGATCTACGGGTTATCTGTAGCCGAGGTCATCATGAATTTGGGTGGTTTATATCTCAAGGTTTAGTCTCACAACTATTTCAGACTACGAACTGACTCTAACCTTACAGGAAACAAATGATGGACAATGTACCCAATCGAGCGCGTTTAGATGCCATGAGCGTAGACAAAAGTGATTGTGTTCTATCGTGTCTATGCTCACATATTGTTGTGTGTTCCTAGAATTATCGAAATAAATCCTTTGTGAATGCACGTTACTCATATCTTTTGACTGTGCACATCATTTTCAACGACGTGTTTTATAGTGCGCAGTTGCATTTAAACACACTGTTTCACTCGTTGCTTGCAATAAGTTGAACATCACTGACTCAGAATGTGCAATTAAAATAAAAAAATAATACTTACGTTGCTAAATTGTAGTACAATTTCTGTCGATACTTATTTCTCAACACCTTTTTTATATAAAATAGGTACAAGCTACAAGTTAATGCAAATTTTCGCCCAGAAGGGCTGAAACGTAAGTAGTTAACTTATTCTATTTTCAATAAATTTTGTTACTTATATTATAATAATTTTGAAAACTTTAACCTCTTTATTATTATGTTAGTCAAATGAATAATTTTACCTCAACATGAAAAACAATTTAATTTTGTTTGATATGATTGCAAAGTTTTCGAATTTTAAATACTTCTTTGCTTTAAAACTTTTTGATGTTATTATTTCTAGTCATAGACTTACTTCATGCAGATTAAGTATGATTAAGATCTTTGTTTTTATAATCATGTCATTTCGAAGACGTAGTAGGTACTGGCGCCTGTCGTCCGTCACTAGCATAATGCGATTACTGTTAGGTTCAAATATATTACGGGATATTAGCCTATAAAGTCCTTGCAATAAGGTATTTATTATCATGCTGGGATTGGTGAGCGGTGATTAATTGTGCTTAGGCGAGGATGCTCGCCAGACGTTACGTTAGTGCACACTGGTGACGTGGCCGGACATCCATTGTGCACTAGACCTTAATTATAATAACATTTAGTTGGAATTGCAATAAGTTTTGCGGTTACGGGGAAGAATCTTTTCCTGTCGCTCCGTAGAAGGTTTGTTTGTGGACAGGTGGTTCTGGAATTCGTCTAATTAGAAATAATAAGATTTTTAATGCATAAAAGCCCTGTTCTACGTATAACCGACTGAAGAAGGCGAAATGATATTCCCCTGGGTCATCCGACTAGCATTCTTCGAGCTCACAATAACTAGTTGCTTAATAGAGACTTGGCTATATTATCTCCCCCCTAAGGGTTACCAAGCACTAAAATAAAAACATATAATATATATATAAATATATATTTAAAATTATTTTAGCCAATGGGTTGCGCACAATGGGTGGCGCGGTCGTGCATAAAAATATTGTGATTCGAAAAAAATAAAGTCATTTGATAGAAAATACTGCAGAGATACGATTAAACCAACGGTCCAATATAGCCGACTCTCCCCTATAGTCTAAAAAGTTTCCTTAAAACCGTTTAAATTCGATTTCAAATAATAAAATTATAGAAACAGTTGGTTCTAAAGAACAGGCATGATTAATCATGTTATTTAATTCTTGTGATCTTCACAGAGAAAGGAATTATTTGGCATGAAAGCTTTTAATTAAGCATAATTGTCGTAACGAACTAATAATCAAGTGTAACGTAATCTGACTGGGAATTGTCATAGTTAATTGACATTTTGTCTGACGGTGATGTTGCAGTATGCAGTTCCATTCTCTTATCATTCTCTCAAACAGCAAACAACAGCTCCAGCACTACGGCACCTACATTGTCGCGGGGGACTTCACATAATATTAAATAGAATAAAATTCTCGTGTCACAGTTTTCGTTGCCATACTCCTCCGAAACGGCTTGACCGATTTTGATGAAATTTTTTGTGCTTATCGGGGAGGTCTGAGAATAGGCCAACATCTATTTTTCATACCCCAAAATTTTTTTTTTATGGCAAAACAACGTTTGCGGGGTCAGCTAGTATTAAATAGAATTTTGACGACACGTTTCGCACAGCGACTGAGCAATAGGCTGCTGCGACACGGGTAGTGGGTTCGATCCCCACACGGAAAAAATATTTGTATGACCTACAGATAGTTGTTCAGGGTCTGATTTACTACTTTATACACTAGAAAAAAGAAACAAATTCCGTGCCGAAAAAGGTTTAGCTCCACATATTACTGTAAGGAGCAGCAGTGCAACCTCACAACGCTGACTTTCAGCTACAAGCTAAAAAAATGTGTGACATATTATGTCTTCCGATACGTACCCTCCGATGTGTATTCTCTT
Organism: Acronicta alni; assembly: GCA_964056405.1. NCBI lineage: Eukaryota > Metazoa > Arthropoda > Insecta > Lepidoptera > Noctuidae > Acronicta > Acronicta alni. Next base: position 10,404,884 of record OZ043927.1, on the reverse strand, counting down.
TTTTGGTGATCCTTAAATAAATAAATATTCCGGAATTACAAAATAAATAAAAAGGTAAATTTTTTTCTTGTATTATGTATAAATAATAAATTAAATTTGAAACAAACAAAAACTAAGACTGAAACAAAATAATAATAATATCCTGAAGAAAGAGCGGTTTTCAGGCTTTTTGTTCTTCTGACTAACGATTGTCATAGGTGTTTGTACGACAACCGGGACAGACGGCTTGACGTGCTCACCGAGGCACGGAGGGGTCTAGAGGTGTTAAAAATTGTCACCCATCCACAGACTGACCTTGGCTGGCGCAGCTTAACCTTGTAGATCGAATGATCAGCTTAGTTATAACTTAGCCCTAGAGGGGCTAAGTTATCGCCATCTCGTAGATAATAAATTTTCCATATAACCTAAGGGAACAATTTTACCATTGCTATAAGTACTAAACTACAACTTTCACCTGGACAATTTGGATATAAATAACACTTTTGGCCTGGATTGGACAATGAGCTCGACAGTAAATTCGAAATATACTTAAACATAATTATACATTTTGAAAATTAAATTGCATTCACAGGGAACGAACCAACGCAACAATGACTACATAAAAAATTACTAAAAGACTTATGTGAGCCGTAAATAATGTTAAAGAGACCATTTGGCGGGATTTTAGTGACAGTTCATGACGGAAAAATAAAATATATAGTACCTACTTGCTTACCATATTTTAAATCTTCTCGCAATAAATTTAATGTAATCGCCGATTTTCACAATCGAATATTCGAAAGTATCGATATGTGAGTCAAGCTCTATTGGTGGTGAATATTAATGGTCTTGATATCGATACATTACTTTACAATCGATTCAGAAGACGTTAGACATCTGTATAATCGTTATGAACACGATGGATGTATTAGAATATGTTGATAGATGATATTATTATACATATATTCTTATTTATTTATTTTTTTTATTTTTTTTATTTATTATATATTATAATTATATTACATTTAACATCTTAATTATTTACATATTTACAAAATATACATACTTACCTATACCAAAACAAAAAATAAAATAGAAATAAATAAAAGTATAAACGCTAGTAGGCGTCAAAGTATTCGTCGGCATCGCTGTCGTCCGGCAACGTGCCCAGAAGACTGGCTGCATTGCCACGTTGAATGGCAATGCTTATGCGTTCCGCTAGAAACAAGCCAGCCCTCTGATCACGTGAAGAGTCGACCAGTCTCCTTGATATTTCCTTGAAAAGGAGACGGGCACTCGGACCCCACGACCCGAGCGTTTCGACTCCAAACGGCTCAAAAATATAGCTACCAGATAGGTTACTATATTCTTATACATTGCATAATGATATTTAAGTATGAATAGGTATGTATCAAGTTTTAAACATAGTATTGACATCGTTGTAAATATACGTCACTCAAACTTTGCTTTAGGAATACTTATCTATCTTATCTTATCTTGGTCTAGTCTAATCACGAGGTCGTGGGTTCGATTCCTACAAACCACAAATATTTATGTGATGAACATAAGTGTTTGTGTTTGTGTGGGTGTTTCCTATGTATTATAAGTATGTATTTACAAAAAAAAAGTATATAAGTATTATATCCATTGTCTAGTACCCATAGTACAAGCTCTGCTTAGTTTGGGACTAGACGGTGCTGTGTAAAATTGTCCAAGAATATTTATTTATTTATTTTATTTACAATGCTTTAAAATGTTACAATTATTACCCTAATATAGGCCATGACTTTGAAATATTATTGAAATCAGCTTTATGAGTGATCGTCACAAAGTGAATGCTGCATGTGCATTTTTTCAAAAACAATGACACATCGTCATACCTACAATTCGTTACGTAACCCCCTATATATATGTCTTTCGTAATATTTGTGAACTTTAATCTTTGTCGGAACTGAATCATAATACTCGCAAATCCAAATTTTACAAGTAATACAGTAACGTAAATTATGAAGTAATCATTATGTCGCAAAGAGCATCACGAACTTCCAAGAACTCTGTGCATTGAAGGAAAATATATATATTATTAATTATTATTGTACCATTGCGCATTAAACAAGGGTAGGAAGTTCTATAGAATTAATTATATTGTATGTGTAACAGCATTAGTAAATAACAAAGCTATATGGTAAAACAATTCAATTAAAAATAATTGAATTGTTTTACCATAAAGCTTTGTAACACAAACAAAATAAATAAATTAATTACAAATTAAAATGTATCCAGAACTCGCAAACCTTTTATCTTAAAAACTTATGAGATCTCATGTGAGCCAAACCCTTTAAGTAAGTGTACATCATTTCCAAAGAAAATAATATATTTTCATATAAAATTTTAATGAATTTATATATCATCATAACATGCTACATAAATGGTATAATGTAAAAATGTTGCAATACTTTTACGAAAGAGATAAATTCTCCATTTTCTTATAAATAATCTAGAAAGCTACGCATCTTTTATTATAGGCACTAAACCTCTATTACTAAAATTACACGTAGCTTTGAATTGCTATATATACATGAAATATAAAACGCATTATATTCTGATTTCATCTTCATTTTATCGTGAAAAGCACATTATATGTAGGGCTTTATTGTGGACCGTCGTTATGTCATTAATAGAAAAAATATGAGACAAATAATATTCGTAAATTAAGAATAAACAACACACATGCTTTTTACTAAATTAGAAAATAAAATATCCATTGGTTATCTCTAACAATGATCACAGCTTGATAATAATGTTAATTGAAAATGTACGACTCGTTACTTTATCCAGACATTATGACACTAAACTTCAAATAAAATATTTATTACTTAGTAAAATTACATACTGAATGATCACAAATTCAACGGTAAGCTAAGCTAAGTAAGCTAAGCTCAAAGTATAATAAAAATAATTAATATTAATTAGTAAAGTTTACGTAATACTACATAACTACAGATTAAGACGTTATCCACATAACGCGACTGAGTAAAGCGTGGCGCCGCTTTTGTACGGATTTCGTTAAAATCTGCATAATTAATTCAGCAACACGCGACGTAACTTCACAGTGAATAAATTAATTAAGTCTTATTTGCACGAAGATTCTGTCACCCTATTGTATCACAAAATAAGCGCTAAGTTATAACATTGTTACCTAAGCTCTTGTCACCGTTATGAACATGGTAGAACGAACGGCTAAGTTTGTCATTCAACATTTTAATTGAATTTTGATAGTTTATTTTGATGATCGTAATTGGATGGTGTCAGGAGGTAACTAAATGTAATTATACTTAACATTATTACAAACCGTTGACAATGCAGTGTGTGAATATGTGATCTAATTTACTCAAATGAGACCAGACGGTATGTCATTAGTGCCTTGGAAGTTGGGTAGGCCTTTGGTGTGGGATGCAACTTGCGTCGATACCCTTGCTCCATCTCATCTTCCAAGCTCAGCTGGCTGTGCCAGGGCTGCTGCTGCGGCCGCGGAGACCCTAAAGCGGCGCAAATATAGTAACCTCAACGGGAGCTATAATTTTGAGCCGTTTGGGGTCGAAACGCTTGGGTCGTGGGGCCCGAGTGCGCGACTCCTTTTTAAACAAATTACCAAAAAACTTATCGACGCTTCGCGCGACCAGAGGGCTGGTTTATTCTTGGGTCAACGAATTAGCATTGCCATTCAACGTGGCAATGCGGCCAGTCTTCTGGGAACGTTACCAGATGACAGCGATGTGGAGGAATACTTTGACGCTTGGACGTGATAATTATTTATTAGTTCTTTTCATTTTCCTTTTTTTTTGTACATTATGTAAATAGATAATAAATAATATACATTTAGTTTTTTTGAATACATTTTGTACATAATATACATTTTGTTTTCATTATAGTTACAATGAATGTTAATATTTTAAAATTTACTCAAATTAATATTATTTATGTACAGAGGCCAGCACATCAAGCTACCCCAATCTGTCAAATTTCTTTGATAGATTTTCAAGTTTAATGCAAAATAATAAGATTCATTTTCCTGGCCTGGCTTGATGGACCTGCTGGCGTCTGTACCTAATAAAATAAATAAATTAGTATAAGTAAATACTGAGAGTATTAAAGCTGACCTTATTAAATGAATATTATTTTATAATACCTACTTGTTATTAAGAAAAGCTTTACGATAGTTAAGATAAAGTTTCCAAAACAGGTTTATTACCTAATTTCGCTCACGTATTTACGATAAAATCGTAAAACCAAAATAACAATTCGTACGTTAGTGTGTTAGCTTACGGTCAGAATATTGCCTTTCTGATACATAAAGTGAAGATAAAAGTGAGTCTAACATATAATTTTCTAGGCTGACGGACACAGCTTTTCACATCAAACGAATGAAAATAGATTACTCGGTTCCCTGGGGTAGCTGGCTTCGGGTTAGTTGGGAAGAAAGCGAAGTCGCTAGGCGCCGGGATGACGACAGTGAATCATGCGACCTCGTTAGTAACGCGACGCGAGTCGACGCTTGCTGCACTCGTCGACTCATCGCCGATGCAATCTCAACCCTATTATTGGAAAACAATAACATCGATATCTTGCACCGCACCACCACTGCACCGATGTTTATCTCGATAAAACTACGTAAGATGCAATACCTTAGTGACGTGGCGTGACTGCCATGTAATAAAAAAATCATAATGTTAGACTTAGGTATGTTATGTGTAAACTGTGGGCAATACTGTTGTAAAAAATAATGTTTTATAAAAAATGCGTTCATAAAACGATATAGGTACAGTAAAGTTCTGCATGAATATTACATTCACAATTTTCTTTTAAAGTAAAATTAATATAACCTATGTTTTATCCAAAATGTGAGTTGAAAGTTAACTCTGTTAAAAATACATCATAGGTACAAGTTTAATAACTTAATACATGATAAAATCGCAGAATATTAAATTTATAATTTGAACAAAGGTTTTCTACCCCTGCCTGCGAATAAACTTTTAAATCAGTTGTGAAACTTAAAGATTCGCATGCCTTTCAATAGTAAAATATACATGACATAGTGGTTGTTAGCGGCTTTGCTTGTCTCTTTATGCTTTTATAGACAATATTCAGCATAACCTTCAACAAAGACAACGACGTTTGACGACATCTGTGGTCTAGTGGTCCGCGTGCCGGACTGCTGATCACGAGGTCGTGAGTTCGATTCCCACAGGCCACAAATATTTATGTGATGAACATTGTTTGTGCTTGTCTGGGTATTTGTTATATAATTTAAGTATGTATATACAAAAAAAAGTATACAAGTATTATATCCATTGTCTAGTACCCATAGTACAAGTTCTGCTTAGTTTGGGAGTACATAGTGCTGCTTAAAAAAAAAACCCAAATATTAATAACTAGCTCTTGCCCTAGGTTTTATTCCAAAGGCCTTTTTGAGACAAAAGGTATATCTATAGCCTATGTCCTTCTCCAAGGTCTAATCTATCTCTGTACCAAATTTCATCAAAATCATTTCAGTGGTTTAGCCGTGAGAGCGTATCATATAGATAGACAGACAGAGTCACTTTCGCAAGGGAAGTAAGGATAATAATTAAAGAATATCGCCTTTTTATCATCCGCCATTGCTATCGAATGCTGTATTTTCTTCATACCATATGCAATTGCAACTCAATTACAGTGCAAAACTGTTATCATAATATACTGGTTGTCTGCTACCTGGTACCTTAAAGTAAGGTGAAAGGAACATGAGCATCTAACGGTACGATTACCTATACCGGAAAATGTCACGCAATCTCATAGAACCTAAACCTTTGGTATTTCCTACATACTTTGTATTTGTTTGTGTGTTCTCGTTCTAAATGTACATTCCCTTCGTGTCTTATCATAATGACACGCGATAGTAACTGAGTGGCGACAAACTACATTTCTATTAGGATTCCGAGTGATACCAATACTGATACCATAATATTACGTTGTTACGCATACTTACGAGTAAAACTGGTTAAAGACAATGTAGACGCATAGCGCTTTCATTGCAGAATCAAAAAGCTTTTGGTCGTTTGCTATTAATTATTTATATAGTTCGAAATCCAGTTCTATCCAGTTCAGTGTGTGATGACATACAGAGAGAATTTTTTTTTTGTTAATAAGTCGTGCACTATTTTTTTTTTTTGCTAAATCATTATTTTACTAACACAGTAGGTAGGTACTTAAAGACATTTGTAACAAAGAATGTCACATATTAAAGTTTTTTTCTATTTATTTTCTTACTCTAAAAATCTTATTTTGACTATTACGAAAAATGCAAAATTGCAAGGATTGCGCCTACCAATGCTACCAACCAACAGCATTTCATTGTTTTTTATAATTTTTTGGTATATGGTGTGTGGACCAGCTGTAATGAATATAATCTACGTATCAACCCCATTTTTATCGAGGATTATCGTAATAATTCAATATGTACAGACGCCAGCAGGTCAAGCTATCCAAAACTGTCAAATTTTCCCAATTGAATATGAACTTTATCGTTTTGTATTAAATTTGAAAATCAATCAAAGAAATTTGACAGATTGTGGTAACTTGATGTGCTGGCCTCTTTACATTGCAAGTTAAATAGTTAAATAATACTTTGAAATAAAACTACTTTTTACGGATTTTATCGCGTATATTGATATTATTAATCCCGCAAATACTTGCGAAGGAAAGTCGATACCTACCCAGGATGATTCATGAGGCTATTGAAATTAAAAAACATCCAAATTTCAATAGAGAAGATGGCTGGGTCTTACCACCTGCTTGGAATCCTGTTATAGATTCTATTAAACCAAAATCCAGGCCTACAACTGCAAGACCAAAGGACACTGTGAGCTCGTTCTGCGTGAATCGGATTGCCAATAATTAACAACTAAAACATGATCATTGAATATTTTTACTTTAAAAGAGACCATGATTCTCTGAGTTTGTTTCGGCGTTTCTTCTCAGAGGTCGTCAGCTAGGAAATGCCGGCTCCATCTAGGTTTAATTAATAATTAGTAATAAATGTCATTGATCATGTAACAATAAAAAATGTAGGGTAGCTGTCAGTAATTATATCATCAAGACGCCCACCACCTCAGTCTACCCGTGACCATGGACGCTGTAAAGGGTCCGAAACGTCGGGATTAATAATATCAATATACGCGATAAAATCCGTAAAAAGTAGTTTTATTTCTATGTATAATATTCGCGTAAATGTCAGAAATAAATAATACTTGTAAATAAATAGCGGCATTTTTTTCCAAATAATCGAATCCTGCTGGATTCCACAAGTTTATCCTAATGTGGGGCTTAGACTTTAGAAAGATACTCTACTCTACTCTGCGTCGTTAGTCTAGTGGTTCAAAGTGTGACTGCTATGCTAGTGGTCTAAGATTCGATTCCAAGTCGAGCAAAGTGTTATTGGGTTTTTCAGAATGAAGAAATTTTATGATATTCTCAGTAGCAGCTCGGAGTTTGGATTTGTGCCCGGTTATTGGCAATAGGCGCGCCCCAGGTGAGCTAATCATACCGGCAAACTGTGTGTACATTGGTATACCTCTGCCTAACCCTTCGGGGAATATAGGCGTGATGGTATGTTATGTTAAACTCTCTAAACAGTCTACCCGTGACCATGGACGCTGTAAAGGGTCCGAAACGTCAGGATTAATAATATCAATATACGCGATAAAATCCGTAAAAAGTAGTTTTATTTCAATGTATGTATAATATTCGCGTAAATGTCAGAAATCAATCTGCTAAAGATTTAAATATTTTCCTTTGAACGTTTGGTGTTCAGTATAAATTGATTACAGTAAGTTATTTGACTGTTCTACGTGTGTGGGCCTCACAGCATAGTTTAGACAACAGTGTCGGCGGGCGCCCAACATATCAAATCTAAACCACATGTGACTACTTATACGATTACCATTTGCTATCCCAACGAATCTAATTACCAACGCATTAAATATCATTTTTGATTAACTTAGTGTTTGTTAACTTGGTATAGTCACTTGATCGGCGTTTACACAGTTAGTTAATTATAATATATTACTTCATTGAAGATGTTTCGTAAGGGATAGGTCAAGTGTCTGTTGCTTGTGTCTACTGATTTATTATGACTCTTCCTATTACTCCGTTTTGCTTTTGACTCTTATGCCGTTTTTTCCCTTCATTTGTATATACAAGGACATTTTTTTCATATACATAGGATGTAAATATAAACGAGCTAGATGTTCCGCTAATTGAATAATCAAATTTATATAAAACTAGTTGTTTCCCGCGGTTTCGCCCGTATCCCAAAGGGAATTTTGAGACAAAAGGTAGCCTATGTCCTTCTCTGAAGTCTAATCTATCTCTGTACCAAATTTCATCAATATCGCTTCAGCGGTTTAGGCGTGAAAGCGACATTTCGCATTAATAATATAAGGAGGAGTAAAAAAGCGAAATTATATAATAAGTCTATCATAATATCGTTAAAAATAAAACGTTTGAAAAGAACAAGAAAGTAAGAAAGTATAACTACAGGGTTATTGGTACAACACTATAACCTCGCAGGTCTATAATAATAGCATCATAAACAACTTTAGAAGTAGGTATGTGCCTATACAAGTAGCTAGCTGACAAGTCAATTTCTTATTATGAATATAAGCAACAATAGGGTTGGGAATTCGCAAATTTCCCGCGGGAAAATAAAGCGGGCAAGTATCTAAGCAATTTCTAAAACGACTTAAGTCACGAAGCATCTTGTAATTACACATAAAACCAACTTGACACTTTTCCTTCGAGGTGACAAGAATCTTACGTAACTTCTTCATTGGCTCTTTGGCACTAACTCATAACCTTACTTACTCGAGGTTGTTATGCAGTAAATACTCCTGCTAATTAAGGGTTTAATATACCTACATACCAGTACGCCTGTATTCCCCAAAGGGTTAGGCAGAAGTGTACTAATGTACAACCACAGTTTGCCGGTATATTTAAGCCCCATGTAATATGGCTCTCCATATTACATGGGGCTTAAATATACCGGCAGGCTATTGCCATATACGCTACTGGGAATCGAACCCGGGATCTCTGGCATGGCATTCGCGCTTACGACCACTAGACCAATGAGGCAGTTTATTTGTAGTTCATTCGTTCAGTACATTATTCTGACAACAATATTATGATTTAAAAAAATATGGCTGACCATTCGAATTATTTTGAGACTCGGAGTCATAAAAAGCACAGCATACGAATAGTTAAAAACCCGAGTAAAAGAAATGGTTGCGGAAGTCAGATGGTCAAATAGCTCAATCAAAATATTGGTGGCACAAGGCTTAAATTTTTTTTTAACCTAATCTTCGTTTTTAGTACCTACTTGCAACTCCATAAATTGCTATATAGTAAGGTATTCTTATTAGCCTCGTTTGTCGCTAACCGCCTACTGATTGGTTAATATTATTACCGTAGCACAGAATACCTACACAGTAACATACGCACAGTAAAATAGCATCTGAATAACAAAATGATTCACGGACACACAGCTATACAACGTGCACACTTTTCCGGTTTAAGCTGACCTCTAAGTGTACCAAAGTCCTATACAACGCGAGGTCAGCTTATACTGGTAATTTTAATCGAAAGTGGATATTTTAGCCCCCTAAAACAACCACTCTCCACCCCTCCCTAAATGTAGATTCCACACGTTTTCATTGTCTCGAAAACAAGGGTCAGCGATTAAATGAAGCGAAGCAAGGTAACAATGTATCCAAGAGAAAAATGTATATCAAACTGGGAACCCCAAAAACAGTGGCAGTTCAAAAGACTACTACTACATTAATAAAATAAAACTATTAAATGGCTATAATAAACGGACTATAAAACTGTTCCTCTCAAATGATAACATAATATCAATACTAATTTATTTAATTGGTTACGAGTATTTTACGACCAGCGCGATCATAAGCTGATCATAGATCGAAAATTACCATAGACAACAATAACATTATTATACAAAATTAGAATAATTCCAATTCTGAAATTAAAATATCGTATTGTAACTGTTTAATAATACCTAAGTCATTTATTTTTCATAACTATATGATATTTTCAAATATCTTTAGAAAAATTATACTTAAAAATGTAAATTGTATACTTAAATTACACTTTAATAAGTGTATGCATGCTTCGTCACTAGACGACATCTTTGTTTATATAGTTTCGTAATTTTTTGTTTTCTCATATCAGTGAACTGTAATTGTTCTTTTGAGAATAAATTTCTTTAAACCTAAAAAAACATTTAATATTAATTGTATTATTATTACATTTATTCTACACCAATTACAATTTGAAGTGTTGTTAATTATTGCGAACTTTTTACTTAAAATAACATCGTGAAAGATATTTTGGGATAATCATATTTTATATGAATATAGGTAGGATACCTACCCAAAGTTCAGATAGTCTGTAATGAGGTTAAAGGGCATTGTTCTTTTCATATGAAACAAGTTATTATATGATTTTATCTGCTAATTTGTATTTGATTTTAGGTATTGATACCATGACAACCATTTCAATAAAACCAGTAAAATAAAATCTGTGCCTTTTTAAAATCTTGTGATAGCAAATATCTACCAAATAGTTTCCTTACATCATAACGAAACCCTAAATTTCAATGTCCAGCCACTTCCATTGTATACAAATTTGTTGCATTTGTATAAATCACTTCAAACATTACCTAATACGTGTCATTGCAGTGGCGATGAGTATACGAAATGCCAGATATGCATTCAATGCACGGCGGTCGTCGCGTTGATTGCGGCTTTCCACATCAAGTCAGTGAACTACGTCAACCCGAATTGGGTAGCCGTCTGTGTGCATTGTACACAATAATTAATCACGCTCATTGCCAACCAAGGGACGTTAATATGTCCAAGGACCACTCCAATTTATCACAATACCGTGACAAAGTCCACTCGGCAATTAATAGTTAGCACTAACTGCAGTTTGCCAACTTTGCGGACGTCTCTCTTAGAAGTCTTAGATAGTTTTAAACCCTTTATTGATGACAATCCACTTGTGCTTCGGTAATCGAGCGTTTAAGTTGACAGTGAACTCATCGTGAGATGGTTTTTATATTAAGCTTTTTGGAGTAGGTACCTAGTTATTCTATACATACTTAATATAATAATACAGTATGTGTATTTTTTTTATGATAAGTTCAAAATATAATATTACGTTACTTTTAGATATATTTTAAAAACATTTTCGCAATATTAATAACTGCTTATGTGAAATTTGTTACGATAATAAGCCAAGCTTCCTGTATAAAATGCAATCGTTAATATCGTCTGATCGTCCGAGAGTAACCCCTCGTCGGCGACCGGTAAAATTAGTTCCACACAAATTAACTTTCTTTGTTTACACACTATGCTTATGCACATCCATGAAGATGTGACTAAACTCTACTAAACCGGTTAATTTGTCACTGTATTTATGTACATACATTTTGTAGCAATAATGCAGTCAATTTACACCGCGAGGACATAGTTTGTGAAATTTACGTAGGTAAATGCTGGATTACTATTAAATAAAATTATTTTTTTAGGTTTTAAATTGATTTTAATTGGTTATACTAAATATAACTTTCTTGAACTCACAACGCCACTAAACGGTTGAATAAAAATGAACAACTTTGAAACTAAAAAAGTGGCCTGACCAGCCCGAATTGCGAAACAAAATTGCAAATTCAATATGCAATCATTCTGCTCTTACTATAATGCAGTTCATCATACCTTGGCATTTGTGTTTCCTTAACTGCAGTAGGTACATTGTAAGTACATTGAACACCTGTGCGGTGGAGTAAACTCCGCAAGTTGGCGGTAACTAATATCTCACAGTGGCGAGGTGGTTGGTTTCGCAACGACCTTGCTATTGCCATTTCAGTTTGCCGACCTCGCGCCATATGATCGACGAATTTGCAAACGGTCATTGACTCATAAGTTTGTATAATAAGATCGTGTGTAACAAGACGACGACCTAATTCATTATTGGCGGACTTTTGATCTCGATGGAACGTGAGATTTTCGTGATTAGGTTCTGGAATAACATAAATTGTGTGGGAAAAAATTTAATAGAGTTTTACGATATAAGATTAATAAAAGGTCTTCTCTGCAATTTTGGTTTCTAAAATAAATACTAAGTTTAGAAAGTATTTATATCTCAATTCTTTAAAAAACCACTCGCTTGATAGTAATACCAGTCCCAAATGCTACATAATAGAATATCAAAAAGATCCATTTAAGAACAAAACACAAACACAGTTTGCAACAGATGTAAAACTTAGTTATCTTAGGCAATTATTTTCTTTAAAATACCTGTTACTAAAACACATTTTCGTGAATTGTTCTAGCTAGACGCAAAAGAACAATGGAATAAAGTTTGGCAACTATCTTTATGACGCATAAAGAATGTGGATAATATAGTACAGCGGTGTCTACAGCCTTCTGTTAACAGTACTTTGAGTAAAAAAATACATTTACGAAAGTTGTAGTGATGTGTTTCTGTTGGTCGGCGGATGAATCACTCACGCTTGTTGCTCTCAGTGTAACGAAAGTAACGTATGCGTGATGCACGGCTAGCCGAGTCCAGACTTTAGTCTTTAGTTCAATGACTGACGCGTCGTACGATCATTAAATAGAAACAATATTGGCTGCCAAGAATTCTGTTATAATAACAACGATAAGTAAACTTACACTTATCTAAGCAATCGTAAATTGTTCGTAAACTGAACTATATTTTACGACGACCCCCGATGAGTGACACTTATAGCTATTAGTTTTTATGTTCATTTTACAATTATAAAAGTTATTAAAAAATATTTTGACTTATATGAGTTTACTGTGCAGTTTATCGTTGTCAGAAACGTGTGCATATCGCATGTAATTGTACACGTAAACTAAAGCATGCACATAAACGTAGCAGGTACAGGGTTAACAGCGAAAAATATGTTAGATGCTAGTCTAGTATTATTCTGTGAAATTTCTTAATAGAAGATCATCTCTTTATTTACGGTTTTTGTTTGGGAGGTTAGCATTCAAAGGTAATTTAGAAGAATATATGTATATACTAGCACAAAAGGAAAACATAAGTTAGTATATTTTTTGTGTATTAGGGTAAATTTAAAGGCTTTCATAATCGAGAAGTTCCATTTATTACAAAGCATATTTTCACTAAATTACTTATAATTATATATATTTCCGTCACGTTTCTAGTGATGATCATCCCTATCAGTCGTGGTGCTCCGTTCCCGCGGTTGCCGGCGCCCTATTTGGCATCTCCCGATAAAGTGCACCACCGGTGTGACGTGTTCCACTTAGTTTCCAATCCTGTCGTAACGCGTGACTCGACACTCTCCAGTCTTGGAATTTTTCCTCTAACCTAATAAGGTTCTATAGAAAAGTTCGTATAACTACGCCTCTTTGTTCGCTTTACAGTGTTGACTATCAAGTATCTTTCAGAAAGGTGTCAACGGTTGTAAGGTATCTCTTTAATGCCCTTAAGTACCGCTCGCGTTCTTATCCTTTAGGCGTAAGCAAAATTAATAGACTCACCTGTTGAAGTTTCCTATAACCTTAATAAATGAAAATGCTCACTATGTAAATATTGTTTTTCGTCGCACAAATAGAATTTATAGAGAAACTCATGCCTCGTGAGTCTAGCGGTCCTGCTACGCTAAAGGTCCTGGTGTTCGATTTCCAGGTCGAGCATTGTTGTTAGGTTTTTCTATGAAATTCTCAGTAGCAGCTCGGAATTTGGATTTGTGCCCATTAGGTTAAAATTATTGAGAATCAGAGTACACTACAAAACAGGTTAGCTACTATAAATCTAACCTGTTTTGTATCACAGACGTTGTCAAATGGTATGTGAATTCTCACATACCATTTGACAACGTCTGTGATTTAGTGGTTCGAGTGTCGGACTGCAGATCATGAGGTCGTGGGTTCGATTCGCACAGGACACAAATATTTATGTGATAAACTTAAGTGGTTGTGTTTATATGGGTGTTTCTTATGTATTATGTGTATGTAAAGAAAATATATGCATATTATATTAATTGTGTAGTACCCTAGTACAAGCTCTGGGACTAGATTGCTGTGTAAAATGTAATGATAGTTAAAAATACTTTAAAGGCTCCGGTTTTCGTAATACACAAACCCTAAGTTCATTAATATAGCATACACGGACATTGACTTCAAAAGCTTCTTTTAAAATTAATGTTAATTAAGAGGTTCTTAAGTTTCGCCACATTCTGTTAAATATTTTATCGCCCACATACATGGGAGTCCACTTCGCGAGCTGCGTTTGCGCTCATGTAACTGCGGCTTTAGTATTAATTAGTATACGTTTCGCTTACATTTGCTCTTTAAACTGTTACAAAACAATTTTAGCATGTTCAAATGTAACTTTCTAGGTAGGTACTATATCCTTATTACCTAAAAACCCGTCCCAACAATCGCACTAATCCAGCGTGGTGGACTATAGCCTAATCCCTCTGATTCTGAGAGGAGACCCGTGCCCAGCAGTGGGACAGTATATGGGTGGATCAAGAAAACCCATCCTGTGGGTGTGAAAGTAGGTATGTTAACCTCTTCCTAACCCTTGATGGAATACCGGCGCGATATAATCATAACGATCAATCTTTTATAAATTCCAAAGAATAATTTTATTCGTAAATAAATAATATTTATTACTGGATCTCAGACATAAACACGGACTAATGAGGTTTTAATATATTAATCTCTTTGTGTAAGCTCCGAGTGTTGTCCAGTAAGTTACCATAAGAGTAAGAGCAAGCTTGCAATATGCAGCTGTCGGTTGATTCACCACAATACTTGCTACCGGATTAAATCATAATATCGTAGTTTATATAAAACATCGTAATTGCTTATATTAACAAAGATTTATTAGACAAGAACATGAGTCCTGTTCATGAACAGGAGTCAGTGAAACTTGTTCATCATTATCATCATCCTAATCATTGCCTACTATGTCTGCGTCTTGCCTAACCAGGTGCAGCTGAACATAAGTATTTTATACCAAAGATTGCTAAGGGACTTTTTGTTGTCTGTACTAAACGTCTTTATATTTTAGGTTTATAAGAGTTTTTATCAAATAGGTACGATCATTTAACCTCAAACAATATTAAGTACATACAATGTTAATGGTGTTCATTTAATCAAAGCAGTCTTGGTATCTTATGCCGTTGTTATAAAGCAGATATTTGCACGTACAGCCTCGTTTGATTCCGTCTAACCCATATTGGACTTGATTAATAATGTCATAAAATTGTGTTTTTATGACCACCCGTACCTATAAACAAGTACATATTTACGGAACGTTTACGAAGACAATATTATCAATTTCATAAATGCTACATAACTGTAGTAGTAAAAGTCGGAACGTTTCTTCAGGGACTCGTAAAAACTGTAAAAAGTGTCCATATAATGTTGGGCAATATCGCAAGTTTATAGCGCGGGGCAGCCGATATTAGTATTTACTTTGTGGCAATAACTGAAACTTGGTGGAGTTCAGCCGTGGGCTATTCGGTCGCTCGCGGCTTAGCAACGGATTTTCACCTTGATATTACTGAGAAACTCTCAACCAGTGTGTTTACACAACAAACCACATTTACGTAACTAATCTTTGTACGCACCACACTTGAAAAGCTCTCTTGCGAATGTTTGGTTAATATATACACATTCACAAACAAGTATTGTAATTTTGTATATAATGTCTGTTTTAACAATATTATGAAGTTTCAGAAAGTAAAGTTCACAATTGCCAAGTAAGTACCAGATTTCTTTGTTGACATCTGAGTCGAAGTTTGTTCTAAATTCAAATACTTAACCCAAAATTCTGACTGCTAAAGCCAGATATGCCAGTGTTGACCTTTACGTCAGAGGTCAGATTCCTTTACGGTGCCTTACCCACTATAACTAATGACACACGATAGCATCACTTACAAGCACTTACCGATCACACGTCACGCCATTTCTGGCTGTTCTCACGCACCTAACAAATTGCATGCGCAAACGCATTCGCGGCTCAACGGGTTTATTCAAACGGCGTATCACCGATGTCTCACGAGTAGTCACGAGTGCATTAAACATAGTACTGTCGCCCCCATTAACAACTCAATGTACTAAATAGAGCTATAAAAGTTTATGGACTTAGTTTATTAAAAATAGCCTTTTGGTTGTCTTTTATACCGTAATTGTAAGATAATTTATTTTGTAGTAGGATCAGGGCAAGAAGATAAATAATAATGATGTAGATAATTCAAGTAATTTGCAGTTTTGTTTGTACTATGTATTTACAAAATAATTTGTTGATATAAGTTTTTATCAAAATATGAAATTCGAGTAGTTGGTGAACTTTTGGCGGTTTTTTTACAGGAGCTAAAGTAGGTACCTATCCCTATAGTGAATTATTTTTAAAATACTATATATTATACTTTTTGACCAAATACTTTATACATTACTTTGTCAATTACTGGAATAAGTAAAAATTGTCTTGATTTCCAGAAATAAATTATTCCTAGTTTTTGAATGAATAATGTTTAAAGTAGGTAACATAGGGTAGCGACTCCCACGTTGAATATTTTTACAAGTAAAATTAAAATTATTACGGTTCGAAAACATGATAATATGTAACTTTTTACAACTAGATTTCATGTCTTGAATAAAATTAAAACAAAAGAGTATGAAAACAAAGTAGATCTCATTTGATTTGTGATCAGTATTCAATATGCGTTTCTTTTTTGTAATACAAAAAATAATTGAATCAGGACTATATTCTTTCTTAGTATTTTGTCTACGTAATTTGATTATGAATCACCATAATGTTTTTAGTAGGTACCTACCAAAAGGGCTCTTCATTATTTACTGTATGAGGTTGTACTTTTAAAAAATAATGTAACTGAATAGGGTTAATTCTCAGCAGTACGCGTCAAGTTACTTAAGGATGCCTGTCACTCACAGTTCGATGGAAACGCGATTGTAATCTGATTCCAATTGCGACCCTCGGGAATTATCATTACTGGTGCCACGCACATGATCCTTTCACATGCCTTTTGCAGTTGAGTCTGTTTTGTTTAATATCTACAAAATTTGGCGTTTGGCGACAGAGTCTAAAATCGCTTTAAATGGATGATTATTTGTAGTACCTATTTGAGAATATATTTTTATACCTCAAAAGATTCCGCTTACAATATGATAATGAAAATCTCTTAAAAGACCGTCTCCTGGCTTGAAGCCAAACATCAGGTGGAAACAAAGAAGATCTCGAACCATATCCCAGAAATGTCCTGAAAGTCAGCAAACCGGAAAGTCAAAGGAAACAGTATAATTATTATTACTTTTAAAATCAAGGCAAGTCTTTTAATACTTCAAAATATAGAATATTTTTTGTGCCGTAACTGGGAGCAGAGAATTGACTTTGAATTCAATATAAAAGTTCATTGTCAGTCGAAAATTTAATGTATATAATACCTAAAATATGTCGAGTGGTCTTGGACACTAAAATATCACTTACTCAAGGTAACTTTGAGACTTTTTATAATATTAATGAATAACGTAAGTAATACCTGAATATTAGCTTCTTAAAAAGTTGGGACATCTATCTAGTCCCAGAGCAGAGATTGTACATTGAGTACTAGACAAAGGATATAATACTTATATACTTTTTTGGAAATACATAAATACAATACATAAGAAATACTCAGACAAACACTTATGTTCATCAATAAATATTTGTATCCTGGGGGAATCGAACCCACGCCACGTGTCCGCCTTTTTTTTGCATGTCTGACTAGAATCTCGTTATTATTAATAATGAATTACTTTTAAATTACTATAAAAAGTAACCTTACCGGCTTATAACAAGCAGTTTTGTAGTCTATACTTTTTTTCAAATATAGATCAATATAACTGGCCATTTCAGGCATCCCTGCATTGTAACACAAATATGTATTTATATGTATTTGCTACCACTATCTAGGTTATATTATATCTGGCCTTAAAAGAGACCATGATTCTCTGAGTGTTTTCGGTGTTTCTTCTCAGAGGTTATCATCATTCTAGAAACGTCGGCGCCATTTAGGTTAACAATATATAAAATAAAGACTTGTAAAAGTGTCTTCAAAAGATCTATTTACAGAGATAAATATCATTATACATAAGTGCTGTATTTGTAAATAAATCTGAATTTTCCAAGCCTCTGCACGGTATAGCCTGAAAAATGTATATCTCAGTTACTATTAAAGCCGAGTTTTGAAAGTTTAAGCAGGCTTCAGTTGGGCTCCTCTTTATATTCAATAATGTATAGAGGCCCGCCAATAGAGAAAATTGGAAAACACCTTTTTTAATAAACATTATTCCATACTAGAGCAATGTTTTTATGAGTTTTTCATTAGGAAATTCTCAGTACTACTTCG
This sequence comes from Acronicta alni, assembly GCA_964056405.1. Classification (NCBI taxonomy): domain Eukaryota; kingdom Metazoa; phylum Arthropoda; class Insecta; order Lepidoptera; family Noctuidae; genus Acronicta; species Acronicta alni. Next base: position 10,386,376 of record OZ043927.1, on the reverse strand, counting down.
TAGTTTGGATTTATGCCTGGTTAACGCAATAGCTTTCCAGTCTATTACATGGGGCCTAAAAGACATACTGGAGATCTATGGGCGTACTTACTTCACTACTTTTCTGCCTTACCTCCGAGGACCACAGGCGTTAATGTATCTTTCAAAACATCTTTGTATGGGGAGATATTATTTTTATATATAAATATTTTTGTGTTCTAAAAAGTTGTTCATTATTATGGCTAGTACCCGTAACCCTTCTACTGATTGATTTATTTATTATACCCAATCAGAATAATCTTGCATTTATCAATAAGCGATGTTATCAGTTATCTCTAAACCTGCATGCTCCTACCTATATGGATCTACACCATACCAAGAAGTGCAATTTAAAGATCACAATAGTTGTACGGAAATACGTAATTACAGATTGTTTGCATCGCCTACGGTTACCAGAATAACCCATAACTCGACTCAACCTAAGAGCAAGATACGAGAATAGACCTCTTATTAATTTCTTATTATTATTTCCTGATCATTATTTCTTTCCTTTTTCAAACAAAGAACGAGGATATTAATTTCTAAAAATAGAACGTCTTTCTAACGTTGTTATAATTTATACAGATATTTATTAAATAATAGGATTATATTTTGTATTTTTATTACTGTAATTTTATTTGTTTCGTATTTTATCATTAAAAGTTTATGAATTATTATTCGGATTCCGTAGTTTCTGATGAACATTCACTTTTACAATCAGATCCATGATACCTTTTCTAATACAACTGAATTAATAAAAGACGACACACCTTTTACGAGTACAATAGTAAAACAGTCGTAAAACAAAACAAAAACGTTACAATGAACCTAGACGTCATAAAATGTCTGGTCAAATGTTGTTCAAGAGAGAGTGATACACACAATTTGTTGAATAATTTATTGATATGTAATAAAATGTATACAGTTAACTGTGACGTAAATAAACGTCACATCTCCATTGTTTTGCGAATCTAAATAAAGAAGGGCTATAAAAGTAAAATATGACTGACTGACTGACATGTCAATGCCCTTAACACCTGTTCCAAGTTTATTTGTTTTATGATGCAAAGCTCCTAACTCAAGGTTTTTGTGATGATGAATTTTTAAACAGGAAAAAAAAAATAAAAAAATGGTGAATGAAAAAGCGAGTTCTTTTCTAATCAAAACCTTTTATAAAATATAAATGTACAGAGGCCAGCACATCACGCTACCCACAATCTGTGATTGTGATTGATTTTCAACTTTAATGCAAAACTATAAGGTCCATATTCAATTGGGAACATTTTACAGTTGGCTGGTGCCTGTACAAACCATCACGCATTCCCAAAAGGTAGGCAGAGATGTACTATTGTGCAACCGCATTTCGACATGCTTATGCTTACCCTATATGTAATAGGGTGCGACCCTATAGCAATTAACCTGGCACAAATCCAAACTTCGGGTTACTAATGACTATTCCTTAACAGAAAAAAACACAATGTCAATGTCACTTTGCCCGTCCTAGGAATCAACCTCGTTACTCACGTCCATTAGTGGTGCTTACAGCTTTAAGACCTATGAGATAGTTTTATTATGTTTGTATTGCTATTATCTCATACATAATAATTATAATGTAAAATTACGAAATTTTATTAATACTAGGATAAAAATAAAATAAATTATAGTTACTTTTCAATACCAAATGCGTCATAAAATTGTATATTAAGTAATCGTATCGACGACACCAGGATAAACTACTTAAAAATTAAATAAATGTGCTTAACTTTTGAACACATGAGTACAAAAGCCGGAACAAACATTAACGAAATAACTCACCACCATTGTTCCATACTTAATTCCATTCAATCTCGTGTGTCACTCACGTATTTGAAATTCAAATGCATCCCTTATTGTACCCTATACCCGAATTAGTGTGTTGATTCCAATGTCGAACCCCGCAACACGTCTGACTAACATTATGATGATGGTAATGCATTCAACGTCATTATTTATATTAAGATGGATAAATGTCATTCAATCCATTGAGTTGCTATATGTTTGAGGAGGCACAGTTAAACGAGTTGTGCTTCAATAGTTGTTGCGTAGACGCCATAATTCAGTGCGGGAGAGAGTGCCGATAGGCCACCTATTCATTGCAATAAAACAGTGACTTTGACTTTACTTAATAAAACTAAGCTCAAGATGTGTCTTTTCACCGCTAACAATGTTTTCTTTCGGGCACAGAATGATATTGTTTTACATGTCTGTTTTATTACCAACAATGCTATTTAATACCTCAATGATTCAATCAATAGATCGTTATTACATCCGCCCACAATCGTTGCATCTATTATATTCCATTTGAATGTTAGGTACCCACAAATTATGCAACGAAATGTAGATATGTAAACTTGAGACGACATTAAATTCAATTACTTTAGAAAAAAAAAATTAATGAACAGTATCCCTCAGAGGATCTCTCTGTTTTCTATCTATCAAAGCTAAGAAAATCCAATAAAGTGTATTGAAAACCACAATATTAATTGATTTAATTGAGTCAATCTTCCTATTAGCAGTTCTTAATGCAGAATCGTTTTCCCCGAGGGGCAGGCCGTAATAAAATACAGTTTAATTTTGCCCTGCACTACCTTCTGGGAACGCCCGCAACGCGCCGTAGCAGGAAACGACCATCGATGCCAACAAAATAACCAAGTTATTTCATCCTACACATAATAATGCAATATAATGTCGACATTGAACATTCTGTGAAAAATGTTTTTATCAATAATATTATGCCTTTATTTTTTTTACTATAAACACATACTTTGTATGCCTAACCACATTATAAATGATCAGAAGTGCAATTCTCGTAATTAAAAATCAAGGCAGAAAACGATACCGAGCTTAGATCAGATCTTAATTTGACAAACAACGCTAAACTTGAACTAGTTCTTTTATGACTTTGAGAATAGACCTTATATTTTAAAAAACTACGTCAATTAGATCTGTCTGTGTATGTCATTAATTGTATATGTAATTTTTGTAAATTTTTGCCTGCAATACTTTATCAAATAAGTAATCATTTCTACCACTGCTCTTTATAAAAGCAAGATTTCGCAGATTCCTAGAAGCTTCATCCACCTGCCATTTTTAGCACACAAGGTGAAAATACCCATTATCTAGATGCCCTCTCTCGTTTATTATAACATGCATGTATAGCGCTCTATAAAGACGTGTGCATCGCTCTATTGTTGGAACTAGGAAGCGCTTTTAACTAAAATAACACATGAAGAACTCCCACGCATGCGACAAATTGTTATCATTATTATCTAGCGAGCAGATGTTCGCGATGAGTGAACGACAGACTAGATCAATTGCTCACAGCAACGAGGATTACTCAAACAAGCGTCCATTGAAGAATGTCAGCATATTTGCATTCATTCATCTCAACAAATTCCTACGCACGGCGTAAATCATTCACCATGTCCAATGTCCACGCCATAAATATTTATATTTTAACGCCTTACTGCGATTTGCACTGTGTAAGGTATTGTGATATATTAAGATGATAACAATTCTACTACGAAGAACTTCATATTTATTTATTGAATTCCATAATGTACAATGCAAAGAAACAATTATGGACCCTGTATGGCGCAGCAAAGAAATTTTTAAATTAAACATTTTGGAGAGACAGACGAAGTGAAGAATCTGAAGAACGCTTCCTTTCTTCACTTCGTCTGTCGAACATCATTCTGTCATTCTATACTTTATCTGGAACGACCTAACTTAAAGTGTAGGACCAACAAGATAATAATAAAACCATTTCATCGTATAAAAGTCCGTTTTCACTCCCTGAACTCAATTTACGACCCGACTGACACTTCAATATTGTCCACGAACTTATCTGCTACAATACGGTAGCTGTGTGATTATCTTTTAATCATATTCAGTGGGGGACGCGGCCAGAGTGACAGCGGCTGTCAATCAATAGGGTGCAATGCGCTAGCACCACCAACCCGGCCACCCTCGCACAGCGGTTGATTAGCTAGCGATGACAACCACACACGATGCGCTCCATAATCTATGGCCACTATGGGGTACCGTTCTTTGTCTATAGTGCACGATGACGGTCGCATGGTAATCACTATGGTAATTATCCCCGTATAATTTAATGGATTTTGATGAAGTTTGGAATTTATATTTTATGAAGCTCATATTTTGCGGTGGCGACATGATGATATTAACTCATGGTTATTACGTTATTGTATAATGAATTTTCTCGTATGTGTTGCAATGAAACATTTTCTTATATGTATACGTTTGCATTTCATTAGTTAGGAACCTACAGTTACAACAAAGCGGATAGCAACAACACGAAACGAATAAGGTTCAACTTAATGAGAACACATTATTCTAATCGACCTCAATAAAGATTTTTGACTTGTTTCCTCAACGCCGAAGGAACTGGCACAGGTTGATGGCAGGGATTTGTTAATTAATTAGAGGACAAAATAGGTGGAGTCACGCAACGCAGTTAGTTGTGATTCAGGGTACTTAAGTTACCCGCCATGTCCTACATTTAGTACTCCTCATTCCCCAACTTAGGGACTCGCTGACAGACTCTCATTACCCGCGTGCGCTGAACATGCAAAATAGTAATTAAGCGGGACTAATTACAGTATGTATTTATTTACTTAACGTATAATTTGGTCGTATATCATACGATACTCGCAAAGAATATTATCTAATATTATTAAACTAATCATTATTTGAGACTCGCGAATATTATAAATAAAACTAAAATTTCTACGGCGGACACGCGGGTATTAGATTTATACATTGAGGTAAATAAGGTACCTACACCCACACTAAATGTGGTGTGTTAATAATAAAATAGGTGCCTAAGCTGAGATATACTTAATCAATATAATATGGGGCATCAGCTAGAATCGGCAAACGTCTTACTACCACTTTTTGGACCCGTGCAACTAGTTTTGACTTTTCAAAAGTGCCGTAATGGTGTAATTGAAATAAAATGTTGAAATCGATTTTATCCGTGATTTTACCTTATAAGTACGAGTTTGTAAGCATTGTAGGCACATTAATGTTCCAATCAGAATAATGACTTGTAAGTTTATTTTGTGAAGAACAGGTTTTAAGGCATTTTAAGCTCTGCAAAAGAACCGATCGCATCAAAGGTTAAGCAGTTCAGAGTTCCGAGAATATTTTTTGTGCCCACGATGCTTAGGCATTTTACACTAAACCTCCTCCAAACTTACAATAAAAAGGTCGAACCTTTAATGTAGATATAAATCGTGTTTTATTAACAGTCATAATTCATTAATTATTTATTTACTAGCTTTTGCCCGTGGCTTTACTCACGGTTAATTAGATATCAACAGTGATGATCTCTTTTTTCTGCATACAAAAGAGGGTTCAAGATCTATTTCAGGTTCTCAACTAATTGCGAAAAGCTGTAGGTATCTCAATTTTAAGTTATAGACCACATGTATTCTAACAGTGAACACAGAATTAAATTCTATACAGTTATATTTGCGCCAAAATCTAACAAACACATAAGAATTGCAAGGATCATATTTTCAGGTTCGGGAACGTTTATGAAATAACCCACTTGTTTTTTTTTTTATATCTTCAAAGTAGGAACACAAGTCCTTTACGATTTTATAATAGCATAGAATAGCATATACCCTCGATTACATTGACGTAGCGTGTAAAAACATGTATTTGAAAAGTCAGAGGTGCGTGCCTTGGATTCGAGACCTTCGACTTGGCTGTCCAATGGTCATACCACTAGGCTATCACTACAAATCGCAGATCCACCTTAAATCTTAATCTTTTAAGTTCCAATGATACCAGCTGCCCCGGTCTCCGGCTAGAAACAATATTAACCTAATTGTGGAAATATTTGCATTGTTTTATGGGTTCTTTAATCCAGTCACGAATGACGCGTACTAGGGGTGTATCTGTTGACCTGACACAGAAACGGTGAGAAATTATGCCACTCTATAAGATTTACGTCCTGCACCTCGCAGCCATGATATTAATGGGAGCTTCTGATCATTCAAGACCCGACTCTAAGTTAGTAATTGATGTTCTATAAACGATTAGATTATAAAGTGTAGTCAATACATTCAAAAATTAAATTTTATTTATACTCGTAGTCCAATGTATACTTTTGTTAAATTAATGAGTGTTTTTGGTGACAAATCGTCGTGAATTTGGTAACAAAAGTCGACGCTTGAACGTTTTATCACAAGAAAGCTTCTAATACCCCATAATACGTAATATTAATTCGTTACAAGTCGTTTACATTGTAGATAATACAGCTATTCTACCTCCCAACATGAAAGGAATCATTGCCTTAATTTCACTCGAATTGTTCAACTTTAAAGCAAAGTTACTTTAGGTCCTTTCCAAACACAGGTATATGTAAATAAACAGAGTCCCACAGAAGCGTTTAGGAGCTAACTTAGATAAGTTACGGGGGTGAATAATAGACGGCAGATTGCTTAACAAAGTCTTTATTGTTAGTCGTAAAGTCGGAGCATCCTCGGTTTAAACAAACTTTGCGCTCACCGCAAGCTTCGGACAAAAACGTTATTCCACTACTTAGGCGCGGTACTCGTTTGTTAGTTTACGAATAAGTAGACGAACTTATAATTTTATGGAACTTTGAAAGGGAAACGAATGTTTATATCGATATAATCTTGCTATTGTCAGCTTCAATAAAAAGCCCTGTCACTGAAGATTTTTATCAAACCTCGCATTAGAGGGCAAGGCACACACACTATCATATCCAGTACACCTGTACTTAAACACGTTTCGATAACGGTTTCAGTTATTCCTGAGATAATCGAGCGTAGCAGACAAACTGACAGGCAGACGTTATCTCCGCGGTCCCGCCACAAAACATTTTGAATATCATTCTCGTATCCCTAAAAAATATACAAAGATAGTCAAAAGGGAAGTCTCCGAAAAAAATACAAAGGGATTCGTTTACCACCATTGTCAAGCCACAAGTGTGGTTTTAATTAAAAGTAAAAAAGAGGATGTTTGATCAAGAAAATAAAGTTGGTTTAGGAAATGAGGGTGTTTAAAAATGCAGATCAAGAACTTTGTATTCCGGGCGCGTTTAATACGTAATAAGTACTAGCAAAGTACCTCGTTACTAATTGCCGAAACGGACTCGCCATGTTTCATTACTAAATTTCATTACGACGTTGAATACTCGATATTATTATAATACTTTTAACTGTAATAATTATATGTACAACAATAGGAACAGATGTACCTAATAACAGCTGTGGTGCTGGTACAATGCCATTATTTCCTACCGAAGGATTGACACTGTTAATTACATACGATATTAGGAATTAAATTATTCGCCTCGCTTGCCAGATTCATTGAGGTCGTGTACCAGACACGATTCAGTTGCAAATTAGTTTATTATGTGTATAATTATTTTGACCTCGAATACTCGATAAATTTAAATAACACCAGGTGACATTTCTTTAAAACATTTTAAACTTCAAGTCAAAAAAACTAATTCTGACACTACCTTGGAAAAGGTATTTTTTTTTGTGAGATATTAAATTGATAAATAGGTATATTCCAACAAAAAAACAAATCAAAAATAATGGAAAAACAATCAAATACCTAATAATTCCCATCTTGTGTGTTTTACTGTGATAAAAAATCTAGATTGGGCCATAACCACTAAGTAACTTGTTGTCAAGTGCACACTTTTAACTAACCGTAGTAACAAGTAGCGACACCATAGTATTATACCACAGCCGTAATATGATAGCATATGAGTACTGTACTAGTACTCATATAGGGAAAATTTTAAGCCTAGATTAAATAGAGACGGTCACTCCTAAGCAAATCCTGCAGTTTATAATATCCGCAAGGTTTATTTAGTAATAAACAACTTACAGATTAGTCTCAGTGAAATTATAGCCTTTTGTGGCTATAGTATCACTACTATACCACTAAAGGCTATAGTTACACTATAACCTATTTATGGTTACGCAAACAATAAAAAACACCCGTACTTAGGTTACTCATAAGTTACGTTTCTGACACAAGAACGCTGACACATTTTGGCCCCGCTAATAATTACAATTACGTATTTGTAGGGTAAGTTTAAGAGATAACCAGTGGGTCGTACGTCCGGCAGGGGGCGCTAATGGAGGCTTAATATCAGCAGTAGGTACTTTGAGGTTTCGCAATTCGGAAAGTAAAAGGAATCCTTAATGCGCTAAGTACATGGAAATCCGTTTAGCCGTCTCGTGTGTTTCACTTCACGTGAATACTAATAATAGTAACTTACCTTTTATATATATTCCTACACATTCATGTGTGTGTGTGTGTTTTATTTTTTATACTACTAAGGTGGCAAACAAGCATACGGCTTACCTGATGGTAAGCAGTTACAGTAGCCTATAGAAGCTTATAACACCAGAGGTATCACTTGCGCGTAGTGACCCTGTAAAACAAAAGAGGAATAGTTGATTTGGCATTATAAGTGTCAAAGTCCCCCCACTGCCAACACAACACAACGTTTGGAGCACTGGCAACCTTGCTCACCGTAAGAAACAACACAGCTCAAAGTAGTGTTATTTCACTTCGATTTTCTGCAAGGCGGAGGTACTTCCCCAGTCGGGCAGCTCCAATTTGAGTGGAATTACTCCCACTATACCCTACCTCTCTTGAAACGCGCCTCTCTCTTGACGCCTGAAACAAATTGTTTCTTAAAGCACTTTAATATACCAATCTTAGGCAGCAGCTTCAGCTCAAACTAGTATCAATTGAACTATAACCCCACAGACTAGACTTATGCAGGTGAGTAGACTGCACTGCAAGAACTTTTAAAAGCCTTTTCACATACGCCTTACTTACGTAGTTAATAATATAATAATAATAATAAAACTTTTTGGACAATTCTACCCAGTCCCAAACTAAGCAGTGCTTGTACTATGGGTATTGGGCAATGGATATAATACTTATATACTTTTTTTGTAAATGTACAACGTGTTACAAAATACCGCGTAAAAAATATAATTAATTAAAGAAGCCAAAAAATTTGTCAGCTGGGAACCAGATTATTTAACAGAAAGGCCTACGTACCTATTTTACCTAATAATTGTCTACTTTAATAGTTTTTTCTATTTTTCATTCATAAATGTTGTTGTTTTCCTTTTTTTGGGGTATGATAAACAGCGTTCTTAAATATTGTGAATGGACTCGTTATAAGGCCCCATATAACCTCCTCTCGGCTTTACTGGTAGTTTTGTAACACTTTGTATACTTATAATACATAAGAAAAACCCAGCCACAAACAACTACCTTTTTTAATAATACCTAATGACGTTTGAGTTTAAATTATTTTTTCTCCCATATTAGTATTAGAAACAAACTTTTGGCAAACGGCAAACGTTTAATTTGGTCGCGTGGTAGCAAATGTTTCAAAATAATCAATCCACTCATATCGAGGATGCGTATAGGCCATCCGTTAAAGTTCCGATATTAATTTCCACGACATGCAGGTTAATTAAAGCCAACCCTACGTTGCATCAACGGTGACTATGTACCCCAACCCGTATAGGGAACGAAGTGTGTATGAGAACAAAATTTAGTTTTACCATCCCTGTTATTTAACAGTGGTTTCAACATTTGATTGATTGATATAAATAACAGAAACCTATTAATGTATTTTAAATTAAAACACATAGCACTAAGATACCATAATTATCTAATTTATTATTTAAATTGCATCGAACTACGTAAAATTTCAAGGAATCATTTATTGGTGCATTTGTATAGGTATTTTCGTGATTTTAATTGAAATGTATTAATATTTATTAATTATTTATTTCCAGAGGAGTTACTTGGAGGCGTTCGGGTACCTGAAGAAGGGTCGACCGGAGGTGGGCAACCTGCAGCTCATGGATACCGCGCAAGCGTACGAGGACGACTTCAGGATCGCCATCAAGACATTACAAGTTTGTAATCTTATTACTTTGAAATTCAATTTATACTGTCAAAGGGAATTTTGTGAGCAGCCATCGGAAAATATAAATATGTAGATACAGAAAGAGAAAATATAATAAATACTACTAGATACGATGATATAAAATGTTTATCAAATATTTTTACAAACTATGGGAAAATGTACAGATGTAGATTTATGAGATCCCATTCAAAAAAACTTTGGAAAGTGTCCAAAAAAGTAGTTTATTCAGATAATAAATGTATTACGGCCCACCTGGTAAGCGGTTACCGTAGCTTATAGACACTTGCATCACCAAGGGTATCGCTTGCGCGTTGCCGACCCATAAACCGAAAGACTATTGAATAGATGGTCTGGCAGTCCAACTGCCAACACAGCGTTTCCTTGCGGAGCACTGGCAACCATGCTCACCGTTAGGAACACAACACAACAGAGCTCAAAGCTGTGTTATTTCACTTCGATTTGCAATCCTGCAAGGCAGAATTGAACTCAAAAGCCCTAGCGATACAGTCTCGCTCACAATCTCTCGACTACTTAATAAGGCACTAGATTTACAGAATTAATTAATAGTAACGTAAATATATTTTTTCAGGAATTCGGGGGTATACCAGTGACGGGAGAGATCGATGAGGCGACAGCGACACTGATGAAGCAGAAGCGATGCGGCCGACCGGACCGGGAGGACGCCGACGACGAGCACCGGAGGAGGAAACGGTTTGCAGTCCAGGGGGAGAAGTGGAAACACACCAACTTAACATGGAGGTAAGTTACTATTATCTCGAATTGTGATTTTTGACAAATACAGTACATGTGAAGTTATTATATTTTTCTATTGTGGTCAGTTTTCCTATCGGGCTTTCAAATGTACAAGTATTTAATCAAGAGGTCGTGTCGTGTCAGAGGTTGATAATTATGTACCAAATTGACATTAATTTATGCTCTATCAGGGACTGGAGACGCACATTTTATGGGAATCATAAATCGGCCCTTATCCATTATTTTTTTATAGTGATTTAGTTCGAAAACGCGGCCCTAGTGCGTGAGATTTTGTTCGGTCCGATTCGCAGATCGTATAAACTAGGACTATAAACCGTTTTCTTACAAAATTGTCAGTAGTAAGGAAACTTGAATTCGAGCCCAATAGTTGCGACAAAGGATCTAAAGAATCACAGTCAAAGAGAGTTTGGACAGCAGAACATCTCTGCTAACGATTTCAGCCGTGATGAGTTTTTAAATGATTTTAGCTTTAGTTTCATCATGGGTTCCCATTGACAATGTGTTAGCAGCGCCATCTATCAATTATATTTAAAACTAATTATATAGTAGCGCCATCTGTTATTGAGTAGTGTCATGTTAAAACAGAGCCATCTACTGTCGAAATTTTGTACTAGTTACACAAACAGTAATCAAATACTCTTTCAGCTTGCGCTATTCGACACAAGAGGGCCGTCTAGTCATGATGAAAAATTACGTTGAGTTAGAGAATTCCGGTACATAAAATCAAAATACAAGTTTATTTACGATGGCTTTCACGCTTTTTTAATTGAATTTTCTAATAATGAAGGAAATGTATCAATCACCATACACAGTAACTAATTACTTAGACGCTTTAAAAGTTTTCTAATAAACATAATGCAAACATGTTAAGCGTGCAAATAATGAGCAATAACTGTATAAGAAAAAAAAAATAAGGTGGGACTTTAATGTCCCATTTTATGTCAAACAGTTCCAACTGTACTATTTGGTTTAAGGCCACATAAAATTGATGACAAATAATAGTTAAATCACGGAACTCGTAAAAGTTACGACGCTTTCCGCGCGGCTTAATTAAAAGAATATGTCCTTTTGACGCCTGCCTACGACGGATATTTGGAGAATCGGGAATTAACATGGAAATCTGACCATTTGTGATTACAACAATATCTTCATTCATTTATTTGAACGAAAACATACAACGTATAGTTTTGCACTGTAAGTGAATTATTCAATATTAATTTAGGGAAGACAAACGACTAAAGCTGGGCTCTTGGTCACAGTTGTTGAATTCGAATGGTTTATATGACATAATAATTTCAGTGGATTGCAATAGACAAATCCTAACACTCATCAGTATTATTAGTTTTCATAATTATCATGTTAAAATCTGTGATGTTATTTTATTATCTAACTGATAAATTTTCATATGACAAACCCATACTGTACAGTAATTTCAACAACAACCCATACAGTAATTTCTTTAAAATAAATATAAGACCCAGCTGCAAATTATAGTGCATTTGAGAGTTGTACCTACTTATATTTCTTCCGAAAACCTGACAGTTATGAATATTAATTAGTTTTAATCTATTGTTTTCTCCTCATTAGTTTTATAGCTATCAGCACGTTTTCTTATGGTTCGTGTTTACTTGCTAATTAAGTAGCGATATCCTTACCTTGTTCCATTGCACATCTGCCAACTGTTTCAAAAGCTCACCTGATCCAGTGCTGGCAGCACAGTAAGTAGTACTTTTCCATATGGTCGATTTGGACGAAGATACGTTGGCCGCTTGCCCGTTAGTTTTACAACGGAGCAAAGGACGCATGGTTACCTACTCGATGCGCAATTTACATACTCGGCTATGTTTAATTCCGCCTTGATGTTAGCATTTTAGCAAAAGAAAACAGATTCGTACCAAACGCCTCATTGTAGACTGACATGTTTGAGAAAAATCGATAGCTCGGGGACATTTATACAAACGTGTCGTGTTCGTGTGCCGCTTGTTATGTTGCCCACTAGGTTGTAGCTTGCAGAGTTTATTCAACTTGCTATCCCTCGAGTAAAAAGCTCGCCTTGCTCGTTGGCCGTTTGAAGTGGAAACAACCGCAGAACACGCGGATAATTTGAAAAGTTCGCAATCACCTGCGCAGACCGCGCCTTCAGCGGAATTTCCTGTCGAATTAATGGTCTGTCAATATTGTAGTCCTCCATTACAGCTTGTTGTGCAAACAAGCAATAAAACTAGCAGCGCCATCTCGCGGTGGGTTTACGAGTAAGCGCCACGTGAGCGGCGCCAGGGTGGGTCAGCGCAGACACCGAGCCCCCCACGTCACAATTATTTGTCTAAAAATACAATCCGACCTTACAGGTATTTTTGGTTTTGGATCAATATATATATTTGTATACTTACCTATTGTTGAAACCGATATGACGTAGGTTTGACTGAACTTTTTTTAGTCTGTGACCTGAACAGATATTATTGTATAGTGTGCTTAGCGCTCACGTAATCTCTTTAGTGGGTGTAAATATGGTGTATTCTTAGGATATTTATAAAGAAAAAGTTAAAATTGGACTGTCTAGAAAATATTCTGAGAGGCCCAAAGTGCTATAAACATTCCGCCGCCCATTTTTAATTTCTATTCTATCTTGGCTGTGTTACTATTTTGGTGCACAGTAAAAAGTATTATTAAAATAAAGTTCTGCGTTCAACTTGCTATTATAGAATTGCTTAGCAATTCGGTTCCTGCAAATAACAAATTATTGTAGATATTTACGCCGGCGGGTAGATTAAAATAATCTGGTTGCTAGGAGACTTATTTTTACTCGTATACCCGCGGTGCTAATATTGCAACCTGCAATAATCTCGTGTTTTCTATTCGGGTGATTTAAGTAATAAAGGTAGCCGTGTTAACCGCATCGTTAAGTAATCGTTTCCACACAAATGGTGCACTGTTAGTAGTTAATGCAATGTATAAAATGAAATGTAAACAAAACGTCGTTATGTTTTAGACGTCCGATAACGATAGAGTTATTACATGGAAATAACGGTATTGTTTTCGCAATGTCGCTGACAGGCAAGTGACAGGCGCATTTTGCCTCCCGCCGCATGGGGCGCTGTCATCGCCACTCAACTCGACACTACGAATAATATTATTATGAAATTCATACTGCCTACTTATAGTTCTTTATTGTAAACAATTGGAAAATGTTTGGTTGACACTCTCATGTAGGTACTACGTTATTCTAGGTAGGTATAAAATAAGAGAACTAAGAAAAATAACTGATGTAACTGCGGGTAGTTACGAATTATGTTCTAATTTGCGGTACTTCACAATTAACCCGCTATCAGGGACTTTTGAATGGTTGAATAGAAAGTGGTTATATACCTATGCTGCGTAGGACTCGGCACTAATTCTAATATTTTGGAGATTGTGTACAAACACTTTTGTGACAACACAAAAGTCACATTTTCATAGTTTAACCTTATTAAAAGTCGAGCATGTTAAATAAAGGTAAGGATTTATTAAATTCTTACAGAAACTTTAGCATTTCCCGTAAATTTTATGGAAAATGTTTAATTAATGTTTTAATAGTTGAAGATTATGATGGGCCATTATTAATTGTAGTGGTGTAGCCACTGCCCCGCTCCTCGCCCCCCTGTCCCCACCGCCACCGCCGGCCGCACCCCTCAGGCACCCCGTGGCCACGCGAAGTAGGTCGACATTTCAATATTGAAGGCATTTCACAATTTCTATTGCTCTTTATTGCGACTGTACGGCGTAATAAAGAGCTTATTATGCGTATATTGAATGTAGTAAACCCAAGAAGGAATCTGTGAATAATTTTATTAAAATAATGCTTACAGTAATTTAACACTGTCAACAAACACTTTAAAGAAAATGCAAGTTCTAAAGTTGTTAAAGCACTTTATTCTAATAGTCGTAGGTAGTGCTTGCATAAAAGTGCTTTAAAGAATTTTTTAGCATTTTCTATCCACCGACTGGACAAGAGAACTACGTAAAATTTAATGAAACGTAAATTTTCAACCTTTATTTAGTTTATCATAAACGTAAGTACTTCTTTTAAGCTAAGGATAATTATTTACAATCCAATATAATTTTGAAAAAAAAATCACAATAAAATGTAAAAAAGTAGAATACTAAAAATTATATAGTACCCCTGGTGGGACTCGAACCCACAATCCCCGGCTTAGGAGGCCGATGCCTTATCCATTAGGCCACAGGGGCTTTGTAAATGTAATCGAAATTATACACTACATTTTGTAATGCTTATATTTAGTACTTGGCTAAATTGGTCCTCATCACAAAATAGTTGTTTATAGATTAAAATTTATGCGTCCATAGATTTATTGAATCTATACCACAGAATAACTAATATCACTTCACTGTCAGAACAAACGTTAGATGACTAAAGTGAGTTCTTAGTAAGTATTATCCGTACGTAAACGGTGTATAATAATAGCATAATTAGGTATTTTAGGTATTAATTTAAACAGAGCTTTTATTTATTTATGTTATAATATTTTAAAGTATATATTAAAAACTAGTGATCAAATGAAAAAATATCTCATACTTACCCACATTATGGACCAAGAATAATCCAAATATTTCATAAAATTATTAATAATCATCACCAGCTAAAATGCAAAAAGAGAGCCCGCCCGAACAGGGACTTGAACCCTGGACCCTTGGATTAAAAGTCCAATGCTCTACCGACTGAGCTATCCGGGCTCGTATTAGCCATTGTGAAATTACGAATCAAATTCCAAATGGCACATATTACATTATTCTTATGAATATATTTGTTAACATGGTTAACAATATATTCAAGTTTTTTCGTAGAAATTTCACATTTTCAACTAGGTACAGCACTAGATCGCATCGTCAAAGTAGGTATTTTAAAACGTTTCTTTCGGGTATGTCCTGACCTAGAGCAGTGCGTGAATTGAGCATTCGGCTATTTCGCTACGTGCGGACGTTGAACCGAAGTTGCTTTGATAAGGATTACGGATCACGACCCTGGTCTTGCCAAGCAACATACCTCGACCTTGACAACTATAATGAACGCCCGCAATGTAGTCTCAACCTGAAGTAAATCTGAGCTTTATTTTATAAAATTTGAAGAGGTTCTTCTAACATAAGTTCTTTTGTATAAGAAAAATGGTAGCTGTATTACGATACAGATTTTTAACTTACTCCCTAAATCTATTAGAGAACTTGCATTTTCCAAATTTAAAACTCAACTTAAGAGAAGGTTACATATTCGACAAATGTTTTTAATAAATGTTTTTATACGGTTTCAGATTTTCTAAAATGTAAAAAATTATAATTAGATTTGACTTGCGAAATTGAATTAATTTAGATACATATTATAACAATTAACTTTAATAAGGTACTTAAAATTTGCATACCGATTTAACGGTGAGAAATGTTGTACAAAAAATTATGTTACTGAACACCTTGTAAAATACCGTGTCTCTAGCAAATAAAGATTATTCTATTCTATTCTTTCAATAAAATACAGTCCGAATTGTACCGGGATCATCAACCTCAGAGCCTTTGCCCGTGTTAGGGTTTGAATGCGGCTGAATATCAGTATGTTACACGAAGCGACTGCCATCAGACCTCCGGAGCCCAATTACTTTGTAATACCGATATCCTGAGGATACACTTGTTAGATTTTTGGTTAGGTTTTAGTTTTATTTGACTACCGCTAACAATTGTCATCATCATGATGTTCGCATGTCAACCAAGACCGACAGCTTTACGTACTCTCGCGTAGTAGGTATAACTTAGCTACAATCCGGTGTACCGGGATATTCTCTATTAATAAAAGCTCCCAATTTCGTGATGATTCATAGTTACTAGATACTAGTTTCCGAGCCGAGACATGCGTGAATCATTCAATACTAGTCGAACCTCTAACTCACTACACAACACAAGTAAATGGAGTGATAAAAAAGTATTCTAAATAAAAAACTTTAATGTTTAGCGATTGCTACCTATTTCTCATCCTGATTTGTAACATCTAAGTAATGAATAAAACCTGAATAAAATAAGATTCAAATCTGTTGTCATTCGAACTTTAGTCACAGAATAGATAATTAGTAAATGCACTCTAAAGGCCCATTTCATCAACCCATATAGGTACTGTCCCTCTACTACGCACGGGTCTTCTCTCAGAACAAGAGGGATTAGGCTACAGTCACATAGTACGGGTTGGCAGACTTTACACACCGTCGAGAAAATCTCTAAGGCATGCTGGTTTCCTAAAGGCACATTTACACGGTGATAAATTCTTGCACGTTGCCTAACATAGTAGAGAAGCAATCCATGACTTGTATCAGTTCCATTGTTCAAGGACCGGCATAACTTTTATTATTACTTTAACAGGCAATTAAATTGCTTTGTATAAATCAGCCTTAAGACTATAGGGATATCAGAAATGTGAATTATAAATGCTGTTTATTATTTCAATTCATTGAAAAGACTTCAAACTTGATAGATAACGATACTGACTAAAAAAGTAGGATAAATAATATGTTTTGTTTACAATGAGTTGACCAGATTACGCCCAGGAGTCAATCTCCTGGTTAATCCCGCAATCAGCTCTAGATAGTAATTTAGTAGCTTATAATAATTATCAGCTGATTATGGGGTCAACGCTATACGTCATCTGGTAGTTTCATTGAAACCAAAAATACGACTTATTAAGTACTGTTTAGATAATAATTAATATACAAAGATATGTAGATAGATGGTAGACTCCACGGAGAACCACATAAGTAACTTGGACACATAACATAACTGGTAGAGGTGTACTAAATGTACACCTACTTACAACACCTACTTGTACAATACTTCGCCGGTATGTTTAGGTTCCATATAATAATAGTGAGCGAGCCTATTGCCATCAACCGGGCACAAATCGAAACTCCCAGCTGCTACTGAAAATTTCATAGAAAAACCCGATAACAATTTGCTGTACCTGGGAATCGAACCCAGGACCTCTAGTCGCGCTAAGGACCACTTAACTAACGAGGCAGCAGGAAAAAGCTAAAGAAAAAGAAGATAAATATTTGGGTCATTTTACACAGCTTGTATTGTGGGTAGAGAATAATATATACTTAAGTATATAATTACTATAATATATTTGTATTAATTATTATCTAAACAGTAAGTACGCTGTAAAGGGTCCGAAACGTCGGGATTAATAATATCAATATACGCGATAAAATCCGTAAAAGTAGTTTTATTTCAATGTATAATATTCGCGTAAATGTCAGAAATCAATAAACAGTAAGTATAATATATATAACACTTATAAATACTTTTTTTTTAGATAAGAGTATTATATTATTATTATATTATATTATTATAATTGTATCATAGGAGTTGTTTTCCCATGGCAATAAGACTATTTAATAAGTTGCCTGTAACATTTAAGGAATTTTTAACCAATTAATCGTTTTAAAACAGCCTTATTTAAATGGTTTATCGATAAATCCTTTTATTCCGTAGATGAGTATCTTAAACTTAAATAAATAATATCTGCCATCTCAATATTGGGCTTTCCTTAAAATGAATAACTGTAAAAATAATCTAAATTTGTATGCTATATTTAGCGAATTGTCCTAGTGCTTACTTAATTTGAACCAACTGTAATTTACTACAATTCTTACAAAATAATAAAATAAGAAATAATATATATTCAGAGTCCTGTGAAGAACTATTTTTTCCACTTCTTCATTGTCACTGGGTACAATTTGTTCCTAGATATTCGAATTTTCATAATTGAAAATAACGGTTTCAGAAACACACGAAATAATTTCACTCGCTATATTAAGGCCCAGTTCTCTGAATGGACAGAATAAACTTAGTAAGTAAGTACTAGACGTTTCACAGAAGATGTGAAATCCTTCGTACCACCTAAGTCTTTGAGCTACACTTTGGTAACTGTTGCGGGGTTATATTCCGACTTAATTAACTGCTTTGTCCTATGAGGTCAGGTTTGGCAGTCTTTATAGCAAAAGTGTTACCCACGATGTGGTCTCGTTTTCCCCAATTTTCTAGAAAATTCCCTGAATCCTATTATGATAGATGCGTACACTGTATAATATTAATATAATAATAATATGTAAGCTTCCTGCTGAAGGGCTCGTGGCTAAGTAATAACTACGCTAATCAACCGATCTGCAAGGTTAAGCTGAGCTAGCCGCGGTCAGTCTGTGGATCGGTGCCCATTCTTTACACATCGAGACCCCTCCATGCCTGGGAGAACATATAAAGCCGTTGGTCCTGGTTGTCATGCGAACACCTATGTCAATCGTTAGTGGTAGTCAGAAGCCCAATAAGCCTGATAAACAGTCTATCCTCAGGATATCGGTATTGCCCCGAAATTGGATTGCGGAGGTCTGATGGCAGTCGCATCGCATAAAATACTGATATTCAGCCGCATCTGGTTAGACTGGACGCCGTCCGCAATACAGTAGGGAAAAGATTAGGAGTATAATGATTACCTGCCAAATTTCAAGTTTGTAAGCTGTAATAAATATACCTAAGTTTCTGTGATTTGATTAATAACTCAATGAGCATGTGGTGTTTGGCATTATCTTATAGAAGATTTTCTTTATCCATTCCTTTTGTAGATATATTATGCACTACACACTAGCTGCTTGTATGTATTTTTAGTTAATCGATTTTCTCGCCCGTCGATATTGCGCGGCGCTCCGTCGGACGCTAGAAACATCAAAGGTAAGTTACCATTCTGAGACGTCAGTTCACAGTTGTTCAGCCCTATGTGGCCAGTTACACTAACATACCTACCTATAATTACATCATCCTCGTCATCCAAGCCTTTTCCCAACCATGTTAAAAAAATAATGAGATTTAGATATGAACATCTTTTAATATGGGATCAGCCCTGAAATCGTGAGAAAAATCTATATTCATAAAATTCCTATATTATTATGTACCTACAATATTAATCTAGATATTTTTTCTGCAAACCAACTCCTACCACACTCAGGTATACTTAAGTGATATTTATTTCTGTAAATAGATCTTTTAAAGACATTTTTACAAGTCAATATTCAATTAATACTAGATGGCGCCGGCATTTCCTAGCTGACAACCTACGAGAAGAAACGCCGAAAAAAACTTGGAGAATCAGTCTCTTTTAAAGTCCAGACAGTATCAGTAGGTTTTCATGCTTATCAGATAATTATGTTTTTTAAAATGTAGGCAAATCTGTACTGACGATTTAAAGAAACTGCCATAGCAGCTTTGAGTTGAAAAGTCCTAACTGACGGCACGCATATATCAGTCATCGTGTAGCTACCTTTACCAATTATTTAAGGGAGCTCAACGACCTTTCGCAAGACTACACTGAAAACTATCACAAAAAGTTGAAACTGGCCTACATAGTATTCACATTTTCATTTTTTTATTAAGTGTTTAAAAAATGTCAGTTAATAAAACTTGAATAATAAGTATGACAGATATGTCATACAAGAAAACTGAAGGCTGATATTTTATATTAACTAAGTATGTACATCCTTTCGTATTGTCCCCAACACTACGTGACGTCATCGGGCCGCAATCAGCTTTTCTTCGAAGCTGAAGGGTTCAAGTTACTGCGAGCAGTAACGAAGTGATTAACTCCGTTACTGCCCACACAGATCCATTTGCTTTTTTCTATTACTTGTCGTAGCTCTTACAGAGGTGTCTGGTTTTTGTATTGCAGGAATGCTTTTGTTATGTCGATTTTATTATTATAGTGTATTAGAAACTTTTTCTATAAATATCTGGTAGGTACAGATGTTTGGTTTTAAATTCTGAAGCTTTGTAAGTAGGTACTCTTGTCAGCCTTAACTTGTACAGATTCCTACTTACATTAATCGGTTTAAGAATTAATTGAACATACACATTTTAACTTCACAAGTTTTTAAGTTAATCTGCTGTAATACATGCTTAACCTTAGGGTAAATTGAGACATGAGGTTGTACAACGAGACGATATAAATCAGGTTCAATCTCAACCAAGCTCGTTCAAACGCCACGTTTGGAGACCTCTACGAGTGGCTCGTAAATCCTGGACTGGAAAACATCCACCTCGACCAAGTATCCGGTGGGTTGAAATTCCAATTAAGGGGAAGCTCTAGACGAGTTCGCAGGTCGACTGCACGCGGGCGATCACTCACTTGCACTTTTAATTAATTTATTTATCGAGTTCGCGAATCGACGGCGCAACTCGCGCCGACGCCCCGCCCCGCCGCCGCCTATATAACCCGACGAGGACTGGCGACGTCCGTCAGTTTTCTCAGGGACGCTACGGGCGCCGGTCGCCCTCACCCGGGAAAATGTGCCGGAAGGACGAGGAATACTTTAAATTTTTAAAGTGGGTAGTCAAAATGTAAAGAGGGAGACGCGGCAGGGTTGCGAGTAGGGCTCGGTCGGTTCGAGCGGGTGATGGTCGGCGGCGGTGACCTTGAGGTGAGTGAGTGCACGCGCGAGGGCGAGCCGAGTCGATAGGCTCAGCGCGCCGCGCCGCCCGCCCACGCGCCTGCACTACAGCTGTTTCACTTGATAACGTGGCATTTCGTCACATTTCCTTGTAGTTTGACGTAGATTCCCTCACTTCGATGTGTTGCGATTAGCGGAATGCCGACGGAAAGTTATCCACAGTTCCAGGTTCCAGCAAACACTCAAATCGTTAACAAACTTTTCAATTAGTCTTATGTCAAACTTGTTTAGATATATTTTTGCGGGAAACGGCCATAGATAACTTTTTAATCCGTTTATTTATGAAGTTTGTCAGTTATACTTAATTGATATTTGAGTTTATAAATAACTGATCGATTATGACACCATCGCAATCGTAGCTTCGCGGAATGGGTATTGCATTTAATAGGTATTAAGTAGTTAAATTTAGTGTAGTAATTATACCTACCTATTAAGTTCTAGTCGTGTTTGAATTCTCAATATCTAAAATGTTACAAAAAACTCAACGGCACTGCAGCTCTCGCCTAGCGTGCCCATGGGATTTGGACAAATCGAATTAAGTTCGAAAATCGGAAAATCCACTAGTTCATAAATCGAGCCGGATGTAGTAGGTATAAGTAGGCACCATACTTGGTCGGTGGCCAAGTACAGACGCGCAGTAATTACTGTCTCAGGAGCGAGCTCTTAATTTGCTTAATTTACCCGAACCCGCTCTTCGGAGCTAAATCGCACGATTTAATGGGATATTTGAATGATGCGCATTGTTTTAAAACGTCTTGCGTCTGTTCCAAACGATCTTATTACAGCTAAAACATTTATGCGTTAAACTGAGCCGTTAATGAATTAACAGCTACTACCTACTGATAAGGCTTATCGCGCTGTTCCGGAAAAGTTTTCAACTCATTTTACGCGTCAGCACCCGTCTGTTATATGATATTAAACGGATCATTGTGGGATTTCATTGAAAATCGTATTTCAATTCTAACTTTGAAATGCAATTATTGGGGTTCTTCATAAAAATAAATAAAAGAAACTTAAAGGAAAATGCGAAGATATAAGCAGAGAATTCCAAAATATAGTAGCTGTCACAGACGATAATTGTCATTCTATACTTTACGTAAACTTTGATTCAATTTACGTAAATTTTGATTCGGCGTTATTTTTAGATTTCATGTAATAACGGACGAGGCTTTCACCGGGTACAAATCTTACCTCCGAGCTGCTACGGAAAATTTCACAAAAGGCAAAATCATTATCACTTTCCTTGACCTGGGAATCCTCAAAACCCAGGACCTCTAGCAATGCAATCGCGTTTAGGACTACTAGACTACCGAGGCAGTTAAATACCCTTAAACTAACTTACTAATACTTACCCTAAAAACTAAAAAGCTATGTTACGCACCGCGTTCAAGATTGCTTTCGTGTGGTCGGCAATAAAAGACCACCAAGTGTGTACTCAACCGCGCGGCTCCGTATTTAGAGCATGAATTTTAGATATGTGTAACCAAGGACAATATAGGTGTACCTACATAAAAGTACTGTATATCATGTGCCGAGTGGGCTCATACTCTGCTATTATTCATAATCCGACTGTGTAACGTTCTGTACGTCGAGCCCAAAAATGTAGCAAACACCTACTCCTTATATTCCCATCTATTTCTCTACTAAGTATTTTATTGCGGGCCCGTTTGTAAAACTTGCTACTAATGTAGATAACATTTATGAATGGGACGTAATTTTCATGCTTTGAATGAGCAATCCCGTGTTTGCGTAATTACCCACAGTAGCGGTAAAACGGCATAAGTATTGTTTTACGCGTTTTTTTTTCATAATAAACGTTAATAAAAGAGTTTCATAGCAACTAGTGTTGATATACAGATGAAAATACAAACTTCTAAAGATAGGTAGCGTTGTAAATGTGGGGATGTACGAGGAAAGGCTATATATTCGTGAGAAAGTAACCGCCACATTTTAAAAAGTGCGGAAGGCTCAACTTTTCTGCGGAAAATGTAGGAGTCCACATTAAAATTGAGAGGATACGTTGGAAAGCCGTCAGTACCCTTGTAGCAACACTCGTTACCAGTATTAAGATTTATGTGGCACCCGCCTCCGGACTTCGTCAGTAAACAAGGATGATTTGACACTATTTACCGACAATGTTTTTTGTACAATAAGTAATTTTGGCTACACGCAGCCGCAGCTAGAGACAGCGGCACAAATAATTTAATAGGCGTGCTCTTGCGTATTGTCATTGTAATAAAATTGCGATAAGGAAAGAAAGCAGCCGCCGTAATTAAAGGTGGAGGTCCCGCTTCACATTTAATGTTCTGTTTAATTGCCGCTTTGATACTGAACTTTGTTGGCGTTCGCGAATTATCTTATACAAATGTACATCGTTTAGAACCATAAAGTTTTCATCAAATTGAATACAATGCCATTTGTAGGGAATCAATTTTAATTGAATGCGAACTACTGTATTATTCAGTCCGCCTGTCAATTTGTAACGAGCGTAGCCAACAATTTAATAACACCAATTAAATCTGTACAAAATCGCAGATCACTATTTCAAAACAACTAATAGAAACGGTTTCCCTTTCCATTATGAAAATTACCCCCGTATTGAAATTTAGATTCGTGTGATTTTGTTGTTGCTGGAAATTGTCTATTAAGGGGTATGTTTATTTAAAGCGAATGCAGTGCAGATTTACATGATTGTACAATAATATCTCTGAGAACAATAAACTCGTTCTACGTATAATTTCGTTAAATACATATTATATGTTATTGAACATTCTCACTACGTCTCTTTATATTTCATTTGAGTATGAGTCTCAACGATAAGACCAACAGCTTTAATAGTAATTAATATTTCTATTAACGTTATGTAGGTACTTAAATATATTTCCAAGCATAGACGATCTCATAGAGTAATCTTCAATAACACCCAGTTTTTTAAATCTCCGTAAGCCTCAAATCTATTATTTAATGCCGCTAAATAATCACATCAATTCCTCAAACGTTTTATGTTCCCTTAAGACATCGTAATAGAACAACTATTTCTCCAAAATATACCAATTCCTGAAATTCATGTATGGCGGTCCAAATAGACCTCTCCAAAAATACATAATCGATTCAACTTTATTTTTCGTGCCAAAGGTAAATGCAAATGCGGAGAATTTCTTTCAGCCATTCCAAGGAAAATGTTGCAAGTACCTGCTCAATCAAAAATATTTACCTACGGACTAAGCTAGTTCAATATATTAGCCCCTACCATTACACATTCACGTCAGCGAGCGAGTGCACCTCACTTTAGCGCAATCGAGTTTAACATTAGCGCAAACGTGACGTTTTATAGGGGTAAGTGGTTTGGTAATACAATTCACGTGTCCCGCGACCTTTCTCTCACGAGCTAAAGTTCATTAGTGTTCAATGAAAGACGTGGGTTACACGGGTATTTGTTCTGTTAGACAGTCCCGAAAAGTAAGTCCCAATATTAAACTACTCTTAAGCCTTACTTAACGATTGATAAACACTCAGTTTCGTATAGTTACGGGTAATTCCTTTGTTGTTAGTGTTGCAAGGTTTGTATGGTCAAGAGATTGTAACAACTAAATTTGCCTAGAAATCCTTGTTTTCAGAACAAAAAGCAGAAGGATTGAAAGAGACTAGTATTTGGCGGCCTCTAGTCAGGTGGTCCTGTCGTTTCACAAAAAGACGACCACGTTACATACACACCGCGATCCGAGAGAATTTTTTGCTGAACGCTCGGGAATTGAAACTGGCAAAACTTTTATCATGACCATTCCGACATATGACTTTTCGACTAATATTTACCTCAACTACCGTGAACCACAAATTCGGGCTGACAAGCATAGCTATGTGCGGTTTATTTCAATTTTTAAACGTTTATACTATCTATTGGAAATTGAAAAAGAATACCGCTACAAAATGAAACATTAGCACGGCATTTGTACACGATTTCTTATTGTTTCAACAACAGCGTTTAATAAAGTACGTGTATAAATATATTAATAAATCCAGGCAGGTGATTCCTTGCTAATTGCCAGGTTTCAATGAAGTGCAGAATCAGGCGCAAGCGAACGCGACTCGGTGCAAAATGCAAATTCACCGCTCGCTAACAACAGCGAACAGGCGGACGTAAAAATGTTTACGTAGAACGCTTGACCGCTTTTAATTGTTCTATTTAAATACAGAGAGCTGACATAAAGGCTAAAATGCCCCGTTTGCAGATCAAATTACATTCATTTTCATCCGCTCCGTGATAATTAAAAACACATTTATATCGGAGCTTTACATGCAATTTGTTTCATGAAACATCATCGTCTTTTATCGCATCGCGTTGAAAGGTCACAGTAGACTATATTAATTTAGGATTTACTCGTTTCTTCACTCGCTTAAGTGTAAATAAATGAAATGTTCTTTTTATATTAACACGTATTTAACGCCAACTTATTTTTCGGAGCTGACATATTCAAACATCATGGTCACGGGTGCGTATATTAAAATATAATTTTGCCGTTAGTAAAAAAGGTATTTTATAAAGTATTCAATTCTCAAATTGCTTAAAACGGAGATATGTTATTAAATTCAGTAAAATTATAATTTGAAATACGATTCTATATATTCACTATGCTTTCCTGTGATTGGGGCCCGTGAGACTACGTATATGTATTCAAAATATTTCTACCGCATTCCGCTTGCAAGCAGCACGGTTCATATTGATAATCAAACATGTAGGTAGTATAATGAAACGCTTCCTCGGCTATTTCGGTGCTACGAATTCATAAATATACGCTACTATACTAAAACTACTACATCGTATTGGGCTCGTAGACGATAAGTATTCGCGGAGCGCATGGCTCGTAGCCGGCGGCTACGTCCGCAGTCAACAGTCGTCGTGCGGATGGGGCGCGAATACAATCCGGATTTGGCTCAATCAGTGCATCCACTCGTCTTGTTTACGTAAAATTGGACAGAATCAATTTACGCCAACCCACTTAAAATTCGAACACATTTGCCGATATCCGGCGGCGCATCGTACATTTCCTGCTGTCTAGTCAGCAGTTGACTGCATTGCACCGCCCCGTCATCCAGCGGACGCTGGATCATATTTCAGGAGAATTTTGCGTGTCATTTTTATTTCATCATAATTTCGTTTTCAATTTCTAGCGCTAACGTCGGTGGCGAGATTGGTGCGTAAAACTCGCGTAAACATCCGAGCGGTTGCGGAACGGTTACTCCCGACTGTAACCGGTTTATGCCAGTGTAGAATGTAAAGAGATAAGGTTCTTTATGTGTGTAATCATTTTGTGTTACGGCGGACTTCGTCATCCGTGAGTGTCATTAAGGCGCGCCTGTCCTTCCGCCGCTGAGCTTTATGCTCCGCAATTTTGAACAGTTCAAATACAAAAGACTATTTTTGCTATCGCTTTTCTCTCTTCTTCAGGCTATATTCATGTCATGATGTGTAACTTAATATTTAATAGAGATTTATTGTTTCAATCTAAAGGTACCCTTATCGCCGCTTATGGTCGACTTATGAATCTTTTTGACAGATCTTGATCTTCACTATCGAACTTGCCATCTATTTTTCTTTGCGATCACCTCTTCTACTAAAAATACAAACTAGCACCTAGTTTCAGTCTCAGTTGTCAACCGATAATCTCCTCAGCGCCAACATTGTCCCATCAAAGCGTACATAATGGATAACAATTTTATTTTAAAGTAACGACCGCTTCATCGCTTTCTTCTCACTTCGAGCTCAATTTTATCAACGTCGGTATTTACTTTTTACTACCAGTGCTTACTTTTTTCTATTTTCATCCCAGTTATGCCGCGCCAACCATGAATTGGCGCAGTGTGATTACAAATTTAAGCCGTCGCAGCTAATATGAATGACAACGGGTCGCCCTACTCGACATTCATTTCCCTCGGCGCACCTCTCTTATAATAACTTACACGGCAACTTCGCCTTAAGGCATCGATGTGTGCCGACACACGTACGAGGCGACAGGGAACAGCTCACCACGCCCTCGCCCGGAATCCTGAATATCATCTAAATACATGATATCTTGCCGTTTCTATTTTGTATTTTCCAAAAAGATCAAATAAAAGCGCGTCGATGGCTTCAATCACGTCGGCACATTATTGCGAACACCCTCACAACGGCAGCCTTATGATACGGTAGTTTAATCTCATACACCGTTTTATTTTAGACATTGAATGGAGCGAAATTACAGACAGTCTACAATTTTCGGCGCTTCAATTGCCGATCTGCAAACAAATTTATACATATCTGATGAAGGTGCAGACTTTGGCGCCCTATAATCCGGATTCGACCCTTGAATGCGAGCGAACGAGCGGGTGGTCGAGGTTTTAGAGTGGCCCTTCAATCAGCCCTTCCTTGCGGGCGTGCGCGGGGCGTACGGAAGCCGCGGTGCCGCGGAGCCGCGGTGCCGCGCTGCTGGGGAGGGGGGCAGGGCACGAGGACCTTTGAGCTACAGGCTCTTTGACACGAGCCACTGGCGCACTCTTCAAGTAATGATTCATTCTGCTGATGACTGACGCGGCTAATGCGCCAGTTTCCCCTCCACGATGTTTGGTTAAGGATTAAGGATTCGCTCGCTGAAAATTAGATTTTACCGCGTCGTCTCTTTTTTAAATTACTTTGTTCGCATTCAATTAACATCGTGTATAAAATGTAAACATCAAGCAATTTGATCGTGCGAGTACAAGTGTCAGCTTTAAATCAACATTATCATTGCGACGTAGCGATCGCTTTCTAGTTCAAGATCTGTTAATATTTTGCCGTTTTGACATTAAAATACAAAATAATTAAATCATATATTCAATCAAACTATGTTCATTTTTAAACGCATTGCATTCTACAAAAACATTAGTGATAAGTCGGATTGACAGTGATGTCACCATTCAACAAAACGCTGAATGAATCATAGTGACGTACGCACCGCTGCTCTACGACAAAGTGTTCTTTGTTGATAGATTTCACCAATCCTGAAAGACAATAGCGATCCTCCAGCGACAGGATTGAGCACATAGTTTAAATCCCTAATCGATATTCAAATATTATTTAATCCGACGATCAAAAGCTCATTCATATCGATAATCGAGGGAAAACAGGGGGTGAAAAGTGAAGTATTATGATAAAATTCTTACAAATTATAGGACTAAAATTCTAATAACTAGAAAAAGTCTAACAAGCTGTCTTATAAAAACTTCTATAAAATAAAAATTGTTATACCTTTAAAAGCAGAATGTATCCAATTTATAACATATTTTTCTTCAACGTTATACTTTTGACAAACTCTTCAGTAATAATTGTTTTAATCTACAAAAAATCCAATTAAAAGTTTTTTATCTCTCGCAAAGCTCGGTTTGCAGTCAGCGGCCCAGTTGACTCGGATTACATTTTGTTTATTTTTTACTTACTGACCTCTGACGCTCTATTGTTGATCTTCTTGTTTAAAATGAATATTTTCGTTATATAGGTACTTCTGGTAGACGGAATAACAGCTCTATATTTTCAATATTTCCTGCTTCGAGGGTGCACGTCAATAGAATATAATGTATTCGCTTGATATGAGCTGGCGAAGGCGGGTCGTTATCATGTCAAAGAAACTATCGCATTACCGGACTCAAAAGACTGCGGTTTGTTTGATGTCAGTCATGGACGATAGATCCTACTTAATAAACTGTAATTCTATCATACTTACCAGTAAATATTAAAAACAGTTGTTACTATAAATATTTTTTCCATACATATATAACAAACCATCACGACTGTCTACTTAGGACCACTAAACTAACGAGGCAGAGAGAGACATTATATAGGTAACTTAAGTATTAAATTCCAATATTTAAATGTTAAACTTCTAACAAGTTGTAATTGAGCAAAGATAACATTTCTAAAAGTTTCCGTGAATAATTCACGTGTAGATATTCGGACGCCACACTGATTCCTCAAAATGTTTTCATAATTAATTAGTGTGTACTTCAAAACTTTCGTCTATTTTGGAATTAGGTATATGACAATTTATGTTTATCTGTACGAAATAACACATAATAAGAGTAACTGTTTTCAGTTCATGGCGTCTCATTTTATTCTGTACACACGACTCCGTTGCATCGCCGCATATCAAAGCATAAAATGACATTCTCCTTAATACATCTCGAATGACGTTAGAGTTTATGTAAATTGTAATACATGTCCGGAATATTTCGGTTCGTGTGAAACTCCGCGGTAATGCAAAAGGCAACTTTTTACGCATTCACACCGTGTACCTATTAACGGGCAGTCTCCTTTAAAGATATTCCGAGAAGGAAAATAATATCAACTGTGAAGCGAGTCGATGAACAGATTTCCGAATAGAGAGAGCTTTCACTTGTTGTTATTCTGTTACTGAGTAGCTTACGGAATGCTCATTTTCTTTGCAACTTCTATAATAACACAACAGTGAAGACATTAACATTTAAACCTGACTACGTGTATAATAAATTAAATCCATGCAATTTTAGTATCAATGTTGAAATCTGATCCACATAAAATCTTGACATGATTTCATACAATATATTTCATTAAGTGTACATTCGACTTTCTGTGAAAAGTATCATGTTCCACATGTCAACAGACGGTGGATTTCATATTGGTAGCTATATAAATGTAATTAAAACATCAACGGTACAGATTCACCAGTAAATATAAAGCTCTTAATTAACACAGCGGTCAAAGTATTAATTTCACCATTAATTTTGAGTAATTGCGCTCCGTTATAATTTAGACAGATATTACTCAGCTTAAATTATATTTATGTTGTTTTTATACTTTTCTAAACACATGTATCTTCGCTTGCCCTTAATTGGTATAAACGCGAGTAATATTATGATGTATGGATATGAAAATGAATAGGGTAGCGCAATTTATAATTATTATTTTGATATATAAACGCGGAATTTGTTAGTCTACGGAAGTCTACCTTAATTATAACTTAGTGTAAATCATGCCTTAACGGTATGTATACAGTGTTACCAACAGCTTACTAACGAAACAATTTTCTTTTTACAGGTACGTATCCGATTTTCAAAGTCTTCATTGAAGTCTGGTAAGAAAAATATTTTAGTAACCTATTGAAAATATTGTCTAGAATTTATTCAAGTTATTAAAGCCATTATAAGGTTTCGGTGAATAGGTAATTAATTTCCTACTATTCATCAGAAGTCTAATAAGAAAAAAACAATCAATATGATGTACTGAATTGGAAGTTATTTGTTGATCGTATTTTGCCGTTTATTAGGGTAAGGTAAAAACTGATCAGTACAAGGATGTATGTAGATACCTTATTAATCCTTTGAGCGGGTACACAGACGGTGTGCGGCATTTTGTGACAATGGGGACCGATAGCCACACAATGAGGATTAAATTTTGTTAAACACTGATATATGCTTCTTTGACGATGAAATTCTTTGTCGTGGGCTCTTTGTCATTTGTGAAGAATAAAATTACGCAAAATATGTTTTTTTTTACAAATGAAAGCTGCTATCATAGATAGTTGTTTTGTCGATCGCTTTCTCCTGTTGTGTCAGATAGGTACATGATTTCTCTCCTATTGTGTGAGAAAGATACATGATCTCTCTGCTGTTGTGTGAGATATACACATTAAAAGAGAGATTGATTCCTAAACCATATTTAAAATGAAAGGCATTCAAAGGTTTTCTCCGAAAAAAATGAAAGAAATCTCGCGCAGATGTACCTACCTAGGGTTTTTTATATGTACCTACTGATAGTCTAAGCCTATTGTTAGGTATAATTGGTACAAAGAAATATCGGAGCAGTAGTCACCATCGGGTCCGGCGGAAACAGTGCATCCGGCCCTCAGGGAGTGCCGGGTTTTCTCACAACTCCAACATACCCTCAGGACACTCCCGAAAATACTTTATAAAGGTCCCTCTCACACTTGATATATTGTTACCGGATGTTTTATATCGATTTGTGCTCCATGAATGGGGATAAAATGTAAGAGGAAGTATAAAAAGGTAATATTTTAAAGTAAATAAAGCGATATTCGTTCCGAATGTAAGTACTCTGAATTTATGAGCGTTTGATACAACTAAAATATATTATTTATTTTTACGATACACATCGTAAATCTGGTACTTAGTGCTGTTATAACATTTTAGAGCTATCAAATACATTATAAAACAAACTTATAACCGTAAAAGTGTTCGCGACAATGTTCACGTAACTCCGTAAGGTTCTTACAAAGTTGTTGAGTACTAAGAGCACTAAAAGGTGGCAATGCGTTAATCCGACTGCCGATATCGGATACGCGTTCTCCCGCCGACTCCAAATATAATATAAATAAGAATCACGTATGTAATAAGGTGGGGCCGGGGCGCATTCCTCACACGTCCGGGGGCTTCCCGAGGCTTAGCCGAACTTGTGCCATTACCCACGACCACCGACGGAGATTCCTTATAGGACCTGACGCTCGTGCCGACGACAACAACATTTTTAAGTTTGGCAACCAACAAATAAAACATGTTTTATTAAAAAAGTTAATTCATAAATCATAAAAACGCTAGAACAAACATTGAAAGTTAAAAGTGGAAGGTTAAGTTGAAAGCAGAATAAGATATTTAAGTGAATATGACCGGGCCTTTGCACAGACGTCGGCCATTTGGTAGAGAACGTATGGGGTCTGTATTTTATAGAGAAGTCTGTGACTGGCCTAATTAGATTCTTAAATTTAAGGCGTAACGAAAAATAGCGTAATCGTATAACTGAAGGTGGCTGTTGTCATAATAAAAATGTAAAACGTATTATTAGTTACTAAAACCTTTATCAAATTGTTGACCCAAAGCATCATCATACTGTTTGCCTAATCATTTGGGTTTGTCGCATGATTGATGTAACCTGTCAAATTCCTTCAGAAGCCTTGCGATCCGCTGTTTCGATATTCACCCCTATTCTAATCTATCGTTTAACCAAAGCCCGGAACGAAAAATATTATTCGATAATATTGTCATAACCGCCACACGTGATGAACATGACCAAAATGATTAAAAGCTTGCCTATAACCCATATTAGTCCACTTTCCAGTTGAATGCAGAATTTACGTGAATACCAAACTGTGGCTCTCGTCAATTTCGCTGAGGTTTCACGAAATCCCATTCGATAATTTTCACCTAAAATGAGGTGACAGTACGTTTGACTTTGTCTTTAAAGCTGCCCGTTTATATAACAATGTTTTGCTAGAAAATATAAATCGTCGACAAAAGGTAACCGTAGTCTTTTTAAAAATCCTTACCGTCTAAGAACCCAAGCCTCATATTATGTAATCACGAACATCGTACCAGACTCCTTACCATCTTAAGCTTTCAATATTTTTTTACTGTGAAAAGTTTCCAATTTTTTTAAATTGATAGGAACAGCAAATAGCTACATTATAAAGACTTACAGTTAATATAACATACAATCAAATTGGTTATAAAGTAACCCACAACGCTGTTCACAAATTAAAAATTTAGCTACCCAGAAACCCGACTGTCCCTAAGCATTGTTTAAAAACATCTTAAGTTGCCTCATAAAATCGCTCACTTCACAAAGTAAGAAACCATCACAAAGTGTAAAACATATCTGTTCAATTCGCGATCAAATAAAACTTTTATCGGTTGCTAGTACACAGCAATCAGTGCAGTTTTAGTGGCACGTGCTCCCCGGAACAGTTTATGTAAATCGTGTGCGGTGGAACAATCTCAATTGGAGGTATTATGCGATGATATTGGAACACTGCGCCCATTGCGGGGCTATAAGCTAATAGACAATGTGCACATAGATAGCATCTTAGGCGCAAACACCAATGCGATTAGCCACTGCAGGCTATACCTACTATATTACCTAATATAGGGGTCATGGTAAATGTCATCCTAAGGCCCCGTCCATAGGACAACTGTAGTTTGAATCAGAACGAGTGCGACCCACAAAACGTTTTAGTGCCAAATTCCAAATTAGTCGATTTTCGAGGTAACTAGGTTTGATCATATGCTTACGTAAGAAAGAGTGTTCCAGGAAATACTGCATTTATAGATTTGGAAAATAATTGGGTTTAAATTGACGGCCAATTAACAGCCTTAAAAGATATGTATACGCGTAATATAAGATTTTAGGAGCATGATTTGTAGCAGACACTATTTATATACATTAATGATATCATGAGAAAAACCCTTATAATATAGTTAAAAATCTAGTTTCATACGCAACAACTTACGCAACCGGCACATTAAGCGGAAAGAACTTCGCCGAGATGCTTTAGTTTTTTTTAAGGCTTTCAATATAAAAACATTTCACAAATATTTAAAACATAAAATATTTCATTAGCTGTTCCGAACCACAGTCTTCATACGTACCTACATTATATTTCAAACCGGTGTGCTACGGCGTAGCCCTTTGCTACGAGCACAATTGTTTGCGTAGCGCTTGAGTTTGTAACTCAAAATAAATAATGTAATGGCCATCGTAATACTATAAGTGGTTTAAAAACTGTTAGTAGTTAAATGTAATCGTGTTTCATAGTTCTAATGGAGCAAGTTGTAGTGCAATAATTTGGAGTTTATTTGCGATCTGGCCATTAGCGAGTTAATTATTCAGTGGCGGGCAAACTTCATGCAAAACGGGAACGCGTATGTGCCACGCTGATATTGCGCTCTTATTCGCATTTTCATTAATTTTCGGGAACATATTGCCGGTATCAACTTTCGGCTATATGTTATTAGCCATTAGGGAACTTGTCCAAATTTCTCAACAGTTTTATTTAGATTCCTGATTTAGGTATATATCGTAATTATGGTGTTGAGGTATCAATATATTCTAGTAGAAACTCTTTCATGTGTAATAGAATAAATGAAAATGTAATGCATCCATTGTTACAATAGGCAACAAGATTGACCTATCGATTTAACAAGTCGATTCAACGTGGCACCAGCTTTTAGTAATTAGCTTTTGACAACAATAGATTTTGCATTGTCTGTAATTTATTATCTGACGGGTTAAATAAAAAAAACTAAGATAACAACGGAGGGTTTACCCGTATTTATAAGTATCTCAAGTAAATACCCGTACCTATAAATGAAAAAGGTATAATAATTTGTTTGTTGTTTAGTCAAATACACAGGCTGTCTATGCAGTAAATCCATAGCCGCGTCTGTGCGCGTATGAAGTGTCCTACAGACTATATAGGGGCCTGGTCTCAAACAGATAAGATAACGTAGTTTGAATTGGCTATTATGAAATCGGGGATAGTAAATAAGGCTTTTGGCACACTGAATAACGGTGTGAATCTCTAATTCAGTACTATTAAAGTTATGGACTTAATAAAATATCTATCAGGGGAATTTAGAAAGGTTGAAACAAATTCTGCTTGAATTTGTTAAAACTTGAAATAAATTACTAATTCCATTTAGAATTTATTAATTACAGCAATCGTACCAAAGTCATGAAATTAGTATATATAATTATATTAATTATATTAATTAATGTGTTATGTGAACATATAAAGTAACAAAATTATTCAATAAATGTCTTAGTATGATTGAACTAACAATTAAATGCACTTTAAACATTCTAACTGTTAAAAAACACTATAGATTTACGAAATAACTATGAAAACCTAATAAAAATGGGCTCTATAAACCAAATCTGTTTCCCTCAGTTACAGAATTGTGCTCAATAGTATCTAAACGAACAGCATTATTCAAACACATTCCGTGCTGGAGTTCGCTAAGGTATCTATTTATTTATTTATTTGGGCCTCCAACAAAGAATATACACAGCACATTATCTTAATACATAGGAAAAATATTATTATTCTAAATAAAACTGCACAAAATATTAAATTAAATTGTAAAATTAAAAATGAAATAAAATTCAAAAATAAATTATTGATCGATTAAATTGATAAAATAAAATTTATAAAGTAAGAATATTGTAAATTATTAATTAATTATACATATAGATGTTGTTCCATGATGTATCACACCAACTCTGCCGACTGCAACATGATAATTTATTCACATGTAAACTCATCCTCACACACAACTTAGATTGGACTTAAACGAGTATGTTGCGAGCTCGTATTATGCTTAATGAAGTTAAACATGTCCCAAACAGGGAACTTGACGACTAGACTGGGGTAAATTACAATACCACACTGAAATTATTGTTGAGGCCCCACCCTACAACGTTTACGTTAATAATTGAATTGAAGTTATTATAGCGAACTGTGCGCCTGGTAGACAAACCACCTTACTGAAATATGAACGACTCTAGCATATGAATTACCAGCTATTGCTTTAGCATTCCAAGGGAGTTTTTGAGAAAGAAAGTAAGTAGCCTGTTCTTCTCCATGGTCCAATCTATCTCTATACGAAAATTTGGTTCTAAAACGTAACAAACGGACATACAGACCACTTTCGCATTTATACTATAAATGCGAAAGTGGTCTGTATGTCCGTTAATAGGGATGCATTTGATGGGAATCATTACTATCCTCAATCATTCTAGCCTTTCCGGTTGGCTTCCAGTCTAACTAGATGCTGCTGAATATCAGTATTGTACACGAAACGACTGCCATCATACCTACTCAACCCAATTTCTGGGCAATACCGGTATCCTACGGTTAAATTGGTTGTCAGGCTACAATTCAGGAATCAATTATGTATGAGTATATAAGTACACAAATCGTTCATTGAACTAGTGTACTTAATATTTCCTTGAATGAATTTGTATTAGGGTGAGGTTTTTGTCCAATCATTTCGTTTTCTACAAACATATATAAATGAAAGATCCTTTACAAAAACAAAAAATGTCACATATCTTTTGCGTACTCCACTCCTTTTTATTAGTGTGGAGTTCTTTTGCTTTTCATCTGAACTTTTCGGGTTTTACCAGAAATCCTTAGCTAAAAATAAATCCAGGCGCATTATATATAGATACACAGAATTTATAAAATCTTGATATTTATAAAATCTATACACCGTATTTTTTTTGTCGTCTTACAGCCGAAAGGATATACTCTACTCATCATGATCAACAATTTCTTGTATGGTATCAACCATGAAGTGCAAAAAAAAAACTATATCCTACATTACATTGTCGAGAAACCTGAACTTTTTTCTAAGAAACAGCTCTCTTTTTTTTTTCAAGAAAAAAAAAGCACGGTGCATACACATATCACGCCTTTATTCCCCGAAGGGTTAGGCAGAGATGTGCTAATACACATCCACAGTTCACCGGTATATTTGGTCCCGGTACTCAATATTTATTGCATTCCACAAAGTTATTTAGATGGTAGGTATACATTCATAAGTTCATTGTGGACCCCGTCGGGCATAACAACGTAGGAGAGAGGAATTTACTACTAATTTATGACAACCATTATAAAAACATTATTATTTAATAGGAGCCTATTGCCATTAACCGGGCACAAAACCGAACTCCGGACTGCTACTGAGAATTTTGTAGAAAAACCCAATAACACTGTTCGACCTGGGAATCAAATCAAGGACCTCAACCGTACCGTGCGCATTATAACTACTAAACTAATGAAGCAGTTAAACTTATCCTTCTAGAAAAATGTCTAGCATGCAGGCAGGTTCAATTGATTTGAAATCAAACGTAAAGGAAAGAATTCGTACTCGGGACCTACGACTTGGTCATCCATATGCATATCACTAGGCTATCATGCGCTTATTACTCAATGGTAATTGTTATAGAAAAATGACACAGCAACAGTGTCAGTAGACACAAATTGAAGGTTTTAGTGGTTACTTTAATGGCAATAGTTTGTAACCACATCTACGTAACTACGTTTGAAGTTAGACGGGCAGCTAAAAGGCCATTACTAGACGGGTCGTATGAATTATTTGTAGTGGTAGCGGGCACGCGACGCGGGTAATCGAGTAAATTATTGTGCTAGCGATACGCTCCCTGGCCGCCCCCGCCCAGCTAGAACAAACTGACATTATGACCACAGTTGTACTGCAACTTGAACTTCGTCAAACTGTGTACACTACCAGAAGTCCAGTTCCCGTAAAAATATAATCCCTTATTTCATTAGGTGTTACTGACGTCACCATAAAAAGACGTACGTTCACTATTCGAAGGCAAAATTCGACATGGCAGGTGGGAGTCGCGGTGGCTAAAAAGCGTCTGGTGTACCTTACCAGAAGACGCAGGTTTGAATCCTGCACGCGGTCGAATTTTTCCTTTGCTAAATAACTTTAAAATCTTAGCATGGAAAATGCAAAAAAATACAAAAAGATGCGTAATTAGTAGGGAAGTTCTACTAATTACGCACGTATTATATGAGAAAGTATATCTATCTGTCTGTCTGTTACGCCTTTACGCCTGAACCGATTTTAATTAAACTTTGTACAGAGACAGATTACATCTTGGATAAGGACATAGACTACCTTTGTTATTAAAAATCTCTTTGGGTTGCGGGTGAACCAGCAGGCAATATCTAGTTAAATATAAATAGTCCGATTCAGTCATAAGAAATGATTTTTGTCCGTACTTATTACAATATTTATTAATGTTCATGTTTGACTTTGACTCTGTAGGAAAAAAAACATTACCTTTTAAAAAAAAAAATACTTTGTGCATATATCCCATATGTCATATGTGCGTGACCCGTCATTGAATGACATACCTGCATGTTTAGCTTACGTTTTCATGGAAAAATGACTATGTTAAAACGTTCTACAGCAGTCTCAACCTATATATTCATTTATATTACACATTTATGTATACACTTATATTTATTAATCTAGAAATATCTTAATCTACTGTTATACAAAGTTACACTAAAGCTGCTATGACATATTGGAATACAGTCTTTATCAAATAATATGAAGAAACAAAATGTATTTTTATTTCTCCGTACCGATCTGTAATTGCACAGGTAGAATGGGTCATTCCGGTGTTCATTTTCATATAAAATTTACTAAAAATTTTTCATGAAATGTTATTTACCAATATAATGCAGTGTTCATACAGTACATATAATATGGACTATTTTGCTCTTATCTTATTCGTTGACAGTGACCCTGACTAAATAGTTGTATTAATTAAATACTTCATGTACTAAAGTAGTATATTTATTTTCTACTAACCATTCCCCATGTTTTACCCGCATTGCAAAGGTATTTTTGAGATAAAAGGTACCCTGTGTCCTTCTCCAAGGTCTAATCTATATTTGCACCAAATTTCATAAAAATCGGTTCTGCCCTTTAGGCATGAAAGCGTATGAGACTTTGTCTGTCTGGCAGACTAAGTTACTTTCACATTTATAATATTAGTAGGTATAGGGATTATGAGCTAATGTGGGTCACTGGTTCATACATTATGCGGTTGGTGTTTCAGATATCGTCGTTAGGAAACAGTTGAAGGCATATTAAACATGTAGTAATTAAAGATTTAAAGCGTAAGGCGCCGGCGCGACTGGCCCGCCGCGCGCCGCGCACCGGCCTAGCGTGCTCTGTACTCCATTTGAACGACAAACTACAACTACTAGGAAAACTCGAGTGAATAATAATACGTGTCACTTGTCAACGTCGGGTGTACGTACCGAGAGACGTTGCATTGAAAATTACGTAATTACCACCCAGTACTCTATAATGATCCGTTACGACAAGACAAACGGACAGACAACAAAATTAGTAGGTAACACATTCAATACTTAATTAA
The DNA here is from genome assembly GCA_964056405.1 of Acronicta alni. NCBI lineage: Eukaryota > Metazoa > Arthropoda > Insecta > Lepidoptera > Noctuidae > Acronicta > Acronicta alni. Next base: position 10,347,282 of record OZ043927.1, on the reverse strand, counting down.
GAGAGATGCTGTCATAAAATATTGGTACTGCATAAACATAGTAAAGAAAATAGCAAAAAAGTAACTTATAAAATGTGTGCCCTTGCCGTAGATAATGTATATTGTTAAACGTAATTTTAAGTACGAAGCTACCAGATATTGTGTAAACTTATTTTATATAATGTATATTTTAAGCTAAGTAATATACATACCTACATAATCTTGCTATACCCGTACTGGGTTTCATGTGGAAACTTACTCTATCTATAAATGTAACACATGAATGCAGTAAAAAACTTGAAACTAGAATAATATAAGGTACTCGATAAAATTAACTATGTATATATCAGCATAAAATAATCTGTATCGAGTAATCGTAGTTAAAGCCCATACGTAGCGTCGACAAGTACACCGGGTGGCCATGACGCTACCCCATATATCAAACTTCACATGAATAGCTACACTACAATGCTACACGTTGCTGTATTCTATACACACACGTATCAACCTCACTCAGTGGATTATGGACCTAACTTTTTTGCCGACTGTACGAGTCAGCTAGACTTTTTGGTGCGCGGTCCCAATTAATTCACTTCAGGTAGGTACATTAAAACTATTTTTACTATACTATCTGTTGTAAGCTTGGGAAGGTCACGCAAATTACGTTAATTGTTTATTACTATTAGTAAGCAATTTTCATTCGATCTTATGTGTAAAATTATATTTTATTTAAGTATTAAACCCTACTGTGAAGTTCGCGTATAATATTTAATTTTAGTATATATAAAAGCTCGAGTGTTCTTATAGTGATCTTCGTCCAATAATAACTTTTATTATATAAAATATAAATAGCCAATAAATTATAACGCTGTCATAGGTAAATGACAATTCAATACATCCTTATAGTTATATGACAAAAAATCGAACTCAAATGTACGTATAGTTCGAATTTACTGTCACCAAGCATACGTTGTCTCCACATAAACTCGGTTGAAAAAAAGCGGTTCAATAAATTCCCGAAATTTACTGCAGAGGCTGTGTAGTGGAAGTTCACAGTTTGTTATAGGCTGGATACACGCGAAACCTTTCTTGAGGTGACTCGACTAAACTAAGTTCGTGTCTAGGCACGGTTGAAACTGTGGCTTTGGGAATAACTGGGACACTCACCGCTCTCCTAGTTTTTTTTTCAACGTGCTTGAAACAATGATATTGTGGAGATGAAGCTTTACTCTTTACTTACGCTGACAACTTGGCAGCATAGTCTGAAGTTAAACTTTCTACTGCTCTCACACTATAAATGTGTTAGGTTTTTCATATCAACACTTTTAAACCTTTCCTGTTGTTTTAGAGTTACACTTTAAGGTTAATATATCTATTTCTGAAGCAGATATTTTCAAGTGTTTAACATTGTCTTTATATAGTTATACATACATTACGCTTACATTCTAAATGACCTTCACGATATTTCAGCATCACTCGAGTGGAACGTTTTTGGGCATATTAAAGAGTTTAAAAGCATTTAATTGAAAGGAAATCAAGCGATGTAAATTTTGTCCCAAAAGAACCGTTTTGTTTACATAGATACATGCAAAGTATTTGAACCTGAACGTCGGCTGCGATGCCCAACGAAGTGTGACTAACACCGTGGGCATCCCGGGATCTCGCGTTCCCGGGATCCCACCATCTCGGCCAAAACGACCTAAATGATGTAACACTTTCATTTGCGTTACACAACTCTCGGCTATTTACTTAATAAACGCTCGTTAAATTAACATACTCGCCGAATAGAGGTTCTCTGAAGCCCACTTAGGCCCGTTGAGCTTTGACTTTTTGTAACACTCCTATGGTTGAAAGCTACTTTTATTATTCACTGCGCGAGAACTAACCACTTTTGTGAACTAACCACTACCATAAACCGTCCTCACGGAAATATGTGTTTGTTACAGAACACTGTGGCCTTAACTGTGTATCGAGCGCAAAATACTTAACCCTAAAATTTCGCTGTGTCGTGGCAAGTGTACATACAAAGAAACAAGATGAGTTGGAAACAGTCGGTGGACGCGGGAGACGTAACGCATCCGGAACACAAGCACCGGCAAGCGGAAGCCGACTCACCGCGACAATCACGCCAACACGCCATCTTGTCGTATTTCCCTCAAACCTTTGGCATGTAATGGACTTTCGGGATAACGTTAAAGAGTATTTACCGAGGAATAATTTTAATTCGGCTAATTACCTCAAAAATGGCTGAAATAACATAAAAAGTGACCCCACGTTATCCCTGCGCGTTTATCTAAATCGGACTAACAAATTGCTCTTTTTTTTACAAAGCACCATTCAACAGAATATTGGATACGAAAACTGCGTAACACAATGCTCTAAGCCAATTAGTTGGTCATTTTTGCAGTGGCACGGCTGTGTTTACGCGGAACCGGCCTAAGCTGGAATAAGCCGGTTATGCCCGGTTCGAATCTAATTAAAGGGCACCGTTTCGTCCAAAATGCTGACAGTTGCCATTTGACGCGTTTTTTATTTTATACAGCCATTCCAATCAGTAGTTAATTGGTTTGTTTTTTATGTATTGTTCTACTGGTGATACTTTTTAACGTTAAACAAAAATAAGAAGCAAAACGAAAAAAAAAAATAAGAATGAATAATTTGATCAAGTAATGCAGCAACCGCAGTCGCTCAAAATGAATACAATTGTTTTGTTTTCCCTCGGTAAATTTATTCGTTGTTTAGAATAATGAAACGGGCGTATTTGCTCAAGGAAATCCATTCTCTTACAATTTAAGACGGTGCTGCCTAATGTGTTGCAATTTTTCGTCTTTAATAACAGTATGCAAATTGTGTGCGGTCTCTGTGCTTATAAACAAACTGACGGCTCCTGAACTACGTTGGCTGATCTGTTAATATATCTTGAAATCTTTTTTGTATGTTTACAAATTGTATTACATCTTTTAAAGTAATTTTTATATGGTATTATTGGAGATTATTTATACCAAATGGTGCCAGCAGTTTCTAAAAGCGTTGTCATTCATTCAAAATACTCTATCCGCCATTGTCTTCTGGAATTTACTTCAATAGTTCCACATTATAGCGTGGTCATATCAGATGTTATGTGTATCATAATATCGCTACCGCTTGTACCATGATATACACACCGGCACGCTCCAGCCAACGTACGACATTAAGTAAAAGAGTTTCGTGAGTTGTAATTTAGTAGAAAGCATTGAAATATTCGTGTATAATCTGAATAACATGCCGATATGAACAACGGGGGAATACGGAGGAACGTTAGGGTGTATTTTATCCAATATTAAACGTTCAGGGAACTGCGAGTGGAATATTTTACGAATTACGCGAGGGCTTTTACAATATTCAATAAGATAATAGATGGAAAGAGTATCTTCATCAAAGTATATGTTTATGGTTTAGAAATAAAGCGGTTACACGTGTCCCCTTGAATGTTTTATGATTGACTTCAGCGGATTTTTTATTAAGTTATTGATTATTATGCTTTAGGACGCCTTTACTTATCCTTGTCGTTTTAGGGTCAAAATTGAATCCACCCGCATATTACTGTAGCATAAAGTAGTCCGGATGCATATCCTGAAACTTTATAGCTCCACTATGTCACAATTTGCCCTAGAGATGTCGAAATGAAAGTCGTACGAGCGATTTTATTCATGTAATAACTCCATCTGGCCGCTCCGTGTGACATCTCGTCCTCACCCACCTACATGTTCGCCTGATAAGAGAGCCCAATATCTCCTAGACCTTCGTAATGTAATTTTTCGCCTCTCCATTTTCTCATGCCCAAAACTTGGAGCTTTATTGAAATATTGGATATCAAGTACGGTAGAGTTGTTTTTATTATTCAAAAGTTTTCTGAATTCTTGGTCCGGTCTACCAAACTATGTACGAAAGACACATTGAGTTTATTTTGATTTTTATCCTGAACGAAATTGGTTTAGCATAAAAGAAAAAGATAGGGTAATATTGACAGTGTCACGGAGAATGGAAAATTCGGTCACGCCTCGAGACGTGTGCGATATGTAATGCTTTTTATTTCCCATTGGTTTAGTTTAAAAGTCAAGCTTTACCTACGCGAGGGACACTTTACTTCAGATCAGTTTATTCAATATTAATTTAAATTCAATGCTTCACATTTATATTTATGACTGAATAAATAATTAATATCTCTACAGTAATTTCTTTTTATTGAATAAAAAAATCATGAAGCAATGAAAAAGTAAACGTCATATTTAGTAGGTACCTACTGTATATATAGGTACAGATGACCTATCGTTTAACTTGATTTTTTTTTCAGACCAAAAGCTCTAATCAGTTGTTACAAAATATCTTCAGAAAATAAGTAAGTAGCCAATCCTGCTACTGCGATAGTCAGTCTTTTAAATAAATGATATTGATAAAGTAACAAGGTCATATACTTAATATAACAATTTAGCGTAAGTGAAGTCCTGTGAGGACCGCTCCTTAAAGTCGCGTGAGGGAAATGCATGAAGCATTTGCAACTACACAATGTAGTGACACTACTCGCCCTTTACTGAGCTTAACATTTATAGTTAATTTAATTTGTAACGTCATGCAATGCCATAATTTATGAAGCATTGAGTGTTTACTAATTGAATAGTAAACGTTTTAAAGACTGTTATTAACGCCTTATTAGACTCGTAGTCGCAAGCACTTTTAAACATAAGATCGAGCAAAGTATTATAGGATTTTCTTAGTAGCTGCCTGGAGTTTGGCAGTAAATGGCAATAGGCTTCCCCTATACTATAAACATAACAGCAAATTAGGGTGTACAGAGTAAATCTCTACCTGTGCGCTAAACAGATACCATATGTGTCCCAATAAACGGCCAAAGGCATCGCCAGGCCCGTCAGGCTCCAAGATAGGAGAGGACGAATTGGATTCCTTAACAAAGGACTGGGCTACACTCGAGGGTATACAAAGCAAAGGAGGCCTTTGTCCCGCAGTCCTATCCTACAGTGACACATGTATTTATAAATGACGTGCTTAAAAGTATCAAGATATACCATTTATGAGGAAAGCATGTAGGATTTAGAACTATAATAATAATAAATTCCCGTGTGTGTTGATTTGTAACAGTAATATGTACTGGGAATGCATAACTTGCGGCTAACGTGCAACCGCGCGAAACTCGACGCCGCCGGCGCGCGTATCGATATCCTTTCCCATCGCTAATGCAGCTAGACTTGATTTAGTAATCTACACTAATATAATAAAACGAAGTGCCTGTCTATATGCTTGTACATGTTTTAATGTACCAGGTTTGAGGAAACAGCGAAAATGTTGAAAGAACGTTACACAAATAAAATTAAATTGTGCGAAGCCTTTAAAAAGTAAAACAACTTTGAGAAAAACAACTTGCTTTTCTCGAAGTTACTCTCAATATTCAAAACACAGTTATAGAGGTCACAATTAAGAGTAGAAACCCAACAAAATCTTGATTGTTCAAGACTAACTAAGCAATAACTGTTGCGCAAACGCAAAGTGCCTATTGAAATCCTTGAGGAAGAAAAAGGGTCAATTGTTAAATGAGTTACAATTAAATTATAATTTGAATTTATGATGGCCGCGTGATTTTCGTAGGTACTTAGAGCCTTAAAGCAAAACAGATTCCGACTGTAGGCCGGAAAACGCAAGATGAAGAACATTATCCAACTAAAATACAACATTTAAATTGTGTATTTTCCACAAACGCGGATAAACAACAAACCAAGTTGTTCGGTAAGTAACCGAATCTCGAAATTATAAGACTAAACATAAACAACGAGTAAGTGGATAGCAGACGCGACAAATTTCGCCGCATGCCTCAGAGTAAACCTCTCAACTAGTGAAAAATTTTCTTGCTTTTATTTCTAGACGGGTGACACTCGATCGCTTACGGTGCGCGGTGTCACTTCGCCGCCCCGCTTGATTTATGCGACCAATATGGCCGCCGCTGTCACTCGCCGACCGATATCGAACCGCTCGTATCACCTAACGCAATATACTTGACCAGATTTTGATATAAAAAGAAAATTACAAAGTAAATTGTCTTGCTGAGCTCTCAATTTACCAATCCAATAGATGTGGGTGTTTTATTTACAGAAGTGGAGGAAAATATTCAAGCAGAGGCAATCCTGCTTAATCTTGGCATTAGGAGCTATCCCGTAATTCACTTCACTGAATTTTTCAATTCGCTTTCGTTGAAGCCTTATTTTCTTATGTCATATATTATTCTCTGTATAGGTATGTAAGCATGTAAGTAGGTCGATCGACGTAAACATTTTATAACTTGTAGGTATTATGACTTAAGATTTTTGGGACGATTTTTTACTTTCTTCTTAAATTCGTAACATTTTTGATATGAAAAATAACACAAAGCATCATCACTTTACAATTGGACTTGAAGAATTTTAGAGCGGCTATCAGAAATGTTATAATTCCGTGGCGCTTACAAAAGGATCGTAATAATACTCGTATATCTCAACAAGGAGTCGTCCATAAGCACGACAATATCAAGTAGGCGGCTACAGGCGACACCTCGGGCTCGTCTCGTCTATTGCCGCCGCTAAGTAGGTCGAATAATGTGACGGGCTCGCCAGAAGTGCACTCCGGACCCTTCGACCGCTTGAAGTGCTCTCCTCCGCGGTCCTCCATACTAAAATCGCTTGATTTGACATGATTTTAAATGCCGATACCGCAGTACAGGTAAGAACCCCTTGCGTTTATAAAATAACAAAAAAGCTTCTTTACGGAACGATCTAAATCATATAAATACTGAAACTAAAAAATTTCAAAGGAAATTTTGTTTCGTAACTTGGATATTCTACGATGACAATGCTTGAAAACCTACTTGATCGCGTGCATTTTCATAAATTCATGACAGCTTCCTTTTAATATGAGCATGGAACTACTGCATTCAAATATACTCGTAAATTTCACAAACATATGTCAATAAATACATTTTCTAAGAAATGTCTAAGCCAGAACATCAAGTTTACTAGAAGAAAGCTAAATAATTCATCTACTTAGTAGACGCACGGCTACAGAAAATTAATCGATATGAGTATTCACAGGAATCGTTGTAGATAGATTCATGTAAAACATATTATTATGGACAACGTAGGTACATTATCGCAATGCGAATCTGAGCCTTTTAAAGTCCACTGAACTATTTGTAACAAAGCTATTTGTGTCAGTGTAGGTATTCGAACGAAAATTACTTACACGACAGTCGGCGTTAGGGACCAGTGTTAGCCACAAGGGGGTGGCTGTCACGCTAGTTCGACGTGCGCATCGCTCACGCGGTCCGACGGACCGAGTGAATTGAGAAATTGAAACGCGTATCTAATCATAAAAACCTCGCTAACATGAACGTTGATCGTTTCAAGCGTACGACCCTAACTCAATGTACCTACGTACGCTGGCGCTGTAGTAGTCTTCAGAATCAAATCAAGATTCTACCTTAATAACATTTTAAAGGAACACGTGCTCACTTACAGCTCACCCCTCTGAATTTAATTGTCGCTCGCATCTAGAACGTCATGCGGTAAGAATGTTAAAATAATTTACGCCATTTTCGATGTTCCTCTCAATTTCACAGACACGGCCCGCCTAAGACGAGTATTTAGAGAGCTTGATAAATTGGAGCTGAAATCGATTTATTGCAAAGTCGCGTTTAAACGAAAATGAAAAATTCGCAAAATCTGGTGGATCTCATAATAGCCTTTTCATCAATCAATACAATGAATTCAAAACTGTCAGGGAGCGGCGTTTATTATTTTCGAATCATGGCATATTTTTTACGTGATAAATACTTTTTCCTTCGAGTCATCACAGAAGCTTTCCAGAAATATGTCGGAGCCTTTCGTCTTTTTCATTGTTCAGCAAATAAGCCTAGTGGGGGGACAAAGGCGGCGTGTCGTGTCGACAAGCACGTAAGGGCCCGCTTCCGCCGCGCCAGCACTCTCAGGCCGCGGGCTCGAGCCACCTCGAGCCGCCTCGAGTGCCTGTCGAGCCGAGCGCTGACGAAGCCCACCGAATAGCTGAGATTATTACGCTATGCAGCCGCTACAAAATAGGATGCTGCGGATTATGCAGCAGTATTGCCGAAATAGCTGCAGCTGTACGTGCGTTGAACACATTAATGTTATGTACCTACTTACGTTACACTTTATGATACCTATCGAATTCGGATACACTTACATCGTATTTAGGTTAAATTTTGCAACTTGGGTTACAAGAATATTTGTAATGTCATAATCTACATTATTTTTTTATATTCTGTTCGGTACAGCTAGACAGAACCCTCGCTTGTAAAATTAGAGAGTGCAGTTAAAACAACCCATATAACGGTGCAGCTAACGAATTTAAAATTCCTCGTATTGCAATGGAAATTTAATATTCAATTTGAAGTGAATATAACTCGTGGCGCGACAATCTGGCCGAACAAAAAGTTCTATTCAACATTTGTAATTAGACGCCAAACAGTGCGAAAGAGAAGCTCGTGAATCTTCTGTATACTCTACAAATTGAAAAACATTATGATATTTAGCAGATATTAACTAGATCCGTTGGATTTAAGGATCGAAAATACACTTGAGCAATAATTGTAGATATATATATTAGATCTACAATTATTATATCATCATCAACCCATATACTGTCCCACTGCTGGGCACGGGTCTCCTCTCATATTGAGAGGGGTTAGACTTAAAGTCCGCCACGCTGGCCTAGTGCGGGTTGGCAGACTTCACAAACCATCGAGAAAAATCTCTAAGGCATGCAGGTTTCCTCACGATGTTTTCCTTCACCGTTTAAGCGAGTGATAATTAATTATTAATACGCACATGAATTCGAAAAGTTATACACATATATGTATAGGTATTATTTGGAGAAAATAATAATATATAAAAAGTGTTTACAAAACAGTAGAAGCCATTACTGCCAACAAAAAAGCTTTTAAGACTCGACCCAATATTATGCGATTAAAATTCAAAATGAGTCCTATTCCAAACTTTATTCGTCGCAGCAAAGTTCTTAATCTAGCAGACACTGGCACGTTGTGAATGGAATTCTTTGAGCATAAAAATCCATCTTCTTATGCATTTTTACATTAACTCAACGTCTGCCTCCTAGTCTACACGCCATTGAGACCGTCGCCTTGATACTAATACCTATTCTTCTTCAGTTATTGTACCAAAAGCTTTGAATAGTATTATTGGATTATCTTGTATGACTAGATAAGTAAGAGACTGTTTCTAGCTTTCGGCGCATGCAGTGGACAAGGGCATTATTACTTTGTATGTACATTGATAGAAAGTTAGGACTGCATAATTATCAACTGCCTGGAACTTGAAGCCTGGACATCACGCTCGGCAGCGGCTCTTGTGATCACTAGACCAATGAGGCAGCCAGGGACGAAGTTACAATTTAGTTACACATAAAAACAGTTTGTCAGTTCCTTTTTTTGCTTTTTAATACTCAGTATTAGATCGGGTTGCAGGTACTCCGGTACACATGTCGGAGCATGCCGGCCGCCGGAGAAAATAACTCAATTAAGCTTTACATTCAAGAGTTTCACGGACGCGGATAAATGTGGTTATCACAATTATCCCATGTCCGGAAACTAACGAGCTACACCGACACTCGTAGCGTGGCCCTTTTTGTAATTTTACAATTAATATTATTAGCTTCTCTAGAATATGATAACTAGATATTGCAGGCATAATTTCATCTTGTGTATGAAACACATCACAGAAAACTTTTTAGGTAGCTAGGTACTTAATCTAGGTCTAGGTCGCCTACTCATGCGTCAACAATTTTTATTTTGCATCAATAGATAATTATGATGTAGATTTAGAATTGACATAATCCTTTAATGCGGCTGCACACTGGTTGTGCTTATTATGTATCGTGAAAGGCGATTCTAATACAAATACACAAAATTGGAGATGTACTGCCAAAGGAGTTGATTATATTAATTTGCGGTGACTGTCTTTGAAAAACTGAGTGGCAGAAATTGCGGGTTGTATGTGGCGCCACGCTGAGCCTCGCAGGGTTCCGCAGCCAACACGCTCGCCTAATGGAGGGGCCGCCAACGCGCCGGGGGGCTATTACACACAGCTCTTATCGAATATCGACTTTCTTAATAACGAAGAATTAAGCCTTCTCCCCAACATACGCGCGGTTACAATTTTATAAAGGATTCTCGGACTTTTTGCAGCAGACGAGACTTATAAACTGCTGCTAGAAGTCTTAATCCGAACTTTATTAGATTAAAACTGAGTCCGTCTGATAGAACTGGTAATATATCTGATAAGTGTAGAATCCTCTCGCAATATCAAGTTAGAGAACTTTGTCAAGTTAATTATACCTACAGAAGGACAGCTGAAGTTGTGTGCTACATTTCGTAACATGAATTTTGAGGGCATCAGTAAGTAATACTGAACAATCATACAAAGTAGGTATTCTATCAAACCACTTTTTTATCAAGAAATATGTCCTAACTCTATTAAAGTAACTTTAACTGGATCCGCGACAAGTACACACATAGTACATTCCGTCAAGTAGAACACACTCCATTCACCACACCCTGACGACGAAACTTCCGAGATCGACGTGTTGACAACAACTGTTCACGAACAAACTACACGTAATTATACACCCTATGTTACAAATTTAAAGCATCAAATCGTTTAAAACGGGTAGTTATTTAAATCTTTGACAACGACGTTTCACAGCCACTTAAAACTTTTGAGTGAATAACAAATCTCCTCCGAAAAGTCTATTCGATGAAGTTATACTGTTAAATTGTTTGTTGGTAGACAGAGAAGGTCTTTTAAAAAGTTAAAGGTTGAGGGAGTATATAAAGGGGATCAGGTGGACCGTGGGGGGCCAAGCGCCGGCCGTCGCGTCGGTTGAGCGCCGCCCGACCGCTGCATTATCACACTTTGTTTGCGTAAACGATTAAAAAGCCATGATAAAGTTAATCGGATTTATCATTACAGTTCGTCTTATTTTATAAACCCCGGTCTTGCTACATAATAACGTTTAATCAAATTTACGTGCGAAAGGTTTAAAAGGCTTCCGATTTTCGTGAATTGGTTATATTATACGCTTTTATTATCCTGTTTCTTATTGTTATAGGCTACAACTCTGTACATACAATTATGGTTAGTTAAATATTTGTGGGATATTGTTAAAACTTATTTCATAAATACAATGAGATGTTGGGGTTTCCCTCACAAATATATCAGTTCAACCCTTAAACATCGAGCGCTAAAACTACGCCGACTTGAATGAACCATAACATCGGGGAAACGTGTCGAAGTGGCAACTTGACAAAAAGGTTTCAGTGATTGATGTGCTTCCCCCTTCTCCCCTTACCAACCAACTATAATACACGCCACATGAGTGTACCCAACGCCGAAAAGATTTTGATATTGTTTGTGATGTTTTAATCGTGTTTTAACGAAATCTAATAAATGTTTTGATGACGATGAAAGAAATAAAATCAGCTTTTATACGTTTTCCTCCTCTCTATATTACAATTATTAACAGAAAAGGTTAATTAATCTCGTTTTCCACGAAGGAAAACGTTGATAAATATTGCGATAAACAATAAATAATTAGGCTTTCTAGAAATATGTGACGTAACATTGTGTGTTCATATTGTTTTAGAATTACTGAGAAAGTTAACTGAAGTATTACGTAACTGTAAGTAATAATATTATATATATTGTTCCACGTAAACTTACATGTATTAGGGAACCTTTGAAAGGTTTCCTAATACATGATAGTTCCAAAATTCACCAAAGTTCATAGAAGTCAATCTGTAATAGAACGCTCGCAGATACAGACAACTGAACTTCTCTTTACAAATACTCGTAAAGCTTCCTTCTTAACAATGTTTTAGAAAATTACTATATACTGAAGACAAAAACCATGCTACTGGTAAGACTTGTCAGCATGTAAACTAACCGTACAATAGGAAAGAACAAATAGTATATTTATTTAATTACTATCGCAGCAGTTGACAAATCCATTTACCACGAGACTCGGTATTATCTTTTGTTGTCTGCGTCGGAGACCAATCAATTACTCTGCAGTCGCCAGTGGGGAGTTGATTACTGCTCCACTACTGATGTAGCCTTAACGATATTGTCCAAATGCATCAGTGTACCGGTATCACTGCGATTACGTCCTTAGTATTCATCGGGTGGATGTATCGCATACGAGAGTGGATTATCAATGTGCCTACATCGATTCGTAATAGGGCACGTCTCTATCGTAATGCTATTGGTATCGCGAAATGTAATCGATAAGGAAATGATACAAACACCAATGTATTGATTTAAAATTTCCTTTTAACTATTAACCCTCCTAACCTTTTCCAAACAGCAGGGTCCGGCTTCCAGTCTAAACAGATGCGGCTGGATATCAGTATTTTACACGTAGCAACTGCTATCAGACCTCCGCAACCCAGTTCCTGGGTAATACCGATCCTTAGGATATATTGGTTTCATATCATTTATTTATTTCATGAACAATACTTCGATTGTGTATGAGTGATACAAAATGTCATACATTATCTATACTATATTAACAATAATTATCATGTCTATTTATAATAACATGCATGAAATATATAAAAACAGTCAGGCTTGTTAAGTTTCTAACTACTAGTAACGATTAAAATAACATAGGTGTATTACAAACGTGACCGACGACTTTACATGCTCTCCAAGGCACGGGTTAGCTTTTAACTATTATAGACTTATATTTATATTAAAATGTTTTATGCATATTGTTCTGACTTTAATTTCTAGACTTCGGTCATTTTCATTCTGATCGTGCCAAGTTATTCATTTCATCAGCTAATTGTTGTTGTTAAACGTTATGTTTACCTAAACTGCTTCACCGAAAATATTCCATTAATAAATTATACTTAATATTTATTTATACATGTATAAGCATAAATTTATCTCCTTGTCACAGTTCATAAAATAAACTTCTATTGAAAAGGCGCCAAAAGATCCCTTATCTCGGTTACAGCCGCTTTGAATAACGATCCAAAGTGTAACCCCATCGCGGCGGTTCTTTGATGTCCTTTAATTATAAAAGTTTTTCTCGTAAAGGAAAGCTTTTACAAGTCGCACAGAAACACTGCACACAGCCGTTGAGGAACCAACGACTTGTGGTTCTATTACTACACTCACTCACGACACAATACCATTCTAGTATCAACACATAAAAAAAAATTTCTTTATATTAAACAGGAATTATTGGATTTTTCTATGGAATTCTCAATAGCAGCTTTGATTTTGTGCCCGGTTATTTTACTGACCACACGGTTTTATGTTACAACTCTGCCTAACCCTTCGAAGTATGCAAGCGTGATGGTAGTTTTATTTTTAACAAGATTTTATATATCTTTTTGTATTTTTTGAGTCACACAAGTCATCACAACATTATAAACGTGAAACAAGAAACGGCAATCTATGAAATTAAATCTATACTACACATAAACATATATAATTATATATATGATAAACATATATCATATTATATATAAAATTTGGGGGCTAGTTTTATTATCCTACCTATCTGAGCAATTTAGAAAGAAAGAGTACTTACTTCATTATTTTTCTACTTATATCTTCATAATTATAATTAGAAAAATATACGAGATCGTTTTAAACAAACCTCATAATTTTTTTTTATTTTCAGTTTTGTATATTTCAAACGGAAAGTTCACACAGAAATCGGTTAAAGAAAAAAAGAATTTATGTAGTTGGATATATTTTATATTCACGTTGTCTTGGCATCACGTCCCGTCGAACTGCGTAAAGTTCATTTATCAGGCTCTTACATTTTACCATAAATTCTCGAACGACACTTTCTAGACTGGTTGTCGCAAGTATGCCAAAAACGCGGGTGATTCTTACCTACTTTCCAATTTACAAAGCGAGGGTTCATTGTACCTACTTAATAATGTCCGCGCCAAGCTTCGGTACTATTCTTTGTAATTAGCTGTTGAGCTCGGCATTACAGCGCTGACTTCTGTCACTTTATTTTTGGCGTATAAAATGGTCTGTTTCCATTTATTATACTTTCCGTAGTATTTATTCTTGCTTTTAAAATCAAGACGAACCCCTTAAAAAGTCCTAATAGAACGCGCAGAAAGAAGAATTATACATACATCAACATTCCTTCGACGCTCAATTTCTTTTTCTCCTATTTTCAGAATGTACATCGGAATTTTATCGGCCGATTCCTATTCCTTTTGCAAACGTTGAATTATTTATTGGACATAATATCTTCCATTACTATTTGTTTTAACTACATAAAATACATGAGGTACATAATCGCAATGGATTCGTTCATAATACATTCATCGTTGTATTCAAATAAAGGGCAAAAGAAAATAAAGTTGTGGGCAGCAGCAAAGTAGGGCGCGGTGGGCCGAGTATCGATCAGTCGCTAAAACAAGCTCGACGCCGACGTCTGTCTAGCCATTACCTAGCACACCCTACACAAAGCGCGCGCGCGCGCGCATCCCTCCCGTGCGGGTGTGCTTCTAACGAACGAAGTGCCTCTCCGTGTTTGTGAAAATGTCGGAAGTAGTGAAATGCAATTCGTGTAACATTATTATTGATGAACTATTGTCGTACATTCAAAATAAGTTATCGGTGATCGATGAAGATACCCTGGTGCGAATATGTACGTCTACGTTTTCTAGTGAAGAGATCGAGAAGTCGAAAGCGCTGTTGTTCGACTCAGTTGCCGTTGACAAAATCAAAATCAAGCGTAAAAACAAGGGCAAGGAACAGCGAGATCTGGTGGACATTGTGAACGTTTTCAAGTCAACGGAACCTGATCTTTTCCCGATTTTCGTCGCTAAAGATCTGGAGCGGCTACCTCCTGTTTTGTTTGACCACCTAGATTGTACAAAGCTACTAAAGGACTTGTTACGCGTACAAAACGAACTAAAAGACTTGAAAGAAACATACGTTACGCAAACCCAGCTGTGTGAGTTTAAGGCGGAGGTGTTAAGAACGCAAAATGACTCATTAGTTTTGGCGTCGGCTTGCAAAGTAAATATGAAGCGAGGTGCATGGCTGATGGATTCGGATAGTGGTCCCATAGGATTATCCCACGTAAATAACTCAACAATAGATGAATGTAATAGCAGTAGCGAAGAAACTTCGATAAACGGGCATAAAAATAATGCACAGCTGTCTAGAAAAATAATGGCGGTAGACGGAGAACAAATTTACAATAAGCCAGTCAACGTGCCACAGCGAGCGGACGATGGTAGCATCGCGCCTCGCGCCACAGCGACCGCCACCGCCACCAGTCCGAACCGGTTGGCCGTGACGTCACCCGGTGGTGTCTCAGCGTCGCTGCAGTCAGCTGTTTGCAATAACAGCGACCGTACTATAGAAGAGGGAACTACAAAACGACGAAATATTGTATCTCTGTCTGTTACTGAATGCGAGCAGATGCAAACGGATGACGGTGAAGGATGGCAAAGGGTTTCTCACCGTAGGAAACCTATGAAGTACCGTTACCTTGGCACTTCCGGTATTTCTAGAGATAATGAAGGAAGGTTCAAAGCCGCTGTGAACAAAGTACCTATCTTCATTACCAAGGTACACAAAGATACGACCGAAAAAGACATAGTCGATTACATATATGGAAGACTGCAAGAGAAAATTACACTCGAGGAAATATTGTTTAAATATGACAGGAACTACAAAGCCTACAAAATGTTTGTTATGGAAAATAAATTGTCATTATTCCTAGATAACAAGCTATGGCCTGAGGGAGTTATATTTAGGCGGTTTGTTAATTTTAAGGCACGGAAACCGAATGCGAACAGTGCTAACAATGTCACCGTATCGGGCCCTTAATATTATATTGTGATGGATATAAAGTCTGTTTACAATTTAGTGAGTTTCAACTGCAAGAGTGTAAAGCGCTCGGTGGATAGTGTCAGACAATTATGTCGCACATCGGACATAATTGCTTTACAAGAGACTTGGTTGCTGCCACACGATATTCAGTTCCTGAGCGATATTGATAACGAGTACGGTTGCACCGGGACGTCGGCGGTGGATACTACGGCCGGTATGCTCAGAGGGCGACCGTACGGCGGAGTTGCGCTGCTGTGGAAGAAAAGTGTTTTTAACAACGTATCGGTTGTGCAATGTGATAACCCGCGAGTGTGTGCGATAAAAGTAAGCATGGAACTGAGATCGTTCTTAGTTTTCAGTATATACATGCCCACGGATAATAGTGCGAACTTGTCGGAATTCACTGATTGTCTCGGTCTGGTGAGTGCTATTATAGCTAATAATAATATCGAATCTGTTTACATACTCGGTGATTTTAACGCGCATCCTAATGAGCAATTTTATAATGAGCTGGTTTGTTTTTGTTCGGAATGGGACTGGTTGTGTGCTGACGTTCAAATGTTGGGTTTAAACTCTGATTCATATACATTTATAAGTGAAGCAAACGGTTCGAGACGCTGGCTCGACCATTGTGTTGTGACTAATTCCGCTATGGAGACCATTGTAAATACATATGTTAAGTATGACGCTCTGTGGTCCGACCATTTTCCCCTCGTAATTCAATGTAAATTAGATGATATTAAACCTAAATTGTATAAAGCAAATAAACTCCCGCTTTATAATAAAATACGATGGGGGAATAGAACACCTCAGCAAATTGACATTTATTTAAATTTGTGTAATAATCATTTAAAACTTATTGACTTTCCGATTGAATTACATACATGTAGTGACTTTGTATGTAATAATTTGGACCACAGAAATATTATTGACAAGATGTATGGTGACATTATACATGCATTGTGCCAAGCAGCCTCTGACAGTTATAATGTGAATACTTGCAGACGTAAAAAACCAGTTATGGGGTGGAATAGGTACGTGAGGGATGCTCACAAGGAGGCTAGGCAAAAGTTTGAGCTGTGGGTGTGGTATGGCAAGCCGCGGGAGGGTCCTGTTTGGAGTAGCATGCAGATGAGTCGCAGGATTTTTAAATCTCGGTTGCGATGGTGTCAAAATAATAGTGACCAAATTAAAATGAATATCTTGGCATCACATCATTCCAAGCAAGATTTTCGCAGTTTTTGGAAGTCTACCAATAAACTTAACAGTAAGCTGGGCTTACCTGTGAGTGTCAATGGTGCCAATGACCTGACTGACATAGCCGAGTTGTTTAGGGAACATTTTACTGTAACCTCACCTTTGGGGCCATCAAAGTCTGTGTGCAGTGCTGAATCGAGTGGTCGGGAGGCTTGTACCAAATTTACGGCGAAAGAGGTTAGAAAAGTAATACAATCAATATCACGGGGGAAGTCTCCTGGGCACGACGACCTCAGCATCGAGCACCTTAAATATGCAGGTACTCATCTGCCTAGAGTGCTTGCAATGTTTTACTCATTGTGTGTGGGGCACTCGTATTTACCTGAGCCGATGATGAGGACTGTGGTGGTGCCGGTCGTGAAGTGCAAAACTGGTGATATTAGTGATAGGAATAATTACAGGCCTATCTCCCTGGCCACTATTATCTCGAAAGTCCTTGACAGTTTGCTTAACACGCAGCTTGATAGATACGTGCATGTACACGACAACCAGTTCGGTTTTAAGGCAGGTCTCTCCACAGAAGCAGCTGTATTGTGTTTAAAGCAAACTGTCAAGTACTACACCGATAGGAGTACGCCTATTTTTGCTTGTTTCCTCGACTTATCGAAGGCGTTTGACCTGGTTTCTTATGACATTTTGTGGAGGAAGCTTAATCAAACGTCAATGCCAGAGGAACTGATACGCATTTTTAAATATTGGTACCAGAATCAGGTCAACGTTGTTCGGTGGTCGGGGGCCTATTCGACCCCATACAGGTTGGAATGCGGGGTGAGGCAGGGGGGGCTGTCCTCGCCGAAGCTTTTCAACCTCTATGTTAACGCGCTGATTGAGGGGCTCAGCAGCACACATGTCGGCTGCCATATTGGTGGAGTTTGCATTAATAATATTAGTTATGCTGATGACATGGTGCTGCTGAGTGCCTCTGTGAGCGGTCTGTCCAAGCTGCTTGGTATGTGCGAAAAGTACGCTGACGAGCATGGTCTGTTGTACAATGTGAAAAAGAGTGAATGCATGGTCTTTCAAGCCCGGGGATCTAGACATCTAGATAATATACCATCTATTAAACTTTATGGGTGCGCTCTAAATAGAGTTAGCACTTTTAAATATCTTGGGCATATTGTAACCTCAGACTTGAAGGACGATGCAGACATAGAGAGGGAGCGTAGGGCGTTGTCTGTTCGTGCTAATATGATAGCCCGCAGATTTGCTCGTTGTTCGAGGGGCGTCAAAATTACTTTATTCAGGGCATTTTGTACGTCCTTCTACACCAGCAGTCTGTGGGTGAGTTATACGCAAAGACAGTACAGCGCGCTACGCGTCCAATATAACAATGCGTTTCGGATGCTTTTGGGGCTGCCTCGCTTCTGTAGCGCTTCGGGGATGTTCGCGGAGGCTAGAGTGGATTGCTTTAATGCAACCATGCGTAAGCGGTGCACATCCCTGGTGCGCAGAGTGCGGGGCAGCCGTAACAGTGTCCTGAACGCATTCGCAGAACGGTTCGACTGTCAGTACTTGAACCATTGTAGTATGGTCCATGTACTGACTTCTGTCAGAATATTATTTTAGTTCAAGGTTCTTATAAATTATTAATTTGATGTTATTTATTGTGTATTTTTATTTGTAAATTAATTGAATTCAATTTATAATATTTAATTTATTAATTTGATGATATCTATTTATTGTGATTTCTTTTTATGTAAATTTAATTTGAATGTATTACGCTGTTATTGATTTAATTATCTTATTTGTGAAAATGATCCTTAGTTGGTCGAAATAAATGATATAATAATAATAAAAGCCTACATCACCTGCGACTCTCTGTGTTCCTGGTACAATGACCCAGTAAAACGATTCCGGGACATGTTGATTGAAATTTGAAATAGCACTGTGTTTTATGGAATTGGATTGGAAAGGGCAAAGTTACGAGTGGACTCGGTTGAGTAGATACGTTCTTTCTGATCGAATAGTTATTCACAAATGTTTAAATAAAAGGCCGGGAAATTAAATCATTCAACTGTTTGATTTAGGGAGCATTGGTTAGGGATTCATTAACATTCGTTTCAACGAAACGAATCTTTTATGTATTTGTTAATTACTGAAGGAGTCGTCATGAAAATAAGTTCACATTCATAAATAAGAATAAGTACTATTCACATTACAAGCAATTCAACTGTAAGAAGTATGTAAACTACTTAGCAAAACTACCTCGTGAATACCTACAACTTCAATATATGAAAGTCGAATATCGTGGAATTCTGTAAAATGAAATTACAAAATGAAAAATGATTCGTTTTACAATGAAAACCACGAATAGGTTGTTATGGAAACATGATCGTGCTTCATAACTATTACATTCTCATTTGCCGTCAGTAAATGGAAATATGAAATAAACCCCAAAAGTCTCGAATTACTAATCGATGATGTGGGATTTGTTTTACTTCCGAACTGGATCTCCCTCATTATTGTCCAATGTGATGAATCACTCTAGATAAACGTTCCAACGCAAAGTAAATCAAATGTCGAGTCGAGAGCAGCCGTTCGAAAGCTTTTATTTAACATACCTACTATTTATTCTGCGTTTTATTTCCATTTGCGTTACGTAGGTACGTTAATCGTTCACTTTGTTTACAAAACTCGCGACTCATCAAATTTAATGTAAAAAATTAAGTAGTCCAGTATGAACGAGCCCATAAAATTTCAGCAGTAATATTACTCGACAACATTTTATGCAGTCATTTATCAGAATATTTTTAGATACTGCCAGTATCTCGTTTCCTGTCCCCAACAATATAGACAATACTATCACTGAGAGCTGTCATTTCGGGTCGTGTCGCTCATAATTTTGAGCGTCAACAAACATTCAAACTGCGGTCATGTTTATTTCCCTTTAATGAACCGTTAGTGGTATAACCGTCAGTATTGCTAACGTTTTCTTACCGCTTTACCGCTGTCATGAATGTCCCTATGCACTTAGGTCGTCCATTAAGGCCAATGCAACGTTCACTGACGGAACGCGATCATAAAACCTTTATAACATCCTTCCAGCACTTGTAAAGCGTTTCGAGAGTCCTCGACGTTTTATGCGACCCCGCATTACCCCGCACTATCTCGACTTTTTTGGTGTCTCAGTGTGATCATACAGTCGTCGCTAAGTATACAAGTTTGTACATAAAGACGTCTGTACTGGATATCGCGAGCTCTCGCTATAAATGAAAGTATTTTAAAGTTACGCCTCGTTAGTCTACCCGCTTAGAGAGAGATCTTATCTTTGAATATTACTTGAGCACTTGTTACTTTATATTTGTTTGCTGGAACTTAAAACCTTTTCCTATATTGCTTTAAATCTCTGGAATAGTAAGAATGTAAATTGTATTTGAGCAAGGTTGAATTCCAAATAGCATGTTAATGAATCAAACGATAAAACTATACAATCCAGTATTTGTGTATAAACCACACAATTTATAGAGCATCTTAAAGCATTTAGGGTTGCTATTTGTACGATGCACAGTAAACGTATTAGGACACAAACCAATGGCGGGTGCAAGCGGGCGCGGCGCCAAGAAGCCATACCTCTACACTTGACATTTTCCGCCGGAATCCTGGGTTTATAGCGTTTTAATAGTATGCAACTACTAAAAACTCTGGGATTTTGTGGATGGGCGCTTATTAGTGGAGGTCGTGATTTGCTAGCCCAAGAGATAAGTTTAATCAGAGTGCCATTAAGTTTTACTGCTTCGCCGGGTGCATACGGTTTATGGCGGTTTGGGGCGACATTGTCAACAGATCTTGCGACGCTCTTTACGGCTGCTGAAACGTTGCTTTAACAGTTTTATAGTTTTCGTCGTTTCGTCTCGCTGGCGGTCGCAGCGCCCTTAATAGCCGAAGCTAAGTGCCCGCTCGGGGCGCTGTTGCCCTCAAGAATGTCTTTCTTTCATACATGCTGAGATTTCCATCTTTGCTATCGTAAAGATTTTTATTTTTTGCTATTACACTTACGACGCTTGTGATTTTGCTACACTTTGGATATTGTGTTTAAAATTTTACGTGACAAGAATCCTGATGGTTCTAAGAATAAGACTGGGTACAGTTTTATGAACATCTGTTCTTGACTTTCAATAGACACCTTAGAGTATAATATTTATTCGCTCCACTGCTAGGCAAATCTCTGCCTTCCTTTACCCAGCAGAGAGACGAACAGTCCTAAAAAAATGTTAAACTTATATAATTCACACTCCACACAGAAAGTATCGGTATCAAACAGCTACAGCTACATTTCAGAGGATTCACTTCTCCGGCGATGACTTTGCCGCCTCCCTATTAGTTACATGTGCATAACCAAACTGTAAGTCTTCTTTAATTAAACGGTGGTGCAATGACGCAAAGCGCAATCAGGCACGCGGTGACGCATGTCGGCGGCGACGGCCTGCAGCTTCCCGTCAACTGCAAGCTTCACAATATTAATTTGCAGCAACTAATTAATTAATAACATGTGAACATTTCACCATTAATCAGAACGGTCACGTTTGTCGCGATTCGCACGGACTTACAAGAGCGTACTTCTAAGAAACTGATCGGGGCTTCGACGAGGCAAATTGATTTTATTTACTTGACTTGTAGTTCATTTACTTGCTTCTATACATAGGAGCATCGAAAGGCTTCTTAGCACGACTTGCTTGATTGAATTTAAAAAGCTTTGAGCTTTTTACTATAGCGTAGGGTCTACGACTAATCTATCGTCATATAACTATTATAAAAAGAATAACAATGAGAATGGTAAAACCATTAGAAAATAAGATAAACTAACATTTAGTAGTCCTCGAAGCATTAAAAAAGTTCACATTCAAATTTACATTTTCGATAACAGTTCATTTAATTTAAAATTTAAGAACAAACATCTCATCTCTAATTGCGTGAATATTCAGTTACAGTAACAACAAAACAAAACCGTCACTCAAAGATCCCGTTATCTATTATGTAGATAGTGGTTGATAACTCGGACGCAAATAAAACAAACTATCGCTTAGTATCGTCACGTAAGGGTAGTTATGACGTTTCTCAACGCAACAAGTAGACGCAGGCGCCAGGCAGCCGCCGACGTGGGGCTACGAAAGGAATTTCAATCTGGTCGTGATGAGCTGAGCAAAGGCGCAAATTACACACGAGCGACCGTCTTTTATTACCCTTAACGTGCTTTCTCGAATATTCGAGAAGTTCGTTTGTGGCTGTGTGGCTGGACTACGCAAATTTACTTGAGTACAGTTAGTTACGTTGGGTAATTGAACTTATTAGGTTTCGGAACGGGAAAACAATCGTAGAAAATTTCATTACTTTATTCAGAGCTATTGAGACTTTTCAATTCAAAAATTCTTAAATTGTAAGCTTTCAATATTTCATTTTTAAAATAAATAATAATCTTGTTTTACTAAGATGAACTATGCCTTGTGAATGGGAGAACTGTTTAGATCTATATTTTATGCCTTTTGTTATCTTTACATTCCAACATCATTAAGCATCGAACATCATTTTAAAGAACGATCATTTGAAAGAGTATTGAAGTTTCTTGCCGGTTGTTCTTCATAGGAACAACTAATTTGGAAACGTACAAAAAGACTCGACATTTCACAAGAGCCTGTATATGATTTATACCTATAAAAATTAAAAATGTTATGATTTTGACTTGAAGCTAGCAAAATTACCTACTTCACACAGCACTACCTACTTCTAAAAACTAATTAAATGGACGTACTAAACGATATTATATCTAAAACACATCGAAACATGAAAAATGAGTGTGCTTAGTGAGTCGATATTGTTTGGTTGGCGCGTAAATACTGAGCTGGCGGCGTGGTCTGCGCAACAAGTAGGGCGACGCGTCGGCGCCATCACATATTGGAATTAGTGAACCAACCTTCATGGATACCGTTAAAGGAAAATTTAAATAACATTGCACACTCTTCAGAAAGAAGTTTGTTAAGGTTTCCTGACATACCGAGGGTTAAATGCTCTTATTTTGCTTTGCCTAACGTAACTTTAGATTGGTCATTTATTATCAATCCATATACTGTCCCACTGCTGGGCACGGGTCTCCTCTCATATTGAGAGGGATTAGGCTATAGTCCACCACGCTAGCCTAGTGCGGGTTGGCAGACTTCACAAACCGTCGAGAAAAATCTCTAAGGCATGCAGGTTTCCTCACGATGTTTTCCTTCACCGTTTAAGCGAGTGATAATTAATTATTATTAATACGCACATGAATTCGAAAAGTCAGAGGTGCGTGCCTTGGGTTCGAACTCGAGACCTTCGACTTAGCAGTCCAATGGTCATACCACTAGGCTATCAATGCTTACTTTAGATTGTTATCTATGATATATTTAAACCTTTAAGATTAATTTGGGTCAGTGAATAGGTTTTCCGCATAGTGCATCTTTGCCTTTCAGCGATACAAGCGTATTAAACTATGAAATGCAAATGCATTTTTTATACAAATACATAAGAAAATGAATCATTTTCTTATGTATTTGTATAAAAAATCTAAAGTACAATCAGAGATGTACGGGGTCTACGAAGTCAGTTGCTACGAATGCTACGAAGCTACGAAGTGCTACGAGAGTTACCTTGCGTTCATTTATGATTCTAAGTGATTGTCTTTGTAGGCTACGAGTTTCTGGTTCCTTGCCATATAACAAAATATTATTTGGAGCATATTAACATAACACAACATCTTCACACCTATACGCCGTAAGGGCCAGGCAGAATTGTACTGATGTACACTCACAGTTCGGTATTTCTTCAGGTACAATGTAGTAGTGGGTGACCATTCGCCACTATCCGGCCACAAAATAAATTACCCCGTGCAGAGATACTTAAAGAAAATCCAAATAATACTTAACTCCGTCAGGGAGTCAAATCCAAGACCTCATACTCTGCAGCAGCACTGACTCCTAAACCGACGAGAAAGTCCATAGAACATTCTAATCATACCATCACGCTTGTATTCCCCGAAAGGTTAGGCAGAGGTGTACTAATGTACACCCACATTTCCCCGGTATGTTTAGGTCCCATGTAATAGGGGCGAGCCTATTGCCATTAACCGGGCACAAATCCAGACTCCGAGCTGCTACTGAGAATGTCATAGAAAAACCCAATAACACTTTGCTCGACCTGGGCATCGAACCCAGGACCTCTAGCGTAGCAGTCTCGCGCTTAGGACCACTAGACTATTTATAAAAATATTAAATTCAACGAAATACCATCCTGGAACTGAACGCCGCGGAATAATCCATCGGACGGAGAACCAAGTAATATTCAATTTCAATTCCATTCTTATGAAGTATTATGTGATTCATAATCACGTGTCAGGAAAAAAAGAATAATTATTACATTTTAATCCTTTATCTACATTATTAAATAAAACGCTATCTAAATAATATCGTTTCCGCCAGCAAATATTTATCTGAACGCCGATATCAGACACGTGTTCTCGCACGCCGTCCGCTCGGCGCAACAAAATAAATATGAATTACCATGACCGCTCATAACAAGGCCGGAGCACGACCCGGCCGCGGTACACCCGCGAGCACGAGCCACTACCAACTCTCAGGGGCGCGCCCTAATAGCAGTCCACTTCCGCTTTATTAAATTTCTTCGCAAATACACTTTTATTGTCGTCGGCCAACGATCTTTGTAAGGACATCGTTGTCTTCACTCGTTTGTATCGTATGCAAATAGTGAAACAAATAGGGGCGGCCCTTACTACGTTTTATGATTTTTATGGACGAGACGAAGTGCTCGCATAAAATACAATGCAAAGAATGCTCTCAAGCAAAAAATATTCATGTCGACAGTCAGTCTACAAATGCAGTCAAATGTTTTGTTTTACAAATGAATAAATAATGAGGTGGCATTAAACATTAATGGTAATTTTGAGCTCCATTTCATAACGTATAATGAATTGTGAATTGGAACAATATTATTACAATGTATGAATTCAATATAATATCTAGGAGAGTATAAAATGACGCATAAATTTTATACACAAAACAGAGTGCTACAATTTAATTATTAGAATAAATTCACGGCAAAGTGGTCATAATTATAATTAGTTTCATCGTATACATAACTTGGTAGAACGAACAATCCACTATTACAGGTACATAAGTCTATCGTGTGATGCCTCTTTACGCCAACTTATGGCTTCCTAATGAAGTTGTCGCTGCGACGTGTGTGTGCGTGAATGACGTAAACTGAAGTACGTGTGTTATAGTGTTCGCCATATTGTCGGTATAGGTTTTAAGTTAGGGTCTCACCGATCTATAATCACTTTTCGTGCGATTTCCTTCGATAGCGCAAGCGTCAACTTGCTATAGGGCTGGCGAATACCGGATTTATTTTATATTTATTGTCTGAAGATATATGAGGATTTTTCGCATACCAAAAAAAAAGGTCTTAATAATTGTCAAGTATCCAATTCTAAATAAAGTACATTTCTTTGTTCTTCATAACCAAACGATAATCGCAGAGGATTCTATCGATGTTGCAGTCTCTTTCAGATTTAATAAATATGGCGCGGGAAACCAATGACTTCAGAATACTATCGTAAAGAAATAAACAAACATCAGTTTATGCATGATTTCCATCCTTGTACCATGACAATATCGAAGGTTATCACAATAAAAGAGCAACCCTGACATTGCCAGCACTCAGGCTGCCTGGAGGTTCGTCTCGAACAAATTGCCGTGATGCCCCCGCCATATTAAGTTAAGCCCCCCCCCCCCCCCTACCACCACTTTTACTTCACTTCAACTAAATTCAGTATTTCATTGTCATAATTTTCTTAAGTTAGCAATAAAGATGATTAGACCTCATTAATTTTCTCAACCCTTAAATGACAGTCAATCATAAAATAATATTATTTTCAAGTTAATTTTAATAATCCTTACTTTTTAATTACTTAACATATTTATACTGAGCAAGATTATGTTGAATATAGGACCTTACACTATTCAACCTTACACTACAGTATTCAAGTTTTTAATTGCAAAACTTTCCCTGTGTTGCGTTAGTAATACTCTGAAATATTTCAACGCAACAAACAGGAATAAAAACTATAATCAATATCCCAAGCCCTACATTTTTCATTAGCGGAGGTAAGGGTGTGGGGCATAAATGCCAGTGCTTCAGTAGGGAAAGTTAGGGTGGCGCGGGCAACTCAAGGGGTGAGGGAGGCGTAGTAGAACAATGGCCACCATGACATTTAGCATGGAAGCGATTGTCACGGCCCGTTAGAGTCGCGAGCCACCGGGCGTACAGCCGTTCTCCGCATAGATACCCTCAAATACTGCCATAGTGTTGTTGTTCTTTTAACCATGAGTTGAGTCATTTTAAACATCTCCAATTTGTCTGTAACCATGAAATAGCATGGCTCTCTTTATAACAAAAGCTCCAAAAAGTCAAAAATTTAACAGCAACATTTTTGTGGGTTGGTTCTGCTTGTAGACGTACAAAGTTTTTATATTATTTACATACCATTTCGTGATTCTTGTTACATACGTTTGATAGGCATGAACGACATTAAGAGTTTGCAAACGGTATCACCGAGTAAAACTGCGCTCATAAGCAGTAACATAAGGATGTGAACGAAAATATAAACTGTTTAAATATTTTAGGCACATTTTCTGTGCAAAAAGCAGAGCGGAAAGTTTATTGGAAGAATAAATTGGGACTAAAAAGCAGGGCGCGCTTGCTCGAGTTTCTCTCGAGGGTGGGAAAAAACAAATTGTTGCTAGATGGTAAGTAATGCCGGAGACGTGCCGCAACGCCTCGAATTACTTCATTTTACTCGGACCTGCAGGTGTAGCCGTGGCCGCAGCCCGCGCACCCGCAATCAAATTAAATTTAATTGCCAAATTAAGCACATTAAATGGGATATTTCGTCGGTCCGCAAACAAGTTAATTAAATTGGCGATGCACAGCATCTTGCATACATAGGTACAAAAAAACATTTGAACATCATCCATCATAAATTGAAGTGGTTCAAAATATCTGTTTGTGAAAAATATATTGAATAAGTTCGGCACGGGGCGCTGAGTCGTCGATACCAAGTATTGTTAGTGCTCACCTGGCGCCACGCACCTGCGGCTGAGGCGCTCTATACATGTAAATGGCACAAACAGACCGATTTGACTACATAAGCAGCAATTAAGATTTTATTTATATATATATTGTAAGAAGTACATGAGGGGCTCGTAGCTAAGTAATAACTAAGTTGATCAACCGATCTGCAAGGTTAAGCTGTGCTAGTCGCGGTCAGTCTGTGGATGGGTGACCATTCTTAACACATCGAGACCCCTCCGTGCCTCGGAGAGCACGTAAGGCCGTCGGTCTCAGTTGTCTTACGAACACCTATGACAATCGTTATTAGTATAATAGCTTAATAATCACCTATATAATATACCTAATAGTCAATAAATATCAATTTAAGTAAAATATGAAAATAATAAAATAAATATAAAACTTCCTCCTCTCTCCTACATGTTGCCGTGCCGACAAGGCCCACACATGTTTCTTATATTATACCATTGTAACATCTATTTAACTTGTGGAGTGCTAATGTATTGAGTATTGAGTATAGTAGTCAGAAGCCCAAAAAGCCTGACAACCAGTCTATCCTCAGGATATATAGGTATTACCCAAAAAATTGGGTTGCGATGGCAGTCCCTTCGTGTAAAGTACTGATATTCAGCCGCATCTGGTTAGACTGGAAGCCGACCCCAATATAGTTGGGAAAACGGCTCGGAGAAAGAAGATTGTAAGAAGTACATACCATCACGCCTGTATTCCCCGAAGTGTTAGGCAGAGGTGTACTAATATACAGTTCTGAAGCTATTGCTATTAACCCGGCACAAATCCAGACTCCGAGCTGCTACTGAGAATTTCATAGAAAAACACTGTACTCGACCTGGTAATCGAACCCAGGTACAGACGCCAGCGGGTCAAGCTATCCAAAACTGTCAAATTTTCCCAATTGAATATGAACCTTATCGTTTTGTATTATGGTTGAAAATAAATCAAAGAAATTTGACAGATTGTGGTAGCTTGATGAGCTAGCCTCTGTACAATTTTGATCTCTAGCATTAGAGCAGTCGCGCTTAGGACCACTAGACTAACGAGGCAATTAGTAGGTAAGAAGTACATAGGTATATAGTCATAATATCCGTGAATGCAACAATATGACTTAATTCCACATTTGATGCGAAAGATATTGGTTTATTATTATTATCTACTAGAAATATTGCCGAGCCATTACTCAGTGACTCGAAAGGTCTGTAACATTATTGAAAATGAAAAATTATTGTCGTGGAAATTCTCAGTCTGAGCCATCTAATGAGGCAATTAAAGTTGAATGAACTCCATTACCCCCATTAGAAACTATCGGCGATACGTCCAAGTAGTATATCAATTCATATTTTATTAAGTCTCGTTATTCTGTATATTTTCTAATGGTCTTTTAGTTCTATGCAAAGATAAAATAATTAATTTGCAGTTTTTCAGTGATATATTAAAATTAATCCCTACTAGTCCCTACTAATATTATAAATGCGAAAGTAACTCTGACTGTCTGTCTGTTACGCTTTCACGTCTAAATCACTGAACTGATTTTAATGAAATTTGGTACAGAGATAGAGTTGACCTTGAGAAAGAACATAGGATAGTTTTTATCTCGGACTTTTGAACTTTTGAAGAGTTCTCTTGGAAACGTGATATAACCGAACTCGACGCGGGCGAAGCCGCGGGCGGAAAACTAGTATACTATAAAATATTATGGAAACATATTTTTTTATTTTTAAACTTGTCCGTGTTTTAAATAGTTTTTTTATTGAGGAGCGAAATTAAAATACGATTTTATTTCTAAATGTTGAAGAGGAATACGATATCACATCACAGGCAGTGGTCTCGGTAGCTAACTTGACTAAAGTGTCTAATGTCCAGACGCCAGCAGGTCAAGCTATCCAAAACGGTCAAAATAACCCAATTGAATATGAACCTTATTATAATGTGTTAAAGTTGAAAATCTATCAAAGAAATTTAACAGATTGGGGTAGCTTGATGTGCTGGCCCCTACCTGGGATCGACTTATTCTTTAAAACGGTTAAACTCCAGACACGCACAATATATACAATAGTAAGTATATAAGGTGTTAAAAACTTTACACCATAAATTTCGTAACGGTTCCCGTTGTTATTGAAAAATAAACATGAAAAAAAATTTTTTTAGCGATTTTTTTTTTTCACTGCGTAAAGTATTTGTTATATTTTTATGCACACTGTACGTGGGACTGCGCAGTGTCGGCTTATAAGTCTACAACCATAAGCGAGTCGTTAGCAAATTAAATGCGATATACAGTAAGTTTAGTTAATAATTTGTGCGTTAAGGCAAAAAATGATTGTATATCTTTGGAAAGTATCAATCAAATCGCAGCCTATCACAGTCCACTGCTGGACATAGGCCTCTCCCAAATCGCGCCACAACACCGGGTTCTCCGCCTTCCGTATCCAGTCTGAGAGTAGAAAATATAGTTTTTTATTATTTTTTCATTTGTATGTTTTTTAATATCGTTCTTAAGAACTCTTTAAATTTATTAGAATTATTTTTATCACATGTTTTTATTATTTAAAAAAAATACTAAACTACCAAGTATATTTTAAATTTCCTTTATCAAAACACTACACAAATGACAGCGTTAACAAACATTTAAGTTTAATATTGACGCGGACAATTAAGTGGTGGACGGACGGCCAGACTCGTTTACATATTACAATAACTCCGAGACCGATGCTGCTGACAACCATTCACTAGATAATCGCCAGCATTGTTTGCTGAACCCTCTAATGCTTTTAAACCCGCCTAATCTTGCTTGTAAAGGATCTCTATTTTGGATATTAAAACGTAATTAAGTTGTCTGTTTGGTTATGATTTTTTATCTTAAATTCTTAACTGAAATTAAGATAAAAAACTGTCGTAGTAAACAGAAAACATATGTATGTAAATGACTTGCTTACCTTTAACCGGTAGGGTAATAAATTACAGGCATGTTGTTTGGCCTACAAATATACATCCGACGTTATGTTTCCGCTGAAAGCCTTACTGGTTTCGAAAAGGAAGAATGTAGGGGTTCAAACTAGTAAATAGTTGAAGAAGCGTAGGTTTTTGATCGTTTCATAAACAGCAAAAATACCCGTACGTGTACTAATACCGTTAACGAATTTTTATTACAAGTACCACCCGCGCCCCGCCCGCCTCGCCCCTCTACTCCGTACTCCCACACGGGGAAGGGTAGCTGTTATGTAGGTATTTTTATTTTATGCAGTGACACTCTGAACCCCAATAGGGAAATTGGACTGATACTACTTTTAAGGGTTTTTTAGACATCAACCGCAGTTTTATGTTTAAACCAATATTGCGTCTTCATGTTTTTATACTTTACGACATTGCCAGTTGTCATATTTATTACCTACACACAAGAACCACTCCACAATAGCTAAGAAACACAAAGTCATTTATAATACAATGAAATTGTATTTGAATTGTGAGTTCAAGTTCACTGTGAGTTAGTGACCCTACAGGTAGGTAATAAAAGAGCAAGAGCGAACTACGTTTATCGCGTTAAGATTGCTGCTCGGAAATAAATTGGGTGTGAAATAAAACTGAGTAGCTAAAAGTTGAACATGGGCGAGACGCGACGCCCGCCGCCGCTGCTACGAGCGTAGCAGGCGTAGCGTGCGCGCCGAGTGGAGGCGCTACGGCAGCCCCGCGGCTACGACGGACAACTTCTTTCATGCGCCGGATTTTGTGTTTCGTGAACTGATGTTTCCGTCTCAGATTTTTCAATACTTTCCAGTTGTATATTGCTGTTTTAATATTGTTGAGGAAATAAAACTCAAATACACAAAGTTTCCGTGGTTGTTTCTTACTGTGTAATAAATCTTATGAAACTTATGGCGCGTACCGAACTTACAAGATTTGTAATGTCAAAATAAGCTACAAACAAAAATTAAATTACTGAGGGCGGTAAACATACTTTTTTAGAATAAATTAGGACCACGTGAAGCTTTTTAACCTCTAAATTAGGTTCACCGTTTCGCTGATAGCTAAATTATAATACTCATCGGCACGAAAGCACGGTCTTCATAATGTTTCTTCTGTACTTTGTTGCATGTGTAGATTTTGGCATCTGTCACTCCAAAAGTCAATTTGAACAAACGACGACGTACGCAAACTTGTTTCTAGTCCGCGCCCAAACGAGCCTGTCGAAATAAAACAACAACTGTCATCAACGACAACTCCACTGCCATCACACCACTGTGTGTTGTATTGATTATTTCCCACGGAACACTGTTGCTGAGGTTGCCGCGAAATTAGATAGTGGACCACTCGTACCCCCGACACAACACTACAACACCGAAACATGTAATTCCGAAACGCATCCTGGCAAAACTGCTACGCTAAAGGTTCTGGTTCGATTCCCAGGTCGAGCTGTGTTATTGGGTTTATGAAATTCTCAGTAGCAACCGGAGCCATCTAGATTAAAAAAAGAATGCAAAACATTGACTTGTAAAAGATGTATTTATAAAAATAAATATAATTTATCAGCTCGTAGTTTGGATGTGTAACCGGTTAATGGTAATAGGCTCGCCCCTATTACATGGTACCTAAACATTCCGACGAACTCTTCTGCCTAACCCTACAGGGTGTATAGGCGTGATGTGTATAATATATGTAAGATGTACGTATCCTTACATTTTGGTTTAAATAAACAAAAATCTAAGACTTAAATTGAAACGTCGACAACAAAAACCTGATTCGTTGTTTTGTGTGTAAACAAAAAGCACACAAAAAAGAACACTGCAATCATAGTATGCAGCGCTTTAACGAGTGAGTGGAATAAAGTTTAAATCTAGGGTTGTGCTGTATAAAACTGAGTAAGAAATGTTGGCTTGATAAATGATGCGCTGGTTCAATGAATCTCCATCAGCTCGTCGGGGCGCTGCAATTTGAAAAAGGAATACTTAACAGTTATCTGCTGGATGCTCTCTTTATACGCTTGATATTAGAGAATTCCTTGTAACCAAATAAATGTTGGTCCGATTGTGGTGATCGTTGCATATTTGACATGTGGATTTAGTCTGAAAGCCTGGATTACAACTTTTATTTCACTATACTTTTAAGTTTTTAGTGTTTTTTATTGTGTACATAAAAAATATATTTTTGCATAAGTAAATAACTCTTTTGCGTTGCGTTGATCATGACTTTTCCAATCTTAGTGAATGTCTACATCGACTACATCCTATAAAGAACGTACATACTGTTGAAATTCAATTATTATTATTATTTTACTGTTCTGAAATTGTCATTAGTCAGCTTTTATATATTACTAGCTATTTTCCGCGGCTTCACCCACATCCCAAAGGGCTTTTTGATACAAACGGTAGCCTATATTTTTCTCCAAGGTTTAATCTATCGCTGTACCAAATTATATCAAAATCGGTTCAGCGGTTTAGGCGTGAAAGCTTAACAGACAGACAGGGTTACATTCGCATTTATAATATTAAGTAGGGATTAGTAGGGATTTGAAACTTTATAAAGTATAATATACGACAAAACTGAATCTATATTTTTCGCTCGTACGCGACGCAACACAAAAAGTGTCACTCATGTAACTAACAAGGTTATTGTATTCGTACTTTGAACCCACGATGATAAATCACCGATTGAGGCGGACGCTTGCATGTTGCTTATCAACCAGCAGTATGCATATGTGAACTTATATTTGTAAATGGAATATTTTTCCATTACTACGCACTTGTAAAGGTTTTAAGATGTGAGATTTTATTAATAGAAAGTTTCCAGACGTGGATTAGTTGAAGTGACTAATATTGTACATATTGCCTCCTTCTAACATTCTAACAAGGAATAGTCAAGTTAAAAAATATCTGTAGTGCGACTATTTAATTAAATAACCACTAAGTATAAAGCTTAATTTGTACTCGCATTCGGGTTCCGGCACTGGAAAACAATGGATTTCTTACTGTACCTGATTTTTTGCGAATTATACACAGTTATAAGCAATTAAATCTAAGGCACGCAATTTATTGCAAGAGTGGAACACATTTACATTACTTCACACTACATCTACGAGTCAATTACTAAAACCAATATTAGCTATAACTTGTTAAAGTAGGCGTACATAAGTGACATGCAGAGCGTGCACCAACATGAATCAGGTGCAAACCACTTCAAAGCGTCGCATTATCGCATAGCGTAGAACACGCAAATTGATCGGGCTGAACGCGTCACAAGTCCTATTGATATAAAATGGCAACAAGCGTGCCGTTCGTTCGACACATGAGCGTTCGCACGCGTGTTTGCCGTCGCTGTTGACCGTCCGAGGCACAGACGCAAACATCCCCGCCCTCCGACATCTGTCCCAAACGATATTGCTCACGCACGATATTCACGACCCACGTTTGTTCAACTACGGCTTTAACGTTTATACCTATCTCAAAACAATTTCCTGGACTATCAGTGGCCCTTCCAGCGAGCCATAAGCGTTCAACATGTAGCCAGTATAGTAGCGGCGGCAACCGGAAAACTAGCCGAATACGTGTCTAACATTGAATTTCAGTTATCCTTACTGCGAATATTAAACCAAAACTAGTTTATCTCCACCGTTATCAAAACCATATCTTTGTAACTAAAAATTTTTGAAATGCATTCCCGGAAAATATACGAGCAATTTTGAATTTGCATTCGCATACGAAGAGGATAAAATGTTAAAACAGTGTGGGTTTAGGCAAGCTGAGAAAATCACACAACATGAAAAAGTCACATTTAGATAGAATTCTAACATACTAGAAATCTGAAACCTCATTAGAGAAGATATTCCTTCCAGATGTTCGAATGTGTCGCAACGTTGACATAAAACTTGAATGTTCCTTCGTATAGTTGGAAATCAAATAAGGAGGAGCAGCTGTCGTCGGTGCAGTTGCGAAGTGCTCCGCTACACGCTCGTCTTCGTCACCCAGACGTAATATCATACAATCTCACGCGATTTCAACAAAAACACTGAAACATTTTTGTCTCGGTTGCTGCAGGTTCGTGATCTGTGTAGATACTGTCTAACACAATTTGTGGGAATAGCACATAAGCTTCAAACGTTTCATGTGATTTGATGCCTATTCATTAAAAGGTTACGGCGCGGGTCGTTTCCACGCCTATATTTGGTATGAGCGCGTTGGTCCTCACAATAAAGGTTGTATTGCAGCACAAATATTGAGCCTGAGAGCGCGCACTGACCCCGACTCATTTCATCTATGCTAACCCCTGTTATCGCCGCCCTATGTGAACTCAATTGTCTTGTGGAATAGCCCAATGACCGCGCACAATGTCTTCAACAATATTTTTGATCGACTGGTTCGTGACAATAGTCCGAACTACAAAGTGTAAAAAGCAACCACTGGCGCCAGCATTTAGTAATTAAAAGCGGTTTGTAGTGAGACTTTTGTATTTTTACAGAGCTTTGAAACGAATATCAAAAGGTTTTATAGTAGAAACAATAGAGGGATATTATATACGTGAATGCTAGAATAACAGCACAAACGCACATCTGGGAGCCTAATCCCGAGCGGGTTGGGAAGAGCACGCGCCGCCACACTTCCACTGGATAATTTACAATTTGCGTTCATATTTAGAGAATCTCTCAATTCCACTATTAAAGTTTAATGATTAACCGATATAACATTGATCCTAATTTAAATTTCAACATCAGATGATAGTAGCCAAGGACATAATCTCATTGAATTTTTAATATTAGAGGATCTTCGATAGTTATTAAACTTGAGTATTAGTTGAATGTTCTCGATTCCGGCGATGGTGTTACAAAGTGCTATTTCAAGCAATCCTTACAGTTAGACCCTTATTTAAACAGCGGCTTTCATGGCTCCCAAGGCAGCCCTCAAGAGGCTCACATTGCGTACTGGCTCGAGTTGCGGCGCCGATCTGCTGCCAATAAAATGATATCTATAGATTTTCATATTGGAGTTTTTCTATTACACTCGATATTTTCCGTTCAAATTTTGCTACATATCAACTAGATTTTTGTAACAGTCACCGTACCTGCTTCTGAATATTTTAGAAACGCTCCTGCTCCTTACACTTCCACGCACCTCCCGTGTGAGGATTACAAAACATTTAAAACACCTAATTTATCTGCCAATAAAATCGATTCTGACCATAATTGTCGATGAATATCTCAAATCCAACGAATAAATCGTCCGATTGAAATGTAAATAGGTACGAACGAGCTGCGTTGTGGAATTAATATTTTGATTGGATTAATCTATTAACACAATATCGGAGTGCACAATGGCTCCACTCGCGGTGGTCAGCCATACGTGCCTAGTGGGCTAGTGCTCGCAGTGCAGTAATGATGTTATGTACTTAGATATAATAATGAACATCGGGGCGGATGGCGCATGGGAAATGATAGCAATATGAATCGTTTAATCATATCAGCCACGCATACCTAAACTAAACTGTTTTATCATTATGTTTGCATGGCACGCGTGGTGGTAAACTTGTAGGTACTTAATTTTGGTGCCTATATCATTTTGGCGCCTATTGCTATAGTGAACTCATATAATATAAATGTCGAACGCTCATACATAAGAAGATATTATATTGCCCGTGCGTTAACACGCAGCCAAGAATCCGAATGAGCCGGCTTTAAATATGCAAGCATTACCCAGTTGATGTACTTTTCAGATGTTATTACTGACCAATACACGAACGGTTAATGTCTCTGAGACACTTTAAACTGCGAAACGTGCGTGACATGCGATTTTATGTTAATAGTAGGGCAGTAAGCACTGAGGATATCTGGACATCTACCGGCCAGAGTTAATTTCGTTTTTATAACACCACAAACCCGAATGATCTGTTTACTAGCGGGTCAGTAATAAAAAAGGGGCCGTGGTAGCCATTACTGGCCGAGTAGTCGCTCCGCCTGGTGTCGCCCCCTATCGGGTTGCAAGTGAAACGGATCGTGGGGGGCGGTGACAGATAACGACCAATATGGCCGTTGGTAAATGTCAACTCGATGATGTCAATTGATCTACCTCGATGAATTTCAGAGCTCATATTGTACTTATTTTCGTATTAAAAATGAAATTCCATTCTGCATCTGCAAAGCTTCAATTAAAATTATTCGAATTCAGAACAAACTGTACACAAAATTCTGGAAAGTTTTATTTCAATTGCTTTTAGGCAAATTGGTATTCTATGATATTATCATAGAATATAAATATTATATCATATATGTATAAAATCATGAGTTACTTAATTTTAAGTTATCTTAAAGTAATTGCCAAATCCCTACAATTGATTATACATATGAATCGGTGATTAAAACACAAAACCTAAACCTAACTAAAATGAAAGTTTACTGTGAAAATGGAAGTTCAAACTACAAAATCGCCCACTGTCAAAGTTGGAGTAATCTTCTGTACGAGTCTATCAACAGTCATCTATCTCTATCTTTCATCACATTGCCTTCATCATCCATCATGCTCGGACATGTTTTCCGAACCGTATTTATTGACTATCGCACTGAGCCATCGCATTCATTATTCTGATTACAGGAGAACATTCGTTTAAAATATTGCATTTTGTTGTCGCTAAGTAGTCGATTGACTTTTTCGGAGATCTACTACTATAGGAACTATACCTATAAATGAATATGTAAAGAGTTTACATACTATTATTATATAAATAAACTTATACTGAAGAATACCCATCATAACGCTTTAATCTAAAGCTAATCGAGTCCACCATTCCGATTTAAAACTCAATACGGATTTTCAAATTAAGAACGAAAGTTGATTCTATCTGTTCTGTGAAAATAGACATATTTGTTTTATTCTACACAAAACAATTTCCAGCCAGCATTTCTGTTATCGATCTGCGGTTGTTTTGTTACCCGTAGGTATTGAAATTTTCATAAAATCTGGTATTACTTAATCCACAGGGAGTGTATCTGAGGCCGTGCATGCCAACGGGTCGCGTTATACCACGATGCCGGTGACACATCCATTATAGTGACATTTTGCCGCCCTTTTTCCTGTCACATTTGACAGGTTTGAAAGCGACTCCTCCTCGCCAATGTTTTCAGCTTGATCCTCATCTTCTCAACCCATATACATGATATATTGATGATTGAAAAACATTGTTGTTCGGTAATAACATAAACTAAGGTTTTACTGAACGATAAATACCTTTTTACGTGATACCTACATTAAAATATTAAATAAACCTGAGGTTTTTATTTATATTCTATGAAGAGCTTGCAGACGCGGTGTTACACACTGCAGCACCCAATTTCCTTTATATGTCTACATCCCCACATTTTATAAGAGTTAGCAGCTTGATTAATTGTTTAATCAACGCCACGTATAAGTCAGTCCTTGCTTTCCGGGTAATCAGTCAATGGCCTTCGAGCATAGTGGACGTCCTGTCCCATCTCACTACTGCAGTTATTTATAGACGCAATCTTCGCATTGTTGCTTTGAAAAAATCACCACCTGTGTAGCGACGCTTCAGGATTTATTACCTTTATTGGATATAGATTTACGCTTACATCGGCTTTTCTGATCAGTTTGTGTTCTACCGTTTTGTTAAATTAAAATTGTCTTTATTTTCCGATATTAATTAATAATCTACGTACACATTAAAAATATAACCTAATGTTAATGTTTTCTGTTACAGGTATGTCACAACGGGTTATGAAACATAATTGTAAGTTAATAAATATTATAATAGGTCAAACTAGATTAAATTGAAAACAAAATTAACTTAAAGCATCAAACAGATATGAGAAAAACCAAGCTTCATTTCAAAGCTAAGCTTTTGTCTGCAATATCGCAACGTTTTATCTCCGCCGCCGTGCGCTAGCCTGCAGACTACCGCGAAAATTAATTTTCAAATGTGGCGCCAATGAACTGTCCGTAATAAATGTCATTAGAACACGTGACATCACTCTGGGAACATGGCTGCTGACTCTCCGCATCCAATTATGTCTCAAAACTGCCGGACATAAATTTCAATAACACAATTTGTCACAATTTGCGGCCGCGTCGAAAATGCCGTCAGCTCTTTGTTTTTTGAATGTGGTGGGCAGTATCATAACGGTTCCATATTCCACCCTCAACACGCCACTGACAAGTAACAGAGGTTCACACCTCGGACAACATAATCGAATTTTTATTTTCAATTACTCGGCCTTTTTTACTTTATTAGAAACATGTGTTGAGCTAATTATAATCTAGAAAGCTAAGTTTAACTTAAGCTAACTAGAACGAATGTTAAAGCCCGGTTAGGCTTATAAAACTAATGTTTTTAGCAATATTTCTGAGCTAGATAGTTCTAATGAATTAGCTACCTACGGTTTAAATGGAAAAAATGTTATACAAAAGTTGTGTCATCATCATCATCAACCCATATACTGTCCCACTGCTGGGTACGGGTCTCCTCTCAGATAGAAGGGATTAGGCTATAGTGCACACCGCTAGCCTATTGCGGATTGCCAAACTTCACACGTCGTCGAGAAAATCTTTAAGGCATGCAGGTTTCCTCACGATGTTTTCCTTCACCGTTTAAACAAGTGATAATTAATTATTAATACGCACATGATTTTGAAAATAATTGGATTCAAACTTAAGACTTTCGACTTGACAGTCCAATGGTCATACCACTGCTTTTTTTTTTCAAAAGTTGTGTGCAAAGATTTTGACTGGATTGTGGATTTCCGTCAAGGTTTAACAGTTGCAGTTTTATCAGTTAGCTTATCATTAAATTATTTAAACGATAATTACAAAAATGCACAACCCTTTTTTATTTGAGCATTAAACAAAACGTTAAAATTACGCTTTGAATTACGAACCGAAATAAGAGTCAGGAAAATGATAACATTACTGTAGTACAGATGATATCGTAGAACTGAATAAAGACGTGCTAGTGAGGTGCGCCCTTCGCTCGCGGCGTCTACTCGACGAACTAAAATCGCGAACAGGATTAATCGCCAATGAAAATTTCCATCGAGCCGTGAAATTACAATTTAAGCGTCGCTTGTTTTATATATGACATGTATATGCTACGCAATGTACTTCACCTGTTTTATATAAGTTACAACAGCACAGGTGGTTGACATTATTTATTAATTTAAAACTAAACATGATTAGAATAACAATGAATGAAGTTTTCAACAGAAAACTTCATTCATTGTTATTACAACATTTTCTTTGTCCTTTGTTAATCGAGATGGATTCAACTCAATTACATTTTGCATACTTCAATCTTAACAATTAGTATGTCGACTAAGAGTCATAAATCGCTAATAGGTAATTATGTACTAACCAGTTATTAAAACCTATATACCTTTTACCTACTCGTTGAAATTTCCACTCAAATTAATTGTTATAATTATTTCCCTCAAATTTCGTAGACTAATAGTATTTAAAGCTACGTCTCCATTTACATGTATAATTAGATATCGGGTATATCCACGCCACAATCATTAGATTAGGTATCGGCGCTCGGACATGAAGCCACAATTCGGCGCTACTTATTCCGGCGAAGCCTTGCAACGGCTTTACTCGGTATTGACTCACATATTTATTACCTTACGTTATAGGATTATCATATCGACATTTTCCGTGCTTCTATATTGTTTGAAATTGTTGCTTTATTTATAGGAAATTAAACAGCCTGAAATATTCATACAGGCAGAATTCAAATGTGTAAATAGGTCAACTATCGACATTTTTAAAGTAACGGTCAATCAACTACTGCGATATTATGAAATGTACAAAAATATTTTTGTGAGAGATAGCTGATAGTGGCCAGTCCCTTGAACACATGTTAATGTTTATCAGTAAATAGGCATTTAAAATGCAGCTTTCAATAGGCATGTAACGCGATATTATCGTATTATTTGTCGAAGCCGCCCCGCTGACCGCGCTTATAACCGCCCGCCCGGCGCGGCGGAGCCCTGTGCGGGCCGGCACAGCACGCGTGCGGGCGCCGCGTCCGCGCTTACGTCACGCCTCGGGCGCACACTCCTGTCATATCACACTCAACCTCCGCACGCTGCGGACGCACACTTTGCACCGCGACCACTTCCTAACGCAAAACAATTCAAATCAAACATTCCATTAATTGTACGTCTCGCGGCGATAACGCGCGCCGTTTTATTACTCCGTCTTTTATTTTCGTTTTTATTTCGCATCTCCTAATGCAATTGCACTCGAGCAGCGCGGACTGTATTATTTTTTACGTTGTTATTCTTGTTTTTATTGGTTTTGTGCGTAAGTGAAAATGGAGCCCGGCTATGAAACGGTGAGTTGGTATAACATTTATAAATTATTTGATTTACTTTTTATTACTTCCTTATAGCACAATGGATTTTAATTTAAGTTTGATAAGGTATGAAATTCTATGCCTTAATGTAGGTAACTTACGTATTTCTTTAACATTGCGTATGTTAGGTATACCAATAGGCATTATATTTATAAAAAATGAACCGACTACGGTTTCAGTGAAACTATAACCGCACAACAAATATTGAAAATAGATATCTATTATTGAATATAAAATTATAAATGTTAACTTTAACATAACCTTACGCCACTTCCAAATCTGTACTCATAATTTGAGATGCGATCCCGAGGACTCTCCACTCATGCGCATTGTGAACCAATCAACAACAGACATCCATTCTATTAGACCATTTAAACTTGTCACTGTAAGCGCACAATAAATGTATAGTCTCGGATAATCTACACAATTAATGCTTTCGTAGATGAATGAATAGTAGGTACCTACTACCGAGCATTTATAGATCATTATATCTGATTAGAATAGGTTAGGAAACGATAGTAAAAAATATGTAGAAATAAAATAACGTTTAATTCATAAAAGCGGAACTTCTATAAACTGTTAACCAATTTGGCACTCAAGTGCTTTACACTTCAAAAAGGGGTAATTGTACGACTACAATTACCCCTTTAGCTATTCAATTAGATGATGAAATGAGGCGCATTCCCAGAATCCAAACAGCGTAAAATGGAGCTATTTGCGAATCACAGGATAAACCCCATATTCCTGTTATTCCAGTACTTAAAGTAAAACCGTTTTCATCTCAAACAATCCTAATAGCTTCTCGAATTATTTTCCCATAATACACAAATGGGTATATCATCCAGTTATCGATTGAGCGGCTCCCTGTGGCCAGATAGCCTAAGATAAGATACTTTATCTCGTCGGGGCCCGCCCCCTGCTGCTGTCACACCAGATATCAGGAAAAAACACAGCGCTTAATTAACTTCCTCAAAACAAACATCTGTTTACTGTAAACGTCATCGATACTTTTTTATAACAATAATCGGTTCGTTGCTATTAGTGGTACCTCCATATTAATTATATCTTCGGAGTCCATGGTCATATATCACAAAAATCGTATTGTGACGCATTCTTTACAAAAAAAGCTCGTTGGAAACGACATCATTAACATCGAAAACAGAAAAAGATTTTGAGCCACTTAGAGAAGTTTTAGAAGTATCACCTAGAAAATGATTTCTCTTGCAAATGGAAGAGAAACAAACGTATTAAGGGTGAAAACTATGCATATGGTTTGTCAAATCAATGTTACAGAGATTGATGTTTCTAAATTGCCATCCCAGGCTGAGCTAAGCACGGTCAAACCCTAGCTACGATATTTTTTGCACAATCTGCAGTAGGCCAGCCAGTGACCATGTTCTGTTCCTTTTCTGCTATGAAATGGTATGATCGAAAAAGATGGAAGAATGAAGTCGCCCTATAGATTGTTTTTCTGTCCGGGTGAGTGACGTGATGGTATGTAGGTTTGTGACAGCCCTATTGAATCGTAAAACATTATTAAAATAGATTGAACTGTCCCTATTGAGACGTATATGTGTGATTGTTAATGTATTTTACAATACGGTTGTTTGGTTCTAAATGGAGCTATGCTCTTGTGAAGACCTCAAGTCAATTGAATATATTCTTGGACAATTTTACACAGCACCATCTAGTCCTAAACTAAGCAGAGCTTGTACTATGGGTAGTAACGGTGATAATACTTATATACTTATAATACATAGAAACACCCAGACAAACACAAACACTTATGTTTTAACCACACAAATATTTGTGTCCTGTGGGAATCGAACCGAACGAAACATGGGGTCGTCCCATGATCAGCAGTGCGACACTCGAACCACTAGACCACAGACGTTGTCGAATGTAGAGAGAATATCACCTAGGGTCCTTATTTTTGTTATATAGCCTCTTTTGTGTCCCACGGCTGGGAAAAGGCCTCCTCTAAATCAGTCCAAGATGTTCTATTCTGGGCTTCTTCATACCGATAGGTACTTATAGGTTCCCTATATTCACTTACGTAAAGCCAACAACAGATCCACAAATAATCTTGCTAAATACTTAATTATTTTTTATAGTTACAACTGTAGGCATTGCGTATGTACTGTAAATCCCCCAAGGTAACATAAAATTAATTCAAAACACGTTACTTTGGAACGATACCCACAAAAAATTGTCAACAATTAGTAGGTATTGAGCGGAATCATTACCCGCTATTTTCCTGGTAGATGTTCCATAGTCTGCGTGAGTGCAACGCCGCATACAGAACAATAGAGCACTAGGCACAAGGAGCTGCCTAGCTCTTTAATAGACCATTATTTTCATAGTCTCTCAATACGCATAGCAAGACCAAGAAACGGCGCTGTTTTGTTTTATAAACAAACGCCTTTGTGTGGCCACATTCATACCTACTCATAACTTACTCGATTTACTCATATCGTAGGGAATTGCAATTTTTTATTATTATACTCTGGAAACAAGTATGATTCAACGCAAGAAATTGAAGCACATTTGAATTTCAAATTGTTCAAAATGTTGCCTTCATAATCTTCCTGCCGTAGATTAATGAAAAGATAGACTGAACATAATTTGCCATGTACGATTGTTGTGACGTAAGAACGTCTCGATCAATTAAGAACAGTCATGCGAGCGGCTAACTCTCTAATTATCTCTAGTGGTTTCCTCAAAACTACGGTCTCCATTAGGAAAGTTAGCGTCCGTGGCCAACGTAACACCTCAGGCCACGTTACTACGTCATCTGATATTAGTCATGTTGAGGAAAATCCAGCAATAATGTAAAGCACGAAAACATTCACATCTTTGTGACGCTACAATCGGTTACTCATACATAACGCTAATTAAAACAAAGGACCGAGAAGTTAACCTAACAAGAGTAAACATGATATATTAAGTACGTACTTAATTGATTTGTAGGCATCTGTTTTAGTAAACTAGTTTACTGAGAGATCTGATAATTCAAAATATAACAGATTGTATTGAAATATAGTACTTATTTACATAATATTAATCGTACACGTATGAATAGATAAATCTGATTTGGGAATATTCCATCAAGTATTTGCTTCTACCTATTTTTTTCCAATACAAATTGCTGTGTAAACAAAACATTAGTTATACCTGGATTTGTGTGCGCATCATCCCCCTTTTGCAAAATATATAGAAAGAAGGTGAACGTCACTAGTTGGTGGTGTAGTGGGGAATACGATCCTGGCACAAATTGATTGAGAGCGACATTTGATATAAAATTGTGTTGTGATTGATGCGACCCTGCCTCGAACGCGACTCCGCTAAGTGCTCTGTCGTGGTGTCGCTTATATGTATTATACGCACCTATATCATGCACGTATATGAGGCCATTAGATACACGTCGAAAGTACACTAGATACATGCCTTATATTATACATATACTTACACAGCGAAGCGGGTTTGGCCTGTAATCTTTTATATATTCATTTCGCCACA
The DNA here is from genome assembly GCA_964056405.1 of Acronicta alni. Classification (NCBI taxonomy): domain Eukaryota; kingdom Metazoa; phylum Arthropoda; class Insecta; order Lepidoptera; family Noctuidae; genus Acronicta; species Acronicta alni. The sequence continues at coordinate 10,303,105 of OZ043927.1, read as the reverse complement.
TTGTCCCTTCACGGGTGAGTAAGCGATAGGTGATCGACCCCATCATTAACCTGCCTTCTTGTAGATACCATCTGCTGAAAGCGCGCCTCTGAATTTTCCTCTCGTAGCGTGCCATCGCAGCATTATAATCAACTGCCTCATTTCCTCCTCGTTGACAACACGCTATCTAAACTTATGTAAACGCGAACAGTATAAGACTCAAGTTTTAGGACTCAACGATGTTGTAGATAGCTCTGTTTTATTTGTTCGACATTTTATACCTAATATGATTATGGGTTTATTCTTTGTTACTTCACTGTTATTAGACGTCTGAAAACACGTATTTATTATGTAGTAAAATTTTAACCTGTACGCTATGGACATAAAGCGGAAAGTATTTCAAGAATTTCTATAATAACAAATAATGATTTTAGAAATTATTTATATAAATAATTGAATATATTTTTCACTTTTTATCTCGTTTCAATTTAACGTGAATCCGACAGCTAGTGTTAAAAGTTTCGCGGCTATTAGGGGGGAGTTAGAGCAGATCTTTCTAGGTCGTTTATCGCAAAAGGGTGAGACGAACAAATTACTCCACTGGTACGCTTAATTTACCTAACAAATGCTTTTAAAGTTTTCAGCTGAATATCTTATTGGTTACTAAAAGTCCTCATTAATATTGTATGAAAGTTTTCGAGAATGTTTAAAAAAGCATTTATATTAATACTTACATGTTGGATATACTTATATTGCAGTAACAATTATTATCGTAATAACAATGCGCGCAAATAGCACGTGGATTTGATATAATGACATATAATCGACTGCATGGCTTTGCTCAGACCGATCCATCCATCACACTCCGAATTCATAAGGCTCCGTGCAGATGTCCCTTATACTTACGCTTATAACAGGCGCGGTGTATTATATAATATCTACTAGTGTACACTTGGCTTAGTTGGCGACACTGTCAGTATTAATTTAGGTTACGATTATTATGTATCTATGGAACATTCTGATACATCACCACGCGGAATAAATTGTAATCAATAACAATACGCAACTATCAACTTCTTATAACAGAGTACACGTCTGGTCTTTATCAATTCGATTTTCTGATTTATAGGTATATAATATATAAAGAAGAAAGATTCATTATTTTAAAAATATCCGTTTTACATATGTATTAGCTACAACTCAACTTTGACTTTCTCAAAATGTACAACGCAATATTAAGAATTTCGTGATCTTATTAGGGCGATGTCGGCGATGGCAACAGCGGATATAGTATCGGCAGCTTTGTGCAAACTTCCCGCAAACTCATGTTGAGCAGCCACGCCCTGGTAGCAAGTGAACGATGACGTGATTCCAAGGCGATATATTGCCGTGCAGGGTAATATTGTGTCGCGGGACCAACTGATAGCTGGGGCCCTTCGGCAAAAAATAAGGTCGCCCGTTTACACGAGAGCAAGGGCTTTAAGTGACAGATACTAGATAAATGTTACGACGCATTAGATAAGGGCGGAACGCATATAAAAAGGTCGGGAAAATCTCGTGTAAAAAGTGCACTAAACATTTTAATACGTAGAATATTGAACGTAGACGTGAGGGAGCATGGAACATGGATGTAATTATTGAGTATCGGGTAACTTTGCGAATTCTAGGACAGTCCCCATTTCATTATGCAGGGGTGTAGCGGACAGGCGACGGTCGGGCCAAAGTTAGATTGAAGGCGACGACGCGGCGACGGCGACGCGAGCGCGTGCTTAAACTGTATCCCGGCTCACTTAGACCAAGATTTACACCAACTTTGCACAGTTCTCGACGCCTAGCTGCCTGACACTATGTCATACAGTGTGTTACTGTTTTACTTTTCAACATACACCTACATAATATTGTATAATAAATAGTAATAATACCATAGTGGATAACCAATTTTAATGAATGTGCTATAGAAGCTGTTCTATAGAAGTTTGTTTTTACATTTCCAATATTTCCAAAGTTCTCTATAATGGACGCAATATCGTCAACTATCTATTCCTTGTACATGGTATCTACTAATGATATCTATAGTTATCTAAACAAAGTATACTTTGAACCTAATAAATTTATTTTATTTTAACCCGACAGTGTAATCTTTCGACCAGGAAGCCTTATCATATCAGAGCATGCTCTGGTGACAGATGGCGGACGGAAGTGCGCTCGTGGGCGGCTTCCGTCGTCGCGTGCGCATGTCCGGCGATACTCGATACGATGACAGTGAGCCGGCTCACCACACGTATCACGTTCCATTCTACAAGCTCGCCTTGCATGTAGTGAACATACCACAAAAGCAAAGAAATTAAAACTGTATAATAAACGGAATCAGTAAATCTTATTTTCTCAAGAACGTCCTTTCCTCAAAAACAAAGTGTTAATACAAAGTAACAGCAATATCAAACATTAAGCTAATTTTAGGCACGTTCAAAATAACCGCGTGCGGTTATAAACAGTTAAAAACAAATGGAGAAACCTCACAATTGCTCTAATTACCGCCACCGTTACCAAATCACGAGAAAATTCACGCCCTCAGCCCTCCACGTCACAATGAGGGAATGGAAGAAGCCTGTGAAAAAGCAAATTAAATTAATTGTGATGTAAACGAGGGTAGGCCGGGCACAGTGCGTACTGTAAATAATAGATGGCGTTGCCTTCGAACCGCACCCCTTTACAATACATTTTATTTGCTGTATAAAACGTAGGCCGTGCGTGTGGTATTACTTACGTAGTTAATAAATAAATCGAATCTGTCGCTGTATTACATAAAATTGTTTGCTTTTTATTGCCTTACAAAGATGTTAAACAAACGCAATAAAATTTATTTTGCTTATTTATTTGGTAAATGTGTAATGTGTATTACAGTTCATCTTTTTTTTCCTAACAATATAACTAATACTCTGTGGACAATGTAACTATTTACTGATAACCCGTGAATATGAGATATTAAATTATAAATATTTTTGTGGATTTATTATTTACGCGATTACTGGATAATACCATTTTGTGTTTGATATTACGTAGATATTTATATGCCTACATATCTCCGAAGCACCTACGAGCATTTACAACTGGCCAACTGATGTGGTTCATAAAGTTAGGAGCGGCATGCGTAACGAAGATAATAAATTAATATGTAGCTAATTAATGGCAAGTAGCGGTCAAGACTCGAAGGTGAAAGCTATAAGAGTGTTTATTATGAAAACAGAGTTTGCTCGCGGTGAGGCTGAAATAGTCGGAGTAAGACGTTCGATCGGTTTACAAGCGGAGCTTTGCAGCGCGCTATTTTCGGCGCTCCATCAAACAAGCCCCGATATCGCTCTTATGGATTTATACAATGATTTGAACATAATTCTTGCGGCGAAGACGAATTCTCAGCAAAAAATGCGGTAAGGTTTTTGCGACTATTTATATGAAGGCTGTGAATATCAAGATGTATATGGTACGAGCATTTTATACCTACTTAAAACTGTAGGTAGGTACTCTCATAAATTCACAAAATGTCGTCTCATTTTTAGTGTTTAATTTTATATTGATAACAATTAAATGAAGAAAGAAGTTCACCAACAAGAAACTCTAGAAGACCTCGGAATCTCTTTCCCGGTTACTCACTCAACCTGGGTGTGATGTGTGCACTCGATGCTCGGCCCATCACAACCTCCTTGAGTGAGCGATCGTGGACGAGACATACCAACGTTAGAAGACAACATTCAAGATGACGCCCAGCCTGCCTGCCTGCCTACTCAAATGTCCTTTTAGATCTCAAGAAAATGTATGTAGTTGTCTTAACGATTAACTATAATCAAACGTGCGTCTAAAATTTGGGTTTCTTCTGTTCTCTGCACATTTCACATAATAACTAGCTTATAATATTATATTACAACATTATTGTTTTAAATTTCAATCTAACAATATACTACATGATAACTAATATTATTCAACACAACTTCTTTTGGAATTAAAATTACTTACATGATTAAGATTAAATTACAGAGAAATTATTCACGAACTTTAGAATGTTAATCTTGTTTAAGTTTAGGCCAACTCCTTACCACAAATCTAAGTTTGGATACCAAATTACCCAGAACACAAAATAAATATGGTTAGTAGATACCTATAGTACTATAGTAGGCATCGTAGGTACTTGCAGCTAGTAGTAAAATTCAATTAGGTGTACCAATAGTTTAATACGTATCTTGTCGAAGTTTTTATAGAAAAACGTTTGGCCAGGCGGTCGGCAAAAATAGCATCACGAACATACAGAAAACAGGCGCGCCTGGATCACGTGATTTATGCGTTATTGGTTACCGATTTGGCGATTTACGACATACGGATTGAGGATCATACACGGAGTATCGGATACCGATACCTGTCTAATGAAGAATAGATATCATCATCGTCTTAGCCTTTTACAACTTATATGTTGGAATCAACTTTCAATCTTTCCCGCGTAGTCAATTTCTATTAAATTGAAACCCACGACACAACAACAAACTTTAGCAGTAGGTACTGAGCCGTATCTGAGGTCCAGATGTTAATTTAACTCCATTCAAATATCTAGCTCTAGCTCTCTTTCCAACTATCCGTCAGCCATAACATCTATAATATTCATACACCTGCCTCGTTAGTCTTAGTGGCCCTAAGCGTGACGCTAGAGGTCCTGAAAGTCTCTAAGAAAAAAAAATATTGAGAAACAGATTCTGTAATTCATTCATAGTCTGTAATTTGTTACTTGACGGGTTAATGTGCTCTCAGAGATAAAGAACTCCCTATAAGCTTAATAATCTATAATCTGACGGAATCAAAGTTCATCTCGCAGAACCACCAACCCGCGAGTTTTTGATTTAACCACGAACACAAATAAAGAATTATAGATATCAAGTAGCACAATGCAACTGCAAAGTATTGTGCTGTGTTGAAGAAGATTCGCAAACATAGCTACGTAAGAGTAGGTACTCTGTTTACGTCAAGTAGCGCTTTTATCCTCTGCTCTATTCCATTTCGCGCGGTTATTGTTGAGCAGAAATCGCTTAGAAATAACGACAAACTAAATATTATTCTGAAAACCCGATACGTGTTTATTTGTTCTTATTCTGTATTGGAAAATAATGTGCCACAGAGCGCCGAGTAAAAAGTCACCACACAATATTATTTCAACCGTGTTCACCGTTTAGAATTTTTGGTACCTATGCGAACAATCATGATCTTCTGAGGTTTTTCCCATGTTAGGGTCAGCTTCCAGTCCAACCACGAATATCAGTAAGTATTTTACACGAAGAAACTGCCAAATCATACCTCCGCAACCCAATTTCTGTGTAAATACCCGAGGTTAGACTGATTGTCAGGCTTTTTGGGCTTCTAGTCAGAAGCCCAAAAAGCCTATGAAAACCTATGATAACCTATGATATCATAGGTTTTCGCATGACAACTGGGCCCGACGGCTTTACGTGCTACGTCACCCATCCACAAAGTGACCGCGGCTGATCGGTTAATCAGCGTAGTTATAAGTATAAGCCACGAGCTCTTCACATATGCGAACAATGACGACGATGTCTATGGTCTAGTGGTTTGAGTGCCGGACTGCTGATCATGGGGTCGTAGGTTCGATTCCCACAGGACACAAATATTTGTGTGGATAAAACATGAGTACTTGTGTTTGTCTGGGTGTTTCGTATGTATTATAAGTATGTATTTACAAAAAAAATTTATATAAGTATTATATCCATTGTCTAGTACCCATAGTACAAGTTCTGCTTAGTTTAGGACTAGATCGTGTTGTGTAAAATGTCCCAAAAATATTTATATTTAAATTATTAATGTACCTAGATAAATCGATTCCCAGTCAGAGTAACTCTCAGTATCAGCTCAGACCAATTAATAGCGATATTTTTTTAAACTCAATACTTGATGACTGTATATGACTGTGCCACTTGATATGTCTAGCGATATGCTCCAACCTATTAGGTACATGGAACATACCGAAGCTAGCGATATGCTCCAACCTATTAAGTATGTACATACATGGAACATACCGGCGAGTGAAATAAAATGTACCTAAACAAGTCTGCACTATTCACTTCCCTAATAACTTGAATACCACTTACATTAGATATTGTTATGGCAATGCTTGCCATATCAAGCGGTACAGTCATGCACAGTCATCAAGTACGCAATAGTTAGCCGCCATTATCTGGTTGTTACACCTGGCCGCATTGATATGCACTTACTGTGCGCCTGATTAGCCATGCAATGTTTCACACTTAGACATCGATTGTGTTCGCTTTACACCTGTCCGATTGCATTTGCCATCTGTTATTATAATTACACGTCTTGAAGCATAGATATGGAATTATATATACATTCACATATGTGGGATTCTCATTCATATTTGATGATTCATAAGTATTGAAGTTTTATTACAATGCGTCGATGGGATTAATATTATGAAAATAAGCAGGCGACAAAATGGCTTAAAATAAATTTCCAGTTTAATAATCCGAATCTGCTGATACAGTTATTGGTGGCCCACCTTGTAATGTATGCGTGTACAGTATTTTATGGTTCATAAAATAATTTTCCGCCTATTAAGAGCGCAACTCGACCCAACTACTGTATCAGCTCGTAGGCGGTGTATGCGACGATTGTACCTTATAAATTACATAGGTACTGGTGTACAATCGTGTCTTGCCATGTGTGTAGCTGTGGCTTATCCGTAAGGTGCTGGCAACTCGCGCATTCATGGCACTTGCCAACTAACAGGCCTACGCTGCTAAGCCGATATCAGCCGTCGTCGCGTGCTACGCCATCGCACCGTAGCCGTCTACGAGAATTACGCCCGTGCTAGCGTTGACACCAGTAGAGTATATTTATTATACTCTTTTTTAGTTCTAAAAGCAATCAAAACTAAAGAAAAATATGTATTTATCAACCTACTACATACCAGAGGAATTTGTTACTGTTTATGACCTTTTCGTAATACTTGGTCGTAAATAACATTAAGGCTACGACAAACATATATTCTGGCACTGTATCACACCGTTTTAGCAGTCTGTAGACAGAAATTAATAAAAATGTAAAGTACCACCCATTTAAGCATTATAAGTAAGGCTCTGCTATTGGTACAAGAGTATTGTCAGTACCAAATAACAATAAAAGTTAATACAAAAACATCAGGTTATTACAACGACGAAACATTAAAGGCCAGTGTTGTAATTGTTAGGGCGGTTCCACACACGGCGGTAATTTGGCAGCGCCGACATCACGTCTATTGCAACACCAATTCCATACCGACAACGTGTAGCTGGAATTGCTTTTATTATACAGGCTAACATCGTCTGTACTCTACAGTTGGTACGCACACATTATCATTAGCTTACAAGGGTCTTCGCTAATAAAATATGTTATAAAGACACGTACGAACATGACGTACCATCAAAACTGTATTCCCCTTATTGAAAGCCACGGTTCGCCAGTACACTTATTACTTATACAACCCTAACCGGGCACAAATCCAAATTCCAAGCTGTTGCTGAGTATTTCATAGGAAATCCCAATAACACTTTGTTCGATCTGAGAATCGAACCCTCAAGCGTAGCAGTCTCGATTACGACCACTAGACTAATGAGGTAGTTTCTAACACAAAATTTCTTTAAGTTGGATATATTTAACTTACTGTTTGTACACATTTAAAACTTACATTAATAAATGTTTTATCACAAAACAAACCACTATCCCCAGACTTCTTTTCCTCTGTGAATTCTTTTAACTTTTCATTAATTCACTTCAGCATTCGTTAGTTGTTGACCGTTTGCAAGGTAACAATATAATTTGCACGTGACTCCGTCTAGTTTTACACTTGACAATGAAACTTTGTTGCGAGCGCGCCGCTGTCCGGTAATTAATCAACTTGTTTAGTAGCGATTGAGGGTTATCACTGTGCGTTGCAAGGTGCCACTAATTGTCAAACTTTGCCGACGTCCGTATATTTATTTTAAATTGAACTCCGCAGTAATTATGACACATTAACCTCAGGAAATAACACAGTACATATAAATTTATTCTTTTATGGATTGCGCTTGCTATAATAAAAATTAGTATCTTTTTCTTTCATATAATCCCGAAAATTTAAACGTGATCCAAAAAGATAATGTCATCAATAGATGTTGCTGAAGTCACCTTAAGATGTACAATAAAAAAGAACTTGTTATCCAAGACGTTTATAGTATAAGATGATCCATCTTATACTATAAACGTCTTTAAACAAGATAAAACTATTTCACTTTATAGTTTAAATAAAAAAGCCCCTTATGTCACTTTCGGCGATAGAAGACGAGAAGTTCTCTACAAAATGAAAGGTGTTTGGTTTGAGGAGATCTGCATAGGGTTGAGTTGTTTACCGTTGCCGGCCGGTCTCAAGACAATTTATTTGAAAGGTGTCGCCTCGCAATCCACTCAGCGATCACAGCCGATACAAACACCCGACCTAGAATAACCTCGGTATAAATCACTCGGAGGAAATAAGTCGCTCGACCCATTTACCTAACTGGACATGTGTTTAAACAGCGCCTCGATACTGCCGATGCCACTCACGGTGACGATATTGTGAAAGCTTCTGAATTGGTGTTGCTCAATTGAAAGGTAACGTAAGATACGGTTATATTACCTGTATACCTGTTTTGTTTACCCCCACATATCATCTAACTTCCGAAAAATCTAACGTTTCCAGTAAATGTTTACATAGTTATAAAAAGTTATACCATTACGCAAACTAGTAGTTTATTAAGAAAATAATATATTTTAATGCAATAATATGTATCAAAATACTTGTAAAGGAACATTACTTATTCGATACTATGGAAAACAGCAAACTCTTTTAACTAATTGGGTATTCAATCACTCGGAATCGATATAATATTAAACTTAACAAATAAAAGACAAAGTTCAAAGTCGATTAATTGTGCAATTGGATTTAGCTATCGCGTTCTGGAGAAATTGCGTTCACCGTTAAATAATTCGTCAAAACGGGGCCGGGATCATAATATTTCACGGAAAACGTGATACGTAGAGTGATTTCGTTAGTCACGACAAAATTCCTAATTACGAGAGATGGGAAAATAAGAGAAAATTGTATTAAATCGCGGGTTATCTAAGCTCTCACTCTTATTATTTCGGAGATGGAGCGCGACGACTTCGAAATTTACTTAATTATATTATAAAGATACTGATCTGAATAAAACGGAGCGCCGAAAGCCGAGGGAATAATCGTCTATACCAACTGACAATGCCATCTCATCGCCGCGGCTTTGAACTCCGACTTGATCAACATCAGGTAGGTAGGTATTTATTACTTTTGTCTCAAAGACCTGCCTTTAAAAGAACATAACACGATGGCAGGAAGTCCAAAGGTTTACGACATAACAACGTTTAAAGTGTTCCATTTCCGTTTCACCTAAGGAGTGAAGCAATGCAATGAAGAATACTGTCATAACAGTACATATAGTGCAGGCTCAATTTCGTTAGCGGGCACGTATGGCTGTCGCCTGCTGAAATAGAAAACGGCTGGTGATTAATTGGCAATTACTCCAACTGGCGAGTAATTCCTGCGCCCACTTGTCGCCGAGCTAAGCTCGCATATTATTTTTCCATCGAGTAAATAAATTGATCGTGTGTGCTACGAACAAAATACAATCAATATTTTTGTAATTGCATCGCAATAAAAACGTCTACGTTCAGCTGTGGGCTGCCGTAGGATGAATTGATTGACGTATTTATTCGACCTTTGGATGTTATGGTTTGCTAATGCCACTGATACATGATAGACAGACACATAGGTAGATAGGTACCTACGCTACTACATTTTCCAAGTTCGTAATGTTAATGATTACCTTTCCCTTTTTGGATTCAAGTTATATACATAGTATGTACTAATCAAACAACTATTAATATCATAGTCTCTTGTATTATAAATCATAATTACATCGTCTCATTTGCTAATTTGCACAAAATATAGTGTTCCCTGATGTAAAATCGTAATTTGCTGTGATATAATTCAATATTTAGCGAGATGTAATTGAATATTTTTCCAATTTGTCGCGCGTAATGGGGCAAGATTGAGTTGACGGTCCCCACGGTGAGCGGGCGCGGCGGGCCGGCGACGCGGCGACTGACGACACGACACCGCGACGCGCCGCCCAACCGACGCGTGACGCTTCATGCCCTACGCATCGCCTCAACTTAATTCAGTCTACATCGCCTCAACTATTATTTTGATTTCACTTTGAAACATTTACAAATTTCATCAGTGAGAATTTTACCTTCATATTATTTACTTTAAAAAATATTGATTTGACTTGCCATTAGAAAGTACTAAGTAATCGAATCGTATGTATTAGCAGTCACTATTATGATGCACGTCATGTTCGCGTTAATACGTCAAGATTACTAGCCGAACACTCCCACATACTCGACGATGCCCGTCACGCGCTTTTGAGTGACTACCAAAAAAATACCTCATCTTTCATCGTGAGATTTCCTTCGAAATAGCTTTACGGGCCCTCTAATAATACCCAATCGTTATTTAGATACAATTAAATATAAAGACTTAGAAACATACTTTATGATAATTTGTCACGCAATATATACATATTGCTACTGTAAAACCAGCTTATAATGTGTTTATATAAAAATACCTTCCCAAAAATTTAACTTGATTTCCAGTGATCAGTCTATTAAATCTTAACTCTAAGCGACGAACACTTAAAAGCGATAAATAAAATAGATTGTTATTAAGCCAGACACCTCGTTGGCACTTCATGAATATGCAACGTTTTAAAATGTTTACGGCATTATAAACCTTTTCTCCTGGTTTAAGATATTCATGTTATTGCACTTTGACGTAGCAACGGGGAAGATGCCGGCTACGTCACGTCGACTCATTCCAGCGGCGATCGCTACTGGCATACTAAAATTCTCTGCTAGCGATTCCATGTAATTCCAGTCGATTCTCCGCCGCCGATTGTACGCCAGCCTGCTAGTACCTATTTTAGATATGTTACTATTACACAAAGTCATTACCTACCGAAATCTCACTCGGCTATCCCCAAAACGCCAACATCGTAATCACAAACTGCGAGGATTAGGTACATAATAATTATTATGTGTGAACTGAAGGGTTTATTGCAAACACAAGACTACATAATATCATCAATACAGTGTGCTATTTCACATAAGCGCATGATCACAGAACGGAAAGACAACACTCTTAATATGCCCTTTAAATACGGTTAACAGTTCAACGAATTGACTTCTTCAAAAGTTAAAGACCGTCGTAATATTTTTCTATCTACAAAGTTGTTCCCGTAGTTTGAACTGACGCTTGACGTGATTCAGCGCTTGTAGTTCGTCTCAGCCTCAGGCTAAACAAACTCGGCTTATTGCATAACATAACTTGGCAACACGTCGTTAAGGCGACCCGCACACTGCGATCCGCGTAGGCTTTATCAGCGGCCACTCGTAAACCAACACCGTCTGTTATTGCAGCTCGGTTGCGACATTTTGCGAGACTTTTTCCATATCGCAAAACGACCGCCGATAGTAACGCTTACCAAAACCGGGACGCGGCAGTCGAACCGAGTAAACGATTTGGCTTGTGCTGATAAATATATCCATTTGGCAATGCGCGCCCACTCCATGCTCATATCAACAGAAAAAGCGCGCTGCCTTAAGCGCTGGTGTAATTAGAGGCCAATCGTAAAACGAAAGGGTTGCGCTGGAACGTCCCATCTGATAATGAGCACGACTGGCGCGGCTCCAGCCGCCGCTCATATTAGGCAGTCTCTCCGCCGCTATCGTTACGACTTTTACACTTTTACGAGTTGTTTAGTTTACAGAACCGGCTGTGTACGAGCGCGTGCATTGCCAAATGCTAGTTCGCGGCTCACCGCGCGCGACCGCTCCCTAAATATCACCACCGCTACTTGTTAATGAGACGTACGTTTCAGCCTCGTTTGGCATTGCGCGGAGCCGCTGCCGTCGCCCTGTGCTACATTACCTAAATATCTAGCCGTTATGCCACTTCATATTTTGCTCTCCTTTAGTCTTATTGTTCGTAAACTGTGATTTTTCTCCTGATACAAAAGCAAATAAGTATGGTGGCTTTTAGATAAAATAAAAATAATATTTTCCTTGATAGCTAAAACGATCTCTTGGCATCCGTTTACAATAACAGCGAAAGCTTCATTCTCGACGATATCAATTTTGTTCAGTGGCTCTTAATTAACATTTTCTTTTCTTTCGTTTCCAGGTGAGTGAGGAAGCGAATACAAAACCAGGCAGGCTTTGTGCGCGGCGCGCGCGGCGCCCGCTTCGAGACAAAAAAGAATATTACACTGCTTTCAATTCGAACACACAGAAGAAAAAATATGATCTGCACTTTTGTAATTGCAAATGAGGTTCGCTTTGTAATATGGAACTTAATTTAAATAACGTTCCAAGCCAACTGAACTGAAACAGGTGGGTAATTACGCAACAATTGGTTTAGTTCCATTAATAGGCAATCACAAAAACCTTTTAGGTGTTAATGTGGAACTGAAAACTATCAACAAACAATATCGAATCGTACAGAAACTTGCGAATCATAAAACTAATATTACGTAAGTATTACATGCATATTTAATTTATGCTTGAAAGTACGACTAACTCCCGCGTCTTGATATACGAGCGACCCGATGGCAGACAGAGATTATCTCAATGTTCCTTCTGGTATACAAACGGGATTCACCTGCGGTATAACACGAAAACTAGTTTCTACGAACCACTAGTCGTAGACAGCCAAAATGATTTAATATCTGGGTGCCAACACTTGAATCTTTCGAAGTCTGCAAAACATTATTCATAAAAGTATTATCATAGGTTAAATATAATAGTGCAGACTTTTATAGTGCTACAAATTTGAGTATATGTACAGTTGTACATAGAATAGATACTTACAGTATTTTTTTTCCACCGGATAATTAAATTTTATTGAAACAACCAGTTAAAATTTTCTTTCTTTCTTTCTAATATACAAATAAATGTAAAAAAAACTCACAACAACTACATTTCGAGAAGGAATATTTCATCTAAGATAATAATATTTATGCGTGTAGATATTCTTTCCATAGATCTATGATGCTAGCTTAGAACTGTCGACATCGTTAAAATAACAAATTCGAGTTGTATAGGTTCCATCTGTCCAATGCTTTATTGACAGTTTCTAAATGTCATCTTATCGTGAAGCCTACAATAAATTAATATTATTCTAATATCGAATTGTATAGTGTGTACCTTTTTAACAATTTGATCCATGCAAGCATCACTGATGTCTCAATTTTGCAAGGAGCAATAACTATCTTATTTTCGTTTCTGTAACATTTTTCAGAAACCCTGACCCAACCACACTATTTGTCTATCCTTAAATAAAGTTAAAAACTCAATGTAAATTCTAAAACTGCTACAAAACTAAGCGCTTAATTTATATTACTTCATAAATAAAAATGAGCCCAGAAAGTATATAATGTTCTAAGTTAGACTAACTACCTCACATCCTCGCATTACGTAACAAAGACACTTCATCGCGGACTCCGACCTTCGAACCCCAGCGCTGTTGAACTCGCTACATGCTCAGTAACCTCGCGGTCGATGGCATTTCGAATAAAATTAAATTGCAGTGATGCAATGTGCGCTACAGTCCACACATACACCCTCTAGCTAGTGGGAACGAGAACTATAGAACATCCTCAGTATATTGAAGAAATATTTCCAGTTATAGATATTCCAGACCTATAAACAATTAAATCCTTTTCTCAATTGGATTTTCACATACAGCAATTGGATAATTTCCATATATTTCTAAATGATTCCTTCGTATATTTCAATAGTTTCAGTTATTTTATCCTGAAATACACAGTTCCAGTACATTTTCTTCTAATACGGTAAAATATGCTGATTTGTGTCGACTCTAACAAACACATAGAACTGAAATTGCTGAAGCATTATTTTATGGTCTGACAAGATGTTTACGTGTTCCTGTTATCTCATACATTATGATATTTGGCTTACTGGCATGATTCAGAGGTGCGCGGTCACCTGTGTGACGTAAGAGGTAAAACAAAAGGTGCTAGTCAGGGCATGCACCCGTAGGGCGGCGCCCTCAGGGGCCTTGCACCCTCGCTCTATCTTTGCAACACTTTATTTGATGCAATGCACTTTTACGTAACTTTATTCGTTTTATAATAACAACTTAATTAAACAATAAAAAGTTGATACCTCGCACTTTTTACACACAGACTACTTACGTAAAAGGACAAGGATGGTAATATTTATTTAAAAATTATACCTAATATCATACCATCACGCCTGAATTCCTCGAAGGTTTAGGCAGTGTTGTTCTAATAAATGTACATCCTCAGTTCACCAGTATGTTTAGGTCCCATGTAATAAGGGTTCAGTTCGAGCTGTTATGTCCTGAGAATTTTAGAAAAACCCAATAATACTTTGCGCGACCTAGGAATCGTACCCAAGACCTCTAGCATAGCAGTCGCACTTACGATCACAAGACTAATGAGGCAGTCAAAGTGCACTTGTCCATGGTTGTTACGGCATCGCGCCCGCAACATACACAACACAACAACTCCATCTTCTGATAACTCTTAGCACTAGCAGCGGCGGCACTGGCAGTGTGTCGACCGGTATAAGGAACTTATTTTCATATCATTTCTCCGTGCATTATCATTAGGAAAGTTTCGGCTCACTCTTAAATTACAGCAATTGCTGTTTGAACTGCTTTCGTATTCATAACAAGAATGAAAATATTTCAGCGATAAAATATGTTTATTGAATTTTACTTTACCTGCGTGTTTATAAGAAATTCAAATTGTATTACAACGCGCAGAGATTACATCACAACCTCGAATTATTAATGTGACTGAGTAAACAAAGTAACTACAAGTTTATTTAACACGAGCTTCGTCCCTTTATTACATTTAATTTAGTAACTAATTATTTATTTTATTAAAAGGAGAACTTTTTGAGTTGAACAACTCAATTACGACTTTTTAATTTTATGAGTAAAGAGGTTTACTTTAGTTCTAGTTATGTTAAAAATATATGGTGGTACGGTGTAAGCAAGGAGGCAACAGCCTGTTCCAATCCGGAAGTTATAAATTTGCTTAAACTTGTTTGAGTTCCGAATTCCCGCGATGTTTGTCCGGACGTGCGGGTCCATTTAGTCCCTAAACCAACTGCTAACTTCTGAGCAAGCACCAATAACCAACAAAGATGTTAATGATAAAATTATCTGTAGCAGAGCATATGATTAAAATTACATAAATGTAACATCGAATGTATACTTACGTACGGAGACACTATCCTCCACCTTGCTCCTGCTCCTGTGTAATATGGAAAGTCATCAATATCCGGAACACATTTTAAAAACAGAATTCAGCAAGTTATCCTCCCTTGCTTACGGAAAATAGAGTTATATACGCACAAAAAGGGTCACCCCGCCCTAGCCCAGACGTGATCTGATGTACTATACTAACTGCAATGCTTTAGGGGTTAGCTACACCGTACACCAAATTTACGAACGAATTTCATACTGAGGAAATTGGTTTGTAACTGCGAATTTGAATGCATAAAGACGTAAAGGATAAAAATCTCGAAAGCAAAGTTATTAAAATTGTATTGTACATTCTGACCTCGAATAAATGGTGGAACCTCGGACCCGGAAATGGTTTTAAAATTCAGTAGGTTATATAAAATTAATTTCCACTTTCTTTCACAAATTACCATACCATTTAACAATGACAAGCCATGTTTTTTGACAAACACGACACGTAGCATTAAATATAACAGTTAAGTAACAAAAGACTTCGTTAAATGCTATTAAACGACGCCGGCGTACAAAGCTGATCACTTTTGAAAATGAATCAGTAATTATGTACAAGAGCAACGTGCAACGTCTACATTAAAAGCGACAGAGCCGACTGTACAAAGTAAGGACGTAATATTAACTTCCAACGAAATGTAGTTCAGAATCTACATTGATACCTGGGATTACGTTTTACCCTCTTTCATGGCGACGTAATAAAATTCAGCTTAAAAATACCCATTACGTACCTGCATACAAAGCTC
Organism: Acronicta alni; assembly: GCA_964056405.1. Lineage (NCBI taxonomy): Eukaryota > Metazoa > Arthropoda > Insecta > Lepidoptera > Noctuidae > Acronicta > Acronicta alni. Next base: position 10,286,917 of record OZ043927.1, on the reverse strand, counting down.
CGTCGATCGCAGCTTTAGTATAAATATATTCCTTTTAGAATATGAAAATATTTAAAAGCTGGGTGTGGATTATTTCGCTTCTTGTTCGAGAAGTCTTACAAGATCTTAAGACTTGAATTGTTACACTGTTGGCAATATTTAAAGAGATGAAAATGACAGTTAAAAGAGATCGTGAGTAATCTCATTAAACATTAGCGCGTTCAGTTGACGCAAGAGGCCGGGCCGGGAAGGCGCTGCTCATTGTAAATGTATCAAGAGTTCACTCCAACTATGTAGTTGCTGAGCTGGCTCCGGAGCGACTGAAAACAATCCCAACTGCGTTAATCACTTATTTACGTCCGGGGTCCACTGCCGCCAGAGTATTTCTAACGAACGCCGAGAATTCTGGGGAATCCTAATGAACCGTGGGAATTTGGATTCTAATGAAGCGAGCGAGATGGAACTTTACAAGTGGACGTAGAGGAGACTCGTTCTTAAATAGAATTCCGCACTTGGATCGGACATTGTTGCGGTGCATCGGGAACGCGGGAAGTAATTTCGCTCAATTCCGGCGGACATAGGTATCTCTGCCAGCACGCAGAGACCTGCAACTAATCGGTTTGTCATTTCCGCAATCGACCGCCGCGACGCCGCCGTTTTGAATACTTGATATTTGTCCTTTGTTTACGGCACGTAAAGAGAATAGAATTTGTTCATGATATCGTCAAGAAGTAATTCATTATTAGGTACCTATTACAACACAATAAACTGCTCTTATAAGTAAAAAGGTACCACGACAATAATTCCGCAGTCCATATTTGAACATTAAACTTTTGAATCGCTAAGAAATTTAACCCGTGCCTTCGTCCGCCACCCGTTAAAGTTCAATTGATATTTTAAAAATTCAAGACAAACGCTTTTAGTGCACTAAGGTAAGGGGATGGTAAAAATAACTCGAGACCCTTGGCGCTCTGAAAGCATAGAGTTGAAACATCAAATAGCACCCGTTGTTTTAGCCGATGGCATTATTGGATAGATAAACTGAGGCTCACTCAGACACACGTCTTTGAGCACAGATGCTAAAGTGCAATTGGTATCTTTAAAAACTTGAACAATGTTGTAACATTTAAAGTAAACCGAATAAAATATTATTAGATGTATTTTTGTAGACATAATTAAATCAAACTTGTTATACCTAAATACTTCGATCCTCTGCCCCTTATTAATTCCTACTATGCCATGCAATGATAGCCTTGTGGTAAGACCATTGGACTGCCAAGTCGAAGGTCTCGAGTTCGAACCTAAAGCACGCACCTCTGACTTTTCGAAATCATGTGCGTATTAATAATTATCACTCGCTTAAACGGTGAAGGTAAACATCGTGAGGAAACCTGCATGCCTTAGAGATTTTTTCGACGGCGTGTGAAGTCTGTCAACCCACACTAGGCCAGCGTGGTGGACTATAGCCTAATTCCTCTCATTCTGTGAGAGGAGAACCGTGCCCCGCAGTGGGGGGGGGCACTGTATGGGTTGACGATGATGATAACTTTTCTTGCTTTTTGCGGGGCATATAAAATAAATTGTTTAGTATAGCTTGTGAATATGCAGCAGAGGGACTGTATATGGGTTGATGATGATGTCATGCAGATGATAAACAAATAAGATAAGCCAGGTAGGTACCTAAACTACTAATGAGCCACAACTACCATACTATTGAATTTTTACCATTTACCAAGAATATTTTTTTAGAAGAAGAATACATACCTACTTAAAATATATACTCATCTAATGTACGTAGAGACGAATTAGGAACCTCCTTTTTTTAGGTCAGCTTAAAATAATCCTATATAAGTAGGTACTACATGGTAGTAGCGATGCTCAAAAAGCATCATGATACAATGTAGAATATCTCGAAGCTTGCACATTCGGCATCCGTGCGAGCAGTGCCCTCTAATCTCCCGGAGTCCCGGAGCCTCAGAAAGCTTGCGGGAATATTCATAAAGCCCGTTCACATCCGTCCGTTATCTGGCGGAACGCCGCCTCGCACCGCCGCATACACATCCAAAGAGATACCTACCACAAATTTACAGTTTTCACTTGTAACCTAGGTACAAACTACAACCTTTTTATTTGTATTTCAATATCCTAATTCATAACCTCTGGTTGATTATAAACAAAGTGATTTTCGCAATAAACAACAGTAGGTAAAATAATATTTCTACAACCCTATAGAACGCAAAAGTCTTATTCCGTCGTTTGTTTGCGGGTTTCTTGAAAGTTTTGCATTATGTTTCGTAAAAATGCACGCCTTTTACCATAGCATAATGTTTACTTCCACTTTTAATAAGTGGTGGCGCGCCTAATGTATATACTTATTTTCTTATACGAAAACACAATAAGTAGAGCTGATTAGATGCTACAGGAATTTTCGATTATCTAATGGCTATAAAATTTCTGTATCATCAAAACCCTGTGAACCGATTATCACTAGGAAAACTGAGCTTTTATGGTCAAAATTAAGATCGTAACTGGATTCTATACAGCGGTGGTGTTGCAAGCCGTCTAAAGTTTCCAATTACATCTCTCCCAGTTAAGCCAACTAAGCCAACTCATATAAAAGTTCTAACAACGCGTGTCTTTAACTGGGTTTTAGTTTAACCACTGTTATGACTTTAATCATACGTATGAACTACATCTACTATCATATTACGCCGTCTACTTACGTCGACAATAATCTATAAGTTTTCTGTATAGGTAAGGTATAGGTACCATAATATTACCAAATACCTGCTGCATTTGTTTTAATAAAATATTCAATATGTAAATGCATTTGTATCTATTAATATTTTTGTTATAAAATATTCAATAGCAGAAGCTTTCTTACTTTATCACAGTTTTATTTTTAGAAATCAACTTGAAACAATATATGAAAACTTTCTCATAGTCACAGCGTCACATCATCTATATTCAACGTGAATTGTGAAGTGCACGCTCACTGATTACCGATGCAATCGTATCACTGAAAAATCGTTTCAATTTTGTATCTGTGCTCGTGCGGAAAATGTCCGCACGGAGCGAACAGTAATATGCCATTACCATCATAACAACGTTACTCTCGACTTAATTCCGCTCCCGGCGCTCTGCCGGTCGGCCAGCTACGCTAATTCCTCTTATGCGCACCGCCTACCGTCAAAACCCAATCTAAGCGCCTATCGAACAAAACATAGCTTCTTATACAACACACAGCTTCTCTAAAACAACGTAAACGCACACAGTCCCTTAGACAGCTATAATAAATTCCTACAAACATGTAAATGCATACACAATGGAGACGAAACTAGCGTTTAAACCGACGTCTATAGAGAGACGGCAAAGCGTTGTCTAGAAATCCTCTCAAATCCCTAAGGAGCGTCAATGGTTCCTCCACAATGGCGCACGTGAGAGTTACCGGCTGACAGCCGACGTTCAAAGACTATTATTAAAGGAGTAGGTACGCCGATAAAGGTCAATTAGAAATCGACGTCAACGTCGACGTATCGGTGCACTAGCTAGTGAGAAAATAGTAAGCCAATACTCACTGTTTTGGCTTCCTGATTTATTTTAGGTATTAATCAAGCATCGAGTTACTTATGATAATTTTAGGAAAGTACAAGTTTAAATTTGACCACATTCCTAAAAGAAGACAGGAAACTAATAGTGCAAAAGTTCTATTGAGTTTACGGCTAGGAAATCACAAAATAGGAACGTATCGACTATAAATTGAAATTTCTTCACGTCGGAGAGTCTATATCCCTTTATACATCAAAGAATCCAAGCGGTAGACTGCTATTGAAATCCCTAGTGAGCATCAAAGCCTATTGCTACGTCGGTTATCTGCAATGAACCTACCTACGACGTGAGAGCTGGAGACAGATGCAACGTGGTACAAACAAGAAGCCATTTCAAAGGAGAGTACTGCTTCATGAGAAGAATTATAGAAATCAATAGCAACGATTACCATTTCTGAACGTAAATATATCATCAATAACTTTTAAAGATATCTGAACTCGACCGCTGCGCTTTTGCGAATTTCTTAAATCTTAAATACCAATATAACAAATTAACTAATAGATTTTTCTGGCATGTCGCTGATTTAATAAGTTTACTTCTCATCTAGCCTAGAATTCCAATAGAAATTAATGTAGAAAACTCACGTCAAAACGCAGGACCATATGTTTACTTGGAACCTCCCACCTTGCTTTTTCGTCATCGACTATCAGTGGTTTCGATTAAGCAATGTTTTATAATTATCATTATAATCATTTAGATAACGGCTCCATGTCTCGTTGTTGGAGGTGAGCTGACAGTCGTTTTGACAGGCCGACGGTGGCAGGGCGCGCCAGGCACGCCACAGGGGACCTTATGCCACTGCCATTTTATTAATTTTATGCTAATTCCCCCTTTCAAGCAGTAAAATAAAAAGTAATTTGAAATTGTCATCTCTGTCATTGTTAAAATATTCTACCGTTTCACAATAATAACTACCTATCGTATTGACTGGGTTCTGACATATTTTTGTATTCATTAGGATAACAATGTCAATACAATGTTATTATTTTGGAAGCCCATGAAGAATTAATTTAAAACAAACACTACAGGAACTCTATTTAGATAACCTTTAAGTACTTACCTAGGTTATAATTAGAACTTTTTATATTTAACTATGAAGAAATATGACATAAAAAAAGTTAAGACTCAATTGTCTAGTGGCCGAAAGCGCGCCTGCTGCGGCGAATACAGCCGAATATTCCTTGTGGTATATAGACGTACCTAATGGTATGTTGAACAAGTTTTTGGTAAGTTTTCATATTCGCATATTACATAAAATCGGTACAGTTGTGAACAAGATGGTAACAGTCTACCTACAAGTTACAAGAGAACATAAAATACTTATACGCAGTAATAAAGCAATACTTGGCCAACAAAGTCAGTCGGTTTGTCCTGTTTGTAACATATTTTCCAGTAATAAAGTGTAACGTCTGTAGTCTGTAGGGCTGCACACGGACGAATAATTTTAATAGCTAGCTGACAGATTATTTCAGAAAATTAAATTTTAGCTCGTTGGACACAGCCCATAAAGTTCGTGCTTACAAATCTGTTTGTTATGACATCGTAACGAGATTATGTCCGTCACACTGTGAAGACGTCGCGCGTCGCCATGTCGTCACGATATCGTGTTTTATTATTTCACGCAATAAAAGCAGTGCCCGCCTCTGCTAAATTATACAGAAACATTTTAATGTGGGTATTGATCGCGCATCATGACGACAGTTTATTACCAATAAATATAACAATAGGAGTTATTTATAGAGAATCAAGATTTCATGAACTCATGCGGGTGTCAATCTCCTATAGATACGCTAAAGGATAAACGCGTATCACATCAAAATGCATTCATTGTAAGTTTTCCATTATTGACGAAGTTTGCAAAGATAGGTAGGTACAGACGCCAGCAGGTCAAGCTATCCAAAATTGACAAATTTTCTCAATTGAATATGAACCTTATCACTTTGCAATAAAGTTGAAAATCAATCAAAGAAATTTGACAGATTGTGGTAGCTTGATGTGCTAGCCTCTGTACTACGATAAATTCCCAAAAAGTTTAAAATTTCGGACTCTTGGTTCCTATAAAACGCTTTGGATGGCTAAGTTATTAGCGCTTTTAATTAAACTATAACCATAATGTCTATTAAACTAAAAAAAAAACCTATAACACTTTGTGAGACCTGGGACATCCAGCCTTAGCGGTTACTTCCACTAGACTGAAGAGAAAGTTACCTACCTTTATCTTTGATGTCACATTATCTAGATATATAAAAACTACTTACGTAGGCACCTATCTCTTCTAAGTTATCTCGACTCTTTATGTTATCTCAAGCGTCCCAGTAGAGTGTATTTTTAGTAAATTCTTAACAGGCTCACAAAATAATCTTCTTGTCCTTTTTCATCTATCTCTTTTGTCATCCTATTTTGTATTGTATATCCATTTACTATTCTAACATAAAAAGGTGTACGAGATTTACATACTTATAGTTACTACTTAATATAGAAATGGTATAGACGAGAGAGCGCGATCCAAAACATTGTGATGTGGAGCACGTGGTCACGTGTCCTCGCCAGCTCTCGCCTACTCTCACGTGTCCGCAGTTTACCCTTACCGGTCCGCCTGCAGGCTTCTGTTTACTCCAACTCCTTCAAACTGACCCACCAATAAGCAACGTTCCGCGAAGTCCTTCAAAACCCCTACAAACTTATTTGCGAACTCACGTGTTTCATTTAAATGAAAATTTAACGCAGCTGACCTTATTTTGTAAAAAGATTGTTCTTTTTATTGGCTTCACCCTTTAAGAACTTCAAACTTAACAATACTTCGTCCACCATCAAAGAGAAAATTTAACGTGATTACTGCTACAATACAAAATATTTATTACGAAAATAAGTATGGCATTTCAGTACCTATGTGGATAAATAAAGGAGTTAATTAAAATTCATGCACGCAGAGCCAGTGTGTGTGAAGCTTACCCGTGTATGGGTTCGATCATCAGATAATTAGTGTAATGGGGTGTTAAGATAATATTCGACTTGTTTGACATGGTCCGCTCCAGGAGACCGTTATTGATAAATTATATTACACAACGAATATCTCATCAATTTGGTCGGTATAACTGAAATACTAGTATTTATTCAATATAAACTGTAAAATGTTGTCACCAAGACTTCATAAATCTGTAGCAATACGATGGCTACGTTTAATTCCCTCATGCAGTTCGACCACACTCATTATTTTGGGCTGACATAACAACATTAACTTCGAAATGCGGTTGCGAGTTTCATCCAAGGCTTGCAATTAACTAGTTGGCTGATATAGTGCGTGCACGAGCGGCAGCCCATGTTAATACGGCAATAATAAATTTCGAGCGGTTTTCATCCGCCGCCGCCGCCCGACTGTCCTGGGGCACCCGGCGCATTAAAAAGACAATGAATTATTTTGCACATAATATCATAATAACTTATGTTATACGCACTGCTGCCTAGAGACATGCATACGTCCGCAAAAACGAAAAACGTAGATTTCCAAATATAGGACGTCCTATTCTACTTTGTCTCTTTAATTTCCCCGGTGTCCCTAAACAATTTTATTAAAATAATTATTAACAACTGGAGCTGCGGCCGGCGGCCACACTGGGTAATTTTAATTACCCGCGGACACCATATTTTATCCAACAAAATGTGTTTTACAAATATATACTGAAAGCAACCGCGACGCTGACAGTTGAGTGCATTCACCGATACATCGATTCGGCTTTTGATATCCTCGTGACAAATATCCGCTTAGTGGTATTAAACTCGGGCTAGATCTCTAATTAAAACCTGTGCGGACCTAATGAGGTCTCGTGTTGTACATGACAACGCATAAATCCCGTGTAATGAACGCAGTGAGCGTTAAATAGAGCCGAGCCACTCAAATTGTCCACAATGCGATTATTACTGGAAAGCTGTCCGGTCGCCGCGCTCGCACTTACGACATAGCTCTGAATTAAAGTATGTTTAGGCCCGTGCCACTCACAATGCACAAGTACAATGCCCACTGCGACTCGTCCCTTCTACATAATGACTACTCTCGTCAACTGCTATTCAATGAAAGCTTATTAGTTTACCTTTTAGGTAAACAGACTTATTTACCATTACACCTCAGAAATCAGTATGATCCTATAAGTTTTGTTGATCCTTAAGATGCTCGTTCAACATTGTTTTCTCGAGACTCGTTTACGATTAACCTTGCCTCTCATTTTATTCGAGTAAAGTAAGCGTCACGTCGTAAGGGCGATTTTTTATTTGATATAAGAGAAAAATATTTGATGTTTGATTGAACGGAAACTCCTATGATTAATGTCAGTCGTCAGACGAAGATCATCAAAATAAAATCATCATCATCATCCCGGAATGTCTAAATAATACTATACTAGGAATACCTACCTATTGTATCTATAAAAGGATTAGGTACTATAAAATCGCAGTCTATAAACTTAAAATTAGTTTAAAATCATAATAGAATTTCCTTACAGAAAAACTCAAGAAACCATTACTCAACATAGGCATCAATGTCAGGTTCATAATACCAAAGCGGGACAATGGTTTGGACTTTGATTATTTCTAATGGTCTACCATTAGAAATAATCAAAGTATATAATGGATAGTGTACGCACTGATATGACTTTTGTATAGTGTTATTTTGGAAATAAGAAATAAGCTTTCACCAAATCATGTTTTAGCTACGTCGTCATTCATGCATGTGTAACATTTTTCTTGTGTATTATAAGTATTTATTTACAAAAACAAAGTATATAAGCATTATATCCATTGTCTAGTATCCATAGTACCTACAAGCTCTGCTTAGTTTGGGACTAGATGGTGCTGTGTAAAATAGTCCAAGAATATTTATTTATTATTATTTATTTTATCTGCAGCTTGTCGTCGGCGCGGCGGCCATCACAGCTCGACCCGCACGGGACCCGCAGTGTCCTGGCTCGAGCGCTCGACGTCTGGGCGCAAGCATCGCGCCTCACCTTCACAGAAGTCAACTCGGATGAAGCAGACATCGTAGTTTCCTTTGCCAAGTAAGTCAAATTCTCTTTAAACACTGGTCATAGCAACGCTTCTGTCATTACGTATTACCTACATCATAGCGACCTACAACATTATTCCATAATCATAAAAGCATCTTCTATCGATAACTCAATGAAATTTCCCAATATTCTTTTCCATAATAATGTAATATAAAGTCTTTAGGGTCCATTTTTGCGTTCATCTCTTGTAACAAATAAAATTGGCAGACTTCTTTAAATATCCCCAAGCTTGATTTATTGTGTTGATAATAAATAATAATCAACTGAGGATTTGCAGAAACGTCCTATCCATTTTAAGGGGATTTGCGATCTCCTCGTGCGAGGCATAAGAATAGGGTCAGGGACTGTTCAAGCCGAACTGAACACTATAACGTTCACTTAACGACTAGAATAAATACAGTAAGAAGAATAGTAAAGTCGATTAATACGAAGACCTAACTAACTACTGATACTTAAAATTTTATGAAAAGTTAATTACCTTCACATCATAAGTATGTTTCTATAAAATAATAGCAACTCAGGTCATTTAAATAGTACACCTAGAAAAAGCTATTTCTTTTTTTTAACTCGGTAAAATCTTCATAGATAGTTTTTGGTGATAAAGTCGATCATGACTTATTCAAGGAACATGGTACGAATACGAACTAAATGTCTATATTTCGTAATGAATGAATGAAAATTTGCCTTTTAAAACAATAAAAATTATATGATTTTTTATGATTGACTTGCCCACGCAACAATTCCAGGAACACTTTTTAACAAAATCATGATAGGTACCAGATATCTATAAATAAATCTACCTACGATATCCACATTGCTAACTCAGACAAATGACGGAAACTTTCCGACAGAAGCTCATATTGAATGACAGTAGGGCAAAGTTTCCCTTATTAGATCACCGTAAACGGCGATATGAGAAAAGAGCTGCGACAAAAACCTCAACACTGGACATATTGCGACCAACATATTGCGGCGAACACTGCAAACTTGCAGCGGCAGGCGACAACTTCACCACACTCTGCATAACATTTTCTTTTTTCTCAGTGTCCCGGCAGCGTCTCATTTTGTGAGGCGGCCGTGGCCACGTCACGGACGCACTTTTATTACTTGCTGTCGAATCAATAAGCAGTTTGCTCACAAGTTACAATGTATTCGATACACGCACTGTAAATTTGTTTTAAATTCTTTTCGATAACCGTTTTCCCCGTTCATTAACTGTTAATACTTTATCTATAATCACTTATTGTATACATTATCTACATATATTCAAATAACTTACGACAGATGCTTTATATTAACGCGCGAGGCGGTAGATTATTAAAGCCGTCTATACGATAGAGAAGGCGTATCAAATGCTGCGAGGCGTAGGTACCTGCCTCGGATTTTATGCGTGCCATTAACTTATATTACACTCTATAAAAGTCTTCCGTTTCCTACTATTACGTTTTCTATAGAAAAGTTGTCTTCCAATAGAATTGAAACCATTATAACAATAGGTAGGTACACTAGTTGAAACAGAAAATGCCTGAATTGTGCTTCAGAAATCAGGCACATGAAATTTTTAAAACATTTCAATGAACATAGGTCGACTACTACAGAAAAACATTGACGTTTGCATACTCTAGATCTAGATTATGAGTAGATACTACTAGTACGTAATCAATTTTATTTTTCTCAATTTATAATAAAGTAAAATTTTCGTAAACTAAAATATTTGCATATTAATACAACTTTTGCTTTTTCATACAATTTGAACACAATATAATTGATTCGTAATTTACCTATGCCAATTCTCAGTTACATTAGGTCCATGTGTGGATTACATAAAACAGCTACGTTTTTCATCGGATTACTAATAGGTAAATCATAATACATAGGTAACGTAAAAGACTGACTAGTTCTATGTACTAATTCTGTGTGCTATTTTATGATTTAATATGAAACTATTCTATCATCACTTCATTGGGTAGAAACGCTCAGAGTGATTGCAGAAAGCGCACTACCCTACACTATATGCGTCTGCGAGATTTATTACACTCATAAACTGTAATATTGCCCAAGTAATAAAGGATACGTACAACTTAACTGCGTTCTCCAACTCACGAATGATATAAGTGCAATCACTGGCTGCTATCATACGCTTGTATACAGTACTTAGCTTCTCGTACATTTAGAAATGTGCTTATTGTATATTTTATACGGACCATTTTTGAAGGAACAAACTTTATACGTAGGTACCTATTCCGTTTATATTACCTACTTCGTTGTAAACTTTTGTTTGATAGACTTTTCTTCTTTTATAGACACTTTATAAAAAAGGATATTTTCTAATGTAAAGATTTTACCAGTTTTATTTCCGATTCACGCGCGGTTGCTAAGGGTAGATACCAACACAGCAATAAATCATCTCACAACTCAGAAACTTTGCATTCGGAAGCTTTCGGAACCCATTATATTTGACATCGTATGTCAGCGCGACACTTCCTCATTCCACTAACCTTACCTTTGTGAAAGCACTCAATAAAAGTGCCATCATTGTGGAATTTAATCTATTCTAAACAACATGGAACAATAAATATTTATTTTTTCTACCTAATCAAATTAATAATAATTATACATATTCTAAACAGCTTGCAATACGGGTGGTGCTAAAATCACTTCAACATACAGCGTTCACTCGTGGTTGTAACAAAAACGTCTCACAAACAAAGTATGATGATGGTCATACTAAGTGTAGGAATATTTTCCCTATTAGCGCACCCCACCCATATCGGTTAATGGCAGAACTTTCACATACAAACTCAATAACGCAACGGTCAGCTAATATCGCGTGAAATATGCATGGGCGAGGTCTTTCCGTTGTATTTTGTTGGCGCGAAAAATGATTAGGTAGGTAGTAGCCGAGCGCGGGACCCGAGGGACGGAAGTTTGATTGCTCTGCTGACTCCATCCTCAACATCCATTGTTGTTTGCTGCGAGATGAATACATTACTTAGGTATGACTGTTTCATAAACAGTAAAAACCTAATGCAAGTTTGTCATGATATGGAATTATAGTAGGTAGGTACCTACCTACTAGCTGTTACCCGCGGTTTCACCCGCATTCAAAAGATCTTCTTGAGACATAAGATAGCCTATATCCTCCATGATCTAATCTTTCTCTGTAACAAATTTCATCAAAATCGGTTCAGCGGATCACACATGAAAGCATAACAGACAGACAGAGTTACTTTCGTATTTATATTAGTCTATAAGGATGTATACTCAATATTTTCTTATTTTTTAGACGTTACCATGACGACGCGTATCCGTTCGACGGTCGCGGCTCGATCCTTGCGCACGCGTTCTTCCCTGGCAGCGGCCGTGGCGGCGACGCGCATTTCGATGATGACGAGCTATGGCTGCTGCAACCGAGAGACGATGATGAAGAAGGTAAGACAGTTTTCGACATTTAGCTATGCACAATTTTACTGTTGTATGTACGCAAGGTACCTACTTCAATTTACTTCATGTCAATCTGTAACCAAAGATTTTCGTCTCGTATAATGTATTTGAAGAGGCATAAGCAAAAAGAGGTCGAATAAGTAGTAGTGGGTAGATCCGGGCTATCCACAGCCCTAATGGATAAATGTATTCAATAAAAAAAAAATATATAATTATATACGTAGGTACCTACTAGTTATATAGTATCTACGTAATTAACAGATTCCCAATGAATTTCCGTGGAAAGTTCACGTGTAGCTCGGAAATGAGCATGTTGCGGTCAGCCATGTTTTGACATGCAAATGTCGAAAGCTCCGGTCACGCCGTCCACTTTAGTTGTTTCACACACGCCCACGTTTTGCCTTTTGTAGGCCTTGTGTTGGATAAACACTGAACAATGATATTACTTATCACCGAATTACAATGGTCTAGCTAAGATGAAGTAGCTAGGTACCTTCTGTCATACCAGCACTTTAGTTGAAAGAGTTTTATGCGGTAACCTAGTTTTTTAAAGCTATCTAGTATATCTGCCTCTGTCTGTATTTGAGCATTTTCAAGTCTAACATTTCTTTATGAAAATTGTATAAGTAGGATGATATATAATTTTTTTTATAAACTGGACACTGTTACATAGCTATCAGAATTACGTTGCAGAAATAATTCACATAATATAGGAACACTACAAAGTGAGCCAAGTGTGGTGTGGTCTTCGAATACATGTAGTGTAGCAGCCGATAGGTTGTGACCGTTGCTGGGCGCAGGCGGGGCGCTACTGCGATTACCGCGCGCTCGGCACTGTGCACACGTGATAATTTACACGGACAACGGACGGTTACAACGCCACTTCCAATTGTATTCAGCTAGCCATGTGCAAATATCCACCTTCATTTCACTGAGTCCAAATACGAATAGAACTGGACTATAACCTAGGATAACAATACTTGATTCCAAAAACGGTTTTTATTGGAAACATAATTAAGTACCTACCTTATTAAATCAGGCGTCGTAGGTGCTAAGCTTGAGGTTCTGCAATTTTTCTATGAAATGCTTAGTAGCAGCTCGGAGTTTGAATTTTTGGCAATCCAAAAATGGAAGTTAATGGCAATAAGCTCGCCCCTATTACATTGGACCTAAACTTACCGACGAATTATGGGTAGGTATACCTAGTAAGCGACTGCCTAACCTTTCGGGGACTACAGGCGTGATGGTATTTATGAAAAGCTAGCTAGATACCTATAAATGCATTCATTTAACGATTTTATTACTACTTTTTAAGGAACTTCACTGTTCGCCGTGGCTGCACATGAGTTCGGCCATTCACTTGGTCTCAGTCACAGCTCTGTAAAGGGTGCGCTGATGTTTCCGTGGTATCAAGGCATTCAGACAAACTTCGTATTACCCGAAGACGACCGTAATGGCATTCAACAGATGTATGGTAAGCATTAACATCACTCTAACACCTAGTAGATAAATACCTAATTGCTTGATCATTTTTTAACAGCCTTAAATAATTTCAGGACCTAAGATAAGCAATAAGTGGGCGAAAATACCATATTATCGTCCGGTGGAGCCACCTCCAACAACGACAACGACGACGACCACCACGACTACAACCACGACCACCAGACGCCCTTACATCAATCATCATCACAACAGGCATCCAGAACGATACCCCAACCGAGCGTACACCCCTTATCCGCGCGCCCCCAGCAAATACCCCACATACTATCCCGAGAGACCCAGCTATTACCCCGACAGACCACACTATCCCGACCGCCGTCATTACAACTCTACTGAAGAACATCCCCGACGCACGAATCATCATCATCATCCCTACCCCCGCCCTACTGAAACTACCACCCATCCTACCACCTACCGGCCGCGCTACCCCCACGTGCAGCCTGAATATCCCCGTAATCCAAGACCTAATTATCCGAATGATCCTACACAAGATAACCCGAGGAAGCCATATTACCCGGAGAAGCCGACGCAGAAAACAACGACTACGGCACCCTCGGACAAACCTGACACGTGTGACACCAGTTATGATGCCGTCGCCCTTATACGTGGAGAACTCTTCATATTTAAAAATCGAGTAAGTATACAATAATTATCATTGAATGCTTTTAGATACTTGTAACACACTGTCGGGCTTATTTTTTGATGTAGTAGATCTACTGAATTTGGCTCATACATTTTTATTTTGCGTGTTATGCTCGTTGAGGAACAAACTCCTAAGCTTCCTGTTTTTATTTCAGTACCATTGGAGGATAGGAGCTCATGGGCGCTACCCTGGATATCCTTTGGAAATAACCAGGATGTGGTCTAGTCTGCCAAAGAACCTTACACACGTTGACGCTGTTTATGAAAGACCGGACCGGAAAATAGCAATTTTCTTAGGTAAAATACACCTACCGACATATTTAGGAACAGTTCGATTAAAAATACTATGCCTCCTGACGTCACAATTATTAGGTAGATTATTACACGCTTTAACTTGATGTTCACTTAATTTCAGGTAAAGAATTATATTTGTTTGATTCACAATATCTGGTGCCTGGTTATCCGAAACCATTAGTGACGTTTGGTCTGCCGGAGAGTTTAGAAAAACTGGATGCTGCCATGGTTTGGGGTCACAATGGCAATACCTATTTCTACAGCGGCACTATGTATTGGAAGTCAGTATATTTTACTTTTGAAAATAATAATTTTACCAGTAATTTTCAGACACGATTTATGTCTAAATTTAAAATTATCCCATTTCAGGTATGATGAAGAAAAAGGCCGTGTTGATTACGATTACCCTCGCAACATGGCTATGTGGAAAGGTGTGGGTTACAACATCGACAGCGTTTTCCAGTGGAAAGACGGTAAGCTCTCAACGCTTTTTTTATGAATATAATAAATAATTCAAGAAACGATTCTTCTACATACTTACCTACTTACCATTTTTCGCAGGTAAAACTTACTTCTTCAAAGGCAAAGGTTTCTGGAAGTTTAACGATCTTCAAATGCGCGTTGAAAATGAAAAGCAGTACCCATCAGCGTCGTTCTGGATGGGGTGCGCGACGGAGCGTGCGGGGCGGCGCGCCGGCTACCACGCGCCGCCCGCCCCCGGCTCAACCCTCCGCTCACCCAGTGCTGCCACTACGCTAATTATAAACTTTTTACCATTCTTATACTCTACACTATTAATATTGTCTACTCATCTAAGGTACTGTTAGTTATAAATATTCTAACCTTACGTATTTATTTCTATTACTGCAGCTGCAGCATATAAATATTTAGTTTCGGTCATAATCTTAGAATGTATACTTAGAGTGTGTATATATCAACTATACTGAAGGTAATTGCAGTAGGTATATATACCTACTAAGTCTATGGTGATGAGTAGCTAAATTGGCGGTCCTGTACCAGTCTCTCACTGTTCTCACAACAGAAGAAAACATTCGAGAGGAACCTAATAAGCACAATAAAAAGCTATATAAATAACTTTAACATTATCTTAGCGTAAAACCGACAAAAACATAGTCTAAAGGGTAGTCAAAGTAAGTGGAACCTATTGGAGTGAGATATCACAGAACCGCCAATATTCCTAGCTACTTGTGTACACTCTAATCTGGTTACCTATTTTATCATGTGAAATGTACCGATATGGAATAAGATTTTGGGACAGCTATGAGATTAGCTTTACTTATTACTATCCATACAGAAATGTATAAGATGGAAATCACTATAAATATTTTACCATTGAAAGAGATTTTTCCGAAAAAGTTACAATAAAGCTCCTTTACATTTATTTCCAGTAATTATAGAACAAATAAATGTAATTATAGCGTAGCTTAAACCTATTGATAATCTTGAATGTGCCGAAGACGCTAGTAACGTCTTAATCAAAAAGTACATATCAGAAACGTCTGAGTTATGACTAGACCTAGTACCTAATAAAACTATTGCGCAAAATTGCACTGCCTGTTTAGTATTAAACTAATCTACAACAATATATTAAGTAGGTACCTATGTAATTATAATAAAACAAAATTAAAATTAATTTAGAGGATAAGACTAGTACCTAATTACTTAGGTATATGAATTATTATTTCTATTATATGTACATTTTGATCTCAAAACGATCGAGTGCTTGGTTTGTTAATGTCATGTAAGGTATAAAACACCATCCATTTAGCTTCTGTACAGTTTGTATTGTACTTCGATGTTTAATGTGTTGATGTCAAAATCAAGTTATTTTAGTGGAAACTGTTGTATCTAAGCTACTCTTTAATATTCTAGTACCTATCTACATATATTATATTATTTAAGTGACATAATAATATTCTGTGTCATAGGCACCAAGAAAACATTATTGCCTTTGTTATCTGTAACATGCATTTTGTAGATTAATATTGTAAAAATGTATACTCGTTTACTTATCATCTATAAAATAGTTGAGTAACTTATTTATATCTCTTATGCTGGTTAAGAGGTACACATAATTATACTATAATATGTAAATTATATAAATTGATTATAGTAATATTTAAGTAAATATAAATAGATTTCATATAAATCAATGCTAACTATATAAATATTATTGTATGGTATGATGTTAAACAAGTATTTTTATCAAATAGCCTTATGTCATGTGTAATACGAAAAAGCTAAGGATGGTATAGTAAGAATTGTGAAATTTGATTGTGTTGCCAACTTGGAAAAAGAAAAGTAAAACTTGGTAGAATGAATATGGTGCTTAATATAGTTAGTCATTGTACAGAATAAATTCTCTTTGGATATTTTTGTATGTTGCTGTTGTCTTGAATAAATGTTTTCCATGAAAAGTCAAAGAAATACCTCTCCTTTTTCCTTAGGAACAACAGTAATGTTAAACTAATACACTACATGACCTATATATCTATCTTATGCAATCAACAGTGGAATATGTTGATAGTTAAGATTAGAATAATTACAGCCACGTGGTCCATAAGCTAGGGTGACTTGTACTTACATGAAAAAATTTAATGAGTACCTCTCAAACCACTCAACATAATACCTAGTGTAATATAAGCTACATTAGTTCTTTTTATAAATTCTTTGGTCACAAGATACATAATAATTTAATAATAACTGTGATATTTACTTTTATAAAAAAAACAAGCCATGCAATGCTGGCGATAAAAAGGAATAAAAAAAAACTGAAGTCTTTCTAAAGTAATTACTCAATAATTTTAGTCCTTGTAATTTCTTTTTAAGTAATATTATATGTTTAATGAGCAAAATAAATAAATTTCTTTAATATCTTGTACTTCATTGCCTTCCACGTATGCAACAATCCCTTATATAGGTCAGAATTTAGAGGACATTGAAGTAATTAATGTGTAGTCAACCATAAAATTGCTTTAACACCCTTAAAGTGAATGTTGTTTGCATATCACAAACCAACAAGGTCTACTTTTGCTTACAAAACCATGTGACAGTAACATAATGGAGTTAGTGAAATTTAATTTGGAGGGAAGGTTTTGTTAATGTGGTAAAGCAATTATATTTGGTTGACTATACCTACTTTACAAAATGGGTAAAAGTACTTTTCATCATAACACACCCAATGGTGTGGTATGTTGTATATAAAAGAGATATCTCTATACTTTTTGTATAAGTATATTTAGTTGTATGCTTCAGACAGATCTTACAGCTACTTTTACTGGACCAATTTTTTTATGTATGGTCATGGTTGTTGGTGGACCATCAACTCCCAAGACACTACAAATTGATGAGATATTAAGTTTTCTACTTGTAAAAAGTTATTAGAATAATAAATTGGGACTATTCATAACTATTTGGGAAACCTAATCTCTCAAAATGTCAAGCAACTAAAAATATTCTTTTTCCTTTTAATTTCAAATCGGAGCAACCTAACTTCTTTAGCAAAAATTTTTCACCACAAGAAAAAGAAACTTTGCTCTCAGAACTAGTTGAGTTTACAAATGGTCACCTATAAAATTTCTTTAAAATATTTTTTTTTTGTTATATGAAACAACCAAAAACAACCTTTAGATCATACAAATATATAATCAGTGCAGGGTTCAAACCCACAACCTGTGATGGAGTTACCAGCAGCAACAGCAGATATACAATGAATATTCTGGGACATTTTTTACACGGCAGCATCTAGTCCCAAACTAGTGCTTATTAAATACTATGGGTCCTTGACAATGGATATAATATTTATATACTTTTTTCTATAAATATATAATAATATGTAACTAACACAAACACAGGTTAGTTCTATTAAATTCTATACACTTTTAAAAAGATAACATGAGAAATCAGTGATCAAATCATCGAGAGTATCATCAGTGAGGAAATAGCATGCAAGTTTAGTGCAGTGCAGTGGGATCTAAAAATGAATTAGTAAATTGCATGAAAACCATCATCTAATCAAGTTCACCAACTGGAATACTGCCTCATTAGCCTAGCGACTGCTACACTGGAGGTATATTCGATTCCTGGGTCAAGCAGTGTTGTTGAATTTTTTTCTATGAAGTTACCAATAGCAGCTTGGAGGTGTATGCTTAATGGTAATAGGCTCGCGGCATATTACATGAATATCAACATATGTGCAGACTGTGGGTGTACATTAGTACATCTCTGCCTAACCCTTTATACTAAAAGGAAGTTCCATTAACAGGGGCAACATAAAAATAAACTATGATGCAGTTTATTTCTAATTTCTAAAATAATATAATAGTGCAGTAAATGCACAATGCAGGCCAACTCAGGAATGCTGTACCGATATGCAAACTAATAATAGTTCAGTGATGTCAAATAATTATTTCTCAATTTCATTTTATTCAATATAATAATAAATAGTTAACAATTTTCTTACATACCTATCTACTAGAACATTAAGTCACTTCTTAACATCAGTTGATGAACCTTCAGTTTTAAAACCTAACTTAGTCCAATCTTCTTTGGCCATAAGGTTATTATCCATCCTGCATCCCAAATACTCTTTCGCTTCGTCTCGACACAGAGAATTATTTCCGTTATTATTGAATATACACTTCATATATTTTGTCATACTTTTCTTACAAACTCCGTCGTGATCCAATGGAAAGCTTCCCTTATCTGGTGGAGTTGGTATAAACTGTTTTTGACCAAAAGTCATCGCCGTCGACATTTTGATGAATTAATTTGCTTGTAAACACAATTTAATGCTTAAACAATGGATGAAACAAAACCAAATTACTGAAATGTAATTTGTTCCACAATATTTTGTTGATTTGTTGATCTGTCTGACTATTGACTTATGGTTCTGACAGTCTGACAGCTCTGACATTGTTGATGACATTTGGGGCTGCGGAGCGGAGTTGCGGTCTGCGCTCTGCGGAGTTGCGACTTGCGGACTACTCGTGCTCAAGTGACACTAGTGGCACCGGAAAATAAAATTTATTTATTTATTAAGATACACCATATAATATAATACATAATATTATGTATTCCGTGGTCAGTGCGTATTGAAAAGAAAAAAATATCGCCACGAGTTTACTCGGACTCCTCAAGTCACTCGCCGCGTCAATCTAAGTACTAACTACATTATCACTAATCTGTGTGACAAATAAGTTTTTAAACTTGCACCCACGCGAAGTGAGACGTACAGCACTAAAGTAGATAAACGGAATAGAGGCAAAGCTAGAACGTGCAAAATTGTTACCTATTTTGGTAGGGTTGTCACCATTGGTTAGGACAACTTAAACAAAACATTTATTAAATAGTTTTATTATTCAGTATGATAGAATACTTTACACTTTTACTTTTTACTTTGTTCGTGATTGTCTGGGTGTTTGTTAGGTATGTAATTTAGGTATGTATTTACAAAAAAAAGTTTATAAGCAGGTATTATAATATATCAAATGTCTAATACCCACAGTACAAGCTCTGCTTAGTTTGGGACTAGATGGTGTGTGAAATTGTCTAAGAATCTTTATTTATACAAGGTCATTCTTAGTATATGCGAAACCTGAATATAGTTTGTTCAGAATCAGTAACTGAATCGATTCCAATAATTTTTACATCATGTTATATTTTGTCCCAAAAACATTTAAAAAATGTTACTAGTAGGACACCGAGCGACACTAAGTACCTATACGCAATCATATGCGCGCAACACAGGTCACTGACACTAAGCGCTCAGCGCGGGCGCATTGCGGCGGGCGGGGCCCGGGGGTGAACCAACCACTTCAGTCGCCCGGATGCTATCGGGTAGTGTACACGTATGTCGCTCCCGTTCAAAAAGTAGGTACATAACGCGAGCGCACGGCATTTCGATTGATCTGTACCTATCGTATGTAAAAAGCATAGGTAGTGTTCGTGTAAGAAATGGTACGTACACTAGCGGTTTGTGGTGATAACGCGAGCGCGCGGCCTTTGTGTTTCGGTTGTCGTGTACCTATCGTATGTAAAAAGCATAAGTGTTCGTGTAAGAAATGGTACGGATACTAGCGGTTTGTGGTGATAAGTGATAACGTATTCCTGGCAGTGCGGCACGAGGAGCAATCTGACATTAAAGTATCGTCACACACATGAACACACGTTTTTATTTGTACCTACAGCCTGTTGTGGTTAAGTAATGCTATGTTTAACAATTTTCATCCATTTTGAACTTACAGTGTTTGGTATAAGGTGCAACATATCGCATTGACTACATTTAATGACTTACGGCTGCATTTACAAATAAAGTACTTATTAATGTCTACCTACACTTGACCAGTACGACATCGGCGCCCGCGCGTCGATGAGCATGTTTTTATACGGACAACCAGGTAAGTTAACAAGCTTATAACTTTGTGATTTTTTATGGTACAGTTTTGAAATTTTGTATATAAATTCTTTACATAAAAATACTAGACACGTGTTTCAGGTTTCGCATATACTAATAATAATGCTGTATAGATATTTTTGCATCAAATCTTACTTGCGATATTTGAACTTAACACACATACCTATTACATGCCTACCAACCCACCCACATACCTACAAATGTTTAGTAAAAGTTGCAATCTATGAGGATTTTTCGCACCCTAAATAAAATATTATTCATAGGTATTTCTCAAGTATCAAGAATAATAGTCAACGTATACGCGAATTGTCAAACTGCAAATTGAAATTCGGATCTTTAGCGCTCAGGGAAAGGGTTAGGGTACAACTATGTAACCTATTGGTTTTGCGCATGTAGGATTGCGAGTGCGAACCAATCACGACTGTAGAACTGAGAAATTACGAATTGAGAACCAATCACGACTATTCACGACTGACAGTCATAACTCGTCCCGTGATGATCTAAGTGATTGTAATCACATAATCGTAATATAATATGTCACCCCGCCTCACACCTCACAACATACCCAAGAATAGAATTTACCAGGTCAGCGCTCAAGATTCATTTCGGTTATTATTATTGTATCATCTAGCCAGAGATCATGAAAGATCTTCATGAAGTCTTTCTTTGATAACCTGTAGTAAATTGTCAAAATGACATTTCATTGACAGAATGAGATGTCACAAATGACAAAATCAGATATGTCAAATATTAATAAAAAAGAAATGTGCAATGCACGTGCTGTTTATTTACAAACTATGAGAAATGTCTCGACTAATTGTGAAGAATTTACCAAATAAGGTGTGTACAACTGAAGGTTATTTCAAACCTATTCACAAGTCTTCAACAATGATGACTGCCTTGGACCATTAATATTGAACTGCTTTTAGAATATTAGTCAATCAGAGTCTACTATTCCTCACTCACTGTGGAGTAGTGTGGAGTGACTAAGGAATTATGATTACATGAAACTATTAATTCCGCAACCCGCCACTCAGACCATTTGCATTGGCCTATTGTAATTAACCAATTGATAATCTACTTCGAATTAAAGAATTAAGTTTATTGTATTTCAATATAATTATTTCATTGGCGCTTCACAAGATAGTGGTCAAACACAAGCTTATCAAAAACTAGAAATATAAAAATCATCATCTTTCAGGTAACTGTTGAAAAAATAAAAAATGTCTTTGGAGAAAAGGGTGAAGTAACTGATGTGCAGTTAAAATATACCAAAGATGGCAAGTTTAGAAATTTCGGCTTCATTGGATACAGGACTGAGGAACAAGCCACACTAGCACGAGATTATTTCAATGGAACATGCATTAATTCTATGCAAATACAAGTGGAAACATGTGCTAACTTAGGTGATGAGAAAAAGCCAAAAGCATGGAGCAAATATGCCTCTGACAGCACTGCATACAGAAACCTTCATAAAGATGAAATTGAAAACAATAGGAAAACAGAAAAGAAGGAGAAGAAACTTGAGAAAAACAAAAATAAAATTAAAGTACTGCTTAAAAAGGTAAGCACAAGCATTAACATTTTTTATACTGCCAATTCAGAGACCCTGATAAAATTTTGCAATGAGATCTGGGAAAGGGCATGCTTCTGACCTGAAAAAGTGGATGAATCTATGGGTAATATTATATATTCTTTATACACCATACACCAAGTTAACCAGCTATTTTATTTTCATTTCAGCATAAAGATGATCCACTATTCACAGAATTCATTGAAGCACATATCAATGATAACACAGCCTGGATAAAAGAAGCCTTAGAATCAGCATCTAAAAGTGATGATGAGAATGATGACAATGCTGAAACTCAAAATAATGTTGAGCATGCTGAAGAAGTGGAACAAAAGATAGTTGAGAATGATAAGAAAGATAATAAAAAAGAAAAAAAGGATAAAAAGGCTGCTAACAAACCCATCAGTGATTTAGAAGTATGCATCTAAAACATTTAACTAACTGATCTAATTTTACAATCCAAAGAAAACAAAAGTATTACTGTAATTAAAATGTTTATTTTTATTCTAGTACATGAAATTACTAATGAATAAAGTAGGAGATTCTGTCAGTAAAAATACATCAGATGAACCGGATGAAACTTTGGATGGGGAAGAAAAGCCCAAGAAGATCAGAAATAGGCCTCTGTTTCATGTAAAAGTGAGTTTTTTACATATTATAATACAGGCTGATTTCCCTGACATTAATCAGAGAATCAATACACATAATCAAATAATAAATGATACAGCTTGATACCACCCTCTATAGTAAGCAAGCTTCTACAAGAAGTCAATAAAATTACTGTAAGAGGTCATATTTTGTTAAATAATTTTTATTATTGTTTTTTTTGTATTATTATGTACATAATGTTCTTTGGTGATTGATGCAATTCCTGAGGATAGCATCTTAAAATGGCTCTTGCATATCATGCAGACAATGAATGTCAATGAAACTAGTTGTCTCTGGCACAGCCCACAATTGAACATGTTTCCCTATTTCAGATAATGGGATTGCCTTACAAATGTAAAAAAAAGGACATAAAGGAATTTTTTAGACCACTGGTTCCATTTTCAATAAGACTGCCACTCGGAAAAGGAAAAAAGGTTGCTGGCTTCTGCTATGTTGGATTTAGAACTGAGAATGAATTGAAGAAAGCTCTAGGAAAAGACAAACTGTTTTTAGGTAATTGTTTTATTTGATTTTATTATTGATGCAAACCTACACTTAAAAATAGATTTTATGGCTTCATTGGTACAATCGTGCTTAAATCCTTCTTTTTCATTAGCATTGGATTTAACTTAAATTTCCTCGACCCGAATTTTATTCAAAATAATGAATGAATTTTAATAAAAAAAAACTTACCAAATTTTTGAAAATAATATTAAAAGGAATCTCAACTTCCTTCAATGGTATCATAATCACAAGCGCACATGCCTGATGGGGGTGATGTCCTGGATTTGGTTTCCAGTTTGACAGTGTTCTGTCAACCTGGAAACCACCCCCACACCTCATAACAATGAGGCATTTGTTCATTACTACAAATCTACCCAAGCCTAATAAAAATAATAACTTGTAGAGGGAGTTGGTCAATTAAACAAGTTACTTCTTCCTCCACATTTAATATACCAAAAAAACCATATCGCGGACGGAGCTGTTACCGTTCGCCGTCGGGCAGACCAACTGACATCTTAAACATCTATCAGGTGGCGCTAGTAGCGCACCTGCCTTATGAGAAGAGTTTAAAAAGGAGAGTTTCGTGTTACAAACTTAATTAATTGATCTTAGATGTATTAAGTAATAATTAATGAATTAATTGGAAATAAATAATATTTTTTCATGTACAGGTAATCATCGCATACACATACATAAATATGACTCTAAATCTAAAATTGCTGCTGAAGAGGAGGAAGAGACCTCTAAAAAGAGAAGAGAGGAGGTAATTATATATTTTTATAAATGAAACTATGTCAATATTAATGGATCCTACAAGGATGTCAGACTCCTACAACTAAAAATCACATTTTTTGCCCTCTCGTGCTAATAATCGCAGCCATAGCACTCAAAATAACAGGGTAATCATAACTTTGGCCTAGGCTGTACGGCGTAAAGGTAAAACGTATGTATCTATGTTACTCTCTCCTAATTTTGCTATGTCGACAAGGTCCATAACGATCAAATTTAATTATAAATTTAAGGAATACAATAAAACATGAGCCTCGAGGGACTCATAAAGCTGATCAAATAAATAGAAAGTAAAATTTCAAATGAAGGCAAAAT
The DNA here is from genome assembly GCA_964056405.1 of Acronicta alni. NCBI lineage: Eukaryota > Metazoa > Arthropoda > Insecta > Lepidoptera > Noctuidae > Acronicta > Acronicta alni. Next base: position 10,262,127 of record OZ043927.1, on the reverse strand, counting down.
AGGAATGAAAATATTATATTATGTATAATTGTGAGTATACTGGAACAGGTTTTTGGTATAAGTTTTTGGTTTGACGCATCTCGAATGTTTGAGCCGTACTCACGATACGACGACGAATAAAAAAATATAGCAATGTCGGTTGCCAAATTTAAATATGTGTGCGACAGCGCGATCGATTGAATGTGAAATGCTACTCTATAATAGTTGTCATAGGGTTTAGAATTTGAGAGTATATATTTAAACATAGTATAGTACTAGATTTGTTTGCGTTGGTATTTTAATATCTTCTAATATATAAAATTCTCGTGTCACAGTTTTCGTTGCCATACTCCTCCGAAACGGCTTGACCGATTTTGATGAAATTTTTTGTGCTTATCGGGGAGGTCTGAGAATAGGCCAACATCTATTTTTCATACCCCAAAATTTTTTTTTTTTATGGCAAAGCAACGTTTGCGGGGCAGCTAGTTTATTATAATTCAATATTTGTCCGGTGCGTCTACTACGAATACGGAGGGACGAGAATGATTCTCTCTCACGATCTGCTGCTGCCCCGAATTGGGTTTAAATAGCGGGTTATCGATGTCCACGTTTTACAAAAAGAATATTATGCGTTGTGTTTGATATCAATTTAAAATTCGACATCAAACAGCTTATCTTTACTAGTAAATCATAAACTGTATCCATTAAATTAAAATAGTTATGTATCGCTCATCTATATTGATAATAAGTACTATCGTGACGTCTATTATCAAAGGATCTACATTAATTGCATATTTATTATATTGTTATTACACATGGGACCTATTACATGGGACCTAAACATTTAGGTCCCATGTAATAGGGGGCGAGCTTATTGCCATAACCGAGCACAAATCCAGACTCCGAGCTGCTACTGAGAATTTCATAGAAAAACCCAATAACACTTTACTCGACCTGGGGATCGAATCCAGGACCTCTAGCGTAGCAGTCGCGCTTAGGGCCACTAGACTAATGAGGCAGTCAATATTTTATATGTACAGAGGCCAGCACATCAAGCTACCACAATCTGTCAAATTTCTTCGATAGATTTTCAACTTTAATGCAACACGATAAGGTTCATTTTCAAATGGGAAAGTTTGACAGTTTTGGATAGCTTGACCTGCTGGCGTCTGTATTATTTTATTATACCGATTATACAAGTTATATAACATGGCAGAAATCAAATAATGAAGAAACCATTGGTGAAAGTGGCAGTATATTCGTTCGGAACTTAGCATACGTGGTATCTGAAGAAGAAATAACAGCCTTGTTCGAAAAGTACGGTAAGTGATTTCTAATCTTTAGCGCTGTGGTTTTGTGTTTTATACCTACATTATTATATGTTAATAATATTATTCTAATCTGTGCCCTAACAGGGTTTCATGTTGCTACTCTCTAAATGTAAACACCTATGTATGTATCACATGAAGCAATAAAGAACTTTTGACTACCTACAATAGAGTGCATCGGCAGCCGACCACTTATACAACTTATACATATATACAGCCATTTGATTGTAATTAGAATACCGAGGTGGTAAAAAATCGGATAATTTTTGTTCGTTATTCATGTTAACATAAATTTGTAGTAATATCCCTACACCCTACCCCGCGCTACCTATGTACGCTATTTTACACGTTGCCACAGAAAAACTACGTAATGCTACTGCGCAAGTGTAGCTTTGGAGATAGGTTTTAAATTCAGCCCACAGATTAACCAAACTTATTTCATAGGGCCTCTCGCTGACGTCACCATGCCAATTGATCCAGTTTTGCGGCAACCAAAAGGATTTGCGACAGTAACTTTCGTGATACCTGAGCACGCTGTGAAGGCGTATACCGAACTGGATGGCACCGCATTCTGCGGTAGAATGCTGCATTTGCTACCGGCCAGGACCGAGAAGCTTGAAAATGATGACGATAATGATGGTTTGTATAATACTTTATTGATTACAATTAAATTCATCAGCATCAGTTCAACCTAAGTATCTATACACGGTTCTGAGGGTCTACTCCCTATCTCCGTCAACGAAGTTACGAGCCGTTCGAAAGTTCTCCGAAACTTCGGAGTTCGATAAAACAAGTGTCAAATTCAATTTTTCGAACGGGTAAAAACACATCTAGAGTAGGGACAACTGTCAAATTGTCTCGTCATTAATTCTTAGTTCGGGCCCCGAACGAATCATCCATCCGTAGGTGATACGGAGTGGGAAACGCCCGTAACTAAGGTCGAAACTACGGACTTCGTGCTTAGGGAGTAGACCCCCTGATGACTATTTGGCAAAAATAATTCTAATAATAATTAATAACAATCTTAATGTCCAATATTGATCGACCACCAATATCGTCAGTCGTACGTAGAAATGTCCTCAGTTGTGTTTTTATAAATGATTTACGATTTCGTGTAATTATTTGTAGTTGGAAATTATTAGTAAGTAGTACCAATGCCGCTAGTAAGGCTTAAAGTATTACTAAGTATTTAGTACTTAGATTGACTAGATAGACTTGATAGTTAGAAGGTAAGGTGGCATCGTTCGACATTGAACTAACTGTAAAGTAAGTCGTGTCGGTTGAAAAGCAAAAACTTGCTTTTCAATAGGTGTTACTGACGTAAATTCAGTATGTGAAGGAAAAATTCGACATGACGGGTAGGTATCGCGGTGGCTTAGTGGTCATAGCGTCTGGTGTACCTAACCAGAAGACGCAGGTTCGAATCCTGCCCGCGGTCGAATTTTTCTTGCGGTGTAATTTGTTTGTATATCTGCATGGAAAATTACAGAACCTACCTACCTAGAAACATCTGAGAATATTTCAAAAAGTATTAGTAGCGCTCATGTTAATCCCTTCAACTGAACTATGTAACACAAGTACTTTTGTCTTTTTGGCAGTGTCTAATGCTCAGTTGCTCACCATGTTGTTCGTGACACTAACCATTTAACGATTTTACTAGGTAATAATCCATACAATATTTTATTAAGGATGATAAGGTTTCTATGGAATAAACCGTAATAACATTTTAATAGAAAAATATATCTTTATATTGTTTTTCCTTTGCTTAAAAAAACTTTAATATCTTACCATGGAAAATGCCAAAAAAAAATACAAAAAGATATATCTTCATGATTAATAAACTAGGCTAGTTGTAAAATTAGACCCGTCATGCCAAAGTGTAAGGGAAAACGCGTCACATACGGTGAAGATGCTATTTATCTTAAGATAGCTTAACTTAATACCTATATTATAGCATCTTAAGATGTCACAGATGGGTAAGATACGTTAATATAATTATGGAATCCTACAAGTCTAGAAAGTCTGCTAAGGAGGCATGTAGTTTTGTCTAAATTCTATGTATATGAAGTGTTCCAGTATGAGTAATACAACATCGAATCTCTGTTCGATCATTGTTATTTTTATGTACGTATTTATTGTTATGTGTATTAATCTTAATGACTTAACTCTGTAAATTATTACTTTGGACGACTTCAATCTTTTAAAAAAAGTTATTCGAGGTCTATATTTCTAAGAATATATACTTATTATCTCCGCCGTGTGTGATTGTATGGATATGTATGGTGAGCGATATTTTATCTTAAGATAAATAAATTTTATCTTAAGATAAATAAATTTTATCTTAAGATAAAATATTATAGCTACTTCACCTGACGTGACGCGATTAATGGGTAGTAGGTAAGTATAATATAAGAGCACAGCCTATAACCGTATAAATCTAAGTCAGATCCTACATTATAGTAGACCAAGTTTCAAGTGACTTTACCATTGCAGAGGGTCTGTCATTCAAAGAGAAGAAAGCAAAGAAACTGAAAGCTCAAGCGAAGTCGTCCCACAACTGGAACGTGTTGTTCTTGGGCGCCAACGCGGTGGCCGACGTCATCGCGGCCACTTACAACACCACGAAGGATCAGCTACTCAACGATAATAACAAAAGTAAGTTGAAGCATTCTTTTAATGTTTTTATAATAATATGCACCGTGTAACTTTCTTAATAATTAATTAACACTCGAATAAGCGGTGAAGGAAAACACCGTAAGGAAACCCTGCAAGCCTTGAGAGATTTTCTCGACGGCGTGTGAAGTCTGCCAACCCGCACTGGGCCAGCGTGGTAGACTATAGTCTAATACCTCTCATTGCGAGAGGAGACCCACCATACTCAGCAGTGGGGGGACACTGTATGGGTTGATGATGATGATAACTTGTCTTGATTTTTGCGGGGTTTATAAAATTAATTGTTTAGTATCTTAAAAATGTGTCTATTGAAATTGAACAGATACAAGCGCTGCTGTCAGGCTGGCACTTGGTGAGACGCAACTAGTTGCGGAAACAAGGGCTTTTCTTGAAGGAAACGGCGTATATTTAAATGCATTCAATAAAGTGAGTGAATATTTCTTAATTTTTTTATGTAGTAGGTAACGTTCCCGTTCCTTAACATTTAATGTCCGAATGTCTTGTAATCCCGATGCGGTGCAACCGCAGAAAATGTTTATTTTATATTTTAACATACTGTTTAAATGTAGAACTTTCTTACAGCCTACCAAAAAAAGGTCAAAAACGTGCATACTCGTCAAAAACTTACCAGCAAACACTGAAAAGGAGGAGATAAAGGATTTGTTTGTAAAACACGGACAAATTGCGAGATTTTTAATGCCACAACACGGCATAACTGCCCTTGTTGATTTTATTGAACCATTTGAAGCAAAAAAAGCATTCACGAAGTTGGCGTATTCTCAATTCAAGAGTGCCCCACTCTACTTAGAATGGGCACCGGAAAATGTATTTTTAAAATCTGCTGAAACAACTGAGACATATAAAGATAGAGAAGATATCAAAGATAAAGAAGAACCACATGAAAATGAAATCGAACTACACAAGACAACGCACACAACTGTATCAGAATCATGTGAACCTGCAAGCAAAAAGGAAGAAGTTAGAGACGACGATTTTACTGAGCAGCAAGAACCAGAAAACGACACCACATTATTTGTTAAGAATCTTAATTTCAAAACAACTGAAGATTGTCTCAAAGCGGTTTGTACTTGTGAAATTATTTAAATGTAGTACAGTAGATACACATATTGTAGATATATTTATATACTTGGCGAGAGAGAGAGATGGCATGATTCTTAAGTGTCCCGCGTTATAATTTTATTTTTTATTTTCATTGTTGATTCATACAGAATTTTAATAATATAAATAAAAATCTTGCTGCAGCATTTTTCAGAAGCCGGTAAAGTATACAGTGTGTCGATAGCAAAAAAGAAAGATCCGAAAAATCCTGGACAATTTCTTTCAATGGGTTACGGGTTTATACAATATTATCGAAAGGAACACGCCAACGAAGCTCTCAAGACACTTCAAGTTAGCACCCTAGATGGAAAGTCGTTAGAACTGAAGCGATCTGAAAGACAAAATACGTTAGTTTCCTTCTAATATTTATCCTACCTTTTTCGTATAATTAACTTTCTATAATAAAGTACCTACTTAACACTACATTTACAGGAACGAAGTAAAAACGTCAAAGAAAGTCAATCAAGATACTAAACAAAATGGTACCAAAATCCTCGTAAGAAATGTACCGTTCCAGGCTAACAGGAACGAATTGCACGAAATATTTAGGTAAGTAAAAGTATTATATATTAATATAAATCCTATATATTATTATATCCTAGTACAGTATGCGCGGCATAACCTGGCCGGAGTGAAGTTGGCTGTTTGGTTGCGCAGTATACAATTTTTCAACATAAACATTCCACTGCGCATTCAAACGGCTAACTTCAGTCCGGCCAGGTTATGACGCGCGTACTGTACTTTTGTTACGCACACAAAATTTTATTAACTGTGCCCTTCTACTGCACGCAAGTGACTGAGCAGCTGAGCAGTCGTTTGTACACACCACGATATATAAACAACACGGGAGCAATAGCGCTTAACCCTTAACAAATGATACAGTTGGGCGCACTCTTGGTTCGAGTGATCTCAGGCGCCGTTGCACTTAGTCAATGAGCACACTTGCGTCGATTACCTACTTTAGAAACATCCTTAAAATTATTAAAATGATCTTTGGTGCCATTTTAAACTGTAACAGAAATAGAATAGAAAAGAATATTATTTATTGCACACCATAAACAAATTCCTGGACAGTCTTACCGGTAAAAGCAATCTCTTACAGACAACCTTACTTAGTTCACTTTTAATAAATAATTTTCACAACGGTCTTGAAAACGTATGTCATTTACATAATATTACCCAAGCCAGTACAACTTTTAATAGATTATAATTTACACATTTAATCAGTCACTCATAGGTTCGTGAGGAATTAATTTTATTTATTATTTTATGCGATTCTACAGACGCCAGCAGGGCAAGCTATCCAAAACTATTAAATTTTCCTAATTGAACATGAACCTTATAACTTTGTATTAAAGTTGAAATTCTATCAAAGAAATTTGACAAATTGGGGTAGCTTGATGTGCAGGCCTCTGTACCTGCGCGGTAGTACGCGGTAGAGTAGTGCCAAGTACCAGAACCACTAGGTAGTTTCTGAAGTAGCGATACGCTCGCTTAGCAGGTAATCATGACACAACAGCACAGACAATTTCGAGTTGTAATATGTGCGAAAATCACTGCGCTATCCTATAATTACTTACTTTATAGAGATATCATACAGGGCCGGTCCTGGGGTAGAGCGAGAGGAGCGGTCGCGGGCCAAAAAGCAAAACGCGTAAAACAGTTTCCAGCTCATAATTAGTTAATTTTGAAACCGTGGACGGTGTTGCGAATTATTATTTATTTATCATAAAACCGAACTACAATTTACAAAGGGCACTGAAAGACAATCTCGCTCTACCCTGATCAAGGGCTAAGGCCGGTGCTGCCTGTGATGCTGTAAGGCTGGTGTACAACATTATGGATGTATATACATCCATAGTGTTGTACAGTTTATTCATAAATAACTGCATAATTATGTCTGGCGCTCTGCTGGCCAAGAATTCCCAAAGCTTTCACTTTTTTTAGATATAACGGAATATGAATACTTTGCTAATAAGCATAAACAGAATAATACATTATCGAAGGCCATTTACTTTGTTGATGTAATGTTAATGAACTGATACGGAGTTACTGGCAATTAATGCGCTATCGTATCCAATGTAAGATTAAATACAATTTAAATTTCTTATCCGCCGAGTGGTTACAATGTTTCACGTAATGTACTATTTTACAGGGCTTTCGGCGAGATAAAAACCTTGAGATTACCTAAGAAACTCTCTCCTGGATCGGACCAGCATCGTGGTTTTGCTTTCGTAGATTATCATTCTAAGGCGGATGCAAAGGTTCGTTTCATAGATTTAAGATTAGTATTTTATTTTTAACAAGATATAAATAATAGCATATTATTATCTTTCAGTCTGCATTTGAAGCTTTATGTCAATCTACCCATCTTTACGGAAGAAGGTTAGTTTTAGAGTGGGCAGAACAAAGTGATGATAATGAAGACATCAACTCGTTGAGAAAAAGAACAGCGCAAACGTTCCATGCGCAAACTCCAGGAGGTAAAAAGTCTAAGAAGGGGGCAGTTGACGTTGAAAAATTTGTTGAAGGTGATAATAATGATATGTAAATAGATACACGTAAAGAAAAGAATATATATTATTACTTTACTGCCTTCTAAAATTTTAATTTATTTTGTTTTATTATCTTTATTCATTTATCAGGTTTGTAGTCCACACTGCTCACGGCCTATCCTATAAAAATTTAAAAAAGTTTGCAAATAAATACAAATGAAAATTGAAACAACGACAGTATTGTTATTCGCCTTTATTTTTATGCCAAAATATTTAAATAGTTACAAGAATGTTGGATGGCATACATTATTATAAATTTATCCGTGTAACAAAATTAAAGAAACCAATGTAATCTAGAATCTCGATACCTAAATGTCGCCGTTATAATTGCTCGTATTTTATAGCTATTGTTAATGCCCTAATATTTAGTATTTACAAAGTTTAAAACGATAATTTATCGACATTACGTGATTAACATTTGATTAAACGACATTTTTACGAGAGTCTAATTAAAACTATAAGAGAAATATAATAAATTATATTCCATACCTAAATATAACTTATGATTTAGAGCAATGATTTATAAGACCAAATACCACCAGTTGTTGAACTATCAGTGAAATTTGGTGTAGAGTACCAATATCGCTAAAGTTATTACAATTAACTATTACTAAAAAGACTGGGAAAGTATTTACATACCATAGAGATAGAGATAGCATGAAATAATGCTAGGGATGTATTAAATATTATATCGGCTAAAAATAATACAAACTATAAAGATAACAGATTAGCCAGGACATAATATTATTATTATAGGTACGTGTTACTAGTAAACGTAATAAGCGTCGTAGGTACTCGTAACACACTGTCACGTTTCGCGTAACTAAAAACAAAATGTGTAACAACTTAACATGCATAGATTATATTTTTATTATTAAAGAAAGTAATAACTATATTGTATATATTGTGAAGTTTGAAATTTAGCATAATCATTACAAAGGCCAATTTTATAGAATGTGCTCAATTGGTTTGACACTCATTTCATACAAACCATTCCATTCCAAATTACTTACAAATGGTCTCACATACAATGTTTTTCAGAATCCTTAGATAATACTTTCATATTTACTTTTAACAATAAGTATTACCAACCCACTATAGTTATTTATTTTAAACTTTTATGCCATCAGCAAAAGGTTTTATTTCTTAAAGCAATTAATTTTCACATTATATAATTCATACATATAAATGACCGCGCGTCTGCTGATACGAGTCGTGGTCAGATAAAATAGTAGTTTATTAGAATTGTGGCTATTCTACAAGCAGAAACAAATCTGGTGCATGGTAATCCTCGGCATTTAACAAAAAATAAGTACAAAGTTTAGAAATACAGGTAAATGACAGCTGCTCAGATGATACCACTGATTATATATCAGACTTTTTTTGTGAACATCAAGCTAAAAGTACACACTGCTTGTGATCTATACATTCCAACAGACGTGAGTTCCTTCGAAGTTACAGGAAAACAATATTGTTATGACCCTTTGGAAGATCCTGGTTCTTTTTTTAATTAAATCAAAGTATCTGTATACATACCAACTTATTTATAATTTAAAGTTATTGATCAATTTTCGACTTTATTGATCATGAGGTCAATACTGGAACTCCAACCCTGTCAATGATACTTGGGAAGCTTAGTAATCATCAATCAGTCAGTATACATACTTGGATTAAAAAAAAAAAATTTAAGCTGATGAATTCAATCACTCTGAACTGTGGCATTACATTAATAGTGAAAAATAAAAGTAATACTATGTATAGATAGTATAACTAGAAATTGTTATACATATAGTGATTCAATTGGATTTTAAAACAATCAAAGCAATGGCAGTGATAGGAATTATGATGCAGTGTGAGATCCTAAATTTACCACCTATTTTTTTATACATACATTTTAGTATAATAATAGTTAAATTGTATAATAATCATTTTAATTTACATTTAATTAAAGTGATAGTTTTCAAACAAATATATCATACCTAAATACGACGTATGGGCTATTTTTTATATTTTTTTAGGAATGTATGTCTACATAGAATTTATTCAAGTATGTTTAACATTCAATTTCTTTACTTAAATTTAGAAATGTTTGAACCAATAGTAAATGATATTTATTAATCTGATTGCTTCAACATTCTCAATAAGTTTTAACATTGCAATCATGTTTCACAAACGACAAAATTAGACAATCATGAATTAGATAAAACTATAATCAAATTCAATCAATCTTTACTGTTGAATAAATTTTCCTCACAAATATGCTAGTACCTATGTATCCCACAGTTCCACAAATAATTCCCAGAGCTAAGCTGAACAGAGCCATGTAGCCAAAATAAAAGGTAGTCTGAAATAGGCCATACATTTTAGTTTTGAAAAGGAAGTAATAGAAGGAGTACAAGTACACATAAATGGCTGTACTACCTGCAGATAGAAAACTGGTCCATTGCCAACGGTAATCCTCAGCATTTAACAAGAAATAGGTACAAACAATAGTCACACAAATAGTTACTATCATCAAGATTAAAAATACCAGTAACATAAATCCATATACATAATATATTTTGTATGCCCAAAAAGAAGTAAAGATGAAATACATTTCAATAAATATAGATCCAAATGGTAGTATACCTCCTACTATAATGATAATGAAAGGTTCCATAAACCATTTCTTTTCTGGTATGGGTCTAGGAACTGCATTAATACGACAGGGGTAATCAGGCTGACCTGCTAAATTGCGACCCAGTACTGTTCCCACAAGAGTTAGGGGTAATATCACAAAGGTACAAATGGACATAACAGCGATCATACTGCCAAATGGAATAGCTCGAGATGCATGGTAATACATAGCAATGAAATTGATGAAAAATGCTGTTCCACAAACAAGCACAGGTAATAAAAATGCTGAAAGCAACATTTGCTTTATCCACAATTTACCACCCATTCTGGCATAAAGAGATCCTCCAAAGTATCCATTTACTGGAGATGTAGCAGCATAGATAAATATTGCTGTAGAGAGTAGTGACCCTCTTTCAGTATACAATTCACCAAATATGGTAAATATTATAACTGCTAAAGTTACAACGGTAAGCTGGTACCCAGCTCCAATCAGTGCTGAAAATAGTGGCAAGTGAGGTACTGGCCTGAAAACATCACCATGAACCTGTTTCCACCCATATTCATCTCCCAAGTCCTTTTCCAAGTCATCAAGATCATCATCCTTAGAGTATCTTGCATAATCCTTTCGTAGTGTTCTCATAAGAATCATTGAGACAAGTCCTACTAAAAATATGACCATCATAAAACTGTTGAATATACTGAACCAATGAATTCGGTGCTGGAAGAAGTTTGGGTCCAAATATTTATCAAATCGGTCTTCAAAATGAATATTGCTTTTCTTCCAATTTACTTCATAAGTGAATGGAATCTTAGCATCGGGTGTCAATCGTTCCTTATTTTCAGCCGTGAGGTTTACTTCTACAATTCTGTTTCCATTGTATCCAATGTCAAATTTCTTGTGAGTCCAAATGTAATAGTGATCCCCATCGATTTCGCCTACCGTTCCCCATATCGGTAGGTCGTCTATATACATTTGATACCAGTAGTGATTCTTCACGGCATACACTAGTGCTTTGTAGGATTGATCATTCAGCTCGATGGCACAGAACTGTTGCGCCGGCACGTTATCCTTATACGTGATATCGAGACCACTGAATTCTAATTCTACTCCCTGAAGGGCTTCCGATAGGGTCTCATGGTAATGCCCAATAGTCACTTTAGTACCTACGCAGAATGGTAGCGAAAAATATGCATACGTTTCTTGGCGATTGTGATACGGTCCCACTGTATTCATCCAAAGCACCACTTGCTCTCCATCTTTATATGTATGCGTATGTTCATCACAATTAACTATAGTCCAAAATATAAACAACAAATAGAAATATTTCATTTTTATACAGCAAATAACTTACTAAAACCAATTAGAGTACAAATAAAATAAACATAACACGTAGGTATACGAAATGCCGAAGTGGCGATGTCGATTGGACATCTATGTGATCTATGGTGAGTAAAAAGTTGCCATCCAACAAAACTACTACCTACAGTATAGATCGAGTTTTGACCACAGGCACAACTAAAGTCAGGTAGGATAGGATATCGACTGAAGGACTTGTATCCATGGTCATGAAATAAATTAAAAAAAAAAAGTAGGATAGGATAAGGACTTTACGACTGAAAGAGATCCGTGGTCATGAAATAAATTAAAAAAATATATATTATGGTCTTCACTGACTGACATAAACTATTACTAAATCAACTCCGATCGTCCGATCCGGCTGCGGCTCCGGTTCTGGGGGTTTACTCCCTAAGCACGAAGTTCGTAGTTTCGACCTTCGTTACGGGCGTTTCCTATTACGTATCACCTACGGACGGATGATTCGTTCCAGGCCCGAACTAAGGGTCAGCTCACACCAAGACGCGACGCGACGATACTGGAAGAGGCCAGTGATTACGAGCTGCACCACGCGCCACCGCGAGACGCATCGCAACGTCGTGAGGCGCACCGCCGCTCTTGCACGCTGCGCGTACCGGCAATGCACCGCTGCGTCGCGATGCACCGCGCTACGCCGCGAGGCATCACGAGGCGCAGCGCTGCATGGTGCAACGTATTCTAAATTCTCACAATGAAATTAATGTGTATCCTTTCGTGTAGAAAACAAAGTTCTATTTTGAGTCGCTCTTTTAGTGTGCGCGCAGCGTCGCGTCTCGGTGTTAGGGTTAGCTTACCCTAAGAAAAGAATGAATGACAACACAATTTGACAGTTGTCCCTACTCCTTAGAACAGTTTCCATAAACTTCATTTTTCATAGTGATTTGATTTCATAGTAAAAACTGTCAACTTGACAGCCGCCATATATCTCAGGTACAGTGGCCAGCACATCAAGCTACCACAATCTGTCAAATTTCTTTGATTGAATTTCATCTTTAACACAACTTATTAAGGTTCATTTTCAATTGGGAATAATTGACAGTTTTGGATAGCTTGACCTGCTGGCGTCTGTACAAAGGGCTGTTGTATGGACTTTTGATGACTTCCTTTCTTTGATTGATTTTCAACTTTAAGATAAAATTGTAAGGTTCATATTCAATTGGCGAAATTTCACAGTTTTGGATAGCTTGACCTGCTGGCATCTGTACAAAAAAACAAAAAATAAAACGGAAAATAATCTGAAGCATAGACAATGCAGTGAGCAGTCTGCTTCATTGCAAAATGCAAACACTGTCTAAATAATAGACAGAGTAGAGTAGTAGTAGTAGTAGTAGAGACATTCAATCCATACAGCCAAAGCAATTAAAGCCGTTACATTATTTGGTGGAAATAATTTTATTATTCTAAGATACCAGAAAAGGTGGCTTAAGCAAAGAGATGTAGGTATCTCTTCAGCACTTCGAGCTTATTCTCTTCTTCGTCAGCAGACATTGGGGTAGATTTAGGCTGTGGGTGATGATGGAATATTTTGTGAAGTTCGTCATAGTTAAAATGATAAATAAATAAAATATTACGATATCGTGTTACAAATATCGATATTTACGTGCTATCAAGTCAAATGTCAATCGTTAAATATCGATGTTTCGACATTAATGTCGATATTTATCTAATATCGCAAAATATGGCGCATCCCTAAGCTATTATTTAAAAAAAGTACTCTTCTGTTGTGTCAAGATTTGAGGTTAAGAAGTCTTAGGTTTATGTGCGTGTTTATTATTAATTGGTAATTATTTAAAATGGAAGTAGACTTGCCTAGTTGCGTCCAGGCTAGACTTAAATCAGATACTGGGGAAGAGACAGGAAGCCCCCTAGATCTACCTCTGAACATAACTAGAGATCAACTACAACTTATATGCAATGCCCTTTTACAACAGGTAAGTAAACGATTTCTAAATAAATAATGGGTCGAAAGTTCGTCTTAGGGTTGAAAAGTCTTTAAAACTATAACAGATTGTTTAGATTACTTTAGATAAAAATAATATTTAATATTTTCAGGAAGACAAGCCATTTCTATTTTTTGTTAAAGATGTTGAAATAACAAATAGCCTCCAGGATGCGCTTGACATCAAAAGTTTGAACTCCGAAGAAGTTGTTGAAATCATATACCAGCAACAAGCTGTGTTTAGAGTCAGACCAGTTACTAGATGCACCAGGTATGTACCTAGGTTTCTAATAAATAAAACGAAAAATACCCACACATGCAATTTCAAATTCAGGTTTGAAATTCAATTGTTATAGATGTACCTGTTGGAATGTCTCATTTGTATTAAAAATATATTAAATTTAAACTATGGAGATTTATAAATCTATATAATTAATGGTTAATTTTTACATCATGCTCATGTTTTTATGACTAACGGTCATAAAAACATTAACATAATATAAAATTGTAGAATATTTTCAAGTATTGGCTAACTACCTGGTAGAAAACTTCTATTACATGGTACCTAAATGTACCCGCGACCTGTGGGTGTACATCAGAACACTTCTGCCTTTCAGGGAATATATGTGTGAGGGTATGAATGATTACATAATAGTATCTAAATTAATTTTATATGATTACAGTTCAATACCAGGTCATGCAGAAGCAGTAATATCAACTAGCTTCAGCCCATCTGGAAAACAGTTGGCTAGTGGTTCAGGAGATACCACTGTCCGGTTTTGGGACCTGAATACACAAACACCCCTGCATGTATGTAAAGGTAATGTTTAATAAGATATGTAAGATATTACAGATCACACCTATCCCCTAAAGGGTTAGGTATGTGTTACATTCACATTGGTATTAAATAGACAAGAATAAGCTATATCAAGAACTAGCTGATCTGACAGACATCGCCAGATGCCATGTTGGCAGTGTTTTCTGAAGCTTCTTGTTTGAAGTCAAGACTTCAACAACTTAATAATTAATAGTGCAACTTATTCGAAACCCAAGGGTTTTGAATAAGTTGCACTATTACTATTAAGTAGGTCCTTTAAATCTTTTTCGAATTATCCCAATACTTAAAACTTCTTACACACATAATTCAACAAAATGACTGCTGATCCCAGAGGGATCTTGTTAACAATTTTGTAGATAATTTCCAATATTTAGGTTACTGTTTTTACCAGTACCAGTTTTTACATAATGCACTTATCTTTGTTTTTATTTTTAATTTAAGGTCATTCCAATTGGGTTCTTTGCATCAGCTGGTCACCAGATGGGTTCAAACTAGCATCAGCATGCAAGCAAGGCAGGATAATTATATGGAATCCAAACACGGGCTGTCAAATTGGAAAGACAATGATTGGACACAAGCAATGGGTCACCGCACTTACCTGGGAACCTTATCATATGTATGTATACAAGCTCTTTTTTCTTACATCTAAAAATCTGAATAGACTAATTGACTGTATTCAAATTGCTTAAAAATCTTTAAATTTTACCATTTCATTAAGTAAAACATCTTGCTGAAAACTTTTATCAACAGTGCACAAGCAAGGTAAACAAAGTTTAGTGTTTACAGCAACAGAACTATACAATATTTCTTTAACAATTATAATTAAATAGAAATCCAGAATGCAGAAAACTGGCCAGTTCTTCTAAGGATGGTGATGTAAGGATATGGGATACAGTAACAGGCCTCACAATCTTAAGTTTAACAGGACATTCTAAAGCTGTCACATGTGTAAAGTGGGGTGGCAATGGACTCATCTACACATCTTCTCAAGACAGAACAATAAAGGTTAGTCTTTTAACTTACATGCTGATTATGACAAATAAACTTCTAATGAACCCCATTAGAAGTTTATTTGTCATAATACCTCAAAGTTCACCTATGATGCAAGGTAAATTGCCTCAAATAAATAACATTGTTGAAGGTATGGAGAGCGGATGATGGAATTCTATGCAGGACTTTAGAAGGACATGCTCATTGGGTCAATACAATGGCGCTCAGCACCGACTATGTCCTTCGAACTGGACCTTTCCATCCAGTCACAGATCAGCAAGCCTCCATTAGTGACAGTAAGTTAAGAAAATATTTTCAAATCCAGAACTTTCCTTTGCCATAGTAACAGGCCTGTTGCCGCTTAGTAGCCTAATATACAATCTGGTACTGGATTATTACTAATTTATGTAAATCAAATTAAATTAAAATCGGCTAGTAAAGTTCCGAGATATAAAAGTCTTTGGCCCCATTGGGCCATAACCTATTAGAGCTTATTTAGACAGTGCGAGAAATATCGTGCAAGTTGCAGTACATTGCAGTCTATGATCGATCCCTTATGATACCATAGCCGGGCGGTCCCGCAATGTTGTAGCGCAACTCGCACGATATTTATTGCATTGTGTAAATAAAGCTTTATTGTAGAACTTGTATGGTACATGAAACACTTGACGACCCATCCTTCTATAGTTCGCTCTCTGGCATAAAATTAAAATGCATACATATTCTAAAAATAAAATATTATATATTCTGAACTATCTTGTTACATCTTTTTAGAAAACATTCTCCAACAGCGTGCTCTCGAACGATACGAAGCAGTTTGTGGAAAAAGCGATGAACGTTTGGTATCAGGATCAGATGATTTTACGTTATTTCTTTGGCTGCCTGAGAAAGAGAAACGACCTTTGGCCCGAATGACAGGCCATCAACAGCTTATCAACGACGTAAAATTTTCTCCAGACACAAGGTATTGTATTTATTTATTATAAAGGTTTGGGCACATAATTAATCAGCAAATTCTCGAGAAATGTAATTATTCAGAAATTATTATGCTTTAAGTTTTATTTGGGCAAAACTATTAAAATAAACCTACAACTAATTCAGATTTTCTTTATAGAATAATAGCATCAGCTTCATTTGATAAGTCAGTCAAATTGTGGGACTCCATAACAGGAAAGTTTATAACAACTCTCAGGGGTCATGTGCAGGCAGTGTACATGGTAGCTTGGTCAGCTGATTCCAGACTTCTATTGAGCTCTAGTGCGGATTCTACATTGAAAGGTATAGTGTTACAATATTTATACGTACAATTTTTATATGATTCAATTGTTGAGGCAGTCTATATAAATACAGTTATTTCTTCTTCAGTTTGGAATATGAAAACAAAAAAATTAGAGTTGGATTTACCAGGACATGCTGATGAAGTTTTTGCTGTAGATTGGTCACCAGATGGAGCTTATGTAGCCTCTGGTGGAAAAGACAAAGTTTTAAAATTGTAAGTTTCAAACTATTTATGATTTTAACTTAATAAAGTACAAATTTTAATGCTTCTATTAAATATTTTTACAGGTGGCAACACTGAATGATATGAAGCAATTAAATTGGAATACAACTTTATTAATGAATAAATTGTTACATAATTTCTGTAATGAATAGTTTCACTTAATTTTTATGCTCTTTTTGACATTAGCTTTTATTCCTGAAGCTTCTCCAGCATATCTAGTTATCTCAGTTCTAGGTTCACGAACAGCTCCCTTCCTCCTGATCTTTGCCTTTCTATATTTGAGCTTATGTTTAACTCTTGGGTTTCTCTGATCCTTCTTTCTATGTGGAGTCAAGCCCTTATTTTTAGCAATTTGATAAGTAATTTCACGTTTTTCGCCGACATCCTCGGGTACAATATCCCTTGATGAGGTAGAAGGTTTGTCTTCAGTCTCAATTTCATGAGAGGAAACATTATTATCAGAAAAGCCACTTTCTTCAGATTCATCATTGTTTCTCTGTGGGTCAACACCCCTGTTAGACTTGAAGAAGTCATTGCCTTCATACTGACCTTCATCTTCATCATCAGAAACACCAGTATCTTCAGCATCATCTTTTTCAATGGCACTAATGAGTTTTAACTTCTTAGCTGTTGATTCAGGAGACAGTCTCCCTGACTTGCGTTTCCTAATTTCAGTAACATGCAAGTCTAAATTTTTTCTCACTGCAAGCAATATTTTTTCTATTTGAGGTTTAATAACATCCAAATAAATAGGCTCCATTTTGTTTAACATTTGTCTATACTGGTACAGCCTCTTTATAACAGGATGGTTCTGAATATTGATTCTTTGACTTTTTAGAAGTAAATAAAAACTTATATTAGTGCAGTAATTCAATATTAGATCATAATTTGTTTTAACAAATTTTGAAGCAGGACATGCAGGAAGTTTTCCATCTTTGACAAGTTTAAGAAGAGGATGTAAATCATCTTTTGCAACTGTTAATTTTGATTTAAAATCATCAATAAGACCAGAAAATTCTGGACTTTCTTTTTCAAACAGCTGTAGCTTTTGCCTTTTTGACATCTGACTTAAATCACTTTTTATCACAGTTTCTTTTTCTTCAACATCTGCAATCTGTTGTTTGAAAAAATCCAATGTGAAGTCCTCTTCACCAAGCTGTTCCAATAGCCTTTTCTGAATGTTCTTTGCTTCTTCTTCTTCCATAAGTGCAGCTTCCTCATCATTGCCAAACCCTCCATAATCCTCATCAACGTAATCTGTTGAATAGTATGATCTTTTCTTTTTACCCCAAGCCTTAGAGTCAGGCAAATCATTATCTGACTTTTCTTGACCTTCCACATCACTATCAGCAATACCTAAATCTTCATTTTCAGAATTGTCTGATTCAGAGAAAGCATAAACTTCTTCACTGTCTGAATCATTATGTTTTCGCTTACGGACTTTCTCCAGTAATCTTTTTTCTTTAGATGTGTATTCATCTTCTGAATCTGAAGGCTCATAATTACCTTTTATATCAAAGTTAGAATTTACCCTGTAATGATAAAATGTTTAACTATGATTAAATATAACTACATATAGATACACATTCATGTAATGCTAAGATGATGTGTTTGTGGGAGAACATGGAGGCCTACAATGCAATTGTGTTTCAGGATGTTATACCATGATTCTCCGAATTTATTTCAGTGTTTCTTCTCAGTGGTCAACAATAAGGACGTGCCATCTAAAGAATTGTATAACATTGACTTTTAAGTGTCTTATATATTTACAGAAATAAATACATAAATATTATACTTTAGATATCTTAACATGACAATAGGATCCTTCAGAAGATGTTCAACTTTCCAAGTAAAAGAAAAAAAAGTTTAGTTTGATAATTATTACTTAGGTAGGTACATATAATTCTGTAGTCTGACTTCAGACTTGTGTTTAATAGTAGTAGACTTAGTATTAGCCGTAAGTTATTTAATTTTATTGGTGTGTGTTAGAAAACCACTATTGTATTGGGGTCATCCTGTAAAGATAGTGTAAAATAAAGAAAACTTACTTAATTTTGTCTGCCATTATGAACGTGAATGCTGCTAACCAGAAATAAAACCCATGCAGCGTGTAAGGTTAGTAATCCATTCGTTACAATCCTGCACTTCTATAACATAATAACTAGTAAAACACAATTAAGATGATTGAAATAAGTATTATTTTCCGTTACTAATGCGAGTACGTGCATTAAATTGAAATAAAATTATGTGCCTCTGCCTCGTTGTTTTAGATGTTACAATGCACAATTATTGACAGTGACATGCTTAAGCATCAAATTGATTGACAATTCGAAAGAGATGAAGATTTTTTTTTTAAATATTTTTGGCATGGCTTCAGAGGCCTTTGTACAATACTGGACTAGCTAGACGGGCTAGAACACAGAAAACACTCTCAAGCACTGACCTCTATAATACATTGTAGAGGTCAATGCCCTCAAAGGCCACACTCGGTCTCATCTAGTGATTAGTCACTAGATGAGACCGAGTGTAGCATCCATCCACTAGAGAGAAAGAAACTATTGTACAGGTATTTGCACCAATCTCATTATAATTCACAATAATATAACAGTGAGAATGTACTTATGTTTTAATACATTGTATTATCGCGGTCAGTGCCCTCAAAGGACCATTAGAGTCACTAGACGGGACCGAGTGTGGCATCCACTAGAGAGAAAGAAAATAATAAACTATTTTACAGGTGTTTGCATCAATCTCATTATAATTCACAATTTAACTGAGTGATAATGCACATAATGTGTCAGATAATATTGGGCATCCCTAGTTCTGTCACTAGTGTTGCGTGTGTTGGTGTGGAGTGGTTGTGTGTGTGTGTGACTTTACTTGTTTGTGGACTTGTGGTTGTTGTTGTTGACTTTTGACTTGTGTGGTACGCTCTCTTGTCTATTTGTATTTATTTTTGTATCCTTAGTATATTTTTAGGTTAACTTTTTAAGTATTGAAGGATTAGAAATTGGGATAGTTTTATTATTATTGAGCGCATCGAGTGTAGTGAAATATTATTTTTACGTTTTCTAAAATATGGGTTTAAATGTGATACCAAAGAGTTATATATTGTTGTTGTTTTTGTTTTATGAAATAATTGGTGCTAAGCAATTTACTTCTCGTGATTTTAATGAGGCTAAACTGGATGAATGTCGGCGGTGTAAGGTATTAACAGATTCCATTAATTACTGGCTTGATCACACTTCCAGAGGGAAATATGAAGGTGGTGATGCAGCTTGGGAAGAAGCTAAATTAAAATCGTATTCGCGCAGTGAGATTCGTTTAGTAGAAATACAAGAGGGTTTATGTTCAGAGCGTAAAACACATCAAGATGCTTGTTATTCTATAGCAGAAGAAGCCGAACAAGTTTTCGAAAAGTGGTGGTTTAACAAAGATCCGGTTTCTGTAGATTTACATACATGGCTTTGCATTGAGGCGCTTCAACATTGTTGCCCAAGTAAACACTACGGAGAAGAGTGCACTCCTTGCCCTCTGGATAAAAACAATCAAGTTTGTTCTGGACATGGACAATGTGATGGTGCCGGTACTCGCAAAGGAAATGGTACTTGTATATGCAAAAAAGGTTACATTGGGACAATGTGCAATGAATGTGCTAAAAACTTTTACCAGACAACCATTGGTTCTTGCAAGTCTTGTCACAAATCTTGCAATGGCTGTAGTGGTGAAGGTGCAACTGCTTGCAAAGAATGCAACTTTGGCTGGCAATTACAATCAGGTGTTTGTGTAGATATAGATGAGTGTTCATCTTCACTTTGTGAACTCAACAAGTATTGTGTTAACACTGAGGGTTCTTATAGTTGCAAAGGCTGTGATTTATCATGTAAAACATGTATGGGTGGAGGAGCATCAAACTGTACGTCATGTGAATCCATTAATGTGCTGTGGTTTGGTATGTGTATAGATAGTGAATTAAAGCAAAATATTTTGACAAGTGCATACAAAAGATTAGCATTGTATATGGGTTTGCTAATTTTGACATTGTTTATATCTAGAACCTCAGTATCAGTAGCTTCAATTATAGTATTTGTTATTGCCATATTTATGTATTTTTCAGAGAAGAATTTAAAAATTAATACAATGGATGTAGTTTTTCAGATGTGGCATTAATCCTTTTAAGTTGTTGTAAGTTATTCATTCCATATTGTATATTTCAGTATATTAAAAAGTATATTGTACATCTTTATTGCTTTCTATGCTAGTTTGTAGAAAACAAATTTACTTTGAGCAAAGAAAACCTCTTTTAACCTTTTGACCGCCACCATGGACATGTATAGACGTCAAATGAAAACTTCCTCACGACGCCAACAACGGCATGGCACATCAAACATACCAGTAGTTCAAAATAAATACCTATACAAAAATTTGTTGTTTTTTTTACCTATTATTAGATACTAGAATTTGTTGCTTGGCATAGAGAACACAGATTATCGTTATTGACATGGTCAAAAGGATAATCTTATAAGCTTTTCTTTTCAGTTAAAAACAATGTACATTGCAAATAGAAATTATGAAAATTGTTACTGAAACTGGACTGAAAAGTTTTTTTTTTAAATTAATTTAATAGTAATTTAAATATTCATGCTGCTTGTTTTTTACATAATGCATATATCAAAGTATTTTTGCATTTGGTTTTAAATCAAAGAAATCCATAAATGAAAATATTTAGAAATGTGTATTAAAAATACATTTTATTGCAAAATTTATGTAACTACAGTTTTAGTGTCATTTATATACAAAAATTAAATACAAAGTTTAGGTTTTATAACCAAGTTGTAGAATACTATATAATACAGCTGCTAGTGATTTTTCACATAAACTCGACAGTAATCAGTGCAATTTTAATTAGCCAGCAGGTGTAGTAAATTTTGATTGATGTCCATTAGCTCAAAATAAATTACTCAATTAATACGTAAATCCTAGAATAGGATACAGAACAGGTGTCTTAGACACAAAGCAATGGTCCAGTGTCTGATATATAAAGTTATGACTTGTGATTACAACAAGTCAATATTTTTATTTTTAACCAGTGAACCTAAACACATTATGCAAGTAGATGGTAAACACTGTTTAGTTGGCAGTAGATGTGTTCAAGGCAATCATATAACAACCACATTACTTTGACTTATCTCCAATATAACTTTGTGGCAGTGTATGTTATTTTAAAACAATTGTGATAATTCAATGGGGAAAAAAATCAGGTTGAGACCTAACACCTGCAGATATTTTTAAAAATAGTACTTTCTGTCTTAGTAATTTGTTCATTGCATATATATCAAATTTATGTGTTAAATCGCTTATTCAATAACATAAGTTAATAATAGTTCTTATATTATAAAATAATGTTATTGCAAACATATCCATCATCGTCAAAACTGAAGCTACAATACAAACAAGGTAACATTAATTAAAATTAAGGTATAAATTCACAAGTTTTACGATAGCAACTAGAATTTACTGTATTTTGTGAAAAAGCTCATTTCAAGTCAAATCATTATCACCACGCAATTGGAACCATATTTATCTATTATGTGGAAACATGCCACTCTATATTATGAAGAATATTATTGGCAACCTTTATTTTGGCAACAGCAAGCACATATTGTATACATTCTCAGTCTGACAAAAATGTTTCCTAATAGTAATATAAAAATAATGACTGAATACAAATCAATGTGCTAATATGTTCTATAATGAATGACACAAAGCAAATGTTACCAGCATTGTGTTATCAAGCAATACTTAAGTATGTGTCATTTATTTTATTTAATAAATGTAAAACTGCTGACTAAATACATTTATCATTTTAAGTATCAACAAAAGATCTCAACTTAAAGTACCTATTTGATCAATATTATAATTCTCGAAGATAATAATTACTCACAACTAATGGTTCTAAATTCTAAATGAATGCCGATAACTTCTATAGAAAGTATAAATTAACAATAAAAGGTGAAGTTATAACACAATGTAATTAGTGATATAACACTACAATAAATAAATAAAAACGATCCATAGCTCTAGTTTCTATAAAAACTGTGTTGATTTTTATTTTGTGATTCAAGATATTAAAGAGAAATTCTGTGATAAATAGTGGTCTTTGGTGAAGAATAAACATTGCATCAGAGTTGACAAAAACAAAAACGTGGAGTTCCTTATCTTACTCTCAAATATATTACTCAACAACAAAACTATGGTAAATAAAAGGTTAGTCTCAACATAATAAACACAAATAAATGAAATTAACTGTTCTAAGATTTTTTCTTTTTGGTAAAATTTCCTTTTAAGTACTAAAATAACACCATTCCTCTAAGCCTATTTGTGAAATAGAACACCTACATTATTTAAACTAGTCATCTTAGTCGATGTGACACCTACAGTTGCAGGAAACTTACAATAGTACTAGAAAGTGGTGCTGATAACATAAAATCTCTTAATAATAACGTCCACACGACTAGCATGTAAAATGCTATAATGTGGTCTATCGATATATAATCCATGAAATAAATAATTCATCTTGATTTCAATATACCATTGACTATGAAATCATACAACCCAATGCGTTATTTCGTCGTCTTAACACATTCACACATTCATAAATGGTAAGTAATAATAGTTTAGTGATGTTAACTTTTTTCATCTCTTTAATAAACTATAGATATAGTCCTATTTTATTTCCGTTATAATGTTTGCTCAGATTATAAAAGTCTTACTTGTCTTGTCTAGTTATTCATAAATACAATCGTTGACATAAACGCGGTCAGAGCAAAGGCTCTAGATGGCAGTGAGTTCGAATGGCAACGCGCGTCTATAACTATAGATAACTACTTCCTAGTCTTAGTTTGGGCTATTGCAAAGTTCGCGGGTTCATTATGGTTCGTCATTTAATTGCTTCAATACACGACCATACATTGTAAGCCTTCAGTTAGATAATCGGTAATTATATCGATACAATCATTGCCTTTTACAATTCTTGATTTTTCAATTTTATTAAGTATCTCCGCATGATTTTCTCTGTACTCATCAGTAATACTATAAAATGTTTGAATTGCATGATTCAATAGCAATAATAATATTGATAATATCGAAATTGTCATCCATAACCAAAAATACTACTCCTCACAATTTATCATTATCAGTCTGCTCGAATTTATGCTAATCGTTTTATTACCATAATTGATTAATTTTATTTCGGTCCCTCTTCTAAAAACTCGCGTAAAAACATTAATCTTTCTGTCATCATTTCCAATTCAGCCTAAAGAGCCTGCTTCGGCGGCGGCGGCGGCAATGACCGCTGCACACGTCACAACCGCATTCTAATTTTATGATTTAAATTTGAACCACATCACACGGCATACTGATAATGCAGCTTAAAAGTAAATGATGCATCTAAATGATACATCTATGATCAGTCTGTTGTCATAATTAATGGAATGTATTACTTGAAGTATCAGTTCTGTTCATGTGTAAATAAAACCGAGCCGAATCCAAAATGCTTCACAGCGTTGTATCCTCTACATACACATGATCAATTGGGCCAAATCCGAAACTACGAGAAAAACTCTAAAATGTTATCCGACTACATCATCCGATTCTTGAAAAAAAGCCTTGAATTAAATTAACCGGAAATCGAACACACACTAAACATTACCTGTATATGATTACAATCTCTATATTTCTAATGTTGGAAGTTTCTCTGTTTTTCTAAGCAGAAAAATATTATGATTTTGGAAATAGTAGGCATGTACCTATTGACAATATCGATTGATAATAAAAATCCCCAGAACCCCGGGAATGCATATTAGAAAAATCCTTTTCAGTACTTTGAAGTAACTAAATGGTGTTTAGATAATTTATAATACTGGAATATATATTAAAATAAAGGCGGATGAACGTAGTAACTGTGGTGAAATAATAAAGAATTAAATAAGACAAGCTATGTGTTGCTTCTACACAAGTACGAATATACTACCAGTGTAGGCAGTTTCTCACTTTCACTTCTAAACAAATATTGCCGCGGCAACTCAGATTTAGAGCAGTATTAAATGAAACAAAAATATTCTATGACCGTTCTGCGAGTGCTCATATTATGTCGCTCCGGTGTTGTGTAATCTAGCGCTTCTGGTATGATGCTATAATTCTGAGTTTTTGACCTAACGTGAACGTAGGTCCGGTCTGTGCGATGTGCGAGTGCGATGATCGTGATACTAGTGAAGCTAGTGTAGCTAGTCGAGCAGCGAGTGCGGCGAGTGCGGCGCGCGGTGGTGCGTGGAGAGCTGCGCGGCGAGCTGGCGCTGCTGCAGCAGGCAGTACAGGATGCCGGCCTGCGCCATGGCGTCCACGGTGCCGGCCGCCAGCAGGTCGGTGCGCTGCTTGCTGCCGGCGCCCGCGCTGCCCGGCCGCAACAGCGTCGGACCGAACACCGTCGCCAGATTGTGCAACGACATCTTGTTTTCGCCCTCGTGTTGGTTCACTCTGTATAATCAAAAAATGTTAGTTAAACTTTTAAAATTAAAATGTTATACAAGCATAGTAATAAGCATGGTAAGCGGTTACCGGTTACCGTAACCTATAGACGCTTGTAACATCAGGGGTCTTGCGCGTTGCCTACCCTGTAAAACGAAAGAGGAATAGTTGGGTTGGCAATATATGGGTCAAAGTCCCACCACTGCCAACACAATGTTTCCTCGCGGAGCACTGGCAACCTTGCTCACCGTAAGGAACAGCACCATTAAGCTGTGTTACTTTCCCAGTCGGGCAGCTCCAATTTGAGTGGAATTACTCCCACTCTCTCTTAAAAACTTATAACCTCTCTTATAACTTATAACCAATATTTTCATTTGCTAGTTTGCGAATTTTAGCTCCAGTAAAGCCTGAAAGATAAATAATCAACAAACGAATACATAATGATTTGAATCTGTATTTTAATATATAGGTTATACGTTATAAGATATATACGTTATAGGTTTACATATACGTTATAAGATAAAACTTACTTGACAAAATGGTTAAGCAGGAAATCGATACAATTTTTGTTGAGATCGGGCAGCTGGGCGTAACATTTGAGGAGTGCATGTCGTCTTGTATGAGCTGGTCCCGAGTCCACGGAAGTGCCAGCACCCTACAAAATAATAATAAGTTACGTACTGAAATTAATAATAATGTGCAGAATACTATCTATTATACACACTTGAGTAGCTCCCCAAGCCTTTAGGAGTTCAGGATAGAGTGCGTCAGTGAACAAAGCTTCGGGTAACTCCCGCAAGTACAACTTCAACACGCCGGTAACGGAGTGTATATCAACCTCCTTGAGCAACTGCTCCGCTTCATAGGCATCTGAAATTAATTCATTGATTTATTTAATAAAAGGAACACCAACAATATTTAATTTAAACATACAAAACAAAATTTTAATATGGTATCCAAAGACTCAAACTGTTACCAGAAAAGGAAATTGATTCCGGTATCGATTCATAATAACACTTCTAATTCTCTAATGTATTGTATTTGCCCTTTTCAAGACTGTGATAATATGAGGTACTCACTGGTTTCAAAGCTTTTCTTGAGTCGATTGAGGTCGGAGGCGCTGCCCGACACGCGATACACGCCCACCTCGTGAATGCCGCGCCGCTCCACCTCGCGCACGCACGCACTTATTATAAATGGGATGTTGCGTTTCTCACGTCTATGAATATAAAAAAAAAACTATTTTGTGACTTCGAACGATTAGAATTTCATAGTTACCCTACGAGCGCTCGGGCGGCAGCAGGCGCCGCCCACGCACACGTGCGAGCCACTCACGTCACTACAGTTGTAAGGTACAAGTATGTGCTCACTTGGCGACGTGCGTGATCTTGTTGCCGAAGAGCGCGCCGGGCTTGGCGGAGGGCACGCGGCGGGCCGAGCGCTCGGGCGGCAGCAGGCGCAGGCGCAGTGTGAGCGAGCCGCCGCCCACGCACACGGTGCGCCCCACACCGCCGCCCGCACTCTCCGCCACCCACTCGCGGGACAGCTGCACATAACAACACCCATACTACATGTCACACGGGCGGGCCTACGGTAAACACCCTAAGGTTAGGTAAGACGAGAAAATTTTGGCTGTCAGATATTATACATACTGTATTCGACAAAATTAATCAGTTTATAGGGAATATCAGTAAACTGTGATAACTATTTAAATTTATGAAGGAAGCCTGAACGCGATTTTCTCGTCGACGTGTAGTCTGCCAACCCACATAAGGATAGTTTGTGGAGCGACAATAAATGTGTTGATCACTACGACGGTGCACGAAATTCAGTACACTATACCTCGGTTATTCCCTTTACTACATGAGACCTAATACCATTGTGTTTTTGGCGAATGTCACGAATCCAATATAGGGGTAGGATGATGGAAGGCAAGTACGGATTTTGATCGTTACGAGACCGATATACCCTACCGCCTCCGCGCGTGGTAGCAGTCGATCCATGGGGATTTTCTGCACCCTAAAATAAAGGGGGCCCCATCCTGTGTAATAGACTTTCTTACTGATAAACAGGCACAAATCCAATCTGCTCCTACTGAGAGCCGTTTGGATATTGGAGTGTACGTATGTAAAATTTACTACAATTTAATAAAAAATCCTAGATCGTAATAACGCCGCCCGTTGTAATTTATTATTTATTAAATAGAAAATGCCCAGTCTTACTAAATACTGTTTGTTGTACAATAAATAAATAGATATAGCTGAGCCAAAAAGACTGGAAATATTAAGTGCGTCTTTACAGTACGTGTGGCAACCCAATAATTATACTAGGACTCCAAATTTTGATTATTGTTACTAAAGTGTAATAATTATAATATGTGTTTCTCATGTAAGTCAATATTTTATTCTTATGGATAAATAAAGAATCTTAAATCCGTAAATTAATAACCAAAAATCTGACAGAATCTGAAAAACGAATAAAGGGTGTTTTTTATAGAACTTTAAGCTGGCAACACTTTTTTAACAGGCGGCCATTTCGTCAGCTGTCAAATGATTTACGTTTAGTTTGGTTTGGCAAATCAACATGAATAGAGGCTGGCGCCTGAAAAACGCTTCCAAATTATGCAAATTTATTTTGAAAATCATGGTTCTGTTCGAAACAAGATTGCCGTTGATCCCGATTTTCAAAAGCGAATTTTGTTTAGCGATGAAGCTCACTTTTGGTTGAATGGATACGTCAATAAACAAAACTGCCGTATTTGGAGAGATGATAATCCTCAAGTGTATGTTGAGACACCGTTACATCCCGAAAAACTGACGGCTGGTGGAATAATTGGTCCGTACTTCTTTAAAAACGATGCTGGCCAGAACGTTATGCAGTCAATGGTGACCGCTATAGAGCCATGATTACTGACTTTTTCGTTCATCAATTGAACATTTGAACCATGATGTGCAGGAGCTGTGGTTTCAAAAAGACGGCGAAACATGTCACACAGCTCGTGCCACAATTGATTTATCGAAGGAAACGTTTGGTAACCGCATAGTTTCGCGTTTCGGACCCTTCAATTGGCCTCCAAAATCATGCGATTTAACGCCACTTGACTATTTTCTGTGGGGATATGTGATGTCGCTAGTCTACGTCGATCATTCCGGAACGATTGACCACTTGGAGGACAACATTCGCCGCGTTATTGCCGATATACAGCCACAAATGTTGGAAAAAATCATAAAAAATTGGACTTCCAGATTAGACTACATCCGAGCCAGCCATGGCGGTTATATGCCAGAAGTCATATATAAAATATAATGCCAGAAGACTATAATTCGAATAATGTAAATTACATGTCAATTTTTTAAAAAAACATCTCGTTTGATTCCATTTTAAAGTCCTATACCTCTAAAAAAAACAACCCTTTACAAATATTCTAGTCTATATAGTTATGTTATGTTAACACCCTGAGCAGGCTCAGCTTTAGAATCATTTTTCATCATTGCTTTTGTCATCTACGACATTAGTGAATAATCACTTTATCTATTGGATCTCTATCGGATTTCTGAACCTTTCCTGAAATTCGGCTAAGAATCGCAAGAAAACTTGATAAGTCACTGATTCACCCATCCTATAAATAGTCTTATTCATTATCACGGCACGACAAGAAAATACTTCTGAGGAATCTTAAGAATTTTGTGAAAACAACCCAGAATAAATAAAGTTAACAAATAAGGTACTAGCATCTGCCAAATAAGTAGTGCTGCTACAAGTAATGTTTTTTATTTACTGTTGTCACCGTGTCAGACTCTTTTTTGCCAGACTATACTAGCCTAGTGGGTGAGTGACTGAATAAGAAATCTGTATGTAGATACAGATTTCTTATTCAGTCACTCACCCACTAACCACTCTCTAACTTAAGATACCTTGTTGTGTTCGGTGTCTCGAACGATGGTGAACGAATGCGAAGCAAGATACTATGCGTTTCAAATAAGAATAGGACAGCTCCAGCCATCTTGTAACGTCATACATAGCTGTCAATTCAAACCAGCTAGGTAGGGTGAACAAAACAAATATTTTTGAAATAATATTTTGTAGGTATTTAAAATATTCCACTGACTGTTATTTAGAAGAAAATTAGATATTTTATACCTATATATATTAATTAATTTAGGAGATGAAATCCGTGCAACGACCACGAAAGGTGTCCACAAGATGGAGTACTATCACCAACACTATGGTGCCTCGTAGTGGACTCTCTATTACACGATGATATAGTCACAATGGTCAATTCAGATACCCTGTTTCGGTAAACAGGGTATCTTACTTCTATAAATGTGTGGGTACACATTTGCGCGTGATCAAACTTCATCTTGCATAAAATCATCTTCATAGATGCAGTATGCATCGGTATCGGAGTTTATATTGAGTGTCCGAGATATGGCCTAAGTCAAAACAGTTACCTTGATAGTACACTTGCCGCGCAGCACAGGGCGAGCCGCGTCTTCATACAAGAGCAGCCGCAAGTTCTGCGAGCCCTCTAGGTCCAACGTAAAGCTCTCGTTCCAGCGCGGCTGTGCGCTGCGACACACTAGTTTCGACTTGGCCTTGCGGAAATAGTGGCCGTACGAATCTACTTCCACCACTATGTAGTAGTCTACAACAAAATTATTCATTAGGTAAAAACTATTATAAACATCGAACAAGGTATTTGATTTTAGTATTGTTCACTGTTTTTAGCATTACGCGTGTAAATTAATTTAAGGGTAATATGTTCCGATAAATGTGTCACTGTGTCATACGTCTCATGTTCAGAGCGTTTGAATAACTGGACGCGTCGGGAGGACACTGCGATTCGTACAAGAGAAACAAGAGCATGTCGACACGTACCTACCGATGTACAGAGGCCAGCACATCAAGCTACCACAATCTGTCAAATTTCTTTCATTGATTTTCAAGTTTATAACAAAGTAATAAGCTTCATGTTCAATTGGGAAAATTTGTCAGTTTTGGATAGCTTGACCTGCTGGCGACTGTACTTACCGGCAGCGGTATCGAGTGGCGCGGTCATCCCTCCGACGTGCAGCTGCAAGTCCCCCAGCAGCAGCGAGTCATCGCGCCCACTCCGCAGCAGGTACGAGCCCATGTCCGTCTGCAAGTAGCTGCGGCATGCCGTCACCCACGCCTGCAGCTCCAGCATCGATATGGAACTCGACCCCGCCGGCGGGGCTGATGATGCCTGACAAAAACATGAACCAGTTATCATCAGGTGGGCCGTATGCTTGTTTGCCACATTTATATTTTTAATTTAGCAATACAGACGTGAGGTATGTTATGCGCAATGCAATGATAGTTTTTGACACGACATAATCATATTAAGGCGCGGATTATGAACCTGTAAAGCGTGTATGGAGTCAATCCACTGCGTGCGCTCGTACTCGGAGCTGAGGAAGAAGATGTGCTGGCGGTGCAGCGCCGACGAGGAGCCAGCAGCGCGCGCGCCCACGCGGAAGGTCAGGTTGGGCGACGCCAGCACCAGCTGAGCCTCCAGCTCCGCTAACTTCTTGCGCTGCTTCTCGGCTGCACCGCGACCGCCGATACGCATTTTCTGAAACATTTATCTAACGTGATATATCCCAATATTATAACCGAGAAACAGAATCGGCTCTAATCTACCACTAACATATTGAGTACTTTAAATCTTGTGAAATTAATCCGACAAAAATTGTGTTACTAAGCCTACGCGTACGAAGTCGCGGGTATAAGCTAGTTGTATTCATAATATTAATAAAGAGTTTAAAGTAGAGTAGTATTTACGGTCGCGTTCATAAGTTCAGTAGCAATCTCAGGAAACTATAACATCAAAACCAGTCGCACTTATAACCTTCTTCTATAAAAACATTTCACAGGTAGTCTTCCTTTATTAATATCTCTTGGTACACGAAATAAACTTTGATTGGAGTTTTTAAATGTAGTACTTTAATTCAGGGGCAACACAATATTTGTGGCGTATTTTTAGTGTGTGAAATTATCCTTACGAACTACAGTTTCATAACTTTTTAATTACTAAAAATATTTCTAATTTTTTTTCACCGTCTGCATTGTAACGTCTAGTTTTGCCTCGTCTCGTTGCGGACAATAAGAACAAAACGAGTATGATATCTTTGTTTAGTATTGACCACATGCAGAAGACTAACATCAGCCACTCGTAGCTATACTGTATAGCGTGATAATTTTTGCGTTAAACATCACACACACACACACACATACATATGCACAGAATCGTGCGGGCGATTATGAACATTAAGGTACTAATGGAGTTATCAGTGTAGGCTGCACCTTATCGTCTGCGGCGGCGCGCTCCTCGGCGAGGATGAGGTCACGCACGGTGGAGGCCTGCGACTTGAGCGCCACGATGTTGGCGGGCGAGGCCTCCCGCGCCTCGAAGGCCCCCGCGCCCGCACCCACCCCCTCGTCCTCCACCACCACGATGTCCGGCAGGGGAATGAACCATTTTAACTCGAACGTGAACTTGTCTCGCCCTGACGCCTGTTACGGTATTCAAAACATTATATTTATTTGTCCTAAAAAACTTCATACATTAAAACCCACAGTTAAGTAAACCAATGTAGCGCTTGTGTATTTAATAAAAAGGCATGGTTGCTGAATTTAACGAGATACCGGGAATCATTTGAACTTGAACCTTATTACCAGTTTCCTTATATGTCACATAACGCGTACTCGTCTCTCTATGCATCTCATAAGTTATTAAGAATTTATGTATTATAGAAAATTGTGACAAATGGCACATATTGATTACTGTTCTGTGTTAAAACATATATAAACATGTATTACCGTAGTTACCTTATACTTGGCACAGGCAATGACGTCGTTGAAAAGGAAAAGATGTCTCAGTTTTCTATGTCCATCTGAGAGCTCAACAATGAATGAATTCTTTACCAATCTTCTTTGGGCGCGGTCGGTATTCTACAAATATATAAAAACTATTAGCTTGCAATCTATTAATATTACTTATTTTTTATTCATAACGTTGTAATAGTTTAAATATTATACTTACAGGAAACATGGATTTTGTTTGTATTATATTAAATTCATCAAGGAAATGCTGCGTCATATTCAGGGCTTCCGTCAACATAGCGTGATCAGGATGACTGGCTGGAGTATATTTGATAAGATCCTAAAAATAAATTATTATTAAACATTTAGCTATAGCTTTCTCCCAGCTCTGTTAAGGTTAACTTCCAGTTTAAAATATCAGAAATTGTAATGCTCGAAACCCTTATGGATCATGTGCTACCTGGGGTGGTGGT
The DNA here is from genome assembly GCA_964056405.1 of Acronicta alni. Lineage (NCBI taxonomy): Eukaryota > Metazoa > Arthropoda > Insecta > Lepidoptera > Noctuidae > Acronicta > Acronicta alni. The sequence continues at coordinate 10,229,369 of OZ043927.1, read as the reverse complement.
GGTAAGGTATGACTATATGAATCAACCACCCATTCGAGCCACATTGACACACTACTGTAAATATTTGAGCATTATAAAAAATCATAAAGTGGAAATATCTTGTGTAACGAACAATATCGTTTTCGAAATTGGCTTCAAAAAGCTCTAAACCGAGAGAATCGGAAGGAAGGCAGAGCGGCCTTTAATCGGTAGTGGGTGGTAATAAAAAAAAACAATACTAAAAAATATGATAGTAATAGTTACATGTAAGACTAGTGCATTCTTCTGGACCCTGGCGACGGGCTTGTGCAGCAGGTCGTCCAGCGACATGGGCTGTCCGCGGCACGAGATCTGCCGCGTCAGGTTCGCGAAGTTCTGCGACGAGCTGCAGCGCCGCCGCACCGCGTCCGTCGCGCGCCCGTAGTTGTGCAGGAACGCACCGTATATGTTTATGTTTTCAGCCTTTAAACATACTTTTTATTATTATTTTAGTAGTGAGTTTCTAGTATGAATGTAATTCAAAGAAGAATCGGACAAAATGGTCTATGTGACCAATAAGGATCACACATAATTATGTGATATACATCGGACTTATTGGTCAGTAGACCAGTTTTCATACAAAATTTCATAAATATACAAAATTACAAATCTAATTGCGTAATTATTATAAGAACTTAATGTTTCGAGGTAAGAGATAGGTTTACGTATTAACAGAAGCAAATGCCGTCAGGGACATTAATGTATTAATGTTACGACTGTAGCCCTTCACAGTATAAGGACAGTAGTACAGAGTAATAAACTGTGTCTTTCTGATGTTATACATAATGGTAGGCCACATGCGCAATGAGAGGAACGCGATCATTGCGTGCTTCCTTATGTACGTTGCAGAAGCTAGCCAGTGCCATGTACCGCACAATTTCATTTTTTTTGCATATTACAAACACTTTTTGTGTTGTAGAAAGCCTGGTGCAGAGACAAACCTATTACACATCAATTATGACTTACCATTTTTTTAAAATGAATCCCAACAGATAGAGGCTCTTCCCAACTCGCGACAGCTGCTTTCAATCCTTCGAGGAAGTTTTTATGTAACTCGTGCAGTTCAGATATTTTGTAGAAAATAGTATTAAAATCTTCCTCGGTTATGACTGGCTGTGATGTCGATAGAGTTGCTTTTATTGCATTCATATACTGTAACGGAAAGTAAGTACTATGAAGGTTATTTAATATCATAAACATAACGCATAATAAAGAACAATGAGAATATACAATAAAGGGCAAGCCAGGCAATGAATAAGGGATTTCATTGGCCCAAATACAGTACAACAACTCAATGGTTTTCCCCAAAATACTATGTCAATTTAAATGTACACCACCATCCTGTAATCGCAATATTGTACCAGTGAAGAATGTAACACCTCTTATTTTAAAAGTGTCCATAGAGTTTCTTGCCAGATTCTGCTCATAGGATTAACTTTTAGGAATCGTCACCATCTAGGTTCTAAACAATTCACGTTTCATAAACGTAAACGTCTGTACTAACTTATTTTAAATAAAACATTTTGTTTTTTTTTTTTAAATATAGCCAATTTATCTTAATAACTAAATGTATTGTGGTATCATCATTAGTCAATAGAAATGTCAATGAAAATATCTATTCAAGATACTGTTTTCCGCAGAAAGCAAACAATGATATTAATCAGTTACGTTATCGATTACGATAGACTGCGTCATTTATACAAGATTAGAAAAGAATAAGCACATAATAGCATGAAAAGAGTTTATAGTACCTTCTCCATAACGTAAAGGCATTCAACATAAACAGTTTCACTCTCAATGATACTCGTAATTATACAACGGTGCATGGTTAGCCGCTCCGCCTCCGCATTGTTGATACTCGACTCCTGCAATAATTTAATTAATTATTAATATCAAAGAGCTAATTTATTTCCGTAATCAGAAAAGTTGTGTAACTGCTTTCGCAACAGTACACAATATGCCATTAAAAGTTTTGTTTGGAGTAACATGCAACTTATAAGGGTAAACATTAGACGACTATGGTCAATACCAGTGCCAATGCAGTCATTCTTTTAGATTTGTGCATGGCATACGAACCATGAAAATAATATTCGTTTCTAATTTTGTGTTCCTTATAAGTGCCATTTACTGCTATGATTCAGAAAGTAAGTCCAAATAATATATTAATTGTAACGTGTAATGTTAATAAAGGCATTGATTAACTTTAAAGAATCTCGTTTACTTTTAGGTTCCGAATCTAATCGAATTGAAGTGAGTCCATTTTACGATACTATTATCTACAGTGATATCGCTGATATAATAAATGACTTTGAAAATAATGGTGTAAGTATTAATAGAGGTATTTTGCAGTCATCATTTCAAACCAACTGGATAGGCACTGTAAGTGTTTTGTATTGATTTCAGGTTTCACCGTTTGATATGTTTGGGAACAGCGAGAGTCAAAGTGATGAAGCGATAGAAAATTTGCTCTCTGAATATCAACGCTATTTGGAAAAAGCCCACAAACAAAGAAAGAATTATATAGAAAAGTCAAAACTTAAAAATAAAGTACCACTACTACCACGTCACGATCAGTTTTCGAAAACGAGATCTGGTGTAGATAGTAAACATGACGAATACTTCTACGCCAACGGCTACTACAACCCAGGTACATATAAATTACCTCCAACACCGTTTGGTAACCCTTTAGATGTTTTCATTCCAATTAATTCAAAAGGAAAATATGTTAACAAACCTGAAGTAACAACAATCCTACCAAAAGGAAATCGCGGAGAAATACTTCCTCTTGATAAAATTATAGATTTGCCTCCTATAATGCATAAGTCACCTTTCGAGACGATCAAATCGTCGTGCTATTGTAAAAACGGTCACATTCCTTGCGATTGCAGCTGTAAACAGTGTTTAGTACATTTTGAAGCGATGTCACGGGACCCCATAGAACAAATGAAACTCCGTTCAATAGATGATCAGAAAAAAGCACTTCTTCAACATTCTTTATCATATGATAATTCTATTAAAAATGCTGACCATTTGGCCGACGAAACTATAAAAGAAGTCATGTCCGACAACACGCTTAACATACGAATTAAAATAGATCTTCAACTACCAAAACCACAAGAAATTGTAGGGAAATATTATAAAATTCACAATCGGGATAAAATGTTTGAACCGGAAGACGTGATTTCCAAGGAAATTACAACTGGGATCAATTTACCATTTCCATATTTCAATTTCCCCGTTCCTATGGAACTTTTCGGATACAAAAAAGGTCCTAGGTATAGTAAAGATGATTCCACTCCATTACACAAAATAACAATTCACAAAAAAAAGAAATCCAGGACGAACAACAATAATAAAAAACATAGAAAAAAAGTTATAACATTCCACAATATTAAATTGGAGCAACAATCATTATATCCAAATCACTTTGGAGAGAACATCAGTGATACTTATAAAAACGATAATACCAGTAACATAACAAATGACACCAGTCTCCGACCTTCCAATGTATTGCAATTAGAAATTAATTCTGTAATCAATAGGACTGACGATACTTTAAATGAAACTCAAACTGAAGAAAGCATTTATTTGATGGTTAATATTACAAATAATGCGTTTAATGGAACGGAAGACACGCATAAAATCGAAAATAGCATCGAAACGGATTTCCCAAGAAAAAATTCTAATGTAACTACAAGATTGCCATTCACTACCCGCGAAAAACGTGATGTTTCTAATGTTAATCTAAGTACTGGCCAGCAAGTTCCTAACGATTCACTACCAGCTAAAAACAACATTACAAAAGAAAAAATTTTTGGAAAGAAACCTGACAAAATCCTGCTAAGTGATGCAGAGTTATTGTATTGGCCAAATGTAACTAGAAACAAAGGAGATGTTAAGTCAAAAAATATCACAACGATGATTCTGGAGAATGAACATAAAAAGACTAAATTGAACATGAGTAAAGATATAATACGACAGAACCATACCAGAGTGCTAGAACAAGCCATATTTGGAAACGTAGATTGGGATGATGTTGATACGGTCGCACCAGCTTTCTTATCTTTTGTTGGAAAATATATTCGTGGAGTTTTAACATTTTGTTCCCAAAAAGTTTGTCACTCAATGAAGTGTGCTAATAAGACATGCCTCCATAGAGAATGTTTGCCTTCAGACAGATTGAATAACAGAGGACATTGTGCCGGTACCAACAGTACAGGTAAGTCAAATAAAACCTTACTGCAATTCCAACTTGATTTGTGGTAGAATTTTTAGCTCCATGATTTGTTTTTTTGTTATAGATAGCGTAGCATCGATGGAATCAATCATGGATTTGCCTTCAAACATTGCCTTCGAAATTGTAGATATTTTGCAAAACAAAATGTTAGGAAAATTGTTTGGAAAGGCAACATTTTGTATTAATACTAAGTGTATCACGCTCGTCGCTTCTAAAAAGAACTTTGTAAAATCTCGATGCTCTATCAAAGAATTGAGCACAGCAGGCCATTGTTCTAATGCTAGAACCGTTAAAGTTATGTAAGTTCATAAAATGTTTATTAAATAAATTTATGGAATGAGTTGTTTGTTTAAAAATACATGCGATTACGGTTAAGGGCTCTGATAAGAGGTACGATGTTAGGAGACTTTTGTTCGGTTACACACATTGCGTTAACATGAAGCCTCTTTTGGTTCTGCATTCAAATATTTTATTCCAATCTGTTTTAATCACAATTATTTTAATGTTGTTGTCAACTTTAGTATTTCCGGTAAATATTTCTGTTGCGTATTTATGGTGATGTAGATTACCTAATCTCTTAATTTTACCTAATATTTTGGTTTTATACCTAATATATCGTTAGTATGGACATAATAACACGGGTCTCCTCTCAATATGAGAGGCGGACAATATATGGTGGTATGCCCAGCAGTGGGACAATATATGGGTTAATGATGAAGGACATATGTATAAAGCGTGAAACCTCTTTAGATATTATTTTATTCTATGATACTCAAACATTATACAACAAGGAATAATTAAATAAGTACGTAATCCTAAGGTTGGTGTGGTACATAAATACATAGGTACCACCTAATTCCAATTATATAATTTATTACTCATTAGTGGTACGTGACCCACTGGTATTTTTTTACTATTGCGCGTCAAGTTTTACAGAGAATTAAGTATATTGTTTTGCTTGAGAATTATATTATATTGGTATGTTACATAACATATTTCTATTATGTAATAGATTGATCAAGACTCGTTATATTTAAATCCTTGGAAAAGAAACAATAAGAAATTCACTCCAAAAATACTGGAATTTAACTCGGATGGTGACTTAAAATTAGGAGAAATCCCGAAGAATCACATTATAAATCTCACATCAACAATAGAAGCCATGAGTGACAAGAAACTACCAGCACGTGAAGTTAATGTTCATTGGAATGCCAGTTTTATTTTTAATGAAATTAACAAAATAGTTAGTACTATGGTCGCTTCATTAACACAGAAGAAAAGATTAAAAATCTTAACCAACTGCAATAAATCCAGAACGTCATGTAGATTTTTGGCATGTCCAAATATAACAAGTAATTGCATTTTGTGTGAAATTACTATGCGCGAGCATATTAACGGAAGCCCTACCGCCTGTGAAAAATTTGAGACAGGTTTCCTTACGTAGTAGTGATGTTTACCTTTTATGTAATACGTGGCTATTCAATAACAATTCGGATGTATTTCCATGTATTTATTATTTTCAAACATACCTGAGGTTACGGTAAATTTCAAAAGCTCAAGCATGGTCGGTTCTTACTCATTAAGTAAACATTCCCGACGCTTGGTGTTATCTCACTAAAGATAATAACGTACCTAGTTAAGGTATGTATATAAAGGTGAGTCGGGACTATTCAAACATTTAATCCCGTTTAGAATATCAACACTGCCAGTCGCCATGTTAATTTATAAGATTTTTGTGGTGTTTATTTGCTTGTGTTTAGTGCAAGAGTCTATTAGCAAACCAACCTCCGGAAGTAAGTATTCTTTTACATATTAAATGTCTTAAAAGTGTTTAACCTGGGTTGATACAATAACATTGAAATCTACAAATATCACTTGCAGATGAGGTCGCAGAGGGCCGCGGAGTCTTGTCCTCTATATGGGGATGGATTACATATCCCTTTTCTTGGTGGAACTCAGGAGAATCTGAGCAGCCTGTCACTGAACAACTTATTGGGTCCACGACAACCGACCCTATCGATGTCGTAGATATTAGAAGCCACAATGTTACTATTTGGTGTAATGATCAAACTTGTACTACAATGAAATGTGATAACATCCAATGTAGGAACATCACCTGCAATATTTATGAAACGAATTTCAGAGGAGAATGCAGAGAATACAATATCATAACTGATGCTGAACAAGATACAGTTCAAAATGCAACCGAAACTGTGCCAAAATTGTATGTTCAGAGCACTCCGATTGATACGCCTAATATTACTTCTAACACAGACAAGATATCTCATGAAAAAGACCTAAACCCGGCAGTAGAAGATCACCCTCTAGAACTAGAAGCAGTATTATCCTCTACTGTAAACAAACAATCTGAAGTAGATCATTCTGACAGCAAAGACGATTCGACAATACATAAAACTAAGGTGAGAAAAAGTTTTCTACCGTAATTTGCACATTAACTTCGACTAAATAACATTGTTAAATGTCAACTATGTGTAGCTTCGAAAGCTAATTTTTTAATCAATCCATTTACTGTCTATCGAACTTCAGCAAAACATGTTGAACGAAAGTGAATACATCTTGAATGTTGAACTAACTAAAAAATGCTTGTTAATGTTAGGTTACGCTTACACTTTATGAAACAGATATGTAAGTACTGTAATAACTCCAAAACTTATCTTTTCTTCGCAGATCTAAAGAGGGTAGAAGGGGGTCAAGATTTCGTTTCTTCAAAACAGTTCATAACAAGTAATAAATTAAAGCATATTATATAACAATTCTTGAATAATCTGATAATGAATTCAGAGGATAAGTAACAATAATGATCCTAAAGAAAAAAATGAAGAACTACATATTCAACAATACAATACCACTAAATAAGAAACTATTCATAGGCATAACAACAGGACGGATGAGCATAACATGAGGATTTTTATCTACTATTATCATTGTTAGATAAGGAAATGCTTAGTTAAGTTTATACTTGAGTAAAGTTAAGAATACGAAGTTATTGAAACAAGATACAAGTTGAGATATGTGCATACAAAGTACCAGTGGTATGTGAATAATGTAAAATACTCCTATATAACAAAAAGGTCATCTTACATTAGTATTACATTCATTGAAATTATATTTGTATGATAAGTAATCTGCTTCTCGGATTCGTAATTGTAAGAATTCAAATTATATGATTTTAAAATATGTGGTTTACGTGTTTTTTTTTACCCTACTAAATTATTTTAGTCTGCATTATATTGGTATATTTTAGTTAACAATTTTAGATACGAAAATGACATTATATTTAGATTACATAAAATAGTATGACGCCTGTATTCTCGAGAAGGGTACACAGAGGTACACAGAGGTGTACTACTAAATATTCACAGATTATCGGTGTTTTAAGGTGTCACTAAAAATCCATATAAAAACCGAATAATACTTTGCTCAGTTTGGCAATCGAACCAAAGAACTTACGCTCAGCAGCCACAATTGTGACCAAGACATGTTCTAGTACATAGCAGGGGCCATTAACACAGATAAGCTATCATTGACTATGTGCACATACACTCATTCAATAAGTAGTCCTAACAATGCGCGTTATGGAATCTCTTTACTAACAGTGAGAATGGTATAGATGATAGATAAAATTGAATGGGCTAAATCATTTCTGAACGCACACAGATTCATCTCAAACTTGCTGTTGACCAATAATTGTAAGTCCTAATCTAATTAACCCCTAAATATTCGCAAAACAAATTATAACTTGGTAACCTTACCTGAGTATGCAATTTTCTCAGCGCCGGTGGTGTTGCACTGGTTTCAGTGTCCGAGGATATTGTCCTCAAGAGGAAAGGAGTGTCGCTCGAGTCTGCCAGGTCAGATACCGTGTCGATTGGTTCCGTACCATCACCGCCTTTTCTTTTATAATTAAAAAAATATACACCTATCATAAATTGCTAAAATTCCTTGTGTGCGTACTCTATCACATCAAATATTCATGGTAGCGTGGTAAATGTTACATAAATTAGAACAATGTAGTAATTAGTATTGTAGTAATTGGGGACTTTTCGTAGTATACCCTTACGAAAACGCTCATTAGCTAAGAAATAGCTGATGTGGATATCTTTGCCGCTGTTGAACGCAACAAAAAAATGAAAATTTTCTATTTATTATTAAAGTGTCATTAGTTAATAGAAGATTATTGTGCGTTGTGGAATAACCCCTTTATATACTTGTAAGTAGCTTACTGTATGAAGTAGTGTATGTTGACGTAGTTAGGGGCGATGGCGCAGGGCGGCGAGTCCGGCGCGCGCGGCGCTGTGGGCGCTGTGGGCGCTGTGGGCGCAGCGAGCGCGGGCGGCGCGCTGGCCGCTGAGCTCGCGACCAGCGGCAGCGTGCTCGTGCCGCTTGACCCGTCTTCTGTACTCGACCCTGTCCCGCCTAATACAAACAAACATGACAAACTATTATACAGGCAACGTACTTAACTAAAATATTATTAATATTCTTTTAGCTTTTCATGGGTAATTCAATAGCCAAGTCTCGAGTAAGAATCCAAAACACGCACCTCTTACTTTTCGAATTCATGTGCGTATTAATAATTTTATTAATGATCACTCACTTAAACGGTGAAGGAAAACATCGTGAGGAAACCTACATACCTTAAGATTTTTTTCTCAACAGTATGTGAAGTGTGCCAACCCGCGCTAGGGGAGTGTGGTGGACTACAGCCTAATCCCTCTCAATCTGAGAGGAGACCCGTACCCAGCAGTGGGTTGATGATGAAAGATAATGATGGTATTAAGATTGCTTGATTTGTCAAGGAATCATATTAGGCTGACTGGTTAAACGAAAGACATAATTAGCTGACCGTTCTACAGCTTTTACTCTGTAGTATTCTTTACGCTGTGATAATATTATTGCAATTGGATTACATACCTGCTTGTATGTAGACATATTCTCCGTCATTGATGTCCACAGGAACTTGATCATAGTAAGGTTCGTCTTCGGAGCCAGGTACGGCTGCCGGTATGCTCTCTAAGGATATTGGCGCCGACTTCTCAGCGTCTGTCCCTTCACCCAAGTCAGGTGTAGTGGAAGTGGCTTCCTCATCGATCGATCGAGGAGTCACCGCTCCACCGGAGCGCTTACGTTCCGATGATAGGGAATTTATTGATTCATAACTTTTAACCTGTAGAAATTTTACATGGTACGTCATAGTATTGTTTCAGGTTGTAAAATATCGGGCACTGCGCCCGGCGTTTGACACGCTTGGCAATGTAACATAACCAAAGTGACTCAGGAATAGTGTCTAAATAATTCTTAATATCGGATCAGTCGTTCCAGATATTTAAACATCCTACAAACATAAAGTTGTTTTTATGAAAATACTAACTTCTGCCCGCGACTTCGTCCGCGTGGAAATGTTACTTTTAATTATCGTTGTTATTTGGAAAATTAATTCAAAATCGTTATAAATTATAGTCAATATGTTATTCTGATGTATAAATAATAATACTGCAAAGTTTCATCAAAATCCGTTCAGTAGTTTTAGCGTGAAAGAGTAACAAACATCCAACCATCCATCCTCACAAACTTTCACATTTATAATATTAGTAGGATTAGTAGGAAGTAGGATAGGAAGGATTATAAAAACAACTTTACATCTTCTAAATATTATAGTAAGTACAGATTGTATTTTCTAAAACGGGCTGCGGCTAGTTAATTTATAAAATGAATACACACTTACTCTCTCACTAATGGAGGGCGTCGACGCTCTACTAGCAATGGACTCGCGTGATTCCGCGTTGTAGATTCTACGCCCTAGGGAAGAAGGCGGGCTGTCCTCTGCTAGCCCAGACTCTGGTAACGAGGCACCGCGCTTACTGAACACTTTTGGTGGTGGCCTAGGAATGGCAAAGGTTAAAATCTATAAATTTCATGTACTAAGGAGCCTTATTCCGTAGTGTGGTAAACCTATATTTAATTTTAAGTACTCGGAAATATAAACTTATCTCCAATAAGTTGATGTCAACTAAGTGATAAACTATAAATAGGGGGGCCTTTACATGGCCTATAAATGCCATATTGAAAAGGCCAAGGATGCTTTCGAAATGGAAAGAAAAATCCTGAAAGAAAAGAAGTAAAATCCATCTCATGAATGTAATGTAAACTCCTCTCTTAACAAATTACAGACACAATGCATAATGTGTTGTTGGTTCAGTCAGTAAAAGCTAAGAAAATGATATTGTTTACCATTTTAACCAGGAATAAGTTTTTTTAGTACACTTATTTTCCACATTTGAGTTTTGGTGGTATTATCATTAGAGCCATCTTGCTTTATTGACATCATGTATATTAAAGTGTCATAGCTATTAGTAGAGGTTTGCTATAATTAGCATTATGCATTATGAAATGTGAAAAAATGTGTGCCACAACTGGACTACTGGATTCTACTATAGTATAAAAACTGATGTAGGTGTAGGTAATACATTTGTAAAAAAATATCTTACTTGGGTGGGACTTTTTTCTTTGCAACAGCCACAGGATCAACAGGGCTGCCTTCTGATGACTGCGGAGACTCTTCCGACTTCTTTGAAGCAGATTCTGCTAATTTCAGACCATTTACTTCGATGACTGTTACAAAATCACCAGTTTGTGATGTTGGACGGTTTTCGACTTGATTTGGACTTGTTTGTTCTACTGCTACTGTAATAATGGGACCACTTACTTAATTAATTCTTCGACATCAAGAGACATGGAGTCAAACAAAAAAACATTTTGGTACTGTACAACTAGAATCTTTGAGCTTGGAACATATTATGAGAATATTTACCATTAGACTCTTGATTAATGTCAGTTCTCTGGACTATTTCACTATTACACCTTCTCCGTGCTGCCTCTGCAGCAAGATTTGATGATAATTCATTGATGCATTGATTCACTGAACTTCTCTCAGTTATTCGGACAGGCTTGTTTCTGAGCTGCACTGGTTCACATTCAGCTGTCTCAGTGGTAGAGTCATCACTTTTATGGCTACTTAGGCTTACTTCACTTTTCTTTGATAGCGAATCAGTGTTGGAACCCTACAAATACATCTAGGTATCATCTGGAATTACCTTTAATTTTAGTTCTGTCTTTGGAGTCTCAAAGATAGGATTTAAATTAATGGTAATCCCAAAACATAATTCAACCTTGAATGACAATGCTTTCACACCATTATGGATAATAAAAACGCTAACGCTAAATAACTGTCATAGCTGGATATACTTCATTTACATTTTACAATTTTAATTAATTTGTCTATTTACCTCATACTTCCTGACATGCCTTCAACTGAATTAGTTAATGAGTTTATGACGCAACAAACAAAAGAGAAGTTTTAAAATGAATTGATAACTATTAAATTTATAGGTATGCAACATATGTCTGTGTTAATAAGGAACTTATTTATATTCAGGACCTTACAACACCCATCTTATTTACATCCATAGTGATGAGTCATCACCCCTTGTTAAGTTGTATAAGCATGTGTAGACAGCCACTATATTATTAGATACTAAGCAGCCATAGTATAGGTTACTTACTGTTAATTTCACACGCTTCACAAATCAATTAACAGTTATCATTAAATATTAATTAACTAGCACTCATGTGTGGATAATGTTTTCATAACATTAATATTTATAGCACCATTAGAAATACTGCATGTATTATAGTTGACCTAATTGTATAATGTTTGCATACACTATATATAAATATAATTATACATGCTGTGCAGTGTGCACCCATGGCTTGCCAGATGATCATTTACATATTATTGGCAGTAATTGTAAAGGCTATTTTAATGCACCTATGTATTAAGCTGAATTACTATTAGGAGTACAATTACACTAAGATCACATCGCAATCCCCTAGTGCCTACATCAGACATTTATTTAGAATCATTTATTGATCTATGTCCAGTTTTTCCTATAAACATTTTTGATGAGGCCACGACAGTAAGTTTTACTATTGTTTAGTTTACATTTTTCCCTATCGAAAAATGTAAACTAGTCACTAACAATTTTAGTGTGAATTCTCCCGCAACCAACCAACCTGTCTTCACAATGAACTGACAAAACAATTAATGGTTTTGATTAATACCAAAATTTCCATTGGTTTGCAATTGGTAACCTAACACAAAAGTATTTTTTTATCAAAACATTTAAATTGGGATTTTAAACATTTCGCTTCTTTGGATTAAATGAAATATTACCAGCTTGTCCATTAAGATTATAATTGGTAAATTTCACATTTCATATTATTCTCTACTACTCCCTTAATGGATGGACTGGGAAAAGTGTTGTGACTATTGATTTGGAAGTAGGTTGGTATTGTAATTCGAAAGTTTAAATTTGAGTTTAATTTTAATTTGAAACAGCAAATTTTTACATAAGATGAGTAGTTCAAAAATTGATTAACTACTACTTATTTTCCACATCTTGAATACATAAAAGTTAGCAGACAGAAGCAAACACATGTTTTCTGTAACTCATTAAAAATAATAACTTTTACTACAGACCAGTATTTCACAAGGTGTTAGTAACAAACTATAACATACTTTCTAGTGTTAGTATCTCTAACTCTCCGCATAAACTACCTTGAAATCTGAGGGCTAAAGCTCCCACCTACAGTTTTCAGGATAATGTTTCAACTGTTTCTCACCCTCCTATAAATATTGTATAAAACCTGATGGTACCATCAGTATAAATGGTCAAAGACTTTTATATGAAAATAGATTTGGTTTTGAAGTATATAAAAGGAAAGCAGATAAGTATAAAAATTTTAAGCTAAGCATATATTTTGAAAACAATTTAGTGTACTAGAACAAAACTAGGTTTGTTTCTTCTATAGTACTACTAAGTTTAAATGAAAATTAAAATGAATATTTCTGCATAATATGAATATGAATACAGTTGACTAAACTTCGAAAATTTATATGACTAAAGAATTATTGTTAGGATTTAAATGATGATTGCTGTACATTAAATACACAACAATCCACAATATCAAACAAGGACAATTAATAAATATGGCACATTATAATGTGTTGTTCAAGTAACAAGGCATCATTATTAATCAAATTTTTGGAATATTGTTATCAATTGTGGTATAATAAATGAGAGGTATAGGCCCATCAAGGCTATATTCATCAGTCTCTGAATCATACTAAGTGCACAAATTATGAGTAAACAACAAAAAGGTCCATTCTGCTCATTTATTTCACGGATTGAAATGATAAAGGTTAAGAGAGAATATTTTTGCGAAATAATTGAAGTAGTAGGTACTTACAAGCATATTGAGAAACTATCAATAATATTATACTCCATAAATACATAATCAAATTAACAAAGATAACCTAACAACTCTTGAGTATATGTACATGAAGAGGTACCTGTTTGCTATCAGAAATTTATCATCAAGATAATAAGAATCATTAGGGAAATTTAATGACTCTGTATCACTGAAAATAATATTTTAAAGCTTCATTTCGTTCGTTCGGAACAGAACTACTTGCGCAGTAAAGTAACAATCGCCTATATAGTATAAATTCTAGAGGAATTACCTGCTTGCTATCTGAAGCCTTATCGTCGAGATCGTTCACGTCACCCCCCGAGGGCGGTGCCGTTCGATTGCCTTGAGCGACAGATTTATGTTTCTCGACATCTGACAACAATGTTTCTAAATATTCTACATAAAACTCTTCTTTTTCCAATTCTTCTCTTAATATAGCAACTTTTTGTTTGTGTTTTGCCAAATTGGCCCTGACATCTTCTTCCCAAGCTGCTGGTAAAGCACTCTCTGGAAAACGTTGCACCCAGACGCGTTGAAAATCTCCGAAGACACTCATCTCTTAGAAAACGATGTCATGACCAATTTATGTTACAATACAACCAAGATTATTTATTTTCGTAGTTTTAGCTGTGTTTAACAAATTCTGTCATTGTATTTATCCGCAAATCCTTCATTTTTATTTCCAAACTCCCACAGATGTCAGTAAAATACTACAGATAATTTTTTACCATAGAAACAGTGTTGCCAGACGCATTAAACCTTTTATCTGTATTGTAGACGGCTAAAATCTGTATGCCTTTTTATATTGAAATCTGTATGGTTAAAAGAACCAAAACAGAACCTAGGTACATTCGACAAAAGGGTTAAGTATACAGGCAGCTAATTAAACATCGTGTTTTTTTTAAATTGTGTAATTATGTATCACGCAATATGTGTCAAAACGCAGTTAATGTAAGCTGCTACACATCAAACCCTTTGACCGGTAATTATTTCAATCACAATCTGTGTAAAGATGCAGATTTCGTTCGCTACCTGTATACCAAACTCTTTTGTTGACTGTACTTACCTTAGGCAGGCTAGTTACTTTGTTCTGCTTCTTTTGAAAGATCTGTTTTACAGAGTGTACAACAAAAAGAAAAATATTGACCTTTATGACTTTATCTCAATCAAGCCTTTTATGAAGACTCTTCCATCCAATTCCGATTATACTGACATTTACGCGAATATTATACATTCAAATAAAACTACTTTTTACGGATTTTATCGCGTTACATTATTAATCCAGACGTTTCGGACCCTTTACAGCATCCGTAAAAAGTAGTTTTATTCCGATTAAACATTTCCGATTTTTTAGATGCCATGTGTAATTAATAATAATAATATCCCTGGACGATTTCACACAACACCATGTAGTCCCAAACTAAGCAGAGCTTGTACTATGGGTACTAGACAATGTATATAATACTTATATACTTTTTTTTTGTAAATACATACTTAAATTACATAACAAACACACAGACAAACATAAACACTTAATGTTCATCACATAAATATTTGTGCCCTGTAGGAATCGAATCCACGACCTCGCATAGAAATGAGATTGAGATGACTTATTGCGTTGAAAACTTGATGTAGGCACCACAGATGTTGTTTACTAAGAGGTAATAATATCGATGTACTAAACTTACTAATTACTGGTCTTTATTTACCGGAATACCTACTTTAAATTCGCTAAATTATGTTTTTAATTTTATGATAAAGTAAAAGAATTTTATTTTTCTTAATATAAACCAGCTGACAGATAACATCACGTCATCGCAATAACAGGCGAAGATACGTAAATTTAAAAAAGCGGTGAAACTACAACACTGTAACTTTAGAAATCCTGGCCCGATTTCGATGAAATAAAAACTATTATTATTTGCACGGGTACATGCATTAAACTCAATTTCAACTTTTATACTAATATCTTTATGAGCTTGTGTCTCTCATTCTGTATTATACTTACACTGTAATCACCAATAAATACTGCTAACTTAAATTATTATACCTACTTTGTTTGAATAAAGTAGATAGGTATCAAGAAAAAAAAATGAGTTTACAAAACATCTCATAGTACCCTATTTGATCATTCTCAAATATGACTTTTTTTATATGTTCTATTTATTCATCTTAGTACTATAAAATGATTTTCTCATTATATTTTCTCCTAAGCCGGCTAAGGAGAAATAATGATGAAGATGTAAACTTACTCGTAGGATGAATAATCATGGGGATTATTGAATAATCCTGGGGATTATTTTTATGTATGAGCTACATCCTGGTACTGCACTAGAAACCATCATAAAGTGATGGATATAATATTTATTAAAATATTACATTACATACATTTTATATTATTTTTATGGTGCGTTACTTTTGCGCGCATAATGACAGGGCCGGTATAGACCGTTATTAAATACGTGTCTGGTTTCGCTGATCGCGCATTCCCTCTCTCTTCACACACTCCCACTTGTCTAGCTAGATTATTATACTTAGGGTTTTAGCCATGAACGACATGCCAGTATGCCAGTTTCAGAATCAGAGTTCCCGTAATCTGTGGACATAATAAGGATGATCGATGTTATAAAAATATCGATAATAACATCGATGATAGCATCGATAGCTAAACACTGATACTCGATAAACATCGAACTTAAAACATCGATATAGGCCAACTTAGATGTTTTTGTAAGCAATATCAATAAGTAAGGAAAACAACTATAATAATCATCGGAATGATTTTATATAAGACAACTAAATTATTATTGAAAAAAAGGCAAATAAAAAAAAAGAAACGGTTAAAAGAGACAATGACAATGTACAGAGGCCAGCACATCAAGCTACTTTATTCTGTCAAATTTCTTTGATAGATTTTCAACTTTAATACAACAAAATTTTTCAATTGGGAATTTTAACAGTTTTGGATAGCTTGACCTGCTGACGTCTGTACTGAAAGCTTTTTGAACACTAGATGACTCTGACTCTGTATCTAAAAAACGCGTCTATCGGTGTGTCAATGTCAATTAATACTTTACCTGATCTGTCATCCAACATTAGAAAAAAAAAATGTACGAAGCGAGTAGAAGGGGTAGATTGTTTTAATCAATGGAGCGGTGTTAGGGTCTCCCCACATTTATCGACGCAGAATCGGCTAAAACCGGTCAATAAAGCCTTTATATCTACGTAATAAGAGAATAGTTACTAATACCATTCGCATCGGCTCGGCTCGGACGACGCTTCGCGACGGCTGTGGACGGCGAAACGAGCCGTTTTCAACAGCTGAACGGTGATAAGTTGAGTAGTGTGGTGTTACGCACTTGGCTTAAGCCGATTGCGCGTCGATAAATGTGGGGAGACCCTTAGCGATCCACAGAATGCACTTACTTATTGCAACATCGATGTTAAGATATCGATTTTTCATTTATTGACATTGATAATCATCGAAAATCGATGTTCATCGAGCATCCCTAGGCCAAAATCAGCTGGGCTGGACTGGCCGAGAAAGAAAGAAATGTCAAAAGTGTGGACAAAGTCAAAACATTGAAATAATAATTTGCTAATTGAATTGAGATAGACATCCTTAACATATAATGGATCCAAATTATGTAAAATCCACTATAGAATGTCTTAAGTCTTCATCTTCTAGTCGTGTTCAAGAAACGCTATTAAAAATTAGGAGCAAAATTATTACAAACGACAGTGGAATAAAACTTTTTCGGGAATGTGGTGGCTTAGAATGTTTATTGCCACATTTGCGCAAACCAAATGAAAGAATTCTTGATATCACGTTAAGTATACTTGGTAACTGTTGTCTTGAAGACGAATGCAGCCTAGCGGTATGTTAATTTAATTTTCTTACACGTCCATTAATATGAAATCTACATGATGACTGGTAATTCAGCCTTTTCCATCAAAGGAAATTGTTAACTTTGATGAAAGTAGTAACACTTTTTTTATCATCCATAATTTATGGAAAGCCCACCTGCAACCCAGTTTGGACCAGCAAATTGTTGACAAACTAATAGATATTTTTGTATTTTTCAATATTCAGGTTGCTTTTCCCACGGACCCTAGTCATTCTTTCCTCTCAGTAAATCCATATGTGATAATTATAATTTTTATTTATCTTTGCGGTCTTGTACTTACAAGTCATTCTAGTATGATAATTTGATGTATAAAACTATGATATTTCAGGTTGGTAAATTATACAGCTTTGGGCCATTGGTGAACATAATAAAGACGGTATGCCGAGATAGTATAGTGGGCAGAGCCTGCCGTGTTATAGGCAATCTGGCACAGAAGAATTTAAATGCGGAAGGTTTGCACAATCATGGTGCAGTAACTGCATTGGTTACACTCATTGAGAACAGAGACAAGAATACATCTTATCCTACCCTCACAATGGCTGTGCGGGCTATCAGGTAATTATGAAAAAAAGGGATATAAGAAAATTTATATTTAATTGAAAGTAATGAGTGCTGTTTGTCAGATTGAAGCAGCAAATTTCAAATAGTATAAAATTAATTCTCCTATAATTAGATATAGATAAATTTTAACTTTTTTGCCTAACCCTTTAAGGAATACTAGTGTGATGGTATGATATGTTATAAATAAAAGGTGTTATAAATAAAAAAATGTGTTATAAATTAATAAATGAGTTTATAATGTCTAATTCTAGGCAATTGTGGATGGTAACCGAAAAAAGAGAAGAAATGCTTGGTTTGAACTCGGTTCGTTGCATAGCCATATTACTAACAACAGAATGTGAAACAGCGGGTGTTATTAAATCAACAAATCCTTTACGTGAAAGTGAAGGTCTTAGGAAAAGTCAAGAAGAACTAATCACTGGCATACTGAAGTGCTTGGGATACTTCACCACACATTCTACTGCACAATGTGCAGAACAGGTACATTTCAATATTATTTATGATATATATTTCTTTTTTTTTTAATTTGAGTTTACAGTACCACTTGCAGTTAGGGTTTATAATTTAACATAATCGCCTACATGTATTGCCATATAATAAGACATACAAAATTCAATTAAAAAGTGGTAATTAGGGTAGAATTCATTTAAAAAATAGAATCTTTAATTTGTTTATGGATTAGTTTTACATGATCAGACAGACCTTTAAAATTAAACTTTATTCTATAAAAATAGAACAACAAAGCATCATAATTTTATAGGTCAGCATCATTACTTGTGGTTGAGGTAGTGAGTTTTATTACCACAGAACAAATATTTATGTGATGAACATAAGTGTTTGTGTTTGTTTCTTATGTATTATAAAGTATGTATTTACAGAAAAAAAGTATTATATCCATTGTCTAGTACCCATAGTACAAGCTGTAATAATATAAATAATATTTCCTTGTTTGTGGAGTTTCCCCAAAATATAATGTGCTATCATATAAAATAGTTAATTCATCACTGTAGTAGCACTGTAAGGTCACATGGCATCACATAGATTGCGTGGGATTCACACCTGACCTGAGCATGTTATTGTGTAATGACCCCTAGTGACAAAAATATATATAAATATTTTTTAGGGTTCCGTACGTCAAAAGGAAAAAACGGAACCCTTATAGGATCACTTTGTTGTCCGTCCGTTCGTCTAGCGTCTGTCCGTCCGTCCGTCTGTCAAGACCATTTTTCTCAGGAACGCATAGAGGTATCAAGCCAAAAATTAAGGCAAATACTCAGGTCTACTGTCCCTTAGAGCAGTGAAAAAATCAAACTTCTAAGCCAACGCAATCAAAAGATACAGCCGTTTATGCCGCAAATTTTCGAAACTCGCAAGGGAATCAAAACCTACAGGGTACTTCCCGTGAACTCAGAATCTTGAAATTTGGTACGAAGCAACGTCTTAAAGCACAGATAAAGGAAAAATTGCGAAAACCGTAATTTTTTAGTTACTTACATCATACAATAAAAAAATATTTTTAATAATTCCTCCCTTTCCTCATGAACGCGTAGAGGTATTAAATTGAAATTCATATCAAATACTCAGGTCTATATACCTTTAAGCTGTAACAAAATCAAACTTCTATGTCAACGCAAACAAAAGAAACAGCAATACCTACAGGTTTGTACCTCGGTGCGCGAGTCCCACTCGGCCGGTTTTTTATTAACATGTTGGTTCTTATCTTGGTTTAATTATATTTTCAGATCCAAGGAGATGGAAGAGGTTACCAATGCCTTGTAGCCTTAACAAAAAAGTTTGAAGCCCTTGCACTGAAATGTCTAATGAATCTGTGCTACCTGTCAAGCTGCCGCCCGCTTCTTGGCATAGCTGGTTTTGTAGAATGTCTTGTGGGCATATTGCAGAAAATTCCAGGTAGGTTAGCCCAGATAGGTAGGGAGGTTCACTGGAAGCCGGAAACTCGGTCCCGCCACTGTGAAGGGTGGTGTCAACACATAGCGCAGCAAAAGTGTGTCCTGCACTGGTATTGGAGGAGAACTCACAATTCTAATATTCTAATCCAACAATTTATGGATAATAGGTTTCTATATCGATGGGCGAGTCCGAGATTTTTTTATTGTTAACATCTCAAACTAATAAAATGCCTAAAAAGCAAAGTACGCAAATTGCAAACAGGAGTGCGCGTGAGTCAGCTGAAAGCACACGGGCGAATGACGAGAACAACGAGTCACTTGGCTAGAACTTCACGAGTCCATACGACGCCACAAGAGCGACCGTCGTAGCGATCGATCGGGTAAGTTGCTCGACTCAACACTCGCAACAATCGAAAATCATCTCGATTGTTAAAACGGATTCTCGATCTCCGTTTTAAAATCAAGGACTCGAATGTGATTAATGTAATTTTCTACCGATTCTGATCCTTCAGAGTTTTCAAACAGCTCGGACTCGCCATATCGCTTTTCTACGATAATGGACATCCACGTGAGTGAAACCGAGAGCAAAAATATTTTATTAGCAACTTAGGTATGCAGATATTATAATATAAATAAAGAATGAACTCTATTTAATAAATTATATTACAGATGTTCTCTTATGGCCCGAGGGTACAGCTCATGCGTTGGCGCAGCTGAGCGGCGAATCTGTAAACCGATCTCGGCTACGTCACTCCGGTGGCTTGCCTTTGTTGGTAGCTGCTGCGCGAATCAACCCCCACGCCATGCATGCTCTTCTGCAATACGTTTTTGATGACACATGTAAGTTATCTGGTGTCACCATAAAATACGTTCTTTACGCTCTAAGAAGAATAAGAATATTGCTTATTATATGTATATTAATTGCCCCTATTATATTATCACGTAAGTAACCAGGTGAGGTGAGAGGTGAAACTTCAAGAGAAGACGTATCTTCCAGCACCTGTTACACTGTAGTTAACTTGTACATAATATGTTGTGTTGTTGGTTGGACAGAGGTGTACTAATGTACACCAAACATTATCGGTGTTTGAGGTCCTATGTAATTGGGGAATAATCCATTGCCATTAACCGGGTACAAACCCCAACTTCGCGCTACTGATGATTTTATAAAAAAACCCAGTAACGCTACTCAACTCCACCTGAGAATCGAACCCAAAACCTCAAGCTCTGCAGCCACTGTTGTCTACTGGACCACTAAGGCAGGCACTACATTGTTATTTGTAAAAAAAATTGATAACTACCTATTTAACTCTTTTATGTATTTATATTCTTTATATAATAATCATCAGCCCATGTTCACTGATGATACATAAAGACATCATTAAAAAGCAGTTAAAACTTCTTTTACATTTCATTTGTAATTTTCAGCATTTCAGATTTTAGTTAACGAGGGTCTTGTGAACTTACTGACCGACGAACTCACAGCATACCTAAAAACTATGAATTTTGAACACACCAATCTAGAACATGCGCCGATGTTATGTGAGGCTGAAGACAAAGTCAAAGAAACTCCAAAAGAATTAGATACTGAAATTCACACAAATGAATTCAGCACAAATAATGTAGAAGGAAAAGTCAGTTTGTTTGCACGTCGTAAAGGGCCGCTTTCCGGTCAAAATGAAGACGAATTAAAAGTGGTAATAGAAAGGGACAATATGATTGTGGGATTTATCGACGCTGTCGACAGCGACGCAACTGATGATAGCCAAAGCGAGGAGGAGACACCGCCACTATTCGTCAATCGACGTAAATGCCTTAAAAGAGCTCGCTCTAATAGTCCAAAAACTATCAAAAAAGTAATTGTTAGATTTTTTAATTTTCGTTAAATCGTATGCTAACAGAAAAGTAGCTAGTAGTAAAAATTTATTTGTGTTTTAGAAATCTCAACTCATCAAAATGGCCAGCAAAGATTGGTCTGCTGGAGTTTATTGGGAACCTAAAAGTCCTGAATGGCCTTCGACTTCTCAAGCATCGGGATCTCGTGTTTCAATGAGTCCAGATAGAGGAGATCATGGTCCATTATCACCATATTCGGATGGTTATCAGTCTGGTTTCAGTCCAGAGTATAGAGGATTTTCATCAAATAAACGGGCACGATGGGACTGGAGCCCTGAGTCTGGAGTTAGTTCAGGGGAAGCTAATTCAATGTCTCCATATTGGACAGAATATCAATGGAGCCCAAGCAGTTCTGGAGGTCCTACTTCACCATTTAGTATCAAAGAAGGTGGGATTTTATATTCTTTAGAACCTAGTTATTCATACATATAGATAGGTACTACTGTCCGATAAATAAATAAATTGATTTGACACCAATCTGCTTAAAAACATCTACCGCAATAATATCGCTGCCATAAGACTGCCCAATCTTGGCTAAATAAATACATACTAGCAGCACTAGAAGATGTTTTTTCGAAACTTGCTTATCTTTGGGTGAGAGGCGCGCTGTCGTTGAAGACAAAAGTTTAACAAAATAATCGTTTTTACGCCGTCGCCCTGGCCGTTTTGTCATCCTCGACATCTGAATTAGGCATTATGATTACTTAAATCTTCCTGCGATCCATTACCCAACTATGTTGGAGTTGACTTCCAGTCTAACCAGATGCAGCTGAATATCAGTAAAGGATCCGAAATGGTTTTATTTTGCATCTTCAAGACTTCAAAGATCTTCAAGGTTGACCTGTGATTCTAGAAACTTACTCCAAGCAGCAGTCCCTCCCATAAATTATTCCTTATTTATGGGTTACCTTAGTAAAAAACTTATTGAGTAAAAAGAATACTTAATAAGGGTAATGCTCCTGCTATTCTTTGATTTCGCATCCTTCCGTTCAAATACTTTTTATGAATATTCACTCTTTTTATTGCAGATAGTTCAGATTCCGAGATATCTGGTCGTTACTCACCAGTGTGCAGTGAAAATGAAAACGAGGCCATCGACTTGGCGGGAGTCAACAGCGCCGCCGCAGAGCTTGATGCTGCGCAAGTCGCACACGATCTAGACGAACTCATCATGGAGGATGATGAGAGTGTGGAAGAAGAGACCCCGTTGGAGGGTAGGTATACCTTTTTTATTGTGATGCCAGTTAGTGATTCAGTATTATAATAATCCCTGCTGTCACCGGCTATGAATATTTTGTTGTACAATACAAACTTTCTTACTTTTTGGCAGATGTTACAAAGATCACCACGAACTCCAAATCGTCTCGTATAGCATGCGTACTAGTGTTACTGTTTCGCGTTTCACACGGAGCTTGTAACACATTTGGCGCACTCCGTGAAGAGCCGGTCCCGAACCAAACGCTGGAGCTGCTGACTGGACGACAGTGTCTAAACGCCTTGTTAGATTATGTAGAGAGGTGCAAGCGACCTTTAGGACGAGCGGCGCGAATTCTCGCCAGAGTGCTGAGGTAATTATTTTTTTAACCACTAAAGTGGCAATGAATCATTCGGTCCACCTGGTGATAAGCGGTTACCGTAGCCTATAGACGTTAGCAACACCACTTGTTGCCGTAAAACGAAAGAAGAATAGTTGATTTGGCAGTATAAGGGTCAAAGTCTTCACACTGCCGACACTCCTCCTGCCGTTTCCTCGCGGAGCACTGGCAACCTTGCTCATCGTTAGAAACACAACACTGCTCAAAGCAGTGTTATTACACTTCGATTTTACTTTCTACTTCCCCAGTCGGACGGCGTCGAGTGGAATTACTTCCACTGTGCCTTACCTCTCTCACAAACTCTTAAAAAAATATTAAACACTTATAAATTATTAATTCACATTGTAGGTGCGAAAGGGGATAATGTCTACTTAGTTGGTATTTTCACGTAGAATTGGTATCAATCATCACTCTCAATTCGAACCTCTTAAATAAATAGCGAGTTATTTAGTTTATACCGCTGGTATGAACGACTAAAAAGTATTCTTTCTTTTGTTTGAATGATTAAAATATTGACTACTTTTAACTTACATTTTCAGCAATGCCCTTTGTCTAATGAGTATATTGAAACATAGATTAGCTCTAAGATTGCATAATATGTCCGTCAGTTCAAAACATCCTCCTACTAAATGCCAGCAGTGCAAACAAGTAAGTCAATCCATGTCCATATACCATTTTTGCATTGTACAAATACTCGCGACTTGTCGCAATAATCAACATTAGCATAAGTTTAATTAAAATAGTTGTCGCGATAAAGAAAATCTCTATTTATATAAAACCTTTTTATTCTTTGTTTTTTTTCCAGATATTAAGATTAAGTTCAAAGCTTTTAAGTCAACTGACAATATTAGCAGAGTCGAGTTACGGAATAGGCGAAATTAGCTATCAGTTGCTGAAAGGCACGGCGTCTATGAAGCAGACGTTGTCTTTAACTTTGCCGTATATTGTGAGGTAGGTATCTTTACACACAGTGTATTTTATTATATAAAACTCAATCTAATTACATGTTCTCGATGTTCCATTATTGCGAATACCGTTTAATTTGGACGTATTATTTGTTACATAGTCTGAATTCAACCTTAGACGGGAACTTATTTATATATTGATTACCCCATAAAATTATGATTAAATTTTACAGAACCGAAAAACCACTGAAAAAATATTTTATAGACTGCAGTGCGCTGAACTTGCTATTCACAATAATTGCCGAGTCTAAGGAAGAAATCGAAGACTGCGTTACTGCTTTGGCAAAGTTAGCCAATAATGTGCACATAAAGGATCCTAAAGCTCTTGAAAATAGATTCACCAGTCAAATCTGCGTTAGTTATGATCCTATACTAGATAATTTATCTCTTGACGAAATAGTTACTTTTGAACTAGACGATTTAACAACAGTTAAGGCCAATAGAGTATTCTTGTGTCAAAACTCTGAAGTTTTCAGTGCCATGTTAATGGGCTGTTTCAAGGAGTCTGTCGAAAGATGCGTTAGATTAAAAAATGTTACCAAACCTGCTTTAGAATATTTATTGACTTTATTGCACTGTGGTTTGAATAATCCAAAATGTGAAGTTCAAGTCTTCCCAATGGCTGAGAAACTAGAAACTAATTTGGAAGTGTTATTGTTAGCCGACAGATTTCTCTTTGACATACTCAAAGGATTGTTGAGCAGCGCTATACTACAGTTTCAACTCAATCCAGATACCGCCGATAAAATTTATGTATGGTCACTCAGCGAGGGTATGGGTTTCTTATGCGTAGAATCAGTGGCTTATTTGCTGACAGGTAAAATGTGCGAAGCAGACCGCACAAAATCCTTTAGGAATATACTCAACCTAGAGTATAAGGAACAATGGCTTGAAGATATAAAATCTATGATACTAAGACAGTTGGTGAAATGAATATATTTAAATTAACTAAAAGCCTCAAAGATCTCGATGGTTAGTAGGTACAGTCAAGTGTAGTCACCTACAAGGTGAAAAGTGTAGGGTACTTTCCCCACTGGCCCTGTGGGGAAAGTACCCTAAATATTTGGGAAAGCAAATTTTAGTCAAACATGCCTTAATTTTTTTATTTATTGGCATTGGCGTCGCTACACTAACCGGTTAAAACAAACGCCTATAGTTATATTAAACTACATAAATATTTAAAATTATAATGTCCGATGGTGGTGTGGGATGCGGTGTGAGTGCGCTTCGTTCTCGCAGACCGACTGATCGAGCCAGTCATTCGGCGAACGACGGTCCAAGAGAAAAACATTACCTTATTCCTACTAATATTATAAATGCAAAAGAATCTTTGGTCTGTCTTGTCTGTGACGAGTTCGTGGTAAAATCTACGTATTTTTTAAAGTACATGAATGTTTCCTTTGAGTAAAATACTATAAACAAAACTCTAATTACAGGCAATGCAATGTCCTTATTCGAGATGCTTCATTACCATTATCATTCTATATTCGTCCACTCCTGGAAGTAGGTCCCTCAAAGAGCGCGATTGTGATGAAAATTGCTGGTAGAAGAAAGATAATGTGAAATGCCCCATACCCGAAGCGAAGGCAAACTTTTATTTTATACCTAGAGTAGATTGTGGTGTTAAAAAATAACGTTAGTCTTTTTTTTAGTCCACTTTATATCAGCATGAAAATGATGCAAATGGTCAAAATTCTAATTTGGAAACCTAGTGAATATTATTCAATTTCTTGCCACAAAATGTCTTATTACCATAAATACTGGGGCTGTCTTAGACATAGATAATAATATGAACTATAGGTAATTAATATGGTCTTAAATTTTTGTTGCCCTCCCAGTAGCTCTGTATGTATTTGTTCTTCCATACTTAAATCATATTGTTTTAGTAAACAATCTTTGTACGTAGGTAAGTCCTCTTAATGAATTTGGTATTTGCTGTTATTTGTTTCAGAGGTAAAACATCTTTTAAATTAGTGTACTATTAAATATAACTAATTCATAAAATATAAAATATGTATATTCTTCTTAACTGCCATTTATTGCAATATATTGTAAGTAAAAATATGTTATATCTAAGTTTAATAGTATTTGTGTATATCGCATTTACATATTATTTAAAATTTTATCAACCTTAGATGTTGGTAAACAAAACTGAACTAGGAAAAAGTGAAACTAATTAAGTGAGTGTCATTATATAATTGTCTTTTTGGGCACTTCTAGGTTTTATTAATAATTATTATGAATTAGTTATCAAACCAATGCACATGCATTTCATCTTATAGATAGTTTTATGTGCAATAATGTTTTTTTTTTATATGTACTTAGTAACAATAAAACAATATGGCTGCTTGACCATTAATGTATATACTGTAATTAAAATTGTATTCACTTCAATGTTGCTTATTATTAATATTAGATACTTAATTATAACAGGCTTCCTTATTGATTGCATGTTTTCGCAATGAAAACAGTAGCTTAATATCTTTACTTGGTATAAGAACCTGTGAAGTGTTTGCATCCACCTCATCATTATTTAAACATTTAAATTCAAAGTTTTGGACAACCTGGAAAAAAAAAACAAAAGTAAAATAACATCATAAATCAAACAACATTCAACAAGTATGAGATCAGGGGTACATTATAATTAATAAAACATGAGGTGCTGAACCCTGAATAATTTGCATATAAATTAGGGTGTATATATGTACCTGACTTATAAGCTCTGTCATTTGTAGCATTGCTAACTTTTTGCCTATACAAGACCTGGCACCAAGTGCGAAGGGCAGTGATGCTGAAGAAACATGGTTCTCTAGCAGTTTCTTCCTTTCATCATTCCTGTCCCAGCGGTACGGCAAAAATTCTTTAGCTTTACTAAAGTTCTGTTCATCTCTTCCTGATGTGTAAATTGAAGCTATTACTGGGGTCTGCAATTATTAGTAAGTATAGACTTTAAATGGCTTGTAAATGGTTTGAGATAAATTTGTAAGAACTACTGACAGAAGTAGTAAGTACTAAATAAGACCTTATTTAGCTAAAGAATCTTAGTTGTTTAAATACTAAATCATGATGACTGTTTAGGTATAATTCTTTTTAACATTCTTTTATATGAGTTTTTAAATTCTTCTTTTATATGTAAATAGGGTTCTTCTAGTTCACTGGGAGCTAACGGAATCTTTAACTTTCGTCTTACTGATGGAGACAGCAATATCAAGTTCTGGACTAAGCCAACACCACTTGATGTCACCCAATACAGACACATACATGAAGGTACGTTGGCAGCAATAGGTACCATGACAACTGTAAATACTCTAAATACATTAGTAAAAATGTTGTACAACTTAGAAGGTTGCCTTAATTTCGATAACCTTTGTATCTCAATGATTGACAAATTGGTTAAACCAAATGCGACTGGCAATATCCAGGAGTGATCAGGCTCAGTTAAATTAGGAATCCATCCTATCCCACCAGCAGATAATTCCATAAAACTGACCAATGCTGCAGGGTCAGCATCAGTTATGTACACTAAGTTTCTTAGTGCAAAGGACATGCACACCCACACAGGAATTTGAAACCAAACAAGCAAACTTGCTTTGAAAGGGTGGCAGTTATCTCTCACAATTAAATTATTCCATTGTTTTTTCAGTGACCTTTTATATAATATCACTGTTTGTTTATCTGTTAAATTGTAAGCTTTCTTTGCTATTGTAGTCTCCCTTTTTAATTCATTTACCAAGTCCTTAAGTTCTAAACTGATATTTTCTACTTTAGCTAGTATATAATTTTGATAAACTGTGAGTGGTAAAGTCATCAGTGTTCTTATAAGTATCGTAGACGTGACAATTGTAGCCCACCAAGACATTCCGGTCAGGTCATGCAAGTGGTGCAATCCGTCCTGTACGAAATGAACAGGAGAGCTGCCAGATATGCTTGCGTACGTTTGTTCTTGCCATTTAACCAAGCCATCCATTGATATACTTCGTATATATATTTGATTTGGTACACTGCATTTATAACATAAGATTTGTTTATTTTCCCCACCAACATGGTTAAGGTTATAACTTAATGTACTGAGTCCCCGGTATTTTCGGATTGTTGAGTAGATTTTAATCTTCGTAATATGTTTAAACACAATCATTTTGGAGGCAAGGCAATTATTGTTTTAAAAAATAATGCAACATTTGCAACTCCAAGTATAAAATTTATTAGGTTATTCAGGTTATTGTAGGTATATTACTTGTAAATAAATATTTTTTTGATTTTTGAATTTTTTGTTGACGAATTGACGTTGACAATGACAACTGGTGGCAGGTTGTCATTGTCAACGTCAATGCGCGCCACAGAATACGAAGAATCCCTCAAACCCACGAGTCCGACCGAAAACCGCACTAGCATTCCTTTTAGGCCAATAGCTAAAAATATATTTTCTTGCGTCTGCAATTAGTTTGAAAAGTTCATTAAAATTTAATTAATTAATTTAAAATTTGTGTTTTAACACTTTTCTATAGCAGAAACATATTAAATATGGATTAAATATTTAAAAATTGTATATACAAGAGCATCTCAGTACTTACACCTTTATTGAGTTTATACGGACCCAAAATACATTCTTTAGGCAAAATCCTGGTTAAAAACGGAGCGACAGGATACAATCTCATAGATTCTTTAATCACATTATTAATGTGAAAGTTTTTAGAATATAATTCTTGTATCTCATTCCCATTTCTTGAAAGTAAGAATAATGTCCATAGCGATGTATATGATGTCTGAAATTTCAAGTAATTTATAATTATATCCTTGAGAAACAAAAGAACCAGAATAAATAAATATAAAGTAAGTACCGTATCACCAGCTGCGATAACAAAATCACCGATGATTCTTTTTATATCTTCTTCCTTAATATTTTCTTCAACGAGAATTTTTACTAATCCGTTACTATTCTTACCATTATTTAACACTTCACTAACGATTTTATGAGCTGAAAAATCTTATTTGGTAAATAAACGATTATTATTATTAGTTATACGTGCATTGCAACTGCTATTCAAAAATGTATACCATTTCTAAATGGGATATTTATTAAAATTAGTTTTCTACGTTATCGCTTTGATCTGTAAGGTCAATTGGAGCAAGACTGTCTTCTATGAATATTTCGAAAACTAGACAAATATCTAGACTGACCGCCAGCTAACGTCGTAGCTGAACTAATCTTAGTAGCCTTTATTTTCTTTCTCGAGTAAATTCTACTTGAACTTCGATTTGACCCATAGCCATAGTTAAACAATAATTATATTATTTATATCTATGATTAATTTAGTGATAATAGTAAATTTCTTTCTGATTTTACGCGTTAGAAACTAGCTACTACTTACTTTACGAATGCTTTACTTTACATAGTAATATTTATTTTGCGAAATGCAAACAAAAAAGTACAGAGGCCAGCACATCAAGTTACCCCAATATGTCAAATTTCTTCAATAGATTTTAAACTTTAATACCAAGGGTTCAATGTTTAATTGGCAAAATTTGACAGTTTTGGATAGCTTGACCTGCTGGCGTTTGTACATTATTAATGTAGGTACATTATCGACTTATTAGATTTTACAAAAGATGAAGATCTCTTTTTATGCCATCCGATTTTCAGAATGTACAATTTAATATGTTGCCAGAGAAATAATATCTTAAAATCGCTGAAAGTGTTATTATATTGGGTTTATATAAGATAAATTCTCAGTAGCAGCTCGGAGTTTGGATTTGTGCACGGTTAATGGCAATAGGCTCGCCCCCTATTACATGGGACCTAAACATACTGGCGAACTGTGGGTGTGCATTGGTACACCTCTGCCTAACTCTTCGGGGAATACTATACAGGCGTGATGGTATAAAATGGCTGAACTTTGTAAAAGTATGACGACGCACTTGCCCCGACTGACCTTTATAAGTAGGTACTTATTATTTACCCAGGGACAGAGATTGATCAACGCATTCCTTAAAATCTCTCCATATTTTCAAATTCAACTTTTGACACATGGTAACTGGTAATCCGTATAATTTTGTTGTGGTTTGAAATATCTTCTTGACAGCTTCAGAAAACGTAGTAAGCAGCATCTCATAATGCTTATCTGGTTTAAGTGACAAAGCATTCCCCGTCATTACTGCTATAATAACTGTAAAAAACAAATATCTACAGATAGTACTAGATAATTATATGCGTGTGAAATTTACATTAAGTATACATAATAATAATGCGGGGTTTGCTCAGGTTGTTATGTAGACTGATCGCCATTTAGCATTAGCAAGGAATTAGCACAGTTTTACAGTTGATACACAGTTGAGACTTTGATATGGGCCGATGTTGCCAACCGTTTAGTGGGTACTTTCCTAAATACGCCATCTGCAGATCGTAATTATTAAAGCGAAGCGAAGTATATCGATAAACTGTGCTTGTTTAAAGTAGTAAACGAACGTACCATCTATTGATAGTCTGTAGAACTCAGACTCTAAATCAGGCACAAATTTTGTGTTTTCTGCTTTATTTTTCCATTTTTGTATAAAGTTGTTTACAGTAGTTTTTACCGGGATTTCGAACCATCTTTCAGAACCTTCCTTGAGTAAATATTTGTTCATAACTCTTCGATTTTCTAACCACTCATTACCATTCATAAAGAATAAACCCCTCTTAAATTCACTCATGTTTTCATATAATATCCAAGGTTCAGGTAATAAATGTACTGGATACTTTCCTTCAAGACTCAGAAATAGTGTTTTAATAAGAAAAGGATCACTAATAAAAACCAGTTCTTTGTCACCGCCTAGCTTCTCACAAAATATGGGACCTAACTGTTTATGGCGATAATCGACATAATCGTGTAATCTGTAAAAGAAAAAAGTAGGTAGTTTAAACTTGTTAATACTTATACAATGTAAAATATGGGTTACATTAAATATATATTTAATATTTGGGACATTTTTACACAACACCATCTAGTCCCAAACTAAGCAGAGCTGGTATTATGGGTACTAGACAATGGATATAATACATATAATAAAATTATTAACTTCCATATTATAATAATAATAGGTAAGTAATTATTATTCCTTACTTTAAAAATACTTGCAGATCCTTTGCGATGGAATAGTATTTAGGTATATTTTATTCATATTCAACAACAACCCCTTTTATAGTACGGAAAATGGATCGTCCGCCACCTGTGGAGGCGACGAGGGTATGTCGGACTCATACCGACTAAAAACCGCATTTGCCTTCTCTAACCCTTACGGTCATGGGCTTCGTGACATTCGCCACAACCGTGACAGACTGTGGTCCAGCCGCCGCTGGACCCCTTCGATCTACACTGAGCCCTATCTATATAGTAAAATATCCTCTGTTAATATTATGATAATTGGTGTCTTACTTCGTTCCGCCTCCTGCTGCGATGAATTCTAATTTAGTCCCGATAATGGGCAATGACGTCGCACGGGGCATATTTTTAATCGATAACGGCGTTCCAAAGGCATTTCTTGACGAACATTTCCTAGATTTTAGCAGTTGCAAGACAAAACCTTTACAACTATGCATAATAACTATCTGGAAAATAAATGATTGATTCGATAAGATTGAATTGAAGAATTTAATTACTGATAGAATACCTATACTGAATGCGCCCATCGATCGTTCCATTTAAATACATAGACAGAATTATTAAATGCAAACGAATCCCATTAGGTATTACCCCCTTATTTTAAATTATCGTAAAAAAATTAAGGGTGCTTGCATTCATCATTATGAACAACATTTACTAATTAAGTTAGGTACATGTAAGTATATCTATATTCTATATATTATGTTTTTTCATTCAACTTGACAAAATGTATCGAACCGTAGACATCGTAGGTAAGTCGAAGAAGGACAATATAAAATAATATTTTCCTACACCGTGTTCTCCATTTTTTTATTTAATTTAATTATTCTAAAAAGTCAAGGGTGTTATTTTACTTGGCAGTCCATAATGGTTGGTTTATTCGTCTTAGATATGGTCATATCATTAGCTAGGCTATAACATCCTCCATGATTGCAGCGAATGTGAACTGCAGACTTATAATCTAAACAATATAATTTATATACTTAAATACCAATCACATTTACTTACACTATACATATATATTTATGTATCAAAAAGAAAGAAGTGCGAAGGCTCTCCCTTTACATGGGCCTTAAACATAGCGGCGAACCGTGGGTGTAAATAATTAGTAAGTACATCTCTGCCTAACCTTACGGGGATATATAGGCGCCATGGTATATTAATTTTACGTTGCAATGAAGAAGTGCAATAAAAACTGTGCAATTGTTATACATAAAGGCAATTATTATCGTATTTAATGAACAACATATTAACACGACCGAACTAAAACGGAGTGCGTCTGGAACGAGTCGGGTCGGTCAATGCAAAAATAAATAAAAATAAACTTTCTCACAAAATGGCCAAAGCGAGCGTGATCGGCGAGGACTCAATTCGAACACAGTAGCTAATATCGCTACTGTTTTCGAACAGCATTTAACAAGTAACGCCATTTGCCGAATCCAATTGCTACGAGTAAAGAATTATTACTGACCTTAGATCACTAGAAGACGTCAAATTTTGAATAAGGTTATTTGTATCGTTGAGCAGCTATTTAAAATTTCCTTCCTAAACAAGCATAACTCGATGTCACTACGTCTTCTCACAAACTGAATAAAACGAATACGAAACCACCTCAATTTCAATCCGCTATCTGCCTTTCCAGGTAAATCCCATTGAATTGGTAATTATTCAGTGAATTATGTATGTTGCTGACCGCGGCATAACAGTCTTGGGCATCGAAATTTAAAACCTACCCAACGTAATCGCCTAGCAGGTAGGTACCTACGGTACGGATATATCGGTTTGAGTGATAATAAGTCCAGCGTGCGTAGCTCTTGCATTCCATTGCATTCGCAATAACAATTAATTATAAAACCTGATCGGTTTACGTCATGATGTGAATTGAATTTTATATGGGATGGGGGATTTAATGGGATTAAGTTGGGTTCTATAATTATATTCTATCACATGCATATGTCGTATAAATCAATACATCAGCCATACATCAAGCTATAAGACAGTTTGACCTATGAACCGCCCGTTTACCCTTGAGATAACGGTGATTTTTGTTGTAAAACTGTAGAGAGATTGACGTGTTGTCATGCATTTGTACCTACTGGATTGTGTAAAACTTGTAAAAGTTAATGTTGCTAAGTACCTATCTATACAATTTCAAAAGTTTATATTTTTTCAATATTCGTTATTAAGTATGTACAGAGGCCAGCACATCAAGCTACCACAATCTGTCAAATCTTTGATTGATTTTCAACTTTAATACAACATAATAAGGCTCATATTCAATTGGGAAAATTTGACAGTTTTGGGTAGCTTGACCTGCTGGCGTCGGTACTTAAGTCTAATGCTTGAGATCCTGGGTTCAATTCCCAGGATCTCAAGCATTAGACTGTAACAGTAAAACCAAAAATGTTAAAATTTGTTATTGTGGTCAGGAAATCGAAGAGATTGACAAAACAAAATTCCTGGGTATTTTGCTTGATAAGAACTGCAATTGGAAAGCACAGATAAAAAGTGTCTGTACCCGCGTGAACAGATTTGTATACGCCCTTAGAAAAATAAGAAAACTTGCTTCTGAAAAAACTGCGCTTACAGCGTATCATGGATATGTAGGATCAGTATTGCGGTATGGGCTTTTACTATGGGGGAATTCTGTAGACATAAATAAAGCGTTTATATCCCAAAAAAAATGTATCCAGGCAATAAGTGGAGTTGGTCCAAAGGAAACCTGTAGACCACTTTTTAAAAAGTTTAAACTTCTAACGTTAACATGTCTTTATATATTTGAAGTTGGGGTATTCGTTAAAAGACATATTGACTTGTTTGAGAATACTAATAAGATGAAAAAATATATGTCTAGAGACCCAAGTAAATTTATTCTCCCAATGATATCTACTACACTATTTAAAAGAAATTGTAGCTGTATGGTAATACAAATTTTTAATAAACTACCCAAAGGTCTCAGAGAATTGCCACTTAATTATTTTAAAGTAAAGCATAAGACATTTTTTACACCATTACTGAATACATGACTCATATGTCACTAACAAATTAACTTTTTTTTTTTTTGTAAATGTATATTGATTATTTTAATTTAATATTATATGATTATTGTGTATTTTTATTATTATTTTTTTTTTTAAATTGGTCATTATTTTAGAATTGGAATGTGTAAATCTATACTAGGTACATAAGTAATGTTTTAAGTGTGACAATATTTAAAATTGTATGTATTTAATAAATTTAACTCAGATTTATACAGTATGTATCAAAAACCCTGTCCAATCCATAAAGGGCGTATTCCTTTTCTTATATACCTACCAATAAACATAAATAAAAACACGATTTTAAAGAGACCAAAAAGTATTGGTTTTTCTACTTCTAATAAACTTACACAATTCTCCACTAAATATGGGAAAATTTCATAAGTTGACAATACTCCACCCTGCGGCGAAATCTTTTAATATTTACCAATTTATTTTTCATTTCTACCTCAAAGGTGCCGCCGCGCGCCGCCGCCCGTGCACGCTTTGTCGTTGCCGACAGACTGTACCTAACTACCTACAGAGCGGCACGTGTAAGCCAATTGTTACCTTGACATGTAAACATGTTAGTCTCGCTCTCGCGTAGAATTCGCTTCCGAGCGGACGTTCGGGTATCTCTTCGTTTCGTGAGTAATATCGTATTCCAATTGGTTATCCATGTCGTGTCCTAATGTGTTTAATCTGCAATTAATGCAATGTTCGTAAAGACTATGAGTGAGTGAGAGTACCTATGGAGTACGTTTTGCTAAGCAAAGCATGCCAGTGCCGTCGGACGCATGCATTCAACGTCTCCATAACCGTGTGTACGTGTCAGGCACTGTCCATGAATGAGTTCCAGACTCATTACCCTGATGCCGAAAGACCACGAGAGCACAATGTGGAATATTATTATTACACATGTGGGCACGTGGAGCACGATCGCAGAAGTTTGTAGCATGTTCATGTTTTATCATTACTTAAATTTTAAAAAAGCTCTTTTCAGAGCTACATTCATTTCGTTGTTTCTTGAAAAACAGAAAAGAACGTCAATTATTATTTATTCCTGTACAATATCAGCTGATACCTACCAACGCGTAAGCCCACGTGTTAGGTACCTAAGTAAGTATCGCTATGCCTGTGCGATATCAGCTGATACCTACCTACGCGCAAGTGCACGTATTAAGTACCTACATGAGTAAGTATTACTATGCCTGTACGATATCAGGTGATATCTACGCTTAACCTTTTTTATTAGGTAAGCATCTTTATGCTTGTACAATATCAGCTGATAGGTATCTACTTTCCTACCTAGTTAGTCCATCATAGATTTCATTCCTATTAAATTTGATTGGCTGCACGCGACAGTGACCGGGCGGCGCATAACAAAGAGTCAAAAGAGGCGAATTGCACAGGAGGCGGCTTCTTTGATACTAGTGTATGCCGAAGTTATTGAACTCTATGTCGGGAAATTAGTGTTGACATGTAAAACGTTAGGTCTTTTTTAAAATATTATTTATTTTTTTCGGGGAAAAAAAAAATCTCGTATCTAATTAACGTTTACGTGTATGTGTACGCAATACGATACCTAATAAGACCCTTATGGATCGGATAGAGTTTTTGATACACTCTGTATAAGTAATTACCTACTATTATGAGTGGTTTAATAATTAATTTTGTATGTGGAATCCTAGTTTTAGTAAATAAAAATACCTACAACCTAAATTTGCATGCCGATGTTACGGCGGAACGTGCAGCACTAATATTACTTTTATAACAACTGTGTGTTAATGTTTCTCGCAAATATTCTATTCTATTCTATATTCTATTCAGGTCGAGCAGTGTTATTGGATTTTTCTAAGACCGTATTGGTTTTATAAAGGCTGAAAAGAGTTCTTTGAACACCGCCGTTCCCCGTGGCCACACCCGTGCTCGCGTGTACGCTGTAAAGGGTCCGAAACGTCGGGATTTATATTATTAACATAACGCAATTAAATCCGTAAAAAGTAGTTTTATTTAGCCATAGCTTCTAAGTAAACATGGCTAAGTTGAGATCTCTAAAACTTTGCATTGAGTTGGTAAATTTTCCAACAGTGATTTAAAAGACAAAATTGCTTTAAGAAATCTAAATTATTATGATTTTAATGAAAGGACAATAATGTTTTATTAAAATTTTACTTACCTAAATACCTACACAACTAGTGATGGGCCAAAAGGCAAAAATGGGCATAAACTGGGCGAATAGGGGAAAAACGATGTACGCCCAAATGCTGGGCAGAAGAAACAGTGCAATTTCTACATAAAACGTTTGAGTATTATAATCACAAATGCCTGAATCACAAAATTTTAAGTAAGTAACAAAAACGTCGAAAAAAATTTTCAAACAATATAAGCTTAAATTATGATTTACTAAAGATTAATTTAAAATCACAGTCCAAATGGCAGTTATCACTTACACAATCAACAGAAATTTTTTTTTTTTGAGGAAGCGGATCTTAATCTATGCGATCTGATGGTAAGCGATTTCCGCCGCCCATGGACACCCGCAACACCAGAGGAGTCACAAGCGCGTTGCCGGCCTTTAAAAAGGAGGACCTTTTAAAGGCCGAGCATGGCCTTTTGGTTTTACCCTTTCCAACATTGTCAAATAATAGGTATAGCCCAAGTAGCAAAAAAGTTATATATTATGAGAATCATAAAACTTACAGTTAGCTACAAGCTAAATAATAGTTTTATAGCAACCAAACAGTTGGCGAGAAAATTATGCTCGGCCCGACTCGGCCGTTTTATCTTTGCCTTAGAACCACGACACGAAGAACATAAAAACGAAATACTGAATTGTTAATAACTCGTTTACTATTTTACGATTATACTTCAAAGTACAAATTACGATCTTTCAATTATACTACAAAAACGACGAAACGAAAACAGGGCGTAAATTCAATCTGCCCAAAATGCCGCGGCGTAAACCCATCACTATACTATACACAACCCCCCCTTTTTTATAATAAAGTTTCGGAATACGAAGTTCAAAGTTTTCAGCGAAACGTGCTGTCTAGGAACAGAGATTTCTATTAACTTTTCTTTCTGTATGTAGTGGTATCGTACAAGCGTGTTTCTAGGTTCCACTCTCGTTACTCGCAGTTCGCAGTGTTCGACTGGTCGTACAGGAAAAGTTTATCCGCCAAAAAATACAGTTGTATTGTATGAGAGCTGGGCTGTCATTATTGTCATATAAAATAAAATGTTGCCATAATATCATCATCATTATCAACCCATATACTGTCCCACTGCTGGGCACGGGTCTCCCCTCATATTGAGAGGGATTAGGCTATAGTTCACCTCGCTGGCCTAGTGCGGGTTGGCAGATTTCACAAACCGTCGAGAAAAATCTCTGAGGTATGCAGGTTTCCTCACGATGTTTTCCTTCACTGTTTATGCGAGTGATAATTAATACGCACATGAATTCGAAAAGTTAGAGGTGCGTGTCTCGG
The DNA here is from genome assembly GCA_964056405.1 of Acronicta alni. Classification (NCBI taxonomy): domain Eukaryota; kingdom Metazoa; phylum Arthropoda; class Insecta; order Lepidoptera; family Noctuidae; genus Acronicta; species Acronicta alni. The sequence continues at coordinate 10,191,299 of OZ043927.1, read as the reverse complement.
GTTCAAACTCAAGTCCTTTGACTTGGCAGTCCATACGACTAGGCTATCACTATTATATATAGTTTTTAATATATGTTACTCATGAATCAAAGTGTAATTCTAAGGGTATAAGAAACATACTGATGACAATACTGACACGACATGTGTCGGCGACATGTCAAGTGAAGTCGGCCGATTTCGCCTGACATAATTATCTGGCGACATCGCGCGACTTATAACCGCAGCGACATCCGCAGTTGACAGACATGTCGAGCGAAGTCCGGCAATGTCGCGCTACTTCACCCGACGTCGCTGGCGACACGTGTCGTGGGACATTTGTCCCCTAGTGTATCCTTGGCTTATTTGACAAGCGAATCCTATTGAGATATTGACAGTATTGAGAGTTTGAGACAGTCAGTAGCATGGCAATGACGTTAATATTGTGAAAATGTGAACCAATCACGTAGCCTAGCTATCAGGTGAAGTCAAGTGACTACCTGTTACGTGTTCTTATTTTACCATGATCTGACTACGGTTCATTCCCGAATTAAATTCGGACATTAAAATGGTAGAAATTTAAATTTTTAACTAGGGTATCTCAAATGCTACGGTGACTTGTCAAAATTGGTTTAAAAAAAAAACTGAAAGCGGAATATCATTGTCTTGTCATACAGAATAGAATAGTTATTGTACACTTTTTTAAAAGATTATTCAGAGAATACCAAAGCAAAATCAAAATGACAGTGAAAAATAAGACCGAGGAGCCGAAAAAAGAAAAGGCAGAGCCCGCAGTTGCTTCTAATGATGATTTGGTATGTAGTATATCCTATTGAAGTGTGTACTCCAAATTGATTAGGACTTAAAAAAATGAATCTTTCATGCTTTTCAGTCCGAAGAAGACAAACGCTTGCAAGAGGAACTGAATATGTTGGTTGAGAAACTCTTGGTATGTATAAAAACTTCGGTATTTTTAAATACATGACTAGAGATTCAGTTTTAACCTATTTTCAAATTTGATACATTATGTTCAGGGAGAAGATGTTGATTTATATCTACCAGCTTTGCAAATGTTGAGTAAACTTATCAGGACGTCGACAACATCAATGACTTCAGTCCCAAAACCCCTAAAATTTTTGAGGGAACACTACCCTGCACTCAAACTAGTGTATGAAAAAATTCAAGATCCTCAGACGAAGAAGTTCTGTGCTGATGTAGTCTCAGTTCTAGCAATGGGTGTTAGTGGATCTACTGTGAGTATATATTATATTAGCCAACCACCTCAGCTTATTACTGGTAAATATATAGAATACACAGCCCCAATTACAGGGTTTTTTTTTAATTTTTAATTAATACAAATTATTGTGATTGACAGGATGCTGCTGAGAAGAGAGAATGTCTCAAATACTGTCTTCTAGGAACAATGTCTAATGTAGGTGACTGGGGGCATGAATATGTGAGGTATGTGTATACTATTTAATGGACAAGTAACACACCAGATTATACCATAGTATACCAGATTAGTTTCATGTGATAGATCACTGCATATTTTTGGATAAGCCTAGAATAAAACCTACATGTCATATTTTTTTATCAAACATTTGTCCAAAAGCTAAAATGACAGCCAGCTTCTTCTCAACAGGTGAATTCTCATATTTATATAGGAGAAACTTGAAATTTCTTTCATTTTTACCAAAATTTAATTATTGTAGGTGCTTATATCCATGAAATACTATTTATATTTCATTAAGTAAATTATTGTATTTAAAAATTTATCAGGCAATTAGAGGGTGAGATAGCTGAGGAATGGAACATAGAAAATATGGATTCTTTGCTAAACCTTGTTCGTGATGTGATTTCATTTGATATGAAGCACTCTGCTGAGATTCAGGCCTGTGACTTGCTGATGGAGATTGACCGTCTTGATCTCCTTACCCAGCACATGGATTCAAGCAACTATCCAAGAGTATGCTTGTATTTGATTGGGTAAGTAAAAGGTCAAGTGTAAGTTTGATAGTATAACTACCTATTTACTTGTTTCCTAATCCCACAGGAAAATTCCAAAATCCATTCTTTTATAGAACCTTCATGCCATTTTCTGATATTTTGTTATCATTATATTACGTATAGATAAATAATTGTGCCCTGTGGTTTATCTCGTTTTTTCTGTTCCTGTAGGAGATTTATAAGGTATTATTTTCACAATAAAAGTATTGTCTGTTTTTTTTTTAAAGCAAGATAGCATATCTGATTCAGCACCCTGGGGAATAATGTAAAAGATACTCATCATGGTAATAGCTCATTATTTACATGATGTATTAATTACCTGACTTCCAAAGGAATGAATGTCTTTAGAGTGTATGTATGTGTATTTAATTCAAAATAATGAGGTGTCAAATTATTTCATTATAGTCTCTGAAAGAAAAAAATTAAAGGATTAAAAAATGAAAAATATATCGGGTGGAAGGGACATCGACGCGCAACGGCTTACCATGACTTCAGCACATGATTCTGGACCCCCCTGCATATGAATTTTTCGTCGGCTTTTTCTTAAATTTTACGTATTTTTTGCAGTTTTTTTTACTTTAAACTGTATAAAATCATTATTTCTATCTAACTCAATAAGAATTTTAATTAAAAAGTCATTAATTCACTTTTTCACTAAAAACAGCATTGTAAATTAAACTCTCAGATCTTCTGGTCAGCTGATTCCTTAGAGTTCACTTGCGAGGTCAACGTCGGCCTAGTACCTGCACACGCGATGCAATCAAAGTCTTGGCGTTTGACCAGTTTTCATCTTTATCACTAAGAAAATAGGGTCGAAAATTAATCAACCACCAACGATCGTTACCGAATTTATTTCCCGTCAAAGGCGCCGCCGACAAAGAGCCGCGGCGGCGACGCGCGGTCTCGTAAAGAAGCTATGGATGGTAGTTGACCAGTTTTCACCTTTATCAATTAAAGAATAGGGTCGAAAATTAATCAATGTCGGTACAATTCAAGGAAGCGCCGGAAAGAATAAATTTCTTTTGCACCGTGCGTGACCGGCGGCACTGCTTTGTTGTGTCTGTGAGTAGGTAGTTAGGTAACACACGCGCGCGCTAACGTTCACAGCGGAGCTTTGGTGGTGATCGCGTTGTTTGAAATACATTGCAGGCTCTAAAATATCAATTTCTGTAACCAAGCATTACCGAGATTAATGACTTCCGTAATTTTATTTATGGTGTTATGTGTAACCTTTTCACGAAGTTTGCGCGTCGATGTCCCTTTCACCCTGTATATACATATATATATAATGTCATAAAATTATGGATATCAATTATAAAAAACATTGCTTTCTTTTGATTAAAATAAACATTTTTTCGAATAAGTATATTATCAATCAAATATTTTCAAACATTACAATATTCTGTTTCTTTGCTTGTAAAATAATAATTTATCTACATTTTATCTTACTACATTCTGGATTCAGACTTTTTTAACTAGTTGGGTTTTTATTCCATGCGGGAATCAAACCCGCGACCCCTAGCGCGTCAGCCGATTGCTCAATGTGGATTTGTCATCCATGTTAAAGATGTTGAAAGGAATCCTTTTTTTATTGTTCCATTTATTTATTCCTGATCTATTTCAGTTGTGCCAGCTATGTTGTGGAGCCAGAATCCACTCAGATTCTGCAGGGTGTCCTTGACACATACATACGTTTTGGTGAATACCCCCGGGCACTGCTTGTTGCAATGCAACTGCATGACAAAGCCAAATGTGAAGAAGTCTTTAACTCGTGTACTGATCCGTATGTATGCTTTTAGAATTACATCATAATAATCTGATCAATATTAAGATGATTTGAATTACGTTTTTTTTTTTAAATTTGCTATTAAACAACAGAATTAAAAACTTTTATGGTAATATTTATTATTCTGTGCACTTTTTGATAGTTGTGATTTTGCCAGACGAGTTAATAGTAGACTATTCATATTGTTAGTATGGATGTGTTGCAAAGAAATGGTTTATAATGTATAATATATTTTTTTGTTCAAACAGGTTGGTAAAAAAGCAATTGTGCTACATGTTGGCACGACAATACATACCTTTGGATGTGGATGACGAAGACCTGCGCACAATTCTTCTTAATGCACATATCAATGATCACTTCCTTAGTCTAGCAAGAGAGGTTGGTGTGATTATTTTTTTAGTATTTAGAGATGAAAAACTATCTAATTTGTTTTGCACGAAATTAGCCCATTTTGATTAGACCGCTGGTTAGTAGACAAACTAAACAAAATGGGTAATAACTTATTGTTGGTCTTTCGCTGTTTAACAGTAAATAATCTCCTACTGTGTAATCATAATTGAGCCTATGATTTTTCACGGACCCTTGCAAAATCAGTAAGAACAAAACTCGTGGAATCAATATTTCTATTTATTTACTAGCTTGATATTATGGAGCCTAAAACTCCGGAGGAAGTTTACAAGACATGGCTGGAGTCAGCTGGATCGGCTCTAAGGCCCTCCTTGCTGACTGAGCATCCAGTGGACTCTGCCAGACAAAACTTATCAGCTACCTTTGTCAATGCATTTGTAAATGCAGGCTTCGGACGCGACAAGCTTGTTACCACTGAAGATGGCAATAAGTGGATGTACAAGAATAAAGATCATGGTATAGTATTATGATTTTTTTACTTTATCTTCTACTTATATAACAAGTAAAAACCATGAATTTTTTTTTGCATATCGCTCATAAACTCACTTGCAATAATATAAAAATATGTTTAATCTCAATGTACCCCAGTGTAGTGTAAGATAATAATAAATTACAAAAAGAGAATAGGGTTGTTTGTAAACCTGAATGTTTTTTCTATCTTTTGTAAAATGTACATTTTGGATTTGTTCAGAAAGACTGTTTTTTATTTAAGTTATTCATAGGTATCTTTTTGGCATTTTCCATGCTAAGATTTTAAAGTTATTTAGAAAAGGAAAAATACGACCGCGGGCAGGATTCGAACCTGCGTCTTCTGGTTCGGTACACCAGACGCTATGACCACTAAGCCACCGCGATACCTACCCGTCATGTCGAATTTTTCCTTCACATATTGAATTTACGTCTTTATGGTGACGTCAGTAACACCTATTGAAATGCTCTGATCTGAGATCTGGTGTACCGAACCAGAAGACGCAGGTTCGAATCCTACCCGCGGTCGTATTTTTCCTTTTCTAAATAACTTTATTCATAGGTATTATATATCAAAGAATGACAAATAGTAAGAATATAAAAAAAACTTGAACATTGTGTTTATTTCCAGGCATGTTATCAGCAGCTGCCTCTCTTGGTATGATTCACTTGTGGGATGTGGACGGTGGCCTGACGCCAATTGACAAGTATCTCTACACAGCAGACGAGCACATCAAAGCAGGCGCATTGCTCGCACTGGGTCTAGTCAATTGCGGCGTACGCAACGAGTGTGACCCTGCTCTTGCGCTGCTCTCAGATTATGTACTACATTCTAGTTCCAATCTCAGGATTGGCAGTGTTTTAGGTAAAGAACTTTAGTTACCTATCAAACTTACTTCCAAGTTGTATGGTTTAAAGATTTACGTACTTACCCACTTCCACGCTTAAATGTCAGAACATAGACAAATGTATGACTGCTTGTTTGGTGTAGCTTTTTCTATCCAGAAATGTTGTGAAAGTAATTTTTAATCAATTATATTCATTTTTAGGTTTAGGCATTGCTTATGCGGGCACTCAGCGCGAGGACGTTTTGTCGCACCTACTGCCTGTGCTAAGTGACACAGCTGCGCCCGCTGAGATTTGTGCGCTCGCCGCCGTCTCTTGTGGACTAATTGCCGTCGGCTCCTGCAATGGCGACGTAAGTACTCGAAGACTAGCCTGTTTCTACTAACTTTTTGTTATCAGAAACAGGTTATATTTTGTTTTTTTGCAATTGGAACTTATAAACCTCAGTGTAGTAATTCGAAGGAACTATTTATAAACTGCTCATCAACATTTGCATTGGTTTCAGGTCACATGCGCTATTATTCAACGGCTCATCGATGACAATAAAGATTTACATTCATCCACTTATGCCAGATTCTTGCATTTGGGACTTGGGCTGTGCTTCTTAGGCAAGGAGATAACATTTATATTATTTTCTATTTTAATAATTGCTCAGAAGTTCAATCAATTCAGGATAAATGTGTGATGCTATTGGTTATCCAGCTGCAACTGTGTTATAGTTGTTGTGTGAAAGTGTAATTGTTTGATGCAGGTTGCAAGGAGCGTACGGAGGCCACAATGGCGGCGCTGGAAGTGCTGCCGGAGCCGCAGCAGTCGTTGTGCCAGACCACGCTGTCCATGTGCGCCTACGCCGGCACTGGAGACGTGCTAGTCGTGCAACAGATGCTGCACATCTGCTCCAAGCATTACGACACTGATGTGGGTTCCATCTCTGCCTACTATTTTAGGGCTCCGAAACGGGACAGTTTATAAGGAAACGTTATAGTAAAACTAGTGGTCTTGGTGGTCTGTATGTCACGTCCGTTTTTCCCAGTAACTAGTAGACTTGAAATAATTATTTATCACGAAATTGTTCCGAAAATGCATGCACTAGTTTATTTTATATATGACGTAGCAGAGGCCTTGGCCCCGCAGTGGGACCAATAGGGCTGAAAAAAAAAAGACTAATTGCTGTATACAAAATCAGAATTATCCTATACATTTATTTATATGAATTTACGTCTTATAAGTAAGACCTTAATAATATTCCAGAATGAACAATCATCAACTGAAGATACTGCTTTCAAGAAACAAGATAAAAAAGAGGCAAAGGAAGGAACTACTGCTAGTTCAGCCGGCAGTTCAAAGGATGAGAAGAGTACGAAAGGTACATTGTGTTACTATATCCTACAATTATTATTAGAATGGTCTGAAAGGAGACGAGGGCTCTTATGGCAAAGAGTGCCAATGTAATATTGAAAGTCTTTGGCAAAGACCCGGTTACTTCACTTTGTCTTGGCCTTATAATAAACTAAGTTTTTGCCCTTAATTCTTACGAACTTTTATTAATATCATGCCAATGCTGTAGACGAAGATGAAGTATACTTATCCTCTTAACTATTTTCTGTTATATACCATTAATATTTTCATTAGGTAAGTCGTCTAAGGACAGCAAAAACAAGGAGAAAGAAAAGGAAAAGGAGGCGAACAAAGAGTTGTCGTCAGTGCAAGCGGTGGCCACGCTCGGCGTCGCCGTCATCGCGCTCGCCGAGGAGACCGGCGCTGAGATGTGCACCCGGATATTTGGCCAGCTGGTGAGTGGCGAAAAGGAGAGAGGACCTAACAAGCTTAAAACATTATCATCATCATCAACCCATTGTCACGTAGTGGACTATTTAGTGGAGAAAAATTACACTCGGAACACAAAGTTATACAATTTTATTGACACTAGAGTTAACATTCAAAGTATATTAAGGCAAGAGTAGGGTGAGTTAAGCTCAGGGTGGGTTCGTCGAAGGCTTTGAGGCGAGGTTCGACCGGTAGAGGGTGGCACTTAGCTTTGGGCAGCTGCAGCAGGAAGAAAGAGGCCCGCGCGTCATCTGCGAATGTATTTATGGTGACGCGCGGGGGGAGGCGAGAGGCGCGGAGAACGAGCGGCGAGCGCGGACCATGCCACACCATACACTGTCCTACTGCTGGGTACAGGTCTCCTCTCATATTGAGAGGCTATAGTCCACCACGCTAGCCTACTGCGGGTTGGCAGACTTCACAAACCGTTGAGAAAAATCTCTGGTATGTAGGTTTCCTCACGATGTTTACCTTCACCGTTTAAGCGAGTGATAATTAATTATTAATACGCACATGAATTCAAAGAGTCAGAGGTGCGTGCCTTTGACTCGAACTCGAGACCTTGAACTTGGCAGGTGAATGGTCATACCACTAGGCTATCATTGCTAAACATTATAATGCAAGTAAATGTTTGCCGCAGGGTCGTTACGGCGAGCCGGCAGTGCGGCGCGCGGTGCCGCTAGCGATCGCGCTGTGTTCCATCTCGAACCCGCAGCTCGCCGTCATCGACGTACTCAACAAGTACTCGCACGACTCCGACAACGACGTCGCTTACAACGCGATCTTCGCCATGGGACTTGTTGGAGCCGGTACCAATAACGCCAGGTAAAACAATCGAGACTCCTCTGACAATATTGTTACGAGATGGCGAAAATTAAAATATCTGTATACTTACGTAATGCTCGCTTTACAAGATATAAGTGCACATAACTTACAGACTCATAAACGTTTTAGAATGAGTGAGATATGTTTTTACGTCAATGCATCCTGTCTGGCAATACCCACAGTGCTGGTAACCCACTTGTCAGTGCAGCTTCTGAAATATTCTGAATTGCCACATTTATGCCACGCAGCAAAATAATTTCAATTTGTGAGAAAATAATTAAGATATCACTGTCATTGTTCAAGCTGGAATGAGGCTCACCCCTAATATTATACTATAGATTTGGTTGGGGTTCCACAGCATATTATTTCCTCATTATATTTAGTTAGTTTAATATGTATGGAAGCTTGTTATTAGGAATTTTTGGTAAACAATTTCTTTCTTTATATTGTTATTAGTCCTAGTACACTTGCCTAAAACACAAATCAGGTAACAAATTGCAGGGAATGCAAAATGATCTCAGCCATAATTAACCAAAAATTAATTCATAATCTTACTGCTTTATATGACAACGATAGCAAAGTAACTGGCTAACTTCACTAGTAGATTACGTTAGTTGATATAAATATTTTGTATAGGTTGGCGACAATGCTGCGCGCTCTGGCATTGTACCACGGTAAGTCGCCGGTGCACCTGTTCATGGTGCGTCTGGCGCAGGGACTGTGCCACGCCGGCAAGGGCACCGTCACGCTGTGTCCCACGCACGCCGACCGCCGCCTCATCAACCAGCCCGCGCTCGCCGGCCTGCTCGTTGTACTCACCGCCTTTCTGGATTGTAAGAACAGTAAGTAGTCTTCCCTACATTATCTATTTCATGGATTCTGCCTTCTTGATTCAGTTAGCGAATTTAGTGTGTTTGAATGAGTTCATGGTATGAGAATAGCAAAGTTTAGAAACCGCAACTGATTACCTCTGAATTTTCAACTAGACAAATACTATTTTATTTTTAAAATACTATATCACTAGGAAAGCACCTAGTATCCAGCTGGTGCGATATGGTGGAATTGTAAGGACTTTTGACTGTATTCTAATTTGAGGGAAAAATATTATCGTCGTAAAAAATTTTGGATATGAATGAATAGCACTCTTAAGAGCAAAGACCTGTAATTGGCTATTTGTTGATTATTTACGTTGCAAAATGTAGTATCAATTCGGTGGGTTTACCATCAAATAAATGAATATGTAAATTAATTACAGACTCGGTTATTTAATATTTTATTCAGCAATGTATACCTCAATTATTTATTTCAGTCATCCTTGGCAAGTCTCATTACTTACTCTACGTGTTGGCGACGGCGATGCAACCCCGTTGGTTGGTGACTCTGGATGAAAACCTTCAGCCCTTAAATGTGAGCGTGCGCGTCGGTCAGGTAAGAGGCATCTAAAAACCTCCAAGTAAACTTCAAAGCAAGTAGAATTAAGTCTTTATTTCTAAACACCCAAAGGTTTTCTAACCCTGTCTGGAAGACAATATAATAAGAATAGGAAAACGCACCACAGCACAGCTCAAAGCTATTTTTTTGTGAAAAAACTTACTTTCGCAAATTCTTTGTAACGGGATATGCCTATATCGTTACCAGGAATTTAGCAGCTAATATGAAAGGCTTAATTGTCAATAAGTACTCGATTAATATTATATTTCTCTTTAAAGGCCGTCGACGTAATCGGTAAAGCAGGAACACCCAAAACAATTGCTGGGTCGCACACGCATACAACACCTGTCTTACTGTCGTTCGGAGAGCGAGCTGAACTCGCCACCGACGAGTACATACCCCTGTCTCCAGTCATGGAAGGATTTGTCATATTGAAGAAAAACGAGGATAGCGTCATGGCTTCAGTTCAGTAAACTAGTTACTAATCTTTAGATTTAATTATCATTAAAGTATTCATTTTCAGTTCTAATAAAATTGTGAGAATAATTTGTATTTTATTTTATCATAACCCGAAAGAACCCGTCTTAAAAACGTTAAAACAAACATGCCTCTAAATATATCAAAATGTAGGTACTTGAAGACTAAGAAGTTAGCTTGACTTAGGTACTGATAAAGATTTAATTTATGATGTCGCATGTCGTTTGAGTATTGCATGAAAAAGCAATAAAGTGGGTAAAAGTAAATATCTAAGAAGGTAGGTACTATTTTTTTTAATAACTACATACTTGCTCGTAGATCTGTCAATTAACTTACGCTACTGATAGTAAATGTAACTTGGTAAAATGATGGAATTTTCTTTGGTGTTTCTTGTTATAGCAATATTGCTTATATTATTTACATTGCTAATGTTTGGGTAAGTACTTTCACGAATTATAAAAATGTAGAAAATACATAACAAATAATGTGCATGAGCGCCGTACCGTAGGAGTGGTACCTACCTGCTTGTGTTTACGTTTTCAAGTGTAGTCGAGTGAACTATGACATACTGAGTTCCCCTTACAATTACAAGCAATACGAATAGCGTATTTATACTTAGCAAGTTTTTTCCGAAGTTGCTTTGCTCATGTTAGTCATGACTGTGCAAGGGTTGCGTTAAATCATAATTATATATCTAACGTCATTCGTTTCCCCTCAATGAGCTCAAGACTAGTCATGTTTGATGTTGCATGATGTTTATTTTGTTTGAATGTAATCCTTATTTTTGCAGACTAGGTATAGTTCCTTGGTGTTCACGGCAGGCAAAGGATCTGCTATATTACACTGCGTCTTGGAACCGCATGGCCATACCTGAGTATGACAGTTTTACTGTTTCAGTTCCCCCATTACCACCATATTTGTTTGAAAGTGGTGAAATTAATTATGATTGCATATCAGAATCGGTTTAAAAAATTGTGTAAACACTTTGTTGTATGAAGTGAACTGAATTTACATTTACTATACCTACACTATTACACTTAAGGAATTTACTTTAAAATAAATGCTTGTTGTATAAGTTATTCAGTTTAGAGATCATCGCCTCTATTGGCACATATTGTCAATATTTGTATATATGACGGTAATTTTCCAAATCGCCTAAAAAAAGTTATAATTAAGCCATTATTTAAACAAAATGACAAAATTGATGCAAAAGACTATAGACCAAGGTTTAGGCTTATTAGTGTTGAGGGAATCTTGGAGATAATGTACTGGAAGCCCACCAAATAAATTATGTTTCATCGCAATTTGTTGGTTTACGGTTATACCTAGTTTTTGCGCCAAAACTCCTAGTAGGAATCCTACATATCAGGTATGTTACAGTTATGATCACGATTTTGTATATTAATGTAAATAAGGTAGAATTATTGATGTCATCCCTGTTGCCATTTTTTAATTCAACGGCCTTTATTGGCGTAGCAGGATTTCATGCCCATCCCAGAATACGGATAGCTCTATTGTTTCTCAATAAAACCTTCAAGGTACATAATGAAATAAAACAATTAGACTGATTTTATCGCGTGTATTTATATTATTAATCCGACGTTTCAGACCCCTTACAGCATCCATGGTAACAAGTAGAATAGTTGTTTTATTTCAATGTTTAATATTGATGGAAGTGTCAGAAATCATTATACAAAGTACATAATATTATGTAAAATGTTTACTTTAATAAATTATTCAATATAGTTTTCATTTGCTTTTTACACTGTCTTTATTATTATCATCATCTTCAATGTTATCCTCATTTTCACTGCTGTCCGACTGAGATGAAGTGTTTTGACTATTTTCTGTCTTTAGCTTCTTCCCTTTTAATTTAGCATTTTTCTTTTTCTTCAGTCTTTTAGCTCGTTTCTTTGCTGTTCTTTCCTCAGCTACTTTTCTATTTTGTTCTATTCTATTATGATATTCTTCATCAAGTTTTTCCTGCAAGAGACCTTGATTATCAGCCACTAGTCAATATTATATTATTTCCTCTCTTAGAGAACACAAAAAAAAGTATAATACATAGTTTCATTCAATTGTAATAAAAGCTCATACAAAAAATCATATGATATAATAATATATGACATCACATTTACCAGATTCAGATGATAGTGTTTGGATTCAAATAAATGGGTTCATAACAAAAATTAAATAATATGAATAAGCCTAATTTGAGAATATATTCTTTTAACTAGCTAACTCTTAAAATACAATATTACCTTCTGGTGTGCTGAGGAAGTGAGGACACACACTTGCATAAATGTATGGGCTTATTTTACAGTTTATTTAGTTTGCAATGCCCAGTAAGAGAGGAATGCTTAGTCAGGAATCTAATTTGCTTCTTGTTAATTAAAAGAATTGAATATTCTGAGATGGTACAAATTCAATTCAAAAGTTTTACAAAATAATGATTTAAGCACATTAATGGACAAGTCTAGTTGCAAGATTCCAAGTAATTTTATTTGGGACTGCTATAATTGGTTAAGGTCCCCATGTCAGATACTGCACAAGCTCTAGCTAGTTTATTCAGTGAATTTAGTCACTGAAAAAACTCGAGTTACATGTTTGTGGTCATTTCTACTGAACTTATCTACTGTATTTACTCATACTACTCACTGCATTTACCTTTTGATGATCAGTAGGTACCTACTCTGCATTTTTCTTGAACTTGTGAATCCAAGGTAAGTACAATAATATTTAAAATCTGTTTGATGATCTTTACCTTTTCACTTTTTTCCACGATGAACTTCTGCCTTGCGTATTCTTTTCGCCTTAAATGACGATACACGTGAAATTCACCTGAGCCGGCACCAGCACTCGATCCCATTACATTGCGAACAAAGTCAGGTGGTGGAGCTAATGATTTCGATTTCGGGGGTTCTGGTATTACCACCGGCTTATCCTAAAAACAATAAAAAATAATAGTATAGAGAATTAAAAGATAATAATACATAAATTGTGTACTCACTACTGATTATAAAGTTAGCACTTACTGGATTTTTCATCAGTTTTTCAAGTTTTAGCCTTTGTAAATCAGTTGCATTTTTAATGATTATAGGTTTTTTTTCAGTCTTAGATTCTGTGTCACTCATTTTTGGACAGCAATTCAATTAAATATTCTTGGTCTTCTATATAAGTATTTTACGGTCATCCCCAACATTAACAAAATAGTGAATTATTGAACTTTAATAGATCTAATCTTAGCATCCACATCCACATCCATCAAAATATCAATTATTATTCTTTAACGTAGTAGTAGTGGTGTGCACCGGTTGTCAAAAAACCGGATAATCACCGGTTAGGGTGAGTACCGGAGAGCCTAATCGGTGATTTTTTCTTAACTAGCGGTTATTGGATTGGTAAACATTTCTGAATGAATTTTCGATCGATACCAAGTAGGTAGGTAATTTCTTTGCAAATTTGGCAATTTTGGCAAATTTAAATTTTATTATTTGTTTGTTTATTTAATAGGACACTAAAAAATTACTTTTTTAATAAAGGCAATTTATAATTCATATAGTATTGTTTATTTTTCTCATAAACTATACTGATATAACGTATTTTGACTAACCGGAGAAAAACAGGAGAATCTCCGGTTATTCAATAAAATCTCCGCATTATCTCCGGAGGCTTAAAATTGCCTCCGGTACACGCCTCTACGTAGTAGGGATGAGATGAGACATATTTACTTTACCAGGTTTTAAAACCAGGGCTTTGCATCCATAGATTAATATGTTTAATTGGTTGCATCGAAGTAGGGCGCCCTGGTATGGGCGAGAAATACTTGCGAGTATGAAGTATTTAACGGATCGGCCCGGGCACAACACCGGAATTAAGAATACTTGCATAGAAAATCGATCCTTACGTTCATACAAAGAAAGTGCACAATCGTATTTGCAAAAAAACTTCCAAGTATTTTTTCTCCGCAAATACAATTGTGCTCCCTATATATAAGGCTACACGGATCGATTTTCAACAATCAAGGGCGAGAAATACTTGCAAGTAGAGTATTCGCTCGTACCGGCGCGATTATAAACTAGACTGAATACCGCCAAATACTTTCAAGTATTTTAATACGTGGTTTTCGACCCTGGTATTTTTACATACTCGTACTTGGAAACCCTGGTATTGAATTATGCAAGTATATTAGTATATCTCATGTCGTAGAGTTAGTTAGATTTCAATTCAGTGTGACCAGATTATTTTTTACGAAAATACCGAGGAACCTCCAAAAAATAATGAAATATACTGACTTACGCAGGACAAATTTAATATACCAATAAAAATACTGATTTTCCTAAGGTACATGTTTAGTTTAAAAATCATCATCAATCATCGCTATAAATGTTAGAGTTACATTTTAACATTATTTTCGAGTAGGTAAGTAAAAAATGTATACAACCTCCTAAAACATCACACATCTAAAACAATTTGCTTTATTTTAATTTTTTTTCTTTTTTAAATAACGTCTTGCGATCGATTTTACATGCCCTTAACAGATTTGTTCTGGCTGTTCATTATCAGGAGAAAACTGTTCCTCTAGTGAAGAAACTATCTCTTATTAAGTTATGACGTGTTATTATAAGTACAAGATCCCACTTTGCCAAATAACTTCGCTGAAAGCTAGACATGCTGTCCGAAGGGATGCGTCAAATAAAATAAAAACAAAGAAAAAAATATTTAAATGTCGACAAAACGTATTACTAGTTTGGGGAAATTCCCGATTTTTTGTCGGAACATCCTCAAAGATTAAGTTGAGTGCAGAGCAGAAAATAATTTCACTTAAACAAATCTAACCTACCTATTGGGCGAGTCGATACTATTTGTAATTCATACCCGAAAGTATTGAATGTACCTATCTACTTACCTATTCATACAACTGAAAACTATGAATCTGTGCCTATTCTTAGTTTTCAGTTTTATGAATACCATGGAGTTCATGGAGAAACGACCAATTTGGAACCGTGCACCTAGACTCGACATTTCATAAGTGCCTGTATATGGTTTATATGAAAATAAAACTATTTTGATTGATTGATTGCCTTGTTTTGAAAATTATTGATTATTTATTGCATGTAGTTTAATAGTTCTACAACGGCGGTGGCGGCCCGCCTGTCATGTCCTATCTGTAAATGTATATGTATGAGTATATTTTATAAAATTGATGTTCACGAAATTCCCCGAACATTGGTTCGCGATGTTCGCGAGGACGATTGGTTATGATGTTACCAACTTTTTAACCAAAATATACTGACAAAAATTCTCATATTCGAAAAATTCGTTGAAAAAGTAATAAAATACTGAATCTGGTCACACTGTTTCAATTTTCAAGTAATGTCAAACTTGTCAAAATCAAACATCATACACAGAATATGTTTAATTTGTTTCCTCTGGGCTCTGTCTATGGTTTAAATATACACTAAGCAATAAAGAACTTTGACTGAATTTTAAGCTTCAGAATACTCAAGAAATCTATTTTATTTTATGGAGCCGCACGAAACAATAAAAAAAGGAAACTCGCTAACTTTTCTAAGGAATCTAGTTTGGAGGAACATCAATACCGTTAAATACGGCAAAAATCGATAATGTACCGATGAATCGGCCTTAGTCTTACGTCTTACGGTTTTCTATTAGTTTACGGTCCAACTTTAAACTCTAGTTTCACCTTGTGAAGGACACGACTGTGCTATTGTGGGTGTGGGTAGTAGGTACTTTTCGGCTTCCACCCGGTATTTCGCTCGATATTCATATTGCTGTGCTGAAAATTGAAATTACTGAGATCAAGTAAGTGCATTTTTTTATTATAATGTTTATGAAATGCGTCCTTCTTCACATGCTATTCAATTAATTAATGCTTTACTTAAGTATTTATCGCGGCCTGATTGTACACGTCGAATTGTTTTTAAATTAACATTACTTTGCATAACTACGAGATAAATTGGTTAAGAGATATTACGGTATCTGTATGTAGATAATTTTCTTTATTATACAATATTTACTTTACACTTAGGCACACAACCTATAGTTGACCTTGCCAGCTTGCCACTTTCAATGAACAGATTAAGGTAGGAAAAGATCTGTAGGTATACTGACTTCAAACTAATATGATACATATTTACTAACAGATTTATTATTCCTAACAGAATCTTTTCCGTTTTCTTGTCCAGAATGCCAATCAAGTCGGTCAAAGCTCGTCAAATTTTCGACTCTCGTGGCAATCCCACTGTGGAAGTTGACCTGGTGAGTACTGAACCTGTTTTTTTATACATAAATATTACTTATTTCTTTCCCTAGAAATCTATGATGTATTATTTTTACCCTACCAATAATATAATGTGAATATTTGTTTCTCTTTCACCCAAAAAGTACTAAACGGATGTATGGATAGTTTATATCCCAGATTAACCTGACACTACCACTTGAGACACTCCTAAGTCCACAACAGTACTGTTAATTAACTTTCAATTTAATTGTAATACAAACATTGTTTTTGATAAATTTACAGTTTTTTATTTTGTAATTTAAAAAAATCAATTTCTATTCATATTTTCGATATCATACTTTTCCGCAAATGCTATGCTCATTATTTAAGTGCCATATTCATACTACAAAACTTGATATGTTATTAAACTAGTAGCTAGTAGTTAACACAGTCAAGTTATAGCAAATCAATTTTTTAAGTGCCTAATGATAAAAAATAAAACAGCGACACCTCCAATTTACACTATACAAACTCAGAAATGGTAGGTTAACAGGATGAACTTACAATATTTTCAGTAACAATAAATGTACCGATGAAAAATAAAATATCATTAAAATAACTGAAGTTATAATTTTTTTTAATTGGGAGCTTTCCTGTAAACCTACCATTGCCAAGACATATAATAATATATATCATCAGCATAGTGTAAATTGGAGGTTTCGATAGGATTGTTTTTATCCAGGTTAAGCTCATGCAGATGAAGTTACTATTATTGAAATAAAACTGCACAATGTATTATTATTAAGTCTTCAAGTCCCCCTCATAACCCCCATTTATATGGCTCAGAGGATTCCAGAATCGAATAATCCTGCTAATGGTGCAAAATATGAGTAGGTACTCCTTTATCTATTGTTAAGCGGGCATTGACTTCAAACTATCATGTCGGGAGCATCTGTGTCCTTGAAGGATTGTTATAGGTATACATAAAACAATACTTCATACGTGAGTGTCGCGATTGACCGCGTTCTTTCTGGAGCTTCCATGTATTTCCATTTGTGAGCCCTCTCAATTGTTCTATCATGTATCCGTAACAATAATTTTTTTTTATAGAAAGTCAAGACTTTCAAGAAACCCTATGTGGTGGTGGTGGTGTGGTTGCCTACCAATCTGGACCATTTTTTATACTATTTAATTAATCACTCAATATTGTACTTAGTCCTAAACTTCCATCAAATTATTTTTACCCTAAGCATCAGTTCAGCATTATGTTCAGTGGAATATACATCAATTTTATGTTTTATAGGTAACAGAGTTAGGATTGTTCCGTGCTGCTGTGCCATCAGGTGCCTCTACTGGGGTCCATGAAGCCTTAGAGCTGAGGGACAATATCAAGGGACAGTACCATGGAAAGGGTGTCCTCACTGCTATCAAGAACATTAATGACACCATTGCTCCAGAACTCCTCAAACAGAACCTTGAAGTCACACAGCAAAAGGAGGTAAGATTTGATAAGTAGTAGCAGATTCAGAAAGTATATTATTGGTAGGTTCTTTGAGTGGTTTCAGGGATAACAAAATCACTAGTCTTTTAATTAAAACACTATCTCCTATTTTTATTACAAGTGACTTTATTGATTTATCAGAAAATTTCTTATTGGTATAAACTCTAAAATTAATACTATACAATATTAGTATTTAATGCCTGAGATATATTATAGATAATCAAACTATACCAAGTTGCAGTACATGTTTATACAATATTTTCATTATTTGGTAATAGATTGACCAGTTCATGCTGAATTTGGATGGCACTGAAAACAAGTCGAAATTGGGTGCCAATGCCATTCTTGGCGTGTCTTTGGCCGTCGCCAAGGCTGGCGCCGCTAAGAAGGGCGTGCCTCTATACAAGCACTTAGCCGACTTAGCGGGCAATGCCGATATCGTGCTCCCGGTGCCTGCCTTTAACGTCATCAACGGAGGCTCCCATGCCGGAAACAAGTTGGCCATGCAAGAATTCATGATCCTGCCTACAGGTATAATTAAATTAGAAAATATTCACTACAATTTGAGTTTTGTGTATTGTTGGCTTGAAATACTTCTGTTGTTATGTACTTTTAATTAATGGAATGATTGTTAATTAACCAATAACTTTTTTGAGTAAGATGAATGCAAGACTAGAAATCATAACGTCAAAATTAAACCCAGCGTCATGTCCGCAACATTTTTGTGGTAGGAACCCGTACGATCTGTCAATCGAAACTTTGTATTTCGATTTTCGGAGTAGGCCCCTTTATTTTATGTACACGCGACGGGTAACAGCGCTGGGTGCGCTACAGTTGGTCGTATATTTGAGGCAATTAGACAGGTGGAGTGGATCTCTAGATTCTGCCACCAACCTTACACCGACACGCGTTTATTCCCAGCATGTGCAGATAGCGTTTTGTGTTCTTTGCCGTAAATTATAGATAAATCTCTCGAACTGTTTAGAAATTGGTGGTGTCTGAAAATTGATATCCTACAACTTTTTTCTATATAATTGAATTATTGACACTAATTTTCTCTTTCATTTTTAGGTGCTACCTCATTCAGCGAGGCTATGCGCATGGGCTCTGAGGTATACCACCACTTGAAGAAGATCATCAAGGAGAAGTTTGGTCTTGACTCAACTGCTGTTGGTGACGAGGGTGGCTTCGCGCCGAACATTCAGAACAACAAGGATGCTCTTTTCCTCATTCAGGATGCTATCCAGCAGGCTGGATACACTGGCAAGGTGAAAACAGTGTCCATTGTTTACATTATATGCTTAAATTGTTAAAACAAATGAAATGCCTATTGGTAACAAGCAAACCAAACCACATTTATTTCAAAAATTATTTGTCAATAAGTGGATCAATTGTGTCTAAAATGTAAAACTTATTATTGCAAAAGAACTTCTTTGGTGTTGCTCCCAAAATTTACAATAAGATACCTAATCTACTAAAATTGCTTGAGAAATGTTATTACTTATTTATTATTACCATAGATAAATCTTAAATGATAAAATACTTTAAATTAAAAATATGTACCATAGTTCTCATTCTCAACAATAGTTGTATCATTATTTATCTATTCCATATTTGTATGTCATTAATGGCAAAACATAGTGCACCTTCAAATGTACAGATGCCAGCAGGTC
The DNA here is from genome assembly GCA_964056405.1 of Acronicta alni. Lineage (NCBI taxonomy): Eukaryota > Metazoa > Arthropoda > Insecta > Lepidoptera > Noctuidae > Acronicta > Acronicta alni. The sequence continues at coordinate 10,171,830 of OZ043927.1, read as the reverse complement.
AAGCTATCCAACACTGTCTAATGTTCCCAGTCAAAACCTTATTATTTTGTTTTAAAGTTGAAAATCTATTAAAGAAATTTGATAGATTGGGGTAGCTTGATGTGCTGGCCTCTGTACTGTAAATACCTTTTTTTATAACAAATAATAAATTATTCTATTCTGGCATTTTTTTTTAGATTGAAATTGGTATGGATGTTGCTGCATCTGAATTCTTCAAGAATGGCACCTATGATCTTGACTTCAAGAACCCGAAATCAAACCCTGCTGACTATCTGTCTTCTGAGAAGTTGGCTGAAGTGTATCTCGACTTCATCAAGGACTTCCCCATGGTATCCATTGAGGATCCCTTTGACCAAGATGACTGGGCCGCGTGGTCTAGCCTCACCTCTCGCACTCCTATCCAGATTGTGGGAGACGACCTCACAGTGAGTAGTATTGTAGCACAGTAAATAATAACCTTTAATTATAACTAATCAGCTATTATCTCTGTCCCTGTATGGGATCCAACTTGATGTATATTTTTGTTTAAACCTTATTGTCGTTTCTTTGCAGGTAACAAACCCCAAACGTATTGCCACAGCCGTAGAGAAGAAGGCTTGCAACTGCTTGCTATTGAAAGTTAACCAAATTGGTAGTGTGACTGAATCTATTGATGCTCACTTGCTGGCCAAGAAAAATGGATGGGGCACCATGGTCTCTCACAGGTCTATACAATTTACAATGTTTGTTTTAAAACTATTAAGTATATTGGGGGCTAGTGGTACGCAGCAGGGACCTGGGGCTGTAAACTCTAATGCAACGAGTGGCGATCACAATAGACCGAATGCGGTCGCAGTGATACTAAAGCCGCAAATAATTAATAATAATATAAATAGTCGAAATTTAAAGCACTTAAAAAAAGTTTAGATTTACACCAATTAATAAAATTCGAATGGTGTACAGTACACCTAACCGAGTGCGAATCGCAATTAACTGATGGGCTCTCTCAAGGAGAGAATTGAGAAATTTCGTTCACTTACAAAAAAATCAATTGAGGTACTCAGGGGATCTCATGGATCTGTAGTATTTAGAATTTTTACATATCGAGCAAAATATTTTCGAAATCGAAATCGTGTGATTTGTTGTAAAAAAAGGCGTTCAAGATGGGTTTTGGAACATCACATTTATTGATATGTTTATATTGAAAATAGCAAAACAAATATGAATCTACATGTTTTGTCAAGTTATCCTCAAAAAAAATCCTCATGGACTAAAACCTGCACTTGCCTTCACTTGCTGTATAGAATTGGCCATGGGATCCGTGAAATTCGCCACGAACATAAGTTATATCTAACAGTATTTTCTGAGATTTCGTGATTAATCAATGATTATTTCAAGTATAATAGCGATAGATAGTATATCGCTTTTATATAATATAATGTAACCATAAATAATTTGTAACAAAACTAACAAGCTTATAAGTACCTATAAGAAAATATAAAAAATAAATATAATTGTTGTCAGGTCTGGAGAAACTGAAGACACTTTCATCGCCGACCTTGTAGTGGGTCTTTCGACAGGGCAAATCAAGACCGGCGCCCCGTGTCGCTCCGAACGTCTTGCCAAATACAACCAAATCCTCCGTATTGAGGAGGAACTTGGATCTGCTGCCAAGTATGCTGGCAGCAACTTCCGTAGACCTGTTTAATTGTATTAAAACATACAATAAGGGCATAATTCAATACATTCGATAAATTTCAGTTGTTGTCAACTGGAATGACTGTAATGAGTATGCTCTTGGAATGTTGTACAGCATTTTTACCCTCTGTAATAATGTTCAATGATGTAACATGTTGTCGAGTATATTGTCACTGTTTGAGTCAAAAGCCACCTTAAAAAAATCTAAAGGCTGTAGTGTAAGCATTAGTGTCGAATGTATGATGCTATTTATTTAAATTTTAAGAATTATTTTTATGTTAAAATTAGCGATATATTGCGTCACTTCAATAAATGATGATGTTATTACAGTTATATTGTATTTTTGATATGAATGGCATAATAGAAGCAATACTTATGAAATCGCAAATCTGGCTGTTTGTCTGGTGGTCATAAACGCGACTGGTACGCTAGAGGTCCTGGATTCGATACCCAGGTCGAATAAAGTGATTCGGATTTTTATGAAATTCTCAGTAGCAGCTCGGAGAAAAGTTCTGTTCTCTGAGTTCGGATTTGTGCCTTGTCAAGAGCAATAGACTCGCCTCCTATTACATCGAACCTAAACTTTTCTCAGCCGAATGTCTCTTGGCAGAGCGGTCGTGGCCGTCTTAAAATAGTGGTGTTGGGGCTGTTGTTGAGCGATACTATTCGCTCACGATGTCCCGCCATCTCTGTTGGCTGTCATCCTGGTACACTGACATATGGGGCCACCCACTGTGTTATTGATTTGTTCATTACATCGCATTGGTTACCAACCGATTGGGACCTAAACATACTCCGCAAAAAGAAAGCAAGATATAGAATAGACAGCCCACTGCATTAGCAGACCATTTAGTTGTAAACATAAGAAAACTATGTAGATACGTTTACACTTTTCTAAAATTCGGTAGAGAACTAAAGTTATTTTAGCCAAGGAAGAATTACCTTCACTCGTAATAATTTACGTCTTTATGGTGACGTCATTAACACCTATTGAAAGTAAGTTTTGGCTTCTCAACCGACATGATTACTTTACTATCTTTGGAAAGTGCCAAATGCAAAAAGATTTTGACAGACTAAAGAACTGTTACAAAATAGATGGCACGGAACTCTCTAATACAAGAGATGGGGACAATTTTATTAGTCTAAGGGGAGAAGTTTAAATATACAAATTTCGAACTTCTCCCATGTAATAAGTGTGTGATTTGAAAAAAAAACATACCACACGAGTTTGTAATTTGTACTTCCCCCGAATGAAACATAGTACTTTTTATTTCACCTACGAGGAAAATATAAAAATAATCGAAAACAATTACATTAAAACATTTAAAGTACTTGTTTAGATTGTTCAGTCAAGACTTTATAATTTTACGGTTTGTGGAGATTATAATTAACATATTATTCATTAATTACCTAATTAATAATATGAATGTATACGTAAGTCACGAAAAACAAAAAAATAAAATCCAGCCACAGCGCGCACAGAGCGCGCAATAAAACAAATTCTATTTTTAAATTTCGTATCACCAGTCACCACAGGTACCGTATAGGATATCATACAACATGCATTTATCTTGTAAAATATTGTTAGTCGAAATTCGAATATTGCAACCAATAATAATAAAAAAAAATGAATTTTGCATTCCTTTGCTTTATCAAAATTAGTATTCTATCTCGTCTTTCTGTATAAAAAAAAAAAAACACGTTAATATTGGATTTTCATACAAACTTACAGCCAGGGGCAGGGGCTGTAAAGAACTACTTTCTCCGGTATTAGAGTAGTAAGTAGGTAACTAGGTATCTAATGTGTTACTTTCCATGCACGCTCAGGTTGTGGAATCAACACCCTGCCATATTCCCAAAAAGAATACAACCTGGGGTTCTTCAAAAGGGAAATGAACATTTTTTTTGTAGGTATTGCAAGCGTCCATAGACGCTATCCGTTTACCATCAGGCGGGGCCGTATGCTTGCTGGCCACCTTTGTATGAAAAAAACCTTGATTTTTAAAAGCTAACTAAGAAGGTATCTACAACATGACGGAATCTGGAAAAAAATCTTCCAATCGAAATAATAAATAGTTGCAGTTTGCAGCAAGTAAACCACGAATGTAGTAGGAGCTCGAGATTGTGTTGTTAAAAGCTAGATAAGGAACATTAAAAATACATAGGTACCTAGGTAGCCCTAGTAAAATAGTAATGAACGGCGGGTTACCAAATGATCTACTAACATGCGTCTTCATCGTGACTGTGACGTCACGTATAGCAGGTTTACAGCTTACCAGAGAAACTTTAATAGACAGTACATGATCGAAGCGTGCGGCGTTTATCGCCTTTTTACGATAATAAGCAACCATTAATGCTCATAATAAACAAATGAGCTCATTATAATCAGTCTAATAAGCTGTAGGACATTTACAGTGCTTAGTCTAGTTAAATCATTGGTTTTGAATACTACTTACATCAACCATGGCTCAGAAAAAACAAGAACTTCGCATAGTGACCTATATGTGTCCCACGCATCCGGTACAACTGTACGAATTAATACTGGATCTACTGGAAGATGCCTTGGGCTGCTATACTACTTTACAATATGAAAGTAGAAGCCCAGGACCAATGTCGGATCGCCCTGACCCTTTTGCAACTAATAAGGTCGATTTAGGTAAGATATTTTCAGTAATAGCCTATAGTGATATCACCATGGACTACCAAGTAATAAAATTGAATATTTCTCGCGCTCGAATCGAGTATAGATACATACTTGTCTTCAAAATCATGTGCGTATAATTAATATTTTTAATTATCACGCTAAACTGCGAAGAAAAAGATTCTAAGGAAACGTGCGTACCTGTGAGATTTTTAGGCAGCGTGCGAAGTCTGCCTACCCGCATTTAGGTCAGTGTTGTGCAGACCGCTCAAATTCTAATAGAAGTCCGGTGGTCAGTAGTAGGTGGCTTGGTGATGATTCATATTTTAAATAGTTAGTTACGTACTTTACCTATCTACCTCTTACTATTTGCGTTCTTATTAGTATATACGTATAGGTACCTACAACAGAAAGTCTCAGGCTACTTTATATAAATTAAAGAACTTTTTAGAATCTATAAGCTCAGCTGTATTTAATTATTAATCTTGTTAAACAATTTTTCGCAAAACAGTTCCGTCCAGGTAAGGTACCTAATCTACCATTAATTATTACCTATCCAATTGTTATTGTATGAAACATCAATATCAAGAATGATATTATAAAAGCTAACCTAACCTAACCATGGGGTTTCTTGCTCGGTTTTTGCCAAATAAATGACTAATATTGTGAACCATACCTACATCTAGGTACTAAGTTTATATGTAAGAAGTAGGCTTAGGCACGTGTCCATTATAATTATGAAAAGAAACCTATAATTGGAGTCGAAATTAAAAGGACCAGGTATAAAATAGGGTTCAATTCTCAGGTCGAGCAGTGTTAATGGGTTTTTCTATGAAATTTTCAATAACAGTAGTTACCTAACAGCTCAGAGTTTGGATTTCTGCCTGATTAATGGCAATAAACTGGCCCACTGTTACATGGGACACCTAAACATACCGAACTGTGTTGGTATATATTATTACACCTATAACTGACCCTTCGGGGAATACTGACATTATGGCAGGTACTTGCTTATTTATTGTATTATTAATTTATGTTAGGTAATTGTGTTGCGTATCTATCAGTCCAATTATAGAATTGGCATTAGACGATTTCGCTTTTTTCATACGCAGCATTCGCTAGTGATCTGCTGAATTGAAATCATAATCTTCCTTTTAAAATAATGGCTTACTGATCTTTCAGCTTTCATGACGGCTTCTGCATACATCAAACTTCGCGAAAAGAAAAACACATTTATTGAATTACTTCCAGTAACACCTGTTTTTGCTCATCAAATGAACGTGGAAAACAGACCAGGATATTTCTCTGATATTATTATTCATAGTGATAAAAAGTAAGGAGCTTTACCTACTTATAAATACAATAGTACTTCGATGTATGTATCTACACAACTACCTACTAACACTCCGTTGGTTCATGTAGGTATAGGTACCTCTAAGGTACTTACAACGGCACGCGTGTTTTTCCACCGCGTGCCTTCGATTAGGATGCAGAGGAAGGCCTCGCTAGGTGAAGGAGTCCAGCGTCCATAGCCTGTCATGGTTGTGGCAAATTTCACGGATCCCATGAATATAGGGCAAGTGAAATGAAGTGCAATGCAACATGTCCTGCCACCGCTCCAGGTGGCAGACGAACCAAGAGGAGCAACTTAACCACTACCTTTTACAGAACCGAGGATATAAAGAATATTTTATGTCTACAAATGCTTCTACACAAATAAATACACAATAGATAAAAATGTTATCAGTGTGTCATTGACTTTTGATAACAAAGAGACCTATTATTCTACAGTTATTACCAAACTGCTAATATCGTTAAACGTATTTAAATAGATATTTACTTCATTATTTCATTTCAGAGCTCATAACATCAATACTTTACTAGATCTCCGCGGCTGTACATTTGTATACAGTGACGAAGAATCTCTGAGTGGAAGTAAAATTGTTTTAAAAACCTTAAAAGAAAAAGGAGAGAACGCATCTTTCTTTGGATCTCTGTTAAGTACTGTGTTTATTTAAACATTTTGTTGATCAAGTCAATAAAACCAGTACACATATCTACTTAATTATTATTATGTTATTATTCCAGGATCTGGATCACATTTATCATCAGCTCAGATGGTGTTGTCTAAACAGGCAGATTGGGCAGCAGTTGATTCTGCAACTCTTCTTTTTTCAAAGAAATTTATGTACGATGGGGGCAAAGACATTATTACCTTGGAAACATTAGGCAGATTACCGCCGTATCCGATAATCGGGAATGCCAATCTAGAACGTACGTACCTCTACTTATATAAAATCATGTGTTTCTATCTAGCCGGCCGGTTTCGTTGCTGTAGCTTATGGGGTAAGCTACAGCAAAGTAACAACCGATGCAGGTTGATACGTTTGTTCAATGTACCTACCTCTCCAAAACAACAATAGATAATATTCAATGTACCTCTTCCATAAAGACAGAAAGGGCATTTAATTCCGTTTTCGGGCCAGCGGGCCGCTCCGTTAATCGATTATTTATAAAATTGAAATAAATACTGGAGATATTCCTTCTCTTCTTTGAAATTATGCGTTTATTATCATTAAAATCTTTGTTATTTGTCTATCCAGCGGGCCTCTTTCTAACTGTAGCATTTACAAGGGTAAGTAGTATACCAAATTAAAGCATTTAATGTAGGTCAAACTATCCAAAACTGTCAAATTTTCCCAATCGAATATGAACTTTATAGCTTTGTACTAAAGATGAAAATCAATCAAAGAAATTTGACAGATTGTGGTAGCTTGACGTGCTGGCGTCTGTACCTGCACCTTGTCCATGGGGAACCTCTCAACCTATTCGACCCAGAAACTTCCCAAAACAGTCGTGTCCCAAGACGTGCCTCAGCCGTAAGATCAGGGCGGCATGATACCTCCCCTCGCCCCACCAAGAGGGACTCCTCTTAAGCAGCAGTAAGCAGTATGACATACTTACTGCCTACTATAGTTAGTGGTATGCCCTTTCATCCAACACCGGAGATTGTGACAATAAACTATAAATGTTTATAGTATCCAGCTGGATAAACGTAATTCCAGCCAGGATCCATTATCTTTCCGAAAATACCTACTGAAGAAAATAAAAGTCATTAAACTGGTATAGATCAGTCAAACGTCTTACAGATAGGCGTCTAGGTAGGATCTAGTTATCGGGCTAAGGCACAGGCAGTTAAAGGCTAGAGCACAGGGAAGATACAGCTCTGCCTATTGCGTTTAGGCGGCGGTTTCCCAAATTCTCGAATTACGGTTAGAAACGAAGAGTAACCACCCACCGCAGCAACTAGATCATTACGTCCCACCAAACGTGTCATACTAGGCCTAGTATAGTGGTGTGTGAAGGACACACCACTATACTTTTGGTTCAACAACACCGGAAATTGAGAAAGTGAACTTAATGTTTAGGTATTTACTTTAGAATACATCCATACACATTTTTCATCAACAGTTTTTTCTAATTAATTAATTTAGATCTCAGATCAAATAAAAAGTTTTATTTGATCTGAGATTTAGATATCAGCGGTCAAGTTAGCCAGTGGCTAAGTTAACCAGCCCATTTAGGCTGGCTGACTTAGCAGTTATCTTAGGCTCTAAAAGGCGTAACTTTTGTAATGAATAACGTGCGCAATCGAAATGCCGGATCTAGCATTACAATTGCCTTCCCTAATCTAAAACTATTGTTCCATTTCAGCCGAAACAAAACAGGCGATAGCTAATGCACTACTTACTTTGCCACAAACCCCACAGTGGAAACATAAATTCGCTAAATTCGGTATAATTAAATTCGAGGTCAACAGTGATGTCGCTTACGATGGGCCGGCTGCACAGGTGTGGGCCATCCAAAACGAAAAACTCAACGTACGTTATTATTAGAGCATTTCTTATTATTTCGTTACTGTATATCATATATGTTTTATATACCGACTACACCCCTAAATAAATACACTATGAATAATCATATTATTTATTTTAATTTATGCATTTATTACATTTCATTTATTAGTTCATAGGATATTTACTAATAAATAGCTGATTCACTACATAAGTTATATTAATAGTACCAACGCACAATTTAGTGTTTTATCACTTGTTCTCTTGACATTTTTGTAAAACAATATTTAAAGATACTACTTCTTTTTTCTTGTTTCCGCAATCTATAAGAACGCCACGTGGTACTTTAATAACTCCCAATGTGCGTGATGTTATATTTTGCTTGCTGCTTCTGGTTTGGGAGGAAGGCTCTGTCTGCAATATTGATTAAATGCTTGAATGAAGGGCTGGTAATTAGGTATACTCTATTATTTTATATTTCAATAAAACATGCTAGCTATTGAAGTAACATTGACTAGGTATGCAAAGTTATTTATTATAAGCGGCTGTAGTATCACTTGGACTGCAGTCGGTCTATTGTGATAAATAAATGCCAAGAGTTAGATACAGTTTGAAGTTATTGCACAATCACAGGTGGGACTACCCTGAAGTGAATTTGCTTTATATGCGGCGAGCATTCCACCAGTATTTATCCTTAAGAGAATGAACTAGAGCATAGGTACCGGAACCATTCAAGGACGGATCGATCCAGCCATCCTCAGCTGAGCTGCCTCGTTGGACATAAAACATACCGGGGAATTTGGTATCTACACCTTTGCGCTACTGCAAAAGCCACTAAGAAGAAGAGGAAAAGAAAGAGAATGGAGGTGAAAACAATTGATAAACAGGAAGAAAAAGAAAAACTACCTATTTCAAATTTGCAATTAAACCTAGAAGTTATTTAAGTAAACTATGTAGGTAGATAGAATTTTGGATTGCTTGCATAAATTGATAGTTTGTACTCCATTAGCACTGAACCGAAGAGAGGGAAGAAAAGTTGGAAAGACTGCCAAAAATGTTTGGATGTAAATCAAGACATTTATAGATATTAATAGAAAATATAAAAATCTAGGTCCTATAGGATGAAATATAGCTCAACATGTTGTGTTAATTCAGTAGTTTTATTATTCATTTACTGCAACATTTCGTTCATTCACTGGGGTTTTGGAATATAGGTACGTATTAAATAAAATCTTAACTAATATATATATATATATATATTTATTACGTAAAATATTTTTGAATTATAGTTATAATACCAAAATGTAGCTTTGGGCCACATAGAAATATTTTTATTACTGAACTTTCAAAATTGCTAAGTGATCATTTACTAGAGTTCATACCCTACCTTGTTAAGAAATAAATTTTATTAGATAATAATTATTGAAGCCATATCGATTTAATTTTAAACTGTTGAATAAGTGGTTGACGAATTGGCGCGACTCGGTATTTGTTAAGCACACACGCAGAGATTTTGAAAACCGTCAAACAGAAAAAAGTTGACTACTTAGGACATGTATTAAGACAGAGATACTGAGTTGTTGCAACTTATTATGATGGGAAAAATCGTGGGCAAAAGACGTGTTGGTCGGAAGGAGAAATCTTGGCTGCGAAACATCAGGGAGTGGACGGGGATAGCGAGTGCAGCCCAACTCTTTCGCCTGGCTAGAGGTAGAGATGAATTTGCTAAATTGACTGCCAACCTTCGGGGCCTTCTTCTTCTCATAGTCCGTACTATGAGAAGAAGAATCCAATCTATATGTACGTCAGTTCAATACTACATCTGCAGGCTGATATAGATGAGTTCTTCCAGTCAAAACACTCACCATGTACTTATACTATATTCTACAATGAATCAGATTTTGATATAAATGACGATGTAAGCTAAGCATATTCTTCTCAATCAAATGGTTGTTTTGGTCATCGACAATGGATGAGAGACGACAAAAAAAAAGGGATTTATAAAGCGAATATGAACTAAGTGGAAGCACCGAAAGGGGACCCCCTAGGACATGCTTCAAAAAGGTCATCGAAACCGGCGCGTGAGTATGACCAAGATCTATGGATGTGGACCAAGCAAAAGATTTATACAAGAGTTGTACCAAGTGGCGTTCTTAGTTTCTTAGTGTGTATCAATCAAATCTAATGTTATGGTGGTTGGGTAGCCCACCAAATTTTAATTTTATTAGGAAGGCTACCTGAAAATAATAGCCCTAAAATTATTCTTAAATGCCAAGCAAAATAGTTAAATTAGCAACTTCATCAACAAGAAAACTAAACTATATCTACAAAAATTACTTTATGAAATAAAACTATTATTATTAACCAAGATCTACTTTTGGAAACTGCATCTACAATATTGTAAGTTGAGGGACTAAACAATTCCACCGCCATTGATGTACTCAATTTCTTCCTCTGAAAGAGGCATTCTTCTGTAACGAAGTGGTAGATCAATGTCTGGGATGGAAGATGTGCTCATTGCTGCTGTCTGCATTTGTGATGACTGAAACAAAACAGAGAAGTAAATTGGAGATTAAAATAAAAGCACTTGCTGCTAAGGAGCTATTGGGCCATGATGGACTTAATGAAAGGTAAACTACCTCTGTGCCTGAAACATTAAGCTCATAAACATGTGCATTCTCCCCATCGTAACAATGTGGTCTTTAATGTTTCTTCAAAAGTCCACGACATTTGCCAATGAGCAATGGAGCAAAGTATTCAGGGAGTAAAACTCACCAATCATATAAGGAATACAGTACTGCAAGGAATACAGTAGAGCCATACTAGGAAAAAAAAAACTGGTTTGGTGCAATATATAATAATATGTATGTACACACACACCAGTAAGTTAATATTCCAAAAAGGTAAGCTAAAGTGCCACTTTAACAAGACAAAGGAAAAAACGAACTGGCTAGTTACTGCTTTTAATTAAGGAATTTATCAATATTTTTTTATTATAGTTCCCTAGCGACCTGCCCTGGCTTCACATGAGTGCAGGTAAAATAGTTAAATCAATGAGCATGAGCAAGATATTGTGAACTTAGATGATGGGAAGGAGGTGTGCCAGGTTCTTAAAACATGGAAATCTACAATTTCTGCTAAACTAAGAAACGGAGTCAGATGTAATGTATGTAAATAACGTCCGATAGCCAATTAGTTTTACGATTCTGACAAATGACATACGGTGACCCTTATTGCAAATATAGTTATGTAAGTAAACAAAATTCTATAAAATGTATAACTACACCATTGCAGCTTCCAATATATTATATGATACGCACAGAGCCAGATGATGGAGCAGCAGCTTGTTGTGGCGCTGAGGAAGGGCTTGCACCGGAACCTCTTGATACCAAACCTAACCCACCCTTACGAAATTTAATAGCGGGAATACGGTCAAGGACGTAAGTTACCCGCACCATAATGGTATTGTAATTTACAGGGAGTGTTAGCCAAAAATGTGGTTAAAATAAGTTTTATTGGTAAGGTTGGTGTTTGACAGTTGCGAGTCAGATGTTTTTGTGGATTTTTCTAATTTGTCACTTGTCTTGTCTTGTCGGTCGGTTGTTGTCAAGAAAAAAAAGGTTCATGTTCAATCAATCTATCAAACGCAGAAGAGACGGGACTCTATGGTTTAATTTTATTGTGCCAGTCAGTGCAGTGCTCTAAAAGCATTTTAGTTATTCTCAACGTACAACTGAGTCACTGACCTCTATTCTATATTACATGAATGCAATGCAATAAACGTAGACAGATTTCCTCTGTCTACGGCAGTAAACTTTGCTTATTTGCGTTGCATCCCTAATCCCTAAAAAATAATAGTAGTCTATGGATCATGCATTGTCTTTAGTGATACCGCCATCTGAATAATTATGTCGTCTTACAGTCATCCTAAAGGGTTTAATAAAAAATGTTTAACCCTTTAACCGCCAAGCGACGTATCAGTTTTCGTGCCCTTAGCGCCAGGCACAGTAAACTATTAATAAATACCTACATAAAATAGGGATGTGCTTTATGCACTTTTTGAACATCGATAGTTCGTAACTATGTTATGTGATCATGGTTAGTAACACCTGCATATACACCAACGTATCACATCTGCTACAAAAAATGCACAGCTAGACATAGACATCCCCCAGATGCTTCCACCTCGCCTGGTCTCGGGCCATCCGCATTCATCACTTTCACGGGGAGAGTACACATAGGTATCTATCCGGTTTACCATGCGCGAGGACCCTACAATAATAGCATGGCATTTTGCTGGATTTACTTTCAAGCCAAATTTGCCTGACAAGTCTTTAAGCGCTATCATATCCCGGTTTATGGCTTCCGGCAAACTTTTCAGGTTTTTAACCTTTTAACCGCCCGACTTTTTATCAGTTAGCGTGCCCCCAGCGCCCGGCACATAGAATCGAACAATAAATACCTACAACATATAGGGATGTTATAGGTCAATTTTTCGATGTCGATATTTGGCTTCTTATAGCCAAATATCGGTACTGATATTTGTATTTACGAGCTTGGTTAACTAACAACTATATACGTACATACATACCTACTACTACTTAATGAAAATATCCGTCATTTTTTGTAAGCAAATAAAACATCGGTCGATTTATTAGTAGGTATTTAAGTAAGTATTCTTATACTGAACTATAACTATACTGAATGAACCTCGCCTTTTCATTTCTCAGTAGTACCTAATCAGTCTAACAATTACAAGTACTTAACATTTTACAATAATAGGTAAGTATAGTAAATATATAATCAATCGAAAAATTCTTATTAATTCTTCAGCAGTCGTCATGGTAAATTTCAATTTTTAAAACACGAACGTAAAACTTACTAACTTATATCACAAAAACACGCGCAGCACTAATGGCAAATTCTATATTCTAATTCTAATTTTTGATGAGATGCGTGACAGCAGATCATTTTTTTAAATCGCAGCTTAAGTGGTGTCAGAACCATGAAGAGCAAATAAAGATGGACATCATTGCCTCTAAACATACGAAGCGTGATTTTCGCGGCTTTTGGAAGGGTACGAATAAATTGAATGGTAGACCAAGCCTGCCCGTTAGCGTGAATGGTGTCAGTGACACAAAGGATATAGCGAACCTTTTTAAAAATCAGTTTTTTGTAAAGTCACCACTGAGTAGATCGCAGACGATGCTGAATGCTGAGCCCTGTTGTGGTGAGGTGGGCACACGTTTTACTGCTAATGATGTGGTTAGGACCATCAGGTCTATGACTAGAGGTAAGTCCCCTGGTCATGACGGGCTTAGTATTGAGCATTTTCAGCATGCCGGTCCTCACTTGCCAAGGGTCTTAGCGTTGTTGTACAATTTATGTATTGGTCATTCATACTTGCCCCCCGACCTAATGAAGACGCTCGTGGTTCCTATTGTTAAGAATAAAACCGGTGATCTCTCGGATAAAGGGAACTATAGACCGATCTCCCTAGCAACCACAGTTGCCAAAGTGCTTGATGGTCTACTTAATACACAATTGAACCAACACGTTGTACTGCACGACAATCAGTTCGGGTTTCGGGCCGGACTATCAACAGAAAGTGCAGTTCTGTGTCTCAAGCATACCATCAGATACTACACGAAAAGAAAAACACCGGTTTTTGCCTGCTTCCTCGATCTGTCTAGGGCCTTTGACCTGGTTTCCTACGATATATTATGGAGGAAACTTGAGGCCATAAGGTTGCCTCCCGAGCTTATAAGTATTCTCAAGCACTGGTATGGAAACCAGGTCAATAATGTTCGGTGGGCGGGTGTGTTGTCGGAACCATATCAGCTGGAGTGCGGGGTAAGACAGGGGGGGCTAACTTCCCCTGCCCTCTTTAATTTATATATGAATGCCCTGATTGAGGCGCTCAGCAGTAAGCATGTCGGTTGTCATATCGACGGTGTCAGTGTCAATAATATAAGTTATGCAGACGATATGGTGCTGTTGAGCGCATCAGTCAGCGGTATAAGGTCATTAATGACCACTTGTGAACGTTACGCTAAAGAACATGGGTTACTGTATAACGTAAAGAAAAGTCAGTACATTGTCTTTGAGGCGGGGACCAAATATCATCTTGATGTACCGCCTATACGACTAAATGGGGTATCTCTTGTACGAGTGGAACAATTTAAATATCTCGGGCACCTAGTAACTACTGACCTTAAGGACAATGTTGATATCGAAAGGGAACGGAGGGCTTTATCCGTACGGGCGAATATGATCGCCCGCAGATTTGCACGCTGTACTGCAGACGTAAAGGTGACTCTCTTTAGAGCATATTGTTCAACTTTTTACACTTGCAGTCTGTGGGAGAAATATTCACAAACGGCGTATGCAGCCCTCCGTGTTCAGTATAATAATGCTTTCAGGAGACTGATGGGGTTGCCATGGCGTTGTAGTGCGTCAGGTATGTTTGCGGCGGCGCATGTAGACTGTTTCTACACTACAATGCGCAAACGTGCAGCATCACTTGTGGCAAGAGTTATGGCCAGCCCCAACAGAGTTCTGAATATGATAGCTGACAGATTGGATTGTCCATATATAGTTCACTGCTGTCAGTTACATTTACCTAAATACTAACCTAACTTACTTAGTATACTAACACTTAGTTTTAAGCAAACGAAATTGTTACTAACCCTATGAGTCTTTGTGCTTGAAATAAAGTTTATATTATATTATTATTATTATTATACGGCTCAACTCGGTTATGACGTCATGAACGGTCGTGTTTATCCGACGCAGGCGCTGGCTAACTGACGAAAAGGACACAGTCTAGGGGTGGGAATTTGCATTTATAGTTGTCCGTACAAAAATATCGATATCGCTAATTTCTTACAAAAATATAGATTTACACAAAGCAAAACCAACACGTTATTAAATAACAATTACTAAATGTAGTTTTTTTATATAATAACTCGGTATTTAATATAATATTTTTGTTTAAGCATATTCGATATTTTATAAATTCTAACATTATGTCTCATCACTACTGTCGGATAAATACGACATAGGCGTTGGAAGTCAATACACTTTCTCCGGGATAATATTAGTAAATTTACCTTAATTGAAATAGTATTTTATTTTGTTTCTTGATATGGTAAATCTGAATTATAACACTAATTAAAAGATTGAATAGATAAACTTTCGAAGAAAAAATGTATGTTAAGCTAAAACATCGTAATACGTTTAGAAATTGAATATATAATACACAGGGTTTTGTGTCGGATAAATCCGACTCAGGCGGAATAAGCCCGAAATTTTTTGTCGGATAAATGCGACTCAGGCGGTTAAAAGGTTAAAGAATAAATAATGTTCAATCATTCTGTTTTTTTTTGTCTTTAGTGATGTTAATAATGATTTTTTTCATAACCGATTAATCGATTAAAGACTTAAAAGCGTAATCGATTAATAATCGATTATCTCAGTAGTTTTCTAACTACATTCAAAATTGGCTGAATTTACGGTTAATATGTAACATTAGGTTATTATATCATTTAGTCAATGTTTTATGAAAATATACCAAAACTATAACAAAAATATACAACAATAGCAACCAAAATTATATAAAAATATTTCCTCAATCACTTTCAAGTTTCATTATGTATTGCTATTCTCAAAAATCCATCCGTCCATCAACATTATGAAAATTAATAAATTTTAAACATAGAAATTTGTATTATTCAAACATTTTAACAGTCTGTTACAGTATTATTAGTTAGACAACAATGAGAAATAAAAAACAAACCTATCTTTTTATTCATATCATACAATAACAACATTTTTAAGTTTTTAATTATTTGATACTAGCTGTGCGCAAGAGGCACAGCTAGTAAACAATTGAACTTAGATAAGCGCCTTCAGCATTCTTCGACAGTGCTAAGCAATCGTTTTAAATGTTCTCGTAGGTTAGTAATTGTATTTCCGCAAAGTTTTATTGTCTTTTTACACAAGTTGCACAGCACTTGCGATGAATCGCCACTCTTTGAAAAATAGTTCCAAACAAATCAACACCCTTTAGTATAATTCATTTATTTTTATTTTACAAAGGCACAGCACATCAAGCTACCACAATTTGTCAAAATTTTATTGATTTTCAACCTAAATGCAAAACTATAAGGTTCATATTCAATTGGGAGAATTTGACAGTTTTGGATAGCTTGACCTGATGACGTCTGAACAAACTATGAACAACACAAGAATAAAATAAAACGTTCGATAAATCTTACACTGACAACGACATTGATATTTTTTTTTTTTGTGGTGTGGCACTAGTTTGAACTTTGTGCCAATTTCGAGTAATAAAAGGTAGGGAAATATTTTTAACAGAAAATATCGGAGAGGAAACGGAATTTTGTAAGGTTCAGGAAAGGAAGTATTTTATTCTTTAGGAAAAATACATATATAGGTAAATATACACAAACTAAATCTTTATATCATTTATTATCAAGAATGCAGATATCAAGTTAAAATATTCAATGGGATTCATTACTAAACAAGAAACACAAGTGGGAAGCGAAACAATATGGGATACAAGAGAACGGAGGAAGGATGAACGATCATGACGGGAACAGGAGAAGAATATGTGATCTAAAGTACCAACATCATCTCCACACTCGCAAAGATTACTATCTACGATATGTAGTGTTCGACCGAAGGTGCAATTTTGGCCGAAGCCGAAGCCGATTAATCGGTATTCACCAAAACCTTCGGCCGAAGCCGAAGCCGAAGCCGAAGGTGTCATTGACCTTGAGAAATACGATAGTTACTTTGATCTCAGAATATACTAGATACATATTGTGAGAGCTTTAGAGATTTAGACCAATAACGAGCCGATATAAATGCACAAGTACCTACCGAGCCGAGCCGACCGCCCGTACTCGCAGTAGGACTCTGCAACGCGGATGCGCCTATTATATCCTATCGGTTTAGGTAGTTAACTAAAAGTAAACAATCTTCACATGTCTTTTTATCTAAAAATTGCATAAAAAACATACCAACATTGTTTCCATTTAGTTTCCTACCTAACGTTAGATAACATAAAATATCTTAAACCAGACAATACTTACGGTTTTTTGGTTCTTAGAGTGCCTCACAATAATGAACGTATCACCACAGGTACTACTTACTCACAGTAATAAATAAAATAATTTGTAATAACAAATATGAAATATTTAAAAAGAAAACACTTATTAGAATTTTAAGACGCGTTCTCAAACTTGTTTTGACTCGTTTAGTTTACTAACTGCGATTCGTTTGGTCCGGTGCGGCGGCGCGGCGAAACTCTGCTGCTCTGCACACTCTCCGTCTCGCTCTAGCATCGTTCAGTAAATTTCAAATTTTGACAACTAGCAAACCTTCGGCTTCGGCCAAACCTTCGGCGAAATTTTTGGCCGAAGCCGAAGATTTGGCCGAAGGTGCTTTTTTGGCCGAAGGTGGCCGAAGCCGAAGCCGAAGCCGAAGCTTCGGTCGGACACTAACGATATGCAACTTAGCAAGGTGGAAAGGAGTACAAACGTGGCCAAGCCGCATGCAATTCGCATGCGGCTTGGCCACGTTTGTACATATGTGTACATATCATGCTTGTAATGAGTTTAGAACCTTTTACTTTAGAAAACCATGGTTTGACTTGGACTGAGGGCTGAATTGAAAATTAGCATGAAAGGAGAGAAACACGTAAAAATGGGGTATTATTTTTAATCAATATGGCTACACCGCCATGGCCATATCCGTCAGCCAGCTCTGATATTGCACATAACCTGGAATACCAAATATTTGATTATTTTAATCCAAGTTTTTATTTTTAATTAAGTTTTTTTAGGTATTACTGATCATCAGTTCCATTGAATTATTGTGTCCATCTTTTTGGTTTTTATTTAGTATTAAACTACTTATCCGCTCCACGTCGTACGGTTCAAAAGATGTACTTTTACTTAATAACATTTTGATGAGGTTTATAATAACATCAACAACTTGCTCATTCTTGTTCTGTTGCAGTTTCATATCGGATTCCTTAGACAAAGTACACCCATTTGCCAAAGATGGGGGTTGAAACTCCCTAAGAAGGGCGTTATGAGCTGCTCTGTCATAACCTTGTGCTGACTTAGGAGGAGCGCGGGGTTTAAGAAAGACTGTCTTTTTATATGATGAAGAAGTTGAGGGTACAGGTTGTGAACTGGAGTATGAATTATTATTGGCATGAGAATCATGAGATGTGACAGTAGTGAGAACATTAGCATAGGATTTTGAGGTGGCTGGGTGTATTTTGCTTGCTTCCGCATAAGAAACACAAGAATGAGCCATAGTGTGTTTAATGTTTTTTTGCCTCTGAAACTCAGGGCAAGTCTTGTCTGTAGCATAGTGAAATCCAGAACAATTAACACAAGATGCAGAATCCTCTTCTACTAAACAAGTTTCACCTAAGTGATTTTGTCCACATTTATAGCATCTAGGGGCAGCTGATCTGCATTGATTTTTAGTGTGGCCATAACGGCAACAGCGGAAACATTGTATGGTGGGATACACATAAGTCTCAACAGGTAGTGCATTATAGCATACATAAATTCTTTTAGGAAGAGCTTGACCATCAAATTTTAATGTTATTACAACAGTTTGAGATGGTTTCCATGTATATGACCCATTCACTTGAACTTTATAATTTAGGCGTCTAACTTTCAATATTTCACCAGTACCTATGGGAGTTGATATATTTTCTTTAACTTCTTCCACACTCCATTCAGATGGGATACCCCGGACTAAGCCCATACGAGTGACATTAAAAGTGGGTAGAAATGCTTTAAATTTGTTCAGAGGCAATAAATTGCTATTAATAAATACATTAGCAGCCATAGGGTTTGTAAAAGCTACAACACATTTATTCCTACCAATTCTCTTGACACTGCCAGGAACAATATTCTGAAATTTGTTATTTTTAAGGAAATTTCCAAATGCAATAGGGTGAAGAATGGTGCCACTGTTTTCAGTATTGGTAAAGCGCTGAACATGAACTATGTATGGCCCTGAATCAGAGGCCTGGTACTCCTTCCTACCTACACCAACTGGTTGGATTGTTTGTATTGCAGTTGGATCCAACTGCAAAGTTTGGGAAGCAGAAATTTCAGAGGGTTGAGAATGTGGAACTGATGTATCGTTATTTATTATGAAGTCGGATTTTAAATTAACTTCTGTGCTGGGAACACATGTACAGTCAATGTGAGAAGAGGTTCCCTGAGGAATCACTCCCTGTCTACTCCGTTTTGTTTTATTACAATGCTTACATACTGTTTTATGCTTATGTGAACGCCTCTTACGTGAAGCACTAACTTTACCGGAGGTCGACCCATCAGTTTCCCTTCCACTTGCTGTGGCTACAGACCCATCAGTGTCCATACCACCCATATCTAAATTAGTTGATATGGTAACATAATTACTTACAGGGGGACTTAAGTCAGGGCCTAAATCCGCTATAGGCGGGTCGTTCATACGACCCGGGAATAGTTTTGGACTATGCTACAAATATATACAAAAACTTACCAAAAATCAGGAAAAATTTACACAAAAATAATAATACATACACTACGAAGAAAATATATTTACATAAGAACCTCAACTGAACCAATTATCTGCTTAAAACTTAATTATAAAAAATTGCTGAGAAAAAATACACCCGGTCTAACCGAAATTTCCCGCGCTTTTTCCGACATTGATATTATGACAGGACAGTGACAGTAAGTTAATGAAACATCACAAAGTAACACACTGGTTACAAAACATTGCAGTAAATAATAACACTATTAACTAATAATGGTGTTGTAAGTGCAAAAAGAGACTTGGCTATCATAAACACCTTTATTATAATGTACCTAGGGTATTCTGCTAGTTCGTAAATAATGTAAATAAAAAATAAAGGAAATGTTATGAAATGGGCTTGGTTTTTGAACCACTATCATGTGTGGTTTTCCTGATAGGGTAAATTATCTAGAATATGATTACAAAAACAAAAAAAATATTAAAAGCACCCATCATTGACAAATAAATATTTTAATTTCAAATATTTTTTAGCGCAATAATATTTTAACACAATGAAACAAAGAAATAACTAACATGTATGATTTCTAAAAGTGTAATAATACCCCATAATTATTGTGATTTAAAATAATATTTTATGTAATTATTAAAATAAAATAATAATTTGGATGTATGGCATAGATTCCTTTGCTTCAATAGAATTTATGAAAACATTACCTTTTTGTCAGTTCTAGGGATGGGAAAGTGAAAAAATATATCGATATTTATCGTATTGATACTTTTAAATAGTATCGTTAATTATAGAGTGAAAAATATCGATATATCGTCAGAAATCGTAAAATTATACTTTAATTTAGTTTTTTTATTTTCTACACGAGCATATTTTTAGTTTGTTTTTGTAAATGATTTGTTGAAAAAAAAAAACGAAAATGATTAATTGTCTGTTAACTTCAGGGCCATTAACGTCTCACAGTGATGGTCTAATAGTAATAGTATTTTGTGCACGCAGCCATCACGAAACAAAGTTGCATTAAAAAAAATCTAAATTGATACAAATTCGATACTCTAAAATAAATATCGATATATCGTGATTAAAAATATCGACGATTATATCGTTAATAATTGTATGGAAAATATAGATATTTCGATATTTTTTGCCCAACCCTAGTCAGTACGGTGTCGTGAATAACAATTTTATTAATTGATTATTTTGTGATGTCAAAGTCAAACGCAATTTCGTTATTTTTCAGTTTGCATCTACCTACTCAATGAGTTTGGTTAATAACAACTTTGTATTAATAAATTAACGAAGAAGCGCCATTATTTAAAATACGAACACATGAGTTTTTGATATGTATAACTTTTCCTACAATTTGAGACTATCAAGTTGGTCTGCAGAACGATTACTGATGGCTAGACTAAGCCGACGCGACTCTTTGAAGGCGAGCGATTAGAATTCACCAGTTAACCATTCATACATAGTAGCTCCAGTAGGTCGAAATAGGTAAACATGGGTGTACCTATAGTAATGAAATAAAAGACTTAAAAATTGCAGCATATAATTACTTAATATGCCTCCTCATTTTCAATTTCTTCCCTTACAATTTATTATATTATCACGAAACTGTGCAGGCGGAACTATATTAAACTAGTATTGTTTTGATGCCGAGCCCACCCAAGATACCTTAATGGTCCTCACATGAGCAAAGCTTCCGATAGTTTGCTTCCCTAGTATACAGCCTGCAGTAATAACAACAAATTCTGTCCTCCCAATACTTAGATTCAGTGAATTTTATCAAAACACAAGTGTAATATACTTTATTGCTTTGGTGTCTTGATCTGATCCTGATTCCTGCTTCTTAGCAATAAAACTAATATTTAAAAACTGAGAAAGCAATGAATATTTGAATATTTTGAATTTGACACTTGACTTGACGGACTTTGACAATACCAATAATGACATTTAATAGAACAGTGTTGCCAGAATCAATAATTACTGAGAGTTGCAATTGATTTAATAAATTATAATTGTTAAAAATAATAATAACAATGAAAGGGTGGTTTTAAAAAAAAATATATATATGCAAGGGCTCCTCAATTTATGTACTTTCATAAAACAAAATCTTGTCGCGGTTCATAACAGTTTCGAATAAAAGCCCAGTTCCCATACAAAAATATAACATGTCCTTTCTAATCTTAGTAGTTTTGACAATTATTTATTATAATCGATTTCATAAATCCACTATCGATTATGGTTGTTAATTTAAATAAAGATGAATCGATTATTGATAATCGATTATCAACATCACTAATTGTCTTGCGCTTGCGTGCTTGTGTGTGAGTCTTGTCACTTGTCCATGTCTTGTCGTTGTAAAATTGTGAATGTTGTGATTGTGTTTATAATTAATTAAAATATTTTGCCTATTAAGTATTAATAGGTGCTAGATATCATGGGAAAAGAAGATGTATCTGCAAAAAAACGCCGTAAAGTAAACGCAGGCATAACAAGTGAAACTTCTAAACAAATACCCGTGGACGTTTATAAGGTTAGAATTTTTATTTATCCAAGCGGAAATTAACGGGATAAGTACTAACATTTTATTTAACCTATTGGTTTCTCACACTTACATTTTATCGCGTTACATTGGTAATATTAATCCTGCCTGACGTTTCGGATTCGTCACCCTAACCAACCTACTCTAAACCAATAAAATTATCCAACCGTCCCGTCAGTCTCCTTGTGAGTCGTGAGTGGTGTGGTGACCATGAATGGATACTGTAAAGGGTCCAAAATTCCGGGATTAATAATATCAATTGAACGCAATTAAAACGCAAGTAAAAAGTAGTTTTATTTGTATGTCCTCGTAAAATCTGATTGGAATCAGATCTTAAACTAGGTATTTAAAGTCTTCCCCTTTTGCAGCGTGTGGTAGAATTTGAAGAGTCAGAAGCTCAACTACGTCCAGCCGAAAAGGATGCTACTTTATTTAAAAAGATTTGTCAAGATATACGACACTTGTTTGCTGAAATATGTGAATTAAAAGCTAAAGACACAGATGAGGTATGTTATATGGTTGTATGTCCTGCATTGCTAAACCAGGGTAAAAATATATTGTACCTAGGTGAAGACAAAAACTAGGGTAGCTTATTTTGTTACAACGCACATTCACCAACAGTATGTCCAGAAACTTTAGTTTTGCATGACCATAATATAGTTAGAAAAAAAAAAAACATATACTTTTATATTTTTATAAGTGAGCAAACTATCTCCAAAACCATTGTTTATGTTTTAATAGTTATGTAATATTTTTATAAACAAAAAATTAAATATATTTTAGGCAAGAGAAAAAATTAATGCAAAACGGATTGAGGCTTCACTGAACTTGGTTGCTCTGAAAAAGCTCAACCGTTTAGAGAAAGTGCGTACACGGGCTGGACGTGATGCACTACATAAGGAAAAACAAAGGGTTGACTCTACTCACCTGCTTTTGCAAAACTTATTGTATGAAGCTGATCATCTTAATAAAGAAGTTACAAAGTGTTTGCAATTCAAGTCTCAAGATGAAGAAATAGAGTTAGTAGCACTTGAAGACTTTTATACTGATGCTCCAACTGAAATATCTCGCCCAGTAAGTTTTATGATTTACATAATATTACACCTACTTAATTTGTACCTAACTCTATTTTGCAATTCACTAAAAATAAAAAAATTAAAACCAAAAACAATTTAATCATTTAAATATTAAATAACTAGCTGATCCGACAGATTTGTGCTGTCAATTTCACCTGCCATGACCTTTTCCTTTTTGTTCAGCTCTTAAGGCTTGTAGTATGATGTTCAACATCATCATCAACCCATATACTCTCCCACTGCTGGGCACAGGTCTACTCTCCGAATAAATAGCCCATATTCTATAACCTTGTCAAGAATTGGCTTATCAATTTAATACATCAATCAATTTCTAACATTTAGATTGCTATTTGTATAAATAATGTAAAATGCTTTATAATGAAAATGGTGTACTTACCATACTTATGTTTTGTAAGTAACATAAAGTTCTGGTCTTGTTGTTACCTTCTATTCATCACTGAGAATATTTCGCGGTGGCTTAGTGGTCATAGCGTCTGCTGTACTTAGCCAGAAGATGCAGGTTCGAATACTACCCGTGGTCGAATTTTTCCTTTGCTAAATAATATCACTGAGAATTTGGAGATCTCCTATAAAAATCTTTTAAATGAAAAATTACATAAATATGTTATTTTATTTTTGCGTGATATAGTGTTTTTTTTTTAGGAACTGACAAAGAATGATGAACATCAGCTTCAGTTAGCGAGATTGGAATGGGAACTGCGCCAAAGACGTGAGCTGGCATCAGCTTGTAATGAGCTGGTCTCTTCTAAAGAGCGCGTGGCCGCTGCTATAGCTGCCGCACGCTCTAGGCTAGATGCATTGGTACCACATCTGAAAGATGTTCTGAAATCTACCAAACCCTTGCAAGAATGTTTGGCTCTTCGGCTTGATGACAAGAGGGATGAAGCTAGAGCTGCTTCATTACTACCATCACCTTTATTCCTTCTTTTCGCCAACACCAGTGCATATTCTGATGCACTTGGTGCTAAGACCGTCACAGTTAGTAAGTAAATTAAATTTAAAGAAAATTAAATTTATAGAAAATTAAAAGAAATCTTTTAACCAGCTAGGTTTGAAATTTTAAGTAGTAATGTTTGCTATCGGAGCAGAAACTCCAAAACAAAACATTTTCTCTTTTCAAGGAATTTGGTAAAAAAAATTGAAATATTATATACAGGGCGTCCCAGAACGTGCCGAAAATGTGTTTTTTTTTTAAATGGCTTCTACTTGGAAACCGTAACGAATACATCGATATTTTTTTTTTACCGGGCCTGCCATTAGTAGGCTTTTCCCCTGTTCCCGGCTTATCGTCACGTTCTGGGACACCGGGTATATTTTAAAATTCACCAATGGTTAAATTTCAAGGCATACTTCCCGAAGACTCTCTTCAAGTTTCTTTGTAACTTATACAATCTAGAACCTTAACAAGATAAATACATATTATACAATATATAAAATAATAAATATATATTACAAATTTTCTATTCATGTGTTGTCAAACAATCAATACAAAATGTAATTTGGAACCATATTGGAAGATCAGAAGTAGAGGTAAAAGCTCTGAAAGCCTGACAAGTCTGCTTAGGATAACGGTATTGCCCAGAATTTTTGTATAAAATACTGATAATATTCCGCAATATCAGCTTAAATTAGACTAGTAGCTGATCCCAACATAGTTGGGTAGCAGCTAGAAGGTGCATGATTTTTTTTTAGTTTTTTATACCTTCTTCAGCTACAGCTGGAGAGCAATTGTACAGACAAATACTATCCCCAACTGCTGCCCCATTCCACTTTAGATGAAAGTTTTCAACTCTACAGAATTTTTATTGGTCTTAATTATTTCTAGATATATCTGGTGATGAAGATGAAGCAAGAAGATTGGAACAACTCAATAATGTTGATAGTGATCTAGTACCATCTAATGATAGTGATTCTGAACAAGAAAATAATGACGATGATCCGAGGGAGAAAAAGAAGCGCCATCATAGGACTGCCAAGATATCCAAGGAGGAAAAGGCTGAAGCTAAGAAGAAGGAAGTCCTAAAGAAACATCCATTGAATGTGCAAGTTTCTGTCAAGGTTCCAAATGGAACTGCTTTGAACTTGATTTTTTCATATCTCCTTCATTTAAAAATTGTTGTGGTCAAGTTCACAGTGTCTCTACCAAAACCTATAACAGGTGTTTCGGCAGCTGATGTGTTGAATGGACATTGTATATTAAATGAGTTGTACCCTGGAGACACAGGAAGTGATTCTCCGCATCCTGCCACTTCTTATCTACTGAATGCGGCGGGCGTCACTGAAGACTTTCAGCATTTTATTTCAGAACTTGGAAAACCTTACATATGGGCTCAACGAATGTGTGGTTTAGATTTTATGGCTACGATAGCAGGAGATCAAAAGTTAAATAAAAATATTCAGCTCTGCCCTAGTCTCAGTGTGGGTACAGTCGAGAACTTTATTTTAACATTAAAAAAAAGATTGAAATCTCGTGTTGAACTAATGAAAGAGTTGCAAGATTTGGAATCTGGAAAGATATTACCAGTCAAAGGAGATTTGCCGAGTCCAGTAAGGCTTTCAGGTTCATTAACACAGTGGCAGTCAATTGGTTGGCCGGAATACATGCAGTCTCCTTCGACAGCATTATTTATTTCAGAAGAATTGGTTAATCCTAATGATATGTTGTATAGAGCCATCATAACGCGACAGTCCGCCAAGTTAGTTGCATTAGTAGCTCTGCGCTGTGATTATCCTAAGAAAGCGCCTTTGTTTTCACTAACCCTCCACTGGAATGGTACACACCATGCAGGCATCAATGATGATATCAGAGATATTGAACGGGTAATCAATACAGATTGGGGCTCCGAAACTAACAAACAGCATACTCTTTCTATACAGATAACCAAGTTACTGACTTGTCTAGATATACTTTTGGAAACAACTGGCTCTTCTGAGTTTCCTCCAGATAAAGTAATGTTCTGCCCAGTGCGGGGTCGTAACAGAGTTAAACCGTATAAGTTTGTCAAACAAGGCACAGGAGTTTATGTGCAGTATTGAATAAAGGTCTTATCGTAGTAAATAAAGGTCTTTTAATTAACGGCATATCTACATGTTTTATTTCATTTACCTCCACTTCCATCCATATTTTATTGAAGAATGTACGAAGAAGACAGGCACAGTTATTTCGCCAGAAGTGTACTGCGTAGTGGAAGACTATTAGGTGATGCGACTCACCCAAAACATACATAACAGCGTCGTGCCACCTAAATTCATCAACCTTCATCATATCAGGCACAGGAGGACCACTGCTAAACAAAGGCCTCCCTCGTAGACTTCCACAAGGACCGGTTCGGCCTGCATCCAATACAATGTGTACAATTCTACACGAAAATAGGGTGGTCTTAAATATCTGATTATGTAGTTACACAAAGTACCTACTAATATTTTAGTTATGTTGTCACAATTATTTATACCAAGATCTATTTTCTTTCGATATTTTGATATTAACAGTCAATAGTATCTAGAGTTGCCAACACTCAGAAGAACCAACCCAGGAGGATTTTAATACATCTGGGTAGAGAAGTAAGTAGTAGTATTGAAAGAAAATCTCAATATTTGTAAATTTTTATTTAAGGAGAACATAAGGAGTATATAAAGAGTACATAGGTAGAACATAAGAAGTACATAAAGAGTACATAAGGAGTACATAAAGAGTAAAAAAAGGAAAACATAAGGAGTACATAACGAGAACATAAGTAGGTACATAAGGAGTCACAAGGAGTACAGAAGTAGTACATAACGAGTTCAGTCGCTATCAGATATATCGTAGCAAACAAGGTGACCAAATACTTCGGAACATTTTGAAAATAAGGAATGATATGAAGGTTGGTGGAGTTTTCTTGACACCTTCGAGATCGCACAATAATCGTTTTACTTCCCAGCCTACACATTTTACCTACATCCTAAAATTCCTCTCCGTGTCTCAGAGTTCTTTATTGATATTATAAATTTTGATAGCGACTAAATACCTACGTCTGATAATACTAGGTACATACTACATCTACGCCTATGACAGTCGTTAGTGGTAAATAGAAGCCCAAAAATCCTAGACAACATTTGATAGTGGAGCGACTTTTTACCTACCTCGAATTTCAGATATTATAGTGAATTTATTTAGATGGTTGACTTTCTTGACTTAATGTCCTATAACCCCTAGATGGGGCAGAGGGCGTCCACAGATGTCCTCCATCGCGATCGGTCTTGAGCTTCACGCTTCACCTCGCTCCATGTCATTCCGATGCTCGTCGCTTCTGCCAACACGGTGCGACGCCAGGTTTGACGGGGACGGCCACGCTTTCTTTTCCCTTGGGGATTCCAGTCCAAAGCTTGCTTGGGTATGTGATCGGGACCCCTTCGGAGCGTGTGGCCAATCCACCTCCACTTACGACGCTTGATCTGGCGGTCGATCGGGCTCTCGTGGCATTTCTCCAACAGCTCTACATTGGAGATGGTCTCGGGCCAGTAAATTCCGAGAATGCGACGAAGACAGCGGTTGACGAAGACTTGCATTTGGCGTGAGATGTCCTTTGTGACCTTCCACGTTTCGTACCCGTAAAGCAGCACGGATTTGACATTGGACCCGAAGATTTTGAGTTTAATCCTTCGGGTCAGTTTCCGCGATTGCCAAACAGGTCTCAGCTGCGCGAAGGTTGCTTGGGCTTTGGCGATCCGTGATGCGATGTCCTCTTCACTACCCCCAGTCTCTGACACGACATTCCCGAGGTATGTAAATTTGTGGACGCGTTCCACTGCCTCTGTGCCAATCAGCAACGGTGAGTGGTTCTTCACACCAGTTCTCATTTCCTGGGTCTTCCGGATGTTTATTTTGAGCCCCGCTTTTTCCGCTTCCTGACGTAAATCATTCAGCTTTGCTTGCATATCGGCGTGGGTATGACTCAGCAGGCATAGGTCATCGGCGTAATCCAAGTCTTCCAGGACGTTGGATAATCCCCACTCTATGCCGCAGCGCCTGTTTTCAAAGATGCGAAGCAAAATTCCATCAAGAACGACTAGGAAGAGGAGCGGCGACAGGAGGCAGCCTTGGTGGACACCCGCGTGCACTGTTACGTCATCTGATATGAGGCCGTTATGAGTAACCTTACAGGAATATTTCTTGTAAATACTCTGCAACAGACGAACTATTTTCGGCGGCACTCCAATGTCCAGTAGGCGGGACCAGATACTAGACCACTTTAGCGTATCGAAGGCCTTTTCGAAGTCTACAAAGGTTAGATAAATCTCCCTCTGCCATTCTGATGCCTGTTCCAGTATGATACGGAGAGTGTTGATCTGGTCCGTACAGGAGCGGTTCGAGCGGAAACCAGCCTGCTCCTTGCGTAGAAGAGGATCCACGGCCTTCGACAATCTATCCAGGATGATCTTGCAAAAAACCTTAGAAGGAATCGAGAGCAACGTTATACCTCTCCAGTTATCGCATTGGCTAAGATCACCTTTCTTAGGAACAGTTATGAGAAGACCTTTGTTCCATTCCTCAGGGAGTTCTTCAGCGATCCAGATCTTTTCAATGAGAGGCGTCAGGACGTCGACTGCGGTGGGTAAGTCGGCTTGAAGCATTTCCGCAGTTATCAGGTCGAGTCCTGGTGCTTTGCCTGTCTTCAAAGAGCGGACTGCCTCTGGAACTTCAGAGGCTGACGGTGGTTCCGTGTTAATACTGAGAAGCTGGGACGGTGGTGAACTGACTTGCTGCGCGTCAGGCGTCGATGTAGCTGACAAACGGAAGACCTCTTCAAAGTGTTCACGCCAGCGAAGTAGCTGCCCTTCTGACGTCACAATGAGCTGACCATCCTTGGACTTCAGCGGCTTCTTCTTCGATTTGCTGTTACCTGCTAAGGTTTTGGTAGCATTGTATAACTCCTTCAAGTTGCCGGAGTTTGCAGCTTGTTGAGCACGATCAGCAATACCATCAGCCCACCGTCTCCTATCTTTGCGGGTACTGCGATAAATTTCCTTGCGTTTATGACGGTATTGCGTATTAAGGTCTGCTCGTAAGGCTTCGTTGTGGGTCTCAAGCAGTCTCAGATGAAGATTCCTTCTATCTTCGATCAGGTTCCACGTGCGTTGTGACATCCAGTCCTCCCGAGAATGAGTCGATTTGTGCCCTAGAATGACGGAGCTGGTCTCTGTATAGGCCACTTTTATGCGGTTCCACTCCTCGTCTAACGAGTCCATAGCAGCATCGAGTACAGAAAAGCGATTGCGCAATTCCAGCTGAAAAGTTTTACGCGTGTCTGAGTCATGCAGTTTGCTCACCTCGAACCTTCTTCCAGGCTCTTGAGTTGAAACGGGCACACATGATCCGGTCTGAGATCGGCTTCCAGTCCAAGAGGCTGTTCTTAGCAGCATTACAAAGGAGGAGCATACTCGCGCACATCTTCCTCACTCTCTTTACCTGAATACAGCAAAGTCAAGCCCCCGGATGTTCTCAGCTCACCAAAACCGTTTCTCCTCACTTCGCTTAGACCGAGTATCTGGAGGTTGTAACTAAGCATTACTGCTTCTGCTTGGGCTAGTCGGCTGTCATCGCTAAGCGTGCGTACGTTCCAATAAGCAATTCGTGTCCGTTTTTTCATGCCAAAAGTCATCGGTAAAAGATCGGTCCGGTTTCTATCTGTTTCGGTTTCAGGAATCAATTATTGTCGGGCAAGCGGGTGATTAGCCCACTGTGCCTTAATCCGATAGCGGGGCTGCCGCCTTAGAGCCTTCAGATGTGCTCAGTTTTATTTCGGGTATCCTCCCTAGTGAGACGATTCTGTTTTAAGGCGCAGAATATTCGCCCTTTGCCCTGCATCCGTTAGCTCAGCTGCAACTCAGGATGGCGGACGCGCGGTGGCGCGGTTGCAGCAGGTCCCAGGGAGAACGACGGGGACGTGGATGACTCGGACTGGCTAGGGCTCTGCTTTATACGGTACTTCGCCACGAGTACAGCAGAAAGTATTTTTGGCATTTTTTAAGTAATGCTGTTCTCACCAACAGCGATTCCCACCAAAACATACCCTAGCTTCTCCCCCCATTTAGATGGTTGAGGTGACTTATTTTTTATAGCTTCTGCCCGAACTTTCGTCCGCGTGGAAAAGTTACTTTTAATTATCCTTGTAATTTGGCTAATTAACTCAAAATCGTTATAAATTATAGCCTCAGTATATGTTATTCTGACGTATAAATATTGATACTTACTGTAAAGTTTCATCAAAATCCGTTCAGTAGTTTTAGCGTGAAAGAGTAACAAACATTCATCCATCCATCCAGCCTCACAAACCTTCGCATTTATAATATTATTAGTAGCATATTTGAGGATAGTATTATACCTTATTACATGGGACCTAAATATATCAGCGAACTGTGGATGTACAGAGGCCAGCACATCAAGTTACCCCAATCTATCAAATTTCTTTACTAGATTTTCAACTTTGATATAAACGTAATAAGGTACATGTTCAATTGGGGAAATTTGACTTGGGAGAATTTGGGAAGCTTTACCTGTTGGTGTCTGTAAAATGGTAGTATTGGTACACCTCTGCCTAACCCTTGGCGAGGCAGGTGGTATGTGTTGTGGTTAGTATTCCATTTTGATGCAAATTAGTAATATTTAAAGGGGACTTGTTACATATTTTATCTGGTATATGTTGTCTGGTATGGTACCTACATATAAAATAATTCTGTGGCCTGGTGCTAAAACGGCCAAAGTCTAAAAAAATTAAAGCAATGAACAAAGTTTCAAGTGTAGCTTAAAACGGACTGCTAGAAGGTTGCAGAAGGTCCAACAATTTTTCTTTATTAAAATCTGTGCAGTTAGGGCCTAACATCGTAATACAAAATGGGCTTAAGTTAACTTTGATTGTTCTAGTTTTCACTCCAATATACAAAAAGGGATTCTTACAAAAATGGACTTTGGCCCTTTTGTACCAGGTCACAGAATTATATTATAGCAAACCACAACACTAGTCGCCGGATACGAGCGACTCGCGGCAATAAGCCGCTAAGATACCTAAAATGAATGACGGACTGGGTTTCTCTTCGTTCACGGCACCGGGCCCAAGCCCAAGCGCTAGTCCGCCGCCCGACCGTGTGCTGTGTGTCACGTGCCTATCTCTCCCGCGTCCGCGCTTCCCGCCGCCGCGTACCTTACTGTTACCGAATTAGTTTATATGTATACTTTTAGGGCCAAAGTGTACCTACGCTAAGTTCTTTCTTTTACAATATACTTTATTTTTACTTCCAAGTGGTTCCAGTTATTTAACACCCCCCCTGAACAATCTCATCTTCATAATATACAATTTACTTATCTTGACTGATTCATCAACGCTGAGCCTAAACCGCTGGGACTACAATCTTAAAATTTTGGCAGTTGATGCCTTTTACGTTGTAAATAAGGAAGGATTTTGGATTGAAACACCCATATCGCAAGTGACTGCCCGGGTAACAGCTAGTTGCGATATATAAAAATCAAAGTTATATTTGTTCCACACAAAACCTAATAATTGAGATATTAAATAACCAATAAAAAGCACTGCTTGGTACGTGTCTCCTCTTACGATGAGAGGGATTAGGCCGGGCTATAGTCCACCACGCTGGCCTAATGCGGGTTGGCAGATTTCTCACGCCTTCGAGAAAATCTTTAAGGCATGTAGGTTTTCTTACGAAGTTTACCTTCACCGTTTAAGCGTACAAATATCGGCACAATATTATTTTTTCACATTACTGATTCGTCAAATTCCACGGCCATGCAGTTTCCTAACGACTCATTAACTAATAATGTTATATAGACTATTATTATGAAGTTTAGTAAAGTTTCATTCAATGCTACTGAACAGAGAAATAATAGTAGATAGATCATAGTCAAAGTCAAAGTATTTTAATGCTTCATGTGTAAATATACATATGTGTTTACATTTATAAAGTAACAACATGAAACCCTGTTGGGCACAGCATAGTATACCTAATATTAATTATATTCAGTATGTATAATGAATGCATCCACTGTTGGATGTATGTGTGTTTTTATTTTACATCGTCTGACCACCTGTCTGGTGTCTGCTTGTCTGCCTACGAATTTATTGTCGCGGTCTCCAGAATAGGACTCTGTTGCTCCATCTATCATCGTTCCTGCGGCAGACTTCCAGCCCTGTGTCATTTTAAACAACTTTTTTACCGTTGTCGATGACGCGACTTTACGAGTAGGTAGACTACGTAATAAATATGACCGGTCCGAAGTTTTCGCTGTGACTGCACCTGCCCGTATCTAAGACAAAGTCAGTCGGTAGATTTGCTTACTAGAGCTGACTTGAATATTTAGGGCCTACGCTTAATGGCAGCACAGCACAGCAACGGATTTTGATATGGCTTTCACTTACTAACTTTTTCGGCATCATTACATACAAGCGCATACTGACAACGACGGCAACGATGCCGCGGTATCTTGGGCATACCACGGTATCCTTATAGGCCCGCCTAGATTAATTACTTATATGGTTTCTTCTGATTAAATTTCGAAGATACCCTTTGATTCACAATGTATACATAATTATATTTATGTGACCACAGAACAGAAAAAAATTTGACCATAATTTCGTTCGTTTTAGCTTTATAAATGTTTAGTAAGGTGTGAGATAGACCGCTCCGGCCGCGCATCCTAAATTTACTGCGCAGCCACACACATAATAGAAACACTACAGAGGGGCCCTTTTATATAGGAATATTTTTGTGTAATAAATGAATACAAAAATAGTTGGTGATGTTAAGAATAAGTATTTATTAAAACAAAACAAAATAATTTTATAATACAACAGTCTTTATTCTTATTTCAGTAAAGCAGTAGACATTTTCAGAGAAAATACATAATTCAGGATAACAATAAGGGATATAAGTATAGTATGATTAGTGAAAAATAAACTAAAATTCATTCAAACATACAATCTTCTTTTGTTTCCAGGGGAATACTTTTAAATCATATTTTACAGCTTAGCCTAAAAATGCCATAATATTGTTATTGGTCGTCGATGAGATCTCTATAGCATTATATTTATACCGAGACATAATTCATTTTACATGATCAACTACTTGTTGAAAGTAATAAAATGTTAATTAGTGAGACATATTTTGAAACAATACTACGTTTTCTACTCTATGTTTTAGTATTTTATGCCTATTTATTTATATAATTCTCTAAAATGTTGATGACTGAAAAAAATAACTCATATATTTATTATTATGTATAGTTTGCTACTTTAAGTGCTTATTAATTACAAAAATTTCAAACCTCACTAAATGATACAACCATCTTTATTTCAAAAGGAATTCTAGACACACATCTAACAAACTATATAATATTTGTATTTTTTCAATGCGGATACTGACGATTCTATGAATAACTCTTTTTATAATGCACAGAATATAAAAAATATAATTCACTATTGCCTTCTCTGGTAATCTTCATTTTCATTCGTCGATAAATGATTGTTAACAATGATTTTAAGAATTGATATCATTCACTTCATATTTTTTATACATTTTTAGATTATATAGTAGCTATTTTTTTTTCTCACCGAGTCATTTTTTTGAGAGCAAAATAAAATCACTTTTCATGTTGCATCGAGTCCACTTACTCCTACATGATACGCGTATTGCATTATGAGATCCCGGCCTCTAGTTTTACGTCCATTATTTTGCGGGGCCCCTTCAGGCAATTGAGCCGTCGCTGTACTGCGTCTCGGTCTGTAAGTAAAGCAGATCATTAGGAGATATTTATATTTGGGATGAGCCGAACTGATATTATACATTATTATGATTTTAATTATATTATTATAAATTACACAATTTATTTACGTTACAATAATTTCCAGTAAAACCTCACGGTGTACAACATCAGAGGAAGGCCCTTGTCCTGCACAATGGCCTCCCTCCCTCTCCCTTTCAGCATATGCCATGTCTATGTACAGTCAGCGTCAAATAGTTAGTGACACTCAGGGTATTCAAATAAATAGACGCAACCAAAAAGTCAATAATATCGGTACAAACAAAGTTTCCATAATGTTGTCAACATTATAGTCGCTCAAAAGGTCGAAACGTTTAAAACGTCACATAGATAGGTTCAGTCAAACAGTCATAAATATGGTAACAGTCATCCAGCCAATGGTATCCAAGCATTCTAAGTGTTCAAAAATATGGAACACATTCGAAAAATAAACCAGCATGTTATAGAAATAAACGGTTTCCCAAAGATGAAAACCTCTTTAGGCAATCTAGTGATATTTGCATGTCATTATATTTATCTATCAGTAATATCAATGTCAAGTGCAAAACTAAAGCAAGCTAGAAATATGGCTACGCATTAGTGACACCACAAAACATCGAATTATATATTTGAGGGAGGAAGGTGTCTCCTTATCAGATATTTCAAATGAACTGGGAATATCCTTATGTACCTATCGTTTTAGATGTTACGTGTAGTTACATATCGAATTATACTCATCTCTCTAGATTCTATTTCTATATATTCGCACATATATGTATAAACAAGCACACAGCCCGCCTGATGGTAAGCAGTCGAAAACTAGAGAAAATTGAAAAGATGTAAGCGATTATCGACCGTATTGACATTATTTTATTGCTTATTTTTAGTTATTCATCCACACTATTACCTTGTTTATGTTTAAAATAGCAGTTTTTGAATAATAGTCAATAAGGTTAAAAACTTTGCACCTCTTTTTGCAAGCACTATCGAGTCTAGTTTTGTCGACGTTCATTGTTAAAATAAAATAAAATGATCATGATATTGAATCATATATTTTAATTATGCACTCTTGCTCTATGAGATAATATATAGTCATACTCATTATCAATGAGGTTTAGGTACATCTATTTTCAGTCAGCTGTATATTGCTAAGTATCATAAACGGCTCGAAATTCTTTACAAAACAAAAGACATGTCTATGACGTCATGCTTAAAATGAAAAAGACAACAGTAGTTTCTATTCCTTTCATTTTTGTGTATAAATGTTTTCACATTAATTGATGTGAGAAATAATATTTAAAATGTATAGCAGTAAAGTTTATTTTTCTAATGTGTTCCATATTTTTGAACACTTAGAATGCTTGGATACCATTGGCGGGATGACTGTTACCATATTTATGACGCTTTGACTGAACCTATCTATGTGACGTTTTAAACGTTTCGACCTTTTGAGCGACTATAATGTTGACAACATTATGGAAACTTTGTTTGTACCGATATTATTGACTTTTTGGTTGCGTCTATTTATTTGAATACCCTGAGTGTCACTAACTATTTGACGCTGACTGTATAATACTGATATAGATTAATTACTAACACTTTGATAGCGTGGTGCGGTGTTGTGGGTGTAGTGGGTGTCGTTGCACTAGCGAATGCAGCAACACTTGCGCTGACATGTAGCGTCGCTCACACTCTTTCATATCGCCGAACAACTCTTCGATGGCCGCCATTTGACACTGTAACGAAACGTTATTAATTTAAATTATTTTCTAATAGAATATTCAGATTGGAATGAACCTTTAATCTTTTTTTTTTTTGTTGACGGGGTTGGATATGCTTTATGCACTACACACCGCTCCGGGGAGAGTGGTGGGGTGTGTCGGACTCCGCTCTGAAAAGAGCGATCTACCGACCAAAACCAACCTCGGCGTTTCGCGTCACCACTTTAGTGCCGGGACTACGGGAGCGCTGTAGCATTCGTCGGCAGACCCGGCAGTGGCGGGCCCCTACACGTAAGGGGAGAGAAAACGAAGACGTACTCGCTCCCCCCTTCTTCCCGACCGATCCGCTGAGCGGGACGCGGAAACTACAAACCGCATGTATCCTGTAATCTTTTTTTTTTTTTTGGTTCACGGGGTGGAAATCCTCATGGATGTCCCGAGGGCGGAGGGGTCTGTCAGACTTGCTGACTAAAACCACCCCGGTGTGCCGTCACACACGTACGCCGGGGGCCGCGGGTACAAAACATTCTTCCGCAGCCCCCGACTTGTGCCGGGGAGGATGGAGCACGCTCCTCCCCGCGACCACAAGTGAGGCGCGAGTGGTGCGTGCCACCGCCTCGGGTCCTGTTGGGTCGCGTCGGACGTACCCGAGTCCGCCGCCCCAGGACCTGTTTAGGGGGGCTGGAAGAGGGCGTTGTCCGCCCTCCTCCGACGCCCGGTGCGTCTGCTGCGGCAGGGGTTAGCGGCAGTGCTGACCCTATCCCTCTCCCTCTCCGCAGACTCCTTCTGCGACATCACTGTTTTGCAGAAGGACATCACTGCGTCCCAGGACTCTGCACTACCGGCCATCGTCAAGCACTGGCCGGATCGCCTCGATGGTGGCGAGGCCGGCCGGCGGTTGGGCGTGAAAGCCTGTCCCACCACTCCGCCACCAGAACCTGGTGGAGCGCGGACCGTCGCAGCTCGATTTGACGATGCATCGGTTCCGCGCCCCGCGCTCGCTCCTCCTCGCGCCACCGGTACAGTGACGCGAGAGCTTTCGCATCCAGGTCCCACGGCGGGGATCCGGCCAATGCGCAAGCCACCTCATAGGAGATCGTGCGATACCCCTGGATGACCCTGACGGCCATCGCCCTCTGCGGTTTTCGCAGAAGAGCGATGCTACTGGCCGTCAGGTCAGCCGCCCACACGGGTGCCCCGTAAAAGGCCATGGATCGCACGATCCCCATGTAAAACCGTCTACAGGCGACGCTCGGGCCTCCCAGATTGGGAAGCAGCGTTGACAGCGCGCCCGCGGCGCCCAACAACTTGGGCGCCAGCCCCCGGAAGTGGGGGCCGAAGTCCCACCGGCTATCGAGCACCAATCCTACTTCATGGTGGACTCGACAGCGATTCGGGCCCCCCGACCACGATGTGTGATCCCGGCGGCGCCCGTCGGGGGCCATGAAACGCAATGGCCTCCGACTTATTCAGGGCCACCTCGAGCTCCAGGTGCCGTATGCGGCCCACCACCTGTGAGACCGCAACCGTCGCTAGCAACGCCGCTTCCCTGTGCGAGCTGCCCCGGGCCGTCACCAGCGTGTCATCCGCGTGTTATCCGCGTAACACGTCAGATTGACGCCCGGTTGCAGCTCGCCCCTCAGCACCCAGTCGTACCCGATGTTCCACAGGAGCGGGCCCAGAACCGATCCCTGTGGAACACCGCACGACATGGCGCGCCGGCTTTCGCCGTCGCGTCCCCTATAGGTGACACACCTGTCGGCCAAGTAGGCCCCAACAACGTGGCGGAGGTAGGGAGGCACCCGATGATAGCGCAGGGCCTCCCTGATACAGTTCCAGGGCAGGGTGTTGAAGGCGATGGAGATGTCCAGGGAATTCATACTTCAGGGCCGGATTTAAGGCTGGTGAGGCCCCGAAAAAGTTATGGAACAGACAAAGTCCCTAGTCTCAGGCACGGGGCTAGAGCCCCTGTTGCCCGGGCCTAAATCTGGTCTTGGCCAACTTCCAAGATTATCTCAAAATGAAAAATAAAAAATACAGTTTTTTTCTTTGATTATATACTTGTCTAGATGGAGCAATGCAAACAAACGACACGCGAAAACTGGGGCCAAATTGCGTGATATGTGTGAGTACCGCTTGTGTACTTATTGTAGTCAAACTGTCATGGTGTGCGTGTTTAGGGATGCCTGCTCCAAATTATTAACTTACCTTTTCTCCATTATTTAATGGGATGACAGTTAAACGAAATAGGCTGAATAAAGTAATTATTTTGTAGATTAGTGTTTTATTTATTTTAATAAAAACAAAAAATACAATGAAAAATATATACAGCAATTTATAGATCAAAATCCATCTCTTTGTATTTGTTTTCGAAATAGTTTTTTTTTTTATATTTCATTTCGTGTCCAGGCAAGTTATCATTTACTGATCAAATAAATTATGTAGGTAATTATTAAAATAATAAAATTTTCTCATCGAAAGATGATGACTGATATTTGCATTTTAACTCCCATAGTTTCGCCAAAACTCCCTTGTAATAAATTGACAACACCGGCTAATCTGTCGAACCTACAAATTAACGAATTGAAAAATCATGTTTTCATAAAATAATAGAGGTTAAATAACAAAACTTACCGATGTAATGTGATCTTAGTGTAATTATACGGTTTTCCCACATAATTGCGACACAATTTGACAGCACATACCGACATAATTAATTATTTTTCGAGAACTCCACACCCTGAAGTGATCCAAATGACACTGACGTAAGTGAGAAGAGAGTCTACCAATTTTAGTAGACTTTATTTGGGCCGTTTTGTACGTGTCAATGTGGCATCTAGACAAGTATATAATCAAAGGTTTTTTTATAACCAGTGCGAAGACTTGTAGGTATGTTGTATTAGAGAAAACACACACGGAGAACATCTTACACTATTGATTATTAAGCGGTCGTCTGCACTTTATTGAATAAAATAAGCGGTACGAACCAGTTCAATAGCATGCTCGTACAGGATTTTGTCACACACGGCAGGCGTGACGCCAGCTTCATGAAGCCTCCTCGACTCATTTACAATCCATTTGTACTTTCCATTCATTAAGGATACAACTGAAATATAAAATAATTATGTTAAAGACAAGAGCATGACTACTGTGTGTGTGTGTGTTTGTGATGCTGACCGTTGCGCACTTGCGGCGTGGGCTGCAGCGTGCGGGCGCGGTAGTATGTGTGTGTGAGTGTGTGTTTGTGATGCTGACCGTTGCGCACTTGCGGCGTGGGCTGCAGCGTGCGGGCGCGGTAGTATGTGTGTGTGAGTGTGTGTTTGTGATGCTGACCGTTGCGCACTTGCGGCGTGGGCTGCAGCGTGCGGGCGCGGTAGTATGTGTGTGTGAGTGTGTGTTTGTGATGCTGACCGTTGCGCACTTGCGGCGTGGGCTGCAGCGTGCGGGCGCGGTAGTATGTGTGTGTGAGTGTGTGTTTGTGATGCTGACCGTTGCGCACTTGCGGCGTGGGCTGCAGCGTGCGGGCGCGGTAGTATGTGTGTGTGAGTGTGTGTTTGTGATGCTGACCGTTGCGCACTTGCGGCGTGGGCTGCAGCGTGCGGGCGCGGTAGTATGTGTGTGTGAGTGTGTGTTTGTGATGCTGACCGTTGCGCACTTGCGGCGTGGGCTGCAGCGTGCGGGCGCGGTAGTATGTGTGTGTGAGTGTGTGTTTGTGATGCTGACCGTTGCGCACTTGCGGCGTGGGCTGCAGCGTGCGGGCGCGGTAGTATGTGTGTGTGAGTGTGTGTTTGTGATGCTGACCGTTGCGCACTTGCGGCGTGGGCTGCAGCGTGCGGGCGCGGTAGTATGTGTGTGTGAGTGTGTGTTTGTGATGCTGACCGTTGCGCACTTGCGGCGTGGGCTGCAGCGTGCGGGCGCGGTAGTATGTGTGTGTGAGTGTGTGTTTGTGATGCTGACCGTTGCGCACTTGCGGCGTGGGCTGCAGCGTGCGGGCGCGGTAGTATGTGTGTGTGAGTGTGTGTTTGTGATGCTGACCGTTGCGCACTTGCGGCGTGGGCTGCAGCGTGCGGGCGCGGTAGTATGTGTGTGTGAGTGTGTGTTTGTGATGCTGACCGTTGCGCACTTGCGGCGTGGGCTGCAGCGTGCGGGCGCGGTAGTATGTGTGTGTGAGTGTGTGTTTGTGATGCTGACCGTTGCGCACTTGCGGCGTGGGCTGCAGCGTGCGGGCGCGGTAGTATGTGTGTGTGAGTGTGTGTTTGTGATGCTGACCGTTGCGCACTTGCGGCGTGGGCTGCAGCGTGCGGGCGCGGTAGTATGTGTGTGTGAGTGTGTGTTTGTGATGCTGACCGTTGCGCACTTGCGGCGTGGGCTGCAGCGTGCGGGCGCGGTAGTATGTGTGTGTGAGTGTGTGTTTGTGATGCTGACCGTTGCGCACTTGCGGCGTGGGCTGCAGCGTGCGGGCGCGGTAGTATGTGTGTGTGAGTGTGTGTTTGTGATGCTGACCGTTGCGCACTTGCGGCGTGGGCTGCAGCGTGCGGGCGCGGTAGTATGTGTGTGTGAGTGTGTGTTTGTGATGCTGACCGTTGCGCACTTGCGGCGTGGGCTGCAGCGTGCGGGCGCGGTAGTATGTGTGTGTGAGTGTGTGTTTGTGATGCTGACCGTTGCGCACTTGCGGCGTGGGCTGCAGCGTGCGGGCGCGGTAGTATGTGTGTGTGAGTGTGTGTTTGTGATGCTGACCGTTGCGCACTTGCGGCGTGGGCTGCAGCGTGCGGGCGCGGTAGTATGTGTGTGTGAGTGTGTGTT
Organism: Acronicta alni; assembly: GCA_964056405.1. NCBI lineage: Eukaryota > Metazoa > Arthropoda > Insecta > Lepidoptera > Noctuidae > Acronicta > Acronicta alni. Next base: position 10,131,116 of record OZ043927.1, on the reverse strand, counting down.
TGTGATGCTGACCGTTGCGCACTTGCGGCGTGGGCTGCAGCGTGCGGGCGCGGTAGTATGTGTGTGTGAGTGTGTGTTTGTGATGCTGACCGTTGCGCACTTGCGGCGTGGGCTGCAGCGTGCGGGCGCGGTAGTATGTGTGTGTGAGTGTGTGTTTGTGATGCTGACCGTTGCGCACTTGCGGCGTGGGCTGCAGCGTGCGGGCGCGGTAGTGCGCTGCGGCCAGGCGCAGTCCCGCCGCCAACGCCTGCATGGCCTGCACCAACAACCCAAGCCTCACGCTGTCGTTGCAGCGCTCTGCCGATAAATCATAATCATATAAATATTTTATTATAATCAACTCTATTAGGTTCTTAATAGAATCAAGAAAAAAGCATCTATTAAGATAAAATGTTGAGAAACTAGCAAGTTAATCCTACAAATATTATGCCTACTATGTATTCCTCATATTAAGTACATATGAATAATAATTATAATATACTAGCTTCTGCCCGCGACTTCGCGTGCGTCGACTTTACCTGGGTAAAGAGTAACTTGTCGTTACGTTTTTTGAAAATTTCCAATTCCCTGCGGTATTTTCTTAATATTTCTTTCCGTAAGAACCTTTATAAAGTATTATTAAACTTTAAAAAGAAGATGAATTAAATTTGTAGTCTTTCTCAAGTTAAACAGGAAAACAGAGATTGCCATTGCTGTTTCACTGGGCAGCAGTGGGACAGTGATGTCTGCAGTAAAAATATTCGCGGAAGTTATCTAAGTCCTCTCGCCATGTTTTTCTGGGCCGGATTCGACGATGCTTGCCATTTTCAGGCATCAATTTTGTGGAGACTCTTGCCCAGCGATCATGTAACCAACGTGACGAGCCTTAGGTGTACCTTTTTGCCCACGTATACTGTACCCGTTTTTATTAACCAAATATATATTTTAGCCAAAGAATAATTCGAAACCAGGCAGAATTCGTAACTACATCCCAATAATCTTACAAAATGTATAGCATGCGTTAATGCCACATATAATACAAAAATAACTTTGTATTTACAAACTTTTACAAAAATTTAATACATAATTATTTATTTGCAGTAGTTTAGAAATTCAAATAGTGTCAATAAGGCCATTAATAAAAATCGTATATACCTTAATTTATATTTTTTTTTTGCATATAATTCCCTGTATATAAATATCCATAAAATAAACTCTGACTCCTGTGCTCTGTGTAACAAGAGCCAGTGTCATCTCCCAATAATTATTTTAGCTAATTGTTATGCAATAAGAGTCAATCGAAATAGCCAAACATAATTCATGAAAATTAATAAAATACTATTATTATTGTTGTGATATATGTGTAGATAATAAATTTTGCCGTTGGTGTCGTCTGTGTGGGGGGAGGGGGTTGTCTGTGTATGTGTGTTTGTGTGCACTTGTATGTGACGCTTGTGATCCTTGAAATACCTATTGTAGTAAAGACGACTTTTGTTTCGCAATTTACGGGTTGGTCACAAAATAAAAGTTATTGATACGAGTACAATGGCCTTAAAAATGAATAGTTAGTTAAAAAATAAGGGTTTAGTCATTTATATAAATTAAAAATAGAGTAGGACCCAGAATACTACCCTGTGGAATGCCAATACGAATTGCTATGAAATTGTATTATGTTATTATTGTAAATCAACCGGTACGTACCGTCGGAGGCGTCCATGAGCGCGGCGATGGGCGCGCCGCACGACACGGCTAGGTCCGACAGCAGCTCCGCCAACATCAACACGAAGTTCAGCTGAGAGAACACCTTGCTGTGTTCCTCCTGTACAAACATTACAACTACGTTAGGTTATGAATTGGTAAAGCTGCCTTTTGCAGTTTCCAGAAGAAGTGAACCTAGTAAACCTATAACTATAAATATATTGCACATCCGACATCGAGCCAGGTCACGACACAAGCAAAACATTGGACTTGCAGTCGTTACTTGTTCAGTTTAGAAATGTTGTCAGCAATAGATGTTAGTGTCCTTGCCGGTCGGCGTACTATTGAGATCACATATAGGTAAAAAGATTTGGGCTTAAAAATAGAAATAAATGGGAACTAACTGCAAGGATGGTCTCTTCCTGCAGATTGGGTATGTAGACGGGCGGGTCTGGCGGTTGGTGCAGCTTGATGCCGCGCAGCAGTGCGTCCGGCAGCGCCTGCCGCTTGGGCGAGCCGGCGCCGCCGCCCAGCTCGCCCGGGGCCTTCAGCGCCAGCGACACCGGCGGAGACGACCCTGTAACAATTATACATCACTTTTATTTTAAAATACTACTATCATCTGCAAGAGATACCATTAATAGCCCACCAAGGCAAATTTAATAAACCAGAATTTTTGATTGACAGAATGATTGGGTCTATTTGTAAGCGTAACTTTGATTTGCTATAGGGACTGTTGCTTGCTTAAAGTACCTTTTTAAGTACATAGTAAAGCTTATTTTTTTAATTGAAAGTCCCTCAAACCAAAAAACTTAGTTTGTATATAACAAAAAAATTTATATATACATTTAGATTGCAAACTGGAACGAGACGAGGATACATACCCTCGTATCGGGCGACCGGTTTGCAATCTGGCTTACACACTGCATAATAATGATTTGTACTAACACTGACCTGATCTGCGTAGCGGGCTGGCATTGGTGGGCGACACCTGCCACAGTGAAGGCGGCGGGGAGCTGCCAGAGTTGCTGCTACGTCGCCGAGTCGATGGCGGGGTCATTGTGAATGGCACCTGTGGATCATTCATTTGATTCTTTAACTCATTTTCAGCCTAGTCTTCATGATAGTTAACAGCTCCAAAGTCGGTACAGAGAAAATATATTTCATATTATATTTATGCAATAGTTTAACTGAAGCAACTACAATACATGTAAATAAATATTTACCTACATCAATAACATTGAAACACCTGAATAAATACATGAGTTTTTATCTTATTCGATCGTACTCATATAATATGTATATTGTAATAGAATTAAGAAATATTTACCAACATAATTAAATATACATATAATGTTTAAATATTATCGTAAATGTTGTGCATATCTGTCATTGATGTAAACACTAGTCTAAATCTTCTTGCTACTAACCTATCAATGTTTGTGTTAAAATTGTTTGTATAAATTGTACCTACGCCTGCAGGTACAGGCGCCAGCAAGTCAAGCTATCCATAACTGTAAAATTTTCCCAATTGAACATGAACCTTATTACTTTGCGTTAAAGTTGAAAATCTATCAAAGAAATTTGACAGATTGGGGTAGCTTGATGTGCTGGCCTCTGTACATACTTACACATATAGATATTTTCTAAGGTAAGGATAATTAAAAAGATTGATGTACGTACATACATAATGCAATTTTGAACTGGGAAAAGCATTATACCTATATATAAATTTAATTATTATTATCTAATACTAGAGGATAAGCACAAAAAATTTCATCGACCGATTCTCATGAAATTTTGTGAGCATATCGGGAAGGTCTGAGAATAGGCCAACATCTATTTTTCATACCCCAAAATTTTTTTTTTATGGCAAAGCAACGTTTGCTGGGTCAGCTAGTATTTATTAGAACTTCGTCTTGTTCGACACGGACGAGTGCGGATTCTGCGAAAGCGCAATTGATGGACTGTTTGTCCACCGATAATTTGTTTGCAACGATAGAACGTATGTAAATCTATGATAACGCACACGTAACACTTGATGAATTTGGAGATTCCGATACATTCTATCATCACGGAGAAATAGTCTATCGTCTGCTCAGCGCTTCATTAAGCGCTATTCTTGCTATTGCAAGAACAACGATGCAATAAACTTACAGTTGGTGGAGACAGGGATCCGATGTTGGTTGCGTTGCGGCTGTAGTTCGATCGGAGCACGTCGATAGGTTGTGATCGGGGTACGTTATTGTTAGACGTTACAGCAAGTGGGTTCTGTAATAAGTACATGTGTTAGTTGCAGTTTTGCCAGTCATTTGTGATTTTTTTTAGGAATATAAAGGCCTCCAACGGCTGCTATCGCAGCATCGTACTATCGCATTTCAAAAACTCAACTAATTATTATTTTTGCATTCTTTAAGCTAGGAAGTTTCCTACGCCTCGTTAGACGTAACGCTGACAGCTACGAGGAGTAGCTTGTCTCATATTTGAGTCCCGTTATTTAATTAAAGGTGCCACTAATTCTAATAGCTTTCAGTTTGTAGTATGGGAGTTCATCCATTATATAATAATACCTACGTCGCAAGTAAAAATTCTAGTAATAGTCTCTATTGTCTCTACATGAGTATGAGCTCAGATCTTGAGCCACAGAATAAGTGAGAAATGAAGTGCTGTGGCATGCCCATTTATAGTGAAGTGTTTGACCGCAATCCACGCCACGCGGAGTTTCGGAAATAAAATGCTCGTGTATTACTAGCTAAAAGCATTTTTTTTTTTCAGAATCAATTGTCAGACGTCCACCACAACGGTTTGAAGATTTTATACTGTAAGTGTAACTTCGATAACTGTTTAAAAATACAATATATCCTCTTTATTGCGATAGCTGATAAAGAAACATCGATGTCACCATTGGCGAAAGTATTCGTCATTATTAATAAGGTATTCGTGTAACATGCACATATAAACAATTAAAAAATTAAAGCTTGTAATATGGTCGAATTGAAAACCACCTCGTTTTTTGAAGATAATGACAAAAACAAGTTCTTGTATCTAAGTATGTAGGTGTATTGTAAATAAGTAACAGCCTCATTAGTCTTGTGGTCGCAACTTTTGTGCTCGGTTAATAGCAATAGGCTCGCCCCCTATTACATGGGACCTAAAAGTACCGTCAAACTGTAGATGTTTTACTTTTACTTTAGTAAGAGGTGTCGTGTGTTTATCTCTTCGCGGATTACAGGCGTGTTAGTTTATTTTATATTATGTATGTTTGAAAAAATTTAGTGAATCAGTAAAACTTACCCGGTTGTGTGAAGGCGGCGGCGGCGCGGGCGAAGTGTGGGGCGTGTGCGGCGCGGGAGGCCCGGCCGGAGCGGCCCCCAGCGCGGCCCCCAGCGCCAGCGAGCGAGGCCGCGGGGTGGCCTCCGAGCCCGACGACGCGCCCGAGTACTCTGCCGACCCACTCTCCGTCGCCTCCACCAGCACGAAGTCGTCCTCACCCGCCCAGGTCGTATCTGACGACTCGGCTGTATCGATAACTTTCAAGTTTAATATATTTTTTTGTGATATGTTTTGCCCTTTACTGAAAGATTTTGACGATTTCACTCCTAATTGATTAACAAATTTTGAGAAGCGCTCACTATGACTGAAGAAAACGATCCCGCACTAGATCTTCTCCATTACATCGTAACTTTATTATATTGGTGAACATTAGTACTCCTGTGCCTAACCCTTCGGGAAATACAGGCGTGAAAATGATGTATGTCTAGTTAAGAGAAGAATACTTTCCTATAAGTTCTCTATACCTTAAAAAATCCCGAGGAAATGCTGCGATCGAAGCTAAGGACTTGAGATGTGAAGACAGTTAACAATTCGTTTTCATTATTTATAATTTTAAATGTGTAGAGTACATGGATTTCATTGTGACTAGCTGAGTTTTATTCTAAAACTAGTTTAACCCAGTAAACTAGTGACCCTTTTGTTATTATTTAGAAACGGCAGTTATTTCTCGGTGAGTAATATATGAGATAACTGTCGGGAGATAAGCCGTTATCATACACTAGTTTAAATCTAGGTTGATCAATTCATTGACATAATGATTATTATGTATAGCTATGAACTAGCAATGATTTCTAGACTTAGATATTATATTATTATTAGACAAACTTACGTCCGAGCATATTCTACAAACATCAATATTGAAAATTACAAAACAAGACAATCCCAAAACGCAAAGATTTTAATTGTATCATAAACAGAAGCGTGTTTACGGATATTATAATTTATCATAATGTGGAGTGAATGATTAATACTTGCAGCATCAAAATACAAAACTATTTAGTAGTAATACATAAACGGGTACATTAACGCATAAAATGGTGGAACAGCTAATAAAATATTACAATTGCGGGCAGGTTAGTTAAGGTTATCGAATTTGTTTACTTTAAGGACAATAAATTATATTATATTATACGTGGATAAGTATGTAGTTAATTATTATTGGATCCATAATATTATTTATAGCATTTTTTTGTGTTTGACATTCATCAAGTGCATATTTGTTTCTCTTCACTCCTCGCCTCTTGATAATTGGTGCATATAACCACTATATCAATATCACTCTCAGCACGGCACTGGAGTGACTGGTGTATCCCTTATCTAATAGTACTTACCAAGTGCCCCGCGGTTATTCGCATTCACTTTACATCTAATTCCATTCTGATACGAACAATAGTCAATACCTAACTTAACTACTACTACAACTTCAGGCTATATTTGATGGATTGTCCAACCCATTGTCATATGGGATAGATTTTGAGTTATTCATTCCTATTTTATGTAAACGACATTATCAGAGTCCATATCGCGCGACGTAATCGTCCAAAATTTCAGTGTTTATCATGAGATGACGTCCCAACTCCCCATATCATTTTAGTTCTCTTTCATTTTATTGGCGTTTAGTAGCGCATTAGTATTGATAAAACGTAATCAATCACCTTCAATGTAATGTAATCATTAGTGACACTAGGCGATAACGATAAACCCTTATGAATAGAAAATGTTCTTTAGATTCTTAACATAATGATAAATATCAATATTAGACATAAAGCCGAATTACGTTACAAAATTAGTGCCACACATTCATTTCATAAAACTTGTTGCAGTACTTGTAAAACTTGCTTCGATAAAATCAGTGTTTTTCAACTATGGGTCGCGACCCTCAGAGGAGTCGCTCTCGCTAGTCAGCTAAAAGCAAGGGTTAAAGGTACTACAAATCAATACAACATTTTCAGGACATAGTGAGACATAGACGTCGGTCGGCCATTTCTTTTTACTTGTAAAGAGAATTCAAAAACTTTGAAAAACACTGGTTAAAATAATATTGTCGTGAAATCAACGTATCGATACGATACAACGATATCAAAGTATCTTTTAGAAGCTTTATTTTGTAATGCAAAATGCAAACGGCCACTCCGCGCAGACCCTTGCGCGACATTATTTTTGCGTCGCATTTAGGTACACGGTAAAATAACATTGAATTTGTATTTGCTTCGTTCTTTACAGCCTCTACCGTTTGCCGATCTTCTGGCTACTACTGTGAATGGAACCTAGGGACGTCACGCCCAGCGATTGTGCTTGAGATATGAAACCAATTATTATTAATTACTTACCAGACGTCATGCAAATCGTCAAAAGATTGTTTCGTGATTAGTCGTTTCGGTGTGCTAAAAATAGTCACCCATCCATAGACTGACCGCGGCAAGAGCCGTTTAACCTTGCAGTTCGATTGATTAGCTACGAAATTGGCTCCAAGTCAATGTCACTCGATTAAACTGTGTTTTTTTAAATACAATATATTAAGTAACGACGGTATCTCTTCCGTACAATGTTATATTTGTTGAACCCGGTAGGTGAAGGTGAAATACATGTTTAATCAATGTAATATACTGCTTAAAACGTAATTCGATAAGTTTTATGTAATATTGTAAAGTAAAGTAGCTACTGTTACGTTCTGTAGTCAAAGTCAAAGTCAAATATTTTATTTCAATTAGACCATTAAAATAGCACTTTTGAAAAGTCAAACTAGTTGCACTCCGGTACTCACCGGAGGATGTCGGCTGTGACTTCTTGTACGTCTGTAGAGACGGCAGCGTCTGCGAGGGCGGGGCGACGCGAGGTGTGGGAGTGATGCGCGGAGCGAGGCCCGCGCCCGACCCTGACCCGCCGGCGCCCGCCACTGACGAAGGGTTCACACTCGCTCCTGCTGACCGACCAAAAATTAAGGAACGATAATCCATAAACACCCAAAGCGCAACTCATGCAAACTGTGCAAATTCTGTTTATAAAATAAAATAATTACGCTTTATTAAGACAAGCGACAAATTAGTAACAAGCTGTGGGATGATTGATTGCAGCTAGATCTCGTAGTCCTTGATATTTTGAACTCTGTCGAGCTTCGACCGGCTGTCGCCACTAGTCCTCTTTTGTTGCTCAAATGTCATCGGTTGGTACTCATGATACTATTTATGTGGCGCAGAAGTATTATTAGAGAACTATTGACGACATTAATCGACACGGTTAGATACATAAAAATATACGGCACTCCCACCCCATGCACAATTAAAGCGAATTTAAAAAGTGAGGATGTACCCTGACTGTCCCATGACGCTTCTGGGTAACAGTTAGTATCGGGACGACCCTCAAGATCGCTCTCCAAAATGTCGGGCAGATCCGAGTCCAAACCTGAACAATATTCATAACTTCATACACCGTGACTAAGTGCACCGACTGTAGTGTAAATTATATGTGTTTATATTTAATAGCTCGAAAATCCATGGACTAGAAACTACTTAATTATAGTGTAAACAAAATTGATCTGATCAAGTAATACGATGATAACCTTCCTGATTTTAGTTCAATGCAGATTATATTGGGCTTTGATATAATACAATTATACCATTTCTTTTTTTATATAACACATGAGAAACTGATAATATTAGCACTTATACTCTATCCAACCACTAAGTCTAAACAATTAATTTTACCACTAGGTAGGGACCCTACCTTGTTTTATCACACAATTGAATTAACGTTTACTTTTATTAAACGGAGCCATTTATGGCATTTTAATGTTTTTATTAGGATTACCCAATAAAAACTACTATTTATTAAAATAGGATAGTTAATTTGATTAGGCACTATACACATTTTAGTTTACTTTTACGAATCATGGAACAGATGAATTCTCAAGCAGCTGTCAAAAGTAACATAAATGGTTGGACGGAGTACAGTTGTTGAAAAATATTGTAAAATGTTATTATTCACTACAGATTATAACAAAAAAAAAACTACAATTCTTTGAATAGGTTCGTTATAGCACTTGAAATAATAATCAGCATAATTTTGTTCCAGAATATTGATGTGAAAAGTAATACGGTTAGTGTGGAGGATTTCGAAAGATATGGAACAATAGAACGGGTCACCTGTGACAGTCATTCGGTCAGATTAGAATTTCATGTATTTAGTTTTCAATGTTACATTGTGTTCGTTGTTAATGACTCAGTGTAGGTACTTAGTTAATTCACAAAAGCAATATCAACTGTATAACTTGACTTGAATGCATTGTATACAGTAGTTGATATTTTTGCGCGGCTTTGACAGATGCTATAGGCGTGAAATTAGACTGATATGTTAGTAAAGCATGTACGTCTTGTACTGTCTGAATATTACGACAACTTACTGTTGATAGAGGTGGTTCGCGGCCGTTGTAGGAAAGGGTGGTTGAAGAAGGCTTCGAAGGGCATGCGCTCGCGAGGGTTTCGTCGAAGCAGACCAATTAGCAAGCTGCACAATTCAGAGCTTGTGCCTGCAGGCATTCTGTAAACAATCCCATAGTTATTTACTAATCTCATTGACGAAATATCCGCCTAAATTTCACTTTCAGATTACTAGCCTAAATGTGCCTTAATAGGCGGTGCACAGGAGGGTTCTGGGGTGGTCTATTAAGAGGACCCAGTGCCCCCCTCCATGTGCTGATGGTGGCCACCGGGGTGGTTTTAGTGGGTAAGAATCCCACACTCCCCGGTCTAACCCCCGTAGACCGGTAGCCTTTTCAAGATTTCCGTCCGTAAAAAAAAAAAAAAAAGGTACATTAGGCCTTCAGATTCGGTAATCTGATAGGTGTCTGGGATAAACACTGACATAGGACACAAATTATATGAAATGCGCGTACAAATAATTACGTCGTTGTAAAAGTATTTTGGTAAAAGGTAGTCTTTTCGTATTTTTTATTGTTACACCTAGAAGCGAACATAATATCACACAATGTAAAATACCCAATTCAAATTTAACTTCAATGGTCCGAGAACCTTGAAAGAGGAAACCAATTGTTTGGGAGTTATTAAAAAAAACAAGGTGAGTATAAAACATATCTCGATAAAGTATTTGAATCTGTTCAAGATATTTTAGGTTAGGCAAGTATAGCAATAAATGCTACCAGTGCAACTACATATTAGTTACCAGTAGATAGAGATACTCACTTGGGTTGCAGGTCGACGCTGTTTTCGTAGAATGCCTTAAGTTCGTGTGGTGTGGTGGCTTGGAAGGGCGCCTTACCCGTGAGGCATTGGTACACTATCGTACCCAGACTCCAGAGATCTGCTTTAGCATCGTATTTAAGTGACATGATCACTTCTGGTGCCTGTAATGATATTAACAAGCATTAATGAAATGCAGTAACAGTAATCTAAAAATATTACACTTCCATCCTTAATTCTCAAGGTTCAGGCATTCGACGCTAGAGACAAGTTGTTTGCTATTTGAATGGTTTACATTACTAGAGATACAGATAGCGACGCTTTCATTGACAGACAACACAACACGTGTAACAGATTTATCGTCATAACTTATACATATAACATTGTACACTATAAATTACTCTGTAGAGGAATACTTAAAATACAAAATTTAATGTGGCAATAATTATAATTAAGTAATTTAACTAGATAGTGTACCTATTTGTATGTCATAGACTTAAGATGACAAATGTGCAGAACTTAAACCTTTTTTTTTTCTAACAGCTTTGTAAACCACATTTTGACAAATAAATATATTATTATTATTGATAAAATATGAATATACATGTAAGTAAGTCATCATCATTATGTATATCTACAATCTAGTCTATTTGATTCCATTGCTGGGTTAGGCTTTCCAAAAATATACCGTGGATTGCAGCCTGTACAGGTCTCATCCAGATTCGTTCGATACAAACTCGTTAAAACTATCAAATATTGTCAGTTTTCAATAGCTGAACCAACAGACGCTGCCTTTTGAAATGTCACACAAAAAATATGTATATACAGGGTGTCTGGTAATTAATGGATAACCTTGAAGTAGCTTATATGTAGTAAAAGTTATGCCTAGATAAGATATATTATTTATGTAAATAATATGTTTACGAAATGTTCACTGAAAAATTAATTAAAGACTTTTTATGCCTATCCATTGGCATAGTAAGTTTATAATTAAGGAAGTAAAATCTGTTCGAATTCATTCATTTTTGGCCGTAGTGTACCAGAATGTAAAATAAGGTAAAATTATAAAGTATTTTTAAAAAAATAGTCATTATTTTTTTCTGAACGGCCATAAGTTCTGCTAAACCGCAGCGCTGGGTAATAAATACGCCCAGCATAATGCTGAGCTGGCAACCCATTCGGGACAAGCATGCCGACAGCACATGTACAGTGGTCCTTGTGGTGTTTTACAATTATGTTCTTTCATTATTTTAACTGTGTGTTGTACGGACCTTGTCCGAATAAATGTGATTTTCTTTCTTTTCTAAACATAATAAGTACCATTACAAGGTTATCTATTAATTACTGGACACCCTGAAGATTTAAATTTATTTGAATTTCAAATATTTATTGTAGGCACCTTATACCTCATCAACATCAATCAATCAATAGAGAAGTCACCGTCACTACCTTGATATGCATAACCTAACCAATCTCAGAAATAATAATATTATTACCATATACATCGGAGACCCGCAAAGCGTGACGGCCATGTTTCCTTCTTCGAGGAACCTTGCGAAGCCAAAGTCAGCTGCACGAAACAAAAAAAAATTAACATTAGATATAATAAATTATACATACTATGTTAATACAATTTTCAACTTTTTTGACTAAGTACAGTTCGCCGGTAAGTTTTTAAGTCTCATTTTAGAGGGAGCCAGACATTAACCGGGAAAATCCAAACTCCGAACTGTTACTAAGATTTCATAGAAAATCTGTTCGACCTGGCAATCGATCTTCACCCATCGAACAAAAGACTGTACGCTCAGATGAGGTGCTAGTTGCTACGACCATCACACCGATAAGTTAGGTGATGAGCCACGATCTACCATATCTAATTTTATGATTAAACAATGATTATAATGTTTAAGTATAGTATGGAACAACTGCGTGTTAATAATAAAATTAATACATAATTACAATAATGTACTATGATACCTAATCCACGAACTTAAAAGAAATGTAACGTACTAATAATAAAGGCAACAGGATGATGAATGTGATAACGATAATAGATATCACTTTTAATGGATATTTTTTTATACTTTCAATAAGGTGATCCGTAAGCAACGTACACGTTTAACGTACCAATTTTGAGTGTTATCTCAGACGCATGCGGCGTGCGGGGTGGTGCGACGCTGTGGGTTAGCAGGATGTTCTGTGGCTTTAAGTCTCGATGCACGATGCCCTTGGCGTGGATAGCTCGCATCGCTTCCGCCAGCTGCCTCAGGAACAGCCGGATTGTGCTTTCACTAAGCAGACGGTTCGCTTGCAAATAGTCCGCCAAATCACCCCCGTTGCAGTACTAAACAAAACAAATAATGAACGTTACCGAATCGTTGGCCAATGAAGTCATTGGACAGAATCCAGGGACTATTTTTTAACTACGTCAATAGACGTCAAGGAGAAAAATTTTTGTTCTTAATCCAGAAGAAAGAACGCAATTTATAGATTTGTATATAAATCAAAACTGGGAATGACTCTTACTAAAACAGCAAAGGTAAACATTACATTTAACGTGTTGTTTTAAATAAGTACGTGAGTATTGCCAGATTCTCCACTAGACTGATGCGCTGTGTGCTTCATCAGTAAACATAACGGAGTAAAAATGTAAGCGCTCAACGTTAGGTTTATTTCTCAACCTGTCTGCAGCGCATGGCGAAGTTTTGGACACATTGCTCGTAAAAGTAGGTAAGACTAATAACGACTTCGGTCGGAGCCCAAAGCGTTGGTTGCAACGCATTCAACCGATGCTCAATAGTGAAAATAATCGAATAACGGATATAGAATTCTAGATAGGACGTAAAATTCGTTTAACGCAATGTTGACACGACAAAAACAATAACAATTTAAATGATACCGTAATTACTTCCGAACGAATGCGAGGAACTATTCACATTTGTGGTTTGTTCATCTCATTATGACATCAATAAACCAATAGCTTTGCGGTAGAGATAGAATAATATTGGACATAACAAATAAACGCAATTTATAGACGTAGCATCAGCGAAGTACCAGAAACATCAGTGAAGGAGAGATAACGCAGTGTACGTGTTCGTTTTCATGTGAAGTTCGATAAAAATTTGTGAATAAGTTTTTATTTCCGATAATGTGTAATATAATTCTGAATCATTACTCTTAAGTGTGAATATTGTATAGTTTTGTACAGGTCAGAATGTGTACGAAAAATTTTAGTAAAACTAAACTGAAATCCAATGTAATATGAATTCTCGGTTTAGTGTACTTGTAAAATTAGCAACTGACAGTTAATGACGACGATCGTGGCGTATCGGGCGCGATCATTTACACATACATTTATGTAACTGCCGAACACTTGAATGAATTGATTGCTGTGTTTGCCGCAAGGACGAAGGTTATATTGAAAATCGGCCACCCAATATTTTCTCATTTATGCAGAGCGTCGTTATCGTGCTTGATTCGCGATAAGCTATACATGCCGTTAGTAATCTTATCATTCAGTGATAATAGTTATAAGTGTCAGTGAGTTATGAGCTCTACGGTACGCTGGTACTTGTGCCACTACAGGTAACAACTACTGAAGTCAGTTGGTATATCTCTAAAAGTTTTAATTTTAAGAGTGAATATGAAGGCGAAATATCTTTTCATACTACCGTTGGCATTATTTGCGTAAGTACATTTTTTTTTAAATTGTTTTATATAATAGTAGCTGCACTCGTTCACATGATGTACCGTTAGACGCATACCTGTTAATTATGTACTTGAGTGCGCAATATGCATTTAATTAAACGAATGTGAATTAAACTTTAAATGTTTGAATCCCATTATATCAAGTCAGCTACAATTCTACTTGTATTAAATAAATGTATAACGAATATTGTCTCATTTCTTAAATTAATGCCGGATGTAGAGCAAACAGTACATCATCAGCACGCTAATACCTCATAAAATCTATATCTTTAATTTACTTTGATAAGGGATTAGGCTTTTTGGATACCTATTTGTCATTGCTGGTTTATTAAATCGTGCTTAGTTTTCTATTTATCTGGCCCCTACTAGACTAATTTAATAGGTAAGGCTGCAGCTGTTTTTATTTTAAATTTCAATACTTACGTATAACCAATGCAACAAACGTTGAACGTTTCGACTATCACAATTCCATATCTTAATTATAAATCTAGATGTTTTTCATAATATCAATCAAAATTTAAGACACTGTGCTGGTTACGCCCTTGTAGTACATACACTTATCGCCATCTTTATCACTTAAGTACTTATAACAATTTTGCGTCACCTTCTCACGATAAATTCGATAAAGTCACATGCCATTACTGCATAACTATCAATTTCCAGGTCTGCAGTAGCGCAGAGCGATGACGAATTACATATTCCTGTGGAAAATGATAATCAATTTCCACCGGATAATCATTCTGAATCTGATGGAAGTATAATAGAAGGTAGCGGGGCAGGAATCATAGAAGAGCCACTCGAAACAACCACAGAAGCATCGGCACCATTACTTGAAGACGTTCAAAAATTAACTGCTTTATTAGAAAACGTACCCACAGAAGAAACAAAAGAAGAATATTCGTGCCCTAAACCATGTGTTTGCAATATAGAAGGCGATACAAACAAATACATCGTAGATTGCTCTGGATACGAACTAACAGAACTGCCAAAACATTTAGATGCTAAAACAACTGAACTAAATTTGCAAAATAACGTGTTAACTGAAATACCAAAAGAGATATCCGCTTTAAAGGATTTAAAGATATTGAACGTTAACAATAATGAAATTAAGGAGCTAGTTTCTGGCGTAAGTAGTACATATTTCTAAATAACTGATATCTATGAATCTACAAGTTGTATAATTTACGAATTTCAAATAATGGTTAATGTAGGACGATCGATTAATCGTCCGAAGTAT
This sequence comes from Acronicta alni, assembly GCA_964056405.1. Classification (NCBI taxonomy): domain Eukaryota; kingdom Metazoa; phylum Arthropoda; class Insecta; order Lepidoptera; family Noctuidae; genus Acronicta; species Acronicta alni. The sequence continues at coordinate 10,115,966 of OZ043927.1, read as the reverse complement.
TTCGCTCATACGTTTATGGTAGTGGAAGTCATTCTTAATGTTTCCTGATAATTTAAATCTCGCAAGCTTCTAAGCTCGTGTGAGCAGGTTTTTCCTGACTAAGCGTACACCATCGTCTACCGCACTGTTGTACCGCGCTTACTAACATGCGAAGTAGGGTCAAACGCGGACCCATTGAGAATAAAAATAAGATTTTATTGTTTTCTTAAAATCAATCAGATTATAATAATCAATCTATCTTCTACATAATAAAAATCAATTGCTACATGTATGGCGGAGCGTCACTTGAGAACTTTTGTGTTTGTAATTGTCAAGGTTTGTATGACAGTTTTGGGAATTTTCCACGGTATTGGGAAATATAAGAATGATTAGCACCGCGGGATGCAGTTAGTATGTAATCAATATTAATATCGGTAGGTCTTATACGTAAATATTGGTAAAGTTATTTCCAACGACATGATTAGATTAGCCCATCCATCCCCGCGAAGGTGGCGGCCAGACAAAAGACTCGATTGACGCGTAAACGTTGATTAGTTTTTAAGTAATAATATATGTTATCATTTGCACGAGAACAAATTATAAAAGAATAATCTGTATAATTCCTATTTACATTTTCAGTCTATAAGCGAGTTACCAGAATTAAGAACCTTGAAACTCGGAAACAACCGCCTAATTGAGTATCCGCAAGATTTAAAAAATAGTTTTGGCCTGACAAAATTAGAAGAACTGGATTTGGGTGGGAACGACATGAGAACGGTATGCAAGCACATTTTTTATAATACCGCTACTCGAAATACAAGTTGTAACATAATAAGCGCAGTCAAGGAAAATTGTTACCTATGATAATGAACTTTAGTTTTACAAATTAGGAAAATAACAAAAATAACTTCTTCTCATACATAAGGACCGAATATTATGTTGAGTTTTTATGGATGAGATTTATTTCAGTGGATCCAAAAGACGTAGAACTTTTATTTTTATTAATAAGTAATTATACTAAGCTTATATACGACGTCGGCTACATGAACAGCCAACATTCATTGGTCTTGGTGATGGTGGTAGTTGCGACCAATTTAACGATAAATTAGCATTTATTTCTCGTTACGTCAACAGTAAATATTCAAAACCATGCATTATTTTGAATTTGGAAACCAAAAAGTGACTTACCCGCTTGTCAGTCTGACAATATTATACAAGAACTCTGATTTTGTTATGATCATTTAATATTTTTCAGGACCTGAAACCAGAAATCTTCTCCAACTTCAAAGCGCTTCGATCACTCACTTTGCCTACTGCTGCAACAGACTTAGTTAATGACTTGTGTGCATCATTAAAAGAATCTTTAGAAACTGTATGTACAGGATCATGTAATACCAAGTCTTTTGAATGCCCAGATGCACCTCAAGATATAGAGGACGGCTTATTAGATTTCGCATTGCCAGGTTTAATTGCTTTAGGATCTGCTCCAGAAGAAAATGTGGATCCAACTGTAAATATAGCGCCTGATGTGAAAACAGAAATTATTGAAACTAGAAAAAATGTTCAAGCTCCGTCTGTAACAAATGTAGAAACTTCTGAAACGGCTATTAAATCAGCGACAAACGAAACTGAAAAACCAATTGAAAAAGTCTCGCTTCACTCAACAATCATAGAAGCACCCCCAGAAAAATCCAAGCAAAGGCAAAGTAATGAGCCTACTAGCGAACCAACTGCTAAATTGGAAAGTGAAGTCGTTGGAGCAACAACTTCAGGAACAAAAACAGGTGGTGTTGATAAAAGTTTGATTGGAATAATTGTAGCCGGGATGGTACTTGTCGTAGCAGGTATTACAATTAAGAAAAATTGGAGTTCTATAAGAAATCGGTTTAGCTCAACTCCAAGAAACGCCAACGATCGAACAGGCATCAATGCAAACGGAACCACGCCTGAAGAAGTCCCGCTGCAGGAGAAATCTCCCGTGTAATACAAACTAGCTACAATGTTAGCTTAGTATTGTGTGTTAGATACTAAGTTGAGAATTGAGATATGGTTGTTTTCGATCTGAATGTTATAATTTATTGATGAAATCATTGCCTGCCACCTACACTAAAACCAAAACGTGTGAATGACTTAGGATTAAGGTAGATTAAGTTTTATAGACGAAGCAATGACGTTTTTGTAAATAAATAATTTCAGCAAGGCTCAAGCGGCTCGCACTTGCAAAACCCAAAAAGAAAATATTTTCGCTGTGTCTGAACGTAATTAATTGCTTGACATGTTAATATTTATAATAAACATAACATAATTATAATTATAACTAAACCAATGGACGTAGGTAATATGTTTTTATTTCGGCATAATTATGAAACATTTCACAATAAACCAGGTGCAAAAGTAATACTTGTTTTTACTAGACTGGTAGAATTTATTATAATAATATCAGATTTTTTTATACCACTGATAAATAAAATCAACTAACAAGATGAAAAATGATTTTCTTTTCAATTAAAATTTTGCATTTTGTGTTGTGTAATGTCAGTGACTTATTAGAAATTATTTAGAAATTTATCCAATTCTTAATTTATTTATTTATTCTGTATACAGTTAGACCCGCACTATGCCAATGTGGTGGACTATAGACTAACCCCTCTCAATCTGAGAAGAGACCCGTGCCCAGCAGTGGGACAGTAGATAATTCATAATCTAGTAGATAGTAGAGCGATAATGATGAACTTAAAGCAAACTCGTGCCGCCAAGATAGATTGTCGATTATATTTAAGAAGAACTGTAACCTTCCCCATTCCCCAGTATTTGCTACATTAATGTAAAATTTTATGATATGAATTGCATAGGTTGTGCAGTGTGGATGCTCCGTTAAAATTGCTCTGGGTGTGTTTTACATTGGCTATTTATGTCGGAAAATCAACCGTAATCCTCTTGATCTGATAAATCATGGGATAGTACCTCTACTAACGGTGAGCGATGAGTTCAACTTGCACTTCTCAAGTGCATTTATCATTTAAATACGTAGGACCTACGTAATCAATAAATGTATGTACTTAACGTCTTTTGTTATTTTACAGAGCTGTTACCTACAACGTCGCCTATATTAATCTAGTGTTCGTAAGCGCGACCGCTTATAGTTCTGGTTCCGGGTGATTAGATTTATTTTCTTGTTTGGTTATTCTATGAAATTCTCAGCAGCAGTTTGAATTTGTGTTCGAAGTTTGAATTTGTGTCCGGTTATTGGCAATAGCCTCGTCCTGTATTAGGTACATTGGACCTAAACATGCTGGCGAACTATAGTGGTTCAGGAGTACACCTCTGCAATATCCTTCGGGGAATAACTAGCGTGATGGTATTTCCGTACAATAAATAACGATAACATGTTGCGTAGTTTAGTATTTGTTTATTAATATTTTTGTGATGTTCTCATAAATAATGATGGTGAAATAGATAAATAATTAGATACGGTTTTGTTCACCGAGGGGAGAAATTGACTAATTACGTACGATTACTATAGTAAATAAATATATTTTTTACGATTTGTGAGATTTCAATTTTTTGGGGTCAATAATTAATAATCTATTAAATAAAATGCAAGTCATGAAAAATATAAGTCCATAAAATCTCACAAGCACATAATCACAATTATCAATTTTTGAATTTTCTGACCACTTTTGGTCAGAAATTTCCAGATTTTTTTCAGGTACAAATTTTTATTAGAAATTACTATTTAACATTCCTTTGCTTTACCATGACTCAATAATAAAGCTATATTAAAAAAATACTCTCCTCCCGTATTAGAGTAACTCTAGCAATTACTGCTTTAATACTCACTCATACTCGGAAAGCAAACATTATAGATTATTTATTTTCCGAGTCTATTATATCGGTTGCGACGGGTCGGTGCCACCCGGGATATTTTTAATTAAAATAGAAACACCTTTATACTTAAACCTTTATAATTATGTTTTGCGAAATGTACAATTATTACACATAAATATAGTTATAGTATTGTGTATATATATATATACATATATGTAATTTTTTCTCTTTTGTGATATAATGTGTGTTAGAAAATTGATGTGAAAAGTAGTGCCCGTATAAAAGTCCGGGCCACAGCCCGCGGCACAACTCACAAGACTACGCAGGCGGATCTACAGGTGACTGCCTGCTTACCTGACCGACAACCTGTACTATACAGTCCCGTTACACCGTTACAATACAACAATAATTACGTCAAGCGTGTGCTCTATTCTTTAACAAGAAGAATAGCTACTCTAGTTGGTTTTTAGTAGTACAGTCAGCGTCAAATAGTTAGTGACACTCAGGGTATTCAAATAAATAGACGCAACCAAAAAGTCAATAATATCGGTACAAACAAAGTTTCCATATTGTTGTCAACAATATAGTCGCTCAAAAGGTCGAGACGTTTAAAACGTCATAAAGATAGGTTCAGTCAAACCGTCATAAATATGGTAACAGTCATCCCGTCAATGGTATCCAAGCATTCTGTGTTCAAAAATATGGAACACATTAGAAAAATAAACCAGCATGTTATAGAAATAAACGGTTTCCCAAAGATGAAAACCTCTTTAGGCAATCTAGTGTTCTTTGCATGTCATTCTATTTATCTATCGATCAGTAATATCAATGTCAGTGCAAAACTAAAGCAAGCTAGAAATATGGCTACGCATTAGTGACACCACAAAACATCGAATTATATATTTGAGGGAGGAAGATGTCTCCGTAACAGATATTTCAAATGAACTGGGAATATCCTTATGTACCTACCTATCGTTTCAGATGTTACGTGTAGTTATCTATCGAATTATTCTCATCTCTCTAGATTCTCATTTCTGCATATTCGCACATATATGTATAAACAAGCACACAGCCCGCCTGATGGTAAGCAGTCGAAAACTAAAGAAAATTGAAAAGATGCAAGCGATTATCGACCTTATTGACATTATTTTATTGCTTATTTTTAGTTATTCATCCACTCTATTAACTTGTTTATGTTTAAAATAGCAGTTTTTGAATAATAGTCAATAAGGTTGAAAACTTTGCACCTCTTTTTTGCAAGCACTATCGAGTCTAGTTTTGTCGACGTTCATTGTTAATTAAAATAAAATAAAATGATCATGATATTGAATCATATATTTTAATTATGCTCTCTTGCTCTATGAGATATATGTATAGTCATACTCATTATCAATGAGGTTTAGGTACATCTATTTTCAGTCAGCTGTATATTGCTAAGTATCGTAAACGGCTATGCACGAAATTCTTTACAAAACAAAAGACATGTCTATGACGTCATGCTTAAAATGAAAAGGACAACAGTAGTTTCTATTCCTTTTATTTTTGTGTATAAATGTTTTCACATTAATTGATGTGAGAAATAATATTTAAAATGTATAGCAGTAAAGTTTATTTTTCTAATGTGTTCCATATTTTTGAACACTTAGAATGCTTGGATACCATTGGCGGGATGACTGTTACCATATTTATGACGGTTTGACTGAACCTATCTATATGACGTTTTAAACGTCTCGACCTTTTGAGCGACTATAATGTTGACAACATTATGGAAACTTTGTTTGTACCGATATTATTGACTTTTTGATTGCGTCTATTTATTTGAATACCCTGAGTGTCACTAACTATTTGACGCTGACTGTACCTACCTAGTGTTGCAGTTGCAGGGTCCAGTGTGTCAAATTTCGGAAGGAATGGTTAAAAAAATGGGGTTTGGGTTTCAAATCGGGATATCTACAATGGCAGCCATGACAGCTACAATGGCTACAAAAAAGAACAGATTTTTTATGAATGATCATTTGTTTTAATCAGATGGTTAGTTTTTAATAATCGAATCATGTCTGGCGACACTTCCCGATCAAGGGTGAATCGGGATATGTCACCACTCAACAGACTCCTGAAAATCGGGACACCTGGCAACTCTAGTTTTTAGTAAACACTTGGTATTTTAGTTATATAAAAAACATGAAGTTAATTGCTTTAGTCAATTGGAAGGTCGTTGACATTAAACGGCGTAAGGTCTATGCGCTCGTTCGGTGCAAAAGCAAACACACGAACTGCGCAGTCGGTAAAGCAGCCGGCACATAATGCCACATGTAGGTACGTCGCGACTAATATCTTCCTTTTGATCAATAGCTCGGTAAGATACAATAAACTTATAAAGCACACATGCAAGTATACGAATACATATGACTCAAGTGCACTGCCCTCGATTCATATTTTTACACACTGGAAAATCACTGACCCTCTTTTCTTCACTAAGAGTGCATTTCATCCAAAATTAATGTTTTATGGACTTTAACCAACTTTGATTTCGGCACGAATTTATTACAGTTCATTAATATGGGGACAGCGATGTCTGCTTTCCTGATCTGCCAAAGCAAAATATGAAATAACAATAGCTTAACCGACAAAAATTACTGCGTAAATGTTATCAGAAACATTTTATTTTAGGTGTGCTGTGGTTTATGAGCATATTCATCATAAAAGGATATTTATTTTAATATTCATTAGGAACTGCCGAGTAGTCATAAACGCGACTGCTACGCTAGACGTCTTGGGTTAGATTCCCAGGTCGAGCAGTTTTATTGGATTTTTCAGAAATTCTCAGGAGCTGCTCAGTTTGGATTTATTAACCGGGCACAAGCCCAAACTCGGCAATGGCAATAGGTTCGTCTTGCATGGAACTTAAACATATCAACAATCGGTGGGTGTACAGCTGTAAATAAGTACACGTTGGCCTAACCCTTCGTGGAATACAGACGTGATAGTATATTATGGCAGTTTCCAAACAAAGAAAGTATTACAATTATATCTTTAGGATGCCATTGGAGATCATAGTTATAAGATCACTAGATTTCTGGTAAAGAGGCTTCACAATATTCGAAAGTGTTTTGTGTTACCCTTTTATTAAGAGACAAGAGTACCTATCAAGCGCATAGAAAGAAAGCTGTGGTTTCTGCTGAACGATACTTTCCACCGGTATACGGGGCGTTATAGCCGCTGAGACTGAGAGAAACCAGTCTGATGTAATCGGGCATGCCGATTAGTCGAGACCAAGTTTTCGTGTCAGCAATGTTTTAATATAACAAGGAGTTGAGACGTGCTTATAACTCTTATTAGCTGGTCGGACCAGTGGAGCAGGTACTAAATACTTACTAAAACGAACGAACGTCGAACAAATAACATTGAAATGATAGTAAAATGATATAGTGATTAGTGAATGAACAAAGTATGTAATGTAACGACGACGCGCACGCTGACCACGTGCGGGATCTAGGGCCTGCGAACTTGTCGTAATACTAATGCAATCACGAGGTCACCACCTGTCTCTAACGAACTTACATCTCTTTGTGTATTATTAATGCTTGTGTTATAAGTATAGAGATACAGAGTCACTGGTTATTTGTCACGTCACGATCCCACGATATGGTTGTAGGACGCGTCATTCCCGATAATAACCCTTACCATTTTATCCAAAAGTGAACCTTTTCGGATAGGTAATACATATGAAAATGTACGGAATTATTGTATAGCATAATATAATTGGTTTATTAATGGTATTGTTACAGGGAATAACATAATATCCTACAACTCTTTTTTGAAAGAGATATACCTAGAACTTAGTATGTGTGTTTGTTCTTACTTCAATTTAAATAAAAGAAAACAAATAAATTATAAGTTGATTAACACGCATAAAAATATTTATCACCGACTTATCTTATCAAAGAAGATTCTGAAATTGGCTCTTTTACTTAAACATTTATATTGAATACTAGACGCTGTTTACTGTTAAGCAATAATCTGACAACCCCGGAAAAATTTCAAAAATACGGGGTATAGTAAAGTATGGGTTGACGCAGTAGCGCCCAACATATACCTACCAAAGTTATTTATTAAGACAATCTTTTTTGAAATGGACGTTCATGGAATAATCACATTTTTGACAACAAATACATATACATAGGTAAGTACAGAGGCCAGCACATCAAGCTACCACAACCTGTCAAATTTCTTTGATAGATGTTCAACTTTAATACAACATTATAATGTTCATATTCAATTGGGAAAATTTTACAGTTTTGGATAGGTTGACCTGCTGGTGTCTGTACAATGGGTAGGGTAGGTATACCAATAAAAAATCCCTACTTATCCCTACATAAATTTATAAATGCGAAACTAGCTTTGTGTCTATTTGTTACCATTTCACGCCTACACCGTTGAACTGATTTTGAGGAAATTTTATATACAGTTGTATAGAGTTAGATTAAACCTTGGAGAAGGACATAGCTTACTTTTTTCTCAAAAAGCACTTTAGAGTGCGGGTGAAACCGCGGGCAACAGTTAGTAGAAAATAAAACAAATTCTCACAAAGTATATTTACTTTAACCGAAACAATAATTGAAAATATCATTGGTGGAAGTGTAGTCTTTGTTCAATGTGTTCACAGTTCATTGTACGTACAATCTTATTGTGAAATCACAGCCGCTAGCGTCGTTGTAAGAATTTAATATTTCACAAATATGTGAAATTATTGCAATTGACAAACTCGAAAACAAAGTGAGTATCATTAAGTACTTAGGTACTAATAAATTGTTAAGTATTCAAAAGTCTGAAATCAGACGTGCACATATTGTTTGACGCATGAACTTGGTATTGTTATAAATTCGTTTAAGCTTTTTCGCAATACCTTGAAGACAGTTGCAAAACTAATGTAGGTAATTTCTGCATCCTTTTATCAGCTCTACGACAAAGAAATGCTAGTATAGTATACGTATTTATAGACAACGTGGACTTAATATAAGTCGGTATTTAAACCAGCTTATTATGAACAGGTTCATTGCCAATTTATAATCTGATTGATAGCTTCAATTAATAAAGTGTTGTGTCATTCGTATGCAATAGGTATAATGGCCACGTTTAAACTAATACCTAATATTTACTGCGTTTATTATATTTAAAGGTAGAATAGCGTAACATAGAATGGCTCTGTATGTATTTTGTCCTGTTGTTTTGAATGAGGTACCGATCTCCTTTAAGGAAAAGAAGAGTCAATCAAATCAAAACAAAAAAGTGCCAAACAATCCTTCCCTATTTTTTTTTTATTTATTTGATATGTATTCCTAGTGAATTAGTCACTACTAGAACAATTATATTTTGAAGGCGCAGTATAATTTCGGTCCTTCCGGGTTGTTCTTTTTAGTATAGCAACCGATAGGTGACGCATAGTTTTTTTTGCTTCGCAGCGACAAGTGCTGCACATCGTTCTTATTACAACCACATTTACTAGATATTTGTGCATTCCCAAAAGGATGATAACGAATTTATCATTTCGGAAATAAGCATTATTAATGTATACTTTGTAATGTGAGTTTCTCTACTTTTCAACCACGTGGACGAGTTTTTGCGGTCGAGTTGATGAATACTTATTCATATAATGATATTAGTGAGGTATACATATACAAGACTTCTTGTTTATGTATACCTCACTAATATCATATCACTTATTAAAACTAAATCGCAGTGTATGTACAATACGGTACAAATTATAATACACATGTTCAGGCTGATAAAGGTGATTTTTAATAACCTTACAATAGAACTCAAAGAACGCTTAAATGTGAAATTATAAATAGACGGACTACGAAACGTTCACGATGCCAATTACTATAGTCATGGTCGACGGGAGCCATGGCGACTATCCATGTACCTCAGCTATAAGCAAATCGTGCCAATGAACTTGAGTTGTGATTTGTATCACGATGAGAGCGTTGTTGTTAGTTTTTACGTAACAAAAACAAGTACTACGTAATATTCTACACGATTAGCAGGTATTTGGCTATACATGTGGGTTGCGACTGTGGGTTGCGACTGTGACCTGCTGGCTGCTGCGTCCACTTGACTCGTGTGCCCTTGAAATGTATTTATAATGAATACGTACATTTGGAAAGAATCAGGAATATTTAGAATTATGATCTTCGCTACGTCCAACAATAAGATGTGTATTAATCAGGGACCATTTTGGTTACCCGTTGAAAGGGTTTTCGATAGGGTTTTTGCAAAGTGTTGTTAGAAAACCCAATTCATAGGGGTTACACTTTTTAACGGCCGCTGCAATTGGTTACCTCTTCAAAACCCTTTCATTTTGGTTACCTGTTTAAATTCTTACCGGGTTATACTATTAAACGATAAGCCGTTCCGAACGGGTTACCCCTTCAACCACTGTAACAGGGTAACACTTTCCGAGTCCAGACACTAATTTGATCTCTAGTAACTTTGCATTACTTAAGTTCAAAATAACATGCATAGAGCTAGCACGTGTCAAGTTGCCACTTGCTCTAGACTACAGCGACTCGATAAATACGGGAATATGGTTATCAATCTCTGTTTATCCATCCTCATGATCAAACCAGCATAATATAGCTTCTATACATTTTTTATATTTATTGTGTACCTACATAATTACCTACAGAATTGAGCACCCAATATTAAACGATATAGGGCATTGCGTGATCAAGCCTTATATGAACTAGATGTTTGCAAGAGAAATTTCTATATAGTCTCCTCACCCTACCTAACAACGTAAATTATGATGATAACCATAAGGTTACCCTGAAAAACCCTATCAAGAAGAAAACCCCTTCAATTGGATACCTTAGAGGAAAGGGTAACCCCTTCCACTGGCTAACATATTGAAAGGGTTACCCTTTCATTGGTGTTAGGAAAAGGTTAAGGGACGAAGAGGTAACATCATCCATACGGTAACCGAATGAACGGGTAACCCTTTCAATTGAATTAACCCATAAAGGGGGTTGTACGGTCCCTGGTATTAATGCAATGAACAATAATAAAAGCTGTTAGTTAAATTAGTAGCACACTTATATGTATAACAACGACAAATTAACGAGACCGTATAGGTACCTACCTAATATTTTTAAATATGAATAAATATTAAATAGATAAAGAATATTTAAAAGATATAGAATCCGAATAAGAATTAAAAAAAAAAATGGTTTGATGATTTTACTTGGTTAACTATTGTATTGTAACTGACTATTAGTCAGTGACTATACTTACTTACTAGCTAGACATTAGGATATTTATCGGTACATAACATAAGGTAAGTATAGAAGTCAAACTGAATCCGACAATTCTTGGCAGATGCTGAGGTTGGTGACGTTATAGGTACGATTCTGTCTTATAAGTAAGTAGGTACCTTATACCTAATGAAATAAAACAGTTTATAGGCTACAATTTCTTATTCAATTAACTTAATGTAAATACATTATTAACACATGTGCACAATTACAACGTTTCAATTTCGTAGTTGCCTTTTTGAACACGCAAAAATTGTCAGACAAATCCTACGTACCTACGTACGTACGACGTTATTGGCGATGACGAATGCCATTTCTGCGCAATAATCTATTTATCAGTGGTATGGTGGAACATATATTATTTATACATGTATCTCTCCACGTGTGACAGAAACACGTAGGTACACAGTCCTACACAGGCGACACGTGTGGGGGGGATCTAGCAGACACTGTGTCTCCATTGTAGAATATTGTTTTAATATACTTCAGTACAGTACTATTTTGTCACGAAGTTAATCAACATAGGTATAACAGGGTTACTGGTAGTTAAGAGTAGAGGTATTCCCCCTAGGAGGAGAAAAGAAAGATAGAGGGATCAAAATTCAACTATAATGCTATAATTGATTTTTTGGAATTTCTCTACCCTCGTGCATGCATTTCATGGCGCTACAAATACAGGATTTTTAAAAATTTTCTTTTCTGATTTGTAGAGCAGCAAAACAGGGCTCTCAGATGTTAAAACTCAGATTATAAAAAGGTACTTATCTCAGAACAGGAGATGTAACTTGCTAACGTTATTCTCCATTCACTGTAGAATTTTATTTTTTGTCAATAATCCAATCTATTCAACAAGGTACTATTATTTTTCTTAGAACTATGTTGTTCTCTAATATTATATTTGCGAAAGTAAATGTCTGTCCGCCTGTTACGCTTTCACGTCTAAACAGATGAACCAACTTTGATGATATAGATCAGACCCTGGAGAAGAACATAGACCTTTTGTCTCAAAAAGACAAACCGGGGACAACAGCTAGTTAAAAATATTATTATATGAAGAGCGGTATGGCCAGCAAAAAAACTAACTAAAGTAAGTAGGTACTTAATTATTATTAAGCGTGTAGTTATTTGTTCCATAGGTTTTGTCGCATAATATTACAGGGGTAAAATCACCCCAAAAAAATCTCTACTGTTTGTACTAAACTATTAGAAACTAAACCAGAAAAATATTTTTTTAACACTTTGTAATCACAGGCACTTATTTATTGTTCATTACTTACTGAGTGTTGAATGTTTTCTAGAAAATAAAATAATGAAATTGAATTAGTTTTCTTCTACTTATTATCAGAATTTTGACTTATCACACATTGAAATACCTACTTATTTAGTTAAATTTTTATAAAAATACTTATTAAATGAAACATTACGATTTACAAGACTCGAAAGGGACATGAAATTCCACTTCTGAAAGCTTATTTTTATGTGATATTGTCTCTTAAAATTTAGACATTATACTTTTAATTTATTTTAAGTCTGTTGAACTAATTACGTGATTTTTTTAGGCTATCCTCATTTTTGGCAGTGTTCATTATATTGCGTAACACTCTTTTATGCCGGAAACTACCTAACTACAGTAAATTATAACAGATAACGATTTATGTAACAATATGCAATATTTTGTTGATAGTTTGCACGATATTCGTTTTGAAAGTTTCGGAGTATTAACCGAGATAAAGAGGTTAGTAGGGCACCGCCCAGCCGTCCCATTCGGTCGGATTCTATCGCACGTTACTCTACCTTGTCTGATTCTTTACCTATCTAATCTTTATTTTGTTGATATCCCCTTGACCTATTACAGTGTTAAACTGCGCAATAACGTGAGCCGCAAAGTTAACACACAGTTGGATTTGGGAGAAACTTTTTACATTTAGGGTAACAGATCAAGTGTTATTTAGGTAATCTAGCGCGACAAAAGACAACGTGCGACACGCCTCGCCTGCGTGATGTAGCCGACAAGTATTTATCTAATGCGTAGTGACCTTGCTGCGAATCCACATGCGCGCAATGGTTATGCGGAAGAATGGATAGAAGTCGACACACCAGTTAAAACCTCTGATATATTAGGTAATTATTATGACTAAAATATTTTTAAAACTTCCAATCCATTGCAGGCTTATAAATATTACCTAGTAAAACTACCTGCCTACTAAAGAATCAGCGGCGATTATTTTGTGGTCTAGTGGTTCGAGTGACGGACTGCTGATCATAAGGTCGTGGGTTCGATTCCCACAGGACACAAATATTTATGTGACAAACATCAATTGTTTATGTTTGTCTGAGTGTTTCTTATATGTATATTATAAGTATTTCTTTACAAAAAAAAGCATTTAAGTATTATATCCATTGTCTAGTACCCATAGTACAAGCTCTGCTTAGTTTGGGACTAGATGGTGATGCTGTGTAAAATGTCCCAAAATATTTATTTATTTCTTAAGCACACATTTAAATTACACTAGAATAGCAATAAGATTCTATGGGTTTTTCTCACCGAGGATTACCTCATACCAGAGTCTGTCTATTATAATCACCAAAGAAAAGTAGATTTGTTTGGCATTTTAAAGTATCTACCTCATTAGGATCGACGGTTAGTGTCAAAATTGCTATTAAAGAGAATTTTGTGATTATTGGGCCAAAATTCCCCTGAGCCTGTTGTGTATACTTTTTGAGGTTAACAATGCGATATTTTAACTCTAACACTTATTAAAAGATTGAACTACATAAGAGGCTGTATGTAACGAAAATAATTGTCTTCGGAAGTTGAAGGCCTAATGGGACTGACAAGCTCTTGTAAAATAAAAGTCCCTTTTTAACATGAAGAGAATAATACTGGATAAAAATGTAAATAGAATTCATATTTAATTATTAATGATCAATGTTTTTTTTACAAAAATCTGTAATAATTGCCAACTCTTACAAGAACTCGGCACGGTACGGAATAAACACTGATTGTACAAGTAGAAACTTTGTTTTTTCCGGCCGGTTTTTTTTTCTTTATACGTAGTAAGAAGGAAGTAGCAACCTTTTTAAAACTGAAACGCATGAAAACTAACGTTAAAAATTTACAAGTGTGAATGTTACATTATTGGAGGACGTACTCCAATACTTAATTGTGTAATAATTATCTATTGTGATTAAGTAAATTCTATAACCATTACATATTCCCGAATCATTAATTATTAGTAATTAACATACAATGTAACTTTAACCTTTTGTCAATTTGATAAACATCGCTGCAACGATTAAGTCCCAGGATATGAATAAGTAAGTGAAAAGCAAACATTATTCATAGTACGTAACCTAGTTACCTTGCCCTTAATCCAATCAGATATAATTATATTGACACAATTTATTGAAAATATTGTTATTTGTTCTACTTTTATAATATATCGAATTATCTACTTTTAAACATCAGGAGTAGCTTTATACCTACAAAATTCAAATAATTATGCAACCATCTGATTCTAAGGCGGATAACTCGCGTTAATAGATTATTAAAAATAAAATAGTCGATACCTTTATTTAGGGAGGTCCCTAAATAAAGGTATCGACTATTTTATTTTTGTACCTACCTGATGGCAACTTTAATTCCGTTAAGTTTAACTCAATTTCAACTGCAACTGGTTTTTCGTATCCAAAAACTATTAAACAATTGATTAATCAACCACCTCTAGTTTCCTCATATCAGTAAAGCCAGGGTACCATAGGTATCTAACTTATGATTTGAGGCAAGCACTCAAACTTGTGAGGCGCTAGCTTTAATATCATTGGAATAAATTATAATATGTTTCAGGGAAGCTAGTCGATGATGGCTCGAGTCTGAAAGTCCGATAGGAAAGCAGTAGTTGACGACCTCTGTGGTGTAGCGGTTCGAGTGCCGGACTGCTGATCATGGGGTAGTGGGTTCGATTCCCACAGGACACAAATATTTGTGTGGCTAAAACACGAGTATTTGTGTTTGTCTGGCTGTTTCTTATGTATTATAATTATGTATTTACAAAAAAAAAGTATATAAGTATTATATCCATTGTCTAGTACCCATAGTACAAGCTCTGCTTAGTTTGGGACTAGATGGTGTTGTGTAAAAATGTCCCAAAAATATTATTATAATTATATTATTAGTTCTATATATAATACTCCCATCATCCGGTGTCACACCGAAACCTTGGCTACGGTTAACAGCATAAGGTGAGTACGGCTGCCGTAACAGGCACGGTGAGTGCGTAACAGTGTGTTAGAAAAACATTGTATAGCTTTCTTTTGAGTGGTGTTTGGGCTCTTTCATAGAGCAACCGGGCCGTTTCGGGGCAGAGGTAACTAAACTTATTGTTAAAATATTAAGAGGATAGGCGTGTGTGTCTAATAAGTTGAGCAGTGAGATAATTGGGGTCTATTTATGTCCCCACTGGAAGCACAAATAAAACCATACCATAATTATACTGTATTGGATAAAAAAGGATAAATAATGTCATTTAGAAGCGATCTTTTTTATTATATTAGATGAGATATGAGATATTTTAAGGGTATGGGCCGCCTGATGGTAATCAGACCCGAAACTTATAGGATATTAGACAATGCGGATGTATCTACCGGGTGGTAGATAAAATGAAACGAAATCTGCAGCTTAAGCACAGCCTACCAACCTTGTTTCAAAAATGAATTAGGTATTTCTGCAATGGGTGGGTACGGTTTGATTATTTCGGTTTGATATTGAGGTTATTATTGTCACCACTTCACCCGACTTCACCAGTGTCTGAGAAATATCGCTAGGTTTGAGATCCTGTTTACAAAATGGCAAATGGCAATTTTTTACTAACGTGGTTTTAACTAACTGCTTACGTGGTCTTTTCGCAATATTGTGTTACTTAGGTACTTTGAAAATGTCGAAAAATATTGCATTAAAAACAAAGGGTTGAAGATATGGTCGTTTACCATGAATATTTGACGAACAGGTAAACTCTATTAAACTTGAATTGATGAATCACATTGAATAACAACGCGACCACCTAAATACTTTCAACTGTAGGTAGATGAAAAGAATACAGAATACAGCATAGTAGTAGGTTTTTTAAATATAACTTTTTATCCAATAAAGACGCAAAGTTTCTAACTGCTAAAACAATATTATATTACCTAGATACCTAATTAGGTAGGAATAAAGTATGAACTCACCTCCATGACGACATATACGTAGGCGGGGCTATCCATACAGTCGTGCATGGCGACCAGATTAGTGTGGTGAAGGGCAGTAAGTTCACGAAGAATCTTTATCTCTTTGACGAGAATCTCTGAAGCTTTCTGTATTCCTTTCTTTGTTACCACTTTAACAGCCACTGACTGTGATGCATTCTGAAACAAAAATGAAAATGTAAAGATGACTCACTTTACGTTGCTCTTTTTATGGAATCCGTAAGTAACTAACATGCGGTAGCATCAATGCCATTATATATATTTTTATATTAAGAGTATAATTTTGTATACTTAATGAATTGATTTTCAAAGTTTTCATCATATCGACGATTTATTTTAAGTTATTTAATTTATCTCTTTCCGACCTTTTGTAAATAAATGAGACCAGGGAAATATTATGTTCTTTTACTAAACATGTACCCCTTTGTTAACCGACTTCTAAGTCTAACATCAATAAAATTCATATTTGCTCGGAATTATTCCTCATATTTAACTAACGTGGCTCTACCACGGGTTACACATATTAAGTGCTAATTACAGTATCATGTAGATACAAAAAGAGCTACATTGGCTTATACGTTGATATTTTGGGCATAATTGTATACAAGAACCTTTGTTTCAGCCATTGTCGTCTGTAAAAAAACAATGTGCGCAGTAATAAATACATACACTACCTGATACTAGTTTTAATTAAAAGTAATTTTGTAAATAGATAACGCAAATGCAGGAAGCGTTAAGGACGTCTTGATGCAGATGGGCGAGTCGTATGGATGTATTAAAGCCTCTACAGTCGTTTCTCTGGTAATAGGGTACTTTGCTATGTACCCCAAGCGACTTTATGAAGTGAAATTTACCAAATAATTAGTTAATTACTTTACATGTTACCTAATATGAAACTCCTCTACTTATGAATAGTTAGGTACGCAATATGTTTTGCTATGACAACGGCAACTACATTAAGAAATTATGGTGAAGTGTGTGAGAGCAATTTGTAAACTTAAACCTACAGAGTTTGTAGGTACTTATACCTTTTCCCATCAGTCTAAAAGTCTTGAAGTTACTATCCTAGTGTTCCCGCGGTGGTCGACATGCGACCTTTTTAAGTATGAACACAATAAAGGTAGAAACAGACTGATCCCACAGACGCAACGTATGTGATATCGTTAAAAACGCTTTCATCAGATACACATCGTATGCAACGCAATCCTATGCGTGTGTGTTTCTTTTCTAATCCGTACATTTTCATATAAAATTATGAGTCCAGACTGATGTCATAATGCGTTGAATACATGAGATCAGTCTGTTTCTACCTTTACAGTTTCTTTCAAAGTCAAAGTTTATTTTAAAAACATGATTGTGTTGACTTTCTGTTTGACATTGATAGCCCGAATGTAAACAATGAATATTAAATTTAATTTAAGGTATTTGTAACACTTATTTATGATACATACATTTTAGCTTTCTGCAATTTTTCTCATAAACTGTATATGTATATGTCAAATCTCAAGCTCTTCCGTGCGCGCAATATTTTTAAAAAGGGGTACAAATAAAACTACTTTTTACGGATTTTATCGCGTTACAATGATATTATTAATCCCGACGTTTCGGACCCTTTACAGCGTCCATGGTCACGGGTAGACTGTCTACCCGATAAAATCCGTAAAAAATATTTTTATTTCAATGTATAATATTCGCGTAAATGTTAGAAATCAATAAGGGGTACAATTTTAATATATAGAATTATTTACATTTATGAAACGGCTGGCTATGAAACTGTGTATTATGTCCTTATTTAAGAAGGTAAAAAGCAAAACCCATAACCAGAAACTTCCTCCAAATAAAGCCGACCGCAGACATTCGGTTTCTTTTTCTAAACTAATATTAAAAAATAGAAACTCAAAAAATACTGATTTTAAAAATTATTTCACTTATAGCACCTTCATTATCAGCGACTAACAGGGACTGTGTATTCCCCATTATCTTCCCGTGCGAAACACGTAGAAGAAGAAGAAATTGCATTCTGGTATCTCGATATCTATATAACTGAACGTGTGCCAGCGGCCTTAAACTGCATAGTGGCGCATTATATTATTACAACCGCCTAAAGCCATATTACACCGGTTTAACATACATTTGAATTTCAGTTAAAACATTTTTTTTAAATGTCAATCTTACATCAATATTTATTAATTAAACTTAACTATGTTATTAGTTTTTACTTATCGATAATAATTGATGTAGTAAAACTACAATAAGAATCGTATCTGTCAGAAATTTAAACCAGAATAACATATTGGTGAATTTTGCAATTCAGGAATGTGCAAGGATTTATTTAAAACCGTCAGTGCGGTTTGATTTGTTCTTATCCAGAGGGTGGTGCGTCGGCGCACGTCTAACATTAGCCCGCCCTACATTCCGTAGGCTCGTGGACCGATAACGATGACCCGATTTCAACATAAGCCCCATTACGATATTGGTAAGTTGCATCTGATACTACACGCAAATATACACACAAAAATAAACGCAAACAGTTTATTGTTAACAATGATTGTCTGTGCAAATATCAACAGCAATGAAACAGATTAAATTACAATTATCTAAACCTAGTAGCTCATTATTATAATAATGTGGCTGTCTGAAGTGTGGTCACGGTCACTGCAAGTGCATGTTGCTGCTCTTCTCCTTTGCCAACGTCATTTGTTTGCCAATCGCATTGCAATGTTACATCATAATGTCATGTGTTAAGAAAATTATATCTACTAGCCTACTATAGCTGATTGATGGAAAAACTATAGAACAAGGAAATAAAATGTTGAAAATATCGCGATTACGTTTCCAACAATCCAAGTTTTAATTCGACGAGTATGAGATAGAAATCTGGTACTGCGTTCGTTCGGGTGAGGACCACCGCATTGCCAAATATTCGCTAACTAGCGTGCTCATTGCATTCTGGTTAGAAAGGTAACGTAGCTAGTGACATTATTGTGCAAAAAGACAAAAACTAACGTCTAAAGATGACAACGCACGAATAATGCTCCCGTTGCTCGCATCCAGAGTGGTTTCGCACTACATCCGATCCGAATCTGTGATCGGATCTAGTGTGTAACTACCATACAACATTATCATTGTTGGACTGTTTGAGTGCAACAATGATAATGTACTTAAGTAGTTTATTATGATTAGTTTTAACTATAAAAATTGCCTTAATCGATCAGTTGCCGTCTGAATCTCTCTCTGAAATCTGCATGGTTAATAAGATTCTTATATCTTCGAACGAAGTATAATGAATGAATCACACACATCATAATATTATGTTGAAACACGTAAAACGATTTAGGCTGTAGAGCGAGCCAAAGAATTAGACATAGGTACGACACGATCGACGACGCTTGAAAAACATTACCCCTCTTCGGAAAATCAGTAAGATTTCAAACTAATATTGGGAAATCAGTATGATTTCAAACAAATATTGGCGACATAAAAGTTCATTTAAAATTATAAAGTAACTAGTATTATGTATAAAGAGATGGTAGGGCTACCCACTGCTGAGTACAGCAGAGGGTAGATACAGGCTACGGATGATGTGATGACAAAGAAGAGTAAATAGTAAATAATAATAATCACTTTATTGGTATTTAGTTCTACTTTATAACTATTTTAAGTACGTTGAGGTTTTCGTATAAAAAACTTAGATTAATTTTATTATGCATAAGACTTATCATAGATAGAGAGGTTGCGGTTTATTTTTATTGAGGTTTGTTGCGCAGGATAGAGAGGTTTGGAAGAAGAAAGGGGAGGCCTTTGCCCAGCAGTGGGAAACTAAATAGGCTATAAAAAAAAGACTATCCTGCTTATAAGCAAATATCATTATATCGTATTACGGTAGGTTCGATGGAAACAATTAAAACTTTATTTACTTACTCAAATGGTTCAGATTTATTATTATTACATCTGTGCTTTAGTTTAGATGTCCTGTGTGCAAGTTTCTGGTCTAATGCCCTTGGTGCTCGGTCACAGTACGCAAGGTGCGTATCGCATTGTGTGGCTATCTATTGTGCGGTAGGCTTAAACAAAGACAAGAAACCTAACGCTTACAGCACCAAGACATAAAACTTAATCGTCAGGCTCATCAATGACGTCATGTTACACCTTGTGGTTCGACGAAACAGAAAAAAAAAATTACTCAAAATTAATTAATGTTGCTCTGATTTAAAATTAATCAATGTTGCTCTGTTGTAAAGTTGCTCTGTAAATCAGATTTCATCAGAAAAATGAGGTGGCTAAGTTGAGGACAACAGGCAACTATGTTGTAGTTAAAATATTAAGGAATAGCTATCGGGTTATTTTATAATTCCATAGCACCATAGTTGAAAAGGCCAAGGAGATGCAAGAGACGATTATAATATTTAATTTTGGAGTCTGGCTTTTACTACCGGGAAAGAGTATATTAGCCTGGTGCTAGTTCTACTAAATGGTAGATCGAAACTAATAAGTGATAACCATCAGGGACATTCTCTGACGTCGAATGCCGAGTGAAGGTACAACTAGTATATCACAATAAAGAGAGGACAGTGAAAATAGCTAGTATAAGCCTTCCCAACCATTTAAACCCTTGCAATGTTTCATCATCATCACCAACCATATAATGTCTCACTACTGGGCGCGGATTCGGATCTCAGCTTGAGAGGAGACCCGCAATGTTTATAATTCCAAGAACGAGGACCCAATATCGCAACAATTTGTATTTCTATTGGTGACTGCTAATTATAGTTCACTGACAGATTAATTATTTAATTCATAACATTTAAGTTATGTTCGCACGGGTTTTTCAAGAGCCTGCACGTGCAGAGTAACCTAGTTAACAGCCAGCTGCAAACACAAACCGGTATCGCTGACCAGCTGCCTAGTTGGGCACACGCTAAATAGTCACTCATAGGAACTATACGATACATTTCTGCCATGAGTGGTAAAGAAAAGTCTATATGTAATTTGCTCAACCATAAAAAATGACACCCGGGAGTTCTACACTAAGTTATAACACGTCACTTGCTTATCTTCACTCGAAATGTCCGATCACAACGGTTTTTTGAACACTGTGTAGCGTGATAATTGTAAACTCATCTAGTACCTAGTCGCCTTTTGGCAGAATTAATCCTCAACATCATGAACCCATATAACTACTGTCCCACTGCTGCCCACAGGTCTGTCAGAATGAGAGGGATTAGGCCTCCACGCTAGACTAATAGGGGTAGATCTATCTAATCCAGCTGTATTGGCATGAAGCTCGGACAAATATACCTACAGGTTTGTACGGAACCCTCGGTGCGCGAGTCCGACTCGCATATGGCCGGTATTTTTTATTATTATTATACTGTACCAACTGTGTCTACTACATGGACGTTAGTTACTATACGCTTTAAAAATAGAAAACAATTTTAATCTTAAATCTAAATATTTGAAAGAATTACTGCTCTAGCATCATTGGGGTAATAATGCCGTCGTATTCTCTAGTTCTAGTAATTCTCTAGAGAAAACGTTGTCATCCTTTATTTACTTCTTTAGAGCCTGCCATTATATTATTTGACCGGTACTAGTCTAGTACCGACATACTCAAATACGGAATTTATTTCAATGGTTACTTTTCAAGTTCAACATTTGCAATAGTTAAAAACTTAAAATTGTAATACTTAGCTTTAGATACATAGATTGAACCGATTTTAATGAAATAAAGCCTAAACATTGCTTCAAGATGAGGAGTATTTTACAGTGATATATTAAAAACTCTTGTGGTTTATCAAATGCACACTCGTTAGTAATGTATCACTGCCTCCCCTTGGTGAACAATGTATAATTTTTTATGTTCCCTGACTGTAACAAGTTTATCTTATAATAGATGCAAACAAGATTAAGATTGGTACACGCACGCACGCACACGCACATAAAAATATAGTTAAAGTCAAATGTTTTATTTCAATTAGACCATTAAAATAGCACTTTTGAAAAGTCAAAACTAGTTGCATGGTTCCAAAAAGTGGGTCTTATGGTGAAGAACCGGCAAGAAACTCCATACACAGACACAAAGACTCAGTCACACACACACGCACACGCGCACGCACACACACATATTTTATTACTGTAAGATATAAATATTGTCAATGTATTAAGGGGAAGACACGCCTGTAATACAGTTTTTGACTGGCGCAGGTGTTAAAGGATCCCTGTAACAGTGCCAATTATGTCAATAAAGATTATTATTATTATATTAAGAGATCAATATTATTTATTTTCACATTTTCTGTTCCTCTTTAATGCACATTAAAAAAAAATGCAAAAGTTGAGATAAAATAATAATATCATATTAATATTATAAATGTGAAAGTATGGATGTTTGTTTGTTTGTTTGTTTGTTTATTTGTTACTCAATCACGCAAAAACGGCTGAACCGATTTGCATGATATTTGGTATCCTAATAGTATGTGACCGGGAATAACAAATAGGATATATTTTACCCCAGAAAAGTGTGGGAACATCCCGGAAATCCCGAAAAACGAATATCTTACGGGATTTGAATAAATTTCATACACACATAGTATGTGACCGGGAATAACAAATAGGATATTTTTTACCCCTGAAAAATGTGGGAATATCCCGGAAATACCGAAAAACTAATATCTTACGGGATTTGAATGAAATTTCATACACACATAGTATGTGACCGGGAATAACAACAAGTTACGTAATTAAAATAACTAAAAAACCCGACTGCATAAAAACACTTTAAAAAAAACTAAAAAGACAAAAACAAGTCTAGTAGTCCAGACCTATGTAAAGTAATATTGAATAACTACACCATTTAAATGTTTTCATGATCGATAAATACATAAAATAATAAATTATAACGTAGAATAAAGTCAATCTTGCCGGGACCCATTCAAAATCGTGACCGTCTCTAAAATTCCCAGTAATGGGTCCCGAAAGTGTGCAAAACTACGAAAAATCTGCAGCCGCTTAATTTAAAACTAAGGTGTGTTATTTACTTGTGCAAGATTTCGCAAACGATTTAATTCTTGTAACGAATTGAGGTCATGAGGGTTATTCAGAAGTCTTCTTGGATCTAGCGTACGTTTGGCTAGTCACAACGCACGAATACTACGATGTTGAGATGAAGATGATTTTGAATTTACTAGAACTATCTAAATACTAAGAAAGAAACTAAATAATATAAATAATAGGAAGGAATATATATTTATGTGCAAGTAATGTGTGATGAATGCATGAATTGATATATTTGATTATAATATGTATTTAAGTAATCTGTTTGATATATTTGATTATAATATGTATTTAAGTCATTTATTTCAGTTATGTAATGGTTTACTATGTGTATGTATGTGTGTATGTGAGTCACCCACATATTACGTAAAGAAAACTAAATAGGTACATAAGGACAGTAAAAATAATTCAGAATGCTTGATAAATAAATTATAACAAACAAATCGTATTTCCAACCCTCAATCTAAAACTAACTACGGACATTAACGAAGAAATAATTTATATGAAAAAGTAGATGATTTCCAGTAGGAAATCATCTACTTTTTCATATATTATATATATATTAAGGGACTAGTAAGTCCCTTAACAATAAAGTAATGTAATGCTTTCGCTAATGTATTGCTACCGAAAATTTGAGAATACATGATACGGAATGCTCAAAACATATTTTTCAGCCCACGCATTAAAGCGCATAAAATCCGCCATTTTGTTTTTTTTTTAATTTCATGTACCCAGTGACACTCGTGCCATCAAGACAAATCTAATGAGGTATCATTTATCTAAATCGGTTGCACCGTTGAATAGTTACGAGCGGACATAGGAACGGACATACATACATACATACACGTCAAACACATAACCCTCCTCCTTCGGCAGTCGGGTAAAAAGGATATATTTTACCCCAGAAAAATGTGGGAATATCCCGGAAATCCCGAAAAACTAATAGCTTACGGGATTTGAATGAAATTTCATACACACATAGTATGTGACCGGGAATAACAAATAGGATATATTTTACCCCAGAAAAATGTGGGAATATCCCGGAAATCCCGAAAAACTAATAGCTTACGGGATTTGAATGAAATTTCATAAAGACACAGTATGTGACCGGGAATAACAAATAGGATACATTTTACCCCAAAATTATGTGGGAATTCCCAGAAAACTTCTGTAGGAGACCTATTTACGGGATTTAAATGAAATCTTGGTACACTAATAGTTTGTGATTGGCGATATTGAATATTCTTTTCGCGGAACAAAGCGGGAATCTCCCTAACATTGAGTACTTCTTATCCCATGAATACAATCCGACAACAATAATTGTGTTACTAACTCTAGGCGTACGAAGTCGCGGGTAAAAGCTAGTATAATTATAAATGTGAAAGTTTGGATGTTTGTTTCTTAGTAAATCACGCAAAAACGGTTGAACCGATTCACATGATATTTGGTACACAAATAGTAGGTATGTGACCGGAAATAACATGGCTACTTTTTATCCTGGGATAAAATTCTGGGAAATCCGGGAATTTGCCGTAAATTCCGGAAAACTGGTATGGGAGAACTACTTACGGGATTTGAATGAAATTTGGTATTATACACCACATTTAGGTACATAGTTTGTGTAGTAGTAGTAGTACTTCCAATCACGGAAATCCGATTGCGCTAATTTGCTTGAGATTTGGTATCTACACATATAATTTATGACCAGAACTAACATATTGCGTACTTATTTCTAATCTAGGAAAAATTTGGAAATTTTCGGAAAACCGTGGGAAACTGAATAGGCTATATAGTCTTAGTTTTAAATAGTTAATTAAAATTAACCCAACAGATGAGTTAGACTACTCAAGTATGTTTGCCTCAAAAAATTATCAAGATTTTCCTACTAATACTAATTCAGGTTGCGGTAAAACGGCTTAACAGATTTGCATAAAATGGTACCTATACCTGTACTTTGTGACCAGCATGAACATATTGAATATTTCAAATCACAGAAATATACAGATATTTCCTGAAAATCCCAGGATACTGAGTATAATCAGTTTTTTACACCAGCACTAACATATTCAGTTCCTTCAAACCCATGAAATCATACTGACAAAAATTTTGTGTTACTATCTAAAGCTTTACATATACATCCAACCCTGGACCTAGATTTTTGAAAGGGGGACCTTTATAGGGATCCTCTAACACCTGCGCTAGTCAAAAACTGTATTACAGGCTAGTGTCTTCCCCTTAATACATGCGAGTACAAATTCGCGGCCCATTTATGAATCGGATCCAGCATTGCATAAATAGTGAGACTGGCTGCCTTACCAACAAATTGTCGCTGACCAGGGCAAGTGCCATCTCCCGCCCTCCCCTAGATCTGGATCTGTATAGATGGTCATGGTACCTAGGACAGGATTTTTCAAGTTTGAAAAAGAAGATTTTGAAGAATTTTAAATTTTTCCAAGAATAAGATAAGATTTATTTTTGTAAAAACATGAATAGGTATACAATACCCAAGGGGTTGGTAAAACAAGGGCATCATGGGTAACTGCAGGTAAACAGCTAGTATTGGTATTATTTAAAACATTTTCATCAAGTTATTGTTCATACTGTAATGAAATGATAATCTTTATTATAAATTGGGTATTCCATTTTACATACATAAACTACATGTAAATAACACTACTGATAATTCAAGTATAATATTTTACAATATGACCATACAATCTTTGAACATAATCATTAAAATTAGTTGTGTATAACTATTATTCTACTACTATTCTTTATATCAATATCAATCTCCAATTGACTTGGTCAAGCTATTGAATGGTATTGTCAAAAAGTTAAAATATTACATATTATTATCAGTTTTATGACTACAACATAATGATGAATTGTAAATTCTTCTTAAAATTGTATATTTCACATTTAAAAAATTATTATAAATTCATAACTTTGTCATACATTAAATCATCTGTTACTATTACTGTACCATTTTCAAGCTTGACATGCTTTCCTGTAGGAATTTCTATTTGTTGTCATTGTAAAATGTGCAACACTATTTGTGCTATGTTGAATCTGATTCATAAACAAGCCCCGAATTTGTACTCTGCATTCCCACCTTAAAATGTAAATTCAGGGTTGGTTATATATGAAATCCCATTGCAAAATTTTATGTTTTTAGACTAGTGGGTCTGTCTGTAAGTCAATTTTAGAGCATTTCAAAGCTTTTTCAGTGTCTTGGTTGCTTGCTATTGTCCAACATTTATGGCAGGTTATTTAATTACAGAAATTTTACTTAATTATTAAAATAGATCATCATCACATAAATTGTATTGCTGAAATCAAGGTTGCCCTAGATTACGGTTTTTAATTTTTGAGGTTATTATGTATTAGGTCAACAGCTGATGATGTTGACATAAAAGAGAAAAAAAAATTAACGAAATTTACTGAATTCTGGAAATGAAATCAAAGATTTGGATTGGTAGTATTACGACATCGGTGAAGTATTTCGAACTTATACATTGCAAAATGCCACCACCCATTATCGAAACAAATCAATAGCTAATTACGCAGAACAAGTCAAACATATTTATCGCATCAAGAACTGTTATACTCACAATAAATCATTGTAGTGAAGGGAAGTACGAACAATCACATACGAAAACTTGAGATCATACACACCTTTCTCTTCCTTCCTTTGTATACCATAGCGAAGGCTCCATGTCCTATAATGTCTTGTTTGGTGAATTCATATTCACCCACTTGAATGACTTCCATTTTCACAAGTTTCCCCTTGACCACAGACATGTTTTTAGAGTTTTTATTTATTTACCGTCTCACACAATAAAAAGATCAATAACTTGTTTTTTTATAGGATGGATTTCGGAACTTGACTGAGCGCTACATTATGTTCACAACTAGCTGCTAATCACTTCCAAACTTCCATCCATAAAGTAATATAATTTCACTTTGTATTACACTAACGTATCATTTCTTATTGTTATACCAAAACACAACATACAACGAAAGCAAAATGAGTAAAGTGATTTTATTTTGTGTTGTTTTGCGAAGTAGAAGACGATGTTGCCAATAAAATTAATAAAAATCCTACCAACACCATATTTTATATTCTATTCTACCATAGCGCCGCTTGTGGCAAACTTTTGAAACTGGCTATGAACTACGAATACTGCGATTGATTACTTTCAGTTTTCGGTCTTTAACATAATTAAGTTTACTTATAAAAACATTATAGTGTCTTGTGCTCTATAGTTTTTTTTATAATACTCAACTTCAAATTGTTTATTTATTTATTTGCAGACAAGTTGCAGAGGTCCTTTACGAGACTCCGATGTTTAGTTTTGTGGATGTTTGGGTGATCCCCATTGCCAGCTGATCCCCGTTGTTTTTATTAGAATTTTACATTATTCATTATTTATGAATTCCAATCGAATGAAATGATTTAGTAAAACAAACAAACTAAAACAGTAAAATACAAAATAAACAAAAATAAATCTAGCCTAGGATATTTATAAGAAAAGTTAGTAAAGGTCATCAAAAAAATCCTTTGCATCGCTATCGTCTGGAAGCGTAAGCAAATAGAGGATAGAAATAGAGAAAAAGGAATAGAGGATTATTATCTTAAGTTTTACGAGCAAGAATAGTAACTTTGAGGGAACAAGGATACACCACGAGAGAAATACGCAGAGTTCCTATATCCCAATCCTGTGTCGTGAACACGTTGCAGAGGTACGGTCATCAACGAAAACGCTGATAACAGCTAAATTTTGAAAACAAAACAACTCCAAAACTGGTCAAGAGGTTTTTTTTTATTAAGGTGAACTAAATATTTAATGGTCATCTATACAATTATTTCGCACAACCTTCACAGGTTAGTAACTTGATACTTAATAAAGGTAAGATTGGAATATGTTCAGTGACTTTCGTTGCTGACTGTACCACGGGATGGGTACTTTAGCTGACCGACCCCGCAGTGGTCGCCCAACTGGTTTGACTGCTGCCTAAAAGCGCTATATTAGATTGCTGGCAGCCCGTGACCCAACAATCAACGCCACTAAAATTAAAGCAGAAGTTCGAGCCGCCTCTGGGCTTGAAGTTAGCACTCAGACCATTCGGAATTACTTGCACCAGGCTGGACTACGAGCACGGAGGTCTTGGCGAGGAGATTGCAATGGGCTAGGCTTCGGCAAAATGAAGAAGAAATCATTTGGCAAAACTGTCCCTTTGTTGACGAATCGCGAATCAGTACTCATCCGACGTGTCCGTGTCTGGAGAAGACCAGGAGACCGTGAAAGGCAAAGAATTTCCACTGGAACAGTTCAGCGGGAAATCCGTGTCCTTTTGGGGTGGTATTATGATATCATTTCATTTCATTTTACGGTTCATATGAGGCAGCCGTAAAATACACGAGCCGTACGGCTGGTTATAGCACAGCGCCAAGTTCTGAACCGCACTATAAGCATTGATGTAGTACATGATTCTGATGGCTCCTATCGTTTTGCTTCAGATGGTCCAGGAAGCATCTCTCATCTTTCATGGGGGAGCTGTTGGAAGAAAGGGGCGATACGGAGGATGACAATGAGATCTTACAGTGGCTAAAACTTCTCGCCCAAGAGCAGTTGCCCGACGGTTGGACTACTTGGAAGGTAACTCGACTGTCAAAGGATGACATTTTTGGGGATTGCGTAGATCCCCAAGTATTGAACAAACTAAGGTTCGCTTTACCAACAGACCAGTTAGCCAAAGCATTTGTTCCGGAGACTACACGTCTATCTGAGAAGGGGTTTCGAGACCTGATGATGAAAATGCTTGATTGGGCTTTCACTAGAGCACTGATAACCAGCCCACCTGCAGTCTGCAATAAAATAAGGGGGTCGGCCGCCGCAACGGAGTTATTTAACGAGGCGGTGAGACTTCAAAGACCTATGTCAAGGAGGGAGGCCGACCGAGCTTTGTCTCTTGAGTCAGAACGTGAACCTAGTTTGGGAAGAAGACGTATATCGTCAGACCCAGAAGCAGGTGACGCATATACTGGAAAACCAAAGCGATCCAGGATAGACTACTTAGAGGTCCGAATGAATGAAATGTTTTCCGTACTCATGGACAGAATCGATACATTGGCCCCTGTAAGCGACTATCCAAGCCGTAATAGCCCTAGTGAAGAATTTTCATCGGATGAGGAAAACCACCCCCCCGCGCCTTTAAGATCGGTGTCATCTGATGATTGGCAGGCACCGCCCTTGAGTTCCGGATTGGACTCCGCTCAACCAGACTTGCAAGAATTGGGGTTTCTTCCCGAGGTTAAGGAAGCAGAGCCCCCCACACCACCACCCACAGAGCAAATTAAAGCAGAGGGTATTACTTGCCTGAGGTTTGGTTCAGAGGCGTGGAACCGCATAAGATATAAGGATGTGATGAAACGCTTGCATGCATCGCCTGTGTTCAGTACACTAAAGACTAACGCTGAGTTGAGTGACCTTGGGTTGCAAACCTCAGGACTCTTAAATAAACATGACGGTGTTTTGGGAACAATAGTCCACGGCCTCCTCTGTCAGAGAAAAGCGTTGGCCGACGAGCTGAAGAAGCTTGCGGCAAATTTTCCAGCAGCCGCTGATGATTTAAAAAAATTACTATCAAAGGGTTCTGGAGTTTAAAACTACGTCTGACGACCTACTGCAGTACTATGTGCCCATCGGGCAGAAACCATTGAGATGAGACGCAGAACCTTCAAAACAAGAAGTGACGCATTGTCGTCAATACTCCAGCAAATACCACCGTCATCTACACACCTTTTTGAAGCTGATAAGCTAGCTAATTTCATTAAGGACAACGGTGATCCCTCACGCATTTTTCCTTCACGCTTCGGAAAGGCTCCTGCCAAAGAAAAACACACTTTTCAGCAACCATTACAACACGTACTCCAAGGTCCAAGAATCCAGGGTGGCAAGTTCGACCATCACAAGCCTCCAACCAGAAGCGAAAACAAACAACGGAGCATTCAAAGAAAAGATCCGACAAAAAAGATCAACGACAACAACGTCGCAAATATTGACAAAGACTTTAAGGGGGGACAGCTAAAAGATTTTGAGCAACAGTGGCGAGAGGTTATAACTTGCCTTTTGCAAAGAAACCCCCATCCATCCCATTAAGGCTAAACTTGCTAACAAAGTTTGCGACGAAATCCTCAAACCTAATGACAAAAGAAATAGTATCACTTTTGGAAGTGGGAGTCATAGAAAGATATATATAAGATATATGGGTCGATCTCCAGAGGCATTTTTTTTCGTGTCGGGCTGGATAAACCCATTTCAAAATCGAAAAACGTTTTAAAAATATTTTTTTATATACAGTTCGGTGTCTAATCTACGTGGTACAAGGCTAATAGTATGAATAAGTTTATTTTAAATGCTTTAAAAAAAATCTTAAACCCTAAAATCCTGATC
This sequence comes from Acronicta alni, assembly GCA_964056405.1. NCBI lineage: Eukaryota > Metazoa > Arthropoda > Insecta > Lepidoptera > Noctuidae > Acronicta > Acronicta alni. The sequence goes on along the minus strand of OZ043927.1, from coordinate 10,085,092 downwards.
GCTCTGGGTTGACCCAACTCCCGATTGAATGAAGAAATATTTTTTAACTTTTTTAAAGAGAAGGTTCATATAAAACAACTTATTTAGATTATATAACAAATAGTTAATCTTCATAGTAATAAAATATTTTTAGTTATATTAACAATACTTTTGCCATAATTTGAATTTAAAATCGTGACCGGGCATTTTATCTCATCGCTCTGCGCTGAGGTAAAACATCGCACTCATCCCTAGTTACGCATTATAGACACTCTATTGCCCTCCCTCGGGGTAACGCCAGTAGTGGTCTAACCGCCGAGGAGGATACCTTTGTGCTACGTCCCCGCGCTCCAACATTACGAAGGTAAGTTTATGATTGCTCTGGATTTGGTTCTCGAATTTTATAATTGCTATGGCACGTTATTTAAATTAAATAGTAAGCTTGTGAATGTATTTGTTATGTGAATTAAGTGATCGTTATGATGTTTTTTATGAGACGTAATCACAACTTTCTACTGCTTTTAAATTCGGCTATATTTATGATTTTGTGACTTTTTCTGATCGCTATGGCTGTGATTGCTCTGTCCAAAAAGACCAGAGCGATGATATTTTGCATTAATTGTACGTTATAAATCTATTTTAAGTAGTAGTACGGGCCTGTAACAATGACTAACGAAGAACTATGCATATAACCTTTAATTTATAACCTTTCCTGGGATTTTTTGGGTAACCTAAACCCATAAACAGATTTTGACGTATTTTACCTTGTTGATATTATTATATTGGCGTTTAGCTAACCACAACTGTAACCCTTTCTTCTCTAAAATTTAATGGCAACTATTGTTGCAGATTGAAATCATGTCTCGTTATAAATTATATATTGAAGAAAATCGTCTTAGGAAGAAATTGGCTGAGCGTCGTACAATGGCCAAGATAAAAAATGATCCAGATCTGTACGCACAATTGCTTGTAAAGTCAAGAGAGAGTTACCAAAGGAAAAAGCTCGGGGCACAGTACTACCAATGAGTGATTTGACTCCAAGCCAGCAAAAGGTTCGTAGGAAGAAAAGTAGGCAGAGTTCTCGACGATATTATTTAAAGCAAAAAGTGGATAAGTTACAAGCAACTGATGAGTTCCCAATAAATGAAGAACCTACATATATATCTGAGAACCATGATCCTCTTTCGAATGTTCCTCAATCATCTTCAACCTTAAGCACTAACAATGTAACAAAACATAGAGAGATACTGCAAACTGCAAACACAAGATGTTGAAAACTAGTTTAACATTATCGAAAAACTTCTCAAAAACTGCTACTTTATGTACATGATCCACCACTGTGTAAAACTTTGTGCCAATATTTATGTACTTTTAGTTTCCCTTTAGTGAAATAAATGATTTGATTTGATTTGATTATTACTCGTGTAAAAGTTCATTCTCAGACAAGTTCCTGTCTTCCAGAGACCTTTAAAGAATACGAAAATTTGTCTTATTGTGATTCACCCGCGTCACCGGTTAGTAGACTAAGAAGAATAACAAGATCTCAGCGGCTATCGCAAGATACTGAACGAACGGATGAGCCAACATGCATTGGCAGTGCTTCCTCTAGCATCTGTCCCGATAGTACAAAGCTCAATTTGCAACATATCACATACGTCTCAAAAAAGTCTAGATATATTCCCTAAACATAAAATATCGTCAGTTACAAAAAAAACCTCTCCATGAAGAGGCTTATTAAGAAAGATAAAATATAAGGCAAAAGTGGATTTTTATAGTTATGTTAATTTGTTATTTTAGCAATTATTTTACTTACATAAAATATTCCGTATTTTTTATAATATTTGTATGACTGATAATATGCCTTGACCTTTTTCTAAAATAATATATTTCTCTTACATAATTATAATCTTGTTACACGTACACTGAATATGACTGAAAACAGCTAAATAAATAATATTTTATCAATATTAATTTTTTTGTTTCACTGATTTCATTTATGATCGCTCTGGCACCGATTATGATTGCTCTGGTTGCGAAAAATTTTGATTTTAAATATTTCCGTAACTGTTTGTGTAAATTGAAGGCCAATAGTAAAAATGTACTATTTGAACATCATTATTTTTAATGAGATACATAATTACCATTAAATATCAATAACTGAAAAGCACCAGAGCGATCATACGAATACGCCCGTTTTGGAGATTGATCCATATAGGGAGCCAAAGAGGGATTCTTATCGCGAATGTTCCTTATACCCAAGCAGAATGGGAAGGTCCGACAGATTTTCGATCTTCGACAACTAAACCTATACTTGAGTTCAAGGAAATTTCGTCTGGTAAACCAAAACTATGTTCCGAAATTCCTTCAGGAAAACGACTACATGGGAAAAATAGATATCTCCCAAGCATATTTCCACATCCCAATAAGAGAGAGTCATCGCCGTTACCTATGCTTCTATTACAAGAAACGACTCTACCAGATGACCTCACTGCCATTCGGCCTCTCAAGCGAAATGCTAACGGGGGTTAGCATTTTCACGGGTGAGCAAATGAGTAGCAAGCGTTCTGAGGGCCTGCGGCATTCGCGTACTTGTCTATCTCGACGACTTCCTGTTTGCCCATCACGACGCGCGCGTCCTAAAACAGCAGATGGATCAAGCAATTTCTCTCCTTCAAAACCTCGGTTGGGTCCTAAATCTAGAAAAATCAGTCGTGAAAGCTACTCAGGAGACAGAATACTTAGGCATAGTCTGGAATACTCGTACAAACAGAAAGAGTCTGCCAATACAGAAACGCCTCCAACTAACAAAAAATCTGCAGAAAATAATAAGCGACCGTCGTTGGAACTGGAATCAAGGAACATCATTAATTGGCAAACTAGGGTTTGCTGCCCTGGTGACTCCGTTAGGTCGGCTATTCACAAGACATCTTCAGAGAGCGAGTCGTGCCTTGGAAGAAGAAAACCCCAAGAAGATGTTTGTGATACCGAAAACGGCAATGGACGACTTAACTTGGTGAACACAAAACCTGTTCCAGGCGGGAAAGATCTTTACTCCCGAGCCAAATATATTTGTCACCACAGACGCATCCAACCTAGGCTAGGGGGTACGAGTAGGGAACCTTCACTTCTCACAGCAATGGACCAGTTAAATTGGCATATATTTAAATCAAAAAGAGCTATTTGCAGTCACAATGGCTCTGACTATATTTCCGAAGGTGACGAAGGGTCAATCGATCATGATACAGTCGGACAACAGAACGGTGGTGGCATATGTGAAAAATCAAGGAGGGACAAGATCGTTAACACTACTGGAATCGACAAAGAAACTGCTGCTGCTGGCTCATCACCAAGGCGTAAACCTTCTCCCCTTTTACATCCCAGGACAATACAACACTATAGCAGACGCCCTATCGCGGGACAAGAATCTTCCAGATTGGCATCTCAGCAAGAGTATAACAACGATGATATTTCAAAGAATGGGAAGACCCATTATAGACCTGTTCGCGACAAATCTGTCCAAAGTAGTCCCCATTACGTCACCATAGATGTCAAAGACGGTCAGGAATCATTTGTTAATGCCTTCAGCAGAGATTGGCTTTTCGAGTTGGCATGGATCTTTTCCCCACCACCTCTCATTCCCAAGGTGCTACAGCACCTGAACAGGGCATCAGGCACATTTTTAATGATCGTACCACGATGGGAAAACGCATTCTGAAGAGGGGATCTGAAGAAGAGGGCAGTAGAAGCACCCATCCAAATCCGGGACCTGCACCTTCATAGATAGGTAGTACCTTTCGGCCAATCAAACCCCTCCTGGAATAAAAGGTATCTCTTTGGAGGTCTGGAAGATACGGGGTGGAGCCAATTAACCGCAGGACTTCAGTCGGAAGACGTCGCACTTCTCAGATCCACTTGGCGAGATTCAATGTGGAAGACCATATGTTCTTCATGGAAACAGTGGACTTCGTGGTGTAAAAAATATGGGGCAAAACCAAACAGGCCTCGTCCACAGCAGGTCGCATTATACTTAAGTTTTTTGTTTAGAGTTAAGAAATTGGCATACGCAACCATTCTAGTACATAAATCGGTTGTATTAACTCTCTCGGATCCTGAACAAGTCCAAAACTTATCCTCACACCCACTCATAACATCAATTTTGAAGGCAATCAATCTTCAAAGATTAATCACCACTAATCCTAAATCCCAAGTATGGAATATTCAAGATCTTTTATTCTGGATTGAAACTCATCCTCCGGATAACAAGAGTTTTTTTCAAGTATCACGTCACGTGGCTTTGCTGTTATTATTAGCTACAGGACGAAGGATCCACGATCTGACCCTGTTAAATATAAGCAGTGATCATTTAATTATCACAGACACATCTGTAACGTTTTGGCCTAGATTTGGTTCAAAAACTGACGCCACAAAAGGTCGCCAATCAGGATGGTTACTGCATAAATCTGATAACACGACTTTTGATTTAGTAAGTTGGGTTAAATGTCTTATTGACGTATCATCAGAAAGACGTAAATCTCGAGATGGCTTGTATGATCTCTTTTATTATTACAACACGAGGAAAAGTAAAAGCAGCTTCCAGAACAGTAATAGCGGGTTGGCTAAAGACCTCATTTACGGAAATAGGCATCAATTGCACACCAGGATCCATTACATCAGCGGTCGCCTCTTGGGACTATGACAACAACACTCCATTAGATGACATTATAAAACGTGGCAACTGGAGAGGCTCTACCAATTTCTTCAAACACTATTGTAAAGCAGTGGAAAAGCCACGCACGATTATTAGCAATGCCCCTAATAGCGCTTTTGAAGTAATTTAGTTGGTGATTTATTGAATATTATGGTTGATTACAATAATTGATAATAATGTCTCTGTAATTCAAAAATGTCTTTGGTAATATCTGCAAAGAAATTATAATAAAATGATTGCTATTGATTTCAAAATATATTTTATTTTCTTCCACACAAACAATTTATACTAAGTAATCACAGTACGCTAGTCACTTTGGAGCCGGCAGATAATAAACACCTCTCCGAAAGGTCAAGCCGAAGGCACAGAACTGAAATAGAACCGTTTTCTACCCCATAGGGAGGAAAACGATTATTTCAGGTCTTGCCGAGGGTTGACCTGAGCAAGGCCTTGCCGACTCTTTCGGAAACTGGTACTAAAGAAGAGTTACGGTCAGCGCGCATAGCCGCCTGCCTCTTGCCGCCTCGGCTGCGCGGGGGGACATTCCCCGCGTCGACCCACTCAATCATAGACGAAACTACGTAGATATGAGGATCGTGTGCGTTGTAGGTATGATAGCTAATCTCCGAAAGGTTAAGGCTCGGCAAGACCTGAAATTATCGTTTTCCTCTCTATGGGGGTAGAAAACGGTTCTATTCAATCAATAAAAATAATACAAGTACTAAACAATTTTCATACTGATTTCATCGTAAAAACTGTCAACTTGACAGCTGTCATGTACCTCAAGTACAAATACGACCTAATCATTTTATTCTATTGATTAAAAACCTTATATTTTAGAAATTGTTGTTTAAGTTTGGTTTAAGTCTTTTTCTTTCTATCAAATTTCTGTTACAATTACATCATGATTAATTACTCATTTTTTTTTAATAAAAATTAGTTTTGTGTTGTATATTCAAATTTCAAACGGTATTTGTATTGAAAGAAAACAACAAAGATTTTTTCTTGATAAAGTTCAATTTAAAAAAACGTATCAGCATATCCTAGTGATTGCAAACTTTTTTGATGTGTATACTTATGAGCTTTTTTAGGTATACCCAAGTATAGAAGATTAACATTAGATAATTGTTTTGTAACAGAGACCTATCTGTAGCTGTAGGTACAGACGCCAGCAGGTCAACCTTTCCAAAACTGTCAAATTTTCCCAATTGAAATATGAACCTTAAAAGTTGAAAGTAAATCAAAGAAATTTGACAGATTGTGGTAGCTTGATGTACTGGCCTCTGTACAAAATAAATATTCGATCTGTATGACCGCGGAATCGAATCCGCTCGGCCACTATGCTAACAACTAATCGAGTTGCTTGTGGTTCAATTTAAATAGGATAATGGGGTCTCGAGTTTCTTCAGCATCCAATGTTATTATTTTAATAGTTTTGTCAAAAAAAAACTTCTATCTTTCCACATTTTTATTCAAATTATTAAACTCATAGTCATAACATAAATAAGACCTTGAGAATGCTTTATTTTTTTAAATTATTAAATTTCATGTTTGTGTTCTATCTACTATTTCCCAGTTGACTTTACAGTGGTATATATTTTTCCCTTGGTTTTTTGTACCTACAACGTTGATTGCCCGCCATTTTCATGTAATAGTAGGTATTAAATAAAGCATTATCAATGAACATCAATTCACAAATGTTGTGACTATCTTTTTTGATCACCCAAATCTTCAATACTATCTTCATCAATCTGTAAAAAGAAATATAATGATAGTAACTATCATTGTTGACCAACTACAAAACCATCACTCACTTTATATTCTGTCTTACTAGGCACTGGTTATTATTAAAAAAAAAAAAAAAAAAGTGGTAGGTAGGTAACAATTATACAAGATGGCATTATAATGTAAAATCTATTTGACATTGACTCATTGGTATGTGTTTTGGTTGAGTTCTCTTTTGTCTCCCCAAGTTAATAGCAAAATTCAATCCCCAAGCTGAGTTGCTGCTCCAGCTGAGCAAGGAATCAAATCCAGGAATTTATGCTAATAAGCTGCGCTCATGAATGGCTGTTGTGAGAAAATATTCCAGTTGTCAGAAAGCACCTGTTAATATAATATTTTGAATAAGGGTTAATTAAACATAGACACCATGTTTTTTAATTGAGAGAGCAGATCTTTTTATATTATAATGCATCATGACAAACAAAAAAGTTGTATGGTTGCATTTTCTATAGTTCATAAGATGGTAGTACTCCGGTGGCGTTCAGGGGGCTGCATTGCCAAATATGCCACTAAACACAACAATACTATCATCATCATCATCAACCCATAATGTCCCACTGCTGGCCATGGGTCTCCTCTCAGATAGAGAGGGATTAGGCTATAGTCCACCATGCTGGCCAAGTGTGGGTTGGAAGACTTCACACACCATTGAGAAAACTCTAAGGCATGCAGGTTTCCTCACGATTTTTCCGTTCCCCGTTTAAGCTAGTGATAATTAATTATTAATACATTAATTCGAAAGTTCAGAGGTGCATGCCTTGGATTCGAACTCAAGACCTTTGACTTGGCAGTCCAACGGTCACATCACTAGGCTATCACTGCTTCACAAAAATGCTAATAAATATACAATTCTGGTTTGAAAGGTAATGTAGCCAATGAAATTTTAGGGCATTTAGTGATATCAACAACAACAAAAACAAATGAATTGTATTCTTTATGAGAAATATAAATCTTAAAAAGTCTTAAACCATAACAATGAATTTGTATTCATTATTATAATTATTTCTTACCTCTGGCCATTTTTCTGGAATAATATCAAAAAGGTCATCTTTTACATCTCCTTGGATTACAATCTCATCATCACCAGTAACTGAAGATCCACATGCAAACTTTGTGCCAAAGAATTTGGCAGCAACCTTTAAATCAATATCTGAAATATATATAACACAAAATTATGTTGCAGTCAGACAGTATACTTATCCAGTAAAGTAAAAAATAAGGACACAATACAAAACCATTGTTTTAGAGAGCAGGGAACCTTATAAGATGTAGTAGATGGTAACAATATTCTATGCTGCCCAAATGCACCAACACTTCACTGTATCATTTATTGTGTCAACTCACCGCCTTATTCAACATTTTGTTAACAACAATAGTAGGTCAAATATTCATTGTATGGCAGTTATACAAATCGCTCAGCCCTCACAGAATTCTGTTGTGCCACAATTTTGAGTTAACTCACAATGTCAGTGCAGTGAGCTGCACACGGACTTTGTGTCATACACTATAAATTTTGCTGGGTTACCCATCCCTATATTTTAGTGAATTTATGAACATATCAAACTTACCAAAAGTACTTAGTCCAGATACTACAGTGACAGATTTCTTCTTGCCGCGGGGGGCCCTAGACACTTGCACCAGCTTAGGAACATCTTCTTTTTTCTTTGACTTTAACATGCCTTTACCACCCCGTTTTTGACGTTTCTTTTCTTCTTCACCTCCAGCATTTTCTTCTTCATCTGTAGAAAGAATAAAAATGATGAAACAATCCAATTGGCATATATGTATAGTGGTCGACTTTGAAAACCAACATTAGAGCTTTATCAGTGGGGATAAAATTGGAATAACTATTTATGTAAAGAAGCCCATTGAACTGATAACCTAGCATATTACAAGGACCTACCAATTTTCACTTTTTCAAACTCAGTTGGCAGGTTTTTTTCTAGCCACTGCTTGCATTTATCATATTCGGGATAATATTCGCAATATTCTATCGGCATAGAACAATTTCCACAATACTGAACCTTTACTGGATAGGTTACACCTTCCCGGGGACCCATAGAAAGGTCTTTATCACCCATTTTGTATTCCTATTTTCTTCCTTAAAATATTATTGCATGCTCTAGTCTAATAGAATTGACTTTACAGCTAGGTACGGAAATGATAATTGATAACTTCTATTTCCCAGCCGCAGAAAGAAACGATTTCATGTAATTGCAATTTTTGATTGATTGATAAAATAGTCGCTAGTCGTAGTCGCTACTGACACTTTTGACTTTGACAGTGACGCTTTAAAATCTTTACGACAAATGGAGTCTCTGCCGTCTCTCTGAATCGGGACAAAACTTTGACAGATATTTTCATGGCTCCTCTACACAATCGGCCATGATGGGCGATTACACGCGAGCACGATCGTGTAGAAGTGGTACTTGCCTGTAGTCGCCCATCATGGTCCTTAATCGGCGCCATGATCGCGGCGATCGGCGACTTGTCGGTTTTTCGGGCACGCATCAAAGGGAATCGCTTGTATTTGTAGCGCGTGCCCACACGATCGCCGATCATTCATTGTTGCATTCATTTGTTTGTTTTTGTTTATATTCATTCACATGAATATGGTTATTTAGAAAAGGAAAAATTCAACCGCGGGCAGGATTCGAACCTGCGTCTTCTGGTTTGGTACACCAGACGCTATGACCACTAAGCCATCGCGACACCTACCCGTCATGTCGAATTTTTCCTTCACATACTGAATTTACGTCTTTATGGTGACGTCAGTAACACCTATTGAAATGCAAGTTTTTGCTTTTCAACCGACACAACTTACTTTACAGTTAGTTCAATGTCGAACGATGCCACCTTACCTTCTAACTATCTTTTTGTATATTTTTGGCATTTTTCATGCTAAGATTTTAAAGTTATTTAGAAAAGGAAAAATTCAACCGCGGGCAGGATTCGAACCTGCGTCTTCTGGTTATAAGTATTATATCCATTGTCTAGTACCCATAGTACAAGCTCTGCTTAGTTTGGGACTAGATGGTACTGTGTAAAAATGTCCCAAAAATATTAATATATTTATTTATTCTTCCTTTTTTTTTCACAACTTTTCGTTCAACTGCATTGATAAAAAGATGTATACGGAAATTAAATTAATGGTAGCTGCAGCTATAACCTCCACGTCCACCTTGAAGGCTTGCCGCTCAATAAATGATCACGGACGATCGTGTGGATGTTTGCACAGTGATCGTGACGATTACCTTGCCGATCACAGACGATCAACGAGTGCCCATCATGGCCGATTGTGTAGAGGAGGCTTCAGGTTTATTTGTTGTAGTTTGAGGCCGTGGACAGAGGAATCTGTCTACGTTTGAGGCCTTCAACGAGTTCTAACGGTTTATTATAATTTCAAACAATATTGGAGTCCTTATTTACGACAACCTATAATCGGGGATTCACTCCGGTTAATCGTATTATAAAATAGTTCAGTCCGTGCAGACTAAGCGGATAACTAGGTATCTATCACAGACTACTATTATGTAGCAAGCTATAGTAACTATGTAAGGAAAGGAAAATGTGAGTGTGTTCCCGTGACAGCTGGGTAGGTGACAGTCTGCGTTTGATGCTGTCACGCTTTTTTTAAACTAATAAAGTACATACTAGGGTGATTTCAGGATTTTCAGGGTTCTAATCCTGTCAACAATTCCTTAATATAAATTACGTTCTTTCCATTACTTTAAATATTTCTTTTTTCCCCCTCCTTTTTTTTCCTTTCCCATACACATGTTTTTCCTAACCACTTTGACATTGGCAGAATTGTCGACATCGGCATCAAATGCCATAGAAAAAGAAAGAAGAAGAAGTACTAAGGTGGTAAAAAAGCATATGGCCCACCTGATGGTAAGCGGTTACCGTACCCTATAGACGCTTGCAACACCAGGAGTGTCACTTGCGCGTTGCCGACCCTGTAAAACGAAAGAGAAATAAATAGTTGGGTTGGCAGTTTATGGGTCAAAGTTCCCCCCACTGCCAACGCAACGTTTCCTCGTGGAGCACTATCACTGTGTAAGTCGCGTAATTAAATTACCTGAGCAAAGAGCAATAGATGAAAACACGTGATGAAAATAGGTGGGCCACTAAGCAATTTATTTGCCCCGAGAATCGTCTTTTGGCATAGGTTGTACATTTCTTATCGATAATCTGGTTTTTATTTCCCTGTAAGAAGCATGCAAACAAGCATACACCATGCATGCATGCCAGCTAGGAAGCATGCAGCATGCATGCTCATCATCATCAGTCATTCTATTTAAAAATAAAGTTGTCTAATATTGATACAGTCAATATAAAATGCAGGACTAAGAATTGGTTTTATACATTAGATCTCACAAATTATTACGGTAGAAGAACTGTGGTGCGAGACTTGAATTTTTGCACATAATATATTTTTGATGGGAACCAACACTTTTAAAGCAGAAGTTTTTAAAGTAGGTAGTATATTATTATTATGTGATTATGTTGCCGTGCGATGGCCAAGTCATTATATTTATTATATTTAATATTCCGTATTTAGTGAACTGAACTATACACCTACCAAATTTAAATCAAATTTGGCACCTACATGTAGGCGTTTTCCTATAGGTTTCCTATATCAGTTTTCCGGGATATCCCGGAGAATACCGTATGTTCCCGGGATAAAAGTAGTCTAGGACCGTAATGGAAGGTTGGATAGGGCTGAAACGATGATTCTGTAAAGGAGCAGCGGAAAGAGTGATTAAGGCCGCCTACCACGGCGGCGGACGATCCATGAAAATTTTCATTCTCTTGGTGAAATACTTCCGGTGGTGACAATCATGCAATGTATTGTACGAAATAGCCAATTCCTCAGAGTCCAAAGTCTTGCATTAGACGGAAGCTGAGGGCTGAGGGCACTAATGGCGCCTCCCCAGCCACTATTGTGCCGATGAAACATTTCTGATTTGAGACCAATTTTTGGTCTCAAAAACTCACCTTAGCAGCCCAATTACGTACTTTACAATAGCAATACCATAAACTTATTGTAGAAATGTACGCGCGTTATACGCAATGTCTACTCGCGAGAACTTGTTAATGGTCTGTTTTTTCACATATTTTGTAAAAAAAAGTTATTATTAATATGTTAATTTGCCTCAATTTTCGGAAATCGTAGTTTTTCTTAATTTTTACAAAATAAATGGATAAGTTGAATGAAAGTAAGAAGCCAGTTTGGAAGACTAGATTTGCTAATTCTTAACGCAATGATAACAAATTTAAATAAAGGTATGTAACATATACATACGCATGTACATACTTGATCACTTTTGATATGTGTAGTTGTAGGTCTTCTAGACCGTTTATATTGTATATCATTATCATCAGATAACGGTACATATACAATATAAATGTCCGTTCGGCGCACCCTGTGCAGTCAGCGTCACCACAAATTTGTTGCAACTTTTTATAACTACTGGCTACTTTTGTTTTACCCGGCCTGTATACCTATTTTGGCCGCCTGACCTAACTTGAACCTATAGACGCCAGCAACACTAGTAGTACAGTACCTGCATTACTAGCGCGTTGTTATGTTGAGACTACAACAGTTACTAAGTTTCATATACCCAGTAATTTTACTGGCTACATGGCCCTTCAAACCGAAACACAATAATGTTGTAGGTACTTACCACCCCAGACTAATTCAGCAGCATGAGCAGAGCCTGAAACCATGGCCTTGCTAAATCTTATTCCACGTATTATGTGGCTCATTGCTGATACTCAGAGGCGGCCCTGTCTATGGGCCCCGCGTCGCTTAGACGGCCCCTAGAATTTTTTTTTTTTATAGGACTATAAAACCAGAGAATTACCTCAAGATACATTCTCTCCTCTCATTAAATCCAGGCAATGGCTTAGATACTTTATTACATAGCTTAATTCGGCCCTGCTCATAACAAGAAGAAGAACAATAACAATATTGACGATTTTTTTTTGGGTGTGACAATTAGCTCTATCGGATGCGACAATGACACAGAGATATTTAGGTTCCTTTAATACTAACTAAAGGTTGAACGAAAAAATAACGAAAAATATATAAAATGTTTACAATAAAACTAATATTTAGGTAAAGTATCAATTTAGGTACTATTTAATTTCCATAATAATATGAATAATATCGATACAAAATTCACTTTTGGTAAGTATAGGTATCTAGGTAGGTAGTGAGTGTGCGTGTGTGGGTTTTTTTTGCTGGTAGGCGTTACAATACTTATGATTATTTAATTTAAAAATATTTTTCGTTTATAAATAGCTTTTTCGTTTATAATGCGTTCAATTGGCTCGCCAAATTTAAATGTTGTTTCTACTCTACAATCGAATTAGGTATAGATATGCTCAGGTAGGTACACAGGAGGCTACTCTTATAAAATTATAATCTATACCGACTTCCAGTATCCCATATTGCAACGTAATACGGGCGGGGCGGCCCATCCAAAGGCTGAACTGTACGGCTGGAAGTTTCACCTTGTGTAGGTACCTACATTAAATTAATATTTGCTTTCAGTATTTTGCCTTGTAGGTTTTATTAGTACTTAGCTATAAACGTTTAATTTCATACGACTACGGCAAATCCAGAAGGAGGAACAAAAAATAAAACGAAGAACCAAGTCAATCAGTTACCCACATACGTCTTTCAGTAGGTAAAGCATACCAACTTTTATAGAAGATACTACTACTTGTACTACCTATTTTTGTGGAATAACTAAGCTCCCAGAACTTCTAAGACTATGCTAAGTATTTTCCGGAATGAAAGGTATCCCCTGTTCTTTTATGACGATCCATAGTAGACCATCCATTTCGTTGAAATACTAGGTTTAATTTCTTGATAGATATTGATAGAAACGTAACAAACAAACAGGCACACTTTCGGATTTATCATAGGTACCTATTTAAGTAGTAGCAGTATGGATCCATTTGTGTTATGCAAACAAGGACGATGTTGATCTATATGTTAGGTATACCTATATTCTGCCGATTGACAGGGTGGATGTACGGGCTCGGGACGCTGGCTTCGGCATGATTTCGTTTGAAATGTTCCGTAAAATTTGAAGTTATTTACTAATGAAGTTAAAATCACCGATCAATAATATAATTATTGGTTCTTTATATAGACAAATAATTAAATATAGAAGACGTAGAAGACACTTAATATTTTTGTCTAAGTAAATATTCGTAGGTAGTTATACATAGATAATGTTTCGTGATAAAAAAATGTCGTTTATCTTTTACTGAAAATGGCCTTTCATCATGGATCGTCTACTACCTACCTGTGGAGGCGGCAGGGTATATCGGACTCATACCGACAAAAAATCGCACTTGCCTTTCTTTGCCCTATAGTCATTGTGTGCATCGCGGAAGTCGCGCCTATTGCCTGTTCTAATTTAGTGCACATCAATATTAGACATGGCACACCAAACACAACTGTTCCTTCCTCGTCGCGCCGCGTCGGTCATCGCGTCGAATTTGGATCGAGGGCTCCTTATTATCATCTTCTTTGCATAAATTATAATGAGTAGTGGTTCCCCACTTCAGTGAGAACTGAGACCACATTATTCAAGTTATATCCAGTCTCCACAGCTATTAAACTTGTGACCATACTATATGCCTACAATATTTATTATTTTATAATACATTCCTAGAACTGAACTTGCTTACATAAATAATTCTTCGAAAATTACTGTAAAATAATTCCACCAAAAATTAACTATTGTATAAAATCTAAATTCATTTCAATTTTCTAAAGAGGTTCTCATAATTTATTATATCTAAATAAGTGAGTTGATAGATATATTTTTATACTTTTACGCTAAGTGTAGGTATATCTACATCGCAGTCTATAGGTACTATACATCTATAATACTGTCGTGTTTCTTATCGGAAGCTTTGAGTTTTTCTTGCATTTGAGTCAACATGTCTTGCATACGCCTGATCTGTAATAAGAAAAAATCAGATTTAGATTCTGAATTGACACAAGTAAGTACTTCCCGAAACCCATTCATATTCCCATATCCCGAGAGTACCGGCGTCAACCGGAAACTTTGAATACTTTTCTAGCCACTCCTCCATGACGGATGTTACCGCCACTATTGGCCTAGCCTTTTCGCTATGTTGGGGTCAGCTTCCAGTCTACCCAGATGCTGACAAATATCAGTATTTTACAAGAAGCGACTGCCAACAGATCTCCGCAATCCAATTTCTCGGCAATACCCATACCTATCTTGAGGATAAATTGGTTGTCAGGCTTTTAGAGCTTCTGACTACCATTAATGTGTCATAGTATAAGTAGTTGGGATAACCGGGACTTTACGTGCTCTCTGAAGCACAGAGGGGTCTCGATGTGTTGAAAGATATCGGGAAGTATGGACTCCCATTATTCATAGACTGACGGCGGGAAAGCATTAAAAATTAAGTTACCTCTTCGTCCTTCTGAAGTAATAGGCGATCGGTGTCCGTGATAACTACGTCGTTGTTGTTTCCCATAGAATCTCTCTTCAGTTTTCTGTAAATACAGGTAGACCAAAATAGTTAACGTAGGAATTGTCAGAGGCGCTACGCATCGATCTGCGCGCGATCGCTAAGATAGAGTGCAGCTGGTGCAGCTGCGCAGGTAGAGCTTCATAAAAATAATAAGTTACGTAATAGTAAGTACCTACGTAGACTAAACTATTTATCCTATATTGCTTAGTTATTGTTACTAGAACAACTAAGCTATTTCTACCTACTAGTAATACTTATTAGGAATGGACATGCATGATTAATTACATAAGTACAACATCATAGAACTAATAATAGTATCTTAGAGCGTTTTATTGGTTATTGCTGTATTTTCAAACATTATTTAAATATAAAAATACTGACAACAGCGCTCATATTTCACGGTATGAGTTAAAATAAGTTGGGCCTTCTCAATACAATAGTTTAAATACTCTTGTAACATGCTGCTGGTAGGTACCTAACTAGTAAAACTCATTCTATTTGTTAATCCCGTCGTGGTAAATTTAAAAATAGGTAATTATAACCAACAGCTAGGAATTTCTACATTAATTTAATGTTACTAATCCCTTCTAATACCTATTATAAATGCGAAGGTATCTCTGTCTGTCTGTTACGCTCTCACGCCTAAACCTCTGAACCGATTTTGATGAAATTGGTACAGAGATAGATTAGAGCTTGGACACAGTAATAATATCAATACGATATCATTACGAAGAAGGATATTATGCTACCATTTGCCTCAAAAATTCCTTCGGGATGTGAGTGGAACAACTAAGTAGTGTAATAATATCTTTGCAATTACCTACTTTAATATCTTATATATGTACAGACGCCAGCCGGTCAAGCTATCCAAAACTGTCAAATTTTCCCAATTGAAAATGAATCTTATATTGTTGTGTTAGAGTTGAAAATCTATCAAAGAATTTTGACAGATTTTGGTAGCTTGATGTGATGGCCTCTGTACATAAAAATGAATCCCTGTTTCCCTTGATCACGCCATAACTTGAGAAAGACTAAAAATTAATAAAATTGAAAATTTCAGAAAACCGACGACTAAGTAGATACTTTTTATCAAGTCCACGCAGACGAAGTCGAGGGCAGAAGCTAGTGCATAATAATTATTATCGCAAGTCGATATTAAGTAATAAATATTCCAGTACCTACAAAAGATTAGGAAAGAGGTCGCGGGTTCAGAAGCCGACGTGGTCGGATCTATTTAGAACCCTCTTTTATTTAGCACGAACAATTTAGTCTCGTTAGTAAGGTCGACATAAAGTATAATTTAGTGTAGGCGGTTTCGTTCCATTGGGTTATAACAGTTTAAATTATAATGCTTTAAAGTTTAATACTATTAAAGTAATAATTAAGATTAATTTTTGTAGGTACCTAAATATCCTCTTGTGTTTTTCTGAGCATTGCCATTTAAAGATATTTTGTTTCTAATTCTAGTTACATAATACTTATGAAAGAAAACTCTGTTTGTTGAACGATGCATTATGAATGACACAAATTAATGATATTGCAAACAAATGGAAGTTATCTTTAGCTAGTAGCTTTATAACTGTACATTAAAATTAAGAAAATAATAACAAACCCTCTTTCCCGCATAGCATGTTGCGATATCTGCGAGATGCATTGTGCTCGGAAGTTTTCATAGTGCACGTCCTGCGTCACATCCTTCAGGTCCTGCATGTGCGTCGATATTAACATGGTCCGCAGCTTTGTGAAGTCGGAGTGTCGAGGATTCTCCACTGTTTATACCAAAAGATCAGGATTATTTACTTGTTGCCAAAACAGCGCCTGTAGACAAGTGGCAATCTGACAATCGAATCGACGAACGAATAGAAACAAAAAGTATGGAAATGACATAAGCTTTCGACAAATCGGGCGATCATAGATGTCATTCCCATACATTTTGTTTCTATTCGTTTCGCGAATATTATTATTGTCACTTATAATTATTGCCACTTGTCTACAGGCGCAGGTTCTACAGAAACTTAGGGTAGTCTGTCTGAATTGCAACATGGGTTGACCGGGGCGGCGTAATTCGCTACTTTTGATGAATTACCTACAATTAGATTCACGGATACACGACTATCATTTGTACATGAATGCATTTTGATTCGTCTAAAGTGGCCATTTGCCCCCTATTTAATCGGAGACGATACTAAGTTGGTAAATCTTTTCGCATTAAAAAAATATTAATAAGTACCTACTATCTTTTTAACGTTGGCGTTGCTTTCGCCGTTTCTCTTATTATTATTAAGATATTATTTAAGTAATAATTTAAAGTAAGTACCTACGGTATAAAAAGTAGTTTTCACAAATATTAAACAGATTTAGAAAACAATTAAGCATTTGCAACGTAAGCATTCTAATTTTTTGAAGAGTTCTTTACAATAGACATTCATAAGACGGTATATACTTACTTCTGTTGTTGTGTGTAATTATATTTCTGGAAAAGGAACGGTACTTATAGATTCCTGCCGCCCAAGAATTACAGCAAATTGTTCTTCGTTTGCTGTAAGTACTTATTCGAATTAGGTATGTACCTACAGTAGACTGCTACCTTATTACTCAGAGCACTGTCAGATGTGAAAGCGATTTACCATTTGAGTCGTGTTGTTGAAATCATTTGATAAACGATAAACAATGGCATGACTGCAAGATTGGTTTGGGCCATGTTATGGCCCGCGGGTATTTTAGTTTGAACATAATTTAACCGCGTTGGTACCTATAGCACGCTCGACCCATTTTTAGTTGTAGCTTCGTTTTGTATACTTAGGTATAAAATCAGGGGCTAATCAAACAGCAATGCTGGTGAGTGACCACACAATCCACAAATCTAAAAATCAATTCATATTTAGCTCCCTATGGATTTGCTAATGGGAATTTTATGAAGACGAATTTTTAAGTAGATAGTAAATATTAGTCGCACAAAAAAAATGATTTTAGAAGCGACTAATTGTTAGTTATTTTATAATTTAATTGGTAAGTAAGAAAACATATAATACCAACACTAGTTGACCTATGTATATGGGTATTACCTATACAGTTTATCGCAATAAACGATAGATTTTAATAGTTAACTTCTTAGTAAGTATTTTTATTTTCTTTAATGAACTTTACCGTCCACAATTCCCCAGGGATATTGCCGCCCGCGTACTCGCTTGCCCCCTACTTCCAGTACCACATCTGATGCTACCACGGCGAATGGAGCTGCCGCTTTCAATTCACGGTCCTGTTGTTTGAACTCCTCGTCTTCATCGCTATCACATTCAGGGAACTGATACACCTATAAAAATAATAAACTAGTTTACGCCCAATTACCTCCGATCCAAAATTAAACTTTCTAATTAACTTATTCAACTTGTTGTTTTAAGATCGACAAGAAAATTATCGTGTAATGCGTACCTGTATTTGATGTTCTTCCAAGTCGTTCAGTATGCGCGTTTTGAGCCGCTTTACCTCAGCTGCAGTGAGAGAGTCCGCTTTTGCTATAACCACGACGATGTTCACTTTTCGGTGCAGTCGTCTCATCATTTCTAAGTCTACGTGACGTAAGCTGAAATAGGCATAACAAACTGTGATAAAGTGCAAACAAGATGCGATCACGAGTCCTGTGGCCGAATCTTCGAACAACAAAACTGAGGTGTTTAGTGTGTCTGAATACAACATCACCAGTCGCCTCCTCTAGCGAAGATTTTAGATGGATCCATTTCTGCACTATCATAAGGCTCAACAGACAACCATAAACCACAAAGTAATAACAATAATATACTTACGACGCGACGCTACGATAATAATACTTGTCAATATTTACTAGGTATAAAACTGTTACAAATTGGTTACATTCACCAGAATGAAAAGAAACTTTATTAGAATGTGTCCCTAAATACAAAATTGACTTAATGGATTTTATCACGATTATGACAGGTTGAGAAATAGCTCGGAGGGGAAATGGTTAGGCTTCATAACAGTTTTATTGGTGGCCTCATCGAGCCGTTATTGATCGGTTTATTGCAAGCGATCAAATAAAGTGCAGTTATAGACCCAGGGTATTAAATCAATAATAATGATTTTTCCATGGCCAACCACGAGTATTTGTATATCTATAAAGTATTTAGGTAGGTAGTTACTTAATAATTTTATTATTTTTAAAGTTATTTAGAAAAGGAAAAATTTGACCGCGGGCAGGATTCGAACCTGCGTCTTCTGGTTAGGTACACCAGACGCTATGACCACTAAGCCACCGCGATACCTACCCGTCATGTCGAATTTTTCCTTCACATACTGAATTTACGTCTTTATGGTGACGTCAGTAACACATATTGAAATGCAAGTTTTTTTGCTTTTCAACCGACACAACTTACTTTACAGTTAGTTAAATGTCGAACGATGCCACCTTACCTTGTAACTATCTTTTTGTATATTTTTGGCATTTTCCATGCTAAGATTTTAAAGTTATTTAGAAAAGGAAAAATTTGACCGCGGGCAGGATTCGAACCTGCGTCTTCTGGTTAGGTACACCAGACGCAAAAAACTTGCATTTCAATAGGTGTTACTGACGTCACCATAAAGACGTAAATTCAGTATGTGAAGGAAAAATTCGACATGACGGGTAGGTATCGCAGTGGCTTAGTGGTCATAGCGTCTGGTGTACCTAACCAGAAGACGCAGGTACGAATCCTGCCCGCGGTCAAATTTTTCCTTTTCTAAATAACTTTAAAATCTTAGCATGGAAAATGCCAAAAATATACAAAAAGATAGTTTATTATTTTTGTTACAATATAAAGATTTATTGTAGTAACATACAATATTAACATCTAGGTCTACTAGGTCTAGTCTAATATGACTATGTATTTAGTGTAGGACTGATTATAAGCTTTCACTAACGCGAACAAATCCTAAAACGAATTTCAGCTTCTTTGTTTATGCCGAAACCGTAACTTCTTTAATTATAATTTATTTTATTTATCTACTATAATGATCAAACTGGACTCTGAAGTACGTATTCCAGAGGTAGCATACGTATGTTACCTTATTACATCCTGGAATATATAAAATAAAGAAGCTTGAAACTATAAGGAAAGAGAGGATATACGAATCGAGTTTTTAACCTTTGTTCCATTAAAACATTCACGGCACGTGCGCTTGTACATTGTACATCGGTTCTCCTATCACTACGGCTACGGCCCTGACCATAATTGACCTAATAAAATAATACATACCTTTGAACACGTACACATGAAAGATAACTCTACAAATCATTTATGACGGCATCTATTTAATAGAGAATTAGGCCAGTCGCGTACTTTAGTTAAAAAGTTAAAAAGATGGGAGTGTAGGTATACAAAACATACAGAAAGAAAAGAAAATATAAGTGTAAGTAAGTACAAGTATTTCCTAGTACCTTTTCTCCAAAGAGGAAAGTCTTTTCTGAGGATTATTTGGCTCATTACACACGATACGTTCTTTGTCTTCAATAAATTTCTATGTAGGTATCAGTATGTACTTATCTCACAAAACAATGCAACCCAAAACAACATAAGCTTACAAAAGAACAAAAGAGAAAGTAACGTAACAGTGAAGTCTTATAAAGTAATACAAAATGTTACCTATGAGCCCAGGGCGGAACAAAGTAGAGGCAGCAATGCACTCGATTGTCTTGCATGTGACGCCGGTTTAATCCACTTTCATCGGTAAAGTACTGTCTAAACTGTTCGTCAATGTAAGCAGAACAAACCCGCCACGAATCTTCGCAGTTAATAGCATCTCCAAACCCGGGTGTGTCAACAATTGTCAGTCGTAATTTAACTCCCCGTTCCTCTATTTCCATTGTTTTCTTTTCAACAGTAGTTGTTTTTTCTATACGGTCTGCAACATAGAAAACACTTATTAAATTTTGTTCGATTATAAAGTCTGATACAGTTAGGTATTTATTTATTTAGGATTGCCAACAGTTGTAACAATATTTAAAGAAAATGGTACAGGCTTAGGACTTACAAGCTAATTGCACAACCACTTACAGGCAAACACCACAGTCATGTATTTTGTAGAAGACTAGGTAGTTAAAATTAAATTAAAATTAAAATTAAGTTAAAATTAAGACAACATGGTAACAAATTATTACTGTAATGGATAATTATAATTATAATTATCCATTACAGTCTAGGTCTGTTTTAGGAAATGTTGCCGAAATTTATATAGTGTTACATTGTGTACATATCTATAACTACGGACTCACTGCACTCATTTAAAAGATTTGACAGACGAAAAATGGGTGAATATTTTCCCAATGTGGTTTTTCTAATAGGGGCGCTTAATTGCTTTATGGCATATCGAGGATATCTACTTGGCACTGCAAACCGAATTCTACGCAGTATATAGGTATGCTTCTTAGTACCTAGTAAGTAAGTTAATGAATGGCAAGCTTACCCTGCGCGTCAGGTATTTTTCTGTTCCTATAAAGGTCTCCTAAGAATAAACTATTGATGAGTGTTGATTTGCCCAGGCCCGACTCTCCAACTACCATAAGTGTAAAATCGAACCCCCTTTTCACGGACTTGCGGTGCACTTGCTCGGGTAGAGTCGCGAACCCGATGTAATCACGCTCACCTCGATCACGTTCTGTCAACAAAATCAAATGATAAGCCTATAGGTTACCTTATTATGTTAAATTGCATGGTTTCGAAAACACCAACTCAATGGCAAAATACTGTAGTTATGTTCTTAGTTATGATGTATCATACACTATACATCGTACAAGTTGGAATCCTATTTTTTTAATTATACTTCACTTGCGAATATCCCAGAAATCCTGATAAAATACTTATTTTCTAGAATAGTTACAGACGCTATTTAACAAAGTATTATAAATAAATAAATACTTGGAGCCGTTTCTTCATTCATCATCATCAGTTATGCAGTAATCGATACGGACCGACACTGGTATAAGTTTACGAAAAACTGTGTGTAAATAGTAAACAACAATTATTTGTGTAAGGAATGTACCTACATAATTTGCTGATGGATTTATTTACGACCATTATCCATATATTAGTAAAATAATTAATGGAATCAATTTGTCTATACAATATCTTGGAAATGCGTTCTAATTTAAAACTTCATGCCTTTTAGATATGTATTATGTATGTCCTTCACTAAGAATAAGCTTTTAACTGGATAGACATGTACACCATGTAGAGCCTATGACAAGTTCGTCATAATTAGTAGTAGTACGGAAGTTATGCGATTAACATTAATTAGTTTACTACAGGGGCGGTTTATTATTCTCTCTGTGTACCTGCTAGTCTGTTTAGCGTATAGGAAGCAGGGCATTGCAACGCGCGAGCGGCGGTGTGGAACATGACTAGTTCCTTTGGAGCCTTGGTGTGCCTCGGTGCTCACCGTCCAGGGACGACGCGCGTGCGCACCTGATATTGAGGACGCCTAGCGGAAGCAACAAACGTGCCCACACCTAGCCACAATACTAACACACATAATGTTATCTTGCTATTATGAAGAGAAACTAACGTCATCGCCCGACCTAATTTTAAGCAAGTCTTAAAATATGTATATCAATTTTACAAAAACATTCGGATTACAATACGTTGTACAGAAGTACAAGTCATTAATGAATAAGGTAGTTAGCGAAAAACGTGTGCTCAATTAACAACAGGTAACATTTTAATGATCTAGGTTCTTCCCACGATCGACAATGGGTAGCGTTAATTAAAAAATTCTAGTTAATGTAGTGGGTGGAAAACAAGCAGGTTATCCACTATCCAGTGTGAATTCTGTAACCTGCGATTTTTAAGAACAAGGAGTATGGGATAATGAAACGCAAAATAAGTGTTTGTTTATCCCATTTATTGATCCAAAAATTGCAGGTTACGTAGATATAAGTTCGAGTGTGAAATGTTCGACCCTAACCTCTATTTGTTTGACAATTTAAACAAATTGTTTGTCAATAAATATTTGTTTTACAAAAGCTTGTCTGATACTAGAATTATCATGATGTAATGTGCGAGAAATAGTCTGTAAAAACATATGCACCTACTAGTTACTTATCATAAATCGTAACAATCAAATCAAGACATTGAAACCCAAAAAAATAATCTGTAAGTTATAAAAATAGCTTCCGCGGCGGGGTCGAATCTGCGACCCGCAGCAGCTGATAGCTCGAGCACTGCTCCAACTGAGCCGTCAAAATTACATAGGTAAGCTACTTACCAGACAATTTTAGGGTAGCTACGTAATGTACAGAGGCCAGCACATCAACCTACCACAATCTGTCAAATTTCTGTGATAGATTTTCAACTTTAATATAACGCAATAAGGTTCATTTTCAATTGGACAAAATTTGACAGTTTTGGATAGCTTGACCTGCAGGCGTCTGTACCTACAATAAGTTAAGTAAGTAGTATTGTAGGTAAGTATTAACTCAAGGCTCGAGTATTTTTACGATATTCATTTACCTACTGCATGATGATTGTGTACACTTACGAATTTTTATAACGGCGGAAAATGGCGTTTTCTTCATGACATCATCTGCATGGTGTTGTTTTTCTGTGTCTCCATTATTCTTATCCTTATCGCCAATATTGATGTCCAAGATAGCGAATGAGTCACTTTTTTCCATAATCAATCAGTGTATATGACCATTAATCAAGTAGTAAATATTTTTTAAAGAGATTTATGTATAAATAAACCTTTGATGGTTTTGTTCTGGACTGTGAGAAAACTGCGCGAATTTTGGTGACGGACGTTTGGCTTAACAGCAAATAGCGTAGCGTGTAAAATGCCGTTGTTGAATTGTTCTTTGGCATAAAGTGGACATAGAATCTGAAGTGTAATCGTGTAGATATTGTCGCGGGCGCAGGAAGGCGCGGTCGCGTGAGTCGCGACACGCGCACAGTTCCGATGCGAGGCACACGTTCGCACTGCGCGCCTCTCTAAACAAACTGATATTAAACTGTCTTCATACAGATTCAGTTTCATTGGTGTAACTCTAAAATTGCGTCACTCATTAACAAACATAAAATAATAAAATTAACCGTCTAAGTTAACTTTAACTATTATTATTATAAATTATGGTAGGTACTTAATCAACAGAAGAAAGTACTTTGTACTGATTCCAACCCATAATTTTACAGAGAACGAGCCTTAATTCTAAATTTCTAACCAATGAGAAATTATTATAGATAGCGGTTACTCCCTGAAGTGTGACTTCTTTAGTTTGGAGTATCGGGTGGTCACCTCACTACTGCCGTTGCACCGCGTGTAAAGGCTTCGATTCCCGGTCGAGACAAATATTTGTGTGTTCCACGGATAATAGTTTCGAGTCTGGGTGTACTTTGTATGTTTGTGAAGCCCCCGCGACACAGGGCTTGTTCCATAGTGCCAGTGCCCAGCTTTATTTTGTCATAAAGGCAAAAAGTTACATGATATTAGCTAAAATCGGAACATTATGAAACGAAGGTCATTAGTTTTAGATTGGTAAGTATAAAGAAATTTGTTTTTCGAGTCTTTCAATGTGTGTAAGATCTATATTGATTGATTAAAGATTTAAAGTCTATAAGTACCTACCTTAATCCTATCATATTTCAATTATAATTATCGGTTTTTTTTTTCCATTTTTTTGACCAGACTGACTATTCAATAGGTCACACAGATTGCCGTCTGCATCAACGTTGCGATTTAGCTACGACTCTCATCCGGTGACGCAAGTCGCAATGCATCTTATACCTAGGTACGATGTTATTGTGTTACTGTGTTGTCAACTAGTATCGTACATAATAGGTACAGAGGCAAGCCCATCGAGCTACCACAATCTGTCAAATTTCTTTGATTGATTTTCAACTTTAATACAAAATTATATGGTACATATTCATTTGTGAAAATTTTACAGTATTGGATAGATTGACCTGCTGGCGTCTGTACCTAGTTTAATAAACAGATTATGGTGTTATTTATTAAAATAAGTACCTAGGTAAAATGTGAAGGTGAAAAGTTGGTCCGATTCTTTTTAAATAATTGCATGCTTCTATCGGGGAATTCAACTGACGAGACTGGTTCTTTATTATTACCCGATTGCGGGCAATAATAAAGAAGAGATAAGAAGAATAATAAGAAGAAGTAGGTACTTAATAAAAAAGAAGGAGGGTAATGTGTTTATTGTGTTACCTACCGTTCGTTATATAATTCAACGAGTGGTTATAAAAAAGGGACCCAGAGTTTTAAGAGGACATAGCTAAGGAACATTTTCATACAAGAATTTTGATCCAGTTTTTTTTTCTCTTTTTCATGATATTATGTCAGTGGTAGAGCGACCTAATCAGAGACTTGTTACCAATTGGAAAAAGTAATGGGTATGATTCCGCGATGTCCCGTCTATCGTTAGTAGGTAATGTTTAAATGTCATTGGGTTACACACTATCGAACGTCTGAAACCATTTTTAAAGTACGATTCAAATGCCAAATACATAGGTCTATAATTAAGGTACCCCCTATAAGCAGTAATAGCCTAGTAGTATGACCATTGGACTGGCAAGTCGAAGGTCTCGAGTTCGAATCCAAGGCTTGCACGTCTGACTTTTCGAATTCACGGTGAAGGAAAACATCGTGAGGAAACCTGCATGCCTTAGAGATTTTCTCGACGGTTTGTGAAGTCTGCCAACCCGCTCTAGGCCAGCGTCGTGGACTATAGCCTAATTCCTCTCAATATGAGAGGAGAGCCGTGCCCAGCAGTAGGACAGTATATGGGTTGATGATGAAGTTTTAGACTGTATAGTGTTATACTGACTTAGGTATATTGTATACCTCCCCCCCAAGGGGTTCTCGCCTTGTCGTGGCGGGGGGCTTAGTAACCGTGGATTGAAGGCCCACGATGAAGCGAAGTAGAACCTAAGGGAGGGGCTGCTCCTGCGGGCTTGGCACGGGAAGCCCGCACTGGGGCGGCCAATGTAGGTTGCGGTGTCGTATGGGAGGCACCGCAACTGAGCCGGGCCGCGGTGTTGTATGGGCGACACTACGGCTGAAGGGTTACGGGGCCGCGGCGGGAGAGGAGTGCCGGTATTACGGTGTGCCGTTCTCTCTGCTTTCCGCGGCCTCGGCGGGGTCGCAGACGCAGTATTGCGAACACAGTGGGGCCGCAGTGGGAGAGGAATGTCGGTATTACGATACGCCGCTTTCCCTACCCTCTGCGGCCGAGGTGTGGACAGCGGACCACATATCTTTCCCGCCGCAAAGAGGGCCACATGGGCGGCGGATTCGGGGTCGTCAGTCACCCATTGCACTTGGCCCTCCGGGAGGGTTCATCAATGGACGTCCGCGGTGGGATCGCGGATAATGCGAGAGCGATTCCCGTGGTCCCACCACTATGCGGAAGGGTGGTGGTGGTTTTAGTCGGTATGCTGGCCACCTGGCTGGAGAGCCCGACATAACCGTCCCGTATCCCCAAGCGGGGCGGCATCCATAAGGAGCATTTCCCCACCAGAAAAAAAGAGGTATATTGTATACCTACCTACATTATATTATGTAAGTATAATGTATGTGACAGCGCCATTTAAATCTTCTGTACCCATATATGTATAAAAATCAATGCTGTTCATTAGTCTCACTAAATCTCTTAAACAGCCTCACCGATTTTGAGTGCATTCCTTGATGGTTTAAATTCACAATTGGGCCTGGTAGGTGTACAGCAAGCCGGTTACAGGACAACGTTTCCCGGGCCAGCTAGTCGCCAATAAAAAGCCTTCAAGATTTTACAGTACTATTTACTAAGTTCGTCAAGTCAAGAAACAACTTATACGGATAAAAAATGCTTACCTATATGACTTATAAATTTATAATTTATGTTGTAACTCAAGTTTAGTTTTTCATATAGAAAAAAAAAACAATGTGAAAATAAAATAAATTACCAATGTGACGATTTATTATTTCTTTCCACCAAAAATGCATTTTATGATCTAATATAATTATGATGATTTTATGATCTTTCTTCTTAGATGAAACGTAAACGTTTTTGTATCTCTTATTATTTTATTGAAGTCGACCAATTGATTGAATGACCAATTGATGATTCAAAGACCAATAATAGTAATATTGGTTATTGGTTTTGTCTATTTCAATGTTTGAATAGCTTCAGAGCAAGGCTCCAGCTAACTTTTCACCACGCACATTATAACAGTCCGGGATCCAGACTGACACTTACGTAATTATATCATATAGTTGGATACTCTATGTCGATACTGTCTAAAATGGTGGAGTATCAGAAAGTCAAGTTCTGTCCTCCTCCTTGACTGAAAAACTTTCTGCCATACATAATCTTAACTAATATTTTAAATAATGTTTACTTAAGTAAAGAGTAACCTCCGGAAACACTATACTATTTTGAACCATTATAATAATCATTCACCATTTGAGTTTCACTTAGGCTTATTATCTTGCAAAGCAACCAAAGCTGCGGGTAGTAGTAAATAAGTAAAAATTAAACTAAGAATTTTAAACTAAAATAAGAAATAAGCTTTTGACTGTTTGGATAGAAATGTCCAAAGATCAGCTCTACGGCCTCGCCATTACAGATTTCCACAAGGACCGATTATTATCACAGACTTATCGGTGTACAGAAAAACCTGAATATGTTGTAAACACTGTATCTGCCAAAATGGCGCTGTCACATACATTATACTTACATAATATTAATTGCGTGAATATACAACAATTAAATAAAAAAAATTAAATAAAGTAGGTTAGACTAGAGATTTCAAAGGTTAGTTTGTTTCAATCTAATCTAAATAAGAAATAAAATATAATAAAAATATATACAATAGCTTACAAAATCAATAAGATTCTCGGTGTTAAAAGATTTCTGACATGTTTCTTCTCATTAAGTAATAATCAATCAAACCATTTTAGAAACTACCGATATTAAATAATAATATGAGATTCAGATAACATAAAACAACCGACCTAATATTGGGATTTTCGTTTTGATTTCGTTTAACAATATTTTGAATAAAGACACTCACCCATCGTCATCTTGTGGATTACGGCACGAACGTTCGACTTGTTGAGAACAACTATTTGATATCTAAGTGAAACGAATTATTTTGTATTGCTACATTTAGTACAATACTATTTATTGGTTTCAAAAACGTTACCATTATCCAATTAATTATTCCTAATATTATAATTAATAAATATGTCACTAAGCATTACCCTAAACCGATCGATCGATTTTTATTTTAAAGAACTTATTCATGTCACTGTCCAGATATATTCACTGACCGTTCACTAATTTTAAGAGACCTAATCTTTAAACTACTGCGCAATAGGATTTTATTTTATTTTTTACACGTAAATCACTGCCAAAATGTCTTACACTAAACATTTTAAATGATACCAAACAGAAAAATTCGCGCGACTCTTAACGTAATATCACGATTCTATTAATCCTAAAAAATGTATAATCTAAAAACAGTAGAAAAAATTGAAGATAAAATAAAATCACATTGTTTGTGCGCCGTCCTGTGCGTTTAGTGTTACGTAATGTGAGGGTCCCTGGCCGATCTCGCACCTCGGAGGAAACCCCTCTCTTCGCCCCTTTGTTTGGCCTTGCGCGTAGCTATGCGCTGCTCCAATGCGCGGGAAAACCTAAAGCCCTCGTTGGCCAGATACGGTGGGTTGTATAGCATCCCCACCGCGTCTCCTGCGTGCGCACTGGCGGCAATTTGCTGCCAGCGATCGATACTCCCTAAACCCCCTAAGCATAACGCGCCTGCGTTGCCCTCGCCCATGGCTTTCAACCCTAAGCTCTTTACTGATAAGTTTATATAATGAGAGCGTGATCTACTCCAATTCAAGGTCAAACAAATTTTACCATTCTTGAAAATAAAAACTGAATTGTTAATGAATAACTTATTAAGGAGTCAGCCTACAACTCCCTACTATGACCGATTTTTGTATATCCTATAGCTACAGCACCTTTATTGGTCTAGTGATCGTAGATAAGTGCGACAATTCAGCTAGAATTCCTGGGTTCGATTTCCAAGTTGAACAAAATGGTGTCAGGTTTTTCTATGGAATTCTCAGTTATGGAATTTTCAGCATCTCGGAGTTAGGGAGTTGTGCTAATGGCAATATACATACTATACCTATACCACAACAGGTTCTTTACCTATTACGCCTATTAACATACAGGCCAAACGTGGACGTATGACGGCCAAATTTACCCCTCTGTCTAACCCTCCTGGAACGACAGGCGTGATAATTTGTCGTGTTAGTAGTCACCGATTATTAGGTACGATCGTAGTATGGGCACAGTGTATCATCATAAATGATCAGACATCTCATCTACCTATCTTTACAATACTTAGGTACTAGTTTAATAGTTAAACAAACAACCCTATAACTACTAGATAATAGATAATTATGTATTTGCAATCATTTGTCCTTTACTTTATGAGCTTCCTCAATATTTCAGGAAGAGGTAGGTAGTTATATTACAACAAATATTTAAGAAGTTCGTCATTAGATAATTAAGAACCCAATATAAATATTTATTACAAATATATATGTATATGGCTTGATATTTGATGACAAACAAACCTTGTATAATTATTATCAGTTATCTACTGGCCGCCTGACGGTAAATATATACTTACTTGTTGATTTAATCAAGCTGCCAAGCCGGCAGTCGTTGTTCTGTCAAAGTTTCAATTCATTTTAAAATTTAAAAGAAACAATCATCCTCTAGAAAAAAAAACACTCAGTTTTTCACGAATTTTTCTATTGCCTGGGCATTCTTTTCCTATTTTTATTAATTCCCGAAACGTTATTTTTTAAATTAGCCAAATTGTTCGATCCATTTTGTTCTCAAGTGATGGGCATACTACTTACAGCATTAAATTTTTATTTGATAAAGAAGAAGATTTCTTTTTTATGGGATAGGGGGCAAATTAGCAGACGAATCGCCTGATGGTAAGCGATTTCCGCCGCCCATGGACACCCGCAACACCAGAGGAGTCACAAGCGCGTTGCCGGCCTATATTATACTGTCTGTCTAGATATTTAAGGTACTACCTATGGTTCATGTGTTATGGTTCGAAACTACTAAAATTGCAAGTGCAACTACTCAGCGAACAAAACAAAATTCATCACATAAGTAATAAAATTTGTCTTTTTTACCCGACTTAGCAGTCTAATAATGATGTAAGTGGATAGTAATTTTTTTTTCCATGTTATTAGTGTGCGAAATTATCAAAGAAGAATGAAGTAAGAACGAGCCACCGAAAACCGTCAAATAAAAACTAAAACCCGACAAAAAAATCATGCGTAGGTACCACCCTCCGGGTTTTAGTTTATAATTGAATAATATTACATAGGTATTGTCTTTTATTTTTATACTTTTATAGAGGTAACATAATATATTTTGATGATTTGAGAGGGGGCTATCTCCGCAACTTGATCGACTCTGAAAATTCTTTCACTAAATAGTTACGTTACATTATCCTCGAGTGCGTATACATATAAAAAACTAGGTTTCATATCGTAGAAATTGTAAAGAACAAATCTTCATGATGAAGACTTTTATGGCCAGATAGCAAACGAAAATAAGGTCAAGTTAGGGTAAGGTAACACACGCTATAGAAATTACAGGTCAAGGTTACCAAAGACTGCAAGTCTTTGACGGTAAGCTATTTCAGGACGGAATACGGTAAAGTGGGGATAACTCGTAAAAATACCTACAGGGTGCGGATGTGGACAATGTCACACCTCCTATGCTGTCCTTTGTGCCCCAAATCTTGCAATGAAAGCGACCTCTGTGCAGCTACTGACGACGTTGTGGAAGTGGCAAAGTTCTGGTCGAACAGTATTTGTACAAAAAATATTAAGTAGTAAAATATTATTAAACAAATACTTAATTAAGTAATAATATTTTACAGTATTTTTTTATATACTATTTCAGAATGGTAAACTAAATAGGTACGCGAAATTATTGGCTTAGAACTAAGATTAAATATTATTCAACCAAGCGTATTTAATCTACGGCAAACTATATTTTCTCAATTCAATACGATCTGTACGGTGTAGATTTGATTAAATAATAGTAAATGTTGCTATGTTAATCAAAAATATAACAACCTTATCAAAATAATAAAAACTTATATATATTGGGTAAATATTATTTACAAATATAAACAGAGAAAAAACTAGGGTGCGCCAAAATATTCTTCGCCATCGCTGTCGTCCGGAATCGTGCCCGCGAGACGACTGGCAGCATTGTAACATTGAATGGCAATGCTTATCCGTTTCGTTAGAAACAGGCGAACCCGGTGGTCACCCGACGAGTCGAACAGTCTCTTTGAAAACAAAACGAGCACTTGAACTCCATGAATCCACGACCCGAAGGTATCGACCCCAGGCGACTCAAAAACATATATTACTATATGATTAACTGTACTTGAGCCGTTTGAGAGTCTGACAACAGCAGCAGCGCAGCATTGCCAACTGAACTTGGAAGATGGGATGGAGCAACGGTGTCAATATGGGATCCCTCACCAGAGGCCTACCCATTTTACAAATCAAAAGCTACTTACTACCTGGTCTGTTCCCACTGTCTCGTACATTGCTGGTACACTGGCAGTGACTCGAACACGACGGAGATTGTTGTTAATGCAGGCATGTCTTGCTATGCGGACTGCACTCTTGCAGTCAGAGAGGCTAATATGTCCGAGGTCGAGGTCTATGTCGACAGCATCACCACACTGACAGCGATGCGGAGCAAGACAAGGAGCGCCTAGATGAAGGTAAGTAGAAAGTCGAATAAGAAGACAGAAGTCCTGTTAAAAGATTACGATAAATAATAAATTTAAAATTGAGCTTTAACTCCTAGCTAGGGTTCCGTTATCTTATTATACGTTGAATTTTGAATGTAGTTCCTTGAGAACGGGATTTATTGCCAAATTAAATATTACTGGCCCCAGAGGGTCACCTAGTTGACAACTGATGGCTGATCCAAAACATTGTCCTTAACATATAATATTTTTGAGGTGTGCCTTCTGCCTCTTACATTGCCAAAGGTGATTGAAAATTTTTGGTCTTTTTTTTTAACACAACTTTTTTTACAGGAATAAGTGGACCCGGATATCTAGGTACCCTACGCTTATTTTTTGCTCTAACAGTCAAGTTAGCAAAAAAGCTAGGGGTAAGTCAACATTTCTAAAATGTTCAAGATTTACATGAAGAAAATGAAAAATGTTATACCTATCTGAATTATACAGAATACAGCCTTATTAAAATTATACATGAGCTATAACTTTAAGATGTATTATTACCTACTTACAATATTAAATTTAATTTACTCTTCGTAATTCGGTTTAAAGAATTTTATTTTTTTATACAAATAGGTATTAATAGGTATTACTTGTATTTCTAAAATGTAACAAAATTAGATCAGTGGATTCTGAGAATACCTGATATGATGGTCGCTTTTCCGAGCTGTCATTCCATTTATTTATTATTAAGAGAAATATTCTCTAGGAATCAAATTTATCGAATAAAATATCAAACGTCTCTTTTTCCCAAATATCCTCGTAAAACTTAACATGTTCCAGATTTACGTCTACATTTTAAATAGAAACCAATTTATCAAGCGAAAGGTCACGGTCGCGAGATCAGATATCCGTATGATTTCCCATTAGGGTTGGGGGGTGCTATTTGAGTAAAAAATTATATAGACGTGGTGAAGTTACGCCTAAATTTATCCAACACGCTGAGTTATATCAAGCTCTTCTGCTAAAAAGCTAAACTTAGGTACCCAGTTACGGAATCTAGGTCTTCCAAAAACGACTTGTTGTCAGAGCTTGTCACAGTATGAATAAATATATAATTAATAATAAATTACAATAATTATAAAAATAATAATATGATAATAAAAATAAAAAACTAAAATACCCACCTAATAATAATTGTATGTTACATTGTCAGCCAATTTAATTCTAATGTTGATTGAATATATATAATTTTATTTCCTTATCATGTAATTTGTTATTTCTAATGACTGTGATTTATTAATACTAATAGGCAATATTATTATATGCTGTTTGTATAGGGTTTCATGTTGCTACTCTCTAAATGTAAACACCTATGTATATTTACACATGAAGCAATAAAGATTTGACTTTGACTATGTTTTTTTGTACACCTTTAGCTATGCACTAACTAGTACCCTACATACATATATCTACCTTCTAGAGAATATATATGTATTATGAACCTCAGTAGAGGAATACCTACATTAAAGTTCGCGTCGCGCGACGTGCTAGATTCGTTGCCCATTTTCTATAAAATTGCTAGGAGTTTGGATTTGTGCCCGCGATAGGCTCGCCGCCTATTAAATGGGTGCTGAAAACATACGGGCAATCTGATATGCCAGGTGTATACAAAGCAAGTAGGTAATTGTACTTTAATGTAACGTAAATGGGTTAGGCAGAGGTGTAGTAATGAACTCCCATAGTTCACCGGTATGTTTAGACCCTATGTAACATGGGGCGAGCCTATATGACAATTAACCGGGCACAAATCCAAACTCCGAGCTGCTATTGAGAATTTCATAGAAAAACCCAATACTCTGCTCGACCTGGGAATCGAACTCAAGACTCGACTCGACTGCTACCCTCTAGCGTAGAAGTCGCAGACTTTAGCACTAACTTTAGACTAACGTTGAATGTTTTATTAAATAATATTACTTAAATTTCACAGGATTTTTACTGCATGATTCTACTGCATATTAAATATCGAGTAGGTAGTATAGAAATTCTATCCGCGGGAAAAGTGCCAGATGAGACGAGAGTTGGGAATACTTAGACTACGTCACAGAGAGACCAAACAAACTTTTATAAACTCGCTTCTATACTGTGACCACTAGAGTGGAAAGTACAACTTCTAGTTACGATGAACACATTGGCTTTTCCGCCTAACGTGAATTAGACCTTATTCCAGGGAATTAGAAGCAGTTTTACAATCATTACTACGAGAGAAAGCACTTTCCGGTTGTGTGTAGTGTTGGATGACGCAGATGACGGCGTGACACGGTGAGCACCAACCCACCAAACGGTTGCCAGTACTTGCCAGTCGAGCGGAGGCCGTTCGTTTGCTAGGACTGGAACATCTCTAAATAACGTGCAGTTTTCCGTGAATACGAAGTAACCGTGTGCTAAGTTGAAACAAATTAATGTTATCCTAACAGTAAACTCAGTATTATATTAGACGCAGTGTGTTACAAGGTAATTGTTTTCAATAAGTAGTTGCTATGTTTTGGTGTGCTTTTGTGAAAATATGAAAGGTTGATTGATTTAAATAACTATTTACTTAGTTCTTCAGTTAAGTTGGAGAAGATTGTGGTTGTGATCGAACTTGAGGAATTGCACTTCACTATTCGTTTTACGCTCATTCCTTGGGCCTCGTAACTAAATCGTTACTTAATCACTACTTTATACTGATACGACTAATCTTAATTTTTTGATCGATCTAATTAAAAGTAAGACTAATCAGAACTATTTCATCTCGTTGAAGTACCGATATAACAAGCATGGAAATGCAGAAAGCCGAAGTTAAGGACATAAAACTAGAGACTTAAAGAGACAACATTTTTATTTGATTCTGAAACACCAATCTACACTAATTCGTCTTATTGAGCCTACTACCTACCCTTTAATAAAATAAACTACCGACTAGGACTACTTAATATTTTTGAGTGTCTAAATGTTATTAATCATTATTCTTATCAAGATATCTCTTCGGTACGTCTGTTGAAATCGAACTAGATTCAAACTTTCACACCACAAAAAGTGTGCTGCATTGTTTGCTGATTAACAATGCAAGGTGCATCAATGTAGATACAGTCATGAATGTTCACATTAAATAAAAACACAAAGCTATTCATTTACGACGCTCTTAATACCTACATGTTTTTGTAATATGTATTTGATGCTTTACAAAAAAAAAAAATTTTTTTATAATCCAATCCGGTTCATCAATGTAGCACAAAGTGACTAGGTACCGTAAGGAGATGTTACAACCAAAAATGTTCATACAGTATATGCATATAAAATAATATCTCCTCATTCAAGTAATCGGCAAAAATTGAACTCGATAACATTTTCCTATTAAGGTCGTTTAGATGGTACATATTAATTAAGTAAAAAATAGTTTATTTTACCAAATCACAGGTTACAGTCAATCACAGTTAGATAGAAATAATAAATTTTATTGAAGTGAGTCAGCGGATTGCATAATGATACTATTGCATTACCTTGACCGTTGTTATGAAACATGTCTGAATCTCTAGTGTCGGTAGCACACTGATGCTACGCTTCTACGCGGGTTCGGTTCCCAGGTTGAGCAAAACGTTATTGGGTTTTTCTAAAAATTCTCAGTAGCGACTCGGCAAACGTAGGACGTCCTTCGGCAAGATGGAGTGATGATCTGCGAAAGGTTGCAGACTGGTAGAAGGTGGATGCGAAAGCCGAGGACAGGGTGAAATAGCGCACATTAGGGGAGCATAGCATAGGGAGCCTTAGGGGAGCTACGTCTAGCAGTGCACTAGTATAGACTGATGTCACTGATGATGATTTCAGTAGCTGGGAGTTTGTATTTGTGTCCTGTTAATGCCAATAGGCTCGCCTCCTATTTCATGGAACCCATTAGGGCTAACCGTGGGTGAATATTAGTACACTTCTGGCCTCTTCCTAACCCTTCGGCGAATACTAATAATGGTATGTTATGTGTTAGAATATTAAACATCATCGAATAGGAAATAATATCTAAGGCAGAAGTACTTAGTATCGCTGGTAGCTTTTTCATTGTCGCCATTACATTAGGTACTGACTCACATGGATAGGTAATTTAATCTAAGACAAATACAAAAATGTATTCAATTACACCGGCTCTTAAAATAAATAAATAAATGACGCACAAATTGTCTACCACAGTAGGTAATTTACTGTTGTTTTTTTTATTATGGAAGTATTTACACTTGTATGTACCTAAGTCCTTGCGTGGTAAACAAACACAACTATCAAAATTTTAAAGCTTATTATGAGCCTTTAACTTTTTATGGAAATAATCGTTTTACATTAACTTCCGATAAGAGTTTATCAGCTTATCAATTTTATTTGTATGGAAAGTTATTTTTTTGGTCTCCACTCGGTATATGTATAGCCTAAAAAGTTATTTGGCAGCTCCAGATTCAGTTAATTTTTTTAAAACCACCTTTACCGTAGAGTTTATAGCTATTTATGAAGTTAAATCGTTAAAAACATATTATAAGCATAGTATTTCTGTGGTACCTACCAGCGACTATTACTAAGTGAAAATTGACAAAACATTGAAGATTGACAAAGAGTTGATTTTTGTATAGATTTTCTGCTGGGTGCGTGTCAATTACCCACTGTAAAAATTCACATAAATTGATAATAATTTACAAACACTTTTCTGTACTAAAATTTAAATATTTCAAAAAGAGGTAAAAAAGGAAAGTTAGTTATTATGATAATAGCCGGTTGTTGGTTGCACCAGCAGATTACTTACTAAGATTACTTACAGCAGAAACGTATATACTTAGATACTAAGTATATAAGTTTATTCCTATTATAATTACATATCGCACACAATAAATTCTACGGCAAAAACATTATAGCTGAGCGAGATAGGCAGTAACGGACCTTTAAAAAAAACGAAAGTCTTTCTTTAGTAGGACTACAACAGGGTCATTGTGCCAATGCCAACAGCGGAAGGAAAGCCGTCAAAAAACCGTTGTCGAGAGCACACATAAGAGAGCACAAATATAATATATAATAATACAGACCCGTATTTAAGTAGCTATACCTACAACATAATATCTATCTACTATCTATAGCCGCCGCTTCGGTTAAAAGGAGTAATAAATAAAATTGCAGGTACTAAGTATATATCGATTATTCCTCCAATCTATATTTAAACTGGGTATAAATTTTGTACCAAGTAAGTAGGTACTTCTAAATAACGGCAACGAGTAAATTATGCCAAGTAAGCAGGCACAAAATTAACAGTACCGTAGTTACCTGTCGAGTTTATACGGGAAAATCAAATTTTAATACTTAGTTTATAATAAATCGTCATTGGTAGGTATACCCTGTTTTGCAAACATACATAATTAAATCTATCGGTAAAATTAATCGGTAAATAATATAGGTATAGTAGTAGATAAGAATAGTTAGGCATAGTCATAGTTAGGAAGTAGTACTAGGTAGGTAGGTACTTAATTGAAAGCTAATCTAATTGACCTAATTATAGAGTCGTAAGTTCGTAACAGGTTTGAGTGTCTACCGCATAATAAATTAATAAGTCAGTATGAAAGAATATGCATCTCGGGGAAGACTAGTTTTTTAAATGAATATACTTCAGATCAATAATCATGAGCCGCGTGGTAGAGCCTAAAGCGCATGGGTCATACAAATATGCTTGACTAATACAGTACCCAGTAAAACAAGTCACGGTTTGAGTAAATAAATAGAAGAAAGTGGTCACTAACGCGTTACATGCATTAGCGAATATTTTGCAACACACAAGACACCTTTTTTTAAATTAGATAATTTACTCTTTAGAAAAGCAGAACTAAGTATTTTTTATGATAGGTAGGTACTGTAAATTATAAAAGGATGGCGTGGTACGGCCGTGCCGCTTTTTTGCTCTGAAGACGAATTGAGAACCACCTATAAAAAATGTTGAAAAAAAGTGTAGGTAAAACAAAAGATGAAGAATATTATCTATAATTACTAGATGACCCGGCAACGTTGCTTAAAAAAAATCTGGAGATGGCCACTCTTATCACCTAGGGGTATAAAAAATAGCCTACGACCTATTCTCAGACCTACACAAAAAAACATAAAAATCGGTAAAGCCGTTTCGGAGGAGTTCGATAACAAACACTGTGACCTTTGATTATATACTTGTCTAGATGCCACATTGACACGTACAGAACGGCCCAAATAAAGTCTACTAAAATTGGTAGACTCTCTTCTCACTTACGTCAGTGTCATTTGGATCACTTCAGGGTGTGGAGTTCTCGAAAAATAATTAATTATGTCGGTATGTGCTGTCAAATTGTGTCGCAATTATGTGGGAAAACCGTATAATTACACTAAGATCACATTACATCGGTAAGTTTTGTTATTTAACCTCTATTATTTTATGAAAACATGATTTTTCAATTCGTTAATTTGTAGGTTCGACAGATTAGCCGGTTGAGAAAATTTTATTATTTTAATAATTACCTACATAATTTATTTGATCAGTCAATGATAACTTGCCTGGACACGAAATGAAATATAAAAAAAAAACTATTTCGAAAACAAATACAAAGAGATGGATTTTGATCTATAAATTGCTGTATATATTTTTTCATTGTATTTTTTGTTTTTATTAAAATAAATAAAACACTAATCTACAAAATAATTACTTTATTCAGCCTATTTCGTTTAACTGTCATCCCATTAAATAATGGAGAAAAGGTAAGTTAATAATTTGGAGCAGGCATCCCTAAACACGCACACCTTGACAGTTTGACTACAATAAGTACACAAGCGGTACTCACACATATCACGCAATTTGGCCCCAGTTTTCGCGTGTCGTTTGTTTGCATTGCTCCATCTAGACAAGTATATAATCAAAGACTGTGACACATGATGATTTTTATATAATACTAGCTGACCCCGCAAACGTTGTTTTGCCATAAAAAAAAAACTCCAGGGGCACCCTTATCACTTAGGGGTAATGGAAAATAGATAGTAGCCGATTCTCAGACCTACTGAATACGCATATAAAATTTGGTAAATTATGACGTAACTACTTATTGATTTATCCATGGTACTCATAAATAATTATTTTTCCAGTAGTGCAATAGATCATACGGGCAATTGAAACGTCACAAGTCTATCTAACTACTGAAAAATGCATTTTTTTATTAGCACTTTTTTAACCGTAGCTTTGAGCAATGCCAAAAATCTTAGTTTAATTTAGGCAGTATATCTAGAATTAAAATAAAATAAAAAAAAATATTTCAGAATATTTACACATCACAGATATCTAAGTGCCCAAACTAAGCAAAGCTTGTGGGTGATGGGTACTAGATAATACTTATATACTTTTTACTGTACATACCTACTTATAATACACATGAAACACCCAGAAAAACAGAAACGCATCATCACATAAATATTTGTATCTTATGGGAATCGAACCCACAACGTCATCAGCAGTCCGACACACTCGAAACAATAGACCACAGACGGAGACGCTATCACTATTTATTTACTGTACTTAAATACTGTTATTATTTACTTAATAATACTTAAGTAATAATAGTCATGGATCCTTTTAAAATCTCCATAGCGAATCAAACAAATATAGTTGTCGGTCCACTAACCCAGTGACTTTCAAAAGGCGACCGGTTACACCACATTTAAACTGGTGTGCTCGCCTAAATATCAGTACAAATAGAATAATTTTAATTATGAAAAGAAAGCTCGAACAGTCGAACTATTCCAAAATCAATTAATTTCCAGAATTCGTAGATCTTTATCAGTTTCTAAATGTGAATCACAATAATGTGTTCTTATTATTATTCATAAAAACAGCCTTTTTACACTGGTTGATCATAAATCAGTAGGTATGATAATTATGTGTGAATCATCATTTTCGTACAATCCTTGTTTAGTCAAAAAACAAAGAGGGCCGTTCACTGTGGATGGTTTTAATAATTTACCATAATACATATTATTATATAGATAAAGTCGCTTTACTTATTTCCCCAAATGCATGCCTTACATTGTTTATGTCAATAATGTGTGCGGTGTCTCGCGGCTATACTTACGGTTAGATACAGCTTCGCATACATACATCAAAAAAAGTTTGCGATCACTAGCACAAGCTAATATAATTTTTAAAATTGAACTTTATCAAGAAAAAAATTTGTTGTGTTAATTCTTTAAATACAAATACCCTGTTTGAAAGAATCTAAAACGAAGAAGAAATCGTAATATAATCTACCGTAACAAAAAAGATTTCGATTTTTTAAAGTGATCGCAAACTTTTTTGATGTGTGTATATATGCCATGGAGAGACCCTATTGCCCATAATACAAGAGAGGCCATGATTACTGGTCTTGTCAATAAACGTACCTATTCCTTACTAATTTTGGTTAGGGATTGGTGTGAAGTGTACAAACATTATCCTGATAATACTTAAATTATTCCAAACCCAGCAGTCCTGTGAAAAAAAATGTTTACGAACAAAAAAAATTAACCAATTGTGATGTTTTTTTTTGTAATAATAAACAATTATAGGAAAACAGTTACATGAACCGATCATGAAGTCACGGGTGGAAGTTAGGTTGGATGAAAATATTAGGTACTTGTATATTTAAAATAATTATACAATCTTAGTATGTATTTGTATTGCAGATGGCTGGCGGTGGCGGCGCGAAGTCAGGTTTATATGACATTTTCCTTCTGCTGACCTTCCTGGTTGCGACGCGGTCACAGTCGCTCTCTAGTCCCACTTACAGTCCAGGTACATCCACCATGTTTTTAATTATTTATAAACTATCTAGGCGATCAAGCACAGCTCGTTGTTTAAGTTATTGTTCTTAATTTGTATGTTCCTTTGCGCGTGAAAATATGGAGAAAGTAATTTTTCCCATAAATGAGACCTATTTAAATAAATAAATGTTCAATCATGAATGCAGGAAACGAAATTGAAATACGACCAGGCAACTCGTAACTCGTAAATCCGTCGGTTCGAAGCAATCGACACCTTATGAAAGCTTAAAATCAAGCAAGCAGGCAGTATGATGGAAGTTTGCTATTATAATAATGCTATAATATGGTATCGTGCTAAACCCTGTCAAACGCCTTTGAAGTAAATTCAAATGAGAAATTAGTGCATTCCTGTGTCTCTCAGTGGCCTTTCGACCTCGGCAAATGATTCGGTTTAAGAGCTTATGGTTCAGTTCTAGCACAGAATAAATATGTAAATATTCTGTGGTTCTAGTCTTAGTGTAGGCGTCATCACACGATAACGTTACCGAGAATAACAGAATATGTAAATAGGTGTTATTTGTTCTATGCCTGGTTATGTCCGGGTAAGTTCAGCTGCTTGATAGCCGAAATTATTAGGTGTACTCCGTGGTCAGGCGGAAACAGCTCAGGAGGTTAACTTTGGTCGTGTCTAGACTGTGCAGCATTTTTCGATTTTATATTTGTGGTGGATGCTTATGTCTGCCTAAAAGGTGTTGCGCTGCCATCATCCAGTCTTAAAGATTCCGCAAAGGCATTCGGAACAAACAAGTTTGCTTTCACGTTAGCAATTTGGGCCAGTGACACGTTTGTCGACGTTCATGTCAGAAATTCCTATTTTGTCTTTGGGCGTGATGGTATGTTATATTTAAATACTAATTATCTTCGATTGCATACAATACCTACTTATAGGTTAGCTAAGCATCATGTTTTCAAACAGGCAGGTTTGTTTTTGTTCTCAGTTTTTACAGAGGTACTTACTTACAATAAGTGTTAGTAGGTAATCTAAACTAATCTAAGGTGCCGAACAGATGAATATGATTATAGGAGTCTGTAGGTATCAA
This sequence comes from Acronicta alni, assembly GCA_964056405.1. Taxonomy (NCBI): domain Eukaryota; kingdom Metazoa; phylum Arthropoda; class Insecta; order Lepidoptera; family Noctuidae; genus Acronicta; species Acronicta alni. The sequence continues at coordinate 10,043,381 of OZ043927.1, read as the reverse complement.
CAGAAAAAAATAAATATTACCTACAACATTAACATCATATTTTTCTACCAAATTGGGGTTTTTCCAGGTATTGTTTTGTTTACCTGCTATGCTTATTTAAATTTTTGTATTGCATTATATTATGACCAACAGATGAAGTATCTACTAACTTAGGGGAAGTTGAGTCCAGGGAGAATGGACCAGACCTGGAGTTCCGTTATCACGATCATGACCAGATGACCAGATACTTACGCTCTGTGTCGGCGCGGTACCCGGCCCTGACGGCACTGTACTCTGTCGGAAAATCTGTACAAGGTAAGGACGCTGTTGACCAGGGGGATAAAATGGCCACTTTTGGTGATTCACCAGAAATGGCAACATTGGCTCCCATGACGACACAATAAAAAAAGCAGTGATAGCCTAGTCATAATACCATTGGACTGCCAAGTCGTAGGTAGGTCTAAAGTTCGAAACGAATATCTGTAGTTCCATCTATCACGATGATTTTATTAGGAACCTTATCCTTTGAATATTTTAACCTACATATTTTCGTATAATGCTTCTTTAAAAAGTATCCGTAGTATAATAGATTGTATGTACATTGTACATAGGTGCCTACCTACTTATAGGAGATAAAACAGAAAAAATGCTTTAAACTTAATATTGTCTAAGTAGGTACTAGGGTATATTGACTTTGTCATGTCATGACGAATTTCACGGGTCCCAGGGCCATGGCAGATGATTATAGGATAAGTGAAGGCAAGTGCGGTTTTTAGTCGGTACGAGTCCGACATTAGAGCCGTCTGCCAGCCCTCCAGGTCAGACTATAGATGATTCCCGTTAAAAAAATATATAACAATGGCGAGATTTAAATTGGCACTGTGGTTTTAAAAACAGAATTGACACAAATAGCTCTATTGTAGGTTCCAGGTAGGTAATGTTAACATTGTCTTTCCACAGGCCGGGATCTCTGGGTGATGGTGGTGTCCGCATCTCCATACGAGCACATGATCGGGAAGCCCGACGTCAAGTACGTGGGCAACATTCACGGAAACGAAGCCGTGGGCCGCGAGCTACTTCTGCACCTTATTCAAGTTAGTTGCCGCAACCGGTGTTTAGCCGACCATTTCCTTATAACTAACGCCCCCCGACCAACCAGTTTACACTGTCATTTATGCATGTTCGACACTAGAATCTGAATCTCGTAGACTAATTTCTCAAAATCTCTTTTATTCGCTACAATGTAAAAACAAACGTAATAATGTTTATAAAATAATGTTTATATATTTTAGGTAGGTACACCAAAAACATTCATTACCTATTATTTATTATTACAAAATAAAAAAATATTGTAAGTACCTAACTAGCAGTTACTTACAATATTTTTCGGGACACGGAGGAGGTGTCCCATGTAATAGGGAGCAAGTCTACCGATCTGCTATTAAGAATGGCATAGAAAAATACTTTAATAACAATCAGCTTTGCGCGACCTGGGAATCGAACCAGGACCTACCCTAGCAGTCACGCATACGACCACTAGAATAACGAGGCGGTCATTCTATACATATAATAGAGCGAGTTATTCTAATATTATATTATTAATAAATATTATTACTCGATGGCCTGCTTGCGAGGAGAGTTAAAAATAGGTAGATTGGATGCAATTAATAGGTATTTGCAAGGAAGTTGTTACATCAATCACATAACCCCTTAATTAAGCACGTACGTTATTGTACGTACGAGGTATTACAGCCTTAAGTTATTTATCTACATAAATAACTTAAGGCATTTTCAAAAGCTTTGAAGTAATTTCACTTTATTTTTCTAGCACCTCGTGACATCTTATGACACCGATCCATACATAAAATGGTTACTAGATAACACCAGGATACATTTGATGCCCTCCATGAACCCAGACGGTTTCGCCATCTCGAAGGAAGGACAGTGTGACAACACGTATGGCAGGTGAGAGACTAACGATACTCATTCATACCTACATAGTAGATATTATGAATATATAACATTTCGACGTCATTGCTAAACCATAATAAAATCGTGTATCTATTCATAAAGAACAATATAAAAAGTGATAACTAAACAATTCCCATGTACCTACCGTACCTACTACATACCTATGTAGGTTCCTACCTACCTATGCTGTGTAACAATACGGAATAACCTTTATAGTCACAGGCCATGGAAGAACACTAAAAACACAGTGACACAAAAAAAAATTGCCGATTGGAGATAATTTAATGTTGTCAGTGTCGAATGCCCCTACTTATAGATAGATACAGTAGCAGTAGACCTATATCCTCCATAATATAGACTCTGGCGACTTCTGTGGTCTTGTGGTTCGAGTGTCGGACTGCTAATAATGTCGTTGGATTCGATTTGCATAGCCCATAGGTCAAAAATATTTGTGTAAGTAATGAAATTAAGTGTTTGTATTTGTCTAGATATTCCTTAAGTAGGTATGAATATATTTACAAAAAAGAAAAATGTAAGTATAGTAACTCTAGTAATAGGTACCCATTGTATAAATTCTACTTAATTAAAAATTTTTTGTTTAATGTCACAATTATTTCATTTATTAAATAATAAAGATATGTATACCTACCTACAGTTAGCACACTCTTGACGCAGTTCTTATCTACAGGCACAATGCTCGTCGATACGACTTGAATAGAAACTTCCCTGACTTCTTCAAGGCGAATACAAAGCAACCGCAGCCCGAGACGGAAGCCATCAAGGAGTGGATTAGCAAGATTCAGTTCGTGCTGTCCGGGTCACTGCACGGCGGCGCGCTGGTCGCCTCGTACCCCTTCGACAACACGCCCAGTGCCAGTAACTGTCCATAGCACACTTTTATTTTTGTTCTGTAACCACGTTCAATGGTTAGTTTCATGACGCGTTTCCGGTCACGTTTCATACATAATAGTTCCAGTTGCCCTCACTATACTAAATTATCAATGACTGCATCCCACGATACGTTTTTATTTACGATTTTACGCTCACCTCAATTATGTAGGTACTTTTAAACATTATGATACTGTACCCACATGGTGAAACGGTTGCAAAGCCCACAAATTTCAATCAAAGTAGGTACTAGGTAGATTATATTTGTTACAAAAAATAATACATAATATCGTAACGAGTTTTTAATTTTAATCAGTCAGTGATAACGGTTTACCTAACTACAAAGATTTAAATCATTGCCTAATTGCCCTTTTCTGGAAACAGTCGTGACCTAATTTCGGTGAAATAAGTAAATTAATGTTCAAATTGAAAAACAGTCTGGCAGTCAGAAAGCCCACTGGTGGTATGTTTTATATTGTGAAGGAGACGGTATTATTCAATTTTCAGGGCTAATCTTTATCTTATCGAGTTCGTATCAGAAATTCAGAAGTTATTTTTCTTGGTGTTGCTTCACTAACAAGCACTTTTAACCTCTTCCAGGTACTAATAAGTACCTAACCCTTATTTTAGAAAACCATATACCTACTTACCTATCATTTTTTATTTATTAACAATCGATACAAAATAATGGTATCATTTAAATGTCTCTATTTTCACGCAAATCAGGAATATGCAGATCCTCCGTTTTGTGTTCCGGTGAGGTGTTATATTTATTTATTTCTAATACATTCTTACTTACCTACAGTTCAATAATGTGTTACGCTTACGAATATAATATCATAATAATTGTTTTTGTCCAACATGTGGCCTGAACGCAGTATTTCAGAGCTATGCGCACACACCGTCGATAGCGCCGGATGACGATGTGTTTCGCCACCTGTCGCTGGTGTATTCCAACAACCACGCCAAGATGGCCCGTGGTGTGTCCTGCAAATCAGGTTCCCCCAGGTTCGAGAAAGGCATTACTAATGGCGCAGCCTGGTACCCCCTTACAGGTACCTACCTACTTACTGATAATTTTTGATTAACAATAAATAACAGTTAGTTCAACCAATTTATTGATCCACTACTGGATGCACTCTCTTATCAAAATGAAAGGGGTGAGAATGAAATCTAGTTTCCCACTCCAGCGTAATGAGGTTGATAAACTTCACGTCATCAGGGAAATATTTAATGCATGCTGACTTGATTCCAGCACAGACACCTTCCATAGTCTTAATCACTAGTAAGCTATCATTGCTATCAAAACTGTATTTATATAAAAATAATGTTTAATTACAGGCGGTATGCAAGACTATAACTATCTGTGGCACGGTTGTATGGAGATCACATTAGAAATCTCTTGCTGCAAATATCCACCGGCTCACGAACTGGCCAAGTATTGGCTAGACAATAAACAGGTACCTATGTATTTTGCATAAATTATAATTATAGTTACCACATAACGTATCATATCTTTTACATAAAACCTAGATCACATGTCGATACCACGAGCTGTTAAATTTTCTGTAGTAGATTGGTACCACTTTCAAATTGTCTATAGTCTATCTTATGTTGTACACTACTCATATTTTCATATACTTACAGTCGTTTCTTTTTACCCCACCAAAGAGGGACAGTGGATATTCACATGTAGGCATTGCCTGTGTAAATTGTACAAAAAAACACTATGTGGCTAAGTAGGTAGGTACTTAATTCATTTATTTACTAACTTACAGAATTTTGATAGCCTATGACTTTCATAAAGAATTTTGCTCTGAATACAACCTAGATAGATTCTTCGGTCCTGCGGGCGCTTACACGGCGGGTCGGCCGTCGAGCATAAATATGGATGAGCCATTGGAGCCGTTTTCGAGAATGAGATCACAAAAAAAAAATATTGTTCGTAAAATATTATAATCTTTTTTATACCCGTAAGGCCCGCAGTTGCGGGTAAGACCTTGCGGCATGCTTCGCTGGATATCGATTGAGTGCTAGTACATCATATACCGTCTACAATCGCAGTGTTGCTATAGCCGCAAAATAAATTATAATAATATATAGGATGCTAGGGAGAAAGTTCCGTCTCCAATCTCGAACGGTGGCTTTACTATATAATGGTTTCCCGTTCCTCGGTATTTTAATGGAAGGCATAATAAATAAAAGCCCCCACTAAACTCAAAAATACCTTCGAAGGAGACACAGACAAAGCAGAATTCCAAGGGTCAACTGGAGACTTGATTCCAATTACTCCGCAAGCTACTCGTGACCCAGCGTTACCAGTAGTCAAAGAGTTATCTAGTCCTCCATATCCTAGATCATCCTCTTGCTCATGAAGTACCAAAGCGCGTCCCAAAATATTATTGCGTCCTTGTAGTGTTATAACACTGTCCACAAAGTCGACAGTAGCGACTGCAGCAGTGTCGCCTGCAAACACAACGTTTCCGAGGTCACCAACGTGTCGCACATGGTTGTCTCTACCACCGTGGGTGCTTCCGTCGGGGTTGAAGTGTGCGCCTGTTGCGTCACAGCTACTAGTATCGCCCAGTTCATGCACATGGAACCCATAATTGCCGGCAGCTAAACCAATAATGCTCCCAGTTACACGAAGCCCAGCTAACGTCTCAGTGAACACGATACTTCCGGTTACATTCTGCGATACTAGACGCGCTATAGCCACTCTTGTTTCGCCATTAACTTGGACTACAGCAAAAATTGCAACAATATAAACCCAACGAACAAACATCGCCACTAGTGAGACTGTTACCAATTGTGAGGTGACTGTTCCCTAAATACCTAATACACAAACAGATTATAGTCCGCGTAGAAAATCAAGCGCTTTTTATCTAAAATACCGATAAAGATAAGATTAAGTAGGTAGCTATCTACATGTCATCTATAGGTATCTGAGACAATGCGACAATGAAAGAAATAACCGGTGTCTGTTCGTATGATGAAATGTGTCACTATGTGGTGCATGTTTAATGCGTAGGTATAATGTGTAATTTTAACGCATAGGTACCAATTGGTAATGCACTATTGAGTAATTTCTTAGCTTGATGAAACCTCAGGTTGTCATTTTTACTCCTACTCACGGCTTAAGGTTTAACTTTATACGACTAGCCTAAATCGTGGTGCCTCAAACGAGTAGTCTTTTTAGGCCTTTAAAAGACAGTTTCATATATCTCTATAACCAAATAGGTAAGGTACTTATAGAATTCACATTCAACATAGTTAAGTATAATGTTAGCACCTTCTAACGAAATGTAGTAGGATTCGTAACTGGCCAGTTAATCATGTCACTATACTGTGACATTGATTTCAAGTGGTGTTTTGAATAGATATTACACTGGCGATGGCGCTGCCGATAAGTGTTTCGCTAACAATGCGTAGGTAGCCAGGCAGGCATTCAAAGGAGAGCTGTATGTAAAGTATCTACTCAACCTATTTAGATAGGTACTTTAATCTTTTTGTTTTTTTTTGGCAATAACCACTCGGATCGATAAGATAATAAGTTTGTTTGCTAACATTTCACATCTTTTAACATTTTTAGCCATTAGTTAATACGGGAAATAGTATCTTATTACCTAGCTATCTTCTTTTAATTACCGATCATTACTGATTGGGTAGGAACCTATCTGCCTATCCCCCCAAGGGGTTCTCGCCTTGTCGAGGCGGGGAGGGGCTTAGTAACCGTGGATTAATGGCCCACGGTGAAGCGAAGTAGAACCCCAGGGAGGGGCTGCTCCTGCGGGCTTGAACCGAAGCCTGCATTGGAGCGGCCAATGTAGGTTGCGGGGTCGTATGGGAGGCACCGCAACTGAGGCGGACCGCGGTGTTGTATGGGCGACACTGCGGCTGGAGGTGTACGCACCCGCGGGAGTGCCAGTATCACGGTGCGCCGCTCTCCTGCCTTCCGCGGCCTCGGCGGGTTCGCAGCCGCAGGACTGTGGACACGGTGGGGCCGGTCGGTATTGCGATGCGCCGCTCTCCCTACCCTCTGCGGCCGAAGTGTGGACGGCGGGGCCACGAACATCTGTCCCGCCGTAAAGAGGGCCTTGGGCGGGGCGGAATCGGGGCCGTCGGTCGCCCATTGCACTTGGCCCTCGAGGAGGGTCCGACACTGGACGTCCGTGGTGGGATTGCGGATCATGCGAGAGCGATTCCCGTGATCCCACCATATGCGGAAGGTGGAAATGGTAGTGGTTTTAGTCGGTATGCTGGCCACCGGGCCGGAGAGCCCGACATAACCGTACCGCATCCCCGAGCGGGGCGGCATGCATAAGGCGAATTTTCCAACTGAAAAAAATATACTTACTTTATTTATAGGTATAATTTTTATAAGGATTACTAGGTATAAAAAACAATTAAATTCTTGTTTACAGTCCCTTATAAAATACTTGGCTGAAGCACACCGCGGAGCGCATGGCTTCGTAATGGACGAAAACGGCAATCCTGTAGAGCGTGCCAATGTAAAAGTAAAAGGGCGTGACGTCACGTACCACACCACCAAGTATGGAGAGTTCTGGCGCATCCTACTGCCTGGAACCTACAGGATTGATGTAAGACTAATTCATGTCATGTATGTGTATGATGAAGATCACGGATGATTCCATCTTTTAAATAATAATGTTTAAAATGTCTTTACACCTATAGGTCTCAGCAGAAGGATATCTGCCACAGGAAGTCGAGTTCATTGTTATAGACAACCATCCAACGCTCTTGAATGTTACCCTACATTCGGCAAAGGTTAGTACTACACCTTAGGTACTTCACTGTACCTACTATTAACATATTTTGTAAATAAAATTAGTAAGCCAAAGCCTTTGGCCAACCCTAACATTAAATTTTTACTTTGGAGTTGATTATGTAGGTACCTACCTACTTTTATTAGTTAGACATGGATAAGATAAAAAGGTAAGCAGAGATCTTACAGTTTCGAGCACTAAATCTGATTATTTTAATGTGTGAATGGATCCAAAATTCATTCATCGTATAATTTTTTACAAAATTTAGGTACCTACCCAAATTACGTGCAGTGTAGTGGATCATTGCGATTTATTTTCAGTATCGTTTTTATGTGCAGATTTAGCCTAAAAGATCTCTACCTACTTACTTACCACTAGCTAGTCTGGTAGGTACCTACTGCCTTTTTTTCTATGATTAACTTACTTCCTAAGTGATACATGCCATTATAACTAATGAAAGTAGTATTTTTCCAAGAATCTTATTTAGTTTGGTACCTACCTACCAATCTGAGTGGGTTATATTTGTCCGAAATTGTTCTAATACATTATACATTCGAGAAGGACAAGTCCTTCTTACTTTGTGTAGCTAGAAGAACAATTCAGGATAAAAAAACCCACTCAGATTGGTAACTAAATAAAATTCTTGAAATTAAAATAGTTTTCCGTAGCTAACGCTGATGCGAAGAAACATAGCGTAAAGACTAGATATTCCAGCTGCAGTGGTAAATATAAACCGACGCTGCACAGTTCCCAAAGCTTGATACTTGTCTACTCTAGTAGGTGGTGTCCGATCATTTGACAAAAAACAACAAATTTTCATTTGAAAAATAACATTTGATAAAATTATACTTTGCTAAATTTATTATTTTACAAACTATTGTTTAATAAACTACTCATTAGACAATATATTTACTAAAAAAAATATATTATGCTAAAACATTAATTTACAAATGGATTATTTTTTTAAAAATGTTAGTTGACAAAAAAACGTAAAGCATAAATAACATTTGAGAAAATGTATTGCTTGGTAAATATTTTGTTAACCAAAATCTACGTTAATACAACAATGTTTCTTACACAGAAGAAGGTAGTTAGCTATTATGTACGTATATATTATTATTTTAGGTTCATGCATGGAAGTCTAATAATAAAAAAAGAAGTTAGGTAAATAATCATTATAATAATTTATTTTCATAATAGCTACCTACATATTTTTCAGTTTTATAATTTTAAATTACTTGCTATAGATTTTAATAGCATGACTTCTGAATAATTGTCTTTTAGTTAATATACGTTAATATTTTACTTTAAGCACGAAATCATATAACATGTGTAGGATCAACTGAAACAATGACTGATTCGGTTAGGTTAGAACTGCGACCACCGAATTCTACTTATTTCGCTTGATTCAGGCAGTGTGTATTTTTTTAGACTTAAGTTTCTATGGAATTAGTATTAATACAAAATTAATACTTGCCTAAGTATAAATATCTGTCCAAGATGAAAATTGCAACCATGCAATTTAATATTTTCAAAATTTGATCGCAGGCTTAAGATGGCTGCTTTTTTGAAGTCTAATAAGCACACTTTTGGTTTGATATCAATATTGGTTAGAAATTAGTTTATTTTTAAAAACTAATAATTTATTTTCTAACTGTATGTATAATCACCAATTTGGCAAACGAATTATTTAGTCATGTGATTATCATTAAAATAATATTTTAACAGTTTAATTATTTCCTAAGTAAAACATTTGCGTAACCTGTATTATGTCAAATGATTGTTTTTAAAGTAATATGTTTGCGAAATGTAAGTTTGTCAAATGATTAGTTTTTCAAAGGTTGTTTGTAAAATGATAATGAACAATAGTAAACCCTAGTAGATACCTATTGTTTATAATGTAAATAATATTCTGTTCACTAGCTAATGTATAGTTGCACAAGGGTGGTAAGGTTACAACTAGTTTTTGTGGCCCCTTAGGGTTACGTTCTGAAGGCGGCAGCCGCGGAGTCTACGACCACATTGAAGGCTACCTCTCTACCTACGGCTACCACAACCCCCATTAATGATGGTGCTATTGTGTTTCCTGAAGACTGATCTTGAATCACTTATTACCTAGATTATAAACATGCCTACTAACTACTTCCGCCGTTTACCAACCGACAAATGTATTATTATTATTTCAGTACCTACTTTGTTTCATACTTTAAAATGGCCAAGCGTCTCATTCGTTTAAGTTTAAAGTAGGTACTTTAATTAGTTACAAAAAGTTACCTTTATTTTAATAGAATATGTAATGGAGAGTTCAACACCTCGCCTGTTTTGTAGTTACGCGAAATTAAGAGGTGTAGTAATATATTCGATAGATTTTCAACTTTAACACAACACGATAAGGTTAAAATTTGGTACTTGTGTACCTACAAACCAAGTGCACCTATTACCCATTGTGGCTCATGATAAATATATTGACTTATTCCTATTAACATTGTATATTACAAAATTCATTTATACCTTACATTGAATTCATGAATGCAGAGTATTATATGGTGAAGGTGAGTAATAAATTAAATTTTAATGTTTCTGTAAATAATTCACAGGCACAAATCGTTCTCATATCCAGTTTGCAAGCGTGTACCTATTTTCTTTAAAATTAGAATCCACAAAAAAACTGTAATTTTACTATCTATGGGTACTACTGAAGGCATTAAAGCCATTGTTATTTCATGAACATGCTTGTGCTTGATCATAATAACCTGAACGTTTGAGTAATTGTGAAAATTTTCAGCGTATAGACGGCGGGCCATACTACCGGCCAGTGGTGGTGCCACCCCGCGCGCCTCTGTCGCCGCCTGCCTCGCCCGGCATCTTCACCTCGCTCACCAACTCATTCAATAGCATCGTCTCTAACATCTTCGGATAAAAGAAATACAACACAATTGGAAGAAATCTGTGTTCAATAGACTGAACCTAATAGAATGGTAGAGGCTAGACAGTTAAATACTCATGAAAAGGTAGGTAATAATTAATAACACAGAACATGACGACAATTCGCCATGACGGGTAGGAATTGCGATGGCTTAGTGGTCATAGCGTCTGGTGTACCTAACCAGAAGACGCAGGTTCGAATCCTGCCCGCGGTCGAATTTTTCCTTTTCTAAATAACTTTAAAATCTTAGCATGGAAAATGCCAAAAATATACAAAAAGATAACACAGAACAAATAAGATTTATATTATGTACTTACCTAATACAGTATCGTTTTGTGGTTAGTAAAAATTTTCTTATTTGAATGGAAATTGTTTCCATAAAAAAGACATATGAATATTGTAGGAAATTGGCATGTTGAATCAAAGTAGGTATGACTAAGTAAAAGTAAATATGAAATCTTAGAGGAATCTACTTATTTTCCGATGTGTTTATATTTGTTTATATTCCTCGTAGGTGAAGTAAAAACTACTATGTTTCACTCGGGGTGCAGTTATTCTTTACTGCACCCCGAGTTATTCTATACTGCACCCCGATTACAAACTATGGTTAGCGGCCCTCACAAACTGGGGCCTCAAATAAAGACTCATTAGTAATCTGCAACTTTGTCCCCTTGGTGAACAATCTACTAATAAATGTTACAAAACAATTTGTTAGTCTTGTCATATCTATGACATTACTTGATGGTCAACGATGAAAGATATGCATGATAGATATTAAATTATTACACAACCATATAATAAATTATTCCTACCGACTGTCAGATAAAGATTTAAGAAGAAGACTCAAGATATACCAAATTATGAAAGTAATGTCGATTAGTAGATAATATAATTATTTCAAAACCACCCAAAGCAACGATATCCTATAAAAATATCAAAATACTTTATAGCATTTGTAAATATAGACTAGTTGAATAAGATTAGATGCTTAAGTGTTAAAATAAAGACTAATTTATTAAAATACTTTTTTTTATTTACCTACTTCTTGAGGGAAACAACATTATTATTAAAACAATAATTAGATACAGTCAGTTTTTCCTTTAGTGCCATATTATGTAAAGCAACCACACTCCGTAATAAATTAAAAGCATGAAATACAGAGTTTTACCTAGAATCAGGCATTTAAGTGTCGGTGGCGTCAACTTTGACTTGATCCCTGGCCACTTGGAAGGCCGCGATCAGTGCCGCGAGCTCGATGCGTTCGCTGCAGCCCGATGCCAGTCGCGCCTCGGCGTCCGACATTTTGATGAGCAGTGACACGAGAATCTCAGGTGGAAGTTTCACTGCAACGAAAATATTTTACTACATAGGCATGTAACATATTACTAATTTATTGTAGTGCGGGTTGGCAGACCTCACACGCCCGCCGTTGAGAAAATCTCTAAGGCATGCAGGTTTCCTCACGATGTTTTCCGTCACCGCTTAAGCGAGTGATAATTAATAATAATAATAATAATATTTTTGGGACATTTTTACACAACATCATCTAGTCCCAAATTAAGCAGAGCTTGTACTATGGGTACTAGACAATGGATATAATACTTATATACTTTTTTTTTGTAAATACATACTTATAATACATAAGAAACACCCAGACAAACACAAATACTCATGTTTAAACCACACAAATATTTGTGTCCTGTGGGAATCGAACCCACGACCCCATGATCAGCAGTCCGGCACTCGAACCACTAGACCACAGTCGTCGTCAATTTAATTAATACGCACACGATTTCGAAAAGTCAGAACCTTGGATTTGAACGCGAAACCTTCGACTTGGCAGTCCAATGGTCAAATTAAGTGTTTTTAAATTAATCAGAATTCGAGTTTGTGAGTTATTGATGATCAGTTTTATTACAAAACTAGCTTTTACCCACAACTTCGTACACGTAGACTTAGTAACACAATTGTTGTCGAATTGATTTCATGGGATAGTACTTATTCAATGTTAGTTCTGGTCACAAAATTGTTTCCGAAAAATTCCCGCTTTTATCCGGGATTAAAAGTATTCAATATGACAGCGCTAGTCACAAACTATAAGTGTACCAAAATTTCATTCAAATGCCGTAAGTGGCCCCCTATATCAGTTTTCCGGGATTTCTGAGATTTTATTTTTGTTATAAAAAGTACTTAGTCTATATATATGTGACCGACATATTATTTGTATGCCAAATTTCATGCAAATCGGTCCAGCCGTTCTTGAATTATAAATGGTGTACCTAATTAAACCGACTTTTTCACTACATAGTATAAAAGTCGCTTTCTCTGTCCCTATATCCCTATGTATGCTTAAATCTTTAAAACTACGCAACGGATTTTGATGCGGACGGTTTTTTTTATTAGATAGAGTGATTGAAGAGGAAGGTTTATATGTACAATACATGTATATTGCACCCGTGCGAAGCGGGGGCGGGTCGCTAGTTTATTTATAAACTTAGATAAATCCATTATATATTAAACTAGCGGCCCGTCCCGGCTTCGCACGGGTGGACATAAGATTCCCTAATCTAGCAATAAATATAGCCTATGTTACTCAGGGTGAATGTAGCTTTCCAATGGTGAAAGAATTTTTGAAATCGGCACAGTAGTTTTTGAGTTTATTAATTACAAACATACACACAAAAATAAAAATCGTTCCTCTTTATAATAGTAGTGTAGAAGTGTAGATTAAAAGGAGTTTAATCATCTGAAGGTTTATTTTTATTTGTATAGCTGAAATACAGATTCAGTCATAAAAAAACACTTTATTTGTAGCGTCAGCAAAATACATTTGTAACTGAAGGTAGACAAAATTTCAAATTAGATTAGGTAGGGGAAGGTGGGATAAGACGGGGTAGCGAGGTAAGATGGGGACCATACCAAAACAGATGATACAATGTCGCTAGGAAAATTATTTTAATGCTATCTGACGGTATTTAGCAGAAGTTGTTAGTGTCACAAAATGTTTGGTCGAAGGTGTGCACGTTGTGACTTGGTAAGTATTTTTTTTATTTTAAGTGGTTTTATCTAACTTTTGACGTACATGCGTGACGTGCGTGAATGTTAATAATGTATGGTATACACGATGTATGACATTTTTTTGTTATTGATGTTTGTTTATTTTAGTAATCAAAACTCGTTAATTCTTTAGGGCTAGCTTTGATTTATAACCTCAAAAAATTTATACAACTTGGGAGTCCAGTTTGGGAAAGATGGGGTACCTACTTGCGGGCAAGACGGGTAGTACCCCATCTTACCCAGCTGCCAGGTACTACAGCCAGCCGATATTGGCTTTATGCGGCCTTTAAGCATCTTTTATGATCAGGCTACAGCATGGTTAAGATTAAAAATCCTGGAAAAGTATTTTCTCAATTTCAAGTTTGAAGAAGAAGAATAACAGCTATTACCACTGCCCTTATAAAATAGAGTTAGAGGAAAGGCAAACCAGTAAGAAACCGAAATCAAAGGCAACAAACAAAAAGACAATGAAAATAACAAATAAAAGTTACCTATAAAAGCACCAAGAAAGCTGACGAAGGAGCTGAGACATCAGATATCAAAGATAAAGAATGTCTGTACCTACTGCCACGGCTTGTATTCTGAGTCTACTAAAGGCTGGATCACTTGCCAGACTTGCGGTAACTAGGCTCATCGTGGCTGTGCAGGAGTGGAAGATGACGATGCCGAAGCTGTCCAAACTGTCCATATCGATATTCCCGGTTTGTTTCACAAACGACGGTTAAATATTGTATACCCCATCTTACCCCAGGGGGTACCCCGTCGTGCCCTATAGGTGGGGCAAGATGGGGTGATTTAGGTTTTTTTTTAAGTTGATAATTCTAAGAGAAGAATTTAGTTTTTTTGTTTTGAGTGACCATAGTTAAAGAAAGAAAGACTTATTATTTTCTTAATAAAAGTTCCTACATTGTGCAATAAAAAATGGAGGGTTTTATTATACATTACAATAACAAATAACGACCCGTAAAGTCATAAATTCTAGACACAATGCAAAACGTATTGTTCTTGTGCCCTGGAGGCCTTACTACATTGCTGAATTTTCGTATCATGCGGAGTTGGAAGAATGATGCTGCTTGAGACGATGCTTGCGATGCAGGTGTAGGTATAGTACCTATTAAACATTATACGTAAAAATTAATCACATATATTTAAAGAATTGCATGTACGAACCTCTTTGTATAATAGTGTGAATTTCAGTCAAGATGTCGCCGAGTGCTAATCCTTTGGCAATTTTCAGATCCTGAATATCTGTTTATAAAATGCATTAAAGAAATCATCGTTAGCAGCCACTCAATATGCTGTATGTTCTGTACCCCTCTCCTGCTGGCAGGAGTACCACCATACAGAACCATCATACAGTCCAACGCGAAATGTCTTGATATACCTAGGTAACCATAGTCAACCATAGCTGCATCATACTTATAGCCTGGGCGATCAAGAACTACCTAGATTGAATTCCATCCAAGATCTGGGGGTATATCACGACTCTAAACTCACCTTTGAACTTCATGTCGATACCATAGTCTCTAAAGCATCCAAAGCATTAGGTTTCATAATGCGGCTATCCAATTGCTTCACACAAGCTAAAACTTTAAAGATTCTATATTGTACTTTTGTTAGAAGCCACTTGGAGTACGCGTCTGAAATTTGGAACCTATCCTGGAACCTGCTATCATACATACATTGACCGTATAGAGAGCATCCAAAGAAGATTAATCAAGTATTTGTTTTTTCATCAAAGAATGCCCTACCGATCCGAAGATTACCTCAACCTCTGTAAGAAGTATCATATTTAACCCTAACGAAACGGCGTGAAATTTCTGACTGTGTTTTATTATTTAAGATTTTTAACAATAATATTAATAGTTCCGAAACTCTATCCAAATTTTATTTCAACGTCCCTGGAAGATCGAAGCGTTGGTACCCACCGCTACGTGTTCCATTTAGTTCCACTAATTACAGGCAAAATTCGTTTGTTGTGCGTGCAAGCAAAATATTTAATAAAGCATGTAAGTGGCATGACTTCGATCCTTTCTCGACAAGTGTGTCCACCGGCCAGAAGATGTCTGAGTAGTAGCTTTTTTGGTTTGAATAATATTTCATAGGTAGGTATGTCCGAACATTATATAGTATAGATATATAGTATAGTATAGAGTAGTGCTTATAAATATTAGAAATGTGTTTCTAGTTTAAGCGTTTGATGTAGTCCTGATTTATTTTTTGTGTTTGTGTGGGCAGTGCTGTGTTGTTCACATCATCTTTTCCAGACTGTATTTTACAAGTGAAGACTTGTAATTGGCTGTCAGGCTTATTCACTATTTTTTAGTCTCATTTGATTAGCTGTAAGTTTTCCATAGTCTTTAAATAAATAAATAACCAGCAAACGAAAAACCGGCCAACGGCGCTTTCATTGTAAACCACAATAAAATGAATATTTTTGAAAAGTAACAAGTTTAGTCGCCCTAATTGCTTCAACTATCAAAAAGTACCGGAGTATATATCAATTCGACACTTTCAAAACTATTATCAAATCCAGATTGGTATTTGTTTATGTATTCACTAATCAAACTTGTTTCGCAGTGTGATTCCGAAATCTTTAAGACTGTAATAGGTATCCAAATTTATACATGTGTGTGACAATTTTATGCAAGTCTCTGCGGCGGCCAAATCCACTTGGAGACGTTTTTGCACTTGTAGCAGTGTAGTACACAGAGTGAGTAAAGTAAACCGTTTTGGCTTAGCTACCATGTACGTCGCACTGACACATCAGTCGCTTATAAGAAGCGTTAGAAGTGCCATGCTATTTTCGTTTGTTTTTCATTTCGTTTATTTGCTTAATTGGTTCATTGATTATATTTGTAGCTAATTGTTATAATTTTCAGTTAATCTTGTTAAAACATGATTGTTAAACAGCTCGAGGTAAACCGTTGGCTTCTCAAATTAGGTATAAATAACAAAATTTGTGCAATAGAAACCCAAGCAGTAGTTGCTAAATCAACCGGAATTTCTTAGACTTCCATCAGAATAGTGTCCGATATAATACAGCTCCTCCAATGTTATGTTGTTTTATTATGCTGATTGGTACAACATTTAATGTTTTCCTTATTTTGGACATAGATAGATACTTAGTGTAAATATTTTGCGAATATATAAAGAGTGGGTAACAGATCTTAAAAAGGATACGCTTAAAACACATGGCGAAGTCATTTTCATTGAGTAGCCAGTTCAGTATGTTGTTTATATCGGAGCGGAGCGGGTGTCCCACGCAGGTGTAGACATTGTCCTCGGTTACTTCACGGTATGCCAGCCAGGTGCTCTGCAAAGTATTTAGAACTTTCCGCATATCACCGCCCGACAGTGCCAACAGTGCTTTTATACCATCCTCCGATAATTTTACACTGTAAATAACAATATATTGATAAATACCTATACTGCTTTGAGAAAACTAAAACCAAAGGTGGGACTTAGGATATTATTAGAGGCTGCTAGTGGCCGGTAGCCAAATAAATACCAGCTTCTATAATGCCAACAAATCCAAGGTAAATGGTACAACTAATCCACAGCCTTCATAACAGATTAGTTCAAAACAAATAAAAAATATGATTGGTTACGTTTTTATCTACAGGAAACTGCGATGATTTTATCATCATGAAACCATTTACTGTCCCTGTCCACGGTTCTCCTCTCCACGCTAGCCTAGTGTGGTTTGCCAGACTTTAAATGCTCGCACGATAAAAATCTTCAGGCATGTATATTTCCTCCGATGATTTCCTTCACCGTTAAGGCGTGATCATTAATTATTAATACGCATACGGTTGCAGTGCAGACTATTAGCTGATATGAAACTATATTAAAAAAACAAAATCAGAAGGACAAATAAAAGTATGTCAACGTACCCTTCGGTCGCAGCGACTTCCTGAAGTCGAGGTACTATCTGACTCTGTTGCAGTGGCGCAAATCGAAAACGTGTACATCTCGACTGCAGTGCTGGTATTATTTTACCCAAATAATTGCATATTATACAGAACCTCACGTTTTCCGTGTACTTTTCTATAACTGAAACAACCAGTTTGAGAATCCTAAGAAAATATAAAATTTTTGTCACTGTTATCAGGGTCTAAATGACACAAATAAAAATCATTTTATTTTATTAGTTTTATTATTGTACGCTACATATTTTTGACGACGCTTTTCTTTGTACTCTTCTCAATGCTTTTCTATTCATGATAAGTGATTCCATGGGTTCTATTTGCAGAGATGTGGACGTGTGACCATTTTGGTCTAGTTCTTTCATAAGCGCTGGGGACCTTTGATCCGTAACGACCGACGGCAAACGATTCATCTTTATTCCCATCGCTCGTGCCACGACTGTTGTAAACGCATTGTTAACCTGAAATCAGGTAATCTTGTATTAGTCTACTGTTAGTAGATTAATTAGTCACGCAACGTGCAATGGAGAGGGCTATGCTCGGAGTTTCTCTGCGTGATAGAATCAGAAATGAGGATATCCGCAGAAGAACCAAAGTAACCGACATAGCTCGCAGGATTGCACGGTTGAAGTGGTAATGGGCGGGCCATGTGGCCTGAAGAACGGATGGCCACTGGGGAAATAAAGTCCTGGAGTGGCGACCACGCATAGGAAAGCGCAGCGTAGGACGGCTCCCAACTAGGTGGACGGACGACCTTGTGAGGGTCGCAGGGAGTCGGTGGATGCGGTCTGCGCAAGATCGATTTTTGTGGCGATCATTAGGGGAGGCCTATGTTCAGCAGTGGACGTCCGTGGCTGATAGATAGATAGATAGTAGATTAAAATAAAGTTAGTTTAATGTAATTAATAAATTAGTAGGTAACATTTTAAATAATAAATATTGTCTACTAGAATAAATACCTATTTTTAATATTAACCTGACCTTTAAGAAATTTCTTGGGTTCCAATGATCAGACTTCCCCCAAACTAAATTTTTCAAAACAGGATCTTACCATCTCCCCTGTTCTTGCAGATCCCTTAAAGCTCTCTAAGAGATGTTCAGACGCAAATTTTTGTACGCATGAAAGTCTCACGGCTCTTTGATGTTCCAAATCAGACTTGTTGCCAAACAACGCCATCAAGGGTTTCGTCATTTCAGTCTCAAATATTTCCTTCACTTTCCGAATCCATGTGTTCAATTTTTCGAAACTTTGTAAGTTTGTCAGGTCGTAAACAAATAAAATAATCTGGAACATAATATTCGATTAAATGACAGGACTTCGCCAATTCGCCATCAAAGTCTTGTGTAACAGGAGTGTAGTCCTGTAAAACTTATAATTTATGTAACTTTATTAAAAGTAGCTACCTAACTAACCTCTATTACCAGTGCCGTGATAATCACAATCGCCATCACCAAACAAACAAGACTATCAACAAGGTATTCCCTTCTTAGCGGATGCCTGCTAGTAAGTTAAAGGGCACTTATCTGCCAAACTTCAAGTCTCTAGACCTTGTAGTTTCCGAGATTGCGTGAGTAATCAGTGATTTTTGTCAAAGAAAATGCCGTTTCGAGTGTTCCTACGTACCTACCTACTTTCTTTATTTCATGAGCATAAACATATTCTGTGGTCTTATAGCAACATACCAAAGATACAGAGAACAGAGACACAAATAAAATGTAATAACATCACTCTGTCAAAAAACAAGCAAAAGTTAAAAAAAGCAAGTTATATTTGTTAATCTGTATGTACAAAGCGAAAGGTTACTCTAAATAAAATTATCATTGCTGTTGTGTTTAGTCAGCGTATAAAGGAGCAAGAGCTACCATTGCAAATGTTGAACTTAAAAAGTAATCAACTTTTAAGTTCAACGGTTGCTGCAATGGTTAAATTTTACCTTTTTATTGAGAGTGAACCGATTTTAATTAAATAAAGCCTAATCTATACCTATGCCTATGAATTCCTTTCTAATCCTTGTAAAATTAATTCAGTGGATATGATTAATATGTTGTCAAACACACACAAACCGACATACAAAAAATTATAGAAATTTATTGTAGATCTTTTACCTACTTATTACCAGTCGTTATCATTTTTTGCAAATATTAGCAATGTACAGACACGCGAAACTTACACACAAACTTACATATTATTATTAGGTATATATGTATTATTTATATGTATAAGTAGAATAAAGATTACCAACTTACATCAGAAGCATACAGATAATTAGCGAGCATATGCGTCGTCAGCGTGTTGCCTGCCACGTCACATAGCTGTAAGGGTACAGCAGGCCGCAACCCTATACATTGGCCGGCCATCACCTCTGCGCCCTGCGTGGCACCGAGTGGAAGGTTGCTATTCCCGCCCAAATAACGATGGCAAAGACAGCTCTGAAAATTTACATTTTAAGTTGTTACATTATAGGTACTATATATTATCATATTTTGATACTAGACATACAACTACTAGCTATACAACTGTAATAAAGACCGTAAGATTCGAATAGTAATCAAACGCAAACGTATCTACCTATCACAACTTCTATGAATCTGCAATATCCAATAGGGGAACTGGAATATTTCGCGACGACACTGTTTTCAATTGCAATAAGCTATTTCAGTACAATACTTATTAAATTATTTTTTAATATATTCTACACTTACCTTCCCAGTTTTAGGTTCACCCAGAACTGTAATTCGGATTGTCTTGGACTCGCATACATCGTCTTCATTATAGAGCATCGTAAATAACTTTTTATTAGGTAGGTACTGTTACCTCATCTTATTCAGTTGTTTCATCAACGTTTAAAAAAAAGGAAGTTCTGCATAGTAGATATACAACAAATAATGAAATAAACCATCTTAATAATATATTTTAATGTGAATGCTTTCGTTT
Source organism: Acronicta alni (assembly GCA_964056405.1). NCBI lineage: Eukaryota > Metazoa > Arthropoda > Insecta > Lepidoptera > Noctuidae > Acronicta > Acronicta alni. The sequence goes on along the minus strand of OZ043927.1, from coordinate 10,022,909 downwards.
TCATATAAATAACCATGGTAACCAAAAAGTTCAAACACCAGTTTGTGATTTGTTTAGGTACATAGTGTACCTATTATCATTGTGTATTGTCGCCAAATAAGGCCTAGGCTAAAATTATTTTTTCAATAATGAAAATTCGATAAAAGCAAACGTTACAAACGTAATTGTATGAATAGCACAGAACAAAGACAAACAAAGAAATTCAAACGTTAGATTTATTAGGTCAGCTTGTCCATAGGTGATGTGTGGTTTCTAGGTGATAGTGGATACTATGAATCCCATTTGTTTTAAGAAAATACTTGCAGACTATTGGAATCGAAGAAAAAGTTGCCTATTGATTATCATATTGAGTCGTGGGATATCTATACTCCATTTGGTTAGGTACATAACTAAAGTTAATCCTATTTGTTTTAAGAAAATACTTGCAGACTATTGGAATCGAAGAAAAAGTTGCCTATTGATTATCATATTGAGCCGTGGGATATCTATACTCCATTTGGTTAGGTACATAACTAGTTAGGTAAACAATAAAAATGGCGGCGTTCAGGGCTGTTCAACCTTTTATTACAATTGTATCTTATGAATTGGGAGTGAAATGAATATACCTTTTAATTCACTTACTAACAATCTTTGGACCATGTTTTCTCGATATATTTAAATATGTTTATAATTGTACATTTCTCCGATGACGAAAGACCCTTTTGGGACGTTTTTGCTTTGGTGATCGAAATTTAAGCAAGGAGTTAGCACGGCTAGTACCCGGCTCGGGACCACTCATTTTATCAATTAAAATTAATAACAACACAACTACCAATCAATAAAACAACGAACAAACAGAACAATAACTAATTAATATATGGGCCGGATGGTTTGCCTCCGTATTTCTTAAAACGGACGGCCGATAGTCTTCATGTCCCATTACATATCATACAACAGATGTATCTCACAAGGAATTTTCCCTGAACTATGGAAAACCGCAAATGTAACACCAGTTCATAAATCAGGAACAACACAAGACGTGGAAAACTACCGCCCTATCTCTATTTTGTCCGCCCTGTCGAAGCTTTTCGAGATGCTTGTACACGATTCTATACACTCGACTATTTATAATTTAATCATAGATCAACAACATGGTTTTGTTAAAAGAAAATCAACTACAACTAATTTAATTACATTTGTAGACTATCTTTTCAAAAACTGTATTTATTCTTGCCTCCTTCTTTTGCTTCGTCAACATCCATATATCTTGTCATACACACGCGCCGGTTGCGAATACTACACACCTGACTTTTTTGAAGAACCTCACCAATAAGGTCGGTGCACGTGTTTCTAGGGCGTCCCCTCCAGGTGCACACTGGATCAGCGCATACAAGTAGATGCCGTGTACACAGACTTTCGGAAGGCATTCGATAGGGTGGACCATGAGTTACTGTTACGCAAAATCGCATACAACGGAATAAGAGGCAATCTGCTCCGCTGGTTCACCTCCTACATTACGAATAGAACCCAAAAAGTTGTCATAAGAGGATTCCACTCTGCAGCTGTAAATGTTACGTCGGGCGTGCCTCAAGGTTCAATATTAGGGCCCCTTTTATTTATTTTATTTATTAATGATATATCAAATTGTTTTAAGCATTAATTTTTTTTACTATACGCTGATGACTTAAAATTATACAAAACTATTAAAACTCCTGATGATTGTTGTCTACTTCAAGAGGATTTAGAGCGGCTTCACAAGTACTGCATTGATAATAAGATTCAATTAAGTATTTCCAAATGTGTTAGTATTTCATTCACGAAAAAACAAAATATTATTTATTCCGTATTTGTATCATATAAACTATGTTCCTCTATCAAAATATTCTACCGTACGGGACCTTGGGGTTTTGCTCGATAGTAAACTTCATCTAGATGAACACATTGAGACAATAAAATTGTTAAGGACGCCTATCGCATGTACGGGTTCGTTATGAGATCTACAACTGAATTTAGGAATGGGAACACATATATTCATCTATACAAATCCTTGGTCAGATCTCAATTGAAATACCGTGGCAGTGTGGAACCCACTTTATAACATATATGATGACAACATTGACAACAACAATGACAACATTCTCTATGACATTTGTAATAATCAATATAACTGCACTGATTTAACTAGTAATTTAAGCTACATTGTTCCTAGAACTGTTATACGGCGCAGGGTGCGCGCATGTCCGTTGTTCGCTGTACCATCTTTTCGAACAAACGCCCGAGTTCGCGCACCTTTGCGACGCATGTGTTAAGATTTTAATGATAATTTCACAGACTTAGATATATTTTCCATGCGTGCTAATGCATTTAGATATATATTGACCCAGCATATTAAACAAATAAAATAATAGCAGTATTTGGTTCATATAGTGATTATTTTTCTAGTTTTTCTGATTGCTTTTTCACTTTAATGCTCACTTAACTTTATTGCAAAAATTGACATTTCTTTACATCAATATTCTGTGGATTACGTTGTGAGTGCACATTTTGTCATAATTAATTTAGCCATTTGCTCTAATTATATTTAGTGTGTAACTGTTTGTAAATCCCTAATAATTCTAACTGGGCGCCGGCGCTAAGTAATGAAACGATCAAACGAATCTTATTGAATCAAATTTCTTCGCAGTTTACTAAAACATACCTACCTAGTTTCGGTACACTTGCAGCACGCACTGCGCCGCACTTTTCGAACGGCCTGTGTTTTTCGCGGTGCGGTGCGGTGTGTGCGGTATCTTTTTGGTAAATAGTACATACTGAATTAACGATTAATGGACTCGGGGAAATTTAACGGAAGTTAACGGGCCCGATTACATTTTTTAGTTCTTAACTTCGTTAATTAACGAGTTAATGCCCAACTATTATACTGGGTAAAGAAAGACAGGACGCAGGATGAGCGAACGATTCAGTACATCACAGTCATCAGCGTTTCGTTTCACCAACACTTGTTTGTTCGTTCGGTTGGTCTGTACCTAACATTATTCTGTACCCTACTGTCATAAGTTGTTAGGAAATAGAACCATATTTCCTAACAACTTATGACAGTGCAAACGCAACTACAATTTCCAGTTCTCATGTAGGTATGCTTAGGATAATTTTTCGACAAGTGCATTCAACAATAGAAAGTAACACTAATAAATCTTGTGATTGTAACACGATTTAATAAATATCGACATCGGTATATCTCTAGAGTATCGATAAAAAATATCGACAATTGCCACTTCCCTATTAGTGTACGTATAAGCCTTACCCTCCCTCACCTCCAACCTCCCCCCGTAAAGTGCGAAAGGGACAACCGCGGCTCTTGTTGATTTTACCTACAAAAATCTTGACCAAAATGCGTTTCGTATTCTGCTGTTTTCTTCCTCAAAACTGGATAGATCTAAAAAAACCCTATATCATAATTTAGAGGAAAAGTATATCTATGCTTCTACTATTTTCTTTTTTAATATAAACTTATCCAATTTGTGTGAGTCGTCTGAACATGGCGGGGCATTTTTTTCGGTTTTTTGGGTGCTCATATTTCTTTTAGTGATGTTGTTTTGGAAAAAAGGAAGTAATAGGGGCACGTATTAGGTAGATCATTTTCTACCGGACAACCTTTGGGTGATGCAGAGATGATCAAAGCCTAATTTACAGCCTGGCGTATTTTTTTTAATTTTCGGCAAATCTATGTATTTATTTTATATAAAAAATATTGTTGGTCAAATTATATGTATAAGTTAACAGTATAAGTAATGAAGATAAGTAGTAGCTGAGCGCATTTTAATTGAAAACCAGAACAGTTTCTCTTATCATTTTCTAAACAGTGAACATTTTAATAATAACATTATAAAAAATACCTAGAAGGTCAATTTAATTAACTAGACCATCTACCGTGTTCGATTAAAATCCATATAACCTCTATAGCTATGTAGCCACCTATATTTGTAACACGTACGCCATTCATTCCTTAGTTTTAAATATTAGTGTCCATAATACTGTTGCATAGACCACACGTCTTTTCATTCCAAAACACCTCACAAGCAAACGTCGACCTTATCACCACCACATATGGTCCATAATCGAGCCGGATTCTAGTGCCCGCTACCTGCGTTGCCGGGCGCCCGAGAACAAAGAATCAACAGATTGCGATAAGGCGACCCAAGTGTTCAAGTTGTTTAGTGCAAGTTAATAACAAGAACTTATTCGTTGTACTATTAAAATGGCTACAGAAGTGAAGGAAGCTTTAAATGTTGTAGAAAACCTTGCAAATACTTTAAAGAAGACCCAGATCAACCTAAAGAAGAGTCCGAAAGCTAGATTAACACGAAATTACGTCGAAGCCCGTATTAAATGTGTAGAAGATTACTGGAGTGAATATAAACAAGCTTACGGCGAAATAATACGTAACGTACCGAGGGAGAAACGAGAACAAATACCGTACATAGCAAAATGAAGAGTTTCATGAACATGAAGAGGTATACATCAGCTTGATGACTGACTTGAAGGATTTGTTAGTGTCTCAACCAGTTACCGTTAGTGCTTCGTTGCCTATACCTAGTGATACCCAACAAACACGAGTGGTTTTACCCAAAATACAATTACCTACGTACGGTGGACAATATGAAGAGTGGTTATCGTTCCATGATTTGTTTAATACACTTGTGCACAACAACGCGTCGTTGAATAGTGTACAAAAATTGCATTATTTGAAGACAAGCCGTACTGGAGAAGCCGCATCAATATTAAGACATGTACAGGTGACAGAATCAAACTATGAACAAGCATGGAACATTCTCAAAGAAAGGTATGGCAACAAACGAATTAACAGCAACGCAATATTGAAAAGATTATTTTCTCAGAAGAAAATATCTGTAAAAAATTCAAGTCTCATTAAGAATTTGCTAGATACAACGTTCGAATGTTTACATCAACTTAAAAATATGGATGTGAAAATTGATAACTGGGATCCCATGATAATATTCGTCGTAGTGCAAAAATTAGATTGTGAAACTCATAAAGATTGGGAAGAACATGTAAGTAGCAATTGTCAGGAGTCAGATAATTTTCCTACCCTCGATATGTTTTGTAAGTTTCTGGAAAGTCGATTTCGTACATTGGAACTCACAGAATCAACAAAACCGAAGTCAAGTTCTATTCATGTGCGAGAGAAGTCATTTCATGTAACAACAAATGTCAACAATATTAAAACATGTCAAATGTGCAAGGAAAATCATACACTTAGCCATTGTAAAGAGTTTGGAAAACTATCGACTGTGCAACGAAGTGAGTTCATCAAAAACAACAATCAGTGCTTCAACTGCCTTGCACCTGGACACTCTGTAAGGTACTGTCGCATAACAACAAGCTGTAGAATATGCAGAAGACGTCATCATTCACTTCTTCACGAAAACAAGGAGAACAGTACAACACAATGTAACACAACGGGCAACACTGAGAACAATCAAACAAAGCAACCCGAAGTGACTTTATATACAAACATGGAGAAGACTGAAAACGAGGAAAAGGATATTACAATGGTGACATCACACGCTTCTACCAAACAAAGCACAGCATTATTGGCAACAGCAATCATACAAGTAAGAAATGAAAACAACTACAAAATGACATTACGAGCCTTAACCGATCAAGGATCACAGGCGAGTTTTATAAGTGAACGAGCTGCACAACAACTCACGGCTAAAAGGTATCCTGTCAAGGGTACAGTCGTCGGTGTGGGATCAACGAGAGAAGATATCAAACAAGTAGTTCAGATAAAGATAGAGTCAAATTGTGAAGATTTCACCTTGGAAGTCAGAACATATGTTATGTCGAAGCCACTGACTACTAAAATACCATCCCGCACCATCAATACCAATGATTGGCCTCACCTAGAAGGATTAGTCCTAGCTGATCCAACCTACTACCAGCCAGGCTGCATTGATTTGCTTCTGGGTGTCGACGTGTATGCACAAATTGTCCAAAATCAACTAATCAAAGGACCGCCAGGTTCACCATGTGCTCATAAAACAAACCTTGGCTGGATTTTGTTTGGGAATGTTGAAGATATTACACAACAAACAAACTCTGTTGTTGTTATGCATCACCAGATCATAGGAGAAGACTTATTGAAAGCACTCTGGGAGATAGAACCAGATTCGAAGAGGAAATACACAAAGGAAGAAAGGCAATGCGAAAGCTTCTATGAAGAGACTTACACAAGAAACAGCAATGGACAGTACGTCGTGCGACTCCCATTTCGTACCAATGAACCCAAAACACCGGATGGGAACACACGAGAAATTGCAATGAAACGCTTGATTCAGCAAGAACGGAGATTTCAAAAGACACCTGAAATGAGAGAGGAGTACGACAAGGTCCTAGAAGAATATTTAACAATGGGACACATGGAAGAAGTTCCAACCGATGAAGCAAACAACCGGTGTGTTTACCTACCACATCACGCCGTGGTTCGAAGAGATAAAGAGACAACGAAAATCAGAGTCGTATTCGATGCGTCATACAAAGGCGATAATGGCATATCGCTAAACGATGAGCTCATGATTGGCCCGGTACTGCAGGATGATATGCGCAGCGTAATAATAAGATGGCGCATGCATAAAGTGTGTTTCGCAAGTGACGTCATCAAAATGTACAGAATGATACTTTTAGATAAGAAGGACAGAGATTATCACCGAATATTGTGGCGTGGCAGCAAGACTAACAATGAGCTTAATTGCCAACTACCTGAAGTCAAGGAATACAGATTAAAGACAGTTACGTTTGGTACAGCATCTGCGCCTTACCTCGCCGTAAAAACTTTGATAAAGCTCGCTGAAGACGAAGGTGAGCAACATCCTGAAGCTGCTAAAGTTATTAAGGAGGACTTCTACGTAGATGATCTGATATCAGGCTGCGATACAACGCAACAGGCAATCAATGTTAGTAAGCAAATCATAACCATTTTGAAACGAGGTGGCTTCGAACTTCAAAAATGTGCGTCTAACGACTCCGAGTTTCTTAAATCTATAGACGTCAACAGGATTACCACAAAAGCTAACATAGATCTGAAAATAGACGGCACCATCAAAGCTCTTGGTCTGTCATGGAGTCTCGGTAGAGATGAATTTCATTACCAACTACAACTGGAACCAATATCATCAAATAATATAACGAAGAGAACTATACTGTCTGATCTACAGAAGTTGTTTGATCCACTGGGATGGATAGCACCAGTCATAGTCACAGCAAAGATTCTAGTACAAAGACTGTGGCTGGAAGGAATTGGATGAGATCAAGAAATTACCGAAGAGCTGAAAGAAAAATGGAAATGCATAAGAAAAGATTTACAAAAGGTCAATGAAATAAGTATCAGACGTTGGCTCAATACCATCAGCACTAAAAGGGAAGAAATAACATTGCATGGATTTTGCGATGCTTCAGAAAAAGCATACGCAGCTGTAGTTTACTGCCGCGTTCAAACTAGAAGTGGCAATATAAAGATAAATCTTATCGCATCAAGAACAAAGGTAGCTCCTGTCAAGACCATATCACTACCGCGTCTTGAACTGTGTGGAGCTACATTGCTGGCTAGATTAATGGCAAAAGTAAGCCAAGCTATGAGAATCCCTTCATATAACGTGTTTGCATGGACTGACTCAACTATAGTCTTAGCATGGCTTTTTGGAGAACCAAACAGATGGAAGCCATTTGTTGCGAATCGTGTGGTAGAAATATTAGAGCAAACAAGCAGCACGCAATGGTTCCATGTGCAGTCGGCACATAACCCACCTGACATAGCTTCAAGAGGAACATCTTTATCGGAACTACAACAGAAACCGTTATGGTGGTATGGACCCAACTGGCTTGCAAATGAAAATATCGAGTTCACGAGACCGTCAATAATAACCACTGAATCAGAAAGAAAGAAAAATATAAAGTCCCACGTAAATGTGGCCAGAAGAGGAAGGTGTGATGAGATTTGGAGTGATAACGGGACCAACTTCGTGGCATCCAACAAAGAACTATGTAAAATGTGGAAAGAAGCAGGATTTGAACTACCTGGCCCCATAGCTGATCAACTGGCAAACGATGGCACACAGTGGCATTTTGCACCACCTTATAGCCCAAACTTTGGAGGGCTATGGGAAGCCGGCGTGAAGTCTGTTAAACAGCATCTACGAAAAATACTGACCATGAATCTAACATTTGAAGAATTCACTACAGTGCTCACACAAATCGAAGCCTGCTTAAACTCTCGCCCTTTAACTCCAATAAATACAGATGTTGATTTGATAGATGACATACAAGTACTGACACCTGGACACTTTCTCGTTGGAGAAACACTAATTAATGTACCTGACCGTGACTATACTACTACCAACATGAACCTACTATCCAGATGGCAACATACCCAACGACTTGTTCAAGGATTTTGGAAACGTTGGCAGACTGAATACTTGTCAAGACTGAACCAAAGACCAAAGTGGCTAAGAAAAACGCCAGAGTTTGAAATTGGCGACATTGTGTTGCTTAAAAACGAAAATATGCCTCCTAGTAAGTGGGCATTGGCACGGATAATGGATAAATACCCCGGTCAAGACGGAATCACACGGGTGTATACAGTACGCTATAATGGTAAATTAACACGCAGATCAATCTCAAACTTATGCGCATTACCAATTAGCACTAAAGACTAATTATTTAGCATAGATATAGTTTATTTGTAACCGCATGTTTATTAAATTTAGTTTAGTGTTTATATCATGTTATGTCATATATTCCAAAGTATTTTATTACTCATTTAGAAGTTAGTTAATTATACAAGTAACCTCAAGTTTTCATTTTGTACCTGTTAAATTTTGTATACAATACCTGTTATGATGTTAGGTTAGGTTTTAGAATTAATTTGTTATTTCAGAAAAGGCCTAAAGCCCTTTTGGTGGGCGGTATGTTCGATTAAAATCCATATAACCTCTATAGCTATGTAGCCACCTATATTTGTAACACGTACGCCATTCATTCCTTAGTTTTAAATATTAGTGTCCAATATACTGTTGCATAGACCACACGTCTTTTCATTCCAAAACACCTCACAAGCAAACGTCGACCTTATCACCACAACATACCGCTTAAACCACTTGATTGCAAATTCGAGTTTACAGTCTATACAAAACTTATACATAGAAGTCGACATTGTCTACTTCTGTCTATTGGGTTAGGCCAGGAAGGTTCTGAATTTTAATGACAAAAAAGGTCCTAGGTATCACATAATATGACTAACACATCTTAAATGCCGAAAGCCAGAGCCAGTAGTAGAGACTTCTGGCTACTGTGAGTTAATAATTACAAGCTTGGAAATTCTCCTGATCCGGGTACGCTGATGAAATTTTAACAAAACATGAAATATAAACAATTCCACTGCACTCGGAGATATGACATCTCCCTGTCTCAAGCCTCTGCGCAATTGGATAAGTCTAGACTGGTGGTCTTGTACTTGGACATTCATAAAGAGATCTCAGCACTTCGATTTAACATTGACATTACTGTAACGATTCCAGAACTCATAGTCCACAAGCGTTTGTCACAGGCAGGCACAGGGCTGATTATACTTGTCGGACTTCTGTATAATCTGCCTCACTGTGTGGATATGGTCTATGGTGCCAATATACTTTGCACCCTCGTTATCACTCTATTACCTATAGAAAGTGATATCCTTCAAAAAATATACTGAAGATATTATTTTGCACACCAGAAATCCCGAAAGAAATCACATTCATAATCGTTATCAATTCAAAACACCAACATAGTTATCTTATTAATAACATAATATTTAATTTGTACCAGTTAACCATGATAAATATGAGATCAGCAAAATATTTTTTGTCATTTAGTTTTTTTACTTTCCAACAGGGCCCCAAATTATTGTGTGCCCTAGGGCCCCGGCATAGCTTATGACGGCCCTGGCTGCTTATGGAATGTATGAGGTGCTTTATTGCTAGTCCCCCCTACACAATACATTTAGGCCTCCCTTGTAGCTGTGTTCAAGGACATGGTAACTAAAACTTTTTATAATTACTTTCAAATTATCACTAGCAACCTGCCCCGGCTTCGCACAGGTGCAATGTAATTATAATGTATGTTTTACATGTATGTACAGAAACATCACTACAAACATGGATGGTGACTTGGTATTACTTATACTAATTAGAGATTATAATAACTTACTCCTTCTTAGAGCATTTTGTGCATCATTAGTCATTGCATCAGCCTCATCCAAAATAATCAATTTCGGCCCAGCTTTAAATATAGTTCTTGTTGATGCAAAACTCAGTATCTGCCCTCTTACAATGCCAATGCCCCGGTCATCAGATGCATTTAATTCTAGGACCTGTAAATTTGTATTATGTATAGTACTAATCGTCGGTTATGAAAATAAATCAGGTAATTGGATGTCTAATAACATGATCTCAAGACCAATAAAAACTCAAGACCAAAAAGTTTTTATAGGTCTTGAGATAATTGATATTAAGTATATTATTAATCCATTATGTCAGCTAAAATAATACACTGAACAACAAGAATTGCAATATTTCCCATAGCATTGTGCCTTACTTCAAGACCTTTGGAGTCACTATCCCTAAACCTCGCCTGCCTGATTGGGCTGCATTTGCCATGGCTCTATTGCTTATAAACTTACCATCGAGTTAAACTGTTGTGGTGTGTACATTTGTCTTGCGCAAGCTAATATCGTTGAAGTTTTCCCTGTTCCAGGGGGTCCATAAAATAGTAAATGGGGCAGTTGATTCTCCTTCATAAATTGGTTTACTAGAATGTTAACAAATAAATAATAACATTACAATAGCAATATATATAATAGCACCAAAACCAACCAATAAATATGGATACAAAGTTACCAACTAGTTTTGATAATATCATCATGAGAAATTAATTCTTCTAATTTCGAAGGACGATATTTTTCGACCCTGAAACGAGAAAGTCGCTGGTAAAAAAATAAGTATGAAAGATTTATTAATAACTTGGGTGTCTGTTATTAGAAATGTTTATTATAATATTGCTATCTTGTAAACTAACCATGGAAGGTTTTTGCTCACTTCGCCCACCGTCATTATTTCCAAGAAAGGCACGGCCAGTTGTTGCTTCAAACTACAAAAACACAGACAGAGATAACAGAGATTAGTGATTATTTATATGACATGTAGGTATAAATAATAATAAGCTCTCAAGTTTTTATGTAAAATACAGGTCCAAACACTAAATTAAATTAGAAAAAAATGCGCTAAAGCCAACCGGACCAGGTGTTCACAGGTTATTTATTTTATTATTTAAACTTTATTTTTTAAATTAGTGATGTTGATAATCGATTATCAATAATCAATTAATCGATTATTTAAATAATCATCCATAATTGATGGTGGATTTATGAAATCGATTACGTAGTCGATTATAATAAATAATCGTCAAAATTACTAAGAAAAATATTTTTTATTTACACTATTTACTAAACAGCAGATTATACTTGGCACATAATAAATAAAATAAAGGTGTTCATTAATAGTAGCCAAGTCTCTTTTTGCACTTACGACATTGTTAATAATGGTTAATAGTATAGTTAAAATGGGTAGGTGTATATGACAACATTACGGGATTCGAAAGAAATTTCATACACACATAATAAGTGACCGGGAATAACAAATAGGATATATTTTACCCCAGAAAAATGTGGGAATATCCCGGAAATCCCGAAAAACGGATATAGGAGAACTACTTACGGGATTTGAATGAAATTTCATTCCCACATAGTATGTGACCGGGAATAACACATAGGATATATTTTACCCCAGAAAAATGTGGGAAGTCTTACGGGATTCGAATGAAATTTCATACAGACACAGTATGTGACCGGGAATGACAAATAGGATACATTTTACCCCAAAATTATGTGGGAATTCACAGAAAACTTATGTAGGAGACCTACTTACGGGATTTAAATGAAATGTTGGTACTAATAGTTTGTGATTGGCGCTGGCATATTGAATACTTCTTTTCTCGGAACAAAGCGGGAATTTCCCTAACATTGAGTACTTCTTATCCCATGAACACAATCCGACAACAATTGTGTTACTAGGTAAAAGCTAGTAATATTTTTATTTATCTATTAGTGCATAGTTTCGTCTTTTGGTAAGTTTTATATAAACTCTTTTGTACAGTTGGTGGTCATGAACTATCCGCCTGACCCGGAGGCCTTTGTCCCTCCGGCAGGCAGCTTTGTAACAGCAAATACTGTTACTTATGATAATAAAAGTCATGTCGAATGAGTCAGGAATGGATAGGTACAGATGGTGCGCAGTCGTGTACATGTTTGCAAACATTGCAATAAAAGGCGGCGAAAGCATCATGGCTCTGATGGGACGTCGGGTTGTGGTTGCACCGATTCACAGTCGGAAATTCCGATTCAGGAATCTGTGCATAAAAGAATAAAAATATTTCTCAAGCCACATCCATTAAATCTGCCTTATCTCCATCTCCAGTAGGTCGTAAGGAGTATGATAAAAACGACTTCGCACCTTATGTTGTCCACATACAAAAAAAAAACTAGACTCGCCTAATGACGGCTCCAAACTGCATCCACTTTCTTTTCGTAAATACCCTAAGAGGAAAGGTATCCAAAATGGGAGTGTTAAAAAAATTGGCCGTAATAAAATTTCTATAGCATTTTCTTCATACACTGACGCCAATTCTTTTAAAGCCCAGAGTTAGTTGCCTTGGAGTAGAAAATTTAATTGCATTTATGTATTTTATTTATTATTTCCTTCAATGTAACAAGAATGGGTTTGGTGCGTGGTGTTCCTGCAGAATTGGTCTCCTGAGGAAGTCACAGAGAATTTAAAAATGTTATAATGGGTTGTGGTCCAATACTTAAGATTAGACGGTTAAATTTCAAAACCTTTCTGGAAGTCTGGAAGCCTTCTCAAACCATAGTTGTTTACTTCTGATGGTAAATTTTTACCTAAACGGATTTTTATTTGCTATAATGCTTTACCAGTAGAGCTCTATATCTACCCAACCATTCAATGTTTTAACTGTTGCCGTTTTGGACATACTAAAATTCAATGCCTAACCAAGCAAAATTACATCCATCTATTTCAAAATCATATGCTGACACCTTGGTTACTTCCCCCTTCATGAAAAGTCTCCTTCCATAGCATTTCAAAAAAAAGGATCAGCTTTGAGTCATTAAAATACAGTATTTCTTAAACCCCGTGGGGACGGAGTGAGAAGGAGAAGCGGGGGCCCCCTTCTCCTTCTCATGGGTATGATAAACATGCCCACAATTCCATCATCGAAGAATCTTCAGTCCGAGAACCATCGAATGGTTGTGCTCTCATTAATAAAAATGGGAATGAATCATCAGTCAGTTTTCCTTAACAGATTTTATTACCTACAGCACTATTTAATTTATTTACACAATTTAACTTTCACCGTCCAACGTTGCCCCTATCTAAGAAATGCTTTCCCACATTAACCAAAATGGACAGACAGACAGACAAACTAATTCAATGGAATTGTTGCAGTCTAATCACCCCTGTTTATTTTTATTTCCTTCCCTTCTTTTTCCAACTTGATTTTGGCTGTGCTATTACTGTATTATTATACGTTTTTTATTATTCTGATGTACTTTTGTTCGACTCCTTGCTTCTTTAGACAAAACCAGATATTCTCGTGCTCAATTGAGTCAAATGCCTTATTGTAGTCGATAAAACAGCAATAGAATGACACATTAAACTCCTTGTTTTTCACGATAATTTGTCTCACAGTATGTAGGTATATGATCTAATGTCGAGTTACCTGCCCTAAAGCCGGCCTGTTCCCCTGTTCCCCTGGTATTCGTCTAGAGTTCTTGTTATTCGGGCTAAAATTACTTTGGCAAAGATTTTATAAATATTGGACATTAGACTAATGGGTCTATAGTAATTTATTTCGGTCTTGGCACAAAAAGGAGGTTTTTGGAGCAGGATGATGGTTGATGCAGTCCACTGTGACGGAATAATTTCGGTATTCAATATATCGTTGAAAATACATGTTAGTAGTGGTGCAATTCATTGTTAATCTAGTCGGGACCAGGGGCTTTATCGTTCTTCTGTGTTTTGATTGCCTTGTGTATTTCATCTTCTAGCATGGGTGGCACATTATCATCGTTACTTAGTTCGGTAATTTCAATTTGGCTCTTGCTGGAGTATAGGTTTTTGTAGAAGTCCGTAGCTATTGATAGAATAACTAATCTTTTGGTTGTTTGTCCTGCAATATTGGTCCTTCATATTAGCCACCTAGTTGGTTTTGTCTGATAAAACTTTCAAGGGCCTTTTTTATACCACCGGTCTTGTTGATGAACTTTTCAAACGTGTTGAGTCTTAGGTGTTCTCTGTCTTTTCTTATATTTAATTTTATTTCTTTGCTCTATTTTCCTATTGCATCTCTGATAATTTTCGTTTTATTTGATAAACTAATTAATTTTGATCTTTTCTCAAAGAGCGCTGGATTTTTCTGATATGTATCTCTTATTATTTGATTCGCCTTCAATGTTGGTTTTAGGTTTTGCTATTAATATTTCGTCTATTGCGTTGTATTTCTGTTGGGTGCATAAATGCTCAAGAGATGATTCTGTCGCAGAGTTGAGATTCTCTTTTATGTTGGCTATTCTTACGTCGTTGTGGTACTGTTGTTTACGCTTTGAATGAGAAAAGCGAGCAAAGGATATAATAATAAATATCAAATGTATAAAAAATGAGGAAGGTAAGATCTTATCGGAATGAAATAAAGGAGCGATGTACTTTGAAAAATATAGATTGAAGAGAATGTATGTATGTGCACTATTTCATTAGGAAATCTAAATGTGAATGTCCAAAAGTAAATCCATACCAATTTCGTTTATTACGCCAGTAAACGGAATTGGTATGGATGAAGTAAGGAAGGCGGTGACCAGTATGAATAGCAAAAAATCCATGGGGCCAGATGGTATATAGTCAAAGTATTGAAGTTATTGAAAGATGGGTATTATTGGCTAACTTTCTTCAATAAGTAATTGCATGAGGAGGCCCATCTTTAAAAATGAGTGAGACTGTAACAGCTGTAGAGGAATAAAATTCATGTCGCATACTATGAGAGTAAGTGATAGAAAATGATTGCGAGATGAAAGCGAGATCACCCAAAACCAAGTAAGGTTTATGTCAGGCCGTGGGACAATGAAGGCCATTTTTGCACTTCGTCATTTAGGTGAAAAGTATAGACGTGCACATGGTATTCATTGACCTAGAGAAGGCATACGATAGAGTCCCTAGAAAAGTTTTGTGGTGGGCACTGAAAGAGAAAGGTGTGCCTGCGAAATATGTGAGGTTGATTCGTGCTATGTATACAGTTAATCTAGTACCCACGTGCGGTCAGCTGCTGGAGCCACCAGCTCCAGTTCGGAGTTCAGTTTTTTAGTATTGAAAATCCTCACAGATCTGCCACCTGGGCAAGTGTGAGGTGACTTCATTAATTTTGATGGAGACCAAGAGTATAGGTACAGACGCCAGCAGGTCAAGATATCTAAAACTGTAAAATCTTCCCAATTGAATATGAACCTTATCGTTTTGTTTTAAAGTTGAAAATCAATCAAAGAAATTTGACAGATTATGGTAGCTTGATGTGCTGGCCTCTGTACCTAATGATAGTGTCGATGGGTAGAAGGGGACTAAATTCACGTGTAGTCAGCACATTGAAATGATAACATTGATTTTCAACTTCTCTATAATTATAATAGAAAAAAATATAATAAAAACAATCACTATATCTGGTAGGATAACATTCCGAACATATTTGGATACACTTGTTTTTTTTGTTGAAAATTCATTTTTGTTTTAACAATAATTATATACGAAGTCAGTTTCATATGTTGAATACCTAATAATAGGGGTTAAAGTATGAAATTGCCGTTTTAATGTAATAGGTACTTCGAATTGATATAGAACCTTCATGGTTTGAGATTTTCGAGTGAAACTTTTTTCACATGGTACTATTATCGACATTCGGATGTTTTTTTTTTATTCAGCTTAGACAAGAAAGATGGATACTTCGAAAATTCGAGTGATTTTTTAATACGAGTTTTGACGCAGAACTAACGAGGCAGAAACAGCTCGCAATATCAATGTTGCGTTTAGAGAGGTGACAGCTAATGAACGCACTCTGCGATTTTGGTTTAAACGCTTTCGTGATGGAAACTTTGATTTGAAGATCGAACCACGTGGAAGACCGCCCACACAGATGAATAACAATGAATTGAAAGAGATAGTGGAAGCCGATCCGAGCCAAACTACCCAGGAATAAGCGGCATGGTTTAACGTTACCTTACCAACAATATTGACTCATTTGCGTCAAATCAATAAAATAAAAAAATATGAAAAATAGGTGCCTCATGATTTGACTGATCTGCAGAAAGGAACGAGTGTTGCAAACTTGTGTTGCCTTGTTGAATCGATACAGAAATGAAGGAATATTGGATCGAATTGTGACATGTGATGAAAAGTGGATTCTTTACGATAACCGTAAGCGAAAAATGCAATGGCTGACCCCAGATCAAACGCCGCAACAGTGTCCTAAAGTAAAGCTTAACAATAAAAAGGTAATGGTAACTGTTTGGTGGTCTCAGCATTGTGTTATTCACTATAGCTTTCTCCGATCTGGTCATGCAGTAACGGCAGATGTCTACTGTGCTGAACTCCTAATTAATGATATAAATGATAAATATGAATGATAGCGGTTGCTTCTGGTTGTTATGATGCTATATGGCTTATGTAATAATAGATTTGACTGCATTGACTTAAGTAACAAACTATGCTACAAGGTACCCAGAACTGTAATCCGGCGCGGAGTGCGCGCACCGCGGCTATTCCACACAGATATGTGTAAGACTAATGTCGGGGTACTTGCACCTCTTCGTCGCCTTGTTGGTACATATAACACACACTTCATGGACCTAGATATATTCTTCCTGTCTAAACAACAATTTAAAAATAAAGCTACACAAATTATAAAGTTTTCACAGTTTGCGATTTTAATCTTTCGCTTCTTTTCTTTCTTTTAATAACTCGTGGACAATGGTGTGGGTTATATATTTGCTATTTCAATGTGTTTATTACTTACTTGCAACTCTGTAATGTGTAACTGTTTTTTGTCCCTAATAAATAAATAAATAGATAGCAAAACTAGCAGTGAAACTGCCCCGACTCATGAATAGATCTTAACCATTATTGCTCCATGATAACGCGAGACCTTATACAGTTATACAGCATGAGAAACCGTTTTAACTCTACAGGATCTGCAATTAGAAACCATTCGAAATTCGGAGGCGTTTGGTGTAGAATACGGAAGTCACCCTCCGTATTCGCCAGACCTTGCTCCAACGGACTACCAATTTTTTCGTGATTTGGACAATTTTCTACGTGATAAAAAGCTACAAAGGCAGTACAAAATGCTTTCACAGTTTGTCGAATCTAGATCACCAGAGTTCTATCGCAAAGGCGTAAATTACCTTCCTATTAGATAGCAGCAATGTAATTATAATAGTAATGATAATTATTTTGATTAAATAAATTATGTTAAATTTAAAAAAAAAACTAATTTCAATTTACATTATCGGCAATTTCATACTTTAACCCCTAATATTTGAAGTCCTTACAATTTTATTAGTTTACTCTAATTTACTTTTTATTCATAACACTGGATATGTATTCCTCCACATCAGCTCGGGTAACATTTTCACTTGTTTGACTGTCAAAAACAGCACTAGCTGATGGTGCCCAGGGCCACATGACGCGACGTGTATACGCACTTATCATATCCAATTTTGCATCTGATGGAATATGGTACACACTATGTTCTTTACCACTCTTGTCGATGCTATAATAGTATTTACATCCCCTGCTCTTAGATATAACCGCAACCCAAGGATCTGAAAATTTAATTACTTACACAATTTCTCCGTGTGGCTTACACATCTTAAAAAAAAATTTTTTTTTTTTACATAGAACTAACAAAAATTGCCATAAAAAGTTTTAGTACTATAATAATGCTTCTCTAAGTTGCGTTTCCTTACACAAAATTATTCAAATAAATCAATACTTTTTTATGTTTTATTTAACAAGGTTTACTTATCCTTGAAGATTAATCTGATAAATTGTCTAATGATGTTAACATTTCAAAATATTACTTTATTAAAATAAAGTTCCATACCTTTGACTTCTTTTAAAAACAGAACGGATCCAACAGTATAAAACATATCATTTCTATTTATTCTGTCTGGTGTATCAATTGTTACCGCTCTTTTCACTTGTTTCATGGCGCGATATTCTAAATTACTGACAGCAGATTCAAATTGTTCCATATTATACAATCTCTTAGTTCTTATCTGAAGAGCTTGATTGTCAAAAGGTTTATTTAATGCAGAACAGAACAAATTACATTGGTTTATTCTGAAACAAAAAAAAACGGCTTACGGAAGGCGGCCCATTTAAATCGTTTGTATAATTTTACATATTAAGTTGCTCTTATGAAATTAGTAAACTTACGAGGCAAGTAGGTATGGATGAAAGAGTCAATTAAAACGCGGACGTTCTCAAAATGAACAGATTATTAGCATCCTTTACCAAAGAAGATAGTTGAGGTGCATAATGAAAGTAGATGAGGCCAATATTGGTTCGCAAAATATCGATGGAAATCTAATATAAATTTTCTACCCTCCAAACAAAATGAAGATAAGCTGTATAACTTCGGGATCACACTTGTAGCAAAGATATAATACTGTAAAATAAATTTAATTACCTGTCGCTTAATGAATAGCTTGAGATATCGATTCCACCCAACATCAAAGCGTCTATAATGTGTAAAGACTTGCTGTGCATTTGATTATTTCCTTGGCCTCGATATTCTTTGACAACCTAAAGATAACAAGTTTTGTTCATTTCAGAATTATGCGTGTGTGTCACCCCAGCCAAATGTTGTTTCCTATCAAGACTTTGTTCTTAGTGATGTCGTGTGTCAATAATGTTGTGGATAAAAGTCAATATTATTGGAAATGCGACCGACCTGTGGATGTCGTCCCAAAGACAGGCCCCTGTCACTCGTCTATACTTACAGGATATACTATGTATCATATCATCTATGGAAGCCTCCCTACGCTTGTGAGCACCATGTATACAGTACACGACTCGCGATATCGCATTCACCATAGGGTATTTTACACCATTTAAGAAAAAATATAAAAATGCATGTTCGTTATAGATTTTAAAAGTAAACGAGAAACAGCGATATTTATTTATAAAATGCTTGTAAATTTTATAATTATATTTTAAAAAACTCGTATTTTTTAATGATTATTTTTTTCAAATGTCTAAAACGTCATTGGCCACATTGGGTTCCGCCGTGACGTCGCTCCGATAGAACACAAACAATTTTTTTGTCATGCTCTGTGTTATTGTTAACCGCCACGTGACACGTCAATAACGAAAATCCGTGTTCTCTACGCCAAGCGATAAATTCTAGTATCTAATAATACCACATGAGTAGATAAACGGAACACAAACAAAGCTTCATACAACCGCGCGAAACGGTTGCACTACTACAAGCACAGCCAGTTGACAATCTTAGGGTCAGTGCGATGCACGTTGTATGTTTTATTAGTTTGAATATTTTAATGTAAATCGTGTTTTTTTTAATGAATAATGGTTGTTTACTATACTGTGAGTATGAATAACAGTAGAAAAAATAAAAATCTTATATCATTCTTTTAACTACTTATCTCACGGAGGACAATAGGTATCTACTATCTAACTAAATATTTTTGATTATTACTTTTTCAAGTACTTTTATTTAGTGTGTATGATCCTTTTTTTATAAAAAGAGGGTACTACACGGTTTTAATTGTTATTACAAGCTTTTACTAAACATTTGTAGGTATGTGGGTGTGTGTATCTCTATCTCACTCTCTGTGGGATGACCTCTCTTTTTAGTGTGGACCAAGGTATTGTTAACTCCATATTAAAATCTCTCAATACCTTCTTTAAAAGAGTCACCACACAAACCCAATCCGATTTTAAACACTATCAAATAATGTGCCAATACATAAAAAGCTAAACTAAGATTTCTGAAATTAAAAATACCAAAATCTCGTGTAACAAATGCTTTTCAAGGTTGACGAATCAGTGAAATAATATCCCATTTCCTAAGGATTTGGAAATGTGGCAACATTGACCCCACATGTGCGTTTGTTTACTTTGCGGTTCACAACTTCATTTTGAGAGATTTGTCTGTAATCAATGTTAAAATTGAAGAAATGGTGCAAAATTTTGTAGTGCGTGGTTGTGGTAGTACGTGGTGTGCAGAAGAATTGAAAATGCCAAAAATATACAAAAAGATAGTTAGAAGGTAAGGTGGCATCGTTCGGCATTGAACTAACTGTAAAGTAAGTTGTGTCGGTTGAAAAGCAAAAACTTGCATTTCAATAGGTGTTACTGACGTCACCATAAAGACGTAAATTCAATATGTGAAGGAAAAATTCGACATGACGGGTAGGTATCGCGGTGGCTTAGTGGTCATAGCGTCTGGTGTACCGAACCAGAAGACGCAGGTTCGAATCCTGCCCGCGGTCGTATTTTTCCTTTTCTAAATAACTTTAAAATCTTAGCATGGAAAATGCCAAAAATATACAAAAAGATAATTTAAACACTAGTCTAAAAACATGGGCGAAATATGAATATGAATATTGTATTATTAAACGACTTAAAAAAGGAGGAGGTTTTATGTTCGACAGTATGTATTTTTATGTATGTAGGTACACAGATTTCTCCCCCATTTGTGGACCGATTCTCAAAATTATTTTTTTATTTGTAAGAATATACTACTGAGGTGGTCCCATTGCCACCAAGTCAGGATCCGATGATGGAATCCCCGGGAAATCGAGGGCAACCCAACAAATATTAATAGGTGTTAACAATGTTTTTCATATATTTTCTAAAGCTATTGAGTACATTGAGAGTACTACATTTGCGTATGGTCATAATAATCTCATGACGCTGAGCTGATGAAGGAAGGTTTAAGGTGGAAGACAACTCTTTAACGGCTAGGAGTTAGGTGATTTCTTGTTCTAGAATAATGTATAGAAACTTGTCGATGTCGATTATTGATTTCTCTGGAGACAACAGACTAGAGTGAGTGCTAGAAACTAGAAGTATTAATAAGAAAATAATGGAGGTTGTCAATTCGACGCGTATTTTTTAGTTATGTTTGTGAGTTTGTAAGGGGAAATCTCTGGATCGACATAACCGATTTTTAAAATTCTTTCACCATTGCAATCCTACATTATTCCTGATGGACATTTTTAGAATGTCGGTCTCGTATGACATTTAAACGATATTCGCGCTGCTCGGAAGTCTCGTTAGTCAGTCGATTTCGTATAATACTAAGACGATGCGTCACTCAAGGCCCTGACCTCCTGCAAAGTCAACTCCAGGCTGGTTCTAAATGCCATAAAAACTCTTAATGAGCTAGGTCGCAGGAACAAATTACGACTAGTTTGGGTCCCAGGGCATGCAGGCATTAAAGGTAATGAGAAGGCCGATGAGTTAGCTAGAACCGGATCGGCAAATGCCATGATTGGACCAGAACCATGTAGCCATCAAGAAGGCCTTACAGGACTATGCCGATACAAAACACAAAGAGAAGTGGTGCAATAGCTTAGGGCTAGAGCACTCAAAAAAATTTTTCGCGAGCAGCACCACACGCATCTCCAAACCATGCTGGGGACAACAGAACAGATCACATTTGGTCGAAGATGGTTGCTGGCCATGCCAGCCCCCACTGCTAAGATAAGATAAGGCTACATAAAATACTAAAATGGTAAGCAACTACGTAATTTCCTAGGTAAAATAAAACAAAGGTTACCCTATTTAGAAAGAGAGAATCTGCCCACAGTGAGCAAGATAGCGATACATAAGTTTTGCTTCAAGTAGGTATTCGAAGTGTGGTCTCCATTTTATCTATACCTTCATGTTCATTACGACCTCAAGATTGATTTAAAACAGTATTCAAAAAGGGTGTAATGCCCTATTCCAGCACCTTTTGACTCTTCACTTATTAAGACATCTGCATCGACAACCGAAATGCACAGCTCATGCGGATGCACATGTGGTGGAGGTCGGAATGAAATTGGGTAGGGCCGACGCCTACCTGCCCCTTAATACCTGTGCATCCGCCTGCATTCCCAAAGGGAATGCAGGCGTGATGGTATGTTATGTCCAATTTAGAGTTTTGCAACACTAATGATACACAAAAGATGATAGGAGCAAAATGAAAGACGGTTCAGAGCGAGAAAGACGGAGGAGATTATCATAAACATGCATTTTTATAATTTTTCTTACGTGGTGTAAAATACCCTATTACTTAAGCAATTCAGGAATAAATAACTAAACGATTTTAAAATACGGTGGGTGGAATAGGTTATTAATACTTTATGCACAGTTGGTACAAAGGCGGTCTTAATGCCATACGGCATTTTCTGCCAGACAACCTTGGGGTGATGCAGAGACGATAAAACAGTAGATGCACTAGTCAAGTAATACAAGACCACGATTGACAAAACTAAATATACAAATATATTAAATAAACATAAATACAAGAAAAACTACATAACATACATATTAAATACAAAAACATACATATATAATAATATTATATATAGGTATATATAGATATAAGATCAATCAGAACTATGAGAGGGACATTGCAGGAGGCGATTGTTATTAGATCGCAAGTACTTTATATTGTGATTGGTACATAAATACTGAAAGTGAGAAGTTAAGTAAGAGGGAGAATTGGAAGAACTTAGTAAAGAGTAGAGCGTAGTCAGTGCCCGCATGTGTCTACGTTGCCGAATGGGCAACCATTTAAGCAACAGACGATACTCAGACACATGATCATATTTACGAAGATTAAAGACGAATCGAATGCAGTTATTAAGAAGGCGATCAAGTTTATTGAGTAGATCAGCATTCAGGTCAAAGTAGCACACATCACCATAATCAATAATTGGGAAAATTAGGGACTGCACAAGCATTGTCTTGGTCTTAGGTGGCAGTATGTTTTTCAGGCGATATAGAGACCGAAGCGATCCCGTCACCTTCTGACAGACACTTCCCACTTGATTTCGCCAGCTAAGGGTAGTGTCGATGTGCAATCCTAGATCTTTAACACTAGGGCTAAGCGGTATGATCGAGCCATCAAAAATAATTGGGGGAAGGTTGATATTACCCAATTTGCAAATACTGCGATGACTCCCTATGATAATGGCTTGACATTTGTCAGGGTTTACCGCAACCCCAAACATGTCAGACCATTTCTTGATGGCCTTCAGATCACAATTTAATGCATTGATTGCATCAGATGTATTCTCTACCCCAGCTTGACAATATAACTGCAAGTCATCAGCATAAAGATGATAGGCACACTGAATTTTATGAGTAATGAAATTTATGAAAATAGAAAATAGAAGAGGAGAAAGTATGCCGCCTTGTGGGACGCCAGTCTCTATGTCACACCAGTTTGAAGATAATTCCTCAACATGGACAGACTGCTGACGACCCCGAAGATTTGAAGAAAACCATTCCAGCGCTTCTTGGGAGACCATAAGATGGGTCAGAAGAGAAAGGAGAATGTCGTGACTGACGGTATTAAAAGCGTTAGAGAAATCGACCAGTACCAAAACAGACACCTTGGACTCCTCCATGCCAGTTTTCATATCGCCAATCACTTTAAGAAGAGCGGATATAGTGCTATGGCCTGGCCTAAACTTACGTTACTATTAATAAAATGCATACCTCTCCATATATCAGCGTTTTAGGTGGCAATGTGAGCTGTAAATCTACGACAGTCTTCCAGATATTCGCTTCCAATTGAAATACTTTCTTGCCTCCACAACCTAAAAGTAGATTATTAAAATTTAATTTGAATACTTTAAATTATTATTAGTTTTAATTTTAAATTAAATGTGAGTTTGGATGTTTGAATGAAATTTCATACACACGTAGTATGTGTGTATGAAATTCTCGGAACAAAGCGGGAATTTCCCTAACATTGAGTACTTCTTATCCCATGAATACAATCCGACATCAATTGTGTTACTAAGTCTAGGCGTACGAAGTCGCGGTTAAAAGCTAGTATTTAATAATGAAGTATAGTTTAATATTTAAATATTAGGTAGTGCTTTACCTACGAATATCCTTAAATCCGGACTATTTTTACCACTACTTAAAAACATAAAATGCCAGTCGTATATATTTTTGAAATACACTTTTAGATCTGAGCATTTCTCCAAATAATCTGGTGGTTTATTCAATATATTTGCTTTGAAAGAATACAAGCTGTGAGAATCTGACGCTGGCTTCTTTATTAAGGCTCTAATAGATGCTAGGGTGTCGTCGTGGTTTAAACGTTCTGGTTGTGTTCTTACGGCATCTGGCAACTAAAAGTAATACAAATAAATATCATTTATTGTCATAATTATTTAAAAGAATTGATTATGTAACACATACATACTTTCCATAATTTTAAACATTGCTCTTTCATTTCAGCTTGAGAGCTTTCTTTCAAATTTTTGTCTTCACTGTATCTAGCTATTTTATGTAAATTTTGAATTTGTTTTTGTCCCAGTCTGAAAATACCTTGGAATTAACATAGATGCACAAATTCTTATTTCAAATAGATTATAATGAGGTAGCGGCTACATACAAGCAGTTACTTTTATATATGTATTCAAAAAAGTTTTTATCTTCTTTAATGACTTCTAGAGGTACTAATTGTGTGACATCTCCTCCACGTTCGACGTCACTCCACAATATAGAGTTAACTGAGGCGAGGTGTTGCTCCGCAGGTTCAGTCCCTAATCTTTTCCACAAACATACCAAGTATCTCTCCGAATTAGCCGGTCTTGAAGTCACCGGCTTATGAACACAAACTAAAACAAAAAACAATCAGTATTGTAGTACTAACATTTGATAATTAAACACATTTTCATATTAATCATAATTTCAGACGTACAGATGAATACATTAAGTTAATTACTTTATATTTTACCTTTATCAAAACATCTGTACATTATGTATATCAAGCCCACACTAAAAAGTGTGAAGATATCAAAGAGCTTGACAACAAAATGGCCACCAGTTCTCACAAGCATCAAAGCAGCAAGACATTGACAAAGGTATAACTGCTTTGATAGAATTTCTTGGATATTTTCTTGACCTTCCACAGAGAAACCCTGAAATGACCATAAGACATCAAAGTACCATTAATAAGTGTGCTTTGATGATTATGACATCAAATAATTCTGGCTCATAGTTATATTGATGATTGATGAGAAATTTGTGACACTGTCAGGATGATTGTCTCACTCAAGCATTAAAACGGCTGAAGGGATTTGACTGAAAGTACGTACGCACATATATGTATAAGTATAATTTATATTATTATGTCCCAGATTAACATATGATACTTTAGATCCCAAAAATTTGCTTAATTTTTAAATAAAGTAATATAATGCTATTGAGAATGGCCCTAGGTCGAGTAGATTTTTTCCTGAAAATGTAGGTAAGTATATCCATATAATTATGAACCTGAACACACCATATAGACACAATTTCATATTTACAAAAAATATTTAACGTTATATTAACTGACACAGGAGCGAATCCGAAGGTAATATTTTACCTTCGGATTCGCTGTAGTAGTAAGTACTAGTATCACGAATGAGGCAAAAAAGATAGTATCAAGAATGGGGCAATAAATGCTTACACCGTCAGCCATAAGAAAATGCACTCCTTTATCATCTGTTTGCTTTAGCACATGTTCCTTCAATGAAATAAGATTCGCAGGGTCAAATATATTTCCGTCATTTTTTACACCATAATATGGGTTGAAAGTTTCAGGCGTTCCAGCATAGAAATTAGATAGTTTAAAATCGTTGGGTCCTTTCAAAGTAAATCCGAAACCTAAAACAAATAAGCAAAAATCATAGAGGTGCATTCACCACTGCAAACTTTGTAAAAATAATTAAGTAAATGATATTTAATTTCGTAAATAGATCTTTTAAGTGGCATGACCATTGGATGCCAAGTCGAAGGTCTCGATTTCGAATCGAAGGCACGCAACTCTGACTTCGAAATCATGTACGTATTAATAATTAATTATCACTTGCTTAAACAGTGAAAAAAAACATCGTGAAGAAACCTGCATGCCTTAGAAATTTTATCGACAGCGCGGCGTGTGTACTGCACTAGGCCAGTGTGGTGGACTATAGTCTAATTCTGTGAGAGGAGACCCATGCCCAGCAGTGGGACAATATATGGGTCGATGATGATGATGATTGCTAACTGACGACCTCTGAGAAGAAACACCGAAACAAATTCGAGCTCCCTTTTAAAGTCCCGACATAAAATAGTAGCAAATATGCGAGTGTTACAATTGAGGGCAATGTCTGAAATGACCTTTTCAAGAAAGAACTATAGGTCCTTTGAGTAGACCAGTCCCAGCCGACCGTAGCTCGACCATGATTTAGAGAGTTCAACAACCTTTTATTAAGTATAGTGTAAATGAATTATGTCGAAAATTGCTACATAATATGTTGCTTTCTTGTGCAAAAGCTTTTTTTTTAGTGTCGGATGGTACCTAAAATAACTGAGTAGCACTTAGTATGCTAATGCTTGTATGTATGAATGAACGAAACTAAACTGTCTCTGGTCGGATTTTACTTCGCAATGATAGAAAGAAAACACCTGTGAGATTTACAGATTCTTTCTTTGGTTTGCATTCTATTATCCAACTTTAAGAACATAAGGATTTATAGAGATTAATACTACAATGGAGATTTTTAAAGAGCAGTGTGAGGAATAGTAGTTATTTAGAGGTAAAAATTTGTTAACACGGTAAAGACATTAATTTGCATATTCATGACCTTCATTGGTAAATTTGATTCACCAAGTGGTAGGAATTCCAGTGTCTACACATGAGTGTAGCCTTTATAGGCTGAAGAACATTCATCTAATTCCAGTGTTCTGGTTTAAAACAAAAGTGTGAGAGGTTGAAATTGCGTGGTGTTATCAAAAACTTTTTTATGAAGTGTTCACTTTACTAATTCACCGACGATGCAGACTTTAAAACTGGACAAGTAAATGAATTTAAACATGGTCGTTCATGAACATTTGATGCTCCACGGTCAAGCCGCCTATCGAAGTCACTACAGAGATTATTATAGAAAAATCCATAATTGTACATGACGATGATGGTTTATGTACCTACTTACTTTTATTATTGTCCCTACTTTAAAAAAGTCTTACTTATTAAAAGGACCTATCAAAAGGACCTCGGTATAGATAATATTACCGTGAGTGACCTCGGTATGTCAGTCACCGTGTACCTAATTGTAAGTACAGTGTGTATGTAAATAATAGAGCGATTGTAAACCGACAAATTATGATCGGGCGCCCAGTTACAATATAAAGCGTTACATATTCTTATCTCCTTTATGTTTATGTGTACGAAAAGCCTACACAAACTCAGCTTTTACTGGAAACTTGAGTAATATTTTGAGACAGTTAAATAATTCGGAATGTTTCTTTGACGTTTTAATATAATGTACATCAGAATAGAACTGTAGCTATAGAAGACAAACCAATTACCTTTGGCTCTCCACCCCTTCCGATATAACACATATTCTGAAAATCCACCAGGCCCAGCACATACATCAGCAAAATATAATATTTCTTTCTTATCCACAGCATCTTCACCACTTGGTTTCTTCGGGTTTGTGAAATAAAAATTAAATACCGCATCTATATTGGCCATCTTCACGGCGGCTCTGTTCAGAAATATAACTGAACCAATAGTTTCGTACGGATTACTACGAAAACGTGCGTGCCTTAAGTCCTCGTCATCTAAATCATCAAAAATGGACTGCAAACAAAACAACAAATACAGTGGCTACCACAAATTAGTTAACTTCTGATTATGGAACAATACTTTGTATCAGATATAGCTCTATATTAATACAGGGTGTTACAAAACTACCCGAAAAGCCGATAAGAGATTAAATGGGGCCTTATAACGAGTCCATTCACAATATTTAAGAACCGTAGTAACGCTGTATAACATACCCCAAAAAAATAATAATAATAATCTTTATTAAAAGGTAAACAACTAAATTTATGAATGAAAAATAGAAAAACTATTAAAATAGACAATTATTAGGTTAAATAGGTAGGCCTTTCTGTTTAATAATCTGGTTCCCTGTTACGACAGCTGACAACATTTTTGGCTTTGTTATTTAAATATATTTTTTACGGGGTATTTTGTAACACTTTGTATATATCTATAGTTATAGTATCGATTTAATCGTTTTGCGATGGGTTGTCGGCTTGTCGCGTGCATCTCACCAACTCTCTGTCTTTGAAAATCCGTCAGCACAGTATGTCTTACACAATCGGTGCAGAAGACAGTAGGAGTCGTTTCCTAGCAACTTTCGTCATTTTTGCAAACTCAACACAACATCAGTGATGATGTGAATACTCGAATTCGCAACCGCAAAAAATCAGCCTTAATTCTGAATTCTGACATCCAATTTAATCACAAAAAAGTGACAACACCTTGAATAAGTAAATTATGTTCATCATCCACTGCTGGACGTAAGCCAGGCTGCCAGTTGCCTTCCGCACGTCGTCGCACCAATAAGCCAGCGAGCGCCCCGCGCTACGCTGGCCTAGACGCGATCTCCACTCAAGAACTATTTTGCTCCAACTATTGTCGCTCCGAGACCAACCCATTGCCACTTCAGCGTACAAATACTTTGGTTTAAGGGATTACTTCATAGCGAATTCTATCCCTTAGAAAGACTCCGAGAGACTCAACATAATTATGTTACAAAAGATAAATGTAGACATGTTATCTTCTTGCCTTTTTTTCTTGTTTTTAATTGGAAATGGTATAAACCTAAAGTTTAAAATACGAAATACCTTCGAATTTAGTACACCTTTTAATATTGCAGGATCAACAAAATCCGTTTCATCATCAATTGTTGTTTTCTTTGGCCCTCTTTGTAACCATTTATCTAATACATCACCAGTTAATGGTTCATCAGGTGCTGGATCAAGCCATTCCTGTGAATCAAATAAAAAGCTGATAAAACAGTATAACAAAATTATTCAAAATAAGGTAAGAGTCTGTCGAAACAGATGAACATAAATTGGACTGATGTAAAAGGTAAGAGATATGTAGATAGGAACAAATATTGCACTGCCAAATTCATTTGTTCAGGCCGTAGCGGACATCGTAGCTTCAAAATTTTAGTAGTCATCTCCAGAACAATTTGAATTTGTTGCAAGGAATCTTATCTTGAAAGGAGAGAAGATCTAGTAGTAGTGTTTTCGTTTCGTCGTTTTCGTAAAATCGTAAATGAAAGATCGGTACTATGGTATAATCGTAAAATAATAAAAGTTACAAATTCAGTGTTTGTTCGTTAAAAAGATGTTGTTCGTGTCGTCGTTGTAAGGCAAAGAGAAAGAGACCGAGCACAATTTTCTCGCCACAGATAATATAGATAGCTAATGCATGATTTTATACAAATCAATAATAATTTAAAGTTCGTGGCGCCATCTGTTTACAGAACGCGCGCAGCACCGCTAAACAACCGCGCGCCCCTGCAAACAGATGGCGCTGAACAAGTAGATAGAAGATGGGAAAAGTATATACAGTCGAGAGCTGAAGCAAGTGAAAACTTCAACATGCTCTTGACTGTACAGAGGACAGCAAATCAAGTACGCCAATCTGTCAAATTTCATTGATAGATTTTCAACTTTAATACAAAACCATAAGGTTCATATTCAATTAGGAGCAAGATTTATAATAAGATACTACTTACTACTTCTTCCTTTGCTACCGGTTTTCCTTCCTCAATGATTTCCTTAATATCTTGAGGTAAAGCCCCCACCGCTGATGGTTTTGCCCCTAATCCTCTACGTCCTTTTTGCGAGGATGCCTCAACTGGTTGTGTTCTACCATGTTCGAATTTACCTAAACCTTTTCCTGGCTTGAAGCCCATATTCATCATCATACGTTTAGATTTTTCTGAATACTCCCCATTGTATGCCTCTTTCATTTTATTGCTTTTTTCAGGATGTTGATTATAAAAGGTGTCTCCTAAGTCTTGGAAGGTTTGACGAACGGCAGTATCACCATCTTCTCCTTCATCAAATACAGGGCGATAGTCATCATTCTGATCATTTGGTGAAGAACAGTTCTCACTTAAACTACTTCTGCTTAATCTAATATTCTCTTCTGGACTTCGATCCCCATAGCTCTGTCTAACTTTTCCTGGTAGTTGAAAATCACCTCCATAATTGTCAGCAGTTGGTGTATCAGCACTATCTTTATCCGATTCTTGCACAGCTGAACAACAAATATTATGAAGAAATTATAATTGATTTAACACAGATACCTTATTTTCACATAACATTTTGTATTGTGTTTTGTATAAACATATTCAGGTGTTTAAACTCAACATCAATCATGCAGTTCATACTCATAGAGAACATGCCACTGGCATCGCCAACAATGCGGCAATGCCAGTTTATTGTTAATGTCATTGGCAACCATAACCCCCATGCTAATTGCTGCATTTCCTTTACATTTTTCATATGTTGAGATGAATATGTATACACCTCTATATTTATCTAATATATAAAATTCTCGTGTCACAGTTTTCGTTGCCATACTCCTCCGAAACGGCTTGACCGATTTTGATGAAATTTGGTACCCTAATAGTATGTGATCGGGAATAAAGTATAGGCTACTTTTTATCCCTGAAAAATGTGGGAATATTCCGGAAATCCCGAAAAACGGATATAGGAGAACTATTTGTGCTTATCGGGGAGGTCTGAGAATAGGCCAACATCTATTTTTTTTTTTTTTTATGGCAAAACAACGTTTTTGGGGCAGCTAGTTTTTGTATAAATTCATATGTTTAAGATTTTTTAAACTGATGTAACAACACCAAATCTAAACAATTCCTTTTGATTCATTAATTTGCAGCAAATACATTTGATCCCTACAATAGGTATGATCAAACAAAAGTATTTATTTTTAAGTATTGTTTATTTTTATTAAACATTTAAGGCATTTTAATGTTTAAATTGGGTATTATATAGGATAGATAAATATGACTGGGCAGTATATATTTCTTTTAAACTACATTTTAAAGTTAACTTCTATGAATCATGGACCAATTAAATTCTCAAGCACTTGTCAAAAGTAAAACAAATAGTTGGAAGTAGTATACATAATTATAGCAAAAAAGTTAACTTTATAGGTTACTTAACTCAAATCTTATACTGTTTCATCAACAATGTATGTTGCTCTAGACATTGCTCATCTAATATACACGATGATTTTGTAGTCGTTTTGGAACCGAAAATTTTAGACTCTATATCAGTAATAGAACCTATTAAAATATAATTTAAATTAAATAAAAATATATTATTTTATTGATTATTAAAAATAATGTCATATTCGAACAAAAAATGAGAACTCATGATAATTCCACTCAATGTTACGTACTACGATCACTACGATCGATGTCATTCAATGTTACACACACAACACTAAGCGGTAAAACATGCCTAGACACGTTATCCGCCCATTGGATGCGGCGCGGGGCCCGCTGCCTACAATCCACGCACACAGCTGTAATGTATTATGTACCTACCCCTAGTAACAGGCTGCGCGGCGCCGGCGCGGCGGGCGCTGCCGCGCCGTCGCCCGCGCCGCACCCACCCCCGCTAACCGACCCACACCCGCCAGTTCTGCTGCAACTCGCGCGCGATAAAGGTTGCATTGTTTACGTTTTACGTAGCCACGCGAAAATGAGTCTTCAGTATGAATATTCGAACGCGGAGTAGGTACTTGACAATGGTTCAGCTGTACACTGTTACTAGTTACAATTTGGAAGGCCAAAGCCTCAGCTTTGGCCAAGCGGTTGTATTCCCGGCCAGAACATTTAAAGGCGCTGCGGCTACGAGGGATTGAAAGTCCTCAAGTACCTTCAACCCCTACCAACTTGGCTGCAACCCAGCGCCTTCTCAATCATAGACAATTCCGTGTGCCGGCTCACGCGCTAGGTCTCAAATGACTCACAGGAGAACGAAGACGCTATTCTGGAGTAGGTACTTCGAGCGGGCTCCGCGGCGAAGCACGAGAATGGCGGCACAAGAAATTAATGTTAGCCAATGCTTTGTATGGAAAACATTAAATAATAATGGCTTAACGACCCTATAAGTTCCGTCGAGCTCACGTCATCAACAACAATGATGCACCGGCAAGAACTGCCCTATGTCAGCTGCCCGGCTCGTTATGCAAGTGTTGTGCGTGCTTACCCAAACAATCAGTTCCGTGATCGATGGATAGGCCACGTCGCGCGGCGGTCCCGTGGCTTGCCCACCACGGAGCCCAGACTTAACGCCCCTGGATTTTTCTTGTGGTCGGAAATAAAAAGACTCCTTTATACCCGTGAACATGAAAGTCTTAACGAGTTACGCAGTGCGATAGTGGACGCCTTTGATAAAGTGAAAAGTGATAGGCTAAAAGACAATAGCATAAAACGGGCACGTTTGTGTATTGAACGCGACAGACTCCATTTCGTGTAGTTGCTTCGGTACAGGGAAGTGTAAAGAATTTATAAATAAACTTTTAATAGGTAAGTACTTAGCTATGTACATAAGTTAATTATTTTGTAAATAGCTCAAATTCCAAAAATCCAAATCTACTCAGTTCATTGGCTCTCTGTTTCTAATTATTGATACCTACAGTAAATAAAGATAAGTTCAATTCAAATAAAGTATTTCTGCCGGTCCTAAGCCCGTGTAAAGTATGAACGAGAAATTGGAGTAGGTACAATTTACGTAGTTGGCGTGAAAATTTTGATGCGCAGCGGCTGTGCGAGCGACTGCTGCGCCTGTCGCGGGTTCGATCCTCGCTCGGAACAAATTTGTATGATCTGTGGGTGAATGTTCTGGGCTTGCGTGTTTGTGTATGTGAAAATTTATGTTTGTAAATGCACCCATGACACAGGAGAAAATCCTAGTGTTGGGCAACGTTTTTTTTCTTAAATAAGAACTACGATAAAACCTACCTACACACAGTCTTATTCTAATTTTTTTAGTAAGAATGTAGGTATTACGTTCGTGTCCCGTATCAGCTGATTCGCTGGGCGCCATACTTGTCCTATTTGAACTGTGATCCTAGGTACCTACCTAACATCAAATTACGTCGCTATCTGCATCGTAATGCAATTTATTTTAATAATAAAATGTACTTGTCTAGCTACTAGCTATTAAATCACGCGTAGTAGGTACTCGGACGGATCATCCGACCGTCCGTCGCTCCCGTTGCTGTAGGTAGGTGACCAGCTGATGAGCTGACTCGTACCGCGCCGCGCCGCGCGCCCTCGCCGCCCGCCGCGCATCATTGATAAATGGCAAGCTTGAGACTGAGGCGGTTTAAGAATGAAATATTCGTGCACTACTACGAACAAACTCGAACAAGTGAAATTTTTTTTTGAAATGCCAACTTTTTTATTATTAGCTGTACAGTCAACTTAATATTTTTTATTTGTACTACTAATTATCCTAAGTTACCACGTTGCGGTTCCAAAACGACTATAATTTCACGCTGTATAAAATTCTCGTGTCACAGTTTTCGTTGCCATACACCTCCGAAACGGCTTGACCGATTTTGATGAAATTTTTTGTGCTTATCGGGGAGGTCTGAGAATAGGCCAACATCTATTTTTTTTTTATGGCAAAACAACGTTTGCGGGGTCAGCTAGTCTAATATATAAAATTCTCGTGTCACAGTTTTCGTTGCCATACTCCTCCGAAACGGCTTGACCGATTTTGATGAAATTTTTTGTGCTTATCGGGGAGGTCTGAGAATAGGCCAACATCTATTTATTTATTTTTATGGCAAAACAACGTTTGCGGGGGCAGCTAGTATTGATATATAATAGCGACCTAATAATAGCTGCCTCTGGTCTAGTAAGTAAAGTAAACACAACTACTACTTTAGAAGTCTTGGGTTTGATTCCCAGGCGTGATGGTATGTTAAATAATCATACTAATATGATAATCATACTATCATCATACTAATATCTTACTCATATCATACTAATATTATAAATGTGAAAGTTTGGATGTTTGTTTGTTTGTTTATTTGTTACTCAATCACACAAAAACGGCTGAACCGATTTGCATGAAATTTGGTACCCTAATAGTATGTGATCGGGAATAAAGTATAGGCTACTTTTTATCCCTGAAAAATGTGGGAATATTCCGGAAATCCCGAAAAACGGATATAGGAGAACTACTTACGGGATTCGAATGAAATTTCATACACACATAGTGTGTGACTGGGAATAACAAATAGGATATATTTTACCCCAGAAAAATGTGGGAATATCCCGGAAATCCCAAAAACTAATAGCTTACGGGATTTTAATGAAATTTCATACACACATAGTATGTCACCGGGTATAACAAATAGGATATATTTTACCCCAGAAAAATGTGGGAATATCCCGGAAATCCCGAAAAACGGATATAGGGGAACTACTTACGGGATTTGAATGAAATTTCATACACACATAGTATGGGACCGGGAATAACAAATAGGATATATTTTACCCCAGAAAAATGTGGGAATATCCCGGAAATCTCGAAAAACTAATATCTTACGGGATTTGAATGAAATTTCATACATAGTATGGGACCGGGAATAACAAATAGGATATATTTTACCCCAGAAAAATGTGGGAATATCCCGAAAATCCCGAGACGCAAAATCTGCATTTTACAATAGCTTCACATCTCTAAATGACCTTGGTTTCTGTCCCACATTCACATGTTTTGGGTTGTAAGTGTATACATATTATATCCCCTAACAAGAGCTAGGTATAAAACTATACAGGGTGAAAGGGACATCGACGCGCAAACTTCGTGAAAAGGTTACACTTAACACCATAAATAAAATTACGGAAGTCATTAATCTCGGTAATGCTGGGTTACAGAAATTGATATTTTAGAGCCTGCAATGTATTTCAAACAACGCGATCACCACCAAAGCTCCGCTGTGAACGTTAGCGCGCGCGTGTGTTAACTAACTACCTACCTACTCACACACACAAAGCAGTGCCGCCACCGCCGGCTGCTGGGATTCGTGATCGTCCCTACGACATATCGCTTAAACATAAATACCTAAAATCACTTTTAATTTGTCTTGATAACCGATGATAAGTACCTGACTTATTAGGTAACAATTATAAAGAAAAAAAAAACTAACAATACGCTTATTCCTATAAAATTGCGAGTCCGCTGCTTGATTATAAAAAAACATGTTTGCAAGTAAAGCGATTCAGTAATGTAGGTAACTCACTTTAAGCTCGCTCATAGGTAGGGTTCGAAGTGGCCATCGCCAAGTCGCTCGCTAATCTGAGCGCGGCGCAGTTTCAGCGTGCACACGGGGCAAAAAGTTGGGGTCCTGAACACACTTCGCGCAGCGTCGTAAATTAATACGTTTACAATACGAACTCTCATGTCTGCTGCGGAAGGTCACCGAGTCACAAAAACCCTATCTTTGCAGTCATTTTTAAGTACCTAACTCAAATCACAAACACACACACACACACGTAAAAAAACACTTGATTTTGATGAACTAACAAACTGCACATCTATTTGCATTCACCGAAAACTAGGAACTAACAAAAAAGCATTAAAATCGGCGAATGCAAAATAAATTTATTCGCCGCCGCAGCCCTTCGTCGTCCGCCTTTGACATGAAATAAATTCGGTGACGATTGTTGGTGGTTGATTAATTTTCGACCCTATTTTCTTAGAGATAAAGATGAAAACTGGTCAAACGCCAAGACTTTGATTGCATCGCGTGTGCAGGTACTAGGCCGACGTTGACCTCGCAAGTGAACTCTAAGGAATCAGCTGACCAGAAGATCTTAATTTACAATGCTGTTTTTAGTGAAAAAAGTGAATTTATGACTTTTTAATTAAAATTCATATGAGTTAGATAGAAATAATGCTTTTATAGAGTTTAAAGTAAAAAAAACTGCAAAAAAAAACGTAAAATTTAAGAAAAAGCCGACGAAAAACTCCAACACAGGGGGGTCCAGAATCATGTACTGAAGTCATGGAAAGCCGTTGCGCGTCGATGTCCCTTCCACCCTGTATAATTCCCTATCTAGGGTAGCCAATTTACACATTAATTTCGATAATATCAGGAAATTCAAAATTCAAACTGTATAACTATTTTTCAGCACAGGGCTTTTGAGATTATTATTTTTTTGTTTGTCATTCAATGTTAATTTATGTATACTCGACATAATGTAAGTTGTGGTTGCCTATAATTGAAGGTACATTTCATCTTATTTTATTTGTTAAATACATGCAGTATTAAATATATCTTTATTGGCGATCCTTAATTAAATAAATAAAATACATATGTGTGTCTCACCTGACCCATGAGATGTGCTAGATGAAGCTCCATATGTATCTGTTCGGGCACGTTTAGCAGGCATTGCAGTGCTCTCATCACTGCTGCTGTCATCAGAAGGATCTATAAGATATCAAAATATCATTAACTACTGTTCAATGTTAAGTAGGCCATTTTGTTTTTTTATTTTTATTAAGCAGACCTTACTCAGAAGCAGTGATCGCCTAGTGGTATGACCATTGGACTGCCAAGTCGAAGGTCTCGAGTTCGTGTCTAAGGCACGCACCTCTGACTAATCGAATACATGTGCATATTAATAATTAATTATCACTTGCTTAAACAGTGAAGGAAAACATTGTGAGGAAACCTGCATAGGTACCTTAGAGATTTTTTTCAACAGTGAAGTCAGCCAACCCGCACTAGGCCAGCGTGGTGGAATATAGCCTAATCCCTCTCAATAAGAGAGGAGACCCGGGCCCAGCCACTGCTGTGCCCGGACACTGATGATACTGTCCCACTGGACAGTATATGGGACATATGATGAGACCTTACTCAGCTTACAATTTACTTATCTTAAAATTTTATTTATGCATTTGCAGCATGTTTAATTTAATAGGTTTTGTAATTAATGTGAATTAATTTAAAAAGAGAAGGGCTTTTATACTCTAGTGTAGGTTATTAAAGTAAATAAATCAAAATCCTAGCTTTGGCTTGGTCTTGGGCTAAGATAGAAAAATCTTAGTAAAAACGATCAAACTAAGAAGTTGGTAGTTTAAGGTTACAATATCATCAAAGCCAAAATAATTTTACTACGGACAAATCAATTCAAAAGATCGTGAGTTCGTGATCAAATAAGTTTACCTGAAAGATTCATGTTTGTATACGGTATACAAAAGTACACTTATGAAGACAATTTATACTCTGCAGCGTCGGTAAGCTCGCTCTAAACTATACGAACTTACAAAATTACAAGAGAAAATAATTCTAAAGTCTATTCTGTTTGCGTGCTTGCAGCCACGAATAGAACAATAAAATTAATAAAATCTACGGAAGCAGTTTGTAAAAGAACCAAGTATAGACAAAATTATGACAGGTACAGTAGTTTTTAATTTTTTTTTATTTATTTCATGACCATGGATACAAGTCCTTCAGTCGATTTTAAGTCAAATGTCATAATAGTGTTGCCAGATGCATTGAACCTTTTATCTGTATTGGAAACGGCTAAAATCTGTAATCTGTGTGCCTTTTTATAATGAAATCTGTATAAAATCTGTATGGTCAAAAGAACCAAAACAGAACCTACTTACCATATGCAGGCTAGTTCTTTGTTCTGCTTCTTTTGAAAGTGTTTTAGAATGTACAAAAAGTAAAATATTCACCTTTATGACTCGGTCTCAATCAAGCCTTATATAGGAAGACTCTTCCATCCAGTCCCGATTAAACTTTTCCGATTTCTAAGATGCCATATCTATATTTTGTTCACAGAAACACAATCAATAGGTAAATGTTCGTACGATATTTGGGACACTTACAGAGCACCATCTAGCCCCAAACTAAGCAGAGCTTGTACTATGGGTACTAGACAATGGATAATACTTTTAGACTTTTTTTTGTAAATACATACTTATAAGAAACACCCAGACAAACACATTATGTTCATCACATAAATGTTTGTGTCCTGTGGGAATCGAATCCACGGCACGGGATCAGCAGTCAGACACTCAAATCACTAGACCACAGACATGAATTGATATGATGTTATGAATTACTTTCGAGAAATGCATCACGAGGGCGCAGTATCTCGGAGAGCACACAAAAGTTATTGGTTAGGGATTCCCTCCATTTCAAACTAGTAATGTGGCCAAATTAAAAAATGAACGACACGGCTTAAAATATAAATTATCCATAAAATAGACGCTAACAACATTTTCCAATTTTTCTTAATATTTTAGGATGGCATTTGAGTGTATTATTTATTTTGAAATGTTTCGTTTTAAGCAGATTACGCCAATATAGTCAATAGAATGTGAAAATTCTGTATAAAAATCTGTATCGCACATCAAAAATCTATAAATACGGAGAAATCAGTATAAATGGCAACGCTGCGTCTTAAACATAGACTACAAAGAGCGTATGACTACAATAGACAGTTTTAGACACCAACACCACAGATTATAGACAATGTTTAAATTTTTTATGCAATGGCGACACTGAGTGTAGGTAGTGCACTGACCTCTGTATTACAAGTACAGAGGCCAGCACATCAAGATACCGCAATCTGTCAAATTTCTTTGTTTGATTTTCAACTTTAACACAAAAGAATAAGGTTCATATTTAATGGGGCAAATTTGTCAGTTTTGGATAACTTGACCTGCTAGCGTCTGTACGTGTATTATAAAGGTCAGTGTTACACCCCCATAATTTTGTTACACTAGATAAACAATTTTATAAAAGATTGTTTGCTTTAGTTTGATTTAATTCCAGGTTTATTTTATTACTAACTTTTACCCGCGACTTCTAACGCGTAGACTTATTAACAAAATTATTGTCGGATTGTTTTCATGGGATAAGAAGTACCTACTCAATGTTAGGGAAATTTCCGCTTTTTTCCGAGATTTGAAATCCCTACTAATCCCTACTATCCCTACTTCCCTACTAATATAATATATATAATATTAATATTGTAAATGCGAAAGTAACTCTGTCTGTCTGTCTGTTACGCTTTCACGTCTAAATCACTGAACTGATTTTAATGAAATTTGGTACAGAGATAGAGTTGACCTTGAGAAAGAACATAGTTTTTATCTCGGACTTTTGAAGAGTTCTCTTGGAAACGCGATATAACCGAACTCGACGCGGGCGCGGGCGAAGCCGCGGGCGGAAAATATTTAATATGCCAGTGTAAGTCATAAACTACTGGTGTATTATATCAACATTTCATTCAAATCCTGTAAGTAATCCGATATTCGTTTTTCGGGATTTCCGGAATATTCCCACATTTCTCTGGGATATAAAGTAACCAATATGTTATTCCAGGTCACATACTAATTGTGTATGAAATTTTATTCAAATCCCGTAAGTAGGTCTCCTACATAACTTTTCTGGGAAATTCCCACATCATTTTGGTGTAAAATGTATCCTATTTGTTATTTCTAGTCACATACTATGTGTGTATGAAATTTCATTCAAATCCCGTTAGTAGGTAGGTCTCCTACAAACTCTTCTGGGCAATTCCCACATAATTTTGGGGTAAAATAATAATAATCATTTATTTGTCATATATGTTCGTACACAAATACCGTTAACACATAAAGTAGGAGTACCTACTGTAGGTACAGACGCCAGCCTCTAAGTCGTGCATTACACGCACGACGAAGCAAGGCAGAGCCACCAAAGGAGCTAGAGACTCCGGGATTCCCCAAGGGCCAGCACAGTCGTCTGCTGGGCAGGCCATGGACGTGACGGAAGAAGGTCCGCGGCCACAGTGATGGCCCTCCACATTCTGCAGGGAAACATCAACCACTGCGCCAGGGCTCAGGACCTTCTGCTGCAGAGTATGGCGCAGTGGTTGATCAACGTGGCAGTAGTGGCAGAGCCCTACTTTGTTCCCCCCAGGGAAAATTGGGCAGGGGATACAGCCATTCGGCCAACGGTGGCCATCGTATCCCAAGGATCTACAGGATCCTCTCTGGCTGTCATCGACAGGCGACCGGGCTGCGTCGCAGTAATCGTTAGTGGGGTCCTAGTGGTTGGGGTCTATTTCTCGCCCAACAGAGTCCTTGCAGAGTTCGAGGCTTTTCTTGACGATGTGGGGGCTCTGATTGGACGGAATCGTACCCACCCCGTCCTGCTCCTCGGCGACCTCAATGCCAAGTCATCGGCTTGGGGTTGCCATAACACCGACGCACGCGGTAGGGTGCTAGAGGAGTGGGTGGTTTCAACGGGGCTGGAGGTCCTCAACCGCGGGACAGTGCATACGTGCGTGCGAGACAATGGCGGCTCAATCGTGGACGTCACCTTCGCCAGTCCATGTGTGGCACGCCGCGCTCAGGGCTGGAGAGTTTTGGAGGGTGTGGAGACACTCTCCGATCACCGCTACATACGGTTCGAGGTCTCCGCACCTTCCACGACTCAGAGCAGCGGTATGTCGGGCCGGAACACACCAGCGAATCCAAGGTGGGTCCTTAGCCGGCTCGACAGAGACGTCCTAATAGAGGCCGCCATCGTCCAAGCCTGGCTCTCCGCTCCTGGGGGACCGGTGGACGTGGACGAGGAGGCCGCCTGGTTCCGGGACGCTATGTCGCAGGTGTGCGACGCGTCCATGCCTCGGGCCAAGTCTGGGCCTCAGAGGCGTCAGGTTTACTGGTGGTCCCAGGAGCTGGCGGACCAGCGCACGGCGTGTGTAGCAGCCCGGCGCCTGTTTCAGAGGCACCGTCGACGGCGACATCGTGACCAAGTGGTCGAGGCCCGGTTGAAAGAGGCCTACAAAGCGGCCAGGGAGGCCCTGCAGTTGGCCATCGGCCGGGCCAAGGAGGAGGCCAATGCAGACTTCCTGCGGCTCCTCATTGGTGACCCCTGGGGACGACCCTACAAGCTCGCAAGAGCTAAACTGCGACCCTGGGCGCCCCCATTGACTGAGACCCTCGAGCCCGCTCTAGTCAGTGACGTCGTGTCCGCTCTTTTCCCGAGTAGAGCGGAACACGAGCCGCCAGCGATGGGGTCGCAAGTCAGAGAGATGCGGGAGGAGCATGGCGTCCCTGCGACCTCCAACGCGGAATTCGATGTCGCCGTCGAAAAGATGGCGGCCAAAAATACGGCCCCTGGACCGGACGGGATCCATGGACGCGCCTGGGCAATGGCCCTCAAGGTCCTGGGTCCGCGAGCGCGGCTCCTCTTTGACGAGTGCTTCCGTCAGGGCCGCGTTCCGGTCGAGTGGAAGACGGGCAAGTTGGTCCTTCTCAAGAAGGAAGGACGCCCCGCGGACTCTCCCTCCGCGTACCGTCCCATCGTGTTGCTCGACGAGGTGGGAAAACTCTTCGAGCGTATCGTCGCATCTCGCCTCGTCAAGCACATGACGAGAGTGGGTCCCGACCTGTCGGACAACCAGTTCGGATTCCGAGGGGGCCGGTCGACAATTGACGCGATTATACACGTCAAAGCCCTCTCGGAAGAGGTGGTGGCAAGCGGTGGAGTGTTGATGGCGGTGTCGTTGGATATCGCCAACGCCTTCAATACTCTGCCGTGGAGTTGCATTCTGTCCGCACTCCACTACCATCAGGTGCCACCATACCTGCGTCGGCTGGTCGGGAACTATCTCCACGACCGTAGGGTCACATACGTGACGAGGGACGGATATCGCATGAGGGAAATGTCGTGCGGTGTTCCACAGGGTTCTGTTTTGGGACCGCTCCTGTGGAACATCGGGTACGACTGGGTCCTACGTGGGGCCACTCTCCCGGGTGTCAGCGTCGTTTGTTACGCTGACGACACTCTTGTCCTGGCCCGGGAGAAATCCTATAGAGAGGTTGCCCGTCTTGCCACAGCAGGGGCCGCACAAGTCGTTGCGCGCATTCGCCTGCTCGGGCTGGAGGTGGCGTTGAACAAGACGGAGGCGCTGTGCTTCCACCGTCCGCGTGGAGCGCCTCCGTCGGGATCCCACATCATCATCAGTGGGGTCCGGATTGATGTCGAGCCGACTCTCAAGTATTTGGGGCTCGTGCTCGACGGCAGGTGGAAGTTCGACGCACACTTCCAGCGCCTGGCCCCACGCCTGTTAGGCGCGGCCGGTGCGCTTGGACGACTGCTGCCGAACCTCGGTGGCCCAAAGGTCAACTGCAGGCGGCTTTACTTGGGGGTCATCCGTGCGATGGCCCTCTATGGGGCCCCTGTGTGGGCCACCGAAATCACGGCGAAGGGCGCAGCACTGCTCAGGAGGCCGCAGCGTGCGATATCCGTGCGAGTTAT
The DNA here is from genome assembly GCA_964056405.1 of Acronicta alni. Lineage (NCBI taxonomy): Eukaryota > Metazoa > Arthropoda > Insecta > Lepidoptera > Noctuidae > Acronicta > Acronicta alni. The sequence goes on along the minus strand of OZ043927.1, from coordinate 9,980,285 downwards.
CCGCGGGTATCGCACGGTTTCGACGGAAGCGGCTTGCGTGCTGGCGGGCTCGCTCCCTTGGGACCTGGATGCGCGGGTCCTTGCGTCACTCTATACATGGCGCAAGGAGGCCCGCGCGCGTGGAGAGTGGCCCGTCCAGAGGGAGCTGGAGCAGCGGCAGGACTTGCTGCGCCTAGCGGCAGTTGAGATTTGGTCCGAGCGACTGAGCCGGCCAGGGGCAGGCGTCAGGACAGTGGAGGCAATCCGACCTATTCTGTCGGAGTGGATAAGCAGGCGTCACGGCGTGCTGACCTTCCGGCTGACGCAGGTGCTGTCGGAGCATGGTTGCTTCGGCAAGTACCTATGCCGCGTCGCCGGGAGGGAGCCGGACGCCCGGTGTCATCATTGTGAGGATTGCCTCGAGGATACGGCGCAGCATACGCTGCAGGAGTGTACCGCTTGGGTGGGACAGCGCCGTGTCCTCATCACTGAAGTAGGAGAAGATCTCTCGCTCCCGGCCATCGTCAGCGAGATGGTCCGGAGCCCTGACGCCTGGCAGGCGATGGTCTCCTTCTGTGAAGACGTAATGTCCCAGAAGGAGGCCCAAGAAAGAGAAAGGGAGAGTAGCTCCTCCCTGCCAATCCGTGCTCGACGCACCGGGCGAAGGAACAGGGCAGATAATGCCCTGTTCCAACCACCATAGAGGGGGGCCGGGCGACAGATTTGGGGAAGTCTGTCGCCCCTCACAAGGCCCGAGCAGGCGGCGCGGCAGGTGTTCCCGCGCCCCACTCATGTGGATTGGCAGGAGAGGAGAGAGCGCAACGCACTCTCCCGATAGAGAATAGGGGGCCGCGCTAGGCGGCCCGCCACCGTCGGGTTCGCGGAGGAATAACAACTGGTTCCCGCGTTCCCGACAAATGGTGGTGAGGCGAACACCTCCTGTGGTTTTAGTCGGTAGGTCGTCCACTTTGGGCGGAGTCCGACACACCCCGTCGTCTCCCCAGACGGCGGCAGTCCATGAGGATTTCCACAGAGGAAAAAAAAAAAAAAAAAAAAAAAGGTACAGACGCCAGCAGGTCAACCTACAAAACTGTCAAATGTTCCCAATTGAATATGAACCTTAGATTTTGCATTAAAGTTGAAAATCACTCAAACAAATTTGATAGATTGTGATAGCTTGATGATACCATACTCAGTAGGTACACAAAGTAATGTTCAATGCCGTGCTAGGAAAATCTTGTGTTACAGGGGTCATACATCCGTCCATTAGGATTGGCAAATATTTGAAACAAAATTAACCTATTTGTACATTTTTAAACAAATATTTGATTTTGACTTTTTTTTTATATTTTATCGGCAATCAGTCGCAAGACTATAAAAGCAGATGGGTTGCATGACTATAGCGTTTAGGCGAAGAGACCAGCCTTTTCACCATTGGGGAAGGTTTTAAAAGATCATTGGCCAGGGTACTTGAATGTACCGATAGCCTAGCAGCATATTTCCTTTTGAATTTTTCGTTATCCTCTCCCTGTGGTATCAGGCTTTCTAGAGTATTTCAGAACGAGGAGTTGGCCGATTCTTGTAGTAGCATTTTCAGTTGCTTCGCAGCCTGGTTGAAAGCTCTTTTATCTGAAGGATGTTGGGACTGATGACAGATTCTTCGAAGTCGCCGCTTTTCTAGTTTTGCATTAATATCTGCGGATTGGGGTGACCGCGTTGGGAGGCGAGTTGAGCAGTGAGAATTTGTCCATGCTGATACTTGGATCAGATTTGTGAGGTACTCGCAAGCATTTTCGACATTTTCTGGAGTCTTCATGGGATTATTTAGCTGGATTTTTCCATCCAGGAAACTGTGAAACCCCTGCCAGTCAGTTTTTCAATTGGATAAAGAGTCCGATGGCTCGGCATTATATGACTGAGGTGCTCAAGGTAAGGATTACCGGCGTATGATCAGATGATCCATCAAGGCTGGATTCGACAGAGGAGTAGGTGTGACTGATCCCTTTTGTTACAAAGAAGTCCAGCAAGTCCGGAATCTTGTTATAGTCAGTTGGCCAACTCATCGGTTCTCCAGAGGATATTGGAGTAAGGAGGTAAGCATCAAGACAGCTTTTATGTGATCGTCCTCTTGGCAGAGTAATGCGGGAGCCCCAGTACCTACCTTTGTTTTGCGTTCCAGTCCCCTCCTAATATGAATTTGTTTCCAAGTTGAGAAAAATACATACTTTTTTTATAAGAGTTAGGTTAGCGTTTGACCACAATCTCACCTGATGGTAAGTGACGATGTTGTCTAAGATGTAGCACGCTTACCTAGAAGATACCTATTACATTTGCTGAGTGATTTTATGTTTCGGTGGGCAGTACACGGCGGACAGAGTAATCGGGCCAGCTCGATCTTCCAGTCTGATAGTAGTAGCCTGGATATGTTGTGTGGCGTATTCTTCCAGCTTCCAGTACGGTGTGCTTAAGGTTTGATCTGATTACTATTGCCGTGCCCGCATGCGCTTTACCATATCCAGGATGGGGCGTAAAGTAAATGTTGAAATCTTTCATTTGGTAACAACTATTTTTGAAGGCATGAGACTCAGAAATCAGAACTATGTCAAGTTTATTACTTTTGATCACTTCTTCAAGTTCAAGACAGTATGCTCGACGATAATCCGTTGATATTCCACGTTGCAATTCGCAGGGGTACTATGAATGTAATTTAGATACAACGGTTATCAATAGGTTCAGGAGGGTACCTATCTGCTGAATGAGTTGGTCTATTTCTCAGATACTTTTACTAGTATTTGCTCAATGCGACTTTATTGTAAGTTATTTTCAGCTTCAGAGTGAGTGACTGTATTCCGTCTATTTGCTGCAATATCAGAATAAGTTCTCTTATCACGGAGTTGAGTGGGTAAGTGGGTTATGCTGGGGTGAACACAAGTTCACCCCAGCATAACCCACTTACACTGAACCACAAGGTTCAGTTGGTTTAATTTCATTTAAGACGTTCTTAGGAGGTCGGAGTTTTTGTTCTGGTTTGCCTTTCTAGATGAGATCTCCAAGTAAACCTGGCAGCCTTTATAGTTGGCAGGATGGTCACGCGAACACAGAGCGCACTTGGCAGGAGAGTAGCGATCTTTTTTTTGGGCAGTCTGCAGTTTTGTGTACTTCACCGCATTTGACGCATCTATATGGTCGCATGCAGTTATTCTTGGAGTGACCATATTGCTGACAGCGCTGGCATTGGACGATTGTACTTGCCTTTCGAGGGTCTTCTATTGTAACTCGCTGGTGATGGATATACTCTATATTCTTAACTGCTTTGTTATTCTCGTTTGGTTCTAAGTTAACGAAAAATGTAAAAGATGGAGTTTTGTCTGGACCATATCGGGCATTAATGATTTCTCCGCGAACTTTATTGCCAGTAGCTTCTATCGCATCGATTATTTTGATGTGAGGTGTAGTTTGGTGTTATTGAGATTTTCTTCCTCGCGGTCCAGGCGACAAAGCCAAGGCCACGAAATATGACCGTAAGGACCGGGTCGGGTTCATGTCATTTCCTACCGTCAACGAAGACAAGCTTGTTAGGCTTGGTGGTTCAGGTTATTTACTACCACCAGCTCGGCAATGTTGCTCATTTGGCACCACCCAGGGGACACGTGTAGGGCGGTAGGGTTTTGACAACTAAAATTTCAAAATATTATTATTAAAACGATGAAAAGGAAAATAGGTTAGATTTCTTTTTTCTCGTGTTTTTGTGGGGTGACTGAGCATGTTGTGTGTATGCACATGCATGCATCCCATGCATGTGTCTATGGGAAAATTAATGGTAAAATTATTGAATATTTATCTTATTGTTTAAGTAATTCTTCCGTGTCTTCCTAATTTAAGGTGAGTAAGTATTCTTTTAATTTAGATTTGCATTGGAACTTATTTAGGTAATGTAAGTTTAGTTTGTTGTGTGTAATGACTGTGTCGGCTAGCGAAGGTGGTACTGATTAGTGAAAACTTTAGTACCTACAGGTTTAGGTCTTCTTCCAGGCATAGGGCTTTTATTTGTATTAGGTGGAGTGATTTTGTGTTTTCGTGTGATCGCCCGATGAATATATAGTTGCCTGATTGTCAGTAGGTACCTTATATTCATATAGTTGTTGAGTGGGATACCTAAACGGTTTACCTAAGAGCACTTTAATAACTGCAAGTTGAGCTCTTTCGACATGTTAATATTAGTTTTAGCAGCACCACCCCATGCAACGATACAGTAACTTAGTATTGATTCTCATATAGCGGTGAATACCATTTTTTGGATATCTTTATGGGCAGAGACTCTTAGCTTTTTAAAAGGGTATATGAGTTTTCTAGTGTGTGCACACAAGGATTCAAGGTGGTTCTTCCAGCTGAGACTGGAATCGAGGAAAAGGCCGAGGTACTTGACAGACGAAACGCGCGTCACCGGCTGACATGAGCAGATACTGCGACGGTCCCGCTCATCACAAACATGGGTTTTAATTTGTAGTGCCTTGTGGGCCTGGGACCAAAGGTGATGAAGTTGGTTTTGCTGACGTTGAGAGTTAGACTATTTTTGTTTAACCAGGTCATAACATGGTTCTCCTTCGGAGAGTTCCCTTGCCGTTTCCCAGTTGGGTCCGCTGCATAGTAAGCCGGTATCATCGGCGTATGCTATAATGTCACTGGAGGGAAGGCTGAGTTGACAGAGTTCGTTAACATAAATTTGGAAGAGAAGGGGGCTGAGCAGACTTCCTTGGGGCACAGCGAAAGCTAGGGATTGTTCGCTACTGATGTATTCACCTACTTTAACACACTAAAACCAGTCCGAAAGAAAATCCTTTAGCAATTTGAGAGCTGTGTCGTGTATACCGATCCTGTTCTAGTTTTTTGAGTAAAATAGGGACAGAAACAGTGTCGAACGCTTTAGAGAGGTCTAAGAATATGCCGACACATCTGCCGACACATCTGTCGGTTTTGTTTACAACGTGTTCGAGTATCTAGAGCCAAAGCTGCATCTTCCGTTGATACGCATTTTCGAAGCCGTACTGATTTCTGGCGATGATTTGTGTATGTATGTATCCTATTTGTTATTCCCGGTCACATACTGTGTGTATGAAATTTCATTCAAATCCCGTAAGTAGATCTCATACAAGTTTTCTGGGAAAATCCCACATATAATTTTGGTGTAAAATGTACCTATCTTATTTGTTATTGCCGGTCACATACTAGGTATGTGTGTATGTTTCATTCAAATCCCGTAAGTAGGTCTCCTAAATAAGTTTTCTGGGATTTCCGGGATATTCAGACATTTTTCTGGGATAAAAAGTAGCGTAGGTATACTTTATTCCCGGTCACATACCTACTATTACTATTAGTATACCAAATTGCATGAAAATCAGTTCAGCCGTTTTTGCGTGATTGAGTAACAAACTAACATCCAAACTTGCACATTTATATTATTAGTAAGATTTTCAGAGCATTTAAATAAAATCTGATCTGCAAGGTTGAGCTGCTCTAGCCGCGGTCAGTCTGTGGTTGGGTGACCATTCTCAATACATCGAAATCCTCTCCGTGCCTCAGAGAGCACGTGACAATCATTAGTGGTGGTCAGAAGCCCAAAAATCCTGACAACCAGTCTATCATCAGGATATCGATGATGGTATCGCACAGAAATTGGGTTGTGGAGGTCTGATTGCAGTCACTTCGTAAAATATCTTCAGCCGCATCTGGTTAGACTGGAAGCCAATCCCAACACTGTTGGGAAAGACTCGGAGGATGATGTGCATTTTAATTTATCATTTTAATGTATTATTTCCAGAACTTGTACCTCCCGCTACGTTCCGCCACAGATCCACTCGCCAGAGATCGAACTTTCATCCATTTCACCTGGATGAATGGGTGTCCACCACCGTTCGTTTCTCAAGAAAGTTTTTACCGCGAACGACTGCTCTGTGGAATCAATTACCAGCGGAGGTATTTCCGATCCGGTACGACATGGCAATCTTCAAGAAGCGAGCCTATTCTTATCTCAAAGGCCGGCAACGCACTTGCAACCCCTCTGGTGTTGTGGGTGTCAATGGGCGGCGGTGATCACTTACCATCAGGTGACCGGCTTGCTCGTTTGCCTCCCTCTTCCATAAAAAAAAATAAAAATTGAAATACTCGTAAGCATGAAACATTTCGAAGTGGTTCGTCGGGATTAATAATATCAATACGCGATAAAACCCATTTAAAGAAGTTTTATTTCAATGTCTAATGATCACGTGTAAGAAATCAATATGAAGGAAGTGGTTCAAATTTAGTTTGCAAGGTTTGACGTAGATAAATAAACATCATGCTAAAAGCTATTTAATAATAAAAATACCGATTTTTAAGTAAAAAAAGTTCGATTGACTCGCTACTTTTTAAAAAGACCTTGCCGTTGTTCCGAACAGTGGTGGTAACACATAAAGTTATTTTTTCTGAATTGAATCTCATTCGATTTGAATAAATGAATGAACAACAAAATTTTATAATTGGCCACTACTTCAGATTTTTTTCATTAGAGCATCCAATCGAGCATACGGGGCCCTTGTTTACCGTAGCATAAAGACGCTCGTGCTGTGTCAACTCTGTAAAAATCGTTTCACTCCCTTTTTGAAGAACCCTATGCTGTAATCTGTTGGAAATACCTCGGCGGGGAGCCTAGATTCCACAACCTGAGAGTGCGTGGAAGGAAATTCCTCTTTCATTTCAATTCGATTTTCAATTTTGAATTTAATTCCGGTCCAGCCGTTCTCAGTGATGCACTTACCAATAGCATATTATCATATTTTTTTTGGATGGATCGATTATTATGTTAATTTAGGCAGTGACACAGTATTTGGTGTTATGTAACGGTCGTAATTATTATCTCATAAATAGTAATAATAATCCCATCAAAAACATTCTGTAAAAAACTAGCCAAGTCTCGATGGAGCTGCTTGTTTATCTCTAAAAAGTAATGAAATCTAGCTAGACAAAGTCGTGCCAAGGCTAAGGTTCCTTACTGCGATTTCTTTATTTTTTATAGTTAATGTTGTGTGACTTGGCCGTTGACTTGTACCCTTGTTGTAAATTCAAATAATATAAAGGTGAATGTTCAACACATTTGTACACAGAGGATTACGTAGTATGAATGTTCGTTGAGAATACAATTTGAACATTCTTTATTACGTTAGTGGGTACAAGTCAACGGCCAAGTCACACAGAAGGAGGAGTGATTGCGCAAGCGCAACTTTGGTGGCAGTCGGCAGAAAGTTGCGTATCCTTCTTAAACTTGCAGCAGACGCAAACAGCTTGCGACTAACTTCCTGTATTTGCGCAATCCAGGTAAAATTTCTGTGGATGAAAATCCCCAATTTTTTTACTTTTTCAGCAAAAGGAATGGCGACATTGCCAAGAAAAACTTGGGGAAGAGATTTCTAGTCAACCCTCGAAATGGTTCTGGAACTGCCCACCACAATCACCTGCGTCTTTGTAGGGTTTACCATCAGCTCGTACAGTTTACTCCATTCACAAATACAAGAAAGGTCTTGATTAATTGTGTATACCGCCTACGACAGATTCCCAAGTGGAGCTCTACAGTAAATTTGCAGATCGTCTGCATAAAGGTGGTAGGAAGAAGTTATTCGTACGGAAATATAATTTATGAAAATTGCGAAAAGTAAAGGAGATAGAACGCCACCCTGTGGTACACCGGCAGAAGTATTGCACCAAGAAGAAGAAGAATCTTCAATACAAATACGTTTTCGACAACCGAACAGGTAACTATGAAGCCAGTCAATCGCCGATGGAGATATGTTAAGAGAGCGCAATATGCCAAACAGTATTAAAAGCATTACTGAAATCCAGCAATACCATAACAGTCAGATTTCCGCTTTCCATGCTGGACCTAATGTCATCCGTAATATTGACAAGAGCTGTGGCTGTGCTATGGCCTGGACGAAAACCAGATTGGAAGGAGTTAAGGAGGTTATTTTTAGAAAGGAAATAGCTCAGTTGATTATAAATTTTGATAGGAAAGGTAAAATGGATATGGGGCGATATTCAGAAAATGATGTAGGGTGGGATTTTTTAGGTAGACGAATTATTTTTTACTTTCTAAGTGCTTGGAAAGACGCCACTGAAGATAGAATAATTCAGATAATGGGAAGGATAGTGTCAAGCACAGGCAGGATCATATTACGGCTGACATAGTCACTACTAACTGCGTTGGATGTTATCGATACTACGCTCTTCCTAACATCACAAGCGGAGAATGAACTAAAAGAAAACGAGGCATGACTGGGAGCCGGAAGAGAAGAAAGAGACTGCAAAGTATTAAGTTTAGTTGACCTATCAAAATCAGGCGAAGCAGTAAAATGATCATTAAGAGAATAGATAGTGTTACTTACCTAAAGAAAAAAGTTCAAGGGCACAAATTGATTCATGTGTGTACCTACAAAATATCATGACTGAGCATTTTACTATATCAAGCTGTAGGAATAAGTGAAAACGTCAGCCCAGGATCATTAAAACATTATCTTTTTGTAAAAAAAAATGAATCAATAAAAAAAACATAACAGCAAAAGTTACTCTGTCAATCTGTTTCTTAAGTTTTCATGTCCAATTATATAGACCTTGTAAAAGGAAATAGTTGTACTTTTTGTCTCAAAAATGCCTTAAGAGATACGAGTGAAGCCACGGGTAACAGCTAGTATGTTACAAGTCTACTTAGACCCAAATAAATCAGTTTCTCCTGAGATTTTTTCAAATCTCTCCTCAGCAAAATGTTTTTCGTGAATATCTCTAAAACCACCAGAGACACAAAATTGAAACAATCGGGGATATTTACACGAAATCAAGCATTAATTATTTGTAAGAAAAAAAAAAACCTCTCTGAGACAACATTTGGTTGAGGTGATGCTCACTTCTGGTTGCGTACTGGCTCTGCTGGACTTAAGATACGGATATTGAACGCAATTTGTTATATTATGAAGTTCATACGCCAAGATTTGATTAGCAATTTCATAGCTATTTATCTGAAAAATATATTTATTTATTTCACACACTACCCTACCTATCTTTACAGGATCACCCCAATCCACAAAATCAAGCAATGCCTATGAAATTGGCGATACATCTTTATCGGATGGCCAAATAGTGTGTATCAAATCGTATTGCAGCATAAAAAGTAAGTACCACTTTTTTACCTTGCCGTGACACGTTGTTTAACTATAAACATAATAGAATGAAAGAGCTTCGATTAAATAAGAATACAACACATTTACTTCCAATTATTTTTTATATACTGTACTATTTGATGCAAGCCTTCCTTTCCAGCACTACCGTTGAGAAATTCCATTCCAAGTAGAATTTCATTTCCTTTTTTTATCAACTTTAAAAAAGCATGAATCAGAGGTTCATCCGTACTACTTACAGAGTTGTTACAACTTTTGTAGAATTCTTCCTGAGAAGAACTTGAAGTTGGTGATTTTGGTATATCTAATTTTTCAATAGATTTGCTAACCAATCCATTGCTAACATCTTTTTCTGTATCTAATTTGGGTACTTTTGCTTCAGTTTCCATTCTTTTTTTAAGTCTTTTTTTACGTCTTTGATTGGACCATGTATTAGTCATTGCAACTATATCTAGTGCTACTTTATTGCCTTGCTTATCAAGTAATTTATGAGTTATGTTTAAGTTATTAAGTATTTCTTTTATTTTGCTTAGTGCTACTTCAGTATCATATACACCATTCGGTAATTCGGGTAAAACGTACATTGTTGATATTTGCTTCTTTCTTGGCTTATCTCTTGGGGGCACTGTAACAAAATTAACAAACATGATAACAAATATAAATATAAGTGTAGGTATGTAATAAATTATTTTTATGAAAAATCCTTTGCATTTGCAATATCGTTTCTTTTTAACCACTTAATGATAGTATAATTTCTGAACAGCATAGAAGCAGGAGTATAATTTTTAAACTGTAAGTAATTTAGATGATTGAGGACATTTTTAGCATTCGCCTAGAAAAAAGGTACGGAGTACCTACATTGACCACTGTCAATGTAACTAACTACGACTGTGTAACTACACAGTCGTAGTTAGTGATGGTTAATACAGCATAAAGCATTATAAAGTAGCGTGCTTATTGTATACCTATAGTAAATGATATCGTGGCTCGCACTTTATACTATTTTGCTTTATAACGCATCGCACTCTCTCTATCTCTCTAATAATCGCATCGCATCGCATCGCACGAACGCAACGCATTATAGCAAGTCAGGGTGCAGCGGTGGCGGGCGGACGTGCGGCCAGTCGTCGCATGCTACCTACTACCTACACCCATTGTTATCGGCCGAGCGCGTCATCGTTCGTTTCGTTTTACGCGCTGCTTGCGAATTTGCGATCTCGGTCACGTAATCGAATAATTAATAATATTACCTACGCTATTAATTTGTAAACATTGTCACAGAATAGGAATAGGAACGGTAGGGAAGCTACCTACAAACGCTCAAAACGGCACACTTACACAAGCGCATGTTTGTGTAAGTGTGCCGTTACGAGGCGAACCCTAAGGGGCTTTCGCGGTGCTGTCAGTAGCGATTGCCCTGTCACTACTAACTAACTCGGCTTCATCAAAACCAGAGCTATCGTATTTTAAGCTTCGTGCTGATTTTGCAAGGTAAGAAAGAATGATTTAGTTATTGTTTGTCAAAATGTAAATTAAAGATAGCGGCTGCATTAAATTACAACTTTTTCGTCATGGGTGTCGTTTTCATGGTTTTCGAGGGTATTATTTCCGGATAGGGTTGCCAAACTGCTATCTATATTGTATTATTTTTATTTTTTTTGGGACATTTTACACAACACCATCTAGTCCATGTATTGAATAGTGCTGTCAAAATGTCAATTCAAGATGGCGGCTGCAATAAATTATCAACTTTTTCAATATGGGTGACGTTTTCATGGGTTTCGAGGGTGTTGAAACCGAGTGCTGTCGAAATGTCAATCTAAGATGGCTGTTGGAATAAATTATCAACTTTTTCGTCATGGGTGTCGTTTTCATGGTTTTCGAGGGTGTTGATGCCGACAGTGCTGTCAAAATGTCAATCCAAAATGGCGGCTGCAATAAATTACCTATCAACTTTTTCGTTATGGGTGTCGTTTTCATGGATTTCGAGGGTGTTGAAACCGATAGTGCTGTCAAAACGTCAATCCAAGATGGCGGCTGCAATAAATTATCAACTTTATCGTCATGAGTGTCGTTTTCATGGTTATCGAGAGTGTCGAAACCGATTGTGCTGTGAAAATGTCAATCCAAGATGGCGGCTGCAATTAATTATCAATTTTTCGTCATGGGTGTCGTTTTCATGGTTTTCGAGGGTGTTGAAGCCGATAGTGCGGTCAAAATGTAAATCCAAGATAACGGCTGCAATAGATTATCATTTTTTTCGTAATGGGTATCGTTTTCATGGTTTTCAAGGGTTTTGAAGCCGATAGTGCTGTCAAAATGTAAAAAACATAAGGCAGTATTTTTTTACAAAACTTGTTGTTTACCTTCCTCCCGAGTAGTAAAAGTGGCGTGTCGTAGCAGACGAAAATATTTTTCTGTAAATAGTTTGTAATACATAAATAACACGTATTTTTTTATTGAAACGCGGTACGGTTCGCAGCCGCTTCTCATGAGTGGTTGCGAAACCCTGCCCGTGCGCCACTTGCGCTGCGGCGTCTACCGCGCGCCCGCTCCGACGAGCGCACGAAACGTTTTCGTCCAACAGAGCAACAGCAGCGGCTCGCATACGCTCCCGTCAAAACTTGTAAAAGATTACGCCGTAATGACAGAGTTAGAGATAAGTTCTACAAGTTGTTGTGTTACTATAAAACTGTTTGCCGTGTTTTAAACTATCGTACTTTTCTAAGATTAACAGACACCTATTTAAATTGTATTTGTATGCTAGTTATTTCAATTCGATTGATTGATCACTACAAAACATAAATGTTTTAGTAAAAAATTAAAAAAAAACAAAAACATGAAAAGTTACAACCATATTGCTTTAATGGAGCGTAGGTAAATATTTCTTCAACTAGGCTTAGTTTCCATACTGTTACATATTTATTCTGTGACATTGTAAATATTTACTTTATTTGTATAAGGACGATTGATTGTGTTGTGGATAGTTGTTTTGTGTTGGTTGTGTGTTGTGCTTGTGTGTATTTAATTGATAAAAATGCCTTAAAAAGATAAGGATTTACTTTTAAGGAACTTTTAATAACACAATCAATTATAAAGGAAAATATGAAGTAAAGTTCATTGTTCTTTTTTACTGCTTCTATAACCTTTTATCGTAATAAATTCATAAACGCTATGTAATAGAAGTCTTATACAACATCATTATTAGTATATGCGAAACCTGAAACACGTGTCTAGTATTTTTATGTAAATAACCTATGTACAAAATTTCAAAACTTGTATCATGAAAAATCACAAAGTTATAAGCTTGTTAAGTTACCTGGTTGTCCGTACAAAAACATGCTCATCACGCGCAGGCGCCGCCCCGCGCCCGCGTTGTCGCGGCGCTCATTGATAATAATGTGGCAGTAGGTACCTAATCGTACGGCGATTTCCGATTGCATTGTATTTAACTGATGATACATCACACTTTCCACATTTTCATCACACTTGCAGTCTTTGAACTGTCGTAATGGTCAAGTGTAGGTAGACATTAATAAGTACTTTATTTGTAAATGCAGCCGTAAGTGATTAAATGTAGTCAATGCGATATGTTGCACCTTATACCAAACACAGTAAGTTCAAAATGGATGAAAAGTGTTAAACATCGCACTACTTAACCACAATAGGCTGTAGGTACAAATAAAAACGTGTGTTCATGTGTGTGACGATACTTTAATGTCAGATAGCTCCTCGTGCCGCACTGCCAGGAATACGTTATCACTTATCACCACAAACCGCTAGTATCCGTACCATTTCTTACACGAACACTATGCTTTTTACATACGATAGGTTCACGTCAACCGAAACACAACTGCCGCGCGCTCGCGTTATCACCACAAACCGCTACTGTACGTACCATTTCTTAAACGAACACTACCTATGCTTTTTACATATGATAGGTACAGATCAACCGAAATGCCGTGCGCTCGCGGTCGCGCTCTCGTTTTGTACCTACTTATCTGAACGGGAGCGACATACGTGCACACTTCCCTATAGCTGCCGGGCGACTGAAGTGGTTGGTTCAGCCCCGGGCCCCGCCCGCCCCACTGCGCCCGCGCTGAGCGCTCAGTGTGTCAGTGACCTGTGTTGCGCGCATATGATTGCGGATAGGTACTTAGTGTCGCTCGGTGTCCTACTCGTAACAGTTTTTAAATGTTTTTGGGACAAAATATAACATGATGTAAAAATTATTGGAATCGATTCAGTTACTGATTCTGAACAAACTATATTCAGGTTTCGCATATACTAATAATGACGATGTATAGCATGCTTTAAATAAGCACTTAAAACACATGCATAAAAAATAAAGCATTTCATATAAAGCAAGTTATTGGTTTATAACAACTTTGAACACCACTAGTCGTAGTTATTGGTAACCTCGTAACAGATAAAAGTGATTCGGGAGTTTTTTCCGTCGCTTGTTGCTATTATAGCACTAATGGACGTCCCCTCCCCTCTTCACAGCGGGCGGCATGTTTTTGGGCGGGTGTCTGTATTGCCATACTGAAAATATGTACTACTAAGAAGTCCAATTAAAGGTTATTGACTTCTGAATGTGTGTTTGAATTTCAACCAGGGTTGTGGCCAAAAGATAATCAAAAGTCACCATGTCGGTGCGTTTGTTAATTACGTGATGCGATTTTGACGATTTTTAGACACCGCTGGTGAATATCGCAAGATTTGACCCCCCACCCACCCCTGCCTAATATCACGTGAGATTTTCTAAAATACGTTTTTTAGTCTAAATACGTTAGTATGTGCTTGATTAATAAATGAAATTATAAATTGTATTTATTTCTTTAAATAGATCTTTTAAAGACACTTTTACAAGTCAATATTTTTCATTTTTTAAAGCTAAATGGCTCCGGCTTTTGCTAGCTGAAGACCTCTGAGAAGAAACGCCGAAACAAACTCAGAGAATCATAGTCTCTTTTAAAGTACAGACATAGAATAATAACAAATATGTGTCTTACAATGTAGGGCAACCTACGTTGCAGTGTAGGGTTACCTACGCACTCTTATTTATTTAGTACTAGCTTTTACCAGAGACTTCGTACGCGTAGACTTAGTAACACAATTGTTGTCGGATTTATTTCATGGGATAAGAAGTACTCCATGTTAGGGAAATTCCCGCTATTTTCGCAGATTTTAAGTATTTAATATGTCAGTATTAGTCACAAAGTATTGGTGTACCAACATTTCATTCAAATCCTTTAAGTAGCTCTTTGATATCAGTTTTTCGGGATTTCCGAGTTATCTCCACATTTCTTTGGGATAAAAAGTAGCCTATATGTTATTCCACGTCACATACTAATATGGTGTATGAAATTTCGTTCAAATCCCGTCAGAGGTCTCCTACATAAGTTTTCTGGGAAAATCCCACATAATTTTGGGGTAAATATATGCTATATGTTATTCCCAGTCTAATACTATGTGTGCATGAAATTTCATTCAAATCCCGTAAGCAGTTCTCCTATATCCGTTTTTCGGCATTTCGACATTTTTCTGGGATAAAAAGTAGCCTATATACTTTTCCCGGTCACTTACTATACTAAAGTAAGTATACCAAATTTCATGCAAATCGGTTCAGCCGTTTTTGCGTGATTGAGTAACAAATAAACAATCATCCAAACTTTCACATTTATAATATTAGTAAGATAAGTATATAATATTAGTAAGATTGTGTCTAAATCTGTATGATGCAAACATACCTATATTGTGTAGTTCATAGTCTTTATAGGTCCATGCCAAGCCCCACCTGGTAACACGGCCTTGGCAAAACTCTGTGTGAGTGTATTTAATTCTCTCCGATGTTAGGTCTTGTATTAAAACATTTAAATTATATTTATGGCCAATCATTGTTGTAAAAATCCTAAAAATAAATAACAACAATTAGGTTGGCATTTTCGCAATAACAATTAGTAATTGCAACTAATGTTTGATTTTTAAAGTACTTTCAACTTTGGTTTTACTGAAATAGAACATGTTGACTTTGAAGCTTTTATTTTTGATCTCATTATCAACATCATACCAGCTAAAGGACGTCCAAAGCCTGATCAAGGCCTCCTCCACAGATTTCTACACCGGACCGATTGTATGCTGCCTGCATCTAACCACTCTCAGCGACCTGTACCGGATCGTCCGTCCATGTCGTTGGAGGCAATTTTTCATCCAGCGTTTAGTGACCTTAGTTTTATAAATGGGCCACCACTATATCTAAAGTTTTTTTTTTAAGACAGCTCCCATACCCTGTTTAAGAACTGTCTCGCGGGAGACAACAATCAGGTATATTAACTAACGGATACAAACTACAGACACCGAAATATATCCGAGGAACACAAATACATGTCCCGGTTGGGAATCGAACCCACGACACGCGGCGCAACGGTAACGGCGCTGTGATTATCTTAACCGTTACACGAAACATGCAGACTTACAAATTTAGTTTGAATACCATTCAAACTTGGTTTGAATTGGCCAGTACCAAAAGATGAAGTACAAAATGTTTTTTGTACTTCATCTTTTGGTACTGGGCATGAACATAATTGTGTAGCCACAAGAAGAATACGAAATACTTACAGTACGTTATTTTTGTACTCTTTACTCTCGTTAATGAGTTTCCTACAAAATTCCAGCTCTCCACCTTCAGTTATCAGCTCTTGTGGTGACCCTGTAAAGCCATTCTTAGGTGGTAGTCTGTGAAGTAAAATTAAAACATTATTTGCAAATGTCTTTATTACAGCTGACCATTGGTATTATTATTGGAAAAAATCTTCATAATATACATATTTAAATTTGATTTTATATGGGACACATACCTGGCTGGACTGCGTGATTCACATAATTCCTGTAAGGTGCTGTAGAAGGGCGGGTTACACATACAGAAATGAAAATCTTGCTTATCTTCATGATGGAAAACATGTGAAATTATAGAATCTGTAGTATTTTTTCGCACTGAAAAAAAAAATAGTCTGTCATTGTTAGACATGGGTACACCATGATTCTGTAAAACGACTCGGGAGACTTCATACACCTTCGGGTTGATGATGAATAAATATTAAAATTAAACTTGCTTGTTTCATTTATTTTTGTTCTTAATTTTTCTTTTTATTTAATCGCTGACTATGCGAAACTAATAATTTTCATAAAACAATGTTAAATGACGTTATTAAACGACTATCAAGCGTAATTGTCATGACATCTCTTTCTAATCACAAAAGCTTGCATCACTGTCTATCTCTTTCTAATAATCAAAATAGAATCTTGGTGACATCGGCCAACTTTTGGTCAAACTTGCCTGACAAGGCAAGTTTGACCAAAAGTTCATTTTTTTTTTAGTTTTTTTTTTTTTTTTCAGTCCGTGCAATCACAGTTTAGTGATAGTAAACTAGAAATACTTTAACCGATGATATTTTGTATTTTTTCTCAGAAAATTATTATTTTTGGATCTGCTTTGAATTAAAAATAATTAGAGTAGCTACTTGAGATTCCGCAACAGTAAAAAAAAATCAAATAATTGAAAACTCTAGTCATTATGCCAAAAATTTTAACTCAGGGTGGTATTTTCGTGTTTTTTTTTAAATGGCTGATACTTGGGAACCGTCGTGAAAAAATTGATGATTTTTTTACTGGACCCGCCGTTAGTAGGCCTTTCCCTTGTTGCCGGCATATAGTCACGTTCTGGGACACCCTGTATAATCAAGTCTGTATTCCCGAAGGATTAGGCAGTGGTGTACTGGTGTATACCCCCAAAGGGGGTAATATGGGGAATGCCTGGTTCCCTTACCGGGCACAAATACAAATTACAAGCTGTTACTAGTTAGTACAGACGCCAGCAGGTCAAGCTATCCAAAACTGTCAAATATATCCAAAACTGTCAAATATTCCCAAATGAAAATTAACCTTAATATTTTGCAATAAAGTTGATAATCTAAAAAAAATTAACTGATTGGGATAGCTTGATGTGCTGGCCTCTGTACCTACTATTAGATATTCTGTGCTGCTACTGAAATTTTATCATTATAAATGTAATACTTAACAATTTCTTACATTTTATATGACCCTGTAAGCCATTTCTGTGTATATTTTCTTCTGCTTTAGAACAACTTTCTATGTCAGTTTCTGTCCCCACCATGTTCCATTTATTCTTAACAGCCGCTAGCAATGGGTAAATGGCACAAGCTCCAGTTCCTTAAAATAATGTATTATTTTAAAATGAAAATACTCATGTATCGGTCGCAGTCAGGGGAGACAGGTGGAAGGCGGGAAGGGTATACCGAATTACGACGACGACGGGTAGGAAACTCGGTGGCTTAGTGGTCATAGCGTCAGGTGTACCTAACCAGAAGACGCAGGTTCGAATCCTGCCCGCGGTCGAATTTTTCCTTTTCTAAATAACTTTAAAAAATCTAAGCATGAAAAATGCCAAAAATATAGTTAGAAGGTAACGTGGCATCGTTCGACATTGAACTAACTGTAAAGTAAGTCGTGTCGGTTGAAAAGCAAAAACTTGCTTTTCAATAGGTGTTACTGACGTCACCATAAAGACGTAAATTCAGTATGTGAAGGAAAAATTCTTTCTAAATAACTTTTAGAGATCTGTTTGTTATCTCCTGGTGGCTTGCATAATAAAATGCAACAATGTGATTCATTTTGTTTATGTGAGAAAAAACAAATTATGTATTTTTTGTACAGATGTAAATACAAAAAATAGGCTTAAAACAAATTTTTATACAAAATTATTTTATCACTATGTTATGTGTATATAATCACTACATAATATGAGCGTAATCAATACTACTTTAATTTGTAGTTGAAAATAATTGAGAAAGCGACCTCTTGTTCGATACTATTATATTATTAAGATTTCTATTACTTATTATTATAGTAATATTTTCTAAACGTATTTTCATGCAGCCAATTTGCTTTATCAAGATATATCAATAATCGGATACTTTTCTAAGCAGTTTAGAGATGAAATAAATAAATTATAAATTAATTTGTCAAAGGACCCCTGACATCTTTTGAAATACGTATTTACCAAATATCTTAACCAAAATAAGGGATCTATATTCTTATTTGGTGAAGCTAGTAAAGTCCAACTTGATTGTTGGTACGAAGCCGAATCGGTTTTGGAGCCAAATACCGGAAGCAAGGTATTGAATCACCATTATCCACGAAATGTTTTGAGTCACAATGTAAAAGAGTCAAGTCGTGCACTCTACGACCTGAAGCCAACAAAAGAATTGTAGCAGTTCGTCTAGAAACGTCATATAAGCTATGCAAGTTAGGGCCCTCGCCCACGGCGACTTTTTGTAGCGATGCAGTCGCGATGCTGTCGCGCGTCCTCATCGATACAGACGCGAAGCGGTCGCTAGCTGTGTGCCCTCGCCCATGGGCCCAGATTCAGTCGCGATGCAAACGCGATTCTGTCACGATGCAAACGCGATTCAGTTACGGCACAAAAATATCTTGGATTGGTACAGTTGCAAGATGACTCCGTTGAGGCAACATTAATCACTCCATTATGCGCATGTGACGGACAACAGTACTCTGGACCTGTCTGTGTTGCACTGATGTTTGGTTCCCACTCACGCACCACCCACCTCTACGTTCTCTCTCCGATGTCGTCCTACTCGGCCGCGCGTTTGTATCGATTCAGTCGCGATGCAGTAGTGCGTTGCAAATGCGACTAACACGCGTTAGAAGCGATGCTGTCGCGCGTCTACAAAAAGTCGCCGTGGGCGAGGGGCCTTAACGTCTGTATTTTTTAAAAATTGAATTACTATTCTTGCATCCCATATAGGCAATTTTGGTAAAACTGGTCTGGCTAATGATATAGCTTTCAGAATATGTTTAACCAAATGATTTGATGATATTTTGACGTTGGAAAATGTTTCACAAACGGTTGCTATGACCGATTTATGGACAAGAACAGTACGGTATGCTAGATGATCAGTAAGGAAAAGTTTCACTAAATATCGTGCTACATTGGCAGGTATTGGATAACTACAATTAATTTTTTTTTGCCTACACCATTTCGACCACTTGTTCCATATGGGGATGTAAGCTTTAAGTGTAGAGGCTCTCCAACACGTTGATTAAAGCTGTTTTTCTTCAGAAGACCAACTATTCGTTAGGGTGTTACAACCGAAATGAGCCAGGCTTCCAACTGCAGGTTCTGTACTTGGGCTGCAGGACGACCCGTCACTGTATCCACCAATGTTGTTTTGAGATTCCTTATTTTCATAGGACGTGCTAGGACTGCTAGGGCGCGGCTCTTCAAGTCTGGGCGCCAAAACGGTTTCTTTCACTTGGGTGCTATTATTATGAACTTTCCTTTTGCCGAGTTGAGATGGTGTAACACACGCGGGAGCAGGGCTGGTGGAGGGAATATCCACGCTAGATCGTAATTCCAGTATCTGCTGAACGCGTCGTGAAAGCAAGCGCTCGAGTCTGATAAGTCTAGCGAAACATACTCCGAAACGACGTGAACGTTTCTCGACGAGAACAGATCGATGTCGGGAATACTCCAATGATTGAATATTTTCTTCGTCGCCTCATCTAATAGATGCCATTCGGATCCTTCGCGATTTCGCGAGAGTTGATCAGCATCCGTGTTGTACAGTCCCGGTAAGTGATGAGGGAAAAGTACAATGATTAGACTGTCCGTCAGAGCTAGAAGTTGTTTTGTCAATCTCAGTCATTTTAGAGACTTCGCTCCGCCTTCGTTCTTTATGTATGATACAACAGTCTTGTAGTCGCTCTGTAAAACTATGGTTGATTTTTTGAGAACTTCTGCCTTTAGCGTGATTGCGGCTATTACAGCGTACATTTCCTTGAGATTGCAATGCCACTTCAGTTGATGTTGACCCCAATTTCCTTTTAGTGTATCGTTGTTTACTAGGGCTCCCCATTGAACGTCCGAGGCGTCCGTGATCACGTAGTTCACAGGTGACCGCCTGGAATGAAGTTGGGTTTTCCGACTGATATTTTTTAACCACCATTTCAGTTCTCATCGTACCTCGTCCCCAAACGGACTGGGTCTCGAGCGGAGTGCAATGCAACCTTCCCCGGAGGGTGACGAAGGTCACGAAGTTTAGATACCCTAAGAGGCGTTGCGCCTGCTTGAGGGTCCAACTGCCGGCTGCCAAGCGGGTCAATAGGCACTGACGGACTTTGCTCACCTTGTCGGGAGGCAAGCACTTGGTATTGTACCGAGTGTCCCAGACAATTCCTAGGAAATCTA
This sequence comes from Acronicta alni, assembly GCA_964056405.1. Lineage (NCBI taxonomy): Eukaryota > Metazoa > Arthropoda > Insecta > Lepidoptera > Noctuidae > Acronicta > Acronicta alni. The sequence goes on along the minus strand of OZ043927.1, from coordinate 9,959,816 downwards.
GAGCTGTTGTTGGTTTGAGTATGGATTTCTCCATGTTGATATTCCAACCTAGGCTGCCTAGGAACTCCACAGCTATACAACATGGGCCATGGGACATGGGCTTGTGGATTGATGGACGATTAAATAGTCGTCCAAAAATACTACCAGGCGAAGACCTTTGCTGCGCAACAGTTCGGCCGTCCAATTTGTAACGGACGCAAACATTCTTGGTGCTGCAGCAAGACCAAAGGGTAGGCATCTCATTTGCAGCAACCGACCCTCGTAACTGATACGTAGGAAGCATCGCTGTCTTTTTGAGATTGGAAAGTGATAATAGGCTTGGCTTAAGCCCAGTTTTACCATCCAATCTCCTGCTTGTAAGAACTTGGGCATTTGGTAATGATGAAACAGACGGAAATGTTTTGGTTTCATGAATCGCGAATTTAGTGCCTTCAAGTTGAAGATAACTCGTCTTTTTCCATTGCTTTTCGTTATAAAAGCGGGGATATGAAAGAAGGGGTTAATGGCGCGAGCTCCAGAATTCGATTTTGAATCATAGTTTGAATTTCTGAAGACATAATTGTTGAACTTGGAGTTTGAAATCTTTGCATGATGTCTGATGTTGGAAGGATTAATGGTGGCGTCAGATTGAATGGAATGCGTGCAGCAGTAATTAATCTGATTATTGTTTTGGGAGGCCCAAATTTGGCCCATACATCTCGAAATAGTTTCAGACAGCCGCCCATAAACCTTCTTGGGTCATTTATACCTATTTCTGTTACCCTGATCTTTTCGCCCCCCTCCGCCCCCTCTTTTCTTACTATCTTGCTCGTCGAAATTACGCTGGTGATTTCGACTGCATGGACTTAACACGAGAAACGATGTCTTTGTTTAATTTATCGACGCCTCTAATTTTTTGTAAATAATTCGATAAACCTTGAGGGTTGAACATATATTCTGAACAGTGACGTGCACAGAGTTTTTAGATAGGCAGAAAAAAATATTAGCTTTTTTCCACTTACACTTGGTGTTAATCGACCAGCACGCTCATCACAGCCACAAAGTCAGTGGCAGCGGTTTGCTATTTTATTGATCTTATTTACAGACGCTACTCTAAAGATTAGGTCATTTTGAATCCATTTTTTTAAACTCGTAACGTAAATGTTTTTCCAAAACTATTAGTAGGTACTTATTTCGCGAGCAAGTTTACCGTGTCTAAATAATTATCCTTATTCACTGACGAGACAGATTAGTAATTTCCATGAAATGCGAGCTCTTGTTTCCCCAAAAAACAAAGAATGACAATACATACATACCTAAGTAGCTGAAAAATACCTTTATCGATCCCGATCGACTTTCGCGTTATGTCTATCAATGTCGATTATTTTGTATCTGGGAATTTAAATGCGTCTCAATACCTACGATTTTTTTCCAAAAGTGTGGGAAGCTTCTAAGTATTTTTCAGATAGCTCGCTTTTTATGAATATAAATAAATAAATAATATAATATATCGGTGTATAACCAGCATCGTGCCTTGGACGGTTTTATTGTTTGAAAATAGTAGACAAGGGAAACAGAACAACCTATTGCTGTGTATGTAATCTGTGAGCCAATAGGTACCTACTATAAATCATATTGTTTTATACCTAAGTATCGAATTTACGACTGTCTTTACCTTTAGTTTGTATTAATTACAAATCCGATGTACGAGGACCTTCCACGAACACTAGTTTTTTTTTCACCGAAATATAGTTTTAGAAACGCATCACTTTTAATTTCCTCTATACACACACCACCTAAACAACTTTCACAGTGAATATTAATCGTTTTTCACACTATTAACAATGTTAAAATGTTAAATCAATCGCTCACAAAATCACAACCAAAACAAAACAAACAACAACAATGGCGACTCAGTATAAAAAATAATACGACAAAAAAGTAATGTCATTTTTCTATCACTAATCAAACGAAAAAATGCTACATTTTAAAATAGTTGCATAACCAACCAACTTCGGAAAACTTCGGTAGATGTCGTTATTTCTAGTAATGTTATGAAACAAGCCATTATAGGCGTTGACTACCCTGTGCGTTTGTGTGCGTTATTAGTGACATTGTGTGCCACGTATTAATAGGAACGCACACCTATTTAATCTGCATGATCACGAGAGCACACATGTAAACATTTAGAGAGAAATAGTTTGTGTCTTTCCCGACTCCCGAGGCGGAGCTAGTGTAGAGCAATGCGATTTTGCGTTAAATTGTAGGTACGAGCGAGCATAATGTATGGAGATGATATTATGTTTATTGATAAAATATAGTAAAATTATATTTGAATTATAAGAAAATTAAATTGTAAGTAAGTACTCGTAAAGAGAAAGAGAACAAGAATTTACTTAAATCTTTATCGAGATATGTAGGGTAGGCAGTGTCTTTTTGTCTTTATGAACCGCACGCCACTGATTCTGAATAGGGGGGTATCTTTTCAATGTCTTCCCGTATGTATTTTCCTTTTAAACTTTTAAGGAGTGCTTTACGCCTCAATTCTAATACTTCACGTTTTCCACAAATTATTTGTAAAATGTCATGAGAAACAGTTTTATAATTAGACTCATCACCAAATAATTCTTTAAGTTTATCGTAGATTGAAGATGAAGTTAATTTCGGTAATCAGTATTTGATGAACAGTCGATTAAATTTCGCAGAGCTACATTTACAAACTCATTTTGTGCTGAAAAGGCATTGACAAGGCAGCAAAACTACGTTCCATTTGAAACCACCTAATTGGAGCCAACGGATCCTCAAAACGCCGCAATTCCTCGTTTACATTAAGTTCAGAGAACGCTGGAAAGGTCACAAATCGGTGTACCGTACAGAATTCCAATCTGAAGAGTCAAATATCTGCATAGCAGCTATTTTAGAAACTCGATCAGGATCGGCTTTAGACACGGACGGTTTCTTAAAGGAAGCATTTAACACTGCAATGTCAGATACGTCGTCTTTTCGGCGGCGGCTCGTCATCGCTCGAACTTGAACTCGATCTCGATGACGTTGACGCACTAGACGGCATCGGTGCCTTAACATTTCCATGCAAACACACTATCACTAAAGTCTTTCACGGGATGTTTCACCCGCGGCGCGGTAAATTCTTCACTATTGTTCATTTTAACACAAAAGAACACTTAAACGGAAACAAAGAGTTTTTTATTTTAATCGCAATTTACTTTCCACTTTAATCTCGAAAGCAAAAAATAATTTTAATGAAAATTTTATCGAGAGAGAGAGAGGGCAGAGTAGACCTCTATAAATCTAATGACCGTGCACGTGGTTTGAAAAACGACGCAACAATTAGACAAAATTATGTGGCTTGGCTGTTTAATTTAGTACCAGGTTTGGACGATGGTGGCGTGAGTAGCGCGGTTTCGAGGCGGAAACAGTGACATCTAGCGACTGGGCAAGGGAAAAGACGATGTACTCTCTCTCTTAATGGACTTCGGACGTCAAACGGAACACATAATAAAAATCTCAAACTCCACTACGAAAAAATCTACATAAAATCATGAAACACAAAAACATTGCAGACTGAAAAAAATATTAGTTAGTGAATTCACGTTAACGATCTTTTGGTGAATTTACTAAAATCAAATCAACACATTAGGTTAATTTTGAGAGCACGATTGAACCAGTTGAACTTCTCAGTTTTACTTCTGATACCGTGGGCCTTGGACCTTCTGGGCCGTCTTTAACCTATTGGAGGCCCTGGGCATATTAGGATAATGGGGCCCCATCATCCTAATATGCCCTATGACTATATATCCTATGACTTTGACAGAACACTATTTTGTTAGAATAGACAAAGAAAGTAGATAAACAAGGTTAAATATTTAGTTTTATTATCATTGTATTTAACAATTGACAGAAAAACTTTACTGTGGTTTTTAAACCGTTTTTATACGCACTCGTACGAGTCGTAGGTACGATGGTTACGTTTCATGTTACGCTAGTGAAGACAAATGTCATAGTTATCATAAATAAACGAAAATGCAGCGTTTACACAGATATGATTGTAGTATTTGGGGTTTTTAATATGTTAGAGTAGTTTTACTCCAAAATACTTCGTAAAATACGTATTTTCCATCATACCACACTTATTTGTTAGGTACATACCTACCTACGAAAAGAATCGTTATGTTGCGAATGCCTTCTCTGTCCATGTTGCGAATGGATATTTGTCAAATTATTGTTTTTATGTATAATATAGGTATACGGAAGTAATAATAACAATGTCCTCATTTATATGTATACGCTTTTACAATAAAATCCCAAGTCAAGTGCAAAAATTAAGCTTTAATAAATTTAAGGCACACATTAAACAAAGACTACCTATGTAAAAAGGGTTACTTACTATAAAGTTAACGACTACATGGAAGATAAAAATGCTTGGGGTTGAGCTGTTCTAATGAACCGGGTTATTAATTTAATGTAATTTATATTTTATGTATTTCAGTCAGTTATGTGACATGTATGATATTTGACATATTTAATTGTGATTTTGTAATTGACATCTATTTATTTGACATGGAATATGCAATTTTAATTAACTGACATTTTTTTTAAATATTAATGCTGTAGAAATGCGTTTCCTGCGAAGTATGTGCGGTGTAACTCTGAATGACAGATTGAGAAATAGTGTGATAAGAGAACGTTGCGGCTTAAAAGACGATGTAGTGACGAGAATTGAGAAGAATATGCTGAGATGGTTTGGGCATGTCGAGAGAATGGATGAAAGGCGACTAACAAAAAGAATTTATATGGCGAATGTCAGTGGAACCGCCGAGAGGGGACGCCCTAGAAAAACTTATACCGACCTTATTGGTGAGGTTCTTCAAAAAGGTCAGGTGCGTAGTACTCGCAACCGGCGTGTATGTATGACAAGATGTATGAATGTGGTCGAAGCGAAAGAAGTATGAAAGAATCGTAGCAAGTGGCGTTCTTTTATTTCATAATTATAAAGTATGAGTCGTGCAGCCATTGATGTTGCATATATGTATTGATATGCATTATAATGACTTATAATTACATTATTCCGTTCAGTTGCCTAGCGGTCTGAGCTTGTCATGCTCACTAAAATGTCCTGCTGATGGTGGCGTTGTGTGTCGGGTCGTTTTATTCCCTCCAACATGGATGGTTGAGTCGAACGACGCCGATACGCACGTCATACTCGTGAACGGGTGCCGTCTGTCGGGACTGGTCAGCTCTTACTGTCAATGGCAATCTCTTTATTTTTTTGTAGTAGACTTTTTCTGTTTAGTAGACTGTATTAATTTAATAGTACCTACACATCAAACTGCATTGCTCTCATGTAAGTCTAATAATGATTTATATTAATTTATCAGATATTACTGAAATCGTTACTGTGATTATATATTTTTAATTTTTTTCTTATTTATTAATAATTTAACTCAAAATGTAAATGTGAGTACTTTGTAGGCTAAATATACATACTTAGCTTTGAACAGTCTGGTGGCTTTGACCCTTTTTTGACCTACGCAAATGTTCCTCTGATCTGGTATCGTCGTGCTTCGGGTTGTTGAGCTCCCTTAAATAATTACCATAAGGTTATACTCAAAGCCGCTATGGCTCTTTCTTGAAAAGGCCATTTCAGACTTTGCCCTACCATTTGCCCATTGTAAGACACATATTTGTTACTATACATTGTCTGGACTTTAAAAGAGACTATGATTTTCTGAGTTTGTTTCGGCGTTTCTTCTCAGAGGTCGTCAGCTAGGAAATGCCAAAGCCATCTAGCTTAAAAAAATATGTAAAATATTGACTTGTAAAAGTGTCTTTAAAAGGTCTATTTACAGAAATAAATATCATTTAATCAAATAATAAAAACACCTCAATGTGAACCGAAGTTCTCAAAAAAAATCTATTAGATCACAAATTCCATTGTTTTATTAAAATTCATTGTAAATAAATAAAATATGTACCTATTATTAGCATTTATATACCTAACTAATGTGGCATACATTATTCTTGGACATCGATATTCAAACCAGGGCCAAACTTGTATGGGATTCCATTCCACCATCTCCTTAAATATAAAGTCAAACACATTTTGTGTCAATTTTCTATGTAATTTCTCAATTAAATTAATTGGTTAATTCAAACTTGGAGCTTCATGCTTCGCTTCGTTCGCTTTATTTAAATGGAACGAGTCACACTGATGAGTGTACTACTGATGATTTTTCTTTAAAATGTGTATGTGCTTAGTATACCATTATATATTTAAATTTATCTAAGCATGCTGAAGTCGGAAAGCCTAACTTTTGGGCTAGAGTAGAATAGCTTCGCGCATGTAAAAGCTAGTAAGTTGGTATTGTAGTCAGTAATTTAGGTTCGATTTCTTCGAATTATACAAGGTCATTATTAGTATATGCGAAACCTGAATATAGTTTGTTCAGAATCAGTAACTGAATCGATTCCAATAATTTTTAAATCATGTTATATTTTGTCCCAAAAATATTTAAAAAATGTTACGAGTAGGACACCGAGCGACATTAAGTACCTATCCGCAATCATATACGCGCAACACAGGTCACGCGGCATGCCACGGTCGAAGCAGGACTGGGCAGTGGGCGGGCGCGGGCGCACGCGGGGCAGGGGCTAATCCATCCCTTCAGTCGCCCGCATGCTACTGGTCACTGCGCACGTATCGTGCTCCCGTTCAGTTAGGTACCTACATGTCCCGAGCGCGCGTCCGGGTAGTTGTTTCGGTTGATCGTGTGTAACTGTGTACAAAACGTGAGTAAAAAGTGTCGTGTGTAAAAAACGTGAGTAAAAAGTGTCGTGTGTACAAAACGTGAGTAAAAAGTGTCGTGTAACAATGTATTTCTCATACACAAACATTGATAAGTACCTAAGATATTGTAAACATTGTTGAACACTATTTACAATCAAGTCAATTAGGATAGATTTTAAAGTTATTTCAACAAAAAAAAATTTACGTCCGCGGTGGCTTAGTGGTCATAGCGTCTGGTGTACCTAAACAGAAGACGTCGGTTCGAATCCTGCCCGCGGTCGGATTTTTGCTTCGCTAAAATAACTTTAAAGTCAATCATTGTAAAAAGTGATGATTTAAATTATTAAACATGCCATGCCTAGCCAAAACGGTTAAATGTAGAAAGTTGTTATTTACACCTACAACCTGCTGTGGTTAAGTAATGCGATGTTTAACACTTTTCATCCACTTTGAACTTTAAGTGGTTGGCATGGTGCACTAATCGCATTGACTAAATTTTATCACTTACGGCCGTATTTACGAATAAAGTACATAATAATATCTACCTACACAACCATTGCGATAGTCCAAAACCTGCAAGTATGATGACAAATGTTATCACCAGTTAATTGCAATAAAATCGCCGTAATCGGTTAGGTACTACTGCCAAATTATTTCTTTCAATGAGCACAAGACGACGCGGGGCGCGGGAGGCGGCGCGTGGGCGCCTCGTGCCGCGCGGTGCGCATGTTTTTGCGTGGACAACGAGGTAACATAACATGCTTATAACTTTGTGATTTTGTCATGATACCGTTTAGAAATACTGTACATAGATTCTTTACATAAAAATACTAGACACGTGTTTCAGGTTTCGCCTATACTAATAATGACCTTGTATAAGTTTTTTGGTAATAAATATTGGTTATCGTTTGGTGATCTGACAGGAACTAGGGACTTTGTATTTGATCTGAGATCCCCCTATCGGCCCTGGGCAAGTGCCCAAAGTGCCCACTGGGAAAGAGGGGTCTGTCTGATACAGAGGGAAACTTTCCAATACACATGATGCCGCTAGTTGCTGATGACAGAAGTTAGTTTGTACTTACCTATATCTAACCCCCATATTGTATCATTTATTTTTACTGCCGCTAATAAATCTTCTATCCATAAAATATAATTAAGTCTTAAAGGGAGTGTTGGAACCAATCTATCTTCAGGTATGTCCACAGTCAGATTAAAATCAGATTTCAGGAGACATTTTGTTAAAACCCTCAGTGAATGTGGATCTTTAAAATCAATAGTTATCTTGCCATTGATATCCTGAAATATAAAAAATAAAGATCTTGTAGACTTTTTATTGTATTGTAAAATTCAGGATGTGATGGAATAATTGTTGATGAATATAATTATTATTTAATTAATTTTAACCTTAAAAAAAGGAGATTTTTTTTATCTCTTCCACCTGTCATACCCAATAGCTATTAAGCAAAGGAAAATTGCGTCGATTTGTTCCATATTTGCCCCACTTTTTCGTCCCATATTCCTAAAAACTCTTGTTTTGCCCAACGTTGAATTTGATTCCTGTTTCGCCCCACTTAGTACGAACCAAAGTATGGTTGGCAAACAAAAATGTGTTATATTATTATGACAAGCCCGTTGGTAGGTACAGTGATTAGTAACTCTAATAGCTAGGCTAAAATCTGTTCGTTCGATTTCCACCCAAGACAAGTCCATATAAAGTAAGTGCGATTATTCGTTGTCTGGATGCAATTTGTCTATAATATGCAGGAATTTAGAAGTGTATAAGTATTTGATATATCTTTATCAATTGTCTAATTACCATAGTAGGTACTCTACTATGTACTAGTTTGTGATCAGACAGGCGTCTGTGAGTAGTCCCCAGTAATAAAAAAAAATAGTGGTTAAGTAAATCTCTTAATTAAATTTTTATTTCTTATCAGCAAATGCCAATATTCTTAAATGTTTATACCCGTAGACGAAAAGTAAAAAGTTTTTGTAGTCCTCTGGTATTTGAACTACAGACGCTCTTTTAAACGTAGACTTTTTAATATTTTGAGATTTGTTCTTTGAATTGTAAAGATTTGTCTTGATTTTATAAAATTCAGGTAAAGCTGCAATCAAATCTGTACCTTTGTTCTTCAGCCTAAATAAACTTTCACTATAATGGATGTGATAGGTTTGCCATCCACAGATTCAACTCTTATTTTGTTCCTCGCCACATTGGAGTTTGCAAATTTTGTTAATGTTACTAACGAGTCTACCTTTACACTTTCTATTTCAGACCTCCACGAAACTGTATCATTTTTATTATTTCGCCTTTTAGCATGATGATATTATCCATCGAACAGAAGAATAGGCTCGTCTCGCTTTGATTTTATAAACGACAAGTTTATTTGGGATTTAGATGGTAAACATTCTTGTATTGTTGCCTCCATTTTTACTTAATATCTAAGGATAGGATAACAAGTAGCAATAACAAACGTTAACTTAATTCAAAATTAAATAAATAATTTTATAATAATTAATTATTATCCATTGCATATAGCAAATTGTAAAAATATTAAGTTAATTTACGATATTTAGAATGATATTAAACATTATTAAATTTAATAATTACGACTTACGTACGGTAAGTACTTCGTTAAAAAAATCCTTCTGTATTTTAACTATTAATAAGATCACACTTAAACCACAGAAAATAACGACTGAGTAATCTTCATCTCACTTACATTTTGCAATGTCTTGTCGCTGGGCCATCTTGCTTACTGATAAGATATAGCTTCCTGATTGGTCTTTTACATTTCATTGACCTTGAAAAAAGGGTTGCAATAGTATCTAGAGGAGCACCAGCTAATCAGTGATCGCCAATACGGATTTCGTCAGGGTCGGTCAGCTGGTGATCTTCTAGCCTACTTGACCCACCGTTGGGCGTTGGCGATTGAGAGCAGGGGGGAGGCCATGGCGGTAAGTCTAGACATTGCGAAAGCCTTCGATCGGGTGTGGCACAAGGCGCTTCTTTCGAAGCTTCCTTCCTACGGGCTGCCTGAGAAACTCTGCAACTGGATCTCCAGCTTTCTCGCGGAGCGTAACATCAAGGTCGTTGTCAGTTCATGTTCCAGCTCTATGCCCGTGAACGGTGGTGTCCCACAAGGCTGTGTGCTTTCCCCAACCCTGTTTCTTCTGCATATCAATGATATGTTACATTCCGTTAACATTCATTGCAGATGACAGTACGGTGGATGCCTCTTACTTTGGCCACTCCAAAATTTCTCAGGCACGCGTCCTTGAGTGTCGGAGCAGACTTGTGTCTGAGATCGAGACTACCTTAGACCAAATCTCGAATTGGGGTAATCTGAACTTAGTGCAGTTTAACCCCCAAAAGACACAGGTCTGCGCGTTTTCTGCCAAAAAAGCTCCCATGGTCGTGCCTCCTCAGTTCCAAAACACTCCCCTTGATTTTAAGCCGAGTATTGGGATTCTTGGTATGGACGTAGAGAGTGACGTCAAATTTCGCGGTCATTTGGAAGACAAAGCTAAGTTGGCCTCCAAAAAGCTGGGTGTCCTCAACAGAGCTAGGCGGTACTTCACGTCGGCGCATCGCCTCCAATTATATAAGGCGCAAATACGGAAGCACATGGAATACTGCTGCCACCTCTGGGCCTTTTTTTACGTGGGGCAAAACTTCGTGGGGCGAATGCGGAACAAATCCTGCGTCTTCTGGTTAGGTTAGGTTAGCTTAATAACTTTAAAATATTAGCATGGAAAATGCCAAAAGAAATACAAAAAGATAGTAGTTAAGGTGGCATCATTCGACATTGAACTAACTGTAAAATAAGTTGTGTCAGTTGAGGAGCAAAAACTTGCTTTTCAATAGGTGTTACTGACGTCACCTTAAGACGTAAATTCTGAATGTGAAGGCAAAATTCGATATGGCGGGTAGGTATCGCGGTGGCTTAGTGGTCATAGCGTCTGGTGTACCTAACCAGAAGACGCGGGTTCGAATCCTGCCCGCGGTTGATTTATTCCTTTGTTAATAACTTTAAAATATTAGAATGGAAAATGCCAAAAAAATACAAAAGTTACCTAATAGCACTAAAACTGAATCAAAACAATATTACCTAATTGAATATTCCAGTACATATTTCCTATAGCACAGGTAGTTAAGCTCCCCAAATAATAATTGACACATGAGAATGAATTATTAAAATAATTACTAGCACAAGTATTTTTAAAAGATATTTACATTTACAGAAATAAAATTATCATCTATCACATACACACTACCTACTAATTATGAAAGGAATTTGAATCTTGAATACTACCCAATGCAAGTCAATAATATTGAACAGTACACAATCTAGTCACTAATATTTATAGTATCTATATTATCCTACAATATCTAAAACATCATTTAATAATATACAATTAACAAGAAACACGGGCTCAAATATTGTAAACTCAAGATCAACTACAACGGGTTGTTAACATAAACCTTATTATCACAAAACTAAGAATGCTAGCATATTCAAATACCTAAGTAAACAGTATTTTATAGACAATTAAATGCTACATAAACTAAAATAATAAACTACTAAGTTGTTTGTTTTAGTTTAAAAGAATGAAAAACATGTCAATTTTGTTTAAAAACAAAATTAAAAATAACAAAGATTAATTACAGATAAATGAATATCATTTTCTCACATTTTAGTACTCTGTATTAGCTCCCTGTACTATCAAATAAGTATTGATTCTGCATGCTGTACACCAAGTTCCTGAAGCGACTTTGACTAATGTATGGGACTGTGTCTGGGCAACTTTTCCATTTTATTTTCCCTCAAATCTTTTTGGCTGGGACTATTACGAATATTTACAAATTAGCAAATCGGTGCAGCCGATCTCAAGTGATGCGCTTACAACGACAATTATTTCATTTTTATAAAAATACAAAAGTATACATTATTACTTACCATTTTCGAAATAGCTGAAAACTCGGAATATAACTGTGATAGCTTTCTAAAATCTGGTGGTGTTCTGTAAAAGTTACGTGAGTGCATATATTTATTCAAAGCCATTCCTTTATTTTTAGTTAAAATTAAAATAACCCTAAAATTGTTAAAGTTTTTTTGGCAATCTGTGAGTGTGAATCTGCCGATTTTGTAATATTTTGACACATCAATGTCATTTATATAGGCACAGATTATAAGTGGAAAGTTACAGAGACATATCTGACTGCTGATCTCTTATAAAAAGTGTATTATCTATGCTGCTGATGTACCACTACCTAGTCTAAGCGTAGACAGAGTAGGTTTTTCTGTCTGCTTAAAATTACAACTTGTTTGGAGAATGACATAAGGATGTCAGATTCATAGAAAAGAATCGATTAAATAAAATAGATTTTTCTTTATTCAATATTAATCGATTTGCCAAAAATCTATTTTAATAAAAATAAATACTCGATTTCTGAGAAAAAAAAAGGTTTTTTCTATTATTTAAAAATCTACATGCTTTTCATATTCCAATAACCTAAGAGATTCATATTATCAATTTGACAGATTAAAAATAAAATAAAATTATATGAATGAAAAAAAAAAATATAGGCTGCTGGTAGAAGCTGGATGCGAAAAGCCGAAGACAGGGTGAAATGGCGCACATTAGGGGAGGCCTACGTCCAGCAGTGGACTAGTATAGGCTGATGATGATATGAATGAAAAAATAACCAATTTAAAACTAAAAATGAAAGCGAATGTTCATTTAAACTTTCAAGGTAAGGACTAAGGAAACCAAGTATCATTATTGATACAAATTTTCAGTACCATTAAACATTTATTTTAATAAAAGTGAAATGAGCATTCCAACAAAATGACTACCATATTGTCTCAAAAACTAAAATATAAATCAAATCAAAAATATGTCATAAATGTCCAGTACTATTTTACATTTAGGCCTACGTTCAGTAGTAGACGGCAATAGGCTGATATGATGATTTTACATTTGACTAGTTTTAAAATAAAAAAATAAACGACTACTTTGTGATCTCAAAAACTACATTTTGTAGTATTACAGAGTATTATTACAAGTTTTTGATTCTTTCGAACAGTACATGCATATTGCTGTGGTATTATCCTTCTTCGTTATAAAATACTTTCGCCAGGTGGTAGGCTTTTAGGTGTTTTACGGTTAGAAGACATTTTTATTGTTTACCAACAACTATTTACCTCATTCATATCTTCTAAGTAGGTAATGAACTTACTTCATGTTTTTTTCATCCGTCACATGGATGGCGCTGTTTATGAAAACACGTAATTTATATAATCGATTTATTAAAAAATATGATTAATTATGATTAATCTATTAAAAGAAAGTAGTAAACAAATTAATGGTGATTTTCAAGGTGTGCGTTCGCGCAGCGGAATGTTGTTGGATTTAAAGATTTTAATTACGCAGATATTTAGTGAATGACGTCGTATAATTGTGTATGGTAAAAAAAAAATTGTGCACGCAGCCATTGTTAAGAAATTCACCAAAAACCGATTCCGCTGGGCGAACGTTGTCCTGGTAACCTTAATAAACGATTATGAATATAAGGGATATTCATAATCGTTTATTAAACCTATTTTAGTTAAAACACATTTGAGTCTATTGCTGTCGTTGCAAGCATTTGTTAACGTTATTATAATTACATAATTAAGTATTATATATAATCAAAAATATTTTTTTTAATAATAAAAAAAATATATATATATAATATAGAAGTACTTGTTAATTGAAGATTTATTTTTATCGTAGATAGTGGCGTTATTATTAAAAAAATATTTTTCATTCAAGAAATGCAATTGTTTTCTTTTTTCCTAACGCTTGTGTATGCAACTGTACCACATTAATAAATAGGTACTAAACTGGAAGGTTAAGACATTTTTTAGATATATGGCACGGCCGCTTTTTTGTAGCCATCTGAACTTGGTCGGGTTATGTAGGTTTTCGATGCTTCGTCAGTATTATAATTGTTTTTCTATAATTACTGAATTTAATGACATGAAATTTTGCATGTGAATAGTTGAATGAATACACTAATTATTGGCATACATTTTACCATGCAATTCCCTTAGAACGTCGTGATATTTGACTGCTTTGTAAACAGTGATCTATTCATGGTAAATTGTCCTATAACTCTTTAATTACTAACGGAACATCATTGATACTTGGCAACATGTTGCAGACACTTACAAGGTTTGTATAAACGTGAAAATCTAGACCCCAAAGTGCATACTTTAAGAACTAAGACCTAATCAGCGTATTTTACGTTTATATTTTTATCTTTTAAGCCCTACGTTTTTTTTCTAAAACTGTTTTTTAAACAAATATACACAAATTCAAAACAATGTATGTAAAAATCTACAGCTCTCTATGTAAGCGCTTTATATGAAAACTAGCTAATGGCCAAACGTTCGCGTAGCGGAAACTTGAATTTCTCCGAAGTTTATGCATGCACTAATTTTATTCATACATACCTACACAATTACACACAAATACACACTAATTTTTGGACACATCTTTTTTCTTCTAAAGTCTATGGATTAAAAAGAGCTCCGCCAGGACAATGTTCGCCCAGCGGAATCAGTTTTTGGTGAATTTCTCAACAATGGCTGCGTGCACTATTTTTTTTTACCATACACAATTATACGACGTCATACACTAAATATCTGTATAATTAAAATCTTTAAATTCAACAACATTCCGCTGCGTGAACGCACACATTTTCAAGGGTAAAATATCAATTCACTAGATGGATTCAGTACTGCATATCGATTTAAAAAATCAACTTTAGTGGGCCTGAAAAAACGATTCTTCGATCTCAGATCGCCATCCCTAGCTCACTTGTTCTTGTGCTTGGTGGTGATTAGACATGCTATATAATACTTGCATTCAATACCAGGGTTTCCAAGTACGTGTATGTAAAAATACCAAGGTCGAAAACCAAGTATTAAAATACTTGAAAGTATTTGGCGGCATTCAGTCTAGTTTATAATCGTGCCGTGCCGGTACGAGCTTCTTTAGCTAAAATTAAAAATACTGGTATAGGTAATCGATCCGTATTGGGTTGTGAATTTGGCACGTAATAATTGTATTTGTAAAAAAAACCTGAAGTATTTTTTTTTTAAATACCGTTGTGCTCCTTGTTTAAAATTCGATATGGTTAAATTTTCCATGCAAGTATTCTCATGTTTTGTATGTAGATACTTAATACTTCATACTTGTAAGTATTTCTCGTCTATTTAAACCAGGGCGCCTACTTAAATGCGAAGCCCTGGTTTTAAAACCTTGTAAAATAAATACGTCCCATCCCTAGTGGTGCTGGTGATGTACCAACTACCAGTATTATTTTATTAGTTTAGTCTATGGTGATGTCTGGTTCTGGTCTGTGGTCTGTACTTAATCTACTTGTACACTTTGTACTTAATTACTTGTGTGTCTGCCTGTCTCTCTCTGAGTCTCTGTCCATGATTTTACTTTGTGCGTAGTGTAGGTGGTATCAAAGAAGGGTTAAATATTACAGTAATTTCTTTATTGAGTATCTAAAAAGCATTGTTTTCAAGTCGAAGAATACTATTTGATGAAGATGGTCGACCAAATTGAAATGGCATTAGATGATATAATTAGAGCAAACAAGAAAACTACAAGAGGAGGCGGAGGTGCAGGACGAAAGTTTAATGCGACTAGAAAACCTGGTGGAGGCAGAGGTGGTGCAGGTGGTGGATTTCGAAATGGCCGTACAGGAGGCGTATTACGTGGAAGAAACCGAGGCGGTATATCTAAATCAACAAATTACACAAGGGTAAATTATTACGGTTATACAAATTGCAAATGGCGGACAAACGTGGTGAAATGACGCATCTTAAAAATAATATACATATACCTTCTATAATCTCTGCGGACGATAAATTTGCAAAGCACTGACGATTTACTTGTTGGTCATCGTATACCTTGTGTAGTAATACACTCGTATAGTACTTTCGCTCTTGCTCAGCATGATCCAAATTTGGCGTTGTCCTATGCATTCCAATATTTACACGCTTTTGTCAGATTTGGTGATACTACGTTTAGCCTGGAACATTTTCATTTGAACAGTAACTGACCTGCTATTTGGCATCAAGAAATATCGAGATGCTTCAAACATACATCAAAGATTTCATCTCTATGGAATTCCCGGGATAACTACTTTATTAATAGCTGATGTAGTGGAAGTAGCAGATGAACTAGTGGGACTATGTCTCTGCATTGTCTTCGCCTTGAAGCTAGTAAATCACTAAACTGCAGGCAGGGAAGACACGAAAATTCTGCATGTGATGTTCCTTGATTTAATTTCAAGTGCCAGTACTTAAAGTCAGCGCGAGTGTGTGCCAGTGCAAATTAAAAAGTTATTTATAATTTGTGGGACTAATAAGTCTGTTGTAATGCTCAATAATATAAATATTTTTATTATGTCAATATACAACAGTTTTGTAATTGTATAACTTTAAAAATTGATGTATTGTTAATAAACTGTAACCGTAACTTGTATGCCATACTATTACACTTGAGTGTAATCATGTTCAATCAGGCATTGAGCGATCAAATGGCACGCTCTTTGAAGGACCACCTATTTCAGGGCGATGTTAACAGCGCATGGAAACATGACATGTTCAATGATTTTGGTGAAAGGAAGATTCAGAGAAATGCCATGCCAGCTATCACAACTGGTCCTACAAAATTGTTAGTGTCCAATCTGGATTTTGGAGTCTCAGATTCAGACATACAGGAGCTGTTTTCAGAATTTGGCATTCTCAAAAGTGCAGCTGTACATTATGACCGATCTGGAAGATCTCTAGGTAAGCAAGAGTCTTATGATGTGCTATTGTTCACTTATTTATCGATTGTTTCTTACATTACCATATTTATTTTCTAGGGACTGCTGATGTTGTGTTTGAAAGAAGAGCAGATGCTTTAAAAGCTATGAAGCAGTATAATGGGGTGCCATTAGATGGAAGAGCTATGAATATACAACTAGCAACTTCTGAAATAAGCCCCTTTAGGACTGAGGAACGAGGTCGTATTGGAGTTGGTAGCAGTGGCCCAGCTAGGAGAAATATGAATAGAGGTAAACTTTGTCTGCTAATGCAAATTATTATTGTGACCTGAATAATAAGGCTTGTTTCCACTAAGAATAAATCAGGTCAATGAGTATTCTGTAGATTCCAAAAAAAAAACAATAATTAAAGACTTACTTACATAATCTATTCAGACAATGAATTCGGCAAAAAATATTTTTCTGTAAGAATACTATTAGCCACCATACACCAATGATTTTGCAAAAAAATCAAGCCTAACATTGCTCAAGACACTAGTGTTTTCGGCAAATACATATTTTGAATAATATATATTGTTTTAATAATATGTTTTCAGAGCGAAATAGATGTCAAGCTAAAGTATTCACTTTTTCAAATTTGATAAGATTGTAAACTATGTATTACATAGCTAATAATATGTAACATTGATTTACTGTCAAGATGTTGAAAACTATGATTTGCTCTGAATTGCTTCATTTCACCCAAATTAATCAATTCACTTTAACAATTCTCTGTTCACCATAACAATTATTTGTAGTTTAATTCAAGAATAACTGTTAAGTCAAGCAATACATTAGTCACTTACTCTTCATTAGTACCTATTCATCACATTTTGATGTATTAGGAATTAATATTTAGGTATTATAAAAGTACTTAATAAATATTAATTTAGTTTTTGCTTGATCAGTAGTTAGGGGTTGACGAGGAAGGGAACAATGATGCCGCATCCTTTGTACAGTGTAAAACTTTTTAGCAACTAAATGAAAAAATAAGATTTTAATTCAGAAAGCACACCAGTTTAAAATATCTACCGATAGCTACTATTTTATGATACCTTGTTTTGCAATATCAACTCAATTCATCTTGGATAGCTAAGCTACTAGTTGATGCTATAGTCAGCCTTTAGAGTTTTTGTTTTTGGTTCTCTAGATTCATTTTGATCAATTTCACTGTACTCCCAAGACGGCAATCTCAAAAACAACCTTTACAACACACAAATTGTATGTAAAATGAATGGATATGAAATTAATATTTTATTTGCAAATCTGTTTATTCTCTTGATTCTATCGTATTTACTTAAATACAAGTCCCCACATGGTGGTTCGTGGTTATTTTTTTTTAAACCACACTGCAGTAGCATCCCCACAAAGCAGTCGGAATTTTGACCTTGACCCTTTTTTCTTCTGTGGAAATCCTCATGGCCGCCGTCCGGGGAGACGACGGGGTGTGTCGGACTCCGCCCAAGTTAACACAGGAACAGTTCGCCTCACCACCAATGGTCGGTAACGCGGGAACCAGTTGTTATTCCTCCGCGAACCCGACGGTGGCGGGAGGGTACGTTGCGCTCTCCTCTCCTGCCAATCCACATGAGTGGGGCGCGGGAACACCTGCTGCGCTACCTGCTCGGGCCTTCTGTGGGGCGACAGACTTCCCCAAATCTGTCGGCCTGGCCCGCCACCTACGGTGGTTGGAACAGGGCGTTATCTGCCCTGTTCCAAGTGTATTCCTGTGCGCCCGCGCCCAAGGTCAATGACCCTAAACTTAAAACGTAAACTTACAAGTTGCTGATCTTGACATTCGAAATGTTAACCTTGACCCCAAGGTCAATTTGGCCCTTAAGTTGTCCTATTCTGTTCCCCCACCCTACTACTCCCACGTCCCACCGGGTCCCGAAGGCTTGATTAGGCGATGGTTTTTGGTGAAATATATAAAATTAAATTTATTTAAAAACGTTTATTTTTATAGTGCCCCGTTTCGTATCCATTTATGCGACTGCTTAAAATGTGCATGATAAGATAATTACCATTTACATTTTAGGGAATATGCATTATTTTTAAAATATTTTTATTTGATTAATTACATCACTAAAAATAATGACAAAAAAATATTCAACACCAAAAAATAGTGTATAATTATTAAAAATAGCCCACCTGACTCTTAATTGAATCATATTCCCTATTCAGTTAATTAAAGGATTGTGAACTTTTCTTTCACAATCCCCAATAAGCGTGCTTTACATACATTATACACTTTAATTTATATTACACTAGCTTTATATACATAATTCATAGTATAAATTAATGCTATTTGTGCAGGTGGTGCAAACAGAAGTCAAGGTGGTAGTGGGTCACGTGGGAACACTCGGCGTGGTGGGCGTGGAGCAACTGGGTCAGGTCGAGGCAAGCGTCCTGTGCCCACTGCTGAACAATTAGATGCTGAGCTTGATGCTTATGTTAAAGAAATCAAGTGAAAGTTTTCTAAAATGTGTAGTGCAAAAGACACTATTTTAAACAAGTTTTAAATAACACTTAAAGTTTGACACTAGAAAATTTATGATTTTATGCCAGAAACAGTGGTTTGAGGGAATATTAACCAACTGTTAGAATACAATTGTGGTTTTTGACTCATGTTGAATGATTTAATAAACATACGAATTTGGTACATATCGGCTAATTATTTTAATTCTCATTCCCCTAATTAAAAATCGATTTGCATACGGATATATGGGATGTTTGGGAACCGCCTATCACCTCAATGCTCCGCACCTCCTCAAACCACCACCTCAAAGCAGTGGCGTGCGGTTCATAAAGACAAAAAGACACTGCCTACCCTACATATCTCGATAAAGATTTAAGTAAATTCTTGTTCTCTGTCTTTATGAGTACCTACTTACAATTTAATTTTCTTATCTTATAATTCAAATATAATTTTACTATAATTTATCAATAAACATAATAATATCTTAGCAGTAGGTAGTAGTAGAACTTCTACGCATTGATACTGATGAACTAAAATCAGCAAACATAGTTAACAGCTACTTTGTTCACCTGGGAAAAAACTTAGCCACTAAAATACTGCAACAAAACACAAACTTGTCTTCTCACTCCAGACTGGAATCAACGCGTGATTCTATGGTTATCTTAGAAACTGACATTGCTGAAGTGGAGCACGTTATAATTAACCTCAAGTCAGGGTCCACTGCAGGAGTCGACGGAATCTCTGGAAACATTCTGAAACTGACACGCAAAATCCTAGTTCCCTTTATCACCCACATAAGCAACCTTGCAATATCCACCGGTGTTTTCCCAGATGCTTTTAAAACGGCTTTAGTTTTTCCTATTCGTAGGGGGGGGGGGGGGACAGAGGCAGTGTTGGGAACTGTAGACCCATATCTATATTACCAAGTCTTTCGAAAATCCTGGAGAAGATTTTGAATAACCGTCTGCATGCTTACCTTCAAGCAAGGAATCTTTTATCTGAAAACCAATATGGTTTTAGAGCTGGATTCTCAACGGAAGATGCGGTTATTGCGTTGTCTGAGAAAGTAACCAAACTAATGGATGACAAACAAAGGAGTCTTGGTATATTTCTAGATATATCAAAGGCTTTCGATACTGTCTCTGCACCCATCTTATCGAAACTCAATCATATAGGGATACGCGGTATTGCTCATGATATTTTTTCAAGTTATCTTAAAGATCGTTACCAGCATGTTGAAATAGATGGGGTAGTAAGTGGAAAAGCTAGGATTGAATATGGCGTCCCACAGGGAAGCATTCTGGGTCCAACCTTATCCCTTATCTATATTAATGACCTGTGTTCCCTCCCATTAAAAAATTGCTCGGTTTTCACCTACGCTGATGACACAGCCTTACTTGTTCATGGAAAGAACTGGGGTGAAACAGTAAAATATGCCCAGATGGCACTAGATACCGTCATGAACTGGCTCAAAACAAATCTGTTCTCTAAATGCAGACAAAACAAAACTAGTCCCTTTCTCTTTGAGTACTCAATCTCACCCAAATACGTCACCAGCTATCCAAGCCCATAACTGCACCAGGAATCCCAGGCGTTCCTCCTGTACATGTCCTTTACTTACTCCTACATCTAATATAAATTATTAGGGAGTGTCCATTGATAATCGCCTCAACTGGTATAGCCAAATAGAAAAGCTTGTAGGCCGAACTCGAAAACTTATATATATTTTTAAAAAACTTCGCTGTTCGGCTGATACAGATACACTAATGTTGGTATATCTCTCGCTCTGCCAATCTGTCCTTCTATATTGTTTGCCAGTTTGGGGTGGCGCGTGCAAAACCCACTTACTGAAGTTAGAGAGAGCTCAGAGTGCTGTTCTCAAAGTCATGTTTTGCAAGCCTTTCAGATATTCCACAGAGGACCTTTATAGGGAATGCAATGTACTATCAGTGAGAAGGTTGTACGTGCTACAATGTATCCTAAGAAAGCAGCGATCTCCAGTCCAAGCTAGTTCCAAACGTCGCAAAGATATTGTATTTCCACCGGTAAAACATGGTACATCTTTCGCTAAACATCAATTTACCTTTCTCAGCTGCAAATTATATAACAAAATTAATAAATTTCTGCAAGTCCACAAGCTAAATTATCATCAATGCAAAGTAGCGGTAAAAAAGTGGTTGATGGGAAAAACCTATGAAGACATATAATCTCTGCTTTTAACTATAATTTAATAAGAATACAATACCCTTTTAAATTATACATACCCTTAGAAATCCAATTAATGGTAAACAGATGAACTTATTCATGTATTTTAAGAAGGAATCACTGACTTCCAAGTCACAGGCTATAACCTAGTTTGGGAGCCAGGAGACCATTATATTTTTTAAGCATAAAAATAATTATTGTCATCATATCATTGTACAGTCAGCAACGAAAGTCGCTGAACATGTTGCAATCTTCAATATGATTTTTAACAAGTATGAAGTTACTGACCTACGAAGGTTATGCGAAATAATTGCATAGATGACCATTAAATATTTAGGTTACCTTAGTAGAAAAGACCTATTGCCAAGTTCTGGAGCTGTGACAATAAAAAAATTTAGCTGTGTTCAGCGACTTTCGTTGCTGACTGTACTTGTACCTGTAAACATTTTTGGTGAAATAAATTAGTATTATTATTTAAAAAAAATATATCAATATTTATGCTCGCTCGTACCTACAATTTAACGCAAAATCGCATTACTCTACACTAGCTCAGCCTCGGGAGTCGGGAAAGACACAAACTATTTTTTTTTTTTTTGTGGTGTGGCACTAGTTTGAACTTTGTGCCAATTTCGAGTAATAAAAGGTAGGGAAATATTTTTAACGGAAAATATCGGAGAGGAAACGGAATTTTGTAAGGTTCAGGAAAGGAAGTATTTTATTCTTTAGGAAAAATACATATATAGGTAAACATACACAAACTAAATCTTTATATCATTTATTAACAAGAATGCAGATATCAAGTTAAAATATTCAATGGGATTCATTACTAAACAAGAAACACAAGTGGGAAGGGAAACATTATGGGAAACGAGAACGGAGGAAGGATGAACGATCATGACGGGAACAGGAGAAGAATATGTGATCTAAAGTACCAACATCATCTCCACACTCGCAAAGATTACTATCTACGATATGTAACTTAGCAAGGTGGAAAGGAGTACAAACGTGGCCAAGCCCCATGCGAATTATCATGTTTGTAATGAGTTTAGAACCTTTTACCTTAGAAAACCATGGTTTGACTTGGACTGAGGGCTGAATTGCATGAAAATTAGCATGAAAGGAGAGAAACACGTGAAAATGGGGTATTATTTTTGATCAATATGGCTACACCGCCATGGCCATATCCGTCAGCTCTGATATTGCACATAACCTGGAATACCAATTATTTGATTATTTTAATCCAAGTTTTTATTTTTAATTAAGTTTTTTTAGGTATTACTGATCAAGTTCCATTGAATTATTGTGTCCATCTTTTTGGTTTTTATTTAGTATTAAACTACTTATCCGCTCCACGTCGTACGGTTCAAAAGATGTACTTTTACTTAATAACATTTTGATGAGGTTTATAATAACATCAACAACTTGCTCATTCTTGTTCTGTTGCAGTTTCATATCGGATTCCTTAGACAAAGTACACCCATTTGCCAAAGATGGGGGTTGAAACTCCCTAAGAAGGGCGTTATGAGCTGCTCTGTCATAACCTTGTGCTGACTTAGGAGGAGCGCGGGGTTTAAGAAAGACTGTCTTTTTATATGATGAAGAAGTTGAGGGTACAGGTTGTGAACTGGAGTATGAATTATTATTGGCATGAGAATCATGAGATGTAACAGTAGTGAGAACATTAGCATAGGATTTTGAGGTGGCTGGGTGTATTTTGCTTGCTTCCGCATAAGAAACACAAGAATGAGCCATAGTGTGTTTAATGTTTTTTTGCCTCTGAAACTCAGGGCAAGTCTTGTCTGTAGCATAGTGAAATCCAGAACAATTAACACAAGATGCAGAATCCTCTTCTACTAAACAAGTTTCACCTAAGTGATTTTGTCCACATTTATAGCATCTAGGGGCAGCTGATCTGCATTGATTTTTAGTGTGGCCATAACGGCAACAGCGGAAACATTGTATGGTGGGATACACATAAGTCTCAACAGGTAGTGCATTATAGCATACATAAATTCTTTTAGGAAGAGCTTGACCATCAAATGTTATTACAACAGTTTGAGATGGTTTCCATGTATATGACCCATTCACTTGAACTTTATAATTTAGGCGTCTAACTTTCAATATTTCACCAGTACCTATGGGAGTTGATATATTTTCTTTAACTTCTTCCACACTCCATTCAGATGGGATACCCCGGACCAAGCCCATACGAGTGACATTAAAAGTGGGTAGAAATGCTTTAAATTTGTTCAGAGGCAATAAATTGCTATTAATAAATACATTAGCAGCCATAGGGTTTGTAAAAGCTACAACACATTTATTCCTACCAATTCTCTTGACACTGCCAGGAACAATATTCTGAAATTTGTTATTTTTGCAATAGGGTGAAGAATGGTGCCACTGTTTTCAGTACTGGTAATGCGCTGAACATGAACTATGTATGGCCCTGAATCAGAGGCCTGGTACTCCTTCCTACCTACACCAACTGGTTGGCTTGTTTGTATTGCAGTTGGATCCAACTGCAAAGTTTGGGAAGCAGAAATTTCAGAGGGTTGAGAATGTGGAACTGATGTATTTTTATTTATTATGAAGTCGGATTTTAAATTAACTTCTGTGCTGGGAATACATGTACAGTCAATGTGAGAAGAGGTTCCCTCAGGAACCACTCCCTGTCTACTCCGTTTTGTATTATTACAATGCTTACATACTGTTTTATGCTTATGTGAACGCCTCCAGTACAATATCTTTGTGCTGTATCTACAATCTACATCGCAATCTTATGTTCTTTATCGCACGTTCAATATCTATTAAATGTTTCTACTATCTGTTATCAACACGAAGTCACGTAGTCACGTAGTAGTAGTCACGTAGTACACGTTAGTATATAAGATGCACCTTTGGATAATTATAACCAGACTATACTACATCTTTTGTCTCATTTATACCTAATCATATACTGCCAAGAAGTTTGGCAAATTGGTGACCCCGACGAACGAATACGCAGCAAGAAACATGGCACAATCACCGTGCAAGGCGAACATAAATCAGCAAGGAACACTTGAAGTAGCTGCTGGCACCTCGGTTTTGTCCCGCATTCCGGAATTTTGGAAAGACCGACCAAGATTATGGTTCACGCAACTAGAAGCCATATTAGCACCACAGAAGCAAGGAGACGAATACAAATACTGTACAGTAATAGCAAAGTTATCCAAGGAAGAAATACTACAAGTTAGTGACCTAATCACTTCGCCACCGACTACAGATAAATACAAAAACATCAAGGAACGTTTAATTGATTGTTACGAAGAAACAGAACAGCGACAGTTTCAAAAATTAATATCAGAGACAGAACTCGGTGATCAAAAACCTTCGCAGTTATTACGTCAAATGCGAGTCCTCGGGAGAGGAAAAATCAGTGACGAGACAATTAAACTACTATGGTTCAGGCTTTTACCAACATCAGTTACTACGGTTCTAGCAGTTACGGAAGACATGGAAATTGACAAACTGAGCCAAATTGCAGACAAAATAATAATGAATTCAAAAGTAACCGAAATATCAGCTGTTAGCAACGACACTTCAAACGACAACAATACAGCATGCATTTTAGCCGTGATCGTGATCCTATATCGTCGCTGCGCCTGCCAAATTCCATATGTGCATTTTTTTATTTTTTGTTTTTTGCACTAAATATAATCTCCGTTACATTCTCGATGTGTTGATAAAATACTTTTTGTAATTTTCGAACTAGAAACAAGATCAACAAATTCTATATGTGTTTTGACCGTTACGAAAAATTCGTATGTGCCGAAATGCACATGAAGGATTTGTGTTCTGTCTTCAGTCGCCCGCCAACTGTGTTAGAGATGTGAGCGTTGTGGTGTAAATAACACTACAAAAAAGTTTGTAGGAGTAAAAACACAGTAAAAGTGGTAAGTTCATAGTTAATTTACTTCATAGCAGTTATTTCTCATTTATTCTCCTCAAGTTATTGATAAGTTATCATTCATATCTGGCCAATTTAAATAAATAATTTTGTAACCTAACATTTGTGAATCGCGTCTTTATGATAATGTTCAAATACAAACATAGTAAATTATCTGTTGATTATTATTTGACTATTATCATAATAATAACGCTATAATATTAGTGTGTGATAAATGCGAAAATTTCTGAGTATATGAGTGTATGACTGTGTATCTTTGTTTTAACTTCACGTTACTTTTTCGCGTTGCAAAGCCAGCAAATCTAAGAAATGGTCTTTGATTTGCTGGCTTTGCAACGCAAAAAAGTAACGTGCAGAATAAACAAACTAATCACTTCAAAATTAAAGTCAATATCTGAGTATATTTTTGTATTTATTTTACATTTTCGATGCTAAGAACCTGCGTCTTCTGGTTCGGTACACTAGACGCTATGACCACTAAGCCACCGCGGTCATAGCGAAGACGCAGCCAGGTTCGAATCCTGCCCGCAGTCGTATTTTTTCTTCACAAAAATAACTTAACAATATTTAAGTATTTTAAACTTAGGAATTATGTAGTTAATGCGTGTGTTTACGTTTATTTGTATGATATTTATTATAATACATAACTGTAATTTTTTTATTTATTTTTTTATATAGAAGATTTGAGTGCGTTTGGCCGCACCTCACCTGATGGTAAGTGACGATGCTGCCGAGGATGTAGCACGCAAACTCAAATAGTGCCTATTCACTCTCACCTTGAAGGTTTCTAAATCATATGAATCGGGAAACACAGCAGCCGGCAGAGAATTCCACTCCTTGGCCGTTCGCATGATAAATGATGAAGCAAAACGCTTCGTGCGTATAGGTGGAATATCAACTACAAAGGGGTGGAATCCCTCCCTGCGTCTGGTCGTCCGATGATGGAATGGAGAGGGAGGAATGAGGTTGTGCAGTTCCTGGGCACACTCACCGAAATGAATCCTATAGAACACAGATAAACAGGCGACTTTGCGGCGATGCTCTAGGCTTTGAAGCTTGTTAGAAACAAGTTCCTCGTCGCCAATGAGTCTCCTGGCGCGTCGGTCGATAGAATCCAAGGCATCCAGCTGATAACGAGCCGAACCGTCCCATAGGTGAGAGCAGTACTCCACACATGATCGGACTTGAGCTGGGTATAGCATCAGAAGCTGTCCCGATGTGAAGTAAGGTCTAACCTTGGAAAGTATTCCCAGCTTTTTGGCAGCAGTTTTGGCCTTGGATTCAATGTATCTCCCGAAGTAGAGGTTAGATGTTAAATCCACGCCCAGGAGCTCAAGGTAGTCGGAGATCCGAATGGATTCATCTCGGAAAGTAGGAGTGAGATAAAAAAAATGTATGAGAGGCTGCTGCAAATTTACCTACACTCTTTGCCTACGTTTTTGCTTTTTGTTCAAAATTAAAATCAGCAACAGCAGGATACTTATGTTAACCAGAATCAGGAAAGCCTTAAAGTGTTTCAGGAAGGTGACCTAGTCTTCGTGAGCGAGTACTCTCAGTCCCAGGGCAATCTCGATCCTGGCATGCGAGGGCATAGAGTTATTCGAGTGCTCCGCAATGGTCGATACGACCTAAGGTTTGTCACTGGAGCCTATGGAAAGACCACGTATGCGGCTGCACAGTTTATGGTGCCTTGGAGGGGAGAATGGACCCCTGAGACTTGTGCTGCCTTCTTTGAGGGTAAGCCTGTCTGGTGTGTAGACTACGCGGCATGGTTAGCCTTGTAAGGCTTTTGCCGGTACTCTGTATTGACATCTACGCGGTATGATGGCCTCGAGAGGCATCTGTCGGTAGTGTCTGTGTGTGAGGTCTACGTGGCATGTTTGGCTTGAAGGGTCAACTGCCCGTAGCCACCGGGAGGTACACCTGCCACTCTGTGGAGGCCCCTGCCTACGGTGTGAAAGCTTTTCGGCTAGGGTATGGGTTCGGCCGGACCCATACCTAACCGACGAGTCTCCAAGTGTCCTGTGAGCGCTTGGGGTTGATTATTACGCTTTCGTGTATGTTTGCATGTATTCTAATATGGCATGTGCTTAATTCACATCCTATTAACACAATTGGGGGTGTTATCTGTTTGTGGTTTTAAGAAAAAGTCGCAAATTTATGCATCTCCAATTATTCTGTCAATTGCTTTACGACGTTAATACTAAGTTTGACACATACTTAGTCGGTTAACTCATTGCAGACACAGATTATGCTGACGATGATTGCTCAGAGAACAGTAATCTACCCGTGCTTTCGAGGACAGAGGCAGATAATGAGCAACCAGGGCCGTATCAGACTCCAACTGAGACAAATGTTGCAGAACCGCAGCACGGGTCCCTTCCTGTGCCTAATCGAGATCCCGAAGAACCTGACTGGGACGTCAGGATGTCAGGAGAGGCCGTGTTAGATGTGACTAATAAAGAGAACGACGGAATAGAATAGAACGGAGGTAGAATGACGGAACGATATAAAAGCAGCGCGACTGGCGGCAACGGGTGCCCTAGTCCGGTTAAGTTTTTAACTCTCTCGAGCTAAAAACAATGTCCGACCGAAGAAAAAAAAGGCGACGGGTGATTGTTCGTTGAACTCTCGTACTGGGCGGACGTGCTTTCCATGTTGATTTTGTTAAAAATTGTTTTCTTAATAATTATATTTTTGTTAATATTTAGGTTAATAGATTTTTATTTTTTAAAAAAGCAATTTCACTTCTTATTTCCAATAATATTATAATAATTATTATTGTTAAGCACGACTGATTATTTTTTTAGTTTTAGTACTTCCTAATGATTTTATTATATTTTGTTATTATAAGAAAACTTAAGGATCACATAACGACAAACGTTAAAATAACAAAAAATTACATATTTTCAAATCCTTGATGCGCAATAATGCACATACATAATTTTTTTAGACGGTTCTAAAACAGATAAGTGCAGTTTTTGGCTAAAAAAAATTATAACTCCCATAAATAACTAATATTAGTGGCAAATCTTGTATTCCTTATATGTCTCAAATAAATATCTTTGTTATTGCATTAACACTTTTGCAGTGTTTCCGTTTATTTATTCAATAACACGTTTTTTGTTGTTTCCCAAAACCTTACAAAAATCACATATGGAACTTGTCAGGCGCAGCGACGATATTCTATTTCAATCCCTAAATTCCGTTTCCATAATCTATTTATCCCAAAATAATGGTTTCCCTACCTTTTACACTTGTAATGGCAAATGCACAAACTGTGCGAGCCAAAACAAATAAAAAAAAAAGTTTCTAAAAGAAAATATTTCTCTCATAATTGAATCCCTACTGAGTACCCTGTGCGTTTGTGTGCGTTATTAGTGACATTGTGTGCCACGTATTAATAGGAACGCACACCTATTTAATCTGCATCATCACGAGAGCACACATGTAAACATTTAGAGAGAAATAGTTTGTGTGAAAAGCGCGGGAAATTTCGGTTAGACCGGGTGTATCTTTTCTCAGCAATTTTTTCTAATTAAATTTTAAGCAAATAATTGGTTCAGTTGAGGTTCTTATGTAAATATATTTTCTTTGTAGTGTATGTAATATTAAATTTGTGTAAATTTTTCCTGATTTTTGGTAAGTTTTTGTATATATTTGTAGCATAGTCCAAGACTATTCCCGGGTCGTATGAACGACCCGCCTATAGCAGATGTGGGGGATTTAGGCCCTGACTTAAGTCCCCCTGTAAGTAATTATGTTACCATATCAACTAATTTAGATATGGGTGGTATGGACACTGATGGGTCTGTAGCCACAGCAAGTGGAAGGGAAACTGATGCGTCGACCTCCGGTAAAGTTAGTGCTTCACGTGGGCGCGTTCCCACTATGTCGTAACGACTAATTTATCGTTCGACGACTGTCGTCTCTACCTGTTCCCATTATAACGATTGTTTGTCGTCAACATTTTTTATCGTTTAGCGACTGTCGTATCTAGCTGTTCCCATTGGATCGCGACGACATTTTATCGTTTCCCGGCAGTCGCTTTGTCGTTTACACATCATCAGCAAGCTACAAATCTAGTCGCCTCTGCGTTCGCTTGGTGATCACTAGTGCGTTTACTCTCCTGAGTTCAATGGACGAAGATGAAATTTTAATAATGTATTACTTTTTGAAAAGAAGGAAAATGAAGCAAGCAATGAAAAGAAAGTACTGGGTACATCCAATGTTAATGAAAAGAATTCCATTAGGATTATGTCAGAGTTATATAGAAGAATTAAAAAGTGATGATGGAAAGTTTTATGAGTATTTAAGAATGACTGTATCCACCTTTGATAGCCTACTGGCACGACTTGCAGACAATCTTAGAAGAGAAAACACACATTTCAGAAATTGTATAAGTGCCGAAGAAAGACTAGTGATAACTTTAAGGTAAGTAAATAAAATGAAAATTCTTTATTAATGTATACATTTATTTATTTAGAGATTTATTTTAGAGTTACACGTTTTATAAGTAAAGACATCTTTAAATTATATATTGTCAAAATTAAAAGAATCTTGTGTGCTATCAGACAAATTAGTATAAACTGAATTTGGTGATGCAGCCGGTTCCATAACTTGATTGCTAGTCGAAGTTGATGCACCTGGATCTTGTGTAAAATATCCTGTCGGTTGTGATAAATGGTTTTGATAGTCACCATAGTTTGCATAAGTATCATATAAATTATTACGAAGGCGTTTCGTTTTAATTTTTTGGATCAGTTGCATAATACCCGTTTGGAATTCAAAATTGTCATCACTGTCGAATGATGCCAAAGATGGTAAAATTCCTTTAATAAAGGACACATGTGGGTGTTCTTGATTATTTAATTTATAATCTAGAAATTGTGACATTTTATCATCTAATTTGTCAGCCTTAGTTTTTTTTTGAGTAGAAGGTGCTGCATCACTTAATGTATCAGAGATAGAATTATTAGGCTCATTAGATGAATCAGAGGTCATACGGGGCTCAGTAACTTTTAATAAAAAAGACAGCTGATTCTTATAAACATACGGCCTAGTTGTTTTTGCGCCTGCACCAGATCGTTTTTTTTCTTTTTCATTTTTCAGGGATCTCATAAATGCATCTCTAATATGTGTCCACTTTGTAGATATCTGTGTAGCTGTAAAAGTAAAATAGACTTAAAATTAAAATTTGTTTGTGTATAGATTTAACATTATATGTATTAACATATAATCAGTCTAATACGTAGTCAAATTATTGTTCACGCAAACATCTGCACGTTTTTCAGAGTTTAAAAAACTATACTAAGATCGAGTTTTTCCACTAGTATCCCCGGATGTTTCCGTGAACAAGTAAGGGACTACGTATTAGACTGATTATATGTTTATACATAATTATAATGTTAGGGCATTGGTCCTCGAATATAAGCGTATTATAATAGCTGTTGTATTTATTTACAGATATTTGGCGTCGGGATGTTCGTTTAAACAACTGCATTATAATTTTAGTGGGAATGTCAACCATCAGCAAAATAATCAAAGAAACGTGTTTTGTTATTTGGAGCGTATTAAGTGCAGAATATTTAAAGTTGCCCAATACCGAAGAAGAATGGAAAGCGATCGCTGAAGCTTTTAAAACGAAAGCAAATTTTCCTCATTGCCTCGGTGCGCTGGACGGCAAGCACATAAGGATTACAAAGCCAATAAATAGTGGTTCTATGTTTTTTAACTATAAGGATTATTTTTCTTTTATTTTATTTGCAATTGTTGATTCAGAATACCGTTTCATTTACGTTAGTATTGGTTCATACGGAAAAGAGTGTGATTCATCTATCCTAAAACAATCCAATTTTTGGAAGAAACTAAATGATGGTACTTTAAATATACCAAGACCCACGCCATTACACGAAAATATGCAAGAAGAAATACCATATGTATTTGTTGGAGACGAAGCCTTTACATTGTCACAAAATTTATTGCGACCTTATGGCGGTACTCATTTAGACAATAAGAAAAAGATATTTAATTACCGTCTAAGCCGCGCGAGAAGATATGTTGAATGCACTTTTGGTATCTTATCCAATAAATGGAGGATCTTGCATAGACCATTGGATGTGTCATGTTAATGGTCTCTGGGTCAATTAAATAACTTTTTATATAATTTATAATTCTTTATTGGAATACGCACCATTGCTCATCGCGTCCTAGCCAGAGAGAGAGAGCTCAGCGGCACCACAGACAATCATTGTCATTTTTAAATCCACAGTGTTGCCACTGACAGGATGTATGTGCAGAAACAGCTATTGAAGTTGTAAAGGCTTGTACGGTATTACATAATTTTTTAATAAAAAAAGACGCTATATACTTGGAGAATACCCCAACCGTTATGCCCCTGGTAAACATGCCTGCAACACAGCTGCGTTCAAACGAAGGTGGTGGAAACGCAGTGCGCTTACAATTTTCCGACTATTTTGTATCTGAAATAGGCTCCGTACCTTGGCAAAACATTACAGCACACGTATCATAATAAATAAAAAGTTTCAGAAACTTACCGAAATCTTTTCTTTCCTTTTCCTCCAACTTCTCAAAATTAGGTTCAAAAACGCAACAAATTTCTCTCCACGCGGCTAATTTCAAACCTTTGTCTTTATAAATGTCTAAAGTTTTGTCCCAAAGGACAGCCCTTTGTTCCACAAGTGGAATTAAAACTTCCGGTGTTATATTTTTAGCCATTGTTATACGTCCACCATGCGCAGAAGTCTGACAAGTTCTAACACGCACAAAGCAAATCGAGTACAGACGAGAGGGGCGCGCGGGTGCGAGAGGGAAGGGAAAACACGTGTTCGTCTACATAGAGTTGCCGTCCACGATTTTTTATCGTTTTACGACTGTCGTGCTTGCCGTTCCCACTGTCACGACAAAGTGTCGTCACTGCACTGCATGTCGTAGACGACAGTAAATTGTGTCGTTCTAAATGTGAACACCTCCATTTAAACATATAAGCCGCGACACTTAAAACTACACGATTATCTGTCGTCACGACACGGTGGGAACGCGCCCAGGTCAAGGAAAAAACGTTAGGTAATAAAGTAAATAGTAAGAATGATGTTTGATTTATGGGAGATTAAACATTTATATTATACATACAAATTTTAATGGTTGAATATTAGATAAAATTACAATTTAATATTATTATCAATTATAAACTTGGAAATTAAATTATATATATCTAATGTCATAGAACACAATAAGGTAGGAATTTAGAAACTTTATTACTTCAGAATTATTGTGCGTTCATCAATATTTTTTTAAACTAATTAAAATGTATTTTCTAACTAAGAATTTAATTTTTAAAATGTCGATATTGAAGAAGGAATTTAAATAATGTATTTTGTTAACCATAAAAAAACGTAGACAATAATTAATGTGTTTCACATATAAATTTTAATTGTAGAACACCTGTAATAAATATATAGGTTTATTCTAGTCAGACCTCGACAAGCCTCCACCGATATCATAATTATTATAAATAAATAAGCTTCTTGATCTTTAAATGGCAACCTCGTACTTTACGGTTTACGTTTTCGACTGAAGGACTTGTATCCATGGTCATGAAATAAATTGATTATTAAAACGGTTTACGTTTACGCGCGCGTTTTTTGTTTAAATGTCAGTGTCACACACATTAGCAATAGAAAAGTGATGTGTAGCGAACAAACGGGAGGTCTAGGTACGTTATGTACACAAAAGCTGTGCCAAACACTGAAAATTATCGTTTTCTATATGTTAACTACTAGTACTTTTGTAAGATTTCGTTAGGATTCGTTGTTTTTACATAAATGTGCCTGTAAGTTACCGTACAAGACGTCAGATAATACTGAACTCTGTCTACACATTCCATTATGTTAAGCTCGGTTGACTGATTAGTAATTTCGTCCCAAGACGTACTTTATGTGTACATTAACACAAATCCGCTGAAGGGGTTCAGGTTGAACAGTAGTCACAGGAGTAAAGAAATTAACAGAGAAGAGAAAAAGCTTGAAACTACCGTGCAATGAAAAGTACTCTACTACAAGCTTGAAACGTGTGTGAACGTTCCGTTAGCGCATAGAGAGAAACTGGTTATACCGACATGGCCTGTGCTCCAGGCTGGTGTTTTAGAGTTCACACACCAAGACGTTTTTGTCGCACACTACTCATATGCTATAAAGTAAACAATAGTGTTTTAATATAAAACAATAATATGGTTTACTGTACTGTATATGAATAATTTATAAAAATATATCACTTTATCAAAGACTAAGTAACAATCCAATAAGTAATTTGAATGTGGCAGATAGATACATCATGTGATAAACCTTAACATTAACATTGAAATTAAACTCAACCCAGTGTTGCAAACAGCATTTTGGTATTGGTTAGAAATGGTTTAGTATTTTTTAGTAAAATGATAAGAATAGGTAGGTACCAATTTCATAAACATTGTGTTCAAGGGCAAATATATCAACTATATATTTACAATGAATGCTATTCAGATTCAGTGTTTATGATTGGAAATACTTTATATACCACTGACCTATTAGTAATGGAATTAAATAAAAGATTGTAAAAAGCTGATAAATGTTTGTTTATTTAATTTTATTGTCCTCTGCCAACCATACAAATAGGTAAGAATTTAGCACTCTTTAGTAGCTTTGCCTCTGTTCTGTTTCTTTACTCCTAAAGTGTAAATAAAACCCATGATGCTTTTGTGTTGTGATAAATGTTTATTCTATTGTATTATGGAACAACTTAGTTAGTCAATCAGTTATGTTACAGAATATCTTGTTCATAAAGGTTTTTTTTGTATTCCAGGTTTACTTTTGAATTGTGTTGAATATGAATGTAATAACCTCCAAAAGAAGCTGGGTTGATGATATGGCAGAATCTCAAGAAGGTATATATAATATTACAAGATTTATAAAACAATTATATTTGTTCAACTTTCTGCAACATAGTCACCTCTAACGAAATATTATGTTAAGGTATTCTGTGAAAAAGTACACATACATATTATTCAACTATTATTTATTAGTGGTTATATATTTAATTATGTACTTTTTTTGACAATGTGTGTGGTTTAAGCATTTTTGCACAAATTTCACTATTGGGTGGGTGCTCCTTTAATATACTTTCTGTACCCATAACCTCAACATTTACAGAAAGAGTGTTACTTGTGATTAATGAGCAGTTGCAGGATGACAGAAATAGAGCTCCTCATTTATTTTAATTTCTAATGTGCAAGCAGAGATAGCCTAGTGGTATCACTGATAGCTATAATGCTATGACCATTGGACTGCCAAGTCGAAGGTCTCGAGTTCAAACCCAAGTCACGCACCTCCGACTTTTCGAATTCATGTGCGTATTAATAATTAATTATCACTCGCTTAAACAGTGAAGGAAAACATCGTGAGGAAACCTGCATGCCTTAGAGATTTTTCTCGATGGTTTGTGAAGTCTGCCAACCTGCACTAGGCCAGCGTGGTGGACTATAGCCTAATCCCTCTCAATATGAGAGGAGACCCGTGCCCAGCAGTGGGACAATATATGGGTTGATGATGATGAATGTGGCAAAACTTACAAAAGTTTCAAAAACTAAAATGTATATTTTTTTTGCCAACCTTGATATAACTATACAGGTGTCTTAGACCAAGTCGTCCAGAGGGAAATGTGGGGTAGTAGGTCCTATTACCTATTCAGTAATATGTATATGATTGGCTATACTCACTACACAATTTTTTTTTATACTGCTAAGGTGGCAAACAAGCTTACGGCCCACCTGTGGTAAGCAGTTACCATAGCCTATAGACACTTGCAACACCAGGGGTGTCACTTGAGCGTCGCCAACTTTATAAAACAAAACAGGAATAGTTGGGTTGGCAGTATAAGGGTCAAAGCCCCCCCACTGCCAACGTTTCCTCGCGGAGCACTGGCAACCTTGCTCACCGAAAGAAACACAACACAGCTCAAAGCAGTGTTATTTCACTTCGATTTTCTGCAAGGCGGAGGTACTTCCCCAGTCTGGCAGCTCCATTTGAGTGGAATCACTCCCACTATGCCCTACCTCTCTTCAATGTCACATGTCATATCTTTTCTAGATATGACATTGTGAGAGGGCTATAAAACAAAACGCTATATTTGGCTTGAAAATTTCTAGATAGTCTAAGAATAGTAGTGTGGGCTTTCGCGCCCTGGGTCCGACCGGAAATTCGCCAATATAATATTAGTAAAGGTAAAATAAAGCAGCTTTAAATTTATTATTAATTAAAATTTTACTTTTCATAATGTTTTCATAGCGAAATCTTTATTATCATAACTGTTTGAAAAATTGTTGTCAATATGTATGATATGTTCAATCACTAGAATACATATATTTTAATAAACCTAGAGAGCCAGAACTAATGAGCTCTACAGTCTGGGTCTATTTCAGCTATGAAAGCTATATAGACGTAGCCGTAGGCACTCAAGTTGAGATTCTTATGTCTTAACGAGCTAGATCTTAGTTAAGTTCGTCCACTCCACTGCAGGCCTTCAAAGCATATTTTTATGAGTCTTTTTCGAATAAAACTATTTTTTACGGATTTTATCGCGTATATTGATATTATTATCAATATTATATTTATTATATTATATATTATCAATATACGCGATAAAATCCGTAAAAAGTAGTTTTATTTCAATGTATAATATTCGCGTAAATGTCAGAAATCAATCTTTCTCGAATTTCAATTTTTGTTAGTAAATTTTTCGATCGCCAGTTTCATTTCTGCCACGTGTAGGTACTCTGGACACAAGGAAGATTTTAATTGCCCTTTTTGTATGCCGCCCCGGGCCATGGCCTCCGTTCGTCTCAGTTTTGTGCGGACCGTGATTCAAATTTCATCCAATCCTTGCGAAAAGGCTTCATAAAGGAGAATTTATAGGTTTATTTTCTGATTTGCAAGACGAAACGAAATTTTTCATACAGACAGTACTCGACCTCCGCACCGCACGACCGTCCGCCGCGCAGTGCGCACTGAACAATAGCAACATTACGAACAATAGGCGTCCGACCGCGGGCGTCCGCAGCGCGGAGGGTTGTCGCGAGACTTCACGTCGAAAGCTCCGCGCGTAGCACTGAATGCGCTGTGTAGGATTAATACATTTAATGCGGGCTTTACACTCGTCCACGAAACGCGGCCGTGAATCTCGGCCGTGATTGACGCTTGAACACGCCGCGAAAAATATAGCCCTCTACACTCACAACCTTTTGCATTCGTTCGCGCATTTGACTGAAATGGACGTGGAAGTTGCTGCTGCTCTGACACTGTACGCGTTTGCCAAAGCACGGTTTCTACTTGATAACACTCAAGAAACATCAGGCTTGCGATCGTTACTCCACTCGATCATTTTTACGAGCGCTTGTCACTGCGTCTCGAACACAACTTACAACACACCAGGAGTGTGGATTCGTTCGCGCTTCGCAAACCCTTTGACACAGACCAAAAAACCGCCACTGGACGGGGAACACCGCGATATCGCGAAACCATCCACAGTCGCGGTTCGCGGCGTACACGGGCGTTCGCGGCGCGAGTATAGAGCCCGCTTTACCGTCCGTTGCGGACATTTGCGTAGGTCACTGTCCGCGGCGCACGGAATAGGGCTATAATTGATTTATGTATAATTCTGAATAATACATAGACTAGCTAGGAAACATTTTCAAATTAAGATTGTTCCTATCAACACCGGAAATTCAATAAGCTCCTCTTTATTGAAGTCTCCACACTGTCATAAAATTCAAATAAAAGATTAAGATTTCCTTTTTCTTTTTAAAAATGGTGATATGTTCCATACTACTGAGGATAACCCAATCATATACTTATTATTGGATAGGTAATACTATACTAATAGTATCTACTACCCCACATTTCCCTTTTGACTACTCGATCACACCCCATATATTTAATACAAAAACTTGCAAAGTTTTTGTATTAATTGCCAATTGTTGCCCACGTAAGCTGAGTGCAACATACAATTTGCAATCCCATTCTTCTCTGTGCAATTAGGTACCCTAAGTAAAACATAATCTTGTGTTATGAAACTGTAGTTTTAAAATGATTTGTTTGATTTAATACTTTATCCTTTCAGATGGCAAACCCTCAAAAGGAAACACAAGTGGCAACAGGGAAAATTCTAATAGCAGAAAAAAGTCAAAACTAAACAGCAAGAATGACACAGATAATAAACCATGGTTAGACATTACATAATAATAATAGACATCTAAGAAGACCACTGCACGAACCCTAAAGAAATTGGGATAAGTGCAGGACCCTCCTGCACTTATCCCAGTTTATTGATGTGATGATCAGGGATGTGGCAGTGCCAACATAGTTTCACCATGCCTTGTCAGGGGGTTTCAATCACTTAATGTAGCTGAAACCGATCAGGAGTTTTTCTGTTATATAATATCATTCTACTTTAGTATTTTAATAAATCATATTGTTTTTCATCACATAACTGTGGAACTATTAACTGCTTAAATAGTATAGGTTGCTTCTAACTGATCCTTGAACTTGTTCATAATATACATAATTTGTGTTTTCATTTCTTTATTAGCCTGCCTAGAAAACCACTGGAACTGGAAACGGATCCACTTATACTACAAAGACGACAAAAGCAAATTGATTACGGAAAAAATACAGTTGGCTACCACAACTATATTGCACAAGTAAAAACGTAAGTATGTCTAGAAATTTTTATTAAATTATTTATTCATGATTCTATAATCATTTGTGTATGTGTTGGCTATTTATAATATATCAATATATACCTACCATTTTCAGTGATGAACGTACAAAAGAACATCCAAAAACACCTGATAAATTTACCAAATATAGTAGACGATCTTGGGATACTCTTATTAAAATGTGGAGAAAAAAACTTCATGAATATGACACGAATTCTGTTTCCGAAGATTTCAATGAAAATAGTGACGAAGGGGATGACAACTAAGTGATACATATCTTTAATTATAATTAATTAGACAAAGTGAAAATAAGTGATGAAAAACTTAGTTTTTTTTACTTTAGTACATCATTTCTCACCCTGGGTTGCAATTCAGGCAGCATTTAGTGGACCGTAACACTAAACTAAATTGAGAAATTATTCTTTATAGTAGATTTTAATTATTAATCTGAAATTGACACTTTATATTAATAATTTTGTCATTATGTATTTGTAAGCTTTAAAATATAATATTTAAAAATAATATAAGACTTTCAACAAAAATAACGACGTACGATTGGCACACTGATGAACATACAAAGATTTCTAATATTCTAAAGTTAATTTAAATATAAATATTTATCATAAGATATTTTAACGTATCAAGGATCAATTATCAGACACAATAGAATAAAAAAATAAATTTAAAAACCCGACTGAAAAGACTAAAAGACGTCAGGAACATAGCGACTATAACAGTTTAAAAATTCAAGACCGGATCTCCTAATAATGGGTACCGACTGTTCCTGTTATGTTCCTGATATTGTTTTTTTTTTCAGTCGGGATTATTTATTTTACAGCAAGTGATAGCCTAGTGATGTGACCATTGGACTGCCAAGTCAAAGGTTTCGAGTTCGAATCCATGGCACGCACCTCTGACTTTTCGAATATATGTGCGTATTAATAATTAACTATCACTCGCTTAAACTGTGAAGGAAAACATCATGAGGAAACCAAAACCAAAATCATGCCTTAGAGATTTACCGTGTGCGAAGTCTGCCAACCCGCACTAGGCCAGTGTGGTGGACTAGAGCTTTATCCCTCTCAAAGTTCCCAGATTGAGAGGGATTAGGCTCTAGGGGAGCCGTGCCGAGTAGTGGGACAGTAAAACAAATCCGTATAAACGGATTTGTTAAACATTTTGAAAATTTCAGTGACAATTGTTCCTAACCAATTTTAAATTGTTATAGATCCTAAATGGTCATTCGAAATGAAAAATTATAGAAGAAAAGAGGATTTTGAAATACCTATTCAATGATACCCTATTTAACATAATTCGACAACTTTCATTTTTTCTTTTTGACAATATGGCATTTTAAGAGGGGACTCCAGTGGCAATTTCGCTATGCAAACGTATTCTGCTGTTTTCTTCGTCGATAATGCCTCTAGAGCTATAATTTTTTCCCAAAAAATCTAGATCTAGATTTTTTCCAAAACGAAATCACTAAAAGAAATATGAGCATAAAAACTCGAAAATGATGCAAAATGACCCGAAAATGCCCGTTTTTACCGCCATGTTCAGACGACTATCAGACAAATTGAATAAGTTTTATTAAAAAAATAGAGACTATTTACGATTTTTTTAAGATTATCCAGTTTTGAGGAAGAAAACAGCAGAATACGAAACGCATTTTGGTCAAGATTTTTGTAGGTAAAATCAGCCAGACCTGCGGTTGTTCCTTTCGCACTTTATGGGGGGAGGTTGGAGGAGAGGGATGGTAAGGCTTATACGTACACTAATTAACAGGGAAGTGGCGATTGTCGATATTTTTTATCATTACTCTAATGATGTATCGATGTCGATATTTATTAAATCGTATTACAATCACACGATTTATTAGTGTTACTTTCTATTGTTGAATGCACTTGTCGAACGATTATGAAACATGCCCTGCATACCTACATGAGAACTGGAAATTGTAGTTGCGTTTAAGTTACACTATACATATATTCAGCTCTAGCCCTGCCTTACTGGGGACGTATCTATTTATTTTTCCCATCTGTCACCACTGGTGGCAACTGGGAACAAAAATAGTGGCCATTCCCATTTGTCACCACTGGGGACGTCACCACTGGTGACAAATGGGATTTTTTTTCCCATTTGTCACCAGTGGTGACGAAGACGGTGGGGACAACTGGGAATAACTCGTAAAAAACTTGCTTTTCAATAGGTGTTACTGACGTCACCATAAAGACGTAAATTCAGTATGTGAAGGAAAAATTCGACATAACGGGTAGGCATCGCGGTGGCTTAGTGATCATAGCGTCTGGTGTACCTAACCAGAGGACGCAGGTTCGAATCCTGCCCGCGGTCGAATTTTTCCTTTTCTAAATAACTTTAAAATCTTAGCATGGAAAATGCCAAAAATATACAAAAAGATAGGTAAGTCTTAGTAAACTGCGAAGAAATTTAATTCAGTATGGTTAGTTTGATAGTTTCACTACTTAGCGCCGCCGGACTCATTCGGTACGATGGAATCCTGTGGGATTTTCTGCCAATCTTCGACAAAAGCAGTTTTTAGGTCTTCTGTTGACATCGGAGCTAAAAAACTTCCACGAGGAAGTTTTTTAGGTACGAACCTACTCGCCTTTTCAGCTCATCCCACATTTGTTCAATTAGATTCAAGTTAGGACTGAGGGCTGACTAGTGTGTTCTTCCAGGTACCTAGTCACTGCAGCGGTGTGGTAGCGGGCATTATTGTGCATTAGCAGGAAATCTTAGCCAATAAATCCGGCTTAGGGGAGCACATGGCCTAGCGGAATGTTATAATCTTGCTAAAATCGCTTCTTTAAGTCTTCATCTCACTGTCCACTCGCTGACAGTTTGAAGTCACACTGAAGTTTCCAGTCTCCTTGAACCTCTTGTATACCTTCGAGATACAAGACTGGCTCAGATAAAGCTGTCGAGCGATAGTACGCAGAAACTACTTACCGTTGCTGGATTAGGACGACGACTTGAGCGGCTTCTATAGGTGTGGTTTCCAATTTCTTTTAGGTTCGGTGTTACCAGTGATGTAAAATATTGGACTGATGACCAATTTTTATAAATGCCCACTTTTTATAGAGTTTTAAGATTATCAATCAATATGATATTTTGTTTTAAAAATTGATGTCTTTTGTTTTTACGTTCCATGGCATATGGTGAACATTGATATTGAAAACTAACAAAATCACCTTTCAAATTATATACCACAATCCATAGTTTTTTTTTAGTAACGAATTAGCGATTAACGAGGTTGAACTATTTGATTAGCGGTGCCCAGTTACGCCCAGTATGATACATAATTGGCATAGCTGCCTACTGGCAGTATCATACAATCTAAATTTTAATTTCTTTTATAGCAGGTAGGTTTTAAAAATGTTTACATATTTTAGACAAGTGGGGTTCAGGGGTATTTAAATAAAAACATAGAAACAATAAAATGTGCATTGATTCTGTGGGAATTTCAGTCCTTTCCCTTACAGGTAAATTCGAATAGGTGCTCTTACCTAATTCAGATCAAGTTAATTAATTTATCTACTTGTTGTACACAGTTATCTCGCGACAAGCTTTTGTATCATTTAAATTGTGTAATGACAATTTATGTTGATATTGATAGTAAAAGTTTAGTTTATTCTTTTGAGCGCATTTAAATAAAAGCTCCAAAAGTTTTTTTTTTACTTTTAAGTTATTTAACTAGCATTCCATATTACAATATGGAAAGCATAAAAAATGTAGTCCACCTTAATGGATTTAGAGTGACGTCACTTTATTTTTCGAGTTATTCTCCTAAGCTCTTTTATTTAATAGGTACCCAATTATCCATATTAAGATTGCATTAAAAATAACTACTCCGCAATCTTGGGATGTCACCATATCCATGCATTGTCATCCAAATTAATCGCGACGTTACATACAAAATTTCAGATCAATCTTTTGATGATATCTGCTTAAAAATTGAGTTGCAAGATTCCAACCGAACAAACACACATAGTAACATACATCATCATCAACCCATATACTGTCCCACTGCTGGGCACGGGTCTCCTCTCATTATTGAGAGGGATTAGGCTATAGTCCACCACGCTGGCCTAGTGCGGGTTGGCAGACTTCACAAACCGTCGAGAAAAATCTCTACGGTATGCAGGTTTCCTCACGATGTTTTCCTTCACCGTTTAAGCGAGTGATAATTAATTATTAATACGCACATGAATTCGAAAAGTCAGAGGTGCGTGCCTTGGGTTCGAACTCGAGACCTTCGACTTGGTAGTCCAATAATAATACCATTAGACTATCACTGCTACCATACATTGCAAGTTAAATAAAAGCTTTTAAAAATGTTAATAATTATTAATTAAAAATATTAATAATTATTAATTTAGGGAAAAATACAATAGAGTCGGTAGAATACTATGAATAAGTACGAGCGCGGGAATCGCCGGCTGCTGCGACGGCTACGGGCGGCGCGCTCTTACGCAAACAAATACATTAGTCGTTCACACATTGACAGCTGGCTCTGCAGGGCGCAGCGCGACAGCAATAGTTTTTTCAAATCCGTCTTGACTAGAGTCCCCTCTTAATAAATGTTTAAATGTCTTTGATTAAAATAAAAAGTATTTTTTCGAAGGATCCGACGAGTCGACGCCACCACAAAGGACCATTCGAATGGTCCTAGAATGATCCTTTAGATAAGTGTTTTTGAATTCAAGTGAAGAAGAACGCCAACGCCGTTGGCGCCGCGTACATATGCATACGATGCGATCTGCTACTCGATTCGCGCTTGTGATTATTTTCCTACATTTCGATATTTTTGTACAAGAACACCTTATATGCGACTGTACCTGCGCGGCAGTTGAAAAAGGATAAGTATATAGGTGGAAAAGTTGTATTTTTTAGTATTTTATGAATGTACACTAAAACAATTTCTGTTTTATACGGGTAAATAGTCGATTCGCTATTGATTTAAAAATTGCTGGAGAATTAGCTAAGTATTCGTTCAGTTAAGAAAAGTTATCCCAAAATCATAGCATCTAATTCTTACAAAAATCACGCAATGCTAGTACATAATACTCGTAAAATAATAATTTAGTTTATTGGTAATTCAATACGATTGAGAATATCGCGCGCTTGTTTCACTACTGCGCTGTTTTTGCCTTCAGCTGCTAAACCTTGTAGTTTTTCTAAGTATTCTTCTATGTTCTGCTCTGTAGCTCCAGTCGGCCCACCTAGATCATATTTTTTAATTAAATCAAAGCATTATATTACTTACTAGCTGTTGCCCGCGGTTTTACCCGCATCCC
This sequence comes from Acronicta alni, assembly GCA_964056405.1. Lineage (NCBI taxonomy): Eukaryota > Metazoa > Arthropoda > Insecta > Lepidoptera > Noctuidae > Acronicta > Acronicta alni. The sequence goes on along the minus strand of OZ043927.1, from coordinate 9,916,435 downwards.
AAAGGATTTATTGAGACAAAAGATGCCTATGTCCTTCTGCAAAATATAATCTATCTATGTACCAAATTTCTTCAAAATCGGTTCAGCGATTTAGGCGTGAAAGAGTAACAGACAGAGACAGAGTTACATTTGTATCCGTACCATATATCAAGGTTTTTCACTCATTAATGACACAAAAGTAGGCGGATGTCTTACCTGGAATAATCACTAATTGTAGTGCTTGAACTAACGCTGCAACCAGTGTACGACGATGACTTAAAAGAGCAGCGGTGCGTTCCGCAGCAGCCGCAGTTTCGGCTCTAAGTTTTGACGTAGCACCACTGACTTCTTCAGCATGTCTTTGCAAAATTGCATTCTGAAAATTATAAATACCTGTTTGCTATCATAAACATCTACATTCATAGCTTGATCACGGCAGATAAGGGATAAGTCAATTAAAAAGAACAGAAAATAAATAAATACTATCTATAAAATATGTAAGCCTACTCCAAGAATAACTATAAGAAAATCCATTTACATGTATCTCTGTGCAGTGAAATAAAGAGGTAGGTATAGGTATCTTTGATTAAGAGCATATAGCATTCAAGAAGCAAAATTCTTTCAACTTTTTGTTTAAATCTATGATTATACGAGTAGTAACTTATGGTTGTAATAGCACCTACAAACAAACCAATCTGCTAAAATTATATAAGCACTAACCTGCTGTTCGTAATCCGAATTAGCTTTCCTAAGCTGTCGAAGTTCAGATTCTCTTAATTTATTATGCTGTAGAAATTGATCAGTAAATATTGGTATATCTGTGTCTCCAGCTGTCAACTCTTCACCCTGTTAACAATAATATTTATGATAGGTACCTATTTTAAATTGGTTAATATTATAATTATATTCTGTCCACTCCTTTATTCACATTTTGACAGTTACTTTAGAAGCAACTGTTCCAGATTATGTAAGATTTAACTTTAAAATGCGTAATAAAAGAAATATGTAAACTTCCTAATCTTATTTATGACTTCTGACGGATATTATAATACCGTAAATGTATCAGTTAAAAAAGATTAATTCTTATGCATATTAAAATTTATAGTTTCAGTTGAATTGAATAAATCGAAAATAATAGTTTTATACATCGGAAAATCAGTTTATGAAAAACCTTGCATTCACTCAACCTCCTATCAAATATAGTATAAATAATTGACTTTATATTGTAGGTTTGTACAGAGGCCAGCACACAATCTGTCAAATTTCTTTGATAGATATTCAACTTTAATCCAACACCATAAGGTTCATTTTCAATTGGACAAATTTGACAGTTTCGGATAGCTTGACCTGCTGGCGTCTGTACATCACAAATAAAATAAATGGAATATCGAAATTTTACGTTCCTGCAATCAATAGTACAATCAATCAAAAAGTGAATAACAAGTGGACAGAGTATACATGCCTGGTTTTAGGTCTGATTCCAAAGTCGAGCAATGTTATTGGGTTTTTCAATTCATGTCTCAGTAGCAGCTCTGAGTTCGGATTTGTTGCTGATTAATGTCAATAGGCTCGCCCCCTATTACATGGGACCTAAACATACCGGCGAAATGTGGGTGAACTTTAATACACCTCTGCCTAACATTTCAGTTAGGTACTTCAAATTATTTTTTTGTTAAATTAACTACCTCAAGTGCAAATTTTTTGTGGGTAATTTGCTTTATGGGTTTATATTACATTAAAACAGGTACATATTTGCTTGGTAGTGTTATACATACACATCCATGGACAGAGAAAAACACAAGCAAGTTTTACAAATAATTTGAATAAGATGTCGTATGCTTGTTTGCCACCTTATTAGTATAAAAAAAATATAGTTTATAAACCCGGCTTGGTTATCATTAAAGTATATTTTTATTAAAATAAAAATCACCCAGTGTATTTTTCTGTAAAACGTGTAAACTAAGGCATATCTGTCCCTCAGATCAATTTTTTTTTATTTGATCTGAGATCTGTCCATAGTGCCCCTAGTACGAAATATTTATATGGAGTAACCCTACCCGCTTGCAAAATATTTGGTATTCTTCAAAACATAACGCGTCACAGTATTAAAATATTTATTAGACAGGTAAATATTATAAAGTGCTGGAAGGTGTCATACTTACAGAAGCTGGAGTTATGCAAGGCCTGGGACGTGGTGGTGTAGGTTGCCGTGGCACTGTGATCGGCAGAGAAATAGCAGAAGAGTTTGCGTTCACAGGAGTAGGTGGTTCTGCTGTTATTGGCGTATTACCTGCTATCAAATTATATAGATTGGTTAAAAATGCTGGAAGAAGCATTTCTCTATTTAAAAGGCATTAAGACAATACTGTTTTAGAAGTGTTAATGTTACACCAATAAATTAACCCTGTTATTCATAAAAACTTAAAACGCAAAGAACGGGACAAAACATATTTTAACTAAAATAGGTTCATAGAGCGTTTTTTAGTTTTTATGAATAACAGGGTAAGAGTTTAATTAAATCAAAGTCCAAAATTAAATAGCTTGAGATCTGGTGACGAAATTTGACCCTCCTAAAACTTCATTCTGAGATGAACATAGGTATATTAATAATGAGATATAGAAGAGTTGCTCATACTAAGATAAGTAATTAAGACCTTTTCATTTTATGAGCCTGCACTCAAATAGTTCGACTGACCTGTTGGCACAGGATTCTCTGGTGGATTGTGTTTCATTTTCTTTGATAAGACTGCACCTTTCTGTTGCATCTGTTGCCTTCTAAACTCTTTATATGCATCAGTCTTCTTGTATTCAGCCCATTCCTTGATGTATCTGATTAAATAAATTATCTGAATTGAAAAACAACTAATTACCTAGGTACTCATATTTTTTACTGGCTTTCAGTGAGCAAGTTTCACTTTATGGTTTTCGGTTGCTTTATGTTTTTTGGTTGACACACCACAATAAACCTTGTTTAATTTTTTATCACAAAATCCAGATTGTAGCATCCTACATTCTGGATTTATTAGCATTCTTACCATTGTTTTTTTATTTTTTTATTCTACTAAGTTGGCAAACAAGCATACGGCCCACCTGATGGTAAGCGGTTACCGTAGTCTATAGACGCTTGCAACACCAGCAGCATTACTTGCGCGTTACCGACTTTGGATTGATAGAGGAATAGTTGGGTGGGTTAGTATAAGGTTCAAAGTTCCCCCCACTGCCAACACTATGTTTTCTCATGGAGCACTGTAACACTGTGAACATTGTATATGAGAATGTTTATATGTATAGAGAGACTACCTGTAACATAATTGTGCTTTTCTGAAGTGAGTAGGTAGTAGGGCTCTGTCTGGGTAGGAGAGGACACAGTAGGGCCATAAATATTTCGCCCAGATTAGGGATTATTTTCTAAATATCTAAACTTTTGACATTTAAATAAAAACAACTTTTTGTGTCTGTATACATACCTATATCTTAGCCACATTTATTATGCCAGCTTAAGGAAAAGCAATGCTAAATAAAGAAAATTACCACATAACAGTGCACTCTACTCTATCACATGAAAAAATGTTGATTAGAAACAGTTTAATTTGGCAATGTTAATAATTTAATCTTTTAATTGTATAAGGAATTGATTTGATAGATTTCATGCTGTCCTGTATTATAATAAATTTCACCTAGGTACACTGACTCTTTCATTTTTGCTAGGCTTCTAAGGGTCATATCGTTACATACCCTATAACTTTAGTTTTAGAAATTAGTGCATTCAAACAAACTCTTCGGCTATATATAAATAACTATAGATTACTGTGTAGTACTTATACCTTTCTTTATCTTGATCTGCAGCTTTTAAGTATTGTCGTTTCTCTTCTACTGGCAACTTGCTCCACTCACTGGCTAGCTGTCGTGTCAATTCAGCAAACCCTAGGTCTGGTTGCTCAGCACGTAGTTGATCACGCCGCTCATTTAAATACCTCACATACCCTAGAATAAAATAAGTAGTATAAATTTTTTTATTAGTCTATGCCATGTTAATAAGAAATTTGATGAAATAAAACATTATGCATGTTTTGATTATTTCATCAGATTTCTTTTAAATGAATTTTATTGAAGGTGTATGCATGTGACACATGCATTGATACTTATATTTTGTTGTTTGACATACGCTTTGAGCACATTGGTTTGTAATTGCATTAAGATGAAAAAAAAAAAACCCACCAAACCAGACCATTCCGGTCTTTTCAGTTTTTTTTTTAACTCTACCACCAGAACTCTTTGAATAAAAGCTTCTGTAACCATATACAGAAGCTTTTATTCAAAGATGAGTACTGGTTGAAAAAAAAGGATAAGTCCATAAGGACTTTTATATTATAAAGCCTTAGTTTAGAATACAAAGATATGAACTGGCTCTCAGTAATCCTGGATAATAAAATTAGATGAACTCAATATTTCCTATTTCAGTTGCATCACTAACTACAAAATCACCAAACACAATACTTTTTCAACATACATCTTTAACAAATGTAAAGATGTCAATCTCCAGAATCTAAACTTATGTACTATCAACTAACTAGTGTGTGTCTGTTGGTTGGGACACATCCCAACTAAGTAGAGCGGAAGGACTCTAATATCGGTACGTGTAGGTGGGGTGCGGAGGAAGGGAGGGGTTTGGCCATAGGAAATCCCCGAGGGGGGTTGGAAATTCTTCGGAAATGCGTAGTTTTTCTTATGATTTTTTTTAAATGTTTTTTTTTTGTTTTATACAAATTTTTTTTTACTTATTTATTTTTTGATTATAACAAAATATCTTACAAAACATTAAAATTACTTACAATCTAAAAACCACAGGGGTTTGTCCAGATCGCAGTGAATAACAGTCTCAGTCTCAAGAATAGTACAAAAATTAACTTATATATCGGCAAAGTATAAAAAATTAACTTACACAATAGTACAAAAAATATTAGGTACCACAAAACTACCTATCATCAACCCATATACTGTCCTACTGCTGGGCACGGGTCTCCTCTGATATTGAGAGGGATTAGGCTATAATCCACCACGCTGGCCTAGTGCAGGTTGGCAGACTTCACAAACCGTCGAGAAAAATCTCTAAGGTATGCAGGTTTCCTCACGATGTTTTCCTTCACCGAAAATCAAAACTACCTACATTAATTTATTTATTAGTCACTCTGCTGCTAACACGGAATCCAGTCTAAAGAAGTGCAACAAAACAAGTATTGTGAGTGATGTGTGATATAACTACAGGTTGTTCAAAAAAGTTTTGATTTTATATTATGTTTTGTGATACTGTTTATGTTTCTAAGAGACAGATCAAGTTTATTAATTAGTCTAGGTATTACATAAGGCGTCGTTCTTTCACAATTGCAGGCGTTTATAGTTATAAGTTGTTTGTTTGTTGTCGTGTCTGTATTTTGTGTGAAATATAATTCTTGGGTATTAAAAAATTGCTCTTTTAGTAGGCTTTAAATGAATTTTGTATGTATTGGCAAAACTTTACAGTGTTTAAATAGTTCAGCGGCATTATCTTTAAAGTTTTCGTTTAAATTAGGTGAGGTGACTAGCTTTAGGATCCTTAGTTGTAAGTTATAGATTTTATCGAGGTAAGTTTTATGTTTTAAGACGTTTATTTCTCTTTAAGGATAACATTTCATTTATCAGAGAAATACAAGGATATCTTATTCTATGGTTCGGTCATATTAACAGGTGCCGGAACACGTACGTAGGTATCTGTATTACACTAAGAAATATAATAATAAGTTTTGTAAGTTGAAATAAAACTACTTTTTACGGATTTTATGACGATGTCACAGGGAGACAGGTGGTATGCATCTTGATGATATAATTATTGACAGCATTTTTATTGTTTTAAGATCAATGACATATATTACTAATTCTAAAAAAGTAGTTTTATTTCAATGTATAATATTCGCGTAAATGTCAGAAATCAATAACTTTTGTAAGTTCTCCCATAGCTAGTAAACCCATATGTGATGATTGAATCTGCAAGTGAATATTATAACATAAGCCTAATTTTGTATGGAATTCGTTTTTTAATGATGTATAGGTTGGTCAAGAATGCTCTAAGTTTATCACATACCCGGTTAATATGTTGGGACCAGTTAAAATTACTGTCAATAAATTAACCCTAGATATGTGTGATGGTCGGTGTTTTCTATTGTGGGGCAGGCACATGAAGTATTGGATTTATGGAGACATGGGTGTTCATGTACTTTTATTCATACGGATGACTGGATGCTCTTTAGCGAATGTTGATTGTAATTAAAATTTTATACATACGGGACACCTGCTTATGGGGGTGGAGGAGAAAGGAGTACCCACCCCACCACCCTTGTAGTTTCAGTCGGAGTTACCATTTTTCAAAGGGTAGGGGAGTAAGAACCAGTACTTTTGCCTTATCTCCAGCGCTGTGGGAATAGCAGCTCCTTCGCCTTTGCTTAACAAAGTCACTTTTTATTTATAGGTATTTTTTTTTTAATTTTTAATTTATTTATTTAACCAGATCTTACAAAATCATGACAGGCAAACCCAATGCGATATTGTAGCTAACTAAATCTAAAATTACTCTTGATAGTAAATCTTACAAAAAATATTATTATTAGGGAAGAACGGGTATACTCCATATTTCTGCTTATAATTATATGTACCTAACAAATTTGTTTTGCACATGCTCCAACATGAGACTATATTTAGTTTCATGTGGAGACTAGATGTTTGCATTAAATTCTAATTGGCTTCTAACTAAAGCGTTATATAATGCAACAACAGCTGAATATTCGTGAAGCCTCTAGCCACACGCAGCATAAACCCTAGGTTCCTGTATGCTTTTTTGCAGATATTTATAATGTGTCATTTCATTTCATTTCCAAGTCACTACTGTATCAATATCTTTTTGCAGTTTTTCACAATCGTCTATATTTCCAACCGCAAGATACAGTTTCAAGTCATCAGCAAATAATAAACACTGCATCTTTGATGATTTTGGGCAGATCGTTTATCATTAATATAAACTCCAACGGGCCCAAATTACTACCCTGACTTACCCCGGATAGAGTTAAATAATGTTTTGACCTATAACCACCAAATTCTACATTCTGCTGCCTATCAGTCATGTAATTTGCAAAGAAGGTTAGCAAGTGGGTAGTAAAGCCGAATCCCGCCAATTTCTTGAGTAATATGTCATTATTGACTAGGTCGAATGCTTTTTTGTAATCGAAGTATGCAGCATCGGCTTGCCCCCCCCATGTCCACTGCGAGCGTAATATCACTCATATAATTAATGAGGTTACTGGTCGTGCTTCTTGCCGACCTAAAACCGTGTTGCGCGTCATTGAGTTGTGCACTCACCTGCGCAAATATGCTTTTATGCACGGCAGCTTCTAATATTTATTGGATTTACGGATTGGATTTATGGATTTACATACTTAATAAGGATGATGAATAAGAATTGTATCATAGAACTTTATTGGAGTTATTAAGGGCACATGGCAAAGCTTGATAGGTGGAATAAGATGTTGACATAAGTAGTGGCAAAAAGGAAGCAAGCGAAGCGTCAGTCGTCCTGTAGTAAGATAGATCGTCGATATTGGTGATGGTAATGGAATGGCTAGTTAATGATAATTAAATGAAATGCCTACCTATGCATATGTGTTAGCTTAACTGTAAAAATATTACCAGTAAGTGGTTGGCGAGGCGCTGTTACATCGCGAGGAACTTTGGGTTTCCTTTTTTTGGGTTTTTTAGAGGTTGACTTTTGTGTGTCCTTTGTTGCTGATGAAGCTGGTGGTGAAATTATTTCAGCAGCACTAGTTGCAGTAGCACCAGTTCCAGTCAGCGTCACAGCATTTGTTTGTTTATTTACAGTCTCCTCCTCATTAACGCTCGTGTTATATTCTGCTGGTGCTTCGGTAGGTAAAGATTCGGCCTCCATAGTTAGAGGGAGGAAAACTTAATTAGTTAAAATTATTATGTGCAAATTGCCCAAAATCGTTTTATTATTTTATAACTGAGGAATTATTTGCATGATGCGCAGCACTTAGAACAATGTCAATGAATTAATGACATTTAGGTAAACAATATGACATCACATAATCAATGACATATTTTTTTTATTATTTATTTTACGGCCCTGGATACATGTCCTTTAAGCCTAATGACATATTGTATTGTCAGGGTTGCCAGACGATGGATGTTTTTCCACCGTCTGGCAACGGCCGTCATGCGGCATGAAGTAAACATATGTTAGTCTGGATTACTGATCTCTTTATTAAACTGGACTAAATATTTTATTCGAAATGACAGATATTTTTTGTACCACATCAAAGCGCCTCATCGAGCGTCCCGGGTACTAAATTTGACATTAGTTGCAAATGGCAGATCGTTGTTTGATACGTGAATAGGGTTGTGTTATTATTCCTTATCGATGTGTCGATAATTTTCTTCCGACACGATACGGCAGTGAGTAATTTAGGTATGTACCTATTTATGTGTCTCAAAAATTCAAAATACAAAGGGGATATAACCGATCTGGCATATCGACTCGCCCGCCATTAGGATTGTTTTTCAAAATCGCGTCGTTCCATAAAATAGATATGTATGGGTAAAGCACACATAAACGAACAAAAAATGTGATGAGATATTTGGAAGTAAAAATCAACATCATTATGAGTATGTACTGAGGCCAGCACACAATCTGTCAAATTTATTTGATTGATTTTCAACTTTAATACAACATCCTAAGGTTCATATTCATACATACATACACTCACGCCTTTTTCCCATGGGGGTAGGCAGAAACTAAAGAACGCCACTTGCTACGATACTTGCATACTTCTTTTGCTTCTACCATATTCATACATCTTGTCATACAATACGCCGGTTGCGAGTACTGCGCACCTGACCTTTTTGAAGAACCTCACCAATAAGGTCGGCATAAGTTTTTGAAGGGCGTCCCCTCACGGTGGTTCCACTGACATTCGCCATATAAATCCTTTTTGTTAGTCACCTTTCATCCATTCTCTCGACATTCCCAAACCATCACAGCATATTCTTCTCAATCCTCGTCCCTACATCGTCTTTTAAGCCGCAACGTTCTCTTATCACACTATTTCTCAATCTATCATTCCGAGTTACACCGCACATACTTCGCAAGGAACATATTTCTACAGCATTTATTCTACTTTCATGTTTCTTCGGCCATACCCAACTGTCATTTCCATACATAAGTGTAGGTACCAACACACCATTGTGAATAGCCTTCCGTGCCTTTTTTAACACCGACTGGTTAGCCACAACCGCATGTAGCACCATTCACTTTATCTCCCGTTTACTCTTCTTTCCACATCCGCATCAATCTTACCATTCCTTGTAAACATACTTCCCAAATAAGCAAATTCATCCATTTATTCTATAATCTTACCTTCAATCTCTAAATCGCACACACGTAAATCTTCATCTCTTTCAAAAACCATAACTTTCGTCTTATTTACATTTAATTTCATAGTCAATTGGGAATATTCGACAGTTTTGGACAGCTTGACCTGCTGGCGTCTGTACAACGACATAATTAAAAATAGACTTATTACGTGACTATAGGCGTCAGACTGTATCCAAATAATCGTTCCTAGGTTGATTATGGAAATGGAAAATTTGATTCATAAATCTAATGATCATCTTTGAAGTCAACATTTACTGAGGACTGTAAACTGTAGTATTTATTAAACACTGTAAAACAGATTAACGCTAAATTTATAGGAGAAAGTTTGTGTGTGTGTGTGTGCAAGTGTGTCTGTCTGTTACGCTTTCACGGTAAAACTGCTGAATCGATTTGCGAGTGTAGCATAGAACGTATTAAGACACTTTCAGTAATCTTAATGATAAAGTTATAAAATGTACAAGGTTTCATCACAAATTAATATCGATATAATTATTATCGAAAAATATGTCTCAACTCTATTATTAGTTCCGTGGACGCTCACAGCGCTCACACGCTATCAGCGCCAAAATGGCGATAATCAAGTGGCTTCATTTTCTGAACTGACATCTGAAGTACAGTGTATTTGTAGGTTAAAGGTCAGTGCAGTATAACCACTGATTATACTCTGTCCAGATTTAAATTTTGATAACATTACTTTTTAGACTTCTCAACTAAAATTACAATAATCAAATCACAATGAAATTAACATAAATAAATATAGCCGGTGTTTCTCTATAGTTTACCTACTATAATTTGTGCTGTGCATGCCGTTATCATCAAGAATCATATCCTGAATGCAGCTTAACTATCCAAAAGTAAATTGTTTTGTATGTTCTGGAGCAGGGACCATGCCCTGTTAAGTTTTTTTGTTGTGAAAAGTGCCATCTATCCGCCAAACACAGAACTTTTTACAACAGTGTTACCACTTTTTTGCTTGAAATGTTTGATTGTTACACTTATTGTTAATTTTGCTTTAATAAATAAATTAATTAATGCAGTTTGAACAAAAACTATAATTTAATCAATCTATTTATTTTAAATCTATTTATTCAAAGTATAATTTATTTATTCTATTTTTATAATATTAATTAAAAAAATCGATTTTATGAGTAGTACTGATACCAAATGTTAGCAACACAGTCTAATTATTACTATAATCTTAATTGACTGAAGGACTTGTATCCATGGTCATGAAACAAATTAAAAAAATACTAACACAAGAATCGTAGCATAGACAAGAATAAGTATAAATCAGGTCTGTGTTTGTCACTCTCCAAATATTGTTGGTTTGACAAATGGTACAAAGGCCTCTGAAGCCATGCCAAAAAAAAAACAAAAAAATTGGTTTGTTTGACAATTTGACTGACATTTGAAATTAGACATTGAAATGAAGGCATTTGATTTGATTGGATTGGTTTCACTTGTTTCCTAATTCCTTCATTCAAATAATTCAACGAATGAATTCAGTCTTCAAATTGTTCAATCAATCTCGCGATATTTTAGAAAAAACAATTTGGATAAAACTAACGAAATACCTCTAATCGTACTTGTTATTTATATTCATTTGGCTTATGATATTTAAAACAACGTTGTTCTAAGAGAACATTAATTTTAGAATATTATGTAAAAATAAATATTTTGTATAATATGATGGTAGGTTGTATCGTTATGTCTATAATTGTAATAATATAAAGAACCTTTCTGTAGACTCCATAATTAATTAGTGGAACTTTATTGATGTGTTTTATTTGCAGGCTGGTAATGAAATAGATGAGGCTTTAGCCTCCTTAGACATGCTTATGTCGGAGTTCTTCGCTCCAGCTACAAGTAACTTTAGAAAAAGAGAGATTGAGAGTATACTTGAAAATTTCTCTAGTAGGAGTGATTCCTGGAAACATTGTTTGTTGTTCCTTCAAAAGTCACATAATCAATATGTGTTGATGTTTACTTTGACTACACTTGAGGTAATGTGTTGCTGTGTCTATGTAAAGTTTATATTCACTGAATGCTTAGTATTTCAATGTGATATTTATATCAGTTAACTTAAAATCTAAATTATAGGTCCCTGTATTCATTCTGTCTTAATAATAATATTATTATAACAAATACTTATTTTATGAAAGTAAATCTCACATCCCAAATAGGATGATGAGCCATGGGATGGAGTACACATTGGATATACCAACCTGTGTAACCTAATGACGAGGATAATAAATAATAGTTTTCAGTAATACACTTTAACCAATACATTATAATTTAATTAAAAATATATTATTAAACTACATATTTTTTATAACCCCAATCAGTGTGTTGTCTGACAAACACTTATAAAACTATAAATTTTATGTAACATAATTAGAGTATAAGATAATAGATTGACCTAAATATTCAATAAATACATAGAAACCGATTCGGTAGGTAACAGTCTTTAATATCAATTGTATTTTCACTTTATTGTATGCTGTATGCTTCCTTAAATTATGTAACTATGTGTAAAGAAACTAAATTAAGTAAAATTTTTAGAATATAATTAACCGACAGTGGATCAGTCTCACAGACAGTGAGAGGACGGAGGTTCGGTTGACATTATGGAATGAATTAATGGCCAAACATGAAGTAATGCTGTATTTCATTAGAAACAAGGTAGCAGCACTCATGGTATCGATTGCTCGCTATGACTGGCCACATCTGTATGAAGATTTCTTCAGTAACATTGTTGAGGTAATACATAAGTATTACTGTAAGGTACTGATAATGAATATTGCTAAATTTGAATGCACTACCCAGTTACAACAATAAAATACTTTATTAAAACAAGCTTTTATTTCCTTAAATGCTTTGATTGAATTTAAAGTTTATTTTATTATTATTAGCGCATTTACTTAAATAAAGGCTTGTTTTAATAAAGTATTTTTTGTTTTTAATTTATTTGTTACTTAGGAAAGTATAAAAAACCTAGTCCGCTGCCCTTAGAAGTTTGCCATATTGGATTTTTGTTTTATTTTTTGAGTTATTCTCAGGAAACCCTTTCATTTTTTACCCATAAAAGCATAGTATGTCATAATACCTTAAATTAAGGTTATTCAAAATTCTTATAATAAATGTATAAAACTAATGTAATTAAATATTTAAATAATAATAATAGACGAAAATATTATAATTAAATGTTTCTAGCCCTAAATATTGCAATGTCTGGCAAAGGCACTAAGTCATAAGTACAGATGCCAGCAGGTCAAGATATCCAAAACTGACAAATTTTCCCAATAGAACATGAACCTTAATAATTTGTATTAAAGTTGAAAATCTATCAAAGAAATTTGACAGATTGGAGTAGGTTGATGTGCTGGCCTCTGTACTTTAGTATAAAACATAGTTACATACAGTGCAAGTTGAATAAAAGCTTGTAAAATAGTGAATGTAGTAGTAGATATAGTTAGTAAGAGGAAAGCAGGCAATACAAATCATTACATCTTGTGTGCCAGGTGCATCCTCAAAGTGTAGCAAAGTCAGCTGAGAAACTTTTAGCATTTTGGCACCATTAGTTGCCTATTATTTATGTCAGTTGTTTTTGCACATATTACCAGTCTGTCATGTCTTCAATATTAATAATCTATGATGTATATTGTTATAAGAAAATAATAATCAATATGCGTATAATTATTAATAGTGTTACACAGAATGTCTAACTCCTAAAAGAGTGATACTTAACATGTTGACGGACAGTACTGTCATATTGGTTTTGCGTGCTTAGACACTACTAGATTGCATACATTGCTTAAAGGCGTAGTGTCACTACGCATATTTGAAAAATAATGTGATGTGACATTATGGATTAATTGTAATTTCTTGTACATCTGTGTTTGCAGTTAATACGATGTGAAGGGCGTCGTTGTCTACTGGGCCTCGTTCTGGCGCAGGCCGCGAGTGAAGAGCTCGGTGCAGCGCGCGATACCGGCGTCCTGTTGCCATCCGCACGAAGAAATCAGCTCGAGCGCCTCATGCTCAAGGGAATGCCACAGCTGTTGAGTGCTCTTAGTGGTAAGAGTTTGTTTTAGACAGCCCAAAATTATTCAGCATGTCCCATTCACGGCGATGTCGACTTGTTTTACGCGAGAGAATAGGCGCTATACAGCAACTAACGTGGCTATCTACTGTGCTCAAGTAATATATAAATAATAATAAATAAATACTTAGGACTTTTTACACAGCACCATCTAAATAAATAAATATTCTTGGATAAATTTACACAGCATCTAGTCTCAAACTAAGCAGAGCTTGTAGTATGGGTAATAGACAATGGATATAATACTTATATGTATGTGGATGGGGGATGGGGGATTGATAAAAACAACAATTCTTCTAAACTTTATTTTTATTTCGGTTAATTACACGGACGAACGTTACAGCTTAAACAGTCGTGTCGCCATTGTCTTTCATTCTTTCATCTCGCTTACACAGTTACATACATCACTCTCATGCTATCTCTGTCAGTCCTATAACTACTACATTCTCGCTCTTACATTGTACCTCTCACTCTCACAGTTAACATTCCCACATGTATAAGTACTTTTTTTTGTAAATAATGTATTTACCATTGACATGAGGAGGAGAAGAAGAGGTGGTAAGATAAAGATATATGTATGTTAAAGTTTTTGGTTCTTAACTGTAGAGAAGCTGGTTTTCGTTTAACATTATGAAACTGCATTAATTTTCAGATATTTTAGAAAAAAATGCTCAGAAGGAAGGACAATCAAATCCACCACCCTCACCGACAAATGGTATCCCACAAACATCTGCACTGCCCGATTTGTTGGCCAATGCTCATGATGTCAGCAGTACAGATAAGTAAGTTAAGTAATTTTTTGTAGTTAATAATTGAGAGACCAGGGCTTACATTATGTTTAAAGCAGTAATACATTTACTTGAACTTTAGGATTGGTGGATTTGAAACACTTTGGTTTTACCATTTATGTGTTTCTTGTTCCAGAGCTCTGAACATGGAGATAGTTGTAAAATGTCTTACAACACTTCAGCATTTATTTTCGTGGTTGCCACTATCTTCACATGTACCCCCTTCATTAGTTACCACAGTTTTTTTTTGGGGCAGCCTAGCAACACAGTCCCAGGTATATACATTTATTTTTAATAAGTTATAATCTGGCTAGTTTCTGTTGTGTAAATGTAGATATATTTTAAAAGTGATTCAAGTTGCAGAGGAATATATCATTGTATGATTTATGATCTAGTCTTAACAGGATAAAAATGCGTACCACTCCGGTAAACGATTATTTTATTTTGTGGAAGGGAAAAAACTAGCTTTTATTTCCTAGTATACCGAATTAGTATAGTTGATCTATTATATCGAAATATGTGCACTAATGTGGAATATGTTTATTGAGAAAAATATTTTCTATATCATATTTTAGGTGCAGCTTTAGACTAGAAGGTAGAAGGCATCGTGATATTAAGATCGTCGCTATTGGTTTTATTGTGTTTTTGTTGCCAAGACGCCTACTGATTGGTATAGAAGTAAAACAATATAGTAACTTGTCCAAGGCTATGGATGATTTTTGTATATTTGAGTAGCTTTTGCGTGAGGCATATTGCATTATATATATACACCGTGACTTTATAGTCGTTTTGGAACCGAAACGTGGTAACTTAGGATAATTAGTAGTAAAAAAAAAAAATATTAAGTTGACTGTACAGCTAATAATAAAAAAGTTGGCATTTCAAAAAAAATATTCACTTGTTCGAGTTTGTTCATAGTAGTGCACGAATATTTCATTCTAAAACCGCCGCAGTCTCAAGCTTGCCATTTATCAATGATGCGCGGCAGGCGGCGCGGGCGCGGGTCGCGGGTGGCGCAGGTTGCGGGTGGCGCGGGCGCGGGGCGCGGTGGCGCGATCGCGCGGTACGAGTCAGCTCATCAGCTGGTTACCTACCTACAGCAACGCGAGCGACGGACGACGGTCGCATGATCCGTCCGAGTACCTACTACGCGTGATTTAATAGCTAGTAGCTAGACAAGTACATTGTATTATTAAAATAAATTGCATTACGATGCAGATAGCGACGTAATTTGATGTTAGGTTAGTACCTAGATCGCAGTTCAAATACTACAAGTATGGCGCCCAGCGAATCAGCTGATGATACGGGACACGAACGTAATACCTACATTCTTACTAAAAAAATTTGAATAAGACTGTGTGTAGGTAGGTTATATCGTGGTTTTTATTTAAGAAAAAAACCTTGCCTCACACTAGGATTTTCTCCTGTGTCATGGGTGCATTTACAAACATAAATTTTTACATACACAAACACGCAAGCCCAAAACAATCACCTACAGATCATACAAATTGGTTCCGAGCGAGGATCGAACCCGCGATGGCGCAGCAGTCGCTTGCACAGCCGCTGCGCATTGTTGACGATACGATTGCGTGTCGTCAACATTATCACGCCAACTACGTAAATTGTACCTACTCCAATATCTCGTTCATACTTTACACGGGATTAGGACCGGCAGAAATACTTTATTTGAATTGAACTTATCTTTATTTACTGTAGGTATCAATAATTAAAAACAGAGAGCCAATGAACTGAGTAGGTACTTAAGGCGTTTGGATTTTTGGAATTTGAGCTATTTACAAAATAAAAAAACTTGTGTAGGTACATAGCTAAGTACTTACCTATTAACAGTTTATTTACAAATTGTTTACACTTCCCTGTACCGAAGTAACTGCTCGAAAGTAGTCTGCCGCGTTCAATACACAAACGTGCCCGTTTTATGCTACGTATTGTCTTTTAGCCTATCACTTTTCACTTTATCAAAGACGTCCACTATCGCACTGCGTAATTCGTTAAGACTTTCATGTTCACGGGTATAAACGAGTCTTTTTATTTCCGACCACAAGAAAAAATCCAGGGGCGTTAAGTCCGGGATCGGTGGTGGGCAAGCCACGGGACGCCGCGCGCCGTGGCATATCCATCGATCACGGAACTGATTGTTTGGGTAAGCACGCACAACACTTGCATAATGAGCCGGGCAGCTGACATAGGGCAATTCTTGCCGGTGCGTCATTGTTGTTGATGACGTGAGCTCGACGGAACTTATAGGGATGTTAAGCCATTATTACCGCCATTATAATCGCATTGCTTCGCCGCGGAGCCCGCTCTAAGTACCTACTCCAGAATAGCGTCTTCGTTCTTCTGCGAGTCATTCAGGCGCCCTCGACCTTGCGCGTGAGCCGGCACACGGAATTGTCCACGACCGAGAAGGCGCTGGGTTGCAGCCAAGTTGGTAGGGGTTGAAGGTACTTGAGGACTTTCAATCCCTCGTAGCCGCAGCGCCTTTAAATGTTCTGGCCGGGAATACAACCGCCTGGCCTCTTCCAAATTGTAACTGGCAACAGCGTACAGCTGAACCATTGTCAAGTACCTACTCCGCGTTCAAGTATTCATACTGAAGACTCATTTTCGTGGGTTTGCATCGCGTGGCTACGTAAAACGTAAAAAATGCAACCTTCATCGCGCGCGAGTTGCAACAGAACTGGCGGGTGCGGCCGTGCGGGGAGGTTAACGGGGAGCGGCGCGGGCGACGCGACGACTCGGGAGCACTCGCCGCGCCGGCGCCGCGCAGCCTGCTACTAGGGGTAGGTACGTAATACATTACAGTTGTGTGCGTGGATTGTAGGCAGCGGGCGCCGCGCCACATCCAATGGGCGGATAACGTGTCTAGGCATGTTTTACCGCTTAGTGTTGTGTGTGTAACATTGAATGACATCGATCGTAGTGATCGTAGTACGTAACATTGAGTGGAATTATCATGAGTTCTCATTTTTTGTTCGAATATGACATTACTTTTAATAATCAATAAAATAATATATTTTTATTTAATTTAAATTATATTTTAATAGGTTCTATTACTGATATAGAGTCTAAAATTTTCGGTTCCAAAACGACTACAAAATCATCGTGTATACAACATCATTATTAGTATAGGCGAAACCTGAAACACGTGTCTAGTATTTTTATGTAAAGAATCT
Source organism: Acronicta alni (assembly GCA_964056405.1). NCBI lineage: Eukaryota > Metazoa > Arthropoda > Insecta > Lepidoptera > Noctuidae > Acronicta > Acronicta alni. The sequence goes on along the minus strand of OZ043927.1, from coordinate 9,898,897 downwards.
ATGTACAGTATTTCGAAACGGTATCATGACAAAGTCACAAAGTTATAAGCATGTTATGTTACCTCGTTGTCCATGAAAAAACATGCGCACCACGCGCCACGAGGCGCCCACGCGCCGCCGCCCGCACCCACCCGCCGCCGCCCGCGCCCCGCGTCATCTTGTGCTCATTGAAAGAAATAATTTGGCAGTAGTACCTAACCACACGGCGATAGTATTGCAATTAACTGGTGATAACATTTTTCATCATACTTGCAGGCTTTGGACTACCGCAATGGTTGTGTAGGTAGATATTATTATGTACTTTATTTCGTAAATACGGCCGTAAGTGATAAAATGTAGTCAAAGCGATTTGTTGCACCTTATGCCAAGCACTTAAAGTTCAAAGTGGATGAAAAGTGTTAAACATCGCATTACTTAACCACAGCAGGCTGTAGGTGTAAATAACAACTTTTTACATTTAACCGTTTTGGCTAGGCATGGCATGTTTAATAATTTAAATCATCACTTTTTACTATGATTGACTTTAAAGTTATTTTAGCGAAGCAAAAATACGACCGCGGGCAGGATCGAATCTACGTCTTTTGGTTAGGTACACCAGACGCTATGACCACTAAGCCTCCGCGGACGTAAATTTTTTTTTGCTGAAATAACTTTAAAATCTCAGCATGGAAAATGTAAAAAAATACAAAAAGAAAATACCTAGTTGACTTGATTGTAAATGGTTAAGTGTAGGTAGATATTATTATGTACTTTATTCGTAAATACGGCCGTAAGTGATAAATTTTAGTCAATGCGATTAGTGCACCTTATGCCAACCACTTAAAGTTCAAAGTGGATGAAAAGTGTTAAACATCGCATTACTTAACCACAGCAGGCTGTAGGTGTAAATAACAACTTTCTACATTTAACCGTTTTGACTAGGCATGGCATGTTTAATAATTTAAATCATCACTTTTTTACTATGATTGACTTTAAAGTTATTTTAGCGAAGCAAAAATCCGACCGCGGGCAGGATTCGAACCTACGTCTCTGGTTAGGTACACCAGACGGCTATGACCACTAAGCCACCGCGGACGTAAATTTTTTTTTGCTGAAATAACTATGCTAAAAATCGTAGCATGGAAAATGTAAAAAAATACAAAAAGATAATACCTAATTGACTTGATTGTAAATAGTGTTCAACAATGTTCACAATATCTTAGGTACTTATCAATGTTTTTTTTTTTTTTTTTTAACGTATGGAAATCCTCATGGACTGCCGCCGCCCGGGGAAAGCGACGGCACGTGTCGGACTCCACCCATATGGGGTGACCTACCGACTAAAACCATACGGGTGTTTCGGCTCGCCACTTTTTGCTGGGGTCACGTGAGCGAGGTTCCATACCTCCGCGACCCCAGCAGTGGTAGACCAGCTCAATTTAGGAAGACAATGTGCGTGCCCCACTTGCCAATCCAGTGTGAGTGGAGTGCGGTAACCAGCCGCACCTCCAACTCGGGCCTCGTGTTGTTGGGCGGACGGGCTTCCCCAAGTCCGCCGCCCGTGGCCGTTTTATGGTGGTTGGAACAGAGTATAATCTGACCTGTTCCTGCGCCCCGTTCAGCGGGCGCGGGTTGGCAGTGTGGAGGCAGTCTCCCTCTACCTTTCTGTGGCCTCCGGCGCCATCAATCCTCGCAGAAGAGCATCACTTGCCAGGCGTCTGGATTCCCGACCATGCGACACAGGTACTTCCCGAAGCATCTATGATATGAAAGCACCTGTGCCATCCGGAACGTCAGCACGCCGTAATGTCAGTTACGTGCTCAGAACGGGATGTAGGGCTTCGACTGTCTGGAGTCCAGCGCTTGGTCGTTCAAGCCACTCCGCCCATTCTGAGATCGCTGCTTGCAGTGGTACCCTACACTGGTCCATCTCCCTCGGGACCACCATCTCTTCATGATCCCGCCCCTCCTCGGGCCATGTAGAGTGATGTAAGGACCCGGGCGTCCAGGTCCCAAGGAGGGACTCTACTCAAACCGGCATGTACTAGGTACTAACTCAAACATATCGTAACAATTGTTCGAAATGTCCCCCTCTTTGTCTTATACACAGACGGGCGCGCTTACGTAAATTTCTATTTAATTTATTTAAAACGTAATGATTGTTTTTAACACTGTCAAATGCACTTTCAATTTTGTTTTTTAAGTCGGTTTCACTTTGAGGCTCTGTTTGGTACACTAGATCTTTTACGTGACCCCAAAGATAAAAATCTAAGGGAGTCAGATCTGGTGACCTTGGTGGCCACTGCACTGGCCCGCCGCGATCGATCCATTGCTCACCGTATTCCTGGTTGAGATATTCCCGCACTTGCCTTGAAAAGTGTGCGGGGGCACCGTCGTGCTGGTAATAAATACCCCGACCGCCACGGTAAATGTCCAGGGGCAGGTCGTCTAAAATGTCTGGTAGGGTATTGAGTGAGGAAATTTAAATAGGTGGCACAATTTAACCTCGGCAAGTAAATGGGTCCTATCACATAGTTGTTTACTATGCCGGCCCATACATTCACAGAAAAACGGTGCTGGAAAGAGTCTGCGCGCGCAAGGTGCGGGTTTTCATGAGCCCAGTAGTGACTATTGTGAATATTGTACAGCCCACGACGCGTAAATGTACATTCGTCTGTCCATAGAATGTTGGCGTTACGATTATTCAGCCACCACTGGCAAAATGAAATTCTTTGTAACTGATCATTCTCGCAGAGTTCTTGGGCACGTCGGAAATGATATGGATATTGTCCATCATCTCGCAACGTGCGCCATGCGTAGGCCTGGCTGACGTTAAATAGCCTACCCGCCTGTGATGTGCTGCTCTCGGGATTGTTGGCCATGTAGTCTAAAATTCCTTCTTGGACTGTGGTAGGAATTCGACTCACGCCTCTATCAACGGCTGTTGGAGGCCGAAAGGTACCGTAGTCCCTACATCTCTGTGTGGCGGCAAGCATAGTGTTCCACGATACTCTAATGCCGAATTGTTCTTCGTACCGCCGCACTGCAAGAGATACGTTATCACCACAAACCGCTAGTGTACGTACCATTTCCGTGTACTGAACGTTTGTGTATGAGAAAGACATTGTTATACGACACTTTTACTCACGTTTTGTACAGTTACACACGATCAACCGAAACACAACTATCCGGACGCGCGCTCGCAATATGTAGGTACCTAACTGAACGGGAGCTCGATACGTGCACAATGACCTGTAGCATCCGGGCGACTGAAGGGATAGATTTGCCCCTGCCCCGCGTGCGCCCGCGCCCGCCCAGTCCTGCTTCGACCGTGGCATGCCACGTGACCTGTGTTGTGCGCATATGATTGCGGATAGGTACTTAGTGTCGCTCGGTGTCCTACTCGTAACATTTTTTAAATATTTTTGGGACAAAATATAACATGATTTAAAAATTATTGGAATCGATTCAGTTACTGATTCTGAACAAACCATATTCAGGTTTCGCATATACTAATAATAATGTTGTATATAGAGCAAATGGTGTAAACTCAACTACTATGCGTTTCAAATAAGAATAGGAATGTCAATGACCTCGAATGACCCCGATGTATCAAAAAAGTACAGCTTGCAAAGAAAATTAATTATATCTATAAGCACTAATACCAAATCTGGAACTCTCCGAGTTAATAAAAAGGCACAATCTGCCAAAAACCTATATTAAAGACAATATTTTAAACTCTAGGCTTTGAAGTTTTGAAGCTGCCGCCCTATAATTGTTATTTAAATCCAATTGAATATACCTGGCACTTGATAAGCGTAGGATAGCTGACAAAAATGTTCAACAATTAGAAAGCTAAATTGAGAATCTAACACTGGAAACTATTGATAACGATAACTTTAGTTTTATTATAAACACGGGTCTAATTTTCTTCTAAATAACAATCAGTGGAATATTTTGAATACATAAAAAATATTATTTCAACAATATCTGTTTTGCTCACCCTACCTAGGTGGTTTGAATTGACAGCTATGACGTCACAAGATGGCTGGAGGTCAGTCCTATTCTTATTTGAAACGCATAGTATGTAAATGCAAAGGTACACAAAAAAGTGATCACCAAAAGTAGCAAAAGTTGCGGCGTAGTGACCCTAAAACCCGTTTAAACAAAGTCCGCTGACGTGGTGGGTCCACGCGCATACTATAGGTAGTGTGGGTGTGCACTGTGCACTTACATTAAAAAATAAAGAAATATACATACAGTCGAATTGAAACATCCGCCTTTTTCTTTCGTTGGTAAAAAAATGATGTTGTCGTTGTTGGTGGTGAAGAGCGTGGAAGCAGCGTTGTGCGGGCTGGGCGGCGTGTGCGAGCTGTTGTACCGGCGGTACGCGCCGCCGTCGTCGGCCGCAGGATCGAATCTACGTCTTTTGGTTAGGTACACCAGACGCTATGACCACTAAGCCTCCGCGGACGTAAATTTTTTTTTGCTGAAATAACTTTAAAATCTCAGCATGGAAAATGTAAAAAAATACAAAAAGAAAATACCTAGTTGACTTGATTGTAAATGGTTAAGTGTAGGTAGATATTATTATGTACTTTATTCGTAAATACGGCCGTAAGTGATAAATTTTAGTCAATGCGATTAGTGCACCTTATGCCAACCACTTAAAGTTCAAAGTGGATGAAAAGTGTTAAACATCGCATTACTTAACCACAGCAGGCTGTAGGTGTAAATAACAACTTTCTACATTTAACCGTTTTGACTAGGCATGGCATGTTTAATAATTTAAATCATCACTTTTTTACTATGATTGACTTTAAAGTTATTTTAGCGAAGCAAAAATCCGACCGCGGGCAGGATTCGAACCTACGTCTCTGGTTAGGTACACCAGACGGCTATGACCACTAAGCCACCGCGGACGTAAATTTTTTTTTGCTGAAATAACTATGCTAAAAATCGTAGCATGGAAAATGTAAAAAAATACAAAAAGATAATACCTAATTGACTTGATTGTAAATAGTGTTCAACAATGTTCACAATATCTTAGGTACTTATCAATGTTTTTTTTTTTTTTTTTTAACGTATGGAAATCCTCATGGACTGCCGCCGCCCGGGGAAAGCGACGGCACGTGTCGGACTCCACCCATATGGGGTGACCTACCGACTAAAACCATACGGGTGTTTCGGCTCGCCACTTTTTGCTGGGGTCACGTGAGCGAGGTTCCATACCTCCGCGACCCCAGCAGTGGTAGACCAGCTCAATTTAGGAAGACAATGTGCGTGCCCCACTTGCCAATCCAGTGTGAGTGGAGTGCGGTAACCAGCCGCACCTCCAACTCGGGCCTCGTGTTGTTGGGCGGACGGGCTTCCCCAAGTCCGCCGCCCGTGGCCGTTTTATGGTGGTTGGAACAGAGTATAATCTGACCTGTTCCTGCGCCCCGTTCAGCGGGCGCGGGTTGGCAGTGTGGAGGCAGTCTCCCTCTACCTTTCTGTGGCCTCCGGCGCCATCAATCCTCGCAGAAGAGCATCACTTGCCAGGCGTCTGGATTCCCGACCATGCGACACAGGTACTTCCCGAAGCATCTATGATATGAAAGCACCTGTGCCATCCGGAACGTCAGCACGCCGTAATGTCAGTTACGTGCTCAGAACGGGATGTAGGGCTTCGACTGTCTGGAGTCCAGCGCTTGGTCGTTCAAGCCACTCCGCCCATTCTGAGATCGCTGCTTGCAGTGGTACCCTACACTGGTCCATCTCCCTCGGGACCACCATCTCTTCATGATCCCGCCCCTCCTCGGGCCATGTAGAGTGATGTAAGGACCCGGGCGTCCAGGTCCCAAGGAGGGACTCTACTCAAACCGGCATGTACTAGGTACTAACTCAAACATATCGTAACAATTGTTCGAAATGTCCCCCTCTTTGTCTTATACACAGACGGGCGCGCTTACGTAAATTTCTATTTAATTTATTTAAAACGTAATGATTGTTTTTAACACTGTCAAATGCACTTTCAATTTTGTTTTTTAAGTCGGTTTCACTTTGAGGCTCTGTTTGGTACACTAGATCTTTTACGTGACCCCAAAGATAAAAATCTAAGGGAGTCAGATCTGGTGACCTTGGTGGCCACTGCACTGGCCCGCCGCGATCGATCCATTGCTCACCGTATTCCTGGTTGAGATATTCCCGCACTTGCCTTGAAAAGTGTGCGGGGGCACCGTCGTGCTGGTAATAAATACCCCGACCGCCACGGTAAATGTCCAGGGGCAGGTCGTCTAAAATGTCTGGTAGGGTATTGAGTGAGGAAATTTAAATAGGTGGCACAATTTAACCTCGGCAAGTAAATGGGTCCTATCACATAGTTGTTTACTATGCCGGCCCATACATTCACAGAAAAACGGTGCTGGAAAGAGTCTGCGCGCGCAAGGTGCGGGTTTTCATGAGCCCAGTAGTGACTATTGTGAATATTGTACAGCCCACGACGCGTAAATGTACATTCGTCTGTCCATAGAATGTTGGCGTTACGATTATTCAGCCACCACTGGCAAAATGAAATTCTTTGTAACTGATCATTCTCGCAGAGTTCTTGGGCACGTCGGAAATGATATGGATATTGTCCATCATCTCGCAACGTGCGCCATGCGTAGGCCTGGCTGACGTTAAATAGCCTACCCGCCTGTGATGTGCTGCTCTCGGGATTGTTGGCCATGTAGTCTAAAATTCCTTCTTGGACTGTGGTAGGAATTCGACTCACGCCTCTATCAACGGCTGTTGGAGGCCGAAAGGTACCGTAGTCCCTACATCTCTGTGTGGCGGCAAGCATAGTGTTCCACGATACTCTAATGCCGAATTGTTCTTCGTACCGCCGCACTGCAAGAGATACGTTATCACCACAAACCGCTAGTGTACGTACCATTTCCGTGTACTGAACGTTTGTGTATGAGAAAGACATTGTTATACGACACTTTTACTCACGTTTTGTACAGTTACACACGATCAACCGAAACACAACTATCCGGACGCGCGCTCGCAATATGTAGGTACCTAACTGAACGGGAGCTCGATACGTGCACAATGACCTGTAGCATCCGGGCGACTGAAGGGATAGATTTGCCCCTGCCCCGCGTGCGCCCGCGCCCGCCCAGTCCTGCTTCGACCGTGGCATGCCACGTGACCTGTGTTGTGCGCATATGATTGCGGATAGGTACTTAGTGTCGCTCGGTGTCCTACTCGTAACATTTTTTAAATATTTTTGGGACAAAATATAACATGATTTAAAAATTATTGGAATCGATTCAGTTACTGATTCTGAACAAACCATATTCAGGTTTCGCATATACTAATAATAATGTTGTATATAGAGCAAATGGTGTAAACTCAACTACTATGCGTTTCAAATAAGAATAGGAATGTCAATGACCTCGAATGACCCCGATGTATCAAAAAAGTACAGCTTGCAAAGAAAATTAATTATATCTATAAGCACTAATACCAAATCTGGAACTCTCCGAGTTAATAAAAAGGCACAATCTGCCAAAAACCTATATTAAAGACAATATTTTAAACTCTAGGCTTTGAAGTTTTGAAGCTGCCGCCCTATAATTGTTATTTAAATCCAATTGAATATACCTGGCACTTGATAAGCGTAGGATAGCTGACAAAAATGTTCAACAATTAGAAAGCTAAATTGAGAATCTAACACTGGAAACTATTGATAACGATAACTTTAGTTTTATTATAAACACGGGTCTAATTTTCTTCTAAATAACAATCAGTGGAATATTTTGAATACATAAAAAATATTATTTCAACAATATCTGTTTTGCTCACCCTACCTAGGTGGTTTGAATTGACAGCTATGACGTCACAAGATGGCTGGAGGTCAGTCCTATTCTTATTTGAAACGCATAGTATGTAAATGCAAAGGTACACAAAAAAGTGATCACCAAAAGTAGCAAAAGTTGCGGCGTAGTGACCCTAAAACCCGTTTAAACAAAGTCCGCTGACGTGGTGGGTCCACGCGCATACTATAGGTAGTGTGGGTGTGCACTGTGCACTTACATTAAAAAATAAAGAAATATACATACAGTCGAATTGAAACATCCGCCTTTTTCTTTCGTTGGTAAAAAAATGATGTTGTCGTTGTTGGTGGTGAAGAGCGTGGAAGCAGCGTTGTGCGGGCTGGGCGGCGTGTGCGAGCTGTTGTACCGGCGGTACGCGCCGCCGTCGTCGGCCGCCACGGCGCTGCGCCTGCAGCACTGTGCGCTGCGCCTGCTGCGACACCTCACGCATGCGCCGCACGCGCTATCCGCCGCGCACCACGAGTTAGTACTCTACCACTACTACTACTACCTACTACCTACTACTAGTGCACAACCACTGCCAACGTCTGCGGCCGTTACGCAACTTGTAAAAGTGACAATTTTTAGGTTGTGAGAAAGGCAGGTTAATTAAATTATCCATAAACACTCTTGCAACTTTATTGCCTTCTAAAACAAATGACTGGATAATTCATGTTCACCTGGGCTTACATATTCACGGTTAGTGACAGACTTTTTTACTGTTCTATCTATGAAGTAGAGCGCTGATTAAACATTGGAAATAAGCCACTTCAACAAAATGCATTATTTTAATCTACTAAGTGAGATATCTTGGTATACAACATTCATGATTCAACTGCATATCTATGACTCTTCATAATTCCAATGTGTAATAATAGGTATATGGTTGGGATATACCTCTCGATATATTATATACTTTCAAACTATCCAGATAAAATCTGAATTGACTTGAACAGATTATGTAAATCATAAGCAATAGCTACCCCCAGTATACAAAATATTTCGCAGCTTTTACTGATATTGTTTTTATGTCACTAATACACAAAGTAAATTCTCATTTGTGATCATTGTACATTGTATCCATTTCAGTTACCTTAACAAGTTAGCAGAGTTTCTAAAACTGTTTGTATCATTGCATTTCAAGAGATTAGAGGCGGAGCCCGAGTTTGATGCTATAGAATTTTTGTCATATCTATTCCAATATACATTCCAGGTATGTTTGGACTTCTATTAAACAATAATTAATGTAAAATTACTATGTGTTAAAATGATGACTTAATTTAATCATATTTTCAGGTGCCTACGTGTGCTATTTTTGTAAACTGCTTAGATATATGGATACAATTTATGGATATTTTAAAACCCGAAGACACACCAAAGTATATACCTACATTTCTGTTACAAATAAAAAAAATAGATTGACAGCATTATCGTTTATGTAAAACAATAATGTGTTGTATTATTCCAGATATTGGGAAGCATTACAAGCGCTCGTGAATGGCGTTCTGAATAAAATACAGTTCCAGCAAAATAAAGCGCAGTTACAACACCTCGACAACGACGTTTGTGATGATGACGTTAGAGCGCATTTTATTATGTTTGCTACTCATCATCCCACCTAGCCTCTCTTCCCAACTATGTTGGGGTCGGTTTCTAGTCTGACCAGATGCGGCTGAATACCAGTCTTTTATACGAAGCGACTGCCATGAGACTTCCGCAAACCAATACCTGAGAAATACCTATAAGTTAAGGATAGACTGGTTGCCAGGTTTGGGTTTGGGGTTCTGACTACCACTAACTATTGTCACTTTTGGTGTTCGTATGACAACCGAGACCGGAACCTTGCAGATCGGTTGACCAGCGTAGTTGCTACTCAGCCACGAGCCCCTCGATTATTATTATTACTGTTCAATCCTAAAACTCTCAATCAATTCAATATTTATTTGTGTAAACACAATGCATGCCACATAATTAAAAACAGTAAAAAATCGCTTGATACTTATAAGATGATAAGCCTACGGGCCGCCTGATGGCAAGCGTCAGCCGTAGCCTATAGACGCCAGCAACATCATTAGAATCACTACTAGGTGTTGGCAAATTATTATACGATCCATGTTTGTATTATAACTGTTTTCAGGGTGAGACTGAATGGCAAACATTCCTAAAACATTGTATAGAATGTGTGGCTCGCATCGCGGAATTAGCGCCGCTTGACGTTTTCACAGCTGTGGTAAGTTCACATGATGCAATTAAAATGGTACCTCACTATATACAGAAGTATACAATGTGTTTGGGAAACGGTTACCGATATTTTAAGGGAATGTTATATGCTCAATTTTATCGACAAATGCACTTTTATATAATTATACTCTTAACCCAACACCGCGCGAATGGCAGCCATCTTATTTTAAAATAGGGTATGTTCAAGAAAATGCTAATATCTTTCAATTTAAGATACCTACAGATGTGCAAATGGCCTTATTGTAAAGTTAATTGTTGAGGCTATGGAATAATTAAAAATTTTTCCTGAATAATAAACAAAAAGGGTCCAAAAAGATGTTAAATTACGAAATTTTACACAAACATTACTTATCATTTTTGCGTTTTCTACTATAGCGCAAAAATAACCCGGATATGTTGCACAGTTATTTATGTTTAATCAAAAGAATTTGAGACAACCTACAAAGTGGTATTAAAATATTGGCTCTACCGCAGCTATCTTCAAAACATATAAAATTTCAAAGTACTCGAAAATTGTTGACATTTGTACAGGGGTCATAGGGGGTCATCTGATTGCAAATGATCTCTCCTACACCCCCTTAACGGATTGCCGACATATTACCAGTAACCTTGTATATTATTCGGTATGGTGTGTGTGTGTGTGTGTGTGTGTGTGAAAGAAGAAAGAAAGAAACATTTTATTGCCATTAAAAACAGCGACTAGTACTACATACAAAGAAGATAAAAAATAACAAAATAAATGAAGGTAGGTACTGTACGTCGCCGTTGTTCATCACAATAAGGTCCCCACTCAGCATGATGCGGCAGCGCATTAAATCGCTGCAGCGCTGACTATGTGTGTGTGTGTGTGTGTGTGTGTAGCTGGAGCGGTGGCAGTGCCTGGCGGGGGTACATGCGCGCGCGGCGGGTCGCGGCGGGGAGGGCGAGCGCCTGCTGGCCGCGCTGCTGGACCTCGCCACGCTCTCGCGCGTGCTGGGCCGCCTCGCGCCCGCGCTGCTCGCCGGTAATCATCTGATACGATACCTACTATATACTTACTATACCAAACAATGCATAACCAAGGGGGTCGGATCGGAGTTCGCGCTCTCTTTCGACTGCCGTCCTGCGAGCTCACACTATTTATAGGTAATGTCCGATTCATTTTTGTGATGCGCTAATACTGAATACAGTGCCATTACTGTATTCAGTACAGCATACAGTGTACCCATGTGCACTGTATTCAAACTTATGTGTACCAGATTTCATTCAAATCACGTATGTAAGTAGTTTTTTTATATTAGTTTCCCGGATACACAATAACTATGTGTGCCCTGGCATCACTTGAAGACTTGTCTATGGTGAGTGTTCGTTGTGGGTATACAGAGACGGAGAGCGGTCGGCGCGCGGCGGGCTGGGCGCTGGGCGCGTCGCTGGTGGAGCGCTGCGCCGGCGCACTGGGCGGCGCCGCTCTGACACGCCCGCACCGCGCCGCCTCGCATGCGCACCACGCCCACGCCCACGCCCACGTGCAGGTGTAAGTCTAACCTACCTACCACCTACCGCTCCAGCTACCTCTGTTAGTAGTAGGCTTACCATGTGCGAACTTGTAGAGAGCTAGTAACTTATAGAGTAACGCACTAAATTATTTACTTACTGAAACTACACGGTGTACCGATTTCACAAGTACGCAGCAACCAGTTTTAATATAAAATGCAGAAGAATTGCAATTAAGTTTTATGGTACATAGCCACGCGGAGATGTTCGCCTGTATGGGGGCGTGGTGCTGTTACGCCAACGAGTGCGGCGTTCCTGTTCAGACGATGGAGGGACTATTCTCTTCAGCCATACCCTTCCTACTACCACATGACATGCCGGTGAGTAAATATTTTTGAGAAATAAATATACATAAATTACTATTATTTATTTTAATAATAAGTAGGTATCTACATACTTATTATTAAAATAAATGGTAGACCATGAAAATATATAGCGGTATTTGTAATTTCTTTTAAACCTTAATTATAATAAATAACAAAACATTTTAATTCGGACAAAATCTATTGATTGAAGTGTTGTGTAAAACCATATAATGGGTTAAAAGATATTCCGATTTGCAATCACTGTTCGATATGGCACTTTCGCCAAGGAAATTAGTCTCTAAAAGTATATGTTTATGGCGGCTATGGGAGGCTAAAAATGGTACTATGATCTTTTTGTATTTTTTTGGCATTTTCCATGCTAAGATTTTAAAGTTATTTAGCGAAGGTAAAATTCATCCTGCCCGTGGTCGAATTTTTCCTTCGCTAAATAACTTTAAAATGGTACTATGAGTCAACTTTTGACATATTTATCTCATCGCGGTCGTTAGTACATTATTTTGATATAAGTACTGCACTTGGAAACTACGTTTGCTACGGTACCTACGTAGCAAACGTACTTTCCTTTTCTTGTTCTTTGGCCTACATTCGTAAGCCTTATAAATATTTTTGGATTTTAGTTTGCGTACCTAATTATGTAATTATAACTATGCATATTAGACAAATATGTTATGTAAAGTTGTTTGATTTATAAGAACTTACTTTTTCATAATAGGAACCGCCATTGTTATGCCACGCTGCAGCTCATCTTCTATTAAGTCTTGCAAAAAATGTAAAGTTCACCAGCGATCCGATAGCACTGGCTGGGGATTTGTATGAACACGCCCAACGATCTCTGCACTATCTGGAGCCAAAGGTGAGAGCCAGAGAAAACTGAATCATTTATTAGGAGTATATCACCTGTTGGCCGTACGGTGAGGTCAACAAATAAAAGATTTAGTTTACAGAAAAGAAAGGATATATTTCACACTAAAGTGGCCATGGAGCGCGTTTGGTGGAGCCCGTGTCTTTACCCGATACCGTCATATCGCGAACTCGCTTATGGAGCGGCGGGTTAACCGCGTGTTATAAATGAATTGCTGATGTAGCTAATATTGTACGGCTGCACCGTACATGCTCCCTGGCCAAAGATTACATAAAACGAACAACAAATGATTGATGTATAAAACATTTGCAAGTTTACAAAGATTTGCTTATAACTAATATATAACTAATAAATTGTCCACCCGAATCTCCTAAACGGATTCCACGGCCACTCTTAAAACGTGAGCGTCCGGCATTGTAAAAGAAAAATTAAGTCTTACTTGACATCTTTAAAAGTTTAGAAAGGTCCAAGTTTAGCGATACCTAAATCGTCAGTGATCAATGAATCGTAAAAACGAAGTGCAACTATCTTTGCTACTTTCCGTAATTTAGTACCTATTATGTAAGTAAGCAGTGACGAACAAGATCATCCATTTTAAAATGTATGGGTGTTCGAATAATGTATTAATCAGTAGATTGGATATACAGACAGCGGGCGTGGTGCGCGAGGCGCTCGTGGCGCTGTCGCTGCGGGGCGGCGGGGGCGGGGGTGTAGGCGGGGCCGGAGGGGGTGTGGGTGGGGCTGGGGGCGGGGCGTGCGCTCGGTCGCTGGTGTCGTCGTGGGGCGGCGCGCTGGTGACGCTGGGCCCGGCGCGCGCGCTGCCGCCTCTGACGGCGCTGCTGCACGCCTTCGCCGCGGCACCGACACAAGCTAAGAAGGTAACACACACTACCATTCATTTTACATCCGGACAGTTTCTCACCTACGATAGAATATCTACTGACAGCATCTGTAATGTTGTCAGATTCAAATATTTGATTAATTCCTATCCTAGTACCCTGAACGACCGTTCAACGTGGCTATACAGCCAGACTTTTGGGTACACTTCCAGGCGACAGGGATGTGAAGGAGGAGTTTGATGCACTTTTCCAACTTATCTTTTTAATATCCTAGTTTAGTTTACTTTGACATTTTATTTTAACTACTATGTATTACGAAAATCGATTTAGTAGGTACAGTTTGTCAAGAAACCTATGATACGAATGTGGGCGATACAATAAGAATAAAATCACACCTCGAAGTTTTAAAGGTTTATTTTTCAAAATTATACAATTTGTGTGTCGAGACAAAAATGGCGGTACGAAAAGCTCTTCGTGTCGTGCGTAGTTAAGTTAGTGCAGTTCCTCCGCCGTGAAGCACGCAGCGAGCGCTCTTGTTACGGTGCGTTCGTAATAATTTGTAAATATGAAAAGGCTGCGTTCAGGCGTAGACACGAATGTTTTGGGAAATATTTATGGCTGACTTACAGCTAGTTCAGAAATATGTATTACCTATGTATAATAGATACAATACATTTATCACTCACATGGTTCAACTGCGTAACTATCTTTGAGGCGAGAAACTACATGTAAATGTGTATTAATCATCAACAATGAATAAGTGTTTCATACCATCGCATCGACCGCATATTGCTTTTACTGGAATGCACTCACTTTAAAAAATTTGCCAGGTGATAGCTGAAGGCATACAAGGTGCGGCAGAGACTGCTTTGCGAATGCTGTGCGAGCCGGCATTCGCTACAGCAGAGCCAGAAATCACGGACTTTTTCCTTGCATTGTTTACCGCGCTATTGCCACAACTCGGCAATTTCGCTTATACTGCCATTGACGTGTTTTTGGAAGTTGCGCAGAGGTATGTATGAGATTGAGAAATATGTTTCAGCTAACATAACACGAAATTTATAGCTTCTCATTAAATATAACCAACCGGGGGAGGCCTTTGTTAAGCAGTGGACATCCTGGCTGATATGATGATGACGATTAAGTAAATAATAAGGTGTTTAAAATGGGTATAAGATGGATGAATTAAAAAACTTATAAAAATTATTGTCATAACGACTGTTTTTGTGGATGCGTGGTGCATCCACAAAAATATTATATCCGGCAATATTTCGTATCATGCATTGTGTTTGGTGCAGTATTCATTTGGTAACCTCTATGCGGGTTATTATTAAATAAACATAAATAAGTGATATTCTCTATAATAAATTTAATCTATCACGTATACCTACTTAGTTTAAGATTTGAATTTATTATTTTGCTGTTTGGTATTTTGTTTTCTTTCTTCTTCTCTTTTTAAATTTTAATTACATACGCCTGTATTCGCCGAAGGGTTATGTAGACAGTACTTAATGTACACCCACAGTTCGATGATTCGTTTAGGTCCCATGTAATAGGCGAGCCTAATACCTACTACCCGGGTACAAACTTCGAGCTGCTACTGAATACGTCATAGAAAAACTCAATGACACTGGCTGCTAACCTAGGAATCGAACCCAGGACCCAAGGAGTTAAATTATTTGACTATGAACTGATAACATTAATTTTTAATGTATTTAACTTAATTTTTTTAGTCATGTCCCAAAACACGCGACATTTGTATCACTTAGTAACTTCATACTCGCATAAATCCAATTCTTCAAAAGAACGGGTAAAAATGTTTTTAAACCATTTTATCACTTGTGTAATCCGCATGGTTCGTGAGAAATAAACCGTCAAAATCATAATATTGTAAGTCGGATAGATCCATGAGACAGTTTTTTTCAAATGTAGTCTACGCAGAGTTTACGTCAACTGACGTTAATTCTGCGGTTCCTCGAAGTTTATGAAAATTAGCAATACTTATTCCGATCACTGCTAATACATAATAAACATCCAGACAAAGTACAAATACAATTCAAAACACTCGAACCACTAGACCACAGACTTCGTGAGTGGTATGAATGCTATTTTGTGGAATGGACCCAAAAAAGGTTCATGGTAACCTAACGAACATGACAATCTCGTCAATCCTAATAGAAATACAGGGGTGAATCGAAACAAAACTTTAAAAGGTATTTTCAGCTTTAGTTACTATAGTTTGATGCCAAAAAGGTCTTCTAATGGTTTCATTATAATTTAGAAACAATATTGGAATCCTTTTTTCCAACAAACTAATAATCAAAGCTGAAAATCCATATCAAAGTTTTTTTCGATTCAACCCTGCATTACTATTCATCTCGTTTGAGGGTAACGTTGTTTTTGAATCAGGGGCGGCGGCGAGAGCGGGCTGGAGCGGCTGGTGGAGTGCGTCCGGCTGGGCGTGGAGGCGGGTGGCGGCGGCGGCGGCGGCGTGCTGGTGCGCGCCGTGCTGGCTCTGCTGCAGCGACACGTGCTGCCGCGCGCCGGGCCCCACGCGCCCGACCTGGCGCGCGCCGCCTACCGCCTGCTGGCCAGGTAAGCAGAGCCCTGACACTGAATCGCCGCCATCGCACTCTACTGACTACACGTCATAATGTCTGTGTGTTCTAGCGTGTTAATACATCGCTGGCGGTACTTCTTTCCGAACAAGTGCGAGGAAGCAGAGTGCAGCGCTCGTACGGACGAACTCCGCGGCGCTTTGGCTGCGCTTGGACGAGCCTTGCTGCAGCCCGACATCGAGCTACTGCGCCTCAACATCGACACGCTCGACTCTCTCAACACCAAGTGCAAGCTATACCACAAGGTGAACAAACTCGTTACTGGCTTGTTCAATAAGTAGATCGATTATTTTATTGTTACGATTTTAACAAAATAAATTAATGTAATAAAATTCTCCTTGCAATGGAATCGGTAACTATGATAACCATATAACATCAACGCGGTGGCTTAGTGGTCATAGCGTCTGGTGTACCTAACCAGACGCAGGTTCGAATCCTGCCCGCAGTCGAATTTTGCCTTTGCTTAATAACTTTAAAATCTTAGAATGGAAAATGCCAAAAAAAATACAAAAAGATAGTTAGTAGGTAAGATGGCATCGTTCGACATTGAACTAACTGTAAAGCAAGTCGTGTCGGTTGAGGAGCAAAAACTTGTTTTTCAATAGTGACGTCACCATAAAGACGTATATTCAGAACTAGCGGCTTTTTTTAATTTTTTACTAAACCTGGGTATAAAATGTTTTCGAGTTTTTCCCTATGCTTTAATAATACCTATTCACTCCAAATTAATAAACACATCAGGAATAACAAGATGTCAATATTACAACGTAAGAATTTAGTTTGAATATTTTTAATAGTTTGTACTGAATATTAATTTTGTAAGATATATTCTCACGGTGATTTACAAATTGAATAAAAAAAAAACATATGCATTGGCTACATGTAACATTAAAGAGAGTATTCTACCTCAGACATTGAAGTCCGACTAAAACTGTTGACGAATGTTTGTGTACTAATTAAGAAACAAAAGAAGAGTATCTGAAATGAGATGCTCCTTCATAGTAGATGTCATTGTGTGCAGGTGATGTTCCGCACGGAGTTCCTGGGCGAGTTCCTGTCGGTGCTGCTGCTGGGGCTGGCCGAGGGCGGCTGGCGCACGCTGGCTCGCGACGAGCTGACGGCCGCCGTGCACGCCATGGCGCTCGTCGACTTCACGGCCTTCCGCACCGCATTCCTACCGCACTTCCTCGGCTCGCTGCCCGGCCTCTCGCCGGAACATCAACACCATCTAGCGCAATTCCCACCGGACACGGTAACCACGATTGCTTCAATGCAAACTACTTCATAATTATACCTTTATGAAATTTACGGGAATCTATCAGATGATTATAATATGCCATGCCCATTTAACTGAAGAAATCTTATGTACCATGGTACATGGGGTTAGGGAGGGTCAAAATCGCCAAATACATCCTAACATAATTAAAGATTGGCTCCTAAGCTTAATAATTTCAGGTCACAGCGACAGAAAAGTGACGCGGTGATTTTCACCTTGTAATGCATATTGGCATTTTCTGATTGCAGGATTTACCAACATTCACACAGAACATCCAGCGTCTAATGAACGACATAAACTGTTACCGAGCGTACAGTTCTCTTGCGCCCGTCGGAATGACCACGTAGCATCTCCTAGCATTGTACGTGCCGCTGTGATATAAACCACATTGTGATAATTAACTTATAGATTTGTAGCTCTATATAGTTTTGCAAATCGGTACTTCAAAAATGTGCAGTAAATGGTGGTGAAGAAATAATTGAAATAACTCGAAGGGGCCAACCTTATTAGATAAAACTGTACAAAGTATTACAATTTTACTATAAGATGTTGTTAACATTATTTTCACTACCAGTTCTCTTGTTGGTAAAGTGGTGCGGCTACGGTATCTATGAATTCTTCTAGAGATGTTGCCCAAATAGTTATGAATTTAATTGAATACAAGTGTTTGGAGAAGCAAGTGTTACCATTGCGGATAATGGATACAATAATCTCATACTCAGAAATGCATGCATGTGGTGTTGTAGATAACAGTCATATTTTAAGAACAAGTAAGTGTTTGTTCTCAGAATTGAATGAGTTAAGTGACTTTCTAGATATGCTATAAGGGAAATGGGATATTTTAGTGACAGGCTAGAGTATTGTAGCTGCTGTAGTTATTAACCCTTAACCAGGCTATGGATTGAGCATTTCCCACGTAGATTTTTTAATATTTTTTAACAGGTTTTGGTAAAAAATCTACCCACAATCTGTCAAAAACGCCAACATAGAAACCAATGATAACACAAAAAAAAAGTGGAACGAAACGCAAATGTCACTTTTGCAGCCATTTCATCTGTGGTCAGCCTCTGAACGAACATTTTTGTGACAAGTGCCCCGTATTTTTAAACATTATGGCGAATCGGAGAAAGGAAAGTCGTACAATTTTTTGATATGTTGTAGAATTTGAGTTTTGCTAGTGATTTGTGCATAATTTATAGGTAAAAACTTCTAAAATATCATAATATAACGAAATAAAATATGTGGGGAACCATATGACCTAAGCCCGTGAATGCCTAATTTTTGTGGGAGTTATTATGCCCATTGCCCGGTGAATTGAAAACTTTACTTTGTACTAGGTTTTTGCCGCGGGTTTTATTTAGGATTTACTGACGGTCATTTATCAAAATATAAAATGTGGGTAGTGGTAAACTTTGTTCGTCATTATTTGTCAGTCTATTTTAGTTATTCTTTGTTATTCAGATAATGAACGATCAACAGCTAGAAAGCATACTAAGCGAAATGTTTTCATCGGAGGAAGAAGAAGATGAAGACCCATATTAAGATTATGTCCCTAGACAGGCAATGGGAATATGTTTTCCCACATGTTTTTTTTCAGGTATTCAGCAAATTTTCTAAATATAATTGATAAAATCTCATATCAAACGTTATAACTCATCTAAATCTACAAAAAAAACATTATTTCTGTACGATTTGTCCGAGGCCTGGTAAAGGGTTAATTACCAGGTAACATTTTTAAATGCATTGTAATGTTGTTTGCACTAACAAAATTATGTTAGTTCCTTTTCTGTTGGTAGTTAGGAAATCCTATTACTTAAGTTATAGGTACTAGACGACCAAGTAAAACTTATGAACTATTCATAAATAAAGATTAGGTTACTAAGTTATTAGACAAATCAAGTTCTTGATTGAATTTTGGCACATAAGACTGTACATAATATTCAGTCTCTTTTTATTACTACCTTTGAAGGTAATAATTTATTCTGTCAGCTTTCGTGGGGATATGCACAAACTTACCAATCATCGTAATCTGATTTATAAAGAACGCTTAAAGGACAAAAAAACTTTTTTTTATGTATAGATGTCGTTGTCGGAAGACCTAGAAAAAAAAATGTAAACTAGTCAGGGCTCGACAATAAAAATCGTGTAGAAATTATAATCAGGCATAAATACGAGTTAAACAACCATCGTTCTGAACAATTGACATTTTGTTTATTTTTTCTACAAACGGAATTTTAAAAAAAAGATTAAGCTAAAGATAAAAATAGTAAACGTCACGTTTTTGTTGACACTATTTTTAATTATATTATTTAATACTAATTGCATTGATTAATAAGCTGAGTGACTATTTATACATGGCATTATTCATTAATTTATGAGTTTTTACATAACGATA
This sequence comes from Acronicta alni, assembly GCA_964056405.1. Classification (NCBI taxonomy): domain Eukaryota; kingdom Metazoa; phylum Arthropoda; class Insecta; order Lepidoptera; family Noctuidae; genus Acronicta; species Acronicta alni. The sequence continues at coordinate 9,878,987 of OZ043927.1, read as the reverse complement.
TCTTTGAACATGTGAGTATTAGTTAAAATAGTCACGAATATAAAACCACATCGTGCTGAAAGTAATGTGTAAATAAATACATGTAATGAAATATTAAACAATAATGTTCACATCAGTAATATTGCATTACATAGTAATTAGCGATTTGCTTTCTATTTTTATTTGTATGGCCATTTAGATTCCATGACAAATTTATCGAGTCAGCACGTTGGTAGATATTGTTCCTTGTTGTTGTCAAGCCTGGCGTGCCATTCGAAATATAATTATAAATTTACTACATTCAGCTGTTTTAGTCAAATAAAATTTCCGGCTTCACACCACATCAAATCACCTCACTATCAGTGTAATTTTAGTAAAAAGATATATGTAATACAATAGGTACAGTTTTGATAATTTAATTATTTAATCTTGGTTATTTAATCTTCGGTTGTAAAATGTCAACATAGACAGGATGAAAGGGGTAAACAAAATTATCGTTAATTATTTTGCATTTGAGTTTTAATAAGTAGGGGTGAAATAGTTTTTAAGATTTTATTCAAATTATGCTCTGTTATAGAAGATTATAAAACCTTTCTGTATGCGTATTACAAAGAAAAATAAAGAAAATCTATTTGTTTTGTTATCTGTTATTTTGCGTTATCCTCAATAAAAAAAACCTCACTTTCGAACATCCAAGTTATATAATTTTTATAGTTTGGTTTTCGTTTTTTTAACTCGGTCGGGTTTTTTGTTACATATATAATATTTCAAACTTTTTAGTAGGTATATATTAATAAAATAAAGCTATTTATTAGATTTTATTTGATACAACATAATGTTATGGTATTTTTTAGTTTTCGTTGAACCCATACGAAATAATATGAGCACCTATGTCACTCCCTGACGCAACACAACTGAGAGGAATCTAATGACACATTATGTTGAAAGCCGTCAAACACACAATCTACAGCCTTGTTTGACGGATTTCAACATAATATGAGGTGTCGATATGGTGCAATGGTGCTTCCACCAGTTACTTTTTATGGAGCAACAGAATGCAACACAATAACATTAGGTAACATTCTTCAACTTGTGCGACTGCTTGTTGAATGATCGCATCCATACCGCCAATAACATAGTTAGAAATAGTAACCAGCGAGTTGCACAGCATAATTATGTTCACGAACTATTGAATGTTTTTGATAGTTATCACTATGTTGACGCAACTTTACCTAACACTGCAACATATTATACTAACAACAAATAACTTTTTATGGTCCTATGTTGCCCACTACCACTTGGAAACATTGTTCCACAAAAAGTTAATGCAGTGTAGATGCACCTTATAGGTTCATTAGATTCGCTCGAAAAACAGGTTCAATAGGCTCTTCTGGCAGTTGGGAAAAACAAAGCGACCTAATCGCCATATTTGCCCTTTACCCTTAACTGTGTACCAGAGGATTTATGAGTATATACATAAAGATAATTATATTTTGAAAATTAAAATATGTGTGACATAGTCTTTAAAATCCTGAAAACATAACAAGGATAGCAAAATTCCCTCTCAAACAAATGTCTATAACTTAACCAATCAATATTTTTTTATATAATGTACTTATTGTAGATATGTAATGAATATGAATAAAAAGTATTAATTAATAATTCAAAAAGAATGTTTTAAGGATAAACTAAGTAAAAGGGTTGGTAAATTCTTTGTTTCAGATTCATCAGACAAAGCATACTCTAGAAACAAAATAAACTTATTTTATGTATAATAAAAAATACCTATTTTATTGGACAATGTTATTCAAGCATTTATTATATACTTCCATGACAATTTGTTTGTGACTGGCATATAGTGTCATATCTGAAGTAACATCCATCCAGCGTACTCCAACAGCATCATCACCTGCATTTAATTTTAATGCACCAACTGTTGACCCATCACTGTCATGAAAATTATATGCTACACTTTCCATCCAGGCATTGTCAGTGTTCCGATGATCATCAATGTATCCTTTGTATACCACATCTCCTTCACTGAAGAATTTTTGAAACCTTTCAAACCAAGCGATTTTATTATCTGAAATAACATTATGATTTATTTATATAAGATCTACCAGTCATGGCATATAATATTATGAAAAATTCATATTTGATAACCTTCAGCCATAGCCAATGAGTTCATAGCTTCTTCTTGGAATTCCCTCACAGCTGTAGCATTCACCTTTTCTCCAGGATCTACCATACCACCCGGAAATGCCCATTCTCCAGTGTCTCTTCTTTTCACTGCTACACATTGCAGTATTGGCCTAAAATATGATTCATAAAGTATATAGATGTGATTATGCACTTTTAACTGAGCAATGGTTATAAAGGATATTACTTATTATTAGATTTGTCTTTTTCAATTTCCCCGTTGTCAAGCCTTTTCCAGCGAGTAACAACTGGGTCTGCAGCATGGTTTGGACCCCATCTCCCAAGAACCCCTCTACCAGAAACACCCGTTCTACCCATGGGATTTAGAGGGTACTCATTATCTATTTTGTATTGCCCCATGTAGCTAGCTCGGTTCACTTTACCATCCATACTGTTCCATTGCGGTTTAAAACCAGCATCTCCTATGAAAAATTAAAACAAATTATGAAGATAACTTAGTCAACTAAATCATAACTATACGTAACTTAATATTCCATTTTTTTACCAATGTTAGGATCTGCCCATGGTTTGCCATATATAGACGAAGCAGTATAGTTTCGTGGCTGATATTCTTTATATTCTGAAGACCAGCTGACCTTATTGTCGGGCACAGGAAATCTTTCAATTTTTGAACGAGGGTAAAGCCCTCCACGGCATTTATAATGAATCGAAATCATAGTTACGGTAGATCGAATCATTGAAAAGATGTACATAAACAATAAAAAATAATCTTTAATTAAATTAGCGCTTATCAATAAGCCCACAAACTTCATTCTTCATCTCTTCGAATAAATAAACGAACCAAAGCATTTATCCATTGAGATTTTTAAATTATGAAATAGTTACACTATTTAAACGAAAAATGATGTTGTTGTGTGATGGTGTCATGTCAATGTCATGTAAACTAGTCTTTCGTCGGTGTCAAAATGTCAATGTCAAATAAGGAAGGTAGAGCGCAGGCCACACTGCCATCGTTTCACCTCTTTTACATACTTCGGTTCACACCGCGAGCTACCAACTAACCTACGTCAGCGATGCGAGCGAAGCTAACGAAATATCCAACGATTCCAGCGAAGCTCCTCGCTTAGCTCGCTCGCCCGCCCGCTGGCAGTATGGCCTGCACTTAAGTCCTGGTCCATCAAAATGCGATAAAATAAGGTGGCGCTACTATAGCAACAGGGTAAATTTGAAAGAAATCTCCTTAAATAACGTTTGAATTTAAGAAGTATCGTACATACCCTTTGCCTCTGCTAGCGCGGGTTTTAAACAGATATTATTATGTACTGCATAAGTTTAAGTATCTACTTACTATGTGTATAATACTCATTTAAAATGAAAGCTATAAGCTATTTCTTGTATATCCATAAATATACAAGAAAAACTTGAGAGGTGTCAAGGGACACCCGGATGGAACGAAGTTCCTTTCATTAAAATTTAATAATTAAAAATAAAAAAACCTGTATACACTCAACAATTCACAACGCGCGAAATTCAAATATTCGTATCGTAATATCGACAACTTTTCGTAAGAATTTTTTCCATCTAGCCCCCTTTCACAACGCGCGATAAGGAACTTCGTTCCAAAAAAAAAAACAAATTAAATCATCGCCACTTTCGTCACAATCCATAAATTCATCTTGAACTAATTTCGCTCTTAAAATCAGAGTTAACACAACCATCATAACGAACCCATCAAACTCACCGTCACTTAACCGATCTGAATCTGTCCGTCTGATGAAGAACTTGTTAATTTTTTATTACATTATAATTTTCAGCACTGTAATTAGCAAATAAGTTTGCAAGAGCATATTTTTTCTGATCTAAATTTGAACTGATATAATTCCTCGCTAAGTCTCCTTTGATATCACCATATACTATCTCGACTCGTTTGAAGGAACGATATGTAAGGGGCAAACAAACGAAGCATGGAATGTCCTGCCTGTCTGAGGTAAGTACTTATCATGTGTCTTGTTTTGGCAGCCTTTGATATCAATTAATTGCATCAAATAACATTTTCGCAAGATTTCCTCAAACGGAAAAGTATGTTTCCGTTCCGGTCCGGACCGTTATTTTCACATAGCAATTTTCCTTGGCGAATAACATCCATTCCTTCCTTGCGATTTTTAAAATAGCTTTAGACATTGTGCGCCCTACTGACGCTCGTGTCAGGTGAAACCCGTCCCGCGCGCAAGTTTTACCACCCCCGTGACTTACGTCCCCCGTCGCCCGCGGACCATGGGAGTGTTATTACACCAAGGAATAAAGGGCGTGACACATGGCGAACATACTATAATATTTTATGTTAAGGTACCTAGGATATTAGTACATTATGGTACAAGTGTGTAATGTTGGTGATTATGGCCGAGGCGCCATTGAAATTGTTTTAAGAGAGCCGAGGACGGTAATCATCAATACACATGTGTATCATACGACGTTTTTCGACACACTTGTGAAGAAAATAACTATAATTTCAACTGTGAAAACGAATTGTGAAAAATTTTTCGCAATGGCGGGAAAAAATAATCAGCTGTTTTCCTAAACAATGGCGAATAATGGCGATCGGCCATAGGCTAAAAGAATGAGGTTTCTTTTTTTTTGGCTTTTCGCGGATAGCGTTTTACCCACATACAAAATGGGGAATTCAAAATTTTCTATAATACAGAGAAAACAAAAGTTATATTTGAGTGAAAACTTATTTATTAAATAAAACTTTCAAGAACTTTGTTAATGTTGCATGAAATGAGCAAGCAATAGGTACATTAATTTATTTGTACTATTTATTGAACACGATCTTTTTTGTATCGAAACTTTTTTAAGAACGAAGCAACTCTACTACATACATAAAACATACATAAACATACCATCACGCCTGTATTCCCCGAAGGGTTAGGCAGAGGTGTACTAATGTACACCCACATTTCGCCGGTATGTTTAGGTCCCATAGGGGGTGAGCCTATTGCCATTAACCGGGCACAAATCCAGACTCCGAGCTGCTACTGAGAATTTCATAGAAAAACCCAATAACACTTTGCTCGACCTGGGGATCGAACCCAGGACCTCTAGCGTAGCAGTCGCGCCTAGGACCACTAGACTAACGAGGCAGTCAACTCAACTAATAAAATAAAAAAGTGTCATTACGTCCTATTTCACGTGCGGTGAAATAAGAGCCATTTTATGAGCAAGTGTGTTGAAAATAATTAAATATTGTTTAGTTAGATTAAAATGTAAATCGCTTTTAAATCACATAATCTATCTTTTTGTATATTTTTGGCATTTTCCATGCTAAGATTTTAAAGTTATTTAGAAAAGGAAAAATACGACCGCGGGCAGGATTCGAACCTCCGTCTTCTGGTTCGGTACACCAGACGCTATGACCACTAAGCCACCGCGATACCTACCCGTCATGTCGAATTTTTCCTTCACATATTGAATTTACGTCTTTATGGTGACGTCAGTAACACCTATTGAAATGCAAGTTTTTGCTTTTCAACCGACACAACTTACTTTACAGTTAGTTCAAGACACAGTTACACATAATCTATTTGATTTTATGGGATTAAATTATTCATTGACATTTTCATATTATCAATAATTTCGCTTACAAATTCCTATTTGAGAAGCGAAAGGTAAGCTTAGCGAGTGGGAATTAACCATACGGATGAACATTACAAGAGAATTAACCCTTATTCTGAAATACTTATTATTATATATTTAAGATTTAGATTATATTAGATTTGTGAAACAGCCTGGCCAATTTAATCCCCATTCACATTAATGACTGGTGGAAATATACACAGTTAAAAATAAGAGTAATAAGAGATATTTATCGCACGACTGCTTCTACATATATATTTTTTAATAAAACCAGATCTGTTTTCATGAATGAAGTTATAATAATAATATCACCATTTTACGTCATACTATTATCATCCCATATCCTCATTTTCTTCTTCGTATTGTTTTCTTAACCGTAGGTTTTTTGAACACTTCTTCATCATCCTGTTTTTGAAAATCATCATCTGTTAAAAAAAAAAGATTTATATAAAATTCAAGACCCAATAGAATATTCAATAATATAATATTAATATTTTCCGCCGTTGCCCCCGGTGAAACTAGATGGAGAACCATTACCGTTTCCGCCAATTTAATAGGGAGCGAGCAAATTGCAACTGAGAATTTATTACGACTAGCTTCTGCGTGCGACTTTGTTTTCGTTGTGTATAGATTATCTGGACTTCTAGCCAGCTCCTGGAATATTCCAACTTGTGTTTTATCCTATGTATATAAAATACTATGGTTGAACTGACCTGAATCATCTGAGACATTTGCTGCTGTTCTATTGTATCTCGCCGTCGCTTTGCGGCTCGATTTCCTCAAACTTTGTGGGGTCTTTTCGTTATTGGGCAGTTCATTCTGCGAAAACGTACACATGTGTAAAAATCCTACATGTTTAATTAAGGCTGTCTACCAACAACTCTGATTATTCTCATTTTTATTGAAACACGTGGTGGATGTTTTTCAAAACTTTATTTGTCAAAGTTTACCTCATCAGGGCTAGATGAGGATCGGCGTCGGTTTCGCCTGGGCGCGGGCTTGCGCCGGGGCGTGGCACGTACTGGCTCGTTCCTGCGTGGTTCACTCTCGCTCGCCCCTTCGCTATTCTCCTCTGTGTGGCCTTCCTCACCGTCGCGAACGGCGAAGCATTCCTCTATCTTGTCGCCCAATTCCGTGACAAGAGTCTAAAAATGTATTTAAAAGACATTACGAAAACAGCAGCATTTATAGCTGGTCTGGAAACCAACCGCCAGCTTTGCTCAAAACTCCAGAATTTCCAGTCTACATACTGGATTTACGACAATAATAATTATAAGTACGTAAATGGACCTGTATTGAAGTAGTCTATATAATAACGGGAACGGGACCCTCCAAAGGCAGTAGTGATGACATTACACATAATTTAAACCTGTACCTACCCTTAAAAACATGAGATAATAAAAAATACAAATAGTAAATATAATGTATACCGAAAAAAATATTTAAAGCGTCTAATAAAGTTCTGAGATATAAACGTTTAAAGTTTTTGGTCTCGATTGAGAGGGGTTATCTGTCCCTTTCCTGCAAAACAAGTGTTAATATAGAATCTGTGTATGGTGCACCGTTTCTAGCACAACGTCTCTTTAGCATACTTACATTTAAAATACTTGTAACTTTCTTATTTTTGAACGAATTTTAATTTTGTTTTCATCTTCATTTAGCTGCAGGTGACAAATGTGTCTGTTGCATGTAATGAATGCGAATATTACGGATTCCCGTTTATACCGCGTTTCTCTTCGTAGTGTTTCTTATTTGTAATAAAATGTATGTAAATTACTTATTAATTTATTAAACTCTTAATATATTTCGAATGGAATGTCCGATTTTAATAAACTAAAAAGTAATTTACAGGTATCTTTTTGTATATTTTTGGCATTTTCCATGCTAAGATTTTAAAGTTATTTAGAAAAGGAAAAATTGGACCGCGGGCAGGATTCGAACCTGCGTCTTCTGGTTAGGTACACCAGACGCTATGACCACTAAGCCACCGCGACTCCTACCCGTCATGTCGAATTTTTCCTTCCCATACTGAATTTACGTCTTTATGGTGACGTCAGTAACACCTATTGAAATGCAAGTTTTTGCTTTTCAACCGACACAACTTACTTTACAGTTAGTTAAATGTCGAACGATGCCACCTTACCTTGTAACTATCTTTTTGTATATTTTTGGCATTTTCCATGCTAAGATTTTAAAGTTATGTCGAATTTTTCCTTCCCATACTGAATTTACGTCTTTATGGTGACGTCAGTGGAAGGAAAAATTCGACATGACGGGTAGGAGTCGCGGTGGCTTAGTGGTCATAGCGTCTGGTGTACCTAACCAGAAGACGCAGGTTCGAATCCTGCCCGCGGTCCAATTTTTCCTTTTCTAAATAACTTTAAAATTTACAGGTATTTAAGCAACCTTGCTTGAGAAATTATTTATTTAGGTAAGGATTAAGGCAAAGGTATAAATAACTGGTCTGATTTTGGTCGGAATTTCTATTAAATTTTAAAATGTTAAAAAGTAGATAAAGTTACATAACTACAATAGTTAGACACATGCTGTCGCAACATTTTTTGTAGATATTGATATGTTCTTTAATATTGTGGAATTTTATTTTGTTCTATCATCAATAGTTTTCGCAGAGCTTGCGATGAAAGATATTTTATAGGTTTTTTTTTACACCTTGGCTAACCTTATTGTAAGTAGGGATCCTTATTTTTCTTGCAATTAAAATAGCCTATATTAATCAGTGATAATGTATCATTCAAATGGTGAAAGAATTTTTAAAATCGGTCCAGTACTTTTGAGCCAATTCGTAACAAACATACTTACATACAAACCTTAATAATATTAGTATAGATAAAATAGTGATAATAACTAGACATGAAACGGATAGCTAATTGGCCCTATTAGCCGGATGGCGTGCGCTGGATTTCCATCCGACGATAAGACTCTTATTATAGACACTGATAGATCTTTGGAAGCAATTGGGATATTGTGCTTATTCTAAACATTTTCAAAGATATTGATTTCTGACATTTACGCGAATATTATACATTGAAATAAAACTACTTTTTACGGATTTTATCGCGTATATTGATATTATTAATCCCGACGTTTCGGACCCTTTACAGCGTCCATGGTACGCTGTAAAGTGCGTATATCAATATACGCGATAAAATCCGTAAAAAGTAGTTTTATTTCAATTTTCAAAGATACTACCGAATTTCTCTTGAAAATATCATGGAAGAAAATCATTGCACAGAGGTAAAGGAGGCCATAGTTGTGTGAGCAAAATAAAGCCGATTATTATGTCACATTACATAAGGAGGTTGAAGGTTCAGGATTTTACTTGCGTGCATATAATTAATTTAGACAAAAGCAGGCGCGGATTTAAATATTTTGAGTAAGTTAAGATAACTGAATCGTACCAAGACTTTTCAGAGAATATTGAAGTGTTTCTTTATGATTTACCTTAATTTCATTTCGAGCCATCTTAGATGTATTATTCATCAAAGTAGTGAACGAGTCCATAACCCCAGGGCAGTGTAATTTGTCTTTGTAACAATCAAGATTCTCGATCAGTTTTCGTAAAGATCTCTCATTGTATGTGAAGAGCGACAAACAGTATGCGAGGTCGCGCCACTGTCGCTCCTCCGTCGAAAGCTTGAATCTTTGGCACAACTTCTCTACAAGGGCTTCCATTTGACGGTCTTTTTGTATAAGAGATGTTATGTACCTAAATCAAACTATACATAAATATCAATTCTAATCAGAACTAGAAATTAAAATTGAAGTTTCTTTCTTTCTTTCTCAAATGACTTGGATCATTGCACTTACTTCATAATAATTCTGTATTGTTCTTCAGGAACGTTTAAATCTGGGTCGCTAAGCCTCGAAATGATGTCTGGCATGACATTATACAGCGCGTTGCCCTTTTGCGACAGTTGTTTAAAGAACAGTTTGGTCATGGAGGCGACCCGCGCATCCTTGTCCGCGCAGCAGAGCGCCATGTCCGCGATCTGCCCCTTCACGCGGACCATCTCATGTAGAACCAAAAATGATAGCATTTTGACGGCGCATTGTCGAATTTCCAACTCTTCATCGCTTAGGCTAGAATATATAAATAGCACGTTATATACATTTTATATATTAATAATGGTTATGGAATTCTTCTGACTATATTATATTCGTAAACTGCAATTAATATACTCACATGTGATAAATATGATGAGTCCAGGGTTGTGTGAGATTGGGGAATCTTAACGTAAGGTCAGCGAAAGCTATAGTCAAGTTGGTTCTAAGAGACACATTCTTTGACTTCTTGAGGACTGTCACCATCAACTGCAGGCCTTCCTCACATACCGCGTTCGACACCAACATAAATCTGAAATTATAAACAGTAGCATTGTGGGACATTACAATACTAAGTCGGTGGCGACTTGTGTCAGGCGGGGCGGCACGCGCGCAGCCAGTGAGCATCGGCCCGAAGCGAGGCGCCGCCGGCGCTCAGGATGTCAGGTGTGTAGTGAGGTTACCTAGTGAAGGTGAGCGCGGCGGCGGCTTGCAGGCGAGGCGGCGCGCGCGCAGGGTTGGCGAGCAGCCAGCGCAGCAGCGGCACGAAGCGCGCCAGGGCTGCGCCGGTGCCCACGATGTCGCGCTCACACACGCTGCGCACGTACTCGGCGTCCGCGTCGTCCGCCACTGCACCTTCGAGGCCGGCCTCCTCTTCAGTCATAGTTGTGTTCACCTATAGACAAAGGACTTGTACGAACACGAAGACCCTTGAAGTCCTCGTGCGCCACTTTCGCACTAGGCATGGAACATTGCCCAGACAGCAGGTGAGAAAAAATATGAAGTCACACCTGCTACATGCATTATAGGTATAGCTCAAAAACTACACTTGAATCACTTTTGTTTACGGATGATTATCCGTAAACAAAAGTGATTTAAGTAAAGTTCGTCGTGTCCGTCAAAAGGTTTAAATCTGGTGGCGCTACTGTAGCCAGTGGGTATTTTTTTCTAAACCAATGCCATGTATTATGCGTTTCAAATAAGAATAGGACTGACCTCCAGCCATCTTGTGACGAGCTATCAATACAAACCATATAGGTAGGGTGAGCAAAACAGATATTTTCGAAATAATATTGTATACTTAGATATTTAAAATATTCCACTGACTGTTATTTAAAAGGAAAATAGATATTACCTGTTTATAATAAAACTAAAGTACAAACTGAAATATTTCCCTTTTTTTGGTATTTATTTTCGATTCATTTGACATGGTTAATTTATTTTTACCAATCATCACTGGTAATTAAATCAATAGTTTCCAGTGTTAGATTCTCAATTTGGCTTTCAAATTGTTGAACGTTATTGTCAGCCACCCTACGCTAATCAAGTGCCAGCTAAATTCAATTGGATTTAAATCATAATTGTATGGTGGCACCTTTAAAACTTCGAAGCCGGGAGTTTAAAATATTGTCTATAATATAGTTTTTTGGCAGTCTGTGTTTGGCATTTTTATTAACTCGCGGAGTTACGTTAGAGTTATTTGGTATTACTGCTTGTAAATATAATTTTTTAAATTTCAAAAGAAGGAAATGAATTTTCTTTGCATGCTGTACTTTTTTGATCGCGATCTTTTCAGATCACGGTCATTCGAGGTCATTAACGTTCCTATTCTTATTTGAAACGCATAGTCAGAAAGAAGAAAGAAAGAAAAAACATTTATTTGCCGCAGAAACACATACAAGTAAAGTTAATTAAGCACGATGTACAGAAACCACAGAACAAAAAAAAACAGGTAGAAGTGCAATGTAACAAAATTACTATAGGAACCGTTGTCGTCAAACTTACACAAATAAACCGATAGTCTTATATTGCACTACAAATAAACAAATCGTTTGATTTGTCGTTTTAATTTTAGTCCAAACTAGCATCAGTCACTCATCCTACATCTAAATATATGTATATAAAACTCAAAGGTGACTGACTGACATAGTGATCTATCAACGCACAGCCCAAACTACTACGTTTTTTATATACAAAACGAGTGGCAAACACGCGTACGGCACATCTGATGAGAAGCGGTTACCGTATTTACGCTCATGATACTGAACTTACACAATAAGTGTAAAATGTAAAAATAAGTGGTGAAATTTATAATTATAACTACAGCAGTCACTGACAGTCGATATATACAAAGACGACATCCATAATTTATCCTTTATACGATACTAGCTTTTGCCCGCGGCTTCGCTCGCGTTAAGAAGTATTATTATTAATTAGGTATATTTTTTGCGGCTTTATTTTTGCTTAGCGTGTGTAGAAAATTAGGGCCTACAAAACTTCTTTGTACACAATATTCTTAACTAATCTGTCATTAGGCGCTAAAACTATCAAGCTATTGGGTGAACTTACTCGTGAGCAAGCAACATAAAACTGTCCATGAGAGAAGCAATGTTCTCTCAAGTCAATACCCGCTTTGAGAGTTTGCCCCTGAGACTTATTTACTGTCATGGCAAAGCAGACTTTTAGGGGAAACTGTTTAAATTCGAACAGGATATCATTCGGTATTAATGGGATTCGTGGTATAAATACAGTTTCCCCTTTCGCACACCCAGTTAATATAGTGGCTTCCACAATATTGCGATGTAACGCTGTCACTTGCAGTCTTGTACCATTACAAAGTTTTGGTGGTTTTAAATTTCGCAACAACATAATTGGAGTGCCCACATGCAGAATAAGCTTATGATAAGGCAAACCTGGCGGTTTCAATGAATTTAAAGATTCTACAGGGTAATTAGTAGCGTCATCTGTAGGTATTAACCACAGTATCAATAGAAGTATAGACCTTTTCTTCGCCCTCAAACGACATGAGCAGGATATCGTTGATAGCTGCTGCTTGATCGTTCTTTGGAGTAAGTATGGCACGCTCACATAACCATTCAATAGGCTTGTCATGTATATGAATAATGTCTGGATAAACTTTAGACAGTAATTCTTGAACCGTAGTAACAACTGTGCACAATTCTTACGAGATGGTTACCATTCCATCAAACGATGGAAAATCACATGAACGGGTCGAAAGAACCAGGTCATTTTATAAACGGTTCACTATTGACCCTGATCTCTAAAATTGAACGAACGACACATAGATAGATATAAACTTACACATACACATAACATACACATAGATATAAACCTTAAACAGGCACTTATAAAATGTCAAGTCGTTTAGTCGTTTCCTGTTGAAAAGAACCTGAGTAGGTTTTAATTTCAACTCGATACCTCTACGCGTTCCTATGATAAAGAGTCTGGACAGACAAACGGAAGGAAATGAACAACAAAATGATCCTATGTTTCGTTTTTTCCTTTTGAGATACGGAACCCACAATGAAATCGTCAATTTAAGTAGCACCCCAATCAAGGTGATAACTGATAATATAACTAACCGACGGCCCCTTATTAGATGTGACGCTGGCGCTGCGCTGTTGTCGCGAGGAGGCGCTGGCGTTGCTGAGGTTCATGAGCGTCTGGCGCCGCAGGTCGTCCGCTCGCCCGCGCTTGCCGGGCGTCGCGAACGTTCCCGCTTTTTTCTTGCGCTTCTCTTCTACCTTGCGTTCTTCGCGAACCTAACAAAAATATATCATTTTGTATGTAATGTTGTTTTCATTAAATATTATCTATAGTATTTATTATCTATAGTATGTGTCAACTAATAAAAACAGAAATATGTTATAATAATAATAATCACCTGATTCCTTCTCCTGAGTTCGCTGTACACATATATATCGAGATAAATAAGCTGCTGTAGCGCAACTTGCCCCAGTACAAATACAAAGCGAGTCAACAGTTCCACAGGTAGGTTGACCTCTTCCATACTATCATTGTCTTGCACTAACGTCTCTTCAATCCGTCTGTACATTTCAGCGAGTAGTTTCCCACATAAGATTTCTGGAGTATCGCAAATAGCGTATACGAGATCTATAGAATTGGCCGCAAAGGAGATAAATTTATCAAACTTTGAAAATGCTTCCATAAGACTGTCAAATATTGACGTAAAAATAGCGTGGTCGGTTGGATATCTTTGGTTCTTTTTAGTTAGTGGTAATAGTAGTTGCACGCTCAAGTTTCGTGTGTTGTAATCTCCTGTTAACCCATGTGTTTGTATGATGTCGAGGTTGGCTAAAGCCATAGATGGTTTCGCTTTAGCGACCATCACTAAAAGTGTAAGTGCAGCATAGCTGTCCATGTCTGTTGTTCCATCAATTTTTTTCAAAAACATTTCCCAGAAAACCTGTGAAGTGTGAGAAGGGCAAAGTTGAACTGAACTTTTAGTTTTATATTATAATCTTATAACTAAACAAATTTAGTACAGAGGTGAGGCGAGTTTGTTTGCTACGCCGAATAATAGTACGAACGTAATGACTATTTTAGTGATACAAATAAAGTCGGGTTACCTGAATAATACCAGGACTAATATCTCCTTTGTCGACCCATTTATCGACGAGATGTTGCAGCGCGAGCGCACTGGCGCGGTCGACATGAGCGAGGAGCGCGGCCAGACGACGCGCCACTGCGAAGCTCCGAGCGCGCTCCGCCTTGCTGTCGCACTCCAGGTACATGTCGCGGTATGCGCGCTCTACCGCCTCGCGTTTCTCCTGACGATGTGGAAGTGCACATTTTTTTTGTATACCGCACGGGAACAATATCAGTAGGACAGATTTTGATAATTTATCAATTTACCTGATCCGGCGACCAAACTAGGAGCAACATATTCGCGACGCCCATCTTCGCCGACTCTATGTTAAAGTGATGGGCCGTCGTAAAGAAGTCTATAGCCTCACTGACATCACCGGCTTGTTTTGACATCAACAAAGAGTTGATTAACGGCACAGCCTCAGACACCATGCGGCTGAAATGAACTGACTCTTGGAGGAAAGCCACTATGTTTTCTTTTTCTTCTAAACGTTTGTACATGGCCAGTTCTTGCTCACATTGCTGCGTTAGAGATTGTTGCCTATCTGGTATTATGAAAATGTTTCGAAGTAGCGCCACGAAGTAATCAATCTAAAATATTGAATCACGTTAGAATTAATCTTATTATCTTCAGTCACTTTTCCAAAATTTCAATAAAAGAAAAGCAATTCAGTTCACAAAAAATAAATTATGAAGTACCTGGTCACTTTTCTCCATGTCACATCTGAGTAATTTAGCATCAGGATACTGTCTCTCGGTATGTTTGACGATTAAATAGGCCTTGTAATAGTTTTTTTCACGTAGATGTTTACGAATAGCTTCATACAAGTTTTCTAACGAAGCCTGCGAAAGTTCTGGTTCGTCTTGCGTAAGAATATCAATGCCTTTTTTTATAGCACTGATGACGTCACTCTGTATTTCCTCCCATTTCTTGACTAATTCGGGGTCGGGTCCCGGATTCAACTTCTTTTGGATACCATCCAATATTTCTTGCTCAGTTTTCAATTGTTCCTCGAGTATTTCTAGTTTCAGTTGTGCAGAGAAAGGATTACACTCCAAGAATATCTAAACAATATGGGTATTGCGTATAATATTTATATTACAGATTATTGTACTAGTTAGTAGGTAGTATTATGTACCATAAAAGTGCAGTTATTCTGCTGCCTCACCTTAAGCAGTTGTATAGCAGCTTTCCTGACTAACGCAGCCTTGTCTCTAAGACGGCCGATGGCTCTTTCCAGCACCGTGCGCTGCCGACTCACTGGCACACAGTTCTCCCTCTGAAGGCGGCACCAGAACTGAAGAACCTGTTAAACATAAGTGTATAGACTTATAAGGGACTCAAAACAACTCACGATGGCATCCTCCATCTACACCACCGGCCAAGGTCCTAACTTGTTAGTTATCTTTAAATCTTATATTTAATAAAATACCCCAAGGGCACAGGACCGTGCAAAGTACCGTGAAAGTACAAAGTACCGTGCGCATAAAAGGCTAGCTACGGCACCTGCAGTATCAACATGTTCTTCCAGAAATTTCTTCGCTAAGAAACATATCTCTGCGCCCTTAGGATATTTTCTGGTATGCGCGTCAATGACACGTTGGCGCCCCCTAGTTACGGCACTCGGCATAAGTAACGTCACGTCTCCTCACCTGCATGGCGCCAGAAAAAGTTTGTACCAAAAATAGCGAGTTAAAATATCGTCCGATAATAACCGATAATGCCCGTGGCCTACAGCTGCTGGACGATCTTAGCATAACCATAAATATATTTTTTCTGATCTATAAATTCAGTTTGTTGTTGCTGGTATTTTCACTTGTGGGAAACATACCTTGTGTCGAACATAAGCGGACACGTCGTGCAGATGCTCGTACAGATCATCTAGGAAGTCGTCACGTTGAGCGCGTTGCTCGTCCGTGAGCTCCTCGCCCCGGAGTTCTACGCTCAACACCTCACACATCATGCCCAAAACACTGATGCGGAGTGTATATGACTGTAACAAGTTGATTTTAGCTTTAAGGTTTGGTTTTGATGGAGAAATTTACGCGCGTTTTAACTATTGCATTACACCTGGTAGAATTATTATTATGAGATAAAAGAGGTCCATATTTTATTTCATCCTACCAACAGTCAGTTTTAACTAAGTTATCCAAAAATAAGATTAAAATATGTACTAATTTGATAGTAGTAGTAGTGTTTAGTAGTATAAATCTTTGTATTTTATCAGTATAACAGACCATTCATAACATATTTTAATGAATGTAAATATGTTATCAATGGGTTAGTAAGTATAATGGGTAACTTACCTCATCACTTTCTAAATATGGTTGAATGGTAGCAATAGCATTGGTCATCTCTTTGGGCAGCTCTTTGGTTAATTCCAATAGGAATGCGCCGCAATTTCTGGCAGCCCCTTGTTCAGTGGCAGCACCCACATTTTCATCATCTGAAGAGGCTAATGCTTCTGCAATTTCACGAACCTGCAAAATATGACACATAATTTAGATGTTGGGGGGTTGATGTGGGAGTAACTGCTGCTTGGACTTTCCAATAAGAATCTTTTCGTTAAAATCAGTAATAAGATACCATTTGAGGTCCAAATGTTCCAAGTCCAAATTCTTTGGTCAGTTGCACTACCCCTGCACATATTGGCGACACTGCATGTTCCACTATTTGGAGGGTCTGAAATAAAATATTTAAACAATCAACACAGAACTTGAACATAATATTAAAACAAGTTATAATTTATAAATTAATTACCTGGACCAGCTTTATAAGACATGATGTGCCATGATTATACTTCTTTATTAGAACACCAAGTACTTGGAACACAGTTTCTCTAACAGACTTATTCTTTATAATTTGCTCCTCAAGAGCCTTATAGCATGGATCAGCCATCATTCTGAAATATAGTTAAAACTTTTATTAGTATTTATATAATATTATTAGAAGTTGTAGATGACTATGGTATCTACAACTCTCTTGTTGCAACAAGAACTAAAATGGTATCTACAAATCTATATTGCTTATTGTGTGTGGAACTAAGAATAAAAGTTAGGTTGTTTGCACTTCTGTGACAAAATACATTTTTTCAAACACAAAAAAAGAATGAAGGATACATACGAAACAAAGTTATCTTCAGCTAATGGAGGGTCCCACAGTTTAGAAAGTGGCTGTTGTAGCACTAAGTTTAGTGTGATCAAGGCAGCTTGCTTGTCAGACTCAGTCCAGCCACAGAACTCTTCATCATCTGTTACCTTCTTGCCCTTTTTACCCAGTGTCAGCTTTGTAGAGTTCTAAGTAAAGACAAGTATTATGTTGTTATAAAGAGACAAGAACTTAGGGAAGTGCAATTATTATGAAATTGTGAAAATAAAATGTAATAAGTAATATTGTGTTACTCACATCTGCAGCAAGTTTAGTGTCCTTAGTTTTCATAATCTGAGTAAATAGATACATCATCATTTTCAAAACATTTAAGTTTTTTGTTCTGATATTAGAATCTATTTCTTTTTCTTGGACTATCAGTTCTAGGTGGTTACACAGACTTTTGCTGGCACGTACAATATGGTCAAATCCTGCAAAGTATGACAAAACTTGCAATGTTATGTGCAATGCAAAGTGTTAACTCTATGAGAATCTGTTGAATTGCAAATTTGCGATCACAATAGACCGACCGACCCACTGCGGTCGTAGTGGCCTAGGGGTAAATGAATAATACTATTGCACTATTAGTTGAAGCAAATTGAATGCTTATTATCTATATATTCTATAATGATTTTCAATTACCTTTGTTTATTACATTCCATTCCAGTTTGTTCCCATGAACTATGATAGAAAAGTAAGTATCAAAATGTTCTAAAATGTATTCAACACCTTCTGCGTTAAAAGCTCGCGCAGCATCTGTAAATAAAGACCTGGATGTATCGATTATCATGTCCTTAAATTATGAAGAAATAGAGATATAGAAACTTTAGATCACCTTGTAATTTAGACAAAATTACCCGCGGCTGTACGATATCTTCTACATGATATTGTCCTGCGTGAGATTCCAATAATTCGTCTTTCTGCAGCGGTATAGCAAATTCAAAGTGGCTCATTTTGGGAAATGTGTTTGATTAGTCAAAATCTATTCGTGAGACACTACAACTGCAATTAAGCAAATTACAGCTTTACAATCGTCAACCAAACTTATTGTTATTGTTGTGTACAACAACATGATTATGATGAAGGCACGACTGAACGTTAGTTTTTAAATTTGAATTGTCTTGTCTGTCACACATCATAGACTATTAAATAATACTGGTCACACATTGTCTGTCTGCTGAATTGCTGCCTGACTGATTGTCTTTGACCTGACTGTGAGTGAGTTCTGTGACACGTCTGTGACATATTTTTTATTATTGGTTTTGGCTTGGATACAAAATCCTTTAAGACGCTGGCAGAATAGTCGAAAACGACTCAATTGCCATCAAGGAAGAAAAAAAAATCCTTTAAGCCAGTGACATATTTTGATAGTCGTCAGACCATTGAGAATTTGACGATTTTTTTTGAGTTGTTAAATCACATTTGACTATTTGAGTTTGACATCTTTCAGTTTAGGAAATTGTTTGTCTTAATAAACATTACGTTGTTGAATTTTGATGAAGTGTCAAATGAGATCAGTCTAATAAATTGGTCCTACTTTACTTGCTCTTTTTTTCTTTTATAGTCGCTTTTTGCCTTATTTGTGTAAGAGAGTGCGTTATAGAGCTGTAGTCCGCCAAATAAAAAAAAAATCACGGTTGTAACTTGCAAAGTTGCAATTGCTATCTCATTATAGTCATTACGTTTTTTATGGTGGCAATATTTTTGACACGTTGCTTACATGTCATTTGACGTTTGACTTTCGCTCGCCAGCGCACAAGCTAGCTGAAAGAAGTGGTGGCAAAAATCCAGATAACTTTTTTTGAATGCACGTAGTTCGTGTAAAGTATTAGTGATTACAAGATCAAAATTAAATAAACCATTATGTCGGGCAAGGTAAACAAGGCTTTCACAAAAGAAGAGGAATTACTGCTTCAAGATTTTAGCCGGAATGTGTCGACGAAATCTTCAGCCCTCTTCTACGGCAATGCATTCATCGTATCTGCGATTCCCATATGTGAGTATTATCTTAGTGCTGTACTGATAAATTACTGCTGCTAAATCATGTAGTTTTATACATAAAACCGGAGACTGCGTTGTGAAAGTAGCTTTCCACTTACGTTATGTATGTCACAGGGCTGTTCTGGAGGGTGCACGCACTGGAGGTGAGCTCCTCGCTGGCATGGTTCGCTATGGTAACGACAGCTAGCACCTGGCTGTTGGCGTTGGCGTACAGAAACACCAAGTTTCAGCTAAAGCACCGTGTCGCCGTACGCAGGGAAGATGCAGTCGCGCGCGAGATGGCTCGCAAGCTGGCTGATGACAAGAAGATGAGCAGGAAAGAGAAGGATGAGAGGTAATCACTTTGTTTATTACTATAGCTACAGGGAAATTGGTAAAGAAGTCACTTATACTTATTCAAATATTAGACTGAAATAAACTACTTTTTATGGATTTTATCATGTTATTTACATTCTTTCAACAAATCACAGTTCAATTATTTTCTGTGGTTATACATCTCTTTATTATGTACTACTGTAATGTGGTCCTTAATATATCCATCTCTTTATCAAATGCGACACAGGGCTTTTGATCTAGTGCAAGAGCTGTTTAAAGAAAATAATAATAAGCAGTTAGCTTTCTTTCCCAATAGAAACTTACTGTCAATATTTATTAATCTTCATTACATTATTTTGATTTAAACATTTCTTCATTTTATACAACCTACTCATATTTGAGGGTGTGTCTATCTTTTAATAATAATTCTAATTGCAGTTATTTTTTAATTTTCAGGATCCTCTGGAAAAAGAATGAAGTGGCTGACTATGAGGCTACCACCTACTCAATCTTCTACAACAATGCCTTGTTCCTGACCATTGTCATTCTCAGCAGCTTCTACATCCTGCGTTCTTTCACACCCACTGTGTATCCTTTTACAATCTACAAATACCTAAATATTGCACAAATAGTATGGTGTCTACCAGTTCTTTTTCAGCACTGCCACAGTTTGACCTGACAAACAAACTAAGGCATTGAATCCCATTTTTAGGCGATGCTTATGTCACAAATGGTCTTTGAATTCAACATGAAATATGATGAATTAAAGTTGTTCCCATCTAGACTAAAATATGCTATGCTTGGAGTAAGGACAGAATCTGCAATCAACTTATTAGCAAATAGAATAAGTAAGCTAAAGTGGTAGTGCGCTGCTGATGCTGGTCCAGTCTGGCCAGATCTGTGATTAAAACTTCTGCATATTCTTAAATGTCTATCTGGAAGTTATATTATTGGAATATGATAATTATTGATTAATTTATTATGCCTTATATTTGCTCAATATTATTGTTTTGTGTTTCCTGCCAAATGATTCCTTGACTCTTATTCACAGTAACTATATTGTATCTCTCACAGCTGCCTCAGGTCTCTTGGCCCTACTCTCCACTGGAACCAAGTAAAAAACTGCATGTGAGTAGTGTTGTCATTACAACAAACTCATCAACATCTACTTTTGTCTAAAGAACTGAAAGTGGCAACATTGTGAGTGAGTGATATTGTTGCAAAATTTGAGCATAAATGCTTCCCGTTTTAATGGGGCATGTGTAATAAACTTGTTGCAGTTATTTATGTGTTTATGTGGAATATAGAATAATTTTATAATTTAATTATAATAAAATAAAAGAAAACAGTCTTTAGTTTTATTTACAATTTTTCATTTAAAAAAAACTTACAATTCAATGGTTTTTCTTTATTTAATAGTTTATCTAAGCTTATTCTAACAGCTGTTCTTCATATTCTTGGGGGTGGGTTAATGTATAGTTTAAAATCACAAACAGCTTTTATTCCACTCAAGTTCATAAGGTTTTTCACTTTGTTCATAATTTCATAATCTAGGTTTCTACTGCTGAATAAAGTACCTACAAGCGAGTTTAGATAAAAATATTTATCTATAGGTATTCAATTATGTGACTAGAAAAAAGTGTTTATTATGAATTAGTAATTAGTTTGTAAAACTGTGTTTGTCAGAAAGATTTTTAAAATAATTTAATTAGCTAAGTCATTATTTTAATTCTGTCATCTCATCAAGCGCAGGAGTGCTTTATGCGGCAGTAGGAACATTTCGTCACTGTCATAGTTATGTCACAGATCGGTGGCGTCGCGCTGCAAATCCCAGTGTTCGCTTTGGAACTGTGGTTTGTCAGGGGCTCAGTACATCATGCCGACGTGCAACGGTTCCGTGCGTTGGAAGTACACGTTGGGGTTGCTGCTGAAGGTGGGCTCTACGCTCGTGTACACGTTGCCCTCCTCCGGGCGCACCATCACGCCTGCACACATATCATATAATTAGTATGCTTTCGCTTATAATTATGTACAGACGCCAGCAGGTGAAGCTATCCAAAACTGTCAAATTTTCCCAATTGAATATGAACCTTATAGTTATGTATTAAAGTTTAAAATCTATCAAAGAAATTTGACAGATTGGAGTAGGTTGATGTGCTGGCCTGAGTACACTAAATTTAGTCAGGGTTATGAAAACTTGAAAGAATTTGGGATACGTAGGTAATTAAGTACAACGAAAAATATTTAACTTGAAACCCGCCGATCTGTCCCAAATCGTCAATATTTATTTAACCGAACAATTGTGAATAGATTTGGTATAGAAACCATATGTGTGAAAGTGCATTTTATTACAAGCCAGTGTAGGTATATGAGTATTTACCTGGGGGTAGTAGGTAGGGATAGGGTGGGTAATTGTAGTGATAGTTTAGCATTAGGGGGTGCATGGTGTAGTGCGGCGGAGTATACAGGACGCGTGAGTGCAGGTGCGGCGAGTTCGCGAACAGGCCTCCAAATGGATCTGTGAAAAGAACGTCGCGATCTGCGGTCAATCTGTGTGCGTGGAAGCGCTAGTTCTTACTAGTAGCGCACTTGAGATACTTAACTAACCGGCTGGCTGAGCGGGCGGCTCCTTACGGTCCAACACGGGTGGCGGCGCGGGCGCCGGCGCTGCCGCCGACACCATGCCATACTTGACTGGCTTGAAGTGGAAGAACGACGGTGAGTAGCCGGAGCCACCGGCACCCAAAGAACTCAGACCCTCTTCGCGGTCCGCGTCCCATCTGCCGTCGCGACCTAGCGCTGCCAGGCGCCGACCTTTCGGTGCAAACATGAGTGCGAACACGACTGCACACGTCGCGAGAAGTCCGGCGGCCACACAGGCGTCGCGGTGCCGCTCAGGCGCGCCCAGTGCCGCGGCTACCCAGCACACCCACACCGCCGCTGTGGCACCGCCCGCACCTGCTATGTGCGTCGCCTCCCGGTAGTTGTCGCGGATGCCACGCGACCTCAGTGCCACGCCACACACAACTGCGATCAGAAACGCCGCGTAGCACAGGGAAAGCAACAAGTCTGACATGTGAACGTCGCATCGTCCACCGCCACTTATCACTCGCGGAGGAGAGCCGCCGAGCCACTGTGCACCGATCGCCACTTGTATCATAACAGCGAAAAACAATAGGAGTCCTTGATACGCTGCAGGCAAGTATACTCCGCCATTCAAACTTAGCAAAAAGACACACTTAACTAGGAGTGAAGCAAACACGATTACATACGCGACGCCAGTTCCGAATCGAACAGCACCGCACGTGAACGCAGTTGGTGTAGTTGCAAACAATGCAGCCGTAGCAGCGCACGAGAATAATCCGAATAGTAAAGTCTGTCCAAGCAACAGGTGGCGATGGCTCGGTGCCTTGCGACTCGCTCCCCATATCACAAACGCTTCGAATCCGCCGAGAGTCACCATACTCACGGAAGCGAGTGCTAATATAGGCACTGCCCAAGACTCAGACCTCAATGCGCCCAAGATTGACGGCACTGGTGCTAAGACGACAGTCAAGTTCGGTCGTTGTGTTGACGTGACAGTTGTAGATGTAGAAGGTGGCGATGGCGATGAATTACGCTCTGGCACAACGAAGTATTCAGTGCTCATCTCTAGTCGATGAGCTTCAGTGCGTGCAGGGCGACGCAGAGGCGGTGCCGTCTCCGGTTGCACGTCCTCTTCTTCGGCGGATAAGTTTTGTTCCTCGTACTCTTGTTCATAGACGTCATCATATTCATTTTCGGCGTAGTGTTGTGCGGAGGGGGCGTTACGCGGCGCGTACGCAGCGGGCACCCGCGGCGCAAGGCGGTCTCCAAAGCGCGCGGCATGTGTTCCTGTAATCGCCGCCAATGCCGCCGAGATGAGCAGCGCGCGAACCGCTCCTCTCGCCATCAGGCCGCTGGGCCCTCAGCTGCCCGAGTCTCGTTGCAGACACATCCGCGTTCGTCTTCTTAGCTCTGAAACAGATAAATGGCGTCAGTCAAGCTGTGATATAATATCCGTCTTGACTCGTGTCGCGACGTTTCGACTCTGCGATAACCAAACAAAGAATCTCCCGGCCAAACCGGTTCGACAGATGCCTTGCACCTAGGAGCCCTAACTTAACCGATTTGGTATTCTTTGTCGTTTTATTTTAAGTCGTTAAGAATGAAAAAGCCGAGGTAATGCTGAATGTTATACAGGGAACGTGGTCACGAATGTCTTGGCCCTTATTAATGTTATTGTTCTGTTTTATGTACTTAGGGCTCTTTTCTTATTTTCCACAATCCGAAGTCTGGCATTGTGATAATTCTGTTAACCTTTTGTACTAAGAGTATAGTCCACGGTCCGTACCTTTGTTCATAGTGATCGGTATTTTATTTTAAAATAAATGATCAAGATCTGTGACTGTAAATAGGAAAAGTAATTTAATTTCATGCAACTGTTTACTGGGTAGGTATAGGTACCTACCCAGTAAACAGTACGTAAGTATATAATGTAGTAGTAAGTACCTAATGAATGTCATCATTTTCATCAGGTTGAGGCCTACCTCAACCTTGGATGACATTCATTAGGTAGGTACCTACTTAACAAAAAGAAAAAAATAAAAAGTTGATAGTAAAAGTAATGCTGCACTTGCAAATCCGTCGCTCAAAAACGTATTTACCAAATCGCTAAGTAGTGTTTGGGTCTCCAAACGTTACTTAGCGATTTTTCAGAAAATACATACCTACCTACCTACTTAGTAGAGGTTCAGGTCGTACACAATTAGGTACAACAGAACAAATTTAAAAAAAAACAGACAATAGGTTTGTTTGTTTTAAGTAGGTAAAACAGCACACCGCTGAATCTTTGAGAAACTGGCGTGACGATATGAGATATGATTGTGTCCGACATGTCATAATTTTGATGATTTCGTCTTAAAATAATTTCCGCGCTGTCTTCTCTAAACCTTTTTATTTTTGACTGATAGCCGCGATGTAAACAGCAATGATCTCATATTTACCAATCGTATAGGAATTTCCGAAAATTCTGACTTAGTGCTTACTTAACTTAGGTATTAATTATTTAGGTACCACTCAGATCAGAATACCTGTAATGACTTTTGATAGAGTTGACTGATTATGATGAAGTTACGTAAAGATACGGCCTATGAATTTATTTTCAATTATTCAAAATAGGTAGATATATTCAGAAGTAATGATCTTATGTGTATTCAAAGAACAACAACGAACAACTACACAGACAATGATAGATAAACTCACGGGACAAAAAATCCCGAAAAATCCCACATTTTTTGCAAAGGTAGCGCGTTACTTTTATTACGATTATTGATTTGTAAAGATACGTTATGTAATTATATCTCATGAAATCCGCGTAAATAGTTATTGGTATTGGGTTTCAGAACTAAATCCTTTATTAATTCACATGCCCTTTAACACAATAGATAAATTATTGCAAAATTTAAACTAAATTCGTCCAGCAGTAGGTACCTATTGTCGTGAAGTTCCGAAATAGAAACTTAAATATAAAATAAAGAAAAAGATAAAGAACGCTAAAATACCTATTTTAACATCAATATTTTATTAATTAATATTATTAAATAAGCAGTGTTCATAAATATTGTTTACTTTGTTAGGATTTTATTGATATTTTTAAAGACTTTCGTTTCGAAAATATGTGCCAACTGTCTACAGTCTACACCATGGAGGTTTCACATCTTAAATTGAGTTACTATAAGTTAAAGGAAGTCATAAATGTCTGTATGTTTGTGTTTTTGAATAAGCATCAATTCAAAAGTACTGAATTTATTAAAATGAACTGAGAAATAATTAATAGCCCATCAAAATCGGTTCACTCTATTAAAAGTTATTACAATTTTAATCACGAATTTGACAAGAATTAACTTGAAAAGTACAGTACCTATTTAGTAGAGTATTTTTGTACTAGACTGGCATAGGTTTAAAAAAATATAACATTAAATTCAAAAAATATTCCTACAGATACTGTAATATAAAGAAAGAAAATAAAATAAATAAATCTGAAAGTATTCTTGTCACAAGGAATTGATAACTTCCTTCAAATCAGTTTACTAGTCTTAACTCTAAAAACAGCGCGATGGCGCCATGGGACTTACGGGACTCATTTGGCGGGCCCCGGTCGGTGTATGATGACGTCTGTGGTCTAGCAGTTCACGTGTAGGACTGTGCTTCCCACAGGACACAAATATTTATGTGATGATAGTAAGTGTTTGTGTATGTCTGGGTATTTCATATGTATTATAAGTATGTATTTATAAAAAAAGGATATAGGTACATATGTATTATACCCATTGCCTAGTACCCACAGTACTAGCTCTGCTTAGTTTAGTACTAGATGGAGCTGTGTGAAATTGTTCAAAAATATTTATTATTATTAGTCCCCCAAATTAGTTTTTTTTTGCAAATATAGGCAATGTATAGACATGCGAAACTTACATTTATTTATTTTATCACATTCCACTTAGTTACATGAGACGTGTATGGTGTCCGATAATGAATAGGCAATAAATCAACTCATTACTAAGTTATAATTCTCTAACTTTGATTTCGATAAAATAATAACAGACATGTACTTCCTGACGTAAAACTTAAAGAAAATATTTTTTTGTTGGCCGTAATTCATCTCTTCGATAGCTACAATATAAAATTTGCATCTATCTCTAGAAGGAAGCCTCTAATTCAGCCGCGAGATTACGTAGACAGCTTCACGAACCGGATCGTGACTTTAAACTTATTATCCGAATCAAAGTACACTGAACAACGTATTGTAGGCAGATTTGGTGCGAAAGTAACGGTGTGTGAACTCGGCTCTTGGATCATCCGACAATCGTAGGAGCAAACGATCTCGGCAGCCAACGGGACTCGGTAGTGTTATCTTAAATCACTTCCAAATCTCGGCGCGAACCATATCCGATGATAGCTGCATACTTTGTTACTTATGTATACAATGTAAACGTGCTGCAAGCGTTTTCGTAATCCGTTTATCTCACCAATAAATAAAGATAGGCATCTAAACGATCTGGTATTAGGGCATTAGCGCACAAAACTTAATAGAGGTACGTACAGGTGAATCAGTTATGCACTGATAGACAGTGTTTAAAATTCTTGGCTCATTTGTTAATTTTAAACAATATATTTTGTTTCTTACATATTATCACACTTACCAGGTACTTGCTTAATAAATTTAAGTAGTTGGTCTCATGTATATAAATTATGCAGTTCCAAATATCTAACTTTTATATTACGCGTACAAAGTGACTAATATGTATCGCGCCGGACTTTCTGGTAGCACAGTGGAAAGTCAAAGTTTTCCTTTGACAGTGCGCAAAGTAGAAACAATGAGACTTAGGGAAACAGAGCGTTGTTCGTGTGCGACAGCGCGTTGTAAAAGTAACAGCACGAATACTCGGAGTGAAACTCGGCTGAACTGATTGTGTGGCGGAGACACCAACACCACTGAGTGCTGCCACGTCACATTCCTCCGTTACAGACAATTATTTAACTGATATTTCACTTGCATCGCTCATTCACTGTGATGTGATAAGTCATGAGTGGATGATACAACGTGTATTATCTTAACGCCTGTTGTTAAGTCAATTTTATCGACTTGATTTGAACGTCTTTTATATCAAAATAGTATAAGTATTTTGCCAAGTTAGTTAGGTATTATGAAGTATCAAGGTCAGTTACCTACTTGCTCAGCGTAACGTTAGCTCCACATTGTGAACGTCCTTAGTCTAGAATGTCAAGCTCCTATATACTTCGTTATTTTGACAGAAATGCTTGGTTTCGGTCACTACGAAGTCTGTAAGAGTGTTAGTCATCAGAGTATTGTTTGTGAACATGAGTGTTTACACAAATAGGCAACACAGACATGTCATAGACGTAGTAGCATCTCTATCTCTAGAAATTATTTGCGAAATATAAACCATATCCAAGTCTCAGCGGCACGGAATCTTGGCCAAGCGCTTATCTCGCAAATACTCATATCTAAATAACAAACTTTAATGATTCCAGTGATTGTTTCATAAGAGGGTAGGTCAAAAAAATGTTTACTCTTAGTTCAAGAGGGTAATTCATTATGTTAGAGTGTACTAAGGTGCATCTTTTAATTTTTAGCTGAATCTTGTCTCTTGAGCGTTAAAGTTGTGTATTGTAAAAGATTACGGTTAACTTCTTGAATTATTGTGGTTTTGTGCTTATTATTGACTAACTGAAGGTGCTATAACACCAATAAAAATGTCATTAACACCAGCACAGACTGCACAGGCTGTAGCATTCATCGACCAAGGGTTGACACTGCGTGAAGTTGCTACGGAGTTCATCGATGCAGTATGCCCTAAAACGATACTAGGAGACAGGTCACTATTCCCGTAGACCAGGCAGTGGAAGCGTCAGATGCACATCGGCCCGGGACGACCGTTTTATTGTCCTGGAAATTTTAAGATACCGCTACCTGACTGCTGTTGAGATACGCCAGCGGCTCCAAATCACAAGAGGCGTAAATGTTAGTGAGCGTACGGTGAGAAGACGAATGGAGGAATGAATTTAAAAGCCCGTAGACCAGCACGCGGTCCGGAACTCCTCAGACATCACCGAGTAGCTCGACTTCAATTCGCTCGAGAACACGCCCGCTGGACCCACGAGCAATGGGCTCGAGTGCTGTTCACAGATGAGTGTCGAATAGCTTTGCGTGCTCCAGACGGTCGGGAACGAGTGTGGAGAAGAAGAGGAGAGAGATTTCTACGCATTACCACCACACAAACTGTGAGTTTCCATGGAAACTCTATAATGGTTTGGGGAGGAATAAGTTCCGATGGTCGTACGGAGTTGGTTATCGTCGATAACCGGCTAACTGCAGCTCGATACATCGAGGAGGTCCTCCAGGAACATAGTTTGGATACATTGGGTACGACCAATTCCTCCTAATTTTATTTTTATTTTATTTATTAGGGACAAAAAACAGTTACATGCAGAGTGTTACAAGAGATTCCTTGTTTTAATTTTGTAAACATATAACCCACATCATTGTCCACGATTTATCTAGAAGAAATAGAAAAAAAAACAATGCGAGAAGAAAACAGACTGTTAGCATCTAGATAATAAATATTATTCTGTGAAAGGGGAAGATTTATGAATTACGTATTATTTTGTAATGCTAAAGAGATTATAGATTTAAATTTCGTATTAGATTTATTACATGGTCAGAGAGACACCCTCACTTCTAGACACTTGTTAAAAATAATGTGCAAGGCATAATAGAAATATTGTCAGAAATATTAATGAGAAAGTAGGGTGGTAGACCATCGGGGCCGGCTCCTTTAGTAGGGTCTAAAGATTTTAGTGCCTTATGCACAGCTTCTGTACTGATGTAAATATCGGTTATGTATACAGATTTGTCAGAGTAGTTGTCAGATGGTTTCCATGTTTTGGGGTCAAGGTGCGAGGGTTCGTAAATTGAACCAAAAAACTTCGAGAATAAGTTACATGTGTGTCAGTTGGATAATCGGAGGATAGGTATGTCTTTGAGGTACATGTTGCTTGGATAGTTAGTTCTACCTTTTCTACTTGAAATGTAAGACCAAAATTGTTTTATATAAATGGGTATGCTGTCTTCAACTGATTTTATGTATTGACGGAAGCACCTAGTACACTCCATGTGAAATGTCTTACGGGCATTTGAAAAGGTTTCATAATCTGAGAGGTTATGATAAATGTTCCATTTAACCCAAGCCCGTTCCTTTTTCTTAAAGGTGCGTATAAGGTAAGGTGTAAACCAAATGGGAAAGTTAGTGTTCTTTTTTCGGGTTAATGGGACATGCTCTTTAATTACTCTATGCATTGCATCATAGAACTCATTAACAGCCATTTCCGCGGAGAGATGCTAAAGCGTGTTTTTCCAATCTATTTTACCCAGCTCACTATTAATACTATCAAAATCCGCTTTACGATAGTTGTACTTGAAAGTAGAACTGCGTTCCATAGCAGTGAATTGCATAGTCAGACTAGCGTTTACCATAAAATTCGGATGATGACTGCCAGGGTCGAGAAGTGAGTTACAATACAAAGCTTGGCAGACAGTATTCGAGATAAATAAGCCTAGATATTCGATCTAAACTGTTTTGAATGTGTTGTATTGAAAGCTGTTTGTAAGAGACATAAAATTTATTAAAAGACGGTCAGCTGTGATTGTACCATGAGCCGACGTATGGTTTCCTTGGTCGAGCCAAACAATACTGGGTAGATTGAAATCGCCAACAGCGAAGAACGAGTCGGTTATAGGATCATTGGCGATCTCTTGTAGCATGTCTAGAAAATCTGAATAAATATTTTCACATGTACGCGGGGGTATGTACACAGCTCAAATAACATGCTGCTTTTTTGTCTGATTGGCAGGTAATACAACCACAATATGCTCAATGTCAGATATGAATAATGGTGTTCTCATCATGTTAGGACGCAATTCCCGCCGCACTGCAATCAAAACACCCCCTCCCTAATGCACGTCCATACGTTGCACATTGCATTGCTGAATACCTTGAAGAAGTTGGTATTCAAAAATTGCAGTGGCCAGCTCGTAGTCCGAACTTAAATGCGATTGAGCAGAACCCACCAGAAACTCTTAACCAACTTCGTAATGCAGCACTGACTGCTTGGGAAAGCATACCGCAAGTTGATGTCAGAAATATCATTCAAAGCATGCCAGATCGAATGCAGGCCGTTATAAGGGCTAGAGGAGGAAACACCCGATACTAAAAACATAGACAATAAACCGATTTAGGTTTTTTTTTATTCTACAGTGTTTTTATATCGATAATGTAAAATTCTTTGTTTCTGCAAAAGTGCCCAATTTAATAAATAAACATATTGGTGTAGTGACATTTTCAATTTAAAGTTCTAAGACCAAAAGAAACACTTACAAATACATTTAAATGTGAAATATCGTGAAATTTACATGTGACCAAGTTTCCGTGCCGGTGAGTCTTTTCTTTCTTTGTAGTATCTATTTTTAAGAAAACTATATCAAATTTAAAGCGATTGATTCCGCGAAATTAAAAACCATTACTGCTATTATAGAATACAACATACCTACATATTTAGATCAAATAGATTGACCACACTGCACTGCTTTGCAGTTTTTATGTGTTCTAAAACAATGGATAATTTAAAGGGTTTTTGTATCGTACTCGTGACCATCCACTTTCTATCTACTGCCTATTTATTAAATTACGAATTATTTATTTGATTCAATTTACTATACTAATGTAACACACACAGTGCCAGTATGTTTTAGATTTTACGTAAAACTGCTACTACTAACCTGGGAATCGAACCCAGGACATCACACATTCACACTAATTGATAGCCGCGCTTGTGATCACTAGACGATTGAGGCAGTGAGAAATGGATAAGAATATCGACAGCGAACATGTTTCTTATTCTGTTGAACCGAACTACCGCTACTATAGTCCTATATAATACTTCTCTCACAAATCCGTCAATGGCCCATCCAAAACCTTGTAGTTACAGTGTATCTACTAGTAGTTAAGGCAATAGGTTATGTCAGTTCCTTCTTTTATACTTAGGTATGTATACTTATTACAGTTCACCGGTTTTTATCATGGTCACTAATATCCCGTTGATAGGATACTTATTATAAAGGAATCTTAAAAGTATCCATGTTATGATTGCTATTTGTGCGGCACACAACCTTCCTAGGATTAGGTACCTACTCGTACTGTACTACATGATATGATGTACCTACAACCAAGGGTATAGATATTGGTAGATATCTTATAGTACATAATATAATGATTCCTATTCCAGAATGTGTTCGGGTTTCACTTCACACTACGGTTTTCTATTTGTAAATTTCGTGTCAGCCCGCTATTAGATCACAGCCATAACATTGGGCTGGCCGTCATAGATCATGCTTGATTGATGAATGATGCGTTAATTAAAAATGGCTCATTCTTCCCTGACTGCATAGTTTGGTTGGATGTGCCTTTATTGAGTGCCTAAAATGCAAATTAAAAATCACTTTTGGCTTCACTAACCCTATAGTCACCACCTTAGGATTAGTGACATTCGCGACATTGCATTTATTACGACTATGACGGGCTGTGGTTTATATTATGCGTTATTATGTTATAATCACCGGATTCCATCAAGGGGAGAGGAAAACAAACAGACGCGGCGTCTAGGTAGTCTAGGTACTGGGGTGGGGCCATGTTGGTTGGGCTGCGGACTCCCCCACACGCAGGCCACAGCCCATGCCCGTCATGAACTCATGGTAGCGGTGAATGTCACGAATCCCATAGCTATGACTATAGGGCAAGGGAAGGCAAGTCAACAAAAATATAGACAATGTGCAATAAAGTATTAACAAAAAATAGATAAATAAATATAAAATAATAATAAAAATGACAAAAATAATAATGATGAATAAATACGAGGATAATAATGACAAAAATAATGATGTGAATTATACCGAAAATATATTACATAAAATAGAATAGCTGTAATAGTAATAGGCTGGCCGTCATAGAATTATAAAAGAAAACTCGAAAAATTATACAAAACGAACAAAAACAGCCCTGCTAATGGCAGGGAGTGGTGTGTTGTTTATTAAAAAAAAAAGTTCGTTCTTTAGTCGGTACGAGTCTGACATACTCTGTCGCCTCCCCAAAAGGCAGACGATCCATGAGGATTTTCCGAAAAAAAAGTCCGTTCCATAAAAAAAATAAAAGGCAATAGCTCATGGAGGCCGGAGGTCTGTATGGATGTACAGAGGCCAGCACATCAAGCTACCACAATCTGTCAAATTTGTTTGATTGATTGTAATATGGTTCATATTCAATTAGGAAAATTTGACAGTTTTGGATAGCTTGACCAGCTGGCGTCTGTAGCTACCTGGCAAATAAATTTTTACGGGTCGTCTCAGAATGAGAGGGATTAGTCTATAGTCAGTGTATGAAGTCTAAAGCCAAGTACGGATTATTAGACTTCACACACCGTCGAGAAAATCTTTAAGGCATGCAAGTTTTTTCACGATGTTTTCCATGACCGCTGATATGATTTCGAATAGTCAAAGATGCGTGCCTTGGATTCAAACTGGACACTTGCCAGTCCATTGGTCATATCACTAGGATTTCAATGATTTATGTTATTTCAAAATTTAAGTATAAGTAAACGAAAAGAAGACAAACTTCCACAATTATTTTTAAAGCACCTAGGTTTAAACTATGTTTTGATACACTGGTAGTACCGGAATGAAATTTTTAGGGTATTCTATCCATGAATGTGAGTAGTTTTTAAAATAAGTTCTAGAAAAAGAAATCATTTTTTTTTTCACTAGAGGCCTTTTGTAGTTGTTAGAAATCATTGACTCAAATCGGTATCGCGATCATTAAGACCCACTATTGAACTACGTCTAGAAAAAAAATCATGCAAGCAGGTCTAGTAGTAAAGCTACAGTGATGACTTTTATACTGAATTCCAGTTGTTTACTCAAATTTCACAAAAATTTCAATAACTTTGGTACCATTGAAAATCGCAGAACATACATGGGGGCTTTGATTATATACTTGTCTAGATGCCACATTGACACGTACAGAACGGCCCAAATAAAGTCTACTAAAATTGGTAGACTCTCTTCTAACTTACGTCAGTGTCATTTGGATCACTTCAGGGTGTCGAGTTCTCGAAAAATAATTATTTATGTCGGCATGTGCTGGCAAATTGTGTCGCAATTATGTGGGAAAACCGTATAATTACACTAAGATCACATTACATCGGTAAGTTTTGTTATTTAACCTCTATTATTTTATGAAAACATGAATTTTCAATTCGTTAATTTGTAGGTTCGACAGATTAGCCGGTGTTGTCAATTTATTACAAGGGAGATTTGGCGAAACTATGGGAGATAGAATGCAAATATCAGTCATCATCTTTCGATCGGGAGAAAATTTTATTATTTTAATAATTACCTACATAATTTATTTGATCAGTAAATGATAACTTGCCTTCACAAAATAAATGAAGTCATTCACTAAATAGTATTTTTGTTAGTTCTTTCTAATATTTTGGGTTTCAGATTTCTTAAGACTGGAGAGACATTATACAGCGGACACGAAATGAAATATAAAAAAAAAAACTATTTCGAAAACAAATACAAAGAGATGGATTTTGATCTATAAATTGCTGTATATATTTTTTCATTGTATTTTTTGTTTTTATTAAAATAAATAAAACACTAATCTACAAAATAATTACTTTATTCAGCCTATTTCGTTTAACTGTCATCCCATTAAATAATGGAGAAAAGGTAAGTTAATAATTTGGAGCAGGCATCCCTAAACACGCACACCTTGACAGTTTGACTA
This sequence comes from Acronicta alni, assembly GCA_964056405.1. NCBI lineage: Eukaryota > Metazoa > Arthropoda > Insecta > Lepidoptera > Noctuidae > Acronicta > Acronicta alni. The sequence goes on along the minus strand of OZ043927.1, from coordinate 9,844,835 downwards.
CAATAAGTACACAAGCGGTACTCACACATATCACGCAATTTGGCCCCAGTTTTCGCGTGTCGTTTGTTTGCATTGCTCCATCTAGACAAGTCAAAGTCAAATCAAAGCATGGGGGTCACATCGATATGTATTGAAGTCCCCCATGGATTGACTTAAGATGATCCACCCCCCATGTTACACCCTGTATAGATGGTGTTTAGAGGTAGTGGTTGTTTTAGTGTAAAAAGTTTTAACTCCTAAAGTTCCCTAGCTATACACTATTGGTTCTGAAAAAAAAAAATGTTTTGTTCATTGTGTTCTGTTCTGATTGGTAAATAATAAATAAGTTTGGTGACCACCAAGACAGAATTTTGAAAATTCCTATGATTGGGAAAAATGAGATTATCGTAGGTTACACCGCGGGTATCCGGGGTATCAGCTAGTTAAATAGGTAGTAATCGTCATTTTTTTCTTTATAAGTAGTTACTAAGAGTTAATTAATGTAACTATTAAGTCATGTAAAAAAGCTTTACTTATAACCTTTATTCCTCGAACTATTATAAAACCTGGGCCACGGTTTCCCCCGATACAAAAGAGGCTTCACGTCGTGAATTATTATTAAGTACCTACACACCTTCACAAGACCACAAATCACATGTTGAATGCTTTGAATGTTGGTATGGTCTTTCAAGAGTAATGTAAGGATGTTCTAAATTACAGTGATTTATTGCCTCATAAGAGTATTATTTTTCCTTTTACACAGATGTTTTGCGTGGCTCAGGACTCTGGCCCATCGGCCATCCTGCAGGATTTCTACGTCGCGTCGTAAACAGTTTGATTTATGATCGTTGAGCTATTTTGTGTCTGGACATTTTGATTTTCATTGCCAAAGGCAAGCACTATTACGAGATAGTTTTGCGGACAAGGAAGTCTGAGGAGATATAGCAGGTCGTATACAGGCTATGAGTCCATAATGTACATAAATTTCTTAAGTAATTTACGTACTAGTTGAAGATAATTTAGATGCTGTCTTGGATTTCGAACTTACGAAATTAATGATCCCATTAAGTCAATTAGGTTTAAATATGGGTTTAACAACCTGACAGCAGAAAGCAGTAATATAATTACATATTAACATTGATAGATTTATGTACCTATAAAGGTACATGTAGCAGTCTAGACTTACCGTGCGCCGGCGGAGGGCACAGGCACATCTGGCATCCTTATGCTGGCGGCTGATCTGGAGACCGCCGCCGAACCAGACAGACTGCACCTCGCGCGTCTTCGAGTAGGAAGCGAGGAGAGACCTCCCCCTTTGATGGGGTATGGTCGTAATGAGTTTCACGAATCCCATGGCTATAGGTAAGTGCAGTTTTTAGTCAGTACGAGTCCGACTTAACCCAGGCTCTGACCGTTAATGTGAAGGTGGCAACCTTAATGGCAGGGATAGAGAACGATCATTCTACGACAATTTAAGAAAGGAATAATATTTGTAAACTATAACTCGTAGGAAGAGACTTTACTTTAGTTGCGTATTAATAAAAACTGTCAATAATATTAAAATTTGCAATTTTGCATCTTGCATCCATGGTCAAGGGGTGTTGGGCGTTTCAGTGATCTTTTATTATTTTACATTGGACTTCATTGCAACCGGAATTTATTGCAGTTTATTACACTTTATCTGATATTTTTGAATTTTATACAAATTGAGTTCGGTTGTAAAATGTAATGTAATGGTTTAATTTTAAAAAACTAGTCCTAATCTAAACGAAATCCTCATGGATCATCTAAAACCTGGGTAAGTGGCAGGATATGTTGTACTCTTACCAACTAGAATCCGCACTTGCCTTCTCTAGGAATAGGTACCTGAACCTCAACCAAAATCATCACTCATGCAATTTGAGTAACGGCTGACCGTTCAAATCACAATTTTATTTCTTTTAGTCATATTATAATAAGGTTAATGCACCTGAATTTAGCTTATCTAGGTACAATGTCTAGAAAAGCATCAAATGTTGTGATGCAGCTTTATAAATTTTATATTCCTTGCTTATTTAAAAATAGAGCACGGTTTTACGCATCATAAATAATAAAATATAATAATATAAACATAAAGGATAGCTTGCAGTCCGATAATAATATAATCGCTCGCATTATGTAAATGAAAGTAAAGTCGTTTAGCTATGCGTTTATGGACAACGGATGCTCCACCGGCACAGCCCGGGATGATGTCGATTGCATACATAATGTAAAATATAATAATAATGATCCTTCTTTCCAAGCAAACTTTTTTTATAAAGATATATGCATGTATACCTAAACTTGATCAATGGATGATGTTCTATTCAGACCCGTTACAGTGGGCCAATTAAGAAAATGATGGGCCAGGATAGGCGAAGGCATTCGTGCTACTAAAATAGCATATTAGGTACCTGGTAATAGCAATCTACCAGTCTCAGTCAGTCTTCATCATCTGGTGACATCAAATTACATTCAGATGAACTTGTTTTGATCGGTATTCAGCATAATATGGATAGTCTAAACGAAAATTGTAACTGTCTGTTTATAATGTTGCTTTTGTTAAAAACGGCGTTGGCTAAGTGGATATAATACTGAGTCTAAATAAATAATACTTTTAAATAACTGTACGAATAAAGATGCATAATTAACTATAGAAAAAATACCGAGACAGAAGTTATTTCTATAAGTAGGTACGTAAGTATTTATTTAGTATGTTGATGTTATTTGAAGTTTTACCCATGTCAATAGCATGATCTAGACTTAAGAATAACGTACCTATTTGATTACATTAGAGAGAGAATACCTATAACATTAGAGTTACTTAAACCACCGATATGTAGTATATGTGAAGTTTCCTGTATATGTACAGTATTTCATAACAATATATAACATTAAATGGTAATTAATTGTTTATAACTAAGTACAAATCGTTCATAAATTCAATTTAAAAATATCTAAGTAATAATCAATATAGACAGGTACGCTAATTAATTACAAAAAAAATAAGCTAGGTAACTCGTAATATATACAGGTACGCCTAACGGACAAAACAACATTTTAAAAGCTTGCATTGCAAATCATTCGAGCAAAAGAAGTTCGTCGATCTTAACAAGGTGAACAACAGGTTCAGTATAGATCGATTTAACTCTTTTAGCTCCGAGGAGCCGATGCGCCGGCGACGCGACGGTCAAAGCCCTAACCGACCGGCCGGCCCTTAAAAGAAGATACTCACGAAAATAATTCTTCAGAGATGCTACTTCTTATTGGATCTGCTATCGAGAACACAATGGCCAGGACCACGTCATAATATATCAGGTTGTTTTTTCATAGTCACTTGCGCGGGAAAAACACCGGGCCTCCATGCGTGCGAGTGGCATGGAGTCTTAGGACAAACTAAGCGAATTTCTGGGTGTCCGTGATGCGTGACGGGTGCACGTGCTCGATGCGCAGACGCATCTTTGCCGGTGGTTATACATATAGGTACTGTGTCTCTTAGCAAAGGCACGCAGCGCGCGCAGCGGGCTTGCGGTTGAGATATCGGATTGCATGAAGGAGACGATTTAAGAAGAGATTACAAGTCAGTTTATGCTATCATTGAAATTTACCTAATTTTTAGTCTATTTTCTGTCTTCATGAACTGCTGTTTTGTTTGTAGGTATGTGCTATGTGCATTATTCGCGGCTTGATTGCGGAGAACGACCTTGCGTACGAGAGTACGACTAGCAACGTTCCCTAAACAAGTGCTGGGGCTGGGACAGGTCGTGTGTCGTCGTCTTACGTTTCGCCGTGGTGTCCGTTATTTCAAACTCCTGAGATTGAGATGTGAATGATTTGAGTTTTATTGCACTCCTGAGCCAAATGGCCACAATGGTTAAAGCGAACTGTCTGTATCATATTCATAACATAACGCCAACGAACAGATGAGTATGTTTTATTCATGGCAACTGTTTTATTTCATGAAAGTCTTAAAATATTCCGAGTTTCGCTCAGTATTTTCCGGATGAGAAACTCTTGTAATACTTTTAATTATACGCTATGTATGAATGAGAGTTATTTAACAAAGTACCTCGACATTTATTCACTTGTGCCGGTCATTATAATAGAAAATGTATGTCATCCATCATAGTGGCGTACTACCAACAAGGCTGAGGGAGACATACTACTACGTATAATGTGACTTTCTTTAGTGTGTTACAAGAACATTTGAAAGTAAATTGTAGGTATTGTTAAGATGTATTTATTATTTTATTAAAAATCGTCTAAATCAAATATTAGATTTAGATTAGACACATTTTTCATTTATGTAGATATTTTTATTTATTTTTTATCAGAGGGGGCAAACGAACATGCGGGTCACCTGATGGTAAGTGACTACCACCGCTCATGGACATCAGTGACTGTTACCAATGCGTTGCCGGCCTTAAATGTGTGTATGCTCTTTTCGTGAAGGCCCCCATGTCGCACTGGTTGGGGAATACTGCCGCAGGAAGGTCATTACATAGCTTACACGTTCTCGGTAGGAAGTTTCGTGTAAACAGGACTGTGGTCGATTGCCAACCATCGAGGTGGTGACAATGGAACTTATTTTTATGGCGTGTGGTGCGATGGTGAAACTTAGCGGCTGGTATTAGCCCGAACAATTCCTCAAAGCACTCCCCATAATAAATTCGGCAGAATATGCATAGAGACGCAATGTCTCTCCGTAAAGCCGGAGGATCTAATCGACCAGAAATCTCGGGTTCGCCGATGATCCGAGCTGCTCTACGCTGTATACGGTCAAAAGGAAGGAGAAGATATGGGGCGCCCCAGCCCAAAGGTGAGTGCAGTATTCCATGCGGCCGAACCTGTGCCTTATATGTATAAGTAATTACAGGCGCTGGTGCGGCCGAAAATAGATTTTCGCTCTATTGAGGACGCCAAGATTCTTTGAAGCCAATTTGGCTTTACCCTCCAGATGACCGCGGAACTGCACATCGCTCGTTATGTCAACCCGATGCTAGCCTTAGTATTAAGGGGAGTGCCCCGGAAGCGAGGTGATACGACAACGGGGTTTCTCTAAGCGGTAAACGCGCAAACTTGTGTCTTAGATGGGTTAAACTGGACAAGGTTATGTTTGCCCCATGCTGAGACACGCTCTAGGGATGTCTCTATTCTGGACGCAAGTTCATTCTGACACTCTTAGACGTATTCCAGAGAGGTTTTTACCACCAAAGTACAGTGCTTCCCCTGTACTTTATACCTTGTCATTGATATTCAGTATGAACAGACTTGGAGAGAGCACACAGCCTTGTGGAACGCAGCATTCACGGGCATAGGATCCGAGCATGATCCGCCAATCTACGCTAACTCCGCTCCGTGAGAAAGTTGTCTATCCACATTGTAAGTCTCTCTGGAAGTCCGTAGGATGAACTTTGAAAGAAGAGCATTATGCCAAACCCGATCAAAGGCTTTAGCAATATCCAGGCTAACTGCCAAGGCTTCGCCCTTTCTCTCCACAGCTTCTGCCCATCTATGGGTGAAAAATACTAAAAGGTCACCAGCTGAACGTCCGCATCGGAAACCGTATTGACGGTCGCTGATCAGCTGATTATCCTCACGATATCTCAGAAGCTGATTATTTAATACATAACATTTTAACTGAAACAAAAAATTAAGGAAGATTTATTATTGTTATTTAAGTAGGTTTTTTTATACTACCTACTAAGGTGGCAAACGAACATACGGCCTACTCGATGGTAAGCAGTTACCGCAGCATAAAGACGCTTACAACACCAAGGGTATTACTTGCGCGTTGCCGACCCTGTAATACGAAAGAGGAATAGTTGGGTTGGAAGTAGTAGTAGTAGGAGTAGTAGTTGGAGGGTCAGAAGGTTTAAATTGTCTTAAAATACTGTTTATCTGTATAAGTTAGCAAGTTTATTTTACGGTATATTACGGTTTATGTTAGATCGTTTTCATTACTCTCGAGTGTAGATCAAATTAATATAACTGAAGCACCTGTATCCCACGACAAAAGGATATTTATTATTTGCCAAGATTGTTAGAAAAGTTATGCGTGTGTTGTGTTTGTACGGGTGTTCGGAAGATGAGCGTAGTGGTAAGAGCGGGAGCTACCTTAGTTCGAATCTAAGATACGGACCTTGACTCACAAATATAACCATAACAACCACTTGTTATTGTGAGAAGAACCACTTTAATAAAAAAAATTACTTACTTAAATTTACTTAAATTCATTACTTAATTACTTTCTTCGATCTCTTGTTTCCAGCAATAGGGCGGTTCGTAATTTGACTATAGGGAGGTACCATAGTCAAATTACGAACCGCCCATTTAATATCAAGTGAAAATATTAAATTCTCTGTTTTCAAGTGTTTGTCTTCGCATGCACATCGTTCAATCGTCTCAATGCCTTCGACTTTCCCGTTGTGCTTCGTTAGACAATTTGATGACTCTTGATATGCGTCCATCGACGATCGTGTGCAAAACGCACAATGATTCACTGCCTCTTTGTGCCAGCGGTACTCCATAATACCATGTTCGCATAGAAATTGTAAACGAATTATGGCTGCTTAAAGTTAGCTATGACTGCGGATTGGGGTAGGTAACATATTAGTGTACTTACGTTCGTAATTCAAATGACAACGGTAGATTCATTGAGAAGTACTGTAACTTGAAGTACGTAATAAACAACACCTAGGTAATCTATATTATAGGTATAGGAAATTATTAAATTGGAATATATAGGGTCCGAAACGTCTGGATTAATAATGTCAAAATAACGCGATTAAATTTATAAAAAGTGGTTTTATTTGGATTTTCATAAAATATGCATCTATCTAATATGTATTAAGTGGGGTGCGTTTGTCTTAAAAATAGAGTTTAATAATAAATCCGGTTTTATAAATATTATTATTACATTTTATTATAGAATAAGAAATCAGTTTACAGGACTGGCCACAAACACTTATCAAGTAACAGGTAGGTTCGTAAGTACTTCGCAGAGGTACTTATCACTTTCCCATCTCTTGTCTAGTCACGTAGACACCAAAGCTTTATAATGTAGACCGATCTCGTACACAAAGTGCATTTTGTAGTTCGAATTGATTACGATGAAGTTCGTCGCAACTTATCCACAGCCTTAGTTATAAGATATAAGTATCTACTTCTCAACGGAATAGAATTTAGCTTAGGATTAAAAGTTAGGAATTAGTAGTAGGTACCTAATAAGATGAACGAAATTTAAGTAAGTACAAAGACCAGCACATTAAGCTACCACAATTAATTAATTTTTAACTTTAGACCAATGCAATTAGGTTCATATTCGATTGGGAAAATTTGACAGTTTTGGATAGGTTGACCTGCTGGCGTCTATACAAAAGCAACCAAAAAATCCGACAGTATTATTGCTGAAATCAATATAAGAGTAAGTACATAAGTATAAGGAAATGTTTATTTTTCCTGATTTGAAACATGCATGTGTGGGTTATTTTAGAAATATCGAAGTATCGAAACAATTTAAAAGTGTTTTGTAGATACATCACTTTCGGAAAAATTACTGATCTATAACTTAATAATTAATTTGTTTTAATATACTGGAAATTTAATTTATTATTAGCAACTAGGTTTTGGTCAGGACTAGATCGGGATCTTTAACAGTTTACAGGGTGAGAAGAGAAGAACGACCGGATTCTGTAGAGAAATTTCCCTAACTAAATCTCGAAAACATTAGTAAGTATAGTAGTCGATTACTAGCTAATGGTGTAGATTACCTACTACTAACTCATGTCCTAATATACTGAGATTACTTACCTACTTGATATTACTTATTTAACAATGTTTGGTTTTTGTGTGGCAGACCAAAAAAGAGAGGTCGTGACGATCTTGATACTTTTAATCCAGATTGGATTCGACTAGCACAGGCATGAGGGCGAGGCCTATGCCCAGCCATTGCTGGGCATAGGCTTCACCCTCATGCATGATAAACGTGGTGTATCCCACTGGATACACCACGTTTATCGTAATCGTAACAATGTTTAGAGATTTTAACCTTCAGATTAAAGTTTATTGAATTTCAGGATATCGTGAAAATAATCTGAAATACTTATAAAATAAGAGTTAAAAGTCCCCCATAATTCTTATAAAATATGAGCAACTCTATCGTCCATTGAAACATTTGTAATTAAGTATAACATTATGGACCGAAAGCATTGGAATCAAAACATTCTGACAATCCGAGAACAAATAACTCCTTCTAAGCCATAAATCACTGATATAGGTAAGCTCCGCAGTTTGATCACAGTTTATTAGATATAGGTAGGTACATATTATTAGTATTTCCTGTTATTCGGGGTCAATCGTGATGTAGAGCAGGCAAATGTAGTTTCAGTGCAGAATCTAAATACTACCTATCATTTTATTGATTTTGATCAAAGAGATGACCTAACTAAATAAAATGAGTAGGTACCTATCTCTAACGGCACTAAAAATAATAGGTACATCGTAACAAAGCGGACTACCTACTTACAATCTATTACAACAATTATTTACAATAATTTTAGCTATGAGCCTATGATGTGGTTAATTTTTTAAATTCCCTTTCTTCAGCGTTTCTTTGATTTTTTTTATTTTGTCATGGTTTTTATTTAGTACTCTGGAGACGTTAATATTATTAATATTTATAATTGAGAACACGATTACCATCTCTACGTAATTGACTCTACGTAATTTTGGTAAGTGTACCAACCACTTGCGGGTGTAGTTTCATAAAAGTAGGTAGGTAACTGTCTATTTACCTACTTGTTTGTAAATTAATGCCATGTCTAATCTATGTCCATACCATACACAAGTTTCATTGTAATTAGGTATTCGGAAGATGTATTGTAAAAAAATACTATTTTAGAGAACCGCCATAAGAATATTGCAAACAAAGCTCTTTTGAAAGGTTGGTGGAGTGCCTACGGAACATATAGGTATCAAGCCCGATAGGGACGCTTTCCATGGATAGCTCGTCCTAAGTAGCTGCTAAGGGGGCATCTATTAATTAAGTAGGTACGTGAGGCGATTTATATAATTTGCTGTAGCTATGATAGTCTCCTCCACGTGAAATAGGGTGACATTCGGCTAGACACCCTAAATGTCTTAGGTATACCTACCATACTTAGATTGGAATGAAGGATTTCAGTATATCTAGGTACTTAATATAATTTGTCTAACAGAAAATATAAAAATATCTGCGTGAGAGTTCAAGCCCTGCTAGCCACACAAATACTGCATCAATTTACTTAAATGCCTTATTTAACTTGCTAGTTTTATTATAATTATTGATGACACTGAATGATCCATATGGAAGTGCTTAGTTACATTACGGCTCAACTCACACTTGCGCAGAGTCGATCCAAAATAACTCTTTATATTCCTTTCTTAAATATACAAAACAGACCCAGTCTTATCCGTAACCTTGTAACTTCCTATAAGGCTAATCCCCTTTACCGTTTATGCTCAACCTCAGTTCTTGGAATACAGTGTTATATTTTGACGTGGTGTTGTGGGCGGTCGTCGTCATCGCTATGCTCTTCTTGGAGGAGCAGGCTGTCGGGGGGGCCACGCGGCGGAGCGCGAGCGCTGCCCGACCGCCGCGACCCGCCCCGGCTGAACATCTTCGACAGTTGTGCGAACTTCTTGCGGGACACTGTAAACGAAACATTAAATCTAATGTAGAATTCGCTATATCCCAAATTGTACAAAGTCCAGTATAATATCAGCCTTTCAACATCACTATCACTGCATAGTATAAAACAAAGTCGCTTTCTCTGTCCCTATATCCCTATGTATGCTTAAATCTTTAAAACTACGTAACGGAATTTGATGCGGTTTTTTTTAATAGATAGAGTGATTCAAGAGGTATATGTATAATAGGTTTATATGTATAATACATGTATGTTATTAGTACATACATTGCACCCGTGCGAAGCGGGGACGGGTCGCTAGTACATTATATTTCATCATAATTTTGTTTCCTGCATTCGAGAACCTCTGTCTAACATTTCGGGGAATACAGGCGCGCATGTTGGTATTTTATTTTATTTCATATTTTTTTACCAACCGACCTGACACTGAATTCTCATGGATCTTCCGCCACCTGGGGAGGCGGCAGGATATGTCGGACTCCTACCGACTAAAAAGCGCACTTGGCTTCACTTGCCCTATAGTCATGGCCATGGGATTCGTGACATTCGCTACGAACATGACAGGCTGCAGACCCCTTCGTTCAAGAGACTATAGGTCCTAAGGGTTCCTAATACGTGTGCATTGTAAAAAGACGATGATGGCCTGAGCCAAGATATCAAAATATAATATTTTATTGGTAACCAGTATCCTTCTGAGTTAAAGGTTGGTTCTAGTATCTTAGTATACAGACACATTTGAGGTCAGCGTGAGCTAAAATTGGAAACTCAAACTAAATTCAGGAAAAGATGTTCGGAACTCCCAGTCCTAAGAGCGAAACCAGGGTAACTACATATTTCAGAAAATTAGCAAGTAGGTATAGGTAGGTACTCACTTTTACCCATATTTTTCAGTCTCTCCTTAAACGCTGCCTCATCGTCATGGCACTTTGTTTTTTGTCCTTGCTCGCTGTCTAGCGCCGCCATGAACTCCTGATTCCACCGAAGTTCAGCCATAAACTCTTCGTTTTGAAGAAAAGTTGCAATGCGGTCATCATCCATTTCTAAGCTAAGGTCTATTCGCGCGTCAGTACCGGGCGGTATTCGCAGGAACATCGGCGGTAGGGGTCCCAACATTCGTGGCACCCATTTTCTTCTTATAGCCAATGGAACTGAATCGTCGTCAACGTCTCTGTAAATAAAATAAATAGATTTCAACTTTCAAGATGGTAGTAAATTTAAAAATACCTAGGTATTTATTTAGCCTAAGTACCTAACTTTCAGTCCACTTCTGTTCTATTGCTATCTTTCAGAATCTCCTAGTTCAGAATTCAAGTATAGAATATGATTTTTAGATCTACAAGCAAGTTATGAATTAAAAAATTAGAAGTGCCCCTGATTTAATTTCGTGCCATTCAATATCTTCATTCAAACGACATATCATAGGTCAGGGCCCTAAAATTAGTGGGAGTGGGTAGGGTTGTAGGGTGGTAGTTAATACCTACTGCTCTAAGTTGCTAATATAAATAAGTGCCACAATATAGGGATGAAGTCTGTGGCGTTTTTTTTTTCAGATGGGAATATGTGCACACAATAAATAAGCGCCATCTCAGAATGACTGGGTGTCTTCAAGCCTAGGTACCTGTAAGTGGATAATCGTAGGGATACCTAAATGCGAAAGTAACTCTATCTCTCAAACCTCTGAACCGATTTTGATGAAATCTAGTAGATACAGAGTATTTAACTTATTAAACGATAAACCTTAGATAAAAATAAATGTAATAAGATAAACTTTAAAATAAATAAGTAGTAGAAAATTTCCAAATTTTGTTACTTACTTGTGGAAAATATCACTACTTATTTTTTTATGTAATCATCACGTAGCTATATTTCATATTTTGGTCGGTTCTCTGCCTGGAATAGTGTAGTTCCTTGCGGAAAGTGTAGATAAAACCGTCTTCCTAATCATTGCTAAACACTAGTTAGTAGGAATTTTGTCCAAGTGTGTTAAAACATTTATGCTAGTCATGGTAACCTGTTGCCTCAATTATTATTGTCAGTTGACCTATCTACCGGTATGAGTTTAAATAACAACAACAGAACGAATGGAAGATGTCATCGTTTTGACGGAGAGGATTAATTGAGACCCTGGTATGTTTTGTTCGCACAGTGAGGCCGTCTTTATTCTATGGGCTTTAGTTTGCGTCTTCTGTCCCAAAGAAAATTAAGGAATTTAATCTTATTTATTACTCACACGAGCGCAGTAGTGTCGTCAATATCGTTGTCTGTGGCTCTGCAACCTGAGCGACGATCTTTGCGACGAGATGGTGTGCTGCCTTCCACGCGCTCCATTTCAAGTCGCAGCCTTTCATTCTGATTGTCGGTACTCATAGCTAGAAGTTGGTCAATAGTCGCATCCACCGCACCCTGGTTAGCGCGTAGTACAGCTTCTATAACATCATCGTCCATATCCGGGAACATAGTCTTGAAATCGGTCATCGCCTGCGTAAACTCTAACTGCATAGTGGACGCCATCGCACCGCCGGAACGCGGCACGAGACAGGCAGTACAGAAATGTCACGAGCGCGAGTCCCTCGCCGGCGAATCAGCTGATAAGTGACGCAGAACTACCGCAGTGCTGATGAAATCCGACGCTGTGCGCCTCACAGACATCCTCGCGGCGCACTACACGCCGGCTTGCTGTGTCCTCTACTTATTAATTAGCGTTTTAGTGATTGAGATAGTCCTGTATAGTGGCGCGGTGCACCGGGTGCTATCATGATGTGCAAATTTCACTTTCGTCGTTTTCAGATGCGTTTTGCGCAGGCGCGAGGTGAGGCGGGGGTAAATTGTCGATATAAATAGAGAATGCAGGCGACGGCGCGCGTCCCGACGGCCGACGGCGTCATCCGAGCTCGCACCCTCGCTATCACTGAAACCTGCCGGCAGCGGGAGGCGTGTTGCGCGCGCATGGCAGGCTATTGTTTGTAAATCACGTGCTCTCCAACGTGACCTTTAAAGCTGCCGTGGAAGTTTGGAGGATCTACCTATCCTCATTCTTACGCAACAATCGATTATGTAACTATGATGTACTTTACTAAAAGCGCCCTCAATTTAGGTAGGTAGGTACCTTCTGTCTGTAACTGATGTTGTTGTACGTAGTCTGGGAGGGCTCTCAAGAATGGAAACAACCTAAAGGTTAAGGAATTATACAGGCACAAGCAGGAAGTTGCAGTTAGAAATTAAAACTTGTCGACTTCATTTTATGTATGATTTATTTAAAGAATATTTTACATTAAGTATAATTTAGTAAGTAATAAGTTATACACGTCAATTTAACGTTAGTGCATTTATAATTTAGGTCCTAAATGGTTAAATTAAATAATTTCATTCAAAAATGGCTTTATACGTTTATGAACTGAGCAAATAATCTAAGAACAATTCTTTGACTCTCTCGCCCGTTGTAGGTACTACCGCACATTCATCCGTGCTAGGTGGGCGAAGTTAGACTGCGGATCACATCACTATAGAGTGAGTTTTGTAATGTTTTTGGGCGAAACTTAGAACACGATGTACATACATAAAAGCAGAAAGAATAGACAACCTTTTTAGAATTTAGGCCAATACGAAACAATTTACGGTGTCTTAACAAGTTACCACGTAAAGCAACGATGAGATTAGCAATTTTCTATCACATCACACCCAATACTATATCTAGGTCCTACAGTTACAATTTATTAGCTTGTACCTAAATTATTTAGAATGATTGTTAAGGAGTTAAAGTACTTATAAACATATTTGCCAACGATATGATAAGGCACCAATGAGTGGTATGCAACATTTTTCATCTAAGGAACATTTTTTTCAATGGCTGTACTCAAATAAACTCATGCCAAAATTTAGAGTAGGTAATTACGCACATAAATATTACAGTTTAGTTACATTATTTAGACATCGTTATAGTTCTTATAAGGAAGGCTATTGCAAGCTCAAGTTACTATTAACCCTGAATAGGTGACAAACCACACTTATGTATCTGCTAATAATATATTCTCAATAAATGTATTATTTTATTTTTATGATCGCAAGTAGGTGCAAGTAGGTAATCTTGACAATACATATATTTATCTACAGTATATTGCGGCAGCAAACTGCTGATAATCTTTATTCAAGAGTTACATAGATAATGTACATACATGGTTCGTCGTTCAATGTTAAGATTTGAGTGGGCCTACTACCGTCAAATCCAAATGGTCGGCGTAATGTTGAAAATTTACGCCAGACGTAGTTATGATTTTCGATGCGATACTCAATAGGAATGTCAGTAATACTAGGTATGCAAATAGGTGCACTATAATGTGCATTAGCATTCTCTTGATTTCGTGTCAGTCACACAAGAAGATACCATTAAAATTATCACAATATAAAATCAACATAGTATGTTAAACTAAGTATAGCAAGCTATTTAACGCGAATGAGATACCTTGGTTGGTGTCTCTAAAGGTGTACTTATGATTGGATAGGGAATATAATTCTAATGATTTTATGATGTACATACAAAAATAAAATTTATTATAATCGACATAATGGCACTATACTCATGGTACGACAAATGTATTTTTAAGTCTGTGGGATTGAATCCCACATAAAGGACAAGAGTTACAAAAATAAACAATAAAAAATCCTCTGTGACTGGTCTAAAAATAAATACAACTACATGAAAGTGAAATATGAAGAGTTTAAAAAATTATATGTATAACTTTTTTTAAGTGAAAGCAACGAGGATTGATGACTTAAATAAGTATGAACGCTGTTTTTTAGTAAATAAAAAGCTCTGGAACATTTCTACTGTAGGTACTTTAAGACATCCCGTATTCTTATTCGTTACCTCGAAACCTCCTCCACTCCAACTCATTGGAGGAGAATTCAAGGAATAACTCGAGGGAGCCTCGAAATTGATATTCATAGTTGTTACCTCAAGGAAATCAAGAGATTCCTCGAGTGAGGGTGAGTCGAGGTAATACGTCACGATTTACGTCACCATTTTGAAAAAATATAAAGCCTGTGGTCATATTTCTTAATATTTTGTGTAGTTTTTACCTTGAAAAGTAATTTTTGAGTCAATTTTAGGAACACAAAGCCAAAAATCAACAATGTTTAATAAAAAGAAACAATAAAAGAACAATAATTATGTATTTTTATGGGTTATTAATTATGTATTGTTATGGTAACCTTTCGAAATACGACGCACCTGAAACGATCCCGTAGTCAGAACCTGACACCCACTAAAAATTGGATCAGTGATGGCAAGGGCTATATAATTTGTAATGGTGATAACGTTAATGTTAAAGGAGAATATTATCATTATTTATAGTGTTTTTTAATAATATTTGTTTTAAAGTTATCGTCTTCATAATATGCGACAGGATTGCTCTAGTATCACGTAAATAAGGTCGCGCCCGGTAATTGTATGGTTCATCAAATCATCCATAACTACACACAATTTACAAATTGTTCAAAGTCAGACATCATTTTCAAAATAAACATAGTCTATTCTCTCACAATTGTTACTTTTCTAGGCTTCAGGATGCCTCAAGGTAGATCGCGACGTACCTTAAGTTGACAGTTGATTCAGGAAATTAGTTGAGGAACACTCTAGTGGAGGATTTTTTTTCTACTAAGAATACCAATATCGTTGAGTGAGGTTGAGTGGAGTAGAGGAAACGTTTAAAAATACGGGTGTAGACTAAGTACAGTTTCTTCCATATTGAGCATTTAAATAATTGGTGTAGGATCAGGGCGCATACAATGATAGATTGTTGCGGCACGCGAAGACAATGGACCTGGTTATTATGTAGGGCTACTATATAATTTTATTAAACACTTCGATTATGCAAATCATTCTTTCGTGTGACACAGCATCAAAGCCGCGGAATGAAAGGTCGCACTTCTGCAATATTGTCGCGTTCAAACAATCTCTTAGGGCGAAGCCACATGTACTACGTTGCGACGTCGCATCGCAAAAATCAACGACTGCGAGAATCTACATGACATTGCGGTGCGAAGTCGCAACACAGTGATGAGGCTTCGCCCTTACTAAAGTGCCCTTATTATGGTGTTGAATCCTCGGTGCTGCCAATACTTTATAATTAAATAATGAGATTCAGACGCGGGTTTGCGTGCCGTTTTGTGGGAGCACCACCATTGTGTTGGTTGTTTGCGGTTGAGGCTGTGGGTGCTCATTCTGTGACCTCTCCTGCTGAATTAAAAATATATTAATGTATGTTACATTATTACAGTTAAAGAGAGTTAAGAGTGGAAAATAGTAATTTAAACAATATCTGATGCTGTTACGATTGTGGTTCCTGATTCTGTAAAAATCAGTGATTACACTGTTTTGTTGCTGTTGCAGCACATGGAAAACAAATAGCGATAGTAAGACAGCAAGAGATAAATAGCGATAGTCTGGCAACTGTTATGTTTGACGTATAATGAGACTTTACTTGGGGTGTGTATTAGTAGAAGACTGCGCAAGGAGGAATGTACTTACAACAGTTGTAAGAGAGGGGTCAGCGGCAGCCATGAGTGTGGCCGCGCGGTATGAGGGCGGCGGTGTTTGCTTAACCGCCTCCTCGTAGTCCGGAAGCAGGCTTGAATAGTCCGGCGCAGGCGCAGCCGCGTACGGTGCCAGCTGCGCCGTGGTCACCACGTCATCGCTCGAGATCACGAAAGGAGTCTGAAGAGCGTGCGCGCGCATCGTCAGGTACTTGTAGCAGCGCCATACTACGCTGATGCAGTAGCCCTGCGAAATGGATTATAGATTGATAATCGTAGTTATTACTTAGCCGGGAGCTGACGTTATAATGTACATAATCAATATTTCTATGACGTTTTTGGTATACAAATAAAAACTCGTCACACAATATCGTAGAACTACGAGAAAAAATTAAGTGGTAGGTAATATTTTTACATATTGTAAAATAATCAGCATTTCTATTTATATTATTGTACATGATTATACCAATTTGTAGCCAAAAAACTTGCCATGTCAATATATTAAGCCGTTAATACCTTAAGCAGGACGGCAACTAGAAATGCTGAAAGTACGACGAGCGCCAAAGCTGGTGCGGGCAATTGTAGGAGCTGTGCTCGCCACGGCACACGGTGAGTCTCTCTCACGAGCCGGTGGATCGAGCGCAAGTAGCATAGGTACCCGGTCGCGGTCAGACTGAATGACAAACATAATATTGCAACAATTAATAATGGAAAAGACGTCACGAATGTGGTCTCTGAAGGGTTATGCCTATATTCCAGAATGATGTACAACTTTGATTGTATGATAATTATGACAGTATAACTCTTTTCATAAACACACAGTGCCCTGCTGCAGACAAAAGTTTATTAAAGGTTATTCAGAAATACGTTTTCTATAAGAGAGTGCCTCACTGATTACCTCACTAATACTCATATAATCACGCCTCTATTATAAAATAAATAATAATAAATATTTAATAATATATATATGACAGTTGCTCCTACAACTACTAGACGAATGAGGCAGTAATACTCAGTGTACCAAATTTGCAGTTTACAAACGAGGGCAAGGAAAGGTAATCTAAGACTGATTGATAAATGACTATGAATTTCTCACCCATGGCTATTATGTTAATCCTATTATCAATCATTAACAAAATTGATAATTTGTGTGTAATGATAATGAACATTATGAATAATCGAGCGATTATTGATTATGCAGAGTAAAATGAGTTTTGAACCTAATGCTTATTGTCACAGAGTATTGGTAAAGAATGGCAACACTTACACGGTGATCGCAAAGTCGAAAATTTGAAGGCAGAAGAAAGGCAATAGATGAGCAGGCTTGCCCAGCGCGGCTCCGTAAATCAGCATGAAAGTGATGGCCAGAGTACACACTGTAACCAGTGCACCCACATCCACATCATCTAGTACACAAGTAATTAGCAAACAGTTAGTTTTTTCGGTAATTAAAAAATAAGGGTGTATAATATATATACATATAGGTATTATGTTGGGGTAAGATCGGTGCTGGGGTAAGAACGTATAAACCAAATTTCTGTCTTATTCGGCTATAATTTTTAATGCTAGACAAATTCGCGCTACGTCATGTTCCGCCCCGCGCGCAATGCTAGGTAGCTAAAGGTAAAAGGTAGCATTCAAAATTATAGCCGAATAAGACGGAAATTTGGTTTATACGTTCTTACCCCAGCGCCGATCTTACCCCAACACACTATACTCTTATTTCAAGTAGATCATGAATAGTAAAATACGGGAATTATTTTCAAAATAATTATTTCGATGGTCGTTAGGTATGCAATACAACTTTATTATTGTGTAATTATTTATACATATATTGCATTTTTTAGATTTTGAATTGTAAGTATATATATTTATTTATTAAAATAACTTCCAGAAACGAAGAGCAGCATGCAGATTGGAAGAATTTATTTTCCTAGGGCGAAAAACTGTTTTTCTTAAAGAACCTAGAACCATGAAAGATTCCAGGTAAAACAAATATGGTTCAACCAAATTGATTCACTTTAAATTTATAAGCACCCATAAAATGAATGTTAAGTTCTTAAATGTAAAATTATGGTAAACCCTGCATGACATTGTATGACAGTTTAAGCTGTTACACTAAATAAATAAATTTGATTGAATCATCTAGTATTGTAACTTTAAATTGGTTATGTTCATTTTTTTTTAATAGAAGATAAGGCAGTATGTAAAGAAAAAGCTGTGCAATTGGACTATGACCTCAAACACCACCATTTGTGTAAAACAGTCATGACCTTGTAGTTTATAAACAAAGCAATAACATACAAGATAACAAAGTTATGCATACTGTTAAACCTTATAATACTCCTACAATTAATAATAATAATAACCGAAGGTTTTGTCTGTGCAATTATGGACGAAGTTATCATGACGAATAACAACCGGAGATTTAATGTGAAGGATGGCGCGGTTGACATCTGTCGGGCATGTCACCGCCAGGGTGAATCGATCCGCCACATTATCTCTGGTTGTTCTAGTCTAGCTAACGAGGAGTACCTGCATAGGCACAACCTTGCAACCAGAATTATCCATCAGCAACTTGCTCTGTAATACACTCTTGTGGCATCGCAGGTACCGTACTAAAGGTATGTGCCCGACCCAGTTCTCGAAAATGGCAATATCACATTGTACTGGGATCGATCCATCATCACTGACAGGACTATTGTGGCCAATAAACCTGATATTGTGGTGGTGGACCGAATCGAGAGGCGTGCAATGATTGTTGACATTACCGTCCCGCATGACGGGAACCTCGTGAAAGCCGAGAAAGATAAGCAAATCAAGTATCTTGACTTGGCTCGCGAGGTTGCCGACATGTGGGATGTGGACACAACGATTATTGTACCGATAGTCGTGTCTGCCAATGGCTTAAGAGCCACGAGCCTCGACCAACACCTTAGGAGGCTCTCGTCAGGCGGCTGGGTCAAGGGCTTGATCCAGAAAGCAGTACTGCTGGACACGGCTCGTATTGTTTCTCTCTCTGGAGCCCTGACCGCCGGTAGCTTGGACCCTGTTCCCGATACCGGTGGGCCTCTATTTTTATATTTTTAAATGATTTTGTTTTTTAATTTTAAAAAATGTAAAATATAAGAAACTAGAACAATAAAGGACATAATAATAATATTTTTGGGACATTTTACACAGCATCACCATCTAGTCCCAAACTAAGCAGAGCTTGTACTATGGGTACTAGACAATGGATATAATACTTAAATGCTTTTTTTTTTGTAAATACACTTATAATACATAAGAAACACCCAGACAAACACAAATACTCATGTTTTATCCACACAAATATTTGTGTTCTGTGGGAATCGAACCCACAACTCCATGATCAGCAGTCCGGCACTCCAACCGCTAGACCACAGAGGTGGTCATATAATACCTGAGGATAAACTTACGATATATGAGGCTGTGATCACGCGGCTGTCCGACGTGCTGCGGGAAAGTGCTTGGCGGCGGTTCCACGTTAGACAGAGGCGTTGGCATGGCATCGTTGACTCGTGCTACGTCGCTCCAGTCCCCCACAGGCGCAGAATCACGTTCCAGCTCATCGAGCAGACGAGGATCACGTACTATTGCAGCCAGGAACCCTAATGCTATGAGGTGTAACATCTGCAAAAAAATAATAGTTGTGCTGAAAAATGTAAACAAGTTTATTCATTTTGGAAACAAAATCTTTTTGTATATTTCATTTTATAGGTGGCTATAGTGCATATAAAAGTGGGAGGGATCCCAAAATATTTCTGCTACATACACCACAAGCTAATTATTATTCTCTTGTTGACTAAATTAATTGTCAATTTTACATAATTTTATTATACTAGTTGACCTTGCAGTGTTATGATTTAAACTGAAACTGTGCCAGCTGTTTCTTTTAATACAATTAAGACACTTTTTTCAGGTGGAGAACTTGATTAAAATGATTTGAAGCAACTACTTTAGAGCAAACTTCAGCACTGCTGTGTGCTCACAAGTAAAGAAGTTAGAAACTTACTAGATGCCATGTTCCCAGCAGAATGGTGCCAGTGCGTACATGAAGACAAAAGCAACAGCGCCATTCGCTATTGCGCTCACTGCCCAGTTTGGGTCGAAACCTCAACATTTTGCCCTGTTAAATATGAAAACAACATAATATTTACAAAAACAACATAAGACATGTAAAATATTGCAGATCACAATAGTCAGTATTGTGATCTGCAATATTTTCATTTGGTTTCATTGATACTGTAGGCACATTACAAATAATAAAACAATTAAAACGTACAGACCCAATAGGCAGAAATATATTCTGCAGGATTGCAGAGCTATATTTAATTCAAAACTAAACTAAACTCTGAGGTGCAAATTGTGATAATGCATCATTGAAATTAACATACTTTATCCAATCTGCTGTGTGATGGTTTGTAAATATGTTGTTGTTGCTTGAAACCCTTCAAACAAAACTTTCTAAGGGACTCTCTGAGCAACTATTATAAAGAAAATACCGATTAAATGAATTAGGTACTAAAGGATAACAACAAACTGACAGGATTAATACTGTTAAGAATACAACCTAATTTGAATAATTAATTTTTTTATGGGTTATTCACTGGGTACATAGAAAGATGATATAGGTAAATGAGGAACTGGTTCAATTGCATGATTACAATTTAACAGATTTTCTAGCTACGAATGCAGACAGCTGTCTGAAAAAGCAGATTGACTAATCTTAGTTAGAAAAAGGAAAGTTCTTCACATCAAGATAAAAAGAAAGACCAGTTTTTAACGAGGCTATCAAATCAAACATACAAGTTATGCACCAACTGGAAAATATTGTTGAGACGCATACAATAATAATACGATTTAAATGACCTACGTAACAAATTTCTGCACAGATTAATTCAATTACGTACCTCCTACAGTTTCATAATACAATTTTTTAGCCAATACGCCATTAATAATCCAAAGACACGTTTTCTTTTTCAAAGAACTGATTTATACTGTCAAATGAGACCTTGGACTTTTATGTTTTTGTGATAATAAAGTGTCTATTTTAAAACCATTTTTGAATTATTTGGTGACTGTTAGACCTCTAAATATCTAGAAATGTTTACCAGATATAAAGAAACTACGACCATCGAAGCTAAAGCTATTAGTTATTTTAGTCATGGTAAGCCGTTGCGCGTCGATGTCCCTTCCACCCTGTATGTATAGGTGCCCTCAATTTTTCCCCTTTTTTTGTTGAGTTTTAAGAACATTTCGTTAAATACTCAGAAAATATAGGGATGTAACCTGTTAACAAGATAGGTACGGATGCCCAGTCTATGACGTTAGACGTTCGTTCTAACTGTAGAATTCTTCATTTATGCCAAACAATAGGATGCCTTTGGCAATACCGTAACTAAGGGGTAGAGGTAAGCAGAAGTACCACAAGTTGCCTTGAAAAAGTGTCCAGCTCAAAGATATATATGGAATTAATTATATATCTACGGTCCAGATAGAGGAGGAGGGGTTCGTGGCTAAGTAATAACTAAGCTGATCAACCTATCTGCAAGGTTAAGTCGCGGTCGGTCTGTTGATGGATGACTATTCTTAATACATCGAGGCTCCTCCGTGCGTCGGAGAGCACGTTAAGCCGTTGGTCCAGGTTGACATACGAACACCTATGACAATCGTTAGTAGTAGTCAGAAGCCCCAAAAGCCTGACAACCAGTCTGTCCTCAGGGTATCGGTACTACCTAAAAATAGGATAAGGTCTGATGGCAGTCGCTTCGTGTAAGACACTGATATTCAGCCGCATCTGGTTCGACTTGAAGCCTGTGAAGTGTGTCACTTGTCAATGACTAAAGAAAGGAGAGTTGTCAATTTAACTCAAAGACTGAGCTGATGACTAGTACGCAACGCGGCTTAGAAGTCGATAGTGCAGAAATAGAATGGGTACTTATATCTAAGCTAATTAAATCTGCAAGTTTCCCAAGGTTTTGTTTGGTAGGGAAAACCATTCCATTCATATTTCAACCCTCGGCAATCACAAATTAGTATTGCGGCCGGTTTCTTTTTTAACTTAAAACTTACCCTATTTAGAGATTTCAGAGTAGGTTCCACAGTAAATGTTTATATTTTCAGCATATTATTGTCTTCACGTATCATGATAATTACATGAATAAGAAGCAGTGGGATTAAGAAAATCTATGAATTAAAATATTGTTGGGACACCCTAGCAGACAGAGACAAACTCCTTTTTTTGCCTCTCGCTTTGCTTGGTTTTAGTATCAATATAAAGGTAATACATTCATGGTTTCTTAGATTTGTCTTGTCAATGTCATTGTCAATTTGTTTTTCCTAAATGTCAAATTATTCATAAACGTGTGAGGTAAACTTAATCATTTTTTAATCAAATTATTTGTAATATTGTGTTATAAATTTCTCTTGATATTACAGTTATAATGGAAAAAATTCCTGACCAGATCGGTTATTTGGTTCTAACAGAGGACGGCGCTGTCCTTGAATCTGGCGGAGAATTGGAAAACGACGAACGTGTTGCTACTATAATAACTGATCTCATCTCATTATCAAATAAGTAGGTATATTTTAACTACGTAATTATGATTCATCATAATCATTCGCAACTTTTATTTATTAACGGCACCTCTATAAACCTCTATTTTACGCTTTGAATCCTGTTTCCTGCCGATCTTATCCTGGAATTATGATTGTAAGCCCCGAATCTATATTGAAGCGAAAAGGCATAGCATTGATCTTGTGCTTGCTATTTGAATATTCAGTTGTTGTTTTTTTATTTCAGGGTTGATCCCTTAGCCTTTGGACCAAATGAACAATTCAAGAAGATATCAATAACATATGATGACCATTGGTTTGTAATATGCATATCGAATAAGAAGATATATGTAGTGAAGCGCAGCATACAATCACACATAACTGAAGGCAACACAGTGAATGTTTGAGATTGGCAATATATAGCATCATGGGACGAAACTTGTTAATGAGTAGCCTTGAGAATGCATCATTCAACATTATATTTCAAATCATATTTAGATGTATAACATTTGTGATAAATGCATGGGTTATCAGAAATGTTGGTCATGAAGTTCTTGGTATCATGAATGTAAGGCTACTGCTCTTGGAAAGTACTATTTTATTCCTCAGCAGAGAACCATTCAATAGAGCTTGTTTAGGCCAAAAAGATGAGTTTAGCTGGAGGCAACTGATTAATCAAATTTGGTTGTCAGTACCTGTAAGTTGTATTTTGTCTATAGTTTTTGTTTACATTTGGTTAAATTTGTTACCCTTGGGTCATCCAGAACATGCATTCCAATATACATTTGGTTGCTGGAGTGTGGCTTTGTCATGTGTATTAGAATTATGTTCTGGTAACATAGCATTAATAGCCCAACTCTTCTGTTTTATCAAATTTAAAGTTGCACTAGATACTTTGCATATATTTATAAGAACTGTATTATTCTTATCCATTGTACTCTATGATAGGTCTCTTGCACTCATTGCATTTTCTGTGGCTCAAGTTGGTAGTATTGGAACTATAGTTGTTTGTTATTATATTTTCTTTTATTGGTATATAAAAAGCAAACCCCTCTATGCCAAGGGAGCTCTTAAAAGTAAACTGGTTCCTGAACCAATTTTGCACAGTTTATTTGACAATATGGATGATTTCCAATTTACATCCCTTAGAGATTTCTTACCAAAATATGTGGGATCAGTAAACACCACATTTAATAAGAAATTAAGCACTCTGACACTAAGCTTTGCCAAACAAGGTGTTGTTAAACAATTACTAACAGAAGGAGAAAAATATGTGATGTCTGTCAGCCCTGTTATGACCTTCAGTGAACAGGCCACCTATGATGTTGTAAATAACCTAGGTAGTCTGGCAGCTAGATTTGTTTTCAGGCCCATTGAAGACAGCAGCTATTTCTATTTCACGCAAATGGTAAGCAGAGAATTGCCCCTTCAAAAACAAGATCAAAATAAAATTCAGGAATCATGTACAGTATTGTCCCAAGTTTGTAAAACAGTTAGTTCTATTGGATTGATAGTGTTAGTGTTTGGACAGAGTTATGCAAGGACATTGCTGCTGTTGTATGGAGGCGAGTCATTTGTTGCAAGTGGGCTGCCAGTACAATTACTAAGAAGTCATTGTTTAGCTATAGTTTTGCTAGCAATTAATGGAGTTACTGAATGTTATGCATTTGCCACAATGACTAGTGCCCAATTAAACAGTTACAACTATTTAATGGTACTATTTTCAATAAGCTTTCTTTTATTATCATATGTTTTAACATATATATTTGGACCTGTAGGATTTATTATATCTAATTGTATTAATATGTTTGCTAGAATAATGCATAGTATCCATTTCATCAGTAACAAATATAAAGGAACAGATTATAAACCTTTGGAGGGGCTTTATGTAGGTAAATTCTTTTTGCTGACCTTATTTATTTCTGGGTGCCTCTGTAAACTTTCAGAAAATAAATTATGGCGAGACTCTGTAATGCTTCATATATTTATTGGAGCAATATTGTTATTTTGTGTCCTACTTGCATGGGGATACGAAAATAAAGATCTTGTTATTAAAGTGTATAAAAAGTTTTGGAAAAAAGAAGACAAAGTTTCTCTTGATTAGCATTCAGCTATTGTCAAGCTTCTCTGAGTATTCATTATCAGTGTTAAGAGTATCTAAAATAAATAATTATTCATGTTATAATTTAAAGGTTGTTTAATTTTATTTTTAAACCAAGATAACATAATAGGTATGTTGCTATTTCAGCCAGTCTGATGAAAATAAACCTATGCACAATTCATAGGTACATCTTGAATTTATAACAATAGTTTACATTGGATAGAAGAATATCCCTTTCATTTGCGTTTCACATATCCGTCTTACTTCATCTGAAAAAAGAAAGTGTAAAGTTTTGAGTATATGATCACATCTTGAACAAGTGTTCAATGGTAACTAAATAATAAATGTGAACAGTGTTTTCTCCTTATTTTTAACACTGCTGTGTAACAACAAATCTAGAGCTTGGCTTTGAACACAATATCCTACTTACTGATGTAAATGTTTGCCTGCTATTAAGCATAGTTACCTGCTATTTCTTTGAGATTGGCGTTTTTCTCTTGAATGATAACATAAAACTCTCTTTCATTGGATGATTTCCCTGTAATCCAGTACTCATCAGGTGTTTTAATTATGATTTCTCCATAATTTCCAAGGCTTGATGATAGTTGAAAAAAATAGTTATATTATAATAATATTTTGTTATCTGCTATACAAAAACAACAGTGTTAGCTCCCCTGCATTTATCAAAGCGTAATCGGCTTAGGCCGGTCGGAAATATCTCAGGCCTATTCTATTGTCGTTGATAAGTGTGGGGAGACCCATAGCCTATAATATGATCATGTAGGTTCTGGATAGAAGTCTTAGGATTAAATCCAAGGCTTGCACCTTAGTCACCCTGCACAGTCAAATGATCACTTGCTTAAACTGCGAAGGGAAACATGAAACATCGTGAGGAAACCTGAATGCCTGGGAGACATTCTCGATGGTGTGTGAAGTTTGCGAACTACGCCAGGCCAAGCTGGTGGTATATGGAGTAAACTCTCACATTCCAAGAGGGAACCAGTGCTCAGCAGTGCAGTTGTGCAGTAAAACTGGTTAATGATGTAGTGCTCACCTTTTTTTATCAGAATGTATACTTGCTATAATACTTAAAACTTCAGGCTTTATAGCTGTAGATGGGTGCAATTTGTTGACTGGTTGCTAAAACAATGATTCGGTTAAACATTTGAATGCAACAACATAATGGATTTAAGTACTGGTAATGGTTTACTTACTGAAGTTTTAAATGCTAAATTCAACCTATTGAAGTACACAAACTTGTGTTCAGACACAGAAAGCTGTGCAGTTTGCAATGCATGTAATGTGCATTGCTCACTCATGGTTGATGCTATGGCAGATAACTGAGGACCTATAAATGCGTCTAATGATCTGAACATCTCGAATTGTAAATCGACATTAACTGAAAAAGAAAACGATTTATTTACTGAAGTCAAGCTTCTATAATTATCATAAAATATAGGCACGGATTTTTTGGTCTCATAACTTACTATCAACAGTAAAGCAGACTGTGGCACTCATTGTTCTGTAAACTACTAAGTAATACTGTCGTGTTTCCAAATCATCCTCTCGCATCAAGTGTACTTTCACTAGTCTTTTTAAATCCTCCTTATTGTGTATGCCTTCAGGAGGATGGATAAAACGACCGTGTCTCTGAGCAGCTGCTACTGCACCTCCTTGGATCTCCTTTTCTACCTGTTTTGGAAGCAGCGTTTGCACCAAATATTGGTATAATGTTAGCATGTCATGTGATTCAAGGCCATTCCTGAAGATAAGGATGCAATTAGTCATACATTACAGAACTAATGAACTAAGGTTTATATACAGCAAATATATATCCTGTGAACTTTCCAAGTATTTTTATATACCTACTTACCAAATAAGTTGTTCATTGTAGATAAAAGAAATACACTTGAAATGAGGGTAGTTGACTTCCAGTAGATCAATAAAGCATAATACTTTGAAAAAAGAATTCTTGTCCAGTGGTAAATAGTTAATGCCTTGGATAACATCTGATATGTCATTTGATAGATTCTTTGATGTTATGTACTGGAAATTAAGAATTTACTTAAAATATTTTTTAACAATTACATACTAAGTTCTAATGTCTTGAGAAATTCAAAGTATTTAAATATAAACAACTTACAGGTGTGAAGAACTGATCACACACTGAATATATTTCATCTGTTGAAAAGTGCTTGAAAGGTCCTCTGAACATTCTGAACATCTTATAAGCAGACTTTAACAAATCATACATCACTGATGGATCCACCTAAAAGGATAAGAAGATAGTAGTTTCAAATAATGTTAGCTGCTAGTTAGCTGTCTAAATGAGTTTATGTTCAAATACTTAGTGATGTAATTGATATCTATAAACAATGCAGGACTTGCATATCATCATTTAATGGGAGCATGCTAGGAATGTGGTTTAAGGAAGAGACTTGCAAGACATGGATTATTGAATTCTGAGATTTATTGAAGTCAGCTGTTGATTTACAAGTATAAGTACTTGTCATAAAGATCAAGCAGTGGCAACATTTTTATTTTACTCGAATAACATATAAATGTGTGTGTATTATAAACAAATTTTACAAAGATCTGGTAAGTAACAAAGTATTCATTAGATATTAATGTGACTTACAACATCTCCTCTGCTTTCTCCAATAGCTGACAATGCTTTGGTTGTGTATGGTATTCTCACAACCTGAAATATGATGTTTCATAATATTAAGTGAGTAATCAAGAGTCAGTTTTCCTTGGTGAACACAAAGATATTTTCCTATAAAAGTGAATTTAGCTAGTATTTTATTAAACCATACTATAAAAAAGTGGATGGAAGTCAATAAATTTAGTTATATTACCAATACCATCCAATATCCTTTTTCAGGTTGATAGAAAATATATCTTTTAGTTTGTGTTTGTAAAGCTTCGCAGGGCTCTGATGAAAAAGTTCTGGAAAAACCAAAATGATAGGTATAAAAAAACATAATTGTAACTGTTGTTTTCTGATAAAAGATATGTTATTTTCAACAATTAATTCAACCCAAGATTAAAGCAACTTACGACATAAACTTTACAACAGCTTCACATAAACCAACTTGCATTTTCTGGGTATCAGCACTTGTTGCACTAGGATGATAGAATAATATCCTCTGAAGCTCCTGAAAAATAAAGATTTTAGACGGCCTTTTCAGATTAAAATATTAACATTGCCTGTTTCCTAAAATTACATAATTTTAGTTTCGTTTTATAATAATGTAATTGTAATTGTTTAATCAATTAGATTCATAATTGTTAGTATTGCGACAAGGAACACACAAATACTTACTTCACCTTCTCTAGGACCAAAACTAGAATTAAATATAAAGAATGAACTGATTTTAGTTTTTACATCAATCATTGTTGAGGACTTGGATTTGAACCTTTAAAATAATTTTAATTCACAATATTTTGTCACAAATACAAATAAATTTAAACAAAAATACAGAATTGTCATTGAGACTAAACAAGGGCCACCAAAGTTGTCAAATCAAACTATCAAAGTGCCAAACTGCCAATAGTGCCAATGCCAAAGTTTTATTTTATTTTAATAATGGTTTTGACTTGGATACAAAGTCCTTTAAGCCATAATAAAGTTTGTCGTTTTGCTTGTGCATAGATAATATTAATTAGATAGAAATAATATCTCTGGTCCTGACGATCCGTCCGATCGTTTTTGATTATCCCCATTCTTTTTCATCAATTCATCATAGCTACCGATTAGGAACGATTTATTCATTTTGACGAATTAATGATATTTTAACCCTTTGACCGCCACAGACGTCTACAGACGTCAAATTAAAACTTGCTCATGACGCCAAACGACGGCATGGCACGACAAAAATGACACTTTTTTATAGTGCTTGGAGTAGAGAACACAGATATTCATTATTGACGTGGCGGTCAAAAGGTTAATGTATTGTTGATTGTTATGTAAAAAGAAAGAATAATATTTTTTATTTAATATTTAATTATCATTATTATAAATATATATTTTATTACTTTATTTTTATTAGCACATTAGGGGAGGCGTATGTCCAGCGGCTAGAAGAACTGATGGCCGCTGCGGAAATAAAGTCCTGGAGTGGCGACCACGCATAGTAAAGCGCAGCGTAGGACGGCCCCCAACTAGGACGGACAACCTCGTGAGGGTCGCAGGGAGTCGGTGGATGCGGTCTGCGCAAGACCGATTTTTGTGGCGATCATTAGGGGAGGCCTATGTTCAGCAGTGGTCCAGTGGACGTCCGTGTCTGATAGATAGATAGATATATTATGTTCAGCAGTGGACTAGTATAGGCTGAAGGTGATGATGACGATTATTATTTTATTAATCTAGTTTTTTTTCTCAATAAACTATAAGAACCGGTTACATCTTCTTTCTCCAAACATTTTCCAAACTATTTTAGGGTCGGCTTCCAGTCTAACCAGGTACGGTTGAATATCAGTATTTTACACGAAGCGACTGCCATCAGATCTTCGCAATCCTTTTTTTTTGGGTAATACCGAAGCCCTGAGGATAGACTAGTTGTCAGGCTTTTTGGGCTTGTGACTACCACTAACGATTGTCACAGGTGTTCGTCTGTATTCAACTACTTCCAGCGACCTTTACAAGGTCCTCCATTCATCTCGTCCAGCCGTCCTACGTTGTAGGTATTTTACGATGCATGGTCGAGAATCTTTTTGTCCCAGCCGCTGTCAGTTTTAAGAGCTACGTGCCCCACCGATTGCCATATAAGCTTTCAACTATGTCGGCAACTTTTATTTTTCTACGGATCTCCTTATTTCTTATTTCGTTGCGTAAAGAAATACAAAGTAGGTATAGCTCTTTCCATTGCTCGCTAAGTGATCCTGAGCTTTCTTATGAGACCCATACTGAGCGTACCACGTCTCTGTGCCGTAAGTATATCGTCGCTGGTTTCAGACAAAGACTGAAACCAGCGACGGTACGGACTGCGGTATTGTTGAGGATAAAATGTTGCGTAGTTTCCAGAACGCTATCGAGTCGAATTCGATGAGTGACTTCTTTCTTGAAGTTGAACCTACCTAACTGGATGGTTTGTCCCAGATAGACATAGGTAGGTACTCATCGACAACTTCGAGAACAGAGTTCCCAACAGATATTGAGGTGAGCACGACATGGGAGTTCGACATGACTTGCGTTTTAGAATCGGTGTGCTACTTTACATAATGCTAATAATTTATTTATTTATTTATTTATATATACTTTATTGTACACCATAATAATAAATACAATTAAAGTACTTGATGCAATAAAAAAACATACAATGGGTGGCCTTATCGCTAATTGCAATTTCTTCCAGGCAACCTTAGGATGGACATAAATAAATGAACTTAAAACTGTGGGTTGACCACGGTGCACGTCCCTACATAGGTAAATAATGACTATATATTTATACGTATACAATACTAATACATACTATTATATACTATAACAAATTAAAAATATATGCAACAAGATCTGTATAGAATTTACGACGGTGAGGTAAGTATTAAAATTACTGCGATAAGTAATGTTCCTTCACTAACCTTTTAAACACAGGGAGTGATTGAGTGATACTGCAACGCATTCCACAACCGAGCAGCCTGAACTGAAAAGGATTTATCAAAAAATGTTGTGGAATGCATTGGCATTTTAAGTTTCAAGTTATTCGATGATCTCAAGAATAGTGTGTGGGTATCGCATAAAAACTCAAAACGTTTTTTTAGGTAGAAGGGGGTAGAGGGAAGGAAAAGTATATTATAAAGCAGTGAAAGAATATGAGCATTCCGGCGAAGTCGGATTGGTAACCACTTGAGCTTAACACGAAATTCAGAAACATGGTCATATTTGCGTAAACCAAATATGAACCTTATGCAAAAGTTTTGAAGGCGCTCAAGTTTGTCAAGTTGGTCCTCTGTAAGGTCAAGATAGCTGACATCAGCATAATCAAGGATGGGAAGAAGAAGTGATTGAGCAAGCGCAACTTTGGTCGCAGTTGGCAGGAAGTTGCGTAGTCTTTTCAGACCCGCAACAGAGGCAAAAAGTTTGCGGCTCACTTCCTGTAACTGAGCCGTCCAAGAAAGATTTCGATCAATAAATACTCCCAAGTTCTTAACTTTATCACTAAAAGGTATAATAATATTGTCAATAGAAACTTGGGGAAGAGCCGACCAGTCAATCCTGGAGATGGTTCTGGAGCTCCCAACGACAATAACCTGCGTCTTTGTGGGGTTGACCGTAAGTCCATATCTCTTACTCCAGTTGCAGATACCAGCCAGATCTTGATTTACAGTATGGACCGCGTGCGACAAATTCCCGAGAGGAGCTCGACAGTATATCTGCAAATCATCTGCATAAAGATGGTAGGAAGAAAGTAATCGTTCGGAAATAGAGTTTATAAAAACTGCGAAGAGTAGAGGAGATAAAACGCCACCCTGTGGTACACCGGCTGAGGTATTACACCAAGAAGACGAAGCTTCTTCAATTGATCGTAAATCAGTCGTTCCAGAACTTTAGATGGGAAGGGTAAAATGTACAAATAAATCGTCTTAGTTTTAATGTACTATGTGTGTGTTGTAGTGATTGTAACATTTAGGTATGTACCTACTGCTACTTTTTGGAAGCAATAAAAATACTATTATTAAAAAAATATGAACTGGATCGTAATTTTTCTACCGATTGGAATTCTATAGGTAAGTAATTGTTACAATTTAACGTCTCGGACTCGCCCATCGCTACCCTCCTTCAGAACTCGTTTCTATAGCAACAACAACTGTTTAATAATTAGTTATTGTTGTGGTTAAAAAGTACTTAAAGTAATCTATGGTTTTGATTGTGAGGTACATGTAGTGAGATTTTTAGACAAATTAAATTTTCCATTTTAAATAATTTATAGATTGGATATACTTGAAATATGTCTATTCGAAATCCAAGACTACCGTTATTGCCTGGATACGGAACTAATCCCATGGTGAGTTCATAGCAAAATATATTAAAATATTTTATTTCAATGGTCCTCTGCTCATTCCGTGTCAAGCGGCTGAACACTCAAAGAACACTCGAAATACCTGCGGCAGGGGAAATCTATTAACTTGAGCCACTATCGCTTAATCCCACAGCTGCAAGTCTGTATTTCTAATGTCCACTTCCATCTTTCCCTAGGGCTCTGTGCCTGTAAATTATGAGCGTAGGCCAAAAACATTATTTATAGAAAAAATATGGTTCAAACCAAACAGTCGCCTTAGGGTGGAGTAAAACATGTTTAAAAAAATCTACATAAAATTAAAATTATTTATACCGATGTTGCAAAAGGTTGGGTTGTTTTTAAATTTTGGTATTAGGTAGGTACCTACTTACGCCCGCGACTTCGTCTGCGTGTTAAGTAGAGAATCTAAACTAGCTAGTTAATTAGATCTAGAGAAAGGAAACATTACGACTTTAGGAAAATATTTTTCATTATTGGCATATAGCGCTTGATATATATTTGCGATGAGGTTTACGGGCGAATAAAGTTTCCTAAAAATTCAACAGCATGGAGATATAATAGTAAAATTACAACGATAAACAATGATATTGACTACCTGCTTACAAGACGCATGTGGCGTAGTCTGTTAAGTAGGTAGTCAATAGCACTATTGCTAAGCGTGAGGTTCTGGGTTGCTTCAGGCTGAACAGTGTCATCGGATTGTGCTTTAAAGTTATCAGTACTAGCAGCTCAGTTGGGGTATTTTTATTATTTATATTGCGGCTATAGTATCACTACGATCGAAGTTGGTCTATTGTGATAGCCACTGACTTGGACTATGTGCTCGGCTAATGAATATAGGCTTACCCCAATATGACTGAAAATCTTATTAACGCACCTAAACCTCTGTAAATCCTTGTCTAAATGTATCCTTTACATTCGTAATGATATTCGTCGCAGTGAATGACGGTGAAAAGTTTGCATTACGTGTACAAATGTTTTCAAAAGTAATATTTGGCCATTCTAGATAGGGAAAACGAATTTCGGAGTTCGTCCCATATTCACCACTATCGACAACGTGAACATGTTGATAGACAAAGCGGAGGGAGTCAATAGGGTGCCCTCGTTGTACTGCCGTAAACAAGCTCCAGATCTGCCAACTTGGATTATGTATGATAAGAGCGTAAGTCTTGTATATATTAATTATTTAATGTACAGATGCCAGCAGGTCAAGCTATCCAAAACTGTCAAATTTTCCCAATTGAAAATGAACCTTATCACTTTGATTTAAAGTTGAAAATCTATCATAGAAATCTGACAGATTGGGGTAGCTTGATGTGCTGTCCTCTTTACTACACCTCAAATAAAACCAGTGGTTTAGTAGATACCTCTGCACTCTCAAAATGCAGAAGGTTTATCATCGCAGCTTCCATTTTTTTGACTACCAATTGATGCATATGATGCTGATACTGATTATAGGTACTTAGAATGAAACTAGTATGTTCTTGTTTATTCCTCTAATACAATGTTTGATACATCCAGATCCTACGTTTCCAAGCCTTCTTTCAACAAACGTTGCATGAAAGTCGTTGTGGCTCTCACATTTTACGCAAAGTCGATATTTTTTTCTATCTTGAAGATGGTACTATAAAGGTTATGGAACCGAAGACGGATAACAGCGGGTTGACGCAAGGTATTTTTCTTTCTATTTTTTTATTTTCTGTCGTGCATTGTCGTTGCAGTAAAGCCTTTTTGTTGTTGTCTAGGAACATTGATAAGTCGCCAAAGAATTCGTCTACCATTCAGTTACGATTTATATTACGATGTACTCGATCTGAACATTGGGATGGAAGTTACATTCTTTGGAAAAGTATTCAAGGTAAGTGTGATAATTAGGTAATAAATACCTATTGTTAAACTTTTTTGTGATCCTACTGTACGCAGATACGGACGATTCAAGCGGCCTAGTTATTTTAATTTTTTTTTTACTGTTTCAGATTGTAAATTGTGACAACTTCACGAGAGTGTTTCTGAATCGCCTCGGTATCAACGTGCCAGATCCTATTCCATATCCAGATGCTATTGAGGTAAGGGACAGTGCGACTACTTTTAATAGCAATGCTCATAATGGCGTATTAACTTGTTTACACTGCAATAATTTTTTTAGAGATCACGAGACAACAGAAAGCCACCCAAACAAAGACCTTTTAGACAATTTTTGGATTTTGATAGACAAGTTTTGAGGTAAGATACATTTTAATTATTGTCTGTTTGTTATTTAAGAACGTTAGCAAAAATTTATGTATATCGAAGTTTGATTTGATGTTATTTTAAACATTTTTTGTTTTTAGGTTCTACGGTTATTGGGATGACCGTGACGCAGAATTCGGTACTTTACATAACCTAGAGATTCATTATTTTTTAGCAGACGATACTATTGAGATCAAAGAAACATTAGCTCCGAATTCTGGCATGGAAGCGGGACCGATGTTCTTAAAAAGAATGCGTTTACCGCGTGTGAGTTACCTTACTCCGTTCTGCGTTTACTCAATTTACTCGGAGTATTTTATAGGCTATAGGTATTATATTCATATTCAGGCTCTTAAACTTGACCCTACATAGATTTTTATAAGAATTTGTCTGTGGTGTCTTAACTGAAACTATGAGGAATGTCATTCTCAATGTGTTGAAATGATGAATAAAAAGGATGTAGATAGTTATATTCAGTTTGCATAGGTTCCTGCTTATTCTCTAATTAAAGTTGATTATTTTCTAGAAAATACCAGCCAAGATAGAAATGACAGGTGGTCCGCTAGTACCGTCATATAGTCCCGCGGACCTGAGTATCGGAGCAGTTCTTAACGTATTCGGACGCAACGTTGTTCTTACTGATTGTGATCCTTTCACTAAGGAATATTATCGCGTTACATATGGATTCGGTAAGTATGTTTAGATTATATAATATTGTATGTAAGTAGTTATTGTTTGTAGACAAAAGAAAGGATGGCTAAAAATTCGTTAGGTTTGTAAATAGCAAGCGCGATTTATTGCGGTTGCTATGCACTGATTCAAATAATGATGACCGAGTGGCGCACAGTTTACTCCCCTGCATTTTTAAGATGTGGAACAGTCTTCCTGCTGATGTTTTCTCATTGCACTGTGATCCCTAAAACACCGTGTATACAGGGTTCTCATCGCATCAGCAACTGCTCTAGTGCTGCAGTTTTCCATGGTAGGTGACAGCTTACCAAGTCTGATCGTTTGGTGATGTAAATTATTAATAAATGTTAATGATATAATCGAGAATTGGTCTAAGCTTTTAAATATTAAATACGTTTTAGATACATTTACTACGTTATCAATGCCACAAGACGAAAGCAAGGAATGTATTAGTTCCAAGATGTCCGATCGGGAATTACCGCCATGGAATGGATACGGTAGCTATGATGACTCCGCTGAGAATTGCCGTACTGTTGAACCCAAAGCGCAACATAGAGACTTCATCAAATTCTTAAATAAAGACAGGTAAGTACCTACTTATGTTTGAAGTCATTATCTAAATATCTCACTGTAAATATGACTGTCGATTGTGGAATGGTACCTAAACAGGTCCCGTTAAACACCGTGTGGTTTTAGTCGTAGGTTCCTTCTGGATGTGAACTCCAATACGCCCTGTCGCTCGCTTTCCCCGAATATAATGGGTATTATATACCTTATTATAAAGGGTAAAGAAGCAGTGATAGCCTAGTGGTATGACCATTGGACTTCCAAGTCAAAGGTCTCGAGTTCGAACCCAAGGCACGCACCTCTGACTTTTCAAATTCATGTGCGTATTAATAATTAATTATCACTCGCTTAAACGGTGAAGGAAAACATCGTAAGGAAACCTGCATACCTTAGAGATTTTTCTCGACGGTTTGTGAAGTCTGCCAACCCGCACTAGGCCAGCGTGGTGGACTATAGCCTAATCCCTCTCAATATGAGAGGAGACCCGTGCCCAGCAGTGGGACAGTATATAGGTTGATGATGATTATAAAGGGTTACCTTATGATATAAGTATTTCTTGAATTTAGATAATTGATAAAATTTCCAATGTTTTACCAAATAAAATTATCTTTATCTTTATCTTCCGACTCACAGGATTGGTTTTGATTCCCACGTGCTGCGCTTTTCTGCTCGTCTGATTAGCGACAATCCCGAAGACTTGCGACGTTACTTCATCATCAAATATTTCTTATGTGATGACACTATTGGTGTTTTTGAACTCGGAGAGCGCAACTCGGGTTTTCTGGTAAGTACCATTCTCGGTGACTGTTCTGTTGCTGATAAGTGCTTATATTGGTGCGTCTAGGTACAGACGCCAGCAGGTCAAGCTATCCAAAACTGTCAAATTTTCCCAATTGAAAATGAACCTTATTTTGTTTGAATTAAAGTTGAAAAGATTGTGGTAGCTTGATGTGCTGGCCTCTGTATACATCAATAACTCGCGTGGTGCGTTATTTCATGCTATTCTATATGTTTAAGTAGTTTGATGTTTGCCTTTTCGGCGCATTTGTAGTTTAGCTGTATTTATCTACGTGTGACGTGTAGTTTCACAGTTGTTATTCAACAGGGTGGCAAATTCTTCCGACGTGATAAAATGTATCTCCCAGATGTGGACTTCTTTGTGCCTAAGGAGCCCCCTTCGTATACGGATAAAGACATGTGGGTGGGCAACGAGCTAGTCGTCAACAAGCACCGTTTCCGACTCATCGCTGCTGACGAATACGCTCTGCGTTACATGGAAATCAACGCTGAGCAGGTGAGCTTGTTCCATCGGAATTGGTTTCAACTCGAAAGTATCTCATAATCTAACATCACGAAGGTTACAATATTATGATCCTTTTGTAATCACTACATAGTATAAAACAAAGTCGCTTTCTCTGTCCCTAATATCCCTATGTATGCTTAAATATTTAAAACTACACAACGGATTTGGATGCGGTTTTTTTTAATAGATAGAGTGATTGAAGAGGAAGGTTTATATGTATAATACATGTATTTTATTAGTACATTGCACCCGTGCGAAGCGGGGGCGGGTCGCTAGTATTTGATAAGTCTGAAAAGTCTAATGATATCAGCGCATCATATTCTTGAAGTACTTAGCTTAAACATTTTAACGAACACCCAGTACCTATACATATATCTCGAATTTAAAATGAGCGTCTTCTAAAGCTGACCAATGCCAACCTATAAAAAACTTGGTCAACATCTTCCCTAAGCTTCGGCATTTAAATTACTCCTTTCTCTATTCTTCTTTAATTGAAGGGCTTAGCTCTTGTCGGTGGAGCCAATGTTCTCTATCCTGTGCTTTTGGCTCGGCCACTTCATATTGTTTTATTAATTACTTTTAATTCTTTATTGTTTGTTAGTATCCTATGGCGAATATAGCTTTGATAATGGACAAGATTCGACGTACACTGGCGTCACAGGAAAATGGTTATAAGAATTTTGTAGCAAAATACATGGACGCTGTAGAACCTGAAAAGAAAGAGCTTATGTCGGTTAGATGTTTTAAGTAAGTTCTGTCGCCATTATCTGTAAAATTTAATGTAGGGTTAAACTAACTCGGTTATTATAATTTATTTTGCTAAAAGGCCCAGTACCTACTACTAGATATAGTGTCATTTACAGAATTTTTGTTTTAATATAGACAAGCCCTGAAAGAAATAATGTGCGAGAAGATGACTGAGCATGAGTTTATAACACTGATAAGATTCTTTCGTGGTGACCCTGGAAAGGAGAGGAGTCCGCGTCGAGAGATGGTCAGGTAAGCTCAGAATAAATCAACGTCTTTTAACCGTCTACTAAGATATGCGACGGCTAATAATACTTGTTTTAATATAAAGGTCCCTAGTTTTCACGGAGCTAACACGAGGTTTGTGGGACGACCGGGACCGTCTGCGCGAAGGTTTGATGCACGCCGACGCGACGGGCTCTGGCGTGCTCTCCGTAGAGCGCATGCGCCAGTTACTGCGTGCACACCGCCTGCCCATCAACCCCGACCTCCTGGACTGTATGCTGCAAGTGTGAGTATTTTTCTATAGTGGGTTAGGCCTTTGGGCTGGCTTGCGTAGACTTTGAATCTTATGTTAGCGATTGTGCACGTGTCCGTAATTATACACATGTCGAAGAAGCTTTCAAAACATATTTGAATATAATATCTTTATTTGGAGTGAAATCTGATACAATAATTTGATTATAATAATCTGTTATCATTAGATTGATAAAAGATGAGAACTGTAACATTCAGTACGACGACCTGATGACGTTCCTAGACTTCCAGACTCGGCCAGTGTTCAACCTCACTGAGGCTGATTACGAGAAGGTAGTGCGGCATGCACCGCCCCTCAAATATACTGAGGTGAGAAGCTTTTAGTTTAGTTTCAGCTGCGCTCACGCTTTTATTCCTAATCGGTGTTACAACAGATAATAATAGGATTATTTTAAGAACACAGGCAGTAGATCCTAAACTCCTTTCTATGATTAGCAGTTCTGAAACATTTTATATGATGATAACCAAACTAATGCCTGTAGACATGTGTAATCTACCGTCTTGCAACTTGTCTACAAGCGAAGTAGAGTATTGGACAAGACCTAATGTAGTTTCTCTTGTAGTGTAAGCTGTGGGGTGAAGCAGAGATGGAAATACAAAGCGGATTCGTGAACTGGAACGCATTCCTTTGTCAGTTGAACCTCGATCACCTCGTGAAGGAGCAAACGTAAAAGTAAATTTAGTATAGATACCTACCTGATTATCAACTCACATTGTACATTTACAGAGATTTTATATTATATCTGTCCTCATTGTTTATGGAATACAACTATATAATACGATAATGGGGGTAGCCGGCAACTAGAGAGAATCATGGTCTTTTTTTTTGTATGTTTGTTTTTAAATTAAATAACATTCTGTTCACTTATTGGGTATGATAATGATGACATGACTAAATCTGTGTCGGAAGGTCAGATTTTTTTAAATTATGACTGTACTCTATAAATTACTGCTTACGCTTTCCCATATAAAATAAAGAGGCCCCAAATAAAATGTATTTTAAATAAATGTACTTATTATGAGTTAACCAAAAGTTAAATACATGGCTATGGCCTACAAATATGATGAAAAGCTAAAGCTTATTGCAGACAAATATTTGGGATCAATATTATCGCAGTGCCTATTAGCGCAGATTTTCAGGATAGAACTTCAACCTCTTGACGTATCTCAAGAATGCGCTTTGAACGCGAATGTCGTTTTAAATATGTATTCATCACCATCATACTGATAAATATAGATTAGATTACTGATAAATGTACTGACTAATATAGATTAGTCCAGTGCTGGGGAATATGTATTATACAGGGTGTATTCCTTACCTCGACTCAATCATGTGAATTTATTTTTATTTTGGAGAGAATAGGTATTTAATTTAATTAGTTAAGTAGATAAATTTATTGGTGGGATATTAGAACTGATTGAATTTGTGAGTAGGTATCTATAATTGTGTGTGCTTTGTATTTAAGAGTGATTAAATGTATGCTGTGATACAAATTCGTTTGGTTTAGCCTCGGAAAATTTGGGATGAGTGACTATGAAGCGTGGAGCAGGGACGATTTTCACAAAATCACTAATAAATACACCATCCATGTTTCGAATTTGTGTAATTATTTTTTCCGATCACAATAAATACGATTTAAATCATTCACTCTGGATTCAACATTTAGTTACAATTCAAATACATTATCATAGGTACAATACACATTCACTGTTGCAAACACATCTTCACAACATTGAAAATGTTCCGTGATGTAATTAGTTAGGACTAAAGTGACGTAGAATTATAATTGTGATTATTATTACAAATGGCTACACACTACATTCACGCATCAAACTAGAACTGAAAATAGCAAATAAATAACTTAAAACTAAAATATACCTACATCTAAATGACTTCGTTCTAGTAATAGAATATAATACCGAATTATTTTGTATATTGATTCGATGTCATTTGGTCTAATTTTAAATAATATATCGGTTCAAACTCAGAAATCATGTCTAATAAATAATATTTTGTAAATTGTTTTTAAGAATTTTAACTCAATGTCATGTCATATAATTGTTATATATTATGTACATTTTGGGAACGTATTTAATTTTGTTATTTTTATTTACCTTCATCTTTATTAATATTTGCAGTCATCAGTTGTATCAATTACATGGCACAAAGCATTCACTTGTGTCGATGCAGCAATACATTTATTTTACTCCTATTATATTACAAGAGGTATACAACATTAATTACTAAGCATTTAATTTATGACACTGGACAGATTGTTACATATAATTTAGATACCTAACTATAATTTACATATTTACAATTTCTTTAATTTTTTATTATAATTATTGTCAGTTGGCATTGAAGCTCGATCTCCAGTTACATTCTTTCTTTATTGAAATTATAGCTTTTAATTTATAGTAGGTAGGTAAGTACTTAGTGATCACAAGATAAAATCTTGATTAGATTAAAAAGTATTAGGTACAGTACTTCTTGATTGTCTCAGTGGAGAGTCTTCCACAATACTACGTCTATTACTAAAAAAAATTGATATTCATTCGTGGGCTGTATTTAGTTTACTACATCTATTTTACTATGCGTTGAAAGTCCTTAGAGATCAGTAACGTGACGTTCCGCCAAAAACACCAGTTGTTGTTATGATAATTATGGTAATTTATACTATTATTACACTAATCACCACATGTCCTTTACTCGCTCCGCAGCTGGTATTTGAGGTCGGTACCTGAAATAGAGTACACAATTTACTTGAAACATGTTTAAAAGTACCTAGTAATTTATTTTATGTAGGTATGCTATGATTGGATTAGTTATAGGAAAATGTGTTGATCAAATAAGTCAGACCTGTTGTAAGCAATTGCAGTATGGATATTATTTAGAACTACCTATATTAGACTATGGCGACACTTGCAAAGTTTCGCAAGATCGTCGTTTCTCAGCAATCAATTGCATCAATACTCACTTTACATAAAATTTTGCAGTTTTTCATCAAAGTAAATTCAGGGCAGGAATTGCAGCCTTATTTTACATAGTGACAAGACCGAGATGTACTCGTAATGTACCTATGTGGAGGGATAGAGGGCGGCGACGCTGGCATAGCTCCTGTGGCCAGTGGTGACATCTTGATGCCGGAACTGTTACCGTTTATACTTGACCCCAGACTCGACGCTGAGTCGGCTCTGAAACAAAAGATAAATAAGACAAAAGGAGCTTTAGGAATATTGTCTTTTGATGGCCTCGTTTGAGTTTAATTCCTGGAATTTTCTATGAGGTGTAGTAGTATCTCCGAGTTTGACTTGTGTCCGGTACTAAAAACTATACAAGTATAGTTTTTAGTCATCAGGGGGCGAGCCTATTGCCAGACATATGTAGTAGTAGTCCTGGTATATGTTATGTAGACAGAACTTCACACTGGATGTAGGCTGAGATGTATTGTTGTATGTACAGTACACCCACAATTTGGACCACTTATTAAGACATTTGACTTCGACACAGAAAACCTTTTCTCGACCTAAAAATCAAAACCATCTTCGTACAAATTCCAATATCAATCCTTTAATTTTTTTATTGTTATAATTCAATACACGCGCAGACATTATAGCTAGCTGTGGCCCGGATTTTCACTCACATTTATAAGGATTTTTTAAGTGGTGAGGTAGTATGTCCTTTTTTAGGATTCAATCTCCTTGTCAAATTTTATTGAAATCTAAGGTACCAGACAGACGGGGTTACATAAAATTGCATTTATAATATTAGTAGAAGTATAGATTGAACTTTTAGGTACCTGTCGATCTGTCTCCTGAAAAGCGGATACCTCCAGGGTGAGTTGGGTTTCCTCTGCTCATGGTGGTAGGCAGGGTTGTCCCGACCCCTTTCATTTTCGCTAACGACCGCCATCGAGACTTGACCTTCTGTGTCACGGGTCTTTGACGACAGTCTTCTGCAATGTTGAGAAGTGCTACGATTAGGGACAGAAAGCAATATTTTTTTATGTTGGTGGTGGTAATGTGCCATGTTGATATTTTCGAAGACTGTTTGACCACAAGTTTTAAAATTGATGCTTGTGGGAGCAAGCTTTAAGCTGCAGATAAAAATTTACAAAATAACTTTTTTTCAAGTTTGACACTTCGTATACTATAAGTGGGATTGGTAGTAACAGTCTTTGCTGCGGTTCGACTCGTGGATAGCGCTGAAAAGGGCACGAAGTGAGGTTAAACATTGTTTTGAGTATTATTTTTAATAAAGTCTATAGTTTAGGATAGGTTCCTCTTATGGTCTGTAACGAATATTTTTACATGTTTGAACAATTTCCTCGCAATGTTCTGACTGTTGGGTCTCAATATGAAGACTGGCCGCTTTGAAAATATCTCAAAAAGCAACAGCTAAAATTGTATCAAGTTACAAAATGGTTAATGTGCCATAATAACTGATGGTATGAGTGTCAGTGTGTGAGTGTCAGTACTTAATTATTCTTTTTTTTAAATTATCACCTAAGTATTCTAGTAGGTAATGATGCTTGTGTTTGCGGCCTGGCTCGTTGTCGACTGTCGACAATGAGCACATGTCTGTCGTACGGTGTGTCGTAATCCACTTCCAGCACCGTGGAGAATCGGTGTGGCCAGACCAGGTCCAGAATCGCGATTATCAGACCAACAGCAACACATATGCAGCCTGCAACCGATTAACAAATTCTTTAATTAGCAACATTTTGTCGGTCATTGTAACAATTATATTCTTTTATATTTTTATTTGGCAATTGTAATTAGATTTTTTATTGATTAGAACTGAATTAACAATCTAGTTTCAACATTATGTGGCAACACTTTTTAATAGGTACTGACTTGAAATTGGAATCAAGTAGAAATTGAAAATGTTTTGAATAACTTGTAGATATGGAGACAAGAGTAGGTACCTAAGTACATTTAATTTTTGTCTAGTTATAATTTTTTTGAAGAAACTAGACAAAATGTACAAAACTAGACAACATTTTACTAAAAGATTTAGTAAAGTAATTTAACAAACTAGTTAAAATCAAAGTCATACATACATATCTTATGTACATGAAATAAAATATCATTTGTATATTAATATGTATGTACAAAACTATCAATCATTTTTAGAACAGTCAAGTCTTTAAAAGTACGCTACAGCTAAAGGTCAGCTATTTTGCTTACCTATGTCAACTATTTGATTACAATGAATTAGATGTACTTTTTTAAGTTTGATCATACCCGCTATCAACACAAGCCAGAAGCACCAGCCAAGTGAGAAAAACAGCATGGCTCCATCGAGGCGCACGACTAGAGGAGCATGTGGCAGCGAGGCCCAGTAGCCTCCCGCGGCGGCGCACAGCGTCACGCCCAGTGTAGCCATTGCGTATGCGCCGTACCGCGGCACTACCACTAGTAATAGGTTCATCAATAACCATAGTGCAAGCGCCGTCCTAGAACACGATAAGAGAGGACATGAGACTAATTCACAGACAGAATTCTGGGTTACATACATTAAGGGAGGTAGTAATTGAAAAGCTTGCAATTTATCTAAATAAATGTCCATACCATAGTAGAGTGGATGTGGTGTATCCCGCAGCGCGGTACTTGGCCCCCCAGTCGAAGCCCTCGTGTTGTACGGCGAAGTGTTCCGCGACTGACAGCAGAGGGAATGGCAATCCTCGCGTTAACCCGTCTCGGTAGAACTCCTGGATGGCGCCGGCCTCCTCCCAGCGGAACTGCTCGTTGTAGTCAACTCCCGGGTCACCCACGCTCGTATTGCCCCAGGATAGGGCTGGAATTATAAAATACACAAAACATTAAAAGTTCTCACTTAAACAAAATATCAAAAACATTTTCAGAGCTATTTTCTAGGATTCGTATTCGTAGGATATACTTATACCTACCATATGAGACCTATAATATGTATAAGTATATAGTATTTCCTGCCATCCTATTTTTATTTTGATTAAATTGGAATAATCTTACCGGTGAGAGTGACGTTGACATGTCCGAGGCCTACGTGTACGGCAAGCCAGCAGTCCAGCCGCTCGGCTGAGAAGGCGCGATAGGCGGCGCGCGCCACGCGTGCTCCCGCCACGTGCCACGACGAGCCGTGCTTACACACTGGAACCGACACAACAAAAACATAAGCAAAAACCACGAGGCTGTACATGACGACAAAAGAACTAAGTACGACAAAAACTGCAAATAAAAGAATGTAGTGTCAGAGAAAAAGAGCCGGATCTGACCTTTTACTTGCGTTTACGATTCGTATTGCTCAAACGAAAGTATTTTATGAAAGTTGTTGCAATTTGAATTCAGTGAATGCTGACAAGCAAAAGCTTACTGCTAAAAATATTCAGTTCTGTCTCAACAATGACATTTTAAACTTTGCATACAACACAGTTTTGCCTTGTACCGTTATTAAAATTATCGCAGCCGGAATATCTTAGTACTTGCATTGAATTTGTAATGAATTGGTGTTGCTATAAGTAAGCTCGATTTAGAGGAGTGAAATTGATATTTCACGTATTCGATACTTCGGGTATGTACAACACATGACAACAGCAGATGAAGTTGGTACAAGGTGCAGAGTCAAAATTGCGTTTGACACACGAAAATCGCGGTCAATGGCAGAAGGCAAGTTGATTTCACCACTTGAGCGGTCACCCGAAAACAATGGCGGATTCATTACGAAAAAATTTACAAAATCTTTATAGTTACATCTGTATAATTTGGTTATGGTTTTAAGAAACATGTTCTATGATTAATTCTGTGAATTAAATAGT
Source organism: Acronicta alni (assembly GCA_964056405.1). NCBI lineage: Eukaryota > Metazoa > Arthropoda > Insecta > Lepidoptera > Noctuidae > Acronicta > Acronicta alni. The sequence continues at coordinate 9,800,046 of OZ043927.1, read as the reverse complement.
AGGTTATGGGTACATTAGCATAGCTACCCTTTGGTACCGTTTATCTCATAAGGAATGTGTCCTTCCCGATCATTGCCTTGTATATCTTTTTCATTATCACCAAGCATCATTAACCTTTTCCTAAGTTGACTAATGAACCAACTTTATTACAAGTAGGTATGTGAATGTGTAATAATATTATTATGTATCGATCGTAAAACATACAAAGAACTTTATATAGTGTCATATTATCAATATGAACAAAATTATCAATCTATGCAGAATTGTAATTTTAAACTCTAATCAATGTAGTTGATGAAATTAGGACCTTAATTGTATTATCAATAATTGTTAAGTTTGTCTGTATTTACGTATCTGTCACTATTTTCGTTATGATTAGTAAGGTCACTGTCAATAGCAGCGGTAATTTATATTTCCTCACTATTTCGTAGTCTTCGACATTTACGAAACACTTAGCTATAACTAAATTAATAAAATTTAACTGAATTTATTAAATTATCTTGTTACTACTTACTTATTTTTAAGCAACAAGTGCTTGCGTTTTAATTAAATATCCATTAAATTTTTCATGGCAAATGAGAGTCATTTAGTCGTTAAAATCGTTTCCAAGGTTGTAACGTCCATCGCAATGATTAGCGCTTTTAATGTCGGTAAAAAAATTGATTCACACTATAAAGAAGATGTTGGTAAAATTTTACTGATGACAAAAACTCGAAAGTTGTATATTCCATAATGCTTACCTAGAATGACGGTGCCGACGAATAGACTAAGTGTGACTATCGTGAACGTTGAGAATCTCTGTAACAAACAATGGATTGGTCTTAATGTAGGTGCTATGAGTTAAACCTAGCCATTATCGTGATACTACAGATATTGTGTAAATTTATATGCTCTCCGTAATACAATCAGGTGGATATAATCTTATGTTTAATGTAACATTTAAATTATACAGTAGATAATAAGATATATAAGATTGACCAGAAATATTAAAAATGCATAAATATTTAACTAGCTGTTCGTGTCTGGCCTCAAAAAATGTTATTTCATAATTATAAATCTTCGCGATTCTGGGCAAAAGTGTACACCTTGCAGGTTCAATGACTTCCAATTGCATAACTGGCAAGGGTTGTTGGTAGTTGTTCCTTGTCCTTGGTTCTTTAAATATGTTAAAAAAAGGCTTTGTAAAAGCCAGTACCTAGTATTTCCGGTTTTTGTGCGATGGGAATTAGGAGCTAGTTCCCTTATTATATGTCAGCGGCAGCGTCACGTATGTCCATTCTATACAAGGCCAGAACGCAGCCATAAGAAAGTGTTCGTTAACTGCTGTAACATTGTCATATTTTTTAATCTTTGATTACAATATACATATACACGAATTTTGCGTACTGTTCGTGTATTCGTAACATATACACAGCAAGTCCAAGTTCCAAACTATACTGCGTCACTTACGCTTTGACAAGATTTCCCGCCATATTCATACTTGCGCGAATCCAGTTTCACGAAAAGCCATTTGCGCGGACACTTGTGCGAATGGGCGCACAAAATTAGCTAATAAGTAATCCGTTAGCTATCAAAAGGTTTATTTCTTCTTTGTACAATGCACCATGACTACAATATCTAACGATTGCGTACACAGACACACCTAGAAATAATAATGGTAAGCTGATGTATAATATATATATCTATAGTGGGCTAGTGGATTATTCTATATTCTCTAACTAGCTAAGTACCTACCTATTTTCACTATGAAATATTCATGCATACTTTTCATGATTGCCAGACCTTAATAAAAAGTGATTTACAATATATAAAATATACATGACCAGTTTCCTATGGCGGCGTTCTAGACATGTATTATATATGGAAATACATTACAGCGTTTGCTTACACTAGTTTCAGTATAAGAAATGTAATATATTAAGAGTACAACCTCTTTCCTGATGCCGGGGAAGACAGCAAGAAAGGCGACGTAGAGCGTAAGCGCGGCGATGAGCAGCGCGAGCGCAGGCACGTCCGCCGCGACAGCCGTGCGGTTGTGGTACGCGTACAGGGTCGGCCCGCCTTCCTCGCGGAACGCGTCGAACCACCCCTTCATCGCTCACCCAGCCTGAAACAAGGACGATAACATTTATAGTCTTTGATTATATACTTGTCTAGATGGAGCAATGCAAACAAACGACACGCGAAAACTGGGGCCAAATTGCGTGATATGTGTGAGTACCGCTTGTGTACTTATTGTAGTCAAACTGTCAAGGTGTGCGTGTTTAGGGATGCCTACTCCAAATTATTAACTTACCTTTTCTCCATTATTTAATGGGATGACAGTTAAACGAAATAGGCTGAATAAAGTAATTATTTTGTAGATTAGTGTTTTATTTATTTTAATAAAAACAAAAAATACAATGAAAAAATATATACAGCAATTTATAGATCAAAATCCATCTCTTTGTATTTGTTTTCGAAATAGTTTTTTTTTTATATTTCATTTCGTGTCCAGGCAAGTTATCATTTACTGATCAAATAAATTATGTAGGTAATTATTAAATTAATAAAATTTTCTCATCGAAAGATGATGACTGATATTTGCATTTTATCTCCCATAGTTTCGCCAAAACTCCCTTGTAGTAAATTGACAACACCGGCTAATCTGTCGAAACTACAAATTAACGAATTGAAAAATCATGTTTTCATAAAATAATAGAGGTTAAATAACAAAACTTACCGATGTAATATGATCTTAGTGTAATTATACGGTTTTCCCACATAATTGCGACACAATTTGACAGCACATACCGACATAATTAATTATTTTTCGAGAACTCCACACCCTGAAGTGATCCAAATGACACTGACGTAAGTGAGAAGAGAGTCTACCAATTTTAGTAGACTTTATTTGGGCCGTTCTGTACGTGTCAATGTGGCATCTAGACAAGTATATAATCAAAGTTTATAGTATTGGTTTGGGCTAAAGTTTGAGTTGTTGGGAGTTTGTGAACTTAATTCATTAAAGAACGGTGACCCACCAGAAGGTCCTAACAATTGTTTTTCTATTGTGCCTGCTAATTATTTCTTGATAGGTTAATACTCATCGTCAATGCATCTACTGACACATTGCTGAGCACGGGTCTCCTCTCTGAAAGAGAGGGATTAGGCTCTAGTCCACCACGCTGGCCTAATGCGGGTTGGCAGACTTCACACGCCGCCGCGCCGTCGAGAGAATCTCTAAGGTAGGCAGGTTTCCTCACGATGTTTTCCTTCCAGAATAGTGAATCTGTAAATACTCATCATAAATGAAAGTTGCTAAAACTGTTCCGGATGAGTATTTTTATGAACAAATTTTTATGAAATCTTACAAAATAATTAAGACATTTTGTTTTTAGTTCTAGAATTTAATCAGCTTTAGGTAAAACTGCAGTGTTATTGTATTAAGAATTTAAGATATTCGATAGAAAATGTATTGCGTAGGTATAATTATGTTACAGAAATGCACTATAATAAAAATACTATACTTATTATAATTTCAAACCAAGTTGTCAAACACATGGATATAGAAAAAATACAGAACATAAGACTAAAATCATTTGAGTCATCGAGGCCGAGCTTAAATTTCTTTATAAGTACCAACGCAACATGGATTCTGACATATGTCAGAATCCAATCTGCCTGATTTAGTTTAGCCATATGGCTAAACTAAATCAGGCAGAGTCTAAAAATGACTAGTGGTTCGCAGGTTATCCAGCATTCCTTATTCGTATTAATATACCAAGTTATGAATTACAACTGACATCTAATGTTGAAAGGAACGTAATTAAAATCAAACATTATATACGAAGTAGTTAATCGAATGGCATTAGTCCGGCATTTAAGAGGTGCACTTAGGTTTTAGGTACCTACTAGGTTTCATGTAGGTTGATGGTGATGCAATGTCGCTACAAGTTAAGGGTAAGTGAGAATGGCTGAGTCTACGAGCTGCTAAGACTAACTGTTGTAACTAAAATGTTAATCAGTCGTTTCGTACTTGACACAAATATTCAGTGCAATGAATTTATACGATGCGTCGATGTTTATGCTAACATTACATTTTGTTCTTGAACGAGTTGTGTTGAATTTGTATCTATTGAAAAGCAGAGTTGTCATCATGTCTCTCTGTACCTATCCACCATCCACGCAGAATTTTTGTGTCATTTGTACCTAGTGATTATGTAAAATTTCGAACTCTAATCTAAACGAAATCTAGTACAAGCAGAGTTAAATAATGCTGCCGATGAATGCTAATATTAGAAAATTGCCGAGGATTTATACTAAATAGATTCTAATATGAAGGATTTATTCAATGGGCACTTTTAGCAAAATGACCATTCGACTAGATTTTAATGACCAAACGAAACGGTTGTGACTTTTACAAAAGTTCCTGTCCGTTTCGTTCAGTACCATTACACTACATAGGGGAAAAAGGTAGTTGTTTTCTTTGTTAAAATATACAATTAGTTACTAGAGCACTAATAAAGTTAATCAACAGCCTTATTGTAATTCAGAAAACAATACAATGTCGCAAAGAGTGTATATTGTATGTAAGTATAGTATCTCAGCGCGGTGACGCGGTCGGAATGCAGGCGTTGCGAAACGCGGCAACGCGTAGCTTCGCCTTCGGGAAACGGATGTAGTTGCCTTACGCCTATGGTGCACTCAGTTCAGCCACTAATTAAATAATAAGTGCTCGCGATACACAGAGATTGTGTGGCTTGCGTAACAAACCCACCGAGTGTGAAATACGGAGCAAATTCGCGTTTAGTAAAAGCTGCAAGGACTACGATTGTGTGATTCGTATGCAGATAGGCGTTGCTGCAATGTATCTGCATTTTGTTCAACAATTGCATCAAGAATGATTGAAGATTTTTCTTGGCATCCACGTACCTGCTTAACCTAAGAGCTGATTGTGTTAATTTAATAATATTTATTAAATTTAATTAAATTATATTAAAATTAGAAGATTCAGGTTTGCTTTTTAATTTTGGGGCAGGTTGCAAAGTCTAAGTAATAATTGGATTGGACTTAAAGATATGAATGATATGGCTATCACATCCAGAAAAGCTTTAGGCACAAATGCGGGGTATAAAAAGAGGAAGATTAAATAAAAGATGGATGAATTCTGTGAAAGATGATATACATATAGGACATATGAAAAAAAGACGTATACCTAGAACACAAAAGACGCACGACGCCTGCCTAGTTAATTGGGTAAGGGCAGGAGGATGATGATGATGAACAGCTATTGCATCGTGGTGATCATCGTAAGCGCGACTGCTACACTAGAGGGTCTGGCTTCGATTTCCAGGTCGAGCAGCTTAAGCAGCTGGGATATTGGATTTGTGCCCGGTTAAATAGCAATAGGCTCGCCCCCTATTACTTGGGACCTAAACATACCGACAAACTGTGTACATTAGTATGTCTCTGCCTAACCCTTCGGGGAATATAGTCGTGATGGTATGTTATGTTACTTATAAATAAAATAACCGTTATTAATATATGTATAGACCATTACACTGTACCATAAAGGTCTTTAGAACCTTGAACTCGACGTAGACGCCGGAAAATTCTCGTAAACTTTAACGAGTAATGAAAATAACTTCAAATTGAATATAATAAATCTTATAAAGATTTGACCTTAATCATGATGAAGTTCTTGACATAAATTAAACCGAGGAGTGTCTTGTCGGAAGTGTTTGAAGACAAGTGTAAGTTGTAGTGGGTTTGCTACCGGAAGAAATTTTTCTAAGTATTCTATCGAGGTTGGTTCACTTGTTATTATAAAACTTACTTAACCTTCGTAAAGGAGAACTGGTTGTGATTAAGGCCCTATTTGCTAACTTTTCTGTATACACATAAGCAATGTGAAATTATGACTATGTCGATAGAGGCCTTATGCGGTGACAACGAATTTATTATGTAAACAGTTGATTAATAGTCTATGGTACAGCAGTAATACTTGAATACAGATAAATATCTAAACATTGGGACATATATTTATCTAATAACAAAAATAAAGCGATTCAAGTACAAACTAAACACGATACTATTTACTTCGTGTAGCGTTAATGGCAATTTACTACTATGTGTTGAAGTTAATAATGTATTTGACACATCCTTCATCCTTCATGTGGATAAAAAAATGATATTTATTTCTGTAAATAGATCTTTTAAAGACACTTTTACAAGTCAATATTTTACATATTTTTTTAAGCTAGATGGCTCCGGAATTTCCTAGTTGATGACCTCTGAGAAGAAACGCCGAAACAAACTCAGAGAATCATAGTTTCTTTTAAAGTCCAGACAATTTATAGTAGGGAAAAGTCTGAAACGGCCTTTTGAAGAAAGAGCCATAGCGGCTTTGAGTAGAAATATAGCTAGTTGCAGGATGGAGGTCCTGCAACTAGCTATTGTTACTTTTTTAACAAGAGATGTACAGAATAAGTATTTCAGACAATCTAAGGATATTTTAATATCTAATGACACTTCTCAGTTGAAACCAACCATATTGTCGTATTAGGCATTATGATGACGGTTACTTGTCGATACATTGCTCGTAGAATTATTGGATTTTCTGCTGTACCATACGTAACGGAAATTGTATTTGTTACAATGCTTTATTTGATTATGTATGGCAGTTTATTTTCAAGACGAGGACGAATATTAATATTCTATTATTCTGAACGAGTTTACTACAATTTTATGTTAATTACATTCGTTAAGGTTTTGTTGTAAGATGTTTTTTGTTTGTTTGTGAAAATTCAACCTTGTGCAGTCGAACTTGAATTGTTGGCAATAAGTATGTTTGAGGAATTAGTTTTCTGTATTTAGTGGTAGTCATTAGCTGACTGGAACTCGTAAATGGGCTGGCACGAACGGGGAATGCACTTTAGATAGATATAATATAATAGATATAGAACATACAGATTTCCAGCGTAAAGTAGCTAACTGCTACTTTTCGGTTATGTATGAGTGAGAGAACCCGAGGTTTTTAGGTGGGCAACGCATCGGTGACTTCTCTGACGTTGCAGGCGTTCATGGGCAGCGGTGATCAGTTACTTCGGGTGAATCACTTGCTCGCTTGTGTCGGACTCGCAGAGAAAATTTGTACAGCCTAACTTACGGATACTTAACCATTAAAAAAACATTGTTATTGCTTTTATAAAATATTGTAATTTGACAACTTCCAACAATTACGTCGGCGTCAGTACAAAACAAAGGAAACCGGTTCCGACGATGCTGGTATTTTTACATGAAAGAAATGTAAAAAGGTTCGCTTTTCACGAGCTTCTTTTGGAATGCTAAAAATAAACACTGATCACCAACATGTTTCATTATTTTGTTAATGTCAGCAAATACCAGTGTGTATGAAGTGGTTTGTAAAGTTCAAGGGTGGACACTTGAGCAGTAAATTATATCTACCTATATCTATCTGCTACCACAATCTGTCAAATTTCTTTGATAGATTTTCAACTTTAATTCAACACAATAAGGTTCATGTTCAATTGGCAAAATTTGACAGTTTTGGATAGGTTAACCTGCTGGCGTCTGTACCTACATTATTTAACTTGTGTGCATTTAATATACATTTTCCCTTAATTCTTGTTAATAACCGGTTGGCCTATAAATGGGATAATGATTATGTACATAAAAAGCACCTGACCGCTGCATGTAATTATAAAGTGATTTGTATAATAATTTTATGCACTCAAACAATGGTTACGAAGGCAGTGTCTTTGTTCGGCTTTATCTTTGTTAATAACTATTAAATACAGCAGTTTGTGGGTATAATGTGGTTTATTTCATGGATATTGGCAGAATGATATGTTGCCAACAGTTACGTAGACTTACGTAGATACGTATCGTGGCTTTCTCTTTGTGTATACCTGAGTGATGTACGATGTCGAGTACCAAGCTGAATGATGCCGTTACTCTTTATCCTTATTGTGTGGCTGCTTGTGTACCATTTCACAATACATTTAATGTATTTACACTTAAGTTTGTCTCTCTAGCCAAACAACACGTTTGCTTTTAGTAATTTCATCAATTTACTTGTTGATGTGTTGTAGTTTTAAGTGAATGTAAATACTTTTAATATTAAGTATACTATACTACCTATATGATATTGATAATTGTTTTCTTACAGTTTATGTAGCTCTATAATTATATATTACCCTGTTTATGATGATTGATACATTTGTGGAAGTTTGTTAAGCTGGGCTCTGCTCACGTAACAGAGTTTGTCACTACGCAATAATATGTTAAAATTAATGTGTCCCGGTTTGGAGGGCAATGTAGCCAGTGAATTACTGGGCAATAGGTATCAAGATGACAACGCGTTAGTGACACTGTCATGTCATTAACCAATAAAAAAAGTACTTACAACAATTAGTAAAGTAATTTCGAAAATGTGGTAAGGCGGATGACACGTTCGGCGCAGCGGCTGAGCAATAAATAGGCTTCTGCGACACGGGTTGTAGGTTCGATCCCCGCACGGAACAAATATGTATGTATGACCTACAGGTAGTTGTTCCGGGTCTGGGTGTTTGTGTCTGTGATATATGTGTTTGTAAACGCACCTACCATACAGGAGAAAATCCTAGTGTGGGGTAATGGTTAAAAAAAAAAAAAATTTTACGGTTTTTTTTTTAGTTTTGTGTAGGTGTAGTTTATGCCCCTTAATTTTATTGTATGTTTGTAAAGTTCCCGTGACAGAGAACTGTTCCATAATACGGTAGTTAAACGGTAAAAGAAAATAATATTAGTTTAGTGAAATCATTTGTTAAAGAAAAAAAAAATTCAAACAAATGATTAACAACTAAAAAACATAAATACGAGTATTTAATAAGCCATTAGTTTGATAGTCCCATATGGTCCAACGAGCGCTATAAAAATAATATTTAGACATGATTACGAAAAAAATACACCAAATAATAGTCGATGATTAAATCAAGGATTTAGCGATAGCCATTTAAAACCAGTTTTGACAACAATTGAAAAAAATAAATAACCGTCAGACAAAAATAATAGCGTGCATGTACTGACAAACGGTTAAACGTCACTTGTCCGCCCACATACCATACAAAAACGGCCGGCATCATTACTCTGAACGATTTATTAAGCTCTTATTAAAGAACCTTGCCCTGTAGCTCCCGGAAGCATGACTTGGGTCATTGTGCTCGAAGGAAGGTCGCCCGGCTAACCTTGTATAACTATCGGTGATAGCAAGGGCGATCACAACTACGCGAAGGAGGATTTATTAATGATAGATTAGTGTTGCTCCAACATTAAAAAATATATAGGTATGTTAAGCAGGGTACTCCGAGATGTAGCATGCTGAATGAGTCTAATGCCGTATCAAATATTTGTTTACGCCAGCCTGTGATGTAGATGCTTTAAGTTTTATGTTCATACAGTAGATACATTACTTAATACACTTTGAGTACCTACTGAGTACCCTGCTTTATATATATATATATAGTATAATAGCTGATACAACAGAAGTTGTATCGTCCAAATTATAATAAACTAGCAACCTGCCCCGGCTTCACACGGGTGCAATGTACTAATAACACGCATGTATTAGAATTATTTAAACCTTCAGGAAAGAATTATCTAAATGATAGTGAAAACCGTAGGTATCAAAATCCGTTACGTGGTTTAAAAGATCTTAGGGTACGGAGGGACCGAAAGCGGAACGCGACTTTGTTCTATGCGCTTTCAAAAAAACTAAAAACTCCATTTGCTTTATTATGTGGGAGAGTCGGCTATATTGTACTGTTGGTTTAATCGTAACCACTGCAGTATTTTCTACCAAATTACTTTATTTTTTTCGAATAATAGGATGAATCAGCCGTTTTGATTCTTTCTAATTTATTTTGATATTTTTTTTAAACTTGTCGGAAATGCGTGCTAAAATAAATAAATTTAAAGGTATTTTAATAACCTTTACAAAACTACAGATGGCACTAAAATCCAACAAGCGAATTAGAACATAATATAACACACGTATATGATTCTTGCATTACCTACCTACGGCCTGCTGTTTGCGTTGCACACCTATTTTGTTTGCTTGATAGCTAGATTACCTATCTACTTTATTGGTAATTAAACTAGTCACTATTATGAAAATGACGATAATTATTATAATAGCTAAATGATATGAATATTATGTAAATGAGCACACATAATTATTGACCGTTGATCGTGAACTGACGAGTAATGACCTAAATAATGCAAGGCGAGGTAAAAGTGCAGATGATGCGGTGTAGGTACCTACTATCGAAATATATTTAAAAAATTGCTCTTCGATAGTTTAGCTAAAACTAAAAAAACGGCTTGACTGATTTTGATGAAAATTCGTAAATTTGAATCCCAATTCGTCTCGGTAGGTGGTGTTGCAATCAGGTTGCAGGAGAGCGTCTGCCATCTAGTTCTTAAAACCTACTTCTGCTGGGCCAGGTAGTTCATAAATCCATACTTTTAATTAATTTAAGTACCAATTCGAATTTTTGTAAATTCTCGAATTCATAATGGATGCATATATACCTGACTGTGAGGGTTCCGCTTTTATATTTTAAAAGCTTTTAATTATTATTACTTACCTACATCTTGTTAGTTTGTACCAAAGCTAGTATGAATGCCATGAATGCACACAAACTATGTAATTACAAAGGATATGAAGCTCGTATAAACGCATAGATAAACAATGTTAATGTAATAAACATTTATGTGCTACGTTCCACTAGCTACGAGACTTTATGGCAAATGTATTCGTTTTCCTTAACACATAAAGAAGTTGTTCCGTGAATAAATCAAATTAAAGTAAAACGCGCGCGCATCTCTGGTTATGCTCTCGCAGTGTTCAGGAAAATGCTCCTACGCCCATATCAGATTAGTTCCAAGTGTGGTCATGGACCTACTGTCACGGTCGTTCGAAGTCGAGGGCACCGGGGACGATGGAGCACCTTGCCTCAATCAGTGACTCAGCCTTGTTCCTTTTGAGGTTTATGATCCCGTCATATATGCTCATCACGTACCATATTATATTAATCACGAAGATACGTATGCGCACAGTTTTTATACAACACTGTTCTAGGGCATCGGCTTCGTTCTTTTTGTTTTTCACTGTCGTTGACCCTCTTGATTACTGTTTTTTATGTACCCTAATGCAGAACATTAAACAATTTAATGTGTTCGGTCGTTCAATTTATCACAGGTTTGCGAAATGTGTGATGTGAGTTATTATTGTAGTAATAAAGGGCAGAGGCATGTCGGTCAACTTGCAATCTTTGTGATTTTGACATTTCACGCGCATTGTGAAATGTAGTTCACACGTTGACATAGGTACCTAACTGTACTAGTCGGTGGAAGTCTGATCCCAATAATAATAATAATAAATAATGTCCTTCTCCGAGGTCTGACCTATCACTGTACCAAATGTCATCAAAATCAGTTCAGCGGTTTAGGCGTGAAAGAGTAACAGGCAGGCAGAGTTATAATATTAGTCGGGAAGTAGGGATGACTCTTAATTCGAACCAAAGTACCTACCTACAGTGAACAGTGTACCTACCTGTCCAGTACATCTAATTCATGTCCAATCATAAACACAAAATACACATGTAGGTACGTAGTTATGAGTTACGAAGTGGTAACCTTGTCACGACACTTGATAACTTGATTGCACTGTCAGCAACGTCTACTAATTGTTCTTTACCAATATTCTTTGTAAAACTATAATGGTTAGGCAAATAGGTTGCGACATATACGAGTATCTACGTACACAAGTGCGTATAGGGTCGGTTTCTTAATAAACTAACCTACCTTAACTGTTTACGATGGACGACACGAGGGACGACATTATTCATACATTACCCTATATTCCCCAAAGGGTCAGGCAAAGGTGTACCAATGTACCTACATCTACAGTTCACCGATATTTTTGGGTCCTACTTTTATACGTAAGACATAAAAATACCGGTGAACTATGACGGAGAGCTGTGTCTGGTGAAACGGTGTGTGTGGCAAGCCTTTGCCCAAAAAAAAACAATAACACTGCTCAACCTGGGCATCGCAATTAGGACCTAAAGTGTAAAAGACGCGCTTACACAAAAAACAAACTTCAGTTAGTTAATATAAATTGTATCTGGTGCCATTTACAACCTTGTTTATATGCTTGTGATAGATTGGGATTGTGGTCTAAGGCTGAGATTCCCAGACGAATCTAAGAGTAAATTAATATAATATGTCAAACTAGTGACCCACCCCTGCGCACAGGTGCAATGTTCTAATAATATGCATGTATTATACGTGTAAAGTGATAGAAGTAAGCGGAGAAACCCGCGGGCAAATACGTACATTTTGCCAAATAAATTAATTTGGATTTGGAAAAATAAACACCAAGACAGACGTGAACAGCGACTTTGTTTTATACTAGGTATTTAGAGATGTCAATGTCTCTGAATCTCAGCCTTTGTGCGATCGTATGAAGAATGAGTTGCTTTAATTTATTCCAGTATGCGTAACGTTGTTAAACCATTATCTTTTTCTTTATACACCGTGTTTTTTTTTGTCGTCTTACTGCCGAAAGGATATACTCATCATGATCAACAATTTCTTGTATGAGATCAACCATGAAGTGTAAAAAAAACAGCTACATCCTACATTTTGTCGAGAGCTGACCTTTTTTCTAATGGTTTATTAGAACCGTTCTCTATTTTTTCAAGATTTCAGACATAGTCCCAAATCTAGTAGAAATAATAATGAAATAATGGTTTCCTTTCGGCTGTAAGACGACAAAGATGCCTTGTTCTTTTATTTAAATCACAGAAAAAATGTCGGTGTTGCCTCAAGAGAACACGCGGTCGCCTCTTTCAGCTTTTAAATGGGCCTTACGGAATACAATGCCCGTTTTAAAGCGTGGATCGAAAGGTCGCTAGATCATTATCGGTAGCACTTAACATTTCCTATTAAGTAAATCAAGTTGTACTGAGAGGGAACACAGATGTACGCAATTCTATAAATAGACTGGCTGGATTCGATGACCTATTGAAATCTTAAAGATTATCGCTTAGCCTTACTAGCTGCATTAGCGGGCGCATGCGTGCTTGTAGTCAATAATTACAGTAATTTGCACTTGCAGTACAATTATAGCCTTATTGTGTGTCTGTCGGCGTCTGTAAAGGGCACATAATGTACCTACAGGTACAATAACAGGGTAGCATCGGGTGTCCTTGCGCAGACAACATATTTACTTTAAGACATACAGTTAGATAATTTAATTGTAGCTCACCTTTGAACCACAGTTTGAAGGTTCAAGCGTTTTATTACTTTGTGTAGTACTGGTAAGTAACTGCTACATTGGTCTACTGGTCGCAGGCGCGAATACTACGGTATACAACGTGTTACAAAATACCCCGTAAAAATATTATTAGGGAACCAGATTATTTTAACAGAAAGGCCTACGTACCTATTTTACCTTATAATTGTCTACTTAGTTTTTCTATTTTTCATTCATATAAGTTGTTGTTTTCCTTTTTTTGGTGTATGTTATACAGCGTTACTACGGTTCTTAAATATTGTGAATGGATTCGTTATAAGGCCCCATTTAACCTCCTCTCGGCTTTATGGGTAGTTTTGTAACACTTTGTATATCTTGGGTTTGATTCCCAGGTCGAGCAGTGTTGTTTTTCATTGAAATTCTCAGTAGCAGCTCGGAGTTCGGATTTGTGTCGGCTCGTCTAGAACTATGGGTGTACAACATTCGGGGAATATTGTACGTATTATACTATACAGGGTGGAAGGGACATCGACGCGCAACGGCTTACCATGACTTCAGTACATGATTCTGGACCCCCTGCGTTGGAATTTTTCGTCGGCTTTTTCTTAAATTTTACGTTTTTTTTTGCAGTTTTTTCAACTTTAAACTGTATAATCTATCACTATCTAACCCAATCAGAATTTTAATTAAAAAATCATTAATTCACTTTTTTCACTAAAAACAGCATTGTAAATTAAACTCGAAAGATCTTCTGGTTAGCTGTTTCCTTAGTAAAATTTAAGACTTTAAACTTGCGAGTTGTAAAATTTAAGAAAAAGCCGACGAAAAATTCCAACGCAGGGGTGTCCAGAATCATGTGCTGAAGTCATGGTAAGCCGTTGCGCGTCCATGTCCCTTCCACCCTGTATAGTACTAAATTATTTGGGGCTCAATAAAAAGTCTCCACGAGTGACATAAATGGTCGTGAGGCTCACCGCGGGTGGTTAGCGTCGTTGTCTACCTGCGGAATAGCTAAACTTTTTACCAGGTGTTGAATAACTAGTTGTGTAGTTCAAGTTGACACAAGAGAAGATCTATCTAGCCTATATTATCCCACCTTCTCCTTTTTCCACACATCCCTGTTCTCTGCTAATGAAGGACGAAGCTGTATGCGTTAAAAATATACTAAAATGTTGTTGAGTCGGTCTCAAATGGTTGGCTCTTAGGTAAAGGCTTGCAGTTAAACATCCGTAACGCTAACAAGGTGTCTTCTATCAATGTGAATTATTATTTATCATTCTCACAGTCTACGTGACCGTAGGCTCGGCCATGCGTGGCATGCGTGACTTTTGGCACGCTCGGAACATCGGCGCACGATCCTTTAATCATTTCAGATTGGCAGCACATCCTTAACTTGTCTGTAGTCGTCTCTGGGCGTACCTACATCGCCAAATCATTACTGATGTTGTGAATTGTCGCTCTGATCATCACCCGCAGGTAAGGTACCTAAGTACCAGCAATGTTTCAAAGGTACGCCAGTCAAAGCTGAAGAGGAGCTAGATTAACAAAAGAACCCTTCTTTTTGTTTATTAATAAAACAATCTTTTTTATATAGTGACATTTCGGAGTCCCGTTTTATATTTTTGTGATGTACATCAAAATAAACTGACCGTTAAAAATTTACGTTGTTTACTACAATAGTCGTGAGAAAATATTAATATGCAATAATAATAAAAATGTTTGTTACTATCAATAACAAAAATAAATAACGACAGTTGCCTTGCCTTGTGTTTACTAATAAAAACGAGTTTTTTTTTTCAATTTATGTCTCTAGTAGTCAAGATCTCAATGCTGAAATTTAACGTTACTTGATGACTTGTGGGAAGCTCTTTACTTTGAATGGATTTAGGAAATGTTAATGATTTTTAAAAGTCAAAGTCAAGAGCTATTTGTTTGTTTTTGTTAACTGTTTTGACTCGGGTTTTGTTTGTTTTCTTGTAGAGGTCGATCATAGATATTGTTTTGTTACACTTTTTTATTTCCGTATGTACTGAACTACTTACTTTAGATTTTGCATTTGTCTTATCTGAGACGGTTAGAAGTGTGACATGCATGTTAGGTCACCAGGGTTTACAGAGCTGAATAGCCAATTATTTTTGAAGTTTTATAGGAAAAGCTATCGATTTCAAGCAGTATGATATGCATAACCTATATTACTTATTTTAATAGTGATAAACTTGACTCTTATTGCTACAAAAAAGGGCGACAAACAAATCAATTTCATCGTCTATTACAAATTGAATGCTCAAAATTATAGCCTTTGTAAAAGCAATATCATTATTGTTGTCTGTGTACACAGTGAGAGTGAACATAATAACAACAGTTTTTGTACTTATTGTCAGTTTAAAGTAGATCAATCAACGATAGCTCGTACGTGAGTGCGGCCGGTGGCTGTCATGTTACATAACCCGACGTGTGGCCACTGGCCAGAGCAAGTGCTCGGAACTTGACCTTGACTTGCTCACAAAGAATTTAGCCCATCAGTACGAATTTACGAACAACATTTCATGTTAAAGCACAGTTTAATGTCATAAAGAATTTAGAGCGCGAAATTGAACACCAAATAAACAATAGTTGTAGTTACAGTGTGTACTATTTTTTGCATCAATATACAATGAAGATACACTTTATATGTACCTAATGCTGTCTTTTTTATTATAGTTAATTTATTTTACATTAAGCAATTAATTAAAAATTATGGATAATAAAACAAAAATACCATCACGGTTGTGCAGCTAGGTATGCTAGGCAGAAGTATAGTACCTATTAATCCACAATTCGCGGGTATATTACGTTTAGGGCCCATGTAAGAGGGCGAGAGTGTTTCCATTATGCGGGTAAAAGTTCAAATTCTACTACTGAAAATTTAATTAAAACACTGCTTGACTTGGGAACCGAACCTAGGAGCCAAGATTGTCAGGAACTCACACTAGGCAACCGCGCTTGAGGCCACTAGACCAATTAGAAAAATAAAATAACCTACTAGTTCTTTGCATTGCACAATCGATCTGCAAATATTTGCAAAACTGGCAACGAATTGAGTTACCCAGACATACCTAACTAATAAATGTAAAAGCCAATGACGTTTGTTATATTTATGTATAATGGTAAAAGCGGTTAATGTAAATACCAAACAAGAAATGTGCGTCTATTTTATAGTGCTATTATACTATATTAATAGTGCTTTTCGGGGATAAATAAATCAAGTCTTTCATACTAGAGTGAGGATTTGAAAGCTGAGATTGTCAAACAAATGAGTTCGTTTGCCTACCTTGACGACGTTGTTCACTCTGCTCGAATATATGTGGCATTTATTCGCCACTTGTCTATATTTTAAGTATAGCAGAGTAGGATTTGTTCACTAAGAGTGTACATAATGCCTCTCATTTGGTTTATATACTAAATTACGTAAACGTGACGTAGTTATGATTGAATAGCTGTTTGCTGCAACGTTTCGCGGCCTCCATAAACATTGAACATCTAATGCGCGATGCATATTTCGCACGTATTAATGCAACAATAATTTATTTATTTAACTGTAATTAATGTAATTGGTTTTTCTGATGTTGCAACATTTTAATTCATCGATTTTTTGTATGAATTTAGATGAAAGATAACAGGCAACATTCATAAATTATCAGTCAATTATGAGCGCAATATAAAAAGTAAAAACAAATTCAAGGCGTTTTGTCTACTTTAATACCTGATGATAAATTATTCCAACATATTATTTGATTAACGGAATTCATTTTAAATTATGATGTATTATGTAAGTAGACGTAAATAGTTCATCTAACCGTTGAGAGTCATTTTTCAAGTGACGGGTGCGAATATTAGTCGTATGCATAGAACAGCACTAGTAACATGTTTGCATTGAGTGGTGCTCCGGTACAACCTTCTCAAATGACAGCGGCGTATAAAAACAACGGACAGTTGGTATTCAAGCCAAGGTCCTGTAATGAGATATGTTGGTCGATAGCTGCATTAAGAGAATTAAGACAATTCCGCCGGCAGATAAAGCTTCGTGGGCTTAATTAATATTGTATGGTGGAGGTATTATTACCGAGATGAACGCGCACAAGCCGCGTGAGGCTAGCATTGTACTGATTGTGAAGGAACTATACGCTGTTACTCATTATAATGAATGGTAAAGGCCGCAACCTAATGACGGGATTCATATCAGTATTTTATTATTATAGGTACCTATGCCTTAAACTCTTTGTGTCTACATGACTGTTGAATTAACATTTAATTATCCTTTTTTTATTTTAAATGTCCTGATGATTGTTATCGCTATGAATTTAATAATAATGCATAGTTTTATTAATTCGTCTATTAATATATTCGAGGTTGATGTTAGCCGTAGATAAGTTTACCGGGTCTTGTCTGTTGATCCGAAACAATAAAATGATTGCGACACCGACGGCTGCGGCGCGCTCAATTAACGTGGGAAATCATTATTTATCTCATCCGTCAATCTCCGACGGAGGCAGCCATGTCGAATGAAACTGCGAGGCTCTAACTAACCTTTGTTGTTATTTAATTTTATGTAGGAATTGTTAGCTCTAGTTTTACAACCGTGCTCCGAATCTCCGATTATGTTTATGGATGTAATTACTGTTCAAAATGTTGTGCAAATGGTTGCTTCTTCCTAGACATCGTAAAAGATTCCGTAGACTTCCAATTAAAGTCTTTATAAGGTCTTTTAAGCAGATGTACGCAGGGTATACAAATGGGTGTCGTAATTAATGTAATAACGAGTCCCTTGATCCGACTATACTCTATCTTGATATTTTGTACGTTAAAATAAATTAAAATTACCTACGTGTCCAATATAGGTCGTCCCTCAAGATGTATCATTTATAATCTATGAGGATTTCTCACACTATAAAAAAAGTTAACTTAAAAATGTATAAAACTGTTGTGTGCACGCATGTACACGATACGGCGAATAGTGTATACTTTTCCTCTTCCTAGTCGATCAAGTTTCTGTTCTGTGATGCTGCGTCATGTCCGCCGAGGTCGCCAGAAGGTCACGCGGTGCTTCACTTAACTATAACGATTTGCATATTCGTACTATAATTGACCATTGTGTCGGAATGCTGTCTTATAAAGGAGTCGTACAAGTTATTTTTTCTTTATGACATAACGCTTCATAACTGTTATTTCATATTCTCACAATAAATGCATAACAAATAGTTTTACAGTGTAGTTGCTTTTATGAGGGTATCCGTTTGTAATAAATATTAGTTTAATGTTTTCGAATTTTGTTAACGTGTGGGGATATCCCGTCGTTAAGTAAAGCACGGGGATGTGTGTCGCAACGTCACAATCCACAATTAGCTGTCCTAGATCTTGGTGCGCAAGCGTCGCAGGACGGTTATGTAATTGTGGAAAAATTTAGAGGTTTCGTATTTATAAATGCACGCAATTTAGCTTATACGATAATTATGAGCAGCAGTGATAGCCTAGTGGTATGACCATTGGACTGCCAAGTCGAAGGTCTCGAGTTCGAACCCAAGGCACGCACCTCTGACTTTTCGAAATCATGTGCGTATTAATAATTAATTATCACTCGCTTAAACGGTGAAGGAAAACATCGTGAGGAAACCTGCATACCTTAGAGATTTTTCTCGACGGTTTGTGAAGTCTGCCAACCCGCACTAGGCCAGCTTGGTGGACTATAGCCTAATCCCTCTCAATATGAGAGGAGACCCGTGCCCAGCAGTGGGACAGTATATGGGTTGATGATGATGATAATTATGATAATTTTCTCGATCAGCTGAGCTATCAATAGTCACAGATATGTTTCATACGATTATTTAAACTTAGGCAGGTATTACACCACGTTGGGTATTCTGACATTAAATCTTAACTATGTATTAGGGAAGTCACTGTTTCCTGAGATACAGGTTGTAACCTAGTTCAGGAAACAGAGTTCCATTGTATTGTGACATATTTGGTTGCTATTAAACGTTTTTTTTTCTGTAATGTACAGAAGCCAGTAGGGCAACCTATCCAAAACTGTAAAATTTTCTTAATTGAATATGAATCTTATTATTTTGTAATAAAGTTGAAAATTAATCATAGAAATTTGACAGATAGTGGTAGCTTGGTCTGCTGGCGTCTGTACATTTATATGGGATCGACCGTACGCAGTCCTTAGCTATTTATCATAAACAATTAAATCGCTTGAGATATTTCCGAGGAATGAGAATTGAGTTTAGTATTTAAATAAATAGAGATCCTCTTCCTATTTGAAGTCGTTTAATAATTACGTCTAATATCAAAGTCTGAAAAATATTTTGACATGAATTCACAAATGAACGTAAGATGTCAAAGTAAACTTTAGTATTTATGTTATTAATTATGAAGTAGCAGCTCTGTAGACATAAATAGCAAACATTACAAAATATGAACGTCATAAAACGATTATTCTAATTGGTTTACGCTAAATCAATATTTTACCTTTACATTTATATGTAATACCTAACTGGAATGTTAGATAATCAGTTCTATATGTTATTCTTTATTAAAGTATTAACAAAGACTAAATTTAAAGTACCTACTTATTCCCAATTGTCATGGGGTAATGCTGTCAGGTAACGAAATACAGACACAATGTAAAATATGTTTTCAGGAATTGCGGTCTCTGAGTATCGTAGATGTAAAGTAACATGCTTTTGGGAAATTCCCATGGGCTTGGGAAAAACGGGATCATAGTAGTTGCACCTTGGGCAGATATTGAGTACACAGCTAGTAGCTGTATAGAGGCAAATAAAAATATATGCCCAAGTAATTTATATTACCTTCTAGAATACCTAAGCCTAATTCCATCGTGTCTTAGCAGAATCTTGTCCAAAAAAAATATAAAAGAACATACACAATAGAAGTGCTCAAAAGTAGTGACATTATTAACTGAGCCATCCATCAGTTGGATAATTGAATAAAAACTATAGGTATATGATCACCTCAACAATCTGTTAAGACGTCTTCTAATTAAACCGGGTTCAACGCTTCGCGCTAATCATCAATTATGATCATTAGACTCAGTTTGCGTTGATTTCGCAATTAATAACCTCTTTCGGTCGTGAGCAGATGGATGTCAATAATTATCCTGCTATTAACGCAGGGGCAAAAAATGCGGAATCTTATTTTAAAGGTGATTATAAAAGATAGATATACCTTCGTTAATTCTTGACTCTTATTGTTCATTTTTTAGGTTAAGAACAGACGTGAAGAGTTTTTTGGTGTATCTTAACAACCAATGTTCAGAACAACCAATTTATAAGAGACCACGTAGGAAAATTCGTAGGTATATTCTATTAGATAAAGAAGACACATCGAAATCAAACTTTTTTATACCACTAAGGTGGCAAACAAGCGTACGGCACACCTGATGGTAAGTGGTTACCGTCGCCTATAGACACTTGTAACACCAGGGGTATCACTTGCGCGTTTCTAACCCTGTAAATCGAAAGAGGAATAGTTGGGTTGGCAATATAAGGGTCAAAGTCACCCCACGGTTAAAGGCAACCTTGCTCACCGTAAGAAACACAACACAGCTCATAGCAGTGTTATTTCACTTTGATTTTCTGCAAGGCTGAGGTGCTTCCCCAGTAGGGCAGCTCCAATTTGAGTGGAAGAACTCCCACTAAGTCCTACCTCTCTTGAAATTCTTAAAAATCCCTTACGATTGGTGAAGACCTCGCTAACATACACATAAAAAATTACAGTCGAATTGAGAACCCCTCCTTTTTTGAGGTCTTATAGATTTAGCTAACATAGCGGCTTATGGCTAAGTAATAACTACGATGATCAACCGATCTGGAAGGTCAAGCTGCGCTAGTCGCGGTCAGTCTGTGGAAGGGTGACCATTTTTAACATATATATATCTACCCTTCCGTACCTTGGCGAGCACGTAAAGCCGTTGGTCCCGGTTGTCATACTAACGCCTATGACAATAGTTAGTGTGATAGTCGGAACCCTAAATAGGCGAACAACCAGTCTATCCTCAGGATATCCATATTGCCCAGAAATTGGGTTACAGATGTCTGATGGCAGTTAATTCATGTAAAATACCGATATTCAGCCGGATCTAGTAAGCCTGGAAGCCGAAACCAACACAAATGTGTTAGTGATGGCTTATAACGACTATTTCATGAGTCATATTTACAGATTAGAGAGAGATATACCCGGTAGTGAGTCACTACTGTGAGCAGTTCAAATACGGAACCCTGTACCACCTATATAGGTGTAAATTAGTCTCGGTTTTGTCAAAAGTTTTTGTTTGCCATTTAAAGTACTTACGAGTACATTAAAATGCTTCTTGTTAGTGAATCATGAGTGATATCGGATAGAATAGAGCCTCACGTCAATCATATTATTATAATATACATCTAAAAGTTCCGGGATCTTTTTTAATACATGTTTTTTAATTAAGTATTAAATTAGTAGTATTCCATTTAGGTAGTGGTGGTAATAATTATGTAGACTATTGGAAATTGGGATGCTTTAAAATAACAATTATTAGTGACGATAATACAAGTTTGTTCTACAATATTATACATACCGTATTTAATTTTCTTCAGCAGTGCGTGACCTGCCGACGCGAATATACTTTTTAATATATTTTACTGACTGTAAATCCATTTACACTCGTTAGTTGAACAGTTGAACGATATTTTAAATATTTAGGCAGGCTGTTACGAAATTCATTTAAAGGGTCAATGGTATTTCATAATTAATCAGCCTTAAAGTAAGTTAACATTCACTGTAATTTGAGACAGGTAGTGTTAATTGAGTTTTGATAACATGCAAACTCCTTGGAATAATCATAAAACCGCTAAATGTATGTTGTCGACCTGAGTTATTAGATTTGACGCAATGAGAAGTAGGTACTCACGATCAGAGGGTCATTTTACACTAATAGTTCTGTGTGAATTTGATGTAGATTTGATGTTATTAGTGCAATTTGAAGGGACACTTGAATTAGTAAGACATGGCGCAACATAGAACAATAGGTTGAGAATTAGCTGCGCCTCTTAGATTGCCTGCATCGTTGCAGAGATAAAAATAATATAATTACCGATCAAAAGCGTGAATCAAAATAGTTGATTAGAGAAAGTATAAAGACGTCTACAATTTCTATACGCACAATAACCAGATTAAAAAAATATAATGTATACAGGAACATGAATTTACTTGTTAGGAGAAGAACTTTAATGCAACGACATACACATGCAATTAGGAGGCTTCACTAGAGCTTAATCATACGAGTATGTCAGACATAATGTTCGGATTATGTAAAGATAAAAGACTTTAACGTTGACTTGCGATGACTAATACTTGTGTAATATTAATTAAAATCTATATTTTAATTTTTTTCATTAAATAGGGGTTTTAAATAAATTCAATCGATAAATAAATCGATGTCTATTGTTATTAAAAATATGGTTTGTTGGAATAATTATCTTTTAAATCAAATCCGTTATTCAGAACTTTCTCTGGTCAACTTTTTTTGGATGAAGTCACCGCGTGGGTTTATGCCAAATTCTATATTAATTGGTCACGTCATTATCCAGACAATTATGAATGTTGCCCATTTGTGTAAATCGGTGACTGTTGGGAGCGGTCGAAATGTCTGCCTGGCCCAACCCGCTTGTAATAATAGATCGGTTTTGAAACAATCCGGAATTACGATACACTTTCATGTTTTACCAACAGACAGGTTTTATTACGGCGATAAATTGTTGGAGCCTGTGCAACAAGCACTTTTCATGATACTAATAAATTAATTTTTGGAAAAGTTTCTGTTTCCTTAGGTCAAATGCTAGAAGGTTCGTTTGAATTTGGAGCGTGAGGTGTGACGACATAGACACGATTGAAAGATCAAAACACCAGGAAGTTTATCATCAAAGAAATATGAACTAATATTATTCACTAAATTTTGTTTCAAATATGTACGTAAATTCACTGACTTCTAAGAAGGAGACAAGGTTTACTAATCACTATAAATGCGAAAGTAAATCTATCTATTTGTCTGTCTGTTACGCTTTCATGCCCAAACCGCTGAATAAATTTTGATGAAATTTGGTATATACATACACCTTTTTGTCTATATTGGTCTTTTTGGGATGCAGGTGAATCCGTAGCCAATAGCTAGTATAGAAGAAAGCCTTTATTCCTTGCTTAAGGAATTCGTTTAATAATTTTATAAATAAATATATATTTTATAAGTATAATCATATATTGTGGGTAATACATAGGTCCAATGATGCAGTTTTAAAAACGTTTAACGGCTAGGTGAATTAATAACACGTCATGTTAACAGGAAGTACAAATGTATAGTGGTAAATTCCATTGCCGAGGAAAAAAGAAAAGATAAAGCGGAAGAATCATCACCTTTGCAATAAATAGTCCTAAGTCATTTTCTTTTTTTCTTGTGTTTTAAGTGTGTACATAAATTAATTAATAAATAATAAATACTTTACCATTGTTTGTTTACTAATCAACTGGTTAATAAATGTACGCCCATTTTTTATTTTAAAACGTTATTTTTTAAGAATTCGTTTTTACAGAAATGCTTATACCACGATTTGTAAATTTGTAATCAAGCTTTGTGTCATTATCTTGACTAGAAGATGTTGTAAAATATAAAGGGTTAGGTCATCCCTTCATCAGTCAATCAATTATTATTCATTGTATTATGCCGCTTTAACCTGTAAAAAATTATTTCGTAGGTACAGAGCATCAAGCTACCACAATCTGTCAAATTTCTTTGATTGATTTTCAACTTTAGCACAAAGCAATAAGGTTCATATTCAATTGTGAAAAATGTACAGTTTTGGATAGCTTGACCTGCTGGCGTCTATACATAATTAGGTATGTATATTCGTTCCATTGACATTCAAATGTTTTCTCAAAATAAGAATTGAGTTTAAAATTGAAGATTTAACATTGTTATCCTATGTAATTAAGCCAATATAATTCTATCTGAAATAAAAATTATATTATTTATTATTCTCGTTAACCACTTTTCAATATTGTGCAATTAAACACGTGTTTGATGCGTCATTTAGCGAGCTTGGCAAAAGAACACCAAACAATTAACTTAATGAAGCCTTTGCCAATCTTCAAAATTGAGACTTTGAAAAGAAAAGAGTT
The DNA here is from genome assembly GCA_964056405.1 of Acronicta alni. Taxonomy (NCBI): domain Eukaryota; kingdom Metazoa; phylum Arthropoda; class Insecta; order Lepidoptera; family Noctuidae; genus Acronicta; species Acronicta alni. The sequence goes on along the minus strand of OZ043927.1, from coordinate 9,775,535 downwards.
CATTGGCTAAGCTGTCACCATCACGTAGACATTAACAATAACAACACAAGTGTTTCCTCATGGAACATGATTAATCGCACGCTGGAATAAACTTAAGGCTGTTGATTACGAAATTGAAATACTTGATTAGAAGTTACATAACTTTATGAAAATAATGCACAGTGATTGATTGTCAAGAACATAGAATTTTAAAGTCACAATGTGAGCTATTGTTATCGATATTTCTGTCAGATCATCACCAAGTGATGCATTTCTACCGGCACGTAACCAGGACTACTTACACACAAAAGTAAAATTGTAGTATAAAACATTGATTGAATATCGTTTAGGTAGGAGATTTTCAAACAGACTCAATGATGATTAGAAATGATAATATTATAACCATTAACGTCTTCATAATAATGGTATTTCCGTGTAACAGAAAAACGATAAATATAACAATAATCATAATACAATTATCATACACAGTAATCTGTCAGTCAGTTTAATGTTGTTGTTGGGTTGTTACCTGGTTCTCATTGCAGGGTCAATAATTAAGTACACATTTATAAAGGTAACATGCAGCTAGCAAGGCTTTCTGACGCACACAGGTACAACGCAGGTACCAACTATGAAAGGAAAGTTTCAAATAAAAGTGATTGTCACAAATAGTAAGTATGTAGGTACATGAGTACAACGTATCCTATGTTTCCATTAGGTTGTTGAATGATTCAACGAGCTGTGTTTATTCTTTGCTACATAAACTATCAACTATGTGATCTTGATACAATGTGCTCACTGCAGCTGTAAGCTGTATTATTTGTAATTGACTTGCTATCTAATGGGAAGATGATTTTGAAGACATCTATGAAGATTGTTTTGTATATAAGTTATCAATAAAATTGTCTACATTATGTGGGTATCTTAGCGGATTATTAGTTAAATTGAATATTATGAAAATAGTTATAATACAATTAGACATTGTAAAACCGATAAATATGTATGTCAAACCTATTAGCCTTTCTATAAAGCTGTCTTGTCAGTGAAACATAATTACTCTTGATGTTATGATGTGTTACGTATAATACGTATCTATTGAGCACGGCACTTGTATTTCGGTACATGGCAGAGAAGCTACTAGGTAAGTACTTCAATTTCAATAGAAATAAGAATCAAGTTGCAGTCCAATTAGGTACACAAAATTTAGATCTAAGTTACATACATATCACTTAGCTAATTATAGCGATGGTAAATTTTACTTAGTAGTTATAGATACCCACTTACCTATTACAACTGCACTTGTGAACACTATTAACACCTCCTAATATGGCACAATGAGCATTGGCACAAAACATCACAATATACACTATCCGTATACCAGTCGTGTCACTGTTTCGACAGGGGTGCACTGGGGTTGGAAACTTATGATGTTATAATCAATCGGGGGTCGTAAGATCGCGCCTCATACCGAGCAGTTCGGTCGTGAGGTCGACTTGCCTCAAATATCGGTCGTGCTGTATCGTTAAAGGCTCAGGCCGGACTGAGCAGTTTATTATTATATCGCGGCAAGGAGCGCGGCTGTATTCAAGGTTCTGGCGGCCGCGGCCGGCGCACGCGCACGCAGCACGTAGCGAGGCTTATCTGCCGTCGCCTTTGTCGCTCACGACTCGCGTTCGTTTGCCTCGTCTCGTTACGTTCACGTATCGCAAGGAAATCTTCACGTAGTGAACCATTTTGGCAATCGAACTAATGCGACTGCAGATCTAGGTACGCCCTTATATGAAGAGAGCCGAGTATGTGACTAAGATACTTTGTCAGACATTCTATTTCAGTTTATAACATTAGATATAGGATAAGATAGAATGGCCAATATTCTAAACAAAGCAACGAATGGATACAGTATCATTTAGATAATATCTTAAGGTTTATGCGTATATATTATACATACATATTATCAGCAGGTACATCGCACCTGTGCAAAGCCGGGGCGGGTCGCTAGTATAATATAAATCATAATAAAATATCCAACATTACACTCACATTATATACTTATTTATAGTTCAACTGTAGTCATAAATGTGAAGGTTTCTTGAGGATTGATTTGGTATCAGCAACAAAAAATATCAATTTGTAATTATAGATAAAGGATGCGATAACATTTAAGATATGAGGGTGTTGAAGGTACTTTATAAGAAGCACTACATTTTCTTCAGGTAACTAATATGTAGTGAAGGGCGGGAATTTTGGTTTTAAATAGATACTGTCTACAATTTTAAAATGACGTTCAAAAAGTATTAGTTCCTAGTAGTTCAAGTCAAAATCATTTATTCAATACAGACTATTGAATATATTATTTTGATTTGAACTTTAATATAATGTATTTTCTTAATGTAAGTACGTACAAATTGAGAATGGACAAGTTTAATGTTGTATTTTTTTTTCAGAATACGCGTTATATAACCTTTAGTTTAATTCATATCTTACCACTTGAATGGACAAATGCATCAATGAATGGATACCACAGTATATAACTCCTTTTCATGTCATCTTTCTTTGGAAGTAACTGTGCGACTGTTCACACATAGCCTTGAATATTTAGGCTGTCTCGTTAGCGACTGCTTGTAAGAGAGAAATTGACTACTTATAAGTAAAGTATGTAGAAGTGGCGTTCACTAAAACAGGCCTACGTACAGCAGTGGACAAATATGAGCTGATGATGATGAAGTAAGTATTGCCTTTAGTAATCATCATCGTTTACACTCTCACTGCTGGGCACGGGTCTGCTCTCACAGAATGAGAGGGATTAGGTTGTAGTCCACCACGCTGGCCAAGTGACGGTTGGCCAACTTTACGAGATAATCTCTAAGGCATGCAGGATTCCTCACGATGTATTCCTTCACCGTTTATGCGAGTGTTAATAAATTTTTAATACGCACATGATTTCAAAAAGTCAGAGGTACGTGCCGTGGATTCGAACTCGAGACCTTCGAATTGGCAGTCCAATGATCATACCATTAGGCTATCACTTCTTTTACTAGTTGAGTTTAGTTGTCCTTTAATAATTAAATAGGCGACATATTTTTTTAGGTGCAAAACATAGCTTATTGAAACAAACAATATATGGACTTCTGGTATGTAGAAACGTGTTCAAAAAATCACATAGCCATAGTTAAGGTTTGAGTAGGCAAATGCATTAAGTCAGTACGAATCCGATGTTATGATGAATTTCCTCAGAATAAAAAACGACATTTCTAGTTGACGTTTCCTTAAAATAATCTAAAATACTATCAGGTCAGTACTATTATCTATTTTGTGTCATTAGTAATAAGTATCTACAAAATAAGATTTATGTTATTTAAACAAGTGTCTGTAAGAAAATCTACAGAAAGGTAATGTTTAATAATAATGAATAATGTAAGTAGTGGTATTATTAAATACAGTCCGGTTGTGGGAATTAATATTATCAGTAAGTGGGATGATGAGCATTAATATTAGCCATATATATATTCCCTAGTAACTAGTTGTGTTAAAAAAACAACCCACAAACTATTATTTATATTATTTTAATAATTTATATTTTCAATAAAAATATTTAAAACAATAATTTCGATCGTCTGTCGTTAAATTCAAAAGTTACTCTCGTTAATATAACTAATATAACTTATACTAGTTGTTGTTTGTTTACTAGAGCGTGGCAATATTTTATTTTATTTTAAATTTTTTTGATTGATTTTAGATTGGTTTAAATAAGGGCAAACTTGGTTTTCCGAAAGCAAATATTTAATTATTCTGATAAAGAAGCCAAGCCCACCCCATTCTCGTAGCGTCCCGTAGCCCGTAGCTCGTAGCGCTAAACCGTAGTAGCTACGTCTTCAAAAAAATAGGGGATGTCTTATTTATTGCCGGCAATATTTCTCAATATTATTTTGGTGCAAACTGAAATATTAAACGTGATTTTTGTGAGCACTCTTACAAAGTTAGCAGGATATTATTAAAATATCAAACAAGTCTGAATACAGGTGTTAAACTGTTCAATATTTTCCTGTTATTACGCTCCGTCATTACTTAACCTCTAGCATTAGATAATATATCATTATATTGATTTTGATATTGAGATAATGAGCAGGTAGTAAGTTCAAGACAGCGGCTCAACTCATAATATCGGAAATGAATTACAACTGGCTGGTTGACCTTTCTATTTGGCATATTCAATAGCAACTTGTAGAGAAGTAAATAAGAATCAGATATCACTTCCTAGTCACACAAGGTTAGATAGGTATTTCCTCTATGTATTAGTTTGTTTTTACTAATAGAGAAACAAAGTAGCATACCATACTTTATATACGAGTATATAAAAAATAGGTACTATAATTTTATCTTACGGCTGTAATCTGTATTATCATTTGGAAGAAACTTGCTTTGACTGTTAAGGCGGTTTATGATTTATTAAATAATAATGGTCAATTAACATACATACTCGTACATACGATCACGGCTATTTCCCATAGGAGTAGGTAGAAAATAAAGAAAGCCCGTTGCTTCGGTTCTTTCTTACTTCTATACGCGCGGGTTTCGAGTACTATATACATATTTTATTGAAAAAATTGAATTAATACTAGTATATTAAATTTATTTAATCGCCAGTTATACTTTAGGTTACAATTAATAACAGCATATTAATAAATTCGTCGCTTATTTAGTTCCTTTGAACAGTATTCAAGTAACTTTTTAATTTATTCTTATTAGCTCTTATTAGTTCTGTTACCATATTTTTACAATCAGCGTCTCATTGCTTAATACTTCTAGGGGGTACTTGTATGAGGTCCTAATAAAATAATTGCCTTAGCAAATATTATATTATCCATCATACAATGAGAGATAAGTATGTAAGTGTGTCGTAACAGTAATATATGTGTCCTCCGCCATATTTTATAATGAAATTGGATTCGGTATTGTAATGGTAATACAAGAGATATTCTTAAGAAATTTATATTAACAAACACGTTGACTGAATCGCACAACTCTTTGTTCGTCGGTTTTAGTTTTGCATAACACTCGGACGGTAAACAGGTACTGTTGGCACAAGAAATAGGTGCGTTTACAATTATACTCTATCATGTATACAGCTAAGGAATAGAAATCTGCCAGAGTCCGTGTAGCCGGCAGGTTATAACTTTAACTTCAAGTCACGAATGGGAAGCTCTCAAGTTGTAAACAATGTTTTAGGTAAACGTGAACGTTGCTTAGCATCAAATGAAATAGTAATTTTCGCTTTGTCTCAAGAAGAAATGATAAGATACTAAAGTATTAAATATATTAAATTTAAAACAGAAGCTGTAGGCAGTAGATGTCTGGCCATAATTACGACTCTTTTGCTGTCTGTACCTTGTCACACGAAATTTGTTTATATAATGCAATGCACAATAGTGTGTTGTACTACGGTACATACACCATGTCTAATTTAATTTGTCGTCCCGGTTTCGGTGTGAGTTTACAAGTGGTAGCCTACTTGAATCTAGTGTTAATAACGTTATTTTGTGATTAAATTATTTTCTACACGGCTTAAACATATTTAGCGAGAAGATATGAATGTGAACGTGTATTGTTAAATTATCATACATCTTTTAACAAGAGATTAAATAGGATAATGGAGATTAAATAGGATAAGAAAATTACCTAGGAGCTGCTTTGGGTTCTAAATATGAACTGATTAATAGGCATCACAGTCACTAAAATATTGTTAGAGCAATGGTTGTTTAGTTGCATTTTCTTAAATCTTAACTGTGCTAGAAGTTGCGTTATATATTTTAGTTTTAAAATATTTGAAGTTACGAAAGTTATTTCTATTGCAGTTCCGTTAGTTGCATCTCATTTGGTCTTCGAACCGGTTGGGTTGTATATATCTATATACTGTAAGGCATTCAGTGACCTGGTTTAGCTCACATATTTGATTTAAACGTTATTGACATTTATTCCTGTCAATAGAATCTCATTGAAAACTTTACATGTACAAAAATGTAAGATTTGCAACGAAAAAAGCTGTGAGATCTCATGTAAAACCAAGTTCTCCTTTTTTACATTTCAGTGAATACTTTAGTGATAATACTTTTTGAACGTAATTTTTTTTAAATATGATGACAAACAAGGATGATGGTAAGTAGAAACACCAATAGTATCAATAGCGCGTAGTTATCTTGAGATATCTGTTGTTAGACTTAAGAATAATAATAATATTATAAGAATTCATATGCTCAGTAATTTCAATGAATACATTGCCATTAAAACTGGAACACAATAATGGCAACCCTTTTTATCGTACGGAAAACCTTCGTGGATCCTCCATGACCTGGGGAGCTGACAAGGTCTGTCGGACTCGCACCGACTTGTCTTCACTTACCCTATACTCATAGATATGGGATCCGTGACCAGGGCCGGACCGTGAGTTTAGGGGGCCCTGGGCTAATACTACTTAGGGGCCCACCTAATTACTCAAAGTATAGAAAAAAATGAGAGCAAAATATTTGATTTATATTGACTTTGACTTTTATCTTTTTATTTATTTAAAAGACATGCCAACGATAAATACACAAACTCATTACAAATAAATAAAAACTGTGATGTCTAGGCTTGTGTGCAATACCTTTACATACACATACAGCATTTCATAAGCGGCACTTATAAAACAAAATAATAAATTTATGAAACTAATTAAACTTAAGACTTGACTTAGCTAGCCCTTAAATCAACGGGACCCTGGGCTTAAGCCCAAAAAGCCATATGGTAGATCCGGCCCTGTCCGTGACTAGCACCATGACTGCCACGGTGGGACCACCTTAGACCCACGCAGTAGGATTAGCAGACTTTCATAAATGTTACACTGTTGATTTATTATGACGTTCAAAGTAATGTAAAAACAGTGGTAGAAAAGTAATAGTCTAGGTAGTGACTCTAAAATTATCGTAACTTGACAGCTAGAGAATGTAGTATATATAACAGTGATAACACTTTGTGTAAAAATATCATCATCATCATCATCAACATATTATTATTATCAGCCACAGGAGATCCACTGCTGAACAAAGAAGCCTCCCCACAGACTTTCACAAAGACCGGTTTTAAGCCGCCTGCATCCAACGACTTCCAGCGACCTTTACTAGGTCGTCCGTCCATCTCATTGGATGCCGTCCCACGCTTCACTTTCCGGTGCGTTCAGAAATGAGGAGATTCGTAGAAGAACAAAAGTTGCCGACATTGTTGAAAGACTTAGCAAGCTTAAGTGGCAATGTGAGAGCACATAGCTCGTGGAACTGATGGCCGCTGGGGCAAAAAGTTTCTCGAGTGGAGACCAAGCACCAGAAAGCGAAAAAATATAATAATAAATAGTAATAGTTCAAGATGATTCGTGCCAGTGAACAGTAGGTTTTACATGAATAAAAACCAATAAACGTCTCATCATCGACAGCGCATAAAACATCGGAGGCCATACTAAACATTAACCGATTCAAATGATATTTTCATTGAATAGTGTGGCTACAGCCGTGGCCTTAACGCCGCTCCAAGTAAATTACATTATAATTACATAAATTCACAATCATAAGATACTTAGACAAATAACGATTTATTTTTCATACTGTTCATATAGACTAGTTGCAAGTAATAGACCGATATGATTGAAGGATCATTATCGGATCGTTGAAGGTCTTCACTCCCATGATTACATAGGTACTATATGTTGAAAGTACAGGAAGAAATGCATTTTTTTTTAAGTCATCATCAACAACTTATTTACAGATTTCATGAAATAGTTTACCTTATTCATTTCTCTATTTTATGTCATTATAGGAGTAATATAAGTGATATGTAATATGTTTTTAATTGCACTAAATTTACTGGAGAGTATAATTATTTCGTAGCATCGTAGTCTCGTAGCGCTACGATATTCCTGTTCTTTCTATGTCTTCGACTTTACTTTGCAAATCGCTGTATTGATTCCAATAATTTGGCTAATTAAAAACTCAATCCAGATTATACACGCGGAAGCTTGTAGGAAATTAGCAAATGTACTACACTACCTATATGATGTGATTTAATGTTTATTATTAGTCTGTAAGCTTTCTGTAAAACAAATTTAACATTTCTTAAAATAAAATATTTGTTAAGTTGATGACGTTATATTCATTCTAGGTATGATAACATTTAACTCCTTAATAAGGAAAACAGCGAGGGGTTACAATGTTCCTGAATAACGGAAACTTTATCGTAGACACGGCTATAAATTTCTAGTATTAGATGGACTTGCATTGCATAGATTTTCTGTACAAAGGGAGATCAGCTTATACTGGAACGGTATAGCTTGATAAGTGGTCGTCCGTATATTCGAGTGAGTGTTAAAAGTGCATGTCGTTAAGCTGACTCACGCTGCACCGAGGTTGCCGTTGTGAAATATCCTCCTTACACTGAACCAGTTCAATCTTATAAAGAAGAATAAAATAATATTATGGCTGCCTCCATATCAGAGCTATTGATATCCTTTCAACGAGTCATTTAAACTCAAATACCGCAGGAAACAATTATTTGTATAGATTCCAGATTCACGGAACTGTGTATCTGCAATCCATATAAGCATAGACATGTTTGTAAGCGCACCTGCTTTAAAAAAAATAACGTCAGTATAAAGTTTATCGGCTAGTAGCAGTTCTTTAATATTATAGTGATACTATAAATTTAAATTTTACGGTATCCACGACTTTCGAGTATCAAACTATACAAAACACTACCTACTTTGCTTTATACATGTACCTATAAGTTGATTTCGAGTTGAGTTTAGTTGAAGTTGAGTTTGATTTTGACAAAACACCATAATTTATAAGATTAATGAGAATTAAAATGGACCAATAAGATGTAGGTATCATTTATCTGTACTTACTTTAAATTTGAAACTTATTTATTTACAGAGACGATACGCTAGCGCATATTGCCACCATTTTTTTCTTCAATATCCTTTTTTTTCGAATCTAATTTGCAGCAGGCAAGTTATTTCGCAAAAACCTATCAAATTAAACTCTTCAACATGAAGGCTGATTAGCATTTTTTTTACAATACGTGATAGAATCTTGCTGTTGGCTAATATGACATATGTCACATCGTAAATACATTTCACAACTCATGTGAAATACGGCTTATGTTCTAAGATGAAGTAAATGCTGAGCCTATCTACATATTCGAGTTGCTATTTCAATGGGTGTTATATGCTAATTTTCACAAAGTACCTACTGGGAACTGCGAGACAGTATATAAGATAATACATAACCTACCATTATGTCTGTATTCCCAGAAGGGTTAGGCAGAGAAGTTCACCCACAATTCGCTGTTGATGAACCATCATTGTACAAACATAGCGACATGTTTAGGTCCCATGTACAGAGGCCAGCACGTCAAGCTACCCCAATCTGTCAAATTTCTTTGATAGATTTTCATCTTTAATACAGTGTAATAAGTTTTATATTCATTTGGTAAAATTTGACAGTTTTAGATAGCTAGACCTGCTGGCGTCTGTACTTAAAAGAGGCGAGCCTATTGCCATTAATCGTGAAGAAATCCAAACTCCGAACTGCTAGTGACAATTTCATAGAAAAACTCATTAACACTGCTCGATGTAGCATATTTATTTCTGACACTTACGCAACTGTTAGATATTGAAATATAAAAACTTTAATATATAAATATTAGACATTGCAATATAAATTGCATACTTGATAAAATCCGTAAAAAGTCGTTTTATTCATATTCATTTATTGCATTCCATTATGTACAGTGGCCAGCACATCAAGCTACCCCAATCTATCAAATCTCTTTGATAGATTTTCAACTTTCATACCGCCGTGTAATAAGGTTCATGTTCAATTGGGAAATTTTGTCAGTTTTGGATAATATAAAACAGATGGTAGGCTTCAATCTAGGGATCAATTATGGACCCTGTTGGGCACAGCACAGTTTAGTAGTTTTTTATTTCAAACCTAGCCGTAGCGCTTAGCACCACGTGGCTAATAAGGCGATTATAAAAGGCAGGTGTAATAGGTACCTACATACTTTGCATTAATTATAGAGGAATTGTAAGATTGTCTTCGAATTCCATTACTTCGTTGTATCTAATGATGAGCGATACGTAGGTTTAACGTAACGCTCAATATGAACAAATGAAAAGTAATTGCAACTCGATTAGTGCAGTGCTTGAGCAATCGCCTGCAGCGCTAGAGGTTGCGGGTTCGATTACCGTATGGGTGACCGATTTGGGTGTTTGTGCATGTGAGATATATGTTTGTAAATACATTCACTATACAATATGACAAAATTATAGTACAGGTTAATCTTAATCTAAGACGAGTCCTAGGGTTAAATATATATATTATACTAGCGACCCGTCTCGGCATCGCGCGGGTGCAATAAATGTGTACATATTATTTTAGATATAAATATAGCCTATGAAACTCACAAATAATGCGGCTTTCTATCGGTAAAAAAATCTTTCAAAATCGGTTCCCCCTACAACGTCACAAACTTTACCTCTTTATAATATTAGTAGATATAGGAGCAGGGAAAAATTAGAGGCTGGTGAATTGTGCGATTTCGTAAGCAGTTTTAATTTTCTATTGTGTCGGACACACAATGAAAGTTCAAGCTATCTTAAAAAGTTAACTGTCTGGCAGCATGTTTATAGCTAGTGGGACTGCTCTGGATGCGTCGGACGATCATATGTCTGTAAATTTATTTTCACTTAAGCTCCGTATCCACATTCGATAATACTCGATAGTTTTTCTCGGCATGTGGACCCCAAAACACATCTTTTTCGAACGATTTTTACTCGACGTGTTTGTTCGATCGAGTAAAACCGTATGTGAGTACAGAGCTTTACAGGAAAATAACACCATTACGCTTGTGTTTCTGAGAGGGTAAAGCAGAGGTCTACTAATGTAATACTTGTAGGAAGTTGCAGTGACTTACTTGAGACTATGACATATAATGCGGCCAAGAAATTAAGTTTTCCGTAATGAAAATGTATATGGCAATGGATAAAAAACTGTTATTGTATCAGTGGCATATAATAATGTAGGTTAAGATTTTTCTATAATTGTTACACTGTGCTGGTGTTATTAAATTTATTAACTCAGTAGGTTAGCAATTAATATGATGACATTGACATTGACCGGTTGACATTTACTATAAATTATGGATTTATGTACTTATGGCATACATAGCGATGTAAATATAAAGTATATTGCCGAGAACATGTGGAGAAGTACCATTACTCAGCATGAGAATACCATGTCTGCAATACCTGCAATACCATGCAAGTGTGTCGCGCAAAAGTTACTAAATTGTAACGGACAAACGACACGTAGATGGAAGTTACATTAATCTTTCTCAAACTGTAACATACTGGACATTGTGAATGGATAATGACATCCTAGATCGTTTGCCTTGAGTGCGCATGTGCTGAGCGGCAGCTGCGAGGCCTCTGGCAACCACCGTGACCTTACGCACCATAATGTACAGGAAAATGTGCACTTCCGTACATCTGAAACGTTTTTACTAACGATCATAATGGTGTATAAATGCGTTTAGTTATTTATCTTTTTTATTATTCCTTGATTTGTGTTTAGTTTCTTTAAAAATATAATCTAAAAACTGGACTTTTGGGAACTTAATTGTTTCCATCTCATCAAATGAGGCTGATATTTAAAAGAGGGTTAACGAGTAATACTATGGTATCCCTAGTACTGATTTGGGCCTCACTATCCACTTTCAAACGGGCTAATCTTATTATAAAGACGGGCTAAATTAATCGTTAACTATCATTGTGTAACTCGTGCCGAAACGATAGATTGAGAAGAAGTTCGATCAAAATATTAGCTTGTGCAGCAGAACAAGACAGTACCTAAGTAAAATGTTTATCATAATTACAAATGCAACTAGTTTTGACTTTTCAAAAGCGCTATTTAAATGGTTTAATTGAAATAAAATATTTGACTTTGTCTTTGAATTATAACAGTGAAAAATAATCACTTTGAGTCACCAATTATGAATAAAAACTTGGAGGATATTTTATTTATTTATTGTAAAGTATATAAAGTGTACAAAGTTGGTTTTATTGCCATTAGGTAGTTCTACCAGACAATCTTTGAGTGATGCAGAGATGATCAAAGTAGATGCACTAATATAGTATGAGCGAGAGGTAAGAGGCAAAGACTGATTGCCCGAGCAGCTTATACAATATACTTACTTAAATATACAATATACTTACTTAAATATACAATATACTTACTTAAATATTAAATAAATACAATACATATAACTATACAAAAGGAAAAATCATTGTCGAGATGAATTCTGATTACTTTAGAAAATAATAGTCCTAAATTTATATTTTTTTATGCGACCGGAATACCATACCGTATAACAAGCAAAGAAATCTAGCCCTGAAGAGAATTTTTCTTCCGCAAATTGTATATCTACTTCTTCTTCAATTTAAGAGCTCAGCTCTTGTCGGTGGAGCAATCGCCACTGTTCTCTATCTTCAGCTTTCCGTTTTACCTCTTGATACGACACGATCCCCACCCTTTCCTTAACTTGTTCCACAAAACTTCGTCTAGGTCTTCCCCTTCCTCGTTTTCCTTCAATTTTACCTTCTAGTATAGTTTTGAAGTAGTCATCGTGTCGCAGCAAGTGGCCAAACATCTTTCCTCTCCTATTCTCTATGGTTCTTAATAACTGTTTTTTCTCATCTACAATTCTTAAGACTTCCTCGTTTGTTTTCATTTCCGTCCAACTGATCTTCTCCATCCTCCTCCAGCACCACATTTCAAATGCCTCTAGCCTTTCTCTGTCCCTTTGAGTCATAGTCCAAGTTTCACAGCCATACAATGCTATGCTCCAGATATAGGTCTTTATCATTCGTTTTTTTATACCGTTTTTTATTTTGGCTGTAAATAAATGTTTTTTCCTGTTAAATGTTTGTTTGGCTATTGCAATTCTTGCCATGATATCTGGTGAACATCGAGAGTCATGTGTTATTTGGCTTCCTAGGTATTTGAATCTGGTAACTTGCTCTAATTGTGTGTTATCGAGTATGATTGGTCTAGATATTGATGGGAATTTTGATGCCATTAAAATTTTAGTTTTATTAATGTTAATTTTAAGTCCTTTATCTCTAAAAGAAGTGCTAATCATTTTCAAAAATTTCTCTAAAGTATTTGTGCTATCGGCTATTGCCGCTATATCATCTGCAAATCTAATAAATCTTACAGGTTCTCCATTAAATTTAACTCCCAACTCATCCGCATCCATAATTGTCTGTATGGCACTTTCAATAAAAATATTAAATATTAAAGGTGACAAGGGACACCCTTGTCTTACCCCTTGTTTTATACATGCTTTTTGTTTTTCATCCCCTACTTCTATTATTGTTTCCTGATTTTTGTAAAGTTCGTATATAATTTTCCTATCTCTATAATCTAATCCTACTTCTTTTAAAATCTCCATCATCTTCTTCCAATTTACTTTATCAAACGCCTTTTCTAAATCAATAAATGCTATATAAGTGTCAAGGCCTACATCCATACGTCTGTCTGTAATTAATCTGAGGGCTAATATAGCGTCTCTTGTGCCCTTCTTTTGTCTAAAACCGTATTGGTCAGGGCCTATATACTTCTCTGTTAATGGTCTTATTCTATTCTGTCTTATTCGGATTATCTTAAGGAGGATCTTTGAAGCTTGGGATATTAAACTAAGGGTTCTGTGTTCTTCACATTTAAGCGTGTTATGTTTTTTCGGCAGTGTGACCGTCCTACTAACTTGGAAATCTTTAGGTATAGTTCCTGTTATGTAAATATTTCTAATAATTTGGTATAGTTCTTCAAGCATAAGGTCACAAACTGCATATTTTATGAGTTCTATATATAAAAGGTCATCTCCAGCGGCTTTTCCGTTTGGTATAGCAATGATCGCTTTATTAAATTCCTCCCTCAAAATATCTGGGCCTAGACTATCCCTATCAACAAGATCTTTTCTTTCTATATCATTCTCGTTAATTCCTTGCCCTTCATAAAGACCTTCTATGTAAGTTTTCCATCGCTCAACTATGTTTTTATTATTAATCAATATCTTACCGTTTTCATCTAATATGGCTGTACTTTTCGATCTATGTTTCTTTTCTAATTGTTTTATTAAATTATAAGCTTTATCTAATTTACCCTGTTATGTTAAAATTTCTATTCTATTACAAGTTTGTTCCAAATCTTTCTCTTTTTCAGTTCTACATCTCACTGTTATTTTGTTCGTTAACTTTTTATATTCCTTTATACTTTTATCATCTTTTCTATTTTTGAGCTTTCTCCGTTCTGCCATCAGGTCTATTATTTCTGATGTCAACCATTTTTTACGGGGTACTATTTTTTCCTTTTATTTTTTATCTACTAAACTTCAGAAATTTATTTTCTTAGGTAAATTCGAAATAAGTAGGTACAATAAAAAGTAACTAAGAACAGTCATAGATACAATTGCTGCAATTGTGTAATGGAAATCGAAGGTAGGATATTTTAATAATGATAAGGTATTTTATACGTTATGCTTTGATGGAATTCCTGCGGCTTCGACCGTCAATGTCCAGTCACGCACTATGACATCACCCACCCACAAGTGGTGCACAGCACAAGCAACTATTAATATCATCACATCATATTTTCCTGAATCAATTGATGCGTGACTACAATCACGATACTTTAGAATTATCTCTTCAAAATTTGAAGTATTAACTATGTAAGAAGTGATTGATGAACTATGCAGCCATGGAGGTCGCCATACAGCTGATTTTTCTCCGAAAAATAGTCAAGACTGTTGATAGATTTTTTTTGGGCAAAAGCTCTGAGATTTATTTTATTTTTATTTATTATACAATTTAACTAGAACGGTCATAGACCAATTACACTAATTAAATAGAATTAATTAGCTTAGCTTTAAGTACTTAGTGTCGCTCGGTGTCCTACTCGTAACATTTTTTAAATGTTTTTGGGACAAAATATAACATGATGTAAAAATTATTGGAATCGATTAAGTTACTTATTCTGAAAAAACTTTATTCAGGTTTCGCATATACTAATAATGACCTTGTATATAATAATAGTTATATTATGTATTAGCATATAAGTAGCTTGAAGTACGGAGACTCATAATCCCACAGTCAAACTGTTATCACAGGTTTGTGGGGCATTCGCATATTTGTAATCTATATATGTTATTATAATAATAAAAATAAAAAAAGTGATTTCATAATGAAATATTATTAAATAACAGGTATTTGATAACAATTTATTAACAAATATTTACAGGTTCTAGCGGTGTTAAAGGGCATGTTTTGAAATAAAATTAACATAATATTGGAATGTGATTCATAGAAGGGTCATTCTAACTTTCATTTACGAAACTTTTTTGAGTTACCACATAAAGTTGTCATGTTTATTATTTAACACACATTATTGTGGAACATGTTTTTTATATTGTCTGTCGAATCAATTTCATAGATGCATATTTATAGATTAAAGATCATATATTTAGTTTGGTTGATCTTAAAGAAAAAATATAATGTACCTATCTGGATGACAATGGATGGCTCACACTAAGGGAGGTTAAAACCCGATGCAACTGCACTATAGTATGGGAGCTGTCACTTGTTATTTAAACCCTACCAATGAAACGGCATAACATTGACTGGAAATTTCCTTTAATTCCTAAGCGTCTGCATAAAGAAAGTGCATAACAATCAAATGTGCGGCCGCGGCGGCGGTGGCGTGGCGCTTGCGCAAGTGCGCGAGTTTCTCCGACCAGCGCCAGATCCGCAGTCTACCAACTAACCACTGGGTATACTTGCAAATTACTTGTTTATTTAGTAAATCACTGTATTCAATTCATTTCATCGCTCGTATACATTTTACATAACACTATGACGAATGATGCTAAACGTAATTTGAATAAAAAATCTAAAGTCAAACTTCGAAGGCATGTGCAACATATGTATAAAAGAATGTTTCCAATAGTTTGTAAAAATATTCAATTCAATAATCAATCGCAATCACGCTGAGTCATAAGTACATTAAAATATGCTGGTGAAATACTTGAAGTAAACTAGTTAGTAGTTTTCACAGATTGCAAGTAGGTACCTAAGGTGTAGAAAAGCGGCATTCCTTCAACATATACGTCAGTCTTTACGAATAAATGCTGGTCGAATACTGGCGGAATT
Source organism: Acronicta alni (assembly GCA_964056405.1). Lineage (NCBI taxonomy): Eukaryota > Metazoa > Arthropoda > Insecta > Lepidoptera > Noctuidae > Acronicta > Acronicta alni. The sequence continues at coordinate 9,759,265 of OZ043927.1, read as the reverse complement.
TATCTTTAGGTGGGTACATTCAGGATCGTCTCCAAACTGAATAAAATATATTTATAGGGAAAATAATTGCAGATTAATAAAATAACAGAATAGGTAATATTACCTAATTTATTAGCTTAGACGGGGCAGCAACGAGTGTACATACACAACGTTCGAGCCTTGCTTGTTTGAATTGTTTTCTATAGATACTTATAATATTTTTTGAGTTCGCGTACTTCACAAAATTCTTGAATTTATAAATGTATTGATTAGTTCGCTCATTTTGGCTATACTCGAATCAGTGGCCAAGGGTAAAATTTGGTAAAAGAGAAGCTGCACACAATGCTTACTTTGACTTGCTCTTTGACAATTGGCATTAGTTTTATCGTAGACACTAAATAATTATAGTTATTTTTTAATAGGGAATCCAGTAGGAATCGGGCTGTATGGAACTTTCTTTCACCACTGTTTCCTAAAATAAGTAAAAAGGTGGTATAAAATTGGGTAGGATGTGCTCATGCTGCAGAGTTAATTTGGGGCGCTGCCACTGCATAGCCAATTCTGCTGTGAAGCATAATATACTAACATTATTCTGTTCTGGTTTGAAGGGGGCCTATGAGACTTAACAACTGAAATCTCAAGATGACATAGAGATATCATTGGTGTTGCTGGCGTTTAGTGGCTGCGATTGCTGTTTGCTTGTTTGTTTGTCGTCTTATCACAATAAAAAAAAGAAAACTAGAGAATTATCTTCAAACCATATGTCAAACTAAGTTATTCACTTATTTAGTGCGCCCTCATGATTTACAAAAATCTTCCTTTCATTCCTAACTCTGTCACAATGGTTTGCCGTTAAAATTTATATTAATTTAAAGTTAAATGGATACGGCTTTATACATATGAATTAATACAGTGTCTTCATAATAATAGTAGTGACGTAACAGGTATCACCTGCTAAACACAACATGTGAGTTACGAAATTATTTTGTCGTTGCGTATCTCGTGCCAATAATAGCAGTAGCTGGAGACGAGATAATGAAACGATAATATTATATCGCGGGGGACGTATGCCAGCCACACCAAGAAGTGTTTTTGCGATTGAGAGTAGGATAGTGCCATTTATCTTGTATAGCGGCATCTCTGTCTCACAACGATGGATACCAGATCGTGGCACGGTATTAGATTTTTAGATAACCCGTTACACGTGGAGTTTATGCCGCCAACTAGATATTCCAGCTGACCTTTGTTTCAAACAGGTCTTCGTATTAACAGGCACTGTGCTGTACGTATAATAATAACGTAATTTACTAAGCACACACTTAATCTCATTGATTTGTATCGTGTGGGCGTAGCTTTGTAATGGAGTTCGAAAATTTGCATACAGTTTACTGGTCGGATAAATTACATTGTTGAGAGGTTTTGTCATGAAACCAATAACATAGACTCAATATGTAAAAGTCTATCTTTTTGTATTTTTTGGCATTTTCCATGCTAAGATTTTAAAGTTATTTAGCGAAAGAAAAATTCAACCGCGGGCAGGATTCGAACCTGCATCTTCTGGTTAGGTACACCAGACGCTATGACCACTAAGCCACCGCGAGTCCCACCCGCCATGACGAATTTTGCCTTCACCTTCAGAATTTACGACTTTATGGTGACGTCAGTATCACGTATTGAAAAGCAAGTTTCTGCTTCCTGGTGTCGCGGTCGAATTTTTCCTTCGCTAAATAATCATGTAAAAGTCGTTAAAGTCTACAAAATTATGTAGGTTGAATAACACCACACCATTTTATAGAAAATGACCACATCGCAATTTCTGGGCAGTGCCGGTATCCTAAGGATCGCTTTTCAGGCTGTCACTCACGATTGGTTGTGTTGTTAGTATGAGAATGTAGTGGTCATCAGAATCCTAACGTGCTCTCCGAGATACAGAGATTTGTGCAATGGTCACCCAACAATAAACTGACTGTTACCAACAGTAAATGATAAATGATATTTATTTTTGTAAATAGATCTTCCAAAGACACTTTTACAAGTCAATATTTAATTAATACTAGATGGCGCCGGCATTTCCTAGCTGACGACCTCTGAGTAGAAACGCCGAAACAAACTCAGAGAATCATGGTCTCTTTTAAAGTAAAGACAGTAACAGTATTCAATGCTTATTAGATGTGTTTTACAATGTAGGCAATTCTGAATTTGACCTTTTGAAGAAAGAGACATAGTAGTTTTGAGTTGGCCAGTACTTACTGATGGCACGCATACATCAGTCATCGTGTAGCTCAACCATTATTTAGGGAGCTCAACGTATAGAACAATTGAACAACGTAGTTGTAAATTTGTTACATAGCCGTGCGCCAAGAGTATTGAAGAGAATAATTCAATCTACACAGTATACATTCTAAGAAAAACAAGGCGATATATTCCTGAACGAACCCTTGCAATGTTATATCAATATTAATACACTTTATTCCTTACCTTAATAAATTTTAATATGAATGAAATAAGTTAGTCACTGATACGCTTTTTATATTGATCTAGTTTAAAAAATCAAACGAATGAAATACATAAATTAAGTGACCAATGGCATTGAGTCAGTCGTCTGTAGCTAGTCTATTGAAGATTGTTCTTTGGCCACTTATAGTGACTGTATTTATAAATTATGTAGTGTGAAAATAATAATTTTACACAGCACCATCTAGTCCCAAACTAAGCATAGTTTATACTATGGGTCCATTGTCGACTACCCATAGTACAAGCTCTGCTTAGTTTGGGACGAGACAACAAGTTGGCGAGTGGACAATGGATGTCATACTTTTTTTGTAAATACATACTTATAATACATAAGAAACATCCAGACAAACAAACACTTATATTAATCACGTAAATATTTGTGTTCTGTGGGAATCGAACCTTGTGATCAGTCCCCTGTCTACGTGAACCATTAGACTACAGACGTCGTCGAAGAATGGTGGTTTTATTTTAGATTTTCCCAAGCTCAATGATTAAATCATCATTATCATCATCATCAACCCATATACTGTCTCACTGCTGGGCACGGGTCTTTTATCACAGACTGCGAGGGTTTAGGCTATGTCCACCACGCTGGCCTAGTGCGGGTTGGACAAATATTGCTTTAAAACTTCATTGACCTGTGAATGTTTTCAAACTAAAGCAATAAGAAGAAAATATGGTTTTACTACAGTTTAGAACTTTAGAGCCACGATTCTTTTATTATACCTTTCAATCTGAAGTCACGATAGCGTGACCATTTCAAAATTTTCAGACAAATTGCTTCGTAGATGAGCACATCTCGTTAACACTATTTCGGGCTATTGACTACGTACAATGCAACGAAAACAAACACAAATTTTATATTTTATTAAATAATCTATAAAGTATACAGGAAAAATCGTGAGCACATACCTACGAATAAATGATTTCCTAAGAATACAGTCAATTACTGAGATCTATGTACATAAGGTAAATCAATTACGAAAAGATTGGAACAAATCGATGTATAAAACACAAGATCGATTGCGTACGCGCAGGTATGCGTGATTTTGATTATGTACGCGTTCATTGCAGGTTAATCGATGTTCTAACATGGTGGCAGGTGTCATCAATTATATAAGTTCTACAATTTATACTTTCTACGTAACTGTATCTAGGCGATTGGAATAAAATATTTATTTTTGCAATTGTATGTCTTTGACTTCTGTCCAAAGGAAGTTGAAAGAAGAGTTGAGAAGAAGAAGAAGAAGAATTGAGGTTTAAATGTTAAATAAACAATGATTTTCTGAAGAAGAGTAAAGTTTCGAAAATGTTTTTCATCATTAAGTCAGTTTTCATGGCCAAACTGGTGAACGAACTGATTTTCGGTGACCGCTTGAAATAACAGCAGAGATCAAAATCAAAATCAAAATAGTTTTATTTTCATATAAACCATATACAGGCACTTATGAAATGTCGAGTCTAGGTGCACGGTTCTAAAGTAGTCGTTTCCTATGGAGAAGAGCCGGCAAGAAACTCCATGGTTACTCTTTTAAAATATCGTTTTGTATTGTACAATGATGGATTATAAATTGGATTGGATACTTACATGAGAGAACAATTTAGGAATGTTTCGAAGATTACAATTATATAAAATACAGCTAGGCATAAAAGAAAGTTCTAAACAGTTCTCCCATTTACAAACGGTAGAAACTAATAAATTATATAAAGCAACTGACAAAACTTGTAACCAAGATTTACCAATTATATATGTAAGTATCAAGTCAAAAACAATGATATTTAATATAAAATACAACGATCAATCTTGAAATTGAAAATTGGGAAGTATATTGCAGATACATAAGCATATAACTTTTCTATACCTACTTTGTAGGTGCTTTATTATTGTATGGAGGTAGTATGACAACCAAAAACTGATGTAAATTTACTAAGTCGCATTACGGTCCTAGCGCACAAAAATAATAGATTTTGATTGAAGAAATCTCTTTTAAGGAAGTCTTCGTCTTAATTTCTTCGAAATCAGTATGAAATTCCTAGGCATAATACGCTGAAGGAACAGTGAATTGACGCTAACTATGTTTGTTTTCACGTTGACTACTCTCTATTTCTTCATGAGTACGGCGTGCTATTACATTAACGATATGATCTCCTCGGCACGGGTACATATTTAGTGTAGGTACTACGTACTAAATCAAAATGGTTTTATTTTCATATAAAACATAATAGGCATATAGAAAATATCGAGTCTAGGTGTACTGTTTCAAATTAGTCGTTGCCTATGGAGAAGAACCGGCAAAAAACTGTATCTTATTCATCATTATTGCTCATACAGTGCTGGTGAAAGTCCGTTTGATGCAGTGGTTGAGAGATCTTGTTCAATGCCAAGGATAGCGAGTTCAATTTTCGCACGGAACATATATTATTGAATAGCCTACAAGTAGCCGCTCTGGGTGATTGTGTATATGACAATTTGTATATTATAAACACACCCATGATACAGAAGAAAACTCTAGCTTTTGGAATATATTATATGCATAAGTATATAAAGTCAACTTAATCATTTGAAATCTAATCTACCTACCGGTTTTAAGAGATCTTTAAACGCAGTACTCAGAACATCAAACAAAAAGTTGTTTTCAATTAAGCTTGAAGGAAAAATATTAATGCCATTTATTATTATAATGTGCTTACGACATTAAATAAATAATATTGTTTGTCAAACTCCGTGTCATTAAACCATAAGGTGACTTAAACCTTTATTTAGCTCCTCAGGGGAATACTTCTTAGCAACCTGGGTTTATATATATGTATATAAAAAAAAAAACTTATAATTAATGAGGAAAAGCGTCTATAAAGCACGACTTACAATTAGTAGGTGCCTACTATACAACGTGTTACAAAATACCCCGTAAAGATATAATTAATTATCAAAGCCAAAAATTTTGTTAGATGTCATGTCAGGGAACCAGAATATTTAACAAAAAGGCCTACGTACCTATTTTACCTAATTGTCTATTTTAATAGTTTTTCTATTTTGAAATAAAACTACTTTTTACTGATTTTATCGCGTTATATTGTTATTATTAATCCTGACGTTTCGGGCCCTTTACAGCGTCCATGGTCACGGGTAGACTCCGTAAAAAGTAGTTTTATTGCAATGTTTAATATTCGCGTAAATGTCAGAAATCAATAGGTTTCCTATTTTCATTCATAAATTTTGTTGTTTTCCTTTTTTTGGGGTATGTTATACAGCGTTACTACGGTTCTTAAATATTGTGAATGGACTCGTTATAAGGCTCCATTTAATCTCCTTTCGGCTTTACGGGTAGTTTTGTAACACCCTGTATAAAATACGATGTCTTGTAACATACCATCATGCCAGTATTCCCAAAAGGTAGGATAGAGTTGTCATAGTTCACAGTTATCCAAAACTGAAAAATTTTCCCAGCTGAATATGAACCTTATTTTTTTGTGTAAAAGTTGAAAATCAATCAAAAAGATTTGATAGATTGTTGTAGCTTGATGGGCTAGCCTCTGTGCCTAAGGGGCCATCCTATAACAAACGCTGAACTGCTACTGAGAATTTCCTTCCTTGGCTGCCGTGCTTGTGACATACTAGGCCAATGAGGGTAGTCTTGTATTGTACTTTCAATATACTGTTAATGTTTTTAGGGCTCCATAAACTTGCAGGTACTTGAAGTCTGCTCTCATAGGTGGGTCAGCGTGGTGGTCAATGTAATCTAATCCAGGTTCAAGTTGGCAGTACCTAATGCTTAGAGCGTAAATTATTTTCAACGTAAAATTATTGCATCCAAATAATGATGTATGAAACATCGTTATTACATACAACTGAAATCAAATCATTATATAAGGATACACAGACGTAACCTCTAACATAATAGGTGTCTGTGATTATGGAGTGACCGCAGGATGTTCAATTGTTTTGACGAAGCGTCCGCGCTTGATGAATGTTAATGTCAGTAAGCAACTCGATGATTATCTGTGATTGCTTCCTGCGCGAGAGCAGGCGAGGCGCAGCGCAGTGGCTCAACGCGCATCGAGGCGAACCTCCCAAGGAGGCATCATGGCGCGCGCGAATCGCCCACGGCCGCACCGCCGCGTGTGTAGCACGCAATGACCAGTCTTCCGGATCCGGCAGGTAAAACCCATGTAATTTAACAACAGTGAGCCTCATTTTGATAACGGCTGAATCAAATTAACTAGCATCAATATGGTTTTTCTAATCCTCATCAAAGTTGTTCCGTTTTATCATCATGGTATTTTTATAAACCTGGGTATGAATATAACTCACACCACAAAGGAGTGTTAAATCATCAATGTGGGTAGTATGTGTAAGTACCTATAAGTGTTTTCCTCGACTTTATATCTAATGTCATTGGACAAGCTAAAGTGCGTTCCGCTGAGTGATTAAAACGGTCACGACTGATGCGGGTCCGGTTTGATTCGCTGCTAAAGTTCACTTTCGAATCATATTGCAGTTTACGGTCTCGGTATTATCAATTAAAAATAATTGAATACTGCGTAAATTAATATCGCACTCGAAAATAACACATAGTAAGTATTAGCTTTGTGTTAAAATATTCGTGTTTTTAAATTCATAGTTTGAGGTTGCAGTATAATTTAGTTATGGTCATGACCACTCGGGTTGCGGCTTCGTGCAATTCACGGCAAAAATACAACAAAGGTGCGTCAACAATGACGACCTTGTCGCGCCAGCAGCCGCGCCGCCGCGCCGCGCCGTGCCGCAGCGTCGGCCGCGCGTCGCCGTACCGTTGTGCAACACTACTTCACTAGAAAGCACGCTTTCTTACACGTACAAAGCAAGAAGATGTATAGGCACGTCAAAAGTGCCGTTTGTGACGGCTGGGAATCAAAAGGTCAAGACTGAGTCACTAAAAATTCCAACAATAAACTTCCGCGTCACTTTGGCGAAACTCGCAAAATTGATCGGTAATCGATCGAATGTTGATCGTAAAGGGCATGTGTATAGCATTAATATAATAATATGAGGCGAGTGCGCTCGAGTTGCTTGGTGTCAGGGTTCCGTGGTGGCGATGGCGGACCGCTGTTTACACTTTCACCTCACTTCGGGCTTTACCAGAATTTACGTCATCGCTGCGCCAGCGCAATTATATCATCACGAAATCAGCTGCTGAATAAGTGGCACAGTGGCACACTGGGCTTTGAACCCGAGTCTCAGTTTTTTGTTGTTAAATTATTGTACTCCTGAGCGTTGCGATGCTCGTTATCGGTCATTATGCTTCATAATAAATGAAGTTTGATTTACTTAATTTATTTTTAAATAAGAACCACAACAATATTTATTTACATGAGGAAACTTTCACAAAACATATATATCTGCTTTTGTTCATCGCTCAGGTAATCTAAAAACATGTAGAAGCTAATTAATATAATGATGTAAAATTAAACCCAACCAAGTACCTGGTTTCAAAAGTAAACATTGTGTTTTAGACAATGACATAGAACAAGCGCAACTGGAAGTGGCATCCTATACTAATTACTATATGTTTTTGTTTTATTAAGAATATAAAATAAGAAAAGTATATTTAAATATAATAATATATTATATATTATCAATCCATATACTGTCCCACTGCTGGGCCCGGGTCTCCTCTCATATTGCGAGGGATTAGGCTATAGTCCACCACGCTGGCCTAGTGCGGGTTGGCAGACTTCACAAACCGTTGAGAAAAATCTCTAAGGTATGCAGGTTTCCTCACGATGTTTTCCTTCACCGTTTAAGCGAGTGATAATTGATTTATAATACGCACATGAATTCGTAAAGTCAGAGGTGCGTGCCTTGGGTTCGAACTCGAGACGTTCGACTTGGCAGTCCAATGGTCATACCACTAGGCTATCACTGCAGTGCATAGAATATATAATTAAATATATATTTTATATGGTTATTTAAATATATAAAATAAGAATTTTAACATAATATTTTAATTTTGAATTTTTTGAGAAGCAAAAACTTGCTTTTCAAATAACTTTAAAATATTGGCATGGAAAAGGCCAAAAAAAACAGAAAGATATTAATTTATTTTAATTTTGTGGTGGGTTTAAAAATTGTGTCCCTGCACTGACATTCAGACATTATAATGTAGAGGTATACTGTTCTACACCTCCTAATACTAAGTTCGTAAATCATCCCAGGACATGATTAGTAACCGACGATTACGACCACTACATCAATGAGGTATAAAAAATACCAATACTTATCGTTAATGAATGTTTAATATCCTATTCTTCTGAAGACCATGAGCATTACTGCCACTGGTCACGGTCATGCTTAAGGGCTTTTAGCATTTGACGTTTAAACAATAGTAAAGTTTAGGGAACATGTTTCAATAGTGTTGTTGATTACACACACAGATCTTTGTGTGGCGCGGTAACAGAGCTATTGTTTTTTCGCGGTTTCTCTTTACCTAGTCGTGCGTTACTACTTGTCGTGGACTATATTGTAAGCTCTTGGAGTATACTGTGATGTGTGTTACGACATCTCGCAAATCCATTACGTTATAAGCTCACAAACTATGTGTACGTACTTTTGCAATAATTACACTTCAAACATAATAAATTTTGATTCACTGAATATTACGCATATTAAATAATAGGTAGGTACTCGCTTTTCTTTATTGTTTGCGGTTACGTGACCCAGAAAATAACAATTAAATGTAGCTTTGACGTAAGTTATATGAGTTCCTAGTTAGAGAGAACTTTCGGTAAGCGTCTCAATGTTGTAACATAGTTAAATGGTAAATAGTTTGTGTTAAAACTTACCCGTGTTCCGGAATACAGTTCTTGTACTTTTCTCTTTTCATTTCCACGTGTTGTTTAGGTATGTCGGCGTGTTTCACTGTTCATTTCACAACACTAGCACGGCACACACTGTATAATTCATTACATAAACACTACTTATTATCACCTAGTCAGAATCACAAGTTTTTTCAGTCCCATGACGGCGCGGCCTGCAACAAACGTATCGGACATTAGTGATATGTTAACAAATCAATATGTCAGTATGACTTGAGGTAGTCCCGCGAAAGCGTGGCTGTATTATACCTACAATATGTTTGGCAGAGCATCCTAAATTTGTGCAATTTATGGACATTGCTTTCCACTATTTCTGATAACGTAACATTCATAACGTTGTCTCGTGTGGGTGCTTGAGTGATGAATGTAATAACAAGGATTTTATTTTAACTAAATATTGCAAATAACAACTTGAATAGAGAAGTATAAGGTAGCCAATAATGTGAGACTACCTAAGCATGATGAATGAATTATGGTTTTGGAAAGTAAACTGATGAATATGCTTTGGAAATTAGGTGCTTACTTCCAAAATATCTGGAAGTTCTAATACGTCTAGCCGGTAGAAGTAAAATATTAATACCTATAAAATTCTAATTTCAAAACAAATGATTCATCATTCAGTTTGGTCCTATTATGTCTGATGACATGTCTAAACGTACTTGTATTTTTACAGTCGAATTGATCGATTGCTCTCGGACAGAGTTAATCGGTTATCTTATTATATTGTATTGCATTTATTCGTTTAAGTATTCGAGAGGTTGTTAACGTACTGAGTTGTCGTGCCTTTTGCAATGTCTTAGTTTTTCGCAACCGACGAACTATTATTAAGAAGGATGATAAATTGCGAGACTGCCCTGTATTTGTAGTTAGCTGTATAAACTAAACAAGGGCATATTATTGAGCTCTAATTGCTTGAAAGTAGCAAGCTGACGTTTCCCATTATAGTTGCATTGATCGATTGGTAACCCAATTCTCTTATTATTTTTTATACTATTAATTATTTCAAGAATTTGTGTCAATGCCTATCATTTTTTTAATTTCATTTACTAGGGGTTTAAGTAAGAAATTGTAAGTAAAAAATTCAAATTTTCGCCTCTCAATGTCTCAGTTTCATAATTTTTGAAACTAATCAGATTTAGATTTAGCTAGACAACTAGTATACGTCACGAACGTCAACCATAAGACGGATGAAATAATGTTGCAGTCGGAGATCACAGAAAATAAATAAATAAATCACGGTATCTTGATTGGTAAAGCAATTAATGTACCTACTAAACCCGGACTCGCAGGTTCCAATACTCGTTATATATAAGGCATTCCACATTATTATTTAGGTGATGAAGTCCAAGATCTACATGTAGTTAAATTACAACTACAAATAAGAGATGGAGATAAAAGTGCACATCTCGTTCAATAATGTCTAAAATAATACATGAAAATAAAGTGGATAGAGGATAGGTACTCAAGTTAATTTCACATGCGATACTTTTGGATATAATTATTGTAGAGGTCGGTGCAAGGAGGTGTGTCTTCGATAAGATATACGACGGGTGTGTCCTCTACTTGACAAACGTCTTCTGAGACGACTAGGACTTTGCCTAAACATAAACAAATAAAAGCTAATTATAAAGTTCTGCTTATATATAATGGTAGATTCAAGACTTTACATTATTTAGTCATAGCTATGTCTTATAGGCAGTAGTTTATTTCATGTGTGTATGTAAATTTTTTATCGATATTTCTAGATCACACCACGCAAAACACGTCGTGGTTGACGTAGACTGGATCGTGAGAAATGTATGCCGAGTTCGTTACACACACTACAAACATTCCATAGGAACTAGCTGTAGATTTAGAAAACATTTGCTTAGCTTTAGCTGTAGCTAAAGGCAAAAAACAATATCATAGTAAGATGAAATTTGAAATCTGATCAACAAAATCTGCGTTTATCTAAGAGATAAAAAGGATTACAACATTTCAATGCCTTTATAACATGATAATGATTTTTTCTGTTTTTATTAAGGATCAAAACAAAAGATAAAACCTTACTTCTACGTAAAAGTAGCCAACCAAATCTAGCATCAATGGAGGTACCTAATATGTTATGCTTTGAAAAGCATAGATAGGTATCAAGAGTAATTTTAAATAATATATGAATAAATTATTTGATAGCCTTGAAAGCTTTACGATGACAACGCATGAAAAATAGCAACATTCCATTGCTGTGTTTCATGACTTGCAGCCGTATAAATCAATCAAATTATTACTTAGATTAATTATTTGTCGTATAAATTTAATACCTAATAAACTTAATAGAGTATTAACAAAATAGACATGTCACTATATCTATATATATGTATTTTACGTTCTAATCCTTGACGCGTAGTATATATCCTTTATCCTAATTGCTGGTGTTATTTACAGCTTATATTTTATCTGTGGTGTTGCAATCGGCCTTCGGTTCGGGTCCTGTGTTGTGGACAATCACTCGATGTCTATAATTACTCATTACACTAATGGATCTTCGATCATGGCATTATGTGCTTTGTCACGACTCGATAACACGAGCGAGCAGAACTCATCGGATGTCTTACACGTGATTTACCGAGGGAACCTGCGTCTGCACTAGGTAGGTTCTTGATTTATCTAGGTACGTTATGTAGGACACAATGATCATGATAGATGAAACTTGTTAATGTAAAAATGAGCGAATGAAATTTGTTTTTGGTCGTGTGAATTAAAACATACCACCTGTATTCTCTGAAGGAATAGGCAGAAGTGTACTCACGTAATCTCAGAGTTCGCCAGTATCTTTAGGTCCTACGTAATAGGGGGCGAGTAAGAGTAAAGATGAATATTCGTGATCTATTTTTATCTCAATCAAGGTGCTAGGAATTCGGTAAATACCATGTTGTATGCACAGAGTTTCCTAGCACCTGTCTCTCTTTATTAAAAAATATATATTTCACAGACTTGGATATAGCTATTGGCATGAAGATGAAATACTCCTTGAATAATACAGTATTTTTTCATCTCACCATATTGTCAGCGCTTGGAATATTTTCAGCGCTTAGAAAATTTCAGCGCTATGTACATAATTATCTCAGCGCTCAAAATATGACGCTCTGTAGCTACGAATAGCACCCTGCTATACTATATGTATATAGTGTATATAGTATATATTATATACCATACCGTACATAACCGTAAACATAAATACTATCTACAAAACTTTACATATATTATACAAGAATAAAGAGACCTGTGAAGCTGTATAATAATTTCGGTTCTTACTATAATTTTATTAGATTCATTGCCATTGATTTCATTTCTGTCATAAACTGCTTGTCTAGAAATTGAATCTAGTATCTGAATGGTGTAATTTTATGAGTCAAAGAGATATAAAATCGCCGGTTTTAGTTGTCTGTGTATATGACATTTCTAAAGTATGTTATGCGACACAGTAAGCAGCCGTGGAATAAATTAATGTATCCAACAGATTTTTTAAATTTATATTTTTATACTACTTAGCAACACAAGCATACGGCCCACCTGATGGTAAGCGGTTACCGTAGCCTATAGACGCTTGCAACACCAGGTGTATCACTTGCGCGTTGGTGACCCTGTAAAACGAGACAGGAATAGTTACGTTGGCAGTATAAAGGTCAAAGTCCCCCCATTTCCAACCCATAGGAACACAACACAGCTTAAAACAGTGTTATTTCAGTTCAATTTTCAAACCTAGTAGTAAGCGCGGGTGCTTCGCTAGAGGTCCTGGGTTCGATTCTAGGTCGAGCAAAATGTTCTTGGGTTTTTCTATGAAATTCTCGATTCGTTTTTATCCTAGATCCGTCTTTCGCGGGATGATGTTAAAAAAAATGAGGTGTGTCCTAACACATTAAGTGAATCCTTGAGCACTGGTAGCTCTGAATCAAATTCTAAGCTTTACTCGAGATAAACATTTATAGAGCTGACAACTGTGGAATAAATTACGAATATTTCGAAACGACTAGTACAAAACATTTTTAAGTTGGATTACTTACGTTAAACACGCTCTGCTCGGAGAAGGACGACTAAATTAACATGTTTTTAATGTAAATACGAGGAAAATGAAAATGCAAACATGGTGACAGTGACATCTCTGCTGCGCCTGCGCAGTACCACACGTAATATTTGCGCAAGAGTGGTTGCAAACATTCCTCAGCTGGCCTTGCCCGAAATTCTACTTTGTCATCGATCGGCACCACCCTTTTTGTTAAATAATAGATTTTACTAACGTAACCTTATTGTGAAGTATAGGTACTATTCTAAACTAGACTCTGCTTATTTAGGGGTTTAACAAATAATTTATCCCATTTTATTTGTTACCCACATATTCTTAGATTTAAAAACATAAAATAGTACTGTTGTAGGAATAGTTACATATCAACCCCCTAAATTAGTTGTTTGAAACTAATTTAGGGGGTTGATATGTCACGGAATAGGTAATCCCTAGTTTCCCCAATATCTTCATCTAATATATCTATAACATTTTCGTGTCACAGTGTTAGTTGCCATACTCCTCGGAAACGGCTTGATCGATTTTAATGAAATTTTATGTCTATTCGGTAGGTCTGAGAATCGGTCGTAATCTATTTTTCATACCCCTAACCCCCTAAGTTATAAGGGTGGTCCACCGCAAACATTTTTTATTATTTGGTCAATTTTTTATTTATTTTTATATTTTATGATGTGGCATTAAAAATACATACAACTTTAAATGTTCACCCTTCTACCACCAACCCCCATTTTTCAATAGTGATATTATATGGCATAACGTTTGCTGGGTTGGCTAGTATATAATATATAAACCCTACTAATTTTGATGAAATTTGGTAAAGAGATGGATTAGACATTTCAGAAGGAGATAGGCTACCTTTTTTCTCAGAAAACCCTCGGGGATGTAGGTGAAACCATGAGAAACAGCTAGTTTGTAATCATAGTGATGTGCCACTCACAATTGATGGCCACTTACACATACCATTGTACAAAATGAACATCATGCATCCGTTAACTTGTCATCAGCTCTATGAACAGATTGGGAAAATTCAATGACGTCAAGCAACCTATCATTGTCAGATCCTTCTGACGTAGGCCGAGGATGAATAGCATGATGATTAAACCAATGAATAAGTATTGAATGCATTGACTGTGCAAAAAACGACCTCGATCGATCACATTGCTGATTGCATTCGATTGACAATGCTACTTTTTGACGTGTATTTATACCAATAAGGCGCTAAATTGTTTGATCTTTTCCAAGTTCAAACAATTTTGCGTTTGTCAAGTTCCAATAAAATTTTCCCAGGTCGCTAAGCCAAGTTACACTGCCTACATCATAAAGCCTCATGATACTTATATCTAAATCTTACCTGAATAGTATTTAATGTCAAGTATTTTACGACATAAATGTCAAGTACTTACTTGGGTTATTATTTAGTGTTTGTTTGATTATTATTGTTAGTTACAATTTGACATTTGTGTCTGTTCGTGAATAAAGTAAGAATATGAAGTAAGTATTTTGAAGTCATAACAGCTCAATAATTTAGTTTTCAGAAATTTCAAAAGACATACTCACATTATTAATAGAATACCTACTGATATTTATTAATTGTACAGAGGTCAGCACATCAAGCTACCACAATCTGTCAAATTTCTTTGATTTATTTTCAACTTTATTACAAAACAATTAGGTTCATATTCAATTGGGAAAAATTGTCAGTTTTGGATAGGTTGACCTGCTGGCGTCTGTACATACGAGTAATGTCGTATACTAAATATTAAAATGAAGTTGATTTAAAATTTGGATCATATTATACGGTTTAGAGTAGGTAATTTTTTTTTATTTTTTCGATATTAATTCATTTTCACGTTATTCTCGACTTGGAAGTTCGTTTGAAGCTTGTCTTGGTACTATCACCGAAGTAACAGTACCCCACATATCAAACCAATCCGTCGTTTCGTTTTTTTAAGTTCGTCCGTTGTTAAGACCCTTTTGTCAAGTAGGAAATGAGCTGATGATTTTCAAACCCCTGAACAGATCTCCGTAAATTATAGCTAAGAATCTTCTCGATCACGTCAGTTTTCACGGAAAAAACCGCATCAAAATCGGTCGATATAAGAGATACGATACCACTGACTGCCACAAAGCTACACACGTTAAATTTATGACACCCCTTTGACGCCGAGGGCCAAAAACAGTCATAAGGGGAATATCTGGGAACAAATAATACAATAACTAATTTGTCTTGTAACATCAGTAAGTATATTCTGCATTTAGTGAAACTGGTATTTGTTAATTCAACATTTCAATTCTTCGGTTCATTGAATTGCATTAGGCTATGCGTTAGAACTGCTAAAACTTCGCCTGTCACGTCAGCAAGTCGCGATTCGTGACGATAGTGTGGACACGTGGGTGAATAAAAACAATTGAATCCACGCCACAACAATATTCTAATGAGTCAGGCATAAATATATGTATTATGTGAGTTGGTACGTCTCTATTCTAAGTATGCATACGTGTGAATTCGTAGCTAATCACGTACGCGATATTGCTGGTGTTAGAAAAGTTATGCGATACTTATCTTATTGAATTTAATGCTTAATATTTTATGTAGACATGTAGTGATATTTTTTAAATTAACTTATTACTAGGAACGGTTAGAAAAGAAAAGTCCCTGTCAAATTAAAAATATAAAACCACTAAAACTCATCAGATTCTAATTACGGTAAATGCGCAAAGAAATCTTAGTTTTACTTATGGATAATGAAAATATATAAGAGTTCGTGTTCAGTGAATATTATTGCTGACTGTCCATTTCCCGTAGTAACTGAGGCCATACCACAACGTATTACTGCGATCATTTTTAGGTTGTGAGAAAAGGAAGGCGCTATTTCATTTATAGAGCGACATCCCTCTCTCTCAATCGGAAAACGATGGCAATAACAGGTTGTGGTACGGGCTCAGTACAAGCTATATTCTGGGATGCATTATTTCCAATGTTCTTCGTTGTACTTGTGTCAGTAGTTTCATAAAGAAATAACAAACAATCAGACACACTTTCAGATTTATAATAATAAGTATGAATAAAACTAAGTAGGTTCTGTGAGAACAGTCAGCCGCGCATGCACAATAGCTAGTTCGAGTCACACGCTACTCTCCGCACTATTGTTTAAGAGATTTGATCATAAAAACAATTTACAATCAGCTGTCGAGGACGTCTACGTATACAGTTAGGTACTAGCGAGTCCCCGTGACTACGTCCGTGTTATTAAGAGGTGACCTCCATTAGTCTTGCCGCTTGAATAGTGGCATATTTTAATAATAATAATTACTTATACATATATATTGTTCTTTAATTTTTCAAATAAAACTTACGCCGCTCTGATACGCAACTTAACGATATACAATGATATTATTCCTAACTGCCTCAATAGTCTAGTGGTCCTAAGCGCGACTGCTACGCTAGAGGTCCTGGGTTCGATCCCCAGGTCGAGTAAAGTGTTATTGGGTTTTTCTATGAAATTCTCATTAGCAGGTCGGAGTCTGGATTTGTGCCCGGTTAATGACAATAGGCTCGCCCCCTATAACATAATAATAATAAATTATTTATTGACATAAATGGGTACAATACATATAAAACCTCTGGTCCCTAAACTAGTGCAAACTGTATTTCAGGGACCAGTGTCTTCGCCTTTCAAAACATCCTATAATTATGTCATAAAAGACAATGATTACAAACTAAATCTTAATTGTAGACATTTTGTGGTCGCGTTTGTGTGTGTGATTGTGTCTCTGTGTGTGTGTGTGTGTGTGTGTGTGTGTGTGCGTGTGTGTGATAGAGAGAGAGTTTGTGTGTTTGTGATTTTGATTGGGTGTGCGTATGTATAAGCTGTTAACTATTTATAATGTTTTCTATATCGTCATAGTTATATTCTTTTAGCCATTTTACCAATAAGGCCTTAAATTGATAATTTGTGCACTTTTTACAGTCCTTATGAATTCTTAGGATTTTATTATAAATATGTGGGGCAAGAATATCAAATTGACGTTGCGCGAAAGTAGTCCTAACGCGAGGCACAGGGCAACGGTCGACACGCTTAGACGTCATAGGTAAGGCAGGTATGGTCCTCCTATGATATCGCCTCAACATGTCAAACAAGAACAGTTTCCTCACTGATAACATTGCGCTTTTTCATAGACATCAGCTGTGACATCAACATGGGACCTAAACATACCGGCGAAATGTGGGTGATTCTTGTACACCTCTGCCTAACCCTTCGGGGAATACAGGCGTGATTGTATGTATGTTACAATGATACTATATATAGTTTCATCATTATTATCATCATATCAGCTACAGGAGGTCAACTACTGAACAATCGCCTCCTCTATAGACTTCCATAAGGACCGGCCGGTTATCATGGCCGATACATAAATACAGATTTGTTATACTATAAAAGATTTAAGTGGAAAATAAGAAAGAAATATATAAAAATAAATAAGTGTTTGTTTTGAAATAAAACTACTTTTTATGGATTTTATCGCGTATATTGATATTATTAATCCTGTAAAGGGTCCGAAAATATATAATATATACGCGATAAAATCCGTAAAAAGTCGTTTTATTTCAATGTATAATATTCGAGTAAATGTCAGAAATCAATAAGTGTTTGTTTGTTTAAGTGTTTTTAATTTATATACGTATTTCCAAAAAAGTATATAATTATTATATCTACTGTGCATTGTGTACTTGTTGTACCCATAGTACAAGCTCTGTTCAGTGTGGGACTAGATGGTGCTGTGTAAAATGTCCCAAATATTATATTTGTATACCCTTGGAATTCTTGTTGGATGGATGAGTATATAAATGTAAGTGTATTTTATTATTCTCGGCTCCAATATATAACCTGATACAATATAGATTACCTTAGGTAGGTACTAATCTTTATCCAGACTTGGTACAATTTATATATCCTTATATACATTGCACCAAGTCTTACCTCTTACCCGTCCCTGGGTAGGTACAAATTCTTGTTCTGCAGTATGAACTCATGATCCATAGCAATGTACAAACCACACAGCCATTAAATTATTCTAATAGATATAATTAAGTTTTCACATAATAATAGATATCTAACACCAAAATAGATATAATTAAGCATTTTAACTCTACAGAAAATAAGTATATCCATCCATTAATTAAAAGGAACAAAAAGCTTACACGGGCACTTATCTTGTCAATGAAATCTATTATAATTATATGAAGACAATAAGTTGCTTGTGGAAAGGTTTTCATTGACCACGGACGGTAGGCGGACAGTTGATTTGTCATTACGTTAAGAGTTTCAGATATGCTTATCTATTAATTAAATGTGCGGGCGTTCGTAATGTAGCTCCTAAAAGCCGTTGTGTTATGAAATGCCTAGAGCTAGGTACACAACACAGTAGTGATAGCTGATTGATGATAAAGGAGTAGTGTTGGAGGTTATAAATCAATAAACTAACCTACTTTTAGTAGACTGTGGATAAATGAAAGGTCTGGTAGATGGAACCTGCTATCCCTGCTATACCCCTATCAGGGTCTGGTATATGTGACAAAGAGTCACATTACCCTGACTATAGAAAAGGAAGGAAAGTTGTGCTAGTTGGTACGAACAACAAAAAACTCGGCAACCGAATCGAACCTAGGACCTTTAGCGTAGACAGGTGCACTTACAATCTCTAGGCTAATGAGGCAGGAAAAAGTACACACTGAACTTAAACATATTTCAAGAGTTAATAAAACGTAAAGTTATAGTTGGTATAGTTATAGTTTTGACGACGTCTGTGGTCTAGCGGTTCGAGTGTCGGACAGCTGATCACAAGGTCATGGGTTCGATTCTCACAGGACACAAAATATTTATCTGATGGATAAACGCCAATAATTAACAACTTAAACATGATCATTGAATATTGTTACTTTAAAAGAGACCAGGATTCTCTGAGTTTTTTCGGCGTTTCTTCTCAGAGGTCGTCAGCTAGGAAATGCCGGCTCCATCTAGTTTTAATTAATAATTAGTAATAAATGTCATTGATCATGTAACAATAAAAAAATGTAGGGTAGCTGTCAGTAATTATTATCATCAAGACGCCCACCACCTCAGTCTACCCGTGACCATGGACGCTGTAAAGGGTCCGAAACGTCGGGATTAATAATATCAATATACGCGATAAAATCCGTAAAAAGTAGTTTTATTTCAATGATGGATATGTGTTTGTCTGGGTGTTAATTATGTATTATAAGTATGTATTTACAAAAATAAGTATATAAGTATTACATCCAGTGTCTAGTACATGGGTACTGTACAGTACAGTACAGTATCCATTGTCTGAATACTGTACTGTAATACTGTACTGTGTACTGTGGAACTTGTACTATGGAGCACAAGCTCAGCTTAGTTTGGGACTAGATCGTGCTGCAAATATTTATTTATTTAAATCAATGGAAAATTCTCTTAGAACTTCTTACAAACAATAAGGCTTCTTCCCACGCCAACTCAGGCGGTGAATGATTTATCGAAGATTTAGCCAGTCATACACTACGATTTTCAATTTAGTTGGTTATAGAAAGGAAGGCGTAGTTAATTAACGAACTTTCACACAAAAATACGAAATTTTACAAAGTTCGAACTTGTGTAGGTACTGGGTAGTATAGTTAGTATGATTGATTGTATGTGATGTTTAAACCAACCAAGAAGAGAGGAGAGGTCTTTGCCCTACTGGGTAATAATGGGCTTATGCCATAGAAGTTAATAGGCTTTAGACCAGGAGTACCCAAACTTTCTTCTCGTAGATCCTCTACTTGAAATTTTAATATTATGGTAAAATATTACGTACGTACAGACGCCAGCAGGTCAACATATACAAAACTGTCAAATTTTCCCAATAGAATATGAACCATATCCTTTTGCATTAAAGTTGAGAATCTATCAAAGAAATTTGACAGATTGGGGTAGCTTGATGTGCTGGCCTCCGTACCTATCTACATAAGTACCTATTCTCTGTGCTAGGTTGGTTTTTACATCATTTTTTAAGGGAAGCCAACATCTGGTGACCGCATGTTTAAATAGGACCAATTCTCATTGACCCCCATTTACATGTAATACACCCCAAACTTCCAAAGTTTGAAGTACTGCCTCATTAACCTAGTGGTCGTAAATGCGACTGCTACGCTTGAGGTTCTGGGTCCGATTCCCAGGGGTTGTTAGATTTTTCTGTGAAATTCCCAGTAGCAGATTGGAGATTTCAATTGTTCCCGGTTAATGGCAATAGGATCGCTTCCTATAATATGGGACCTAAACATACTGGAGAATTGTTGTACAATTAGTACAGTTCTGCTTAACCTTTCTGTGAATTCAGGCGTAATGGTATATTACTTCCAAAGGTTTCATAGTTTTATATTTGGAATAAACCTGTATTTCTATTAGCAACCACTAGGATTCCAGTCATCACAGTCCACAGAGCAAAAAACAATTTTCTGCATTGCACCATAGATAAGAAAGAAAAGAAGAAAGAAAGATAAAAAAGAATGAAAATTTAAGGAATAAACCTATACTAAAACACGTCACCGACGAAAGGTTATGTAGTTGATAATAGCCTAAAGCTAACTTTCACACGTGAAAATCGCATATCCAAGTATAACTACAATTTAGTAAACACTGTGCACGAAGCAATGTTTACGTTTTCACGTGTCTAGCTGGCTATCCATTATCTGGCTCAAATATCTGTTGCGTGAGGAAACGCCGCCTAAACGACTCACTTACTTCAATAATAGTTTTTTGTATTACTCTTACGTGTTATTATATAATTTCAATATAAATATATTGAAATTATATAATAACATTTGTGTTTGTGCATGCTACATAAGAGCCATAGTAGTTTGGGATTTAGAGAGTGAAATGAAACAAAGAGTTTTATCCGCGTTGATCTTGTTTTTCTCAATTCTGTGGGAAATTTCTTTAATATTTTTTTTTTTTTACTGTATCCACTTAATTGATTGATTGTGGGCTTTAGCAACCATAGTTTCTGAGGTTCGTAGATTAGATAGAGAATGAATGCCATTTGGCTATTATGTATATAATAGAATATATGTATGATGCTTATATTGTAACATGAGTTTAAATACACAACTGTAGTAACATCTAACAAGAACGACCTAAAATATGAGAACCTAATATTTCTTTAATTTCTTCTCATAATCTTTTGATTGCCCCACAGTCAGTACAGGTTGGTCTATTGAAATCTTTCATATAGTTACTCTCAATTAGGTAAATTAATATTTGGGACATCACGATCTAGACCCAAACTAAACAGAGCTTTTCTATGGGTTGTACCCATAGAACAATAGACAATGGAATAAAAAATACTTACATATTTTTTTTGTAAATACATAGGAACTTATATTACTTACATAAGAAATACTCAATCAAACACGAACAGTTATGTTCCTCACATAAATATTTATGGCCTGTGGGAATCGAACCCACGACCTCGTGAAAAATAGTCCAACACTCGAACCACTAGACCGCAGACGTCGTCAATACAACTTTAATAACACCTACCAAGAAAGACCTTATTACCAACCGTAAAGAAAATGTAAAATACAGTATTAACCTTTTGACCGCTACGGACGTGTATAGACGTCAAATGAAAACTTGCTCACGACGCCAACGACGGCATGGCACGTCAAAAATACCTTATCAATTTTTTTTAGTTCGAAATACATACCTATACAAAAATTTGTTGTTTTTTTACCTATGGCTATTATTAAATACTAGAATTTAAAGTTATTTAGAAAAGGAAAAATTTGACCGCGGGCAGGATTCGAACCTGCGTCTTCTGGTTAGGTACACCAGACGCTATGACCACTAAGCACTGAAAAGCAAAAACTTGCATTTCAATAGGTGTTACTGACATCACCATAAAGACGTAAATTCAGTATGTGAAGGAAAAATTCGACATGACGGGTAGGTATCGCGGTGGCTTAGTGGTCATAGCGTCTGGTGTACCGAACCAGAAGACGCAGGTTCGAATCCTGCCCGCGGTCGTATTTTTCCTTTTCTAAATAACTTTAAAATCTTAGCATGGAAAATGCCTAGAAAGAAACTAGAATTTGTCGCTTGGCGTAGAGAACACGGATTTTCGTTATTGACGTGGCGGTCAAAAGGTTAACTATACCCCAAGATTTAGGTAGGTACCTAATTGTTTAGCTTACATTAAAAAAATACATGCATACCTATAAACTTGTAGTTTACTAGGTAGGTAGGTTGGTTATGACCCGCATATTGCTACCCGCATGTCGTTATTGGTACATAACTAGGTTGACTATTTGTCATTACGTTGGCTTTATTGAAAAATAATGGAATAATAAAAATTACAACATAATATAATATACTATCACTCCTGTAGTTTATGCAGGGATGTACATCCACAGTAACCAATATGTTTTTGGTCTCATGTAATAAGGTGGTGAGACTATTGCCGTGGGCAAAAATCCAAATTCCAAGCTATTAGGTACTGAGAATTTTATAGAACATCCAATAAAAATTAATGGCTCCATCTGGGTATCAAACCTAGCTAGGACCTAAAACCTAGGATAAATAAATAAAATATAAAATAAAAGAGGAGCATCTGTTCAAAAGGACGTATTTCTATGATAAACAAACTTCACAAAAACAGACAAAAACATCTAGTTTCTATTATAAAAATGCTAAAATTTAATTAAATGTAAGCTCATTGTGAGGATTATGACTACAATAATACATGCATATAAAAAAATAAAAAAAATACATCATTTTTTTTTTAAATTTAATTTTAGTTTAGAAATACGACTTATTGATCGGACAAATTAGAAATACGACCTTTTGATTTGTCACTTCTAGAAATATGCCCTTTTGATTTAACAATTATTATTATTAATTATTTATTCAAGGTCTCGACTAAACCTTGCTCATCCATTTTCACTCTGATTTTTACTTTATAATAACTTCCAAACTTCAAAATTTCACAAAATCCATCAACTCGCATCGAAAGACAAAACGTTAGGAGTAACTTCTGTCAGTGTCATCTGTCGACGTCGTTATAGAGATGTAGAGTCATAATTTTTTTTATTTTTTATTTTTTTAGGGTTGCTATTGGCAATGACATTCAACGTACAGCCGTCATGTTTTGACTCGATACCGTTTTTTAGTCAAACAAATCGATTTTTATTAAAGTTGTTATGTATGGAAAAAAATATGACCTTTTGAACAGAAAAATAAATAAAAGATGCTATTTGTAGAAGAAATATGCCTGTTCTGTTTAAAACAATCCAAAACAACATTTTAATGCAGAAATACATCCGTTTTGATTGGAATCCAATTTTTTAAGATTTTATTATATGGGAAATACGCTCCTTTTGAACAAGTATTTAGGCTCATTCAGTGGAGTTTTTTGTTATGAGTTCAAAAAAAAATAAAAAAAATAAAAACTTGGAAAGTGACCTTTTGAACAGACGCTCCTCAAAAGCCTTTTATTTCCTGCAAATTGAAGTGTAGTTTTACTATATGTTATTATGTTATATACTATATTTACTATAGTATATAATATCTACTATAACAATCAATAATGGAACATTATTAAAATTGATCATGAGTGGGAGAATCATAGAACGCGTCACGCTTCCGAAAACTATGCTATAATAATTCAGTTATGACAAAGTTATTTATTTATGGAAATAAATTTGTTTTCCTGATAAAGTTATCAAAGCACATTCCAGGCCGTGGAGTAGACGAAATATAGCATTTTCTGACTAATTTGGCGGTGTTCATATTACGACCAAATCAAGAAGAACTACTCACTCGTTTTGTAAGAATATTATTCAAATATTAGAGAAGCCAGCTTACGACTGACATTTGTGTCTTATACGATTATATTACCTGTCCCTCCAAGGTGTATTGTGTAATATCTAGGTAGGTAGCGGGCGTATGATCTTCCTTCAGTCAGTCTATATGTAACCCCATCCCATCGGGCCCAATGAAAATCCATTCATCACTTAAGGTCTTTTTGTTTTCACGACCAGGCTGCAGAACAGATTTTTATAAAAAGAGGAAGGACACAGGCGATTTTTTTCTTATAAGAAATCGTTTTCGAATGCAACTAAAACCTCGAGCAACAGTAATTAGTATACCTATACATCAAAAACGCTTGTTATGAAACCGGGTTACATTTCCTGCCGAATAACTATCGAGGAAGAATTTGAGGATTCTGTTTTGTATTGAACATGAAAAAATACTTTTTAGAGTACAATATACTTAATTTTTATAAGGGTTAGGCAACAGTTGTTGACTGTCAGAAAATGTACTTATTTGCTTTCGTGTCTGGCTATTGTAATAGTGATGGGGTCTATAAACATTAGTTACTTGTCAATTGTGGGTGCAGTGTTAGCCTAGTGAATGACTATTAGACTGGCTAGTCGTAGGTCTCGAGTTACCATATTTTGTGATTCTTCGCAATTATGGGCGTATTAATAATTAATTATCACTCGTTTACGGTGATGGAAAAACAACGTGAGGAAGCCTGTTTGCCTGAGAAACTTTCTCGACAGCGGGCGTGTGAATACTGCCAACACGCATTAGCGTGGTGGACTGTAGCCTAATCTGTACTAAACCTGCTATGACCCGCGTCCAGTAGTGGGACAGTTACTTTACATGGGATCTAAAAATACTACTGGGGAGACTCAGTCTATAAGAGTACGCCAAAGTCTTCTAGGAGGAACTAATATGTTTCTTTGTGGAGCAACAAGCAATCCTAATATAATTCTATATTCGAGTAGTTGATCAATTGCGATATCAAAGTAATAAGTTAAGAGGACATGAAATTAAATATTCGATGTGTAATTTCAACTGTATCTAAATTATGTAGACGTATATGCAGACTACTACCGGTTGTCCTCGCTTTATCTAACCGAATTATATTAGTGATCATAGAAATATTTCTTAATTGTTAAATGAAATCTTCATTGTTAAATGCCCCTAAAAGAAGGTTTTTTGAATAATGCCTACTACCTATAAATACCTTCTTAGGTAAGAGATTAATAAACTGTGGGCCTCGGCTATTATTTATAGAGATCCTGCATTTATTGATCTGATAGGTAGGTGATAGGATGCAGTAAGCGAAGGATCAATTGATTTGATAAGATTGGATATCGTACGCAATTTTAAGCAATATTTTAATTTGAAAATTGCAAAGATCAGCGTCGCAATAAACATTTCTGCGACCGCTTGTACCTATGCATGTCTCCCTGACAGAATTGAACTGGTTGCGTATCGCAGCCCGTAGGCCCAGTTACGACAGTTTCGAACTGATAGTATTCTTACAAAATGAACCACTGAGCAGATCTAATCTCGAGTCCGTCGCGTAAGTTACAACATTACACTTCGATTAAATCATATTAGCTTCGGTTGTGGTCAGTTTGGCCTGACACGCTGCTGATGCGAACTAAATTAGTTATCGCCTCAGACCATGCGCGAATTTTGACATTTATTAGCCACTGCGTCACAACTTAGTAATAAATGAGTGAATTTCTCAGGCGATAATTCTACGCGTCTAGGGTGAAAATGCAGTACTGCTTTACACATAGAACCACGATTTTTTTTCTTTAAATTCAGGATTCATATGTCTAAATGAAGTCAATTAAATTACATATGTAAGACTATTAGTTTTTAAGAGAAAAATCAATATATGACGAATTGTCAATTTCTGTGTCTTGTCCACAATTACTTTGATCCACAATATTCACCTCTCAGAATAATAATTCCCAATAAATAAATAAAAAAATTAAAAAAATATGTTGAGTATTAGTTAGCCCACAAGAAGATAATTAAATTTGAATTTTTAGACCCATAGTTAAATAAATACATGTCAAGTTAGTTTTGTCCGAGCGAAAGTAGCAATTTCTATGGTCATTTTGTTTCGCCGTTTATACGTTCCACTGATGAGTATATACGGACAGTTAATTCCTGCTCGGCAAGGATCAGTGATGCGCTGACGCCCAGTGGGAACAGTTGTACACCATCTCACTATTTCTTCCAGCCAAAAATGTAAGTACGCGATTTCAGGTTACTCGGAACGAAATTTTGCAAATTCTGTGGGCAGGTTTAAACCCTTTTTATTTTTAAATAAAAATATGACTTTTATGCATGTTAATGAACCTTGGCTACATGTTTAAGATAATAGAGAAAAATAGTTATAAACTTAATATATTTTTGTAATATAGACAAAAAACGCCATGTTTCCAATTTCTGTGGGCCAATTTCTGTGGTTTCCGTGGCTTCTGGGTGTCCACGGAAATTGTACGATTCCACAGAAATTGTACCAATCAATTATTATATTAAGAAACTAGCGAACTGCCCTCCACTTCTTCCGTATGTCACCCGCAAGTTACGTCTTTGGTTACTGCTCTGCTCTCGTGTGTCGTAGCGTATAGCCCATGTTACTCAAGAATAATGTAGCTATCTATTTGTAAAAAAATTGTTAATATCTCAATTCTGTGCAAGAACTTATTTTATAGCTTACACAAAATTTATTAATTTATTAATCCTATTGTGTCCCATCCTGTGCCTCCTTTGACAATCAAGTGTAAGAATTTAAATGGACATAAGATTAATTTCAATATTTTTTATATTTCAGCAATCAAATATAGTTCAGAAATTCAGACAGTCCATTTCGGTGCCAGTCGGTCTCAATTAACATTACACACTGGAGTAATTTACTATCGTGTACAGAATGAAATCAAATCCCAGTCATTCTGTACTGGGAGTGAATCTTTGCGTCACGATGCATCTGCAGTTTTTTCCCGTTTTTTGATACCAATTTTGCAAGAAATTGAAGCTGTTGCACCTCATATATATCGGTTCTCCATCTCATATCCAATTCTCCCTCATCACATTATAGAAACAAAAAAAAATATTATATCGCGGCTTTAACTATACTTGCCAGATTTGTCTAGTGGGATATGGCATTACTGCGAATGTGGGCATGGAAAGGGAGCACCTGATGGTGTAGGAGGTGTTCTTAAAAGATCTGCAAACCGTCTGGTTGCCTTTGGCAAAGATATAACCGATATAGATTCTCTAGTGCAAGGTCTGCAAACAACATATTGATATTATTGATATATTGATATTATTAATCCCGACGTTCCGCGTAAAAGAACACATCGCCGATGTCAAACACCGCCGTTCCAAGAAGTCAGCAGTTTGTGAACATGCACTTGACAAGGCCCAGCATTATATCAGATTTGATAAACCACAAATCCTTGCGAAGAAAAGTCGATACCTACCCAGGATGATTCCTGAGGCTATTGAAATTAAAAAACATCCAAATTTCAATAGAGAAGATGGCTGGGTCTTACCACCTGCTTGGAATCCTGTTATAGATTCTATTAAACCAAAATCCAGGCCTACAACTGCAAGACCAAAGGATACTGTGATCTCGTTTTGCGTGAATCGGATTGCCAATAATTAATAGCTAAAACATGATCATTGAATATTGTTACTTAAAAGAGACCATGATTCTCCGAGTTTGTTTCGGCGTTTCTTCTCAGAGGTCGTCAGCTAGGAAATGCCGGCTCCATCTAGTTTTAATTAAGTAATAAATGTCATTGATCATGTAACAATAAAAAATGTAGGGTAGCTGTCAGTAATTATATTATCAAGACGCCCACCACCTCAGTCTACCCGTGACCATGTACGGACGCTGTAAAGGGTCCGAAACGTCGGGATTCATAATATCAACATACGCGATAAAATCCGTAAAAAGTAGTTTTATTTCAATGTATAATATTCGGGTAAATGTCAGAAATCAATAAATTTTCAATATCTTTGTTACCTAAAAGTTGACTGATGTATAACATCAGTATTCTAAAGTTTCAGAGCAATTTTATTGGGCTGCTCGATTATTGATGATTGTTATTAAATACGTTGTTAATTTCTTATTTTGATAATACAGGTATTGATAATCAATAAACTTGAAACTTACTAAAATGCCAATGGATTAAAGTACCTAGGTAATTATTGCTAAGTGTTACGTTTGATTTTTGATAATAAGTAAACTTTATTATGTCTACAAAGATTTATCTAGTTTTTTTGGATTAGTTTTCTGAAGTTCTGTTATTGATATTATTAAGATAAAACTGTACTATTTCAGCAGAGATAATAATTTTTTTTTTTAGATTCGTTGTAATTTTTTTTCCATAATTAAGTTTAATTATTAGTAATTTTTACTCTATCATAGGAGTAAATAAACATCAGTTCTTTGATTGAAGACTGATTTATAAGTGTACACACCGTTGTAAGTAATTTTTATAAATGCTTATTAGAATTATTCATGTAATATCAGTTCTTTTCATGACATAATAATAATTTAAAAAAAATAGCATGTAATTCTGCCAATTTCAGTGGGCATATACAATTTCTATGGCACTAATACAATTTCGGTGACAAAAATAAAATTTCTGTGGAACGGTAATTTCGGTGGCCAAAATAACTCTCTAAGTAATATAATTATATAATCTTCTTTTATAAAATGTATATAAAATGTGGATGTATTGCGCTTTAATATTAAAGCTTGTCAAAAAACCTGAAAATGAAAATGTCCACGGAAATTAGGGAAAAAATCCAGTAGTT
This sequence comes from Acronicta alni, assembly GCA_964056405.1. Lineage (NCBI taxonomy): Eukaryota > Metazoa > Arthropoda > Insecta > Lepidoptera > Noctuidae > Acronicta > Acronicta alni. The sequence continues at coordinate 9,730,174 of OZ043927.1, read as the reverse complement.
GAAATTGACTCAAATACTGGTATTCTATACTTAAATTTGATCCTATGTGTCTAATAGGTTTCTCTGTCTACAGTCTAATATTTAAAACAAACTCGTTCGTCGTCGTCCATACTTCGATTACCCAGTTATGTAAATTGTCAGTCTCTATGGACATATATGGAACATCAGGTTTTACTAAAATGGATCTTCATAGTTAATAATATCTGCTTCGATCCAAATTACTTTGTCGACAAGCTAACGAATGCTTTAAATCACTGCACAATTACTTTAATTATCTCCATTTATAGATTTTAGTGCAACGCAATGTATCAAAAATGATTGTAGCCTGTGTGAAGTACGAGTAATCGTAAATAACATGCTTATTGCCACAATAATATAAACCGGGACAATTGTAAAATTCAAACAAGAACTGCCGTAAATTGTTTTAATTGAGGACAAGGATGTCGAGCTGGGGCCGAGGCGTGCGACTGCGGTCGCAGGCTCCATCCACAGTTTTAATTGATCGTATTCACCTGACGAGATCGGCGAACCGATGCCCTTGCGGAGTCTCCCGGTGACGTCACTGTAGTGCACGTTAGGTGGACTTCCGACCGGATAAGTTTAGCACATCACTAGCACTAGGAAATGTGTCGAGTTGCGAAACTTCGGAGGTCGCCGGCAGAGAGCGCCGTCGCCGCGCGATCACTGAAAACTAAACTCGCGCTCACTGTCGCGCACCGCCCGCGTCGCAGTCGCCAGCGCACCGACGAAAGCACGTTAGAAAGGGACGAATAGTCATTTCTTTCGTTTTAGTCGGGCATCGATAAATAATAGCAGCTTTCATATTGATAGCTGATGACCAATGAGTCAGTTGGGCACCTGCAATCTGGTTTTTCATGTTTTAAAACTAGCATTTTGATCAAGTTTATAAACTTCCCAATTTATTATTATAATTCAATTGGGAACTTCCAATGCAGGAGGTTTTATATTTTTATCCAAACCATACTAATATAATACATCAATAATTTACAAATAAACCGTTACCATTTTCGCGGACCTGTTGTATTTAATACTGTACAAAAGCTTTCCACGTTCGGTAAATCATTAGTCAACTGTACGTTAATTTTCAATTAGCTTCCCCGCGAGAGAGCATATAATCAGGAAATATAGGCGAGGTTTATCAGCTTGCGTACGCGCACCCGTGCGGAACGCGCCGTTGATTTTCCGTCAACTTTTCACCACACGTAACGGGTCGCGGATGTCAGTATTGGATACACTCTACCGACATTATGCACGTTATGTGAATAAACGATTAAAATGCCATTACAAGAATTTAAAGAAATTATGCTTGTTTCAATTTTAATCTTGTTGTGATTAATATTCGGTATTTATTTTTGAAAATTGGGCCAGAATAATGTGCATTTTACCATTCATGCTTCATTAATAAGTTATATTTTTTTCGAATAATTGCTTTTAGCGATAATAGCAATAAATAATATTCTATCTATCTATTTCTAAAGATCTAACATAATTAGGGAAGAAGCGAGTTTTAGAAAAGTGGCTAACATATATATTTGTTATTACTTTTATCACATTTTATTCCGCTAAAGCTACCTTTGGCTAGGGTTGCCATCTCTAAAATCCGGCAACCTGGACAAGAAGCCACATGTCATAAATCCAACGAGTCATTGCTCGCAGCAAAGCGGGCGGCCACCCGATGGCGACCGATGACTTGATAATTTTAAGCCCGGACTACAAATGAAACCCCGCCCGGACGCTCCCAGGACGCTCTCTAAACTAGGACAAATCCGGGGAAACCCGGACGGATAGCAATACTACCTTTGGCAGACTAAAACGCTTACAATGTGACCCGTATTCATTAAATTTGCATGATTTTTAACACATTTAGATTAAATTATATAAGTTTGCGTCAAGGAAACAGAGCGTACAGCTCATGAGAAGGCACGGACCGTTAACTTTGTTTGTACATTCCATTAACCGAGTAAATTGTAACTCACAGCGATTCCGAAGATAAAAGTGAAGTGATTAACTTATCTACTGAATTTATTGCTAAGCTGGTGCAAAAGGCACACGTTGTGAAACAGAATTAAGCAAATATTGAGGCCGTCAGTATATGCTGTATTTACTATCGTCCGTACCAATTGCACTCAGCAACTAATCAGCAACTGTCCCACGGTACCGGTGGGTTCCAAAATGAAAGGCTTGTATCTAGACGATTTGTTAATCAGTATTTCTTCCGATAACTTGATTAAAAGAAATTGCATGAAGTTGTGTTTATATTTTGTTGTTTTGAGTGGGTACTTATGTAGGTACTTACACTAGTCTTTTACTTATTTGTTCTTGTGCACGTATGGCGCAATCCGAAGCACATTTACGTGTTCAGTATATTATTATGATTGATGTGAAACCAGCTTACACAAACAAATAATGAAGTCGGTACATTGAGAAATTGTATTTTACATTGAAATATTAAACCAGACCGTCAGCCTTAAACTTCTTGTGAGAAGAATGAAGAGTCGTGTCTGTAGCTACCTTAATAGCCTTAACAGACGGATGTTCACGTCGATTGTGATGTGACTGACAGATCCAATTATATGCAACCAGTATCTACTGTACCCATATAACATTTTAATAGGTTAGGGGTCAAGCTATTTATTGTTAAGATCAAGAACCTTGTGTTTAATTCGTTTTTATTACAACCTTTTGTGTGAGAAGCCCGTAGGCTGTGAAAGTGAGTTAATTCATGCAACGTTCATAATTGTAGCCGTGATAGATTAAGTTAGCGAACCCCTCTAGGTATGCTGTCCGTTTTATGATGCACTGCATCAGCACAGCGCGGGGGTTAGGTAACTGATGGAGCACGCACTACGTGACTTTGTCCGTAATTAACAACAATTATGTAGATATCGTGTAACGTACCGCTGACAACCTGACTATAAATAATGAAGCAACGAACTACCTAATTGTGCATGTCATGTTAATTTACAAAGTTGTTATTCCGTGTGGTTGAGAGATCGCGAAGAGAAATTTTCAAACAGACATTTGCTCGTTGAACTCTTTTACACGGAAGTTGAGTGTCGAAGCCGTACGACAAACGCTGTAAATATTTGCATATTGTTCGCAGCACCATTCAACTTTTCTTTTATGTTATAACCCATTTGTAAATAATTTCAAAAGAGCCGTCACATCTATTCGTCTTATGTGCAATCAGTCACGTTAAGCCCACAATGTCATAAGTTTTGGGCAATATAATAAAGTTGTTAGAAAAAATATAAAAATGATTACATTTTTTTTACCAAGAGTAATGATAATTACGTATTTTCTAGCAGATTATGATATTTTCATGATTAAGTGTTTGAATTGAAGCCAGGTTATAAAACTGACTTCATTCTATTGCACTGTATTTTTATATTACCACATTGATTGATTTTGTAATGCAAGAAGCGGTACTAATACTTAGTATTGTTATGTAAACGCGGTATATTCAATATTGAAACCGTAACAGTTTAGCACTATATAGTTTGTCTGGAAATTCACTCATAATTATTGAAGTTCGGACTCAATTACTACATATAACAATTAGTGCAACCGTAATTTGTTTACGTAAACCGAAAACATAATAAATATTTACATGTCTATACTTATAGAAATTATGCAGACGATTTCAACCGTAGTTAATTTTACATAATGTACGTAAATGGATACTTAAGTATGACACTTACTTACTTAGTATACTTTACTTCTGCAGTTTTACCACTACATTTTGAAGAAGTCCAGTGTTGTAGGACTTCAGGCGGTTGGAGTCGTGGGGAATGTCATCACGACCCGTGACGTAGGGCAAGAGAAGAAGGCAGGACAAGAAGGTGCGGTTTTAAGTCGGTACGAGTCTGATATGCTAAGCTAGTGGCAGACGATCCATTATGATTCTTAAAATTATAAAAATATTGAAATAAAACTACTTTTTAAGGATTTTATCGCGTTATATTGATATTATTAATCTCCAAGTTTCGGACCCTTTACAGCGTCCATAGTCACGGGTAGTCTACCCGTCTAAACGGATTAATAATATCAATATAACGCGATAAAATCCGTAAAAAGTAGTTTTATTTCAATGTATAATATTCCCCTAAATGTCAGAAATAAATATTATAAAAATAAACAAAAATGTACGTGGTCCCAATAATAACACAAATGAATTTAGATGGTCATTGTTCACTGCGGTTACTCATTGCATTTTCACAAACTATTAAATTCAAGTTTTAATGCTTTCCATCACCCTACTTTTGATTTTATCTTTGACATTTAACAAAATAATTATTTTGAAATAAAACTACTTTTTACGGATTTTATCGCGTATATTGATATTATTAATCCCGACGTTTCGGACCCTTTACAGCGTCCATGGTCACGGGTAGACTGAGGTGGTGGGCGTCTTGATGATATAATTACTGACAGCTACCCTACATTTTTTATTGTTACATGATCAATGACATATAATACTAATTATTAATTAAAACTAGATGGAGCCGGCATTTCCTAGCTGACGACCTCTGAGAAGAAACGCCGAAACAAACTCAGAGAATCATGGTCTCTTTTAAAGTAAAAATATTCAATGATCATGTTTTAGTTGTTAATTATTGGCAATCCGATTCACGCAGAACGAGCTCACAGTATCCTTTGGTCTTGCAGTTGTAGGCCTGGATTTTGGTTTAATAGAATCTATAACAGGATTCCAAGCAGGTGGTAAGACCCAGCCATCTTCTCGATTGAAATTTGGATGTTTTTTAATTTCAATAGCCTCACGAATCATCCTGGGTAGGTATCGACTTTCCTTCGCAAGTATTTGTGGTTTATCAAATCTGATATAATGCTGGGCCTTGTCAAGAGTATGTTCACAAACTGCTGACTTCTTGGAAAGGCGGTGTTTGACATCGGCGATGTGTTTTTTTACGCGGGTCCCTATGCTTCTTTTAATTTGGCCTATATATGAGAGACCGCAATCATAATCAAGCTTGTATTGTGGCTGGGTCTTACCACCTGCTTGGAATCCTGTTATAGATTCTATTAAACCAAAATCCAGGCCTACAACTGCAAGACCAAAGGATACTGTGAGCTCGTTCTGCGTGAATCGGATTGCCAATAATTAACAACTAAAACATGATCATTGAATATTTTTACTTTAAAAGAGACCATGATTCTCTGAGTTTGTTTCGGCGTTTCTTCTCAGAGGTCGTCAGCTAGGAAATGCCGGCTCCATCTAGTTTTAATTAATAATTAGTATTATATGTCATTGATCATGTAACAATAAAAAATGTAGGGTAGCTGTCAGTAATTATATCATCAAGACGCCCACCACCTCAGTCTACCCGTGACCATGGACGCTGTAAAGGGTCCGAAACGTCGGAATTAATAATATCAATATACGCGATAAAATCCGTAAAAAGTAGTTTGTATTTCAATGTATAATATTCGCGTAAATGTCAGAAATCAAAATAATTATTGGTTTATTCAAGGTTTTGGATCCGGATTTGGATTTTAAGTAGCGGTGCATAACTACTTGTATAAATATCCGGGACACATTAATTTACCAGACACTTTAGTTGCCGGTCCTCATTGTAATTATGTCTTATGACTAAAAGATAAAGCAATTACATAAACTTTTAAAACTACGATAACTAAGTGGGCGGTAACTGTTTGGCTGCTATAATATACCTAATTATGTACCAGTCCTTAACGCGACCACAGAGAATCTGTAGGAGTCTCCAGGAGGTAAACAATAATATCTGACAGTAACAACTTGATCAGTATTAAATATTTTTAAAGTTTTAAGGACGACGAAAAAGCAGTGATAGCCTAGTGGTATGACCATTGGACTGCCAAGTTGAAGGTCTTGAGTTCGAACCCAAGGCACGCACTTCTCACTTTTCGAATTCATGTGCGTATTAATAATTAATTATCACTCGCTTAAACGGTGAAGGAAAACATCGTGAGGAAACCTGCATACCTTAGAGATTTTTCTCGACGGTTTGTGAAGTCTGCCAACCCGCACTAGGCCAGCGTGGTGGACTATAGCCTAATCCCTCTCAATATGAGAAGAGACCCGTGCCCAGCAGTGGGATAGTATATGCGTTGATGATGAAGGACGACGATGTTTTAGGTATTTAGAAAGACAGAAAGAAAAAATCTTTTATTTGACCAGCATAGAGACACAAATAACCAAATAATAATGACGCGAAAAAAATAAATAAAAAGAACAAAAGGATTAAACAAAAATAAAAAAAGTTACCAATTATTATTTTACATGTGTGTCACGGCTGGACCACATGGGTCTCCAGATCAGCTAAATGTCAAGCAAAATTATATGCTCGACGCTGATTTTCATCTAGAGCCATTGAACTCCACGGATATCAATCGAAGTACAACGTATGTATTTACATACTATATACGTTATACGACGGCTAGTTTTGAATTATTTTTAAATTTAGATTCAAATTCAAATTCAAATTCTTTATTGCGAACTAGATGAACAGTCTTCTTAGGTATCCGGCAGCATATTACTTTTAAATAAACTGTAATGTTCCTTAATTAGGTAGTTATTAATTTTTATTGTATTTGGCATTAAAGTATGCTAACTTTTCCACATTATGTCTTAACGTGACGTCAGCAACATCTATTGAAGCAATAACTGAGATCGAATTTACTTTCCGTGATCTATACTTTGCCCGACCTGAGAATCGAACCCAGGATCTTAAGCGTAGCGATCGCGTTTACGACCATTAGATCACTATCAATTTTAATATACAGATATTTAATGCTTGAAAAAATAATTTACGTCTTTTTGTAATAATAGATACATGCTAAGGAATCTAAAATAAACTCAGACACGAAAGCGAAGCAGGTGCCGAAGTACTATAAATCAAATAACGTAACTATCAATCGAGAGAATAGAATCATTATAAATTATGGTTCAAATAGGTGACTGTTGATTGCCACTTGATTCCAAAGGCAGCACTTTAATTTTAGAACTTTATTCCACTTTTAAGTGAAGTGCGAGGTGCAGCGAATGAAGGGAGGAGTGAAGGCTACGCACTGTGTGGCAACTCGCTGGTATATACGTCTGGGTCTGTACTAAACGCGAGCGGCCAGGCTCCGTGCAATATGATATTGTGCACTAAGTTATGGCCTTAATTACCGGACCTCAGTGATTTGTTCGCACGCGCCGCTCGAATATAGCGCACACACAGACGTGAGTGTTGGACAACAACCTGACGGTAATCTGTCGGATCACTTGATGCGAAGTATGTACCTAAGTTGTTATAACCGTAAATAACATCTTGGTCGTAACAGATAGTACCTAGTATTTTTTATTAAGTTGTCCATATTTCAAAAATATATTTTGATGACGTCTGTGTTCTAGTGGTTCGAGTGTCGGACTGCTGATCATGAGGTCGTGGGTTCGATTCCCACAGGACACAAATATTTGTGTGCGGAAGCAAAGTGTTTAAGTTTGTCTGGGTGTTTCTTATGTATTATAAGTATGTATTAACAAAAAAATGTGTATAACTGTAACGTGTAGTAAACGTATATATTTTATAGTATCCATAATACTGCTTAGTTTGGGATTAGACGGTGCTGTATAAAATTATCCAAGAATATTTATATGTATCTATATTTATAAATAGATTGGCTTTAATTACAGAGTTAATGTAAATGAAATTGCCGCGACTTGAAAAAAGGGAGAAAATACCTAAATTAGTTTCCAGGTAAACTAATAATAACTTCTAAGTGTTTCAGAAATTTATATCCTGAGCTAATCTGAAGATATAAATTTGGTACATAGTGTGTTCGCTCAATTAAAACTAGTGCACGATCAGTGCTCTGCGCGGTCGTGTGTCACGAGCTCGCAAGGCTATTGTCTACACCTTTTACTTTGAATTAAGAGCGAGGAGCCTCGAATTACAATCCATAAATAATCCAAGAACGACTCTTAAGGTCTGGGAATAATCATACAGTGGAACTGTTATTAAATATAGTAGTCGCTCACTGGTGTTCAATCAGCCGGTTATTTATTTACGAAACCATTTTAGTGGATCGTTCGGTTATTTCAAATAATTTGCCCTTTGTTGATTATCATCAATCCATTTACTATTCCAGTACTGCGCAAGGCAGAATTTTGTTAGAGTGAAAGGGGTAAAGCCAGGACCGGGTTAGTGCCTAGAATATTTATATAATTAATTAGCCCCACAGTCGATGTGAGGTAGGAAATATTGTTCGGTTTTAATTGCTTCTGTAGGATAGCCTATGTTTATTGTTGTCTTTCAAGATTAAAGAATAATTATCATTACAGTACATTCAGACAAGACTATGATAAGACGACTATAGTGTAATCTTATCATAGTTTTGACAGACCAGCAAATAGTTTTCTAAGCTCGGCTTTGTCACATATCAAGCTTGATTACCTACATATCAAGCTATAGAAAGCTAACGGAAGGCCTATACAATGTGAGGTCACCTTAAACTGGCAATATATAGCGGTATCTACGCGACAATAAAATACGAAACATATCTGTATATAAATATTTATTTACATTACAATTGATTCAACGTAAAAATACAATTACACTAAAGCCAATATAATTTATACATTATTTACAATACAGCTCTTCAGAAAACCGTCGTATAAATAATACAGTTCAGATCGCAATGAGTATTATAATTTGTAAAGTAATTACTATTTAATGATCTTTTGTACATTGAAATGCGCGATTGATGTTTTGTACTACATCACTGTTATACTGATTGATAAAAGCAGAATTATAGAAACTAAAAATAAATAAATAAAGTTAAATCTAAGTCATACGGGTATATTATCTGAATATCCGTATTAACAAGCATTTTATATTGATTGACAAATATACTGGGTGACTGGTTTTCTATTAGATATATCTACTCGTAATATTTTAGGGTTTACTTTCTATAATGAAAACTAAAATATTATGTTTGTTTGGAAAAATCTTCCACTTCAAGTTCGGAACTTCAGCTGATAACGTTTCCTTGTAAGTAAAAAAAAGTATTTCATAGCTTTTCCAAGCCCGCAAAAGTTGTTAGTTTCCATTACAGGAATTACACATTAGAATATGTCAAATACTCAACCCAGTACATAGATGAAATTTAAAATCAATAGGAACGCGTCTGCAGGCGGATTCAAAAATGTTTAAGCAATTTTGTATTTAACACAAAGTAGGACGAAACAGGTTGTTATTTTGCCGACTAACCCCTTACCGAAAAACACGTTTTAAACGTTACATAAATAAAATTTATAGCCATTTCGATTTTTTTATAAGCAAATAAAGACTGGTTCTGGGACGGAAAAAAACTATATTTAAAAAAGTTTCCATGCAGTGTTTGTTTATCTTTTCATCGCAGATTTTATCACCCTAACGTCCTTGACAAAGAACTTCTTTCACATAAACATAATAATAAATTCATAATTAAAATTATAGTTTATTTTTTGGCAGTAATTGGTAACTTTAGGCGAACTTTCGTTATATTTACCATAGTATAGTACGTGTGCGTTGGGTCGAAAATATGTATAAATTCTTTAAACTTAATGATTTGTATCATCTGCTGTATATAGATAACAGTTAATGAAAGTAGCGATACTGTTTACCTTACTAATATTACATTTGCAACACAAAGGACAAATAAAAATCATTTTATTTCTTTATGTTTCATCCTACATTTCTCACATGGCTCCGTAGTAGAACTCATATTGCCTTCGATTAACAATTACATAATGATGAGAATATACATCTATCCGAAGTTCTCGAAGTGATGTATAAAATAAGGCAGACGCCGCGTCCTGTTCACCTGCTCGCACGCCGACATCACGGACTTGGTGAGCGGACGAGGACCGCACGAAAACACGCCGATCTTAGATACCTGTTGATAAACATTGATATAATTGAGTCGACTACTATCACTGTATAAGATTAGATCCCTCGCTGTTTTTAATGAGAATCAAATTTTAATTAAATAAAAGTGTTTTTTTTAGCCCAGCATGTTTCATAACGATAAGGTTTCATGGTTTATATTTATTTATGGCATTCAATCGGAAAGATTCGGAAAGATGAGTATTCTGATGACCGGAACGCAAGTCTCCGTTCACTTGACAGTTACAAAGGTATTGTTGGTTTACTATGAATACATTAATAATAATTGATGACTGTGTCGCTGTGATCGACCTACAAAGTTAAGTCAAGTCAATTGGCGGACAAGTTACGTTTGTTTTTCACAATGCAGCCTTTGTTCCGCTTCGGTTGACATACTGTCTTGTTTCCATGTAGATATTGAATACAGTCATCAAGATCTTAGCTTGACAATGAATGAGGAAAACCTGCAGATTTTTTAATAATACCTATTCGAAAGAAACTAGTGACAGTGTGGGTTGAAGAGCAAATATAGGTTTATGGGATAAAATGACATACTGAGCAATTCATGTGGGATCAATAAAGATTTTTCCATAGAAGCAAATCCTTAAATTTCTAATTTTGGAAGAGGTCCTTTGAAATATTTTTGATTTAGGTACTTTCGAAAATTAATTTCGAATTTAATATTCGAGAGTTAAACGATATTTGGATAGTCCTAACATCGCTGTATATACAAAGCTGTTACTTACATAGCTATGTTTCTTCTGGACGAACTTGAGGAAAGAGGACATGTCGGGCCTTCCGAAGTGGTTCACCGCTTTCAAGCCGGTGAACATTGACGTCCGTGAAAGACGCTGGAAATGGTTCTCGCAGATATACTGTAGGGCAATACAAAGCATCGGATTGAATATTAGTAATAGAAGCAGTAGTAGTAGAAGCAACCCATATACTGTTCCACTGCTGGGCACGGGTCTCCTCCCAGAATGAGAGGTATTAGGCTATAGTCCACTACGCTTGCGGGTCTGCGGGTTGGCAGACTTCACACACCGTTGAGAAAAGTCTCTCTTCGAACTCAAGACCCTCGACTTGGCAGTCCAATAGACATCATCATCAACCCATATATACTGTCCCACTGCTGGGCACGGGTCTCCTCTCATATTGAGAGGAATTAGGCTATAGTCCACCACGCTGGCCTAGTGGTTGGCAGACTTCACAAACCGTCGAGAAAAATCTCTAAGGTATGCAGGTTTCCTCACGATGTTTTCCTTCACCGTTTAAGCGAGTGATAATTAATTATTAATACGCACATGAATTCGAAAAGTCAGAGGTGCGTGCCTTGGGTTCGAACTCGAGACCTTCGACTTGGCAGTCCAATAGACATAACACTTGGCTATCAAATACATTGACGACTTAATATTTTTACTAAAAATTTTGGTAGAACTGACCTAGTTAGAAAAGGGAAGGAACTAATTAACTTACCACCAATTTATTTACATTTTATTATGTATTTACTAAAATCCGGGTAGGTACTAAAACTGATTAAATTAAATCACTCCATTATGGGATTATCTGCCTGTATTCTGTCGAAATTGGCATTATATTTCTATGAAAAAATAAATAAGAAATAATTACCAGCATAGTAGTCCTGAGATCGAACTTGTGGAAGAATTGCGTGATGAAGATGTGTATCTCCAAGACGTTGGTGACGTCCTTCCGCTCCACGTCGCGGAGCACGTCGATGAACCACTCGAAGTGCTTGTGCGACGGACATATCCAGAGGAAGTACACCTGTGTTACATAATACGAGTTTCAATATCACTTTCATTTGTAGACTAAGGCCTACGGTTTTTTGCGGTCAAGGGAGTTTAATAATTATATTTATAAAATATCGTTTGCGCAAAATAACAAGGTGTAGGGCCTTACATTTATTTATAGGTGGGTGCAAAAGCAGAGTACCTAATTGTGTTGTTTTGTTCCTGGATTTTTATAAGAAACGCCGACGCAATCTTTACTAATATTCGAAATCTTAAAAATACCGACCTACAACAGACTGCCAATATTTATTCAATTTTTTTGTTGTGCATACTGGAATGAGCTAAAATGCCAATAAAAAAAACTTTGCCACTAATTTTAATAGGAGTCTTTTATCGTCGATCATGATTGATATGTGGCTTGATAAGAACATCTTATGCCTACCTCAATGTATCGAACCTTAATCATAGAAATAGTATGTTCCTAGTACCTACTTACTTAGATTCGAGATCTGAATGAGGTAAGTATTATAAATTTATTCGTGAAAAAATAAAACTGAAAATAAAGAGGGCGAATCGTTTTTTCCTGAATACATCGATACTCTGTAATGTTATGCTTGTTAAAAGTGACGAAGAGAATATATTTCGGCAACAAACTAGTTATATAAGTAGAGCTAGCGGTTTACAGTTGGCGCCAAGTACCTATACATAGTATTTGCAATGCAACCGTTGAGTTGGAATTCTTAACCCAATCGCAGATGTCATTATAGAAAATGACTGTTATCTTTATCATGGAATGAGAAGAGAGCAGTTAGGCTGTACTCCAACAAGCTGGCTCAGTCCAAGTTTCCCGAAAAAAAAAAATTGGACACTCATCGGAAGGTACTCAGCGCATACATTTTGTATCAGATTCTGAGGACCGTCAGTTTCATTGCTGAATCTAGCGTCAATACATTTTCACCACGTTGTTGTTCTGAGAGAATTTTCTGACTGTGCGGTGGGACTTAAACAACGAGTAAAGTTAGTTGTCCACAAGTACGCTCCTATTCTTATATGAAACGCATAGTATAGGAATCTTGAATAGCGCCTCTAGCGGTCTCCTGAGCAACTTTTCCATAAAATATTGACCAATTTGATAGCTACTATCTCTTACTAAACTAAACTTTTCATTTACAGATGTTACGGATGTGAAGAAAACAACTTGTATTGCAATTCAGTTATAATTTTGGAGGTCTGATTAAACTATAGCTTGAATTAAATTGTCTGAAAGCATCGCATCGCATCTACTGTGAAGTACCTACTTATTAAGTGGAGTCTATGTATTATATGTATAGATTACTCGTTAGTGGTATTAACGTTTACACGTAAGAACGTGACACAGCCCAGTCTTCTAGACACAAAAGCCGGATGTTTCGACACACTGCGTTAGTTTACATTAAACAGCATTTAAGTCCGTTACTAGAATAAACGCCCACAGAGTATTCAATATACAAGTATTGAATTGCTTAACTTTAATTGACGTTAAGTCAGAGTTACATAAGAGTTTGTATTAAATAAAACAGCCATGATAGTGAACGTAGGTATAGTATAGCATGTTGGGATAGCATGATAGTTGATGAAGGTGATGAAGTTGTAAGAGCACAGCTGTTTTACTGAAGTTGGTACAGTCAGCAACGAAAGTCGCTGAACACGACGCAATTTTTAAAACGTTTTAATTTTTTTTACTGTCTAGAAGTTACTGACCCGATAAAGAAACACGAGGTCTTTATCTATAAGATAATTAAAACCTTTACCTTAACTAGAATTTAATTATAAGTTTTGGTGTAGTGATGTTTTCAAAATTTGGTTGTTTTAAACAACTTTTGTTGGTGACCGTACTTATTATTCTACTCTGCCCAAACTTCTAGCTAGGATTGCAGATTAATTTTGTGGACCGCAAACCACGACTTGGCTATGTCGTGAATAAGTAGATATCAATTCTACAGAATTCGATACGGAATCGTGAATTTATTCAATGAAATAATGTCGTTAATTCATCCATCTGTAATGTTGTAATAGAGAGTTTATTGTTAAACAATCAGTTCGGGTTATTTCATGGTTTTGCTGTTCACAAAAGGTTTTCGTTACCTGTCGAAATTAATCTGTACTAAAAATTAATTTACGATTTGCTTAAGATACCTAATCGTTGTTTCCGGCTCTGATATGGACATCTAAGACAATCTTTAGAAATAGTTAGAAGTTATTACCTATCCGCTACAGGTCCTGGGTTCGATTCCCAGGTCGACCAAAGTGTTATTAGGTTTTTCTATCGGAAGTCTCGTTTTTTTTTATGGGATTGGGGGCAATCGAGCAGACGGATCGCCTGATGGTAAGCGATTTCCGCCGCCCATGGACACCCGCAACACCAGAGGATTGAGCTCAATTCGGAGCTCGGAGTCTGGATTCATACCCGCTTAATGGCAATAGGCTCGCCCCCTATTACATGTTACCTAAACATACCGGCGAGCTGAGAGTGTACCTACTACACCTCTGGCTAACCTTTCGGGGTGTATAGGCGTGATGGTATGTAATGAAGCCCATAAAAAATTATAACAACCAATTTACCCTTAGGATATCGATATTGCCCATGAGTTGGCATGGCAGTTGCTTCATATGAACATTAAGTATTTGTGTTTGTCTGGGTGTTTGTTATGTAGTTTAAGTATGTATTTACAAAAAAAAAAGTATGTAAGTAATATATTCATTGTCTAGTACCCATAGTACAAGCTCTGCTTAGTTTGGGACTAGATGGTGTTGTGTGAAATTGTCCAAGAATATAAAATAGCATATTGAATGTATAGAATAATAATAATATTAATAATGAATAGACTGCCTCATTAGTCTAGTGGTCCTAAGCGCGACTGCTACGCTAGAGGTCCTGGGTTCGATCCCCAGATCGAGCAAAGTGTTATTGGGTTTTTCTATGAAATTCTCAGTAGCGGCTCGGAGTCTGGATTTGTGCCCGGTTAATGGCAATAGGCTCGCCCCCTATTACATGGGAACTAAAACATACCGGCACAAATGTGGATGTACATTAGTACACCTCTGCCTAACCCTTTGGGGAATACAGGCGTGATGGTATGTATGTATGAATAGAATGGATACAGATACAACAAAAATTTTGAGTCTCTGCGAAGTTAGAAAGCATAGTTATAATCTGTGGAAGACACAAAAGGAAAAATACAGAAAATCATATACCTTCTTGCAGGCGACTCCGGAGTAGCGGTTGGTGGAGGTGCCAAACACGAGGTCGTTGAGTATGGAGGCGTAGGGCGTGACACCGATGCCGCCGCCCACCATCACAGCCACCTCGAACTTGTACCAGTCTTGGTTGCCGCCGCCGAACGGACCTTGGATCCTATGCACGTGATATTAGTATAATAATATATTAGTTTGAAAATACGCCAAATATGATACCTAACACTCGACCTTAAGGTGCATCCACACCGCAGTTACTTTTTGTGAAGCAACAGAATGCAACACTATAATATTAGGTAACATTCTTCAACTTTTGCGACTGCTTGTTGCGACTCTTTGTTAAATGATCGCATCCATACCGCCAATAACATAAAGAAATAAATAGTAGCGAGTTGCACAGCATACGAACTAACAAATGTTATCGATAGTTACTGCATGTTGACGCAACTTTACCTAAGACGGCAACATAATATTAACAACAAATAACTCTTTGTTATCGGATGTTGCCCACTAACACTTGGAAACGTTGCTTCACAAAAAGGAACTGCGGTGTGGATGCACAAATACGTATAAATAATGTGCCATGTGCTTTTAATACAATATTCGATTTTAGTACCAACCTACAAATGCTTCACATATTCTCGTCCTTTTGGTTTGTCCTGCCGTAGTAATATAATCACATGCCTACGTATTCTACACACGTAGAATAGGGGTAGGCAGAAACTAGAGAATGCCACTTGCTACGATTCTTGCATACTTCTTTTGCTTCGTGCAAAGTCATAACATCTTGTCATATAAATACGCCGGGTGCGAGTACTACTGACACACCTTTTTGAAGAACCTCAAAACAAGATCGGTGTACGTCTCTCTATGTCGTCCCTTCCCGATGCTTCCACTGACATTTGCCATATAAATCCTTATTGTATTCTAATAAAGCTTTATTCTCCTAATCAACGCAATATTCAGCTGCCATAGTTCCACATACCTGATTTTAGGATGATCCTCAGTATTATAATTGCAAGGGTCGAAGTAGTTCCTGAGTTTCCACGTCCAGGGCCCCTGCGCTTTGATATGGCACGACAAGAAGTTCTCGTGGGGGGCTGACGTCAGTGTGAACGAGTGGAACTCTTCCTTCTTGAACGCCGTGCATGAGAGCCTGACCCATTGACCTAAGGTTAAAAGAGAATATTGCATAGTATTTGATGACGTCACGGATGTCAATCAGCTACAACTCAGTGTACTTCTTGAGTATAAATAAAAAAGAACAACAGTGCGGCTCGTAAAACTTTATTGTGAAAATACTTTTATGAATGCGATAAATAAGTGACATTGTTATCTGGTGTTTCTGTGCAGTGTTAAATAAGAAAAACATTAAAAATCGTACTACAGTTACAGAAGTGAAATTTTACTACCCACTACCACAGTAAAAAACAACAACTTACTTTTTATAAACTAAAATATAGCAGTGAACAATATTCTGTGTGTGCGCGACTTTCCGCTGTCATTGTGCATCAACTTATGGTGTTTATCTGAACCATATTACCTTGAAAACTGCCATAAATATCTTATCTAGAAATAGCGCCATCTATTGGTCAGTAGACGTACCGATTAGTTGAGATTAAAAAATTATCAGCTAAATATTCGTCATGGCAAAGTGTGGTGGATGTGGCAAGTTCCTATCGCCGACAGAAGCTGTTAAGTGCGACAAATGCAGGTCTAGTTATCATAAGCTATGCCTTGGCATGAAGCTTACTGGGCCTGCAATAACCCCCTGGTGCTGCCCCGAGTGCAACAAAGGGTTAGCGAGGGATAACCAGGCTGAGACACCAGTACGGGGTCATGCGCAAGCTGGACTAGCGAATCTGAGTAACACCAGTCCCATAAATAACACAACCTCAGATACCACGCAGGAGCTCAGCCTCGACATCTTTAGGGCAGAGCTGAGGCTTTTCAAAGAGGAGGTTCTCAATACTTTTCGGAGTGAATTTAGTTTGCTCCGGGACGATTTGGCCGATTTGAGGTCCTCCCTGAAAGCAACCAATGGCCGATTGAGCAGTTTGGAGGAAAGAGTAGCTGCTATGGAGAACCTGAAGCCCCAGGCATCCTCAGACATGGATGACACAATAGCGAAACTACGGAGTGACTTGAATGACCGAGATCAGGAGCTGCTCGGGAATGATTTACAAATATCGAATTTGCCCGAGACTAACGGTGAGAGCCCCATTCACACAGTGATGCTAGTTGCGACAAAAATGGGTGTAAAGGTCGAGGCGCAAGATATTGTTTATGCTGAGCGAGTTGGAGGTAGGCGTATCAATGCAACACAGGCAACAGCACCGATAGAAACCCGCCCACGCTTCCTAGTTGTGCGACTCGCGCGTCGCGATCTACGTGATCAGCTGCTAACGAACGCGAGAACCCGTCGCGGCATGACTTCTGCTGACCTCGGCATCGCGGGTCCCGCGACGCGTTTCTACGTCAACGAGCGACTTACTAAGCTGAATCGAGAGTTGTTTCGTGTGGCGCGTGAGGTCGGCGGTCGCCTCGGTTGGCAGTTTATTTGGTCCAAACGTGGGCGTATCTTTGCCCGGAACAAACCAGGAGACTCCGCTAGCATTATCTGCTGCGAGGCAGACATACAGCGCATCTTTGGAACGGCATCAAATAAACACGATAACACAAAGTCTTAAAATTGTCCCTTTTGTTTTTTATAGCTCTAAGGTGTTAAGTATTAAAAAGACTACAATAGTGTTTCTTTATAGGAAACCTGTTGTATTTGTCCGATGTGTGTCTCACGGCAGCGTTATACGTCGTAGTGGACTATACGTAGACCAGTTTTATAATACTGTTTTGTTTACACATATTTATTTATACCTATCTATAATTATTTTAATTAAAAATGTAATTCTGCAACATTATTATTATGTCTATTATACTATCTATATACACTATTATTCTATCTATATACACTTTTTACATGACTCTATTTACATTTTCCCAGTTGCATCAGACTTACTTAAAATACCTGCAATCATTATTTTATTTTTTAAATTAGTTATAATGTTGAATGTTTTGAACGAACGTTTATTAATCTTACACTATTGCCATAATGCCTAAAGAAGAAAAATATCTTAAAGTTGGTTTTCTAAATGCAGGCTCATTGGGTACGGGTCATGATGACTTGGTTGGCGCACTTGACAAATACTGCTTTGACGTACTGGCCATCAATGAAACGTGGTTACGACCGGGGGAGGAGGGGCGCGCCCCTGTAGTGCCCGGCTATCGTCTACGTCACACGCCGCGGCCGGAGTGTGTGCGCTCGGGTCGTGGTGGGGGCGTTGGTTTTTATATACGACAAGGATTGACCGCGCGTACATGCAGTCGTACAGTAGATCCCAGGTTCGAATCGGTCGAACAAATGTGGCTAACGCTTTCATTGAATGGCAAAAAAATAGCTATAGGTACGGCATACCGGCCGCCATGGTTTGACCTTGACCTTTTCCTTGATGCCGTTACAGATAGTTTTAGTATATTGGGTGGTTGCGATCACTACATACTGCTGGGGGATTTTAATGTCAATTTATTAAACGAAAAAGAGGCTAAAACTATAAAATTCTACGATTTTTTGAATTGTGTCAGCATTACGCAGTTGGTCACAGCTCCCACTCACTTCACAGACTCCAGTGAAACTCTCATCGACCTAGTGTGCACTGACCTAAGAGCAAGATATACAGTTGTTGAACCTTTCGGCGCAATTACCGGTCACTCTATTGTGTTTAGTGAATTTTATATTAAACGCGATAAGTTCGTACCGTATGTAATAAAATACAGACCACTCAAAAATGTATGTACAAATAGTTTTAATGCGGATTTATTGTTTATGAACTTTCAAGATATTTCTACGTTTGCAAATGTAAATGACATGGTTAATATTTTTAACTCCAATATAATTTCCCTATTTAACGTTCACGCACCACTTAAGACATGCACTATTAAAGAACAGTCGTATCCTTGGATTACGGACATAATAAAAATTATGATGAACTTACGAGATAAAGCACTAATAAATTATAGAAAAATCAAGTCTGAATCCAAAAAGAAATATTACAAAGAGTTGAAGGCGTTGGTAATCAGTTCGCTGTATAATGAAAAGGTGGCGTACTTTAAGCATAACATTAATAATAAAATTAAAAACCCTAAAGTACTATGGAAAAACATTAAATCTACCTTATCACCTATTAAACAAAGACAAGACCTTCCGTCGCACTTTACAAACCCTGACCTAATAAATGACAGTTTTTTAGAAATTCCCGGTAAACCTGAAGTTAGTATTTCACTAATGACCTTCTATGAGTATCATAGACATAGTGAAGCAACTTTTACAATTACCCCTGTAGGGCAGGATGTTATTTCACGCATTATTAGCAATATCAAAACTAATGCTGAAGGCCACGATCATATTAATTTAGATATGATAACCATGACTCTGCCTCACACATTAGCTACTATAACAGCCATAATAAATTGTTCCATTATGTCGTCAACGTTTCCTGACCTATGGAAAATTGCTTCAGTTAGGCCCTTGCCTAAACATTCGAACCCTGTTGAAGTTAAAGACTTGAGGCCTATCAGTATTTTACCATGCCTATCTAAAGTTATAGAGAAAGTCGTATGTAGCCAATTAACAACATTTTTGGAACAAAATGAGTTGTTACCTGATCTTCAATCAGGTTTCAGAAAACGGCGTAGTACATCTACGGCTTTACTAGACGTAACAGATAATATATTATCTTCGCAAGATAGAGGCATGTGTTCATTATTGGTTTTGATTGATTTCTCTCGGGCATTTGACGCAATAAATATTCCATTGTTACTTTCGAAGCTTAATTATTACGGTTTTGACCACAGGGCTACGCAGTGGTTTCATAGCTACCTAAGTAACCGAAGGCAATTTGTGGAATTACGCTTGGGGGATGGTCTTGTTCTATCATCTGCTTTTTCTTCTATTGTGAGAGGAGTTCCACAGGGTTCTATACTGGGCCCTATCCTTTTCAT
This sequence comes from Acronicta alni, assembly GCA_964056405.1. NCBI lineage: Eukaryota > Metazoa > Arthropoda > Insecta > Lepidoptera > Noctuidae > Acronicta > Acronicta alni. Next base: position 9,710,202 of record OZ043927.1, on the reverse strand, counting down.
TTTGTATTGTGCGGACATAGTTAAATGCTTTCAGAAATGTAAGTACCACATATACGCCGATGACGTTCAAATATATATTGCTTTCAGACCTGATGAATATGAAAGGGCAGTGAAGGATCTAAACGACGATCTCAATAGAATTGCAGTCTGGTCGGAAAATAACTGCCTAGCACTAAACCCGCTGAAAACAAAATACATGATATTTGGCACAAGGCAGCAACTGGATAGATTACCAGCAGCATTCAATGTGAGACTAATGGGGAAACCAATTGATAGAGTGAATGAAGCGCGTAACCTTGGACTTGTTATGGATAGCAACCTTCGTTTTGAGAAACATATAGCCGACTCTGTACGAAACTGCTTCTACCGCCTGAAAGTTTTATACAAGATGAGGCCTTTCATATCTGAAACACTACGGGAGCAGCTAGTCGAAACCTTGGTTTTATCAAAACTGAACTACGGAGATACAGTGTATGGCCCACGCTTACTAGCTCGTACAGATCGGCTCATACAGAGGATTCAAAATGCTTGTGCTCGCTTCTGCTATAAAATACCTCCCAGAAGCCATATCACCCCATATCTCAATAAAAAATGTACGCTCAAAATGAAGACAAGACGCAAGCTACATTTAGCTTGTCTTCTTTTTGGTGTCATTAAATACCAAAAACCAGACTACCTTTACAACAAGCTGAGTTGGGTCACCAGCAAAAGGGAATGCGCAAGTAGGCAATGTTCGCAACAACTCTCAATTCAGCCTCATAGTACATCAGCATTTCGAGGTAGCTTCCGATATGCAGCGTCCAAAGTATGGAATAATCTACCACCACCCATTAGAACGAATAACACGATTAATACTTTCAAACAACATTTACGGCAGTATCTCGTGGATGCACAACAAAAGCTTGGCATGGCTCAAATAAATGAGTCACTTATATAGTTTACAATTATTATGTCTTTGACTAATGCTGAATGACAATAAAAACAGTCATATTGTTAGGTAGGTATGCAGATTGTCATTGCTCACGCTTAGTTCACGAACGCGGTTTAGTTCCTCTTGTGGTATGGGGCTGCAGGCCTGCAGCGCTGTCCGCGATACGAACATACCCTCGCTGAGACCTAAAGAAAACAACACAGGTAGTTAATTTACAACGTACTCTTACGTAGCATTGTTTGGAGTGATACCTGCACTAACATAGTTTGTAAGCTTATTTCTTCTAACCAAATTATTTAAGTATGACATTTTTTATTCTTACCTTTTCTGCCTGGCCTACTTGTCACTGGGGTGTATGGTATCGATTCGGAGAACGATTCACCGGATTTCCAATAAAACTCCGCTCGATCGAATCTCCGACGGCGTGCGGCGGCGACAAAATGACTTGCAAGTTGGCAGTGATGTAAGTAGGTACGAGGAACCTGAAAAATAAAACTGTATTATATATTATGCTATATAATTATTTATACAATAATTATATATCTAATAAGTATAGCACAACACTTACCTTTTTGCAATATTAATTAATTAGTGAAATAGTGCGTCTCTTTTAACAATATCTCCAGTAATATAATTTATTTTTTGACGAAAATATCTGTCCCGATCGGCTGCATACAGCGTAATGAATGAAGATGATTCATAATCACAAATAAATTATAACGCGTCGACTGTATCGGCCTAGCTCGCTAGGAAACAGGTTTCTTTGAGAGGCAAATCGAGTCGAGCAACTTAGATAGTATACCTACTCATTTCGATAATAAATATTTATTCATGTCAATATATATGAATATTATTATTGTATTCTGAGTGTAGTTGACACTTATGAACATAATATTATTCTTTTAATTTGTTCATATTATTTACCAACATGAACTATACAATATATATATATACATATAAATAAATACCTACTGTTATTGTATGCTGGTTTGCATCCGTGACACATAATTTTAAAGGTCCAGTTGAAAACCAGCGCCAGGCAGCTCACCAGCGGTCTGGCATTTAGCTGAACTGGAGCCTATTTGACGCAGTCGTGGGGCACACATTTTTTTTTTATCCTTATTTTATTTGTTTTGCCATCATGTTTTTTAATATTTTGTGTGCATTGTCCAAGACTGTATCAATAAATATTTTTCTTTCTTTCTTTCTTTCTTTCTTTATTTACTTCTTGATTTGCTGGAAAACACCTGGCTTTTAGTGATGTTTTTTTTTTTTTATACCACTAAGGTGGCAAACAAGCATACGGCTCACCTGATGGTAAGCGGTTACCGTAGCCTATAGACGCTTGCAACACCAGAGGTATCACTTGCGCGACCCTGTAAAAATCTTTTCACACCCTTCTTGAAGAACCCCATGCTATAGTCTCTGGGGAAAACCTGGACCGGGAGTTGATTCCACAACCTAAGCGTGCGTGGGAGAAAATGCCTCTGGAATCGCACGGTATGAGACCAAAGTGGTTCAAGGGTATGTGGATGAACTCCACGCCGATGGCGAGAGGTCCGATGGTAGAAAGTAGCCGTTGGCATCATCTCAAACATGTTTTCGGAACATTTATGAGTAGACTAGACGGGTCATTAAGAACAAAATCATACTCGTAGTAGTACGCTATGGTACTACTAGGACTATGATTTAGTTCGTAATGGATTTGTTACACTATAGGTAACTAGGTACTACTATATTGATTTCTGACATTTACGCGAATATATTATATATTGAAATAAAACTACTTTTTACGGATTTTATCGTGTATCTACTAACTATTTTATCGTCTACCCGTGACCATGGATGCTGTAAAGGGTCCGAAACGTCGGGATTAATAGGTACTACTAGTTACCTATAGTGTAACAAATCCATCTGTCTCGTTTCATACGTGAGACACACAAAGAAAGATACTTGAGTAATGTACGGTTTAGCACGATTAAGCGAGATATTAGTCATGATTATGCTTTAATTTTATCTTACCTGATAAATATTTCAGATTAGGCGGCCTGTAGAACTTAATTTTGATCACATCCGATGGTAACATTTCTGTTTCTAATACATCCAAAGCTAAGTATTTCGTTCGCAGGGACACCACCTATTAAAAAATAAAGGTGTAAGTACAAATTTATTAAGTTATTTTTCCCAGTTTTTTATCCCAGTTTATGAAACAGACCATAGGTACTTTTTGATAATAATCAAACTGGTTCAACCAAACTTTACCATTTCCCAAGTGTATAGTTTTGTCTCTTTTTAGTATTCAATACGATTAAACGAAAGCTCCAGCATTATGATAATGAAATTACCTTATCAAGAGTATAAACAATGGCGGGTCCTAGGAAGAATATCCAGAAACGAGGTGCTCCGGTGAGTCGGGCGAGGCCGTGCACGAGGCACAGCGCGTACAGCAGCACGTGCAGCGAGTGCGCGCGCCAGAACCAGGGGTACGCGCGCTTGCGCACCACCGGGTGCGCGAACACGAACATCACGCACATTATCACGAACAGCAGCACGCCGCTTATACCTTAAATACATGAACACTGATGAACAAGCCTAAAGATCGTGAACACTACGATCTATAGTGTTAAAGTTATCATTATTTGTAACAGTATCTTGTTCACGGCAATTTCTAATTTGACTGTTCCACGTAGAGGTTACTGGGAGGAGACAATACGGTTTACGAGTTATTAAGAACAGTATTAATTACACACAGACTTCGTATCAATCGTTTGTGGTAGTCGATCGGCCTAAAAGCCTAATAACCAGTATATCCTTAGAATATCGGTACCTATTGCACAGAAATTGGCTTGCAGAGGTCTGATGGCAGTCGGTTTGAAAATACTGGTTAGACTGGAAGCTGACCCCAATATGGTAGGGAAAACGTGTCAATTGTAAATGAACATAATTATTGGCTGAATCTTAACTTTAAGCTTTCTTTTGCATAAAGTTCTGTTTCTGAATTCTGTGTCCGAGTTCTGTTTCTGAGTTCTGCATAAAGTTATGCAGAATGAAGTAACTTTAATTCTGCATAACTTTACAAAGAATATATGGTTTTTTATGTGTGCAATAAAAAATACAACCAGTTGTATTGATGTAAAGAGAGTAATTTGAAATTTGATTAATTAATTACCTGTGACAGTCTGGAAAACCCAGTACGTGATGCCAGGTCTGAAGTCGGACGTGAAGTGGACCTCTTTAGTCAGGCAGCGTAGATTCTCGACGGGCTGCGTTGACACGTGGTAAAAGTTTACCATGTGGCCCGCCGTGTGCAGGAGAGAGAAGAATAGAGCGGTGCAGGCCACGATCTTGTGGAACTGAATGCTCGAGTCTAGTGGGATGTATTGTTGGATGCTGAATTCCTGTGTAAAGTTGTGTAAATGTTGAAAACACTCTAGGAAACCAAAGGGATTAGAGGAATTACTAGAAAATAAATCCTTCGAAATCAATTACTTATATTTAAAAAATAAGATTCCATTCCAATAGCAAGGTCAGCAGTATTTGCAAGAAATTGAGTAGTCTATCTGACAGATTACTCAATTTTGATTGTTCATTGGACATTGTTCTGATAATTGACATTATGATAAACCTTTAATTTTAATACAAGGTATACAATTACATAAATAAGTTACCTTTAATTTAGTCAACAGATTCCTCGACATCGTCAATAACAGCAGACTGTAGCAGAAAGACAAGGAAGCAGCAGAACCTCTGGTGATGGCAATACCAACGCCCATGATATGCCGCAAGTCCAAATGTTCCGACATGAACGAATAGTGCGCGAATCTTTCTACGAACAGTCCGATTGTCACCACGTAGAACACGAAGAGGTAGAAGATATTCTGTCTATTTTCTTCTAAGAAGGTTGTCAGGTAGTCCCATTTGAGCAATATCCAGTGTCTGAAAGCAATTTAAAAGTAAGGAAATAGTGTTTATTATAATATTTCTTATAAAACTGGATGATCAGTTTGTTATAAAACAACTTTAATTCAGGTGGCATAGAATGCGTCTCTCTTTGAATTTGGTGACCCAAGTCATAAATCAAAAGTCAAGCATTTACAAATTAACTTACAGATTTTCACATATTTTTGTCATTTTAAGATTAATAATCTAAGGGAGAATTACTTTTGTTCCTCATACCTAGATTGCTCCATGGAAGGTTCTATATGAAAGCTGGTCATTCTGGCAACGTTGGTCGAAGTGTCCAGGAAGTTTTGTTTGGCACCCTTACAGTCCAAGCCGATGGCGACAAACTCTCCTTTGTACTCCTTCATCATAACTTTAAAATCTGAATATGTGAGGTGATTTTTGTGTTGTAGTCCAGCATCCTGAAAATAGCAAAGAAAGAGTCGTAACTATTTTGTTAACGATGTCAATATTTCTATTATTAAAGGACAAATCGCAATATACACACAAACGTAACAAGAGTACAATGGCGCTTATATCACTTAAAGCAACAGATAATTATTGGATGGATAAGAGTCAATATTGCAGTCTCAAAGCCGGATTTCTAATACATATGAGTAGATTATCGAGATGTACTCAACGTATAACCTAGACTTCTTGTATTTTGGCCCATAATGAATCGCATTTGCACCAATATAAGGAGCTAACATTTGTCATACTCACAGAAAACATTCCATCTATAAGTTCCGTAACATGTTCGTCCCTTAATGACGTAGTTCTGGCGATTTCGACGAGCGAGCGCAGCATCTCACTGAGCTCACCCTTGTCGATTACTCCGTTACGATCATCGTCACACATGTCGAAGATAATGCGGAGCTTGTCTTCTGTTGCTCCTCGGGAGAATAGCACTACAGTATCTAAGAATTCCTGTAGAATTTAAAATGGATTTAGTCATAATAAGCAAAAGTGGAGGGGTGGAAGTGGGGTAGGGAGTGTTTGGTGGTCTTAAAATAAGGTGTAAACTGCCAGGAATTGTTAATTTAGAGGCCCATATATTTAATAGTAATAGGCAAAAGAGGTTGCTGAAGTCACGGTTGCTGTATTTAGCACGAAAAAGACTATTATGGCGTTCCTCTTGATGTAATTCCTTATGATGATACTCATAGGTGAGCGAGAGAACCTAAAAATATAATTCTTATAATACCTGAAATGAGATCCTTCCGTCTCCGTCCTTGTCAACGATATTGAACATTTTCTTCACGAATACAGCATCAGCCTTCATTCCAAGGGCACTTGCGAATTCACTCTTTGATAGTGACGTTCTCATTACAATTGACTGCAACAATAACATTATTTTATTAATTACATTATAGTTTTGTCTTCTTTTTCTGATATATAGACGCCATCAGGCTATCCAAAACTGACAAATTTACCCAATTGAACATGAACCTTATCGTTTTGTATTAAAGTTGAAAATCTATCAAAGAAATTTGAGGATGAGGTAGGTTGACGTGCTGGCCTGTTTTTTGAAATTACATAATATATTCATTATTTAACGTAAAAAGTTGATGCTACTTTATAGGTTAGTAGTGTAGTCTCTTTCATAGACTTTCTTTCATAATATACATATAATACTGGTCTCTTTGGAATAATTGACAATATCTATAACAATATTATCTGGTTTATTTACCAGTTTCAGGCACCGATATCAAAGTAATTAGATTTATCAGAACACTTACTTCTGGATCAGCATCTTCATTTCTCCTTCGTTTCTCGCCGGGGGCTAAACCGAAAGTGATGGCGTAAGCTTCTCTAAAGAAATGTTCCAGTTTTCGTTGCCTGCGCTCTCTTGTTTCTGCTGTCGCCAGGATTTGTTCGCGGTGACCCTACAAATAATCAATCGATTTAAACAATCTTTAATTACTTGGTTAATTGAGAACCAATTGAGGGCATCAAACTAAAGTATGTTAAAGATTACAAATCATTTAGCCTTCAATTTGACCATTAGCTACAGTAACCTAAAAGATTACAGAGGTAATAAAAAATAAGTGTAAGTATTTAAAATTTTAATTTATCTTACTATTTTTACTAATGTTTGAATTAATCTTACCTGAGTCAGATTAAGAGCCTTCTTATGGTTTGCCAAAAACGTGTCCAGTTTGACCAAAAACTTGCGCCGAGATGCAACAGAGTCCATTTCGAGGACCAAGTCATGTTCTCTAGGTGCACGTATCAACACAAGCGGACGCTTATTGGTTCTGCTTTCCTGAAATATGGCGCTTGATCTAAGTACTTTACAACTGGGAGACGGTGGACTAAACCACTGAACATAATGGCATAAAATTTGATTTAGAGTATTTGACGACGTCTGAGGTCTAGTGGTTCGATTCGCACAGAACACAGATATTTACGTGATGAACATAAGTGTTTGTTTTTGTTTGGGAGTTTCATATATATTATAAGTATGTATTTACAAAAAAAAGTATATAATTATTTATATCCATTGTCTAGTACCCATAGTACAAGCTCTGTTTAGTTTGGGACAAGATGGTGCTGTATAAAATTGTCCAATAATATATATTTTATTTAAATGTTGATATAGTTATTGTAATGGTCTGAAGGTTGAACAGGTGTTTTCAAATAATAGGTATAGGTACTACTGTAAATAGCATCGCGTAATTTGTAAAACTTATACGAGGAATGATGCACAGGGAACAACTTTACATACCTGGCTTTCAAGCACTGTCAGTTGGTCTGTATGATCCAATGGAACAGTTCGTAATTTATCTCCTTTGCGGTCCGTTACATGGAGTGCTGGTTCTGGTCCCAAACGTAACTTCACCAGACGTTTGTACGACGCATGCACCCACTCACGACACACCATCTTGTCTACTGAACCTACGAAACCAACATTTCTATGTGAGTTTTACCCTGTTTAAATTCTGCTACAACTTTTTTTTTAACTTTGGTCTTCATTTTTGTTGTACCTTTATATTGTGCATTCTTCAGGTGCTCTTGTTGAATCTTGAGCTTTCTGCGTCGGCTATTCTGCAACTTAACAACACCATACCCTGCGCCAGCGCATAGTATAGGGACGAAAGCTAGTATCAGGCAGGTATAGATGTAAGCAAATTCATTGCCCTGAAACAAATTTAGAATAATAATAATAATAGAGCTGTTCTGAATAAGGTATATTGTTAGGACCATAAGGCAATAAGAAAGTAAAACAAGGCATATTCTTAGTACGTTAAGGCAATAAGAGGACAAAATAAGGCAGTTTCTTGTTTCGTTAGTGATGTCATAAACATAAGTTGCTGGTATAACGTATCTCTATTACTATTAAACTGGGGATTTGTCATTTTAATTTGTTATGGTTGTTGTTTCCCAGCTCGAGAAATTCATCCTGATTTATTAAAAAAAAACTCATAAATTATTCCCTTCCACTTTGGGAATAACTATTACCAAACTTGGTTATAAGTTTGACCAATGGCTACCGTTAGCATAATTGCTATGACTATAAGGATTATGGGGTTCTCTTTACCTCAAAGTAGTCGTATCCTCTGAGATACTTGCAGGGCGGCAGTTTGGAGGCGTTGAGCTGGTAGGGCTGCGGGCAAGGGTCGCCGTCGCGCCAGTGGAACACGTCGCGCTGCAGGTCGTGCGGGCCCACTGACGTACTGTTCACTATTATGTCCCACATTGTGATCCGACGCAACTCCTCGATCTCGTCTTTAGTGAAGATACTGAAAAATTAAATGAACTTTTTAATTGAACGTTCGTAACGGAGTGGAATTTCATCTTATTGATTAATCATAATTCACATTAGAACATTTCTAAAGATCTACTATGGATTCTAATTAATAGTATTAATGAGAAAAGAGAAGTACCTACCATGTCGTATTTTTAACGCCCCAGGAGTCTTTGTGTGAATTTATTTTTTCGGACGTTTTGAAATTACTAATAAATAAGTTACTTAAAAGTATCATTGTTTTAAACACACAAGTGACATCAAACAAGTCTATTAGAATTTATGAAGCCTTTATCTGGGACTAAAATTGTTAAAGTTAACTCACCCATTCTGTTCATTTTCGAACCAAAATCTATCTGCGTCTCTTATTCTGGTGAACTGGTCTATTATGATAGCTCTGAACAGTTCTCCTGGGTGACCAGTAGATTCTAGCATACCGCCTAGAAAAAATTTATTACATTTTATTTATCGTACTTACTTATCCAGCTTATAAGTCCGATAATGCTTTGATATACTTACCAATATAGACATCAATGTTGTCAAGTCTTCCGTTATAAGCTTGAATTAATTTTTGCAGTAGATCCGGGTTATTCTCAAATAGCTCAGGATTGATTTCGTTAAACGTTTTTATTTTTTTTAATCCAAAATATTCCCTGTAAACAACAAAACGCTCACGTCATTTTTATTCTCACTCCACTATTTTCTGCATCCAGACTATGAGTCTGACGAACACAATAATTTTGAGACAATCATCGCTGGAAATGATAATTGTTAGTGAAAATAGATATTGCTTTTAGCCTAGATACTATGTAGCAACCTGTCTAGCATTATAATGGCTCAGGTCACCCACGATTGGCTAAAAGGGACCAAATAAATATTTTAGGAAGTCAATCGATTTTTGGAAAAAAAGCTTTTATTATATCACCTGGCTGTGTTATAGTCGGGCAGTCCATTATCTCGTCCGCGCATGATATTCAGAGCTCCGAGGTCTCGTCGCGAGAACTCCATCGGCCCGAACAGATTGTCACGGACGTCGGAGCACAGCAACGCGTCCTCTCGCTCTGACACTTGTGACGCCATGCCCAAGAGGACTTCTTCGATTGGCACTTGAGACATCACGTCCTGCAAACCCATATTGGGATGGAATTAAATAGATATGATAATCGTAATAGATGCGTCTGGTTAAACTATCTAGTAGTGTAACTATTTTATATAGGTAGTATGTCTTCAGCTAGGTGAACAAGTGAAGTAAGCTACTTAATGCTGCTGCAGCTGTTTAATGATTTACCGGAGGAATTGAAGAGATGTGAAAGTATTGAGATATTTAAATCTAAACTCAAAATATATATATATGTATCCAGTGACGTCACCAACACACCAGATGCAATTCAAAATGCAAATTCTATTAAACTTATATACCTATATGTAAACTTTGTATCTCATTTTAAGTGAACTGTAATAATATGTTCTTATGAGAAATAAATTCTTTAAACCTAAACCTAATAAGCTTTTTATATTCTTAGATTAAGCGTATATTTGCTGTGAGGAATCGAACTGATATAAATGATATTTATTTGTGTAGATAGATAAATCCAAAACACTTAAAAGGCAGTGTTGTAGATGTTTAGTACTAGACAACGCCGGCATTTTCTAACTGACGACCTTCTGAAGAAACACCTAAACAAGCTCAGACAATAAAATTATGGGCTCAATCTCTTTAGCATCAAATAATGTGTGTCACATTGTAGGACTGGTTTGATTGGTACTTACATTTCCATCCCACCAAGTCTGGCAGAGCCTGATGGCGTCGTGTCCGCCGGGCGCGCGGCCGTAGCGGCAGGTGCGGTCGCGCAGCAGTATGGCGGGCGGCACCAGCGTGTGCCCGAAGCGGAACGCGGCCACGGCGAACGCGTGCGTCACGCCCGGCGCCACGCCTGCGCGGTACCCTTGGTACGGCGGTAGCGGCACGCCCAAGAACGCCGGCACGTACTCGTTCAGGATTATGTTCTGGATTCAGATAAACACGACGTTGCAGTTAGTTATCTACAAAGGCAGTACCACCACCTAATAATGCGATCGTTTTCCGATTGAGAGAGAGGGATGTCGCTTTATAAATTAAATAGCACTATCCCTTTCTCACAACCTAAAAATCATCGCATTAACACGTTGTGGTATGGCCCCTGACGACATAACTGTGCCACTCTGAAGTTGTGCGCAAGTGGTTGCGCATTGTCAATTTTATGATAAAAATGGTGGGGCGCATGCGCGATCAGGGGAGCGGAGTAAATCATGAATTTGCAGTCAATACTGTGAACAGGACTATCGCATTAATTATGTATGAGCACTCGTTGTTTACTGCACCTGTAAGCTAGCGATGACGATCCTCCTCGCGCGCTGGAACAGCTGCTCATCGCTCCAGTCTGGATGCTGGCGGTGCACCCGCTCCGCGACTACGTTGTGCCAGCGCAGGAGCAGCATGCCAAACGTAACCATTGCTGGATTCTGGTTGGTTCGCGGATCACCCAGTACTAGAACGAAGGTGGACGGAAATTAAGACCGGACAATTATTACAGGTCGATGTAAGCAGTACCCTCATTTGTTTTGCTGTAGACCTCATACTTAAGCGATATTCTTCTTTAATTAAAGAGCTCAGTTCTTGTCTTCTTGTCGGTGGAGCTATCCCCACTGTTTTCTGTCTTTGACCTCTTGATACCTACGACTCGATTCATAAGTGATAGGATAGTCTATAGAAGTACCATAGCTGGTGTTCGCAAGAGTGAAAGTCACTTGTTTTTTTTTCTTTTATTAATTTCATTTTAGGTTTTTGCCATTGCACGTCAAGTAAGATGAAAGACATGAATTCACAAAGAAGTATAATCCTAGAACGGTTTTATTAAATTACTTTTTCCTTATAATATTCGTCAAAGTACGAGTTTGCCTACCCTATTATAGTTTAAAAAAAAATAAAGTATGTATGGAAAATAGTGTATAAGCTGTGCAAAAACAAATTTGTAATGAACTAATATAAGTAAAAGGAGGTGAAACCAAAAACCAGTGCTGTTGAGACAATAATCAAAACTGCGAATGTTTATTGAGAGAATTAATATTTTTATTTCTATCCTGTCACTCGTAAACCTAATTTAAGAATACCATATACCATAAATCATAGATATGATTTGTAGTCCGAAGTTATATAAATGATTAGGTCATACCTACCTAGATCTTAGTTGTTTAATAGATAATAAAATTCAAATAAAAATATAAATTATGTTTCCCTTCTGGCAAATTCACTTTTGCAATTGCATTACGAGACTTGCGACCTACTTAACTTGCTTGTCTGTAATGGCTTGCTTACTTCCGTTATTATGTAGATTTATGAAATTAACTATGACAGGATGAGATGGCAAAGAGAATTGATATTAATAATATGTGTTTTAATACTGTTTCATCATATTGACAGACCTATTTAAATCTTAAAATAAATCTCTAGATACGAAAATATATCTTAACAAAATATATTCAGAAAAATGCTTCGTCTGTTTTTTCTATTCCGTGGCCTCATTATTCTACTGGTCCTAAGCGCGACTGCTACGCTATGGGTTCGATCCCCAGGTCGAGCAGTGTTATTGGGTTTTCTATGAAATTCTCAGTAGCAGCTCGGAGTCTGGATTTGTGCCCGGTTAATAGGCTTGCCCTCTATTACATGGGACCTAAACATACCGGCGAAATGTGGGTGTACATTAGTTCACCTCTGTCTAACCCTTCGGAGAATACAGGCGTGATTGTATGTTATATTATAGAAAAATACCAATGAAGTGTACCCTAACACTTATAATGTCCGTGCCTTTATTGTTATTTATTTTTTATAGTAGGGAAATTCCTCATGGATCCTCCGCCACCTGGGCAGGTGGCACGGTATGTCGGACTCATACAGACTAAAAACCGCATTTACCTTAACTTGCACTACAGTCATGGCCATGGGATCCGTGAAATTTGCCACGATCATGTCAGATAATGTCCGTGCCTGCTTTTAACTGAAGATTTTACGGTAATTAGGTAGTTTGAAATTTCCTAATGGCCATCACTGCTTGGCTGAACCGCAAATATTAACTTACAAAATAGTCTTTCAGGACTAAGCATCCTCATATAGTGTGGCACAGGGTTGTTGAAGAGGGGCACTCTCTTAGTGTTGCGCAGGGGCATCCCTCCTTCACTCGCGAGGCTCCCGTTCTGTATACCAAACGAAACAATGTTAATTTATATACGTACGTAAACAGGATGAGATTCAGAGCGCTTGCAACTTATCTTAGTTTATATAATACGACTGTCATGACCTATATATTCGTATTCGTAAGTTCTCAAAAATTTTACACAGTAGTTAATGTTTAAACGTGATTAATATTTTTTATATAGAATATGAGTATATATTTGAATATCTTTACGAGGAGACTGGACACCGTTAAGTGTATGTATGCAAAAGATTTAATGGTAGCTTTGTCGTAACATATTATCAGATTTTTATAACCTATCTGAAAAAATCCTTGCAAAGCTTTACATCAAGGTTAAATTAACTGTAGAAAAAGTTAATAAATTATGAACGTTAATTAATCAACGAAGCTTAAAATGTTTTCAATGTTCGTATTACATGAGTTACGCGACCTTTGCCACATGGAACTAACCACTTGTTAAATGAAGAAACATGAGTGATCGCGTACAAATGTTTATTTCAATTATATTGTGCAATAAGATAAAGTATTTAGTGTTAGAATATCTATATGTAAATGAGCAAATACTTAGGTAATATGTTAGTACTTTTATTGACATAAGTGTATGTACCACTTTAGGACTTCTTTATTAATTATTACGTTAATCATGGTAAGCACGTTAATATATCTTTTTGAGAATTTTCGTTGATATAAAAATTTAAGATAAATAAATTAGTTGTTGAGAATGACTTTGGAAGTTTTACGGATATTCGTTAGTCGATGTTGGATTTCTCTCACTTGCAGTGATCTCATATTTTGTACTGTATGCAAAGATACTGATAATTAATAGGTAGGTACAGTCATCAACGAAAGTTGCTGAACACGATGCAATTTTTAAAACGCTTTAATTTTTTTTATTATCTAGAAGTTACTGAGCCGAGAAGGTAGTACGAGTTCTTTGTCTATAAGATAATTACAATTTACAATTACCTTAGTAGAATTAATGAAAATTTTATTTTGTCCAGCGACTTTTTTTGGTGACCGTACTATGAGTGTTGTATGCATGGAGGTATATGTTATATATTATGCAGTAGGAAAGTACGTAAAGAGGCAGGCGTGGCTGCTGGGTGGCACCTGAAATGACCTCATTGCATTCACCCACGCCTCACTGGTGCTGTACACGAAGCTGCCGTCGATCCACGAAGTTATTTGGTTTATCTGAAACAATGAATATAATGTCGTACGGTATGTCATACTCAGGGTCATGTGCAACATGCTTTCCCAGTGTGATTGAGTCGTGTCTAAAGTCTTACACATTTTATTTTATGAAGCACTTGGACAAATATTTATTATTTGTTTAAGGGTTTTTAAACTTAATTTAGCAGGCGTGCCTTAAATTAAGCTAGCTGTAATCACATCTAGTAGATGTCAATCAGGTGCACTGTGTATTACCCTTTAATTAATTGCTTGTGAGATTGTACATCAGTTTTGTGATTCAAATAAAAAAAAAAAAAAGGGTACTCTGCTACGAGTGATGATAATTATACAAATAGCCTTTTGGCACATTGGGCATATAGCTTTACGATCAACATGCTAACGGGCTAAATCAAAACACTGCGTAGATTCTTGACCAAAGTCTACTTAATGACTCGTCATTTCATACAAGCACCTCACACAAACATTACTTAGTTTTGCTTTTGTATTTTTTGGCATTTTCCATGCTAAGATTTTAAAGTTATTATGCAAAGGAAAAATTCCGCGGGCAGGATTCGAACCTGCGTCTTCTGGTTAGGTACACCAGACGCTATGACCACTAAGCCACCGCGATACCTACCCGAATGTAGAATTTTGCCTTCGCATTACTTAGTATTGTTCATCATTTGGTATCCTTCAGTCTTTACTACAATTCGAGTAAAATTTGGGTACTTTCCAGTTCTTTCCCAACACAACATTTAAAATGCATCATCCATCTACCCGCCTCAATCATCCTAATAAATTCTTATTAAACATTGCGTTGACAAATTAGTGCATTCCTAGATGAAGAATAAATTGCATAGAATGATGACCTATACTTAAAATTCCAGTGAGTTACATTTATTACATTTAGCTCAGTAATTTTAAGTATAAGATTAGGTTTAACTCGAAATAAGTCGAAGCTATAAATATATTTAATGTCGATTGCACGCAGAAATGACGGCTGAATAATGCAACAGACGTAGCTTACTGCTAATTTATTTACCGATACATTTTATGGCTGGACCAAAACAGTTCTAAATTGGAACCTGTAGGCTTATTTTGTAAGGTAATCTCCACATTATCGTGTAATCACTGCCGAATGAGATGATTGTGATTAATTGTTGTAGCTGATCAAAACTTGCTGCAATTAAACGCCAATTAACATTCCTATTGCGGCTTGTAGTTTTAAGGTAAGGTTCGCTTGTAGGGACATGTTTGTAGGCTACGGCTGCATTCATGTGATGGGTGTATCTGGGTTACACTACCATTAAGTTTTATTGCCTGGAATTCGGCCTTCGATGAGCACGGACCGTTGAGGTTAGGCCGAGTTTACATTACACGTAAAAGTATGCGATTTCGCAATTAAAACTTGTTATGCAAACAATGTAAGTGTTTGATGTGAAAACAATGACCACAGTCGATGATTTTGAATTGTTTGTTTATATGGAAGTAAATGCGTCATTGGTTAAATACTTGTGAACTAAAATATTAAGACGTCATGTTAGAATAAATGATGCATTGGACCGGTTTACCCGCGTAATCTTTAAAAAGGAATGATTGATCTCTTTCTTTTAGAAGACATGCTGTGTAATCTAAAAAAGATAAAGCCATTATTGATCGACCTGTAAGTGTCACCAAAGTCATACCAGTTGAGAAATTCTCCGTAATGATAGATGTAAATATATCGTTTCGCTTTTACATTATTAATTACACAAGATCAGTTAGACAACAATCAATAAATGAATAAATGTTTTCCATCCAAGTCTTGTTGACAGCTCAAGTGAGATAAAACACACATGATGTGTAGGTGGACGGAGTCTTATGTAGTGATCAATACTATCGATTACAACTGAATACTAATCGTATAACTGCATGTACTGACATCATGATTTCGGTACTTTTAGACTGGTTCTATGTGACCCGCTCTGTATAATATAATGGCTGCTGTTATAAATTATATTAATCTTTTGAGTGGGCAACTGAAACAAGTTTAGGGCTACTTAGATTGTTTCTAACATTATGCTCAATTATTAGATAGCAGCACCGCTTGTAGCAGACCAATTACATGTTCAACTATTTTACAAATTAGGTATTGTTTATTAGTAAGAAAGTCTGCCTATTTTTGCTATCTGATTTTTGAGATGTTACTAAGATTCTATTGCATAAAAGTAAGCTTACTTCTAAAATAATATCAGAATAATAGAAACAGCATTCGTGTCATACAATATATTATACCTACTTCGATTTTCATTTGTCTCAATACGACAGACTTTTCAAGAAGATTTTCTATCTTGTAGAGGAGCAGTGAATGCAGGAATGTTGTTAACTTGAAAACTCGAGATGTAAGAAGATAGATACCTGTTCTCTGGGACTGTTAGGGCTCTGACCAGTATTGCGGTCATAAGCGGCTCTCAGGAACGGCATGTACTTGGCGCCGTTGCACTCTGGGTCGTACATGTGGTCGCATTTGTCCACTGGTATGCGATGATGCTCGATTGGGCAGCCCGACTCGGACGCCATCACTATCTCGCCGGTTACCACTTGCCCTGTTGAGGGTAGAACAAACACATCATCATTAACTCATTTACTGTCACATGCCCAGTAGTGGTAAATGAGTCCCTTTCTGAACATAGGTATGTACCTATGTTCAGAATGGGAGTAACTTCACCACGCAGGCCTATATACGAATTGGCAGACTTCACACGCCACCGTTGAGAAAGTCTCTAAGGCAACAGTTACTCACGATGTTTTACCTTCACTGTTTGAGCGAGTGATAATAAATTATACGTACAGACGCCAGCAGGTCAAGCTATCCAAAACTGTCAATTTTTCCCAATTGAATATGAACCTTATTGTTTTGTATTAAAGTTGAAAATCTATCAAAGAAACTTGACAGATTGTGGTAGCTTGATGTGCTGGCCTCTGTACATCATTGCGAAGTGCTTGGATTGGAACTCAAGATCTACACACATCAAAAAAAGTTTGCGATCACTAGCATAAGCTGATATAATTTTTTAAATTGAACTTTATCAAGAAAAAATATTTGCTGTGTGTTTTCTTTAAATAGAAATTTAAAGAAAACTGTTTGAAAGAATCTAAAAAGAAGAAGAAATCATAATAGTAATCTACCGTAACAAAAAAGATTTCGATTTTTCAAAGTGATCGCAAACTTTTTTTGATGTGTGTATGTTATTACAAATTTGACCTTACCAAAAAACGCAAGTAAAGCAGTTCTGTTGGCTAGTGAAGGTAGACCGTCCTGTCCTCTCATGAAGAGCTTCGACAGCGTCCTGGCGCCGGGCCGGTCCACGCCCGCCATCATGTACACACCATCAGCGTATGACGCCGGCGTCTTGCGCGTGAGTCGGCTACCTGTGAATAAGGAACTGTGTTACTTTCACCATAAATATTATTTTATATCCTAGTTACGTGCGCTAACGCAGTGGCGACATTGTTTATTTATTTATTAAGGATCTCCAACAAAGGTCAACCAGGGTAATGGCAAACAGTTGTTGTAAGGGGTAATTGCAAACGGTAGGTGCAATACCTAGTCCTACGTTTCCAGTTACCCATTGTATTTACTGTTTACAATTACCCTGGTTGACCCTACATAAACATTTACAATTTACAAAGCAAATTAAATTTAAAATATTACGAGTACTCCAGCAATTAGTGGAGAACACAGCATACACAATAACATTAAGGAATACAACTTAGCTAAATAATATTTATTACATTTTTTTAGGTTAGAAACAATTTAATAATATTATGGAGTTAAAAATAACGTTGTTCACGACACATATCCTATCCTATATGCATAATTATTATGACTCATTTCGAGAAAGCTGGCAATTTTGAAATTCAGAAAGCGTTTATTCTATTCATTTTATTTTCCACATTCGTTCGATACACACATTAGCATGCCAAACCAAAGTATCCCATATTGTACAGTTTATCGATAAACTCATCCGTTTCATGTGACTTTATGAAAGGGTTTGTACAGGGATAAAGGTATAATCTTACGATTCAGTTTACGTATAGCAAGTACAAAAGTCATAGGTACTGATAATTACGATTTGTTAACGATGGATACTCACTTCACGATTAATTCTTCATAATTTATTCCATAATCACAATACGTAGTATAATGCATTCCGGACACACTTCTGAGTCATTAGTAACTAAGAAAGAAGGAAAATGTGAATAATTAAGAGCCTTACCAATGTACTTTTATTCTAATAGGAGTCTAGGTGTATAAACATTATTTTTACTACTGTTGTTACTCGTAATTATGGTAATTAAGCCTGTTCAATAAAACGTAAGCTATAAAATAATAACCATTAACCAAGATGATCGACGTTGCGTGTTGCGCCCACTAACATGTTACTTTTGTGCAGTAGCTTAATTACTTTTTATACTGTGATGTTTCGATTACACTTTAAATAAAACAAAACGTGTGTTGTTTTATGTCAACACGAAGCAAATTTTCTATTAGTATTAAAAATCTTACTCTTTGAAAGATTTTAAGGTTAAGTTTATGGTTAGTTGAGTTTTAATAATTCTTTTTTTGTAAATACCTAGGTTCGTTAAAACGTAGCTCGCTCTTTTGAGCGGCGTCCGACACACCCCACCGCTCTTACCAGAGCGGTGGATAGAACCCCGTCAACAAAAATAGGTTTATTCAACGTTCAAATTCATTTTTACATTTGCGCATTACAAATATTTATATTTATGTATTTGAAGCTTTATTTGATGCTACCAAAACGCAGTCGTTCGTCGAGAAATGAAGTATCGTGTTTGTGTGCGGTATTCTTGTCCTCATGGTGTACCTATTCATTACCTGTTTGGTTTTAAGCAACGTTCAGCTACATTTAAGATTATATTTGTATGTTATATACCAAAACTATGATTATTGAATTATATTTTTGTGTTGTTCTTGAGCCAAAACACATTTATATTGATGTCGTTTTGATTCTGTTACGGCGTGTAAGAGAATCATTTATTAGACGATAAATGTCTTTATTTTTGCATGAATACGATTTATTTTGATCCGGCGATAACTATAATTATCATTATGATGCACCTAAGTAGTGTGTTAGCAAATGTGGAACCTTTCTCACCACTAATTTTGTTTTATTTTGAGTTGGGATGCAACTTAGATAATCTGAGAAATTTAAATCCAAGTCGACCAAGAATTTCGTCTGTCAAATTTTATCGAAATGTATGTTGTGGAAACTTTGAGATGACAGCGAGGCGGTTTCAGATAAACTCCATAATTGACAGACCCAAAGCTACCAGAAGTGAATGTACCCGTTCACTCTCGTAAAATCAAATCCCTCGGAGAATGCTCTGTGTTGGGTAATATCCTCACTGTTTTATTCCTATGAACATTCACCGGAGATGTACTTATCTGGCCTTTGCTTTGTTCTTACATAAAATTTATCGATTTTATCACTATTGTTTCTCAATTTATAACGTCATTACAGATTTAATCGGAAAGGGTTTATTTTATCGTGTATTGTTTATAGCAAACATTCTAATTCTTATAATTGGAGTGCCTGTAATTATTTTCAGCTTCAATTTTTACCGAATAAGTACTAAACCATTTCATTCAAATTGTGTAGACAACAACAAGGCAAAAAACAATGTAAGAAATCGAATACTTGGAAATCAATAAATTGTCGTGGTGGCACCAAAGCAGCTACAGGACATAGTTATATGATATTATAGTAGACCAATTGTCTGATAAAATAGATATAAAAATAAGTCAATTCTATCTCTATTTTTACAAATAAATTGAAGTTTGGTACAGAGAGGCGTAAAAGCGACAGACAGACAGGCGAAAATTACTTTCGCATTTATAATATTAGTAGAGACTTACATACCATCACGCCTGTATTCCGCGAAGGGTTAGGCAGAGGTGTACTGATGTACACCCACATTTCGCCGGTATGTTTAGGTCCCATGTAATAGGGGGCGAGCCTATTGCCATTAACCGGGCACAAATCCAGACTCCGAGCTGCTACTGAGAATTTCATAGAAAAACCCAATAACACTTTGCTCGACCTGGGGATCGAACCCAGGACCTCTAGCGTAGCAGTCGCGCTTAGGACCACTAGACTAATGAGGCAGTAGAGACTTATTAAAATGATTAATTTAAATATGTTTATCAAATTATTATTGTATTATCAAATACATTGAGAGGATGAAATGAACCAATAGAGACGTCACACTACATTATTTTGCGTTCCTAAAATTTGCATGTTAACACTACTCGACATAAGTTGTATAACCAACTATTCCGCTTTTCATTGTAACTGGAGCATACAAATGGAAAGTGCAGAAGGAAGCCCAAATCTAAATATGGTGATAACGTATGTAGGTACTTGCTATTTCCATATATGAATATAATTATAAGTAATAACCATAATAGTCTTTTACCGCGGATACAATCTCTTTATTGACATTTACCACATATCTCTTACTTTCAATGGCGGCTTGTGCATATTTAACATGTCCGCCGTTTTACATAATTAGGAAATATATCTTTGATTTCTCGTTTCATAAAGTACCGATCTATGCTGACAACGTTTAAATAAATATATGCTATTTTTTTACTACGTCCCACCTAATGGTAAGCGGTTACCGTAGTCTACAGACGCTTGCAACCACCAGAATAAAGAAAGAGGAATAGTTGCGTTGGAAGTATAAGGGTCAAGTCCCCCCGCTGCCAACATAACGTTTCCTCGTGGAGTACTGTGTGTGCTACTTAGATAATGTATTTAAGTTTGTAAGTGGGTAGGTATTTGATACTCGTATCTATGGCTAGGACCACATTTTCGTATTTAGAAATAGTTTACAGAGTACAGACGCAGGTCAAGCTCCAAAATTGACAAATATTCCCAATTGAACATGAACCTTATTATTTTGTATTAAAGATACCTAGATATACAATACCTACCTACCTAAGATACCTAGAGATAAGCAAATTATACAGTATTTATTTATTGCCTTCCATTTAAACTGTCATTCACGACAAATAAGAAGAAATGTGCAATATATTATATTCTCCATGTGAGTATCGAGTCTTGATAATTATTGCTTGTTGCAAGTCACAAAGTTTGCTGCTGTATTACGGTAAATAAATTCACGTGTAAGTAATAATTATGTCAAAGTCAATTGAAATCACTTGTCTTTTTGGTGGGTCATTGCAAACGACGCTTTTTATCTTAGCACCGATTTATTGACGTGTGCAGTCTCTCTGACTACTCCTTAACGGGCATTACTCAGTAAGTAGTAATTAGTATGTAATTAGTCCCTAAAAAAATTAAGTGAGTTATATAGACAGTAATGTCATAGCAGTATTTAACTGTCAACTTTTGTGAATGATTTTTAATAACTTTATCAGAATATTAACACAGATAGGTAGTACAGAGGACAGCACATCAAGCTACCAATTTCTTTGATTGATTTTCAAGTTTAATACCAATAGATAAGGTTCATATTTAATTGGGAAAATTTGACCGTTTTGGATAGCTGGCATCTGTACCTAGTTGTGATTGTGAAATAATTTCCTTTTTGGTAAAAAAGACAACTGAGAAAATAAAAACAAGCATTTTGTAGTATGTTCAGAACAGAAACATTGAAATTCTGTTCACGACCAGAGATGATATGGCATAAAATACTCACTAAACAAATGGATCGAATAGAGAACCTCCGCTTTTTTGAAAATCGTTTAAAAAACTAATTATACGTTATTTCGATACCGACTAATTTTGATTAAAATATTAAGGATAACGTAATCGTTAAATCGAATAGAACACCTTCACGAATTAGTATAATATGTAAATATTTTAATAGGTAAGCAAAACTTTATTATTATTTTTTCTTGATTGATTAGTTACGTTGTTGATGAGCCAATTAAAATTTCTATTCTTACTTTCACGTTACATCATCCTTGAAACAAAGTTAATTTTGTTATAGCGAAAATAATTCGTGTTAATACGAATAATATTATGAGGTGTAACTGTTTATAAAATTAAATTATAAAGGCATTACAAGTAACGATTAAATAAAGCGTGAAATTAATTAGATCAAAATTGTTATGTGCATGTTAATTATTTATTGATATTAATAGATTATGTATGAGTAATCGTGCAAAGTATACAAGATAAAAGGTACTGTACATAACATGTCAAAAGATAATAAACAAAGTATTAAATTATAATAATTATCTATTAATTAAAAAAAAAAATAGATGTCATTGAAATAAAACTACTTTTTACGGATTTTATCGCGTTATATTGATAGTCTACCCGTGACCATGGACGCTGTAAAAGGTCCGAAACGTCGGGATTAATAATATCAATATAACGCGATAAAATCCGTAAAAAGTAGTTTTATTTCAATGTATAATATTCGCGTAAATGTCAGAAATCAATGAAATAGATGTCAATTAAGTATATTTCTTTTACACAGTATTATATATCTTTATCCTCGTGGGCTGCTAATGGCAGTAAGCTCGCCCTTATTACAGGGGATCTAAAACATACATAGGAAAGATCTTTTGTTTGTTTTATTAGACACAGTTAAGGTCTTCAATTCTATTTGATATGTTATTCTATTGGTATAATTACTTATTCTAATTATACATGCCCCGATAAGAACTGAACTCTTACATTAAAGAATAAAACGTGATTAAAGAGGATCAAAGAGTATTGAACTTTAAATTCTTTCTGACTAAACTTTATTATTATTATTCAACGAACAAGTTTTCAACGATGAGTACCACAATTATAAAACAGCTTAACATCATATCGAATAAAAAGCGTATATTATGCAAATATACATTAATTAATTTAAATAACGATACGAACTTTATGAGATTTTAATTTAACAACGCTATCAAACCTCAGGCTTTTCGAGATAAAAGCACGTAAAAATATAGGTACAATCGTTGATTTTTTTTCAATAACTTACCATCGTGTTAGTATCCTCGAAATGTCGACAGAGGTGTAAACGAAATATACTCAGTTCGATTCGAACAAAATGCGAGCAAATTCATACATAATATATAATGTAGGTAGGTATATTTATCAATATGAGAAAATGTAGTCTGTGGTCGAGCGAGAGACCGATACGCGCGTGACGTTAGGTGGCGTAACACGTTTATTTGCATGAGCCAAGAATTAGGGACGAGGAGAATTCGACTCGCACACAAATTACTCCAACCATTCGTATACTTTGCTCATCATAGTCATTATCACTGATTATCGCTGCTCGGTAATATAAATTGCTCACGATATGATATTAACGTGTTATTTTTATTTATGATTTTAAAACTTAACATTCGTGTTGTAGTAATTATAAATTTAATGTTTAATTGAAATAAAATAATATATGTAGTGCCTATTTTCTCTCGTCTAATTTAATTTACGCATTAATTAAGTATATTTTTATCTATAATACCAATTTCCTATTTTATAGTGCACCTTTAGACTAATATAGGCTATAAATTCATTTATTGTCGTATTGTCGTCTCCACTCTGTGTTCGAATAAGAATAAAAACATTATATTCTCAGATTGTGCGAGGTGTAAGAAAGCGTGTGAACCGAGTAAGCATTTACCGTTGCCAATCTTACCTACAGCATTTTGTCATTTTTTAATTTCCTTTATCACTCAGATACAGATACACGTTGTTAATTTCCATAAATGATTTACTTTTTAAGCCGATCGATATACCTATTGATTAAAAAAAAATACAAATATTTATTGTATTTATTTATTGCAATAAAACTATTATTTACGGAATTTAAAGCATTTGACATTATAATCCTGACATTTAGAACACTTTTGATTGATTTGATTAACATTATCTTTCATGGGTTTATAATCGCGATTAAATCCGTGTATAGTAGCTATCTATTTTAATGAAATACCAAAAAACCTGATTTATGGTGATCAAACTACTATGAAGTTATGGAAAGTGCTCAGAAATATCCTCACAGTCACTTGTTTATTGGAAAATGAAGCTCTATATTTGCGATTATGACTTTATTTTCAGGATTGAAAGTATTAGAAAAACATTAGAATACTCCCGAGTATTCTTAATCATTAATCCTCTTTAAGGACTAAAATGTTATACGTTACGAAACACCCATAACATACAATACTGGTACAGACAACAAAAGTGCATGTGACTGAGGGTCAATGTAGATAGATTGACTAAACAAATTAATGTACAAATCCAGATGGACATACGAATAGACTGATAGATTAACGATCTAATTCAATTTATTATCTTACGTCAGATAATTAATTTAAATTGAAACGAAAGGCAATACGTCAGAACAACTGATGTCTGATGTAGATATGCGAGTGTATGTCAGTGTGTCCTGTCGATAACTATCTGAATTACGAGAAACCTGATGATGGTTTAATAAGGTCTTTACACTTACTCTTTATAATGATATGAAATTAAATGATTTCATTTCACAACCCTGCTTACCTAACATTTAACGAGTGAATATCAAAGCCACTTTGGGTACATTTAAGTCTAGTCTTTTACCTCATTGTTTAATTAGCAGACGTAATAGCAAAACAATGTGTCGGCTATCGGGATTTACGGTTTCTTTAAAGAACTAAACAAAAAGAAAGATTGAACTTCAAGGTTTTAATTTTTTAGTTTAAGTGTCGAGGGGGTTACTGTATGAGGGTTACATTTCTATATCTATAACTAGTTGCCCCCGCGGTAAATAAATAATTTGCGGTGTCACCCACCTTTTTTCCTTTTTAATCGGCTCCTATTGTTCGTAGCGTAATGTCTAATACAAATAAAAATATATAATATATAGTAGTGTAATAAAAAAATAGTATATAATATAGTAGCGTAATAAATTAAAAATAGTATACATATATCATCATCAACCCATATACTGTCCCACTGCTAGGCACGGGTCTCCTCTCATATTGAGAGGGATTAGGCTTTAGTCCACCACGCTGGCCTAGTGCGGGTTGACAGACTTCACAAACCGTCGAGAAAAATCTCTAAGGTATGCAGGTTTCCTCACGATGTTTTTCCTTCACCGTTTAAGCGAGTGATAATTAATTATTAATACGCACATCAATTCGAAAAGTCAGAGGTGCGTGCCTTGGGTTCGAACTCGAGACCTTCGACTTGGCAGTCCAATGGTCATACCACTAGGCTATCACTGCTTAGTATATATATAGTAGCGTAATAAATAAAAAATAGACTATATACTTCCTCGATAAATGGACTATCCATAATTCAACAAAAAAATATTTTTTCAATTCAAACCATGAGATGTTCATGAGATTAGTGCGTTCAACCAAAAAACAAACTCTTCAGCTTTCTGACATTAGTATAGATTTACTGGTACCAGATATACTAATAACATATTATTTATTTACCAACGACTTTAACTGGCTGGGTGCGGGGAGGCGACTACTGTGCTAAGCCACTAGCTAACACAGTAGTGCTTCTGTACATAATGTAAATATAATGCGTCAGCAGTGTCCCTACAACACATATTATTCCCTATATAGGCTAAAAACAGTTAGAATTGAATATCATGTCGAAATATAAACTTATAAACACATTACCCTCCTGTGCGTCGCCCAGTCGGGTAAAAAATTAATAAGACTTTGGAATAAAACTACTTTTTACCCTTTACAGCGTCCATGGTCACGGGTAGACCCAACTAGACATGAGTCTACCCGTGACCATGAACACTGTAAAGGGTCCGAAACGTCGGGATTAATAATATCAATATAACGCGATAAAATCGTAAATAGTAGTTTTATTTAAATGTATAATATTCGCGTAAATGTCAGAAATCAATATTATCAAGGCTTTTATCGTATCGAACCGTGTTATCTCAGTACCAGTAGATTCACGAGTATAATCATGTTGCGCAAGAGGTCACGGAAGCAACGGCAGCGGCGCCTGAGTATCTTTAACAGTCTCAGTGGGTCAATTACAAAATAATAGTATTTTTTTGGGCCAGTATTTTTTTAATTAAAAATAAATGTATCCTATACCTGGAAGAATTGGTTGATTATTAAAATTGTCCTAATGAAAAAGGTTTTTACGTGCGTTTAGATGCCAGTGAAGGCTTCACATCCTCAATACTTACCGGCTTCTCTTTTGAACAGTCATTAGGTAGGTACTATTGCTAAATTGTATAAGCGAATACAAGGGCAAGGTACGTATTGTTTGCCTTGGTTTCCCTCGGTTTTCTTTCTAAGATTTGATCAGTCATAAAAACATATAAAGTATATGTCCAAATAAGTAAAACAACAATAAAAACTTTAGATAGATAAGTGTTCGTAATTCAATACCTATATGACCCGTTATTAGGCAATCATAAAATCAGTAATCACTATAATGATCTTCGAAATGTAAGTGAATATAATATTCTATTTGTTTATTTGAAAGTATTAGAAGATGGCAATAAAGCAACGTCAATCGTGGCATCAGTCACGATTCTACGATGGAACAATATTATTATATCTGAATTTGTGAGGTAATCGCATTCAAAATTAAAGTTTTAGTTTATCCTAGTAGTTTAAAACTGATTGACAGACAATGCAAAGCTGAAACCGATTGGCCTGAAGCGTGAATTGCACAAAAGTTTCAAAACGTAGTAAAAAACTAAGAGGGAGCTTTGCGAAATTTCTCTGGGATTAGAATAAACCTGATAATTGCGGGTAACGAGATAACCGAAGGTTAAAGGAATGTATCCATATCTTACAAAATCATAAATATCAATATAAATAAATATTTTTGGGACATTTTTACACAGCACCATCTAGTCCCAAACTAAGCAGAGCTTGTACTATGGGTACTAGACAATGGATATAATACTTAGATACTTTTTTTTTGTAAATATATACTTATAATACATAAGAAACACCCAGACAAACACAAATACTCATGTTTTACCCACACAAATATTTGTGTCCTGTGGGAATCGAACCCACGACCCTATGATCAGCAGTCCGGTACTCGAACCACTAGACCACAGACGTCGTCGAATCATATTATACTACTTACATCATCTACATAAATAGACATTAAATGAGGTTTCTATTACCACACGGAGTTATAAGAAGGATAAACACTATAAATACGTATTTATCCAAACTACACAAATATTTGCTACGGATAAAATAAAAATACTTCAGTTTTAGATAAAACGTAAAAAGTGTAGTTACGTGCGTTGATATCTTTTACAGGCGAGCTTTTGTAACAAACCATTGTGTCGTACAAAAAATTATAAATTTAATTTTCCTTGTAGCATTTACAAACACAGTGATTTAATTGACTTTAGGAAGATTATAATAAACGTGAACTTTATAGAGTTAATATTTATACAAAGCAATAATAAATCTTACAAATCTCTATTCAATGTTAAGTAAATTGAAAAGATACAATCTGGTCGCCATGTTCCAAGACGTATTGATTCTTGTGTCGAATTGATTATGTATGAACATGAGCATGAAAGACAGTGGCGAGTTAGAATTGGTATAATTCAACAGACTGATATTTGATGGATGAATGTAATTCAATTAATTGATTCGCTGAGCAACTTTAAAATATGTGAGTGGTACTTTCATTCTCAATAATTCCGGTTTACTAGGATAATTGAGAAATGAACATGTAATATATCAATCTGCAATACGAATTCTTATACAAACTAATTAAATAAAACACCACCCAGACGGTTTAAATGGCTGATTAACAAATATGGTAATAAATTATGTTTCTTTTTGCGTTTAATTAATATGGCATTCATAGCGTGTTCCGCCGGACGACTGTCAAGCTTGCCTCTATATGGAAACTTTAATGAATCAGATAGTGCAGATATTTGAGTATCAACTTTGAAGAGAATTTAGAATATACATCCTTTCAATGGTACCGATGTTGTTTGTGCAATACTTTCATTAAATTCTGTAACTCAGTTTACGACGGTGATCGGCGACTGTTGTAAAGTCAATGATTAACTCAATAATTAAAATTAGGACTGGGATTGAGTAATTTGATAAAAAAAACAACATTTACCTATATAATACATACCTATAAAATATATTATATCTTATTTGTTTATCATAGTTTTACTAAAGAACCATCCAGAGCGTAGTAGATTTTGTTTTTTGTTGTCTGCTAATTGTTTCTTGACAGTTAAAGTTTAAAAAACGCAATAATTAGTTTTTTGAAATCTCAAAGCTACTATGTGATATACATTAATGTTGTTAGCTAATTGAGAAAACGAAACAACAAATCTGCTATAAACGCGTGCATCGCCTCAAGGCACAAACGATAAATTTAATACTCCTAATATTACCATATTGACATTATTAAAACTGAATTTGATTACTTACCATCGTAACAATATAGCAAACTGAGGTCACAAGAATATAACCGGTAGCATAAATATATATCTAATTAATCGCTGTACTAATTTGTTACTATAGTTACATAGCATTGATAGAAATAAGTCTTAGCATTCACACTTCAGAAAGAGTTAAAACTTCGGTTGAAAGTTAATATTAATCAAATTATAAAATTTTCGTGTCACAGTGTTTGTTATGGAACTCTCCGAAACGGCTTGCCCGATTTATCTTTAGGTTGGTCTGAAAATAGGTCTTAGGCTATTTTTTATATCCGTAGGCGATAAGGATGGCTAGAAATAATTTATATGGCAAAACAACATTTTCCGGGTCAGCTAGTATTTTTACATAATTTATTTTTATTTCCTATTTCATTTTCGGTAACCCGAGAGGAGTTAGGATGGTTCAAATAGTGAGTTTATGTTAACAGTGTGTCTGCACCTTGCTCAATGCACCATCGATGGTATAGGCACGCTACGCATATAAAAATAATAAAAATAAGTAAATTGTGCATTTGAATTAGTATTGCGAATGACCTTAGTTACAAGTCAAGTATCGTGTAGGTGTAACATTTAACGCCATCTTTGCTTCAGTTAAAGTTATTTATGATGAGTTAAATACTGTAGGTACTCATACAGTTGCAAGTTTTTACTACATGATTGTAAAGAGGTAAATCCAAAAAAATACTCATGTTTGTATATTTTTTCCGGCAGAGCGTTTTTAAAAGTTAAGTATAAATATTTAAGTCACACTGAACAATAATGTCGCTTTCCATTTACGTAACTTTGCTCCATTATTGACGCGTACAAAAAATATAAAGCAGTTCCCACTCACATTGAAGACAAGTTTCCATAAATTCTGTTACAAATATGAATCAGATCGAAAGTGGTTCAGGGACTACAGCAACTACCATCAGATAATAAACAATCTTCATTTTAAAAATAATGACACGTTACTCACGCAATAGTTGTGAATTTGTGAAATTATGTTGAAAAACGAACGTAGACATCTCTTGGATGCAAGTGAAAGCAAAAGTACTTAGTTAAATATTTGTATGCAAAATTCTAAATATAGGACACCTGCGAATATATACTGACGAAAATCGTTTAGTGTATTGGTTATTAAACGCTGTCTCCTTTTTAGAAATACCAACGAAAAGTAAGTTTCAATGCGGAAGCACATTCCACGACTATATAAAATTTTACAATGAAAATGCATATGCAAGTGTATTTTTTATTCCAGTTTTATCAAAAGATAAGGAGTATGTCAAACATTCAGCTTTATGATCAATCTGAATAAAAGCTTGAAGTCATAAAATGCGGTTAATACCTGTATTAATACCGGAGAAACGCAGACCGCCATCATAATATGCAATAATAACTACATTTAAGTGTATAATATGCGCATAAAAACACATAAATTGAGAATGTAATGTGGTATTCAACGAAATCCCAAAAGATAAGTATGATTGTGTTCACTTGATATCTGAATCATATTAACGTCTGCTAATGTGATTCTTAATGAAAATCTTTTTTGTGGAACTTCCGGGTTTTTAATGCACCTAGGTAATGTAGGTACCTCAGGTATGTGCCTTAATAGGCGTTGCACAGGGGGGTTCTGGAGTGGTCTGTTAAGAGGACACAGTGCCCCCCTCCATGTGCTGATGGTGGCCACCGGGGTGGTTTTAGTGGGTCAGAATCCCACACTCTTCGGTATAACCCCCGTAGCCTTTTGAAGGTTTCCCTTCGTAAACAAAAAAAAAGATAATGTACGTAACGACAACTTACTATCGTTTAAAGCTCAAAGTTGAAGGAGAGAGAGAGAGAAAGAGTTGGACAAGTCTTTGCATCCATTCATCTTATACTCGATTATGACTTCTTTCTTAACTATATAAGATTCAAGATAGTATGTCTGCCTTTTCTTTTAACCCTTGGTTTACCCGGTGACTTCATACATACACAATTTACCTGGTGGAGTCCCCAGGACTCCCGGAAATAAAATCGTAAATTTAACTTTAAAGAACAACTTTTTTTAAATAAAATGCTAGTTATATTTATTTATTATATATTTGGTTTTACAACGGCAAAAGGTTTTACTTAAAGTTATAGAATCACAGCCTTTTATTAACGAAATTCTAGAATATGGCACTTTTTGTAACAAAATTACGACACTTAACTTCTGGTCTCAACATTTCAAAAACAAAACAAATTTTCAAAGTATTTTTTAAAGAAATATAACAAAAATATAATCAATTCTTATAAAAAGAAAAAAAAAAGAACATGGTTCGAACAAAAAAAAAAACGTGCAGGACCTTCTAGTCACGGTTGGTGACACAGTCATTGGATACTTTTTTTGTACAGCTAAGGCGCACAGGCTAAGTACATGGCAAATATATGCAGTTTTCATTTTTAGAAGCTGAACACTCCGTAGTACAGTTCTTTTTTGAGGGCTCGCAGTCATCCTCGGATTCTGACACCACCTCGTTAGCTTCTAATCTCCTAGGCTGATACAAACGGTATATTTTGTTGATTCTCAACATCCATCTCGCTGTCACTTACTTTTTCGAGCCAGTTGTCACAACCTCAACACGTTCATCACCGACGTTTATAGTACTATGAGATGCCATTATATCAACTAAAAACGAAAAAAATACACAATAAAAGATACCGTCAGTGGGCTATAACATTAATACCCCGGTGGAGTCCCACGGACTTCACTAGCCTGATTACTAACCGATCGGAGCCGTGTGCATGGGCTTCCTGCTTTCCCCCGCATTTGGCACGTCACTGCGTGAAGGTACTAGAACACACAACTTGTAATTCCAAAAACTAACGGTTTTATGAGCGCTGAAAGTTTTCAATGGAGTCCCAGGGACCTACCGGGTAAATTAAGGGTTAAAGGTACAGTACAACTGCTCTTTGTATCATGCTCTAATAGAATATAAAACTGAATTAAGGTGGGCCCTACCTATGACGACACATTAGCTATGTGTAGATTAGAGCAAGGTTAAGTCGATAAATCAAACAGCTGAACCAAATTGAACTTGATTAACGTCAGTTCAAACAATGACAGCTGACAAAGGTTGAATTTGACCGTGGTCAGAATGGATTATTTGATAGTGTGTTATAAGTATTACAACACTATTAATGTGTATTCTAATTTGTATGTTCACGGATTTGATTATATGTACAGTTAACAGCACAAAACGTCATACAAAACTGATAAATTTCTACAAATTATTTTATACCTTAAAATGTTGATAGTTACGTTCAACGTCGATTGAGAATTTGTCAGTTTGTGGTAACGATGTGCTTGTTGACTGTGTATTGTTTCATTTTGGTCAATTATAGTTAAAGGACCACGGTACCTACCTATGATAGAATTAGATAATACGTGCTGTTTTTGATACAACTTTTTATAAGCATAACCGAATAATCAACGCAGTATAGGTAAGTTGTGATACCCTATCAGTGAAAACGAATATATCTTTCTCGATATTCGGTAATATTCACACTAGTGCATACCAGTATATACGTCGCGTTACACCTTTCTACACCACTCTCCCGTATACCAGTAAATAAAAAAAAAGAATTACAACTTTTGTTTTGTATTTTTAGGTATTGTAACATAATATTATAACTATGTCTACTTTTTTAATATTTTATTCGTACTTACCAACTGATCCCCAGTCTGGGTAAGCTCTGTTGTTGAACCAGCCATCGTAGCGCTGCTTCTCATAGTAGACCTCTGAAATAAAAGACAAAATATTAATAAAACTTTAGTTTTTTTTTTATGGTAAGTTACCGTTACCTATAAACGCTTGAGGGGGGCAACGCGCAAATGATAATTTGCGAAAACAAACGTAAAACGAAAGTTTACGAAAGAGGAATAGTTGGGTTGACAGCAGGATTTGACCCTGCTGCCAACACAACGTTTCCTCGCGGAGCACTGGTAACCTTGCTCACCGTAAGGAACACAACACAGCTCAAAGTAGTCTTATTTCATTTCGTTTTGCTGCAAGGCGGTGGTACGGAATCTTTCTGCAAGGTGGTAAGAGAGGTAGGGAATAGTGGAATTACTCCCACTATTCCCACCTCTCTTAAAACGTTATCCGAAACATTTCTTGAAACAAGTAGGAGACACAGACGTAACACTTAATAATACATACATATTTATGTATCTACACGTGCATCTGCGTCTATTTTTGACTGAACTTTATTTAAGTATTAGTTGTTGCCCGCGGTTTCACCCGCGTCCCAAAGGGATTTTTAAGACAAAAGGTAGCATATGTCCTTCTCCAAGGTGTTATCTATCTCTATACCAAATTTCATCAAAATCGATTCAGCGGTTTAGGCATGAAAGCTTAATAGGTATACAGAGTTACTTTCGCATTTATAACTGGGTACCTATATACCTAGGTGCTTATCGAACTGGGTGGTTAATTGAACCTGTACGATGAATAGTAAAGAATGTTTATTGGCGAGCATAATCAATTAGCACGCATCGCGTAGGTAAACTAGTACAAAGTCGTCGCCATGTTTTTTTAGATCACTGTCGTACTGGTTGCGTGCGCAGGCGCTTGTATTGAGGCCTCGCTGTGGACGCCGTAACCGAGATGCATCGTAATCACCGCCTGGTTACGCATTTATTGTGCTTAAAAGTTGTAATTGTTTCAGAATGGTACTTTATAGTAGAGGTTAAAATTACGAAATATTAAATGGATTTAGATTCTCTGAGACCCGTCTTTGTACCTACGAAAGTAAAAATCTATACTACTGTAATAGGCGTCTATTGGTAAATCCTAGGTTTCACCGACATGAGCCGACTTGGCCTTCTTCCTTTTTATGACCGCCCAGAACTAGCACTAAAGTAAAAACTAAGATTTAAGTGAATGTTAGTAAAAAATCGAAATGAATGGATGATCGCAGAACATTTTGGATTTTAAACATAAGAGCTCTAAAAGAGTAAATCTTAGGTTTTACTGGAAGATACATGGATCGCTCTTTAAATCAACTTCAAAAAAAGGAAAAGGTTCTCACAGAGGTTCACACCATTCTCCGTATTTTGTTTACGTGTATGTTACCTGATATCTTTGCCGATAGTGACTCGGTTTTAATGGCTATTTTTTATCTGATAGATTATAACTTCCTAGTTTATCCTTATATATCGGATTTGAAGATACACCACAAAATGGTGAAAGTCGTTTCTCTTTTTCTAAAAAGTTAATAAGAATACCCATTTTAGGATTTGTTTTTTTTTTGGTGCGTTCATAAAAAATGCAAAAACCAGACTTGAAAAATCTCTCCGTCTACGAGATCTCTCTGTCTAATATCAGAAGGGAAAAGGCAATTGAACCTGTAGTGAATTGCCTAGAATGTTAGTTGCTATCTGCTTCGTCAATAGTGCCTAGTTCTATCATTTATATAATGTAAAGGTAGCAAAATAAATAGCACATTTTCAAAGATGATCCAGCACGCCTATATCCACGATATAGGCGATTTATGAATGTACACTAACAGTTCACCGGTCATGTCTAGGTCCCATGTAATAGGGGGCGAGCCTATTGCCATTACCTGCCAGTAGAGATCCTAACTACAATGAATTTCATACAAAAACGCAATAACTATCTCGATCTGGGAATAAAACCCAGGACCTCTAGCGCAGCAGTCACGCTTAGAATCACTATACTAACGAAGCAGTTTCAAAGATAAATGTCTTAATTAGAGTAAAAATGATTTAGTTGTAAAGTCTCTAACGTATGACAAATTAATAGCAGAAAATTAATGTGCTCAGAAACTTGTAGATACCTACAGTTAACGCCTGTACTTCAATTTTTGTAATTAACATTCTTATTGGTTTAATTTATGGTCAATGTATCACTATGTTAAAGACTTGACCCTTTAAGTAACTCTACGAAGTACCTACCTGCAATTAAAAGTCCATACTTTTAAAACTAGCATCTACTTATTAATAATAAATCATTCATAATTTTATTATTTGGCCTCTGGGTATAGTACCTATGTGTGAAATAGTTCCTCGTTATTGCATAACACAGCATAGACAAATACTGTTACCGAACAACTAACTTATGTGTAAGGAAATAGCAAACCTTGAAGTAATAATATTAAAAATGAAATCATCATCCATTCCATTTACAATTGTAAGAGATTGTCTTCTTCCCAATCTAGTCGTACTTGTATGTGTTATATTTAAAAACTCTCTCCTTCTTTCTCGGAGCCTTTTCCCAACAATATTGGGGTCCGTTTCCAGTCTAACCAGATAAATGATAAATGATATTTATTTCTGTAAATAGAACTTTTAAAGACACTTTTACAAGTCAATATTTATGATGAGGTGCGGCTGAATATCAGTATTTTACACGAAGCGACTACTATCAGACCTCTGCAACCCAAGTTTTGGGTAATACCGATACCCTGAGGATATACTGGCTTTTTAGGCTTCTGACTACCACTAACGACTGTCGTAGGTGTTCGTATGACAACCGGGACCGACGGCTTTACGTGCTCTCCGAGGCACGGATGTTATAATATTTAAAAACTACTATTGTTTGATTATAAGATAGCTGCATCATTAGCCTACTGGTTGCGACTACTACGCTTGAGGTTCTTAGTTCAATTCCCAGGTCTAGCAAAATGTTTGGCTATGAAACTCTCAGTAGCAGCTCGGAGTTTGGATTTCAAGGTAGGCTTGCCCCCTATTACCTGGGAGCTAAACATACTGGCTACCGTCAGTGTACATGAGTACAACTCTGAGTAACCTTTCTGGGAACACAGGCGTGAAGGTATGTAGAAGATAATAAACATTGTTTAAACATGAATTTTGCAACTATAGTAAGGTAATCACTGCGACCACAGTCATCAGATCATGACTCGATGAGTTAGGCTATGATTTAAGGTTTAATTCAGTATAAATTAGACTATGGAAGGATATTAAGTTATGGCTTAGATTCATCTTTGAATCTTAGACTATTGGAGTCGCGGCTGCGCCTGCCCTGTGGCTGTTAATTCATGTGAAAGTTTTTGAGGATGGATGGATGTATGTTACTCTTTCACGCTAAAACTACTGAACGGATTTTGATGAAACTTTACAGTATTATTATTTATACACAGAATAATAAAATTATAAATAACGTGGACATATTTAAATATAAATTATATTATTGGCTAAATGATAAAAAAAAATTACGACCAAAAAGACTTTTTCAATACTAAGATTTGATGTATTAATATTTTAAATGTTTAACCTGACTGTAATTAATTATTTTTGCATGCAATTGATACCATTATGTACAGCTAAACATGTGGGCAAACCAAAATGTAACACCCTCATGTTTAACGCAAATAAAGATTTATCTTATCTTATCAAATAACAAGGCTATAGTTTATAACGACTTTGAGTTAATTAGCCAAATTATAACGATAAATTAAAAGTAACTTTTCCAAGCGGACGAAGTCGCGTGCAGTATGTTTTCTGAGATGAGCTATGCGCTTAACAGCTTTGCTGCTTAACCTTAGTCGATTGATCAGTGTGGTTATTACTTAGCCACGACCCCAGAGAAATAACTAAAAACATTTAATAAATTATCACGAGTTGACACTATAAATTACTGCAAGTGGTCGCAAAAAGACACATCGCTTTTAATCTAGAGTTTGAGTTACGAGGACACACTGCGATCACACCTACGTGAGAATAATCGCGACGTTAGAAAAATCGATGGTTTATCCGCGTACATGACGTAATATAAAACTAGATTACACTTAAGCCCGGAATACGTTCTAATATGACCAGGTTTTCT
The DNA here is from genome assembly GCA_964056405.1 of Acronicta alni. Taxonomy (NCBI): domain Eukaryota; kingdom Metazoa; phylum Arthropoda; class Insecta; order Lepidoptera; family Noctuidae; genus Acronicta; species Acronicta alni. The sequence goes on along the minus strand of OZ043927.1, from coordinate 9,673,911 downwards.
CACCGATTTCCACCATATAGGTTCGTCTCGTTCTTGGTATATTTCACTACAAAATATGTATAAAATATCATCATCATCATCAACCCATATACTATCCCACTGCTGGGCACGGGGCTCCTCTCATATTGAGAGAGATTTGGCTATAGTCCACCACGCTGGCTGAGTGCGGGTTGGCAGACTTCACAAACCATCGAGAAATCTCTAAGGTATGCAGGTTTCCTCATTAAATATACAATAAATAAATAAAGTTTATTTGAAAGGGAGACGAAGATAGCCACAAAAGTAAAATATCAACGCCCAACCCAAAATATACAGACATTGTTCCCTAAAAGCTACTTTAATCTCAATATATTTACTTATCATTTACAAACTCGCCAATATAATGAAGAAATTTTACCAATAAGTATCCAATAAATAACGTCGTAACCGTATCATTTATATCGAAACGGATATAGATACAGAATGCTTGTCGCCAAGACACCTGCGTGTGCGCATTTTTTATTACATGATGTATGTTTCATGAGTAATTATGGTTGCAATAATCGATTGAAAAATTGTTATAAAATGTCAATAGAATAACTATGATATTACATACTTATAATTGCGACATGACATAGTTTACTGTACTATTAATTCATCTTAGTTAAAATGGTAGACCGTATAAAGCGTAGGAGCACAGAACATGATAAAAAATACACACTTCGATTTGTCTACCACCTGCGGCATTTTGCCAACTTTGTACGTAAGATATAACTACATAGAGCAATTCAAATTTACATTTACATTCGTTTGTACTAGTATAAACACAAATTTGGATATTTGTATTAGGTAATGATTTATGTGTCACTGTACATATACAATATTGGTTTTTTATTCTTCCATTCTGACAATAAATATAACCAATAGACACGCGGTTGTAAATGCGATAAGACAGTTGGTTTTATAACCTAAACCATAAATATATTCTACTGATTCTGTAGAGACGGGAAACCAACCCTATTTATGAAATTTTACATCCGATATCTCGTGCCAAAGTTGCAATAATTGTGCACGTGTTCATAATTTGAAACATTTCATAGTCAGTTGCATTTTTATTCGTGCGCACATTTTATCCCTATCGAGTATAGATCGCGGACAGCGAAAGTCTACACACAAAAGGAAAGGTAGATAATTAAGATAAATATAAACGATGCTGTCAGTACAGACTGTTTGATAGGCAGTGGGTGTGACAGAAACATCAAAGATCTCTATTTGTACTCGTTGGTGCTCTAGTTTCGTAATGTGTATCGGGAATGCGACGTCACAATAATATGCTGACAGTGTTACCATGTCGAAAGCTTGAGAGAGTATGGCCAAGTGCAAATAGCGTAGGTATGTAGTTTCTTTTGTAAACCGGTTACAATCATGTAGACATTGATCACATCGATATGAGAATATCGAGTGACGAAAACTTGTCTTTGATTTTATTAGCTCCGTCGAACAAAATCGATACTATCTCAAAGTCGAGGGTTGTGAAATAACGTATTGATTAGTATACTATTTCATTTAACTTAGTAATTGAATTGAGAACATTGATATGTGTGAATACTTACTTAGAAAATAGGTTAGTAAAATTCAATACTCAATACTCAATATTTATTGCATTCCACAAAGTTATTTAGATGGTAAGCTACGATCAAAAAGATTTCAACTTTAGTAATTAAATTTAGGACTTTTTGAACTTATTGTCGTAGTCGTACCACTTTTTATACATTTCAATGCGTTCAATGATTTTTTATGGCCTCATGAAATAGTTGACCATAAGTACAGCACATCAACAAAAACAAATTTAAAATCGGTTTAAAAATGAAGTTATAAGCATTTTAATTATATGCTAGACAGAGAGCGTACTATATTAACATGTGACGTCAAATGTTCCGTGTGCTATACAAATTCTATCCTTACTAACACTCGTTTTGCAGGAAAATGGCAGAGAATTTCCTCTCAATACCTACCAAAAACTTTAATCTTACAGTTGTATGAGTCAATTTGTAGGTATTATTTTTTCATAATAAATTTGGATAATTATTTCTTCACTAAGCCTGTTATTTTTAATAAATCAAACACTAGTCAACTAGATGAAACACCAGTTACTAGAGAAATGAACAAAATAGGACCAAAACCTTAGACCATTTTGGTTATTGTGAAACTTGTTCTAACCTACATTGTACATAGATGCAATTTAACATTCAACCTAAACAAGCTTAAGAGAATTATGAGTAGGTATATCTAGTTGTTCTAAGAATTAATAATGTTGTAACATAATAAGAACGTGAAATAAGACCATTCGGAATAATTTGAGGCAACATACATTTACGCTTAGTTACAGGTTTAAGACTGCTGACAGCTGATATAAGTGGGTTAGGGCTTACATGCATACCAACATTCATCATCATCATCATCATCAGCCCATACCAACATTAACATTTATTAAATGAAATTATGCTAAACGAGTGAATAATAAATTGTATGATTTAAATAATTATTTAACAGTTTTGGATTGAGACATTAAACTTATCTTGGGGTATCGAGGATCTTAATGTTTTAAGCAGTTTTCAGACATAATATCCCTTTATATGTGTTGTCATGTGATTTTATAGGTATAATTATGTCCTACTGAATTGGTCGTGAGTAAACGTACATGTTAGGGTTTTTGTTCTTAGTTATCCACTTTTAAAGTATTTGGGTTATAACAACCCATCATCGGCTAATGGCTTATTAACTGATATTTGGACAAAAAGTTCAATTTCGTGATGAGTTTAGGTTCCGTTCATATATAAAAAGTAAATCCGGTACACAGACAGGGTAATTAATATAATAGTTTACATTTGCTATGTTTTTGCACTAATAAAAGTTTTTACAATAAAATGAGATCATGCCACACATCAAGCTCATCACAATAACTTAATACTTTTTTTTCACAGTCACGTATCACTAATTGGTATCTCAAATGGAGCTTTGTTAAATAAATTGGTGTATTTTGCACGCTTGATGTAAAGTACACAATAAAACCTGCGTGAATCTAATCGTTGTTTTTCATTGATTGTTTATTGATTTTATTATTGATTTACCGCCATTTTCAATAACCGATCGATATCTGGTTTTCCCGATTACAGATAGAATTTTGACACATTTTGTGTGGAGCTTATGCCAAATTTCTATCTCTGATAGGGAAAAACAGAAGGATTAGTTATTAGAAGCGGCCATTATTGAGTGTTTTGGATGGATAGCCAGTTCTTAACACAACGAGAATGTCGTTACGAGTTAACAACATTAAAAACAATTTTACACGGCAAGATGACAATTATAATAAATACAACCAGGAAGTAATAAATACATCTTGTAATCACTAATAAGCAACAAGCATGAGCATTTAATACTTTATAATTGTACTAATGTCTTGTGTAATTACCTTTTCATATATATTATCTGCATGCCATTCGTGAATGCGATGATCATATTTACTTATGTAACAAGCCTGTATGATGAGTACCTGCATTTACATAGTTCTGCAACAATTCAATGATCAAACAAAGTCTATAGCTTCCGAGGATTACAAAGCTAGCGTGTCTTCCTTTATATATGTAAGATGTCCATGTTTTCTTTAAGAGTACGCCTACACACTGTGCTAACATAATTGTGATCGTTTTTGTACATATTGTAAATAATTATGACACGATGTAGGTAACATAATTTATCAAAAAATGCACATAAAAGACGTACATAATGAATGGAGTTTGTTTCCTCATACCATAAAAGGAACCTGAATATTTTGAACCATGTCGCTCAAAAGAAAAATACTGTTGAAATAATGTACAGACGCCAGCAGGTAAAGCTATCCAAAACTGTCAAATTTTCCTAATTGAATATGAACTTTAGCGTCTTGTATTAAAGTTGAAAATCAATCAAAGTAATTTGACAGATTGTGGTAGCTTGACGTGCTTGCCTCTGTACCGTCTATATTTATGAATGAAATGACCATTCTGAACGAGTTAAGCGATGATACCGTGTCATAATGTGAGAATTCTCAACACTGACGATCACACATTGCATTCAGCTTCTTGCGTTTACATATAAGCATGGCAAGTAAACCTCGATTGCATGATGCGTCGCCATTAATAGGCGTTGTCTCCATGGTCAAATAAACCATTAATGTCATGGCTAAAACCCAAGATTAGGAAGAGGCTCAGGGGCTTACATGAAAGGAAATTTGATGGTATAATTGAGCGGGTGAGCAATTGGATTGATTCCCGCTCGGATAATATGATTAGTAGACAGTGCCTTGGGTCTGAGTTTATGTATGTTTATTTTAATTTAATACAATATTCCAGGTTTATGAAATTTTGGCTAATACTGAAGTCAAATAAAGTATGGGTTTCTAAGTGTTGTAGTAAATTAATCTACATTTATTTAAAACTATGACAATTCTTTTGTTATTCAAAATGTTATATCATTATTTTTGTTATTTAGAAGCATAGTAGCAGCATGATGCCAATTTTCTATGAAAACTGTTGTGCTAAGGTAGGTAAGGTGTTGTGGTAAAGTTGCTAAGATAAATATTTCCTGTATTATGAATTAGTTGCATTAAATTCAACCATTGCACATACAAAATTGTTTGTACATTTTCTGTTTTCTGTGGTCTGTATCATAAAGGGAACTGATTAACCCTCTGTGGATAAGTAAAACTTACTTGAGTAGATCATTTGGATATTTGTCAATGGGATACTTTAGGAGCGAACATTTGTAAAGTGATTATCTAAATAACGGTTATTGACGGAGGAGTTACGTTAGTCAGCGGCTCAGCGGCCTTCAGCTTTCACTATCGCGACATGTAGACAACGACGACGCCGGAACGATGCGCACCGCATTCACGCGGCGTGTGCGCACGCCCGGCATGGTTAACGTGATCGTACGTTATTTTGAATTGTTTCTATATTCTTTATTTATTTCCAAGTAGGCTTACTCAACCGTAATGTTTAATGATCGGGGTACATTGAGTAGATAATGTTATTATTTAGACGAACCAACTAAACTAGTAAAATGAAATAAATATTTAAGTAGACTAAATACAAATATTTTAATGCGAGCTGCTACTGAGAATCCAATCAATGATCTTGTGAATCGATCCCGGGACCTTACGCTCGATTATGTTATGATTAAATATAACTTAGAGGTACCAAAATATTCATTATATCACTATACTTTTGTGCACAGGAAGCTTGTAATTATTACCAGTACTGTGCATTGACATTTAAATGTCAAAAATTGTCCCGGAATTAAAATATTGCTGTATTAGTAACTGAGGCAGGCAAGATTTATAGATCGTGTGAAGTGATCCGAACCCACATACTAAATTGTTTAGTATAATACCTCGTTCGATTGAGGTTGGTATTGAGATAGAAAGATTTAAAACTCATGAGAAATTGAGTACCTTTCTAGTCAATATTTTCTATTATGATAGTCAATGCCCAGACCACGGAATAGTCTAATCCGTGGCCCAGAACCACGGGGTCCCGGGTCGATTCAACATGTATTTAATGAGTTTGGCAATGAAATTGTTAAACGGTAAGTATACCTGATACTTACGACTTTTCCGTTTGTCTATGCCAGTGGAAATTACCAAATTCCTGCTATTGAAAATTTCATTTGAAGACCCAAGGACACAATCGAATACCTCACAATCAAGGGCCACAATATAAATGCGGCAGTAGATTAAAATTTTTGAATTTTTCAGATTCAGATTCATTTATTTGTATAAACATAGATAGGCTCAAATGATCATCGTTTTCAAGTTAGGTATGTAGGTACTGGTTTCCTGGCGCGTTTCCAAGGTCCATATTGTAAAGGAACTAATCTTATGCTTATTAACAAACGCATATTTTGTTCATTGTTGCATTGATCAAGTATAAAACTATATAAATTATACTATAAATATTATATCTTAAATACATACTTATATACTATCACACCTGTATTCCCTGAAGGGTTAGGCAGAGGTGTCGGTATTAATATATACACCTACAATTCTCCGGTATGTTTAGGTCCTATGTAAAATGCTACCTCCTTGTTGTCATTAATTGAGCACAAATCCAAACTCTGAGCTGCTACCAGTATCTAGCAGGTCGTTGTTTGGTCGGGCCGGAAAACAATATGGAACTACTATCCACTTGTATTGTACTTCCTGCTGTAACTGTAATTGTTTGCTTTCCTTTGCTTTGACCAAATAAACATATATATTTCTTTCTTTTTTCTTTGGATTTGTACCCGGTTTCATAGAATTTCATAGAAGTACTCAATAACACTGCTCGACCTAGGAATTAAACCCAGGACCTCTAGCGTAACATTCGCGACTAGACCAATGAGGCAATTTTTTAAATTGAATATCTTTAAATTCTTAATCCATTCATGAAATACATTATAAGCAAAAACGAACCTAATAATTTTGCTGTGGGTAATTGATTTAATAATAAATTACTTGGCCATATCGATTTCGCAGTGACTTCTTATTGCTATCTTGTTATCCGGGATGTAAAACCACATTACTTACCAGAAAAAACATTATTGGCTATATTATTCACAAATTGGCAAATTACCTCATCTTAATAATAGAACTTAGGTTTTTGCTTGATGATGTAAACATTTTTTGTTTAAAAAAAGCGCACAAAAATTGGAACCCTAAACTTTAGAGCTTAAATCCTTCCTCAAAGTTCTTTTTTATTGCGATAACATCACAAACAAGCGTACGCGGAAGAATAAGCGGAAACCGTAGTCTATCGACGCCAGCAACTCCAGTGGTATCAGTCACGCATTGTCATCTTGAGATCTCGTTATTATGTCCAGTCATTTCAATGGCTATGTAAGTAGGTAAGTAAAGAGTCCGACGAAAGGGAAGTACAATTTGTAGTCGACACGAGTCTTAAATATCTACCCTGCCACTTCCATAGTGACAGGATGGCCGATGATCCACACACTTTCCGCACCCAAAAAATAAAATGCTATTGGAATTTGGATTAATTCTGTAAAGGTGGATTTGGACACAAAATACGGCACTAGCGAACTATGGGTGTGTGTAAATAATAATAATATATTTATTTTTTCCTCACATAAACAGACAGAACGTATAAAATTATATGTGATAATTACATATATTTTATAATATTTTAACGGCGTTCATAGATTGCCTATTTTACAGATCATGTCATCACACTTATATTCCCCAAAGGGTTAGGCAGAGGTACCAATGTACACCCACAGTTCATCAGTTCCCAGTTTGACAGATCACCAGGAATAGAAATATAGAATAAATGTACAATAGCATACAATCGTGTTGTTATTTGGTAACAATTACAGCGTGTGTGAGGTTCAGTTTTTACGCAAGTTCAGTGCGTGTCAAGGGCCTCGACTGCAATTATCTAATTACGACTTGCGTCATACTGCCTTTCATTCAAAGGCTTTCGAATCAAGGTGTAAGGTGCACTTACGCCTTGGAGGATTCGAAAGCCTTTAAATTTGTTCGTAAGTTACATATTTGCGAATAAAATACCGTTGTTTAAAACGCATAACAAACTTATTTTTTCTATATGTATATCTAAGTAAAGTCAACAAAAGAGTTAAGTATACAGATAGCAAACGAAATATGCATTTTTAGACAGATTTCGACATAAATAATTAGGTACGCGCCAAAGGGTATGTAGCTGCTTACAATACCTACATTTTGACACATTCATAGTACATTATTACACAATCTTTATCAAAACACAGATTATTAATTAGCTGCCTGTATACCTAACTCTTCTGTTGACCGTACCTAAAACCTAAATTCAAAATTTTTCTGTACCTATATCTATCACTTTCTAATATCATATCATATGAGACACGGATGGTGTTACCTGGGTTTTAGTTCATTTTTTTGTAATAAGCAGAACTACGTATAAAAGCATGAGAAGAAAAGTATACCTATAATATATCCGTTTTTGGTTCGACAATTAGTATGGGTCACGACTATCCCGTGAATGATAATTGCATACTCTAATTTGAAAGTGGTAAAAAAAACATATCTGTTTTATAATAGGGATATTGACTTGCACGATTTTTATGCATGAGACGTATTTAAAAAAATATATATCATCATCTTCCTGCCCTTATCCCAATTTATTTGGGGAAACATCCTACTTTAACAGCCTAATCGTCATTAACCGAAAACACTTCTATAATTTGTTAATCTATTCAACCTTGACCTGTGTAGGAAGCGGAAGTGCAGTCAAGGTCGCGGGGAAATGTTTGGCCGGTGTCGTGACTGCTGCGCGGCGCACGCGTCGAAAATGTCAAGATCTTGACGTCACTCCAGTGAGTTCAATCACTAATGATCGCGATATCAAAGTGTATCAGTTTAAATTGGAGGCGTTGAACGCCAACATGATACAAGTTGTTTCCGGGATTCCTATTTGGCGATCGGCATTTGGTTTACATTACGTTGTAGATGATCTTTGTTCTATTTGAACGACTGTATAAAGCTTGTGATATATGTAGGTAGCATCCGATGGTATTATTCTTATGTACTTAAGTAACATCAGAAAAAAATCAATGCACTGTTTCCAAAATCTAACTAACAAGTTTTTCCAAATCAATGCTATTCTATCAATCAATAAATCAGCTCATTACGGTTAACGATTAATTTTATAATATCGGCGTATTTTATCGGAATCCACAGGATATATCTAGCATATACATAATATGTAAAACATTGACTTGTAAAAGTGTTTTTAAAAGATCTACTTACAGAAATAAATATCATAGCTTCATTTATTGTGTCCTAAATTGTATAATTAATTGTCTAATTAAATTAATAGATCTTGTGCAATGTTCACGGCACTGTAAAAAGCAATTCCTATTTAAGTAGGTACGATATACCTACGTAATAAAACCTACACTATTCTATCAACTATTAAGCAGTTAAGGTTCAAAGTAATAGGTACATAAAATGGCATAGCACTTGTTGAGTGAATTAACAACGTACCATAACCAACATACCATCACGCCTGTATTCCCCGAAGGGTTAGGCAGAGCTGTACTAATGTACACCTACAGTTCGCCAGTATGTTTATGTTTTATTAATAGGGCAAAAATCCAAACTCCGAGCTGCTACTGACAATTTCACAGACATCCCAATAACACTGTTCGATCAAGGAATTGAACCCAGGACCTCTAGCTAGAACTACTAGACTAACGAGGCAGTTAACAATTCACGTCTAGCTCTTTAGACTATATCAATATATATCATAAACAACTCATATACTGTCCCACTGCTGGGCACGGGTCATCTCTCAGATTGAGAGGGATTAGGCTATAGTCCATCACGGTGGCCTAGTGCGGGTTGGCAGACTTCACAAACCGTCAAGAAAAATCTCTAAGGTTTCCTCACGATGTGTTCCTTCACCGTTTAAGCGAGTGATAATTAATTATTAATACGCACATGAATTCGAAAAGACAGAGGTGCGTGCCAAGGATTCGGACTCGAGACCTTTGACTTGGTAGTCCAATGGTCACAACACTAGGCCAGTATCACTGCTATATGCATAATTATATAACATAGTCTCAGTCTATCCGTGAATCATGAGTATGCCACAGGCCAGTAGGTACGGCTGTTGTGAAATGCATTTCAAGGATTTCCAAGTTGTTATGTGATCAGCAACTAGATAGCTTAAATATTACCAATCGTTATCCTGTGTAGACATTTTCACATTTTATAGTTCACTAAGTTAGGCAGTTGCGGATTTCGAGATCCTGGATAGTAAAGGTATAGTTACTTGCATTAACTCCAAATTAAATGGATATAATGGTATTGTATATACTCAGAGGTTATATCTATCTATATTAGGTACTTAAGTATTATAAAATTGTAAAGGACCTATATCTGTACCTTGAAAATGTAAAAAAAAGTTAAATAGGTTAAAGTATTGTTAATTACTACTTATACTTATATTACTAGTATACATATAGGTCCCCAGATCCGAAGAAGTGATTTTGTATTATTTGTTTTTTTTTTCTGTTTGTTAGAGCTTCGCGCAAACACCAATGCTCCAACAAAAACTGGGGTATATTAGCTTATTTCAATTAGTCAAATATAACCTGAACTAGAGCTTGACCTCTCTATTGTTCAAAGAACCTTAGAAAGAAGAGATCATCGCTGTTGGATTCTAATTACAGGTGCAACCGTGGACCAAAGCTAGTGTTATTAATAATGTCATAGTTTTTGACATTTGAATGTATTGTAAAAAAAATATGTCTAAGATTCTAGCTTCTACTGTCTGCTGATCCTTTTTTTATTAAATTTATGGAATAGACAAGCAATTAAAATTGCTTGTCAGGTTACGTTCAAGATTTATAGCAATTGAGTTCAGTTTAAATCCTGTTAGTGTTCTACGAACGTTAACGATAAGGTTTAATCGCAATTCGTGACCGACCTACACGCGGGATGTACATGGTGACAATAAAAACACATAGTAACCAGTACACATCCTTGTTGCACAGAAAACTATAATACCACCGGATACAGACCTGTATGGTAATAAAGACCTTGGGAATGTTACGCGAAGGACCAGAATGCTTTGTGCGTAGATGACAGATGCCATAAATTGTGTTGCCAATGCATACGCGCATTTCATGCATCCGCTTTGTGTCTTTAGCAATAATATTATTGTTTTCTTCACTAACTGGTACCATTTAAACAACCAACCCCAGTTGGATCCAAACCATGGATTTAACGTTTAATTTCTGAATATTATAATCAGTGATTTATGTAAGTAGGTATGTTAGAATTTTTCCTAAAGAAATCTAATAGTTAATATGGATAAACATGTTAATTATGAATTTAAACCAATATATTACAGATACTTAGGCCTTAAAGTCTTATTTCTAAAATGTTGGCCCAAGAAATATTTATGGAGCATTACAATCATTATAGTCCATTATATTTATTGAAAAACAAAATTTACTAACGAAGCTCCAAAAAGAAAGAATGAAAATTACTAAAGGAATTAGTCATATGCAGACGTATTGCACGCTTAAAAGAAATATATTTATCAGATCTAGCGAAACTCACCAGGATTACAGAAAACTGGTATTATAATTTGGAGTGTCAGAACCAGCATCAGCAGGAGCCAAGTTAGACTCCCCACGGTATCTGGTGCAGCCATCTTGATTGATCAAAATCTGTAACAAAATTATTTTTGTAAAAATCTCAAAATATAACTTGTTAATCTACAGTTATGGCCATATTTTCTTTATGGATAGGGTATCAACACAAGTAGCATTTAATAATAAACCTGTGACATATTACTAGATTATAAAATGAAAACTTCACATTATTTTAGTCATATACCTAATCAAAATTAACGAATGAGACATATATATTTTTGAATTTTGCTATAAAAACTTTAACTCAAAAGAAACCGACGCTAGAAAGATAAATCTAAGCTAGAACACGTACCTTCACATAAACAAGTAGGTAGTCCTTAACAAGTTGACCATAAATACAGCATCTCTTTACAATTTTCCGCTTGATTTATATTCTGCCTTTCAGAAAACGTCAGTGCACTTATATGGGCAGCTTAAATTGACATAAAGTTAAATCGACAGCTACCTTTACAGCATATTAAATATCTATGTCTGTAGCTGATACAGACATGAGAAAGAAGCAAAGGAATATCACAAGGAACGAAGATGAGAATGTTGAGGTGGATGTGTGAAGTAACTAGAATGGACAAAATAAGGAATGAGTAAATTAGAGAAAGTCTGAAAGTGAAGTCAGTGACAGTAATGTTGAAAGAGAACCGTTTGCCGTGGTATGAGCACGTGATGAGGTAAAATTAAACGCATGTAACTAAGAGAGAGATGAATATGAATGTGGAGGGATGCACGGGTAGAAGAAGGCCAAAGAAAAGATGGTTTGATTGTGTTAAAGCGGATTTGATTTGAAAAAGGATGTATATGACGTGTAATGACAGCTGACGGGAATGAATTGAAGAAAAGGTCATACTTCGCCGACTTCAAATAAACTAGGACAAGGGCCGGAGGATGTTGATCATATCACAAGGACCTGTGAGGCTATGAAATGAACTCCACATTGTCTTCTTTAAATTAAAGTCACTACTGCATGCATTAGGTACTGTATAATGAACACGCGAATAAAAAAAATAGTTCTAATAACATCAAAATGACCTCTCTCATTTTGATGTTAATAAACTGAGACGGCAGTATAGATTCCCACTTTAGTTGTTTTATGAACCACCTAATCAGTGTATTGGTACAAAGGGGTGTATCATATACCTACATAAAAAATATTTTACACCCCGAGCCGAGCTTACAAAAGGCCAATGAACTGTTTAAGTCAACATAGTGTCGCGTTGTTCGCGGAAGTTCTCACACCTCACCGCAAGCCTTGTTACAGCTTATAATTTCTGTGGTCATTCATCATTCCGTGCCGCTTCAACAATTTAAAATATGATTTAAAGTTCGCAAAGAAATGTTAACTATCATTTGTGCAATTTTAATGATAAACTTGATACTGTGGTATTTAAAAAATGGTAATGATGTGGAAGCCTCTATAGACTGTAACGCTTGTCTATATCCTAAAAGAAATAGATTACTACGAGTCATTAGTTAAGTAATGTAAACCTTGTAAACGATGAAGATTGCTAGCAGATAAACGTATAACGATATTAGCAGTAAACACTTAACCCAATTACATATACACGATGTAATATCACATAAAATGTAGCCTCTATATTGGATTTACATATACAATAATATAGTAAGATACACGATATCTTGAATCTAGATCACAACTGATTATATTGTGTACCTATAAACGAATAGAAAATGTTATGATAAGTAAATATACTTACCTAACCACACTGCAGTTAAACATACATTTAAAAGCCAGCACATAGCATCAGCACATATTATTTCATAATTAGAACGATTCAATTTTTTTGGAATATTTTTGGCATGGCTTCAGAGGCTTTTGTGCCATTATTCAATTTTTAAACTAAATCCTGCACAGATCATGCGGCTATATAATGATTACAACGTAAATTTAAAACTAAAACGACGACGACGCGATATCTAAAAAACAAAGTACAAAAATCATTATTAATTGTCCAGTTTTGCCAGATACCATTCAGGTTCATCTAAGCGGGAACGTGAACTTGCGTGTTTAGATATGAATATTAAAATAAAACTAGAAGTCGATTCACACCTCACTGCGATTAAAACTTCATTTTTTTTAATTACAAACTATTAACGGTTTTTTTTTATATATAACTTACCAACGAAAACGTTTAGACATGCATTGTAATATTAATATAATACACACGAAACATAATTCTAAAATGCACATAGGCTAAAGTCATCGAATAAATAGAAATAATTATACTACATAACAACTACATTATGACACGTTTGTGGATCCTTTGGCGTCGTGTAAATCGACCTTTATCGCGGATTTTATACATATATTAGCTCCGTATTGTAGTAAATATATTTTTAGACCTAGACGAATGACCAATAGTATCATAATTATACAGACAGTCGCTGTTTGTCATTCAAACTTTGACCTTTTCTGCCAATCGCTTTTTAATATTTTCTCTGCTACTATTTCAATTACACTTATATTGTGACCTCATGGCCTTTCGTTATATGCAGACTAAATATAGCTAGCTGATGTATTTTGATGATTTAATCTTTTTTTTGTTTACGGGGGAAACCTTTTAAAAGTGACCTGTCTACGGGGATTAAATGGAGAAGTGTGGGATTTTGTACCCAATAAAACAACCCCGGTGCCCATTATCAAACACATCCCTTAGTGATGATGTATTTTAACATAGATAACATAATTTAGGCTTAAATTAAAAGTAGTATTGGTATTGGTATACGGAACAGTGTCAGTTATAAAATTTGATGTCAAGGACAATGCCTAATATTGTTTTACATATGAACTGGTTTAAATGTGTTTTAACAAATGGATTTCTATTTATGAAATGGTGTATTACATATTTTAGAATATAAACTATACCTACATAACAGGTTTTTCCACATAACATATAATATGTACCTATATAGGAAATCAGTTTTATCAAATGTAGGAAAAAAAATATCCCGCAAAATACTAAGAGATTTTCCTTACTAAAATATTCTTCAATAAAAGATACCTATCTTCTTTACCAGAAACTTAATTAAATAGAAAAATCTTACCTTCTTAACAAGAAACTTAACTAAAATTAATCCCACCAATTAAAGCAATCCGACTTACTTTTAAACATACGGCTCGTATATTATCCAATACCTAGAAATTAGAATGGACAAACAGACTCCAACTACAGTGTTCGATCGCGCCAAAAGGCTTTATAGGTTGACAAGTGCCGTGTACCGGACTCATTAGCTTTTGTAATGAGAAGGTATCACAAGGACGTCAGTTCACTCGGAAAGATGTACGCCGAGATGTCTGGCCTACATTATTATTGTCTTGTGCAATACCAGATTCACTCGCATAGTCACCCAGCAAAGCAAGTAATGGCACACGAACATATTACGTGGACCGCTTACTTTGTTCAAGATAAATCACGTCGCGAATAAAAACTAAAAACGCAAAATGAAAACGTGAGTGATGTTGTTTCAAGAGCTATTACATAAAAGGACGAACTTTACCTGAATATTAAGCAGAAAGGTACAACCTATTAGCATTCCAAACAGATAATAGTTTTTGGTATTCCCCCACATGAAGTTCAAGAACTAACTGAACACAGTAAGCTTGGGCGCAACAATGATATTGTTGCTTTTATTAATACATTGGATGTAGTCAGGCGAAACAATAACATTCCTTAAATACCAAGTCTTAAATTAAATGATTATGACAAGTACAGTAATTACAACAAAAGCCATTCTATATCACACGCGTTGGTTTCTTCTCATGATGGACCGATAAGTGTTTGAATTATTAAATAAAATAATCGACGGTCATGTATAATTGCGCTTGGGCAAGCGGCGCGTGAATTTGACCCATTTGTTGACAAGGCCGACTTGCCAAACCGCCAGCAAGCATTGTGCTTATAGTGCAACAATGTCTTCTGCCGCATCAGATATCTTTACATTTCTATGGTTTTGCAGAGAAATCTGCTGATTGCAAATTTAATGGTTAAACTGTACTTTACGGTTACCTAAAGATTCAGAAGGATGAAAGAATGTGTGTTGCTTTAAATAGGATTTCACTTTTGAAAAGTAAAGAGATAATTAGTTACTTACGGTAAAGGTTTATTATGTTGATAAATATCATCCATTGAAATAGTCTACCAAAATCACCAATTTTGCACACTCATGTTTTATTTATGGACAATCTAAATATTGCTATTAACACAGTTCAAGTTCATTTTCGCATAAAAATTGTCAAGTGGGTCAACAATAGGTACAAAAATGTCACCTTAGTTTCTTAGATCCTCCGCAATATTTTAAACAATGAATTAAATTAATGTCCAATGTCTACCACAGTCCAAACGTGCGTCACTTGCGTGATATTTACACGATGAAGCTTTTAACGTAAAAATTTTTTTTTTAAATATTAGATATAATTAACGTAACTTTAAAGTAATTATGTAATTTAAAACATTCACAAGTCGTAACACTTCTATCAAATTTAAAATTTAAATTAGCAACACTACTACATCATTTTAAATTGATAAAGAACAATTTAGATACCTACCTAAAAACTTAAGCTGTATTGATTAAAGATGAAGACGATCTTAGCATCTCAATAAAGCAAATGAATGTGTCATATAAAAGAAAACGTTTGTATTTACTATAATCTCGTGAAATATACGGTAAAGTGTGACATAATAGACATAACTGTTGTCGTGTTGCATTTATTGTTTATGCGCCGAGCGACCTCCGGCACCGCATGCGGCCTATTGTAATAGGTCATTGGCAGGATGTCAAAGAAGATCCTGTGTGATTCACGCGGATTACGATTCGGCGAACACGATCGTTAGCGTTCGGGAATCACGAAGGCTCTTCATGAGGAGTGAACTCATGCGGAAAATACACGGATACGAACGACTCGATAATCTCACGTAATACTAATGATGGTCGATACTAGTTCCGTCTTCATACCCCGGCTGTCTGACACCAATGGACAAAATTGTTTTCATCATGTTGGACCTACACAGTAATCTTCTTCTAATATATAAAATTCTCGTGTCACAGTTTTCGTTGCCATACTCCTCCGAAACGGCTTGACCGATTTTGATGAAATTTTTTGTGCTTATCGGGGAGGTCTGAGAATAGGCCAACATCTATTTTTCATACCCCTAAATTTTTTTTTTATGGCAAAATAACGTTTGCGGGGTCAGCTAGTAATTTATAATATCATTGCCAGGGGTGTAAGGAATTACCATGAATGGTTTTGATAGTGTTTGTAGTTCTCATCATACCATAATATGAAAGAGAGGTCTATTTTCTATAAGGATTAGCAACATTTAACATTTCCAAATAAAATGCACATGCACAATCATCCAGATCGGGACAACTACCTGTCTATGTCATAAACTCGGATATAACTATGTTGACAGCAATGTACATAATTATATCCTTTTATTTCTGGACTATGTATAAGTTGTCATATAATTAAAAGAAAAGGGGCCTTCTTGCATTTGTAGGGGATGCCAATTGCCAAGCTAAATTGCACAACTGTCACCTTGTGTTGTGACTAACGTAGGTACTTGCAATTTGTCACGTACCTTCTGCTCGTCAGTGTTCGCTACAAGGCGGAAACACTTGGATCCATCAAATTCGAACAAACTACCCACGCTCACTTCATTCACTTGCGTTTACATTTAAATTTTTCGATATAATTACTCATCAGCCTCAGACGAAGCAGTAAAGCATTGAATCCTTGAGCATTATTTGCCGTTAAATGTAAGCTATAATGGATCGTTCGCTTTGGTCGGCCTTTACACAATTCGACGGGATGCCTTGATCTTTATCAGCTTATCTTTGTCCGTCAGACCAGCTGATCTCTAAATGCCGGCCATACCCAGACCGGTCCGCACTTAACTGTTCATCTAATGTAACTGTTCAGCCGAATATTGTAGATGTGTGGTAAGTAACGTAAAAGAGGACGACACCTCGTATTGTTTTGAAGTTTTCAATTGCTAATGTAAAGTTTCTATTATTATTCTATTGCTATGAAAATCGTGTGTTTTACGAAGACAAATGATAATTAGGGCAATGTCCGGTGGACGGTGACTTGAGTCAGCAGTCAGTCTGATAGCGTCCTTGCGTTCACTACTACGTTTGCACCCACCTTATCATCTAAAGTCATCGTTTCATGTAGAATGGACCATGGCTAGTAGAAAGGAAACTGGACTCACCTTTTAGTTACGAAAAAGCATCACTTCGGCGTGCAAAATCAATAATTGTTTATTATAGTCACGACACTGCATGCACTGTCTCCGTTAGATGTTGTCGATACTGTAACACAAATAGTTCACACGAAAACTGTTTACGGAGGGAAAGCGGTTTATGTTCGGACGCGGAAGTGTAGGTATTGGTCGGTGGTGTCGCGCCAGCGTCGAAGGCGGTCGACTCGCGCGCGGCTGCGTGTGCGACTCGCGGCGACGCTCGTTTCACCGGCAGAGGTGTCGCGAGGAGAAAGTCTCGGCCGTGGTGCGCCCGCGTCGGTTGGCCGACAGAGTCGCGACGTGGGGGGGTCGTGACGTCGCGCGCAAAACCAACAGCTACCTGAGCATCACCAGCGATTGCTTCACTACGCAAGTCATCCTTGGTTGCGTTGGGATGAGCTGCTAATGAGGCGTATGTTAAATTGATAATTACAAATGTTTTGTTTGGCACGAAACATTAAATAATGGCTCTCAATTCGAATGAATACTTAAGTAAATAAGTATTTATACCCTGAATATTGTGCTAAAATTTATGAGTCTTACCGCCCGACATGACGTGCGGGTGAGCTTGCGAGCGCATACCGTCTTGTTAATTTTTATTTGTAGTCTTTGGTGTTGTCTATTGTTTTTTCATGTGAACTGCGTAACCGTTGTAAATGAATACGAATGAGAACGTCGCGGTCGACATATCGTATAATTTAACCAATTAGCTGATGTTCCCACGGAACTTCACGCATCCCCTTGAGACGTGAACATAGCATACGCGAAACATGTTGAATGAATTGAACGGAATAGCTCAATGAACGAAACTGATGATTATGTCTCAATCAATAGAATTATATTTATATAAGCTTTAGGAATTAATCATGACTAATAAGCATGTAGATGGAACACATAATGATTTAATGATACAGTAATTGAAAGGGAAGTAAGCCGTATTTCCTAATAATAATAAGAACAATTACAATCCTCGTGCTTTGAAATATTTGTATTACAGTTCTTAGCTAAATCAAACAGATGGGATCAAACATACCCACATATTATGTAGTTTGTTACATAGAGGAAGCATGGCATATATGTATGTCAAGTAACAAATTAAAGAAGTGATTCAGTTTGAGGAATCATCGGGCTCATTAAAAATATTTATTGCGGTAGTTAGCTTAAAGCAACAGACAAAGCTTGGGGGAGTCGCGTTTTACATTCTTGATGACAAGTCACCCATTCGCCACACCAGGGACGTACTGGGGTAAAATCATTATGTTGTGCTGGTAATGTATCTCGACTAAACATAATATAAAATATTCTATAAAATCATCTAATAAATATAAAATACTAATACCATAGGTAATACAAATAATAAATATTAGTAGAACATAAATGAGAAAATAGGGATTATAAATCAGAATGAAATGTTTGTATGAAAAAAAAAAAACATAATTGTCTAGTTCGTTTATTTGTCCTTGTTATTGAAAGTATATCCTTCTTGAGAATAATTATTAGTATTAGACAACAAAATTAGTCATGTTTCTGTTTGCCCCTTACACTATCGTTAAAATGCTCTAAATAAAACTTTTGATTACGAACAATATTAACTTAGGGCTACCAACCTACACTTCATTCATTATAACGTTAGATAAATGACGGTTATAACGCCAGCGTTATTTCGATAATAGTTATTAATAAGCTACGTTATTTCACGAATACAATACTACATACTAATCTATTTACCATTTACAAATAAATATATGATATAAAATTCAATAATTTATTTAGTATAACACCATAACTGTCGTTATTTCATCGTTATTTGTCTAATGCTATAGTAAACAGAGTATATAATGAAATAGGTATTAATGCTTATGAATTTCATAATTATTGATGGAAACACAATTTAACAGACCCAATGTCGAAACTTTATTTGCTATATATTTTTTTTTATTTCACCATCATCATAAGTCAACCGGAAAGAAATGAGGTCTGCTGAACAAATATACTTCCACAAGGATCGATTCTGGGGTTACCAATGAATAAATAAATAAAACTTTCTCATACCGAGTGCGTGCCTGTGACATCGGCAGCCATCTGTTTATACAATTATCGGTTAAGAGCGAGTCAGTGGCGCACGCTGTTCTTCCTAAATGACTCCTTCATGAGCGATATCCATCGGGATACTTATTAGTGGGCTCACATACGTTCCCGGATTAGTACGCATCCGAACCTACATTAAGTATAACCGGAACGCGCGAATTGATTTCGAACTTAGATATCCGTGTTACGAAATTCCGTAGGCGAACTTTTTTCCTAAATGGAGAATTTTTTAAATTACCATTGTGCCGAAGAAACATGGGAACAGCGTATTTTGTCGATGAGTTCTTACCAACACGCGGAGCAGCCAGCGGTTAAGCAAAGGTGTCAGGCGAATGCGCGCGAGAGAGACCGGACACAAAAGTTAGTATATTGCATGTGGAAAGTACTTTCATTGGCCTTACTTCCCGGGACTTTTACTTAAATAATAGTACCTATTACACGTAAAAGTCAAAATCTTTAATTTAAAATATTATTTTCTCTATTGTTCTTTCATTATAACAAAAATTATATCACAAAAAGAAATACTATACACTCGCGTATTTTATGGTACTGAGGATGTCAATTAAGATTTTATAATAAAAAAAAACTTGAGAGGTATCAAGGGATACCCGGATGGAACGAAGTTCCTTTCATTAAAATTTAATAATTAAAAATAAAAAACCTGTATACACTCAACAATTCACAACGCGCGAAATTCAAATATTGTCATTCACTCAATAATATTTGAATGCTTGTCAACAATATTTGAATTTCGAAAAAAGTGTCGTGACAAGTTTTCGTAAGAATGTTTTCCGTCTAGCCCCCTTTCACAACGCGCGATAAGGAACTTCGTTCCAAAAACTCTATACTGTATAATTTACGTACATATTCCATGAATTCGTTTATCTATCTAGTATATCGTAGTCTATCGTATAAAATAGGAACTTATATGGATAGTTTTTGTAGTTTCTAATTGCTCAATTAGTCGGATCAGTATGGGAACCGGAAATTAATAATTTGTTTAGACATTTAACACTGGTATTGTGGTGTAAAAAAATAAGTATTGCACTACTAATTCAACAGCTATTATAAATAATAAGGGTCTCAATGCGACTGAGGACGATCACATAAAATATAATACTTAAAATAAACGATGCTATTAAACTGACAAGGTTAAAATGGAGTATTAGTAATGTGAGATATCGTTTATCGAGATAAGATCAAACTTTTTTATAATTGGTGCTTGTAAAGTATTGCATTTAGTACATATTATATTTCAAACTGACCTACAAATAGAACATTGCAAGTGGTAATTACTGGCGTGATTCGCCAGATAAGTTCAATTTTATCTTTTGAAATTTATACCTCTTACGAGGTAGGTAGAAGTAAGACCTCCAAAGTTTATATTTGTAAAAAAGTACATACCTACCACTCTATCTACTGGAAAGATTTGAAATCTGACATACCTAAGAAATTGGATAAACAGAAAAAACTAAAAGAACAAAACTATATTGCAAACGCAACTGATAGCTAATTTAAATTTTCTTTTTTATTATAATGGCTTGAGATTAGAGTCTTTTAAATTGTTTACATAATGAAAAATGTTCATCTTTAATAGAATTGTTATCAAAATAATTGTATTTCCAAGCAGCGTGAACATAGCGTTCAACACGCTGCGCCTGCTCATCCCTACGGAACCACCCGACAGGAAGCTCAGCAAGATTGAGATCCTCCGCCTCGCTGGCAGCTACATTACGCACCTCGACAATCAACTCTATACCGGTAACACAAAGCTCACAATCTCTTGGTATACAGAGATCCGGCTTTTAAGAACTTCAATAATTTTAAACGTACTAAGTAATAGGTGGGCCGAGGCTAGTTTTAATCTGATGCAATATAAGATCGGTTTACGTTCAGTCCTAGACGCCGAATTGATGTGACCTTAACGTTGGTGTAATGTATGTATGTAAAGCACATTCCATTATTTACACTCCATATAATTCTTGATATCCTGGTAGTTATTTGCTGATTTGAATTATATTTGCTCTTTAATCACACACTTTATTTTAAGAACTTAACTCCTTCAATGGTCTTGGAAATGCCTGAACGATCTAGCTGGTCACAAGTGCGTCTGTAGAGCCGGAGATCATAGATTCGACTTCCAGGTTAAACATTAGGGGGCTATTCTACGAAATTCTAATAGGACATTGAACTTTAGATTTGTGTCTCTTAGGTAAATGGCAATCGGCTCGCCCCCCTATTACATGTAACTTAAAAGATACAGCAACATACATAAAAACACGATATGATTATATTGTGCTTAACGATTGTTTAAGCAGTCACATTATACTACATAATACTTGGTTTTTATATTTTATTTGTGTTACAGGGGAAATGGAACAACCATGCTTACAGAAGAATGACGTAAGCGACCAAGATAAATCGCTGTGTACTTTTTGTTGGTCGGCAGTTAAAAAAGACGTAAGTGTTAAAGCAGACGTTGAATAAAAAAATTCATTAGGTCCTTTTTGTATATTATAACAGGCTCAAAATAATTACTGTAAAAAGTTTGATTATATATCATGTGGATAAAATAAATAACTATATCACGATTCTTCTTAGCAAGAGAATAGAATTATCAAATTAGACGAAATTCGCTCAGGTGAATCGGTAATCACATTGAATAAGTTTTGGGAAGCTTACAAGTAATATTACATCCAAATTAAGTACCAACACTTCCTAGAAGATACAAGCCGTATAAAGTTTTTCAATGTTTTGTTCGGCTTTAAAAAAATAATAGATATTATACTGCTGTTGATTTTTGAAAGGTTATAAGATCATTTATTTATTTATTTAGAGAGCAGCATTTGGAGAGCAGTGATAGCCTAGTGGTAAGACTATTGGACTGCCAAGTCGAAGGTCTCGAGTTCGAAATCATGTGCGTATTAATAATTAATTATCACTCGCTTAAACGGTGACGGTAAACATCGTGAGGAAACCTGCATGCCTTAGAGATTGCACGCATTAGGCCAGCGTGGTGGACTACAGCTTAAAACTCTCATTCTGCGAGAGGAGACCCGTGCCCAGTAGTGGGACAGGATATGGGTTGATGATGAAGATAATTTAGCCTTCCATGCGCGCAAGTGACTTTTCTTTTTTTATAATATGGATTCTCGATTTTCTACGAGGAAGCTAACCCAACCATAAAATAAGAAAAGGCATTAGGCAAGTTTTGTTTTTAGTCGATACTAATCCGTTCGTCTCTCATAGCGGTGGACGAGTATTTAACTATTATTAAGGTACTAATGTTACATTGAATTTGTTTCAGAAAACGCCCACGACACACATAAGTTACTACAAGTCTCCGCGTTGATGTTGATACGCGCACTCAGTCCAGCCTAGTCCGACATTAACTTGCATTTATAATTTATTTTATTGTTATTACCAATGCTTTTGTGTTAAGTTTAAGTACGTATAAGTAGGTACTACCTATTACGTTACTGTAAAAGTGCTAACCACATATTTTACTTGTATATATTTTAACAGGCGTTAGAATGACTATGTATTTTGGCTTAAATTGTAATCGATAGTATTAATCGATAATTTAAAAAACGTTTTTCCGGTTTCGATTAATCTTAAATTAAGATACACATTAGAAAATTACTAATGTTCAGTTTTTAAATATGAATTGATTCCAGACGAATTGCTAGATATGGCCTTCGTAGCCTAACATTTTTTTTTTAATAATGCAAGAGCGATATATATATTTAAATAATATGTTAAGAAATTGTTGAAAGTATTTCTTACGCTTAATTCGCTTTAATACTTACATACTTATTTTTTTGTAAATAAATTTGAAACGATATCTACTATCAAAATGTTTAATTAAACCTTACCTGACACGTCTTCAACGAAACGCAATCAACTATATCACTAGTTTTTAGTAAATATGCGAATTTGTTGCACCGCTCCTTCTTCCTTATAAATCATTTATTTATCAATTATTCTGCATCATAAATCCTAGTTGGAATAAAAATAAAGGAGAGTTTCTTAAAGTGTTCTTTAGGGAATAGTTCCAAGTTCCTTAGGGACCCCTTAGGGGTCTGTGATAAGAGTGTCATGGTCAACAGCCACTGAGTTTATAAGGAAAATAATGCAGTAATTTACGCATCGTTTTGATGTAAGGGAGGAACGAAAAATATTCTGCTTTTTCAGGGATCCGTGGAATATTTGTTATTCTGCAAGTGGCTACAAAAAGTGTTAAAACAACTGATTATCAGTAGTTTTCGGATAAATAATTCTGAAAGACTCACGGCCAGCAGTATACGGTTAATGGCTTGGTAGGTACTTGGACTTGACAGTGAATTCTCTAATAAAATGAAAGATAATATCAAAATGGCACAATTTTATTCAAACTAAAATGTACTATTAAGTAGGTATATAGTTCATAACAGAAATAATCACAACCAGTGTTATTTAGGTAGTCAATTTTTTTATTAAAGAAGTATAAAATACTAGTGACGGGATAGTTGGCAGTGTTACTGGGCGATTTTTTTATAAAAAACGTGTAAAATATGCCTCTACAATTGCAATAGAAAATTTTGTAAAAAATCTAATGACATGGAAACAATAATATTTACAATGCTTATAATAATTACGATCCTAGTTCATAACAAATTCATTTTAGCACTATAATAGTGAAATGTGAAGTGATTTATAAGTTGTAAAGTAATTAAATATTTAAGTACCTACCGGGACTTTTTTAAAGTTCTTTTGAACATTTGCAGTAGCTTTAGTGTCAAAATATAAATTGTGACCGACTCCACTTAAATAAGGGACAATACATCACTATTCCCTACACATACACTACATAACATTATTACATTTTGTGACTAGTATCTAGTCAAATTAAGTAGACATTTAAACTATTCATAAATAATAAGGCAAGTACGTATTTACAGAAAAATAATACATAATCCATCAGAATATATAAACAAACAATCTGAAACATGTTCACATTACGCTAGAGAAATGCAAATTACAATAAAACAATACAGCTGTCGTTAGCCGCCGTATTGTGCATCAACATCAACAAAACAGAATCATAATTTTATCATCACATACACACAAATTCATCTAAGAAGACATCACAGTCAGAGATATTACAAACTAAATACTTGTGTGCACAATAGTCGATTTTATTTACACTTGGGCAGCTTTGAGGCTGTGGAACGTAATGTCCGTCACGCGTGTCGGGGGCTATCGAACACTATTTCTGTCGCGTCCTATGAAGGGGCTGGCCTCGTGGTTGTTCTTCTCGAGGTTGCCGGACAGCGTGGGGTCTGGCCGGCTGCGCTTGAAGAAGCCAAGCTTCCACAGCGCGATAATGAGCAGAACCAGCACGATTAGCCCCACTATCACTGATATGATGATCACCCACAGTGGCACCTCCGTTGGCTCGCTTATCTTCAAGTCTGGGTATGCGACTGTCTCCACCTGTGTTACAAATAATCTGGTATCAGTTTTAGCAACAACAATATTAACACCAGTAGATATTTAGGGAAAACTTAGTGACTGCACTGCGGTTAAATTAAAGTTTAAGAGAAATCGGTATGCCTATAGTTTCTCTATTCCATACTCTTCTAAAATGTATTTGCAGCCTGTAGGTACTAGAGCAACGGGGTATATTTAGTACGACTCTTTTACAAGGTAAATCAGTGAATCGAAGCTATATGAAGTGAATATGAGATCAAATAGAGACAATATGAAGAAAATATAAGTAGTTCTGAATACTGGATATTATGCAAGCTTTTGTGATATTTTGGTTGCTTCTTTAGGAATTTATTTTGACTGATCTGGCTGATCTAGTATTGTCGTGCGACAGATAGTTGAGCTACACAATGACTGATGCACGGAGCCGTCAGTTGGTTTACCATTGACTACTGGAGGTAAGCCAAAGTTCAAGTCGTTGGTGCAGCGCAGAGTCGAAGCGAAGCGTCACGAAATATAAATAGTATATTGTATTCTATCTCCCTTACCTAACGTACAAATTTGTATAATGAAAATATAACCGACAGAATTAATTTTAGGTATGTTCTTTATACAAATTTGTACACTTTCGTTAATGTAGATAAAAGCAATATACTATTAAAGTGTAAGTTAGTATGTACCTATAAATCGCGACGCTTCGCTTCTACTGCACCGATGTTTACTATGTCTAAGACTAAGACATGATTATTAGAATTTCCACATTGTGTTGTAAATAACGCAAAAGCTTACCGTAGTTCTATCATCGAGCTGTTTGTTCTGGTGAATGTTGAAGTGGGCGGGGATGCTGATGTAGGCGGTGGAGGCGATGTTGACGCGGGCGGCGCGGGCGAATTCCTCCACCAGTGTCACGTTCCACAGGCGCGCGCGCACTTTGATCGTGCTCGTCTTCATGCGACCCAGCTTGTAGATCACGCATTGAAACTGGATGCATTTCGCTGTCTTTTTTTGGCAGTTCTAGAATTAAATGCAGATAATATTTTAGCTTCATCAAAGTAAAGTAAAGAAGCAGTTGTTTGATACCCACATGAATAATAATTTAATTATGATTATTTTCGGAAAGCCTTGTTAAGCGAAGATTGCGTAAGTGAAGATTGCCTTCGAACAATCTTAATTTAACTGAGAATTTCAAAGAATAACGGTAAGATAACATTTACTATTTATCTTAATCTTAGAAGTAGAAGATTTCTGTTACTAATACTCAATGTAAAATAACTAGTCGAACCACGGTCTGTAGTTCTGTAGTTCATGCCGTCGCGATAGAAGAAATGAAGAAGGATCATCATCAACCCATATACTGTCCCCTGGACCCGGGTATCCTCTCAGATTGAAAAGGGATAGGCTATAGTCCACCATGCTGGTCTAATACGGGTTGCTATACCTCACACACCGTCGAATAAATCTCTAAGGCATGAGCTTTTCTGACGACGTTGTGCTTAACCGTTTAAGCAAGTAAGAAGAGACCTTTGACTTGGCAGTCCAATGATCATATGAAGGATAATACTCACCAAATCAACTACTAGTTTCCTATCAGTGTAGGCCTCAGCCTTCACGGCGTCTTCGTCCCTCTTCCGTCTCACTTTGTTACTGCTGCTGTACGAACTTGAGCTTGAGCTTGAGTACTCCATGAACTTCCTCCTTGTCTCGTTGTGAGACTTCTCGTTTGAACTCACGCTCAGTTTGCCGGTACTCAGTAATGGCTCCGGCATTTCCATGTTCTCAGGCTCCCTTGATCCGGGTCGCGTGGTTAAATTTAATGGATTTATTTCCCGAGCGAAACATTCGCCGTTTTGATCTGAAATTATTGATTTGTTAGTTAAGTAGATGTGATAAGTAGAATTCAGGATTATACGCTTTTGTAGGATCATTAAAATTAACCATGGATTTTCTCTGAACCAAAACGTGCACCTAATTTTGTAATTTATTAAAAATTATAACATTGTGAATTTGTACTGTGAGGCTAATGTATTAGTAGGGATGACCCTAATAATACTATAAACGTGAAAGTAACTCTGTCTGTGTGTCTGATACGGTGTCACTCCTAAATCGCTAAACCAATTTTGATTAAATCTGGTATAGAGATTGGTATTGTCCCCAAGGACAGAGAACTTTTATCTCAAAAAGCTCTTTGAAATACGGGTCAAACAGCGGGCATCAGCTAGTCTTCCATAATTTGCTTAAAAAACTTAAATTGTTTGTTTTTGTTGAGCAGATCATGGAATAGTGTAATGTTTAGTTCTTAAACTAAATTACCACCACGGTCATTTAGTTTAAGGTAAGGTAATTTAATTTAGTTTCAAGAGTGGTACGGTATAGTGGGAGTTATTCCACTCAAATTGGAGCTGCCCCACTGAGGCAGTAGGTACCTCCACCTTCCACAAAATCAAAGTAAAATAACACTGCTATGAGCTGTGTTTTATTACGGTTACCAGTGCTCCACGAGGAAACGTTGTGTTGGCAGTGGGAGGAATTTGACCCTTAAACTGCCAACCCAACTATTCCTCTTTCGTTTTACAGGGTCGGTAATGCGCAAGTGATACTCCTGGTGTTGCAAGCGTTTATAGGCTACGGTAACCGCTTACCATCAGATGAGCCGTATTCTTGTTTGCCTCCTCAGTAGTATAAAAAAGGTAGTATTTCACCAAAAACATATTTTCTGAAGTTCATCAAAACCTGAATTAACTGACCAGCTTCTCCGTCGACGGTGGGTATATCTTCTGGGTACAGCAGCCACTTGCCCTGCGCGGTATCGGAGGCGAGCTGGTGCGGCCACTGTATCACGACCTGCACTGACGACACGTGCCATGGACCCTCGTTGAAGACCTGACGATGTGGCATAAGAATTAACATTCTGACTAATCATAAGAACATACATCATCATCAACCCATATACTGTCCCACTGCTGGGCACGGGTCTCCTCTCACAGAATGAGAGGGTATAGGCCATAGTCAACCACGCTGGCCTAGTGCGGGTTGGCAGACTACACACGCCGTCGAGATAATCTCTAAGGCATTCAGGTTTCCTCACGATGTTTTCCTTCACCGTTTAAGCAAGAACATACAGTGTAACGTACATAAGAACGCAAATCTATAGTGCTGTACAAACAAGCAATTACTTTTATTTAACATACATTAATATATGTATATAAATTTTAGATTAAAAAAAAATCTATCTCAAACCGTGTTTGAACCTGCGTTTCTCCGGTTAAGTACACCGGACGCTATAGCCAACTAAGCTTTCGAGACCACTGCCTGTGATGTCGAATTTCTCTTCCTCATTCTTACGTTTTATAGGGATGTCAGCGACATCTATCGAAGACTACCTAATGTCCTTCAACTTATATGAATCAACAAATTATTGTTGTAATCATCATCATCAACCCATACTGGCCCACTGCTGGGCACGGGTCTCCTCTCAGATTGAGACGGATTAGGCTATAAGTCCACCACGATGGCCTAGTGCGAGATGGCATATGTTAAGTTTTTATTTTTATTTTTTGTCCAGTACCCATAGTACAAGCTCTGCTTAGTTTGGGACTAGATGGTGCTGTGTAAAATTGTCCAAGGGTTAGGCTGGTCATGTTTGTTGATTCCGGTGATTCCGTAGGATCCAGGTGACTCCATTAGTCACGTGTATGATTCTAAACTATAATTTAGCCCGGTAGGTAGGTAACATCTAAAAGTATACCTAATCTTTAAAATAGAACAACGTGTGCCTACCGGGTCTGCTAGTATGTATGTATCTAATTCTTACCTGATAAGTATGAACCACTCTTGTACCGATGTCGTCGAAGTACTGCATAGCCGACTCTCCCTTTATTCCACCACCGTAGAAAACTTGTTCTGGCCGCGCCACACTACAACAAATCGAAAAATTATTTAATTACTCCTGGAATTTGTTATATGCATTATAGATAGAATATTTAGGTAAAAAGCAGTTTTATTTCAACTCTTACCCTTTGATCAGCAGTTCAGCATTCTTTATAACCAGTGCCTCGACTTCTACGGGTTTCTTTCCGGGGTACAGTTCTTTGGAGGTGGAGTTGGCCCATACGGTGAACACGACTGATTGATCGTTGTCCTCCAGTGCGCGTGCGTCGAAACGCATCGTGATCGGCGGCGAGCCTTCCGCTTGCTTCTTGAAGGGATTCTCCAGCATGCATGTCACTGTAGTCTTATTAAAACTAGTGCATATAACGTGCTTATCCTGGAAAATTATAAAATAATTATTTATCGTTACTGTCTGTCATTGCCTCGCGACTACAGGTCGATGGTTCGGATTCCCAGGTCGAGCAGTGTTATTGGGTGGTTGTACCTAGGTAGATTGGTGCACCTCTGCCAGGAGTACATAAGGAGTACATAAGGAGTACATAAGGAGTACATAAGGAGTACATAAGGAGTACATAAGGAGTACATCAGGAGTACATAAGGAGTACATAAGGAGTACATAAGGAGTACATAAGGAGTACATAAGGAGTACATAAGGAGTACATAAGGAGTACATAAGGAGTACATAAGGAGTACATAAGGAGTACATAAGGAGTACATAAGGAGTACATAAGGAGTACATAAGGAGTACATAAGGAGTACATAAGGAGTACATAAGGAGTACATAAGGAGTACATAAGGAGTACATAAGGAGTACATAAGGAGTACATAAGGAGTACATAAGGAGTACATAAGGAGTACATAAGGAGTACATAAGGAGTACATAAGGAGTACATAAGGAGTACATAAGGAGTACATAAGGAGTACATAAGGAGTACATAAGGAGTACATAAGGAGTACATAAGGAGTACATAAGGAGTACATAAGGAGTACATAAGGAGTACATAAGGAGTACATAAGGAGTACATAAGGAGTACATAAGGAGTACATAAGGAGTACATAAGGAGCACGTAAGGAGCACGTAAGGAGCACGTAAGGAGCACGTAAGGAGCACGTAAGGAGCACGTAAGGAGCACGTAAGGAGCACATAAGGAGCACATAAGGAGTACAAGTTCACCCTTCAGGGAAAACAGGTGTGATGGTATGTTGTTTTTATTGGATCACCTTTGACAGTCGTATTTTTTGTCAGCATATCAACAAACACCAGGCCTTGGTTGTATAAATCACTGTAGCTACAAAATGCAGCTTAATCTTATCCTCTCGCCCCATAACAAAAAACATGTTCTTACGCTTATGTTAACTGCGATGTAGTGCAGGCTGGGGGGATGGTTGACGAACAACTGTGCCTCGTATGCGGACTCGCCGTAGTTGTCCACTGCTATGGACAGCTTGATTTCTTCCTCCTGACCCAACGTTAATGCGTAAGTCTTGTTGTCCTTCGCTGTAAACATGAGATAGGAATGCTATTATCGTTCAGTTCAGGAAATTACTATTAAAATTCATAGTCCTTATGTGCCAGGGGTAGGCAACTCAACTGTCAAGTTGTTGCAAGATCGACTGTTATGTAGAAGTCGTTGGTTCTGGAATATTTATTCAAATCATTAAAGCTATATCGTGATATAGTTTTGACGAATTGAATAAATGTTCCATATCTATTAAATTTGCTAGATATTAGGTATATTGTCAGTTGATCACTTTCTTTCTTATTATTAAAGACCATAAGCATGAAAAGTGTTCAGTGACAAACACTTTCCTTTAAACTTAGATGTAGTGACTCAGATCATGGTAAATATTCGGAAGACAAAGTTAATTAATTTTATTACCTATATTTCGTTGATTACAAAATATTGTTTAAAGCACGGCTTAAATTGACTCCACTTCGTAAAATCTGTGCATTTGCTTTATTACTCTAAGTATCAAATCATGTGATATTTATCTTTTTAAATGCACCCAAGATTTAGGAAAAAATCCGAGAGTGGAAAAGAAAACTTACTCAGTGGTAACAACAGTTTGGGATCGGCGACAAGGTCACTGATGCAGACGGCGTCCGCTCCGCAGTCATTGAGGAAGTTAGCGGTGAACATGGAGCTGGCGGTGGCGTTCAGCACGGGGTATTGGTCCACGTCAGGGAGGGTGCCCGAAGGAGAGTACCGTGGTTCAGCGTGTACCAGGAGATATTGTACCTGGAACTATAAAAACAAACGTTTTTTAGCAAAATAGTCTTACAAGTTATTAAGGATATTATTAAGGTTTAAACATGCATCGTCAGATAGCTAAACCACAAACTAAATTTCTGAAATTGATAAATAAATAAAAAATTTCTTTATTGAATCTAAAGAAAATTTTTATTTATTTATCATTTATTGAATCTTGTACATTGCATTTTACAATTTGCATTTTAAAATTGAGACATTAAGTAATATAAATACTTGTATCAGGGTTGTTAATTGATAAGTCTGTAGATGTAGAGTTAGTGCTTCAATTTTCAAAACGTGTTGTTAGTATCAATATGTGAACACTATTTCAACATAAATAAAACTAATTAAAAAAAAAATGTAGTCTATAAAGCTTTTACAACACACTACAGTGATACTTTTCGAAAGATAGACACAGTGAAGTAAACTATAGTTTCTTCATGCATTAAGAGGCCCTAGTCCACCAGTGTACAGTATTGGGCTGACGATGATGATGATCATACATATCTTTTAAATATATTTATTTTTTACATAAGTCTAGAGTGTATGTGTGTAAATGTTTAAAGTTACCTTGATTGGAGTTTGTATATCCCGTGTATTATTTTTCAAATACACGATATGTTCCCTGCAATCTTCAACATCCCTTCCGAGCATAATAGTTCTGTTCACGATATTGCTCTTATCAGAATCGAAGAAGACCCTGGAGTATTTCCTTCCACCGGGAAATGTTTCGGCTTCGATGACGTAGTTGAGGCGATGCATGGTGGACTGAGTCGTCTTGACCAAAGACTTGATGATGCAGCAAGCTTCGAAGTGGAAGCAGGTGTAGTTGGAACCGGGGTCGCGGCTGCAGCCGTGAATCGTGGGGTCGATGTTGATGATTGTGTTCGATGGTCGAATCGACGTTTTGATATCGATGATCGGTCGTGTTCGTATTAAGGCAACGCTGCTCTGAAAGATTAAAAACCCATATTTACAGTTTCAGTTATGGAGAGAATATTAACTTCGCTGGAGATAAATAACGTCAAATTCATAGTGCAAATAACAGTTGAATTTCAAGATTTCTCAACTTACATTTTCATAAGCACCAACTAATAAATCAGGGTATCCATTAGCATCCAAGTCAACTCCTCCGGACAACGCATAACCAAAAGTCCTCATCAGAACTGGCAGGGCCTCCGCGGTGATCACTTGGTCGGGCTTGGAATTCAACCCCTTCTCCCTATCTCCCATATAGATGTACACAACACCGTTGCCTTCGTAAGGACTTCCTACTGCTATATCTTGGCATCCATCTTTATTCAGATCACCAGCATTAGCGATGGCAATACCAAACTGTGATTCTTGTTTGCCTGTTATCTTAACATTGTATTCATGATGCAGACTTGAGTTAATGTTCAGAAACAAGTAAACAGCACCGCCAACATCTCGGGAGAAGTAGAAAGGAGCGCCCACCAATAAGTCGGGCAACCTGAAATAGTTAAAAATATTTTATACAATACGAATATTGTCTGTAGAATGAGGAGGTAGGTAGTTATAATTATGTAGGGTAGCAAAAGTTCCACGTAGGTCTTCGAGTATTATGTAAAAGTGAGAATTTTATCGTTCTTTATTTTGTGCCTTTAATCATATTATTGATATTACGCACTAAACACTGTTATTATTAAAATATACAATAAGAAAGTTACCTATTCTCATTATCTTATGAATACTCTTTTCTCCTCTTGGAATATATTCCTGGTCGCAATAAGGGAAACCATTGTATTTTTGAAAATACAATTATAATAATGATGCCTGTGTTAATCTTGTTGGTGTACAATAAAGAGTAGGTATATAAATAAATAAGACAATATTACTGTGACACTGCCAGCCCTTTTGGGTCTGATAAACAATGAATAAAACGTACCCATCTCCATTAACATCAGCACTGGCAACTTCATATCCGAAGTTAGAGCCAAACTGTTCTCCTTTAAGCAGCAGGGTGAAGTTCAGTATATTTAGATCGGTTCTACCCCAGTCTTCAGTGGCGAGTTTACTAAAGATCACCACCTGACCAGTGCCGTGCGCACGTGGCGCTCCCGCTACGTATGATGCTTTGTCGCCACCAAAGAAGTTGCCGCTTGATACTGACATGCCTGGAATTGGAACGATTTTATCATGAATTATTAGAATATCAAGATTATCAATTGGAATATCTAATTGGAAAGACTTGACCGATTGCGAATTTGACGACTACGCGACGAAAGGGTGTAAATGTACATCATGATTTTTGGGACTTTTGTTGAAACAATCCCATCGTTATCTTTATACACACCTAAATAACTATACTTTTCAACTGGACTAGCTCCATCTTGAACTGGCGCCATGTACACCTGGTTGTCTCTCTCTAGGACATCGTCTCTAGTATCCTGGGCGAAGATTGTTCCTCTCCAGGTGTAGGGCCCTGGGCTGCCCATCAACAATGTATCGTCATCTAGAAGGGAACTGCTTGTGCCCACTTGACAAAATCCGTATTCTTCGTGTTCTCTGAAACAGTATTACGACTATGTAAGCACGAATACTCCTGTTTACTGTAGGTACTTAGGACTTGAATGCGTTTAACACTAGTCCTGCACAATAGGGTCCAAGACGCAGCATGAAATTCAAGTAATCCTAATAATATTGAAATTGACTTTATTTAGACGGATTTAATAAATACCTATCTAATTTTCTAGGTATTTGTAGCTCATACCGTAAAATTCTCAATTTGTAAATGGCAGAATTAGGAAATATAGCAATTTTGTGCAATGTATTTGTATCAAGTCAAAATCTTTATCTGACTGAAATGAAAACAGAAGCCATTGGACTAAAGTTCAAATAAAAGTTGGTCAGTAGATTTGTCACAGGAAACATATTTACTACCTCACGACAGATCTTCCCCGGCATGGCTCCATGACATCTACTAATTCTAATTCGTTGCTCAATGTGTAGCATAAACCTTGACCGAATTGCAGCTCTCCTTGCTTGCGGATATATCTGAAAAAAAAATGAATCACTTTTTTATAGTATATACCAATCATCGCGAAAATCTAGGTCGGTAAAAATAGTCTAGATTACATTTATTTTTGTCAGAATGAATCGGAATTTTAATAAAGAGGTATTTTAAAAATTGTCACGACTTCGAGCTTAATATTGAAAACTTATACTTAGTTAAATCACATTTATATTCCATACATAGATGAAGCAATCATGGCGAAATTTTCCATAATGTTGCCAAATATTGCACTTTCCAAATAAGGTTTGAAACTATATACAAACTTTTTGAACTCGCAAACCATACCAACCTGTGTGCACATACTGCAGCCTTCTTCCCAGGCCCCTGACTCCTCACTGACACTCCCAGCCACTGACCTTCCTTGATCTCATCCGAGTAAGGAGCAGTCAGATGATCAGAATCCAGATCTATAGATTAATAAATAATCAGTACGGTCCACTCTACTACAAATGCGGTCATCTGTTAAAAAGCATCGATATAGTCATAGCAAAATTATATAAATACTAGCTGACCCCGCAAACGTTGTTTTGCCATAAAAAGAACCTCGAGCGGCACCCTTATCACTTAGGGGTATGGAAAATAGATAGTAATTTTATATATTAGATTATAAGAATACAAATCTAATCTAATATATAAAATTTCCATGTCACAATGTTAGTTACCGTACTCCTCCGAAACGGCTTTACCGACTTTTACCAAATTTTATATGCGTATTCAGTAGGTCTGAGAATCGGCTACTATCTATTTTCCATACCCCTAAGTGATAAGGGTGGCTTGAAATAATTTATATGGCAAAACAACGTTTGCTGGGTCAGCTAGTATTCAATAAAATTAATCACATATGTTATTACATATGGATTACGTTTTACTAGGGTGTTTAGCACAAGGTCTTTTAATTTTAAAAGCTCAATTAGACACAAAAACAGAATTATATAATTTCTTAGTGTTTACGCAATTCTATAACACCATGTTATTTAAACTCAACCCAGGATAAATTAATCGAATATAAATCAAAACTGCAAAAGAAAATTTAGAGATGCGTTAAACAAAAGCAACTTGTACGAAAGTGTTGGCTTGTTGTTTTTGCTTCAAAAAAAGAAGTTTCTCACTCAACCCCAATAAAAATCTGAATCGGTGACAATCTCGGCAAATGCAAAGCATTGCAACCAGGCGTGTGTAATGCAAGAACAGGGTTCTCAGTACTAACAGCAAAAGAATCTTGCAAATGCATCAGAAAATGATACTTTCTGTATCATGTTGCACAAACATCGTGCATTGGATAGAACATAGCATTTTGTATAAAACATGCATCCCCTACTTGATAACAAAACTTGATTTATAATGCCATCAAAATAAGGTGATAAAACTCTTTATATTTTGATACTTTTTATACCGGTACAAACAAAACCACTTTAAACGTGTAATTAAAATTAAAAATAAATGAACGTTACATGCATTTTTCCAACAGACAGTGGCTCTTGTTCACTGTTTAGTGATTTTAATGTTTTTATCGATATTAAAAGTGTCAGTGAAAAGTTCAAGGCGTGTTTGCTAAGGTGGCGATATCTTACTCCTGCAACCTGTAATGAATCAAGGTGATAACAACGTGAAGATACGGCTCAAACTTGTGGTCTCGGGTTAATGGTCGTTATCGAAGACTACGTATATGTTAATTAATTAATTAATATGTAAGTTATTCGGCCCAGCGTTACTTGTAGTCTCTTGTTAAACTTATTACTCAAAACCAGACATAAATTGGTTTTGACCATATTAATTGGAATTTTGTAAGTGCAATACTTTCCGCACATTGAATTATCCGAATGTGTTTCGTTAATAACTAATGTTTAGGTATTATAGCCAGTCACCTTTAGTTCATGTTACGAGTTAAGACGGTCGTGAATTTTCACCTAAGAATCAAAATGTCCGTGAGATTAAACGGTTGATTGTAATCTTAAGCCCTACCACATTATGAAGCTCTATCAGCTTACACTTCTAACAAGCTCTAAGTTCATTAAGTCTAAGTTTAAGAAGTCTACGCAAAATAATTTTCGTTCGAGTTTCTTCCATGTTCAACATAATGAACTGAATCTACTCCAAACAACGATCGCTACTTATTATTACATAGGTATAAATAATTAAGTATACAATAAATATTTCAATACTTTCTAAAGTGCTGTGTAGCTCAAGCATGTGATTTCGGTGCTGTTGCAAGCAGTTAGTGCTTTTTATTATTGTAAAGAGAATACATTTTCTGTTAGAAAAGAACGATTTTACTGATATATTTTATTGTAGCCAAATTTTTGTATTCAGGCACTATGTGAGCTCCTAATACATTTGAACCAAAAGCCAATTAGAGCAGGAGTATTATTACAGAAAATGCATCCTAAATACGTCAAGACGTGAATGTGATGTTTTGCAAAATAAAATTCAAACCACTAAGTTAGTGATGTCATGCGTTGCAGTATCATAATGACGGTCCAGCTGGAACTTGAGCAGACAAGAGTTGACAATTAGTAAATCAAAAAGTACATCAGCGATTAGTCGATTAGTCGAAGAGCATAATGATTAAGAATAAAAGGAGGTTGAGACCACAGCTCACTTACTCGTGTCTATCTTGCCGTACTTCGCTGTTTGGGGCACCACCGACAAAAGACAACATTTTAGTTAAAACTTATATCGATATTTTAATCGATTACATTGATGCTTGGTTCGTGGACGTGTTCCAGCATTTCCTTCGTTTGTATCTAGATTGTGAGAACACGCTATGTACTACTGTGTTTGCGACTCCTAACTACAAAATCCTCTAAGTAGGTAGTGATCTATGTGTGTATTTGACAACTTCTGTAGTGAGTTTAACAACACAACACTTTGTGAGAACTAAAACTAGTCTATCGTTTTAATTAACTTTCTTAAACTAGAGCTTAATTTTATACTTGATTGAGTACGTACATAGTATTTACAACTATATTCGTAAACATTATTTGTCTGAAAAAAGGAATAATGATGGAGATCAGATGTCAAATGCAATGAATCAATGTCCAGATTTCGTGGATGCAGACGAGTGTTTCAATGCTGAACATACTCTTAGATAATGTTTCCCTGAAGTTCCTTTTATCAAGTGATTATGTACACTGATAACTCACTCCTTTTTCCATCGGTGATGATTTGGACGCAGTCAGTAGGAGTTGAGGTGACTCCACACTTCCACAGCGCCCCGGACTTGGTTGTGTTTGGTTGTAGATTTTGACCCAGTGGTGCTCCAACCAGCAACCTGTGACCAAGGAAAATAAGCATAAATACATACTTGTAGTCATAAACACATCTTATCCTACTAATATTATAAATGTGAAAGTTTGTGAGGATGGATGGATGGATGTTTGTTACTCTTTCATGTTAAAACTACTGAACGGATTTAATTTATAACGATTTTGAGTTAATTTACTAAATGACAACTTTAATTAAAAGTGACTTTTCCACGCGGAAAAGTCGCTGAAGCTAATCAGGCATATACATCTGAAGGTTTAAGTAGAGAAGCATTACATCTAGGTATACGTACTACACCGTTTGATTTCAGGTTCCGTAGTCTCTTAAATGGTGGATAGAGGCTACCGAAGTGGTTGTAATGGGTAAGCATTCATACGCCCCGGTCTTATCCCCGAAAGTCGAACGAGTTTTGAAGGGTTCCCCGTCCAAAAATCTCAATCTTTTTTCATGTGGGAATCTGCGAACTCTGGAGAACGCTCAACAACCGACTCAAATCGACTCGCGATCATTAGACTAATGAGACGATCAAGACAAACTTAAATACATTGTATTATGTAAGTGTTTGTAAGTACTTACCCGTCACTTGTCGAGTGGCCATGACCACTCGTGGGCGTTATAGCCCACGGATTTCTCAGTTCTAATACAGTTGTATTGGGCATTAGGTAAAGATTATAAAGATTTTTGTAATGATTGTCATGGACATACCTACTTAATTATATTTTTATATTTTGTCCCCACATTAGGAGTTTCTCCTGTATCGTGCGTGCAAACAAACACAAGTTCTCACAAACAAATCCAAACCAGCAACAACTTTCCGTAATCTATAAAAAAAAAACTCGTGCAGGAATTGAATCCAACCCGCGACCCATGGCCCACGAACTGATCCTGTAGTCAATATCCTAAACGAAGTCCTTGCCAGCTGTCGTAGTATCTACATTCATCTTCAGTAGCAGACAATCATGATTTTATGAATGAAACATTACGATTATGATTAATGATAACATGAATGACGTAGATAGCCATATGAGCGGAAAACCAAGTGAGCTCATCATGACCTTTCATCAATAAAATTATATAACATTTAGTTTAGTATGTTTTAACATACCATCACACCTGTTGATGAGGTAACCAGGCACAAATCCATACTCTTAGCAACTGTCAATTTTGTATGGAAAACCCTAATAATAGGTATATTGTTCGACCCGTGAATGGATCCTGGGACCAGCTGCGCTTGTGGCCATTAGACCATTGATGCAGTTTAGCATAAAGTTTAATTAGATATTATGTGTAAGTCTAATCATAGCTAGATTAGACTTACACATAATACATTAATTAATTATTACAATAATTATATTGAATCACATGGTAAACTAGCGAACGCCCCAGCTTCACACGGGTCTAATATAC
Source organism: Acronicta alni (assembly GCA_964056405.1). NCBI lineage: Eukaryota > Metazoa > Arthropoda > Insecta > Lepidoptera > Noctuidae > Acronicta > Acronicta alni. The sequence continues at coordinate 9,635,020 of OZ043927.1, read as the reverse complement.
AGACGCCAGTGCAGGTCAAGCTATCCAAAACTCTCAATTTTCCTAATTGAATATGAACCTCATCGTTTCGTATTAAAGTTTAAATTCAATCAAAGAAATTTGACAGATTGTGGTAACTTGATGTGCTGGCCTCTGTACTAATAACATGCATTTATATTTATTTATACATCCTATAAACGTTCCGGAAGAAATTATCTAAATGATAGTGAAAACCGTATCAAAATATGTTGTGGTTTAGAAGAAATAAGCGGAGAAACATCACGACAGACGCGGAAAATTACTTTGTTTTAATACTATTTGGAGATTATTGAAGGAAGAAAATGCCTAATGGCATTAAGACCTTGGACTTTAAACAAAAGTATACAAAGGAGTTGTACAATTTTGAACATAAGGAATAAATAAATAAATTATAATCAAGCTAGGACCAATTATCATATCCCATATTCGTTTTGTTGCAGTTATAATAATTTATATCTTGATTGATCAATAAATAATGAAACTACCATTAAATTATAAGTCTGTAGGTTACATCCCCATTCTGAAGAATGTAATAAAAACGTTATTCTTGATAAAGAGTGAACACTGTCATTAAATTATCCTCCTATTCATAAATAAAAAACTTGAATGAAACCGTCACTGTCCATTGACTTGGTATAATGAAAAGAATATGATTGCGGTACGTTAGTGGGCTCTCATTTCATCATTATGTCCGTAATGACGTCGGATGTGCGTACGCGTCGACAGAAACGGTGTTTTTACGTTAGTTATGCAGAGATCATTGATTAGGCAAGGTTTACATCCTTGATAACAAAATAACAGGCTAACTAAACTAATACCTCATTGTGATTTAATCTAATGACTAAAAATTTAGTAGTATAAGATTTGAGTAGATTTTGTTTATTCATAAAAGGAATTCTTTTATTTTTTAAATGATTACTATGAGAATTCGTAGGTATAAGAAATAAGACATTAAGAAATAAGACTCTTCATATCGTCTTGACGTTTAAGTGCATTAAGCCATCATGGGTTCCGCACTTAAAATGATGAGCATACTTTCTAGTTCTAAACTTCTAAGTCATATCTAAAAGCCAAATTTACTAATCGACACAGAACCCTTGAAAAACTATTAATATTAATAAAGTAGAATTGGATTTTCAAGTTACGTGTAATTAAGCATGAATACTCAAGTACAATGGAGTTTAGTGTTTAAATCAATATTTATTATAATAATGTACTGAACCAGCACTTTAGTTAAAACCAATAACGTATTCTACTGATCAAATAATCTTTTAAGCTACAAATATGGATGCGGAAATCATATATTAGGTCTTGTTAACATCAAAGGAATTGACAAATTTTAATATTAAGCTCTATAGTTATAACGACTCACAGCAATATTGTAGTAATCAGTATAAAATTCGTAATATGCAACCTGCAACCGGCTTCACATCGCATAATATGAAGCTATAAATAAACATGAGATGCACAAGACTAAATTAGCTTAAATAATTATAGGTTCGATCCTTCCCTTCCGAAGCCAGTCATGGCTTAATTAGAGCCGGTATATTTGCATGGTAATGCCTGTGGAACATTCATTGTTTTCCCGATAAGGCTAGTTAACATTGCAACGGTCCCATGCACTCTAATGCATGTAGTCACCCGCAGATATTCGGTTTCATAACACTTCTAAAGTGGCCATAACTTATTTTCGTAGGCAGATATTATTAGGAATTGATATCTTTATTGCTTTTCTGTTTCCATAATTAATCTTCTGATGTCAACGCGCTCTTAAGATCAACAATTACGAAATTATAAATAAATAATGCAGGTCAAAAGGCAGCCGATCGATCGATCATCTCGCAACGAATCGATTTGGAGCGTGCTCGATGTTCGACCACTCGATAGCAAATAGCCGTTTGTATTTAATTTACCATTGGTCACGGGCAGCGGCCTCTGTGATTATACATACGTAGCTTCGTCTACTACATGCCCTTATGCATTTAAATGAACATAAATCATTATTATCCCTGCCGCGTGCCGTGTGTTACTTATTAACAGGTTACTTTCTTGACTATTATGGGAATGTAACTTTAATGACTGATTAGATAAAACGAAAACGATAAGCTTAAATAATTCTGCAATATAATTTAAAGATCTTTGTAGGCAGGCAGGCAGTAATTACTCAAAAGATGTTGAGAATAATCCTTATTCTCATAATCTCTTCAGATAAGAATGATATTTGTACATCATACCGCCCCCGCGTACAAAGGGTCGATGTACTCATGAGTGAGGAATAAAGAAAAGCTGTAACAATTAAGAGCTCATTGTTTTGCTTAATGTTGCGACATTTCCTTATCTAAATATTTAGTTAGGAGCGAGAAAGCCCCGCGTTCTAAATTTGAGTTGAGCAAATAGCAGTGATGTAGCGCCCGGTGCGACTGGGTGGCGCACGAGTCTAAAAGCACCAAAATACTTCCGCGTGGTTAGTAAATAGAGGATGATTAGTTTTTGTTATTGCAAAAGGCGATCGGTCAGACCCTCATGACCAATTTATAGCACAAAGGGCTCATTTATGGTGAAACGGTTTTCTGCGCCCACATCGAGCGATCGATCGTGCCCTCATTGGGGTTACCCGCAGTCTGCGCCTACGCTGCCTGTTTATTATTTTATAGAATAGTTACATGACATTGTAAAACAATATGTTTGCGCACTTAACTCGCGGCTTCCATTAACTGGTAAAATGCAAACAACGTCAATCGTCTATCGGAGACCGCTCCTAGTTTCTGTCTCGTGTTTCGTATCCTTGGCCGCACCCACTACTGTGAAGGGCGATAAATTCCCATCAACAACCTATCTATCCTTGACATCGACCGATAGTGCCACCATATTGCACAACCATTTAGATAGCCATTACAATAAAAGTGCATTTCGTGGGTGGCCATCAATCTTTCATTGAGAGCTTTACGGTTTCTTGACTTGTAAAGAATGTTTAAATGTCAAGTTGATGATATTTGGGGAACCAGATACTATAAATATTACCGACGACGTTTTTGTAGGTGTGTCACGCAATAGTGGTATTCTACTTCAAAAATGTATGGATCTAAAACAGTAAATTACCAAAATAACATTATGTTTGTGGAAAAAAAAATATATATCCAATACTATTAATCTATCGATATTTACTTATAATAACATGTTGGTTTGAATTGTGTTCTCGAAAACGAATCTAACGACTTCGATGAAATTTACAACATATCCGTGTTTTCACGAACACAGCAACAAACTTGACTAATGGACCCACAAAATAAATTTAGCTTGACGTTTTATATTCGTGCTGAGTTGAGCTCAACAGTGTAAATAGTGAAATAATGAATTATTACATTTGAAAACCTACTATCTACATAAATGATCTCTAATTAAATTATAGGTTTTTACATGACATACCTACTGTTCAAACGAACGAGTATTCTAATGAAATAAAATCAATTGACTAGCGGTGTCATAAGTACAGGAGCTTGATAAAACTGTAGTACTCGATTAGTCAATTAACGCCCACACACAGAGACACACACACACACACACACACTCACACACGCACAAACACAAAAGTGCACACTTCGCGCACAGGGTTTTTTTTTTTTTTTTTTACTAATCAATATCTTCTTTTTATATTATTTTACTTTATCTACCTACTTGTAACATCTGTATCCTATCATTAGTTGAATCATATAATTAGGGAAGGAACTGTTTCCTGAGATACAGGCTATCGGCCTAGTTCAGGAGACAGGGCTTCTATGTATTTGTGACTTTAATGGATTACAATAAAGAATTATTATTATTAAAAAAAATTGTAGAGATCAAAGAGCGGGCGCCCGGGCAGCCAGATGATGTGATACCATTCACTGAATAGAATGCCGACACGCACAATACGTGCGTATGCGACCCTACGTGATCACAAGCGACTACAGTAAAATGTGCACCACTTTGTGTCATCTCAATAATTTCAAAACCCATTCAGACAGATAGATAACATATAGACAGATATCTCTCCGTATTATGTTCTCGTTAGTACCGAAATATAGAGGTAGATATATTATGTACATGTTTTAAGAGAGGTAGGGCGGCAATGATGAGTAATTCCACTCATATTGGAGCTGCCCGACTGTGGAAATAACTCCGGCTTGCAGAAAATCGAAGCAAAATTTTGCTTTCAACTGTGTCGTGTTCCTTACGGTGAGCAAGGTTGCCAGTTCTCCGGGAGGAGACGTTGTGTTGGCAGTGGGGGGACATTGACCCTTATACTGCCAATCCTACTATTCCTCTTTCTTTTCACAGGATCAGCAACGGGCAAGTGGTGCTCCTGGTGTTAAAAGTGTCTAGGCAAGGTAACAGCTTGCCATCAGGTGGGCCGTATGCTTGATTGCCACCTTATTGGTATAAAACAAAATCTATAAAATTAGAGAAATAAATATTTATGGTTTCCACATACTGGCGAACTTTCGGTGTACATCAGTAGGTACATTTCTCCCTTACTTTACAATATTCATTCTCTATAAAAAACCTTTTTCTATCGGTGAAAGTAAAAAAAAAAGAAAACTCACTTACGTACTAAGTCTTAATTATATGTAAGTATATTATGAGAAATTGATACAGTCTTGGTTTAAACGAATCATTAAAAGTGTCTCGGATATGTGGTTCATGCGGTAAGAAACAGGATATATCTTCACATTAAAAATACATACATGCCTTCGACCACGAACACAAGGGTAAAAAAATACTTGCGATTTTATTCAAGTGAGCGACAGGCTCAATCTTTCAATGCTTACTTTACCCGTTTACGTTTAATTAACATATCTCTATAATAGCTTTTCAATGAGTAGCGGCAATTGAACTTTTAAAAGTCTTTCTATATATCATACAATGAATAAAATGAAAGAGAACTGTAAAATTTGCTAATAATAAAATAATATCTGTAACAAATTTTTCAACTGAATGTATATAACCTATAAAATGTTTGGTTATTTATTTTTCTTTATTTTATTTTTGTTGGAGGTCTCTGTGTAGCATGGGACATGGGTGGTGACAGGGGCCAGAGTGGCAGAGCGACCTGCCGGCCACCGCCGCCGGTGGTCCACCGCAAACATTGTCCGCGCCCATTGTCCAAACTTTATTATCATAAGCGCCTACACGAGGTCGCTCCTCTATCGACTTGTAAGGTCGTCCCTAAACAATAAACGGTGGTTTAGTGGGTATTAAAAGCTGTGAAAGAATAGAAAGGTGCCATTCCACTTTATGTTGTAAACCGTCAATGTGCGTCGTTGCGATTGAATCTTTTGAAAATTAAAAACACAGCTATCAGTGTCGCAGTGAGATTTATGCGTTATTTTTTAGTGACCAGTAATTTATAGACATGTAATACTGTCCTGTAAATGAATTTTTATTTTAAATTACTGGCGAAGTCTTTAATTTTCGCATAACTTCTTAAGTGGACTTTTAATGGAGCTCATAAAAGGCCACATACATATTTTAAGTAGTAAAGGGCTATTTCGTTCGAAATTATTCGCAAAAGGAGCGCGCACGCGCCTCGCCGTGTGTGGCTCAAATTGTATGGAAATAAGCGGACAAGTGCAATGAGATTTGTTCTCTGACCATCGGAACTACAAACAAATTGCTACAAACCCATTGTCAACCCCTGGAGGGAGTTACTTTGATGTCGAAGTGAGAATCCTTTTAGAGTTTAAGAGGGAGGCATTAGGGTGTAATACAAATCATCATGAACGCAATGTATCCCCTGAAGGGTTAGGCATAGGTGTAGGTACTGCTGTGGACCCATATTTTTCCGGTATGTCTAGGTCCCGTAATAGGGGTAGCTAATGGTAAATGGTGGAAATCGAGCATCGTAGAAAAGCTTAATAACACTACTCGATCTGAGAATCGTACCCAGGATCTCTTGCGCAGCAATCGCACTAACTATAATGAGCCAATTCTACGTGAAATGATTTCTTTAGTTACATACATATATGTATACAGTCACGCCTTTTTCCAATAGGGGTAGGCAGAAACTAAAAAACGCCACTTGCTGCGATTCTTGCATACATTGCATGCTGATTTTGCTTCGACCACATTCATACTTCTTATCATACACACACGCCGGTTGCCAGTACTACACACCTAACCCTTTTGACGTAAGTCTTTAGTTATGCTTATAATATATCTAACCTAACAACATGAGATTTTCTTAGGGGGCGACCCTATTGCACATAAGAGTCAAATCTCGCAAATGGTACATTCGCATATTTTTTCATTTGTTGGATCTAGCTGTACCTAATCAACTCACAAACCAACCAGACCGGGCACAAATTCAAACTTCGAACTGCTATTGAGAATTTCATAGAAAAACTTTATCCCTCTATATTATTTTATTTAAAAAAAAATATCATAGCAGTTACAATAAGGACAATAATAACTAGGCAGTTTAGGACCAGACTAGAGATAACAAAAACTATCTTTATGCTATTAAATTTAAAGTAGTCTTTATCTTATCTTCGCACAAATTTATTATTGACGCCACGTCGAGTTATTGATCAGATGTGCAATAAAAGATTCTTCAACTCGTTTTCCATTTGTTCCGTACGTGCATAACAACTCATACCTGACATTAATTGTAGTGGCTTTATACACAATTGTTTTTATGTGCTGTCTGTACCGGTTTACTGATTGTTCGGACTGGACGACGTTGTTATACCGTGAAACCTCTTAATTAACAGCAGACATAATTACTCGACTATCTAAATACTTGCATTCAGTGAATGTCGGAGTATTGTGTGTTACATTAGGTCTTACTCTTCTTAATATCAAATAAGTTAACACGAATAGTGAAATTAATGACTAAAAGAAAGTACATAATATTTTGTCAAACCATATTAAACATAATTATAGTAAGTACAATTATTGTTTTAGTTTGGTGCCATCTAGTATTATTAATTATCTAAATATTGACTTGTAAAAGTGTCTTTGAAAGATCTGTTTACAGAAATAAATATCATTTATCATTTAAAGTATTTCTCAGAGATACTGTCAATTTGTGCACCAAATTATTTATCGTAATTTGATCACTTGAACGAAAACAAAAATACTTAAACTATTTAGTTAGTACGGTTCACGTGAAATAAGCATGCATATCTTAACGAAAAAACTAAGGAATTAAACTGAGTACTTACCTATTGCACAGCAGTGCATGAAATTTTGCACAATAGTTCAGGGAACACTAAGACGGAATATTAGGGAATTACCTATAGCATTAGCAGAAATGAGATCCTTGCAGGACACAGCTTGCAGCGGTTGATTAAATATATCAGCCTTTGCCCATAATTCATAGGCACTTTGTTTGATAATTCTAAACACCTCGAGGCAAAGAATCCATTATGCATCATCTACAGTGACATTAAGAATATATTACCGTTGTCTGCATGATTGAGGAGGTTTACCAACCTAAGCAACTATGACGAAACAAGAAAGTATGAAAGTGCTTAGATTGCAATGTCACGACGCCATCGTAACTTAACTGTACGGTATGTACCTACGCACTAACTTACTTGTTTGTCTTTGTCACTAACTTTGATCTTAGTTGTCACAATAAACACTTCTCACACTACTTAGAAAGTATTATTTCTTCTGTGAATAGTAATAACAGATTTCAGAGATAAGTACTTTCATAAATCCACAAGACACAATCACCTATTAAAATGAAAAACAATAGAACGAAATGGCCACTTAAACAAGAAAATCTAACCATTCAAAAATAGAATTCATTTTTTAATTTTTAAATTTGATTGAAATCGTTTCGATTTTTTCAATTTGTTAAGTTATATTTTTTTCTAAAATTAGGAACGAAAGAGTTTGGATAAATAAACACTACCGATTTATTTTCTTTTCTTTATTTAAAAATATTAAGTCAATTTAATAAAATCAATTAACCAGAGGATGTGATAATGGCATAGGACATAAAAATAAGATATTTCTTGCGAAGAAGTGACTGTCGCCGCCTGGTCGCGCCGGTATCGGGTGGCGAGATCGCTCATTAGCGCTGGTCGGCGATACTCGTCGCGGTTCGTGACTGAACCATGTTCTTCGTTACTGGCTGCTCTAAGTGTCACAGGCTTGTTTTATAATCGTTCATATATCATGCACGCCTCAATACGAGGCCTTTGACCCGCTTTCTCGCATTTGCAGTGACGTGACACAATATTTTATTTTTAACAATATGTGTTTCTATTGACTAAAATATTTACTTTGATTGCTTCATTGATCCGGTAGCAACGCAGCTGCTGACCGTGAGATCCTGAGTCAATTCCCCGTTTGAGCAATGTTATTGGGTATTTCTATGAAATTCTCAGTAGCAACTCACAGTTTGCGATTTTTGCTGGGATAATGGCAATAGGCTCGCCCCTATTAGATGAGACGTAAACATACAGGCAAACTAGGGGGGCACATTAGTACACCTCTACCTAACCCTTCGGGGAACATGGTGATGTCCATATACATCAAGTAACTATAAACTGTGTACCTTTCAAGCGTGTTAAAATTCCCAAACCCACACTCAATGAAGACATCAACATCTCATTGCGCACGTCCGTTGAAGGCAGTAAGTCACTGTATCTTTGGACATCTATATACAGGTTGGCGGCAACACCGTCGTCTAACGAATTACTCTCTACATTATATGTAATCTGTGGCAAAGGTGTCGACCTACGATTTATCGCCCCTGTCCTACAATTTTATTACAAACTTGTACAAGCTTTATTGCTTCCCTGTTTTTTTTAAACTACATCTGACTCGTAGCTAGCTACAACGCACTTAAATTGTTCATACAAGTACAACATGGATTCATGTTGTACTTGTATTCATAATTGTTTGTGTATTGTTGTTCATAATTCTGACAGCGTTTGTGCAGGGATGTATTTTTTACCCGACTACGCGTCACAAAGAAGGGTAATGTTTTTATCAGCCCATGTATGTATGCTCCTTTGTGGCACTCTGCCGGCGCGTGGGCTGATTTTGATGGTTCTTACTTCGATATGTCTTAAGACATGTCAGTAAGTAGGTAATCAAAATTGAATATACCGACAACCAGACGCCATATTGTGAGAAAGAAAAAAAAATAACAAACTATGTTAAATAACCTATATAATATGTTAAATAACCTATATAATATATTAAACAACCTATATAATATGTTAAATAACCTATCATTAAAAATCTTCTCTTTATTTAGGTTTCTCTTGTAATTTTTCATTTAGAATGACCATTTAGGATCTATGACGATATTAAGTTGGTTAGCAACTTCTCACTGACATCTTCAAAACGTATAATAAAGCCGTGATAAAGTTATTATATAATTGGTGAAAAATAACGATTAAAAAGTGTAAAATGAAAAAGTAAATTAAAAAATTAAAACAGGAACATAACGACTTTAACAATCGCGACCCATTATTGGGAAAATTTGATCCGGTTTAGAACTTTAATGGGTTCTAAGTTCTAGGGTCTTTTTCCTGTTGTGAATACTATTAAGACATGTATGTATGTCTCTTTATTATTATTAAACTTTCACAATAATACCTACCTACCTAATGCTGTACATCCACATCTCGCCGATATGTTTTTAGATCCTATGTAATCCTCATGCCATAATCCGGGTACAAATCCAAATTCTCAGCTACTACTGAAACTTTCTTAGAAAAACCCAATATAATATTTTGCTCTACCTGGGAATCGAACTCAGGTCCTATAAAGTAACAGCCACGTTTAAGGCCACTAGACTAATAAGGCAGTTTAATTTAACGTCATTAAAAGGAAGAATAGCAGTGGTATGACCATTGGACTGCCAAGTCGAAGATCTCGAGTTCGAACCCAAGCCACGCACCTCTGACTTTTCGAATTCATGTGCGTATTAATAATTAATTATCACTCGCTAAAATGGTGAAGGAAAACATCGTGAGGAAACCTGCATACCTTAGAGATTTTTCTCGACGGTTTGTGAAGTCTGCCAACCCGCACTAGGCCAGGGTGGTGGACTATAGCCTAATCCCTCTCGATATGAGAGGAGCCCGTGCCCAGCAGTGGGACAGTATATGGGTTGATGATGAACAATTTTGTGTGTGCAATGGTAATAAGGTTGAGTTTAATGCAACTAATTGTTGGTGTTGGGTTGACGATGATGATGATGAAAAGGAAGAATCAACTTTTACAAACAACAATAAACACCTCCACAATATTTCCTTAAAAAGTGATTAAGAGAATCACTTAAACTACAACATAATTCTAAGTTATTCAACCGTTTAACATAACACAGCGCACTTAATGTGCTTTACTAATGGTTAACATAACCATTTGCCTTTCACTAAGCAGAGATAAATAATAACAAAGTTGTTCAAAGGGAACTGAATCTGTTCCCAGTATTCAGTGGGGAAACAAAACAAAGTAAACACGGTTGGCATGGCAATACACCAGGAGCCAACTCTGCTATTTTATTGTGTCAAAATCGTCGTTCAATGACTTCAGGATTGTTGATTTTTGACAGTTATGTCTACAAAATTTGTCAATCCTTATGTCATTTAGCGTCATAGTTGTTTTTTGAACGAAGTTCCTTATCGTGCGTTGTGAAAGGGGGCTAGACGGAAAAAAATCTTACGAAAAGTTGTCACGACACTTTTTTCGAAATTCAAATATTGTTGACAAGCATTCAAATATTATTGAGTGAATGACAATATTTGAATTTCGCGCGTTGTGAATTGTTGAGTGTATACAGGTTTTTTTATTTTTAATTATTAAATTTTAATGAAAGGAACTTCGTTCCATCCGGGTGTCCCCTGACACCTCTCAAGTTTTTTTTTTATTCGCGGCTATATTATCAGTCTATCAGTCAGTCAGTCAGTCTACTCTATTGTGATCTAAAATTGAACGACCATTCTGATACAATTTATGCCTATACACTTGGACCCCTGAAGCTACGTGACGTTTCTGGAAGATGTAAATTTTCTTTTTCTGGAATTATTATATTTGATTTATTTAGATTAGCGAACTATAGTCACAGAAACTTTTTATCATAAGTGTAACGAAATGTAAGTGGTTAATGGCTCGTAGTCTATTACATAGGACCTCAAAAACATACAGGCGAACTATGGGTGTACAATGCATCTCAGTCTATTTACTTTTTGTAGACAGAAGGTGGCGTATGTCCTTCCCCAGCACGCAATCTGTTTCCTTGCCTAATTTTATGGTAATCTACTCAGAGGTTTATGCGTGAAAAGTCACAGACAAATAGACAGAGTTACATACAAATGTATAATGTTAGTGTGGATGTATGGATAATATGATATCCAAAGTTATTCTTGAATCTTAAAGAAGTGTATTTTTATTAATCTAGATGCAAATAGCACACCCTCCTCATAATATTTCTGTCACTCACTAAAAATAATTACATAATCTATTCTGAGACGAGCACAAGCAACAACACTACTTAGTTAAAACATTTTCTATATATCTAAATATATAGGTAAATACATTTTTTATAAAGCTTGAGTTACATGTGTAACTGTAATAGACACACTAAAAAAAAATGGATAAACAATGGTAGGTATGTACCTAAGCCGATTATTCAGTTTCAGTTCAATTTTTTAGTAAGCTGTGCGAGGATTTTGTTTAGCATACAGTGGAACTCTTTTTAGTGTCTTATGATATAATAGATAACCGGAATAGCCTAGTGATATGACTGCCATTGGACTGCCAAGTGTCGAAAATTCTCGAGTTCGAATCCAAGGCACGCCCCACTGAATTTTCGAAATCATGTAATTAATTATCACTCGCTTAAAAGGTGAAGGAAAACAGCGCCGTGAGGAAACCTGCATGCCTTAGAGATTTTCTAGATGACGTGTGAAGTATGTCAACCAGCATTAGGCCAACGTGGTGGACTAGTCTTATCCCTCCCATTCTGAGGAAGCCCGTGCCCAGCAGTGGGACAGTTTATGGGTTGATGATGATAAAGATATGATACGTTATTGAGATAACTACAAAGCACAGTAAGAATAAATATGTTATAATAATAAGTTTGGACTTTGTCTCTTATACTGCCAACCTAACTATTCCTCTTTTGTTTTACAGGGTCGGCATCGAGCAAGTGATACACCTGGTGTTGCAAGCGTCTATAGGCTACGGCAACCGCTCACCATCACGTGGGCCGTATGCTTGTTTGCCATCTTAGTAGTATAAAAAAAGTATAGACTATCTTCGCCTCACGAGGTGACTACGAACAAAATTAATCTTCCCTTGGCACCTAGATTTGTGGTCGTTCTCTATAAACAAACAAACAATACTGGATTATCCACAGAGCAGTTCCACGACAGAATTATGTAAAACTATAAATCATGATAGTGTGCAAAGCTGCTCACAGGGAGGCAACATCGCGCCGATTATCGCGAACCTGTTCACCATGGAGTAATAAGTCAAAAGAGTAATAAGTCAAAGAGCAAACATGCTCATGGTCAACCGTAGGACGACGGAACATTCCCTTTGAGAATTGCGGTAAAACTAAAGGCTGATTATGAATTGCATAGTGGTAATGTTTAGTGTATTAAGGATTTCTTTAGCTGATATCTATCAAAATATCGATTGACTCACTAAGGAGTATTTTATGTATCTTTATTAATATAGACAAATCTATCTGTCATTGAAATTTGACATAATAATTATATGGAAGTATATGTTAAGGCCAAAATTTGTCTCTGAATCTCAGCCTAAGAGTCATGTTTCTTGGGGACCGCGACCTGCGTTGTCCCCGGTACGGTGACTTTGGATAAACCCGCGAATAAATACTCCATTTGCTTACTGATCTATGTATTTTACAGACTGGGAATAAGTAATAGTCGATGGTGTGCATTAGTTACGAGAAGCGTGGGAGGGCAGCAGTCCACCTCAGTAAATAAGCTGCGTTAATCGAACTGACGTTACTGTGCTTTGTTTAGTTATTGAAACAAGAAAAATTTGGAAGCATTGACGCGTTGACTCGCGAAGAATTTTATAGATATATCTTATTAAAACTATTCGCGTCATACTGACCAATACAAGTACAATAAAGGACTTAGAACATATTTATTAATTTAATTATAAATTAAGATCTTTTTATTTACAATTACGACAGTTTAATCATGAGAACAGTCTGTTATCAAATAAATAGCTGGTTAACTCATAAAACAAAAAATATATATTTTAAACTTCAACGATCAAACAACAAAATGAATTAATTATGTGCGCTTGAGTCAATTGTTCTACTCACGAGTAATGTACATAAAACTGGCTGCCATTGTAAATACACCGTACTAAGATTTACACCCACATAGAGATAAACTGAACAGAAGACCCGGAAGACGCGGGCATTAATTCAGTTGTACTGGGGACTGGACATTCTATTTGTTTCCAGCTAAGAACATTAAAACTAATTAATGTGCAGTAAAATAACATTAAGAAAAGTTGTGGGCAGAGTCGCGGTACAGAACTGTGTGGGATACCGCCTCGACAATCGTAAAATAGAACACCGCTCATATTAGAAGCTATTCGATATCAACAGTACAGTCTTATTTGTAGTAAATGCTGTAATTTCTCTTTCGGGCTTAAATTATGGCTCGTTATGGAAATAAATGGGCTGGCAGGCTATTTATTTTATAACCTCTAACTTGGTACTCCTACGACCTGCTTAAAGGTAAACTACTTTTGTAGTCAGATATGAAAATATACTTGTACCTTGCTCTATTATTATGTATCATATTGGCGATCGCGACAGTTTTAACACTTGATAGCGTAACTCACTAAAAAGTCTTAGAGTACATACTTATAAGCTTAGATTTAAGAGTTACCGGAATATAATGCCATGCTTAACTGCCTACTCCGTTCCGTAAAGCAAATCTAAACATAGAAATTGCCTACCCACAATAGATGCAATCATAGCTACGCGTTTTTCTCCGCAAAACGGTCGGCAGCGAGCATTGCCCGGTAGATCTTAGCGTTTGCTAAACACCATCGATTAGAGCTAACACTAGGAACATTAACGTAATGAAATGTACCGGTGCGGTGGACGTCTGTGGGAGTCGGTCGCGGTATGCCCGGGACAATATTTACCCAGGTCGAGGCGTTCTCACGCACGGGACTCGGAGATCAGTAAGAGTCAATAGTCCAAAATATTGTTTATGTAACAATTTTGGGATGTTATAATGAGGGGTAGACGTTATGTATCGCTTTAACTTTTTACTTACTTTTTAGGATAGAAACCGCTGACATTTTAAAGTAGTATTTCCAATGGTTGGCGTTCAAAAACTGCTATTAAATTTCAGACTGCTTGGAAGGCATAATCATTATTCGCAACCCGACTTCACCCACTGTTTGGTATAGGCTTCCCTTTTGTAGTTCCAATTTCCACACTCTTGTACCAGTCTCATCCATGTCTTCCCTAAAGACATAGCACCTATTTACATTAAATGCCAAGCCATGCCACAGGCAATAACAATAAAGTGTTAGATAAATAAAGTTGTGTCAGGACTCAAATACATTCGCAATACAACTTATTTCACTCATGTACAACTCGCCTGCAGTGACAAAAATACCTCCCTGTTCTAACGTCATCCCTTCAAGATATAAATAGAGAGTGCCGAGTTCTCACTCGCGATTTAGGCCGACGCTTACGCACACGAGTTGCATCCACACGTGCAATGTGCAGGAACAACCCAAATAACACATATGCTTACTTAACAGATTTATTTTAATGTATGTGTTCAGCGAGTATTAAAACATCATCTTTTTAGCCAGTGTTTTGATCTGTTTCAATCAAAGGCTGAAATGTTGTGTTTGATCTGTGGTGGTTTTCATAAATAAACTACGTGACTAATATTATACAGCGGATTGACCAATATTTATATTTTTTATTCTGAATCGTAATTTTCTATTTAATTGTGCGGACATCCAAATGCCTTCATTCAAATGTCATCTTCTATTTTCAAATTACACCAATGTCAATCAATGTAAGAAAGTGCTTGTGTGAGGTGTACCTATTTTTACTCTGAATTCGCTGGTCCCATGTAATAAGTGATCTATTTTTAAACGAATACTAAAAAAGTATTCTCTCAAGTCCAGATACTATATCAGTCTAGTAGATAATAGTATAGAAATAGTCGGCCTTGTACTGGCAACATTGTCACTAGCAGGAAGAAGCAATTGAGCGAATGAGTCGGCGACCGCGGATCTGACACGTTCAATGGTCTGATCACGTGTGAACTAGGCCAGTGGGTAAGTCAACGACCTCGCTAGATCAGGGAGAATGTCAAAACGATATCGATTGTTGTTTTAAGTAATAAATAATTTATAAATATTTTCGAGATTTGGAGATACGATTATTACTACTCCTTTTGATTTTCTTAATTTATAGTTGGGAACGGCTCAAGATTATCTATAAAAGTCTCTCTTCTATAAAGGGACCCGTGCCCAGCAATGGGACAGTACCTATATGGGTTAATGACGATGAAGTGATTCCCTACAAACTAGGCGTTATCGTTACTACTCTCGTCGGAACTGAACCTAACCAGTTAGTAAAATCAAGTAAAAAACCTTTTCCACTATAAACCTGCTAAATTATTTATGAACCAGTTAGCTTCTAAAAATTTCATGTAACATTTTCTTATGTTAATTAATGTAATATTATGTTGTTGATGAGTTAAATGTATAACTCATCATACAAAAAGAGCGGTCAGCAAGACGGTGCGTCATTTATCATCTGCGATATGATGACATTTCAGCCAATTAGCGCATGTTTTGTGCACAGTATCGAGATAATACGGCGGGTTCCATATACGGTGCATCCTTATTGGGCGAAATTTAAACTGATTGGTGGCGCACCGCACGTGACTGAACAATGCACTAAGCATCGAACGTAAGTAAGGAGTAAGGACAGAATTAAACCTTTTGCGTTTATACCACTAATTGGGCCCTAACTTGGATACGGATATCTGGAATTTCGACGAAAGTTCCTAATTAATTTCTCCTAAAATGTAAGGGAATTGTTGGATTGCTTCGTTAGCGCCCATGTGAGCGGTAGAGTTGAGAGACGCTTTTTAAATACAGATATAATGTAAAGTGATTGTTTTTGACTGCATGTGTAGTGAAAAAAACGAAATGGTTTTGGTAAAAGCGGAGATACGTTTTCATCAGTCATTAAGTTCGCAGGCAAAATCGGATTGTGGAGGTCTTCTGGCAGTCGCTTCGTGTAAAATACTGATATTTCCGAATTTGGTTAGACTGGAAGCCGACCCCAACATAGTGGAAAAGAGGGTATAAGGATGATGAATAGGTTCGCAGGGATTGCTGACTGACTAGCCACGGTACGAACTGACTGCGACTGAAAATAAACATACCTATAAATAATGAACTGTTTTTATTGAGTAGCTAATGCCGACACTATAGAACAATTATCAGAGGAGCTAAAATGAACATAATGCGAGGTCAGCTTGAACTGGCAATGTCTCTTTGAGTAGCCGTGTGACCCTGAATGATATTGTGATTCACTAAAAATGCCCCTGACTAGACCATGCTACACTTGCTGGAGTGCCCAAAATGCCCGTACACCTACAACTTTGAGGATCTAAAGAATGCCACTGATGCCGTGTTTGTGTACCGTGAATTAACGTGGCCTACTGGGCGCAAGTAATATAAATAATGTATTTACCATCGACACGAAAAGAATAAGAAGACCAAAAGTGACGATTAAACCCCCCACATTAGTGACACTTAACGTATAGACCACGCTTACTTCACCTCCTGGCTCATACGTCTACAGGAAAATTAAGATTATCTACTTAAAACATTTTTAATGCTAACCTGGAAACGCTAAGATGGGTCCTTCTACTGTCTAGAATTTTTCGCAAAGCACGACAGTTGCATGTCTTATATTTGATGAAAAGTATGTTCACAAGAATACTTCCTAAGTAAACAATTTCTTATTATTGGAGACCTATTATTAGCTTTCTGATACCTATATGTATTGTTTACGGTAATTTTTATATGCTGTTGATCTTCCTTTAATGAATAAATAAATAAAACTTATATACCTGAAAAAGGATAGGTACCTACCATATTTTTTTATTAAGTGGCTTTGATCATGAATGTGCAAAACTTGTGCGGGACAGATATATTACCGTGCAGATACCTTACCGAACAAACGCAGTTAATTATAATGTATGAAATTTCATGATTACTACATAAGAAAGATAATGCTAACTACTTAATTATATGTGGTTAAGTAATTTTTATATTGCACTAGCACTACATTGCACTACATTTCTAAATGATTTTAAAGAATAACTCACCAAGCATCCCATTCATCATTCTGCTAAGTTCAAGGTGTGCGGCGGTTACCAAATCTCTAGCAGAGCTTGTTCGTCACGATGCTGCTTACCATAACAATAGCAGGTACATTTTACAAGAAGGCAACACTGCCGACCCACCTCTATAATTTATGGAAATGACCGCAAACAAAAACATGACAACGGTGTCTACTCAAAATTAAATAGATGGGTCGTGTATCGTGTTCTCCATTGTTTACCTATTGTTCGGTCGCTTCATAATCGTAAATATCATCCCCTGACCCTCTGTTGTTGAACCGATACGTTTTACGGCTGAAGCTATTAAAAGCGACGACGTAGAAATGTGACCGGATACACACAAAGTGTCGGCCTTTGTAGGTTAACATTACGAAGAAAGGAAAATTTAATAAGAAAGCAACATATATTAATAATAATCATCATTTATTGCGCCAAAAATATGTGTACTAACAAATGGTTAGAGTGCTAAGATGTCTCCACAGATTTTGCCGTATTACATTTGCAAATGAATACCTACTAATAATAGTAATAGATTATTAAGTCAGCGTTAATAATACAATAACAGGTATTTTATCACATTAAAAAAATATTTTTGTATTAAAATTTATGGTCCAATTTTTTTTGATATTGTAAAAAGTATTATTTATCAACCAAAGTAACCTACGCTACCGTCGCGCATATACACCTCAAATGTTAAGTAGGGCTGTACCTACCTACCTACTCCTGTACCCACAGTTCACCGGACCGAGTTGCTACTGAGAACTTCATAGAAGAACCTAACTAAAAACACTTTCCTAGTCCTAGAAATTGAACCTAAGAAATCAAGCAGCAGCGATTAAAAGAAGAAGACCAACGAAATACTCAGATGGTTAAACTGCATTTTCATTACGTGTCTTGTTAATAACAGTGTAACTACGGTAGAAAGGTTGAATAATACAACGTGTTACAAAATACCCCGTAAAAATTCAAATTAATTAACAAAGCCAAAAATTTTGTCAGCTGTCATGTCAGGGAACCAGATTATTTAACAGAAAGGCCTACGTACCTATTTTACCTAATGTCTACTTTAATAGTTTTTCTATTTTTCATTTATAAATGTTGTTATTTTCCTTTTTTTGGGGTATGTTATACAGCGTTACTACGGTTCTTAAATATTGTGACTGGACTCGTTATAAGGCCCCATTTAACCTCCTCTCGGCTTTACGAGTAGTTTTGTAACACCCTGTATAGCAAAGTTAATCATATTATTTGATTTTTTTTATCGTGGTGTAGTGGCTCGCGCTGCTAAGTGCCCGGCTTCGCTTTGTCGCGATAACGCGCTGCGGCTCGCTAATTGGACACGATTTATTAGCTTGCTCATACGCAACAACTAAATCGGAACCCGCCTTTAATTTTAACCGGCGACTGCCGCTTTAATACTGTTAGCTTACCAATAACCACAATATTCTGTTAATTAACTATTGTTTAGTGTTCTAAGTCGCGGTTTGAATGTTCCGTTGTTCACGATCGTTCCTTGTTCCCTCACTAGATATCTTTATCTCCCTCCGCTAGTTACGAAACGCGTTCGCCCACGTCCGAATTTCGAATCGACTTCGCTATCGAAAAATAGAAAGTCATAAATTACCGAAGGGCCGCTTTCCCACTTATATCTAGGTTAATGCTGTCGGGGAACTACGGAACTGAACTATACTGGAAGGAACTGACGATGACTTGTTGCTATTTTGGATGCGGCCATAGAACCATAAAATATTGGTTCCGGATGCTTCGTAACTAAGACGAAAATAATTATCAATTGTTCAATTAAATTATAGTGGATACTTAAATTTACAATTTTAATTATATTTTGAATATAAAACAGTTGAATACATCTGAAAATCTGAATATAGAGTGCTGTTTTGCCGTTAATAATTAAAAAGGAAGGAAAATTGTTTCTAGTCTCTCACAGGTACAGAAGACACAAAATGATTATAATATAAAAAAGAGCTAAACCTGCTCGAAAGCAAACAATGCTCCCATCACAGCATACTGAGTTAGGGACTATTCATATTACCTAACAAAATCACAATAATTATCTAAATCATTTATGATCCTCAAATGCATTATTTACCTCCAGTTCCATATAGCTCTACTGCTTTTAACATACAATATAGTCGTTTCCAGTACGAAAAATACTCAAAGATATCAATAGTACCTAAGTGAATTGAGTGGCTGTTAGGCATGTAAACAAAGCAGATGCCAGCGTGGCCCACATGCGCGTGCGATCATCTTCAGTGACGTAATCACGTAAAGCAGTGTTGCAACCTCATTGCTCGGTCAGTTTGCTTGCTTAAAAGTTACTAACAAAATACCTGACAGAACTGTAATTGAAAAAGTAAAACTAAAATAACAAGGAACACACACTACGTGCATGAAACGGTTAGACCAATTCATTGATCTTTCTTGGAGGTGCATATTGAATAATATGATAATTTCAATTTTGATTTATTTGACAACGAATTGCCTAATAAAATAATTGAATATTCTTTTAAAACGGAGGA
This sequence comes from Acronicta alni, assembly GCA_964056405.1. Taxonomy (NCBI): domain Eukaryota; kingdom Metazoa; phylum Arthropoda; class Insecta; order Lepidoptera; family Noctuidae; genus Acronicta; species Acronicta alni. The sequence continues at coordinate 9,615,066 of OZ043927.1, read as the reverse complement.
TCAACTAACCTTACAAAAAATATTTTCTGGAATAAATGCAGTAGAACAGATTGGAGCTGATTTTAATCTCAATCGAATCTATTCACAAACTAGCGAGGCATAAGTATTTAGTTTTTCATAATTAATCACAATGTTACAAAAGGTAGGTAGGTACCTAACTAACGATACAATAAACTGTCGATAAAATGTGATCTGCTTCCTTTTTCCGGATTAACGACATTCATAAATAGATTAACGACTTCTCGTTGACACTAATGCTGCATTCATACAGCTTTCTGGTTTTAATATCGCAGCACTGGACATGAAGTTGACAAGTTGCCCAGCGAAGAGGTTTATTTATAACGGATATAGATTGCAGAATTATTTTCGATACTGAAATGAAACATTACTTATTCAATAAAAAACTAAGCCTTATTTTTTATGCCAGCGCCAGTTTAATTAAATATTCATGTTACAGATATCGAAGGGCCTTCCCTAATCAACAAAAGTATAACGAATCTTCGTGCATACGATGGCTATTATGTATCTTTTGGCAAAATTGCAATTCATTACATTATGCTTCAAATTAAATTTAAATTAATATAGGACTACACAGTGGACGTAAGATATTGATTTTCGCGCCACCTTTGATAAAATTAGTCATCAATATTTTTGAAAATCGAAAATCTAGTGACTCACATCCTTAGTTTGTATGACAATGCTTCCAATACAGGAAAGTATAGGTTTCCGTTAATTGTTTCAGTGTTCAAAATTCAATATTCAAATGAGATGACACAAAATAACACGGAGCTTTTAATAGATGAATCCATATATTAAACCATATGAATGATACGTATGGATGGATATTTGCATACAATCGCGACACTTTGTAAAGATGTGCTCAGAATTAAATACGATAATGTCAATATAATAACAAAATCATTCGAATAATAACACGTTATATTAAGGAATAATGGAGCTTAAAGGGTTCATATCTATTGATAATATAGTAAATCTTAAAAATAAGTCTTGTTGGTCTCCTGGTCCTGGGTCGATTCCAAATTCGAGCAGTATTAATTTTTCTATGAAATTCTCGTAGTAACTGGAACTGAAAGTTTCCCCAGTAAATACACCGGCGAACTGTCGATGTACAGAGGCCAGCACATCAAGCTACCCCAACCTGTCAAAATTCTTTGATAGATTTTCAACTTTAATACAACATTATAAGGTTCATATTCAATTGGGAAAATTTGACAGTTTTGAATAGCTTGACCAGCTGGCATCTGTACATTGGTATACCTTTGCCTAGCCCTTCGGGGAATGTAGGCCTGATGATATGTTGTTATTTGATAAATACTATGTTATCTTATTAGAATAGTCATCTACGCATTTATTATCCACCACAATAAACTACAAATTAATGGCAATAAACTTCAAATTAATGGCAATATGGAAAGAATGGTATTCAACTTCATTCATAAAGGCTGAAAAGATTCCTATTGATGCTGACCTTTGATATAAATGCCACGTTGTTATTTAACGGATGCAACTATGCATTAAAATGCTACCTCTGTCGAAAACATCTATTCAGAATGTAAAACGCGTAAGCAAAATAGGAAAACAATTTAGTTTAGATTAGTTTAGGTATACGTAACCTACATAACAATTACTGAACTAAATAAAATATAATAAATGCTCAATTAGTAATGAATGATACATAAAATATAATATTCCTAATCTTAAAGTACTTGCGGTTAAAATAAACCGTAATTCATTAATTAAGAATTAAACGAAAAACAGGAAGTTAATCATCTCACACTTTGGTTTTAGTTTCAATGATTCATGATAATATTTATAGCTGCAGATTATATTATACAATATTCTTGTAGAATGATTCAGATTCATCATTTACTGATTCTGAGTAATGTGACTTGTTATTTGTTATTCACTAACCAAATAGGTATAAGGTTTTTATCAATATTACTTTTTTTTGAATTATCGCTTTAAATAAATGAAATATCTTAGCTATCAGTTTGTAAGGTGCAGCACAAAATTCATTGCATGTGATAAGGTCATGCGCACATTTCAGGATCCAATAAATCTTACGCATGCGCTGCTGTCCCATCTCAGATATCATCTACAGTTTGAACATGGGCGCAATTTCCATATGCAATGCAATCTTAATTATCGCGTTACGTGTGAGAATCACCAATAAAGCGATGATCTCATAGACATTAATGCCAGTTTGATATGAAAGTATAAACTGGATCCTATTTAAACATAAGAGTAGGTACTTATAAGGAATTTTAATTAACACAAAATATATATATATATATATAAGTAACTAGTACTATCCAAAATCAATAGGATACGAATCACGTCAACACATCATGAGGCCGGTGTCCAAAACGAAATGTATTCGACATTTGAATTGTAAAACTGTTAAGATCGTCGGTAGTGGGACGCGGCGACCTCCGACCTGCGCGTACACTGCAGCGCCAACCGCACCGGATTACGATGTACATTCATCTGTTCTACAGATGTTAATCGCGACCTACTACTCTTTATGGTCGTATTAATGCCGCCGCCAGTAACTCTTTGTTTTGATGTCATATAAATAGCTTATTATGGCTACCATTAGCTCTAGTCATAACACGAGTTATGAAGAAAAATCGTGTCAGTTCCGTGTTAAAATTTTGGCTGTTCCAATTTTCCGTACGTAATGTTGTAAGTTCTACGCCTTGTTTAGATCGGCATGCATATTGAGTTTAGGATGTTTAAAAAATCTTTCAATTGGAGGGTAATTAATCACTTATGCAGCGGGTGTTGAGGATCTGTTGACTCACAGTTAAATTAAATGGAGTACACATAAACTTAAGTGCCGCGTCGGGTCTCGTTTCTTAAATAATGAATCACGATGTGAGAAAAGAGGCAATTACTCTCATTATTGCCGCACATGAGTCACGGCTGAGGGAAGCAGTATATCACATGCGCCGACTAGGGTGGCATGGCGTTGCGTTAATCGTCATACATTATGGCTGGGAATTTCAGATAACTGAAACACAACGGATAAACGCACAGTCGCACAAAATGTAATTTTAAAAAATTAATATTTCAGCCATGTAAACTTCATAATACTTAATATGTCATTATCAACCCATATACTGTCCCACTGCTGGGCACGAGTCTCCTCTCACAGAATGAGAGGGATTAGGCTATAGTTCACCACGCTGGCCTAGTGCGGGTTGGTGGACTTCACACGCCGTCGAGAAAATCTCTATGGCATGCAGGTTTCCTCACGATGTTTTCCTTCACCGTTTAAGCGAGTGATAATTAATTATTAATACGCATATGATTTCGAAAAGTCAGAGGTGCGTGCCATTGATTCGAACTCGAGACCTTCGACTTGGCAGGCCAATGGTCATACCACAAGGCTATCACTGGTTCTCTTAATATGTAAGATAATGTTATTAGTATATTCCCAACTATAAAAATAATGTAGGTATACTTTCGATATACAAACTGTGTAGATTCTGAAGCATATTAAAGCTAATCTACCAGATAAGCTTTGCATGACTAAGTTTTCCCATGTTATCAGATAACCAAATGAGCGCAAACCGAGTCCGTAATATTGATTACTAATTAATTTTATAGCTAAACCTGATCATGTCGAACTAATTTATTGCGGGCGCTTAGTTACGCGGATAAATAACAATTACGTATGTATAATAAAAATAAACTATACTGTATAGAAGTTAATCGATCTGCAAAGATAAATTTATAAATTTGTGGGATAATTTTACACAACGCCATCTAGTCCCAAACTACGCAGAGCTTGTACTATGGGTACCAGATAATGGATAAATATTTTTTGTAAATACATACTTATAATACATAAGAAACACCCAGACAAACACAAACACTTAAGTTCAATAGGCATTTGTGTCTCGTGGGAATCGAACCCACGACTTCGTGATCAGCAGTCCGACACTCGAACAACTAGACCACAGATGTCGTTAAATATAAAAGATAAGCTGACCTTACCGCAGTCTCTATGGATAGGTGACAGGACATCATCTTCTGTGCTTCAGAGATCATAAGCCGTTGGTCCCGGATGTTCTACGAACGTCTATTACAATCGCTGAGTCCAGTTCCGCAAGAAATGGGGTTGTGGCAGTCGTCTGATGGTGGTTGTACCTGCTAGTCGACTACACTATGATTGCGAAAAGGCTATGGATGGGTTAAGATAATGGTACGATACGACTATATTTTAAGCAAACTCTTAATATATCTTCTTGCAGGTAGAAACAGCAAGAAACCGGGTTTTATATAGAACCTTCGCACAACCAGGTAAACTGCAACTCATGGTGGAAATTCCCGAAACCAGAGATTGTGATCAAAGTCTAACCTATGTCTTATAAAAAAAAAACCTTAATCCTAATACCAAATTACTAAGACATAATAAGAGAAAATTCAAAAAAATCTATGTATATGAAAACTCATTCGTATATCTGCAGCATAACAATGCCTTCAATTGATTTATCATACCCCGTCAACGCGACTTTTTCGCAGTAGAATACAGTTTTAGGCCATTTTTAGCACTATCTTTTATGTTGCAAATATAGAAAGAGCTAGTCTTAATAGTGAATGTTTGGAGAAAGTCTATTCAGTAATCAGTAGGTACTAATAAAAAAAAACAACAAAAATCTCACACACATTTGAACTTATTAGGTCAAGATGATCTCCGGATCTAACGTGCTACAAAATCGAAAGTTATTAATACATTGACTGTTGCTGCAGCAAAAAATCAAAGTCTAATCCTAGTTAAGAGGCAATGGAGCTTAAACAAATGCTGACGTTCATTGGTGTACCACTTTCGAAGTCCAGATTAGAGACTACAAATCCACATACGCGTGGAACGGATATGAATAGTACGACGAACAAACAGACGTTCCTAATCACAACAGCATACAATGGAATTGTTTATTTCATCCAGTGAACACGGAAACTGTATCTTGATACCCAAGTGGGTGGTCGATTACTTTCGTGATAGAATGCATATTCTGGCATTAAATTTATCAATAAACACCTTTGTTAACTATAACTTAGGTAGAAAGTATAAATATTTTTTATTTCATCAATAGTTTCCGTTGACCAACAACTCATACTATAGTGGTGAGTATTAAATTTATAGGTAAGAATTTATATTGATTTTTTACATTTACGCGAATATTATACATTGAAACAAAACTACATTTTACGGATTTTATCGCGTTATATTGATATTATAGTCTACCCCTGACCATGGACGCTGTAAAGGTTCCGAAACGTCGGGATTAATAGATAATAATTATCAATATAACGCGATAAAATCCGTAAAAAGTATCCATGGTCACGGGTAGACTGAGGTGGTGGGCGTCTTGATGATATAATTACTGACAGCTACCCTACATGTTTTATTGTTACATGATCAATGACATTTATTACTAATTATTAATTAAAACTAGATGGAGCCGGCATTTCCTAGCTGACGACCTCTGAGAAGAAAAGCCGAAACCAACTCATGGTCTCTTTTAAAGTAACAATATTCAATGATCATGTTTCAGTTGTTAATTATTGGCAATCCGATTCACGCAGAACGAGCTCACAGTATCCTTTGGTCTTGCAGTTGTAGGCCTGGATTTTGGTTTAAAGGGTCCGAAACGTCGTGATTAATAATATCAATATACGCGATAAAATCCGTAAAAAGTAGTTATATTTCAAATTATATTTTATTTTCATACCACATTTAGACATTTTTCACTTATTTTCATTCTTTTACTGCACTTTCTTGCATAAAAGATAATATTTTTTGAAAACAATGACAAAACAAATGCTGTTGATAAAACAAACATAAAAAATATTAAAATCTTAAGTACGAATACGAAGGGTTGTAATTCATAAAAAAAGCATACGGGTTTGTACAAGTTCAAAATTCCTATTCATAGAACAAAAAGCAGCTTGCAACACTGGCACTTGACCGGAAGCACTCGGGGTCTGGTAGCCGATACGAACCACTCGAGATTACTCCGACACCTCAAATAGATCCCATCAGACCAAGTTATTTGATCTTACCACTTGAAACGACCGAAAACATAAAGGATCTTAAGTAGGAAGGCTAGCCACATGACCCCGTACTAAGCTTATTCAAATATTTATAATTTAGACCGTTAAAGTATCTCTTTACAAAGATTAGTTGGATGTGTAGATGGTTATTAATATAATAAAAATATAATATTTTTGGGACATTTTACACAACATTATCTAGTCCCAAACTAAGCAGAGCTTGTACTATGGGTACTATACAATGGATATAATACTTATATACTTTTTTTTTGTAAATACATACTTATAATATATAAGAAACACCCAGACAAACACAAATACTCATGTTTTACCCACACAAATATTTGTGTCCTGTGGGAATCGAACCCACGACCCTATGATCAGCAGTTAACCGCTAGACCACAGAGGTTGTCAATTAAATAATTTTACTGTAAACTGTAAACGTAATAACATAAGTGATACTAAAGTCGTTACTGCAAATATTTTTCGTGTACATTATATCGAAGTAATGATCAGAACTGGGATTGCTATTGTAAAAGGCCTCATTTAGGAATCAATTCATATTTAGAATCCATAGCAGCTGCTAAGCTCAGCTTAGCAATTTTCTAATGTGAATGATTGATGATTATGATTCATACAAAGCGGCATTATAACCCAGATGGTCTCCTTTTTTCGCAATTAGCTTGATAAGCTAGATTAATTTGAGGTCTAATAACCAGCTAGTCCAGCTCAGCCTAGGAAAGCAAGATCCTTCTGGTGTTACTCAAGCTTCACCAGAGCATTTTAGCTCCTTGATTAGCTTCACATAACATATAGTAAGACCAACATCGAAGGGTTCAAAAAATATAAATGTAATAACCAAAGCAATGTATGGCAAGTAACTTTCGCGACACAAACCCTTGCACTTGGTGGCAGTCAGTCGCGTAAAATAACAAGAAGTCGTAAAGAGAACTGCGACGTTTATGGGTCCGTTCTCACAGCGATCCGGTATCAGGACAGTTTTGCACAGAATGTCAATAACGTACAACGTTATGTTAAAATCCAATTTAAAATTATATCAACTCGTGGAATCGAACGATCGAGAAACGACTAAACTTACGAATGGTTTGTATTGAAATTGTGTTCCGTTAATCAGAAAACGTAACAATCTTTCGTCGGTGTTCCAGTGACATATAGGTACAATATTAAATTATACATCAAACCTGATGAAGCTTGCACAGGATCGAAATGAATTGAAATTTTTGAAGAAGCTCATAAACGAGTTAATTAATTATGATGATATTCAATTAAAATAAGAAAGTAATTTACCTTTCCTAACGTCACTATTTCTACCATCGAAACTGGCAAAATTAATCGATTAGGCATAAGATAATAGGAATAATCTATATTAAGCAAATACTGTAGATGATTGTTACGACATTACAAATATAATATTTAGAATCGTGAATTTAACTCGTACATGAAGAAGTACGCACGACCAATCTAAAAATAACTCGCGATTTCTTACCGGTCCCAGGTAACATAAATATGTAGAGTATCTTTAGTCAGCAGAACTAATAGCAGATAGCAATAACATGATTCAAGCCACAGCAGGCATCTCGTCTGCATACATAAATTATATTATGCATGTATCTAATATCTCATTACATTGCGATAGACTCCTTAGAACTGTGGCGCCAACCGCTAATGATGCACTGACTTCAGGCACGCTTCACAGTACGACGGTGACGAATCAAGAATGCAATTTCAAAGTAACGACGTATGGCTTCCAAATATGTAGTAAATTATATTAGAAAAAAGCGTTTAATCAAATTCAGTATACAAACTATATGATTCTAAGAACACTAATACCATTAGTACTTTCAGTCTCTCGGGATAAATAATCTTAAGTCCATGTGAGTAATTAATGTTGCCCACGGTTTTAAAACATCAACACTTTAATGAGGTATTGTCGTTGCGTCACTTCGTTTGGTGATTGCTTATTTCGGAGCCCTAACTTTATTTTGGTCAATTTACTATTTCGGGTACGCCTTCACAATGTAGCATTCATGGCAACAATATCTTATTGTGTGCGTTCCGGAGAGTGAATTAAGTCTTGCATGACTTGAGCTTTTACAAAATGATGAAGATTACTTTCAAATTCTTGCTTTAGTAGGTATGTTTGTGTTGCGTTGCTCTTGATCTTGATTCGATACTTGAGCAGTTGTGCAAGTTCGTCGTACGCAACTGTGCGCCTACGCACATTCCAGCGTAAGATCAAACGTTTGATTTTATTTACCTTTGACACTTTTCATTATCGATTCTCGGTGCAGGATATCGGACTTACCTGAAAAAAAGGAAATATTCATTGTGTCAAAATTTAAACCTTTGACACATAGCAATAATTAAAACTAAATTTGAATTAGTAGTAACTTGATCCTTATAATTTTAATGATGAAAAAACAAGTTTTCGCAATACCACAGTAATTCATAGAGGAATACAAAAATTTTCTCATCATATAAAAAGAAGCTTTTATTATATTGCCTTGCGAGATACATAGCCCACAAAACAGCTATTAATTACAAGTTGCGAGCTATCTAATGAGCAGTTATAGTTCTAATTAATTCAACCTTATGATGTAGGTACGGTCAATATAGTTAACACAATTGTAGATTTCTCCGATAAACGAATAATAGGTCTGCGCTAATTAGAAACGAAAGTATCAGCGAGTACTATCATATTCCTAAACAATGCTATTGACCTACTTGTAATTAGGTTTACTGGTGTTTAATTAAATGTCCCGTATTGCAATTATGCCAGAGGGCTTAGGTTATCTAGACAGTTAACTATCACTCGTCCAGCTTAATTGCACATCGTATTGTCTGAATCACATTGTCTCCAAGAAGATCGTCGCAGACTATTTGGTGGTACGATTAAAATATTTGTTTTTAAAGTGAGATAAACATTAGATATTGAAATACTTTTCTTAAGACATTGACTTTTCACATTCGTAACTAACTACTCTAAAAAAGATGTTAGTTTGAAAATAGATAGCAATAATACAAATCACAAGTTACTGTGTTTCAAAGAAATGCACTTATTTTTAACCTAAATAAATTTATCTAAAAAATATTAATTATAGATATATCCGCCCGTGGCGAGGTGCAAGTGCCCAAGTATCACACACTAAATACCATTACTGCCAACATATTCAATAACATGAGTATGACAGCAAAAATCAATTTCATTTTAGCGTAGGTGAGAAAAATATCTCATGTCGTAACTAAGGCGTATGATTGACTACAACATGTCTAAGGAAGAGAATATCTATGCATATAATAAGCCCTTCTATTTTAATCTTAAGTGTTTTACCGCTTATCACAGACCCATTAATTACAGTTGAATGGAGTCCAACGCCCACTAGACGTACCTATGTACTTACTAACACAAATATAATTACAGTAATTGATTTAAATATCATAATAGCAGGTTGGTCAAGAGATGCAATCTAGAGATTTTGATAGTGTGTAAACAGGGTAATTGAAGCACTTTCTATTATACTGGCTGGTGTTATAAAGTTTCATTATCCAATCTTGAAGCAGCCATCGGGTCGGCGGCGGCGGCGTCGATCCTATCTTGCTTATTATTTTTTTCTGACGATAACTTGTAAACAATGGTTAATATTGAATCGATAAAGAACACATACTTGTAATAAAAGGTGATAATTTATAAAAGATAAGTAAATTATCTAATAGATATGACTAGGGTACACGAACACCCACTCAATTTTGAAGTTATAGCTTTGTAACTAGCATTTTAGTGATTGTATAAGTTAGTATTATTTTGCATGCAAGGGTTACACTAATTTTAGAGTCGTATAATTATTTGAATTTATTGTGTTTGCTCAATCTTGATATTCCGTGTTAAGTACATGGATATTATTATATATAAAGTATTAAGTATATAGATACTACCGTAATGTACTGTCCATAAATACTTTAATTTATGATGAATAAAAACACGTTTGATTATCTCATCTGTTCAGTGTTTGGGGAATAGTCAAAGTATCATATTACAGTAGCTGTACCTTATTAAAATGTCCTTCAATACGGAGGCTGATCCGTGCATCCGTTGAATCTATCCTTTTTACTTCGGTGCACCCATCGATAACAAGGCAGTGGAGATGAAAGACAGCATTTATGATCCCCGGGTGTAAAGTTACCGAAGTAAAAGAGGGTATAATACGAGTCTGTTTATAGTAAAGCTAATTTAAATATTTACCCATTATATTTGAGCAAATACCAAACAGTCGGATAGATAAAACACGCGTGGGAACATTTACGACAAATATGTGAAGTGGGAATTAGTATGGACCGTCGCGATTATTTAGACATACAAGACGTTGAGTCGGTTTACAAATGCAATGGTTGCGATAAGCAAAACGAAAGATGAGAACAATGGTACCACTCTATCGGTTATTATCTTAGTTGCACAATGCAGACAGAAATTATTGAACACAGCAAAGGGTCAAGTAGTTATCCGTTGACGAAAATCCCGAAGATGAATTTATAATTATAAAGTATGTCACAAAGTGTACACACGTTGTGTATTTAGAATAAAACAACTCAAACCTCAACTTGTATTACAATATGTATACAAAGAAGTACTACGGGTATCAATATTGCTTCGACCTGCTTCAAATGTAAACATACGGCTTTCATTTTAAATAAATCACGCACAGCGTCAACTCCACCTGAAATAAGATGAGATGGGGCTGCGCTGTTCACTATGACGTCATCGGTCATCGACCTGCTTGCCTGTAAAACTTCAGTAAAATTCGCAGTCAAAACAAATCGTACTTCTTAAGACGACTTTTACGAAAAGAAACCTCGTCCCTAAAGTTTTAGAGTTCTATTTCGAATCAATGAACTAACTCAAGACATCATTATTTTGTGTAGTTCCGACTTGAACGCAAACACTCCGCGTTTTCCTGTTAGTACAAACTCCGAACCCACTTCTGGATGTTTATTATACTGAGGTTTGCCAAAATTATGTATATTTATTTCATTTTATTACAATGTTAATAAACTTCTTGCATATGTACGAGCTACTTGGATGTATTTATCTTGATTTAGTTAATAATGCTTCATTCTGCTCTTGTAATAGAAACATCAATCTCTGGAATAACATCGCCCACTCTCTTTTCTCTCATTTAACAACTGTCAGAGTTTGGAGAGAGTTCTGTGTCATACCCACGTTCGGTAGGAATTAAATGCACGTAACTTATTATATCCCATTTACTTAGTATTATATCCCATTTACTTAGTAGACCGCTATAATGTATGACAATTTATTTTAATTAATGAATTCAACCAATGTTAATTTTCTTCCACTTGTCAAGTGAAGATTTCGTTGAACTGAAGTGACTCACGAATTTTCTTTTCAATTAAATTTATACTGAGACAAGAGATACGCCATTTTTGTTTCGTGTTCCGGGACTAAGTTGTATGAGCTTTGTCGCAAGTTAATGACTAGTTGTGATTCGCAGAAACTGCCAAGCCTAGTCTGGGATTTTAATTACAGTGCCTTTCAAACTCGCCTCGCGTAATGTATGATATTAGGCATGTGTGATGTGACATTGTGCTGCATATGACATCATAATGAGAAATTCCAAGAAGTTTATATCCATGGGGACGTTTTGTTTCAAAGCAAACAGTTAAGGGCAATAATGTTTATCTTATATGTATATTTCTAGTAAAGTTGCAGTTGTAAAACTTTATTCAATTTTATAGGAATTCCTGTAAACTAATGAGGAGGTCTACGTTTAGACGTGAATATTTACGACGCAATAAAGAAAATAAATACGACGCAGTAAAGAAAATAAATTAGTAAAAATACTTAGACTGCCTCATTAGTCTAGTGGTCCTAAGTGCGACTGCTACGCTAGAGGTCTTGGGTTCGATCCCCAGGTCGAGCAAAGTGTTATTGGGTTTATTTATGAAATTTTCAGTTGCAGCTCGGAGTCTGGATTTGTGCCCGGTTAATAGCAATAGGCTCGCCCCCTATTACATGGGACCTAAAACATACCGGCGAAATGTGGGTGTACATTAGTACAGCTCTGCCTAACCCTTCGGGGACTACAGGAGTGATGGTATGATTTATGTATGTAAAAATACTTAAAAATAAGTAAAACTCCAGCTGCCCAGCATTAGATGTTACCATTGTCTAGATGTTATTAGATTAATTTGAATTAAGAAAACTAAAACTAAGTAGTTGAGTATACAAGGAATAAAGAAAAGAAGGAGACTACATATACAATAGTGGGATATTACAAACTGATGATGATGATGAAATCACATTATTATTATTACTAAGATTTAAATAGGCAGTAAAACAATGTCCCCATCCATTCATTGGTGCTATCCGTCTGACTTCGTACTAATCTGATTATAGACACGCATATAGAATAGTAAAGCATAGCCTATTGTTATTCAATGATGATCGTAAGATACGTGAGATCAATATCTTATTTTATAGACGTCATATTGTGACGTTTAAGCTTTATGCTTCTAACGCCCTTTGAATACTCAGCTTACAAACCAAAAACTTAACTATAATAAACTTTAAAAGGATACTTATTTACTTAAAGCTGCTAATCTAGACAAACAAGAGAATCTCTTACGTTTTCTAAGGTGGGCAATCTATTGATGATTTTTGACTGCTCTTCGCCATTACCGTGGGTACCACTCGAGAAGAATCTTTATGTGATCCACAGATATATGTTTCGAGTTCCCCGCAAGGGCTTGTGCCCAATAATTATACCATCTCTCTTGCATAGCATTCTAAAAAGTTATGTTTATAGGTCTCATGCGCGGTAATTAACCGGGCACAAATCCACTCTCCAAGCTACTATACTACTAAGAATTATACAACACAAAGTGTTATTGGTTTTTCTTTAAAATTCTCAGAACGAGATCCTGGATTCATTTCCCAGGTCGACCAGCAGTTCTGTCAATTAGAATTGCGTTTAGGACCTTTTTTCTTTTTGGCACTGCAGACCTACCCTACTAATTACGCGGGGGAAATATTCATATCTCGGTCACGAACATTTTTAACGATACCATCGGGAATAAGTAATATCAACCACGCACGAATTCTATAACAATTAACACTATCATGAATTCATGATACAATAAAACATTTAGCGGAGGAGAAATTATTGAATTATAATTATAGAGTAAGGGTTACGTAGGTACTTATTAATAAAAGGTACGTGAGTGCGGATGTATGTACAGTTGACAAAAGAGTTAGGTATACAGGCAGCTAATGACATCTATTTTTGTTTTTTGGCTAAGATTGTGTAGGTTATAAAATATCCCCCAGTTGGCGACGCACGAGTTTACTACACGCGCAGGAAGCGAGGAGAAACCTCGCCTTTCGATGGGGTCTGGTGGTAGTACTAGACCATAGCCGTGGTGAATGTCACGAATCCCATGAGCATAACAAAAGGGCAAAGGGAGGCAAGTGCGATTTTTACTCGGTACGAGTCATATTCATATTCATTTATTGCATTCCATAATGTACAAAAATATCGACATACCATACCATCTTCCAGTGATCCATGAGGATTTTCCGTACTTAAAAAAAAAAAAAAAAATGTATCACACAATATGATTGTGTTAAAACGCAGGTGTTTTTAGCTAGCCTACAAACTATGTCAAGTTGCAGATGTCTCACCGCGTGTACACTAAACTTCTTTGTCGACTGTACCTACGTTTACTCAGATAATTGCTAGTGACCACACAGGCAGACGTAATTTCATTGGGCGTGCTTACTGCCCGAGGTGCCACTCTAACCGCGCCCATCCGTAATATACGCTTATATTTATTAAATATTAAAGTAACTTATTTTAAAACATAACTTAATAAATATGTCAGCAAGTTAATGTTAATATCCATGTAACCGAAACGCTCGAGTAGTCAATAAATTTTGAAAGAGACAAACGTATAAAGTTTTAAACAATATTTACCCTGACATTCATATTTATGTAAACGAATCAATTATACAGTCAGCATTGTTTATGGTTTTCATAAATGCAAAATTTAAACCAAATTCAAATTCATTTATTGGTGTGATTTTTGGTACATTTTACATGAGATCTTAATAATAACTAATTAGTTCCTGAAAAAATCTACCTTAAAGGTGTACACTCTCACATAATTATATATTGAAATAATTCTAAATAAAAAATAATAATAATAATAAATATAGAATAAAATCTTGTAAATAATTATTATAATTACAATAAATTATACTGACTGCCTCATTAGTCTAGTGGTCCTAAGCGCGACTACTATTCTAGAGGTCTGGGTTCGATCCCCAGGTCGAGCAGTGTTATTGGGTTTTTCTATGAAATTCTCAGTAGCAGCTCCGAGTTTGGATTTGTGCCCGGTAATGGCAATAGGCTCGCCCCCTATTACATGGGACCTAAACATACCGGGAAATGTGGGTGTACAATTAGTACACCTCTGCCAAACCCTTCGGGGAGTACAGGCGTGATGGTATGTTAAATTATATTTACAGGTGAATTAAATTGACTGCCTCATTAGACGACCTGTGTCTGATTCCTAGGTCGATCAGTGTTTTTAGACTTTTCCATAATATTCTCAGTAGCAACTTGAAGCTTGGATGCGACCCGGTTAAAGGCTGTAGGCTCGCCCGCTATTACATGTAACCTAAACATACCGACGAATATTAGTTTTACGCAAGTTACATTAGTACCCCTTGGGGAAAGGTGTACATTAGTACACCAAACCCTTCGAGGAATACAGCCGTGATGGTAGGTTATACATATTATTAGACGTACCTATTTGTGAAGTTGTAATTGTTGTTGGATATTTGGTTAACAGCATGCTTACTTCTTTTGTTATATCTTTATAATGTCAAGAATGTACGCTTATGAATAGAAAGGAGAAAAGAGAGGCGGGTAAGCTTTTACGCATTTTTTTAAATTTTCTATTTCACAGCTATTTCAAAAGCTGCGTGCAACCGTGCGTGTCGGCCATTGTAATGCGTGGTGACTGCGCGTGCCTGCGCCGCCGCCGGCGCAGCTTACGAACCATTTCGCGGATCACTGCCCCCAATAATTACACATGCCTTATGGACCTCACAGTTTCATACACCTATTGAGGCCCATTCACATTAAATAACCTGTTGATTCTAACTCATCAACTGTATCGATACAATTTGGCCATCGTTGATTTATAATATAATCGAGTGCTATTGAACCTTTTAACCTTGAAAGCAGAAATTGATGGCGCGGGGCCAACCGGTACTGACGATGCACGACTGCTGGGCTTTTAAAAACAATTTGTTATAACTACGACGCTGTGCGACTACTTATACCTTAACTTATAAATTAACTGCCTTGTTAGTCTAGTGGTCCTAAGCGCGACTGCTACGATTGGGGTTCAATTCCCAGGTCGAACAAAGTGTTATTGGGTTTGGTTTTTTGCTCGAACTTTGGATTTGTACCCGGTTCATGGCAATACGCTCGCCCCCTATTACATTGGACCTAATGATACTGGCGAACCAGGTGTGTATTATGTACGAATATAGTAACATTCGTCAAAATAAATATACCTATATGGAGTTTCTTGCCGGTTCTTCTACATAGGAAACGACTAATTTGGAACCGTGCACCAAGACTCGACATTAATTGAAGAAAATAAAACTATTTTGATTGGCCGATTGATAATTAGATATTAACATTAAATTGAAATTAGAAACCTTTGAATCCTAATATTGGAGTGTTGAAAAATATAATTAAGATTACTTATCTGTAAATAGAATCTCTTGTAAATGTGTGGTTTATCATTTTTATTAATTACCTAAAGTTTGTTTGTGAAAGTGACTGCTTTTATCTGTGAGACGCAACTTAATTTAATTATGAAAGCATTGTTCTCGTGAAACAATGGCGTATTAAGTTAAATACTTGGATGTCTTGACGCGTACGTGGCTTAACACCTGTTGTTTTGGAACTGTTTCAGGCTGGAATTAAAAAAAGATGGATGGATCTAGATTTTCCCACTACAAACTACTTACACTTTGTCTACATTTAACGAAAAACCAAACTGGTTGTTGTAAAGTATTTTATGGAGATTGCTTAAAATTTTGATTAGGATATTTAATTTGAATATAAAAATTACAAAATTAACGTGAAAATATTCATATTTAGCGAACCCAAAATTAGAATTATATAAAAATTTGAAAAAATACTACTATTCCAACTAAATTAATGGTAATGGTTGTTTTTTCCTGAATTACTTATGCCTATTAATGACTTGATGTTTTACTATAAAAAAAACTCAGGGTCATCATCATTATGGGTGTAGTAACCTCCGAAGCTTCGTATTTATTTGAACAGATTGGCACACTATATTATTACGAAACCAGCTAATGAGCCACGCACGATTTGAAAGTAAACGTTATTTACTTATATCGTGAGATTTGGAGAACTTCTAATATCACACACCTACTAACATGTTAGCAAACATGGATTATAAGTGGCTGCATACATGCATAGAAGAAAATAAGGTCGACATGAAAATTCGAAGTGCTAAGGTTTGACCAGAAAGGTTGGTTGGATTGGTTGACAAGGAGGTTAACGACCTGAGATCCAGCCTCTAACAATATCATACGGTAGTAGTTTTTTTTAAAGCTGCAGAAATCTTTGTTCGTATAAATATTTCCTTCAAAGCATGTAATCATAGCTGGCAATAACATGCATCTCAAGTATGCAGATTACACAGATGTTAGCGACTCGTTTGCGTGTGTAATAACATCTTTAATACCTATCTACTATTAGATACCAGAGGTCGTTGCACCCGCTCATCCAGCACACATGTGCTTGACGTTATAATCTGTCCTTTTATTTGTCATATCTGTTACACAATACACACACAAACATTCAAATATAGCTATAAATTACATCGCATACAAAATTCATGAAGGAAACACAATTCATTCATAATCTTTGTCCATTCTTTAGTTTATAGCGATCCACGGGCAAGTATCGAGACTTCTTATAAAGCAGTGCGATTTAAAAGTTTAATGTTTGTATCTGTGTTCGGTGTGTGGCCACAAAGTATTGTAATGTTTATTTATTACGTAAGTACAAACCTCTTGAGACAGTTGTTGACGGACACATCCTGCCCACTGACATTGTCACATCGTTTAAATAATATCAGAAGCTCTCATACGCAGCTATATCTCTCCACATCTCGAAGTTATTAAGTTTGTGTACTCTGTTAGTAAAAAGTAAAGCAAACATCCTGTGAGCGAACTAACAGAACATATGCAAGAATAACAATGTAATCTACTTAATAAAACTGGTTTTATAAATGCTTGCGTTCTAGAACAAAAACCAATAAGTACTTCAAAATTGTAGTACAAAAAGTTTTAATGTAAATATTAATGGGAAAAATATTAAGGCCTAGGTGAGCAAATCACAGGCCCACCACAAGATAAATTGATATGATACTGCCTGCAGCCACGTAGGCAATAACCAGCTCACTTTAAAGATCACAAAATTACGCAAAGTATGGACAAATTACTAGTCATTCGTCTATGAGCAGCGCACATAAACATTTTACTATGAAAGCAATGAACCCATTAATCTAACACTTCTTTATTGGTAATATTTGCCGTATCTTGCCTATATGTAATATTAAAAGAACAAAAATACATCGCTTCAACATTTTCCAATAAAGATTATTACGTTTCATGTTAAAACTTTGGAAAGAATCACGTAAGACAGATGTAGGTTTCGATGTAAATGTATCTTGCGATAGAACTACTAATTAGTCCCACGTTTGGTATTATTTGCATATAAGCTCTTATAATTATGACAGATTTGATCAAATGTTATGATGACATAGTAATAAGGCACACCTATGTATATCTAACAATATAAATCAACTTTCATATAACAGCTTTATTCTTAGGTAGTTTAAAATTCTTTCTATACTAATTTCAGACAATTCATTATAAAAATAAAACTCATCATGCGTATTTTTTTACAGTGGTATAGTAGTTCATTTGGGGCATAAATCAAAAGCACCATTACGTCGCCCGTCGTGGCTGGTAGCGTGGCGTGCGCCAAGCCTGCCGGGTCGCGCCCTGCTGCAGCTTACAGAGAACAATGTCGTTACAAGCTGTACAACAATACGACAAAGGGTGTGCGAAAAACGACACTAGTCCTTGAAACACGCGATTTCATTTGCTGAGTAAAAACTGTAATAATATACACGTAACGTACTAAGTTTAATGTCATTAACATTGAGCCATATTTGAAGAGAAGACCAACTCAATACTCCAAAAGTTACTGAGTAAAATCAACAAATTTTGAAGTCGGTCGCGAATGCCAACCATGTCTAGACGGACGCCCTTTGTTGAGCCCGAGCGAGGAACTCCAGAAAGTGACCAGGAACCAGTGAAGGCGGATTTGGAATTTTTGCCGGCTGATAATAATCATGAAACGCTGACCAGTATGAAATTAACTAAAAATATATTACTGTGATTACTTGCGTGCGGCTCTTTTAGTACAGTATTACGTACTAACATTAGTGTGTTTTTTTATAACTTAGGCTCTGCAATAGAAAAATATTGCAGAGCCTAAGTTATAAAGAACAACACTATAAAACGGTATATAGTGTTGTCTTTATAGCTCCGTGTTCATTAAATGCATATATTATGAACAGGCTGTTCGCATACCTCGCTAATTTTATTGATTATTTTATTAGTATTCGGTACTTATAGGAATATAATAATTATACAGTCAGATATGATAGCTGTCTTACATTACGCATGTTAATTAGAGAAAACACCATTAACTTGGAGATTAATTAAAAATACAAGCCATTATACAACTTTTGAAGCTATAAAATTATTTTAAGTAATATAATTAAATAATAATGACAATAATTTTTATCTATTGGCCGCCGAATATGTTACAATATTTACTAATAAAATATGGTACAATACAGCTCAGGAGACAGTACCTCATAGACACTAATAGTGCAATAAATATAACAGCGAAATACTACTCACTCATTAACCAGAACATTTCAGAACCTATAAAGTCTATAAAACTTGAAATTTGGTCAGTATATTTATAGACAGATATAAGAAAGTATTCCCATTTCCATGGGGATCAAACAATAATCATTGCGAATGGCAGTCGTTCTGCATGGATCAATTTTCAGGTAGGTACAAATCATAAAATAATTAAAAAACTACTCAAAATACAACATAAGGCTTGTCGCAATGTAGGAAACATTGCGGCTAGCGCTTGAAATATCTTATGAATCTCTCCTCCAGACTGATCGGTTCTTAGAGACTACTATCTTTAATCATCCTTAAAAATGTGGGGCGCATTAGTAGTTTCATTCAGAGCATCCTGAGCACCATGGGCTAACTGGCTTTTTACCATGATATGGCTCTTGTATATAGCTCAGAAAAAATAATAATTTAGGTGTTGGCTACACCTTTTTTTAGCATGGAAAAATCTCATGGGTCGTATAGCACCCTGGGAAGTGGCAGGGTATTAAGAACTCCTAACGACTAAACACCGCACTTTTGGTCCGCTTACTCCCACTGCCATGGGAATGTGTAAGCTACACGTTCCATAAACAGTCGATTCATACTTCATTTTTCCTATTAGCTGCGCACACCATACTACTCCGTTCCTATATAATTACGCAATTAATAGATCCAATGTCACAAACACTCGCATTAACACGCCATATCGTGGCGGGTAACTATATCCGTTGTGTTCATACCTATTGTAGGCGCCTATTATGATACCTCTACACGTTGGCCCCAAAAATGCGATATTGTTCCATTCGTATTCAAGCTACATAAATGTGTGAGTAATTTATTAATATGTAGGTACCACAGAGAATAATATTTGTAGGTATGATAATTTTGTGGTTTGTATTCTAGAGCTTTTGGAATCGCTAGGGAAAGAAACATTTATTCAGTTGTTCAAGGGCTTATTATAGTATTAATTGGACTCCATTATCAAGCTTCCTAATAGCAACTATGAGGAAAACGATATCAATCGTAAGTAAATATCACGTAATACTCATTTGGAATGTTCCAATAAAAAATCTGTAGGTGATTTTACGTATTTTGTAGGAACCGAGATTTCCTACAAAATACGTAAGCTTTGTTGTTGGCCGTACAATGTTGTTGTTGTTGACATTGACATGGTCACTAGTCAGCTTCTTTAACAGAGGACATTTCTATGTTAATCTGCAGTCTTATTAGTCTAGGTTTTTAACGCAACCGCTACGCTAGAGGTCCTGGGTTCCATTTCCAGGTCGAAACTCTCAGTGGCAGCTCGGAGTTTGGATTTGTACCCGATTAATGGCAATAGGTTTCCCCTTTGTCCCCTATTATTTGGTACCCTAAATATACTAGCGAGCGGTGGGTAGTCATACATTAGTACACCACTGCCTAGCCCATCGGTGAATACAGACACTGCCGGCTAGACTGTGTTTATGTCTAACCTGCAGGTATTTTAGTGCTTACGTCGGGGTTATACATAGATAGGTACCTACATAATTAAGTAGGTAACCTTACAAACCTGTTGACTGACAGTTTAAATTAGCCGGGTGTTAGCTAGTGACATTAGCACCGGCCGTAATTACCGACTGACCCACATAGGCTTAGTTAAATTAATAATTCGAGTTGCAACTAGCGCTGACAAGTAAACCGCCCTAATATGGACTGACCAGTACGCATATATACATTGTAATTGATATAATAATTGGAACAAGTTGTTTTATTGCTTAAAGGATATATTTTCGTACATAAGAAGCTAAAAATAGAGATTTAACCTTGATCTGTGGCCTCACTTCGGTTAGCCTTGACAGTCAATTGTTACATTCACGAATGAACCTAGTAAATTGCTTTGTGGCGTTTCTGTAAAGGCAGCTAATTAGATTTAAAAAAAAAATAGTTTTTAAATTTTTATCTTAACATGTCACGTTCACATAGATATTAACACAAAAAAAATAACAGCCGCACTCAGACACTTCAATCAACGTGAATGAATCAATACCGAACTAAACCAAAATATCTTAGTAGGTGTTCTGTTAACAAATGCAAATACTTAAAAAAATAGGACAAAATGTACTAGCCACTGTTAATTAACTATTATCGTTAATGGACCTGTCTGAATGCGGCAGTAAGTACTAAAAAAGTAATTTCGTACATTGACGCAAGTCCTAACTTTTCTTAGAGCCTTTTATTGATTAGAAAGCTAGAAAGTAGATAGGCTAGGAGCTCGGCTAGACCGAGTAAACATAACCAAATTAACTTGGCTCGAATTCTTTCCCGGGTGACACGAATCGTGACTCAATTCATAGAGCAGAGTAAGAATAGACTAATCCTTACTAATATTTATAAGTATAAGAAAGTTAGTTTGTCCTACTTTCTATGCTGTACTTTTCTAGCGATGTCCCTAAATTTTTGAGGTGACACAGTAGATACTAATGTTAAAGTTTTAACTTATTTTGCATAATTCATAATTCTCTTTCGATTGACTGCACATTTAGTGTCAATAAGGTAATCATTTCGCCACTATCGTTGCACTGAGTGCCGTAGGTATTTGTTTCGAGGCTGGCTGTATCGTTATGTTCGTAAAGTCGTAAATGGAGGAAGCTCTTTTGAAAAAATTAAAGACAAAATCTTAGCAAAACCGCAGGGCAAACCTAATTTAGTTCAAAGCTGGCGAACTAGGTTTTGTCTTCCGAAAGTACTAAAGAATAGGAAGATGAGACCGCACGCGTCGTCCGGTCACGTTGATAAACTACCCGCAACGATTACGCGCGAATTTCAATCAGGCGCCATTCGCGCTTCGCGCATGCAAATCGATTTTGTGATAAATGTTAGCTCGAAGCGCTGTCAACTTTTATAGCTTTGAGGATGGTTGGAAAATCCACAGTGAGAAATACCTTCCCATTGTTTAAGTTAAGTTTTGAATGCCTAAAATAACCGATAGGTACCTACTTAGTACTCATCAGAGTTCAAAAATCTTTGTTTTTTTATATAAAGCAGTATTAATTCATTAACTAATAAATAATCTTAAAACCAGTTACCTAAAGGCATACCAATGCATAACAAGTTCAATCTATAAAAATTACATTCTGCGATATAATAAGTAATATTTATTTGACAACAAACACAGGTACATTAAAGGTGTTATAGATTATTTGTGGCCCACTATGTTTTGCTCTTACGAGCGTACAAATATTTTTATGCAGCTAAGAACATTACTATTTTTCAAAAGCACAATCTATCAATATAATGTCAATTTATAATTTAAATTCAAAAAAATCATTAATGCTATAAAAATTCAGTCATTGATTTGAAATTATTAGGAATTTTATTGAATATTTTAATACACATTATATAACTATTATTAGATGTCAAAGTCAGTCTAGTAAATGGTCTGTATAATTTATGCTGATGTCGCGCCCGTCTACTATAAGAACTAGAAGCTTCCTGAAATAGGTTCTTATGCTTAAATACAAATAAACATGCATCCAAAATATACAAGCATGGAACAGTCAAAATTTTATATTGCCTGTAGTGTTGTAGTATTGTAGTATGTGTATTATAAATATATATTTTTCAAAATAGGTACCGCAAATTTAATGCGGTTTGGTTTAACATAATTCTTTGTTTACGGTGCAGTGTTTCAAAAGTGCTGATTCTATTGAAAGAGCATCAGCACTTAATAAGAAAATTATTAATAATTTTAATGTTTTTTTTTTTTCAGTACGAATAAAATCTTCAATGCATAGTTTTTTTTTAAATCCTTTTAAACAAAACTGAAACTTGAATAAATGATATAAGAGTAATAAAGCGGAATAGTAGGCCCGTTAGTCACATAAAGTCATGAAAGCGATGTAACAGTAGGCGTCAAGTGCTACGATGCATTGTTGCCAGTTTACTGCCGCTCCTAAATATCGACCGGGAAGTAGCTGAGTGGTCTACTTGATGTAAACTACCTACTCGGCGCTCGTAAACTTGCAATTTCCGTAATACAATCCTTAACTGTATTGATAGCATAAAAGGTACGATCATAAAAGAAATATATTTATCCTGTTCCATATTTTTATTGTCTTTTATTTATGCATTCCTAGCTGTTGCACTCGGTTTCACCCGCTTTTTGAGATAGAAGGTAGCCTATGTCCTTCTTCAAAGTCTAATCTGTCTCTTTTTCATCAATATTGGTTCAGCGGTTTAGGCGTGATAGCGTAACAGACAGAGTTATCGCATTTATAATATTAAGTAGGGTATGATTTTTATCAGTCCTATAGTAGGTATACCTAACATATTTTTACGACGCCATTCACTAACATTTTCCTCCTCCATGAATTAAAAAAGCCACTTCTGATACTAACAATCTTTTGTTATAATGTATTCAATGAAATAGTAGAGTCGAAGCAATCATAGTCAAATGTAGAGCCCAACAAAAGCATAGACAAAAGCGTGTAAAACAATAAAGGAACACGCAATCAAAAATTCAAAATTGAGGCGCGCACAATTAGAGTGTATTCACGCCCCAACGCTTGTATTCAAATTTCGAACATTATGATGAGTTTATTTTTTTAGTCCTTTGTTTCCATGACTTTATTTTGTTGTCGCCCTACGCAGGGGACTGAGGACTTTAGTTCATAGCATATTTAAGTGTTATGTCATAATTTGATTACCTCACCATACAATATAATAAGGTTTTAGTAACCTTTCAACAATATTGTTTACATGTTATCTATATTCTCATATAGGTAATACGTGAATTAATTACTGATTGTATTCTTATTAGAATAAAGCTATGTCAAACCTGATTTGCATATATGTCCAATAATCATAAAAATCTATTTAATCTAAAGGAAAAATACCTAATAAAATACTTTGAAATTTCAATTCACAATTTTCCATGATACTGTTTCCGTCACGATAAAATCAACCATGAAATTAAATAAATATCGCACTAGTAGATCCAATTACAGAAGAACGATAAATCCTGCATGGTGTATGACGCATAATTTATTTTCTGCCAGCACGAATACGCATGTCAATCGGCGCACGCGGCGAGGTGAGGCTATGTCATGTACAAATACATCGCACATGTCACCGATAGCCCAGTATGGTGGTACATCTGCTTTTACTGACTCATAACACGCAATGAATCTCTGTGAGTTAACACGTGGATTATACTGGGTGGCAAGTTAAACACATCAAGAGAAAACATTCAAACACTAACTCAATATACGATCTTTACCGATAATTTACTGCTTAGTGAGTATAATTACACAGTGAAAGCTTTAAGACAACCGCTAGTATGCTTACAAAGATTTAGATAGATAAATATAATATTATTTAATGCAAAACAAAAGCAAATTTATTAGTTGCAATCCCAGGCACCTACGTCAGTGCGATTAGGTGTCATTATTTTTAAATCACGCCCGAAATCACAATCACACCAGGAAATTTAATTGTGATGCGGTTATCAGAATTAACTTTCATTCTTTAAAGATGAACAATATGCATAAATACAGGCCTGTAAATTACATTAATATATTTGAAATTTATTTTCAATTCATAGTAATTTAATAAGCTTTTGCATTAGTTGATAAATGAATTGATGTCACGTGCAATATTAATTAGTGGTCTCGGTTACAGGTGTGTCACGGCTTGTCAGTACTCGTTAGGTCATAGAATACAAAAATGTATACAACAGAAGATACAATGAAAAGAAACAGAAACTAAGGCATACTCCATAAAAGACACCAACCAGTAGATCTCAGAAACTATTAATAATATTTCGCGATGACTTAATAAAAAGCTTCATAATCAAATTAAAAGCTGTCGAGCTAATGAACACATTCTATTAAAGCAATAACAAACCAGATAAGTATCCAATCCCTACACAAGAATCGTGAGTCTCATATTCAGACGCGAGCAGCCCATCCATAATTTTCTTGTTCGTCTCGCTTAGCGAACAAGAAAATTATGAATGGGCAGCTTGCCGAAACAGATTGGAAATACAAGTTTGTCGTGTTAGGGAGCCATGCATAATGGGCGCCCGCTTTCCTCGGCATCTAGGCCACAATAACAAGAGGCAATCGCTAAGTGAAATTAAACACGGCGACGACCGACGTCACGGAAATGCACGGACTTTGGATAGGTAATGCGATGCGATAAAACTACCCGCGCGACCGCCCGAACATTGTTTGCCAAGTAAGCACTAGCAAACTTCGGCATTTTTCGCCATTCTTCGGCTAACATCGACACCACTCATCTCATGTTTTACATTTTTCCTAACGGCAAACTTGTAATTAGCGTTCGTCTTTGTTTGTTGTAAGTTTGCTACATGGCATTATCTTCCCACAAATAAGACTTTCTTATTACTGTTAGTAATTTATATGTCAGCATGGGCAGTCACGTTCTCCATAGGTGGGTTCTTTACAGGAACGTGAAATACTTTGGCACCGTTACAGCAATAACTTTTGCTCTTAAAAGTAACATTCATGTCAAGTTGTAAACCTATGGCCTACAACTGAAAAGTTACAATCTTAATTACAATAATATCTTTCGGTGTTCATAAAGCGATAAGCTTGAGTTTACCATCCCTATTTTCTCAATGACTTGGTGTGTTGCTAGGAGGACCAAGAAAATTTATTTTATGAAAGAAATCATAATAAGGAACACTATCTGTGTCCTTGAACAACGCGGCTTATTAGGAACATCAATATTGTTAAGAAACTTTGAAGACACGTGAAAAAAATATGTATCAACATTTTACACGCGGCCTCTTCACTATAAACACCAGCCAGCCAATAAAAAAAAATAGAATAAGAGTTTTAACAACACGTACGTCGAACGTAAAACATTTACTCCGAAATCGGATAAACGTAAACATAGTATGAATGACCTGAAAGATTCTTGAATAGTGTTTACACGCCGTGTCTTCGGAAAGTTCGCACCACGCTGCGTTGCTACTCTATTCTCTATTAGCAAACATTTTTGTTACGAGATGAAGAAACAACGATGTGTCGACAAGTGAATTTACACACGCTACATACACAAACCGCTGAATGGGTTAAGAAAAACGTTGGCCAGCACTGGACGGAGTCTTGTGAAACTTTCTGTTCTATTACGATGAACAATATACATTATATTTTATGAATATTAGCCTCAGAAAACAAGAAAGTTTTCTTTCTGGTTGTAATGTATAATTCTACATACAAGCGGTTATTGCTCTGTGACTATAAATATGCTATATTGAACCTACGTGCTACATCGCGAGTTTGAATATCGTTGTGTACGAACTATGAATGTGTGTCTCACACGCTCTATCGAAACGCGATAGATACATTTCCATCTGCCACTAAAATGTCTAACTTATAGATTTAATATAAAAATTATTAGCTTCGATGTCGATATAATTTTACATTCCAATTGATCTCGTTTAGGATTTAATGAACTCTTACAGAATCTCCCTCTTCATAAGTTTGAAATTTTATAACATTGTTAAATTATTTTTTCTAATTTAAACTACCGCATTAGCTCAGTGGTCGTAAAGGCGACTGCTACGGTAGAGGTCCTAGGTTCTCAGGACAAGCAGTGTTATCGGATTTCTCAGTAGCAGCTCCGAATTTAGATTTAAACCCGGTTATTGGCGATACGCTCGCCCCCTATTACATGTATAAAAATTCGAGTTCTCTCTCTCACTCACTGCGTCGGAAAATACATGCGTAATTGTATCTAAATTACTTAAAAGCTTAACTGTGTCTTAGGTAAAATATTGGCTCTATCTGAATGCTTAATTCAGTCCAGTAGTTTCCTTTTTCATTACTTGGAATCAAATTAGGAAATATTTCTAATAAATTGAACGACACAAATGTCCCGTGAAACTGTAGCTGTGAAATGAACCAACAATCTCCGAAAATTCAATCAGACAAAAATATATCTCTCAAGGACCATTTGTGGCACGCGTCCCTTTAAGTATGGGCACGTGGTCTCTCAGATGCACCGGGCCGGAAAGTAGGCCGTGCACGATACGATCCTGTCAAGCAGCGGCTGGGAAGTGCACTGAAGCGGAACAATCTCTTTGCACTTACATTATATATGATGGCTGATGGAGTGATGGCCCATCCGCCAATAGGGTCGGAGAAAGTGACAAATTATTGGACGAATGTGGACGAAACTTTGTTGCGATTTTTCTTTTGTTTCTGAATCGAAAGACGATAAGTGATTTTTTTATTGGGATCATGGTTTTGATATGTAAGTATTGATATTGTAATATGAACACAATTGGACGAGAGGCAATTAATTTATCATATTTATTGAATCAAATACATAAATTTACCTGACTGTAAATTTAACTGTAGATTTAACGTGTTCAATTTACTAGTTCTTTTCAAAATGCGCCTAATACACTTTTATTACGTATCTTTAAAAATACTTATTACCCTCTATTCCGGAAATTCGATGCTTCTTTCCGGACAACAACAACACATTGTAATCCCGGTCATTGAAATCACAAAGCGCAAATGACAATATTCAAGGACTGCCATAGAAATACTTCTATTTAGAGAGATTCGCCAGTCTTTTGTGTGCTCCCCCACACAGTAAATTGAAATAACATTGAACGACCTTAGGTAACATACAATGAGTAACTTGATATTTCAACACGACCGTTTCACACTGAAAGCTGATAACTTACTTAACTTAGTACGGTCGACAAAAGAGTTAAGTATACAGGCAGCTAATTAAACATCGTGTTTTTTTAAAGATTGTGTAATTATGTATCACACAATATGTGTCATAACGCAGGTATTGTAAGCTGCTACACATCAAACCCTTGGACGGGTTAATTATTTACATCACAATCTGTGTAAAGATGCAGATTTCGTTCGCTACCTGTATACCAAACTCTTTTGTTGACTGTACCTACACTTTATTTGGGACTTTCTCATAATTTACCGTAAACTTATCGGTTACATAAATAAGTCGTACCGATAAAGTCTGTCAACGTATTTACCCTACTAATTCGTCTTCCTCTTGACGCGATATATTGCCTCTATTTGTGTAAAGTTTATTCTGATTTGTTTTACATATGGGCTGTATAAGTTTACGATCTTGCTTGGAACTTAACATTAGAAAGCGGGTTAATTGTTCTCGATTTAGAACAACCAGACTAAATTCAATTTCTCTGGTTACAAGTACTTTATTGTTCTTGCCACACCCTTCGTTCTTATCGCCACGGTCATGCCCTTTTTACTTACGAGATTAACTAAATTAACTAACATCAGGAGAATGTAAAACCAATGAAAAAAGTGCAGGTGTTGCTATAATATTTGAGCTTTAAGTGTACGTATACGTCAGTATGTACTTATAATATACTTTTTCAAGTTCTCAAATACCATTTGTCAAGTAACCGAAGCCAGGTGTCAGACTAAAATTCTTACAATTAGGAACAAAGCCCTCTATGATGCCCTATGTTCCGCCGTCTAAATAAAACAGAACAACGCGGGACTTGTTCCACTCAGTAGGTAGGTACCACTCGCAGCCTACGGGATAAACATAGTTCAGAAACATACGTACCATGACTGTATCTTGATCAGTTGAATAAATTATAATCATGAATATTAATACCGACCACGTGGGTTGCCCGCTCAATGATGAATAACAGTTGTATGCTGACAACACTTACCTAAAACAAAGGAAATAACGGTTTAAATAACAATATACATATAACAGTTTAACTGAACGTGGTTTTAGCATAAACAAAAAGCTTAGCCATACAGTTTTCGTATTCGAA
This sequence comes from Acronicta alni, assembly GCA_964056405.1. Lineage (NCBI taxonomy): Eukaryota > Metazoa > Arthropoda > Insecta > Lepidoptera > Noctuidae > Acronicta > Acronicta alni. The sequence goes on along the minus strand of OZ043927.1, from coordinate 9,586,099 downwards.
TTCATTGAACGGGGGTGAAATGGAATGAAATAATTAAATTCTCTTTCGTTTTCTGTCAGTGTGACGTTAATTTATTTGATGTGACCACCCCGAAGAGCTATTGTACTGCCCTTCACGCCAATCACTTGGACGTGACTGGGGAAACCAATTCGGAGATACATTGTCCGAACCGATTTAATAGCGCTTTTGTTCAATATAAGTGAAATGGATCATTCCCAAACCATAATAAAATACGAAGAAAATAACTATTTCTGGGTTGTTAATAGTAGCGAAATTCCAATTCATTCCAGTGCTTCTCGAAAAAGAAATAAAAACAAAGCCATAAACACTTAAAAAAAACTAAAGTTCTCCAATAAACATCCATACGTTACTCAAACTTAAATTAAGTACCGCACCATCAATAAATCTTCATATCTAAATGAAACGCATAAAGGGCTGCCGTTTCATAGCTTTTAAATCGCTTTATTAAGAAGCTTTTACATTAATTAATGATCAAGCGCCGGTATATCTCAAGAAGATTGTCGGATCAATGTAAGCCGGGAATATGTCGGTCCTTGCCCGTGGCTGAAGTAAATTAGTGGGGCATTCACGTCACCGTGACGGGAACAATGAAGACATATTAAAAACGGCTCCAGATACAAATAAAGCGTACAGATACACAAAAAATAACACCAAATTTGAAAATGGAATGCGCTGCCTCGTTAATTCCCTTTATGGATTATTTGATGAAGAAATAGTTTTTAATGTGGTTCTAATAGGTACACTTGAGTTCGGAATGTTCTTTTATATAATCATAGACGTATGTATTTAGGTTCTAATGTAAACAGCATGTGCACATATTTCAAGAACATAAAAACATTGTAACGAATTAGGAAAGAGTAATAAAGTTGACAATAAAATTCTGATGAATCGCACACACGCATCTTGTGACATCAAAGTAGTTATATAAGTTACGTTACAAAGAGGCAGTCATAAATAACTATTCTGCAATCAAATATGAAGTAAATTTATTTTATTAACGTTGGCAATACCAATAGTAATAACAATGAAGGTTTTTGATGCAAAAAGTGTGACATTTAAGCGCGTTCATTTTGTTTAATATCGAAAGGATCAAGAAAATGCCAGAGATAATGTACTAGCATTAAAGTCTTGTAAACAATCCAGTCCCACAAAAACCAAGTTAACAAATAATGACGTGATTGCAGTCGTCGACAACAAATACCAAAATATAACATAAGTAAATGTGCTGCGCCTTCCTGGGCTATTTAAATCCAAGTTCAATTATTTCCCCGGGGGATAAATTGTGTTGGGATGCACATTAACTCAGTTAATTTACTTTTATATTTAACTCGCCGCTACCGAGGATATCTCGAATTACTCTCGAAGCTGTTGTGTTGTTGGTAATGGAAAAACAATAACAGTAAAACCACTTGTTGTTTTAACTTCTCGGAGTTATTATGGTCTACCACGTAATTAAGGAACTACTAACCGTTTAGGATGACTTAACGTCTCGTATTTCAGATTGCAACTTTTATCAATAGGTCCAAATATACCAGTAAGTAAGTAAATATCATCATCATCATTATTATCATCATCAACCCATATAGTGCTGAGCACGGGTCTCCACTCAGATTGAGAGGGATTAGGCAGTAATGCACTACGTAAATATACCAGTGCATGATTCGCACAAATAACCATAAATAAAACTCATAATTTACAATAACTGCCATCCGAAATCATATCTCAATCCGACACATTGATTTAACATAAAAGAAATCAACGGTTACAGTATTCCTTGAAAACATTGGCATGTCGTACAAAAACACAAAATGTTTAATTATGAACGCGATTCACTCGTGAATGTTTAATGTTATCGTCGTGATTGCAATTTTTACGGCATTTTGGTCAAACAAAAAGCTTTCTTGTGTACCGAGCGCGATATTTCACATGTTGTATGAGTAATAAATCGCTGTCGGCAGCTTATTACGGATGGTAATTTTGTAGTGAAGGCCTTATAAGAGCATGATTAATTATCCGATATGGTGTCGAGCGCGCTTCTTCCTCGATCGATTATTACTGCAGCCACTATCAGCCCTCAGCAGTGTCTTAATGGGGATTCCGAAAGCTTCGTTGTCGCTTTTTGCGGCGAACCTTTAATCATTAAGTACAAGTAATGTTTCAGATAACACTTTTGGCGTGGTGCGTGTGCAGACGTACCATTATGCATGTTGGCGCATAAGCATTATTATTTTCTCTTACGAAATAAATGAAGCTTCTCTTCTGTTCGTGTTAACGGAACGTAGTAAGCACCTATAAAAAGAATAATTATTTATCAATATGCGGCAACACATATATACTATATTAAGATATTGTATCATCAATGATTGTTTCGTTAGTCTAGGTTAGTGGTTCTAAGCGCGAATGCTATGAAATTACCAGTAACAACTCGGAATTTGTATTTGTGCCCGGTTAATGGCAATAGGCTAGCCCCCTATTACGTGGGGCTTGATGACGTAATTGTAAGAAGACTACATAATATGAAACTATTTTTTTCCAGAATTCTGCCAAATATTTCCAAGCTGTTAGAAACTTTATACCTACATATATGTATACGCGATAAAAAATACTGAATAAGTACCTACATAGTACAAGCACTGTTATAATAAAAAAATTACAATAGGTGAAAAAAAAATTGAAAATGACACATAGAAATTATCGCACTCAATGACAGCTGTTTGATATAAAACGCGATAAAGAAATTCGTCAGAAATCTGTGAACAGAATGATAGTGTTGTTACCAAAACGTGGGAGGTGCTAAGGCGTGTAATAATCGGAAATGCATTCTATTCGATTCCCGCAAAACGTTGATTCGATATGGGCGATTTACGATACGTAATTACACCGGTCAAATCATAGCCGACTGTCTGTAGGCAGACATTACTGCAACTAATAATGCGTGGGATTAATACCATTCATTTTGTATGAACTTTACTTGGATAATTCTCAGGTTCGGCGAATTCGTCTTGCATATTCGCTGTAATAAAATCGATAATAATTTTATCGAGGTTTACTTATATTTCAAATCATACAATGCAGTTGATATTTTACTACTTATTATAATAGAGTCGATATACTTGAGATTGGAAACAATACAATCACATCACACAATCATGCCATAGGTAGTATTTGCTATCTAGAATTAATATTAATAAAAACTATTTCATTTTAAATTGAATACCTACCTAGGCTCGTGGCTAAGTAATCTACGCTGATCAACCGATCTGCAGCTGTAAGAATTTCTTTAAAAACTTAAAATTACTTAGCGTACCCTCACTATACATAATTATTTGAAATGGCTATCTTTATTAAGTGTCATCCATCCTTATTTACACTAGAGCATAGGTCTCGCAATAGAAGTAAATTAAATAATAACCTTTGTAGACAATATAAAACTAGTCTGTAGAATAGTGTGTTTGTTATGGCACCAAAGCTTTACAACAAGATTCCTAATAGTATTAAGGAGTGTAGAGATATTCGTGTTTTCAAAAATAAGCTGTTCCAATTCCTCATTGAACATTCATTCTACTCTGTTGACGAATTCTTAGTATTAATGTCCGATTGAATGTGTCTAATTATTACTTTAAATTTTAATTAATAAGGAATGACTTTTTAGACTTTTTAAACTATTTGACATGACATTTGTATGCCCATGAGGCTGATCACAGCATGACCTTTGTTTATTACTATGACCTAATTATTACCTGTGAATCACAAATAAATTATTTTGATTTGATTTGATTTTATTTGCAAGGTTAAGCTGCGCTAGCCTACTGGATGGGTGACCATTGTTAACACACCGAGACCCCTCCGTGCCTCGGAGAGCATGTAAAGCCGTCGGTCCCGGTTGTCAGATGCTCAAAAAGCCTGACAATTAGTCTATCCTCACGATATCGGTATAGCCCAGAAATTGGGTTGCGGTGGCTTGATGGCAGTCGCTTCGTGTAAAATACTGATATTCAGCCGCATCTGCTTAGACTGGAACTCGACCCCAACATAGTTGGCAAAAGGCTCGAGGGATTCTGTTTTGAGAATTGTGAATTCATAGCTAAAATGACACATTTTCTTCACGGGAATCACAAAACCGAGTTAAAATTAAATTAAAACATTTCACCATCGTATAACGATTCCAATTTGCATTTCATGGTTTATATTATACTTATCGGCATCGCAACAAAAGGGTTAAAATTATTCAATCTAAAAGAGAAAATTCGAACTTCGAACGAGGCGTCAGAAAAACATGGCGACGAAAACGGGTATATCTCCCACGCAAATTCCTGACAGGGCACAGTTTGCAGTGTCGTGGTGCCAGCCAACACGCTGCAGAATAACGCACCTGCCCAGCCCTAATAGCAGCACTTAAGTGTTAACCACACGCGTTTTATCGACACCCAACGACGTTTTTATGTCTCACATATAGCTTTACAAGGCGCTTCAACACGCTAGGCTTATCTTATAACACTGTTTAAAACTTTATATTAAAAAAACATTCTCAATCCAGAAAATATACACGCGCAGTTATTGAAATAATATTATTATTGAATGATCCAAGATTTTAAACTACTGTATAATAGTTTTAATACTATATCTTTTTTTATAAAAAAAATCATTAAAATGGACACACTCAGGTCAACAGATATCATAGTGATTGTGTAACCGAAACCCAATACGTGAAAGTTTGCGTTTAAGATTTTTCTTGAAAATTATTCAGGTGTGGGCGGACTAGGGCCTCGGGTAATATGGAGTTACATTTAATATAAATAAATGTATAAAATAAACATCATTTCATTTTATTCCGTAGAAAAGACAGTCGTGAGGTCGATATTCAAATCGCCTTTGCGCCAACTTGACGCGCAACATAATTGAAATGTATTATGCAAATACATTTATGCACATAAATAACAGCTGACACTTATGTACGGCGAGGTCATTGTACCTGCACGCGCTGATTCATCCACAAATTCGTGATTAGGAAAAAAATACATAACTGTATAACAGGATATCTACAAAAAGTATAGGAAACTAAATATTAATATACACACATCAACATAATCTGTCCCCATGCTGGGTACGGGTCTCCTCTCAAAACGAGAGGGATTAAGGGCATTGTCCACCACAATGGCCTAATGCGGGTTGGCAGACTTCACTCACTGCCGAGAAAATTTCAGGCATGCAGGTTTTCTCAGGATGTTTTCCTTCACCGTTTAAACGAGTGATACATTAATACGCACATGATTTCGAAAATTAAGAGGTATGAGCCTCGGAGTCAAAATGGAGACCTTGGACTTCAGTGGACAGTCCAATGGTCATATCACTAGGTTATCACTGCTCCATAAACAAATATACATAAATATACATACACTACCTATTATATTATTAATTTATATACATTGTACTATATACATTAAACACGATTTAAATCTTTGACTATACCTACACTTAATTATTAATAGCTGACCCCGCAAACGTTGTTTAGCCATAAAAAAAAAATTTAGGGGTATGAAAAATAGATGTTGGCCTATTCTCAGACCTCCCCGATAAGCACAAAAAATTTCATCATAATCGGTCAAGCCGTTTCGGAGGAGTATGGCAACGAAAACTGTGACACGAGAATTTTATATATTAGATAAAAAAGTCACACAAGACGGGATTTTTGAAAATTCGCGGGTACCTAACATGGAGACCACGGCAGCCAATGTTCAATATATTCCTTTAAAGTAGGTACTTTTATCTCAATACAACCCGTATTAAAAATATCAATTTTTACAGATAACATGCAATATGTGCACTTCAACTACGTGCTCTAAAATACAATATTTAGTAGTATAAATAAAATACTAGGCTTTATGTGGGACACGATTTAAAAACATGCCTCATCTTTAAAAATAAATGGTAATAGATTGTTGTTTTACTGTGGGCACAACTAATATTGACACAACTAAAACGTAATCTTAATCTTAACTACCTAACTTTTCATAACCCACGGAAAATCCTCATGCATCGTTCGCCACCTAGGGAGGTGGCAGGGTATGTCGGACTCAGTTGCCTTCACTTTCCCTATAATTATAACCATGGGATCCGTGAAATTGAAACGACCATGACAGGAATCTAAAGTATCTATTAAATTGTATTACGTAGGTACCAATTATTCTAAAACAATTTTTTAAGCATACCTACCCTCCCTCATCTTCTTATAAAAATCACCACATCATAATGGGATTATAAAAACATGTTGATATATGTTGAGCTAGTCGTAATAAGCGATAGTAAAGAATACAACATTTCTATTTTATCATAATTTTAATAATAAATTGTAGTCTTCACTGAATTTTAAAGCAAGCTTTTCGAATGACAGGGCAATTCTATATTACTAGCGTGGAAAAGTTACTTTTAATTATCGTTGTAATTTGAAAATCGTTATAAATTATACCTAGCCTTTATGTTATTCTTTTGCAGTTGGCTTCACTTGCCCTATAGTTATGGCCAAGGGATCCGTGAAATTCGCCACGAACATGACAGGAATCTTAAGTACCGATTAAATTGCATTATGTACCAATTATTATACATATAAAAATTTTATCTTCTTATAAAAATCAATTGTTGTTAATTAGTTTCGCTAAAATACAAAAACGACTTCACCAATTTCGATTAAATGTTTTGTATTGTTTGACTGAGGCCCTTGATGGTTTAGATTGACAATTGGACCCGGTAGGTGGCGCTGCAGGACAACGTCTGTCGGGTCAATAGTCCATAATAATATTATGTTGCTGTTCCCTTACCGTATTGAACTCTTTTATAAATGTAACGCAATTAATTCAATAAATAAAATTTCACACTTCGCACAAACTAGAAACCGAAACCGAGACCAATAAGACAGTTTTAAATGTAAAACATTTGATTAATTATGAAATTATTCTTTTGTAAGGCATTTAAATGAATCACAAAATTATTATGAATAGCATTTCCTTTGGAGTGATCTCACCACTAATTCCATTGGATCACTGTAATCCGCTTTCCAAGAATAAATCCTGTAATAAAATTCATGAGAAGCTCAAGTAGGTATATACAATATATTTATTGGTTTCTATAACCAACATATACATTATGTATGAGTCAATTTATCGTTATTAGCTGATATTAGCTCCCCCTATTGAAATAAATTCTACCAATCCCAACATTATTGAAATAGTCAGTAGGTAATCTGAATCTCATGTTTTTTTATGTTAGCTTCTAAAGTATTAATTTACCTACCAAATATTATTTTTTTACTTTTCTTAGTAATGTGTTTCCTTGCGTCGTATGCAGTGTAAGTTTGCTTAACCCATTATAAAGGTGCATCCACACCGCAGTTACTTTTTGTGGAGCAACGTTTCCAAGTGTTAGTGGGCAACATCCGATAACAAAAAGTTATTTGTTGTTAGTATATGATGTTAGGTAAAGTTGCGTCAACATGGTCGTCAAGACTATGATTTTAAAAAATCTTCGCGATCAATAAAATGCTAAGTTTTATCTACAAGTGATTCACTGCTGTGTTTTTCAGTGATTATTTTAGTCAGTCCCAACCCCAAATTTGTGTACTGAGCGAGCACTGTTTAACGTGAGAACTATTCCATATAAGCATAGTTCATGTTTAACCTTAAACCATATGTAATTCGCTCAAAAAGGAATTTCTTGAGATACCCAGTCACGAATTAAAAAACCTTGTAGGTAGTTATGTAGAATAAGATTCTAGATCTACTGTTCATCTTATATACTGAAGTGAGCTTGTATGGCTGTCTGGTAACATATACGCAACTACATAATTAACTTTGTTGGAATTCTGCGTGGAAAGCTAATGAAGAATATAAGAACTATCCCGACCATACACGTACATAGACAGCTAGAACATCTTCATGATTGAGGTATCTATTATACCACAGCAACAACATAATTCAAATTCAAATTCAAATCTTTATTGCTTTCATATGTAATAAGGATGTTACAATAATTTGTGGTATCAATATGAAACCCTGCAAGGGCGCTGCAAAATTAATATTTTAGTGGAATTTGGTACGATACAATAACAATATTATCATTTATATTTAATTAGGTATTAACAGTTATCACAATAAAAATTAAATTAAATTACATAAAAAAAATATCTATATCTAATTTATACTCATACAATTATTACTATTTGTGTGCAACTATTATTATTTAATTATTGTTATTATTTTATATATGTATTATATTTTATTTGTATTTGTATGCATGTCATTACTAGTGTGTATCATTATTATTATTTTATATATGTTTATTATATGTTTTATATATGTATTTTACATACATAATTATGATTACAATACAATAAGAACGGCCAATTTTACTAAACATGATTATCAAAAATCGGCTGTATCTACAAACAATCGGGATTTAGGCAAGAGGGAATTCCAGCGAGATTTGGAAAACCCGATCAAAGTGTGGGCATGATCACGGGGCATATCTTGCCCACATAAAGGCATAAAAAGTGCAATAATACAGGTTATTGTCAACTACGTAAAGAGAGTAACGGCACCCTGTAAACTTTTACTGCACGCCGCTCGTAAACGAAACCCAACTATATAAACCATTGTAAAATAAATTATTACTATAATCCTAAAAGTTATGCAAGCAGTATCAAATGATAGTGCTACATTTCCACATCGTAATGGGATTATAAAAACATGTTGATATATGTTTGAGCTAGTTGTAATTGTAATAAACGATAGTAAAAAATACAGTATTGCTATTTTATCATAATTTTAATGTAAATTGTAGTCTTCATACTGAATTTTAAAGGAGGCTTATCGAATGACAGGGCAATTCTATATTACTAGCTTCTGTTCGCGACTTCGACCGCGTGGAAAAGTTACTTTTCATTATCGTTGTAATTTGAAAATCGTTATAAATTATGTTATTCTGATGTAGATATAAATAATAATACTGTAAAGTTTCATCAAAATCCGTTCAGTAGTTTTAACGTGAAAGAGTAACAAACATCCATCCATCCATCCTTACAAACTTTCACATTTATAATTTACAATTATAATATTATTATAGTAGGATAAAACGGTTTTCATTTAAGTATTCGTGTTGAACCATCACGCCTGTATATCCCGAACGGATAGCCAAAGCTGTACTAGTATTCACTCAAGGTTCGCCGTAAGCGCAACTAAGCTGCTATACTTGCGGTCCATTCCCAGGCCGACCAAAGTTTTATTAGCTTTTTCGATTGAATTCTCAGTAACAGCTCGGAGTCCAAATATATGCCCGTTTTAAAAGCTATGACTCTATATTTAGAGCTCAGCTTATACTGGAAATTTATGGCCCGTTGCCTAGCCCAGTATCCGTGAATTACAAATTAATTAGGTACAGTCATCAAAAATTGCCATTTTAACTTCCTAAATCTATGTTGTTTCTGGGTAATCTTAATACCTCTATCGTTATTAGTATAAGTCGATTGTCAGTCTTCGGACTTCAGACTACTACTAACGATTGTCAAGTGTTCTCCTGTGACAGGCGGAGACTGACGACTTATCGTAGCATTCTAAAAGCGAATGGTCACTCATCCGTATGCTGACCGTGGTAAGCGCAGTTTAAAGTATGAGATCAGATGTATTCATGTCACGAAATTTTATTCATCAATGTTTAGCTTTAAATACAACATAACATGATTACATCACACGTTATTAAAATAATATGAATGAACATAATACAAGTATTTTACTTGACAACGAAGGCCTGTTACCCATAAGGTTCTTTGATAACCGCCAAAAATAAAGTGCGCTGACTCCACGATGACGCAACCCTGCAACCGGTCTTTTTAATTGCAGCATTCTTTTATGAAGCGTGTCCTGACAATAAATATAAGAGCTGATAGCCTCATATAACAAATTTATATACCAATAAGTATGGCGCAGAAGCGCAAGTAATGCACTTGGCAATAATTTTAAACTTACGAAAATGAAAAGCGAATATATTGATTTATTCATAATTATTTATTAACAAAATAATATTTACATTATATAATTTATCGCTCAAATAGCAAGATTTAAGTATTTTGAGAACTGATAATACGAAATTTGAATTTATTTGATATAATTTATAATTTTCCTTCAATCATGAAAATGTCATGAAATCGTTACATGGCTCAAGTCTAAAACAGATTGTGAACTCTCTCTTTCTCTCTTCGTTCTCTTCTTCTCGTTTCTGTAAAATACTATATAAACTGAGAAGATTAATACTTACTGCAAATGATGTTGACATACGAAACAAATTGTTAAGAAAATAAAACTTAACAAATTACAAAATAAAAAAAATTGTTCTGAGAAAACGCAAACTTAGCTTCAACCCGCTTTTACCGATAGCAATTCCTTTCCCCCATACATAGTTTATTGCGTTTCATCAAGTCGGCCCCCATAAAATGATATCATACGCATCATTATGAATAACGAGAGACACTAATGCATACTAATCTTGCGGCCGTGTGGCCATACTAATGTTGCGGCAGCCTTGAGGCCTATGAAGATTTATTCGATACCGCTATAAACTGACGATACTAAATAATGATAAACCTCTAGCAAATGATGATGAAAGGCCGTTCTATTAATTTGACAACTAGTACGATCCTCCTGCACATAATTATTACAGAGGCACGTAAATGATGTATCAACCTTTCTGTATGTATGAAGTCTGTCATCCCGCACGGTGCAGTAGTAGATCTAGCTTCTTTTAATCTGAGAGGATCCCCGTACTCAGCATTAGGACAAAAAATGAGCTTGTGATGATAATTAACGTCTCCGGCACCACATAATTTCTAATTTTTAATAGGTGCGAATGGCATGTTTAATAATTTATAACTTTATTGTTATCGCACCGAGGCCACGCAACCATTCCACAATCAGATTATGATGAACCAAACGTAATGAGTCGAACAAAAACTAATTCAAAACGTTACGGTACTAGCGAGAGCAATCTTCATTTTATCCGTGCAACATGTGATCAATTATAGATGCGCCCTCGATACCGGCCAGGAAAAACTTACAGCCATTAGAAACACAGTTATATAAAACGAATAACATTGTACAAATGTGGTAAAAAGTTAAAAACTAGTCAGATCTCCTCCTGCGCCGAGTTGAGTAACGGATTCGCGCGGACAGTCAATGGGTTGGAAAAACTAGTCGATGTCAGTAGCGGGCGATGGGCGACTGGATTAGATGCGATGCGGTGCGTTGGGCGGATTACTTTCTAAGTTTTTATTACGTAAATGTGTTTTTGTAAGTCAAGGTGAGCGGACCACCTGTGTCAATATCGTGTGTCCCTTAACAGTGTATTATAAGAATTCTTGTCATATTTTAATAAGGATAAAACAATACAATATCACTACTTTCAGAATCTGATATTTTATAACCGTTGCCTTCAAATTTCCCAATATTATAACAAAACTAGTTTTATCCTTAAATATGCAGCCGAAAAGCTATACGATTTCAAAATACTGGTCTTAAAAAAAAAACTGTAAGTACTGAAGTTTCCATCCTAAACATGCCCACGCAATAATAAACATAATTAGTCTTAATAAAAATTTTACAACCATAAAAATTCGTATTACGTAGCAAAATCATTTCTGAAACTAAGGGTTCTGTGAAATCACATTATTAGGTACTTACTGGACATTTTATAATCTTCCGCATTAAACTTCAGAAGATGATGTTCCTTGATGCGCATAGGCACCGTTAGCGCCATATAACAGTACATAATGTGAGCAAGCTACATCGACACCGGTCAGCCGAGCCTCCTTAGACGAGTGACAACTTAATTGAATCGCCATATTTTTCTCAACAGATCAACCTACTTACAGTCTAATAAACATCAAAGAAGATTAGCAATTTACTGGCAACCGCGAACCTACTTACTACATTATTAACGTTTGAAAAGGAAGTATTTATTGCTTTACTCACTGTTCATAAGTTCAAAAAATATTTTACTAGATATGACCCTAAAATTATTAAATTATTATGCCTATGTTTAAAATTAAAATGTATTTTTTCTATCGGAATAAACTAAAACTCATTTGAACTTATGTTTCGTCATTACAGGGAAAAATATTCTTTAAAATGGCGTATCAAACATTAATTTTGATACGGTATTAATTGAGCTATTTCATACGAGCTTTAAGAAATAAGATTTTATCTTCATCTTCATCAAAATGCCGTGTCAGTTATTATTACAAGCTTTTTTATATCGTTGCTAACTATTTGATAATATATTTAATAAAAAAAGTTGTGTTGTCATGTTTTGATAACATAACTTTTCTAGATTCGAACGAAGTTAATGAACGCAAAGCATGGATACTTAAAAATTAAAATATGTAGTGTGAATGAGTCGAAATAATAATTTTAAATAAAACCAACATTTCATTTTAGAAGAAAGAAACTGGTAACTGCGCACGTCAATAAGGTGATAAGCATAGAGTTTTTCCAAAATGCAATAGTGACAACTGTCAATGCTGTCCACTGCTGGGCAAGGGCCTCTTGCATGCATCTTCCACTAGTTTTTGCTCTGGGCTACTCTTGACCATGTTTACAATATACATACCATCACGCCTGTATTCCCCGAAGGGTTCGGCAGAGGTGTACTAATGTACACCCACATTTCGCCGGTATGTTTAGGTCCCATGTAATAGGGGGCGAGCCTATTGCCATTAACCGGGCACAAATCCAGACTCCGAGCTGCTACTGAGAATTTCATTGAAACACCCAATAACACTTTGCTCGACCTGGGGATCGAACCCAGGACCTCTAGCGTAGCAGTCGCGCTTAGGACCACTAGACTAATGAGGCAGTCAACAGTTAACAATATCGAAAGTTAATAACAACAGTTAACGTTTACAATATCGTCTAATTTATTTATGAAGTGCCAAAATTACTTCAATTCTTCTTTTAAAAATAAGTTAGGTGTTAAATTTGATACATAAAATAATATACTATAATAGTAAAAATACAGCACTAGGCTCTTCTAGCCCAAGCAGCACTCTTCTTACCTATAACCGACTTGCGCATGAGCCTGTCCTTGCATATCTGTGTAAATTCCAAGTCCTCTTCAATTAAAAGCGAATACTGACATTAAGATAAACTAGCCTGGTATTACCGCGATATAACCAGTCCGGCCACCGTCCAAGTGTTATTTACCCCCTGTACTGGGTATATTGTAGATAGACAGAACAAAGTTTCTGCCCTGACGTGCGCTTGCTACGTTATTACATGCGTTTAGGCGCGACGCGGTAGCTTATTAGAATACTGACTAGTTGGCTACACCTTGAATATTATTTTCGAAAAAGATTTCTTCACCTCCTTCATTATAAAGTTCATAAATGCACGTATAAGTACATTATATATTAAATGAACTTATACTTATAGAAAGAAAAACTAAAACTAAAAAAATATTTCTCGAGTGTGTACTACAAATTTGCGCATTAATTACGTACCTCAAAGTTAACATATACCAGATACAAAACATATTAGCAGATAATAATTAGTTAATATTAGGACAAAAAGGAATCTCTATTCGTATTCTCCTTGATGTTTAGTTATATGATTCCAGCGGACCGAAAACACGCTAACGTTCATGTTCAACGCTACGGAGTAAAAAAATATTCTTGTCTATGGAATGTCGGTTTGAATAATTAACACGCAGGCTAAAATTATTTACTAATTTTAAATAACTCGGCCTATAGAACTTGAATTCACAACGGGTTAAACAAATTCATTGAACTTTGCGAATCAACATCAATTTTTTTTCAATTAAGTACGGAATTTATTTTTAAGACATCGCATCGGTCGAAGTATGTCACAAAATAATATATTTCATGCTAAATCACTCAGGCAGATAAATCAACATATAGGTTAAATTAAGGAATGTAGACAAATTATTTAAGAACATAGACAAAACAAAGTCCTTCACAAAAAATAAGTACATGTGACATGAAACTGAGGACTGAGTTATGTGGAATCCTATGTTGAACACACCATTTGTACAAATATTAGCACTTGGCGATCCCGTATTGGTCATTGAGCTCAATCAAGAGGGCAAACAGTACTAAGATCAATTGTATTCAAAACTGAGATCAATTGTATTCAAAACTGTCTTCGTCTTTGCCATAAATGCAGTTAGACTGACCGCTATTGCGAAAATTTGCGCCCTAAATATGTTAACAGATTTTAGCTCAAATCTTTTTATAATCAACTAAACAAGAAAAACAGCTAATAGCTCAACTAATAGTCATCATCAACCCATATACTGTCCCACTGCTGGGCACGGGCCTCCTCTCAGAATGAGTGGGATTAGGCTACAGTCCACCACGCTGGCAGTCCTCACTATATTTACTACTAATATTCAACATCTTATAATTTGCTATGCATCTTAACTTATTCCCATTACGTATTAAAAGAATTCTAACAATGTGTTGCGCATTATTACACAAACTACGTAGTACACACATAAATTCCCATTAGACTGCCATCTGCATTTGTTTTACATATAATTATTTTAAATTACACTAGTACTACAATCACATGGAGTGCGCAAAAGGTCAAGCGCATAATGGATGTCTGAGTATACCAGACATGGTAAGTCACGCCTTAAAAGGATAGACAGATACTTCATCCAATTACCTGCTGAATGTGACGTAGTGTAGGACCCTTGAGGAAAATAAGCTCTTTTCCAACTATATTGAATCAACTTTTAATCTAGCTAGATAAGAAATGTGAACATTCTTTACGAAGCATTTGTTTTTTTTTACTGAAAATTGTGAAACACGGGCAAACTAAGTAAAAGCAGTAATATAGACAAGAGGTTATATAACCTCCTTAGCCCAATGACATTACACATGTAGTTTAAAAATAGGAGGTCATTTGCCTCAGCCGATATTACCATTTTTTTAAGACAAATGTAATTTTTGACACATATTGAGATATTATATGGCTTTTCTACGGTGACGGTATGTTATTTTGCATTTGCTCATCCGCTAGCACTTGTTTTAGGGACAAAAATCAATGACAACGAAGTGACGGGATGCGGCGCCCGCGGCATATCTAAAGTTACGATTTACGATGAGTCGCCATTTTGTAAGTAATATCAGTTATTCAATTTAAATTCATAACAACCACCACAGTTAATCATCAACACTCTATACTGATGGCAAATCATCTTTTGCGTATTCATAAAAATTAAATATTAAATTTATAACAGATTCATTTCTATGATATATTTATCAGAACTTTTGAGTATTCATTATTTAAACTTTAGTAATCTTGCACCTTTATATTGTACAGTTTTGGTATAATTAATGTAAGTACATTTGCGTTTATCTTCGTAATAAGCGTCCATCATCATGTCTTACGAAAGTAGTCTAGTTACTGATAGAACAAGATTCTTAACTCTGTGACAACTTCGTACTGACGGTTAATGAATTAACATCCGCTCTTAATCATATAAGACTAATTATTGCGATGTTGATCGACAACCTGCTTTAAAAGTACTTGTAAATATAGAAACTTGGAAATTATTCAAGAGTTTTGGATCTTAAGACATATAGAGTAACGCTCAAATTATAAATAAAAGCTATTGATGGTAATAAACCCATTTCAATACGAGTAAATTAATATACAATATAAAATTTACGAGCTTATATAATTCTAGTTTGAAGTTTTGGTAATAACGAAGTAATCAAGAATAATGAACTGAAAGCTGATAATAAACATCTAATTGCCACTATAAGTTGTTAATGAATCTATCTCAGACAAAGTTATAACATTATTCCACAAGTTGCAACATTGTCTTGTAAACAAGCTTATCGATGAGTCAACAGCGAGAGGAATTATTAATGAAAACTTATAGCAGATGAATAAATAAACGCATCCTCACTTCCTGTGCATTCTGGCATACAAACACATATTTGTACACACACACACACAAACGAAACGGGGGCGCTGGCGTCATCCAAACCGTTGGCAAACACTCATCTTACTTATAGTAGAGATATCTGAACCTTATCTGATAGTGGCAACACTGATTCAACGTGTTATTTTAACTTTTTTAAATATTTGTAATGGCTGCTACCCTTGTAAATAAAAATAAAAATTGAATAACGTTTTTGACTAATAACTCAACAATATGGTGGAATAATTTAGAAATAAACCATTTAATAAAATGATTTGCATCGGACTTGATAGACAAAACATTGTTTCAATATTGAAGCATTAATTTATTTCCAAGCCTGTGGGTTGTTAATAAATTACGTGAACGGTTAACCACATTCCAGTATTGAATAATGTTGTCCAACAAATTGTTAGGTTCTAGGTTTGCGTGTGGTATTTTTTGCTATACTACATAAAATAATATTTGTTGTCAGTGATTGCCACTTGAAGATACATTTTGAAAGATCCTTCAAGTTAATAATATGAATACAGTTAAGTCTCTATTACGAGCACATAAAGTTTTCAGTCATGACAATGACCTATGACAATCGTTAGTGGTAGTCAGAAGCCCAAAAAGCCTGACAACCAGTCTATCATCAGGGTATCGGTATTACTCAGAAATATGGTTGCGGAGGTCTGATGGCAGTCTCTTGGTATTAAGTAAGTACTGATATTCAGCCGTATCTAGTTAGATTGGAAGCCGACTCCAACATAGTTGGGAAAAGGCACGGAGAAAGAAGAAGAGTTAAGTACCTACATCTATTATTTATAGTGGAAATCTTATCTTATCTTTTTTTTGGATTATAAATTTTATTTCCCAATAGATTTACGATCCAAAACAAATTCTTTACAAATTGTCGAAGCTAAGACCGACCAAACTGAGCCATGTACATACCTCCAAATTCGGTACACATTGTAAATGTTCTACCTGACCCTATTGTGCTACAGCAGTAGCTGCAACTTTCTTTACAATTAGTTTTTCTATTCACAAATCAAAAGGAAGATGTCTGAGGGTTTTGAAAATCATCAATATAAAAATATTGTAAGGTCCTTCTATAGCAATCACCCGCCAAACATAGACCACTCCAGAAATATATTATTGTTTTTATTTTTTATTTAAAGGCACATCGAAAACTTATTTATATTGTTTTTACAGAAAGCTAATATAATAATTATGTTATTCTGTGCAAATAAGTCAGAGGCATGTACATCTTTCATTTATATATTTATATACTTCATTTATCATCAACCCATATTACGTACACTGTACCGCTGCAGCGGGCACGGGTCAATTTACACAATTACTTACATATCTATTACCTACTTATTTCTTTTTTTTTGTTTCCGTATTTTGTTGTAAAACCTATCTTGTATTAGTTGTTAAGTATGGCACACACATCAACGTAAGAATATTAAGTTATTCTTTTATTTAAAATAAACTTTTTGCAATTTAACTACATTTACAACAATATAATTAGAAGGTAAATTATTACAGCAGCTATAGCTTTTGATCATTTGAGCAAGCTCAGAACTCATTTGATTCATCCTCATGTTGGCTATCAATAACAGCCAAGAACTAACCAAACATACTCAGAGTTCTTAAAACATTCTCAAGCCCAACGAGGCCTTACAATCGCCCACAATAATAATCCCATTGTAAGCACTAACAAGTCTCAGTGGCCGCAGGAGGAGGCCTGAGGAGGCCCGAGGCCAACTATTTAACATAACAAGGGGGCCACACAATGGCTGCCGCTGGTAGGAGAAGCGGGCCTAACTAGGTGTAAAACGAGCTGATGCGATGTGTAGACCCCTTTGTACGTGAACTAGAAATGTTATGTTACGTTTATTGGTCGCTCGCATTGGGTTTTATTGTTCCCGATAGGCAGTTCGTAAATAGCATTCACGATGTGATTTTACACTCGTTTTTATGTATCTGTGATGTAATTTACCTTTGTATTCTTCATCTCGTCATTTTCTTGTGGTTATTTCAGAAACTTGAAATAAAGAGAAATGGGATATAATAAACCGCGCATCAAAAATACTGATTGAGCGACAAAATTCTAAATACAGTTATCGATTAGATTAAAACTGTGACCACACATCGGAAGAACCAAAACCTAATCTGAATGTTTTGAGACCAAACGGATAAGTAGTAGCCAAGATGGTATCATTCAGACGCTCGTCAACTGTGGATGACTTAATAATTTAGAAGGCTATGTAGATTTTTAGAAGCGATTTTTTAATTAGCACCCAAAAGAAACTAAAGTGGTTTGTAATGTCAATGACGACTGCTCTAACCTTGAACCTAGTAATGTAAGAATTGAGAGCGAAACAAAAACTCTTGACAATAAAGCCGCGGGTTACTGCCTCTACCAAGCTGTTACAATAACATACTATTGTTTCTAACTCCGTCTCGATCACGAACTGGTTAATATTTATTAAAAATAAACAGCCCAAACTGAGAACGCAGGCAAAGAATTTATTGTCTTATTCGAAGAAATTTTACAACATCACTTGTTACCGAAAAACGTAAAAATAATTTTAAAATACTTCTCAGAATTTATTATTTTTAAGGTCTATACAAAACTCTTTTTGAATTATAGGTTATATAACCTAAAAAATACAAAGCTAATGAACAATAAAATCAATAGTTTCGGTATATCGGTATGAGTTACGACATACCAAGATTTTTTATCATAGTTTTATAGCATTTCTCTCATTTTTCAAATTAAAACACACAGTGGGATTTTTATAATCATTACGAATGAGTAAATTAGATGTGAAATTTGAATATGAAAATGTCCATTCATATTTAGAAACATCTTTACCTAAAATGTTTTAAAATAACGAAGACCAATTCCAATAAGTTTTATTTTCATTAATAAAATAAAACATCGTTTTTATGGGTCAGTAAAAATCCAATTTATTTCGCAAAAGAACCCGAAGTATGAGAGTGAGCGAAAGTGGTCAATGTTGTACAGAGGTCCGATACCATACTGGGCGAAGCTGCGCAGACGTCCAATTAGAGGGAATGTGCGCCCCTCGGGAGGCACACACAGGGAGTTGCGATTTATACCTCACTCCCACACTTTATTGCTTTTCTAGGCACGAACTATCCGTCTGAGATTATAAGGCTCTTTAGACAGCTATTCTTAAATCACGAATAAGGCATCATCAAGCGCGATTTACGCTTTACTTCCCCGATATCGTATAATATACACAGAGTGTCTGCAAGTATACATGCCTACTTAAATAATATTTATCACGTTTATGAAAGCGGTAAGCTCTACATTTTAAATTTACATAATTATATTTTTTTGTATAATTTATTATTATTAACAACCAAATTCAGTTTCTGGCTGTAATTACAGTGTCGTTCAAAAATGACAACTTTACATGAAATAACTGAGATATAAAGTTATCAGCGCTAAAAGTTGTCCGAAAAACTGGTGAGATTAAGCCAAGGAATCTGGTTTGAGATCCGCCTGTAGCGGCGCGCGGGGTCTCCTTAAAAGGCGGCTTGTCGACAATAGCCTGGGAACTCAGCTCATTTGAGGAGAAAATATCATGTCGTGTCGCTCGCCTCGCTAAATCGCTTTTTAAATGGGACTTCGTTGGCGACGCGTCATGAACAAATATGAAGTGAAGACGAACTTCTATAATTAGTTCACAGTTTGTTCGCGAGAGTGCGATGCAAGCGCGGTTTTTACAAAAGACATGATTCGAATAATTAAATACTCACTCTATCATTATTGACAGAGAAATGTCTGACAAGTTGACAACCGACCAAAAAAAAGTTGTACGTTTAAAACTCAACTTACATAAATTAAAGAACATGACCACACAATTATCTTTGATTCTTTCGAAGGGTATAACATTTATGTAATTAACTTTTTTTTTAACTACGCACTTAAAACATTAAGGAACATTTAATTCAGAAGGCAAGTTTGTCATTAACACAATTTTGTTATCAAAAAAGGTACATATTACTTAATATGTTTAGTTATATTCGGTATCGTGTGTTATAATCAGTCCCTAAAGGTTGGCGATCGCTTCACCTTGAGTTTATGGACAAATAGAGGGCGACCGTGCTAACGATATCAGTTGGATTATCACAATTTATCTGACTATGTTATCAGATAAATTACCGAAAGCTTCACATTTTACATCGTTATCACCAGTTACTGCCACGCCGCTGGTTTAAGATTGAATAAAATTAATCATTATATATGTAACTAGCGATCCGGCTTTGCACGGGTGCAATGTACCTACTAATAACTTGCATGTATTATACAAATAAATCTTACGGATGATATTATCTAAATGATAGTGAAAACCGTATCAAAATTCGTTTTGGGGATTAGGAGAATTAAGCGGAGAAATGGAAAGACAGACGCGGACAGCGACTTATTTTTATATTAAGTATACTATCTATTTATAGATTAAGCAATAATGCATTCACCAGACTATCGCCATCGATTTCATTGCTCGTAAGCTTATGAGGTTTTACAAGCTTTTTATTTGATCGCCTTCTAAATTATTTAATTACTCCGAGACCGGTCTGTGTAACGATCAAGACGAATCAAACAAATTAAAATTATGGGTTCGTTTTTTAAGGAATAGCCTACGTTGGCCACCAAATATATGTACGTATGTTTAACAGGTTCTGTCGGTACTCTACAAAAAGCAGAAAGATGGTACCTATACGAGAGCAAATGGCGGTGACCTTGCACGCGCTAACGAAGGCTGCGAGCTGCAGTCCGTACAAGGCTGGTCGTGCAACAAAAAGAAATATCGCTGGCCGCGTAAAGACGTGCCACAAAAAATAAACTAATAAAAGAACCCGGCGATGTTCGGAACGTGAGCGTGCCGCTTGATATATCTGTGCTCTAACTTTTCGCTTTGTAACAAAGAGCTGTAGGAATATGACAAAAACCTCTCCTTGTCTTACTGACAGTTCGGACAGTTAAGACAAATTAAACGTACTGTCAATCAGTTTTGTTCTATTATCCACATATCAGTCGCATTCTCTTCGTGAATGTACGGCGGCTTGGAATATCATGCATTTGATGTTCCTTCATACATAGTTAGATATAATAACATAGGCATAGGTTCGTCAGCATGTCGATTTATATCTTATTATTATTATCAAACTTTGTTTTCAGAGTATAGTGTTTTAATTATTTTTTTAAATACAATTTTGTGAAGTAAACATTTGACCTCAAGACACCAGACGTCGATGAGTCAGCGTGCGTTAATGCAATATAAGACTACCATTGTTTTAATTTGAAAACCATATATTCATCAGGAGGATCCAAAAACATTTAATGTATCATATAATATTTCATCACGAATGGCTCGGCGCTATAACAACATTGAAAAGATAGTAACATATCAGGCACTATCTTTCGAAATAGGGACAGATGTGCCATGAATTGGGTTACAACGATAACAATATTATCGAATATATTGAACGAATCACACATTCAATCTGAATCAAACTTCAACAGTTGACTCAATCCGGATGTATGTTTTTTAATTAATGATCTGTAACCGCCTTTATACGGGCACTGGTATCACATTTTGCCAGTTTTTTCGCGGTATTCGTGATAAAATGCAGACTTAAATAGGTTGTTCGAAAAACAAGAATTTTTCCTTTTTTACTTAAATTCAACTGATTCTTCCAACGAGTATTCTTAAATGTAATGAATGTATTAAAATCTTTTAGGAAATAAAAAGAAACTCTAAACTAACTAAATCTAACTTGACTTTAACTATCACTTGGGTTAATTTTCTTTTATATATATATTTTTTTTCAATTTCCATGCTAAGATTTTAAAGTTATTTTAGCGAAGGAAGTTGTGTTAATTTTATAAGGCATTCAGCGGAATTACCTAATTTTAATGATTTTGTATGTAGTTGTATATGGCACGTTTGTTCATCTACAACAGAAAATGAATGTTTCTTTCCTACCTACGTACCTACATACATACCTACATACTCACTACGTTTGTCAATATCGCAAGTCAAAAACTAAGTTTAAATCAATTTGGATAATATATATAATAACTAGCCAATGCTATTTTTGAGATAAAAGTAACCTATGTCCTTGTCCAAGGATTAATCTATCACTGTACAAAATTTCATCAAAATTGGTTCACCGGTTTTGCAGTGAAAGCGTAACAGATATATTAAACGGCTATATGTTTTCAAAATACATTTTACAGTACCAAAACTGATGTACAGATAATATCAAGTGCAGAATAAGTCACAACAAAGTTGAATCACAACAGTAAGCTCTCCGTATCTCTAGCAATTGTAAACTACTATTAATTGTAATGAATGGCGGGTCGCAGTTCACGTAAATAATGTTAATGGAGAAGGAATCTATATCGGTAGATACTCATATCGACGAGTCTATTTACCGATATCCTGAACGAAGGGTGATTATTTTTGTCTGTGACCAGTGACTTTATTGGACTTATTTATCAGTTCTGTGTATTGTTATGGTACTTTGTTTTGTTTTAAATTTGTGTTTGTAAACGCACTACGATACTGGAAAATCTTACTGTGGTGCAACAATTTTTGTTGTGCACAAACAGAGTTATTTTCGCAATTACAGTTTTAAGTAGGGATAGTTATAGGGCGATCGAATCAGATTCAAAAACTGAGAAACCTTTAACCTAATAAATGATATAAATTATGATTATGTTTCCAAGAGCACAAAGTATCTTTATTCAAACAGTGTAATAATCGAAGTGATTGATTAATTCAATGGAGCAGCTGCCGTGCGATTGAGTCGCATTCTGCATATCAATTGCTGCCAATGAAGTGCGGACTTTGGCGGCAAGTCTGCCGTCTGCATCTACGCAATAAAATATCCTTTATACTCACACACCACATTTTGTCTTTATGTTCATCACACATTCACGTCTTACTTGACCAATTTTTATTAAACTTGTCTCAGCGTCAGAGTTCCGAGGCCGAAGCAGATAGGATGTTTTATAATAACCAATATTACATTGGTACAAATAGCAGAAATGTCTTCATTAGTAGGTTTTTATATTTAAGTCATGAACTATTTCAAATTTATTGCGCAAAATTTATAACCGTATTTGCATTCATTGAACAGCATGTTGCCATTACTGCACTAAATGTTGAGAGTTGTTTAACTCATTCTACCATTTTATAGTTAACCGTAACTCATGTTTAAATTAAATATAATTATTCATTAACCGGTACTTTCTAACGCTTCCCGCATGCGCATGAACATTACCTCAGTTTTACCTCAATAAAAATATTTATTTAGCTATTAATTATGGGTACTACTTACTAGTAGACTGTCAGAAGCGGTTATTAAACCCATAATAACCGTATACTGATAATTAAATGGAGATTGCGACATTTTGAGTGTGATGATCAGTGCTCCACTTGCCACTGTCATTAATTTGAATAAGGTCGGTGTTGAGTTAGTTCGTGTGAGGTGACTGCGAGTTCGAGGACTGGTTGACTGGTTCCTTGTTGTCGAGCGGCGCCTACGCAAGGTGGGCGGACCCGCAGCGCCCGTGCACTTACTCGATCTTGAATTGTTTACTACCTATGTCGCATATTCGTCATTCCATTTTATCCTCAGACTGTTGTAACAAACGGTAAATTATAATATTATATATATAAGTACTGAAATCAGACCTTAGTATAAGATTAAAATAAACAAATTCGACAAAAGCAAATCGTTTCAATATTGTAGGTACCTACTTAGGTAGTACTCAAAAATATTAATATCTTGAACTAACATACACATAATAAACATACGATAATACTATAACTATTATATAATGTGGATACTTTTTTTGCGTTTATTAATCGAAAAAAATAGTGTAATATGTACCTAACCCGTACAATATGTCTTTCTAAATCAATGACTACATAAAAATGGCTTACATTTTTATTGAACGTGGACGTCATATCCAAAGATAAATAATAGATATCTATACACAGTGCTCTCAACTTCAAAATTCTAATATACACTTACATACTTATTCGATAACATAATAGTATAAGTACAACACTACAATCTCAAATTAAATCTAAATGTTATCTGCCGTATCTGCTATAAACAATAGCAGTCGATTCGCAACCCGATTGAGGGCGCTCTATTCACAAACAACGTTCAGAAATACGCGGCACAATACGAATGTACGCAGAGATTTACGTTTTATCTCAACCATCTTATAAACGAGAATATCGGTTTGTTCGCTGATTTAAATTTAGAAGACTATCAATGGCCTTTGTGGTTTAAAGCTATTGAGGCTTCCAGTACCTACGTCTCAATAGCTTTCGAGTGCTTCTATTCATGCTACCGACTTAATATTAACAGTGATATGTATATCTGATAGATATATTGTAAGGGTAAGTATATTCACTCTCCCTTTATTTTGAAGCTTTCTTTCGGCTTAAGCCCCACTGGAACACTTCGACTTCGAAACTACTTGTGTAGAGTGTCATTATGATAAAAGAGGACAAAGCTCAGCTCAACGACATATACAAATGGATATCGTTACGCGAAAATGAACAAACCCACAGCAATCGATAGATAAAAACATTTGAAAGAGAAATTAATAAATAAATTAAAATAAAAAAGATGCATAATGATAAAATTTTAAGTTTTAGTTTGTCTGCTTATACTTTAGTTGGAGAATAGCGTAAACCCCGTGTATAACCACGAATGCGTCGCGTAGACATAGCGTAGGCGCCGCGTAGACATAGCGTAGGCGCTGCGTAGCCGCTGTGTAGCCACCAAGTAGGCGCCGCGTAGACATGGCGTAGGCGCCGCGTAGACATAGCGTAGGCGCTGCGTAGCCGCTGTGTAGCCACCGCGTAGGCACTGTGTAGTCTCTGCGTAAACGCCACCTAGACTGGCTACCATGCTACGCCAATACGCTTAATATGATGCGAACATTCGACAAACGCCAATCTGCTTAGCAACATCTTGACGTGACGTATCTACATATATCTTCTTATATAAAAAATTGAAAAATAAACTATCTCCGGTATATGTTAGGAAGGTATACTAAGCATTCCTTATAGTAAACTAACTACACAAAGACAGTTAGTACTACTGATCAGTATCTCAACTTGGCTGAACAAATTTGTTGCATTGCACGTTATAATTATGAATTAGATCTGTCACATCGATAATAATAACGATTCTAACTCCAATATTGGCCAATCCTGCTTTTAATTGCCTTTGATCCAGTAAGTGGTACCATTGCGAATCAGAATGGAGTTGGTGCCAACAATTATTTAAAGCTATAATCATCATAGAACAATTTTAATACCAATAGCATATTATTATTCTATATATGCATAGTACTATTTATCTAGTAAGTGTATATTTGCGTCGCATAATTACTTGTAACAAACTAGATCCCTGAGAATATTATAAATGCGAAAGCAACTCTGTGTGTCTATCTGTTGGTTACGCTTTCACGCTTAAACAGCTGAACCGTTTAAGTCCACTTTTATCATGCGTACCGCTGAAATGTGGAATGAGCTTCCCAAGTGGGTCTTCCCCGACAGCTATAATCTGGGCGTCTTTAAATCACGAGTGAATCGGGTTCTTTTAGGCAAGCGCACTCCAAATTTGACTTCTGTACTTTTACGAGTATATGAAAAGTTATAAGTATTTTTACACTATGTATTTTAAATTTGAGATTAAAGAAAAAGGCCTAAACAAATGTAATTTTATGATCATGACCAAACTAAATTTCACAGTGGGTACTCTACTGACAAGAAGACGTAACTATGTGTTATTCTACGCAATAATACGTCGCTAGAAGCTTACCATCAATGGTCTCTAAAGTTGTGGGACTCGACAGACAAACGGATAGCAGTCGTGGTCGAGACGACAGACTAGTGACTTGGTCACGGCACGCAATGTTACGATCTAAAACCTGACATCTTATTACAGAACGCAGCTTGAAGCACCAACATAAACCTGCTACATCGCCTACTTCGTATTCTATTTATCCCGTTACGAAAGAGCGTGACAACGCATACATACATACATTATACAAATACATATTTACAGAACAGGATGAAGGATTAACTGCTAAACATAAAAATCCTGGAGACATTTCAAATATTCAATAAATTCCTCACCTAATTCAACTTTGTTTGGATTTTATTCTTTGACAGCCGGTCGTGTCTCACAGTTTACTACTAGTTTATAAATACCGTCGATAAATAAACAAGTCAGTGAAGCTCCGTAGTCCCGTCCGTATCGATAATTGGAACACAATTTCTCATATGACTTCCAGCCAGTTACAGCGGCCATTATGAGGATGTTAGAGCGATTACGAAGGTAACACCATAGACAAATACAGTTTAACTTCAACGTCTAATAAATCAGGGGTAAACGCCATAATAGGTGCTTCACGTTAAGTCAAGCTCTCAGTTGATAATCAGGAATGTGGAAGCAGCTCAGGTTTTTTTGTGTAATCTTGTTTACTGTAATAGGCAATAACCATAAGCATTTAATCTTCTTTTCTTTGAAATGTTTATTCAGTCATTTAAAAGAATGAAAAACCTTCAATTCACATGTCTAGAATGTTAAACAAAAAAACTACTAACAATTTAAATAACATTTAATATGTCGCATGGGCTCGACTCAAGTTTATAATAAGATGTAAAATCTTTTAATTTGCCTTCGTTCACTATTATATTAAAATTACTATATTGAACAACTGTAAGTTTTTTGAAGTATTATAATAAAACATTAAAACATTTACTTAAACTGAAACATCAAATTTTAGAATGTATAATAATAAAACCGGATACTGGCAGAAATTAGGTACTGAAAAATTTGCACTGCCATAAATATATAAAAAATAATAATAAATCCGCAAACAAATACATTTAAATTGTAACGAATCGATTTTCAAATGTACGATTTATTGAATTTCCCGCATTGATTTGCCCTAAAGACACTCTCACCGAAGTAGTGTCGTTATATTGCTCCCCGCTGTGCCCGACGTGTGAACAATTTAATTGGGCGGACTGGGGGAACAGCCCTACCCATACAAATAGAATTATTGAAACGAGATGCACATCATTAACTTCTATTTACATACAAACTTATAGAGAAAAAAAATCTTATTATATCAACACTAGCAATAACAAACATAAAAACGTAAATTGAGTGTCACACAGATTTGATACTTTTATTACCTACTAACGATGAAACTGTTGAGTTCAGGTTTTTTCAACCAAACATAATAAAAATCTGTATACATTTGGAACAGCACAAAAAACTGTTTTCATAAACAAACACGTTACAATATCACGTCAAACGGTGAGAAAATGTCTCTATTTGTGAGCAAACTACTAAAGTTACGTATTACTCCCACGTACAAGGTATTAGTTCAAAGGCTTTGGAAGTCGAGCCCACATTCGAGATACGTGCATTTACATTCACAACTATAAAGTACCGTGAATAGAACTGAGATGTATTCTAACCTTTATTTATGGTGTTGGCATACATAAAGATTGATGAATGTGCAAGAAACTTACATGGAATGTGAGAAAACGGGGAAGGCTACACTTATTCCATACATTGTTTATAAAAGTATTTCGTCTCACAACTTATCAACCAAAATTGACCAAAAAGAATAATTGAACATTTTTAAGCGGTTATAAAAATGTTCACTCGTCTTCAGGTTTTATAACTTTCAGCTTATAAATAAAATTAGTAATTTAATAATTTGTCACCATAATGTACAAATTAAAAGGAAAAAAAACCTAATGATTCCCCATGTGTGTCTCAATTAAAACTATATTCCCACAGAACATGGTAATAGAAACATTTTTTGTTGACATCCGTTTAATAGCAAAACAACGCCGACATCTAAAAAACCTATCTTGACAAGATCATAGGGCCATCATACAGATAACACCAATTGGTCGAAATAAAACATAATTAATTTGTCTCTATAAAATACTCTTTGAACTTTTGATAGAGAAATTTGAACCTTATATACAAAGCGAAAGAACATGTATAAAATATTTGGCGTATTTAAGCGCAGTGACATGTCGGTCAGGATATAAATAAAGAGTGGGTCGAGGATATAGCTACCCGCGGGGATGAGTTGGATCCCGTCCAGTTTCAAACACAGTCGAGCAAGTCTAGTGAAAACTAAACTAGACTGACAATCTGACTCATCCTAACCTGCGTTCCTCAGTTTCCTTTTAGATACGACTTTGCACTTGAAAATAAACGTAACGAGAGTTTCTTGAACTGCAATGATGAAACAAAATATCTAACTCCATTTTATGACGTAGTGAATAAATATCTATTATTTGCGTCTACACTGCAATTTAAAATGATGAGTAAGTAGAAACAAAAACGGAGTTGAAACAACCGTAAACTGAAGATGATTGATTAGATACTTAGTATACCTATTGGTTATAATAGTACCTCGGATACCTAAGTAATAAGTTTGACTTACAGTTCTTTAATTACGAAGATATTATATCTCGTAGTCCTTGGCTGAGGTTTTATATAAGAATTATGAAGGTCCGATACATGAAAAATGTTTGTAGACGAATTGAGAACGGTTTTTCATTTGATCTAGGTATTATTTTTATATGTTATTAAATATCTCAGATATGTCTCAGCCATTTTTTTAATCAAATTTATAGGATGTTATTAATTGTAACATAAAGTAAAACTCTCTTTTTCTAAAAAATTTAGGATATTAAATCAACCAATAGATTTCTTGCCAATCTTTCTGTTTAACAGAACTACACAATCTATTTGGTATAGACACGGATTACTTTATGTTATCATCTTTTACGAGTTTAGCAATATATATTTTCTATGTTTATCTACGTACCAATACGTAATATATAATGATATACAATGTATCCTTAGAATTAATTTCGTCTTCCGTCTGGCGCCTCTTTACTAGGTCACCATCTTATCCGCCAACGGAACCGACCTAGTAGGTACAGTTTTGCGTTACACGCAATTTTTCCTTGTCGATTCATCAAAATCGTATAGGTATGTATCGCATGACGTATAGGTATTATATCTATGAGACATATAAATTTCTAGGAAGCTTACTGTTTAACAGAATCTTATGAATTGAAAAGAAGTCTTATATCTTCGTAACAAAAAGCTAGAAACTAAATTTTCGAAAGAAAGAAAATAAATACAACGTTCATATTTTAAAACAACATCATACCTAGCTAGGTAATCGATTTAGGTTTACCGTATTAGGTTAACCAAATGCATTTGGTTTCTGGCCAACAATTACTTTGGCAAAACCGTAATCGAAGAGAGACACTTTCGGAGAAATTTCTTAAACCAACAGTATTTCACCTCAAAGTGCACCGAAGGTTTAAGGTACCGTTTCAAACACAATTACTCAATTAAGTGAATGGTATTAATGGATGGCATGTTTGTTGATAGAAAAAAAGGGATCATAAGATCTTATTTCTTTATATGAGCTAGATCAAGTACCATAATTATCTAAGATTCGGCAGAGGTGTTCACCCACAGCTCCCATGCAATAAGTGGATGTTATAGTGTTATTAGTCGGGCACAAATCCAGACTTGAAGTTGCTACTGAGAATTCTTTACCAGATAAACCCAAGAACACTACCCGAAATGGTAATCCAACCCAGATCCTCACGCTCATCAGTCGCACTTTGGACCATAACAATTTAAGGAAAGCTATACTTATAGTTGAAAGTTGCCTTTTTTAAAGAAAAGCATTTGACGTAAAATTAAAATGGTAAATTAAAGTGTTACTGCAAAATTCGCAATCCCTTTTCATTTCTGCGTGTGACAACAAGTTTCGATACTCCAGTTACTATCACAGTAAAGTTTGCAGTAGTGATGGGACATATCGGTCAGTATCAGTGACATATAGAATATACGAGTGCACGTGACGGTGCAGAATTAGTCCCGCCAGCTGAGTGCAATGCTCCGCCTGGCGCCGCTCCCGCACTAGGTCACAGCCCTGCTCTCGTATCGAGATGTATTCCGTTCATTCATTATATATTCTACAGTTTATACATATTTACCTAATTATTCATTCATAAGACAGCTAGAGAATATAATTACGAGGTTATTAACTGCCGCTAAATGTCTGTGCTACCAAAAGTTTAGGAAACTTAATTCCCTAGATCTTTAGTCTTATGAATGGATATAATTATGTGTACAGTCAGCAACAAAAGTCGCTGAACATGTTGTTATTGCAATCTTCACTACGATTTTTAATATGAAGTTACTGACCTGTGAAGGTTGTGCGAAATCCTGGCATAGATGACCATTCAATATTTACCTTCCGTTCATAATAAAAAAATCTCTTTTGTTACAGTTTAGACAAGTTTTGGAGCTGTCATGTTTTTTTTTTTCAATTTAGTTGTGTTCAGCGACTTTCGTTGCTGACCGTACCACTAACTTTCCCCCTTTTAACCCTCACTTTATTAATAACTGAAGGTGGACTTGTTTTGTGTATCCCTAACTTTTTTTCCACCTTTAGAATGCGGCCAGTGCGACAGGTAGAAGAACAGGGCTTACGGGAGACACCTTTTTGTTGATCGGTTCCGCTCAAGATTTGGGCCTTACAGTGCCATTGAATTTTTTCAAAGCCTCTATTTCAATAATTATCCTTTTACTAAAGCACTTGAAAGAAAAACCCCACGTGATTTATTTCTCAGTCTAGACTGTTTTATAAACAAAGAGTTAACCGGCTACAAGTTACATATAATGTAACTCATTAAACAAGTTTACTTAGCGTTAAAACACGAGTGGAGCTAACGCATAGGTACCTATACAATTAATTTGCAATGAGTTCATAAATTCTTGATAAGCATTTCTGATAATTTTCATATCACACTCGAACGCAATATTCCTTGTACATTAAAAGCAGCAAGATCAACAGTATGATAGAGCACATGGAAGGCAGCGACCTTCACATATGACATCATTACTACTCATTACTCTAGGATAAGTTACGTTAAGAGCGGATTAACACTCACCAACTTATGTGCGATCCATCTCCGCTGACGGTGAGGTGTTCCGCAACAGAAAATCCGAAATATGAGCCTGGCTCTCCAAACTTTATCACAGGGATCCTTGGTTCCAGATTAAAACTTGTGACACTATATAAAATGCACATAAATAAAACACTAGCGCACCTAACTTCAGCCATCGTGTACACCGTTCGTAATATATTCGTGTTACAAATCGTGTTATCGCACCAATTCACTGTCTCCCAGTTATTATTTGGCACATCGCGACTTTTTAACAGTTGTGCCGTGCGACGTCGAGACCCCCAGCGCGGTTGCCGTCCACCGGCCGAGTATTCCCGCTAAACTCAGCTCGTATCTGTCTGTACGTAACCATAACTTGTTCTACACGGCTCTACGGTGTGGTCGCGCTCTCGTGGTAGAGGCAACTGAACTCATAAACTTTCACACATTTTATTACCACAGCGCCATCTTTTGAAACATAGCAAAGTTTTTAACTATAGAACCATATAAAACGCGGTCTCCTAATAGGTGGGGATACATTTGTAACTGCGCCATCTAGCGTATAGATCATTACTGTCGTGCTTTGCTGCTGCCATCTATTATGTTTTTTAAGTCTTGAAATGTATAGTATGAGACACTATAAGATGTCGCTAATAATATTATGAATTTAGTTATTGTTATTCAGTACTTTTTATTTAATTTTTTATATTTCACTTCTTTCTCTAATTTGTCATACTAATATGGGTTGGGTTAGGTTAAATGGGATGAGGACAATAAAATCATTATTCAGTCAAATAACCTGATTTATTGATTAATTAATACTATATTCGAGAAGAAAATAACAAAATTAAATTATATCGTGAAACAGTAAATTCTCATTACATTTTTAAGCTAGTCTTTTCACTACTCTCTCCGGTACAAAATGATAAAATTCTAATTTCATAGGTTTACAAATCATAAAAAATATCGATGAATAAAATTAAAATACTGATCAATCTTTGCTTGGAAAGTACTAGTATAGTAATAGTAACATAGATTACGGACACATGTCTTTTGATAAACGAAGACTTTCAACTTCACTAATGTGACGCCTGTATGTGTCTTTACTATAGCAGTCTTCGCAACGGTGATGGTAAAACTTGAGCTGGAGGCTCGTAGATAAACCTTTCAGCAATCAGCTGAAACGAATATACAACCGAATTGCAAGCAGTATCGGTCCAACAGTCAGACCATTGACCATTTCTCGATTGCAGATTCGAGACCAATCGATTGGCATTTGACGAAACCTCTGTCGCGCCAGGTAGGTTTTTTGGCATTACAATACCTCTATGTGAGGCGACTACCGTCACAGGTATTGCAACACCATTCAATCCTCGTGATGTATTTAGGGCTGAGGATGGAAGGTAAGCTCGGTCTGTGAGTGGGCGAACAGCAGGTTCAACTGCGAATCCAAACCCACGTTGAAGACCTTCACAAGTTTGGCGACGGCCTGGCCAGGTTCTTTGCGCACCAGGGCCACTCCCGACACTTTCATGAGATGCACCTCCAAGTCCACGGACCCACCACCTGTGGTGGCTAGCTTCACGTGGCATGTGACGTCCACATGGATGTACTTTTCCACAGCCTTTCCTGTCTTTCCTGGTACATCCACATATTCAGTTTTCTCCTCTGCTTGGGGTAAGTCGGCGCGGAAAACGGTAGCTTCTCCCAACAGACCCTGCAAAACAAAACAAATTACGTGAGTATTAATAGATGCAGATTCCAAAACAACTGCCAAGGCTACGTAATTCATAAAACCGTAACCTTGGCTGGAAGCCAAAAAAATGCAATGAGAAATGGTCCTTCTGCCAAAGTCTCTTGAACTTTAACACTAAGTATAAATAGCTGAATAAGTAACAACATCAGAAAGAAAGGGTCTGAATCCGAACATTGAGCATCAAAATCAACATTGCGTCTGTTATTATTATGTATATGATTATTTTTCGGTGACCACTAGAACTAAGAATCTGCAGTTCCATAAACGCAGTATCTTCACTGCATTTATGGGACTGCAGTATCTAGCGATTACTACTAGCTGAATGTCACTCAATAAATCAGAAAACTTAATTTTCCATATTAAGTAACAACAGGTTGTATCAACGACTTACCCCATTCCCAGTAATGGAGAATTTCATGCCCGGATGGATAGCACGAGTCTCCACACCAAGACCCTCGGGATGTGAATCGGACCAAAAGTAGTTCTCCGGCTCGTTGAGGGTGTCAGGTTTGAAAGTAATGCGCTTGCCGTATCCCATGCCAATGGACTGCAACAGCAAGCTGCGACCTTCGAAGAGGTGCCTTCGGCTACCAGCTGGCCGCACGCGATAATAGAAGCCAGGAATGATGCGAGGATCAACATAGGTACCTGCATGAACAAAGTATATTTAGAATGATGTAATAAAATTAAAAAATATCTTTAGAGAAATAAATGGAGATAATAATTACCAATAACGGGCAGTTCGTATTTCTCTAAGCCAACAATGCAATACTGGCAAGGAATGTCTTTAATATCACCACCATTGACAGTAACCCTTCTTGAGGATGATTCAATACCAGGCTTGAGCTCGTAACCCTTCTTAAGCTGTTTGATTCCGATGGCCACGTTAACCACCTTGGACACGGCTGCGTTTCCTCTTTCCTTCTTCAAGATGGCCACACCTGTCACGGGCACTAATTTAGTAGCGCCATCATTCTCATACCACTCCACTTTGCAAAGGGTGTTAATTTTGATTTTCTTGTCAATGGATCCGTTGTCGTGAATCTTCTGCTCAAATTCAACTTGATTTTTCTGTAAAAAAAAAACATTTTTACAATTTTAATAATGCTATAAAAAAGACAGCCTTGCTTTTGTCATTTTGTATAATAAAGATAAAATAATAACCTGCTGCTGAACCACTTCCAGAATGCCCTGCGGTTCATGGTTTGCATCGTAGATCGTAAATTTGTCGCCCACGGAAACCGCCTCGATCTCAAACAAAAATCCTTCGGGCCTTGAGTCAGTCCAGAAGTAATTGACGTTGTCATTGAGCTTGGATCCAACAGGCTCGAATGTTAAGCGGCGGGCGTATCCACGACCGATTGATTGCAGGGTAAGAGCCTTGCCTCCAAACAAGTACCTCGGCTTCACCGATAGTAGGGGAGCGTCCAGAGCCTGAAAAATTTAACAACAATTACTCATATGTCAATATAGTTGTAAAGTTTTATATATTTTACTTTTAAATATTTACTCATACTTAATCAACTGATATTAAAAGAAAATTAGTAAATATAGAAGAAAATTAATTACATTTTGCAATTTATTTACTGAACATTTACAATATATTTGTATATCAAGTACTTTATCAAAAACAAGTTCGTGATCAGTTATGACTATTTCTTCAAATCTAGAATAACTCAAAGTGACACTTAGAATGGCTGTGTTATAATGTGTGGAATATGAACCAACGATTAATAAGACTTCCCAAATTTACATTCACGATGCAATGAAAAAATAATCATATCAAGACCACCAAAAAGTAAGTTTTTTGAAATAGAACATTGATATGATTAACAAAAATGGCGTAATGCCCTTATGAATGATACTTATGGTTTACCTATTATGGACATAACATGCCGCCAGCCAGTATGTCACTTTCGACCTGTCGGGTCTCTGCGGGATTCTTGAAGTTTGTATGTGAACGCCGCTCTGGGCGAGGTTCTGAAAAACTGGACGATCCACAAACCATCGCCTACATCGGCAAGTGCACACAACTAGTGGCAAACACACGCAAGTTAACAGTGTTGATCGTTGATGATATTTTCACTATGGAAATGTCAGCAACGGACACCGCTACTCACTGAGCTAACACCCCGATAGTCTAATTGAGCCGAATACCCCTGAACTGCTGAAATCGACTAGCGAATATTCCAGAACTTGGTACTGAGATAGAACGCAAATCAACATTGGATCGTAACAGCAACTCTCGACATCAGGCATAAGGTTGCCATTGTAATTGTAAACTGCTTTAGAAAATGAAAACATAAGTAGAAATACATAACATTATAAGTTATCAGTGTCCTCAACTGAGCTGACTTCAAATAAACAAGGATTTGACGACAAAATATAAAAAGACAGCATAACTTTGTGTACAATTTTCAATGTACCTATGTGCATCAAAATATAAAGCAATTTAAGACAACCTTATGTAGTGCTCTCGAGTAGATCAAAAGTTTATTAATAATGATTAATAGTTTATTACTAATTATTAATAAATAAAGACTACTATCGATTGTGGCTACGTAATATGGAACTTTGCGAAGATTCTTTCATAAATGTATTTTGTTATTTAATCTGAGATTTTGTGTAAAATTTTAAATTTGCCAATCAGTCGTCAAGAATTTTCGTTTGTTCCATGAACATTTTTGTAAGACATGAAGAAACTCACCATCCTCTTGGTTCTGAAAAGGATTATTCTTGCAAAAATGTTCTCAACTAACCACAACCGATTTACTTGGGATGTTTTGATTGTTTTAAGGAATTGTTATGAAAAGTAAAAATTGTATTGAACTTGAGCCTCAAAAAATTAATTATGATAAAGTATCAGTAGAAAGCAAAAATTGAGCACAAGGTCTAGAGTCAGCTGTTACGACTATTCGAATTCAATTTGTATTGTATTCTGTCATCGACATAGTCGTTTCTTTCGCAGTCCAGTTTGAAATAATTTTGCCCGATTGAATGGATCTTCGTCGTTTTTCTGTTTGACCCCAAGGGATGTTCGACATTGATGATACAAAAGCGATTCCGAATGGATTCACATAACAGATTGCTCGATGGTTAAGCAACATTCAACGTGATCATGTGAGAAATAGTCGCCACTTTATTGTTAAACATGTACTTATTACGTCGCTATTTAATAAGCGTTAAAATGTGGAGAATTGTGTTTTTATGATTAGTCAACGCAATTATCCACACTTTTTGAATACGCATGAGACGATTTCCCACAGATCGGCGAGTCGAGTTGGTTCTTATTATTGCGACAATGTTTAAACAAATTAAATTACTGGTCTCACCTGCATCGGTCTAACTTTGTAACGGAAGCCAGTTCGCACTCGGGGGTCGATGTACACGCCAATGACGGGCATCTGATGAGGCGCCGGCTGTGGCACGCGGTACACCGCGGGGATATCACCCAACAAGCTCGCATCCAGCAGGACCTCCTTATTGTACGCACTCTCAGGCCAGAATCCCTTGCTGGGGACATCGTTTGCCTCCTACAAAATAGATGGCACATTTTAAATACCAAAAGACCATTAAAGATTAAACGACACAAGTCTTTATGAATATTCGTACTTCCGTCCACTCTGTTTCTTCAAAAACTTCTTCAAAGCTTTCGCTTTCATCGTAAGTCACTTTGACTGCGAGCATTTTGGTGGTTTTATAATTATTAGACTTAATACAATTAGATTAGTATAATGACCTATCTATCGCCCATCACACTAAAGAATAAAGGAAGCAACGCTAAACATAGGCAATACCTAGTTGGCAAAGATGTTGCACTCGTGTGATGTTTATTGCCTTGTTGCCAATATTGTGATGAAAAAATGTTACGTCGTAGTTGTATCATTATACATGTTTCAGACGGTATCTATGTATCACCAAATGTTGTTGAATTATATAATATGACGAAACGTTTCTTCAACAAAAAACCACCTTAGCTCATGAAATCAACTAAACGGCCAAGTGCAAAATTCAATGAATTTTCACCACGCATTCAAAGACTATGGAAATATTATGAAGCTATAAATAAAAACCTACATAATATTTCAATTGAAACCATAAATTGATGTTCATTGAATGCCATTAGTGCCACATGGGGTGAAATGTACCTCAAGTCGTGCAACTATGGTTTGTGCGTCGTTCGGCAATCAAAGCAAATTGGTTTGTTTATCGCATCTCTGAATTCGGATCAAAGTCCACTCCTCCAGCTACATTGTACAAGATGTTATTTTTAGAAACATTTCCTCTGTGCTATTTCGGCTTGTTAATGCGATCTGTACGAATTCCGCTTCGCCTACATGATTTTTTGCTATCGGAAACGATGTAGTTTTTAATAGAGGCCCGCTTGTCTCATTGATGAAGGCTACAACGTGACCTCCCGATATGATGTCGGAAACCTAAAAAGTTTATGTTAATGACCTTAACTGTCGCGTGAGTAACCAGTCGGTGAAGCGTGATAAATGCCAAATTAATAAGAATACGTAAAAATGCATAGAATGGGTATCTAGATTGCCTACGTCGAATTTTATTAAGATGGTTAAGAAGTGTTATCAATTGTAAATATCTAATTATACTTGAGTCTAGACGCGGGGGAGTCATTATGACGTATCTTCTACAAAATTGATAAAGCGATAAACGTGAGGAAACTACTTGACGAAATTTGTAAACAACTGGCAAATTTGTTGTAAATGACGAAATTCCAAACAATGTCGTCGTACTCGCTATTCTATTCGCGATTTTATTTACAAGAACGTGTACTTTCAATCTTGTTGGCCAAGATTTGATGTCCACCTAAATGCTATTTTTAATTTCGGCGTCGTGTGTCTACGAAATCTTTCGCCGTGAAACCACGCCCTAAATTTCTTGCCAATTTTTTTACCATGCACCACTTTCTGTCATTTGGCTGTGAAATTGTACATATTTAACATATTTTTTTACTTACAGGAATTTCTAGCTCCGGGAATGCTTCTTCGCCATCGCTTTCATAATCGCTAGGAGCAGGAAGCAAGGCTTTCGGCGTAACTTCAAACTCCTATAACAAATTGTCATCATAAAATTAATGTGGGTATGTTGCATGATTAATTTATTTACTGTATGACTAACTTGAGATATGGGAAGTTATCTTGAATGAAATATGAAGAAGAATCTATGTGTGTGTATCGCTGATAAGAAAAGGGGACAGAACAGTAGCAGCCCTTGACTTACTGCGAAATGATCCATGTGACATCAATTAAATTTAATATACTTAGTACTGTTCTATTGGTAAGTATGTATAAATACTTTATATAGGAATTTTCCATGTTCCAGGCTTCTTTAAAAACCTTTTTTTTTTAATTAATTTATAACATCTACGAAGTAAATTTAAAATAATTTTAATTATTGATTTTTATTTATGAAGCCAATTAAAAGTCAAAATAGATTTAGTTGGGTTAATTTAAAAAAAAATGGTCTTCATCAAAGAAGTTTCCTTTACTCACTAAAAATACACTTTCCATCTCTTTAAAAACCCCAAAAAAAAAACAACCAAACATTATTTCTGCTTAAATATATTTGTGAGTGGTATTTTTATTCAACCGATATTTACCTGAGCTGGTGGCAAAGACTCTCCCAAGGCCGGTTCTACATCCAAAGCGGTAGAAGTCCCCGCGAGGCGCGCGCGGGTCAAGTTCCACAGGCGCTGCAGGGCCAAAGGAGTCTCCTCCACTTGCATTTCCATAGCTGGGCTGGCGAGCATCTTGTTTTCTATAAATGTTTCTCAAATCTGATGAAGAATTTTTTACTTTTGTTAATTATCATACCTACTGTTTTCCCAATTTCTTATTCGGTAACTTAAACATAAATTATAAAATCCAGCCAGTATGACAAGGTTATTTTATAAAGCGAAACGATTGATCTTGTCCTCTATTTGTACCAGAATTACGACCAAAACGACACAAGTTCAATTATAAATCCATGGTCAACCTTTATTCGATCTTTGCTTTAGTTACGGTACCATTAATTGGTAAAGGAAACCAAAAAAGTAATGAAGACCAAAGCATAAACAAATTCATTTCAGGTATCGGATCGAGAAACAATTTTATTACAAAATCAATAAGTGAAAAAGACTTCGACCGTATAAAAGTAAATAAATGAATAAAACCGAATATTAGTAGTTTATAGCTGGCATTGTATTTTTTTAAAGGAAGCAGTAATCTGAAGGATACAATATTCACAATTAGTCATTGCAAAGATGGACCAATTAGCAAAATCGCAATTCTTACTACTTCAAAACAAAAGCTAAATAATTATTGGAATCAATTTTTTCGCATTCTCCGCTGCGCTGCGGCAGCGTTATCCGAGTTAACGACTGTTTCATAACAAGCAGCTGCGTTGGGTAATAGAACTAAAGAACATTCACGTGCATTGTAAGAAATATATAAAAGATCTACAGATTTATTGTTCTACTAATTGTAATTGTCGAATTATTTAGAAGGAGCTTTCTAGAATGTTCGATTCACTGCTGCAACCGCATTCTGACTGATATAGATACTCTGACAATTTATATCGTAACACAGTCTGTTTCAAAAGTCAATGTTGACATAGATCCTTACTTGATGTGATTTATAATTTCGCTAGCATTGAATATTAGGCGCCTTCTGCCTATTTTTTATCAGATTGGCATTTTTAAATAGGTACGGTTCTAATAAAATCTGTAGGATCTGCTTCATTAAAACATGGACACATAAGGTTTTGTGACGTAAATATTTACACAGTTGGTTTCGTGAATACGTCATGAAGGACAATACGCAGGTACTTTCAATTTGTGGGAAATTTCCATTATTCCATAAATGAAGGGAAGGTGAATCACCTGTCCAATCGTTAAAATTCAGTGTGCAAATAACTGTGTAACTTTATCAAAATCTGAAATTGATAACGTTCATTTCAATTCAGTTTTTATAATAACTATAAATATAAAAGTCTTGTTGAACACCCTACTAAAAATTACAATTGGTTTTATGGGTTGGCTTTTTATAAACAACTCAGTGGCCTGTTAGGATAACCTGCTTCAAAATTCCATTGTTGTCTCAAAAAAGGTGAAAGAACCCTCATCAAACACAAAAAGTTGACAAAAAACTTCTGAATACCAACTTGACGACTCAAAAAGGACAGTCAGAGATTACTGGCCCAGCCAAGCGTGATATTTTTACACATTTCTCATTTATTTAGTAGGTAGATACCGATTTTACTTATTGAAACAGAAACATATTGTTAATAATTAGAAAATGAAATAGAACTAAAACTAAATACTACTTTATTCTCTTGAAGGCTATTTTGAAAAAGTTTTTGAATGTAATTTATTTATTCTTATTTTTTATAAAACAAAAATTAATAAACATAAAAAATGTAGACATGAAATTTTTTAAATGCCACAAGTTACTGTTCGCTTAGTGGAAAGTGATATAGTTTAGTCTGACGTAGCTAAACCAGCGACCAGTGAGCCCGTCGAGAGAGAAAGCGCCTCCGATGAAGTCGGCCATTTGCCGATGAACCGTTAGATAAACCAGAATTTGTAGTTCCCTATAATTTTTTAATATCAGTTCCTTTTTTCCTCATTTGGTAATTACCCTTTACTTTTCCGTTTTACGTATTCAGTAAAAATCCATGCATTCCAAATATTTTATAACTTACCTAGTATTTATAAAAAAATTGCAACAGCTGGTATCTGTATAGGACTCAGGCTTCAATCTAGTTTGCAGTCTCCACAAATCTACAATACAAAAAAGTAGTCACAATAATTGTTTCAGCGAACGTCACACGGTGCTAAACTTTCGACTGTACTGAAGCGCAGCTTGAACACCACTGAGCGCTAACCCTCGCGACGGTGGTATTTTAAACTTGCCGGTGCTCCCCGGTCGTGCCGTGCACAGAGGAAGAGGATGCAGATATGTGATCCAAGCGAGACAGAAAGAGGACCACGCTCCGACCGCGTGTTCCACCAGACACTTAACTCACACATCGAGAACAGTTACGCATGCGTTGATGCTATTGATACGTCTGAATACGTCGAGGTCGACGTCACTGTCCCCCTTAACGTACGGGCGGAGGCAGGGAACCACACCCGCAAAGTTTGCACATTAACCTACAGACAATACTTCATTCAAACTTTTTGGAGACAGTTTTAATAAATTCTCTTGAGCAGAAAAACAAGGTTGTATGTAAGCATAAAACATTTTTCTGCTGAAGAGAAAGTATTCCATACGAAAGAGAATTTGACCTACTTCAAAGTAATTATTGAGTTCCATTAGAATATTAGATATAAAATGTCTAGCGTAGTAAATGAATCAGCAACACTCTGATCCTAATGTAACACGTTTGCACGTGAGGCAAATCACAAAATACCATGTAACATGGCCATTACGCCACAAACGTGCTAATAATATAAGGCTAAAAATATTCTTCAAAATAAACAGACTCGATGACGTCTGAATATAAATACCAACATGTTGATGCCCTGATTTTTGTTCTTAATTTAAGTTAACACGTGAAGAAAAAATATTATTATAATATGTAAAACTCATTCTAAAAACATCGGGTTCTCATACATCTCATATCTTTATCCAAACAGCCCAAACTACTTTAGACTGGTTAAATTATCCAGAAATTTCCTGCTGACTAACTGTCTCAGTATCGCAGATCTCAAATGAAAACATGTACCTACTTTTGGGATGGACGAGGATGAGAAAAAAGTAACAAGCACAGAAGTAACAACAATAAAATTAGATACAGCAGCCATTACATACTAAAATATAGGTGTTTGCTAATACATAAGTAGACGATAACTTAAAAAACTAGATTATTGAATTAGTAGCATTGAGGACAAACGGTATTCATCGTATCTTCGGTAGAAACTACTTTCAAAAAGAATGCTATTGGAAAAATTTGCTTGGTTTGATTATTAAAAATACGAACTCGGCGATATACTTAATCGATAAGCCATAGGTACACGTAACTAGCACTAACGCACGCGAGTTCAAGGTAAACTGCAGTTATAAATTCAATAAGTTATGGTGTTCCAGCCACTACCTAATATACCTTATTTCTTCAAACACATTGACAGAGGGAATACAAATAAATTTAAGCATGCCAGTTATTCATTCCAAGAACAGATCATTTAATTACAAAGCTATTGTAATGTAGTATATCTTTCGTGGAATCCTATACAAATTAGATCAGATGACACAGTTCACGCGGAAACAAAGATAAGATAAGAATTTTAGTCCACATAGCTTATCATTAAAATCTAGAGACATGGATTTAGATATCAACCAAAATAAACAAAATGATAAAATCTTGCATTTCAC
The DNA here is from genome assembly GCA_964056405.1 of Acronicta alni. Lineage (NCBI taxonomy): Eukaryota > Metazoa > Arthropoda > Insecta > Lepidoptera > Noctuidae > Acronicta > Acronicta alni. The sequence goes on along the minus strand of OZ043927.1, from coordinate 9,543,872 downwards.
TACCACATGTACTATTTAACACAAACCTTTGGACTTGACATATCCATGAGACTTGAAGACGTCTGCATAGAATTTACAAGCTGTTAAAAGTAATCTTTTAAAAAAAAATACTACCTACTTCTAACGGTTGCGTATTGTAAATTATGGTTTTCTAGCATCAACAACGTATTTAAGTAGTCGTGATCCGCCCTTTGATTTCGGTAAAAATAAAGAACTTCTCGAAATGCACCCAGATCCTTCTAAACAACATTTTCTTCATTCAATTTCTTCGTCATTTTCGTAAATAGAACACTTAATTAATTATGCCTTGAGCTCGTGTTCCATTCTTTAATAGAAGTATAAATTCAAAAAATAAAAGTTACTGCAATTAAATAATAAAAAGCATTTCCATCCAACGTAAAATGTTCGTTAATTTTTTTGGATTTTCTACTAATTCCACGTTTTATAGGCGTATTTACAGATATAGCATGTGGCAAAATTTTCGTTCACTTAAACTAATACTATAAGTAAGTACCTATAAACGCAGGAAGTTCCTATCATATATTTAGGGACGACTAATTATCCAGAACTGTGAGCAATACGATAACATTATAACAGAAATATATGTAAAAAAAATGCCCACGCTCCATAAACAAATTAAAAAAAGTTAATTTAAAAAGTTCAATTAATGTTATTGATTTGCATATTTTGCATCGGCCGACTGCGATATTATGTCAATCCTGCGGGCATCACGTTACAGCCAATGAAGCATGTCCAAGCTTCGCCGACGATTCGGATTATAAACTGACACCTACGTGTTTCTTAGAAGTCAATGTTTTGCAAACAAGACTCCTAATAATACTCTCAAGACAGAACGACAGTTATTAAAGACACAATGCGATTAATCGCAATGCAAGTCTCACTTTAATTATCATAACAAATATCTATATTAGAACTTATAAGATATCTAATTGGATCCGTACGAGGAGTTATCAAAAAATCAGCTCAATACCATGAAAATCATATTTAACATAACAGGCCACTTCCCCAGTCGGACAGCTTAAATTTGAGTGGAATTACTCCCACTATGTCCGACCTCTATTATGTTCCATGTGATACAGGACAAGCCTATTTGCCATTGATTGTGAACAAATTAAAACAGAATTTCATAAAAAACCTTATAACACTACTTGACCTGTAAATAGAACCTATTCTCTCAACATCGTTTGAAATCTGATCAATGACCGAGTGAGAGACTCATCTATGAACTGCACGCCGAAGTACACAGTTTCCTACCCTCGCAAATCAATCGAGATTCTGAAATCTGCCTTATCTTCGAGAACCTTCTATTAACAGTGACTGACAGGATCACACTGCTTGTGGGTCTTGAAGCTTCAAAGTTTGCATAGAAGTTTCATTATACATAATATTATAGTACGAGTAGCTTTTGTCTGCTGTTTACTCGCATCTCAAAGAACTTTGACTTAGACATAATGTAGCCATGTTCTTCTCCAAGATCTCCTATCTCTCATCATCATCATCCTCCTACCCTTAGCCCAGATTACTTGGGGTCGGCGCAGTATGTCTTTATACCTGTCAGTATCTCTTTTAACCGTTGCCTTTAAAGTGATGATCTTACATATAATATGCGGCAATTGATTTTTATTTATATAGATAGTTGGTATTCAGATAATATTTTACCACAAAAGTTTATTCTTTATCCAGATACGACTCTGTATTACTGAAAACATAGCACATTGTGAATTTTAGATATTATCTATCTGCTTGTCATGTCATGTAAGATCTTTACAGAATGTCACGTTTTCTATAAACGCCCGTAAACGTGTGTGCGGTTTGTAATAGATACTTACTATATATGCTAATGGGTACTTCTGTACATTGATAGTAATTGTATTACCGGTGCCGGTATGAACCAGTTGTATCCAGATCAAATATATCTATATACCTATTATATGCAAAATACATTTACCTCAACTATGTAATTTATCGGGTAGAAATGTTTACATTTTAATTGGTAACTCTACGTTAACACCAGTTACAAATTGATGATATATACAATAGAATATTTTACGCTTGTATGCATCGAAGGGTTCGGTGTACCTACTAATGCACACCCACAGTTCACTGTACGTTTTAGGTCCCAAGTAATAGGCGGCGAGCCTATTATCATTTAAGCTGGCACAAACATAACTGAGAATTTTATTGAAAACTTGCTCGACATGGTTTTAAATTAAACCAGGAACTCAAATGTAGCAGCCGAAAGTAGATACAAAAAAAATTAAACTAAAAACAAATCTTAAGAATATCTCAATAACGTACAGACACCAGCAGGTCAACCTATTCAAAACTGTCAAATTTTCCCAATTAAATATGAACCTTAATGTATTGCATTAAAGTTGAAAGTCAATCAAAGAAATTTGACAGATTGTGGTAGCTTGATGTACTGGCCTCTGTACCTTTCAGCTTTATCTCGAGTCTTCTTTGACTAGGGTTAGTGGCTGAGCGGGCTAATCAAAATTTTAAAGAAAAAGTAAGAAAAAAAAGATTACTCATCATCATATCAGCCACAAGAGGTCCACTGCTGAACAGGCCTCCCCCATAGACTTCACCTGCATCCAATGACTCCCAGCGACCAGTTATTTCTCAGTATTTGGTCCTACCATCAAGAGTTATTTTACTCATAACTGTTGGTAATTGCACCAAGTAATGAGAAATAGCAATAGGAGACTGTTTTAGTGTTTGTATCAGTAGTATAATCCATAATTATCTGTTTATAGTATATCATAGTATTGTAGCGACATCTACCGCGCTACATAGAACTACGAAGTCCTGAATCGCGCAAGCAACATTCGCAACGAAAAGTTGCATATATACAACCGCCCGACATCATCCGTCGGGCCGTGGCCCGCCAGGCATAACACCCGCCTGGTTGGAGGATCCTCCCTTTTCGTCGGAGGAGCAACACACCTCGCCTCTCCACACTGGTGACCCCAAGCAGAACATCAGCGCAGCCTTCCGGAGACCAGCACCTTCGTCATCACCTTCCCCTCACAGCAGCCTTCAACAGCATCGAGCAGCAAGTCACACAGCCAGCCAGCACTCTTCCGGCTTCAACGGGCAGCCTGACCACATGCCTGCAGCAGACATGCAGCCTGGTCAGAACCCTCAGCCGACATCAGCGACTTGGCACAGCACACTGCACTTCGGTCGGTCAACAAGCAGAGGCCGTCTCTCCTGGTCGACGCAGCAGCCAGCCACTACGCTTCGCTACGCTTCACTGCACCACCTCGACGCACTGAGGACTACGCAGCAACAAGCATCGCCCCGACTCACTGGGGACTCATCCTCGCCTCTCCACAGTATAATCAACTTCTTTTTTTATACCACCAAGGTGGCAAACAAGCATACGGTCCGCCTGATGGTACTTAAGCGTTTAGCCTATAGACGCTTGAATACCAGGGGTATCACTTGCGCGTTGCCTACCCAGTTAAACGAAAGAGGAATAGTTGGCAGTATACAGATCAGAGTCCCCCTACTGTCAACACAACGTTTGATCGCAGAGCACTGGCAACCCAGCTCAAAGCTAGGTATTTCACTTCGATTTTCTGCAAGGCGGAGGTACTTCCCCAGACGTGTGAGAATTTGAGTGAAATGTCTCCCACTATGCTCATCATTAGGCTTTAGACATGAAGACGTCTCTCTAAGTAAAGGCTACCTTTCGCCGATAGTATGGTCTCAGTAAGTATATATTCTTCAAGTAAAAGGTATCTTTTACGCCTCAAAATCTCAAGCACCTAAGTCCTTACATAAGTACCAACCTATCAGCACAAGTATATTTCAATATTATGTTCGTTTACTACGATGTAGTCTCATAGTCTGCGAATGCTGCAAATACCTACACACTTAGGAAATTTAATGAAATGACTAATTAAGCGAATCCTTCTTTTTTTCGTGTCGATGGTACAACACTTTTTTATTGTTTCCCCCAGACTAATTCCTTCATCAAAAAATCTTTGGAACTATTTAGTATGTCGCAAGAATCGACGCCTGAATTTAAGAAAGCCACTGACGCCCAATTTAACGTGGTCACCTACTAGGCCCAAGTAATGTTAATAAAACCATAAGAACGGAAGTCACCAACTGAACACAATGGTTCTAGCTAGTTAATAAATATACAGAAGATAGTTTTTCTAGGCTGATGACTAAAATCCTTACTCACAATTTAAATATGCAGATTGTGTGATCTCACTCTCCTGAGATTCCCAGTGAGAAACGATTGTAGGTTATTCTTATTATTTTCCCGTTTCCTTGAGTATCTTATCTCATTCTTGATTTATTAAACTGTGATAGCATCCCTGCATGGGGAATACTGCTGCTGAAATCGTACACACAGTTCACTGGTATGTTTAAGGCTCCATATAATAAAGGAGTAGGTCTCTCTCTGTTGCCATTGGATCGGAATAGTCATTGTCATAGCCCGATATAGGTGACTGTCACGAATCCCATGGCTACGACTATAGGGCAAAGAAAGACATGAGCGGCTTTTAGTCAGTACAAGCCCGACATAGCCTGCCGCCTCCCCAGATAGCAGACAATCCATGTCTATATTCCGAAATAAAAAAACAAAAAAAATACTCGGCCTAGGTATTCTAACCAGGACTGAGGTTAGCAACGAACAAGCTCGGATTAGTTGATAGTTGATAAAAAAATGTGACCATATTAATATTTCATATAATTTTTATTAATCATTCTGCAAATAGCAAGTGTCTGTCTATTTTAAACACTGCCCAGATCAGAATTATCCTGTTAGGAAATTTCCATACGTACTTACTAGTAACTTGCTTTCGCAAATAAATTAGTATTCTGATACCCGACCACCGCCATGAATATTTGTGTCCAGTGTATACGAGACCACATCCACAGCGGGTCATGGTCGTTACTAATATCATGAATCATGCCGTGACTAGGGATAGGGCAAATGCAAGGCATTAAATAAGATGTGGTTTCCGGGGGGGTGCTATTCATCAATTACAAGCTGCAAGCTTGTAATTGATGAATAGCACCCCCCATTTTGACACATGCAGTAGGCTAGCGTGGTGGACTATAGCCTTAGCTCTCTCATTCTGAGAGGAAACCCGTGCCATGCAGTAGGACAGTAAATAGGTTGATGATGATGTTGAAAACTATAGGTTGTGCAACAAGCACAAGCCTAAGAAAAGTAGCTTAAAAGAGTACTACCTACTTTAGAAAAGTACACTACAGTCGAGCGCCATTTCTCATTAGATAAATAGGTCTAATGTTTAAAACCGTTCATAAAATGACGATAATTTGTCACACAGACTCGATCGTGTAAGCAACACTTAGTACTTACATATTATATATAATTATAAAGCTTTTTAGTGCTCCGAGTTTTTACCGAGGACTCTCTAACGAAAACCTTCCAGAGCAAGGTCACAGAGGATGATGTTAATGACGTGATCACTGCGTGATCTGTGCGTGATACCGACCTAAGTAACTATCATGAAATAGTCATGACCAGCTCTGCAAATGTCATTCCGTAGCGTTAATACGTCACAAAAAACATGGCACGATGTACGATGACAACATCATCAACCCTTATACTGTACCACTGCTGCGCACGGGTCTTCTCTCATATTGAGAGGGATTAGGCTATAGTCCACGCTGGCCTAGTGCGGGTTGGCAGACTTCACAAACCGTTGAGAAAAATCTCTAAGGAATGCAGGTTTCCTCACGATGTTTTCCTTCACCATTTAAGCAAGTGATAATTAATTATTACGTACATGAATTTGAAAAGTCAGAGGTGCGTGCCTTGGGTTCGAACTCGAGACCTTCGACTTGGCAGTCCAATGGTCATACAACTAGGCTATCACAGCTACAATTGATGACAACGCTCTCTTCGATTAATCGATGAGTGTCGATTCCTCACATTTTCATGGTTTCCATGACGCGTTATGGCTATACGATGGCACTTAGATTATCTAAAGAGAGGTACTTGTCTGGTCAGGTACTTCGTCGACTGAAGAAATACTCCTCTCTTTCCAAAGAAGACTTCCATCAATCACAAGTAATCTCCGTGGTGCAGCGAGCGCAAGCGCAAGATTTGGATTAGAAATACCAGTATTATTATTAATCAGTACGCTAAATACAGTCCATTTTACTATTGATGTTATAATAGTCTACTAATCTGTATGACCGTATCGATCGGTTCGTTCTCCCACTAAAAAGTAAACATAGTCAACAATCTTTCAATTTAAGTTGTTGTATCGAACAAAAGCCATTGTCATCATTAGCCTAAACTATTAAGCATAGCCGGTGTATAACATGCCAATTTTTCCCACGGTGGCAGGTAGAAACTACAGCATATCAATCAATCCACTCCTGCACAACTCATGCTATGGTTTTAATATCTGCATACTGATTCTGACATTTTACGCGAAAATTAGACATCGAGAATAACTTACTCTTTTACTATTTCTAACATTCCGAATGCTTTACGTCAATTAATGTCACGTCTAACCGTGAGTGAAATAACATTCGTAAAATATAGTTTTTTGTTCTGCTTTTAAATGGTAAATGATAAATGATATCTATTTCTGTAAATAGATATATAGACACTTTTACAAGTCAATATTAAACATTTTTTTAAAGCTGGCTCCGGCATTTCCTAACTGACGACCTCTGAGAAGAAACGCCGAAACAAAGTCCAGACATAGAATAATAACAAATATGTGTGTTACAATGTAGGGAAAAGTCTGAAATGGCCTTTTGAAGAAAGAAGAATAATAAGAATTTATAATTTAGTATTTCAAACATTGAAATATTTTTTCATAATTCCCTTATTCTATTAACGTGCTTCCTGTGGGTCCTTCATTTATATTTTTCATATAATATCAGATACTTAGATCCGCTTTTCCAATCTGTGAATCTAATATTATCTAAGGATTATCTAGATTAACAATTAAAATACTTTTAATCTAGTTTGACAATAAACTAGTAATTCATGACATGCTTTGTTTTTTAATTAACTACTTTTGACATGCTTTCGTTGTCATGTTTCGTTGGCACCGACGTCATTGTACATAAAATGAGTTGAATTGAAAACTGTAAGTTCACAACATAACAATCAATAGGTTTTATGGGCTGTAAACTTTATTATTTGTATGCCACATTTGCGGTTTGTGCTACATTTCTCTGTCTACGCTTCAACACAATGTTAGAAACTACCAACATTAAGGAAATGGAGTTATAGCGTGTAATGATTGCAGTTTAACATATTTGTGCAAACAGTGCTTATGTATGGCTTTAAGTAATTGAAAATACACTATACAGTGTACGGCGGCGATAGACAAAATAGTTACATTAGTCCACAAAACGACACCGAAAGAAGCACTTCAAGATAGGAAATGGTAATTAAGTAACAAAAAAAACAACTTTCCATAAATATTTAATTGATAAGCTGACAAACTTGCACGGGAAGTGGTTTTTTGTAATATTTTAGTTTAAAATTACCATTTCCTATTTTGAAATACTTTTCATTAAAGAAACCGTTACTTTCTGAGGGTCGAGACAGTTGTTGTTCTATTGTGTAACTGCTAATTGATCCTTGATAGGTTACGAATAGTATGGTATCACAATGCCGTATATCCACCTTGTACACATCCCTAAAAGACCGTGAATTTTTTTCCATTGTGTCTACAATTCATGACACTAACACTATCAACAAGTTTTCACCGGTATCTCCTCTATTTGTTTGGATTGTGACGCATTTAATCGATTAAAAATTATACTCACCACTTCAAGTTATACCTTAATCTCTTATCTCTTAATTAATAGTAAAACTACGTCAACAAGCCAACTTCTCTTTCGCAGTGGGCGTGTGCCAACACTTGACTCTCCGAAATAGCGCAATGTTATTTAATCGAAATCGCGATGACAACAATACTTATATGACCTTAGCCGACACGTGCAGCGCCTGCTACAGAAAACGTTCACATTACACACGTGTATTTGGTAGAACCAACCTTTTATTGCAGTAAAAGCTACATATTTACTGTGTTTTTAGTATGTAACAAAAACCATGCTGCTACGATTCATATTGATTGTTCGATTATTGGTCCTAGCAACGTGTTATTGTGGTTTTCTATTCTCGAAACAGCTTGCATTTTCAATATTTATACCTGGTTGATAGATAAAATGCTCACACAAACAGAGGTTATTACAACGTCAGTGCCTATATTAGTCCCATTAATAAATAAGTAGGTAAACATCAAGAGAATACAGGCGGGATACTATACATACATAAGTACAATGTTACGAGTACTTAAGTAACAAATAATTATCTATTGCTCGTTTGTCAGGGTCACGTAGAATGTCAAGGATACGCTGGAGCCCCTGGCAGGAATACGGGATCTCACGGACTCACTGATTGCTCATTCAATTGCGACCCGATTATTTGGCTATATTCATTATAATCATAATTAATATAGCCAATTATTTGACATCTTTTTTAATTATTATTTCATTTGATCATGATGTCGTGGGTTCGATTACCACAAAACACAAATATTTATGTAATGAACATAAGTGTTTGTCTAGGTTGTCTTATGTATAATAAATATGTATTTACAAACAAAGTATATACAGGATGTAACAAAAACCCTGTCCGATCCGAAAGAGGCGTATTCCTTTTCTTATATACTTACTAATAAACATAAATAAAAATACGATATTAAAGAAACCAGAAAGTATCGATTTTTCTTCTTCTAATAAACTTACACAATTCTCCACTAAATATGGGAAAATTTCATAAGTTGACAATACTCCACCCAGCGGCGAAATCTTTTAATATTTACCAATTAATTTTTCATTTTTACCTCAAAGGATGCCGCCAAGCGGTGCCGCTCCATGCGCGCTTTGTCGTCGCCGACAGACTGTACCTAACTACCTACAGAGCGGCACGTGTAAGCCAATTGTTGTCCTTGACATGTCAGTCTCGCGTAGAGTTCGCTTCCGATCGGACGTCCGTGAATCTCTTATCACCTCGATTACCCATCGTATCGTGAGTAATGTCGTATTCCAATCTGTTGTCAATGTCGTGTTCCAATGTGCTTATGCTGCAATTATGCAGATGTTCGAAAAGACTACGAGTGAGTGAGAGTATGGGGTGCGTTTTGCTAGGCAAGGTATGCCAGTGCCGTCGGAGCGTGTATCCAACGTCTCCATGAACTTGAAGTTCACGTGTACACGTGTACGAACACGTGTCAAGCAGTGTCCATGAATGAGTACTAGACTCATTACCCTAATGCCGAAAGACCACGAAAACACGACGTGGAATATCAGTAAGTACCTATTGGAAGTTCACTTAAGGAACACGATCGCAGAATTTTGTAGATATCAAGTTCATGTTTTACAGAATAATTTTAACAAAGCAATACATTTAGTTCATTGTTTCTTGAAAAACCACGTCAATAATTATTTAGGTACCTATTAGGTAAGCAACACTATTCCTGTACGATACCAGCTGATACCTACGCGTAGGCCCGGTAGGAGGTAATCATCCCTATGACTAATACGTAACAGCTGATACTTATGAAAAACACAAAAGAACGTCAATTATTAGGTAAACATAACTATGCCTAATCGATATCAGCTAATATCTACGTGTAGGCCCAGTAGGTAAGATTCATTCGCATTAAATTTGTTTGGCGGCACGCGACAGAGTGGGCTGGCGGCACATGACAAAGGATCAAAAAGCGGCAAATTGCTCGGGCGGTTTCTTTGACACTAGTGTAGATCGAATTCAATAAACTATATTTCGTGGATTGAGTGTTGACATGTAAAAGGTTTAGTTTTTTTTTAAATTATATTTAAATTAATCGGGGAAAAAAAAATATCTCGTATCTAATTATCGTTTACGTGTTTGTGTACGTAATACGACACCTTATACGACCCTTAAGGATCGGACAGGGTTTTTGATACATCCTGTACATAAGTATTTATATCCATTGTCTGGTACACATCCATAGTACAAGCTCTGCTTAGATTGGGACTAGATGGTGCTGTGTAAAATTGTCCAAGAATATTTATTTATTATTGAATACTATTATCAATTTATCATACACAGTGTAACGCTAACAATCAAATCTATATATTTTCTTATAAATATCTTCTTCGTATTGTTGAAAATAAATATTTAGGTATGTTTAATGATGTAAACAACATAACATAATGACTTTATCTTTTCATTAGTGGAAAAAATACACTCACTGGGTAATGTCAATTAACAACTGTTTCATACTCTGAACTATTAGGTACCTATTCATAATTAAATTATTAAATAACAAACGATAGAAACTATAAGAAACAATAAATAAATTATATCCATGTAGCGTAATGTCTACATGGTTCAATTGAGCAAAACATAATTATTATCACAGTTAAACCACTGAACCGATTTTGATGAAATTTGGTACTGAAATAGATTAGACCTTGGAGAAGATTATGGCCACCTTTTGTCTCAAAAAGGTGAGATTTTGGAATGCGGCTGAAAACGCGGTCCATATCTAGTTCTTTTAACTTCTTGAACAAATAACGGAAAGGGAAATAGAATGAATCAACTTTCTATGGTTATTGTTTTCGCATAGAATTATTTAATATTTATTCGTCACCGTCATCCGTCATATAGGTCATCCATAAGATAACAATTTCGAAAGCATATGAATCCGTCTTAAAATTGACATCATTTGTTTTAAAAATAAATGACATTGCCTTTTGTTTTTGTTTGTTTGTAAGTGACCCACACTGGAAAATTACTCCAAAATGACAAGATAGAGGAAACGTTTATTTTTAAGTTGTTTAAAATATGATTATTTATCGCTTATCATACGTACTTAATAAAACAATTATAACATTCAAAAACAGCCAGACCCGGAACAATTCTGTAGATATTATTAGTCCGGGGCGGAGTTGAACTCGCGACCCATAGCGATAGTTACACAGAAGTAACTCTGTGAATACCATTTTGTCAGTTAACAGCAGGTAAACTTAGATAACTTTGAAAAAGGATGGTTCCTCACCATCCACCCTTCCTCCGAGCCTTTTCTCACCTATGTTAGGGTTGACTTCCAGTCTAACCAGATGTGGCTGAATATTACTATTTTACATGAATCAGCAACGCATTCTAGGATATACCCTGAGGATAGGCCGGTTGTCAGGCTACTATGGATATACTGTGCCACTGCTGGGCCGCCTCCCTTACGTACCTACTTAATTAATATTTTTTCACGATAACCTCAGTTTTTTTCAGTCAATAATAGGAAGTAATCTCTATATATGTAAACTAACACAACATAACTAAACCAAACCACTATTTCTGTAGTGTAGTAGATAACATTTCCAAAAGGATAGGTAAGTATGTCGATAAACGGATAGAATCGCACTATGATATGTGATATTCTGTATTTCTATCAATTGACAGCAAGATTGATGTCGCCTTGAAGACAAGCCGATCGTTTTTTTTAGGTTATAGTTGAAAATCAGCGTCGTGAGGTTGCATTGATGCGACCCAACATTATGCTGAGTTAGACATTTTTCTTTTTAGTTTATTTAGATTTATGACTGCTGCCTCTGCCTCATTAGCATAGTGATCGTAAGCGCGACTGCTACGCTTGAGGTCCTGGGTTCGATTCCCAGGTCGAGCACTGCTATTGAATTTTTCTATGAAATTCTCAGTAGCACTCGAAGTCTGGAAATGTGCCCGGTTAATAGCAATAGGCTCGCCCCCTATTACATACCGGCCAACTCTGGGTGCACATTAGTACACCTATGCCTAACCCTTCGGGGAATACAGGCGTGATGTTTATCTATTTATGTTGATTTATAATTTTCATGCTAAAACAATTATTTTTCTTTTTTTCTAAACTAGATACGATAGTCTATGTCTATGATCTATAGATACTAGATTATGGTAAAGTCAATTCCTCGACGTCAACTGCACACTATAATATTCTCTGTTTCACAAATAATTCATAGGTTCCAAGGATGTTTAATAATGTAAAGCGAGAATGTCGATCGATCCATTGCATGCAACAAACGTGAAACTGAATTTTCAATGAGAATCGACCTCTATTTCAACTCCATGCGATCAATTTTTCCACCAGTATGTTTTGTATTTTTAATCAATACCTATGTAGATACTACGTGTCATATATTATCATCTCAATTATAACCTCATATCATCATAGCCTATTTCACATCTGATTGCTATTTATAAAATGAATTAAATATCATTTTACCATCTTCTCTTCTCATATTGCCTCTCCGACTGGCGAAGGTTGGCAGTCAATTTAGCAAATTTATCTCTATCTCTAGCGAGGCGAAAGAGGTCGGTTGCACTAGCTATGCCCGTCCGTCACTTATCGTATGAAGTATATTTTATGAGTGGTAGGCTCTATGCTACTAAGTTTATCTGGGGTGGTAGGTACAGAGGCCAGCACATCAAGCTACTCCAATCTGTCAAATTTCTTTGATATATTTTCAACTTTAATACAAAATAATAAGGTTCATTTTCAATTGAGTACCATATTTGACAGTTTTGGATAGCTTGACCTGCTGGCGTCTCTATCACCGCATTGCCAAATTTTCTGCCACTAAGCAATAATGTGCCAGCAACAAGGTAGACAGTGAAATTACTGATACATATGAGATTTAACAATTACTGATGGTGGTGTTGATGATGTCTATAGGTAGGCTACGGCTGCCGCTTACAGTTAGACGGGCGGTAGACTTGTTAGTCATAACTTAGGGTTCCCGCTAATTCCCCGGACCAAGACCAATGATCAACGAGAATGGCTTGGCTTAATGTATGTAGCAGTATTTTTCTATTATTTATTTTTAAATGAAAAAAAAAAATGTGAAAGAGTTTAAAATATATTTCATAATTATAGATCAGGTATACAAATTCGACAAAAAATTCGTACATCGCACATCGGAAAACGTCAGCCATCACTCATCTTCATAGGCGCGAGCGCCGAAAATCCATCAGCGCGTCTGTTTCCAACATTTTTATGACATCATTTTTTCTGTGAGCGACGTTTTAGCAATAATAGTCTGTCTTTCTATGTCATTTATTAACGAGAGTCCACCAACCTTTGACATTGAGCATGGATTTCGTTAGATTAAAGGCCTGTTTCACCGTCTCCGGACTAAGCACTATCTATGTGTAGGTACCAGATAAATTCAAAATTATCAGAAGGCGGTGAAACAGGCCCTAAGGATTGCGGGAATTTTGACCAACCTCGTGAGCAATAGTATATAATATACTGACTCAACCATAGGTCTACCTAAATATAGGTACCTATGTAAACATAATTATCGATCTAATTATAGTTGGTCGACATAACATAACCTCTAAAGCTGATACAATTTACGTCAATGCCCTCTTAAACGCTTTAATTAGGTAAAGCCGGATGTTATCAGTTTCACACGTTATTGATAATTGTTATTGGTTTACGTTTCACATCTGGAACGAACCAGAGTAAAAGCGTGGGCGATTTGTAATCTAGCTTGGTACGGCTTCCACGGCGATCGATCCGAACCAATATGTATAAAATTACTCCGATGAGACGTCTGTCTGCAACTCTATCTAGAATGTTATTTCGTGAGTCTGGAAATCTATTGAGGTCAACGTTCAAAAATACTTAGATAGATTAGGTAGGTATACCTACGTCTGATAAGCAAGGCGATTTTATAAAGTTTGTAATGTTCATAGACATTTATAAAAGATTATTCATTATACCGATTATCTTATCATCGATTTTTCTTCCTTGGTAAAGAGGCAGAATATGTTTTTTTTTTACATCATAGAGGATAACCCGGTATGTATACTTTTGTGCGGAATTGAATGTACCTTAAAAAAATCCTTTGAATGCTTTCCAAACGATCGACATAAACATTGTAGTTTGTATTCCATATTTGAGAGTACTTATATACTGCTTATGTACTGACCTATGTACTGCTTATGTACCGCTTATGTACCACTTATATACTGCTTATGTACTGCTTAATTACTGACCTATGTACTACTTTTGTACTTGCTTATGTACTTACCTATGTAATACTCATGTACTTACCTATGCACCAGTAGTACATAGGTTAGTACATAAACAGTATATGGGTTAGTACATAGGCAGTACATAGGTAAGTATATGTATAAGAAGTACCATAGGTAAGTACATAAGTAGTTCATAGGTAAGTACATAAGTAGTTCATAGGTAAATATCTTTTACACTTCTCATTACTGCGCGTGTTATACATATAATCTAGAACTTTGTATTAGATAGGTTACACCCATGACATCGAGATGCGTGATAGGTACTTGAACTTAGGATTTACATCCCTTTCAGGATCAGATTTAAATAATCCTTAGTTTGTATGTAAACTACACCTGAGGGTACATATATATCCTCAATACCTACTAGGTTACGTGGTAATTCGTTACAAAGAAACGTTTAGTTTAGTAAGTAATTTAATTAATTTGTTTACCATTGACATTCAAATTCTTATAAACGCCTTCAATCAGATGAAATAACATACCATCACGCCTGTATTCCCCGAAGCTTTAGGCAGAGGTGCACTAATGTACACCCATAGGGCCCATGTATAAGGAGGTGAGCCTATTGCCATTAACCGGGCACAAAACCATACCGCGAACTGCTACTTTATTTTCGTTTCAATCTGATAATAATGTAAATTTTGTTTTGACAAGAAAGATACCATTTTACTTTATAATTTTATCTGATACTGTACCTATATAATCAGAGACAACGTGATGTCTTCGATATTTTTACATCCAGACGTCTCAAGCTATCACGTTGTCCGGACAGGGACACATGCTATAAATTATTTAACATGCAATGTTAAAGTTAAACGATAGGTTTCACTTCAACATATCATTTTACATCGTCCCTGATACCTAAATATAACAAACTTGTATGTTAGATTTTCCGTGTAGGTAGGCGCTTAGTAGAAAGATGTGCAAAAATATTTCCGTGGAATTCCTCTAAAATAATTTTGAAGCCACCGACCGCCATATAGAAAAAAATCGTAACTTAAACACAAATATACCTAAAAATTATATTTTTTGTAATCATTAATTTTCTAAAGCACGTAATATTACGTATTGTTTTGTTATATTTTACTCTCAGTTTGAATATTATTCGAATTTGTTCAAATCAACCTTAAAACCTAGCCTATCTACATATAAATGGCTAATGAAGCAAGTACCTAGTAATTATTGTTTACCTTCTAAAGGCTACCGGTCTACGGTGATTAGACTGGAGAGTGAGATTTTTACCCACTAAAACCACCCCAGTGGCCACTATCAGCACATGAAGGGGGGTACTGTGTCCCCTGAATAGACCACTCCAGAACCCCCCCTGTGCAACGCCTGTTAAGGCACAACCCTGCGTATTTACTGTAATCAATTTTTAATGTAACCACGGAGATACGGTATCTCCGTATAATCTCCAAAGTCCAAGGTACCTACCTAGATATTGTGCCATTGTGTGCATCACACCCTCTGCGAGTGTCCAACTGTTGAACTGTTTAACGATCCTATGGTCATTATCCGCACAATCTTAACCTGGCTGAAAAAAAAATGTACACTACCTAATTTAAAAGAAAATCTTCATAAAAAATACGTTAACATGGCTGTATTAGTTTAACACCTTTGCTTGCCTATGACGAAGAATTGGCGAGCAAATGTAATGACTAATTGAGAGTGTAAATTATCACCTACCTAGGTACTTTAGCTCGGCGCCGAGACGCTATTGGTTAATTTATTCAAATAATTCGTAGTCCACAAATGATTGTGTGATTTGACATGAGTGTCTAATTTAAATATTTTTTTACTGTGTGATGTGTGCGGTGTCCAATAGGATGAATATCAAGAGCATTTGCCTATTCTACTTCAATTTATACCATATGCTTTGACGACACATTTGGCGTAGTGGCTGGACCATCGGCTTTTGCGCCACGGGTTGTGGATTCGATCCCCACACGGAACAAATATTTGTAAGACCTACATGTAGTTGTTCCGGGTCTGGTTATTTGTGTATGTGAAAGTTTGTGTTTGAAAACGCACCCATGATACAGAAGAAAAACCTAGTGTGGGGCAACCACACTAGGATATTCTACGGTATTTTTTAAGTGGGCATGGATGACCAAATCCAAAACTATAAGCGTAATCGCGAAAAGAGTATCGGATTCGGAACTCAAGTTTGGGGGAGCTTTGAGCCCGGTTTTGATGAACACTAAAACTGCATCAATGCCATGCCAATCCTAGCCAGGAATCGTTATATGTCGCGCTTCAAAAATTCACCTGTATACAATGTGACTACATTTTTAAATATATCTATAAAAACGGAAAAGAAAATAAAAACATCTTAAATATACAGTGTTACAAAACTACCCGTTCAGAGCTGCACGGAGAGAAACATGACAATACGGGCCATGTCCAAGACTACATACGGCTCTAAGCCGGCTCCAACCAGCGACAGCTTCCTTAGGTGGAGGCTTTGGGCTATTAGCCCATTAGCTGACATAACGGAATTCACTTCCCACATATTGATAACCTCGCGTGCCAAATCAAGATACCTACTCTATTTACTTTTCTCTATCGGCATTTACGAGGATAATTCATGGTGATGTCACAAAATTAAATAATCTTCTTGTAATGAGCTTGATTGGAGTAACAACAGACTACGACTGCTGCAAGTGATTTTAAAATATTATGTTCTTTTCGCTCAATCTTCGAACAATGATGTTATGGAAGCTATATATCAATGGTGTCTCTTCGTTCAAAATACGATTTCAAGTGATGCATTTATCCCCTAGCCCGCCAAATTAGCTATACTAATACTATTTCCATGTAGGTACCCTGAATATGTTGTGCAGTTTCTACAAACTACAATTTGCGAAAAATGCAGCAAAATGCATAAGCGGCTAGGTCGAACGATTCCAAAAGATGAGCATCGTCTACATATCGAGTGTGAACATAAGAATCAAAACGAAAAATTCGCGGGCGAACTGAACATAAACATAGGAGTCCGTGGAAGTTTGAAAGTCTAAAAGTGTTTGAATTGAATTAATGAATTTGAATGTCTAAAAGTTACTACTTTTGGCTACAAAAATATAAGAACCACTCTATTAGGCTATAATCCACCACCGCAGTAGCCTAGTAAGGGTTGGCAGATTTCACACGCCACCCACAAAACACGTTAGGTCTAGTTATCTGAAGACATTTTCCTTCAACCCATATGCTGTCCCACTGCTGGGCACTAGTCTCCTCTCACAGAATGTGAGGGATTAGGCTATAGTCCACCACGCCTGGCCTAGTGCGGATTGGCATACTTCACTCGCCGTCGAGAAAATCTCTAAGGTTTCCTCGCGATGTTTTCCTTTACCTTTTAAGCGAGTGATAATTAATTAATAATACGCACATGATTTCGAAAAGTCTGTGGTGCGTGCTTGAGATTCGAACTCGAGACCTTCGACTTGGCAGTACAATGGTCATACCACTATACTATCACTGTTTTTAGTGCTATTTTTCTCCACCTGAGCTAATTATTTATTTCAAGCTTACATGATTTATGACTTCGCAAATTGCCAGTCCATATCATTAGGTCAGTGCTGACCATTTTAATTATTGGAAAATATGTACAAGTACATACACTAACCCGCTATTATATGAGACCTGAATCAAATCGGACTGTGGGTGTTCATAACAGGACACCTCTTGCCGACTAAATGTATGTATGCAGGATTAATTAAGTTTATAAGCATCAAAAGGTTATTGAAATAAAAAGTAAGTAGTAATTAAATAACATTTATTTTCGGTTTATTACTTATTATAAAAAACGGTATAAATAAATATTTTTCTCATTTAACCTAATAATAAATTAATATTAAATACTACACGAGTAAGTTCGTAATATAACTCTCAGATCACCCTTTGCATTAAAACATTGGATAGTACATTATTATATCAATATCGATCAAACTGTTTACCGTTTTTTTTGGGGCTTACATTCTTATGCCAGTGAAGTATTGCAGTTTTAGTGACATTTTAAATAAACTGTGTTCAAAAATCTTTCTGATGGTAATTGTGATGATGTTAATCGTGTAATTAAATTATAATAAGTTGTTACTACGCTCGTATCATATTGAGTAAGGTAAGTAATGTACAAAGGCCAGCACATCAAGCAACCAATCTGTCAAATTTCTTTGATTGATTTTCAACTTTAACACAAAACAATAAGGTTCGTATTCAATTGGGAAAATTACAGTTTTGAATAGGTTGACCTGCTGGGGTCTTTACTAGTCATACTCAAGACTCAAAATTAATCTCTCTACAACAATTTATCAAATTTCTTTGATTGATTTTCAACTTTAATGCAAAACAATAAGGATCATATTCAATTGGGAAAATTTGACAGTTTTGAATAGCTTCTTCCTTACCCCTCATAATTCAGTGCACATAGACAATTTTCACATGTCCCATATAAATATATCTTGTAACATACCCAGTGTTTGCACCTGCGTGTCGTTGACCGCAGTCAAGTCAACAGTGACGTACTTAGCGGCCTGTAAGATTCTCAAGCAAGACCCGTTTTCCGGGGGCAGTTTGTGACACACTTGCGTGAATAGGGCCTTAGCGCAGTCGTAGTGGAAGACAAGAGGGTCAAGGATCTCGGTCAGATCAGCCTGCGTGAGCAGACAGCATAAGTGGGCGAGGGTTACGCAAAGCTAAAACAAAACATTAAATAATGAATTAGCATAAATACCATGACGCCTGGGAAACAGACGAGATATTAATAAAGCGACAAACTGTCTATACTGTATTCAAGGAAGCAACATTATTATTTTACAATATAATTATCAGTTTTAGATTTAGTATGATTAACGCCTCCATAAACAGAAATTTGTTATTTGAATACTGTATTTTAATATTGTCTTTTTGAATAAGGTATATTTTTTCTACCTTCTATGTGAATATCCTCACCTGTTCAATGAGATTATCCTTATGTTTATACTCGTTGAAATCATCAACGTTAGCAGCGTTTTCCATGGCTGCCAGTACCCCTCTCCACACGAGAGCAAAATGTTCGCCGTAGTGCGCCCGCGCAGACGGTGCGCGCAAGGCCGTCGCCGCATTAATCCGGACTTTTAAGTTCTTGCAATCTTTAGATAGAGAGCAAAGGCTGGAGAACACTTGGCTCTGGAGAATAAAGATTTGGAGTGAGTGGAAGGTTAACTGTAAGATTCAGGTAAGTAAGATTAAGCTATCCATATAACTTTCTAATTAATTTCCCGAAGAATGCTGTACTATTGTGCTTTATAAAACTAACTTATATCCAAGAACATTAATCAAAGGTGATGGAAAAACCATCAGAGCAGACCGGATAGCATTTGTATTATCTAGTGTATTTGTGTTATGGGACATTAAAGCCTTAATAATACTATAGACTGGTCTTTGATTTCTTCAAATTAACAAAATATAATAAATTATAATCTGTAATTCAAAATAAAACATTCTTCAAATCAACTAATTAAGTTTCAAAGTTAAAATAAGCGTTCAGTTTTTGGAGAATTGAGAGGGGATGCTCCGTCCGTTTCCTACAAAATGGCTGTTAATCTAGAATTTGTATAGCGCATGGAACATTTGACGTCGCATGCTCGTATCGCTCTCTGTCATGCATAAAATTAAAATGCTAATTAACTTCCTTATTTTTGAACCGATTTTAATGTTGTTTTTGTTAATCAACTCTATTTAAGGAGAACTTTTTCATTGGGCCATGAAAAGCAATCAATCCACTAGCCTATTATGATTTTAATGCTCATCCAAAAGCATAACAAATGTTTCCCTCTTCTGGGGATCACAAGAAATGTATTTTAGTCAATTGAAGACCCGAATGAATACAATTGTTACCTCAACAAAGGAATATCTCACCTGCCATCCATTAAAACAAGTGAACAGCTGTCCATTTTTCATGGCGTTGCCCATCGCGTAGCAAGCGTTCCACCGCACCTTCATATTATTCCCCTTACACGCACAATCCAAAAGCTTTCCTATTGCGGTCTCGCATAAGGCCTTCATTTGTGTGTTTCTGAGAAGGTGTTCGTCCTTTATCAAGCGCAGCAGATTGCCAAGGCCGCGTGTTGCGCTCATTTTTACCTGTATTGCAAAATAGTTTATTAGCGTTTCAAATTTCTTGTAGCATACTGATAAGTAAACTCGTGCGTGGTTGTGTAATATTACTACCCTAATTAATCGAACTGCGAAATTAAGCTGCAATAAGTGACCCTTTTTAACACATCAAGATCCTTTCATTCCAACATGTTACGAGTAAGTCATCGTACTGCGGTTGTCATACGAACATCTAATACCATCGTTAGTGATAGTCAGAAGACCTAAAAGCCTGACATCTAGGATTTCCTCAGGATATCGGTAATGCCCAAAAACTGGGTTGCATCAGAACTCCTCTGTTGGTTGCTTCATGTTTAGATTGGAACCTAACCCCAGCTGAGAAAAGGCTAGAATGATGAATAGGGATAATTTAAACAGTTACTACCTATATTAGATCAAAATGCAACATATGCTATTTTTGTTAGTAGAAAATGTTACAGAATTTTACAGGATCCAAGGTCAAGCCTTGCAAAGCATTGAACTATCTTCAGGTTTTAGCACTCTTGTGTGGAAAATCATAATGATGCCTCGTCGTGCCTTATTGTTTAGTTTTAATTAGGTACAATTATCCAGACACGAATTTAGAGACTATTAATGTTCTAAGAAAGATTGAACAAAAACCAAAAACTATACAACGTGTTACAAAATACCCCGTAAAAAATATAATTCATTATCAAAGCCAAAAATTTTGTCACATGTCATGTCAGGGAACCAGATTATTTAACAGAAAGGCCTACGTATCTATTATACCTAATAATTGTCTACTTTAATAGTTTTTCTATTTTTCATTCATAAATGTTGTTGTTTTCCTTTTTTTGGGGTATGTTATACAGCGTTACTACGGTTCTTAAATATTGTGAATGAACTCGTTATAAGGCCCCATTTAACCTCGTCTCGGCTTTACGGGTAGTTTTGTAACACCTGTATAAGTAAGTAATTGTCTTGTACATATAGTTTTGTTCACTAAATGTACCAGACTATTAATGCTAAATTATGATTTTATTTCAGACAATAAATGTGAAGACTGTCTTACACGCTCGAGAATATGTGAGTAAGGATTTAATGAGGCCCTTTTCTATTTACAGAATTACGAATTCAACACATAGGTACTGCATATTGAAACAAAAATTAGTAGATACCTACATCCTGTATGTGTAACAGACCTATTAAACTTTCCATTAACTTAATGAGATAACGAGTGTTTTATTAAAGTGCAAGTCATAAAATGATAACATATAATGTTATCATTTTATGACTTGCACTTGAGGTTGTCCACGTGCGGATTGCTGAGGGCCACGTATCGCGGTTTACTGACCCGTGACGGGCTGATTAGCTTTCTACATTTCCATTATACTTAACCGTTATTTTAGAATCGGTGACTAATGAGTAAAGACAATAAATTACAGGTTACAGTAAAAGCCAGGTGAAGAATTAACTTTACAAGACTCATGAATATCAATTATATATATATATACAATATATAAAATAAAAAAAATTATACCACTAAGGTGGCAAACAAGCATACGTCCCACCTGATGGTAAGCGGTTACCGTAGCCTATAGACCCTTGTAACACCAGGGGTATTACTTGCGCGATGCCGCCCCTGTAAAACCACTGCCAACACATTTCCTTGCGGAGCACTGCCAACCTTGCTCACCGTAAGGACACAACAGCTCAAAGCAGTGATATATAGATTTAGTTTATATAAAACTATGTACTTAACCGAAGGGAAGCAGGTTCCCTGACTGAGATCGAATATTTCTTTCTCTAAAATTAATATAATTGTTTTATTCAAAACACAGACAACGAAGGCAAACTGTTTTAAATGATGCACTTCAGCATATGCGACACAGGCTCTCCATACAGGTGCGAAATATCTGCAGGGGCTACAAACCCCACTTTTGATTAATGGATTGGACTCTTCACAATAGTAATTTACCCGAAGACTGATATGGCTTCTAAATATGAACAGAGAAGAATATCAATAATGTGGTTTTAATGTGGCCTATTTAGCCTACCTGTTCTTAGCCAATTTTCTATGACACAAGATGCAATCTTACACACAGTTGCAATTACAAACTGCGTGTTTATTGTACTTACATAAATGTATGACGTCAGATTAAAAAGCATGCTATAACCATGGTAATGAATTAAAAATCAACGCGCCATCTTTGTGGTAGTACATAGATTCCCATACACTTGTAATTTAACTATTTATAACCAATATAGTTTACGAGTATATTATATATCCTATCTTTGATACGGGAGTCCCTATCATATTAACACCTGTAATTTTGTGATTTATAATATTGCAATGAATATAAAGTTCTAACAAGGATTCATAAACGAATGACGATACGTTATTTTAATCAGAATAGTAATATAAAAAGAAATGTATTTTGCCATTATGCAGTTGCCCGATTAGAACTGTGTTGTCAAATGTAGTATCTGTAATTCATTTTTATTATATACTAGCTTTTGCCCGTGGCTTCGCTCACGTGAATGTAAAAGCCATATTAGAATTAGAAATTAAATTCTGCAGGAGAAAAAATTACACAAACCCACGTTCACAGTTTCATCAATCTCCTAGCCTTTTCCCATCTATATCAGCTAATACATTGGATAGCTTCCAGTCTAATTCTTAGTATTTACACGAAGCGACTATCATGAAACCTCCGCAAACAATGTCTGGTTATTACTACCGATATCATACACTTCGATAAACTGATTGTCAGGGTTTTTGGCTTCTGATTAACACTAACGATTGTCAATAGGTGTTCGTATGATAACCCAGAACGACGGCTTTACGTAGTCTCCAAGGCACGGAGGTGTCTCAATACTTTGAGAATGCACGCCCATCCGTAGAATGACCGTGGCCAGCACTTTAATATTTTTAAAGTTTCTATAAAGTATATACCTATAACTTAGTGCTGGCATGTATTGCCTTGTTAGTCTGGTGGTCTTAGGACCACAGCGAGTTTGCTGTGCTAGAGGTCTTGGGTACGATTCCAAAGTCGAACAGCGTTATTGGGTTTTTCTATGAAGTTCTCAGTAGTAGGTAGCTCGGATTTATGCCCTACCTTCGGATTTAAGACCTATTATATGATAGCATGTTCATTTATACTCATACAAAAATCAAATTGTCATCCATTCATCCATTACATAGTTGTCATTTGTGTTTTGTTATTCCAAGTCTGATTCTTTTTTGTTATACCACGTTTTATAGTGACTGATGTTTTATGTCAAGTCACACAGGAACGCTGTCGAACGGAATAAATAGTATCCTATGTCCGTCTCCTGGCTCTAAGCTACCTCCTCACCAATTTTCAGCCATATCGGTAAAACCGTTCTTGAGTTATAAATAGTGTAACTAACACGACTTTCTTTTATATATATAGATACCCATGACGTTACATAATGGGTATGTGACTGTGTAGTAACAAGCTCGTATATCTCCACTTCATCAGTTAAGTAGACGTAATAACATATTGCTATCAGTCCCCCGCAGCTTGGCTCAGTGTTATAATTTGAAGACCAACTTCATAATATGATATAATAACAGCAGAACTATTGTGTAAGTGGACCAACACTAGTTTATTCTTTTTTCAAAATGAAATCAGTTTGAACATAAAAAAATAATTGTAATATTTTGGGCATTCGATTTTCTCAGTAAATAAAATTACAAAACAGTTAATAAGAAAGAATATTAAGTTCTTTAAATAATAGCGCATTCATGCTGCAACGGTATAAAACGTTTTTGTAAAAAAGGTTTTGTTCTTTTTTCCGTCTGTAACTTGTAAATTGGGCTTAAAATAGCTTCGATTTTTGAGATAACTTGTACCTTACTCTTCATACAACAACCGAATTAATAATAAATCGTAAAAATTAGTTTATATTAATCTATCATTTTTTTTAAGGGATTGGGGGAAAACGAGCAGACGGATCGCCTGATGGTAAGCAATTTCCGCCGCCCATGGACACCCGCAACACCAGAGGAGTCACAAGCGCGTTGCCGGCCTTTAAAAAGGAGTACGCTCTTAATCTAATCTATCATTCAAAACATGAATGAACTGTTTTCGTGTGCACAGTAAACGCTACTCTGCGATAAGACAAACTTGACATCATACACTTTTGTTGACCAAAACATTACGTTACCTTATCATTGTCCACTGCGCACTGTATGCTGACCTCCAGCAGGCGGACTAGGAGAGCATCGTCTAAGTCGTCACATTCCGGTTCCTCCCTGTTACATCAAGTTCATGTCAATTTCAAAGTGCGGTGCACCCGAATATACTATTTATCATCTTTGTGCCGTGTGCGACTGTGCGTAATTGAAGATAGGGTTGGATAACGCCACGAGTTACCAACTATTGTCTTTACCACAAATACAATATTTTTCTGACAGAAAAAGGTTCCGGGTCTGGGTGTTTGTGCAAGTGGAATTTGTGTTTGTATACGAACCCTCGATTCAGGAATAAATACATCCTAAATGGTGAAGCCTTGTTTTTTTTAAACATAACGCTTACCCATTCTACTTGACATTGTAGAATAGATTTTAAATGGATTTTGGGGGTTAGAGCAGCAGCTGGCAACTTCAACAAAAAATAAAACAAATTACCACGTTCTTTGAGAAACCTTGGGATCCTACCTACCGACTAAAAACTATATAGGTACACTGCCAACGAAACATTTAGGTATTGGGTGAAAATACTGTTAAATAGACATTTGAATTGACAGATACACTCCGTTGGGGACTGAGCGTGTCATGTTTATTGTATAAATATCAATACTAATGTTATAAATGCAAAAGTAACTATGTCTTTCTGTTTGTTACGTTTTCACGCCTAAACCACAGAACGGATTTTGAAGAATTTCGGTATAGATACCTTTCCAATATTCTTCTCAAAGGTCCAATCTATATTAGACCTTTGAGAAGAATATAGGCAACCTATTGTCGCAAAAAGTCATTAGGCATTCGATTAAAATCGCGGTACAAACCTGATTTTGTCAAACAATTTCGATAACATGTTTGATCTTTGAGATTTGGCAGTTTCCAATACATAGTTGACACTACGGAACTAAAGGAATACTTGACAAAACACTTCTATTATACCAACACTCATTATCTTCCGTACTCATTCGCTTCGAATTAAATTGATTAACAAAATACTATATTGGTTTAATTAAGCATTCTTAAACTTGCGTCATATTGTAAAAATCAAATAGGTACACACCTACATTTGATCTTGTATTGCGATAATCAATCTAAAAATAAGACAGTACATTTAAAATTATTGTGGTGTTAAACACAGTGACTAGACGCGATGGTCACGAATTATATACCTCGTATGGGGCTTAAAAACGCAAATTAACTCACAAACAACCAAACCCGGAACCACTATAATATTTATGTAAACCATACAGTTATTTGTTCCGGGCGGGAATCGAAATCGTTATCAATGCTATGTTTACTACTACTACCTACTGGTACCGGCGACTTGCATTGTAACTACAATGTTCATCACAATATGTAGCGCACATGATATACACATTCACGCATATGTAAATGTGTGCATTACGTACACAGTTCCCGGCAAAAAATTGTAAACTATCTCGTAATCTTTTGTTCAACGTCGTGTGAAAACGTGACGTTTTCTAAGCCACTGTTTACTAACAAGCAACTCACATGTTCAACACGAGGGCGTCGCAGAGGTTGCCGAGAGCCCAGGCCGCCTTGGCTCTCACAACCAGCGTGGGTTCTGCTAATGCTCGAAGTATGTTCTCCCCGCAGTCACTCACGAAGTAGATGTCCTAAAATAAAGGGATGTTTTAATATTACTTGTTTCTGTACGAAAACTTACTATAAGATTCCTCGAACGCCCGTTCGAGGAATCTTAGTTGAGTTGTCTATTAAGATTGCTATGCCTAAACGTTGAGACATTTAGAGAAATATAATTTAATTTAGAAACAGCTTCGCAACAAATATCCCTGCTTGCGTATATTTTTCCAGGGTTGTAAGGCCTTTAAATGAAGATCCTTTAGCTTTAAGAATTGTATACAATTGCGTAAGGTACCTACTTATAAAAAATGCCGGATCAATTACTTATTGGTTTATTGATCTAATTTTGTGACTTAATAAGTCACTTTTACTAACATCGATAGTACATTACAGTGCAGTGTACGTAGCTATCTGCTTGTTGTATATCTATTATATAAAAATATGCGTCAAATAACTATGACGGAAGAACGAAAGTGTGGCCAGCGGTTTTACTATAATTGCGTCTGGAAAGAGAAGAGCACACCCGGAAAAATATGATTATTTCGATAATGGTACGGGTATAAAATGCGAGGGAATGAAAAACATGTTACTAGAGAGTATGTAGATAAAAAGAAGGCCAAAGGTAAAGATGGATACATGGATGAATTGTGTGAAAGATGTTATTGCAAGGGAGCAAATACCTAAGTGTTGAGATTACGATTCTGTTAGAGACGTATCAGACTGCATTGCCCCCAAGTAAATTGAAATAGGAGGATGTAGATCCTCGAACAAACTCAGACTTGTTGATTGGAGATAAAGAACACCAACACGCCGTCGAGATAAGATGTTTAAGGAAGCTGACTTGTATCTTTTCTTATCGGACGTCTAATACGTAGTTATCATATATTTAAAGTAATTGACCCAGAGAATGCGGTCAAGCGCCGTCTTGTTAAGCCAAGTTTCCACTTTGTGTAACGACAGATAACTCTTGTAGTTTTTAAGTGTAATTTTAATGGAGTTGTTCACATCACACAACACGATTAACTGTCGTTCGAAAGTTTTTTGATGTTATGTCCAATGATAAATAAAACGTTACGACGTAATGAGACGGGGCCTTAAATGCCAAGACATTATAATTATCAAAAAATTCGTAGTGAATTGATAGAGAAGGCGATAGCTCAGCTATCGCCTTCTCTATAAAGGGTTGTGGGCTCGATACGCACGAAACAAATTTTTATAAGACCTACATGTAGTTATTCCAGGTCTATGTGTTTGTAAACGCACCCAGGATTGAGTAGAGAAATAGCTTTTATTGGCCTTGTACCTCGTCTACAATACATCAGTATTAATACTTACATCTCGCAGAGACCGGTAAATGACGAGCATGGCGAGAGCTCGCACGGCGGCTGCGCGCACTGTCGCCTCCACATCACTGCACGAGCCTATCAGCAGCGTGCAGCATAGAACCTGAAGATGTCTCTGTGAGGAGAGAACAATCACGTTATCAGGATGATATACATATATCCTGATATATGTAATGATTATAAAGGAAGAACGCGCGCTGCGTGAGTTGAATGATGATAGCTAGGACGATTAAACGTCGATTAAACGATTAATCGTCCTTTTCTTTTTGTTTACAGGGGGGGAATCTTCAAAAGACTCCCGGTCTATAGGTGTTGGCCGTACGGTGAGGTCA
Organism: Acronicta alni; assembly: GCA_964056405.1. Classification (NCBI taxonomy): domain Eukaryota; kingdom Metazoa; phylum Arthropoda; class Insecta; order Lepidoptera; family Noctuidae; genus Acronicta; species Acronicta alni. Next base: position 9,516,152 of record OZ043927.1, on the reverse strand, counting down.
ACAAATAAAAGATTCAGTTTACAGAAAAGAAAGAATATATTTCACACTAAAGTGGCCACGGAGCGCGTTTGGTGGAGACCGTGTCTTTACCCGATACCGTCAGATCGCGAACTCTCTTATGGAGCGGCGGGTTAACCGCGTGTTATAAATGAATTGCTGATGTAGCTAATATTGTACGGCTGCACCGTACAATAGGGATTAGACTGGGGAGTGTGGGATTCTTACCCACTAAAACCACCCCAGTAGCCACCATCAGCACATGAAGGGGAGCACTGTGTCCTCTTAATAGAACACCCCAGAACCCCCCCTGTGCGACGCCAGTTAAGGCACATCCCTGGGAAACGATTATTCGTCCTAAGATGATATAACCGTCATTAGAACAAATATATGGATTCATTATGTAATAGACAAGTTTGTAGTTTAGTTACTCAGATTTCCTGGGCAGGTATAAATTGCGTTCAGTGGGAGTAAATTAGAAAACTGTATTAACGATTGCTACACTGAGGTCGATGGATTCGATTCCCATGTCGAACCAATTATTATGCATATATGAAGAAGAAAATTAATCGTATCCCCACGATTAATTTTCTTCTTTCTTAAAGTAGTAGCAAGTAAAAGTAAAACACTTAATGAGCAGATAAAATTATATAGGGTCTCAATATTTTCATCGTTAATACACTGATTAATAATAATTGCAGTAGCAATATAATTACAATACATAAATCTAATTAGAATCGACGACATGACATTAATATACAGTCATAACTAATCGTAATTAATATTGCATCGTCAACTTTGAACCCATGCATCAGTATAGTATAGATTCTGACTAATGTGATGTTCTTGTGGTTCCCGACTACGTAAAAGGCTACGTCAAAAGTATAGATAGGTACAGTAATATCGTAAACACTGAGTTATGGGTCGTGGGTACCAGATCGAGCAAAGTATTATTGGGATTTTCTATGAAATTTTCAGCTGGCCCGAGTTTGGGATTTGTACCCGGTATATTAGCAATGGTTTTTCCTATTACAGGTACTTAACCTAACAGAAACCGGTGAACTGTGAACGGGTGTACTGCACACTTATGCCTAATTCTTCGGGAAATAGCTGCGAACTTCAAGCTACCAAGGAACTGGCGAGATATTAAATATAATGTTTGGACAATTTTACACAACACCATCTAGTCCCAAACTAAGCAGATCTTGTACTATGGGTACTAAACAGTGGATATAATACTTATATACTTCTTTTTTTGTAAATAAATAATTATAATACATAATAAACACCCAAACAAACACAAACACATGTTCATCACATAAACATTAGTGTCCTGTGGGAATTGAACCTACTACCTCATGACGAGGAGTCCGACACGTCAACCACTAGACCACAGACGTCATCGAATTTCCATCGAAAGAGCTACTTTGACTCATTTCGCCAAAGGAGTAATCTTCTAATATATAAAATTCTCGTGTCACAGTTTTCGTTGCCATACTCCTCCGAAACGGCTTGACCGATTCTCATGAAATTTTGTGAGCATATCGGGAAGGTCTGAGAATAGGCCAACATCTATTTTTCATACCCCTAAATTTTTTTTTTATGGCAAAACTGTATAATATTGAATTACAGGAAACAACTTTAACTCCTTTTAATAAGTATTAAAATTCCACTACCGTGGCAAAGATCGATAATCGCAATACAGACAGTTTAATGAACTTTTTCGTAGGTTCTATTTCCATAATGATTTTTCTATCTAAAATGGGCTTGCTCTTGACCTCAACCTTATCTTCGGAGCAAGGATGAGGTCGACGATGGAGCGAGTATACCCAGGTGGTGCCTGTTCACCCTACTTTTGAAAAGATAGATGTTTGCTGTAAATTATTTTATCAGTTTATCTAATAAGGTAAATGTAATCAACTAACCGGTAATTCCTTGAAGGACTTCTCTCCGATGTTCGCAATACAGTCGCAGACCACTGCCTTCGCCGGTGAGCTCTCGTAGCATTGCAACACGGTAGACAACGGAGTTATCAACTTCTCCCACATGTAGGTGCACTGACTCAGAGGAGGTGACCGGTCTATTTGTTCTGTTGAGGATAGAAACATACAGTTTTGCACTAGTTATTTTATATCCGATATTATAGTTGATTTTATATTTAATAGTAAATACATATTGGAACCTGTTTGCGATCTTTCGAAACTATTGTAGGAAACTGGATGACTATACTCCGTCCGACTATTTATTTTACTTTTGACAGCTCAAGTAGTGTACTAATCAATTAGTGATAAGAAGACTTTGAATCGGTGTCCATTAGGGTAATGGGATACCGATTCGATTTCTTCTAACAATCGACTTTATTTATGAAAAATTTTAATCAATTTTATTTTTGCTTAACATTTTGTATTGTGTTTTATAACACAAAAGTATACCCAGGTGTTTAAATTACTATATTTTATATATTTATTTTACCCCGCATTTTAGTTTACTTTTACGAATCATATAAGTTACGTTCTCAAGCAGCTGTCAAAAGTAAAATAAATGGTTGGACGGAATATAAGTGACCACAGTCTATGTGTAAGGCACAAGACACTACACCTCAAAATAATGAATCCAATAAAGCATTTTTTTTATATTTAAGGCAGCTCTCGGACAATCCCTAAATTAAAAGTCAAGTTAAGGATTTTTTGTTGACGACTATGATATCTTTTCGATGTTATTTGAAAACCCTATACTTATCTATTCATTGAAATATTCTCCTATTTATATTTGAATAATAACTACTTTACCTAATTTCTGTATACCATCGCCAATAATACTGACAGCTGTGGCCGATTGTAGCACGACGTCCTGATGTTCATGCTGCAACATTTCGCTGAGGATGTCTCCCAGCAGCGTGATGTGACCGTGTAGGAGATCTTGAAGGTGATGGAACGCTACCGCAGATAAGACTTGAAGGGACTCCAGGATTATCGGGATCGCTGATGGCTTGATCCTCTGAAAATATTTCAGTAATTTTAAAAATTGTGCTAGGTAAGTATTATAATAGAAGCCGTCATAATCTAGTGGGTTCACGTTCATACAGAGTCACTAGCATGCAATTTTATTTTCAAAATCGTCGTTCAATTACTTCAAAATTGTTTATTTTTAAGTCTTGTTTCCAACATCTGTGAGCCCTTATGTATTTTAGTATCATTGAACAACCATTCTAATACAAGTGTAATAGCAAACTTGGGCCCAGGTCGAGTGAATTTCTCAGTAGCAGCTCGGAGTTTAGATTGGATCCTGAGTAATGGTATATTTATGTGTTTTTTTAGAGTTTCCCGCAGTTTATCGGTATGTTATAGATCCCATGTTATAGAGATCACATTCATATCGGTAAACTGCGCATCTACGCCACACGAAAATCTGAGGATGTTTGGCTGAATAAACAGAGAGGTCACAAGCGAATTGTACTAACAAACAATGAAACAATTTTAAGATGCCACTGTCTCGGGCTGTCTCTATTACTTTAAAGTCAAGGGCAACTAGTTTTTACTTTTCAAAAGTACTATTTTAATGGTCTAATTTAAATAAAATATTCGGATTTGACTTTGAAATCAAAGTGGATGGTAGAGACTTAACGGCATCTTAAAATTTAGTAACGTTTGAATATTTGGCCATCGTATTGATTAAAGGACTCGATCGTTACCACAATGCAAATAATGTCTACATTGACACATCAGATTGATCCATTAAAGCTTGAAAGGACGCTTATCTATCTTCTATATGAAATCCATCTAGTGATTATTTTTTTAAAATATTGATAATAAAAGTTACCATGAAAATTAGATATTTTTTGAATTACTGTTTCAATCAGTGTTTTTCTATTATTTATTGCTTTTGAGCAGGACAACGTCCGACTGGTCAGCTAGTTACTAATACTAAATTTTGTCTTCCAATGAAAAGGTAATATTCATGTTTTCAAAATTAAATAGTTTTTATGTAACAACTTTTCCATATGGAGATAGTTTTTTTTTTAAGAGGAATACAATCTAAAAAGCACATGATATTTGCCGCCAGCCGTGACCTTTATTCCTTTGCACACCAATTTGCTATCACATATTTTTTTTAGTAAACAAAGATGTGTTTGCAAAAACAATATATTCTATCCAAATATGTATCCAGTACTATCCAGTTTAAATGTCAATAATCCAGATTTACAAAAACGTAGCCGGTTTCAACAATAACATATTGATAACAATGCTCAATAACATTTTATACATGAAACAAAAGCATTATTTACATACATTATTTTCACATTCGACTCGGAAATAAATAAAATAAGTAATTAAACCGCTTATCAACACTGTCTCACGGAAATCAAACGTGCACGGTTGAAGTGGCAATGGGCGGACCATGTAGCAGTGGACGTCCGTGGCTGATAGATACATATGTATGTATATGTATCGCATCGATTTAAAATGTATTTAAACGGAAATAAACAAAACTTAGAGGGAAAAATAAAATAACGTAACAAAGATTAATTTTGATTAGTATTAAGGGAGATTTTTCATACCAACAAAAAAAACATCTTTGGGAAATTAATAATACATAAATAATCATCATAATATGCAGGCGTAATTACCAGATTTGATTTGATTAGGGGCCATGAAACTTTAATAAACAAATAAACATTACATTTACCATAACTTGATTTCCTCTGAAAATCCACCCCATATTCTTAAAGCATATATCTAAAATCCAACTTCTGAAATAATGGCCGTCCTCTTTTTCTTTTTCATTGTCAATAGATGGATGATCCACAGCTGTGAACATTTCATCGTCCGAGTACCCTTCTTCAAAGTCATCGCATTCTTCCACATCAACCTTATGGGTAGTATATACTATTTTGGAAGAGCTCATAGATGTCGATATTTTAGAAGGCAATGCATCTTTTTCTATGGCTTTCAGTACTTCGTCTACTTTAGGGTCGACGGACAGAACACATCCCATTGTAATTAAGGCACCAACTTGAAGTGTTATATCTGAAATATGAGTGAAATCTCAAAATACATAATAGCCAGATCACGGATTTTTTTTTTCTTAAAACACACAAAGGATCAAGCTCTATATCGCAGGGGAGTTTACAAACATACTATAAAGAAAGTACACGCAAACTCGATAATGGAACCCACGACACTCGAAACAACGCTCGATTTTTTTTAACCATTGATCGTTACACCAAATGTGCGTGTGTTGGAAACACATGGGTAAAACCTCGGCTAAATATGATATCCATAAATACTCACTTCTATGAACCAAATACTTCCTGGTCGACATAACAAGCTGACTAATAAGGCCGTCCTTCATCTTATGGTAAGGCGTAGCTTGAACGAGTGCGGCGCAACACTTAAGAGCGACTATAATCACAGCATGACTCCTCTCACTCTCCAAGATACTATTGAGGACTTTGTGCAAGCATGCGATCATATAGCCGAGGGATTCAGAAAACGGAATAAACGATGTGCTTTCCCTTTTGCTGTAAAAATAATTTTCAGAGTACAGGAAAACTAAATACAATCGATAATGTTTTATCAAAACTTATTTAGTACATATAAGTCTTAGGACCTATTCTGGACAAACAAACTTCGTGTGAGGCAAATACATAGGAGGTTATTATTAGTTATTTTTATTCACGAATATATTTTTCCGAATATAAATACCGAGTTTATATTCTGTAATAGTATAAACTAGCTATCTACTCATTGACACAGAAAAATACGAATAGACTGCATTAAATTAAAATATCTGCTAGAGATGGTGCTTCTGCTGTAAAACACAAACATATAACTTAATTACAAGATTCAGCTTACCTAGACTCGGCCTGCGCCAAGTACATCTTGGATCTAGAGAGGAGAGCCAGCATGACACTGAGAACACTTGCTCGACTGCTCGCAATAGGATCAGTGACTGCGCAATACGCTAGTGTCTTCTTAGCAGATTCCTCTGCAGACCAATTGGCAGCATCAGGTGAATCAGGCAGAAATGCCCACCAGTAACCAAATATGTCTCGCTTTTCCTTAACCTGAATATATTAATGTTTTATCACTTATTTAGATTATTAATTATCTAATGAATGCAGAAAGAAATGAACTATGATAAAACATAGACCTATATCCTGTGCTGTAGATCTATACAATAATATTTACTAGCACAGTATCCTTTTTTTTTTTAAATTGTGATATGATTAAAAAGAAGCATATGGGCAGTCTAAATAGTAAGCGGCAACACCAGTGGTATCATTACTAAAGTCTCAAGGTGACAATACTGGTCAGTACCTTAGTTATTAAATCTCATATGCACAGTAATTTCACTGGCTACATAGTCCCTTCTAAACAGAATATAATGCTAGGAACAAAGCTAGCAATAGCAATAATGTGTTAACATTATGCTAGCACTTTATTACTTAACAGCAAAATATTAGGCAATATTACATCATATTAAATAAAATGATACCAACCTTAACTATCACCAAAAGCAAGTTAGAAGCACTCTGCCTCACTCTGGACTTCAATGCAATCAGTTTAACCTCTTTGCTATTCTCCACATCTGACATGTCAGAATCACTGGTCAGAGCCCAATAGTTCTTAGCTTTTTGAGGCTCCAAGTAATTCTGGCTAGCCGGCTTATATGCCGAGTTGTTCTCGAAGTGGTCAACATCCTTCATAAGGCTACGATCTGATACTGGGATCTCTTTCTTTAAGCTTTCTATTGCATTATTTCGTTGCTTACGCAGTTTTTGTTTCTGGAGAAGAGAATGAAAAATTTGGAATTACTGACCCTAAGGACTCAGCTAAAACAAATATTGTAATATTTGTCACTCAATTAATTAATAAATGCTTGGACCCACCATTCAAACATAAATACCGATGATTTAAAATAAAGGTATAAGGGTTAAAATGGAAAATTGTAAGGATAGTTTCTTTATAATCACATTGTATACCCAGAATTCTTCTCTGCACACTTTCACAAAACCAAACTACTACTAGCAAAATGTCTCCTAACAGAAAAACTCAATACATTAATACAAAACATTGTCAACCTAGGAATCACAACCACACTGGGGACCCCTAGGCTAATGAGGCTGTTCAGGATAACCTCCTGGGTTGAGAAATTACAAGCTATGTATAAAACAACAAATACTAAAAGGATAAGTTGTGTTTTACCTTTCCACCTTTTGGATTAGGATTAAGTGCAACAGGTGCCATGGCTATTGTCTGTTGAGCAGGCATTATCTTTTCAGGCCTACTAGGCTGTGTCACCAGGCCATAGAGTACAAAATAGCGACAGATTCCCATTACTTCAGGCAGAGGAATGCTGATATTGGGATCATTAAAGTAAAGCTGAGATAGTACTCTTAAAGCTGATATGACAACCTGTAATAGATTTCATTTTATAGTCTTAAAAACATAAAACAGTTAAAATTAAATGGTGAGTCTAAAATTTTTTTTAAGAGTTTTTATTCAAACTGCAGGAAAAAGGTCATCTTGCCAAGATGAAAAATAAATAATTACATACCTTACAATACAAGAAATCATCTTGTGATTTTGAATATCCCTTCATTAATAACTTTACAATTATTTGTGAGATCATATCCTTTAGTTCAGGAGTTACATTATTATCTATTTTACTCTCATCAGAAGTAGATATAATACATGTGATGCATTTTAATGCCATCAAATATAGCTGTAGGCGGTCCTGGGTATAAGATAAGCCTTTGTTTGGATCTATAAGCTTTATAAAGATTCCCTGACTACCAATCAAATCTTCAGTGAACTGTAAACAAAGAATATTACTATTATATTTAATAATATTACTATTATAATAAATTATTTTTTGTAGTTTCTCCGTATTCCTGTAGGAAGTGTATATATACTATAAGAATACAATTACATTATTATGAAAACACAAAGTACCAACCTTATGACTCGCTTGAGAATTGGACTCTAAGATGCATTGCAAACTATGAAGAATATCAGGCAATACAATTTCTGTACACTTCCTTAGACATTCAATGTGCCATGAAATCACCTTCCATAGATAATCAGTGTCAAATTGCAGGTTTTGTTTTGTTATGATGCTATTTATCAAATGTGAAGTTTTGGCCACCAGAAATTCATCAGCAGGCTTTACATTTAAACAGAGCGCAGTCATTAAAGTTACAGCATCCTGTAATGTAAATAAGGACTATTAGAATCCGAAGCAACATTGTACCGGTTGGTTCTATTGTTTTGAATGTATAAAATTAAAATAACCTAAAAACTTACATTTTTTCGCACAAATAGTTCTACCTTGTAAGGTTTAGCGTTCAATTCATCTATTAGCGAATTCACTTTTTCTTTGTTGTAGTCTTTTAGATAAACAAGATTGCAAAGTTCTCCGCTTATTAAAGAAAAGCTTTGCGAGTGTGTATTATTCATTTTTATTATAATTCTATGGTACTGAAAACATAACTTAAGATATAATATATTTTAATACTACACTTATTTCCACACAACGTATTTTACTATAAATATAATGTTTTAGGAAGAATAATGTAATAATCCTAGCAGATTTAATTTTATTAATCAACATCAACAATTCAACAATTTGATTGATGATGATGACATTGACAAATTGACAATCACATTTCTTTTTTTTTCACTGTTTATGGAATTATGGACTTGGCAATTGGAATCGATACATCGATTAAAAAAAAATATTAGTCTATTGTTGTCACAAACGTCATGATGACACTGACACTACAAACTACGTTTCGTGTTTCGTTTCATTTGAAACCTTTTGAAACGGTATGGCCATGTTTTTAAAAACCAAAATAAATTATTTTGGAAACGACTGTAATTTATTTTATAATGTAGGTAGCTTTTAAGAAAATTAGAACACATTTATAAAATTAAGGTTTATAAATAATAAATTTATATATATAATTTATATCTTAATTAATCTTAAAATGTTGTTTATAAAATTCAGTATTGCCTCAAACATGTCCTGAGATCCGCTTAAAATTATTGTTTGAATTTGCTTTTCTAATGGTGAATTATTTTCGACTTAATTTCAATAATTACATAAAGATCAACCTGGCTGGTATTATTTTATCACCACGGCTGACATAAATTAAAAATGTAAAATTACACAGTCAAATTTTATAACAAATCAGTCAACCATTTTGCTAGAATGTCGTTTTTTAATCCTGAGATTTCTGTAAAAGAAAAAGTTGTTTCACATCATCCATGGGAAAAATATATAAAAGATGCTTACAGAAGCACCTACAAATATGGCCATAATTCTGCGAAAAATACCATATACCCACCACAGAAAGTAACCAAAGTTCCTAGCGTAAACCGGGTAAAATTTACGGTTATCGGTAATAGAGTCACAAAAGAATTCATTTACTGTATCAATTTAGTTAAAGGCCTAAACAAGTATAGATGGAGACATTTCGATACACCAGTCATACGGGGTATGTTGGTTTTGACATTATTATTTAATAAATAGGTTCCTAAATTCTGTTTGTTTAAATAGTGCTACTTACCAAATACGTAGGTACCTACCTATAGGTAATTCTCACATACCTACGCAAACATCCAGAAACTGGAACTACCTACAACCTATTGATCCTACCCGATTACTTTTTTGTACGTTTTGATGCGCCCGCCGCCGCGGCGTTGACACTCGCGGCAAAATCACAACAACAACAACAACTATCCACGGCACCCACACACCGCACACCCAATAAAACAAAAATATAAATGCATCCATGGTGTCATGCATATGCTCAGTTCAGCTGGTAACACAACCTTACAACTATGATACACAAATAGGAGATTAATAAGCAAATGAGTCCTAACAAGATGACAACGCGCGAGTGATACAAATTATACCTACCACTGGTATAGCTCGGAAGCTTGTCATTTTATAAAAAAAAAAAAGGGTTGATAACTGCTAGGTACCATTTATATCTTTAAATATAAAATATAAATATTCTTGGACAATTTTACACAGCACCATCTAGTCCCAAACTAAGCAAAGCTTGTACTATGGGTACTAGATAATGGATATAATACTTATATACTTTTTTTTTTGTAAATACATACTTATAATACATAGATACACCCAGACAAACACAAACACTTATGTTTTAACCACACAAATATTTGTGTCCTGTGGGAATCGAACCCACGACCCCATGATCAGCAGTCCGGTACTCGAACCACTAGACCACAGACGTCGTCAAATCGATCCCACATTTTTCTGAGGTAAAATATAAGTATCCTATTTGTTATTCTCAGTTACATACTAGTTATCTGTGTATGAAATTTCATTCGAATCCCGTAAGATATTAGTTTCTCGGGATTCCCGGGATATTCCCACATTTTTCTGGGGTAAAATATATCCTATTTGTTATTCCCGGACACTTACTATGCGTGTATGAAATTTCATTCAAATCCCGTAAGCTATTCGTGTTTCGGGATTTCCGGGATATTCCCAAATTTTTCTGGGGTAAAATATATCCTATTTGTTATTCCCGGTCACATACTATGCGTGTATGAAATTTCATTCGAATCCCGTAAGATATTCGTTTTTCGGGATTTCCGGGATATTCCCACATTTTTCTGGGCTAAAATATATCATATGTTATTCCCGGTCACATACTATGTGTGTATGAAATTTCATGCAAATCCCGTAAGTAGTTCTCCTATATCCGTTTTTCGGGATTTCCGGGATATTCCGACATTTTTCCGGGATAAAAAGTAGCCTATACTTTATTCCCGGTCACATACTATTAGTATACCAAATTTCATGCAAATCGGTTCAGCCGTTTTTGCGTGATTGAGTAACAAATAAACAAACAAACAAACATCCAAACATTCACATTTAAATTATTAGTATGATTGCTAAAATACATTAACCAACTGTCCAAGTGTCTTCGTTTATTGTAGCTAGATTTCCTACCTATATTTAGGTGTCAAATATTTTTAGGTGTAACAAGCGTGGAATGGCCCAAAGTATGGAATGATTTGAAAATCCAATATGGTGGTTTGGCTTATTGCTTGCAATCTCAAGTTGCAGTCCTTATAAATGATCAGTTTCTGGGTGGAGAGAAAGAGTTAAAAGACCTGATCGAATCTAAATACGTCTATCATGTAAATCCCGACTATTACGCCGAAGCTGTTAAACAATTCTCCAGTTATATTAAGTCGTCTGGTGTAAGTACCTACATTTTTTTTGTTTAATCCAATACTTGCTTAACAGAAAGGAGGTCGTGGCGCACTGCGCAGGCAATCCTAAACTTTCCAAGTTACATAAGGAACTTGGAACATACTACAACCAGGTGCAGTAGCATCGTTTATTCAAAGAAGTTGAATATTACCTAGAGGACTGCCAATTCAAAGGTCTCGAGTTCGAATCCTAGGCACGCACCTCTGACTTTTAGAGATCATGTGCGTATTAATTAATTATCACTCTGCGTCTTCTGGTTAGGTACACCAGACGCTATGACCACTAAGCCACCGCGATACCTACCCGTCATGTCGAATTTTGCCTTCCTTCCTGGTGACCACCAGACTGGTGACTACCAGAAGACGCAGGTTCGAATCCTGCCCGCGGTCAAATTTTTCCTTTGCTTAATAACTTTAAAATATTAGCATGGAAAATGCCAAAAAAATACAAAAAGATGATTATCACTCGCTTAAACAGTGAAGGAATACCTAGACCTACATCGTGCTGAATGCCTTAGAATTTTTTCTCAACCAAGACAAGTCTGCCAACCCACATTAGGCCAGCTTAGGGGTCTATAGCCACATCCTTCTCAATTTGTTAGGGAGACCCGTGTCCAGCAGATGGGGCAGTAGGTACCTATACGGGTTGATGATGAAGTTGAATATTTTCGCTATCATTCATTTTTTATTTCCATCGACGTTTTTTTTCCCAAATTTCCCAAACATAACTTTTAGCCAGTTGTCGGTACTACCTTTGAATACGTTTAAATTCGTTCGTTGAGATTGTGAAATGAATAACATAGATAATTACATACAACTACAGCATCAGAAATTCAGAATGTCTGATAACCTGTCAGCCTAGGATACCGATATTATTTTGAAAGGAGACTGTAACTTTGTAAAACTTAATATTGTTGTTACAATATTTTGTCACATTACCTTGCATAATATACTTATATTATAACCGCAACATTACGGTCCTTTAGGTGCCTACACTAACTTTAGTTACGTATTTTCAGAGACCCTGTGCGTACTTGCAAATATCGGTCGATGACGTCAATATCGGAACGTTGATTTTTATGGTAAGCGAAGAGAATATAATATGATGAGATTCTCAATTTTACAGAAACATCATTTTATTATCACATATTGGACTAACTCAATAAACCTACCAATAACGTTCAACGTGACTCGGTTCAGTAGTATCTAGATATAATCAATAAATATATACACAGATAGATAGATAGAATATTCTTTAAAAAAGAAAATAAACGTCACATAATGTATCTACAATTGGCGGTCTTATCGCTTAAAGCAATTTCTTACAGACAACCATGGGATGGTCAAGTCATGTAAGAAACGTGTAACGGGCGGTTGTGTGCTTAGTAGTCATAGATAGATAGATATATGTATAATAGATATAGAAAATAAAATAAATATTAATAATTTAGATAAATACTACACCTACATACAATATAATATATATTTATTTATCAAACCAGAGAGAGAAAGGGCTGCCTTTTGACTCAAAAAGTCGTTTACGAACGAGACTGCGGGCAACAGCTGCAGCAGAAGAAAAAAGATTTGTTTGTCTGTAATGGATAATCTGAAAATCACGTAACCGATTTTAAAAAATCTTTCAAATTCATTTATTTCTTCTATCTATAAAAGATGTTACATGAAGAAATAATACAATTTTACATAAATAACATTATCAGCAAGTAACATGACCTACATTTTATTTTTCCAAAAATTGGAGATCCTAACGGAAATTGCATTAATATACATACCAAAGATATCAAAATTATATTTTAATACATGTTAATAGTACTCATTATCATTTTGTTGTTGGATACTTATATCCTGAGGCTATCCTCAGGATTTATGCAACAACAAAAATAGCCTGACAGCGAGGCTATAAATGTGTAATTAGTTATGTAGGTAGGTATGGTTATAATTTTCTGCAGGATTGGTAAATACGAGAATATAGGGTAGCATAACGGGGCTCTTGTAATCATCTTAACATTTAAGTAGTTGATACAGTAATTCATTACTGCATTCTAACTTTTCTTGGTGGCCTGAGCCAAATAGTATAAGACCGGTATAAGGCCATAATATTGTTATAGCTGTATGCTGACATAGTGCCCCGAACTTGCGAAAATTTTCTTCGTCTCTGTAAGGCAACTAAAGGCGGCTATTCGGGAACTCCAATACATCGCATCGTTAAAGACTGTTGGATCCAATGTGGAGGGTTTGGCATCAAAGACACAAAACTGGACTGTGAGAACTTTATAGTACCGCATGATAGACGAGGAGTTCTTGGCATGGCCAATGATGGCAGGTACGATTATGTAAGATTTTTAATTGGTAATACATATTATCTAATGTTTTCAGTAAAACAAAACAAGGTCACCGATATTGCTTTCCAATGTAGGTATCCTTAATGATTAACTTTATAAGAAAAGTTGTTGACATAGCTGAAAAGCTTCGCAAACTTAAGTGGCAATGGGCGGGCTATATGCCAGCTTGTTGAACCGGAAAACACAGCAAAGGACAGCCTCTAATGTGATGGACGGATGACCTGGTAAAGGTCGCTAAGAGTCGTTGGATGCAGGCGGCATGTAGGTACTCGGTCCTTGTAGAAGTCTATAGAGGAGGTTAGGCTAAAGGCAAGGAAATTTTGATCGCTTTATAAATAAGTGATCTGGAGAGCTAAAACGGCGACCTTTATCAATTCCCTCAAACCAATTCACATTTAAAAACCATACTTAACAGCTGCTCCTTAGCCATTTTGTAATGCTAATCATATTTTGGTTAGTTAGTAGTAGGACAGAAGTAAGTAATGGGAAAGATTGTAGCCGTATATACCAAAGAAGCTAGTTAGCTTTTTACCTAATACAAAAAAAAAAGATGATTTCAGGCATGTTGATTGTTCAACTCAATTCTTCGTTTTGTTGCAACCCGCCGACTGGATGGCGCACAAATACGTGGCCTTTGGACAACTCATCGACGGTGAAGATACCCTGAAAAAAATTGAATTAGTGCCTACGTGGTACGAATCACCGACTAGACGCATTACCATATTTAAGGCTGGTATATTAAATTTGGAGTGCCAAGGCATTACGATAAACAAAGGAACAAATAAATATATAGCAGGACATATTGAAAACCTCTTCTCCATAGGAGAATTGTTTTATGAAGTAAGTACAGATGATATAACTGATTTTAAATGATGTTACAGACTGATTTTACATTAAGTTTGTTAATGTGTACGGATTTTCCAGGCACTATTGGAGAAAGTATTTTTGGAATTAGATTTTAGAAGCTTACATCGTCTTCAAGATGAAATGGCGGGTGAAGGTGTTGAGGTAACTCCCGAAGAGGCTGCAAAAAATTTACGCGCAACGCAGAGGTACATACCTAAATAGGGTCTCGAAATAATAATAATGCACACTTCTAACTCAATTATTAGTAGTAGGAAATAATAAATTCAAATAAAATCTTTTATTTACTGTGGTAGAAAAGTTAAGACACATTTCGCCATGAGTTTTAGCATGCAAATATTTAGTAGTAAGTATATACATATATTTTAGACAATTAAGTATAAGATATATAGAAGATAACTTAGTTATTATACATTTATTATTCAGATTCATGCGGAAGAAGGAAGAAATAGATAAGCAAATAGAAAAAAGCCAGGGTGATCGAAGTGGTAAAGGCACACCGGCTGTCGAAAAAAGCGAAAACAACGACTTTGATGTAGAAGAATATGAGTACGAGCCTGAAGAATATTCTTATAAACAAGTGTCAGTTGTCGCCAGTACTAGCGTTGCCGTCAAACCGGATAAGCCTTTCTACATACCTTTAACTGACGTCCCGTACCCTGGCGAGGTTGATTCCACCTTCAATCTCAGAAAGTACGTACTTACCCACTATAATTATATTTTATTCTGCCACATCATTCATTAAAACCTTGGTGATTGGTGATCTTCCAGAAGGTTATTACAATTGTTTTTCTATTGTGTCTGCTAATTATTCCTTTATACTTAAGTTCAAAAGGTTTAAAGAGAAACTTTCTCATCGTACATCATCAAAGAAACCGTGAACCATGCCAAATATTTATTTTATTTATTTAAGTATTATTTGTTATGAATTTTCAGATTACTGAAAGGCGACTATTGCCTGGATATTGATTTAGACCACGAAGCTGTTAAGAGCAAGACCCCAGAACGTGGAAGATTTTCATTCCCCTCAGAAATATTTGATATGCTATTTGATGTTGAGTCTACAGAATCTGGATCACGTAAGAAATTATTTATTATTTAAAAGTTGTTTTCTTATTCTATAGTGTCATAATTCTGATACTAATAGACAATATTTATTTGCAGAAGAGAGTTTAGGTTCCGATGATGCAAAGGAGATCAAGAAATACCTGAAGTAATACTTTTATTTTTGCTAGTGTAGTCTATATTAGTGTATTATATATATTTCTATGTATGTGCCAACTTACATTGTACAAAATACTATTACAAATGTTAGTGTAAATTATATAAAAATCTATACCTACATAGTATAAAACAAAGTCGCTTCCCGATGCATGTTCCTCTGTACGCTGGGATCTAAATTTTAATGCGGTTTTCATCATTAGATTGAGTGATTCAAGAGGTAAATGTATTATACATACAAACTTGTAAGTATGTATAATACATTTACACTATACGGCACCTGTACGAAGCTAGGGCGCCGGCCGTCAGTAGTACTCTCTATAATATTTTTATTTTATTTTCTAGAACGAATGCGGATCGTGTGAGTTTTGCGGGAGAAATCGTAAAGGCTATGGCTAAAACTGGCAAATTAAACATATTTGAAAACAGGAGAAAGTAAGTTTTTTTTTTTCATAAACGGCCATTAAGTACGATTCACTGCTCAAAGTTCAATTTTAATATTTTTTTCAGGTCCGACTTTATTACCGACGAAACCTTGCGTAGATTCAAGTAAGATCGTTTTACTCAGTCATTGATACATTAAGATATTTTTTGAATTAATTAAAATCTAAACTTGCCGATTTTTCTGAATTTGACAGTATTGCTGCAGAAGAATACCGCGCACATCGAGAGAAGTAAGTTTTTTTTATTTAGCAAACTGACAACCGATGAATTATTATCTAATGATTAAACGACTTTACCTTTAGTCAAGTTCTATCATTATTATACGGTGCCTCATCGAAGAAATCATTAACCCACAATCTAATCCCAATTCCAAATTCCCAAATTTTCTGAAAACAGCTGTCGTGCGTGTGTATTTATAATGGTGGTTTGGGACTTACTAGTTCTCATTGTTCATTTTGCTGAAGAAGGAGAGAAACTTGGAGCCATTCACCCAAAATTTTCTTTTTTGCCCAGAAGGCAAAAAAGAAAATTTTGGGTGAATAAGCTTTGGAAGCAAAGATGTACCTACTTTCGGTGAATTTCATAACTTGTTTAATGATTTACGATATGACGTTCGCACATTTTACGACTACCACCTACTCTAGGACGAATTGTTATGAAAGGCGCGCGCGTGAAAATGCCACCCGAGCTACCCGAAGACAGCCTCGGCGTCCTTAGGTATGGTTACGACTGCCGAGGAAGCCTGAAGCTGCCCGAAGCAGCTCTCAGGCCCCCGAAGCACCGTAAGGCGCCCGAAACCGTCGTAAAGCACCCGCACTGATGCCCAGATAGTGGGCCCCGTGCCTAATAATCTACCATGCTTATAATGTTACGCGTGTATGTGTATGTGCCTGTCTAGCACACGTCGCAAAATTGATTGGTATGACAACATCTGAATGGCAAACCAAATTCGTTGTGCCATTCAAATACAAATCCAAGTTTCTTATCAATAAGAAATGTTGTAACGGCGCTGCCCTTTATTTATACTTAATGTACAAGTGTACAAAGGCGGTCTAAAATGCCTTAGGCATTCTCTACCAGACAACCTTTAAGCATTTTTATGTAGGTATTATTAGTTTAAACACAATATTTTACCTAATGTAGGTTAGTAGGTTAGGTAAAGTATCGAATAAGTAGAGACTAATTATTTCCGTTTTCAGAAAAACGCATCAAACTTAGACACACTTAGAAAGGAATTTATGTTTATTTTTTTAGAAAAGTTTCAATTAGTTTGCCTACTGCTGCGACAGATACTCACAAAGAAATTAAAAGACGTCAGACCGGATTCGTACGTCCTGAAGACTTAGCGAGAATACGTCAGTTCCAAAAAGATTTGGAAATGGAAGAGGAAGACGAAGAAGAGGAAGATGATGAAGAAGTAAACGCATATCAACCATATACCAGGTGACTGCTAAAGCTACTACCTATCCTATATCTAACATACCATCACGCCAGTAGGTATTCCCTAAAGGATTAGGCAGAGGTGTATCGTGTATCAGTTCACCGATATGTTTCAGGTCCCATGTAATAGGGGGCGAGCCTATTGACATACTACAACATTATTATTAGTATATGCGAAACCTGAATATAGTTTGTTCAGAATCAGTAACTGAATCGATTCCAATAATTTTTACATCATGTTATATTTTGTCCCAAAAACATTTAAAAAATGTTACGAGTAGGACACCGAGCGACACTAAGTACCTATCCGCAATCATATGCGCGCAACACAGGTCACGCGGCATGCCACGTGCCACATGCCACGGTCGAAGCAGGACTAGGCGGGCGCGGGCGCACGCGGGGCAGGGGCTAATCCACATCCCTTCAGTCGCCCGGGTGCTACAGGTCACTGTGCACGTATCGTGCTCCCGTTCAGTTAGGTACCTACATGTCGCGAGTGCCCGTCCGAGTAGTTGTGCTTCGGTTGATCGTGTGTAACTGTGTACAAAACATGAGTAAAAAGTGTCGTGTGTACAAAAAGTGAGTAAAAAGTGTCGTGTGTACAAAACGTGAGTAAAAAGTGTCGTGTAACAATGTATTTCTCATACACAAACATTGATAAGTACCTAAGATATTGTAAACATTGTTGAACACTATTTACAATCAAGTCAATTAGGATAGATTTTAAAGTTATTTCAACAACAACAAAATTTACGTCGTAATTTACTTAGTGGTCATAGCGTCTGGTGTACCTAAACAGAAGACGTCGGTTCGAATCCTGCCTGCGGTCGGATTTTTGCTTCGCTAAAATAACTTTAAAGTCAATCATTGTAAAAAGTGATGATTTAAATTATTAAACATGCCATGCCTAGCCAAAACGGTTAAATGTAGAAAGTTGTTATTTACACCTACAACCTGCTATGGTTAAGTAATGCGATGTTTAACACTTTTCATCCACTTTGAACTTTAAGTGGTTGGCATAAGGTGCACTAATCGCATTGACTAAATGTTATTAAGTACTTACGGCCGTATTTACGAATAAAGTACATAATAATATCTACCTACACAACCATTGCGGTAGTCCAAAGCCTGCAAGTATGATGAAAAATGTTATCACCAGTTAATTGCAATAAAATCGCCGTATGGTTAGGTACTACTGCCAAATTATTTCTTTAAATTTCGCACAAGACGACGCGGGGCGCGGGCGCGGCGGGGCGGCGGCGCGTGGGCGCCTCGTGCCGCGCGGTGCGCATGTTTTTGCATGGACAACGACGTAACATAACATGCTTATAACTTTGTGATTTTGTCATGATACCGTTTAGAAATACTGTACATAGATTCTTTACATAAAAATACTAGACACGTGTTTCAGGTTTCGCCTATACTAATAATGATGTTGTATACATACTACCTATATCTTCTACTGCCAAAAAATACGCCCCGATTGATATTTTATTCGACAATAAGGCAATAAGAAAACTCTTGTGCACTTTCGTTGCACTGGTGTTTTTCTTTCTTCTTGCTGCTAATGGCACACTGACATTCTGAACCAGCCATCGTGACGTACATAATAGCCTAAACAGAAGTTTAATAAGATACTCGTCGTTAAAATCATTTGGATGAAAAACTTGGCACTTATTTAAACGCGATGCCTGGCACGCTTGATACCCGCAATGAAAGACTTGTGATTGGGTTTCTCTATTGGACCACCCATAGAATCTTCCTAACAACATAATTGTTAAGTTACAAATACTGCTGCCCTCCCTTGCCGATAAGTTTTATAATTATTAGGAATTAGTCCTCGCAACGAGATTAGAGCTTTCCGTGTCTGTTAAAGCCCCACTGCACAGATGTAAGTATTTTTTAAGTACAGATTTGTGACAGATTGTATAACGTCAATGGCAACACATCGGCGATCGGGTAGCTCTTCGTCTCAATCAAGCTATTATATAAAGGTACGCCACAGAAAGCTCAGGTCTGGTTACGATTTCTGTAGATTTAAGAAAATTGACTGACATAACCGTCAACGCCCAGACCGCTAGAAACTTGGAATTTAAAAAGAAAATAGTTGCTTAACTAGTAGAGGTTAAGTTATGTATCAGTTACTTAGGTATTTGATTTTTCGCGTGGATACTAAATAGGAATGAAAGGAGGACGAAACCATGCGTCCAAAATTAAATTCGAAATTAACGCGTTCGAAATTATTAACAAACTTCAAAATGAATCTATAGTCCAGTCAGGTGGATGAAAAAATGTGTAGAAATTTCGAATTCCAATTTTTTAACGATGTCTAGCGAAACAAGGCCTATTTAACGAAATGGAATGATGATTATAACCTACACCTTTTTTTAGAGAAAATCCCTCCTGACTAAACTATTATTTCATTATTCTATTTTGTTGATTTGTTCTATTACCATTTTAGACAAGTATCGATCAGCGAACAACCCGCGCCGGTCGACGATAAAGCAAAGCAAAATGAGGTCAAACGCCCTCAGACTGGTTTCGTCCGTCCAGATGATTTAGAAAAAGTCCATGTTTTCCAAAAAACAAGCTCCGAGATGCTCCTAGACGAACCGGAAGACGACGAAAGGTGAATAACCTTCGCCTATTAATTAGATGTATACTATCTAACTAGATAACACGTCAGATAGGGACAGCTCTAGGACCAGCTGTAACAGATAAATGAATAAACTAGGGCACTAGGCTTTTAGAACCACTAATAAAGGAAATGGCAAAGGCATGTCCTTCATTCAAGGATCACGTTTAGGTGTCAAAAGCATTTACAGTCAATACATAAAGGTAGCATTAGAAATATCTTTAAATCAATGAGAGACGGTCATTAGGAAACTGGATTACCGGATATAATGTGTCTGTGTCATGCAAACGGGTAGAATCAAGACATACTTAATTGAAACGACCTCTTAATACATGGACCGATGGGAGATGTCAAGATTTCAGACGTTATAATTTATTGATTTCTGACATTTACGCGAATATTATACATTGAAATAAAACTACTAAATAAAACTACTTTTTACGGATTTTATCGCGTATATTGATATTATTAATTCCGACGTTTCGGACCCTTTACAGCGTCCATGGAATGAAATGAAATTTCAACGTTATAATTCATTTATTTAATATGGTTTTCCCACAGCTTATGCAAACAACGCTTTTAGTTAACATATTATACATACTTAGTGGCCTTCGTCCTATACAAAAGCCAATTACGGGCCAACCAACATACGGTATGATTAGTTCGATGATTACAATTCAATTATTAAGATTAAATTAAGATAGATTTAGAATTTCAAAGGATAATTGAACATTCAAGACACAACTAATAAAGTTCAGGTGAACCAGGCTACGATAATGAGGTATATCAGCAACTAATGAATACAATCTCGCGAAGACGTTTTCTTAAAAACTTTATCGTTGATTTTTATATGTATTTATACCATACTTGATATCTGTTGGTGTATATGTACTATATGGTATATATAGGTACTTTAAAAAATCATTGCTTCGGGTAGGCAAGTTGCCTGCGCAACGTTTATGTTGCGCCTTTTAGTCATTTTAGTTTTTGTCGAGACTAGTGACACCGTCAACGAAACGAATAGGGAAGAATAAAATGGAAAGAAGAAGTATAAACAAAAAAATCTAATAATTTCTTAGCAGTTTTTGCAAGCCAGGACACATAGGTATGAATGACATCATTACAAGGACGCTATAATAGATGCGTTTTACCTGAAATAAAACGCGTATTAAACTACTTACCTTATTAGAAGCTTAATATATTGAGATAGGCACTTCCGGTTTCCGTCGTATTTTACCTCTCTTTCTACCTTATATATCGATCTCTTTCGCACATCCCCTCCTTTCACCAGGCAGGGCGCGCTGTTGAGCTAGGCGCACAGCGAGCCTTTGTTCGTCATTGCGACGAAATATACACCAGGCAGGCATAAAAGCTAAGCTTCTAATAAGGTAAGTAGTTTAATACGCGTTTTATTTCAGGTAAAACGCATCTATTAAACCACTTGACCGTTATTAGAAGCTTAATATATTGAGACGTGTTTGTTATCGCCTGGTGAAGGAAAATTGAGCCAATGTGACTTGTATGGAGGAAAACTGAAAAGGTAGATGAGCGAAAAACAAGGTTCCAAATACATACGTATGTAGAAAAAGTAATAACAATAATAACTAGACTTGGCTCGCGAGGTTGTCGACATGTGGGATGTGGACACAGCGATCATTGTACCGATAGTCGTGTCGGCCAATGGCTTAATAACCACGAGCCTCGACCTACGCCTTAGGAGGTTCTCGTTAGGCGGCTGGGTCAAGGGCTTGATCCAGAAAGCAGTACTGCTGGACACGGCTCGTATTGTTTGGTGATTCCTTTCTCTGGAGCCCCGACTGCCAGTAGCTTGGACCCTGTTCCTGATACCGGTGGATCTCTTATATATGTATATTTTTAAATGTTTTTGTCTTTTAATTTATATTATAAAAATATAACTTAGGAGACCACTGAACATACGCTTCCCAGCGTTGATGGGATACCAGCAGCTTTTATGAGGAATTTAATCCACCGAACTGACCGGGATACGTCATTATAGCGCCTTTTATTAAGGGCTGTAATCTTTTGAATCTAATAGACAGGGTTCATTTTAAATTTTCTGAGTTTAACACCCGTTTCCAACGTGATGGTCTATATTCCATAAGACCTGTTTTTCAACCAAAGTGAGGTCATAATATGTATAATAACATTATCAGTGTTGATATTATACTTTTGAGAACGTAAGGTCGTCACTTCTGTAACCTGAACCTTACTTTACTTTTTAAATACAGTTCAATTTAAAAACAAAGTCACTCTCGCTGTCTGTAGGTACGCTTAGACCTTTAAAGGTACGCCATGGATTTTAATGCGGTTTTCAGCAATAGATAAGAGTGACTCAAGAGGTAGGTTTATACTATGTATAATATACACATGCATGTTATCAGTAACATTGCACCCGTGAGAAGCGGGGGCAGGTTGCTAGTTAAGTATATAAATATAAGGTAGTAGGCAAGTTCATGTGCCAAACTGGTGCATTTGGAGACTTCGGGTTTTACATAAACATAAGTATATAACCGAACTTCTTCACTTAATTTGCTAGATAGCTTTACTTATTTAACGTATAGAATAACAGACTTAGGAAGGGGAATGATATAGTTATACATATGTATAACTATGCAAAGATGTACATACATCTTTGTATTAAAAATTAACATAATCATCAGCCCCTAAACTGTCCCACTGCTGGGCACGGGTCACCTCTCACAGAATGAGAGAGATTAGGCTATAATCTGCTTGCCTAATGCGGGTTGGGAGACTTCAAACGCTGTCGAGAAAATCTCTATGCAGGTTTCCTCTTCATGATGTATATTAATACATCATGGGATAATATAATAAACCGGGCATCAAACAATACTTATTGATAGACAAAATTACTGACTGAGCAGCAAAATTCTACATACAGATATCGGTTAGGTTAGGTTAGAACTGTGACCACACATCGCACGAGCCGAGCGAGCGAAGCGAGCGGTGCCGCGGTAGCGGCCGGCGAGTGCCAGAAACAAATCAGAATGTTTTGAGACTAAGAGGATAGGTAACTAATGACTAAGGTAGTATCATTCAGACGCTCGTTAATTGTGGCCGACTTACTGATTTAGAAGACAATGTAGATTTTTGAGGCGAATAATGCTATTAAACATAAGTAGGTATGTTTAATTAGCACCCCTGTATAATTAGTATTACGTTACTAGACTCAAGATGCAAGCTCAGATAAAAATTGGGCTATTCTGATCCTTCTAGTCGTATCGGATTTATTATTATTGTTTTGCTTGTGCCAAATACTTTCAGCGCTTGCAACGTATATAAAGAAGTCTTCCATGTAGGACGTAACACAAAAGATTTGTGTAGAGATGTGTTTAGGGTTCCATGACCTAATTTACTTACCCTCAAATGTCGAGAACTCCAGAACCATGTCCTGTACTTTCGGCGGAAGGACCCCAGTGGTAGTCTTCCATTTCCTACTAGCCTTTTCACAACTATGTTGGGGTTGGCTTCCAGTCTAACCAAATGCGGCCGAGCGTAAGCATTTTACACGAAGCGACTGCCATCAGACCTCCGTTCAGAATTTCTTGGTAATACCGATATCCTGAGGATAGACTTTATATAGAATATATTTGTGAGAATACGATAAATTTTGAACAGAATTTGTTGTTGGTCCAACATGCTTAGAATTATGTTTCTGAATTTAGGAGGAACCTGATATTGGACCCTCACCCCTCCCCCCCTCCCCCTTCGTTGCGAAGATAAGCTACTGCAGGCCGGTTGTCGGTCTATGAGCTTTCGATCTGTATCTCTGAATTGTAGTTGAAGCTATATTCCAAGGAGAAACATCTTCATTGTGGTGTGCGAATTAGAATTCAAAAAGAGAATTCTGAAGCCACCTTGGTATTTGTACCCGAACGTTGAGGGGCGAGGGGGGGGGGGGCAGGGCTGTAAATTTCGACAGAGAATTTAAATAGTTGAGGGTTGCCCTGCGATTTAACTTGCCTTGTCTGATAATGCTCGACACTTCAGCCGACAGATATTTGTAATATGTAGGTCAAAAACTTTATAATGATGTGCAAGGAGAACAATCTCTGCAAGATAAATCTGGGATATAGTGTTGCTTACGGGAGGGGATGAGGCTAAGAGGTATACTACCTTCAAAAACCTTGGTAATTTCATTTGACACAATATTATTTACGACATTTGAATTGATTATATTGTCTGGTGTTCTTACGATGCCTTGGTCGAGAGGGTATGCGATACCCTGATATTATTTTTAAAATAAATCTAGGACTCCCATTCTCCTTCATCGGAGATTTCTATAACTTTTATATTGACCACATTGTTAGATGGTGATTAGGGTTGCTTTTGACCTTTAGGTTTTGTCCAGGATCCATGAGATGGAATGGACTTCTGATTTAAAATGTATGATATTTTAAATATAGGTAATTGTACCGTTATGACCCAGACTACCCCGCGAGGGTAGGAATCGATTGCAATGCCCGCAAGAGCTTGGCGCAGACCCACAGTAAGAGGTATGTGGTGCTAGATAATTACAGGCATACCCCTACGAGGGGAACCGTGCAGTATTAGCTGGTTTTTCTCGGAAAGCATATCACTGCTGGACTGCTTAACAGGCCAAAGCATTTCTTACCTGGTAAAACTTCACGTTTAGAAATATTGAGGAGTTTTAGCACAATTAACCGTGACCACCATGCGAGGGTTCGTCTAGTGTAATGCCCGTAAGTGCTCGGCGCAGTCTTACAGTAAGTAGGTATGGGTACCATGCGGTGGTACATTGTGACAAGATCCCTGCCAGGGCTACCCTGCGAGGGTAGCCGTGCAGTTAGAATTATTCTGGATTACTGGCACAAATGTTCGTGACCACCCTGCGAGGGTTGGTTTCGAGAGCAATTTCTGTAAGTGCTGGGCGCAGGCTTACAGACTGTTCATGGTTAGAATTATTCTGGATTACTGGCACAAATGTCCGTGACCACCCTGCGAGGGTTGGTTTCGAGTGCAATTTCCGTAAGTGCTCGGCGCAGGCTTACAGACTGTTCATGGTTAGAATTATTCTGGATTACTGGCACAAAAATGTCCGTGACCACCCTGCGAGGGTTGGTTTCGAGTGCAATTTCCGTAAGTGCTCGGCGCAGGCTTACAGACTGTTCATGGTTAGAATTATTCTGGATTACTGGCACAAATGTCCGTGACCACCCTGCGAGGGTTGGTTTCGAGTGCAATTTCCGTAAGTGCTCGGCGCAGGCTTTCTGTAAGTGCTCGCCCTGCGGAGGTAGCATATTAAATGGTTTTGCTCTGGAGCATTACCAATGTGGCAGTAACACAGTGCCTCGGAGGCATTCTTACCTATTATAGCTTGTAGGTACCATGCGTTGGCACATTAAGCATTTATAGCTTACTAGTTCAATTATACCACTCAGACATATTTGAAAAAGTTTATTACACACGATCATAGGTACTGGTATGATTATATTACCATCACTTCGATGGTAAGTGACAGTCGCAGACATGCTACCGCGTTGTCAATTGCGCGTTATTGCTTAACAGCAGAATATTAGCTGATGGTAATTTGATACTAAGCCGGTATCTACATCACAACCATCATCGCAAAAGTTACGAATAATATCAGAAAAATACGTAAAAATGTGGAACGCTACTAAGCCGGTATCTTGTACCTATCGTTCCAATTTTAGTATAAGTACTGCCAAAGCAAGTACTTCATTATAATTTGCTTGGGTAACACGTTAAAACTAGTTAGTAAAAAGAATTATACTTGTCAGATAAAATAATAAAAAAGCAGTCGAAGCTGACGGTAGGAAAAAACAAAAATAAACCAACAAACGCAAATTAAACATCAGAATAATAAATGGTAGAAAGATTTATAAATATTCTATAAATATTAAATAAATAATTACCGAACGGTAAAACCGTTAGAAAAATAAAGGAATATTTGTGCAACTTACGTGTACGTACACTTTAAAATATTACACATGTGTGAATTTGGTACACCTGCACGTTTAAATTAGTAACTTAAGTGCTTTGGAGCACAGTTGTTATCACGACGGAAACTTTCAAGCCAATGACGAACAAAGGCTCGCTGTGCGCCTAGCTCAACAGCGCGCCCTGCCTGGTGAAAGGAGGGGATGTGCGAAAGAGATCGATATATAAGGTAGAAAGAGAGGTAAAATACGACGGAAACCGGAAGTGCCTATCTCAATATATTAAGCTTCTAATAACGGTCAAGTGGTTTAATTTCATTTTTTTGCGGTTTGGATGCGTTGATGGCTATGAATCACCGGAATCTATCATAAACTTATTTACTTTATTTTTTGTGTTACTATTTTAGACATGTCAGTATTGCGGAAAAGGATTCGAGACGTCCATCTGATGAGGAGGGGGATAAATATTTTAAATTTTAGGGGAAAACATCCGTTCGGTACCTACACGTACCTAAAAGTGGGTATCACGAAGCAAGAAATAACTTAAAGGTCCCTACAAATACAAAGACCACAAGAATTATTTAGGACCAGAATCAGTAGGGAACTGTCCCTATCTATTGACCAGCTTTAATCTCATGAATTTATTATTTACCATAAGCATAGAAGGTAGATTTGTTATACAGTATGTTTTGTTTGAGTTTTTATCAGAGTGTACAGTTCTATACTGTACATGTATCTGTTTTAATATTATATTTTTATTTTATTTTAATAATTTTATTATAAAATTACAGACACATTCTAGGTTAGATTAAATGTAACCCAGATTCCGTGTTTCAATACAATTATTATTATTATTATTATTATTAATACAATGCGCAGCGCTCTTTCTGAAAACAGTCTTAGTTTCATATGAGAATTACCGCGTTTGCGTTAATGTTCATGACTCATGATCATGAGATACCAGCGCATAGACCTTTCCCCAAAAATATAGGAATTTAAACATTTATGAAAAGAATAAAGAATATTTTTTAAGTACCTTTAAATTATTTTTTTTGTTTGTATAGTAGTAAGATCGTAATATAAATTTAGAAACAGATTTAGGCGTTTACTTTGCACACTCCATTTTAATTAACTACCTACTTTTAAATAATTATTATTTTTCCACTATTCGCTGTGGAAGCAAAATGAAAACCTATTCAATATTTCCTCTGTAACCATTTAATAATTATAATGGTTTATTATAATCTAGGAACAATATATTAGAGTCCCCTTTTTCAACAAACAATAATAATTAAGCTGAAAAACACTTTTAAAATGTTGTCCCGATTCAACCCAGTTAATCGTAGGAGACGAATTTCTCTCAATTCGTCTCGACTATGCGATCGTAGTGGACGCTAGGCTTGAGATTCATCTCATTTGGTATCTCGCTCTCACTTGCGGTTATTTTATTGCTGCCCCGGTCCCTCGCTACGCTTCTCGCTCAGTTATGGGTCGATTTCCCTCTCCAAAGTTACTACCGTCAAAGGGATGAATAGGAATGCAGGAGTAATTCGGGACAAAACTTTGAAAGGCATTTTCAGGTTTAATTATTATAGTTTGATGCCAACAAGGTCTTCTGATCGTTTATTATAGATAGTAAAGGAACAATATTCCCTTTCAAGGCTTAAAATCACTTTTAAAATGTTTGTCCCGCCCGATTCACCCACCCCTGTATCCCAATTCTCCCCGGTTAATGTTACCTAATGTTCCAGATCCAAATAATGCATTTGAAACTTTAATGATGTTCCAATGTTTTGGAGCACTGAAATGTTTCATAACTACATATTCAGAACTGTGAGTTAATTCAGTAAAAAACTAAAGTGTTACACACGGCTGCGTGACATGCTTCAAACGTTCCTTGGCGCGTGGCGCATGGGCATGGCGGGGGACCGATCAATCACAGGTCGGACAAACATGACATTATATCGGAGCGTTTTACGGTGCGCATAGATAATTATACTAGGAATCTGGGCGTATTTTAATCTATGAGCTTGACACTTATATAGTCAAATTCTAATATTAATATATTTTTTAATTACTTTTAATATTTAATACATTTTTTGTTATAATACAAATTTTATAAGTTTGAAACCCGTTTTTGTATTATGTTTAGTAATTTTGCTTATTCTTGAACTTTTGTATCAATAATAATTCCGTTAATGTAAAGAACCTGCTAGATAGCAGTACAGGTTCCACTGGGTGCTTTTCTACAAAGAATAATATTAGGCCTGCAACGGCCAAATAAGGCGTTGTGTCCTTAGATTTCCTTAGAGTTTATTATAGTAATCTCCGGTTAAGCTCAAGAAAGATATAGGACCTTTATATGCTTTCTTATTCGTGATTCGGATTGTCCATTAAATAATTAACTATTATATTATTTATATTAAATAACATTTCAATTTAATTAAATAACATTTTAATTTAATTGGTTAGTAAAATAAAATATCGACATGAGAAAATGTGAGAATTAATGTCAATTCCAAAGATGCATATCTAAGCAAAGCCTTTGCGTGGTAAATATATTTTTAGTGCCTTGTAGAAAGCTACAAGGAACTAAAAAACATATTTACCAATACGCGTATAATGAAGAGTTCGGCGCTATGAGATTCGAAGTCTAAGAAATTCGAGGTCAACAAGGACACCAATAATTCTGTAAATAAGACCATAATTTATTTCGAACCATCGATTGGTAGGAGAGACTATAGAATTCCAGCAATATAATGGACATGAAGTACTAGAAGCGTAAAAATATAATAATATACCTATTGAGAATAGTAAATAAAATAGGGAAACAGTAGCAATATCTAGGTAGGTACTAAAAGGAAAACAATAGGTATTTTTTAAAGAAGACACGATTAAGAGGTAAGTCATCTTAAATTCCTAAGATTTTGTTTAGCAGTCGTTTAAACTTTAGCTTGTTTATATTATAATTGATAATATACTGTATTGATAGCTCCAAGTCACCTTCCACACCTATGCAAAAGTCAAGTATGTACTCAAGTACCTATCTGACTTTTGACCAACAGTAAAATAAAAAAGCCATCTAGATACTTCTGATTTTTTTTCTGCATTCATAAGTAGGTACTTACAAGCCAAAAAAAGAGTTAGGTACCTATACAGATAGCAAACAAACTCTGCAACTTCGAGCCACATGGTTTGGTAAGTATGTAGCAGCTTACAATACCTACGTTACGACACCATAATGTACAGAGGCCAGCACATCAAGCTTCCCCAATCTGTCAAATTTCTTTGATAGATTTTCAACTTTAATACAAAACCGTAAGGTTTATATACGATTGGGAAAGATTGACAGTTTTGGATAGCTTGACCTGCTGACGTTTATACATTATCAAAGTACAGATGTTAACCGCCTGTATACCTAACTCGTTTTTTTAGCCGTACTTTCATTATAAAATAATGTAAGTACATAATTAAATAACTTTATGCAAACTATAATATTATATAACACGGACAAGGCCTATTCCTTTTGAAGGTTTTGTGTATAGCACAAAAAATATTATTATGAAACAGAGAATAATATAATTCACAATAAATAATAAAGTGTTAGTACACTTTAATAGCATAGTTATTGTGAATCATAATTCAGCGGTTTAGCATAGAGCGGTTTCGCAATACGTCCGATCCGTATCCGCTCCGAATCTGTGAAAATATATAGGTATAGAGAGAGAGAGAGAGAGATGGATCTCAACGGATGACGTAGAGAAATCGGATGACGGAAATCGGATCTAGTGTGTAAACTACCATACAAATAGTTCTACGACTACTCCGGACCGTATTTTCACGTAGTTTGATCGGATTTGGATTGGACGTAGTGCATAACCACTCTTATGCTACGCTCTAATCATACCTAGTTAATCACAGTCCCACAGTCCATATCGCCGCCAATACGCCGCTGTCACAACCCCCCGGCGCACGGACGGCCCGGCGCCCCACCGCCTTCATCCGAAGTACCAAAATGGACTTCGATGATGATGATGATGACGATGATGATGACGATGACGATGACGACGACGACCACGACAACGATGACGATGATCATGATAGCATTGATAAAGATGAAAGACCTTCGCTCCTGGCGCGACTATTCGAAGAAGTGGTGGAAGACCTAGGCCCAGGACCAACCTTGAAAGACTATAAGTGAGTATGCAAAGAGACGGTTCTTACTTTTCATTTACATCCGTACATTTACATTTATATTTCATGTTAATATTCATGTTAATATTTATATTATTTTTCCCACTAATGAAGAAAAATAAGTTTATTTCTATCAAAAAAATATTTTTTTAAATCGGAAGTATTCGCACGGGTCATGTCTATTTCTATTTATTAGTCTATAGAATTTTTAATATCATCACGTCATCTATATTTCCTAAATGGGTCAGGCAGATGTGTATTTATGTACTCCCACAGTTCGCCGGTAGTTTAGGTCCCATACGGGGCGCGCCTATTGCCATCTAACCGGGCAAACCAAACTCCGAGCGAATTTCATAGAAAAACTCAGTAACTACTTGACCGCGGAATCTAACCTAAGAGGTCTAGTGTAGCATTCGCGCTTATGACCACTAGACTAAGGAGGCAGTTTACAAATGTGTACTGTATAAAAAAATACAAATTCTATCTCGGCATTTTTTTTGTTCTTTCACAGACCATATTCGGAAGCACCTCAAAAGACTAACATATTTCTCACGCATTCTCCGGTCCACCGCATTATCGACGAGGACGATTCACGTGAAAGGTTCAAGCGTCGCTCACTGTCTATCGACCATGGCGAAAAATCGATCGATCAAGTCCTGTTATTACAACACGGGAAAAAAGTTTATCGGAAGATATCTTCAGACTACGTTAAGACCATTGATCATATTGAACATAAAGTGGAAAATTCCATACGGAGTATAGAATACGCGAAGACGAGACCTGCTTTGTCGGTCAGGGAGTATCAAAGGAGGAATCAGCAATACCAGGAAAAACTAAAATCACAGCTTGCAAATAATTTAAGCGATTGTAAGTTCTTCAGAATTATTATCCTTTGTAATAAGTATTCTATTATTGGAAAATTTGTTCTTTTTATTATTTTTTCTTAGATCCAAAGATATTATTCGTAAAAGGTCTCCGGTTGCCGGGCGATACTCCACTATTTCAGTCTATGATAGAGGTAGGTATCATTAATTTTGATAAGAATACTTTCGCTTCGGGCATTGCTGATTTATATTATACCTGTCAACGGCAGCGACAGGCCATAATTTAAAAAGCCTAAGGGTATACCGCGATTACTTTCATTTTTGCTTTCTGAACCAGTCCATTATTGGTACTGTGTAAATAGAGATAATTCAGATCTGTGGAATCTCACCTTCTTAACTCTTAGAACGATTTCCACTCAGTCACTAGCTTCCCCGACCCATAGCGCAGGATTCGCTTTTATAATTGCCTTACGTGATTTTGCCTTGTCTTCTAAATCGATTAGTGATATCACTATTTGACACTGAACTTTGCGCGAAATTTTTAAAGTATAGATTTTGTTGTTTATAAACAAAATTTTCTCTGGCGGAATGTTTTTAGGCGTGATACAGACGTGAGAGATGTAGTTAGGCTATATAAAAATACTGGAATGCAGTTTCAAGTACTAACTGTACTGATTTGAATAGAAAAGCCAGCCTAAACGATATGTTAAGCCTATTTTGGGCGAGAGAGTTTTTTCTCGTATGTCAGATAATATGTTTATATTAACAATATTTAATTATATAAATATAATCTTTCGGTATATCACTAATTATTGTAATAATTATTGCCTGCCGTTTGTCCATTCTAAGTTCAAAGTTATACTAATACTTGGCCTAATAATTAATCTTCCAGATAACAGATAACCCTCACAATGAAACTTGAATGATGATAAGATGTATTTTTTAGTTCATATATAACCTTTTATTTTTTTAAATCAGTAAATAAAAACGTAAGTTATAAATAAAAACAGTTTTAATAACACTGAAATAGCACATAAAATTTCCCATCACAATTTTAATACTACTAGGTACACAACATAGTTACATCATCACAATGTCAACTTATGTACATCATTACGTTTGTTCGGTGAGTTGTGTGCATAATGTACATAGGATAGAGTTCACGATATTGTTACAAAATTATTTCGATACAAATGCTCTTCGTGAGCTATCTGCCATGTCCCTTACGTCTAACGTCCTCAAACCAAACAATTGACACTAGGAATCGATAATGTTCGAATTCACTGATCCACGAACCGACTAGCACCCTGCTCCGTTACATATTACTGTACTCATCTATAAATGTCCATGGCCGTGTCCGAAGGCGCTCACACCGTTGGGATGGCCCGGCGGAGGCCGTGGTTCGTTGTTATTGTTGTTGTTGTTGCCACCTTCTCCATTGCTTTCGTTGGCGTTCCGGTTCTCCAATTGCTGTTGCCACATTGACGCATAAAAGCCGGCTTGTGCGAGAAGCAGTTCATGGCTAGAAAGATAAAACATTTTCCTTATATATACGAACATCGTTAATTGTTGACGCTGAAACACAAATAGGTTACTACTAAGACACTTTCTACTGGAGTTATCTTTATTTATGGATACTTACTTTCCTCTTTCGATGATTTCTCCGTCTTTTAAGACTAGAATTTCATCTGCATGTATGATCGTAGAAAGCCTGTGAGCGATGATTAACGTTGTCCTATTCGCACACACTCGTGCCAATGCAGCCTAAAACAGAAGTTATTTAAATACAATGTTTAGTAAAATCACTGGATTGTATCAGTTGCAAAAGTGTCCACAAGTTATATAATTATGAAAATCGTACCTGTATATTTCTTTCTGTATTGGTATCAAGTGCTGACGTAGCTTCGTCTAAGAGAACCACTGCCGGGTCTTTGAGTATAGTTCGTGCGATTGCTATCCTCTGTTTTTCACCTCCGCTGAGACGTAGCCCTCTTTCTCCAACCTGTCAAGGTTAAAATAGTACACTTTATTTTATAATTATATTAATTTTTGATTGATTTCTTGTTTTAGAGCTATTGAATGGCGTGGCAGCTAAACCGCGCTCAGGGTTCAGAAGTCTTGCAAAACAAAACTATATTCAAGGTGAATAAAAGTTAGTTATTACGTAAATTTATAGATCTTACTTGTGTATCATAAGCATCTGGGAACGTGAGGATCCGGTCATGAATATCAGCATTCTTAGCCGCCGATATAACGTCGGCTGCAGGCGCAGTCAACCTTCCATATTGAATATTGTATCTAAAATCAAATTTAAATATGGTTATTATCCTTGTCTCTGTCTTATTTTCGAAACGGACGGATAACTTTAATTTAAATAGGATAATTGTTATTAATTCTAATTGATTAGTAACATATTATAAATATTTTATTTTCAGTATTTATTTTAATTCTAGAAGAACGTGCGAGAAGTATGAGTTTACGTTTTTTGTGTTACTATAAGCAGACAAGAAGAAAATATTGAGCTGCTTTTGTAAGACTTTTATACAACTTGTATTTTATTATTAATATCTCGTATTACATTAGCTTTAGTAATTTTTTGTCATTTAATTACGATTCGGTTCACAATAAACTTTATTATATTTATTTGACTTACTTTTGATTCTAGAGGAACTTCAAAAAATGACAATGTCTTTGATTAGTATGCATGCATACTTTTCTATTTTGTCTTATGAAAAGGCAAGGAATGCCCTGTTCTAACTATCCGGTATTTATTAGTTTTCTGAAAGTTTTCAAGCAAGACTTGGATGTAAGATTACATTACATTAAACACTAGAGAATTACACATTTAACACTAGACAATTACATTAAACGCTAGACACGCTTTTTGGGGTTCGATTTGGGGAAATTCAAATGTGTAGATCAGTAAAGAGTACCCGTACGTTCGATGAGAAACTTGCCCATCTAGCTTATCTCTGGGTGGAGACATTACACGTGCGACCAATGCTAAGTGGTTTCGCCTTTTCGCGCAATCGTTTCACAACAGAACTATCCAAGAATAATCGGTTCTGGTTACCAAAGACCGAAAACCTTTGTAAATTACGGTACAGGTATCGAAGCATTTAGGTTACATAAACGCCTAAAAGTAACCGCTATCTGGCGATGCGAGCCCTTCGACTAATGCCGACGGCACATGAAAGATACGAGGTAATTTCTATTTCGGTTACCGGTATTGATAATGGCTTTGTAGTAAATTTAGGAAATAAGGTAACCTTTAAAAATACCTGTAAAAAAAATAGGTTGTAACCGAAAAAATGTATTGGCCGTACCGGTTTCGGTCCCTGCTGGTCACTACGCAAGTTGGTGGAACATATGCTATACTGACCTGACAGTATTATTAAACAGTACGGTGTCTTGGGGCACGACGCCGATGTTGGCGCGCAATGATGCTTGCGTCACAGTTCTGACGTCCTGTCCGTCCACCAATACTGCACCTTCGTTTACGTCGTAGAACCGGAATAAAAGACGCATGATCGTTGACTTGCCTGCACCACTGGGGCCCACCTACAGGAAATATCACTTTATAGTTATGCATGTAATATTAGTTATCTAATATATAAAATTCTCGTGTCACAGTTTTCGTTGCCATACTCCTCCGAAACGGCTTGACCGATTTTGATGAAATTTTTTGTGCTTATCGGGGAGGTCTGAGAATAGGCCAACATCTATTTTTCATACCCCAAAATTTTTTTTTTATGGCAAAAATTATTATATAATTATATATAATAATTATATTTGCGGGGTCAGCTAATATTCTATATGAGTACAACTGCAGTACTACTTTCGTGGGATGACGTCATGACAACATTCCATGCGGTCTCTAAGGGCCCGTTTGATTTGGAAACTAGACAATCGGACAATCCCATTCCCTTCTCGGGACTCAAACCATAAACAATCTATACACATAAATAAAACTGAAGTATCTTTGAAATAAAACTACTTTTTACGGATTTTATCGCGTATATTGAAATTATTAATCCCGACGTTTCGGACAGCGTCGCCTTTACAGCGTCTATGGTCATGGGTATCAATATTCGCGTAAATGTCAGAAATCAATACTGAAGTATCTGTTTGTAATTCCAAATGAACAGTTTTTCACTAAATGCATATAAAAGTATAAACGGAATGTTTTTTTTTGTCTGTTTGTCTGTATGTTTGTTCCGGATATCTCTGAAACGGCTGGACCGATTTTAACGGGACTTTCACTGGTAGATCGCTGATGTTATAAGGAATAAATTAGGATTTTTATTAAAAAAAAATGTTATTAGAAATTAGTTCCTTGAAAACAATGAAATAGTGAACAACTACGAGTCGCCAGAAGGATAAAGGTAAATTTCTTTTGGGCCGCGAGTGAAAACGCGAGCAACAGCTAGTTTTGAATACAACTCATCATAAAATGATACATATCACAAAATGATAATCACTTACCAGGGCCACAGTGCTGCCCGGCGGCACTTTAAAGCTGATATTGTTCAGCACGAGTCGCTCCGGCCCGTAACCGAACGACACGTCCTTGAACTCGATGGCACCGCGCCTCACTAACAGATCGGGAGCTCCGATAGCGTCCTGAACGTCCGAGTCCACTCGCATTAGGTCGAACATGTTCTCCATGTCCACGAAGTTCTTTTGAATGGCTCTACAAACATTTTATACATCAATCATATTATTTAACTGCAAGTTTGATGTAACGGTAGGTACGTGCCTTGGGTTCGAACTCGAGACCTTTGACTTGGCAGTCCAATGGTCATACCACTAGGCTATCACTGCTTAATACATGACATATGACATATGTTCATGACATGAACATTTGTGTGTTGTGGGAATCGAACCCACGACCTCGTAATCAGCAGTCCGACACAAACCACTAGACCACAGCCGTCGTCAGTCGTCATCTATCAAAGAAAATTGACAGATTGTGGTAGCTTGATGTGCTGGGCTCTGTACTTTGTGTTGGTTACTATTGTTTGTAAAGCTGGCGACGTAGGGTTAGCTGAGCGGAAGATATTTAAAAAAATACTAAACTATGTTGTCGCAGCATTTTATCTCGACACGGAGTTATATAAGAAGATAAAACTTATATAGCTTACTAAGCTATATGTTTAAGTAATATTTGCACATATATGGCGATAACACGAATTGTGCGGTATTCGTAAAAAATAACATAACATACCATCAGGCCTGTAATGTACCCCGTAGGGTTAGGCAGAAGTGTACCAACGTAGACCCACAGTTCACCGGTATATTTAGGTCCCATCTTATAGCGGGCACCCCTATTGCCATTAACCGGGTACAAATCCAAACTCCGAGCTGCTACTGAGAATTTTATAGAAAAAACCAATAACGCTTTACTCGACCTGGGAATCGAATCCAAGACCTCTAGCGTAACAGTCGCGCTTCAGATCACAAGACTAACGACAGTTACACATTAACTGTATTTTATTCCAACAATCGCTCTCAAATGTTTCTAGATTTCGTAATAGCGTTCGTGGACTTCTGTAGCATGAAAATAAAGATAATATCTAAGCGTAGGAATGCCTATTAATACCACACGTAAAATTCGAAATATGCGTAATTATGATTACTTTTTAAGGATAGGAATGCACTAAACATATGTGATGGCTAAGGCTAACCAATCCCTTTTGCTAATCTGCTATACAACTTGCGTGACCTCATACGATTCCGATACACTTACTATCAGTCGTATCGCTCACGTAGAGATAGTTATTATTATCACATATCATATCGTATAATATTACTATTAACATAAACACGCTTGATAAACAAGTTTAATAATAAAAAAATATTGTGCGATGTAAATGTAGTTGGAATTTAGGAGAGAGAGAGAGAGATCGAGACAGTGTGGAGAGAGAGAGAGACCGAGAGAGTGGGGAGAGAGAGAGAGAGACCGAGAGAGTGGAGAGAGAGAGAGAGACCGAGAGAGTGGAGAGAGAGAGAGACCGAGACAGTGGGGAGTGAGAGAGAGAGAGACCGAGACAGTGGGGAGTGAGAGAGAGAGAGACCGAGACAGTGGGGAGAGAGAGACCGAGACAGTTGGGGCTGTTTAGCTATTTTAGAATGGTTCTCAAACCGATAATTTGTTCTCGTTATTTGAATCTCGTTATGGACTTAAATTATACTAGCATATATAAAATTAGGTATTAATGTACAAACTAATAGCAAACTTGTCTATATACAAATATCTAAATTTCTGTCATATCTTAAAAAAATGCATCGTAATCGTCATTGTTTAAGCCCACACGTTCACAATCTCTAGTTATTAGAGCACAGGCCTAATTCTGCTATATCAATTGTATAATAATGCTCGTTCAACGATACTAAATTAATGAAATAATGATTGACAGACTTTATAGATAAAACCAACAATTCATGTATTATCGTTGACGACAACACACTCGTGTATTATGTTGACGATATTCACACAATAGCGGATAAGGCCCAGTTAATATCGCTTAGATTAATCGGTTCTTCTACACGATGTTTCTTATTCACGACGAAGTATTATCGTTTACGTACCTATAGTATGTGCCGAACCAGTTCAGCGGCACGTACAACTGGACGATGTATGAAGCAAATAATACGTAGTCCCCAACTGTCAGCTGATTTGTTTTCACCACCATTGAAACGCAGAGCAGAGATCCCGCTAACAGACCTAAAGACAAAATAATGGTATTTAATATGAATTGTGTGAAACGTGTTGACTGTGTTATAATAATAATAAAATAATAATTAATTATCACTCGCTTAAACGGTGAAGGAAAACATCGTGAGGAAACCTGCATACCTTAGATTTTTTCTCGACGGTTTGTGAAGTTTGCCAACCCTCACTAGGCCAGCGTGGTGGACTACACCCTAATCCCTCTCATTTTGAGAGTGGACCCGTGCCCAGCAGTGGGACAATATATGGGTTGATGATGATATTGACTGTGAAATTGCAAGCGATTGGACGGCCTGTCAGAAAGATATTCTGGCGCCATGAATAAGATGGGTTAGGTTAAAAACTAGCTTATCGTATAATTAATTATCGCGCTATAAACTACAGGTGTCGTCTGGTAAACACATTTTTGGCAGAATAAGAGTATACGAATATCATCAATGAATAAAGTAAGATAACATTTGACGTCAGAACTGAACAGAGAATCTCAGTAACTGTATATAAACTTTAAATTAAAAATAAAATAATTGAGCTACAGTAACAACATATTTTTAAGGAAATTGGACAGAAAAAAAAACAAGGTAAACGATTTTGTCACGCCACCGTGCGCTTTTTGATAAACACAGACGCATTTAGTGTAAATATAATTTAACCCCGTTTGAGTTGAACTAGGTGTGGTTAAATACTAAAGATTTATATTAAACTCTACCATACATCGATTGTTATACAACGTTTAAACAATCAAAATTCACTTACCAGTGCAAATGATGATATTTTGGAGCGTATTCAGCATATTCAGTGTAATGAGAGATTTAAATTCCTCTTTCTGAAAACAAGAGATAACCAATTGAAAGGATGATATGATAAAGTATCTTGAACTTTTGCATGTTTTGTTTGAATTGTTATATTAATCTAACTTTGGACGTAAGATAACTTTCGTCACCTCTAGGAATTTCATATTACCATCGTATACAGATTAGGAATATTTATGAATCATAAGTATATATTTGCATGTATATTTATAGAAGTTTATTCATTATAAAAGCCTCTGCAATCTAAGATATAATTATGTAAATGCTCGTCCAGCAGTTAGTCTTAGTATCGACTTGTTTACTGGCTTATGTATTTACCACGGCATGAACTATTTTTGTGCAACTCGCACAAGAGAAGACAAAGAACCTTGGCCTTAACGCAAGATACGTTAATAGGCTAATGCTAATGTGATTATTTTATTATCCCATGAAAAAAATATAAAGAGGTTATAAGCATTTTAATTTTATACTAAACCAAACAGCGTGCTATATAAAAATATGACGTCAATATTTCTTGCGCCCTACAAACTCTATACTAACACTCATTTTGCAGGAAAGGGACGGAGCATCAACCATCTCAAACCCAAACTTTAAAGGCTTATATATCTCAGAACTCAGAACAGAAATAGTAATTTTTTTCACTAAGCCTGATAGTTTGAATAAACCAAAGACGAGTCAACTACGCAATTTTTATCACCTGGTAATTAACAATAGCATCTCTATAAGACAGGACTTCGTACGCCTCGGCACCATAATACTTGACGGTCTCGTAGTTGAGAAGCGAGTCCACGGAGCGCGCCTTTTGTTCGTTGTCAGCCAGGTTCATACGTCTTTGGAACTTGGTCCGCCATTCTGTCACAGCTATCGTCACAACTGGAATGTTCGGATATTGTTTAGTGATTTTGATTATAGACATTAGGAAGTTTAGTTGACCTATTATGGCCTGTTATCTTTTATGGCCTCAACAAAAAGTTAAACATAAATTGAGCCCATCGACAAAAACAAATTTAAAAACAGTTTAAAAATGAAGACGTTTTATGCTAGACATAAAGCGACGAGCGTTCCCTGCGCTGTACAAATTCTATACTGTAATTGTTATGCGGAAAAAGGACTCCAGTCCCCAACAAAAACTTTAAACGCGTATATCTTAAAATGTTACTAGTTTTTTTTTTCAGTAGGTATACAAATTATATTTTTCACTAAGGCTATTAGTTTTAATAAATCAAACATCAGCCAACTAACCTATTCTTCAGAATAGAATAACATAATAGTAACAATATTCAGACGTATCTATTCAGTGGGCCTAAACAAGTTACAAACTAACGTTCGTATCCGAAAGGGACTTCCTATATACACCACAGATAAAATATAATTCAGCAATGACGAAAATAGTAATGACTAACAAACAGTAAAAAAAAATACATAAACAACACAACCAGACAACATAAATATTGCACGGACAATCATTGACATGCAGAACCGATATCTGATATAAATTCGATAGATAGAAATTGTAGATACCTAAATACTCATTCAAACTAAAAATATCAGTGTAATATAAGTTAGGTCCACGATTTATGATAAAATTTCTTTGAATATTGATTTTTCAAAAACCAGTCCTTCAGTGTTACTGATCAAAATCAGGCCCAAAACTGTTGGGAGTATTTTTAGCTATTCCCTATGAATAACCCTTTTCATTCTGACAGGAAGACTCGTACCCAACAAAGCAGTGGGATAGTAAATGAGTTAACGATAATGAAATAAACACTCACTTATATAGAGCACCATAGTAGAAAACACGATGAGACCGAACCACAGATTGAATTGTGATACAAAATAAATAACAGCCACGATGATATCGACCAACGTTGGTGTGATCGAGAACAGAATATACGAGAGCAGATTGTCTATGGAGTCTGTGCCGCGGTCCATGACCCGCAGAACCTCCCCCGTCTTCCGCGACAAGTGCCAGCGCAGGGGCAAGTTGTGGAGATGCTTGAATAGTTCTAACTGAAACAGATACACCGATATAGATCATGAAAGTATAAGAGAGTAGGGGTATTTTTAAATGGTGCAAGGTATAAAACTCCTTTGTCTTGGAACGTTTTTCGTGCTCCAATTGACTATGCATGCCCTGTTAAAAAAAGGCTTTAATCTCTTGGATCTTAGATCGATGTCTGCTAAAATTGTATGCGAAGTTGCGTTCTATCTCAGTGATTTTTGGTTTGTAATACTATAATATTTATTGAATGAAAATAAAGGAAAAATATATGATTAATCATGAATTTATTATTTATCGATTATTAGCCATATGCGAAACTTAACACCGCTATGAAAATGTAAGTATGATAGAGCCGGTTAGTCCTTGTGTTAATCACAGCATACTGATATTGAATCGCATAGATAAGGAGACCACAAGATGACGTCGCAGTTCCACATGTCACTGTCAAACAGTGACGTGTTTTATATATCATTCTAATTTCATTCATTTCTGTATCATTAAAAAAAATAATTAAACAAGGAACTTAGGTGGTAACTAGGAGCACATTTCTGTAACAAACTCGCTGGGCTAGAATGACGCAATCTAACATAATCTGAAATTATAATCATGGGAAATCACCATTTTAAAAACCTCTTTTTTGCAGATATTTTTTCCAAAACAAATCTTAAGTTTAAAATACCTGTAACTCCCTAGTCGTATACTGTTGCACTTTAATCCACAAGAATGATCGCAGATTGTTAAGCAATCCCATTCCTCCAGTACCCCCGCCCTGCAGGAACTTGAAGAACACGTAGATCACCACCAAGTCCCATCGGAAGTAAAAGGGTGGGAGGGAAATACTATCCACTGAAAAAGTAATTTTAATATACGACTGTTCGTTCGTTGATCGGTTTCTCTAGCAAAAAATAAGGCGAAATGTATTATCTGGCACCTGGGGTGGTGGTAAGAGATGGCGAACACGTGCTTAAAAACTGCACTTGCTTGCCCTATAGTCACCGCTATGGGATTTGTAACACGACCTTGACATGGCTGTACTCAGCTTTCAGGAAAGACGGTTTCTATTACACCTATTAGGTACCGTAAACTAGGTATGGTATGTTCTCATTACAAATAAGTTAAAAAAATATTACTTACCTATATATTTGCTATAAATAGGCACGAAAAGGTTAACAGCTCGTCCAGCTATGAGTGCGAGGACGCATATAAATACGTATAATTGTAGGCATGGACTCTTCCGTGGCCATAAGAAAGGTAGCAGCGTTCGTAATTTTCCAAACACATTCCGGAATGTTGATCTGTTCTCATCTTGCTAAAGAAACAAAGAAAATCTGATTATTTTATGTATCTAATAAGCTTATGTAGCTTAAGGTCTCCACTTACAAGTACATACTTATCGACGCGAAATCGGCTTCCGCTGGCGTAAAAATACTTATGTTGACAGCATAATATATAAAAAATAACGTATAAACGATGTATCTTGGGTCGGCTCAGTCAACGAGAATCGTCAGAAGGAAATACAGCGGATTGCATTGGCTTTTCCTAGGAGCGCGATGATACGAACTAGGCTCAAGCCGACTGCGCGTCGATAGATGTAGGGAAGCCCTTAGCGTTTTTAAGGCTAAGGCGCTCGTTTATTTACGAAAAACCCATAATAAAAAAAATGGTGTATATACCCGACCACCGTAGCCTTAACAGATATTAGGGTTTTAATAGAGATTTTCATGTATGTGCGAGGAAGAATAGAATAATATAAATGATTTATTAACCAATCATTTAGGAGATCTTATTTGAAATGCCAAAGATAATACTACAAAAATATATAAAAAATAACGTTTAATATAATCTCACAGGGATGTAGACGTGAAAGTATTTCCCCATTTCATGCATGTTTGCTGAGTGAGAATTTAAACAGTCTGAAAACAAAAATCTTTTAAAAATAAAAATGTGCGCATGCATAATTTACGCATCCTCATTATAATTTAAGCAGAATTGGCATAATAAAGAATTAAGTTCACAAACAATGCGGTTGGTGAGTGCACGGTTACTGCAAAAGAGCGGAAAAAGAAAGGTAAAAAAGAAAATATAATATGGCTAGAGTAGTTACTGACACAGTCGTAGACGCTTAAAATATCTATCACACGTATCTACTTTTTAAACTAAAGATTCCTTTTAATGACTATGACAAACCCTATGTTTTTTCTATTTTACTCCGCACCGCTCTAGAAAGGCTGTGCTGTCGATAAGAAAGCAGAAAATGAACTTATTGCTTTATTACTCCGAATTCATTCTGAAGTACTTTCAGACTGTTTACTTGTACTCACCCTTTTTGAAAATATTAAATTACATCAAGTAACGGAAGTTCTAAAATGTGTTAATAATGTAATCAGTACACTTGATAATTTATTCACCTTTTTTAATTTTAATAAATCTTTGTCGTCGGTTAAAACATTAAAATGATTTTGATATGGACATGACATCTTAACCTATATCTATCTACGAAAAAAATAAACTGACGCGATTGACAAGAGTATTAAAAAGTTTATTTCATAATTTAATTCAATTCAAAAGCTAGAATGAAGTTCTTACTTGATAGTTTTGTATTTATGTTATGAACACATAGATGCCCAATTTATACTCTAAAGGGTTCGAAAAGTTGAGTCTTAAAGTTCTATAAACCGCATTGGATGAATCATATTTGATGATTGTAATTGATTCCACTCCTGCTACTAAGCTGATATGTTTGCCCTTCCAGCCAAAGTGTTTAAAAAATCATTATTGAGACAATTAGTTAAGAATTACTATCAGTTAATATGCATGGGCCTCCAACGAGATGGACGGACGACATGGTAAAGGTCTGGAAGTCGTTGGATGCAGACGGCATGTAACCGGTCTTTGATCCACTCCTGAACAAAAGCCTCCCCCATGGCCTTTGTTCAGCAGTGGACCTCTT
The DNA here is from genome assembly GCA_964056405.1 of Acronicta alni. Classification (NCBI taxonomy): domain Eukaryota; kingdom Metazoa; phylum Arthropoda; class Insecta; order Lepidoptera; family Noctuidae; genus Acronicta; species Acronicta alni. The sequence goes on along the minus strand of OZ043927.1, from coordinate 9,472,458 downwards.
GTGGCTGATATGATGATGATAATGAATATCCATGCACACTAAATGATAATATTGTATCGGTAACATCATTTTGAATTAATAAAAAAACAAGTTTGTTGGCTTTTATATAAAAATCGCACGATAATAAAAAAGTTATTCTAGATTTATATTCTGTGGGAAAGGTTGTTGGCAACACATTTACTCAAATTTTGACATTATTTCTCTATCAAATATATAAGTAACGCGTTACGGTTTATTTTCTCTACTAAATAAAATAAGCTTTCCAAAATGGTAAACTTAAGCCTTGGCTAGCTAACTTGACTAGGGCAGAAACCCTCCGAGCATTTTCCCACTGACTATTAAAAACCATTTTTCAGATAGTGTTACCCATTGAACGCGAGCAATCATCTGCTCTAGCGGACATTGGCGCATTTTCTTTGTTTACTACTTCCAACTTTAATTTCAACGAGATAAACAACTAAAAAAACGCAGCCACAATGCTCAGAAATAAGGCAACGATAAACACGAAGGGAAAGATCAGTTTTGATAATTAGTGAGAAAAGCACCGCCTTAACTTCGCTGACTCCTATGGTGAATGTTTTCTGTAACGTAAGCTTTCAGATCCTAGACTAGAAAAATAGACTCACCCTCGGAGGTATATTTCTGCGACCATCATCTCCGCCCTCGAGGTACTCAAACTGATGCATGATGCCTGGCGCCTTCATTCCCAGCACGAACATTATCATGCAGGACACATACCGCCCCACGAATAGGGACATCTCAAGGCGGTCTTGAAGGCTGATGAAAATAAATAATTATTAGCTTAGAGCAAAATAAACTGGAATAAAACTCTTTCTGTTTGCTGTAAAAAATGACTATTTTCAGAACAGCTTATTTTTCTAATATTTTTTAAGTGGAAATAAAATTTCTGAAATCCTCATTTTGTGCCTCGCGTGAAACTCGTTGATAGGAGAAAGAAACGCACGAGAAAATAATGTTTGTCTTTCAGTACATTTCAGTACCTAAGTACCAAGAAAAGCACATACTTACTTTTTCAAATGCCACCACCATCCTTCCTTATTAAGATTCAGGAACGAGAGATTCTCGGACACAAATATCGTAGCCCAGAAGACGAGCAGCACGAATCCGTGCCCTCTTGGAGGGAGAGACGGTAGGAGGAACCGCCTTTCCAATACCGCTAAGTAGGCCGATAGGGGAAACACTACTAAAGTTATGACTAAAGCTAGAATCTGAAACAATGTTATATTATTTAGGCATATTAAAAAGAAATAGTTCTACATAACATTGGTTTATACGTTTCTACTCCTAAAAAACGGTCCATTTATCTTTTCTACTCATCCACATAGTGGATGCACGCTTTTATACGTTCAATAATCTTCAAATCTAAGATATTGTCATACATCTAACACAAATTCTTACCATATATCCATATACAAATCCTCCTTTAAATACGAATGCCTGTAGCAGAAATCTTATCACAGCCAGCACGGGTACAAATAACGTAAAAAATAACTGCACGGCGAAAAGCCGTGAAGTTCCCACATCCACAACTTCTGTAGCATATCTGGAAATAAGCAGCTTGTTACTGGAAGGGTAGGTAGAGCAAGCTATTTATATAAACAAAGATATTTTTTTTTATGAATATAGATTTTCATCCCAATTATAATTAAAATACACAATGGCCTTTTCGTGATCTGCGATCTCTTCCGTGCCCCCCCTGCGTTGGAATTTTTCGTCGGCTTTTTCTTAAATTTTAAAACTCGCAAGTGAAACAGGTGACCAGAAGATCTTTCGAGTTTAATTTACAATGCTGTTTTTAGTGAAAAAAGGGAATGAATGACTTTTTAATTAAAATTCTTATTGGGTTGGATACAAATAATGATTTTATACAGTTTAAAGTTGAAAAAACTGCAAAAAAAAACGAAAAATTTAAGAAAAAGCCGACGAAAAATTCCAACGCAGGGGGGTCCAGAATCATGTACTGAAGTCATGGTAAGCCGTTGCGCGTCGATGTCCCTTCCACCCTGTATGAAGTTTTATTCTCAAGAATTTATAAAAACATACAACACGCAACAATTAGGAAACGTGTGGCTCATTGTCGACGGACTAACTTGAAAGTTGAAACGGAATATACACAGTATTTGATGATAAGTGGTGCTTAATTATTATTAACCAGCTGTTTACCCCCAGTGTTACCTCCAACGATTTAGTTTTTCGAATCCTGTGAGAAATTCCCAAAATTCTGTCGCAAAAATACATGCTTCAAGATCCACTGGTTTAAGGTGTGTTGTCTATCAATCAGCAAGTATTTAACTTGTATACAATATTATTAGGATTGTATAATATGAGTACCTAAACCTTCATATAAACAAACAGCTTATAATCATTTTAATTTTCCATTTAATAAGAGTTTACTTATTAGGATAATAATAATTGCAACAGAAGTCTAATTATCCTCCAAGCCTTTTGCCCACTATGTTAAGGTTGGCTTGCAGTCTATCCAGATGTTTTTTTTTTTTAATTTTTTTATGGGATAGGTGGCAATTGAGCAGACGGATCGCCTGATGGTAAGCGATTTCCGCCGCCCATGGACACCCGCAACACCAGAGGAGTCACAAGCGTGTTGCCGGCATTTAAAAGGGAGTACGCTCTTTTCTTGAAGGTTTGAAGGTCATAATTGTGGCTGAATATCAGTATTTTACAGGAAGAGACGGCCATCTGACCACCCTACCTGATACATATCGCTCTCCAAGGCACGGAGGGGTATGAATGTGTTAATAATGGTCACCCATTCGACTGACCAGGCTTAGCAATAGATAACAATAAGTCGATAATAAAGCTTTGTATTAATTATCTAATAATTATGAGATGCAAATGTCTACGTATTTGGTAGGTATAACTGCTATCATTATATCAGAGGGAAAACATCACCTAGTATAGTCTTGATAATGTTATCTATATCCATTTTTTCTAATCTTGAACAAGCAGTTATACAAAAATATGCTGAGATATTTTTGGAAATTCATGATTGATGAAGAATCAAGGAATAAATGATTATTGAATAAAAAATAATTATGTTGAAAGGATTCTAATAATTCTTTTAATAATTTTAATATTATGCTTTAATAAAATAGAAGTATAAAATACTGCAATTGGCTACCTATCTTAAGTAACATCAATCACAGGTAATGATGTCATGCCTAAGTAAATATCAGTTACCGCCTAGGTTACTCTATGTACTCTGAGTTTGTTATGCATAGAGACATGATGAGCATATATGAGACCTATTTGTGTAACTAAGCTTGGATAACAGTCCGATTATGCCTAAATCAGATTCCCGGGATTATTAGAAAATGTTATTCCATTTCATGTACTACATTTATACTAAATTTAATGTACATCAGTACAGCCATTTTAGCGTGATTGAGTAACAAACAAACAATCATCTAAACTTATCCACTCATTATAATATTAGTATGTTAATGTAAGTGTAATATAATAAGAAGTGAAAGATGAATTGTTATTCAGGTGAAAGTTATACATACATAGTAGATAATAATTAGTATCTTGTTATAAGAAAGCAAATATTTCATTTATATATTTGCCCATTAGGGGGCTGGCTTAGAATATATAACTTCCCTCTACATGCTGGGAAGAAAGAGATTGTGTGTTGTAAAAGTCAACAAAACCTAGCACAGTTCACCAACTGTGCACAGTGAGACAGTTTTACACATGATGATCATTTAGATTCTATCACTGTAGAATCTAATGATTATCATGTGTAAAACTGTCTCTCAATAGTCTTTTAGGGCTTGTCACATACACAGACAGTCACAAGCCCTAAAAAGTATATATGTATATTATTTAAACTGTATCCTCCACTGTAGACCCTGTTTGTACTTTCCATTTCCAGCCTCACAATAACATTCAAGTTGACAGAAAAAAAAATCTTATAAGATTAAATAGAAACTAGCGATCTGCCCCTGCTTTGCATGGGTATATGCATTCATTAAGCCTATAAAACTACCTAAAAATTACTCTTACTACTGGTGAAAAGTACATGGCTTTTCACCAATACAGCCTTATTAAAAAATATTGAATTTTCTCTACTATACAAAAACTTAATGAGAATGTTTTATAGATATAAACCCTCCAGAATAAATAATCTAAATGATCATGAAAACTATATCGATATTCAGAGTAGTTTAAAAGAAAAAACAGTGAAACATCACTCCATGTGCGAAAAGCAACTTTGTTTTATCCTTTTTACGCATTCCATTCCAAAATATGCACACAATCATATTGTTAACTGTAAATATTAACCAGTAAAGCAATAATTAGCAGACCAGATAGAAAAACAATTGTTACAACCATACAAACCTTGGGAGTCAGGGTTCTTTAGTGAATTAGACTACTTAAAATAGAATATAATTTACATATTTTTGTTTAACTTAATATTTATATATTATTTTGTAATGTCATCAATACTAACAAGGAAATAATGTTATTAATATACTGATGAGATTTGTAGGAATTATTATGTAAATATTTAAATTAAACCTTTTGATTAATTAATTAAAAGAAAACTTATGAAAATAACCATCACTATCACATATGTATTTTCTATTAAATTTATTGCTATGATGATTTTTATTAAAGGTAGAGTGTCTCTGACACTATAATAAACCTAGTTTGTACAAAGACAAGGTGAGTATGATAGGCAATCAAATCATACCTACACTTAAATACTACAGCATTATCAATTTACATACCTTTTATACATAACAATTTGAATCAGTCCAAATGTTAAGAGAAATCCACCAATGAAGGCGGCAGAGACTGTCTCCATAAAACATTGGGAGATCCCATGGTCCACCCATATCTCCCAAAGAGTCACGTTAGGGGGGCAATATTCCATCATAGTAACTGAAAATATTTTATATAATTTAATATAGCCAACTACACTTATAACAGTACAAAATATGAAGAATAACGATTTAGCAAATAGTAATGGGAAATATTGACTATTGAGCAACTACAATTATATGAATTAATATTAATAAGAATGACGACTGTGATATTAAAACTTAAAATACTTTCTTTGTATTGTATCTTGAAAGTACACAAAATTACAACGCACGAATAATCGTCAATCTTTTGGTAGATAATAGCAACAACAATAATAGTTATTTCTTACTTACACGACAACGTGGTTTTACCATGAAACTTAATTATTATAACACACTGCCGGCTGCCTGCCCTATCCAGGTATAATCATTATACCGTCCGTGACGAAAAGCACAATCATTAAAAATTGAAAAATATTTTATTTTGACACTGACGTAACTTCAATTCAATTCATTTTTTAATAGGGCAAAGATCGCAGTTCGGAATAGACAAATAAACCGTAGAAATTTTAAAATATCGTTGGCCTAGCTTGGTGCTTGGCTTGAATAAAATCACGATGAACATGCCGCATGCGTTAGCTGGAGATGCTATTTAGGTAAGTTTGTGCCTTGTGGCTAAGACATCCAAATATTTGAGTGCGGCTAGTGCTAGGACGGGATCTCCTGTCCTGTCAGTGATTCACTCTTCGAAGGAGTATTACGAATACACACAAACAAAAAGGAAATTGATAGGGTTTGACACATTGGACCAAATGGCAAATGCTGTCCAACGGCCCGAGAGAAATAAAATAGAATTCCACATCACACACAGATTCATGATTATTGTTCGATATCAACTTTGCAAGAGAGTGTGTATAAAATGTCTATGTATTTAATCCGTTATGCTGGGACCACATACTTTAGTATTTATTCTTATCTTTGAGGAACACTAACCTTTGTATTAAAGAGGTCAGTGGCTAGGACTCAAAAAAATTTAACACTTGTTATTATTTTTTAACCTACTTCAAAAAATGGAATGGTTCTTAATTCGACTGTCAATTTTTTTTTTGTTTATGAACTGATTTCGATGGTCACGAATCGGGTGTCACGCTTATGGTAATTAACATATATGTACTCGATAGGAAACCCGAGCCCAGCAGGAGGGAAAATTATAAGATCAACCTTTTTTAAATATTTTAATGTACATTTTAATATCAAGTATATAAAATGAATCAGAATCTCAAAATCTAGTCCGAATATTCTACTCTAGTTATGTTTACAGCCCAGCTTAAGCAGGTTCAACATCAGAATCATTTTTTGAATCCAATTTCCCATCATAGCTTTTGGCACTTACGAGATTGGTTTATAATATATGTCAAGATTAATTGCTTTATTTATATTATGATCGAGAGGGATAATAGTCTGTCTATTATCCTTCTCGTCTTCTTCAACTTTCATTATAATTATGTTGGCAGTAACACAAATAATGAACTTAGTTCCCAGCCTGTCATGATTGTGACGAATCTCACGAATATAGGTATAAATATCTACGACATACCCGGCCTGGGGCGCCTTTACAATACTCTCCACACCCTTAAAAAAGGCTATAATATCATTGATGAGCATTTCTCAAGTACCAAGATTGATAGTCAATGTGCACATGAGTTGTCAAAATACAAAACATAAACACAATAATACATTAGAAAAAGCTTGTAATAAAAATTTTTGCATGTGTTGAGTGGGTGTGTACGAGGGTGATATATGTGTATAGGCCTTGATTATATACACGTGTATAGGATTGTAATATATGGTGTGTATTGCTGTTCGTATTCTTTTATAATAGTGACAATTTCTAAAAAAATCTGTAAAGTTTGAGGTCTTTTCAAATTGCAAATTGTTTTTTTAAGTAAGGCGTATTGGTATTTAACTATAAAAGATGATTCAGATGAGTTTAGCTATCAGGAAAATAAATAATACGACATAACTAATTAGTGGAATATAATTCAATTATATTAGATCGGCTATTTTTGGGAAACATCGTTAGGTACAAAAATTTTTGTCTTGCTTGTTGAAATTCGGTTAAGAGTCGCAAGAAAACTTAGTAAGTCACTGATCCACCACTGCTGCCTTATTCAATAGTTTTATTCATTATCAAAGAAAATATCGCAGTAATTTTAAGAATTTCGTTTATTTCACCTCCGAATAAATATGAAATAATTATTAGCATCTGTCAAAGACGAAGTGCTGCCACAAGTAGTATCTATAAAGTAGTCTTAGTTTCTTCTATCACCGCGTCAGACTTTTTTTTGCCATACTATACGTAATTATCGATTTCAAAAATAGTATACTTAAATAAATCTATTTAAAATCATTATGCAACTTGCAAAATAATATTATTGTATGTGTAGGTATTTATATTATTTATTTTACCATGATGTTATGTTTTATTTCATGCAAGGTCTTTTTGTTCATGATCAGTGTATACCAAATACATTTCTGAACGTGTTAAAACTGACTATGAGTATGTGTGAGTAATTGTACTTGTACGTGTGTACAATGGATTTTCATTAGTGTGAAGGTGTACATTTCCGGATGTGTGTGTAGTTGCGGAGTGACGGGTGTTGGATTAGATTACGTTTTGAGCAATTTTAATGCCTTACATTTTGTAATAGATTCTTTTCGTGTAATATCTGCTACTATTTATTACTAAGTTAACATTTATCCCTGGTGGTAATTTGAAATTAGTTACGTGGTCATATGTTAAAAAAATATTCTACGAATGCGAATGATCAGCATGTGTCACCATTCATCAACAAATTCTGTGAAACGGTAAAGAGTCGCGATGTGAGGAAAGTTATGACTATCAGCTGAAAATTGACTTCATTTAGTTAGTGTTTGTGTTGCGGACCAGTGTTATTTATTTTTTGTCTGGTGAAGGTGATAAGTTCAGACTCAAAATGGCGGACCTCGAGGCTGTGCTGGCAGACGTCAGCTACTTGATGGCTATGGAGAAGTCGAAATGCACTCCAGCAGCACGAGCTAGTAAAAAGATCGTTCTGCCAGACCCAAGGTACATTACCCAAGTTAAACACTACCACACCGTACTACCGTCGAATATGTTTACACGATTCTATAGAAGACCCATGAACTTGTTTACAAAATTGATTTTAGCACATTTGTAAATATTTTTTATTAACTCTACGGGAAAGTGGTTAGATAATTACAAGAGCCTTCATTTCTCAATAAAGAATATTATCTAGTTCAAAATTAGTGCCATAGAAGCTTGGGAGATTCTCTAAAAATGACTTTCAGTTTCAGATACAGATACTAATGTGTGTTAGGTGTCTTTATGTTTGTCCCTTTGAATTATACTCAGAAATAGATTGGTTATTGTATTCTTAAATTTATTTTATGTTACTAACTTACTTAAATAATTTAGGTCATTAACATCTGTTGAGGTCATTGCACTCAATATTTACAATTTTCGTATAAAATGACAACAGTTTTATGGAATGAATTTTAAGGTTTATAAATTGCAATTATATTTCTATTAGATATCCATAACTTAGGCCACCTTATGAAAACATACTTTTCAGGTCAATAATGACAGAAATATTTTGTTCTGCAATACACTTTTTTTTATTAAATTCGACATTTACTATTGTATGTTGGATAAAATAAGTAGAGAAATTAAAATTATCATAATATTTTATTAGACTTCATGATTATTTGGAGAAAAAAAAACATGAAATTATTATTATTATAATTGGTTTTATACAATACCTACACCAGAACTTAAAGATTATAAAATGAATTGTTATTTAAATTTCATAAGCATTTGATACTTAAGTAAGAATGGGAATAATGATAAATAAAAATTAAAAAATAATGTTTTTATTAGCTTGTCTCATTAGCAAGGATGTCAACAATTTATTTTATCAGTGGTGAATATTGATCCATGTAAACAACTACTTATATTATGTATTATCTGGATAACAGTTTCCCTTAAAACAGACTTCCAAATAAAAAAAATGATGCATATTTATTTGGTGTGGTCATCTTTAATTAACAATTACTTAAATCTAATTTGGTATCTATTCACTAGTTTTCCCCTGTATGAAGTACTGCCATCCCTCTAAAACTATTTAATTGATATGAAGAACATTCTATCATTATAGAATGTTCTTCATATCAATTAAATAGTTTTATTAAATAAATATATATTTAATTCATGATACAAGGCACATATTACAAAAAATATTACAATAATACAATAAAAATTATCTTAAACCAATAACAATTAAAATACTATACATACAATGGTAGGTAAACAATAAACTAAGCACTAATTCACTAGAAGACTCGGCGTCGTGTGTATAATATTCTAATTAGTATTTGTTATATGATTGAAAACTAGGAAGCAAAGAATATTTAGAAACATTTTCATTAAAAAAATTGCAATATGTTTTGTCAAATACCTACTAGCTAAGCTTGAAAACGATCAACTCAGTAAATAATAATAAATAAATAAATATTGTGTATAGTTTCAAGGTCAAAGAAAGTACATAATTATGATTTTTCATACCTAAACATATTTTATTCATGTATTTATTCTAATTCTCTTGGATTTAATGTCTAAGCCCCCAATGTCATCAAAACAGATTGCCAGTTTAATACACTGTTTCTGTCAAAAAATCAATTGTAAACAAGTTCAAAATTCTGTTATGATCCTAATAAAAATACAGGATCAATGTGTTACTCACTATTTGGTAATTCAAGGTGAAAAAACCACATAATTATCAGTCTGTGGCAGTTTTATTAAGACTATTTTGATATACCATAAAACTTGACTTATTGTTAAGTTTTATGAGCTACACCTTTTTTAAAAGTAGAATTCCTTTTTAACATGTAGGTACTCAAAAGATCTAAACTTGTCTTAATGAAACTGCTCCAGTGACAAATTTGCCAATTTGTCTGTTCGTTGATCAATCTAGGTACTGTCTGTCAGTCTTCAACAAAGTGAAATGTCCACAAAAAAATTAAAATCACATTATGGTGCCTCTTAACGATCGCTGATGAAGTTCTTCAAACAATTTGTATGAAGTGTCCACACCACCTATTGAGGCTACTGTTAAGATGGATATAGAGAAATGAGATAGATTAATCATGATAAATTTGTTATTATAATTAACATTTAATATAGAGTAATAAGGTAGTAAGTCATCACAAGAGATTTCTTGACCCAGAACAACAGCAACAACGGTGTGAATATGCGTTTCCTAACAAATTCCTTTGATTTGATACTATGAGGCAAATGTAGGTACCGCAACTTTGTGAAAAGCAGAAATAATCTGAAGTTTGGCTTGATGCGTGCAAGCGTTTTTTCCATTACTTAGATTTTAAATTTGAATATAACTAAATTATTGATTGAAACTAGATTCAATTCAACAAGGCGACGTCTTGACTACAGCCCACATGGATTATCAATATGGATTATCCATTTGTGCTACAGCCTGTCATGGTCGTGGCGAATTTCCCGGGATCCCATGGCCATGGCTGATATGATAGGCCAAGTCAAGGCAAGTGCAGTTTATAGTTATTTTGTGGGCACGCTCTTACGACTAGATAGAATATTGGTAAGGTAGGTACCGACAAGTAGGCGAACGTTCCCAATACTTTTCGATTCGAACTCCGATGAATTTACGCCTAATTGGCGACTGCCAATTGCTACGCCGTCGATCATCGGCGATTGTGGTGAGTCGGAATCGGCGAGTGAGCCCGTTACGCATTGGTGATGTAGTTAACTGTCAAGGAATTTATGAACCAAAATAAGTAGGTACCTATTCCACTGGGTTAACAAGTTGTTTGTAGGGAATTACTGAAGCTACTATGATAATAGTTCAGTGTAAGCCGCGGTTGACATGAGGACGGAATCGGAAAACGTAGGTAAGGATTAAAAAATGTATTTTAGTAAGTATTAAAAATGTTCTAGGACCGAAAAACTACCTATTTAAACAATGGAACCATATGTGTATTCACAAATCCTAAACTAGGTATGCCAGAAAGTAATAGAAAGAGCAAATCTGGTGAAAATATTTCAATAGGTCCGATCTATCTACATTCTAGTCCTTTCACAAACTTAGATTTAGTCTACGGACACAAATTAAAAGCTTCTAGGTACTATTTTACGTCTACGACACCAACGAAATTCATAAATACGTGTACTACCAATCCATGACCAAGCAGACTTCCAAAAATAATTTCTCATTACAGTTTGTCTCCTGATTGTTTCACCCCGTAAAAGGTAGTTGTTAATTCTTAGATTAAATACGCCTCAATTTCTGTCAATGTATTATTTATGATTAGTTTCCCGTAAGTAGCTGTATTCTGAACACCGGAATACCTACTTAGAAATTGCAGCTGAATCTCTAGAAAATCATTTATGATTGTTTGATTTACCTTTTCAATACTAGTATAGGTAGTACTTACGCAGCTACCTCTGTAAGTTGTGCAACTAGTGAATTAAGCATACTCTCAGTTTCACGTAACGTTACAGACGGGCTCGTAAAACTAAAAAAGTTCCGAGCCAGATCTTCAACAGAAAAAAAATGGTCACTGCGCTAGATGGTAAACAAAACGATAAAGTAACATTATACCTATGTATATTAAGTCTCGACTAGAAGTTTTGTTAGCATTTGTACATTCTATTGACAAATAAAAGTGACAAACTTAGTCCTGAAACATCAAACTAGAGCTTATTTTGCTGTAAAAAACATCATTGAATGTCGGCCATAGATTGTACTAAAGTATACTACATATTAGAATGAAAATTGAAAAAAATCTAAGAAACTGGTTGTAATTGGTTGGGGTAACAAATCAAAAAGGGTATGGCCTTACGTCTTTTATTCTAACGGCATTATATAATATCTACTTTATCTTTGTTCCAGTGTTCGGAGTGTAATGCACAAATATATGGAGAAGAAGAATGAAGTAAATTTTGACAAAATATTCAATCAAGTCTTAGGTAAGTTTACTAGTAAAACGAAACATAGCCGTCAAAAATAACGTTTTTGGAAACTGTCTCTTTCTTGATTTGATAATTTTATTATAGTAATCATCAAAATTTAGCCTACAAGAAATATAACGCAGCGCAAGTCAACGATCTACAGCTGAACAAATAAAAGTTTTTCCAATAAAACGAGAGAAATAAATCGGGCAATTACAATGGGTATTACGGTCATTCCGTAAAAATAACGCACGGTCTTTGTGACTGTATAAAAACGGAGAACATAACAACTCGATTATATGATCGCATCCATTACGTTTTGATCAGCTGTATCCGTCTTCAATTCAAAGATCATTAAACGGGTTAATACCCCTATGCTATTTTGGATACTATTTTGAATAGTGTTAGCAAGTATCTAGTCGCGGCGCTAACGATCACAACTTGAAATGACGCTACAAATTCATCTCTTTTATATACCTACTTCATATTTTAAAACGTTCGATGGTAATACAATATTATAATGTATACTTTCGACGTCAAGAACAGGTGCGAAAGCTATCAAAATTTCAGGGCTTACGTAATTACAACAATCCTTATAATTAAAATACCTGACCAGTAGTCTGAAGAGCATAGTTCATCCAAAAAAATAGTGTTTGGGTGTATTTTATAGCCACTATCTTCTGTTCAGATGTTGATCGTCTTAGTTAGAGACAACATTATTGGTTGGTCGATGCTAAAAGAAACAGTGTTGTGTAAACATGAGGGCCCTTTGAGCTGTTTCTTTTCGAACGATTTACGTCTGCGCTTTTACAATTGCTTCGTAGATTGAACGAGCACTTATGTCCTCTGATCACACATCCATGTTTATTCTCCTTTGATGTTTGTTTTGTGTTCTGAGTTTCGGACAAACAAAAAGTTTTCCTCTCGGAAAAATCTTTAGTTAAAATATATTTGACTGGAACTGTTTCCAACATTTTAAAACAAAAACTGCCATAAATAATCAAATTATGAATAAATTGTGAATGTCTTAATACTATGCATTTGCTCTCATGCATAACAATGTGTGTTCACTGTAAACAATGGTTTCTAACAGTCTACTGAGTCTACAGCTAAGATAAAAATACTCGTAGTGCAACGTGCAAGCAAGCAATTTGTTGATCGTATCAGTTTTAACTGGTGTACATCGCAAAAACTCGTAGTAGGTACACCACTGATTTAAGTATTCCAGGCAAGTTCAATTCGAATTCACTTTCGTAACAACTTTCTTTTGGGGATTTGTATCGTAAACAAGATTAAACGTAATCGAGCCGAGTAGGTCGCGTCGTTGGATCCGCGCACACAACACAGCTAGGTATGTACGCCGGATTATTGTCGCTCTGCGTAGGTACAATGCTTTGCCACTAATGAAGTTGTCTCATGAAGCCAAAGATAATTATTTTCCTTGCCTTGGATTGTGCTTTTCGCGGTTTCTTCTTACAAAAGTTTCAATCCTGATTACAGAATTTATGAAATCCATATTACACTCTTTCTCATCATTTACCAGCAGGTCCTCTAATGTAATACTACAGAGATTTTCAATCTGTAACATATGTGCAGAAAATAATTAAACTTACGTCGCACGAAGTAGTTATTCGGGGCTTGATGAAAGCACAGCCTGGTGTTGACATAAGTGTCAATCTATCTCTTCTATGCAGCTGTGCTAAGCCCGTTGGGGCGCGGGGAGTTCTTCGATATTGAAGATTTCTCTCGAGAAAACATGTACTTTTATGGCACACTTACAGAACAAGACAACCAGATCCTTGTCTGTAATTGGAAAACTTCCTTCCTAATGTGTTCGTGAATTAAACTATTAAATGGTAATGAATATATTAGGTACATAACTGTTAAATGGCTATTAAGGATACGAAACGTTTATAATCCTGCTAGTTTTAAGATGAGTTCAAATTTACGTGAATCAGTAATAAAATATTTTTAGTAAGCATTTGGACACTGGAGTATTTGTCCAGTGGGAGTGGGTTGGCCATATTGCTCGAATGCACCGTGACCGTTGGGCAAAAATTGTTACCAACTGGACGCCTGATAAGGGACAGCGCCCGCGTCGTCGACGATTTCGATATGTTTGCAGCGCAAGCATGGCTGGATGTTGCGCAGGATAGAGAGGTTTGGAAGAAGAAAGGGGAGGCCTTCGCCCAGCAGTGGGAAACTAAATAGGCTATTAAAATAAAATTTGGATACCTTTAATTATGCATACTATATATTTTCGTAAGTTGGACTTTCTATGTGCAAGATACACGTTTATTTTGTTTGAACTAAATATCATCAACAAATTATACATATATCCAACCGGGAAATTGCTTTGTAAGCTTGTGAAAACAGCTTCACCGGATGCGCGAAAGGTTCTTCCGTCCACCAAAGTTCAGTTTATGTACACACTTGCAATAATATAAAGCACATGTTATTTATTCTTCATTATACCTATTATATGAACTACATACGAGAGGTGTTTTAAGAGAGGTAGGGCATAATGGGAGTAATTCCACTCAAATTGGAGCTTGCCCGACTAGGGAAGTACCTCCGCCTTGCAAATAATCGAACTGAAATAACACTGCTTTGAGCTGTGTTGTGTTCCTTACGATGAGCAAGGTTGCCAGTGCTCCGCGATATAATATACTCTAGGTAAACTAGCCACAAAAAAATGCGTACTGTTTTTAATAAGAACCGAACTTTATAAATTGTTGTTATTGATGATAATCACTTTTATCAGATGCCCAAAATAGGATTTTTGTTGCTCATTCTTGTAATTTGGATGCGACACGTGCGTAATTACTAAAATTTTGAGGTAGAGAGAGATAGATGTTGATGTTGAATAACAATTGACAGTTTTGGATAGCTGAAAGGTCAACATAATTTTTGGTTTTAATTTCATATTTAAATAAAATTGTTTTATTCAATAGTTCGAACACTACTAATACTCAAAGAATGACATTTGTGTCCCTTTAGATCACATGACTTATGTATATATAAATTGTATCGGATATAAAAATACGATGTTTTGATATTTATTATAAATATCACATATTTAATCACCCTAAAAAATATGTGTATTACTTAATATCGCACTCTGAGATTTCGTAGTTATATGTTTGTGTTTGGTGCGTTCATTGCAAAATCAGTTTTTTCTTTGGGGCGTCAATGAATCCCGCCCTCGTCGAGATGGGTTGTGATTTATGATGTCGGCTGGATCATGACCGGAATTAATGTTGTGACGCTATATCTTTGAGAGCACAGTTGTCGTGTCGCGTTTCTTCTTAATAATATACTGTACAAATTTATTTATGGAAATTGATCCATTATTGAGCAAAAATATTATAACGTCTAAAATTAAAAGATACCTACACATCTAAAAGTTAAAACTAACACTAACACGAAGCAAAACTATATTTTTAAATTCAAAACAATACCATAATAGATATTGAAATGCCTTTTTTATAGTGCGGAAAATGGATCATCCGCCACTAGAGTATGGCGGTCTCGTACCGACTAAAAACAGTTTCATTAACCCCTATAGTCATGGCCATGGGATCGGTGAAATTCTCCACGACCATGATGGGCTGTGGTCCAGCCATTGCTGACCCCCTTCGATTGACAAGGCCCCTCCTCGCACTCTAATCGAAGGCACGCGTGCGGCCTACTGGGGCCAATATCTCGTCGGGTGGCGGAATCCCCAATTCAGCCGTCCGCAGGCCACAGCTCATAGATGCCAGAGGTCTGTCTGTGCCCTCCGGCGCCCGGTGCGTCTACTACGGATCGGGAGAGAGGTAGACACTTCTCCCTTTCTGCGACCTCCTTTGCAAACATGACTTGCTCGCAGTAAGAGGCGGCGGTTTCCCAATCGCTCGACCATAGACTGAAGTACGGCCAGAAGCGAGAGGTCACCACTCACTGCCGCGACTAAATCACTGCGTTGCTTTACTCACGCCGGGCATACCTCCAGCGTGTGCTGCGCCGTGTCCTCGGAGCAGTCCACGCAATGGTGACAACCGGGCGTTGGTTCACGGCGTATGCGACATAAGTAGGTACTTCCCGAAACACCCATTTCCCGAGAGTACCTGCGTCAGCCGGAAACTGAGGGCGCCGTGGTGCCTCTCCAGCTACTCCTCCATGACAGGCCTTACCACTATCATGGCGTGCCCTAGATACTGAAATACCCAACGACTTCGGAAACAGAAAAAAAGCTTCAAAGTAAAAAGCATGTCATTTCAAACCGGTTATAATACCTACCACCAATTGACTTTTCATTAAGCCCACTTGTCTAGAAAGCATACTTTTCTAGAAATTGCAGTAATTTTAATGATAGTTTGTCGAGAGGGCGATATTGCAGCGACGCTCCTGGGACCAAGTTACAAACGCAATTTACGGTGACCCGTAGTTCGACTTGCAGTAAATAACTTTATCGGCTGCAATGGACTGAAAATTGTACGGACACGACATCGGTGTTGGTTATAATATAACAGCAATGAAAATACACTTTTCTGAAAATGTATTTTTTCCTTTCTTGTCAGAAAAGAAAAAGAACGCAAGAAATTAAATTCTCAATATCATTTTTGTAGTTTATTAGGGATTAGTGGTAAAACGGTTAAAAGCTCAAATTAAATGTCGAAGTCTATGTAGTTAAAACATAAGTATGCAATTTCAAAATCATGTGCGTATTAATCATTAATTTATAATCCACTTGAACGGAGAAGGAAAATTGTGAGGAAACTACATGCCTGAGAGATTTTCTTAACGGCCTGTGAAGTCTGCCAACCCGCATTAGGCCTGCGTGGTGGACTACGTTATATATAACCTTATTCCTCTCACTGGAGGAGACCCTACCTCGGCAGTGGGACAATTCGACATTCTTAATTTTGACGTACCTATTTGCCCTAGTACTTATTTGACCTTCTGCTATTAGGTACGTCGTATTTATGTAATTATACTCTATGGTCGTACTGCTTTTATTTACTGATAGTCATTGTAAAGTTTATACCTAATGATACCAGTTTGACGCAAAAGTTGCCACAGTCCAGCGATAATTACATGCTACGCACACCACTTATGACTAAATTAGCAGATGCCACACAATCATTTGACATCACACGTATTACTTTACATACATGTGTTAAAAAATTATCATGAAACGTTATTCAACCTCTAAGGTGTAATGTAAACAAAAAGCACATTTAATATTTTTTTCTTGTTCCAGGTTATTTATTATTTAAGGAATTTTGTGAACAGACTTCTGATGAACCAGTGCCACAATTAAAATTTTATGAAGAGGTAAATTATAAGTCATGTCGTATACGTTTCTCTTAGAATGGAAATTGTATTAATTATACTTGTTCCTCCGGCAGATTAAATTATACGAAAAGCAAGAATGTATTGAAGAGAGGCGGCGGATTGCAAGGGATATTTATGACAATTTTATTATGAAAGAACTTCTAGCTCATTCACATGTAAGTACAGCAACAATATCGTATGTTTAATGTTATGATTTCATGGTCTGACGACGATGTATACACTCCGGTGATACCCAATTAACATTAGATTAAAGCAAATAATTCTCTCGACATCCCGTTAGCTGATTTAATGCCTGTTGTAGCCAGACATACAACATAGGCATTAAATCGGTTGATGTATACATATAAAGCCTAGGGGTCCTCAGAGCGACTGCTATCATATGGTCCTGGGTTCGATTTTCTATGAAATACTCGGTATCAGCTCAGAATTTGGGATTTGTTCCTAGTTATTGGCAATAGGCTCGCCCCCTTTTACATGGAATTGTGCGTGACACCTGCTTACCCTTCTGGGAACTGGCACAGGCGTGATGATATATTAGGTATGTATAAATGTAATGAAACCTTATTATGAACGCCATGTTAGTTCGTTGGACGCTGCTATCCTGCAACCAGTCACGTACCTACTGCGTTGTCGGTCTTGTTTTAATTCCTGGGATTGTCTCTGCTATTCTACGATAGATCAAATCTTCGGAGTAGTAACATATTAATAGTAACATGTCAATAGCCCCAATACTCGAAAGCACACTACAAATCGTTTTAACTCCTGTTGTTTGCAAATGTCTAAAACAATAATGGCTTAGTAATGAACATCGTCTGTCTAAAGAACAGATTATGTCAAGTCTTACATCTCCCGAGTCTAAAAAACCTTGAAACATACATCTGAAAGCTAGAAAACATTGATTTAATTTGCTTTACCTCGACGATGTGATAGTCATTCCAACGAGCGCTTTTTGTAAACTATATTTCAATTATGTAAAAGCTTTTAAACCAATGAAATGAGTGACTACAAAGCGATACAATCTATGTGGTCCACATAGTGATGTGCTTGCGGTTTTCGTTTTCAAATAGTTTCTAATCTAACATCTCTATATGTTATACAGGGTGTTTGGTAGAACGTTGAACATACGAAAATGGTGGTTAGTTGGGGTCATCTGCTACCCACTTGGCCCAAATTATTTCACCTTGGCCGCACCGTTTTTTTTTTTTACTTTTTTTAATTTCACAGAAAATTACTTTAAATTCGAATATCTTTACTTGTGACGGGTAAAACAGGCAGGATGTTGTTTTGTATTAATGCCTAATTGTAGCAGACTCTCGTAAAATTATTGTTTAGTACAGATTTTAATGGGAAAAAAAGATATGAGTCTTTAAAGGTACAAAAAGATGTAAAAAAATACTTTGACTTGCATTAAAAAAACTGATAATTTTCTGTGAAATTAAAAAAAAGTAAAATTAAATAACGGTGCGGCCAAGGTTAAATAATTTGGGCCCAGTGGGTAGCAGATGACCCCAACTAACCACCATTTTCGTATGTTCAACGTTCTACCAAACACCCTGTATGTAAGTTGTATGGATCAGGCCGACAGCGGCTTTATTATTGGACCTTGTTGCCAAACACCGTCACATATGGCGGTGATGTTTCCCGACGCTACAACTTTGTTTTCTCATTTTCGTTACAAAAGTTTCCGGTTTGATGGTTAGTGAAAATGAAACTCGGAAGATACAGTATTACTAGATTTATATGGTGCTGTTTAGAGCATGCTAAAAACATTACCCTCCTATCCTTTACTATACTATAATGTAAATAGAATTATTACAATTCAAAATTTGTATGTAGTTTGTATAGAAATTGCGAAACAAGAGGTCGTAAGCGTTGTTTCCGGCTAGAACGACTGTTGTTTGTATAATGAGCCTCGTTAGTGGACTGTTGGCGTGTTGCCCAACAGGCGCGTGAACCTCCGATAAATAGCTTAACATTAGACACTCTTTATTTGAAATTCAACCCTTTATTTGTCCGTGTTTGGAATAATGTAGACGGTTTTGTAAAATCAATACTAATATGTATTCGGGTCCTAAGTCCCTATACATTGCTCCTCACAAGGATTTTCTCCGGTATCATAGGTGAGTTACGATATCTACAAACATATATTTTACATTAGCAACCCTGTTCAATGTTCATAAATTGTATCATAGCCTTCTATAATCCATCTTTCTATTGGTGAAAACCGTATGAAAATCCGCAAAGTAGATTCTGATTAGCCCGAACAAACAGAGACACAGCGCGGCTGGCACTTTCATTTATAATAATTAAGTAGTGATGTTGATGATGCACAAATATCAATACCCGGAACTATTTATCTGTAGGGTATTATTGTGCGGGGATTGAACGCTACTCCTGCGCAGCAGTTGATTGCACGATCGAGCCGTCGAATTTGATATATAGAATTGAGCCGTAGAATATTGAAGACAAAGATGGTCTTAAATAATTTGTGGTTTACAAGACGTGTTAAATCAAAAAATAAATGAATGTTCTCTTGTCTCCATACATACATTATCATCCTCTTCCAGTTTACATGGGGTTGGCGTAGCATGTTCTCAGTCCATGCATTCATAACAAAATAAAGCTAGATTCTAGATTTCTCCTATATGACTGAAGATCGTATTCTCAGCGGGTGACAATAAAAACAAACAAGTTTTACGAGCAACGGCGCGTCTATTGATTTCTAATCAGACTACCAGAGACTGAACTGTTTCGAATTTAGCTGGATTTGACATCTTAGTTGTAGCGTTGGGTACGTTCTAGTACAAGGAAAACTTGCTCGCTGATAGTGTAACTTACAACTAGTTTTAAAGGTTTTCCTTGAAAGTTTCTCTATTTCATGATCCTCCGGTTTTATGGAGAGTAACAGAACAATATCACGCCTGTATTCCCTGAAAGGTAGGGAGAAGGTGGGTAGAAGTATACTATCGCCGGTATGTTTGAGGCACCATTTGCGAGACTATTGGCATTAACTAAGCATATTATGGTTAAGAGACCTTTTTTTTTGTAAACACGTTAATTTAATTCGGTATTTAATAGCGATTCTGAAGAGCACGCATTGCCAGTAACATAATTTATTTTTATCTAACCTCGATATCGTATTTGTTTATTTCAGTTGTAAATCATATGCGTATTTTTTCAGGATTATTCTAAAGAGTGTGTAGCGCATGTACAAAAATATTTAATGAAGCACGAGGTACCACCGAATCTATTTGAGGTATGTTATATAAAACTTAAAACATAAAATTCAACCATCTTTAGAAGAAATTAAAGAAAAAAATAATGTTTTAGCCCTACATTGAAGAAATCTTCCAACATCTGCGAGGAGAGCCGTTTAAAAATTTCTTAGAAAGGTAAAAAAACGAAATCCATTTAGAATAAGTATTTTAAATTTCTAATGCATTTAAAACCTATAATTCTTTGTTACAGTGACAAATACACAAGGTTTTGTCAATGGAAAAACTTAGAATTAAATATTCAACTCACAATGAACGACTTTAGCGTGCACCGCATCATTGGCCGAGGAGGCTTCGGGGAGGTAAGGTCATTTATACATATAATCATATATTACATGTTTTAAGGCTCGGACTACAAGGTCGTGGTGAATGTCATGAATCTCATGGCCGTGTATTGGGCAAGTCCAACATACACTGCTACCTCCTCAGATGGCAGACTAAAACGAAAGGCTCGGACTACAAGCAATCGGATTTCTCCGATCCTAAGAAAGTCCAGTTCAGTATGTAGAACAAGCATAATTCGCTTGCTTTCTGGTGAAAATCGAGATCGGATATAGGCAGGAAACATTCAAAATATATTTTTTATGCGGCGGATGGAATCCTAGTTTTTCCGGGGGAATTTTTTATCCTGTCCGTGTGATTTCGGATGCTATGTAGCCGCAGCCTTATAGGGGCAACGTGGGTAGACAGAAAACAGCGGTTACTCAGCAGTGGTAATAAGATACCAGCTTTCATGATAATGTTGATCAAAGGAAAATGCTTCCAGTACGAAGTTGGTTACGCCTAATGTAAGTTCCTAACCTAATATCATTAGCATTCCGGGCTTGCATCGCGAACGTGTTTACTATATTCATATTCATCTCGACGAACGGAAAGCCGCTACGTAGGAGTAATAAAGCCGTCCTGTTCCCCGACGGGAATAGAGATGGATTTTAACGCGTGTAATTTTAATATTATACTTATAAGCAGAAACTATAAACTTTTTTAAATACAAACTATATCACTCCTATATTTCCCGAAAGGTTCGGTAGAGGTGCGTATCAGTTGATGAGAGGAGAGTCTTCTGCCATTAACCGGGCAAAAATACAACTCCGAACGGCTACTTAGAATTTCCAAATTGATCCAATACTACATTACTTAACTTTTTTCTTTGGGTGGTCCTTGGTGTGGGAGAAGCCATTTTCTCTTTAATGCGCTTATCAGCTTCTACGTACACTAATAAGCTTACAGACAAATACATAGGTCACTTACTACATATAATTACAGTCGGTAATCCTTCTATAACCTAGCTGTTACTGTAATACTCCCCAGTGGTTTGCGCAGAGGTTTATGTAAAGGAGGCAGCAATCACGATATCTCTGACACTATAAATTCTGCAAACTTCAAATTGTAGATTCTTTATAGTTATAGGAATTTGGGGAACTTTCCACACAGTAGAAAAATCTATATCCACGTGCCGTACCTATATCCTATACTGTGTATCATCTAGGGTATGCAATGATTTTAATCTGCTTCCAACTGTACGCCACTGATACCGCCCAAACACCGTACATTGCGGTCTGCGGGTTTTCTACGTTCACCTGTGGACATCAACGAGGTTTTATGTGTAGTATGTTTCGTTTCACGAAATATCATAACATTGTATGTGAACACCAAGATTTATCTGTTCGCTAGGTCACTTTTACGTTTCAATGCTGTTTGCCGTTTTGTTATGTTGATATTTCTAAGAAAGAAATGCTGAACGATTCTTTTTTGCTAAAGTTTGTAAACACGAATGTATGCTTAAATTATTTTAAAAATAAACCAAACGAACGTGTTCGTGTGTTGTGCAAATCAATTTGAGCACTTGTGTCAGGAAGTGGCATGTATGATCGTGATAAATTTGTTCACACGCGACCTCCTATTCGGTTCGGCACTATATGTACCCGAAGTTATACGTAGAGTTGAACTTTTTTATCAGTATCTTTACGCATTTAATTCATAGGAAGTTGTAGAGAAAAGTTGAAGAGAAAAAAAATAATCTAGTAGCACCGTTCTGTTTTCCATCCTGAACCTATACGCATTCATTGGCTCATATGTAGTGAAGTTCCCGTATGTTCAAACAGTACTTTAACATGATGATATCACAGTCCAATGATGTAACGAGCAGACATCCCGAACACAACCTTTTAAGAGTATCTACACGTAGGTACAATTTGGCAGCGGCACGTTATGCTCACGGCGCGTAGAGATACCTTATGTAAATAATATAATGTATCTTATGTACACAGGTATACGGGTGTCGGAAGGCGGATACGGGCAAAATGTACGCAATGAAGTGCCTCGACAAGAAGCGTATAAAAATGAAGCAAGGGGAGACTCTCGCACTCAACGAGAGGATTATGCTCTCTCTAGTCAGTACCGGGGTAAGTACTTTATTACATTTATATTTGTTTATGGCTTTGTCGCCATTTCGACATTATTGCGTGTCGGATTGTGTATGTTCTTGGAGTTTAGTATTGTGTGACGAATATGTTTCGGCGAATCGTAACAACCGCATCATATCCACGGGTGAACTAACTCAGTGTTGGAATTCTTCAGTTAGTTGGTCGTAGCAGTTTATTGCAGGAGCTTACTTTTACTGCTTCTTAACCAATCTAAATCCACTGTATTACATAGAGTCTCCCTCATAAATAGTGAATAGACCTGCATGGTGGACTATAAACTAATCTCACACTCTGTGAGGAGACCCGTGCAATTGAACTGTAAATAGGTTGATGATGATGAGTATGAAGTACTTATTGAAGATATTAATATCGTAGATGCTTTATAGCTGCCATGTCTACCGAAAAAAAACTATGGATTACTAAAGAGTTACTCCTCCAATATTTTATGATCTCTTTAAGGTATTGAGTGCAATGTTCTAGGTGTAGTTAAATAAGGTCGGAGGTTTCTATAGTTATTTCCATCAAACAGCCATTGTTACAGAAACAGCTGATACCGAAAATAGATTGGATAAAAATAGGGATGTTATACCAGGCGTTTACTCGTAAAATATGAACGGTACGGTTTGGTAAAGTCTTATACTTAATGCTTCGTAATTTACGTTCAATTTGAGATAACGTTATTTATTTGTTAACGTAAGGAAATATTGCATACGTTGTGTGGTTAATTTTCTAGAGGGGCTCGTGGTTGATCGACCGATCTGCAAGGTTAAGCTTCGCTAGCCGGTGTCAGTTTATGAATGGGTGATCAAGATCATTCTTAACACATCGAAACTCCTCCGTGCCTCGGAAAGCTCGTGAAGCCGTTGGTCTTGGCTGTCATGTGAACATCTATGACAATCGTTAGTGGTAGTCAGAGAAGCCCAAAAAGCCGGATACCATTCGATCCTCAGGATATCGGTATTTCCCAGAAATTAGGTTGCGGAGGTCTGATGGCAGTCGCTTCGTGTAAAATACTGATATTCAGCCGCATCTGGGACTGGAAGCCGACCATACATAGTTGGGAAAACTCTCGGAAGATGTTATATTTGTAACTAGTTCTTTCACGCGGTTTCTGTCACGTTTAATAAGAAACTATTAATGAGATATCTTCTTTTTTTAGTATTTTCGATGTGATTGTTTAAGGTCACGGTATTTCGTACTCTTCCTATGAAATTAATTCCATGTCTTAAAATCATAGCAATCTGTCCCTTTTAATATGGTCAATAATCAGTTCTGGCAAAACCTTATTAGCAGTGGAAATGATGACCGCGGTTCGCGAAGTTTAGTGAATTTAATATCCGTTTGTAATTATATCCTACGTTATATTCAAAGATACTTCTATTGGGATCGCCCAACAAAAATACTCCCAAGTCTCGTATCAATTTTAATTAGTTTCCGGCCCGCGCACTGGGTAATTCGCCAAATTTCTTTCTTGCCTTTCAAACCCGCAAGCATAAAATTTGAGGAATTTATTCATTGTAATGAAACAAAATGTGATGGGTCACGAGGTCAGTCCTTTGAGGGGAGTATTGACCAGATAATGCCAACAAAATTACCTAAAGTATTTATAAAAAGAAAAATAATTTCTCTCCAAATCTAGAACATTATAAAATGATGAATGAATATGATTCCATTGCGCATCAAACGCAATCGACGCGCGTTCTGTAATCAATAGAATTTAAACATTTCAATGATTCAGAATTTTCTATTGATCTCACCATCTTTATTAATTTGATTATATATATATAGCATGCATAACGATGTTGTTTGTTTCTGGGAGGATGGTAAACTGTGAGAGACTAGAGGATCGTTCATTTTAATGAAATCACCAGCTTGCGACAAACACATACATACATCTACATAATCTTCGTACGTACGAAACTCATACGACGGTTTATTATCAGACCACCAAGTTACTGCACAAACAACACGTTTAAATACTTCGTCATTGCCTTTTATTATATTATTTTATACATATAGGTTAATGACGTCATAAATAGTTGATTTATTATAAGATTTATGTTATCAGTCTCTAACGTGTTACAAATTTTATCAATACCTAATTGATATGAACGACATCACTTAACTTGTATTGAGTAGTATCTTATACTATATTTAAACATCAAATACAAAAAAAATTGATGATGCTGTTAACAGTGCTCAACTTCAGCGAGAAAAATATTAATTGTAGTCATAACCTATTTAAAACAACAAATGTTATAGTTCCGACAACTTTCTCACGGAAATTAAAAAGAACACATGTTAGCAATACGGAAAACTGGCGAATACATTTAATGATGATGATATCATCCACAAAAAACATTATGCGTTTAAAAATACATGGAGCAGGTGAAACCGGGCATCTTGTTTACCTCAATAAATCAGAAACATCCATTACTAATTTAACTAACATTAAACTATCTAATAATTAAAGTTGTTCCTCTTATAGAGTAATATTAGAATTTGACACATATATTCATCATCCAGCTAAAAAGGTTTTTGAAACTAGATTCTATATCCAAGCGCTCCGCGTCGTCTTTTATTGTGTTTTCCTTTCCAAGGAAACGCATTTTCACATGGCATTCTAGGACAGCCTTCTCGCGCAACTCGCGTTTCAATGCTTGGAACTGCTGCCATTGTGTTCGTTGGATAGGCATCGCGGTGATTTCAATTGTAAGTAATCTTAGACCGATCTGCTTGAAAAAATTACGATGTCACCTTTAAAAAAATCAATATAGATCAAAATGCATTATATTATTTAATTTAAACTTATTCACTCTGACCATAATAACCTGACGAGCTTCCCTTTATGTTCATATCCATACGTAGTTATGCAAATTATGTTAGTAATTCACGCTAGCACGCACGGAATAACATTACAAACAAGGACAACATACAACACCATAGCATGCATAAGAATGTGTACATACACATTCTTATTTGAAGAGTCCGATGGTTATCAGCCGATGAGTTTACATGCTCCAAGAAATTCTACTTTCGTTGGGTACACTTCAACGAACAACTACAACTTCACTTAAAAAGCGCACTGAGAATGTCCGTAATAAATATATAATGTTATCCGTGGAGACGACATGAGCATTTCAATTTCAACGAACAATTTTGAACACCTCGTAGATAAGTAAGAACAGAGTGCGCAAACTTCGTGGAAACGTGCCCTAATATAACTAAGGTGGTTGGTAAGAGCTCTCTACGGTTAGGTCCAATTTTGCGAAAACTTTAAAGCGGCTACCAAAGACACAATGCAAGCAGGATTGCAATATGTGGACCTCTGCACATCTCGTTACTTGATAAATTTTTAGGATTCTTTATAGTATTCACCGAGTAATTTGGTGGAGGAGAAAATAAATAGAATCTATTGATTTTAAAATGTAAGAATATGCAGCAAAATTGTCTCAGATTAGTGAACATAATAATAGTAATGATACCAAGATGCATCAATTGATACTCAAATGTGCACACAATTAGTTATATAATTATGATTATAATATCCGATTGCTTATCGATTGCAAACTGCTTTGATTCGGTGCAATACAGCAGTGATATACCTACATTTTGTATGTGATATGGTATCGGGGACATAAACGATATCCAGCCAATTGGACTGAAACGAATTGGATCGCCCTCAATTTGTTGTCGTAGTACAATTCGCTTCCGCTGCATTTTGTTTCGCTGTTTCATCCCGACGATTAGTATTTTCCATTTTACATTCAGGGTTGAACTTACCTATGTGGTCCATATACCTTATGTAATATGTGTACAATTGTATTCTTCGTGACCTAAAAGGCTTCCCCAAAGTTTAACAAGGCCGTCGGTTTCTGAAGCAAAGTTTATATAAAACGAGAAACTGTCAGTCGTTCTGTTATAACATTTATATGTATGTAGTCAACTTTCGACATGAATTTTCTTTTACTGTGACCTTGTTTTAAAACTTTATACTGTGCGCTAATAAAACGTTTTTATTTTATGTTTACGAGTAAGCAAACTCCCGTTTATAGGACGATCCGATCTGGATGACAAATTTTATCGATGTTCGATCATACATGTCCATTTCAAAGTTCGGTATCGATTCCATTATTTTTTTAAGAAAAAGTAAATGTAAGGCTGATATCACAGATTTATAGAAAATGTTACACACAAATATACTCATACACAAAAATAAAAGGTTGTTTATATATAGACAGAAGTATATGCTCAATTAAAGGACATTGGCATGCTTTTTATTTCATACGATTTCAGTACACTTCTGCCTATCCCTTCGGATAGCAATATAGATACGTGATGGTATTTTGGGTATGTTTATGTTATACCGGCGGATTTGTTTAACTTTTTACCACGTATGAAAACATATTTATAGCCAAGAGTAGGGCGTTTGATAACGTCATGTTTCATAAATTTATTCATTTAAATATTTCTCATTGTATATCGTATGATTCGCGAAGCCACTGAATGTGAGCGGATGAAAAGGCAGCGCACTGTGAAGGCTTTTGTTATCCGCCCAATCAGATAATTTAAAATCCGCCCCTTTACGTTGTACAGATACAATGACATCAACATACTTACTTCAAAGTCACAATTTAAAGAAGATGTATTAGCAAATGTAATGTATCTATTAGAGAGCTGGGATCGCAGTTTGATGTTACTAGTATCTACATAAGATGCTGCCAGCCATTCATCTTCCAGATATAATCCCTTGCTCGGTTCTGACGTCACTCGCGGTAAGTGACGGGTGGTCTGTTCAGCGAGACCACACGGTAATGTTACTTTATACGGGTTAGTTTATCATTTATGAGCGTTCGTCTGGTGTAGGAGCGGCGCCTCTACGTCTGTCCGTGTCGTGCGAACGATTTAGGAGTTGTTCGAACTACGGTTATAGTCGGAAACTCCTTCCTTGCCCTGTTTCTCTATGGCTTTCGCAAATGTGACCGTTATCAGTTCCACAGTTTTGGAACCGGACCAGAAAAAGTCTTCAACATTTTTGGTGATTTTTCAGGATCTTAAAAGTTTTTCTACAGACAATAATTATTGCGTTTATTTCTAACGCAAACTAGAAATTTATTTTTTCTTATAGCTGGTAAATATAAATAATATGCTTAAGTATCGTAAGGAATGTCTAAATTAGGTAACCACTCCGAAAATTTATCTCATCTCCAATTGACCGAGAAGGATCGCTACACCCTAATCGCGAACCATGTACCTACTTGGTTTACTGGAAAATTTGGTATCGGCAATCTTTGAAAATGTAAGGCTGCGACCGCACCCGGTCCTTTGTGAAAAAATCGCCATAATACTCCTTGGAAACTCTTTCAAATAAATATTATAACTTATCGGGCTCTGAAATACTCTACTTTTTACGGATTTTATCGCGTTATATTGATATTATCGTTTTTGACCCTTTACAGCGTTCATGATCACTGGTACACTGAGACTGTCAATAATATCAATGTCTATTATACGTGTTAGTGTCAGTTATCTAGCTTTATGTTTATGTGTAGGTATATTTATCTTATTTTACCGTAATTATATAATCGCATTTAGTTAATCGAAAAATATTTAAGTATTTGCATTATGATCAATACCTTTCTGAACATTAATACCCACCATCCAAGCCACCGCGCTCCGGGCCGGATAAACAAAGAGTGCATTCATTGCAATGCGTATACTTATATTTCCGTCTGCCATAATATCGTGGCATTTCCACTGTGGTTTATTGCTTTTAATGCTATTTTACATTCCGTATGACTAACACCCAAGTTATATTTGTCGCCAGCCTTCATAAGATTTTGCCAATTTCCTATTGCAGTTTGTGATTGTGTTCGATGATTGTGGTTTAGTGTACGTATTAATTAATTTAATTAGGGAAAACATAACGATACTTGGAAGATAAAACATTATTGCTCGAACCTAAACTTAGATCAGCAAGATTAATAATGTAACTAGTTGGTAATGCATAGGTAATTGAAGATGAATAAATCAAACGTACTTCATTATGAGATCTGTATTTCAAAATACCTTCCCGCTTCATCGATTACCTCACCACATCTAATCTTATTGGCACAGCCAACGTCAGCGTAATGTGACGTCATCAGCTTATAGTGGTGTGCTGAATACCAAAAAAAACCAATGAAGTGGTATCTGGATCTTTGTTAACACAGTTTTAGTGAGAAGAACTACAAAATTTAAGCTTAATATTCAGTCAGGACCTACGGTAACTTCTTTTTGATCTCTTCCTTCGTGGAGTACTTAAGACGTGATCATGCCATCTCCTACTCTAAGGTTACTTCAGTAGATTTTCATTTTCGAGTACGATTGACGAGACGAGATTGACGTAGTACTGTGTCGGTACCGGTATGCGGTAGCGTAATCAAATCAACAACAGCTGGTTTTGGATTTCGACTGTATTCCCCGAAGAAGTATGTAGGGGTGTACACCCACTGTTGTTTGCCGGTACTTTTAGGTCCCACGTGGTGGCGAGTCTATTAACATTAAGCGGGCAAACTTCGAGCTGCTGCTGCGAGAGTTTCATAGTAAACCAGACATAGACGCTTTGTTCTGATGCAACAGTGTAAGTTTAAGTATAATGTTATTATAAGCTAGAATGAGCAAAAAGGTTCTCGAGTTGAGACCACGCTCCGGAAAACGCAACGTAGGCCATCAACGAGATGGACAGACTACCTGGTAAAGGTTGGCGTTGTTGGATGCTGGCGGCACATACGAAGCCTTTGTCCAACTGTGTTCGTCCGTTGGATGATATGGAGGCCCATATTACTACCCAACGACCACCCAACTTACTAACAATGTTGATCAGTTTCTAATTTGATTTATCTTTCTCATATCAGGTGGATTGCCCGTTCATCGTGTGCATGACGTACGCATTTCACACGCCGGACAAGCTATGTTTTATACTGGACCTGATGAACGGCGGCGATCTTCACTATCATTTGTCACAACATGGCGTCTTCAACGAGGCCGAGATGAAGTTCTACGCTGCTGAAGTAATATTAGGTAATTAATGAAGAATTTCTTGTTACAAATAATTTTATTCTCCATTCCTGCACTTGTTCAGGGCTTTTATTGCAAACACCAATAAAATGTAATGTTAGTTTATTTGTTTGGCAACGAAAAACACGTGCATATTTTTATGGTCTATCCATAGTGTACGTCACAAAAATAGGAAGTCTAGCTCACCAGCGACTGGGTGGTTTAAATCTACCATAATCTACTTGCTAGAAACTTGAGTATTCAAAAGTGTCTTTCTTCTCGCACCACAAGCTGTAACATTAATAACTTACTCATTGTCGGTCGTAGTCAACTATAATGAAGGACGGTTTTTTATTACTTTACTTAAAAAATAAAAGCAAAATACCAGGAAAATATTTATATAAAAGTTTATAGACATTGGTGTCTAAGAGGCTCCTAATTACTGATCACTAGATCTACAAAGTTAAGCTGCCTGTAACCTTAATGACAGTTTATCCTCTGGATATTCATATTATTCCCCAGAAATTTCGTTGCAGAGATCTCATAAAAGCAGGGACCGTACAACCCCCTTTATGAGTTAATTCAATTGCAAGGGTTACCCGTTGATTCGGTTACCGTATGGATGATGTTACCTCTTCGTTCCTGTAACCTTTTCCTAACACTATTGAAAGTGCTAGCTCAATGCACCCTTTCAATATGTTAGCCAGTGGAAGGGGTTACCCTTTCCTTTAAGGTATCCAATTAAAGGGGTTATTAACTTGATAGGGTTTTTCAGGGTAACCGTATGGTTATCATCATAATTTACGTTGTTAGGTAGGGTGAGGAGACTATAAAATATAGAAATTTCTCTTGCAAACATCTAGAATCGTATTACGAAGTAGTTTCGTTCATAAGGCTTGATCACGCAGTGTTAATTAAATTTAGGTAATTATGTAGTTACACAATAACAATAAAAAAATGTATAGAAGCTATATTATGATGGTTTGATCATGATGTAGAGAGAATGGATGAACAGAGACTGATAACCATAGTCCCGTATTTATCGAGTCGCTATGGTCTATTTAGCTCAGAGCAAATGGCAACTGACACGTGCTAGCTCAATGCATGCTATTTTGAACTTAATGCAAAGTCACTAGAGATCAAATTAGTGTTTGGACTCGGAAAGTGTTACCCTGTTACAGTGGTTGAAGGGGTAACCCGTTCGGAACGGCTTACCGTTTAATAGTATAACCCGGTAAGAATTTAGACAGGTAACCCAAATGAAAGGGTTTTGAAGAGTTAACCCATTGCAGCGGCTTACCGTTAAAAAGTGTAACCCCTATGAATTGGGTTTTCTAACAACACTTTGTAATAACCCTATCGAAAACCCTTTCAACGGGTAACCAAAATGGTCCCTGCATAAAAGTCGCTTTGTTATGAGATCTTTAAATTATTATACTGAATTTAGAATGCTTTTTATTCCTTTTAAACAAGACTAGCTTTTCTCCGCGGTTTCATTCGCATTTCAAAGGATTTTTTGTGACAAAAGGTAGCCTATATCCTCGGTCTAATCTATCTCTGTACCAAATCGGTTCAGCGGTTTAGTCGTGTAAGTGTAACAGACAAACAGTGTTACTTTCGCATTTATATATTAGTAGAGATTTATGAAAGTTTATAATATAATGTTGTGGTACCTTCATCCAATAACTAAGATGACACAAACTTAAAACAAAGAAAAATACATACCGGAACATTTGTCCATAGTGTTGTTGCCATGCTAATTTATAATCGGCCACTGTACTCGTTTCCAATACTGCGATAATCGGATCAACGTGTGACCCATTTTTCTAATACCAACCCATCGGACTGAACAGTTGTACGGTAATAATTTCTCTGTTCTATTCAGAATATTACGTCATATTTAAATTCTATTGAGATACATTATTCCACCCGAAGGCCACCCAAGCGCCAAACTAGCCAAACCTACTTGTTAATATTGTTATTGTAGTCATATATATCATTATGATTCATAAAACAAGTACCTATAAATAATCTGTATAGTATCATCATAATATAATTTTAGCTGCACTATTGTATTTAAAAATTGACGCGAGCAAATTAATACTGAGATAAAGTAATTCCATTTAATGATAATGACGTATATTAATTATCAGGCGATTGGTCTACTGCATTATGGTATGAGTGATTACATTTATTATGTACCTACGTAGAGACAAGGAAATATTGTATTTTTTTTATAATTTATTGATTATAATACTAAAGTATTATATTATATTATAATACATATTAAGACAAAGCTTCCTTTACCATATTTGTGGGAAAAACGTATTATTAATTTAATTATTAAATATAAAAAAAAAATATTAGTTTTAATATCCTACTAATATTAAAAAACTTTCACGCTAAAACTCCTGAACGGATTTTGATGAATTTTACAGTATTATTATTTATAGATCAGATCATCATAACATATTATAAACTATGTAGTGTAATTTATAACGATTTTAAGTTGATTAGCCAAATTACAACGATAATAAAAAGTAACTTTTCCATGCGGATGAAGTCGCGAACAGAAGCTAGTATTTTATTACTCAAAAGACAAAAGAGGAAGAAGCAAGCTTCAATTGTCATTAGTGCGGCTGCTAAGTGTGAGATTCTGAGTTCGATTCCCAGGTCGAGCAAACGTTTCTTTATGAAAGTTTGGAGTTTGGATTTGTGCCCGGTTAATGACCATATACTCACCCGCTATTACTTGGTAAAATCTTACTTGTAAATTAGTAATTTTCTCCCTAACTCTTCTGGCAATACTGGAGTGTTCGTACCTATGTTGTGATTCAAATTTTTTTTTGTAAAAAGTAAGCACCAAAATGTGCCAAAAAATATAACTCAATTATTTACACAACATCCTACTACAATAATTACCAACAATGCCCACGGACGACACATGTAATATTCATAATATTTTATTTCCTCTTCAGGTTTGGAACATATGCACAAGCGTCATATAGTGTACAGAGATCTGAAGCCAGCGAACATTCTCCTCGACGAGCATGGCCACGTCAGGATATCAGATCTAGGTCTCGCATGCGACTTCTCCAAAAAGAAACCACACGCTAGTGTGTATGTGTCTTTAAGATTGACATTTCTTTAATTATATGCAGGGCCATTACCAAAACATAAGCATTGATAACCGAGTGATTGGACTGGACTGCCAAGTATCACGTGTCCTTGGTCTACAGAAAACCTAACGCTTATCGCTCCGTGCAGTTTCCCTCGCACATATGGTCTCGAGTTTGGATCCAAGGCACCTCTGACTTATCGAATTAATGTTCGTATTAATAATTAATTATCACTCGTTTAAAACGCGGTGAAGGAAAACATCGTGAGGAAACCTGCCTGCTTTAGAGATTTTTCTCGAAGGTGTGTGAAGTCTGCCACTCCACATTAGGCCAGCGTGATGGACTATATAATTATTCTAATCCCTTACAATCTGAGAGGAGACCAGTGCACAGTAGTGGGAATGTACGTATGGGTTGATGATGACACCAAAACGCCTAGTACTTACAGTTCTATCGACTGTATTGAATGACACTTTAAAAATATATGTCAATAAAGTGAGACCACTTTAGCTGTCCATCAGCTAATGATAAATTATATTTATTTGTGTAAATAGATCTTTTACAGACACTTTTACAAGTCAATGTTTAATTAATACTAGATGGGGCCGGCATTTCGTAGCTGACGACCTCTGGGAACAAACACCGAAGCAAACTCAGAATCATGGTCTCTTTTAAAGTCCAAACAGAAACAGTATTCAAATTAGATGTGTTTTACAATTTAGGCAAATCTGAACTGGGCTTTTTGAAGAAAGAGCCATAGCAGTTTTGAGTTAACTAGTACTTACTGACGGCACGCATACATCAGTCATCGTGCAGCTCAACCATTATTTAGGGAGCTAATGAGCGATTTGGGATAAAGGGGTTATTGATTAAAAAGTTGTACAAATTAATATTAATTAAGTTTGTACATTGCTGCCTTTCGCTTTAAGGAATACATGCGGTATGGTTTATTATGTCATTCGAATCTGATTGATTGACTATTTAAATGAATAAATAGGCAGATTTCATTTGTCAGACTCGATAAACTTGTAAGCATTCCTTTTGTAAAGATAATACAGTATAGGACATACGAGAATCTAACCTAAGCCCTATCTGCGACACCTTATCATTTTCTTTGTTATGAGCACACTATCAATCAACATAATAATATCTACAGTCACCAATAAAAGTCGCTGAACATGTCGACATTTTCAATACGATTTTTAATATGAAGTTACTGACCTGTGAAGGTTGTTCGAAATCATTGCATAGCTGACCATCAAATATTAACCATACTTTCATAATAAACAAATCCCTTGAAAAGTTTTGGAGCTGTCATGTTTTCAAAATTTTGCCGTGTTTAGCTACTTTCGTTGCTGACCGTACATAAACATTGTTTTATTGGGTGCAAAAATAATTATTATCACTATGTAGGTATTCCTAATACTCAACGGCGCGGCGTGAGAAGTCTGCCAACCCGTATTACCAGTTTGGTGGACAACAGTAAAAGATACCCGTTCCCAGCAGTGAACTCAATTAAGTTGTTATTAATTAAAACCACGTGACCGACTAATAATATCGATACTAAGCAATTGAGGATAATAATACGTATTTATAGGCCACATAACGGCCCGGTAATGTTTTTGTTTAGGAATCAATTGACGTAATGCACTATGCTAATTGTTTTAATTGGTTCGTTTGCGCACACTGTTCGCTCTTATATAATCCTATGTTAATTGTAATTAAATCGGTTGCCTTGAATTTCGAATAGGACGATGTTATTTGTCCGTACCTCGTAGAGCACGTTAGCCGTTGGTACCGGTAATACGAACACCTATGGCAATCATTAGTAGAAGTTTGAACCCAGGCTCGAAAACCATCCTTAAGTAATTTTTAGAAATTGGGCAGCGGATGTCTGATCATCTGATGGCAGTAGCTTCGTGTAAAATACTGATATTCAGCCTCATCTTCTTAGACTGGAAGCTTACCCTAACATTGTTAGGAAAAGTCTAGAAGGATTGTTATTTTAAATTCGATATTATAATAACGTAATGTGTTGTTACATTAGTACAGTACTTTTCCTCCATCAATTATGATGTGTTTTAATTACGATTCGATATCGACGCGCTTAGTTAATTTCGTATCGTGTGTAATTATATTATTAATATATTTTTTATTCATAGTTACTGCAATAAACTATGCGATGATAAGCGAATGACGCAGAGGGTTTGCCATAAAAGACGTTTGTCATAGTTTTGTTTTCCGCTTTACGTGATTAATGATAAATAGTAAGAGGGGCTTCCATAAAACCGACAGTAAAGTCGACTTAAGAATAACAACTTAGTCTAAAATATCATTGAGACTAGTTTTTTATTTTACGATTTTAGGGGTCTGCCCCTAACGAACGTGTTTTGTGGACCAATCCGATTGTGTAAATAATGGTACCCTGTAGATTATTATTTAGCGGAAGCCTCATACAAGATATGACGCCAAAATGTAACCTTTATCAATACATAATACTAGTACTAGACAATGGATAATAAAAAATGGATAAGAAAATGGTAATAGTACATGCATTTTTTTGTGAATTCATACATATTTATAATACACTAGCGACCGGCTCGGCTTCGCACAGGTGCAATGTACTACCTAATAACATGCATCTATTATACATAAATATAGCCTATGACACTCATAAATAGGTAAAGGTGTGGCTTTGTAATGGTAAAATAATTTTCAAAATCGGTTCAGTAAATCCAGAGATTATCCCCTACAATCTCACAAACTTTACCTCTTTATAATATTATAGTAAAGATAAAACAATATTTATTTCCAGTGGTACTCACGGCTATATGGCACCTGAAGTTCTTTCAAAAGGCACCGGCTACGATTCCTCCGCTGACTGGTTCAGCTTCGGTTGTATGCTTTACAAGCTACTTAAGGGACACTCGCCATTCCGCCAACACAAAACCAAGGACAAACACGAAATCGACAGAATGACACTTACCATGGTAAATCTCTTTATATTGTCTATACTAGTGTATACATTAACATTTATACATTACATTACTTTTGTTCCACATAGTTCTGTTGTGTTTGTACGACCATACAAAACTTTGATAAAAATTCAATTTAACAGCTGAACATTACTATGTATATTACTTGCAAATTGTTTAACCATTGACACGATAATAAGAACGGTTGAACATGAATGGAGAAGAATTTATTGCAGATTCAATCCCATGTGTTTCGTTTTGTATAAAACGATTAATACATTTATACATTCGATGTCGCAGCAATGCTTGATTAACGTCGATTGTGGTTGTAAGACATACATAATTGGTATATACATAAAAGAAACACCTTATTTTATATACATTAAGCACTATGTATGTATTTGCTGTTGGTGTACTTTATGAATAAATAAAATAAATGCCTTAAACCTATTGTAAAAGCTAAGAAACACACGTTTCTGCAACAGACCTGAAAAAAATATATTATATGAGCATACACGAGACAATTTGTTTCTAAAATTACACCTTTTTAGTTTTTTTATTTTATTCATCCAATTTGTCATAATTTCGTATGTTGAAACTAAAAGATGGAATTATTTCTGCAATAGAATTACGATGTATTTCAGAATGTGGAGCTGCCAGAGTCGTTCAGTCCAAGTCTCAAGAGCTTGTTAGATGGATTACTGCAACGGGACATCAATAAGCGACTCGGCTGCAAGGGACGAGGGTATGGGTCCAGTAATTTATTACTTAACTAGCTTTTGCCCGCAACTTCGTCCGGATGTGATCACAATAAAACATACTTGGGGATAATATAGTTACAGACATTAACCCCTACATACAAACTCACGCAATAACAAAATTTATCTCTTTATATTAGGTATATTAGCAAACTCGTTAGTCTAGTGGTCCTAAGCACGACTGCTACTTTAGAGGTCCTGGGTTACTCTGGGTCCTGTGAATTACAATAGGTGCTTTGCTTTTCAATAGGTGTTACTGACGTCACCATAAAGACGTAAATTAAGTATGTGAAGGAAAAATTCGACATGACGGGTAGGTATCGCGCTGGCTTAGTGGTCATAGCGTCTGGTGTACCGAATCAGAAGACGCAGGATCGAATCCTGCCCGCGTTCGAATTTTTCCTTTTCTAAATAACTTTAAAATCTTAGGAATGGAAAATGCCAAAAATATACAAAAAGATTGTTGTATTAAAGTCAGGAAACATAATGATTATTTTTTATATTTTTTTTTTAATTAACCTGCTGTAGCATGAAGGATCTTATTGCTTTTCGGGTTTATTGGTCTGGTCTAAATTCTGCTAAAATTTACACAACCAAAATCAGAAGTTATAATATGTAGTCGGTATTAGCAGCATATTCTTTGATCAATAAAGGTTTTTCTATTTTAACTCGTGTGTGGTATTTAATAGCATCTTTATGGTTTCTGTTCTTTCAGTGCGGACGAATTAAAAGAGCACGTATTCTTCGCGGGGATTGACTGGCAACAGGTGTACCACCAGAAATATACGCCGCCGTTAATCCCACCGCGCGGCGAGGTCAACGCCGCTGACGCATTCGACATCGGCAGCTTTGATGAAGAGGATACAAAGGGCATCAAGGTGAAATTATTTGTTTCCTTAACAAATAAACATGCTTTCATTTAGGTTATTCTGAAATTAAAATTATTGACGGACAAACATGTCTAATATTTGACAATAATTATGATTGCTACTATAAATATAAAATGAACATACATAAAAAAAAAAGATACATACAGTCGAATATAGAACCTCCTCCTTTTTTGAAGTCGTTTAAACTCATTACCCTGTGTGATAGCTGTCGTAACTATGTTATTAATAAAAGTGATTTACAGACGAACCTTTCCCTTCAATTTGTAACAATTCTCATTAGGCAAGTATTTATAATACTTTCTTATATTCTAGCTAACGGAAGCTGATCAGATGCAGTACAAAGACTTTCCGCTGGTGATATCAGAGCGATGGCAATCCGAGGTGGCAGAAACAGTGTTCGAGACTATCAACCAGGAGGCTGACAAGATGGAGCAAAAGAAAAAAGCCAAGCAGAAACAGAAGTTCGATGCCGATGAAAAAGGTTTGTAGGTTTGCCCAGGGATGTGCCTTAATAGTCGTTGCACAGGGGGGTTCTGGGGTGGTCTTAATAAAGAGGACCCTCCTCCCTGTGCTGATGGTGGCCACTGGAGTGGTTTTAGTGGGTAGGAATACCACACTCCCCGGTATAACCCCCGTAGACCGGTAGCCTTTTGAAGGTTCCCCCCATAAACAAAAAAAAAAAGTATACAGTGCTGACTTATGATACATGATTTATGTTCGTGCATTTTTTTCTCCGTTTGAAAATATATTTTCTTACAAATATGTATGTAATAATAGTAAACATAAAATGACGCCTGTATTCCTCAAAAGGTTAGGCAGAGGTGTACCAATGTACACTCACAATTCGCCGGTATGGTTAGGTTATGCTAACGTAACAGTCGCGCCTTGGACCACTGGACGAACGAGGCAGTTAAATAATGTAATAATAATAATTTAAAGAAGATCTTCTTTTAATACCGTGATCGAAGGCTTGGTCTTCCCCAACCGAAAAAGTTCGACCGTTTTCCCGGCTATTATGCATATGTGAACGATAGTTGGTGCATATGTGAACGGTAGTTGGTGCATATTATGTGAACGATAGTTGGTGCATATGTAAACGATAGTTGGTGAATATGTGAACGATAGTTGGTGCATATATGAACGATAGTTGATGAATATGTGATCGATAGT
The DNA here is from genome assembly GCA_964056405.1 of Acronicta alni. NCBI lineage: Eukaryota > Metazoa > Arthropoda > Insecta > Lepidoptera > Noctuidae > Acronicta > Acronicta alni. Next base: position 9,433,575 of record OZ043927.1, on the reverse strand, counting down.
TGGTGCATATGTGAACGATAGTTGACAGCTAATATTTTTTGACATATATATATTATTTTATGACATTACAGAATCGGACTGCATACTGCATGGGTACATCAAAAAGCTGGGTGGGCCATTCGCGAGTGCGTGGCAAACTCGTTATGCGAAATTATACCCCAACCGATTGGAGCTCCACCTCGAGAATAGTGCCAAACCCGAGATGATACTACTGGACTCCGTCGAGGAGGTCTCGTCGGACTTCGTGTCTGTCAAGGGCGAGCAGTGCATCGTACTGAGGACTAGAAACGATACGAAGATCGTTCTTACTAATACTGTGAGTATTCTATTCGATTTATTGAGTCAATAGGGTATTTTACTTTATATGAGAAATAATCTATAAATATATTATTGACATAGTTTAAGCGAAAAGTAGTTTAGTTGATAAAATAACAAAAAAAAACAGTTTTCAGACTTTTTTATCTGTTTTATGTCATTACGGCAGGCGGCTCTGTAAACTAAAAAGTGTTAACTGTCGCCTAATCGGCGAATATAGGTTTTGTACTTGAATTAATTTCGTAACCAATGTATTTTTTATTGAAATACCTAATAGACTGTTTCGCAAAGGGAGACAACACAAATTTATCAAGAATATCAGCGCAAGGCGCATTTGTTTAAACACAGCCAACTGACGTCATGACACTCATGACCACTGAGCAATATGGCGCCTACTGCGTCCAGCGTTTTCAAAAATGCTCGAAATTTGAAAATGTAAAATTTAAATGCAATTTTATGGCACTTATCGATTGAATAAAAAATGTGTATTTTTGATGGCATATTAGCACTATAGAATTTAATAGAGACACATTTTTAAAATTTGGTTGTATATAGTGATGCACCATTGCTTTTGCAAATAATAGATTCACAAAAGATAAGTTCTTGGTCAATTAAATAAATATATATCTTTTTTTAATTATTTTTTTTATTGGGGAAAACCTACAATTGCACATTTTATCTTGTATCTAAATACAAAACAAAAGATAGATTAATGTACAATCCACAACGTTTCCACATAAGTAATATGTACAAAGAAAAAATGGTACATACAGTGAAGGCAAAATCGAGGGCTTATCCTAGTTTTAATATAGAACATTGTACACAGAACCATCTGATCCCAAATTAAGCAGAGCTTGTACTATGTGTACCAGACAATGGATATAATACTTATAATATACTACGCGTTTCAAAAAGAATAGGACTGACCTCCAGCCATCTTGTGACGTTATAGCTGTCAATTCAAACCAGCTAGGTAGGGTGAGCAAAACAGATATTTTTTAAATAATATTTTTTATGTATTTAAAATATTCCACCGATTGTTATTTAGAAGAAAATTAGATATTTTATTACCCGTGTTTATAATAACAAAGTTATCGTTGTCTTGAAATATTTCCCTTTTTTTGGTTTTTATTTTCGATTCATTTGATGGTTGATTTATTTTTGCCAATCGTCACTGGTAATTGAATCAATAGTTTCTAGTGTTAGATTCTCAATTTGGCTTTCTAATTGTTGAACATTATTGTCAGCTACCCTACGCTTAACAAGTACCAGGTATATTGAATTGGATTTAAATAACAATTATAGGGTGGCATCTTCAAAACTTCAAAGCCATGGGAGTTTAAAATATTGTCTTTATAGTTTTTTGACAGATTGTGCCTTTTATTAACTCGGAGAGTTCCAGATTTATTACTGCTTATAAATATATTATAAAGTTTTAAAATTTCAAAAGATTAAATTAATTTTCTTTGCAAGCTGAACTTTTTTGACAGATCGGGGTCATTCGAAGTCATTGACGTTCCTATTCTTATTTGAAACATATAGTATTTGTTTTGTAAATATGTCTCACATTATGTTTAATAAATATTCAAAATCAAAATTGAAGTATTGAGGTGTGTAAAATTAATATTGTTCCCACTTTTATATAATACGTTTATAAAATTTACGGATCTTCCGCAACTTTGGTTTATAATTACTAAAAGTTGTTTTTGTCTAGGATGAAATTGGGCTCAAAGAGTGGGCATTATCACTGCGGTCAGCGCACAAGTGCTCACAGGAGCTGCTGGCGTCTATGGCGCGCAAGGCGGGCAAGATCTACGGCACCGACGGCGCCAAGGACGCCATGTCCCTGGTGCGCCCGCCCGTGCCGCAGCCCTCGCCCGCGCTGGCCCGCGCCCCCAACGGGACCAACTAGCATGAGCTACCCGCGCCCAATAAGGGCGCGAAGATGTTCCGCCGCTCCAAGAGTGCGGCGCAACTCATCAAGTGAGCGCCGGCGGGGCCGAGCCGCTCGAGCCGCCCGCCGCGCTCGCGCTCGCACAGCTGACGACCCTGCGCCTGCGCCGCGCAGCTGACAACCCTGGACCTGCGCCGCATGCGCCGCACTGGTGACGCGTCATGCGCCGCACCGCCGCGAGCGCTGAACTCTTAGTGACTCTTTAGGACTGCCAATTATTAATAAATGAATGCTGATCGCATTTTATTGTTGTACGAATTAATGTGATAGGACCGATCAAATTAAAAATATGATGTATAAATATTATATTTCGTTTACCTCCAGTGAATTTCGATTGTGGATAAATAGTAACTTTTGTAATCGTTTGCACCGATTAAATTTTGTAATTATTAACGTAACGTTCTGGATGTTGTATTAACTCTGTGGTAGGTATTGTAAAAATTTAATAACTTATAATTCGAGTAGATAAGCATAGCGAATACCTATATGTGTTTGTGCAATAGATCAAAAATATATTCATTAAATAAAGTAATAAAAACGTAATGAGTAATCGGTCGAGTCGGTTAAAATTAATAAATTAGTGAGTCTTGACAATTTTAATGCAATTGGATTGTTCGTTGTGCGTATAATATAGAAGCTTCAAATTAATCGATTTATATCGTAATTAGAAATTCTAGCACTTTGGTTACGACTCTGATAAATTATAACTGCACACAGGTGGAGATGTTCTGCGAGCTATGCTTGTGTTGTCTCCGGTTGCTCTCTTACGCAATATTGTCTTAAGTTAACTGTTACAGATAGTTCCTTTAAGTATAACGTAATGCGGAACAATTTCTTTATCTCTTATAATGGTACTTAAAATATAACACATGTCTGTTGTGTTCGGAAAAAACTGTTGATTAAGTTTCAACATTATTTATATAAATAGAAAAATGTAAGTAGATCTACTAAAAATCTCTTTTTCATATAATATTTAGAGGCAATACTTTTCTAACAACATTTAGGTGTGATTAATAACAATAGTTGTAAAGGCAATATTTAGATGAAAAAAATATTAAGCATGTTCAATGTCCATGGATTTACGTGGGAATCATTTTAGTTAGTATTTATTCCATAGACGATTTATTATGGCCTGGCCACGATGACATTTGTATGTTGTGTATGTTTTATAATAATTGTATAGCAATGCAAATCTTAGTTATTAATTGTTTTGAGTCTGATGCAGATTTAGTTTATTTTTAATCATAATGGTGTTACATTTATTGCCATGATTTGTTTATAGGATTATATTTATATTATGAATATTCCGTATTCATTGAGTCATTGAAGAACATTGACATAATATAAGAAGCTGAGCAATACTTGAAATATGGTCATCAGGGTGAGAAGTAAACTTGAACTGGTATCTTGGTTATAAAGGTCTTCTAATACTAAATTACCAATAATTGTTTATGATTTAATTTAAATATTTTAGAGTAACATAGTCGGTGAATAGTTATAAAGTGTATCATACTTAAGCATTGCTTTGCTTCTTACTTTGACGATTTAATTGTCTTATGCATTAATTTAGCATGCGGGCGATGCATATTTTATGGAATAAAACATTGTTTTGTTATAGTTTAGATGCTAGTCAAATAAATTTTACTACATTGATGGATTTTAATGGAACTAAGTAATTGATATGTATAATGTAATAGCTATTACAGCTAAACAGTATTATAGGTTAGTTGTTTTCTTAATAAAATCTTTCTAATGTGATATGTTTCAAACGGTTACATAGAATAGTATCTGTGACTTTTGTACTGTTCATTCTGATATATTTTCTTCTGATACCAATATATTTAGTATGAACTTAGTTGCTATTTCGCGTATTTAAAAACCGCTTAAAAATATTTAATTGCTATAGAAAATGGATGATATATTGGCTATGTGACGTAGTATTAGTAAGCACACTTTGAAGGCTAAAACTTGAGTTGCATTTGCAAAATTCTTTATGAATTTGAAGGCCAAAGTAGTCGGGGATAATCAACATTCCGGTATGCCAAATTAGATAATAATGGTGGTTAAATATGATGCATTTAAGGTTTTATTTATTGATTGCGCACAATATTGTCCGCCCCATTTATTGAGAGCTATTAATTGATCACTTATTTATGCCGACACACAGTTTAAATTATAATGTCGATAGGCACCGGCTATGTCTGCATCAGACAACTGTTACATACCTCTGTTAGATAATATTTTTCTTGTGAACCTACATTATGTGTAGTAAATTGTTTATTTAATCACTTTGTAGTTTCAATTGCGAGTACACTAGGTGGAGATGGAACTCTCAAGCTCTTCTCTAATAAATACTGTTTTTATTTGAGAAAAAAACTATAGATACATTTGCAGAGCCGTGAGTTACAACTGCTGGGGAATGAAATATAAAACATGTATTTTAATTTTTTATACTGTTCCTACATTAGAGCTAGAGGTCCGAGGTTCGATTTCCAGGTCGAGCAGTGTTATTTGTTTTTTCTATTCTCGATAACAACTCCCGAGTTTGGATTTGTACCTGGTGAAATGGCAATAGGCTCGCCCCCTATTACATGGGACCTAAACATACCGGTGAAGTGTGAGTGTATATTAGTACACCTTTGCCTGAGTCTTCGGGGAATATAGGTGTGCTTGATTGGAACCTTACTATAGATTATATTAAAATCCAAGCCTAATACTGCAAGAAAATTATTAGATAAACTTAACTAAAATCTAAGGTAAGTTTAGACTTAGCTGTTAGTAATTATACCTAACATCAAGACGTCCACCCCTTCAGTCTACTCGGGATTAATATGATGTCTAACCATGATAAAGTCATATTATTTATCGCGATAAAATGATAATATTTCAATAAAATTAATACAAAAAAAAACAATTAAATCCATAGATGTAGAATGCTACATCTATGGATTTAATATAGGTCAATGGACATGAACGTCAGTTCAATAAAATCCATTGTCAGCAACCGTTTAATAAAAGTTTCTTGTCACAGTACTGGGCGAAGATCTAGAAACTATTAAAAAAATAATATTCCTGCTTTTTTGTCACCTCTTGTCATTGTCAATAGACACTGCTACCCTTCCACTACCAATAAACCTAAAATATTCACAATAACAAGTATTAAAAATGTTAAACCGTTAAAATATAATGTGCACAATCTCCGACGTAGTATATTATATATCCCTGCTAACATGCATCTCTTTGGGCGGTTATTACAAAAAAATAGAATGTCCGGAGACAAAGCGCAATTATGGAACGGGCCTTGGCATACTGATAACTTGTATCTTATGCGGACACTACACCCTGCACTCCGTTCTGATGGTTTGGGGGAACATTATTATCATCAAATGCTGTAATAAACGGTAAGTCACAGACTAAATAATACTCAAACGGGGTCGACTACTTGACACGGGACGATTTGGAATGGAGCCTTGGACAGTGATCACCTGGAGTTGAGCCACTACACAATGTCCGTCGGTGTTGAGTGCCCGTATATTGTCTCACTTGACCTGCTGGCGTCTATAGATACTTGCAGTGGCGTCCCACTGCAAGTAGGTACCATCGCCAACTGGAGAAGCTATCCAAAATTATAAATTTTCCTAATTGAACATGAACCTTATGATTTTGAATTAAAGTTGAAAATCTATTAAATAAATTTGACATATTGGGGTAGCTTGATGTGCTGGCGTCTGTACCTACTTACAGTAGAATATTCTAGTGGGATATTTGAAAAAAATATGGCGCGGTCTGATATCTACCGGATAATCTTTAGATAGATAGGAAAGATGTGAAATAAAACTGCAATTTGTACTCTTATGACTGTCTACAAAATAATTATCCTATTGCGCCTTATGTATGTTAACTCTGTTCCAGATATATCCACCACCTAAGTTTGGCATATACATGGATCTATCTAACATACATGAATTACAACGTAGACATGTCGACTTACGTCCTATGGGTTCACCAAGCTATAGCACTGCGCCTAGTAGGGTTAGCTTTTGAGATAAACCTGGCTGAAAAATCTAAACATTTAGCTCAAAGCAAACCGTCATCGCAAAAAATTCCAACTGCAATCCCGGCACTTCAAGACGAAGTGGCCAACAAAAATGCTACCGAAATACCTCTTAGTATAAATAACAATGATATAAAAATGACGCAACCTAAAATAAATATTGGAGATGCAAATGGTGTGTTTAAGGAGCCTAATGCAGTAGATATAATTGCTTACGCGTATTATTTCATTGGATTGCATAAAGGTACGTCTACGTACGTTTCTACCTAAGCACTTAGAAAAGAGCTCATAGATACAGTATATGTAATTTTTTTACTTACTCGCTTGTGAATCAGATTCAATACTGAACAAATACTGTTGTGAATGGTTTAATAAAACAATCCCATGTGGGCGCCAAAGGGTGCGCTACTTTCGCTATTTTGTGGTATAGACCGATTTATAGACCGACGAGTGTTAAATTCTTACCCACTAAAACCACATGAAAGGAACAGTTGTTACTATCTGGACTTTAAAAGAGACCATGATTCTCTGAGTCTTCGTTTTCGGTGGTCAGAGGTCGTCAGCTAGGAAATGCCGGCGCCATCTAGTATTAGCTAAATATTGACTTGTAAAAGTGTCTATTTAAAAGATCTATTTGCAAAAATAAATAGGTATGTATCATTTATCATTTACTGTGTCAAAGATCACCTGGAATGCTGCCTGTTAGAGCACATCGATAGGAGAACGTAAAGGGGTCTTCCATGAACCTAGCTCGCTTCACAATTTTTTTTTAAATATATCATATAACTACATATTTATAAACAAATTTTGGCTTTTCAGGTCCTTATTACAGATGGAAAATATTCACCGAACACTTTAAAACACCATTCGGAGTTCTGGGCGATTGTAGAATAATAACTGAACAGAAATTGAAAAAGGCTTTCATATGCGGCATAGTTTATATGCTGTTACGACTGAAATTTCCTCTTCAGGTTTGATAAAAAAAAAACTCAAGTTTAAGTTCAGTAGGTACAAGTACCTACCTAAAGTAATACTTAACCAAAACAGACCTTAAATTTGGTATCTACAACTGCTGGACAAAAGTCGATAGATTTCCAGAACTGGTTACATCCCTTGCATCCATTTCCGACAGGGCCTAACGCGCGTGACACAGGAAGGGTTCCGGAAGTGTAAATTAGGTCCCGAAGGCCCCCAATATTGTGCTGAATACTAATAAATACTAAATACCCTGCTAACTGAATATTTTGAATATGAATCCACGACTTAGAACACGAATCCAAGTCTTATGAGTTATTATGATTACCTTAGCAAACGGATGATTGTCCTATAGACTACTCACAGAGGTATAGGGCTACACCATTTTGAGATTATTCTCGTACTGTTTGGTGCCTTATACAGCACATTTGAGCAAGATACCCAGCTTTTGTTTTACCGGTAGCTATCTATATAAAAAACTGATTTAGTGTATTCTTATGATTTTTTATTGCAGGTATATTACGAACCGGAATTCTATGCAAGTTATGGCACCGACTTTCGGTACTTATACAACATTCCGCAAATGTTCATGTATGTTCTTCAGTATCAAGTTGTAATGATGCTGTGCACGAGCGTGTGCACTGAGGCAGGCTTTGGTGTATACCCTACTAAGACACAGCCAATTCCCGGCCATGGACCGTCTGCACGGTTCAGCTTGCTACACCTCGCGTAAGCTCATTAACTTATTTCTACCTAGTAATTTTGCCTCAAACGACTACGATATATTTTTAAGTATCATAAATATTATGATCATCCTGCGCACCATGGGCAATCAGCCTCATTAAAATCAACCTGACTTCCGTGTGGTTTATCCATTTATAAGAAGACTTAAGTAGGTACCTACTCGTTCAAATCTAATAAAATCTTTATCTAAGACCTAAGTCATTAGATACTGAAACCAAACTAAAAATTAAAAAGATAGAAGAAGAACTTGATAATTTCTTTAGAATTAGTTGTCAAGCATTATGAACAATACTATCTACCTACCATACCTACATAATTATTTAAAATTTTCCATTCCTGACGTAGCTCTAATTTGAGTTGAAAAGTGTTACCGTACTACTTACGAGTATTATTAGCATAGATAAAGGAACATGATATTAGTTAGGTATTAGGTAGGTACGTTACGTGTTTTAAGTGTTGCTAAGTTAAATGAAAGTATATCGATACCTATATTGATTACTACTAACGGTTTTTGTCGCGTTAAATTGATATAATTAATCACGTTTTCGTTTCCTTTTCCATTCCCTTTACAGCCTCCATAGTCCACGTGACCATGGACCTGTAGATTTAGGTGGTCTATATGTGATTTCTGTCTTTTTGATTATTGGTGTCTTGCTGTCAGTAAGTATATCATCAAATCGACCAGCACATCTCTACATGTTTTATTTCAATATAGGTAGTGATATGATTCAAAATTAAAAGCTAGGCAGATACTGGATTTAATTTAAACACCTTCAACAGTTTCTTCTGCAACTAGAAAAATCTTTGCTAGTAATTACCAATAGGTACCTACTACATATTCAATAGTAGTTAAGGTTTATTTATTTGTTTTTTTTTTTATCTTGCAGATCAATCGCCGAAGACGTGGCCTTAGAACAGGAATATAATTTCGCCATGCTCAAATCTTTTGAAATCGACAAGCTCCTGATCGGGCCTCGCATGAGAGATACCTTGAGGGGTTGGGACATGTCCACCCGCTACTGGTTCTGGGCACATACATATAAGGGCATGGTCAAGTCGAATAAGGATGTGAGGTCTGTTATCTATAAGTAGGTATCCATAAAACCTTCTGATTGTTAAGGGGAGGGTTGCGTCAACTTAATTTCCTAGAGCGAGCTCTAACGAGCATCAGTGCGTTGAATGAGGATTTTATTTTTAACTTATGACGACGGCTGATTTTGTGAAGCAACCCTTCCTGACAGTAAAATTTGCATTAGAGTAGTCCCTGGTTAAAGCTATGCTCAATTTAGATAACTGTTTTGTCCGTTAATGTTTAAAGTAACAATTAATAAAGTTATTGTAAAAGAGTAGGTAGGTACTTAATTCGGCCGGTTTGATACCTACACCGATGCTTAAGCAAACTAAGCTAGTACCGTGTCTTATAAGCTTACCTCTGTTCAAGTTATTTGCTGCTTATTGTTAAATGGCAAATAGAATAATACGGTTACTTCTCTTGACTCTTGAATTTCTTTAAGTTGCGTCTTATAGGCGTCGCTATTTTATATGGAAAACCAAACAGTCAATGCTACGGTAACCGCTTACCATCAGGTGGGTCGTATGCTTGTTTGCCACCTTAGTAGAATAAAAAAAATAGTCAAATAGTGTAATTAATTCTATAAATAGCACTGCTCTGTAAGTGACTCATGTTTTAACTTCGCACCGAGGTAAGTAACGAAACCAAACGTTACAATAGGTATGCGTGGGCAGCGGAGCCTGAATTTAGGTACCCTGACTTGTTAAGCAGTGTTTCCTCATATAGATGGTGTTTTCTGAATTTTCCAGAAGCGCACTGTCATTTCTGGCTTGGACGGTGTGGTGCGGACCGACCATTCAACAACTGATTATCTCAAGCACATTGTGGGTGCATCTCCACCTAGAGAATGAATATGGTGAACTGTATGACACTAATGTATCGGTAAGTTTATTTTTAACCTATCAAATCCCGGAGACTGACGTAAAGATAGTCGAAGTTCTGAAGTTCTAAATTCAACATGTGAGGAAAAAGCGTTTTTTAAACGGAAATTGCTATGACTAGAAAGGTACAGTGGCCAGCACATCAAGCTACTCCAATCTGTCAACTTTCTTTGATAGATTTTCAACTTTAATACAAAATAATAAGGTACGTTTTCAATTGGGAAAATTTGACAGTTTGGGATAGCTTGATCTGCTGGCGTCTGTACCTAGGTCGACCACCTCCGTCCATAAACATATACGTATAGTTAGAGCAATATAATATAATTATTTTAATAATGTAGGTGTATACGAATTTATCATATAGGTATCTAGAATTTATATATATTTTCTGCAATAAACCTATTTTATTTATTTATATATTAAATATAAACATCAAACATACATATTTACATAGTCAGTGACGTAATTAGGTACCTACTGTTTAAAAAATATCATCACAATCGCCTATTGTTTGTAGGCTTATCGCTTGTTTGTTGCAAGGACGTATTCGTTATAGACACTGACTTCCATCAAAGAGATAGCCAAGTGCCACCTAATATCAATCAAAGAATCATTCATCGTTACATACAATAACATCTTTCAAAAAGGACGATTCTACTTACTGTAGGTTCTAGACAATGGATATACTTATATACTTTTTTTTTGTAAATACTTACTCTTATTACATATAAGGAACACCCAGCCAAACACAAACACTAAGTATGTTCATCACTTAATATTTCTTGTGGGAATCGAATCCACGACCACGTGATCGGCAGTCCGACACTCGATCAATTAGACCAATCAACAGATTGGTCACAACAGTGACATGTGTGTTTTGTGGTAATAATAAGGTATGTTATAGTTATTGGCACGTAAGGTGGCAAAAAAAAGCAGTGATAGCCTAGTGGTATGAAATTGAACTGCCAAGTCGAAGGTCTCGAGTTCGAATCCACGCACCTCTGACTTTTCGAAATCATGTGCGTATTAATAATTAATTATCACTCGCTTAAACGGTGAAGGAAAACATCGTGAGGAAACCTGCATGCCTGAGAGACTCACGACGGTGTGTGAAGTCTGCCAACCCACACTAGGCCAGCGTGGTGGACTATAGCCTCATCCCTCTCATTCTGTGAGGAGACCCGTGCCCAGCAGTGGGACAATATATGGGTTGATGATATGAAGGTGGCCAAAGATTTTGTAGTGGAGGAAGTTCGTGCAACTGTTTTGTAAACCCATTTCGACTATTTTTTATTTGGTATCTGAGCATAATTATATTCTGAAGATACACAACTGCTTGAGGTTAATTAACTTTTCCTAAAACTTTAATCAACTCTCGTGCGCCCGCGATCCCAGCGTGATTATATTATTATCAAAATTTACAAACTACAACTTTAAAAGAATTGTGACGAAGCCCGATTAGAAATCTTGTAGATAGACCTTGATGGTTTGAATTGACTGGTTTGTTAATATTATAATTCTTTTAATACAAACTCACTGAAAAGGCACTCCTTCATGACTATTTATAAGTGATAAAATAAACTACGCAATTAACCACATTTATATTTCCTCAATTCAGAATAAGTTCCCGTAAAATTACTCGGCTACTATAAATACTCAAGTAAACTGTTAAATACAAATGCTGTGCCATTTAAAAAAATATTGCAGTGTTGCGGCTACTCTATCTTGATAAAAAATATCCTTAAATGTGTTGTTATTGTGATTTCCATAACACATTTTTATATATATATATACATATATATTTTTTAAGATGACAAACAGCACAATTAACATTGATAAACACACATTAAGCAATAGTAGGCCAATTAAATGTCCTCACAGATAGTAACATAGTAAATTGAGCTAGAGCAAAAGTACAAAACAAAACTATACATTACTTGAAAGAAAAAAAAAACAATAATAGTAACACAAAAATGAGTTTAAATTTAAGCAACTAATAAATACTGCATTGCAGAAACTTATGAGCAATCATCAGTAATTGTTGAGAAGAAGTCAACACACAGTAAATTCCTTGCCCGCGGTACACTGATATTGAAAATGTCAAGATTAGATTTTTTAATTAATTGATTTTAATTGTTGCACGCACGCCACGCGTACGCATTTTGGCATATTTACCGAATCTTTGATTCAGTCATGTTTAATTTCAGCTACCTACCTATTGTAAGTATATTATACCACCTACCTACACCAAACAAATCAACTCTGAAAATCTACCCTGTGACTAATTGCACGACGAATACATTGCTCGTAACATTAGTATTCTATGGAATTTCTGTTTTCAGATGAAGATGCCATGGGACCTCGGCTTTTCCATAATGCGCATCTTCTGCTTAACCTACCTGACGCCCTGTCTCATACTGAAAGACTCCACCGTTGTACTAAAATACTACAACTCTATATTTTGGGTGTACCACATGATTTTGTTATTTTTGATTTTAGGGGTCGTGGGTGTTCACAAAGAACGCCTCATGGCCAGATCAGCTGACATATTTTAATAGAAACCGCACGTGTGTTTTATTGAAATATATATGAAATACTTATATTTTGTCTTTTTTACTTTAGGGTGTCTCGACTCCTTTAAAATAAAACATAGTTATAATATTTCAATTAACAACATTTATTAATACATCCCAAACGTACATCTATAAAACAAAGTTAATAGTAAAAGCACGTACGCACTAAACGGCGTACCTATTTAATTGTGCTTAGTCAACAAAAACATATATTATTATGTGTTATCACAGACGTAAATCTAATTAAACTAACGTTATGGAAGACTTGAGACGTTGTTGGTCATTTATTAACAATAATTATGTATATTGCGGTGATTATTTTAATCTTACATAATAAATAATTTTCTATATACCTACTTAATAAATATCTATGTATTATATTATAATTTATATAATCATCATCATTATAATCCTAATCAACATTGAACAATAGTTTTAATGAATATTTTATTGTCTTTTAAGTAGATCTTCACATTTACACGTCCAATATACATATTGGTATGTCATATAATTATACTAATAAAAGTTATAGGTAATTTCATCCTACTAAAAGTTAACTTATAATGAAGTTATTTATTGCAATAAATTTCTTCTGCCACAATAGTAATCTTTGGGTTCTCAATAATAGCTTTATTTTGGACAAGTCTGAGTTCTATTAGCTTTCGAGGCAGCTTACCAGTTGCATGAACGGCTGCAAAAAAAATTACATTGGTATTAATTCCGACAGATCATTAGTGATACCCTCTCTCATTTATATAGCAATACGCGACAGCAATGTCAGGTGACATCTCCGTAAATTGACATAAAAATAAATGACAAAGACTGATAAATCTTTTGAAGTATCATTAGTATATAAATTGGTGTAGTAGTATAATAAGCGTTTTAGAATAAGGTTCTAAAACCATACGTGTGCAGCCTTAATAAATATAGGTACACCTGAGTTATATAATTATGTTTATTGTCTATTAAAAATGAAGATTTCTCTTAAGGTAGACCAAACGAATATAGAGCTTGAACAAAAGCAAAGAGCGTCGTTGTTTGTTTTTATGGTGTGTTCATCGTGTTTACACAAACATAATACCAACTAGAAAGAACGACAAAAAACATGAACTAGAATTCTTGCAAATGTTTTAGAGATATTTAGATCAGACGAACGAGTGCTCAATGCTCATTCGAGAAGCGAGCACGTTCGTACACAAGAGACCGCTCTAGGCAACAGTTCGAGCATGATAGCTTGCACGAAAAGCATTTTTAGAACATGCCATAGAATCTCCGCCAACACGGTACAACAACGAAAGAATGTTTGTCTCTGCTGGCCCCAAAAGAATTTGATGAAGGGTGGATAGATGAGCATTCGCTTGTTTGGTCTAAATCGACTTTTAGAGATTTCTAGCATGCAAATTTACAGCTTCCGATAAAGTTTTTCTGATAGATGGTAAGACCATTATTACTAGTTAAATTTAAAATAAAAAGGGACCAGATGTTATTGTAAAACCAATAATTTCGGCATATAATAAAATATAGCAAAATCGCTTGTTGTAGCTGTTGATAAGCACATCATTGTTTAACAAAGAGGTCTACACGGATAAGAGGATTGTATTTAATTAGCCTACATTGTTAGACTATGAATAAATAACATTATTATTTACGCAACACGTCACTACTCACCTCTAGCTCTCTGATATGTATCCTGCACTATGTGCTGGAGCGTTGATATAGTATTTTCAAGCGTTAATTTCAAATCACTACCAGTTTTGTAGAACCACGCCAAAAAAAGTGCAGCAAATAAATCACCGGTGCCAGTGAAATTGGCATCCACCTTTGGTATTAGAATCTGATAACAAGAATCTGTAAAAGAAACAAGTACTTAGAATATTAAAAGGGCTCCCAATACCGTCCAACAGTACGAACAACTGTTTAATATAAATTTGAAGGGTTTTTAAAGGGCCCAGTTTTAGTTAAGCACGGCATTTCTTCTTTCATTCTTCATTCTTTTGAATATAAACTAATCAAATCCTGCGCACCACGACTCTAGCCACCATCGAAACTATAATATCGGACTGAAATTTTTTTGGAAAAAGTTTTAAGCGCACTATTTTGCTTGAAACTTATAATGATCCGTAAAATAATTGAGTACCTATTTATAAATAGGTAAAAAAAAAAAGTCGCTTTTACCTATAGTACTCGCGATTGCGATCATATGCTTGTCATCCCCTAGGTCTGTACTTGATAGTACGACTGTTTTAACGCCCTTGTCATGAAGGGCTTTTATGGCCTTCAGAGCACCGTCGAGGTCTTTTACTTGTATTCCTGTCATCAATTCGGCCTCAAACTGGTTCGGGGTGATCACGTCTGCTAATGGGACTACGATATCGCGGTACACCGGCAGGATGTCATCTGGCACATACATTTTGCCATTGTCGCCCATAACCGGGTCGCAGACTGGAAAGAAAACCACATATTAAAAGTATGGAGATAAGTCTAAATGGACTTGAAAAAGGAATAAGTGCGTTACATTGATTTTAATAAAATAAATTAAGATGCTTTCCACTAGACGGTCTCGGTAATGGTAGCCATTGATTACAAATCGAAGTTCATACGTAATTGAGAAGGCAGTCGGATAAGGCGTTGTAATTACCTACTATTGTTTCGAAATCCCCTATGCTTGGTGACGTTCGATAGTGCAGATTATGATTCTGCAAATATTTGCATCGTGTGTTATGTAGTTTATAAACTTTTTCTTAGACGATTGTTTTCATATCTCTAGCATTGTGAGATGAGAGCGCAATAGGCATAATAAAATATGATGACGTTTTGATTAGGTAAATGTAAAGGAGTATGTATGGAGTATCATACAGATTCTCCTTGATAAGACCGGAACCGTGCAAATAGTTTTGACGATTCAAAAATACATATTTTACTAATGTCTAATTGAAATAAATGTTATTTACAGCAACTTTACCCTTACACTCAAAACCTAAATGTGGATAGTTACCTCACGATGCACTCAATAAAAACTTAATTAAAAAGTAATTATCTATAAATATACCATAATCACTTTTTAATTAAATATACGTTTATACATAATCACTTTTTAATTAAGTTTTTATTGAGTCATATGGTGATAGCTATATTTCTGAAGCAATAAAGATAAAGATTGTGTATCAATAAAAATACTTATTTTTTGTAGGTACTTTTAATTGCATGCCAAAAGCAATACCCCTATTCTGGTTGCTTTTTGACACAATACCCACTTCACGTTAGAGACAGCTAACATTAATATTATTTGTCCTAATTCAAACATACGATATAATCATGTACACTCTTTGTTTTTATGTGATGCAATATTTCGTAAATCAATGACATTAAAAAAATATTTGTTTGTTTGTTACTTACTATATTTTTATACACAAGTTTCATTGATACTTAGATACCGTCAGTCCGTCACGCTTGTACACATCTGTGTACTAATGTACACCCACAGTTCGCCGCTATGTCTAGGTGCCATGTAATAGAGGGCGAGCTAGAGGGATTGCTATTTATTGGGAACAAATCTAAACTCCGAGCTGCTACTGAGAATTAACACTGCTCGAACAGTGTTTTGAGTTGTCCTGGGTACATCTCCAAAGTCCACTTGGGAGACATACCCAGGACGGACAGGCCTTACGACTGCTAGGCTAATGAGACATTTATTTAATACACAAGAATAACATTTTAAATGTTACTGCTGAGTAATTGAGTTTTTATATTATTGTATGTAGTCTGCAAACAACATGATCTGCATTTTGACACACATTGTGTGATACATATTACACAATATTTGTCAAAATACAGGACAATAACAGCTCTCTGCATATCTAATTATTTTGTTGACAGTACACCATGCATCAAGTTGTAATATTTTCAATTCAAGGTCAATAAATTATTACTTCCTTATTTTATTGCCCTTAGCTATTATCTAATCTGTGCTCTTAGTAACAAATTGGTTGATGTTCATTTACATTTGAAGCCAGAACTACTTGGCTCTGTCTAATGTCTCTTATTTGTAAAACTTTTTTACAGCCTGATGCCCTAGGTACACAAAACTTTTATTTTGTGATTGTGTGAGGTACAATTATAGCGAATATGGTTGCCATGATGCTGAAATGGGACGATACATTTTTTGTAGAAAATTTTTGAAGAAAGCCTGTATTTCCTTAAGGAAGCTGCAGAAGTGTACTGATATACAATACTACATCCACAGAATGCCAGTTTGTCTTTAAGTCTCATGTAATAGGGTATGAGCTTATTATCCAGCCAGGGCCGGATCTACCATATGGCTCTTTGAGCTTCAACCCAGGGCCCCATGGATTCAAGGGGCCCCCAGCTAAGTCATGTCAAAGTCAATATAAATCAAATATTTTATTATCTCAATTTTTTCTATACTTAATAGTAATTAGGTGGGCCCCTAAGTAGTATTAGCCCAGGGCTCCCTAAACTCACGGTCTGGCCCTGTATCCAGCACATATACAAACACCAAGCAGGTATTGAGAATTTTATAGAAATACCCGATAATATGGCTTGACTGGGAATCAAACTTAGCGCAGAGAAATGCCCCTGGAAGCTCAGAGAAAACAAAGAGGCTTGTTTAAGTTATCAGTAGGCATTAATTAGAAATTAATCATCCTTAAAGCATGATAAACTACAGAACATACCTAGGTACAGTCAGCGTCAAATAGTTAGTGACACTCAGGGTATTCAAATAAATAGACGCAACCAAAAAGTCAATAATATCGGTACAAACAAAGTTTCCATATTGTTGTCAACATTATAGTCGCTCAAAAGGTCGAGACGTTTAAAACGTCATAAAGATAGGTTCAGTCAAACCGTCATAAATATGATAACAGTCATCCCGCCAATGGTATCCAAGCATTCTAAGTGTTCAAAAATATGGAACACATTAGAAAAATAAACCAGCATGTTATAGAAATAAACGGTTTCCCAAAGATGAAAACCTCTTTAGGCAATCTAGTGTTATTTGCATGTCATTCTATTTATCTATCAGTAATATCAATGTCAAGTGCAAAACTAAAGCAAGCTAGAAATATGGCTACGCATTAGTGACACCACAAAACATCGAATTATATATTTGAGGGAGGAAGATGTCTCCGTAACAGATATTTCAAATGAACTGGGAATATCCTTATGTACCTATCGTTTTAGATGTTACGTGTAGTTACCTATCGAATTATTCTCATCTCTCTAGATTCTCATTTCTGCATATTCGCACATATAAATATGTATAAACAAGCACACAGCCCGCCTGATGGTAAGCAGTCGAAAACTAGAGAAAATTGAAAAGATGCAAGTGATTATCGACCTTATTGTCATTATTTTATTGCTTATTTTTAGTTATTCATCCACTCTATTACCTTGTTTATGTTTAAAATAACAGTTTTTGAATAATAGTCAATAAGGTTGAAAACTTTGCACCTCTTTTTTGCAAGCACTATCGAGTCTAGTTTTGTCGACGTTCATTGTTAAAATAAAATAAAATGATCATGATATTGAATCATATATTTTAATTATGCACTCTTGCTCTATGAGGTATATAGTCATACTCATTATTAATGAGTTTTAGGTACATCTATTTTCAGTCAGCTGTATATTGCCAAGTATCGTAAACGGCTATGCACGAAATTCTTTACAAAACAAAAGACATGTCTATGACGTCATGCTTAAAATGAAAAGGACAACAGTAGTTTCTATTCCTTTCATTTTTGTGTATAAATGTTTTCAAATTAATTGATGTGAGAAATAATATTTAAAATGTATAGCAGTAAAGTTTATTTTTCTAATGTGTTCCATATTTTTGAACACTTAGAATGCTTGGATACTATTGGCGGGATGACTGTTACCATATTTATGACGGTTTGACTGAACCTATCTTTATGACGTTTTAAACGTTTCGACCTTTTGAGCGACTATAATGTTGACAACATTATGGAAACTTTGTTTGTACCGATATTATTGACTTTTTGATTGCGTCTATTTATTTGAATACCCTGAGTGTCACTAACTATTTGACGCTGACTGTACTCAGGTATTCAAACCTCACTACTAGAAATTATTGTGGTATTTCCTACATACCTATACTTAAAAACATTTTCATTTTCCTTATCAATGTTTTCCTCAAAGTAAAACAACTATAAACTTAACTATTACTATGACTACTATCTGGAAGCTTACCATAACTTAAGTCAGGATTCTTCTGTCTCAACTTTTTGATGATTTCTGCAATCTTTTTTAAGGAGTCTGGTGATCTTGAGTACCCAGTTAGAAAGTGAGTGTAGTAGTCAACTTCATTCAATGTCAGGCCTTCAATAAGTTCATCTAGTTGTTCATTTTGTAAGACATTGCCTTTGATATGTTTGTATCCTGTGTGTGTTGAGAACTGTACTGTGTTTATGAAGTCCACTTCAAAACCTAACACCTGAAACAATAGACAATTCATTGCATTGTGATCTATAGAAGAAATAATATATTGACCATTAAAAAAAACAATAGTTCCTACCTATAGCAGAATTATTCTAGAAAATTACCTAAAAGCAATTCTTTTAGTATATATACTGTTTTTAAAAGATCTCAAAAGTATGGTTCTTATACATCTGTCCTTTTTTTGCTGTTACATTATCTCCAACAATGTTCAACTGATTTGAATAATTTGTTATTAATGTATTAAATCAGGGGAATACATGACCTTTGGTTCAGCATTAAAAAATAACATTTTTTGTATATTTTTTTTTTAAGTTGTAAGTTGATGTTGTTTTTTCTATTCATTAAAAGTTAATTATGGTTTTTTGAATTGAAACCGTCAAGTATGAAATTACTGAAGCATTAGAAAAATCTATTGCTGGGAATGTATGTGATTTAGTGAATTAGAATAAAATTTACATAATTTTTTGTAGGAAAGTACTTTTATTAATAACATTGATTTATCTCTAATAGAACATATTTGAAAACACAAAAATAACTAGAAAATCGAGAATAGCGAAAATCAATAATTCAATACTTGAAATACAGTAAAAAATAGGAAGTATGTCAAGGTTCTTTGAAACTAAAATAAAATTTTAAGACTATGACTTAAGTAATTGAATTGAAGGACATAGGTAGTCATTTATAGTTATTAAAATCAATAGGAACTAAAAAATAAAACAAAATGATGTTTGCATTTTTGTCTAGTGTTTCAAAGTTAATGTATTCATGCATTCTGCAAATAAGTACACAAAAAGGTTACCTGTAGTGGGAAAACAGCACTCTTATTTCCAACATAGCCATGCACCACATGACTCTGGATAGATAGGACTCTAGGGGTAGAATCTGAAGACATGATCTACAAAAATATTGATCACCCAGTAATAACTATTTACCACTTATTATTGCGATAAATATTCAATGAACTTGTTGGTTGCACAGAACGTGACTGGTCAATGGACAGAACGAAACTAAATTTTTCTCGTTCGCTCAACCTTTCAAGTAAGTAAGTTTTTATCACAGAACAGACAAACGAGACATATTGATAAGATAAGACCACTGTCTGTATTACAAACAGCATCGGCGTTTTAGTACTGATTAACGCACGGCACGATTTGTGGTAACACACGACACTGCAGATTGCACACGAACGGACACGACGACACGATCGTTTGGTTCTGATTACTGATTTGTATGTTTGTGACTATTCCGCAATTTAAAATGTAGTAGTTTTATTTTATTAGAATATGTCGCAAAACGTGGGGTGCGTCGTCAGCAAGTTGGTATTTGTATCGTACAGCCTCTTTATTTTGACGTTACATTATATTACAGTTAAAAAAAGCCGTAACAATAAAGCGGTACGGCTACGGACTATTAAAATTATTATTACGTAAAACTTACATTTGTTAACGCATTTTACTAATCGTATCGATCGTAATAAAATTATTACCGTTTATCGTATCGTGCGATAATGGAAAAACACACGAGTCCCTAAGACTTGACAGTAATGACTGATGACAAGTTGACAACATTGACAACAACAAATGTCAATATCAGTTTGACGGTTAAGTAAAATTATGCCATCTTTTATTCATCTTGTATTTCAAGATTTTCAAACAGTGTTCGAAGAGCAGAATTTTACAATAACCACATCACACTTGACGCTGGCAGAATAGTCGACAACGACTCAATTGCCATCAAGGAAAAAAAAAAAGATTTTCAAGCTAAGTAAATATCTGTTAAATATTTTACATGGATCAAATTGAGCTGAATTTGATCTCTGTAAACATCGAGCTGTAAGTAATGGCAACATAATAATATCGTTTGGAAATCATTTGAAATGTTTTAGTAAAAATAAAAGTTACTCTGAATAAGTGTAATATTATTATAATATAATAATAATATACTTATTCAGAGTAACTTTTTTTAACTCTGAATATTATTCAGAGTAACTAACTTGCGCTGTACGTAAAAAGCATATTACGTAGACGGAGGAAACTGTCTACGCTCTACGGCATAATTACAAGCGATTTACTGAGAGACAATAAATTAGTAATTTGCACAAAATAATTAGGAAATAGAACCCATGAACTCAAGTTCAGCAGAGCCGCGGTTGTGTTGTGTCAACTAGACCCTTGAGGCATAACATAATTCATCAAAATTTATAAATTCTAGCGGTAATATCGGCGAACTTTCGCCTGCAGTACCTTGCACTACCTCGTATTTCCGGACAAATATGACCTTCTAAAAAAGCAGTGATAGCCTAGTGGTATGAACATTGGACTGCTATGTCAAAGGTCTCGAGTTCGAATCGAAGGCTTTTCGACTCTGACCTCTGACTTTTCGAAATCATATGCCTAATAATAATTTTATTATTAATAATTATCACTTGCATAAAACGGTGAAGGAAAACATCGTGAAGAAACCTGCATGCCTTAGAGACTTCTCTCCACGGTGTGTGAAGTCTTCCAACCCGCACTAGGCCAGCGTGGTGGACTAATAGCCTAATCCTTCTCATTCTGAGAGGTGAGTCGTGCTCAGCTGATGATGGGCCGATATAGGCTGATATAGGCCGGCAACACGCTTGTGACTCTTCTGGTGTTGCGGGTGTCCATGGGCGGCGGTAATCGCTTACCATCACGCGATCTGTCTGCTCGTTTGCCCTATATCCCATAAAAAAAAACTGCGTCATTGTAGAGGTCTGGTCATACTTTCTACTTTTTTTTTTGATTGTGTAGTATCAAATGCTTGTCCTCTATTAGTTTTTTTTTTGGGACATTTTTAAACAGCACTATGTGGTCCCAAACTAAGCAGAGATAGTATTATGGGTACTAAACAATAGATTTATTACTTAGTTTTTTTTTGTGAATATAATATATTCACTTATGTATTATATACTTATAAATATAGATATGAAACACCCAGACAAACACATAAGTTTATCACTTAAATATTTGACTCCTGTGGGATTCGAACCCACAATACCATGATCAGCAGTCCAAGAAATTAATTATGCAATTCTGCTAACTTTCTTGGAAATACAGGTGTTTGATGTTTGTGATGGTAGGCATGTAATATTTCATCATCATATCAGCCACAGGAGGTTCACCTCAAGGTCACTCAGTGAGGTATGGAGAGAGCTATCTCAGTATTACTCTATGGGACTGAATCAGAAATGAGGAGATCCATAGAAAGACCAAAGTTGCTGACAGCTAAAAGGATGTAATATTTAATACAATGTAAATAATAAATTTATGTATTACAATAATTAGGGTTTATTGAATACTGCTACTACTATTGCTAGGTTGCTCTTGTGTCATTTCATATGCTCTTTCTAATGTATCTGTAATGATCTTCATATCATTTTCAATACTCCTGGCCCAGTTTTCTACATCTCCTATTTCTTTGAGAGCACTACTGAAGTTCTCAACGAGGGCAAGCCACTGCTGTGTCTGTTTCGCAAAATTAATTGCTCCTTGATGCAACAGTTTCGCTTCAGCATCCAGTTTCTTTTGATTTAGGTAAGCTTGTGCCACTCTGAAAGCAGTGAAATAAACTGTTTTATTGCAATTCTTTGATATATTTCTTAATTCATTGAATAATATAATTTCATTTCTTAATGTGTGTTGTTGTAGTTCTTGACAGATAGTCAAGTTGAGGCCCAGTGTGCAAAATAATTTTTCTATCATATCCATGGTGCCTAATTACAAATGAAATTGTAAGTACCTTTATTTATGATAACTGCCTTGTTATTCATAACCGCAACTGCTAAAGACCCTGGTTTCAATTCCCAGTCCAAGCAGTTTTACATATAGGGTTTTCTATGAAATTCTTAGTTGCAGCTCGGAATTTGGATATGTGCCCAGTTGATGGCAAAAGGCTTACCCCATATTACATGGGACTTAAACAGAGGCAAACTGTGCGAGTACATTGGTAACCCTTTGCTTTACCCTACTGGAAAGCCAGACATGATGTGATGTTATGTTATATTTAATGATTTAATGGTGAACTAATTAATTACTTATGTGGTACACAATAAAGGAATTCAATAGTATTCATTCAAATTGTAATTGATCTAAAATTGGTTAATGCTTAAAAATATTTTTCCTTACCCAACATTGAGATGGTCCACAAGTGCCTGAGTCAAATCGTTAGCTGCAGCTATGCACTCCTTGCGTTTCTGTTCTGAAAGAATCAGTTGTTTTTTTTTCAGTTTAATTGACCTAGTGTATACTGCTAATGTAATAACTTTTCAAAGAATTATTTACCTTGTATTACTCTTTTTGAAGCTTGTTTTGCTTGGTGTTCCTTTATAAGTGAAGATAACATGGTAAATAGGAATGTTCGGGGCTCTTAGGGGTTTATATTTAATTTGAGTATCGGTAGACTGTGTTTACCAAGTTAATAAGTTCGTCACATAATAATATCAAAAAAGAACTAAATAATCACTGTATGTTTATACTGAAATCTACAACTTCACAGTTCACACGAGACGAGAATCGAGATTATTCGTGATATCGATGACGTTGACGTTGTCAAATGTCAGTCTAATCTAATGTGCATGTTTCGGTTCGGGTGTCGTCAGTCAGTCCAGTACTAATTTTGCGGGGTAGACCGAGGAAAGCTAAAGACTATTATTTAGGCTTTGATTAATATACTTGTCTAGATGGAGCAATGCAAACAAACGACACGCGAAAACTGGGGCCAAATTGCGTGATATGTGTGAGTACCGCTTGTGTACTTATTGTAGTCAAACTGTCAAGGTGTGCGTGTTTAGGGATGCCTGCTCCAAATTATTAACTTACCTTTTCTCCATTATTTAATGGGATGACAGTTAAACGAAATAGGCTGAATAAAGTAATTATTTTGTAGATTAGTGTTTTATTTATTTTAATAAAAACAAAAAATACAATGAAAAAATATATACAGCAATTTATAGATCAAAATCCATCTCTTTGTATTTGTTTTCGAAATAGTTTTTTTTTAATATTTCATTTCGTGTCCAGGCAAGTTATCATTTACTGATCAAATAAATTATGTAGGTAATTATTAAAATAATAAAATTTTCTCATCGAAAGATGATGACTGATATTTGCATTTTATATCCCATAGTTTCGCTAAAACTCCCTTGTAATAAATTGACAACACCGGCTAATCTGTCGAACCTACAAATTAACGAATTGAAAAATCATGTTTTCATAAAATAATAGAGGTTAAATAACAAAACTTACCGATGTAATGTGATCTTAGTGTAATTATACGGTTTTCCCACATAATTGCGACACAATTTGACAGCACATACCGACATAATTAATTATTTTTCGAGAACTCCACACCCTGAAGTGATCCAAATGACACTGACGTAAGTGAGAAGAGAGTCTACCAATTTTAGTAGACTTTATTTGGGCCGTTCTGTACGTGTCAATGTGGCATCTAGACAAGTATATAATCAAAGTATTTAGGTTAGCGTGCCGCTGAGCGAGACAAAAAATAAAGGTACTTGTAACTTTAGGGTTACCATTTAAATTATTTTACCTCAAATCTTAGTTTTTACCAGACAACGCCAGAAGAGATATGTTCTCTATCTACCTACAGGGCTTATTTAGCCCTAAGTTATTTATAACTAGAAATAAAACATCAAAGCCAAATTATAATTTTTTTATTGTCTGAAATAGTACCAATTTTTTATGAAAATTTCTTATTCTTTCCTTTGGTTCAAAACATCTTTTAGATCCTATTTTCTTCAATAATAAATAACTATTATGAAAGTGTTTGCTGCATATTTTAGAGCTTTTCTTAGGCAGCCAGATGTTTCTTCTTGTTACTTTAATCCATAATTTTCATGATTCTGGTTTTTCGGGATATCTGAAAAACCAGAAGGCGTTAGGGTTAAACGACAAATACTTAATTATTCATCAAATATATATAGATATTGAACGAAATTATTAAATTCTATGTTCATTTCCTTACTATTTTCCATTAAAAACTGGGGCAACTTCCTAGCACAAAGTGGCAACACTGAACTTTTAGGTTATGTTTTTATCATTAAGTAAAAATATTAAAATAGCCGCTTATTTGAAATAGCAGTATCTGATCTAGATAATAAAGCATCACAACAAGTGTTAAATTGAAAAACTTTTAGCAAATAAACAAAAAAATGTGATACTTACGAATGAAAAGATAAACCGGGAATTTTCTTCTCACTATCACTTTTGCAACCAAGAACACTGCACCGTACCATTTTGCAGTATTAGATAAAGATCCTGCTCAAAAGCGAACACATAAGAATACAAAATTGATGAACTAATCATTAGAAAATTCAATGTTTATCACAAGTCAATCTGTCACGAATACTCAATCAAAACGTCAAAGTTTGTTTAGCAAATGAAGTGCTGACCTTGAAAAAAACGGCCACGCGGTGAGGGACAAAAAATAGCATATCGTTATCTCTTTTATTCTCGCCCGAGAATAAAAGAGATAACGATATGCTATCTGGTGTATATTTATCCCTTTTTTTGCTGAAGAGAGATAGATGTATCCAGCAGTCTATAGTTTCCTCTGTCTACGTTTTGCGGCAACGAGTTTGTTTGCAATAACTACCTAAACGTTTATCTACAAGTCTTCATCACGGTCTCCACTCTCCCGGACGGACTATACTTAAAATTTATTGCTGCACATTATAATTACATAGCATATTATTAAATGCAGAGTATACAGATGTCGGTTGCCACTTACTCCATGGCGTCATGAAATTAGGTGAAAGTCTGGTACGCTTTCACGTGTAAACTGCTGAACCAATTTGTATGACTGGTGGTGGTACAGATATAGATTAGACCTTGGAGAAAGACATAGAGTACCTTTGTCTTATAAAGCCCTTAGGAATGCGGGTGAAACTACGGGCAACAGCTAGTATTATAATCCTAATCAAATGGCAAGGTCATAAAGACGTAAAAAGATACCCAGGAGTCGGATAAATATCCAGTTAAATTCAAATTCAGGTATTTAACTGGCTAAGTGGTTTTATGTGCCTCATTAATCTAGTGTTCATATACGCCACTGCTGCGCTTGAAGTCTTGAGTTCGATTTCAAGGTCGAGCAGTGTTTTTTATGAGCTTCTCAGGAGCTGCTTGGAATTTGAATTTGTGTTTTGCCCCCGATTACCTACATAGGACCTAACTTAAAAATACTTAAAAAGAACTGTAGGTGTACAAACGTTTGCCTAGTCCTTCGGGGAGTACAGGCGTAATAGTATTTTATGTTGTTTTATTTACCTGTGTAAATACCTACCCATCTTATGGGTAAATAAAACATCCCGGGGTAAATAAAACAACCCGGGGTGAATAAATCCGTACGTTTATTTTTAAAATAATTAAGTTTATAAAACACAATTCTTAGTATGATAAGGGCCGCAAAGCGGGCA
Organism: Acronicta alni; assembly: GCA_964056405.1. NCBI lineage: Eukaryota > Metazoa > Arthropoda > Insecta > Lepidoptera > Noctuidae > Acronicta > Acronicta alni. The sequence continues at coordinate 9,407,074 of OZ043927.1, read as the reverse complement.
AATAAAAATGTTTGCCATCATCACACGTTTGGCGCAGTGGTTGAACGGTCGGCATTTTTGGACGGTTTGTGGGTTCAATCCCCGCACGGAGCAAATATTTGTATTACCTACAGGTACTTAGTTGTTTCGGGTCTGGTTGTTTGTGTAGGTATGTGAAAGTTTGTGTTTGTAAACGGACCCTCGATAAAGGAGAATTCCTAGCGTAAAAAATTCGTTGCCCCGATTTTTTTAAATATACAAAAAAAAAAAAACAGTTTAATTTATTGCAACACGAATCACGATGATAAATTTGAAGAATTCATTTAAACCCAGCGGGTTCTGGACCTATCATCGTAGTGAGGGGACTGACGTACCGGTATTTATTTTACTTAGACGGACTTGACGGGCTTCAGGACTTGCTTATTCTTGGGCGGACAGTAGTCTAGCACAACATTCAGTAGTAGTCTATAATTTAAATTGAGAAAATAATTCTTCTCGAGGTGTCTCTACCTAACTACACACAGCATAAACATTCTTGTGGTGAAGGAGTTTGGAGGATACCTATCCTCCGAGCAAATAACAAGGCTAATGGTGAAGTAGAAGGTATCGAATCGTACCAAAGGGTAAATTTGGAAACTGCTGTATTTCGTGCCGTCGGTAATGATGCGGTTAATTTATATTTTACAACTCTGTCGCTGGACTCCACCGTTGGAAGCATACGATTGCATTGCATTAATTATACCTACCTTGCTAATGGAAGAGGCCAATATCGATTTTCGCTTATCGCTTACGACGGCGCCAGCTGCGACCCATTGGAAAAAGATTTCAAGCTTGTTTCGTTTTACTCATTTATGTGTAGGGCTGCAGAGTTCGATCTGATCAAATCAAATACTGTTATGCGTAGTCGAATACCAAAAATGTTACCCAACCAGTAACTAGGTACTTATTACAAATACACAGGAGTAAATTTCAAAATTGCTATTGGACGTCAGCGTCCTCGTAACGTCGAATTACCTATTTATTATATTTTTTTCTATTATTAGTTTAATGCATAACGTGATGTCATTAATCATGGTATGGCTACATACGATCATAAAATGATATACCTAGATAAGTTTAAGATGATAAAAACACGGTTGTTTTCGTAAATGTTATATTTTTATTTCTATTTTTTAAATTTGGTCACGTTAACACGTACAGTTGTAACATTATAGATACACCCTAAATTCTACTACAGTCTTCATATAAATGAGAAGCGAAAATAAATTATGCTTGTTTCCTGTCTTCGGCGTGGCTTACCGCACCGTATTTTGCTTTGAGTTTCTCGTTGAATTCAGGGTCGTCCCAGCCCCATAGGTGGTGTGTACCGTCTCCTGTGCGGTGTACACGCTGCTTTATAATTTCAGGGGACACGTATTTCAGGTCGTACGCTTGGCCAATCTATGTAGAATCAGAAATCAGTAAAAATATTAATTAATGAATTATTGAAGTGATTCATTTAAATTGTTGTTATAGGTATCTGAATATAGGTATCGCTAAGCATTAAGTAAGCTGTGTTCAGTAAGAAGGTACTTATCTATAATTTTCGGACTCGATAGAGGATACCTACTTATGATGGATAAATATTATAATTACAAGATTGTGCTTTTCTTATAGGTACCTAATCTAATCAATCCCTCAATTAATATTGGAATCTAGAGGAGGTACCTATACTTTATTTTGGTACCCTTCAAGCCCGTATCTACCCCAAATTGACAAATATTGCGGTTGTCATGTAATATTGCACCTGCTACATCATATCTGCACCACCCTATGGTTAACTCCTAGAGAATACCTATGGCACTAACGTCCGTCAACGTACATTTTGTGTTGCATTATTTGTTAAGCACTATTAATAATAAAAAAAACATTGCCGATGAATAATAAAAAGATATTGTGTTTCTTGTTCCAGTGCCAAAATTCAAACTTTCATCCATAAAGACTTACAGCAAGTTCCTACTAGCACAAGTTAAAGTTTTGCGAGCAGCGTAATTATTCCTGCGAAATAAGTGGCCATTACTAGCGCAATATTATTTCGCAACTGAGATTTCTATATTTTAAGATTTCTCCCAGAACAAAGCACTTCAAATGTTTTTTTAAATATCAACTTTCATATATGTTTAATAAAATGATTTTTTTTTAATTTCATCTTTTAAAGATAATAATGGCAACCCTCAATTCTGGCTGACCGCGCAAGAGTTATTTTTCCGCTATTACACAGTTTTATTAAAAGAGGCATATTGAATACACACCTTTGCCATGAGCTCGATAAACACGATTGTGGGTGTGAGCATGTTGTAAAGGGGAAGTTCAGTCGCGCGATAGTCCCAAGGAAAAGTGTGGTGGTAGTTGTGGAAACCTTCTACACAGATCATCCATACTCCAATGTTTTCGCGCGGGTTCAGTGACCTGAAAAAAAAAAAAATTAAAAAAAATATCTTTAGCGTGAACTCCGAGACGCTTTTAACAATCTGTTCTATTTTCAAACAAAGTAGGTTTTAAATGATTTGCAGTTTGGAAGAATGATTGAATGCTCTTGCTCGAGTCTTTTTGCGCATATATTGGTTTATGTTGGTGGCACTGACCTCTTTATAAATTTATTATTTATTTAGGTAGGTGAGTCCTACCGGTGAGCTTTAACGTATTTCTCGAGACCATGGTACATCAACTTGACCGAAACGTCGAGATTAGTTAAAATTATATTTTGAAACATTTATAGGTCAAGAGTCGGCTTATTGGAGTATCGTGGAATGAAAATAGAAACTTAAGCAGCATAATCTGTTATAGTAAAATTTGCCATCGACAGTTCGAGGACAATGGAAATTCAAAAGGTTTGTTCCTACTTTGTTAATAAAATCTTGCGGCGGCACACAACAGCAGGCCAAGGCAAGGATAGGTATTAGGCACAGCGTTCTTGGGTTTGTCTGTAATAACTCAGATTTTTGAGACAAAAGGTAGCCTGCCTATGTTCTCCAAGATCTAATCGATCTCTGTACCTACCTACCAAATTTAATTAAAATCGATATTGCGGTTTAGGCATGAAATCGGAACAGACAAACATTTACTGTCGCATTTATAATATAAGTAGGGACATAGGTATTGTTTAGTTTAGGTACCTATTAATATAACTGGCTGACTCTATTTCTATTACATTCGTGAATATTGTGCCGAACAATTACATGATACTACGTATTTATATGAAGTAACTTGAAGCATACGTAGACGCTAATCGGCTTACACAGTGTAATCAATTACCACTGAAGTAGACTGCCTACTTGATTGCGATGTATTATTCATGATCCATTATTGTTTGTTATTAATTATTTAAGTGCGATCAACTGATTACTTACGGAAATATCTAAATATTAAAATAAATTTTGGTAAAAAATAGTTTAAGTAGGTACTAGATTTGTTTTAACGTTGAAAAACATACTATGTAATATACCCAAGTATATATTATACCCAATACAATACAAAAAGGCACATGGAATTCATTTAATTTTATGAAATTAAATGCGACCTCAAGCAAGATTAGAACTATCACCACATACTGTTCCACTGCTGGGCACGGGTCTCCTTTCAGATTGAGAGGGATTAGGCTATAGTCCACCACGCCGGCCTAGTGCGGGTTGGCGGACTTCCCATACCGTCAAGAAAAATCTCCAAGGCAGTCAGCTTTCCTCACGATACTTTCCTTCATCGTTTAAGCGAGTGATAATTAATTAATAATACGCACATTTATTCGAAAAAAAGAGATCATAATGGTATGATCATTGGACTACCAAGTCGAATCCAAGGCACGCACCTCTGATTTTCGAATTCATCATTAGACTCACTACACTCTCACTGCTCTCGAAATTTAAATGTAAGTAATACAATAAAAAAGTTACAAAATCTCTTACTTGTCATAAGGCCTGTATCCGAAAGTATGTGCGAAACTGTTGACGCTCCACACGACGTTAATTCCGCAGGTGTATCTTAAGATTGTGGGAATGAAGAACGCGTTCGTCCACGTCTCGCCCCAGAAGTACACTGGGATCACAGTTGGCAGCAAGAAACACAGCAGCGGCATAATTTTCATGTAATGCCTAAGGATGAAATCCAGAGATATACATGTATTCCTAAAAGGCAGCGCCAGCCCTAGCCCTTGATCAGCGATCGGCGAGATAGTCTTTCAGCGTCCTTTGGTTGACTCTTTCACTTCACGTAAATTGTACAGACGCCAGCAGGTCTAGCTATCCAAAACTGTCAAATTTTCCCAATTTAAAATTACCCTTATGGTTTTGTATTAAAGTTGAAAATCTATCATAGAAATTGAGGTAGCTTGATGTGCTTGATATAACACCAGTGCACAGTGTAACAAAATTATGTATTGTCTTTTTGGTATAATTTGGTTAATAGGTTTAGGTAGAATAAGTACCACGTGCGTAATAGATGACGAGATCCAAACCTCAGTAAGAACTTTTGTACAGTAACTCTAATAAGTAATGCCAATTGATAATTTTCATGATAATCAGAAAAACACTAATCTATGACGATAATCGCAAAAGTCAAAAGAAGTACTTTTAAAAGTTACAATATTTTATTCACAGCATAGAACAATTAAAAAGGGGTTAAAAATGACAAATGAAAGTGTCATGATATTAAAACATAGAGGCGTGTGTTAGTAATTATGTAGTAGACCTTCAACTCCGTCGGACCATCAACAATTCAGCATAACAAGATTTAATTTATGTCAACATCAACTTTATTTCACACTTTATAATACCCTCGGCTCGGCCTAACGTCATTTGAAGTGACGCTTACGTGTGATAAAATAAAAATGTCTTCTATTCATTTAACAAAAAGTGTTCAGGAAAATGTTATTTAACTTAAACTTTCCGAGAAGGGGTGGCTCGGATACGTCGTGTTTCTTTATTTTACCTCCACAGTTAAAAGACACAAAGGTCTTGGAAAAATATGTTTGCTTTTTCTTTTAATACCCGGTACAGCAGTAGCTTTTGTAAGCGCACGTATAAATAAATATATTTGAGACAGACATGACGACACTGCTACCATATCTGCGCGATATTGGTTGTAGCTTATATTTTGCAAGATACTACTTTTATCTAGAAGATATTTTTTTTTTCTAAAAATGAGAAATTGAACTAGCGGCTATTTATATCGGAACGTTTATTCGGCTTAAGAACACGTCTTCGTCTTTTTCCTCCGTGCTTTTTCCCAACTATGTTGAGGTCGGCTTCTAGTCTAACTAGAAGCGGCTGAATATCAGTATTTTACACAAAGCGACTGACATCAGACCTCCGCAACCCAATCTCTTGAATCTCTTGAAAATACTGATTAGAGGATAGATTGGTTGTCAAACTTTTTGGTCTTCTTATGGCAACCGAGACCGACGGCTTTACGGGCTCTCCGAGGCACGGAGGGGTCTCGAAGTGTAAGGGATGTTCATCCATCCACAGACTTACCACGACTAGCGCGGCTTAACCTTGCAGAACAGTTGATGAGCTTAGTTATGACAGCCACGAGCCCCTCAACAAGCCTCTTCGTATGGATACATAATCCTACTTAGACCTAAGTAAGTGTCGGAAATCAGCATACTTTAGGACCCAACTTGGTGACCAATAAGTGGCCAATAATTTCATGTAATTGACTTACTTCTTCTGGAACATAACAACTGGATCAGCATATAAGTCAGTGAGATCAATGCGTTTTCCACCTTCAATAACTTCGGGACTCTTCTTGCAGCAGAGCCAGCCCATGTGGGAGAAGAAAAGGCCACGCTCTGCGTTGTGAGGGTCTGCGTCGGTGTCCGCGTACTTGTGGTGTGTGCGGTGATCACGGGCCCACTCGAATATGCAGTCCTGGTATTTGGAAAGGTAAGATTATTTATTTAATTTTTTAGGATTGCCAACAGTCGTAACAATATTTAAAGAAAATGGTACAGGCTTAGAACTTACAAGCTTACCTTGCACAACCACTTACAGGCAAACACCACATGCATTTCATAGAAGACTAGTTAAAATTAAGATTATCTAATTAGTAGTAGGTATACTGGCTACTGTTGCCCACGGTTTCGCATCTTAAAAGTTTTTTTGAGACAAAGGTACCCTATGTCCTTCTCCAAGGCCTAATCTACCAAATTTCATTAAAATCGGTTCAGCGGTTTAGGCGTGAAAGCGTCTCAGACGGACAGAGTTACTTTCGCATTTAAAGTATTTGAAGGTAAAGTATTTTAATTCTAAGGAAAATGTTCGTGCAATAATTTTCTACAACTTTACAAGAGGCCTGACACGGCTTCAGTGTTTTGGAGAGCTATCATCTGTATTCAGTGATGAAGCCCCATGTCTGCGGATAGTCGAACGCTGGTATTTAGAATTCCAGCGTGGACATACTAGTGTTAGTGACAAATCTCGCGAAAGACGCCCAAAATCCGCCTTCACTGAAAATAACATCATTGTGAGACAACTAATTCTCGAAGATCGTCATCTGATGTATCGAGAGATAGATGCTCTATGAGGCATCTCAGGGACAACCATTCAGAAGATCTTGCATGAAGCGCTTGGTGTGAGAAAGCTAGTTTGCCGTTGGATACCGCATCTGCTTTCCGACGATCACAAGGCGGCCCGCGTCAGATGGTGTAAGAAAACTCTGCAAAGGTTCAACCGAGGAGAGTCAAATCACGTCTATGACATCATCAGTGATGACGAATCTTGGATCTATGAATACGATCCTGATTCCAAACAACAATCTACAATCTGGGTCTTTCAAGACGAGCCAAAGCCGACTAAAGTTGTTCGTTCTCGAAGCACTTCAAAGAAGATGGTGGCCACGTTCGTTGCAAAAACCGGCCATGTTGCGACTCTTGCACTTGAAGATCGTAGAATGGTTAACGCAGAGTGGTATACCACAGTTTGTTTACCACAAGTCATCGCCGAACTTCGAAAATCTAACTCAAAGCGACGCATCATCCTGCACCACGACAACACAAGCTCACACAGCGCTCGTCAAACGATTGAGTACTTATTTGAAGCAGGAAAAAGTAGAAATTCTTAACCATTCTCCATACAGTCCTGACCTAAGCCCTAACGATTTCTTTACATTTCCTAAAATTAAGAAAAGTCTTCGTGGTCAAAGGTCCAGTCCGGTGAAGAAGCAGTCGACGCTTTCAAGTCAGCCATTTTGAATACCTCCACAGCTGTTTGGGCAATAGGTAACAGTTCGCCTCTTACCTCTTGCTCGTACTGTATTAGTGCTTCTACTTTGATTTACTTTACATCACTCAAAGATTGTCTGGTAGAAAATACCGAATGGCATTGAGACCGTCTTCGTAAACTTTTGTACCTTTTTTATTATACCTGGGGAGGTGACAGGTTATGTCGGACGGACTCTTTTGTAACTAAATACATAAAGAATAAAAAAAGTCTAATTTACACTTCAATTGAACCTATATCACCAGTTTCATTAACTAGCACTTACGTACATTAATATCTAAGTAAACAGTAAATTTCTTAATATAACAGCACTCAATAGTAATTGACTTGATAAGGACTGGTAATTATCAAAGTAAACGCTTCTAAGGTAAAGGGCTGCTTCAACTACCCTACATGTAATAAAATAGTATAGAAAATCTAGTGTTCATTTTACACGTGCGCTTTATACGTAATACAAATAAAAAATTCCCCGACCTCTTTCTCTCTGAGGAATAAAAAACAGCCGTACGTGAGCTAGCTCTCCGAAAGTTACGAAAAAAAAACTTCGCTCTATAAAAATGTTCTCTAATTGTTCTCACTCGAGTGTACAGTGTTCTGTTCGATTTTTTTTAAACTTGCTCATTGTAACCGCATTAACACATATTCCCATTGTAGTATTTGCCCTCACATTTATACTTTTCTATGTATAAAAGTTATTAGCCATTGGTTCTGTAGTATTTGCCAAACCTTTTATAACGTACGGAAAATCCGGTCGCAGAGTAAGTCGGCCGACTAAAAATCGCATTTGCCTTCTCTAGCCCTATATGTCACGGTCATAGCATTCGTGACATTCGCCACAACCATGACAGGTTGTGGTCCAGCGCTCGATGGACCCCTTTTAGGCCTAGGCCTCTCCTCACTTCCTACTAGGAGGTGCAAGTGAATCAAACATTGTGTAGTCAGACGGCGGTTTAGTTGCCCACCCCTATAGGAAATGTGATATCGCGCGCGCATTTCTGTTTCTATTATAATACCTACTTCTAAATCTGTCCATAAGTTACGGGTACCGCTTACCATCAGGCGGGTTCTCTATTTACTTGTATAAAATATTGAGTCTGTGGTCCGTCCTTTTGGACTCGGTAAGTCACTAGTCTCTTTAAGTGCGCTCACCTGAAAGCCCATGGTCTGCCATAGCATGAGGACTATGCGGAGAGGGGTACGAGCCTTGAAGCACCTGTGTGTCCAAAGACGATGAGATCCAGCACCAATTCCTATGGCGCACATGAGATGGACTGCAAATGCTGTAAAAGACCGTTTAATTAGTAAAATTGAGGAGATTCTACCTACATAGAAAAGTATCATGCTTAGAATTAGACTTTTTTTTGCGCTAATATAGTTAAAAATTCTATTACAAGGTTTTTTACTAACAGCATGAATAATCAATCATACAACCCTTTAAGAAGGAAAGTATAAATACATAACTTGATTGACTCTACATTCTTAGTACCACCAAGAGTAATAAGGTCTGTCCTGTTAGAGCTAAAGCCAATCAGTAATTTGCGTGCGAAATATTTGGAAGTAATTGAGAAATATGCTGATTCGTCCTTAGACGAATACTTTACACACATGTTTGACACAAATAAAATGATTTGATTTGATTTAATTTCAAGCTAAGTCCTAGTAGGGGAACATATTAGATATCATCCTCATCCTCCAAGCTTTTTCCTAACTATGTTGGGGTCTAGTTTCTGCTTTGAGTTCCTGTTGGACTACCAGATGCAGCTAAAATACTGATTCATTTACACCAAGCGACTGACATCAGACCTACGCAAACCAATTTATAGGCAATAGCGGTATCCTGAGGATAGACTGGTTGTTATCTTCTGACTACCACTAACGGTTATCATAGGTGTTCGTATGATAACCGAGACCGACCGCTTTACGTGCTTTCAGTGGCACGGAAGAGTCTCGATGTGTTAAGAATGGTCTCCGCATTGGCCACGAGCCCTTTGAAAACGTAGAATATATTTTTCAGATATTTTTAGAAAAAATAAAACCCTACCTACATGGTAGGACAAAAAAGCTTCTTTAATAAAACGTAGGTGGGGTAATATAAAAATGACTTACCAAATACATTAGTTTGCCATTTAGCCGACGTGAAGACTAAGTATAGTCCGTAGGCAGACGCAATGTGTAAGAACAGGAACCAGAATATGTTGAACCAAACATACTGGTGCTTCCTAGGGCTTGCGTGTTTGAGCACTGACACGTCCTTAGCGAGTCCGAGGTCCGAGGTCTGTGTGTCGGACTCGAACACGACCCCACTTGGAACTGGATCCACTTGAGGGGGCATGGTCTGTCAAGAAAGAAAGGCGTGAGTTGGGTTACAGATTTGAATTACACCTGACAAATGGTTAAAAAATATTCTAGCAAATTTGGGTAAACTGCAAAATGTTACTAATAATACTTTTTTAAACGATGAGGACCTTTGTCAGTATCGAAAACTCTAAATTGTTTTGAGATGGAATTAACCGCATTAAAGTTACTGTAAACTCTAATTTCGCTAATTTGTTATGTTAGTTTAATCTCTAAAAATACGGATACTGATACTAGAAACATTCTGTGATTACAGCGTGCCAATCTGTTTAATAGTATTTTAGTACGCTACACTACCCACTGTGTTTCCTTCTTCCAGTCCATCCAAAGGTTGTCTGGAAGAGATCGCCTTGTGCGATAAGACCGCCCATTGTACCTACCTTGTAAACTTTGCTCATTTCTATTATAATTTATGTTTGTATTGGTGTGCAATAAAGCGTATATAAATAAATAAATAAATCTATTTAGTAATATTTGAATTACAATGTCTTAAAAAATAAAAGCTAAGTGTGCTATAAGATTTATTGCTTAATTAACTTAATTATACAATTTAAGTGCCGTTTGCCTTTGAAGATAAAGAAGGAAGTGAGAAACTTGTTAAGTTTTATAATTGCACTTGTTAAAACGCCAGATGCATTTGATTACCTCATTTAGAGTTTCGAATAAAATTTTCCATAACTGACAAGTACGAAAAAAGTTTTTTTTGTCAACCTACCGATGATGAAAATACTATTCCTTTTATAGTATAAAGGTATTTCAACTGTAGAAATTGTAAGATTTCACAGATTAAAAAAAAAATTTTCTGATAGACGTGGAAACGAGCCTTCTTGATATTTTAAGTTTTTTAAGAGTTCGTCCACACCACAGTCCACACTATTCACATACACAAATTCGAATATGCACAATTGCCCAAATCCAGAAAACCTATCCGTATCATACGGTCTCACAAATTGAACCCGCGTAACTAGTGTTGAAGGAAGAGGACTATTTTATTTAAAATAATTATATTTTAAGTACCTATATAGACGTAAATTTAGCTCAGCGCTTACCACTAAGAAATCCTTTGAGTCATCTAAATATATTGTGCGATGACACAGGTACGAGTTTTGATAAAACTTATGAAAACGCCAGTAATAGGGCTCAACATATGGAATCATAATTATATTATGAAAACTGTTTTGCGTTCGAAGCTAAATAGATCAGATACAAAAATTTGCTCATTTGTTTTTCGCCTAATATCGATTCATAAAATTATTTCGTGTAAAAAGTATTGTGCTAATATCGACACAATATTCTATGGCATATTGTTGATAACTAAGTTTTTTTTTAAATTTAACTCTTATTTAAGGCTACAAATGACCTACCTCCTTTAAAGTTAATCGAATGACTAAAATATATCTTATACGAACTGTTCTTGAACACACACTAATTCCTAATTCCTGGTGTCCTAGTATTTATAGCATACAAAGAAAAATATTTGAATTTTAAATGTTGTAGATACATTATAAACTAGGCCGGCAGACATGTTTCGTAATAACTCATTGTTTTGTAAACATTACTATGTTAAAAGTCATTTATTATTTAGTTCAATGGTCTGTTTATAGATCTGGGTGAATATGTTAATATTTGATTTGCTTTAGGTGTAAAACGTTGTAATTGGAGAGTGACGCTTTTCTATTTCTTTCGAATAAGCGCTTACGTGCTTTTACCAAAAAGGTGTTATAGTGCTTTTTTAATTTTTGACTATGCTCTAATTAATTCTTGACATAAAAAAGTGAATATGCACAATTCTGAACAATTTTCTATTAGGTAGGTAACAGTGCTTCTGCGAACTTTAAATACTAAAAAATATTAGACCTAAAACTGTCTCATGATAATGGTAACATTAGGTGTTATACTTATATAAAACTATATTTGGGCGCTAAAATTTTGTGTCCCATAAAAAGGGTTATGTCCTGAATTCTAGGCAGGCTCTTTTCACATCATGCCGATAAACACACACCTCATTTGTTCTCTGATCTGCTGCGCAACGGAGCATGTTAGTCGCACGTTTAATAATATTTTCCATATGGCAACATTTAGGATATATCGAGGTCCGTATTTCCTCGGGCCTTATTGCGTTGCAGACGTGGCGTTGGCGGAATCCATCGTCGCTAGTAATTTCCGCCGCATCGGCCAGCGATACTACGGGTTAGCTTTGCCACAAAATTATTAAACAGTTTTTTTTTCTGGACGAAATAAACAAAGGGCGAATAATATAAATTAACAAAATTACAAACGATCAGTCATATACATTATGTAGTGTGTAGTCTTTGAGACGTGCTATCAGTACCCATGTAATAAATTGCAATAGTTGTTAGTTTTGACTATAGAAATTATGCCCAAGAGTAAGCCCCTTCTTCAACCTGTCAGCCTGTATAAACATAAATGTAATTTATTCACTGTTGCCGCGAACTGTGACCTTTCAAAGAAAGGAACCTTAGTATAAGTGATATACTGTTATGTAATGTCGTTTCGCTCTCAACATTTTCCAACCACGTGAACGTTTTGCAGTTCAAAAGCAAATGCCATGCAGCAAAATGCACAGCCTAAAATCGCATTACTGAAACCGTGAAAGCGGTCAAACATAAAAGCTATAATCTGCCTAAAAGGCAAAGATTGCAGGCATATCGTCGCACTCGAATACATCCGGAATCGTAGCGTAAACACATGTGAACGGAATGAATGAAGAATCTTCCGGCCGGGTTACTGGGGCGTGAAGCGGAGATTTTATTTTGAGGAGGCTGTACCGAAGCCGAGCGAGACCTGGAGTCCAATCTCGGTATTTACGCTGCCATAGTTGAAACAGAATTACACTGCTAAAACTACACTTTTAAATAGAATAGGTACGGAAGCAAAAGGTGCATGGAAAGGTGAGTTTACCCATAGAAGCGCCAATCGATTTTATACATATTTATACATAACGGCTGACAGGGACGAATAAAAAAAAAACAAACAGTGGGGAGGTGTTTCCCATAGATGTAATGCAAGCTTCAAATTTACCATAGATTTTATACAAGTTTAACAAGGTTTTTTTGCGGGAATATGTGAATGACGAAGTGAATTTATACATAAGGACTGACAGGCAGGAATGGAAAAAAGACTTGCTATGGCTACCCTAAATCGATTGAGGTAATGAGACGAGTACTTAGTTAAAATTCTTAACAAATATTGATACGAATAAATACTCGTATAGTTTGGTGGCGGTTTCATTTCAATTGTAATAATTTTAGTAACGTGATCAGCCCCCGTGTGATTTTTCCACATCACCGGTAATTCTCCGCTGCCTACTGCGTTCGCTACCATCAGTGACAGCTTTCAGAGGATACAGATAAAAAAGATTTCATATTTTTTTGCAGCATATTTATTATTCGGTTTACTGGGAGTATTACGGGCTTTAAATGGTTTACGTAATACTTCGGATTTCAGATTGGTGTTGTTTATTGTAATGGTGGATTATCTACGGCTGTTCTGATTTTTATATTTAATTAGCAACCCGGTTTGCACGGTTCTTTCTACTGGTGAAAATCTGTACAGCAGTTTCTGAGATTGTAGATAGTGATGCGTATATAGGCTGTAAGAACAATCGCAGATCCCCCTCACTAGCGTTGTTAAATAGTAGTATTGGTACTTATTATAGATTACAGTTTTTGCCATAATGATTTTTAAAATTACCTAATGCCCGTTTTCTAATCATATTCAATGACATAGATGATTAGAAAACAGGCTTACTCTCAGGATATTCAGTTGTACATACGTTCGCAGCTTATATTACTTAAAACTATATTAGTGACTACATAATGACATAAATAATGCCGCTAATCATTGGGTCACCTCCGACTTGAATCGTGAACCTCCACTTCCAAAAAATATAAACGAAATAAATCAATTTTTAAATATAGCTGGCTCTCCAGTTGAAGTGGTCGTTCGTGAGAGCGGTCGGAACGTAATTTTGACGGGAATTGCTGCCACCCGATTACCGGTATTGTGGTTTAAATGGGTTCCGATCTTGAAAAACGATTCGCTTGTGCGGTCCCCGAATTGCAATCCAGTGTCCGGTCATTTCACGTAAAATTTTGATTGAACTTTTACCAGGTCAGTTAGAATTCTATTTTTGAATTTGATGGGTTGTTTAAATGGGTATCGTAAATCATATCGGTTAAAATAATGGAATGTGCAAACTACAAATAAGTTAACGTTGGCGGTAATTTTAGGCAATTATTGTTGTACACGTACATCATAACTGGGCATAAATCTAAACTCCAAGCTGCTACTGAGAAGCCAGCGTAGTGCACTATAGCTATCTTTCTTAGAAGAGACTCGTGCCCAACATTGGGACAGTATATGAATTGATGATGATGATGGCGTTTTTAGACCAGTATAAGCTATAGATTTATTAATTGTAGTATTGTCGTCTCCACCCTGTATTACAAATATTGTATAGTCATTGGTTGTGTTTCTTGTTGATATCTTTGACATTGTTTGTAAGCCAAAAAAATAAAATAAAATTAAAAAAAGCCAAATTGAAAATGGTCTTCGAAGAGACAACAATTTCAAGTAATTCAAGCAGTTCCTTTAGAAAATTAAACTCGGTCTTGAATATTCATAGTGAGCGTTGTGTAAGCAGTGCTCCATTACCTATTGGTCGATAACAAAGGGCAACTACGGGCACGGAATCAATTTAGAGCACAAGAGAGGTCGGCCATTGCGCATACTTCCTTAACTATTAACTAGGCTGGAGTGAACCACTTCTTTTGAGCACGTCTGATAAATTAACGTTAATTATTATAGCTTTGTGAGTTAAATGTAGGTATGTATTAACTCTGACTTTTCGAATTAATGTGCGTATAATAATTAAATATCACTCGTTTAAACGGCAAAGGAAAACATCGTGAGGAAACCTGCATGCTTAAGATTTTTTCGACAGTGTGTGAAGTCAACCCGTAATTAGCCAGCGTGGTGGACTATAGCCTAATCTCTCTCAATATGAGAGGAGACCCGTGCCCAGCAGTGGGACATTATATAGATTGATGATGATGATTATGTATCGTGTGTGTATACATCATATAAGAACGAAATCGTCGTTCTTAAATAAACTTATCGAAATAATATCACTGTGATTTTAGACTTCCTCAATAACTTAGTGGTCGTAAACGCAACTGTATGCTTGAGGTCCTTTGATCAATTCCCAGCTCGCTCCCTAATACATGGGACCTAATTATACCGGTGAACTGTGGGTGTACCTTCGTACATCTCTGCCTAACCCGTCGCGGTATAGAGGCGTGATAGTATGTTATGTATGTGTTCTTCGTTTTTCAACCTAACTCTCCTTTTAATACAGATCCTTTTCGTAGTAGTAAGTGTTCAATAGTTATGTAAACTAAACCTTTTCGGAGGAACGTGCCGTCCAATGGTCGGATCTGGATCAGCTCTCAGCGCATCTCAATGCGTTCGGATCACGTATGTAGAAAATATATAAATACAGCCTTTATGTGAAGATGTCTGTGCGATATTTTCTATTCTCAAGATAATCCCTCAAACGCCTTGTACGGTACAAACTGGACATAAATATTTAGCATCCTTTGTTGTGGATTCGCTTGCGAATGTACGTATTTCGTCGCCTTTTACGGATTTATTTTCTATGTACCTATTGTAGCAAATTTTGTGGAGGCATGCTTTCTCCTTTCATGTGCATGCATTATAACCACTATACATTAATCCATTATAACCACTGCTGGATCTTCTTTTGGAATGAGAGGGATTACACTATAAGCTATACTGACCTTGTGTGGATACTATTAAATGTCCAGGTTTCCTCAGTGTTTTCCTTTTCTTTAAAAGAGACCATGATTATCTGAGTTTGTTTCAATGTGTCTTCTCAATGATTTGTAAAATGTCTTTCAAAGATCTATTTAAAAAATTAACATCATTCATCATTAATTTTATTTATGATAAACCATAGAAGAACCATGCTTGCAAAGTTGAAACCACTTGACCAATGAAACAGGGAGGCTTTCCCATTGCGCCAGCCATTATTATCATCAATTCATATACTGTCCCACTGCTGGGCACGAGTCTCCTCTAAGAATGCTATAGTGCACTACGCTTTCACATCACGTACTCATTACTACACTAAACGCTAATACGACTAACGTAAAAACTGTTAACAAAATTAATATTATATTACAAAGAACATAAGCAACTCCTCCGGTGTTGTATATGACCATGGGCGGCAATTACCACTTACAATCAGATGGCTCGGCTGCTCGTTTGCCTCCTTCACATACCATCACGCCTGTATACCCCGACGGGTTAGACATAGGTGAACTAATGGACACTCACAGTTCGCCGATATGTTTGGGTCCCATGTAACAGGGGGCGAGCCTATTGCCATTAAACGGGCACTAATCCAAACTCCCAGCTGTTACTGAGATACCCAATAAAACTTTGCTCAACCTGGGAATCGAACTCAGGACCTCTAGCGTAGCAGTCGCGCTTAGCAACACTAGGCTTATGAGACAGTTACTTCTTCAATTAAAAGTATAAAGTATAAGTATATAAGTATTATATCCATTGTCTAGTACCCATAGTACAAGCTCTGCTTAGTTTGGGACTTAGATGGTGTTGTGTAAAATGTCCCTATGTATTATTATTATTATTTGTAAATATGTATATCAGAATAAACCTCTGCCTACCTAGGTAATACAAGCGTGATGATATGTTATATTTCGGTATTTTATTTCGTAATAAGTGTCTAGAAAAGTTATGGCTTAATTATCATAAAAATTGAACGTTATACAAGAGAGTGTTTCGGTTTATTTATTGAGGGCCGAAATTCATGTAAATTGAATACACTTTGTGCTCAATGTATACATGAATAGCATCAAGCATGTATATTCATGACTTATTTATTTTACTTTGTTGTAGTTTTTACAGGTCAATTTATTTATTTTAGTAGGGTATTAATTTATCTCTAGGTAGTTGTTGTTAGTTAATTTACCCACCACTCCCTGGGGTAGGGGGCTAAACTATCTCACGTGGACGAGTGATATTCAGCAGAATGACGTAACGTCACAATCTATGAAATTGTAATAAGTGAATTGTAAAAAGAAATTGTATAAATAAAGAAATTGTAAAAATGCCATTCTCATAAATGTTCGTGACTTGCTAACGCTGCGGAATATTGTCTATGCGGGATTTCGCACCACCCTTTCAATTTGAGTAGAAATCCGTCCGGTTGTTCGAGTTGGAATCCTGAACACGAATTAGTGTAAGGTCGTAAATATCATTTACGACCTTAAAACTACCTAGACCAGAACTGTTATTTGTATTTGGAACATTTTTATTTACCAGCAAATGTAATTTTATTAAAAATATGTCGCAGGCGTGATGGTACCTTTATTATGATAAGCATACCATCATTTGAGGCAGTATTGGTAAATTATCCATATGAAAATGAAAAAAATAATTAGTAAAATGAAAGATGGAGTTGTTGATAAGGTCTGTTTTTAGCCGTTGCTGTTAACTAAGCAGTGTTTTCGTGGCTCGTAAGCTTCACGTCAGTGCCATACATGGCATGGCGCCAAACTGATGTAGGTACCTCCAGTCGGCATCGTCTAATGTTTTGATGGAAAAATTTTGAAATTGGAATTCATGTCTTTGTGTACATAATATACTGCACAATTGAATTTTTAAATAGAGAATTGGTAGGAATATCACAATAATCGTCCATCTTTAAACTAGTTGAACTACATGTTTCTTTACACGTTGAATTTTTCTTGAAATATTTATATTACTTGGAAGTTTTGGTTATTGATGCTACTAAAAATTATAAGTCGACAAGTATTAGTAGTACTCATATTTTTGTGATAGGTAGTATTCAAAATTAAGTTTGCGAGTCACAAACTTAATATCTTATGGCAAGGGGTGCCAATCACCCAAAGTACTCACTCACATCTTGCCCCAAATAATGACCTGTTAAGAAGAAGATACATAAGCAACACCCAGACAAATACTTATGTTCACCACATAAATATTCATGTTCACGTGAGAATCGAACCCAAAACCTCGTGATCAGCACTCCGACACTCGAACCACTAGACATCGTCACAAATAAATATACATATAAAAATTAAGAAAACAAATTAATACAATTATCTATAAGCCACTAGCCATTACATTAAGTGCGTGGCAGGTTTATGTACTGTTAAGTCCAAAAACCGTAATGGAGGGAAACACTTTAAAGTTTTAAACAATCAGATTATCGGCTTTGCCTCGCTACTCGTTAATGACTTGGTTCCATTCGACTGTTCAATGATAAAAGGACAACGTAATCACTACGCAAGTTTTGTTTACATAGCTAAATTGGGGCCGTGAAAACAAATCTAAAAGTTTGATGAATAAAACATTATTTCTATTAGCGTGTAAGTATTTCAGTACTAAAAATCAGTGAAACCGTTGGAATGCCTTTACTGACGTTACTCAAAAAGGTCTTGAACGTTTATTATTATCACTCGCTTCAATAGTGAAGGCAAACATCCTGAGCAAACCTGCATGCCTTAGAGAATTCAGGCGTGTGTAGTCTGAGTCAACTATAACCTAATCCCTCTAACTTTGAGAGGGGACCGGTGCCCAGCAGTGGGAAAGTATATGGGTTGATGATTTATGCCTATAGTAGTGAAAATAAAGGTATTTCCAACAGTTATTTTGTCCTCTTTTGTTAAGTCGCTGTTCTTCTTCCTCTGCGCTTTTTCCCAACTATGTTGGGGTGGGCTTCCAGTCTTCCCAGATGCGGCTGTATATCAGTATTTTACACGAAGCGATTGTCATCAGACCTCCGCAACCCAAGGGTACTACAAATATCCTGAGGATAGACTGAATGACAAGATTCTTGGGCATCTGACTACCACTAACGATTTGTATGGTTCACTTGAAAGCTTTTGTAGCTTTACTGTTTACAACTGCTACTGCAAGCTGTATTTACTGTTTTATGTAATTCAGGTGTCCTACAAATAAATTTTCTTTTCTTTCTTTCTTTTTTTCATAGGTGTTTTCATGATAACCAGGACCGACACTTTACATGCTCTCCGAGGCACGGAGGAGTCTCAATGTGTTAAAAATGGTCACCTATCCACAGACTGACCGCGACTAGCGCAGGTTAACCTTGCAGATCGGAAGATCAGCTTAGTTATTACTTAACCACGAGCTAATCGACGATCCACGAGCATAATAAGTTGCTGTATGTTTCGAATATTGCTCCTAGGCTGTTATTTTTTTAATGTGGATCATTCTCAAGAAAACTCACTACCTAGGGTAGACATACTGAACTTCTACTAATTAAAAACTACACACTAATCAAGGGATGAGATATATAACATTAGTTGGTGCCGTGATTTATGGATTAGCCAGCTATTATGGGGGCTTAAATGCTCGCAGGGGCTACACAATGCAACATATATTTTGAGTATTAGGAAATACTAGTAGTAGGATAAATATAAGGCCCGTGTGTCCGTCAATCATATTGTGATTCTAGGTCGACGGTGAGTCTGCCTAGGTAGGCCCGGACGATCAATATTTGTTCGTCGTCTTTTAATATT
This sequence comes from Acronicta alni, assembly GCA_964056405.1. Lineage (NCBI taxonomy): Eukaryota > Metazoa > Arthropoda > Insecta > Lepidoptera > Noctuidae > Acronicta > Acronicta alni. Next base: position 9,387,852 of record OZ043927.1, on the reverse strand, counting down.
TACTAATTTATCAGTGCTGAGATAGGGACCTATTCTGACATCGCACAGGATAACGTACTTCCTTAGTTTTAAGACTTATTAAATTGTATTTTTGTCCTGTTTTGTGGCTGTCAGAATAAAATTATCTTTCTTTTCTTTCTTTCTTTTTGTATACTACAGAAAATCCTAATGGATTGTCCGCAAAGCGAGGAGGTAGCAGGGTATGTTGGACTCGTACCGACTAAAAACCGCACTTGCGTTCACTTGCCGTATAGTCATCGCCATGGACTCCGTGAAATTCGCCTATATACCAAATTTACCAACGCGCCGAGGCCTTAATTTGATTTGGTGTTCAAAATAAAATTTTAATTATACGGTCTCATCAATTTGAGGTTCCTCAGGGTAATTCACCTCATCTCAAAGTAGGTATATAAATACGTAATTACGTTAAAGAAAATTAAGAGATACAATTAAGAGGAAAGAAGATTAGGTAATAGGAAACTTCCTTTACGATATTTGTTGTGTACAAGAAAGTTGATTATGTGAGCGGAACTTCAATTTATTAGGTAATATATTACGTATCATTAGATATAATAATAATAATATTACTTTATTAGACACACAATATAAAATATATATAATTTATGGAAGTCATTTTTTGGTTTTATGGTCACAGTACGGATCGCTTGTAAATGTATATGTAATAATATTATTACGTGTATGTAATAATATTATATCTTTCCATTTCAGCCTTAATTTATGAATAAGTAGGTTATTTTGCAATAAACTTTATAATATTATAACAACAAGATGAAGATAAATGAGAGTCAGCTGATTGCGGACCACGACCAAGCGATTTTGATACAAAAGCCTTTTTAAATCCCTGTAGTACCGTCCTCCTAATCCTCCCACTGAAGGATTCCGCAGATTGGCCCCAACTTTTTCAAAACAAATTTACATATTTCCCGGGACGCTGTGATTGATCGTGTCGACGTACTCGTAGGGCTTTCGTTGCCTTCAAAATGTATGTAGTAAGTATGTATTGTATAGAACAGTGTTTTTCAAACTGTCGCGTCTCAGGGGGGTCGCCAGGTCTTTCTCAGGGGGTCGCGCTCTCTGGTCAGGTAAAAGTAAAAGTAGTTGAAGGTACTACGGTAATAATACAACATTTTCAGGACATAGTCATCGATCTGGGGGGTCGCCACATTTTTTACTTGTAAAGGGGTCGCGTGTTCAAGAACTTTAAAAAACACTGGTGTTGACATAAGTATAATATGCGTTTGGGTGCTGCAGTAACGTCATTTTGTACAGTACATGGTTAATATGAGATCACGTACCACAACAATTTTAAATCAAATCAGTGTCATATCAGAATATTAATAATTATTCTGAATTGATTCCTTAATTCGAAATGCGATCTATAAGAGAATTTGTTTAGAAGAGATATGGCCCAATGAATAAGACGGATGATACACCACATGATATAGGTAAATACTTAAGAGTAACCTTTTATATATTTGTTGCCAGTAGTTAACCTCAATACGGAAAATTAACAATTCTGTACGTACCCTAAGCCTGGCGTGCATAATTAATCTGTGGTTGATCCCGTATGAGGCATTGAACACGTTTTGTTTACCTGCTCATATTAAATTCAGGGTCAATGTTATGTACCTTCCTTACTTACTTTAGTATTAGTGTGTTATCCTAAGGTCAATGGCAATATAGGGATTTAATGAAATAAAAATACGGCTTTGTTGCGATTGGGAATGTTTTCCCTCATCTTCAGATTGAAAGAACTTAGTAGGTATTTATTTCTGTTAAGATATATTTTATATAAATATTTTAAGTTTTTTTCCGAAATATATTAGGTACTTATTACGTAAAACATATAAGGTAAAATTGTGTCTTTATTACGTTGTATCTATGAACAAAATAGGAGTAAATTGGATTGTTCTATTTTATTGGATTTGGAGCTCCAGTACTTATATACACCTATTTTTAGACTGTTATCAGTGTAGAAATAGGGGCCATCCATCCCGATATTACATTCTGACCGGCCCAGAGGGATTGGAAGGCTGAAGCCTTCCCAACACAGAAAAATTGAAAAAGACACTGTTAAGCTCTCCTCAAATAAAATTTATTTCTATTGCCAATGTAATCTTTCCATTTTCTCCTTTTTGAAAATCAACGGGACTGTAATTCTGAATTTTGATGTGAAATATTTTATTGTTGTAATACTTGATACATTTGCTGTACCTGTTTTGAATAGGTGTAGTGGCTACAAGTCCTGGATGTAACTCCCGGGTCGAGTAAGGTGATGTTTATTATTAGAATCAGAAAATAAAATAAATTTAGTGGCCGAGAGATCTAGGTACAACTCCTGGGTAGAACAAAATATGGGCTGTTTCTATCAAGAAAGCTTTATTAGAAAAATTCTTCGTAATTTTTATATCAATATAGTTAAACGGCACTAGATATAATACCCACTTTAGCTGTCTTATATTTAAAGTTTCAGGAGTAAATACATGTAGTATATTTTATAACTTTAATCTTTTAAATAGTGGCCACTGGTCACACGCCGTCGAAAAAATCTCAGTAATGCAAGTTTCCTCATGATTTTTCCTTAACAGTTAAAGCGAGTGATAATTAATTATTAATACACATATGATTTGAACTCGAGTCTTGAGACGATACTGCCAATACAAAGGTGTATTGGTAGTCTCGTCATATCGCTAGGCTATCACTACGCTTCCGCTGTCAAGCTCATTTCTACACATATCAGAATTTAATTTTACCACTGTCAGAGAAATCAATGACGTGAAGTAAAGTGATAGAAAGTGGAGACTATAGAGGAGTATTTAATTGACATAACTCGTCTCGGCGTGTTCTCGTAACAAGATAACACGTTAACAATGTTTACGCTTCGAGTATACGCAGTACTGTTTATGCTAATATTCCATAAATCTTTAGCTATACGTTCTTGGTATACCAAAACGGAATTTGCATACTTGCGAGTTGAGTTTACAGACTTTACGATTATGTTTTGTTATTGCTATCAGAAATGTAAATTTTAAGAAAAATATACTTCCAGTTTTCTTCAAAAGTCATAAAACAAAAGTTGTTGTTTAATAATGTTAGTAATGTAGATCTGCGAGGTTATTAGTATTTGTATAAGGAACCCTGTATGTTTTCTTATAGAATGGAAAATCCTCATGGAATGTTTACCTGGGGATGTAACAGTGTATTTCGCACTCGTACAACCACAAAACCGCATTTCCCTTCAGTTGCACTATACCTAGTAATGGCCATGGGATCCACGAATATGACAGGAACCCTCTATACTTACTGTATATGCATTTAAAAAGGCGCATTTTAATGTTCCTAAGCCATACACATTTGTAATCATACTTATTATCAGCAGTAACATTAAGTATGTTACAATATTTGAATAAGAACCAGTAAAATTCAGGTGGTGGTACGTATCTTGTATTCAAATAAAGGTCGCCGTCTGAAGAGATACATATGTTCGTCTTGTCACGTATTTTCTTGTCAGTTGTTTAAAAGTTATTTAACAAAGGAAAAATTCGACCGTGGGCAGGTTTCGAACTACAGCTAGGTGCATGGAAAATACCAAAAAATACAAAAATATAGTTGTTTCAAAGCTATGTTTTGTATTTCAATAGCCAGATGAAGCCACCTACACCTGTGTAAAATGTACATCTTTCTTTTACACAGTATGCCATCATGCCCGTACGGGGCTACAGTACCCCGAAGGGCCACACAGGGGCGCACGGCGCACAGCTGATGTAGGTACACCAATAGATTTTTTTCCGATAAGTCCTTCGAATAATAGACAGCATATTGTCATTAAACTGGACGCAAATTCAATCTACGAATTGCTAATATCGATTTTCATAGAAAAATGCAATAACACTGCTTCGCCTTTGCCTTTTCCACCGCCTACTGGGGCCATTATCTGGTCGGGCAGCGGAATCCCCACATCAGTCGCCCGCAAGGCCACTAACTGTATTTGACCTGGAAATCTTATTAAGGACCTCACGGTCAGCAGCCGCGTTTGTGACCTTAGAACTCTTTAGATAATTTCTCGAAGCCACAACAATGAAGGGACCTTCTAGAGCTACTGACTTGAGCCACATAATAAATAAATTTAATATTGTAGCAACGTCTTGTTGTCTTGCAATACATTGTGTTGCAGTGTTGCTGGCAATGCGTAGATCAGTTGCTACATAAGAAAGGTTGATATAAAGTAAACATTGTTTCTTGCATCATTTTAAAGTTGTGAACAATATTGAGCAATCGCTGCTATTTGTAATTATTATTAAATAAATAAATAAATATTCTTGGACATTTTTACACAACACCATCTAGTCCCAAACTAAGCAGAGCTTGTACTATGGGTACTAGACAATGGATATAAATACTTATATACTTTTTTTTACAATAGCGGTAGTAATAATTATATCACCTCTTCAAAAACTGTAGAACGATCTTCCTTCAGTGATTTTCCCGAACACATTCAACACGATGAGTGGAAGACCTTCAAGATACGAGCTTACTGATGGTAGGTACAAATTTTAGATGGTGGTAGTGATCCTTGGCTATCAGGTGAACCGCTGGCTTCTTTGCGTCCTATATTATTATATTGAAATAAAAGGCGGAAAATTCTTATACGGCTTATATTTGTGAAGAATAAATCGAGACAAACACGAGGAACAGCAAAGTCGTAATTGGAGTTTTGAAACGTATATCCCACAAAGATTTCATGTTTCGGCACGTTCTTGTTTTGGGGCAATGTTCGCGCAGAAAAGCCCCCAGCTGTATATGAGGTAACAGAGAAAAATTAAATTAGCCGAGACGAGAGGGCTCCGTATCAGTATGTTCACAATAGGGGAATATATTCGCCATTTTTCTTTTAGTTACACATCCGTTTACTTGGGGTGAAAAGTTTTCGGTTCGAATTGGCAATTTTCGTTTATCAAGGGGACGGTAATTTTAAGTATCAGAGAGAATGGGGGTTAATTTATAAATCACAGATAAATCTTGTACTACGGAGTAATTTGATTTGGGGAAGATTTTGAAATCCACTGCAATTTTAATACACTTTAATTGAAATTATCAAATGAGTTAAATGGTGTGTCTGAAATAGATGTTCCATATTATTATTACTACTTATACCTAAAGCATCAGTTCATTGTTTTAGGCGAACAATATATTATAATAGGCATTATAAATATGCCTTTAAAAGTAAATAGCATTCATATCTTTCATATTCATAGCTTTGTTTATAAGATTTTTTAAGTGAACAAGATCTTTTAAAGAATAACATAAATCTTTTTTTGTGTTGTTCTCTATCAGTAACTGAATAATAAGTTTTAAGCAAATCTTTTGATATATTACTCTCTTGAGCCTCTAAAAAGCATGACAATATTGTATATAAGTAACAAAAATGTGTTTGCTACAAACTGAGGTAAAACGAGAGCTTGGGTAAAGCATATAATATGCTTAAGTTAAACATGGTTGTGCATGCACGTAATAACAGCGGATCTCGGAAAGTTTCATGTTTAATACATGTAGGTACTCTATGGAGAGTTTTGCAGCGGAAGATTACTGTTACTGGCTGAGTTACTGTTCATACTCGGACGAGTTGACGGACTTTATACAAACCAATAGATCAGCACAAATGTTCTAATTTTAAAGTCCCGTTGGCAACCTAAATTATTTATTTATTTAATCCTTTATGCATGCTAGTACAAACCTAGTACAAAGAAGGACTTAATACTCAATAAATTTTCTACCGGTCGACCTTAGGGTGACGCAGAGACAGAAATTGGTAAGTTTAAAAGGAATGCTTATAAAAAACATAGAACTATTATAAGTTTCTAGTTAAATCCGGGCCCCCTTGGCTGTGGTTCAGTTTATCTTTATGATATATTTTTTACTGTTTCTTTTTTAAAACACATATATTTAAACATATTATCACGACTGTATCTGACGTGTACTGAGATAGAACAAACTTAAAAGTAGGTAGGTACTCGACCCGGGAATTGAACCATGGACCTCAAAACCCCATTTGCGCTTTATCAATTAAACAGTCATAGTAACTAAGTATATGATCAAGCAAAACTATATAAAGGGTCAATTTACATGTCGCAATGCAAAAGTTAAGAAAAACAAAACGACTGACAAGCGGCACTGTACATTTGCAAAAGAAGTCGGAAGGCGACGTCATTGAGATAGTATCGTGCGTCGGAAGAGGGCGCTGATTTATGTGGCACTTAATGATCACTCCCATGGAAAATTGATGAGCAATTGTGCAGTACGTAAAGAGCTACTGATTTCAGAACAGCAACGTCATTAAAAATAGTTTGGGGAGAAAATTGTAGTATTTATGCGAAAGTTGTTTCAGTTGCAAAAGAAATACTTGATATTGTTGAGGAAATACCATGAACTTGATGATAATTATCGCTCCAAGTTTGAAAATAGAAATGTAAGTACTATGATGTTTAATATTTTAAAACTAACGTTTGATTTTATAATATTATATAATTGATGGGGTATTGTGCAATTCTTGCACAATGCTAAAGAAATAAATACTTATCATTTTGTTATGATAAGTATTTATTTATTTATTATTTCTATTTTATTGTTAATATTATTTCATATTTCTTTGCTTAGAATCAAGTAAGCAATTAAGTCCATACATACTTCAAATATTGAGGCTACCAATATAAATTCTCTCAATATAGTCAAAAGTTAATACAGCTACATAGCTTAAGTAACCGCAACGCAGGCCGGGTATTAAGGCCATAAATCACGGTCCGAAGCAAATTGTTATCGAATGAGACAGCCCAGCCGGCTCAGCACTGGGGGACTACTGACGGGGTCCGACAGTACCCCATGAAAGTAAATGAAAGAGCACAAAGTATCTATTTTTTGGGATATGTGGCCTAATTTACCCTCACTTTGGAGGGCGGCAAATCTATCTATGTATCATCTGCCATCTTTATTGCAAAACCTGCATGTGAACACATTAATTATTGCAGATCGAGTGTGCCTGGGTTCGATTCCCAAATAAGGCAATACAAGAGTTTTTGTTCGGTATATAACAATAGGCTCTTATTATCTTAAAGTAAAAAGTAGTATTTACACCTCTGCCTAACTTTCTTTTTTTTTTTGGGACATTTTATACAACACCATCTAGTCCCAAACTAAGCAGAACTTGTACTATGGGTACTAGACAATGGATATGTACGACATTTTGATAAGGATCGCGTTGTGAGCACTGGTTTGTATGCAGTATTGCATATGCTAGTGTAAGGCTAAATAAAGGGTTTCAAGTTCAAATCCAAGACACGCACTTTTGTCTTTTCGAAATTATGTGCGTATTCATAATTATCACTCGCTTAAAACTGTGAAGGAAAACATCGTGAGGAAACTTGCTTGCCTAAGAAATTTTCTCGAATGCTTGTGAAGTCTGCCAACCTGCACTATGCTACTGTGGTGGACTATAACTTAATCCCTTGCATTTTGAGAGGAGACAGCAGTCAGACAGGTTATTGGTTGATGATGATGATGATGATTGCAGATGACTGGTCTTTTTAGCCGTAGAATACAAGAAATATGCTTTTTCTATTGGTCCTTTTGTATTTTCTTATACAGTGACTGTGTGATACAACCCTAGTGTTTTAAATGGATTCCTATTCCTGAATCTATTTCTATAATGGCGATTTGTGATTAATAAAAATGAATTATGATTACTCCAAAAAGGAAACATGACATGAGAGTTATTGAATTGACGAAGCATGTACCGTTATTGATGTTAGCAATATCGAAGATTACCTACCTCATTACAAATTAATGTTAATGGTGTAATGGGGTTTGTGGACTTTATACAGAATGGCCCCACGACATGACTTGATGTCCATTTTTCGATTACATTTATTTTAAATTGTTGTGCTATTTCTAATTAGACGTGTTGTACTCGTGAAAAGAAAACATAGATGAGTAGAAAATATAAGAAAAGATATTGAAATAAGCCTGTTTACACAAAGTGCCTACAGCTTAATCCAAAAAATAAATATATAATTTCGTTGAGGAGTTATTATTATTATTGATTTGTGAACTACCTTATTAGCTAAGTAGTCGTAAGCACGACTGCTACATGTAACGTCCTGGGTTCGATTCCCAGGTCGAGCAGTGTCATTGGGTTTTTCTATGAAATTCGGAGTTTGGATTTTTGCCCAAGCAATCCGGCTAACGGTGGGTGTACACTTCTGCCACCCTCCTCGGAATACATAAGTTATGGTACGAGTATGTTATGTTATGGATTTTTGTTAAAACATTTCTGGATTTCATATTTTCTTTAAAGGAACAAAGAAGTAATTATAAGGGATGTATTGATTTCTGACATTTACGCGAATATTATACATTGAAATAAAACTACTTTTTACGGATCTTATCGCGTATACTGATATTATTAATCCCGACGTTTCGGACCCTTTACAGCGTCCATGGTCACGGGTAGACTGAGGTGGTGGGCGTCTTGTTGATATAATTACTGACAGCTACCCTACATTTTTTATTGTTACATGATCAATGACATTTATTACTAATTATTAATTAAAACTAGATGGAGCCGGAATTTCCTAGATGACGACCTCTGAGAAGAAACGCCGTAACAAACTCAGAGAATCATGGTCTCTTAAAGTAACAATATTCAATGATCATGTTTTAGTTTTTAATTATTGGCAATCCGATTCACGCAGAACGAGCTCACAGTATCCTTTGTTCTTGCAGTTGTAGGCCTGGATTTTGGTTTAATAGAATCTATAACAGGATTCCAAGCAGCACGAAATGTTACCTGGGACATTTCATGTTCCAAGTTTTTGTTATTGATGTATGTTTTAAAATTCACAGTCTTCAGTATTCTAGAAATAAACAGCGATCTCGAGCCACCCTTTACAACGTCAAAGTCGTATTTTTATGACAAATAATTTCCGTAGCGGCGACGCAAGTCGCAGTTTTTTCATCTTCATTTATGTTCTATGAAAATATTATCTGCCTTTAACATATTTTCCGTAAAAGAAACGTTGCTGAATGCAGGTATTTTTTTATTTTGTCATGGCAAAGTTTGTGGACATGTTTTTAGAAAAGTACGCTGTATTTTTTTAAATGTTTCCCGGTGGGTGATTCTTGCGTTTGTTTTGTTTTAAAGCCTCCCAGCGTTTCTTTTCGTAATTAAGTAGTAGAATTACAAATATTTCTTACGAGTAGGTATTAATATTTGCAATAAGTAAGTACAAACTATAGACGGCATGGCTTTGATTTTTGAATAGCCCTTTCGCTTTGTCTCTGTTCATATGTGTTGTGTTACACAACCACTCTGATTGCGAGCGCCACGCACCTGACCTTATTTACCTGCCTAGTTTTTCTAGGGTCTCCACTCCCGGTGTTTATTCAGGAATGTGAGGCACACACTGATTCTCAAAAACATGAGAGATTACGAACGAGTTCTAAATTGTGTTTAGCGTATGCTTATTGGTAATCACTACAATCAATAATAACGGTTTTAAACATACATCGGTATATATTTTGAGCATACATCGGTCCTACAATGTAAAAATCCACGCCCCCACCGAACGTGATTATTTGAATGTGTGAAAAGAAAAGCATAATTAATTTAAAGCATGCAGTCGATCTTTGCGTAAAAGTTTTTCAATATAATTTGTATATGCAGTTTTTGACCGAAAAATTGCCTACGGGAGGCAGGTACCTTACTTATTTAGGGCAGAGTACGTACGGTACCTTTAAAGAAATACTGAACCTCGTGGTCCTAGTTGTCGCAGACTGTAATCAGCGTGCCCATGATAATTATAATTATTTTGTTTCGTTCTAGTAAAAAAAACCTCTTCAGTGTGGTCAGAATGCAAATAAGGAAATGAAGCAAATATTTACTTACAAAAATCTTATTTTTGCTACGCAGCTTTATACTAACCGGGGTCCGATAATGGAGTTACTTAGGATGAGGAAACCACGCAAATTTTATGTTGAACAAACGTAGTCTGTAAGTCCGTTATTTTGCAGGAAAATAGGAAAAAATGTTGAGATTTTCTTTGTAGAGGCCAGAATATACGCGAAAATCACTAACTTATGACCTTGTTTGATGCTTAATTGAGCCTAGAGGTCGTTAATTTCCCGTTGGGTGTATTTTTCGTCCATTTGGGCGCAACAGCGGCATTCCGATGCGTCAGTGGGTAATTTGCGGGGCCGTTCGGAGGTCGATAAATCTTCATTACGAGTCGCGAATACAGCGTCATGTTCGTGCCTCGACGAGATTTCGAGCATTTCGTCAAATGCCGTTATGCTAACTGACTATAACAAGTATGTTCAATGTCAAGGCGTACAATATACAATTATAAGTACTTTGTGTGTACACAAATATAGTATGTATGTAGTATAATTGTACGGTCGACAAAAGAGTTAAGTATACAGGCAGCTAATTAAACATCTGTGTTTTGTTAAAGATTTTGTAATAATTTATCACGCAATATGTGTCATAATGTAAGTTGAAAGTTACTACACATAAAACCCTTTGACGGGTAATTAAAAAAGAAAAATCACAATCTGTGTAAAGATGCAGTTTTCTTTTGCTACCTGTATACCAATCTCTTTTGTTGACTGTACTTCTGTGAGTGCTATTCAATGTATTGAATAACACAAATTTTTACAGAAGTACACCAGGAATAATTACCTGTAGGTCATTCAAATATATGTTCTGTTTGGGACCCGAATTTGCTACCCGTGGTACACAAGTCGATAGCCACTGCGCCAATCGTATCGCCTAAGACACGTTCGTGGATTGAGTGATGTTTGTACGACTATCAGGGCACATAGTCAGGTCTCTAAGTATTGGGGATTGATGACACTGTTCAAATTGAGTATTACGCATCTGCTCGGTATCCATCGTTTTTTTGAACCCTGATAATCATTGTCAGAACAGTATTTTTATCCTAGTGTGGGGTTTCAGAGAAACTGTACAATTTACCATATAAGAACTACTCTGTAAAAATAAACTTGATTGTAGTACATTTTTCTGTACAAGTGTTTATTACTAAATAAATAAATTTATTATTATTATATTTTTAGTCAAATAGGTATGTACTAAGTACTAACAGTATTATTGCAGAGACCTCAACCAACTTCAAGGTTTGTGAGCGGGAAATGGAGCGTAGTTCTCAGGTGTTCAATTAACGGATATAGTTCGGAACACCACATCGCACTCCACAATACAAATCGCGCGCTGACCTAGCTCAAATAGTCTTAGAACGAACTAGAGCAGGGTCGCTGCGTTGTTTGAAGACGTGTATTTGTACTAACTTATGAAGTCCTGGTAAGACTAAAGGACTTATTATCCCCCCACTAAATAGACAGTGAGTGATCTGTTGCAATATTTTGCATTGCGAATTTCAAAAACACAAACAATTTAAATTTGTGTGTTTGAATTTGTGCCCGGGTGGATCCGAGCTGCTACTAAGATTTCATAGAAAAACCCAATGAAACACTGCCTCACCTGGGAAACGAACCCAGGACCTCTAGTGTAGTTATCGCGCCACTAAGCAAATGAGACAGTTGAACAACTGTGATTTTAATATACATTTTCTTAATATTTTAATAAAGTAAAAATAACATTTTGATATTACATATATGAAGGGCAAAATCCATAATAATATCTGACCCGGATACTTAGCATATTTGCTAATCTATGGACATAAATAAAAGTCGAGTATTCGTCCGATGTTCGGTAATAAACGTCTATGTTTGAGGGATGTTCTTCAGTCATGCGATCCTGGTAGACTTTTACATATTTCAACGTTGCCTTGTGTCAGGCCATTGTGAAACAATTTGAATATCTGCCAAATTATGGAAAAAATTGTACAATATCGCTAAAGGAATTGAATTAAAACATCTATCCAATCGCTTTATGCTATAATAGAAAAACACAACAACAATATTGATTATTATTACAATGCCATGAACGTCTGTGTTTGGCGTTTGTATAAGCGAATTTACAGGATCAAGTAGCATTATTTCATTGAATTCAATTTCGTTGACTCGAGTGAAAACACGAATAAATACGAAATCATCGCTAATGAAATGGGACACAAAACATACATACAAATAATGAGTACATTGTAGTAGGTATTGTATAAGGAGTGGGCCTGATTGATGAATTCGATACCATAGGTACATTATACAATAAATTCACTCTATTTAACGTAATCTTGAAAAATTCATAATTATAATAAAACAGACAGACAATGACAAAAAAAGCAACCTTTGTTCAAAATAAAAAAATCTTTATTGTGAAAAAATAAAATAACTGTAGGTTAGTTATCTCCCTTACACATACCATCACCTGTATTTCCCGAAGGGTTAGGCCTTATTAGTTTAATAGAAAAATTGTTTTAGCCCTCTGAAAGATCATGGTTTTTTTGTTGAATTCATAGTTGCAGCAACGTTGTCATCTTGTTGCAGTATTACCAGCATTTGATACGTAGCTAGTATCAATTGGCTATAGAGTATAGGCTGCAGAAAAAAATTTATTTATACGAGACTTAAGCGGTAGAAACATTTATTACACCCAATGACACCTGATAAAACCCCACGCGTCCTCATGCGTACTTATTGGTGTATTGTTGAAATTTAGGAACACAGCTTATAATCTGGCGATTTTTTTTTTATTTACTAAAGTGGCAAACAAGCATACGGTCCACCTGATGGTAAGCGTCTATACGCTTGCAACACCAGGAGTACACTTGCGTGTTGCCGACCCTGTTTTGAAAGAGGTATAATCGGGTTCGCAGTATAAGGGTCAAAGCCACTGCCAACACAACGTTTCCTCGTGGAGCACTGGCAACCTCGCTCACCGTAAGAAACACAACACATTGATTGAACAAGTTACATTCGCGTCACGTAACGTGGTGTGTTACGTGTATTTATATTTAACTATAGGTAGTCACTACTACTACTATCACTATCACTATATAATATATGTATTCCATCTATTATTTAGTGATAGGTTATGTATATATTTAATGATAATGGCTCCTGACACTTTAAGATCAATTAGTTAATTACTAAACAATTCATGGAAATCTTGTATGTGTATGAGATAATGTACATAATTATATATGGGTTTGCTTATGTAAGCAACCTATATAAGAGTAGTTTTTGACTTAGTTGTATTATGTTTATGTTAGAGGAAACAATGAATGTTTTATATTAAAAACCTTTAACCGTGATTCAAATAAAGTTATAATAATTATGATCATACATTATTACACGCTTCCTGGCTGAAATACACTACTAACTAACTAGGATATATATTCTAATACCAATATCTTTGTGTGTGTGTGTTGACTGCCAACGTACTCGTACGTAAAGTCTTTGAGACTTCACCCATCTGACAGTTTTTAATGAGTTCGCTTCGCAATTAGACTGTCTTGAATGTCGTGTACATTTATTGTAAACAAGCTTTGCCGGTTGCCGCCATTTAGCTCCTCTTCAGATATTTTAATGACATTAATTATAATTAGAAAAAGGTTAGACGATTTAGCGATGCGGTAAACGATGTTAGGTGAATTCATATAGGTACCTTGAGGAAATGACTTAAAATGTGGGTTAGGTACTTCTAGGTCGAACCTAAAATATCATTATATTCGTCATCAACCCTTATACTGTCCCACTTGCACTGCTGGGCACGGGTCTCCCCTCTGAATGTGAGGGATTCGGCTATAGTCCACCACACTGGCCTAGTGCGGATTGGCAGACTTCACACGTCATCATATCATTATTTTTATTAAACGGAGACATTAACGCATTTTAATGTTTTGATTGGGTAATATATAGGATAAATAAATATGATTAGACAGTTTATTACATTTCTTTTACCTTGCATTTTAAATGTTACTAATACTAATTTTGAAACTATTTGTCAAATGTAAAATAAGATATGGAGTATTATATAGTTAAAAATAGTAGAATTATGTAGAGGCTATTTTTATTGAAAAATTATATACCCAGATAAAATTCCCCTCCGTGCCTCAGACTATATGTTAAGCTGTCGAATCAGTTCTCTGTTGTTATAAGAATACCGATGAAAATCTTTAATCTCTGACACCCAGTTTATCCTTACGATATCAGTATTGCCTAGTAGATGGGTTACGGTGGACAGACGGCAAAATACTTTTATCTTCTTATATTTAGCTATCTATTTATCTAGTTAGGTTGGGAAGAGTGAGGGTGATGAAAATGAAGTTTCCTGTAGAGACTACATCTCCCGTAGAGTCTTAAGCTAAGATACAGAGGCGATAATAAGCATATGTTTACATAAATGTCAAATTTGAGAAAAATGCAAGCGTAGGTTTCTGCTTAGAATAGTCTCTGCATATGAGCCGTTCATAAGATTGTAGCCAGGGTGACTGATAATATATATTTTCTTTTACATCTGGCAACATAATTAAGCATGAATATTCACAGCATGCATTCTGTTATATCTAATCTTCTTAAATCAGTTTCATTCTAATACCAGTTGACGCGACGTACACATTAATGAGGGCCGTGACAACAGTTGATACAATGCGACGGTGACGAGGCGAGTCCGGGTGGGGGACAGTATCACGCGATCACTAGCGCATTTCTGTTAATAGCCCCCAATATTTCTGTGAGGTCTGCGACGCGAGAGAAAGCGGGTAGGGGAACTATTCGTGATTAATTCTGTTTCATTTTTAGTAATGTATTTTATGAATAGCGACATTTTTATTGATTGCGAATGAGTATTTGATGTTATAAATGAGATGAAATCTGTCATTGTAAGGTAGAACTGTGATTCAAATATTGAGTTGATAGGAGTAAATTGAAACGTCAACAACACCTTTAAAAGTAACTTTCAATAATTATTAGTATAATTAAATATTGCTCTAAAAAATTTAATCCGCACTCAGCCTAAGTATTCATTGGTTTCTAAGTAGCACACTTAGCAGTATATTTGAAAAATAAAATGAGACAAACGGATAGAACGTCTTTATGAATGAGAAAAACTGCAACCAGTTGAATTTTAAGACATTTATATTATTCGAATGTCAGATGGTTAGTCACGGGGTGTAAAATATTATATATTATATTCCCAATTGCAAACCTACTTGGACTGAAATAAACCCCAACAAAATTCGCAATAAAACTAGATTAATGTCCATACTATATACTGGAGGAAAGTCATATTATTTTATCACGAAAGTAAATAAATAGAGCTACGAGAAAATGTTCTTAATGGCAGACGTAAAACATTGTCTGTTAAACGAAGCGTCTTAAATACTGAATTTTTCGCGAGACCCAATTCGTAGCGACATTGTGTTTTGGATATCTTTTTACATTTATCATGACAGCTGTGTTCCTTGAACTTTGACGTCTTTTCTCAAAACCAGGCTGGGGAAGAAAATAAATTAGTGTACAGAAAGTAAATTTTCCCTTTTTAATATTGTGTACTTAGGTTATAACAGAGAAGAATCACAGAGAAATTCGTCAGAAAACTATTTTAATAAATCTGAGAGTCATAGTTACATACTGATGCGATTCAATTTGATGTAGGAACAAAACAAAAATAAAAAACTAAGCAGATGTCAAATAAAACTGAAAAAAAAAGAAAAACAAAATTATTTTATGATGTAAGTAGTTCACTTGTACCGCTGGCCCCCTCGCGAGGGTCAGTGTAACAGCGGGGGTCCGATGACAACCCTAAATAGAAAGGGCTCTCAGAGAAAACTTCGCGTGGTCCCTTCTTTTATATGACCATCATAGCATTCCGCTCAGATGGGTTTCAACACCATACATTGCTCCGCTCACACTCGCTAGAGCTTGCTTCAATAATTTTATTTTCTCTTGTTTCAGTTAGAAATACAGCCCATTACACGGATGAAAGATCTTTCTGAAGTTGTATGAAGTTTGTGAAAGCAAGATTTGTGTCTCTGTTTAGGACATGAAATTTTATTAGCATATTATTATGTAGTATTACTAAGTGGTTTTTGTGTCATAATATAGAGTTATTAAATTATGTCCACGTGGATGAAATAACCCCACACGGCTAGGGAAAACTATAACTATAATTATAGTCTGGTAAAAATAATACATACATACATACATACACTCACGCCTTTTTCCCATAGGGGTAGGCAGAAACTAAAGAACGCCACTTGCTACGATTCTTGCATACTTCTTTCGCTTCGACCGCATTCATACATCTTGTCATACATATACGCCGGTTGCGAGTACTACGCACCTGACCTTTTTGAAGAACCTCACCAATAAGGTCGGTATAAGTTTTTCTAGGGCGTCCCCTCTCGGCGGTTCCACTGACATTCGCCATATAAATCCTTTTTGTTAGTCGCCTTTCATCCATTCTCTCGACATGCACAAACCATCTCAGTATATTCTTCTCAATTGTCGTCACTACATCGTCTTTTAAGCCGCAACGTTCTCTTATCACACTATTTCTCAATCTGACATTCCGAGTTACACCGCACGTACTTCGCATTTCTACAGCATTTATTCTACTAAAAATAATACTTTTATATTATTACTTTAGAGTAAAATTCAATTAATTTTGTTTCTATTTGATCACTATTATTTGATATACGAAAACCTGTGACTATAAGAGCAAAGAAGACAGATGACGAAAGATGAACATAGAAAAAAGATGGAGGGAAGAAGAGGGAAGGGTAGGCCGTGACAGAGCTACATTGTATAAATCAAAGAGAAACTGAATTGACGTTTAAGGAGGTCCAAGAATTAGCTCTCAATAGAGAGCTGTGAAAGGTGCTGCCCCGACAAGACCGTAGCTCTTACATAGAAGAAGAAGATAGTAGAGTAGCAAGAGATTGTCAAAACCTGCAGGCGTCGATATTATCAGGCAAGTGATGAGCGGTTACTGTGTGAATGACACCGGCTGCCAGTGACTGACAGGATAAATGCAATACTTACCGCAACACCTGTGCTATTAAATACTGTTCTAATATCTATAACAGGTGACTGGAATAAGTGGACGTATTAAAAATTACTTGCATACAATGTGTTATCGATGTTCCTAGATTATCTTTAGATCCAAGAGATCCAATCTTTTTACAAGTATTTTTATGAAATACTTTTACCTGGAATTTTGTCTACGATATTATTGCTAGGGATTCTTAGAAGAAAATTTAATAGTATATTTCTCGGAATATTTAGGTACTTCAGATAATGTATATTTTTAAAAGCACATGGAATATCAATATTATGTTCTCGTATTAAATGTTATGTATTTGTAATTATGTTCTGTATTTGTATTAAATGTAATCCACAATTGAATTTTCTCTGTATAGTGAGTGCATTTACTAATACATGTTTAAACACGTGGATTCAGAATAACAAACTGTTTGTAGGCCATGCATTTATTTTTTCTGTGTGGGATTCAAATTCGTAGCCTGTAGGGTAGAAGCCGTCGGAAGTGTTTTCCAATGCCCATCAAATCCTCCAATATTGTACCCAACACAATTCATAGATATTCATTGATCGATTTAAAATACGACTGTTTATGCCCCAATTAAAATAATTTACCCTGTCAGTATATTGTCCATTTCGTTTTTTGTTCCCTAGCATTCTATCACGTTGGTCGTGTGTCGGGTAGTGATGTATGGAGCTGGCGGTTCACGCCGCGGTCCGGCTCGGTGTGGGCGGCGCGAAGGGAGTGCGGCGCGCGGGGGAACGCGCTGACGTCACGCGCGCCTGCGCACCGCGACGCTCCTTGATGCACAGAGTAGTAAGCGAACACAGATGCCGTAGGTGTTGCTAAATTATTCGGTGGTTGGAGAACGTGAAATATTTTATCGCGTCCGCGGTTATGATTACGGTCTTAAAATAGAGTACTGTTGCGAGAATGTAATTTTTATTATTCTAATGTCTTTATGGACTGATACTTAATAGGAAATATTTCTATAGCTAATACAAATAACACATGAACCAGAACTTAATTAGTAAATCTAGTAGTGAGTAGAATTTTCTTTACTTACTTTATTCTTATTGATTACAAAAATGTAGGTAAATTTTTTGGAAATATTTGATTTTTATAATAATGACTTGATTTGACAAATAAGTACTTTAATAATAAATAATTAAATGAATAAACATGTATTTTAAAAGTATATATTTTAATGCTGCGTGAATTTATTAAAATGTTTTTTTTTTTATGACTTAAGGCAAAATTATTTCCAGGACCAATGACGTAGCTATAGTGTAAACTTAGCTGCCGTACGGTAAAGGAAAATTTATCTCTACGTGATAAGTACCCTGTGTACGGCAATCCGTGTCCGCGTTTGCAGGCGGGCGGCCAGTCGACTCGTTCGCGTGCGCTGCTACGTCCGTACGCTACGCGCCGCTACGACACGTAGCGACTCGCAACTACGCCGCTACGGCAAACCGAAATTATTTGCCAGTGACTGTGCGAGGATATTGAATTAAGCGGAATTATTTAGTGCAAGTGTGGTTACCTCTGTTCACAAAGAGCAGCTCTGAATTATTTCAAGCTTGAACACAAGGTGGGTGAATATTAAATAACGAGTTATGAATTAATCGCTATTGAGAGCTCGGATGCGAGTGATTGCTCTAATGTCAAGGACAGGGTTATTGATCAAATACCAGATGCTACTCGTAAGACTACAATGTTTACTTTTGCGTGTTTGTCTTATCATCGTATTTACGTTTACACTCGTGAAGTTACGAGCACGTTTGTCATTCTGAGCGTTTACTTATTCCACTACCCAATGGTGTTTATGCTAAGACATGTTTCGTGAACAAAAAGGGTAGGCTAGGTACGTTATACACGAGTCTTTGAAAAGGTCGTTAAAAGTAATACGCAACAAAGGGATGGAATCCGGAGTGGGGGTCGAGAATAATTTATAGGTATAGGTGCCACCTTACGATACAAGATTCATGTATTAGAAATGTTGAGAATGCTTTTAAAAATTATATATATTTTATTTCCAAATGAAACTGCTCAGCAAAAAATAAGTAATCAATTAGATATTAATTATGACCTTTAAGTATTTGATTGGGTCATTGACCCTTCGTCAGGGACACAATGGATAGGTATCAACATTAGTCATAATTCATAAAGCAGGTAATTGACCTCGGTCTTCAATTTGATGTTTTGATACAATACGCCTTTATTCTTTAACCGACCCTTCGTAATGCTTAGACAATTAAAACTTCTGGGTTATGCTATCGAGAAACCTATTTAAGATAATGAGTTAATATAAATTTCTTTGTTAAACGCTTTCAAGTAAATATTTTAAGGTACTTTAGTGAGTTAACAATAGAGTGACACGCTATATAATGGAATGATTTAAAAATGTATGCAGTGGGCTTTAAATTAAGTCGTAAAACAAGGGTTTTCTAATATACATAATCAATTTATTACATTCTCAGTAGTAGCTTAGAGTTTAGATTGTTTAGTAAATGGTAATAATATCGCCTCTATTACATGGGACCTAAAATATACCGGTAAACTCTAGTGTACATTGGCACACCTCTACCTAACCCTTTCTTTATTGATTGACTTGAATGCGTTTCACCGTACTTTTACCCGATGGAAAGCTTAGAGAGAATCTAAGATGGAGTACGTAATTCAAGTAAATACAGTTTCGGGTCCTGGTTTTGAGTGATTTTGGTGTCAGTCTTTAGGTTAGCGTGTGGAGAGGAAGTTCTGTATTCTTAACCCTCCCATATCCCTCTCCACATGTCCACAAACCCTTTTTTTATTTTTATTTATGTGTACCACTAAGGTGGCAAACAAGCTTACGGCCCACCTGATGGTAAGCGGTTACCGTAGCCTATAGAAGCTTGTATCACCAAGGGTATCACTTTCGTGTGGCCGATCCTGTAAAATAAAAGAGTAATAGTTGGGTTGGTAGTATAAGGGTCAAAAACCCTCACTGCCACTGGACGTTTCCTCGCGGAGCACTGGCAACTCACTCGCTCACCGTAAGGAACACAACACAGCTCAAAGCAGTGTTATTTCACTTCCATTTTCTGCAACCTCTTTATGTTACGTTTCTTACAATAGATGAACTTTTTTTTTTTTTCCTGTAGTTAGTACTTCTATATAAAGCCGAATGTTCGTTCTTTATATACGTGTGACCAAACCGAACGCGGTTAAATTGATATAAATTAACGTACAAAAGGCAATAGCGTCGCTCAGTTATTCCTGTATATCATTCTAGACGATCAGGGCAAAAACGTCATGTACAGAGGCCAGCACAAGTTACCATAATCTGTCAAATTTCTTTGAGATATTATCAACTTTATTAGAACAAAATAAGGTTCATTGTCAATTAGTAAAATTTGACAGTTTTGGATAGCTTGACCTGCTGGCGTCTGTACTTTTTTAGCAGTCCCTAGTTTGGAAATGTATGACGTCACATTTAAATAACTCTGTACAATATTTTTATTATATTTCATACTAAGGACTTTGCACTAAAATTACTCTTTACAGAGTTTATCGCGTTTATTGACATAATATTCCTATTTTATTGTAGTTTTTATTGCAATATCAAATAATATTCGCGTAAGTGTCAGGTCAATATCCTTCTAAGGAGTTATGAGGAGGACTCAGGAGAAGTAATAAGGAACATCGTAACCTACAATACCTCTTTTATACATATTTTCTTTGTTTTTGGCGGTGAAACTACTCTAATATTGGTGTGTAAGAGTATGTACCTAGTAGCGCCAAAGACATTTAAAATATTTATAGACTTGAACTTTAAAAAACGACATGAAGACATTGGGAACATACATACAATAACTTTTATTCCGATTTGATTCAATTTAATGCTTTGTCAACCTGACTTATGACATTTCGACAGAGGGATTTGTTTTCATTTGGAAACAAGAAGTACGCGTTACTCTGAGTTTTATAAATTCTATAATAAAATTTGCATGCCTCAATTGGTAGGACATCTTGCGATGTACCTACATACTTATTTAAAGTAGATATAGATTTGAATTTGGAATTTGGTCCGTACTACAATTTGTTCTACCGCGATCACTATTTTGTTAGAGAGGGACACCGATCTACAGTTTAAAAAGCGCCATCTCTCTCTCACAACCTAAAAATAATCGCTGTAGCACGTTGTAGTACGGGTACAGTAATGGAAATTTTAGAAGCGCAGCAAGCTCGGTCATGTTTCAAGGCTTCACATTTGCATACTGTAGATGCTTTAGAGCTCCTCTAAGGCACTGGGTCTAATTCAGAAATGGAAATATAAGTCACTTCGGACAGGTCATGTTTCTGCAGTAGATTTGCAAACTTTATAGTCCCCCAATAGGCTGTTGAGTTTCCTAAATAAAGCAGGCACACTTGAATAGTAGGCACCCATAAGTAAAATAGCAGTTTTTCAGTGAATAATAATTGTAAAATCTATATCAACCATTATGATGGTAAATAGTTACAAAAGATTGTCTAAAATAATAGGTTTCGTGATTATATCTTTGTGTCACATTATCTTAGAAAATTATCGATATTTTTATTCTGGATTTAGGTTGGACTTACGTTAAGCAACCTTTTTATAAATTATAAAGAGAAGAGATTTGTAAGTTTTAAAAAGCTGTAAGCCACAGTTAGACATAATATTTGTTTTAAACCAGAACCTCACGTAATAGGAATATATAACTGTAATTAGGAAATATTCTTTTGAAGCCACCTTCACTTAAAGAGAACAGCATTAAAATCGGCTGAACCGTGTAGGAGCTATGATGGCACCGACGAATGCATGTACAAGGAGTAAACCTAAACAAGATATAACAACACTCTCTTTTTTCATCGAAGTATGAAAGGCCCAAACATTTGGTAAAATACACAAATACAAACACATTACCCAAATAATAAGTCTACAGAGCCGCACAAAATATTTTTACAAGATCATAAATTACTGGACACCTACATTAAGAATATTCTGAATACTGATGACCGACGGATGTAGCGCCGGGTGTTGGGCAATATTTCATTCAGTGAATTATTGTTACGGCTATACACCTCGCCTTTGCTTTATTCTCGAACTTTCTAATGCTAGGAACCTCAAGAGAAATTGTGGGTATCAATTTGTGAATTGGGCTACGTTTTAGAAAGGTTTTTTGGTATAAAGGGAATAAGTAATTCTGAAATGAAAAACTTGGCTGTTTGTGCTCGAAATTTATCGAATATCAAGTAGGTATAAATTTTAATGTTTCGATACCCGAACAATAATACTCTGTTTTCACTTTAAGTGTGGTCGTAAGCGCGACAGCTACGCTGGAGGTCCTAGGATCGATTCCCACATCGAGCAATGTTATTAGGTTTTTCTATAAATTTCTCAGTTCGGAGTTCGAATTCGTGCCTCGTTCAAGGCAATAAGCTCACCCCCTATTTATTACATGGGACTTCAAATACCGGAAAACTGTGTGTGTACAGTACACTCCTCCACTTTTCTTGGAATACAGGTGTGATGGTATGTTTAGAGTTTTACCACGGCTGTTTAATGCCTTACATTTTTCCTTCTCATTATGCGGCTTCCAAATGACAGTTAAAAACAAAAAATCTGCTCCATCACTGAAGTTGCCGGTGCCCATTTAATATTTTCTTTTTATTTTGTCGTCAATACGAATCAGAACTAGCATCCTCTAAAGCTTACACGAGAAATGCCCGAGGTACAAAGATAAAAACACTGCTTTTACGTTCAAGGAAGATGGGAGCATTTTATGTGGACCTTTTTGCTTACAGTGGCGTTTGCATAAGCACATATATAATTCTCCAAGCCTTTTACCCAACAAAAAATATATTGGGGTTAGCTTCCAGTCTAATCAGATGCGGCTGAATATCAGTATTTTACACGAAACGACTGCCATCAGCCTCCGCAACCTAATGTATGGGCGATACCGATTTAGCCTCCTTGGGACTCATCAAGCTTTTTCTTCATCAAGCTAGTCTTCATAGGTGTTCGGATGACAACCGGAACCGACGGATTTACGTGCTCTCCGAGGCATGGAAGGGTCTCAATGTACTAAGAACATGAAGTTGGACCGTTTTATTTTTTATTTTGTTAAAAGAGACAGCTCCCGGGCTAGGGAACAAGACCTGTCGCGGGGGACTTTTCAAACTCATAATTCATCATCATCATCAACCCATATTGTTATAGTGTCCCATTGTTGGGCACGGGTCTCCTCTCACAGATTGAGAGGGAATAAGCCACGCTGGCTAGTGCGGGTTGGCAGAGTCCAACAGGAGGCAGTTTCCTAGAGATGTTTTCCTTCGACTTCGCAGTCCAATGGTCATACCACTAGGCTATCATTGCTTTTTACAAACACATAATTAATGGTCACAAAGTACACCCAGACTAAAAAAATAATCTGTGGATCACATATAGTAGATTTGTCTCGGGTGGGAATCGAAGCCACTACTCTCGGTAGTGCCAAGGTGACCCTAACCGCTAAATACTTACGTGAAATCTTTAATTATCGAAATATAAGGTTTCGGTAGTTAAAAATTTCACGACTATGCAACTGTTAGCTTGAAATTTTTCTGCATTAGAAATGGGCCCTGCGATTCATTTTTACTTTTAAACACTGGTTCATGCTTTGTCTAGTTTCATAACAACGCTTAATTACGTCATCAGACATGATTGCGTTGTAGGTGTCGTACCCGTCTATGTAGCTGTTGCGGCTTGAATGCAAGTCGTTAGGCTGAGTGCACATTACGGAGCCGCCCTAGTACACTGCGCGCCCTAGTGGCCTCGAGAACTAAGGCTTCATTGTCTCTGTATATGTGCAACAGGCTTGTAGTTTCTTCAAAAATTCTGTAATATGTAATCTACTTTTAAAAAATGCGTTAAAGGCAACACATGTCACCGCTTACAAAAATTGAGTTTCATGTAGTTGAGTGTGGGCCTTATGCTATTTATCCAGACACTAGCTGTTGTTGGAGTTTCCGTAACCTATATCGTTCTCCAAGGTCTAATCTATTTCTGTACCAAATTTCATTAACATCGGTCCAGCGGTTTAGGCGTGTACACGTAACAGACACACAGAGTTACTTTTGCATTTATAATATTACTAGAGAAGTAGGGATACTTGTGATTATTTATTTTATACTTCATCGATTAATGTTGTTAATAAGTAAAAAAAAAACAAAAAGCCTGTACCATTTTGTAGCAGACTTCATCATCATCAACCCATATACTGTCCCACTGCTGGGCACGGGTCTCTTCTCATATCCCCATAATCCCCCTCAGGATTAGGCTATAGTCCACCACACTGGCCTAGTGCGGGTTGGCAGACTTCACAAACCGTCGAAAAAAATCTCTAAGGTATGCAGGTTTCCTCACGATGTTTTCCTTCACCGTTTAAGCGAGTGATAATTAATTATTAATACGCACATGAATTCGAAAAGTCAGAGGTGCGTGCCTTGGGTTCGAACTCGAGACCTTCGACTTGGCAGTCCAATGGTCATACCACTAGGCTATCACTGCTTCTAGCAGACTTCATTATCCTTAAATTATGCAGACTTTATTTGTTTTAAAAGACTTTCAAATATTTATATAAAAAACATGCAGATGTAAAAAGTATTCTTAAGTATTAAGTCTCTATAATTAAATTAATTACTCGGTGTACAATAAAGTATCTCGAATAAAGTATTTGTAATTCATGTGCGTATTAATAATTAATTCTCACTCATGAAGGAAAACATCGTGAGAATACATCGTGAGCATGCCTTAGAGATTTATTTTTCTCGACGGTGTGTGAAGTGTCCCAACCGGTATAAGCCTGCGTGGTGGACTTTTTTTTTATAAGAGATAGGCGTTTGACCACAATCTCACCTGATCGCAAGTGACGATGTGGTCTAAGATGTAGCACGCTTACCTAGAAGATACCTATTCACTCGTGACTTGAAGACCCCCAAATTGTACACGTCAGGAAATACAGACTCAGGCAGCTGATTCCATTCCCTCGCTGTACGGATAAGGAATGTCGAGGCAATGACTATAGCTTAATCCAAATTTCTGAATAGACCCGAACCCATCAGTGGGACAGTATATGGGTTGATGATGAAAGTGTATCAGTACTGTAAAAGATATTCGTTAATTATATTTTGTATAGTCGCAGATCGCGATAAGACCGCCCATTGTATATAGTATATAAATTAATTACTTGGTGTACAATAAATGAGTAAATACGCTTTCTACATTTGGAATTAATTTTATAATAAGACTTAAGCAAATAGTATTTCTTACTTGAATAGTTTCTAATCTGTAGTAGTATCTTATATAATTCCGGTATAATAGCGGTACAAACGATGCCCGAGAAAGGGTGTGAATGGGAACTAAATTAAATGTAATATTTAGTTCTAGGAATAAACGCTTTGTCTAATTGCTAAACGACCTGAACTAGAACAGTTTATAATAATGACTAAATTATGCAGTTAAATGGAAGGCACTTTTATTTAAATGAATATCACTTTTAAACTGTCGAGAAGGGCATTCATTTATTAATGGCTAGTTTTATTTCCCCCGATTAGTTTCAGAATAAGCGAAACAGCCTCAATATTCTTTTAGTCTCAAGTGCGGCTACTGAGCGTAAGGATCTGAGTTCGATTCGAAGTTAAGCAAAGCTTTACGTACTGGGTTTTTCTATTAAATCTGGATTTGTGACAGGCTTCGCCCTCTATTACATGGAACCTAAAACTCTTGATGTACAGAGGTACATCAAGAGTACGCCGAGATGTTTTAGGTTTCCAGCACATCAAGCTACCCCAATCTGTCAAATTTATTTGATAGATTTTCAACTTTAATTCAAAGTAATAAGGTTCATGTTCGATTGGGAAAATTTGACAGTTTTGGATAGCTTGACCTGCTGGCGTCTGTACAGCAGTACACCTTTAACTGACTATTGGTAACACACAGCTCTATAATATGTTTATGTTATGCATACAAAATGAGCGATAACTTGTCAAGTTTATGTAACTCGACCACTCGACACAAATCTTTTTGTGATCCACTAATATTAGTTTCGTGTCTGTGTGTACTTTCTGTCCATTAATTATATGTTTGTTAAGTCCCCCGCGCCACAGGACTTGTTTCCTTTGCGGATGAGAGTTATCTTTAAAAAAAAAAATCAGAAGAAATCCAAGATAATTCATCTCGATGTCTGACATTTACGCGAATATTATACATTGAAATAAAACTACTTTTTACGGATTTTATCGCGTTATATATATTATGAATCCCGACGTTTCGGACCCTTTACAGCGTCCATGGTCACGGGTAGATTCATCTCATCATCATCAACCCATATACGGTCCCACTGCTGGGTACGGGTCTCCTCTCAGGATGAGAGGTATTAGGGTATAGTCCACCCTCTAGCCTAGTGCGTGTTGGCAGACTTCACATGCCTTCGAGAAAATCTCTCAGGTATGCAGGTTTCCTCAACTTGTTTTCCTTCAACGTTGAAGCGATGAATATTAATTATTAACGCAAATCATTTCGAATAGTCAGAAGGGCGTGCCTTGGATTCGAACTCGACACCTTTGACTTGCCAGTCCAATGTAGTGGTACCAAAGTAGTGGTATGACCCACTAGGCTATCCCCGCTTTTTTAATAAGATAATTCATCTACTTGTATGATATTTTCGATATCCGCTAAGGATCTCGTATGGGCGGGTCGTGTTGACCGATAGCTTCTTAATGTTATCCCTGGAGAGTTCTTGTCACATAAATATCGACTCCTTAGTATTATAATGACACCTATTTATAATCATGGCCTTAAAAGCTAGTCTCCTGAGTAAGTTGGCAAACAAGCATACGGCCCACCTGATGGTAAGCGGTTACCGCAACCTATTGACGCTTGCAACATCATAGGTATCACTTGCGCGTTGCGATCCTGTAAAACGAAAGAGGTAGTAGGGTTGGCAGTATAAGGGTCAAAATCCCCCCACTGTCAAAACAACGTTTCATCGCGGAACACTGGCAATCTTGTTAACCGTTAGGAACACAACACAGCTCAAAGCAGTGTTATTTCACTTAGATTTTCTGCTAGGTGGAGGTACTTCCCCAGTCGGGCAGCTCCAATTTGAGTGGAATTACTTCCACTATGCCGCTCTTAAAGTTTTAGTTTTAGTTAATATCTATTTTTACACTAGTTTTTGGCCCATTACCTAAGTATTTATTATCACTATGATTTTTAATGTAAAAGAAATATTTATGATGTTTTTTACTTATTGGACATTGTGCTTATTCGGCATTGTTCTATAATTTAATCGGCTCTTATTTGTGGACATAATTTTTTTAATATTCCGTTGCTAGTAAAAATATTTTACCTGATTCATTTTGTCAACACACTCAAATAATTCCTACGTTATTCCAAAAACTGAACTATTCAAAGTGTATGAATAATGTATGCCTTTTCACACGAGCTATATTATAATTACAGTATATTAATTCTTCACCTATATGTAATCAACTTCGCTTTCTTGTTATTGTGTATTTGTAATATAACACGAGGAAAATCCATTAACGGGAAAATGGGGACGCCAGTAAAAATGTTGATAACGGTAATAAATGCTAAGATTTGTGTCCTTTCAATAAACGTTTGGCACTTAGGGCTATTTTTAGATTACGACAATATTTTCTTCATTATCACCGATATTGACGTGTGACTGAACTTACTTTGTTGACCGACTTCAAAAAAAAAGTAAGTTCTTACTTAGACTGTATTTATTTTTGTATGTTATGATGTGTCTTCGTCGATTG
Organism: Acronicta alni; assembly: GCA_964056405.1. Lineage (NCBI taxonomy): Eukaryota > Metazoa > Arthropoda > Insecta > Lepidoptera > Noctuidae > Acronicta > Acronicta alni. Next base: position 9,359,993 of record OZ043927.1, on the reverse strand, counting down.
AGAACCGATTTCGGCTAAACGTTGTTTTTTAATAGAATAGAACTTTTAAAATGGTTCCAAATTCGGCAACGTCTGTGGTCTAGTGGTTCGCTTGTCGGAATATTGATCACGAGGTCATGGCTTCGATTCCTATAGGACAAACATTTTTGTGTTGAATATAAGTGCTTGTGTTTGTCTGGGTATTTCGTATGTATTATAAATGTACATTTAAAAATACATATTATAAATATTATAACCGTTGTCTAGTACCCATAGTACTCTGCTTAGTTTGGGCCTAGATGTTGCTGTGTAAAATGTCCCAAAAACGTTATACGTAATAATTTGTAGATATAACATTGTTGTCTTTTTGATGTTGGTGAATCATCGGTTATGAAGATACACTGCAAAATATTTGTAGTAAAAAGTTAATTTATTCCAGAAAATTCTATTAGATTCTTTTTCTAGGCATAATAGAGATATGCTAGGTAGCTTGTAGTTAATTTACGTAAAAATAAAAAAATACTGGAATACGAATTATTAGCGTGTCTTATTATTCAATCATTCATTAATACCTCAATAACTTTCAATACAAACCCATAAAGGTAATAGCGATCGTATTTTGCTAGAATTGCTATTATATAGAAAACCAAAATTGTAAATTGAAAACCTAGTTCGTTTTTCACTGCAATCAATAAATGGTTGTTCCAATATTCCGTATAAATATTTGAACAAAACGAGTAAAATGTTTTTAATTTGTAATTAAAACGTTTCGCGCTTGTTTGTTTTCCTTTGTATATTTTATTAGTCACGGAGCGCGCGCGGTTTAGAATCTACTGTTCGGCGATAGTGATATTATTAGTTAAAAAAAAAATATTTTGGAATACAAAAGGTATTTCCGTTGCATAATAAAAAAATACTGGTGCTATTTTGGAGCTGTTCAAAATCATACCATCGCCACACCTCGCCGCGCTGTGTCGTGGGTTCGATTCCCATTCGAAACAAATCTTTGTGTCATCATCATCATCCTCAACCTATCATCATCAGTCCACTGCTGGACGTAGGCCTCCCCTAATGTGCGCCATTTCACCCTGTCCTCGGCTTTTCGCATCCAGCTTCTACCAGCAGTCTCGCAAATCATCACTCCTTCTTGCCGTGGGGAGTCCTACACTACGTTTGCCGAGTCGCGGTCCCATCTTTGTGTGATCCTCCGATATTTGTTTTGAGTCTGGGTGTACTTTGTGTAGTCTACTGCGATACAGGGCTTGTTTCCTAGTGCAGTTGTTTAAAAAAAAAGTATGTTGGTAATTTTTTATTGATTTTAGATGATTTCATGCTTAATGTTGGATCGTTGATGAATTATATATATACACACGAATTGCGGTCACATTGGAAAATATAATTAATTTTAGATATATAAAAAGGTAAGATCGACGGTTGCAAGAATGCCAAATGGCATTAAGTCCGCCTTACATGCGATGAATGACATAGAACTATAAATAAATACATTTATTCCACTTTATATTTATTATATATTCCGCAGCCTAAGGCTATGGGTACCTTATTTCAATTATAGCACCAATTAAACAATATTATCCTTCGCTTACCATTTATATTTTGTCAAACACTGATTATTTGGAAATATTTTTTTCAATTTTGGTTGACAAAACAATGTTTCATATGATATTTAACTATATTTTTCGCCTAACTGTATACTATCTCAAGATTTCTATAACTAAATGTATCGATCCGGCAGAATTCTGAGAGAGTGCGGGATTTAGTACAAAATGTACGGCTGAGTCCCTTTCGGCAAGCGTCAGACATTTTCTAATAAAAAATATGCATTGTGTGTGACCGGGTTTATTAACCAGAGAGGTACCACACAAAACATATCCCTGTACCATTTTGTAGTTTGAGGTTGCAAAAATAGATTGTAACACTGAGAATTTACTAATTGCTTATGGTCACTATTTAGTACATTGCAGCTACTAATAGCTGCAATGTACTGTAATTTATATTTAATAAATCTATATATAGATTTATTAAATAGCAAACAATAATACTTAGGTTAACTTGTGAAGAATTTAGTGTATTTCTCGAAGTTGTTCTTTGTTTATATAAAGTGTACACACTATAGGAGTGTGTAGGGACAGACTCCTATAATGTGTACGTAAATTAATAGAAAAAGTGGTAAGTATACTTCTTTTTCTAAAAAGACCACTTATGCTAAAAAGTGGTATATCTACCACTTTTTCTATTAATTTGTATTTAGCTAGATTGAAATAATCCAGTTTTGTATTTTTTGTAGGTACGCCTGACATATTATTATTAATTTGGGTGATTATTAATATGGCATTATTAATTGCCTTAACTTTATGAGGTTATAATGAAAAACCGTCCACTTTAACAACAAACACCACATTCTCATCTCAATATAGACCATCCTTAATAACCTGGGTATGACCTTTGATCTACAGTCTCCGTTTCAACTAAATCACAAGACTAATATTATTACTGAGACCTTACATTTCTATATTAACCGTTACACTGAACTTTAAACATTACGCCTTCGTATTACGGTTTGTAATGGAATGTTATGTAAATGCATAAGGTCGGAGTAAAAAGCCGTAATGCATTACCATATCCGATGGGTTAAAAGTAAGGCGGTGTGCAGGAGATAGGGTGCGTTGTCATGGGGTGACACGCTCGGCAAATAGGGGGTTGTTCCGCTAGCTCGCGGTATAAGCCTTTGTGCACATGACAGGCGCGTCACGAGACAGAATTTGGACACAATTCATCGCCCCCACTGCATTTATAGGTTATGAAATCAATAAATCATTTAAAGCATTATGATACACCTACTTACACAGATATCTTTTGGAACACTTTGTTTACATTTCAAACAATAATTTGATGTAAAGTTTTTAGGTTATTTGTATTATGTTTTAGGTTATCTAAGCATGTTTTTGTTGTTCAACATTAACTTAATATAATAGTTATTAGGTTGTAGGCATATTACTGTCTGTTATATAATAACAGACCTACTTTCTCTAGTTTAATATTCAATTAAGGACTCCTAAATTAGTCACATCATCATCACCGTTTTTATTGTGTTCATTGTCTACTCGGTTATTTTAATTTTGATTTTTTTAAGTTTATCTTTCTTTCTTTTTTTTAAATTGGTTACTCCCCACTAGGATTTTCTTTTGTATCATGGGTGCATTTAAAAACACACATTATTACAATATACACAAACCACCCAGACTTGGAACAACTATGTGTAGGTCATAGCAATATTTTTGAACATATCCATCAACATTTTAAGGTTTAAATAATTTGGAGATATTTGAGTGACATATTTGACGAGAATATTAGACCTTGAAATATAACAACGGATTTTGATATTATTAATTTGGACTTTTCGGACCTCATACAGTGTCCATGATCACGGACAAACTGATAATAAATATCAATATATGCGATTAAAACCGTAAATAGTTGTTTTATTGAAATAAAACTACTTCGCACTCTTATTGATATTATTATCTTCGCGTTATATTGATATTATTAATCTCGACGTTTCGTCCGATAAAATCCGTAAAAAGTACCTAGTTTTATTTCAATGTATAATATTCGCGTAAATGTCAGAAATCTATAATATAGTTGTTTTATTTCAAGTAAATAGTCCTTTTTGGACTGCGAATGAATCTGCAGGTACAAACTAGTATGTTATCCTTTTTAAATAATACACCATCGCCACTCCAAATACATCTTTTGACAACGTCTGTGGTCTAGTGGTTCGCGTGTAGGACTGCTGATCACGAGGTCGTGGGTTCGATTCCCACAGGACACAAATATTTATGTGATGAACATAAGTGTTTGTATATGTCTTTGTGTTTCATATTTATTATAAGTATTTATTTACAAAAAAATATATAAGTATTTATATCCATTGTCTAGTACCCATATTACAAGCTCTGCTTAGTTTGGGACTAGATGGTGCTGTGTGAAATTGTCCAACATACATTTATGTAAAGTTACTACTTTTAACATTGTACTAATAAAACCGAGTATTTCCATTGACCTAGGTAGGTAGGTATATTCTCCTTAGGTATTCCGCAACTGAACAGACTTTTACGAGTCGAGGAGCTTCGAATCAAGAGACACTTTACTGCTCAGGGCCCTCCAGGGAGGTCTTAGAGTGCCCCGAGGGAATCAACGCATATCTTTGAACATTCTCCATTTAGAGCATTAAGATATTGGCAATGTCTCACGAAAAACGATTTGAATTTTCTTTTAGAAAAATAATGATGGAGAGTTAGACTTGTACCTACTTATATAAGTCAGTTGTATTTGCTTGTAGGTATATCAATGTGTCTAATGCTCAATTTTCATTCGTATTTCATAATTATATCATAACGGTTCTATATTCAAGTTTTTAGGCTTAGGCTTATACTTAATAATAAAAGCAAACTAAAAATCCGCTAAATTCGTAACTTGGTTGTAACAAACGAAAAAAAATAGTTAAGTTACTTAAATATTGATAATTTTTACAAATAAATTATTTAATACACAACTCCAACTATGTGATTAATAATAATTTTGGCATATTTTTAGTAAATTTAAAGATAAATTCACAGATTAAATAAATAATTATAATATACAAAAAATAACCATACAAACACAAACACTTATGTTCATCACACCAATATTTGTGTCCTGTGGTACACAAAACATTAAACATCGAACCCGAGACCTCGTGACCAGTAGACCAACACTCGAACCACAAGACCACAGACGTCGTAAAAATAAATAATAATAGTAAGGGAATAAATAATTTCTTAGTGTATCAAATTACACCTAAGCACAGAGTATAGCTAACTAACTTTTTCTGAAAAATAATATCTAACATAGAAAAAAAAAAGATATTTTCTTAATTTTTTTTTGCATAGTATAATGTATGTACAGAGGCCAGCACATCAAGCTACCACAATGTGTCAAATTTCTTTGATTGAATTTCAAATTTAATCCAACGCAATAAGGTTCATATTCAATTGGGAAAATTTGTCAGTTTTGGATAGCTTGACCAGCTGGCGTCTGTACTTATTTGCATAAACGTATACATCTATACTATGAAAATCAGACTACAGAGGGTACATAAAATGCTTGTTTGTTGCGTAACTAAACCACACGCCCCGCAGGCGGTGTAGGTCCACCAGGGTGCTCTATATCAGATGTAATAACGGTAAAAGTAGTTGGTAAAGTACATTTTTGAGATGCGCCGAAAGGCTTAACATTCTTTGGTATACTAGCTTTGCAGTACAATACAAATAAATAAATAAAGATTTTTGGACAATTTCACACAGCACCATCTAGTCCCAAACTAAGTAGAGCTTGTACTATGGGTACTAGACAATTGATAATAAGACTTATATACTTTTTTTTTGTAAATACATACTTATAATACACAAGAAACACCCAGACAAATACAAACACTTATGTTCATCACATAAATATTTGTGTTCTGTGGGAATCGAACCCACGACCTCGTGATCAGCAGTCAGACACGCGAACCATTAGAGGCGTCGTCTAAAATAAATACGATATTAGGGACACGCTCACGCTTCACACGGGTGCAATGTACTAATAACATACATGTATTATACATATAAACCTTTCTCTTGAATCACTCTATCTATTAAAAAACCGCATCAAAATCCGTTGCGTATTATTAAAGATTTAAGCATATATAGGGTCAGACAGCGGGAAGCGACTAGCGTGGTAGACTATAGCCTTATCCCTCTCATCCTGAGAGGAGACCCGTGCCCAGCAGTGGGACAGTATATGGTTTGATTATAATGACTGACAATTATTTTTTTAAATATTTCGTGATTTTGTTCAAATCTCGCTTAAACGGTGAAGGAAAACATCGTGAGGAAACCTGCATACCTTAGAGATTTTTCTCGACGGTTTGTGAAGTCTGCTAACCCGCACTAGGCCAGCGTGGTGGACTATAGCCTAATCCCTCTCAATAAGAGAGGAGACCCGTGCCCAGCAGTGGGACAGTATATGGGTTGATGATGATTATCTAGCGGTCTCTCAGAAAAATAATATTTACTAAAATGTAATGTCCTCTTTTTATTTACTAAAATGTAATGTCCTCTCCTTATTTTTTAATTACTCTAGAAAAAATAAAGGGTTATGCTACGGAACAAACCCAGAAATCGCGGAAAAAAGTCAGCTGTTCCATACATTTTGTCGGGCTGAATTTACATTTTATTAAAAATTATCAAATGTAGTAAATTAAGTAAATGTAAAAATTCTAAAGGTACCATACCTACATAAAATCTAAGCAAAATTAAAAAAAAAATTAAGCTCCGTAATTATAAAATGAAACCAATTACTTAAATTATCTTGTAAATGATGACGTAAAGATCCTGAACAATATTTTGGTGGCAACTCGTCAAGTTGGGATTTGAATGGAGATTGAAAAACTTTTATCCCCAGTGGACACAACAAGCGCTTTAAACAGATTTATCTGTTCCAGAATAATGCATCTGTTTTCCTGATATTTCTTATCAGAGAAACAGATGGATGGATGTGACAGGAAAAAGGGTAATTTTGCTTTAGAGTTTTACTTTTCGTTATGACAAAAAATATTTCATCAAATGAATCAATTGCCTTATTATATGGAAGATTATAATAGTGATGGACCAACTAAAGAGAGTACCTAACATTTTAATTTGTATTATCAACATACCATAAGAAGGAAGAAGGGTTAGGCAAAGGTGTACCAATGTACACCCACAGTCCGCCAGTATGTCCCATTTAATAAGGGGCCAGCCTATTGTCATTAACCGGGCACAAGTCTAAATCCCGAGCTACTACTGAGAATTTCATAGAAAAACCCAATAAAAGTTTGCTCGACCTGGGAATCGAACCCAATACCTCTAGCGTAGTAGTCGTGCTTTGGACCACTAGATTAACAATTCGGTTTGTATTATAAAATGTAAATTATAAATGATAAAACAGTTTAAGACCTATACATATATGTATAACCAAGAGCTATATATTAGCTATTACATATACTTATAGGTACTGAGAGTTTATACAAATCTAATAATTACTTTCAGCGTTCTTAACATCGACAAATTCAAAAACCCGCAACGCTCGCACTTTTGCAATTAAATTATAATTTCCATTATTTTAACTCAGACGAGGCAGGGTGCTCTTCGGTTTGAGAGAACAACAGGTACAATCGATATTTCCGGGCGCCCGAGGGGAGCCTGGTAAACAGACGGACGAATGCTTAGAAGTGACACTGCCTTTTCAATTATGCGTCCCTGGTATGTTGCCGTGTAACGCGAATACTTACCTAAATAAGTAATTCAGATTTGTGATCTCCATTTTATTTTTATTAGGTACCTACTACATACTTTGAAATCAAGAACGTACAGGGGAACGTGTTTTTGCCAGGTCAGCAGAGTTAATAGTCCCAAATAGGTCAAAGCGGGGTACCCAATATCGACAAGCAATTACTTTGGTGGCGATAGCTTGCTGGTAACCTGTTGATAGTTTCGTGGGAAGCCCCAATCAGATGGATAGATAATACGGCGATGATACAATATGATTCAATCCTATTATCCTAATGGCCTCTTAAACTTGCTAGCTCTGTCATTCGACCATTCGTTGTAATCCGTCTAAAGAGAAGAGTTCGAATTGAAGAGCCTCGGGGAAAATACGCTTATGTACCCTTCTGTGGAGGGTTCATAACTCGTAGGGACAAGGGTAACGTTTACTTATCGACGTGGAAAAGGTTCCATAATACATTTCGTCGCGTTCCGCGTTTCGTCGGAAGGGCGAACTTTTTATTTGTTCCGCAGACGTGGCATGGCAAGCGCTGCACTCGCCATTGTACATTTTGCGGAAACCATTTTTTGGAATCGGAATTTCGTAATTGGTATAATGTGCGAGTAGGTTTTTTCTATTTCTATATCTGAGGCTTTTGGGGACGGCAGGTATTCTTGAGATCTTGAAGCTGGTATGTGGGTCGTGGCCAATAATATTGTAACGTAAAAAAAATATAATAAACTAGATATGACCCATGCGAATACTTCGCACCGATTTCAAATGTACTTACCTAATCTTTTAACGAAAATAAACTAAAACTTATTTTTGGTCATTAGAGGGAAAAATAATCTTTAAAATGGTGTATAAAACATTAATTTATATACTGAATACTATAATAAAGGGAGATATTTTATTATAAAAAACACCTTTGAGAAGTATATACCTACTTCGTTAAATAACGTTCAATTGTGCCTACTCCATGTTGTTTGGTCCTAAGCGCCGCTCGTTTGAATTTACCGATTCAAAGCAAAATATACGTTTTGCGGTGAAGTACTCGGTACTCGATAACAATATTGCCAATTATATCAGCTCCGAGTGAACGATCACAGGCCAATTTACATAGAAGTTTCCAAATTGGTTTAATATAATTCACCTCCTTAATTACAACCACTTAGCTGTATTTAACAAATATATTTGTACCGGGAACAGATCACTTTACTTCCCTATGTACAACTAATTTGTGTAATACTTGATAACATGGAATTCCGAATGAAAATTTAGTCGGAATATTAACTTTTTATATAAATAAAGGGAAGGAAAGAGTACTTCAAATATTAAATTCCAATTCTTCGAATATTTTGATTAATGGTGAAAAAAATTAGGAGATTTATTGTTTTAGAATTACGTTTTACATAATGTTGCTTTAGACCAGAAGATAGGAGGAAGGTTGAAGAGAAAACAAAGGCTTCGGTTAGCAAACGGGGGAAGTAATTACCGCTACACCTGTTTTAAAAGGATCTTGTTAATGTTATTCCATTATGTAACTTTGAAAGATAGGTTTAAATTGTATGCTTTGATATTCAAAAGACCTTTTTTCGAATAGGACACTTCGAGCAATGAGAAAATTTCATTATGATTTGTTTCAAACGTCTTTTTCATTCTTTTCGTGGGTTATTACAGAAGATTTCTTCAGCGGCCATTTTGCAAAGATTCATAAAACTAACAATAAGATTTAGGATCAGGTTTTCAGGTAATCGTTTCTGATTGGTAGGCTGCCCATTTATTTCGTTTGCTCCAAAGAGGTAGGCTATTTTCCAGCTCATCAGCTATAATTAGGATTTGATTTGGATAATATACATTATTGTTGTGTAATGGAACAAAGAGTATTCAGGTGGATGTTCAATATCTATAGATGAATAGATAGTACACACATTTAAGTATACTGATTACAAAAAATATATATTCGACCTACGTAAAACTGTGTATTTGGGGTAGGGGTTCATCGGGAAGTCGTAAAAAGCGCGAGATATAGTGTTGAATTACAAGATTTGCGTGCTACCATCACATTATGTCAGTCACCAGGTAGATGTGGTAATAGAGACGGTAATCTTTATCTCCTTTACCATAATCTTCTTCTATAGTGTCAGCATGAACAACATATTACCTCAATATTAATTCACTTGGTTCAGTATAATTTACAGTTTTTACATTTTTTTTTAGATCAAGCTCTGCTTAGATTTGTGAGATCCCAAATATTTATTTATTTACGGAGGATCACCAATTTGACAAACAGTAAAAGACTTATAAAAGTAACAAAATTAAAGGAGATCTCTTTTTATTAATTTATATATAATATTCTGCGACCCATTAACTTAGATTATCTAGGTACTTAAATTGTAATTTGTTTTATTTTTGTGAATATTATTTTAGTAAGTCATACCTATAGCTACATTTATATGTATATTGTCATACACAGTGATTTTATATTCGACAAACAACAATTCAATAATACCTATTACTTGTAAATAAATTAATCATAATCCTGCTTCTTCTTACCAGTAACCAATCCTTCTGTCATACGTCAGCCTGACAGATAAATAAATCAAATCAAACTTGTATGAAAAGCTATCAAAATATGTACTCTAAAAACCTTTTAAATCAACAAACTTATCGATTTCAGGTGCCAGACATTGCGAATAAGTGCATAAGTACGTCGTAGCTATCTTTATATCCATGAGTACCATTCCAATGGAGACATATCGCAACAACGTAGTGAGCTATAAACTCGTACATTGTCCGCCTGCAATATATCGGGTATGTGTGGCACGCAACGGACGACACACCACATTTTGCATCGTGCTCTGCGACCGCACTGACTGACGTGACATACGTCACCTATCAGGGCTACCACAACCAGAATATAAAAAATAAAGATGAAATATTTTAGTGTATCTACATATAGGTTGGTAGCGACTTCATAAAAGAGGAGGTTCATGATGTTGGTTTTATCTGAGAGAATAATCTTCTTAGATGGGCTCATACAAATTTGGTTGTTTTCTGACCATCGCATCGGTTCTGAAAACACCATAAAATGCATGAAATTTCGGTTATTTATCAGATTTGTTATATTGTAAAACACGGTGCCAGACCGGCTTTACAGATTTATTTTAGTCTACCCTTTTCACCACTTCCTTAAATTTTTATAATTTTCTAAATTAAGAATTTACTTTACGGTCGGTTTATCATTAAAGTTGTGATTGCAAGTAACTCTTACTGAAAAAAGAACTAAAAAACAAAAGTAACTCTGTCGGTCTGTTACGCTTTCACGCCTAAACCAATGAACCGATTTTGATTAAATTTGGTACAGAGATAGATTAGACTTTGGAAAAGGAAATAGCCTACATTTTGACTCAAAAACCCTTTGATGATGATTGATTGATGCGAGTGAATCCCCGGGCAATAAGTAGCTAGTACCATATACCTACGAGTATAGTCCTCATAAGAACACAAAAAAGATAGAACTTCATTTCAATGAGTCGGGTGCATGAAATGAAGTACTTCAAATCCAGAACGATACAAATGCTTCGGGTTCAAGTCGGACCACATTTTAGAGTGACCGCAGTGACGTCACGTATGTTACAGAATAGGGTTGCTACAATGTAAAACGAGATTTGAGATTTGAAAAGGACTTGTTTTATTTTTTGTTTTGTATCAGTGACAATTATAGTTCCCCCAATTGTTCTCACACAAGCCGAATGTTAGAGAAGACTTTACAAACATAAAACCAACAAAGTACAGACGCCAGCAGGTCAACCTATCCAAAACTGTCAAATTTTCCCAGTTGAATATGAACCATATTGTTAGTAAAGTTGAAAATCAATCAAAGAAATTTGACAGATTGTGGTAGCTTGATGTACTGGCCTCTGTACATACATTATAGAAACAATTATTATTAAATTCGGATTACATCGTTTCGGAACGGCCGTAATTATCTAGTGACCTCAAGAGGGGATTGTTAAACCTAATGTTTAACAATCCCCTCTTGAGGTCACTAGTATTAGTAGTCGATTCCCGTATTGAGAACATTTAGATTTAATGGCATCGCTCCTTATTACACGAGATCTAATTATACCGACAATTTGCGTCACCTCTGCCTTAACTTTCAGAGAATACAGGCATTATGGTGATGTTAATGTTTTTAAGTTTCGGAACTTAAGCGGAGTTGTAAGGACCAAACTTGGTGAAAGTATAATATTTCCTCATTTCATGTACAAGCTGGACACTCCAGCATACGCGTATAAAACAACGCTTAATTACCAACACAACATAAGCTAACGTTTGCGCGCAATGGTGATTATGTCTGTTCAAGCGACGACGAGAAAAATAAACGCAGCGCAGTTTTTATGGCTACGTAAATAAAGAGTCATTTTAAATATTTGATGGGTGGGGTGCATTGTATACAGTGATGATATAAAAATGAACGTCTGATAGTTCTTTAGGTAACGCGGTTATACAAAACTGTCAAATTTCTCTAAATGGTTTTAAACCTTACAATGTGGTTAAGTTCAAAATCGAATGAGAAAAATTTACAGTTTTTAGTGTGTTATTGACTGTACCTAGTCAACTTGTCTGTCAAATTGAGGATAGAATGATCGTTATCAGGCTTTTTGGGCTTCTGACTACCACTAACGATTCCGCCAGTACGTTTTAGGTCCTTAATAGGGGACAAGCCTTTTGCCATTAACCGAGCACAAATCAACACTCTGTGCTCCTATAGAGAATTTCTTATATAAACCTAATAACACTTTGCTCGACCTGGAAATCAATTGCAGGACGTCAAGCGTAGCTGTCGCGCTTAGGACCACTAAACTAACGAGGCAGTTACTATGGATACAAATTACTAGCACAAAATACAACAATAGTAGCAGCTATCCCATCCCTAGCTCCAGTATAGTTGTCGTTTGATTCATTAGAAGCCGCACGGCGCGGTAGGGTTGGCGCATTAGAGCGTCAACTGGACCAGCGAACGATCACGATGGCCTAACGTATGTTGCCATCAGCTTTGATTAACGCGTTTGATTATTTACTGTCCGGGAATATCTGTGAGCAAATCTGTAATTACACTCACTTATTCATATAAAATTGAAATTTTGTGGGTAGATATATGAAAAGTCACTGTATTCTGGACTGTAACTGGATTTCAAATAGATAAGATATGGAGCTTTAAAATAAATTAGGATAAAAAATCCAATATATATACCCATTATTCATTGGAAATTCATCCATAGAAAACAAAAGAGAAAAGATTCAGTTATCCCGCTTTTGTAGAGATAAAACAATTTGAGCTGCTTGATTTGGAAGTGCCCTCGATGCCCCTACCCGTTGTCTACATGCAATCAACACGATTGTTGCCGTCGACGCGTGCGCCTGATACGGTATCACTTTGTGTATGCTACAACGAACCTAGGGGCATAATATTGTGTTGGTTATAAAAATATATCCAATGGATCTTTATTCCAATTATTTTTATCAATAAGAATAATAGTATTTTCCTGAAATAAAAGTAAGAATGACAAAGTTAATTAATTGCTCTGTAAAACAGCGACTTTAAATTGATCAATTAGTTACCTATTAACTGTGCACTGTAAGAAGGGGCATAGAGCTATTTAATATCAATAGTAAGAACTACTGATATTAAACTAAGACACTAATCATATTATACCATACCTACCCTGTTGAAGTGAAAAAAAAAACGAAATGAATGTTGACGATATTTTAATGTAGGTAAGCTGTGTATTGTGTGTATATTGTGTATTCGTAAAAGAATTTAAATAAACACTTTTTTTATTTATTAGGTTAGTTTTTAGACGAAACCTTACTATAGCGTTGCAGTGGAAAAATCTGAAGTAAAATATATTTTACGTTGATTTTTTTTTAAACAATGATCTAGGATGGCGAGTAAACGTTGCAAATGTAACGAAAGGGTGGGTTTCGGAGTGCAGAGAGTAATATTGTGTAGTGTCGAGGGCGCCGGGTGGGGGTCGCCAATCGATACGCACCCCTGTTCTGCGCGGCCTAATGCACCCCTAACACGACGGTACACAGCTCGCAGGCAACGCAGCGGCATGGAAACCATACAGTCTATGTGTTCCCAGCTTAACCGGGTCATTTGCATAGTCACCGTCAGCGCAAGTCTCTAGGCTACTCTGTTTAAAAACATACGCAGAAAAACAATTTGTGTGGTAAAAATGTTTAAATATTAACTAACCTCTTAAAAGCGCTTCTCAAAGCTTTGAATGTAAAATAAGCCACTATTGCATTGGAGATGTCCCCGTGCGGTGCCAGCCCGGTACTCTGCCTCTAAAACGATTTATATTTTATAAAACGGGTTTTATAAAATATCAGGCTGATACGCCGGTTTTACCCGGATAAAATATATTCCAATTTAGTCTAGTTGGAAAATATCATTCATATTTTTTACGGCCGAGAGTTTATATTTATTCGTTAAAAATGCAGGCGAAAATATTTTTAAGTTCATATCTCTTGGAATAGGCGTGTTGGCAATACTTGTTTGTATATGTTTTATTATAAATGTTATTTTGACGACTTTCACAGTTCAGTATGTTTATCGAGCTGGCGTAGTGTTTCTGCTTGTGCTATCAGTACATCATTATCTTACACAAAGAGCCGCGCTCCGCACAAATGGACTCAATTGAAATTCTCTTCAAAGACTTCGGTTCCACTGACCTAAAAACAAATTCCGGAAGTGTTAACACTTTTTGAATTTGTAACACAAAGGGGTTGGTATCGGATAGTACCCATATAAATGAAAAGATAAATGTTGTAACACGAAGAAGCAGTTATTAAAACATTCCTCATTTTTCTTTCATTACTTTCACTTTGAAGTGTTTTCAGTTACACCAAAAAATTTGACCTTTGAAGAACATTTATAAGAGCGATAAAAGGTCTTACACGAGTGTTTGAAATACGTTTGTGCTGGGGTATAATACGTTTTATTTCGCCCTTTCCTTCGTTTTTGTGGAAACTTTTTTATTTTCTTTTAATATGATCTTGGGAGAATATTACCCGTTTCAAAGGCATTGTGTTCTATTGAGGGTGACGCTGATCACGTTCACGATAAACGAGAGCGACCACGCTGCTATAATCTATTAAAGTCTCCGATACGATACCCCGCATCATAATATGCTTCCTAATTCATAATAATAGTTGCGTGTTTGTTCCTAACAAAAGTTGATTGATGAATAAAAGGTTCAGTAATACAATAATTATAACCTCGAGTTATGTTAAATGTGTTAAGAATTACAGAAGAAAGAGCTTTTTTTTAAAAACCTATGTGATTCCACTCAAAGCCCAAAGGTCTCCCCATCTCCGTCCACTGATTGCTGTTTAGTGCAGTTAATAAAAGTATGGATAGGATTTTAAGGTCGGCAACGCATCGGCGACTCTTCTTGTGTTACAGATGTTTATAAAAAATCGGATTAAGATGTGTGTGTAATTGAAAACGCGAGGAGACACTATCGTTATAAAAGGGTCAACTCCCACACATGAGTATACATTTTTTTATACATTTATATATCTTATTGAAACAAAACTACCTGTCTACCCGTGGGTCCGTAACGTCGGACTTAATAATTTCAATATAACGTGATAACATCGGTAAACAGTTGTTTTATTTCAATATATTTAATGGTTGTTGTTAAAGTAATCAGGTAATAGGTATATATGCCACTGCCAATTTATGGTATCATCTTTGAAAAAAATATAGCAAAGGTTTTTCCAGTAGCGAAATCTATAACTTTTTTCTGTTTATCTAAGTTCTGCCAATAGAATGAGGTGAAAAAAGTAAGTCAATTGAAGCGGGAACCGGCGTCAACGTCGATTTCTACGGAAAACTGATTTCCTGCACGTCTAGACACGTTTCCCCCATACCAAATTATCAAGCAGGATGTGTTAGATATTTTTTAAATGTTGCATTTTGAGAAGCAAAAGTCAAATCCAAAACAAATGAAAACTTTATAGTAGCAATTATTATCACTATTTTAATTTATAATTCTTATCATTCATCACAAAATACATTTTATTTTAACAAAGATTGTATCAGACGGTTAATAGAACCAGATTTCAATTTGATAGAAACATTAATTGCTATCGAGCACCAAACAGAATGGTTAGTGCTGCCTAAATGTAGTTATTAGTTTGACTCTATCGTTAAATAATTCAAAATGGCCTCAGGCGTGCGCACGAAAATTTACCAAATAAACAAAACAATTCACCTACCGTCGAAGAGTAGGGGTAGCGACCGAGGTGGGCATTCAATTAGGTATCTATACTTGCATAGCTTTGTACTTTTGACTACGTTTTAGTACAAAGGGTTGACAGTCCCTGCTTTATTTTCCAGTTTCACAAAGGTGAAAAACTGTATGATGTGACTTGTCTGTTGTCTGTGTAATTATGGCGGGCGACTGAGTTAGTTTCGTAAATATACACTTTCATTGTCACTTTCAGCTGGGTCTAGCTGTTGATGTTTCGTAGAGAATAAAACGTGTATTTTGTTAAATATGTTACTTTATTTGTTTTTTCACGTTCGGTTGACATTTATGCAGATACGATTGGAATTAACGGTATAAAAGTGGAATAAAGGACTAAGGATCAAACAATAAAAAAACCTAAGCCAAATGGATCACAAATTGGGTTTTATATTACTCAGAATCTCATAATATTCTATAAACAGATCAGACCGAAAGATGAATTTAAAATACGACAAACTATTTTCGTACGGCTTCGCCAGACAGAATGGCGGACGGTCCATTTCATGCACATTTTCCTGTGCGTATTCCAAGACCCAGTGGCCAGGCGAACGACAATAGCGGACAATACGACATTGAATGCATAAAACCAGTTGTATGACGCACACACACATCGGCAACGCTGCAGGACGACCATTGAGTGAGATTACAAAAGGTATTGTATGCGTCGAGACTAGTTTATCTCGCGGCCATTCGTTGAGACTCTGTTCCGCACTGATAACGCTCAAAACGTCTGTCATTTGTACCCGCCATATTACAGCACTGATAAAATGTTGACGAGCACCAATCACGCCTGTTTACCAACGTTTTATGCATTTGTGCTAGTGCTGAAATATTTCTATGTGGCGCATGCCTAATCCTTAAATTGTCATGATGACAAAACATTTTGAAATAATCCAAAAAATGATAAAATTTTCAAAGAAATCTTGCTTAATACTACAATCAGTTGCGACATACGCAAGAATACACAACATGAAGAAATATCGGAGGTATTTGTCTGGTCTATGTAATTTATCTTAGCGATATAAGAATTTGACATTTTTACTATTGATACATGATTGATACTCCGGTGTAAGACAGATAACTATAAGAGATAAGTCAGTCTGGCTGTGAAGTCTCAATAAAGACGCAGTACTCGTGAGTGAACATTAGTTGAATGTGAAATCAGTGAAAGATGCCGATCAGAAAAATATCACGTTGTAAACCAGATTTAATAGATTTAATTTATAAATTGACCGAAGTAAGTAATATGCAGCTTACTGATTATGTAGTTGAGTTTGGATGTGAAGATGTTGACAATTTCCTAACGGGTACTTTTAAAGTGCAATTAAAAGGAATAAGGGATGGTCAGAAAATAAAAAAGAATGTAATTATGAAGTGGCATCCGGAACCTAAGATGCGTTCGTGCTTCAGAGAGTCATACAAAAGAGAATTCATATTTTACCGACATATCTTGCCGAAGTTGCTGGAGGTACAAAAAACTTTGAAAAACATTGAAGGCTTGAAAATTAAGTTTCCCAACTGCATTTTAGCGAGCGACGAATATGACAAAGAAACCATCGCTATTCTGGGATTACAAGAAGAGAGATTCAGATTTCGCGACAGACTTTTTAAGACGGATTTAGATCACGTCTCGCTCGTGATGAAAAATTTAGCGAAATTACACGCGCTGTCCTTAGTGCTGGAGAAAACTAAACCAAGTGAATTTGAGGAGATAACGCGTTTGTGTCGTGATGACGTGCAGTATAGTTATCCTGGGCCGGTGCCGAAGAGTATGAAGTCATATTACGAGGCTTCTGTGAACGTGGTGTCGGATTCAACTGCTAGAGACATGTTGAAGAAACTCACTCCGGATATATTGACAGTTCTACATAAATGCACTCTGCCAGACTCTCACAGTACAATTTGTCACGGAGACTGTTGGAACAACAATATACTTTACAAATATAACGTAAGTTGAAGTTAAACTTCACTAAATCTAGCTAAAAAAGGAAATATTAATATTGATTTATATTATTTTGATACCTGCTGTTTCCCACGGTTTCACCCGAATCCCATAAAGATTTTTGAGACAATAGGTAGCCTATGTCCTTCTCCAAGGTCTAATCTATCTCTGTACCAAATTTTATTAGGCGTGAAGCGTAACAGAAAGATAGACAGATTACCAAAGTAACTCTATACTTTCGCATTTATAATGTTAGTAGCGAAGTAAGGATTTGGCAACATAAGAAGTATAAGAAATTTTATAGTCTAAAAATGCTCGGGCTACCAGTAAACAAGATCATTTTAATATGTGAAAGGGAAACCATACTAAACTTAATGATGTAATCTGCGCGATGGTTTTGCTCTCCTGGTAAAAGTTGATGAAACCGAAATGTTATGTGCAGTGGATTTTTGCGGAAAAGGTTTTTAATAGTGATGTGAGGTTTTATACTAAAATATCTCTACTAGCAGTAGTACCTACAAACAATGTTTTTAAAATAAATATTAAAGCTAAATTTATTTACACAGACTATGTCAAAAAAACTCATTCATTCCATTCCAGGGGTGCAAGTTAGCGGAAGTGATATTCATAGACTACCAACTGACGCGGTTCGCCTCGCCGGTCACCGATATCTCCTACTTCTTGTACATGTCTGACGATGGCCATTTCCTCAACAAACATTACCATCATGTCCTTGACATTTACTACGGAACATTAACCGCAGTCCTTCGACATTGTAATTTGGATGTCGATGAAATTTACCCCCGAAGTATATTTCAAAAACATCTAAAAGAATATTCTGTCCTCGGTTTAATAGAGGCTTTAGTCTCAATGACGATAATAACAGCGCCATATGAAGATGCCCTCAAAACGACTGAAATGAAATATGAAAATTATGATGAAGAGCTTTATGAGAATGGGTGCTCAGAGAATTCCATGTTTGTAGAAAGAGTAAACAGTATTGTAAGTGACTTTTTTGAAAGAAATTATTCTTTAGACGCAATATTAAGCAAATAAAGTTTAATAATATTTAAAATTTAGTGTTATTTTACGTTTTATTTTAGATGGATGTTTTATAAAATACTTCGTTGTAGCTGAAGTAAAATTCTATTCGGAATTCTTTCTCAAATTAGATGTTTTCCGCCGTGAAATAACTGAGATAATCCTTATTTTCATACTGATGCGTCCATTCCGCAGCGGTTAATGCGTCGTTCGCGCAGGGAGTTACACTAATATCGACTTTACCTTGTCTTTAGTACAGACTTTAATCTAGTTTTATGTTTTTTATGTTCTCACAAAAGAAATATTAAGAATCCTCGAACGATCCCGGCCTTAGAAAGGAATTAATTCCTCGTCGCTGCAGTTAATTGTCTGTTACAGAGGTTTTTTCTTTGAATCTCGGTTGAAGCGAACAAGATTCTTTGTTGGAATGAAAATAATGGCTCTTAGAACAGATGGCGATATTTAACAGTCCATACTGTGATGGTATTATAGCATTTTTGAAATAATTACGTTGCTGCCTTCAATGGATTTATTTTCGAATCCCTTTTATCGACATTCAATGGCCGAACACAGATATAATCGTTTAGATGTTAAACATTTTTCAGCAAATGTATTTCTACATTATATTTGGAATAAACAATTGAATTGCGTAATTATATTTACCGCTAGTTAATAGGAAAGGTATTTCCTATTACTTAGCGGTAAAGCTGTAAGCAGACAGCAGAATGTTAGTTTATTTTGTTTGTTAGGTTTTGCTTTTGGTTTTACCGATTATAAAATCGGTAAAACCAAAACCAAAACTGGGTATAAACCCATCAATTTGGTGGATGACGGTTCTTGACTGATTCAACGTTTACATTAAATATGTTAAATTTACACCTGAAATTTCGATACTCCAATATTGGGATCCAATCTATTGGAATAATAATCCATTGTGCCATTGATGATAGGTTATTTTAGTTGGAATATAATGACCAACTGCCGACGCGGTAACGCAATTAATTTTTTATTTATTGTCTTTTTAATAGTTGATTACATACCATCATGCCTGTATTGCACAAAAGGTCAGACAGAGGAGTGCAAATGTACAGACGCCAGCGGTCAAGCTATCCAAAACTGTCAAACTTTCCCAATTGAATATGATCCTTATTGTTTTTTTTTTTAACTTGAATATCAATCAAAGAAATTTGACAGTTTGTGGTACCTTGATGTGTTGGCCTCGGTATACCCACAGTTTATCAGTATGTTTTAGGTTCCATGTAATAGGGGGCGAGCCTATTGCAATTAGCTGGGCACATTAGCTCAAGCGTGTTCCACCTTCGCCCTCGTCGTCGCTTACCATCAGGTGAGACTGAGATCAAACGCAAACCCATCAACAATAAAAAAAAAGCATATTAAAACCAAAGGTGTTACTGCGCATTCTATAGAAAACTCCAATAATCTCGACACACTTGTGACTAATAAGACCATCGAGCTTGTCAATTAGTTGATGGTTTTAAAAAAGAACGACCGATGTTTGTCTGGGCGTTTCGTATGTACAATAAGTAATGTTTTTACAAAAAATATTACATAATAAGTTTATACGTGTTATATCCATTGTTTAGTACATACCCTAGCACAAGCTCTGCTTAATTTGGGACTACATGGTGATGTCTAAACTGTTAAAAATATTTATTTATTTATCTCTGTTTAATGTTTGTGGCACTTTGGAACATAATATACCTAAAGATTATGTTTTCGCGAAAAAACAACGTAAATTATAAACCCTTTGAAAGCATAATTTTCATTATACCGAAATAATTTTCCTTTCCAACTAAGTGTAATTGTTTACTAAGTTCCTCCGGCGATATTAAATCCTACTTTGCAGCGGTATAACTAAGGGAACTTTATTTTCGTGAAGCAAAACTAATTTTCAATGTAAACATCATACGTGCTACAACCCTACGTGAGATTTAACGAGCATGAGTTGTAAGTTGTGAAAAATTTATTTTTTGTTAGTATTGAATGCTTCTAGACCTAGTTTTCATCATATCAGACTATCGCAGTCCACTGCTGGACATAGGCCTCTCCCAAATCGCGCCACAACACCACGCTCTCCACCTTCCGCATTCGGTCTGAGGCCGTAGTTCTGCCTGACGGAAATTACAAATGGGTCTTAGATGGAGCACGTCATTCAAGTAAATAGTCTTTCAGTCTCCGTCTCTCGCACATACAGTGCGAACACGGTAAAAGTGTTTGGCCCCGGTTGGTTATATTTGAGGATATTAGCTAACGAGGTGGATAGATCCTACGACCAAGTCTGCTAGGTTCTATTGACTTTAATAGCATGTGTTTCTTCTCAGTGTACGGAGATGAAGTTTTATATTCTTAGCAGTCCTCTCACAGGCAAAAATTCTAGAATACAGATACAGGTTAAGGAGACGACAATACGAAGTTAAATGAATGTCTAATTAATTTATCCCTATTTTATTGTGCTTATTTTCTACATACATACATTATATCACGCCTATATTCCTCAAAGGGTTACGCAGAGGTGTACTTAACAACCATAGTTTGCCTGTATATTTAGATCCCATGTGGGCGAGCCAATAAATGTATGTTTATAAAAATGTTTTGTAAATACGTACCAGAATTGTGTTTAAATAAAAGGACTTATAGGTTAGTTTTTGGAATTGGAATAAAACTACTTTTTACGGATTTTATCGCATTATATGTATTGATATTATTAAAATAATGCCGACGTCTGTGTTCTAGTGATTCGCGTGTCGGACTGCTGATCACAAGGTCGTGGGTTCGATTCCCACAGGACACAAGTATGTATTTACAAAAAAAGTATACAAGTATTATATCCATTTTCTAGTACAAGCTCCGCTTAGTTTGGGATTAGATGGTGCTGTGTAAAATTGACCAAGAATATTTATTATTGATTTGTAAGATAAATATACCGCCCACCGCCTCAGTCTACCTGTGACCATGGACGCTGTAAAGGTTTCGAAACGTCGGGATTAATAATATCAATATACGCGATAAAATCCGTAGAAAGTAGTTTTATTTCAATGTTCTGACTTTTGTTAATGCTCTAACAATCATAATAATTATGTGTCAATCTCATATTTTTTTCGTATTACAACCAAAACAATTGTTAAATCGATTGAAATCGACTGAACTACTGGCGTAAATAATTTATATTCTATTCTATACCGCTATATAGAATAGAATATAAATTATTTTCAAGAATATAGTGAATACATACACATAAAATAAAACGACATCGAAGTACCAATACCTCCTATCTTAAATTTTTTGAGAAATTTACTTTCTTATAGAATATGACTTTGAGGTCGGTTCCTACGTGTTTTGATGAAACCATTTATTTGTATTTTTAACAACAACTCCTATCTACGAACAACGCGACTATATTTGTCCGCGGAATATTTTGTAGTTTTTAGGAAACTTAATTTTTTTTTCACTTTGTGTCAATTTTGGTCTTTGTCAGTTAGAAGGTATTGGCACTTCGTCGTCGAAAACAAGTAGTGAGAAAACTTATACATATATACCGCTTACAAAAAATCTGATTCCACGAAAAATGAAATGAAATGAAATGAAATGAAATGAAATGAAATGAAATGAAATGAAATGAAATGAAATGAAATGAAATGAAATGAAATGAAATGAAATGAAATGAAATGAAATGAAATGAAATGAAATGAAATGAAATGAAATGAAATGAAATGAAATGAAATGAAATGAAATGAAATGAAATGAAATGAAATGAAATGAAATGAAATGAAATGAAATGAAATGAAATGAAATGAAATGAAATGAAATGAAATGAAATGAAATGAAATGAAATGAAATGAAATGAAATGAAATGAAATGAAATGAAATGAAATGAAATGAAATGAAATGAAATGAAATGAAATGAAATGAAATGAAATGAAATGAAATGAAATGAAATGAAATGAAATGAAATGAAATGAAATGAAATGAAATGAAATGAAATGAAATGATATTTATTTCTGTAAATAGATCTTTTAAAGACACTTTTACAAGTCAATATTTTACACTTTTTTTTTTAAGCTAGATGGCTCCGGCATTTCCTAGCTGACGACCTCTGAGAAGAAACGCCGAAACAAACTCAGAGAATCATAGTCTCTTTTAAAGTCCAGACATAGAATAGTAACAAATATGTGTCTTACAATGTAGGGCAAAGTCTGAAATGGCCTTTTGAAGAAAGAGCCATAGCGGCTTTGAGTAGACCAGTCCCAACTGACGGCACGCATGCATCAGTCATTGTGTAGCTCAACCATAATTTAGGGAGCTCAACAACCCGTCGCACGACGATACCAGATCAGAGGCACATTTGCGTAGGCCACATAAAAAAAGGCTCAAAGCCACCAGACTGTTCAAAGCTGAGTATGTAAATTTAGCCTACAAAGTACTCACATTTACAGTTAGTCAGTTATAGTTGAAAATTATTAAATAGTAAGAAAAAAAAATATAAAATCACGGTAATAATTTCAGTAATGTCTGCTGATATCAAATTAATATAAATCATTGTTATGTCAGACGTACAAGAGAGCAATGCAGCTTGATGCGTACTATTGAATTAATCTAGTCTACTAAACAGAAAAGGAAAAATAATAATAATAATTAAAGAGATTGCCATTGACAGTAAGAGCCGACCAGCCCCGACAGACGGCACCCGTTCACGAGTATGACGTGTGTATCGGCGTCGTTTGACTCAACCATGTTGCAGGGAATAAAACGACCCGACACACTACACCACCATCAGCAGGACATTTTAGTGAGCATGACAAGCTCAGACTGCTAGGCAACTGAAGGGCACAATGTAATTTTAAGTCATATATTGCATTTCAATATATGCAACATCAATGGCTGCACGACTCTCATACTTTATATGAAATAAATTATTTTTAAAAAAATGTCAGTTAATAAATATTGCTCCATGTCAAATGTATAGATGTCAATATCAAAATCACAAATAAATATGTCAACATACATAATTAAAGAAGATGTCAATTAAGGTTACTTTATCAATCTATGTGCAACTGACTAAAATACTTAAATTTAATTGTAATACATTAATAACCCGGTTCATTAGAGCAGCTCAATCCCAAGCATTTTTATCTTCTATGTAGTCGTTAACTTTATAGTAACCCTTTTTAAAAAGTCTTTGTTTAATAAATGTCTTAAATTTATTGCAACTCAATTTTTGCACTTGACTTGGGATTTTATTGTAAAAGCGTATACATTGACATTTAAACGAATTACTGATTTTCTGGAGCCTGGTCGAAGGAACAACAAACCTATCTTTATTCCTAGTATTAATATTATGGATATCACTATATTTAGAAAAGAGATTAATATTTTTATGCGCATACATTAAGTTTTCATAAATATATTGGGAAGAAACAGTCATAATATTAATCTCTTTAAATTTTTCTCTCAGTGAACTTCTGGGGCTTAGATTATAAATTGATCGAATAGATAATAATAAAATCTTTGGTTAGGTAACTGTAGTGGTAATACTCGGTGCTGAATGCTGAAAATATGATTCTTACATTTCAGTAGTCCGTCGAGTAAATATACTTGAGTAATGCTCTTGAATTTCAGGAAACTGTGCCTGTAGGTAGATATTGTACATGCTTTTGTGCTTAAATATTGGTGCAGAACGATTTTATGGAAACATAAACACAACATACCATTACGCTTGTATTCCCCAAAGAGTCAGGCAGAGGTCTACACTAATTTACATCCAGGGTTATCCGGTATGTTTAAGTCTGATGTTATAGGAAGCGAGCCTATCCAAACTTCGAGCGGCTACTGAGAATTTCGACCGACGACGCTTGGGATCCATTTACAGCGACTGCTGGAACACAGACTGTCATGGTCGTGACGAATTTTACTGATCCCATGGCTATGACTATAGGGTACGGTTTTTAGTCGGTACGAGTCCAACGTACCCTGCCGCCTCCCCGAGTGGCGAACGATCCATGAGGATAATCCATATTATAATAATAATAATAAGTTTTTTTTATTCAGCTCCACAAATTACACAAGATTTAGTATCTAAGTTGTCAATTTTTTACATTTGTAATTTGTGGGTGATCTGGAGTCTAAACTAAGCCTTGGCCTGTATTTTAGAGCTCCAGGCCCCCCAATAATGGAAGTGACAGTATAGTTTTGCCACCTATGCGTGTGTGTGTGTGTGTGTGTGTGTGTGTGTGTGTGTGTGTGTGTGTGTGTGTGTGTGTGTGAGAGAGAGAGAGTGTGTGTGTGTGTGGGTGTGTGTGTATATAATTATACTTCGAATTATATGTTAATATTTGTAATTTTCTTTTGTCTACACGGCTATTTCTAGTAGGCTTTCTGTTTCGGAGTAATTAAGATTGAGTAGGAATTTTTGCAGTTTAATTTTACATTCTCTCTTCAAACAGTTTGCAATGGGTACTAATTTATTAATTTTATTGTACAATTTAGGTCCTAGATCCTCCTTTAGATTATAAAAAAAAAGGTAAACAGAAGTTTCTTGCACTGACTATCCAGCACTTGAATTTAGCTAAGCAATGCTAGGTATAGGGCTGACTCAACTTGTTTTTTATTAGGCGCCATCAATCACAACCCTGTGCCAGTCTTAGCAAGGTACGGCTCAGAATTCCGTTGCTATATAAATGAATTCTAAAGTAAAACCTGTTATACTAGAAAATGGTCTTAGAATTACCTACGTTTTTTAAAGATATTTTGTACAATCAAAACTACAATGTCCGGCAATAATCGGCAGAAAATATTTTCGCATAATTTATAATATAATCAAATTAAAAAAAAAACATTGCCTCACACTTGTTTCTCTTAGGTGCGTTTAGAAACATAAATTCTCTCATACATCCAAACCTCAACAGAGCTAAACAAATATTTATTCCGCTCAGGAATTGTACTCGCAAGCCCTAGCACAAAGGACAATCGGTCACTCATTACGCCATTCACACCATCAAATAGCTATCCACTATTGAATAAAGGCGTCTTCATAGATTTCTACGTAAAGTTACGAGCATAAATATGTAGTATACAGTTATATACTAAAAGTTAAAAGCGATTTTTCGCGAAATGACAATTGCAACTTTGAGATAAGATTAATATCATTTATAAAGTATAGTTTTGAAACTACTATGTTCGTAAGACCATACAACTTCAGTCAATACCTAAAGAAGAAATCGCTTTAGTATTTCACTAAGTGTAAATATTTATGCTAGTGACTGCACTATGTTTAATATCCGGTGATTGGATTATCAAAAAATATATTTTCAGTTGCCATTCTTGCATAAAACATTAATAATTTACATGGGTGACGTCACAGTTTGTTTACGCACAGTAAAATCAGGAAAAGCTCTGACGTCACGGGTAAGCCGCATGTTCACACGAAATATTTTATAATGGAACTGTCTTAGTGGTAGGGGATGGCACGCCACGTGCGACCCGCGTCAACGTCGGCGGTTGCACAAACAAAGCCAGTACACATTGAATATTGGGGCTCGTGCATTTTTATTGTTTCCACAAATGTGTGCTGTGAGGGGCGGATAAGGAAATGTTTTTTTCCATTATTTGGGTGTGTAGTTACTGTGGGGACATTAAGTACATCACAGTATTTAGTTGAATTACGTGCAGAAAATCCCTTAAGTAGACATTATTTTCGACAGTGTCTGAAGTCTGCCAACCCGCACTAGGCAAGCGTGGTGGACTATAGTCTAATCCCTCTCAATCTGAGAGGAGACCTGTGGCGAGCAGTGGAATAGTAAATGGATTGATGATTCTCCACTCTGTATAAAAGCGATTTAACATCATTTATTCCAAGGCATTCTACTTAGGATTTCACTTAGTATGTGCGTGCTCGCTTTATTTCGTTATCATACACAACACATAAAAAAGTAACTGACCTACCTACCTTAATACCCCAAGTAGGACCCCTAGGAAACCCCCCAGAACCCAAGTTGGGTTCTCATTTTTTAATTCAAATTTAAAAGCATTACAGTTATAAAAAAAATCAACTCATTTATTGGTATATATAATATCTGGACTGCCTCATTGGTCTAGTGCTCGTAAACGTGACTAGAGGTAGACTAGAGGTCCTGGGTAAAGGGTATATTGATCTATGGTCCTGGGTTCGATTCCCGGGTGTTAGGTTTCTCCTTGAAGTTCTCAGTAGCAGCTCTTGAGTTTGGATTAGTGCTCAGTTAATAGCAATAACCTGCCTCTATTATATGAAACCTAAACATACCGGTGACCTGTAGGTGTAAATTATTACACCTCTGCCTAACCCTTCATGGAATACAAGCGTGATTATATGTTATTATAATAAGATACTTACGTACTTAGTTATTTCTAATATATAAAATTCTCGTGTCACAGTTTTCGTTGCCATACTCCTCCGAAACGGCTTGACCGATTTTGATGAAATTTTTTGTGCTTATCGGGGAGGTCTGATAATAGGCCAACATCTATTTTTCATACCCCTAATTTTTTTTATGGCAAAACAACGTTTGCGGGGTCAGCTAGTAATTTTATATATTTATATATTTTAAATTTGCGTGTATGTTACTAAGTTTTATGTTTTGAAATATTATTTGTGAAAACTTATAATTGGCCTTAGTGTACTTATAATCTAAATTGTGATATCACTCAGCTCTTAGTTTTCTAAACTTGAAAATAAAACAAAATAAAATACCTAATCTGCTGTTTCGTGATATTTTTTAATTAAACACGAAATTCATTAATGGAATCATGTAAAGGATATTTGTGGAATAAAGTTAATTGTTTCACGCCAGCTTTGTCACACTTGTGAAAATGATTAATTTGGTGTTTTAAATTGTCCACCATTTTATTTATAAGCACGTATGATATTATTTGCGTATACACAGTAAGTTGGAAAAGAAACTTTTTGCTTTCGGCTTCCACGGTGTGAACACGTCTTGGAGAATGGACAATAAACAAGTTTTTAGACCTAATAAGCGCCCTCGAAATAATTTTCTCGTCGCATATCTCGTGCCAAAACTATGGCTGGAGACGAGATATTGTGACAAAATTATGTCGCGACATGCATGTTAACCCCGCAGAATGTGTATGTTTAATGATTTTGACTGCATTTTGGCGTAGCGGTTTTTGACGCTGACACTGACTGTCCGTTTACTTACGGACAGTTCATACACTGTCTGATTCAGGCAAAAATTGTAATTTTTCTGTAAAAACGTAAAATACGTTTATTATCCATTTCTTCTACAGATTTACATACATTCATATTTTCAGGCCTGTCTCCCATTGGGGTAGGTAGAAACTATAGATTTCTACTTGCTACGATTCTAGTATGCCACTCTCACTTCATCTACATTAATTAACATGCCTACTAATATTATAAATGCGAAAGTTTGTGAGGATGGATGGGTGGATGTTTGTTACTCTTTCATACTAAAACTACTAAACGGATTTTGATTAAACTTTACAGTATTATTATTTATACATCAGAATAACATATAGGCTATAATTTATAACGATTTTGAGTTAATTAGCCAAATTACAACGATAATTAAAAGTAACTTTTCCACGCGGACGAAGTCGCGGGCAGGAGCTTTATTATCTTTCATTACATTTCTTCCGTTTTTGAATTACAAATTTTCTATACAAATATTTGCTTAGGTACCGATTGGTAAAATGATTTCGAGTATAAAAAAATAATCATAAGTCGATAAAGCGTACTTACGCATAACCACATAAGTGCGTTCATAAAACATTATGTACAGACGCCAGCAGGTCAACCTATCCAAAACTGTCAAATTTTCCCAATTGAATATGAACCTTATTCTATTGTAATAAATTTGAAAATCTATCAAAGAAATTTGACAGATTGTGGTAGCTTGATGTGCTGGCCTCTGTAGGTACTTTTCCGTTATTTTTTCCATAAAGTCCGGCTTATACCGCTGTAAATAGTCGAATTCCCGGCGCACCCACGTCAATATCGACATGTAGGTAGAGCCTTACGGCCGCCACGCTCGAGTAAACACTAGCTATGTAAACCAAACATTATTATACCTTGGAGAGATTCGATAATTGAAATCTGCCCGCTAAGACTGTGTAGCCTTGGTCTTCTTAGGGTTAATATTCGGGGTCCATGGAATAGTAAACAGTTTTTATGAAGCTGGCGTAAATTCCTCAGGGTCTGCTGAACCCGCACGAACGTTTGATTAGGATCTACGTTCGCAATACTTTTAGTGCCACTTTGGGAGCGGCAAGTAAGTATATAGTAGGAATATAAGTATGTTTTGACGTAAGTTTATTGCATGAAATTCAATATCACCACTTTTCTATTTAGCATCATCGAGCGGTAGATTCTTTTTTCAAATTTTTCATCACTCAATAGCGCCGTGTGGGCCAACAATTGCACAGACCCAGTCGACCGAAATGTAGCCCTTTTTCGAGACCTATTTTTTTGCCTCTTTGTGCTTCCCGTGTCTATTTTTGCCGGAAAAAATTTGGCCATCGTTAGGGTTAAAGGATTTTCGGTTACCTCTCTTTCCACAAAGATGAATGAAAAAATAAAGATTATTCATTATATCATATTATTATATCAAATCGTTTTGTGATCTGACCAAAACGATTTCACTTTAAATGATATAGATAGGCACCGTAATATATTCTAATTATTTAATAATATAAGGGAACGCATATGTTTGTACTAAATAACCTAAACTTACCACTCACGTAAAACAAATACGATTTCATAATCATTACCAGTTGTTATTCTCATGAAATTTTTTTTTTTTTAGATATCAAGCTACCTCTATAATTGAAGCCATCGAGATCGATTTGGTATTTTATTCATTAAATCGTAGCAAGCTGATATACAGATTTAAATCCGTAATTGTAATCATCATCATCGACATCCACAGCAATAAATAGCTAGCTATTATATCCAATCTACCCACTGCTAAATATATAGGCTTCTCTTTGCTTGCCACCTTTTCTCGCTTATCTTATTCGATCTTGAGCTAATCTTATAATATTCTAAGAAATAAAGACCTCGAGTAACTTTTTAAAAGGACTGAATATGGGTGTAGGCCAAAGTAACAATTTACAGAGTCAGAATAACACACATAACAATAAATACGCAGTGATCGGACAGAGATTCAATGTTACTCTCACAACTACAAGCAGCAAAGTGGGAGAGTGACATCTGTGCCTTCCTTTTATAAACTCGGCGAGACACTGACATTAGAAAATAGGCGGTAGTCTTATAAAAATCATCAATCTTCTAACAATATTGTAATAGTAGAGGAAAATTTAATTATTTTACTGGAGACGCCTATTGTTACTGTTGTCATATTGTTTAGTCAAGTATCAAATTGTCGAAGTCACAAAACAACAGTGTATTGCTCCGAATGTAATTTAACCCGTAGACTGCTGATCCATCTTGTCTGATGAGCATTGACCCGTAAAATGAAGCGAGCGGCTAATCCCTGCCTTAGCCGGGCGAGGCGATAGGCTGTTTAGTACAAAACAATGAGCTTCGCACTACGAACATACGTGCCAAGTGTCTATAGATACATTAAGGATAAGGACTTTAGTAGTAGTACATACAATATGAGTTTTCTATATTAAAGATGAAAAAAAAACATGGTGAAGGAATCTTCTAATCTAAGAAGTTTAAATAGTATGAAGTCTCTCAACAAGACTAGCGAGGTGCAATATAGCCTAATCCCTCTCGATCTGGTAGGAGTTCCCAGCAATGGTATAGTGATGTGCCAAAATTATTGCCTAAGAAGTAGTTTGAATATTGAGGCAAAAACTTTAAATAAGCATAAAAAACAAATGAAAACTTCAGAGTAAAACAACTGAACAAAGAAATGTAGCTATTTAACTTTATCCATCACTCATCACTCTCCATTTAATAGACTCTTCTGAACCCACAGTTGTTAATCCATAAGCACACGTATACAATTACCAACATTTCTATACAAAAACATCACATTCATACAAAAATTGTCACACGCAATTTCCACGCGTTAATACTGAAAAGGAAAAATACGATCGCTTATATAAAACAACAACGTGTCGCACTGAGAGCGGGGAAATATTGTTCAACATATGTTCACACGTACGAGCAGGCTAGGGTTAAGAGCTGCGATGTTTAAACTTAACCCTTTTAGTTGGAGAACAAAGGGTGGGTCGTAAACACCCGCTTCACCCTCCCGTCAACCTATTATTGCGTAAATGTTAATTTGCCACAAAAATTGTTTTCTTTACACCTACAAATTCAATTATGCAGTCCGACCAGGACTTTTAGTAGAATAAATTGCACCGCACGGATTTGGGGCCACGTAATTTTGGGATTGCAGAATTTTTGGCACTCGTAAAACTGAACTTTTTTAATTATACTTTCTATATAATACACTGTATGAGGCTCTTAAAAGCACGCGGTATCATGTAAATTACTGTTTTTATTCATAAAAACTGGACTTTGTCACTCATAATAACACATTATGTAGGTGAATAAAGTTAGATTGTCTCTGAATTATTAATTTCCCTAAAAAAATATGCCCCATAAGATCTCTTTTTTTAACTAAAGAAACAGACATTTACAATGCCAATGCAATGCCGCCATGCCTTAAATATCAAAATGAAGTATTAGAAGCTCAATTTAACAACAACAGTACCGCGGGCTACTTACCGAAACAAAACAATAACAAAATGAAAAACAAGCAAACTTATCACGGTCGCCTCCCTAGTCTCAAATTAAGAAATATACCATCTTTATTCTTCGCGGCCGAGAGAAAATATAAAATGGATAAACTGTTGGGGAGGAGTAGCTAAAAGGGACATAGATGTGTAGGTAAGAACCTCTTGGGCGACGCTCGCTGGTGCACGGTGTCGGGGTTAAATCTAATTTTTCCCCCGCTAATGCCGCCTGCCCCGCCTCACTCAAGGTTGAGTGAGCGCGAAAATTGTTACTCCGTCGCTCACTGGAATCCGGGTCTGTACTCGCGAGTACAAGCACAAATATCGATTTAACTTAAGTAATTTTCTATTGATTTATTATATGCACGGGCCTAAATGTGAATTATATTTAACACGCGACTTTGTACACATAGACTTAGTAACACAATTGTTGTCGTATTTATTTCATGGGATAAGAAAGACTCAATGTTTGTTCTGGTCACAAAATTGTTTCCGAGGAATTCCGCTTTTTTCCGGGATTAGAAGTATTCAATATGACAATGTAACAAAATTTCATTAAAATCCCGTAAGTAGGTCTCCTATATCTTCTAATTTGTCTTCTTATATCTTAAATCTAATTTTGGGATAAAATGTAGCATAGATATTTGTTATTCCTGATCATACACTATTTGTGTGCCAAATTTCATGCGAATCGGTACAGCCGTTCTTGAGTTATAAATGGTGTTACTTACCCGACTTTTGTTTTATATATTAGATAACGAAACTCGTCATAGAATTGTGTATGATATGATAATATTTTACTGTATTGATTCAATGGCACGGCAGCGGATTTTGCTTTACCTACGGATAGCAAATTCGAATATTTTTTATGGCTTACAGTTACTGGTGTTGGTCTGAATGAAGTTATGTGTATATTTTTAAACACATCCACGATACTCACTCTCGGTTATCGTTCGAACAGCTATGACAATCATTAGTGGTAGTCAGAAACCTAAAAAGCCTGACAACCAGTCTATCCTCAGGATATCTGTATTGCCCAGATATTGGCTTGCGGAGGTCTGATGGCAGTCGCTTCGTATAAAATACTGATATTCATCCGCATCTGGTTAGACTGGAAGCCGACCCAAATATAGTTAGGAAAAAGTCTCGGAGGAAGAAAAAATATAGAAGCTTTATAGGCATTTAATAATTTTATAGGCAATTTTGCCTATAAAGTTATTAAAGTGAAACATACCCAATATGACCGTACCTCACAAAACTCAGTTCTTCTACATAATATCTATATTTTCAACAACATAATAAGGCAATAAGAACATTGTATGTATCCGAATAAGAGCTATCAGATAACAATTTCATTTTCATCTGAAAGAAATTCTAACACATTTCGTTCGTTCTAATCAAAATGGATACTATAAGCCTACTCTTAAACCTAAATAACTCGTTTCATACAGAAAGCTAGTCTTCATTTGTTATTGTAAGAGTTTCATTTAAACAAAATGCTGTTGCTCTAAGACTCGTGATTCTTTAATGTAATGAGATTCATTAATTTACGAAAAAGCATTTTATTTATTGAGGCTTTTAAAATGAAACATTATTCTACTGATACAAACTTTACAACTTTTTGATACATTCTTAATTATTTATAAAATGTTCTAGAATTTTGTCATATTTATTATTTTTTTCAGAAGAAAGAAAAATTAAATTAAGCACGTCATTTTCTTAAATAAATTTTAACTCGTGTATTAACTAACATTCAATATTAGAGACTTACACTACGATGTTAAATACAGCTAATAATAATATTAGCTGTTAATATGTTAATATTAAACTTTAAATGTTTGTGTTGTTGACGTACAGACAGCAGCAGGTCAAGCTATCCAAAACTGTCAAATTTTCCTAATTAAATACGAACCTTATTATTTTGTTTTAAAGTTGGAAATCAATCAAAGAAATTTGACAGATTGTGGTAGCTTGATGTGCTGCCTTACCTTACGACCGCTTTAGTGGCATACCGTTTTCGCTATGCCACGCGAATATCAAACTTAGCTAACGATATTTTATAACAAACCAAATAAATAAGTAGTAAATAAATAAATAGAGAGTCAGCCAGACGGCGTTTTTGACTGAGTATATAAGTGTTTTTTTGTTCTCGATAATCCTTGTTTTAAGAATGTTTATATCGAAATTTTATTAACTGGCTCACAAGTCTAGTGGCCGCAAGCCTGGCTGTTAAGCCAAATAAGGATCCTAAGTAAGGCTAACTCAAATACCCAATATTATTGAGGATTTCTATGAAATTCGCGGTTCTAACTTGGAGTTAATGGCAATAGGCTAGGAACTACACCTACTTTGTATACTATATATCTACTTTTATACTATTAGATAATTATTATAAAGAGGTCAGGTGATGGTATGTATGTATAGGCTATTTTTTATTGTGATAATACACACGAGCCAAGTTGCGGGCGAACGCTAGTTAATTTTCCAATCATTTCTACAAATCGACATAAAGTGTACAGATCCAAACTTGTATGGCTTTAGCTTTAGTGTTACCAACTAAAAGCTTCAGGGGTCGTTCGAACTTGAACAATGTTATACTTAAGCCGATTAGCTGCGGTGTTGACTTAAATCGGATAACTTAAATCATAGCATTTTACTGTGAGGTAAATTTTAATTTTACACTGCAGCTTAGCATTGAAGTTAATTTAGTTAAACAGAATAAAATATGATTGAAGTTAGGTACTTTAGTAGATTTGTTTCTATCTTATTTAATAATATAATAAAGCTGAAGTTTTTTGTTTGTTAGTTTGAACACACTTATTTCTGAAACTACCAATCGGATATGAAAAGTTATTTTTGCATTTCATAGCCTTATTCTTGAGAAAGGTTATAGGGTATTTTACATTACGCTATCATCCCTAGACGCCCAGCAAAAAGGAAAAAGTCGGGGCGGGTGAAACCGCGGGGCACCGCTAGTTATTTATAAAAACATAATATATCATCATGCCTGTATTCCTCAATGGGTAGGCAAAGGTGTACTAATGCACACCTGTGGAAGTTGCCATAAGCATTAGTCATCACCATCAACTCCTATACTGTCTCACTGCTGGGGTCTTCATCACGCTGGCCTAATGCGGGTTAGCAGACTTCATACCCCGTCGAGAAAAAATTCAAAGGCATGCAGGTTTCCTCACAATGTTTTGGTTCACCGTTTAGGCGGGTGATAATAAATTGTTAAGTCGGAAAGTCAGAGATGCGTGCCTTGGATTCGAACAACTCAAGACTTTGGACTTGGCATCCCAATGATCATATAAGTATCTTATCTTAGGGTTGGCTTATCCAGCAACACTTCGACCAAATGTGATCTTTCTCAGCATCATAAATTCCTTACTTTACAAAGACATGGTTCATGAAGGCGGCTAGCCCATTAAAAGGAAGGAACCTGTAGTCTTCTGGCTTGAGGTATCTGTTGCCAAGATGACTCATCCGTTTCGTCGCCAGCACGTCACAATTACGTATACGGACGTCAGAAGCCATATCACTCGGCTATCATTGTATTAGAATTAATCATCAACAACCCATATACTGTCCCACTGCTGGGCACGGGTCTTCTCTCATATTGAGAGGGATTAGGCTATAGTCCACCACGCTGGCCTAGTGCGGGTTGGCAGACTTCACAAACCGTCGAGAAAAATCTCTAAGGTATGTAGGTTTCCTCACGATGTTTTCCTTCACCGTTTAAGCGAGTGGTAATTAATTATTAATATGCACATGAATTCGAAAAGTCAGAGGGGCGTGTCTTGGGTTCGAACTCGAGACCTTCGATTGGCAGTCCAATGGTCATACCACTAGGCTATCACTGCTTTTTTATCAGAATTAATATTCCACTCAAATAATAAGCTTAAGCGTC
Source organism: Acronicta alni (assembly GCA_964056405.1). Taxonomy (NCBI): domain Eukaryota; kingdom Metazoa; phylum Arthropoda; class Insecta; order Lepidoptera; family Noctuidae; genus Acronicta; species Acronicta alni. The sequence goes on along the minus strand of OZ043927.1, from coordinate 9,324,700 downwards.
ATATAAAGGAGTCGGGCGAGGAAAGCTTTCCCATGTTCCAATCATGTACTACCGCTATATATATCTTGCCCAAACTGCGCCGATGGAAATACCCTATCAAAGAGTGGAGAGCCAATAATGTTTCTATAGATCGGGCCCTACCCGGTCACCCTAAATAATTACGGTCAGCTAGAACTCTGGCTGAAATATTACAGTTCTATATAAATACGTATTCATATATTTTCATATATATACGAATATAGTGAAAAAAAAATAATGATGTATGAATTTCTTCTATTGAGTGATGTTCAATTATAATTGGTAGTTATATGAAGTATAGTGAAGATGTTAATTTATTCCTCACAAACCAACGTAATAAAAATAAGAATGTACCAGTATAACATAATATACCATCACGCCTGTATTTCACGAAGGGTTAGGCAGAGCTGTACTAATGCACTCCCTTTATTTTTAGGTCTCATGGGTCCCAAGTAATAGGGAGCGAGATTAATGGTATTAAACGGGAACTTGAATTCCGAGAATTTCACAGAAAAACAACTTTACTCGACCTGGGAACTGAACCCAGGATCTCTAGTGTAAAAGTCGTGCTTAGGCGCAATAAGGCAGTAAGAATGTATAATTAATAGAAAGGAATATTTCTTAATTTTTGCAATACAGTGCTGCAAAATAAACATAAAATTATTGAAATTAAATTATTTTTTAAAAATTATAACGCTTTCCTATCACTTGTTTTAAACTTGACTCTCATTAAATAATCATCTATTAGGCATATTCGCTTATGACTTTTTATTATTTAAATCTACTATTTATGTTCAAGTACTATCAACGGCCCAGCTATATAATTTTCAAAGCGATCAATGTGCAATTAAAGCCGCGTGTAGACAAGGGCGGTATTTCATCGCTCGACATATGCATCCACAGCCTAATAGGTACCTTAGTATTGAATGCGATCATTATTTCGTATCACGTCCACACAGAGACCACGAACTGTCCGTATTGATTTTGAGGCAACTGTGTCAATTAAGCGCCTTTGTCTCGCGCGTTTAAAGTATTAACGCTAGTGTTTGTGGGATTGCGGATAATTATGCTAATGTTCAACCAATAGGAAGTTCTTGTGTGTTTTGGTGAAATATAACACCAGTACAAACTTTAAACTGGCTCTCTGAATATTCGACACCGTACCGTTGTTCTTTTAGTTAATTTCATTCCCAGAGCTGATAGATTTTTTTAAAAAGATCAGGAGGTAACTTTCGGAAGGCTTCAAAATAGGTAATATAATATTTAAGCGAAATTCTGATTGATGACAACCCTAGAGAGAAATGAAGTCGGTTTTGTGAGCCATCGATCATAGCACACTCATAATATTGCGTGGCGAGAGAGCCTACATATTACCAATATATCAACAGCGATAGAAAGGCTTCCGTAGATACCGGCCTATCTCGACACATTCCACTAAAGAAAAATCACTTTGTCATTTTTTTCGGTAAATATTCCCCAATATCTGATTTTCCTTTATGTGTGAAGGTTTATTCAAACAAAATGAGAAAGATTTACCAGTAATTCGTATTATCAGACTTGTTTTTATATAAGACATGAAAGGGAATGTCAGTTTGTCTACCTTTTCGTTTCTATTGTCGTCTTTTCTGACACAGAAAAATATGATCATATGAAATAAAAAAATACGGACCAGTGCAAATCGGACTCGCCCACCCTCGTCCCGTATAAATTATGATTTAATTACAAATGTATAGTTTTCCGATTTATTATATTTGATTTGGCTATTTCTTTAAATTTAAGGTGTAGTGTAGTATAGTGATCTTGGCGCCGACTCAAAACTTGATTTAGATTAGATTTTGTATAAGATGATATTACTTGCCAAACTTCATATTTCTAGGTCAACGAAAAGTACCTACCCTAAACATTTTGATTCCCTTGAGAGTGTCGAAATATAATGTTTTTTGCGGCATAAACGGCCGTATATTTTTTTTTACGTTAACTTTCTCGTTTAAGGGACTGTAGGCCTGAGTATATTATTATGGTTTACTTTTCTCGATACTTCCACGCGTTCCCGAGATATAGGGCCTTGGCAGTCAGACGGACAGACGGACTACAAAGTGATCCTATACGGGTTCCGTTATTTTTTTCCATTTGACGTACTGAACCCTAAAAAGAGTATTTATTATAAGAATGATTGGCGGGGATGAAAATCACATTTCCTCAAGAATATAGGGTACATAATTATATTAGTAGAAGGTATAATTTCATAAATATTACATACCATACTGTATAATCTTGTATAATAATACAAAAGTTATCGAACCCGTCATCGGCTTTTCTGTAATTTAGAAATAGTTGTACATAAACTAAATACGAGTACTAAAGTACTCGATTAAGGAACTTAAAAATTCACCGCGTCTGTATTTAAACGGGCACTCGCGCATAAAATAATAATGAGACATTGGAGAGGCACCTCAGGCCCTCGAAACGAGGGAGTACTTAGCAAAATGATTAGGTACCAGTACTTTCAACCCTTTTCTGTAGAATAGTATATAAGTCGGTATGAAACTTAGCGTGAAATGATATTGGGGTATGGGAAATCGATATTATCGGCGGATTGAGACTAACTTGTACCTACTCAACCTGAATATTCTAGCATTCTTTTTAACAAAGACACGTACCGCTCTTTGAAAGGAACTCCAAATAGCGGAGCCTATACACACAATACACGAACAAAACTATACCTGATAGTAGGCTAACTTATCTTGAAATAATTTTGTCGTTACATAACTCGTGCCGAAACTATAGCCGAATATGAGATAGTGCGACGACTTAATAATGTCACGGGACGTATGATTGTAGACCCACCTGGATTTGAAACAAATATGTATTTGTGAATCATGACAGTCGGCACACCTCTTTAACAATTACTTCTATACTAGTAGAGTCTTTGTAACAGTGTATTCTAAATAGCCCTAATAAATTGATTTCTGACGTACGCGAATATTATACATTGAAATAAAACTATTTATTACGGATTTTATCGCGTTATATTGATATTATTAATCCCGACGTTTCGGACCCTTTACAGCGTCCATGGTCACGGCTCCATCTAGTATTAATTAATAATTAGTAATAAATATCATTGATCACGTAACAATGAAAAATGTAAAGTAGCTGTCAGTAATTATATAATCAAGACGCCCACCACCTCAGTCTACCCGTGACCATGGACGCTGTAAAGGGTCCGAAACGTCGGGATTAATAATATCAATATAACGCGATAAAATCAGTGAAAAGTAGTATTATTTCAATTAGTCCTAATAATTTAGACCAAAATAATGTTAGATACCTATTTCATTAAAACTGGATGGTGCTGACAATAATTATAATCTAAATAACTAGCTGTGCCCCGCTGTTTTCCCCATCTTTTATTTTAAAAGAATCACGTCGTATCGGTTCGCTCTACTACTTCGTTATCGATAAGCGCGCATTCTGATATTTTTTCTTTTTGATCAGCTGCTGTGTCAAATAATCTATAACCGACTTCAAGAAACGTTAGGCAACAGTGATGAAACAAATGGCATATGAAAGTTCTTGAGCCGTATTTCATTCGTATTGAATTTTAACTTTATCATAAACTAGCTGTGCCCCGTGGTTTCACCCGCCCTGACCTTTTCCTTTTTGTCTATCCTATCGGAAAAAGAGTACCTAACCTGTCGGGCTATCAAATTTAGAAAAATCTTTTCAAATTCGACTGGTAGTTCCAGGAGTAGCGCGTTCAAACAAGACAAAGTAACCAGCTTTATTCGGTAGATATAATTTAGAATAATAAATCATATCTAAACCATTTTTCTTTTACCATAACTTTTCATTTATGACTAGTGATAAAAAATGTCGTGATCTCGCTCAAGATGGAGCAATTTCTGCGAGAAAAATGTTTCTATGTATCTACTTTATTAATTAATATAACAGTGGACGCTTTGCCGCCTTTTATTAAAAACTGTGTGCAGAGTGGCCATGATAAATAATTTAATTAGACTCCTTCGTCTTTAAATGTAGGCTGTGTAAATAGAGCGAGAGAGATAAGAGCGGTGGACGTGACAAAGTCTAAGAGATTGCAAGCCCTATGTACCTACTTTATTATAAAAACCATTTTAATGGCGGTTATTTCCTCAACAACCTCTTTGATATAGCGATAAAGGTTTATAATTTGAGGCGGTCAATGCAACGAAAAGTCCAATGCTAGAATCAATATTTAAACAAAACAAATTTCTGTCTCTGCATCACCCTAAGGTCGTCTGGTAGAAAATGCCTTAGGCATTAAATCCGCTGATGTTTGTGCATAAAGTATTAAAATAAATAAAATAAAAACACTAGGAGCCGGTGAAGGGCGGGCGTTTTGGGGCTGTCTTACCACCTGATGGTAAGCGGTTACCGTAGCCTATAGACTCGTGTAACAGCAGGGGTATCACTGGCGCGTTGCCCACCCTATAAAACGGAATAGGAATAGTTGGGTTGGCAGTATAAGGGTCAAAGTCCTCCCACTGCCAAAATCAACGTTTCCTCGTGGAGCACGTGCAACCTTGCTCACCGTTAGTAATACAACACAGCTCAAAGGAGTGTTATTTCACTTCAATTTTCAGCAAGGCTGAGGTAGTTCCCCAGTTGGGCAGCTCCAACTTGAGTGGAATTACTCTTACTTATTTATCTAAGTAATGTCCGCCCATAAAGTCGGCTTATAAATTGTTTAGCTGTACGTACAATGAAAAGAATACACTACTTCTTTACATACAACTTTTCAGTTGCTAGCACACACCACACGGTATAGTGGTCATTCAACATAATATACGCAGGTATATTATGTAATGGACGTAGTTACATGTATTCCCCGAAGGGTTAGAATACTTATTGGAATCTTTAAATGTAAATAAAAAAATACGTCTTCTAAAAGAAGCAGGTCAGACGCATTACCTACTTGGTTGAACTGATTATGTATTATCATCCTAGACATACCCAATTATATTTAAAAAAACCATAACATAATTGGGTAATGATGCAGCTAAATACTTGTATTTCCACCAGCTATAAGACCCCCGCAAACTGGTTGTCAGGCTTTTCAGGTATGTAGGTACACCACAAATTGCTTGAATCGCGTATAGTTATAATTATATAACCTTAATAATATAAAACCTTACACTTACAACATTTATCTTTTTTTAAATCAACGTAACTTGTTCAAGATATACTAGCTACTATCATCATCAACCCATATACTGTCCCACTGCTGGGCACGGGTCTCCTCTCAGAATGAGAGGGATTAGGCTATAGTCCACCACGCTGGCCTAGTGCGGGTTGGCAGACTTCACAAACCGTCGAGAAAAATCTCTAAGGTATGCAGGTTTCCTCACGATGTTTTCCTTCACCGTTTAAGCGAGTGATAATTAATTATTAATATGCACATGAATTCGAAAAGTCAGAGGTGCGTGCCTTGGGTTCGAACTCGAGACCTTCGACTTGGCAGTCCAATGGTCGTACCACTAGGCTATCACTGCTATGATACTAGCTACTATAAACACCTGTATTAAGACATTTTAGCATAATTCAAACTGGAAAGGGCACCAACGTAATACTAATACATACTTTGGACCACGCCAACAGCAGTTTTATTTAAATTTATGTCTTTATGTTGCGTTAGCTACAATATTTCCTTTGCACATTACAATTTGACATGTGAATATTTTATGTTTACATTATATGGTGTAATTAATTAGTTTAGTTACGTATAACGGGACGGACAATCATACAAAAGCTATCAGGCGTAATTTTATGAAAAATTAAGAACTTATTTATCTATTACTTAGGAACGTATATCTTTAAATTAACAAGAATACATCTAATTTTATTTTTCGACTAAACATTGATTTTTGGTAATCCAACCGAGGTCTTTACGGGATTTGATCACTCAAAGTCGCTGCTGGGTATCGTCGCCTTAAGCAGCGTACCGTTTTAGTTACGGGCCACAGTTAATTGTCCTGGGACATGGCTTTAAGTCCCGCCCCTATCACATAGGACATAATACTACCAATGAAATGTATGTGTACAATGCCCTAGAGGACAATCTATCTTTTATTCATTTAAATAATTAAAACATGTAGATATATTACATTAAATATAATAAATAAATAAATAATATATTGTTTATTTAGAAAAATGGTGCAATACTTTTAAAACTGTCTTACAATTTAAAAATTATGGCTAATTAAATTTTTAGTTCAGGCAAGGATTTTTGATTTTTGGTTTTTTTAATTTATTTTTAGTGTACAAAAGTTACAAAGAAAATGTTAATGCCTTAGGTATGTTGTGCCAGATAACCTTTCAATTGATTCAAAGAAGTAGTTACAAAGAAGTAAAATCTACAGAAATGAAAACAAGCAAAAAACCCTTCACGTACATGCATTGATAATTGTCTTTCATGAACAAACTTTTTACATGTGCGACATCATTAACCTTGCCCAATGACACAGAAACGTTGAACACCCCATTAATTATTAATTTATTACAATATCGCCAAGGCTGTTAATTTAACACACCCTGTATTAACCCTTTTCCGCTCAACCTGTATAAGCCGTGTACTAAACTCGTGTAAACATTTAGGTTAATTACTTTTCTCGATGACTTGTGAAACTCATCGTTTTTAATTGTTCTGAATAACTGTTTCTTTAAATGCGCTGTTGATCTCATTTAAAAGCGCAAGAAGAATGTAATTACTTTGTTAGTTGTTAAAACAAAAATATTTAATACAACTCTTCCTGGCTGTAAATGTTCTAACAAGAACATTGCTGTTACTATAATTTATCAAAAGCGACCTGTTTACCTCTGCTACTTATTAATGATTTGAACCAAGTATGTAAAGCAGTGATAGCCTAGTGATATGTCCATTGGACTGCCAAGTCAAATGTCTCAAGTTCGAATCCAAGGCACACACCTCTGATTGACTGACTTTTCGAATTCATTGATTAATATCACTCGTTTAAACGGTGAAAGAAAACAACTTGAAGAAACCTACATGAAAAGGATTAGAGATTTTTCTCGACGATGATGTTTGTCAACTGCACTAGGCCAGCGTGGTAGACTATAACCTCATCCCTCTCAATATGAGAGGAGACCAGTACCCAGCAGTGGGACAGTATATGGGTTGATGATGATTTTAATAAGTACAAGCATAGATCAGGACACCTCTGCCTTACGGTTTTAGGACGCAGGGGTGATGATATGTTATGTTTACATATCGAATTGAATGTTTCTAAGCCTCGATTTGCTCATAAATGTGCATCTTATAGGAATGAATTTCCATGTTATTAGGATACTTCAAACCGATACTTAAAGGATTCGATTCCAATCTCAAAATATAAGCTGAGCTTATACCCATACCCTCTCCCTCTGACCCTAACTAGTAAGCCAAAGAAGAGAGTCCTGCATTGCCCCATGGGATTCTACCGACCGGTCAATACTGAAGTAGTGACGAAGCCCTGACCAACTCTCTTGGGCATTCAGGCTTCTCGTGTCGTTGCTCTCATCTTGTGACAACATAGGGTCTTTAGCAAAAGGGTCAAGGGAATAAAACGCTATTCCTCTGTAAGAATTACATTACTAGACGTGACTAAAGATACCTAATGTTCCAACTTAAAAACATTACAATTCTTCTTACCCGACGATCCAATTTGAATAAAGTTTAACCCTTTTTTGCTGTAATAGATTTAAGAAAAACCTTTTACACTATTGTCTATTAGTTTTTTATCTACTTACTAGTACTCAAGTAGAATATAAAGTCGTTTATTCAAGTTGAAATGTTATGTCCTCGCTCAATAAAAACTAGAGAAATATGCAAGAAAACATCAATGAAATGCGCGAAAAGCAGGCGCTGCTGGAGGGCGATTCTAATTAAATTTCTAAAAAACTGCTGCATCGAAAATTTTCATTTACTTTTGGAATTTGTTTGTCTACTGCATTTCTGAGACGAGAAAAAAAGATTTTCTAAAGTTCTACCCCCGCAGCAAAGCATCCCCGAGGCGGGGACCAAGAGTGCTTTGATTTATTTATTTTTTGACTGGAAAACCGTGGATTACACTGAATATTTAATTTATTAAAATTGTGAGACTTGAAAACAGATCTCATGTTTACGAAACACAAGAAGATAGCCATTTAAGTGCTTTTCAAGCCAAGTCCTAAGATTTTAAATGTCAGACACTTTAAAATAACTACCTTCAGAACCCTCTTCGTAAATTTGAAAGCCTGTGAAATCGTTTATAATCCCTTTTAAAAGATCGGCAACCATCAGCTTCTCTTTCAAAATCCCGTCTTCACTGTACTAGTGCTTTTCCCCGCGTCGTTGCTTGTTACCCAACCTGACATTATACACTCTCATAATATAATTATCGCTAAGTGCTTCCTTAAATAAATAAAGTCTTTTGTTTTGAGAAACATTCGCAAAGCTTTGCGTGACTCAGATTTGTTTACTGTACGTATTATTCGATTGTGTTCGCAATGTTTTCATTCACTTCTAATGTTTTAGGCGTGTTTTAGGCCTAGTTAATTTACATACAATTCAGGTAAAGAGCAATCTTTGCCTAATGCACACCAATCACAAACTTAATTTCATTTTGCAGTGAAATATGTTTCTCTACGGAATGGTGAAATTAAATTTCAATCCCTGGTTCAGTTTACCCTCCGGTTATAATTTAATGTGCGGACAAGAGAGAAATCCATAAAATCTAATGGGAAAATTCCACGACGCGATGAGGCTTTTAAGATTTATATTAGTACCTCAAGCGAGTGCGGTACTGCCTGTTTAAGCATTATTACTTTCCGCGGTATTGAATGTTATTAAATCTTTACATGCATATTTATTTAAGCGTCGCATATAAGGGGAGGGATATATTTAGGATATTCAATTAAGGGGAAAATGCAATAGGTATTCTGGTTTTGATGCTTTAGAAGCTATTCAAATTTTAGATCAATGATATTATTGATTTATTATGATTCGCTTATAAGTTACACCCAAACATTATTATTAACAAAAACTACGTGTTTTTGTTTTCTGTAATATACTAATAATATTATATAAAATGTAATAACATTGTCTGTACGTAGCATACAGAAAGTTATATAGAAAGAAATTGGTTGAGGGAAGTTTTACACGTAAATTCGATATAGATATAGGTACTTACCGACTTTGATGAAAACCCTTTTGAAGTAGGTAGTTATTTCATAATAATATATTCTTCATTGTACACTAAATTATTAAATTACAATAAACAAAATTGTAACTCAAAAACGTACAATAGACAGCCTTATCGCGATCAGCGATTTCTTCCAGGCAACCTTAATCTACCCTCACTAGGCCATGGTAGTAGATGTTAGCCTAATCTCTCTCATTCTGAGAGGAGACCCGTGCCCAGCAGTGGGACAGTATATGGGTTGATGATGATGTACAGAGGTCAGCACACCAATCTGTCAAATTTCTTTGATAGATTCTCAACTTTAATACAAAACGATAAGGTTCATATTTAATTGGGAAAATTTGACAGTTGCTCGGCGTCTGTACCTTAATTCTGTGATTCTTAATTTGGTATTTATCTTTGACACCTGTTTTCAAATATTATTATTTCTTAAGTGATGTAGTGTAGTAAGCTTCTACATAATATTTTCTACGAATACTGGTTGACTGCACGTTGGCGTTTCATGAGCTCATAAAATGTGACGTGACTTGAGCCGCTCCCCAACCGCCTCGAAGACTTGTCTGCACTATATTCTACAATGGACACGCCTTTAAAGGCGTGCCGATGTTTTTAAATGCACTTAGTTGCTGAATATAACCTTCTGTAAGCCAGTAACAAAGTATCTCTTACATTTTACAACGTCTTAGATTGAGTCAGTTTTTCTGGAGAAAGATCAAAGATTCAAATTCATCATTTTAAAATGAGTTTTTCATTCCATGAACTAAAAGTTTCTTTCAGTTTAATGAAAACTGTTCAAAAGGTGTTCGTAACTTGAGAAATTGAGATTGATAAGGATATTTACCAGTGGTGTCTATAATGAACAGTTTAACAAAAAAGATTTTAATAAAAAAGTTTCGTTTATAAGTTTTTTACTTGTATTCAATGCTGTTTAAGTAGTACGAATATATCAGAACTAAATGCCTTGTCTCTATAGATAGTTATGTTCAGCAGTGGACACTCGCAGGCTGATGATGATGACCTTGCAATGGTTAGGTATGATGGAAATTTAACTACCCACATAATTATATTTTCTGTTGCCGTCATTACAATACAATCTACTTTTGGTTGTGATGAAGGGGGCTTACAAGGAGCCCCTATTTAAAGTGTATTCGCTACTGCGATTTTAAATTGTGAAAATGTAAAGAAGATAAATTTCACTTCATATTACCACATGCATTCGCTTATTTGATTATATGAAGCATTCGTTCTCAATCACGTAGATCTTGGCAGAATATTGAGAATCACTTTGACGTTCTTGTACGTCTTCTTAATTACACTTAGTGATTTCACTGGCAACATTATTCTTACAAATATAGTGTCTCAGTACAGTACAGTTTGGTTGCACAAGATTTGGCGATGCTGTATCGTAAACGTTGTGTTGGCAGTGGTGAGACTATGTCCCTTGTACTGCCTACTCAACTATTCCTCTATTGTTTTACAGGGCCGGCAACGCGCAAGTGATACCCTGGTGTTACAAGCGCCTATAGGCTACGGTAACCATCAGATGGGCCGTATGCTTGCTTGCCACCATGGTGGTATAAAAAAAACACCCAAAGGAAGCAGCAGTAGAGTTGTTTCACCAAAAACTTGCAACAAATTATATTTAGAACCAATGAACTCGGTTTTAATTTCACATTTTTATTGTAATAGCTTAAGAGCTTATTCTTGCTTAAAGTTCTAAAAGGATTTTCGAAATTTGTATGTTGATAATTACTTTTTTATGTTCTTTCTTAATAAAAAAAACCTTTGAATTTTGGCTAAATTGCTTTCAATTTCGAAAAGACACTTATAATAAAAGAGAATAATAACGTGAGATGTCCAGAGGGTAACATGGTTCATGATTTTACGACATTAGTTGGGTATGAGACAGTTTTCACAGTCGCAGGTATTAAATTGAACCTGCTACGTGACCATCCGAGAGGGGTGCTCGGAGGCAGCGCACGATTCTTATCGCGTACGACATTTTGCATTTTCAGATTTCCAATTATCTGCTACTTGAAAATTTTTCCTTTTCCGCTTCGTTAAATGTAGAAAAGGGATTTATTTTGATATCTTCATTACAGCATTGCTTAAATAATAATATAATATTTCGTCATCAACCCATATACTTTCCCATTGCTGGGCACGGGTTTCCTCTCAGATTGAGAGGGCTATAGTTCACCACGCTAGCCTAGTGCGGGTTAGCAGACTTAACAAATTATCGAGAAAAAATTCTAAGGCATACAGGTTTCCTCTGGATTTTTTCCTTCACCGTTTAAGCGAGTGATAGTTAATTATTAATACGCACATGAATTTGAAAAGTCAGAAGTGCGTGCCTTCGGTTCGAACTCGAGAAAAGAAGATAGAAAGATTGCCGAAGCTATAAATAATTAAAACATAATTAATTAATAATTCCGTAAAACATCGCTTCGGTTAAAAGTATTTTCTCCTAAGTAGCTACTTACAAAACAATTAACTAAGTCGGCTAAAAGGATTTCTGATTGAAATTTTTTAATTATTTTATGTAAGTAAATTGTGTTTCGGCTCTTTATAAAGTATAGTCTTAGTAGATTTGCTAAGTCATAGTCTACCTCGTAAAATATATTTCGCTAAAAACTTAAGTCGATGCCTATTAAGACAAATTCTAAACATAGACAACAGGCGTAAATATTTTAACTACCAACAGCAATTACATGCTTTACAGGCTATAAAATATCATAAATATACTCAAACAGAAACTATGCAGGACTGCGATGTAGAAGACAAACCTCGGCCCACAACACCACAATTATCGGATGATTTTTTTCGTGTCTAAGTCAATTAATATCCTGCATCAAAATATAAACGGCCTGCTGAGTAAACTAGATCTTTTAAGTGTCAGTGTAGATACATTATTGGATAAACAGATAAGCGTAGACATACTTTGTATTACAGAGCACAACATGACACATCAAGACATATCACTTATTAACATGCCATCCTTTAATCTCGCCTCATCATGTTCTAGAAAGAATAGACATGGAGGATCATGTATTTTGGTTCGTCATGGCTATCAATATAGAATAATAGATGATATTGCAAAGCATACTATCATGAATGTTATTGAGTGCAGTGCTATAGAACTTTTAGATCATAAATTAGTCATCATTTGTATATACAGACCTCCAAAATATAATTTAGAAGACATAGAAAAGTTTTTTGAGAATTTAAACAACATATTGTCTCAATTTTGTTATCGATCAAAAAAAGTTATTATGTGTGGGGATTTAAACATAGATATTCTCAGAAAGAGTAAAATTTCTACTGCTTTTAAATTCTTGCTAGCGGCATTCAATTTGAAATTAGCTGTCACATCACCTACTCGCCTGGTGAGCAAGACGTGTATTGATCACATGATCCATAATGTTAAAGGGTGCAAGTGTGACATAATAGACTTTGGCCTCTCTGATCATACAGCACAATTGTTAATTTGTCCAGTAAAACATAACTTCAAAATCAATTATTGGTACATTGAAAAACGAGACTATTGTTTAGAAAATATGGTAAGATTTAAAAGTTGTCTCACTTCTCTCACATTTAGTGACATTTACAACGATCAAAATCCTGAAAGTGCATTTGATAATTTTCATGAGCTTTTCAGTTTATTTTATAATTTATGTTTTCCAATAATGAGCATTAGAAAGACATTTCGAAGACGTCCAAAATGGATAAGCAAAGGATTAAAAAAATGTTCTAAACGAAAAAGATTTTTATTGTGGAAATATAGGAAGACAAAGAGTACAGAAGATAAGAATATATTTAAAATGTACTCCTCTCGACTGAACCGAATAATTAAGCAAACACAAAAATCTCAAAACAATTATTACATTAATACTGCTTTGAATAAGTCCAAAGCCACCTGGGACATAATTAATAAAAGTAACACAAATATTCCGAAAAATTATATAATGCAAATTAAAGTAGACGGTAAAATAATTACAAATCCTAATGACATAGCCCATAGATTTAATGATTTTTATACTGATCAAGTCAAACCTTTAACATATAATGATTATAGTAATAATAAATATAAATTGTCTTGTACACATAATAATTCAATATTTTTAAATCCGGTTACGCCTCTTGACATATTTAAAATAATATTATCTCTTAAAAATACTAATAGCACTGGATTTGATGGAATAACAACTAAAATATTAAAATATGTAAACAATGATATAAGTCCAGTACTTTGCCATATTTTTAATCTTTGTATCCAACAAGGTTGCTTTCCTAAAATACTTAAAAAAACTATTGTTAAACCACTTTTTAAAAAACTAGATAAAGATAATATGTCATGTTACAGACCAATTGCTCTAATACCGATATTCTCTAAAGTCCTAGAAAAAATAATTTACAACAGTTTATATGAATTCTTTGAAAAATACAATATTTTAATTGACGAACAAATGGGATTCAGAAAAAATAAGAACATTAATAAAGCAATTTATAATTTTTTAGAAACAGTAACAAAAAGTGTTGATAATAAAACACCTGTTTGTGCACTTTACATGGACTTGACTAAAGCATTCGACTATGTAGATCATGAAATACTGTTAAATAAACTTTATATATATGGTATTAGAGGCAATGCATTAGAGCTCATTACATCATATCTAAATCGCAGAGAACAAGCCACATCGATTACAAGTATATGTCCGAGGAAAAAACATGAAACTGTACATACTTCGAGTTATAGAGTACTGTCATATGGCGTGCCACAAGGTAGCGTCTTAGGGCCGTTATTATTTTTAATTTATATTAATGATTTTCCAAAAACAGTAAATTTCCCAATGATCCTTTTTGCCGACGACAGTACGGCTATATTCTGCAATAAAAATTACCCCTCCTTAGAGAGAGATATCAACTTTACTCTAATAGACATAGTTAACTGGCTAAGAGCTAATAATCTATTAATAAATTTAGAGAAAACAAATTATATGATATTTAGAAATAGAACTAAACCACCTGTAGATTTAAATATAACTTATTCTGGAATAAAAATTAAAGAAGTAGAAGTAACAAAATTTTTAGGTTTAAGTGTTGATTGTAATTTAAATTGGAAAGCACACGTGGAGACTGTCTGCATGCAACTAAATAAATTTTCATATATGCTCTACATGCTCACAAAAATTGTTTGTATATCCACCGTTGTGACAGCATACCATGCATATGTAGCATCTGCACTAAGGTATGGTGTAATTTTTTGGGGTAACTCGACTGACTGGACGTCAGTTTTTAAAGCTCAAAAAAAATGTATACGGGCAATATGTAGGCTTAAAACAACTGATAGCTGCCAACAGTACTTTAAGAAACTAAATATTCTTACGCTTCCAAGTTTGTATATTTACGAGATAGCGATCTTTGTTAGGAGTAATATTCAAATTTATGACACATTGAGAAGTACTAGATATAAACACAAAATTTGTAATATACCTAGCAGATCGTCATTAATGAATACAAGTGTATATTGCATGACTGCCAAAATATATAATAAATTACCCTGGTGTATTACAGATATTGAAAACTTGAATTTATTTAAGCATAAGCTAAAGGAATTTTTAATAGAAAAGGTTTACTATAGCGTGAAGCAATACTTGGAAGGAAATCCTTACGGACAATAATTTGTATGCACAAATTCATAATATTAAATAAATGTACCTTTTCTGACCCTCTTGACTATACTTAGACATTAATTTGTTTGATCTGACATGAATTACTAATTTTTCTCGGCATTAAATTTAGAATTATGACATTTTAAATAATTACTGTTTATTTTTAAATTGTTATTTTATTTTTAATGGACTGTAACGACGATGCACGATGTCTGTATTGTTAATGTAATAACTGATTAATTAATTCAGAATATTAGATCATTAGATACTTACTTATTTTTTTTTACTGTATAATTTGCATGCTCATATTACAGCAAAATATGGAGAACTTTAACTCTGTCAACATCTATTTATATACCTACCCATGTTTGCAAAGAAATAAATGATTTGATTTGATTTGATTTGATTTGTATATTGCTTAAAAGTTTATTGTACTGGTGTACAATACTGTACTCTATTAACAGAGTGAATAAGAAAAATATTTAGAACATTTACACACCACCATACATTTATAGAGCATCTACTCCCAACTTAACCACAAATATTATAATGGAACTTTTTTCGTATTTTAGCTTAAGTACATCTTTTTTGGGGTAACCGTGCTATGAGTACCTACCTACCAACTAACAGTGGACACCTATCTGTTTTTTGTAAAGACATATTTATAATCGAATTCATACCAACTAAAAACCGCACTTACCTTCGCTTGCCCTATAGTCATGGGCTCATGGCCGAATTTGCCACGACTTTATCATGCTTCGGTCCAGCAGTCGCTGGACAGTCAATCAGCGAGACATTCCCTCGCATTTTTATCTAAGGCACGCGTATGGGAAACACACGTGCGTCTACTGGGGCCATTATCTGGTCGGACGACGGAACCCCTTATTCAGGCGCCCGCAAATTACTAATATCACAATATCAATAATTGTTGTTAATAAGTCACAACTACACTGCATCAAACAGGGTCCAGTTCAGCATGCCGCCGGGCAGCTAGCTGTACCCTACGCTGGTTTTCAACTGGGCTCTTTAAAAGTTTATGTGCACGTACAGATCTTATACCTGCTAACTTGTGGTCTTGCAAATATATTTTACTAATGAAAAGTTACACAAAGTGCATAACATAGGTACTATTAGTTTCGGGTTTTAATTAATTACTGCATATCACGCCGTCTCAACTGCTAAACAAACAAGTATTCATAGTGTTCCGTTTGAGTGAAATGAGAGGATTGCGTGTAAAAACTGAAACTAACTCGCGTCGTACCATAGGCCCCGCCGCCGGGTCTAGACTATGAATACGTCTAACTAAATGTAACCTATATCAATAAACCTCGTTAGTCATCGCCTCGTAAAATTTGGGAGTTTGTGTGCTTAGTTACGTGAATCATAAGGGTCAGATTGTTTGAGATTTCTTTGTCTGCGTAGGCGAATGTTCAAAATAACATTACCATCTCGCCTGTAATCACCGAAGGGTTCGGTAGGGGTGTGCTCCTGTTACATAGTTCGCCGGTATGTTTAGGTCCGATGTAATAAGGGGCAAGCCTATTTCCATCAACCAACTCCAAACTCCCAGCTGCTACTAGAACTTCACAGAAAAACCCAACAACGTTTTGCTTCACTCAAGAATCGAACCGCGTAAGAAAGGTTTTGTTTGATGTTTTTAAACTTGTTTTCCTTTACGAAATTAGCTCCTTCCATTATATGAAAGTTAATAATCATTTTAGTGGTGACCTACTAACTATATTTAGCAAGTAGATTCTGCTTTGTTACGGCTTTACGAGTTATAATTTCAATCCTAATATTATAAACAAAATTAAAAAGTTTTACAAATTTGATTAAATCTGCAAAACTGATTATTTTGGATACGAGCGAAACTTAATTAGTTTTGTACCGTGGGTCATTAATTCAATGTAATTACATAACACACAAAACGTTCTACCATTAAGCCTATATTCCCCGAAAGGTTTGACAGAGGTATAGGTTCAAATGTCCCGAAAGCTAGCACATCAAGATACCCCTGTCAAATTTCTTTGATAGATTTTCAACTTTAATACAAAATGACAAGGTTCATATTCAATTGGGAAAATTTTACAGTTTTGGATAGCTTGACCTGCTGGTCTCACATCCACCTCATACTCCCACAGTTTGCCGATATCTTCCTAGAATAACTAAGTCAAAGTCAAATATTTCAAAGACAAAGTATGCAAAAAACAAGTTAATTTTACTCTATAGTATCGGGATGATTCAGCTGTTCTAACTATACTGTGGCTTAGACCGAGGGCCGGAGCGTCTCAGGCCCGACCAGCCAATCGCCTCATCACGTCACCTCTGTTACGTGTATTTTATGTAGGTACATAAAGTCCATTGAACTTTCCAAGTACATTTAGATAAGTTTGCGTATATTAGGGTTGGGCATTATTGATAACGGTAGATATTAAAGGCTTAATGAACATGCTATGTGATCAACTGTGCAATGCATAGTTTAAACTTGTGTAATAGAACCGCACTTATAACTACCAAGCTTAGATTACATTTCTAATTTTAGATAGATACAAAATAATGTTCAATGAAATTTTGATAATGCGTTGCAATTTATAAAAAAGTTATTTTATTTATTTTTATTTATTTATTTAACACAATCACAACTATCTTTCTTGGGACTAGATGGTGCTGTGTAAAAATGTCCCAAAATATTTATTATTATTATTTATTTATCATTACAGGATCATATCCCTATGCGGTTATGGTTTACGAACCCCATGGTTTCATAGAATTGGGAAGGCGTGGTTTTAAGCCGGTACAAACGACATACCCAGACGTTGGGCGAGGAAATTCTTCTTCTTCTTCAACCTTTGTTTTTTTTATAGTACGGAAAATCCTCATGGATCGTCCGCACCCGGGGAGGTGGCAGGGAATGTCGAACTCGTACCGACTAAAAACAGTACTTGCCTTTACTTGCGCTATAGTCAGAGAGTAGGCTTCCGCATCTATATATGAATAAAAATCAATTGTCACATGTATGACGGAGCATAACTTAAGAACGGCTCGATTGATGGCTCGAATGGATAACTGGCTCAGTTGGCCGATTTCTTTTTTGTTGTGTTCGTAAGTGTCAGGCCAAAATTTGTAAATGTTAAATGATATTTATTTCTGTAAATAGATCTTTTAAAGACTCTTTTACAAGTCAATATTTTTCTTTTTTTTTAAGCTAGACTCTGGCATTTCCTAGCTGATGACCTCCGAAAAGACACGCCGAATCAAACTTAGAGAATCATAGTCTCTTTTACAGTCCAGACATAGAAAAATAACAAATATGGGTCTTACAATTTAGGGCAAAGTATGAAATGGCCTTTTGAAGAAAGAGCCATAGCGGCTTTGAGTAGACCAGTCCCAACCGACGGCACGCATGCATCAGTCATTATTAGCTCAACGATAATTTAGGGAGCTCAAGAAAAAAAGTTTGGGATATCCCACGAGATTGGGAAATATGAGATCAATGCGGGTAGTACTGCGGGGTACGGCTACTAATGAATCCCCAATCCCTACTAATATTATAAATGCGAAAGTAACTCTGTCTGCCTGCCTGTTACGTTTTCACGCCTAAACCGCTGAACCGATAGTGATGAAATTTGGTACAGAGATAGATTAGACTTTGGAGAAGCATTGGGTTTTGTCTCAAAAATCCGTTTGGAATGCGGGTGAAACCGTAAGATACTAAAATAAAAAATATAAAACAAAAATGTTTTATTTTTTGATAATTGTAAACTCAAATTACGAGTTTACAACCATTCAATAATTCCTTAAATTAATGACGTCAATTATTTTATTCGAGGTTATCGTATTCTCTTAACGTTTGTTTAATTTATGCATGATTTATGAGTATTAAGTATAATTATTTTGTAATTTTAACTGACATTTTCTTTCCCCAGGTATGTATTTATTTTGAGAGTGGAAAAGGCGTATAAGGGTACGTTTTGTTGTCTCTAGAACTCATCTTCGTTCATCGCTTCGCCTCAACTTAAGGCGTTCGCAATTATTGGGTTGATGATAAACTTATGTTCTTCTTAGTTCTGACAACATCGGAACTTTCCATCTATATTTATATCAACTACCTTGAGGCGAGGCGCTGAATACGAGGAAATCAACTCACTAATAATTAGTGTATGAATTATCTAATTTCAACTATGATAACAATTTTTGGGTCCTTCAACGAATAGTTTATCTCCTATTAACATACACGCTCCATATGACGTGACCAAAATAAAAATTCATTCCAACATTTTTAAATTTCGCTACAATATTCGAAATTCAAAATCCTTTCCGTGTCAAGGGTTGCCACGCATCCGTTCTGATGCGAAAGTCGAGTATTATCTAAAACTTCTAATGCAGTTCATTAAAATGTAAAACATTTCAGTTAAGTACTTTTTACTTCAGTTATCTAGAATGAAATGTTGGCGGCAAAAGCATTCGAAATAATTTATATAATCTAACCTCTGTAATGCAGTATATGTAGGTATACTACCGAAAGAAACAAAGAAATCATTAATTAATAAAGTGAAGTAAAAATCCGTGTTACTATTAAAACAATATTATAATGATGTTGTTAGAAGCGATAAATCCGATACTAGGACAATTTCTTTGTCAATTAATCTTTGCCGATATTGACGCGGAAACTGTGAAAGAATAGGTGAACGATAGATAGGAGCATGCATAAGGCTTCTTCTTCAAATTGTTATTGGTGCCCCTTCATAGACTGGACTCATAAACCAGTCTATCTACGACTATAACATTGAATCAATTGAATGTCATTCTGCTGCTGTCAGTTCTGAGCAATTAAACTTATTAAAAGTATGGTACGGTAAAGTAAACTTTACATTTTAAATTGACTTTTAACTTCCTAACTTGGTTTGGTCTTGATCTCACAGCCCTATCGAGTTCTTATACGATATTTGAATACCAGACTAAACTGCTTCCAGAAATATTATGTCCGCGACGGCAAAACCTTTCAGTGAGCGATGATATTATGTAGTTTGTGTGACTACCTGTACCTGGTGTACAGTCATGCATAAATTCCATGCAAACATGTATGTCTGTGTCGGCACAGCGCAACTTTGTGTACTTTCACGGACAAAATGCATTAGAGATAGAATGTGCCAACATTAGTTTTATGCTTTTGACAAATAAACATGTCGTAGTCGTAATGTAATCTATGAATTATAAAGTTGTAGTGCTTGATTGAATAAATTAAGCTTTAAGATTTTAAATGTTCATGTATTTTAACATTTCCTGTGTATTATTGAACTATCTACCTTCTCTGTGAACGAATTCGTTTACATGGATATGATTACAATAAAACATAGCATGTAATCCTCAGGATTAGTATAGCTTTCTATCATTGAAAGAATTTTCAGAATCGGATCAGTAATTCTGGATATTACCTACAATAAAACAAACTACAATATAAAGCTCACCTATTTGTAATATTATTAATAGTAAGTTAATTATTTTGATCGAACTAGTCCTCTAGTCTAGTTTGGGACTAGAACGTGCTGTGTAAAATGTAATATTAATTAATTATTATTAGTGCGTTATATTTGTGTACTTTATTGTAGTTATAACAATATCTACAATATATCATTACATTTTGCTAAGAACTTTAGTTACTTTCGTCATCATTTAGAAATCGCTAAAGATGAGCCAACTAAGAAATTCTTTCATATCTAATAAGTATTTACTATTTTTAACATAAACATAATCATCGTAAACAGAGCATAGCTACTCGAGGTTCGGAGTTCGCAGCCCTCGGGCTCCGCGTGTTGTTGGCTCGTCTCCCGCCCACACATGAACCGGAGCTCATTGAATATTTTCACCAAACTTTTAAAGTGCTTGTTGAATACTGAAAAGGGTGAGTTCGGCGATTTGGCAAAACCGGTTTTTTGTTTGGGTTATTTTGAAATGGGTTACTCCTAGGCATGAAGATAAAAACATTCACTGTAAACCATTGCGAGCTAGTGTTTTGAATTAGTAAGTTGATATATTCTGTACGTGTTGGGAATTGATATTAAATCAGTAAATTATCCTCAGATTTTTACGTTATTGTTATATGACTTAATAGTTCTACCTATGTAGTTAGGCTATTAGGTTATATAAGATTATGATGTCATAATACTAAGAACAATCAATCGATACTTTATGTCACCGGCGTTATAAGCTTAATGCCTAATAACCTAGCATAGCCCTGTCCTCATAAGTCAGCAGCCTATCGATCGTTCGCTAAGAACAAACAAAGAGTAGTATCAATTAAAAACTTTTCTATTAACGCAAAACAAACAAGAAAACAATACAGAAGTTCGAAGGTCTTTGATTAAAAACGACATTGAATGAGTCGAGCAAAATTGATCCTTATGCTGCAAAATAAAAGAGTGGAGCGAAAGCCTCTTTTGTCATGGATTTTTGAATTAAATCTGTTGTGAATAAGGAGGTATCGCCGGAAACTTGAGTTCACGGAACAGGCCTGTTAACATGGATAAATGGTAAATATTTCTTACACCATTACATTTGTAATTTATTAGACGAAGTCAGGAAGAGTTCTTTAAGAGAGTTTTGGAAACGGTAATTTAATTTAGGTCGAAACAGCTATATTACATAAATTAAGGAGAAATAGAAAGTCGTGATATAGGAATAATTAAGTTCAGGAATAAGCTCTCAATTGAGCTCTGCAGAAATAACCTCTCAATTGAGCTCTGTGGAAATAAGCTCTCAATTGAATTCTGTGTAAATAAGCTCTTAATTAAGTTTTGTGTAAATAAGCTCTCAATTGAGCTCTGTGGAAATAAGATCTCAATTGAGCTCTGTGTAAATAAGCTCTCAATTGAGCTCTGTGGAAATAAGATCTCAATTGAGCTCTGTGTAAATAAGCTCTCAATTGAGCTCTGTGGAAAGTCTCCTTAAATAAGAAGAGAGAGAAAAGACAATTTTGTGAAGAGGATTGTTTTATAACTTCACAGCGTTTCTATACAAAAGCTTTCAAGAGCGGGGAATACCAAATTTTATGACCCAGACTAGATCAGAAGTAGGTAGTTTCAAATTCTGTTTAATAACCCAAATTGGCTTACAGAAAAATAAACTCGTAATGCCTAGGATACTAACCAAACATGAAAAACGTCAATTGAAACCATAAATACAATTTCCCGCTTTCCTCATTGTAATGCCAATTATAAATTTAAATTGAGTAGGTGTTCGGGCAAGTTTTATGTACTTCCAATTCTGAAGGGTTTGGCCTACTTAAACATATTACTTTCATTTAAAATGTACGTGCCGTGTAACTTTCGTTTAACTCGAACACAGATCTGAATTTGTGAGAGGCAAGTTAGCATAGAAACGCTCGGAGAGCGCGTACAATTTTCAGATGAGAATATTAAAATAGGCTCAATACCAACAGACTTACATGAACTCAAAAATTTGTCTGAGAATTTGTCATTATAGTAAGTAGTTCATTTTGTGAAAGATGAGCAGTAAGTTCGACTTCTGTAAAAAAATTGACGATTATTCATTAACGTTTTCTCATAGGCCAACAAAGCAATGCAACTTGTATTTCGCAACGTACACTCCAATCCAATATAACAGTAGGCTTACACCCTGAGAAATCTCATTTAGTCACGAGACGCGAGGAGTCTTAACTCACTGTGTCGACGGATTATTGATGTCGTGAAACCATATCCTTGCCAGATTGCCGCCAGGGGGCGCGCGCACGATTTAATTCCAGTTTAATTATTAGTAGAATGCCTGCTATTATTTAGGCTCAGCGCTTGGAGCTGTGCTTCAACTAAATAGATTGGTATTGGTTTAATACTGAACCCAGACGGGTGATACCTAAAGACGAATCGATTATACACGATCACTTTGCTTATTAGGAAGTATTTTTTGTTAGAACTAAATCTTTTCACAGTTAAGATTAATTATGGTATCGATTAGTGAGTAAGAATTGCTAAAACGAGGCTTAATGGTATAAAAGGTATGAAGCTAAACTTAGGTCAGTTAAGTTAATCTTCTTATGTGACCAAATTACCTTGAGCATTCGTTTCCTCTTAGCCCGGCGGGGGAGATACAGTAGCGAATACGCTCAGATTTAAGAAAAAAATGTTTTTAAAATCAAATATTGCCATTTTGAAAAAAAATATGTCTAGGTTAATGTTCATTGTTAAATTGCCTATCCATTAGTATTATAAGTAACAAATCAAAATATTGGTTACTTTACGAAAAGATGCCTGATATCAATAATTTTTTTTTATTTCTGTGGTTTAGTTGTGAGGAGATTAATTATAAATTTTATTATTTAAACAAAAAAATAATTCTACCATGTTGGGAGTCAAGATTATGTAGAAATTTAATTTATTTTTTATAAGTTGGTATTTCTTTTGGATAAAGAGTAGATAGCTCCTAAAACCTGCACAAAAAACGGCTATCGCTGCGTTTTGCACGGGGAAGCGCCTTAACTGGGAGTAATAGTCGCCATTTCGGGAACTTGCTATACGAGGGAGGCTTCTTTAACTTTGTTGAAGTAATCAGAATATACGTCCAGTTTTATTTAACTATTGTTATTATGAAATAGATTTTTGTTTTACTAAGTACAAAGGTACATAGATAAATTGTTATTTTTCTTTACTTCATGTTAATTATAAAACTGGAAATACAAGGCTTTTATTATTTTTATTTATTTAAATATTATGAAATTCACTGGTTCAGTCCTTGGATGAAGGTTTCATACAACCGTTCCTTGTAGAAGCAAGAGTAGTAGCGAGTCTTACTTCAACTATATAATTTGTGTTTTTTTCTTATTCAGTTATGACAATGAACGCTAAATTAAATCTATTTTTTTTTAAACCTCCTACCGCATGGCTTCTGTATTTCGTTATGAACCTCCATTCTGTATGTAGATGTTATCGAGTTGGAATTATTACATCACAAACTTTGATTAAATAATTTGCGTAGGCTGTAACTGTTAAGTTAGCGGTGTTCCTTCTAATTTCATTTCGGTTATATTTGACGGGAAATTAGCCCACGCATCTATTTCTGTCGCATTATTATGAGTCTTGAGATCATTTTTCCTCATTCCAGAAGATGGGTTGTAATTTGCAAAGCTTTTTCTGGCTTTTAGAAAATATATATAAGTTAGTATATATAAGTCTTGATATAATTCTTTCGCGTGCGAAAATGA
Organism: Acronicta alni; assembly: GCA_964056405.1. Classification (NCBI taxonomy): domain Eukaryota; kingdom Metazoa; phylum Arthropoda; class Insecta; order Lepidoptera; family Noctuidae; genus Acronicta; species Acronicta alni. The sequence goes on along the minus strand of OZ043927.1, from coordinate 9,300,575 downwards.
AAAAGTCGTGTATTTATAAACAAATACATGATCAGGAAGGCATACGTAGATAAATAATTAGTTTTAATACAACGTTGGAATCGACTAAAGAATTGAAAAAACTATATGCAAATTATTTAGGTTTGTACGGAAATATTGTCGGAAGGTGGTTTTAGTTGGTAAACTCGACACCTCGCCGAAAAGCCCGCCACCCGAAAAAAAAATTAAAAGAAAAGAAAGGTGTCAACTGTCTACTGTTAGTTTCTACTGACTTGCTGACTACTCCTTAAAATCGGTGATCAGTCTGATCAATGACAATTACTCATACAGTTACTCATACAGGTAATATGATAATATTGTACTATGAAAAGCTCTTGGTTGTACATTATTTAACTTACTGTTTTATCTTTTATCTTTGTTGTATAATATATCTCTGTCATGAACTCCATACGATAGCGCGCAAATTGAAAATTAATTTGATTGAAATTCAATTAGCAGTCTAGACTATGAATAAACCTATAATAAGGGCTATAGAGGTCAGCAATCAAATAGTCATACTGATATACCCAATATGATCCGTACACTTGACAAAATCCTTAAAGTTTGATAGAAAAACTTTGAGGTGTCAAGGACTTAAGTAGTAGTGCAGGGGTCATCGACATCGATATAATATCGAATATATATTTTATACGAAAATTTTGTTGAGTTAATCTTAAATTGTCGAGATTTCATATAATTGTTTAGCATTAATGACATTATTATAGTTTAAAAAGAGGTTTAGCTCGGCTAGATCTTATCGTGTCAATAAACTTATTATATTGATCGTTTAATTCCGAAGAACGATAAAATTATCGATATAGGACGTATCGATATTTTTAACGATTTGGTTCCATCCTCGCACCCTGATATGTATGAATATCGAATATCCAATGTTATTTCAGGGGTCGCCCACTCTATACTTATGTAACGGTTCAAGAAAGGCTCTCTCTTGATTGACACAAGTTCCCCAAAAAGCTTTATTGTTCTTTGAAACTTGATATAGGTGTAATATAACTTTTGGGTCACCGAGTTTCGTTGTTGATTTCTCCGGGCAAAAGTTGTATCGTCGTTACACTACGACGAATTTAAATTGGTATTGACAACTGTAAAAAGGGGAGTACCTAAGTTAAATGTTGGCGTTACAAGGTTCATGCTACGAGCACCCAGTATCACAGATTTCTTTCACTGTTTTGTTTACTTCAGGAGATACACTCTCAGTTTGCCGGGATTTTTAAGTTATTGAGTCTATTGTGGATTTTAAGTTCCAGAACAAGACTCCAGGCTTCCAAAACTGAGAACCCAATAATATTCTGACTGACCCGAGTTTTGAACCTTACGCCCAACAACTCTTGTTACCACTCAGAAAATAACTTAAATAAAATATAAAGTTCCATTTTTAGTAGCAACAGAATTTCTGACTGACCAGGGGAAGTCTTAAATAGGCAGACGTGGAAGGTTAAGGGGATATTTGTCCAGTAATAGGAGTAAAGGATACTAAAAAAACACAGAATTTGTGTTACAAAGAATACCTAATAGTATTTTAGGATAAGATTTTTACGTCTATAGGCTACCGCTTACCATCAAGTGGGCCGTATGCTGTGGTATAGAAAAAATATATGATTTGTTTAATTAAAATAATTCAGTGAAATTAAATAAACCATTTCTTTTTAGCTTGACTGATGTTTAAAAATAAAAATATAGGACTTCATTTTTCTTTTGAGATTACTACTATAAAATTCCTCTTTTGGTACATGTAACATCAGTGTAACATACATTTAGTTTGCCGTGAGAGCAACAAATATATTTTACTTAATATATTTCTTACAATATGTATGTTTAGTTTACTTAGTTTTAGTACGTTCTTTAAGTTAGTAAGTATCCGATTTTCTCGCAACTTAACTATTAGTTTGTTTTGGCAGTTCTCTCAATTCGCAGCAGATGGCGTTGGAACTCGAACAAAACTTCTCTTAAGTATCTACTTTTTCGTGTTCGAATTACATTAGAGGCGTTAAGAAATGCGAGGTGCCAATTTGTTGGCACTTAGACGTACTTGTTTCAAGGTGCCTAAAATTGGAATTCCGGAGATAAAATCTAAGTAGGTACCTACCTACACTTCTGAGTCAGGTTTGCTTTTTATATCAAGGCGTTACAATTTCTGATCGGATCGAATCGACCCAAATGACTCCTTCCAATAACCAATCAGGTTGTAATATATTTATATCGGGTGGTAGTTAGTTGGTTGCGTTCTTAAGAATTGAGGAAACGATTAACGAGTATTATTTCGGATCCAACCGGGGGCCTCACCAAATAAATAATCCTAGGCGCCTATAAAGGCAAATTGCATTCGAATCAACAAAATAATCGGAGGAAAATGATTGGAAATTACATTTATGAACATTATTATAATAACATAGGTATTTTGTTTCAATTCTTCATCTATACGAACTATAATAGACTGTAAGTTGTCTACAGCCTCTTATTTCTTCTTAAGCCCAATTTAATTTCACCAAAAAATTACGATTGATTAATAATACAGATGCTTAAAACTTCGAATGCGTTCATTGATGCAGCAAATATCGCATAATAAACATTGGGAATGTTAATTAACCTTGTAATTACGGAGTGCAAATAATGAGCTCCTCACAAACGTCGCTTTATTGAAACGTTTTCTGTTTCAGTGCAAATAATAAAATTACATGTAGCGGAAGCTGATTTCAGAATAATAGGCTTTATTAAAAGTTGTTTCATCTTGAGATGTTTTACTGTATTGTGTTGTGTGTGCGTTCGCCAGCACGCAGATCCAAACAAACTATCTTTAGGCTAATATTTGCGCCGTACAGGAACCAAATCCATAGCGAAGAAGTTGATCATTCAGCCACTGCTGCATCTGTAGAGCTGCCGAAGGAAAATCAATTATCTACATTAGGTTAGCTACATTTGTTATAGAAGAATATAAAATTAACCAATGAATTGAATATAGATATTACAATAAATGCTATGCTTGTCAAGAATTTCAAAGCATTTTGAACAAAAGTAGGTTTTAGAAGTCATCAACCCATATACTGTCCCACTGCTGGGCACGGGTCTCCTCTCATATTGAGAGGGATTAGGCTATAGTCCACCACGCTGGCCTAGTGCGGGTTAGCAGACTTCACAAACCGTCGAGAAAAATCTCTAAGGTATGCAGGTTTCCTCACGATGTTTTCCTTGACCGTTTAAACGAGTGATAATTAATTATTAATACGGACATGAATTCGAAAAGTCAGAGGTGCGTGCCTTGGAATCGAACTCGAGACCTTCGACTTGGCAGTCCAATGGTCATACCACTAGGCTATCACCGCTTCACTAGGCTATTACCGCTTCTTGGTTTTAGAAGTATAAAAATTAATAACCTTAAACCTAGAGCTTAAAAAATACATTTAATTTTTATTTTATTAACTTTGCTCGACAAGAGACGGTCGACCTCACGTGATTTATTTACACCTTATTAGTACCTACAGCTAAGACACCCTTATTTTGACCTCTAAAGAAAAAAATCTAATTTATTTTTAATTTGTAATATTTCAAGCACCCTCTGACGAAGGAAAAAGGTCTTAATTACGAGAACACTCCTTATTGTGTTACTCAGATCTCTGCTTCCAACTTCACCAGGTGCGGAATATATTTTACTCAGAGTAATTACCCTCTTATAAAATCCAAACCTACCTAACTACAACCTGGCTCGTTAGTCTTGTGCAGTGTGCTCCTAAGCGTGATTGCTATGCTAGAGGTCCTGGTGCGATTCCCAGGTCGAATAGTGTTATTAGGTTTTTTTTAATAGCAGCTCGGGAGTTAAGAATTGTGCTCGGTTAATGGCAATGGGATCGCCCCTATTTCATAGGATTTAAACTTACTGGGGGAACTGTGGGTGTACATTGGGACACATCTGCTTAACCCTTCGGGGAATACAGGCGTTATGTTATGTTTATGTTAAAATAACACCCAGATAAAAAACATAGGTATACTTAAAAATAGGTACGTACTGAATCGAAACAACAATCTCAGAACAACAATTGTAGGGTCACGAATAAAGCGAAGTTAATCCAAATTGCAAGAGGATCTCATTGGAAAGCAGTGGAGAAGAATGCTTCGTTCGATATAGCGTTATTGTCTTAGATTAAAATGGCTCCGATTATAAAGTAGGGACCTACTCTTTCTTTCTCCGAGCTCTTTCCCAACTATATTGGGGTCGGCTTCCAGTCTAACCAGATGCGGCTGAATATCAGTGTTTTACACAAAGCGACTGCCATCTGACCTCCGCAACCCAATTTGGGTAATACCGATATCGTGAGTAAAATGTCGTAAGTAAAAGTGATGGTAAGGATTGTAAAAAAACCTGTTAAGATTGTAAAGAAACTAGTTATGTTACTCACGATGATCTTGTATTTTCCGTGAGAAATACCCAGGTTTTGGGTACTTTTTATATTTGATATTTTATTTGGCTTTATAGTTTTTGAGATTTCGTGATTAATCAGTGATATTTCACTTTTTTATAATATAAGTGCTAGTAAAACGGCGGGCAATAGCCGGTCTATTTAATAAATATACCCCTTTCAGTGACAACTTGTTTGTGCTAGCCTTTGATTCATTAGCATATATACACGTGTACGTGTGTTAGGTAGGTGCTTATTCATCCGATATAATACCCTTCACCCACGGGAAGCGTGGGTTGATCTTATTTTAGCTGGAAAATGATAATAATATATAAATATTTAGGATATTTTTTTACAAATCAACATAGTCATAAACTAAGCAGAGCTTCACATTTTTTTCTAGGGTAGGCTCAACAATTTTGGTTTTGTAAAAAAGTATTTATATGTAATGCTTTAAACTTACTAAATTACTTTAAACATTATTACCTATACCTAAAGCTAGCTATTTCATGCAAAAAATATGTTGAATTAATACTTAATAATTAATACTTTTTTGATGGTAGATTTAAATTAGCGGGATTATTTAAAAAAAAAAATACGTTTAAATATATGTCATTATTTTTATCATTAAATTAGGTCGTTGGGCTTTAGGATGAGCATAAGATATCGTAATGTAGGTATTGTTGCTTTTCTACTTCTAGAAAATATTACCTACGATGGAAGATATTTCGTTGAATTCCATATAAGCTAACCCAGCTTAAATGGAATTCATTTTCATTCAGTCAATTGGATATTGTGTAAGGAATTCACATTATTGTTATTCTATTCTCCCGTGAACAGCATTATGTGTTAATCTTAATCCTATTTTGTATTTATTTAAAAAGAGGGAGTTACCTATATATTTTATGTAGCTAAATCCGCGTATAACTTTCTTGATTGTGAATCAATCTTAATGATTCTTCTTTTATTGACTCTCAAGATGGTCCCATCTTAATTAAGTTGCCTATTTGACTGGGCAGACTCAACACTAAAGGTAACATTTTATTTAATATTTAATTTTATTTAACTTAATTTAACATCTTGTATACCCACCATATTTCAAGCAAATATATGATTTCATTTCATTTGAAGTCTATATTTTTTATTTTTAAACAAGCTGTTTTATATTATAGTACACCAACACACCGAAAGGAAGTTTCTTACGCTTTCGATATATTTTTTAAGCTTTTGTACACTTATACCCGTTATCTTGTCCAAAGTGTATTCATTTCGCTTTGGTTGCCTGGAAGATATCTAAGTATTTATTTTTATTTCTGGTATACAATAAAGAATATATAATAAATTACCTAAAATAAATAAGTACTTAATCACTAAAATCTGCGATAGTAAACTTCTTTTAAAAAGTAATTAATTATAAATGGTATTATTTCTGTCAATTTTTATCAACCCCCTATGACACTCCTCTAGTCTGTCGCTTATAACAGCTGGATATTACATTGTACATGGTATTACGGCTGGGTAGACAAGAAGCTTCCTTTTATGTAAACTATTTTCTTTTATAGCATAGTCTATACATAAATCATATCAAATAAAAATACTTGGCAGCCTGCCAGTAGCTGTGAAGGCATGAAGCGCCAGTGGTTTGATGCGTAAAATTAAAATACTACAACTTTTCTAGAATGTATTTGTATACATTCTAGAAAAGTTGTACACACGTCATCGTACAGTTTTCAACACTGCATAAATATTGTTATTAATGCAGTGTTGAAAACTGTACGAAACTGTATAATTAATGACTGTAGTGAAAAACACAAGAGTAAAATTAATTCAGGATTTTTAACAAACCGACGCAGAACCAAACTTTTTTTTTTGAAAGTATTGCGCTGCACTTCTTGAATATTATATAAATTTAATAAAGTTCTAATTGTCTATATATTTTAATTTTTTTTTGCAAAGTATAATATGATTAATTATTTGACGATTTCTTTGGTCTAGTGTTCCCCGTGTCGGACTGCTGATCTCGTGGGTTCGATTCCCACAGAACACAAATATTTATGTGATGAATATAAGTATTTGTGTTTGTCTGGGTGTTTCAAGTATTTCAAATATGTATTTACAATAAAAAAGTATATAAGTATTATATCCATTGTCTAGTACCCGTAGTACCTACAAGCTCTGCTTAGTTTGGGTGCTGTGTAAAATTGTCCAAGAATATATTTAGTTTATTATAATTACTTATTTCCATAGGATATATCATTATTATTAAATTCAGACGTTTCCTGTCCTTTACATCATGATTAGTCACTGTTAAACTAAAAAAAAAATGTCGTAATTTAAAAATAAAAGATATTGGAGGCATTTATTTCCGAAAATAAGAAGCAAAATCAACTCTCTCCATTCGTTATATTAACAAGTACTTATAGCTAATTTGTATTTATAGTCATAAACAACATTAGCAAAATGAATTGAATAACTGAAATGAATTCCTTTCGCATATTTCCCCCCCAGGTAGGAACTCTTAAACCACCCCTCAGAATGTTATTGCAATATAAATATAATTTGTCCGACGGTTCCGCTCGCTTCGTTCTGAAGTTAATCGAAAAACGTTAATCTTATGAAAAAATTCAATGGCTTCAGCAACCCTGACGATTTTATTAAATAAGATCGTTTATACCGCTAAGTAATAATAGATTATCGACAGTAAACGTAATTAAATTAGTTACAGGATTTTAAATTTGGGGACCGTGTAACGGCTAATGTGATCATGTTAATGGTTCATAAAATTGTTAAAAGTTAATCTTTAAAAAGACTCGATGATGTCGCAATTTGCACAAACACTTTAATTTGATAAAAGCTAACTTAGTAATCTTTGCTGTTCCACTGATAGCCACCTGTTTCCACTCCCAATGAGAAGTCAACCACGCTGGTATAGCGCGGGATGGTAGAATTCACACGTCGTCGCAAAAATCTCTCAGGGAATGTATTATAATACATACATCCCACAATACTTTCCTACACCATCAGAGGTTCCTTGAATCAGAATTCGAAGTTCATGAATTTGCAGTTCATGGTCATTCCACTAGGCTACTTGATTCTAATTTACCTTTTTACCTTTATTTTCATGGATTAATATTAGAGCCAAATTTTGACAAGTTACCTATTTGCACTCATCGAGTTACAAGTACAGTCAGCAACGAAAGTCGCTGAACATGTTGCAATCTTCAATATGATTTTTAACAAGTATGAAGTTACTGACCTACGAAGGTTTTGCGAAATAATTGCATAGATGACCATTAAATATTTAGGTTACCTTAGTAGAAAAGACCTGTTGCCAAGTTCTGGAGCTGTGACAATAAAAAAATTTAGCTGTGTTCAGCGACTTTCGTTGCTGACTGTACCTACTCATAGATATTAAGTATATTGACATTATATTTATATTAAATTAGTAATTATATATGTACCTATATATTATTCATAGCGGTTCAATCTTTACTAAAGAGACTTTTTTACAATTCCATTGCAGTTAAAAAAGCGACGACTAATGATGCTATACGATTTTCCCTTTCTACTCCGTCTTGTATTTGACTTGTATACCATCACAATAGCGGCAATGTTTGTAGTGTAACTACGAGTATTATATTGCTAGATGTTTTGTCGTGTATCAGAGCTCAGCTCTTGTCGGTGGAACAATCGCCACTGTTCTTCTCTATCTTCTGCCTTCTGCTTGACCTATTGATACGACTCAATTTCCACCTTTTCCGCCGCTAACTTGTTCAAAAAATCTTCGTCTTCTTTCGTGTAAGTATATGTCACGCGCAAAGATCGAAAACGCTCATTGAGCGAAAAAATAGTGTTGTGGTCAATTATACTAACTGATTATTAAGCTGCTACTTCTACTTTCTAATATTTAATATAAATAATATCTACTTTCTAATATTGATCACAACGCGTTTTGAGTTGTTTTTTTCGCTAAATGAGCGTTTTCGATCTTTGAGCGTAGATAACATATACACACATCAAAAAAATTTTGCGGTCACTAGCATAAGCTGATATATTTTTTTAAATTGAACTTTATCAAGCACAAATCTTAGTTGTGCGTTTTCTTTAAATAGAAATACCCTGTTTGAAATTAAAAAAGAAGAAGAAATCAAAATATAATCTACCGTAACAAAAAAGATTTCAAATTTTCAAAGTGATCGCAAACTTTTTTTGATGTGTGTACATACATGGAACCAAAATTATACAAAAGTTAAAATTACCTTCCGTTTTACCAATAAATTCCATGCCTTCATCATCATAAAACAAAGCCTGTCCCCGTTCAAAAGGTCACGGAGGTAAAGTGATAAATCTGTGCGGTAGGCAGCGGCGACTGCACCCGGGTGCCACTTCCATCTTAATTTATCTCTTGAAGGCCTCGCCATGAATGGCTGAAGTGTTTGTTGTGTAGCCCACACGGGTTAACTGGGACTAACCGCTTTGATGTTGAGCTGAAAAGTAACCGGTTGTGTAAGGAATTATAAACATATTTTTATTTGTTAGATAACTACTTCAGTGGTCTAGTTGTTGCCAGCGCGGCTGCTGAGCGTAAGGTTCCTGGTTATGTAAGAATCTTAGTTGGGGTGAAGAGTTATTGGGTTTTCCCATTTTTAAATTCTCAGTATCAGCTCTAGTTAGAGGTTAGTGCGCTGATTGATTGTAATAATTATTTTTACACAAAAGTAAGCATGTGAGTGATAACTTACAAGATATTCATTAGATAATGATTGTTATTTTGTTAATTTGCACGCCAAAAATGGCAGAATGTGATGTTCTATAAACTTCTAATTTTAAGACCTGTTAAAATCATATTCGGACAAATAAAGATATTGTATTGTATTATATTATATTGTAGAACCATAACCCTCTAGAGAGTTCAAATAATTGTTTTTAAATTGTGTCTAATTAATCCTTGACAGGGTTATAGAAAATGTATCGTGTGTGTCCACTATTATCACTAGAAACTTGACGCGTTTACGTAGGTAGGTACCTACAAACGAACATTGGAACTAAATTCTAGCAAAGTACTTAGTACGTTTCTTTTTAATCTTCATAAGCTTACAATTCAGCTCCCTTTAAATTGAGAAAGAGTGAAATGATAATTAATCTCCCTAATTCCAACAGTAACAAAGCTTAAGCGGGTTGAAACGAACTTATCGCAGCTGAAACAATTGAATTAGAGTGCACATTCCAGATAAATGGAAAGAGCTTTATCAAACGGGTTAGGGTGCATAAAGAATGTACCTGAGCATGTTAGAGCTGACAAATAATGTTACACTAGCTTTTGCCCGCGGCTTCGCTCACGTGGATATAGAATCAATATAAGAATCAGAAATTAAAGAAGAAGAAAAGACACACAATCACGTTCACAGTTTAATGTACAGTCAGCGTCCAATAGTTAGTGACACTCAGGGTATTCAAATAAATAGACGCAACCAAAAAGTCAATAATATCGGTACAAGCAAAGTTTCCATATTGTTGTCAACATTATAGTTGCTCAAAAGGTCGAGACGTTTAAAACGTCATATAGATAGGTTCAGTCAAACCGTCATAAATATGGTAACAGTCATCCCGCCAATGGTATCCAAGCATTCTAAGTGTTCAAAAATATGGAACACATTAGAAAAATAAACCAGCATGTTATAGAAATAAACGGTTTCCCAAAGATGAAAACCTCTTTAGGCAATGTAGTGTTATTTGCATGTCATTCTATTTATCTATCAGTAATATCAATGTCAAGTGCAAAACTAAAGCAAGCTAGAAATATGGCTACGCATTAGTGATACCACAAAACATCGAATTATATATTTGAGGGAGGAAGGTGTCTCCGTAACAGATATTTCAAATGAACTGGGAATATCCTTATGTACCTATCGTTTTAGATGTTACGTGTAGTTACCTATCGAATTATTCTCATCTCTCTAGATCCTCATTTCCTCATATTCGCACATATATATTATGTATAAACAAGCACACAGCCCGCCTGATGGTAAGAAGTCGAAAACTGACAAGATGCAAGCGATTATCGACCTTATTGACATTATTTTATTGCTTACTTTTAGTTATTCATCCACTCTATTACCTTGTTTATGTTTAAAATAGCAGTTTTTGAGTAATAGTCAATAAGGTTGAAAACTTTGCACCTCTTTTTTGCAAGCACTATCGAGTCTAGTTTTGTCGACGTTCATTGTTAATTAAAATAAAATAAAATGATCATGATATTGAATCATATATTTTAATTATGCACTCTTGCTCTATGAGATATATAGTCATACTCATTATCAATGAGGTTTAGGTACATCTATTTTCAGTCAGCTGTATATTGCTAAGTATCGTAAACGGCTATGCACGAAATTCTTTAGAAAACAAAAGACATGTCTATGACGTCATGCTTAAAATGAAAAGGACAGCAGTAGTTTCTATTCCTTTCATTTTTGTGTATAAATGTTTTCACATTAATTGATGTGAGAAAGAATATTTAAAATATATAGTAGTAAAGTTCATTTTTCTAATGTGTTCCATATTTTTGACCACTTAGAATGCTTGGATACCATTGACGGGATGACTGTAACCATATTTATGGTGGTTTGACTGAACCTATCTATGTGACATTTTAAACGTCTCGACCTTTTGAGCGACTATAATGTTGACAACAATATGGAAACTTTGTTTGTACCGATATTATTGACTTTTTGGTTGCGTCTATTTATTTGAATACCCTGAGTGTCACTAACTATTTGACGCTGACTGTAGCTCCCGGGCTTTTCCCTTAAATGTTGGAATCGATTTCTCGATCGATTCGATGTTACATTTATAAACGCCCGATTTATCTAAGGATTAAGTAATTTCAATACGTCATATATTTCGATTTTTTCGTCGATTGATTTAGTGGTCTAGTGGTAAACTTTAAAAAATAATAACAATTAAAATCACACTTGTTTCTATTTGCCCTTAACGTATCTAGTCGTAAAGTCGTAATGATAATCATCCATATGCTTGCACCCTTATAATCAAATATCTCCAGTGCTCATTGGTTACAATCTCTAACTCTCAAAGCCTCTAACTCTTACAGTTTACACTTCTTCATTAATGCCTCTCAGCTAAACGTTTATTAGGCTACATGTTATTAAAACTTTGATCAAACCTTGTCAAAGTATTCGTCTCGCGTACGTAGCTTCTAATTTTGTTAAACATTATTTTTCTTTTTCAGCACTAAGCTTTTAAGGCTTCTACAAATTCCGTTCATTTTTTGAATAGCTCTTTAGGGTTTTCATATTTATTCCTTTCTTTTTTCGAATATAATTTCTTTAACGAAAAATAGGCATCCCGAGGGTACATAAATGTGGCTTGTTAATTCGACCTTTTTTGATCTCATTAATTTCCAGAATGTCTCTTGTTTGTGGTAACATTCCATTTATTTGTTTACTAAAACAGTTTTAATGGGACGCATTGTACTGTAAACAGAGCGGCTTTGAACAAAAATGTTAATTGGTCTGTGAAATAATATTTCTGCATAATACATTCACAAATTGTTCAAATCATACTTATTGCAAACATTTTAGCACAACAATCACATTCAAAATAATATACTGTATGAAACTTTGAGTATATGTTTGTAATTCAATCTTTATTTAAGTACTTCATGATACCAATAAAATTGTTCGATTGTAAATGGAAGTGTTTTCAATGTCCGTACCTACTCTAATGTTGTTCAAAACAAAAACAAAATCTGTAAATATTGACTGTGAATGTCGCCAGATGGTTGTAACAAGTAGGCACTCCATGTTAATTGATACAAACAGATTTGCAATTTCCTCGGGCACAATTATTACCAATGTAAAATGTTTAGGAGCCTTAATTAAATCCTGCGAGGCGAAGGACCCACTGATTAAAAAGGAAATGTTCCTGTTGCCTTTGCTAGGCATTAAAGAAATTACGTCACGCCTCTGTTTTTGTGACCAATTAACGTCAAGCTAATTAAAGTATCTCTTTTTTATTTATTTTTCTTAAAGATGTTGGGCATTAAAAATGTAAGTAGTCATTCCATCATTCCGTTGTGGTTAGATATAAACATAATATTTTACAACGTGTTACAAAATACCCGGTAAAAAATATAATTAATTATCAAAGCCAAAAATTTTGTCAGGCCTAGGTACCTATTTTACCTAATAACTGTCTACTTTAATAGTTTTTCTAGTTTTCCTGTTTTTGGGGTATGTTATACAGCGTTACTACAGTTTTTTAATATTGTGAATGGACTCGTTATAAGCTCCTCTCGGCTTTACGAGTAGTTTTGTAACTCCCTGTATACGCTCAAGTCTGTATTCCCTGAAGGTTAATGTACAGACGCCAGCAGGTCAAAATATCCAAAACTGTCAAATTTTCCCAGTTGAATATGAACCTAAAGTTGAAAATCAATCAAAGAAATTTGACAGATTGTGGTAGCCTGATGTGCTGGCCTTTGTACATTCTCGATTCACTAGTATGTTTTGGTCCTATGCAACAGGGTGTGAGCCTATTGCTATTAAACGGACAACTCCATAGGTTAAATTAGATATAATTATTTATTATTGTAATAAGATGACAAATACTAATACAGGTCGCCTGATGATAAACAGATTGTAATATCAATCCAAAGGAATCTACAGCACAGTTCTGTCACCTCTAAAACTTCTACTGGTTTGATCCAAAATTGAAGGCAGTAAAATTATGTTTATATATAATTCACAAAATAACCGAAGTAATCCACATATTTCGCGACAGTTAGTAATTTCGTAAGAAGCATCTTCACGTTCTGAGGAGCGATTACATAAATTCTTGGGCAAATAATTCTGCTTGAGGAACTTCCGCAATATCGGAGGTATTCACACGCTACTCCTTTTATGGTCACAAAGAATCTTCGAACAGTTTCAGTGTAGTGGATTCATGCCGCTACTAAAAGCGTTTTTGTGTGAATAGCTCGCGTCACTGTGCCTCTATTGAATTGGGAAAATAAATGAATTTACGATCCGTTATTCTGGAAGATGGGAGTGCTCAGTTTTCCCATTCACGGTCTTTTGATCTTATTTCGGATTCAGTTATTGTAAAATCTTATGAATCATTGCTAAATTTTGTAATTACCAAATTCATCAAAAGATGTTGCTGACGTCACTTTCAGACGGATGTCGGTAGCTTGATTGGCTAACGGCCGTTTTCAATATCAAATCCGTCGGTAGATTAGCTTACTAGAGATAGGATTTTGACATTACTTGTATGGACGTTATGTCAAAATCCTATTCATAGTCAGGAAATCTACTGATAGATTCGTTATTGAAACTGGCCATTAAGCGTTTATTGTAGCTAACCGGAGGACGTTGATTTCGAATCGATTTTTAAATAAAAAAAAAAACTCTTGAGCCTTTCCCTAACAACACCCTTCACGTTTTTGACAATAAATTGAAAAAATTAGATACCATTCATCGTTCATTTGGGTGCCGTTCCTTTACCTGCAACCAAGAACAATGAAACATTTTGATTTTATAGAAATAATGTCTCGTTATGGTTTTTTTTCACATAGTCATACCGCTTGTAATTAATTCATCATTTTCCTCGTTTACATGCCTGCAAGTCATGCTTCGGTTACATATTTCTCCCCTTATCAAAGAATTACCGTAGGCAAGTAAGCGAGTACTTGACGCAAGTACTTGCACATGGGGAGCTGTGTTGATGCCCTATTACCAACCACTTGAACGTTGAGCTTTTTAATTAAACTGAATGGTTAACGCGGGGAACATGATTGTATGAGCGTTCTGCAAATTAATTCTTATCTTTATTAATTTGTGCGCAAATTACGGTTTTAGTATTAAATTTGTTTACCAGAATAGGTCATACATGAATAGGTAATACATAAATACATGAAATATTTAGGACATTTTACACAGCACGATCTAGTCATAAATTAAGGAGAGGTAGTACTATCGGTACTAGACAACAGATATAATAATAATATACTTTTTTGTAAATGTTTTATAAGTATACATATACTTATACATAAGAATCTTACTCTACTTTCGACCACTTACCAAGGTGCAAATTCATATTTCCCTTTAAACTATTTTTGAGGTAAAAAGTTTTTCGTTTTTCTTTACGGCCCCAAATTAAGAAGTTGTGTGGGTACTAATACATGTTCTTATAATATTTTTAATTACTGTGCCAGCATAATTACTACCAATGTAAACCGGAAAACAAATTTTAATATTTCTACTAAACAAAAGTACATCTTTAAAAGGTTAAGTTACTCCCATAATCTAAAACATTGATTATTATCTAAGAGATAGCTAAAGAGGGTACTATATCTAGTACATACTCATTTTATTCTTCCCGAAGTGATAAAGAATCTTATAAATATTTTAAAATATAGCGGGATCTGAAAGTACTTAGGCTAGGTTAGGTTCTAGATTAAAAAAAAAATACAAAAACTCGATGCCAGTTTAATTTAAAACAAAGCTAACAACTGATTATTAAGCTGTTACTTCTAATTTATAATATAATTGACCACAACGCGTTGTGCGCTGTTTTTTCGCTCAATGAGCGTTTTCGATCTTTGAGCGTAACATATACTCAAGACTGAGGAACAACATGTTCCAACTCTAATAAACCAAAAGAATAAGCGAGAGTAGTCAATAGACGTGGTCATAACATAGTGATATGATATGCAAATTCAAAGGTCTCGAGTTCGAATTCAAGTCACCACTGCCTTTTAGAATTCACATGACTTGTAAAAGACAGAGGTGACTTGACAGTAGAAGGTAGTTAGATACCTAAGCGGAGAGCGAGGTCGTTGTCCTTATAGCGTGTTTATGAAATAAGACTTTTATCGGACATTTTTATATGTATTTTTTGTCAATATAGTTAATTAATTTGACAATAATGTTTTAAACACACTTTGGGTTTGATCTTAACTTCTTAATTTTAAATTGTGGCTGTTCTTTGATATGTGACCCTGTATATGTATAACCCTAGAAATTCTATCAATATTTAGTCATTCATAGCAAATGAGTCCTATAATTATGCTAAACGATCTAGACTAGATGGAATGTCCTGACTATTGCGGTTGTGATGGTATTACTACCGTTAGCTCTGCAATACCGAATAGGCATTATTAATCTATTGGAATTGTTCTCTGTTATATTGTATAGTGAACGGTATTAGATGTTGTTTTAGCATATTGTAGTGCAATTTGACTGGAAGATTAATTTATTCAATGGCTTAGTAAAATTATATGTAGGTACTAACTTCCCGAGGTAATTACAACATCTAGCTTAAAACTACCCTCTGTTTAACATGAGATACTAATTGATGAACACGGATAGCATCACGAATGAATAATATACCTATTTTTTAAAATTAATATTTATTTTTATTAAATAGGTTTTTTTTTTTTTATTAAATAAAGAATATTGTTACCGAGCAATAAAACGACATATCGATAGACACAAGAAGGAAAATAAATAAGCAGGTTGTCAATTACATTAACATGTAATTAGGTACACAACATAGGTAACCCTAGATTTAATTGACCACCTGGTCATTCTATAATGCCACCATGTCTTCAAGCTGATGATATAGTTGCATCATTTGCAAAGTATGAATAAATGTCGTTTATCAAATTCATGTGATGAATATGTTTGAATTTGTCTGGGCGTTACTATAATGTATTATAAATGTGTGTATTTATAAAAGAATTATTATGAGTATTACATTAATTGTCTAGTCCCCATAGTAAAAGTTCTGTTTAGTTTGGGACTCGATGTTGCTATGTAAAATTGACCCATAATATTTATTTATCCTTTACGTTAATATGTAAAATAAAGAATCCAAAACGTCGGAAATTAATAAATATCAGTATACCTAACTTTAAAATGCTGGTACAGTTTATATGAAAACAAATAGAACACAACTTGAATCGACAGAGCAGTGTTTTTACAAGATACAAGGTACACGAGTGTGCAAGTAGTCAAACTGCAAGTTTCAAGATGTCAAGGCTTGCAGGAAACTTTGACTCAGTTTACTTTAATAAATTGCACTGAATGACTGTTGTGCTTAAGAGCTGCTTCAAGTTTGTTCTGCAATGGAAATAATAATAATTATTATTATTAGCCCGTGCTGTCCCATTGCTGGGCAAAGGCCGCCCTCCATTCCTTCCAACGGCCGCCATAGTGCGCTACTTCTTTCCAATTCTTAAGGAAGACATCCAGTTCGTCCCACCATCTCCTTTGTAGTCTGCCGCGACCCCGTGTCGCTGTTTCAGGGCACCAATCCTGAGCTTTCCAGGCCCACAGCTCGTTGGATATGCGACAGACATGTTCTGCCCAGTCCCAATTAAGCTGGGCAGCCTTTTGAGCCACGTCAATAATTTGTGTTTTGGAGCGCAGTGTAGCAATGGAAATACAAATTTAATAAGTACAAGTGTTACAATTATATTTTGAACAGAAAGCAATATTATATTACATTGTGGAGATACGAGGTGTATTGCCTCTCCATCCAAAGGGAGGATCCTCCAGCCAGGCGGGTGTTTTGCCTGGCGGGCCTCGGCCCGACGGTTGATGTCGGGCGGTTGTATATATGCAACTTTTCGTTGCGAATGTTGCTTGCGCGATTCAGGCCTTCGTAGTTCTATGTAGCGCGGTAGATGTCGCTACAACATGAATATCACCTGTGTGCATCACAGGCTTAGAACCGGTTATTATTCAAAGCTAAAATGCAATTTTAATAACCTACACACTCGTAGACGCATTTCGTCGTAGCACATTCGTAGCAACTTGCTACGACGCTGTCAACATACATTATAATAATTGGACCACAGTTTTACTAGAGAAAACTTACCATAGTATAATTACCATATACTAATTGTACCTACATGTAACGTACCGATCAAATAATGATATAGGACAAGTATATTAGAAGCACTGCTTTGAGCTGTGTTGTGTTTCTTACGGTGAGCATGGTTGCTTGTGCTCCACGAGGAAACGTTGTGTTAACAGTGAGAGGACTTTGACCCTTATACTGCCAAACCAACTATTCCTCGTTTTACAGGGTCGGCAACGCACAAGTGATACCCCTGGTATTACAAGCGTCTATAGGCTACGGTAACCGCTTACAATCAGGTGGGCCGTATGCTTGTTTGCCACCTTAGTGGTATAACATAAAAAAATAAAAAAATATATCGTGTGGACAAGATCACACAGCGTAAAATAACTCAGTAGGTACATACAACCTTAAAACTTATTTTTATCTTATAGATTCAATTTCTGTGTCACATTGGCCGATGTGAACCCTTTTAGAAAATAAGTGACGCATAATCTTAGGATGAAGCAAAGCGTATCTCTCACTTGACCGACTTCTGTTTCATCTCAAACTTTTTCCCATATTTTACAAGTGACCCACGCCCAGACTATTGTGTTACATTTATCTTATACGTGTTCAATTTCTATATAGTCCGATATTCTTGCCGCAGCGATAACATTAACTTTAATGGTTTGACAATATAATAAGAACGGAGGCCTTTTGTCATACAAAGGAATGATCGATTACAACGCCTGTTCACGCGTTGGCAGATTTTTCTATTATGATTTTCTTCACAGATTGTCACGTTGTCTGTAGTGTCTTAGACTTGATCAAAATTAGTGTGTAATAAAGGGGTGTGTATCAATAACCATGATAAAGTGTAGTATCCTAAAATGGCACGCGCTTTGACTTCACAATCATGTACATTTTATCACTCGTTTAAACGGTGAAGAAAAACATCGTGAACAAACAAAATGCCTGCGAATATTTTCTCGATGAGGCGTGTGAAGTTTACCCTTCTCATTCTAAGAGGAGACCCTTGCCCAGCAGTTGTAAAGTGGTGTAAATGGAATGCTATGCATTCACTTTTTAGCAAAAATAGGTACTTGCTTTTCAATAGGTGTCACTGACGTCATCATAAAGACGTAAATTCACAATGCAAAGGCGGAATTCGACATGACCGGTAGGTATCGCGGTGGCTTAGTGGTCATAGCGTCTGGTGTACCTAACCAGAAGACGCAGGTTCGAATCCTGCCCGCGGTCGAATTTTTCCTTTGCTTAATAACCTTAAAATCTTAGCATGGAAAATGCCAAAAAAAATACACAAAGAGATAAATTTCTGTCTCAGAAGGTTTTGAATTTCCCAAATCTTGTCTCGATGTAGGTTCTTGGACACCCTATTGTAGGTTTAACTGTACTTAATCCAATATTATATTGGAAGATGCCTTCAAACTACTGGAGTGGAACGGACTTGGCATCAACATCAACGGCGAGTACCTCACTCACCTTCGATTTGCAGACGATATCGTAGTCATGGCAGAGTCGCTGGAGGAATTAAGCTCTATGCTCGAAGACCTCGACAGAGTTTCCCAACAGGTAGGTCTGAAAATGAACATGGACAAGACGAAAATCATGTCAAATGTCCATGTCCCACCTTACCCGATAGTTGTTGGGGGCTCTGCTCTCGAAGTTGTAGACGAGTATGTATACCTAGGACAAATTGTCCAGCTAGGTAGGTCCAACTTTGAGAAAGAGGTCAATCGTCGAATCCAACTCGGCTGGGCAGCGTTCGGGAAATTGCGACATATCTTCTCGTCCAAAATTCCTCAGTGCCTGAAGACGAAAGTCTTCGAACAGTGCGTGTTGCCAGTGATGACCTACGGAACAGAGACATGGTCGTTCACGATGGGACTTATTAGGAGGCTCAGAGTCACGCAACGTGCAATGGAGAGGGCTATGCTCGGAATTTCTCTGCGTGATAGAATCAGAAATGAGGATATCCGCAGAAGAACCAAAGTAACCGACATAGCTCGCAGGATTGCACGGTTGAAGTGGCAATGGGCGGGCCATGTGGCCAGAAGAACGGATGGCCGCTGGGGAAATAAAGTCCTGGAGTGGCGACCACGCATAGGAAAGCGCAGCGTAGGACGGCCCCCAACTAGGTGGACGGACGACCTTGTGAGGGTCGCAGGGAGTCGGTGGATGCGGTCTGCGCAAGATCGATTTTTGTGGCGATCATTAGGGGAGGCCTATGTTCAGCAGTGGACGTCCGTGGCTGATAGATAGATAGATAGAATCCAATATTCAATATTGAAGTATTTATTGACAAAATCTCCAGCTATTTTAGTTGTTGTAGTAGGCGGGGAGGACGTACGCCTCGGGTCTTGAGGATTTTCAAGTACTGATCAATTTTCACAAGCATTCTGCAAATAGATAATAGGAAAATTTGTGCTAAACAATTAGAGCCTATTTAACATTCAAATCAAACTCTTGTCATTCAAATCAAACAAAGGGTCATGTTTAATTTATAATGACCCTATTGACACTTTAGTCTTTTAGACGTGCTTAGTTTTAATAAAATATCAGTCATTTTAAGCACGAGTATTTTATTTAAATTTAAACAGTTAATAATTTAAGCTGTCTAGCCTACAATTTACTAGTAAAAGTTTAATTTTTTCAACCTTTCATTGCAATTTCTTTTTTATAAATTCAAAAGTAAATTATTAAAAAAGAATTGCTTTGGTCATAAAAGTCGCGGTATTGTTTTTCATAAAAATTACTTAGTTTTATAAATGACCCATATTTTTATAAATGAATATTTGTTTCTTTTTCTCCTATTCATTGTTATACCATTAATCAGATCACGATAAAACTTTGTTGAGTTGTTGTGTTACCTACATAGAGGGGACATGGAGACAGAACACATTTTTTTATGGACGAAAGCGCCATTTCCTATTCGTAAGGTCCTGGATTCAATCTCAGGTCGAGTAATATTATAAAATAAAATATTATTTTATAATATAAAACATATTTTTTTATAATACCCTCATACTGTCTTTCTCTCTCTCTCTCTCTCTCTGACCTGCTAACAGAGTAGTAGATCAGAGTTAAGATATTAGCCTGGTTTATTATATAAGACTCAATATAATTATGTCAGCAAATTATGAGTGGTAGTCAGAAGCCCAAAAAGCCTGAAAACCAGTCTATCCTCAGGTCTGTATTACCCAAAAATTGGGTTGCGGAAGTCGCTTTGTGTAAAATACTGATATCTAGCTGCATCTGGTTAGACTGGAAGCCAATCTCAATATAGTTGGAAAAAAGGCTCCGAGAAAGATACAACGGAGACTTGTGAGTGTACTACAAGTACCTCTGCCATTCCTTTCGCGGAAAACAGGCGTGATGGTTTGTTATATTATTTTAAAAAAACATTTTCGTGACTACAATAAAGCACATGAATTTCATGTATAAAGGTTTTATTTGTATTGCTTTCGATATGGCAATAGGAAAATTGTGACAGTAAAAATCAGGTTATAGCATGGCGATATAATACCCTATCAGTATGTCTACCTAGTACTTTTATGTTTTATAGGGAAATCGTTCATAGTCAGGCATATCACCATAAAATATTACGATTTGTTATAAAATATCGTTAGCTAAGTTTGATATTCGCGTGGCATAGCGAAAACGGTATGCTACTAAAGTGGTCGTAAGGTACGGAGGCTAGCACCTACCCCATTCTGTGAAATTTCTTTGATAGATTTTCAACTTTAATACAAAGACATAAGGTTTATTTTCAGTCGGGAAAATTTGATAGTTAATAGGATAGCTCGACCTGCTGGCGTCTATTCTAAGTTTTGGTTTCGGATTCCACGTGAAGCAATACAGTTTTTGGGCTATATACCTATGTATTATTTGTGAATTATTTAGGTCATAGAACTTTCACTTTGTCGTAGCGGTTAAGCTAGTCACCTCGCCACTACCGTTTCGGTTAGCGTTGTGGGTTCAATTCCCACCCGAGACAAATCTTTGTATGATCCACTGAGATGTTATAGAAAAATCCTTTGATTTTTCTATTAAATTCTTACTAGTAGATCAGAGTTTGGATTTGTATGGATCTTGCCCCTTGATTGTATATTAGTATACACCACTATTTAATTATTCGGGATATATAAGCGTGATGCTATGTTTCCAGCAATACACCTCTGCCTTATCCCTACAGAAATACGGGCATGATGTTATGCAAGACATATGTACTGCTTTGTATAAAGTTGTAAATCTACTTATTACGTGCAAACAGCAATGTCCTTCGTTTCATTCGATTGTTTTCCGATGGCGTGGGCGCTTGTTAGAGAGATCATTTCCCCCATTCGGCCCACTTCGGTGGCTTCGCTATCATAGACGTGTGTTTATTCCGGGCACCGACTCTTTAACGAGCTCACCGCACGACACCGAGTTGTTGCTACAGTGATATTTTATGTTTATGGATACTTTGATTAAGTTTATATCTGCTTATATAAGATATTTTCCTAACACTCGGGTAGCAGTTCATTACTACAATGACAGTATTTTATACTAAACTATGATTTCATCATATACCCATAGACGACGTCTGTGTTCTAGCGGTTCGAGTGCCGGCTGACCATGGGGTCGTGGGTTTGATTCCCACAGGACACAAATATTTGTGTGGATAAAACATGAGTATTTGTGTTTGTCTGGGTGTTTCTTATGTATTATAAGTATGTATTTACAAAAAAAAAGTATGTAAGTATTATATCCATTGTCTAGTACCCATAGTACAAGCTCTGATTAGTTTGGGACTAGATGGTGTTGTGTAAAATGTCCCAAAAATATTATTATTATATATTCTGTCCCATTATTGGGCATGGGAATTGGGCATTAGAAAAGTCAGAGGTACGCTCCTCGTTGGATTCGAACCTTAGACATTTTACTTGGCAGTCCAATGATCATGGACAATACACAAGGCTATCAATGTATTACGTGATATCTGTCACGTACTTAGGGACAGTCCGAGCCATTTTTAAATTGAATATAATAAACCGCGCATCAAAAATACTGATTAAGCAGCAAAATACAGATATCGGTTAGGTTAGGTTAGAACTGTGACCACACATCGCACGAGTGAGAGAGAGAGCCGGCGAGTGCCAGAACCAAATCAGAATGATACCGAATCTGAAAACCAAGAAAGTGTATATAATAACACTTTGATGAGCAAATTTAGTGTGCAATTCAGTATTTTTGGTGCTAATTTCGAATATTTTGATTGAAAAAAGGGGATTTACAGTTAAAGTATTAAATACCACCCTTTTTAAATCAATTCCTTTGTTAGACGATGACAATTTTTACTCCTTTTATATGTTGTGGATAACGGTGTGGGTACCATATTCATATTTCTTAAACATATAAGCTAGTTTTGTAAGGTGCAATATGTAACTGTCTTTTATTAAAAATAAATAAAAATAGTGACATTTGTAGAGTCGATATCATGAATGCTCTAATAATTATACATAGGTACTTATACTTACATTGTTATCCCGTTGTTGGGCAGAGATTTCTTCCTTCTACGATCCCGGCACACCGCTTTCACTTCATCCGCATTCATCAATCTCCTCATGCATGTTCTTCGGGTTAGACTGTTCTTATCGTGGCCTATGTCAAAAACGTATTCCATTTGATTGTGGAAGGAGGTACCTAATTCAATTCAATATTCAACCAACACTTCATCTATGCTTGCCACTAATCTTAATCTGTATAAATAAAACGGTATAATAAAAACTGACGAGTGTGTTAACAAAATATAAACATGAATATTCTCTTTGATTCAAATCTCTTTAGTCACGGAATTTTAATAATTCAAACATTACACGCTAGCATAACTAACGTGAGTAAAATATCAGCGCTTTGATGTTTCCTTCAAAATATAACTGTAATATATAGGTATCTATCAACCGCATTAGAGATATATAAGTTCACGCGTTTCCGAACGGAATCGTAAAAGCTCGAATATACGGTAGATATACCCACGCCACATAAGCTTAATTCAATATTGATGTGGGTTTGAAGCGAACATTGTGTAGGTGTACGTAAATTACAGGCACCTGGGTGTCGTCCCTGAGGAAATTAATGTTTTGTATCACAATAAAACTTTATTGTGAGCTTGACAATGTATTAAAAAATATTTGACAGCTTTTTTTAGATATGTCACCTTCAGGTGTAGGTACGCTTTTGTGATTTTATTTTTAATGTAGGCGTGAATATCTTTAACAATCTTGTAAGATTACTGTAACAGTATGTATTTAAACTGTTATACTTATATTTAGCAGCCTGCACCTCTCAAAATAGAAACATGAAAGTCTTGAGAACTTAAGTTGTTTTCTTCGTATACGATTCGTTCTGGACATGCACATGATTGAAGTTGTGGACAAGGACAACAGTTTGTTATATTATCATACTATAATTTTATTATGGTGATGAGAGGCTCGTGATTAAGTAAGAACTACTATGGTCAACCGATCCACAAGGTTAAGCTACGCTAACCGGGGTCAGTCTGTGGATGGGTGACCATTAACACAGCGGGACCGAGCTGTGCCTCGGAGAGCACGTAAAGCGTTCGGTCTCGGTTGTCAAAGTTACTCGTTAGTGGTGGCCAGAAGCCCAAAAAGCCTGACAACCAGTCTATCTTCAGGATAGATTGATAGATTCATCAGTATTGCCCAGAAATTGGATTGTGGTGGTCTTATGGCAGAAGCTTCATGTAAACTAGTGATATTTAGCCGTATCTGGTTAGTTTGGAAGCCGACTCTAATATACTCGTCGATGGGGAAAAAGCTCGGCGGAAGACTACAATTTTGTTATGATACAATGACGGTATCTGTAAATGTACTCCTTTGACTTTTATTTTTTGAAGTCACTTAATTATATAAAAAAAAAAAACAATTCCACGAAATTCAGAATAGGTTGGACATTTTTATTTTCGTGTTGCTTTAGTGAACTTGCAAAAGTAAGTTTATATATAATATGTTACGAAAGCAACAATTATGTAGTGTAATTTTATGTTAATTGTTTATTTTATGTTGTTTCTTTTATTGTTTTATTTTTACTGTAAAACATACTAAAATTAATTTTGTGTGAAGATTACATTGTTATAATTATAAGGTTGTATCGTTTCAGTTATAAGTAATGTTGTGTTAATGTATTGTACAGTTATTTGTAATTGTTAGTAATAGTGTTATTTAAAATAGTTAATATTATAAGTAGGCTTAGCTATCGCATTAGGTTTCTAAACCTGTAATGATAGTTTAAGAGTTTTTAAATAAATAAATAAAAATAATTACGTGTTTATTCACATTTATGAAATTGAATTAGGTTGATACATACGTAACATACATACGTCTATATTCACTGAAGGGATAAGCAGGGGTGTACCTACTGCTGTAGGTAAGTACCTATACACATTATTTCGCCGGTTTGTATAAGTCCAAAGTAGGTAATAGGGACGAACCTAAGCCATTACCCGGACACAAATCGGCTCGAACCCAGGGAGTCGAACCTAGGATCTAACTCAACATTCGGACTTACAGATAAATATATAGTAATCGACTCTGAGAATATAGCTTTTTGTGCTGAATTTCCATCAGGATTAATGATTATTTGTTATTTAATCAGCAATAATACAATTGTTTTTAAATTTTATTTCTTAACTTAAAACTTCGTTTTAAAAATAACCATTACTATATACATACCTATTTAACTTAATATAGTACTTATCTCCATTTAAGTTTGTACATAAGTGTTTAGTTGTGGAAAATGTAGGGGTGTTACGAACAGCAAAGCCTTACTAACGATGTTCTCAAGAAGGTAACAACTCCATTACTGAGAGATTATTTACTTTGTTGAATCACAACAGTGTTTATTTCCACAGTTTATTTTGTAAGCTCTTCGCCGATCTACCTCTAAACCGTTTGTAGTATTAATTGGTGGTTTAACAAGGAAGTTTCATGTACAAGATAAAGCAATTATCTCTACAATATATCTAATTTTCTCATAAAGATAGTTAGAAAACAGTGCCGCCTAACGGCTGGAATTTGTATCCTATCTTTCGATTGTATTTCCTTGTGAAGATCTAAATGACATTACTTCTATGGAGCTACATGCTACATCCTTGGCAGCATTTTGACGGTTCACCCTTGTTTGCTATAAAAACGTTTGATGTAATGTTACTAATTCGAACAACGTTTAAGAAAATAATCACTTTGTATAATATCGATTAACATAATTTTCATTTCATCGAATATTTATTAGCGATAACAACATTTGCGCTATTATTATATACGTACTTATAAGGCCAAAAAAAAAACCTAACAACCTAACCTAGCCTGAGTAAATTCGTTGCATTTTGAAGCTAAAGACATTGTTTCAAAGAAATAAATATGCTAAATAAAATTCTACCAATTAATTATTCGGTCAAATGAATAATTATGCGGAATGACTTTATTGTAACTAAAATTAGCCGAAGCGATTTTCGACTAAACGTTGGTATACCAAACAAGGGTGATCCCATTTTGACTTACCATCAGGTGAGGTGTTACTAAAAGCACTCAAATGAGGAGCAAAAGGAGGTTGCGGTCAGTCTGTGGATGGGTGACCATTCTTAAAACATCGAGACCCTTCCATGCCTCGGAGCGCACGTAAAGCCGTTAGTCCCGGTTGTCATACGAACACCTATGACAATCGTTAGTGGTAGTCAGAAGCCCAAAAAGCCTGACAACCAGTCTATCATCAGGGTATCGGTATTACCCCAAAAATGCTTCGTGTAATTTACTGATATTCAACCGCATCAGGTTGGATTGGAAGCCGACCCCAATATAGTTGAAAAAAGTTCAGAGAAAGAAGTAAATAAGTAAATCTTTATAGTTTGCTCTTATAATATTGTTATCATTAAGTTAAATTTCAAAGCCATCTAACAATATTATTCTTATTTAACTCATTTAGCTCTGTTTCTCACATTTTATCAGCGCAGCATCTGAATATTGTTGCACAGGTCGTGACCCTAGGTCATGAACCCCACACAGGGACCGTTTTACATATACAATTAACATTTTGACATCATCATTTCAGGGTTATTGCTCCGTTAAGCATACACTCAGGATTTCTTTAAAATTTAATATGTTACGCGGCGTCTTAACTTTACGTTGAATACTACGAAGTTCTGTGTAATTTTGGCAGTAAGTTTGAAAAGGTTTATATTATGTATGCTGCGGGCTGTCATACTTTCTCTGTCTTTAAAGTTTAACCTTTATAGTCGGTTTACTCTTATGTATGTACCACTAAGCAGATATTTACTATATATTGGCAATAAAATTAAATAATAAAAGTGTTAATGGGTTTTTCTATGAATTCTCAGCAGCAGCTCGGAGTTTGAATTTGTGCCCGGTTAATGGCAATAGACTAAATTGTTAACAGAAAGGAAAACATTGTTATAATTTAAAGGAATATCTTGCCGGTTCTTAACCGTGCACCTAATTTTTGACAATTCAAAAGTCTGTAATAGAAATAAAATGTTTGTGTATGACTACTCCTTGGTTCTGTAAGTGGTAGACAAGACGTTTGAGTGAAGTGTGAGGACCTGATCATAGTGTTATTTGCTTAAACCTTTCTAGTAATAATAATTAATGAAAAATTATGAGAAAAGTAATGATAGCCCAGTGAGGTGACCATTACACTACCAAGTCTAACATCTCGAATACAACGCACGCACCTCAGAATTTTCAAATTCATGTGCGTATTAATAATTAAAATATCACTCGTTTAAACGGTGAAGGAAAACATTGTATGGAAACCCACACAATGTTTTCCTTCACCGTTTTCCTCCATGCCTAGAGATTTTTTCTACGTCATGTGAATTCTCTCGACCTGCATTAGGCCTGCGTGGTAGACTACAGCCTACTATTGCAATATTTTTCAATAATCTTCGCGCAAGCACGGCCGAGAGAGTTTTTTGTTTTGCGCGATTGGACTGTCGAGTAGTTAAGAAAAATAATAAATACAAATTATACGATTTTATTAATGTAAATCACACAACTATTCCACATTGTTCTATTAAAATATAAATGGCATGCAACATTTTAATTAGCCGGGCCAACCACCCGTCCACATCAGTCGTGTCGAGTCGAGCGGTTCGTAAATACCCTATTACATTGTAACGATGGCTAGCCATAGCCACATTATATACAGTGTTGCCTATTTAAAAAAGTATCCAGGATTATTGTAGGCTTTTACCATAATGTAAAATGTGATAAAACAAGTTAAACAATGGTTTCGTAAATGTCAGAAATCAATGTGTTCGTCTTATATGAAAGGAAAAAAAATGAAATTGTTTTATTTGCCACAGCAAGACGCGTTAGATATTTTTTATCTATTCTATTAAATACTATATCTATTAAATACTAGATTATTTAAGATCAAACTGTACAAATGGTTACACGAAAGAAATTTTTATAGTATTAAAGAATTCATAGATAAAAAAAATGATGTCCACTGCAACCTTTGCTAAGCCCTAAAATTTTTGCATGCTATGTATTATCCTATCAAAACATGTGCCCCTTTGTATTATAATTTAACATCTTGTATACCATGTTTTACGCAAATAAATGATTTATTATATTTGGCATTAACGCATGCTGAACATTTTGACGTAGTATTTAAGGAAAAAAAATACGATATCAGGTAGGATTCGAACTTACATCCTTCCAGTTAAGGCCAAACATTTTAGACAACTAAACTACCCAGACCATTGTCTGTGATGTCTAATTTCTCTTCTACATTCTACGTCTTATAGGTGACGTTAGCGCCAACTATCGAAGACAATAATACCTATAAAAAAAAAAAAAAAATATTCTTTATTTCAGACAACCTTTTATGAGATTTACCTATGGGGAAAGTTGTTTTTTTAGACACATTCAAATATACCAATTATTGTCGCTAAAGAAAGAATAAATATTTACGAAATTATGCTACTGCTACGCACACTGAATGTGTTATTGATCTACGATTAGTGAAAATCAAGTACCTAAAATTTTAAACTAAATTACGCGATTAATACCAACGCCATCTAGTTATGAAAAAATAAACATTGTTTGTAAACAATACTATGAAGTACATAAACAGTTTTGATTGTCTATACCTACCCAAGTATAACTGTGCACTAACAACGGCCAGTGCAATATCTACGTCAAGCACCGGAGCTCAAAGCGCTTTCAGCGAGGTTTGCATAGGAAATTAACATCTTCATCTACTCCAGTACCCCTTGCTTTATACAGGTAAATTCAGCGAGATTCTATTTAGATGTATATACTACTGCTACGGTAATGAAAACAGCTATGACTGGTTTGGTAAATATTCATTCTTCATTTTATAATACGTTGCACTTTCTTCTGTTTTATGGGTGTAGACGACTTTCTTTCTTCTTCTTTCCTATATAACTATTTTTGAGAGGGTCCAGCAACGACAGGACCGCAACCTGTCATTGTCGTGGCGAATTTCACAGACCACACGGCCATGATTATAGACCAAATGAAGGTAAGTGCGGTTTTTAGTCGGTACGAGTGCAACATACCCTGCCGCCTCAGGTGACGGACCCACAATCGAGTGGTCGATTGTACTTTGTCAACTGTGTGAATGGCTCTTACTTGAGTCAATACTTATACACAAAACATATCATCACGCCTGTATTCTCCGGAGGGTTAGGCAGAGGTGTACTGATCATCATCATCATCAGCCTATATCAGTCCACTGCTGGACGTAGGCCTCCCCTAATGTGCGCCATTTTACCCTGTCCTCGGCTTTTCACACATCAAGCTTCTACCAGCAGCCTTTCGTAAATCATAATTCCATCTTGCCGGAGGGCGTCCTACACTACGTTTACCGAGTCGCTATCTCCACTCGAGAATACGTCTACCCCAGCGATTATCGGTTCTTCTGCAGATATGGCCAACCCACTGCCACTTCTGCTTGATAATCTGGTGTGCTATGTCGGTTACTTTGGTTCTCTGTCGGATAACCTCGTTGCGGATTTTATCCTTCAGAGAGAGAGTGTGCTATGCTTCGAGTTTTCCAAGCATAGCATGCTCCATAGCACGCTGTGCGACTTTAAATTGACTAACCGCACTGTGAGTGTCTACGTCTCAGCACCGTAGGTCGTCACGGGTAGGATTTGATTTAAAACTTTGCGGTGTACTGATGTACACCCACAATTCGCCCGTATGTTTAGGTCCAATCTAATACAAGCCGAGCCTGTAACGATTTAATCTGGTACAATTCCAAACTCCGAGCTATGAATATGATACTTATATCAAAGATTGTAATCAAATCATCGTGTAAATTTAAATTTAATAATTCTGGCGACCTCATATGAATATTTTAGCTAGAGGCTATTGCAAGTTATCGCCCCGATAAAGTAATATTAATAGAGTTAGTTTGAAATCAGTATCTGGTGTAACTTAGACTCCGTCGCACGTGGACTTAAATCGTGAGGTTCAATTACTTATACAAAATTAAATTATGCTTTGAAAGGTATGCAAGTGTTATAAGTTATTATGTAATTTAATGTACTAGATATATATATATATATGATTTTTCAAAAACCCGTTTCTCAATACATTTATATGTACCTATAGCAAATGACTATGTCCCCGAAATTTAGGGAGAGGTATGCGTACACCCCCTGTTCTATATAGCGTGAGCCTACAAACTCCGAGCTGCTACTAACAATTCCATAGAAAACCCCAATAACATTTTGCTCGACCTGGCAATCGAATCCAGGACCACGCTCAGCAGCAGTGCTTTTCAAGGCGGCAGTTAAATAAATATAATAACGTCTAAATAAATATACGGATCTAAAAATGCGGATAGGAATTCTACGAACGACTTGATCACGTGCGCGACTTTATTGGATTACGTACGAGTTCCACCTGACGTTTCAATTACACGCACAAGAGCCGACTGAATTTATAGAAACGATTATTATTCGCTCATATTAAGTGGTGTCATTTCTGTTTGTGTGCCGCAAGCCTTATTAAATACGGCTTAAGTTGCGATACTAGTTCAATCGTGTGTAAAATGGATTTTGTTGCGTTAGGGCTCGTGGCTAAGATAAAACTACGTTTACCAATTGATCTGCAAGATTAAGCTGCGCTTGCCACTGTTTGTTTACAGTAAGGTGACCGTCATGGTCACCTTACTTACTTCCTTGGTTCCTTGGAGACCACATTATGCCTTTGTCGATTCTGGTTCTCATTCGAACACAACGATTCTTAGAAAAGTCTGACAAGAAATTTATCCCTATCAGGGTATCAGCACTGCCCAGACCCTGAACTGAAAGTTAAACTGAAGTTTAATGGTAGTCGCTTCTTGTAAAATAACGGTATTCAGCCGCATCTAGTTAGACTTGAAGCCAATTCCAACATAACATAATTATGTAGTAGGAAAAATGCTAGTTGTCCTGACATTGTTGGGATAAAGCGTTATCTTCCCTTCATATGTTATTAATACACACTTGATTTCGAAAAGTCAGAAGTGATTGGCAATTTATGGTCACAGCACTAGAATTTTTATCAATCATGTCAATTACCTACTGACAAGATATTACTTATTATATATCCCGTTATATAATACGTGCAATTTTTTGTCAGTACGAGTCTGACATACCCTGCCGGTGGCGGACGATCCATGGGGATTTCCTTCTACTACTAATTTAAGCAAAACAGTTGTGTTGTGTCATTTTTAGGAACCATGTAGTAGATTGAGTGTCATAACCAGGAGTATGCAAACTCCGAGCTACTATCACTGCTACTTAGAAGGAAAAACCCAATAAACCCAATAACATTTTAAAGTTATTTAGAAAAGGAAAAATACGACCGCGGGCAGGATTCGAACCTGCGTCTTCTGGTTAGGTACACCAGACGCTATGACCACTAAGCCACCGCGATACCTACCTGTCATGTCGAATTTTTCCTTCACATATTGAATTTACGTCTTTATGGTGACGTCAGTAACACCTATTGAAATGCAAGTTTTTGCTTTTCAACCGACACAACTTACTTTACAGTTAGTTAAATGCCGAACGATGCCACCTTACCTTCTAACTATCTTTTTGTATATTTTTGGCATTTTCCATGCTAAGATTTTAAAGTTATTTAGAAAAGGAAAAATACGACCGCGGGCAGGATTCGAACCTGCGTCTTCTGGTTATCGCGGTGGCTTAGTGGTCATAGCGTCTGGTGTAACCAGAAGACGCAGGTTCGAATCCTGCCCGCGGTCGTATTTTTCCTTTTCTAAATAACTTTAAAATCTTAGCATGGAAAATGCCAAAAATATACAAAAAGATAGTCAATAACATTGATCGATTTGGGTATCAAACCCTGAGACCTCTAGCATATTAGTCGCTTTTACGTTGTATCATAAAATAAAATATTTTTATAAATATAACATACCTTTTCTTAAAGTGTTTGTAATATAATATTATTTATCTCGTGTCAAAAAACGTGAAAAGCTTTCATAAAATAACAGTTATTATTTTACAAAGCTGTCAGTTGTGAAAGCTATGAAAAGCTGCTAAACATTTGAACATAAAATAAGTATGAATTAAAAATCCTATTTATATAAGCTTCCATTTATTATATCATATTTTAATTGTCAGAATAGAACTTACGTAACAATTTATTGCAGTCTGACAGTCGGGTGAATATCAATATTTCATGCAAGCGACCTCTATCTGATATTAATAAACCTTCCATTCTGAGATTAGCTCGATTTGAACAGGCTCATTGAAAATTACATAAAAATACTAGGTTTTTTTTCTGTATTCTGATGGTTCATAAAGATCTTGAACAGACTGTGGTCCTGTAGCGGTCGCTGGACCCCTATATGGGGATCTCTCAGGCTCAGGCCTAGAGCGGCGCACAAAACGTATTGCACCAATTCGCTCGCGTTTCATATAGCGTTCGCGAACATTGCAGGCCCACAGTCTGACGTAGTCGTGGTGAATATCATGATTCCCATGGCTGTGACGTTTCCATTATTAGTCGGTACCAGTCTGACATACCCAGCTGCCTCCCCAGGTGACAGAAGATTAATGAGGATAAATGATAAAAAATGTATATTTCTGTATGTAGATCTTTTAAAGACACTTTTACAAGTCTATGTTGTACATTGGCTCCGGAATTACCTGACTGACGACCTCTGAGAAGAAACACCGAAACAAACTAAGAGAATCATAGCCTCTTTTAAAGTCCAGACACCGAATAGTTACAAATATATGAGTGTTACAATTTAGGGTAATGTCTGAAATGGCCTTTTGAAGAAAGAATCACAGCAGCTTTGAGTAAACCAGTCCCAGCTGACGGCACGCATGCATCAGGCATTGTGTAGCTCGACCATAATTTAGAGAGCTCAACAACCAGACGATTTTCTGCTTCCAAAAAAAGACCTGAGTGATCGACTATGGCACTAACCTCTCTCAATGTAAGAGAAAGTCCCTGCCCAGGAGTGAAAGTGTGAAACAGTAGTGGGTTGATATTACATCATTAGTAATCCACCCTTTCAAGGTGGTTAATCTACCCTTCGGTTAAATTACAAGTGATTAAGTACATTAAAACAATCTGTTATAATTTTGGGCACCGGGTTACACTAATAGGTATATTTATCGCAATGGATTATGTCGTAAGTTGTAACAGCCCTCCGAGACGTAGGGAATTTCAATTTCTATAATTTAAAGACTCGTAATCTTATCTAGGTATTCCAGTTGTTTTCAGAAGGAAGGAGGAACTAAGAATTGCTCCTATATTCAATGCATTCTCTATTTCTCCCGTCCAAATACATAGGTACCTTAAAATATACCTCTATGTTAAGATATACATGCGCCCCGACTACCAGTAGGTGTGGCGCATCTGACCTTTTTAAAGTACTCACAAATAAAGTGGGCGCATGTCTTTCTAAGATATTTCTTGCGAAGTTTCAGTTTTTTCTATTCTCTTTTTAAATTATTACTTTTTTATTTGATTGTTTTTCATTAATTCGCTTAACATGAGATGGTTTATTCTGCTAATTATGCTCTTCTCGCGAGAGCCACGAAATACGTCATATTTATTTCTAATTAACTATGAAGGACTTCGAGACAAGCCCCTATCTAGTTAGCGAGTTTGTGTGGAGTGGAACTTGTAGGTAGTGCTGTCGACGTCGCCTCCTAAGGGAACTTGCACCAACTTTTCCCGCTGACGCGTCTGAACTAAGCATTATTTCAGGCGCACAACTGCGCTGGCACGCTTTATAAATTCCTGCGTCAAACTGTCATGAAAGTTATTTTTCGAAGGCAGCGTGTTACCTGCCTTTTCCTAATTTTATGACTTTGTGTGCTAATTATTATGGAAAATGACACTATTTTTTAAAATAACTTCAAACTTTAATTATTTAAATCTTTATTAATTTAGTTCCTATAAAATACAACTATCTGGTGTATACAACAACTTAGTCATCATAATTACGCTTACATTACATTATCCTTATTAAAAAAAGGATAATATTTAAATGTTAGAATAAGTTGACAGTGGGGTCAGTATCTTGTGGGAAAATCACGTAGAAAATCTGGAATAGCATTATCAAAATAAGGTTATGAACCATTTTTATACTCCTTCGATTTGAAAACAAAAAGAAAAGTCACTTGATATTGGACCTAAAGAGTGCTGCCTGCGAGTCGAACGTGCCAGTTGATTAAAATGAAACCATTTCGCCTAGGCTCGTGCAAACCACACGGCGTCGTCCACAGATGAAGTTAGTTCGACTATTCCAATCGAATATCGGTTGTTAACTTTTTAAACTTTTGTTACGTTTGCAACTTTTTTCATTGATAGGTAGAGATGCCCAAGTCTGATATTTCTTATCAGAATAGTCCATCAATCGTACTAATTGACATAAGGACTGCTGTCAGTCCTTATGTCAATTAGTACGATTGATTCGAAACAATTGATTTTTGACAGTTACAGTTAGACGACATACAGATGTCGTACACATAACTGTCAAAAATCAATTGCTTAAATTTATAAATCGGACTTGGGCCCCATATCTATGTTTTGGGGAATCCTATCGATTTCAAAATCGTAGGTACCTACCTATATCATTATATAATTGGTGGCCTCGAGTCCTGCGAGTGCTGAACCACAGCCTGTCATGGTCGTGGTGAATTTCACGGATCCCATAGCCATAACTATAGGCGAGTATAAAAAGTGCAATTTTTAATCGGTACGAGTCCGACCTACCCTGCCGCCTCCCCAGGTGGGGGACGGTCCATGATGATATTCCATTATAAAAAAAATACATCAATTTTGTGGTTATTTGTAGATACAAATAACCACAAAATTGATGTATTTTGAATTAGGAGTATTCATAAAATATATGAATACTCCTAATTCAAATTTGTAAATCCTAATGTTATAACAAATAGAAATGTACTGAACGAAGTCGTAGAGAAGATAAACACAGTGCAACTGTCCAATTTTGAAAGTTAGTTTTGCACAAAGAGACAAAGACCAAGTTTGGAGATATAATGCAATCATGAAGGCTTGTATTGTCACTCCATGCAAGCTGTTTCATGATCAGTAGGTTTATAATATGGATAAGCTGTGGAACATAGACAAGAACCACATCCTCTTTAGTGCAGTTTGCGTCTCCCACGGGAACACATGGCTTACTTGAACCCGAAACCACACGGCTAGTTTAGTAATGGTTGTTAGTAATTAAATACAATGTGGGAGTCAATAGCTCGCATATAGGCATATTATGTAAATAGACAAGGACAAAATAGATAAGTAGATGCCATTTTCTCTTCTGTTGGTGAACCGATTTCCTTTTATTGTTTACCTATTATTTTTTGCTTTTTAAAAGTTAGTTTTAAGGTCGAATTACGACTGCATGAAGCGAATAAATTATGGGAGTGTATAGGTTGCTTAAGTTATAGTTTCTAAAATGGTTGTTTGTGTTGAATAGGGCGTTAAAAAAGCAGAGGTTGTATACTTTACTAAATTTTTACGGAATAAAAAGGAGCTTCTCTATTATACCCACATTTATAAGTTGAGTTTCTAAAATAACAAAAGCTTTGCGATCCTTTTAGATTAAAGATAATTGAAATAACTACCTGATAAAATACCTCTGCAGTCTGCGTGACTGCTACGCTGGAGGTCCTGGGTTCGATTCTCAGGTCGCGCAGTGTTATTCGGTTTTTCTATGAAATTCTTACTAGGAATATGTAGATTAGATTTGTGTTCGGTTAATGACAATAGGCTCGCCGGTAGGAACTGTGGGTGTACTGAGGGCCAGCACACCAAGCTACCCCAATCTGTCAAATTTCTTTGATAGATTTTCAAATTTAATTAAAATAATAAGGTTCATATTCAGTTGGGAAAATTTGACAGTTCTGGATAGCTTGGCCTGCTCAGTCCCCTCGCGGAATAAAGTCGTGATGGTATGTTGTTTGTTTTGTTATGTGTCTACTCAATGTATCAAATATCTGTATCGATATCATAATCTTTTATTAGCAACATTCAACAGCGAAATTCGAACCATAAATGTACGAAACTAGGAATCAAGTACCAGCCAGTTAGAGGATTTAGGAGTATGTAAATGTATTCGCAGATGGTAAGTCTCCTGCGGTCAAGTCTGCACACAGCGCTCAGTCTTACCGACCGTCAGGCCATCCGCATACGAGATACGATACGGGTTAGCGACTGCCAAACGGATTAAGTTAGCGAGTTTGGCTTTCGCTAGCTTAGCACTACGGACTCGTAGTCTCACAAATGTCTCTTGGAGAGTTTTAAGTGATTAGCTCGTGTTGGAAAATGTTGCATATATGTTGCATACTTAGAATATTGCAAAAGTCTTGAATATGTGAAATTGCTGGAACTGTAATTCTATACCTACATAACACAGCAGTATTTTTCCAATACAGATATACTGGGTAACTGGGCAAGTGAAGGCAAGGGCGGTTTTTTGTCGGTACGAGTGCAACGAATGATCTGAGGATCTTTCGTACTATACCTATAATCACTTTCTTGCTTTGACTCAGAAATTCAAAAAACAATACTATGTACACATAAACTAACTGCTTAGCCAATGACATTTCTTTAAATTTAATAAATAATCCTACCATGAAACTAAGTCTCCTGAGATTTTATAGTTAAATTTAAGTGGAAATAATTAAATTATGATGTATACAGTATCTTCCAAGAGTATACTGCACATTGTAAATTTGCGAATCAAGAGCATCCTAAGGTTTTTTATAAGAATACTTAGTTTTAGTCGAGTGTTGAGAGAAGAAAAGCATATTATCCAGATACTTAGCTAAGGACTCTATATTCGACGACCTCGGACTCAAGGACGCCCATACCGCAGTATAAATTATAATAATTTTCTTTTATTGTTTATGTCACCAGCTTCTGTCTCTTATATTTATTTGCCAACATATTAGTATGCCAGCGTTGGACGCAATACGCACATATCTTCATCAGAAACAAAGGAGGAGGTCGGGCCTGTTTGGGTCATGCCGTTGTTTCACAAAATGAATATAACAGGCTATATTCACACCGAAGAGTTTACTTAATACATAACTAGATGATGTTATTAATGGGTTGTTTAATGGTGTTCGCTTTGTTGGACGAGGCCTTAGAGTGTAACGCTGGTTTTGGGCGGGGCTCTTTAAGGTTTATGTGAATACCAAATCTTGAATTGAATGGCTTCTCTGCACTTAATGTTGTCTCATTATTAGTAAGCACCCGCAGATTCACAGGTAATGCTTCATAATACAGCATAATGATACCTAAATAATAATAAAAAAATGGCATGGTAAATAAAGAGGATTTACATAAAAAATACTTTCGTAATCAGACTTTTAATAGTGAGTTTGCCTAGTTATACTATATAATACATATATACAATATAATACAGATACCTAGTTTATTCAATATTATAAACTACGTATGCCACGTATAGCTATATCCATAACAATGGACAAATAAAAATAAATCAGTTCTTCATACCTTAAATACGGTATTATTAATTTAATTAATTATTTACCACATTTTTATCGAATTAAAGCACCTACTTACTTATTTTTATTATTCTCTTTTTTTTTTAATTAAGTGTTGGTTAATATAAACACACTAAACCTTTCTTTCTTTCTATTCTTAAAATCGAAAGATTAGGTAAGCACAATTAAATTGTCGTGAGAGTATGACTTGTGTCTCTCTTACACTCTCACGATATTTTAATATTATGATAATCTCAAAACTATTGTTTGCGCATGTGTCTAGAAACAAAATCCCTGCCACTACGTTTTAATTAAAATATAAAGTATTCAAAGGCTTTAATAACGAAGCTCAGTGCTACACTCTCTTGAATTATAGCTAGGCCGAAGTTTAAGCTGAATAACGGCTGGGCTAAATATGCGCGCCACCCTCACCTCACGTTGTTCAGCATTCGCCAATTTCGTGGTTTGAGCTCGGAAGCTTGGAACACCGTTGTATATTTTACACAATATTCTATGCACATACATAATAAATTATGGTACCTACCTATATTATTATAGAAAAAAACTATATATATATCAGGTCATGAAAATTTGAAAAGTATATAATTATGTTTTATTATATACATATATACCAGATTTTCATGACCTATGTCATGATATAATACATATTTTGGTAACAATTGGCGACTGCAAGAGAGCCAATAATGAATGCAATGTTTTACCATGATTAAAAAGTATAGAGGCCAGCAGGTCAACCTATCCATCAATCAAAGAAATTTGACAGATTGTGGTAGCTTGATGTGCTGGCTTCTGTACCCATAAGTGTCAGAATAAGCAACCGAATATAAATTTACCATGAAGGTATGATGTGGGTAAGTTTCAAGTATATTTTAAACCTTTGAAGTTCCATTCCTTAGTCAAAGTTCATTTTATACCTAAAACATTACAAATAAATGAAGAACCGCAAAACAAAGTTCAAAACATGGGGATACTTGTTTTCGAAGCACCGCGATGAACTTTTGTATAAACGGAGTTCTTTGTAGTCCTACCCGCATCCTCTCGCAGATTGTTTTCAGCGAATGTGTTGGTTATTACATTTTATTATTAAACATAACATATTATTGTGCGAATCAAATTGCGAACTTTTCCAAAATCACCAAGTTCTGACCACCCTAAATCGACGATAATGCTTGAAGAATTTTCATAAGGATTCATGAAGGTAGATGAAGAGAAAGTGGTGATGGTGGTCCAAAATCGTAGGAATTGGAAATCTATACTTAATCTCTGCCTACCCAAATGGGAGACAGTCGTGAAAATATGTATGTATTATATAACTGTGTTCTACTTTTTAAAGGAAATAGTAAAATAAAGTAAAAAAAAATATTCTTTGGCACGAAACAAATTTTCCTAAAGAGAGTGGAAACAATGTAAATAAATATTGAAATAAAAAACATTCCCATTCAATTTATTGTATCGCCCAATTGAAAAGGTTTTGTCTCCAATAAAATTCACGGAAAAATCCATTGTATTTATTGTAGAAAAGTTAAAACTGTGACAATCATCGGAATATAATTATTGTGCAAATTCTTTTTAGTTTTCGTCATTTTTTTTAAACGTTAAACACAAATTCCTCGCCCATCTTTCCGTTTACGGACTTCGTTCTTCAAACGTGACATTTTTTAGAAGTAAGTGACATTTAAAAATTGGTTTAATGTTAAGTCGAGGGAGGCCTCCCAGCGAGGCCTGGAGACCTTTTTATGCAAATCTTGAAGGATGTGCCGGGAGTTTTAATGAAACAGCGCAATTACTTTGATGAATACTGCACTCGTGACGTGACGACCCTTGTGAGAATGGGGGAACGCTAAATCTAAATTAAATGCCAAGTATCTATATTGATTTAAATTTGTGAAACATCGAATCATTAGAACAATGCCTTCTGTGACTTGAATGACTAACAACTTGATTTCATTAATTTTGAAGTTCATCAAACAAATCTGCATAATGTTTTAAGGTTTCTTTGGGATTTTGAATTAACATACTCTTAAACGTAAACTTGTTAAAATAATAAGGTTTAATATAACAATACGACTGATAAACTATTCCTGTATCAAATTTGTGATTCAGCTTATTTTTTACTTTGATAATTTTATTTCTACTTAAAATGAGTAGGTACCTAGTAAAAAATATACTTGCTGCAATAAACCGAAAACGTTCATTATGGGAAGCACTCAGGTACAGTTTTATTCGAAGGTACTAAATTAAAACATTATAATAAAATATAAGCGGATCCGCGGCGGTGCTTCACGATGTTTATTTCCATCACCGAGCAACTCAATCTGGTCGTTTGAATGGCGGCTTACGGTTGCACGATCTGATTACTCGGCAAAATCAAATGGTCGGACACGAATAGAAACTTACTAAAACAGTCTTCAGTGAGAGCAATCTAATAAAAAAGTAGATGAGACTCCCTTACGCAGCTGGAATTTTAATCAATTTTGCGGCCAATAACTGGAGCGGGCGGGCTCAACGAGCCGCACTTCGCGAATTACCGCCTTAAAGCGCCTGTTTGGACTACATTCATCAGGCTAACACTCCTAAATTAAAAAAACAGAGTTCCTTCTTCAAATTTGCATAACAGGCCCGATTACAAAAAAAAATGTGTTGCACGTTTGCAATACTGTTCCGCGTTTGTGTAATTGCGTGACTTGCTGGTAACAACGGGAGCAGCTGTTCCGGTGTTCAATAAACAACAGCTTTTTATTGTGGCATCGACGATCTTCTCGCTCTGAAATTTATTTTTGTGAAGAAAAACCCTTTCCTTTTCGAGCCGGCAGC
Source organism: Acronicta alni (assembly GCA_964056405.1). Taxonomy (NCBI): domain Eukaryota; kingdom Metazoa; phylum Arthropoda; class Insecta; order Lepidoptera; family Noctuidae; genus Acronicta; species Acronicta alni. The sequence goes on along the minus strand of OZ043927.1, from coordinate 9,260,360 downwards.
GAAGGCGGCGAGGAGGCATTGACAAAAAGAATCAGATGCTGACGTCAAAGACCGTTGTTAGTACCACAGGAGACGCCGGCGCGGCGTCGACCTGAATAATGAGTTTCACGAGTATTTTGACGGAACTTTATTACGGTTCATACTTAGCAGGCAATTAAGAGCCCTTTAGTATTTTTCTTACTGGACGGCGTAATTAGTTAGCACGATGTTTCAAAGGCTTTCGTAGCAGAAAAATGTTTTTAACTTCATACAAACTTCAATCCAGAGTTTGTAAACACTAAGAAAAACTGCAAACAACTACGACATTGAATTGTCCTGGAGTATTTTTATTTTGTCTTAAATAAAAATGGAGAATAATTTAAGTAATTAAATATTTATAGCATTAGTTACATAACACGATAAAAATTTCAAACTATAGCAAGCATGTATGTTTTCCATCATGAAGTTAACAATGAAATATGTTTGTTTCAGATAATTCCGAGGAGGCGACGTCCGCGTTCCGGACTGGCATCGAAGTAGTGAGACAAAGGGTAGCGCACGGCAAAGTGGAATAGTTTCAATTTGTATTGAAAGTTTAGTGGTGAATAGGAAGTGTAAACCAGCGTGTGGCAGGTGTCACGCGGGAGACAATGAGGCGACGGGAAGGGGGTGGGTAGCATGACAGCGCCTGCCACGGCGGCCTGATGGCGCTAGTGCGCCGCATACTAGGCGACGCCCAGGTGAGAAAGACCGCATGCACGATTAGCGCACGCCACACTTTGACAAGCTATTGTTAGAACGTTTAACTGGGAACTCCTGACAACAGCCTACTACATGATATGTGGGTAGCGTGCACAATGGCCCATGTATACACGCACCGAGCTAGCCACTTGTGTTATAAATTAAATGGAAACAACGTCGACAAAATAGTTGCATGTACTGTTAGAAAGGATTTCACATCTATTTTTGTGAAAATAAAATAGTGAGATAGGACAAGCTTTAAGTTTCCTTGCCTTAGGTAGTTTCCTGCGCCTTCCTCCGTACTTCCACACATTTAAAAAAAAAGTGGAGGTATTTTTAATATTTCATTTAAATAATTTTTAAATTCTTCGTAGCAGCATGACTGACTGATTTATATTTTACATCATTATAGCAAAGGCATTATCACTAATGACGATGTTATAAGGTGCGTCGTCTCCCTACAGCCGCACGGTACGGCGAACAGACTTAAACGACTATTACATCAAACGGTAGCAGGTGAATTAACTAAGCAAGAGGGGTCTGCCCAGATTAATAGCTACAGATATGGCGTCGTCGGATGCCTAAAATATAGCGCTGTTGTTCGCCAACCGAGTTGGTAAATAAACTGGCACTTTATAACACATTCATTACCAAAGCTGGAAGCCAGTACACCTGCATAATTATAAGGTTACACACGTAGTTAGTGGTGAGAATGCAAATGACAAATAAATGAAGCACAGATCAATTAATTAATGTAACCAATTAGTCACACAATTGATAGGCACGACAAAATATAATGTACCTATTGAAATATCCACTATTTGAATACGCCTATATATTTAAGCGGTTGTATCTAGTTTTAAATACATACATTTTTATACAATTAAAAGCAAACAAATTACATCGAGTTTTTACAACGGCCGAAAATGTCGCTAGACTCAAATTCGCTCAAGCGATATTTTCAGCAACATTAAGTTAAAAGATATATTGTATAAGTAAGTAGGTATACCATATTACGAATCAGCGGATTACTATGTTTCCCTATTTGTATAAAAATGTAGCTCACGTCAGTATACGACTATCTGCGGCTTAATATGTTTTACTCTTAAGTTAAGAGTAAGAGATACAAAAAACAAGTACGTATAAGCCTAGTTTAGTTTATTGGCATTTCATTATAAGCATGTTCATTCTCTTAACAACCCATCATCTACTGTGTCATCAATGTCTCCAAAATAAATTTCTCGCAGGCGAAACTCCGCAAGATGGTCGACGAGCAAGTGTCGGTTGGCGCTCGGGTTGACGCGGACGCGGAGCCCGAGCCAGCCGACCCACTGATCACACCGGCCAGCTCGGCGCTCGAGCGGCCCGAGCTCGACCGACCCGTGCCTCCAGAACGGCGCATGCTCATCGGGACCCTCGACAAGCGCAACGGTGGACTCACCGTGGACAAAGAGGGCACGCTCAACAGAACAACGAGACTGTCCATAAGAAATGGAAAGGACAATCCTTTTATAGGTAAACATTTCTAAAGATTCTTGATCGGTAGCGGAAGATGTCGAATTACGATTGTAAATTTCACACAGTATGGTTTTCCTTAAAAGGCGACGGCCTTTATAGAGCTAGACAATAAATATATACTGTATTAATATAATTATGTAAATTAAAAGTCAAGTATAGATTTTTAGTCATCAATATTGTAGAAGTTCGGGCTTTGCTTTTAATAAAAATACACAATTAATAATTTAAGATTATCTGTCCCAATTCTACTCACAATTCTTCAAGATACTTATTATACATTTAACTAATAATAAGTAATATTCGTTCCTCGACAGCCTTTCATATTTTAATAAACACTCACGCACTAAACGTGCATCCAAAACGAGAAGTAGTCTCTATGAGAACGCTAAAAACTATGAACTAAACTAACTGCTGTCATTGAATCAACCGAATGTATTATAAAATTATATAAAGACTTCTCGTATTCGGACTAATAAATCTAAAATATTTCCGTCATTTTTTCTCCGACAGTTTATTATAACAAGGTACCTAGACAGCCCCATTCGACATTTAGTATATTTATTGAATACAATTTGAGTCCCAACCACTTTAGTTGTATTCGCGGGTTATTTATTTTAATTGTTCCTAGCGATTAGGGGGAGGATTATCCTTTATTTTTCCTATTATCATATAATAAGCTAATTTAAAAAGTTTTTAATAGGATATGCATCTGCTTCCTTTCAAGACGATGACAATAAAGAAAATCAAGCGAACGGCAAGCTCGAGTCCCCGGTGAAATGGTCAACACAAAACGGTAGCGACAGTGGAACTTACGCTGAAATCGGCAATGGAGGCAACAGTAATACTAGTGAAAGGAATATTCTGGATCCAGCTGACAGTTCTGAAGAGGAGGTGCCGCTGCCAGATGCCACCTCACCTGGAAGAAGTAGCGATGGCCCGGAACCAAGAGCTGACATAACTGCCACTCTAGATGGAGGTATGGCACAGATGGATTTTTATTTTTCACAGCGAAAATTTAGTGACATTGACTTATCAAATGTGCAATAAGATAAAAAGGAATCAAAATTTACCTTTATCAGCATTTATCCCAATTATTAAATTTATCCGAAATAAAACAAACGCAGAGAGCGGAGAAGGTAAACTTGGCAGCTAGAGTTTGTCTTAAGAGTCTGTAATCCAAGAGATAATAGTTCGTAACTAGTCGAGACGGCATGTTTGTTTTGTTGATGAAGTAAGTTAGAGTTAGTTTGAAATTCTTCATAGGTGCTGCTACTAGCTGAGAATGTTATGAGCGTCGTTCAACTCTGTCTCAGACAACATACCTTGAATACAATTATGTTCAGGTGAACACGGTAGCGTGGTATGATGGAGTTCATCCTACATATCAGGCATTAATTTTGTAGCTTAAAAAAAGGTTGGATCAGCTTATCAGTTGATATAACTTTATAAAGATTATTGATAAATTAACGTATTAATATCAGTTTTTACACGAAAGTTACTGTCATAAAACCCCCGTTACCAAATTTTTGGGCAATGACAATATTCTAAAGATAAACTGAAATTATTTTTCTATTTAAATAATCTTAATTAACAAATTTTTATGAAACAATATAATACATAATGTCTGTCCAATATAATTATATAATGTCTGTTAAATATAGTATACCATATCATAAGGGTCATTATTATGATTATAATAACATCGCTGAAAGAAAAACATGGTTTGTTTCATTACTGTTCAGAACAATTTGTTTGTTTTATCGCGGACTATCAAAACATGCTCACCGAAACAAATTGCCTCTCGATTCATAAAACAAACGGCATCATATAAAATATTATATAAAATGAAATGTTCGGAACAACTACCTTATTGGTCTAATGGATGTAAGCGGGACTATTCAGCAATAAGTTCCTGGGTTCAATTACCAGCAAAGCGTTATCGGATTTTTCTTCAATTACCAGATCGAGCAAAGAGTTATTGGATTTTTCTATAAAATTCTCAGTATCGTGTATTTGTGTGCACAGTTAATGGGAATAGCGCTACTCCCTATTGTGACTGAAAGACATTCGAAAAGATTATAAAATAAATAAACACAGAAAACCTTCTCCAAGTTTTTATAAAAACAACAACTCTGATGTCATGTTTCGAACTCCTAAAGAACAACACAGTAAGTCGCACTCAAGTTTTAATAAACACAAAACAACAACTGCGTGCGTTCCCTTTGTGAGGCTAAAAGCTTCCTAGTGAAAAGCAACTAAGCGCAAGTTCAACCAATTTAATATTTTCTTCATCGCAACTAAGGAGGTGACATGAACTATGTGTTATGAAAACATCTATATTATATTGCGCGGCCCGGTCTCTGTAGAGTATCCTCGTTGCTAATGAGCGCGCAGCCTTGGGGAATAAGCTCATTTGCCGACTAACTGCACACTGCACAGCCAGCCAACTCCACGAGAAAGAAACTTTCCGCCTGATGTTGCAATTTGTCATTTAATTCTTTTATTAATGTTTTAATTAGTAAGCAGTTATTTAAGCAGCTATTCGAGTCTTTAAAATTACCTACTAACTTGAATAAACCTGTTCCTATTACATAAATTTCCTTACGGGGTAGCTTTAGATTCATATTAGGCAGGACTAGTCGTGGTAACTTGCGCATTCATCCGTAACAATTGTTCCCGGAGACAATTGTGCAATGCCTCGCCGTATTGACTTATCAGAGCAAGCAGGATAATAGGATCATTTGGACAATGTGCGCCGAAGCATAATTTATCTGCAATCTGTCTGTATTTGTTCACGATAGGGCCGGCGCTCAGCAACCAATTTGCCACTGCTCCATTTGTCACTAATCCTACAGCTTATTATTTCTTTTTCCTCGCATCCGAGTGCGGGACGCGTACGTTTATTAATGTCAGGCAGTAGATTTTCTCACTCTATTTGTTTCGTGGAAATTGAGGTTATCTGGAGGAGAATAATTACGTGAGAGTAGGGTGTTATTTTGCTGAAGTCAATACGTCTCTTTGAGACCGATGGTACAATAAAGCAGGCGTCGCGCACACCTGCCGCCATGACGTGACGCGTGTTACATGCGAGCAATCGATTTGTCTGGACCGGTCGAGTCGCGGCTTTCGTGACTCGGGAAACTTTCGCGTTATTACAACGTTTACGTCGCCATAACCAATTCCATTTATATGTCTGTGGCAGTACCGTACTTTGCAAAACTTTTCATATTACAGTACGACAGCTAATAATGAGGGTTACAACCTGAGCCCTTGAACACCAAACAAGGATTCAAGTTCGTGGAAATAGAACTATAAACAAGGCAATGATGCCGAGTGAACAAGCCCCGAATTAGAACGTAGAGTTGACATAAAATATAAATGCCTAAATGTAACACAGTCTATATGCGTGTCGTAAAAGAAGCTTAAGTGTGTATACATGCAAGTATTAAAAAAGTTTCCTCGTAAATTAATATGTCCCAGTACTTACAAACAATCGGGCGTTAATTAACTCGCTTCCGGCCGTAAATCCGGGTAAAGCAATATTTTTTCATAAGCGGCTCGAAATCTTTTTTAATAGAGATGTCATTTAATGTACTGAAAAAATACAATGCCGCGGGCGCAATATATAAGAAGCTTTTATATTTAATTATATTAGCGTAGTGAAATAATATCTTTCCAAGTTCCAACTAAAAACACCACGACAGTATGAATTTGAATTTCGAGGATCATTTCTTTTTCGTTTACGTGACTTCAATCATAAGTCTTGCTTAGCCCAGATGCGATGCTCATTCAAATGGTATAATTTGTGGTACAGACGCGGCGTCCCCGGGCGGGCGGTCGGACCGGTCGCGCCAGGAGGAAGTTCCCGCGTCCCCTGGGATGCTCACCGCCGCACAAGTGGCCAGGAGACTCCGGATGGAAAATGAACGTTTACAGGTACAGGTATAATCAGCTTATAGCAAGAACCAATTTTGGGGTATTGGTTGAGGATCATATTTATTTCAGCTTAGTAGGCTGTGGGACCGCAGGTTCAATTCGAAATTGTATAATTTCCACGCAGTTTATAATATTATGAAAGTCCACATTAAATCATCTCTATTTGCCTATAGGAGTATAATTCGTTAACAATTACTATATAAAATGAGATGATTCATTTGAAAGAGATGAAAACTAAAAGGAAGAAGTTTAATGAAAAAAAACAAGATGTAGACGGCAGACTTGCTTTTTTTGTTATAAGCTGATAAAAGCATACGGGCCGACTGATGTGTAGTGATGAGGTGGTTGTGGGTAAATAATGTGTGGTGTAGGTGAGGATGTGTACAGTTTGTATGGGTATAGAATATTTGGCAATGCAGTGGAATCACCTCACACGAACTCCGTATGAGCAGAGCTGACCTTATAAAACTAAGGTTTCCTCAAGATGTTTTCTTTCACAGATAAAGCAAGGAATCTATTTCAAAATATCGTCGGACCTACAGATCTACTCCCTAAGCACGAAGTCCGCAGTTTCGACCTTCGTTACGGGCGTTTCCTACTCCGTATCACCTACGGATGGATGATTCGTTCGGGGCCCGAACTAAGAATATATGACAATACAATTTGACAGTTGTCCCTACTCACAATGTGTTTTTACCCGTTAGAAAAATTGAATTTGACACTTGTTTTATCGGACTCCGAAGTTTCGGAGAAATTTCCAACGGCTCGTAACTTCGTTGACGGATATAGGGAGTAGACCCTCAGTACCTCATCCCGCGACTATCACTACTTCAACCATAATAAAAGATATATTTCTGCCAATGAACCTGTCATTAGTGATTCTTGTAGCGTTCAAGGTTCAATTTTTTTTCTTAACCTTTTTTCACTCGGCCGGAATTAGGCCAATGTTAAATAAGATACCGTGAGTTTATTACTTTTTGTATAGACCTTTGGGAACTTCGACTAAACGATGAAATAGATATATCATGAAATAGTATAGTCATGATAGCCTAGCGGTATGACCATTGGACTGCCAAGTCGAAAGTCTCGAGTTCGAACCCAAGGCACGCACCTCTGACTTTTCGAATTCATGTGCGTATTAATAATTAATTATCACTCGCTTAAACGGTGAAGGAAAACGTCGTGACGAAACCTGCATACCTTAGAGATTTTTCTCGACGGTGTGTGAAGTCTGCCAACCCGCACTAGGCGTGGTGGACTATAGCCTAACCCCTCTCAATATGAGAGGAGACCCGTGCCCAGCAGTGGGACAGTATATGGGTTGATGATGATGAGTATAGTCATATTCTATTTCACGTTATTCAACCACTCCGCGAGGAAACGTTGTCAACTCAACGTTTCCTCGCGGAGTGGTCGAATAAGAGTTCCCCCTCGTTCGAAAAGTTCCCCTTTTACAGGGAACTTTTACAGGGTCGGCAACGCGCAAATGATACTCCCGGTGTTGCAAGCGTCAATAGGCTATGGTAACCGCTTACCATCAGGTGGGCCGTATGCTTGTTTGCCACCTTAGTGGTATAAAAAAAATCTTAAATACGTAAGGACACTTTTTTTGTTTACTTAATAAGACTAATCAATATTAGAAATAAAAAATAATATTTAAAGGTAGGTCGGCTGATGCTGCAAAGTTTCTCTAGGGGAACCTCCGCATTGCCAAAAAAATTAACTGATTTCTGATAGATTTTAGATATTCAAAGTTTTACCTACATATATGCTGATATTCATTATAAAAAAATTAATGTTAATTATTGTCCAGGCTGAACTAACACGAGTGCGTCGGCTCCTGGTGGCAGCGGCAGAGCGGGGCGAAGCAGGCAGCGCGCTACTGGAGCGAGCCAAGTCTGACACGCAGGACGGGCCGCAACTGGACCCCCAACAATTAGAGAAAGAACTGTTGCTGGCTAGAGAAGCTGTTAACTGTAAGTAGTAGTTGTGAACTAAACTGGATGCATCGCCGTTTGGTGGTGGCCGTAGAATGAAGTGTTGCCTGAACACATTACAGGAGTGAGCTAGGTCTGACACTTAGCTAGATCTTCAATAACTTGAAGAAGGAAACGGTGTTAGCTGTAAGTAGGTAGGTACCTGTTTTTACCCAGCGGGACCACATCCTAGGTCCTTCGCTATCTAGCGGCTATAAAACAGACCAGGGAGCAGGCTGACACATAAACCTTCAGGACGGATTGATTACGTTGTAGTTAGCTAAGCTGAAGCAGCTAAGTAAGCTTGTCTTGCTTAACAGTTGTAAGCTGCTAAGTTATAAATAGTTACTTTAACACGATTCCTTAAACAAAACAAACCTTAACCCTTAAACGGCTTTATAAATTCAGATCAAAATATTATATCTAACTACGAATATCATCGTAAAATCATCAATCCGTATAAGTACTGTCCCACTGCTGGGCACGGGTCTCCTCCCACATAATGAAAGGGAAAAAATAGTAAAATCATCCAACCGAATTATTCCAAGAGGTCCCGAATAGTCCAGACTATTATTAGTATAAATAAAAGTACATAAGCCTAGCTACTTTCTCCTAATATCATAGAAGAAACATGTTATAAACATATATCAAACTAGATCTTACCCTAAAACCTAATGGCCGGGTTTATGTCGGCATTACTTTACTAAAGAAATTAATGGCGACATTACACTAGCCATTATATTTTTATGACATTAGTTTGCTTAAGACATTAATACTAGTATTAAACTTGGCCATTTCAATTCAAACTGTAGTTTTATATCGGACTGAGTAGTTATTAAAGAGTGGTAACGAATATTAAAAGCGTAAAGTCATACGAAGTTATAACAGCGATAAATCTATTCAATTTTACCGACTGAACTTTTAAAATCTATTCGTGGAAAATGTTGAATCATGAAAGCTCACAGGCGTTCACATTTCAACCGATAAGTCTGCATATCATAACGTGAATGAAACGGACATATTCATAGCTAGTGACTGAGCGAGTTAATGCAGCAAAAAGTTTTGTAAAATTCCCTGAAATTATGTCGACCGTTTACATAATACTTTTTTTGTTTCTACAAATTATGCAATGCGGTTTAAAACAATATTAAAGTATGGTTTGACACCCGACTATTAGACGTTGAAATTATTACGCCTAACATCTCAATGATAAATCGTCACAATGGATGTTGTAAGAGATCTGAAATAATACCTTTCGCGAAAAACCGGAAATGTATTTATCAAAAAAAATATTTTATGTCAATGGTTAGACTCTGTATTACCAACCCATTTTACACTACTTATAAACAACATTTCAATAAATCGGCAAGTTACAACTACAGTTGGTTTATCACACTAATCCGATTCGATCCCACAAAAGTGGCCAATTTGTTGAGTGCCACCCCGATACCGGAGAAGCGTGGAGTAAGCCGACATTTTGATAAACTATGCTCATAATATTTCACAAGGTACCTTACAGACCCATGTCGGTACACGGGTCACGTTCCTCTAAGGGCGTGCTCCTGTAACTTGGACTGACATTTTCACTAATGTCATTAAGCTGACGAAAGTTGTCAGAATTTCCTGGAACGTACCTCTATGTATTGGTATCATGTGGTAGGTTTCGGGATCATTATATTATTTAAGTGATCCGTGGGTAAAGTAGGTATTGACCTACTTTACCCACGGATCATTTAAGATCGATATTATTTGGGTAGACGCAAATACTAGGAAGCAGTGATGCTCTAGTGATATTTTACCACTGAATTGCCGAGTCAAAGATCTCGAATATAAATCCAAGGCACGCACCTCTGACTTTTCGAATCCATGTTTGACTGTTTGAAATAATAATTAACTATCACTCGCTTAAACTGTGAACGAAAACATCGTGAGGAAACCTGCATGCCTTAGAGATTTTTCTTGACGATGCGTGAAGTCTGCCAACCCACACTAGGCCAGCTTGGTGGACTGTAGCCTGATCCCTCCCAATCTGAGAAGAGACCATCTGCCCAGCAGTGGGACAGTATATGGGTTGATAATGATACTAGTATGCACGTATATTGATTGTCAAGTCTCAGTTTGACCTCTGTCACAATTAAATTCACTTTTTCCGAAACATTCTTCTTACTAAGAATAAAATTTCAAATTATTGTTTATTCTGACGACGTCTGTGTGCTAGTGGTTCGAGTGTCGGCCTGCTGATCACGCGGTCGTGGGTTCGGTTTCCACAGGACACAAATATTTATGTGATTAACATAAGCGTTTGTGTTTGTCTGGGTGTCTTATGTATTATAAGTATGAATTTACAAAAAAAAAACGTTTTTATGTATTATATCCATAGTACAAGCTCTGCTTAGTTTGGGACTAGATGGTGCTGTGTAAAATTGACCAAGAATATTATTATTATTTATTCATAATTAAAGCAGCCAACCATATAATAATGAGGACTCCTTGTTGCGAACTCTACAATACTGAATTGTTTCTTAATTTATAATTTAGTTCAAATAATATTATTATACATACTTATTGTGTAGGTATCAATTATCATTCTGATAAAGTTATGTTATGCACTTAGGTAAAAAAAGTTACCATCTTCAATTATATTTAAAATACCAGAGTTACATTATTATTGCATTCAAAATAATGTTAAAAATGTTCTAATTTGCATCGCAGACCAATGATTTTGACAGCGTCTTTAAAATTTCAAACTATTAAAATATCCATTTCAAAACTTTTTAACGAGCCAGAAAGCTACTTTACCCAATTTATATAAGTTAGAGCAAACTTTTATCAAAGTCTCATTCACTTTACTACATACGCTATATTGGAATTCCATTGCCCTCGTTTCACGTACCCCATAATCGCGCAAGTAGGTCACTATTCCAATCATCTTTAGCTGTACGGTACAGCAGTTGTAAAACCGATGATGTTAATACTTCAAAATATCGATAATCAATATAAACCTCGCGGTAATCGAAAACGACACCGAACGATGAATATGATTGCCTCATCGCGCAGCAGCTGATCGTGAGGTTCTAGGTTTGATTCCAAGCTCGAACAGTGTTCTTAGATTTTTGTACGAAGTTCTAGCACTCGGAGCTTAGATTTGAGTGCGGTTAATGATAATAAACTCGCCACATGGAACCTAAGACCTCAGGGTACTTTGTCTTTTAGTAGGTACCTACACCTCTGCTTAACTCTTCACGTAATACAGGAGTGATAGCACAAAGTGTTATTATATGACAACTATGATAAATATAACAAATAAAATTACTTATAGGAATTCTGGATTGACCACATGTTATCATTTTTGTATCACTTGTGTGGCAAACAAGCATACGACCCACCTACCATGATGGTAAGCGGTTACCGTAGCCTGCAGACGCTTGCAACACCAGGGGTATCACTTGACGACCCTGTAAAACGAAAGAGGACTAGCTGGGTTGGCAGTCTATGGGTCAGACACCACCGCCAACACAACGTTTCCTCGCGGAGCTCTGGCAGCCTTACTCACCGTTAGGAACTCAACAGAACTCAAAATAATGTTATTTCACTTCGATTTTCAGCAAGGCAGACTTCCCCAGTCGGGCAGCTTCGATTCGAGTGGAATTCTCTAAACCCGGCAGGGTTTAGTGGTTGATTGAACTATTTATTTGTATTCAAGAGAGGTATCTCTTAAATACAAATAAATAGTTCAATCGTACTAAATTTGAAACGTTATGATAAGTTGCTACAGTATCGTTCACCTTGGCTGAAGTTGTGCCTACTGCGCCTGTATTCCTGGCCGATCGATGCCAGGCAAGCAAAATAACGAAGTCACGTTCACTGGTTGTATCAAGTAAATAAGCAGAACACTTCCATAGCCATGTTGTGGGTATAAAGAGGTCGCAAACTTATTTCATTATCATAAGGTTCATACTGTGGAAGTTATTACTACCAATTAATTAGTTTTGCTTTAAAGATGATTATCTTGTGTACATAAATAAATAAATATCTTGGGACATTTTAACATTGCACCATCTAGTCCCAAACTAAGCAGAGCTTGTAGGTAGTATGGGTACTAGACAAAGGATTTAATACTTATATACTTTCTTTCTAAATAAATACTTATAATACATAAGAAACACACAGACAAACAAATAGTTTGGCTTATCACATAAATATTTGTGTTCTGTGGTAATCCAACCCACGACCTCATGATCAGCAGTTCGATACCTACTCGTACCACTAGACCACAGACGTAGTCACATGAAATATGTAAAATGAAGTTTAGAGATTATCCCTTTTATAGATGTCATTGCTAAGTTTCTTCTCGTCGAAATTGTCAATTACGTTAGAATAAAAGAATAAAAACTGTGTAATTAATTATGCACAACTTAAAATGTTTACAATCGGAAAGGCTTACCTAGCCTTTCCCACTTGACAGAAACGTATTACGAAATATTTAATACTTTTTTCAGTATATATATGTATATCTACATAGAAATAAGCGTGTCAAGAACAATCAGCTCTATATTTATGTAGCGTACCAATGTTTACCTTATATAACTGGTTCACTTGATCGATGAAACCACAATCAAAGGGTTGTTGCCTATCTACCCACAAACCACAATACATTGGGTAACATTCTGATTGAATACTACGTAACTCGACAATCATCAGAATATTCACTTTCAACGAAGTTCTGAAACTTAAAAAAACCCAAAACCCATGAACTTTATGATTGCCAATGAAATCTGAGCCCGGAACAGCAATCCAATTTCCAAACTTCCAAAGTGATCGAATCGTCAAAACGATTGACAGTCTCTAGAAGCGGTTGGAAAATGGTAAAATATAGATCAATCTCAGATTTGTTTTATTTTCCCATCAAACGTTGGAATCGTACAAATGTCCGAGTTGAAGGGATCTGCATAGTGAGTGCAGCGATAAAGGACACAAGCCCCCAAAGCGAGCAGCCAGCGCTCAAAGAGTTTGAATCATTCGGGATTGAGGCATGGCTTGCTAGTGTACCTCCTGCACAAACGAGTTTACCGCTTTCAACACCAGTCGATTCAGATGTATCTGGAAATAGCATCCATGTTTTGGATACTAATATAAATACTTTTAAAAAAGTATCTTTAACAAAATAGAATGGACTCATTATTGGATGATAAGTTGTAATCCAGATGATTACAACTTATCATCCAATAATGAGTCCTTCTTTAGAAGGTTCATAAATTTTAGATACGGTTTCCAATTAGTATTCCAATACTGAATAAAGGAAATAAAATTAGTTACAATTGTAAATCGATCAAAAGTTCGATTTACAATTGCATGTTGCATTGTTGTGGAGACAATGCGCATTTCAGTCAGTTTCCGTGAAAATCTGTGTTGATCCTAGGACTTGTTGTTCTAAAATAGTTTTATTATTGTTATAACTTTCGTACAGCAGCGAAAATACTAATTTGTAGTCGCAAACTTTCCTGTTTCCAATTAAGTACTAGTTACTCGGCAAACGTGCATACTCCATTCATTATGATGTTAAACAAATAAAGTTATAACGCCAACATTATTTTGATGGAAATGTCTGTTAATCTCCGTTATTTCAAGGTATCTCATCTACTTACTATTAACAAATAAATCTATTCTCTGAAAATACAGCAATTTCAACAATTTGACACAATAATGTCATTTCGCCGTATTATCATTATAAATGATTACGCTATTTTATTGTTGATTAAGTTAGTAATAAATACTTAATATAATACTTTGTTCTAGCTTTGAAGGCAGACAAAAAGCGGCTGAAAGCTGAGAAATTTGATTTACTAAATCAAATGAAACAACTCTACGCCACACTCGAAGACAAAGAGAAAGAGCTCCGGGACTTCATCAGAAATTATGAACAGGTTAAATTTAATCATTTTGTGTTGTAAAAGTGAAATTATTTGCTTAAAAATATAAAAATAACAATTTTTTGGTGACGCAGAGGCCATACTCAAATATACTCTAAATAAAATTAATCGGAGCTGCATAATGACATTTTGTCTAAAATATTCCAGAATTATTAACAAAGTAATTAATGTATGAAACCAATATTGTGGTCAGTCAATTTACTATATGATATCTTTTGATCTAGCTGCGTTTGCAAGGCTCATTATGCTCGGATAATATCTAGGTCACACAGAACTTACACAGTTGTTTTCCAGCTTATAGAAATTTACACATACGGAAAGTTCCAGGCGAGTGCGCTTAGGTATATCATAAGTTATTCCTCTTACGTTGTTTTCAGCTGAGTCGGATAGCCTCATTCTTTTTATTATGTTCTAACTTTAGATAATTATTCATGAAGTCTTGACTTTCACGACTTTAATAAAGTCTTCAGAAATATACTCAGTCTAACTATATTCTTAATATTCTTTTTCAACATTTTTGCTTGACTGACTTTAGTTTAATTCCGTCGTAACCTGAGATATTTTTAATGTAAAATAAATGTTGCTCATTTATACTACGTTTGTATAGATGCGTTCACGGGGTGGAGCATCATCAGCCCTGGGCGCGGAGCGAGCTGAGCGGGAGCGAGAGCGAGCGGCTTTACTTCGACATGCTCGGGACGAAGCTGAGCGGTCACTCCAGCTTGCTGCTGCTCTCAGTGCGAGAGACACACAGCTCAGACATGCAAGGGAGCAGCTATTTGAGGTAAGCATAATAAAACAAAGTTTTTCAGGAACTTATCCAAGAGAACATGATAAATATAACAAATATTATCGAATTTCTTATCAATAAAAAGCGATTCGCTTTTATTAACTTCAAAGTTAATAAAATGAATTGAAATCACAAGATAATTCATTCGCAATCTGTCAAACTCACAGCGGAACGAAATCTCTCGGTGCAAAATTGTTTTTGATAAACAACTTCCGTGATGAAGTGGTTCCACAAATAATAATAAATAAACCTTTATCGACAGTTTGGTACTATGATGAATAGGTGGCGAGAATGCGCGCGAGAGCCAAGATCATCCATCACTCCCCCGTGTTAATTACCATTTTAAATTGCTGCCTCTGATCTAAATTGCGGGGAAAATTAAACGTAACTTAGTAGTATAGAGTCGATGTATTACACAATTTTCCGTTACGCATAATCCGGATATTAACCGGCGACCGCGGACCGCTCGATACCATTACGTTGATGTGGGCTCGCAACGGGATGTCCCATTCGAACCGACAAATCCTGTCCAAATTAAAGACCCAATCGCAATTAATTGAACCATTAAAAGGGTGTGTCGAGAGGTATAACTATGATCGTGTTCGTGGTGTTATATTGGGTAAAAACAATAAAACATCTATTTGCCCCACCCACTTCTCATGAGTGTGTATGGTGATTGACACATGACGTCCTGTTCTTCTTTTCGTGTCAATGGTAAATACAATAAGTAATTATATTACTGGAGCCTAGTAGGTGTTTCAAATTCAAATTATTTATTTGCCTGAATATGGGTATACATGACATGATACTTATTAAACAAAATTTCTTTTTACCATATCCTACTTTAACAGGTGTGCAAATATGTAGTTATGATAAAATAATATTATATTACATTGTGCATTATCTATTTTTTATTTAATATCTATTATTATTGTTTAACAATAACTTCGTACAAATATTCTACATTTGCCTTTTCGAGTATTGCCATATAACTGAATTATTGGAAAATGCTTAGTTTCCCAAATCGATGGTAGTCAATATTTACTATGTGCCAATAAACTGATGATGTTGATAATAACGCCACTACACAATTATTATCAATATGCAAATGTATTTGTTGCTCTTCTCCCATTAATAGCACTATACATACTACATACACATAATGATAAATAAAAGTTTAGAAATAAGTATGTGCTTTGGCACTGATATGATTAACATTATACAATCAAAAAAAGTTTGCGATCACTTTGAAAAATCGAAATCTTTTTTGTTACGGTAGATTATATTATGATTTCTTCTTCTTTTTAGATCCTTTCAAACAGGGTACTATTTCTATTTAAAGAAAACACAACAAAGAATATAAAAGAATGGGGGGGATTAGGCTATAGTGCACCAAGCTGGCCTAGTGCGGGTTGGCAGATCCCACACGCCGTCGAGAAAATCTCTAAGTCATGCAGGTTTCCTCACGATGTTTTCCTTCACCGTTTAAGCGAGTGATAATAATAACAATATATACAACAACATACAATATACAAGCTGCCTCATTTGCCAGTGGTTTTAAGTGCAACTGTTAAGCAAGAGGTCCTGGGTTCGATTCCCTGGTCGAGCAGTGTTATTGGGCTTTTCTAAGAAATTCTCTGTAGCTCGGAGTTTGGATTTGTCCTCGGTTAATGGCAATAGGCTCGCCCCCTTTTACATGGGACATAAACATACTGGCGAATTGTGGGTGTACATTAGAACTGTTCTGCCTAACTCTTCGTGGAATATAGGCTTGATAGTAAGTGTGTGTACAATATACAACGAATCTTAACGCATTTCTTGATATTGACTTTTCATATTATTTTAAACTGTCAAGGTTTAGTAAACAGACGCAATAGAAAACAATTGTTTGGAACCTCTGGGAGGTCACTGTCCGTTAATGAACTAATTACTTACTGACATGTCAGAAATCATGCATTTCTATTAAATTACATACCATCACGCCTGTATTCCTGCCGAAGGGTTAGGCAGAGATGTACCAATGTACACCCAAATTTCGCCGGTATGTTTTAGGTAGCATGTAATAGAGGGCGAGCCTATTGCCATTAACCGGGCACAACTCCAGACTCTGAGCTGCTACTGAGAATTTCATAGAAAAACCCAATAAAATTTTGATCGACCTGGGGATCGAACCCAGGACCTCTAGTGTAGCAGTCGCGCTTAGGACAACTAGACTAATGAGGCAGTCTAGTTCTAGTAAATTGGAATATCATAAATTATTCTTCTCATGGGGCTTGGGCTTCCGAAATAAAGTTCATATTTTATTATTTCAGAAACTGTAGACAGTGTTACTGTACTTTTCTTTATTCAACATAGCAACTAAGTTCTCATCACATTATATAGGCTCGGAGGCAGTTGCAAGCAGCTGGCTGTCTATCAGAAGGGGAGAGTGTGGCTTCGCTCGGCATGGGCCCGCCAATGATGTTGGGACCATCTGGTTTGATTGGCGATAGGGGAAGCTGCAGTGCAGACTCGGGTGTTAGAGGTAATATAATAATAATATAGTTTTATTTGAATGGGAGTATAAAGAGTAATACTTTAATTTATCTAGTAATGTATGAAATCGACGATTTTATGTTGAGTGATGGTTTGTTTTCACGGCTGATTGGAAAAGGGTTTATGTAGGAGGAGATATATGAAGGAGGCTCCTCAGATTCAAGTAGATTATAGTATATATAGCTTCTAGTAATTTATAGACCAAGATCACAAAAATAATTTAGCGTAACTTTTGTCTTTATAATTATTTTTAGATTTGTAATAGACTTGCTATTAACCATTGCATATAATTATTATTTATTAACTAGGGGTTTCAAAAGATCACATTGCTCAATTCCTCTGGAGTCAATTCTTATTTAGTATTTCTATATCAGGCAGCAGCGATGGAGGCGCAACCTCTGTATGCGGTGGTAACCTCTCCGACTCAACGGCAGAAGGTGCACCGCCTACTCTTGATGCCTATGACACAGACGCAGCCTCTCTCGTGTCATCCGCACATCATATCTATCAACGTAAGTAGATTTCCATTTTGTCATCATTATCAAACCATTTACTGGGGCACGGGTTTCCTCAGAATAAGATGAGAAGGGAGTTCCACCACTCTAGCCAACTAGCGAATTGACAGACTTCACTCGCCCCGCCGCAGGCACCGTCGAGAAAATCTCTTAGGCAGATTTCCTCGCGATGTTTTCCTTAAGAGAGTGATAATTAGCTATTAATACGAACTCGATTATTTCGTCAAAGGTATGAGCCGGTGTATTTGGCATTTGAATACTCATTAGGCTATCAATGTTTTTTTCAAAGGCATTAATAGTACCGGGCAAATAAATATCAAATAAAACCAATATCATTTTCATGCGAAAAGTAAATTTTAATTTCGAATTTTCGTCATTTAATTTTCGGTAAAAGAAGTTAACCGAATCCCTTTTAACTTTGTTACATCCACAGCATTGTTGTTATGAAGTGAAATATGATTTCCATGATTCAGCTGGAAAATAAAGCGGATTGCAACTCGCTCATGCTGAAAACAAGTATAATGATATCTGTCGTTGTGTGGAAAACATTTAATTTTATGTTTGAATGAAATTTTAAAATGAATCATTTAGGCAGAGGTCAGGCCATATTAAAAAATCCATCTGATTTATTTATTACAAAGTTGCCCAGCTCATTCTTTTGAAAAGGCATTCCAGCGTGAAAAATGTAAACAATACAAATTTCCGTTCGAAAAACGAGTTTTTTATGAGGGAGGAAACTTTCTTAAGGATGATATCAAATTGTTTTATACAGCTGCGCGACAACAAACAGATAACCGACGTCGGACAACATTTATTTTACAAGCCTCCTGACGGATTTTTTATTCGTTATTGTGTTCCGATTTATGTTGTACTCAATCACTTTATTATCGAAATCGGAAATGTGCTACCGGACTCTACTGACTGGTGACGTCATACCGTGGATATTCTCTGTTTATTATACAATAATGTACTTATGAGAAGCATGGAACTAGGTCAGTAATTGTTCAACAAAAATGTTTGCAGATTGAATTTACGAGTATGTTACTCGTAAATGCAAATGGTGAACTTTACAATATGTTAAATCACAATTGGCAACGCACTTTGTATTCTAAATTGAACACAATTTAACGACTAAAATTGGCTTTAGGCAATAAAACAGTATATTGTTTGAAACACGTTCAACGTACATCAAACAATAAAACTTCTGACAACTGCGTTAGCATTGTAAAATAAAACTGTATAAAATGTAAAACTTCATTCCATTTGAATTTTTTGAATTGAGCATGTCTTTATTTTGTTATTTTCATATAACTGGAACAAATTCATTTCGTTTTTATCACGCAAATATTGAAGTTCGCTTTTACTGAATAGTGAATATGCTTTTGTAATAACGGAAGTGATTTTCTTTTGTGTATCTGCAAAATGGAAAAAGCGATTCGTAAAATTATCAACTCTCTCTCTGTCCTTGGTGTATTTTGCAGGAAATCGAGGTAATCAATAACATATGAATAAGAAATTCTAAACATTCAAATGTATATGAAAAAATATTCAAATACTCATGAATAATAAATAATAAGATTCGGAATTCAGTTTTATTCATTCGGATTCGTATACAGATTATTAAACATATAGTACTATTGATTTCTGACATTTACGCGAATACATTTACTCTTTATACATTAAAATAAAACTACTTTCTACAGATTTTATCACGGGTAGGCTGCCCGTGACCACTGTAAAGGGTCCGAAACGTCGGGATTAATAATATCAATATACGCGATAAAATCCGTAAAAAGTAGTTTTTATTTCAATATAACATAGTAAGTACTATTATTATAGTCCTGTGATTTTTTTCCCGACTACCGAAGGAAATATTTTTAATACTCTACAGCCTAAACGTAAATAGTTTGACGTATTTCGACAAATGAGTTATCAATAGATTCCTCTCAGTTATAGGAGTAACATAGGGTATATTTATATCAGGCATTCGCAAAAAATAGAGGGATGTTAAAAAAGATATAATATAACATTATTTACAATGAAATAAATTATTAAATGAGACATTTAGTAACCTAGTATTTTTTTAAAACAGTAAATAATAAGAATAATCCTGTATTGTTACAAAAATATAAAACTAGCAATGAAAAAAAATATACTAAAATAAGTACCTATCACTTCTTCCTCAGTACTTTACCGAACATAGATACTTTCTTTTTTTTTTAGTCTTACACAGCATCTATAGATGCATCGGGACAGCATTCTATCCCAGCGGGGATAACGGCTTGAGTAATATAAAGTAGTTTGTAAGCCTCGCCTGTTCTACATATTACATTAGAGCACATTGAATGGCGACAATGTACCGGCTGATACTGTATGAAAAGGACCAAGCCACATCGATTTCCATTAGCCTTTATACTGCTAAGGGATAAATGTTTAATGCTATTGCAGTTTTGGTTAGCAACTTAAAAAAAACATTGAAAATGGACTACCAATTCATAGATTTCATAGAGGGTTCGAAAGTAACCTTTGACGTCCAAAATCAAGTGCGTAATCATAATTAATTATCACTCGCTTAAACAGATCTAACAAAAAGCAGAAGAAACATTGCGGTTGCCTAAAGATGTGCTTCTCAGGATCATCTGATGTTTCGATCGTTAGTTTGATCTTGATGTTAGACCCATAATGACATTATGTGTAGTTGGTGTGGCACAGTGGCGAAAGATAATATAATTAAAAAAAGAAAAGGATTATAAAATAAAGAAGAAACATTCTGGTAAAGCCACTGTAAAAGAAAAACCTCTTCATCACTGATATGAAAATTATGAATATAATGAATTAATCAATTAAATAATAAAATTAATCTATCAATTCTTAGGTGGGCTCTGCTCATCCTGCAGTTTGTCTGGGGTAGTACCACGACATTGCCAAATATTGCACCACTAAGCAATAAAATGCTAACATTATTGTGTTTCGGTTTGAAGGGTAAGGAAGCCAGTAAATTACTGGGCATATGAAACTTAACAACTAATGCCTCAACGCGCGAATAATATCACTGGTGTTACTGGCGCCTATAGACTGCAGTTTCCGCTTATCACCAAGCTACCCATATGTTGTTTCCTATCTTATCACATTAAAAAATAATTCATAGTGAGCACACCGCGGGATTGCAGCCCGACTCTGTCGCCCCACAACAGTGCGTCACCATTCACACGCTCCATCGACGCAGGATCACTGTCAAGGTTAGTTTTGTACTTACAACCTTTTTTAAACTAGAAAAAACTGTGCCTAGTTTGTGGTAAGAAAGGTATAATTTGACTTCCTTGTATTCCAATTTTCTGATCTGTTTTTCTTCTTCATGTCGCTCATCTGTTTATAGCCTGTCACCCAGTAGGTATGGTATTATTTTAATGATATTAAGAGATACTATTTAAAGTCCTTTGGTTTCATTAAAGAAAAATAATTAACCTACTAAAACATGCCATGGTGATAGAGACAAATTGTTGTACAATATTTTACCTACCTCACGTTAATGGGCATAAAAACTTTTCAATTACTTATAATGATCTCCTGTTCTGAGTTTTATAAATTATCTAAGTACCGAATACGAAATATAACTGTGAATGAGGTTTTATCTTCTCTTTTCGCTAACATTAGCAGGCTCTGGAACAGCCCAGGCACGATGGCGGAAATTTAAAATTTAATAAAAAATGGCTGACAAGAAACATTATATTTATTACTCGAACGAATTCATTTATTGTTATACTTAGGCGATTGTTACTTTTTTCAGTAAAAATGGCGCATTTCGCGATTCTCGTACTCGAAATTATATTTTCTTCCGGTTAAGTTTCTCTTCTTCCGTTCATGTTTTTTACAATTCCTTAAACTTCATTTACCAATTAAAGTTTAATTTTTTATTTATTTTTCTACGATTTACAAAATCACATAACGAGAAATAAAGCAATATTAACAATAAAATTATTAATCCCAGAATAGTACAGATATTGATTTTTAATTTTTATAGGTGGGTAATTGTACATAATACTATAATAAAATATTGCAGATTTTATTATCTATCTTAATTTAAAAAATACAATTATCTGATGCACGTTACAGTCCTCGATAAATCAATAGAAATGGAACGATAACATTTTATAGGCTACTTTATTACTATAGGCGATAATGTCGAATTTTGACTGTAAAATTTATTGCGTATTACGCGATCCGGTCTGCGATTCAGCAATATTAACACGAAATTAAATTTTCTTCTGACATTTTTTTCATTTTCTATTACTGTTGGCGGAAACCTTTAATATATTTCATCTGGCGTTTTCTTAACCATGGCACAGCGGCTGCTGTCTGAATAGCCACTTTGTAATATGAAGTGTCGGATTTAAATTTGGCGTTTGAATGATTATAGAGAGCGCTCACCTTTTTTTAATATTTTTTTTTCGAGTAGGGAAATGGTCCTAATTCATGCATCCAATAAAAAAAATAGAGCGCTCACCTGACACAAACTCTTTTTTCGTACGTGCTTATTTCGCATCATCATAATTAAGTTTATTTAGATTAGCATAAATTTTTCATGTTGCTTTACAGTTTTTAAACTTATTTTTAGTGTCGCTGCTCGGTTTTGAATGTTCTTTGAAAAACATGTCGTCTCAGTGTTTCTTGAGTTTCCTAAATTAGTAATTACAATAAAAGCGAAACGAAACAAAACATTTTATTTTATTGTAACCCCTACGTTTTTGACACAATCCAAGGGGTGTTTATTTATCTGCCCGTGGCATTTTAGCTCCCAAATGGATGTAGGTGCCAACTTTTATTTTGTTTGAAAGGTAAATTAATGGAGTGTTCTTAGATATAATTTAAGAAAATCTCAGGTGTTTGAAGATAAGCTCTTTTCTGGTTGATGAAGGGATGTCAGCAATTTCCAAAGGCTAGATAAGTACATCTACGCAAAATTTTAAATAATCCTGTTTTTATTCCTAAAATTCAGACCTGACGCTTATTCTTAGATCATAATAAATCGACACTAATCATCCAACGGGCTTCACATATTAATGCCTAACGGGTCAATTATCAGAAAAGCACATTGAAGACTAATTCCATCCAAATCCTTGTATCTATTAGATCAGTGGAGCAACTATCAAGCCCAGGTGAGTGCGAGGCAGCCCTGCTGGGCGGGGTGCGCGGGCGCTCGGGCGCAGGCAGCAAGGGCGCGCGCGGCCGCGGCTCCGCTTGGGGCTCCATATCGCGTGTGTTCGCGCGCTCCAGACATCGCACCAAGTCCGGTAGTGCGGCCATTAGCGGACATGAGAGTGGTGAGTTTTATGTCTATCAGGTTTTGAGCAACCATGCGTAAAAAAATAGAACAGAAGGATATTGTTAGGCTGTCATTAAGTTAGGATAGAACGCACACATATTTTTACTACATAATTTTGTTACAAACATTAACCTTGTGTTGATTATTTCATTACGACTGTCCTCTTTATTTTACTGTTTCCCTAGCTTCATATAGGTAATTGTTTATTCTAGGTCTGATTCGTATAAATTATTATGTATTACCAGCACATTGGGAACCTTCGGGTGACCTTTAAAGGTCACATACCAATATTTTCAATGTTTTCAATATAGCTTGTTGTTCAGAGCCGATCTACTCCGGTACTGGTAGCACTCGCGCATGGTCGCCACTGGGAAGTGAGGCAGCGCTGCGAGAAGCAGCGTCACTGCCTTTGTCAAGATGGCGGGCACCTGCTATCATCGCATGGCTTGAGCTGGCACTCGGCATGCCGCAGTACGCCACTGCAGTAGCTGACAATGTCAAGAGTGGCAAGGTATGCAGAACAAATCCATTATTGAGTACTTATTGCTTGGCTTTGTGACAGAAAGCACTGCGTTTATTGCATGGTTTGAGCTAACAGAAAACAAACTACAGCTTCTCACAAAAGCATAAATCTTATAGCATCAAGATTTATGAGGTAAGTAGCCACGTTATTATCAGTAAGTATGAACACTAGCAACACAATTTTCGGCCGAGCCTTTGCTTCCATTGCCGTAGGTGCCCAAGATGTCAAAATTCAAGACTGATCTCTTTACGAATGCTTTGTAGAGTTGGACGGCAAATTAACGTTGTCAACTTTCACTTGAACGTTGGTGACAGTCATAATAGTTAATTATCAATAGCTAACAAGTTACTTAATTGCCTAGCTAGGTACTGCTGAGATGGTTTTGCCACAATGTAAGTAATTTATCCCTGTGAATAATCCTGCCTTTGCATTAAGTGAACACTCATTGCAACATAATTATGTGTCAAATCAAATCAAATCGCTTATTTGTGATACATGGTTTACATACAGGTGTTCATTATATAATTATATAGTTCATACCATGATCAGCCACTTAGGCACACAAATTAATTAAATTTAAATTAGTCATGCAGGACAGACGCTAGACAATCAAAATCAGTAAATTATAACGTTTTAAAAAAAAATCTAGTCGATAAAAAAAACATCCACAGAGTAAAAACAGTTGTGTTGGCATATATCTATATGTCCACAGAGTAAAAAATACCTAACACTAATACACCACTTAATATTTACAGTCACGACCATATAAATAAATATGTACTTACTAAAAAATAACGATTGCAACTTTGAGATAAAACTATTATCATTATGGTATAGTTTTGAAATTAATATATTCCTAACACCATACAATTTCAATTTATGAGTAAATTGCTTTAGAATTTCGTTAAGTGTATATATATTGATGCTCTTCTCTGTACTTGAATTACAATATCTGTTTTGAGTTGTGAAACGGTTTATGTAGTAATCTTAACTTTTATTATAAATACAGTACCTAGGCACACTTCATAGATATAGATAATATGTGCTGTAGCCTGTAAGGTTAGCAACACAAAGTTATTCATGCTCTGTTGGATGTACCAACTGTATGAGGCTTCAAGCAGTATTAACACAAATTGTATTAACCACTTAGTACTCCATTAAAAGAATAACAATATAGAAAAGCCGCAGTGATTATATATTCAGCTAATATAACTTATTTCGCAATCCACATTATTGAGAATTCAATACTAAAATGGATATTTCAAGCGTGAATTATGTGAGAGCCAAAATCAATGTTTACATTTCGACCGGCCATAACTTTATATAAAACGACGGGGATTATATTTTCGTACATACAACGAATGGAATAAAAAACCAGTTTCATTACCCGCATCCATTTATAATTCCGAATGCGCTCATTTTATTAGATCTGTATGGAAATCAGAGGGCGATACAGAGCTCCCAGATAAATACATTGCAAAACATTTCAGTATTAGACGGAACGGAAACAAGAACATTAAAATATTCTAGCTGTAATCGGGAGTTTGATTATACGAGTAATGTCAAAACGTTTGATAGGGATGTGTGTAGTAGAGCGAGAGACGCGCATTAAGCGTCAAGTATTGTGTTCTGGTTGGTTCTAGATCCGTGCTTTGAATGGGCAGGTTCTGCTTGAGCTGTCTGACGCTGACTTGGAGGTGGGACTGGGCATCTCGCAGCCGATGCACCGCAAAAAACTGAGGCTTGCTATCGAAGAACGGAGGAGACCCGACCTCGTGAGAAACCCCAGTATAGGACAGCTGACGCATGCTTGGGTTGCTGCTGAATGGTTGCCGGATTTGGGATTGTCACAGGTATGAGATAAACATTAAGACTGTTTAAGTCCATATCAATTATTGTTATTACTTTTGTACGTATTGAAATCACAAAAAGAGGAAAAATACTGGGGCCGCACAAAATGCTACTTTATATTTAGCCTATGAAACATTTTCAGTTAAAAACAAATTTCAACCAACAGTACGCGGAGTCATTCCTGGCGAACTTGGTAGACGCTCGCATGTTGGACACCATCAGCAAGAAGGAGTTGGAGAAGTACCTCGGAGTGACGAGGAAATTCCATCAGGCCTCCATCGTGCACGGTATACATCTGCTCAGAATAATGAAGTATGATCGACAGGTCAGTATGGAATTAGGATTTATTTTTTACAGAGACAATGGAAAAAGAAAGAAAATGGAGCTTATTAGGTTTTTCGGTACTGTATCTCATTATCATGATATTAACAACTTTGACTTTGAAACGTTCTTGATTCTCAGAGAAGTAATAAATAAATGGAGAAAAGATACATTAAAAGTGACAATGAAATAAATTACACTCTCCGTCTCATTTACAAATTAGGGTCGAAATGAGAAAGCATTTTCACGTCCCTTCCGATAAGTGGGGTGAGATAACGAAAGGCAAATGAGCGATTATTCAATGAGCTGGAACAACATTTCCCGTCTCGCATTGCCGTGCCCTGTAATGTACACCCATCAATCATCGTGTACTCCGCTCATTCTTGGTCTACAGTTAGCTAAAAACCTGTTACATCACCTTTATTATTTTCCCTTCTTATTTCAACGTAATAAATTATCTGAGCTATCAATCATCGTTAAGTTTTTACAACATCTTTGTTCGTAGGCGCTCGCTGTCAGGCGGCATCAGTGCGAGAACGTCGACGCCGATCCTTTAGTGTGGACCAATCAAAGGTTTATGCGATGGGCTCATAATATTGATTTAGGTGAATTTGCGGAAAATCTAAAAGGTATGTTTATTTTTTTTTATAATATTAGTGTTAGAAGAGTAGACTACTAATCTTATTTATAACAGACAGTGGAGTGCACGGTGGGCTAGTGGTACTAGAGCCATCGTTCACCGGTGAGACAATGGCGACCGCACTCGGCATTCCTCCATCCAAGAGCATTATCAGAAGACATTTAGTGGCCGAATTCGATGCTCTCATCATTCCAGCGAGGTTAGTTAACAACGCACTCATTTATGTTTCTTTCCAGGAAAATATAATATTTGCTCTAGAAATTAGTGCGGTAAATATTTATAGAAATATATATCGTCGCATCAATCAACTTGCGATTCGATATGTTTCGTACTTACATGATGTATCTATGTAAATGTTATATTTTCTTATTGAGTATGTTACCTGATATGAATATGTATTCACAATTTATATTATTATCCTTGAATATATTTAGCAGTTTGTTTGGTGACAATGAGCACAGTATAAATATATTATTATCATAACAAAGTTGATCAAAGTTCTTAGAATATTTCTCCCATAACTGCATTATAACAAACGAAACAATGGAGTATGTGAGTGGTGACCAGTGCAACGATGTTGTGGTGAGATGCACAGTGCATGTACCCAGTACCCAGTAGTGACCTAGTGGCCAGTGGCACCATGGCACCATGACACAGTGACACTGAGCAGTCAGCCCCCTCCCGTACGTGAGCATCTGTAGTTGATTATAATGTGAGGTGCAATCCTGCAGGTATACGATATTTTGCCAGGTGGAAGAACTGCAAGTGGAGACTGCCCGAGCATCCTTGTTGTCCACAAAACAAAGATAAACCCACGAAAATCAAAAAACTCTCGTTTAAAAAATAAATTATCGCTTCGGAGCCCAAACCTGTATCTGTGTAAAATTTCCTGTACCAAAATGTTTGTAAATCGCTATTTTTTCACTAAACATTTTCTTTGCGAAAGAAAATTTGTATCAATCTACCGTCAAAACTCGCTCGTTTTTTGAAACTTTTTTGATGGAAAACTTTACGAGCGGTGAAGACTGATAAGTTATCGTAGGGATCGTGGTTTGTAAGTAAAGAATATCAAAAGTTGGAGCGATCGGACGCGTTCACAATAATAATATTATTTTGTACCTTCGCCTTCGTCAGTGTTAGATTCAATGTTGGACATTGTGACCCCCTAGAGTCCCGATCTTACCGTAGATTAGATTCGTCACGTTAATGTTTATTCGAGATTGATCAATTTGGTAAACTAGTAAATGTATACAACTTAGTTGATATTATAAAGATATAAGCATGAAATGCTTCGTATTATTCATAGGGGGTAGCTCATATCCCATTACATGCATTCACTTAAAATATTAAAGAGGATTCATTTGAATTTGAAACTTTTAAATTATTGTAATAATCGGTGATTTTAAAATCTTTACAATTGAATATTCATAGGTGTAATGACAGAACCATCACCATAGCTTTAGGATTATAACAATAATAGCATTTACTAATACTGTAAGATAACTATGTTTTTGACTTGTATACATTCATATTGTAAAGTTGACAACATTGTATATTAGGTTCACCTGTAACGATATCGATTAAACTATAAATGTGAATAAATCCTGATAAAAAAGATAAACCTAAGGGGCATCGAGTCAGTTTCTTTTTATTATCCATCACCCTAAACTCGGCGATCCTTGCATCGAGACAGAACGGTAACGACCATTTTATCGATACATCATGAATGCCTCTCTGTCATCATCATTAGACCGCACTACATAATTCAGACTCTGTCCACTTTTCTCCTTCCATGCAACGTTCCATTTTGTTTTACAACAATAATTTCCAACACGTTGACATTTCGTGCTTGATTCAATGGATTTAGTTATAATTTTGATTATACATTATTGTTGTTATTTTAATTCGAGCGCACAAGGAAGAGTACTGTTCACTCCAAATATGTTTGCTTCTCATTTACTCTAATTGCCAATATTGGATCCAGTACTTTTCTTTGACCTGTAATCCGTAAATCTTTACTCGTGTTTCGTTTATTTGTATTCATATTCGTACACAGTCAGCATGATTCGTATCATTTCCAGCAAAGTGCATCATGCTTTTGATGTCTATGCTAAATATTATTGAATTACCATTCACTTTTAACTGTCTCTCGTAGCTTCCAGTGAACATAAATATGTGAATATATAAAAATGTTTACGTTAAATTATTTTCCTGTCAGGAATAAAAAAATCAATTTAATATTATAGTCCGACATTGTGACTTTAAAATATAACTTAAAGACAATCTGCATGTGAGCTTTTTGTGTTAGCAGATATAAAACATGAACAAGTGCAAATTTGAGAGATTTAAACGACCTTAACAGAATATGCAAACATCGCTCTGCCTGGCTTATAATGTGATCTCAAATTTGTACTGCTTCCGTTGTGTAGTGAAATCAAATTATAATTGGTTTTCAGAAACTTGTTTGGTCACCAAATCAGGGTGTTGGGTAGACCGTTCTCGAGGTCTGTTGCTACTGGATTACCAGGCATTGATCTTAGTGGAGACTCCAGAAGACATAGTTTGAGGGTAAGTCCTGAAAATGAATTCAAATTAAACATTTCAAATATTCGAAGTTCCTGCTTGAAGCGTCACACATTCTTAAATAAAATTAATCAATCGTTAATTCATCCAGAAACAGGTCAATAACTTGATAATGACATTACTAACACCTGATTTTATTTCAGGGTTCGATAACTCGAGCTCTAGGGGTGTTGAAACCAAAGCACGAGAGGACATCTCCCTCAAGTTCTAGCGAGAGTTCGAGCGTGTTGAGTCTGACGCAACCCTACCAGCTGTCGTACTCGCCGCCGATAGCCGTGCGTACGTTGTCACAGTTGAGCATGACGTATGCGCCGCCGCCCACGCTGCAAGAGTACGAGCCAATCTATACGCCACTGAGTCTGTACTCGCAGTCCAGTGTGTCGACAAGAGACAGCCTGACAAGACTGAACGATATCAAGGAAAATTCTAGTATAACTCATAGGTAAGTAAGTCTTATAGATTTGGCTAGTGTTATGATTCCTGTCCAATTAATTTATGAAAATGATGTATTAATGAATCTGTATACGTATGATGATAGGGATGTTAATTTGTGAATTTCTAATTTTGTGATTCTTAAATATTTTGTGATTACGTGTTATGCGAACTATTTGTGGTAACGTGTACTGAAATATCATTACAAAATATTGATTTTGGTGAACACAAAATGTAATAGCTATTGTAATTCAAAGAGAACCACAACAGAAGTCGATTAATTGCCTAAACACATTACTTGAGTCAACGCAGGAATCCTCGCGAAATTTAATAGAACTTGTTCCCTTTTACGTTTTAACTTCTTTGTACAGAATCCAACCGTGTTTTATAACCAACGGGATCGGATGACTTAATTACTTTTACATGAGTGAGAGACAAAGGTTTACTGTTTTCCAACGTACGAG
Source organism: Acronicta alni (assembly GCA_964056405.1). Lineage (NCBI taxonomy): Eukaryota > Metazoa > Arthropoda > Insecta > Lepidoptera > Noctuidae > Acronicta > Acronicta alni. The sequence goes on along the minus strand of OZ043927.1, from coordinate 9,230,303 downwards.
TAAATCTAACTTCATACGTAGAAGCATTTCCACTCTATGGTTGCGTTAATGTTTACCTACTTGAATTTATACATACAAATTTTTTTGAATACAACATTCAGAAAAAAATGCGTTTTAGACTACGTTACCGTTTTGGTTTTTAGGTTAGGGTCCATAAAGGGGGAGAGGGCTACTTTACGTTATAATAATTATATTAAATTGTTCTTACTGACGCATCGGATGTAGGTACAATTGTTAACAAAAAGTCTGTAGGTACCTACTTCGTAAAAATTATGTAATTTATTTTAGATTTGACTTGATGGCTTAAAAAATTACATATTATTAAAGACTAAAGAGGGTTATGCCAATGAAAGCCTATTCTAAAAAAAGAATAACTATAATATATAACACTTTCTAAAAGGTACGGGCATAAAGCAGACCATGCTCACCGCGTGAGCTCGCCTCTGCCGGCCAAGTCGGCGGACGACGCGCTCATAAAGCAGAAGCGTCACCGGCGCGTGAAGAGCATCGGTGACATCAACGCTTGCACCAAAGCACCGGTGTAAACTCACCTTAAGTCAATTATGTTAAGAACTCTGTCATAGAAGCTATTTTTGAACAGGAATAAACCAAACACATTTAAATAAACGGATAAAGTTATGTAACAGGAAAACAAGGAATTATATTATATAAAAAAACAACAAAGAATACGTAATTTATTAGAAGCCATGTGGGGTCTTTGGTCCAACTCACAAAGAGTTTGAGAAGTGTGACCTTAATTCAAATGAAGTTCCAATCCAAAGACATTTAAATATTACGAGCTAAATCTCTTTGTTCCAACCGAAGATTGCCAATGGTTTTTGTAATTATCATAAACTTTGGTACGTTGGTAAAACGATTCAGTATTTGGGGATCCAATATTACATATTACGTATAGCTCCTCAATATTAGCGAAAAGATAAAATTTGGTAGGATTTGTACGGTCGACAAAAGAGTTTAGTATAATTAAACATCTGTGTTTTGTTAAAGATTGTGTAATAATGTATCACGTAATATTTGTCATAACGTAGGTATTGAAAGCTGCTACACATCAAACCCTTTGACGGGTAATTATTTAAATAATTTAACCAGCTGTTGAGATGGTTTTATGCCTGATCTCAAAAATTGCTTGTATGACACAGGTCTAATTGTGCCCTTTACCCTAAATGTTATTTTGGTTAGAGCGTGTCTGCTCAGTGTGTTGTAAGTAAATCCTCTTGTCCTCGATGTTACCCGTCCCCTTTTTCTTGTACACCCAATTTTATTTCAAATTGTCGGCATCTCATTCGTTATAGAAAATAAGATTTAAAGTTATAATCATTTGAATAGTTCTGACATATTAACAATTCAAGTATTCAATTCATTCTATAGAACATTTTAATAATCATTGTTTCTCATTAGATAAGACTGCTATGAAGTCGTTGTAAATGATTACTATAACCTTTAGGGACAATTTAGAAAAATAAAGAGTATTATCGTGTAGAAATCAATCTGAAAACTCGTAGTAAAATATATCTTTTTAATTTAGTGAATAATTTAAATAGAAATATGAATAAAAACCCGTAATTGATTCAAATCGATATTTCAATTGGATTAATTAATCGTTGGATTGCCAATGAACTCCTGTGTTAAGCTGTAACCACAACAACGTTTACATAAAGGGATTAATTAATATTAAAACCAAAGATTGTGCGGACACAAATATCATTTTCTACAAAGTCGCATATCATAACATTCAAATGAATTTGTAAAAGTAATAAAATAGACTGAGTTTTAATAATAATAGTTAAACCTTTGATTATCTTATGATATTCAGTATTACAATATACAGGATAGTAGTTTAATATTTGTAACTTTTAATGTTTTTGGATAAGTTTTTCACACTAACCATTTTACTTATAAAAGTATGCAATGTACTATTATCTAATTAACGTGGTCATGAGCTGCAAACCTTCACCGCGGAGGAAGCGCTCTCTGTTGGTGGGCTCCATGAGTGCGCAATTCAACGAGTCGAACATAATAACCGATTTCTACGTCTCTACGGAAGAAATCTTCTGGACTGTTTTAAAATTTGAGATCAGTTGATGGGGTTCAGTAAATTTGCCGAACCAAAACCTGGCAGGATCGCGTATTGCTTGAACGATGGCAGGTGATACAGTTATTAATCAGTAAAATCGTAGAAACATTTCGGGGTATATCGGAATACCCCGAAAACTTTCCTCAAACATCTATGAGGATCTTTTATATTTTTTTGGCATTTTCCATGCTAAGAGGAGAGGGATTTTGAATATTTCTGAACTGATAAAAGCGAAAATATTTACGTGTCCAATTACGCCGAATGATGAAGGTCCATGACCTTTTATAAAATAACCTAAGTAAGAAAAATACTTTTATAAGTAAAATGAGTATTATAGCAGTCTATTAAGCACGCTGTATTTACTTGCCGAACACTGTGATAACTATATACTCTCACGCATTGAATAAACCCAGAGCTTTTGACTTCAATATTTTATAACAAAGTACATACTTAATAAATTAGACGATTTATACAAGTACATACCTAAAATAGTTAATTAATAGGTAAACGTACTAAATTCTCAACGAGCTTGATCCTACTTTTGATATTGATGTGTATTTAACTTTTGTTATGTTTTTATTGTTTTATTTATTTAACGTGATTTTCATTTTGTGATATTTGAGTTACCACTTAGTTAAAAATTCTTAAAAACTTTTAAAATAAAAAATGTGAAATTGACTTTGTACCTTTTATTTTTACCTGCCTTACGTTGGTGTGGGATACTCGTAAATTGAAAATTGAATAGGGTAAACTTATAGAACACAAAGGATGTGATGAGGGTCCCGGTCAAAATATCTAAACAAATATATTCGAAGGGAACCCGATTTATTTTTCAATGGCTTACATTGTTGGCGATAGAGTGAAGGCCGTGTTCTTTTATTCGGTGCGGTAAGGGCCACTAGCTATTTATTTAATAGCTCATTCCAAAGGATCTACAAAAGAGGTGGATAAAGGAACTACTCAAGTTTCCGGGGATTCCAATGGCAGAAACACGCGGACTTCCCTTTTGATGTTCGTTGGACGTAAATATTTTAGTTGTTCATACCTTCCGTGGATTAGACACTTTTACTATATAGTGGTCGTAAGCGGGACTGCTAAGCTTGAGGTCTGTGGTTCATATTCGATTCCCAGATCAAGCATAGTGTTTTTAGGGTTTTCTTTGAAATTCTCAGAGGTAGCTTGGAATTTGGCTTTCCGCCTATTACTTGGGACCTAAACGTACCAGTAAACTGTGGGTATACATTATTACACCTCTGCCTAACCCTTCGGAGAGAAGGCTTAAATCTACATTATAGTATGTTCATATTATGTATGTGTTTTTTCGGAATTTTAGAAAGATCAGAGAACAGAAATAACTGCTACGGTATGTGCTGTGTCGAGATAATATATGTTCTCAACTGATCTTTTTTTCCTTTCTTACATACTAGAAATGTGAATAAATTATATACTTAAGCAGGTACATTTTCATCTTGATATCTGGCTGTATCTCCTCACATTCAACACATAGGTACACATGAAACACAAAATTTTACGATATGCAAACGATATCTACGTGTGCAAACGTTTAATTTATTCGCTCATAAAATATAGAAATGTAAATTACCGAAGAAACTTCTGGAACGCCAGCGAATATTCAGGAACACTTAAACGATTCCTCTTTCGATAATATAGTGCAAGAGCTATCATCTGAAGTCGCCAGCGAAGTGAACTGTTCAATTATTTATAGAAGCTGTCAGCTTTGGGCCGGGAAAAGTTCATTATTGCGGGGGTCCAGACGTATTGCATGGTATAGTGAGCTGCTATGATTCGAAGACGTCTGTGGTGCAGTGGTTTGTGAGTCGGACTGCTGATCACGAGGTCGTGGGTTCGATTCCCACAAATCACAAATATTTATGTGATGAACATAAGTGTTTGTGTTTGTCTGGGTGTTTCTTATGTATTATAAGTGTGAATTTACAAAAAAAAAGTATATAAGTATTATATCCATTGTCTAGTACCCCATAGTAAAAGATCTGCTTAGTTTGGGACTGAGTAAAATTGTCCAAGAATATATTTATGATCTGCAAGTTCTGCAACTCCACGACATGCGTGTATTTTCCGTGAGTGTGAGAATTATGAACTATTCAAACTAGTTCTGTATTTATCAATAGTCCGATAGGCCGTGGCCTAGAGGCTTTTGTAATATTGTTTTTAATGGAGATTGAAAATTCATGTTCATAGATTTAATCTATTTTTTGTTGGGAAATTATTTATTACACCATTTCAGCAGCTGCAAGTTATCATAAGTATAAAGAAGGAGTAATTGACGGAGCTAGGTACAATTCCTATGAACTTAAAAATTACTTTAAAATAAAGAAAAAAGTCATAATTAATTTAAATATAAAGATAGGGGAAGTCAACTGAAGACCTATGGCGCAGACGGCAATCGCTCAGGCCTTGCGACAATTCTTTAATGGAGTCCGGTGATTGTACCGGATCACAGCCTCTCATGATCGTGGTAAAGTAACACGAATCGTGACTATAAAGCTACTGAAGGTAAGTACGCAATTTCATCATCAACCCATATACTGTCCCACTGCTGGGCACGGGTCTCCTGTCATATTGAGAGGGATTAGGCTATAGTCCACCACGCTGGCCTAGTGCGGGTTGGCAGACTTCACAAACCGTCGAGAAAAATCTCTAAGGTATGCAGGTTTCCTCACGATGTTTTCCTTTACCGTTTAAGCGAGTGATAATTAATTATTAATACGCACATGAATTCGAAAAGTCAGAGGTGCGTGCCTTGGGTTCGAACTCGAGACCTTCGACTTGGCAGTCCAATGGTCATACCACTAGGCTATCACTGCTTTTTAGTACGAAATTTAATCAATCATAATACGACTATCCTACCGCCTCCCGAAATTATCCATGAGGATTTCCATATAATAACAAACGAGGTCTTGCAACAATTTTCCCATCAATATTCATCTTTCATAAATCAATGCTAATACGTAAAGAACTAACACAAATAAAGTATCATTTATCCATGGTATTACTATACAGGGTATAAGGAGAATGATAGTCAAGTTGTGGCTAACTTGGCAGTCGCATCACGTGCCGGCGCCCCGGGACATTCTATCATTACGCCGTGATATTGTGGTGCTGTGTACACTCGCTATAAATTGCTAGCTTCTCTGTTAGATTGCGGAAACCAACCAGGAACTCAGGATATTGTAGCAAAACTCGATTTTACACAATAAGTAAATTAATTCAATTAGACTGAAATTATCAAACACATAGGTAAATGATGTATCGCCTTATTTTTAGCATTTAACAATAAAAAAATATGGTATGGTATGTGAAACTATGTAGGAAAACATCGTAAGGAAATCTGCATACCTTAGAAATTTGTCTCGACGGTTTGCGAAGTCTGACAACCCGTACTTAGGCCCTAGTACGGGTACTAGTATATAATATAAAAAGGTGTTGCCAATAAGTTGTGGCTTACCACGGAATTAATTTAAGTGTGGAGTTTAGGCTTAATACGTAGGTACCTAACACGTTTTTAGGCTGAAATTAAGGTAACTACTGAAAAAAAAACCTGTAACTAATTTAATAAAGATAGATTGTGACATTTTTAAACATTACATCAGATCTAAGCATACCAGTGGACTATGGACACACAAATTAATGAACTACGATCTCTCGAAATACGTCACTTTTTAAGATTATGACGAAATTAATTATGTTTTTAAAAAGTTTTGAGAATGTAAGCTAAGCAAATCTTTGCGGATTCTTCATCTGGAATGAGGTTTGCAACAAGGTGTCGTTAGCGTGGCGCAGGCGCCGGCCGGCGGATAAGTAGTCCGCTGAATTCCAAAACTCTTGCCAACTCGCCACGCTTAGTTAGCGAACTGTACTTTTCTTTTCAATTCCGCAAAACGACCCACCACTACTGTGAATGTATTGCGAATTTTTATTAGGTTCCATCCGCGACTTCGTCTGCGGGGTGTATTATACGAGTAATGTAAAGTCGGTTGCAAATCTTAAAAGTAAATACCTACTTACTAGCGCTACATATATTAGAAAAGACCTCAAGATAATAAGATACGTTCGAATATAAAAATCTGAAGTACAATTAATTTTACGTATTACCAATATGCTGGACCTCTTTTTTGTAGGTGTTTGCATACAACAGAAGGGTCAAACTGTATCTCAGTATCTACTGAATAAATGATATTCAATTGTAAGTCATACTCGTAAATACGAGTATGAGCTTATTTAAAAACAGAAGAAAGATTTAGTTAGTTCTATAAATATAAAACTAACTAAATCTTTCTTCCAATTACAAAATATGACGGGATCATCACGGGTAACATAGCTGTGTTGATAAAAGCTATGACCCAAATCATTATAAAAAGTCCTCCCAATACAATAACGACTTATTGATAGATTAAAATAGATAGAGGTTATTCTCTATCTATTTTAGGCAGGATAAAGATACAATAATATTTCTTTAGTCACGTACGTAACTAGTTATTGGAAACGCGACATTAAGTTACAATATCGCTGACAAAGCTCGGTTGCCGCACTCGAGTGGGCGAGACATGGAATCCACGCATTTTATGCTGTCAGCGAAAATTCAATCTAGAAGCTGAAGTAAATCGACGCTCCGTAAAGGCAGGAAATATGCAAAAATATTCCTATGAGCTCAGGAACGAAGTTGAAGCATGGTAATATTCGACGAAAAATAAAAAAAATGTAATTCACAATTTCGTTTGTTTATTTTAGCTATATCATACGGGACTGCTGACCTTTTTTTTTGTTTACGGGGGAATCCTTCAAAAGTCTTCCGATCTACGCAACAATTTTCTTTGAGATTTGAGATTACCCACTAAAACGACCCCGGTGGCCACCATCAGCCCCCCCTGTGCAACGCCTATTAAGGCACATCCCTGGGGGGACTGCCGACCTAGTAATCCAAGAGTCCATGGTACAATAATAACAGGTATTCTCCTCTCATGACAGTTACACGTAATTGGTTCACAGTGATATCATCGACAGTCTGACGTTTGATATATTATGACTATGTGTAAATAAATGTGTAAATAAATTACCTGAGGAAAATGCATTTTTTCACTTGCTTGTTTTTATAATGAAACAATTTTGAAAAGTAATTGTATGATATTAAAAAAACAGTACAACTACTAATTCAAAATTTATGAGAACCTCGAGAAAACGTAATAGATGAAAAACGAGAGAGAGAAATATAGGTGGCCTAATATATTATATTAATTATAAATCTCCTGTATTTTATTGAAGATATCAATCAACGGCAACACTGATTGTGACGTCACCGCGTACAAACGTTCCAGTAAGGAGTAAGTTCGATTCTCACACCAAACATATTGTTACTGGATTTTTCTATGGAATTTTCCGTAGCAGCTCGGACTTTGCATTTATACCCAGTTACTGGCGATAGGCTTGCCTCCACATGACACATGATACCGCCACATGGCGCGTAAGAAAACATACCTACTCGCCGGGTAGGTACGTTTACGATAGATACGCTTCCGTGTATCCAGACGTGATGATGTGTTATGATAATCGTACTATTATGTTTGTATATCACAATATTTGTGACTGCCTTGAACGAAAAAATGCAAATCCTAACTTCCATTTTTGAATTGCATACTGGCACGAAATAGTTCCAAGCTCTTGTAACGTTATCACCCTTCACCAGTGTGACGAAGTACAATCAATTGTTAGAAGAACCAAACCCATCGTTTACCGGCAATATACTCCCAGCAGTAAATCAACTTTCTCCTATTCCAATTTCCCCGATATTGGATTACAATGCACGACGCCGTAAACTACCGATCATGCCATAAATTGAATCGAAACGGACTCTTGGCAATCATCCGTACAAGATTATGAAATCAAAATAAGCAATATTTGAATTTCATAATCTCGTCATATACAATATTTGAAATACAGTCAACGCATATAGGAGAAATTTCGAAGATTGAAAACAATTTTTAACGTCGTTATAAGGAGTACATAAAGAGTACATAAGGAGTACATAAGGAGTACATAAGGAGTACATAAGGAGTACATAAGGAGTACATAAGGAGTACATAAGGAGTACATAAGGAGTACATAAGGAGAACATAAGGAGTACATAAGGAGTTCACCAGGAGTACATAAAGAGTTCACCAGGATTCGTATCGAAGGTGCAGGAGGGAATCTGAAAAATATACGCAAATACTAGTATGCAGATCCTGTTTACTACATCTTATTGTAATGTACATTTTTTTTTATTATTAATACCGATAACGTACCTTATTAAACATGGCCTACTATGTTTTGCTCTTACGAGCGTACAAATACTTTTATGAAGCTAAGAACGATTTAAATTACTATAATGATACCACGGCCTCACAGAAAACCGGCGTGAAATAACGTTTTCGTTGTGTTTCGTCGAGTGAGTGAGGATACCGGACGCCCAAACCCCTTAAAAGGGCGGCAACGCACCTGAAACTCCTCTGGTGTTGCGGGTGTCCATGGGCGGCGGTAATCGCTTACCATCAGGTGATCCGTCTGCTCGTTTGCCCACCCTATCACATAAAAAAAAAAAAAAAATGTCAATTTATAATTTAAATTCAAAGAAATCATGAATGCTATAAAAACATTTTTCAGCAAGCCACCGCGTCAACTCTTTTTTAAATTTAGAAAATGTCATTTGTTTGAAATTATTAGGAATTTTATTGAATATTTTAATACACATTATATAACTATTATTAGATGTCAAAGTCAGTCTAGTAAATGGTCTGTAAAATTTATGCTGATGTCGTGCCCGTCTACTATAAGAACTAGAAGCTTCCTGAAAAAGGCTTTTTTGCTTAAATACAAATAAACATGCATCCAAAATATACAAGCATGGAACAGTTAACATTTTATATTGCCTGTAAAATGGCCGGCAAGAGTCTATTTGTTGCAGGCCAAATATAGCTCTTAGGCATTTTTTTTGCATTATAAATACATCGTCTATGTCTACACTTCTGCCCCAAATGATAATACCGTAACGTAGTAGGGAACCAACATACCCATAATATGCCGTAATTGCGGCTTCTTTAGATACTACTTCACTAATTCGTCTCAACGGATAAACAAAACTATTTAATCTTGAACAGATATCTGCTATGTGTCTTTTCCAATTACAAAAACGATCGATCGTGATGCCGAGGAACTTATACACATCTGTTTCCGATACTGTCACCCCATCGTACGAAACATTTAGTTTTAGTGGTTTAGATTTGTATGTATGAAATTGCAATTCATATCTGATTCATATTCACATCTGTTAGTACCCTTTACCACAATTGTGGTATCATCAGCAAATAACACGCATTTATGATTTAAGGCATTTATATACAATAAAAATAAAAGTGGATCCAGTATACTACCCTGGGGTACACCATGTTTGTTTTCTAGATAATTTGAAAGTGAAGATTCCACTAATTTTGAACGTTCATTGTATTTAGAAACTGACGAATTGTCGCCTTTTTTCTAGATATGATTCTAACCAGTTACGTGCCAAGCCACGGATTCCGTATGCAAAAAATTTGTCGAGCAAGCGTTTATGACATACAAAATCAAAAGCCCTGCTCATATCCATGAAAATAACTGAAGCTGGTATGCTTTCCTCAATACAATCACTCCTTATGTACTCCTTATGTACTCCTTATGTACTCCTTATGTACTCCTTATGTACTCCTTATGTACTCCTTATGTACTCCTTATGTACTCCTTATGTAATCCTTATGTACTCCTTATGTACTCCTTATGTACTCCTTATGTACTCCTTATGTACTCCTTATGTACTCCTTATGTACTCCTTATGTACTCCTTATGTACTCCTTATGTACTCCTTATGTACTCCTTATGTACTCCTTACCAAGCCCTCAAAATAAAACCCGCTATCCACTCGCGCTTATAAATTGCGGCAACGGTCGGCCGGCACTGATGCAGCGGCGCTGCGATGACGCACTCGTGGCTCGAAGGGGGGGTGTGGCGCATGCGCAACGTAGCTCGGGTTGCGATCTTCGTCTCAGGTATTGCTATCCTGTTCCTTCACCGATTCCTCGTGCACCACTATCTTATGCGCGCCTAGTAGTTTGCGGATTTTTATTTCGACGAATTTAAATTACGTAAAAATAATTACATTTAAAAAATTAATAAAATATACTGCATGGATGCACACGTCTATTCCCTATCGCGGTCCAGGGGTAAGGTGAAGGAAGGTGAAGGTGAAGGTGGAGTACATAAGGAGTACATAAGGAGTACATAAGGAGTATATAAGGAGTACATAAGGAGTACATAAGGAGTACATAAGGAGTACATAAGGAGTACATAAGGAGTACATAAGGAGTATATAAGGAGTACATAAGGAGTACATAAGGAGTACATAAGGAGTACATAAGAAGTACATAAGGAGTACATAAGGAGTACATAAGGAGTACATAAGGAGTACATAAGGAGTACATAAGGAGTACATAAGGAGTGATAAGTATGTGGGCACGTCAATGAAACACGACAGCTCAGTGCGGACTGGTTTATTGTTCACAGAATACGTAACACTTTTCCCTATCAAATTAAACACATACATAAAGAATGATACACATATACATATACATATATATGCTGTAACGGAGTTTATCTCTTTATAACCTTATAGATAAATCTACACACTACAGTTAAGTCTATTTATTATTGACATTCAAGTCAGACGGAATACTTATGACGTTATAAAAATAACACTATACATTTTTAAACACTTAAAATATTATATTCTACTTAAATAGTAGTTACAGCTTTTCTATAATTGTGTCAGGTGAGTAACATCTAACAACTAACCTAACCCACAACAACATACAATAAACAACAAATTACATAGATTTGAGCATCTCCTCACAACGTATAGCAGCCTTCCTGCGTACGCGAGTATTGTTATCAGCCAGTGGAGAGGGTAGCGAGACCGAAGATGACTGCGGCGTACTATCCGCTTCCTCCCCCACACTATCAAAGAACTCATCCTTGCCGTCAGAGTCTGTTTTAATACCCGAGGAGTCTACGCAATTTTCATCTCTTATCACCTCTTTACTTTGATAATCAGCATCGTTGATTGCCCTACTCAAAGAATGACGCGATTTACGAGTTATTATTTGATCAATATGTCTTTTGTGAATTTGTCCATTATTCGCTTTAATTGTATAAGAAACCGGCCCGGTACGTTTAGTCACTACACCTTCTGTCCATCTACGCCCGGATTTCGTATAATCACGCAACATAACCGGCTCGTCTTGAGCTAGCACTCTCAGCGGGCGAGCACTGCCACCGCTATCAGCGTGCTCGCTCTGCAGCTGGTCATTGCGTACGCGTTCGGCAGCGTCAGGTCTAAGTAGGTCAAGACGTCCGCGCAGTCGTCTGCCTAGCATAGCGACTGCCGGTTCCCGTCCGGTCGTACTTTGTTCCGTATTTCTATACGTAAACAAGAATTTATTTAATGCCGTACTATAATCCTCTCTCTCTAATTGTGCCTTTTTCAACACTCGTTTAACCGACCGCACAGCATTTTCTGCTGCCCCATTGCTAGAAGGATGGTACGGTGGTATTAAAGTTTGCTTAATACCGTTACGTTCCAAGTATTTAGCGAATTCATTGGATGAAAACGGTGGCCCATTGTCGCTGACTAAGCGCTTAGGTAAACCAAAACGTGCAAATAACCGTCGCAAACAATCTATAACAATGGTTGCTGATGTCGTCCTGACTTTTTCGGCCTCAATCCATTTAGAATGGGCATCAATAATGACAAGATAATAATCGTTATTGAAGGGACCGAGAAAATCTAGATGCAGGCGCGACCATGGCTCGGCGGGCCACGGCCACGAGTGTAGTGGTGCGGCGGGCGGCGCCGGGCGCAGCTCCCTGCAGGCGGCACACTCCCGCACCACGCGCTCAATATCAACGTCTATGTTTTCCCACCACACATAATTACGTGCAATTTGTTTCATTTTAACAATTCCCGGGTGGCCGTCATGAATTTCACTCAGAACTAATTCTCTTAACGATTTTGGCACTACAATGCGATAGCCCCATACAATACAACCTAGATCAATATGCATGTTCTCTCTTTTATCATAATAAATCTTTTCTATTCCGCTAATTAATCTATCAGATGTCCAGCCGTACATTATGAAACCGTATATTTTGCTTAACAATGCATCTTTTCCTGTTTCAGTTTTAATGTCTTTAAAACTGATCGGAAAATTGTCTTGTGCATAGTTTAAATAGCTACATTCTCGGTCTATCTTTCTGAGTTGAGTATTAGGCAACTCTAGAGGAAGCCGTGAAAGCGCATCAGCAAAACAATTTTTGGTCGAAGTTACGAATTCGATGTCGAAATCGTAAGCTGCTAACTTAACTGCATAACGTTGTAGGCGGCTGGCAGCCGTCACCGGTATCCCTTTATTTTTACCAAAAATGTAACTCAAGGGCCGGTGATCGCTGCGAAGTCTAAAGTGCCTCCCATAAACATACTGGTGGTTATAGCATGAATTTTTTTAGTATCGGTATGTAATCCAGATTTATCAATTTTGTATCCCAAATAAGTAACACTGTCCTTAAAAAATTTACATTTAGTAAAAATTTTTCTCAACCCATTTTCATCGAGCCTTTTAAGTACGGCTTTCAAATTAGCTAAGTGTGTAGCCCTATCTTTACCGGTAATACAAATATCGTCAGCAAATACTGCCGTTGATGATAATCCACTCAACGTTTCCTCCATGATTTTTTGAAAATTTTCTGGTATGCATTTGATACCAAAAGGTACTCTTTTATAAACGAAGGTACCTACGTGAGTCGTGATTGCCGTCATCGGCTGGGAGTCTGTATGTAAAATACACTGTTGGAAAGCGTTAGATAAATCTAGTTTCGTGTACTGTTCACCACCCCCTAACGTCGCGAACAAGTCCTCGATCCGTGGCAGCGGGTAATGGTAATCTTTCAACAAAGGATTGATTGTTATTTTATAATCACCGCATAATCTAATATTACCATTTCTCTTACCACCGGTACTATAGGAGTACCATAGTCTGACCGTTCTACTTTATATATTACCCCCTCTCGCTGCAACCGATCGAGCTCCTGCTCCACCGGCTGGCGCAAAGCCAAAGGTAAAGACCTCGCTTTCACAAAAACAGGTGTGTTGTCTTTTAAATACAACCTAAATTTAGTTTTAAATGTGCCTAAACCTTCTGCAAAAACACTCGGAAACTCGTCACGTAACGCTGTCGCCATCGAGTCGTCGTCGGTCAAATTGTAACATTCTACAACAGCCAACTTCAAATTTCTTATCCAAGTACGACCCATTAGTGGAGGTCCACCATTCTCAATAACAAATAACTTTAGTCTTGCATGATGTTTACCGCAAATAACATTGACAAAAATGTAACCGATTGTCTCGATGACGTCACCCGTGTATGACTTTAAAGTTATCGTTTTATTTTCTATTGGAATATTAGAGAAGTGGCTATTGTAATAATGTTTCGAAATAACAGAAATTTTACATCCTGTATCAATCTCAAATCTACATTTAATATTTTCAACAGTTAATTTGTATAAAACGGCCCATCGCCATCATTTTTAACTACTAAATTATAAAAATTACAACTGTCATCATCCGTATCGGATTCGTTTAAAAAGAACTGACCTTTGTAAGCTTTTGCACTCTTGTTTTTCCTGCACACTACTTTTAAGTGACCTTTTTCACCACACGAATCACAATTATATTGCTTGAACCGACACTTGCCCTCTGTATGACCCGTTTTACCACATCGCGAGCACGTGCGCTGCGCACGTCCAGAGCCGCTGCCACCGGCGCCGCCGCCGCTGGCGCGCGAGCCGCTTCTGCCCATGCTAATCTGACGCAAGCCGTCGTCGTCCTGCTGTGTCTTACTAAGCCTCGCACTGGTCGAACCAGCCGAAGCACACGCCGTAGCCGCGTGCCGCTCCGCCGCCTCTAACGCCAGTGCTAACTCCACGGCACGCTTGTAATCGATACCTCGTTCTGCAAAGATTCTTGATCTCATGTCTTCATCGACTAACCCCGAAACGAATTGATCTCTCAAACACACTTCTAAACAGGCGCCAAAGTTACAGGTCTTTGCTAAATGTTTTAGCGCTTGAAGGTATTCGCGAATATTTTCACCTTGCCGTTGTATTCTCTGTCGAAAAATATGCCTTTCTGCTATTTCCGACCTGTCTGGTTCTAAATGTTCCTTCACTAATGCAACAAGTTGATCATAAGATTTTGTTTCCGGGGTGTCTGGAGCACATAAATCACACATTAGTTCGTAACATTCCGCGCCTACCACCGTCACTAATGTGGCTACTTTTAACGAGTCATCAATATTGTTCAAAGTAATAAACTGATTGACCCGTCGTACATAAGCGTCCCAGTTGCTGTTTCCTACATTATAGGGTTCTATACGTCCAATAGGCATTTTAACAATATTTGCACACGCGTACGTAAGTAGCTCCTCGTCGCCAGTGATAAGTATGTGGGCACGTCAATGAAACACGACAGCTCAGTGCAGACTGGTTTATTGTTCACAGAATACGTAACAGAGTACATAAGGAGTACATAAGGAGTACATAAGGAGTACATAAGGAGTACATAAGGAGTACATAAGGAGTACATAAGGAGTACATTAGGAGTACATAAGGAGTACATAAGGAGTACATAAGGAGTACATCAGGAGTACATAAGGAGTACATAAGGAGTACATAAGGAGTACAAAAGGAGTACAAAAGGAGTACATAAGGAGTACATAAGGAGTACATAAGGAGTACATAAGGAGTACATAAGGAGAACATAAGGAGTACATAAGGTGTAACTTCAACATTATAAATAGGTACGATTATTAGGTAATTAAAATATACTATAATTTCCTAAACAAAGTCATTCAGTTTTGAGCGCTTGGCGGCCCGGTGCAGCCGGCTTTTCAACCAACGAAAGAAAACGGAAATGGTTTTGTGGAGTTTAAGGATGAAGGGATGTTAAATGAAGTTCGGTCACATTTTTATATAAATATTTTACTGGCCATTTACAGATAGATATTATAAATACATATTAGACCTAACTATGAACGACCTAACTGAATGGGTGCGGGGAGACGACTGCTGCGCCGCGCTAACACAGTAATGCGCCTGTATACAAATCGAATGCGTCAGCAGTGTCCCTACAGTTTGTTATGCGATTAGGTACTCAACTAATACTTTCTTTTATCACCAGTAAATGTTATAAAAGACTAGAATTAGCAAAATTAAAAACTTGATTGATCCTATCTCACTGAGAATTTCTCAGTAAAGTAGCTCAATACAATACAAATACAAAATACAAAATTATTTATTGGGAAAATATAAGGTTACATTTCATAAAACGTTTTTGGAGCCTCCTTTTAAGCAAACAATGCCTGTATTAGAAGGCCCCGCTCTTTCACATCACTGTCGTACACTTATACTGACAGAAGTCAATATAGTGTACTTTGACCTTAAGGGTTATGCAACGTAAGTACATTTTCCAGAATATAACTAAGTACTCGTACTAAGAAAAATGATGTAACTAGTAACTAGTGCATGCATTGTAGTGTATAGTGTGTTATGGTAAGTAATGCAATGTGGTGTGGTGTGGAGTGGTGTGGTGTGGTGTGGTGTGGTGTGGTGTGGTGTGGTGTGGTGTATTAACTTAATAACGTAGTAGGCAGATAGGTACATAGGTAGGTAAGGTAGGTAGGTAGGTAGGTAGGGTAGGTAGGTAGGGTGGGTACATAGGTAGGGTAGGTAGGAATTTTTAATAGCGTTATAGGCAAAACAACCTTTGCCGGGTGAGCTAGTTTAGCATATATTATACATATGAGATTCATTTCAGCTACTCAACGTGTCCCAAGAGTGCCTCGGTTTCCTCATAGGTAAGTGGTTTCATCCAATCTATTACACTTTTTTTACAGTCGTAGTAGCTTTTGTTGTATACGTAAACATGTTTATTAATTTTGTTATAGAGCTGAGTAGCGCGTTTATTGAATTGCTTGCAAGCGAATCTAGTTTTTGTTAAGGGAACTGCAACAGCTAAATCTTTTCTCCTTTTTGATTTTTCGTTATCATTAGATGGTCGGGTTTTATGTATTTTTAGTATACTTTGGGTTACATACAGTTTCCTTACAGAAAGTAAATCACTTATTTGGTATAAGCTAGCAGTCGAAAATCTTTTATTTTTAAAATACATTATTTTAATTAATGCACGCTGCGCTCGTTCTACGTTTAAAAATTTTGTTTTTGCTGCCCCGCCCCAAATTGGGATACAATATAGTAGTACAGACTGGGCCAGTGCTACATATAGTTCATTAAGGAGATTTCTGGGACGGTTCTTACAACTTTCTATTTTAGATGGAACAATATGTCTGAGGGTTTTAAAGATCCAACTGAGTTTCCTTATTCTCTCAGAGATTTGCTCAAGTTGAGAGTACCAGGACAGAGCTTGATCTACCACAACTCCAAGATATTTAGTTTGAGCGACCTTCTCAATACATGGGCAGTTACAGCTTCTGTTAGGCACGTTTCCACATATGTGTACTTTTAAATTTAACTCTTCCATAGGCTGTGTTCTGTTACTGATACTGAAGCATATGTAGTTCGTTTTACTTGTATTTAGGGAAAGTAAATTATTCTGTAGCCATTCAGCTACGCGAGCCATTCCTGCCTCTGCACTCAGTTTGACTTCGTGCCAGGATGAACCAGAGAACACAATAGATGTATCATCGGCGTACGAGAATACTTTAGCATTTATTATTGTCATATTACAGAGATCGTTAATGTACAGGAGAAAAAGCGTAGGCCCTAAAACACTACCCTGCGGGACGCCGTATGACACATCTACATTGCTACTGGAGTACTGTCCTATTTTCACTCTTTGTTTCCTGTTGGACAGGTAGTCTTTGATTAAACAGAGTGCAGTCCCTCTTATTCCAGCTTTTTCCAGCTTCTTTACAAGGATTGGGACAGAAACGGTATCGAATGCTTTTTTGAGGTCTAAGAAAACAGACAGGCATTTATTTCCCCTGTCAAGGTGCTCAGTTACAAGAGAACTTAACGCAGTTACTGCATCTTCAGTACATATGCCTTGCCTAAAACCAAACTGCGAATTAGATAAAATATTAAATTTTTTGAAATAATTAATCACTCTAACATTTATAAGTTTTTCAAGCACCTTTGATATGGATGGTAAAACTGAAATAGGCCTATAGTTGCAAACCTCGTCGCTGTCCCCTCCCTTGTAAACTGGGGTAATAACGGACTGCTTTAGTGGAGCCGGGAAGACACCTTTTTGAAAACAGAGATTGGCAAGGTGAACTATGATGGGAACTGCTTCTTTCCTTATGTATTTTAAGAATTTTGGCGAGACATTATCCCAGCCAGGGGCACTGTCTGCTTTCAAATTCATCAGAATTCCATTCACTTCAGTGTCATCCGTGTCTAGTAGCACGAAGGTATTAGGTTGTGATCGTAATGTATTCGTTTGGCTATTAGGAATATTATTTAATTCGGGATTTATTGTTTGAGCAAGTTGTTTTCCTATATTAGCAAAATAATCATTAACGTAGTTTATTGACTCTATGGGGGTTGTTTTTATATTTAATAATTCTATGTTTTGACTTCTTAATTTATTCGAGTATGTGATAGTTTTTATATTTTTCCAGAGTAATTTGTTGTTAGATACTGATTGTGCAAGTAAATTTCTTTCATATTTTCTTTTCAATTTTTTTATTAAATTATTACAGAAGTTTCTGTATCTTGTATAAGTAATTTTTAATATTTCATTATGAGGGTCTTTACGATTTTGAATTTGCAATTTATTTCGGTTTTTGATACAGCGAAGGATGCCCAAGGTGATCCATGGCTTTATGATGCGTTGATTGCTTGGAATATTTTTTATGTTAGTGTTTTGATTTATAGCGCTAGTTAACATATTAATGAAACTATCAATTAATAAGTTTGGATCATTACAAAATAACAAATCTGATACATTCTTTTTCTGTAAATCTTTTAAGGCTAATTCATAATTTAGTGTGGTGGTGGCCCTTTTTACGTTTTTAATATTTGTTTTTAGCTTCGTTATAGCGATGAATGTTGTATAGTGATCAGTCACTGTAGTATGCAGGATAGCGATAGATGCCGAGAACCTTTTGTGTATTTTAATCATAAAATGATCCAGACAGCTTTGCTCCCTAGTGGGCAAAGTGTGTCCAGGTAGAATACCGAAGAACGATAACATATTTAGATAATTAACCCTACTCTTATGGTCTTGAGATGACTCGGTCTCTTTGGGTTTGATGTTAATATTTATGTCACCCGCTATTATAATGTTTTTTTGTGATGTTAATGTGTTTAACTGTGTGCTGAGGGAGTCAATGAAGCTGTCCGTATTAGAGTTAGAAGGAGATCGGTATATACAATAAACAATGTTACCCAATATGTCCAATCGCAGACAGGATGCTTGAACTAACTGTATTTCTTTAACTTTAGGGTTCAAAGAGCCCTTAACATATACAACCACGCCGTCATTCTGGTTCAACTGACGAGTCGTCATATATGAGTTGTAGTTGTTTATTTGCGGAATCCCTTTATTAGCGTGCAATCTACATTCCGTTAGGATAATAATGTCAGGTTCGAATTTAAGGGTAGATAACGTGATCGCAAAGTTGTCAAAATTACCGTAAATACTCCTTATATTTTGAGATATTATTGTGAGATCACTTTTTTTTACACAGATATGTTTATGGAGTTCTGTAGAATCGCATTCTACCGTACGGGCAATTTCAATGCTATCTATTTCAGACACAGTGCGCAGTGTATTATCCATTAATACTGAATGTCATTTGAATAACCGTGAAGATTAAGTAAGTATTTATTTCAATGTATTTAGACAGTAAGTAGCTATATAAAGCGATCATATTCGTTTGTGTTTTTTGGGTAGGCCGTATTATTATTTTGCAGTATTGTATAACGTGTGCATAGTTGAGTATAAGTAAGTTTTGAGATTGGGTGTTGGAGTTTTGTGTAGATGTTTTGTGTGTAAGATAGATAAGTATAGTATGTGTGTCTTGTTTAGTGAAGTTTCTTTTTTTATCATAATAACCAATTGAGTACATCTTCAAACCATGCATAGTGGGAAATAATTTCAACATATACAGTAATAATAACATTTTACCATTTAGAAGGAAATGATTAATAATGTTAATGGAAAATAGTCATTTGTCCAGCAACAGTTTATGTACCTGATCTTCACTTCTTACGATTATAGTTGACGAATTTTCATTCTTCTTAATGTATACCTTTCCGTAGGCAGTCCAGCAAAACTTGAAGATTCCAGCTTTAACAAGGTCGCGTGCAAGGAAGTGGAGGCGAGAGCCCTTAGCTGTTAAGTGTTCCGTTATGAAGACCGGGGTGTCTTCTTGAAATCCCATGTGTTTACAGCACAACTTGTTTTGATGTTTTATGTTGAAAGCCTTGGCCATTTTTAAAGTTTCGGTCTTCAGGATTGTGGAGCCAATTTCCACGACAATAGGCGTATTTTGTTTTTCCGCTGTTTTTCCGCGTACTCGGTATATATCCTTGATGTCGTATTTTTTTATGGTACAATGTATGCTTTCAAAGAGGCACATAGCCATTCTTAAAAGATCTTCTTTAGTCTCGCCATTTTTTCTCGGCACATTTTTAATCATTAGGTTACTCTTCCGATTTTCAATTTGCATATCCTCAATCTTAGTTTCTAAAACGGAGATATATTTTTTGTCTTCACTAGACTGCATCTCGAATCGCGTAATCTTTTCTTGAAGGTCCAGGTTTTGTGCGGTCAAAAACGCAATCGATTTTTCTATTTGTGCATTTGTTTGTTGAATCTCCTGAAGTTTTGAATTAATTATCTGTGTCTCTTTCCCTTGTTTTTCATTAAAAGACGAGAGCATTATTTTTATTTCTTCCTTAAATTTATTTAATTGTTTGATAAGGGAATCATCCATATCATCTCTGCTTCTTTTGACTCGTTGGAATACATAGTTCGGTGGAGTTTTGTGTGTGTCCACTATGTTAATTTCCGTGTCCGACAAGGACTTATTCAGGAAGTTAGACTCCGTAGCAGATAGGGATTTAGGCGGAGGCGTGCGTTTCATTTCTTGACGCAAAGTTAAATTAATAAGTTAACTCACCGAACAGGAACGATGCGACAAAGTCGCGGTGAAGTTACGTGGTTGATAGGCGACGCGCGGTGAAGTCTTGGTCTAGGCGGGCGAAGCGGTGCGCCGGAGCAGGACACAGGTGTGTTGCAAAAGCTACGTAGTAATAGCTAAGTTTTGATGTATGCGTGACTAGTCCGCGCGGCCGACCTCAGCGAAGCCAAAAAGGGATAGCAATAGAATAGAATAGAATAGAATAGAATAGAATAGAATAGAATAGAATAGAATCTTTATTTGTGGAAACATGAGTATACACAAAGCATGTAGGTTGGTCAAATCATTATAAGAAGAGCAGTCATGTCTGGCCTTCACGGCGTACAAATATTACAGGTACACTTTAGAACATCATTACAATTCATTACAAGGGCTTTTCTAAAGTATAAATAATAACAATTGATGTATAATACAGTAAGTTTCAAAATATTGAGTACAATGTCAAATTATTAAAGTCCAGTTATAAAAGTAATTTTATTAAATCACCTACAATCTTTCATTCATTAATTTTTTTTAAATTAAATTATGTTATCATTTAGGTATTCTGAGATGTCATAGTAGGCCTTCTTTTCTAAGAACAGTTTTAACTTGGCTTTAAAAATTCGTGCGTTCTGTTCCTTCCATATTTTAGGAAGTTTGTTATATATTATGGGAGTCATACAGAAAACACTTTTTCGCATTAATGTGGTTTTAGATGGATGGATACAAAGAATAGTGTTATCTCGTCTGTTGCGATTTACTACGTCTGATCGTCGTGGAAATAAGTGCGGATTAGATTTTACGAACATAGCAGTTTCTAAGATGTAAAGAGAGGGGAGGGTTAATATTCTATATCTCTGAAAATAGGGTTTACAGCTCTCAGTTGGATCCAATTTAAACATGGCCCTGATGCTCCGCTTTTGAGCCTTGAAAGCCATTTCTTTGGTAGTCGAGTTGCCCCAAAATATTACTCCATATCTTAAGTGAGATGCAACTAAACCATGATATGCTGTGAGTAACGCATCAATGTTAAGAACCGGAGCTAATTTATATAATGCAAACGCAGAGTTGCTTATCTTTTTACTGAGAACTTCAATATGCTCCTTCCAATTCAGTTTTTTATCAATTGTCACTCCAAGGAATTTGGCTGTCTCAACCTCTTCTATTAACTTATTGTTGTATTGGACTTTAAGGTTTGCCATAGTTGCTATACGCTGACTAAAGTGCATTACTTTGGTTTTGTCAAGATTAATTTTTAGATTATTGTTATCCAGCCATTGTACTATTGATGTCAGAGAGTGATTAATGTCATAGTTATAAAGTTCTTTATCATTACATTTAATTGTTATTGTGCTGTCGTCAGCGAAGAGTGTTATAGGTTGATCAATATGTGTTGGTAAGTCGTTTATATATAGTATAAATAGCAAATAAATAATATAAATAGCAATTATTAGAATCCTCTCTTTCTCGCGGGTCGAGGCTCGGGGCGCTTCTGACGCGGTGAGTGCCGGTGACTTCTCGCACAGGGTTTTTCAATTATCTAGTTTAGTGCACTTGTAAGTAGAACTATTATCGCAGTTAGATTATTATTAGATTTCTTAAAAAATTTGACACACGTCTGTACTAGGCGATGGTTTGGAGCTCAGAGTTAAGATTTCAAAAGAAAGGTGTGAAATCTTCAGCCGTATAGAGAACACATGCATTGATTAAATGAAAACCAAATTACCTAATAGAAAGACTAGTCTAAGAGTAAAACAATATAAAAAATATTGTTAACAATATCTTGAAAAAGTTTTTCAAGATATTGTTAAAATGATTTTTATAAGAATAGCTTGGAAAAATCTATTTCATATACCCATTTGAAATAGATTTTTCCAAGCTATTAAATAACATCATTATCAACCCATGTACTGTCCCAATGTTGGGCACAAGTCTCTTCTCAGATAGAGAGGGATTGCATTTGGAGACTGATCCTTGCAGATTGATTTAACATTGTAGATATCACATATCCATGAGCTTTTCTTTACGTGCATATAGGTGTAATAAATAATAGTAATGATATTTATGACAAGGCTTAGTGCCGCCAAAGTTTGTTCCCACCGCCGCGGATGCTATAGCGATGTGCCGGATGCATCCCACTACACTCATGCTATAATGTTCCTACGTGTACCTCGATCTCGTGTAAATTTAATGCTACCTGTATTAAACATCCTAGAATTTCTGATCGAGGTATTATGTGATTTTCTATTAAGTCTTTCGATTCGGATTTGTTACCTATTTATTGAATAGCACTAAGCAATCTCGGTGGATAGCCTAATCCCTCTCAATCTGAGAGTTGACCCGTGCCCAGCAGTGGGACAGTATATGGGTTGATGATGATTTGAGAAGTAGGATTTGTATATAACAGTCTCGTGGCTACTGCAACCGGCAGGGTAGGTGGTCAAATAATATGTCACTGGATGGCGGCACAGATATTATGTGATATAAATAAGCATTGTTCACGCCATAAATACTCTTTTGTGAGTACTCTTCACAAAAGAGTATTTACTTGTTTCATTTTAAAAGAATATTTTTTTGACAACAATTTTCAATTGGAAACGAAAGATTTGTAAAAAAATACGTATTAAAATTTGTTATAATTAATTGTTTAATTGTATACCTAAAAAGCGTATACACAAGCATTAAACGTGTTTTAGTTCGTAAGTGCCAAATTGATTACTATGTATCTATGGTCTGAAAATAAATATATATTATTATTATAAGTCTCTTGCAGACCAACTAGGCAAGTTTTAACCCAACTTTGTTGAACGAATAGTTTATTTGTTAAATTTCCTATTGTAGTTCGTAACCGTTTGTTTCATATTATCACAAACAATACACCGCATACATTGTTCATTGCATTATGTTAGCCAGAGTTTGAACGCTACAGTTTCACAAAAGTCACCATAATTGGTTCACTGTATCGGTTTAGTGTGTTGCAATAAGTGGATAGTGGTAGATTGCTTACTGATATCAATTTCACTTGGAAAAATAACGCTATAAAATAAGTAGGAATATTATATTTCGCACGGCACGGCTATACCTGTACTATATGTATATTCGGTAAGGTGAAACTAAAGATCAGGTAGTAAATTCTTAAAGCTAGATCGGATACATTTATATCTACAAATTAAAATAGAAATATATGTATATTATTCTTATTTACGAAGATTGCAAAATTATTAACACCATCGTCGAGGCGTACCTATTACGTTTTCTACTCTATAACATTGCAACAAGAAATACACACATCAACAAAGTCTAGGGATATTTTATATTTCATCAAATATCTAAAAATCTATGAAGAATTTTCTGATATAGTGTATCGAAGAATGATAGGTTATTTTAAGGTCTTTAATAAAAAATAAAATCACTTCGTTATTTTATTGTTTTAAATAAATAAAAAATATTTTTTAATCGCCATAGAAAATGAGTATGATAAAAAAACTTCATTTCTTCATAAAAAATCATTAATTTTAATGAAAAAAATCTTATAAAATCTAATTACTAATAATCAGTTTTGCCACCTCTTACATTAATTACACATTGACATCGATTGTTCATACTTAAAATTAAATTGTCAATGTGTTGCTGTGGTATGAGGTCCCATGTTCTTTGCAAGTGTTCGTAAAGTTGTTGTTCCGTTGTCAAATTTGGCGGGAAATCTCTCAGAGCTTTTCGTTGTAGCATGTCCCAGGTATGCTCGATAGGATTTAAGTCGGGCGAGTGTGCAGGCCAATCCAAAACTTGAATATCCCGGTCTCGGAGAGCTGCCGACACCGGCCGCGCCGTATGGGAAGGAGCATTATCGTGCATGAGTAGAAATTCCTGGCCCATTTGTATTCTGTGCGGGACAATAACAGGCTCTACTACCTCTCATGGTATTTTTGTGAAGTCATGCTGCCTTGGATCCAAACGAGCTGGGTTCGTCCGCCAAGACGAATTCCTGCCCACAGCATGATTGTCCCGCCTTGGTATGAGTGGACCTCCTGAGGGTGCCGTAGACGGCTTACTCTCCCTGGTGTTCTCCAAACGCGTGTTCTACGTGAATCCGGATGAAACCCAAACCGGGACTCATCGGTGAACAGCACCAAAGACCATTGTTCGTCACTCCATGATAACTGCTCCTGAGCCCACGAAAGCCGCCGGCCGCGATTGCCACGCCGCAATGCTGGAACACGTAGCGGTCTTCGAGCATGAAGACCAACCTCATGCAACCTCCTTCGCACGGTTTGGTCACTTACCAGCAGTTGGTGATCCTCCTGGAGCCTTTGTACTAGTTGCATCGCTGTGATATTGGGTTGTCTTCTGGCGGTCATTTGGAGAAATCGATCCTGTCGCTGCGTAGTAACACGATATCTACCCGTGTGCTGTTCAGCCACGTCCCCAGTATTGCGATAACGTGACCACAACCTTGATATCACGTTTTGGCTGGTGTGTAGGGCCTCAGCAACGACACGTTGAACAGCACCACTTTCTAACATGCCCAGGGCTCGTAACATTTCATCTCGACTCAAATGCCGACGTGACATGACTCTTAAAGCTCACACGGCACGTTAAATTAAAAAAGAAAAAAAAAATATCCCTTTTCATTCATTAATATTAATAAAACAATTTAAATTTCCCTTATCGTAAAGAGTTATTAACAATTTTGCCGCCGTATTTTTTTTTTATTTTGTTTTTTTTATTTTTTTTTTCAAATTTCGGAAATAGAATAAAAGAGATTTCAGTCTGTATATAAAGTTTTTATAGAAACTAATAAGATTTAAAACTATATAGCCGTAAATAATTTAGGATTAAGGTATCCCTAGATTCTGTTGATGTGTGTATTTGGAGCATAACTGCTGGAGCTCTGAACTGCATTAATCCCTATTATTACTCTAATGTAATTAATTAAAAAGGAAATAGTAGTATTTATCTACTGTAGCGACATCTACCGCGCTAAATAGCATTACTTATTTTATTTATTTATTTTATTTTCACATTTAGAAAACTTACAGCTAGTTAACACTTATAAAAATATTCTATGATTAAGTTACGAAGGCCTTAATCGCGCAAGCAACATTCGCAACGAAAAGTTGCATATATACAACCGCCCGACATCAGCCGTCGGGCCGTGGCCCGCCAAGCATAACAACCGCCTGGTTGGAGGATCCTCCCTTTTCGTTAGAGGGGCAATACACCTCGCCTCTCCACACTGGTGACCCCGACGTGATCCCAGTGTATCCATACTGGTGACCCCGACGTGATCCCAGTGTTTCCACACTGGTGACCCCGAGCAGAACATCAGCGCAGCCTTCCGGAGACCAGAACCTTCGTCATCACCTTCCCCACACAGCAGCCTTCAACAGCATCGAGCAGCGAGTCACACAGCCAGCCAGCACTCTTCCGGCTTCAACGGGCAGCCTGACCACATGCCTGCAGCAGACATGCAGCCTGGTCAGAACCCTCAGCCGACATCAGCGACTTGGCACAGCACACTGCACTTCGGCCGGTCAACAAGCAGAGGCCGTCTCTCCTGGTCGACGCAGCAGCCAGCCACTACGCTTCGCTACGCTTCACTGCACCACCTCGACGCACTGAGGACTACACAGCAACAAGCATCGCCCCGACTCACTGGGGACTCATCGCACTCACCGCTCACAGTCCCGACTCACTGCGGACTACGCGGTATCCGTTCCGACTCACTGGAACACGCACTCCACTGGCACTGGCAAGCTCTTCAGACGCACTGACCGCTGACTCATCAAGATCATCGACCTCCGGTCTCGGGGGGGAGTGATGTAGCGACATCTACCGCGCTACATAGCATTACGAAGGCCTGAATCGCGCAAGCAACATTCGCAACGAAAAGTTGCATATATACAACCGCCCGACATCAGCCGTCGGGCCGTGGCCCGCCAGGATCCTCCCATTTCGTTGGAGGGGCAATACACCTCGCCTCTCCACACTACTTATATTATAATTGCGAAAGTAACTCTGTCTATTACGCTTTCACGCCTAAACCGCTGAACCGATTTTGAAGAAATTTGGTACAGAGATAGATTAGACCTCGGAGAAAGACATAGGCTACCTTTTGTCTCAAAAAGTCCTTTGAGATTTGAGTCAAACCACAGGCAACAGCTAGTTTTTTATATGCGACTACCATCTCATTGCAAAACATGATTTACTTCTTTATAAGCTATAATATAATTCTTACTTATTTAATTTACAAGTGACGACTTTAAAAATTAACTAAATTTACTGTTTACATGATGTACAAAAAAAAATACTACTTGGGTGTAAACCAAGTGCATCGTCAATATGAGTTGAAACACACACACACGCACTATTGTAGAATATATGTCTAAGTTTCTTATTTTGATATTTTATGTATCGAGGCCTAGCACAGGTTACTTAAAAGGAGTTTTTTTTTCAACCAGTCTTTCATTGAATTCCCAGTTCATTCAGTAACACGTGAAGGAACTATTTTTAGTGAGATCATCTCTTTGAGTGTATCCGACTTCCTTACCAAGCTTTAACTATAAGATGTACGCCCCCAACATTTGCATGCAATTAGAACGGGAGCAGGGTCGCATTACCATTTCAATTGTGGAGAATGAACGAATGAGCGTTCTATTCACCTAACAACTCCAAGTGAATGGTGTCGGTTGGTTGATTTTTAAGCTTTTCGTGCCACTGGCGCCTCAAAGAGCTGGCTTGTAAGCTGGCGCGAATTAGCTTCAATCGGGACTTAGTTCGTTCTTATTGTGGCAATGAACAATGAACATTATCCTGTCCGAAACTTTGCTAGCAACACCTGTGCATCGCGGAACGACGGATTATCATATTTTACTTCCGAATTTAACTTTGTCTCAAGTTTGGTGAAACAGCTTTTGTCATGGCTAGGGTTAACGAAATTCCTCATAATGGCTAAACTGCAATCTTGTCTTAATACTTGTAATTAATGACCCCTTATGAAGAAGAATTACTGCAGAATACCTGCACTTTAGAGATGTCTATCAATATTTGATAAAAACAAACTTTCAACTACTATAGTTTGATTATTTGTTATATCGTAAAAAAATACGCATTTAACGATATAATATTTAAAAATTTAAACGATAAAATTTTTGCGTAACATTACTACCTAATATTTTAACGTAATCATTCTATTAAATGTTAATAAAATCGATCACTCACCAGAGTGAATAAGTGATAAACTTGGATATTGTGAATAGCAAGTTTGCAAGTACGGGAAGGTTCGAGGAATACGATCACCGCGATCGCGATAGCGATTCCCCGGGGCGTCGTTAGAGAATTTTCCGGGAGTGAGATGCGGCATCCACCTGCGAGCTAATAACGTCCTACCGCGATTGGGACTCCCCTGCCGAGCGAGCTCATCACTATAAGAATCGCTATTTAAGAGAAACGCCTTCGATAAGATCGATAAGTTTCGGCTAACATGGTAGTGATGTGACGACTGTTCTCAGTCCTCTCCATCAGTTAAGCAAAATTGAATATCCACTAGTACATTTATGAAAATACATAGCTTCATTCAATGTCATGCCACAAATGTTAACGTTCACATTAGTGTGCGTGCAACATAATTCCCAGAGAAGATTATTTACAAACTACCTGCACTGGTGCCCTTACTACTACCCTTACTAAGTTTTTTTATACCACTACAATGTGATGCCACATTGCCACAAAACAAGGTTTTTCTGCCACAAACTGTTTGGTGGCAAACAAGAATACGGCCCACCTAATGGTAAGCGGTTACCATAACCTATAGACGCTTGCAACACCAGAGGTATCATTTGCGCGTTGCCGATCCTGTAAAACAAAAGAGGAATAGTTGGGTTGGCAAAATAAGGTTCAAAGTCAAAGACAGAAAATCCTCAGTTAGGTACTGAAAATATTCTCGATTAGGACCACAGGACAAATTGAAAATACTTATTAGGGAAAATATAACAGAATAGCGAATAGCTGTTGAAACCGTGTTCATTCAAATTTACAGTAGTGATTTAATTTTTTTTCTTTTTAGTTTATGTCTATATTAATCTATCACACCGAAATAACGTAGAATTATGAACTGGAGCACCACGTACTAATATGTAATGTTTGTCGACGGGCGATTCGGTCCGCATCGAAATGTAACGATTTTACGTGCCCGAGCGATGCGCTCAGCACTGCAAACAGGGCACACGGTATAATCCTATTATCTACCTGTTTCACATATCTAGCCGAACTTGTTTCCGCGTTGTATTTACTACATACACAGTTATTGTAGATGTTTCTCAAACCGAATTTATCTTTTAATATTTCATAGCTTAATTAAAAAATTGAGTCATCAAGAAAAACAAGTGATGGTTCAAATCAATTGTATTGTTATAGCCAATAGTAATTTAATTTAGTTTTTTTTCAATAATGCAGTAGTTGTCAACCTAGTGATATGAGCGTTACACTGCCAAGTCGTAAGGCTCTAGACAGATGGACTACATAACAACTGCACTCCGACTGCAAATTTACAGTTTGAATGCAGTTAGTGCGACTGCAATAAAACTACAAACCAATCGTGCAGCTGAAATGCAGTCCGTCTGTCTAGATCCTTAATCTCGATCTTCAGTTGGAACCGAAGGCATGGGACCTCTGGCTTTTCCCAACCGATGAAGGAAAACTTCATGAAGGAACCTGCATGCTTGAGGGATTTTCTTAACGGAGTGCGAAGTCTGCCAACCGACACTAGGTCAGGGGGTTAGACTATGGCCTTACCCCTCTCATTATGTGAAGGAACTCTTGCTCACCAGGGATTGTAAGGTTAATGATAAAATGAGGTACCTACATAATGTACTACTTACTACTTCTCTTCAACATCCTTTTCAAGATGTAACACTTTTTCATAACACGAAAATAAAAGCTCCTCTTACAAGAAAAAATAGGATAAATCACACTTCAGTGGCTCAGGTAAATTTGTCATTTTAATAGCAACCCTATCTATATGTAAAGCACAAGTGGTCACAGAACTCAGCGGGGGCCATATTTTAAATAATATATTCATAAGAATCTGGTAAAAGCACAGTTTCCTCGCGGTCATCGTGACGAACAAACACCCCTGTGGGTTCTGCCTATTACAATATTCATGAACTATGAGAAACACGGAATTATTCCGAGATTATTACTTGGTATCAACGGATCTATTACTATGCTAATTTTCATATAATACATAAAATTTTATTCATATTGATGATTATCCTTTCATCCCATAGAATCTATACACCCAAGTTTAGGTTTAGTTATTTTTTTAATAAGTTGTCCCACATTAGGTTTTTCTCCTGTATCGTGGGTGTATTCAAAAACACATTTGTTACGTGTTTTGTTCTTTCTTTCTTTTTTTCTTATCCTAAGAGACTTCTACATTCAGCCATAGGTATTAAGTTATAACTTAAAAAACATACATACCAACACGCTTGCTCCTCGAAGAGGTGTTCTAAATGTACACCTACATGGCGAGGTAGATGGCGAGCCTATTGCCATTAACCACGCACAAATTCAAACTTAGAGTTGCTGAGAATTTCATAGAAAATACCAATAACACTTTTCTTGACCTGG
This sequence comes from Acronicta alni, assembly GCA_964056405.1. Lineage (NCBI taxonomy): Eukaryota > Metazoa > Arthropoda > Insecta > Lepidoptera > Noctuidae > Acronicta > Acronicta alni. The sequence goes on along the minus strand of OZ043927.1, from coordinate 9,200,276 downwards.
GAATCAAACACAGGACCTCAAGCTTAGCAGTTGCGCTTACAACGACTAGACTAATGAGGCAATATTAAGTTATACGTTCTGATTTATTGGTCTTGAGCTCGATTTCTTTGATTCAGAATTTGACCAGAATATTATTTGAGTTTCTCATTAGAAAGCTATGATGTTGTGTTTAGAACTGGTCATTTGGAGGATTTAATCTATGGAGGGAGGGAGGCTTTCGTTCAGCTCACGTCTTCCGATAAGTGTTCATCAAGAATCAACGTTCAAACTTCAAATAAAACAAAACTTAACCGCAGACATCACCGTAACATGCATACTTAATTAAATTTCCCATAGCTCCAGACAATCAGTAGATTTCCAAGGGAAACGCCTCAGTTATAAAAAGTGCTGCAACTTGGCTCTCGCTTGAAACTACTCCCAAAAGCATTATATTCCTTTAGACATTCATAAAGGTTATCCAAAGGTTACTAGGAACACGAATCTTCGCTTAGCTACATACTTTCAGAGGAAGCATTTACTTGACAAGTTTGTCCTTAAGTTCTTTTTAAATATTGACCTTCGAGCCTTTTCCCAACTGTGTTGGGGTCGGAGTCCAGTCTAACCAGATGAGGCTGAATATCCTCCGCCATCACACCTCCGCAACCCAATTTATGGGTAATATTGATATCCTGAGGATAGACTGGTTATCAGGCTTTTGGGCTACTGATTATCACTAACGATTGTCATAGCTGTTGATGCCAACAGCTATGACAACCGGGACCGACGTTTGAAGTGAAAATGTAACAGAAAAACGGAGCTATTATCGCATATATAATACAAACTGATGTCCGCGATTTCACTTGTATTCCAAAGGCCGTTTTAAGGCATTTTGTGGTAAAGAGATAGATACCCTTCTCCAAGGTCCAATCTATCTCTATACAAAAATTCATTAAAATTGGTTCAGCTGTTGGGGAGAAAATTTAACAATCAAAGTGAGTTGCTTTTGCATTTATAATATAGTATGGACGGCTTCCGCAGTAACGTTCTCTGTTTATATATTCAGCCAGCTCCATTCCAGTTCAGTTGACGCGTCAAAAGTCGGGTGTGACAGTGTCCGTCCGCTGTCATCGCCCGGATTTATGGATTCGCAATCAGCTTAAATGTGCCACGCTCATAGATTCACCTATTTCACCTATATCTAGACATGTAAAGAGCCAATTTCAAATCAGTGTTGATGATATTAAAGCTATAGGCCACATAGCTTTAATATCATCAACACTGATTTAAGCATAAGCTAGCGACTAACCGATATCATTTGACGAAACATGTTATATAGACATGCTACACACAGCGCACCGAGACTTGCCGGATTGCTATTATCACGTAACAAGATCGTTGCGACTGTTACGTTATGATAAAAATGTGATTTAGGTACATTCTATTGTTGCCTAGTTTATTCTTATCTTTTGATTTTATTAGGTTAACTGCCCAATTGATCTAGTGGTTGTAAGATTGGTGACTAAGTATAAGGTCCGGGGTTATATTTCCAAAGTTTAATTCAGAAATTAATTCATCCATCCACTGCTTTACGTAAGTCTCTTCCAGGGAAGGAAGCTAGACCAATGACACGTAATAAACCAAATATCTAGACTTTATCAAACCACAAATAGCTCCAGTTTGTAGGGCAATTCCAGTGAAAGTAATGGGCATAAGAACTAAGGTGTCAAGATGACAACGCGCAAGTGCAAATGCAGTTGCTGCTAACCATCAGGCGGCCAGTATGTTTGATTAACATCTATCACAATAAAAAAAATGTTATAAAACTATCGCAGTACATTTAATAAAGTGAATGCGAGCATCCAATCTTTCCCCCGGCCTGCACCACGGTTAATTAACTCCACTAGAAATTGCGCCAAAATAACTGTCAAGCACATATTGTCTACCAATTATAATACAGATTTGGTGAAGGCTTGTGACTAAAATTAATGACTTTGTAACTTTCTCATTGTGTTTCAATTAAATTGACTGTAAATGTTTGTTACAGTTACTAAAACTTACATACAATCAAGGTTTTATACCACTATTTTTTTATACCGCTAAGGTGTTAAAACAAGCATTTGGCCCACCTGAAGGTAAGCGGTTACCGTAGCCTATAGAAGCTTGGAACACCAGGGGCATCACTTGCGCGTTGCCGACCCTGTAAAACAAGGAATAGTTGGGTTGACAGTATAAGGGTCGAAGTCCTCCCACTGCCTACACAACGTCGCAGGGCACTGGCAACCTTACTCCCCATTAATTAATTAACTAACAGTAGGTAGCGAAATTCAAATAAATAGTCTGCAACGCAGTCTTGCAATCTTGCAACTATTATACCTTTTCATTCCGGCGAGCTTGAAACTAATTCCCAGTTTAATAGCCCGTGAAGCGCGCAGGTTGTAGGGGGCGGTTTAGCAACTTCGGTAGCAGCAACCTGACGAACAACCTATAAAACTCCCGAAGAATTACCGCCTCTACTTTAATTCGAAACGAATTTTAAGTTCGGCAACTGTCTAAGGTGTAATTATGGAGTTAACAGCGCCTTTGAAAGAGCCACGAAGTTTTGCAACTTCATCCAACGTATAATTTAGATGTTCAGTGTGGTCCTGTTTCTTGTTACGAGATACAGTCGCTTTGCGGTGGTTTTTCATTAAAAATCAAAAAATATATAAAAATAAATAACCTTAAATGGTCCTGTAATCGTTTATCTAGTACCCAGGTTACGTAGGGTAATTTTGCTAGCAGGCCAAAGTTTTTATTTTGTGCCAAATCTTATGAGGATGGCCTCATATGTATGGACATGGCCATTTTTAATTTTGTGGCAAACTGCAAAGTACAATATGGTTCTTTGCACTTTTTCAAGTGCAATGAGGCATGAAGTCATTACTTAGCTTACGACCCAGTTATTAACTAAGATTTAATAAAACAAATAGTTTGATCTGTAACAATGTAGGTATGTACTAAAATCAATTGCCTACATTGCAGAAAACAATCAATTCGAAATTCAAAGTCATCATCATATCCAAACACAAATTAACAAAGCACATGCAAAATTATAATGTGTGTAAATGAACGCCATTTTCTATTTAATTACTGTACCACAATGTAGGTTTAACGACTTAGTACTAGAGTACATTTTAGATCACAACATCAAACTTTAATGGCGTAAATACTATGAACGTATAGCTGCGTTCGAATTACAAAATTCCATCATAGAGTCATGCGGGAGTTGCGGTTCGAATCCGATAAGCTTCAAAATCAATTTCAGCGTGTTTACAGAGGAGGCGGCCGTCAAATAGACCGGTTAGGTATTTGCGGAACACCAGATAGGAACGCCCGAATATTTAGTGCGCATCGATTGCTTGGCGAATAGCTTAAATAATGTACATTACAGCGTAAGCATTAATTAAAATACGTTATTTGGTTACAGCTTATTACGTACTATATATAAAGCATGGTTTTTTATCACGGAAATTTTAAAAAGACAATGACAACATCGATGCTGATAATTAAGATGCTCATGGCGACTACAGTCAGGACGACGATTATCATAATCTAACTAGATGATAACGGCGCAGATGACAATAATCATGATGGTGATGATTATTGTGATGATACGAACACCTACAGGGGAGAGATCGAGTTAGGGGTAGTCAAAAACCCAAAGTTTGACAACCACTCTGTCCTCATAATATCGGTATGTCTCGAAATAGGGTCGCGGTAGTCTGATGGCAGTCACTTCGTGTAAAATACTTAAATTCATTCCCAGCTTAGATTTCGATTTCTGTTAGACTGGTGAAGGCTAGGAGAATGATGACTTCAAATTATATTTACAAGGCCATCAATAAATACAGTACAACAAAAAACTTTTGCTCAACGAATATTAAGTACGGTCAGCAACAAGTCGTTGAAGACAGCTAAATTTTGAAAACATAACAGCTCCAAAACTTGTCAAGAGGTTTTTTTATTAAGGTAACCTAAATACTTAAAGGTCATCTATGCAATTATTTCGCATAACCTTCACAGGTCAGTAACTTCATACTACCTATTATTAAAAAACATATTGAAGATTGCAACATGTTCACCGACTTTCGTTGCTGACTTTACCTACTTACGTATTAAATTTCTTTCAAAAACATTGCAGCATAGCGTTTAAACCTGACAAAATTATGCGACTGTCATGTAGCTCTATACGTAATGAGGTCAGCCTAAGTAGACTTTAGTTTACTTTGCATCTTAAAACGAAGCAAGACACTTAACACATATAGTCAGCTGTTTTTCCGACAGTGAACGTCGCTTGGGAAGTATAATATAGAGAGATGTAATAGCAGTCCGCCACTAAAGGCACACATGCAATAAACTCGAGCCGTTTTCCTGAGATACAAGTACTTGGGACTCCCGGGACGCTCTCATTCTAGGAGAAATACGTTCCTATAAGCTAGAAGACACTTAAACCTCCTGTTACATATTTATTTAAGTGTACAGATATTTGTTTAATGAATTTGTATTAAATTGTACACTATTTACGTAACCGACTACTTGAAGGAGAAAGTTTGGGCTCTTAGTTCAATTGTTTGTCTCTTAGTCTACTAATTCCGGGACAACTGATGTGCGTGAGTCATTTACCGTAGCCCTAGGTTGGATTTTTCAGGTTAAGCTTCAGTTTTTCCGTAACCCAACGACACGCATTGTTAGAATTCTATTGGTTAGGGAATTGCAAAGTAATTTAGAGTCAATTAAATATCTCATATTGTGACTTCGAACTTTTTTCCAGTAGTTGCGAGTGTAAATGTAATTTAAGTAGATTTAAATAATAAAAGCAGTATCGACATTAAATGAAGCGTATCCGAATTTAAATTAAGTATGTAAGTATTCACTGTAGTACATAATGTGTCTGGAGAGCAGGAACGCTCGCCATTAAATGAATCAGCGGGCTCCTTATTTATTTCGATATTCGGAACAGTGGCCAACCGAAACGAATTGCGGACTCCCGAGATTTCGGATGCCAGCTTCACTGCCAACTAACGTAGCCTGGCTCCTATTGTCATAGGTTTTTAAACTGTCATCTCCGACACCAGACCAGTCCAGCTGCCCTCTCACATAAGTTTAGTATACGAAGGTCATCTCTATCTACCTACATATCTAACTTACTATACATAGCATAGCATCAGAAACATGATTCTCTGAGTTTGTTTCAGTGTTTCTTCTCAGAAGTCGTCAGTTTGGAAATGCCGGCGTCATTTAAAAGAAAATCAAAATATTGACTTGTAAAAGTGAGATCTATTTTTACAGAAATAAATATCATTTCATTTAATTTCAGAGCGCTCCCAAGGAATATCCGAGTTGTTCCACTACCTCCTAGCAACACCAAAGCCGCTACTTTATAACATTTTTTCGATCGAGAAAGCTCCCAATTAATACCAGAGCTAACACCAATATTCTAATCCTCAATCTTCAGGTAAAGTTTGTTTCGATCGAAAACGTTGAACGTAGCAAAAGTTTTGTCATTAATACGGTCTATATTCGACAGGTACTCGTTTGGACAGATCCCTTGATCAGGGTACGCGGGCAAATGAGTGGGGATGACGTGAATCTCAGTTGGACAATTACAACGAGAATCTATTACTGAACCCAATAATCGTGGAGGTACGTCATAACTTTGAATCTGTGATTAATATTTGAACTAGCAAGTTTTCTCAGAATCATTTCTACAGATTACCCTACCAGAATAGAATAGATTAGATTGGGGTCATAAATATATTGTGGTCGGCTTATAGTTTAACCAGATGCGGCTGAATATCAGTATTTTACACGAAACGACTGCCATCAGACCTTCGCAAGCCAATTTTTGGGTAATGCTAATACCCTGAGGATAGACTGGTTGTCAGGCTTTTTGGGCTTCTAACTACCACTAACGATGGTCATACATAGGTGGTTGTATAACAACCGGGACCGACGGCTTTACGTGCTCTCGGAGCACGTAAAGTCGATTTGTTAGGAATGGTTACCCATCCACAGACTGACCGCGACTAGCGCAGCTTAACCTTGCAGATCGGTTGATCAGCTTAGTTATTACTTATCCACGAGCCCTAGTTAAGTAATAATGTGCTAACATAACTACCTCACGAGTCTTGTGGTCGTAATCACGACTATTATGCTAGCGTTCATAATTTCGATTCCCAAGTCAAACAATTTAAGTTTTTCTGTGAAAATTTCTGTCGCTCGGAGTTTGGCAATAGGTTCGGCGGATCTAAACATAACAGCGAACTCGTGATGGTTTGTTATGTTAAGTTATATGATAATTGATAACATTATTGTGGTTTGAAAGGTATTATAGCCGGTGGAATTACTGGGCATAGAGGTCTCAAGATGACAATGCGCGAGTGATACTAGTATTTATCGTCGAAGTCCTGTAAACTTTTAATAAATAAGCTAAGGAATTCGTTTATTATTCCTTGAAGGTAAAACCTCCATAACAATTTTAACGTCTTAGTAGTAGCAAGAGCTAAGAATTACTACGTAATATGTAGTAGCGTGGGTCTCAAAAATATGCTATACCAGATAGTATGTATACCTATATATATATATATATATATATATATATATATAGTCGGATCTCCAAGCAGTTTGTAATAACAGCAACCGTTCAGTGAAGGAATAGTTCAGTACGATATTGCTAAACAAGAATGTCAGCCACGCAGTAAGGGCACAGTTCAGACAACCGACAATACTTAGTCCATATAATATTATCTCTAATTATGGTCTTACACATAATTGTATAAACAGGCCATGGTGTACAGATGTACACCCACAATTTGACGGTCTCATGAAATGGAGGCTAGTTTATTACCAGTACCTACCACAAATCCATAGTCCAAGCTGCTTATGAGCATGGCATAGAAAATACCTATAATACTGCTCTACTTAGGAATCCAACTCAGGACCTCACACTCATTCCACTCAACTCGACTCGACAAGTTTTTAATGGAGCATTTTTATTTTTTTAAGTATTTACCTTAGAAATATCTTTAAAGTTTGAAAAGATTTATGATATTTAAAAGAACAAAAAATATAATAATTTTATAAATATTGCCAGAGTCGTACGTCTGTGCAGACCTTCCTTAACGTCAAATTGTTATAAGATTCATGAAATGCGTTCACGTGAATTTGTTATTCTGTAAACGTGCCGACCTAAGTATGCCTTTACTTCAGTAACGGTAGAGGAACTACTAAGAACTGTGCTATAATATAATATTTATAACAAAAGAATCACTTAAGGAGATAGTAGGTGATTTAATCTGTCAATTATTTTATTCAAAGTACCTATAATTAATGTAAATGTGTAAATGTTTGCGCAATTAATTCCATCGGGCGTACTTTCATACACAAATTTAAAACTAAGTACTAGGTAATACTTTAAAATACGTCCCTACATACAATAAAAAATCACGCTTGTGTTTTTACACCAATGTTTTATAAGTACCATCATATATTTAATAGGGATGAACCTACTATGGAGAATTTTATAATTATTGACAGATCCTGGTATTTTAGTCCTAGACTTCATACTTAGACTCAAACACTGTTCTTATTATTAGAAAATAGAAACTCTTGAAACCCTAAGAATTTCCCTCTCAAAAATGTAATTTAGTCCTAATCCGTCGAGGTTCTAAGCCTCAATCAAAGTATTGATGAGATGATCCGCTCTGAAGCTCTCCAATAGGATTCCAATCATACTTAAATGCTTAAGGACTTCAAAATCATTTCAACAAAGTTATATTAGTAAAGAAGTACATAGTTTGAATGTAAGTTTTATTTCACAGCGGGTAGTCTTAGAAACTTACTTTTCCTACCGTCTAAAAAAGGCCTAACTTAGTCCTAAAATAAAGTTTTTTTTTAGATTAAAGTAGCAAACAAGCATACCTACGGCCCACGTCCTAATGGTAAGCAGTTACCGTAGCCTATAGACGCTTGCAACACCATGGGCATCACTTTGCGAGACAGGGTCGGCACCCTGTAAAACAAAAGAGGAATAGCTGGGTTGGCAGTATAAGCGTCAAACAACACAATGTTTTCTCGCAGAGCACTGGCAACCTTGCTCACCGTTATCAAACAACACAGGTCAAAACAGTGTTATTTCAGTTCGATTTTCTGCAAGGCGGAGGTACTTCTCCAGTTGAGCAGCTCTAATTTGAGTGGAATTACTCACACTATCTTATAAAAAAACTAAAGTAGTACTACCTAATTTGGCAACCAAAACTTGTTGACTAAACAATTAGTTAAAAGAAAATTTAATTATGTTACGACAAGAAAAGACGCAGAGTTATGATCAACAAGTTCTTTTTTTTTTCTATAATATACTCAGCCGTTGTCGTCGCCTTTGATTGGATCTGCGGTGATTTGTTTGTCGAAATGGAATTCATTTTGGCGCAGCGAAAAAAAATCTTCGACGTGACTGACATGAAAATCCGACAGTGAAAATTTTGTTTTCTTTGTGTAAGCCGCGTTTCAAAGGGCGCCTCTCACTTTGACGGTCCCTTTTCAATACCCTGCTGTGATGTCTTTGTTCGATCTCGACGTAGATTCCACCAATGATATTATTAGGCGGTCTTTAATTTGGCGAAGTGTTTATTGGTTATTTACGTTGGAATTGTTGTAATGGTTTTGTGATTGACATCGATGTCAGACCAGTATGTTGGACTTAATTTTTGTAAATAATATTTTTTGTCTCTGTAAAAAAAATGCGATCCCTCGACATGTTAATCATAAATCTAGTCTATGTAAAACACTTCTACCTCCTTATTACAACTTGATTAGCTAAGAGCGTACTCTTGTATTATAGAGGTGTGGCTAAGAGACAGCTAAATTGAGTAGGTCATAGTCTCCAGTAGAGGTCATAGTCTCAAAATGCACGCCAAATACATGCACATAGTAAGTTATTTTAATATTTTGGACGCTATTAAGTAATACTGTGTCATCCCCAAAAATCTGGTTACCACAGTATTGCATTACGTCATCCAGTTAAAATTACTAACTTTATTCTCATAGTAAAAGTTGACGAAATGTATCCGAGATACGTGCAGTGAATATATGGGAAATAATTCTTGAATATCGTTTTTATGTGGAGTTTTAGAGTAAAAAATCTTTACCGACTCTCTTTATTGACATCCAAAAGAAAAATCGCTTTAAGTATATTTTAATGTTCTATATGATAAAGAGAATATTGACCCTCAAAGTTGAATCAATAGTAAATGTTGTAAAAATAATATTCACTTTTCAAGAAAGATACGGGAGAAATGTTAAACGTAAATTTAAAAGCTGAAGGCATTTACAATGTTACACCTGCACGCATAATTCAATATGGCGTTGCAGCAACTAGTTGCTGTGCACGGAGCGCCGAGAACGTTACGCAGCGCGCAATAAAGATGTCCCCGTCGCTCCGACGGTATCAAACGTAATAAATGTCGCAGTTTACGACCCGCTACCGAGGGAGCGCGTCATTCCAAAGGAAAATACCTTACGCGCCCTCTGCGTAACGTCTGCCCAGACGTTGCCGTTGCCGTAATAAAGTTAGCTCAAAACCAGGTGTTTGGAATTTCATTTCGTCCTTTTTGCGGCAATCCTTATGGATATCCACTGTCTGGGGAAACCAGTAGCTATTTCGGAGGCTAAATTGTATGGTAGCAGTGGAAAGAGCTCTGAAGTCTCTTAAGGACTAAACCGATGTTCCTCTATGTCTTGGGTATCTCTCGAATAAGCAGCACGTGACCATTACGTGTTGTTGACCTCCCTGGGTCCTATACATAGACGTCTGCATTATTCCGTTCTGCCTGCCACCATATATGTTTATTTTATAATTTTATAATTCCCTATCCCTGCAGCCACCAGTTGCTGTTATTGTTAATTTATTTACTCTGAAAGGGATTATCGTGATTAGAATTTCCAACAATCAACTTAGTCTAGCAATCCCAAAGGTTTGCGATATAAACTGAATAGCTAATGACATATTATGCTAGTGGCATTGATTACGAATAGGTTTAATTATGATTTTGTGAAAGATAAATGTTGGCAAATGATGGGAAGTTCCTTCTATCATCTTTAAACTCTACAGTACAACACACACAAACACAGTACACATATACTGTGTATTTTAATCTAATGGAATGGAATGCTGTATATATGATTGATTTTGCTTATAGATATTTCAATACATTTAATGTAAAGTTTCGAGCATCAATGACGAAAAAAATTACTTCGTGAATGTGTAATTGCAAGGAACAATTGTTTTTGTATGGATATGCTATACTCTATCGTTTGCTAAACTCCTTGTCGAGCTACACTCCTTGTTCCGCTTACGGCCATCATAAAAATAAAACACAAGTGGTACTTGTATAAGTACCACTTGTACAAGTGGTACAAGTGTACCACCAGAGGTACTTCACTGGTATCAGTGAAGTACCTCTAAAAGGCGTGTAGGTACATTTAGCCAAAAAACTATTATTACTTATGTTAATGGCTAAGGCTCACTATTTTCAAAGCAGTAGACTTCTTCTATATTTATTTTTATATTTCTATTCCGGATCTACATATGTATTAGTCGACCATAAAATTGCTTTAACACGCCACACTTCTGACAAAAACTGCCATCCAAATTAAATTTCACTAAGACTCATTATGTCATTGTCACTTGGTCTTGTAAGCAAAAATAGACCTTGTTGTTTTGTGATATGCATACGACATTCACTCTATGGGTGGTAAAGCAATTTTATGATCGGGTATACTTACTGCCTATCATCGTATTTCCCAATCCTGTGGGAATATCCCAAATCTCGCCTTAGTGTTCACCTACATTAAGAAAATTTGCGTTGCCTGTCAGCCAGTGTTAGTGGTTTTTCTAGATTAGGACTTTGTCATCAGTGTAAGTAGTTCGTTGGCTTTCGAACTAGGCTGACCGAATTAGTTAAAATTCCAAGTAGATGCAAAGCACCTACTTGGAACAACACCTTACGGTTGCTAGTATACTCTAAACCCGTTATCAGCGACTTACATCGGTGCTATAATACTATTTCACTCAATTGTATTTATCAATCTGTACGTAGAAAACTTAGCCCAAATTAAATTTGACAAATTGTAAATTTTTATGAAGAAAATCTAGCAAACCAAAATATTTCAATAATTATGTCTCTACATTGCTGCGGTTTTAATTACGTGAATCGAGCTACAGACCTCCGCAACCCATTTTCTGGGCGATATCTTGAGGACTGATTAGTTGTCATGGTTTTTATAGGCAGTACGACAACCGGCACCGACGGGTATACATGCTCTCTGAGGCCAGGAGGTGTCTCGATGTTGTTAAAATGGTACCCATCCACAGTGTGACCGCAGTTAGCGCAGCTTAATATTGCAGATCGATTGACCAGCGTAGTTATCTATAGTAAGTCAACTGCCTGATAAGCGTCTCTGATCAAATAAAACAATCAAATTACGAAGAAAAACCAAACTTCAGTGTAATCGAGCATCCAAAAACCCAAAAAAAGATAAATATTATACTCAAGATCGCATAATTAGGCATAAAATAATCAACTCTCGAAATCCTACAATATCTGTGTTTTTATTGTCCTTTATCTCACAATATTTTCCCCTCGCCCCGGAAGCAATCTGAGTGGAGAAGTAGCCAACATTTGCTCGGCCTCATTAAGTTTAACTATTCGCTAAGGGTTCACCAGCTTCCTTGGAACAATTCCACTGATGCCGACGAAGATTATGTAGAAAACAACTTGTACTAGATGTAGTAATTAATAAACTTTGACAGTAAGAGAGTTGTTAACTAATATGATCAGTAATATAAACTATGTTATATGTATAATAATATGAATGGCAGTGATAGCCGAAAGACCATTGAATCATTATGACCATTGTACTGCTGTCGTAGGTCTTCAGTTCAACTCCTAGACTCTGAATTGTCACACACACGCCGGTTTGTTTTTAGGGCCCATGTAACTAATAAGTAACTATCCCATGTAACTAGCAAGCCTATTGATATTTACGAACTAAGAATTTCATAGATAAATAAACCAATAACACAAAACTGAGTCAAACTCGAAACCTCACACTTAGCAGCCGCGCTTGTGACCACAAGACCATTGAGGCAGAAATAAAAAAAATGTATATTAAAAAATAATATTAATTAATGAACTATAGCAGACAATCATAGGTTATCTTTTATCTTAAAAATGTATATTCTGTAAACCCGCTAGACATTGGTATTTTCCAGAGTATTCTAGCAGCGCCCCTAAGCGAGGCGGCCAAGGCTGTATACTACATGATTATAAATATACTTACGTAACTATAATATGTGAATACTAAATGGGGCTGGCATAGTCGAATACCGACTAAAAGCCCTTACAAAATAAAGAAAAAAAAAAACATTGGTTATGTTATGTTTTGTTATCAAAGAGTATGAAACACATTAATTACGCAGGACGCTGAGCTTGGATAGAGCCCTTCCAGGTGATTATATCTGCGTCGCCTCAAGTTTACGGTCAATTAAACGAAAGAACTTATCCCCAACTTTGATGTACCGCTGACCTGGAACTAATTAGAATTAGGCGAAAACGGCCTCCGACACCACAACGCGGCATTGCCCAGGCCCCGGCTCACCACTTATTGAGAAACTTATGCCCGAACAAGCTGCGAAAATTTTAAGGAAAGTGGAACCAAGGAGGATTCTATAAAAAAGTTTAATTAATCATTGGCGAAAGTTTTTGAGCATCGTTTATGCATCACGGGCGGCTACAATGACTTTGATATATGAATGCCTTTACAGACGTTGATTAAAAGTCTGGAGCGTAGAATAAAAATCTAAAATCCCACTAAATTTAAGTATAATAATAGACGCACAGAATGAATGTAATCCTGAATTACTCTGGTCTGACAAGTATTAAAGAAAATTGTTAGTGAAGTTAGTACCTAAGTAATAAAGTAGTTGTATAAATGATTATAGTAAGACGTATAAAATGACAAGTTTTTCGCTAAAATACGATGAGTATGAGGGAACAGATGAACATACATACAAAAAAAGGTTTTAAATCCTAACTAGTTTTGTTAGTTGACTAAAAATAAAACCGATCTCCTCCGATGTAATCTTTTCATTGTAATCTGGCTTAACTTCATATTTAAAACAAATTTAAGCACCTATTTCATCTTTAAATATAATACAGTTACCTATACTTTCTTTCAACGAAAACCCAAAGTGGAAGAAATCTAGCAAAAAACCTACCAAGGAAAACATAAAATATTTATAGGCCAGGAGCGTAGACAATGATGAACGAACGCCTTGCGATCTAGAACATCGAACATGCGGGGTAGCGACCCCACCCACCCGCAACATGCCTGTCATCCCTGACATTATGTTCCTACTCTGGCTGAGCTACATTCCTGGAAGTGTTGGGATTAATCACTCTGTGGTACAATATGCAAGTGAAGTAGAATTGGATAGCTCATGCTATCAAATCATTCTGAATGCACACAAAGCAAGCAAGCAAGTACAAATATAGCCCATTTAGGCTAATATTCAAAGACGACTCCAATTTGTATTGAAACTTGACATAGGAAACGTAAAATTACGCTTAAATTTGTCTCTAAAATATTAGACTAAACGTTTTGGCTAAATCTGTACCGAGCGTATTATTTTCGCTTTAATGTAAACTAATATAAAGAGAAAAGATTGGATTTTTTGTTTATTTGTATTGAATATCATCACACCTATATTCCCCGAAGGCTTAGGCAGACTTGTACTTATGTAAACCCACAGTTCGCCGGTATTTTTAGGTCACATGTAATAAGGGCGAGCCTTTATTATTTATGGGTGCGACTAAAACTCGGAGCTGGACTGAGAGTTTTATAGAAAACCCAATAACATTTTACTCAACCTAGAATCGAGCCCAGGATTACTACCAATAGGCTAATGAGGCAGTGAGTTGTAACTGACAAACACAAAAAAATATTTAATCGATTTTAAAAATTTCTTTCCGCTATAGAAAGCCATTATTAGTAAAAAAGTACTTTCACATAAATGCTACTACCAAGCATTGCAGTGGTTTTGGTCATATGCAAAATTTACTTATCTTATGCAAGATACATGTAGCTAAACGATGCAAAGCTATATAAACAAAGGATTAAATTAAAATCTTTATTACATACAAGTGTATTAAAAAAAGTTTCGCACTCTCAATTATAGAGCTGGAGCTAAATCCATTCACTAATGAAGTTAAAGTACGTGCTCGGAAAATTAAAAGAAAATAAACGAAGAACATGGTTCAGTTACCTCTTGAATCTTTCCACATGGTTCTCTAAATAGTGAGACGTCCAGAACTTTAGTTTTTTTTAAACCGATCCTTATTGAACAGACAGGTCGATAGGATAGGAAAGAGACCATTGAGTCACGGTTTCAAATCTATATGGAACAGTGTTTGTGTAGCATAAGGGATTATAAGATAGTATGGTATACACCATACTAGCATAAGATTCCTTATGCTAATTCGTTATTCCTATGCTTTTTTTTAATGTTGTTTGTATGTAGGCATATGCCTAAAGAAAAAAAAACATTTGCAAGAGATTCACATGAAATAAAAAAAATCTAAGAACGTTTTGAAAATCGACATCGTCATTTACATTCTAATTATAACCTCTTTCCATAGCTTATTTTCTACAGATATACAGTTATTTGACGGGTTTGTTTTAAAAAAAACTGTCTAGTAGAATAAATTGAGAATCAAAAAGGGTCTGTCCTAATTTTAAACCTAGACTTATGCTTATGATTCTAATGCATTATTTGACGTAACTTGGCTGATATGATGATTTATAATAATTAACCGGCCAAAATATACAGAAATCATCCAATGGTAGCAGGGCAAGATTTGAGTACGTGTATTATTCTGGACACAAGATAACAAACTTATATAATAATTTGGGTGTACTAATATACGCCTGCACTTAGCCGGTATGTATGCCTGGTAACCAGGCACATCATCAACCCATATAGGTACTGTCCCACTACTGGGCACGGGTCTCTTCTCATATTGAGAGGGATTAGGCTATAGTCCACCACGCTGGCCTAGTGCGGGTTGGCAGACTTCACAAACCATCGAGAAAAATCTCTAAGGTATGCAGGTTTCCTCACGATGTTTTCCTTCACCGTTTAAGGGAGTGATAATTAATTATTAATACGCACATGAATTCGAAAAGTCAGAGTTGCGTGCCTTGGGTTTGAACTCGAGACCTTCGACTTGGCAGTCCAATGGTCATACCATTAGGCTATCACTGCTACAAACCAGGCACAAATATATCCAAATTCTGAGCTGCAACTGAGAATTTCATCGTAGTACTCGCGCTTAAGACCACACTGATGAGGGAGTCAGCGGGCGCAAGACAGTATTCCAAAATGCTCACCCTTCACCGTTTCGAAGAAAGAAAGCACACTACACTGACAGAAGCAATCTATGACTCAAAGTAATCGGATTTACTGCACTCGTTCACTGTCCAGCACAAGAGCAGTGTTGTACCTATGTCCAACTTCAAGAACACGAGAGCACTTAGAGAACATTCAAAAGTTAGACATTTTTAAATCGTCTTATAAATAACTAGCTTCTGCCCGCGACTTTGTCCGCGTGGAAAAGTTACTTTTAATTATATTTATAATTTGGCTAATTAACTCAAAATCGTTAGAAATTATAGCCTAATATGTTATACTGCTGTATAAAATATAATACTTTAAAAATTCATCAAAATCCAATCGGTAGTTTTAGCGTGAAAGAGTAACAAACATCCATCCATCCGCACAAACTTTTATATTTATAATATTAGTAGGAAGTAGTATGGTCATCAGTGTCAGCTAAATACGATAGCAATTTATAAAAACGAAATGTCTCTTGAAGTATAACAGTACCTAGTTTGTAATACCTACAGACTTAGTAGAAAAGAGTACTTAAGTACGAAAATTTTTAAAAGGAGCAGTCTTAGTCTACCTTTGACGTACAGCTTAATTTTCTACCTTCAATATTACTTCTAAGTTTTGACAAGAACAACTCAAAACAAACGAACTTTCTGCTTTCTAGTGTTGTTGTGTCTCTTATCGTTAAATTTTAATTTCCTCTCCTATTGAATGTTCTCTCCTTTGTGTTCTAACTTAAATCAAGTAGTAGTAATTCCACTTCAATGATCAAACGAAAAAATAGGACAACGTTATCTGTGGATGGCATTGTGAGACAAAATGAATAGTGAGTTTGGGTTACTTTTCTAAGATTAGTTCAAATACTGTTCTTTCAATTATACTTTGTTATTTTTCAATACAATTCAGCTTTATATTGTAGAATTTGGGATAAAAGTAAATCTGTCTTAGCTGTAAAAATCCCCCATATCTCTTTCCTATTATGACCATCTATAAATATCAATATCTGTATAAATAAAAATACATTGAGCTATTATTTTATTTTATAATCCTACAGTGCCCGGAAAATTGAGGAAAATACATTGAGAATTTTTCTATGGAATTTAATTGAAATTTGGAGAGAACAACATCTGTCTGGTCAGCTAGTCGTAGTAGTCAGCTGTCGTAGATAAAACCTACGTACGTAGGTATATGTGAGTATGTAATATGTACATATTAAGTATGTATATACAAGAAATGTTCTTTATCCAAAATCTCACAATGCAATGTGAGAAACAGAATTTCCGCTGCATTCTATGCGTATGTATTTTGTAATTCGAACCGCAGTTCCAAAAACAAATATCTACATCGTAAATCTGTTTATAGTTCTCTAGCAGTAAATTGCTATGTCGCTGGACCGCTGGCCCAAACCCCTGACATTCAATGGACGACAAACGCACAATCAAGCGGTGGACATGGCCCGGATTCTGGATTCCAATCTCGCAGTTGAATAGCATTATGTTGTCGTATCGGACGTACAGTGTTGCGTCATCAGAATTATTGTGGTGCTGTGAAAAGTTATTGTCGTTGTCGAAATTAGAGAGTAAAATATGATGGAATGTTACTTACAGACCTATTTAGACAAGATACTATACTATCATCTGAAAATACCTTTAACACGTCCAGTAGAATTAGTAGAAAAATCATTGTACTCATTGTACAATAACAAGTACAAAGATTTTGTGAAGTAAATCGCATCGCATATCGCATAAAACAAATATATTTTTTAATTAAATCAAAAAAGTAATTCAAAAATAAAATGGAGTAATTATGTTTATGGTAACATACCTAATTATAACCATCATCATCGCCTCTTGAGTACTGGAGATCAACGCAGATAAAATAATATGTATGTTATACCAACCATCAATGAAACGTATAAATGATTATAACTTAGGTATCACCTTATTACGTCACTGACGAAGACGACATAAATCTTATGAATACGATGATGAATAGCCTGGCTGACGTAAATGCGTATTAGCATAACTAGGAGCCATTACTTCCACACGCATTACCAATACGTAATAGTAGCTACGCGGGAGCCGGGAGCGCACGACACAATTTATGCTGATTTTATCACCCGCCCATCCGCGAATGTAGTCCCAAGGAGGATATATCTACGCACTCGTCGACTCGTAAAACGTCTACCTCACTTTTACCTATCTTAATCTTTCTTACAGCTACTCGATGGACTTCACTCCTTTGCGTCTAGAAAGTTCTGCGTACAGATTTTCATTAAGTGGGATTTTCTTAAGTTGGATTTTCCTTTAGAATGTCTGAAAAGATTTAGTTAAAGTTGTGCAGGTGATTCACCGCTTTTTATGAGTTTTCTAACATTCGCTACATAGAAGTAAACTACCGTCAGTACACGGTTTATGTTCACCTTTACAGCACACTACTTAAACTTAATTAAGGTTCCCAAGAAACAAACGAAATCTTTCCGATGTTAACACCGCAGCTTTGTCTTCTTGTTTTAAGCTTATGGCGAAAACAAGATATAGCTGGAGTGGACTTTAAAGGAACTCTTTGATGCGACAAATCCTTTGATATAAATTATCAGATGAAGCCCATGTCCGGCGAAGCGAAGCAAATGAAATCAAAGACCATCTCTGTTTCTTCCACTTAAAGTTTCTATCAGAAGGTTGTAGTGGCAGCTGTGACATAACCCAAAAGCCTTATGAATTATTTAAAGGGGAATCGTCCTTCGGCAGACATTTAAATTATTTTGAAATCCTCGCTTGTGCATAAATAGGTGTTGTGAATTACACGCTGACCTCGAGAGTAATGGCGTGTTTACTAATTTATTTGTTATATTTTTTGTGGCCCTACTTGCTTCAAAACTTTTTATAAAGTAAGAACCTAGTAAATGAACAACACATTGAATAATTAAAATAAAGTTACTCTCCAAAAGCAGTGTGCCTTCATGCTAAACAGGAAATGTTGAAAGTTGTTAAACCTTATGTTCTGTTAAGCTCTGTTTTTAAACAACCGACAGCGTATCTGAAACTGACATGAAAATAATTTACTTTTATTTGTAACTAAACGTAAATTGCAACTTCGATTTATTTATAAAGTAGATAAACAGTTTTCAAGTAATTTCCTATTCACTTGGACGTCTTATATGAAATGTAACATGAATGCTGTACATTGAAGCATATACATACCTACGTATGTAGTATCATACTATCGTCGCCGCAAATACGTATCACTATGTACTCTAGCAAATATTTTGCATTTCGGTGGGAAATTACGACATACTAATTCGTATAGTTAAATAAAATCTCCTCTTGTCCAAGTCTATGTTCTTCAGTGCTTACCACTACGCTTGCTATCCCTTCCCTAAACGTCTACCAAATCCTAAGTAATCTATAAGTATTTGCAACACAACTTTTATAAGAATTTACTTACTTAAACTTAAATATACTTAAATCTCTTAAGTTTGACCTGAGCTCTCTTATCCGTACTTTTATTCCACTATTTCTGAGGAGTGATCACTTCCTTCACTCCCTTGGATTCCTTTTGTCTCAATCAAACCACCTCGCTGGGGAAATTAACCTGAGCATATTGTGTTGCTCGGGATTTATAATAATTCACCTCCAAGTGGTTGAACGGAGAAATACGATATGAACATAAGGCGATTATGTGCTATTATCCGGTTTCTTAAGCAGGGGGAGTCTTGGGTAAGTTATGTTTAATTTTGTGTAAGTAATATAAAGTTTTGGGGTTTCATTCTAGTGTTTATTATAAAATAATGTATAATAGTTCTAAGAACAAGGCTGTATTTTTATTCAAGAAGATAATGGTGGCTGACATATGGCCTATCGGAAAAAGGTATTGTACAAACCGACACTGCTGTTTATTTACTTTACAAGAATAAAAATAGATTTGTATTCCGGAATTTGAAAATCATGTCGAAGTTTATGAAAACTAGGTAGAAATCTTTAATAATCAAGTACGTATTAAAGAACGACATGTTCTGTAAAATATAAATTCTTTACGAGAAAATTCGCAAAACTTATTTACAAAATCTTGTAAAATACAATAGTTCAATGCGAAATAATTCATATCCACCAAAAAGGTACAATATCCAAATTTCTCTATTCTTTGACATATAACATAAATGAAAACCCGCGTATTTGTAAAAAAGCTCGACTCGAATCTATCGTTGTAAAGTGCCACATCGGTTGGTCGGACATGACGAACGACGAAATTAAAAACGAACCGTGGAAACGATGCATATCGATTTGTTTCCCCATTCAGGCAGGCGCGAGTGGCAGCGGTAGTGGGAGCGTTTGTAAACCTCGTCTAAATACCGCGCCGCGCTTCGCCTCGGGGTATTTTCAGTTGGACAGGAACACTAACATACCTACAACGATATTTAATAGAAATGAATGTTGACGCCTCCGGAATAAATGGAACGAGCTTCTGAATGTGCCGCTTGTTTTCATTACTGTTGCAGGCTTGGATAACAGTTTGGATTATTCTTCATATTTATTGGGGCTATAATTGCTTCCGAGTGCCTTTATGACCATTGAAGTATCATCAACAGGGTTAAAAAGGCCTCTATTTAGAATTCTTCACATATCCTTAGCAATTTTTTTATATGTGAATCATTCATTCATGATTTTTGAAAGCTTCTTTAATGGCCGTCTTTATCAACTCCGCGTACATTCTGTATTGTAATAATTTTGTTCATAAATTATTATTCCTCCATAATTTATTATTGTACCTAAGTACCAGTTATCGTAGAAATATTAATTACCCAAGCAATCTAACAACTCTTTAAAGACATTACTGAAGTCTGAGAAAATGTTAAATAAATTGGAAAACATTTTTCTTGGAAAAGGCAATAAAACTGGTGGATGGTATACACCAGTATGTATTGCTAGCGATATTTTTCTTGCGGAAAAGAGGTTGCTTTGGGTCAATACGAACAGACTGCAAGCACCTAGTTCAAAGTATTTACGTCTATCCATACTATCTGTATTGGTATCTACTCTAACAAGAAATCATTTCGTCGAACATACAAACATGAAATATGTTGTTCCGTGCGGATATTGAACACGTAACTCATAGTTGAAAAAAACTATCTCAGCTATTGCCAAAAGATCAAATCTTTTAGGTAGCTATACAGTCCTAGAAGTGTAAACCTTGTTCAGGGTAACTTTTAGTTAATGAGTACTTTTGAGACTTATAACGACGCTTTTGTCTTATACATTTTCTTTGTCTAAAATAATCATCAACTGTTTTTCCCTATTAACAACCTTGGAGGTTAACCTTATTTATGAGATTTTATAAATCTAACCCCAAAAGTAATCAGTGAGTAGGTACTTACCATGTTTATATACTTTATTAACATCATCAACCTATACACTGTCCCACAGCTTGGCACGGGTCTTCTCCCAGATTGAGCGGGATTAGGCTATATATAGATCACCACGCTGATCTGGAGTGGGTTCGAAGTCTTCACACACTGTTGAGAAAAATACTCTTTTACACATTTATTACACTCCACAAGATAAATAGATGTTACAATAATTAATAAGAAAGATCTCTCTAAATCTCTAAGGCATGTTGGTTTATATATGTATATAGTCAAGTTAGAAAAATGTTAATGTATTAAATATAATGCAAACTCATCATTTAAACCCTCAATAACCAACAATTTCCATCAATAGTCTGTTCCAAAGCTCCTCGCATACCTTGCTGACCTAGTTATCGACTAACATAGGCAAGCAATGAGATTTGGAGAGGGCTTTAATACATCTTATGTCAGCGGTGTTGTGTCGATTGATTCAGCGCGTCGCCTCCTTATTCTCGTGTATTTGCAATGAATGGAAGTATATTTTTTATACCTAGCGAGACAAAATTGTAGCAAGAGTTATTAGTTCTAGTAGTTGTTCATTACTAATAAACTATTCATTGACAACAACTATTCATTATCATATTAGGAAAAGATTATACAGGTTTATTGGCAAAGGAAATACTTACCATACAAAATTATATTTTCCCATCATTGATAATGTTTGGGTTTTTTATTTTATTCCATGTTTTTTTTATACCACAAAGGTGGCAAACATGCGAGCCTATGGACGCTTGTAATACCAGGGACATCACTTGCGCGTTACCGACCCTGTACAATGAAAGAGGAATACCTAGTTGGGTTGGCAGTTTAAAGGTCAAACTAGTGCAAGTTGTAAAGTTGAAACACAAGTTTTCTCGCGGAGTACTGGCAACCTTACTCACCGTAAGGAACACAACATAGCTTAAAGCAGTGTTATTTCACTTCATTGTTTTTTCATATTTTATATAAAAACGCCAAAAATCCTATTTTGGCATTCGATATTTTCTGTATTGTGAGTGCATTTACATACGCAAATTCTTATACACATAGAAACACCCAGACCCTGAACAACTAATATAGACAATACAACTATATTTTTTTTTATGCAGGAATAGAAACCGAGACCCTTAGCACAGAGGCCGCTCAGCTACTGTGACATTGAGAATTTTAGAATTCACCTCATACTTTATTTACATAGGGAACTTCTTTGTGAAAGACTTATAAATAAATAAGGTAGAAAATGCTTCGTAGGAACCGCTCGGGGGATGCAAAAGGTACTTATTTCATTTTAAATAGATCACGGTAGCGGTGCGGCGCGGCGCAGTGCACAAGCCGACGTGAAACGCCGCTGTTTTAATTAAGCCTTATTATGAATTGCACTGGAGCCATGAGGAATTTCCGCTTGTAGCTATCATTTTATGTTTTTTAGTAAATATGTAATGTCAGAGGTTACACAAGTGTTTCACTTGGAAGGGCTCTAAGTATTACAGTAATTAAACGTAGAGAGTTTTCGATTAATAATTTCTTTACCGAAGGAGTATAATCATCATCAACCCATATAGGTACTGTCCCACCGCTGGGCACGGGTCTTCTCTCAGAATGAGAGTCTATTAGCTATTTTGTTCTTATGGTTGATTCGTTGATATAGCTTTTCTTAGTAGTTCATTTACTAAAATAGGTGTGTCTGATCATAATTTACAATACTTCCATTTAAAGACTAAAAGGCTACCGCAGTCCGCCTTGCAAAAAATCTAAGTGAAATACTGCTTTGAGCTGTGTTGTGTTCCTTACGGTGAGCAAGGTTGCCAGTGCTGCGCGAGGAAACGTTGTGTTGGCAGTGGGGGGACTTTGACTTATATATACATACCTACTGCCAACCTAAAGAAATAAAAATACAAAAAATATTTCTCGGTCGTTTTACTAGTACGAGTACAGGGTCGGCTCAAGTGATACCCCTGGTGTTACAAGCGTCTATGGGCTACGGTAACCGCTTACCATCAGGGCCGTTGAGCCATGAGCCGTATGCTTGTTTGCCACCTTAGTGATATAAAAAAAGGCTGACTGTACCAGCTGCAATAAGGTGCGCCACATAATTAGCAATTTAGTTTTTGTTAGTTTCATACCACAGCTATTAGGTAGGTAACACTGTGAAGAATGGAAATGGATGATTCTCCATCGTACTCTATTTTCCGTATATTTTTTAACTTTTTTACGTCCAACGAGAAAAGTTCCAGAGCCAAAATACGAAATATAAACCTAACTGAACATCGAGTCAGAGCTTCAGGAAAAAGTCAGAAAAAGAACGGTAACGGCTACTTGTCTATTAAGGGTAAAACCGGTAAAGCAAAGGGTAAAAAACCGGACGGCTGTTGAGAGGAAATACGGGGAATTCTATTGAATAATATTTTAATGCTTCTATTCTGCAAATATTTATGTGATGATAATTGTTTGTGTTTGTCTGGGTGTTTGTTATATAATTAAGTACGTTTTTACAAAAAAAAAAAAATATAATTATTATGTAGGTACCTATAGCTCAAGCTCTGCTTAGTTTGGGACTAAATGGTGTTGTGTGAAATTGTCCAGGAATATTTATTATTATGTATTATTATTATTCTTTTGTCTTCAGTAATGCTCCCAGAATATAGTGTTAAAGCCATCCCTTTAACAATATATTCTGGGAATTACATACCATCACGCCAGTATTTCCTCAAGGGGTAGGCAGGGGTGTACCTATTTACACACAGAGTTCGGCAGTAGGTTTAGGTTCTATGTAATAGGGGCGAGCCTATTGCCATTGACCAGGCACAAGTCCAAATTTACAGCTGCTGATAATTTCATAGAAATACCCAATTACACTATTCTCAACCTAGGAATCGAGAACCAGGACCTCTGGCGTAGCAGTCGAATAGGACCACTAGACTAACGAGGCAGTATCCTACCCGTAGGTATTTTTCATTATAAAAAATCTTCTTTAATTGGTTTACATGGGCTTTTTCTAGAGATCTTGATATAATAGCATGGACGTTAAAGAGTATTATCATAATCGATTTCTTCAGTTATTTTTCCAACCAAAAGTCATTGTATACAGTCAATCAACCTCTTTGTAGAAACAGCTGTAAGTGCGTAGCGCCCTCTCTTGAACAAAATCCGAAGCATACCGCAAGGAAAGCTGCACTACTGCGAACGTGATCTCAAAGCACTGTGAGGGTTGCGACCAGTTTTAATTCTGCACAAATCTGTTAGATGTCGCTTTAAATAGTTTAACATTTTAAATTTTCTTAATATCTTCTCGACATGTACACTAACGGAGGTGTTTCTATGATCGAGCGATTGTACTCTATCAACAAATTAACAAACACTAAAGCATTGAAACAAAACTACTTTTTACGGATTTTATCGCGTTATATTGATATTATTAATCCCGAAGTTTCGGACTCTTTACAGCGTCCATGGTCACGGGTAGACTGAGGTGGTGGGGGTCTTGAGATGGGGATTAATAATATCAATATAACGCGATAAAATCCGTAAAAAGTAGTTTTGTTTCAATGTATAATATTCGCACAAGTGTCAGAAATCAATAAACACTAAAGTAAATATAAAAATCCATGTAGATTTTAATCTACATTTATCATTCAGTATTCATTTATCTCAATTTATCATTAATTTATCTTAATTTATCATTCATTTATCTCAATTTATCATTCATTTATCACAATTTATCATTCATTTATCTGCATTTATCATTCACTTATCTACATTCATCATTCATTTATCTACATAATTTCTTTCTTTATAAGGCTGAGGTATGAGACTCGATAGATCGATTCCTATGGGTAACACGATATAGGATTACAATTTTGGTCATGATGCTCCCTTATTTGGTATGACATAGCACTACTAGGACTGCCAAACTAGTCTAGCGGCCGTAAATGCGAATGCTAAGCTAAGGTCTGCTTCGATATCTAAGTCGAGTAATTATTTTTATTGGGTTTTTCTATGAAATTCGCAGTAGCAGTTCGGAGTTTGGATATTTGTGCTAGGTAAATGCAAAAGGATCACCCCTATTAAATGGGGTCTAAACGTACCGGCAAACTGTGGGTGTCGGTACATACAGCAGCACACCTCTGCCAAACCTTTTGGGGAATACAAGCATGATGTTATGTAACGCTACTATGATATTATAAGTAAATGTATTTAGCCAGTGTAGCTCCAAAAAAAACATTTATTTTTGTCACACATAAAATTATGATAAATATGTCATTATTTGTAAGATAAGGAGCCACTGTGTGTATATTAAGTAAAGAAGGAAAACTCAATAAAAGGGAATTTAAACATTACCGATGGAACATTAATGTGATGTTGTCTTCTAAAAAGCTTACACTCTTTTCCTTAATGTTGTACTACATTTACTTTTAATAAGTAGAATAAAAACACAAAAAAAGATTATCTTTGTAAAATGCCATAATTGCAAAAATAATATCTTTTAAAAAATTGTGTTTTTAGACATACCTACCTTATATCTAAAAAATATGGTGACAAAAGAAAATATTGATTTCATGAAACATCGGGACCTGATGTTTCATGCAATCATAAAAAACACATTATTGTATGTTTCAATATATGACATAAATGAATAAAAATCTAATCAAAAAGTTAATTTAAAGTGTGTCCAGTGTTAAATGACGTAAATTACCGCTCAATTCATGTCATTCTTCTCTGAATCATCCCCCAACATTGTTGTGCTCAACTTCCTGTCTTACCAGACGCGGATGAATATTAGACCTCCGCAACCCAATATCTGGGTCCTGGGTAATACCGATATCCTGGGGATAAATTGTCAGTCGCCCATCCACAGACTGACCGCGCCTAACGCAACGTAATCTTCGGTCGATCAGCGTAAGTCACGAGTCCCTCAAATTCTCATTCTATTGATGTACCACAACAATAGAATCTGGTCGACTTTTGTAAAACAATATTGTCAAGTTAATGCAGTGACGTGAAGAAGTGTACCTATATCTATGAGTATGTGTTAGTAAATTGAATCACAACTGCTTTCATAGATCTATATATATTTGTATCAATAACCCGTGCGCGTCACAGGTGCGCACAGGCTCCATTTAATTATAATAATTGCAACTGTTTCCAGTATAGTCACTAGACCTCTCGGTATATTCCTTGCGCTAGACTTAATTAAACAAAGTCCAATAGCACTTCAATTTAGTCTATAGACGTCGGCTTTAGTAGGTACAGAATTTTAGACGTAATTTTTCGCACACTCCTTTTCCAGTACTAATTATGGAATACAGTAAGTAATAATAAATACAGTTAGTAAGTAAAATCCACCTCCAATTTATTATGCATTACAAATAATTTTTCATTTAATTAAAGTTATTGTAATCCAATAAGTATACTCTTGATTTTTACGTGTAAATATTGATCTTAAAAATGTTAAAGAATTAAATCTCTAAAATAATGAACCTTGAATAATCAGTGCATACAATGCACAATAATTGTGTACGCCTTGTAAAAAAATATACATCGTTTTTATGAACAATTAGACATTAAGTTAAAATAAAATCAAAGTGCAATTGTATGAAATTAATGAACTCATCGTAAAGCCTAGTTAAGCATCAAAACCTCCAATAAAAGCAATAAACATTGAAAGCTCACAAAGAAATGCAATTACAAACACAATAAAGAGACAAAATGGCGGCTGCCACGCTCAGACCTTTATGATAAGCGTCTGACAGAGTGACGTAAAGAAGACAGGTAAAAATTATTGTAATGCGATCTGTAGTGCACAAATCAAAGTGGTGCTGTATGAGATGGTCCGAGTGTGGAGGTAATTGAGCTGTCAGGTGAAATTAATGCTATTGCCTGGTGGAGTGGCTGTGGGATAAGCACGTCTCTTATAATGCGTCAAGTTATTCGCGCTTGTTGAGGCTTGCCCTCGTTATGAGTGCGAAATTTTGCGCCTACGCAAATATTTATACAGGGTGACTTTGAATTTATAGGCACTTTTTTAACAAAGTATGTTTACATAGTATAAATACCTACATCTACATCTAATTACTTTAAACTTATAAAATCGTAAAACGTCGAAAGTTCAGTCTTCAGTCAGATACTTTGAGGCCTTATAAGGTTGAAAATGATCCACCTGTAAGGATGTCAAGGCTACGTATGACGCTTATTTTTAAGATTATTCTTCGCAAATGGACTGACGAAGTCTCAAATAAACTATACATTTGAATGGTAACTTCGGTAATAATTATAAACAGTGCATGCTTAGAAACATCGTATACCACCTACCGTACCTACCTACATATTTTAATAAACGTAGAATTTCAGCCAACCAATTATATTGTGTAACCAACCTGTTATTGTTTATATTAAGTTAATTTAAGTTT
Source organism: Acronicta alni (assembly GCA_964056405.1). NCBI lineage: Eukaryota > Metazoa > Arthropoda > Insecta > Lepidoptera > Noctuidae > Acronicta > Acronicta alni. The sequence continues at coordinate 9,173,020 of OZ043927.1, read as the reverse complement.
TTTTTTTATAGTTTATTACATTATGTTGCTATACCCTTACTGGGTTTCATGTTGAACCTATTTATAAATGTAACTCCTTTAATAAGCGAAAATATTATCGCACAAAAGCAGTGATAGCCTAGCGATATGATCATTGGAATGACAAGTCAAAGATCTTGACTGCGAATCCACGCACTTCTAACTTTTTGAAATTATGTGCGTATTAATAATTCTTAATCACTCGCTTAAACGGTGAAGGAAAACAACGTGAGGAAACCTGCATGCCGTTAGAGATAGAACGAAGGCGTGTGAAGTATGCCAACCCGCATTAGGCCAGCCCAGCGTGGTGGACCCACGCTAGGGATCAGGATTCCCTCTCAGGAGACCCGTGCCCAGCAGTGTACCACCTCAGTCTACCCGTGACCATGGACGCTGTATTTTATTTCAAAGTTTAATACTGTTCATTATTATTTATTTACCCAATAATGATTAATAATAATCACACATAATAACTATTGCAGTGTGCATGTGACCGGTGGCCCTATACACGTTATTTACTTCTAATTACCTTAACAAATGCACTGCCTAAAGGGAACGTTTATCGCAACTTGTCTTGACATACTGTTGGACCATATCTTTATGGGACAACGTATCCAGTATCACTTTTACCTTTATGGCAACCAGTCCCATACTATCTAGGCGTTCTATCTTTAAAGGGTGAACCAAAGGAAAAGATGAAATGTGCAATATACAAGTTTTTTTGAAGACGATGTCGCCATAGTAGCTGAAACTCTCCAGATTCTCCATATTTTAACATTTAAGAGTGACGGAGGAATATTTATTTATTTATTACCAATATTATTTATGCGATTTACAATTGTTATTTGCCCCATTAGCATTAGTTGCCTCATCAGTCAGAGTAATGATCGTAAGCGCGACTGCTTCACTAGAGGTCCTGGATTGAATTCCCAGGTCGAGCAGTTTTATTAGGTTTTATCTGTGAATTTCTCAGGAGCAGCTCGGAGTTCGGGTTTTTGCCTGGTTAAATGCCAATGTAAATACTATTTGGCAAGTATAAGCGTGATGGCTTGTATAGTAATTTAAATTTTGTTTTATAATTTTTTACCGCAATATATACGAGTAAATCATAAAACAGAAATGTGTTGCTGAGGAGTTTGTTGCGCCGCTTCTTCTTCCCAGCTAAAACACTAGGAGGTGCTGAAGGGTGGGCGTTTTGGGAGCTGTCTTAAATGTAATAATGACGTTCAAAAAGTACTACCTAGTAGTGTATCATGAATGAATCATTTTAACTTTGACTATTTATTAATTTCGATAAAATGTTTTGACGGTGTATCCATCAAAATTCTGTCACTTTAAGTTTATGCAGTTCATTCCAGTGCGTCAGAAATTTTCTGACGACCTAAACTATTACTGTGTAGCTGAGCTTTACAGCCTTTGGACAATCAATCTCTGCACAGATTATATCTAATAGGACAGATATATGGCCTTCACAATCAGAGGGCAGTTGTAAGAAACGAATGGATACTTATGGCTCGCTAGACAATAATGACCATCATTATGATTGCCGCAAATCTTCTGTGATATAATACCATTATTATCCTGTGGAGGTCGGCTTGCTCAATCATACTAAATTTAGTTCTTTTTTTTTTTCATTTTTACATCTAGTATCGTTTTAAATAATGGGACTAGACGGCTTCATTTCAATTTAACATTGGTGCATTAAAAATAGTTATTATTTATGTGTGACGACGTCTGTGGTCTAGTGGTTCGCGTGTCGGACTGCTGATCACGAGGTCGTGGGTTCGATTCCCACAAACCACAAATATTTATGTGACGATATTAAATGTGTGTGTTTGTCTGGGTGTTTCCTATGTATTATAAGTATTTATTTACAAATAAAAAGTATATACGTATTATATCCATTGTCTACTACCCCTAGTACAAGCTCTGCTTAGTTTGGGACTAGATGGTGCTGTGTAAAACTGTCCAAGAATATTTATTTATCTTCTAATATATAAATTTCCATGTCACAATGTTAGTTACCGTACTCCTCCGAAACGGCTGGACCGATTTGTATGAAATTTTGTGTGCATATCGGGGAGGTCTGAGAATCGGCCAACATCTATTTATCATACCCTTAAATGATAAGGGTGACCCACCCCAATATTTTTTTTATGGCAAAACAACGTTTGCGGGGTCAGCTAGTTTATTTATATAGCCCGCCTCATCGTAAATATTTAATTAATAGATAATTTAATGGTCATCTATGCAATGGTTTCGCATAACCTTCACAGGTCAGTAACTTCATATTAAAAATCGTATTGAAGATTGCATCGTCGCTTACTGTACCTAAGTATGAAGCATTCATCAATTAATGTAAGGTACCTTTACCAACTGTTTAGTGAACGTTAGCCGCTATAGAGAACTATGATATTTTTTATGTTGATTTGTTTCCCAGGTTCTATACCAAAATATTACCAGAGATTATTCGTCATCATCATCATCATATCATATTTTAAGCAATTTTTTTTATATATTACGGAAAATCCTCGTGGATCGTCCGCCACCCGGGGTGGTAGTAGGTATGTCAGACTCGTATTAAGTTATTTAAGGAATTAAATGAACTTATAAATAAATGAAGTATTAATTCCCGCCGGGTTAGTAGAACTACACATACACAATGCAACTCAAATGCAGTACCACAATACAAAAGAAACCGATACAACTAGTTTAATATAAAATTATACAATTCTGTTACGTTGCGGGTCACGGAGGTCAAACGACATTTGCTCAGAGCGAATAACCGTTGCAGTTATTACACATCGGTAACGTACTAGAAATGTGTAACCAGATATAACCGGTTTTATTTTTAGAACAATAGTTTCATTTCATTGTACATAGTCATTTAGTCATTTAGGTCACGCTAGAGGTCAATGGGTTAGAGTCCCTGGTCGAGCAGTGTTCTTGGGTTTTTCTATGAAATCTCAGTAGCAGTTTGGGTTTGTCCCCGGTTTATGGCAATAGGCTCACCCTCTATTACATGGGACTTAAACATACGCAACTAGGTGTATAATTAATACACCTCTGCCTGACCCTTCAGGAACTACAGGCGTGATGGTATGTGACTAGACTAGATTTTGATAATAGCATAGAAATAAGGTATTAAAGTCATATTTTCATTATCAATTTATATTCTGCTATGTACTAGACGTAGTTCAGTTCGGGGTGAGGATATTAGTTATAAATCAAATAATAATTTAAATACAAATCCTCAGAAACATGTCATCAATATTCACCTTAACTAAACACTTCAGTGCACGCAAGTACAGCCTAGAAGCACAGTAGAATGCAAACAATAATAATTCTTAATCTTACTTCATTAATCATCTAAGTAGCGTGCAGCCAACGCCATAATAAAAGGCGATACTATCATATATCATGGCAAGCCGATAAATCTTAAATATCCCGTCGGTTCATTGAGAATAAGTGCCGGATCCCAGAATGACAATAAGCGCGATCTCTGATTTATTCCCGGTTCGGAAACTTAAAGAATAAGTCCACAATACGATCTTGGCCCCTACATCAGGCGCCCACGTCAGAAATATATTTTATTATTGTATGCCTGCACTCATATTTCATCTTAGAGGCGTTATGATATCGCACTTGACCTTTGCAATCGATTTAAATCTTAACTTAAGATATACGTCAGCTAAATCTACTGAAGAACTGGCTAATAATAATAGTATGTAAGTTACTGTTGTTCATATTTTAGCGAGATATCTTACAGTGAATATCAGATAAGCAGGCACAGACCATGGCTTTCATAGATTAAAATAAATTATTTTATCGATAGTCTATGAATCTATTAAAGGAATATTACTAGATACATGTATATCACAACATTTAGCTATGTATACTTATACAAGACATTTTTACACAGCACGATCCAGTCCCAAACTAAGCTGAGCTTATACTATGGGTACTAGACAATGGATATAATTCTCATATTGTTGTTTGTAAATACGTACTTAGAATACAGAATAAAAACCTAGACATAAACAAACAATTATTATGTTGATCACATACATATCTGTATCCTGTCAGAATCCAACCCACGACATCGAGATCAGCAGTCCGTCACTCGAACCACTAGACCACAGACGTCGTCAAACGTCGTTTTCATCAATATTATTACGGCTCACCGAATATGCTCAAGCAGGTTGCAATCACATTACATATTTATAAAATCCAATGGCTTTTCTCTCACTATTTTACCTTTGTGCAATATTCCATGACCAGCTCTGCACAGCAAAGAAAGTCGCATAAAAACCATATCCATGTAATCAATTCTAAACTGGTAACATTACAACAACTAGTTGCCATTGTGCGATATGTAGATGCAGCAGGCGCCTAGTATTGTAATTGCTAAGTCAACATGCCTTTGCCTAATCAAAAAAAATGGGCAATGTATACCCGTAATGTCAAGTCTGAAAGACAAATATTATTATTCTTTTTTCAAAAATAATTCAAATAAGAAATTGGGACCAACTTGTTCACTAGGCGGACTGTTCCAAATAAAACAAAAAGTAATTTCTTAGCAAAAAAAATACACAGGCCCTAATTGGTTTAGTGTGTTACAAGCAATCCGAGCTACGTGCGTGACACCAGCGATGCGGTACGGTGAGCAAAAACGTCGCTCGTGAAAGCTGCGCCAGCGCAATTACTGACAGGATCGCCTCCGTTTTTGTGGCCACCGTAATATATAGGTCTTCGAAAACTGTACCACTAGGTCTCAAGACAACTTCGAGAGCCATCATTAGAATACCGTGGATAACCATTAGCTACATACTGTGGTCTAATTACAGTCACTCCTTATAGTTATTTCACGGCAAAATGCATCAAATTAACCCATTATTTCTCCCGCTTCACACACTACAGTCAACATTTTTTTGTAAAAAGTAACCTCCGTCTGACTTGTTCGTTTTATCGTGAAACTAAACGACTCACGTAGAAAGAGTATTTTTTACATTACTTATTTTTAATGAGAACAGATTCACGCGTTGTTAGTGGGTTTACACTGAAAATCATTAAAAGCTATTAAACATATTAAAAGGCAACACACAAGAGTTCTTGACAATACTTTGTCCTTAACACTAAAGGTTATCAACCTCGGAACCTTTTCCCAATCGTGTATGGGTCTTCCAGTACAACCAAATGGAGCTGATTATAAGTATTTTACACGAAGCGACTGCCATCAGACCACCTCAACCCAATTTGTGGGAAATATCGATATCGTGAGGATAGACTAGTAAGTTGTTAAGTTCTTTAAGCTATTTAGGTACTGCACTAACGATTATCATAGATAGTTAGTATGACAACCGGGACCGATGGCTATAATCATTTTATATAACTTATCTTATTGAGAAGGAACCTAAAAGTAAAAAAAAAACTTGAGAGGTGTCAAGGGACACCCGGATGGAACGAAGTTCCTTTCATTAAAATTTAATAATTAAAAATAAAAAAACCTGTATTCACTCAACAATTCACAACGCGCGAAATTCAAATATTGTCATTCACTCAATAATATTTGAATGCTTGTCAACAATATTTGAATTTCGAAAAAAGTGTCGTGACAACTCGTTTCGTAAGAATTTTTTCCGTCTAGCCCCCTTTCACAACGCGCGATAAGGAACTTCGTTCCAAAACTAAAACAACCTAAAACCACACACCTGCCCTGTGCTATAGACGGAACAGCAAAATTCAAAATAGTTTACTTTTCAAAATAAAAATTACCTCATCATCACTATCCTGCACTTATCCTTTTCCCTATTCCTGGGGCTCGGTACCACCCCTCATCTCATTATTCTCTTTCTTTGTAGTCATATGAACTCTCACAAAGTCCATCTTTTCTTTCTCTCTCTTCTCTTATTCCCATCCACATTCATGCTCAAAACTTTCAAAATTAACACTACCTACCTTTTTTTTTATAGTACTTACGGAAAATCCTCATGGATCATTCGCCACCTGGGTAGGCGGCAGGGTAGGTCGGACTCATACCGATTAAAAACCGCACTTGCCTTCACCTGCCCTATAGTCATAGCCATGGGATCCGCGAAATTCGCCACGACCATAACAGGCGGTGAACAAGTACCTACCTAGAAAAAGTAAACTGCTAACCTCTTACTTAACTAAATAAATACACCCTTAAGGTAGGCAGTGTTCATTTTCGCTGTTCTTATTCACTTCTATGTACCTAGTCATTATCCGCAATAGAATTAATGGCTTTTAAATGCTTAAATTGCATCCATTTTATGGAAGTAGTATACATACAAAAATAGAGCAGTCTATTAAAAGACATCAACTTGTGAAGTTTCAATCATTATTTTAATGGGATAACATTACAGTAATAGGTTTTTAGAACTCAAAACAGCATTTGGTATTTCTTCACTGCATCATGGTTAATTTTTAGGAATAGCTATGTAGAGATAGGTACTGTAGAGGCCGGGTAGCTAATATTTGGGAAGCGTATTTTAATTAAAAGCGCAATAGTGGAAATATATGACTTGTGTTGTGATTCCACAAGAAATTCATTATTGACATCCATCTATCAAAATGTTTTCTAGACATATTTTAAATCTACTTACTTTTTTGTTCGCCACATTTTAACTGGCCCGAACATGAACATTAAAGACTTATTGTTCCAAACTCTTACAGTACCATGATGATTTTTTACCATCATACGTCATCCATTTCGTAGGCCACTATCAAAAATATTTCAACACAAATTTCCTAAGTGTAAAGAAACCTAAGTGTACGACCGGGATACGAGACGACTCCGGTTTTTGACTGGGTTCAAAACCGACCATGTGTCATTATGACCGTATACACTTCTCATTTCAAATTCGATTATTTCTCAATCGATTTCTTTATACTTTATAATAAAGTAGGTACTGTAGTGATCGTTATCTACGATTATAAATGAGTAGTGCATTTATAGTTTAACTTTAGTTTCTATCAAGACGTAGGTAGTCATCTGACAAGACGATTAGGGCTTTGCCTAATCCTAAATAAACTAAAGTAAAACTATAAATGCTAACTTAAGTAACTCACCTAATACAGTCGCTTGGGTTCAGTTTTCATTTATTTCTATGTTACTTGCTCTGGTATTGCACTGCTCTAATGGAAAACCAACACCAGCTAACACGTAAGTTATGTGCACATTAGGCTCGTAATTAACTATTATCGTTCGCCATCTGTTTCCCACCGGATTCTAATCAGAATACTGGTTTTCTCGTACACGTACGTGCATATGGCAGTTCATTAGCCACTCTATCTATATTTACATTTATCATGTCGTGTCAACAATGAGAATTTATGACGTGCAATTATTGCGGCAGGCGCAGCTGGGGCAAAAACGACTGTGATTGACGTCTCACGTCCCCGAGCGTTGCCGACCTCTCCCGACAGCAAAGAACCAACAATGTTTAAGAAATCTGGTGCATTATTAATGTACTGGACGCAGATATAAGATATGTAAAGTTCCATTATCATTATGCATAAAACGAAACAACGGAGGTTGGACAAAAGACATGCCGATACCTGTTTTGTTCTGTGTGGTATGAAAGGTTCTGGAGCAAATATGGATATTTTACTGTGAATAATACGAAAGAGATAGCTTACTAGTTTTGTCCCACGGTGGCAATCGCTGATCACGTCTTTAAAACAAAAGAGACCGTGATTTTCAGAGTTAGTTTCGGCGTTTCTTCTCAGAGGTCGTCAGCCAGGCGCAATCTAGTATTAAATATTGACTTATTAAAGTGTCTATTTCCAGAAATAAATATAATTGATCAATTTCCTCTCTTACTGAATTTTGCTAAATCTCATCCTAGTGAAAGGGTATCTGCCAAATTTGAAGTTTGAAACCACTGGCTTGGGAACTTCAACTTGCTATGGGTCAATATGTCAATCAGTTTGTTATGCAGATAGTTTATTACAGGTACGGGAACTGCCAAATGGGTACATTTGGCAGTTAGGTCTGATTTCATACACATCCATATATTTCCGAAGAAAATCTTATATATTTATCGATTTTAGAATAATATGATTATATCTTTAATGTAGTTTTGTAATGAACAAACTCACTTATCAAGCTTCAGTGCTATTAGGAGATTATCTAGTAGGCGTTCTACCATTGTTCGATTCCAAATAGGTACAAATATTGGAACTCGAAATCTAACGGTTCTAGTTACCTTCAGAGCACTAAGGTGACCTATGTAACCCGACCAAGGAGGCCTTATTTGCTGCCTATTTGCTATCACTTTTCTCTAAACAATACGGACATAGTGCATGAGAATTTCAATACCGCCCACAAACGTGTCGGGTTTAAAGATTACAGCAATGCATTTTACAATAACAGAATCGAATCATGTACCTAATTACATTATATTGTTGTGTTGCTTTTACATCTAATCTAATATAAAATAAGTTTACAAAAATTTTATGCTGGGTTTAAAAATAAAAAATAATGTATGTTTTTCTATCTTTTCATCTTGATAGTTTACATATAAAAGCTAAATTCCAATCATATTCCATAAATTTGAAATTTTGCATTATGTAAAAAGATAGAGTAAAAAATCTTACTCATAGGGTGTAAAAATCCGCTAAGGAAAATTCCTACATGATTTGGGAAAACGCTTTAGTTCGGGCAACACTGCAGAGGGGTTAAAAAGAGCAAAATAAGTAGTTCCTCTGGAATGAGAGGAACAAAAATTATTATATGATACGAATTATTCGTATCAGATTCAACAATTTTCTAATGTGACTCATCTTATGATTAAGAGAATGCACTCTCTTTTTATAGTCCTGCAGTACAGCTAGTATTATATTTATGTCCGATTGAATTTGTGTAAATAAATTCAGCGCTCAATTATACGAAATAAAACCTCGCAATAGCGAAACCGCTTAAAGCGAACCAATCACGGGCAATCAATGAATGATTATTTCGTGCATGTATACCAATAAAAACAAATGAGCATACCGCGGCAATGTCTGTGACTTTGTATCGATAAATTTAATTCTGCCCTTCAAGGATCAATCATGGACGTGGTCTTTGTGGTCGCCGTCCTGGGTGGTACGCTAACTAAAATATTTATTCAGCCAGCGCCTCACAATGGCAACGTATTTCAATGACGGACGTCGGCGCCCGCGCAGCCTCCTAGCCTAAAGCGTTGCGCACGCCCTCGCCTCCTCCTTACGAAAATATGGTGAATGTTCGTGTTGAAATTATTACTTTATGATTTTTATTTCTTTAAGTCTCAGTAGTTTTTATGAGTTTAATGCATCAATTTATAAATATACGAATTCGTTAATATTGCGTACCTGTCTACCTCGTGTCTTAAAAACAAAAATGAAAAGTAAGTAACTTGAATTATCTTTAAGGTTATTTTTTGTATAAAAATCTGAAATATTCAGGAAGTATATTTCTGTTAGTTTCTTACTTATCATATATTGAATAAATTGGATATAGCTAAAAGCCCCTAATATATAAGATCTAAACATATCGGCGAACTATGGCTGTAGGTAGGTACATTAGTATACCCTACCTAACCTTTCAATGCAATAGAGGCGTGATGGTATTTTTTTTTTGTTAGAGAAACTTAGATTTTTCCGTTTCGGTTTAAACTTTGAAAATAATTATTAATAATAGTATATTTTTTATCCTGTAATATATTACAGGATACTATCATCAGCAATATTCTTAGGCAGAATAATTAATTTGTTAGGCAAAAAGGTTCGTTAGGTTCTTAAAAATGGCAATTAAAAATAACAAATTAATTATTCTTCTTGAACGTAAGAAGTTTATCTAATTAGTAAGACACACAGTATATTCTGATTATAGATATACATTTATGTAAGTGATGCGACGGGAGAAAACTTATAGTTATAATTATATATGTTATAGTTATTATTCGAATACGATATTGTAAATATTAATTAATTGGATTTATCACCTGGATGATCCTCGATTGCCAGGATTTTTTCAACCTTTCTCAGGGGCAGCGTGACGACTGCATAATATTAATACAAGAAGTTATTTCAAGACTGGGTACTTACAAGCCAATATCACCTGACTTCATCCTTACATATAAGACATAAAGGTCATTATAGCTTGAGCAATATGTACAACAAGAATATGTAACTAGAAAACCCGTTTAGGTATGTATTAGGACAAAAAGTTGATCGTTGTACAGCAAGTTACGCAAGACTGGGTCTTGATAAAAAGTGGTCACCTTTTCAAGGGTTAGATGTTTCAATAGTTGGTCTATAAAGCAGGACGGTACCGCATCATGATGCAGCAGGTGTTGTCTGAATAAAACCTTAACAGGAATTATAATTCTATGGTCAGTGTATTGCAACGTGCAAGTTAACTTAGAGCGGCGTTAATAAGCAACGAAAGTGTTAGGATATGTAGGGAATTAAAATAGAAATGCCTTTATTAGATATGGTATAGTTAGAAGATAGACTAGAACATTACTATTTTACGCGAAGTTGATGATTACTTTCTTTCTAAAATAATTACCGACTTTAAACATTCTGTGTCTTCAGAACCGACCACACCCGGCAGACACCAACCAAATGTAAGTATATATGGGATCATCTCAGAAGTAATTATTATTATATTTCTATCAGATAAAAAAGGAAAATCGAAATCAGTTCACAATCGACGAAGACATTGCGTAACATACACACAAAAAATACAATTGAATTGAGAACCTCCTCTTTTTTTGTGGTCAGTTAAAAATTAGCCACACATTGAAGATGCAACAACGTTAAAGACTTTTAAGGCATTTTTCTTAGACATTGTCTGCTACTAAATTCACACGAAATACTTGCAATAAAACAGTCAAGTAACGATATTTTTACAGAAATAATTTATTCCGCGCTCTGCATGGTGATTCGATATCTCGAATGGACACATCTCCTAGTTTTTATTCTGTTAGATGGAATCGATGTCCCATAAACGGGTTCAATAAAGACAAAGTTAGGGTCTGAACTTTAATTTCTTTTTCCTGGCCTTTTATATGCAAATTGGGAGCAATTTATCAGAGCGAGACATTTGAATAGGTGACTCTCCATACCACTTGGTAAATAAATGGTAGCTGTCTGAACGCCGTCGTCGATGCGCGTGCGCGACGATCACTCCAATTGATGCGCACTGATGCATGTGATTGTAAAGTGACAAGATACACAAAAGATTTCCAAGCAGATTCCAATACGAATTGGCCTTATTATCATTCCTGTATAACCTTTTACAGTAAAAGGTTGTCTCATGTCGCCTCGCGGCCCACTCTCATGACTTTAAATATAAAAATAAACAAAATACTTTAACCAAGTGAGTCAAGAAAGATAAGTTAAAAAACGACGCTTCGGCACGTGCCGGTGCCGGTGGGCGACTTCCAACTTTCTATGCGAGACTGGTTTGAGTCCCTAATGAGTTCCGAGTTTTATATTGAAAAGCCGTAAATTCCACCTACAAATACGTATTCGAGAACTAAAAGTTATCCTCGTTAATTAAAACATTTATGAAAAAAGTAAATCGGTACTGGGCCAAATGAAGATTTATAAAGCAGCGGTTACACCCACGGTTTCTTATCTTTTATCCCTTGTTAATTACTCGAATATATCGTATATCAAAGTAGCACTCACAATCAAAATCTCTTTATGATGCGCAAACGCAATTTAAATTATAAAACAATGCATATCATTAAACGCTTCTTTTATACGCACCGCAGAAATATGAGCACTGGAAACAATCAAGATTTTAATACCGTATAACGGAATAGAATAAACTGAATAAGTAACTTCGATATCATACATACCATCACAACTGTATTCCACGAAGGGTAGGTAGAGAATTACCTTCACCGATATGTTAAGGTCGCATGTAGTAGGGGCGAGTCTACCATTAACCGGGCACAAATCCAAACTCCGAGCTGCTACTGAGAATTTAATAGAAAAATGCAAATAACACTATCGCGCAATAAGGCATTTCGATATCAAGTAAATCATATTATGTGAATGCTGGGTGCTCTCAACTTGCATAATTTATTGACAGCGTTTGCATCGAGATGCCAGGGTGAGACAGGCCTTAGCACACCACCCGCGGACTCTCACGACTCTTTCAATTTGCTGTGGGATTTCACATCGAGAAATACAGACTAAATACGAAATGAACGATCAATGGCAGTGTGCATGCATTATTATTTTACAATATTATTGCTCCCTTGCGATATAAACACTAAAGAAAATTTATCGTGCAGACTGTGTATTTGTGACTGGACACTACTCAATTATTTTTTTGATCTTCAGTTCATTCTTTTATTATAAATGCGAAAGTACAGACAGATTGGGGTAGCTTGATGTGATGGCCAGCAAATCAAGCTACCCCAATCTGTCAAATTTCTTTGATAGATTTTCAACTTTAATATAAAACAATAAGATTTATATTCATTTGGGAAAATTTGACAGTTTAGGATGGCTTGACCTGCTGGAGTCTGTACGTAAGTTACCTTTTCACGCTTAAACCACCTAAAAGATTTGAAGATGGAGAGAAGGACATAGACTACATTATGTTTAAAAAATAATAAATAGTTCTTTTTAATTATCCTTTCTCCGTGGTCATTAGCTAATTAGATGTTAGCCTTACCTCCCATGTATCACTGTGCCTCATGAAGTTAAATAACAAATTTCAAATATTTAATATGATACTCATAAGAAAATTAATAGCTAGGATGATCTCAATATGAATTATTTCATGCGTTCAATGTAGCATTTTTAATTTTAAGCATACTTCTCCTTCAAAGCCTCAAAGGTCTTAAAAATGTATCTATAGCTATAACTTAGTATGTTCCCGTTGTGCGCTTACGTCACCACGAGAATCAAGATAGAGGTTATGGTCAATTTGTGGCCATAACAAAGAATGCCCGTAAATAAAATGCACTTTAAAGTTGCATTTTCGTGCATATGCTTAAAAATCGTAAAATATGCGTACAGGCATTATCAAGATAAACATCTCTTCCCACGCAGATGGAGGTACATACATACATGTTATATTTCATTTTATTTTGGCTGGAAACATGTTATTTTCGAGTTTCGCTGTCGGTCTTAATTTTACTTTTATCTCTTGACATTTGCAACGACATTGTCTCGCCCACGTGCGGATATTTAAAAAGCAAATGCGTGTCAGAGGAGCCCGAACAGTTAGTACCTACGAACCGTTTTATTTACATCATCAACCCATATATTGTCGCACTGTTGGGCACGGGTCTTCTCTCAGAATGAGAGGGATTAGACTATAGTCCACAAGGCTAGCTAATGCGGGTTGGCTAAAATTTCACACGCCGCCCGTCGAGAAAACCTCTCATGCATGATGTTCCTCCACCGTTTATGCGAGCGATATTAATTATGAATATTTCCAAAAGTGTCTACCCGTGGCCATGGATGCTGTAAAGGGTCCGAAACGTCGGGATTAATAATATCAATATACGCGATAAAATCCGTAAAAAGTAATTTTATTTCAATATTTCCAAAAGGTCAGATATAAGTGCCTTGGATTTATTTTATTTATTTATTGAAACTTTATGACATAAAAATGTACATTGGCGGACTTAATGCCTTAGGCATTCTCTACCAGTCAACGACTTTGCCTCCAGTATCAAAACGTGACTCTATTAGTGGAAATCCCTAATGAGCTGTAAATGAACTGTTCACGACTAATATTAAACAATTGTATATTTAATTATCGAAACTGATAAGGTTATTGGTCAAATATATTAAAAAGTTGTAATAATATTAATATGAACTACTAAAAATAATATTTGCAAACTAAAAAAGTAATTAGTAAATATATAATTCAATTATACGTTGTTACAATTTCGTAAACAATTACAATCTCTCCAATCATTGTAATAATTTTATTATAACTATGATTCCTTTGCTGGTTTGAACAGTTCATTCTAGTCTTAATGTTGCCATTCAATTATAATGCCATAATGTAATTACGATCAAAAAATATGTAAGTGCTGTGCACACCTGACAAACTCACTCTAGATTATAAGTTTAACTTTAAGATACCATAAAAATGTATTAGTAAGTCGTTGGAGTGCCTTAATTTAAATAAATAATTCTATACTCCCATTAGAAAAAAAAAATGTTGAACGCCCTTTCCTTGTCAATCATGACTTATTTTTTTATACTGCGAAATATCCATGGATCGTCCGCCGACAAGGAAGGTAGTTATGTGTCGGATTCGTACCGACTAAAACCGCACTTGAATTCTCTTGGGAACCAAGGGTTATCAAATTCGGTTACAAAACTACCTACCTACATAAAAAAGCTAATCATTTATTAAACAAAAACCATGATCTCTATTAACACAGTGACTAAAAACCCCAGCGAATAAAAAATGATAATACTTATCCTTAATCAAAAGCCACTCAGGTTATTACTGGGCAACGCAAATTAACTGGCGATCGTAAGCTCTGATTAGAGCAGCCAATTTGTTTTGACATGTACTTAGTACTGTGTTGTACACTACATGCTTGTTATTAATAGAAGTATGAATAAGATATTGATTTAATACACACACGATTGATCACTACCACTTTATCGTTGTAACGAGCGTACATTTGCACATTGGGGTAATAATGATTTACTCGATTGTCCTCGATTGTCCCTTTAAAAGACTCGGAAATCAGCTTAGGGCATTTCGGGAGTAGCTAACAACGGTTTTATCATGACTTAGCGATCGATTAATGATTTGCCTAGTAGTAATGTGAGTAATATTCTGACTCAAACAATAAGTTAGAAACAAGATACTAAAGTAATATTTACTTCGTATTGATTTCTGACATTTACTCGAATATTATACAATGAAATAAAACTACTTTTTACGGATTTTGTCGCGTTATATTGATATTATTAATCCCAACGAACTTTTACAGCTCTATCTACCCGTGACCATGGACTCCGTAAAAAGTATTTTTATTTGAAAATATTTACTTCTATTTCCCTTTGCTGTCGAAATGTCGAAATCAGTTTTTCCTGGTTCTGCACTATATTACTTTGGTTATATCTATTTATATCGGGCCTCATATTCCACCAATCATAAATTTAATGGTATAATAATTATAAATATAAACAAAAAATTTTTTTGAAGAGAAAATCAAAGTTAACGAGCTTTTCACTTTTCCCGTGCAATCAGTTTTGACGTAGTATGACCAATTCGAAATTTCAAAAATGAGTTTGATAATACCGACTAAATTGTTTTGACCATTGGAGCAAATAACCAATTACGGGTAGACCAATTTTGTATTAGATCAATAACCTTAAAATTATTTACCAATGCGAACCTTTTTTGTGTGGTCGGTAATAGATTAATCTTCTCACACGATCCATCACGATCATATCTAATTATGTTAAAGCATTTCAAATTACCTTTTGTTTTAATCAGAGACTTTAGAGGATCATAGAGCGAGCTTTGGGAATATTTTCATACAAACATTTTGATCCCGCGTTGATTTGTTTTCTCTTTTTAGCAGGCTAACATATGACAGAGATAGACTGACTTACGCAGAGCGCTTTGTTTCCAATTGGAAATAAATAATAGATTACATTCTGTCCGTAATTTCCTATCTATTGCTAGTAATAATTAAATGTCTTTGGTTTCCTATATTTAACCGACTTCATAGAGGTCGAAATTCGAGATTCATCTGAAGCTCTTGTGATATAGTTTTGCTTGCCATATTAAAATATCGAAGTGATTTAGGAAAAATATTCTAGCGATATACACGAAACATACCATATCTCCTTTTCAATAACGTTCACCATAACACTATAAGAATGATTGTCTATTGTGAAAAAGCAATTAATTACATAACATATAACCACCATACAGTCTCACATTATTACTACACGCCATAAAATTTGTACTTAACACATATAACATGATTGCTTCACTCGGCAAACAGTTAAATGTTCACACATTGTTTGGTAAAATGGCGCACGGCGTGAAGTACTAACTGTGCGAGTAACCCACAATGTAACAATGGTGACAGTTAGTATCCCAGTGTCTCACGCTCCTAATATTTACTTAAACTGTGGATTCTTCGCTCAACACACATGTGAAATTACTTCCTCACTTACTGAGGCTGTTCATTAAGTTTCATTTTCCATATTCAATTTCAAATGTTCTATTATATTTTTTGAATTCATTTAAGGGGAAGCGCAAGACGCTCGAGCAACCAGACAGATTCAAATTTTATTAAGATTCAGAAAATATGGATCTATAGCATATTTTGTATTGTATTGTTTGTAAAACAATAGTGGTTACGTCAGTAATTTAACTGTATTTAGAATTTTGTACATAAAATATAAATAATTTACCATTTTATTACTCCAAAATCTGACGTCAACAAAAAGTCTAACTATGTCTGTGGTCTAGTTGTTCGAGTGACAGACTGGTCGTCTGGATTGCTATCGTGAGTTTCAAGACACAAATAGTTATGTAATTAACATAAGTGTTTGTGTTTGTCTGTGTGTTTCTAACCCATATACTGTCCCACTGCTGGGCACGGTCTTCTCTCAGGATGAGAGGGATTAGACTATAGTCCACCACGCTGGCCTAATGCAGATTACCAGACTTCACACGCCATCTAAAAACTCTCAGCACCGTTAATTTTTAATACGCACATGATTACGAAAAGCCAGAAGTGTGTGCCTTGCATTCGAACTCGAGACCTTTGACTTGGCAGTCTAATGTTCATATCACTGCTATTTATCACTGGCTATCGATGCTTTTTAATTTACGCAATAATATAATTTTGCTCAATACTGAATAAAATTGAAATTGGCAGGCTACCCGGGTGCCTTGGCCTTAAAACGTTTACCGCCTTGCTTTGATGTCAGTACCAATATTCGTAAACGTTCCCACAATCGCATTCACAATACGTGATACACTTGAATATTTATCTTTATCGAGTAAAAAGTATCATGCGTATGACCATTTAGACACATCGTATCAAAAATCGTCGTATAAAGTAGGAAATTTGTGGATATCGTCACTAGCACACGAAGCGTAATAACCATTCAGTGCGCAATATATTTTCACTATTGTCTCTAAATTTTGTAAAAATAAGTTCAGAATCCCTCTTATCATTTATAAAATAAATTCTAGACTTCTTTTTTAAACCTCGATGAAAACGAGTAAGTTTTTAAAGTTGGTTTCTGGGGATATTTTTGTCCGTGACATCGTAACCATAAAATAACCAATGTAACCCAATATGTTTGTATACTTACTAGGTTCCAAATTTAAATGCAATTTTACAGTTGAAAGTTGATAAATTTGGACTTTTATTACATTCAGTTTCATTTCAAGATTTTTAGATGTCGAAATTTGTTAAAACACAGTTTCATAAATTAATAAATTAAATACTGTGTATCTCTTTTCCTAAATATATTATAAATATAATCTGATTATAATAAGGGAGCAGTAGATATAAATTTATCTAAAAGTCTCCAAAAGGAAAAGCGGGAGCACACTCAAATGAAGTAAATAACAAGTTAAGTCCTTAGATGGTCGGGACATGGTCCTGTAGCAAGTCGGGGACAGCCGAAACAAAAGCCTATAAGTAACGTCACAGTGCCGGGACCCGTCGCAAATTGGTTTATTGAGATTGCAACCGCGATGCACGCAAAAAGCAACGTCCCTCTTGGATCCTTACCTTACATCCTTTTTTCTGGACCGAATATATGTTCAGTAATCAAGTCGTAATCGTTAAATAGAAAAACGTTCAGAACCATTCGTTCCATGGGCATTTTTATGGGTAGCAACATAGTTCGAGCGACCGCTTGTTTCTACGACCAATGTAAGCCAATCACGGTGATGAGCAAAAAGCTCACCTTTAATGTTGATGTACGCCTAACAACTTAATAACACCAGATTTCTGATTCGTGTTCAATATTGCTGCTGTTTTTGTTAAAATATTACAAATATTATTTATTGCAGCAGTTTGATTACAAATATATTTTGGACGTAATAACGTCGGAATAAAAATTCCGTATCAAAACGGAATTTTTATTCCGATGTTATGTTATTTTTATTCCCATGTCAAAATTGGAAGATTAATAACTGTTGCAGACAATTTTGAATTGACGGTTATGATTCTTCATTCAATAAGTTATATTAATTGCACAGATCTTAAAGATCTCATTTAGTTATCTCATCTGCACAAATACTTGACTGGCAACACTGGCAGATATTCCTTAAAATAATGTTCTTCAATAATGTTTAAAATCGAATTTGCTTCCCGCAGCCAAGCGGCAACTGAACCAGTTGTTGGTAAAGTATTTTCTTTAAGTTTCGGGTTGTAATTTATGAGTATTAAGCGGAATATTGTTAAAAATGTTTTCAAGTGAATGTGCCCCCACATATCACCGTAACGACCACTCAATACCGCATTGTAGATTCAATTTATATTGACCACAGGGCATTTTCTCTCTTAACGCCGGCAACACCGACATAATGTTGCCGTGCACACTATTTACGAAGCTATTTATTTTTGAATTGCGTGCAAATAACTATGCTGTGTTTTGGTGCTCTGTCTTTTAACACAACTTTTATTTTGCTACTGGTAAATTGAAAGTCGACACTAACTATTGATTATGCTCGCGGCAAATAGAAGAAGAAATTTTTGATTCGGTCTGAACCTTGCAATGAAAATTAAAAAAGGTAATAACAGACTTCTACCTCCTATTTTGCCCACGTAATGGCACGTGTCCTATTTTTGATCTGATTTCTAGAATATAGCTCTTTGGCAAAAATATTGAAAATTAACTAGTCATCATAATATTTTTTTGGGACATTTTACACAACACCATCTAGTCCCAAACTAAGCAGAGCTTGTACTATGGGTACTAGACAATGGATATAACACTTATATACTTTTTTTTTGTAAATACATATAATAATAATAATATATGTATAATATTTTTTTTGGGACATTTTACACAACACCATCTAGTCCCAAACTAAGCAGAGCTTGTACTATGGGTACTAGACAATGGATATAATACTTATATACTTTTTTTTTTGTAAATACATACTTTTATTACATAAGAAACACCCAGTCAAACACAAATACTCATGTTTTAACCACATAAATATTTGTGTCCTGTGGGAATCGAACCCACGACCCCATGATCAGCAGTCTCAGCACTCGAACCGCTGGACCACAGAGGTCGTCATCATGAAGAAATAACTAACAAACTGAAACCTTTTTGTGCATTGACAAACTGTATATTATAAAATAGCAATAGGTATTAATATAAAAATTAATATTTTTAATTTTCGCTAAAAAAAAATTAAAATCTTAGCATGGAAAATGCAAAAAAATACAAAAAGATAATAATAATCCACAGCCAAAAAGGTAAAAGGTAAGTACAACTACCATTGGTAATAGAAAAGTATTTTCAATTATATTCAAACTTACAAGTAGCTTTGGTGTTTTCGTATAAAGAGGTTGCACTCAAATCCATCTGTATGTTCTAAATCCAATCCCGCCTCAAAGCGAATAGTAATATTAATCGTCTATAATAAGATGCCTGTGATTTTTTTCTTCCATGTAAATCATGGTAGCCAACTGTAATTACTTATGCATGCACTATTGTTGTCTAAAACAGTCAGTAGGTACCTAATCTGTGTAGCAAAGTACAATCACATTATGCACATTTCTTGAGCTAATGCAAGTATCTATAGGACATACGAATACTTACTCTTAGTGCGGCGATTGAACCCAGACTCCAGGAACTTTCCGAACGTGTCATCATGATTTTTTAATTCGGTTGTATAGCTAAAACTTTTCATAATTTTCCGAGCCTTTTCTCAACTATGTTGGGGTCGCCTTCCAGTCTAACCAGATGCGGCTGAATATCAGTATTTTACACGAAGCGACTGCCATCAGACCTCCGCAACCCCATTTTCTAGTTAATACCGATATCCTCAGGCTAGACTGATTGTCGGGCTTTTTGTGCTTCCGACTACCACTAATGATTGCCGTAGGTGTTCGCACATGACAACCGGGACCGACGAACTCTTCAAGCCACGGATATACATAAAACTTTTACGCAACAATATTGTATGTCACCTAAGTTTAGGTTTGTCACTAATATGCAATTATAATACAATAATATAGTCCCAATATATTAGTCATTATATTAATCAAAACGGTCTCTAAGTATGAATCATCGGAATACCTAATGTAAGTATGTATCATAAATTATAGTCACTTTCATGTTGACACCCCTACGTAGGGCAGTCGTTTTACCATCGTGTTTTCCATACAACCACGCAGAAATACGAGCCATGTGTTGACACTTCTATTATTTGGAAACCTGATACAATTTTATTATATGTTGATTGATATTATTTCCAAGTAATTCTCAATATTTAGGAAAGCGTTTCGAGATCTTGGTGATTCAATTTAAGTGACAGATTTTAGGAATTTTAATAAGAAATACCTATCTACTATTTTAGGAAAAAATATTATTTATTAAATCCTTTAAAATATATTTATTAGGAAATTCATTAAATCATACCCTTGGCACTGCATTCAACATAACCATGACGGTTTTGGAATCAAAGCAGAAAAAAGGTTAAATGTTTAATAAAATCTGTTACTGGCTTCAGGAAATTCTAGTTGAAACACAAAATTTTAAAGATATAGGTACCTACTTACAGATTACATTTTAGCGCAAGACGTTCCGAAAATTTTCGATTTTGTATGTTTTTTCCGAACTCATCCAATTATAGTGTCAGAATGATACCTAGCTGTTAGTGGCAGCCAGTGTTAGAACGTGAGCCCCACCATATTCCCACCACGCGCGAACAATTTGCAACACACGACGCCAATTAAATACATTTTTAACAATGAACTGAAGAGCCACGACTCTGACCTACGCCTCTAACATCTCCAGTATAACCTTTTAAATAAACTCTGATCTAAAAGGATGCCTCGTAAACCCTGCAATAGACAGCTAATGCTTAGAGAAACTTTGTAAGTGCATTTTTTTTCTGCTGTTTATATTTTATGGATCAGTTAACATTTAATCGATATATTAAGCCTCAGGAGAGCTTTACATTTTTTTATCTCTGTTCAGGTATCCTCGGTCTTTAAGCTCAACTATTCTTACTTAAATCTAAGTTTCTAAACATACAGTTTGTAATTTAAATAATGTGTTTCTCTTTGTTCATTTCCATAAACACGGCTGTAAATAGGTAAATGTAAAAAACGTTTAGTTTATGCACGTTAAATATTCTGCATGGCATGTCTGTCGGTATTTTCACACGTTGTGCTAAAGACTTGAACACTAATGAGAAACTTTCATTATTAGTCGCATGTTAAAGTTCGACGAGCATTTGCAAGTGAAATAAAAGTGGGAACACCATGGCTCCGCTGGTTATTGCCTCTCTAACGCCGATAGTGGGTTCAATAGACGGCGTCCGCGCATGCGACTAACGAACGAGATGCGCGCGCGCCGATAAAGCCTGCATTTCAATAGTGCATGCGTTGGTACTGCGACACTAGCACTCAGCATCGTGCGCATGCTTCATATTTATTGCGATTGTGTAAGATATTGTGCGATGGTTATAAAATGAGGACTTTTTTTTAACTCGCACCTGATATTTTTTTGACGTGATGCCTTATCCTTCGGAGTTTATACGAGCTTGTTCTTAATTCTTAATTACAATAGTTCAACCGATGTCAAGACATAGCATCAATCACTTTGTGAAACTTGACAAATGACTTTTCTTTATAAAAGAAAAAAATGCTCGACTCAACTACATTAAAGATATTGGCTGTATTTACTTTTATGGTCGCGCCAGCGCAGAGCTGACTACTTACTTTACTAACACATAATTATTTCTCCGAACTTATATTGGTATAATATTTTACACCTGGATTGAAACCGCAAAATGCAAAATTAACTTTTTTTCCATTACAATAAACCGCTCGTTGTGGGAATATAAGTTGTTCTTTGCCATTGCACAGGAAATCGTTTTATGCTCCGCTTGATTAAACTCGCTCAAAGGGTAACATCAGAAGTATCCTTACCTTGAATAGCACTTGCAGCCATAAAATTTCTACTAAGTGTAGTCAACTGCTGGGATATAGCGTGTTGTTGTGCAGCCATGCAAACGAATGAAGACTTAGAGCTAAAACGCAAACGTATAGCTAAAACGCATTAATACATATGTATTAGAAATCCTAATAAAATCTTTGTCTTTCTTGTTTTTTTTTTTACTATGATCCAAACACTAGCCGAAAATCAGTATATTGACTTGTATTGCGACATGTATGGCAAAATAAACAGTTTTAATGGAATTGAATAAAATAAAAAATATAATCATTTGATAAAGGTACTTATGTAGAGATTTTTTTAACTTAGTCAATACTTATTCAAGTCAATAATTACAATGCGAGTGACAGTCTTGTCTGATAGAAAACACAAACTAAGTCTAACTTTGACTCTCACATAAACACTGAACACAGTAAAACTGTTTAAGCCGATCTGACAGGTGAGGATGGTAGATACCCACAGGGCTGGATTAAGCTACCAGGGGCATCTAGCCAACCTGACTCTTCAGGTCCTCCTTTCGTTATCTAAGTACCTTCTTTAAAAAAATAATTTCTCGGGGCCCTCCAAGCGACCCGAGGCTCATAGAGAGACGACGTCTGTTATCCAGTAACTCGCGTGACGGATTGCTGATCACGAGGTCGTGGGTTCGATTCCCATAGGACACAATAAATTATGTGATAAACATAACTGTTTGTGTTTGTCTGGGTGTTTCTTATGTCTGGGTTATTCTTCTTAAAAAAAGTACCTATATAAGTATTATATCCATTGTCAGTTGTCTAGTACCCATACTACAAGATTTGCTTAATTTGGGACTGTGCTGTGTAAAATTGTCCAAGAAATATTTTATTTATTTATTTACAGTTGCCTGCTTTGCCTTATGGTTAATCCGGCTCTGGATACCAAGGTGGATCCTTAGATCCTACTACCAATAGTGTGGTTTTTTTTAAAATCTTTGTTTAAAACGTCAATAAAACCCACCACCAAGTCCCACACTTGGTGGGTTTTATTGACGTTTTCAACCCGTTTCTTTCTAGTGGAGAGGAAGTTTTGTATGTAGCTGTCCCCTGTCCCCCCCGCAAACATGATTTAACTATACACCTTCCATGTATGTAATTAAGAAATACCAACCAATATCTATTTGTTTACGTTGACGACATAATAGTTTTCTTTACGATCGAACGAAAAATCGATTGACAATAAATGATTTTATAATACTCGTTAATTGCAGGTTAAGCGTAAGGGCAGGGTATAAACGAACGATCAGCAATTAACTACAAAGAGTCACAGAAGCTGTACAGCTTGTCAAATTAATACTACAGATGTAATCAGAAGCTATTGAATAAGCGTTTAAAACTTGATGTGTTTATTAAATTGTCGTAAGTTATTTACGACTTTTACGAGCGCACAAGTACTCGCGTCTTGTATAATTATTGAGAACACGCTTATTTCTCTTTACTTTGCGTTAAGTTTACATTTATTCGAGGTACGAATTTGTATTTTACCACTTGTCTCATAGTTCGTTTGGCCTCATAGAGTTCATTTGAAAGAATCGTGTGTCTCCATTATTTTACTATTTTAAAACTAATCGTATAGCTACGTAATTAACAGTATAACACAGTAAAAAATGTGATGAACTTACTTAAATAAATGTTGGTTTTTCTAATCAGTTTTCTTGAGCTTTCAAAATTTTTTTCTTGATATTATACAGTTATGTTTTATTCAGCTGCCTCGTTGCTGCGATGCTAGATGCCCTGGGTTCGGTTCACAGAAGCAGCTCAGAGTTTGGAGGCTCGTCTGATACTACATGGAACCTAAATACCGGTGAACTGTGTAGTAGTGGTGTACTAATGTAACCTAACATTTCTACACCACTACCACACCTACACAGGCGTGGTGATATGTATATAAAAGCTCTTGATTCCATCTGTGTGATGAATATAATTATATATTTAAATGATCTCTAAAAGATAAAGTTTAGTGAACTTGGAGGAGTCTCACGATGTGACATCCGCGGAAACTGCAGTCCCACGAACGCATAAGTCAATCTGTAATTACAACGCTGGCCGTGTATAATCGATCTAACGTAATTAAACAAACGCCAGATAGAACGAGTCTTGTCCCAAGAGTCGCCATAAAATTTCTTGTTCCGCGTGAGATTGCTTCAATCTTATCTTTTTATAAAGAAACTAGTCGCATTTAGAAGTGCGTTCACGTCGCGTAATCGCAAAAGAAAAATCGCAAGTGCAAACTGGTATAGAAAACTAGATTTCCACGTTTGCTGGCGTTTAGAACGATTAGCCGCGAGGGACGCATTGTTGATACGCTATCAGCTGATTGCGCGCAGTCCGCCATGGTAGCGCGGCCAGAGCGCATGCGCGCGCGCCTCCGCGACCCCACCACCACCACACGACGTAGCACGCGCGCGTCGTGAAGCATCCGACAGTTCATGAATGAGACTATTTTATCAATTATCGTAATGGCATAATTAGTACGATGCCGGTCAACGGGCGGAAGTTCGTGCGTGTTGTGAAGTATTTGCTGGCAGGTGTGACGGTATTCTGCGTGAGCTGGATAGCGTGTGTGAACGAGTGGCACACGGGCGTGCGATGGACTAGCAGTCGAGGGGAGCTCAGTCGGGCTATGTCGACCATGAGGACTATAGTGGCATACTCGGAAGGCAAGCAGGCGGAAATGGACCGGCCCACGCCTGTTACCTGTGACAGCCTGCCAGTTTTCCCGAAGTTATCTCATATTGTTAGCATTTTTTTTTCATGAAAAGCTCTTAAAGTATCTTATTACAGCTTTATGTTACGAAACGAAGACATCAACCACATTAACTCGTAAACAGCGAGATTACCATTAATGTGTTCAAAGAAATAAGTCTAAAAGTTTAATACCTTTAGCAAAACTTATAAAAACCGGAGCAAAATACGTGAAATAGGATAAGTAGCAGTAGTAGTAGTAATTGTTATACAATTTATTAACGAGACCTGACGATAAACTACATTTTTATGATTATAATTTACATGAATAAGTTGAAATTTCTATATTTTTTTTTTATTTTTAGTATATAATTCCAATCCGATATAGACTACAAATAAAGCAATTAGAAATAAATAAATAAAAAGTTAACATAACAGAAAACAGCTTTAACCCCGCAAGGCATAAAGCCAAATAAAACACATAAAACTAACAATAACAAATATACTTATGTACTAAACATAAATATCCGACAAGATTATTATTTAATGTTCGTAGGTATGACAAAAACGTTTACACCCGTTTTTCCTTTTATTTTCGAGAAATAAATATAAATACAACATTGATTATGTGTTGAACATGTGTTTGTGTTTGGGTGGGTGTTCCTTATGTTTCGTATAAATGTAAATTTACAAAAAAAAATTGCCTATTACCCAATAGTACTCTGCTTAGTTTGGGCCTAGAAAAAGGTGCTGTGTATAATGACCCAAATATAGATAAAAAAAAATAGGAATCCCTAAAATTAGGAATACTATGACTTTCAGTAATCGAGACTCAATTCTTTAAAAAAATTTAATAAACATCACATCTCACCTCGTATCGCGTATGCAAATATCTCAGACAATAATGGATGAGAAAACACATCTCCAAGAAAACAGACGAACGATGTATTGTCGCATCTATTTTGTATGCGACATCACTTCCTGTTCCCATCTACTTCAGACGCTATTTCTAGAATATACCGTAAAGCACTCCAGCCGATATTATATTTAATGAGCAATCCGATATCTCAATACATCAAAAGGCTTTGTAAACGTTTTGTCGAGCTTCAAAAATAAACATTTTTCTCCGGTGGTAATGTAAAAAAATGTTAACAAAACCAACGGAGATCTTTCGGAAAGTTAATTCGAATGTCACGTAAATAATTGAACAGCTCACCTCTGTCATATATTAACAGTAAAGCTTTTCTTATTTATAAACACAGTGGAACAAAAGTGAACGATACTAAGAATCCGCGTCCACCAACAGACATAAAACATATCGTTTCTTATTTCCCCCGTCATCTAAACAAAATGATTGCTATAAACAAATTGTCGACGATAAGAATCGAGTGGTATCGCACAAACGGCGCGATAGCCTCCGCACAGTGCGAGCTTCGTATGGTTTTATTTGTACTCGTTTTGTGTAGCGATAATCTATTCCGATGCTGGTCACGAATGGAAAATAAATCGAAATCAATATCCTCTACGGGCATTTCTAATAGCATGCCGCCACTGGCACGCTGCCTACTGCTCTATATACTATAGCCAGATAAGCAGATAGATGGTCAGATGCCGGCCGGTGCATAAGTTCCGATATGGTAACCAAGCATATTTGCATATATAAACAGAAATAGATACCCATTTCCGGTAAATTGCCTGAGGTCAGTAACTCTTCACTTGCCTTATAGGCAGGATCACCGCTGTGCTTCATGCATGCATCATTTCATACTGAGAATATTTTACAATGTATAAATATGCATCTAACCCCGAGTGTACGGTATGATAGCAAAAATTACGAACTAGGAATAGTTGAAAAGGACCTATGAATACTTGACTAGCGTTAGTAGACCCAAATCTTAATATGTAGATGACGCTTTATTTACAGTCGAAGATCAAATAACCTTTGTAAAAACATCAACATCATCATGGAGCACATGAAAAGTAAAACTATAATCTGTTTTGGTGTCGTACTGACAGTCCCGAGGACACAATAAACATATAGCGTATTTCGAATTAAAAACTACGTTAAGCTGTTTCGTAGTCAGTCAATTAATGTTTAAGTTAGCAACTTGGCACTTTAGTTGAGCAGCATTAACATCGGTCATTAATAAATGCCGCCGCTACCGAGAACCGAATGGTCAGATTAATCTAATCTAATGATAAGCATACCTTATTGCAATTACGAAACTTGTTTCATTATTAACCGGGTTGGTATCATGTACCTACTTGTACTTGCCCCATAGTATAAGTTTTGTTTTCATTTGCCTTATATTTTACTACTAAGACTTCTCTCAGTATCAGTAGTAGTAGTCAGATGTTTTTGAAACATTGATTACTGATCGACCTTGACAGTCCGCACACCTCCGATGAAGGTTGATTCAACGCGTGACAGCAACCAAAAAATCTAAAACGTCGACTATTTTAGTATTTCTGGATCTAGTTTAGTACTAATTTCTTCTCAATGTTTTGCTTTAATGCAACTTAGTGCAGTGGTGAGAGACAATGGATGCCTACTTGCCTATTAGTAGTCGTCGTTATTAATACAGCCCAAAAAATACTACCCACTACATAAGTTAGACCGACTATCGCTAAGTACTATAGAAATAATCATCAAGAAAACTTATGAGTTACTCTGTACTTAAATCTCAAAACGTAAAGTCAGTCAAGCAAAATTAAACTAAAGTACTTACACAAAATACCTTGACTTGAAAAACGGTGTTGTGTTTTTTTGTAACTTTAAACATTTAATGTGTCTATCGATAACATGCTGCAAATAGTATGTTAGTATTTTTTTATTATTTTTATAAAATATCATCGCCCATATTTCTCACAGGTTTAGGTCCTAGTATACTTTCATATTGTCGCTAGCAATGTTTTGGTCCTATCTATTAAAAATGGGTGACCCTTTTATTAGAATTTTCTTTTTAGTTTTCTTTAGGTCGGACGATTTGATATTATCTACTATGATAATGTACTTAGTTCACGGGAGATTGTATACCTTAACCAGACTAAGAACCGTATGCCTTCAACAAAGACTTATAAACTAAACAACGACAGCTAAAAGCGTCCCCTAACGGGAATTGGACCTCAACTTAGAGCGTTGCTGGGAGGAGAGCTAGGGCAGCTGGATCATGATTTAAATTATTTAAAGTCGAAATTAGTGCGACTGGTTTGACGCGGGCCGGTTAGCTTGATACAAATTCAATCTCAGTTTTTATTAAGATTATAATAGATAAAACCAACAATCCTACCCTCAATTACACAACTCGCTTGCCGCCCCTTGACCCATAAGGCAGTCCAACATGCTTGTTGCGTCAGTTGTCGGTACCAGAATATCACCACGTGCTATCCGCGAAACAAATGGTCTGGAGAGCAATGTCTGTTTGATGCCGCAGACGATCACAAATAAAGATTATCATTATCTTCACATAGCATTCCTGTCACGAAATAATTTTGTCTGTCTAGTACAAAATTTATATTTAATACCGCAAAAAATGTAATAGCTCACGTTTTTGGTTCGTTTCAAGAAATGTGATTTACGAATACATCGCACTTGGAAATTATTTCTTGTGTTGTTCTGTGATAATGAGTGGGTTAAGATCCCAATTGATTACATATTATTACAAGTAATATAAGACTGATATTTGTTACGTGTGAAATAAGGCCACGTATGTATTATTATACTACCTAACTATATTGCCGTTATTACTTTTTACGACCCCTATTTATACTTATCATTATCTTGGTTGTAAAAAAGCCTGCAGTGTTTCTGCTACGCGAAACTATGAACAGGAATATTTCTTTAAAGTGACAAAAAGGTTAGTACAGATAAGATTTATTAGGTGAATAATTTATTTATCAAATACCTTCTCTGAAGCGCCATTGTAGTAATAGCTCAACATACTAAAATATTTTTTTAAAAACATCTCATACAAACTCGTCATGTTAATCGGAATTGTTTTTTATTTTATTTCAAATTAAATCTCTTTATCGTGGGCCATAAGTTATACATACCTACAGATGTTAAATATAAATTATACTTAGTTCCAATTTGCCCTTCATAAAATAAAGTTGTAAAACATAAAATACAATAAAGTTTTTCATAAAATATGTATAGTTTTAAATAAAGTCGTATTTTTTTTTAATTAAATTTGTTTTTAGTGCTAGAGAAATAATTAAAAAAAATTAAAATATATTTAATGGATTATACCCTAGCAGGAATTATGTTCATTGGATGACTTCTATTATATAGTATAGGCCTCTCTTATTGTGTATGTTACTCCTATATTATATAGTATAGGCCTCTCTTATTGTGTATGTTACTCCTTAACAAATAAGACAGAACTATCCACGCGCGAACTACATATTCGTAATTACAGGGTACCTTTAGGAGCCACCAGCGCGTGGCGAACGTCTGTGTTATTACGTAAATACCCAGTTATATGTAAACCTTTTCTAATATCAAACACATTCCCATTAAATGCCAACAACTAATAATAACCATGAAAGCATCAAGGCATAACTTCACACAGTCACCAACTACTCCATAGAGCGATTGTGATAGCCTAGTGTAAGATCATGTACTGCCAAGCCATATAGGCAGGTCTCGAGTTCGAATCCAGGGCATGAAGGTTTACACCTGGACGCGTAAATACCGAAAATCTCTGAGGCATTTGAGATATATTCGACGTGTGAAGTCTGCCAAGCGGGTTAGTGTTCTTATTTTGAGAAGAGAAGAGATGATGATGTGGGCTTCCAAAACCATAAAAAACACTACCTACCACTTTATCAAAACAATCCAAGCCACCGGTAATGTCGATATTATGATAGAATCTCGGAATACGTAACAGAAAATGGTTATAGGTACCAGTATAATAAATACCGTTCGCAATACAAAGAAGCTTTTTTAGGCGTTGACCGAATTGATATTGAAATGATCGCCCTATATATAAAAGAAAATAGTCAATCATTATGAAAACTTAAAGCTAGCATAGATTCAATTTGAATTCAGCTGAGTAATACGATTGCAGAGCTACTGTAGTATTTTATTTCTTTCAAGCAATCAACAATTCAATTACTCTATGAAGATTATTTTCTATCATAAAATGCATAAAATAATTGAATATCTCATATATTTTTAAGTCACTTTTATTATCAAACTTAAAGCTATAATTCCATCTCGCATTTTTCTACAAATCATTAAATCTTTTATAGGTTACTCTGCCAGCAATTTAAGATGACCATATAGAAGTGTTTTTATACCTTTAAATAGGCGCCTCTAAGGCGGGCCTACACCTCACATCGTTAGTGGAAATACAAAAAAATCTTTTTTTGAGCGCGTTTGAAATCTCGGGAGAGTTCCATTCTAGTTGGCGTATTGGTTGCGTTGATAAATCAGCGTAGAGCAGTAAAACCAGCGTCGCCATCGGACAAGGCTGGCTAGCTTAGACTTATGCAAATTAAACCGACTGATACCCAGTGTCGGATTGGAAGAAAGCCTTAAATCAGCTTTATGGCTTATTATAATTTATTCGGAATGGTGTGTTCGCTGGGCACAGGGAGAACCGTCACTGGAGTATTTATGCACGATTGTGCGGAGCCCTAGCTCCGTTCTATTAGTTATTCTGGGCCCAAGCTCTGCACGTGTCTATGAATAGTTTGGTCGCGTTTAGTGCCGGTGATAGCATTTTGCTTACTGAGGTTTACCTCACTTGTAAATTACCTTACAGTTATTCGAATCGTAAATTGTTATGACTTTTCTGGATTTCCGTGTTTGTGTTTGAATATACTGTCTAAGATACTTTCTGTGCAGTATATAACTCATACGCAGGTCGTAAGACATGAGATACACATCTGCCGGTGCCCGACTAACGAAGCGCGAAGTTTATTGTAATCGGCGTGTAATTGCCAATAATCGCATCTGTCAGTTTTCGACAAACATATCACGAACGGTGGGAAAGTTTTTAATGATACTACAAATCAATTGTCGAAGGTTTTATTGCATGCTTCGTTTCAGTCAACCGCTCTTAGACCGATTTATGATCGAAACCAAAATGAGTTAGGTGGTTAATGCCACAAATGTGATTTATTCATTTATTTATTATATTTTGCTTCTTCTTAGAGTGTGAAACATAAAACAATATAAGTTTAGAGATTTGTTCTATGACAGAATAAGTGGTAGTAAATTAATTATGACTGCTATAATTAATAACGGAAATTATTAAAAACGTAATGTAATTAAACTCCAGATGATATTAATTAAGTTTCTAAGATTTAGGCGCAAAAAAATATAATTGATAAAAATATGCATCGTAATAAATGAATAATCTTTTAATGTAATCTTTGTAATATTACATCAAAAACTGGAACTATTAAGTTTTATGTGTCGGTTCCAAACGCCTTTTCTGCAAGAATTGTAAGCAATGGTTTTTTATAGCCTTGTTCACGCCGAGTTGGTTACAATTTACAAATAATAATGGGCACTGTGAGAATCGAATACAACACCCTATTTATTTATTTTTCCTTTTCATTGCGAAGATTTTGCGATAAGCGTGGCGCTTAACTTTAATTCAATTACTATAGCCGTCGTGTTGTTCAGATAAAAGTATAAACAGTACGATAGATTTATTTTTTTAGTCTCTATTCTAAGGTTGACTGCTAGATTTAATACTATAAGGAATACCTACCACATAGTATTAAATCCACCTTATGAACTACTTTTGTGCATAGAAATATAAAAAAATACACACCTAACATATTATCACGCGTGTATCTCCCAATGAGTTGGGTAAGGTTGTACTAGTAACTGGTCCCATGTAACTAATGCTTGCCTTGAGTTCCAGTATCAGTAATTGAAAATGACATTATTAACTATATATATGTATATCTTCATTCGGTTACAGTGTATAGTTAAGTGCACCTCCAACCTCGCCCGTATTAGACATCAACGCGCTACGAAAGAATTCATAATACCTACTTACTTCACTAAACATACCTAATGACTATCAAATATGGTAATTAACATATATACTATCATGCCTGTATTCCTCAAAAGGCTCTAGGCAGGCACGTACAGCGGGGTCCAGCGACTTGTCTTGACCCAGCTGTACATGCCTGCTGGCCAGGACTATAGGGCTAGTGAAGCAAGTGCGGTTTTTAGTCGGTACTAGACCGACATAACCTGCCACCTCCCCGGGTGACGGAGCATCAATAAGGAGGCATGTACACTACACAGCTGTACACTTTTGCATTTCTCCATTACTTTTTAAATAGTTGTTATTATGAATGCCATAGATTGTTATGTTAAAGCAGTTGTGTCTTAGATTCATGTAAATATAAATGATTGCCGTATACGTTACAACTAGTAATCCATCCTAAGAATCTAAGACAACCAATCAGACGCAACCCACAAACTAATTACAATTAGCTACACTGCCACGAGGAACACCGTGGAGAATCCTTAATATCCGCTCCCACACCTACTAATAAGACGCCTCGATCGACAGTATCGAACATAACTAATTAACTCGTTCAAATTATATACAAAAAGTACGGCAGTAAATACATACCTACGCACAAAAAAAAAATTGGGAATTACTGTATCTTGAATATGAGTCATATTTGATTATGTATGTCGAATACTGTTTACTACATACATAACATACTATCATGCCTGTTCCATGGGGTAGGTAGAAATAATAGATTTGGTCTTGTTAGTGGTACCTACACCTCCCTTTTGCTTTCTCTACATGCCTTCTCATGCATGTATTTGGCTAAGGATACTCTTGCCCAGGCTTATATTTAAAATAAAAATATTTTACTCTGCGAGTAGATAGTACCTACGAAAGATTTATTACTTACAAAAACCTTATATTTTTAGACCCTTATATTTGTTTTACTGGGTCGACAACGCGCAATGGATAGCCCTGGTGTTGCAAGCGTCTATAGGCTACGGTAACCACTTACCATCAGGTGGGCCGTATGCTTGTTTGCCAATTTAGTTGTATAAAAATAAAACTAATGGAAATACCCAAAACACTTTGGTCATCCTGTGAACCCAGGATATTACGCTCAACCGCCGCACTTACGAGTTTTGTGACCATGAGGCATTATATTCGTAAAAGTTAATTTAAATCACGTCAAATTATTTCAGGATCGCAGCTGGCCTGGTGAAGAGCGCCGTGCGCAAGAGTGGCAGCGCGTAGCCGGCACGCGCGTGTCGCTGTACGCCGCGTACTACGACGAGCGAGCTGCGCAACGCTACGTGCGAATTCTTGCCACCTTCCATGGTATGTCGCTAGAGTTCTTTTAAATTCATTTCTAGGAAGCTTTATGTGTGAATCTAATTTTTGTATTTGCTGTTTTAGTAATATCTTTAATTAATAATATAAGTACATTTTATTAACAACTAATTCAATCTATGTATATAACATTACAAGCGTAATTCGTGTCCTATACGCAAATGTGTATGCTCATAATAATTAGGTAAGTGTATAATCAAGGTAAAACAAACGAAACAACGGAAATTAGCCTTATTAACGGATATTAGCCTACACAGGATTAGTTCATCTTAACTTAAAATCGGCCCATCTATTCAAGAATTATTTTTTAGTAAAAATCATGTGTGAACAACGATAAAAATACTTAGACAATAGATAAATAACGCCATCTACCGACCTTGACATGTATATTCTGATATTAAATCCGTGGGAAAAGTTAGTAGACAACATTATGATATTTACAATAAGATGCAGTATTACTTTATTATAAATACTATCTAATCCTGTTGACAGACGTCCCGTCCAAATTATATTAAATTTCACGCACCCGCCCTGACGTTTTGCTAGGCTCCCAAAGGTCGTAGTGTAATATTAAATACGGTAGGTATTTAATATTAAAAACTGAGAGAAAGAGAAAAAAATATCAAGAACTGAGCTATTAAATGCAAAAAAAAAAACTGACTGGTAGTTTTAGAAATTTTCGCGTTCAAAATACAAAAACCTCTTCAGCTTTATTACATATGTTCGTATAGATATTGGCGCATTAAACTAATATGTACAGTATAGTTATCTTTTTGTATATTTTTGGCATTTTTCATGCTAAGATTTTAAAGTTATTTAGAAAAGGAAAAATTCGACGCTATGACCACTAAGCTTAGTGGTTATAGCGTCTGGTGTACCTAACCAGAAGACGCAGGTTCGAATCCTGCCCGCGGTCGAATTTTTCCTTTTCTAAATAACTTTAAAATGTATAGACTAAAAACATTCGGCTATTAGGAAGCGTAACACATTTGTATATCCGTTCTAGTTTAAATTCCTTACGCGTATCTGAGATAACAAAATGTTAATGTATTGAATGAAGGCTTCACATCTAATGCACTTACATCACTACCATCCCTAATATTATACTTAAATATCATTCAGCAACTAAGAAAATGAGTAACACCCACCACTAAAATAATAGGTTGTGAATAGTCTAACTAGTTTGTGATCTTCCTGCAACATTGTATGCCCGCATGCAGAAAAACATTAGCGCCTGTATAATTGACATGATGTCCTGTCCGCATGCAAAGGGTTAGTGACCCCCAATTAAAAGTTACGTACGTTATACATGAATTATTCAAAGGCCAACACATGGCCATTTTTTCGCAATTAGCTTCTGTCATCGTATTAAACAAAACTGGTTTACAACTGGTAAACATGTAATATGAAATGAGACATCTATCTTTACCTAATGCATTTTATGTAAATGGACTTGAGAGCAGATCTCAAAATACGCACAAATGCTTAATGTTATCAAATAATTTCTAACCAATATGTAGTTTGTGCTAAATGCACAAATTCATCAGATTTTGTATTGTTTGTTTTCGCTTACTTGATGGTATCTAAATATGCCCCACGCAAGAGCATCATAAACTTCAGCGTTTCAAACTTTTAATTTTATACATAAACTTAATCAGCAATTAAGTTGTATTTGCTTTTAGCGGATCGCACGCGCGTCGCCGCGAGCGCTCCCGTCCGCTCGTCTCCGTCTCCAGAGTGCGTGTGCGCGTAATTATATTCTTCCTACTCGTACGTTCCTCTCTAACGATCCAAGAAGATTATATAAATTCACCCTAAACATACTTCACTTCAATAAAATATGCAAACCACTCTAGTTTCTCGGGAATCAATTTGAAAACCTCGATTATAAACATAAATTTTTATGACATAAACATGCTTGCGTGAATACGTCAGACTATACAAAATTTATTTTAACACGACCCATAATTTCACACTGGGTATTTTTAAGTTGTATTTTCTTTTGACCAACAACTTTTTACCTACCTTAACTGTCTTCGATAATCGCACTGTATGTGTAAACCATCAAAAGCCACGCAGTAATTCTTGAGATTAGCCCGAACAGACGGCTTACTAAAGATTTTACGGCTCCGCCCAGCAAAATAAAATAAAAACCAGGTAAACAAAATAATCTCGGTCAATAAAGACATCAGGGAAATCTCAAGTACTGATAAACCAACTCCATAATTACCGGAGGTTGTGATAGCCGATCGGCCGTCCTTATTTTCTCTGCATACAAAACAAAAAGCGAACGTTCGCAACTTAATCAACGAGGAGATTTTTTTATTTTAAGATGTGTGCTACCAATAAGTCACGTTGGATGTCTCATTAAACTGGTGCTAGCATTAAGTATAGTTTGTAGAAGTATTTTTGTAACACATTAAAGGACTTTAAGTAACAAAAGCTTGGATGGAAAGTGCGCGGCTGGCGACAGAGCGCGAGGCCCGATAAGCTCACACTCATTTGTCACTGGAGGCGAGCGTACGCGTCGTGTAAATTCCTTCCCGGCCGAGATAAACCCACCCAACTCCCTATGTTGTTGTGAGGAATGAGAGACGGATTAAACACTGGCCCTTCCCGCTGCCTTTCGCTTTTACGTTTTGTATTTGGTTTGGAAAGATTGTTTGTCGATTTTATAGCTCCCTTTTGCGGTTAAAAATAAACGCGCCTATTGAATTCTGTGGTTGAATTTCTATTCAACTGATTTGTTTCTAACTGTTTTATTTCAAATTACCTGCTTGTGATTTTAATTCTTTAGCAAATATAGTTGATAGCCATTTAACTATGAAAACTTTTTTGACGTTATGCAAAAGTATTCGTATTAAGTAATTTTAAAACACTAAAAGTGTTTTATTGGCAAGATGCAAAGCAAGTTCAAATTGAAATTAACATTTTTTAAAAGACAGTTTTATACAGTAGGAACTTTGTAGTTGTACCGCCAATCATCTTACTTACATAAGATAATCTTCGTCATTCAGGTCAATTTCAACACAAGTATTAATGTTGTCGCAAATCTGTACAATATAGCGGTAAAAACCATTATCCAAGTATAAAAACGTTAGTACAAAAAGGGAATTGCTTTCCACGCCGTATCCACTAGGAAGGCGTCCCATCCTGATCAGGCAAGCCTGTAATTGAAGCACCGTTTTAATGACAGTTCCTCGCAAAGCACCGCAACTGTACCCGAGGAAAGCATTTCAACAAATTACTATTATATAAGTCCAAGTAATGGAGTTTCTCTATATGAATTATGGGTGTCGGGAAGATGTTTGAAACGGTGCCGGCGAGCACTTTCCGTTCACTCACATCTCACTTATCTGTAGGAATCATTTTATTTTTCATAATAATTATTATATTTATATCCGTCAGCACTATGCTTTCACATTGAAGAAAGTTCCTTCTATTTTATTAGTGCCTTATGCTGTATTAATACAAATATTTTTTGCAGGACGAAATTATTCAAATGCAGCTACGCTGTTTTGTCAAACACGCTCACAAAATGAAGCTTTCCTTGAAGATTCAGTGGAAGTCGTAGCAGCCAAACCACTAGAAATTTGGTGGCATAAGTGGGATATATCACTATCAGAGGTTGACACCCCGTTGCTGCTATCATGCCCTCTAACGGAGCCTCTATATGGCCCTTCTGTAGTGTCAGTCGTAACAGAACCCTGCGCTAATCCTACTAATGCGTTTCAATTAGAACCTCAAAATGAACAAAATAAAAGAAAACGCATATTTACAATTTGTGTCAAAGACATGAATTTTGATAAAGACATATCGCATAACTTAATTGAATGGATCGAAACCAATAAAATACTCGGTGTAGATCTGATTGATATGTATGTAGATGAAGTTCCAGAAAAAACAAAAGAAGTTTTACTGCACTATCAAGATAAAGGTCTTGTTAGACTTTTCCATGTTCCTATTAAGCATAAGTCAGGAAGATCTCTATGGCAAAGAAGAAGAGATCATATTTTAACGTATAATGATTGTTTATATAGAAATATAAAGGAGTCCGATTACATAGTCCCACTTGATATTGACGAAGTGATTTTGCCCAAAATTGCAGATACCTGGCCAGAATTACTTAACCGTCTCAATGGATACGGTTGGAATTCATCCCAACGCTCTTCTATAATAATACAAAATGTATTTTTCTTTGAGTTCATGCAAGACATTGACAAGTTCAAGACCATGGATGGTAGAGGAGTAAAAAACAAAATTTACGTCAAAAGGGATGATGTACGGATTAAAAAATCAAATAATTTAGAAATAGATGAAATAGAATTAATTGTAGATTCAAATTATTTAAACAATGAAGTCATAGAATATAGTGAAGTAGAAGAAATGCTACATGAGAAGTACAAATCAAGATGTGGCAGTGAGTTGCCTACACCTAAATTAGTGAAACATATAGTAAGTTCGGCAGTGATAAGTCCGATAGGATTTTACAGCAAGAGCTGGATGTTGACTAAAAAGGTATTGACGGCATTCAACCATTACCCTTTAAAAAGCCTCGGGGCGTCAGGGTCTGTTGGCTGGTCAGCGCCCTTTAAAGAAGTGCAGCTCAATCATTATAAGGTGAGAACAGACATTACTGTTTTATTAGTCAGTCTTTTGTTTTGAACTCATACTTGCTGTAACGTCGGCAACTTTATCAGCGTGGAAAAATCTGATTTTATTTTCCGGTATGAAAAGTAATGCCTAAATGCTAATCCAGGCATTCATTCTGCTATTATTCAGTCATAAATTTATTGTTGTGTTAATATTATTAATAACTGACCACAGCTTCGTAAAATCGTATTGCCTTACTTGGAATTCTTACGTTGGTCACAATATTATAACTGTACCGGTAATACCGAGGGATATTTAGCTCACGTTTTCAAGTATCTCTAATAAATAAGGCAATGTTGTGAGGTTATAATCACGTTTGCAGGAGTCGTGCAACACGACGGTGGTGGGCGAGTGCGCGCGGTACGGTCGGCGCGCGCGCATCGACCGAACCGCGCTGCGGCTGCGTCACAAACTCACGCGTGCCCTCGCCGACGCCATCTGCACCGGAATAAATGTTATCTGAGAAAAGAGTCGTTTCATTATTTATATATTTAGTAAAGGATTTTAACAATACAGGGGAGCTAAAATAGCCACTTTTATGATATGATTCACGGAGCTACAGCTACACAACGGGCCATTATTTTCCAATATAAGTTGACCTCGCATTGTATAAGCTATCATATATTTAGAGGTCAGCTAACACAAGCTGATTAGGTACTATCAGCTTAGCTTACCTTCCTGTCTCTTTAAGTACCTACTTACTGTGCAACTGCAAGTACTACATGGAGAAGAACTGCAAATGCCATAATTTATGTTTGTGTAATATGTGTATCGGTCCACATTTTATTGTCTCCATAACTTACAACATTTTACAAGCTACTGATACTCCATATCTTTCTTCCATCCTAATAGGGCAATGAAAATTCAATTCCATAATATTGAAAGTGCATTTCAATGCAACCGCAAGTTCAGCATACCATAACACATAGTAGATATATTCATAAATAACTACAGCCACTAAAGTCCACACGACTAAATGCGTGTATTATGCAAACTGCTAGAGATGTTCAATATGTTGATGTTGAATATGTCATGTAGAATGTGGGACTCGAATATACAGCACAAGAAAACACTATCCGTTTGTGTCTATTCTTTATTTGAAGTCAGCTATAAAAAGTAATAGCAGCGTAGTTCCAGTTCGAATACAGGGCATACACCTCTGACTGAAAATAGGTAAATGAAATTTTCTATGCTAATGTTATCTTCAAAAAATATTAATCATCGTGTGGAAAACACGTTGAAGGACGTAAACGTATTAGCCCAATCCTTTTTAATCTAAGAGGAGTTTCTTAGGTAGGTACATTGGGACATTTGGGAAACAATTGGGCTGAATTATTGTTTTTATATAAAAAGGCATAGGTAACAAGACAGGTATACCTTTTGCCAAGCTTCTAATATCTATCTTCTGCCAGGTAGCACTAGAACTAGATGATGGAACGGAATAATTATAATAATAACACATCGCAATCATATATGCTAGAAGTGTAAAGATTATTTCAAAAAGAGATTATTAAATGGCTACCGGCACTTACCCTTGCACTAAACTTTAGAAGTAGGTACATTGACATAACTCTCTCTTGGTTAAAACGTTGTCCATCCGCGCCAGACCCCCATTCCATCAAGTTCATGTGCCGGGAAATCCAACATCAACGCCATTGCATTTTTTTTTTTTAAGTCAAGTTCAATCTGCTCCAATAATGTCTTATGTCAGCATAACCACCAGGTAAACTTGACAAAACTTTTATTGTGATTAATGATCACAATAATGCATTAAATGATCCACTCCCTTGAAAAAAAAACAACATAAAAGGCCATACTTTATTATGTATATGTGATTCTTAGCAGTTATCAAGTAGACCAGTCTAAAGATTTATAGATCTACAACAAAGTAAAATCACAATCATTTTGCATAAATTTCTATGATCGAACACATTGCGTAGCTTCGTGTTCAGTCAAACAAAAAATAAAATCCGAGCGTAGTCGTGTGTGACGAAATAAATCGGTAATGTGGTTATAATGACTTGTCCACACACTGCCACAGTATCCTGACGGTACGATCTATCGAGCAACTATTTTTGTATCATACATCTAGTACTAAATGAGACTTTTGATATTAGGAACATACCTATAATCAATATCACCCAATATTCATTTCCATCAATGCTTCAGGCAATTAAGATTTAGATACATGAAATTTGGTGAAATATTTTAGGTGTCGAATCGAATCTAAAAGCTATGCCTCATTAGCTTAGTGATCCTAAGCGCAACTGCTACGCTAGAGGTCCTGGGTTCGAGTCCCAGGCCCAGCAAAGTGTTATTGAGTTTTTCTATGAAATCTCAGTAGCAGCTCGGGGTTTGGTTTTGCGCTCGGTTATTGGCAATAAGCTCGCCCCCTTTTACATGGGCCCTAAACATACCAACGAACTGTGAATGTACAATTAGTACACACACAGTTCGCCAAACCCATCCTCTGCCTAACACTTCAGAGGATAGACTCATAGACGCGTGATGGTATGTTATTTTTATCTAATCTAATTTTATATATTATGCGTTATTGTATAAACTTACTGAAATCTGAGCTATTAATACACATGCAAAAATGTTATATGTATGTATTTGTGGTCGGTCTTGTTTCCATATAAGTTATAAGTCTAATCGTAAATGCGATGTAGGTGTTGCGCAGTCGCAGACCGCCTCGCATAATGCCCTCGTATCTGTCTCTAGGATACACTTTACGCACCTCGGTTGCACCAGCACCGAACAAATACACTTACACGTTATTACCATGTTCGCCGAGAGTATAAAATAACGTTAAAAATCTCAATAATCAACATAAAATCCATTTCAGTCGAAGTGCGATTTAAATGTCGCTAAAACTCCGGGAATTTATTTCTGTTTAACAATATCTTTATCTTTGTATGCGGTGTAAAAATGTTATAACACTTACATTTATTAAATTAAGGCGGCCAAATTTGGGATATTAACGTTTTTAAGAATCTCGCCTTTTAGATGTACCTATGTACCTATGTTCAGTGAATTTAAAAAAATATGATTAAATTTGATTAGGTCGCTGAAACAACAGACACAGGTTTTTTGAAAAAGGCAAGGGATGCATTTGCCCAGTAGCGGGACAAACCGTGTTAGAAACAAAATTAAGCTTGTGTTTTGGAAATTACAAAATGGTAATTTGTTACATCATCGAATCAAGTAATGTTTTTACTGAAGACAGTCAAAACTGTGCCTCTAAAGACTTCTATACATATAAAAATATACATTTACTACAAATTATTCAACTACTCGGTGATCCGTAACGGCCGCTCATGCAACTGGATACGCAACACATCCAGCAAAGGTCAGCAATAAACTCGAACAGAACAATAAGATTAAATACCTGTCTATAGTATTTTAGCGAGTAGACCCGTCACCTCATCGCTCGTCTGGAGTTTCAAAACCCGACTAAAGCTGAGCTGAACTGATTCATTTGCAACGACAGATAACATCACCTAGTTTATTGGACATTGTGCGTACGTTGCGATGGAGCGATAAGCAGATACTGTGTTCGCCACGGTAATCAATTACTACCGCCTACCCACACGGTCCCATTCAATAGCGAAACATTTTTATTGCCGCTCCCGACGCCGCGAAAATTAAACACTCGTTACTTTTGCAGATGCACGATAAAAGTACGATTGAATTTAAAATATTATACTCAATTTACTTTGTTTATTTAGTACTGAACCCCGAGTTAATTTATACCCTTTTGTATCTTAGATTTAATGCGTCTTGACGCCGTTTACATGTGGATTGCACAAATAAGCAATCACAAGTAATGCCGGCCGGAGGGTTTTAGCTTAGGTGTCGTTCGCTTGGAAGTTATCAATCATAGATGCACAACTGGTGTAATCAACAGCCATCATCAAACTAAACCAAGACCGTATTTATGGAATTGAAACGTGTTTCATTCGACACCCGTCAATCATGCGACTCAAATGGTTGGTTAGGCGCTGAGATCTTACATAAATTAGATGTCAGAGTCGGACGCAGTCGATAGACTATAATTTTAATTGACTTAAATACTATTCAAGTGCTTTTAACTGAGCAAGTCATTTGATAGACTATTAATTTTCTTTGTGTAAGAGTAAGTTAATGATGAATAAAAATCGATAGTCGATGGTCAGAAACACATAAATAAATAAATGATAAGATCGATATGTGAAACAATACGAGCAATATATCGATAGTGAAACAGCCGGTAGTGATGTGCCTCATTGTCCAACAGTCGATAGCATCAGTCCACTCGGTGCGCGATGGAAGATAGTGCGGTGTCAGTGGTGGCCATTACAATTACGATGCCTCGCATTTTAGTGATGTCACTTAGGTGCATTAGCATCTTCAATTCCTCTTGTCCGATGCATGCACTTACGACTACAATAAGTAACAGTGATTCACTTTTAAAATCGTGAAGAAGAAATCACAATTTACATTATTATTTAATGGCAATAAATTAAAGCTTTACTGGTCCCGTTCAGGTCCTGTAGGTTAGTTACTCAGAACGAAGACAAAATGGAGATTTGCATGCACCGGCTGCGGCTGTATAAATGATGGTTATGCTATAGGAATATATTATAATAAGTATATTAAGCATATATTAGTATACATATCGGCTCGTATTTATTTCATATGTTCATGCATTCGTCAAACATGATTTTTATTTCATAAAATTAGTACATTATTTCATTGATTTCTGACATTTACGCGAATATTATGCATTGAAATAAAACTACTTTTTACAGATTTTATCGCGTTATATTGATATTATTAATCCCGACGTTTCGGACCCTTTACAGCGTCCATGGTCACGGGTAGACAAGTCAGTCTACCCGTGACAATTTTTATTTCATAATTTTTTAATTAAGTACTAGATTTTGCCTTCTAAAAGTACGACGTTCTAGTTTCAGTGTTATAAACATAATTTAGATAGGAATTATAGAATTGCCTTTCAACTTGCGCAGGATTCACAGGTGACGAATGTTCCGTTCGTCATACGAATACCTATGACATTCTTAGTGGTAGTCAATAGCCAAAAAAGCCTGACAACCAGTCTGTCCTTAGGATATCGGTATTTCTCAGAAATTGGGTCGTGTAGTTTTGACGTCAGTCGCTTCGTATAAAAATGATATTCAGTCGTATCTATTTGGACTGGAACCCGACCAATATAGCAACATACGAGGCTATGAGAATGATGAGCTATTGCAACTTTAGACTTTACAACTTTAAACTTATAGTCTCCACATTATTTATTACAAGTTAGTCGTTCATAAACTTTCATCAGTCCATCATTAAAATAGTTGTGTATCGGGAAACCCGTCGGTTAGCGAGGGGAACATTAATCGTGTGTCAATCATGTTTGATGAATGCTTGCTAGTCTATCTGCCGCCTAGCAGACGGTGGCATAGCAAGATAGGTGGCCTCATCTATTGCCATGAGCTGTTCCTACTTTATTTCTATACGGAAGACCTATCAAGCTAATCATATGACGATGACGTATTTTGTATTTATACCGCTACAGTGGTTCAGTTGTCGGATCGATCTCGTGGCATCGATTCCCATAAGACGCAAATATATGTAATTACTAGCTTTTACCCGCGATTTCGTATGCCTAGACTTAGTTACACAAATTGTTGTCGGATTATATTCATGGGATAAGAAGTACTCAATGTTAAGGAAATTTCCGCTTTGTTCGGAGGAAAGAAGTATTCAATATGCCAGCGCCAATCACAAACTATTATCGTACCAACATTTCATTCAAATCCTGTAAGTAGGTCTCCTACATAAGTTTTCTGGGAATTCCCACATAATTTTGTTGTAAAATGTATCCTATTTGTTATTCTCGGTCACATAAGTACTGTGTCTGTATGAAATTTCATTCAAATCCCGTAAGTAGTTCTTCTATATTAGTTTTTCCGGGATTTCCGGGATATTCGCACATTTTTCTGGGGTAAAATATATCCTATTTGTTATTCCCGGTCACATACTATGTGTGTATGAAATTTCATTCAAATCCCGTAAGTAGTAGGCTATATCCGTTTTTCGGGATTTCCGGAATATTCCCACATTTTTCGGGGATAAAAAGTAGCCTATACTTTATTCCCAGTTACATACTATTAGTATACCAAATTTCATGCAAATCGGTTCAGCATGATTGAGTAACAAATAAATAAACAAACATCCAAACTTTCACATAATATTAGTATTAGTATGATAATGGATATGTGTTTGTATTTGGCTGGGTGTTAGAAATATATATGTATATAATTAGTACCTTTGACCTTTACTCAGTAGCGGGATAACATAGATTAGAGAAAAGAATATTGCCTACATCAATTGTTTAGTACCCATAATACAAGACTAGTTCACCCGTGGTAAGTTCAAGTTTGGGATTATTTTGGTGCTGTGTATAATGTCCCAATTATATATTTATTTATTACCTACACGACTGGGTCCATACAACTCGAATCCTAGCGGTCACCCTTTTGAACAATTAATATTAGTGCCTAGTAGTAGTAGTAATAGCTAGTCAAGTTTTTTTTCTTCCTCTTACGAACCAAACATTCACCATGATTTGGAAATGCTATAATGCTATTTATCCTGAAAATCAATTAAGGATAGATTTCATACATGCATACACTCACGCCTTTTTCCCATGGGGGTAGGCAGAAACTAAAGAATGCCACTTGCTACGATTTTATTTTAACCCTTTGACCGCCACAGACGTCTATAGACGTCAAATTAAAACTTGCTCACGACGCCAAACGACGGCATGGCACGACAAAAATATTA
This sequence comes from Acronicta alni, assembly GCA_964056405.1. NCBI lineage: Eukaryota > Metazoa > Arthropoda > Insecta > Lepidoptera > Noctuidae > Acronicta > Acronicta alni. The sequence goes on along the minus strand of OZ043927.1, from coordinate 9,128,292 downwards.
CTTTTTTATAGTGCTTGGCGTAGAGAACACAGATATTCATTATTGACGTGGCGGTCAAAAGGTTAAATAAAATCATTTGAAATTAAGTATGTCCATCGCTACCCTTCGAATTTAAATTTCGTAAGAGATTTGAAATAGGTAAACAGTTTTTTACATACTCATTTCAACTAAAGACATCATCGTACACAAGTTAATTATTATTGGTGGTGGTAATTTTCATCAAACTTTTATGGGGTAAATAGGTTTTTTCCAAGACCAATATTTTTATTGGTTTATTTTTCCACATCACACTCGCTTTCTTTTTGCTCATCATACGCATAATATCCTGCTTTATATATGCAAAAAACAGTACAAAAGTAAGTAGGACCGATCGCATCATTCATAACCAATCAATGATTGATTTACGACGCAGACATGAGTCAGGGTTTCGCGCTGAATACCAAATGTCTCCCGTCGCAAGTACTAAATTATCTTTCTTACCTATATTGACAGTAACCTATTTATTATAAGTATTAAGTTTTCTTAGGATATTTTGAAGCGGTGACCTACCCGTGCACTTTAATATGAATCTTATTCACTTGGTTTACAGTTGAGATTAAGTGATGGGATATCAGCATGACAGACTTCGTAGGCGCACGTACATCCTTCAAGTAGCAGTGTACTAAATTATAAGAAAATGACGTACGACACAACGTCTGGCTGACTGGATGCAATCTCAGCTCCTACGTAGATTAAATTCATGATAAAAGGAATATTCCATATTGAACTGAACTGAAACCGAGGCTACCCACTACCCACCTATCATGAGTACAAGGCAGATGGAATAGATTTGTGATCGCCTGCCACAATAGGACAATCGATCTATTGCAACCACTAAACAGTACCTATTCAACTGTTGAATGGAATAATATTTTTCTCACGAAGACTTAAAACAATGTTCTGTGAATATACTTCTTATCTACTTGACTATGCAGTTCATTATAGCATTCTTTTCCATTTTTGGCAAGTTATACGGCAATAAAATGTCCCTGTCGTTAAAAATAATTTCAAAATATCTTTGTTTCAACTTTAATGAGAACCGGCACTTTAATTTGCATAATTCATATTTAATTTGGCTAAAGTTCTGGACAAGTCTTGTAGTTAATTGAAGCAAAAACACTAATGAGCGATGTGGGCACGTCCCGATTCCTGCGTAGGCGACGACGAGACGTGCGCCCGCGTCGCACGCCTTTCTCGCCAATTGTGTTCACCAGATATTACTCAGAAGTTCACCCTCACAGCTCCGTAATTCCACATAATAACATAATTACGTTGTCGTCGGCAGTTCCTTGAACATTTAACAAGTTTGTGTAAAATGCAAATTAAATTTGTCATAATTACCGTAGGGACTATAAAAACATGTTCAGTGCGCACAATTTTAAGTATTTTATCGTATTTAGCATACACAATAAAGAATAATAAAAAATCGGAATACTTAATTGCATTCAAAAGAAATCCATCACAAGAAAACAGCACACGTTACTGAGGACCATCATATTCTCAAACAGTAAAAGACTTTTATAAAAATAACAAAAATAAAGTGCATCTTCTCTTATTAATAACGACGAATTGGCGACGAGTTATATTATCCCTCGCTTTTCAGTCGGCATTTTATTGCAGTGAACAACCGCCGTAAATGTCGTTGTTAGACAACGCTTTTAACTACACAACACAAAAAACCAGCCCAGTTTACAATAGCGCACTAACAATCACTATAATAATCCAAATGGAATGTGAGCACATAAGTGGCAGACACCCGAGAAAGGGGCCTCACTTTAAAACTAGCCATATGACTTTAAAATTACAAAACAGCGTTTACAACATGACAAGACTCTTTTGGTCATCATAAAACTCTGATAATTGCAAAGTTTCACGCGGATAATTCCTTTCTCAACTCTTACAAGATCATATACATAACCTTTAAAGTTAAGTTAAAGCCTACTCGTTAAACAATTACCTCCGTAGTAAACTTGACTCATTTGTATTTACTTTGTCGAACTAAGTACATTATTCTGTAGTATCCCTGCACAAATATTTGCTCCTCTCTTTGCAATATAAAGGTACACAGTTAGGTACAAAGGTATAAAGTGCTCCTATACAGCCTTAGTCGACATTTACAGCGGCTGAATAAACACATCAAAGTTCCAATGACACGGCGCTAATGGCCAAGTCATGGTTGATTGCGTTCCAGTGGCTAAGAATTGCGATCTTGCTTTAGAACTTCCATAACATGAGGACCCCCCGGCTACACTAAAAAGAGAGTATAAAACGCATCGCAGATTGTTCCCATCCTTTGAAATAACAATTCTTAAAATGCAAATTTAATTAACATTCATTCTAATTTTAAGAAATCCTGTAAAGTTTAAAAAATACTTATTTACATCTCCCTCTTCTATGTAAGATTAATGAAAGGCAAAAAATTGCATTCAAAATGAAAGGACTGACCCAATAAGGAAATTCTCTATATAGCTCAGATTAGACATTAATGAATATGATTTTACGTTGCAGTTGCTGTCTATCCAGACTGGACCGGGTACATGCAGTCAATGCACTATTGAAATTTATCGTATCCTGCGAATCTACCGCCTCCGAGGCTAGGAAGGGTCGTCGACCTAGGAACGGCGTTAGGATACCTAGGTCTGTAGGTACAGTTTAGGTGCGCGGGCTGGATAGCACGACGAACCCGGATGCCTTGCATTTATTATACTACAACATATTGAATGGAACCAACTACTTTTGCACAGTGCATTCCATAACTGTACCTACTCGAATTATAATAACCGTGATATTATGCTCATATTATCATAGTAAATAAGTAAGTAGCATAATACTTACTATCACGCCTATATTTCTCAAAGGGTTAGGCAGAGGTGTACCGATACCCGCACAGTTTGTCAGTATGTTTAGGACCCATGTAATAGGCCAATTACCGTATGTTTGTCGTGTTTACGACCACTGCACTAATGCAGCAGTTATCATAGTAAGTAAACACGCTAATTATACTATCCAATAATAATATTAATACATTCTGAGGAGGTCCTCTTTCTGGAGCCTTAACCACCGGTAGCTTGGACCGTGTTCCTGATATCTGTAGTCTACTTTTTTATATTTTTAAATGTTTTTATGTTATGGACGGATTGTGATAAAGCGGACATGATAGAAAAGAGAGTGAATGAAGATGTGACGGCTGACAGAGATGAATGGAAGAAAAGGACATAGATATATAGAGTATTCTTTATTGTACAGTTCCACACACATTGTAGAAAATAAGATAAATACAAACGTCACATAAGTATCTTATCAATTGGCGGTCTTATCGCTTATAGCAATTTCTTACAGACAACCATGGGATGGTCAAGACTTCATGTAAGAAAATAAGTAACGGGCGGTTGACGTGTACTTAGTAGTCGTATAGCGTTGCTATGACCACTCGCGGTGGCTTAGTGGTCATAGCGTCTGGTGTACCTAACCAGAAGACGGTTCGAATCCTGCCCGCGGTTGAATTTTTCCTTTGCTAAATAACTTTAATACAACCCATAGAAGTCCATACCCATAGTAGTCGTCCCAGTACTGGGCACATACCCACGGGCCTACGCTCAGTTTAACCAATAGAAAGGGTGTTCAGGACTTTTTACCCGACTGCCGAAGGAGGAGGGTTATGTGTTTGACGTGTATGTATGTATGTATGTATGTCCGTTCCTATGTCCGCTCGTAACTATTCAACGGTGCAACCGATTTAGATAAATGATACCTCATTAGATTTGTCTTGATGGCACGAGTGTCACTGGGTACATGAAATTAAAAAAAAAACAAAATGGCGGATTTTATGCGCTTTAATGCGTGGGCTGAAAAATATGTTTTGAGCATTCCGTGTCATGTATTCTCAAATTTTCGGTAGCAATTAGCGAAAGCATTACATTACTTTATTGTTAAGGGACTTGTAGGAAATCATCTACTTTTTCATATAAATAATTTCTTCGTTAATGTCCGTAGGTAGTTTTAGATTGAGGTTAGGAAATACGATTTGTTTGTTATAATTTATTTATCAAGCATTCTGAATTATTTTTACTGTCCTTATGTACCTATTTAGTTTTCTTTACGTAATATGTGGGTGACTCACATACATACACATAGTAAACCATTACATAACTGAAATAAATGACTTAAATACATATTATAATCAAATATATCAAACAGATTACTTAAATACATATTATAATCAAATATATCAATTCATGCATTCAAAACACATTACTTGCACATAAATATATATTCCTTCCTATTATTTATATTATTTAGTTTCTTTCTTAGTATTTAGATAGTTCTAGTAAATTCAAAATCATCTTCATCTCAACATCGTAGTATTCGTGCGTTGTGACTAGCCAAACGTACGCTAGATCCAAGAAGACTTCTGAATAACCCTCATGACCTCAATTCGTTACAAGAATTAAATCGTTTGCGAAATCTTGCACAAGTAAATAACTCACCTTAGTTTTAAATTAAGCGTCTGCAGATTTTTCGTAGTTTTGCACTAAAAATCCGGAAACAAGTTACGTAATTAAAATAACTAAAAAACCCGACTGACTACTAGACTTGTTTTTGTCTTTTTAGTTTTTTTTAAAGTGTTTTTATGCAGTCGGGTTTTTTAGTTATTTTAATTCTGAACCTTTTTATTTGCCTATAACGTCAACGTCATCTATTAGTTCGACCCGGAGCAATATCTATTGTTTTCCTAGGAAATAAATTGGTCTAAAACACAAAGTAAAGGTAGACAGCTGCTTCAGACAGGTGACTAGCAGCCGAGCATCATTACAATTGTTATCCTCTCAGCTGAGTAACTCGGTTTATGCGCGAAAATATACTACACACGTACGAATGCACTCATTAGCTGATGCACGACGTTGCTTTGAGAGGCGAGTTCCTACATCTGTTGCCAATTTCTGGTTTTACACGGAGCGATAAAGTCAAAGTTAAATGTTTTATTTCAATTAGACCATTAAAATAGTACTTTTGAAAAGTCAAAACTAGTTGCATGGTTCCAAGAAGTGGGTCTTATGGAGAAGAACCGGCAAGAAACTCCATAGACACTCTTTTTAAAAAACATGATTACAATGATATTCTTAGTTTACAATTTTTGTTATGAATAGATACTGAGAACCATGCAGTTTGATGTGTACCTACTAATAAATTAATCCAGTATAACACATTAAAAAAAGATTGCCATTGACAGTAAGAGCTGACCAGCCCCAACAGACGGCACCCGTTCACGAGTATGACGTGTGTATCGGCGTCGATCCACTCAACCATGTTGTAGGGAATAAAACGACCCGACACACAACGCCACCATCAGTAGGACACCATCAGTAGGATAACCTTCTAACTTCAGCACCCTTTACTTAAGTAATGACGTAAGTACCTAATATGATGGCAGAATGTTATAAAATAATTAACGTAGTAATTAAGAATAGTATACCGAGTATTACCGACGATTCGACAACCTCTGTGGTCTAGTTCGAGTGTCGGACTGCTGAACAGGAAGTCGTGATTCGATTCCCACGGGATCTAAATATTTATGTGATGAACATAAGTGTTTGTATCTTTTTGTATTTTTTGGCATTTTCCATGCCAAAAATGTTTTCCATGCATGACGTCACCATAAAGACGAAAATAAATTCAGAATGTGAAGGCAAAATTCGACAGCCCGGGCAGGACTTGCGGTGGCTTATTCATGTGGTCATAGCGTCTGGTGTAGGTAGCTAACCAGAAGACTACCCGCTGTCGATTTTTTCCTTTGATTAATAACTATTAAGTGTTTGTGTTTGGTTGGGTGTTTCTTTTGTGTTTTAAGTACGTACGAGTATTTACAAAAACTATAAGTATTATATACATTGTCTGGTACACATAGTACAAGATCTGCTTAGTTTGGGACTAGACAGTGCTGTGAAAATATCTCAAAGATTTATTTATTTTTGTTTTATAACTGCCTCGTTAATCTAGTGGTCCTAAGCGCAACTGGGTCGATGAGGTCCTGCCAGGTCGAGCAGTGTTATTGAGTTTTCCTATGAAATTCTCAGTAACAGTTCGGAGTTTGGATTTGTGCTCGGTTAATGCCAGTAGGCTCGCCCCCTATTACATGGGACCTAAACATACGAACTATAATGTTCATAAGTACACCTCTTTTTTTATGGAAGAGGGAAGCAAGCGAGCAAGCTGGTCACCTAAAGGTAAGTGATCACTGCCACCCAATACACCAGAGGGGTTACAAGTGCGTTGCCTGCCTTTGAGATAAGAATAGGCTCGCTTCTTGAAGTTGCCATGTCGTACCGGATTGGAAATAACTAGTAATTGATGAATACTTCGGGTAATATAAGCGTGATGGTCATGTTATGTTATTTAATATGTACTGTACAGACTGCCTCATTGGTCTAGAGGTCGCAAACGCGTTTGCTCACCACATTTGATGAATCATATTATGATTCATAATATATTTATATTAAGTATACATTATGATTTTTAGCATCTTTTTTAAATTACTCTGTTTTTGCACCTACCAAATTCTACATAAATGTCTGCATCATTTTAAAGTCGACTGGTAGAAAATGCCTTAGGCATTCAAACCTTTATACTATGTTCTTGCATAAGAATAAAATAAATAAATAAATTCTCACATTTCTATATTATTATTTATTATTTTTATTATTTAGCCGTTGTCGTCCCAATGCAAGGCAAAGGCCTCCCTGCCCTCCTTCCATTCCTCGCGGTTCAAGGCTATTTTGGGCCAATCCTTCCAGAAAAGGTCAAGCTCATCCCGCCATCTTCGTCTAGGCCTGCCGCGTTGTCGTCTGTCGTTTTGTGGGACCCATTCGGTACTTCTTTTAGCCCACAGCTCATTTGACATGCGATAGACATGTCCAGCCTAGCTCCACTTCAAGCTAGCAGCTTTTTGGCCTATGTAAGCGATTTGGGTTTTGGAGCTATGCTATTTTTGATGCGGTCTGCTAATTTGACTCCCATCATACTGCGCTCCGCATGCATGCAGCGCAGTATGATGGGCTCCATGCGGAGCGTCCATCCATGCCATGAGATGATTTCTATAATATTTTTTTTTTATTATTTTATCAATTTGAGACAAAAACAGTTACACGTTATAGTTTACAACACAATTTAAAGATTTTAGATTTAGAAACATATACGTATAACAGGAATAATAATGGACTTATTATGGAGAATGGATCAGCACTTAACATGGTACAACCAAATTGAATATATTAAAAATAAACTATCTGCATTAACAGGATCACTTCATAATACAAATCGGTGCATACCTAAGAAGATACGCTATACTATCTACAATTCTCTTGTTAAGTCACATCTGTTATACCTAATAGAAATTTGGGGAAGTGCCGGCCAAACGAAGTTACAGGAATTGCAAAGAGTACAGAATAAGATCATAAAGATATTGTTTCGCTATCCATACCTAACACCAACTTGTAAAATTTTTGAAGAAACAGGACTGATGAATATTAAACAACTCTATATATATAATACTTGTATTCTGATTAGGAAAATTGTAGATAAAACTATATACACTAACTTATCATTTACTACAAAATCTCAAATTTCTAAACGCAGCCTTCGTCGACCAAGTTTACTTGTTTTGCCAAAAATACGTACTAATTACGCTAAAAAGAGTATAACCTATGAAGGAGCACAACTATTTAACAATCTACCCACATATATAAAAAGTGTTGGCTCACTCGGCAGTTTTAAGTCTCGGCTATTCAAGTACGTAATTGCAAACTACCCATGCTAAATTCCTCTTATACTTTAATGTACTTCAAACTGTTGTGAATTGGAACTGCTGAATGAGTGTAACCTAGAAGCCTTGCAACAATAATTGTATATAATACTGTAAATATTTATATTATATACTTTGGTGACGGTTACCTAAAATAAGAATTTACCAAATGTATCTTGTGTATTCTCATGTAAGTGGCTTTATTTAGTCTTTTATGAGAATAAATGATTTAAACCTAAATAAACCTAATAATAATGGACTTGGAAAAAGAGAAATATTATGCAATAAAGTATTGAGTATTCAAAGTTGCGTGTCCACTCAACAGAGATGCGTAAAGTATTCAATAGGAAGTAAATTAAAGCTTGAAAGTCAATATGCCATAACAATATATCACGGAGCATGAAGCATTAATGTAATGATGGTAATTCCGCGTTAGACCATAAAATGCCCGTCGACGTCCATAGAAATTCAATGTAACAATTTTTACATGTAAGGCGTCCGCCTTACATGTAAAAATTTGTGTCCACAAAGCTACATTGTATAAAAATTTGAAAATACTTTTAACATGAACAAGAATGTTGAAATCTACCCCTAGTTTTTATTAGAAAAAAAATAATTTGTATTTGAATTTCCAAATTTTAAATTAAAGCCAGAATAACATAGTAAACACAAGCAAGTACCGCAATTTAATTAGGGTCTTTCTACAAGAGGAAAGTGTCATATAAATATTATGATTCCATACAATATAGATACTTAATTAATAGGGTCGCGAACATTCTATATCCGAACACAAATAATAATAATAGGTATTATGATCGTATTTATTGAACTTATACCAAAAACAACAGAAAAATAAGATTTTTGTTAACAGGCAATCATGAATGGTCACGAATTCAATTAACAGCAGACTAATTAATTAATTACGTCATATTTGCTCAATTAAGGTTTCCTTGTAGCATCCTGTCTAAAATTATTCCACTTTAATGCTTTTTTTCTAGCAAGATTGATAAATTTCTAGGGAACAACGCAATTGTGGATAAAATACCGATCTTTGAAATTATTTAAAACGGCCACACTCTGCTGACAATTCATAATTAGAACCCATTTATTTAGAAATTTAATAAAGTGAATCATTCATCAGAACCTGTCTTTTTAGCACAGCTTTGCTTGACTGACATAGACAAAAGAAACTTCTTTTTATACAAGCAATGCAATGATACTATTATACAAAATATTTTCATAAGTACCACTTTTAGAAACAAGCTCTCGTTTCACATAGTAATGGGATCCATTTGGCTCTCTCTTGATAATAACTCGAAATTGTTTTATTACTCTGCGCGGTAAGCTAGTACATCATAGAAAACACTAACATTTACGCTTAAAGTACACTCGGGAAAGTAATGTACTCTTTTACATAATATTGCAAGGTATCCCATAAGACTTAGACTTACCATAACTAGTCTTGGTAATGCATTTTATTTATAGTCATAACTGCAAAATTTTTATGCTCAGTGAATACTAAACATTAAAATGACGTTATTATATTAAACTGTGCTCATGTCGAAAGCTTACGTCACACTCTTACAAGACTACAAGATAGATAGGAAATAATATCAGGTTCTTGCTACACTCAGAAGTAGCCATTGCTCACTAATATGTATAAGTAATGCAGTACATTACAATTGGAAATTAGAAGATGCATAAAAGGAAAAAGTGCATAAGTGCTGGGTCCATTCTTATGCTCGTCGTATGAGAAAAGTAATAAAATTACATTAAAACTTTATCACGATTGTATACAATTCATGGCAGAGCTTCGTCCCACCAAGTTCTTGTTCTGTGTCTATGGTTTCATTATTGTAGCGTGATTGATTACTTGATCTGAGAATGGAAACGATTTCTCTTAAAACAAAAAGTGTCTGAGCAGCTTCCCATCGCGGCTTTGTGCGCAAATTGGTGCTAATGTCATTGTCACTTGTGTCAGTTACTTGACACTTAAGTAGGTACCTTGCTGCACTTTGCTGAGTACACACTACACACAGCGCAAACAAATGTAAGGTATTTTTTGATCATATATTATTATTATTATTATAACCTACAGCTTATCAAGGGAAGATGCAAGCTTATGATATGGGTAAGTACCACACATCGTAAGGCTGCATCTAGGGTAAAGCAATTAGCAAAGGTGTACCTACTGATATATGTACATCCACAGTTCCCAGAAGTTAACGTCCCATAGGGGGTGAGCCTACTGGCGATAACCTAAACCTAAACTGGGCACAAAACTAAACTATGAGCTGCTACTGAGGATATTATAACTTCCTTGCTCTGGGAATTGAAGCCTCGAAAGAAGCATTGAAGGTATAGTTTTGTTTTACTAGTCACAGCATACTATTATTTCTTGACCTCACCAATTATGCGTGTTTCAAAATGGCCTATAGTGACTGTATCAATTTTCCACATTTGCTTTTCCATCAAGTTTTGTAACAACAACAAGCATTTCATAAATCAACACTGACTTCGCACGTGGATACCCAGCACATCAAGGTATGCAGTGTTCGTGTGATCACAACTGCACAATGTATCTCTCGGGAGAGTGGGCGGACCTCGGTAAGTGAAATAGGAGTTGACGCCTCCGAACACTCAGGCGTTAGTATTTTATTTCATTTAAGATCCAAGTTTATGCACGCGTGCCCTTCCTACGCATTCTAAAGGCTTAGGCAGACGATTTTCTAATTTAAAAAATCTTTAGCAAAGATAACTAAGCACTTGTTAAATACACCGTGTAAGTATAACACACACGGTGTAATAAAAAATAATTATTAAATTTTGATCCATAATAACTAAGTAAATGGAGAGTGAGAAAAAAAAATTATAGAAGATACCTGATCAGATAACAATTTCAACAACTCTGTAACTACCTGGTAAGTAGCTAGTCACTTTCCATAAAGTAGGTCATATTCTCTCTTATTTTAAAAAAGTAGTCTTGTTAAAACCCAACTCGCACATGCTTAATAGCTTTATCTAAGACTTAGATTGACACGACGTGAATAACAGTCTAAGGACAAGTCTGGATACAGTTACAATTGTTGTTTATGCTACCAACAATAAATACAATGTTTCCGCAAACACATAACTGTCCGTTAAAGGTAAATGTCTATTCCTTGAGTCTATTGCTTTGTGCTTGCGTCGTTCCGCTCATTTGTAGATACGTAACAACTTTTACTTGTATTGCATTTCTACCAGTATCTTTTAACTAATTTTTATTTCCGTGTGAGAAAGTTTCTCATGATACCACCTGCGGCAGAGGACTGGAATAAATATCGGATATGTATGATGTACCTTCCCATGAGAGCCACGGCAGTTTCTACTGCGCTTTCTTGTACCATATCTAATTACTGAGAAAGTATAGTAAGTATAATATTTCTAATTTCCTGAACTCAGGAATAGTCCGGTTTCTAGATCAATTAAGATAAGCTTCCGTTCTACCCTATCAATCTCATGTCGTAGACGGATTACAACACTTCTAGCTAGGAATATTCATACTTAAACCAGACTATCTGAACTTAGATAACACAAAGTACATATTATTTATGTAAAAATTAAAGAATGAGATACCAGCCGACAACTCAATTAGGTACTTCTGTAACTGCCTTAAAGGTAACATGAAATCACAAAAATCTGTGAGCAGAAATCAACCTATTTTTTTTAATTCACGATAGGCCTACGCTTGACCACTAGTTCGCCTGATGTCAAGCGACACTGCGATGTACGGTAGAGTGCGCTTGCCTAGAAGAAACCGATTCACTTGAGATTTAAAGACACACAGATTATACACCTAAAATAATACCTAGATAACATTGCTTTGTCCAAAAAATTATCTATGTGTCGTTTTGTCATCAACTGTCTCCCAATCTAACCAGAGGCAGCTGAGGATCAGTATTTCACTCGAAGCGATTGCCATCACACCTCCGTATCACATTTTATTTTTGGGCAATAGGTACCGATATCCCAAGCACAAAGTGGCTGTCTGGCTTTTCGGAGTTTGTACTACCACTTATGAATGTAATATATGTATATGTGTTCGTATGACAACCGGGATCAGCCTTGTCTCAAAATGTCAAAAATGGACAACCATCCGTAGCCGGATTGCGCCAAGCTCAGCTTAACCTAGCCGATCAATTAATCAGTAAAACTATTACAAAGCTACTAACCCATTAAAACATTACATTGCCTATACATATACACTTCCTTGTCATGGTACACCCCCAGTAAAATAACAATATACCTATTTTCTCTAAATACGTAACATACTTAGGTATGTACTTGTGCGCATTCACGTTACGATCTACTACTGGATAATCTGCAACATATCTCGAGAGTTCCGTTACCAAATACGATAGCAAGAAGTTTAAACATAGAAGGCATTATAACGGGTTAGTAATGACAGTCGTTCTATGCACTAGGATTATGCAAAGTACTGGAGGCTTTGAGCAGAGTGGCAGCAAACCACAAGGTCGCTATCCGTTATCTAATGTTACGTTTGACGTAAACGATGGATTTCCGTCCTCAAACGGTTTGAGGACGGAAAACAAGTTACCGACGTCCTATCGTACTATCGTCCTGACTTTCTGCATTATCTTATGCTTATTGCAAAAATATCTCAAGTGTCTGATAAAAATATAGAAAATATCTTTTAAAAGAAACACGTTTGAATATTAAACTTCACTCCGTAAATTTAAATTTATAAGTAGTTAAGTAGCTATCATATGATTTACGTCAAGGATATTATATTGTGGAATTTTAGAGGCATATATACAATAATCCTAAGATCATCAACGCTTCGTTGTTACGGAGTTATTTATCAAATGTTGCGTCAACTCGATGTCAAATGGTAAAAAACAAAGTCGCTGTCCACGTCCTTCTTTCTGTTTCTCCGTTTACTTCTTCTTCTTTTATACCACGCAACAGACTTATACATATACCTACGATTTTACCTAAAATTTAGATTATTTCTTCCAGAAAGTTTACATGTACAGAGCCCAGCACATCAAGCTACCACAATCTGACAAATTTCTTTGATGGATTTTCAACATTAAAACAAAAAAAAAGGTTTATAATCAATTGGGAAAATTTGACAGTTTTGGATAGCTTGACCTGCTGGCGTCTGTACTATAATACATACATGTTATTAGCAGGTACATTGCACCCGTGCAAAGCCGGGTCGAACGCAAGTTCTTAAGCTTGATATAACTGCCTCGTCACGCGTGAGCGCGATTGTTAAACGTAAGGTTCTAAAGGTTCGGTTGCCAGATTGGGCATTAATAGTGTTGAGTTTTCCTGTGAGGATATTGCCTGCTATTTCAATTGTATAGAATATTCGTTGGAATTGTGGTATTAAAATGATATAAGAACAACCGATATTGTAGACAAAACTGGCAAAAATTAACAATTCTGAAGTCATTGACGATTTTAAAAAATATAATAGAAGAATTGGGGCCCAGGTATGTTGTGTGATAACTAATATTTTTATAAATGTCACTAAGTTAAAGAAAAGTAATATTGATAATTAGATATGTAGGTACATATTATGTATTTGCTTTAGATTTATTATATAAAGTATAAGAATTTGTAGATGTAACCTCAGAGTCTGCTATTATAATTATATAAACGCTGTGGTTGTTTATAAATATTTTCCTCATATTTGCAAACATTGAAAATATTATATTTGTGGTCTACCTCTGCGATTTATTGAACGTGACGTACCTATTTTGTAATATAATTACAATCGCCACCTACTTTACCTAGATCATAACGTCTGATTGACTACTAAAGGCGTGCCTTGTGCATATCCTAAGCAGGAATATTTATAATTATACAATACTTACGTTTGATAACACTTTGATCCTTATAAGACAGAAGGAACCAATGCATGCAGCAAGCATGCGCCTACTGTAACATTTATGCGCAAGCGCAACTAGATGTTTAACTGCAAATCAAACAGTATTATTTATGTAGGTACCAACTTCCACGATTTTTATCTTATCGTCTAATTATGTCAAGCAACTCATATAAATAAATACATGATATAACTTTTAGTAAATGAATGTACTAGGACTATATATTACCTATATGAGCTAGTTATGCAATAATAATAAATTATATCCACACTGTGTCTACTGTAATAGGTAGGTAATGTTATTCCGATTTCGTTTATTTATTTAATTGATACGTCTTACAAAAGGAGTTTAATACGTACCTATTTAAAAAGTTAAAAGCCATCTTTTAGGTACTTTTTACTTTTCTGAATAAGGCACATATTTGTGATTATTACAGAACTGTGTCATAATACATTATTAAACTTGCTTTCACTGATAATTGCTATTTATACTGCCCAAGGGGAATAAGGCCGTAATATCTACTTGTGGTCATTAAGAGCTCTCAGTGTGTTACTACTATGTATTATGTAACTAACAATAAATTGCTGTTAACTATTCCCTTATGGCTTAGTTCCAGGATGACCTTAAAAAGACGGATAACATTTATTATAGGTATACATACATAACCATAATGGCAATAGGCTCGTCCCCTAATTACATGGGACCTAAACATACCAGCGAACTGTGTACACCTTTGAGAAATTCAGGCGTCATTATATATTTACATACATGACCTACATAGGTATGTGATCAAAATATAGATAATAAAAAACATGCCTTGTTATTTAATTTAACAACGGAAAGAAATAAAGATAAATTTTATTAACACATGGCAAGTTATGGTGCACGAGGAATACTCCGTGATCCTAAGTACGGCTCTTCAGTACAACCTAATAACATAATGAACGAATACCGTGCCTGGATTATAGCAGTTTTTATTTCACTTGATAGGGACCTGGTACCTGGCGGTTAGAAACAGTTACTAAGTAGCAGTCAGGAACGTCTCTACCGTTAGACATCCCGCCTCGACGGTTTTTCTTGTAGCATCGGTTGTCCTTACAAATAGATTTCCTAAAGCCAATGTTGATGACGATAAAAAGAGCTACCTTCGTATTACATACTCGTACATATCGTTTATCTTCATAATATATCGTACATATCGTAAATTCCAATACTGTATCTAGAGTAAGTAGGTATTTAACAGCATTTTTTGGAGGATGTTTTAATTGAGGAGTTGATTGTAGATTGACTGCGCGTTCGGAGTAGCAATTAAGGTGGTCACCTCGCCATTTCCGTCTCCTCCAGATCTCAAATTATCGAGTCTCGGTGTACTTTTTAACTAGACTATTATTAACTAAATATGATGACGACCACGATTCGGTCGGCAGGTATTAATAAAAGATTCGAATTTGCTAGCATGAAGCATTATCAAACGTTAGAACCTAAAAATAAATGTCTATTTTGTCAGTGCTCAATATAGGTACATACATAATTAATTTTTAAAGTCAGAGTTGGCCTACCTACTACTTTAATGATCATTAGACTGAAAATGTATGCAGATGGGAAGCAAGATACGACACCACTATTTCGAATTGATTTGCATACGGTTCCATGGTGTAATGGTTAGCACTCTGGACTCTGAATCCAGCGATCCGAGTTCAAATCTCGGTGGAACCTGTGTTTTTGCAAAGTTTTAACCATAGTAAATATTGTTTATTTTACATTTTTTTATACCTAAATGTTACATATAAGTATACGTATAAGTAAGTTTTAGTTAACATTAAATGATATTTAAATTTTATAAAAGTAGGGAAGTAAAATTCATACTACTACCTAATTCCTTTAATATCCTTCCTAATATTATAAATGCGAAAGTAACTGTCTGTCCGTAAACCGCAGAACTGATTTTGATGAAATTTGGTACGGAGATAGATTAGATCCTGGAGAAGGTGACATAGTCTACCTTTTGTCTTAAAAATCCCTCTTATATGCGTGTGAAACTGAGGGCAACAGCGACTAGTAGGTACCTACTGTATAATTTTTAAGGTAGATTCAAGAACATTATTTTGGGTACATTATTCAGTTACCTACTTTGGTTTATATAGTAAAGGTACTTTTCTGAAATGACTGAACGATTCATAGAATACAAGCCCAAAAACAGGTGTCTACGATTAAACTTCTTTTTAAAAAGTTTATGTTTATGCGCAAAGCTTGTTTAACAACTTGTTGCCTAGGTAATGATTAACACAACAATGTCAGTGTAAAGCTTGATCTTGGCACATTGTGTATCGTATGTGATTATAATTAGACGATTATTTTTTTAAAGAAAGTACGGTTATACGTACCTAATACATAAAGTTTGTTTATAATGCAGCCAAACAAATTGAAGATATTAATGATTGGACCGTCAGAGGTACCTCACGTACCTACATTTTTATCAAGTATCACGGAATCCATATAACGATCTGTACCTACCTAGTGTTGTTGTTCTAGAGTGGTAAAACACGAATAGCCAACTTTATATCAGATTCAATAAACGTGGAAGAAGCTGAATCACCTCGACCCACTCAAGGTGTCAGAATTGTGGAGTTTGAACTTCCCAATCTCAATATTAACGGGAAATCTACCAGTATCGATGTCGAACTATGGGACTGTAGCGGTGATCATAGGTAAAGCTTCATATTCTTATCATATGCAAGTGTACTTCAGGTAAGTATGTAGGTACTCTTTGTTCAATAACCAAAAAAAGCGCCATCCATCAAAGATTCAATCGTTATATGGATCAAGTATTTATATGTATAGTAGATACTAACAATAGGTAAAGGTATTACCTATAAAATAATAATGGTAATACCTATTAAATCTAAGGTCTCATCGACGCTAAGATGGCTGGTAACGGATATTTTAAGCCTTTCACTTTACTAAATAAATTTATAAATTTTAATAAATTTTTATTTTATTTTTTTATTTTATAAACCTACTAGAATCTATAGAGAAGGTAATAGCGATCTTAGAAGACTTGTTCGTACACTCGTGTTCCCCATTTTTCTATATGCCGCCGAAACGTGGACCTTGCGAGAAATCGAAAAGAAAAAGGTAGACGCTCTAGAGATGTCGTGCTGGAGACGAATGCTGGGAGTATCCTGGACCGAGTTCAGAACGTCTAACGTCTCAATACTTGAAGAACTCAGCATCAAGGAGCGTCTATCAGCAACCTTACAGAAGCGCATTTTGACATTCTTTGGCCACGTGTCGCGAAGAGATGAGGGATCCATCGAACGACTGGTTGTGCAGGGAAGGGTTGACGGTACAAGACCTCGCGGTCGGTCACCAATGCGATGGACTGACCAAATCAAGAACGCAGTGGGTGGCCCCATAAGTCAGTGTACCAGGATGACGGCCAACAGGGAGAGATGGCGGGACATCGTGAGGCGAATAACATCTGCCCCCAACACCACTACTACATGACGGCCACGACCGCTCTGCCAAGAGCGATTCGGCTGAGAAGAGAAGAAGAATAGCGATCTTGGCCATGGCGCAAACGATATAATTTTAACTTTTTTATCGTATGGAAAATCCGCATGGATCTTCAACCACCTGGGGAGGCCGCAGGGTATATCGGACTCGTACCGACTAAAAACCACACTTTCCACTCGCCCTATAGGGAGGCCCATGGAATCCGTGAAATTCACCACGACCATGACAGGCTGCGGTCCAGCACTCGCTGGACCCCATCAATTAGCGCGGCCTTGCCCTGTATCCTATCTGAACGCACGGGTGTGATGAGCACGCGTGCTGCCCACTGGGGCTAACTATCTACCTACTGTCATAATTATATTTTTTGCTTATGCTTGAAGCTTTATTCAGCAAGAATATTACTTATATTATTTTCAGGTTTGAGTCATGCTGGCCGGCACTAAGAGTTGGCGTTCAGGGAGTCATATTAGTCTGTTCCCCTAACACAGCTCAAACAGCGGCGAGAGAAATGGAGCTTCTTTATAACTACTTCGTCTCACAGCCCAAACTCTCAGCAAAACAGTGTGTTGTATTTTATAATTGCACAGATGATCAAGACGAAATGGATTCTTTGAACCTTTGTAAGTTTATAATAATTTGTCTCAGGTTAGGTACTCAGTATTTTGTTTGAAGATCATCTTACCTAGTAAGTACCTATTCCCTTTTTTTCAGCTTCTACATTTTCGAAGGTCTCTCAAGTTGCAATCAACTTAAAAACTGGTAGCAACCGTCTCAGAATTGACTTTGCTAGTTACATTACTTCAGTTCTACAATCAGTGAATAAAGACAGCTCTTAAGTGTATATTTTCGCAGACTTTAATTTCTCTCCTCGCATACTTACGTCATCCCGACACCGCTGATAACTAAAATACATCCATTCATTATTGACTGATGGCATGATTACTGCTTCTCTAAAAAAATGCATATGACGAAAGCACTAAGGACATAAAACATCACTCGTCAGGTTCTGCTGTCTGAAATAATTAATAAGACGTATGCGTAGTATTAGAGGCATGTTCTGCCTAGGTATATCTATATTGTGTGTGTAGCGTAGTGTTTTTACACTAGCTATATTTTGCAACTTAATAATAATAGTAGGTATACTTGCTATCTACTATATTATATCATTGTTACAGTTAAAGGAACTAGTGTGTACACTCGCTAGTTTGTGGCTAAAAATATTTAGTGTTTTCGTTATGAAATAATAAATAAAATATGCGTAAATATTAATCTAGATTCGAGATACAAACTAGCAAGAATATAATTCAATTTATTTATAAAAAACGTTGTAGTATGTAACATAATTATTCTTGGCCAATAAGCTTTCTGTCAATAAAGCTAACTTCTTTCAAGAGTTCGCGTCATTCGCGACGAATTGTTGAACTTGACTTTTCGTTCAGTTGGCTTATGCATAAACAAGGTTATTCGTTAAGGGTCTATCTACTCAAAGTTAATAAAACATCATATAAAATACCATAAAACATCGGTTATAGAACAACATTTGTTCATTATCAAGTACCTAGTACTCACTGTAGCTCCCTTTCGCTTTGATATATCCTTAACCTTGTTTAGTGGAGTATATTTTTAAAGTATTTCCTTTCACAAACTCGTAGAGCTATAGTTTAGTTTAATGATACCTAATAGTAAAATATCGTGGCCCTAGAATATAGTTATATTGTCATTCGTTCAACCAGACCCCCAGAATATTTGAGTGGAATGTATAATACACATAATAACTTATCGTTGAAAGTAAAGGTATGGAAATCAAGACATTGATAAAATATAAACGAATTTATTTTAAAGTTGAGTAGGCTCGTCTTTATGATTTTTATTACATTATTTTATCAGCACCTACAGAATTAACATTTTAACAATTAGAGGTATATTCTTATTGCTTTTAAACTATGACCGAGCATAGACATCTTCTACAAAACTAATAATATACAAGACTTTCAATTTGTGTCGATTGTAACTGAAGTTAATACTCAAAGATACAAACAATAATGTAATTGTTGTTAAAAAAGAAACATAATTATAAATCTCGACGCATCCACTTCACACAGTCTTAACATTTGGCTCTTATAATGAGTAAATATTATTTTTAATAAACTTAATTCAGTATTTCAAATAATTAATTTACATCGATAATGATACTGAAATTGATCAATTACCTGCTATATAAAAAATATTTACAGTAAATGGGACCTTGTACATTAAAGTTAAACTATACACGTATCCTATACCCTATACTATTAAAATACATCGTACCTACAAAGTCTGTCAGTGTAATAATATTATCACCTTGATCACATTTTTGCTGCATGTGGAAGGAGCTCTCTACGTTAGCTAAAATAATTTATTACGCTAATTTATGGTATAAAGTATTAAAAGTAAAGCAATTACGATATTAAAAACACCTAATTTCTATCATTTTTCCAATTTCCACGATCATTAAAATTTTTTCGATCTCTATGCCCTCTACCGGAGCTACCGCGATTCCACCGGTCATTGCCGCGTCCTCGATGACCTCCTCGGTTTGGAAACCTCGGGTAGTTTTGATCGCCATCCATAAAATTAAAATCATTACCGGAGCCCGAATTATTAAACGACATATTCCCAAAATTATTAGGGCCGCCAAATTTACTATTAAAATTATGTGGTATATTTGGAGCTATTCCTAATAGCCCGGGCGTTGGACCACCACGTGGGTCTGGCATTGATTGATTGAACCCATGCATATTACCTAAATTCATATTACTGAGACCTCCCATTCCCATTGGCGGAATATTCATCATATTCATATTGCCTCCGTCCATGGAACCCGGGGGCCCCGGCATGTTGCTGTTCATACCAAATGGAGTTTGATTAAAACTAATCGGAGTTTTGAGTAAAGCTTCTTTGGGTTTAGGTAAATAGGAGTACTCACCATTTTCTCCTAACGAGATGCCCAAGTTGGTGAAAATATTACATAACACACTATTACCTTGTATGGGAGCTAAGTCGAATTTCTTGCCAACTATCTTTTCTTGCTGATACTGTTTAATCATTTGTGTTACTGGTGCTAAATTTTGATTTACAAATATTTTTTGTGTCGAACTCATTTCCTTATACCAATTGGAATTCTGCAGTATAGTTTGCAAATCCAATGAATTTGATTTTTGATCCTGGGTAACAGTTTCAATTATATCTTTAGGTTTTCTTCGTGGGTCGACTCTAGGACCCGTAGGAATCGCAGTAGTTGAAGTTTTAGTCGACTTTTCACTATCACTATTAGAATCTTCAACAGATAATCTAAACACTTTTCTTAGCCTAGGGTCAACTAAAGCCTGTGACTTAGCAGTGCTATTTCTAATGTCTGTATAGTCTGGCCGGGGTATGTCAATTGGCACTACTTTATACGGAATAGGAGGGTGGCTATTGATTGACCCATTTATTTCAGAAGCAGGTGTGTAATTAGGCAAAGGTTTGAAAGGCAAACCTAAGCGAAAGTCAATATCCCCGCTAGTTTGACGCAAATCAGTATCACCAAAAACAGGAAGACTAAAATCTGATTTACGCAAATCAACGTCAGTTCTCCGCCGACCGTCCGTGGGCTCACCGTCAATACACTCATAAATCGAAACTCTGGAAGGTTTTTTAATAGTACTCTTATTAGATTCACTTAGCTTATCAGGAGATCTTCTAGCCCGGGGGTCCCTCAGTCTATTATGTGGTGACCCCGCCCCATCAGAGCTATTCTCAATTTTATTTTTATTGTTTTTTATATTGTGTAACAATTGTGTTACCTCTTCACTAATATCTATTTTAGAGAGATCGCCCAGTCTACTCAGTACAATGGCAGGTTCTATAACATCTGGTGCAAGTGCCTGTGGAGAAGGCGATGTCTGTTTTGGCGATGAGTCTGGAGATTTCTTTTTCGATCCTTTTTCTTCGTCACTTGAATACCATTTTTCATCTATCAACAAATTATTGTCCTCGTCATCAGTAGTTGATCGACGATGTCTTTTTTCAGGATTTTTGAATAATGGTTCTGGTTGAAGAAATCTTATATCAGTATCACGTTCTGTTGTCAAGTGATGATCTTCAATGGTAGAATGTAAAATTTTAGGACCTTCATCCGAAAAAGGAAGAACTCTGTGATCGACATCTTTCGACTCAACAGAAATTAAAGTTTTTTCGGTGTCATAGGACTCGTTAGAAATATCAATATTTTCCTTATCTTTCGATGCGAATTTCAAAGCATCTTTAGTGTACTGATCTATGTCTATCATATCCCTACTCGATTGCGACTCTTTCTGACTACTGTTAGTCAAAGAGCTTTCTTCGGAAGCTGAAAGTATTACGGATGGTTGGAATCGCATATCAATGTCTTTACCCGGTAAGTCGGAAGGAACCGCTACATTATTATGTAGAGGTACAGGCGGCACTCTTAAATCTAGATCTTTAGCACCGGACATCTGAGCCATAAACTGTTGAGGTTCACTGTTGGAGTTAATCAATCCTAACTTTTGAATATTCATGGTATTTAACTGTATTTCAGTTATTTGTTTTAAGGACAACCCAATGTTATTGAGTTGTAATACCGTTAATTGACTAAGTTGATCTAAATGATCTATACCCATTTTCGTAAGGTCCGAAATTTGTCTAGATGTCAAGACACCGGTTAGATTCTTAATGCTAAGTACATTAGTTGAGTCTGTATTACTATTTGGTGAATTAGGATTAAAGTTCTGATTAGAAATATCGTTTTGCCACCTCGATTGTCGCACTTTTGGTGATATCTTATTTTGCCTTTCAGCCATATACTGGTTTCCTTGTAATGTGTCCGGCGTATTTTGGGGATTTGGTATATTGAGTTCAAAGAGAGATGGAATGTTTTTTTCTTGACTTTCTGTGATCATCTCAGAATATTGTTGTATTAATTTTGCTTGAGTTGTTTGTAACATTTTTAAAGCCCCTTCTCTATTGAGACGTGGAAAGTCTCCTAAAATTTCTTTAGGGGCTGATTCTATGTGTTTTAAAAGTATGTTCTTTAAACCCTCGCTTAACGGTTTGCCATGAGCGAATTTACATTCATCTTTGTATATACACGGAAGTCCAGTATGATAGTATTTACAGGGAAAATCAGCATGCATGTACAAACATTTATCTCTCTTTGCACAACAATCCATTAAATAAAATTTGCAAAGTTCCATTTTTCTTGGAGGTTGCGCATCGTGGGAATAAATGCAATCGTCGCCTTTGTGACATTTACCTTGCATATAATATAAACAAACACCATCCGGATCTTGCATTGGATGAGCACCCCTTCTCCTGTCATTCTTATTGTTCTTGTTACGATCCCGCTGCCTATTATGTCTTTGTTGCCGGTGATGCTGCTGCTGTCCCCTAGACTCCTGACTACTATCAGATGCATATGAATCTCTATCATCATCAGCATATACATCAACAGGCGATTGCCTATGCACTGGAGAAGCACCCCGTACACACATCATTTCACTTTCATCCATCTCATCTGAATATTCTTGCTTTTTACGTTTTTTACTAGGACCATCTTTACCATCCTGTTTTTTACGTTTTTTATGTTTACGACGTTCATCAATATCATCTTCGTTTTGACCATCAGTACCATCATTTTTGTTCATGGCCTTTCTGATAGCTTTTTCGATATTACCAGCAAAATCATCTTCTGTAGGACTCGAGTATTTACGATTCTTTTTACTTTTGTCCTTAAATTTTTGTTCCTTATTAGACTTTGATTTCTTTTTCTTACCTGATTTTGAATAATAAAAATCTTGGGATTCCGATTTTTCCAGGGGCAACTTATCGTCGAGAGTTGGTACCGTTTCTATACCTTTGTCTTCTGTCGAGACTTCTGTTGTTTCTTCACCTTCACTCTCAATCTCCCCATCCTCCAAGTCTTCTACTTCTGCGGTCGTCACAGTCTCTGTCATCTTAAAAGTGTCACTGAAACGAGATAAATTACGATGTCAATTAATTGTGATCTCAGTATCTCTGTTTTATACCTAGATTTATATTCTTCCTATTTGAATAGGTAAGTACTTATCATATAAAAAATTGCAATAAAAAAGTTCGCATGATCTGTGTAGTTGAAACCATTGTAAAACAAAGTAAGTATATCAAATTCCTTTGCGATAATGATAATGATAAATAAATAGGCTCTGTTTAACACCTTAATTATACGATAAAGAGAAAACGATACCATTGAGATAGGTGCCATTAAAACAACTATTATTGATATAGAATATAATTTAAAATGTCCTTATCCACTGTTCTGCTGTATTCTTTGTCCGAACTATTTTAAAGGCGAAAATAGATGGCGCTTTTACTTATTTCCGGTCACCGTACGAGCGTTTGAACAGATGTAAACTATCGTACATGCACTGCACCTTTTCACTATTTGATTCTCCTACCTACCTTTTTTTCTCCTACATAATAGGCACAGAAGAGGAAAAATACCTAACTTAAAACAATCGAAGATGCCAGCCGACAATAGTACATAACATTATTTTAGGTGTGATTTAATTAAACTTTTACCTACTTTAGGCTGTTAACGATACCTACGAACCTACCTATATATTATAGTATACTAATAATTATTAATATTATTTTAACTAGTCAGGGTCGCCGTCATCGAAAATGATGAGAATCTAAATATTAAAGAATATAAAGAAATAGCTATCCATCTCTCTTATATTTTAAACTTTGATACAATCTAAAATTAGTTTCTCGCAATAATCGTTTTAGCAGGCACCTAACTACGATTATTAATTACTTAGTAGGAATCATAAAAAGCAAGCATACTGACAAATCTAATATCAAAGTAAAGCGTGACTAATATTTTTTTTTTTGTAAATACAATTATTGACGCGATTATAATGATAAGTACCTAGTGTGAATCATATTAAAATATGACCATTTAATTATTTTCTCTGAAGAATAAGTCATGGTCAAATATGTTACCTGCGTTCCTGCCGCATCAACTACCTACGTTGCATTCTTAGCATAGGGTGCGATAGGCGCGATAGCTTACGGATTTCTACAATACGTGTGAGAAGGACAGCAATAGTGTTAAAAATACTAAGAACGCTCGATGAATCGGCATATACGTCATGCAAAGAAAAACTACATGTCATTCTCGCCATTTTGATTTTGGGCAGCGTATAATCCGACCAAATTAAGGAGCTAGTAACTTATCAACCAAAATAATGTTAGCTATTTATGGAATAGAACGTCACGGGCAGGTTTGATTAAAATTAATCATAAAATCCTCCCTATTATGATCAATTTGTGATTAAACAATCGGCAAAATATACTATGTCTAAACAAATATAAGTACTTAACAGAAACGCACACAAGACCATTGTTCTAAAATAAATGTATCACGCACGCCCTTTGTGACTGTGCAAATTATTACAAAATTACTTATAATTATTAATTTCTGGTAAATCTAATTTACTAATCCACGAGAACAATTAATCTCGTTTTTCTTTCATAATATACTATACCTAATATTCGTCGGAACAATTAGCATTGGGAATGTATCCAGAAATCACAAAATTTACTAAATGTTGCGCAGTATTAAATTCAACATGTATGGCAGAAGTCAGTACAATAACTGTTCATAGCCACTACTTTCAAGAATAATTTTAGGTAGACACAGCCAAGCAAGCAGTGGGTGGCCGTTCACATTTCACAATATCTAGCTGCGCGCTGCGCTCTCGCTAGTCGCTACGATTTGAATGACGTCAGCCTTCTAGAACAGCAAGATATCTGTCCTTCCTTTCATCGAGGTCACGAGGCGTACAACGCTTACACACACACTAGCACAAAATATTGTAGGCGACGTCTACGTGTAAATATGGCGATGGCGTGTAACCTACATACACTACTTAAAAAACGTCATCTTAATTTAGTAGCATTATATTTATTTGTATTAATTGCTGCTATGTACACAATATAGTGCTAAATAGTAAGTAGCAAGTAATTTTCTTTGCAATTTACTATTAGCGATATTATAAATGTACTGGGCGACAAATGAGCAGAAATTATGAGATTGAGAATTCACATTACCGACACCAAAGACCAAACCTTTTCTATGCCTATATAATAACTTACTTACATAATTATATATACACAAATTTACAACAAATTAAAGTAGAAAATCGAAAGTTATTATCATGCACAAAATTAAAGTTGTTTCAAGAATAATATGACAATTATTTTAGTTGTGTTGAATCCTGATAGTAATGGCCAGCTGCCGACCACAAGACAGATATCTCTGCTGTTGTTGCAGCCGCCATTTTGGGCCAGGTAGCAATAATAGTGATCATATTGAAATATACTATTACCGATTTGCTATGCATATTTCCTTAGAAACGCGCATATTATAACAAAAATGTGTAACGTAAATGAATGTTGCACGTGTAGTTATGGTAATTCCTTTAGCTGACCAAGCACAATGTAAAAGGGGACACGCATTCATAAAAAGGCCTAACGAGTAAATAATATTAATGATTACCAATCTTACATTAAGTAACGAATCACTATGTGCGACTACTATAAATTAATATTTCTCGGTCATGTCCTGCATAAAGACGTAACAATTCGGGTACGCTATATTGATATCGAACGTCGACTGTAGCAGAACAATGTGGCGATCAAAATTAATTTAGTTTCAGATTTCGACACCATGGATGTAGAAGCGCTAGTGCCGCGGTAGGAATCTGACCTTGTAATGCCTTTCATTTCTGACATGTTTCCGCTCAATAGTCCCGTATTTTAAAGGATAACTATATTCACATCTTATTTTCAATTGCATTTTAGCCAAAATTATTAAATTATTTTTAATTTCTGTTATATATTTTAGGAATACTTACTTAAAGTCATAATCTATTTACAAAATTTAAGTAGTACTGAAACTATTACGAATGCATTGCCAATATTAATATAAAATTGTTGCATGCTTAAAAAAACATTTATCTGACAAAAAACATGATAAAAAGTAAAATTGTATTATTACTTTTACGAATGATCTCCGTGCAATAATTAAATTAAAACATTTTATGAAATAAAGTTTCGTTTATTTCAGAGAAATATTTTTAAAACGTTATAATCTCTGTGTATTCATTTCAAAACCGATTATAAAATGTCATGGTTGTCATGATGATCGTCGAAATCGTACGTAATGTCATTTTTATTATCAATTTTGTGATAAGTCAGCATTTCACGAAAACACGAAATTTAACTAATCATTAGTTTCCCCGTCGAATTAATTTATTGATACATACTTAGTTCATTACAAACAAAATGTTATTAAACCTTGATTGTGAAAGTGTATCAAGCAAATTATAATAAATAATTTGATATATCTTTACATATTGTTCGTCAAGTTTCGAAGATTATTTTATCATGTCTGAACCGAATAATCCGTTTGCTGGACTGTTGGGAGCCTCTGAAGTATCTTCGAATATTGAATCACCACACGTTGATGACAATGCTGCGTTTCAAAATACTTCCAAAATACCTCCAGGCGACGAAGAAACTGAAATAATAAATAACATAGTGGAAAATGTTTTTCATTTCACTATTAACCCTAACGCAGGAGAAGGTTACCCACCTGGAGAAAGGCAATTAGTGTTCTTGGAGGAGTTGTCGGAAGCCACAAAGCCTCGAGTATATTTAGATTTAGAAGCTCTAGAACAGGCATTGTTTGAACGATTACTCTTAACAGACATTGAAACCAGTGTTATACCGAAGTCAAGTAGAATATACAAGGAGCATGTTGTGCAAAAACAGATCTTTTCATACTTGTTCAATTCTATTCAGAATCTTCAGAGTTATGAACAGGTTTCTACCCCTATAGTGAAAACAGCTGTGCAAAGGATGAAGGAGCTTATATTTAGAAATTCAGTGACGGCTCTAAAACAGCCAGCATTGTTTGAAGGACAAGACTTCTCTGTACAGCTTGTGGAACTCTTACAGCATGTGGACCCCCAGTGTCATACATTTTTCATAGACATAGTTAAAGCATTCATGTCTGATGGTTAGCATACACTTTTTTTTTTTTTCTATGATGATGACAATTTGATTTGTTTCTATTTGTAAAGGAATACTAACCTTTAAGTGTAATATATTATAATTATATTGTTTTATAATAACAGGGGACCCAAGCTCACAAGAACAGCTGCGAGAAACAATGCTACCGGTTTTGAAGAGGATTCATATAGATGTAAATAAATCAAATCTAATTAACCTGCCAATATATATACTACCATGTATACAACTGTTCGCTGGTGAGATATAAATCATCCTTATTACTTTATTTCTTATTTACTCTGTGAGGATTTAAAAATATATATTTTTTGGTATTCTTTTGCCTACCATAAGTTAATTATTTATAAAGTGAATAAATTTAAATAAACTATTAGCATAGTTAGCTTCTGAAATCAATTTAGGTATGAAAATTATCATGAGAAATCTTTTTATTAATTAATATTATAAATTGCTCTTTTATTGTTATGTATTTCAGCCAATCAGTGGTTAGCCCCCATTTTATTAGAGGCATGTGAACCTAAGAATGAGACCAATGGCAGATTCTACCAGGATTCTGTTATTGGTGCATTACTGAGCCTTTCAGTTCTACCGAGGAATGTGTCATTACCACACGACTTCTTTGACAACCCTATGGACCAGGTAAAACAAATTATGAGTATTTTCATCATGATTGTGATGACTGCAAACTTCCCGCATCATAATTTTACAAGTGAATGACAATCAAGAGTAACAAGCTTATTAAAATAAATCTACAACTTGTATGCAGTTTTGTACTTTACACTAATCAAAAAGCAAATAAGGTGTTTGTCTAGTGTAAGTGATGAATTAAAAATATTAAACATCATTACAGGCAGCAACGTCTATGATAGAGACATCAGTTTGGAATGCATTGTCCCACCTTACAAACAACTTGCACAGAATATTCTTGACTATACTTAAGGGGGGACCACATTTGAGGAACCGGTTATTGGCATGGATTGGAAAGTGTTTGAAGTCAAATGTTGGTAGAGGAAAACTCTGGAATGTTCAGGTAATCATGTATTTTAGATATTACACTTCAAAAAATTACTCTGTGTCTCTGTGGCTCACTCTCAAATTGTTAGCATATTTTTTTTATATGTTTGGGAAGGTTTTCTTCCATATTTAATGACAACCATACCAATTATTTCAAGATTAATAAAATACTTTTAAACAAATTAATACTTACAGATTTTAGACACTACTGAGTCCTTACTTCTACATGTAAAACTGTAATTTTAATAATATCGTCGAATTATTTTTTTGTTTACAGCATGGAGAAGTTAGTGCAGCAACTTTAAGTACGGTGTCAGATGGATTCATGTTAAACTTAGGCGCAGTACTGCTGCAGCTGTGCCAACCATTCTGTACCTCAGCTGATGACGCTAAATCACTTAAAATTGACCCCACATATGGTGCTGTGCTGGTTAGTGCTTTTCTGTAACATTTGAATAGTACCAACAAAAATATTTAGTACAGAGGTCAGCACATCAAGTTACTCCAATCTATCTTTTTGGCATTTTCTATGCTAAGATTTTCTGAATCTGTAAAATTTTGTGATAGGTTTCAACTTTGATACAAACGTAAGGTTCATGTTCAATTGAGAAAATTTGACAGTTTTGGATACCTTGACCTGCTGGCGTTTGTACCAGACAGCAACAATTTTTTTGTTGCAATGAAATATACTAAACTATCACATACCCAGATATGTAAATATTATTTTCTGATTGCAGCCTCAGGATTGTGCAGCAAAATCAGTGCATTTAGACTGCTTGCATAGTGAAACATGCTTACTGCCTGCAAGAATGACAGAGGATGACCAGTCAGTCAAACGACCCACTGCTGACACATACAACTTTGTCACAGAGTGCTTCTTTATGACGCAGAAATGCATAGATTTGGGTAAGTAAAATCTCGTTGCCATATAATATGTATAGAAAGGAAAAAAAATGTGACCTAACATTTCGCGGTTTTAGTGTTTTAAAGTTTTTTTAGGTCCCGTTTAATAATAGCTTATTACCAGACACAAAACTCCGAGCTGTTATGGATAATTTTATACAAAAACCCAATGACACTGAAATAAAACTACTTGCTTTCATTTCCTTCATGGACGCTGTAAACGGTTCGAAACGTCGGGATTAATATCCGATAAAAACCGAAAAAAGTAGATTCATTTAAATGTCTATTTTCGCATTAGTAACAGAAATGACGAACTTACCAGATCGATCTAAATCTAAAACCTGAGATCACAAAATGACATTTTCAGCATTCAATCACTACACATCAAAATTGGTGATTTTAAATTCACAGGAGTCCGCGTTTGCGCTGAGAAACTATGGCGATGTGGTCAGGAGTTGGGTCAAGCCCAACGCGCACTCGCCGATGTATCGGCCGGAGCGCACCACCTCGTCGAGCCCATGAGGCAGAGAGCACATCATCTGATGGCCAAGTAATTATACAAAATACATAAACTTTTATAACATTGCAACTTCACCATATTTTTACTCTGACATTCTGCCATCTACAATTTTAATTCCATAAAGAAGGAAGAGACCAATGCTTTTGATATTGTGTCTCCCAATTCTTTTAACATTTTAATGATAACTGCAATGTAATCTAAAACTGTTTCCTTGGTCCAGATTTGTGAGCCTTCGTTGCGCGTTACTAGAGAAGGAAATGTTGACCAACCTAAACCGTCTCCAAGCGACCACTTGCACGTGGCTAGTGCAAGTGGCCGTCAGACCTGACCCCGACACGCCGCAGCCGAGCTATGCCCCCATGACCATGGTGCCCATACATATGCCCATTACTACACCACCACCAGACACTTTAAGGTTGGTACATACAACTGGATTTGATTGCATACCACTGTCTACAAAAACTATAAGTATATTATACAATAGACCTCATCTTCATGTATCAAGGCCTGGTTTCCTGTATTGCTATATCGTATTTCCTAGTCTCTTGAGGTGATTATTTTCAAGATACATCTTAACTTTGTCCTGGGTTAAAATATCGGACCTAATTCGCAGACTTGTCTGTGACCCTCTGACCTTGAGATACTATGGAAAATAATCAAACGTATTATTGTGTTATTCGCAGATGTGTGCCGGAATTTGTGTTAGAGAACGTAGTGGTGCTCATAACGATGGCACGACGTACGGTAGGAGCCATCACCGAAGAGGCCGACATAGCGAGCGTGTTACGGCCAGCCTTAACACTCGTGCTTACGTTTATGGGCGACTCATCCCGCACTTATAACCCGCATTTGAGGTAAAATAACCATATATTTATATACTTATCATAAAAAAATTAAAGGGCTCTTGTACTAATCATCCTAATTATAACTTTTCCAAAGGGACCTACTCTGAAATCGCGAAAACAAATAAGGTGTTCCAATTTTTTTGTTGAGTTATGACCATAAATGTATGAAACAGCTTCATTTCGCGATTTCAGGGTTTGTCCCGAACTAAAAGTTTTTCATAATAATACAATACTGTTAGTAATGAACGAACGGTAAGAACCATTGCCGATGCAGCTAAAACAACTAAGAAGACTACAGTCTTGACTCTTGATGTAGCGAAACAATTACTGTTCCTGAGGAGCTCGTGAATAAATAATAACTCTGCTGATGAAGCGATCAGCAGAGTTAAGCTGCGCAAGCCGCGGTCTTTCTGTGGATGGATTACTATTCTTAACACATCATAACCTGCCTCGTGGAGAACGTAAAGCCGTCGGTCCCGGTGTTCACCATATACTAACACCTATAGCAATCGTTAGTGGTTACCAGAAGCCTAAAGAAACCTAACAACCAGTCTATCCTCCCTCAGAATATCAGTATTACCCAGAAATGTAGTTGCAAAGGTCTTATGGCAGTCGATTCGTGTAAAATAATTATATTAAGCCGCATCTGGTTAGATCGGCTGATCTGGATCAGCTTCCAGATCCCAACACAGTTGGGAAATGGCTCGAGAATGAATGTACCTTTACTGTTCCAGGGCTCGGCTGGCAGAATGTCTAGAAGCAATGTTACCAAATCACCCAGATGACCAGCAACCATTGAGCAGCTTGGCCTCGTTCTACAGAGAACAGCTGTTCAAAGAACATCCCCATCGACTACAGGTAACTTTCTAACAATTATATCAATATTCTTTTGGACGATAATGTTGTGCCACTACCTTTTCTGAAATTTTATATATGTATTGGAAACTTAAAGGGGTCAGTTTAGTAACACAATTTCTCGAATTCTGACGGCAGAGTGTGGGCATTTATTCACTACCCTGGCAGACCTTTCCCTTATCTAATCCAACATCTGGAGTAGTCTGCTACAACTAAGATTTTTTTAATTGAAATAAAGTAACAAGCAAACTTTCTAAAACTATTAACTTTTAATTATGAAATTTGTATTAAACATGAGTATTTGTGTTTGTCTGGGTGATTCTTATGTATTTACAAAAAAAAAGTATATAAGTATTATATCCATTGTCCCCATAGTACAACAAACTCTGCTTAGTTTGGGACTAGATGGTGCTGTGTAAAATTGTCCAAAATATTTATTTATTTTTATTTATTATTTACTATTATATTACTTTCAGCTGGTTCCCTGTCTACTAGACGTATTTGTGGGCATCGAGATGACCGGCCAGAGTGTGCAGTTCGAACAGAAATTCAACTACCGCCGCCCCATGTATCTCGTCATGGATTTCCTATGGGGAATGGAAGAACATAAAGACGCTTTTACGTGAGTTCTGACACAATTACAGATTTTAAGATGAATATAGATGAGTATTATAAAAACAGACAGAAATTTGAGATTATTTACAACGAATATTCTCTATTTGCCCATAAGAATTCTCCAGATAGGAATTCTCTGATAAATGGTCCTTAAATGCTCCCTTTAAACTGGTTGCTGTAATAACATTATAGAGTAATCCACAAAAAATTTGCTTCTCATTTCCGTGTTAGTTCATTCTGAAAATTATATGTAATTTACAGGCGATTAGCAAAGGAAGCTGAATCCAACATGGAGGCAGTACGACCACCAATATTCTTGCGATTCGTGAATCTTCTCATGAATGACGCTATCTTCTTACTGGACGAAGCGCTCGGAAATATGGCTCAAATACGCACCATGCAGACAGCTCAGTATGTTTTTTGCTTGCACTGTGTTGAAATATTTTTAGTATTTGTTTATTTTTATGTTTTGTTTAAAGTTTTATCGAACTTTTTGATATATTTTGATTACTTTGCATAGTTTTCATCTCATTACATCTTCACTTATCTTGACCCTATAAAATATATCTTTACGTACAATTTTGAAAAATACGTAATTACAGTTAAGTAATAATGAATGCATAAATAATATTTACAATGCTTTTCACAGAGAATCAGGCACGTGGGCAAATCTACCATCCCAAGAACGAGCTCAAAACCTGTCCAATCTCTCACACATCGGGATGCTGGCTCGTTTCGACAACATCCTTGGCCGCGACACTATTCGCACACTAGTGCGGCTCACTGCGCACGCGCCCTATGTGTTCTGCCACCCCACCCTAGTAGAGCGCATCGCGTCTATGCTCAACTACTTCCTACTGCATCTTGTTGGACCTAATAAAAAGAATTTTAAGGTCAGTATGGAACTGAATAAAAAGTATAAAAACATGGTTCTGTCCTAGCTAAGTGCAAGTTATTATAGATATACTTTCGAACTGTTTCCCATGTATTTTTCAGGTAAAAGACATGAAAGAGTACGAGTTTGATCCAGCAAGCACTGTGCTGGATATCTGCCGTATGTATGTGGAACTGGGCAGCAATGAGCGCTTCTGTGCCGCCGTGTCTGACGACGGAAGGTCTTACTCGCCGCAGCTGTTTACCTTGGCTGAAGCTGTCTTAGGTTACCTTTCATTATTAAAACATAATTTTTTATTGTAATTTTTTTTTCTGTTGGTGGTGATAATTTCATAGTATAATGTAGACTTAGGATTAGGCGTAGTTCATCAACAATTTTTTTCACACCGTCTAGCCAACCTGTGTGAATGATGCATTATTGCAAAGTGTATTATTAATAATTTAGTCGTTAATCAACTCCACAATAAATATAATTAATACAATCCACTTTAACTTGAGCAAGAATTATTGTTTTATCTTAGGAATACATTGCCATTGCTTTGAAACTGGCTCACAATAAATGCACCTTTTGGTAATATGTATATTTTAAATAATATCCCTTTTGCTCCGCTGGTGAACTTATATATATCACACCAACACTATTTTCTCCTTAAATTGCGCAACACATTGTACAGACGCCAGTAGGTCAAGCTATCCAAAACTGTCAAACTTTCCCAGTAGAATATCAACCTTATTGTTTTGTATTAAAGTTGAAAATATATCCAAGAAATTTGACAGATTGGGGTAGCTTGATGTGCTGGCCTCAATTACTTGTAACACAATTATATTTTTTTAACAGCGCGTATCGGGGGCGGTGGCCTTATTGGCTCGTTACGAGAAGTGGCATCTCGAGTGGAAACATTTGCGGTGCAGCGTCAACGTGATGAGGTGATCCTCGCCAATGCACCCGAGGAGTTCCTGGACCCTATCATGAGCACCCTCATGATGGACCCTGTCATACTCCCCAGCTCACGCACAACCGTCGACAGGACCACCATCGCACGGTATGTTTAATCCGCTACTGTACTGTACTTTGCAGTATCCACATTTACAGCATATCATTTAAAAGTAGTGTTCATAATATTTCGGAAGGCAAGGATCAGACAGAAGTCAATTTATATTTTCTGTTTATGTTAAATCGTTGTTTGACTTATTAATCAGCTAAAGTTAGTAAAATCTATCGATATCATTACAAGACTAATAAAACCGTATTTTTGGCATTTTCCATGCTAAGATTTTAAAGTTATTTTAGCAAAAGGAGAATTAACTAATAAAACCTAACTCTCTTTATTGTTCCAGACATCTTTTGAGTGATCAATCAGATCCATTCAACCGTTCGCCATTATCAATGGATCAAGTGAAGTCTAATACTGAACTTAAAGAACGAATCCAAGCATGGATTACCCAACAGAAGCAGAATATTGCTCAAAACCGGACCAGTAACGAGTAGAAGACAACTTATGAATAAGTTTTGTATATTTTACTAGACAAGCTAGTATGTAATGTAGGTTATTTTAGCAAGTAGATTTCGTATTGAAGGCAATACTATACATATAATACTATAAGGGCGCTCGATGAATGGGTTTCTGTGTTTTGTGTCAAGTGAAAACAGTGTTATTATTAGAATATTCTTATTTACTTTTCAATTTTACAATTATTGTAAATTTTAGTTAGTTATTGTGATTTCGATACATATCAGTTGCAGTGATGAATTCTATTGTATGGTTTATTCTTATAATTATTTATTTTTTTCAAATTCATTTTAAAATTTTGTTGTATTCTTATTAATGATATTTAGAATGATTTAATTGGTGCATTTCAATTAAAATTTGTACCATCCTTTATATTGTGATAAATTACTAATTTCAGTCTATGATTTAGCATAATACATAATTCGATAATTAATAATATATTTCTTGAACTTTCCGTCTCTTATTTTCTTCGTCAAACGCATTGCGAATTGCGTGAAGAGTTCCCCAGACATAATCATCCCTGATTTTTAGATAACCCTATTTGTCTATAGACCAACAGCGACATTAACCATTTCGAGGCTCCGGGCGGCAGTTCCGAGGTCATTGTCCTTTGCGGAAAGTATGTGAATTGAAAGTGGGTATTTCTGATAATTGATGAGAATTAAATTTTGTCAGCGTTAATATTACCTACTTCTTATACCAAACTTATTGTTTTAGCGCCTCGAACCGTGTGGGTATCATCCCAAGGTTCGAGGTGCGAGAGCCCTGCAAGAGCAGGGACAGTGGCGCTGCTCGCCACCCACTAAGGCCGCAACTGCTATAGACAGAGATAGTGTCATAGTGCAGGGCCGGATCTAAAATTTATCGAGGCGGGGCTAAAAACAAAAATGCCGCCCCCGCTTGCATAATTATGTTTTGTAAGTAGGTTGACCTATGCCTACGCGCCCCGCAAAAAATAATGCATGTGCATAAAGAACTGGACATCTATCTCAATGGTCAAAGTTGCTTTGATGATGAGTGATGAGACGTGTATTCGTATGCCAAGAAGTTCGAATTTGCCGCTTGGGGCTTGGGCCTCGGCTCGCCTCCCCCTATATCCGGCGCTATTATATCATAGTGTTACTTGTTCTAAATTAATAGGTTTTTTAGACAGAACCATAGAATGACAGAAGTCAGAACTCATGCATGATTGATTTGAGAAACACGTAAGATAGACCTCAGAGATTTTAAGACCCACCTACAGATTATAAGAGAATACATAAGTGATGGGAATGATTTTCCTCGTCTGAATTACTTTAAACACAAAAACCCTATACCTAATTACAATCTTCCTACGAAGTTTAAATTCCTAAGGATAGGTTATTCCAATGGATAATCCACAGAGTACTTTGTAATTGGGATAATCTTAAACGGTGGAATACCCTTTACATAAGTATAATATCTAAAATGGTGCAACCCATTTTATGACACTGGTGCAAGACTGCAAGTGTGCAACCTTATATAATCAAAGTGTGCAACCATTCAGATTTCAGATGCATCCTTGACCTTGCCATTGACATCTATTGTGTTTTGAATTTTGATTGTTACTAAAATAAAACTGGTTAACATTTTAACTAAGTACCTACTTAGTAAGCCTTGATAAGATACTAAAGTCTTAATAATTAAGGGTGATACGAATATACCAATCTCTCAAAAATACTCATGAACATTAATTTTATTTCGTTTATCAGGGAGAACTGGGAGAAAGCAATCCCTACAACGAGCATAGACAACTTAGTTGACATGGCGGAATAATCAGCTGTTAATTGCAATGCTATCAAATAAGTGGAGTTACTGTCGTAGGTAATATCAATTATTGTAGTATTTTTTGAGTTATAAGTCATTATAGGTCGGAATTATGTAACTTGTACCTATTTTCATTAGAGTAATAAAGACATTGTTGTAAGAAAAAAGGAATGGCGCGATGTCCCTTGTCATCTGTCAGCTTCATTCATTCATCCATTGTGCAGAAAAAATGTGACTTGATCGCTTTGTAATTTTGTTTTTATGTAATAAATGCTAGTTGATTATTAGATCCACCCGTTTATACATCCCATTACATTTACGAAAGTGTTGATTATTGTATTGCATAATAAAAACACTCGCAGTAACAACGGGGCCTGGTTTACTGTACCCTAAGATTATTCCCTCTACAAAGAGCTTGGTTCGGCGTCGGCGAATGAAATAGTTATTTTTCTTGCGCAGTGATAATAAAGTGTTTCGTTACATGAAGAAATAGGGGTGCTTAAAAATAGTGAAGTGTGTAAGGAAGCGAGGATGTCGGGTCGTGTGAGGAAGCAGTCGGACTGCCCGGTGGGCAAGCAGGGTCCGATGCGGGCGACTTTGCCGGTGTCATCGGTGATGAAACAGAGTGGCGGACTGAAGAAGAACGCCAGTAACAGTCCGACCCTCTCCCCCACAAACGCGTGGCGGCGGATATCACCGGATCACGCCCTATCGGGACAGCGAAGCCCTGGAGCTGTGAATTACAAAGGTAAGTGTACTTTTCCTTGGATTTGATTTATTATATTACTATAACCTATGTATGTGTATTTGGATTGTATTTAAATCCTATTTATTTGAAAATTATTTCATAATCCTAAACAAAAGAAATACATAGTTATCAGATGAAAATAGTAAGTAAATATCAACAAAAAGGCAAACAATGTTCTTAAATAGTATTTTTATGAACATAACAATGATTTACAAACTTGTGGTGGCCAAATAAATTGATCAGTATTATTACATCAAAAATGTGTGAATGAATTTGAGTGATTTTATTAAAAATTAAATAATCATTGATGGTCTTGAAAAGAAATAACTCTGTAATAGATAATCTCTGTCAGGTATAAGATATAGTAATGTACAAATGAAACCGATCTCAGTGTAAAATAGAATTATGCTTTACTTAATATTTTCTTATTCATACTACTCAAAAATACAAGTCTGCCTCTAAGGCAACTCTCTGACCAACATTCCATGTAAATACTACTTACACTATTACTACCTATCTGAAAAACCGAGGCTTATAGTCTACCTCTCTTGACCTAGTGCAGGTTGGCACATTTCCTTAACCTTACAGTAGTTTGTGCCAAAATAATGACATTCCTTTATGCACTTAATGTTGATATATTATTATACTTCCATCCATTCCATGAAGGTTATTTAATTATTAATAATAATAATAAAGTCAAAGTCAAATTTTTTATTTCAATTAGACCATTAAAATAGCACTTTTGAAAAGTCAAAACTAGTTGCACAGATAAATTATTTCAGACCATAATTTACATAGTGTTTG
Source organism: Acronicta alni (assembly GCA_964056405.1). Lineage (NCBI taxonomy): Eukaryota > Metazoa > Arthropoda > Insecta > Lepidoptera > Noctuidae > Acronicta > Acronicta alni. The sequence goes on along the minus strand of OZ043927.1, from coordinate 9,090,432 downwards.
TAAAGAAACTGAATAGACTGTTTCCTTCTTAATGCTATATCCCACATACATTTTAAAAACCAAGTAATGCTCAAAAGAGTTACTAAATTTGTGTTCATATTAATATATTTTTTATATGTTTTTTTAGGCAAGGGCAGGTTTGGTGCCAGTGTAATAAGGCGCACAGCTTCCCTGGATACTCTGTATCATAAAGGGCAGTGGTCCAGGGACTACTATCTACATGCTGGCCAGTTGCAAGTTGATAAATCCACACAAGTATGTTTTAAAGATTCCTTTTTTAATATTATTGTGTAAGCTCTTGGTCTTAAATTTATTAGAAAATAATGGTAATCATTTAAAATATTGAAGTTAATATCAAGTAATTACAAAACATTATCATAATAAAAACAAGGCCATTGTATTTTTGTTGATTTATACATACATTTAAAAGAAGGTAGTATTCTTAATATCCAAAGGTGCAAAAATTAAGACAGTTTGTGAAGGGAATAAAGCTAGTATTTATGTGTTTTAATATCTTATACAAAAATATATATTTTTTTTTATTGTCATATTGCTGTTACTGCATGCCAGCTTTAAAAACAAAACTGCAGCATGAAAAATATTAAAATGGAAAGATATAGGAATCTAAATTATATATTGTTTTGTACAGACTGATGATGGAGGTGGAGCATCTGGCCGTTCCTCTCGGAGCTCTGAGGATGACAAGCTAGACCGCTTTCTGCGCAGTCGTCTCCAAAGACCTCACAAACCATCTGCATCTGGAGATTACTCAAGTCATTCTATGAGCACCGCACTTTGTAAGCATTCATTTTGGAGTTAATTGCATAGTATACTACTTGCTTCCAATACTTACTTAAAAGATAGAAGAATGTTTTAAGGGAAAGGTATCGTAAAATGAAAGGGTGTTACAAAACACCCTTATCAATTTCATTGCAAGGAGATTAAATATTTCACCCTGTGTTTGAGATAGCTCACTGATTCTTTATGAAACTATTGTGTTGTAGGGTCGCGTTTTGGTGGCAGCAGTGTCCCATTGAGAGCAGCGCGTTCTTCAGTGGAAGGTCTTAACCAAGAGATAGAAAGACTTGTGCTCTATCCAGCCAGTGGCACGCAAACTCCACATCTAGATCGGCTAAGGGATAAAGTATGTATATTGTATTCAACGATTTTAAAACATGTATCAGACACAAATAGGAAAAAAACAGTGTTTGTTTCTATTATTATATAATCTACGAGCAGCGCACTGTGGTTTCGCCTGCTTTTCAATTTAATCTCGACTCCTAAGGGTCATATCGTGTTAAGGCCTTGCTCAAGAATTAAACTATAAGAATTTTTCAATTGCAACTGGTATTTCCAGTAATTACTGTGTTTAAACAAAAAACAAACTCTACAGCTTTATTATCTAATATATAAAATTCTCGTGTCACAGTTTTCGTTGCCATACTCCTCCGAAACGGCTTGACCGATTTTGATGAAATTTTTTGTGCTTATCGGGGAGGTCTGAGAATAGGCCAACATCAATTTTTCATACCCCTAAATTTTTTTTTATTATGGCAAAACAACGTTTGCGGGGTCAGCTAGTATTAGTATTAGTCAACAAATGTCAACTTACACTAATGAAGAACTAAGTTTGAGAAATGCACAAAGGATTATAACTACACATGTTTTACACAAAATATGTAAAAGAAATGAAAAATTATTACAGGTAACACCAGAAGGACATCGAGCACCCCTCGCAGAGCTACTTAGACGTTCTGTCAATACACAGACCCCACATGATCTCTGCCACACTGCTCATTCATCAGGTAATCATAAAATAATATCCACGTAATAATCATACTTTCAATGACTAATGTAGAATTGTCAATGTTAACAAAACTAATTGTTTTCGATATAAAGTTTTTCTTTTTCTCTCCCAATGAAGGTCACTATATTATTGTTTAAATATTTTTATGAATTGGTTCAGCTATTGCGTGAATTTTCGTACTCTAAAGCGAGAGTATTTAAATGTTTTACAATTTATACCTCTTATTTGTTTGAATATATGTTTGTGCTAAAATATGAGATTATACAATATGTCTAAGCATTACATTGTGGGCATAGATCCACCGTCCCGGGGATCGCTCTCCAGCGGTGGGTCTGCAGAGCTGTTGGCCACAGGTCTATAACTAAGTATAGCTTTTAGACAACCCCTCGCAATTATTAATAGTTGATATGCACAACCAGAATGGTTTGACAGTCTCCAAGCATGTAATTTTGTTATAATGTTCTTTGCTTATTTGCTTCTATAGGTAGGTATGATTTTAGTTTGGTAGAAGATTAAATAGCAGTAGAAAGAAAAACTGAAAGTAGTTATCATGATTTTCTTAAATTTGCTTTTCAGAACAATGAATGATTTCTTTTTACTTTCAATTGAAGATATAAAGGGATCCTATTTCATATTTTTTTTATATATTCCAGGTGGCAGTGTATGTTCTTCTCCAGATCTTGACGGGTCTAAACTGGGCACATCGCCGCAAATAAACCGCTTCTTAGCACGCGAACCTCCAGATGGCTGCGAAAAGGTAATCCTCTTGATGGTATTTTTGAGGCGAGTAGTACCTACTGTTTTCAGCTAAGAATAATTAAAAAACCTTAATGTTTATTAAATAATAATTATCATAATAATAATTTAGATTGTCACATCAACTCCATATAGTTTAAGTTATATAAGTTAAATTTATGTAGGTATATAAATAGTTTTATGTGTATGTTCAAGGTGAACCTGAAAGCAGGTGAAGGCGCATTCGCAGAATCAGTGTCTCTGATGAAGCCTACGATGCCTGGTTTCACGCTGCGGCCGTCGCTAGGATCCGCGTTCCAGCCGCTACAGCCCGCGCCGCCACCGTCCCCGCCAGCTTCCACCTCGCACTGACTTACATTCGCGATCCCCAACGTAACCCCGCACTGGAAGCGTCCCAACAAACTGGCACACATGTGCTCACACTTCGGACTAGAGGGTTCCTTGTCCACCATACATCATTTTATAAACATTGCGTTCATTTAACCCTTGTAAAACGTCCTATGTTTGTTGAAGTTGAGATATCGAATTATTTTCACGTTCAATTTCACGTTATTTGATCCAGAAAATTATTGTTGTAGCATACAAAATAATCACTTGTCAGTATGTAGCAGTAATGTAAGTTGAACTTGTGACGCCAGTGATTTATTTGTGCGATATCAAATCAGCTAGATATAAAATAGTTTCCCAGAGCACTGCATAAATTCTACAAGTAATTACTTTATTACAGAAATTTAAAGCGTGTTAGTGGCATCCAAAGTTTTATCGACCTATAAATAATACACGTCTTTAATCTGTTGTGACAATAATAAACGTTCTTAAATTAATTGTGACGAAATTACGAAGTCCTTTAATACAGGAAGTATTGAAAGTTTGTCAATTTCCATGAAATTTCGAGTGACAGTAAGAAATAGGAGTGTCAATGTATTTGAACCGTTTTAGACTTGCAATTATTTTGCATATATTATCTTCTTTGACAAACAGAGTAACCAAAGCAATTTAATCGCATTAGATTCACTAACGAAGCCAAACATATGGCAAAAATATTTCATACTAAATAAATACGAGTACCTATATTGTGTTAGTTTGCCCTGGTATTATTTTAATGAATACATGAGGTAATGAGGGAGCTATTTTTCTAAAATGTTTATTTAGATATTATAGCACTCAATGCTTTATTTGATTACATGACTGGATATATATTTGATCTCATTTTATGTATTATTTTAAAATTATGTACATAACACTACATGTTGCAAGCATAGAATTTTAAAGTGTTATAATATGATAAGTCATTTTTAATTTATCAACATACATCATTTTCTTTAAATTTAATTGATTGAAAGTAAATTATTACTTCGGACCAAAATTCAGGATGGGCCAGATCTTCTAATTTGTGGTTATGAATATATTGGTTGCTAGAACGATTTTCTAATGCAAAAGAGCTTTAACTTGGGGGATTTGATAAAAGAAAATGTAAGTAAGAAAATAGACTGAATTTTTAAACTTTACTCCTACTTTGATACAGGTGACTTGATTTTATTTGTTATGTAGTGTAGTGTACTATAAAGTGCCTATTATGGACATATTTTTTCGTTTGTTCTTCAATGAATATTTTTTAATTCTGTAGTACTTTGTTTCTGAAACTTGATGCATTTCGTCAGTATCTGTATCGGGTACAAGAGGTATTTGTTCGTTTAACATTCGCTTAAGGAAGTTTGGACCGCACTTGTTGGATTTCTCATTTTGGCCAAAATGCATTTTTATCATCGAGACTGATAATGTAGTATGTTGACAACTTACACATAAACATAGTTAGATCTGCTTTTGGACATACGCAATTATTTTTAAACCTTTTTTAAAATTCGACGGCAAATATATATTTTGGATGGCTCACCTTTGGAATATATGGTATTTAAAATCTTATTATTGCTCAAACAAATTTTATTTAGAGCCACACTTATGATATACGCCGAATTTGAAAATGTAACTTAGTGATTATAATATTTCCAGTTGCTGATGTAAATTAGTACCTATTGATTATATTGGTTATTCAATAAACAAATGTGATAATGTAAGAGAAACGGTCGAATCTGAATGTTGATCGTGGCTTGACAACTTTCGATACTGATATGTACTAGTGCTACTGTAAACATGTAACATGTTGCACAAAATGAACAGTATCCATAAGTTGTGAAGAATTATCGAAGGTGCTGCATAGTGACTATAAGTGTGTACAGACTAAACCGACTTGTGACAAAGGAGCAAGGTGTTTGCGATGCGATTGTATTGTGTAAGTAATCGCACTGACGGCAGAAATCATTTTCGAATTGACTGCGAATGTGACAAACAGAACCAATATCTGATGCTACGAAGGAAAACGTTTTGGAAGTGTACAAAAAGTATTTCCATTGCTTGTAACTTACATAACGATTGTGTGTACGTTTAAGATAATATTTGTTGTATATAATGCCACTCCAGTCGTTATTGTATAACATAATGATTTGACATTTTAAATAGTGATAATATTGTGCAAAAACATTAACATGGAAGAAGAACCGAGCCAATATTTAAAATCCGGATTTCTGTGTAAAATGTTTCTGAAATAAGTGCAATAAATAGCTGTAATTTCGAATAAATATACAAGCAAACCATTTACTATATAAATTTTGAAGGTAGTATGTATATTTCATTTCTTGTTATTCTCTTCATGGATCCATATTTTTTGTTGCTTGGTCATTGTCGTGGAAACACATTTCTGCAAAGTAAGCTTTATGATTATGTTTGCATTGCTTCCTAACAGCTTCCATGTCGCTTCTAGACTCCGCACACTTGGAATCCAAAACAATATTATGCTTTACTAATAATAGACTTATGTCACAGGTCCAGGTTGTAATTTAGGATTTATATAAGCCTCTCCCAATATCGTTACCTAATTTAAGGTTTAGTAAGTTTTAGTGAAGGACCCGAAAAATTATTAGCTGTTAATAAATGTGTGCTATAAAAAGGTCCCCTTACTGTTTAATTTAAAGTAAACCACTGTGATGTGGACAAAGGTTCCTAAATAAAGATGTTTTAATAGTCACTCCAATAATCGCGATTTGATATGAGAGCATTCTGAAGGACATCTTTATTTAAGAGCTTACAAGTTTTAAGTACATAAAGATATTTTTATATGTTCAGGGTAGGAGAAGGGTGAGTTGTACCATAAAAGTAACTTGGCTAGGACCTTAGATTTTATAGTTCTTTTATAGATGGTTAACATTATTTTAAAGTTTGCTTTTAGATGAATGCTAAGTTTGTAATTTTTATTAATACAATACTAGATTAAATACTAACATTTAAATTAAACCAAAAGTGCCCATTGAGATAAGTTTATAATTCTAGCAAGCCTTTTGTTAGACATTTTGTTAAAAAATAATGTTTAGGCAACAAAATTAGAAATTAAGAAAAATTATCGAAGGATTGTTGAGTTTTAAGTTATCTAAAATTGTTGAGGTTTATTGATAAAAAAATCTTTTAGTTTTTTTACAAGTAATGTTCAACAAAGGGCTTGTTTAGTTAGAGGCATTAATTAACATCAATATTAATAGTATCTACTTTTAAGTAATAATAAGAATGGTTTATTATAGTTTTGTTTCAGAGAAGAAATTCTAATTACTATTTTTGTTTCCAATATTTTATCACTTATCTGTTTTCACTGTAATGTATCTTGCTGTATTGCAGACATATCCAATATACAGACTGATTTAAACTAGCATCTTTCATTTTATACCTTACCTGTGGATTATGTTATCTGATGAGGCATAGAGGCATAAATAAAGGGTTAACTCATACTAGTGCAGAATAAGCGCTCATAGAACGCACATCGAAGCAGAATAGATTTATTTTACATGCATATTGACCATTATCTCCGTAATGTAATGCACAAATTTCTATGGAGACAAAATATAGTATTCTGTACAATGTTCGCATCAGTTAGCGGCCAGTGCTAATGTAATGGTGCACACACATTTGTGTAACTACGAAGAATTTGTATATGCCTAACATCTATGGGTTTATTCATACTATCTATCGAAATCATTTCATCTCCGTACAACAGTTGAGTAGTACTGACTTGAAATGGTTTTGTTTCTACACTAAAATATTGGTTTGTAATGTAATGTAAGTGGATGATCAGATTGTTACACTGGTCTGATATTACAATAATACATTAGGCTAGTGGTCGTAAGATCGAATGCTACGCTTGAGGAACAGCTAGATTCCCAAGTCAAACAGTGCTGTTGGGGTTCAGTTCTTAGTAGCAGCTCTGAGTTTGGTAGACTCACCTTCTATTATTACATGGGACTTTAACACATTGGATATACATTATTAGTACACTTTAGTCTAACCGTTCGGGGAATATAGGTATGATGGTATATGGAATAAACATCCTTTCCTTGGTAAGCATATTCTACTCCTCATCACAAAAAAAAAAAAACAAGAATACCAAATCTGAAATTGTATTAAAATTCAAAATTCAGTCTTGGTTATACAAAGTAATTAAAAATGAAAGAATAATTAATGCTATTTGTGTTCCACTAGTATTGTAAACTTCGTTTAGTTTGTATATCATCCAACAATATCCTTAGTTCTTCATCTTCAAATCTTCCTTCCAGTGATGGTATTAAAGCTTTAGCTTCTTCTGGTGTCTCTGGGCAAAGGTTAGCTAAACTTGCAACTTCAAATTTGTGAAGTTTTTTGGATTGAAGGAGACTGAAAAAAAAGAATTGGAACTATGGTAATAAAATGATAGATATGATGATAATTTTGGATAATACTGGGCTCTATAAAATGGAGTCAAGTTTGGTACAAAAAAACCTACTTATCAATTTAAAATGGAAGGTCACATTCAAGGAATGTTAGACAAAATCTGCATTTTCAATACTCACTTTCTAACAGCAGCTATAGTTTCTTTGTTTTTAAATTTCTTGAACATGTTGGTGTAGGTAAGAGTTTTCATGAAAACTTCTGAGAATTCTTGTTCCTCTTCGGCAGATTCATTCTGTGCCTTTCTATGTTCCAACAACATGTCAACTTCAGATATTAATAATGTTTCTGCATTTTCAAATTCTGAAAAAAAAAAGTGCATTAATGGGAAACCATTTTAAATAAAATATTTAAAATGGTTTACTTATGTATATTAAAAAAAACCAATAGATTCTTTTGTTCTTTTGAAAAATTATGTGAAAATAAAATTATCATAAAAGTTAGTCCATTATATTATATTGTAACCAATCTTTGCAGATAGTATATTATTGATTTCTGACATTTACGCGAAGATAGTATATTCTTTATTCCATCTCATAAACTGATGCATAGCTTTGGTGGTAGTTGATTAGATCAGAGTATTGTGTATGTTGTTGTCTTACCTTTTGGAAATTGTAAATCTGCTGCATCCTCTTCAACTACGTCTTGTATGGGTCCAGCCATTATGGAATATAATGGATCCTATTTCTTCAGCTCACGATCCTGCAAAATATTCTATTGGTAGTTCATTTCTTCAGGTATTTAAGTACTTATAACATACTCCAACAAATTATCATTATCATCATCAACCCATAATAACGTCCCAGTACTAGGCACGGGTCTCCTCTCTGATTGAGTGACTCAACAACAACAACAACTTGTGGCAGCAGGCGCCTCACACTCGCGCTTTGCGGGCGCTCAAAGCGATAGCACAACAGGTCGACGTATTTAGCTGCACACTGAGTGAATTTACACGAACCGCTTACTGTATAATATCAGTTAGTTATTAAGTAATATGTAATATCGGTAATAAGTACTTTAAATAAGCTATTGTAATATGTTAAGACCTGTGAAATAGCTTTGTGTGTAAACAAATACTAAATAATAATTATTTACAAATCCTTACTTTTTAGTGAGATGTATGTATGTGTTTTTTGATCAAATCAGGAAGATCCCACGCTCTGCCTATAATTATGATATTAATTTATTTCTCGTTCCATGAAGAACAAGAAAAGAAATTAAGAAACACTGAAAACTCCTTTTTGACAATTGACTTGACAACTTTCATCACTAAACTATCACAAGTGACATTTTTTTTTTGGACATGTGTCAATACTGTATGACATGACTGCATGACATTTATTTAGGAATTAAGTTCTATAATTTTTAATGAACAATTGAACAATGAATGAACATCTGTTAGCTGGCCTGCTGTCCTCTAAGGATCAGAATTATGTGCTACGAAAGGGATGCATGAAAGGCAATTGCATGTCGTGCATTCCTCGTAGCATTCTCATCTCATGATCTCAGTCATGAGATGAGAATGCTACGAGGAATGTGTGAGGTAACCAGAATCGTTTGTTCCCTTTGAGTCAGATAAAAGATAAAGATAATTTTATTTGGTAAAACATGAGTATACACACATAGGCAGACCATGTTGTGTTACACTGATACCCATTGGGAGAAAATTTCCCGAAAGGTAACACTGTAACTCAACAGAACGCTGTGTTCCCGATACGTAAGTAAACAGAAAAACGTTCCCATAATTATGTAGGATGAGAACGGGGCTAAGGGATTATGTAGGATATTGAAAAAGAGACACAGTATCCAAGTATTCTTGCAAAAGCAAATAGGGAGCCTTTTGAGTACCTATCTTGCGAAAGTCAGAGACATAATCGTATTTTTATGGGTTAAAAACAAAACTGATAAGTACATAAATTTTACACTCATGTTTGTTTAAAACCTCCTCAGTGGCAAACAAATAGCACACATCAGTGTATTCATTAACGGTATGAATTAAACTTTGAGAAAGTGAGTTTCTGGAGACATTTCAGTGAGAGGAAAGCGTAATGCACTTTCCTACTGACATCAGCCACTTGAGCACCCCACGATAAGTTGGCGTCAAAAATCACCCCCAGTTTTTAGCGGTGGCTGAGTAGGCAAGTTGCATAACGTCAAAGTTAAGTGGAAACAAAGAAGTAATGGAAAACCTTAAAAGATTAAAAAAAATTTTAAATAAAAATAGCAACCTAGTAGAAACGCAAGTCAAAAGCGAATCCAAAAAAAAAATTACAGCAGGGTATTTACAAGGATTTATTATTATATAAGTTACAGGTGCCTACAACATTTTTTTTTGTTCAGCCATGATTCTTACTTACTGTCAACTACAATTTGACAGTCAATTAGTAGTAACAAATAACAAAACCAAAAAAAAAAACAGAATTGTCGACGTCGGCATCCGTCGGCATCAAATCAAATGCCCTAGAGAATAGCGATGGGCGATTGTTCATAAATAATCTATCTAATGAATCGACAATCGTAGATGCGTATATTCGAATGTCGATTTATTCGATGACACGATAAAACAATCGAATGACAATCGAACTATCGAATGAATTGTTATATGCGTTAATTGCGTAGCGCTACGAACGAATAAATTATTGTTTTAGTAGATCCCGGTCGATTGTAATTCGTAAGTCGAGATCGCGCGCAATTCTAAATTTCGGTAGTGTGGATTTTTTTTAAAAGTAAAAGAAGACGGCCGTGACAAAATTCGGTGCAAGCTTTGTAACCGTACCTATATCATAAAAATACTACCAATTTCAAGGACTACTTATAAATGAAACGCCCCATTTAAATAATAAATAAATATTAGTAAACCTTGTTATTCTATTGCTTACAAATACATATAGATTTACGACACAGTAGGTAGTATGTACACAAACATACGTAGTTAGGTAATCGTTTCGTACCGTAGTTGTTATTCGAATGCATTCGATAACATTGCGCATTCGAATAATTCGATTGTTTTTAGTAACAATCTCCATCGCTAGACTAGAGAAAGAAAGTAGAAGAATTAGGCCCAAATAAATAAAAAAAAAATAAAAAAAAAAGAAAGTAGAAGAAACAACAGTCGTCACGTCAATGTCAAAATAAAAATACTGTTTGATACGGTGAATTTTAGGCTAAGTTTACGTTTTATATTTTTGGATATTATAAATAACAAATGTATTTGATGTATTTCTGAACACGATTATGTTAACATAATGTCAAAGACACCAATAAAGGCGGAGTCCACTCACAGCTTCATACCTAGGGGTAATATTTGAATGAATATTAAAAAAAAACTATATCGTTCACTATAACGTTCTATACATTACAGAAATAACAACACCTAATAAAGATCAGCATGGTGTATCAAAGACGGTGTTCTCCCACGTATCGAAGTTACACGGACTGTTAAATGACTGGGCGAAAATGCGAGAAAAAGGCGCCAGACTTTGCAGAGCGATATCGGCCTTGAAGTTACACGAGTGTGATGATGACTATTATCCAAGCCAGTTAAAACCACTGATGGACAGCCTGTTGGACACTTTAGATGGCTTACAAAATATTATTGATGGTAAATGTAGTGACCTAAGAAATTAGAGTTCTCATTGCATCTATTTGGCTGTAACTGTATGAGCCCTTCCTCTTGAGGATGTGACTCATTTCTTATGAAATAGTCAGACCTAGAAGAAGATATACTGAATTATTTAGTAGTAATGAATCATATTTATCTAGTTCTGCATAAGAACAGAAGTAACTTGGATTTTTATAAAAAATCCATCCAATAAAAATTATATATATAAAAATATATAACTGTAAACCAAATGTAGAAAAAGGTCTTGCATTTCAGACAGACTTGACTTCTGAAATTCAGAGACAAATCATATGAAAAATTATACTAAACATAAGCTTCTGTATGTTTTTAAAATTGTATTGAAATTTGACAATTACTGAAGCTTAAGTTTAAGCATAGATACATTTTGATTTCTGACATTTACACAAATATTATACATTGAAATATAACTACTTTTTACAGATTTTATTGCTTAAATTGATATTATTAACGGGTAAACTACCCGTGACCATGGACGCTGTAAAGGGTTCGAAACGTCGGGATTAATAATATCAATATATGCGATAAAATCCATAAAAAGTAGTTTTATTTCAACATAGATACATTTCTAAATCTGATCTAAGGATCTGAATCTTATGTAATCTAAAAAAGTTGCAGAAAAGATGTGAATTCTTACACTGGTAATTGTATATTAATTATTGTTTGCTGCAGGAGTACATATTTTAAATAATCAACTTCAAGCATTAGCCAAATTACAACCCACGGATGATCCAGTGATCTCTACTTGGCCTGTCAGTAAAATCTCACAAACTGTTTTGAAGATATATGAATCTCTGCTAAAGGAATACAGGCTCAAACAGATAATTACAGGTATGTTAGCTTAGGATTTGATGCACTGATTATTTCTGTTAAAAAAAATATATAAATTTATTGCCACTGTCATAAATAGTAGTGAATAAGTAACTATAGATAAAAAATATGTTAAAAATAAACTACTACTGAAATGTGCTCCAAGTACAAGGGAGCAAGGTCAGTAATTGACATTGATGGTGCATAGTCAACCATGGATTTGTCAATGCTGCTTTTCAGGCACATGGGAACATTAATGCAATAAAAACTTGATTTAGAACATAATAATATATGAACACATAATATCTTAAAAATATCATGAAGTTCATTCAGCTTCTTCGCACAGTGTGATATTTTGACCTTACCCACTACAAAATGGCCAAAACACGTTTAAAATCATTTGGAGAAATTTCACACATACAACTTTATAGGGTTTATAGGGTTGAACATGGGTTATTTAATTAAGGCTTATTTATGTAAATTTTAACCCATAACATTATACACATAGCTTTTGATTAATGAGGTTATGTTTAATTATTTTGTATAATAATGACAGTTGACACTGCCTACTTCGTTTGTCTTTGTTAGGCGGCCACTGCCCATCTGAGGGAAAATTAATTTCCCATGCGATATATTATACAGCAATGTGTCACTTAGCGTATGAGTTCTGGAGCTACTTATAGATATCCTTTTTGCTGTGAACCACCCCCGTAGTTTACTTAGATTTATACTTAGTAGTCAATTTCGTCACTGACATAAGTGGAGTGGTCTGAATAACCTTTTCTTGTACTGAATATCCTCCTGTGGTGTGGTGTGGATCGCCACCTGTGGAGGCGGCAGGGTATGTCGAACTCGTACCGCACTTTCATTCCTTTGCCCTTGGTTCTCATGACATTCGCCACGTCATTCCAAAATAATAGAAGGAAACAAAACGAATCTCTCATTGCTTCTCAGAAAAGTCAGTTAAGATGACAACTGAATTTTGGCTTATAATAAGACCTTCAAGCATTTATCCCTAAGTACAAATATTATAAATGCGAAAGTAACTCGGTCTGTTATGCTTTCACGTCTAAACCGCTGAACCGATTTTGATGAAACTTGGTACACTGATAGATTAGAACCTGGAGAAGGACTTTGGCTCAAAGAGCCTTTTGAGGTGGGGGTGAAACCCCTGGAAACAGTTGGTAACATATGCGTGTAATGGTATTTAACATATCATAAAAAAATTAATAATAAAAGTAGGTAGGTATTTCAGTATTCGAACTTTGTGAAGTACTGATAAAAACGGAGGTATTTACTTATATGTATATATTAATGTCAATATGGTAATAGAAGGAATGCAGGCTTTATCAGCGATTCAACAGCTTATCACCTGTGCAAGTCATAAATTAAACTAATGGAAAACTCTCATTGTAGCATGATTATTAATTATTTACGTACATTATTTACTTATTATGACGTCTGTTTATCCATACATTAAGCATTAACAATACAGCATGTGTTGTTCCAGAGAATGTCGCACATAGCAGAGACGAGAAGCTTATAGAAGTATACATCAGTGCTTGGGAGTTCGAAGCTTACTTTAGTATAGAATCAAATGCCTATCTGTTTGCAGAGGTCGGGATAACTGGGGTCACGTAATAATATGCAAATAAGTTTAATGTGAAATATAAAGTACGTCTTTAATTAATAAATTATGTTTCTATATTTGTTTTTTTTTTACATCAACCTGACAACCCTAGAATATCAGTAAGGCTCTCTCTTGCTCTCTTTAGGGCAGCTTAGGTCAGATGGCAGAAACTCCGTGTAAAGCAAATGCTATTGAGAAGATTTTATAGAAAAATCCAATAACACTTTGCTCGACCTGAGAATTAAGGCCAGGATATCTAGCGTAGCAATCGCGCTTAGGAGAACTAGGCTAATGAAGCATTATTTTTGCTGTTTTAGTACCTTGAAGTTTGGGTTCATCATCATCAGCCCATATTCGTCCACCTCTGTCATCAAACCCGCGACCCGCACCGCAACAGCCGTTTGCTAAGTAGGTACTAGAAGTAGAACTGCAGGTATCAGGTAGGTACCAGTTCCATTTTTTTTTAAATTTGGTTCGTCTATTAAACAGCTTACACGTAAGCTCTACCATTATTCTAGGGTTCTCCGAAATAGATATCCTTTACAATACAAAACTCGTTACAATTAATTTTTAATGGCTGCTCGTCTAGCTCGTCTACTAATAGTCCACCCTTTCCAAATCTAATTTCGTATTGGAAATAAAGTGCTGTTAATACCAAACAAAATGACCTCGGCATTACCATTAATTTACATAATAAAAGGCCGTCTTGACTTGAGATGCAATAGGGCAGTGAGGCCCGTTGCCATGGCGACGCTCAACAAACAAACGCTGATCGTAATACTTGATTTGAATGTCCGACAAATTGGTCTAAATGGGTGCGCTTATTTAGACCGAGATATAAAATCATTTCAACACAAACCTTTTATGGTTGTGAAGTTCAAAAAATATTATGATTGATGCTTTGATTATATACTTGTCTAGATGGAGCAATGCAAACAAACGACACGCGAAAACTGGGGCCAAATTGCGTGATATGTGTGAGTACCGCTTGTGTACTTATTGTAGTCAAACTGTCAAGGTGTGCGTGTTTAGGGATGCCTGCTCCAAATTAACTTACCTTTTCTCCATTATTTAATGGGATGACAGTTAAACGAAATAGGCTGAATAAAGTAATTATTTTGTAGATTAGTGTTTTATTTATTTTAATAAAAACAAAAAATATAATGAAAAAATATATACAGCAATTTATAGATCAAAATCCATCTCTTTGTATTTGTTTTCGAAATAGTTTTTTTTTTATATTTCATTTCGTGTCCACTGTATAATGTCTCTCCAGTCTTAAGAAATCTGAAACCCAAATATTAGAAAGAACTAACAAAAATACTATTTAGTGAATGACTTCATTTATTTTGTGAAGGCATTCACTTCACATTTCATTTTTTTATTATTTACTGATCAAATAAATTATGTAAGTATTAAAATAATAAAATTCTCCTGATCGAAAGATGATGACTGATATTTGTATTTTATCTCCCATAGTTTCGCCAAATCTCCCTTGTAATAAATTGACAACACCGGCTAATCTGTCGAACCTACAAATTAACGAATTGAAAAATCATGTTTTCATAAAATAATAGAGGTTAAATAACAAAACTTACCGATGTAATGTGATCTTAGTGTAATTATACGGTTTTCCCACATAATTGCGACACAATTTGACAGCACATACCGACATAATTAATTATTTTTCGAGAACTCCACACCCTGAAGTGATCCAAATGACACTGACGTAAGTGAGAAGAGAGTCTACTAATTTTAGTAGACTTTATTTGGGCCGTTCTGTACGTGTCAATGTGGCATCTAGACAAGTATATAATCAAAGGATTGATGAAAATTGTGTGATAATTACTATTGGTAACACAAATCTTAAAAACATACCTACTATTGCCATATACATAGGTATAGGCAGAGGTGTTCCAGCAATAGGGGCGAGTCTTTAATCGGGCCAACTCCAAGCTCCAAGCTGTTACTGAGACATTCATAGAAAACCGCAATAGCAAAGAAAATCTCTGCTCGTCTACTTGAACCCAGGACCTAACGCTGAGCAGGCGCGCTTGCGACCACTGCACCAATGAGTGCAGTCATAATTATTTATAAAAAAAAACGATAATGTTATTCCGTTATGAGAAATTAAGTCAGTGTACAGCCAACAGCACATCAAGTTACCACAAACTGTAAAATTTTCTCATTCGATTTTAACTTAACCATCAACATTTTAAATCATTTGGAGAAATTCGAGAGTTTTGTATAATTATTATGTTGACTACCTACGAGTAATTAACTGAAACCTTCAGTCAGAATATTAATCTACTTATGCTTGACCGGGTCTTCATCGATCTTTTGTCCGGGCCTTTGTTACAGGTAGGTACTACTAAAATATGGCCAATAGAATAGGTAGGCCCATAGAATAGGACATATATTATGTCTTTCATATCAGCCGGACACTCAATTTTCACTGAAACCTGACAAGTGAAGAAGGGATTAACAGATTAGTAGAACGACTCCTTTTGCCTTCCATTTTAAATCGAAAGATTTGTGAGAGTGAGAAAAATATTCGGAATAGTTTCATGACCGTTAAAAAAAATCTATAATTGTGTTGCATGCTGGAAAAACCGCGTCTTGTAAATGTCAACCAAACCCTAGCACGCTTTGTGGTACGATCTATAATGATCCACCTGGATAGTGTACCTACGTCGTTACTGTAATAAATAGATATTTTATTGTTTAACTTTAATTATTATTTAAACACCCTCAAATCGTCAAATACCCTCGTCTGACAAGACAATTGTCAAGTTCGTCAATGATTGTTTATATTCTACACCGGCCTCCTTTTACCGGTCTCTACACTAGCAACTACCTTCACATGTATTATGACCGAAACATAGGTAGGTACCTAATAATTCAAAGGTGTTACATTATACAGAAAGTCCACTATGCTCTACCACTTAATATGGTGTATACAAATATAGTGTTGATTTTTTTTAATTATATGTATATAATGTCAACGAGATAGTTAATTATAATATATATAATATAATATTAATATTACATACATCTATACTAATATTATAAAGAGGTAAAGTTTGTTAGTTTTTTTTTGTTTTGTTTGCTCTGAATCTACTGAACTGATTTTGATTTTGTTTTTACCAATAGTAAGTCACATTATTTGTAAGTGTCATAGGCTATAATACTTATGTATAATAATGTTATTAGGTAGTACATTGCATACGTGCGAAGCCGGGGTGGTTCGCTAGTTTAAAATAAAGTAATTTCAAAATACTAAAACGAGACTTACAAACGTATCAGAAGTAAAACTACGACATAACTGAGTCTGAAAGGGGATTGAATTTTGTGCTCCATCTTATTAAATTTATCATCTTAGAGCCAGATTGTGATTTGTACCAATAATTGTAATGTAATTTGGCAAGATTAGGGCAAACGCATTCAAGTCGACAACAAAAATGATGATGAAACTAACAAATGCCAGTAGAGGACGAATCGCCGTCGCCGTCCGTTGTAAAAAACGATGTGCTATTAGGAATTAAAAGACTATCCTACTGAACCGATTTGGATGAAATTTGGCACACAATCATCTTAAATCCACGAAGACTAAGTCGTGGGCATAGGCTAGTAAGGTACATTTGCAGGGACCGTTTTATATAGCCATCACTACCCAATAGGCTATTCAAACGGGTGGCCTGTTGGTGATGGCTAGGAGGATGTCTAGGTACTCGGATATGCTCCTTCACCTAAACACATTGCCGCTTGCCATGTTAACCCACTGTTCGATTCCACTACTTACCTAAGAATACACTGTCCTTACCAATTTGTAAATCGAAGAATGACCTGAATAACAGATTTATTACCTACAACTTCCACTAACAAGTCCGCCGCCATCTTACTATGAATGCGGATGTCGTGTGTACTGCAATAACTTCAATAATATTTTTATGTTGTCTTACATTACGCATGTTGTAACTTTACGCAACGACATGTCAACCTATTTTGATGAGCGATTTATTATTATAACACCTATTTCGAGTTACCGCGCTAAAATATATAAATAGGACACGGAAGGAAGGGCTCGGGTGGGTACGTGTCCCTACTTCTGGCGAAAATTGACCCAAATTCGTGAAGCAAGGCGTTGCTTGCTCCCGGCTGTCATTTCACGCTCAATTTACTTTCTGCTTAGCACATTTCCGAAACGATATATTTGAAAATTTTCAGTTATCTAGTCCTATTTACGATGTTGAATATTTTCTTTTTAGTCTTTGGCGTATTAACTTTTTAAGAACATGCTACGAATGCTTTGCAAAGTATGAATTCCTCTGCAGCGATTTTCGCACATATAAGATGAATAGAGAATTTTCATCTGTATGTACTCATCATATCTTTATTTTCATCTAGGAAGGAACTAAGCGAGCGCTTCCTGACGAGCGAACGTTTATTTCCCTTATGAGCTATTCTATAGATCTATATAGGTATAGTTATGGTAAGAAAAAACGCTATACGATGTAAAAGAACTACGAGTACTGTGCGAACTACCGCAGGTACCAAGGGTCTCCATTCTCTGAGGTGTGAGGTTTTATTCGAATAGAGTCAGATAAACCTATCTGTCCACATTGTCCTGAACGAAACCGTACCAATTTTATCGTCAATTTTATGCTCTGAAATTGCATGAAACACACAGAAACTCTACTCGTGCTTTAATAATTGAAAATTGTACCAACAATACAATAAAAAATCTTATTGTTTGGCACTTATGTATCAAAACATACCATCACGCTTGTATTCCCATATGAATTAGGCAATAGCTGCCTATTGCCTAATATTGCCTATAAGTATAATAACATAAGCCACAGTTCGCCGGTATGTTTATGTTTCATGTAATAGGGGGTGAACCCGTTAGCCTAATCCAAAATCCAAACTGTTAATTTCATAGAAAATCCCAATAACACTCCTTGACCTGGGTGTTGAATTCAGAACCTCAAGCGTAGCAGCAACGCATACGATCAGTAGGCTGGAGATGCAGTTGTTAAAAACATTGTAGATGTTATTGTTGGGCACGAGAAAAATATAATTTCTTTTATAGATGTAACTATGCACATAGGTACCTATTTTGTTATACATATATCCACAGCATTATCAATTCAGATTATACGTAGTAGAGGACAAAAATGTTTTTATACATCACCTAACCTTTTCAGATGACGACCTTGGGGGAGTCCTAAGATAATAAATATAAATTAATAGTTGTAAATATAGAAGACGCTGTGCTGTGTACATAAGGCGCCAGTTTAAGTGACGAGCTGACTGTGATACGTCTATACAGTTTTAACCAGAGATAACTAAGAATTAATATATTTAGTTTAAAAGAAGTGATTGATTACTTGATCGTAAGTTTTTTTTTACAATATTAATTAGTGATTATATCGTATTAAAAGAGCTATCTAACTATCTACTACAAATGATGTTCTAGCGCACCACAGTCATTCAGCCTTGTAACTAATTTGCTGAATGAATCATTCTACTAGGGATGAAACGGATAGTTCATTGGTTTCTGATACTTACGCGAATATTAAATACTGAAATAAAACTACTTTTTACGGATTTCATCGCGTATATTGGTATTACCTATTAGTCTTTAATTACGGATTAATAATACCAATACTTATGCGGTAAAATCCGTAAAGAGTTGTTTTATTTAAACGGATAGCTATTTCGGCGGATACCGGATAGTGACCGTTATATCTGTTTCATCTCTAATTTTTACCACGGCAATTGAATAATGATAAGAATTAATGATATTGGAATAGGTACATTCGATTCATATATGTTTTATGATGGATGAATAAACATACAATTACAACAAAATAATAAGCAAGAAAATTATGAGTGTCTGTAAATTGTTAGGTTGAAATGGTGTTAGTAATGGGGATTACCATAACTTCAAAAGGTCACTTAGACCGTTACATATAACTAGGATAGTTAAATCGGGTGATTAGCAACAGTGCTTTTGAGAAAAAGTTTTTTTTTTTTTTCATTTAATTATGCTGCATTGTGAGCTTTACAACATCCATGTAAACTCCGATTCCATAACTTTCTATAAATTCCAGGGAGCTACTAGAACTAGTATAGTGCTTTAATTTTTTTTTGTGGCCGGTTAAAGGCGATAAGCTCGCCCGTTTATTACATGGGACCTAAACATACCGGTGAACGGTGAGTAGGTGTTTACTGTAGTACACCTAACCCTTCGGGGAATATAGGCGTGATGGTATGCTATGTTTAATTATTATTTTTTTGGTTTTCAGAAGCAAAATCCGCTTTTTCTTACTTTTTCACGCAAAGATATTATCTCCGTGTACCTACCTCTGTTTACATGCGCGGCTCGGTTGCACGCGCACAAGCCAGATAGCTTCATTGTTCCCTTGCTTATGTCAACATTCTGACGACAGAACGACAGCTACTGTAGAATCGGCACATACTATTTTTTAATTTTTATAACTGTTTTCTGAAAATAAAATTACATGAGCAGTTTATTTATATCACTACCTACTTAAGTTTTTGAGCAATAAATTCATATTTTGGGTATATTGTAATTTATAAAATACTGTTAACACTTTATACGTATGACCACGTTACTATATAAACATATGAACACTCAGATGTGTATCAGGTTCAAAAGACTCAGGTTAGGTACGAAGAAACTTGAAAACGATACACTGCACTGTGAAAAATATGAACTTGTGCATACTTTAGGATTAAATATTTCTGTTCCTACAGACAAACCGTACCTATAAAAGGTTTTGTGTGGCTTTGTTTAGATATAAGTTACTGTGAAAGTTTAATAATTCCTACAGATAAATACAATATACATATAAGTATCTACTACATATCTACAAAGACCCATATGTGATACGAAGTGATAAAAGAACCAAAATATTGCCAAGATATAAATAGCAACTCGCGGTAGGTCGTGGCAACTCCATTAAGTTCTCTGTTCGTTTTCTTAACTCAACGTATAATTTCGGTTAGCGCTCAGTTTACACCATTTGTAAAGTGGTGACGCTACTAACTACATTCATTGGCTTTCTTCTATTACGAAAGCGATTATTTCTTTAATACCTACCGAGATGTAGCCCTTTTATCTTTTTCACCGACTCGCGCGGTAATCTATTTGCCTAGATTAATATTTTTATTATCTTTTAAAGTTCATAATCGTGTATTTTAGTGTTAATCGCATAGTTAGATGTAAAGATTCATTTATTTTTGCACACTCAACAATTTGCACAAAGTCAGCATCGTAAGCTTTTTCCTCAAGAATGGGTCATCTTATGAGAAGCGCGTTCGTGCTTGGAGTTGGAGGGAAAGACGATGAAGGTGAGGTTTATATTTGAAAAATATATTTTGAGAAGATACTTACAGCTCTTATGTTGTTACTGTGTTCGCAAATAATTATCGTACCTGTGAATATTGATACTCGATTTGATGTAAGTACGTAAGTTCGTGAATACGTAGACTAATAAAATTTATATCTGCCTACGATTTAATAGTTTCCTAGACCAATAGATTGTAATGGTAGTGTGAATTGTGGGTCACAGCTGCAGGCTTGGTGTAGGTAATATGTTTTTGTGTCGAAACCTAACGGCTACTTAGGTACCTTATGTTTGAAGGAGGGAGTGCACCTCTTGGCAGGAAGTGTGTTCGATAATATTGCACGATTTTTCACTAACAATATCGTAGGCGTACAGTTTTCATCTCTTGCACGCTTGTTTTTGCAAGGTTTCGGGGTCCGTCTGTCTGTCCATATGTCACATCTGCTCTTCCAGTACTACAGTATATACCACTACATACCCACAGTGGCGCAAGGTGGGGCATCTGACCCATCCTGGATCCAGACTCGAAAATGTATTATATAATTATAATATATACATACACAGACATATACATTAAGACACACAATTCATTTCATAAAAATAAAATCGTTTTTAAATTCCTACTACTTATAGTGCTTATTTACTTCTGCCCTATCCTCAAATAAAAATATTTATGGATAGGGCAGAAGTTTTTTTTGTACCACTAAGGTGGCAAACAAGCATACGGTCCACCTGATGGTAAGCGGTTACCGTAGTCTATAGACGCTTGCAACACCAGAGCTATCACTTGCGCGTTGCCGACCCTGTAAAACCAAAGAATAATAAAGTCCCTCCACTGATAACACAACGTTTCCTCACGGAGCACTGGCAACCTTGCTTACCGTAAGGAGCACAACACAGCTCAAAGCAGTGTTATTTCACTTCGAATTTCTGTAGGAGGAGATAATTCCCCAGTCGGACAGCTCAGCTCCAAATTGAGTAGACTACTCCCACCGACCCACTATGCCCTGCCTTAGGTGATTCGAATCTCTCTTAACCAAAGACAAAGTTCTAAAAGATTTATCCTCTTCGCTCATATCAGTAAAAGTGGGTCCTACTGTAAAAAGGCACAACTTTTGAAAATGACATGAAACACAAAGTATCTTATTTTTACCCGACTGCCGAAGGAGAGTAATATTTTTCGAGCGTAGGTTCACGCTATTCGTTCAATCGGTGATGTTTGAGTGGAAACATTTAAATTACAAAGAAATAGGTATTAGGTATGTTTGTGTACTTGTAAAATAATAATCTAGCTTATAATGTACCCAATACATTTTCCAACATTCAAGATTTATCGATTTTATAAAACATACCATTACGTATGTATTCACCGAAGGGTTAGGCAGAGGTGTATTAAATGTACACCCATAATTTGCCGGTATAATTAAGTCGCATGGGGCGAGCCTAATATAGAGCTTGTTTTTCGCTGTTTGGTTAGTATTTTTAACTTTAACATTAAGACTTCGACAAAAATACTTAGTTAACTGTCAGTTTTCCTACATCCAACATCGGATTGGGCGCATCATACCTCTATAATGTTCTCATAATATGGCAGAATGAATCTAAAAATTTTGCATGAACAAGAAAACTGGAACAGTAATTCTAGTGTAAATGTACGTACTTAAATAAATATAGCAGTCGTCGATGCGTGACCACAATAACTTGGAGTTGGCCACATTTGCGCATTCGTATCGTAAATTTCGATCTCGCAACACTTGGAGGTCGTCGTCAGGTGAATTTTATATTCAATATAATATCACTATCATTCTCACGGCCAGTGACCGCTTATCAGTTTCACAATGCGCAGTGCAAATCATGTAGGCATGCTGGTTTTTGACAAAAATAGATGATACACTCTAGTCTCGTGTAGTACCATCTAGACCTTTAATTAATATTGCGCAACTATTAAACCAATTGCACAACACTATTGACAGTATCGGGTGGTCCAGTAGACGGCACCTTCGTTTGTGGTTTTTAAATTATGCTGCGATCTATCTGTTCCTCAAGCGAGGTATTCGGTCGGCGAACCCATGTACGACAGAGTACGTTTAAAGCACAGAATAGGAATAGGAACAGTAGGGAAGCTTCCTACAAACGCTCGAAACGGCACACTCACACAAACATGCGCATCGACGAGGCCTAAGGGGTTTTCGCGGTGCTGTCTGTAGCGATTGCCCCGTCCGCGTCACTACTAACTCGGCTTCATCAAAACCAGAGCTATCATATTTTAAGCTGCGGGTTGATTTTGAAAGGTATGAATGATTTAGTTAATGTTTGTCAAAATGTAAATTAAATATGTGGCTGCAGTAAATTACAACTTTTTCGTCATGGGTGTCGTTTTCATGGTTTTCGAGAGTGTTGAAGCCGATAGTGCGGTCAAAATGTGAATCCAAGATGGCGGCTGCAGTAAATTACAACTTTTTCGTCATGGGTGTCGTTTTCATGGTTTTCGAGGCTGTTCAAGCCGATAGTGCTGTCAAAATGTAAAAAACATAGGGCAGTATTTTTTTACAAAAGTTGTTGTTTAGGTACCTTCCTCCCGAGTAAAATTGGCGTGTCGTAGCAGACGAAAGTATTTTTCTGTAAATAATTTGTAATACTTACAAATTATTTACTGAAAAAAAAGAACACGCATTTTTTTATTGAAACGCGGTATGGTTCGAAGCCGCTCATGAGCCCTACCCGCGCGCCTCTTGCGCTGTGACGTCTACCGCGCGCCCGCTCCGACGAGCGCACGAGACGTTTCCGTCCAACAGGGCAACAGCAACGGCTCGCATACGCACCCGTCAAAACTTGTAAAAGATTACGCCTTATTGATAGAGTTAAAGATAAGTTCTACAAGTTGTTGGGTTAATATAAAACTGTTTGCCGTGCTTTAAACTATCGTATTTTGCTAAGATTAGACGCCTATTTAAATTGTTTTTGTATGCTAGTTATTTCAATTCGATTGATTGATCACTACAAAACATAAATATTATAGTAAAAAATAAAAACAAAAATATGAAAAGTTACAACCCTATTGCTTCAGTGGAGCGTAGGTAATTATTTCTTCAACTAGGCTTAGTTTCCATACTGTTACATATTTATTCTGTGTTTAAAGTGTGATGCGAAATCACTGTTCGACGATGTCTGTGGTCTAGTGGTCCGGGTTCGATTCCCACAGATACAAATATTTATGTGATGAACTTAAGTGTTTGTGTTTGTCTGGGTGTTTCCTAAATTATAAATATAAATATAATATAAAAAAATAATGATAAACCTGTTCATATCCTTACGTAATAAACGCTACGATTTTTTCCGTTCTTCAGATAAAGACAATGAATAATCTAGTCCGAATCATCACCGTCGGTAGTTCGCTATTGCCATCGGAGTCGTGAAACGTCCGGCGAATATTAGAGCTCTGTCGAAGATAGGGAGGACTTTTTTTATCTCGCCGCCACGGGTGGCAGCAGGTCATGTCAGACTCATACCGACTAAAAACCTCACTTTCCTACCGTTGCCCTAGGGTCCTTGGGGCTAGAGATAACATTCGCCACGACCCTGGCAGAGTGTTGTCAAACCTGACACAAGTTGCGGTGCGGCGAGGCGTCACAGCCAACAGGTGAGCTGAGAAGTTGAGACGACGCGTTGGGTTTCGTCAGTAAGGGAGTGAGCCCACCGCGTTTCGCGACGTTGCGTTGCAAGTGCCATTGCCGTAACATAATTTGTTCTCAGCAATTTGTGATCAGTGCAATGTGATAGTTAAATTGACGGTCTTTCGTTGCTATGCGTGTTTTAATAAAAAAAACAATCCTCTTTGAAAAAGTAATGTTTAAAAAAGTCCGGTTCGGGCCACACAAGAGACTATTTGACAATGCGAAAAATAAAGTGTCAATTACTGTTATCAGTATAAATTAAGAGTTTAAAAATGGTTTTTTATAAACGTAACTTGAAAATAATATCTAATTTATTTAAAAATCCGTAAATAAAAAATGCATTTTTTTAACGTTTGTCACGTGACACAAAACGCTCCTGATTGGTCGAGTTTGTGATGACGTCACAAGCTTGGAAACCTCGTTTGCGTACTTGCGTCTACTTGTGATTTATCAGCTTTCTAAACTGTTGTAATAAGATTTTCTGTATTATTCATTGTTTTTGTGTGATTTATTCGCAATATTTTACAAATTCTGTCAAGTACTTTTACCATGGACAACGATTTTGTAAAAGCCGACAGCAGAAACCTTTTTTTTTTTTTTTTTTTTTTTTTTTTTTTTTCCTCTGTGGAAATCCTCATGGACTGCCGCCGTCTGGGGAGACGACGGGGTGTGTCGGACTCCGCCCAAAGTGGACGACCTACCGACTAAAACCACAGGAGGTGTTCGCCTCACCACCATTTGTCGGGAACGCGGGAACCAGTTGTTATTCCTCCGCGAACCCGACGGTGGCGGGCCGCCTAGCGCGGCCCCCTATTCTCTATCGGGAGAGTGCGTTGCGCTCTCTCCTCTCCTGCCAATCCACATGAGTGGGGCGCGGGAACACCTGCCGCGCCGCCTGCTCGGGCCTTGTGAGGGGCGACAGACTTCCCCAAATCTGTCGCCCGGCCCCCCTCTATGGTGGTTGGAACAGGGCATTATCTGCCCTGTTCCTTCGCCCGGTGCGTCGAGCACGGATTGGCAGGGAGGAGCTACTCTCCCTTTCTCTTTCTTGGGCCTCCTTCTGGGACATTACGTCTTCACAGAAGGAGACCATCGCCTGCCAGGCGTCAGGGCTCCGGACCATCTCGCTGACGACAGCAGAAACCTGCCCCAAGTCGACGCAATCATGGTCGGATTGTTTTTCAAAAATAATTCCGACTTTTATGCTTCGGAGCTAAAAAATGTGAAAACAGCAAAGTAAGTATACTAACACTATAGCGGTAACTTAAATTATATCATAAGAAAGTGAAATAATGATGAACTTCTACATCGAACTTATATAGAATATATATATTATAGTCGGGATCTTTTAGTATAATGCTTATTGAAATCATAAGACTCTGTAGCTACACTTTTTAACTAATATTATGGAAAACAGCGGAAATATTCGAAGTGATTTGCAAGACATTCTGTTATAAACATTAGAGGTATTATAACCTCAAATCAATAACGAAAATATTTAGATTCAGAATGTAATTAATTATTACAAAATTTATATAATAAGTATGTTTACTTACACCGAAATGGTCTTCACAGAAGAAAATATTTGTACTATTCGCTATGTCATTAGGATCCCTGCGAGAAAGTTTCAACCACTTTCGGCGCACTTCGACATTTATTGGAACACTTACAAATAGTTTTTCCGGAGTTTTTATCGACGTATTTGTACATTTTGGAACTGCACACCATTTGTAACTCATTTTGTCACTTATTTCACTGATAAAATATAAATCCAATCGCACTTTCAATTTTTGTTTGCAACAAATGTATGTGGATGATATGTACCACAGATCAGAATACAGGCGTGTGACGTCACCGACCCCATTGCAGCGCCATATTGTCAAAATAGCGTTTTGGCACGCTATTTAAATATTGAATTTTTAATTTGATATTTTTCAGCAAATATGTACCAGAATTAAAAAATACAACTTTTACTGGGTTCCTTAAACTCTACTACATAATATAAAATGGATTTTAAAAACCTGTCAAATAGTCTATTAGTTTTTACGGGATTGCGTTGGAGAAAGTTCAGGAAATAAAAGTAAAATGTGTGTTATACAGTAGTATGTACCTACCTGCCGCTGCCAAATTGAATTTTAAACTATGGTTCAGTCAAGTAAGAAACAAAAATCTGAATTTTCGACTTAGGTTACTGTACCTACTTATTGGAATTACTGACTACTTATATTGTAATTAAGAAATATTCATAATCATTATCATGAATCTATATTTTGTCCCACTGCTGAGCACGGGTCTCCTCGCAGATTGAGAGCTTTAGGCACCACCACGCTGGCTTAGTGCGAGTTGGCAGACTTTACCTACCGTCGAGAACTATCTCTAAGGCATGCAGGTTTCCTCCCGATGTTTTCCTAAGAAGAAATAAATATTGCTTAAGAAAAATGAATTACTTAGCATGTTTTGTTAGATATTCATGTACCTAGTATAATATCCACGCAATATTGTACTCGTGGTCGTATTTGAATAAACTTGAACTTGGTACACGGAGAAGAGAAATCATTACTGTGCATATTCAACCATTTTCTTGTTCACAATAAAACGCAAATAGATAACTTATCTACTTAATTGTTTCACTTATCACAAGCGCTGTTGAATTAAAGCTTAAATACTTATAACTATGTATAGACAGATTCCGTTATTATAGGTACTTATATTTATTAAGCCTCAACTATATAGTGACGCTAAAGAAATATTCCACGACACTTTACATACCCTGATAACATTTTAAGTAAATATATATCACTTTTATTTTGTTTTGTTATGACTTAAAATTATTAATGAGGTTGCTGAAATGTACTTAGTACTTACCTTACAAAGCACTATGCTTTGTCATCAGTAGATAGCAAATGATCTAAATATATTTTTTTCTTTTAACGTAAGCTGATTTCATGTGGTAAAAAGATCATTAACCGCTAGGCCCACTGATGACGAGGATAGCCAACCTTTCATGTCCAGCCGGCCAGGATATCTACGTCAACGGACGATCAAAATTGTAGTTTATTTAGAAAGACAATTTGAATAAATTTTAGTGTTCTCATAAACATACTCTCCTCCTCTTTTGAGATTAGTTAGACAGTAATAGCTGCTTATCAGAACCTCAGATCAAATTTTGATCTGAGATCAGAACACACAATGCTTGTAATCTTCATGTGGATTTCACCCGTTGATTCAAATGTTATGGTTATTATCGTGTTCCTTTTCCTTGTTTTTATTTACGTAGATTCACGTCTTATCTTCCTGTTTTGACTGAAACTGTAAATTGAAAAAGTACAAGCTTTTAAGATATTTTTACATACAATAATAATACCTAGTTGCGGTTGTATATAATAATATTTGTATTATTAATAATGATAAAGACGCAGATTTTAGTTGGACAATGGCCAGTTTGATAAAAATCGCACATTCTTTACGGAACTGTATTCGCACCTTTATGACGTTGGTCACGAGCGGCAAATAGGGGTGTTTTCATTAAATATTAGGTATTTGATTACCTTTTATACATACAGTCGACAAACTAGCGTCATCTATCCAATTTGCGAGTCAACGTCACGATGCTCGAACAAAGAATAACGTCGATGTAGCGTATCGTGTGAACAGAATCTATTATGTTTGTGTTTATTTATTCTTTTTGACTCTGTGTATTGCTATCTTTATCTAGAAATTCTATATATATATATATGTATATAGATTACCTACCGGTTCGAATACAAGACCGTGACTTTCAATAGGGTAACTATACTATAATATCTAAGCATTCGTAAATTTTCATTTCAAATGACATTACCTAATAACAGGTTTTAAATAATCAACTATACCTACCTACTTATGAAATAAAAATGAAATGCTGCGTTGGTAAGCGCACCACTTGAGAACGACTGTATCGATTTGGCTTGCATTTTTTTTAATAAACTTGTAATGGTCCGTAGGAATATGATTTTTAGGTTACCCAAAAACTTGGAAAATTCAGGAAAATCTGAATTTATTTTTCTGTGATTTTTGTATTATTTATTGTAATTAGGACGTCTATCTAGTCAGTTATTACTCGGCAAGTAATAAATGATTAGTAAAAATAGCTGCACTTTGGATGTACATTGGTACACCTCTGACTGACCCTTCGGGGAATACAGGCGTGATGGTATGTTATGTTATGTTAAAATTAGCTTTATCAACATTTTTAAATCGAGCGAAATCTGGCAAGCTTTTTAGTGAGCTGCTTATCAATATGGCATAGGACAATTAACGTGTCGTGTGGGTAGGTACGGTGTTAGTGAAAATTCGTCAGTTGTGCTATACACTCGGCCGTGAGACGCTTTTCAAAGTAACTTATAAAACCGGGGTGCCGATAAACATTGTCAAACACGCTCTGAAGTCTGTTCAAACGCTAGCCTCATTTTCGATCGAAATAAATTGTGTGACAGTGTCGTCAACTATCGATATGTACGGAGTCGGAGGGTATAGGAATGCTATCGTGAGTACATACTCATATTTAATAATGCATGATCACACGAAAATAAGTGTCACTAAAAATATGATAAATAAAAAAAATAGTAAATAAAGATGTATTCGTTTTACTAAAACACTTTTTATAAATTTTAACCTATATTATTTTCGTATGTTGACGGTAAGTATTGAATTGTCGGCACAGTGCAGTCACAATTTTAAATATTTTTTTATTAAACGCGATTAATTATTATTCGTCTATACATATAAGGTAGGTACTTAGTCCTATTTTTTATGTACAGACGTCAGCAGGTCAATTAGCTATCTAAAACTGTATTTTTTTTTCAATTGAACATGAACCTTATTTTTTTATATCAAAGTTAAAAATCTATCAATAAAATTTGACAGATTGGGGTAGCTTGATGTGCTGGCCGCTGTACCTACGTCCAATTGCATTTTTTTTTCTTTCGGCTTCTATATTCGCTTTGCTGACTGACCTACCACGAAACCACTACTATATTTTGTTGTTGAGATCCCTCTAATATGGTCGAGCTAAACAATGATGCACGCGTGCCGTCGGCTGAGATTGGTCTACTCAAAGTCGCCGTGGCTCTTTCTTCAAAAGGCCATTTCAGACATTGCCCTGCATTGTGACACTCACATAATTTGATATTATTATGTCTGGACATTAAAAGAGACCATGATTCTCTGAGTTTGTTTTGGTGTTTCTTCCCAGAGGTCTTCAATAAGGAAATGCCGGCGTCATCTAGCACAAAAAAATTTTCAAAACATTGACTTGTAAAAGTGCCTTTAAAGATTTATTAACAGAAATAAATACCTATAATTTCATTTCATATAAGTTTAAGAGGTAATTCTATACTTAGTTAAATGATGTTCCTGTGTAGGTAGGTACTTAAAAATAACTGTCGTTCATACCTACTGCGTATGCATAGTATAAATATCTTAACATTATAGGTACTATTGTGGATTCAATATAGAAACGTGTAGGTAGGTACTTTAAATACTTTTCTGACTATACTAACTTTAATTAGCTTGTCCAATCGAATCAATATAGGTGGGTACTATTATAATAATTTACAGTCGTACCTACATGTTTAAGTCAAATGAGAATGTAGCTATGCGAATAATCCTTTTTGTCTAATTTTAATTATATAAAATATCTTATAAGCTTCTCCCGTCATCCTTTTGGGCCTGCCGCGACGTCGTCTAACGTTGTGTGGGTTCCACTAGGTGGAGAGTTTTTCCCACAGTTCATCGGACATACGGCAGATGTGGCCATCCCAGTTCCACTATAAGTTTGCGGCTTATATTATGTGATATTTGTTACGTTCATGTTCCAACTAATGGGGATATTTAAAAAATAACAAAATTATTGTGCCCTCCCCATGTTAAGTATAAGGTCAGAGTTTTAAATTAGCTCGGTTTTTACACGACTATGATAGCGGCCCCTATTATAGGTATGTACAAAAGACCTCGAATGCTTAGTTTTTAATATATGTATACCGTAAAGGCCACCTTTAAGGTATTGAGGTTTCTGGGACCGGTTGCCCTTACCTACGTATAATTTAACTCCAGCCGACCAGTTAAAGTCATATCAGCTTTACTACCAACTGATAAAATAATAATATATAAAATATAGATCACCAGTGCAGCGGTCGTACACTGTACAGACGCTAGCAGGTCAAGTATCCAAAACTGTAAAATTTTCCCAATTGAATATGAACCACATTGTTTTGAATTACAGTTGAAAATTAATCAAAGAAATTTGACCGATTGTGGTAGCTTGATGTGCTGGCCTCTGTACATTACAATGTGTAGGTAACTTATTTACACAGGTACAATATTGTTGTCAGTATTATTTCGTTTATAGATAATCTATGTCTTATAAATAAATCGTCTGTCACCCGCCGGCGCCGCCCAAATGTTTGGATTGTTTTAATCGATAATTATAATTCATTTTACATAAAAGCTAAACTATCAAGGTCGAGAAATGATAAAATATGTCGCGGGATAAAGAAAGACACATTTAAGTATTCCAAGGTTTTTATTTTTACTCACAACCACATACCTCATGTCACGTCATTTTATTTAAAAATTTATATCTTTGCCACTAATTTACCGACTATTTCGTTAATTAGGTTAGGAAAGAAAAAAAAACTTGAAGAAGAAGACAGTGTGCAATCACTCTATATCACTTCTAAAACTCAAAAGGTCAATTTATTCAATTTATTTATTTTGTGAACATAGGTGATTACAGGTGTTTTTAGGTCACAAGTAATTAAGTTGTATTTAATTATTAATAAATAAAATAGTTCGTCATTTATGAGCTATTTATTAACTCACTTATTTAGATTAATAGTTTTGATTGATTAGCAATATACTTACGTATTATTTTTATTATTTACTTATCTATAAATTTTTCAATTTACTTTTGTTTATAGTTCATTGAAATAATTAATAACAATGTCCAATGACGGTTTACTAACAAAATTCAGGTTTAAAAAAATACAACCTCGAACTGGTCGTACTTGTTGGTTAATTACAATAATAATTAATATCGATTCACTGATGAACATTCGAGACTACATACAGTGACGAAACCGTCTCTGTTTAATTTATTACCGCAGAATTACCTAATCGAATAAATACAACCACTAAAAATGACATAATTATCAAAATGATATCAGTAACAAAAAAATATTCTTACGTATAGTCCAACATGTGACTGTAGGTATACAATAAAGGTGTAGATTACCTAGATACAAATGTGAGCCAGGCCATGTATCAAGTACTTAAGATTGTAAACAGTTGTAAAACCTCATTTAGATAAAATATTCATTATTCGACTTTCGTTATCTATTTTATTCAACTTATATTACTTCCTTCTTGGTTGAACGAACCATGCAGTCCGATAAACAAGAGAAGGTTGAAAAAGGTGATGAGTAACATCTTACTTGTTAACGGGAAGCTTGATTTTCCAAGAAAAATTACAAATGTCACCCCACACATGGTATATAAAGAAAAATATGTTTACTATGCTCTAGAGGTGAAAGTAGTGACTCAAATACGCCTTTTGAATTACTTCAAATATTAGAGTAGGAGACTTAGATTGCAAAAGTGAATAAAAAATAATTGTGAGATTTTACAGAGCACGATCGAGTCCCTAACTAAACAGAGCTTGTACTATGGGTGTTAGACAATGGATATAATAATTATAAATTGTTGTAAATAAGTATTTATAATACATAAGAAACACCCAGTCAAACACCAATATCATCATAATATAAATATTTGTGTGAATGTGAATCGAGCCCACGATCTCGTGATCAGCAATCTGAAACTCGAATCACTAGACCTAAGAAGTCGTCACAATTAAGTGTTCCGTCTTCTTAGAACCTATGAAAGTAATATTCTTACGAATCTTCATATAGGTACAAAGATACCTACTGATGTTACCTACTACTCATCCAAGCGAAAAGTTAGTTTTTATTTTGGTTCTCTCTCGCTCCCTCTGGCCCTAGCCTCACCCCTAATACATATTTACGTTTTTCAGTAACATCATTCATCATCACCTGATCTGATATGCGCGCAGCGAAATAAATTTTTCGTCACTTATCTCGAGCGGAAACACTAAATAGCTCGAGATCGGTCAGATACGAGTAATACGACCATATAATTATGTCGCTAGTTACACGCATGTTGGGGTCATAGGGAGGCTCCCTATGACCTCCTCTCCTCTCCTATCCTGATAGCCTCTTTATGTTTTAAGAGAGGTTTTTGTGGAAGTAATTCTACTCAAATTGGAGCTGCCCGACAGGGGAAACACTGCTTTGGGCTGTGTTGTGTCCCTTACGGTGAGCAAGGTTGCCAGTACTCTGCGAGGAAACGTTGTGTTGGCAGTGAGGGAACTTAACCCTTACCCTGCCAACCCAACTCACTTGACCGGTTTCGTTTTACAGGGGTCGGCAAAGCGCAAGTGATACCCCTGGTGTTGCAAGCCTCTATAGGCTACGGTAACCGCTTACCATCATCGTATGCTAGTTTGCCACCTTAGTGGTATAAAAAAAAAGTGACCGTGTCAATTCGAAAATGGCGCCTATTGCATAGAATTGTTAAGAGCTAATGATAACTAATATTTTTTTCTACTTAATACCCGCATGTATGGATAACACGTAGGTAGTATCCTATTTATAGTAAAATTGCCTGTGTCAATATGTTTCGTAGTACATTGTACATGTTTATACTATTAGCGTGTTCCCGCCAATAATATCTACCGATGCGTCCAAAGCGCTAAGTGGCGGGTACCGTCACAATAGCTTTACAAACAAAGTGAAAAATACGCTAACGTTTTTGTAACGTGTACTCAATTACAGAACGTAGGTACTTAGTCCATGACATTTTGTTCTAGTATATTTTCAGGGCATTAGGTTCTTGATCTTTTATGTATGATCTTCTAATGTTCACTGACGCTAATGACGTAAGTCATTCAAACCTACGCAAATGAAAATAGTAATAGAAGGTAGATAATTTTCGATGCCACAATAAATACATATTCATATCTTCCTACCCTGTTCCCAGTCATTAAAGTGCAGTGCAATATGTACAACGTGTAATGTGCCTACTTTCTCTTTTCTATGCATTATCGTCATCTTCCAAGTGACTGCTTTCGTTGATCTTTCCCCCACAGTATTTCATTCCCCTCCATATCCCTCATTCTTTATCAAACTTTCTTATCAAGTGAGTGGTCGTTAAGTTGTCATTAATAGGTACTATTGTCAAACTTCATAAAATATTCTTATTATTTTTTAATGTTAAGGTTATGATATTGTCACAAATTCATCTTAGCTTTCTCATCTGAGATAAATGCTATCAAAGAATATACTTTTACCAGTCACGATATTATATTGCATACCCATAACTAAACAATTCTCGCGGAAATTTTCTTCTAATTGCACATTTAAAACTGCTAAAATAGAATATAAGATGGTTTTTTCGTTATCATTTTTCTTGACGCATGACCTTATTTTCTTCTGACAGCTAAGGTCAACTGACTTACGCTAACTAATCTAAGCTAAGGCAAACTACTTTTTTTGAAGTTTTCATTTTATAACAGTGCACATATACATCCATTAAAATAATAAAGTATCTGGTCTAGAATCCAATAAAATCGCTAAGCGTCCCTGTTCAATAAAACAGCGACGACGGAGCCAATCTCACATGTCTCCTTATATTTGTGCAAGTGTCTGGTAGTGTTTGTTGACCGTTGTTCACACATCAAGAGCAAACATACAGAAACCCTGCACAAAAGGTGAGAGTCGAGAACAACGACAAAGCAAAGTTTATCACGTCGCGCGTCGGCCCGGCGACGACTAACGAGCGACTTGCCGTACTATTGTCGATAATAATTACCCTATGCGTTATTATTCAGCGTCAATCGTTTATCTCATTTGTGTCTGGTCGAGAAGACTTAATTACAAATCAGTATCGTTTAAGCGTTTAAAGTGGTGTGGTGTTGGTGTAACTGTGTGTGAATAAAAAAATATATAAAAGAAAGTAGTGATAACAGAGACGGAAAGTGTATAGAATGGAGTTTCAATATTACGGTAATTTCGACCGTACGCCGACGCGCAGGATTCTAGACCAACCCTGGTGGGACGAGGAGGACACACTGTCTGACAGACGAATTAACGGTAAGAGCTGGAGTCGTCCAACTGTTTTATTACATTACTAGTTTTTACTCGCGTACCAACTATTCTTATATTTATGTTCTTAGATAAACGATATCTCAGATGAGATACAATGAAAAATTTACCTGGGTCTATTAACCTAGTTTTTAATTGTGTTGTTCGGGTTTCAGTGCTTAAGGAACTCAACAAAAATCGGTTAAGTTAGTTCAGTTGATTTGAGTTTTGATAACAGTCAAAATATCTTTTTAAATTATTTAAATGTCTAACTATATCGCACTGTTAACTAAACGTTTGAACAGGTGTAGTTAATTCCACTTTATACCAAATGATTTCAATATCTATACCCAATTCAGTACTTGTAACGTAAATCGTGTTTTAGTATGTGGATCATGTTTTGTTTACCATCTCTTATCATCTTAAATGGAACATATTTAGGCTATATATCACACTATCGTACAAGAAAACAATCAGCGGGTTAGTAAACACGGAATGTTTACATTGTGTACTGTACTTTTTTTTATTAACTTGTAAGTTTGGTACTTGGTAGGTAACAAGTATAATATGTATTAGCGTGTAGGTATGCATATGTCTGTCTAGACGGTACTGGGAAGTAAGGGTATATCGATTGAACGCCGCCGGGATAATTTTAGAAAAGGACGAGGGAAGTGTGGTTGATTAAGCAGCCATGTGCATTTTGAATCCTACCCTTAAAACTTTCGAATATAGGTATAAATAAACTTTAAATTTTATATAGGTATTTTATAGCGGTTTGCACAATACGCATTCGATAAAAACAATTAGTAAGTACTAATTAATTAATTAGCCTGTGATGACCCACTGAAAGATGTGATATCAAATAGACAACACAGAAAGCTGTAGACCTTATTTTATAAAATTAAAGCTCCTAACTCTCCCATCTATATATATTCACGATATATGCTCATTTGTAATTAAAAATATTAATACCTTTACCAAAGTAGAAGATACTCATGACATTAACACACCCCATAAAAAAAGACTGTATTTACCACCTTCCAGAACTAAAATGCTTAACGAAAGTCCATACTACATGGCAGTAAAAATATTTAATAAATTACCCAAAATTATAAAAACAGAAAAAAAACCCACACTATTTAATAAAATGTTAAAACAATATTTAATACAAAAGTGCTTCTATTCAGTTACAGACTACTTAAAAACTTAAATCATACAACCTTTATGTTCCTACTTATAAACATTATAATTTATTATTCATTTAAGTATAGAAATAATAGTGAATTTCAAATAACTGATATATTTTGTAACACTGAATGAATAATAATTATAATGATAATGATACAAAACTCAATTTAATAGATAAATACACAATTGTTATTAGTATGAAATTTATAATGAATATATAATATTAAGTAATTAATTAAGCCCTCGACATCCGCATTGCAATGCTTGTAAAAGGCCGCTAAGTTCCAAGCACAAAAAATTGTTATGTAACACCTTATGTACACTTGGCATGCAATAAATCTTTGAATCTTATCCCTTGTGTCCTTCCACTTTGCTGTCATAATAGTGTTAAACGTTTTTTAAAATAATTTGAAGTTTATAGAGACAGAATTCCATTATACAAATTTGTGAAACTATCTCTTATACGAATTCGTCCGGAAATTAGAAAAAACCATGGTATTCTAAAATGTCCGTGAAATGGGATCACCTTTGTCCGATACCTATGTTGTCAATGTATACATGTTGTGACGTAACTCTTCCTCCGAGCCTTTCCCAAATACAATGTTGGGGTTGGCTTCCAGTCTACCCAAATGCGGAAGTATCAAGATCAGTTTTTTACACGGAGCGACTGCCATCTGACTTCCGCAGAATATCGCTATTAGGTATCCAGAAATTGGGTTGCATTTCTGGATAATAGCGATATCCTGCGGATAGACTGCCTGTCAGCCTTTTTGGGCATAAGCCCAAAGCCCTAGTTAGTCAGAAGACTAACACTAACTATTATCAGAGGCCACTGTCGTAAAGCCGATTGTCATAGTGCTCTTCGAGGTACGAAGGGGTCTCAACGTGGTAAGAATGGTCACCCATCCACAGACTGACCGCGACTAGCGCAGATTAACCTTGCAGATCGATGAATCAGCTTAGTTATTACTTAGCTACGAGCCCCCGTTTGACGAATTAAAAATAGAAAGAAAAAGTGGTCATAATTACCAGCCTGTGAACTGAAACTTATATTAAACATTATCGATTATCATCTAACTTTTGTCCGCATAATTATTCTACCGGGCAGGCAAAAGTATCCTGTGCCCGTTTCTCAATTGTTCAGCATTTTCGGAGTCCGGAAATGACAGACAGACGAATTGATTGCCGCTTTTATATTACTAACATAATTATGTAGAATAATGTGAGGCAGACTTCATCCGCACTAGGCCAGCTTGGGTGACTTCAGCCTTATCCCTCTCATTCTGTGAGTGGAGATTCGTGCCCAGCAGCGGGACAGTATATGGGTTGATGATGCTGTAAATACTTACCGCAGTGGATTATTTATATCAAACATTGTTTGACTATTCACAAGATAAGAAGTAGAAGAACTGCAGTTATTACAAGGTAGAAATTCTAAAATACGTATACTAAGAGAACTATGTATCTATCTCTTTCGTCATTAGCAGGTTCGAATACACGTCAGCTTGAACATCATTAGTCGTTCATAAATTCTGCTGGTAAAACGTCTTCGGTAGGTATCTTTCATTTCCGTACCGCCATCTTAATTTCCAACTGGTTGTAATAAAATAATATACTACACTTTATCTGTGGGAATAGGTATAATAAAGTGAAATTGGGTACTTGACTGATTGTGAAATGGTATGTAAGTATTTTAGGATTTAGAGCAAAATGTCTAATGAATTATTCAAACTAATCTAAACGTTAGAACCACGAAAACTTTGATAGGTTTTATGTTAGCTTTCATGGTTTTTCAAGTTCAATTATCCAGGGACTCAAGTATAATAAACAATTTCCGTGTCCAGCAGTGGGACTGTATGTATATGGATTGATGATGAAACTTTAATAGGTAGGTAGTAATAACTAAAATAGTTTTATTTTCTTAAAAACCATATATGTATAGGCACATGAAATTTCCAGTCTATGTGCACGGTTCTCTTTGTGTTAATTAGTCACATCACCCGTTGAACCATTTTAACTCCAAAACAAACCAAATTATTACCTACTCTGTTAAAATAAATGGTATTTAATAAGGCATACCCTTATTAAATACCATTTATTTTCTCACAAATCGGTTATGAGGGACCTAAATTCTTATAACGAAATCAAAACTGGTCGAAAAAATCGGTTTCCCGACTCCATTGAACGTTACCCAGAAATATGATTATTGCACATTTTCCGGCGTCACTGTGGTGCTACGTTTGCTATATTTTTATATTAAACGCGTTGATACCGAGTAGGTATAATGATAACATCTACTAGTATACCTAGTCGACTATTATTTCTTGCAAATGATATCAGTAATATCATTGAATTGATAACCTATCATCATCAAACCAAATAAAAAAAAACTATATTTATACAGAAAAAACCTATACCCATATAGTGTCCCCTTGCTGGGCACGGGTCTCCTCTTACAATGAGAGGGATAAGGCTATAGTCCACCACGCTGGCTTATTGCGCGTTCGCAGACTTCACATACCGTGGAGAAAGTCTCTCAGGTATGCAGGTTTCTTCACGATGTTTTCCTTTCGTCTTGATTTTGAAAAGCCAAGCTTTAGATTCGAACTCGAGACCTACGTCTTGCAGTTGCAGTCCAATGTCCAGCCATATCACTAGGCTATCACTGCTTCTACCTTCCTAACCTAGGACAAAACATTTTGTTTGTTATGATAATGACATTTAGGTTTGGAAAATGGTTGAAACACCCTCCAACCTCCTAGCAGCTCCTAGCATTACTTGTTCCGTCAACGGCAGCGCAACATCGAATACTTCCCGCATCTCTCTTTTAGAATATTAATCTCACATGGTTTGCGGGTCAGCGTTGTTCGTAATTATCTTTGACAGCGTTGTAAAAAAACATTAAATGATTGCGTTACTCCCACATAATCCCTAATTATCATCAGTAGTTAATTATTATTATTCACACTTGTTAATATTGTAATTTTTTGAAGAAATTTCTGTTTTAAGTACGAGTAGCTGACTCGGACTCTCGTCATCATGAGAGTTTAATAGACTTACCACAGGTGGTGTTTCTCGTCCATTTGTTATATTTATCTAGCACACGCACGATGGATTTGTATTAGTACTCTATTTGATAAATTCCTTTGTGTAATCTATCTATAAATCGCTACATAGTATAAAACAAAGTCGCTTCCCGTTGTCTGTCTGTCCCTATGAATGCTTAGATCTTTAAAACTACGCAACGGATTTTGATGCGGTTTTTTTAACAGATAGAATGATTCAGAGGGAGGTTTATACGTATAATATATGTCTGTTATTAGTACATTGCACCCGTACGAAGCGGGGGCGGGTCGCTAGTAAATATATAAATCAATTGCTGTTCGTTAAAACTTTCGTCTTGATCGATTTTGAAAACTTTTTGAGTGCCCTTATGGCCATGATTCACAATTTGATTTGGTAGGTGGCGCTGCAAACAGGTAGTAAATAAAGAACAAAGTTTTCTTTTATATTCCTAACGGCAAGCGAGTCGGCGTTACGGTTCAATGTCTTAAAATTACATATGGAACTGTACCAGTGAATGGTAGAAACAGAATAATTTTAAACCTCAGCAACTTTCGAATCGCAAATGTACGTTCGATGCACAACACACTAGCTATTTTTTAATTAAAATAACATGCAATCACGTCTGTGTTCTCCCAAGAGTTTTTCTGCTGGTAACCCCAATAGGTATTATAACACTACTTAACTTGGAACTAAACCCAAGAACTCCCGCTCAACTGCACCACTTGTGACATCAAACCCTAAACCACCTTAGCCTAGGAACGTTGGAAAATTCACCTTTTCCAACGTTCCTAGGCTAAGGTGGTTTAAGGCTATTTAGGCCATTGAATCACGAGAGCTAGTTATTTTTACCTGATGTAAAAAAAAGTTTTGTGACGTCAACATTAATCGTGCTAGGCTCTGTAATAGTCGACATTCAATGAAGTCTAGGTACTGCAGACGATTTACATTGTAATCAATTTTGATTATCGTTAAAGATACCTACTTAATTGTTAGAATTCAAAAACATACCATCAAGCCTGTATTCCCCGACAGGTTAGTACACCTCTGCCTAACCCGTCAGGGAATACAGTCTTGATGGTATGTTTTTGTATGTCGACTATTACAGAGCCTAGCAATACACCTTCAGTTCACGTGTGTTTAACAGGGAGCAAACCTATTGCCGTTAATTGGGCACAAATCCAAACTCCAAGCTGCAACTGAGAATTTTCGATCGAGAGAGAATTTTTTTTTTCGAACCCAGGTCCTTTAGCTTAGCAATCGCACTTAAGGCCAATAGGTTGATGAGATAGTTTGAAGCATATTGTTAGAATTCAATATAAGTTATTGTACGTGGACAGTCCCTAGAGGCACAATTTAATTTATTCCTTTGTGGACGGGCCGATGCCAGCCACGCCCGCGCCGGGTCAAGCAATATCCATCAGAGAAACGCAGTGCTTTTAATTGAAAAATGTCTGCTCAAACAAAGAGAGATTCAATTTCATTCTCACTACCGGCCGTCAGTGAAGTTGGTCGCTTTTGTGAATAAAAAGTACACCGTTTTGGTTAGATGCATTTTCTAATCTTATTCAAATGAGAAAAACAGTATAAAAGCTAATGAAAAAAGTGTTTATCAAATTATATTACTCTGAATTTGGAGGGGCTCGTAGCTAAGTATTTTTTTTATACCACTAAGGGAGCAAACAAGCATACGGCCCACCTGATAGTAAGCGGTTACGGTAGTATCACTTGCGCGTTGCCGACCCTGTAAAACGAAAGAGGAATAGTTGGGTTGGCAGTAATACTCTATCATCATTATCAACCCATATACTGGCCCACTGCTAGGTACGGGTCTCCTCTCAAATTGAGAGGGATTAGGCTATAGTCCACCACACTGGCTTAGTGCGGGTTGGCAGACTTCTTTTTCGTCGAGAAAAATCTTTAAGGCATGCGTTTCTCCACGATGTTTTCCTTCACCGTTTAAGTGAGTGATAATTAAATATTAATACGCACATGAATTCGAAAAGTCCGAGGTGCGTGCCTTGGATTCGAACTCGAGACCTTTGACTTGGCAGTCCAATGGTCATATCACTAGGCTATATTGCTTATATTCTATAGTAGTTAATAATTATACTCATGTCTTGTCTATACTACAGTATAATTCCGAACATCCGTATATTCGTAAATATCATGGATATAAAACTTTGATCGTTAAAGATACGTCGATCTACCTATGTCCCTATTCTTAATTTCGTTATTACCTTAATAGATAAATAATTACTTTTTAATTTTTGTTTTATTGCCTACGAGAAATAACTATTAATCTAAATTATTGAATGAAATTAATGCTTTTTTACAAACATCTAAATAGGCTTTATTTCTAACACGGTACTTTAAAATGGAATAGTATTTTAATATGAAATGCTCATGGGAAAGTTAACACTTAATATTGAAATTAGCAAACTTTAGTGATAAAAACCATTCCCTTAAATAAATATAGCTGTTTTTTAACTAAGGTACTAAGATTTTTGGAAAACAGCCTGTTTGAATCTGGAATTGAACCGGTTAATTGTGTACTTAGAATCTCTAACAAACTAATATTGTAAATGCGAAAGTTACTACTATCTGTTACTGTCTGCTTTGACGCCTAAACTGCTGATCCAAATTTGATGAAATTTGGAACAGAGATAGACTAGACTTTGGAAAAGGACACCGGCTACCTTTTGTCACAAAGAGTTTTTTGGGAAAACGAACGCAGGCAACAGCAATGACATGACCTATACATGCCATTTTATTATGGACAGAAGTTCAACAATATAGTGACTCAGCCCAATAGCTTTCAGAACATAGATATTTAATTCAGTTATACAGTGTGAGTCTTCATAATGTGCACATATTAAAATAAGGGAAACTATGCTTAGTTTTATCGACAAAAACCATTACCAACCATACTTTAAATTTATTGTTCGGTACTGCGACCCTCGCGCCTCGTATAAACAAAAAATAGTAGAAAAAAAAAGCAGAATTTTGTTAAAAAAACAAAACAAAATCAATATTGAGTTTATTTTGTTGCGATAGATCATTTAGTTTAAAAGTTATACCGTTTTGTTTACACAGGGGTCAATAAATTTAGATTTATTTAAATATATTTTTTTAATTATCAAATGGTTTTTGTCGATAAAATTAAGCATAGATTCCCTTATTCTAATATGTGCACATTACGAAGACACACTATATTACCAAGCAGATAAGATACTCCTAGAAGTTTACGAGTTCAAACTATCTATTTAGAGACTGAGTCAAGGTTTTGGTCTGCATTCGAGCAGTCGAACGCATCGGTCTTAGGCGATATTATAAATAAACAACATTCCCTATTTTGCTACTGTGGGCCTGTTACTAGTAGCTGGACTTAAAGTTTAGTGAAAGCGTTGCATTGTTTATATAGGTATGGCTCGCTACCAAACCTACTACATATGCATACTACTGCTCAAGATCTCAGTCTACCAGGGATGCCTTATAGGATCAGAAACGTGTTCTATTGATATTATTACCTTAGTCTCTGGAATTAGCTAACACGATAAAATCCGTGAAAAAGTAGCCAGAACCGTTTTGGCGTCTACTGTTCATTCAAATGAGTGGATCTTCCCCAATAACTATAATCTGGGTGTCTTTAAATCTAGAGTGAATCGCCTCGGCTCGACGGGCTCCACTGTAGATCGCAGTGTCGATTAACATCAGGCGAACTAGGGGTCAAGATTAGGCCTATCGTGAATAAAAAAAAACTTGATTGAGATATAGGAACATCAAAGTCACCATGTGGAACAAGGTTGAACGAAAGTGTTATTGGGTACCTATTTCTATGAAATTCC
The DNA here is from genome assembly GCA_964056405.1 of Acronicta alni. Classification (NCBI taxonomy): domain Eukaryota; kingdom Metazoa; phylum Arthropoda; class Insecta; order Lepidoptera; family Noctuidae; genus Acronicta; species Acronicta alni. The sequence continues at coordinate 9,047,635 of OZ043927.1, read as the reverse complement.
CAGTATCAGCTTGACATTTAGATTTGTACTCGGTAAATGGCAATAGGCTCGCCCGCTATAACATGGGACCTAAACATACCGGTGAACTGTGGGTGTACGAGCATATTAGGTTTTTATTTACTAGTTTTTTTGTCTGACTTATCCTTTGATACCTAAGTATACAATAAAGAATACTATATCTATTAGTGTAAACTTCAGCTTAACACTTAATACAGGGAATACAGGCGTGATGGTATGTTAATTTAATAAATAATAATCTTATGTGATGTGTGAAGGTTTATAATGAGTACTTAGCAGATGCAAAAGTTCCGCTCCACTTATTGCATTGTACTTACTTATAAGTAGTACTTATTGTTATTTTTATAAAGATAAAGTAAGCCGTAGAATCTCTACCTATAAAGATAGGTACGGTTAGCAAAAAAAGTCGCTGAACACAGCTAAATTTTGAAAACATGGCAGTTCCAAAACTTATCAAGAGATTTTTTTTATTATGAAGGTAAGGTAAATATTTAATGGTCATCTATGCAATGATTTCGCACAACCTTCACAGGTCAGTAACTTCATATTAAAAATCGTATTGAATATTGCAACATGTTCAGCGAATTTCGTTGCTGACTGTACATACCTATAGACTTATAAATACCAGGTACATAGTCTCAGTTTATTTCTGTTTTCAGTTTTCATTCGTGTCCATTTTTAATATGAAATGTATTACTCCGTTTGTTCTTCATGGATAAATAAATAAATTATCATTTTTAGACGTCCCAAATATGTTAATTAGTTCGAACGTCGTTCGAAATACCTGAAATTAATGTTGAAAATTGAGTAACACCTCAAATTGCACAGACAGACAGACATCTGTTGGGAAACACCAGTGTCGTCATTCACTCATGTATGATTATTTAAAACGAATAATCTGAAAATGACATCATGACATATTATGACCCTTCTTAATTAAAACCAGGGACTTAACTACAATTACACGTCATGAGAAAACTGCTTATAGCATTTACATCATCTTTCAAAGGAAACATGTCCTCATGAAATGGTAGGTAGGTACTCAACACTTATTTATTATATTATTGAATAGTCTGAAAAACAAAAGGTAAATGTTACACAATACCGTCACCATTATATCTTGAGGAGTATGATCTTGTTACACATTGCTTACCAGTAATTGTTATCGGACACACGCTTACAACAACGCTCAGGTGTGACAATATAACCTCCTCGGTATTCATGTCAACTTAGTATTTGCATTGAAGATAATACACATAAGATCGCTTTACAATATCTTACGTAATGCTAATTAATTTATTGTAGAATAATCGTGGCATACAAAATTTAGTTATAAATATCTGAAAACGAACAAATAATGTTGTAAACATTTCAGTAAGTATATTTTTATTACTTTTCAACCATCTGTGCATTGTAATAACCTTAGTGATATTTGAGATGGGGGAACAAACAGTTGACTTCAATGGGACTTTATAAAATTCCCTTGAAAAAATATCTTGACTTTTTAATTTCACGTGAAAGGAGGAAAAGTCACTCAAAAACATAATTCTTTTGTTATTCTCTAGAAAACATCTTGCATTGCGCGCTCCTTCAATATCTCATTGGAATCGTTTCCAATGAGATAAACAAAAAAAAAGCTACAATTTTTGTAACTTATTGAAAATTTCCTTGTGTATTTGCAGAAAAGCTATTTTACCTAACTAATCTAAACTTTAACTTTCTAATATTATAAATAGATTGTAGTAATGAGTAATGACTTATAGAATAATGTTTACTTTTAATAATATGCTGATCAAGAGAGACAGTTCAATAGATGAGTAATTAATAACAACGGTACCTGCATGTCTGTTGCATCTGACAGTAAAGTTGTGCAATATGCACTATTAACATACACAGTAGGTATGATGTATACATATTGTACTTAAGAAAACCCAGTACTTAAAATGAAGGACATCACTACATAGTATAAAACAAAGTCGCTTTCTCTGTCCCTATATCCCTATGTATGCTTAAATCTTTAAAACTACGCAACGGATTTTGATGTCATCGATTCATGAGAGTTTAATAGACTTACCACAGGTGGTGTTTCTCGTTCATTTGTTATATTTATCTAGCACACGCACGATGGATTTGTATTAGTACTCTATTTGATAAGTTCCTTTGTGTAATCTATCTATAAATCGCTACATAGTATAAAACAAAGTCACTTCCCGTTGTCTGTCTGTCCCTATGTATGCTTAGATCTTTAAAACTACGCAACGGATTTTGATGCGGTTTTTTTAACAGATAGAGTGATTGAAGAGGAAGGTTTATATGTATAATACATGTATGTTATTAGTACATTGCACCCGTGCGAAGCGGGGGCGGGTCGCTAGTATTTTATAAGACTTTAACAGAAAGCTAAAAGATTACAAAGTATAAATATGTACGTTTAATATATTGGGGAAAACCCCAGTATATTAAACGAAAAGCATTTACCGGTGCAACTTTTAAGCCTGTTTAGAATGATTGCTTCTGTGATATGGCGCGGCGCCTAAGACGATTAAATAGTTTAATAAGTGTTCTAGCGCGGCGTGCATGGATTCGTTTCTAACATGGAACTAAATGTATTCTATCATAGTTCATAGTTACCCTGGGTCTGAGGGCTTAGGACATGTCGGATTTCTATTTGAGCCTAACGGTGGGAAATACAATAAATTATAAATATATAAATTATTGTTCATCCCTACTAATATTATAAATGTAAAACTGCACGCCTAAACTGCTGAATCGATTTTGATGAAATTTGGTACAGCGATAGAATAAACCTCGGAGAAGGAAATAAGCTACATTTTGTCTCGAAAAGCTCTTAGAGATACGGGCGAAACTGCAGACAACAACTAGTACTATACTATATAAAAAACAAATAGTTAATTTTCTATTGTTCCGAGTTAATATTCTATTATTTTGTTCCAGGTAAGTGATGCGAGTTGGCGACAGTCAGTCAGCGAGGATACTGTTCGTGGTGAGGCTATGGCGGCCACACCACAGTTCCATGTCTGCCAATTAGGTATGTACCCATTTCTCTAAAAAGTAGGTAATGTTCACGCAACTGTCTTTCGAGATTTACGACTGGTAGATATAAATGCTGAACATCACCTTCTAAGCGTGTCTTGAGATGGGCGTAAAGCCTCTGCTCCATTGCGGCGTAATTTAGTAAGTGTAATATTTATAATATAGTCCCAAACTAAGCAGAGCTTGTACTATATACTTATATACTTTTTTTTTGTAAATACATACTTATAATAAATAAGAAACACCCAGACAAACACAAACACTTATGTTCATCACATAAATATTTGTGTCCTGTGGGAATCGACCCCACGACGTCGTGATTAGCAGTCCGGTACTCGAACCACTAGACCACAGACGTTGTGAAAATAAGTGTAATATTTATATGTGTATTTTTATAATTCTGTTGATTCTATGTATTCCGTATCGCATGTCTGTTGGCTGTAATGGAACAGCGTCTTAACTCCTTGCTAGTTGGTATTATGTTGTCTAGTCCATTCTCTCTGTATAAATCTTTATCCTCGTCCTCCGTAACTGTGACTCTCTTCGTAAATGTCATGGAGAACGACAAGACGACAAGAACACCATCCTAAACACGTTAATCCAGTCAGTCTAGTCTAATTGACGTTTGTATCCTCTAGCGATTGACCGTACGAACTCTAAATCTACATAAATATATATAGATATATATTTCGATGCTTTTAAAAGGCCGCTAAGTCATAAGTACTCTAAATATAATGTAACAGCAATTTATGTACACTTAGTACTTATAAAATAAATCTTTCAATCAAAATTCTGGCTGAACCTATAATAGATTTCTAGATATAATACAATATTAACAGCATTAATATATTATACTACACAGAAAAAAAAGAACAAGTAAGTACCTACTTAATTTTACGTATGATATAATCGTTGGTTAAGAATAAAAAGAAAACTATGACACATAGAATTGACGTTGTCGTTTGAGGGGCGTATCTAAAACATACTTCGTGATTGAGAATTAATGATCTTTAAATGTCAAGAAAATGAGAAATACAATCAGCGTGATAGAAAAGAAATATGAAAAGATTGTGTTAGCTATTGTTAGAAACCGTTAGTTTACAATAGAAGCGTCATTGAAAAGATTATAATTATGATACTCTTGCGCCATATCGTAGAGGAATCTGAGTCCCCCATATTTTCGTGATGAGGCAGATCTATCAACTCATTGCTATTTATTTTTATTTTCTTTGAGACTTTTGCCCCGCAGTTGAAGTTGAGAGTAAGATCTTATAAATGCGTTTTAAAAAAATAACGAAATGCTAACAGAAAAATATATTTAAAAAATTTCAATTTAAAATGTAATATTCTTATTAGGAAAACAATTATTAACTCAACAATTAATTCGTTATAACATTATTTTGGAACTACTATGGTGCCCAGCTCTGGAAGGGCCACAACCCTTTCTTTCTGTGGGTATAACACAAAAGTAGATAAAAAGTCCCTCGACAGCCGTCAATGTAGAACTAGACTTAACTAGGCTACTGCTAGGCTTCGTGCTAAAAGCAACATAAATCATTATATGTTTTAAATGCACAATTTAGTTCAGATTTCCCGAAATAGGTTTTAATCTAATTCGGGCATTCTGACACAAGGCATTCCCAAATAAATTAGCTTATTTTTTAACACAACGCTTCTCAATCAATTTTATTGATCGTGATGGATATTTCCTCAATGGCATTCATTTTTTGTAAAACTACATTAGTGTCAACAGTTGGCCTTTTGTATCGATTTCTTATGCCAATATTATCCAACTAGTCCACTCAATTAACTGGCCATTATCTATGATGTCATTTCACTGTACGTATCTATGGTGAATTCAAGTGCTATACCTGTAAACACATAGGTAATTGTGCATCTACTTAGGTTTCAAATCAAATCAAATATTTTTATTGTGAGGCAGCGATTTTACGGTTCCTATATATGGTGTGATCTCACTTCTCAGCATATAAGGCACATAATATTTTAAACAGGAGCTAATTATTACCTTACTTATTGAATAGTTTTTGTTTTTTTTGCACTCAAACTAATCTGCATCAAAACATGAATAGCAGTTATGTTACTCTCTTTTAAGGTCATTCAATTTTGTCGGGAAAGTTATGAACACATTTATGAGTAAGATTAAGAAAAAACCTATTACATGGGAACATGCTGGTGAACTGTGGGTTACATTGGTACGCCTCTGCTTTACCCTTCGGGTAATACAGGCGTGATGGTATGTTATGTAAACTAATTGACATATTTTTTATAGGAAAATTACTGAGATATTTTTTTCAAAAATCGTGGCCAAAAGAAAACACTTCAACTTTAACATGTACGTATTATCAATTTTATATTATTTAATATTTTAACGTTAAAAACCGTTAACGTTATTGGTAAATTCTCACAGGTTAGGAAATGCAGTGATTCCTGCATCACAACAGGACAAAGCTAGTATAGTAGAAAAAGTAGTATAGGTAGTGTTAAAACAACCGGTACGCTTTTTTAAAATCACTTTTTATATTAATTCGAAGACAAAGATGGGCAATAAATGTTTCAACAAAGTTTGCTTTAAAACATAAACATATTATTTATTTTCAATGCAGTAAAATGTATATCCTGTTTACAATCTTGGCTTCATTAAAGCTCCGTATTTCTGGCAGTTCATAGCGGCCCTCCAAATATTATTTCAATTCCTTCAAAATACAATTATGGACGTGTCTCGGAGCATAACTGTTGCAATGGCTAAGCCGGTTCGATTAGTTATACCACGATACTAATATTCTTATATCTAACTGATAGTTCTCCTGATCTTGTTAAAATGTAAGATTTATTTGCATCTGAAAACAAATAAATCTTCAGCAAAGTTTTTTACATCGATTTCAAAAGATAATAAAAAAAAAAAAAAAAAAAAGACGAGAAGTTACTCAATTTGTCTGTATCTTTGTGATATTTATTTAGATATACGAGTATCAACAATATGAAGATGTAGGTAGGTCAATTCTGTTTTATCTTTCAATATAACACACTTCCCGCGTACATGGTTTGTCGGGCTTATCTGTCAAGCCGGGGTTCTCTCCGGCTTTCTAGATATGAGACGATTGTAGTACACAACATTAATATTAATGACGACAATGACCTTCTGTATCGAGGGGTTATCGCAGCCGTGGATCGAGGTGGTCGCTGAGCTCATGAAACTTCTTCATTTAAACTATATTTATCTCCTGCAATGACGCATCTCTCAACTTAATGTAGGAAGTAATTCCCACTAATCGACATTGCATAATTCTAATATCGATCGATTTTGAATCCCAAGGTGTTGGTGAACAAATGTGTGTACTTTTAGATGCTAACTAGTTGCACAACACTCCGACTTCCCTAGGCGATTGTCCATGAGATTTTCCTCTCGTTTAAATAATGGGGTTGTATTTGCGGCACGAGCTAACTGATTGGCTGGCTAGAAAACTTATAGTGGCCCAACTGAATGACATTTAGCTTTGTCCTCTTCACCCTTCATTTGTCAATTTCAATGTGTTCAAATTTTCTTTATGCTTTATCCCACGTCATTAGTCATATTTTAAAATTAGTATTGGATTGAAATAAGCTTCTTGATTTGAAGAGTAGGTATACTCCGAGTACTGTGTTTACTTTTATCCGTATTTATAAAAATATACCCTTTTATGTCTAATTATGTAAATACAAAATATTAACGTCGGCTTTTCCAACATTATTTCGGGTATAATTGCAATCCGCTGCCAAAGTTAAAATTATATATATGGTTGTTTGTTTTTTTTCTTTATCATGGTCATTCAATAACCTTGACAGGGCGACCAATTACTTTTTTACCTTTAGTTTCTTATCGTAAGTATGCCCTAAAAATAAATGCGTGGAACGGCGTGCTATGCCTATTAATTTTATTAAATTCTTTAAACTGACATAATTATTTACATTTAACACCACTATACCACATACCAAGCTATAACCCAACTATAATTTGACTATCAGAAAAAATTAAGGCCATATTCATAACTTGCTGCAATAGAACATTAACTATTATCTTAAAAAAATATAAGTTGATGTTGTCTTGTAATCTAGAATACATGCGAATTTATTGATATGTCGCAGAATGGTTGTAATTCTAGTACAAAAGTTCATAGTAATTATATTAAATAATAGTTTCGTTTTGAGCCCATCAGCTCGTATAGCCCTAATCAAGGTCAGATGAAAAGCATCATGTAATATAATAGACTATGTTATTGATGGCTGAAAAAAAAATCTATCATATGTTTCTGCACCTTTTCTGCTTTCGATCTTGTTGAACTACCTCTTATTTCAATCTACCCTGAACTATATAATGACGTAGTTCATGCGTTGACGTAAATATATATGTATAAATCTAAGAAGATTTCATTTACATAGACGATAGCTATACAATGGTATCTATGAATGATATATCTATGTAAATTACACTTATTTATAAGCCTTTCTGTGAAATCGACTCGAGATTTAAAGCGGCCTGTTATGAGGCAGTCGTTAAATACTCGACGTCAGCCGACAGCACTTCCCGATTTCTATAAGAGGCCGACTGACCTTCACGACCGATACAATACACATACTCGTACGTAGGCTTCCTGCCTACATTCTGCAGGTTATTTTATAACTTGTATGTGGTTTATTACGCATATTCGTATTTACTTACGATAAAATATCGGAAAGCAGTTTCTTAGCTGACCCAAACGTATAACCTTATGGTTATACGTTTGTAGGCTCTATGTTTGACTTGACGAAGAGGCCCAAATATCGAGCTGACGAGCTGAGCTGTCGCGTCCATTAGGAAGGGCATAGGCCCTTTCAGGACCTACAGGGTGTATTGGCTAATGATTAATGTTTCCAGATGTAAAGGAAACATTAGGTATGAATCTGTACCTGGTTGCTCGTCGTCTTTGTTACAGAGGCCACGTTTTTATGACTTTATAAAAATACTGATTTATTCAAATGTATTTTTTAATTTGAAACAGCCCCACAATGAATGAAGAATGAGTATGATTGTGATAAATGATAAATATTTAGATTCGTCTTTTGGAAATAAACATTCAGGGTTTTAGTTAATGTAGTGGAAAATCGTTTGGAATATTGAAGACGTTTATTACCAGAGAAGCCGTTCAACTTCAGACACGTGAGTCTATAATACTTTGTCTTAATCTGGGGCCACCCAACGGAATACTAAGAAGGCATTTATGGATATGAAACAAGACGTAAAGACGACAGAATTTTTTAAAATTAAAAATACTAATTTCACTGTCCTTATTTCATCGATGAGTGTACTAGCAACTAGTTAAAAAAATATATTTGTCGATCAAATGTGAGTCAATGGTTTATTTATTCGTAAAAACCTCGGTCGAACCATCGGAGTAAATGCCTCTGCGCATACGACACTGAACCGACGTTTAAAAATCTTTATGGATAATAAAAAAACAAAATATTTGTGACAAAAAAATATCCTTTGTCTTTATTTAAGAAATAATTTATTGTAGTATGATTAATTATAAACGTAAAAAATACGGATGTCTTTTGATCAATGGCCTCTGGGCTCTGCAATACTATTAAATCCAAATTAGTGTTGCTGTTTCTTGCGCAGGCCACTAATTTGTGTGAAATTATTTATATTGTGAAGTAGGTGGTATTATCACAAAGAATATAATTTTTTATAAACTACTCGCACTATGTAGATCAATATATTATATTGTATCGTATACGAGGCTGTATATGTAGATAGATAATTATATGTATATCTATCTTTCTATCTATTCAGCCGGTAACACTCACTGCAGTGGAAGCCTCTTCTCTATTCCGGCACTGTTGCCGTTCTTGTACAAGTTACACCCACTGATTCCCTACAATATCATCCGACCATCTGGCTGGTAGTCTGCCCTGCGATCGTTTTATATCCCTTGTATGTCCATTTATAAAAAGTTTTTTTTTGTTTATGTGTATAACATCACATCTGGGGAGCTAAAAAGCCAAATTGCGCAATTTCTTTCTCGTTATAGTCGGGGATAGATTAATTTAATTGTAATTTGTGTTGTTGAGTGTTGTTATTCTTGTTAATCGTTAGAAACAATCCATAAATGGTATGAAAGGATTTTAAACAATTATTTTGTAAACATATTAGATACTATAGTTAGACTTAATTCCGATTATATGAGGTACCTAACGACAACTTGCGAGCCAAATGCCAGTATACATAATATAACAACAACTATAAAGCATAGGTTACAAACATAGGTTGTAGCAACTATAAAAAATATTAAATTAATTAACTTGCCCGAGGCGTAAACCGATGTACAAGCTTCTTCGCGTTTTTATTCCTAACATGTGTGTGTGTATCTTTTATTCACAAAAACTAAATCATATATTATTTTGAATGAATATTCATTCAAAATAATATATAATTTAGTTTTTTACTGAAAACACTCATTTTACTTATATGAATTTCGTTTTATAGTCGTTTCCAAATTTGTGGAGCGGCAACAAGTGATTTATGATCCGTCCTGATATCTCATCGCTAGAGTTAGGCTTTGTACGCAAGACTACGCGCCGGTTACATCTGCTACGCGCCACGTAGACGTTCGCTACGGGTGGGGCAGACGTTCGCTACGGGCGGGATACACGTTCGCTACGCGGTGGCTACACGTCTGCTACGTGTCAGCTACGCGCTACTTATAAACGCTACATTTTCGAATACCTAGATTGTTGATTCTTATGTTAAAATCAGTAGGAGTCATATCAAACACGAAGCGATATATGAATGCTGAATAATTGTGGTTATTTAATGCTGTTCTCAAATATTTCTCAATGGTAAAAGTTTATATGTTAATCGGAATTCACTTCGTATGGTTTAGCAGGCAGAATTCTTCTGCTTGTCTAATATAATCCTTCCACGACCCCTGAGGAAAGATAGGATAAAAGTAGATGCCGCAAACCGCATGTGCATCCGTGGGGTAAAATCATAATGGGGACAATTTAAATGTTTAGAACTATTTGTTTAAAAATTCCACAGCATCACTGTTGGCAATTTAAAACTGACTGGTGTCGAATTACAATGCTTTATTTTCTTAATTATTACAGTATATTTTTAAATATCATTACAAAATTTTTAAACATACATAATATTACTAGAATATAATTAAGACTGCAACATAATAGCCTTTAGAGATGTATGTTACATAAATATTATACTTTGTATAGTCGAGCCAATAGAATTTGGCGCGAAGTTGAAAGTATGCTACTAAGGTTAAAAATGTATAAAACATTATTATTGTTATTATTGGTGTTTATGTGAAAGAAGCATATAAACAAGTATTTAAACAGACAATGTTAATGATAACATTTAAGTGAATCCGCTTTACATACCTGTTCTTTTTATCGTAGTAGATTTTTATTAGTTATAAAGTTGTTGTGTAAATGTTAAAGGTAAATGTGTAAAGAATGTTGTAATAAAAGCTCCAATATACGATAGTGTACCGGTAGCTATATTAGGCATTGTGATCACGCTTCCGGGCCCACGTTCGCTTAGACATTCGTAGAGCGTTGAACTCTTTTGTACGACAATATTCCGACAATATTAACTGTCTCATAATTTATTTTATTACTTGTTTGTATCCAATGTTTTTACTATACTAAAGTATTATATACTAAAAATAATAATGTTCAACTCTTGACTTCATCTGATAAGTAGACGGCATAGTGACCGTTGTTAAGCTGATAAAAATAATTTGTAAGTATGACAAATTAATAACTATTAGCGCGTTCGTGCGGAAATTCTTTATGCAAAACATCTGTGGACGCGTTCTGTTCCGCGTTTTTCAGCGCCTTTGGTTTCGCCAAGACGATTCCGTCAATCAGCGCAAATAATCATATCGTTGCTCGCGAAATCTGTGCATTTCCTCGGTTTTATAATATCCGAGCGTGGTGACGGTTGCCGGCGGCTTGCTTGGGGCTTCGGTTGGCAATCGGCAGTCGCACGAGGGCGCCCACACCGGCTGCACGTCGCGCGTCTGCCACTCGTCCGCCGTACGATGCCGACTGCCGCCGCCACACGTACCACGCGCGCTCGCTTTCTACGCTCCAACGGTACACAAGCGAGCATCTGAGCCGCTAGCTGACATGTTTACGCCGCCACTGTTTACTATAACATGAATAAAGTTTTTCTCAGCTGTCGACATTAACGCGATCGTGTGAATGCGCACCGGCTGAAGGATTGCGAAACTGTACAAGTGAAGTTTAAAAATACATTGGCACTAGTGCGAAGTGACGTACATCGAGATGTGTGCGTGCAGCAAGTTTTGCGACTTCTGGAGGAACTCATGCGGAGCAGGTGAGATCCTCGGCCACTTTCTAACGGCTGCCGCTCGTGTGTACCCACCCTATTCCTTTCTAAACCGCTACTCTGTTAGCAAAAAGTTTACGAAACGTGTTTGATTTTATGAAGTGAAATCGTATACAAACTGTGATCAGATGTTGTCGTTACTCCAGAGAAGATCGAATTGATTAAATATGAAAGATTGTCTCAATTAATAGTCGCGTCAACGTCCTTAGTGTATCGCAAACTAATTGGGTACGTGCCCATACATAAATTGGCGTTATTAGTCATGGTAGAAGTAAGATTGACTTTGAGGAAACAACGACGTTTGAATTATAATATGCTCACTGCGTAGGTACCTAATAAAGAAAATAATTAGCGGTTTATATAAGTAAAGGTGAGTTTATATTCTAAGTAAGCGACCACTCGTCTGTTGGTCGTACAGTCGTACTCGCATATTAACATCGATCACCTTCGAATGCAGTCTAATCTGTCTAACAGAACATGAAAATTAACATAATTTATGATTAATTTGCATCTAAGCTATTCAATAGTTATCGAAAGATGTAAACAACATAGCTGCCAAGGTAATAAGCGATGAGGGCATCAGTAGTTTGACTAAGCCGAGCATCAAACACAACAATAACAATGGGTGTTTGAATAATAATTGTGATCACGTCTCTTTAGAAATTCTTAGAGATATGTATATTATTTTACGCCTTTGATTCATGGCAAAGAATAGGCCATCCCCCCTTCTGCAGTGAAGACCATTCAATGGTTTTTAAACATAACATTATGCCAAGTAGATTGCAGCGAAGTTATGTCTTAAAAACAAATCCATCTTCCAAACACTGAACCTTTAACTAGAAAGCCTGAGGCCAAAACGTCAATATGATTAATAACGCAGCCAATCACTGTATCATTTCGAAATAGGTAACAGTTTAACATTAAGTGATAGTGTTCAGATAAGCCTATTCAATACGCAAAAAGTTTCAACTATAAAAATGGATGAGAAAATATAACACAGGTCCCAGTTCAAGGGTTGCCTGAATTTTTCTTCCAATAACACCTGAATACTGGATATCTGGCTAGATTGGATTTAGCCTATGCGGTAACTTAACTTCTGCTGATAATAATGCCTAGACAAGTTGTAATCTAACGTTCGAATCGATTAATCTGATCGAATCGATTATTTTTTTAGAAATAAGTTAGATAATATTATTATACGAAACAAAATGAATGTAAATGACATCTATGGACGCCCGATTTATCGAAAGCTTAATTATCATTTCTATATATTTTGTTTCTATTCATTCGTTGATTCGAATGTTAGATAGCATTATATCTACAGGCTCTGGGCTAATAAGTGAGATCCGTATAACTATACTCAATGAATAGATAACCACATAACCCGTTCTAATGTCAGATCGTGAATCAAGAACTACATTCACATACATTTCACAATTCGAACTTCAGCCACGTCACGATTGATCAGTATCACAACTGTACGTCCGGGTGTACCAGGCTTCGGAAGGATTTGGTTAAGAGAATGTACTCTCAAGGTTGCTGACGTCACAAGCGTTTCTGGCCATGCTGAACTTCTAGGTTGACGTAGCAACTAGTCTCCACTGCCTCGGACTGGTTTCCCAGCAACAGGTTTTCTTTCAGACCTTATCCGATGCATCACGTTACACCTTGACACTCTTGCGCCGGTAATCTAATATGAATGCGATATTCTATTTCCCACATCGACATGTTTTGCAACACAGACAATAAGGCTGCAAGGCTTTGAAATAGGTGAGCCTTGTTACAGTTAAGTGGGGTTGAAATCAAGTCCTCTCGGAAATGTTACGGCATTCGACTCAGTTGCAGGTTTTACTTGTTTATTAAACTTGATTGATTACAGTTATCCTAGCCATAGTATTTACTACAGTATTATTTTAACTTCACGTTATTCCTCATCGATATTTTTATGATATGACACGTAAAAAAACCCAACGAACAAGCTTGTTGCATAAGTGTCAATAACGGTAATTCGAAAGCAAAATTTTGTATATCGGAAATCATCATCAACCTATATAATCTCCCACTGCTGGGCACGGGTCTCCTCTCTGATTAAGAAGGATTAGGCTATAAGTCTATATATTCTCATTAGCAGCTCGGAGAATAGGCCCGCCCCTTATTACCTACATGGACCCTAAATATACCGGTGAAACGTTGATGTATATTAGTACACTTCTGCCTAACTCTTCGGAGAATACAGGCGTGATGGTACAGTTTTTGTTATAAGTACATGGTTACAATTTCATAATAAATATTATTCATTTATATGAATTTATAAATATTTTTTTCATATTTTCATATATATTTCAGTTTAAGTTTTCATATGAAAATCGTTAGTGGAAACAATTCATTAAGTAGGTACTCTACTTTATTGTAAAAGTTAGTGTTCTCTTGATCACTAGGTACAGACGCCAGCAAGTCAACCTATCCAAAACTGTAAAATTTTCCCAATTGAATATGAACCTTATTGTTTTGTATTAAAGTTGAAATTCAATCAAAGAAATTTAAAAGATTGTGGTAGCTTGATGTGCTGGCCTCTGTACAATCATAGCCGAATTAAAAAAAAACACAAAGTGATTGCGATTCACGATCTAAGCTTAGTATAACCTTGATAGTCTAAAGTTATCCTGTAGTAAGAAAAGGTACTCTAGCTCTTATTAACATTGGTGCAACAGACTAAATCATAGTACTAATTAACTTATCTAATTTACTGTAGGCGTATTTTAATGTAACAAAGATTTGTTCCTAATTAATTAAAATATATTTTTGATTCAAGTTAGAGCCAATTATATGTAATGGTGTTGGGTTCTTGGTTGCCATAGAAATATATATGTTAATTTTATTTCTTTCATGTCACGATAGTAAGGTCAAAATTATTTTAAGCGTCGTAATGTAGACTAGAGTTGGCCGCGGTTTCGCTTGGTCGGCCAACGGAAACGAGAACATTTGGCTATCGTATTAAGGAGTGAAATAGTACTTTATAAAATTGTGGAAGTTTTTTAATTGTATAATTAAATTAGGAACAGTACGTTGCAGACTGTTACCAAGCAAGACTGTTATTTAGCTATTGTTTAGGAAAATCGGTTAGTAAGGCGAATGCTACTTGCGCATAAAAACTGGATGTTGTTCATAATTTTGACAAAAAACATAAGTATGTTTTTGTGTTCCTACTTGTGAAGTCCATTTAAAGAAAGGGCGACAGAAAAAACCTTTAAATCCAACAGTAAAAAACATATATTCAAACTAGCTTTTACCCGCAGTTTTACGCGTATTCCAAATGGATTTTTAAGATAAAAGATACGCTATGTCCTTCTCCAATGTTTAATCTATATCAAATTTCATCAAAATCGGTTCAGCGGTATAGGCGTGAACGCGGAACAAACAGACAGACAAAGTTACTTTCGCATTTATAATACTAGTAGGGATTTTAAGATAAATATTAGTGTTTCAGATTCAACTTTGTTTTACAAAATGTATAAATGCAAAGATCTTTTAATTTAGAACATAAGCAAGAAGGAAATAATTGTAGATTTCTTTCTAGTAGGTACATATATCTTTGTAGGATTCCATAGTTTATCCATACATAAACAACATTCTAGAGGGATTTAAAAACACAGTAAGTAGTTAAACTCGCATGCCACGAACACATTTAGTTATAACGGTGCACGTTATTAAAAGAACACAATTGACCTTCAAAATGTAACATTGCAGTGTTGACCAGTTCTCATACACTCGATGAAACGTTTTAAACAAAGGCACATGGTGCCTTCGGTTTTCTTAAAAAATATTAAATTCACTATTTTTTTTTACCTTGAATAGAATAGAACAATAGCATACAACCCAGCTCTGTCTTAGGTATATTATTAACAATGGCGTACGCTACTATGGGTTCGATCCCCGCACGGAACAAATATTTGTATGTCCTACCGATAGTTGCTCCGATTTGTGTTTATAAACGTATCCGTACGGGACTTAATCTTAGTATAGGTATTACAATTTAAAAAAAAACCTCCAGCACTGTGTTAACAATTCTGGCTTCTTATAAATTATTTACTGAGCCACATTGCATTCTCTAACATGGTAAACAAAGATAATGTGTTTTTTTAATAAAAAAACATAATTAGAAGCGAAAACATAATTATTACAAAGTAGGTAACTCGACAAAAGACGGTTGCATAAATACAAATCAAGTGATAGAATAGGTCAAAAACATAATTATGAGAATCCTCATTCGACGCTAATTTACTTAAACATAACATATCATTACCCTATCTCTAGGATTAGGCAGAAGTTTTATGTACTTTTTAGGTCCCATTAACAAGATCAAAACTAAACTTCAAGCTGCTACTGAGAATTTCGTGAAAAAATCTAAAACACTGCTGGACTTGGGATTCTTGTGATCACTGGAACATTGACGCAATTAATACTCAATTTAAATACATGTAATTAAACTTGAGCCGTCGCACGTCGTAAGATAAGAAGTGCGATTTGACAGTTGCCAAACTATCATCGGAAATATTACATTTGTCATGGAAAGGCAGATCTAACAAAGTCCCTTTTGACATTTATAACTACTGACTTATAAATGTCAAAATGGACTTCTTATGACGGAACGATAAAGTGTTCATTCATTGACACATCATCAGCATAGAATGTTGATCTTACATGTACTAATGACCAACGACTTTCCTGCCTGCCTTGCATGTTCTTGTGAAGATTTAAATGTAGCGCAAGAAAGACTTTGAGGTCATTACAAAGTAGGCTAAGTCTTTTAGTACGAAAAAAAGTATAAAACGTCAGTTTACTAACCTGTAACCCACTAACCATATTATTATCCCCAGTAGACTTTGTCCGTGGGACGTGTCTCGTGCCTCGTTTGAGCTTGCTAGTTTACTTGCGTGGGAACACACGAATTCATGTCGTTTTTACTTCTCATTCAGGGTAAAGATATATGTTTTTGTGGGCATAATTAATTTATAATGTAGGCAATATATTATAATTATAAATGAAAATGATGAATACATATTTTTATTTCTATAAGAAAAGTTATAATTAAAGTACTTAGCTCTTTAATTTCATTGGACAAAACTGTAAAAATTGCCTGAAGAGACGAAGAATTTGGGAAGAACCTCTTAAAAACATCATAATGGTAGAATCTCTATGAGAATAACAATGTAATGTCAAAAGAGCTATAACAATTTCGAGGTGACCTGTCTCAACTGACGACATGCATGTAGGAGTCATCTTGTAGCTCAGCTATCATTTAATCTTAGGTAGGTATTATTTTTAATCCATTTCTATTAAGATAGCATATAACGTGCAGATATTATATTATATTTTGTGTAAGTATATTTCTTATTAATGAATCAAAACTGATTTGTTAAGAAAGACAATTTGATAAATAATGGAGATCATTAGCTAAAATATGTTTTGACACGTGATATTTTGTGACAGGGAAAAGAAAAAAATACACTTTTTAAATAGAGGAGGTTTACTATGTTTTTATAATAAGTTCAAGTTCAAATTTTTTTATTTCAATTATTCATTTACAAGCACTTATGAAAAGTTTAGGACTGTAGATTCACGAAAAGGATTCAGCAAGAAACTTCGAGTCAAAAAAGCAGATTTATAATCAAACCATGAAACGCGCCCTGCAAGGCCGACTTTATCAGGCCCTTGAACCAGCTGGTCAACGAGCTCAAGCTCCTCCTCTGTATTACATAATTTTTGTTGTTCTCTCTACCGATAGGACAGTACTTCACTTTGGTAGTAAAAGTAGGTCCTTTATATGTAACCCATGTTGGTGATTCCAATTAGCCTTGTAAACTTTACTACTGGCTGTCGAGTACCTTGACATTGAATTTGTTTGGTATAGCTGTTACTTAATAGGTACTTAATAACTTAATGATATAAACTTTATCTCTGTTGTTTATTTTTTCAGTCATGATACTGACTGCCTCTTGGTGTAGCGGTTGCTAATCGTAAGGATTATGAGGATTTTCTTTGAAATTCTCAGAATTCATTGATTTGCTTTGTGCTCGATTAATGACAGGCTTGCCCAAAAATATACCGGCGAACTGTGTCTGCACATTATCTTAATTTTTAATCATCATATCAGCCTATCCCAGTCCACTGCTGGACATAGGCCTCTCCCAAATGTAGCCTTTAGATCTATTATTTTTTTGGATATCATACAAATCTGTACATAAAACTATTGTTGTTTCCTCTGCGTACCCCAGTTTTTTCCCGTTTTAAAACTA
The DNA here is from genome assembly GCA_964056405.1 of Acronicta alni. Taxonomy (NCBI): domain Eukaryota; kingdom Metazoa; phylum Arthropoda; class Insecta; order Lepidoptera; family Noctuidae; genus Acronicta; species Acronicta alni. The sequence goes on along the minus strand of OZ043927.1, from coordinate 9,029,860 downwards.
CGTGTTCGGCGTGTTCCCTTATATGTATACCAAAGACAATCTTATAAATCCCAAAGAAAATCTTATAAATGATGCTTTTACATAACTTTTACAAAAACAGAACTCCTCTTGATGGTGTGCTAATGTAGCACAATTTATCATCAGTTCGTAAGGTGGGCACACTTTTCCCGCCAGAAAGTGGGTCGTCCACGTAACGCGTAAGGCAATTATTTCCCGAAGCTAATCTACATGTAGAAGAAGGAGCTTTGTTTATAGTCTGCGGTAACATTCGAGCATGTTTGGCATATAGTCGGACAATGCCAGCCATGGGACGTGCTCAGAATCAATTAGGTAACTTCGTTAGTTACTTGAGATTATTCAATCTGTTTTTAAACAAAGTTACCTACGTGAGGCAATGAGATATGTTGCAAAATCGCTCACAGATTAATGTAGCTATTATTCTAGTTTTATATCTTAATATTGAAGGTGCTAACTGATTCCGGTCTTGACGTCTACTCTGTAAAATTTTCATTTAATTATTCATATAAATTACCATGTGGCTAAAACACTTACCTAAAGTTTTATATTACTAAATTCATATTAAAAAACCGGTTAAACACGAAGATATCATGACATTATAAGAACGTCCGATTCTCAGATTTTATCTACTTTTATTGCAAAGTATCTGCCAAGCTATAGTTTATTAATAAAGGATAACCGTGGTAGTATTTACTTACGCTAAACCAATATCATCGACATGATGCAGTTTTGACGAAAAAAAACAAGGTTATTGAAATCAACAAACATTCAAGGCGACGATAACCTACTAATCATTAATTACTTCACAGCGACCTTTTTGTTTTTACCTAGCGAATTGAGTAGCGGAAAACAGTACGTGCCCATTCACTGTTTCCACAACAAGGCAGAACAACCCGTGTCTTTGACTTCGATTTCTCTTATTCTGATAACGTGCCAAAATTTCCAAGATTTAAATATTTGGAACTTCGTATTGCAAACAGTCTCATCTCCACATTTTTCTCGCTTTACGCTTTCTCGAACGGTATTTAAATCCCGTAATTTGTTAAAATATTATTTTATTTGATAAATCTGCTTGTTCAGAATTCAAAAATACGTCTTTTAGTATTTGAGTATTGCTCATTTATCAGGTTACATCCATGATATTAATTGATTTAAAAAAAAAGACAATTTCAATATTGTCTCGGCAATAACACTTTAAAAAAAATATAATAAAACCGTTAAAAATACATATTTATCACAACAAAACGTATTGAACAACGCTTCTCTCTTCCGTATCGCGGTATAATTGACATACCGAAGCATTGTTTCTTTGAGCATGATTGTAATTCATCTGGAAATCCTAACTACGATAAACTGTTGAATAAATAATAATCTCATTGTTTTTGCACATTCTACACAAATGTAAGATAATTTTGTATTGTCGTCATTTCGTCATGTTGATCTTAATTGTTTTCCATGAGAGGAAGCTGATATCTTCAATGTTTACTGTTTGATAAACAATTAATGTAGGAGATACGTTGTTAGATACTTTTGTTTCCATTTTAAATAAAGTGTTATTCCTATTAATAAAGCAATTAATATAATAAATTAATAATACACACTTTCTCGTTTACTGAAAAATTTTCGATGGTTTCGATGATAATAACTTTTGTCTTCTTATCTTTATGTTTGCAGATGTGTAATAAATATACTTTTTTATACTGATGTACGATAATGTTTTCATATAAAAAAGTATTTATTATGCACTCAACAATCCCATCTATGACTGTTTACCTCGTGTACGAGGTGAACAGTCATAGGTATTATCTATAGGTATATATTATATAAGTATTATCCTGTAGGATAATCATTCAAATGTACACATACATTTTGAATGATTATCCTACAGGATAACCAAGAATCCTACAGGGATCCTACAGGTAGCGCACGTAAAGCAAAAAATCAATATAAATATATATGTATATATAATATGTATGTAATTAATTAATAGCCTCCGAATTCGAATCCAGCTAGCACAAGATCGAGTTAGATGAAGGGGGGAGGGGTGAGTCAGAATTTTCTAACATAGGTTAGAAAAATCTGCTTGACTTGGGAAACGAAACGAAAGGTCCCTAGCGTAGCAGTCGTGGTTAAGACCATTAGACAAATACGGCAGAGAATATATAGCAAAATATATATAAAATACTAGACTTCGTCCGCGTGGAAAATCTACTCTTAATTATCGTTGTAATTTAGCTAATTAACTCAAAGTCGTTATAAATTATAGCCTATATGTTATTCTGATTTATGAATAATAATACTGTAAAGTTTCATCAAAATCCGTTTAGTAGTTTTAGTGTGAAAGAGTAACAAACATCCATCCATCCATCCTCACAAACTTTCACATTTATAATATTAGTAGGAAGTAGGATAGGATTAGTAGGAAGTAGGATTAGTAGGAAGTAGGATTAGTAGAAAGTAGGATAGGATGATGTCGGAAGCCTTTTAAATAAGATCCTGTAGGGAACACATCCGCGTCATATAATATTTCATTCTATTGCGCCAGACGACGCTTGTTTAGAAAAGTGTACTTCGCACAAACTCATAATAGTGAAGATAAAAACTCGTGACTCGCAATGTCCGCTATAACCTGGATTGTAAAACTTTATGTACTATAAAATGATATCATTGATACCACTAGGCTTTGGGTTTTTACTAAAACACATTTTAGTGTCATAGCTTATTACTTTGTCACTATGACAAATGTATCATAGTAGTCATTTTACTGTGGGTAGGTACTTATTTCTGGATATTAGAACCTATAACTTTCTATCATTGTTATTAAGGTGACTCCAGATTGAGTATTAACATATTGAGTAGTATACCCTTTTTTGTAGAATACGTGTACAGTTTTTTGCAAGTTTTTATGCTCATTATCTAATGTCGTATTACAAGAAGGGATGGAACCTGGGTTTATCTTAGACTAGCTTTTTAATAATAGTAAGTCTATTCACACTACTAATCATGCTTACTAACTATATAATATATCTTATAAAATTGTAGTATTGTATAGGTATGTATTTGCACGTTCACTCTTAGATTATCCAATTTTTATGCAAGGAAATGTAATTATTGTCGACTTAAGTGTAGCTAAGTTCCAATAAGGGGACTTTTACGTCACCATCTGGCAGTGTTAGAGCCATTTAACTGAATATTTAACAAACTTACTTAAAAACGGAATTAAACGGAAAGCCATCACGAATAAAATATTATAATTTAAATAAAATATGGGTCCCATACCCATATTCTGTCCCACTGCTGGGCACGGGTCTCCTCTCACAGAATGAGAGGGATTAGGCTATAGTCCACCACGCTGGCCTAGTGCGTTCCGGTTGGCAGACTTCACACACCGTCGAGAAAATCTCTAAGGCATGCAGGTTTCCTCACGATGTTTTGATTCACCGTTTAAGCGAGTGATAATTAATTATTAATACGCTCATGATTTCGAAAAGTCAGAGATGCGTGCCTTGGGTACGAACTCGAGACCTTCGACTTGGTAGTCCAATGGTCTTACCACTAGGCTATCACTGCTATACACACTATACACTTACCATCATAAATTATAATAAAGCTTATTTAATTTAGGGGTGCACGACCGATCATAGGCTGTTGCCCCCTGCACAATGCAAAGTAACCTTTCGTGTCGGCCCTAATTAATGGCTTTGACAAGAGTTACGCTTCGACCGCTGATTATATCGCTTTCAGCGCTTAAAATAATGTCGTCATCACTGTTATTATTTCTGATCAGGTGCAATCGGTCACAGTCGATCGGTTCGTTCGAAATCTTTACCACGACAGATTCATTCGTCTCACTGACCGCTGGTGACTGCACTGATCAACCGTCTCAAACTTAGCTCCGCGTCTCGATATTAATATATTTACCTAAATTTATAGAAATTAAAACTGATCTTTTTTTCACAACAATATGTTAAACCGGTTTTAAAGTGACGTCACAATTGATACAATGTACAACTTAATGGTTTAAAGAAACTCATAAAATATATGACGATCTGACTTACCACATCTCAGGAAGCAAACCTCTCAAGGTTTAAATCGACGTGTTAAATGCAAATCTTAATTTATTGATCTATAGATGGCCTCTTCTTGACAGTTATTCGTCTTGAAACCTTTATCTTCTCGCTAAAATATTATTTATTGATTAAAACTTTAATTAAATTGGCGATATAAACAAGTAAATGAACGGACTCGTATATTCAAGAAAGGGTGATTACCTTGTAAGCCACTCAAATATAACTTCCCCAAAATCAAATAAAGAATTAAACATTACTAGTACCTACTCGTATGTAAATTTTGGCTATAATGATCCTACTGGTCGTATGGAAATATCTCGACTCTCGAATGAGCAATCATGCGACTAAATATGTGCCTAGATGAAGCAACGCACACTCAAATGCTTGATATTGATGATAAAATGATGTCTCATTCATTAGATAAAACAATACGTTGTTTGTACTAGTGGAAGACGCGGAGAATGTCTGAGGTTGTGTGGATCGCTCTATGTAATAAAATAGTTAATGGGGCTTTTGATTGTTATGTAACAATCTGATTTATGTCAATGTCACGTGCTCCAGACGGCTTATTAATTGAGAGTGGAGTACCACGGTGGACGTGTGGGATGCAACATGTTGGTGCATACATACCTCTACACACAATGCGTTGGCGACGAGACACTTCAACCACTTCAATCTTTATGTTAACTATTTGCGCTAGTTTTATGGTATAATAATTTTTCATCCAACTTATCTAATCCATCCATTTTTTTTCCAATTTTAGATGGATACTTACAATTTTATAGGTCTAAAACATAATGCCCTGAGAAAAGTCGATATTCTCTTTGGCATCCATCGCAGGTTTAAGGAATTGCTATTATGTACCGTGTCTTCAAATCAAAACGGTATTAAAAAAATATGGTCGTAATTTTAGAAACATTCCAAATTAAAGTCAACCAGTAGGGGCACTGTATTGGCCAATTTTGAAGAGCTCAGTATAAAATCAAGATTGTAAATGACACGACACGACTGTGTGAAGGTGAACGGCATGGCGGTTCTAGTTCCGCGACCACTTGGAGACAAAGATACGGCTTTTGACATTTCGTACTATTAAACATGGGGTAAATCTACCGATACAATAACATAATATATTGATTTCTGACACCTATGCGATTATCTTTTTGTATATTTTTGGCATTTTCCATGCTAAGATTTTAAAGTTATTTAGTCGAATTTTTCCTTTTCTAAATAACCTATGCGATTATTAGACATTGAAATAAAACTACTTTTTTCGGATTTCATCGCATTATATTCATATTAGCTGTTGCCCGCGGTTTAACTTGCGTCGCAAAGAGCTTTTTGAGACAAAAGGCCTATGTCCTTCTCCAACGTCTAATGTATCTCTGTACTAAATTTCATCAAAATCAATTCTGCGGTTTAGCCGTGCAAGCGTAACAGACAGATAGACTTACTTTCGCATTTATCCGTCACTGCGTAAATCGGATTGCCAATAATTGACAAAAATTTAGGGTAACTGACAGTAATTATAACATCAAGACGCCCACCATCTCAGTCTACCCGTGACCATTGACGCTGCAAAGGGTTCGAAACATCGGGATTAATAATATCATTAAAACGCGATCCGTAAAAAGTACCTACTTAGTTTTATTTCAATAGGTACAATATAATTTTAGTGCCAACAAAGGCTAAAGAAAACTCGTTTAGCTTTCTAGGTAATTGACGGGGTCGGAAAATGCTTTATTTTATTACAGTTTGCACTACACATACAAGTTATCGGTCACAACTCCACTGTATGTAGACGTACTCCTGCTAACATATGTATTAAGCTTAATGAAAGGGGTTAACAGGAATCTGCATGAATTGTTATTTAGCGAGCCTTGTTTTAGTAAACTTTAAAAAAAAATACTAAAATGTTATTCATTAAAGGCACAGTTTGTCTTTTAATCATCACCATCCTCAACCCATTTACTTACTGTCTCAATTCTCAACCCATTTACAGTCTCAATTAGGATTTACATTAGGCATTTACTATCATAGTTAGGAGTATGGATATGGACAGACTTCATACGCCCGCTGTCTAGAAAATATCCCAGGCAAGTTAGCACATATATGATGTTTTCTTTCACCGAGTGTTAATTAATTAAAAACACGCACAAGAAATCGAAAAGTCAAAGGTGCGTGCCTTGGTTTTGAACTCAAGACCTGTGACTTGGCTATCAATGATTATTATCACTAGGCTATCAGTACTTATAACTATTATCTTGTCTTTTAATGAATGCCACAGCTAACCAGACTTGTTCGCGTGTTTATCATGATCCGATCGCTGCATCTGCCTGACCTGTGGCCACCCTGCTTAACTGCACTAAATTAGTCTAATAGGCTGAATGCCTACAGACTATTAATGACATTAAAAATTAAGCCAAGGATTGTATCTCATTATTAACTAGAACAATACTTTGCAAAACCTGTTTTGTTATACAATTAAATGGACAAATTGACTGTTATTAAGCAGGTAATAGGAAATTAATTACTAAAGAGATTGAAGTAATACGATCTGAAAAGGAACGTGATAAAGAAATGTATTGATTTTATTTGTATTTTTACTATCAAGGGTAACATCATAGCCACGATAATTAACAGCATAAGTAAAACATATTACCAAATCACGATTAACTTGTTTTTAGGTAGGTAAAAAGTAAGATAAAGATTTTTCATTTGGGTAGTAAAATCTAATGACAAGACCGATCACGAGTTCGTGGGTTCGATTCTCACAAGTCACAAAATAATATTGAAGTGTTTGTGAGTGTTTCTTATGCATTATAAGTATGTATTTACAAAAAGTATTACATCCATTATCTAGTACACATATAGTACAGCAAACTCGGATAATTTCGGGACTAGACGGCGTTGCGTAAAGTTTCAAAAAAATTATCATAAGCAAGCTTTATCTTTATGAAGAGAAAGTGTTTGTTTAATGCAGGGTTGCTATGGTGACTATTTAGACCATTTAGAATGAAATGAGGTTATTTTAACTATTGCACATACGAGTATAATTATAATAACGAAAGTTACGAACAGCGGCATCTCATACACGAATATCATATATTTATGATAATTTATCATTATAATATAGTTTAGAAAACTAGTTTTAACCATAGTTCTAAATTGTTATGTAGGTACTAGTAAAGTAGGTGAATGTTATAAGACCAAAGTTAACGGTAAACAATAGTTTACTGTTTTGTGCAGCTATATTTAAACTTGTGAAGCTTTTCTAAATATTAGAAAGTTTTGAATCTATATTTATCTTCACTTTGATCTTAATTTAGTCACTAGTGCTATTCCGTTTTGGTCTTTCTTTCGTTTATTTGCATAATTTTGTAAAAAAAGTTTCAAACCTGCGTCTTCTGGTTCAATAAACCAGACGCTAAATATGACATTCATAATATGTATACTTATAATATCATTTAATTTATTAAACTAATGTCCACTAAATAAAAATACGGTATAAGCATAACTTTATATTTAATTTGAAAACCATGGTAATTTTGTAACGTCCGTGATGAAACACGTTTGGTTTAAGTAAGACGACAGGAAATTATGATAAATAGGTATCTGACAATTTAATTCGACTATAAAATTACTTACTTATGCATAGTTATACTGATTTTTTGATCAGTGTATGTTTATTTTCAAAAATAGCTGCCCCCCGCGGTGTCACCCGCGTTTTTTTTCATTTTACTCAGGTCCTATTGGTCGTAGTGTGATTTTATATAGCCTATGCCTTCCTCGATAAACTAAAATATTTTTTCAATTCGAACCAGTAGTTCCTAATATTAGCGCATTCAACCAAACAAATAAACTCTTTAACTTTATAAGTAATATTAGTATAGATAAAGCAAACTAAGTAGGTACTATAACTCATCTTCGTCTGTTCTTAATTGAAGTACATATAACTTAGCGAGTTGATAACCCTCGATACAGGGGATTCACCGCATTCCGTAATGCGTTATTATTTCCATTTGACAGTTTGGAGAATACTTATGTAGGTACAGTCCCGGAGGCATTTATGTCGGATAAAAAATCATAAATATTAGCAACAGTCCGGTGAGTGTGGCCCCAGGGTAACATTGTCTTACAGGTGACCTCGCAATGGTCAGCAGGTCAATTATTAAAGCCGTAGATAGGAATTGGATATGTCGCTTTGTAACTAATAGATTTCGAGATACCACAGTATTAAGATTACGCCTGTATTCTCTGAATGGTTAAGCGTACTAATGTACAGAGGCTAGCACATCAAGCTAATCCAATCTGTCAAATTTCTTTGATAGGTTTTCAACTTTAATACATAGTAATAAGGTACATTTTCAATTGGGAAAATTTTACAGCTTTGGATAGCTTGACCTGGTGGCGTATGTACATCCACATTTCTCCGGTATGTTTAGTTTCCATGTAATAGGAGGTGAGATATTGCCATTAACCGGACATTGCCACAAATCCAAACTCCGAGCTGCTAATGAGAATTCCATAGGAAAACCTAATGACACTCATTATTAAAGAATTATTTGTGTTTATTAATGTAGTCCTGAGGCCTGATGCCGCTGGAGAGGTGACTTTGATTAACGAGCTCGACCCACCCATCACTGCATGATGTCCTACACGTCGTCGACTACTTTAACCGTTACGTTATTCGATTGACACTGATTACAAAACCTATTCTTAAAACTTATTTTACAATTTTCGTGAATTATATTTAAATTCATTTTAAAATCTAAAATTACACACTAACATATTATTCGTCATATTTCCATTAGTACGAACTAAAAATATTTTTCCGCATAGTAGTGCTAATTGTTAGTATTATTTGATAAAGTGCCTACTTTGGATTTTACCTGGTGAAAATTTTCCTACATTATAATTACGACACTATTTTAAAACTATGAAATATCTTCGTTGTATTATAGTGTGTTTCTTCTTCTTTTCTCTATTTCGTGCCGAAAATAAATGACCAATCTACCAACACGGCAACACAAAACAAAATATATTTGATCTTTCGGGTTGGTTTAAGTGTATGATTAACTATATTATACATAACTATATATATATATTTGTAGTTTGGATTTGTGCCTGGTTAATGGCAATAGGCTCGCCCCCTATTTCATGGGACCTAAACATACTGGCACTGATAGCCTAATGATATGACCATGGCATTGGACTGTCAATGCCAAAGGTCTTGGGTAGGAATCCGCGGCACGCACCTTTGACTTTTCGAATTCATGTGCGTATAAATAATTAATTATCACTTGCTTAAAGGGTGAAAGAATACATCGTGAGTAAACCTGCATACCCTAGAGATTTTTCTCGACGATGTGTGAAGTCTGCCAATCCGCACTAGGCTAGCGTGATGTACTAAACCCTTATCCCTCTCAATCTGTGAGGAGGCCCGTATATAGATGATGATGAAACATACTGGCGAACTGTGGATGTACAATCAGTACACGTCCACAGCTGTATGTACCTGTATTATCGCTGCTGGTATTACTTCAGGTGACATCTCTATCAGCGTTAAATAGTCCACTCTGGTGAGATCAACCACCTCACCCCCACCCTACCCGAACCAGGTTTTAGAGTTAATGACGTTTTACAGTTGCGTTATCAAAGGCTTTTAACTCACATTAATTGCTCCTTGGTAACCTTTCAGGCGATGGGGGACCTACAATAGCACAAAAGGCCACTGAGCTATACTTTTATGCGATTATTATATTTTCCGACGCTACCTTGGTCGAAAAGTTTCCAATTGTCAAGGTTAGGTAATTAAAGGAACACCCGTGAACTTGCTGACTTCTAAAATTTCAACAGTTTCACTTTCGCGTTTTCACTTTTTGTGACTAAATTGGCCAATTTAAATTTTTATTTTAAATATTAGTACTATGCACATCGGAGACTTATTAATTTATTGTCTGTTTCATCAATCCAATCCATCTAATTAAGTAATAGTGAATTTCGAAGAAACATGGCGGAATAATTCTTTTTACAATTTTCTTTTTTATCACGACAAATTTATTATTATTTTTGTTAAATAACCTAATCCTAAATGGTTCGTAAATATAATAAATACGACTTTCAAATTAAAATAGTTGATATTGGATGCACTTCGACGACAAATGACAATGTTTCTTTTGTACGAGTTCAATAAAAACGAATTGAAGTGTGTCTGCGGCCTATTGTTGGAAATACCAAGATTACAATGCGAATAGAGCCTTCCACCTACTGTTAGAGTTCCTGAGAACAATAATAATCAAACTAGGTATATGGTTGCGGACCATGACTGTTGTATGACAGTAGCGGCTGCTGACCGTTACGTCTTGGATTCGCATTTCAGGTGCAGCAAAACGTTATTGTGTTTATCTGTGAATTTCTCTGTAGCGGCTCGGAGTTCGGTATTTTGCCCGGTTTAGTTAGGTTTAGTTAGGTATAGGGTCACTCCAACAAATAGACATACCGGTGAACCTATACACATCTGCGTAACCCTTCAGGTAATAGTATGGTACCATGATTGTAAGGTAGGTAGGTAATGTTATTTTTACTTATTCTATTATATTTATTTAATCTAAAAAAAATAGATCTCCGAGGAGTTCTGTTTGCTATACAACCTCTACAAGCAGATTACTAGGCGATATCGATACTCTCTGTACTGGTCGTGGCCAATCTCACGGATTCCATGGCCATGACTATAGGGCAGGTGAAGGCAATTGCGGTTTTTAGTCGGTATGAGTCCGACATACCCTGCCGGCTCCCCAAGTGGTGGATTATCCATGAGGACTTTTTGTAGTATAAAAAAGGGCTCGTATACTCGCAATACCTCTCGTAGGTATATAGGGTGGGTATTCGTATGACAACCGAAACAGACGCTAATGTGTTTTCCAACCAAAACACGCGAAGGGGACCGGTCAGCCAGCAAGATTGATCGACCCTCATTGCCTCAAACCCCTTATGTTGTTGTACCTACTCAAACAAGCTTCTCACATTATATTGTATCGTCTTCCGAGCCTTTTCCCAACTGTGTTGGCTTCCAGTCTAAATGCGGCTGAATATCAGTATTTTAAAACAAAGAAAGAAACATTTAATTGCTACAAAAACAGCACAAGACAAGCAAATAGTAAAAAGGTGATAAATACATATAAACACGAAACAAACAATAGTAGACCTAGGATAATAAATTATACCTACGTTGCCGTTGTTCGTAAGGTCCACACTCAGCGTAATGCGGCAGCGTATTAAGTCGCTACAGCGCTGATTTTCAGAGGGGCCTAGATGACATGGTACTAGACTGCCATCAGACCTCCACAACCCAATTTCTGGGTAATAACGATATCCTGAGGTTAGACTGGTTGTCATAAGGATAAACTAACGATTGTCATAAGTTGCGAATGGTCACCCATGCACAGATTGACCGCGGCTGGTGCAGCTTAACCTTACAGATCGGTTGATCACCATAGTTATTATATAGCCACGAGCCGCCCCTCTCACATTATATTGTAGTTTCTGAAAAATAATGAAAAGCATTTTATACAAAGGCAAAGTCCACTGTGTGCTGACACCAGGCTAGGCTGCGTCGGCAGTAAAATTAAGTAACTAAACCTGTGTGCTGACGTTAGTTCAATTTGGTATTATGTTGCAGTGAGTCGTAGGTCAAAGTCAAATATTTTATTTCAATTAGGCCATTATAGCATTTTGAAAAGTCAAAGTTGCTCGGTTCCAAAAAGTGGGTCTTATGGAGAAGAACCGGCAAGAAACTCCATACACCCTTTACTCTCGGCATTCAATATTTTTATTTTATTTATTGGCAAGCTTCAGGTCACTTCTGCCTAACCCTTCGGAGAATACAGGCGTGATGGCATGGTATGATATATTAATTAACATACCATCATGCCTGAATAGTGGTAAACAAGCATATGGCCCACCTCCTGGTATTTACCGCAGCTTATAGACGTTTGCAACACCAGGGGTATCAGCATATCACCGCGCGACCCTGTAAAACGAAAGAGGAATAGCTGGGTTGGTAGTATAAGGGTAAAGTCCCCCACTGCCAACTCAGCATTAGCAATCTTGTTCACCGTTACGAACACAACACAGCCCAATGCAGTGTTTAAATAAATAAATGCATGTAGTTGCCACAATCTATGTCGGAATGCTGGCTAAGTACTCGTACATGCTCCTAATTGTCACTAATCCATTGAATTTAAACCGAAAAAGTCACATGATATGTTCTAGTTTCAGGTTGTTAACTACAGACTAAACCTCATTGTTTGAGTACACACACCTATTCTACTTTGTTGTCGGAATTTCGGAAAACACTTTTCGGCCAAAACATTATCTTGCCATTGTTTTACAAACACGTTTTAAAAATATGCGTATATAATATGTATGATTTTTTAAACAAAAGATAAGTACATGTGACGACTTTGTGACGATCAAGTAAAAGAGTTAGGAAATTTTTTGTGTATGTACCCAAAAATGCCTCAATGGACTAGTGGCCGTAACCGCTGAGCGTTGGATTGTGGAATAAGTTATTAGATTTTCTGTATGATTCTCAGTAACAGCTCAGAGTTTGGGTATGTACCCGATAATAGGCTCGCCCACTATTACAACGGGTGTATTGTGGGTGTACATTAGAACACCATTGGGGAGTACAGACGTGATGATATGTTAAGTAATATATACTCAGTTAAAAAACAAATGGGTCAGATATAATAGTCACACTGAATCTGTGCAGAATAATTTATACACTCGTAAATAACGAACTATTCCCATGGGAGTTTTTAAAACCGATATGTGAAGCGTGAGCGACGGTCATGACCGGGCGACAGTCCCTGTCCATTCATATATCATTAAACAACTGATCATACCCTTTTATCAAAAAAGGTCATGTCACAAATACCTTTTTTTACATTGGATAGGTCGACGATGGAGAACCCTTGCCTAGAAATAACCTACTCTCGAATCCATAAAAATATCATCATTAACAAATTTTTTTTACACTGCTGGGCACGGGTCTCCTCATTGAATGGTAAGGCCATAGTCCACCACGCTGGCCTAGTGCGGGTTGGCATACTTCACCTTAAAACGCCATCAAGAAAATCTCTCAGGCGCATGCCTGTTTTCTCACAACACTTTGTGAAGGAAAGTGTTGTGTGGGACAGTATATGGGTTGATCTGACAAATCCGTGAAGGTGTTATTAGGTATAGATATTCTTTTCTAGTAATGCTTTACTTATATAATTACCAAAAGTACAAACACGTAAAAGCATTTTTATTAATAATATAAATAAAAATAGTAGCCACCGCTATCAGATCAGAACAGATTTGCAATAATTATTTCATTCGTTTTTGGTGTGCATAATAAAGAGTATTCAATTCTATTTTATTTTATTATCAGTCATTTTTATATTGCATTTTAATTTAGTTTGATGGCACGTTTAAAGAATTTGATACAAGTTTTCATTTGGTCCATTCTTCCCACCAATGATTTTGACAATAAGCTTCATACAAGGTTACTTCATGCGTTTCATCTGAAAATAATATAGATAAATAAGTTTTACATAGTGGTATAGCAGTGTCATTGGGTTTTCTATGAGATTTTCAGTAGCAACTCGAAGTTTTGATTAGTGCCTACTTGAATTTATGTTATTATTTATTTAATTAAAATTGCAATAAGTACGCCTCCTATTAAATGGGGATTTAAAAGGTTTCACCAAACTGTGAATGTACATCAGTAGGTACGCCTATCTAAACCTTCGGGGACAAGCGTGATCCTATATTTTGTTTTGGACTGCTACTGAATCGGTTACTTTTCTGTACCAATTCAACGATCAACTGCAATACAACGTTACACACATCAACGTATTTACAAAATTAGAAAGAGCAGTGCTTCGCCGTTGGATTTCTCAAACATATTGCTTATTATATTTATACATATAGTCAATGCACTGTTTGGCAATCCTGAATTTTAAATAATATTAACTTCTTTTTAGCATTAGATATCTCCAGGATGGAAACCCTTACATTTACGTCGGTCTCTTACTGACACAAACTACTCGATCCTATTCTGCATCTACTTACTCCGATAGACCGACAAAATAGCCTCTCCACGTAATCTTACCAAATGCTGCTTACTAATTGTAATTGAACATAATTTCGTGAGTATTTATTGCGTACAATGAAATGATGTACCTACTTACTTTCGACCCTCCCGTAGAAGTCGAAACACACATCTTCCCTCAGGAAATCGCAGATTGTCGTCCTGAACTTTTCATACGAACATATTACGTCACCTCTACGATCATGGAAACAAATAAATATATATTAATTCAATGTATTTACCTGTACCTACAGGGTGGAGACGATAAGGTATGGAAATGGTAATTATAATCAAAAAAATGTTATAATTACCATTTCCTAATTTAAAATGCTTCTTTAGACTATTATAATTATATAAGCTGTGGTTTCATTTAATGTCGTAACGTCGTCTCCATCTTGTATTCTATGAATATAAATTATAGTTATAATTTAGATTTATTGCCCTGGATTAACAGGGAATCAATGGTCGATTCCCTCTCAGCACATTGTTTAAGTTTAGCTATTTATTATATTTTAGCCTTGGAGCTTAGCTATTTATTTTATTTTGGCATTGGATGCATTGATGCATTGTAAGTTTCAAGCGTATTACTGTAAAAGCTATAATCACATGCCAAAGATACTTTAGCAGAGTTATGGTCTCTTTTTTAAATAATGTTGTACCATACCTTACTATTTCCCAGCAGTTGAGTAGTTCATTCATACAAAAGGACACATTGAATGCTCCACGATTTGAATAGTCGAAATCAAAGATTTGAAATGTTCTGTTCGGATCTGATATACGTTGGCCATCGGTCACATAGTTAACTGAAATTGAAGTTATGTATATGACAATTTATCCCATTAGTATCGCACTGCACGTGTAGGGCCTTTCACACAATGACAGGATAAATAAGCGCAGAATAATGTAAATTAAAACATATATATATGTGAATTATTGTATAGTATTTTGAGTCGACGGAAACTTGCACTTTATTACTAGCTTGGAATTTTTTTAGCGCAATGTCTACGCACCATTCGAAAAAATATAAACTACACTAGTAATAAAAGCTAATATTAAGATCCTCATATTTTCTCTTTGTTTACGGAACTTAGAAAAGGTAAAAATGATTGTGACTGTCAGACTGGACTTGTCAAATTACAAAAAGCGACTAATGAAATCCAGGTTGTTGCATTACCTACTAATTTCTGCTCGCGCTCGTTAATTAAATACAATGGCGGATTAACACGAATAAATGAAGTGTATTAATGAATGTCTGATATTATCTCAAATTGCTAGATTTATGTAACAGACCAAGATCTAGAAGAGAATAACGCTAACTATTGTTTATTTTTATTTTTTTAATAAAGCCTCTTATTAAAAAAACCAATATACCTACTACACAAGCCCTGTGTCGCGGAGTACTTTACAAACATACAATTATACTATAAAACTTTTATTTACATATATTTATCTAGCTTCTACCCGTGACTTCCTCTTCGTGGAAAAGTAACTTTTAATTATCGTTGTAATTTGGCTAATTAACTCAAAATCGTTATAAATTATAGCATATATGTTATTCTGATGCATAAATAATAATACTGTAAAGTTTCATCATCCGTTCAGTAGTTTTAGCGTGAAAGAGTAACAAACATCCATCTATCCATCCATCCTCACAAACTTTTCACAAAACTAAATTAAGTAGGATAGGATAGGATTCACGGTTGACCTAACAGATTGTGCCTAACCATACGGGGAATGCACTGGATTCAGGATACAGGGAATTTATGTAACTATGTACTTCAATCAGAATAAATTTAACCGTTAGCGAAAATTTAAAAGAAACTACATCCAATATTAGTAAGGTTTTACATCCAAACACATTTGTTAGTGAGATTTTTCGTCACGTCAGTGCTAACGGAAAGCCACAGAGAATACAGGGCATATCCGCCTGCCGGTAAACACGGTTTATGGTGTTTGGCCACACTTTATAAGCTCAATTTGGGTCGAGCATCGCACGACCTGGCCCTGGCCGTCTCTCGTAACTGTCTCACCCACAAGTCGTGACATCAATGCACCATGATGTCTGCACAATTAGGCCTGATGCCTGCTTGACGTATTTGCCCTCGTCATTATAGCTCGACCATTTTTAACCGACAATTGGTTAATAATTGGATGAACTAGTTATCACCAAAGATATTATATCGGATGCTTATGTACTAACTCCGTCCGACCGTCAAAATTAAAACTATTATTAGGAAACATATTTTATTCTTTTGTAAAAATATATTGTTCGAAGTGAATTTAAAATTGATTTAGATAATTATTTCAAATAATTATCTAAATCATGTTATTAACATATCTGTTATTATATGTGTCGGTTTATATCAACAAGACATGTTTTTTTTTTAATTCTTTTATTGTTTAGGGGTTTTTATCTAAAGAGATATGTCAACCCCATCGTGCCTTATCAATGTTAAGTTACCAGACTATAAATACCTATATCATGGATGGTTACTTAAATTACAATAATTATGTTGTTAAATATATGCTAAGCGACATAGTTTTTTAGCAACCTCTGAAGTTGGTTGAGATAAAATTGATTGTAAACCTACATCCAACTTATTTAGTGACCAGTGATTACATGACCTTTACTTCTTGTTGAACCTTGATTATGTTGCGGTTGGACGGCAACTATTGCCAAAACGCTAAAACACACTTCCTATTTTTCATATGTGATGGTATTTCATTAGCAAAAATCAAGTTTCATAAATATTTTGAAATAAGTGCTATATAAATAATATAAAATAAAAATATATCAGAACATACCTACTATTCCCCGAAAGCTTAGGCAGCGGTGTACCAATATACAACCACAGTTCGCCAGTATGTTTAGATCCCATGTAATAGGGGGCAAGCCTATTTTCACTAACTAAATCTAAACGCCGAACTGCTGCTGAGAATTTCATAGAAAAACCCAAAACACTTTGCACGACCTGGGAATCGAACCCAAAACCTCTAGCGTAGCAGTCGTGCTTAGGACTACTAGACTAACGAGGCAGTTAATAAACAAGAAATATAATATATTAATAATAAAATGTATAAAATATAAATCCGCTTCTGCGGTCTTTTTTGTTACAATATTACGGTAAACTCTCGTGGTGAAGTGGTAAAAGTACGACCCCATTTCATTATAATAAACAAAGTAGGTAGTACATTTTATGTATAATATTTCCAAAAATTTATTTAATAACCCCACTGTAATCTGATTAAATCTTTATTATTAATATTTAAAAAGTTTGCGTGTCTTTTTCTTTTATCGTATATCTAACTAATATTGTCGCGTGTTTACTATCGAAATTGCTGTAATATATATACATATTATTTTTAATTATACCCAGTTACCATAAGCTTCAGAAGTTCAGGTATTGATTTAACTACTTTGTGCTACCTATATATGTATATGTAGTAGTAGGTAGGTGGGTAGTTAAACGCCCCATCATGACCTATGCGAGCCTTGCGTTCACATACATCAAAGGTCCGAATCCATAGAATGCTAACCCTCCAGAACCGATTCATGAGCAACGCCACGGGCGCCCCGTGGTTCATGCGCAATAGGGAACGCCACCTAGATCTCAACTGCCTACCGTTAAGCAGTATATGAAACGTTCCTCAAAGCAATTCTTCGACTAGGCTCCCCTCAACCCCAATCCTCTGGTGGTCAGTAGATAGAGTCGACTACAGACCAACAGAATACGAAGTATGCTCTGACATACCATCACAATCCTCCAAGAAGCGAGCAAAAAAAAATAAATAAATATTCTTGCACAATTTTACACAGCACTATCTAGTCCCAAACTAAGCAGAGCTTGTACTATCGGTATAATACTGTAATAATGGATATAATACTGATATACTTACTTTTTTTTTTGTAAATACCTAAGAAACACCCAGACAAACACAAACACTTATGTGCATCACATAAATAATTGCGTCCTGTGGAAATCGAACCCACGACCTCGTGATCAGCAGTCCGACACGCGAACTACTAGACCACAGACGTCGTCAAAAAAAAAAGTGAGTAGTTAAAACATGTGACAACTCTAAACGCGAGATTCACCTTAATAAAACGTTTCTGTACCTAATATTACAGAAACGTCATATTTTAAATCTCGTGTTTAGAGTTGAACAAATGATCGACGGATTAGGTAGTACTCTATGGCATACATTTATAATGAGACACGCTATCGATTGTCCCGAAGTCTCGCATTAAACCATTGACACAACTGTAGGTGAATAAGAAAGTAAAAGTCACGGGTAACATGTACCGTCATGTTTCGAATGTAGAACGTTGTTGTTAAATCATAAGATTTCTTATTTCACACTTAACCGTTATAATCAAAAGAATTTATTGATCATCGTATTACTAATATGAGCTTCTCACTTCACTGACATGAGAATAACTAAGAAAAGTAAGACGAATATAATGAAATATGTGTGTTGGAAATTATACTTGCCAATATTACAAAAAATAACGCCTATATTCCCACAAAGGTAAGGCAGAGGTGTACTAATGTACGCCCACAGTTCACCCGTTACAATATGGGGTCAACCTCTTGTCATTGCCCGGACACGATATCAAACTCCGAGCTGCTAATAAGAATTTCAGAAACCTATAGTTGACTGGTATGTTTAGGCCCCAATAGCCTATCCAGTGACCGGGCACAAATTCGAACAACGAATTGCTATTGAGAATTTCATAAAGAAACCTAATAACATTTTTGCTCGAAGTGGAAATCGTACTTTGGGGCTCTACCGTATCAGTCCGTCCAAATCGGCCGTATAATAGATTACTGATTCGTAGTAAACAACTGTTGTAATACCTAGATTTTATTGTACAGACGCCAGCAGGTCAAGTTATCCAAAAATGTCAAATTATCTCAAATGAATATGAACCTTATAACATTGTATTAAAGTTGAAAATCTATCAAAGAAATTTGACAGATTGAGGTAGCTTGATATGCTGGCCTTTGTACTACTTGTTTCTATTGCCTACACTTCATACCGTCTTGCATTTAATTAATTTACAGTTTATTATAGAGGCAATCTTTTCTAACGGCGTGTTGACCCGCTCAGTTTAGGTCAATGCTGCTAATAGTTTAATAAGTAATGCTCATACCTCGTTATGTTGATGTAGTCATTCACATACTTCAAACAATGTTAGTCGGCCATAATAAAAAAACTTTCAAAGTTCACTTCCAAAGTTCCTATGTATAATTTTAATAAATGATATTTATTTTGTAAATAGATCTTTTAAAGACACTTTTACAAGTCAGTGTTTTACATATTTTAAGCTAGATGGATCCGGCATTTCCTAAATGACGAGAAGAAACGCCGAAACAAACTCAGAGAATCATAGTCTCTTTTAAAGTCCAGACATAGAATAGTAACAAATATGTGAGTTAGAATGTAGAGCCAATTCTGAAATGGCCTTTGAAGAAAGAGCCAGTGGCTTTGAGTAGACCAGTCCCAGCGGACGGCACGCATGTTTAGCTCGACCATAATTTAGGGAGCTCAACAACCCGTCGCACGACGATACTAAATCAGAGGAACATTTGCGTAAGCCACATTAAAAAAATCTCAAAGGCTTCCAGTCTAATCAGAAAGGGCACAATATCTATCATATACTTAAGATATACTTATGATATGCTACTTATGTGACCTCATTATTCTAGCGCTAATGCATAATTTAGACGGTGCCATGACTTAGCTGCAAGCGATTCACGTACTGCTGGGATGATTAATCGTCCTAGAAGTACTCCGATCTTATCTAGATCGTAAATGTTCTAGCACTTTATTTGTTTACTTAATCCAACCAGTAACTATTGAGGATTTATGTTAAACGGAACTATAACTGCAAAAATAAAAGCGTGAATAATTATGGTAAATAATATTTTTTAATAATAAATTAACAACAGTTATTTTGCAAAACAATTACTTATGCTTACTTAAAAATCTTACTTTATTTTCTATTATAAGTAATGGCAACAGTTTTTAAAGAACCGGGTCACCGGAACATACTCTATAGCCGAAAGAACAATGTATTCTTTCACATCATCGTTCGCAAAATGAACGGTTCCATTAACACGAATTCTAAAACTAGATGATTTACAAAAACAATCTACTGGAACCAAAGTCCAATAAATTCAATGGAGAGCCCGAGTGAAAATTAAATTTAGTTCTTTGCATATTGACTTTGGCATCGACGTATTGTCGCTAATTTGCGCGGGGCTTTAACCTGTTTATCACCCTATGCGTAAAAATACAGAAAAACATCATAAAACCATAATAGAATGACCTAAATGTCAACTGGCGAGTGTATCTGTATGAAGTCATTAACACCGGTCAGAAATAGAGTCGAGACTGAGATGTGCACCACGCTCCTCGCTCCGGAGGTGTGTCTCACGCAAGTATCCACAATCGAAGCTCTCCTATTGTTAATACTAACTAATTAATTAAGGATATAATTAAATTATTTATTAATCATGTTCTTATCTGGAAATTTAGCAGCTATGTATCATGTTCGATCAACAAAAGAATAATCCAGCAATGCGAAATCACTTTCATACATTTATAAATATTTGCTAGTATGCTCCATGAATGCGTTGTTTACTTAAATACTGTAGATATTTGTGGTTTGATTTTAACGATTTCGACGGAAGCAGCAGCGCCTGCCCGATACCTGCCATCCAATTATTATGATACTCAAATACCTTCAAGATCATTGTAAGAATTAATCAAAGTCATGAGGAAAATTTACTAATAAACTTATTTTCAAACCCACAACCGGTATACAAATACATTTGTATTAATAAGACATATAGTAGATATTGATTAGCGAATGTAGATAAAATAGAGGATAATAGGTAAACGGTTTAGGAGGTAGAATTTTAGCACTATTTTTAATAAAATTATAACAAAATGTTCCATGATGATACACAGTACAATAAAATTATATATCACACAGCGATTAAGTGGATGATTTTAGCAAATATGTACAACATGATTCCTGACAAAACAACTTGTTTTTACTTTTCATTCCATGACGTATCACGATTTCTATTTTTGCCTGTACAAACACTGACAAATAGTTTATACAAAGTAATTCCTAAAACGTTTAATATCACTGTGTACAAAGTATTGGTGAAATTATATTATAACCAGAGCACGCTACGATAGTGGCGGTAATGCCAGCCATGGAGGAGTTGAAGAGGCTCTTGGGACATGGATATTTTGGGAAGCACCTGTTTCGCATATGCCACCGGGAGCCAACGCCTCTTACTGCGAGCAAGTTATATCCTTTCAACAGAGGCGGCGTAAAGGGAGAGAGAATCATCCACCTCTCTCCCGATCCGTAGTACATGTACTTTGACCTAGCTATGACTTATGGGCGGCTGAATTGGGGAATCCCCCGGCTGACCAAATAATGGCCCCCAGTAGACGGCACATGTGTTTGCCACGTGCGTGCCTTCGATTAGGATACGAGGCAACGCCTCACCGATTAAAGGGATCCAATGACTGCTGGACCACAGCCTGTCATGATCGTGGGAAATTTCACTGGTCCCATGACCATGACCACGTGAAGGCAAATGAAGTTTTACTCGGTACAAATCTCAACTTACCTTGCCGCCTCCCGAGGTGGCAGATGATCCTTGAGGGTATCCCATACTATAAAAAAAAAATAACCGGATCTCAAAAATTACGTTTATTTCTCAGAAATTAAAGATGCACTTCATCATCGCTAAGAGGAAAACTGTAGGAATACCTACATTAAAAAACGATGCGTTACTGTCGGCACGAATCATATGGTTTGAGGTATAAAAATCTAGATTTTTTATTTACCAGCTCAGACCTACATACCGGAAAATCGCAAAGGTATAGACATGTAATAATAGGCACGCCTTAATTCGTTAAAACCCGACCGTAATAATGTGAGCAGGAAAATAGTAGATCGTGTCTAATTACTTAATGCTGATACATTGATTACCTGCCACTTAATTCAAGCGTAGGTAGATAATAAACTGAATAGACTTAGTCAAGCAGAACATACCGATAATATTTCGTCGAAGAACACGTTAAAGCCCACTTAAACAAGTGACATTCTGTAGGTGATCACGCGTCGCCAATACTATGTAAATATATATGAAACTGACATTTGCTAACGCTCTATTTGAATACCTTTAAATATTCTTCCTCTATCGAGAAATATATTCTATGGAAAAGATGTGATTTCCTTACAGAACGAAAGAGCTTGGGATTGTTCAATCAATAATACAATCGAGAGCAATGAATCCGGGTCACTTAAAGAAACCTATAAATCTCTGAAACTAAGAATGCTAGCTTAATTAAATAAATTGTGTTTAATAGACAATTAAATACTTCTTAAAAATAAAGTATTAAAACTTCTTAGTTATTGTAAAGTTGTGTCATAAAAAAATCATTGCTCTCGAGTGTACATTTAAAAATTGCTAGTCCTTTCCTAGTAGCTAGTTCTTTCAGGATTCATGGTGCACAAGCTAGTCGACATCACAATCATTTACTAGTACAAGATTGTATGAAAATTAATGTAAAACAACAAAAACTTCAATATCAAATACCATAACTTTACTTACCTACTATATTGTCACCAAAAAAAATATTTTGAGTACAGCCCGAAGGGGATTTTGACACTAACCCATAACTAGCATTTTGTTCTAGAGTTAGGACCTACATACAAAGCGAACTGCCCGTATCTATTAATACATATTTACTTATATTACCTTGCCTACACGTTTTCAACTACCAACAGTACAGTAATACGTGACCAAGTTCATGAAGACAATGACTACTCGAACATAATTGCTGCTCATCGCAATTCCTCTTAAATATAAACATAATAATATAGTTTATATCATTACACTGTTATGTACTTACGTAAAAAGATTCATTTAATGCCAGACTAATATACCGTAAATAAGTAGATGAGTTACGCATTAGGTTGTCTCCTAAATTTCTTTGTCATACTTTCACGCCTATTTATTAATTTAACAAAACGATGTCCAGCGTATAAAATATAATAAAATTTGTAAGCGAATATTTTTTGAATAGGTAGCTACACAAATATAATCAGTTTAGCACAAGACGACTGTAACTAAAGTTGTTATTTCATGTCTCGCGAGAAAAGGAAATATGAAATATTAAGAGCCGGTACATAAATAGTCGTCTACGCTCATACTCTTTTAATGTAAAGGTCAGTTGACCCAGAACTCCCAGAAGTGATAAGTATATTAATGGTCGCTGACTTCCAAAATTTGTGACGTAATGATGTGAAACCTGGGGTGTTCTGTGCATGCGTCACAGCGCTACGTCACAGCGCCGCCGGCTGTCAGCACGCATGGCCATACAAATGTGCTGGTGGGTCGCCACACACCTCCATACGTACCCCGCGCCTCGTCACAACCGGTCGCTGTCACCGCTGTCAATGTCTAGTGCCCGTTATCACCACAATTAACTGATAACTGACTTAAGTGTTCTCTAGCGTCACTACATTCGTAATTAAATAATTCATTCGCCGTTATTTTAGTAACGAGAATTGACATTTGTTAATTTTGTTTTGAAAAGTGTACTTGTGAGTGTGAGGAGAAGGATACACCGGTTTTTGGATATCAGCCTTCGGATAATCAACAGGTAGATTATTTCTATATTTGAATATAAAACCGGTTTTCGTATGCAATAGGTTTGTATCCCAAAAATACGAAAACCGGTTTTACTTAACGACGTTTATGATAAAAATCTGCACCGAAGTATTTCCTCATATACCTAATTTAATTTTGTATAATCTTTGCCACGTTTAATTGATTCTCGAAGAATTAGAAACTTTAAATTTTATTAATTGTAAACTAGTTTAGCTGAGCGATGCTGAAACACACACATATATTGTACTATACGCACACTAAAGTGAATAGATTTTCCGGTTACTCTCATCTCTGTTTCACGAATTTAAATGTGAATCATCACCCGACATTATAAAAAATCTCAGACACATAAGTATGGTATTACCTGTTGTTTGAATAACGGACTGTTTTGAGACCATTACCTAAAAATTAAGGTTACGACATAGGACTTTTTATGGGTTGCGTAATATCTCTAATAGAGACTCTCTATCATTATAGCAATTTGACCTCGAGGGTAATTTGAAAATTTTCTCTTTGAACGCTCTAAAGTTTTTGATGATGATGAGGTTGTTCTTATTTCAACTCCTTCTACCTTCCCATATCCGCTTATGCTACTTCCGCACTCGGTTATGAGAGCATAAATACACTCAACGATACCGAATGATTAAATTCTGTATTCGATAATGATCAAGAAATGATCAACACATGAGTACCAATCTACATACAAATACATCACTCACACGCTGCTCCATCAATGATTACCGCTTCAATGTTAATGCTAATGCTTTTCCATGTCTAACATTTAAAAGGATGACTCTGCTCTTTTCCAGTCTTCAATTCTCACTATACCCTAGTCTCTGACATTTCTTGAGAGAACTAGAAAATCTTGAAACTGTAATGAGTAAGTCAAGCCACTTTCTACTGTACCTCGGCTTTTGTGTGTCATTGCTTCAGACTTAGAAAACAATAATTTACTATCGAAAAGTACTAAAAGAAGTAGAGACATTGTATATTTGTAGGCTCTAAATGCAAAATTATTCGTATGAAATGAAATTAGAAGTCAGTAAGTTTTATTTTAACATCTGTACGGCATAATGATTTGTTTTAATCATTGTCACCTTTAACAGGACACAAATGTTTATTGTCTTTATCAACAGAACGAAGGCAAATTTCACACCAACTATAAAAAACCTTCCTACCCAAAACATACATAAAATTAATTTGAATGTTTATACGTCCGTTATCAGTAACCATAGACGCTCATTTCAACCGTCGCAAAATCAAACAAAATCACTTATTACGCAATGTTGCTTACGACTTATTGGTTATGTAACAAAACGAGCCTAGATTGTGTACACATGTGTAACGATAGAGCACGGCATAAGGTAACAATTTTTGAAACAATAGAACCTGTAATTCTGTATAATCGCAACTTGGCATCGATAAATTGCAAATATTTTATCTTCGTGTTACATTTGCATACATAGCAGTTAAAAGTAATGTAGTGCAATCCGGTAGTTTCACACACCTTGACGCCTGTTCTTCCTTCCAAATCGTCCCTTCAAAAGTTAGGCAGAGATAGAGGTATCTACTGTGTAACACCCATATTAACTAGTATGTTTGGAGGTCTCATGTAAGCTGGGCACAAATTGAAAATCGAAGCTGATAAGGAAATTATCAGTAAAATCCACTAACAATTACTCTCATTCATAATGCAGCAGTGTTTCACATCAACAAAATATCGAGAAACACTGCAATTCTGACCGCTATCCCCTTGATATCAGCATACAATATGTTATGATCATTGAATTTTTTTGACGCGTATCCAATATGGGCTTAAAGATTCAATTAAATTTTTAAAATATTTAGTCTTTTAATTTTTGTTACATTAGTTCAAAATATACTAATACAATAGCGATAATGAATTAATGAGTTGATAATTTCGTTACATATTATGTTGGATAGAAAGTTCTCCTTGGACTATAGCCGGATATGTTGCGGGCGTGCGATGCGCCTACGCCGGGTGTCGGTGAAGCCACACATTAAAATGTATGCACTATATATTTGTACGTGGTTAACAGCTGCAACGTAAATTGACTTATCTTTTTTTAATGCTTATTCATCTTTTAGAAAATCGATTTGAATGTTCAGTTACCAGAACGATAAGGACTATATCTATTTGTACCTTCTTACAGATTTTATTGTTAACGGCTCAAGCAAAAAATGTTTTAAATGTTACGTAATATTTCGTAAACAAGTAAATGTCTAGTCTATAAACTTATTATTAAAACACGTCTTTCTTTTAAAATATAAATTTAGCTTAGATACTGGTAAAAAATAAAAAATCAACGCGTAAAATTGTAGTTTGGAGCCGTTGTCAGACTATATATTATTATGTTAATTTATGTATTTTAATTGGATATTTCTATGTTATCCTTTTAGATATTCAACAAGCGGGCTATTTGAATAAATATATAACATATATACTTTCTAGTATATATGTGCATTTACGTAATATTTTTCATTTAATCATATTTTAATATTATTCTTAATATTAAAATATGATTAAATGAAAAATATTACGTAAATGCTTCAGGAAAATAAATACAACAGCGCAGAAAAACTAATTACATAAGGCTCGCCATGAATCACTGTAAACAATTGCAGTTACGCAGTCGACTAATGCCGACTAATTCACTTATATTGCCTACACTTACTTTCTTGTCATGTCCTTAGAGGAGGCTGTTCCGTCTTTGAGATGATTTTATAAAAGGAACAACAAGAAACTCAAAGCCTCATTTGCTTAATAACTCGTTGAGATAGTCGCGTATTGTCGTAGTTATCAAAGTCAATTTTTCTATTTTTTCCCCGCCGCCACTCTTTTCGTCAAGGTTATTTTGTTTACCTTCAATATAATCGGATCAACAACAAAAAATACCACAGATTTAATCTATTTTTGCAGCACGGTGTACTGAAACGCAGAGGTTTTTTTTTCCTATTTTGTCCGCTGTGTACACCGTTTTTATGCTACCACCGAAATCATTAAATGAAATCGTGTAAGTTATAGTTTACTAACCTATTGGTACGGCGCGAAAAATCAACTTTGAGATGTCTTCAGTGCTGAAAGTTGAATATGATTTGGATATACATAGTCTTATAAAAGAAAGTTTGACTTTATATTTGACATAGAAGTATATGTTTGTCTAACACCCTAGTAACCCTGAAACTAACACGCACTGTCTAGAATATTGAACTTTCTCGTGACAACACATGAACATATCCTTAAAAAGAGGACATCATAATTCAAGTGAAAGTGGGAGTCCCCATTTATGGGTGTCGAGACGCGTGCAGAAGACTAAATCCATTATGCTTATGATGCCATTGATATTCTCAGCGGACACTGAAAGTGGAGTGCCCCTGGCTATTACAAGATAAATTGTCACGTAACCGCGCTTGAGTGCAAAGTTTCCCGAGTTTCCTTAGATGATCTTATACTCACCGCTAACGCGCAGTCTTGAACTAGAAAGAAACTCGGCAACAAGTTCACATCTAGTTTTTCAGTACTACCTTCGTGTACAATGTTAGCTTAGCGAATAGCCCATTGACTGGCTTACAGTCAAAATAATGTATTATTTAATTACGTGTAGGAATGTTTGCGTATCATTCTGTGCTCAGAAGCACGTTCTGTTTCGCATTTACGTTTGAAATATATGCGCACTAAGCACAGCTGTGCGCTCGGCAGGCTCGACGCCGTTCAGTAAAAGGTTTACATACAACCAGAGGCTGCAAGCACAGTGAAGGTTAAGGTAACGAATCGTTTCCGGGTCGAAAGGTCAACGGCTCGACACACGCCTTCAAGCTAAGTTTAGCGGCTATAACACGTCATACGTCAGTAATTAATATTTTTACGTTATAATTGTAAGCATTTACTAATCGCCCCTTACGTCATTATTTTTCATTATGAATAAAAACCAATAACAAACGAAATAAATTTAACATTCACGATATATTGTTTGTCTGTGGTACAAATATTTAGTTTTATAAGTATCCAGCTGTACTTTTAACATCGTCTAAGGTCTGTTAATATTCACTAACATATGACTTATATACGGCAATGGCAAGCATCGATGAATTGGTTTGCGACATCGCCATAAGAGTGGAAGGTCACACAACAGGCTGAATAAACACAAACATATTGAAGTTTTACGAGAAAGCCTTTAATTTATTATCCTTTGTTAATACTTAATACATTCGTACCATCAATATGAACAAAACGTATGTACAATGTAGTGTAGCTGTTTGTTTAGACAAAGACTGGTGATTTACCTTTATCAGTTATCACTGCATATTAATTTAGCTATTTATTAGAAATCTCTAGAATAATGTTGAAACTTCCTTAAGAAGTTAAGTACTTTATGTAGTAGTAGGTACCTATACGTTGTTCAATCAAACAATATAATTTATCAATAACTTCTTTTCAGTAACAAAAGATAAGATTATTTATTGAAGTAAGTACTAAACTATCAGAAATAATATTAAATTTAGGTAAATAAATTTAATATTATAATATATAATAATAATAATTTCCTTCTTTATTAATTTTCCAAATTTTTTTTGTAAATTTATCTGACAATTAAGGTTTGTCCTTATCAAGATAAGAAGACAATTTCTGTAAGGTATGTGGGGTTCGTAACAGAAGTAAACCCTAGTTACCCCTATTTGTACTGTGAGTACTGTGTGGTCGAGTTGTCTTACACTATGAATCCATAGTGCAAGACAACTCGACCAATGAGGCCATCTCACAATCTTTGCTTTGATAGGGAATAGAGCTTTTCCGACAGGAAGTAATGTATTACTGCTTCTACTATAGAAGCAGTAATACTTTAGTGGAAATTGATTTTCCTTAACCAGAAAACTGACACTTTCCGCAGTTTCGATTAGGTATACATATTATAAGCGCAAGAAAATTGAAAAGCAACACAGTTCAGGACATAGTGTGTCCGGAACTGTGTTGCTCTTCAATTTTCTATAAACAAAAAAACATAATTCTGCAGATAAGCATCGGAAGCTTTTACAATCACTAATAATAAAGTCACGGAGGATGCTCAAGCGCAGAGCACCGCTACATTTTCACGGCGCATGCGCCGCCCGACCGCGAACAATCCCTTGCGACCCCACACAAATTGCCCTACAGCCATTGTACTGAGCAAGATGGCGTAACCGCCGTTTTAATACTATATCTTTTGTTACAAAACCTTGTGTGCAATCTGGCGAAATACTAATGTGTACTATTCTATTGTTTCAGGTAAGCTATGACTAAACTGCAATCAAACAAGCTGGACCGGAAGTAATGTGATCTATTGGAATCTTCTTAATTACGCACCAATAAATGTGGATATGTTTTATTGGTGCGTGACATTACAAGGTGGTAAATAACTTTTTGAAAGGCTCGAGATCATTCGTCGTATTCATATTTTAAGTATACCTATCGGGACATATTCATGTAGGTACTCTACATTATATAAGTTTAAATTATAATACATGTTATTTATATAAAAACTTTTGCTATTTTGCTTAGATCATCACTTTTATACATAACAGATTTAAAAAAAACTCCAATATCACAAAATTCTCAATCATTTTGCCAAATACGTATAGGTAAAATTTATATTAGTTGCCGTTTTTATTTATTAATTATGTTTTTTACGTTTAAAAACAAAGTATACCATGCTCAACCGGTGGTATTAAGTCAAATCTATAACACAAACTATGTTTAAATAACTTCCGCGTTTGTAGTAGGTACATGCCTACGCAAATGAATGTTGATCTGACATTTGCGCATACGCAATCATACACAAATAATCACACGGTTCCTTATCCAATAGGTAGACATTCACGCACATGTGTGGGATTGCATGCCCATAAAACTAGTGAAACAAAATCGTACCTAATAGGTATTATCTATTTTGCTTAGATCATCACTTTTATACATAACAGATTTAAAAAAAAACTCCAATATCACAAAATTCTCAATCATTTTGCCAAATACGTATAGGTAAAATTTATATTAGTTGCCGTTTTTATTTATTAATTATGTTTTTTACGTTTAAAAACAAAGTATACCATGCTCAACCGGTGGTATTAAGCCAAATCTATAACACAAACTATGTTTAAATAACTTCCGCGTTTGTAGTAGGTACGTGCCTACGCAAATGAATGTTGATCTGACATTTGCGCATACGCAATCATACACAAATAATCACACGGTTCCTTATCCAATAGGTAGACATTCACGCACATGTGTGGGATTGCATGCCCATAAAACTAGTGAAACAAAATCGTACCTAATAGGTATTATCTATTCGTTTCCTTATATTGAGTAGCAATTACAGTGTTCTACCTAGTTCTAATCTAATTTTGACAGATGGAATCTTTTCAAGCAATCTACTTAAAAGTAACATTAAAAACTTGTTTCTACGAATTGATACACTCAACTCGTAAATTCAACTAAAAATTACCTCATGTGACTTAAAATGTCAAAGCTCTTAACCTTTTATTTTCCCGTAGACCGACTACGAGAAAAAAAATAAACCGCATTCTAAACAATACCAGTTGGAGAAAGATTCTGAGGGGTTACGTATAAATATATACTAAAACCAGTCAAAAAAAGACTTTCTTTAAAAAAGACGAAAATA
The DNA here is from genome assembly GCA_964056405.1 of Acronicta alni. NCBI lineage: Eukaryota > Metazoa > Arthropoda > Insecta > Lepidoptera > Noctuidae > Acronicta > Acronicta alni. The sequence continues at coordinate 8,999,250 of OZ043927.1, read as the reverse complement.
AATGTAATCAACAACATAAGCGGTTCCTGTATGAAATATGATGGAGCCGCCGAACAAAACGATTTAGAAAGTAAGAAAGCTTCAAATTATTCAGTGCCACCATGAATTGAATAGGCTTGTCAAAATGTACATTCACGTTTAATATCTAACACTTTCATTCATCTGAACTTGAACCTCCGTAAATCTACTGATAAGTAGGTACTAATAACTAGTAGGTACTGGTAGCTACTGATAATTTGGTACCCAAATATTATCTGTCGACATTTGTTTTTGTAAATACTATATGTAGTTATTGATAATTGAGTTGTATGTAGGGGTGTGAACCCTTGAGACTCCTATTATACAACATTAGGGGCACGAATTTTGGCGTCAATGCGAATTTGAAATGTTAAGAGGCGTTCGGGTTTCCCTAAATCTGGCACAGGATCGGTCAAAGCCCTGAGGGTGGGGGTGGGTCCTACTTAGATATCGAATTCAATGTACTAAAACGTGAATAAAAGGTTATCGATAACATGACAATATATCGGTGTCAAGTACCCAAAATTTTCCGTTATCACATTTAATATGATTGTAATATTAAATTTGCCTGCAAAAATTATGTGTATGTTAATAAAATATAAATGACTCGATCGGCTTAAATGCTTTTTGCTAGTAATTTTTGACGTTTCGAAAAGTATCTAATATAATGGTATAAGTGAAATAAAACACTGACTTCTTAGCCCTTAAATGTAAAGTGGAGTCGACCGCTTCCTTTCATTTTTCTAATGACTTCTCTTTTACAGTATTTCGCGATCTCCACAGCTTCTCTCTTCTGACCTACCCGACGATAAGAATAATGAGCAATATTGTATAGATAGTGGATAGTTTGCTCTATAGTAAGTATTCCGGTTTATAAAATGTCAGTTCATATGAAAGTGTCGACATCGACTTATTATTTTACCTACCTAGGGTATCTACATTTAAATGTAACCCATGTTTCGAACCAATAAATTCTTTTGCAATGTCTTCAGAGGAAGATGACATAATTCAACATTACAGCAACTAAAAGGGAAAGTGGTTTTTTTAGCCAAAAAAATAACTATGTGCAAAAATTTTCAAAAGTGTTTATAATTTACATGGTACTTTTAAAGAAAAAGAAAAAAAAACGTGAATAATATTCTTATCGGTAAAATATTAACGTCGCCACAATTTTAATACGAAGGATCAACTTTACAATGCATATAAGATTAGGTACATACCTACTTCGAATGTGTTTTAATTGACGTCATTTCAGTTTATTTACGTGTTTATCCACGTATACTTCTTGTGTACACATTTTATTATTTTATAATAGCAAAGCCCACCGTAAACATATTATGTAAGATATGCAAAGACCTCTCCTCTTGTAACAAGAATATGTTTATGTAAATTTTGTTTGTTTATCATAATTTAAATAACATTTTTCCAAGTAAGGACGACTTTTTGTTATTGCTTACAATAATGCTCAAAATAACTTACTTCACTTACCGGTTGAATGATAATGTTATTTTTTGTACCTTTTAGCGTGTCGATATGATTCAATTATTGTTTAGTACTGATAGAGAGGCTGATAGGTACTGCTGACACTATAAAATATAAATAAATAAATATTTTAGGGACATAGTTACACAGCACCAATTACCAGCATTAATGTTTCTATTATATTCAGTACGACATTAATGTTCCATACCTTTTTCTCATGTCTACATAAGTAGGTTCCTTTCTAGTTGGGTTTTCAAACTTTTAATGATTCCTACTAATTACTAAATGCGTTGGTGATAACTTATTAATTACTTACATTCACCGTCATCATCAAGCCTTTAGTATCCCACTGCTCGGCTAATTCAATCATATTACTACTTAAATGCAAGTGAGTTTAACAAGTTCAGTAGAACAGATAGGTAGTAAAATAAAGCAAATTGTCAACAACAATAGTTTAGCTACCGCATTACTCGGTCACGCTTATTTATATAAATAAGTACACATATTAGCGGTACCATGTTCGCCCTGTGTAGCAGGTATCTTCCTAGGTCCTGCAGTAGCGGATAACCGCGGTATTCAATATACATAATAATCCGCTGACCACATGTCGTCGGCTCGCCTGTAATGCGATATGCTGTAACCTGGGGTTGCGGAAACCTTGTCTGCTTGTTATTTATATGTATCGGATACCAATCCATATAATATAATTATATATAATGTGGTAAATTAAATGTAACGTACCTACAATGGTATAATACGTCATCATGAAGCGAGTGTCTTAAGTGGCAGAGTATTTTGTTTAAATTAAATATTTGCGATTTATTTTGGATCATGGACCAATGCAAGGATTAATAATAATTATCAATTACTTATAACGCAATAAAATATGTTTTATTTCAATTTCTAATATTCGCGTAAGTGTCAAAAATCTTTTATTTATAGATTTTTAGATATCTTTAGATATAAATTATCATCACTGATTTCAGATCACTAGAAACATTTTACTAAGACGAATTGCAACAGTCTATAGTAAAAAAAGGAAATCACCGTCATATTTTAGTTTAAATTTACCGTAAATACGTAGTGTAGTATCAGGCATAGTCTCTAATTTTCCGTAGCAATAAACGATTATTCGCAAAATAAATGTAAAAAATACGATCATACCAAACAAAACAGATATAATGTAAATAAAGCCATCTTCGGCAGACTATAGCCATTACTATGACTAGTAGCCATTACATAGTTAACCTTAAAAAACAACTTCACAAATACATTTATGTATACATGTTTTAAAATATTATTTTTATTCACATTTTTTCAACAAGTGGAAACGTAACGTCACTAAAAACAACAGATCTTGAAATTCCAGTGACGCTACGTTTATTATTTTATACCAAAGTTTATTATTTGGATTTCCCCTAATTCTCGGTTACTCTTAAATATGAGCAAAAACAGGAGAAAACGATACGGAATTGACTCAAATGAACACGATATTATTATATCTGCCCTATCTTCGTATATCTTACTGTTTTTCAGAAGTTACAGTGTTGAAGGTTATCAAAACAAATGCAAACGTAGATATTTAAAGAATTGTTTTTAACGTAGAGCCAAAAGTGAAATAAATTATTGGGTATCTTGGTTGTGCTTTAAAATAGTCTACTTTTTACGTGTTGGTTCACTGACCTTTTCGGTCACTGCCGAACGCAGACATGGTTTCCAGATAATTGACACAATGCACTAAAAAAGTGTGTTTTTATTATATTTTTTAACAGTCACGTTACTGTTGGTTGCTTGAATGCCGAATGCGTGACTAGATGTATTGAAAAGAAACGTTTTGCTTCAAAATTCGATTCTATATCGTCACAATTCGAGACGGAAACTTCTAGTCTATACCATGTTGTCTAGATATATTTGGTTGTAACGTATGATGCAATGAAATGTAACTGACTCTTGACATTGAAAAAATTATCTCAGATCTTAGTGTCGACCGTGAAGTCTTTTACCCACTTTTACGACACTGTTACTAATTACGATTTACCTATGCATGCAGAATCAACACACGTCTGTAGTATCCATACATATATCAATAATAGGCACTATACCTACTTAAGTCTATTTTTTTTGCATGAATATTGATGTGAACAAAGATCATACCTGGAAACCGATACGTTATGATTAAGAAACATTAATATAATAAATAAATAATTGATTATTCATTCAAAAATTTATTTAACTGTGCAATGCTACGTACCTACTAACAGTAGTGCTAACGAGATTTTTGCTGATAGATGATAGTATAACTTAATTTAGTTTTATCCTGTTACGCGGTAAATGTCTTCATTTAAATAATTTTCCACGTATTTTTTTGGTTTAAGTATCTACTTAGTATCAACATGCTTTTTGCATATGTCAATAACAACATGACCCACGCCCACGAATACTGACTACTGTTCATCAATCACTTGAACAACGCACAACTAGAAAATTCTGACTGAAATTTCAATAAGTAATCGTCAACGGATGATTTAATAGCAGCTATTGTTTTATCATTAACCCTTTGACCGCCACGTTAATAACGAAAATCTGAGTTCTCTACACCAAGCACTAGAAAAAAAAGGGGTATTTTTGGCGTGTCATACCGTCGCGTCGTTGGTGTCGTGAGCAAGTTTTAACTTGACATCTAGAAACGTCCGTGGCGGTCAAAGGGTTAAAATCTAATTCGCCGATAATGTTGATACCTACTATAATAAAAACATCATTCATTTATAAAATATAAAAGAATAATAATAATATGCCTCATTGCTTGTCATTAGGTCATTAGGTATAAATCTAAATTAAAAATTGAGGTGATTACATATCCATCATCCTACCTCTTTGACTTGCAATAATCGAAGCCTTTACCTAAAGCCAATTTACCTAATTCACGAAGGCAATTTGCAAGCACATATAAATAATATCTATATCGATTTGATGACAAAGCGTTTTGCGAACCAATCGATAACTGTGTCATTGAATGACAATCGTGGGAATGAAAAAATCACAATCAGCTAGACAACCTTACTTTGCATAATCAATAAATACCTTTTCGCTTAGACTGATTTTAAGCATGTTAGTACTTACATGGTGGCCAGGCTGAGTGCTTCTCTGAATAAGTCTAGAGTTACACTCACACAGGTATTCATCGCCTGTCAGGTAGATAATACAATTCTTGTGATCAGATATTTGAAACCAAGTCTGATCTAGACATATTTGAGCTCACAGTAATAAAAAAAAATGAAATAACTGATAAAGATGATTACTTATGTAGTTTTTAGATTGCCTTTTAGCAGAAATGGATACCATTTTGTCTGCTAAGAGTTTAGTTTTACATAAATACTAGCCAGCAACTGTATATGCGATATATATATGTGATTAGGTACACTAAAAATGCAACGCAAAGATTTCCAGAATCGGTCCAATAGTTCTGAGATTCTCTCTTGCACACATAATTACGAAATTATACTATGTATATCTACTTAATAAAAAAAAAACAACTAAAAAAAACTTTATTTTTCTTTGTAGGTTGTTTTATAAGATTACGATCCCATCAACAATATCAACATTAAATTATTTGACGGGTGTCGACTGACGTAGGCTCCGTTTTGCTAGTTAGATTTGAAAGAGACCGAGCACAAAGCAGCCCCAATCCTGTCATTTGATAAAATTGGCTATGTGGCTGCCTTTCATTTGTAAGGCTTCGGCAATATACCTAATTATTACTAAGCCGACACACATGTTTCAAAGTTTTTTATTTTATAACAAATTAAAAGTATACATATTAACCGCGGACTATAGCCTAATCCCTCTCATTCTGTGAGAGGAAACCCGTGCTCAGCAGTGGAACAGTATATGAGTTAATAATGATATTTACCGCTCCATTAACTCGCGTAGCCGCTGTAGTTTCCGTAGCCGTAGCCATGGCCACAGGTTCGATTATTGCAACATACGTTACAAAGATTTCCATAGTCTAGAAGTTGTTGATCCGGTTTTAGACGTTTGTAAATGTTATTAATTTATAAAGCGACGCGTCGCCAATTCTAATTCTTATGCTTGTTATATACCTATTTTACATAAAATTAGTTTTATTTATTTATGCCAAATAAAAAAGTAGGTTTAGTTTACTCAGTGTAAGCTGAGAATTGAATTTAGTAAAACGCAAAATAATATATTAGCATTTTTGGTTGTATTAAGGTAATAATAAAAAGAATGCGTTCGTAAACATACAATGCAGCTTTATTGATAAGATAACTAGAATTGACGATGATTTATGTACTAGACTGACAGGTCGTCAGTAATAATTTTACTAATACGCCTCACCATAGTTATTTTTGGAACGTAATGTTTACCTACTATTGTAGTCTTTGGTTGAAACGGCGTATCACTTCGTTATCACCACTTTTTAAGATAGCAACGAGCTAGTGATATTCCTGTAGATAGGTATGTAATTAAAAAATAACAGTAGTAGGAACAACGGCGCGACATGTTCACTGTGGGGTAAGCTTAATCCATTTAACGAATATTATCGCTTTAACTAAACCGGCGCGACCGCGGCGAAGCCCTACTTCATACGAGTGGGCGAAAGACCGCTTACAAGTGTCCCCGGTCCGTAGTGGTCCGATAGTTTAAATCCGCACATAATTATCATAATCACAAACCCATCTAAAGTTATCCTCGCGATGGCATTGTCCAAGGAAGTCTGTATTCAACTGTTTTGCCCTTCCATAAATGGGTTGACTTTGTTGTGTCCATAATAATGATTACACTCATTAGAGCAAAAGGCCAAGAAACTAAATATTTCATTGTCAAGATGTTGACCTATAATCATTCATATCAGGAATTGGATCAGAGTGAATTACCGATAAGATTATAGCAACTCTAAGTAATTTTTGTTCAGTAATATCTGATAATCGAGATGAAGTGAACAGGTGACAAGCCTATCTGTGTAAATAAGCATTACTTTTTCTTTTCTAAAAAACAATTGTGACGTCACATTGCTACTGTTTGAAATCAATAGTATTGTATTTTATTGTGTAATGTAATTGAAATAATCAAATATATAAGTATAATTTTCATCAAAATGATGCCTTGGACAACACTATATCCGTACATTCCCTATGGAAGCGGAATGGATAGAGGACAACCAGTTTGTGAGTACATCCTTTCTTGTCCAATTACCTTTTCATCCAGGGATAATTAAAAACGAAAAAACATTAAGTGTTAATTTGGAAAAATTAGCTCTGACGGTTTAAGTGGAGATCATAATTTTGCCTAATCTTTAACGCCTCAACTCATTGAATAATGGCGGACTCGTCTCGTTGTTGCTGCCGAGTATTATTTTTTAGCGATTCAACAGTTCGCGCATGGACTCCGGGACCCAAAAACAATAGAATTTACATTGTCTGTAATTAGTTTTGACGGTTGACTGGTTAAAACACCTATATTACCAAAGGCAAGCTTCTATAATCAATCATCGTATAATATTAAATTGACTACCTACAAGTTACAGTTTACACGATAATTATAAGTATCTACAGCGAACTATTAGTTGGTAAATATGTCAGTTCATCGGATACGTTCACATGTTAAAATTACAATTGAAGGCACCTACAAGAGAAAATGCAAAATTCTTAAGTGTTATTATCACTGAAATAAAACTACTTTTTACGGATTTTATCGCGTTATATTATTGATATTATGCGTTTATTATGTTTCGGCGTTTCTTCTCAGAGGTCGTCAGCTAGGAAATGCCGGATCCATCTAGTATTAATTAATAATTAGTAATAAATATTGATCATGTAACAATAAAAATGTAGGGTAGCTGTCAGTAATTAGGATAATCAAGACGCCCACCACCTCAGTCTACCCGTGACCATAGACTCAGGGTCCGAAACGTCGGGATTAATAATATCAATATAACGCGATAAAATCCTTAAAAAGTAATAATAGTAAAATAGTTTTATTTCAATTCGCGTAAATGTCAGAAATCAATATGTTATTATCACGTTACCTCACACGCTTCATGATTCATCTGGTCCATTCAACCGTTTTTAACCGACCGTCACACCACTGCACCGTGTAAAAATACATAGGTACGGTTTTGATAATTGCGAACGCAATAACATAAAGCAATCAGTGTTATCGCTTGCAGTTTGCACGACTATAATAAACACTCGACTACAACCGCACTCACGAACTATGGATGATTACTGATCATTATAACTACATTACTATATTAATGACAAGAGAAAATAAAATAGACCATGTGTAATTTCTATCGTTCTATCCTGTATCGTCCCACTACAGGGTAAAGGCCTCCCTCTCCCATTTGCCTCATCTCTATTCTCTGCTAATGGCCAGTCCTTACGGCATCACTACGGCTCATTTTATGCTAAGCTTATGTGTCATGTACCTACTCTTGCCAATATCGGTTATGAAGTGTTCATGAATGTATGCAATCAGTTATATCATTTACTTAGTCGAAAATTATCCTGGTTATGTCGTGCTTTAGATTTTACTCTATTCTTGTTTATTAAATTGACTGTCAATTATATTTAAACTTGCTTCCGCTACACGGACTACAATCATGAAGTTAACAAAATCATGTAACTAAAATGGTCAGAACGCACGAACAATCAAGGGGAAAGCAAGGCCGTAATTTAATCTTAATATGACAAAGTCTATAGTGTATTTGAATCACGGGTAGATATTGTACTCACGACTTAACTTGAATGTAACCGTATTCGATGTCTGCGTCATCTTCGTACAATAAAGTGCTCAATAACGGCCTATAAAAATTAATTCCTGTATTTGTGTATGTGTGACATCTCGATCATCATGATATGCGGTTGATGCGAGCCGCGTGACCGCTCGGCGCCACTCCAGCGCACGTCGCGAACTTGACCCACTTCTCCCGAGAGACCATTGTCTTCGCGCTAACCTCGATCATCGACGCTCGAGCACCTCGAAATTATCTCTCATAAAGTATTCCTCAACGCCACCTCGGGAAAAACAATTGTTTTCATGACCTTTCCTATAATAACGGATCTTTAAATAACCCACATTTATTCTATAGAACAATCCACATTTCGTGTCATCTAATTGTGAACTTTCCCCACTTTCTTTTTGATCACCGGTTTGTGATATAGAATACCGTTATTACGCCGTGTCATTGGCCCGGTAAAATACATGGTGTATATATATTTTCCACGATGATGAGTAACAGTTCCGAGCTTCCGGAACTATCGACTTCCTGTGGCCGATAACAAATGTCGCCTATTGAAACAAAAGCGAAAGTATTTACCTAGTTTAGTGTTTGCCTTACAGACACGAAAACCATAAAGGGTTAGGTTAGGGTAGATATTGTATGAGAAACTAAATTTCTTTTATTTCTATTTCAGGCATGTCCCTAGATGAAGGCAGACAATCGCAGAGGCCGTACAGATATGGCATGGTGTTGTTGTGCGCCGGTGCGCTTATCAACTGGCTGGGTCTGGCGGAGGACTACGCAGAGCCCGTGCGCTACGTGGGTGTGGCCTGCATCGTCGCAGGAGCCTTGCTCATCTGCGCGGCCATGTGTTGCTGGCTGCAGTCGCCCGCGAGGCAGCCGCAGACAGACCGCGCATCGCCTGACACACATCAAGTAAATTTTAATTTTAACAGTCTACTTTACGAATAGGCTAGCCTTTTTTTATACTTACTGAAAATCATTATGGATCATCCGTCACCCGAGGAGCCGGCAGGGTTTGTCGGACTCATACCGACTAAAAACCGCACTTTCCTTAACTTGCCTTATAGTGATGGCCTGAGAACACTCCAAAATGTCCAGAAGCGGTGGTATGACTTCGCATAAATTTTTGCACATTCTTTATACTTGTCACATAGACAATAAAGTTAGTAGGTACCTGTTTAAGTATGTGTATTGAAATATTTTTAGTAGGTTCTAAATAGTTTCCCTATGTATTTCTTCTCTTTGCCCGGAAACCCGGCAACTGCCCGGTAACTAAATTGTCCGTGCTATTTCCTAAATCAGCAACAGAGCTTTAATAATATTATTTGTATATTTCAGATTGACGATCCCATCCACGTAATATCGATGCCGGATGAAGAGACAATGCAGCAAAAGCCCCCAGACTACGACACAGTGGCGGGAGCACCGCCAACATACGACGACGCCATCAAGCTAAACCCCGCGAGGTTGCTACCGGCGACGAGTAGTGCACGACACGAGCTGCCGCCGACGCCGCACCTCACGGAAGCGACTATCATTCCCGGACAGCCAGACAACTCGGTCCCCCCAACCAGCCCGCTGACGTCCATCGCCCCCATCCACCGGTCACAGGTCCCAAAAACGCCGCCGCCGCCTTACAACCCTACACATGCCATCAGATGAAAGCCCGGCCGGACTACTTTGTTACTTTAAATAGACTGCTGTTTCATGTGATGAGACTCGTATATAATAATTAGTCCACGTTGTTGACATCGCAACAATGTTACGGTATTATATTTATATTGTACGTACATATCCTTACATGGAACTATTGATTTTATTTTATTTAGGTGGTCAAGTATATGGAGCGTTGCGTACTTATATGTGATAATAGGGAAGTTATTATTAGTTACTTTTTCCTGCTCTGTACATAATTATGAAATATTGTAAAATAGCGTTTTGTTAAAATATTTTCACAGGTACCTAGTTATATATTTAAACAAAACATTATTAAAATTTGGCAGATAAGTGAAAAACTCTTCCAATAATTATTTAATAAATTAGTGTTCTAAACAGAGCACCTCTATGGTTCCAAATAATTATAATGTAGGATAAGTCACCGGTTTGCCGCCGCGCATCGCGCGTAGATCAGGTCGGCCAGTTGACAAGAAGCATCGGTACATAAATATCTGTTAATATCAATTATAAGTATACATGCATTAGTAGTGTACTACGTCACTGTGCCATTTATACAGTACTCTGAATGTTCTCACTGGTGTATGTATCTGAAAATCAGTGTTATCACATGCAGCTGTTTCCTTAACTATAGGTATGCTCACGAGCCTATAGCAATAAGGCACACCACTGTCACTTTATTACACGCAAAAAAAAAACAATTAAATTGTACACAAATACAATCATCGGCAAGATGAGCTTAACATTAGATTTAAGGTAATGGAAATGTTACTGTTGTTAAAAGAATGAGTTAAAACTACACTTGATACATTTGGTTTGAAACTTGTCAACTTGTCATTGTTAGCTTGTCATTGTGATAATGACTGTTAGTAGCATCGTGTTAGCTATCGCGTTAATAATCTTAGTAGAGGTATTATAGTTTCCTGTTCCGATTTGTCTATTCTAGTCTTCAAATTAAAGCATATTTACTTAAATATCTGTTAGATCATCCAGTCATGCATAATAATTTGTAATTTGTACATATTCTGATTGCACAACTTGAAGATTTCGAACAAAGTGACGCTCATTATATGTGATTATCAAATTTACATTAGAATAAAAATATTTATATCAACTCGGAAGTGTTCGGGCATGTGCTAGTCAACATGCTCGATGGATATTACTTTTCAAAATTTTACAGTATAATAAGAATTAGACATGTTTACTGCAGTGGATTTAAAGTTAATGAATGCAGTCAAAATATCACACTAACGTCATTGTATCGAAGTAGACAACTAATTAAATCGAAACCAGCCTTATGTTATTTGGAAATTAACGAGTTGGTAGTCGATAAGGAATAGAATTTACAAGACTCGGGAATCTTGTTCGCTATGGATCTCATGGCCTAACAAGTTTAGTAACATAAAATTGCAACGTAAGCAATACATTTATTAAAATCATCATTGACGTTCATAAATAGCCGTATGCTTTCGAATGATAAAAATGGGACCAATATACTGTTTTAAATAATACTTAATCGTGTGCTTATACGAATTGATTCAAAAAGCGCGTGCCTGCAAGTCTTTCTGAGGATTTTACAATGCTGAAGTTGTGCATTTATTATTTGTACATTGTACAAAGTTCGGAAGATAAGAGTGTATATAAACAAAAAAAATAAATGTTGTTGAGAGAGAAATGTTTTATTTACCTATGTTATAACTAAACCTACCTTCCGTTGCTAGCAAATAAAAATAAAAAACATAAAAATATTAGATCATCTCATAGCTAAATATATAGGAGAAAGGTCGTCCTTTTACCCTACCCTACCGAGTGGCCTGAACAGTAAAATAATGATCAACAAATTTTGTGGCGTGCATACGCATCTTTAGCTTTAAGTTCTCTGATGATCGTAAGGATCGCAAATGTGTATCACAGACGAACTCAAAACTACGCTGGTCAACCGATCTGCAAGGTTAAGCTGCGATAGTCGCAGTCAGTCTGTGGATGGGTGACCATTCTTAACAGATCGAGACCCCTCCGTGCCTCGGAGAACATCTATGACAATCGCTAGTGGTAGTTAAAATTTCCACAGGATATCGGTATTGCCTAGAAATTGGGTTACGGAGGTCTGATGACAATGGCTTCGTGTAAAATACTGTATTCAGCCGCATCTGGTTAGACTGGAAGCCGACCCCAACATAGTTAGAAAAAAACTCGGAGGATGATGAGACGAACTCAAATCGTGTTTTAAGATAAACGAGGGTTCTAGGATTGGTAAAATAAAGTAAAGAAAGAATGTGAGCATTCCGACGAAGGCGAATTGGAAGCCACTTTAGCTTAGTGCGAAATTTTGATTTATGATCATATTTGCGTAAACCAAACCAAGCTTACTGAATTGGTCCTCAGTGAGATCATAGCTAGCTGACATCAGCATAGTCAAGTCTGTACTTGACTTGCTCTTGCCTGTGCAAGAGGAGAGATTGTGCAAGCGATCTTAGTGGCAGTTGGAAAAAGTTGCGTAATCGTCTCAAGGATCCTGCTGAAACAAACATACGATGCGGCGGCGGCTGCGCAACGGTAGTACAACATATTAATTAATTGCTGTCAATACTCTAATACTGAATAACAACTTTCCTTTTTTAATAATCTGTGGATCACACAAAATTTGGATGGGAATCGAACCCTGAGCAAAGGTAGTGGCAAGGTGACCACTTTAACCGCTAAGCCAAACGTGCAGCCTTTGTGTAGCCGTGTGCCCGTGAAGCATAATATATTCAATAAAAGAGCTGATGTTAGCATTTTTAGCCCCCCCTGTTCATAATATTTAAATGTCTTTGGGACATTAGACTGCAGACTGGAATAGTTACAGTGTAGGTATGTATATTCCTGTAATTTCTGACACGATGAAAAAACATTTGGATAAACCAATTTTATTCTATTTCTAATTTTATGCTTAAAAAGGATGTTGCATAGGTACAACCGTACACGGTACACCCTATAGGTTTGTAATTAATTCCAATAATTTATTTATTGTATAGGTACTATCTAAACGATAGATATATTGTTTGATGCAGGCGGTATACAATGTGTTTGGGAAACGGTTACAGATACTTTAAGGGCTCAATGCTATCGACAAATACACTTTTACGACAAACACCACGCGAATGGCAGTCATGTTATTTTAAAATAGGGTATGTTCAATAAAATGCTAATATCTTTCAATTTAAGAAACCTACAGAGGTGCAAATGGCCTTATTGTAAAGATAAGCGTTGAGGCCATGGAATAATTAGGGGTTAGGAGTTTATATAAAAGTGCATTTGTCGATAAAATGGAGCATATAATAAGCCCTTAAAGTATCAGTAACCGTTTCCCAAACACACTGCATAATCGGTCCTTGTGGACACTTGTGGAGGTCTATGGGGCAGGCCTTTGTTCAGCAGTGGTCTGCGTACTTTTAACATAGAGGTCAGTGAGTGGTCTGATGATGTGATTATGTTAAATAAATCTAATCTATGGCACACCCACTATTGTCACTTGGGCTTGGCTGCCACTTTCAGTGTCAGTTCATGACAGTTACTTTAACAATGGAAGCAAAGTTAAAGACTTTAAGTTAGCGTGCCGCTGAGCTGGACAAAAAATAAAGGTACTTGTAACTTTAGGGTTGCCATTTAAATTATTTTACCCCAAATATCAGTTTTTACCAGACAGCGCCAGAAGAGAGTTATGTTCTCTATCTACCTACAGGGCTTATTTAGCCCTAAGTTATTTATAACTAGAAATAAAACATCTAAGCCAAATTATATTTTTTTATTGTCTTTGAAATAGTACCAATTTATTATGAACATTTCTTATTCTTTCCTTTGGTTCAAAACATGTTTTAGTTCCTATTTTCTTCCTTACCTATCTTCACTAAAGAACTATTATGAAAGTATTTGCTGCATATTTTAGAGCTTTTCTTAGGCAGCCAGATGTTTCTCCTTGTTACTTTAATCCAGTGTTGTTATGGATATCCATATCCGTAACCGAAACTATCGGATATCCGAAAAAAAAAATATCCGTAACCGTTACCGAATCCGAAATAAAAGTTTTGGATAGTTTCGGATAGGGCGGAGTCTAACCAATTGATCTATGAGTCTAACTAAATACTACAAAACACTCGTACGAATTAACTGTGCACTCCACTGGAATGCGACACCTCTCCCACTACCTAATGACGTCACAGCGCGAGGTGCACAGCTAATTCGTACGGGTTATACTTTATAGTAAATATGACACGTCGTGACAAGTTTTTGTTTTTGCCCGGCCGGCAGACCACCGCGCGCCCGTTTATATTTTTCATTTTACAGTTCCTTAAAAAATTAATATCCGTAACTGAAACTATCGGATAATCCGAAATAATCTAATATCCATAACCGTAACCGAAACCGATATTATATTTTACCAATACCCATATCCATATCCGGATCCGAAATTATATATCCATAACATCCCTGCTTTAATCCACCATTTTCATGATTCTGGTTTTTCGGCATATCTGAAAAACCAGAAGGCGTTAAGGTTAAACGACAAATACTTAATTATTCATAAAAAAAATATTTAACGAAATTATTAAATTCTATGTTCATTTCCTTACTAGGTATTTTCCATTAAGAACTGGGGCAATTTCCCAGCACAAAGTGGCAGCACTGAACTTTTTGAAGGACTTGTATCCATGGTCATGAAATAAATTAAAAAAAAAAGGTTATTTTTTATCAGTAAGTAAAAATAATAAAATAGCCGCTTATTTCACTTTGAATAGCAGTATCTGATCTAAACTAGATAATAAAGCATCACAACAAGTGTTAAATTGAAAAACTTTTAGCAAATAAACAAAAAAATGTGATACTTACGAATGAAAAGATAAACCGGGAATTTTCTTCTCACTATCACTTTTGCAACCAAGAACACTGCACCGTACCATTTTGCAGTATTAGATAAAGATCCTGCTCAACAGCGAACACATAATACAAAATTGATGAACTAATCAATAAAAAATTCAATGTATATCTCAATCTGTCCCGAATGCTCAATCAAAACGTCAAAGTTTGTTTAGCAAATGAAGTGCTGACCTTGAAAAAAACGGCCACGCGATGAGGGACAAAAAATAGCATATCGTTATCTCTTTTCTTCTCGTGCATCTGGTGTATATTTATCCCTTTTTTTTGCTGAAGAGAGATAGATGACTGTATCCAGCAGTCTATAGTTTCCTCTGTCAATTCCATTACTTCCATTAGTTTCCTCTGTCTACGAATGGAAGTAATGGAATGGAACATTGTTGCCTGTTGAGTGTTGACCAGGGACTTGAAAACGAAATTTATTTCGTTCCGCTCCACGAAATGTTATCTCATAACGTTCCAAAATTTATAACGTTACTGGAACTTTATGCAATGTATAACGTTATAAAATTATAACGTTATAGAATAACATTTTAGCAGAACAATATTGGAACGAAGTTCCTTATCGCGCGTTGTGAAAGGGGGCTAGACGGAAAAAATTCTTACGAAAAGAAATTTTTAATTATTAAATTTTAATGAAAGGAACCATCATCATTTAATGAAGGTTCCATCCGGGTGTCCTTGACACCTCTCCTTTTTTTTTTCCATAACGTTACTGACTTAGTAAGGATACTAGATATATCGTTCTGTTACGTAACAGTTCCAACTGAGTTATAGTATAACGTTATTCTTTCACCCCTACACACCGTGCTACAGGGTTGCCAGATTTACAATTTTAATCGTACTCATACGATTTTTTCGCTAAAGTTCACGCCGGCCTTATACCTGCAAACGCGATGCACCTAAAACCTTCACGGTTGACCAGTTTTCACATTTATCTCTATAAGTATAGAGTCGAAAATTAATCAACGGCCAACGATCTTCCAAACAAATTACGGGTTCGATCAAAAGTAAATTAGAAAAGATCGGACAAGATGTAAATACGAAGAATTATTTATGCTAGGTTGCCATTCTGCACGCGGAAGTCGGGAGTCGCGGCGAGGTGTGACCTTGCTGGCCTAGCGATAAAGCTGGCAACGTTGTATAACAAAATAAGTAATGTTACGTTTTGAGTTATAATTATAACGTTATTATATAACGTTCCATTACTAATTTCGTTACGTATGTCATAGTTTTATCAAAATAAAGAATTTCGTTACGTTCCTAGTGGAACTTTACAAATTAACGTTACGATAACAGTATATAACGTTATTTTCTATAACGTTTCAAGTCCCTGGTGTTGACTGTATCATGTCATGTCACTAATTCACTATGTCTGTCTATGTCAGTCTGTAAGTGTCATATGGGTAAAGTAAACAGCTAAAAATTGTCCGCTTTTGCCTAACAAATCAATCAAACAACACAATAAAGTCCTCTTGATATCAATGAAATTGCATGTTAAAAGTGGTACGGAACCCGAAAGCCACTACAGTGAATATAATCATCATCTATGAAAAATATGCCGGTAGAAATAAATAGCCTGATAGAGGGATGGCTCGAATTAGAAAGCGACCCAGGGTTGTTTACGCTATTGTTAGAGGATTTTGGAGTTAAAGGGGTTCAAGTAGAGGAAATATATGACCTGCATAAACCTTTAGAAAGCCCAGTCTATGGGTTTATATTCTTATTTCGATGGATTGAAGAGAGACGCTCCCGCAGGAAGTTTGTCGAACAGATTGAAAGCTTTGTACGCGATGAGGAAACTATAAACAGTATATTTTTCGCACAACAAATGGTCCCGAATAGTTGTGCCACTCATGCTCTGTTATCAATATTGCTGAATTATCCTAACCTTCATTTAGGAGAAACTCTTAGCAGACTAAAGGTAAACACTATCTTCTTTTGTTAAAATTAACACAATTATGCTAAAGGCATACAAAAGAAACAATCCCTACAATACAAAAGTTTATCATAAACTATTATAAAATTGATTTCTGACATTTACGTGAATATTATACATTGAAATAAAACTACTTTTTACGTAGTTACTTTTTAAGTAGATTTATTTCAATATTATAAATATAAATATTTTTGGGACATTTTACACAACACCATCTAGTCCCAAACTAAGCAGAGCTTGTACTATGGGTACTAGACAATGGATATAATACTTATATACTTTTTTTTTGTAAATACATACTTATAATACATAAATGATTACTTAATCACTTTGTCTTAATCATTTGACAGCATCACACTCTAGGCATGAACCCAGAGAACAAAGGGTGGGCAATTGGCAACACCCCAGAGTTAGCCTGTGCACATAACTCCCATGCCATCCCTCAAGCCAGGAAAAAAGCTGATAAAAATGCTGGAGTCTCTACAGGACGCTTCACAGGTGAAAGATAGAAATATAATACAGGTGTTAGATTAGATTACCATAAGCAATATTTATAATTACATATTACATATATTTCATAAAGTACTAGCGACCTGTACTGACTTCGCACAGGTGCAATGTACTAATAACACTTATCTGTAAATTATATTTGATAATTGAATCTCTCTGTCACTGTCTACTTTCTCAAAAGAACAGAAAAGGGATGGTTTTCCTTTTCTGTTATTTTTGTAAGAACAACATACAACAACTAAACCCCTGTATAGACTGCTAGACCTGGCTATCAAACCCGGGATGTAACACCTAGCAGCCAATGATGCACTTCTAATGTTCTTATTTTTGTAATGTGATCTATTCTACTACTGTGGGTTCCATAAAATGTTTGCAGGTGAAGCATACCACTTTGTATGTTTTGTACCTATCAATGGGCATTTATTTGAACTTGATGGCCTCAAACCATATCCTACTGATCATGGGCCATGGGCTTCAAATGAGGACTGGACGGATAAGTTTAGGCGAGTCATGGCTGAGAGACTTGGAAGGGATGCTGGTGAACAAGTCCATGATATTAGGTATGAGCAATTAATGTTCAATCTTCATCAACATTATAAAATATCAATTAATAATGCATTTTTATGTTGCTGCACACATATTTTTTTAATTGTTCAGGTTCAATTTGATGGCAGTTGTACCAGACAGAAGGTTAGCTCTAACACAAAGGTTGAATGCACTTGAACTCAATCAAAAGAGAGTAAAGGAAGCAATCTCAAAAATCGGAAAGCATTTACGACATTTATTAGCAAAACGCAGGGAAGTGAATGGTAAAGCATATTGATATAATTTCAGTAACATGTCTAAATTTTAAATACATATTTACCTCGTTAGTCTAGCGCGACCTAATCGCGACTGCAACGATAGAGGCCCTGGGTTTAGCCCTGGCCTTGGGCAATACAGATTATGCTGGTTATGTTAATAGGCAAAAATTACCATCTTTGATTTATGTATCTTCTAATCTGTATTTCAGATTTAGGTATTGTTGACTTAACCTTTTGACCGCCACGGACGTGTATAGACGTCAAATTAAAACTTGTTAACGACGCCAACGACGGCATGGCACGTCAAAAATAACACTTTTTTTAGTTCAAAACAAATACCTATACAAAAATTTGTTTTTTTTTTTACCTGTTATTAGATACTAGAAGAATTTTTCGCTTGGCGTAGAGAACACGGATTTTCGTTATTGACGTGGCGGTCAAAAGGTTAAACATGACTAGACTTCCCACATTTTCCCCTAAAAACTATAAAGCTTATTCTAAGAATATTAACCACACATTTCCATATTCTTTATAGAACAAGGTGAATTAATATCTGAATGCAGTAATGAAAACTCAATCAACGAAAATATAGTACAGATTAGTGAAGAGACCATACTAACAGCTTTAGAGTCATCACAATTACAGCTGTATGATGTGGACTACACACAACCTATCACAATAGAGATTGGAGCTAATGACAGGCCACAGCAAGACAACAGTATTATTTTAGGTAAGCTACACAGTATTTGAATAAAACAATCATTTTATATGTATAATGGTCCCTAAGCAAATAAAACTACTTGAACAGAGGACATTAGTTTTTATTGTCCCAAAAATCCTAAGCACAGTGTTAATAATAATAATAAATAATCATACAATAATATTAATTAACAATAAAAAAAAATTCTTTCTCAGTTGAACCCGCGGAGCAAGGTGCCATTATAAAATTTATAACTATCAATAGGGACAATCAAATTGTAGGGGATGTAAGTATGCTTACAATATTTTTCACACATCTTACTGTTTTGTTTTCGTCATTGACTATGTTCTGGGTGCAATGGCAGTGATAGCCTAGTGATATGACCATTGGACTGCCAATTCTACGATCTCGAGTTCGAATCCAAGACACGGATCTCTGACTTTTCGAATTCATGTGCATAATTATCACTTTCTTTTTGTATATTTTTGGCATTTTCCATGCTAAGATTTTAAAGTTATTTAGAATTATCACTTGCTTAACTGGTGAAGAAAAACTTCGTGAGGAAACCTGCATACCTAAGGGATTTTTCTCGACGGTGTGTTAAGTCTGCCCAACCATACTGGGCACACAGGCACACTAGGCGCACCCGTGCCCAGCAGTGGGGCAGTATATGGATTGATGATGATGATGTTCTGGGTTCAATTTCCTTATTATGGCAATAAAATATTACTACATGCACAGTATTTTATTCTACAAATATTTTTAAAGATATCTATATCAATTGTTATATTGTATATAAAAAATGTTTCTTTCTTACTTTCTTTCAATTCAGGTAAAGCAAGACAAAAATCATTTTCGCAATAATTTTATAAAATGTTTTATATTTTTATGAATAAGACTTTCCTTTCTTACTACACATCATAATCTGCTAATGCTGTCTATTTATAAAACTGTAATGTAATGTTTCAGCTTTATCCCACTTCCATTACTGCTCTGGTAAAGAGCAATGACTCACCAGTACTGGTTTGCTGTGAGACGGAACCTGATCAACCCATCAAACTGAGGAAGTTACTTCTTACACATTCTGAACTGAATGCTTTGATGAGTAGCATTGTTAATGAGGTGCAGCAGTGTCAACAGGCTCTCAATGATGAGAATGATAAGAGGGATATGTACAAGGTAAGGTTTCTGGTTTATTTTGTATCATGGCTGTCTTAGGTCAACCAGGCCCATTGACATTGACCATGAAAACTTGAATGCTTTTATCATTCTTTTTTATAAGCCAAGCCGGGGCGTGTCCTTATTGAAAAAAACTGTTAATAATTTTTGTTTGTAGTTTGTACAACAAAGCTCCTCTTTTGCAATACTTATTGGAAAAGTGGTTGAATGTTTGAAAAAAAAAAGAATAATCAAACATTCAACCACCTTAGAAAAAAAATAATTTCCTGTTGAGGTGGACGACTGTCGCCGTACGCACAACTACGACGAGTTCATCTGCACGTTCCTGTCCATGCTGGCGGAGCGCGGCGCGCTGGGCGAGCTGGTGGCGGCACAGCTGGAGCGCGGCAGATCCGCGCGGGCCCGCCGCCGCCGGCCTCGCCCACGCCCCCGCGCCAGGCCCAGGCCGAGGCCTCGCACACGGAAGTAACTCGATATACCAACATTTTAATATGTGCCACTCATTTACGTTGCTGGAAGCAGACGACGCAGGATAAGGAACTTAATATCAGCTACTGTACTATGCATGCCGTTACGTTTTGTTGTAAGTTACTAATTGTATAAGTACAACTTTTTTTTAGATCTTGATATAATTTTCTCAATATTTATGTAGCGGGACTACTATAATATTATTTTATTGAATGCGATACTTTAGTGTTTTGATATGTGTATTTTAAAGATAAGTAAAAAAACTAGTGTTTAAAAACGATTTTTTATTATCATACTACGAACAGCGCCGTATTTACATGGTCATCATATTGTTAAAGAAATGTAACAACAACGATTGATTATTGTTTTCTTAGGCACGTACTTCATTGAACAACATTCTTATATATTTAGCTAACGAGCATATTACGGTGTGCGCATCGACCACCATCGTCTAGCGACGTTAATTAGACAACACTATCGATTTATCGTCAGGTATAGCTTAGTTAAATATTCCACATATATCCATATTCCACAAATATTGCTCTGCACTAAGTGACGATCTAAAATCATTTCTGACGATGGATTGATGGTGTGTATAACGACTTTATCGATACGCATAATAAATTATTGATATAAAAGTGGTAAGGTAATGGTAAAATTGTGGCTATATTTAAAATACAATTGACTCGAAAGCACAATCATGAAAACCATTAAGTTACAATAATCGAGAAGGTTATTATAACAATGAATAGTTACATAATAATATAATGCCGAAATAATAGCAAGGATTTAACGAACCAACAATTATTGCCATCTGTTCTTGTAATTGTGGAATAAAAATAACAGCATTTTCTCACGCTAAAAGAAACTATGATTAATGGAGACTTGAATTTCGATGCTAAAAGTGAAAGTGAAATGTGATGATATCTGTACTCACACAACAACGCTAATTCCGATATGTAGCGATACTGTTGACAACGATTAACGACATGACATACAAACTATTGATTTCGAAAGGCAAATTACTCTTAAAATACATTTTTTCCAAAACACTCATTCATAACATTTGTTCATTTGGCGTCACTGACAAGATATCAATACCATTATAAGAATAGTTGTTTTATATTATAGAAGTATAACATGAATACACCGTAGCTAAGTGTTACTTTCACAGGGCTCGTATATAATAATTTATGTCAACGACTATAATTAATTATATATTACATACACTAATTTATGCTTTGTTGATTTAATATACCTTATATTACGTATCAAACAGATATGGAAGCCGAAAAAATTATATTGCCAGTTACAGTTTATTTATTGCATAAAAAGGCAAATGACTCGATGATAGTGCTATATCACAGACTAACGAAAATATTACACAACTTACATCCACTACAATCATATATGGCACTAGCAACTAAAACCTGATACTACAATGTAATATTAAAGGCAGTGTTTGTAAATATTGAGTGAAACTCATTAAGTGGGCATTTATAAACTTATACATTTTGCATGCAGCTAATTCATTGTCATCTCTGTAGCTCGAAGTCGCAGACTTTGGCCTTTCAAATCCTGTTACATTTCAATCACAATATAAATGAATTTCTACTGCTACAGGTGTTTCAACAATATACTCCCTCACTAGTTAGAAAAAAATAATAATACTCGACAATAACAATTCATAAAACCATTACAATATATAAGAAGAACAAATTGGCAGTAGCACCAGTTACCATAACATAGCGACGCACACGGTCTCAGGTTCACAACCAAAACTTATTGCTATTATCACTACTTGAAATTGCACTACTTTGGGTACAGATAAAATTGTGAATTCCAAACGGAAGCGTAAAATTAAAACTAGATCTGCGTGATTTGAGCGAAATAAACGCACATGCATCAACTATCGCACTCCGCGTGAATTCATTCAAAATAACACTTAATTATTTGATCAAAATAATATCCTCAAAATTTTACTAACAAAAAAATCTACATCAAACCTTAGCACACTATTCACTACCGCATACATTCATAGATAAGGAACAATATCATCAATCAATAATTATATTAAAATAACAATGTATGTAGTTAAATGTCCAATATGAGTGGAACATGGTGTGGTGACCGGCCGGCGGGCGGAGCGGGCGGAGCGGGCCGGCAAACGGCAACCGGCTGCGGTGCGGGGCGAGGCGGCGAGCGAGCGCCGCGCCTTCAACTGTCCGCGCCCGGCGCCTCCTCCACTTTGTCCTCCTTGGCCAACTCCCCCAGCACGCCGGGGATCGGCAGGTCCTTCAGCTGTCTTTTTTCGATTTCTGCCTTGAACTGCTCGATGTCTTGCGGGCTGTAAAATAAATGATCAATGTTCTAAGATATGTTTCTATTTCAGTACGCATATTTAATACACGCAGACTATTATATTTTTAATAATTCAGAATAGAA
The DNA here is from genome assembly GCA_964056405.1 of Acronicta alni. Lineage (NCBI taxonomy): Eukaryota > Metazoa > Arthropoda > Insecta > Lepidoptera > Noctuidae > Acronicta > Acronicta alni. The sequence goes on along the minus strand of OZ043927.1, from coordinate 8,976,352 downwards.
TCAAATTGAATAGAATTCTCTCACTCTGTGCTAAGAGCTGTGTAGCGTTTAAAGGAATAAGAGGTAAAGCTGTCAAACCTGATCTGCACGAAGAGTATGCCGTTAATGAGGTTGAGCATGTCGATGACGGAGGCCATGCCGGGCGGCTGGATGTGCAGCGGCGGCGGCGCAGGCGCAGCGTGCGGCGCGCGGGCGTAGGCCTCGGCCAGCCGCTTCTGCAGCACCACCGCCTGCTGCGTCAGGTGCCGCAAGCACTCCGACGACTCGCGCGTCTTCTCGTGCTTCTCACCCAACTAATCAAATGTTTTTATATTACGTTACAAACAAGTTTGCGAGGGTTTTATGGGTAAGTAATTCTTCTTTGACTGTCACTGTTGGACACGGCAGTTTACAAGGATTGACAGATTGCTGGAAGCCCCTGCAGCGTACAAAACATGCACGCTGAAATTGGAAGGAACGTCTTGTTGTTCTACTTCACGAAACACGGGAAGTTTTACAGGCACGTGGCATATGGCTCATGGTATGGTATACTGACCAGCTGCTTGTATATGGAGTAGGTCTCCTTCTCGTGCTGCAGCGCGGCGCGGAAGTCTCCGAGGCAGGAGAGCGTGCGCGCCAGCAGGTGTCGCGCCACGGCCGCCTTGAGCGAGCGCGAGCCGTGCGACGCGCACGTCACGCTCAGCGCGCGCTCCGCGAACCGCAGCGACAGCTCATACTCGCCCACCGCGTGCAGGATCAGCGCGATGTTGCTCTGCAACAAACGTTATGCACACTACAGATACAGACCGAACGCCTAGCGCCGAGCGGACGCTGCCATCATAATAACATTTATCATTTTTGTGTCTCTATTAGAAGCGGACTTTATGGAAATTCAGCGAATAGGAAATTATTTAAACCACAAAATAAAACACGTATTGTACGTGATGTTCAACTTACATCGAGCAACGCCATCTCCGGATGATTCTCGCCGCAAACGAGTAACGCGAGGTAACGTGCGCGATACAGCAACTTCAGCGCCGTACTCACTTGACCGTTGGCGAAGCAGTATAACGCCAAGTGAGACTAAAATAATTATAAATATATAGTTTTAGAGATCATACAAAACATGCTACTACCACTTCTAGGTTATTTTTAAAAATCTCAAAATCGTAGTAATGTATTTTTTTCATCAATTATGTATTGATTAATAAAAAAAAGGCATAAATGTAGATGACCTCTAACTCAATATTATATATCTATAAATCACAAAAATATTATACTTCAGTTACATGTAGTGGAGTAATTTCAAGCATTTTTGAAAACAACTCAGTCTTCTTACATTTAAAATTAATAATTGATTGTACGACAATGGGTTTCAAACGTTCTAATTTAAACAATACTTACATATTCAGTAATTGTATAGGGATGATCAATTCCATTGACCCGCTCGGACATAAGAACAGCTTTCTGCTGATACGCCATAGCGTCCCTGTGCTCGCCGGTGACGTAGCACAGTCGCGCCACCATGCGGAGACACTGCGCGATCTCGCCGTGCATGGCGCCGTACACGTTGTTCAGTAAGTTCAGAGCTTCAGCAATCAGCTCGTGACCCTCGGACACAGCGCCTGCCTGGATCTTGTTCTGACCAGTCGTGTAGAAGTTGTATGCGTCGGAGGCCTACGAAATTGTAATATTTAGGAATTAGGGAAAATTATCTTTGCTTTAAGTCTACGGGACAGTGAGGAAACTATATAAAAACTTGGGACGCGAGGGTAAAGTAGTTTTTTACTTACTCTTGGATTGATATGTTTGACGACTGGGAAGATATTCATGATATCCGACGCGGTAAATGGCGCCTTATTCTTGCTATCAAAATCATATTCGCGTAACATCAACTGAAGACCAACTTTCAGCGCAAATGATCTGTAAATTGAAAAAATATTAGCTCCAGAATCTTAAATGATAAAGCAAATGGGATATTTGGATAGAAAAAAAAAGGAAAAGAAAAAAGAGATGACCTGACCTGAGAAGTGAAATTTTCTGTAAACCATGTTTCTCGATAACAGAATCCATGCTGTCTGCATTAAGTTCATAACCCCAGTACGCCTGAAATAAATAATAAAAAAATAGAAATTCATTGTAGATTACAACAATAGATTTTATTTATCAAGAAGTTTTGATCGGTACTTTCCTTTTGTAATAAACATACCCAGGTGTTAAAAATTACTAATTTTATATGTTAAAATGAACCTTTTATGTGAAGCACTACGGAAAATGAATTTATTATTTAACAAAACCAATCAGGCAGTTCGTACTCATAGAGAACATGCCACTGGCATCACCAACGCCGCGGCGAAGTCAGTTTATTGTCACCGTCACTCGCTACGAGACCCCCGTGCTAATCGCTTCGCTTCCTGTACATTTTTAGTGCGTGGAGTTGAGTAGGTATTTATGTACCTCCGTATAGGCTTTTTTAGCTGTTGTAACTAAGACGATTAGTTTCACATTTACATTCGATCTCACTCCTAGGTTTGATAGAACGTATATTTACATTATAAATTACGTAATAAATATATTTTTATAAATAAATCATTAATTAATAAATTTTTATTGGATAATAAGTAGGATAGATAAATTATTATGATTAAGCAGTTTATACATATAGGTATTTCTTTTACCCAGGATTTTAAAGTTTAATTCTACGAATCGTGGATCAACTAAGTTCTCAAGAAGCTGTCAAAAGTAAAATAAATGGTTGAAAAGAGTATAGTTGCAACATTTTGACTATATTAATACGTTAATCTATTGTTTTGTCGTTTGGTATTTTGTCTTGAATTGTGATTGTCAGAATAAATTTTCTTACTTCCTTTTTCTGTTACGATTTTTTATAGCTCGATACCAGTCTGCCCGTTACGAGGAAGTGAAAATCAGTTAATCGATGCGCTTACCTTAAGTTCGTGTTTGATGTGTGTGAAGAGCGATTTGGGTGTGAGGTTCTGCCAGTCGGGGTGCGGTGAAGGCGGCGCGGGCGCATGCGCGTGGCGGCGAGCGCGCCGGCCCCGCCCCCCGCGAGCCCCGCCCCGCGCCGCGCCCGGGCCCTCCGCCGCGCTCAGCGCCGGGCTGGGGCACGCGCCCACCAGGCAGTTCAGGAAGTGTGCCACGGCAGCTCCGATGCACATCGCCTCGCAACCCTGCGCAAATACGTATCATTGGATTCTACTCATTTATACAATAGATATTGTGGAGTATATTCTGCTACACCGGTATGACATCCAAAATATATTAAAATAGTGTTTATAGATGTTACTGTGCAGGTAGCGCACGTTGAAGTGTTACTGACCTGAAGGTAGGCGGTGTAGATATGCTTAGCGGCGCGCAGCAGCAGTTCCCCGAGGGCGATGGCGTGCAGGTAGGCCAGGTGCGCGTGCGGCTTGAGTGCGGCGGCCACGCGGCCCAGGTAGCGCACGTTGATGTGTTACTGACCTGAAGGTAGGCGGTGTAGATATGCTTAGCGGCGCGCAGCAGCAGTTCCCCGAGGGCGATGGCGTGCAGGTAGGCCAGGTGCGCGTGCGGCTTGAGTGCGGCGGCCACGCGGCCCAGGTAGCGCACGTTGATGTGTTACTGACCTGAAGGTAGGCGGTGTAGATATGCTTAGCGGCGCGCAGCAGCAGTTCCCCGAGGGCGATGGCGTGCAGGTAGGCCAGGTGCGCGTGCGGCTTGAGTGCGGCGGCCACGCGGCCCAGGTAGCGCACGTTGATGTGTTACTGACCTGAAGGTAGGCGGTGTAGATATGCTTAGCGGCGCGCAGCAGCAGTTCCCCGAGGGCGATGGCGTGCAGGTAGGCCAGGTGCGCGTGCGGCTTGAGTGCGGCGGCCACGCGGCCCAGGTAGCGCACGTTGATGTGTTACTGACCTGAAGGTAGGCGGTGTAGATATGCTTAGCGGCGCGCAGCAGCAGTTCCCCGAGGGCGATGGCGTGCAGGTAGGCCAGGTGCGCGTGCGGCTTGAGTGCGGCGGCCACGCGGCCCAGGTAGCGCACGTTGATGCCGCGCGCGTGCAGCGCCTCCGTCAGCCCCGCGCCGTCCATCGGTGCCGACGTGTGCTCCAAACATTCACGCACCTAATAATAAAAAAACAATTCATTACTCATGTAGCTCGAGCTGAGGAAATAAAAACAATTCCAAGCTGAAGTATTAAAAAAAACTTACGAATGCTGGTATTTGCGTTGTTAGTAAGAACGCTGCAGCCTCTTTGACGAGGTGTCGTTGCTTGGCGAGCTGCTCAGGCGCGGCGGCGTGTTTGATGCCGGCCGAATACACGTCAGGGTTGAAGCGGACGTCGAACTCAGACTCCTTGAGCGACGCGACCGCTCGGGCCGCCGCCGCTACCACTGCACGGGAACGCTCGCCTGCTGTGATCGAAATACGAAAATCACCAATTTGCATAATGTAACATTCGCCAGACAGTGAAAAGTCGTTCTCGTCGCGTAGTAGGATTAAGCTAAGCTTCAATAAATAATTCTTTTTCTGGCCTACTTTTTCTAGGAAGCTTAAAAGATTATAATATATAAAATAGACGTTTTCTGTCCAGTTTTTCATACCTAAAGACTAGTTTGGGACGCTCCCTGGCCAAACAACAATAAAATTATGAGTCAGCTAGTATAATTATGATTATCAACAGTTACGGTACTCACAATCACTTTCTTGCTTATCGCCACCACTACAGATCGAATCTGTTATGCTTTCTACGATCTTCTTTGCGACATCGGTATCAATCTCAGAATAATTTTCATTCAGTAGTAACTCATCATCTTTCTTTTCACCTTTTACTTCGGCTTTATCGCCTTCCGCATCTTTAGCTTCTTCTTTTTTGGCACTTTCTTTCTCTTTTGTCTCGTCCTTCTTCTTTTTTTCTTTAACTTCTTTTTCCTGGCTCTTGACATCACGTTTAACTTCTTTAGTTTCAGTCTCATTGGCAACCTCCTTTGTTTCACTCTCTTTGTTGGCTTCTATAGATTTCTGTGCACTAGTTTCGCGCTGACGCTTCGCACTCAACTGTTGGAGGTGGAAAGCGGCGTAGCGTATAAACATGAAATAACGTGCCCTGAAAATCATTATACTGTTAGATTGTCCCTCAAATACATTATAACAGAATTACTAGCAAATATACTCACTCAACAAAACTATCAACTAATTCCTGTCTAAGGCAACATAGTTTGTGCTTGTGGATTATTGGGAAACCCATTGATTTGATATCCTCCCTGAGTTCGTCGTCTTCCACTGAAATTTAAGAACATTAAAAAATATTAAGATTGAAGACCCACAAAGGTAGTAGAGATTATTGCCACAAAGAAATGGCCATACTTATAAATATTCCTATTATAAATGTTCCTATTTTAATAAACCAAAAAACACATCCATATAATAATATGAACCCATTGTTTGACAAAAACAGTATATTATTTGATGCTGTTTGCAAACTCACATTGCAGGAAGTTGACATCGGGCGGGAAGGTGCGCAGCAAGTCCAGTATGTAGTGCCGTCCGTCGTTGCCGATGATGCCCTTACACTCCACGCTGGAGCAAAGCTCCACTGTCTCTCCATTGGCGCTGATCACTGAGTGCGGCATTATCTTCAACTGCTGCCCAGACTTGCTCAGCTAATGAAAATATTACATATTTTATGAAATCGTCAACGTTTTATTATTTCAATACATATAGTAACTTGCTTATTTATTCATGTACACTGAATTTATCAAATACTTTTTTTTTTTTTTTTTTTTTTTTATTTGCCAGAAACATGGTACATAAAAGGATATTATTTAAAACATTAAGTTCAGCAAGTTTCGCCGGCACAGCGGCATGCAAATACAAAATACTAATATAAAAATCACTAACCGAAAACAATCAATTATTAGTGAACACAAGACAAAGCAAATTAAACATATTTTAACAGTAATTTAGTGTCTATACCTTGATGCAAGGTCATATGTATAAAATTTACATGGATTTTTATGAAAGAACTCATTAAGAGAATAAAAACCTTCGTACAGCAACCACTTTCTTAATACGGCACAAAATTTTTTAAAGGGTAGGTCTGTAATACCTTTCGGTATGGAATTATATATTAATGGAGCCATGTAAATGCAACTTCGCCGATAAAGTTCTAGCTTAGGCACAGGCATTTCAAAATCCATTTACTATTCATTTTCTTTTTCCATCCACAATAATGTTTTTAACAACCCACTAAACTAATAAAGAATTTCCTGGTATTACTTGACTAATAAAAAACTGTAATAGGTTAACTCACCAGCTCCATATACTTGGGGTGCGAGAGGACAGTGGTGCCGAAGTCGATGCTACCATACACGACGCTTTGTTCTTGTTCTTTCTCCAGTATACCGGGGATGATTGACTGAGCCGTGACGCGGTAGCCGCGGTAGTCTACCACTACTGTGCCCAGGGTGTGCAGACCTGCTGTGTCCACTGCGCTGTATACCCTGACTCCTTGGAGATCGTTGCGCTGTACAAATAATTATTTATCATTGACAACCTAAAATATTCTTAAATATTTAATTTAATACAAAAAAAAGGAATAAAATACATTTTTAAACGTAGAGGTCGTGATAGTCGTCACAATCACCTTGCTAGAAAATATGACTAATGACTAATAATTAACCTCTTCATATTTCACACAAGTAGCACAGCACGATAGAAATGTTGTTTAGAATATAACCGTTACTAAATAGTTATAATACTTTAATTTATTACTTGCTTGAAAGCTTACTAAAATTTAGAAGTACTACTTAAAAAATTTAAATATATCTTACTATACATAAACTTGACCGTGCCAGAGGTACATAAAGACATACTACATTTTTTTAAATGTCTTATAGAATTAACTAACAAATAACATACATGTATTAAACATATAAACCTTCCTCTTGAATCAATGTAGCTATTAAAAAAAACCGCATCAAAATCCGTTGCGTAGTTTTAAAGATTTAAGCATACATAGGGATATAGGGACAGAGAAAGCGACTTTGTTTTATACTATGTAGTGATTGGAACAATGTGTCTCTGTACTCTGCTCTGATTATTTCAATAAATTATCTCGTCACCGATATCTAACTCACCGGAGCAACAAATGCAGCAGCATCGCCGCCCAAATCCTTGTAATGGTCGCGTACGTCGAAACCAAGAGAGAAGAATATGTTGTTCCATATAAACATCTGCATCTTGGGCTCTTCACCCGGATTGATGGCCATCACGTTACCGTCGACCACAGCCATCGCGCCGCGCGTCGCCGCCGCTACGAAATCACTGTGCACCTATTATAAAAGACGAAAACTGTAATACCAACATTTTAAATACATATACACCGTATTTTTTTTGTCGTCTAACTGCCGATAGGAAACCATTATTTCAATATTACTTCTACTAGATATGGGACTAAATCTGAAATCTTGAAAAAAAAAAAGAGAGCTGTTTCTTAGAAAAAAGTTCAGGTCTCTCGACAAAATGGACGGTGTAGCTGTTTTTTTTTAATTGTTGATCATAATGAGTAGAAGTATATCCTTTCGGCTGTAAGACGAAAAAAAAATACGGTGTATGTATCTATAAATATTTCAAATAATGACTTTTAAAAACTATTATTTTCATGTAACCAGAAAGTCTATTATCAGAACACAACATTTTTGTAACATGAACCATGTACAATTTATTTACAATCATGATTGGATAGAGACGCCAATGTACTGAACAAGGTAGAAGTTTAACATAATGCTGTCTTTGCTAGACTATAAAAATTTCCACATCCAATTAAAGGCGCCTATTACAATAATGGGCCTGCCTGAATCTGTTAGCGTGTTATTGATGCCTTAACTCTGTTAATGTTAATTACATGGAAATACTTAGCACTTCAAAATGCAAATGACCAATGAAATAATTTATTGATAATTATTCGAAATGCCAATAGTGTTACAGTTCGTGTACATTAGTAAATCCCAAGCAGGTCAGAGTTCGTAATAAAAGCCATTGTGTCCTAATAAAGTATTATGGTAAATAAAGTGGCACATGACTACAGTAAATGCGCCTTTCGTATGCATTTTACCTATCATTAAAATGTATCATTAACTTCGATATACTTGACTAAATAATAAATATGTAAGACAGCATTTACATATTATTAAGTCAAGTATATCGAAGCAAATGCACGTGTTTAACCGTAATAATATGTCTTACTTCACTAAACAACACGCCTGCGGTCATCAATAATTAATCCGGCAATGAAAGTTACTTAACAACAGTTGCGTGCGTTGCATGCGTATGTAATTTGCTTCCAGAGTGTGCCACTAACCTTGAAGATGGCTCGCTCGCGCAGCAGTCGCTCCGGCAGCGTGGAGCGAGGGAGCTCGCGGGTAGTCTGCAACTCTTCGTTCCAGTCCCGGGTTTGACCAGGGATATGCTCTTCGTAACCAAGCTTAGATGAGAACGCTGTGTGGTACAATTACAGGAAATTATTATTTAAATTCAAACATTGGTATCTACTAGGGTAAACTAGCAAGTGAAGCCACTTGGTCTCGCTTATTTGAGATCCATGCTTCTGTCATTTCGTAAGTAAAATTTCTCAATTCTAATCGCTTACTTAATTTCAAAGACTAATTATATCAAAGTAACCATAAAACTGCATAGTAATAGACATTAAATTATGAAAAGATGTATTAATTTACAAACAGAATACACAAAAAAATAAGGATTAACTGAGACTAAAGTTACACCTGTTGGACACGTAATATATATATTTAAATTTCACATTGATATCCTCAGTTAAATGAGTCCACTCAATTCAATCGTCAAACGCATAGACCCGACAGAACAAAGTTCATGTAAATATGCTGCGTTGTTTTGCATTACAATGTCAATTTCATTACGGAAATTAGCTACGTCCGTTTATATGCACGTTTTATTTTGGGTACCAATTATTTCTACATAGTAATTTAATTACGTAAGTAGGTACCTATAGAAACAATGATAGTATGAATTCTTAAATAAGAGACTATTGTATGTCAGTGTATTTCCGCCGAAACGGATAAAGAAAACCTAACAGATAATATAATGTTGAATTTACCGTGCGTTATATAACATCAAACTCCTTTTCCTTCCTTCCTTTCCTTCCTTCTGCATAGGCAATATTTATTATTGGCTATTTAGAATTACCCTGGACGGATTTCACAGGATGTGGATCTAGCTACTTGTCTATTTAAAAGATAGTGCGACAACAATATAATTATTTGTGATGCAGGCGACATCACTCGCAACTAGAGGTGGTAAATGGACAAAACTTACTGTCCTCGGCGCGAATAGCATCGATGGTGTGGTCGAGCATGGGCGATGCCCACTGGTACACCTGGTAGGGCGTGGCGACGCGCTCGAACGGGTGTTTCTGCATGCGTCTCTTCTGTACCAGCGCGAAGTTACGCTTGAACGCCGGCGACACGATGCTCAGCAGCTCGATCAACGAGTGGCATAGCAACGACGGTGTTGCCGGCCGGGGGTTGAACACTTCTTCGGTGGATCTGTTTTCATTTCATTCAAATTTTTTTATAATTAATATTGGCGTAGATAGTGATCGAGCAATCGGTCTTAGCGACTTAGGTGTGTAATCATTGAAATTCTACAATCTTCTGGATTCCGGACTCAAAAGGGTTACATAATAACATGGCACTGTGTGGAACATGTATAACGGCATACGTATCGTCAGAAAAACACCTAGCCGTAAACACCTAAAAGATTGGATTTTTCCGATTTCTAGCACCAAAATTTACCTGGATGGATATTCATATTGTATAGTCAGTGCTCTTAAAGTCTATGCCAACACTGTCACCAAAATGTCGAAATTAAAAAAATAAGAATTAGTATTCAGCTTCTTAGGTACTATCTCACTGCCAAATAATCAGGTTTACTCGTGATGTTTTCACGGTTGTTAGTAACCCTCATCGTAAAGAATGATTAATAATGAAGTCCGATTTTACGGCTGTAGCAATAACTCTTCAGTAATCAGACTCTGTACTAAGAAACGAGTTTAATTGTTATTTAATAATGTAATCAAAATTACTGGTTAAGATAAAATCCCCTGGGACACGCCGTGATGTGAAAGTGGCGGTCTTCGAGGGTAACAACATGCAGGTAGAGAAGATCGCCGCACATCTTGCGCGGCCCTGGTGGCGGGTTCCAGCCAGACGTGGTTAACACCTGACGACAAACGTCACGAAGTTAGTTAAAGCGAGGGATTAGTCGCTAGAAGTACAGGTACTTCAAAACGATTCATTTTTTTTATATTTTCTAAGATTTGCTTTTAAATTCTTAGAATAAAAAAATATATATTATTCATTCTAAATAATTTTATTTATTCAAAAAGTGTTGTCAGAATTTGATTAATGTGTGGAGTCATGTTGATGAGAGCCATGTTTTACAATTTCACCTTCAAGCATTGTGGAGCCTTATTTTCTTTAGTGAGTCCTGGATGCAGTGGCAGTAATGGCCGCTCAGTACTGCCCGGCATTATGTAGTCAGGGGGTGTGCAGTCCACACTCTCCGGGCGGGACTTTTTCTTTTCTATAAACCAATTAAATAATTTATCAACATTGAATTTAATATACTGTGACGTAATTGCTAGATTTCAATAGACAATGGACTATATTTCAAATGTAAGGTTTGTTTAGATGACGTGAGAACTCCAGATAACAATATTTACTGATACATTAGTATGACTAATAAAGACGTATTATGCGCTAATTCTTGCTTATCTATAAGCTAGATCTTATGATCTAGGTTACAAAGAAATATAATCAGCGAATTCAATATGAAATCGGAAATAAATAATAAAATATAGTAACATTTACAAATGCTTATATGTGGTCGCGGATTAATATTGAGCGATCTGCGACACTTAGCGATGATTTCCGCAGGAATATCTATGACGGACTTTCTTACCACCTCTCCTCGTGCCGTGATTACGTCATACATTGTTCCTGAATTTGTGAATATCTATACTGCTGGCCTAATTTGACGATACAGGAACCGACAAGTGCTCTTAATTGAATGTTTTACTGCATTTTATCAAAATATAATAACTCGCTTTGTTTGGAAAAAAGAGTAGATTTGCAATATTAGACACAGTCCACACCACAGCCTAAAGTCTAGCTTAGCCTTAACTTCGAACGGTGAACTAAACAAAATTTAATAGCTTACCTAAAATGTCTCCTTGTGTGATGACGTTAAGGAAGGCTAAGGAACTGCATTCTTGGCCAGCGTAAGCATCTGTGTAGTCAATGGACTTGAGAAGATCGCGAACGTGACGAACATGGATGCGAGCCTCGCGCATTGTGTATGGTTCTTCTACCACCTACAAAAAAAAGTAAATATCTGTGTCAAAATTCTACTATTCTTCAATTAATTATAATGATGTATATTCTACAACAACATACCTTTATAACTGATCCTTCTTTCAATCCTTCAATGTTCTTAAGCTCGGCGAAGTTGTCCAAAGTGACGCCGTCTAATTGTAAAGAGAAGCAGGTCCTGTGACACGTGTCTTCACGGTCCATCAGTACTTGATGGATTTCCTGTACGAGCTCCATACTTGAAACCTAATAACATTAAAAAAACAGTTAATATTAGGTTAACGATACGAAATTATATGAAACAGATCGGGGAATAAAAAATAACAGAAAGTGTTACCTGGATGTCTAGTGGCTCAGCACCTGGGCTCACAATCTTCACAGTGAAGCCCATATCCTGAATGAACACAACTTCAGCATCTCTCTTCTTTTCATCACCATCTTCACTTGGAGAGGACTCCCTGTCACCATCTCCATTCAACACTTTACTGCTGTCTCCGTTAAGCTTCTCGGCACCTTCAATTTTATTCAATGATTCGTCGGCTTTTTTGCATTCAATATTTTTATCTTTAGCAGACTCCTTTTTCTTTTCGGAATCATTCGTTTTGTCTGCCATTTTAGTCTTTTTATCTTTCTTTTTCTCAGATACCTGTTTACTATCAGGCTTATTGGGACAAACAAGTTTTATAACTTCAGGTTTTTCTTCAGACTTATTCGTTTTAGGATCATTGGAGTCACTGTTAATTCCATTAGAAACTACTTTAGTATTATCACTACTACTAATATCACAATCTAATTCTTTTTTTGGGTCGCCATTAACAATGGTCTCGGTTTTGTCTGTGCCGTTTACTATTGGTTCTTTGGTACCTATTTTATCATCCTTACTATCATTATTGCTGGGAATTAATTCTTCTCCGTTGACTTTCATAGTGCAAGCTCCGGATTTCGGTTGTGACGACTTTTCACCATTAGTCTTTGTTTTCTGTGAATCTGAAAGCATATTATATTAAATAGTGTTACAAGTCAAGAATACATAATTTGTACAAGACGTAGTAGTAATATCATGCAGTGCCCTCAGGTTTTTAATGATTTATCGAACGGGAATGAATTGTCAGTGTAAATAGTAACCTGTACTAGAGGGGAAGGACGCGGGTGTGTTGTTGATTTGTGGCGAAGGTGGTTTGCGCGCCGCAGCCGCATACGACACACGTGGTGCCGGGGCACTGCCGCCACCGCCCTCGTCGTCCGCTCGCCCGTTAGGCATACTCGAATGACCATTACTACAAACCACCGGCTTAACGCATACTTCCTTCTTATCATTCTTCATTTTTGTCGATTGTTTATCTTGTTTTTCAGCTACAACAAGGAAATATAAATTACCTTGGTAAAGCTTTCAACTGTCATCTTGAAAGTTATGTAGCACCTTATAATTTAGGTTGTAAGAAAATATTATCTATTTGAGCTAGTGAATAGGCTTGTTTATAATAGCAGTGCTCCTATGTAGAGTTTCAGTATCTACTTGTTATAACTATAGCTGCGGCTGCCGTGGTTCATGCGTAAAAACAGGCATCGAAAGTCGAAACAGGTTTTTAGGCTACCAGCGATTGCAAGAGCGCACGAGAGCGAGACGTGCGCGCAGGGGGCGCGGTTGTTGGACTCAGACGCGCAAGTCTCGTCCCGTGACGGGCGCACACGTGGTCTACGCTGGCGCACCGCCAACTATCTCCAGCGTCGAGTCAATAATAGATGGCAACGGGATGCCGCCAACAATAGACGCCATCGATGTTGTCCATACGCAACACCGAATTACGCTCAACTTAGTGTTTGTCTGTGTATTGCTTTTTTTTCTTAAATCTTGAACTAGATGAATATCTTTCAGTCTATGTTTGTCTTAAGCATGTCATGCCTATGATACAGAGGGCAAGCATTACGCGATTAAGTTTGTTATAAACGTATAAAAAACTGTTAGAAATATTTTAAGGTAAAGTATAGATAAATTGTTGGCTTACGACACAGTAAATACCTATAAAACTGTATTTTACACATATAATACATATATATATATTATTTACTGTGGTTACGATGGATGAGAAGAGGCTTACTTTAATGTTGCTTCAGTATTAACTTCGATGCCAAAACATAATGTGTGCACTGGCTAACATATGGCAATGAATAAATAAGTAAATCGAAGCAAAATTTAATTTTCTTTTATATAATTTTATCGTTACATAAATTAACAGACAGAAATGTGTTGCTTGCTGCGGAGTTTCTTCTCCACAGCTAAAACACTAGGTGCTGAAGGGCGGGCGTTTTGGGGCTGTCTTAAATGTAAAAATGACGTTCAAAAAGTACTACCTATTATTTTCACTTTTGGCTTTTATATATCTTTACGAAACCTGGTAAGATTTCTTAAAGATACATAATAGTCAAATTTGAACACTATCCAAAATATTAATTACACTAAGTACACTATACACTATTTTATGACACAGGCATGTAACAGTGACATGATAACACCATAGTGTAATAAAACGCTATGATAACACTAGCCAATTATTGTAATTATACTGATAACAATAGCGTAAAAAACTAACGAGTAAGCAAGAACCGACGCGCGTCGTCCTAAAAATATACTACTAAGATGTAGTTATCTATTTATGGACGTAAGATTATATTTTTAATCCATAGATTTTAAATTGAATATATTAAAAATGTATACACGCAGTAAAATAGTATTCTACCAGAACGGGAAGATAAATTTTATCACCAAAATGTTTGATGTTATCTTCCTTACCTTTACCAAACAAGATAACAACATAGCGCATGGGACTCAAGATAGATAAGCGTTAAATCAAAATTCTTGATAACCTGCCGTTGACACAATTTCTTTAGTTTGCTATCGTACAACAACATGTGTCTTATATCCTAGGTAGGTAGGTATGCATATCGTGGGACTATCAAGTGCTTTGAACGTGAACCGTGAGTAAACCACAATACCACTCTTGGGCAATATTGAGGACGTGTTATAGTTGAGGTTTACTAACTTTGCGCTAAATAAAAAAATAGTATCATCCTCATCATAGTAAGCACAATTAAAAGATTACGACCATGAAAAAACGTACCAGTGTACACCAGGAGCGGGAGTATAGTTTGAATTGACATCTCAAGATTTCAATGGCCGGAGCAAGATTTGTAGGTTTTGTTTTTTTGTTTGTTGCCCAGCCAGATCTTTCACACCAAAGATGGGCGGGACGAGAATTGTTATTTTGCCATACAAATTACAATTCTCGCCCATACCATCCTCGCCTCGCCGCCGGTTTGAAACCATAATCACGCCGGATCGCGCCACTTGACCAGCTCCGTTTCGCGCGCCTACCACGTTTTGTAGAGATACAAGCAGTTCTATGGTGTAATATGTATCTACCGTAACGAAACACTTCTATGGTATCGTTCGATAGACTGTGGGATGGACAGCGTAGCGTTTTGGTACGGTATCCTAAATAGAGCTAACAGTTACAATATGTCAAATTTCTTTAATAGATTTGTAAGTTTAATACAAAACAATGAGGTTCACATTCGATTGGAAAAGTTTGACAGTTTTGTATAGCTTGACCTGCTGTATAGTCTGTACCTTTATTTGTTTCAGCATACTAAAACAACAAATAAAACTTAGGAAAAAACGTAGCACCGGGAGCCGGACTGCGCTGGCCCTTCCAGACTTTTAACATCGAAAAGGGGCGGGATGAAAAATGAAATTTTGCTATACAAATTTCTTTAAATCTGTCACATTCTCGCCTCGTCTCGCCGGTGTGAGACAACCTTATTGCGTCTATAGAACAGTAGACTATATGCAATAGAACAGTCTGAAACTGCTTGGGCATCGTAACATGTCTTCTCATTGTGAATGTGAACCAATACATATTTAGCAGTCAGAAATTATCTCGATAATTCTACTTGGTGCAAATGTTGTGGATGTATTATTTAAAAGATTGACGTCAAGGCGCACAATCGGAAATGTTGATTTAAAGTTCAGATAAACAGCACGTTTGTTGCTTTGTAGCAGCAACTGAAACGATCAATGAATTATGCAAACAGAAACAAGCTCGTCAGCGACGGCGACGATCGCTGTATATTTAACCTTAGATTATCGATTATTCTGTGCTCTTATTCCTTGACCTTACCTTTCCTTATATCCTTTTTACTACTTACACTTTTATTATCCAACAATCTCTAAGCATATACGAGCAACTACATAAACCGCTGCGGCCGGTATATGAATTTTGCAAGAATTTCTTCAATACAGAATATGAATATGTTTTTTCTAAACGAACTACTTTAAATAATTTTGACATATTTGAGTGTAAATATAACATGACATTTTAGCAGCCTTTGAATAACGTCCCAGTTTGATTTTTTTCTACAAAGTAGGTGGTATGTTATCTATACAAACAGTTACGAAAATAAATTACGAACCTTCGGATGCCGAAAGGTGGTTGAACTTAGTTACCATGTGAATAAGACTAGTCTATAGATGTTCATTTTCTCACAATACATATAAATAGACCCTGAACAAACGTGCGTACTGCGTTGTCTCCATATTTACCAGACCCTATTATTTTACAAAGTAGACATCAATCATGACATGACAAGACATGTGTTCAGAATAGAAAATTTGTCCCCATAGTTATGCGTGTAGATATGCATTACTTATATGCATTTAAGTTCCTGTAAAATTAGTTAAACCGCGCGCTAGGTGATCATATGCTATACTAAAGAATTGATAAGTCCGTTACGGTACAGTGCTTGCATAAATAGCATATACTATTATTGTTTTATTCATAAAATTCTGACTTAGGTTTCAAAAAGACGTCTACGTGGGTATTACTCAACTTCTTGCTCCATTTTTGAGAGTACAAGTAGTAAATAATTTGACAGATATTTCTAGCCGTCCAAAAATTTAAAAGTGCACAACATTGTTCTTAGAGAGTTATAGAAATTAGTCCAGCCACGTCCACATGTCGCAACTTTGGCAAATAGACGGGTTATCAGCGGTCTCTAAACCTCTATAACCTAAAATTTTGCCTATAATGACGACTAAGTTAAACCTTCAGAGTAGGTATAACATTTGGGTCAACAATACTGTAAGAAGGTTATGCTATTCTTGAGCAATGTGTTACTTCAAATAGGATAGTCACGCCGTTTAACGCTACTTAAAAATTCCGTAACCGGACACGAGTTGACGCTAAACGGTTGTCGGAATTATCTAAACATCGTGTATAACACATGAAAAATGATGGTTCACCAAGGACCGGATTATCTTCAAATTCAAAAACCACTGCAATTTAACATCGTGCATCGTTCAGCGTACCTAAATGCACACAAGCTATCTAAATTTAATGACAATGAATTACCTATCCTATGTTTCCTACTATAATATTATAAATGTGAAAGTTTTGTGAGGATGGATGGATGTGTGTTACTCTTTCACGCTAAAACTACTGAACGGATTTTATTGAAACTGTACAGTATTATTATTTACACATCAGAATAACATATAGGCTATAATTTATAACGATTTTGATTTAATTAGCCAAATTACAACGTCAATTAAAAGTAACTTTGCCACGTGGACGAAATCGCGGGCAGAAGCTAGTATAATATACATGAAAGATGATTAAAGTGCAATACAAATACGTAATGAAGAGCTACCTTTGCAAGTTTGCATTATATCTATCGAGCCATACCCAATATATATTCTTATCTTTGGAACAGAAATCACATCACATAAAACGTTATCAACAAGTCCGTTTGTATACCTAACTACAATGGATCAATCACAGAAACGTCACACACTTAATTTTCACGTCATGTCTGCTACAAATAAAGTAAGTAAGTAGTACATTATTAATGATAACGATACATTATGACATAGATACTTTTTAACCTTTTAACCTCATAAAAGACTATGCAAGATAAATCGTGGCCGAGCATGGTCTAAGTAAATTCACTGGTCTTCTGTCGTGTATATTAATTATGTTAACGTTAATAATAATATTTTTTTATTTGACAACAAACACAGGTACATTATACGCAGGTACATTATAGGTGTTATAATAATTAAACATGGCCCACTATTTTTATGAAGCTAAGAACGTTTTAAATTACTATAATGTCAATTTACAATTTAAATTCAAAGAAATCATGAATGCTATAAAAACATTTTTCAGCAAGCCACCGTTTCAACTCTTTTTTTAATTAATGATAATGACAAATAGATCAGACAGCATATGACATACACATGTTTCATGCTTTCCAACAACCGTTTTACTGTTCCTCGTTTTCTAAGGACAAAAAATGACAGACAAGACAGCTCTAGTGGAGGTAATTGTGATATTATCTTATATTCTAAAAAAAAAGTTATGTATTTGTAGTTATGTGTTTAAACACATATGTCTCACGTAACACTCCAGTTAACGATACGTCAGATTACATACAGCCCAGACGCTATAAGTATGAGATATACTCGAACTTTGACGACGTCTGTGGTCTACTGGTTCGAGTGTCAGGTGTCGGACTGCTGATCACGAGGTCGTGGGTTCGATTCTCACAAGACAAATATTTATGTGCTGTACAGAAGTATTTCTGTTTGTCTGGGTTTTTCTTATATGTATATGTGTTTTTAGTATATATGTATTTACAAAAAAAAGTGTGTGCTGATTTGCGATATATGATTATGATTTGTATTCAGTTGATTAGGTATTAATTATTTTAAATAAACGTTGATTTTTTTCTGCAATAAGTACCCTAAGTAGGCGTAGTTTTAATTTTTTAATGGTTTAAGTATTTTTAATAAAAATAAAGCATTATTTTAAGAATGGAAAAGTCTCAATACCTTTGAGATTAATTCAGATCTCGCCAGACTCAGATCTCAAATGACCCAATCTCGACCTCAAATTTTTCACGTGAGATTTCGAGTGTTTTCCCAACCTATCACTTCACTATCATCACTACATAGTATAAAACAAAGTCGCTTTCTCTGTCCCTATATCCCTATGTATGTTTAAATCTTTAAAACTACGCAACGGATTTTGATGCGGTTTTTATTAATAGATAGAGTGATTTTAATAGATGAAGCAGTGATAGCCTAGTGGTATGACCATTGGACTGCCAAGTCGAAGGTCTCGAGTTCGAACCCAAGGCACGCACCTCTGACTTTTCGAATTCATGTGCGTATTAATTGCGTAGTACTCGCAACCGGCGTGTATGTATGACAAGATGTATGAATGTGGTCGAAGCGAAAGAAGTATGCAAGAATCGTAGCAAGTGGCGTTCTTTAGTTTCTGCCTAGCCCTATGGGAAAAAGGCGTGAGTGTATGTACTAATAAATAATTAATTATCACTCGCTTAAACGGTGAAGGAAAACATCGTGAGGAAACCTGCATACCTTAGAGATTTTTCTCGACGGTTTGTGAAGTCTGCCAACACGCACTAGGCCAGCGTGGTGGACTAGCCTATTCCTCAATATGAGAGGAGACCCGTGCCCAGCAGTGGGACAGTATATGGGTTGATGATGATGATGAGAGTGATTCAAGAGGAAGGTTTATATGTATAATACATGTATGTTATTAGTACATTGCACCCGTGCGAAGCGGGGACGGGTCGCTAGTATACTTATAAATAATCCTTGTTATCAGAAATATTTGATGACTGAAACATATTGTGATAGTCCTTGTTTTAAAATAGGTTTGCTTGTTACAGACATCTGTCGGTCGCGGCGGATGTCACGAAGACCATGATCGTGATATAGGCAAGGGGATTTTAGTGCATGCCAAAAGATTTTCAGCACTGGAAAGATAAAAGTTGATAAAAGGAGGATAGGTAGGAAAAAGGAGCATAAAAGTGTGCTAGTGTTCTGTCAGTAACATTACTCACTGCAACATGCTCCTCAGGAGGTTAAGATTGAAATTCAGGCTTTTAGAAAGCTTTTAAAAGGAGGATAGGAAGGAAAAGGAGCATACAAGTGTGCTAGTGTTCTGTCAGTAACATTACTCACAGCAACATGCTCCTCAGAAGGTTAAGATTGAAATTCAGGCTTTTAGAAAGCTTTTAAAAGGAGGATAGGAAGGAAAAGGAGCATACAAGTGTGCTAGTGTTCTGTCAGTAACATTACTCACTGCAACATGCTCCTCAGAAGGTTAAGATTGAAATTCAGGCTTTTATAAAGCTTTTAAACACGAATGTGGTACATAGCACGATAGTACTGTTTGTTAAGTTTTTATGCAGATAATTATGTCCCAGCTGGTAAAATGAGCAATTTACTAGAACGGCTAGCCAGTTCATAAGACATTCTTAAAATTGAAGCTACTCATTCTTAAAACTGAATTGAATGCCTAAGCGACGTAATCAATGGACATACAGAGTGAATTTTTCAAGTGGGCGTGGATGGCCATATCCGAAGACCGATTTTAAAGGACACTATAACTGCATCATTGATATTTAAAAAAAAACTATATTCCTATCCAGGAACCGAACCCGTTGATTTTGAAACAAGCATTAATACACCATCGTATAGTGTTTTTAAATGAGGATCAAATTCTAGCTACGAAGTAATGACATATGGCAAATAAAGGAAAAAGCTTATTTTTGACAAAATATTATTTTTAAAATGTATCTCGGATCATTAACCACTTTTAAATATTTATGTCGAAATCTTAAATGAACTGTTTGAAAAGAAAGCTGGATTCATCTTTGGCCCAGACCAATCAATTATTATTCTTTCAACAAAATGAAGCCCAAGCCGTATAAGTAAATAAAAAAAGATGTTGATTCAGCAGTTTGGCGATAATTTTATTACAAACCATGGTCTTGGGCCGTGACCAGTGAAGTCACCGGATCTTACCCCTTTAGATAATTTTCGCTGGGTATCTTAAAAACGGAATCTACAAAGACACGTATAATGCAACTAGTTTTCGGCCCGCGGCTTCGCCCGCGTCGAGTTCGGTTATATCGCGTTTCCAAGAGAACTCTTCAAAAGTCCGAGATAAAAACTATCCTATGTTCTTTCTCAAGGTCAACTCTATCTCTGTACCAAATTTCATTAAAATCAGTTCCGTGATTTAGCCGTGAAAGCGTAACAGACAGACAGACAGAGTTACTTTCGCATTTATAATATTAGTAGGGATTGATGATTTGAAACGATCTTTGAAGAATATTCTTAACGAAATCAATAGTACTTATTGTAATGCTGGATGTATTCCATCATTTAAAACATAATAAAAAACAATTAATCAGTTAAGGGTTAATATGTAAATATCGTATGAAAAACAAACTAGTATTTTGTTAAAAATGAGCCGTTTCCATTAGTTTGCCATAATAATAATTATGTCAATACTTCCCAGAATTTGATCCCTATTAACAACAGTATCGGATAGTATAATGTGTTTTTTTATCGAAAATTAACGGGTTCAATTCCTGGCCAGCATAATTTTTATTTTTTTTAAATCCAATGCTGCAGGTTTGGTGTTTATATAAATCGGGCCCGGTACTCCTTTTAGTATTTTTAGCTATTCCTTATGGTTTCGGATTTGGCCCTCCATACCCAAATGAACAAATCACTCTGTAGTCTTTTAGTTAAGTTCAATGTGGCGTATAACCGTTCGGTTGACTGACTACCAGTTAATTTCATACGGCTAAATAAGTTTACTGACGAAGAAGGTAGCTAGCTGTAAGCAGATAGCTACTTCGTCAGTGGCGCTATCAATCATCCTTTTACAAGGTGGCTTTAATAACTAGCTGCGTATTTTGCTTCCGAATAATGTTTATTTATATATTTACAATCTAACACTATCATGACAACACAACTTATCTACTTAATAATGTTAATGTTAGTTGACCATGGATTGGACCCTCACGATCAAGCAAGTAGAGGCCCAGGGAGGGGCAGCTCCTGCGGGCTTGGACCGAAGCCCGAATTGGAGCGGCCACTGTAGGTTCCGGTATCGTATAGGAGGCACCGCAACTGAGGCGGGCCGCATTATGGGCGACATTGCGGTTGAAGGTTTACGGGGCCGCGGCGAACAGTGCGCCGCTCAGCCCGCCTTCCGCGGGCTCGACAGGATTGCAGCCACAAGGCAGCAGGGGGAGAGGAGTGTCAGTATTACAATACGCCGCTCCCTTTACCCTCTGCGGCCGAAGTGTGGTCGGTGAGGCCACATATCAGCTGTCCCGCCTCAACGAATGGTCTTGGGCGGCGGACTCGGGGTCGTCATTCGCCCATTGCACTTGACCTTCGGGAAGCGTCCGACACTGAACATCCGCGGTGGGATTGCGGATAAACCGAGAGCGATTCCCGTGATCCCACCACTATGCGGAAGGTGAAAGTGGTGGTGGTTTTAGTCGATATGCTGGCCACCCGGCTGGAGAGCACGACATAACCGTCCCGCATCCCTGAAGCGGGGCGGCATGCATAAGGCGCCGCATTTCCCCACCCGCAAAAAAAGCTACTTTTCCAAAAAAGGTGAGAATGAGTAACAAAATAAGTTTCTATAGTTTTTCGGATTTTTTACTTCGGAATATAAATATTTTGATGAATTGGAAAGAAATTTAGAGGCGTACATATAGCATTAATTTTGATCACTTCATCAAAATCAGTCGTCTATCAAAAGTAACTTTGCTTTTTGGTATTTCGACGTTAGAGGCACTATTTCAAGTCAAGAAATAGTGCCTCTAACGTCACGATGAACATATATATAACGATGAACATTAATGCGGTTACACCGCGGGTATCAGATGATACCTATACATAATAATGTATATTACTTGCATCAATTAGGATAGGACAACCAAGATGACACTAAAATAGGGCTTCACCAATTGAATGTTGATTGATAAACTTAATATAGTACCTATGTCACCAGTTTACTATAGTGATACGTAGGTACGCTCGAATTTTTTTTTAAATTATGAGTTTTGTTTCTTTTTTACTAAACCGTCTGCCGTAGCGTTTTTGTTTAATGACGTGAATAGTTCAGACACGGTAATGATATCGCGATATTCGCGATTCAGATTCAGATATCCACAGGTCCATTTTTATGGCATACATACAAATAACAGAATAGACAATAGTAGCATTATTGGTTGAAACTACTTTACTATAAAACATCTATCATTTCAATGGCAAATAAGAAAAAATCCTTGAACTACATACATCTTTCCATTTAAACTAAACAAAATATGTACTTGCCAAGAAACTAGGTCAATTTAGATGAAGATTGTACACTCTATTTAAGTTGGTAATATCATTTGAATAATAAAACCAGTGCCAATCACTAATTCAGTGTTTTTAGCTTTTTATTTAGGTATGTGATGACCTGGATTCATGGGCATAACACTTAGTTGACTATGTTTGATTCATTATAAATTTTAAGCTTAAATAATTTAAATTGACTAATAAAGTTCAACAGTATGTACTTTCAAGTTTTTGGTGGGAATTGTGAGAGGATGCTCTGTCTCTTTCTTAGTGTTTCTCTTTCAAACAAGTGTTAGTAATTTAGTATGGCGCATGTAAGACTGGAGCTGACCGTCCAGCAGTGGATGAATATGGGCTGATGATGTAAGACTGAACATCACATGTTGCTATAGTATGGTCACTATGTAGCATAAAATTTAAATGCTCATTTCCTTATTTTTGAACTGATTTTATTACTGTTTTTGTTCTATTATTTTTGGCTCTATTTAAGGCCATCTTTTTTATGTATGACTGATTATTTATTATTCAAACAAAACAAATTGTGTATCTCCACAGCTTAAATTAATTATTTAATGTTTTTATAACATCCCCTATAGTCTGTCCACTTGTTTATTTAATAAACATCTGTAAAACATTGAATAAAGTTTATTCCTGGACCTAGTGGTTGCAACAACATAACAGTTTGATTATTGACACTTTATTAGGTATGTAGTACTGATTTTTTTATACCACTAAGGTGGCAAACAAGCATATGGTAGACCACATGCTTATGGTAACTGCTTACCATCAGGTCCACCTGATTAGCCTATAGATGCTAGCAACACAAGGGGTATCACTTGCATGTTGCCAACCCTGTAAAACAAAAGAGGAATACTTAGGTTGGCAGTATAAGGGTCAAAGTCCCTCCACTGCCAACACAACAAGATTTATTTTGTTGTTCATTTCCATTGTACAAATACACAACAGTTTTATTATATTTTTTAATTATTTCATAACTACTTACAACTATCATTACAGGGTTTTTTTTACCTAATACGACATACTTAACGTAAAAGTCAATAGCTTCTTTTTTATATATTTTATTGGTTTTGCCTATACTGATTTAAAATTATTACATACATATTATACCCATTATTATACTTTATTATGCATAAATAGTTAACTTTTACAAAATCTGGAACTGTTATGTTCTTAGGTAACTGTCAAAAAGTGAATAAATGAGTGGACAGAGTATAGCTGTGTAATGTGTTTTAATAATCATCTTCATTTTTTTTGTCACTAATCTGCAACCTTGATGTGCACACACAACACTCACTAAAGTTTCATCATAATCAAATGAATAGTACAAAACTGTATAGAGCATTGATGAAGGATGAACAAACGAAATATTTTCATGTTTAATACCAATATTCCATATCAACCAACAATCATCTCTTACATATCAATAATTATTTAATTAAAGATATATGTATATAATGTACTAAAAAGCCTGCTCTTTGGTATTGAAAAAAGGTAGTCCATCAGACA
This sequence comes from Acronicta alni, assembly GCA_964056405.1. NCBI lineage: Eukaryota > Metazoa > Arthropoda > Insecta > Lepidoptera > Noctuidae > Acronicta > Acronicta alni. Next base: position 8,952,198 of record OZ043927.1, on the reverse strand, counting down.
GTAAAGAACTAGTCTGTGCTGTAGCTGTGCAAAAACTTGTTTCATGCTGCAATACAATAACCAATAATTCATAAACAAACAAGCTTGCCCTATTGCAGTGATCACAACATAATGAGATAACCCAGCCTCTTCAAAGAACTAGGTGAGGTCAGTAACTGAAGCTATATAGCATTATCTATAATGTAATTAGAAAAATAATATTATCAGATATGTACTCTACATTAAACTTCCATTTACCAGAAGTAGCCTGATAAAATATACATTCAAAAAATTGCCTTACAAAGAATGCCAAGCTCACACCATTTAGAATCAATATTTTTAATACACTTTAGAATACATTCCTATCTATCATAACATATCAAAGATTTTATGTTGAATCTTTTTTCAATTAATAACATTACATATTTCCATTAGTTAATTTATCTTCTTTCTTTCTATCTTGTATATATTATAAACAAAAAAATACTGATTTATCGGTTAACAAAATATGATTGATTGATACTTATCTACATTATATTTTACATTAAAAAAACTTAAAAATCATAACAGTGGAGGTCATTGTAGGTCACAAAAAGGATTGTGACTAGTTAAATCTAGTTATTTAAAGTACTTGAAAGAATAGAAATGAAGATACCTTGCCTTGCCATTATCACTAAAGATGAATCTATTATAAAGTAAGTGAACTAAGTTCAAGTTAGATATTTAGTTAACTAATATTGGACTGTGGTTACAATTATTATATTGTGAAACATAAATTATGTTTGTATGAATACCTATGTAACATAATGAGAAGTTGTGTAATAATTTACATATTTTATAATATGCACAAGGTCCTATGTTTTATAATCCCTACAGCCAGAATCGATCACATAGAAGTCGAATTCATAAATGTATTATGATACCTGGTTACAATCATGACATGAAAAATGCAAAAGGTTTTCATAGAAATCGATGGATCACATGATTAAACCAATGAAGTCACATGACTAAAATGCACATAATATGAGCAAGCAATAATTTAATATTAATGGTAAACTGATAGTAGGTCTAAAAACCGTTCTCAATGTTACATAACTGAGGGCATGACCATTTAATACTTACCATTGTTAGCATTGCCACTGCTGTTCTTGTGGTTCACAGTATTGTTCGCAGGACATTTTTTCACTTTTTGATGAGCATTTTTTGAAGAGTTATCATTCACTTCACTACCGAGAGCCATCACAACACGAGGAATCAATCCGGTTCAGATTGACCGCAACGAACACGGCTCCACTCAGCTGAAAGAACACATGCGGTAGACTTAAGGTTCAATTTGGACTAACAAGATTTCGAAATTCAGTATAACCCTCCAAATTTTAAAACCCACCGTATTTTAGTAAATTTTCTGACAGTTTTGTGTCTACGCAATTTCATAGGTTTATATGTTAATACCAGAGAAAAAAAAACCAGAGTTTTAATACTCTGCAATTCATTTTCATTATTAAGTCCAAAATTGCGCTAACGCTGCGTAAAGAATCCAGACAGCTCTAATATTAATAAACTAGATTTTAGAATGTAACGTTGTCCAAACACTGCAATATTATTTTCTTCTTTGAACGAAGAGACATCTAGTGATCAACAAAATACATTTTTAATCAATGACATTTATATTACACCAAAAAGTCCGTCTCACGAAAGAAGTCCCACAGAAATGAGTGGAACTTATTTTGAAAACTCGGACAACTTTACATCAATTTCAATAAATTACTGAAACAATAAAATCAGATTCATCCTTTATGGGTTAAATATTGAATTTTTGAAGTCTAAAACAATAGAGTTTAGCAAATAGCAATATTCCGTCGTATGACAGTGGCGCCTTTACCTCTAATCAATGCAATTTTCAAAATAGATAGTGAACCACCGTTATTCTTGGGGATTGCCGAGCAATCGAGTAGAAGGCGTTCAGTTATGTGGCGTTCAGGTACTTTAAACATCAAGTTTGCGACATACGGCAGCCATTTTAAACGTACTAAAATAAAATATACGGTAATTTTGACGGATTTTTTTTCATGTAACGGAACGCGACGCGAAACACAGACTAGTAAAGACACTAAATTAATAAGTGAATAAACCATAGATTTAATCTGTTAGCCTCCATAAATTGGCAATGACACAGTCAACTATCGAATGAGATCATAGCTTTTACAGTGTGAATTATGTGAAAACTATGAAATGTCAATCAAGTGCATCGAAAGTGCTTCACATGAAGTTATGATTATTAACGATATCGATAGCAATGGGTGATACTAAACAATACCTTTGAAAAGGTTTTTACAATACGGAATCCTGTTAGGGTAATGCATTCATGGTCTAACTCTAAACAAAACCTTTTTAGGGTATGGCAACATTGATCACTGACATTTGTCATTTATGTGTAACTGCCAGACGTCAAACAAAAAACATCCAAAATAGAAAAAAATATTATTGTAAGAAAAATAAACTATTTTTTAAGTGTTTATTACAGATTTAATACTGGCGGCGGAAAATTATTCAAAGGTTGTATTACTGGGCTCATAAAATTATATCAGCTTATCAACATGAATATTTTATGATACATTTTTGTTTGTTTTTAGAACTCAACACCAACAGACCCGCGATTTAACTAAAATATGAAGAAGATACAGAATTGATATGATCTCAAAATTAGTAATAATGGTATTATGTTGATCTATGTTTTTATTGCAGAAAATGCTAGACGGGTGGTACTGCCGCTCTATAGCAAATATGCAAGCGACTGAGGCAAGCGTAAGCAATAACGCACCAGCAGAACCCCCACAAGCGCGTGACTCTCACAAGGAATATTCTAGTGATAGCAGCAGTGAACCTGAACCGGAACCTAATTACAGGGCCCAGTATATGGCATTAAAAAAGAAACTTAAATACCTTATTTATGTAAGCACTTAGATGTTTGTAACAACATTAATCACTGTTTGGTTTGTATTTCTCACATTTGCTTCTAAATCAAGAGTCTTCCACACTGGCTTACTACTAAAATAATTTTCAAATGTTCCACCAACCTCCTAAGACCCAGCATAAATATTTATGTACAAAATAATTTGCCCGTCAGTCCCAACACTTATCAACTTGTACTCATAGAGACCTTGTATACATTTTTCTGTGTACATATTCTTGAAAAGCCTCCTGCTCATTTCGAATTTTCGCAGGTTGTCCATTGATACATGCTTTGGTGTATTGTTTGTGATTTTCAATACTAGCAGCCAAAATAGCACATTGCTAGTTTAGAAGTTTAGATATCCACAGTCAACCTACAAATATATAATATTTGCACAAATAACCCAAATAATTCAAACTCAAACTATTCAAACTCAAACTATTTATTTGCATACTAAGGTTAGTAAGGTTCTTAAATATAATTTAGTGTACAGCTTAGCACCTTTTTCAGGCGTTGCAAATTTCTAATTAATTAAAACCATAATTATATCCCTGGGCCTGACAAGGTACATTTAATTTGTACATTTTAATGTACAGTGTCTCTATGACTAAATAAAAATTAAGCCCTGGGTCTTAGGAGGTTAAAATATTCATATTAAGTATTCAAAACATAATTATTAAACCTCATTGTTTTTTTCTGATTCCATTGTACATTCGATTCTATGTATTCAAAGACCTACTGCACCTAGACTGCATGCATCCCATGCAGTGTAGGTGCAGTAGGTTTTTAAATTGTTTGTGTAAAGTCTTTTAATTTGTAGCTAAGTAACAATGAGTGACCTTGAGACCCCCCTCCCCTTGCCTTAGAGAGCAAAGAGTGTAAAGCCATCAGTTGCGGTTTCCCTACAACCACTTATGACAATTGCTAGTGGTACTCAGAAGCTTAAAAAGCATTACAGTTTATCTTCAGAATATCAGTATTGCCCAGAGATTGGAGTAGACGTTGATAGCAGTGGCTTTGTGTAAAACACTGACATTCAATTGCATCTGGTTAGACTGGAAGCTGACCAATAATTGAGAAAAGATTTGGAGGATGATGACCTAGACTGCATGGAACATCCTCCATCCAATCTTGGTGTTGTCTTTGATAATAAGTGACGTTAAGATACAGGTACATGTTTTTTCAGGAAAATGAATGTTTTCAAGATGCTCTGAGATGCAGTCAGAAAAGGCTGTTAAAAGTGTCAAGAGACCGTAGTTTCCTTCTGGACCGCTTGTTGCAGTATGAGAAGCCAGAAAGTACTACTTCAGAGAGTGAGGACACAGAATCATCTGATGATCCTGAATATTACCGCATGGATGTCAAAAGGTATCAAATATTAAAAGAAAACCTGCCATTAATTATGTATTGTATTTATTTATGAAATTAAATATTTTTTTATGCATTTAGAAAGAAAATAGAAACCAGTGCTGCTAACCAGAACATGTCAACAAGTTCCTCACTCAAGGGTTCAAATGCCATAAAACGAAAAAGGGCAGTTGTGCCCAAGAAGCCCCCCAATGCTAATGCTCTAGTAAGTGCAGTGTATCTTCTAAAAGTTTGTTTTAACTAAAAAATATCATCCTTCAGCTTATCTTATCTGTCATTGGATATAATGTCATTAGAATAATGATTACTATATAGGATAAAATAAAAAAACATGATTTCAAAAAATGTTATAAAGATTCCTTTCATTACAGCATCAGTCGAGTGGTTCAATGTTATCAAAAGTTTCTCCAGCGTTGGGATTTGGTCTGTCTGCTGGTGATGGTCACATGACTCCCGAGGAAGTTGAACGTCATCTACAATCTCGGCAGTCGTATATGGAGCTATTGCCTGAACGAGCACCCCCTACTGTGCCAACTGAAATGTTCAGCAATGATCCATCCTTGGACAGGTAATTTTGAACTTTTTGTTTTCCTATTAATAATAATAGTAATAATTGAATTAAGCGATCGTTATATCAATCTTTGTATCACCCAATGGCCAACAGCCTTTTCTTTTTTTTTTTTTTGACGGGGTTGGAAATGCTTTATGCACTACCCACCACTCCGGGGAGAGCGGTGGGGTGTGTCGGACTCCGCTCTGATAAGAGCGATCTACCGACTAAAACCAACCTCGGCGTTTCGCGTCACCACTTTAATGCCGGGACTACGGGAGCGCTGTAGCATTCGTCCGCAGACCCGGCATGGAAAATCCATCATGGACTTCCGCCGCCCGGGGAGGCGGCGGGGCGTGTCGGACTCCACCCAGAGTGGGTGACCTACCGACTAAAAACCACACGGTGTTCCTTCTCGCACCTGCTGCGTCGGGGGCTACGGGAACAGAGCATTCTTCCGCGGCCCCCGTCTTTGAGTTGGTAGGGGGGGAGTGAGGCGTAGACTCCCCCCCGCCGTCATGGAGAGGCGCGCGTGGAACACAACGCGCCACCGTCTCGGGTCCTTGAGGGGGAGCGACAGACGTTCCCCGCGTCTGTCGCCCCCGGACCGTTTAGGGAGGCTGGAAGAGGGCGTTGTCCGCCCTCTCCCGGCGACGACGTCGCCCGGTGCGCCTTCTGCGGATCGGGTCAGCGCTTGCACTCTCGCGCTCCCGCTCCGCAGCTTCCTTCTGCGAGATGACATCCTCGCAGAAGGAGATCACCGCGTCCCAAGACGCCGCGCTGTCGACCATCGAGCTGACGACGGCCGACAGCGACAGGTCGTCTCCCACCGCAGCGACGAGGGCACGGCGCGGCTCCTCCCAAGCCGCACACTCTGCGAGCGTATGCAGCGCCGTGTCCTCTACGCAATGGACGCAGTGATGGCACCGGGCGTCTGGCTCCCTGCCTATGCGACACAGGTACTTCCCGAAGCAGCCGTGCCCCGAGAGCACCTGCGTCGCCCGGAACGTCAGGGAGCCGTGCCGTCTCCCGCTCGAGCACCGGCCGGACCGCCTCGATAGTGACGAGGCCGGCGGTAGGGCGCGAAAGCCTGTCCCGCCATTCCGCCACCAGGACCTGATGGAGCTCCAACCGGCGCAGCGTGATCTGCCGCTGCGCCAGTCCCGCGCTCCGCGTCCGCTCCTCCTCGCGCCACTGATATAGTGACGCGAGCGCTCTCGCGTCCAGGTCCCAGGGCGGGGATCCGGCCAGCACACAAGCCGCTTCGTGGGAGATCGTGCGATAGCCTCGGACGACTCTGACGGCCATCGCCCTCTGCGGTTTCCGCAGCACCGCGATGCTGCGGGCCGTCAGGTCGGCCGCCCACACCGGGGCCCCATATAGGGATGGCCAACAGCCTCAACCAACATCTAAGGATGCATCTCATTGGATGGCTGGATCAGGGGTTTGATATAGAAAGCAGTACTCTTTCTCTGGGGCTCTGACCTCTGGTAGCTTGGATCATGCTTGTGATGTCTGTGGGTTACTATTTTTTTTGGTTTTTATACCATTGATGAAATATTTTAAAATAAAAGAAATATGTGTAAAAAAAGTAAATAATAACATATTTTACTAACAACAATATTTTCCATCACCTAAATTTAGATTTGACACTAATCTGCAATACCCTAATTATAATATCTCTTCCAATGAAATATACATAGACATTATATTAATCAAAGCGGTCTATAATTATGAAACATCATAAGTATTAATATTATTAATACTTATGATGTCTTGACACTTAGCTTTAATCAACTACCTAGGAACTTAAATATTGACTTGTTCTGCACCAGTGTAGCGACAGCAAGACGACTTTTGACACAGTTATTTTTCGACAGCTAAATTATACTATGTACTTTATTTACTCTTATCGACTAATTTTTAGCTATATGTGGAGGCTTTTAATTAGCAATCTCTTTATAACATATTCTTATATCTTATGTCTATTAGTCTGTAAGCCTTCTGTAAAATAAAATAAATAAATATTATGTATCTTCATAATATCAAGTTCTATCTTCTAAAAAGTAAGACAGGCAGCAATAATATATTTGTACCGAAAATAGCGGATTAATTTAGATGCCGATGACTATACATAAATCATTAACACCTCGACAAAGGGCAGTCATACTCAATATATAATATTATAGTATAAGGAATGTTTAGGTTAGAAGGTTAACTAAGCCTTTGTGGGTGGTTATTTTTTTATAACCACCCAGATATAGGAGCTCCACAATGCAGGTCTCCTTGGTGACACTTCTATTACTTAGAATCCCAGTACAATTATTTGATTATTCATAATTATTTCTAAGTAATCCTTAATTAATATTTATTTAGATTGGTGTTTCGATAAAATCATATAGAAATGCTAATCTAAAAATTGATTGGTGATTCAATTTGTGTCACCGATCTCCTATTTTAGGAACAAATATTGTTTATTAGATTGTTGAAAATTTATTTATCAGGTATGTAATTGATTATATAATACCACGCTATGTACTAGACGCCAGCAGGTCAAGGTCAAGCTATCCAAAACTGTCATTTTTTTCCAATTGAACATGAACCTTATTACGTTGTAAATTGTTATTTATCAAATGAATTGAAATAATTAATTACAATTTTAGATAATTAAATAAAAATAAACTTATCTACACTACTTACTAACAATCTATAATTAAAAAAAAAAACTACAGGGTAAACTAAACTAAAACTAGACTAAAAAATAGCATCAAAAAACTCATCTGCATCGCCATCGTCTGGTAGCGTACCCAAGAGGCTGGCTGCATTGCCACGTTGAATGTCAATGCTTAGTCTCTGGCCGAAGTAGAGGCCAGCCTTTGGGTCACGTGAAGTGTCGTTTATTATTACGTTTGTATTAAAGTTGAAAATTGATCAAAGAAATTTGACAGTTTGGGGTAACTTGATGTGTTGGCCTCTGTACCTAGCATTAAATAAAATATTGTTTGTAAAAAAATAAGAGCTACGGGTTAGGTAGTTTAATCATTTAAAAGAAAACGCTATAAATAAAGAATTTAAAAAAAATGGGACATTTTACACAGCGCCATCCAGTTGTACAATGGGTAATTGGGTACTATAAAACATTATATACTTTTGTTTTACGTACAAACTTATAATACATAGGAAACACCCAGACAGTTACTCTTATAAATATTTGTATCCTGTGGGAATCGAACCCACGACCTCATTATCAGCAGTTCGATACTTGAACCACTGTCGTTATGTCACCATACTTGTAATATTCCATTAATGATCAGTGTCCTCGAGGCAGTCGCATGGTGACAACTTTGGCACGCGACTGTCCGCTTTGGTATGCGACACAGGTAAAGAGGCCCGCACATCAAGCTACCACAATCTTTAAAATTTTTTTGATACATTTTCAACTTTATTACAACAGAATAAGGTTCATTTTCAATTGGGAAAATTTGACAGTTTTGGATAGCTTGACCTGCTGGCGTCTGTGCTTCCCGAAACACTCAAGTCTCGAGAGTACCTACGTCAGCCGGAAACTAGAGGCGCCATTGCGCCTCTCTAGCTATTCTTCCATGAGGGGCCTTACGGCTACTATCGTGGCCATGTTCTGGGTTTCTCCTCGACGTCGTCTAACTTTGTGTGGGTTCCACTCAGTGGCGAGTTATGCCCACAGCTCGTTCGACATGCGGCAGGCCAGACCAGCTCAGCTGTGACCAGATATTAATAAAATTAACTATCACTCTCTTAAAAGGTGAAGGAAAACATCTTGAGGAATGGAATGCAACTTGCATTCCTGAGAGATTTTCTCGACAGGATTACGCGGCAGCGTGTAGTCTGTCATCCTGTATTAGTTCAGCATGGACTATAGCTTAACCCTTCTCATTCTGAGAGGACCCTGTGCCCGCTGCTTGAAGCTGTGAATTAAAAATCATTTTATAAGTATTTCCAGGTGTCTGTAGTGAATACCAGCCAAACTGCATATTATGTGTTCTGTAAACAAAAAAAAAACAATTAAGTTTATTTGGCCAAAGCAAAGGAAAACAAAAAATTACAGTTACAGCAGGAAGTACGGGTGGGTCATTTTGCGGCCCGACCAAATAGGGAGGCATCCAAGTTCAGCTATTGTCAAATAAGCCAACGTAATTGACGCTGTCACCTGGACTCATTGTTTCCTTAATGCTAAGGCTATTGACTACTGACACTATGTGTGCTGTGTATTGTGTGAGTGATGTGAGTGAGAGCGTCTTTTTGTTTATGTTATTATTTATATAGGTTATCTTTGAAAAATCGTCCATTCCAGTATGAATGTCTCAAGTTCTCAGCAGCATTAATTTTTAAAGAATTAGTTTCTAATTCCACAATATTGTTTCTATTGTTTCAGCGAGTCAAATGATGTATTGGAAAATTCACCAAATGTGGAAGAATGGTTTGATTAGTACAAACTTATTATTTTTAAGTATATTACTAGATTCAGAATATAAGTAAATAATAACTATTTCATGCTGGATGTTTAATGCTTTCTTAAAATAAAAATGCATGAATACGTATTGGATAAATATTTTATTTAAGAGTTACAATAATGGGTTCGAAGCGCAAGAACAAACATCTACATCTGTTACAGAATCACACCCACTTTGTGATATTTTACATTTGATAAACACACAAATATACGAATATCAAGTAAGCATATACTTTCTTTTAAATTTCATAATATACATACAATATCATAGGTACCACATTCTTAACAAGATTAATAAAAATGTTTATATATTAATTTATTATTAATGTTCTCTTAACAAACCTACCATGCAAAGAAAACTTAGCATGCTCACTACTAATAAATTTATAACAACATTTTATGTCCATAATACTAATCCCTAAATCTAATCTCTATTGTGTGGTACATATATGAAAATAAAATCCTAGATTTGTGAGATTCCTACTATCGACTCGAGAAAATAATTAAATAATATATAATTTACTCAAAGTGCACACAAACACATTTTAATTATACTATTAATCAAGTATATTTTAAATGTCATGAATATGAAGCTGATATACTAACGATTAGAATTATTAATTTATACTGCTGTTTATGGTTTCGAATAAGAAACTGTTAAGTTTAAAATGTCATCAGGATTACATTTTAAAAATAAATTATGTTAAGATATAACTAATATGTAAAAAAATAAAAAATCTTTGAGTAAACCTCCAATTACTTTGAAAAAATCATTTATATTTGGTCTATTTTTATAGGAATGTTTAAGAAGTACATCAGTAGGTATAATTATATAAAATTTTCTGATTTCTTTTATACATGACTTCCGTACAATGGCTACTTGAGAGCCATTGGTTACTTCAGTGTTATTTATCAAATTAATTAAAAAATTGGAGATGGTAACTAAAATCATACATAAGAACCGATTTTAGTTGGGCTTTTGTTGGATTGGACCTCATTACATTACACATAATATGTAGAATATATTACTGTTTATATTGATGTCCCCTTTCTTTCTCCAAAGTTAATAATACTGTATATCAGCTTCTATTTACAGATTTCATTATTGATATTTATTAATATTTATTGTATACTTAGATAATTTACTAAGAGTTAACAGGAACAATAAGGGAAAAATAAAGGTCTGTTATACAAATGCAATGAGTGTAATAATATGTGCCAGCAAACATTTAATATGAGTCTACTTGGAAAACAATATTATATTTCACAATATTTTATATGAGTAATATTTAGATAATGTATACAGACACTGAAATACTATACGCACCAGTAAATAAGTTAATAGAAGTGTATACATGCATTAGTGGCTTTGTTAAAATCTTGAATATTTTTTAAGAATCAACATTCAAAGCTATCATCGAATATAATACCAGATAGACCAATTTAAATTTTGATAATATGATGACAATAACAGCCAAATAGTTACTTTGGTATGGATTATAATTTTCTACATTGTTACCATAAATACATTTGAATATACCTAAGAAATATGCGAGACAACAGTAATTGGTGACACTAAATAGCTCCTATTCATTTCCCAAACAAGAGACAAACTACCAACCATGAAGTAACAGATGACAATCGCATTTATTCCCTATATATACAAACCAAGCAGTATTTGGTATAGATGTTATACCCTGAAAAAATATTATGTAAACATAATGTGAACAAAAATCATTTTTTAAATGGTTGATCATGGTTAATGTTTACAAATAATTTAATGTTATTTTTATGCTACTACTAATATCAAATTAGGTTTTATGAATAGAAGTTTATTGTTTTAAAAAACGCGATGAAGGTAGGTACATTCTTAGCATATATTATATGTATATATTTAATATATTATTGCAATAACACAAAAGGAAGTATTCCTTGTCTTTTGAACATCTTATCAAACTTTATAAATCGCATTTTATATGATAACTAAAATAAATGTCCGTTTACAAAACACCTAACTATATTAGCAATAAAATAAATCCAAAATTGTACACAAGAGATTTCATTTCATTCTAAGTTCAGTGCTAAGTTCACAAGTGTTTTTGCATCATATATTTCCCAAATTGTACGCATTATTATTTTTATCAACTCTACATGTAAAGTGACTGTGAACTTCTAGGTGACTATAACACCAACTTCATTGTCTAACAATGTTGTTCATATTTCATGGATCCTTTAAACTAAAACTTAAAATTGGTCTGCTAGCAGATTGCAGATTTCATGTGAGACTGTTTCCTTGCTAGATCTTACAGTCAGTCTAAACATTTGAGCTTGTTTGTTTGGTTCCAATCTCATCAGACATCCCACTTGCTGCACTCTGGTATGCACAATACCAGCACACACAAAGTTGTCAGGATTCGGATCAATGCCATCCAACAACTGCATACCAAAGCCAGCTAATTTGGTGCGCGTCGCGGGAATATCAATAGAACCTTGAGCTTTAAATATTTTTTGTGCTCGCTGTTGTTCTCCTCCTAAGTTTTTCCATCTGGCAAAGAATGACTCACCATTCATTTCTGTTGGTTCAAAGAATTTGTTCAATGTAAGTGGAAGTTTCATAGTAATTTTTTGAGGTACATTATTGTACACAAATGAAACAGACATACTTGGAGCATCAGTAAAATCTTCAATACATTCAGCAGTAAGCATTTGTTGTATCTGGGCACCTGCTTCTAGTATTGGTTCCATAGGCTTCATCTGCACATTAAGTTTGTGTAAATCATTCCAGTGTAATTCAGGACGAACAGTTTGAATTGGGAATTGTGTTTTGTTGCCATAGAACAAACCAATTCTTCCCAAGTTCTGCCTGTATTCACTTTTAACACCAATCTGGATAAGGTCGTTTTCAAAAAGGACACCATTATTTTTAAATAAAAACTTTTTGATATTATTTTGTTGCACTGTACTAGGACTCATTTTTGGAGCTGTATATAAATCTCCAAGTACATCAAGCAATCCATTTCCAGTTGCTTGAGCTGTTGTTCCGGGAGGAGTAGACAGTCCAAGCAAGTCAGCACTTGAGCTATTTGTATTGTTTGATGAGTTAATCACTGCAGCAGGTGTTGCTGTGGGCTGAGGACTCTTTGATTCTCTTACATCATCAGGTATGCGGCCCGGCTTTTTCTTTTTCAACACTGCCAGAATAGAAGATTCCCTTTCTGGGAAAGCTGGCATTTCTTCTAGTACAGTGGCTAGAACATCAGCACTGGCTACAATACTTAATTGCAAATATTCAGAGGCTCTTTGTTGCAATTCTACATCAGAGGAGCGCAAGTTAGAGTCAGCACGAAATACTTCTTGAACACGATTTTTTATTTCTGGGAAAAGATTGACAAGTTTGATATATGTTGATAATAAAAGTGCTCTTGTTGCTGCTGAACACAAATGATATTTTGAATGCAATAACTCAAACTGAACTTGGGGTGAAGATCTAGTATCCCCAGCTATCAAGTTACCAAACTCTCCAAGTATATACCCACCAACCTTCACCATATTTTCATGACACGTTGGTGCCTGTAATGCCTCAAATACAGTTTTTGCAGCATAACCTTGAACTTCTTCTCTATTGATTACAATCTGTATCACTCTGTACCAAACTTCTTCTGATACATAATCTCCAGCAATTCTGATTAAATTTAGAATCACATCAACATACCATGTGAAATCTGTGGCATATTTCTCAGCTAATATAGCCACTTTCAAAACCATTTCTTCCCTTATGGAATAGTCAGCAGTTTCTAAGTAAGCTAACATCTCTTGGACAATTTCTTCAGCATTTGTTTTGTCACACATTGCGTACAGTAAGTCCACAGCCTGCTGTCGGACTGATACATCCTTTTCCATTTTCATGGATAGAATAACAACTTCTTGATGTTTTTTGACAGCCTCATGAGAAAATTCCGAGGTAGCCAGATGACACATAGATTCAAGAGCTAAATATCTTAGATTTGTCTCACGGTTGCTAAGGAATTGGCCAAGTTGGTTGCATGCACGCACAAGCAGATTAGGTTCACTGTCATTGTGTATAATTAGGCTTATAGCCTCAAATAAAACAGCATTCTTAGCATTTGAATGTTGTACTTTTTTAGATTTTGGAGGTTCTTGTGCTTTATTAAAAATAGTTTCCAGGCATTCAGAGAGACGACCTCTGACACCAGGTTCTTCAGATGGTGGAGTATAGTTCTGGAGCAAGCGCAACAATTTGACAGAAAGCCAAGGGGCGGGCACAAAGTAATATGTATAATCTTGAAGGTCAGTGTAACTAGCTGTAACAATCCGACTCAGTCTAGCAACAGCCAATGTTACGCAACCTTTATACTCTTCTGGATTCTTTTTTACAAGAGCATCAATCAGAGATGTTGCCGCTGTCACAACACCCATATGTGGATCATTTAAAAGGTGTATAATTCGAGAAGTCCACTCACCTCCAGGAATGATTTCAGGTGACTTTCTGAATAGTCTAAGAAGGCATAGTGCAGCAGATTGTTTAACCACATCCATTGTATCACCTGAGACCAGAAGCTTTGGGATTTCTGTACCAAATGCTTCAGCCATATCTTTGCTGCCAATGTTGGCAATGCATTGCAGAGCCAAGTTAACATGGATAGGATTCCTTGATTGCAGGTCATTCTTGATACTCTGGATGATAAGCTTAATTAGATCACTGTTGGTATTAACCAGTACTGATATAAATAGGTAGCCTATTTGTTTTTCAGAGTATTTGTTGGATGAAAGTAAGTTGACTGCTTCCATATGACCAAAGTCAATATCATGACCGAGCAAAAAGATAAATAAAAGTTTACATACATATTTCTTTTTCTGATAGCCATCAAGAGTTTTGTCACCTTTGAACTTACTTCTTATATTGGCCAGTTCTTTATTGATCCTCTTTATTTCCGCTTCTTTGCTCTTACAATTTCTTATGTCTGATATGAAGACTGCGAGTCCTCGCATACCATCTCCCCTGACGGCAGGCATATTGCCAAGTGACTTATCGAACACCAGTTTTATGCCTTTTCTTTACACTAACAATCGAAATAATGTCTCCAAAATACTAAGACTACCGTATGTGATGAGAAAAATGTAGATCGGCGTTGAATTACAACTAATCAATTAGCGGCCGTCATTACAATTATTCAGAAAAGAGATTTCTTCTGCTGGTTCTACAACGCCTTCCTTTTCCATAGATCCCTTTGAAACGTCAAATGAACTTATTGTTTATGGATCAATATTGAACGCCAATCGAAGCTGGCTCACGCTCTTATAGCCGCTAAAGTCAAGAGAATAAGGTCTAAAATGGTTTATTTATGTTTTTGACAAGTAGGATTAGAACGAGGCCATAGAGTTATAATGTTATATCATGAACCACAGCTCGGCCGGCTAATGAGACAGCCCTTTATTTGGGTGACACGGGTGACACCTATTGTCCCTAAATACCGCTAATACATCCGGCTGGGCATCATCACATAAATTCATCACATGAAACTTGAAAATTGCTGGAAGTTAAAAATAAAACCTAATGTAAATTGTTGTCTATGTACTAAACAATAATAACACCACACACTCATTTTTTGTCACGAAATCAAAAAATACAAACCTACAAATTGTGGCTATGATTACGATTACATGGCAAGGGCGACAAATTTTGAGTTGAGCTAAGTTCGAAATCCTTCGCCCAGGGTGGGGTTGGGAGGGCCCAACCCCACCCCGGGCGAAGAAGGTGAAGAGAGGATCCTCTAAACGTAAGCCAGAAGCCCGAATTCGGGTAGACGTATGAAGCCAGACAAGGTTATTTGTCGTAGGTACCTCTTGTAAATAGGGTTTTAGTCGTAGTATTTGTTCGTTTTCTTTCTTGCTAGTGAGAATTCGAATAGCTTTAAAAATTAGATTTTGTGAGTAAGTATTACAAAAAACAAAGTATTACCATGTTGTGTATATGTAAGCCCACGCGCTAGGCTAAGTAATCCATATTTTTTTAAATTATTTGGATACCCTAGTAGACAAAGACAAACTCATTTTTGATGGCTCTCGCTCTGGTCGTTTTTAGTTGCAGTGATTCTGCTTAACAGAATCATTGTAACTAAACACGACCAGACGAGAGTATATCTTACCAGACTCTGGTAAGATGTACTCTCGGTCATGAATCTTGCTGTATTCTTTATCTATTGTGATTTCTTACTTTTTTTTTACTATCATGTTTTTATGAACAATACAAAAATCAAGTATCAAGATATCAACAATAAGTCGAAAAATTTAAAGCAAGCAGGCTAGGTTCTTGATCTATTATTTACTGTTTCTAGTTGGACACTTTTTCAACTTGTCCTCCTTTATGATAATTCTCTTTACCTCAATCAAACTTTCATTTTATAGTTTATCTTTATTCTCTATTTCTTTAATATAGTTTATGGTTTATGAAGTGAAAAGTTGGTTGTCCATGGTTGTCCAATGTTCGTCGTTCTATCAGTCACGGGACAAATGTAATAAAAATCGAAAATACTTCATAGTTTGCAAAAAATTCATTTAAAATTTGTGTTGTGACTAAATATGAGTAATATGTATTGTTGTTCTCTAAAAATGTTATCGTTAGTTTCACTCGATCTTTTGTGAAGGGCTGGTGTCAAAGTACGATCTAACTAATGAATGATGCAGTCTATTTTCTGGACAGGGAGACTGCTATCACGTGCTTTACGAAATGGACTTTCAAATTTCTCAAGTGCTGCTGAATTAAACGTTTCCACAACAAAACACCCCTATTTAGTTTCAGTGGTGTGTGGTTTTCCTAAAGACATTGCAAATGGAAGAACGCGCAAAGGACAGTTCGGTGACGACGCATGGTTCTCCGCCACTTCTAGCAACGCGGATGTTATTGGTAAGATGATCATTAAATAAGGCCTTGTTCATAAGTCAGACATTGTTGTAGAAATATGGCATTTTTGTTGAAAGTTCTCTTATTTATGTTAGATATATTCTCGAATTAAAATGTCATATATTTTTATTCACATTTACAAGGCGACACTGATCCATTTTTATTCTATCTTCTGTCTTAGCAAGATGTTATAGGTACTACTAAAAACAGAGGAACCAATAATTCATAGATTTTAGAAATTATTCTGCCAATTTCTTGCTATGGTGCTCTTAAACTTTCCATTATAGAAGTATAGCCACTTGTTGGAGATTGGTTTAGTTGGAGAAAACAGTAAATAAAACAATGCTATCTCCAGACTTTAAAAAAAACTATGTTGTTGATAATTTTAAATAAATCTGCAAATTATGTAAAGAAATATAACATTAAGATACCTTTATCAATATTATACATTCATATTAGTGGTTTGATTCCCAAAGGGCACAAATATTTATGTGATGAACATTAAGTGTTTGGGTTTGTCTGAGTGATTGTTAAGTAATTTTAGGATGTATTTTAAAAAAAAGTTATACTTATTTATATCCATTGTCTAGTACCCATAGTACAAGCTCTGCTTAGTTTGGGACTAGATGATGTTGTGTGAAATTGTCCAGGAATATTTATTATTATTAAACTTAATAATTTATCCTTTTTAGGCTTATAATGTGTAACAGTTTGTTTATCCCAAATAAAATATCTGTAACTATTTCAAACTTAAATGTTTATTCCTTATTTCCTCAAGTATTATTTGGATGTTAGTAGCAGTGCCGCAATCACATTTTATATTGTGTCTGCTTAGGATAAAAAATATCATTTATGTATTTCATGTAACTTGTTATCTAAACATGATTCTATGAACATCATAATCATCAGCCCATAATCATTCACTGATGGACATAGGCCTCTCCTAGTGAACACCACAGAGCTTGATCTTTGGCTTTCCTCATCCAGTCACTGCCAGCTGCCTTCCAAAAGTTGTCAAATTCAGACAAACTACCTACAAATATATTTTGTTGAATAGTTAGGTTCAGAAACATGTCCGAAATAATAGGTTTGAGGAAAATTATTAATCCCTACTTCTCTACTAATATTATAAACTTTGGTCTGTCTAACTGTTTTGCTTTCACAACTAAACCTCAGAACCGATTTTGATGAAATTTGGTACAGAGCCCTTTGGGATCCAGGTGAAACCGTAGGCAACAGCTAGTAACTACAAGCATCTACAGAAAGCAAACTACAGAAGATCCACTTTATTGTGATATACTTTATTAAAGTATTCACCATAAATTGGATCTTCTAAGCAGGTTCATCAAAGTTGCCATATTGCTATCTTTAAAAATGTGGGCCTTTACTTCGTACCAGCTTTTGTTCACTAAATTAGTACCTATACAACTTAATTTTGCAACACTAATTATGTACTTACTTATTTTTAAAAGCAAAGAGAAGAGCTTTTATGAGCTGACCTCAACATTCTTGGATCTGACAATGATAATGACTTAAGTAAAATTTTGTCAAACAATTTTTTATTTTTTAACAGGTGTGGCAGATGGTGTAGGAGGATGGCGTGCTTATGGCATAGACCCTGGCGAGTTCTCCTCATACCTCATGAGGACATGTGAGCGGCTTGTCCAAATGGGACACTTCAAGATGACAGAGCCTGGGGCCCTTCTGGCCAAGTCCTATTATGAATTATTGGAACATAAGAAACCAATACTAGGTTTGTGACAAACTGACAACATACCTACTACTAAAAAAGTGTATTACAAGTTCATCTTATGTCAGATATTCAATAAATAGACTGATTCAAATCTCAAAAGTCAGAATACATTACCTCACAGATAAATTTAGGCATTTATTCTATGTTCATTATTTGAGTATTGGGAATGCATACTAGATATTGGTTTCTTTCTAGAATACAGCTGGAAATCCACATAACTTATAAACTCGACAGACTCGGAAAATGTTCACCTAGTTATGCTGACTGAATAAATACATTGCACTACCTATATTTGCATGATTGAGTCTTATTTATGGTTAAATATAATTATATAATGCAGACAGGTCTCATTGAGATACAAAGTCCTGCTATAATTTTCCTCAACTTAAATGGAAGTGTGTGATATAACATTTGTGTCCATCAAAATAAATATTAATGATAAATAAATACAAAATGTGGCCTTTCATGATTAAAACTTTTTTATTTCCATTTGTTGACTTCTTGTGAATTGATTGTCTATATGACAATCACTTATCTTTTGTTATGATGATAATTTTATAGGTAACTATGTATTCTAATATTGAATTTATGTCAAGGTTTTCTCTTTATATATTTTACTACTTATTATCTTTGTAAGGAAGAAGAATGAAGAAAAAATAATTAAATGTCTTTTTTCTAGTCAAATAAGACCTTGATCTCCATATCAACCCATCAGGTCACATCACAAAAATTACATACAAAACGCAAAATAAATTGTTTTTGGGCCCAAAGGACAATGTTTCATTGTGAATATTGTTTGTTACAGGTAGCAGTACAGCGTGTGTGATGATCTTAGACCGGTCGGAGAGCGTGATGCGTGCGGCGAATATCGGTGACAGCGGGTACATGGTGGTGCGCGGCGGCCGCGTAGTGCACCGCTCGCACGAGCAGCAGCACTACTTTAACACGCCCTACCAGCTCAGCCTGCCTCCCCCGGGGCATGATAGGAATGTGCTAAGTGACAGGTATGAAAAAAAATCCATTCTTAATTGACCCGAAATATCTATCAACTCGTGCGATACCGTACATATCCGGCTCGAAGGACCAATATGTACGGTATCGCACGAGTTGATAGATATTTCGGGTGCTAAATGATAAGTCCGAGCTGAGATTAAGAAAGAGTTTATTCCGACACTTTACGCTAATTAATGCTAATGAGAATGATGAGTGCTACAAGTATGCCGGTTGATCATGCACTAACTCACGTAGATCGCGCGGTTCGCTGGTGCACACGCGTAACCTACTTGAGCCAAAACTGCTGATGATGATGTGTGTGTTCGATAAGTATCGAACAGAAAGAAAGATCTTTCTTACAGAAATATAGGAAAAAAAACATTTTTTGCGAAACAAAAGTACTTATATTTTAAGGTGTAAATAGTTCATATCAAATCAAGATTATTTATTTTGAAATGACATTGTACTGACTGTCCCATGATTCTTATTTATATGTTTATATTGTGTTCACTTATTTAATTGAAGAAGTATAGTGCGTCATAATTTCTTGATGATAAAACCAGAATTAGAGCGAAAGGTTACTTCAATAACGATAATAATCTGAATACTATTGATTAATGGTTTAATGTACATAATGCTTATCGTAATTATGTTTCGAAGTATATTTTTGCCGATATAGAATCAAACCTCAAAATGTGTTTTATTGTTACCATAAGAATGTCGGGCATTCTACGATAGTTTGGCGAAAATTTGGTGCTGCGTATTGTTGACAGCATTGTTTTGGTAATATGCCAAATCCATTTTTTGTGTGCATTTGTTTTAAAAAAGTGCTACAGCTTTTATAAATACTTACTCCGTATTATTCCACCCAGTATCCATATTAATATGCAATTGTCTGACTGTCTTACTGCTATGGAGCAGTAATAACTATGCAGAGGAGTGCTCATAACTGGCACTGTGCGGTTTATGTAATTGAGCTTTGTGAGCTCATTCGACTGACTGGTACAGCTTCATAACAATGAATTAGACTTGAAAACCCAAGGACAATATACCTAATTAAAATTAAAAGTACAATAATATAACTGTATTGCATAATACGTGTAGGTAATCGGTGTAATACCTAGTTCTTTACATATTGACGCTATAATTAGAACAATTGATACATCTTCGTTACGCTTGATGAGTTTAGTTCATGACAATAGATAAGAGATTCGTCAATGGAGCTTGGTAATAATATTTGTCACATAACTTTAAAATAATTTACTAACATTGTCAACATTACGTTACATAAGCATTACGCTTATTCAGACTATTCATGATTAGTATTATCGTGTAAGATTTTTGTGGTTCGTAATTAAACCAACTAAGATTGAGGCTTTATCATACGCGTAGTCAGGAAACTCGGGGAATATGAAATAGGTAGATCTACATTACGTCCAGTTTCGTCCAGATTTGGTCACCGTCATAAGACCCATTGTGTTTCGACCACGAGACTCGTAGTCATGTGCTCATTCCACATACAGCTGTTGTATTTCTGTATGCACTAATATTAGAATTTTGAGCTTATTGGATATTTGCCAGAACTTTAAACTCGCGCGTTCTCTTAAAATTTATGGAATTGTGTTTACTTCTTTAATATTGATACGATATATACAAGCATTTAATTATTAACAACTTACATTTATTACCTATGCGTGTTAATCACGGTATTTCCAATGACTTCGTCATGTAAGAATGGGCCGGTGTGAGGTTGTTGACACTATTGTTTAATTACATCATCGACATCGAATAAACAATATTATTTGTCGTCATTTCTAAATGTTACTACTTTGCTGTAGGTATAGCATAGATGTTATATATTTAAGTTGAATATTAGGAAATTGTTCCAGTGTTAATTGAGCTTTTCTGGTTTTATGAGTAGCAACGGCCATCAGAATTAGATTATTGAAATAAATTTAAATCCGAGGATAGGTTCCTATCGCAATTAAATCCGTGAAGGACGATTCTATTGTCCAAAATTTTTTTTTTAAGTACAGTCGCAGCGTACCAGAGGTATGGTTCAAGTCCTCTGTCGCGGGGAACTTTATAAAAATATAATTAATAGACAGAAAGTACATCCAGACTCGAAACAAATATCTGTGGATCACACAAAGATTTGTCCCGTGTGGGAATCGAACCGGGCGCAATGGTAGTAGCGAGGTGATCATTTTACGCGCTACGCCAAACGATAGAATTTTAAATAATATAGTCTTGTGGCACCTACAAAATTGATTTAGATATTAGATAGCCATTAGTTCGGAAAATCAGTCAGTTTATCCTTAGGACATTGGCATTATCCTGGAATTTTGTTAAGCTTAGTTTGTGAAGTTTATTCTTTAAAAGTAGCTTTGGGCACGGTAATATTATCTGTATAATATTACCGTGCTTTGGGTCTGCAATCAAATGTCAAAAGTACGGCCGCCTATTTAGGTTACATAATATAACTAATACGAACTGGATAAACATGCTGGCCGAACTCTAAAAATCACTCGTTGTTAAATCACGTAAATCTCGGAAACTGTGTCTTATAGAATTTAAAATGTGGCATGTAGGTTCCATAAAGGGTATGGAATAGACGTCATCGAATTTCCCACGGGATTGGGAAATAAGAGATCAATGCGGGTAATATTGCGGAGCACAACTAGTATATAAATATGCCTAGGTTTTAATTATAACATCGGATAAATAAAATGTTAAAAATAATTCATTGGACTAGGTTACGACGTACACGAGAAATGATGGCATATACACAATACAATAGGGACGACGGACGGCCCGATTGGTGCTATGGTCTGTGGTCGAGCAATCGGCTGCAGCACTAAGATCACGGATTCGATACCTGTATACAGGAAACTGGAAATCTGACGGAACAGGGAATGAGAAATCCTTGTGTGAGGATTTTTAGAACTGGTTGTAGAACTTTTTCTAGGTTGATACTACCACAATGACAAATATTTTGCTGCTATGTTGTGCTCTAACAGTATTGTGCCGGTTTAAGCGGTATTATGTAACAAGTCATATTGTAGTCCAACAGCTGGCACCAATTTTTGGGTATGAGGCAGGCTGAAAACAAGCTCTCCTACTATTGTGATTAATCAATAGTGGCCATGTCTCAAGTTGACAACGCGCGAGTGACAGTGTTGTCGACTATAGGCTGCGGTTGCCGCTTACCATCACCCGTATTTGCTTGTTTTTGTTATCCTATTACAATGAAAAATAATATATATTTGTTTTATAGTAGAAACTAACATAGCCCAATAACCCATCGTTATGTATTAATTGGATTCTAGCACGTTGTGCCTCAATATTTTTTCATATACATATGAAGCTTCGTTAGAGGTACAGAAGATAAAAACTGTTATTTTTACTTTATTCAGACCCGAATCAGCAGAGACGTCGGAGTTCACAGTGGAGTGTGGCGACGTGATCCTGGTGGCGACGGACGGTGTGTTTGACAACGTGCCTGAGCCGGTGCTGGTGGCCGAGATGAGGCGCGCGCAGGGCCTCGCCGGCGAGACCAAAAGGCTGCAGGCCGTCGCAAATTCCATCGCGTGGATGGCACGCAACCTCTCCTTCGATGGTTGCTACATGTCGCCATTCGCTAAGAGCGCGCGACAGAACGGCATAGATGCTATCGGTAAGTTTGAAAAAAAAAAAAAAACCATCTGTATTTTTTTCATTTTAATAGTACAATATTTTTACCCGACTACGCGAAAAGGAGAATAATGTGTTTATCAGCCTATATATGTTTGTGTCTGGTCTATCAGAAATCATCTTTAGGATACCGTTGGTGCCTCCTCGAATCCGGCAGATCAGTGACGCCAATTTTACTCATCACATTGCTGATGAGCTGCAGAATCAATGCTAGAATCCTAAAGGCGTTATTGTATTGTATTCTGAGGGCGTTGTAGGCCCGCTGGGTGTATTTGGTCCAGTGCGGTGGTGTAAAAACTTTGGCAGTATGCCCTGAATAGTGTCACCGTTAATGGGTATTGCATTTATTCATTACAAATGACGTAAGTTACCTTTAACCTTTGGCTACTACGCCAATAACGAAAATCCTTGTTCTCTACGCTAAGCAAAAAAAGCTAAAAAAACAAAAAATATTTGTATAGGTATTTATTTTGAACTAAAAAAAATGTGGTATTTTTGACATGCCATGCCGTCGTTGGTGTTGTGGTCAAATTTTCGTTTGACGTCTATACACTCCGTCCGTGGCGGTCAAAAGGTTAAGATAATTTGTTTACCTATTACTTAATTTTAAATTTTGTTTACAGGTGGAAAACCGGACGACATAACGGTGCTACTTGCTGTCGTAGCACTATGAAAATGTCCCGATGTGATCTAAGTAGCTAGATTCTAGGTACATTTTTTGTTCAACATTACTACAAAATTTAGTTATATTTAAAGTAGTGATAAACAACGAAGCCAAAAAATAAAGTTTGGACCTTTTTTGTGATTTATCTGTAATTATTTTTGGATAACTTGGCAATACAGTGAAGGAGGTGCCCACTTCATTCAATTCGTTATGATTAAATAAGAGACAGAGGTTTTTCTCCAAATCTGTGTTATATGTATATTTGTCATTTAATTTTACCTTGTGCATAGCAATGTGTAAATAGTTTTTGTATTATATTATATTGTAATTTCAGTTTTGTAATAATAAATATTTCTGTATGATCTCAAAAGTTGTTTGTATGGTTTTACAATATGTGCAGGGCCAGCCCATGTAGACTGTAGTTTATCAAAAGGTCACCTCCTAAACTTGAACTGTCCACCTAGGTCAGTTGTGAAATACAATTGTTAATTCAAAGATGACGTTCTAGCGCCATGATCTGATTGTCGTACTTCTGTCTTATTATGATTTAGATAAATCTGCTGGATGTTGTGATGCTGAAATCAAAGTGCAGTTTACTTGGTGTATGAATGTTTTAAAGTATTCTGTATGTAATTGGGTCAACGAAAGCCACAGAGACCTTGTACTGTTAAGATTACGATTGTACCCAAACTACTGCGAATAAATGTGTAGAACTTACCTGCACATTAATTTTGTTTGTGTTACAAACGGCATGTGTGTACTCTAATAATTAATAATGATCATAAGCACGATCATTACGCATAAGGAAATATTTATTGGAGTGCGTATAAATACAAAGTTAAGTTTTTAAAATCGCAGAAATAAAATGTCCTTTTTTATTTGGATAGTAATACTATAAATTGATAATCTAGATATACTAAGAGTACACGCCGTTAGTAGGACAACTAAAATGTTAGCATATATGTAGGTCAACATAATAAATGTGTAATAAGATTACATTTCCCTTTCATGATAGAAGGGCGTGATGAATGACACTTAGGTAAATAGAATATCGCACCAGCTTTGTTGTTTTGTTGGCCCAATTGTACAAATAGTAGAATATAGTCTTACTATGTGTGATTTCAATGTTGACGAATATTCTTCACAAATATTTGATTTTACATTTGCTGTGTTTTGGAATTGAGTGTGAGAGTTTGAATGAAGACTGAATACGACTAGATATACTGTTCTTGTTGTTACTAGTAGTTTAATGATGTTACGAAACTAAATCTGAAACAATCACAACTGTTCTATTATAAGAAACTTTTATGTTCTTTTTATAAATTTTTATGTAAATTATAAATGTGTAATGAATGTACTTTTATTTTTATAAAGCGAGTCTTTGTCTCAACATGATCGCAGCTGTTACAATTTTCAAATTTAAGCTAGAAATCATAATAATGATTCAATGTTTGCAATCATAAAGATTTGAAACTTAATGCGGCTAATACATATATTGCCTTATTATAGTATTCATAATAGGTGTTACATGGATAAAATAAACATTTGTTTGTTACGTGATGATTTCGATTTTTAAATAGCCCATTTATTTCGTATGTAGTAAGTCATATGAAAAAGAAAAATGTGTTAATCATTTTCTTGATGACATACTACATAAGAAAAAAAAATGTAACCCAGCAGTATGTTTACCGTTTTTTGTAACGGGGTAACAGTTTTAATTCACGACCTGTGTAATCTTTTAAACAGACGCGTCACTAACAAACTAGAACGAAACTTTTAAAACACTTTTCGTTGTCGTATCAATATTTTGTCATAGGGCTTTGTTAGTTTCGTTTTAGCCGAGATCTTAATGTTCTGAATGTATGCAAGTGAGTTAATAAATCAATTAAGAGTGTTCTTTGAGATAGGAATCCGTGAATAATGATGTGTAAATAAAATCCGTCTAGCGCAGGAATATCCGAAAAAATGATGTTTACACTGCTTACAAAAAGTATGTCAAGGTTTTGGAGTAAGTAGGTAGTCACTCCACAAACGCTTATCATTGTTCACTTATTGACGCGGACTTAACAAATCTAATTGTGTTATTATAATTAACGGTGAATATTGAAAGAAAATAGAATAAACAATTGATTATGATCTAATCTTTCATTAGTATCACCTCTATCACCTGATGCTCGACTATCCCACTAGGCATCGTTAACATGTTCTGTAAATAAATCTGGTAAAAATTTTAACCACTGTTATGTTTATTTCACACGAAGAGTGGCAGCGGTCAGTCGAGACGCGACGTTCACATTCAGTGCTAAAATTGTCAAAGCATTTTAAATTTGTAAAGATAGCGCGGCTGCCATGCCATGACCATTGTTAAAGTCGTCGCTGCCGGCCAGGCAAGGCGCTGCTACTCTACTACTACTACCTGTATGGTCAAGGCCATCTGACACAGCCCAAGCGCATCGAAGAGTCTCTTGAAAAAAGTACTTATCGTATTGACCCCCATGTCCACAGAGTAATGCACACATTCCTATCGAGATAAAAAAAAACGTCTTCGAGCTGACCACTCTAAAATAGTATACTGACAGGATTGTTTAATGCCTAGACATTTGCAGAATTAATTTTTTTCGAGTTTATATAAACACGTAAACTTTATAGTCCACTTGAATTTTTTGCTAGCGTACAATCAGACTAGCCTCCGACAGTTATTTGAATTTTAGCTGTGAGGAC
Source organism: Acronicta alni (assembly GCA_964056405.1). Taxonomy (NCBI): domain Eukaryota; kingdom Metazoa; phylum Arthropoda; class Insecta; order Lepidoptera; family Noctuidae; genus Acronicta; species Acronicta alni. Next base: position 8,926,113 of record OZ043927.1, on the reverse strand, counting down.
ACTATCATTCCCGAGAGATTTCCTCGAAGACATGTGAAGTCCGCCAATCCGCACTAGCCCAGCGTGGTAGAGTTAGCCTCAATCCACTCATTCTTAGAGCAGACTCAGCAGTGGGACAGAAAATAAATGTGTATAAAAATAAGTGTGTGTGTAAATGGTGTGATGATGATAATTCGTACACAGAAAAAATCTAAAACCCACTCATAATGACCAGGCGTGCTGATAATGCTGTCCTGCATGACTGTCAGAACAGTCGTAATTTATTTTATACCAATAAGGTGGCAAACAAGTACCTATACGGCCCCATCTGATGTTATGCGGTTACCATAGCCTATAGACGCTTATAACACCAGGGGTATATCACTGCGCGTTACCGACCTAAACCTGCCGAATAGTTGGGTTGGCAGTATAAAGGTCAAAGTCCCCCACAGCCAACACGTTGTCTCACGGAGCGTCTTTATACATGTCATCACGCATGTTTTGCTTTGAATGGTTAGGCAGAGATTCTCTAGTATAATAATAGTACTTAGTCTATGGCAGACTTATACTGTACACCCACAGCTTACCGATATGTTTAGGTTAGAGTTCTGGATATATGTATGGGATTATGAAATTATTTCGGAGTATTCGATAGTTGGCGTTACGGACACTAGATTTTTTACTAGTTCTTATGTGAACAATGCAAGCGACGCGGTTGGTGTCGTCAGCTCGGCCGGGCGGAAACCTGTTATAATAACTTGTCTCATTTAGACTCAATAACTAGACTATTAACTCAGTCTTAGTCCATAACATCCCTGGTTTAGATCCTGTGTAGTAGGGGGCTTATTGCTGGGCAATCCAAACTCCGGGCTGCTACTGAATTTCATAGAAAATCCCAAAAACACTGCTTGACCTCCGAATCGAATCCAGGACCGGAAGCGTAGCAGTCGTGCTTACAACCACCAGGCTAAATCTCGCTCCTTTATAGGGAATACGCCTAGAGCTCCGACGCATTAGGTCGTAAGTAGGTACAGATTAAGGGTAGAACCCTGAATCTGTACCTACTTACGACCTAATGCGTCGGTGAGGATAAAGGAGACCAAAGAGTTAGTAGTTTAAATAAATCTACACGAAACAATAGTGATACAGTCACTGTTTTTGTATTAATCTACTTTACTGCAATAAAACAAATCATCACTTCTCAATACCTTGTATTCACAATTAACAAACACTTACTTTATAAACTTTACACAAAATGCATTCTTACAAATTCGCTTAGTCACGTATTTTATACAAATTCAAAAAAATTTTGAGTAAAGCAATGCACTGACCCATGAAAAAAAAATAGTTTTACTCTAGCCCTACAATTATAATCACTGTATTATTCCAAAATTGTACAATAGTTGAGTAGTGACTTCAAATTATACTTTAATCCAGACTAAATGATTAGTTTTGGATTACAATATTTTGATTTTGTTTACAATATAGAGCAAGAAAAGAAAGAGATAGAAAATCATGTTATATATTCTTAAATAAATTAGTTTGGCTTTCAAATTGCATCATATTTGCGATTGTTATCTGGTGAGTTTATCTAGCATCCTCTTCCTCGTTGCGGCGGCGCCAGTCGAAGCCTCCAGGTCGTAAGTGATCTAGTTCCGGGAGTGGACCATATTCTGGTTCTGGAGCAGGGTCAAATATTTTTTTCCTAAAATATGAAGACAAACAATAATTCATATATTCTTTTAAATCCAAGTATTATTATCTTTGTTTTTTTTTATTGGTAATATAGATAAACGTACAAAAACTTTGGTGTCTTCAATATTTTTTGACCCCCATTTTGTCTTGGCAGAACATCCTCCATGAAGAAATATATATGACCAATAGCCATACCCACTAAATCTACTGATATTGCATTACCAAGTAACACAGAGAAACCTAGTAAAACCCAGGGAAGGTATGGAGCCTGCAAAAAAAATTACATTTTATATGGTATCAAAACTTGTTAAATTAATGTCTAAATTAGCTTCTAAGTTACTAAGAGATCTTTATTCATATAATATATTCTGCTTTTAGTGCCCCAAGATCAAATAACTAAGAACAAACATTACCTGGAAATTCATCAAACCGAAGAAGTTCATTCTTACAAACACATTTCTCCGAGACCATACATACACAATCATTATAGTGAATGCCTGCCCTAAAAATAATAAATTTACGAAGAAAGCACACAGCTGTTATAGACTGTTAAGGAAATTTTAAATTAGCTAAAGATAAGTCCTTTCCATTTTTTTTCTTACTGGCGAAGAAGATACAGTTGAGAGACAGTTTAATATTCCAATCTAATCATATGATTACATTGTCATTCACAAAAATATTATTGAATTTCTTTCAACTAAGGCATGTTAAAGTATAGTTAAACATAATTATAACAAAACATTAAATTAAATTGATTAGAAAAGGATACAATCATAAGAACACCTCCAAACACGAACATAACAACAAAATCTGCAGTTCTGCCTCTAAAAGAACCCTCTTCAAGCATTCTACAATATCTGTAGGTGAATATCATATTGAAGAAAAAGTTGAATCCTAAATTCCCAAAGAAAAGGAATGTGCTTATTAGCCTCCATAGCTGGTAATTCCTAAGTAATAGGTTTGGGTTGAAATATAATTGAAATGGCGAGACTAGGTCCAGTTGCTAAAACAGAAAAATATAATTTACAAAACACTAAAGTATGAATAAGTAGGTAAATTAATGACACGTACAATGAATTGCAAGAAAAAATAAAACTTACAACAGCTAAAGTAGTGACAACACAAGCTGTGGTGTATGCTCTTGTTACTGGAGGTATGAGCATGTATTCTTGAAGAAGAGTTTGATATGCCATTTTTAATAAATTAATTTATCAGTTACAATTCAGTTTTCAAAAGGAAATTAATAAAGATAACGAATCGAAATTCGACTCGACATGATTGGGCCACATCAGAATAAAATTGTTGACAATAGGAACATATTTTGATTTATGATGATTACAAGTTACAACTTATTACACTGCGACTTATACCACAGCTTCATTTAGTTCACAAAATGTTAATAACTATGCAGTATATGCGTTCCTGATAGTTAAAAATCATTTGTTGGTGAATAGAATTTATCGAATTAAATCTTTTCCAAATCGAAATCCACCAACAGTCTCAGCTAAATGACACTAATGACAGATTGTCTATCGAAGGGTCGACTGTCAGATTAGTAATAAAATTATTTTTTGTAATATTTTTGCCATGGCTTCAGACAGAGGCCTTTGTGCCGATTTCAGTAACAGTCTGAGATCAGTGTTGTCTAATCTAAAAACTGAAACCCTCGAGTAAACAAAATTAGTAGAAAAAAAGCAGATTTTTGATAAGAAACCCATCATAATTTGCAATTAGCACAGTTTATTCGCCAATTTAGACGCCTAATTATTATTAAACATTATTGAGTTTGTTTTATCATTTAGTTTAAATATTATACCGTTTTGTATACTTTTACTTTTCAAATATGGTTTTTGTCAATAATATGGTGCATAGATTTATTAGGTGCACACATGATGACACACTGTTTATAAAAATCGATCGGTCAATAGAGAGAATTTATTTTATTTTATTCACGATAGGCCTACGCTTGACCACTAGTTCGCCTGATGTTAAGCGACACTGCGATCTACGGTGGAGCGCGCTTGCCTAGAAGAAACCGATTCACTCGAGATTTAAAGACACACAGATTACAGTTATTGGGGAAAACCCACTCAGGAAGCTCATTCCACATTTCAGCGGTACGCATGATGAAACTGTCCACCATGAATCGATGACGCTTTTTCGTGCTTCTGGTCATCCGATAGTAGAAAGGGCAAGGGAGTATAAGATCGTGGAGATCTGATGCACACTCTCTGAAATGCATCCGACAAAAAACTGACAAGCTAGCGACTTTGCGGCGATGATCCAGACTCTGGAGTTTAGCTCGGACGAGCGAGTCGTTGCCAATGAGCTTCTTGGCGCGCTTCTCAACGGATTCCAACGCCTTAAGCTGATACTTAGCCGAACCATCCCAAAGGTGCGAACAGTACTCCATGCACGACCGAACTTGTGCTTGGTACAATATAAGCAATTGTTGCGGCGTGAAATAACGACGCACCTTTGAGAGGATACCCAGCTTTCTGGCAGCTACCTGAGCCTTGGAGTCAATATAGGAACCGAAGTTGAGGGTTGACATCAGAGTAACGCCCAAGTGCTCAAGCCGATCAGTTACTTGAATAGATACATCTCGGAAAGTAGGAGCCAGTTGGAATGGGCTCTTTTTGGCGGAAAACAGACACGCCTGGGTCTTTGCAGTATTAAATTTGACCAGATAGGCATCGCCCCATTCGGAGACTGCCTGAAGGGACAAATTCATGCGATCGACCATAGCCTCTCTTAGTGACATGATTTCCGGTCCACCAGTCCGCGCATTGGATAAATAGCTCTCTACAACGATGCTGTCATCTGCGTACCCAAAGATACCGGGCTTGAGCAACTCATCTTGAGCAGATCATCAATGTGAAGCAGGAAGGGTTTCGCAGAGCAGCCGTCAATGACGACTCGTATCGATCGATTCCTCAGAAAGTCTGATATCCAAGCTACGAGTCTGGTAGACAGGCCATACGATGAAAGCTTGCTAATAAGGCTATTGTGCCAGACCCTGTCGAAAGCCTTCGAGATGTCAAGAGAGACGGCGAGCGCCTCCCCGTGCCTCACGATAGCGTCACTCCAGATATGTGTGACGTACGCTAGAAGATCCCCAGTAGACCGATTTCGGCGGAATCCGTATTGTCGGTCACTGAGGAGATCATTTGCTTCTAGGTACGCCAGGAGTCTGGTGTTAAGAACACGTTCCATAGCCTTACAGAGTAAGGACGTAATCGAGATAGGCCTGTAGTTAGCAGGGTCGGCACGAATACCTTTTCTGGGCACAGGTTGTACGTTAGCAAGCTTCCATGATTTTAGCACTTGACCAGTCTCAAAAGAGAGACGAAAGAGTCGTGTCAGTACCGGAGTCAACTCAGGCGCACATGTTCTGAGAACTATGGCTGGAATACCGTCTGGTCCACTGGCTTTATTCACGTCTAGACTGCGCAGCGTCCAACCTCCGATTGGCGAATGCGGTATTCTGGCATAACCATCGTGGTAACAGATGAAGCAGCCCTGTTAAACGCCTTTTTCTTCTGACTCACGTCCCTCGTCTTGCGGTGTCGAGCATCAACCCAAGTCAGGTAAGCCTTAAATTCATGTTTAAGCCTAAGCGCTTAAACATGAGTTTAAGCGCTTCAGCACTTCTACATTGAGAGGAGGCGATTGCACTTTGCACACTGACCTCATTAAAGCAGTACTTGTATTATAGAGGTCAGTGGTGTTGCGTATGATAATTAAAAATAATAATAATGTAATGTTGAATTAAATATAAAAAAATAAATTGTGAAACGGCCTTAATGCTGGCGGATGTTCCATGGTATTCCCCCAACCTACTGCTCCCGCATGCTACTATACTTTAGAAGCTATGAAGGAATTATTAGGCAATGTTATTTATAGCCGTTTATAGTATCTATTTCATAATATTATCGTCTAACCAATCTCTCATTATTCATTTAATTTAGAAATCATTGCCCCTTAAATACACTCGCGAGCAATAAACTGGAATCACTTTATCGACCGTTACTCAAAAGTTCTATGCATTTGGACTGTGGTCTGTGGTAGGTATATTATTTTAGGTAATTTCGATAGCTTTTGTATATATTTATGTTATTTACCCCTCAATATTTTTTTACAATTGCCCTGGCCCTAATGACTGCCTGTAAACGGTTTTCATTGACCGAATGAATTTCGTAATGGAATCATGTGGAATTTCTTGCCACTCTTCGACTAAAGCAGTTGTCAGGTCTTCTATCGACGCCGGAGCTGGAAATCTTCCTCGTGCCCGCCTCTTCAGCTCGTCTCGCATAATATGTTCAATCAGATTCAAGTCAGGACCGAGGGCTGCCAAGTCTAGTGTGGGAATCCCGATCTTTTTCAGGTACTCTCTAGTCACTGTAGCGGGTATTATCGTGCAATAGTAGGAAACCTTCACCAATAAACCTTGGCGTAGGGGAGTACTTGGCCTAGCCTAAATGTCGAATATATATATTTCTGCGTTTAGCCCCTAGTCAGCTCTCCTTTCGATGGGCTGGAGACAATCTGGGTTCCACGGCTCGCCTTTTTGGAGTCAAGTTCGTTTCTTAAGTCTTCATCTCACTGTCCTGACTGTCCGCTCGCTTAGAGACCTCTCTCGAACTTCTGTGAGCTGCTGCCGGACGTGGTGCCCGTCAGGTGTCGATTTCGAAGAAAAGATGTGACAATAAATTGGTCATCTCTTACCGAAGGACATAACTGTCGTCCTGACCCTGATCACTTGTGGAACTTAGTCCGGCTAAGTTTCTAGTCTACCTGAACCTCTTGTATACCTTGTACCTAGACACAAGACTGGCTCAGATGAAATTGTCGAGCAATAGTACCCCGGCAACACTTGCTGGATTAGGATGATGACTTGAATCTTCTATAAAGTGTGGTTTTCATTTTCATCTAGCTTCAATGTTCCCGGTGTCGTGAAACATTGGATTGATGACCAATTTTCATATACACCCACTTATTATAGGGTTTCGGGACTACCAAAGTACCAAACAATATGGTACTTTATTTATTTAAATTAAGGTACCTACTTCAACGACTTATTCACTAATACATTTTTATGGTACCATAACGTTTTAAACTTATAATCTAGAGTGAGTTTGTTACTTACAGGTGTGCACAGTACTTACATATTTTATGATCGTAATTAAATTAAAAAGTGTAACAACGAATTAGCGTTGATTTCAATGCTGTTGAACGGGTATAGCACTCACTGTACGCCCTCATAAACCGATTCATTGGCGCAGAGCGGCCGACGGGCCGAGATTTGTTCTTGTGGTGCGGTGCAGGGAGCGAACACGTTCAGTTTTCGTTCAGTTCTGGGTAAAGAATGACGAGGAACTGATATATTTATTTCTGTAACTGTTAGAATTCTTGAAACTTCTATAGATCCGTTGATGATTCTATAAAGTAGCATTAAATCATTGTTTGCCTACGACTTTCCAGAGATGGTATATTGAAGTGGCCGAGTCTTTCTGAATAATCAGTGTCCGAGGGGTAGCTGTTAGCCTTATATCGCAGATAACGTGTAAAACTCTTGTGGATACGTTCAATACGATTCGCTTGTGTGCTGTAAATGGAATTCCATACTGGCGGCGACGTCTGTGGTCTAGTGGAGTATCGGACAGCTGATCATGGGGTCGTGGGTTCGATTCCCACAGGACAGAAATATTTGTGGTAAAAACATAATTGTTTGTGTTTGTCTGGGTATTTCTTATGTATTTTAACATTTAACAAAAAAAAAGTATATAAGTATTATATCCAGTGTCTGTACAAGCTCTAGCCCAATTCACGTAATTAAAACCGTAGCAATGTCGCACCGACATATCGTTGAAACAGTTTTCCTATTCACATCTGTGATCAAATTGTTGAACTGTGTGATACAGTTCAGTATTTCACAGCGACATTATGTCGCTGTGACATCGCTACGGTTTTAATTACGTGAATCGGGCTACTGCTTAGTTTGGGACTAAAGATGGTGCTGTGTAAAAAAATTACACAAATATTTATTTATGACGTGAGGTGGACAATCTTTGCTTATTTTACTGAAACACTGACCTCTTTAATACAAGTACTTGTATTAAAGAGGTCAGTGGATGAAAGCTAACAAATTTTAATACCTTTAAAAAATTGTTTAGAAATTATAAAAAAATTTTTTGAGCAATGCATGATGAAGTGATTCCAGTTTATTGCTCGGCAGTGTATAACAAGATCCTAGATTTAGCACCTAATCATAGGATTTTAAAATAAGCATAATACACAACATATGATAATTTATTATTATATTATATTTGTAACATTATACATTTCAATAAACATAAACAGAAGCTAAATCATCATAATCATAAGTTCTCTTCAAGAATAAATCTAATAAAGAAACCCCAGATATATTGCACAGGCCAGTATTTATAGGTAGAACTGTTAGGTGGATGAATAAAGATTGCCCTGGCTCCAATGGCCCCAGTTTCTTATTTGAAATCCCACACCAAAGCAGACTGGAATCTTGAAGAGAACGTAATTTTAAAATTAGGTCCAGGGTTCTCTCACTAGCATTGACTATCTTGCATAGGAAATCAAAAGGCTCATCCACAGATACCTTACTGGGTAATTTTTCAAATGTGAGCCTTATATCACCATAGTCAGGAGTCATTCTCTGTAATTGACTAGTTTGCAACCGCCCCTTTTCACCCAAGTTAGATCTCCACACTATATCTAGTTTACCAATATTTTTAGCAGCTGCCAATAGTTTTATTTCTTTTGAAATATTTTCTCTTGGTGTCAAGCAATAGAGATATTGGCAGCTTTCATGTGGTTGAAGTAAGGTAACATCCCCAAATACTGAAATTCCATCATCAACTTCATTCAATGATTTAACATTAAACTGTTGAGAGCTTTCCAAAGAAACTTGTTCTAATATAATAGGGCCAGAAGTAATGTTTTGTACTTGAGCTTCAAGATAGACATCATCAGACTCAGCATTGTAAAATTTTGTTTTGACATCTAATGGTTTCATTACTTCAAACTTAAAGAATTTCCTAAAGGATGCTAATGTGTTATAGTTGGACATGTATGTTACTTCACAGACAAGTATGTGAGTTCCAAGATCCTTTACTTCATGATGTATGACATCACTTAATGTTTCATCCACATCAAGCATTGTTGGAGATAAGTTCTGTTGAGTTGTTAATAATATTCTTTGTGAGTTTGTCTGTAAATCAGCTTTTATAGACACACTTTGCACAGGATTATTAGTTTCATTGTGTACGCAAACGTAACAGGAAAAAGTTTCACCTAAATAAATATTTCCGAAACTTTGTGGAAGTAATAGGAATTGGCCAGCAGCAAGGGTTTCCATTTGGGTGACTGAAGTAGCATCGTCTTTGAGATAGTTGTTCAAAATATTACCTGGCAAGTCTTTAGAGTCGCAAGTGACGATTTTTGGACTTATTAAGGCAGGTTTAGTCAATCTCATCACTTTTAGCGCAACTAAATGTTCGACTACTTCTTTAGTATCCATTGTAGTTATTTACACAGATCGATATTGAAAAACAAGTTTAGTATTCCGCTAACAGTTTGAAGCAGATAGCACAGTAACTTATCACTTTAATATTTACTAATACAGGGATCCTTTATTTCTTGTTTTGTAATTTCCTTCGACAATCGACATCATACTCTCTCAATGGCAGATTTACACTTTCTTTCTGTCAATCTGTCATTGTCATTCTGAATTCTGATCCTAAACAATATGACATTTAATTTCCATTAAGTATCTGTCAAAATGACACTTTTTTACACATGACTTCACATCTGTGAATCTGTGTGACGACTTTATCACACAGATTCACAGACTAAATACGACACGACGATTACCTTATATTTTTTAAGTCGATTACAAAAATGTGCATGCAATGACATGCCTACAGTGTATTATAATTGTGTGTAATTCCGTGTGTGAGTTGTGACCACTGACCTCTTTAATACAAGTTTAATTTATAGGTCAGACGATAAACGCTCGTGGAGTGGGCGGCTTGGGAGGAGCCGCGCCGTGCCCTCGTCGCTGCGGTGGGAGACGACCTGTCGCTGTCGGCCGTCTTCAGCTCGATGGTCGACAGCCCGTCGTCATGGCGCCGAAGCGCCGGAGCGCGAGAGCGTAGCGCTGTAGGTAGTATAGTACTACTATGTACTAGTACTAAATAGTACATAGACCCATTTTCATCGCTTCTTTCTCAAAGAGATTCGAAATTCCTTGTCAGCTACTGCTAATAATAGCCAAACTTCAGCTTCGATATCAAAAGACATCTTTTCCTATTGGGAAACTAAAAATAATGACGCGCGGGAATTCGTGTCAGTTACTAGACATGTGTAGGTGATGCGCGTAATATTACTCGGGTGATATTACTTCAAAATGTGATGCCATATTACACATTACGCGACGAAAACTAACATCACACCATCACCCGCGCATTTCCTATCTTTAGTAGAAGAGTGCAACACGATAAGACCTTCTCATATCTAAAAAAATATTCATCATTCAAATACACCGTGTCAAGGTTTTCAAGTAATATGATCTAAATAAACTTTTTCTAACTGTAAGCTAAATGTATTACGGCAGTGCAACAAGCATAGATCAATACCCTTTGGCAACAAGTAATACGTATATTACGTATCACTTCAAGTAATAGTACAGTCGAAGCACAAACATTATCAGATCTTTCGAATACGTCGCGTAATGTTTCGAGTAATGCGTAATGTTATCGAGTAATATCACCTGACCGAAAAAGTAATGTTGCATCACATTACTTCATAAGGTGATGTTTTGAGCATGTCTAACTAATAGTTAAAGTTAGAGACTAAAAAACTAAAGAGAGCGAGCGAATCGCGCTGAATCGCGTGATGGCGTGTCGCATCCCGCGCGGGCCGCGCGGTATTTATTATTTTACTTGCCTCAGTTTGAACGAAGCTTGAATGGGAGGATTGCGGACCGGTATTCATTTAACTACGGAGGATTAAGTTAAAAGAGTGATTCGAATATTGATGAGTGTAATTATTACTCTATGGTGTGAGTGGTGCACTGCGGAGTGAACATCTGACTGAATCTGAATATTTGTGAAATTGTGACTGTGAGCAGTAATAATTATTAGTCTATGATTGTAAGAGAGGAGAGGCTCTTCTTCGTCTTCAGGGTTGAGCTTGAGTTTTGACCGTTCATTTTTACATAAACATTCGGCAATATCAATTTGTTAGTTCGAGCAAAAATAACAACATGGTGTTAACAAAAGAATTTAGAATATGTATGCCGATGACTGTAGAAGAGGTACTCTACCCTATTATATTTGCCGATATTTACTATATCGTCAATGCAATGCGAACAAATAAATCGTAGCCGTACCTGCTTTTATGATTTGCTGTAATAAGATTTTAATTTTGTTACAAGTCTTTATTTGTTTATAAATTTCAAAGACGAAGATAATTACTTTTCGCTGTAATTATTATTTCACCTATATTTTTTGGGTGTAATTTATAGATTGTGAACGTCGTGGTATCGACATGAATGGCCTTGCAATTTTTTTATTGTAATAGCATACCATGATGTCAGTGGAGCAAGATAGTTTTTAGTTATTACCATAGGTTGTGGTATAGTAACAGGTACACATTATATCCTTAACTACATGACATCGCGTATTTTGTGTGCGGAATGCCATTCCTATCAATCTAGCTATCAACTAATATTCTCTAGCTGGCTAGACTGTTATCTATAAGGGCATGAATGGGCTCAACCTCTTTATCATTAAAATAGATCATACTCTATGTAAGTACATACATAGATTCCAGACATAAAGTTCATGTTTGTGCAAATATTTTTGCACCAAGTTTATCAGAGTAATTGTTTTATTCCAGTATCGTATTGGCCAGCTATACATGATTGCTCGCCATAGCTTTGAGCAGTCAAGCAATGGAGAAGGGGTGGAGGTAGTGGCTAATGAGCAGGTCACTGATGAAGTCAATGGAGTGGGGCAATATACTGAGAAGAAAATCCATCTGTCTAGGTGAGTGAGAGGTGTTTTGAATGGTTTTAGTGAGATTTATAAAGTAAATAAGAGCCTAATTTGTGAATTTTATTGCTTTATGCAAATTTGACAATGATTTAAATAATAACTAGTTCACTAAACTTGTATATAAATTTGGCAAAATATAATTTATTTCTGACATTTACGTGAATATTATACAGATTCGGACGTCGGGATTAATATCAATGTAACGTGATAAAATCCGTAAAAAGTAGTTTTATTTCAAAATATATTTATATTTATAATAATTATTATTTCATCATCATCAACCTATTTATTTTTCTACTCCATGGGTCTCTCATGGATTGGCAGACTTCAAATGCTGTTGAGAAGGTCTCTCAGGCATGCAGGTTTCCTCACTATGTTTTCCTTCACCATTTAAGCGAGTGATAGGTAATTAATTATTAAAAAAACACTACTTTTGAATATATAAGTTAGAGTTTTTGAGAAGTCGTAGAAAGGCCTTTGGTTTGAACTCAACAACTTTTCAGTCCAATGGCCATGTCACTAGGCTATCACTGCTTATGTAACCTGTTTAGGCTCGATAAGATGAGATCTTTAAATTAAGAAAACATGTGTGTTAAAGTAGTTAAACAATATGTATTTATGGTATCATGTACCTATTAATAAATTCTGTACTTTAATAGTTAAAATAGCACAAGTAATACTATGCTGTTTTCCTTGTTTTACAGTCACTTACCATATTGGGTCCAGTCCCTGATACCAAAAATATTTTATGTCACTGAAAAGGCATGGAATTATTACCCTTATACTATTACAGGTAAATAAGTATCTTCTGAAATAGGTTAGTTGTTAATTAAACTTATTTCAGGAAATACTCATACTTATTTATAAATACTCCCTACTTATTTGATTTGGTACCCCAAATGTGCAGAAAATATTATCACCAATATATACAAAAAGCCAAGTAATTAAATTTAATATTTATATAGACAGTAAAAAAATGATTAAAATACAGGGTGGAAGGGACATCGACGCGCAACGGATTACCATGACTTCAGTACATGATTCTGGACCTCCTTGCGTTGGAATTTTTCGTCGGCTTTTTCTTAAATTTTCAACTTTAAACTGTATAAAATCATTATTTCTATCTAACCCAATAAGAATTTTAATTAAAGTCATTAATTCACTTTTTTCACTAAAAACAGCATTGTAAATTAAACTCGAAAGATCTTCTGGTCAGCTGTTTCCTTAGAGTTCACTTGCGAGTTGTAAAATTTAAGAAAAAGCCGACGAAAAATTCCAGTCCAGGGGTCCAGAATCATGTACTGAAGTCATGGTAAGCCGTTGCGCGTCGATGTCCCTTCCACCCTGTATATCTTAGACACAAAATTATATCCCTTTCATAGTCTTTTGATGTCAAGAAAGTGAAATTGCACTAGAGATTGTATTTATCATGATGCCAAGTTTAGTCACATTGGTTTAGTCCATATTTTTAGTCACATTGGTGCACCATGCTTACATTTCTAAAACTGAATCTGAAAACGTAATACTACATTACATGTAATTGAGAATAGAACTACAGACTAGATTAAGTCATTGCTTATCACAAACTTCCATATAGGGATCAATAATATTATATTTATGTATGTGTATTTTTTCTATTTCATTAATTCAAAATAAAATTATTAATTGTTTATTGTCTTTTTCATGTTCAATCAACCCAGAATATACAGTAAGTATTTGTATATAAATTAAATATGAAATTAAATGGCAGTAACATATTCCAATTTCTTAATTTTTCTTGGTTTTTCAGTGCTCCTTTATTCCAAAGTTTTCTATATCTATTCAAACAAGATATGAGGACAATAATGGGACCACAGAAAATGTAAGCTATCAATAATATACGACTTTTTAATGTAATAAAATTTATGCAACAGCATATTTTAACTTTTTATTTATTTTCAGTGTCTGGGCATGACGGCAGAAGAGCTCGAACAAAGAGAGGTTGACTTTTTAGATATTGCCTATGATGAAATCAAACCACATCACTACAAGGAGGCAGAGGACCCAAAGTTCTATAAGTCGCAGAAGACAGGACGTGGGCCTCTAATAGAGGGCTGGAGAGACTCGCATCAGCCGATCATGTGCTGTTACAAGGCCGTCAGTGTTAAGTTTGAGGTGTGGGGCCTACAGACGCGAGTGGAGGAGTATGTTCAAGGAGTAAGTCGCTTTGACGTGGTCGTGCGACTGTTTGCATCAAGTACATAACTTCAAGTACATACTTAAGCAAGTCTACATTTAAGTACCTAAATAATATTATTGTTACAGGCGATTCGCGAGATATTGTTGCTTGGTCATCGCCAAGCCTTTGCTTGGATGGATGATTGGTTCAATATGACCATAGAAGATGTAAGGGAATATGAGCGTGAGATGCAAGCCCAAACTAATATCAAGGTACTTACTAATCATTCAATACTAAATTTCTAAATACGAGTTCTGTTATCTAAGATATTATATTGCGACATACTTAAAATATTACTGGCAATATTTCACTATGTTATTGTTATTAAAAATAGAAACTAACTTATTATTTCAGTTGAAGTCAACTATAGAAGGCGCCGAGTCATCCAGCGAGGACAAGAACTCGGACTCGTCCAAACCCCAAACTCCCAAATCTCCTAAATCTCCGAAAAGTACGAGCAGCACTCCTACTGCGGAGGGTCGGTCGTGGTTCAATTGGTCTTAAGTTGTTTCAGTTCTAGGAAGGGCTTGAAAACAAACACTGGGTTAGATGGTTAGTTCACATGTGTTTAGTCAAATGCTATCACTTTATGCTTTATTTAGTCAACAACTGATATTCTTGACAAGTAAAAAACTACTTCTTGGGTGGTAGAATGAAATACAAGGTGTTTCTTACTTATTCAGTAGTAGTATTAGGCGATTTTTATTGGCTTTTAAATTGATGAGGTTTTATTCGAGCCCTTCATATAATGTTGATATTGATCTCATCTTGCTGTCACGACAGGGTTTGATTTTGTCGACTTGATGTGTTCACCTATTGCCTTCGAAGTTTATCTTCCATTATGGTCTACATCTACATTATGATTTACAATTGATTAGATACGACTTTGTTCCTAGTTGTTTTACGTGTAAGTTATACTCATGTTTAATATGGTGTTAGTTAGACAATATTATTTATTAAACCTAACCTAAGGGATACCTCATTCTAGGAAATTTACAATTAGCGGTCGCAAATGGACGAGAGGAAGTTGACAATTATCAAAGGGAAGAGGCGGTTTAAGGTGCCTTTAAATCATAAATCATTTAATTATTTTATGCCATGAACTCATACATACTGTTATGCTCTACTCTAGCTCATCATTCAGGCCGACAGTACTGTCTGAACCAATTGAGGACGTCCGATAGCACGCCCACATTATTTTACTTTAGATAGTTATGTCATCAAAACTGAAGGATCAGAAAGAAGTATTATAATCCTTTAGGTATACGAGTATTATATATCTCGAATATTATACATAGAGAGTTGAGTTATAAATTTGTTCATCAAGTTTTAATTTTTGTATTTAATTTGTGTTATCAAGAATACTTGCTGGCATAAAGGCACCTTTACGCTGTAAATATTTACTATATAGTGCATAAAATATGTACTTAGGTACTGATAAGTCAATGGTGTATTTTTTGAGATTAACTTTGAGGAAAAGATGTTCCCATTATACCCATATAAAGTATGCAAAGGTGATATTATGAATTTGATTTTCAATTATTATTATTGACTTAAAAATATAGAAAGACTTAAGCTGTAATGCTAAAGCTGGCAATTTAATTATTAACATCTTGACAATCATTTACTAATTCTGTCTGTGTAGGCCCGATGTGGAAACTATTCCTATATTACATTCTTTCAATGCATATATGTAATCTGTTAATGTATACATGTGTAAGATAATTTTATGTTAGATGTTGTAGATATTATTAGTAAGTATGTTGTCTTTATTGTGTGTTAACAAATTGGCCTTTACTTAAAAATGGTTGTATTTTCTTAATGTCTAATTATCTAGAATATGTAATATGTATATGACGGGTATGTTGAATAAGCTGGACAAATATCATAGGTAAAAGGATAGGAATAAGATACAAATGCTACGCTAATGTAAGGTATATTTTACGTGTTGTGTGTGAAATATATTGTTTAATGATAATTACAGGAAGAATAATACTTTTGTAATCTTAAACTAAAATTGGGGTTCCATAATGATTAATCATGTAGAAGAAAGACTCTATGACTGGTTAATTATGTTTAGTACAGTGGTTGAACCGAGATCCCAAATTTATTATGTTAGATGGTTGCCTGGCCTTCTCTCCAAAGATGAAGTACAAAGTAAGTTGGCATTAATACACTGTTATGATGCACCGCCGTATTAAACATCGTTAATCTAACCTGTATTAGTATTTGTGTGTCACAAAGTAGTCAGTAGAGTTTTTGATTAACAGACTAAATTCACATGTCATGCAGAATAATTTATGTTCGTTTTACAAATTTAATGGTATGGTATGGTATAGTGGACTGTAATCTGCGACTCCACGAGATTGCACAGGATCGGCGGGCGGGAATAACGGCCTAACAGAAAAGTCAATATTATTTTTAATTCTTCTATGAAAATTACAGTCTAGTCTCTAGCAAGTAGCTCCAGCTATTCTATAGTCTATTTTCTTTTATTTTGGACCAATTAAATAATACTATTACAATGACATAATTGAATTTTTATTAAAAATAAAATTTGTATATCCGTTAAACTACTTCACTGTTCGAATGATTCCTTTGTTAATAAGCTAGCAGCTGCTTACTGCTACTTATTTTTTGGAAAGTGGTTTGTTTAGTTTGATGGGATGGGATGTTTGATTATACCTACATGTTATGGCTAAAAGCCGAAGTACGGTTACACCGACTTTTAGCCGGCTAAAATATGCCAATAGCCAACGGTGAGCGGCTGCACCTTGCTCTAGCCGGCTAAAACTAGGAGTAACCGTACTTCGGCTTTTAGCCGTAACATATACCTTTTAAATTTATTATTAGTGCTGTAAAATAATGAAGTTTGTTATAAACATAAGATGCAATGAAATTGTGGGTCCTGAAAGGAGTCACCATTTTCGATAACTCACAATAATTTGTATCAGACGAATTATCCAAATTTATGAAAATTGCTTTGTCTAAACCTGCATTCTGTATGGTGTTAATAATAAGAGAATTATGATATATTCAGACTAATTTTAGGTCCTGTTGGGTCAAAGAAATGTGATTGTGTGTGGCCTCGACATAGCGCAATGTGTGGAACGGTTTTAAAAGCCATCTCCATTCCCTAGACACACATATGAATGATTTCTCCACTTCTAAAAAGTTTGGTCCTGTGGCTGAAGTGGCATAATTCACCAGTAAACTCAGTGTCAGACAATCGAAGTATCAAAAGTGGTAACTTTTAATAGAAACTGTGACGAGTATAAAAATAAAATATTATTCTAGCTAAATTAATGGAATTGGTGTTATGTCGCAAGTTATGAAAAACGGCTATAGTATAGATTATTTATAAAACTGATATTAAAACTTATGCGAAATATCTTTTAAATTATAACTTGGCGCTTTATGTTTACTACGATAGCCAAAAGTGATGTTGATCAAAATATAATGATTGTTTACCAATAATGTTATTTTTATTTAGCTTCCTATCAATGAACAACGATGGCGTTACGTTAAACGCGGTCTGTCGAAAGAATTTCAATTTAGTCGATTTAACTCGGTTTGATCTCTACGAGGTTTTTAAACACACAAAAAGTGCTATACACATACCGAATTGTGCAACGAATGTTGAACATAACATACCATCACGCCTGTACTCCCCGAAGGGATGAGCTGAGGTGTAGATACTAACTGTACACCCACAGATCGCCAGTATGTTAATTTCCATGTAATAGGGGGCGAGCTTAGTCTTAACCCGGCACAAATCCAATCTTGGAGCTGCTACTAAGATCTCATAAAAAACCCAATAACTGTGAATCGAAATAAGGCCTCTAGCGTAGCAGTCGCGCTCAGGACAAATAAGCAATAATTGAGGCAATTACGTAATTTGCAATTTGACTAACTTGAAATTTGGCTAAAAAATTTAGGTTGCTTACCATTCCCACAATATTGAAAAAGTTCAGACACGACTAGTACAGCTATATTTCAAACTACTTTGCGGCGGTTAAAGAACGAGAGCAGGGTGATCATAGAACATTATTACTACGATGGCAACCACATTTGCGTTCCAATCTAAAAAAATATTGCGCTCTCGTAGCAACTACTACGCCAAATATCAAGCAATACCGTGCTTGTCAAACCAAGAATTGTGTAAAATATTATTTTGAAAAACAAACAAACAAACAAACATCCAAACTTTCACATTTATAATATTAGAGTATATTGATCTATGACTACGCCGTAGTAGCAGTTCATGTCCCTTGTAAAAAGCTTCTCGTAGCAACTACTACGCCGTAGTCATTGCTACGAAGGCGCTCTTTACAAGGGACAAGAATTTATTACAGGGGTATTGGGTTATAAGTTTTTTTTTTTTTTATGGGATAGGTGGCAATCGAGCAGACGGATCGCCTGATGGTAAGCGATTTCCGCCGCCCATGGACACCCGCAACACCATAGGAGTCACAAGCGCGTTGCCGGCCTTTAAAAGGGAGTACGCTCTTTTCTTGAAGGTTTGAAGGTCATATTGGTCCGGAAATACTGCAGGCGACAGTTCATTCCACAGTTTAGTTGTGCGAGGCAGAAAGTTTCTAGAGAAACGCACAGTAGTGGACTGCCAACCATCTAGATGATGGGGATGGAACTGCTGTCGCGTGGAACGATGGCGGAAAGTAGCAGCAGGGATCAATCCGAACAATTCCTCGGAGCATTCCCCATAGTACATGCGATAGAAGATGCATAGCGAGGCCACATCTCTACGCAGCGCCAAGGGGTCTAGCCGGTTTGAAATATCTTGGCAGTTATAATATATATTAAGTTATAATATATCACCATATATATATATATACTATCTTACTATGTATATATATATATACTATTATCTTACATAAAGAGTGGCTGGATTCTTCAAAACAGTATCGTATAATGATGTGTATGGTAGAGTGAAATAAGCCTATTGTATGAAAGAGATTTTAATATTTATTTGTCTTGCATCACTGCGGTTATCCATGGTAAGTGTGCTGCAATGCTAGTGTACACTCCTGGGATGTCTGACACTGCGCAGCTCATGCCATAGCTACTCACTCCTTCTATAGTCCCTCCGGAACAGATGAGCGGGCTCCCAGAATCACCCTGAAGCAAAATAAGTCGAAATAGGTCTGCTGCTAAATCATAGGTCACTAGTTTATTTCCAAGATTCGCGTCCGACTTTTCGAAATCTGTCATTATTGATAAAATGTCGATGTTTATGGTAGATAAGTAAATCTTATTTGAAAGGAATTTTGCATAATCTAGAGTTTATTTACAAAAGTAAACGTAATAATAAAAAATGTTACGAGGATAGACTGGTTGTCACGCTTTTTGGGATTCTGACTACCATTAACTGATTAACGATTACCATTAACTGATTAACTGACTAACGATTGTAATAGGTGATCGTATGACAACCGGGACCGACGGCTTTACGTGCTCTCCGAGGTACGGAGGGGCTGGGTGTGTTAAGAATGGTCACCCATCTTCAGACTGACCGCGACTAGTGCAGCTTAACCTTGTAGATCGGTTGAACCCCTCAATATTACAAGTAAATTAAGATTTTTTACTATAAGTGACACCTACGGATACAATAAACAGCGAAATACACTTTAAACATATATTAAAGCTCTTAAGTGTATCTTTATAGGTAGGTAGGTAATTCGTTATATTACCATCCAGCAAGTTTATGTCGTAATAAATGGTAATAAGCCCAACCCATAATGGTAATAAATGGAAAAATGTAATTATAATATTTCTAAGTTTATCATATGAGAGTGTAAGATAGGTACTAAATAATGAATTACTTAAATGTAGGTGAATACACGATGAAAAAGTAATGGAAATGAATTGATTCAATTAGTCCACGCGACGTTACCTGACAGGCGTCGACTCCGTTGCCAACAGCGCACATCATCCCGTCGTCATGTCGAGGGGCTACGTACGGGCCGAGGGCCTGCGTGCACTCGTCCAACGAAACTATTCTCAGTGTCCCGGCCAATAGCCGGTCCGAAGTTTCTTTTGTGTCCAGAGCATTGAAGCCGTATCCATATATTGTACATTCACCTGAAATGTGGTCGCTGTCCTCGAATAAAGGACTTTAATAATATCTCAACTAGACGATCTAAATATATTATTAATGTGACCTTATCTTAGTTCAATAACTGTAGGTGTGTTTTAAATGCAGCGCAGTCAGATTGTTTTTATTTTTATTCAGATACAAACTCATTTTAATATTTTCTTTTCGTTGTAAAAAATTTAACCTTTTGCCCTTGTGGTTCTATTCAACCCTATTAGATATATTGATAACTAGCTTCTGCCCACGACTTCGCCCGCATGGATAAGTTACTTTTAATTATCATTGTAATTTGGCTAATTAACTCAAAATCGTTATAAATTATAGCCTATATGTTATTCTGTTGTATAAATACATAATAATACTGTAGTTTCATCAAAATCCGTTCAGTAGTTTTAGCGAGAAATCATCCATCCGTCCATCCTCACACTTTC
This sequence comes from Acronicta alni, assembly GCA_964056405.1. Lineage (NCBI taxonomy): Eukaryota > Metazoa > Arthropoda > Insecta > Lepidoptera > Noctuidae > Acronicta > Acronicta alni. The sequence goes on along the minus strand of OZ043927.1, from coordinate 8,905,581 downwards.
ACATTTATAATATTAGTAGGAAGGATAGGATAGGTCGTAGTAAGAAGAACAAAATATAAGTGAATACATAGGTAGTAAACATTTCATGTGAAACTCGCAACACAAAACACTTCTTATTATTTGTGGTTGTTGCCTAAAGCCTTCAAGAAAATATCCTAACGATTTTTCGATCAGATATTTTAATAATCAGCTCTTACGGACCCATAAAAGTTGGGTTCACAATTAGTTGTAGATAACTCTATATGTAATGTTGTTGTTTTTTTGACGTAAAGTGAATATAATATAATAACATACTATCACGCCCGTATATCCCAAAGGGATAAGCAGAGGTAGGTATACTAATGTAGGTACACCTACAGTTTATTGGTATGTTTAGGTCAGATGTAATAAGGGGCTCCTTACTACATTTCTATTGCCATTAACCGGGCTCAAATCCAAACTCCGAGCTGCTGCGGAGAATTTTATAGAAAAACCCATTAACACTGCTCGACCTGGGAATCGAACTCAAGTGCAAATGCTACACTGGAGCGTAGCAGTCGCACTTGCCTAACAATAGGTCGTCAGGCTTAGATATAGGAGTGTAATTACACAATGTTATATTCGCAAAGTAAAACCATTAATTTTTAACAAATATACGTAAGTCATGACAGATTCGTGGCAAAAACATTAAAAAAACTACAGAATAGCGAGTTTCTTGACATTTTAATATTTATATTGTCGATGGATTTTTGGCTGAAGCTATAACAAATATCTTGAACACAATAGATGCAGAGCTTCTAGATGATCTTGTCACCTACGTACTTGTGTTATCAGACAGTTACCTGAAATTCCAAATGAGGATGTTGGTAAGAGCGTGTAGTTAAGCCAGGTTACGTCATCAAGATGGAGGGTGACCCGCAACACTGCCACGTCATGCGCTCTCGTGATCCTGAAACCGTACGTGTTGTTATTATGCTGACGCGGATTTGTTCAATAGTAGGTAATCCCTGTTACCGTCCGTTTGTATTTTTATTCTTGTTGTTTTTTTATTAAAATGCTTGTTTGATACGAATGTAATAGGATTAACGAGGTGTAGGTACGAGAGTATTTTTATGTTTCATAATACATGCAGAAAATCTTAAAACTTCATCACATGACACACCATTGAGCCTTAGGTCCTATGTAATCGAATCTACAGTCAAACTGGCAACGGCCGGATACAAATAAAAATTCCGATCTATTGCTAAGAAACTTAATAATTTAGTTGGAGCTCTGGCCTACCATTTGAGCGACGTAGGACCACTAGACTAATGTAGCATTTTATTATATTTCTATTTCTATTTATTTATCCAATAACAATTTACATTGTGTCTGAATTACAATATTTGATACATTTAAAATTATTAAGAATCTTACGGATTATATAATGGGTGATGGATAATCTCCAATATATCAGCTCTCGGAGGTTCGTCATCATCATCGACGCAGTAGTTGTTTAACTGCAAGGCGTATTGGTCTTCCCCACTGGGCACACAGTGGGCCGCCGTCAAAGCATACTGTGGCGAAAGAATTGTAGCCCCGCATATGTGCCGGAGGCTGCCCGAGATTCGTAGAGATGCTATGCGGGGTTGCGTGCCTGTATACAAATTTATTTGTAAGTAAGTGCCTTATCATACAAAAGACCGAAGCATGTTATAGAGTCTAAGATATTTTCACGATGATCTTATCTCGAACGGTTAATTTTAATATACATAACATACCATCACGCCTGTATTCCCCGAAGGGTTAGGCAGAGTTTAGTGTACTAAAGTACCCACGGTTCATCGGTAGGTCTCATTTTCATTTCTCATATTGCCATTTCCTGTTATAGTCGTGGAGAATTTCAAGGATCCCATAGCAATGAGTTTAAGGGAAGTGCGGTTGTTAGTCGGTTCAAAGTTCGACATACCCTGCCGTCTCCGAATCCGTCGTCGAATTTACATCGTTATTGTTACACATTAGTGTGGTTAGCGCGTGAAAAGTATTATGTAGTTGCTACAGTAGCAGAGCCACAGGTGTGGGGGGCTATGGGGTTCAGCATCCCCAAAGCATCTGGGTCGGCGAATTTGATTTTTTTTGACATTTACAATCGTGGTAATGCAAATCGTGGTAATTATTTTTATAAGCGCAATTATTAAAACAAGTCAACTCAATGCTCTAGTTGTTCTTCGGTGTACCTACTGAGATTTCCGCCTGACCTTTCCAATCCATAGGGAAATCAGGTCTCCACAATATAGTCTTATCAGTACAGGATGTAGATTGTAGGGTAAATAAAGTAACTTGTATGTTCCTCTGTGAAGAACATTTGTTGTGGCTCATTGTTTTTGTACAAGTCTGTGAGCGAGATTTAAATTAAATTAAAATAACGGTATTTAATCTGTGACCTGTGATGATACTTTGTAGCTTAAAAAGCCGAACTAGACCTATCGTGTAGGAAGGGACCGAAATATGACGTCAAAGTTCTTGGGAATGGACATGAACGGAATTTGATATTTCGATGAAAACCTCTTCGTCATACTTAGCTCTAATTTTAGAATTAGTAGAATTACAGATCGAGTTTAGAATGATTATAAGTACCTATTATTATTTGACTGTTGGATGTAATGTGGTGGAACTGTAATTAATAAATATTTTATTTATTTTTAATAAGAAATTTATTGTTTATGTTCAAGTGTGTTTCGTTTTTATTATGAATTAGCGCAGAACTTGCTTTTATTGTATTAGGTACTTATAGCCTTGTTATTGAAGTAGTGTGAGTACAGGTCGTGGCTCTCCGGTCCCGGATTCAATTCTCGACGGGTGGAAAAAAACGAGCCGCTAGATTTTGTGGTATTTAGTAAAATTGTGTCGGTAAGTTACCTCAACCTGGCTGACTTTCCGTTAAAAATAATATATAAAAAGAACCATTGTAACGTATAGCGGGAACAGTTAAGCCATTATATCCGTAACCTTTTGCTGTGGTATCTAATCTTATTCAAAATCCATAAAGAAACGAAGGCTTCCCAAAATCCCGATGTCTTGTCATATTCGTCCTATCTGCACTGTACCGTGTTATTAAACTTTTACGGTGACGTCTTGGCTCCGCAAAAGTAACGTGTTTGGGATATCGAATGCGTATCTACTAACACTGACTAACTGACGTTGCATAGCCACCGGTCTAGAAACATAAAATATTGCATAGGAGTTCCTTATATTTAATGTACCAGTGTAGTTGAGCACTACCACTAAGGTGGGTTTTGGGGAAACTAGTTGGATAAACAAGACACTCGAATAGGTACTCCAGTAGCATGGACACACAGCCATTTAATCAATGGTATAAATCACAAAACGTATTACGTATGATACTTTATCGTAAGTATCATACGTGATACGTTTTGTGATAATAATTATTATTTAATAACAATCATATTTATTATTACAGTATTTTTTGAGAAGAATTCAATCTATAACTTTAATGTACGACACTGTGAGAACTTTTCAGTTCACGGATAATGCAGTATGTGTCGCGAACTCGCGAAAATGATTAACTATTTAAGAGTGTAAAGTTAGGTACAGTTCAGAAAACCGACTCCAAAGAAGAAGAAGAAGAAGATGTGCGATACTGTGACAACTTTGGTTACTTAGGTTATGTAAACGTATCTTTATACAAAGCAATTCATTGAAAAGTGGATACGCACAAATAGTCTTTCGTTAAATCTCATTAATATAAGGCAAATAGATAATCTAATAAATATACATGTACCGCACTCGACAGCCACCGCACCAACCACTCTTTTGACTCTCCCACATGTGACAAACAAACAAATATTTAAAACTATTACAATTTCTGTAATAAAAACTATCGTATTCTTTTTACAACACATTCCACTACAAATCATTACAAATATCTACTTGGGTTAGTAAATTATTATAACATATGAAGAATGCGTTAAAATTCTTAAAACAGTTCACAAACGTAAACGTAGGTAATTGGTAGATACAGAACTGTAAAGTTGATAGTAAAAACGATTATGAAAGTCGTGACGACATATAAAATTGTTGTAGTATGTAAACAGGTGTTCTAACACGCAGTAGAAAATCAAATGTGGTTTCGATGAAATGTGTATTTATCTGAAATGGTATGTAGGTATATGATGAATCACTTGGGCATAATTTGCGAGTGGTTAAATCTGAAATAAACATTTGACAGATCCTTGGAGATGGAAAAGGGCTGAGAACTAACTTATTTATTTATTTAATTATGTACACACTTAGAAACTAGAAACGAGCCAGCTTAGGACTATCTAGTACAAAAACTTAATTGATTTTTGTTTTACAAGTTTTAAAATTTAACAAACAATATTTCACTTTACTATTACTAGCGACCCGCTCGACCCGGAAGAAATGATCTAAATGATAGTGAAAACCGTGTCAAAATCCGTTGAGTGATTTAGAAGTTAGTGGAGAAACATCACGACAGACGCGAATAGCGACTTTGTTTTATACTATTTAGAGATAGATGTCTAAGGTGATAAGTCGCCGCGCTGTTTTCATTAGAAAACGCTGCAAATATATTAGAAAATTAGTGGTATCGGTAATATAATTATTTCAAATCATATTAATTAATTCATATTCTTTCTTCTTTTTAAAAAACGTTGCCCCACAGTAAGATTTTCTCCTATATCCTAGGTGCGTTTACAAACACAAACTTTCACATACACAAAAACCCAGACTTGGAACAACTACAGATAGGTCATACAAATATATATATGTTCCGTGTGGGGATCGAACCCACAACCCGTGGCGTAGAAGTCGATCGCTCAGCCGCTACGCGAAACGTGTCGTTATATTATATCTAAGTACACTATTGAGCACGGGTTTCAGAATGACAGTGATCAGGCTATAGTCCACCACGCTGGTATAGTGTGGGTTAGCAGACTTCACACGCCCGCCGTCGAGAAAATCTCTAAGTTTGATAATTAATTACATCATTTCGAAAAGTCATAGTCTTGGGTTCGTACTTGAGACATTTGACTTGTCAGTGTAATGGCCATAGGTATCACTAGGCTATCACATAATTAATATACCTTATCTTTTTGTAAATACAGTTATTAGATATATAATGGTGAAAGTAAGAAGTATTGAATGACAATCAGTTTATAGGTTGAAGGTCGATGTCTCTCGTGCCCAAGTTCAGGGAATTAATCAAATCAATTTCAAATCTAAGAAAAATTAATCATTAATTCATTACATTCTACGACTAAATAAAAATTTTCAATTCTCTCTAATTGGGATTGAAATCCTACCTTGGTTAATTATGAAATTTAGTAACTTACACCTTACATAAATGAGGCGGCATCATTTTCCAATAAAATATAAAGAGAGGTATGTTTATTTTGTCCAAAAGCTGATTAAAATAAGGGTAGCGGTCGTCGAAGGCCACTCTAATGTTATCGTTATGTTCTTTATCAGGGTTGCAGCTCGCTAGGGACAACACGACACGATAGCAATTTTCCGACAAAGCCCAAGCTGATTTTCCTTCCAGTTTTGTTTTTTCTGCTGTATGTAGGTTCTATTTATATGGTAGGTTGTACTTAGGTACGTATACTTTATGATAAAATGTATCATTTGATCTTCGTGTCTAACCTCTTGGATTTCTCAAGTAGTGTAATTTATTAATGCTGTGTGAATTGCTGTTGATATACCAATATTTTATTTATTTTTTGCTTAGCGTGTGGAAAATCATCATGGACTTCCACCGCCCGGGGAGGCGGCGGGGCGTGTCGGACTCCACCCAGAGTGGGTGACCTACCGACTAAAACGAACACACGTTGTTCCTTCTCGCACCTGCTGCGTCGGGGGCTACGGGAACAGAGCATTTTTGACGACGTTCGTGGTCTAGTGGTTCGAGTGTCGGACTGCTGAACATGGGGTCCTGGGTTCGATTACCACAGGACACAAATATTTGTGTGATTTAATCATAAGTGTTTCTGTTTGTCTGGGTGTTTCTATGAATTTATAAGTATGTATTTACAAAAAAAAAGTATATAAGTATTATATCCATTGTCTAGTCCCCATAGTACAAGCTCTGCTTAGTTTGGGACTATATGGTGCTGTGTAAAATTGTACAGGAAAATTAAAAAAAAAAAAAAACTTCCGTGGCCCCCGACTGGTGATGGGAAGTGACTTTGTTATAACTATATATAGATATAATATATCATTTGGTCTTAGTGTCTTTTCTAAAGTAGTGTACTTAATTTATTTAAAAATCGGTACATTATATAAGTTCGATCATACCAAGTGGTACACCTTAATTTCGTAAAAGGTAATTAAGCTTTCGGCATAAAAGAAGGCAGTTAGGTACGGGGTTAAGTCAAATGTTTGGTCGCGAACAGGTCACCCTCACTCATTACATGAACCAACTGTCGTAGTACCAATCTAACAACCTATGTACTTAAACACGTGGAGACTCAACCTTGTTATCTATGACACGATGAAATGAATGGAAGTGCAAGTGAATCGGATTATTGGAAAAAACATCAGTACCCCACTTGGTCACGTGCCCGCGTAAAATCATATGCTATGTTAAGATAAAGTGCTACAAATTAGTGTGAGTCGGCGTTGAGTGAGCTTAAAATAGTATTTCTATAATTATTTAGTGTTATTGTTGTGGTTTGCATGTGATGCCAAAACGTAGCGACAACAGACAGGTGGGAGCGGGCAGCGGGCAAGTCGCGAGGTTTATGTAACGCGAGGGCGCGTTAGTGCGCGGCGGCAGTCGGCAGTGGTCCGCCGACCGCCGGGGCACACCGCGCCATGGACCGGGCGAGCGGCAGCCCGCCGCCGAGCCCCCCCGCGCAAACCGGCTTCAGCGCCTTCTGCAGCGCGCTCTCTGACACGCTCTCGGTACGTACCCACCACGCGCACCGAAACGCTACTTCACACCTACACACTTACTCGCCATTTATTCTTTATGACACCGCCACCGTCCAAAATGCATTTTGGCGCTGTTTCGCTTTATCCGTTGCTGATAAATTACGAGATTCGATGATGACTGTCGCGTTGCGGTCTATTTTGATACACACGTGGTTCTCGAGGTCGACGAGCGAGGCCTTGGTGTCCGGTCCTGAACATCAGTGAGGAATCAGAATAAAGAATAAAAGTCATGGAGGGTATAAAAAATATAAACAAGTTTATTATTAGAGTGCTCGTTGAGGCCGGGTCGCACGGTCGCGATTTGTCCGATGGCTGTGATCTACAGAAATACCCGCGCATTAAACGCCCGCCGACTGGTGCGACGCACAAAGGCCGCGACACCGCACTCGTGCTCCCTCAGCAACCTTGCGGCCACCATCGGCACCACTTGTGCCGCCGACTGCTTGCCTCGCGACTCAGCACCGCGCTGCGGCCTCTTCACTCTCTTCTGCACGAATCTCCGCATCAACTCATAGGTACAGAACTAATTACTCCATCACTTCAGCTCTAACCTATGGTACCTATCTACTTCCCTAATTACGACTAAGCATCACAATAACAAACGGATTCGTTGATATTTGAAAGTGTTGGTGATTTTTATGGAAAATCCCGTGTTGTGATACAGTGACACCCGTGACGAATCGGACAAAATAAAGGTTTAAAGAATTCATAGAAGACATTGTGATGGACTAGTAATGTGCGGTTTGTTTATCTGAACGGATGCGGCGAGCCGGTGTCTGTGCCGGTTTACCGAAGCTATTTGAAATAGTCGAGGTGTGCTTTTTATTTTCGCATTCAAGATTTCCATAAATTTTTGTACAATAGAATAAATCTCTTACATTTGAACCGTTAATTTGTTGATAAACAAAAGACTACCTACGTATATGGAAAACTTCAGCATACGAAAAACATTATGGATATTATTTTGATTGTCAATTAAGTTAAATAATTTCCATCAACATAAACTAATAAAATTATTACACATCATTACCTACACATATTTCTACAAGCACAAAGTTATTTAGGTAATGTTAGTAAAGGATCGTTCTATTCAGCTCCATCAAAGAAGTCTTGATCATATTAGGCACGCGTGTGTTCTATGAAAGTGAGACATTGTTTAGGAATGGTTACTTAACGACTTAAGTAGGTTTTGTTGAAGCGTGGTGCAAGGTTGGCCCAACGGTTTGACCGCATCGATCGGGGACGAGTCACTCTGCTGTAACGCGCTTTCTTCAATCAACATAAATACTTTCCCTAAACATACCTATATATATGTTTATACTATTTCAATACATATGGAGATAGCTCGATTACAATAGGTATACAATTCTATACTCGTAATATTATAAAAAAGTTGTTTAATAAAAACATTAGGTAGGTACGCATCCCTTTGGGCTTCGCCGCGTTGATTAAAAAATGACACCTAGGCAACGAATTTGACTGATTTCAGAATGTTCTATCTCATTGATTGTTGCAATCTAATATTGAAGTGTTATTTTAAATATATAGGTCATAGGTATATAGGCAGGCTTCTCCTTTAAGTGCCTCTCTTCACTTAGAAAATGAGATTTCTCCTGTGAGTAAGATAGCACTCTTCTACTGGAGGTGGTGGTGGTGAATGAGATAGTTCTCATTCACCACCACCACCTCCAACTTTGCCATAGATTTGCATGATTACAAATTCCACTGAATACCATATAACAGTTACAGAAGAGAACTTAACGAAAGTTTAATCTAAAATCTATTAAATTATAAAAAGTTTTATGAAAAATATCAAAAGAAGTACCCAAGAAAGAAGCAATGGCGGTCTGTAGTTTCTGCCTACTCCTGTGGGAAAATGACGTGGGTGTGATATATGAAGTAAATCATTATACTGTCCTATCATATTACTATCTTCAATCTTCAACTATTACTCTTACCTGTGTAGGCTTCAGCATCTGTAAGTCAAGGACACACGTGCCCAAAAAGGTTTGGAGGTCATGGTTTTATGAATTTGTTGTATAATAAAATGTACCTAATAGCAAAAAATAATTGGTAGCATTACACTGTTAATAAAATTAATTTGATTTGTGCGTTGAAACAAATTTGTTTTGATCAATAACCTGGAGAGCGACGAAAAAAATATATTTTATATTTTTTTTTGTATGATACAATTAAGTTTTTTACCTTACCTTTTGCATACATAGGTCAACTATAAAACAAATTAGTCAAACTACTACAAACAAATGATCAAGACTCTCCTCTTGAATATTTGTTTGGAGTCGACCACAACGGTCAATTTAAGTTTTTCTTATTCGTTATTTAGTAAATCTGATTTGTAAATCTGTTTAGTCCAGCGGATTACCGAACTTAAATATGATGTCGGTAATCGAGAGGAAGATGACCATCATTTTATGTTTTCGACAGAGACAGGGTCTGGTTAGAACAATGTCATTTCTTTCTTATTATTGAGTTTATTTTTTAATATATCTGAAGTGTCTTTTATTTGGCTTCTTTTTAGTCTAATAAATTATTGCAAGCGTATAAATCGAAAAAGTTTGACTGATATGCGGTTCCTTTTACTCATAATACTAAAGCATAACGATAGCTTCAGCTTTGGCCGTAGCCCGTAGCTCGTAGCACTTGTCGTAGCAGTTTTTTGGGGGACAGTGTAGCGCTACGAATTTCGCGCAATCGCTGCCTTGCTGCTATTTGGTAAAAAGTTCACTATATTTTTTTCTTTTTATAGGTCTAACCTAAGCATAACCTAAACAAATTATTCTTAAAAATATTAAGATTAATCTTATATTATTATAAAAAATATATTTAACGTATCTACAATATCTAATATATAAAATTCTCGTGTCACCGTTTTCGTTGCCATACTCCTCCGAAACGGCTTGACCGATTTTGATGAAATTTTTTGAGCTTATCGGGGAGGTCTGAGAATAGGCCAACATCTATTTTTCATACCCCTAAATTTTTTTTTTATGGCAAAACAACGTTTGCGGGGGCAGCTAGTATTTATGTATTTATATGGTATCCTAAAGTATATAATATCTTATAAAGTACGGAAATATTTTAAAAATATTAAACTACTTAATTCATGTATTGTATTAAATTTATTTAATAACCAACCAGTTTCAATTTCATGCATACAGATAATGTCACATGTGAACTTGTAGTTTACACTCGACACGTTGCGCGATTGTAGGTAGGCTAGGCTAGGTAGGCTTAGGATTTGACGAAAAAAATGTTTACCATTGTAACCAAAATAAATAACAATGAAATAAAATTACGTCTCTTGAAATATACGGTATTTTGTTGTCACCTGGCAGTTTTTATTTAATATTTGAATTATGATTCTAGACAGAACCATTTTTTTACATTGGCCATCATGTGCGTAGTGGTGTACCTTTTTAAAAATTGCGTAGGATTTGTTATGTTGAGCCGAATCCAAATTGGTCACAGGAGAAAGAAACACGCGTCTGTAAAACTGTAGATAAATAACTTCTATTAGTAAATCGTTACCAGTTGTGCAGTGTCGAGGAATAGCAATTGGAGAGTGTTTCGTATCAGCCAGTACAGTTCGAATATTATAAATAGAAAATAGAGAACACAATCGGGGAACTCGGCCACTGCTCCTGCTATTTCTGATCGGAACTTGTTCCGAAATCAAGAACACGGCCAGGTTAACGGGAACTTGTTGACTATGAATCTGCGCTGTCATTGGGGTCACATGTTTCGGAAAATACGTGTCGGCTTACAGCGCTTCGCGGGTTGCGTAAGTCCTCTTCTTTTTTTGAATATATAGCCTAACTTTATTCTTTGTAGCTTATTGCTCGATTCCATTAAAATCGTCGTAAAAATATTATAATAAATACACTTTATATTCATAAGGTAAACTCGGATAAGTAATCTCGACGTGGGTTAAAGTTCAAAAACCTTTGGAATATCAATGATGTTCACAACTTGGATCAATTACGAGGCCGCTACTTATCTGAATAACAATGATCTCCTACTGTATAACCTTGACCTAGATACAGAAGGTCATTGACATCTGGCTATACAGGAAGCATTATTATTATTATACTTTCTAATATTAGCACTTATGTACCTATCCGTATGTTAATGATCAAAAATATGCATGACGTGTAGGAATGGCTTACGAGAATAACTTTTCCACAATAAACGTTTTAAATGGAAACTGATGTAATCTCTTCGTGCAAACTCTATATAATGTGAGTAGACAGTAAAAATAATAGCATAGTATAAATCGCTTTTTTTAGTTTTAATAATAAATTAAAAACCTCGCAAACACTAAGCCGGCGCGTTGCTATAGGTAAAGACTAGGTAGTGTTATTTCACGTGATTTCTCCAAAGTTTATTCTGGAGAAAGGCCAATTTAACCAAGGCCAATAAAATTTACCTTTATATAAATAAGGTATCGTTATGGGATAGGTCATGTATTATGATGACAGGGTAAAATATTATTTGTATATGATGAAAATATTGATTAATTGCCATGAAAATATTTTGATCGCAACTTATAGGAATAATATTATGACAAGATATTATAATTGTACTACCATCATAGAAGGGTACTAACCAAACTATTACGTATGGTTAATCGTTTAACTACAATTGATTGAAAGGGTACCCGGTTTGCATATTCGATTTATTACCTGTAATTTTAATAAATACAAACAAACTATTCCTAAAAACATTTAAATAATTTTGCATTCGCTTAATTAGTTTGTATTTAAGGCAAAGTATAATTTAACAATGGTATTATAATACTGCGATGAATTTATGTGCTGTTAATGAACAATATCTGCCAGGTCAAATTAAATAAAGAAGGTTTATTGACCTAATAGCTCATCGTAGAGCATAGACTGAATTACGTTAAAACCTAATTATAAAGCTAATTTAATGACCACTAACAGACCTCTTCTTCAGATATTTGTTTACTCTACACATACCCATTATTTTTTAAATAAAGCTAGATTTTACGGATTTTGTAGTGTATTAGGTTTAAAGACATTTATTCTCATATAAGATTATACAATCACTTCCATGAGAACATGGTTTATAAAAGATTTTACAAAGTTCGTCGTCACAAAATAAAAAAAATAGTTGAAAGTTATACAGTTTAGTTTGTAGGTAAAACAAAATGATACATTAGTATAGCTAGACAATAGATAGGCCTGTTCAAACGCATTCACTTACAATGTTGCTATGGTAATGATAATGATGAATGGTTGGTGATTATAAGTCGAGCAAGTCGATTTTTGAATATGTTAAGCGAGTTTGTTTTTTTTATATCTGAGGGTATTTTGTTATAAAAGCGCGCTCCTTCGTAAGTAATCATCGTTTTGCCGTAGTTCGTGCGAATTCTTGGCAATACGAGATAACTAGCGCGGTGCGTGCAAATGCCGAGGCGCGCAACCTTTTTCCGATTAGTAAATTCTAAGTTAGTGTGAATGTTTTTGTTAACAGCTTTACGTATAAAAATGCAACTGGTGTATGTGTATAATTGCTTAACTGTCATTAGCTTTGTTTCACTATAGATTTTTTCAGTTCGTGTCCGATGATGGTAGTTAAATAGCATTTTAATTATTTTATTTTGAATTATTTGTAATTCGTTTATTCTTGTTTTGGCAGCACTACCCCAAATTTCAATGAGGTATAGTAAGTGCGGTTTTACAAGCGAATTATAAACTGTGTATCGCAGTTTACGTGGGATGCATCGAGCAATGTGGCGAAGGGAGCCGCAGAGCGTTACCAGTTTTGATTTAATAGAATCTATATGTGCCGTCCATGTTAAATGTTGATCCATATGTAAGCCAAGGTATTTTTCGTGAGTTTTTTGTTGCAAAGGTATATCGTTTATTGTGAGAGCAGTGTGCGTGGGAATGGATTTGTTTTTAGCTTTAAATATAATGTAACTAGTCTTAGCAATACTGATAGTTAAGAGGTTATACTGTAGCCAGTTGTATAGGATGTCTAGATCTTGTTGAGCTCGTGAAAATATGTCATTGATTGATGAACCAAAATAAAATAAACAAGTATCGTCCGCGTATAGAGTAATATGTCCATTTAAACCTATCTCATGCATATTGTTTATGTAGATTAGGAAGAGCAACGGGCCTAATATTGATCCTTGAGGAATACCGCAAATTGTAGGCATTGGGTCACTTTTGAAGTTATCTAATTTTACTACTTGAGATCTTTTAGTTAGGTATGACTCAAACATTTGCAGTGCTTTGCCAGTAATTCCAATGACCTCCAGTTTATTTAAAAGCAATTTGTGGCTTATTGTGTCGAAGGCCTTTTTTAAATCGATAAAAATACCTACAACTGTATTCTTTTCGTCAATATTATGCTTTATTTTCGTTATGACGTCAATAGTTGCTGTGAGTGTGTTACTTTTCGATCTAAATCCATATTGCCGGTCATATATGAAATCGATTGATGCTAGATATTTTTCTAAACGTGTGTGTAATACCTTTTCAAGAATTTTTGACAATACCGGTAACACAGAGATGGGCCTGTAGTTACCGGGATCTGTTTTTGGACCGGATTTATATATGGGTATTACTTTTGCAACTTTCAACGAGTCTGGAAAAACGCCTTCAACTAAGAGTTTGTTTAAACATTCAGTTAGTTTCGGTGTTATCAAGTCTTTTAAACATTTTATAACTTTTGTGCTAATACCATCTAGACCAACACTACAGTTGACATCGAGATTATTAATAATATTTAAAATTTCCTTTTCGGTACAAGGTTCAAGAGTATGCATTTTTGATTTTGTGACTGGCTGCGGTAGGGCATACTTATAATTGATATGGTATTTATTAGGTATTTCATTCGCTAGACATGAACCTATAGTTGAGAAATAAGTATTAAATACTTGACATATATCGTTTGGATCTGTGTATTGATATTATTATGTTGCCTCTGTTTGACATGGTGGTATTATGGTGTCTATGGCAACCTCTTTTTTTTTTTCTGTTTATTATGCTAGATTAATTTAATTGTACACATCAAACTGCATTGTTCTCATGAACTATTCAGATTTAGACTGTAATACTGAACACTGTAATCATGTTTTTTTTTGTTGAAAAGAGTGTCTATGGAGTTTCTTGCTGGTTCTTCTCCATAAGACCCACTTTTTGGAACCGTGCAACTAGTTTGACCAATTAGACCACAATGACAATCAATTAGACCATTAAAATAGCACTTTTGAAAAGTGCTATTTTAATGGTCTAATTGAAATAAAATATTTGACTTTGACTTTGACTCTACTATCATGCTGTCCAGGATTCAGTTCGTCACGTTAGGAAAGTAGGTTGTATTACTTATTTATTCAGTAGTCAATGTCTTATACCGCGATTAAATCCGTACGAGGGTACGTAAATCCGTCGATCCCGGTTGTCATACGAACATCTGTGACGATTCTTAGTGGTAGTCAGAAGCCTAAAAAGTCTGAAAACCAGTCTATCCTCAGGATAACGGTATTGCCCAGAAATAGCTGCAGCTGGTTAAACTCCAGGCCGAGTTGGGAAGAGGCTAGAAGGCTGATAATGATGAAAATCCGTAAAAACCAGTTTAATTCGATTTCTAAAATTCGCATAAGTGTCAAATCGATATATGTGTATTTCACGTAAAAATGCGATTATGTATAAAGCAACTCTCACGAAAATCATTTATCATTCATTTTCTAGACAGAATGAAGGTATACATAAGTATTTATTTCGTAAATGTAGTCTCTTTTATACATAGTTTTCCTCAACTTGAGTGACGGGATCAAGAAGCTCGACGGGATGTTAGTTACTTGATTCCGTTAGGTAATAGATACTTAAGACTAAGAAACTTTTGAGGATCATTCATATAGGATAATAGGATAAATCATACTGCCTGTTCTTCTTTTTGATAATTTGTTAATAATTTAATCTGATGAATCTGCCCGTACAACACATAGGTATTAAGTATTAATAACACGTTCAGTTTTTATTATAAAACTATTTAATTTATCGCTCTATTGTTTAAAGTCAATATAGGTTCTTTATGATTCTCATCTTGTACCTTGGTAGAAAGAAGCTGCTGACTGAGTGCTTTTTTTGCATGTGACATGCGTTTAAATAAAAACTAATACGTATGCTCAAACGTTGCAGGTGAATAGAATACCAGCCGGTACAAATCATATTGATTATTTATAAACAACAAACCACTTGTGTCATTATTGAGAGGACATATTCTAAGAGTTAACAATTAAGTCCACGTTATGTAATTACGTAAGTAACTGACAACCAATTATGACAGTTACTCATCCACTCATTTTCTTTGATAAGAATAGATGTAATTTTACTAATTATCATCACTTGGTATGTACTAAGTAATTAGTTGTACGTAATCTTTACTGTTCCACGGTTGTTATTTGACAGTAGAGAGTAAGCTTTTAGAAAATGAAATAAATTATTCAGAAATTCCTAGGAGTGTTTTGGAAATAACTAAAAATAATTATTAAAGTTAATATTATTTTTTCTGTCTTTACAGGGAATGGCAACTACGTCGAGAAGTAGAAGGAAAGTAAGTACTAATTTTAATTTTATACAAAATAAAATAGATCTTTAGGTTGCTGCGTTAAAAGCTTTCTAAGACTAGGTACCTACTAACATCATTATATTACTTTCTAATCTATTTTTGAAAAATGTAATGACGGTGGTCTGGCACCTAAGTCAATATTTTAATCGAATCAGAATGATGGCCGGGTCCCATGAAAGGACTGCCAAATTTGTCAGAACAAACTGTCAAAAAACCGGCGAAGTTCGTGTCGGACTTGCGTACGAAGGGTTCCGTACCAGAGCCTTTTAAAGTGTTTAGAGTATTTTTTAAATGAATATACAACTAAATATTCAGTGAATATTTCCAGCGTCTTATCTGTTGCCGTTATTAATATCGAGCAAAGAACATTATTCAAAAATAAATATTTATTTTATTCTGTTTTTAGTATTTGTTGTTATATGGGCCAACAGAAATACATCATTTGTAAAACAATTCAACTATATAACTATCACGGTTCATGAGATACAGCCTGCGGCGGATTAGTAATAGGATCCCGTTTTTACCCTTTGGGTACGGAATCCTAAAAATCAATAATTCTGGATTCATTGAACGACGATTTTGACAAAATGAAATAACAGACTTCATCATGGTGGCCGGTATGGATTTAAAAATACTTCGTAAACTTTATTCATTTATTTATTTCAATTATCATATGTTACGAATCGTTTCTGATAGGTCATAAGACCTGCTCTTAGATTCTACCCAACTTTAAGGTTAAGTATCACCTTATTTCTAATTGCATTTTTCTTGCGTTTACTTAAGGTGTTGGAACCTAATTCTGCGTTATTTTCACCAAAACTCGAAAGGACAATGAAAATTAAGCAATTAACTTCGTTTATTTATTTAGCCTTTCTTAAGAGTTGTCTTGTTTTATCGGAAGCTTTATTTATTGAATTCTTGTAAGAGACTAAAAGTTTACTATTATATTTCGATTTAAATTTAAAATTGAATAAAATATGAAAATAGTGCTTACACAGCTAAGAAAATTTATTTTAAATAATAATGAATAAAAAATTCTGCTTATTCAACCTCGTTCAAGGACACTTTTTTAATATTTTAAAAGGTAAATAGGATTGTTGGGTTATTGAATAAGTGTTTAATTTAAGTTGATTAACAAACTGCGTAAAGCTATGAACATTATGTAGGTATTTAATCTGTATTTAAGCCGCGCAATAATACCCGCATAGAAAATATCACGTTTCCTAATGCCGAATATTAAAAAAATAAAGATTTTTGCATTTTATATAAATGGATTTATGCTTAAAAGTAATGTCTTCTTAAATAATAATATATACAATTGCGAAACATTATATCAAAATGTAGATAAAAAATCACTCTTGATATGATAAATTAGAATTACCTAATGAATGCTATGTAAAATGCGTCGGAAATAGACTGCACTATTATTTGAATATTTATGTTGTTAGAAATAAAAATAAAAAATTAAGAAATCCAGTATGTCAAATTGTTATTCCGCGGTATACATCGGCAGGAACCAGCTAAAATATTTAGCACCTAATGCCCCAGTATTTTTAAACCTTCTTTTCACCTTTATTTATTCAAACACTCATGGTTTTCGATAACAAATAGACTCCTTATAATATCTCAAATAACAATTTTAAACACGGTACATAAATAAAGAGACGAAGATACTCACGCGCACCGGGACCGTCATGTATAAAGTTTGCGTTTAGACCAGCTGTTGACGCAAAACTAACCGATTATTTTACATAAGGTATACATGCGAAACCTTTTTGATGATATAACCACAGAAAGATCAATTTTCCATTAAATAAGTAATATAATATAACTCGTAATAAAATTAATTTCAGACCTCGGAATTAGGTGTAATGTTTGTAATATTAAAATTATAATATTGTTATTTACTTTTGTATCAAACGCACCTCAATGCTAGTATTCAGTAGTTGTTTCCTAGCTGGAACTTTGGCGAAGGTCTTTCACAGCCACGTCACGTAAATAAGTACAAATATACTGGCATCGTCACAACCGTATTTTAATGTTTACTGCGGTTACGCCAAGAATTCCTGGAGGACATACCTATGACATTTGTCTGTTCGCCTGTAATGTTGGGAATCTTTCAAAGCGCCGCTTAGCAGACTCAGCCAACAAGGGTCGGTATTCAGCGCACGTTTCACAACATTTCACAACTATGTAATTTGGAACATTCCTCGACTTTGGTCATTTATTTCACGTTTTTGAGCTGCCTGTCCATGTTAATGTAAAGGGTTGTTACATTAAGCTGCCATTATCAACTCATCTACTATCTATAAACTGCCTTGGTCAAGTAGTTACAAGCACGGCTGGAGAGCGTGAAGTCCTACCGTGAGATTGAACAAAGTGGTTTCTACAAAATTCTCAATATCGGTGGATTGTGGTTCACCTCTGCCGAACCCTTTTGAAGTACAGGCAGAATTACGAAGCAATATACGCGGGTTTAATGACGAACGTACATTACTATTGTACTGTACGTTGGTCGATTATTTAGTGTTGGTCGTTGACCACATGACAGTCAAGCTTTTAAAGGTCTTCAACACATTACATGTTTTAATACTAACCTATAGGCTGACGTGTTAATATTCGGATAGCTTACAGAGGAATTGATTTTGATAGTTCGAAAGTTTTTTATTTAAATATATTTGTTACTGCCGAAAATTAATTCCTCCAAAAAAGTTACCTAATGGCTAATTCTGGTAAAAAATGTCCAATTAAAATTTTATTGCAATCTAATCTCAGTGCCACATTTCACAATTAGCGGTGAATTTTTAATCCCATTTCAATGTACTTAATCGGTCATAATTTACATTGTGTGTACATTTAAGAGTATGATGCATCATTTGAGATATCCGACACAGACTAGATCGGAATTATATTACAGGAATAATAGTATTACTAATGAATAATTTTATAATAAGTAGTATACCTATTATTAAAATTATAAAACGCTTTTTGTTTTTGTCTGGAAATTATCTGTATGTAATAAAAAACCAAACCAAAAATAAATATATGGCCATGTCGCTTACCTATATATAGTGTAGAGATATATAGATACAGTGCGCAGATCTTCTATACTAAAATAAATGTTCGCGATTAAAAACCTAAACTATCTCCCCATTATATCTATTTCTTGTGATGTCCTTATAACTGGGTCATTGCAGCTCAATATCTCATAACATAATGTTATAATTATTCATAAACAATAATTATTTTCGTGCACAATCTAGCATCTGTAACGCATTGGGGAAGCTGTTATAATTATTTTAGGATCGCCTTGCTCCAATGGGAGTGTTGGTCAACAATTAAACGGGTTGATTTAACGGGTTCTTTGAAGCGCGGCGTGTATGCCGTCTACTCATCTTGATGTCCGATACATCACGACTCGGTTTATTTACCTACAGAGCGTTGGGCATGTCACATTTTTTCACAAAGCCGGAGGTGTTTACTGGCCACGTCGCGAGTTGACGCTGTGCCAAGCGCGACACGAGCTATTTCAATGCGAACTCAGCTCGGTCACACTCGCACCCCACCGTACTTTACTACTAATCTCTCTATCAATCATTAAAAATATATTTTTATTTAGTCCACGCTTATTTTATGAAAAATCTCGTTTCATTACGCTGCGCATTCGTGTAACGATTGAGGTCAATGTTAGTCAGTTTTTTCTTATGACTATGCCTATTTGTATCCGTTTATTATGATTTACGATTAAATTTATTCAGTCATAAATCATTTTATTGCCATAATATCGAAATCAAAATATAATTGACTGAAGAGAGCAGTTTCTCAATCGTCAGAAGTTTATGCGTAAATTGTGTTTTTTTAGCTGTCCATTTCATAATTTATTTATTAATGAGGTCGTCAGGATTCACTTACTAATATTTGGCATGGTTTTCAGCCGATATGAACGAATTGGCAATACTGGCATCAAGCGCAGTGATCATGCGCAAGCTATGTCAAGGTTACATGGAATACCTAATTCCAATTTATTATAAATAGGCCTTTATGGTACCAAACCCCGAGAAGATAAAATGAAAGACAGGTACCTTATTTTTCACCTTGGCCCCTAAAACAAAATATGTCTTACACGTGCTTTATGTTTCGCTCCTGAAATGGAAAAAAGCGCGTAGCTTTTTTATTTTACGATTTTTCCCGATATACTTTTGTGTTTCCGTGTACAGCGCACTGGGATTTTCCCGTACCAATATTCTATATTTATATCATATAATTTATACCTATAGAGATTACAGGTATATAGATCCATCGTTAACTCTTGAAAAATATTGATTAATTTAACACTATAAGTAGAAATTACAGAAACTATGCATAACTGTCGCACCGCCGCGCGCCGGGACTCTTATGCTATTGCTGAATGAATTATTTATTGAATTACCTGCATTCTAGGTAGATTTGACGCATTTCCTTAAATTTTACTATAGGTTGTTTTTTTTAATAATACTCAGTATTTAAAAAAGTTTTAAAGAGAGTTCGTAGGAGTAGGTACCTACTTATTATAGTGCCGTATTTTTCATGTATATCTACATAGGTATTCGAAACTATGAAGTATGCAGGGTAACCTTGACATAAAGGCGCAAGTTACTGCCGAAGTTGCAGAGAACCTTCAGAGAGTTTTACATAAAGTGTTGGAATTCCCCGAGTGCGGGTAGGGCGAGCTTCCGGGACCTCGAAAAGTGCACATAACGTTGAGATGTGATACTTTACTCACGCGTATGTTGTATACAAATTATGTAAGCTTTGTTTTTATACTGACTTTGTAAAGAGAAAATGAGAGAAGGTGCTTTTGTTACACATGATAAACTTCGAAGGTATTTGGTGGCCTACCTCCTTAAGCAAATACAGGTTAGGTTAGTTTTTTAAAGTTTGCATTTAACGTTAGCTAGGTTATTGAAATAAAAATGGATATGAAAATGTGTTTGTAATCTATAGGTATCGTTAATTCAGCATAAATTATGATATTTCATTCACTTTGTAACATTATCCTATGGATGGACGTATTACATGCAGATAGCGTTACGCTCGATAGTCGTTAGCGGCGCGTGTTGAGTTCAGTGATATTTTAACATTAGGTATTTTATTTCATGGCTGATTTTGAAAAATGAACATTAAGTACTTCCCAATCCCAATAAACACCCGGTACCCAAAATTAAATTTATCTTCATAAAAGTTTCCAATGCTCACAATAAGGGTCAAAGATTAGCCAACAAACGAGAAGAAAAAAAAGCCTGATTTGTAACAAGTTTGTTACAAATCAGGCTTCTTCCCTTTCCATTCTCTTCTATTATTGTAGAGATTTGAAATTTTGTACATACGTATATTATACGCGTTACGAAACGCTAACTATTGTGAAAAAACTTTTTGTCGTCATTTAGTCTGACTGTAAGTACATGTAAGCAAGTAAATTGGTGTAGTTCTACGATAGCAGAATATACTGACAAAAACATGGCCTGCCTCTTTACGTGGTTTCAGTAAAATCTTCATAATCTTGATTATTTTCCATGGAGTGTATAACGTTATATGTACTTATATCTTCTAACAATGTGTAGAAAATACATAGTAGTGTATTTAGGTATACATATCGGTGGCCAGAGCCAAATGCAGTAGTAACGTGTTACATTTAAAGATCATAATGGTAATGACATGTTCCTATAAATAGTGCACCGTCTGCGAACGCAAGAACAGTCCAATTCTCTACGTCGACTACACACTGAGCCAGACTGTGAGCGACGTAGCTATAAACCTGAGCGGCATGAACCAAGTATATCCCTTATTGTGGGAAGCAAAGTAATACATGTAAACAGAAGGATAGTTGGGTGTCTACATTTATTAATTTGCCGCCCTGCATAGTTTTCAGCATCACAGTTTATAACATAACCATACTCATTTCATTCATTTTTACCGTGTTTAGACTAACTTATTATTATTTTGTCCCGATAAGCACGCTTTATTGATCAGACAATAGTCCGATAAAACGAATGACAAGATTGATAACACCACCAAATTGATAAAAAAAATCAGTACCAGTTGACATTATTTTCTTACATTACTTGTTGATAAACACTGTGCGTTGAAAGTACAGTTCAACTTTATAAACTATATTGTGGATAATAGTGTGTATGTCTGATAACAGTGCACTCTTTGATTCACAGCAGGAAGATGAGAAGAAGAGTAAGAAGAGACAGTCGCCAGTGGACGACCGGCCCGTAGTGCCCGCTCCCAGCGAAGCTATGCTAAACAGTAAGTAGAACGCTAATTTTCTTGAAATGATCTCGTAGCCCGTACTATTTTTTTAACACAAGAAGCATGTATCTCTAATAGGTAGATACACGTCACCTACTTTGAAGTTTCAAAACTGTGGCACAGAGCTAAAGCAGCTTCAATACCGACTATAAATCATAATGCGGGCGAAGTAAAAGATTTTAGTTGAAATTATTTCGTCCGTCTGTGACATTTGTCTTTAAATAAATATTTATATTATACGTTACAATACTTTTTTTTTGTCAGACACACGAGTGCGTTTTCAACAATTCGCCAAAGTTTCCTCGTCGTAATCTGATGAATTATAAAGGAACGCATAGAGAACAAAAAAAAAATTCATATTTATATAAAAAATGTGTTTTAAATGATCTTCATAACATAGTACCTATGTTTAGTGATTTTTATTAAAAGCTCGTCATAACTTGATACCATAATGGATGTTTACGTTTTATCGCTTCATGGAGTCATGGATTTACGTAAAAAATGTGGGTTTGGGCTAATTGTATGATCGTTTCATCAACCCACACTGGCTGGCTTGTTTGTCAGTACATCTAGCAGGTCGGTAGTTCGGTGTCAGTGTGTGGAGTCAGCTATTGTTTGCATTTGTTTTGTTTGACATCAATACTATTGCCGTCATTTCTATGAACATTCATTATGTTTATTGGTGTCATTTCATTTCATTGTCTGTTTACTTTCTTTTTCATTTATTTTTCATAAACAAAATTTGATTTTATTCGGAAGAAGAATTACTAAGAATAATTCGATAGAACGCTGAAATAGAAACCATATCTTTAAAATTTTCTTTGGTCGTTATAAGTGAAGATGACTAATAGTGAACATCAATTCTTATCTTGTTGCATAGCCAAGAGGAAGAGCGGCGCACATTTCATTGTCACACCTCTCTAATCTTTGTCGAAATGATTTTATAGAGAGATATTAACAACAATGAAAAGATAAGCTTAATCTAGACATCGTTAATAGCTCTATATTTCAATACAAATGGTACCAAGTACACGAGTCACCATTGCAGATGTTTTATTTATAGTGACTAATAATGATTAACAAACCTGATTAATGAATGGCGATTTTAATACACGATATACATTTCGACAGTGATTGATTAAACAAAATTTAGGATTTATTATATAGTTTTTGTTAGAAATTAATTATTATACATTAACAAATTAACTTTAACAAATCTTACCGTGATAATTTAGATTTTTAGCATTAAGACATTTTACTGAAATTCATGTGCGTCCTTTCATGAAGTGCTCATAAGTACTATATACCTATGTATCATATTTTTATCTACTCATCTAATCACAGTTTCAATTAATATCAATTTTAATTTCAAGGTTTACACCTGAAATGTTTTTAAATTGTACAGAAGCTGTAATAATACTCCTCATGAGTATAGGTACATATTATTTAGTGGAAAAATCGTAAAACTTGAGGTTTAATAATACATTACAATACCTTCTTAGAAACTTTATAGTTCACCACATAACCCACTCTCCTCTCAACATTTCTTGATATCACGTAGTTTGGTTACGATTACTTTCCTGTAGAAATAGATATTGTGAATCACAGTTTCGTCCTTGTCTACGTGTATAACCCGCGGAATTTAAAGTTACTCTTAGATCTTTTTTTTATGGCTTTTACGATATTTTTGACGTATTGTTGATAGATTAATAAAATATTAGTAGAACGAGTTTGCTAAAATAAGATAAACTAGATATATAAACTTAGACTTATTATTAATATCATAGAAAATATAGAAGTTAAACTTAGACTAAAACAAGAGCGTGTTTCTATTATAAATATTTTAATACATAGATACCTACCAAACAATATTTTGATTCATTATTTAAAAGATTGTAATAAGGTACCTACATCTACTGGCTTTCAAGAACATCATGGGCTAAAGACCTTATGAATCTTGATGTGATTCACATTAACAAGTTGTTAGGAGCTGCTATACCTTGGAACTAAAGTAATGAACATAAGATGTCAGGGCAGGGACTTAGAAACGCGAAAACAAAAATGGTCAATGATAAAAAACCTCTAATCCCGAACCGACATACAAGATTTTATAGAGATTTTAGACTGAATTCAATGTTTAGATTTAGCTACGGGAATGTGAGCAGAGTTCGAAATACTGGTTCTTATGATCTAGCCATAGCCAATAGTTTTAAGACATTAAGTATCCTTTATCTCTCATCGTCTCAGTGTTAAGACTGATGACGCATTGAGTAATTGGCTCAACAAAATCGTTGACATCACGTTTTGTCGGTCGCATTGAGAAAAAACATGCTAAAAAAAAACAAAATTTATTTTTATTACACAGTAGTATCTAATTAACTTATTGAATGAAATAGTTGCGCTCTCTGGTGAGGCGTAATGCATTGCATTGTTTTTTACTATTCTTTGTGTTTTCGCCAAGTTGTAAATATTCGTTTTTTTATATGTAGTGTTCCTTCTTTTACATATCCTCACAGAATCTAGTTATAGGTAGATACTTTTGTTACGAATTATGTCACAAAACTCTACAATGATTGATGTGACTCGCCAATTCGCAGGATTTTGAACTGTTCTCTTAAAAATAAGCTACCTATATTTTTTTTAGTTCGCAGCAAGATTATTTTTCTCTTTTCGTCCTTTATTTACAGCAGTCTATCAATTATACCGATACCTACCTACCTTGGGGTGACATTGATAATCTCCTCTGAAATCATTTAATTTATAGAATTCGTATCAAAATCTTGGCAATTTCTTAATTTGAATCACATTATGATTTATTGAAAGAATCCTGTAGATTTGAAAACGATTTTTAAATTAAAGCAACTGTTAATTTATTTCATTGATTTTCAACTTTAACATAAAATAATAAGTTTCATAATCAATTGGAAAAAAGTTACAGTTTTGGATAGGTTGACCTGCTGGCGTCTGTAAATCCAGTCTCGTTTGAAACATTATATACCTACTTATGTATTGTTATAAACTGCTACGCGTAACTATAATCGATCTTCACTGTGACCTTTAAAGAAAATTTTCGCATATAATAAAATACTTTCTATGCGTAACATTTTTACTACGTTTACAGTAATTACCTTCACATGTATAACTCCTTGTATTCCCACAATAAACGTCCAAAACAATTGTAGGCGGCCACGTAGGCGATGTGCTATTGCTATATTATTATGATATAGGTAGTTACGTACCCATTTATAGAACACTTATTACCTATTATATCTAAGTAACCTATTCTTCTTCCCCGAGAACATTATCAATCAAAATGATATCTGCAATAGTAAATATTTGGGCACTAAACAATATGTAGGTACAGACGCCAGCAGGTCAAGCTATCCAAAATTGTCAATTTTTTCCAATTGAATATGAACCTTATTACTTGGAATTAAAGATGAAAATCTATAAAATAAATTTGACAGACTGTGGTAGCTTGATGTGCTGGCCTCTGTACGTAACGTTATCATCTTCTTGCATTTTCATAGACAGAATCATTGTCAAAGTAATGCGATCGTATTTATACTGGCATCTAAATTACTAGGCACGTTTAAAATTATCAAGTAAATCAAAGAAAATGAGTTGAGTCACGAAAAAAACTCATTTCGTAGCACGTTGTTATAGGTGTGTGATATTTTTGGAACTGTGGCGATATGCCGGGAATAATACGGTGTTTAGACTGGTCATTATCACCAAACATTCCTCAATCATTTGCATTCTAATTTAAACTGGTTGCCAAGCTGTTAAACTTTTCAATTTACATTTTATAAGCCATACCTACACCTGATTGTATCTATCTATTCAGCCGGTAACACCCAGTGTTGAGTGAAGGCCGCCATTGTTGCCGATCTTGTGCCACACCTGATTGCATTAAAAAAAAAAAGTTTCATTAATTGAATGGTTTATTAAAAAATACATTAGATATGTTGCGATCCAAATTGTAGAACTAACAACTACAAATATCGGTATTTCTTAGTGAATATCATCATGCCTCGGACACGTCCGTCTCGGTTCCGGCGAAAACGATATTCCGGGTTTTCTTCGCGATTTTGCGTGCAGTAAAAATGCAATTGCTTAGTATTATTGTGTAGGGATATTAAAAATATAATAAAATTCAGACGAACGACGTAATGTGATGTCCCCGCTAAATATAAGCGAGGAATTCGGAAATGACATCAGAAGACGACCGCTCGTAACAAGCCACCCGAACATTACATAAAGAATGGACAAGTCAGAGATGTGTGCCGTGGTGATAACTTAATTAAATGG
The DNA here is from genome assembly GCA_964056405.1 of Acronicta alni. NCBI lineage: Eukaryota > Metazoa > Arthropoda > Insecta > Lepidoptera > Noctuidae > Acronicta > Acronicta alni. The sequence continues at coordinate 8,879,418 of OZ043927.1, read as the reverse complement.
TTAAATTTTACGGTTATTCTATTTTTTTTAATGTGTATAAAATAAACAGAAATGGTACAAACCATATTATGTCATCAAAAGTACAAGTTTAAAAAGCCTATGTGAAATGTTTTTGTTTTAGTTGTTCAAAGTTTATAAAGGATTGTTTACAATATTTTATTTTAGTTTTGTACAAATATTTATTACTAGGTAATATGTTTTCCAAAAATGTTTTGATGCACCCATGTACAATAAAAATATTTTGTTTAATTTCCTGTCTTAAACGTTTTATCGTTTTACGATCCTTTAGACACCTTTATTGAAGCTTTCTTTCATAAGGCCTTATCTAGATAACAATGGCTCAAAATAATTTAATGCAGAGATAAAACAGAATGATGTACTCGTAACATTGTTGAATCTTTTGTCAATATTGCCGGGTATGTATATGACGAGACGCGGCGATAATTTTAGTGAACACATGTTGAAGATAGCGGTAGGGCAAATCTAGATAAAAGTTGATAAGCGTGAGATGTGCCCGTAACGTGAATAACAAATTATAAAGAATCTGTGCATAGTATCTCCTAAAATTATAAACGCTAATACATATTTTAATTGTGATGCCTTTTAACAAGGGCAACGAGTTTTGTAAGTACTTTGTATAATGAGTATTTTGTCAATCCAATTATGTGGCTTTTCTTCATTATTCACTCTTGTTTTAAAATTAGTCGACATCAAAAACATTTATTTACGCGTTTAGTAGGTAGGTTCCTTTAACTTTTTAATGTACCAGTTCTTTGCCAGACATAAATAAGAAACATTTTTATTTTCACAATCTTTCTAAAAATTCTGAATTGCCCAATCTCAAAAATTGTCTGCGAGGCGACTCGTAACTCTGAAGAAACAATTGCCGCGCATATTAAATAGGTTCGGTTACGGTTTGCTGCAAAGTTCTCAGGTTCACAGTAATGGCGAGTAATAGTGTGTCTAACATTGATTACACTGTTGTAAACCTAATTGGTACTTGAAATCCGACTTCCGACGTTGAAACGTGGTTGGGAAGCGTTATTATAATTACTACGTACTACGACATGGCAATAGGTTTTAATTTTAATCGTTAAGCTTTTGTTTTATAGCAGATAGCTAGGGAACAAGGCTCTAAAAATGAACACTAAAGAAAATGAACACACAAACTTGAAAACAAATAGATATCTGTAGACCACATAAAAAATGTTTCGGTTTCGAGTGGGAACCAGGATACCCGGCGTAACTGTAGTAGCGAGGTCACTAAACGTGCAGTCGAAAAGCTCAAAGTTCAAAGTTCAAGTACCTACCTAGGTAGGTAATTATATGTATGTACATTTGCTTTTCTTATATTCCGTGGGGCGGTAAAATCAGCATTGGTTTTAAAACATACCATCACAACTGAATTCCCAGCACGGTAATGCAGAGATGTACCAATGGCCACAGTTTGATGGTATGTTATAAGGCCTATGTTGAGCGAGCGTATTGCCATAAATCGGGCACAAATCCAAACTCCGAGTTGCTATTAGAAATTTCCAAATGATAAAACCTTATACTTTGTTCGAACCGGAAATACTTAGAACCCAAAAACCTCACGCTCGGCAGCCGTGTTTGCGACGAGGCAGTACAGCGTATTAGGTATATCTTCGTAATATAATGTTATTGGATTAGTCCGTTAATTGAATTGAATGAAACCAAATATGTCACCGCTTCACAAAAGAGTGAGTATAAAAGCGGTTGTGTCACAATGTTTTTGAGCTACAATATTTTATGTAAGTGTTCCCATTTTTCATGATCTGTTCCGGAACATTTATGTCATAAGAGATGTTGTTTTCTGTCCTATATACTTGTTTGATATTTACGTTTTGAACCAGTTAGAGGACTTTATTTAACCAAAAACATAGAATATTATTACATACCATCACACCTGTATTCCTCGAAGGGGTAGGCAGAGCTCGACGGTATGTTTAGGTCGCTTGTGATGGGAGGCTCCGAGCTACTGAGAGAATTTAGTAGTCAAACCCGATAATACTTTACTCGACACTGCATGGGCAGTCCATTTAATGTATTATTTTATTATATTATTTTGATTACTTTGGTAACAGAAATTGTTTTGTCCCTTGGATTTATTTCCGTTTGATAATAACAATTCAGGCTTTTGAAGCAATATATCCATATAACTTATAATTATAAAAAAGCTTCGCCCCTTATTATATGGCTCCTAAACATACCGGTGAACTGTGTCTAACCCCATGTAGGTGTGATGGTATGTTATATAAAAAGTGAAAAGTCATAAGGCCTCCTGACTGCATTTGATGGTCATTTATAAGTGCCTTTCAGCAGGATTGAAACCATTACATTTGTTTCACTATGACACAGGTAAAACATCTCTAACGTACTAGCGGCTAATACATATGTCTTGAATTTACCCTAAGATAAAGGCTTGTTAGAGTAGGCTTTTAACGTTAGCCTACTAGCCGCATTATGTCGTAAGCTGATAGGGGATACAAAACTCTATTCGTCACTATCCTAACTTTTACCACGGATAACAAACTGGCAATTATATTATTTCAGATCTGCGCACGGCGTTCGGTCTGTTGGACCGCGACAGTGACGGGCACGTCACACCCGCCGAGTTGCAGTTTATGCTGAGGAACCTCGGCATCACAGTCAGCGACGACCTCATCGCAGAACTCATCAAAGACGCCAGTAAAACTGGTTAGTACCAAGTGTATATGGCATAGCGGGGAGTAATTCCACTCAAATTGGACCTGCCCGACTGGGGAAGTACCTCCGCCTTGTAGAAAATCGAAGTGAAGTAACACTGCTTTGAGCTGTGTTTTTTTCCTTACGGTGAGCATGGTTACCAGTGCTCCGCGACGAAATGTTGTGTTGACAGTGGGAGGACTTTGACCCTTATACTGCCAACGCAACTATTCCTATTTCTTTTGATAGGGTCGCCAACGCGCATGTTATACCCCTGGTGTTACAAGCTTCTATAGGCTACGGTAACCACTTACCATCAGGTGGGCCGTATGTTTGTTTGCCACCTTATTGGTATAAAAAAAAGTGTGCAAGTTGTCTTCGTCATCATCATTAGGTATATTAACTAAAGGACGTCCACTGTTGGGAAAAGGCCTCCTCGTAGCTTTCCACATGGATCGAGTATATGCCACTGATATCCAACAATTTCCAGAGACCTAATAAAGGTCTCTGGAAATTGTCTGCCCTGTCGTATCGCGCTGGGCGGGTACGTACGTGTTCCCACTCGTGATCATTTTTTCGCCAGCGGCCACCAGTTCTACGAACTACGTGATTTTACTATACTACTAAAATGCTTATGGATTGAAGAGTTTTACTTTGGAAAAGAAATCGTTGCCTTACATAGAATTTCTTCAGTACCTATCTTATAGGGATTTATTGCTGGACACAATTCATTTTTCACAATTGATCCACAAGAATATATAAATAATAATTATTTATTGATTAAGACAATGAGGTACTTCAATAACATATCTAGTTAATTACTCGTAATTGTTACTTTGATTTTCTAAACGAAGCGTCGTCTCTAGGCCTAGGTTTATTTTTTATATTTGGCATAGTAAACAGTCTTCTTTTACCTGGTTAGTTAGTAGTTTTTATCAGCATTAACAGAATTTTACTTTGTTATTATGGTGCATTTTTTTCTATTATAACTGGCTAGCCAACTGCTTACGTCATGACATCCCACGCTCTGCTCGCATGCAAGAAGTAAATAAGGGGGTGATGGGCGTGAATCGTTTTTCTTCGCAAATGTCACGCCATCACCACCTCAATGACGATCATTGCAGGCAGGGTTACCATTCGCTTCTATATGTAATATAAAGGATAAAATTCACTCGAATAGAATAAAGAAACCTGAAAAATAACTAAAATGTCTGCTGAAAATTACATACAATGTATATAGAGTGTATGAAGGTCTTGCGCGTTACCTAGAAGTACCTACTAAGTATGTGTTATTTCTTGGTATTCATTTTATATAAGCTTTCATGTCAGCTGAAGGTGTTTAGTTGTCAACATAAATTATGTAGGCTGAGAAATTGAACAGATATATTATTATACCACGTTGGTATCAATTCATGTGACTAATACCTATTTATGATCGATCATAATGCCCTCTAAATGTGACCATCACATATACCGCATCCAGAAAGTCGCACTCTTTGTCACTATTTAGAAGTACCCACCTTTAATTTATATTATTTGTGGATTGTGTTGAGTCATTTTAATCTATGTTCAGTATGTTTACTATAAGTTTATGTTCATACAGATTTCTCAATAAGTGAATTTTGTAAATTCTTATGAGAAAAAATAAACGTTCTTTCTTAAAAAAATGACTCAATAAGGTTCTAGAGACGCGCCCACACAATATGATGGATAGAGCTCACGCGTGCATGAAAACGTTACGGTTATGTTGATCGTTAATGTAATATATATAAGGTTTAAAATTAGTATTAACTATCTATTAACCTTTGTAATAGTAGGTATTGTGCAATTAAACAGTTTTTACAATGAAAACATGCGGAAAGCAAACATAACGAGTGTGATTTTTATCGATATACACACTAAATCTTATAGTTATAAAATCCAATAAATGTAGCACAATAAATTGGTGCTGTTAACAAAAGCTGTTTCCTCGAATAGCCTTTTCCTTCTTTAATCACATCGAACAGCTTCTCGATAGTCATTCATACCGTGGGTAAAAACTTACTTAGACAGTCCCATTGAATTCAGTTAAAGTGTAAGCGTGACTACGCTCACTACGCTTCAGGCCCTAAGTTCGATCCCCAGGTCATGTTATTGGGTTTTCCTTAGAAATTCTCAGTAGCAGCTCGGAACTTTTATTTATACCCGGTTGATAACAATAGGTTCGCCTCCGATTACATGGGACCTAAACATACCAGCGAAATGTAGGTACCACCTACAGTGTGTGTGTACATGAGTGTACACCTCTGCCTTACCCCTCGGGGAGAAAAAGCGTGATGGTAGGTATGTTATGTTATGTTCAGTCTTGAAGATTCTCGATGTAATATAGAAGTGCATAAAATTAAGTCAATTAATGACCCAGTGTAGTGATTTTGCTTTGAATTTCTGCCAACAGAACACGTGTATCATTTAATAAATGACTTGAAATATTTCACTGTTCTATTTTACCAAATATTCTGTAACTGAAATTGCTACAAACGCTTACAAAGTGTATAGTATAAGCTACAGACAGTTAAAATTAAAATCTGTTTACGTTACGTACGCGTCATGTTTAGTTTCTCATGAAGAAAATGTTGGCATAAAAATGTGTAAGTTTTTTTTTAAATCCTCACCGCACCCAAGACACAGGACAATATTATACTCCTGTGTCTTGGGTACATTTACGAACACAATTTTAACATATACCTACAACCACCCAGACTCGGAAAAACTACCAGTAGGCCATACAAAACTGCTACGTACCTACGAGGTTCGAACCCACAACCCGCGGCGCAGAAGGTGATCGCTAAACACATATTTTTACGAAAGTTTAAAAACTTTCACTATCCTCTTATTAATCTCATTAGAATACAAATTATCGTGAGCTTGAAGGTTTTATGGTACAACATGAATAAACAAAAACTGATTAAATCGATGAGGCAGTTAATTTAGAAGGTTATTGTAGAATGGCGTGCGCGCGTAAGGCGGGTGGTTTCCGGCGTGACCCTCGCCCTGCCAGGCCAAGTTGTTGTTCGTTTGTTACCTGCGCTTTTCCAAGTCGTAATGACGTAATTGATAAAGTTCCACTTGATAACTCACCACTGGAGTGCTTTGGGTATATAACTTAGTTCGTTTTGCGTGCCCTCAGTTATACCTGTTTACATTTAGTTCTTATTGTAGAGTTACGTCATGCCAAGAAATGCTACTTTATAATACCCAGTAAAAAGCAAATACATTATAAAGGTACTTTCAACAAAATAAAAACTGGCATAATAATACATAAACTTATTTTTCTTTTTAATATTTTATTTCGTTTATTACTTTTTACATTATTGGCATTGGCACTTACTACTTATAATAAAACATAGGTCCTGTATCGTAAATGTCCCCATCAATTAATGAGTAGGTATATTTTTTTTGATGAGAAGTTGAGAATACGTTGGCAAATGCATATCGAACCCATGCGTCAATAAGCGATCTTGGGAAATCCCAAATCATGTCTCGATATTGTCACAGTTGTTAGTAGGTACAACTTATCAAACATGCAAAGATAAGAGCAGAGAAGGTGTACGTACTTATAAAATATAAATAAATAAAATGGAATTACCTACCTACTTACGCTGTTATGGTACAAGGGACCACGCAGCCACGCCTATCGCCCTGGCGGCCACCCGTTCTATCTACCATCGCACTCTGATAATCTTTTGATCCAATCTGATTATGTCCAAGCCTCAACGAGGTCAATATTCAGCACGATAGAAAAACTACGCATAAATTTGTGCTCTAAATTCACAAACTTTGATGGGCTACGCAGTGGACATTATTATGGACACGTTTCAATAGAAGCCCAGATATCGTCTAACATTTTACATAAAATATTTATTAAATAAGTTTTCTTCGGGATAAATCCAAGACAATAAAGTAGCAATTGCTAGCCACAGGTGGTACTAAAGTCCCTCGTAGTTACAATCCTTACAGTCGAGTGGTTGCACGTCTGGCAAGCTTTGTGTAAATTTAAATAAATTACCTACAGTAACTAGAAATTCTAAATGAACCCGAATTAAATAAAAAGAAAATTATTTTTGTTCATTAGCTGGAATTAACGGTACCTAATCTCTTAGTAAGCAACATAAAATATATTATGAGCGCAAGACTGCCTACTATAATAAAACTTTATGAATGACGAGGTCTTAGTTTATAGCAAAATATTGATAATGACTGTGATAATTAACTGGAGGTAATGCTGTGAGCAGAGGGTGACCTGCTGACGTCATGACTTTAACGAGTTTCCCTGCCACCGCGTTAATTAAGATTTAACGACTATAAGCCCTTTTGTCAATTGTAACATAAAATTTTGTTACATATTATTTGGGCACGACTTAATATTATTTTAATAACACGGTGGCAGAATATATGTTTATTATTTTTCCTCATAAATCTTTATATGTAACCCTAAAAAGGTTCTTAAATGTTACTTGGAAATTTAAAAACACGTCACATTAAGAAAGAACGTCGTTAAAACGCGTTACTTTTTTATATGTTTCTAAGGTTTCAAAGTGCGGGAACACGCCACAGTGCCCACAGTTTTGTTTTCACACTTATTCAGAAATGTTTTAATTAATGTAAGATTTTAAACATGCTTTGTCATACAGACGGCCGGACAGACACGAGCGACCCTATAACGGTTCTTTCTTTTCCTTTTGGTTCGGAACCTTAAAAAGAAAGGTTTTTAGGTATTAGGAGCGTTATTTGGGAAGTGGGTATTAAGGTATTCAGAAGTTAAACAGAAGGCAGGTGAAAGATAACAGTGGCGATTGCTCCAACGACAAGAGCTTTTAAATTAAAGAAGAAGAAGAGAGTCTTATAGAATATATTATACCAATGAAATTTAAATATATATTTGGTAAAATAAATGTCTTTGCGGGAATTATTGAAATAAGATATTGATAACTATCGGTATGGCGATGGCGTTGTGTTATTTGGCGGAACGAATCACTATTCGTGCCGCCTAGGCATTGGCTTCTACATAGTTTCTTCTCGTAGGTTTGCTTTCATAATTCTTAATATTTATATGGTTGCTGGGTATATGTACCTACACAGCATATGTGAGAATTTGAGAATTTTTGTTTGTAACGCACCTCCGTTTAAAAAGTTAATCTAGTGTAGAACAATATAATGCAAAAAAAGATGTTCCAACTCATACCTACTAATATAATTTATCGACATCTTTGTTTAAATTTTTCTTACCTAATGTTTTACTGTATTCATTACAGGTAACGGTCTAATAGATGAGAACGACTTCATGCAGTGGGTGACAAAGATACAAGCAATACAAGGGATGGACGTCACGACGAGTGGCGGTGACTCCGAGGAGGAGATCACCAGAGATCTCCTCGCAGCGTTTAAGTAAGTCCCTCCCTTGTACCAGCCTAAGAATAAAAAAACAGTCTGCAGTAGAGAAATATGTCACCAAACCTTGTTTCGATTTGAAATTTAAAAAATCGGAAAATAAAATAAATTATATGGTTAACACCTCAACCCCACCTTTTAACATTTAGCACTACCTGTGCATTAAAAAAATAAATAAAGCTTATTGCACACCGAAATGCATCACGAGTTAGGTATTAATTTTTTCAGATAATGTTTTAGGGACTTTCAAACTTTCTCCTATAGGTCTACCACAGAAGTTTAGTGAATCTTATATCAACGCTATAGTGGCTCTGGTATTTTTTGTATATATACGGAAACCTGTAGTGGTCATCCCAGAAACTAAAATCAGCATAAAAAATTCTTCATTTTTTGAAACCAATTAAAAGTGAAATGTGGTTAACGAAAAGTATATCAAACTCGTTTACCAATTACAGATTGTCTCCCTGATTGATCGTCATATCAAATTAATTAAACTTTCTGGATATCTAAACATGAGCTAACGAAGCAGTGACAGATAGCCTAGTGGTATGACAATTTGACTGCCAAATCGACGGTCTCGTTTTTGAACCCAAGGCCCGCACCTCTGACTTATCGAATTAATGTGCGTATTAATAATTAATTATCACTCGCTTAAACGGTGAAGGGAAACATCGTGAGGAAACCTGCATACCTTAGAGATTTTTCTCGACGGTTTTTGAAGTCTGCCAACCCGCACTAGGCCAGCGTGGTGGCGTGTAGCCTAATCCCTCTCAATATGAGAGGAGACCCGTGCCCAGCAGTGGGACAGTATATGGGTTGATGATGATGACCTAACGTAATAATGAACCTAATTATGTTTATTCCAGGGTGTTCGACCGCGATGATAACGGGTACATAACGCGCGATGAACTTCGAGCAGCCCTCGAAATGATCGGGGAACCGGTGACTGACGCGCAACTCAACCAAGTGCTGGCGCTTGGAGATATCGACCACGACGGCAGGATCGACTATGAAGGTATAAAGATGATTAAATATTTTTTTTATACAACTAAGGTGGCAAACAAGCATTCGGCCCACCTGATGGTAAGCTGTTACGGCCTGTAGACGCTTGCAACACCAGGGGTATCATTTATGCGTTGCCGACTCTGTAAAAAAAATTAATGGTTTTTCTCTGTAAAATGAAAGAGGAATATAAGTCAACAAAGTCCCCTCACTGCCAACACAATCTGCAAGGTGGAGGTACGTCCCCATGCGGGCAGCTCCAATTTGAGTGGAATTACTCCCACTATGCCCTACCTCTCTTAAAATTTCCTAAAAGGGAATTAATAACAGGCATAGACCACCTACCGTAAATCCCACAAACTAACCTTTATAATGCTTTCAGACGAGTTTTTTGATCCGTTTGTACTGTTTCTGGGGATCATTATCAACCTATATACTGTCCCACGGCTGAGCACGGGTCTCCTCTCCCAATTGAGAGGGATTAGGCTATAGTCCGCCACGCTGGCCTAATGCGGGTTGGCAGACTTCACACACCGTCGAGAAATCTCTAAGGCATGCAGGTTTCCTCACGATGTTTCCTTCACCGTTTTAGTGAGTGATAATTAATTATTAATACGCACATGAATTCGAAAAGTCAGAAGTGTGTGCCTTGGATTCGAACTGGAGACCTTTGACTGATCACTAGGCTATCACAGCTTTTTACATTAGTAAACCTCTACTTAGCTCTTCGACGAATACAAGCGTAATGGTATGGATGGTATGTTATATTATGTGACCACATTTAACTAAGTAAGTTCTTATCAATTATCTAATATGAATTTTACGATTCATCGAAAACGCCCATTTTTAACCCAGCAGTAAACATGTCGCATCGCAAAATTTTTAAATATTTCCAATAGGTTGTTTTTTTACGATTTTCAAAAATATGTTTAATATTTTCAGAGTTTGTGAAGATGCTGTTGTAACGTGTACCTCGCTGAACAAGACCTCACTAGTTATAATAGTAGTGTTAAAGACAAACGGTCGCCGCCGAGAGTGCCTGATCTGGTCGCGGACTCGTAATGAGTCTTAGCCTTGTTCGGGCCATGCCTCAACAAATGGGCACCGGCAACAAGAGACTTCTATGGAGTATTGTACCAAATGGAGATGACTTTTACGCTAATTTAGTAAAGAATATCTACCTACACGATCGTAGAACAAGCTTGCGTTAAGCACGATTCGAATGGAAGTACCTAGTCGATTGCTGTCGAAACTGTTGTACATAGGAGTAATTTAATAACATTAACAAATATTTACCGTAGTTAACTAATTTAGGTTATGGAAATATAACTAAATAAATATATATTTTGCATACGTAAAATACATAGGTACAGACGCTAGCAGGTCAAGCTATCCAAAACTGTCAAATTTTCCCAGTTGAACATGAACCTTATATTATTGTGTTAAAGTTGAAAATCTATCAAAGAAATTTGACAGATTGGGGTAACTTGATGTAGGGGAGAGTGGGTAACAGTGGATCACTTTTTTTTTAAGCTCCAATAATCCCAAGTTTATGCCTAAATAATTAATCTATGAATAATTAACCACAAGATACGTCCCTAATCTACAAAAACAAGTGCAATTTTTGGCAAAAACGGCATAAACTTACAAGTTATAACAAGTTTAAAAAAAAATGGGAAATGATCCACTGTGACCCGTGGATGGGTCACTTTGGATCTTTTCATGGGTGACAGGGAATCGCTTGGGGTAAACTGGATCTATTAAAAAAAAGTTAAATAAAGTACTACTTTTATACATAATTATTTATTTATTTATATTCTAAGACAGCCTTCTATGACAGTCTTATAAAAAATTAACAAAAGTCTTACAAATTATGCTGGTATAAAGAGACCTAAACTAATCAATATTTTGTTTAAATAAATAACAGTTTTTCTCATTTAATTTCCATGAAGCTCTCTTCTCTATTCAGTAACAGTAGTAACAGTGGATCACTCCCTCTGGAGTTCCAATGATAATATGTTATCTCTCTTTCTAAGATTATATAGATATTCGATACCTGCTCGTTTAGTTTCATGCCACTTTTCTGGCACTTTTTTGTTATTCAACAGTGCTACTTCATAAATCAGATTGCGAACGTCTGTGATAGTAAGTCCATAGAACATTTGGCTGCACATATGAATATAATCAACTATCTCCTTTTCTTCCGCGTCCGTAAATATCTTAAGAACTGCATAATTAGGTGTTAGCCTCACTGGTTTTGCCTATATTATTGGATTATTGGTATCGATATATAGTCAACCGGGGTAATTGTAAACAGAAAATACATGGGGTAACTGGAAATAGTAGCGGCAATACCGGCCCCGTTTCCGATTACCCCTTGCATTTACTGTTTACAGTTACCCTGGTTGACCCTAACTTTGTATATGAAATAGCAGTAGATTTAGCCACAGATCTTATTGTTCGGCCATTAGATATAAGTTTAAAGGCGTTACTCATCTGTTCTTCAGTGTGAAGACCGATACTCGTTTTTCGTAGGTACCCGATTGCGAGGCATTGTTATCTACGAAGAAGTACAAAACCATTTTAATTTCACTCTATTTATGTAATTTCCACTTAGGTCACACAGGATCACAGTCCACTGTGACCCAAATGAAAATTATTCACTGTGACCCATAGGCCGTTACGACAAAAATAAATATTCAATAAATAACTACATATACCCAAGCCAAAATTACATTACCCACAACGGATTTAACAAATAACAAGTTCAAAACATAAAACTATTCTTTATATTTATTAAAGGGTTGGGAATACGACAAATTTCTAAATTACGTAAAAAAATATTTTAGTACTTACCTACTGGCCTGCATGTGACAGCACGTGATTCCGTTCGGCGAGTGCGGCGGTGACTGGCGCGTGAGAGGGGGGTATCGACGAGCAGTAGCCACGTGTTTGCTTGTGTGCGTAAAGCATCACACGAAAGAATTATAGGGAATAATCCGCTGTGACCCGTGATCCGCTGTTACCCACTCTCCCCTACTGGCCTCTGTACCTACAAGTTTCATCATCGTCTCAGTTCCTTCTTTATGAAATATTTGCCGTAGGTGATTGGGTTAAAAGGCTTTTCACTTGGCAATCCCTTTGAATCAATTCATATTTTAGAACCCATAGCAGGAGCTGCTATGACTAGCATATTTTTCACGTGAATCAGAGGCGACCTTTTTCTCAAAATAATTACTAAAGCCAGTAGTTATTCTGAGGTTCTACTGGTCTACCTAGTCTATCAATATTTATAACAACATTGCTTTACTAGTACAAATTGGGTATTATAGTCTACTATACCTGTTAGCGAAATGTTTTTTATTCGTTCCGATTTTCTCCGTCCGACAGTGACTACGTGATGACATTTTTAATTTTGATTATTGATATTTCTGCATACCTAGTCCTGTAATCGGAATATTTATAGAGTTTTAAATGTTTTGCGAAATCCAGATCCATAAACAGGTTATTATGACAACTGGGCAAATCCTGGAAAAAAGTTGGAACTGAAGGCCACAGTTCTGTGAGAGATCTTTTTGTTTATCTAATAAATAGGTAACAACATAATCAGAGAACAACCTATTATGTGGTCTTAATAATCCTTGTCTTGTCAGTAATATTGTTACAAAAGACATTTATTGAAAATATAATAATTACATAATACCTATTAAAATGTTTGTGAAATTAAACACCTAACTCTTTATTTGTAAAACAAATGTTAATAAATATATATTATTTAAATATACATGCATACCTACCTATTCTTAGCTTAAGACCTTAGTATTATAGGCACCTGCTATTAAGAAACCATCTTTTATATAATATTATTAATAATAAAATAAGATCTTCGGTTCCAACAACATACCTACTGTAAGTGTTTTGAACAGTTTTTTTACCGAAACAAAGTATTATGTTACAGCTACATAATATGGAAAATGTTATACTTTTATATTTACTATTTTGAAATGCAAATGTCTACTTACAAAAATGTTTTTAAAATGTTGTAATTTTATGGTTGTGAATGATAAGTTACATCAGAATTGTTATATACCTACTTATGAATTAAAGTTGTACATGAATACATACATACTGGAATATTTTCTTCATAAAGTTTATAAAATCGTAACTTTATTGCCTCTTTGAATAGTATTAATTTGTTTTTAATTTCCCAAAACAATAATCTAAAAGAGGTAGATAACCTCTAAAATACCTGTCATGTCTTAAAGAGTAACTTTAATACATATTATATTTACCTAAAATACCTATACACAATTATAAATAGATTGTGTATAGGCATGTATATAAACACATATACTTATATGTATACTGAGACTGCAAGTTATATTAGGATGTCAAATGAAAATGACAATTATTAATACATACATTTTGAATCTGTTATTTTATTTAAAATAATGTTTTACAATAATTTAATTGAAGTTCTAATCTATGCCCGCGAGGAACTTTCCAATAAAATCGCATGGCTTAGGCTCATAGGTTGGGTTCCAGTGCCTCATCAAGTGGGACTTCTGCTGCCACTGCTCTGTTATTTCTTTTAATTCGATGAAACCCTGAAACCGCAACACATCCTTAGATAATAATAATCGCATCTTTATTTCCCAAAATGTTTAACTGTATGTTTTTAGGAACCGTTTAGTAGAGGGCGAGCATCATCAGTATCACCATCATCAACCCATATACTGTCCCACTGCTGGGAACGGTTCTCCTCTCATATTGAGAGGGATATCTAATGCTAGTTCACCACGCTGGCCTATTGCGGGTTGACAAACTTCACAAACCGTCGAGAAAAATCTCTACCGTATGCAGGTTTCCTCACGATGTTTTCCTTTACTATTTTACACCCTCGGATGATAGTTTCCTCAAAATCCTTTCCTAATGCTTGCGTAGACCATAAAAGGAACTTACTCTACTGTCCAAATTTTGTAATTCTAGCTTCGGCTCTCGGTTAATGAGCTTAGTCACGCGAAAAAGGCCTTCCTCTTTATCATATAGTATAGATACATTGGTACACTGACTCAAATAAATAAAATAAAATAAAGTTGATAAATGTTACCTTGATCACAAGCAAATCTATGATTCGTACATCAGTGATGCAGGCGTTTCTATAAAAATACTCTCTCAACTTCCAACGACAGTCTTCTTCGTTCTTTGGAATATCTACGTATTTAACTGGAAGTAAAACCGTTTATTACTATTCATTGTGAAGTAGGTACTTATGCAGGCTATACCTATACATGTGAATTTTTAAGTACCAATATTGTACCTACTTTGTTAAAAATTAGCGCTTTCCTTAGTTTGTCATACTTATGTCGTAACTTCCCAGAGTTTGATCCTTATTAGGGACACTATCAGATGGTGTACGGTATCGGAGTCAGAATCAGAATGCTTTATGGGTAACAGCGTGTGCTTTTCTTTACTTAGGTAGTTTAGCTATTTTCATCACATAAATATTTGTGCCTTGTGGGAATCGAACCTACGACCTCGTGATCAGCAGTTCACTCGACAGACGTCCTCATTATAATGTTTATTTGGTAAAACAGTCAGATATCATAGCCACTCTATTACCTATTCATTTTGTGTTTTAAGATTAATCGAATACCCAGTAGGTATATTTTGTTAAGTAAGTAGGTACCTACGAAAATTCCTCATAGATCATCTGCCACCTGGGGTACGCCACGCTAAGATAATATTACCATGGCGCAGGGGTGGCAAGGTATGTCGGCCTCATAGCGATTAAAGCCGCACTTGCCTTCCTATATTTCACATCGTAGGATTCGCGGTATTCGCCACGACCGTGACAGGCTGTGAGGACCCCTTAAAATATCCAGTACCCAATCGGAAAAGAGAAGATAGGTATCTCTCTCGCTAAAGTGAAGTTGGTCTCTACCATCCACATTTAAATGGTTTATCCACCTACCTGTAGATACTTATAAAGTTGCAATAAGTAGGAAACTGAGACGCGCAGCTGTTGTCCGTTACTGTAGATACCTTACAAATATTCTGTGCCGAAATCGAACCGCAGCATGTGTATCTTATTAAGTTGATTATGTCATTAGGCATCCGCATCATAACGAAATTACTTACTTATGTAGGGAATATATCTATAAAAAGCTTTGTATAGTCCAACAGCCCTTCTGCGAGCCTCGTGGAAATCTTTGGACATCAAAGGTCTCACGACTCTAGTTGCTGCTTGATTCGAACACATTTTGCAAATCTAACTAAATGTGATGATAAATATATTTTGCATTTATTTTGTCAATCAAATTCGACAGTTACAAATGACACCTGATTTGTGTTAGTTATTTTTTAAACAAAGCAGGCAACAGTATTTAAAAAAAGTTTCATGATTTCATGAACGTATTTTTGAAACTTAGTTTCACTCTTCTTATCGTTCAGCGAGCAAACGGAAGTAACTATATTGCCCAATTTAGTGTTCTGCGCGCACAGTATTTTATTGAATCTGCCATAATTATGGTGTCTGCGTTCAGGTATGAGATCTATTGTACATGAAAGCATAGGCACAACCAGTACCTACTTTACTGACTAAAAATCACTTGCCTCGGGCCAGCATTATTAACGAACTCCATCAAATACAGACGCCTTTCACATGTGGTAAAAACAATGTCGCCTACCTGGTGTAGGTAACTGTCTAGTAGTGAAAGGCCTCCCACCGTTTATCTTTAGAATGCGACTGTAGGCCATTCTGGTTGTGGCTGACAAAGAAATTTGGTTTGTTTTTATCAATCATTAATGTATCAAATTCATTATACCCTCAAAATATATCCTGGCTACCTGATACTATAAGGCAGGTTACAATAACAGACAGAATTAAATCTGTACTAATATAGTAACGCTGAAGTTTTCATTTTGTTTGTTTGATTGAACGCGGTAATATTTTAAACTACGAGACGGATTTGAGGAATTCTTTTTGCATTTGATAGCCCAATTCTCGAGAAAGTTTATAGGATACGACGCATAGGAGCCGACCAAAAAGGAAAAATTGGCGGGTGAAACCACAGGGCACAAGTAGTATATCAATAAAAATGCAATAACTATGGTTTGAATTCTCTATTTTGTAGCATAACTTAGTATATGGTGATTCTATTTACATATTCTGCATTTGAATATTTATTCATTTCCATTGAAGAATTTGGAAAGGAAGTCCTTTGGTTTGGCCTCCTCACTGGGCTTGAAGTAGGCCATAATATGTCCTTTTTGCTTCCACATGTTCACTGTTTCCTTCAGTTCCATTTGACCCTGTATAATCAGAAAAAAAAGAGTGTTTAGTAAATAAAAAAATTAGATATTTCCTTCTTAATACAACAGATGTTTGACTCTAAATAACCCAGATTTGAAATATGTTATTTAAACCTATTTCATATTATTACATGGAGATGTTACAGAAAAACCAACCTGGTTGTGGGTATCTTGTAACACACTTTTTATGACTGTTCATGGTTTTGTAAGGAGTATAAACATAAAATTTTAGGATATTTTACACAGCACCCCCATTCATCTATCTAGTCCAAAACTAAATAGAGCTTTTATTACGGGTACTAGACAATGGATATAATACATACTTTTACTGTGTAAACACACTTAGAATACATAAGAAACCTCAGCGAAACACAAATATAATAATAAATGTACAGTATACAAAACTATAACAATGTATAGCAGATGATATCTAGGTCCAAATAAATGTTACTATAATTGAAGATTAACAATGTAGGTTCTTAAAATAGGATGACCTATAAGTTATTATTTTAATTGCAACCTTCCAGTGTTAAAAAAATATTTAATTTATGTATTTATTATTCACATATTTAATAATTTTCTATCTGTTACAAAATACTATACATATTAATATATGTATAATTGAATATAAGTGTTTGTTTGGCTGGGTGTTTCTTATAAGTATAAAAAATGTGTATAAGTATTGTATCCATTGCCTAGTACCTACCCATAGTACAAGCTCTGCTTAGTTTAGGGCTAGAACTTGCTGTGTAAAAATATATAATTATATATTGTAAAAGTATAACATTTATATGGAGATTTATTGTTAAGAATATAAAGGTAATTGACTTAATAATATAAAGTTAAATAAAATTATGTTAAATGAAATGATTACCTTAATGATAAGCATGTCAATAACCCTGATATCGCTCACATCTTTATTTTTCATGAAAACTTCTCTCAACTTAGCACGACATTGAGCTTCTGACTTTGGAATATCATATTCCATCACTGAAATATACACAATCTATGATTATCTAAAAAATTTAAGTGAGCGTATATACAATAACAAATTATTATTTAGTGGGGACCAAGCTTTTTCCATAATATTTTTTTTTGTTTATGGAAGAGGGAGGCAAGCGAGCAAGTGGGTCACCTGACGGTAAGTGTCTTCTCGTTTCCTTGAGGCAATTTTAGAATATTGTCATAGAACACCCAAAGTTTTGGGAGTCACATAGGTTACTAATTCCAATCAATGTCTCTGTAGGTTACAGTTTTTAGTTTACATATTTTTTAAGTTCTATGAGCCCACAGGTTCTTTTAAAACGTCATCAGAATTAGTTGATCTCCCTAAGCAGCCAGGGGAAAGGTTAGGGAAAGTTAAGGTGCTCTCTCACAAGGAGCATTCACTTGTAATGTAACAGTTCATATTCGAACATTACATCAGCATGTGAAGAGAATAGAGCATTACAGTGCGCCACCTGTAATGATACAATTTCTAAAATCATCAGCAGTGAATGTGGAGAACTGAGGAATCTTTTGGTTACGCTTGTTGGTCAGTGAGGCAGGTAACATAATGCTCAGAATCCGAATTTTATTGTTACATTATAAGCAAATGCTCCTGATGAGGGAGCGCCTTCAGACAGTAAACAGAACGAAGCATCATTGATGACATAACAGGTTGCTTACCTATGTACGGGATTTGACGATACCAAGCCTTGTACAAGTTCAACACTCTCATTTTAGCCTCCGCGTGGCTTAATGAGAGTACGGGCCGGACATTTTTTGAGCCCACTTTAATAGCTTGCCTCGCAGCACTCATTTTTCTTATTTTCTAGCTCAGCATTAAATCGTCCAAAATCGAAATCGAAATGTTTTGATTTTGACAAATTTCAATTTGACAATTAACATGACATTTGAATTGACATTGACATTTCACGTCACAGATTAAATCTTTTTCGTTTTCCCAATCCCAACGTTGTTAGCTTGTTACTTAGCGACAAATAAAACGTTGCGGCCTTGCTCAAAACCAATAAAAAAAAAACATTTTTTTTTTGCTTTTGCTGTTGGCAACGTCATAAAATGTAGCGCCAGAAGACGAACTTTTTTAAATTGAATATTTGTAGATTTTTAATTGGCGAACAATAACTTAGAAGCCAACAGGACGGCTGTGTCTCGTTCGCTCACATTATATGAAATTATTTCTATCAGCCAGCGTATCGTCAGTCGTTTCATGACAACTGCCTTACACAGACCTTTCAGTGCGTCCGTGCAGCTGAGTGTTCAAACGTTCCCGTATTAGGCTTGCTATTCAAAAAATACTGATACATGGCTATCTAAAAAATTCCATACCTGATATGTAGGTGGTTACTACTAGGCCCCGCTGGATCTTTCGAATTTAATTTTCAACTAATACAACACATAGGGTTCATTTACAATTGGGGAAAATTTGACAGTTTTGGATAACTTGACCTGCTGGCGTCTGTAAGGAGTGACTCCCATATGCATTTAAATAACCGAAGGGCCCCTCTGGATGGAACCTAAAATTAAATGCAATTTCTTTCTGGAGAAGGTAGGTACATTATAGTAGCAGCCTACACAGGTTTCATTGCCAGCTAGATAGAACCACATGTCACCTCGTGTCGTGCACGATGGGTGTAGTAATCACGTCACGTATCGAGATCTATGGTGCACAAAGGTTAAAATAAAAATTACGAACTAAAATCCAATATTTATTCAGTTTTTTTATAACATGTATATCTTAGGTATAACATAACTTAAACAGATTGTGTATAATAAAACGAGTTACAGCTACAAAACATTATTCCAAACTAAGTAAACTTAATCACGACAAAAATAATTTATATTACACACGAATTTAATTAAAACAATAAC
The DNA here is from genome assembly GCA_964056405.1 of Acronicta alni. NCBI lineage: Eukaryota > Metazoa > Arthropoda > Insecta > Lepidoptera > Noctuidae > Acronicta > Acronicta alni. The sequence goes on along the minus strand of OZ043927.1, from coordinate 8,860,095 downwards.
TAATATATTTTATAGGAGAAAATATATTCTAGCTTGTACTTGTTTTTAATATGAGTAACATAGTACCTACATAGTTATTAAATTGATTGGTAACTATGATAACATGATGAATGATTGGTAACATGATGTTTAAGCATGTAAATATGATGCGCATGCTTGGTTCTACAAATTTCTAATTTAGTTTTTTCGTTTTTGTATTTGTAGTTCTAATAATTTATGGATTCCCGAAAATAGTTATTGCAACATTTAATAGATATGTAGGTACAAAATGAACTTTATACTTACCTAAACCTTCTTTACGTAGAAAACTCACCTCGCAATAGGTATCAAAGTACTTATGTCCAAAGCAATATTGATTGATAAAAGTATACCTACATTGATATTAATGATAATATTTGGAATTCTGTATTTACGATGATGATGTTTAAGCTAAGGTAGTATTAAGTTGTGAATAGGTTTAATGATTGTTGCGAATATTCGAACACACGCATGTGTTACAGACCTACAAATTGAACTGATTTTTGAACTTAATACCTAGTTAAACAGGCATTACCAATTCATTCTGTGAGGTAATATTTGGTATCATAATTTTCAACAGTTTATTTTTATAAATAGTTTCAGTCTATAGGACACGTCTTAGCTCCGTATTTTGGAGTGAGCTCCGAGCTATAGGGATTTATCAGGTAAGTATCTTTCATCCTGCCAGGCATATAAGTAAAGAAAATATCCCTGAAAAGAAATAGCAAAAAGTAATGAGTTTATATTTCGAAAACATATTCATGTGAAATGAAAAATGTCTTTAAGGCTAAGCTGAAATATGTAGATATTCATAATATACTAGCTGACCCCGCAAACGTTGTTTTGCCATAAAAAAAAAAATTAGGGGTATGAAAAATAGATGTTGGCCTATTCTCAGACCTCCCCGATAAGCACAAAAAATTTCATCAAAATCGGTCAAGCCGTTTCGGAGGAGTATGGCAACGAAAACTGTGACACGAGAATTTTATATATTAGATGTAGATAAATCCAGAATTTTCGAATATAATAAATATCACAAAATATGTTTTAAAACCCAAGTTTTTCTTAAACCTATAGGTAGGTACTCTACCTATGACGGATTTTTGAAAAAATATTTCCTAAGTAATTATTTCAACTTTCCTAAGTAATTATTTCAACAACATTAAAAATTATTTCAACTTACAAGAAAGCTTTACTGGGATAAGCGTCATATTTAGTTGTAGACCACCAAAGACGTGTTTGTTCTACCTGCTTCAGCCTATTTCTTGTCTTAAAATCTTCCATCAATACGTCAAACTGTAATAATAATATTTTATTATTCTTGTGGTAGGTACCTACCTTACAATACATTGCGCTGTAAAGACTGTACTTAATAATATTTTAACATCATTTTAAATATGATTTTAGACGTTTAAAACAAACGGAAAGCTTTTTTACCAAATTCTGTACTAATTTTCTATGAGACCATTTCATGTGTTCCAACTGTCTCAAAGTAAATGGTATTCTGAATGCGCGAGCTCTAAAATCCATGTGCTTCAAGTCGAGCCATCGCCGCTGCGACTGTAGAATCATTCGTTCTAAAATGGAAAAGGTGATTAAAGAAAAATCTGTCTTTGTGGCCATAGGGTCATAAGATCCTTTTTTCGGATACTTATCAAGCTATAATTTTTTTTAAGCTGACCTCACATTGTAGACTCCATACAATAAAAGTTCAACTTAGTTATGATAGTAGTTTTAGGTACTTCAATTAGATAACTGTTTTATTTTAATGATGGGTTATCTGTTTTTTATAGCTTCCTCGATCATGAGGCAGCTGTACCTAAATGAAATATAATAATAGGTACTCACTGTGGTCTTTTGGTGTTATTTTACCCTTCACTCGATTTCGGGCCCACTCCTGAAGATTGTTTAGCAGATTTGCTTGTGGCAAATGGGGAATCAGGAGTGGTGTATCCGAAAGATCAGCAAAAAATGCCTGAAATATTTGATGGAAATTAAAGTAATTAAGTAGTCAGTGACGTTAGTAGGTAAGTAAGTTCCAATACTACTTAGCTATTGAAATTGAAGAGCCATACCGAGAGCAGCTCACTTTCTTTTAAACCAGACGCAGATATCGTAGGAGTTGACTGTTCAGGCTGTGAAAGTGATTTTAGATAAGTGAATTAGATACGTTTTAATTAGATAAGATAATTGAAAGGAGGTACCTATTCTGCAGTATTTAATTTTTTACAGAACTGTGTATACCTACCTTTTTAGAAGTTAATCTCAAATCAAATTAACATACTTGCGACTATCTATCGCCAAGCTCTAGCTCTGATGACCAGTACATATTAATAATAAACTAATGCCCTCACCGTGGCTTCATTCGATTTCATGGCGTCTCTAAAGGTATCCCTAATAAAGTCTTCCATAGGATCCAGTTGATAAATTTTAGCTTTATCTATCCAAAATGGCCCGTGCCTTGTGGGCTGATAGAAATATTTCTCTTTAGCCTTCGGTCCTTCGTTGTAAAAATCGTACAAATGGCCACATCTACAAGTCGATTCCTTCAAATAATCCATTACGGTAGTTTCCCTATAAGTTAAGATTTCATAAATATTTTTAATCCTACGTAGGTACTTACTTACGTACCTACTTACTACCTATTTCAAAAATTTTACAAAATGGTATGACGAGATTGAGATTCTTCAAGAATTTATTAGGTACAAGTTTCTTTATCATAGCACCCATAGTTTTCAATCAATAAAGACATAATAGGTGAAATTGATAAGGCTGATTACAACAGGGTCGTTGACTTTTGTCCGCAAGCAAAGTTTATGCTTTCTAAAGGTCTAAAAGAAAAGATGCATGAACTTGTAAATACCATTTAGTTAAACAGTCGCAAGTGTTATCACACTTTTCTTTCTCTTCTCTGGGGTATTTCCAGAAGCCTTGTATGCAAGTTACAGACTCGCCTTTTGAAATTACTATTCCACCGTTAATGGCTATGTAACCCGTTGGCAATAAGGCAACATCTAAAAATTAAACATTGTGTTATAGTGAGGCTTTGCTGTTCACCGTAGACAGCTGGTGGGACATAGTTTCGGAATCAATTTAATCCGTATTTAGTGATCTACATAATTATTTCCATCGATCATGAAGGTGGGAGACTTACTAGCGTGTAGGTAATGAGGTCGTCCACCCGTGAAGCTTACTCCAGCAATTTGGTACTGCACATTTTTGTAGGGAGCTTTGAAACGAGCCCGGGCCTTTTTCTTTAACATGCGCAGTTTATTCACGTATGCAACCATCTTTGGGTCGGTATTTCCTGGAAAAGATGCTTTATGAGTAGGCACGAACGAATAATTGTCGTTATTGAATTTTTTTAATCTTTTTTTGACCTCTCCATCTGGTGCTGTGACCCGCAACGAGATATATATATATAATATATCTGCTATATGTATAGATTTAATAAGAAACAATGGTGTAATGGTATTGACGAGGGTTATTTGCTCTCAAGTTAAATAAAATTGCTTACGCAATGTACTGGGTGGCTCCCAAAATTTATAATTACAAATTCTCTCTTGTTGTTTCTCTTTTTTATTTCTTTCTTTACGTTTCTCCAACTAAAAATAAAGTGTATAAAGGTATTATAAATACTAATGGATTATCTACTTATTTAATATTTAGTAGATACTAGGTGGGTTTATATACTCACGAAACTGTTATCTCTGCATAAATTTTCATAGCTCTGAAAATGAAGAAGAAAGAAATGGTTAGCGGCAGACCTTAAATTCCTTAAAATAGACCTTAAAATGATCGATTTCATAAAGACAAATTATGTAAGTAGGTATTTACCTACATATTATTCAAAACGGACCGTCCCTTATTTCCAGGTCCCATAACTTCTAAATATATAAATAGTTGACTACAGGAAAGTAGAGAACGAAAGTTAACATAAATAAGACAGTTTTAGGTGGGGAGTACCTACCTTACCTTAATTGAATTTCTAACCCCAACTTAATTTCAGCATATAAATATAACTAGTAGGAACCTACTAAAACACTGATGGGGTGTTAACTTACTTCATCGCTCCTCAGTCTGAATTTGTAGCCAAGAGGTAAAGGTTTACGTGGCTTATGTTTCTCATTCTTATTTGGATGATTGGTATAAAGAGGGATGTAATTCTTTTGTAAATATTCTCCGTACCGTACGTTGGGTTGGAAGTTTCGGTTCTTCACTGTAACATAATCGATAGATATGTAAGACTCTCATAACAAAAATGGAATGATAATTATGTAGGCTAACAACACCTGTGTAGGTACTATCATAGTACTAATAATCAACTGCAAGGGCCACTTTTGGTCAATTATAGATTCAGTTTTTTGGTAAGAAAGTAGTGCATTATAAGTGATATGAATTCATGGCCATGGAATCCGTGAAATTCACCACGACCATGACAGCTGGCTTCAAGTTCATATAAAAGCCATTGTACAGTCTTTCTACGAGGTTTGCTTTTGCTGGATATGGGTGGCGATGTGTCGATTTTAATTTTATAAAATTTTTTTTTTTGTCTTTCTAATTAGGTAACTAATATTTATTTATTTAATAAGGTTTTCCCACAGCTTATGTATAAATCGCTAATAGTTATATATATACATACTTATCGGCCTTCGTCTTATACACAAGTCAGTTACGGGCCAACCAACATTTATATTATTATATTAAACAGTATCATTAGTTCGATTATTACAATTCAATTATTAAAATTAAGATTAAATTAAGAGATTATTGACATTAAACAAAGTTGTACGAATTGAATAAAATAGAAATAACAATGTAGCAATAAGTAGATAATATAAATTAAGATGAGATTGAAATTAGGAATGTTAACGCAATAATATCATAATTACAAAGTAAAATATTTTGGTAAACGTCATTAGTCTTAGTTCTTAATCCACGTACATTTTGGTAGTATATATTATGCATTATACAATCAGATAATAATAATAATAAATATTTTTGGGACATTTTACACAACACCATCTAGTCCCAAACTAAGCAGAGCTTGTACTAGGGGTACTAGACAATGGATATAATACTTATATACTTTTTTTTTTGTAAATATATACTTATAATACATAAGAAACACCCAGACAAACACAAATACTCATGTTTTATCCACACAAATATTTGTGTCCTGTGGGAATCGAACCCACGACCCCATGATCAGCAGTCCGGCACACGAACCACTAGACCACAGACGTCGTCTAACAAAGGAGCATGCATTGATTACAAATGAAAACTATAAAATTAATCAGTAGCGTCATTCCGCTTAATGAACCTCAAGCTGTCTTGATTGCGGATTTGAATTGCCTTCGATGTTATGTCTTTGCGAACAAAGATTCGGCCATTTCGTATCCAGACAAACTTATACGACATTTCCTTGGCCAGTTTTCGTGCTGCCGCATGTAATTGGTTGCTAGCTGGGCATAGGCGCTCGCTTACGAAGACAGGGGTACGGCTGCCGGCAAGGCCCAAGTGACTAGAGTTAAGTTTGTCCTTGGGTTGTTTCTAGTTAAAACTAGCTACCGCTGCAAGAAGAGAGTCACGTTGTCGAGGACTGCGGAGTTTGGCAATCACAGTGCGGGGACGGCTACTGTCTTTGTTCAATTTGGCTACTCTGGTCACTTCCATTATGTCAGTATCACTTAAGTCGCTTCCAGTAACTTTCGCAATATTTTTTACCGTGTTTACAAGGTTATCAGACCTATGCTCTGGGAGTCCGCTAATTTCGACTATACACAATCTAGTTTTGAGTTCCTCATAATTTTGCTGAAGATTCGCATTGTCAGTACGTAATTGGTCTATTATTGCATCCTTTTCGTCAAAGCGTTTCTTAAACTCTTCAAAATACTCGTTGAAGAATCCAAATGAGGTCTTGAACTCGGTTATTTCACCATGTATTTGCTGCAGTACTAATACATTACTTTTAATTTTATTTTTATTTGTTAGTAACATATTAATAGTTTTACCTAATTGCTTTGTATAATTTTTGCATGCTGTGGTCTCTCATAATTGAAGGAGTACACTGGCCTGATAATGTATGTGACTTACTACTAATATCTTTTTGTGTATATCCTTTGTCAGAGATCCTTAAGAAAATACATAAATAAAATAATACTTATTGGTCAAAAGAAGCCATTTCAGACCTGGCATTCAATATAATGCACTCTATTTAGAGAAGAAACTTTTATAATGCTCGTAGAGATATTTCACGAAACTTTGTTTGAATTTTTATTTACCTTTATTATGTTTTTGATTATCTATATTTACTTTTTTAAAAAACTACACATTTACGCATACTATACACAAACACAGAAACTACACGTAATAACAACTCAAAATAACACAATATCTTCTACACCAACAAACATAACAGTGCGCTGTATGCAGCTACCACTCACATCATGCTCCCACACTCTGCCCTCACCAACTTATGTATTTATTATTTATAACACAGCTTGATTTTATTCTTAAATAAAAATGGCTATTTTAAATGATATTAATAATGAACTTGATCACTTTAACCTAGCAGATTCTTTTACATGTACTCCGGAAGACTGTTTAAAGTATATTGACATATCTAATAGTAATATAAATCTACTACACTTAAATATACGCAGTGTCAATAAAAATTTTAACCAATTCCAAGTGTTACTGAGTATTGCAAAAGTCCAGTTTGACATTATTATCTTGACTGAATGCTGGCTTAGTAAAGTCAATGATCCACCAACATTGAATGGATTCAAATCACACTTCACAGTCACGAACTTCAATCAAAATGATGGAGTCGTGATTTACACGAGGCTAGGCCTAGAAATTTCCGTATGGGAACCTAAATTTAGTGGCGGTAATTGTCTGGTGTGTCAAATAGACAAAAAGTTAGCCGTGATCGCTGTATATCGCTCGCCTTCATTTAACACGAGAGACCATTTTGACAATTTTATAACAAGTCTGTTAAATGTCTATGAAGATATATCTTCCTGTCCTAATATTGCCCTAATGGGGGACCTAAATATAGATATAGGGCCAGGGAATAGGAACGATCGGAGCTTTGAATATCTTACCATAAATGCCTCACAAGGACTCATGCCAACCCATCTTTTTCCCACTCGGCTCGATCATTGCATTGACCATATACTTTTAAAATCTAATCTCCCAGCTATCACACTTGTATTAGAATCGCATATTACTGACCACAAACCAATTATTTTGTCAATTTCAAATGCTAACCCTACACGTAAAACATCCTTTGTCATCACTCGTCTAAACTACGAAGCAATTATCTTGGAACTAGAAAATACAGACTTCACAGTAATATACCAAACTGAAGATGTAAATGCAGCTATGAACAAATTAATTACCATAATTAAATCAGTCATATCAAAACACTCTAAGCAAGTCACAATCCCTAGGAAAAAAAAAATCATTAAGCCCTGGATAACCCCTGGCCTCCTCAAATGTATAAAAAATCGAGATAAAATGCACATGAAAGCTAAAAAGTCACCGGAGAACCTAATTCTTAAAACTACTTACACCCGATATCGGAATTTTTGCAATAATTTACTCAGGAAATTAAAAGTAGCTTTTGAAACGAGTGAGCTTGAGAAAGCCAAAAATAATCCAAAAGCCTTATGGAAAACCATTAAACAAATAACCAACACGCAGAAAACAAATGGTAGTCCTCTTGAGCTGCTTAAATTAAAAGAAGATCCAAAATCGTCGGTAAATGAGGTGTGCAACTTTTTTAGTAATGTGGGAAAAAACTTAGCCGATAAAATTACTTCACAGGTTCATACTCCAATAACCCTGACCAGCTACCAGCCCTACCCCTCTAGAGTTCACATTCAAAACTCCCCTATCAACTCTCTTGCTGTTATGGAAGTGGACGAAGCTGAGGTAGAATCTCTCATCCTTCAGTTGCGCAACGATTGTGCCGTGGGCTGGGACGGAATATCTTCGGTGTTATTGAAAACAGCCCGTCAAGTCTTGGTTCCACCAATAACGTTCATCTGTAATCGTTGCCTGCAGACTGGTGTATTCCCGGACGCGCTTAAAAAGGCTATAGTCCACCCCATCCATAAGGGAGGGAACAGATTCTGTGTCAATAACTACAGGCCGATATCTGTGCTGCCAGGACTCTCTAAGATTTTTGAAAGGGTCCTCAATAATCGTCTTAAGGGCTTTTTAGATCAATACCAAATTATTGCCGACAACCAGTATGGCTTCCGAACTGGAGTGTCGACTGAGGATGCTATATTGGAACTTACACAGTCTATTGCAGTAAACCTAGACAATAAAGTAAAATGTCTGGGTATATTTCTGGACCTATCGAAGGCATTTGACACAGTTTCTGTTCCCATCCTTATCTCAAAGCTAGAACTCATCGGTGTGCGTGGTCTGCAACTCCAAATTTTTAAAGACTATCTCAAAAATCGTACTCAATGCGTTAAAATAGATTCCCACGTTAGCGATGAAAAATCTGTGCTATGCGGTGTCCCTCAGGGAAGCATACTTGGACCCACATTATTCCAAATATACATCAATGATCTTTGCAAGATAAACATCCCGAATACTAAAATTTATGCCTACGCTGACGACACCGCAATTATCGTACACGGAGCAACCTGGGATATTGCTAAATCAAATGCAGAAGCAGCCTTATCTAGAATAAGGATATGGCTCAATTCAAATCTACTTACACTAAATTTAGATAAATCGACTTTTGTCACTTTTGGTATCCGTCGTAATACACTACCATCCCACACCTTTTCTGTAACAGCCCACTCATGCCCTCAGTTCACTCAGGCACCTTGTATGTGTCCGACACTAACCCGAAGTAACACCGTAAAGTACCTAGGAGTTCAGATAGATGATGGATTAAGATGGGACAAGCAAATTGATGCACTTACCTCAAGAACACTGCGCCTCATACATATCTTTAAGTCTCTCAGGGAGTCAGCAGATCGCGACACATTGAAGATGGTTTACTGTGCACTCTGTCAATCTATTCTGGGGTATTGCATCACCGTATGGGGCGGTGCAACAAAAACAAGTTTCCTTAGAGTCGAAAGAGCGCAGAGAGCTATACTAAAAGTAATGACTACAAAGCCCTACAGGTACCCAACAATAGAACTGTATTCTGACTGCAAGATCCTTACGGTACGTCAGCTTTTTGTGCTTAAATCGATTCTGAGAAAGCACGCCAGTGTTCCACCACCAAATCCAAATAGACGTAAAATTCTCCTTCCAGGTACTCATCACAAAACCACTTTCGCAACACATCAGTTTTATACACTAAGCACTCACATATATAAAAAAATAAATAAACAATTAAAAATCATAAACTTGAACACACATACAGTAAAAAGGAAAGTAATAGAATGGCTACTACAGAAGGATTATTCGTCTACGGAGTCACTACTTACATTTCTTGCCTAACACCAAAGCACAAAGAGGTACAGGTTGACACATATGTATATCCCATTTCCAAACAGCCCCCAGACATACATAAGTAAGCACATACACGTACGTATTCATGCACGCGAAACACACACACGCATGCGCACATGCACGCAATCACACACTCTCTCACACACACACGCACACACACACATATACATACATACACGTACACAAACAGTTCAACTACTTACTACACAAACCCACTTCTAATATCAATACTTAGATAACCTCGGTAAATCGATACTGTTCACTGTTGTATTATATATAATGTTTTGAGTACTCCTAGACCGAACACTGTCTCTTAAGATACAGGTCATCCTAGTTTAAGAGGCAGGGTTACTATAATTTTGTACAGATTATACAACATTGAATATTGTACTTAATGTGTTTTTACGATAATACGATATTTTCTACTTCTCAATTTTTGTAATAAAAACCTAACTACTAAGTATACCGTGTAATATAATAATCTGTAACTTTTTTGAAGTAATAAACATTATTATTATAATAAGTACTTATACCCTTATTAAAAATACTGCATAGATATACATCCTTACACAAGATTACAATAATATAAAATGGGTAATCAAATTCAAGAGGTTTCTAAGTAGTTCGAAACGACGGGACACAAATAATGTATGGAATAAGAGCGTACTTTGACAGTTACGGTAGGTAGGCAACCTACTTACCCTTTTTGGGCGGTGATGGTGGAGGTTTGTCATAATGTGTCAATTCTTCTAGTTTCTCTACACATTCCTCTAAATCAATGAACACTAAACATGACATTAAAATCATGGCGTTCATATCATATTCTGAAATAAAAGTCAAATAGGTAAAGATCGCTATAGTGCGGAAGGGTTCTGATTAGACGACGCCTTATAGAATGTCTGGACAAATAGACCTAGTTACCAGGCCTTGTCGAGTCTTTGTCCAACATTGAACTGCTACAGTCTGAAGATAATGATGATGATGACGGTTCTCTGTTTATGAGCAATATTAATCAAACACGTATGTTCGTGTAGGTACCGCTAATAGATATCGCCCTGAAATGTTGCAAAAACAACGGTGAACCTGACCAGAACAAACCAATTAAATCTTGCGGTTTTCATAGTATCTACATGGACCATCAGCATTGAATGTCGCAACCGTCCTACCATGGAAAGCCAAAGGCTAGTGTTAGGCACAATAATGCAAATCAATACTGCACCAATCATGTCACTGGAAAATGCTTTCCAACTCGGAAGATTCTTAGCATAAGTATCTAGGGATAGGTATTTATTATTACTTGGTCGCAATTCATTTGGAGACATCTTATAAATAGCTTGATAAAGGCTCCATATAAAAACACCGGGATCTTCAATTGATTCTTCCATTGATTTCATCAACACTTTCCTCGGGATTTTAAGCGTTATACCGAGATCAGATAAAGATTTGCGTATACGACGAGGTATATCTTCTAATAAGTCTTGGTGGATATTCTCTTTCAAATGCTCTAAAACATTCTTCTGATAGCTCGAGAGCTCGACGTACCATTGAGGACCAGCTTCCTTTTGTAATCTCCTTTCCTTTCTTTTTGCTGTAATTATTTACAATCTTAATTATATGTTTAAACCACTAAGGTGGGAAACAAGTATACGGCCCATCTGATGCTAAGCGGTTACAAAAGCCTATTAGACGCTTACAACACCAGGGGTATCGCGCGTTGCCGACCCCGTAAAACGAGAGAGGAATAGTTGGGTTGGCAGTATAAAGGTCAAAGTCCCCCTACTGCTTACACGTTTCCTCGCGGAGCACTGGCAACCTTGCTCACCGTAAGGAACACAACACAGCTCAAAGCAATGTTATTTCACGTCGATTTTCTACAAGGCGGAGGTACTTGCGCAAAATTTACTATGGGCTATGCCAATCAATCATCCAGTATTGCATTCTTACATGGGGAGGTGCCGGGAAGAGTATTTTCATTAACGTGGAGCGAGCACAGCGTGCTTTAATCAAAGTCGCTTTGAAAAGACCTTACAGATACCCAACAGATTCTGTACATGAGGAGTTCCAAGTTCTCAGAGTTCGTCAACTCTTCATACTCAAAGCTACACTGAAAATACAAGCATCTCTCAAGAAACGGTATGACTATCCAGACTTAATAAAAAAACGGATTTTTAGAATACCTACCCCAAACTTCACATCCGAATTAGCAAGACGCAGTCCCGCTTTCACCCTCCCCCATATCTACAACAAAGTTCTTAAAATATGCGATATAAGTAACTGCTCACTAACTACCTGTAAAAAAATGTTAACAATATTGCTACTGAAACTATCTCACAACGACACCGAATCTCTGTTATAGCACGCTACTCACCACACACACACAACCACACGCACGCGCACACACACACACAACCACACGCACGCACACACACACACACACACACACACACACACACACACACACACACACACACACACACACACACACACACACACACACACACACACACACACACACACACACACACACACACACACACACACACACACACACACACACACACACACACAATAAAAAAGCCCACATCTCTCAATGTTTAATGTTGTACCTACTTAGTATTATTATGATTAACTATTTTTTTAACTTCACAATTTTAATTACTTTTTAATTTATTCACTTTTTAATACTGTGAGTGTAACACTATAATGTTAATTTTGAGAGCCACAAGATACAAGCAATGCTTAGTTTGTGGCTCAATGCTAATGTGTACTGCAGATGTTACCATTGATTAATAAACCTTATTATTATTATTATTACTTACCTACTTCCCCCGTCGGGCAGCTCCAAATTGAGTGGAATTAAATTCCACTATGCCAACCTCTTTTAAAGATAAGGTACTTAACTCCCTACTTGGTATTTATTAAACCAAATTAATGTTCGTATTTGTTGAGAATCTATGTACTTACTTACCTACTTAGGTAGATACTAGATAATGTTAGTCATCAGTGGGTAGTTATAGGTTAGTAGTTGAATTGTCTAGATTGTCTTAAAAATAATTCTGGGATGGAGGGTGAAGGAAGTACTAAGTATATTAGACGCTCGAAAGATTTTAAATCAATTTAATGTAGGTGGGTTTACCTTCACAGTGAAAATAGTATTTCATTTCCTTTAAGAATCGCAGCCATCTTCCTACTCTCTCATTATAAGGTTTCTTGGCGACATTCTGTAGCATTTCCTTTTCTATGTAAACCCATACTGGGTCTTTCTTCGGGCCATAAATTTTCTAGAAATACATAATTAGGTTGTATTGTATCGAGCTAGATCGACCAATGAATTTAGGAATAAGTAGGTAGATAAGAGCAGTTGAGATGACATAAGATTAATCGATTGGTTCCAAGTTTTTGATGAAACCGAAAGGCTTAATGTCCAACAAGGAATTGGTAATTAGCAAATATTAACACTTTTGAGTGCCTTTTGAGAGGTCTAGAGATTATTAGGGTTTCAGTGTCTTAGGTATCTAGTCAGCCCTTGTGCTGGATAAAAGATAAACCAGGATGTAGGTATCTTTGAAAAGACATGATAAATACTAAAGAACGGTACCTTTTTCTTGAGAAATTGCTGAACTGTGGGCATTTTATACTTCCCCATCTTGTAACTAATAATTTAAAATATTGTACACTAAAAAATAAGCTAATTCATACTAAGAAATTTTATCAAAATTTCATTGGAAACTTCAAAATGTTGTTGATCTAACGAAAAATAATTTTGAACTGAATAATTCTGCAGCTGTCACAGTAAGTAGTTTTAATTTCGATTTCATGCAGAGATAAGCTGCCAGAATTTTATAAAGATGGGGTATCACGAGCTCATAAACCGCAGGTTGACATAATTATAATGAGCTGGGCGGTTTGCTGGTAAAACCGCAAATCCGTGGCTTGCTACCTCCAGCGTTGTTATAAAATTTGGCACACATCGCCACGTGTGTGTGCGTCTTGATAATTACAAAATACATATTATCCTAGAACACAATCATTTGTTTGCTCGAAGAACAAAATCAATAGGTGAGAGCAATGAGAATGGCCGCATAATATTTAATCGATCGCTATATAAGTTAATTATGTATTATACCTATATACTTATAATAATAGAAGCTATAGGTATTAGGAACTTTCGGAAACCAGTTAGTGTAGGTATCTACCAACAGAATGCATTCCCTTCTGTGTCTCCACATGATGTCTGTGTTGTGTCATAGAAGTACTTATACATAGGTAAGTCATCAACCCTGATACAGATACTGCCCCACGGTACGGCACGGGTTTCTCTCAGATTCATCATCATCAACCCATATACAGTCCCACTGCTGGGCACGGGTCTCCTCTCATATTGAGAGGGATTAGGCTATAGTCCACCACGCTGGCCTAGTGCGGGTTGGCAGACTTCACACACAGTCGTGAAAAATCTCACCTGAGTCTGATGTGTGCGATGCACCTCAAGTTGGCATGAGGAATGTAGGTGTCCTCACGATGTTTTCCTTCACCGCTTAATCGAATGATAATTAATTAGATATTAACACACACATGGATTCGCAAAGTCAGAGCCTTAGATTCGAACACGAGACCTTTGTCATGACAGTCACAATAATTGACATATCACTAGGCTATCACTACTCACCCGTGTAAGTAAGTAACTGGTTTAAACTATTTTTCTGCCTCTAAGCCTCTGAAGGTGAAGCACAACGCAATACAATAGTGACGTAGTACATCTCCTCTGAAAGACTACAATACGCGCTACTATGTATATCCCTACGCTCCGGGCTCGCTGCCATCTAAACCCAATGAACACGCAGAAAACCCAACGAAGATCAGCTCGCAGTAGACTCACTATCTAGCTAGGTCTTCGTATTTACATAGTATTAAGACAATGGTGCAATGTACTAATAACATACATGTATTATACATATAAACCTTCCTCTTCAATCACTCTATCTATTAAAAAAAACCGCATCAAAATCCGTTGCGTAGTTTTAAAGATTTAAGCATACATAGGGATATATATAGGGACAGAGAAAGCGACTTTGTTTTATACTATGTAGTGATATCCATTGTCTAGTATCCATAGTATAAGCTCTACTTAGTTTGAGACTAGATGGTGCTGTGTAAATGTCCCATAAATACATAATTATTAGATTTGAATTATGATGTAGTATGTCCCTCAGCACATAATAACTAGATACCCTCATTGAGGATCATAGAAGATTGCCGAGATCTTCAAGGTTATAGACCACTAGCAATCGATTAAAATGAATTTCATATGGGTGCTTCCCTACCTCATTGGTGTAATGGTTGTAAGTGCGACTGCTGCAATGTCTGCAATAGAAGTCAAGGGTTTGATTACCAGGTCAGGGAGTGTTACTGGGTTTTTCTATGAAACTCAGTTTTGCAGCTCATTGTTTGGATTTGTGCCTGGTAAATGGCAATAGGCTCACCTCCTAATACATGGGACCTAAACATACAGGCAAACTGTACTTTACATCAGTACACCTCTGCCTATCCCTTCTGGGAAAAGGAAAACAGGCATGAGGATGCTTGAAATTAATTTCATAGTAATAATAATTTATGATTGTTAAAAATGCTACTAATTCTGGCAGTCAATTAATATCTAAATATTGCTTGGTGTATGGCATTTGAGCCCTCCAGTTTATGTCTTAGAAAAGAGAGTGGCAGCCTCATGGGTGGATTAAAAAGTTGACATTTAAAACTCAGGAAAGTTACAGGTACTGGACAGGTATGTTTCAACTTTTCGTCACCATTAAACTAATTAATAAAAAAGCAAATAAAACATTATTTGATTTATTTATGTCTGCAAAATATAATATGTACTTTTCTACAATCCCACATAATTATTAAAGAGCTCAATAATTTATGATATTGTTTCTTGTTCAGTATGATGTGAATGTAGTGTATGTTCCTTTCATTTATGAATTACTTAATTGTATATTTTTAGTCTTTTCTAATATCTCTTTATAAGGAGGATTTATAGGGCTTTGTACAGGTTCTTTGTATTCATATGAAGTTTGGCCTTCTAGCAGCAGTGGATAAGATGTATCAGAATCATAAGCACTCAAATCTCCACATGCATTAAATGGTACTATGAACCTGTTAGGACCAGTGAACTCATTGAAATCACAATACTTGTGATCCAAAAGTGGGTTCACCATGTTTGGAACATATCCTTCAGGTGGTTGATAGTTTTGACACACAACAAAAGCTTCAATACTGGAATTTCTAGAGCTTCTTGGCTTTGTAATTGTGACATATTCAAAAAACTGCTTCAATTGAGAATATAAAAGGGAAACATCTTTTCCTCTGAAAATTTTTGCAACAAATACACCACCAATCTTTAACACATGAGTAGTTATATTCAGGGCAGCTAATAATAACTGTGATTGTATGTATTCATCAATGTCATGCAGGCCAGTAACATCTGGTGCCCCATCACATACTACTAAGTCAGCTTTGAGTCCTTCAAATTCCTGGATTATTGCATTAGCGGTAGATAATTTTGTAATATCACCTTGTATTTGTATTACACCATGTAAAGCAGCCATGGCTTGTAAATCCACAGCAACGATTTTGACATCATCAATATTTTTAGCATTTTGATGCAAATTTTTTGTCAGTACTTGACTCCAACTACCAGGAGCTGCACAGAGATCCACCGCGCGGGTTACATCCTTAAATATATTATGTTCTTCATTGATTTGTAATAGTTTAAATGCACTTCTAGCTCGCCAACCTTCTTCTTTAGCTAACCTATAATATATATCTCTTTTATCTTTGGACGTTTTACCCATGCTCTTACTGGGAAAAAATATTTTTGATTGAACTGGTGAAAATTTTGATTAGAGAGAGATTTATTTGACTTTGATCGTTTGATCTTTGACGTTTGACGGGACCTGATCACCTGACCCTAGTGACCCTGACTGACACTGACAGTGACAGTAGAGCTATGTAATATTTTTTTTTGGCATGGCTTCAGAGGCCTTTGTACGCACTGACCTCTTTACATAGTTGTGCGATAATAGAGCAATGCATATATAGTATTCTAAGGACGGTGTCGCCTTAAATATCGCCTTTATTAATTCGTTCTTAACGCAACCCTTAAACCAAGTTATCATCAACGGTATCAACAATAACACTGGATCAGATCACTGTCTTCCATGGCCGCGACTAAGCCGCTGCTTCTTCTTACCATGTCGATGGCAAAGGAATAAAATTAAAATTATTTAACAGGAACAGACGCTGATCATTGAACTGACTATTATATTGCCAATTAGCCAATTGTTGGCCTAAAGGACTTTGTATCCAAGCCAAAACCAATAATAATAAAAAAAATGATTTAATTCTGTCTGTCAATATTAGTCTTAGTGTCAAGTGTCAATCATTCAATTCATTCAAGTAGATTCAATTGCCACAAAAAAAAAAGTATTCAACGCATTGACGCAGTAATCTGCGCCCCGCAGTACATTGCTGTTTTTGTTTTACTACTGCTAACAGTGCTAACGTAACGTATTGTATTTGTATTTTGCATTTGCATATTTGCTGGGAATTTAACGATTTAAATATTTCGCAGCGAATTGTCTGGTGTTGTGGTGTTATGCTAGCGCGTAGTTATCCTTGATTAATTTTAAATCTAAATAATAATGTAATTCTACATCCTCCTTGAACAATAACAAAGAAAAGATGAACATACAAAAAGATAGATTATAATTATATTTAGATTTTTAACTCTTTAGAGTGCAATGACTGATAGCTGCTCCTTTTCTTCATTGTGATTGTAGATCAGTCATCATGGAATATTTTAGTGGTTCGAAGAAGTTAATATTGTTTATCCTGGAAGACTGGAAGCTGCTTTTATTCCTTACAATTCTATTCGGTTTATATTTTTATTATACAAGTACGTTCGACTTTTTCGAAAAGAAGGGCATTCCTTATATGAAACCAGTGATACTATTAGGAAATTTAGGACCAAGATTAAGAGGCACGAAATCTTTTCATGAATTCCAATTGGATGCATACCATTATTTTAAAGGAAATCGTTATGGTGGTAAGTTTCTGCTCAAGTCTCCTCTAAATAATATTACCTTTATAAAGTCTAATAAAGACTGCTATAGACTACCTCTATCCTACTGCTAGTATATAGTAGTCTACTATAAGTACCAGACTGTCTCATTAGTCTGGTACAGGGTGTCTATCCTGGGGCCTCTCCCAGTGGGTCTGTAGACTAGATAAAAGTATAAGGGATAGAATTTTATTGGTACGGAATTTAGTTGTATTTTTAGAGGTTTTGCTGACCATCCTAGAAAAAAGTTGGGAAACTACTTAAATTTAAACAAGTATATTTAAAGTTATTTAGCGAAGGAAAAATTCGTCCGCGGGCAG
Source organism: Acronicta alni (assembly GCA_964056405.1). Lineage (NCBI taxonomy): Eukaryota > Metazoa > Arthropoda > Insecta > Lepidoptera > Noctuidae > Acronicta > Acronicta alni. The sequence continues at coordinate 8,842,143 of OZ043927.1, read as the reverse complement.
GATTCGAACCTGCGTCTTCTGGTTAGGTACACCAGATATATTTAGGTATACCAAGTATATTTAGTAAATAATATGATAATAATGCTTTGCTTTAAAATTGATAGATTTTCTATTAAAGGTATAATTATTTCTAATTCAGGGTTATTTGAAGGAAGAAGGCCACTCCTGACTATTCTGGATCCGGAGCTAATAAAAGATATAACAATTCGTGATTTTGATCATTTCACCGACAGGATTTCATTGAACAGTAAAGAGCCCAAATTCTGGAGTCGCTCACTTCTTAATTTAAAGGTAATTTTCCATTAATGTGTAGTACAGAGTGATATTAGAAGTCCATCTTATTTTTAATCTTTGGTACAGAAGGCACAATTAGCTTGCCAGTGCCTTTCTTCTGCTTACTACTTGCTAATTATACATTGAAAACCTTTAAACCTAGTTGACATTCAAGCAAGTTTATTTTTCCAGGGCTCGGAATGGAAAGGTGTGCGTAGCACATTAACACCAGTCTTCAGTTCAGCTCGTTTAAAAAATATGCTGCCACTCATACAAATGTGTTCAAACCAAATGGTTGTTTTTCTGAAGCAATATGGTATGTTATTAAAGATGTAACTTATTATATGTGTAAAATTTACTCTGATAAACTAAATGGGGCTATGGGCACAGGGTCTCTGGAGTTCAGTCAGATGATCTATCATTGTTTATTGTAATGTATAACAAACCAATATTAAAATTATAATAGTACATTAGTTACAATAGTATTAATAATTGTTCATAAAGTACAGAAAGTAATTTGTTCAGAAAGGGTCAAACCACATGCATTGGAAATATGTACTATATACTTCCGAGAGATACATAATAGTGAATTTACTTTCCTTTTCCTTATGAGGAAATTATTTAACAAGCTGAAATGCTTTTCTTTGCTTAAAACTTTTCTTCCCTAGAAATGCAAAGACTTACTTTGTCCCCTGTTATTATAGTAGTAATGACTAAATTTCCAAGTAGGTAATATATATATTCCCCTAAAAAAAGGATTTCCCCTACATACACATGCTTTGCAACTATGATGCACTGATCCAGCTATTTCTAGAATCTGCCCAAGGGCCCTGTCTGACTCTGAAGTGGGTCATGTGTATATATATATAAGAAGTATGGTACTATATATAATATAATATGCAGAACCATTAGTCAGTAATTACCTATGAAATTAATTTTATTCACAGATAAGAAAGATGTGGAGATGAAGAAAACAATAGGGCACTTTACATTAGAAGTAATTGGGGCGTGTGCATTTGGTATTAAATGTGATGCTTTGTCAGATGAGAATGCACATTTCTTCAATGTAAGTATGTCATTTGTCTTGAGTAAAGTGAATATGTATCATATAATAAGTAATAGATAGCACTATCACAGAAGTGATATAAACAGAGAAGTTATTATTATTTGATTTTATAGTTTTCATAACATTAACACTTTATAAAAACCTTTATTGTACTGCTTATATATTTTAGGTTGCCGAGAAATTTGATTACATGCCTCTACACAAAAGATTGATGTTATTCTCCTTTTTAATATTTATGCCACAATTGATTAAGTTTTTAAACTTTTCATTTTTAAATTTGGCATCTGCAAAAGAGTTAGTGAGAATTTTGAAAGCAGCAAAAGCTGAACGTAAGCAGTCGGGTGTAAAGTAAGTAATATTAAGAAGAAAAAATCCTAAAAACCATAAACTCTAATAAATCGTACGTCAACTATAATGGTGAGGTTCTCCAAAAAGTTCAGGTGTGTAGTATTCGCAACCGGCGTGTGTGTCACAAGATGTATGAATGTGGACATAGCGAAAAAGTCGACCAGTTTACGAGGATTAAACCAGGGAGTTAGGGATTCTTACCCATTAAAACCACCCCAGTGGGTTCATATGGACGTGGCACTGTTCACTGGCCTATCGAAGCACTATAAGCAGCGACAGCCAGATATGACCATGTCACGAGTTCGTACCATAGTTAATGAATCTACCTCATTAAGGAAAACATCGTGAAAAAACCTGCATATCTAAGATATTTTCACAACGGCGTACTGTGAAGTTTGCCAGCTGTGCCATACCAGTCAGGGTAGTATTATAATTTGTGGCCTAACCCCTCTTATTCTAGAAGGAGTCCCATGCCCAGCTGTGGACCAGGTTAATGATGATGTCACTGCTGAGCAAAGGAATTATCTGATAATGCGTAGTTGTTTGTTTACGTTTATTCTTTTGCTTCTATGATTTAGCCAAATCAGTGGACAGGAGTGTTCCATTCGCGCCGTGTGTACCTAACGTTGAATGACCTCGTTACTACAAAAATCGGACCTAGCGCCTCTAGCGTAGCAGTCGCGCTTGCAACCACTTGACTAATGAGTTAGTTATAATAAAACAATATATTTATATTTTTGCAGGAAAAGTGATTTCCTCCAAATACTGATTGATTTTTCGGAAAAAGAGAGGGCTGAAGCCGAACAATCAAAGACTGAAATTCGTAAGTATACTTTTGTTTATAATGATATAATAATGCATTTATTTCCAAGAATATGGTACATCTTAGGTACTTTACGTTCTACCTACCATATTTACCTTTCTATATAATATCGTCTCTAAATGATAAGATCCGCGTTACATATTGACTTAGTTTTTGTGTTCATGGTTGCTAAAAAACTATGTCGCTTAGCATATATTTAACAACATAATTATTGTAATTTAAGTAAGCAGTCATGTTATAGGTACTTATAGTCTGGTAACTTAACATTGTTAAAGGCACGATGGGGTTGACATATCTCTTTAGATAAAAACCCCTAAACAATAAAAGAATAAAAAAAAAAAAAAAATTTTTGTGTTCATTTACTTAACCATTATTAATTTGCACTGTTTGACTGACATTATGCTTTATTAAAATGGAAATACCGAGGCAAGTACTCACCTACCTATTATGTCATGAGCTTTAAATTTATTTCAATCAAGTCGGCACATGTTTGTGCATTTTACGAGCGGAAACTGCTGATATTGACCATGGACTGTTAAATCACAGGTCTCGAGTTCGAATCCAGGCACGCACCTCTGCCTTTTCAAAATTATATGTGATGTGTGTATTCATAATTGTATTATTACTCGCTTAAACGGTGACGGAAAGTATCGTGACAAAACTGCATCCCTGAGAGATTTTCTCAATTGTGTGTGGAGTCTACCAAGCTACACTGGGTCAAGTTGTGTGGTAACTGGTGGACTACAGCCTAACACTGGCTACAACCAGTGTACTGTAGAGTCCAGGCTGTAACTGGGATGCTAATGAAATGATCGAGCTACACTGGTATGCAGCTCCCTTCATCGAAACTTTTTAAAGTAAATTGTATCAGCCGCGTTTATGTCACAAATTTGTTCGCTCCGGCCCAAGGCGTTCCACACACAGCTGCCGCATGAAAATTTCGAGTCGTCGGTTTGCAGCCTAAGACTAAGATTTATAGTTTCAAGGGATAATAAATATTATTAAAAACCTACAGTTATTCTTACAAAAATGCATATTTACTTGCAGATCTAGACGATAACACCGTAGATGCGCAATTGTTGTTATTCCTTATTGCTGGGTATGAGACATCTAGTACCTTACTATCCTTCGCTATCCATGTACTGGCCACTAAACCCGAATTGCAGGACAAGCTAAGATCTCATGTGAAAGAAATGACTGAAGGAAAAGAATTAGACTATGATCTTCTTGCTCAGTTGCATTACCTTGAAGGGTTTCTTTTGGGTAAGTATCTAATTGCTTTTTTAATGTAAAATATTATGAACAAGAATGATTAAATTTAGGTGTGTTGACATTCGAAAATATTTCATTGGAAGCAATGAGTATAATGTAAAAGTTATTATACAATTGCACTATTATACAAGATTGAATTGAAATTGCGACGAAATACTGGCGTTCAAAATGGCAAACTGTATAGCTTGAAGTGTTGCCGTGTGTGCAAGTGCACTTTTTGTAAATTTGTATCGGCGCACCATTCTCTGCTGTATCAAACAATTATTTGAACCTTGAAATCGGCATTCGTTTACAATACTCATAATAGGTGAAAAGTTTCAACCTAGACAGCCACCTATATAAATATTCACAACCTTGTACTAAAATATTTGCTTAAAAATCACTTTTCTTATATTATAATTTACAAAAACTGTGACAACTGCCAAAATTAATAATTTTGGCAATCATGTAGCAAAGATAATGCTTTTTAGGCATAGGTACTAAAACCTATGCCTAAAAACCATTATCTTATTATATTTATATTACCTAAAAATCATATTGACCACTGTGTACTAAAACACAGTAGTCAATATTGTCTAGTTAATGTTGAGATTACTATGTCCATGTATCCATGTGTTGCCCTACAATTTGTGAAAAACCGAAAAAAATTATAGATTTGGCTCGATCGATCTTAATTCGTATCAGCTTGTTACCAAGGCGGAGATTTATAATTTTATAGCCTGCTGATAGTAGTAAATAGTATAAAAATTATAATTTTTCAGAAACTTTGCGCATGTATCCTCCGTTGGCCAGAGTTGATAGAGTCTGTACAAAACCATATGTTATCCCTGGAACATCAATACAGCTCCAACCTGGTAATGTGGTTGCCATACCTTTATATGGAATTCACATGGACCCTGAATATTATCCAGAACCACGAGAGTTCAAGCCAGAAAGGTTTATGAATGAGGAAAAGAAAGATAGAGCTTCTCATTTATATTTAGCATTTGGTGCTGGTCCTAGGAATTGTATTGGTATGCATCATTTCATTTTAATCAGTCTTTTCCAACAGCTTGCGGTTTAGGGAAATTGGAAAACATTATGATTTTGTAGGAACTTTAACAAAGTATTTGCCAATGTTTCCATTGTCTGAATCGATTACTTTGCACAGCTTAATGCTGTGAGTACATTCCAAATTCAATATGACTAAGTACAATCGGGATGATAATTATATTATCTTTGCCATGTAATTATTATTGCTTTGTGGCTAAGTTAAAACCACATTAAAGGTAAGCTGTGTCTGCCATAGTTCGTCTATGGATAGGTGAACATTCTTAAAAAAATCCAGAGAGCGCCCTAAGCGGGCTGGTCTGGTTGTCATATAATACTAATGATAGATTGTTTTTCTTAAGGCGGATCCAGATATTGCGAAGCATACGCAGGGCACGGCGCTCATCGCATATTTCGCAATGTGTGGACGTTCATATTCGTGATGAGGCATTCTTTTTACTCGATAAACGTATATCGAGACGTGTGTTGCGTCTATATCCGCCTTTAGGATGTTGGTACAGCTCACTGGTCAGTAAAGATAATGATGACGACTATTTTATTATACTGTTATTACAGGTCTGAGATTCGCAATGTTATCAGCAAAACTGGCAATGGTTGAACTTATCAAGAACTTCAAATTCTCTGTTTGCGAGAAGACGGTTGATCCCATACAGTTCGACAAACGGTCTCTGCTACTGAAGGCGCAGGGCGGCTTGTGGGTGCGTATCGAAACCTTATAAAGTATACAATATTGTATGTTTTTCATTCATTAGTTTATTATACTTGAATATTATTTATATATATAATTTCAAAATCAGTATGAAAATGTGCATTTCTTTTTAATAAAACAATTTAACAAAACAATAAGTACAAAGACGCATAAAACTAGTTCCTAAATGTACCATTCATATTTATAGTGCTTTTTAAATGTGTGATAAATATTGTAAAAAAATAACACAATTGTGCATAATATATTACATACAGATACTTTGTAGGAGATAGTTCATCTAGAACGTAAGCAATAGCCAAAAATAAACCTAATGATTAAACCCTAGGACTGATTATTCAATAGCCAAAATTCATCCAATCATAATACCAGAAATATGTATGTTACTAGATTCACATAAATATTATCAATTTATGAAATTATGTATGGCTATTAAATCTTAAAAATATTAATGATAAGTAAGTTTTTTCTTTTATAAATAGATTCTTATATACATATATTGTGTGGAATTTATAATTATGTTGTAACAATAAAACTTTGTTTTGTTTCTAAACTCACAATAATGAAATTAATTATGTTATAAGTGCGTAGTCAGTAAATAGCTAGGAGATTAGATTATTGAAGAATTATATATATATTTAGTTGTAGGAAATGGATTAAAGGTCTCCACTTACCTTTGCAATTTTGAAAAATGGGACCTTTTGGATTGTCTCAGATTAAAACTTGGTGTTAAACCCAAGTTTACCATAGTGTATCCTTCAGATGATTCATTATATTAAGACATTATATAAAATTAATTGTTATCTGACTAGGTGAGTAGATCGGTGTGTTCCCTTTTAAGGTACTGCCAAATAATCACTCAATGTATAATAAGTTTATTCCTATGTTAGGTTAATTTTATAAATGCTGCTATAAAAAAACCTATTGAATCCCTGTATACATGGTCCACCGGTCTAAGTTCATTAATTGCTGGGCCAAATCTTTGTACCATTAATCTGAAAATAACATTATAATAGATTTAAGTTTATGATTGTAATGTGATAATACAGTGCCAGTAAGATAATATCTGTACAATAAATTTTGTTCAAATCACATGAAAATTATTATTGATTTTATATTTCAGTAGAAATAATATTATATTAATAATTGATACACAAAAAATCTTGCCTTCAAAGTTATTTACTTTTATAATTAATAAATATTTTAGACACTTACCTTTGTTCATCATTTAGACCTATAGATAAACCTGGCCCACCACAGATTGGTACTGCCGGTATTAGTTTTAAGCATGGAAACTTTTCCAATGCCCATGCAACCATGCCTTCATTTTCATCTTCTGTAATAGTACATGTGCTGTATACTAATCTACCTCCCACTTTCAAAATCTTCACTGCCTGAAATTGTTTTATCAATAGTTAGAACATGGTAAATAAAATATGGTGAGATACCCGAGTACAATTACTTACAGTGACTCACTAGGACCTTGAGCGCTCGGCGAAAGGTTGGTTTTACCATGAAGAATTTAGAACCAATCACAACTGGCGGTTATAACCCGTCGCGTGATGATCCAATCACATAATCGAAATGTGTCGCCCCACCTCGCCACTTCATACCGCCAAACGGACCCAAGAATTTACTTCTGCACAGATCAAGAGTAGTGCTCCAGATCCATGCCAGTTACAGTAATACTAGTGTCTTGCAACAATTTACTACAAAATTATGACAATTTATCATAGATACATACTTACTTCCGTAAATAGTTTTCTTTGAACAAATTTGTAAGAATTTATCATTTTTGGTGTCATTTTGTTGATTAGTCGTGGCCTTTGACCCAACCCACTACAAGGTGCATCTAAAAGAACTTTATCAAAACTGTTGGGTGGGAAAGGAGGGCCATTAATAATCCCCTGGCTCTCTTCAGAACAACACTTAGTAGAGTCAAAAGCATATGCAGAAACACATGTCACTCCTTGAATGACACATCTTTCCTTGATTTTGGCTACTTTTTGTGGTGTTTTATCTAAAGCTATTATATGTGCCTGTAATATAATTAAAATGAAGTATGTTAGCTTCTTAAATACTGTATTTGGATTCCTCCATAACAGTTAGAATACTTACTTGATCATTTGCCATTTCAGCTAAATGTGTAGTTTTATTACCAGGAGCTGCACACATATCCAGAATAAGCTCATTTGGTTGGGCATCCATAACCCAACCACAGACAATGGAAGGTAGGTTTTGTAGAAGCACTTCTCCTTTAGGGTAAATAGTTTCATTGACCACTGGCAAATTGGATGCTGGCAGAATGGTGTGAACTGCTATACCACTGCAAGTAATCCAGACTAATACTATAAATGTGAATATAACTGTGTTTGTTACATTTTGTTTAATGAGTTTTGGTACTGAGATAGTATGGATCTATGAGGACAAAGGCTAGTCTCAAGCTCCTTTGGAATACAAGTGAAACTGTGAGCAATGGCTAGGGAAAAAGTTAATCAATCTGTCTGTCTGTACCTAGGTTGAACACCATTATCAAATAAATCTGTGCGTAACATTTTCAGGTATCCTGTTCCCACATAGAGTTTTTTCCCTTCATACTGAACTTTGAGACCTCTCTTACAATGACCTTCTAAATCTCCATAAATGTCAATCCTTTCCCCCAATTGGCAGTCTGAAAACAGAAACTTGAATAAGGTAAATGCATGCAAATGCAAAGTGAGAAAAGTTGTTGTTAAATAGTTTTTATATTGGTCAATGGCAACTTCAATTTCAGCTTCTCAGCAACTAATGTAATTATAAAATGATCATATCATTTTATAATATATGTATGTATGTACTTACAACATGATTATATTTATTGGGTCATATAAAAAATTTCATTATCATGTATCAATTTAGTCATATTATCACTTTTCTTTCCTCACAGATGCTAGTTTTGGAATACCACATAAGCAGAGATGCTACAAAGTAGCTGGACTAGTGTATTAAAAAGTGGGGCTATGTAATTTAGAAAAAGTAAACAATGAATTCCCCAGCTTTAGTCACCAGTTTTTAGTTGGTACAAGTCTGACATACCCTGCCACCTCCCTGAGTGGTGGATGATCCATGAAGATTTTGTAGTTGTAGCTTGCTGTGTTAAGGTAGGAGCTTAGGCATATAAGAATATATGGCTGTAAGTGATGATGAAGATGTATAATCTACAAACAATAGATACTTACTAACAGGTAGGCCCATAACTGCAGGTGCAAATATATTTGCTCCCCTCAGCACAGCTGCTGCACAAAGAGCATCAACAATAACTTCCTTCCCTGTCTTTTCCAAAGAAACTTCGTCAGACCATTGTTCAAGAATAAGACAATCCGGTCTAATGAAGTAGAATTTTGGTATATGTTGTGTACTTAGCTCTTTGGCTTGCTGTAATGAATAAATCACCCAATAAATAACTAAAAACAAATATATTTAAAGAAACCAAGCAATAAAAATGCAATTTAATTATAACTTACAGCAGATAGAAACTGAAACAGAATGCTGGTGTCAAACTTTTTTAAAGAATTTATTCTAAATGTTGTGTATTTCGGAGATTGTGACAACCACCCTTTCATATCCTCTATAATGTCCATTATTATTCTCATATAATGTATGTGTGTCGCCTGGGTTATGAACTGGATCCACAGGACCCCAGGGTGTTTTCCGACTATACGAATACTGCAGCTGAGATGTAGTCTGCAGTCAAGAGTTAACTATGTATTAAATAAGCTATATTAAAATTCCCATACTTAATTATATTTTAGAATTTAATAGAAAATTAATAAAAGTAACGACACAAAAAATGAGGATGATCAGTACACTCACAGCACAGAACGGAACAGAACAGAATTACAGAACCGTGCGCACGATTTCTGTTGTGTTCACAGCACACTTGACACTCACTGTCTTCACCGAAGACAGAGGAAAGGTCTTCACTTCTTCACATTTATATCATGACTTGTCTTCATGACTCCATGAGTCCATGCCATGCATGAGGCATGAGCATGACAGACAATAAATAAAGTACTCTGTGATGACATCATGACATTAATGATTATTTTTTTTTTTTTCCTTGATGGCAATTTAGTTAATGATTATTATTTGACTGTCTCATCTCATGTCAATAAAATGTGCGTGCGTGGACAGTGACAAATATCATAATATGACAGCAGATGAGCAGCTAAGATGAGACAATTATGTAAGTTGGCGAATGAATTCATTGAGTCCTGACTTACTATGCAATCACCAGAGTGAAACACATCGAAAAGCAGTTTGTCTCTGTTTTTGAGGGTGTCCAAATAATATTTAAGTTTATAAATTTTCTTAAACCTGCTGCATCTTAATTAATGTATTGATTGATATCCTCTATCTATCATAATATATTGACGAACTCTGTGGTCTAACGGTTCGAGTGTCGGACTGCTGATCATGGGGTCGTGGGTTCGATTCCCATAGGACTCAAATATTTGTGTGGATAAAACATGAGTATTTGTGTTTGTCTGGGTGTTTCCTATGTATTATATGTATGTATTTACAAAAAAAAGTATATAAGTATTATATCCATTGTCTAGTACCCATAGTACAAGCTCTGCTTAGTTTGGGACTAGATGGTGCTGTGTAAAATTGTCCAAGAATATTATTTATTTATTTATCATCAATCGTAGATTTGATGAAGACAATTAATAAACATGCCTTATGGGGATGAACTGATGAATCATGAAAGTACCTGTAAATAAATAAGTAAAATGTGTGTAACGGTATGATTATTATTGGTAAAATGCTCAACACGAACCATCAATGTATACAACTTACAATATAACAATAATATTTAAGAAAAAATATTTACTTATTATAAAAATTAACGGCGGCACTGATAATAATTCGGTAACAAATACATGAAAACCCAAAGGGGATAGAACCTATCTGGCATATCGACCCGCCCGCCGTTTTGATTTTATTTCGAAATCGCGGTGCACGATGAATGTGTGTGTGAAAATGGCGGCGTGTCCATTAAGCCAGTTTCCATACAAAAAGGTTCAAACTCCTTTTTCATTATTTCAAAACTTATGAAAACAATTCAATTGTGAAAAGTTAAGCCGCAGTTAGGATACTATTAAATTATTCACATTACAGGACATTATTACCTACTTACTCAATATTTAGTAGGATTACATATAAAATTCAAGTATCATTCCGCTTGTAACACAATTTATATAGTAAATATATTATTATTGCCAATTCACTCAAACTACATGTAAACACATCAATTTGAGTTTGAAGGTAGTTGATGGAACGGATAGCTCTGGTAAAGGGCGCCTAGGTGAGCAGGTTAGTCCTGGCTGTAGGCACTAGCAGTAGTGGCGGACGACGCCGCCTCCACACATAACGCTCCAGCACACAAAAACTTAATCTCTGTAATACTCCCGGATTACCCTACCTTCCACGGAGCACTCTCACCAAGGTGACCAGCGTAAATTCCCGTCGGACATGCAGTTGATTATAGCCAACCATGCCTAGGACAGAGTGGGATACATCAGAAGGTAAAACGGGTATACCATACCATGTGTACCATATAACTTTTTGTACAAATTGCGCGTGAATTTGTTCTGAACGCGCTCCAACATTACAGAGTACTTAGCCTCATGTGGGGCCCATATGACCGCACTATGTTCCAGATGACTCCTGACTAGTGCGTCATACAGGACCCTAACTGCTGTGATGTTGTTGAAGCTTTGTGTCTGTCTCAGTACAAATCCTAAATTTCTGTACGCCTTATTACAGATCATAGTTACATGCTCACGGAATGACAGATCAGGAGCCATGAGAACACCCAAGTCTCTTACCTCCGTTACTCGTTGCATTGGTGTCGTGTCCACCAAGTACTCATAGAACAGTGGTGCACGAGCACGGGTGTAACTCATCAACGAACACTTGGATACGTTGAAGTACAGTTTGTTGTCATGACTCCATTGAACTACTCGATCTATGTCTTCCTGTAGGCGCTTGCAATCGGACTCGGACTTAATCTCAAGCAACAACTTGATGTCATCTGCAAATAATAAACAAGAGACATATTTTACGACTTCCGGTAAATTATTTGTCATTATTATGAATTCTAGAGGCCTCAAGTTGCTGCATTGACTTACACCTGACCAAGTGTTATATCACACTTGGTCAGGTGTAAGTCTGATTCACACCCGTTGTAGTCAACATATTGTTGTCTGTTTTGCATGTAACTGGCGAAAAACATGTTAAGCAAGACCACACTCCTAGATGTTATCCATGAAGTTATACCTAGGTAAATTTTACAATGTATAAATCTTAAATAATAAAATAATATGTTTTAGGTAAAATTTATAACTGGTCAAAACTAATTTCGATTGTGAAATATATCATTATAGCACGTTGACAAATGTTCAAAAAATGTGTGATTGTGTGTGGCAAAGCCCTCTTTGGCCTCGCTCTTAGCTAGCGGAGGGACCGGTCCGATTCCGTACTGCTCCTGGCAATCACCATCATTTGTTACCTTCGTGCTTTCGTAGCGACTTCAAACTTATGGTTTTTCAGGTTCAAGGTACTTTCCCCACCCAAAGTGTTACGGAAAGAGTAACGAAATCTAATATCTGAAACGAAAACATCCACCAGAGAATTAAATAAAATTGAAATTGGCTGATGTACATATTAAAGTCTGTAGAGATGAGAGGGTGCACAGTACTAATTTGCTACCCGTCTATTTATCAGATCTAGCATAGACGTGAGGTGGCTAAACAAAGGGTATGTTATTATAATAGTAACGTGTACATAAATGTTGTTTGTAATAATGACACTGGTACTGGTAGGTAAAAATTTAAAAACTTAAAACGTTCTGAAAGTATAAATAAAAATACGTATCATTCCATAAGCTTCTAATGCATATTTCACGCGTGAAGTGAAGAGCTTTATTTGCATATTAAAAGTACGGGGGATTTCGTGCCACGTTGCAAAAAATGCGTATGATTTTTTCCATGATGAAACATGATGCAAGGATCTTCCTGACCGCACCACGTCAGTTACAGTATTCAAAGTGTCCTGGCACACATAAATAGTGGTTTAAGTTTTAACTTAAACCATTCTAATGTAAACCCCCAACAAGACAACGTTATTTAGTTAATGTAATGTGGTGTGCTCTACCAAACGAGTAGTCAGCAGTGAGAGCAGTCAGAGCAGTGTTATTAATGATAATAAACAATATTAAGGATTAAATTTCTCCAAGATAATATAAATTACATTGCACGTCGGGAAGTGGGTTGTTGCAAAACCATCACCTTTTAATTTTAAATTAATCAGATATCTAAAAATTTACGTAGTTCAAAGACGTGAAGTTATCGGTTTGGATATTTTTTATTGTCACTGGCCACTTTTTTCCAATACGTGGCATAGGCACGAACACTTCCACGTTCGCCGCCATTTTGACATCGAGCGATTTGTATAGAATCTACTGTTGAAAAGCTTTTTTTCTTGATTGTGTTGAAATTGGCATCAGAAAATGTAAGTTTCCCATATATTTTTACCCTTTTTATATTAATTATACTGGACAATCCTAAGTACTGCGTAAATTACCCTTTGTGTACTTCTCAAACTGAGGGTGGTGACCGCAGTAGAGACCAACAGCGGTGTCGGGAAATCTTTGTTGTAAATCAGCCCTGCTGGACGGTGCTATTACAGCAAGTGTTCATTATTAGGTTTTGAATGGTTAATTAAATCTTTATTGGCCTCAATACTTTTGTTGTAAGAACAACAGTTGGAACTACGTTAAAAAACATTCTACGTCAAATTTTAGTAAGGACCTGCCATGTCATTATCATTGATTGAAGTAACGTGCAGACTTGACGGGTGACTCAGTACGATTATTGTGTAAATTTCTAATAATTGTGTTTTTTCAGACTAATCGCAAAGCTTCAAAATGGGGAATATGTTTGCGAATTTATTTAAAGGCCTATTTGGCAAAAAAGAAATGAGAATATTGATGGTTGGTTTGGATGCTGCTGGTAAAACCACAATCCTATACAAACTAAAATTAGGCGAAATTGTTACGACTATTCCCACGATTGGTGAGTATATCATTAATTATGTGATGTTTTACCATTTTGCCATTTATATAGTTATTTCACATCAGTTGAAACCTACTTAGAACAAGTTTTTATATTATAATTTATTCATTTTATTAGATAAGTCAGATGTAAATCAATGATAAACATGACATACATTAAAATGGAGTAAGCAGACCAATGGAATTGATTTTTATCTTTTTGATTTTTACATGACACACTTATAAAACAAAAATGACTTAAAAATAATGTTAACTTGTAAAGACAAAATTGATTACAATTTACTTTGGGTTGTTCACATGATCAGCCTTAGGGTATACTGGTATTACTTGGATTTATTTATGAAATAAAAGTAAAGGAAAATTCACAATCTACTTTTAAGTATATAGGGTGGAAGGGACATCGACGCGCAACAGCTTACCATGACTTCAGTACATGATTCTGGAACCCCTGTGTTGGAATTTTTCATCGGCTTTTTCTTAAATTTTACAACTCGTCAAGTGAACTCTAAGGAAACAGCTTACCAGAAGATCTTTTGAGTTTAATTTACAATGCTGGTTTTAGTGAAAAAAGTGAATTAATGACTTTTTAATTGACATCCTTATTGGGTTAGATATAAATAATGTTTTTATACAGTTTAAAGTTGAAAAAAAAAGGAAAATTTAAGAAAAAGCCGATGAAAAAATCCAACACAGGGTGGTCCAGAATAATGTACTTACTGAAGTCATGGTAAGCCGTTGCACGTTGATGTCCCTTCCACCCGGTATATATTTTTTTGAGTAAGTAAATGTTTAATTCTTACATTAATTTATTTTACAGTCAATAAAAAACTTAACTGAATCATTAAAATCAATTTATTACTATGAAAATTAGTGTTTTATAATGTGTTAGGTATCAGTCAAATATAGTAGACAATACTCAAACAGTAACTAGACCTTTTCTTCTTCTGTCTTTAATCAACAAATATTCAACATCTTTATAAATATGTTTCCAGGATTCAATGTGGAGACTGTAGAATACAAAAACATCAGTTTCACCGTGTGGGATGTTGGTGGTCAAGACAAAATTAGGCCACTGTGGAGGCATTACTTTCAGAACACACAGGTAAGTCTTATTTGCACTTGTATTTATCATAATACATATTCACCAAATGTACATACATACTTCTGTTTTATGTTCTGGAATTAAGCTATCTGGAATAAGCTTCTATAAGCTTTAATATTCCTGAATATATTAATGTCAAAAAGCTATATTTAAGATGTGGTACACAGTAAAACTAACTGGTATTTAATAATATCTATAATCAGATATTGCACTCCCTAAAACACCACGAGAGGTGCCTCTTGCTCTTGCTTGCACCACACATTTGTGAAAGTAGGTCATTCTCACTTTTTGACTTAAGCATTCTTAAAAGCTCTCTCTTGATGATGATTCTACTCATTCAAAACTAAATAGTAAACTTATTAAGTGATTGATAAATCACCATTTAGAAAATTTAGATTATTTTGCAATGACACTCCTTATTTTTTTATTTAGCCTTTTTTGTATCCCACTGTTGGGCAAAGGCAGTAAAATAACTTTAAAATCTTAGCTTGGAAAATGCCAAAAAATAAAGATAACTAAAGCATTTTATATCCTGGACTAGTTAGTATTGATCTTTTTTAGATCGTAGCAACAATCATTGTCATACCAAGACTAACTTAGACCGTAGTAACAGCCTGAATTGGATTTAATAGTAAGTTTTTAATGTCACATCCTATGAATGGATGTTTATCATAATGTTTTGCAACTTTCCAATTTGCTTAGTACAAGTGTGTACAAGGGTGGTCTTAATGCCTTAATTGGGTATTATCTGCTAACAAAGTATATAATACCACTACTAATGAAATATAGTATCATCTTTAGACACATAGATTTTACATAAACAGCTAATTTATTAAAATGAAAGGTTTTCCTTTAATTGGTAATACAATAGTCTCATAGTCATAAAATATTCCCACCCAAAAAGAAAAATAGGAGTTGAGATGAAAGTACTAATGCTTTGGTAATGGGCAATGGTGAGCAACTATTTATGCACTTTAATTTTAAAGGAATTCTGTACTTCTTCTTAAAATCAATAGGGAAGATGGTAGAATGAATAAATTCGGAGTAGTGAGAGTGATATTGAAGTTGTTGAAGTTTAGGTATTAGTTCAGTAAAGATATTTTTTTTATTAATTTGGTAGGAACAGAGAAGCTGGAAATGGGAACATAGGTAAGGAGGAGGATTGGGGAAAAAAGTATTGAGAACTGAGGGTTGAAATAGGCACTTTTGATTAATATTTTTTTTTACATTAATTAATTAATAAAGTATCATCATTTATATGATACTGAAAATATATAAGATTTTAACTAAAATCAGTCATATGCAGGTCTTATTTATCATTTCGCTTTGGGGACCCCCTACAATACTGAAACAACCCGCCTAGGGATTGCAACCCTCAGGTTGAGAAACAATGATTTAGAGTAATTTCTCAATGTAGCCGTTTAGCCCTAAGACAAAATCCTGTTGTGTTAAGGACTAGACTAAACTGATAGGTTTGTCACATTATTTGGCTTTATATTTATCAAAACCATAAACCACAAACAAAACTATTAATAGTTTTGTGTTTGTGGTTTATGGTTTTGACAGCATTAAATAAATACCTATCACACTAGTATAGTTTGTAGGTCATCGGCATAAAGATGATAGTGTACACTGAAGCTTTTGGGTAATTATGTTTATGCAAAGAAGAGTAGATTGCATTTCCAAATTGATATTCTAAGGTTAGAAAGGATAGACTTGTGAACCTAACAGTACTTTAACATTGTATAAATACTTACCGTCATAGATATGCACAGCATTTTGCTAGATCGCAGGAAACGCTTTTAAAAAATCAGTTCGATAACCAAACCCTACTATTACAATAAACATGCAAAAAGTACAAATTATGATGTGGTGACTACTCTTAGATAGCTCCAACGCCGATTAACAATTGGCGTGGTAATGATGGGGAGCATTTCTTTTATGAGTCATGTTCCGATTATGTTGGAATGGTATGGGAACTGGGTGCAGTACTAAACTTTGCACATCATACGAAACGCGCAATGTTGAGCCACAAGCGCCTATATTCAATTTGTAAATAACTTTTGTGACGAAACGTAAGTTATTTACCTAATAAGTAAATAATTTTGTGTGCAGTTTAAAGATCGATGCGAATTACAACGCTTTAAATTAGCATAGTGGAGTTGATAGTACGAATATAAAGTTGCGTATTACGTCGTGTTAGACAAACGCGTTAGCCTTGGCTTTTATTGTTATGATAATAATTATTAGGTATACTTAATAAAATTTTAATATTAATTGATGAGTTTTGGGTGGTAAGACATATTTTTATAGTTAACACATGTAGTCGATTGTCTGCTCTCTTCAATAAAAAATATTTTACTTCAGGAAATGTAATACGGCTTGTATATTACACATTATTTTGTATAATAGTGATTCAAAAATACGACTGCTAAAATAAATGATTATCAGATAGCGCATATCAAATGTACGCGAAGATAATACACAATATATATATATATATATGATATATTTCCTGTAAACTTGTCCACATATTTTTAATAATGTAACTAAATTTTGTATTTTTAGAGATTGGCCTAAATTTTTATTCTGAATTATTTTACCTTATTTTTATTACTATGATGAGTGTGTTTATGTTTATATTGTTTCAGGGTCTCATCTTTGTAGTAGACAGTAATGATCGAGAGCGTATCGGCGAAGCACGCGAGGAGCTCATGCGAATGTTAAGTGAAGATGAACTGCGGGATGCTGTACTTTTGATCTTTGCAAACAAACAGGTAACATACGTCACACAGATATTTTATGACGCAATTAACTTCCTCAAAGAATATCCAGCCATCCTGCTATTTTATTAGTTTTTTTATCTTTTTTCTGAAATGGCCCCAATTTCAAGCAGAAGAACAAAATATTTTTTTAATGTTTTATTATAAATATACATAAATTGTAATTATTCCTTTGTGTTCCAAACTAGATTTCAAGCCAAAATATTCTAAACCTAAAGCTTTGAAGATGAAAATTTGTATGTATGCCATTAGCATCGTAAAAACTACATAAACTTATATAAGATTCTGTTGCTAGGATCTGCCAAACGCAATGAACGCAGCCGAGATAACAGACAAGCTGGGCCTGCACTCATTGCGTAACCGCAACTGGTACATCCAGGCGACGTGCGCCACCTCCGGCGACGGCCTGTACGAGGGCCTGGACTGGCTCTCCAACCAACTGAAGAATGCCAACCGCTAACCGCATGTGCGCTACCAACTCACAGACAAATCTGATTACTGAAAGAGACTATGGTTTAAGATATGTTAACTTTATTTGCTATTGAATATTGAATACAATGTATTATGTGAGTTAACCTGCGAATGCATTACTGATATGCGTCACCCGGTGACCGATCAAGCATCGCATTCACTGCGAGTCACTCGCGTTCATACAACATTTTAAATTAATTTTGGTACACGTGTGTAAAGTGTACAAATTAACCATGCTACTAAGCGATGTGGTTTTGAGGTCCACGTTCTCAGAATGCGCTGTTTGATCGATCCCTGAGGACGTCGAACAAAAAAATAGTGTGTAAAGACGATACAAAATTATTGCAGATTTGTTTTCAATATAAATGTACGAAGGAGCAAAACGGTGGTACCTAGACTCGCTGAATGATCGTGCATTGTGATGTGGATAAGTTGTAGCTGACTCGTGATAAAGTGAATCACATCATAACATGTTTTATATGTATACTATGTGGAATAAGTTGTCGCAATAAAGTATTTAAAGTTAATTCACAATTGATGACTTTAATTATTTAGTTATGATACTAGTGACCTACACTTTTCGTTGCGTAGGTAGGTATCGGTAGCAAGCAGTATTTGGAAACGTAGGTTCTATCGGTCACCGGGGCGCGAGGGGTGCGCGGACACAATCATCGCTTTGTGACTGGGCTGTTGATATCCAATGTTCTTTCTGTTCGATGTCACCACTATTGTGCATTAATATCACCTGACCTATTATAATGATGGTAGTTTATTTTTATGGAAGTTATCTAGGTAGTTTAAGCTGTTATGTATTTTACATCCAAAACCATTTCGTACAATTCTCGCTTATTCAAACGGCTCGTTGTGATTGACATGCATTTACAGTCAACAGCTTCTCATGACGAACCGAGATTAATTTGTAATTAGGTATAAATATGTATTAGATAAACGGTGTCATTTTGAGAAGTGTTTCCGCCTATAGGGAACAGTGCTCAGAATTCTCAGTGGTACATGCTCTACACAATTAATTGTAACTTAGCATTTTTATAATAATTTAGAAAAAAATGTTGAAACAGTAACTTTGTGGCAAGTGTGATGGAAGGAGGTTCTTTTTTATTTTTATGAAAAACTAAATAATGAAAATGCAAATTGTGACATTCCGGTTTATCTTATGCTGTATTATGGAATAAAAATTATCCTCACGAATGTTTCATTTTTTGATTTTATACAAATTTCTGAGAACTGCCTCAGGCGCGGCACCTCATTCGGATTTCTGCAGACATGCAGCAACCTTCGACGCCAAGTATGGCTCTTGGCAAATGTGTTAATACACTCATGGCCTATAAAATATATAATAAAAGCAGCATAGCCAACATGAACTCACGCATGCGCTAGAAAATATAGAAGCAGATAATATTACACTTTTTTCCTATTTTAAAACTGATACTTCGTGCAAAAACTTGTTTTGCGAAGCCACAGCGCGGTATTTTGTATATGAAGTACAGCCAACTGCTTGTTGTATACAGGCCCGGTTCGTTTTATAACATACTTGAAGAGTGAATTTATATGTTTGAATTAAAACTTTTTTTTTTTCAAATTAACCAATTAATAAGGATCATTCTCTGGAAGGTCATGTCTCATGGGTTCGTTTACAAATTCTCACACCAACATCCAAACCCAAATCTAAAGTACCTACTTATCTATAGGTTATACAATTATTCGTTCCGTGTGGGGATCGAACCCGTGGTGCAGAAACCAGTCGCTCAGCCACCACTTTGTGTCACAGTTATTATTACCAGACATGGGGACTACTGTCTAGGCTCTTGCCCAGACTGTTTCGTTGACTACCTACTGATTATTCTTTCATGGAACACGGCTCCAGCTCAAATATCTAATAACATTCTATCTATTTAGGCGCAAGGCAGTAGTATTGACAATTAAATTAACGTGGTGGTCACCCATTGGGCCCAAGTAATTTGAAAAAGTAAATGAAATATTTACCATTGATACATAAAAAAAATGCGACTAAGTTCGATGCTGGAGATACTGCATAAATGCATTTTTGAGTTAGGTACGCATTTATAACTATGTATCTCGTGAAAAACTCATGAACTGCCACAACCTGGGCAAGGTGAGGGCGCGTGTCGGAACCAACGTACTTCAGGCCTTGTTACTCAGCATAAACCTCGCATACCTTTAACAGTTGTCTGAGACTACCATTTGAGGGACTCGGCAGCATCATAACCTTGGATTAACTCAAGTTATTGACACATTTATGTCATCAATATGGCATTCAACATGCATGCTGCTGAGCTCCTCAATCATTCTCCCTTATGTTTAGGTTTCTCTCATCATTTTTCATTTCGAATGACTATTTAAAACGATTTAAAGTCGGTTAACAACTTTTTTACTGAAATTATACCTAAACTACCTATCTAAACTGATACTTAATAAAGCCGTGACAAAGGTCTTATATAATCGGTATAATTTAAATCAATGTAAAATAAAAAAGTAAATTTACAAAAAAATAAAAAACCCGACTGAAAAGAAAAGAAAAACAAGATGTCACAGGGCTAGCATGGGCTGGGGATAAAATTTTTATCCACTGGTTATTTCCACTGACAAGGGACAAAATTATTTTATCCACCTGCCAAAGCACGGCAACAGGGGGAAAGAGAATTAGGTATATCACTTTTGACATTAGACGTGGATACTCACCCCCCGCCTATAGCATGGCGACTAGTGGAAGAGAAAAATTACAGATATTTTGACATAACAAAGGAAGAAATTTGTCCTCATCTTTAGATGGTGGGTTTAAGTATATCTCTTGGAAAAAATATAATTAGTTGTAATATAAAAATGTCTCGTGCTTACTGGAGCTTAGTGTTGTCGTCAGAAAGGGAGAAAATTGAGTGAAAAATATACCGACGTTCAATTTGCGATTCGAGCAATCCCTTCCGAGTTATCCGACACAGAATTCCGCCGGAATTTTCAAATGCACAAGGATTGCGTCCATTATTTGTGCCAAGAACTTTATCAGGCTTTGAAACCATCGAATACAGCAGATGGACTGCCAGTGTACATCAAAGTAAGCACCTACACAACATAAACATATTTTATACTAATTATACAGGTAAACGGATTGGTACCTACTGTAACAGAATATTAGCTTGGCAGTGAAAAACTGCTACGAGATAATGCAAATTCGTAGTAGCAGGCGCTTTGTTAGTATAGAAAAATATTACCTTTCAAACAAGAATTTATCCAGAAAATGTGGTGAGGCACTTTAAAAAATAACATGCGAATAGCTTTTTCAGCCTTTCATTTATTGCTTCATTGAAATTGGGGACCTCAAACGGACTTCTATAATACTTACCAATACCTTACGGTTACTAGGTATATTTGCTATATCGACGGGGTCCAGCAACTGCAGGACCACAGCCTGTCATGGTCGTGGCGAATTTCGCGGATCCCATGGCCATGACTATAGGGCAGGTGAAGGCAAGTGCGGTTTTTAGTCGGTAGGAGTCCGACATACTCTGCCACCTCCCCGGGTGGCGGAGGATCCATGAGGATTTTCCGTACTATAAAAAAAAAGGTATATTTGCTACGAAATGTATCAAGGCAAACATCGAAAAGTTTGGGCAGCTATCCCTACTAATATTATATATGCGAAAGTAACTGTCTGCCTGTTACGTTTTCACACCTAAACGCTGAATCGATTTTAATGAAATCTGGTAAGGATATAGAACCTCTAAAAAGAGAACGACTAAGCTACCTCTTGTCTCAAAAAGCATTTTGAGATGCGGGTGGTACAGCGGGCAACAGCTATGTTGTTATAAAATTAATCATTTATATGCAGTTTTTAATTCGATAATTAATTCTTCGGAAAATAATGGTTCTTTCAAAATATGAAGCTTGCTAATGCGCATTAATTGCGAATTAAGTACCTACTACTTTCTCCTTATCAATATTGTGTTTATTATATAATGTTAACAACGGATTATTGAAGGTGAACAAAGGTGTATAAAGGACTATGGTCATGTAAGGGTGATCTATACGAGTACACTCGCTATGTTACAATTTTGTGCAATGTTAGATAATTTATAGATAATAATCAAAGAAAACGTCGTAGATTGGTCGTAGGTAATTAATAGATTATTCAGTAGGTATAAAATGTCCATTTATATACGTCAGAGCACGTAATAAGACATGTCGTAGGTTTGTGTGGGTGTAACTATTGATATTACAGTGGCAGACTACGCTACGTAGCTGCGTAGAGCGTAGCTATGTGGCGTAGCGTTTTGTAGCATAGCGTAGCACAGTGTGGACGGGTGCCTTTTCCCGTTTGTAAGTTACTATTCTCTCTCTCTATATCTATTTTTATTATTATATACATTTTTATTTTATAATATAGTACTTAAAAATAAAGGTCAGAGACTAAGCTAATAACTTAAGGATCGTAGTTCGTACTTCTACTACCATGTTTTCGTATATTTTCAAGACAATTCTTTCGTCGCGATTAATAATATCAATACAACGTGATAAAATCCGTAAAAAGTACGCCTAAGTGTCAGAAATCATTGATATCATTTCTTTGTGTTCATATCAGAAAATTAGGTACACTGTATGAACGGGAAACAGGCAACTTAACTATATTACCAAGGGATTGTAGTAAGCTCCTAAGATTCGTGAATCGACGATTGTAATCACGCAAGGTGAATGTAATTTTTAGGCCACAGCATAACAAATTTAGCGTCCGTTTTTCCATGGAAAGGATTCTCAGACTCGACGACAGATTATGCAGGTGTCCTTATTGACTATTTAAAGCCGCTTCAACACCACCAACTGGAGTTATGACATTTGCCGTGATCGCCGGATCACTGCGACCGCGTATATCTTGATATATCCCACGTCTAGATGTATGTTTGTACGGCATAGCCGGTCAGTACGAGGTCATAATACTCATAATAATTATTTATAAATTTTCACATCGGGCATGACGTTAACAGTTTTTACAGCAATACATAGCATTGTACTAGGTATTGATACTTCTGTTTATATTCGCTAAAGATATGAAATATTTATTATATGACTAGTTGGGCCTGCTGCCAAATCCAGTTCTGCACCAAATATATGTAAGTAATTTTGTAAATTCTTATGAATGTGTTCAGCATGTCTGATGTCGACGTCGCGCGTCGCGGCGGCGAGACAAAGCAATAACAATTTGAGATTTTTTATGACAGACGTTTAATTCTGTGGACTCGTAAAATCGGGGATAACTCAATTCTACAGTAAATTCAAACAGAAACAAGATTGAAATAAAACTACTTTTTACGGATTTTATCGCGTATATTGATATTATTAATCCCGACGTTTCGGACCCTTTACAGCGTCCCTGGTCACGGGTAGACTGAGGTCAGCGTCAGCTAGGAAATGCCGGCTCCATCTAGTTTTAATTAATAATTAGTAATAAATGTCATTGATCATGTAACAATAAAAAATGTAGGGTAGCTGTCAGTGATATATATCATCAAGACGCCCACCACCTCAGTCTACCCGTGACCATGGACGCTGTAAAGGGTCCGAAACGGCGGGATTAATAATATCAATATACGCGATAAAATCCGTAAAAAGTAGTTTTATTTCAATGTATAATATTCGCGTAAATGTCAGAAAAGAAACAAGATTGTTGTTTGGAAGTCCTTAAAACTTTCGATTAATAAGTATTTCAGTTTATTGCTATGTAGGCCGCAGCATTAGACCTAAGTGTTTCTGTTTAATAAAACCACCTCTGTTGGTGTTGCTGAGAACAAAATATTCGCTCTATTAGCAGTAGGCACTTAAAACAGTCGTAAAAATAATGTCAAAACACAATTTATTTATAGTCATACGCAAAAATTATACATTGAAATAAAACTACTTTTTACGGATTTTATCGCGTTAATAATTACTGGTAATTATATAATCAAGACGCCTACCACCACAGTCTACCCGTGACCATGGACGCTGTAAAGGGTCCGAAACGTCGGGATTAATAATATCAATATAACGCGATAAAATCCGTAAAAAGTAGTTCTAGTTCTAGTTTTATTTTTGTTCCTCGATAGTGAAAGGTAACGAATTGGCAGTGTAATAGCACTCTGTGATAATACTATAAATTTCGCTAACATTTTATCATTACTGTCCAAGCTGTGTATCAACAGACAGAAAAGATTCACAAAACATATTGTTTTGGCCTCTACTAATTTTTCACTGTAGACACATTTTCTAGATATCTTGAATGCACAGACACATTTTTTATAAATCGGACGTTGTTTTTGCATGTAGTTAGTGATAAATTTAATTTTTTTTAAACGAATCTTTACTTTAATACAGCAGTTGGCTAGGAAAACTGTTTTTATTTTGATCTCCATCCATTATTGCAAGTAGGTACGATCTCAAAATGCACTAGTATCTACCTACTCGGTACGTACCTACTTATATGTATATAAAAAAAATCCTCGTAAGTAGGTATGTTTTATTTTTACAACGTAAAAAGTTTAACATATTTCCTAATACAAAATAGAAGTATCTAGAGAAAGAGATTAAGTTGACATAATGATCGACACATAATAATGGTGTACATTGGTGTGTCGGGCGGCGCGACGGGCGGGGCGGGCGGATGACAGCGGTGCATTTTCCCCGCCCGCACCGCACGATTGCCGCGTTTTCCACGAGGGGCGCGCCGGCCCCCTCGCCGCATCAGCCGGGAAATCGCGCGTCGCTCGTCTCAGTCCGGCTCAGCCGTCGCGCTACGACGACGCCTCCGAGACGCGCGCTACGATCGCGAATCTGCGCTCGCTGCAACTACCGTACGAACAGAGCGCGCGCGGCCAAAATAGTGAGCTCGTGGCCGGGAGCGGTCGGACCCCGGTGAGAATACAGTGCTGCGGCGTCATGCTGCGCGCGCTGCTGCTGCTGGCGCTGGCGGCGCTGGGGCCGGGCGCCGCGCGCCGCCACGCGCCTGACCTGCGCGAGGACGAGCCCGCGCGCCGCACCACCCGACCCGCCGGTGAGTGCACACACCGCACAAGCCGCATGCACTGCACGCGCTGCCAACGATGCCGTCCGACGTAATTAAATGCACATCGATCTTTCTCATCTGCCCAGCGTCAGCGAGCCGCCCGCGCCGCCGCCGCTCAGGTGCGCACTCGCATAGGGAAACAGTGAACGGCTGTATGCACGTGTGTTTATATGTAAATAATTACATTCCGCGCCGGTTTCCGGCTATTAGATCCATGAAAATACATTCAAGTCTCAGAAAGGTAACTAGCAAGTCGTCTATGCTGTTTATCGATTCGCGTATCGTTATCAGTAGTCGATAGCACTGTACTCAGGATAATAAAAACAATACCACGTGAGAGCTACTAACTTTCGTCTCGACAATATCAACAAACATACAGAAATGTTGAGAGTTTCTATTTTCGGATATTGATACAATGCTAATCTGTTATCGGCCAAAGACTCTCGGCGAAGGTAATCTCTTAAACATTTGTAACTTTATCAATTTCTGACAAGGGGTCATTTCCAAGAGTTTTCAGGCTATCGTTACTAATCGTCGTGAACTAGTGTTAAGATGCATGTCTTTGTAGCACTACCTATAAATAATTCTTGTAGGCATGCGTTAATATTTATTTTATCCAACTGATCAATCAGTCATCTTCTTTATCTCTCAATTACCTACGAGGCGATATTGAAGAAATAATAAAAATGTGATCGTTGAGATAAGCTGGTTTTTCAAAGTAGAAACGTGTCTAGCACATTATTTTAACTTTATAATAATAAATAGTTATTTATTATGTAATCCAAATTAAAGAGGAGTTAAAATTGTATACATTATTTACAATAGACTCATCAATTATTTATTTATTTAGAAAACATTTATAGTTCAGTTAGATGCAATCACTATTAAGATAACAATAAAAAAGATTAGGTCGATTACAAAGTTAGAGGTTTCCTTACAATTGACGGCACGTTTGGCGTAGTGGTTGTTTGTGGTTATTTGTAAACGGACTCATGAAACACTGAGACAGGAGAAAATCAAAGAGAGGAGCAACGTTTTTTTTACAAGGCTGTTGTGACCCACTGCAGTGCAAAGACCCCACTCTTCTTCCACTTGTCTCTGTGCGGTTGCTACCAAGGACCAGTCTTCCTCGAACAAGCCCAGCTCATCCCAACGTTTTTATTAAAATAAAATAAAAATACCAATGAGTTATAAGTTATAGTTACGTACACATTGTCATTGAATTACTTAAAAGAGGATTAGACTGTCATGTCTATTTGCAATTACAGACAGAATGGTGTTGATGGTATTGTTGTCCTGCATCTGCACAAGCAGTGCGGCAGATTATGATTTTAGAGAAAAAAGTAAGCTTCATGAACAAGATCAGCCTGTCATAATGAAGCGTTATATAAAAAATCCAGTGCAGTGAATGGTACCTATTCATACTATATTTGTTAATGTAAGTTTAATCAAAATCCTATCAGGTTATTATTATTTATAAAAGCCGATAGTAACGCAAATCTGATACAAGTACCTTATTAATCTATGTCACTGTAATACCACAAGGCCTAATGTGGAAAATAAATTCGCATGAAGCATGACTTATGAAGTCGTATTGTGTTTGAGTTGTTATATCATCATCAGATACGCGAAGCACATGTGCACGAATATCAATGTCGTACGATTTTGCAATCTTATCGTATTGTATTATGACGATTGTTTCAAACGAACCAAAGATTTTATGTTAGTTTAGGCCTTTAATTTTATTACTTATTTATATTAATTACCTATTCTTACTGACATAATTATTTATTACGACGTGAAAACATTCATAACGCCAATAATTGCATCATATAAAAAATACTTAAACACGTAATTTTAATCACAATAATGGGTTTTCTTAGAGCAGCGAATACAACTGGTATAGTTATATGTAACTTCATAATGGATATTATATAAAATAAAATACTGTGGGTCTATTCCTACCTTACACTTCTGTGTATACCTCTGTGTAACCCTTCGGGAGATGGTATAGATATTATAAATAAAATGATCACATCTAATTAAGTGTACGACATTAGCCTTGTCCATGAGTGATGTCATTACTTTTATCGTCGGAATAGACAGCAAGGACTTTCTAAGTCCCGCCATCGGTTAATGTGACTCAACGGCCGTCAGCTTTCATTCATTTTCCGGACATGATA
This sequence comes from Acronicta alni, assembly GCA_964056405.1. Taxonomy (NCBI): domain Eukaryota; kingdom Metazoa; phylum Arthropoda; class Insecta; order Lepidoptera; family Noctuidae; genus Acronicta; species Acronicta alni. The sequence continues at coordinate 8,814,884 of OZ043927.1, read as the reverse complement.
AAAGTTACAAATGTTTGCCAAGATTGTATTAACAACTCTGCCAAAAATTGTATTACCGAGAAGAGAAAAAAGTTGTGCTCGTCTGTGATGTCTAGACAGGCGGCCGAGACAAGACGTGACGTGACGCGAAATTTTGAAGCCATTGTGGACGTTTTGACGAACCATTTGGCGGGATTTCTATAATTTTGTCCAGTTCCGGCTCTCTCAAAACTGTCACTCAAAACTGTGTAAGGACCGAGATCTATGTGTTGTTTGTTACCTATGTCTTACTTATAAGTATGAAGGTACACACAGAGCGTTATTAGAAGCAAACGCGTGACGTGCGGTAGCAGTGGGTGTCGGCTGAAAGGGCGCGCTAATTTCAGGTGGATGCTTGCGTAACTGTAGTACAAACGAAAACAACGCGGAACGACACCAATGCCCTCGTCACCTGACAACTTCGAATGTCACATTTCTTATAGATTGTGACGTGGTTTATCAACCCTGTCATTATCAACTGATACGTACGTAAAATCGTGGAACTATCACTTTTAGTAAATATTTTCTACGCTCATAATTCAGAAGACAATATAATGTCCAATAAGTACATAAATTAAAATAAGGCAGCAAAAATTACATAAAAGTGCTACCAAGAGCCTCATCTGTTCTTGGAAGTGTTCTCCGGGACAATAGGTCCAATTTATAAGGCAGATGGGTATAATTTACCTTAAGATTTTATTTATGGTAGAGGTGAAGTCGGTGGTTATAAAAACCGCAGTACCTACCTAATGAAACTATTTTGACACAAAAACTCCAGACTACTTAACTTTAACGTTATCATTTTTTTTTGCAAAACGATATAGTATTAAGTATTTGTTTATTATGAAAACGAATGTTTCAGTACCTAAAAACACCGGCAAACTGTTGTGTAGGTACAGCAGTAGACTCTGCCTAACCCTTTGGGATAAAGTAATGTTATGTTATGTTGCTCATGGGAATTTTTAAATGATGATAGGTAGTTAATCCAATAGGAGAGCGTAATTTTATTTTCTAGAGTAAAGTAAAAAATAATAATAATAACAGGACAGGAAGTCTTGACCAGAACTTCACGGATCATTAATAAATAAACATGAAAACAAAGTACACTTCGCGCATTGTTATTTTTAACACTATGATCGCTCCTTATCGAGCTGATCTTTTAACCCGCGAGCGGCACGGCATCAAAAATACTTTTTATACTCCCGATAATGGATATGTATTCGAAATTTGTTATTACTTTGACTTTTTAGTATATGCCGGCCGGTGATAGTTTTGGGCTGTGATGTCAGATTGTATTTTTATACTTACATGTCATGTTTGTAATGTCTAGCCGGTTTCCCTAAAAGGCCGTCCGCTTCGTCAAAAGTAAAATACATAGGCCCAACAACGATGTAACGGTGTAGGATGTGATCACCGAAGATTACTGGAAGATGTCTTCGAAGTATTCATTTGACCACCATGTTCTAGAATGTGGTACACCGCTGTTTATAGGGAATTATATTATGTATGTACATACATTATGTATTTAAACTTGATCAATGACTTATCTACTTATCATTAGCTGTGAAAATCAAACTAAGAAAACCTACTGTTATGGTGTTGGATGCTGTCTGTTAAGGATCTGAAATGTCGGGTTTTAACAGTACCAATATAACTCTATAAAATAAGTAAAAAATCGTTTCATTTCAATGTCTAATATTCGCGTAGGTAATTGTCAGAAATCGTTACGTCGGAATTATTGAATACTGTAATTAATTAACTATGTAATATGTACGTATTATGGAATAAAAAAAACCGTCTTATATAGGCGGTTTTTTGGTTTTTAAATAAATGCTAATGGCGCCTAAACTCATATTTGATTATCTTTTTGTATGTTTTTGGAATTTTCCATGCTAAGAATTTAAAGTTATTTAGCGAAGGAAAAATTGGCGGTGGCTTAGTAGTCATAGCGTCTGGTGTACCTAACCAGAAGACGAAGGTTCGAATTCTGCCCGCGGTCAATTTTTTCCTTCGCTAAATAACTCATATTTGATTTTTAAAATATTGCTATTCAACCGTATCTCATGATAGAGCCGACCCCAGCATAGTTGAGGAACAACTAGGATGATGATAATGTTAAGTTTTGTCATTTTCCATGACGTTTTTATTATGATCAAACCCGCGGTCAATAAGTGAAATGTAAAGATACAGAACCTCTTCGTTTACTTTTGATAACAATCTTAATTTTGGTTTTGCTGCTAAAAATAATACCTAATGCCCGAACGAAGCCATTCGACTCAAATGGTAATTATATTTTTAAATTATTGACTATTCAATTTTCATGTGAATTTCCGAACTAGGTAACAAATCCGCAAAGTCAAACAATAAAAAATGCAATTAACAATGCTTTGGACGCTGGAGGTCATTTAATGCACCAGCATTAGGCTAGATAACAATCTCAGCAAAAACGCAGAATGTGAAGTTGTAAAGTATGCAAGTTATTAGCGGATACCCAACCCTTATGTGTGGAATGTTTTAAATGCGCATTTATACGCAAATATTATATAAGATTGTTTGCGTGCACGCAGTCGCATCGCGCGCGGAATGAAAATGTATCTACTCACGCTTGATTGCGTCTCATTGTAACACCACTGCCGCGCTCCGATATCGTTCACTAATTGTCGCTTTACCTACTCGTATTATTTTACAATCGCCTTCTCCTGTATCGGAATTCCACTGGTAGGTCATTTGAATAAACTGTTAGTATAAACAAACGTGTCGACCGTACTCTATTAGATCTATTTAGATATAAACTAGTGACGTGACGCAGGCAAACAAGTACATAACTCAATAGATAGGTGTGATCCAGTGATCATACATCAATTGATACAGACAGGAAGATACACTATGCATTTTTCATAATCTACAATTCAACAATCATAATCAAATTCGATTGACAGATTTAAAGACTATCATCAACAGTACGATTTCAAAGTAAGAGCCGAGTGTGAATGTTGCCGTGCAGCTCATTGATGAAGTAAAGTTAATTTTGCAAGTTACAATCATATTGCATGGCGTCACTCGTAATGTCGTAAATCGTGGTTGGGTTGCGTTATGTCCGTGGCGCGGGCGCAGCGTCGCAGGACACTTATGTCCAATTCAGTCGCTGGGTCATTGCCCCGCAGCGAAGCTGGGCGTTACAAACGACCCGCTGACTGACGTCACGTCATTACCATTGCACTCAAATTGCATTACCCGAGGGCTTCATAAGTACACACACATCACTATCGATGCTCAAATCACTCTACTGCATAAACACATTATCTTTTACTATGTACAAACGAAAAACTGGAATAAATGCATAAAATTTTATCCGATAATAAAATATTCCAACGCGAAATTCATAGAAATCAAAAGAAATGTTCGAGATATGACGATCCTTGACATGTTGAGATTTTGCGTGTGGCAATTAAATCAATGTGTGTTAGATCTATATAAAAAAACAGGATATCAAATGGGGTGTGTGTTGACTGTTGTATTGGATTATGACGCGTTCTGCCGTAGGGCCATGTAAGACTATGCCTTAAATATACCATCTAGAATTACAATGAACATGGTGTTTGACCGCTAGCGTGTTCTCTGCACAAATATTAGCGCACTTAATTAACGCCCGACGAACTCACTTCCACGAAATTAATTGGGGTCAAAGAATTTGAGTGCATACATCTCAATTAAACCCAGCGCTACACCAGGAGTCATCGCCACATCCGAACACCGAAATAATTCAATATATTTTAATCACACCGGACTTACTCATGTGACCTCTGGAAATAAATAACTCCGTGTCATTTGTAATCCCTGACGGCTCCTACAAGTATCCGCAGACAATAGACATTAATTTTCAAAGGCGCGGGATAGGAATGTCGTCAGCGCAGGTAGAATTTTTGGCACCTTTATGATCAGATCCTGACGTGTCATAAGCCACCCACGGGTCCTGATTAAGCCGGTAGCCTACAAAGGCGCCGGGTCGACCATAATACTGTAGGATTATACGAAGCGAACGACGAGCGGGTCGTCGGCCTGCGGTGCCCTCGCATGCTACAATTGCACACAATATGCCTCCGCGCGACCCGCCAGCCCAAAAAGTTAGAAAAGTATCGCACGGTGGTGGGACGCTGCGGCCGCGCCGCCTCGATACCATCTCGGCGCCACGCGGCCGCCGCACCGCACCGCGCCGCCTCCTCGCCGTCGCTAATGCCGCGCTGCGTGCCACCTACACCTTGTCTCGATTCTTAAATTCGATCATTTTGTAGCTGTCCGGGCCCCTAAGGAGCACGTCCGGTGTCAGAGATGCCACCGCCGGCATTTAATTAGAAGAAGAACCTCTTAAGAACCCGTGAAATATTGCGCACCTTGGAGAATTTAAAATGTCCGAGATTGAATACGGAGAAACGATAAATGCAATTCGGAACTTTGAGCGATCCGATTTATTTTATGGACATTTTCGGCGTGGAACATTCGAATCTCGCAAACGACTGTTTATCTTTATTGATAATAAAAGTTTTGGATAATACGCGGTGTCGTCGAGCGCGGGCCGCGGGTGTGTCGGCCGAGTTACGGAGCTCCTCCCACGTACGGGTCTCGTTATGAACTTGAATTAAATGAATGACGCAGTTGTATGAATGGCGCGGGAATGAATGTGAGTCGGAAGTGCAAGCCGCGCTTCAGCACGCTAGCCCATTGCGGCCGCACGTGCATCCGCCGCGCATCGTGCATGCGCTGCGCCCGCGTCGCCATGCTGCCCCACGCTGCCCTAGCGCAACGCTACACCACTGCATTAGTCAATCGCAGTGACACAGGATAGGATAGGTATGGTGCATAAAGTCTAACATATTTACAGTTCCATCATTGGCATTTTTAGTGTAAGCAAAACCAATAATATCCGATGCTTTACGTCTCCACGCTCACGACAAGGGTATAAAATTTCATCAACCCGAAGATAAGAACAGTTGTAGTAATAATTAACATGATACAAATTACATATAACACTCGTGTACGAGTAAGTAATTTGCATGCGATTGTCTCGTAAACATCAGAGTTCACTGCGCAATATTTTAATTATTCATACTGGGGAATGAATAACGAGACCCTTAGTTTGAGTTAATACTAACGTTCAATATAAATGTGCGTAGTGAACTAGCTAATTAGGACAGTGTTGTGCCTACGTCATGAAGGACATTTCTTGCGCTGGCTGGACTATACATCGATAGCAATTAATTGTTGAGCAATAGTAAGTTGATAAGTGAATCGTAATGCTCACAGGTGTGACGAGGCATCGTCATCGTTTGTTTACCACATACACGTGCATATATTAACAATTAATTATTGTAATTGAAAAGTAATTAGCCTCATTAGCTTAGTGGTCGTAAGCGCAATTGCTACACTATAGGTCTTGGGTTCGATAAAGTCGAGCAAAGTTTTATTGGGTTTTCTATGAAATTCTAACTCGGAGTTTGGATTTGTGCCCGGTTAGTGGCAATAGGCTCGCCTCCTATAACATAGGACCTAAACATACTGGCGAGGGTATACATTAGTACATTTCTACCAAACTAGTTAGACACTAGTTGTCAGCGTGTTGATTTTGAAGTCATTGTATTGATTACCGACTAAGTAAGTATATTTATTTTCCCATCACAACAGTTACTTTACATGCTTTGTGTCATAATAAATTTACCATATCTAAAGCTAACTTTGTGAGAGACTGGTGCCTGATGTAGGTTTGTGCTACGCACCTGTATTACAGGTCACCAGGACCCTCCCGCAGTCAATTAATAGAGATGCAAAAATATTATTTAAAAATGAAAAACAAACAAAATAGAAAGAAATAAACAGATAAACTAAGTGGAAGGTTTTTGATGACCACTTCTAAATAAATATGTATTATGTATGTATTTATTACCGCTATGTTTAGGTTATTTCTGCTAGGTATGTAGGCTGCATTTATTTCTGTATCTCAAATAAGCGAATTATTTTAAAATGCTAAGGGCGTAGAGCCACTGTAGAGCTCCCAAACTGAAACTATGTAGAGTTCGTTGCGAGTTAGGATGATGAGACTATCATACATTATATTACCTCTGTGGTCTAGCGGTTCGTGTGCCGGACTGCTGATCATAGGGTCGTGGGTTTGATTCCCACAGGACACAAATATTTGTGTGGGTAAAACATGAGTATTTGTGTTTGTCTGGGTGTTTCTTATGTATTATAAGTATGTATTTACAAAAAAAAAGTATATAAGTATTTTTCATTTTTGTATTTTCATTGTCTAGTACCCATAGTACAAGCTCGCTTTGTTTGGGACTAGATGGTGTTGTGTAAAAATGTCCCAAAAATATATATAATGTATATTATAATACCATAATAATGTCATAGGTATAATCTTATAAGACAACCGGATACTGAGTCTAACTAACGTATTAATTATGAATAAACCTATTTTTCTTACTAAAAATAATACATCAAGTGGCTTAAGATATTTACTAGATATTATAAAGATAAAATCGGCTCTTTCTAATTAATTAGTAGGCCTATCGGATACTCATAAATCTTGTAAGCTTCGACAGCAAATGGAATGGAAATAATGTTTAAAATGGGCATATTATAAAAATATTAGCGGATCTGACAGACGTTGTCCAGTCTAAATAATAAACACTAGTCCTGACTTTTCTTTTTGCTCGGCTCCCAAGTGTCGCAGCGATGATAAATGACAAACCTATGATTTTCCCCAAGAAATGGACTGTCAAATGCAATATATTTTTTAAATACAACTGGTAGTTTCAGAGATTAGCGCGTTCAAACAAAAAAACTGGTCAGCTTTATTATATTATGTTGTACATAATAGAAATTACAATTTATTGTTTTAGGGTTGATTATTAAGTACTCTTATAGGTATTTATAAATTAGGAGGTGGAGATTTATTCGCTTTATTAAGACCTAGCTGTGTCCAGCGGTATAAACGTTCATCTTGTAATTATTCTCAATCAAATTTTTTTTTACGACAATTACAGTTAAAAATCCCATTTTACACCCTAAAATTTTCATTAGAATCCGTAATGCCGTTTCTGAAATAACCTTTCACAGATGGACAAAAATTCTAAAAACGGTAATTTATGATTTTAGATATCGTATAAATAGCGATAAACTACTGGGATTATGGGGGTTTGGTGGAATGTAACCTCTATTGCCAGAGGAAAACAGAGTTTGCCTTACAGCCTTGAACATACATCCTTAGGGATGGCAGACGGTGACTCGCCACCTCACTAGCTAGACCCACCGAAAAGCTGCTAGTACAAGCAGAAGGCGGTAACAGCGGTGCGAGCGGCTAGGGGTGTATAGAGGTGCGGCCCCGGTTTCACCATCGCGGGTCTTTAAAGACACTTCCACCCGCAAGCATATAGCTCTGGCGGCCCCCTCTGGCCGGCCAGTTAAGGCAAGACAGAGTTGAGAGTCCTTCGGGCGTTCCACTCCAGCTACCCAATATGGGAAAAGTGGAGACGAGGCCCTGACTGACTCTCTGGGGCAATAAGGACTGCAGGTCGCCACTTACCATCAGCTCGCCTGGGGTTTGAACGCTTTTCTTTTGACCTTATGACACATTTTTTATTTTATTGTTATAGGTTTGTAGTAATAATCTACCTTCCAGTTTTATAGTTTTCTTACGTAATTTTTAAATGACAAGAACGGTAATTAAAGGGTATTTTTTCATATTATATTCCATATGTAGATGTTATTTTTCTATCGGATTTTTTTCTTTAATTACAACTTTGAACATTTTTTTGTTTGACTGTACTTTTTGACTTCAACAATTGATTTTAGTATTAATTTATTGGTGGTCCCAGTCGCCGGAAGAAAAATATTAAAATAAATTGATCCGGCGACTGGGACCGCGGTTCGAGTTAATTGCGGTCCCGGTCGCCGGAATCCTCCAAAACTGAATGATCTGTTGAATCTCTTTCAAAGTTTGTGGCGTTTTGTCTACTCTTATAATGGTTCATATATGTTCAACCAATACCGAGGACTCAAGCAGTATTTCATTATGGTCAACGTGCCGGAGTAAAAAAATAATATTACCTTATTTAAAAAGCTATTATGTAAATTGAAGCGAATTAAAAATCCAGCGAATATTTTTTGTTTGCATCAATGCCGTGCTCGTTGCGTAGGTATCACCTTGACAAATAAAAAGTACTGGAACCCGTCAAACGTGCCTATAATAAAATTTCCTCGTTTCTTACACATATGTACTGGTATCACAGTTCACTAACTGGTGGCAAACAAACAGACTGACAGACTTTGCAAATAAAAACCGGCATTACGTGGGTATACAAGTGTTTATTGTTTGTTTAGAAGTTAATTTTCTTTACAGTACCAATTGGCATGAGAATCGTTTGCATTGGCTTGTGAAAACAAAAAACGGACAGTTTATTATTTCTATATCTCTTTATCTCTACATTTGTTTGTTTTTTAAGAAATACATTTTCATAATGGTGCGGTGTATGTATGTCGGATGTTGGTATTCACATAAAAGAGAAATACACATTTATAGCTTCATCAACTTAACGGTAGCTGATGAAGCTATAAATGTAGGTATATTTTCCTCTCGGTTGATTGAAATAACAAATAATACAGAATAATAATATCAAATGATATAGGAAAACTCTCGTGATTCGTTCTTCGTGGGCTCAAATATGCTTTCATTAAGCTTTATTGTTATCTGTATTTACATACATACATTTTTAATTGTTTGATACTAGGCGTTCTACAATAACTTCGTACAATTACTAACATTAGTTTAAACTCACATCTTCCTAAAACTATTACGAAATTAAAGTACAAATATAGGGCCATATATAAATCCAGACTCGGAAAATTTGTAGTCGCGCTTCGTTCGCGTCAAGTACTGCACTCACAGTCTCTCCTTTTGGCGCCGAATGTCAATTTCCTAGAGATTGGCCATTGCCGAAGCCGTTCGAGCGTCGACAACAAACACAAGTCTCTGTATGAAGGTTCGTTTACGAATTTCACATTTATTTCAAAAGCTTTAATGTTGATAATCCCGTGGTGACACTTTGTTTATTCACGCAGCACGTAATGGATCCGAGCACTCTTCTCAATCGCTCGCGAAACGTGTTTGGATAAATGCTAGTGTGACTTTCATATCCAAGCTCTTGAGCGCAAAGCCTGTAAGTGCCAATGTGTGTAAACTATGTCCTTATGCGTGAGTATTTTAAGTTATGTTGTCAAACGACTTAGAGATGTTCCACAAAGTATGCAGTTACGTTATTATCAGTCCTGACAGCAATGACACTCGAGAGTATGTGTTCACTTTAATACAAAGTAAAGTGTTATAGAGCTTGTGTGTTAGCGAAGTAGGTAGGCAGGCGTTCTTAATAGAATATCATTATTGCAATGCATGCGTAATTAGTTGTGCGTACAGTTTTCTATGGCGTCAAATGACTCCCCATTCTTGTGTACTATGAGGTTGAGCGTGGGTATTTGATAACAATGCAATTAATTAAACATATTTTTAGATTGCAATGTTCCATTCCAAAGTTAGAATATATGTAAATGCTTATGGAAGCACTTAGACATCCATATGTCGGAGACATTTAAATAAGACCATCCTTCCATTGTTCTGTAATGTGGTAATGTAAAATAGTTTATACTCAGAATAGTGTTTTGTAATTAGGACCGCACTAATGCAGTCGTCACACAGCTATTTATAATAGTGTCCGAGCAAATAATAATGTGTGCACGTGTAGTGTAGTTAGAAACAGGAGCGATTGATTGCGGTGTAGAGTATCAACGGTCGTCTCGCTGTCTGCGGGCTGTAGCGAGCTCGAGGGCATTCATTACTAATCCTATATTGTGGAGATAATTGAGCTACGCGTACGCTCTTCGGTGGTATAGGAAAAAACTGGAACATTTGTAGTAGTGCGATATGTACATAACGTATGTACTGTACGTAATGACAGTGCGTCGACCTCGCGACAGGGGCGCATGAAGTACAGCCTCGCGCTTGATGAATGTTTTCCTGCTATAAACCATTGTTTTACAGTGTTCATGTTCGATGTTCCAGAAAGAATACAATGTGGACATGTTTTATGGGTACTGAAAACAAATCATCGAGCGTGAAGTACTTGCTTGGTTATCGAGTTTCACTGGCACTGCCACTGTATATATGACAGTGTGTATTCTCTATCAAACAAATTACAGTTCTTATTTATCCAACGCCACTTACCTGGATGCTATCTTGAATGTTATGATTCTTTGTGCAGTAGTGTGCAGGTATGTCTCTGCGGAAGAGACATCTCAAGTTAGTCCGGGTTCGATTCTCGGCTTATAGTTACTTTAGGTATGATCTTTCAGGTGTAATTTGAATATAATATGTGTGCTTTGTCACGGTTTTTTCTAACATCTAAAAATACGTGATAGCGTCGCTATTCTAGTGCGTCTCGGTAGCTTTTACATTTTCAATAAAATATTATATTTTAACTATCATATAATTTCGATTTCCGTTCTGTTATGATTTAGGTACATAGTACATAAGTGTCAGAGTTACATATTTGATTTCTTGCTCCGCTTCATTTACTACCTACCAGTATTTTTTTAATCTTCGACCCACACTAGGATTTTCTTCTGTATCGTTGGTGCGTTTACAAACACAAACTTTCACATGCACAAACACCCAGACCCGGAACAACCACATGTAGGTCATACAAATATTTCCACAGTTCGCTAGTATTTTGGTCTCATGTAATAGAGGGCGAATCTATTGCCATTAACCAGGCACAATTCCAAACTCCGAGCTGCTACTGAGATTTTATTGAAAATCCCGACCTGAGTATCGCACTCTAACTCTATTGTGCCAGTCGCGCTTTCGATCGCTAGGCTAATGAGGCAGTTACTATTATTATTGGCTTGCAGATTATTATATTAGAATTTTGAAAAACGAGAGCTTGTGCTAAGATGTCAAGTCAAAATTACTGGCTGATCAGTCTAAATAGGGGGCAGTCGGTCCGGTTGTACAGTTGCGCTCCTTAGATGGGCACCGACGGCGCCCGTTTCTCTTGGCGCGGCTGCAGCGGCGCGAGCGCAGCGGTGCTCCTCGCGACGAGCGGACACCACTCGCATAAAGGGCACGCCTACTCTGACGACACACAAATACACTCCAAGCCGACACCGCGATGTGGCGAAACGCACAAAAACTTTCATCTCTATTCTAACCTACGCTCATTTTAGTAGGCCCAAAATAACAATACTCGGTCACATTAATAGCCGCATCAAAATAGATCCATAAGCAGAATCCGATGAATCACTATCACAAAATGCTGAGAAAATAAAAATAATGATAAAATTCTCGCGAGGTTGGTAGTGAACGGCTCTACACTAAAGCTCTCAAGACCGCACACTGTCAAAATATTGTCAAAGTGAATTCCGCGCGTCCAATATATTATAATAATTTTCCACTTGGCAATAATCCTAGCGATTTATTTGGATCCCAGTAGATATTAACCGCATACCGCATATATCTAGACGCAGCGTCATGCGTGTTCTCGGCTAGGTTGTTGAACCTCCTTTTATTAAGACTGACAAAAGCGGGCGAATAGAAAAGTTTTGCACTTCAACTTTAGGCAATTATCGTGCGGCGGTCGGCGGCGATGTGTCTCATTGTCACGGCGATATATTTAGTGGTGATGGCGCGTCACGCGACGCTGCGGATGCGTCTGTCTTCGCGTGCGAGCCGCGCGCGCGCCGCTCGCCGCTCTGCGCTGCATCCCCGACCAGCGCCTGCACTACTCATTTGGCAAGGTCCCGAACTCCCGATACTTAATGAGAGCGAGACGCGTTTCCGCTGGACCTCGTAAACGCGTCTAAACGTTTCTATTTGACGCGTTCGTCTATTGATTTGCGTCAAACATTTACTACCGACAAACAATAATGTAAACTACGTCAACAATTTTCCTAATTAGATACATTTAACTTGGGTTATTCTTCCGCAGTATGGTCAACAGTGTATATATTTACATATACATATATGTATGTTAATATTCTTAATCTTACCTACACAAAGTCCTTCAAGTTATTAAACACTTTTTCATTTTGATTCACACATGTCTAATTTGCTCATAGGTACTGATAGATAAGCTAGGTGTAGTGGAATAAAAATTGGAAGGTAGTCTTTATCGTCACACATCTAAAGAATTCATGGAAAACTCTATTTTATTCTACATAATATAATTTATGGGTAATATTAAAATGTTTCAAAGATTTAGATTTCATTTAGTTTCTTACAAAAGATAACGAATTCCTCGCAACTATTATGGTTACAGATAAAACTTCACGTTACGATAACATTTCAGAGAAAAGGTACTTTTCCAGAGATTGACACCTGACTGTCGGTATTGCATAACAGTGATAATTGTTAGCCGGTCATTGACCTCTACTTACTATGCCGCCATAGAACGCCGCCCCCGCCCTACCTTTGCCGCCTAACAAATAATCTGCCCAACGTATGTAATATCTTGCAGTTTGGGTTTTACTCTTAAAATTTAATACTACTACTACTAAATAGTATTAAAATTTGTTAGAGCCTAGAAAATTTTGAGTCATAAAAATAGAAACCATACATTATGATTATAAAATGTGTTACATATATCCATAATGTAATTTTTCCTATGGATGTGAACGAACATGAACACTAGTAGGTACTATTACGTAGTTATACGTGTGTACAAAGGTAGTCAGGTATATAACAATTTCTTCTCGCACCAATCAATCTTTCAGTCGATATGTTACCTTTCATACAGTATCAGCTGACTTCAGCACTATCTTGCTAGTGTCAATTTAAAGTCTTCATGTGATGTATGTAAATAATAATATTGATAAATGTGCATGTTTGATGTGTGATCCGCTACAATGATCGAGTCGTCGACATGTCAGGCAGCAAGTGACGAGCGGTGGCGCACCGTGAGTCACATGCGCGCGCGGCGGGGTGTGAGAACACGCGGCGCGGCAGCAGCGCGGCGCGGTGGCGCGGCGGCGGTGGCCCAGCCATATTTTTATTCGTCCATATCTGTGATCGGCGCCTGCTCCATTAGTCATGTGACAGTATCGACACGAGATCGGTTCTCTCGACCCTCTTTAATTCCAGTCGACGCCCGCGAGACTGCACTCGTGGTCGTATGCAAATTTACACGTTTGCGGCTAGCTGATGAATGATGTACTGACACGATCCCGGCCGTCTGTTGCTGCGCGAAGCCTTACCGCGATAACTCTTGCAGATATTTGTATCATTGAGCGTTTGGAAAATGTTAGATGAGTCACTATACAATCCGCAGTGTTGGAAATAATAAATAGGCAAACACTATCGAAGGTCGACTGAACTAATTTTGTTTACAAGAGTACGTAGACCTTTGATGAGATCATTTGTATCAATTCTAAATAAAAATAGTAGGTAGATGGTGATTCGTATGTGACGGTGTAAATGCGCACCGCTCGCGTTGGCAGCTGGGTCAAGGAGGCCGCTTTTTCGAGGATTGTAGTGATTATGATTGACACTAATTGTGATTTTTGAAAGTTAGCTAATAGTTTCGAAATGTAGCAATGTAGTGCATGGCAGCACAGGAATAGTATGCGTCGGCGGGTGAGCGAGGGTCATTGAGCTCGCTCTGACTCACCGCATGCGACGTACGTAGTCTCTATCACATTAATACTTTCTTATAAGGTTGTCGCGTTTAAATAATGCATGTTATGCAACTGGTTGCAATTTGTGCTCTCTTGCGGCCGTGCTAAATTGTTGCACGGTCTCACGCCTCCCGCATATACATACGAGTTACTATACATGCGTACATTACGTTCATATCGAACAGTTTTATTTGGGTCATTAGCATTATATTTAAAGTAATTGTACGATTTTCAAAAACCAAATAAAAATGCAGTTTTAATGCAGGATATTTTGTTTTTAATTACAAGAATTTGTGTTTGGTGTTTTCCTTGGTTTGTAAAGTTTACTATTTGTATATATTTTCTTTACACGTGATTTTAACCGAATTCCACTACTCTCGCACTACGGAACAAGCTCTCTGTTTTGCAGGGGACTATACACCAGGAGACCCAGGCTCGAAACAAGTATTGTCTCCGGTGGGAGTCGAATCCATGACACCCAGCGCAATGGTAGGTAGTGGCAGGTGACCACCTCAATCACTTCGCCAAATGTGCAGTCACATACAATACTTTTTTTTTTTTTGTTTACGGGGTGAAACCTTCAAAAGGCAACCGGTCTACGGGGGTTAGACCGGGGAGTGTGGGATTCTTACCCACTAAAACCACCCCGGTGGCCACCATCAGCACATGAAGGGGGGCACTGAGTCCTCTTAATAGACCACCCCAGAACCCCCCTGTGCACCGCCTATTAAGGCACATCCCTGGGGCACATACAAAACCTAGTATACTTGAATGTTTCTGAAAGATTTTATAACTTTGCCTGATCTTGTTATGCAGTAAGTAGTACCTATTTACTAAAGTTGTTTTTATGCAGTTTTTTAATAATTTTTTTTTTTACGTATTTATTACAACGTGCTATACTCGATAATACGTTGAAAAATTCTGTGTGAGGTTGCCGAAGTCTGTAGGGCGTGAAGGCACGCGGCACCTTGCGCCTTACTCATATCAACTCCATCTTCAACAAACGGCTATGTCGCATACCAACTAAGGAATCTTACGATTTATTTGCTGACACAGCTAACAAATCTAATGACCCATCCGATGTATGACGATATTTTGCGTTAACTAATAATCGTATTATTGGACTTCAGGCTGTTTCTTTAGTAAGTTACGGCACATGCGTGGAGTGATAATTATTTTAGTGAGTCGACAAGACAAAATGTAATGTTCAGAGCCGACACAGGACCGGCATTAAAGACATTATCGTGTTATCGATCAGCGTCCTTAAAGCGGTTTGCAATTAGTGTTACCTTAAGCGATGCAAGTGCGGACCTCCCGCGCACGGCGCGAGACGCAGTGCGCCGGCGCCGCCTGCTTGTCTTTATGAAATTATCACTAAATTGAGAGATAAAACTCGCTCTTTCTGACGCGATAATAGCCGCCCCCGGCAGTTGCGTTTTCCTATTCATGTCTCGTTTAACGTACATTTTGATCATCCTTTTGATTGAAACGTAACTTATAGCCATGCAGGAATTTTTGTTCTGGTCTTGATTTTTTCCTGTACACATTTTCGTTCTTAGAAATGTTTTATGAGTAATACGTACATGGTACATACAGGTAGGTATGTACCTACTTGACACAAATATGTATATTAGAAATTAGAAAGTGGGTCTACTCTAGAGTGACTAAAACATTTGTAGGTACCTGCTAATAGCTCCTTTACTTCACATAAAGAAGGTACACATATATTATATTGAACCCTTTGTTCTCTGTTTTATTTACCTAATTTTCAATAAAGAAATCTTCATTATCCTATTAAATCTACAACATATTTGTACCAATACATAATTGTGTTATAATGACTAAGACAGTAGGTATTTAGTTACATTTAAAGAGTGAGTACGGCATAAATAGTCAGTATCGCATAGGGCGTTCGGTTGCCTTAAAAGGCACTGTCACTTACAAGAGGCCTTTCATAACACTTAATAAGATGCAGTGCGAGTGTAAAAATTCGTGATGGATCCGTGAGAGCAGTCACGAGGCGCCCGGGGCCGTGGGACATGGCGACTTTGTTTTATTTTCATTGGCTTATGTAGTGCCGGCTGCTAATTACACGGCGGGTTGCTTTTTAACGAGCACTCATTCAGCTGAACGGCACGCGCACGCGCGCCGGCCTCGGCGCCCGCGCCTTCGTGGTTTCACGTCACGTTATAAATATGACCATGCTTTTTAATACCCACTCGCATTAGCGAAATTCGCTTTGCCGAACGCCGACCCAAAGTACATTTTGCATGAAATTGCGGCCACGCACGCATTTAATTGCTGCGAATATCTGAGCTGAGACCATTCATGTTTACTCGGAGGGCGTTCCCTCCCCAGCGGCGTTGCAGCTAGTTGCAACTAAAGCTAATAAAATATCCTCTGGTAATGTCAACGGAAACTAGATTGTAATTAACGACTATTAGTCTACAGACAGTCTATTTCTAATATAGGAGTAGGAACTCGATTCGTTGCATCTATATTTTAATTAAAACTTTCGTAGTTTGTAAATTTGTAAACAAAAATAATTAGGAGAAGTGTTCGCGACCAGACATCGAAAACTAGAAGTAAACAAGCGAAATATTTGCTTACCGTCTTTTATTTCAACACTGAATAAATTGTGTTAAAATTTGTGTGATTTTTAACGACTTAATGTATGTTGGTCCATAAATTTATTAGCACATTTTACGTGAATGCTCAGACATTTTACGAGGTATTTGATAATAGAACAGAATGTGTTGAACACTGTTGGGACCGAGTAATTCGGTCAGAGCGAAATAGTGCTTCGTTGATATACAGGTATGAGCCCCTCATAAATTAGCGTTACTTACGTGGACACACAGTGTGTGCTGGGAAAACCCACTAGCAGACGGTGTGACGGGTGGCATCGGTGGGAAGTTGGGCATTTCGCGTATTACCCTGTCCCTTATCCCTTTCATTTTACAGATAAACAGTTACCAAAGTTACAAACAACCTTGAAATTGGGAATGAGTCACTAAATGACGTTTATTTAATTAGATAAAATTAATGATAGATAATAAACAATCTAAATGATTTAATAAATCATCACAATTATAAGATAATCTGATAAAGAAATTATTAGATATTTTAATACCACAGGGAAATGCAGTAGTCATAAGTCATAAGTCATTGATTTGCAATGAATGTAGGTAACAAAATATTGGTGTTATTAAACAATTGGATCCAGTACATTCTACCTTAAGGCATGCAAAACCTATACTAAAGGTAATAAATCCTGTATTTCTCATCCCCTTCGAGAACCTTCCTCAAATGTATGGGTGCCAAACTGTTATAATCTAATAATAAATTAATAAATAAATCTAATATATATCAGTGATATAGTATATACTTAAGCTCGTAACCCGTATTATTTGAAGTGTTAAGTCGTGTTGCACATCATAAAGGTGCAAAAATAATATTCGTGATCGTATATTTACAACCTCCTGAGATCATCCAGTCTTGTATACAAAGCTGCTCTAACATATTACGTGTGTATGACGTAGCCGACTCTACTATATCGATCGCTTATACATAAACAGTTAAATAATGTATACTTATATTTGTTTTACGCAGTTGTTAACTGGATGGAGCGCCCACTTCGAATTTAGGTTACGTTTATCGATTGTTTTAAGAGCACATAAATATTTCTGAGCTGAATTGAAACAATTTCAAACGCGAGAGCAATTTGAGGCAAAATTTAGGTACGTCTGTTGATGAAGTAGTAGTGTAATGTAAAATAACGATAAAGGAGGTTGCGCGAGAGTGACGGCTCGTTGACGGGTGGCGTCGCATCGCTGCGCCGGCCCTCGATATCGATCTCGACTCGAAACGCAGCCTTCCAAATAGGGAGTCCTCTGCTCCCAAATAGGCGCTGGCGACTGACGCTGCTGCCGCCACAGCTATCGAGGACGCAACTCGGCCCTCTCGCCTCCTTTCATTGTCTACGCGTTTTTGTTCGATTTATGACCAATATTGTTCCATGGTTGATGTCCACATAGAACAATTCAGAGTTGAGAACGTCTAGTTGCCGAGCGTGCATTACGTCACTGCAGATAATTGTCCATGCTAAAGGTCGATTGGTCATCAGTTCCTTTGTTATTTGACGTCTACAGTCGAAATAAACACTGAAGTTTATTCCACTATGATGTAAATTACATAATCTATTATGTTTAAGAGTAGTTGTATTGCGAAGATTAGCATGACATATAATAATGCATGTAGAAGGGTTCAGGATGAGCTACCTCCAGCAAGATAAACGGTGCTCGCGCGCAGGAAGACGTGTGGGCTCGTTGTAGTTGGCGTTTGTAGCGACACCCACAGTCGCCACTCGAGCCGAGCCAATATTTCAAACTATTCAACAGAGAGTTTATCTTCTTTTCAGACATGTTTATGCGGGCATTTCTCTTAACGAGTAACTGCGGTTACCGAGATTTCATTGTCATACACGGCCTGTTACAACTAAATGCTCTCGTGGTGGCACCGAGGCCTTGAATATGATTCTTACGCCGCGATAAAAAACGAGTATGGGGCCAATAACTTTGAACTGCAGTCGACGTTCAACCGACACTATTAATTGCAAATGGACTACAAATGGAGGTCAATTGGTACAAAAAGCATTCATGTCGTGGGCGTATGTCGGCGTATTGTTCACAGATTCGTAGATGTAGCCATCAGTCTTGCGGAGAATGTGGCAGATTTTAAATAAACTGTAAAGGATTATGCATGCGTGCACGCGGGCGGCCCTGAGGTATCGCAGCATTGTATTCAAATCCGGGCGCGTCACCACTGCGGGCGCATAGGGCGAGCGCGACGCAAGACGCGAAGCGCCCGCGTCGGCCATTACTCAAACTCGCCGACACGCCCTTCGCCCTCCATTTGTTATCACCTTTTCATTCTATTTTGAGTTCAGCAACATAGTAATTAATGAAAGCACTAGAAATGTCCCAGTTTTTCCCTTGCCGACGAGTTTAAAAGGAAAGCTCGAGTTAGTGGTTGTCTTGACGACGCCTGAAAATGACTCCATGTGCTGTCGTTGCGTTTATCTATCTAAGTACCTTATGCACGTTCCTGATGTGATCGGATGGGATCCTGTGGCGCACTTTACTGTATCTAACACCTGCTGACGTATCATTCACTAGGACATCTATTGATACATGAAACTGACATAAGACACTCCACAGAACGCTATTACTAGGGCTGCTGCAATTGTATGTTATGTTCAAGCGTTGTTGTTGATTTGATGTATAATATTTTTACACAGATTACAGGGCCATAAACAAAATTGATCTTTAATGGCTAAATTCTGGATGGTGGAAGTTTCTTTTGCTTATACGCAACCTCCGCTTGAGACAGCTAAGCAATACCTACGTATCACTTAAGTACTTACAAAATCCGTTTAATAAAGTTATTATTTTTATGACTTTCCGAATAATTTTAACTCATATTATATCGTGTTTAGATTTTATGTTCAATATTTTATTAAAATTGGATCTGTGTTGCTTCAGCGACGGTATTTATAGGCTAAAGGTAGGTACCTAAATTATTCCTAAAGTCGGGTTCCAAATTTAAATTTTAATTAGGGCGGCCAGAGCCGCGGGCGCAGAGAGGCGCCCTGTCACCAAACACGTATAAATAACGCTTTTAGCTCAGCGCCCGAGTGGCTCTTTCGCCACATTTCTTAAATAATAACTTTTCATAATTATGATAAAAGCAATGTCTAAAAAGGGGTACATGAACATAATTCAGTCGGTTACTAACGACTAGTAATCTTTTAATTCAGTAGATATTATTTCTAGTGATTACATTATTGGTCTTTCCTTCCTTATTATGACATATCAGTATAGAGTATCATGAGTGTTATCTTGATACTATCATTGATAAGTTTCGCGGAAAGTGGAGAGCGCGATACTGACTATCGTTGTTAAGATTATCTTGACTGATTAGTGACTCTGCCAAAACGTAGAGAGTTTAATATTCACTATTGTTTATTAGATTATCATAAACTGATTAGGTTTCTTGTAAATTGTAGAGTCATAATCGATGTTTATGGGAATTATCAAAGGGTTTATCCGGTGATATGGAACTTAAAGAAAATATAGAGTCCATCACAATAATGAAATAGGTTAGTCTAATTTCTCCTCGTATGCACAAGTTTATCGTAGCTGGCAAGTTTTTTAGAAATCTCACACGTGTTTAGAGTGTGAGATTACCTATTGAAAGAAATAAATATTAAATAAAAGTAGGTATTAGAACTTAGTAAATATTATAATTATAATGATACGATGATATGTTTAATAAGAACAGATTCCTAAAGACGAGTACGATATGTGAAAAGGAAAATAGGCTAGTCCAATAAAAAGAAATATTAAGTAGTAATATCTATCTTTTATGATGCAGATATAGAGCAATATTGCAAATGAAAGCTTAGGTCAACCCTAGGGAAAGTCAGAAGTAAGTACCTACTCACAACATTATCCAATTCAAATATAAATACTCTTTAAAACGTCGTTTCTATTCCTTTTTGCGCAGCGCCTGCTTTTACGCCTTCGCAAATGTTTATTGATTTAACTTTATGATATTTGAGTGGAAATATGAAAACAAAATGGATAAGATAATCGAATTAAATTTTGTGCCGCTCGGCGACACGATTACTTGAGATGTAAATGACATGGCTTGCAACTATGCATCGGATATGTGTACAAGCAGCCCACCCGCGGAGCCTACGTACAGTCGACGCCATCATTATGAGACACGCATGCCATAATTTAACTTTATTTTTGACTTAATACTTTAATGAGACCCCATACTATATGCTAGTAATTATAGGTAGTCCTGTAATTGATGACGTTCTAAATTAAAACACAAGCTCGCCAATAAATATCCAAGGACTAAAGTTTGATTGGTTTTGCCTGACAGTAGTCTATCTGAATAGGATTT
The DNA here is from genome assembly GCA_964056405.1 of Acronicta alni. Classification (NCBI taxonomy): domain Eukaryota; kingdom Metazoa; phylum Arthropoda; class Insecta; order Lepidoptera; family Noctuidae; genus Acronicta; species Acronicta alni. The sequence continues at coordinate 8,794,172 of OZ043927.1, read as the reverse complement.
AATTTATGTGACATTTATTGCGGCAAATTAAAGCCCACTAATGTAGTTTAATGTCTAATATAATCAATGTCTTTGGGTCGATGGGTTCTTGGAAGCGCAGGTTTCTGGGTGTAATAATATTTAATCAAGCTGTTTATTAGCTATACACAAAACACAACAGAAAATGTCGTTGGATAAAGGCTTGCGCCGCCGCCGCGTCGATTCCAGTGTTTTATTTATTTGTAACTAAATCGACAACTGTGTGCGTGACATCTTGTTTGTCCCGCACACGTCCCGTGTCCGGCCGCGTCACGCATCGCGTTGTAGACGCGTGGCGGAGACACGTTTGTCCCGTAGTCACCGCGTCGCTGGCGTCCCCGCCCGCCCATTAATCTCCATATAATTAAATGATCAAGCAAATTTTTATTTAGACCAGGAAATGGGGTCAATCCCACGCCGCGCGGCGCTGCGTCTCGCCGTGTGGGGACCACACTGAAAACTGCGTGAAAGTTCAAAGACACCACTCGCAATGTTGCTAACAGTACCTACCTTATCTTATGTCCAACTACTTGACACGAGCTTTAGAGGAAAAGTGACATACACAATCTGCCTCGCTTTCACTTTAAAAACATTAGCAAGTTACTCTACAATAATTATCTCTGTTGTAAATTGTACACAAGTAGGTAATTGAATTTAATCTTGAAATTCAAATCACATTATACTTAATAACATGTTCATAATTTGTTTACAAGATTATTAAATTTGATTCGAATTATTATAATATTAATAATTTTTAAACATGTAAATTTCTGTCTCTCCCGATTATTTTAAATTTTATTAGTCGTTCTGGTTTCCATGAGCGCCCGGTTTGACTTGGACGTAATATTTATTTGATATACCTAAGGTCTTTCAAACTCAAAACAAATGTATCATTGTCGCTACGTGGTACATGTATAGTAACAAAATGCTTTAAGATAATATTTGCAAGCGTGCGCAAGAGTGGAGGTCTGGATAATTAGTTGGAGATTATTATGAGGCTTTCTACTAGGTCTGATAACGGTGCCACAAAACCATTAATGAGTGTACTCGCTTGGTGAAATCGCCGAGGAAAAATCTCAAGTCTTATTAACATAGTAGTAGAGCTAGTTTATTCATAATTGGCGGTTGTCTCCCTCCCCAGCGCGGTGCCGGTGCGTGCGGGTCCGCCCCGCGCATGCGCACAACGATCGTGCAAATAAATTGCGATCATAATATCGCGCGAAGGCGACCCAGCCCCGACCACAATTAAAATTTGCATTCTTGCCGTCTGATTGATAACTCTGTTGAGTAAGTGAGGCGGTATTTGGTTTGGGTAGGAGTAACCGAAGGTAATGACTAGCATTGCCATTCATTGTTTTTTTTACGAGTTATTGCTGAGTGAAGTCTGAAAACCTGCACTGCTAACGTGGTGTAGGTAGTACTAACTAACAAACTTTTGTTCTGGAAAACTTGCGCAATCGCGTCGCTAAAATTTTCCCTAAAGTTAACTTTTTTCATATACTTTTTTTCGTAGGTACAAGAACTATAAGTACTTACACAATTTTTATTTATTTAATAGTCTAGTAGTCGTAAGCGTGACTGATACATTCGAAGTCCTGGGTTTTGATTCCCAGGTCGAACAGTGTTATTGGCTTTTTTTCTATGAAATTTTCAATAGCATCTGGCAATATTTTATACTAGCGGGTTGCTAGTAGCCCTGGCTTCCCACGGGTGCAATGTACTACCTAATAACATGCATATATTATACATAAATATGACAGCCTATGACACTCACAAATAATGTGGCTTTCTATTGGTAAAAGAATTTTTAAAATCGGTTCAGTAGATCCAGAGATAACCCCCTAAAACCTCCCAAACTCAAAAACTTTACTTCTTTAAAATATTAGTATAGGAGACCTAAACCTACCGGCAAACTGTGGGTGTAGGTACATTAGTTTACCTCTGCCTAACCCTTCTGGAAATATATAGTACGAGATGGTATTTTAAATATATGTTATGTTGATTATAATAATATGTAACGCTTATATAATTATGTAACAAGAATTTAAAAATAAACACACAGTTACAGCTGTTTCGCGAAAATTATCGACGTTTGGAGAACATTGTAGAGTATTATCATGACGGATTATCATTCATCATAGCTCTTTTTTCAATGATCTGTTATGATTTATTAAATTAATTCCGTTAATAAACTGTTCACAAGTGTACTATGTATACTATGTTAACCGTTTCTTTTGTAAAATATAGCTAATTTTATCTCAGGGGACCAATAGGCACCTGAATAGGTGCCGAATCTTTAACTTATATTGTATATATATTAGAGGGGACGAATGGGTACCTTAAAAATAATATTTTTTATTAAAATATTAATTGGTTACCAGGAGACCAATGGGCACCTATATAGGGGCCGAATCCACAACTTTTATGCTGGGGGACGAATTTTAGGGGACGAATGGGCTCTGACCCGTTTATTATAACATGAATTAGTATCTATATCTTCTGCCACTACCTTGGTAAAGTACACAAATATATTATTCATTTAAATAGCAGACAACAAATAATTGCTATTTTTCATCAACGATATTATTTTTTTTACTAACGAACTATTTCGTAAAATTAATTTTAATTATGTTACAAAAACGAACTATTAACTTATTATATTAGGTACTAAGTGCTATTATCTGTATGTATATAATTATAATGGGGGAACTTCACACCTTTTGAATTTTTTTTATAATATTTTAATACTTAATTTTATCTAACAAATTTTCCTAATTAAACATAAGCCGAAAAGAATCGTCAAGTTTGCAGATGTTTTTGTAAGGAAGGTTTGAACCGCTTATGAGAGCTATATGCCTCATTGATCATATGATTGCAACCGCGTCTGCTGAGTTTGAGAGGATTCGATTTCCAGGTCGAGCAAAGTATTGTAGGGAATACCACTAGGTCATTCTCGGTATCAGCTCGGTGTTTAAATTTGTGTATGGTGGATAGGTTCGCCCCTATTACATGGGACTTAAAACATAGGTATCGCTGATAAAGAATACCAGCTACATAGGGAGAATTCTGCAGTATACCTCTGTCCAACCCATCGAGAAATACAGGCGTGATGTTATTATGTGTTTATGATGACAGATTGTTCGAATTCTCATTAGAATGAATATAATGTACCTTTGTCTGTGATGCGGAATATACTCATGTTCTGCCACCAGGGGACGTACCGACTATAACTCCAATTGTCGTCACTTTCCCTGTAGTCATGGCTATGGGATCCGTGAAATTCGCCACATGACCATGACAGGCTGCGGTCCAGCTGCCATTGGACCTCTTCAATGGGCGAGGACTTACCTCGAAGGCATGCGTGTGGCAACTACCCATGCCGCCTACTAGGATCATTATCTAGACGGGCGGCGGCATTCCCAATTCAGAAGCCTGCAGGCCACAGCTAATGAAAGCCGGAGGTCTGTCTGCAACCTCCAACAGCCGGTGCGTCTTCTAGGTGAAAGATCGATGTCTCTCTTCCTTTCTGCCGCCTGTTTACATACATAATGTTCCCACCTAAATTTAAGTGATTTTAAAGTTGCAGTAGAAATCAGAGCAGGAAAAAAGACTCACCATGGAGTTTCTTGCCGGTTCTTCTCCATATGAAACGACTAATTCTAACTATTTACTTAGATTCGACATTTCGTAAGAGTCTATACAAGACGAAACTATTTTTTGATTTTAATCCTATTGTTTCTGAAAGAAATTATAAACAATAAATAAATAGGGACATTTTTTACACCGCATTGTCTAGTCCCAAACTAAGCAGAGCTTGCACTATGGTTAGGTACTAGATAATGGATTTAAATATCATTTATATTTTGTAAATTTTTGTTTTGTAAATTCATGCTTATCTTATGATGTTTCTTAAGAAACATCCAGAAAACAAAAACACTTATTGCGCCATAGAAATAGATTATATCTCCCACAATCCCGAATAAAAATGTTAAATACTAGCCCATACTATATGGCAGTAAAAATTTACAACAAACTTCCACAACATATTAAACAAAAATCCAAACTTATTTTATTTAATAAAAAACTGAAATCGTATTTAATACAAAATTGCTTTTATTCCACTTCAGAATATTTAGAAAATAAATTACCATAATATAACATTAAATAATTATATTGTGTAACCAACCTGTTATTGTTTATATTAAGTTAATTTAAGTTTATTTTTATTTTTTATAGTTTATTACATTATGTTGCTATACCCTTACTGGGTTTCATGTTGAACCTATTTATAAACTATGTAACACATGAATGCAATAAATACTTGAATACATCATCACATAAATATTTTGTCCTGTGGGAATCGAACCCCTCGTGATCAGCAGCCCGACACTCGAACCACTAGATTACAAACGTCGTCATAAGAATGAATTGTACTCATAATAATGATCAACTTTTACTTTGGGAACAACCCTAGGTGAAAAGAAATCGATCGTCCTAATTAATATATTCTTCTTATTAGTAAATAGTTATTATTAAAACTACTCTACTGCAGAACAATTTAGAAGCAATTCTATTGTGGAACCTCTACAGGATTACTTTACAGGCACAACAACAGGATTCTGATAACCGATAGTGTCAGTATAGTGTTACACCTATCAAGGACCCTATAATTGCGAATGCATAATGTCCTAGAAAGCAGTAGAGATGTGGTCAGACATAAACCTTGTGATTGACACAACAGGATAAAGCTGAAGCAGACTTCGCAACGTTATAATATAATCAGAGTTAGCTTGAAATAGAAAACGTTAGAGCATTTGTGTCCACTGTTAGACTTGATTATACTGTCCCTTTCAGTACTTTTTTTTTTTTTTTTTATAGGTCGGACATAGTTTTTAGCTCGAGGGAGCTTTAAAAACTTAACCGGACTAGGTGGCGAGGCACCAAATGCCTCCAGCCAGGGGCAACTTATAAACTAAGCAACACAGCTAAGGGCGTCCCCTGCGGGACTCGAACCTCGGCTTAGGGCGTTGCTGGGGGGGCAGCTAGGGACGGCTGGATCTGGGTTTAAATTATTTATGGGCGAATTTAAAGCTACTGGCTCGGCACGGGCCGGCTCGAGCAAGGGACGGGGAGGATTACCGTTAAGGGGTCTTCGCGACGGGCCTCGCCGGCGAGGACGGTATATCGGGCGGCGTTTTTGTGCGTGTGTTTTGAGAGTGCTAGTCACTCTGTTTGACTCCTGCGCTAGGGTGATTTGGTCGTCAGGGTAAGTGAGTGCGTGCCTTGGGCGGCGCACTCTACTTATCTGAGAGGGTTTGTAGTCTACGCTACTGACTACAAGGGGATTAGGGTGAAGGGGGGCCAAATCGAAATAGCGCTTAGAGGCGCGTTTCATAAACTGCTTGATGGTAGGCAGTTTTAGGTCTAAGTGAAGGTCCCTATTGCGCACGTACCAAGGGGCGCCCGTGGCTTTGCGCATGAATCGGTTTTGAACCCCTTTCAGTACATAATGAAGGATACTTCTATAAGCTTATTTCAGTTGCGGGTTTCATTTATGTACGTGGAAAATAGTCTGTATATCGTCAGGTGTTTGATGGAAATTCAAACTTATGTTTCATCTTATGTCTACGAATACTAAAGGCTATTATATGTATAATGGTTATTATGTATGTGCTCAAGCTAGATAGGTAGTCAGGTACCTACGAGCAGTTGTAATAAAAATGTATCTCTACTCGATGCTGTTTTGTTTCTCATTAGTCACAATTTAGAGTAGCGGTCTCTTTAGCGAAAAACATGACGACGTTTTATTTCGACAGTAAGTAATGCTCCGTCATTTGTTTTTTGTGTGAAATCTATTCCTAAATGACAGATATGTTATTTTCCATGAGAAATATAATATGCATCGCCGGCTAAATCCGTGGTCCGATGGCGACACATGCTCGCAAAATATTTTTTAAGTTTGTTTTTATGAGGTGCAACTGTAAGACATTCACTCCCCAAGCATCCGTAGAATGATACTCAATAAATTATAAACGATATTTTCGTTGGTAAGTTGGCTCACGTCCACTGTTCGCTTCTGGACATTTTGTTATCATATTCAATAACAAGCCATTAAGTATCCGAATGATTTCACGAGTAGCGTACAGCGGTTTCTACGGAGCTTTAAGCCTACTACATAATGTTGAAACTCAAAGCTCATGCGTCGTTCCCGATATGGCGTTCAGCGGCACATTAAGTACCACCTCGTACTACTTAAACTGTCTTCACCTCGTAAAACTGTCGCAATATAATAGTATTCCGAAAATTATAAGAAAATAAAGATCACGCCGCCATTGCCAGTCGACGCTAAATAAGGAAGGAGAATGATTTGTATGATTTTTATGGTTCCTACTAATTGGTTCGACAATGTAAACGGCCTTTACGTCGCCTTCTTGCATTTTAATCAGGATACACTGGAAATAAACATATATAAGTTGAATTATGGACATATAGAACGAGAAGAACCAGTCACAATTGCGACAAGCAGGCGCCAGCCCCAGTCAATGAAGTCTACAATAATAAATAAAAGTTGAGGGAAACGAGACTCTATTAATACACAGACAATTTATGCTCCGCGATACCGACTGATGAACGTTTACAACCGTTGTGTTTTGTTTTTAAATTAATGTCTTAAATATCTGGTTAATTGATAAGTTTATCTAAATTATCTGCACCAAACACATTAATTTATTTAACACATTACAACTAAATAAAAAATGTTGAAAGATATATAATTTATTTTTGGTATTCGACGTAAGCGAACCGTCGAGAAATATGTGGTGCTATCAATAACTAGTCGGCTCGATATGACAGGAGCATATTTATGTGCCCTTTAATTTAAATAGGATAAAGTCGGTTATGAATCGTTAAGGACCACCGGCGAGAAGTTAAGGAGGCCTGTCAGAGGAGGGAATGGATATGTCTGTAGGAGCAGGAAGGCGCGCCGGGCGCCGATGTCGTCAACCTTGCAATGCATATTCCGTGTACATAATGTAAGCGAGGACGATTACACTCGAGTACAACTATAAAACGGCCTATTGCCATGATAACATCTCCAACAGATCCCTTGGGAAAAGAAAGCCAAATACCTGGGCGTGGTTCTAGATTACCGACTTACGTTCCGAGAGCACATAAAAACGGTGCGTTCGCGCGCCGCTTTTGCTCTAGGACGTCTACATGGCATGCTCAATGCACGCAGTAAACTCTCCCTTAAATACAAGGTGAGAATTTACGTGATGTGTATTCGCCCCATCATGACCTATGCGAGTGTCGTATTCGCTCACATAGAAAGTCCCGCTATCCATAGGATGCAGACCCTCCAAAACCGATTCATGCGCAAAGCCACGGGCGCCCCTTGGTACGTGCGCAATAGGGACCTTCACTTAGACCTAAAACTGCCTACCATCAAGCAGTTTATGAAACGCGCCTCTAAGCGCTATTTCGATTTGGCCCCCCTTCACCCTAATCCCCTAGTGGTCAGTAGCGTAGACTACAAACCCTCTCAGATAAGTAGAGTGCGCCGCCCAAGGCACGCACTCACTTACCCTGACGACCAAATCACCCTAGCGCAGGAGTCAAACAGAGTGACTAGCACTCTCAAAACACACGCACAAAAACGCCGCCCGATATACCGTCCTCGCCGGCGAGGCCCGTCGCGAAGACCCCTTAACGGTAATCCTCCCCGTCCCTTGCTCGAGCCGGCCCGTGCCGAGCCAGTAGCTTTAAATTCGCCCCTAAATAATTTAAACCCAGATCCAGCCGTCCCTAGCTGCCCCCCCAGCAACGCCCTAAGCCGAGGTTCGAGTCCCGCAGGGGATGCCCTTAGCTGTGTTGCTTAGTTTATAAGTTGCCCCTGGCTGGAGGCATTTGGTGCCTCGCCACCTAGTCCGGTTAAGTTTTTAAAGCTCCCTCGAGCTAAAAACTATGTCCGACAAAAAAAAAAAAAAAAAGATAACATCTCCCGCAGATTTTGCGAGAGGCGGTGACGCCTCTGTGTCGCCGCATCGTCATACCTATCGCAATGCTGCACAAATTAACTTAAGTAAAACTGCCAATTAGTATTTTATTAATGAAATTTCTTTAGAAACTGTATAACCAATACCGATACCAATCAATAAATCGTATCTGCAGCATGAATATTATAATTTCTGCTCGAAATACTTAACTATATAACGTCCTCGTTATTATGGGATCCATTAATTTCAATAATTATTATTGATATTAATAGACAGTATAACGAGATGTACAGCCTGTTTGTTTTTCTTGCATGTGTTCAAATGTTTTCATAAAAATAATTTATTGTACGCCGCCAGCGACGGCGATGACACATGAAGAGCATAACTATGCGAAATCTATGTATTTTTTTATTATGGAATTTATTAAGAATTTATCATTTAGCACTGACAGACTTTGCATGCAGTAGTTTCGAGAAAACGTCTAAATGTAGACGAAAGTTGTCTGTTGTTAGGTTTGCTTTGACGTTTTTTTATTACGCAGTTAAATTAATAGCAAAACAAATGTCTTTATTTTTTGTATGTTCCGAGTCAGTCTGAGAATAAAAAAAAAACATTAGTCAGTTGCGCGTTTTCCAGCGCAAGTTATGATAATTTTATAAAGGTTTAAAAGAGGACGGGCGTCGCGTCGCGTCGCGTCGTTTTGAAGTGTCTGGACTTGTGCCTCGTTAAATAAAGTGCATGTAATAATATTGTTTAACACTAAACAGACTGATTGGAAGTCACAACGTTTTATTTTAATTCATCAAAGATACTTTAATATTAAGTACTTATTTTTGAAAATTAACCGTCTGTATACCTGCTTGATGACTGCATCCCGAAATATACATGAAATAGGTAATAGTTCCAGTTGAAAATTTAGTTTAGGCACGTACCTATATTATACAAATAAGTAGGAAGTTACAAATAGATTTTGCCGTCTGTATTAAGACAAAGTTCACCGTCGTATCGTCGCCATCTTCAACAACTATGCAGGAGTTGACATTAACAGTTTTTTATTGCACCAATTATTTGAACTCGCTTTTAAACGACGCTAATTAATTCAGTTCACACGTTTAATAATAAAAAAATATTTTACTGGTTTATTTGTTTGCACACAGGGAATATGAACGTTAATTTTGTAATTTTCTTAGAAATGCCCACACATTTGACTACTTTGTGTAACAAACTGAAACAATGCCTTTTGATGTGGAAGAATTTTATCGATCTCAAGCGTTGGCTAAGACATTAAATTGTCGTAGGTATAGTGTCACATCTTTTCATTACTATTTAAATAAACCAGTAGTAATATTTCATTAATAAATACATAAACTAAACATTAATTTGAACATCCGTCATCGCTATAAATTTGAACAGAAATAAAGGTTGCGATTCCTCTGATGAAATCAGAAGTAAATTAATTTGAATTTTTTAAGATATTTTTTTTTAAATACTATGAGATTTAGTCATTGTGATAGAGTGCGACCATTAATATTCAAGTATGTGTAACTTGAGAAGTTTAGTGCAGGTGCGGGATACAAAGCGGACAAAATTAACGAAATACACCACGCCGGCCAGTCTGGCAAATTAAGAGTAAATTAACATTAATAAATGTGTGACGATGATGTCATTTTCATGTTAATATTCATAACTTTATTTAAAATATACCTTTGATGTAGTTTTTGTATGTAATGTAAAATATATAGTACCTACTGTTGAATCATGAATGGGAACTTCTCAGTAGCAGCTCGAAGTTTGAATTTGTACCCGATTAGTGGGAATAGTAATCATAAACCCATATACTGTCCCACGGCTGGGCACGGGTCTCCTCTCACAGAATGGGAAGGCTCAGGCTATAGTCCACCACGTTGACCCAATGCGGGTTGGCAGACTTCACACGCCGCGCGCCGTCGAGAAAAGGTTTCCTCACGATGTTTTCCTTCACCGTTTAAGCGAGTGATAATTAATTATTAATACGCATATGATTTGGAAAAGTCAGAGGCACGTTCCCTGGGTTCGAACTCGAGACCTTCGACTTGGCAGTCCAATGGTTATACCACTAGGATATAACTGCTTCTGGTAATAGGCTCGGCCCTTATTACAAGGGACCTTAAAATATTCCGATGAACTGTGGGTGTATACTTACACCTCTGCCCAACTCTTTGAGGATACTGGCGTATTGGTATGTTATGTTTATTGTATTACTCAGTAGACCTTGCTACGAATAGTTATCGGCACACTTGTCAAACGTATTGGTGATGGCAGTAAGCGGTTATTGGTTCCTAGTTGATCAGTTTTAGATAATCCATCCCTAAGTTCTACGACAATCGTCTGGTCCAGGTAGCTAACCAGAAGGTTCCGAAAATCCTGCCCGCAGTCGAATTTTCCTTCGCTCAAAATAACTTTAAAATATTTGCATCGAAAATACCAAATAATACAAAGAAGTCTACGATACAGTTAATCTAAAGAAGTGTGACGATATCATTTTGTTAATATTCATTATGCTTATTTACCTTGATAGGAAGTATATTCCTTTAAAGCCACCACACAGTATTTCTCAATTCAGTTTAAGTTAGTAAAAATCATGATATTTAATTTAAAAACGAACTCGTTTACGGTTCAGAACCTGGCGCCTGCCGTTTTGCACATTTATTGTTCCCTTTTTGTTGTATTATTTGTCCTGTTCACTTCGTTATACAAGAACAGTGTGAACACAAGAATGCACTGTATGTAGACTACAAACAATTTATTTAATAATTCTGTCGACTATGGTTAATTGAATATACCTACAACACTATTATAACGAAGAAATGTAATGCAATTTAAATCTTAATTCAAGTTAAACATTTTAGACAATGTTATTGTAATTTTAAATTAATGTGAATACCCCTTGAGACGTATTTACACTGCATTAAGAAAAAATAATTATGTAGATTTCAGTTTTCTGTAAATGTGTCGTTGATGTGCCTTAAATACTATACATAAATAGCTTTACAATCTTATGAAAATCTATTTAATCCTTCTGTATACCTACTGACCAATTTAGAGCTACTAAAGAACATAACCAAGTTTATAGTTTTGTAAATAACGCGGTCCATTATAAGAGTGTAAAGCTATTTGTTGCCCCGGAGGACGCGGACGGTAGCCGCTGCAGCCGCTTAAGAATGCTCGCGTGACCGCCGTTGATTCATACAGATTACTGATATGTTTATTAAACGCGTAACGGCAGTGTTACAGTTGATTCATTGGAGCGAGTGATCAAATCAATGTGCCACACGGCCACAGTAATTCTTATTAGCGGCGATATACACCTGTCCGTGACACTCGATACCCCGCGCTTTACATAATACCCGCTCCTCGCCACAGCCGCGCGCCGCCGCCGCACGCCTCTCACAAACACCTGAGGACTCACACACCTACCGAATCATGCGACACAATATTTTTAAAGATCACACCATAGTTCTTGAATGGGAGTTATGTATGAGACGATCATTCGACCCACAGAAATAATCAAAAGCAATGCCGAGCTAAAATGGGACGTTCTATTTTAGTACATCTCAATATGAACTTAAAATAAAACGTCTCATTGACTTCTAAAAAAGGAATATCGGCAATAGGCAACGAGGACTTTGCTCATGTAATTTGACTAATACAGGCAACATTGAAATGAAACGCGAAATCATTTATGGCAAGAGACAATTTCACTTTATTGTTGAAATCCATATATGTACGTATGTCTCAGTTTGGCGCAAAATAAAGAACGACAAGAAAAGTATGGAGCTGTAGCACATAACAGCTATGGATACTAGTCGTGGGTTGGGTATGATCGCGTCACAAGCTTATGTATACGTAATATAATGTGCACGCCAAGGGGCGGCACAATGAGCAATCATTCAGCGTGTGGGTGTGTGTATCTAATGATACACTGATGCAGTGATCAAAGCAAATTGACTGATCTGCGGCGAGTCGCCTACACCAGCGCTCGCGCCGCCCGCCGTGTGCTTTGTGCGATAATGCAACAAAAAGAAAGCGGACGTACCGACTCGTTACACGAAACACCGATACGTAGTACGTTGTTGCATTTATTTGCGATGATGAATGGTAATCAGTATGGTCGTATCGTATCGTATCGTGAAGTATTTCCACACTTGGAGTGCGAGTGTAAACTAGTCAACGTGTCGGCAGAGCGAATGTCAAAATATCCTGCTTAAGGCTAATTCAGAACGAACAATTTATGCGCTGCCCACGCTCGCTGAAATACGGCGCTCGCCTCTTTCAACCCTTTTATGTAGAGGATTTATTGAAGCGTCTTGCGCACACTTCAATAAGCCGACCATATACTTCTGGTTTGACGTGCAACTCATACTGATCGTGATCTATGCGATGCAGTCACTGCGTGGTAACCATGGTGCCGACCGAGCACGCCACGCTTCAAAGATTACAAGTTGTGTCAAGACCCCAGAAGGGCTTATACAACGCTATTTTTCGTATGCACTGAACCTGAAACTAACTTTGTTCATAATGAATTGAATGCTGTAGTTTTTGCGCGCCATATTCCCAAAAATAAGATTTATATCTACTTTGATAGACCACGAACCTTGACCTGACTTTAGGTTATTACAAACTGATCAAAGAAAAACACAGATTTAAATTAGCGTTGGTAGTGATAATAATCGAAAGTGATGGATATAATTTTAGTTATTGGTTATACTGCGAGACGTGACGTGACTTAGCTTAAACCATTTTTTGTAATAAGGGTCTAAGATGCAGGGTTACATATTCCATAAGAGGAACATAAGTGATTTTTATTGTAAATAAAAATAAAGTACAGAATACTGTTTTTTGCATTTGTTTATTATTAGTCTAAACAAAAGCAAAAAACAGTATTCTTTATAACAATGCATTGTATCTACGTGAGACGCAGAAGATTAATTATATAAAAGGAAAATTACTGTATGCTAGACTGATGTTACGATAGACATGCATCATAAAATTATTAAAGTAAGGATAATCTCTTAAAAGATTTTCCGATATGCTGACGATAAATTCAAAATAACAGCGGGTCGTATCGAGTACATTCCATAAACAGATCGTGAAAGAAGCATAAGACGGGCGTCGCCAATACTTCATTTCCCTGGCGAAGCGTTTTTGGCTCATCGCCAACGTTTCCGAGAAAACGAAAGGAAGGTTACGCGATGTCTCGCCTCACTTTATATGCCTAAATCATGTCAGAGATAATATTTTTGTATACATACGAGTACGTTCAAAAGTTCAGAAACACGCGCGACTTATAAAATAGGTTGTGTTGCGCGTACGCGGCTTGTTGGCGTGTCGGTGCGCCTGCGCCTCCCATCGCGACGGTTAACGATCGAGTAGGTGTGACGGTAAATAATGCTTTTTTGGCACCCTGCGCACATGAAAGGAAAAAATAATAAACAAGTACTTTCGTATTGAGCTGCATTCATAATTTACAATTTTAATGAAATTGACGTACATGAATTCTGCAATAAAACACAGAGATAATGTCGGCTGTATCTCGCTGGTAACGCAATACGTATTGATCGTTGCATCCTGAATATGGGTCGCCGGCGCATCATTGGCGTCACCCTTCTTCCTCATTACGCGTGACGTCGTCTGCCACGACCGGGTACATATTGTCTCGGTCCATTATTGAGTTGTCCAACAGTATAACTATCTGCTGTAACAACATAGTGTATTTTTTAGTGACATGTGGCGTATATCATTCTGTCCTCGGCTGTCAGAACTTGTAACATTTTAAAAGCTTTGTTTTAATTATAAATTGTGTGTCTAGATTAACAACCGCGGTAGTAAATGGGCACCAAGAGCAATATGTTCTCACGCAACATGTCGCATTTGTTATCAGTGCACTCGGGAGTGGGGTTAATTAAATAGTTACGAGAGGAAGATAACAGTGACGCCTATATATAGAGGCCGGCCACCTTATCGACCCGAGGCATCTGATAGTGAATCTATCTGCGACACCTAATCGCATGCTGTCGGTTTGCTACGGGATAACATTACATAACTATTAGCTACATTAAGAGTTTAGTAAGAATATCGAATATTTAGTACTAATTTAATATAAATAAAAGACTGGAATGTTCTCACTGCGTCTGCATTTTCTGGGTAAGCGTGTTCCACCTTCAACCTCGTCGTCGCTTACCATCAGGTGAAACTGTGGTCAAACGCAAACCCATGAACAATTTAAAAAAAATCTAAAGTTTTTTTATTTTTAAAGATTTTTAAAATGATTTTGAAAATTGTAAACACAGTTTTTTCCGAGCAATCGAATTCTGAAAAATCAACGGACTACTTACAGACAAATGTTATATTCGTCCCGTTAGGTTGGCCCGACCTGATCAGAATACCCAAAGCCAATCGCTCATTTAGACTTACCAGCTTACAATTATTTTCAACAGAAACTTTAATTGAATCAATGTTATAGGAGGATAATTATCTATTGCTGTAAGTAAGCCTTCTACGATGCCATAAAATTGACATATAAAAGGCGGAGTTGGGGTTGAAGTAAAATGGCGGGACGTCACCACATCAAATTAATGAAAGGAATGAAAGAGTTAGCTGATTTATGGAATTATTATTATTATAGTTTGGCTACGTTTAAATATTACGTATATGATGTATAATCAAAATCGATATCGATCGATATGGGTTCTATTCCCAGGTTCAACCAAGTGTAATTGGGTTTTTCCATGAAACTCTCAGTAACAGCGCAGAATTTGAGTTTGTGCTCGGTTAATATTAGTATTAGTCCCATAGTTTTGTGTGTTCGTATTGCAATTATCCGTGCAAGCGTATTTCCTAATAGAACTCCCAATAAAACCTTGCTTAACTTGGGAATCGAATCCAGAACTTTTTCTATCGATCGATCGGCTAGTAGCCGTCCTTGCGACCACTGCGACAATGATAAAATAACATAACATACCGTCACGTCACGCCTGTATTCTGTTAGACTGAGCTGCTACTGGGAATGTCATACAAAAACCCAATAACACTGCTCGACCTGGGAAACGAAACCTGGACGTCTAGCGTAGCAGTTGCGCTTAGGACCACTAGGCTTGTGAGGCAGATCAATGTAGGTAAAGAAACCTATAAAACCTCGAGGTCATCTCACGAAGGTATATAAGTTTCATTGTGCATGCACACGTATGAACTTAGTTACATTTATTTTAACACTACGATGCAACTTTTATTTTTAGACGTTCGCTCACTAGTTTGGTATGTAAATGCAACTTGTTACCCTGTGCCACCGTAACTGGTAACTTATAAATCAAATAAGACAGAGTACTGCCATCAATGCTTGGCCACTAAAACCTTAAAATCCACACCTCATTTGCCATAGTTGTGATCAATAACACCATCAATAACACCCACTGATACGCAAAGAAGAAATAGCTTTTTGTGATGCTTAAATTCGAACCAGAGACCTTTGATTTGGCAGTCTAATTGTCATATCAATATGCCATCACTGCTTCTGTCGTACTCGTACACTATTGGCACTTAATGTTAGATTATCTGGAAATACCTGCTGCGGTGTTCCCCGTGCGTTATGACATGTCCTTCTTCAAACGAGGCCTAAAAAGAGCTCTCTGCCACATACAGTGCTCACAGTAGGCGGCGGCACAGCTCTGTCCCCGACGTTGCTGATGTCTATGAGCGGCGGTGACCACTTACCATCAGGTGGGCCGCTTGCTCGTCTACCACCGTAGGCAATAAAAACAAAAAATAAAACTCAAACAATAAATAAATAATATTAACTCAAACTATATAATTATGTAGTGTGCCCTTAATGCCCTAAGCTTATCTATGAACAATATTTACTAGAACGATGACGTCTCAATACAACTAATGTTTTCTCATTCGTTTTCTTTTCCGTCCAACTGATCCACTCCACCACATTTGAAGTGCTCCTCTGTGTCTCTTTGGGCCATGGCCCACGTTATAAAGTTATACCTATAATTGTTCGCTCTATTCATCATCATCATCATCATATCAGCCACAGGAAGTCTACTGCTGAACAAAGGCCTCCCCCATAGACTTCTACAATGACCGGACAAGCCGTCTGCATCCATCGACTTCCAGCGACCTTTACCAGATCGTCCGTCCATCTCGTTGGAGGCTCTCGCTCTATTAGTAAAATATAAATATATAATCTTTGTTACAGAATGTTTGTTCGGCAAACAAGCAATGGAGCTTGGTTCCAAGTGGTTTGCAGATTTGGGCCCGCCCTTCGGCGTCATGTACTGCATCAAATGTGAGTGTGTTGCGGTACGTATTCCCAAACATTACATAACTAAGTAATTACTAGTCTTTCTTCTTATTCACCTTGAATAGTGCTGATCTCTACGTGGGACATTATTGTATAGTTTTTTAATTCGAGAAAGATAAAAGCTTAACCTATAATTGAAAATTGGGACTCTTTACTTTTGCTAGCATCAATTGTACTGATCATTCATGTACAATAGTTGCACTTGCCACGATTATTCTATGGATAGGTGATTTTTTTTACTTATGATGCTATTTTCTAGAAGAAAAGAAGGTAATCATGAACATTTTTATATACTCTTATATTTCTATGTAAATGTTATATTATATGTTATAATAAAATCTTTTTGTTAAAGTTTAATTAAATCATATTAGACTTAATGATTGAGTACACCTTCAACCACCTGTTATCTGTCTCTATAGATTCCTGTCCATCCAATGGTTGTCTGTAAGAAATTGCGACTAGCGATAAGACCGCCAATTGTACCTACTCTTGTAACGTTTGCATATTTTTATTCTGACTTGTCTTATGTAATGGTGTACCTACAATAAAGAATACTCTTTCTATTTTTAATATATTTAAACTCAAAACTGGTTCTTGTTAAAAAATACCAAGTAGTTACTTTAAATTAGATAAGTATGTGCAGAACTATTTGTTTACATAATGTGATGGGATGCAGGTCCAAAAGAAACGACGAGTCGTGGCTAAAGTGCACTGCCGGAACATCAAGAACGAATGTCCGGAGCCATCGTGTGATACTCCTGTTCTTCTGCCTGGAAGATGCTGTAAGACCTGCCCTGGAGACCTCAATTGTGAGTATTAGTTGTCTTCCGTACATTATTGTCATTTATTATTAACCCATTTCATGTCTAGATACAAGTTAAGCTATTTCTCAGTCACTGGAGTTTGACACGTTTTTTATTGGTTTTCTATACAAGAAATGATTTAGGGATAATTTCCCACGGGATTGGAAAAAATCTGATGAACTCTGGCAACACCACGGAACACAGGTGGTATAAAATATAGCTTTCTCCGATTTTCTTTTCTGAAAGTTTGGATTCTTTGAGGCAGTTCTGAGATCGCCGACGGCTTACGTGTTTTTTTGTTGACCGTTATTATATGGTTACAGGCAGTTGTATTGCTTGGGAAAGTGTGGTTTGCTTTGGTTGCGTAATTTTACGACGTGTCAAGTAAATGCATAATGCATTGCAAGAACGGTTGCTCCTCTCAACAATTGTAATTTATTTATATCTAGTTGTTGTACCCAGTTTCACCTGCAACCCAAAAGGCTTTTTGAGATAAAAGGTAGCTTATGTCTTTCTCCAAAGTCTAATCTATCTCTGTAATATCAAAATCGGTTCAGAGGTTTACACGTGAAAGCGCAACAGATGGACAGAGTTACATTCACATTTATATTATAATAATTAGCGACCCGCCCCGGTTTCGCACGGGTCCAATCCATGTACGGGTATATGTACGGGTGTAATACTACCTAAGAACATACATATATTATACATAAATATAGCCTATGACAATTCCAAAATATCTGGCTTTCTATTGATAAAAGAATTTTCAAAATCTGTTCAGTAGATCTAGAGATTACCCCCTACAACCTCACAAACTTTACCTCTTTATATTAATATAGATATAGATTAGTAGTGATAATAATTATAGAATATTAATATAAAAATATACAGTAAAGATTTTATCGACAGTAGATTCAATTCAATAAACCTATGCCACCCGTCCCTACTTAATTATCTCAATGGTTTAGTGGTCACGAGCGCGATTACTGAGGCTTTGGGTTCGAGACTCAGGTCCAGTAGTGTTATTTGATTTTTCTATGAAATACTTAGTAGCACCTCGGAGTTTGGACTTGGCCAGTGAATGGACATAGGTTCGCCATTACATGGAACCTTAAAACATGCCAGCGAAATGTGAGTGTACATTAATTCGTTAACTCTACTTAACCTTTCGGAAATTACAGGCGTAATGGTTATAGATACTTCCTCATTAGTCTAGTGGTCCTGACTGCCTCGTAAGTCTAGTGGTCTTAAGTGCGACTGCTATTCTAGGGGTCATGGGTTCGAACCCCATGTCGAGCAAAGTATTATTAGGTTTTTCAATGAAATTATCAGTAGGAGCTCGGAATCTAGATTTGTGTGTATTACATGGGACCTAAACATACCGGCGATATGTGGGTGTACATTAGTACACCTCTGCCTATCCCTTCGGGGAATACAGGCGTGATGGTATGTATTGTTATAGATGTATACCTAGATATAATTTGTATGTAACCCGCCCATGAACTCAATTGTTGTTTTTTTGACTCATGACGACATAATTCTTCTTTACAGTGACACTGCATGTTCTTAAATTACTCTCCTAATAATTCTAGTTACAGTTTTTCCAGTAGGTAGTCATTTTAATAAATTGGCTTAAATTGGATGGAAAACTTAAAAAAAACCATTCGTTTAGTCCTTGAAAATATGTAAATATGTTATGTTCTTGAAACTTCAATAACCGTAAAAATATCATAAAGGGGGATTTAGAGCGAACTCGTGTCTCGACCGTGATTATTTTCATTGTATGAAGAATGATAAACATCCGTCACAAAGACATTTTAATTTTCTACTACTTTCTCACTAATTTTGGAAATAAAAAATCTTATTCGCTTTGAACGTTGTATTCTGGGCTTGTTGTGTTCGTTTATTCTGGTATATAGCGGCCCGTTACGGCTTCGCACAGATGGATATGTGATCGCGGAACTATATTTTTTCTAAACTAAAAGTAGCCTAAGTTACTTCTTATAACATCAGCTATCTGCCAGTGAAAGTCCCGTTAAAATGGGTCCAGCCGTTTCAGAGATTATCCGGAACAAACAGACAGACAAACAATATAATTTTTTTTTTTTTTTGTAAGTGCCATATTATATATTTTCGTATTCATTTAGTGAAAAGCTGTTTGGAATGAAGCAATCCATTTTATTTATGTGTATCGATATAGATATTATATGTTAATGTACAAAATGTATCGGTCGCATTGCAGCTACCGTGAAAGAGCATCGTGATAGCAATAGGTCTTCGGCCAATCTAGACGGTATGTTGAACAGTATTAATGACGCGAACGCGGTTCGGCCGGCGACTGTTTAATTAGGCGCAGGCGTCACGGGAGCCGCGCACGCAGATATCCAGTCCGATAACACTATCGTAAACATGATAATGAAATGAGAGATAAGTGAGGTGATCGCCAGACACCTCCGCTGTACCACCGCCGCTGCCACTACAATGGACTGTGCTCACTGTGACCAGTTTCACGATACGGTTTCCATCCAAACAACCGCTTTCAAAACGTTGTATTTAATATAATTTTAATGAATATGAGTCTTTTAAACTTGCCATGACGTCACCGCAGTGATTTGGACAATTTCATTTCCTTGTTAATGATGTCATTTTTTACAACCATGTTCATGGTAACACGCCGCTGATGTCATACCGTATCTAGACATTTGATATCCCAAAGTTTAACAAACGGGAGCGGTCGTTTAATAGGTAATAAAGTCTTTAATTTTGTCTTAATGGACTTGTTTAGTTTGATTTTTTGTCTGATATTGGTGTAAAATGATTTATAAATATTGTCATATTGATTACATTGGAAACGTATATCAATGGCAACAGGTTGGTGAGTCACGGGCCATCTGTCGCGAAAACTATCCACGCATGTGGAAATCGAATGGACCACATATAACTTTATGGACTTTTTGCAAGTGTAGTTTCTTTGATGGCCGCTATTAATATGCCATTTTGGTGTGACCTGCTTCGCGAGTGTAACACGACACTTCCAGTTTTCGGTTAATAAATAAAGCAGGTATACAGGCAAATTGATTAATTCAATATCAACACCACCTATTTGTTTCGATATCCGATGTAAAATACAAAATGATTAAAGCTCTTTATATAAACGTACACATACACACTTGCCGAGAAACATTAAAACTACATTATGACATTTAAGTCATTACCGTCTTTGTAATGTCCGCCGTTACCTCAACGTAGTGGAAGTAATTCTTGATTGTCGCGCTCATCATCCTATTAAGTACATTTTTTAATGCAATCGGTAAATTTGCCGACTTTAAAAGGTAATTGCAGAAAATAAGAAAGTATGCGTATGCGATGTGACAGGAACCGGCGATGACAAATGACAGCAAAGCGGCGCGCGGCGCGACGGCTCCCACGGGCCCGGCTCATCAATATACATTAGGTATAACAGCTACACATGGACCCGGACGCCGCGCGTGCGCTCACATCACCTCATCATCATCATCTTCCTCTAATTCGTAATCAATTCAATAAAACATAAATAATGCTGTCAAATTATTGGCATGGCGTTATCTCCTCGGAGCTTCCGTTGCCAGGGGCGACGGTTAGTGATTTACGAGTTGCGTGGTAGGAGGAGCGGCGGCGGCGACGGCGGCGGCACGGGCTCAGCCGCTGCGGCGACGTCGCCGACGCCGCGTCTGCCCGCTCGCGTCCTCTCATTACGACTATATCGAGAGCATTACAATGGCATTACTCAGATGCACCGGGCGGGCGGTGGTGCAGAAATGGCACGCGCTGGTGCCCCCCTGCGCCCGCGCCGCTGCTGCAAATATAGCTGCTGCTGCTGGTTATTCCGGGCGCGGCCGTCGACCCGTCGCCGCGACGCCGTCTGCTCGCCTTTTTAGCGAACACAACTTACAACACACATTTTTTGCGAACGAATATCAACGATGTCAACGTACGCGCTCTTTTACTATATTTACTAAGTCACATTCTAAGAAAATGTGATATATTCGCTCCAATAAATGTCTCGGCAGTGCTTTCGCTTTTATCGTTAAATAGGTTTTCCTCGGGTAACATTCATTTCAGCTCACACCGTGATGTAAACAGAAATGGCTGTTCTATTATAAGCGATTAATGTTATGAAGAATTTACTGCAGCAATTACCTTCTTGTTCCAGTTGCACAATTGTCTGGTGGATTCAATCTCAACCAATGCTGGCACAATGAATTAGTAGTGACTCCGATATGGTTTATACACAGTTAAAGCTCGCCATGGCGGAACTGTAAGTCGGCCGTAAAGTCTATCTGAGGCTCGTAACTATAAAACGCATCAAATCTGATTCACAGTTGCCTTTGTGAGAACTCCAGTTGGCCGTCTGCCGGCCGCCCGCCGTAATAATATAGTTTATCGTGCTTTTAATAAATCCCCAGTACCATACGAAGACAGTAAAACGGATAATTTTTAATTGAATCTCGGCCAGGTGTTGTCGTAATAAACTAAATGAATTTCATGCCTTCAGTAAGGGAATCGTTTGCAATGTCAGTTAAAAGAGAGTTATTCTGAGCCAATATATGTTTCAAAGAAATTCTGATGATTTATTTGTATTCAGAATTGTATAACCACGACTTGGAGGTGTCATGTTGCTGTTGAAAATATAATTTTGTTTCGCTAACTTTTTGAGTATATTTGTTGGAATGGCTTATTTACATCCAGCTAGTTTACATAATAATAATAAATGTATGTACTCAAAAGCCTTTAAATTGTTTAGACTAATATTAGAAAAAAAAATACAAATAACTATAAACAGCAATTGAAAGGTTACTTCTGCTGTATATATTTAACCCCTGTCTTTGAATACTAGGTGACTAGCCTGTATCTTAGGAGGCTTATATACCTACTCGTAAGATAAATTGTTCTAATTAGGATAATGAGGAAAAAGTGTTTTTTTATCAACTTTCTTAATTTCATCGCATCTTCATGTGGAAATAACGTGGTAATAATGTATCTATTCCGTATAGATCGTATATTACATAAAATGGTACCCGTTTGCGAGTTTCATTGCGGTATGGTGTGTAATTATGATTTAACAATCGGATGTCCTTTAACGAGGTTCTCACGCCCATGTCGACTAATTTTAATACGCCATTATGTTGACAATTTACAGTGCTTAACGCGTGCCTAAGCATTGTCGTTGCGAATGAGAAGTTATTGTAATGAGTGACGCATTGCTGAAACTTCGTGACAACAGTTCTGTGACTTACTACGTATGCAAATTAACATAGTAGATATTATTATATTAGCCTCTGTCTTATAAGTATCGTTTACTTTATATTGTAATGATTTATTTAAATGTTATAGTTACCTACTCTTATGTCAATTTGATATTGCAGTAAAACGACCCAATTAATCAGAGTTACAAGCAAAAGGTTAAGTGTCTCCATTATCGTGGGTAATGTCAGGTCTATATTTAAACACGAGAAAAAAAACTGTATTCAGAGATAACCTCTGTAATATGCCTTAAAGCTTGCGTATTGTCCGCATATGACGTCACTTTAATGTATAGTCGACGGTCACAGTGAGTGGCGTCTGCATGCGTGTGCGCGCCGAGGGACGTGGGGCGTCAGTTGGTGTTCACGGTTCATCGAGCAGCGCGCCCCTCACCACTCGATCACGAGTGTATCTAATTCAGTGTACTGCAAGTGCCTCCGAGGAATTTGTTTTGTGCACGCCGATGCAGGATGCCGAGCACAATCGACGTTTTATTTTTGTGAAATCGGTGTCTCGCTGCAACGCATTCCGCGGCGCATAATTTTGTTTGAACCTTTTTCGCCGTTTACTGCGTAAAATGCTTTGATGTCAAAGTACCCTCTTTTTATTGAGAGCTATATGCATGGACACGGTTGATCGTTAATTAGGAATATCTCACGTGGCACCATCACACGGGCACGACAGATATGATTACTTTTGTAGCGGACTGCGGACTCAACTTTCAGGCTGACGTTATCTTAAATGGTCTGAATGGAGATGGTTGTTGGCCGCAAGCGCGCTCGTTATTATTTTAATGTTGGCTAATGAGGCAGTGTTAGGTTAATGCGGTTTGTGGGCAAGCTTATCATGAGTAATAGCGAGTGGTTTGTGGTGCAAACTGTGCGTGACTCGGCGTGCCCACAGACGAGCGCTCCGTGGCGCCAGACCCTTTCTGATTACCTTAAACATTAATCGTTTGATTTAACTGGGTCGCTTAGTTCTTTATGTATAACTAACCGATTGTTAAATATCTGGTTCTTAGCAATGTTAGCTTATAGAATTACAGGCCATGCTCTTTTGTTCGATTTTTTAAAACTATTTACAGAATAACATTTTCATAGACTAATATATAATACTAACATTTTCCCCAACCTTGAATTGAAAGGATTCTTTGGTTGGAGTTGTAAAAACAGAAACACGAGTAGTATCGGATATTAGCAAGTTCATTGACGTCATGATTTTCGTAATTTGGTAGTTACGTGTTTGTTGAAATAATGCGAAAACGTATTTGCGTATAGAGAACATACGCGATGTGCAAACAAGGCGGGCGGCGGCGTCGCGACGCCCGGCGCCAGCGCACCCGGCGCCGCCGACGCCGCGAGGACACGCGATCTACGACGCGAATACTTATTTCATTACACTAATTACAATATTTTGAGTGGCCCCCAACCTTAGGCGACAAACATCTGTACTTATTCTGTAATCTGATCACATGCCTACTACCTTGTGTTTAATGAGTTTTCCTTGACGTTAAAACATTTCAAAGCATTTGCTTATGCGTTCGCTTAGCTTACGGTAGATTAAAAATGGCATATTTGCGTAGTGTTGAATTTGAGCGTACTAAGTATGATCCTCATTCTAGATGTATTGAAGACACGACGAACGCATACTAATATAGCCTGCGTAAGTTGCACAAACAACACGCACGCGTACATTCGTAAGTTATTGTTAATTGGCTGTTACAAGATAATTTTAGAACATTAATAATTTTGTCAAGACGCTACATTAGTGATGCGCTGTGATGTCAACGCGTACGATAAATCCTTTTATCTAATCATTATTGTTATTGTTATTACTAAGTAGATAGGTACAGTGGAAACAGTGACAGATAGTGGCGCCAGCAATATGCGGGTTAATGTGAGGACGACTCTTGATTTTATTTCGCACAGTAAGACACGATGGGCACGACACAAGTACACGCAGTAAATCAACTTGATAGAATATTAGAATTCCAAACGCGCGGTGTTTGTCTTTTTTACAATGACTGTCTTTGTGTTTCGATATTCGGTTGGTAAGTTAAGTGTTTAATTTGTTCAAACAACCAGCTATAATCATTGTATTGAATAATAACTATTAATCACTTTAAGAATAATTGAAAGCTGAGTAATGGTGCCTGTTCAGAAGATGTATTTAGAGTATTAATTTGTCAATTTAATTGTTAAGAATTCCTATGGAAATGTCGCATAAAATTCCGGTAACGTGGCTGCAGAAATTGGGACCTTGGGAACAATAAATCACAGCGAGCCACCGTATCGACGGTTGTGTGTAGGAGGTGACAAACGATCCCAGCCATTCATTAACACTGATCGTGATCATTTGTTCAGAGACGGGGTGCGGTTGACTCACTGCTCGCGTCCAGCTATGAATGGTGCACGGGTGGTTATCTGGTGCGTGCGCCACTGAAATCACGCTCGCGTCTATAGTTATCACTTGTATGACATTTTATGATACGTGTGCGACGTAGGAGTGTTAGGCACTTAGGTGTTATTAATATAGCCGATATCGTCCGCGTGTGCATATGATTAAAAATAATCAATGATAAGTCTAGTGGTTACCGCGGCGTGTATTAAATCACGCAGCTGGCTTTCAAATTTATGTGATAATTAAAAATTAATAGTGACTTGTTTTGTTGGCGGAAGAAAACATGGGATTTTTTTATCTGAATGTGTGACTAGACTCTTCAATGTCATGGTACCATATAAGGACGTCATTGTTGGCAAAACATTAGTAACCACAAATGTATGTTTAGCCTAGTTACTTACATTACGACGAAGGAACTGTGCTAAACATACAACATGATATGAATTTTTAGCAGTAATCTACCGCGTCTAGTTTACGTTACTACTGCGATTATTATTTAAAAAAAACATTGTCCCACATTGTATCGTGGATGCGATACAATTTATTACAAATTCTCACACGCTCATATGTGCGTAGCTTTAGGCCCTTGCAAATATTTTTCCGGACGGGCATCGAGCGAACCGTAGCGTAGAAGCCGATCTATCCATCCCTGGGGCATTCCTAAGGTCATTACTTATACCAGCTTAGTATGCGGGATGAGCGGATGCATCCGAAAATATTTCAATGGTGGAAATTTACCAAATATATGGATGGCTTCTTCTTTTTCTCATTCTTTCTTAATTTTAATTTGCTTACGATTTTCAATTAAAAATTAAACTTCGGACGTATGCCTCTATAAACCACAAAATGCAAATCAAAATGATATTTGAACATAAATGACAGATTAAGCGCTTGCCATAAAAATAGTCAATACAATGTAGGTAATATTGATAAATTAATTTTAATTTGATTCATATTATTTAAATTTATTCGCTTATAATGCTTTGTTAGGGGGCGGAATATACTTGAGACTCTTTGGCTTAAATTTACTTCACCTGGTGGAACGTCATAAATTACTATCATTAAGCACCAGACTTCACGACACCTCTACTCCTCTCACTCCTCTCGCCTAACCCTCCGACGATACAACATTGATGGTATAACTTTTTAAAATCGTGTAGGTATGTTTCACAGTGATGTTTTCCTACACTATTCAAGCAAGTGACAGACAGTTAAATTTTAGCTTCCAAGCATGGCAAGCATACTTTAATCAGCAGGCTATCGCTATGGCTGTCACTGATAGTGATGACTAAGCCGTAATAATTTTGATTAACTTTTGTTAATCAACATTCACTTATGCTAAGATGCAGAGACTAGTCTAAGCGTTAGTTAGTTATCAAAACCTGATTTTACAGGAAAAGACAAAAGCGTTTTTTTTTGTAACCTAATATATGAAATAATAAAAAAAATATTTTCAGTTATTAGTACTTAACTAGCCAAAAAGTACATATAAAGTAAGCTGCTGTTGCCAGCTCACGCAAAAGTACCTATATTTAAAAACTCAATCTACGTAAAAAGCTTAATTTCGCCAAACTATCATTTACGAGTTCTTGTCGCTTCATCGTCGTTGAGGAACTTAACTTTACACTTAGGATCGTTACCAAATAAAAGCCTAAGGTTCTACTCTCAAGGCTCAGTGACAGTGTGGGTGTCGACGAACCAATGATGTTATTTCTGGACTATACGACAATACGAGCATATTGTTGGTATCACTAATGTAATAACTGTCCTTTGTAATTATTACAACATTAATACAGCAACGTAATGTAGTTGTAAATGCCAATTTGTGCAGAGGGAATTGATTGCCCATAAACTATATGCTATAATAAATACCTCGCACTTACTGCCTCATACCTGGACTGCGTCGTGCTCTTTCTTATAAAAGGTCTACTAAGCTAACATTACGTTTCCTGAATAACATTTAAATGTCATACAAACATCGTTAGGTCCGCGCTACTTCTGTATGGAAAAATAATATTAATGTTCCACATTCTACATTTAACCCATTAATTATTTCCTATAACCTATATATTTTCCATTGATACTTTACAGAACTTAATCAGGGAGAGTAATATTTTAAAAGCGCATTTCTGAGAATTGCCAATCATCAACTGAATGGTACTTCAATTGAATGTATTGGCCGATCATTGATCAGCCCACATGCGAACTCGATGCTGCACTTCGGACTAACTTATGACAGACATTACGCGCCCACATTCACACACCGATCACACCATACAAATGTCTAATTTTATTTAATGTGTAATTGTGTACTAAATATGTATCATCATTGTGAAATCGGTCTTAGGTTTTCTGTATATTTATCGCTTTAAGTCGTGATTAGTTTATGAGCTAGGAGTGGAACAGAGACTCGTAAGGCGTGTATTACGTGCGTAAAAGGTCATAAGCGAGACGCGAAGGCTATTCGGAAAGTAGACTGGCGCCGCCGGCGCGGCGGTGGCAGCGGCCGCTCTAAGCAAATTCGGTAGATTGCACGTGCGCGCGCGCCACCGCGCTTTAAAAGGAAAGTACCAATTGCCAAGTTTCTTATTTTCACAATGCCTGGTTTTATCACTGATGCAGAATGTGGTAGCTAGAATTGTGACGCTTGTCATTGTTGGACGTTAGCACTTCTACATATTTTGGGGAATTCCGAACAAACAAATAGGAAAACCTGCAAATAATTCTACGGCGCAATACCTACTGCTTATGATGGAATTTAATTAATTTGAACAAGGCAGACGTTTGTGCGTGTTTTTTTACCCTTAAAAATATTTAAACAGCTTGCTAAAAGCGCTATTTAGATTAATACATTTAAATAACACTACAATAAATAAATACACTATATTATAATACCTATGATGAATCGTATATCTACAAGCCGATTAAACAGTACCTACGCTTGCATCTCGAAGGTGTACGTAGACTCGACATTTCATAAGCCTGTATATGGTTTATATGAAAATAAATATATTTTGATTTTGATTTCTTTTGAAGGTCAAGCATAGGTGCACTACTGTGTACCCACATTTCAGCGGAATGTTTTAGGTCCCATGTAATATACATACATATATATGTTTTATACCACTAAGGTGGCAAACAAGCATACGGCCCACCTGGGTAAGGATGGGCCGTAAGGGTTTACCCTAGCTTATAGACCCTTACGGTAATGGGTTATCCTAGCATATAGACGCTTGCAACACCAGAGAGGTACCATTTGCGCGTTGCCGACCGTGTAAAACGAAAGAAGAATAGTTGTGTTGGCGGTATAAGGGTCAAAGTCTCTCCCTGTCAAGACAACGTTTCTTCATCGGAGCACTGTCAACCTTGCTCACCGTTAGGAACACAACACAGCTCAAAGCAGTGTTATTTCACTTCCATTTTCTGAAAGGCGGAGTACCTAATTTCCCCAGTCGGGCAGCACCAATTCGAGTGGAATTAGTCCCACTATGCCCTACCTCTCTTGATATGGGGCACAAATGCAAACACCGAGGTCAAAAAACACCTACTTGCTTCTGTATTCTGCATTGATATAAGTACTAATAAAAATATGGAATGAATCAAAGGTTGCATAGTAATTAGAGGCGATAGGTAGGTACCTAACATCTTAATTAATATATTTCGATAAATATTTTTTTTAATATGTACTCGTTAAAAGGCAGTTGACATAGTTGAAACAGAGATAAAATTTGTTTAGGTGGGTAGGCCGTAGGATAGCTGTTTGTTCAATTTGTTGATTTAAAACTAGCTAAGTCTGTATTTTTTTTTATTCTACTAAGTTGGCAAACAGGCATACGGCCCACCTGATGGTAAGCGGTTACCGTAGCCTATAGACGCTTGCAACACCAGGAGCATCACTTGCGCGTTGCCGGCCCTGTATTGAAAGAGGAATAGTTAGGTTGGCAGTATAAGGGTCAAAGTCCCACCACTGCCAACACAACGTTTCCTCTTGGAGCACTGGCAATCTTGCTCACCGTAAGAAACACAACACAGCTCAAAGCAGTGTTATTTTACTTCGATTTTCTGCAAGGGGAGGTACTTCCTCAGTCGGGCAGCTCCAATTTGAGTGGAATTACTCCCACTATGCCCTACCTCTCTTAAAATATATATGTATTTTTAAGGCATGAAGGTATACCTACATAAAATAATAGAAATTTAATATAAGTACACACAAGTCAAAGCTAAAAAACAAAGCTTGGTTATTACCCAAGGACGTGACACAATCAGGCGAACTCATAAACGGAGTATAAACGTTAATACATGCAGTTTTATGGCATGCGCGTGCGCAGCTTATGATGGAGGGTTTGGCGCCATTTCCATACCATTTCATTGTTCATAGAAATGTGGCGCCACGGCCCAGCCGTGCGGTCACTTGTTCATATGTAATTTTACGATCTGTCGTTTGCAAACGCGGTTCTCTCCGCTCTCAAGACCCTCACTTGAATGTGAATAGAGCGCGACATCCTCAAACAACTGTTTTAGCATTTTAAAATTTCACCACCGTCTGTTTACGTGCTCCGAATTCCCCTCATGAATACTCTTAAATATGACAGGCTTTCGGCTGTTATTCTTTGTAGGAAGCGTATCGACAGAACCAATAAACATCGCATTACTCAATCGTATTTACGGTAAGTGCTCCATCTCATCAGGAACTACTGACTCATAAGCCATTTTTGAATGTGAATTAGGTCGCATCAAGATTTAAGTAGATGTGGTAACGAATTTTAAAATATTCCTGAGGAAATGTACACGCCTACCTGTATTATAAAATGTTGCAAACGCCTGGAATCAGTCATAGCCGTGTCAAAATAAACTTGAAACATGTAAAGTAAGACAGAAGCGGTGGCATGTATGTTTATTGAACTATGTTAGTGCGAAAGGCCGATGAGTGGAATTTATAAACATTTAAACATTGTGCCTTGAATACTACACGCGTCAGTCTATGGCGCGCCCGCGATGAGAGATTTATCCTTAAAACGTACCAAACGGTATCTCGAACAGCGATTGACTCGTTCTAAGAATTGATGATAGGTACGTTATTGTAGCATGTTGCGTACATCACTAATGTGTTTTTTGTAACAACATTATTACAACAATAGCTATTACCGACGCTGTTAGACTTCTTAATCAGTACCTACCTACAAAATGCACATCAATGATTTAAAGCTTCGTTAGTCTTGTGGTACTAAGTGCTTCTGCTACGCTAGAGGTTCTAGATTCAATATCCATGTCGAGCTGTGGCATTGTGCTTTTCTATGAAATTCTCAGTAGCAGCTCGGAGTTTGGATTCGTGCTTTCGCTCCCCATTACATGGGACTTAAAGATATCACCATACTTTGGCTGTGTATTAGTACAAGTATTTAATCGTGTAAAATAGAGACTTTTTACTTTAGAATCATTCTTTCGGCCAACCTTTCAGTATTTTGCACGAAGCCATAACCATCGGACCTTCGCAACCCAATTTCTGGACAATACCAATATCCTGACGATATAATGGTTGTTAGGCTTTTTCAGCTTCTGATTATCTTATTAATAACTTATGACTAACGACTACGAGGCACGGATGTGACTTATCACATCCGTGCCTCGTAGTCGTAGTCAGATCAGAATAGTCGTAAAATTGAATAATAAAAGCCGCGTCAATAAGAAAATGGTGTGAAAAACAGTCGTCTTATAAAACCATATCACATACATACATGAGTAAGTACATATTTAATGTATGCTGTCTTGACAGTATTATTAAAACAAAAAGGATTAAACACAAGCGTGACTT
Organism: Acronicta alni; assembly: GCA_964056405.1. Taxonomy (NCBI): domain Eukaryota; kingdom Metazoa; phylum Arthropoda; class Insecta; order Lepidoptera; family Noctuidae; genus Acronicta; species Acronicta alni. Next base: position 8,763,518 of record OZ043927.1, on the reverse strand, counting down.
CTAAGAGTAACAGATAGGTCATAACGTCTCACAGATTTATAACACGACAGTGGGTTCTGGGCGATCAGATTTCAATAGATAACGAGTATAATAGGATTACTATCCGACAGTAACTGTAACGTAATATATATTCACGACCGTAATCCGGCCGGAGATGATCGATTTAATATCCTGCGGAACCCTAATACGTGTTCATGAGGACAGTCACGCACATTGTTGAGAATCATCTAGATTGTGTGTTTGGTAGGGCATAGTGGGAGTAATTCCACTCAAATAGAGCAGCCTGACTGGGAAAGTACCTCCGCCTTGTAGAAAATCGAAATGAAATAACACTGCTTTGATCTGTGTTGTATTCCTCACGGTGAGCAAGGTTGCCAGTGCTCCGCGAGGAAAAGTTGTGTTGGGAGTGAGGGGACTTTGACCCTTATACTGCCAACCCAACTATTCCTCTTTCGTTTTACAGGGTCGGCAACGTGCAAGTGATACCCTTGGTGTCACAAGCGTCTATAGGCTACGGGAACCGATTACCATCAGGTGGGCCGTATGATTGTTTGCCACCTTAGTGGTATGTCGGTAACTTTCGTTCTTCTACGGATCTCCTCATTTCTGATTTGATCGCAGTTACTTACACTTGCAATTCTCAGTAGCAACTCGGAGTTTGGATTCGCCCCCTATTACATGGAACCTAAGCATACCGAAGAACTATAGAGTGTATATTGATTGGTACACCTCTGCCTAACCCTTCGGGGAATACAGGGGCGATGATATGTTAGCTTTATTATTACGCTAAAGAACCCGTGATCAAATTTTTTTACTAATTACTGAATTATTTGTGTCGATAAAACAATTGGAATTAATTGAAAATTAATCAATTAATATCCTGATTTCGCAAGTACATCGTAATTAATTTATAAGACGCAAAGAAGCCATAAATACCGGTTTCTAGTTAATTATAAGATTAATGGTTGTTAGTTATTAAATTTAAAATTGCAGTCAGAATTGCAATTCAGATACGTATCTTGATGTTTAATTCCACGTTTAGAAGTGGCTATTGCTATTAGTAGAAATATCAACAGCTATTGGTATTAAGAGCTGTCCTGACGCTTAAATCGTGGACTATCTGGCCAAAATATCAGTCGCTCTATCTTACGTTCAGCCGATAAGCACATTGCATATTTCTTGCTACATATTTAGATAAACATTAAGCTCGCAGTCGGCGGTCCAGGCTCTAAAAGCGACAATTGTCTTTGAGTTGCAACACTGTTGCTGTATTTAATACGTTGCATAACATAGTTGCTGCAACCAGTTGACGGATCGTTGTCATAATAAACATCATAATCATTATCGTAATCATTTGCACAAGTTTACGATTTAATAGCGTTTTTGTTTCCCTTCACATTTAACTTATCGATCAGATCAATAAATAGGCAAAATATAATTGAGGCTATAAATTTAAGTGCATCGTTGTAATAACTAAGCTGGACAATTAATTTCATGCTAATCAATTGATTCATGCAATTACAGGTATGACCTGTGCCCTGAGGAACCAATACAAGCGTCTTTTGAAATAGGTGCGTTCAACACGAAAAGACAATTTATCTATTCAACAAAATTGATTAATAATCAATAAGATATTAAGTTGTTGTTTACACTTTGTTTATATTTGTCAGACATTTATTGTGCTAAGTTTGCGGTATAGTCTGCTATCCTGTGTTAGGCTGACGTGGTAGATTATCACCTGTTTGCTCTCTTATTCAGGCTTGTTCTTCTTTTATTCGGTAGTAATCTCCTCGACTCCCGAAGTACAGTCAACATAATAGTTAGGTATACAGATAGCAAACGAAATTATCTTTTTGTATTTTTGGCATTTTTCATGCTAAGATTTTAAAGTTATTTAGCGGTGGCTTAGCAGTCATAGCATCTGGTGTACCTAACCAGAAGACGCAGGTTCGAATCCTGCCCGCGGTTGAATTTTTCCTTCGATAAATAACTTTAAAAAAATATATATTATATTTAATTAGAACATTTTTGTCTACCGTACCTACACATCCTATCAACAGTGATTCGCGGTCATTCAATGGGCTCAGTGCGTTACACATATACTACACACATTTATATACTACATTGCGAGAAATACGTCTTCATAAATCTAGTACATAGCACTTGAACTAGACTAGTTACAATATACATAGTAATAGCAGCTTGTACAAAGGGAAAATAGTACTCTACTACATATTTATTGTGTCTATTATCGTTTGGTCGATCATGATCAATCAATTCTGACGTCACGGATGCAAATACTCTTAGTTACTATGTTGAAACGAAAACTTGGCCAGTAGAACACACGTTATAGAAGCTGACTAATACGTATAATATACATATTATGTTTTTAGAACTTTTACCTTGACTTTCTTTTGAGCTCTAAGAGAAAATCTATTATTTTACACATTATATTCTACTGGTAAATGTTAAATGTAGTATTAGCGGGAATTACAATTGTTATAAACTGAACAATACTGATTAGATGGAAACTAGACAATTTACCTATTACAGAAGATTTAAAGCTATGTCGAAATTAAAATCCAGATTAAACAATTTTATTATCACTCTTTGTTCTATATTATGTCAAATAATACCTATGCCTGAAAGAAATAGCTGACGCTTCTGACCTTTACTTCTTTCGTAGTTCTTTTAAATAAAAAAAAGTTTTGATTGTATTGTCCCCACTAAAATGGAAACAAAACTTCTATACAAAAACTGAAGTACAAATTATTATATTATACTTAAATACACGCAGAAGCAAATACCACTTTATAAATTAATTATAAACACACATAATTATGCATATAAAATTATTTACAGCTATAAAATACAGTAGTATTTAATATTATAAGTTGTTAATTTATTCGAAGTCGCTTCTTCGTATTCTGATAGGACGATATCTAGGAATGGCGTATGAGGTGGTTTAGAATGGAGGTCACGAAGGTGGATCTTTGACCGTGATGGAGTCTCAGGGCCGCGGTGGCGCCATGGAGCCGAGGAGCGGCGACGTGGCACAACGGATGCCATTCAGGAGTGGAACCACGCGACCACTGCTGTTATTGTAATGTGCTCTGAGCTTCTTTGTCAAGATCAAGGTCGATTGTTTCGTTGGCCATTTAGATTCATATTGTAGACATCTTAAATATAAGCTGCACAAAAAATATAACATGTCTTCCGTCATAAAATATAGGTACGTAATATGTGGAACCACTTGTAGATTGCAACTACTTGCCAATTCTGTTTAAAAATGACAGTGTAATCAGAGCTGCGAAATAAATTTCCTAATTTCCATTAAACTTCCGAGTATTAAGAATAAAAAAAGCGTCGAAATTGTCTCCCTAGTTATGTTCTTTTTAAACAAAATGTTAAAAATATTAAATCCCTAATTTCTATCTCTAACAATAAGTATTATAAATGCGAAAGTAACTCGGCCTGAAAGGGTATCAGGCCTAAACCGCTGAACCGATTTTAATGAAATTTGGTACAGAGATAGACTAGACCTTGGAGAAGGACATAAGCTACCTTTTGTCTTAAAAAGCCCTTTGAGATGCGGGCGAAACCGCGGGCAAAAGCTAGTTCGATATAAAGAAAGAACGGTATACGTATGAAGGCTCTACATCGTTACAAAGTGGTATCGGCACATTTATTTATAATTATAATTACGTTCTGAATGAACAATACTGTGCAGCAGACTCATCTTGACGAGCCATAACAAAGTCCATTGTGTTTGTTTTCCAATCATTGTTTTGTTGATGACCCGGCGGTGTTTTTAATCTCGGCTGACCTTTGTCTATGTTCATGTCTCACATTTGCGTACCTACGCAATGATTCAGTGATTTATTACATTGCTCCGTATAGGCGGGAGTGCCAGGGTTACCAACGAGCCATTGTGAAGAATTTATATTGTCATCGGCAATTCTTGTACCCGAAAATGTTTGCGGCAAAACTTATTTTGTATTTACAAGTTGCTGTGCTGATATTTGGTGCGCCAGGATTGTAGTAGGTGGAAATAGGAGTTCTTGTATACCTAGTGTATACATAGAGATTTTTACACTTAACATAACATACCATCACAAGGGTTAGGCAGAGGTGTACTAATTGTACATCTATGCTCTGGCTCTTTCTTCAAAAGGTCCAGTTCAGATTAACCTTTATTGTAAAAGACATCTAATATACATACATTGAATATTGTTACTGTCTGGACTTCAAAAGAGACCATGATTCTCTGAGTTTATTGCCGCCATCTTGTATTAATTAAATATTGATTTGTAAAAGTGTCTTTAAAAGATTTGTTTGCAAAAATAAATATGATTTATCATTTATCCACAGGAAGAGGGCATATTGCCATAAATAAGGCACAAATCTAAACTCCAAATTGCTATTGAGCTATCATATAAAAATCCAATTACACTTTGCTAGACCTGGAAATCGAGTTCCAGAAACTCTTGTGTAGCAGTCGCGCATAAAACCACTAAGATAATGAGGCAAATTTAAAACATTTTTTTTTAAATGTTGACTAGCAAAATACTTATTAATTATTATTATTTTTTTAATTATGATTATGTTGTGCTAGACAACACACAACTAGGATTTATAAAGCAATGCGAATTATTGGGCAAACATTCTAATATAGCAACGTCAATTACCCGTATGTGTTCATCGACAATTAAAGCGTGGAATAATTAGTCGGTATATCACACCATTGATGTCTACGCCGCGCCGACCTTGAGAATGGTAAGGTCAGGGGCGACGTGACTAAGAGCTATCCTTAATGGTAACGCTTTATTTTTTATCCGACGGCGAGACCAAAAGGAAGGCTTAGCTTAAATATGCGGTACGAGTATGAGTAGGCGCCACCATTTTTACAAATGACGCGGCGAATGAGTCGTTGAAATGTATCGAGCAAGTTTAGAACATAAATTAGGTCTTAACGGATATAGTAAAAATAACAAACCTAAGCTTAATTATAAATAAATATTAATGGTCAATTTTATACAGCACCATTTAGTCCCAAACTAAGCAGAGCTCTTACTATAAGTATAGACAATGGATACAATACTTATAAACATTTTTTTTGTAAATAAATCATCATTATCAACCCATATAGGTACTGTCCCACTGTTGGGCACGGGTCTCCTCTCACAGAATGAGAGGCATTAGGCTATATTCCATCACGCTGGCCCAGTGCGGGTTGGCATACTTCAAACACCGTCGAGAAAAATCTGTAAGGCATGCAGGTTTCTTCACAATGTTTTCCTTCTCCATTTAAGCGACTGATAATTAATTATTAATACTCACATGAATTAGAAAAGTCAGAGGTGCGTACCTTGGATTCGAACTCGAGACCTTTGACTTGGCAGTAAAATGGTCATATCACTACTGTAAATAAATACTTATAATAAATACTTATAATAAATAAGAAACACTCATACGAACACAAAGTACAAGCTCTGCTTAGTTTGGGACTGTCTAAACATCCCAAATATGTGTTTATTTATTTATAGAAAATTACTGTAATATGAAGTAGTCAGCGTATATAAAATAAAGGCTGAACATAAATTAGTAAGACTTAGTCAGGCATAACAAGTGGTCCATTCTAAAATAAACTCGCTAATGAAGATGAATGAGTGTTAGACCACGTGTGGTCATTAGGCCTCACTGGAGACTTACCCAACAAACTGCACTTAATTAATGTTTATTAATTATTAACGTTTTAGCCTTATATGAACTTTCTGTTGTCTGCACTTGTAAGATGAATGCGGTAAATGATTTTGTTTGATGTTAGTTTACTTAATGTGTGTACCAATGAATCAGATAAATGTGTGTGAATTTAAAAAAATGCTCACATACATTACTACTGTATAGCAGTTAGGTTAGGCAGAGGTGTATAATTGCTCGCATTCGCCATTGTATAACTGCACGCTTTTTTTTAAAAACATTGCCCCACACTAGGATTTTCTCCTGTATCGTGGGTGCGTTTTCAAACAGAAACTTTCACATGCACAATCACCCAGACCCGGAACAAGTACCTACTTGTAGGTCATACAAACTAAGCAGATCTTGTACTATGGGTACTAGACAATGGATATAATACTTATATACTTTCTTTTTTGTAAATAATATACTTATAATATACATATAAAAAACACCCAGACAAAACAAATACTTTATGGGTTTGGTGCGGTAAATCATTTCGTGTGCGCGGACGCACTGAACAAGCTAGAGCTACGTATTGACTAGGTTGCCTTGTCACGGTCGTGGTAAATTTTACGGATCCCATGGCCATGACTATAAGTCAAGTGCAGTTTTTAGTCGGCATGAGTCCGACTTACCCTGCCGCATCCCCAGGTGGCGGACGATGCATGGGGATCTCTGTAATAGACAAAACACTATTATTGCATAAAACTTAAAAATAAACATACCTATTCTTTTTTATAATAATAAGGTGGCAAACAAGCATACGGTCCACTTGATAGTAAGGTGTTACCGTAGCCTATAGACGCTTGTAACATTAGTATCACTTGCGCGTTGCCGACCCTGTGTCGAAAGAGGAATAGTTGGGTTGGCAATATAAGGGTCAAAGTCAAGGGCCACTGCCAACACGTTTCCTCGCGGAGCACTGGCCACCTTGCTCACCGTGAAAACCACAACACAGCTCAAAGCAGTATTATTTTACTTCGATGTTCTGCAAAGCGGAGGTACTCCCCCGTCGGGCAGCTCCAATTTGGGTGGAATTACTCCCACTATGCCCTACCTCTCTTAAAAATACATACCTATCTACCAAATTCAAGTGTTGTGGGAGCAAACACAATTTCTCAAGTAAACCACAGATTAAATAATAGTATAAACGAATACCCAGACTTACCTGATAGATCATGTAAATGAATTCCCTGTGGCCGTGCCGGAATCGAAGAGACTCGTAGCACAAAAGCCGATTGCTTAGCCATTGTGCCTAATCTTGTAGTCAAACTACCGATGTGCGATTGTTTTTGATACTGGAATAGAATAAAACACAATATAACCGGGGGTACTGTTAGAAAATCACAGCGATGTGTTGCGATGTGCACGTTCTCACGTATTAGCCTACTTTATCAGTTCATTGTACCATACTTGTATCTCTTATGCCATTTAGCACAGCAATAACGATGCCTTTAAGTGTGTGGGAATGATCGCCTTCAGAGATAGCTTTATGCATAACATTTTTACATTCTGAACAGAGGTCTGTAGCCTACCAAGAAGTTGGGTAAACGAAAGACGCTATCGTCTAAATCTGACAATTTTTGAATGACGATTTTAGTTAGCTCTAGACGGTTTTCCTTATTCAAAAAATGACAGAGACGCTGGTGTCTGTTACTACTAAACTCCTGGTAGAATTACTGGTTCCTAATTCAAAATGTATTAAGTATTAGAATTTTCAATTAGAAGTTCCAACGGTCAATCATCGTGATTCGTAGCCTTAAGATTCATAGTCTACTTTTTACAAATGGCCTAAAAAAAATCTTTTTCAACTATTTGGTTCAATGATAATTGTGTACAAACACGAGTAAGAGGTAATAAGCCATAAGATACCTAACAACTAAAATATTATACTATTAAACAAAGCTTTTGACCTACTCCCAATCTCTCGTTGGATTTTCATATTTTGATAAATGTTTATAGTTATATCCAAATATTTTCGGTATGATTTATTATATAACACATTATTCACTGGACATAATTATCATTCAAGCCACATAAGGATAACATTATATCGTCGTATATTTTATTGTAACACGTCAAGACCCTCGTGTTAATGATATGATTATAATTTAAAATACTGTGTATGTAAAGATAATTATGTTGTTGAAGACTACAAGTCTGCATCGTCAGGGCAACAAGACGTGGGTTTCCCCTCAATAATACGCTATTCATAATTACCTATATTGTTATCTAAGTAGTGTATTCAGTCCGTTGTGTGCTGTATTGCATCTACTTAGTGTTTGGACTTGTACCTGACCTCAACAACTTGGTATTTCGCTCAGGGAAAATCTCATGCGAATTCCTTTATACTTCAAAGTAGGGCTGTCAGTACTATGAATGGAGAACACGATTTTGACAGATGGTATCAATGACTCGTTAACATAAGGTTCTCGTAATTAATGATGCATGGTAGGTATATTTTTTATAACTTGTATATTCAGAGCGGATCGTGGCCGGCCGGCGGCCTTGCGCTGCCGATTTTGCGATGATAGATACGCCGTCATTCGCCAATCAGCACTCGTACGCCTCATTTCTAATTAATTCCATCAACGAGACCATCGCCCGCCATTACACTGCACTTCATAATTTTAATGTAAGCTGTGTGGCTTATGTATAGAGGTGCACTTCCTTCTTAATCTGTCTGCGTCGAACGCGGGCTAATACTATTAAAAATAATACCTTCAACATTTTATCCGGCGCGTCGCCCGAAAATTATGATCTACTAAAATATTTAGAACGTATAAAAATCTTAAAGTAACTATAGAAAACCCGTATAGTCGCCTATGTTTGAGTATTTATCTCATGTAAGTGTTTATGTATATAGTTAAAAAGAACAAACAATTTTATAGGCGCTTATCTTAAAAATATGACAGGGAAAACGCAAAGAGGTGTCTGTTTCCTATATTTGTTTACATCTGTTTATCTCTGAGTACGAGTTAACGAGCGATTAACTGGTCATGGTACCAGTGAGGCAGGAAGTAATTGACATCGTGAAACAGTAGCATTCTTGATATGTCGCTATCGTCGGGGTCTTATTTTCGCCGCAGATAACGCGTGGTTTGATTCATTATTATTCTAGATATGTGTAAATGTAAGTGCAGATAGAGAGAAATGCAAAACACGAGGTTGGCTGTGGCGGCGACGCGAGCAAGGCTGTAGGCGTAAAATGCAAATCAGCAACGTTTCACCGCAGGACAATGCGGCCGGAGTGTTGCGCGTCTTGTAAACAGCGCGGACGTGGTTTGTTGTTCTACTTTTTTGGGTAAACGGTTGTCCGTAAACGGCGGTGCATAGGCCGCCGCAGAAATACCACGGTCCGTACAATGGCTCGTTCGCCGCCACCGTACATGGGAGGCGCGGGCGTGAACGCACCGATTCTCCTTGTTCAATGTTCTCCAAGCGTGTACCTACACCCATTTTAGTTAAACTTGGAAATCACGCAGTTTTGTTATTGTGCAAACGCTGAACGTCTGAGTATGTATGTCTGGTACAAATGCTTGTTATGCATTCGGATGTAGAACAATTTACGTCACTAGCATTAATTTTCGCAATTCGAGCAACTACATAATGTATGAAACAGTGTCGAAACATCCACATCGAGATGCATCCAGAGCGTTGAAATTATATTTTATGGAAATGGATGTTGAATCGAAGCCAACGCTCGTTGCATTCTTACAGCGCGACAGTTATGCGGGCGTGTGTGCGGCACGAACATCACGCCGGCGTGCCTATCGAAAACAATAAGACCGCGCCTTGTGCCATAAACATTCTTTGCCGCAATCATTACGAATATAACCTATAAATTAGCGCAAAGCCGACTGCGAACAACTCGCTTGCCGTCGCGGGAATTGCAATAAGGACCGTGCGCCCAAGAGTGCCGTCAGCCTCAACGGAATAGCGGTTAACCGTCACGTAGCCGTGCCGCAGTCGCCACGCTGCCGCCGCCGCACCGCTACCAGTTCGCCGCACTGATTTTATAAGAAATTATAATTCTGTACGACCTACTGACATATCCCACTACAAATAACAGGAGTGTTCTTTAAGAGATATTCTATTCAGTCTTAAAAAAGGTTGTTGAAATCATCGTTTGATTTCAGTATTGTTTTAATTACAACACTTTTGCTCTGTTATATAATCAAATTATACAATCTGTAGTCAATAATATTATCATTGCGGTCTGAGTTCACCACTAATAAAACGTTTTTATAATTTTCTTGACTATTTTTATTCGCATTAGATGGGCAATTTGTTCAATTCTTGATAAGAAAATCGCGCATAAGTTGTAACAATGGCACGCGTGGCGATATATCAATGTTATCTACGAGCTTGTGTGACAAACATTTAGGTTAATGGTTAATTAGGTCGAGTACTTAGTGTAAGATTGAGAAGTCGTATTGATTCTAATAGATTAATAATGTACCGATATATTCATATCGGTACATTATTAATCTATTAGAATCAGCACGACGATGGGGAAAATAATGTAAAGTTTCTGGCATAGTTACAAGTAGTGACAGGTAACGTGGTGGTTTAGATGTCGAGGTGACATGGGCGAAGGTGTTTTCAGTGGAGCGTCGTGTGTGACGTCACTAGACGCGTCGTCACTTTGTTCAGAATAGTTCCGGCGGCGCGGCGACGGCGCGGGCGCACCGCGACCCGACACGGTAAATGAAGTTTTTCAGTCTAGTCGAGGTCAAGGTATCATTAGATGCGTCTGAATGTTCAATGTTACGTTCATGTAACTTGTAAATATTTAGCATAGCGATGCATTCACTGTAAAGTGATTTTGATGAATGATTGCCCGTGTAACTGTCATATCGTAATGCATAATAAATCGATCCTCGGACAGTTGATGTTTATAGGAGCCCAATACACTTGCATATGCAAAGTATTTGTATAATTTATTTAATCCGCTCTTAAACGTCACATAAATATGCACGGTGCTTACTTAGGAAGTACGAAACATGGAGCTGTCTTAGGTCTTATATGTATAGGCACGATTGATTGTGTAATTCTTGTTTGAACTAGCTGAGCACAAAACTACTTGAGGTGCCATGTTGTCAGTATAGTGACTGATACGTCTGATGGCGACGGAACACGGCTAGTTATGCCATAAGACGGCGCCTGCATTATAGAAGAATATAGAATTATTATAAAATTACGTTTGAGAGTTATTTCAGTAAATTTTCATAATAGCAAATAATTTCAATATTATTTATTGAAATACGTTTTAATTAATGACAGATACCATAGTATGAATGTGTGTTCGCCAGCCGGCAGTGGTATCAGGCAGTCATCGTACAATTTAAATCGTTTGTGTGATATGACATCGGATGAGTTTTAAATCTGGCCCCTTTGAACCGAATTAGGGGAGTCGCGCGCTTCTCTCGGCGCGGCGGTTTGTTTGCACGGCAGTGGCGAGTGCGTCGTCTACGCGGCGCCTGGTTACATCACACTATTGGAAAACTCGGCGCGACGGAGAGGACTAAACGTTAGGCCGCGACCAGACTAGAAATGAACCGATCACTGCACTAGTCGCCTCACGTCGCGGCTTCGAGGTTGCTTTTAAAAGTTTAAATTTACGCTAAACGACATTAATGAGTGGTATCGGTTGAAATGCTACGTGTCGGTCTGTTCGCAGTGGGGCCGCTAGTGTGTGCTATGCAAGCGCATAAATATTCATACCCGCACAGGCGCGACGAGTGAGCCAAGCTTGGCCGAGTCAAAGGTGTCCGACGACGATCGCGCACTCTCTACTAGGGCTGTCAACTAGTCGCATTCTTTATATTCAAATTATAATTATTCAAATTCACTAGGTTAATTACAAACGAGACGCGTCTCAAAGAGAGTAAGAGAGACTCAGAAACTTACACCCAAGGAAATCATCGGGCAAGTTTTTTAATAAGTTTACGCTACGCTACAGTCTGTAGACGACTAATAAATTGATATTAAATGCGGAAACCAGAGAAACTAACACTAAACATTTATTATGTATTAACAAATATAAACTCAATCGTTGTCCTACTATGCGAAGCAAGCGTTGGTATTTGTCACTGTTAATGCATTTAAATGGCCGCCGGCATATTTTACTGCATTTATTCATACTCTATGCTCAGATATAACACGCTGGTAATATTCTACCTAATAGTATAAATACCGAAGTGGAATGCTTGTTAATCGATTACACAACGACAGAGCAGCATTCGATGTAATTTGGTATGTTCAAATGTATTAAGAGGTAATCAAGATTCACATAATACCTTTACAACTTCTAGTAACAAAAACGGACATTTGAGATCTAACAACAAGGTTAAATTCCCCTAGAGGAATTTACTTTTGTCATTAATGTAACTTCGAACAAAGTATCACATATAATCTAGTGTACAAATATTGTAGTAACTAGCAGTGTAGTGCGCAAGTTAAATGTGTGGTCAGCCCTGTGTATCGGCGGCACATTCCCTCGCCGCCATCTCTCCGTGCGCGCTACTCTTTGTTGTGCTTGCAAATATCCTAGAGCTACTCATCGCCGCCTTGGCGCCATTTGCAAATAAATTTAGGGCTGTCTCTTATATATATGTAATGAATTTACAGAGTGAATTATGAACGGCGCCGGAGCGTGCCAGATCACAATCTTCGTGTAGTTGGTATAATTTGCAGACGCGAAAACAGGTCCCCTCATCACTATGTTTACTGGTCACTATGTACTTGTTTATCATGTCATTCCCCTGTCCACTAACAATGATCAGATAATACGATTTATTAGTCTAACTCGCGCAATGTTATTACATACACAGCTATAACGTAATTCGCTTAAACACAGATACCGACAAGTTGCAATATAATTATGCCATTATTGATATTATATTACAATGTGACATTTATAAGTTTATTAAGACTGGAAGCACTTATTCTATTAAAGTAATTACTTTTATAGACTGGTAGTTATTGAAAATTGACATTTAACATTTATGGTAAAACTAGCAGTTGTCCTTATTTTCATCTGCACTTTTTGAGACAAAACGCAGTCTATTTTTTTATTTTATTGATTTATTTACACACTTAGGATTATTTAGTACAAAGATACTGCTTATTTCTAAAGAAATCTCTTCCAGCAGACCTGCAAGAGTAGAATTGAAAAAAAAAAAACAAAGAAATTAATCTAACAGTGTGAAAAGAAGCAATTATAAAATTGTTATACAAACGAACGTATAATAAATACAAAGTACACCTTAAAATAATACATATATGTACAGAGGCCAGCACATCAAGTTACCACAATCTGTCAAATTTCTTTGATTGATTTTCAACTTTAATGCAATACAATAAGGTTTATATTCAATTGGGAAAATTTGACAGTTTTGGATAGCTTGACCTGCTGGCGTCTGTACAAAATAATTATACATAAATATATAATCATGTCTAAGTATGTCTTTCTCCAAGATTTAATCTATCTATGTGTCTAACATTTCATCAAAATCGGTTCAGTGGTTTAGGCGTGAAAACGTAACAGATAGATATACAGAGTTCCTTTCGCATTTATGTGTGGTTAGTTGGTAGTTAGGTGTGAGTTACACACGAATCCCTCTCTCCTAAAAACGTTCTTCGATTATCTAATCTTGACTTGTCTCAAGAAACATTTATTTAGTCTTTGTAGGTACTAGATAAATGTATGCAGGTCGTTACAAAGAAAACCAACTTTACATCCTGCCCTTACAAAACCAATTAAAACTACATAGTAATGTAATTAATTAAGGTCTAGAAGTACCTAGATAAGTAGGTACATTATAATATGTCCGAGACAAATGTTTTATTTTATTATAGGTACAGTCAGCAACGAAAGTCCCTGAACATGTTGAAATCTTCAATATGATTTTTAATATGTATGAAGTTACTGACCTGTGAAAGTTATGCGAAATAATTGCATAGATGACCATTAAAGATTTAGGTTGCCTTCATAGAAAAATCCTCTTGACAAGTTTTGGAGCTGTGATGTTTTCAAAATTTAGCTGTGTTCAGCGACTTTCGTTGCTGACTGTACCTACCTACTTTTCATCATCATCAACCCATATACTGTCCCACTGCTGGGTACGGGTCTCCCTTCAGAATGAGAGGGATTAGGTCAAGGTCCACGCTGGCCAGCCAGAACAAAAATATTTGCACGACTTTCAGGTAATTGTTACGGGTCAGAGTGATTGTGTTTGTAAACGCACCCACGATATAGGAGAAAAGTGTTGTGTAGGTTTATTTATAGGTTGTAAAAGATAAACGAAGAACAGTCACGTAGATTAAGAAATCCATTTGATGAATTAAGGTCTAATCAAGGTTTGACAAATCAACTCTTCCTAAACCGTCCTAATTATCTAATATGTAAAATACCTTTTACGGATTTTATCGCGTTATATTGATATTATTAATCCCGACTTTTCGGACCCTTTACAGCGTCCATGGTCATGGGTAGACTCGAAAAGTCGGGATTAATAATATCAATATAACGCGACAAAATCCGTAAAAAGTAGTTTTATATCAAATTATTCCATTTTTTTAAATACGTTGCCACACACTAGGATTTTCTCCCGTATCGTGAGTGCGTTTACAAAACATTTTCACATACAGAAACACCCAGATCCGGAAAAACTACCTGTAGGTCATAAAAATATTAGTTTTCCTACGAGGATCGAACCCACAACCCGTGGCATAGAAGCCGATTGCTCAGTCACTGTGTAAACGTGTCGTAATAATATACTTTACTGTTTGTTTCATTTGGGGTCAGATTATAATGTCACTGGTCGTGTCTAATAAAATCACTATATATCCTGGAGTAACATCTTGACTTCGGCATCAGCATCTTAAGGGACCTGATGTTAAATTAGTGATCAGTTCGTATATCTACTCACAGGAACAGTGCTTTCTTATATTTACTAAGGTGGCAAACAAGCATACGGCCCACCTGCTGGTAAGCGGTTACCGTAGCCTATCGACGCTTGCAACACCGTTGCCGACCCTGTATTGAAAGAGGCATAGTTGGGTTGGCAGTATAAGGGTCAAAGTCCCCCCACTGTCAATACAACGTTTCCTCGTGGAGCACTGGCAACCTTGCTCACAGTAAGAAACACAACACAGCTCAAAGCAGTGTTATTTTACTTCGATTTTCTGCAAGGCGGAGGTACTTGCCCAGTTGGGCAGCTCCAATTAGAGTGGAATTACTCCCACTATGCCCTACCTCTCCTAAAATGTGTGTTAGGTATTGATAAATATAAAAATACGCGTAGTAACTTTTACAAAAACATCTTCAGAACGGCTTCAGCATATAGCATATTGCATAAAATGCAATAAAGACTGAAAAGCGAAAACTGTATGTGTTCTTTAATTTTCCTTGACTTTAGTTTACTAGATATCTAAGTTACCTACTTAATAGTCCTATCCTATCCTACTAATATTATAAATCATATCCTATCCTACTATCTTATCCTACTAATATTATAAATGTGAAACTTTGTGAAGATGGATGGATGGATGTTTGTTACTGTTTCACGTTAAAGCTACAGAACGGATTTTGATGAAACTTTACAGTATTTATTTATATATCAGACTAACAGATATATTGCCAAATTACAACGATAATTAAAAGTTACTTTTCCATACGGACGAAGTCGCGGGCAGAAGCTAGTAACTTATATCTCTTGCAAGCTGTAATTTTATTGAGGCAAAACTGGACACTAATACCGCAAAATATACTTTTAGTTCCGGAAACACAATAAGCGTGACTCGCAGTCCAGATACATTTAGGTTTACGAGCGTTTAGTGAGCGGACATCGACAAATCGGGTACCAATCAAACTGTCGCACGAAATGTCAGTGCTCTCTCTATTTCTGTCCATAGCAGACCCAACAAGAAAGCTATGCAAAACGCAAATTCTACCGTCGCCGTCTAGACGCCCGCGCCGATCCTGTTACGATTGAATAACATTTGATCCAATCAACCCGAATGGAGGGGTCGGGGAGGTCTTGCGAACAGGCCCCGACGCCGACGCACTCCTCGCTCGCAATCAATTGATCCAACTACGGGTTTATATGACGCAGCATCACGAGGAGAAAGTACCAGTACCCGTATCTGTACCTACAGGAAAACATTAACTTTAATATAGATAATATTATATTTCCTTCCGTCTAAGAATCACACGATTATGATTATCGGTTCTTGTATAAATGTAAATTTTATTTGTCTTTATAAGCATGGTTAGTGACACTGTTTAGCATCGCGATCCGTTTATAGAATCCTTCGCAAGCCCCTTTCACCGTTTACTATGGAAGTAATTTTATCGAATGTATATTAACTGTAATATTTTACTACCCTATTGCTTTAAATACATTAAAGTTGGCAGTACTGTCGTACGAAGAGACATCTTTCTGTCTGCCATCATCTTCGAACTAGCATTCGAACTAGCAAGAGCAACTGTGTATGTGTATTGCGAATTTAATCGAGTCGGAAATTCGGAGTATTCCTTTTTCGGCGCTATTGTTCAGCAGCTATGGATTGAGTATTTAAGAAGTGGAATAGTGTACGTGCTCAAACTACTGGTGCTGATAAAATAGGTGCCGAAAGAGGAATACTCGGGATATTCATGCGTGATACATGATTTAATTGAAATACATAACGGTAGTTTTATTTTGTTTCAGCTCCTGATATTGTTCAAGAAGATAGTCCAGTGGTCATTACGACTGAAGAAGATGAAAAGAACATGAAATGTAAGTTTTATCAGACACATTGGGAAATTGGTTTAAATTTTGTTCTGCAGATGTTATATAAATGTAACCTATTTCAGACTTTGCATCATTTTTAACTGGGCGATCTCCGCTCTGCGTTCGACGTGATGATATGTCGGGGGTGCCGGTCGCGCCGGGGGTAGCGACCGCTCGGTTCACGTTCCGTCGCCGGCACCTCTACTGGTCTGTCCTCTTAAGCCCTTCAATACAAAACCAACCACGGGCTCTCGCTTTTCTTGATCGAGAGGGACGAGTACTATTAGAACAGTCGCTAAAGAAAATACCAGGGATACACGCTACATACGAAGAAAAAACTGATAAGGTACTTAAAGATGATTACGCTTGCAAAACAAATCGATTCCATGAAATATTGAAGTAGACACTCATTAAAAACACTAGTTATGGGTTATAAAGCTAAGAATCTGTGTTGTTTACAGCTTTGCGGTGTCTGGCGTCGAGTGCCGCGCCAGTACAAGACTTTATTGAGAGACGGTGACCTGCATGTGGCTCTGCTGTGGGGCGACGCTCGGAACAACTCCATCGATAGTGCTCTCAGCGGCAGAATCGACAGGTAGGTAAGGAATAGGAATTTTAAATGAACATCCACTTTGTACGCGCCACTGACTTGATTTATATCACCTAACATGAGTAACCTCGGACAGCCTGACAAATCGATGCAATAAATATTATTGCAGTAATTATTCCCGGGAATCAATGAATGGTAGTAGTGTTCGCCTTGGATTGTAAATTTAATTAACCGCGTGATTAACAACGGAAAACTTTAGGTTCACCATTAGAAATAATTCTGGGAAAAAACCTAGACACATGTTTTATAACCGGGCCGTAATGCCGTTACTGGAAACTCGATTGATTCGCACTTTTAATTACTTTAGCGCCATCAAGATATATACGATAAATCTGCGAAAATACATAATAGTAAACAAGATTAGATTCTGTTTCTAGGAAAGTTTATGTAAATTAATTTGACCTTATTGTAAAGGAAATTGAGGAAGATTAGGTACTATATCAGTGGTTTCTTGCTACACAAGTAGATATTTGGGTCATTTTCGAGATGACGACTTAGATTTTAGAGGTATTCCTTTAGCGCATTGCTAGATACTTAAATTTTAATGACCGTCCTATTTTAGGTATCCGGCACTATCATCCGAGATGTTCACGACTCTATTGGAGCCCGAGCACCCTCCGACTTCCATCGGCCAGGGTGCTTGTCGGGACTACCCTGCGTTGGAGTATGAGGACGGATGGTGGGGAGGCACCGCCGTCATCACAGCGGTCGCTGGAGCCACGCCTAGCCTATACCTGGCTCTCGTCTTCAATGGTGTCTTCCCCAAAACTGCCGTCACGTCTCATCTCGTCAGAGTGGTGCTCACTCTACCAGAAAAGAATCAGACCATCATTGATCAGGTATATTCATATTTATTTCTATAGAAAAATATAATTGAAAAACCAGTGCCTGCTTCGTGATGAGCAGAAATCATAACACAAAACATTGCAGATAGTTGCCGTTAATGAGGTTCTTAAGTGGCTAATTACTGGCAATAAAAGTCAATTAGCCATGTATTTTAGAGCTCGTGAAACTGCGTCGTCTCAAGAATTTCCTTATGTCATGTATATTAATCATTATGGTAAAGATTAAGGAAATATATAGTCAAAATAATAACTAATACTCATTACTGTAATACTGAGTTTGTTGAGAGTTGTATTCGCAGAATGAGCAGTGTTATTGGGGTTTCCCATTTTAACTGTAGGTTTAAAACAATTCACCTCTGTCTAAACCTTTGGGGATACAGCGAGATAGCATGTAGTAAATTAGTAATAGATCCAGGTCTTAGGTAAATTAATGTAATTTTTCCAGGTGCAGAAGGTAAGCAAACCACATTACGATTTCAATGTCCTGGAGGTGTCCACTCCAGTGTCGGCTGCAGAACTCCGGTCCTTAGCGAGAGGCCGACTCCTGCTTACTGTGGAGGCTGTAGGTACTCCGGAGAGGCGGATCGTGGGCAGCGTGCGGCAAAAAGCCGCCTGCGAATTGTACAACGCGCCGCTGGTGTCTGAGAGACTGCCGGCCACTCCGGCGCCCGAGGGACTCGCTTTGCTTTACATCGACAAGGAAGGCTCGCTCGTCTATGATATACAGGTAACAACACATTCTCAAAGTTACTCTTATTGCCCATGTGACTTCAGAAGTATTTTTTTTATTTAAACTAAGTGATCCTGCTATCCTGTTGAGCAAAGTTCTCCCCTATCTCTTTAGGAGGAAGTTAATGTAATATTTTGTTTTCTTTTGGATTATGTTTGATTGATGATATGATTTGATTTTATAAAATCTCATCCGGTGACTTTTGGGAGTGTCAAGAATCACCTAAAATGTAAGAGATTAGCGATTATCTCTTAATACCTTAATGCGATTAGTCTGATATATTACGGGCCTCTCCACCTATCACGATTCTTATTCCAACTAAATACATAAATAAATTTTTGGAAAATTTTTACACTTACATAAGGGTACTAGACAATGGAGCAATAAAATATGCTATAAAATAACAGATATTAAAAAAATTACGATTTCAATGGATTTAATCGTTACTTTTGGAGGAATTTAAATGATTCTAAAGTTATCCATTACGAACTAAACATTATCCATAATATTTGAAGTCGTTAAGCCGTAGTCGTTTGTATTAGGGACAAGTGTTAATGTATACTTTAATGTGAATCACACCCAATCTCTTTGTATAAAGTGATCTACCAATAAATTTAGATAGGTAGATACAGTATAGAGGAAATTGTAATCCATTTTTCTACATTTGCCTATACTAATTACTTATATTTATCACGATGTCTTAACGTCGCAATTAAAGTCCTTCCGGATAATATTGACTTTATCAAGATATTAATATCGTCAATTTGGCGTTAATAAAACTTGTTTACTTGTGTAATTAACCGTTGCCACCTAGAACCACATGCAAGAACTTCTCTTGCATCGCGGATGCGTTTATAATAAATACAAATGTCACTTACACAATTTATAACAACACATCCGGGACAACTATTTGTATACTAAATATTTGTTATGTATTGCAATAAAGCCACACAGTGTGCACAGTTACTTCGCCAATCTAGCTGTTTTAGAGGAATCCAGCCAATTTTACTCATGAATTCCAAAATTTTCTACAGGTTGACAATTTGGGAATAACCGATCCCAAGATAACGTTGGTGGAGGAGCAAGGCAAGCGTCACTCGCAGGTGGAGATACTGGACACCCGTATCGGAGTGCTGGCGAGACCCAGCGCTCGGATCTTCCAGCCGTTGTATGAAGAACAGTTGGCTGTGCATATCAGCGCTGAGACCGGTAAGACCACCTGAGTCAAGAAGAGAATGAATATATATATCTCTCAGGCTTCACTGCACCAATGAAAACGTCCGTACATTTTTTAGGCTGAGCTTTCTTGAGCAAAATGTGTTTCTGTAAAAATTGATTACACTGAGAAAAAAGGGATTAAATAGGCTTTTAGGTCGCCTGGAAAGTTTGAAGAAAGCTAGTAGGAGGTTTCAGTTGTGCTGCTCTCAACGGCAGTCTAAAGCCCAAACTTCAGACTGAAGCTTTAGCTGTAGTTAGGCAGAAGTCGTTCATAGCATATGTACAGACCAAACAGTTGTCCTTGGTAAAGACGTACGCTGATAGTATTATGAGATTCATTCACTATACTTATAAATAAATTATAAAAAACGTTTTGCTTTAGTCTTTCAAGTTTTTAGAGCTTCGAGTACATTTAAGAAGGTACACTAAGTATCTACCTCTTGACTCAGGAGACGTAACTCAAGATGGGTTAATTAAAATTAATGTTGCGCTGTAGTTTGTGCGTACGACAATTGAAACGTACGCCTGGTCGAATTTATTCCTGTTAAGATGCCCCAGCATGTTTGTTAAACAGTTGGTCTGAATTAATTAAGGGATTTACGTAACGAAGTT
Source organism: Acronicta alni (assembly GCA_964056405.1). Lineage (NCBI taxonomy): Eukaryota > Metazoa > Arthropoda > Insecta > Lepidoptera > Noctuidae > Acronicta > Acronicta alni. The sequence goes on along the minus strand of OZ043927.1, from coordinate 8,742,983 downwards.
GTTTATATAAAAAAAAAGAGATGTAAAAGATACTCCCCGTTATTACAGAAACCTTCGTTTTGTGTGTTATGACTTTAACAAGTGATGGATATTAACATTAGTGATGGTTAATATAGCATATAGCATAATAAAGTAGCATGCTTAATAAATATACCATAAAGCAAATGATATCGCGGTTCGCACTTTATGCTATGCTATAAAGCTATTTTGCTTTATATCGCATAACACACTCTCTCTTTATCAAGCAACTCTCCGTCGGGCGCGGCCCGCCCATTTTGCCCTAACATAACAAGTAGGCATATAAATTAAGCATGCTATAAAATAGCACATAAAATCGCATGCTTAAAAAATAAGTATATAGCATTAAGCATGTTATTGATTTATAGCAACTTTGAACACCACTAATTAACATTAACAATTTTATTTTATTTAACTTGCTTTATAAATTGTCTTTGCTGAACTCAATTTAAATTATTTAGACTAAGGTTTAACCAGATATTGAACCAATCCTTTGTCTATCGTCTTCGGTAAAATTACTCTTTGAGCTCAGATTTTGTAGAAGTATGAAGGTTTATTGATGTGAATTATCTTTTCCAGGTCCTCCTATCCTCCGAGGTCGTTTAACATCTCGCATGCTGCCTGATGCGGCAGGGTCAGGTCCCGCCTTGTTACGAAGAACTGGCCAAGTTCGGTTACCGTCGGCTATGGCCGGTCTAGCTTGGCTGTCCGTAGACTCCTTGTGTGGACTGTATTATGAGGTAGATATGAGCTTCCTACTATTTTAGTACTTGGGTGATTTTTAATGGTATGATGTCTGGTAGAGTAATCAGCAACAAAAACATTATTTCGATTATTGCATAATACGTAATTATCTCAAATATTAAAGAAATTAAAACTTTATATCAATGGCATAAAATTCATGACAAAATGAAAATTGCCATGTACTGTACATTTTAAAACATCCTTTGTACCATTTGAACTTTAATAATACCTAAAGGTCTTTGGCATATGTTTATGTAGGTCGTTACACAGCTAATATTATAACTTACTTTATCTTTTATTTTAGACTGTTGTAACGGGCGGTAATGCTCGATCCTGGTCTTCCTGGTGGCTGGAATCCCACGCTGGCACCGATGGTGGGGCAAGGGAGTTGGGGGGAGAGGAAGGCTGGGTGCTGGAGCCCACAGCTGCGGAGCTGGTCGCGCTGCACGTAGGAGCCTCGTATCTGGAGCTGCGCGCGCACGACAACGTAACTGTCATCCTGCGCACGCGTGTACCACAGGTAAGCAAGCAACTATCTGCGTCATACGAAATAAATCGATATAATCTATTATGGTCTTTTAGGCGTTTTTTTAGTATTTTCTCAAACTAACTAACCTACAAATATTATACGTTCGGGGTAAGCAATCATAGTTGCTCATTTAGAGAAAATGAAGACCTATTTGTACCTGTTAATACTTACGTAATAATCTTAATTTTACAACAATCTTTTTATAATACTTAGCCTATCCTACAGATAGACTAGCTAGAGTGCTAGACCCTTGTCCATCAACCCTTATACGTGCATTAGTAAATTAAAAGTTTTTTGATAACACTTTTTGTACGCTACGGGTTGTGGGTTCGACGAATATTAGTATGATCTAAAATCTACATGTAGGTAGTTGTTCCGGGTCTGGGTATTTGTGTATGTGAAAGTTTGTGTTTGTAAACGCACCCACCACGGTATAGGAGAAAATCCTAGTGTGGAGCAACGTTTTTTTTAAAGTGCGATTTCAATATTACTTTATAGTTAAACGTAACCAATAATGAATCATATCAAATGAAACATAATAGGCAAATCTCATTTGATATAGTTCATTAGAATATTGTGGAACAATGAAAACGTAAAAACTAAGATAAACCCAAATTTGAACGAATTCTTAAAACATACCTAATAACCATGACAATTAAGATAAGACTAAGCTGAACTATATTTAATTTGATCAACCATTTATTTATGCTGCAACAGATTGGAAAATTAATTGGTGAGTGGATTAAGCGCTATAATAATGTGACGAATTTACTTGAGTTTTTTCCAATAAGACATAATATTTATATTATTTCGAACAAGCCTGGTAAGTCCCTTCTCAGTTCCTGTAAACCAGGATCTACCATTGTAGATAGGCAAACTAGATCGAAAGTAGATCAGAAAATTAAGTTAGAGAAGTAGGAAAAATATCAAAAGAAAAATATCAAAAGGCAAATTCTGACCAATGTTTAAATTGGCATATATTTACTGGTCTATTTTCAGTGACAAAATGTCACAAATATCTTTAAATTCGTTTCAATTTCGAAATTTCGAGCTCAAAATAATATAATTTATTCACGCTTGACGATAAACATGGTTTTTCCGATATTGAGACTAAATCGATATGATATTTTGAACTATTTTTGATTTCCTGAATTCCTTCTCGACCTTCAGTTTGTATGACATGGACTGTAGCAATATGTTTCCTTCCTCCAGATAAGCGTGCCACCATCGTGCCTGCCATCAGTACCTGGGACTTCGGACAACGAACTCAGTCCCAAGTACACTCCTGGACCTCTAGAAGACCAAATAACAGACTACTCCCTGTTCCGCCCCAACGTCAACTACTGTACGCAAAGAGATAAGTTCTACAAGCTGGGAGAGACTTGGACAGATACTGAGGTAAACATTTCAAAATAATGTGCTCATTTTCTTGGCTTAGACCATTTTACACATCCGGTAGAATATATCTACTTGCAAATTTTGACCTGGCTGAGTGGTCATAGCGACTGGTGTGGTCCTGCCCACAGTCGAATTTTCCTGTAACTTTTTTGTCCTTTAAAGTCGGACTTTAGAGATTGTAGGTAAATGCTTGATAATATTATTGAGATCCATCTATTTAAGATCTTGTAAAACATATTTGATAAGTTCTACGGTTTTTAAAAGGGTATTGCAGATTATGCTATGATTGCAGACTTGTTCAAAATGTTGGTGCGTGGGCGGCATGCCGCGCTGTGAGCCCGTACAGTGCCCGCCGGTCAACTGTCTCGTACCCACCATCAAACCTATTGGACAGTGCTGCCCGATTTGTACCAGTAAGTTTGTAAGACTATATCTACCTGGAAGATAAATTAAAATATCCTTCTCTCTTATCTGTCTTTTGCCCACCATCTCATATTAGATATACCAACGTATACAATATGACATAGAGGGCTGCCTTATTTGTAAAAGAAACTTCAAAAAACCATCAAAAATATTTTTCTATTTTGTCTTCTAATTGATCCATAATAGGTTGTTAATTTCCCAAGCCATACTTACTTAACATTTGTACTAGTCGAGAGGAATCGCTGTCGCTTGTCATTTCTCCCTTGAACTTATGATGGACTAATATTTTTTCCAGATTCTACAACAGCGGTATGGTCAGAGAACGGTAGCTGCGTATTAGCTGGACAGAGCTATGCGCCAGGCTCATCGTGGCACCCCTACCTGGTGCCCGGTGGTTACGACACGTGCGCCATCTGTACGTGTAACTTTGCAACCAGACAAATACAGTGTCCCAGAGTTAAGTGCCCGCCTTTACGCTGTAGCGAGAAGGAAGCATATAGGCCAGATAAAAAAGCTTGCTGCCGTATATGTCCAGAGGTTAGAATGAATTATTATTATATTTTAATGATATATATGTTAATGAATGACCTATGATATAATTGCCTATGTGTATCTTGTATCTTGTGTGGTATCCTTAATACAGACAAAAATGAGTAAAAAAGGTTCTGAGATTGGATTGATAATAATCACTAATTACAAATTCAAATATTCAAGTTCCGAAATCAAACCACCGTGTCGATAGTTATAATTTTATTTCAATTAATTATTATACCTAGGTAAAAGCAAAGAAACCGGATGAAGAGACGCCAAAGGATCAGGGAGCACCACGTACCGCTGAGGAGATTCTAGCGGAAGGCGGCTGCAAGTTCCCCGACGGCCCTTTGCCTAATGGTAAGGAGGTGCATCCCTCCATACACTCGCACGGGGAGCAGCGATGCGTCACGTGCCGGTGCAAGGTAAATATATATTTTTTTGCCAAGTCATGTCAAGGAAACTATTTCATCTTTTAAATTACATCATACAAATTCAATTAAATCAAGTTTCATCATGCGTACCGCTGAAATGTGGAATGAGCTTCCTGAGTGGGTCTTCCCCAATAACTATAATCAGTGTGTCTTTAAATCACGAGTGAATCGGTTTCTTCTAGGCAAGAGCGCTCCACCGTAGATCGCAGTGTCGCTTAACATCAAGCGAACTAGTGGTCAAGCGTAGGCCTATCATGAACAATAAAAAAAGTACATTTTTTATGTGCCTTTTTAGGATGGTGAGGTGACGTGCGTTCGCAAGCGTTGCGGTCGCGCAGCGTGCGCGCGGCGGAGGCGCGTGGATGCGTGTTGCGCATGCGCGCGGCACCGGCGGCAGCGCGCGCCTCGCTCCGAGCGCCCGGCGCCGGCGCCGCCCAGCTGAGCGCGCGGCCCGGCGGCGCGCGACTCTCCCCGGACACAGTATTACTGCGCCCGACCACCCCGTCTATACCCCAGACTGCTCGTAGGCTAAGTGAATGAGCGCTTCGCTCTATAGACTGACATATTTTTATGTACTCGTGCGATTCGAATGTGTCTCTAGTTTTAGATTGTGTCATTGGTGTGCCATCACCGAACCGAACGACCGCGGTGGGACTGGAAAGAGTCACTGACTGAAAGTTTAATGGCAGCACACGCGTCTTGTTTGCACGAGTATGAAGGGTACAGGGCTTAATGTCCTCTACAAGATACCCGACGAGGGCAGAGTAAACAAATTGGAGTGTATAGATTACAGAATATGAGGCTGGGCCAATTAGAGGTTAATTGTCGTGATCGGACTGATTGTTTAGACTGGTCGTGTGTTGACTTGGGGCGCCAGGCGTTCGGTAGTGCGGCGCGGCGCGGCGGTGGCTCGGCAGGTAGGCGGTAGGTCGGCCGCGCGGAGGCTCGGACTCGATCGACGACGGATGGTAGCTTTACTGTGTATTATTTTAACGGCGTTGAATATTTACTTACCCACCGGTATTTTAATTGGTATTATGGTAACCCGAAATTTAGGCGCATTACATGATCCGATACTGATTCGTATTATTTTAGTGGTAGGGCTCGATCGCTCGGTCGTGGGACAAGGATTGCGAGCGCGGTCGATAAAAGATGTGCCATATTTTCTTAATTGTAAATATAAATTATAATAATACTTATGTGCATATTTATTTACGTCTCTATTGTATATGATACGGGATAACCGCACGTTTAGGTAATCATGTATGAACCATCACAAATGCTATTTTATTGGTCGCCTTGTTTGTGCATTTGCTTATAGTTTTGTATATCTACATTTAATACCACACGAGTGTCATTACACGTAATGATTGGTAACTTCTATTACCTGCGTTATTTTATCTAGTTGTAGTCGGTCAAGGAGGGGAGATATTTAATGTTATATTATAGACGATAACAAAATAAATATTGGAAACATTGCTTCAAGATATTATTTACCTACATTATAATGTGATCCCAGTGGTTTATGTATCCGAATGCTTTTAGGAACAATGAACAAAGATAGATAAGTGGGACATTTAGACTTTTAGAGTTGCGACGCGTTCTTAAGCTTATCAATCAATAAACTTTGTACACGTTTGTCTAAAGAAACTTTGTAAATATGAATTTCATTATAGTCTACATTTTAATATGTACTGTATACACAGATACCTACTTCGTATTGTACCGATATAAATCAATATAGATAAGGTTTAGTTTACGCAAATTTCGTGACTAGTTTTGTTTAATTACTAGGTTAACGGTTTAGTTACGTAATTAAGGAAGCTAGTCCAAATGTTTCGATGTGATGGATATGAATGCCATGTAGCTAGCGATACGTCTGTTTTCAATACTGATTACTATAGGAATTTAATACTATAAGTTGTACCCGAGGCCTCACAGTCACTAGGTGTAAAAACATTAGCGCTAAGTAGGTACGTTCACTAATTAGGGAATGAGACGCCTTTTATAAATGTTATGCGCGGGCGCTTGAAGGCGACTTGATTAAAATTGAAATTGGAATATAAGAAACACGCTGCAGTTTTTACATCACGTGGAAATGAGACCTGAACGTAATATTGTGCTTAACAGCACTTTTTAGGAATTGTTTTTTTTGAGAGAGTCCATTGCCAAAAATATGTCTTGTATAAATTTAAATTATCACATTTCGTTGTGGGTTCTAGTCCAGTCAAAATTTTCGAGGAATTGTATTATGTTAATGTTACATTGGCAATTATTTTATTTTTATTTGACATAACGAGAACATCACTCGGTTAAGCGCGAGAGTTATCTTGGTTCTAATGTATTTTTTGTATAATCTAACAATAGAAGAGTAGTCACCTATGGCTTGCGAATAACATAACTAATAGCCATAAAAAATACTATGAACTCGCTTGTATTGCATTGTTTTCTATTTTTTAAATCACTGCATTCAATACCGATGTAATTGTATTAACGGGATGATATTCACTATTTTCATTAAGAACTTTTTAGATTAATATTGAAATTTCTAAACATTTTGAACATATTTTCAATCACATTTGTGGTTACACACACAATTTGGGTTGTCTAGGTGCATCCAGTCAATAGTTTGTAAACCGTCATATATTTATGTGAAATAAATGACCTGTGAACACATATGTCTTTCAATATCCGTATAATATTTATAAGACGAAATTAGAAAGCTGTAGTTACGTAGAAACAGATAAGTAGTTTTCAAAAGTTATGATAGACATTATTGTGCAGCTTCTTGTTTTCAGCGAATACATTAAGAAGCGACAAGGGGCTGGATTTACAGTCAAAAAATACCTGGAATAAGTCATCTTTTTCACCATTTTCCTAACTATATTGGGGTCGGCTTCCAGTCTAAACAGATGCGGATGAAAATTAGTATTTTACACGAAGACACTGCCATCAGATCTCCGCAATCAAAATTATGAGGAATACAGATATCCTGAGGATACACTGGTTGTCAGGCTTTTTGGGCTTCGACTACTAGTAATCTAGAATAGTAAAGTATCTTTGAATAAATGATTATTGAATTGAATTTGATTTATTAGTAACCTTATAGAAACTATTTCACTATTATTTTGAATAATTAGGTAGGTACGTATTAACTACCAAAGGGTAATTTTTTATTGTATTGTATTACTTCAATATAATCGATTAGTCTAGCGATATAGATATCAGTATTGTATTAAAAACCATTGACGTAGGACTATTACTAGCGTATGTCCTTTGTGCGTCGGTTGATCCTGTTTGCCCTATTTTCCATTATAGTGAAGACTTCTTGAGAGCTCGGAGAGTGTCAGCCATTGCATCAGCCACTGCGTCGGCAACCTGTATTGTGGAGTTGACACCCATGATGCCGATACGAAGAGCTTTGCCGACGGTGGGTCCGAGGCCCGCAAATATCAGGATATTGTGCCTGGTGAAGATAAAATGGAGTGCCTAAGTAAATTATCTTTGAAACAACACACACCATTTAAACCTACTCCTAAAACAAGCATTAGTATTTAGATTAAATTGAAAGTCTAGTTAGAGTTAGAGGCCAGCACATCAAGCTACCCCAATCTGTTAAATTTCTTTGATAGATTGTCAACTTAGACAATAAGGTTCATATTCAATTGAGAAAATTTGTCAATTTTGGATAGCTTGACCTGCTGGCGTCTGTATACAGGGTGTTACAAAAATACCCGTAAAGCCGAGAGGAGGTTAAATAGGGCCTTATAACGAGTCCATTCACAATATTTAAGAACCGTAGTAACGCTGTATACCTACCCCAAAAAAGGAAAACAACTACACTTATGAATGAAAAATAGAAAAACTATTAAAGTAGACAATTATTAGTTTAAATAGGTACGTAGGTTAAACAATCTGGTTCCCTGACATGACAGCTGACAAAATTTGTGGCTTTGATAATTAAATATATTTTTTACGGGGTATTTTGTAACACGTTGTTTAAAACTTCTTTTTCGGAAAACGTTCATTTTCTTTTACTACGTCTTCATACATACAGGAGTATACAAACACAAATTCCACATCCACCAACACCTAGACCTGGAACCACTGTCTGTTTAGTCCATACAAATATTTGTTCCGGACGGGGATCGAACCCGCGACCTTTGGTGCAGCAGTAGATGGCTCGACCAAAGCGCCAATCGATCCTCAGATTCGAGTACCTTCTCTTTTGTCAAAGGAAATTGACAAAATCTCGAATGAAAATGATTGTATCGTGCAATCACTTACTTCATCATCATCATTATCAACCCATTTACTGTCCCACTGCTGGGCACCGGTCTCCTCTCAGATTGAGAGGGATTAGGCCACACTGGTCTAGCGCGGGTTGGCAGACTTCACACACCGTCGATAAAAATCTCTAAGGCACGTAGGCTTCCTCACGATGTTTTTACTATTATCACTTACTTAGCTCTCATGTATTTGACGAATTCTACGTAGTCATATCCTCGGGGCAGCGCTACAGTCGTCACGGTGACCAGGCGTTCCTCTGGTTTAGGAATTAGGAACTCGAAGGAATACTCCCGCAGACGTTTGTGGAAATGAGCGGTGCTGGCGGCGTGGCGAGCCCAGGAGACTGGTAATGTCTCTTTTATGATCTCCTGGAGACAAGTCCGGAGAGCCCAGAACAGTGGAGGGCTCATGGTGTGATGATATCTGAACAACAATTGTTTATTAAATAGGTAAAAACATAACATATCATCATTCCCTGAAGGGTTGGGCGCAGGTGTTCTAATGTACATCCTCAGTTCGCAGGTATGCCACGTAATACGCCATGTAACAGGAGGCGAGCCTATTGCCATTAATCAGGGTCAAATCCAAACTGCGAGCTGCGAGTCAGAAATCTATAGAAAAACCTAATAACACTTTGCTTGACCTGGGAATTGAATGCAGTACCTCTAGCGTAGCAGTCGCCCTTATGACCATTAGACAGTCAGTATATTCAATAATAACAAAGTGAGTTATCTTAATCACTGACCGAAACCATTAACAAATTGACAGCATTTTTTAAATATATTATACAATTATCATTACCATCCTTTAGGATATTAGATGAATAGGAATCTGATTACATGATATAATATTTGATTACATAGAAGGTATGCAAACCTCTATTTCAAAAACTCAAAGTGTTGACATTGACATGTCTGTATATTCTCCAAGCTAGCTATTTTGTAAGAGAACACGGTTCTTTATTCAAGACATAACGAATTTAATTCAAGAGTAAAAAACAGAGATCCATCTAGACTAATTATTCCAAGCCGAAGCACTTCTCTTTGCCATCAAAATTGTTATATTATGACAATAAAAAATTATAATCATCTTCCTAGGTAACTCTCTTATATGTATAAGAGAGTTACCTAAGCGGCAATTCACGGCAAAACTCTATAGATGGCACACAGAAAAGTGTTTTTATAATATTAAAGATTTCCGTATGACATGAATATTTTAATGTGCGTTATACAATTAATCTAGTTTACTTAGTGCATTGACATAGTTGTGTTATTAATAATAATTATTAAATTATATATATAATCATAAGAAACCAATTTGTAATACTATAATAAATCTATAATATTAAAATTTAATTGTAAGATTTTGCATGTCGGGCATATTGTAGTATCTTTTCCGACGCAGTATGAGAGATATGTTTAGCGACCAACTTTTAGGTATATACCATACTTCAAGCAAATAAATTCCATTTAATTTCATTTCAAACACTTACGATCTTGTGTTTCCATAGCAGTTCCACTGTTGCGCTAATGGCTCGATGTCGAAGTAGAAAGGAGGTTCATGCTTCCTGTTTTTAATTTTTTCCCTGAAAAATAATGTTAATAATGAGTTTGATTTATACATTTTTGACTGCATGGCTGTAGTTCTTGATAACTATCGTGGGCTTATTTGATATCAAATAAAAAAATCTTTGCAATAATGTTGAATAATTAAAAAAAATTATACTGCATTCGTGTAGTAAGTAGTTCTAGTTTTAAATATTTCCAATGTCTAATGAGTAAGTTATGTCAACAAAAGAGTATTTATATCTTATATAATGTCAATGACGAGGCAATTTTGTTTTTGATTAGGATTCATTCACTTATTCATCAATGTGGTGTAGTCTTACTCGGCACGGGCGCTGAACGCTATAGGAGATATCCCAGCCGGTCCACTGAACGCTTTCTGAGTTGACGAGTACGTTGCATCTACAGCCCAATCGTCCATGAAGAATGGAACTCCGGCTAAAGTCACCACGGTGTCTACAAGTAGTAAGGTTCCGTACCTGTAAGTTAGAAATATCTGTTAATAGTCACGGCGAAAAAACGCGTGTTGCTAAGTGACCCGGGCTATGTGCTATTACTTCTTCCTGTTTTGTGGTACGGTCAGCAACGAAAGTGGCTGAACACAGCTAAATTTTTAAAACATGACAGCTCCAAAACTTGTCACGAGTTTTTTTATTATGAAAATGAGGTAAATATTTAATGGTCATCTATGCATTTATTTCGCATAACCTCCACAGGTCAGAACAAACTTCATATTAAAAATTGCATTAAAGATTACAACATGTTCAGCGAGTTTTTTTGTTGACTGTACCTACTATAGAAGCTTGTTTACAGACACCGATAATAGATGAAAACTTTTGCAGGGTGTTTTTTTGTCGTTATGAAATATCATCTCCCTTAATACCGTATCAAAATTAATGTTTGATACGTCATTTTGAAGATTATTGTTCCCTCTAATGACAAATAATAAGTTTTATTTAAAAATCGATAAAAACGCAACGAATTTTGATACGGTTTTTACATTATCGTTTAGATAATTCCTTCCGGAAGGTTTATATGTATAATTCCTTTTATTAGTACATACATTGAGTTTGCAGTTCGCTATTGTAGCGACATCTACCGCGCTACATAGAAGTACGAAGGCCTGAATCGCGCAAGCAACATTCGCAACGAAAAGTTGCATATATACAACCGCCCGACATCAACCGTCGGGCCGTGGCCCGCCAGGCACAACACCCGTCTGGTTGGAGGATCCTCCCCTTTGGTTGGAGGGGCAACACACCTCGCCTCTCCACACTGGTGACCCCGACGTGATCCCAGTATCTCCACACTGGTGACCCCGACGTGATCCCAGTATCTCCACACTGGTGACCCCGACGTGATGCCAGTGTTTCCACACTGGTGACCCCGAACAAGAACATCAGCCGCAGCCTTCCGGAGACCAGTATCTACGTCATCATCTTCCCCTCACAGCAGCCTTCGATAGCATCGAGCAGCGAGTCACACAGCCAGCCAGCACTCTTCCGGCTTCAACGGGCAGCCTGACCACATGCCTGCAGCAGACATGCAGCCTGGTCAGGACCCTCAGCCGACATCAGCGACTTGGCACAGCACACTATACTTCGGCCGGTCAACAAGCAGAGGCCGTCTTTCCTGGTTGACGCAGCAGCCAGCCCACTACGCTTCGCTACGCTCCACTGCACTATCTCGACTCACTGAGGTCTACGCAGCATTGCCCCGACTCACTGGGGACTCATCGCACTCACCGCTCACAGTCCCGACTCACTGCGGACTACGCGGCATCCGTTCCGACTCACTGGAACCCGCACTCCTGGCACTGGCAAGCTCTTCAGACGCACTGACCGCGGACTCATCTGGATCATCGACCTCCGGTCTCGGGGGGGAGTGATGTAGCGACATCTACCGCGCTACATAGAAGTACGAAGGCCTGAATCGCGCAAGCAACATTCGCAACGAAAAGTTGCATATATACAACCGCCCGACATCAACCGTCGGGCCGTGGCCCGCCAGGCGCAACACCCGTCTGGTTGGAGGATCCTCCCCTTTGGTTGGAGGGGCAACACACCTCGCCTCTCCACACTATTATACATATAATAACATTATCTCTAGGGACATTTTACAGCATAACAAAGAAGTAAAAAGTTTCTCAAATAAAACGACTACCTACGTCTTAAGAAGTATGGAGGATTTCCGAATAGTCGGAATTATCAACGAACTTTTTATCTTAACTTTTACCGCGCTTGGTATTTTGCACTGCATGCTAATTGCAGACTCCTTCACAGGATGCAATTAAAGAGTTTTCAACTTGAACGTATTCAGGGAGACCTAGATCTAAGTAAAAAGCCAAGTCAGGAATGAAAGAGACAACGAGTGTAATTAAATTGTTCGGTCCCGTGTCTCCCAGCATTCCTCGGGCAATCAAATAGTTTTTCTGCTAAAGTTCGCTGCTTTTTTAATTTGGAAGCGAAAGGACGACAGGAGAAATGGTTTTAGCACAGATTGGATAAAACTAGGATTGTGGTTTTTATAACAGTTCGTTAAGTTGACGGATAGAGACGCAAGATAGGAAGTAGATTAATGTTACTGACGTCACCATAAAGACGTAAATTCAATATGTGAAGGAAAAATTCGACATGACGGGTAGGTATCGCGGTGGCTTAGTGGTCATAGCGTCTGGTGTACCGAACCAGAAGACGCAGGTTCGAATCCTGCCCGCGGTCGTATTTTTCCTTTTCTAAATAACTTTAGATTAATAAATTTAGATATTTAGAATATTCAGAATAAATTAGAATAATAGAAAGATAAATTTAGAACATTCGCATTTACGTATATTGCTTTCGTCCGTCAGTTAGTATCTTAATGACGTAAGCCTTATTTTAATTACGTAATTAATTAAAATGTCGTTTATAAAGTATGCACGGCATATTTTATACATTGTAACCTTTAATGAGTTAGTAGGGACCTACGTCCTCTTTTAAGAGGACACAGTGCCCCTCTCGATGTGGTGGCCACCGGGGAGGTTTTAGTGTGTAAGAATCCCACACTCCTCGGTCTCAGTCTAATCCCTGAAGGTTTTCTCTGGTAAACTAAAAAAAGGCACCTATCTACGTACCCATGCTAGACTTTTTTATGATAAGCAATTTGATGTGATTTTTTCATTTTGACAGACTGCTGAAACTTGTCTTTCGAATTAACATTCGAGAAATAAAATCGATTTTTAAACGCCTTAAAAAGGAGAAAGTTCTTAACCGACTGCAGTTTTCTTTTAACAGAATACACTAATTAAATAATTTGGCGTCGATTTTCTTTCCTTAAATCATTACTCTCTTTCGGTAGTCGGATAAAAAGTTAATAGGTCTCTCTATTTAAAGTAGGTTTTCAACCATTTCCTTAACGGTTTAAAACATTGTTATGTCATATGGATTGTTTTTCTTTTCAGGTCACGGTGTAATCTGACACGCGACGGCTGAACAAAGGCTGGCGTTACTTTAACTCAATAACCACGTGTCGACTAGAAGCTGATCTCATTCTATTAGCAACCATTACCCTTTGAGCTAGACTGGTATATTGTTGGTGATTGTATTATCCCTTATTTTCTAGTGCAAATAACAGTCGCAGTTTTTATGTCGACCTCTTTGACTTTTGGAAGTTTTTTTTTTTCAGAATAAAAGTGTTGGTATGCTAATAATGAATAGCAAACAATATGCTAATAATTATACGACTCTTTTTCAATGTCCCTACTAATATTAAAATGCAAAAGTAACTCTGTCTGTCTGTTACGCTTTCACGCCTAAAACAGTTGAAATGATTTTGATGAAATTTGCTACAGAGATAGATTAGACCTTGGAAAAGGACATAGGCTACCTTCTGTTTCAAAAAGAGCTTTGGGACGCAGGTGAAACCGCGAGCAACATACACAACAGCTAGTTACCTATTTGATATTGTGAAAAAAAAGTTGTTTTTGCAAGTAAAATTAACCACTAACAATGTATAAATTCATTATTTACCTGACCGGAGGATTGAACCTCTTTGTACATCACGTTCCACCGCTGGTATTTTTAATGAACTTACAATGTTCTTTCTTCACTAGTTTTCCTCAAACTTACTTGTGACAAAGTTCACCCAATCCTTGAAGGTTCTGGATTGTTCCAGTCGAGGAGTCGCCGTGGGTGATGAAGAGAGCTGCTGGACGCAATCTCTTCAGTTCACGCTCCAATTGTTCAGCACTGAAGGTGGTGTTCATCGGTACACTGACCACCTCAGTTTTAATGCCTGAAATAATTTAAATTGTACTTACTTGTGAAACTTGGTACCGTCAAACGGGGTGAACAGGGTCAAATGCAGGAGTCAAGAGACAAAACGTTGAAACGTATTTTCGGTTTAATTATTATAGTTTGGTGCCAACAAGGTCTTCTAATGGTTTATTATAATTTAAGAACAATATTAGAGTGCCTTTTTCCAACAAAATATAATTATTAATTAAAGCTGAAAATAGCTTTCAAAGTTTTTTCTCGATTCACCCCTCCATAGGGATGCAGGGGTGAATCGAGAAAAAAGGTCCATAATCAAACGGGGTGAATAGGGATTCACCCCATTTGACTATGGACCTTGATTATACTTAAAATCTTGTCATATTATACGATTATCACTCACACGAGAATGGAGACACGAAGTCCATCTCTTTTTTTTTTTAAGAAAGAAGGAAGAAGAAATGTTACTAGTTAGTAAATATTGAACCAGAAGACGCAGCTTTGGATTTGAGAAAAAAGTCGGTTGAGAAAAAAGGTAACTTGATTTTCGATAGATGTCACTGACGTCATCTTAAAGACGTAAATTCAGAATGTGAAGGCATATTTTGACCAGGCGGGTGTAACTCGCGGTGACTTATTGGTCATAGCGTCGGTGATACTCCAATACCGCGTAAGTAACACTTTGCTATAAGGACTAACTTTGTATTAAATAACATTGAAAATTAGGCCTTACCTACAGTGTGTAAAGTGTTACTTACGCGGTATTGGAGTATCACCGACGATAGCGTCTTTAGCGTCTTAGCGTTTAGCGTCACAAAATCGTATTCCATCCTATGGTGGTGGTGAAGAATTGGGTAGCGATTTATGAAATAAGCTGAATATGGCTTATGTGGTGTTCATGAATACAGGCTGATGATGATCAAAAGGCTGTGTAGTTTTTATATTTACCGTATCTTTTTGCAATAATAAGCGCGCGTTGTTCCCATATGCCCCTGGAGGCGATGAGCAGGGTTTCCTTAGGCCCCACCAGGTTGCTGATCACTGCTTCCATGCCGGTATGCCCGGACCCACTCATGGCCAACACCAGCTTACTTCGAGTTTGGAACACGTATTGCAAGCCAGCACGAATATCATCAAAGACCTAAAGAATTTTTACATAAAATATAAAACTATATATATATATATACGAGTATATGTATATGTATATGTATATGCTCACGGTGCCAAAATTATTAAGCGTTTCCAAAATCGCAAACATAATATATCATGTACAAGTGTATATAAATGCAGTCCCTAATAAACTGGGACAAGGGCATACGCTTTCACCTTCCCAGGTGGCAGGTAGGTCCATAGTATAAAAAAGGACGATGATTATTACAAAAGGCTAATTCCATCTTAAAAAATACGTCCAACGTTTTAAATCAATTAACATTTTTAATGTATGCGTTTATGCCTTAATGTATTAAACTACTATAAAAAAATAACGACTCATTTTAATTTGTTGTTTTGTAAAGGGTCCGAAACGTCGAGATTAATAATATCAATATACGCGATAAAATCCGTAAAAAGTAGTTTTTTTTTCAATGTATCAATAATGAATCAATAAAATTTCATTTCTTAATAGCACGCATAAAATTAGGTTATTTAACAGTAATAACTTTGTGATACATGTTGGAAAAAAGATCATTTTCTTTCTGAACGATATGATATTTTAAATAAGTCTTCAACCAAGGAAAACGTCGTCAAGTTCGAATATGAAATATCTTGAAAAGAAAACATCAACTCATATTTGAGCTTACCTCTTGAGATATGACAGGGTTTGACCTTGGCCGGGCTCGTGTTTGCCTACCCTTTTATAATGGGAACAAACTCAAAAAGGTTGTTTACTCACCCTCCAAACACTCTGGAGTATTACAGAGCGCATTCTACACATGAGCATAACCTCGCTTTATTATTTATGTCATTTCGGCTTGAGTAACGAATCCCTTTTTTCTTTGCTACATAAACATAGGCGTGTATCAAGTTTCTATCCCTAAATAAGTTAAGAATGACATTATTCTTAGGTCAGTGAAAATGTTTATAGCTCCTGGCCTTGTGTTGAAAAATATATAGGATGTTATGAATGTCTTATGAAGGTTTATTATTTTTTTATTTATGTGAAATAAGTATACAAATATAGACACAAGATTAGTATGAAAAAAAATTTGGAAATTTCCCACAGGACTGGGAAATACGAGATTAAAACGGGTAGCACGGGGCTCAACTAGTATTGTATATAATATATGTAAGTAAATTATATTATATTTGTCTTGTCACCTTTTGCAAAAGACACTACGAAAGAGATAACCTCGTTTTTAAAGTAAAAATAGGAACATAATTACATTGAAGAGCTCGTCGCAAATAGGTGTGAGAACAGGTTTACTGAGTGACTCCGCAACTGACGGCCATATGTCGCAGGGTCCAGGCCCACACAGCAGTGGCTTCACAAACTGCCGCTCCACCATCTTCGGAGGAGGCGGTATCAACTTGTTCGATGACATGGCTTTCATTTAGCTAGAACATACAATTTTTTTGTTGAATAATTGTGTTGATGGAGACGCATATTATACACGCTGCTGTGTAAAAATGGTTGTGTTTCCGTGGTAAAGCAGATAGTACGCAGATTGATTGCAAGGCTAATACGAACAATAATTTTCAAATCATCTATCGTAGAGTACTATTAATTTGTCCTTAGTTTATAAAAGCAGTCAGTTTAATGAACCTCATAGGAAAAGAGAATTGAATTCAGTGGTTACTTTCGGAGTCTCTGTTCAATGCAAGAACAATAAATGAGATATTCAACCACAAGTATTCTTTTGATTACCGGTTTTATCTCCATCAGCGGTTTATAAAAAATGATCATATATACATTTGTTTATTATACTGTGCAATTGTAAGAAAAAACAAACATGACGTTAAACATTTATAGTGATAGATAAGGGAGGTCAAGAGAGCATTCGGCGGCAAACGGACTTATTGATAATATGAAAGTACATCATTTTATGCGCTGGATCTGAGTTACATAAAGACGTGGAATAAGTCAACAAGAGTAAAATTGTCTTGAAAAACGTGTTATTCGAATCTCTAAAGTGAAAATCTCTATGGTTTCCTGGTAGCTGCCTACAAATAACTGAGATAGCTAAAAAGAATATCATCATGTCAGATCATTGTGAAATCATTAACACCTTCCTTAATACCTACTTAAAGAGAACGAACTGGTGGGAATCTTATTAACGGCTAATTTCTAATCTAAAATTAAAAAAAATTCAATAGTAAAATAATTTATACAGTGAATGAATTTGTGCGGCAAAATATAGTTATTTTTTGTCTTATTGATATTGTAAGTATATTGACTACATTACTTTTTTTTAAATAATTATGTACAGAAGTGGTAAAATAATTAAACTTACATTAGTTTATCACTGTTCCATAAATTAGGTGCACGGTATGTCTCACACCGCAAACTATCGCTTACTGACGATAAATGGTAGTCATTCGTTTATTAACACTAAGTACATATACATAGTTCAAATGTATATTATGGCTCTGCCGTTGATATGGGATACCAGTTAACGCTAGTTAATGGTGTACATCCAGTAAAAGCAGGTAATTGCTATTTTATTAAGAATTGCCGATCCTTTATCTAGGTAGGTAGCGCACGTCATGATGTTTAACGTCTAGGTGAATCATAAGTTGTTTTTCAATAAAATTGGCGATGCTACATAGCCCTTTCATTTATTACAACAGTGGTAATTCTCGCCAGAAATAAACAAGAGAAGCGCAAATATTCGTGTGAAGTTTGGTTATCGGAATTGGATTTATTTAGATGGGCAAATTTTAATATTTAAGTGCTAATGCCTAAGCTGGCATAAAAAAGCGCACATTGATATTGATAAGGATAGGAAACTACGTCATTTTTTAACTTGAGATCACTGTTCAAGAAATATTTAAAAATGACTAAGGAACGCAAACTTGTAAACCACAATTTCAGTGAATGACACGTTAGTGCATACCAAACTATATATCTTATGACGAAATAAGTAACTGCAGCTAGTATATACTATTTATTATTATACAGTGTCACACTATAATTATTATTATTGCATTAAATTGAGGACTTCTTGAGTGCTTGGAGAGTGTCAGCCATTGCATCAGCCACTGCGTCGGCAACCTGTATTGTGGAGTTGACACCCATGATGCCGATGCGAAGAGCTTTGCCGACGGTGGGACCTCGACCCTCAATTATAAGAACATTGTGCCTGTTGAACGTACAAAACGTAGTAAAAGATTAATGAGAATATGACTGATATATATATATATATATAAAAATATCGGCCATTAGCAACAGCCTAGACAAAAACCAAACTAGAAAAAACCAAAACTCTCCTTTTCGATGCCAATTCAACCTTGGCATCGAAAAGGAGAGTTTTGGTTATATAAACCCAATACAATCACAAACATTATATAAGGCTAGACAATATACGTAAAAAGACGAGGTTAAATAGGTAAATTAGGAGGATGGAGAGTCAATTGTGCCTGATAAGTTTATTATACCTAGACTAGAGGAGAAACTAAAAAAATATCCTGGCTTTTTTGTGCGGGTTATTTGTCCTGAAATGTTAATAAATAGTTCTGTGGTTCTCAATAGTCCAAATTGAATACGGTGAATTTATTTTATAAAGCCAGACATCGACTGATTTCTAGCTGGTCTGCGTGAGATTTAAGCAAGCATTGGGTGAGAAATTGCTTACGATCTAACAAAATGGAGAGTTTTCGATTCGGAGGCTAGAATTTATCTTGAGTTGTTGAGCCAGGGCCTCAAAACAGTTATTTTATTGGGTGAAAATCAATAGCATTATATAGTTTAAAAAAAGGGGAACAGTGAGTATTCTGTTACAATTTAAATAGAGAGAGAGAGAGAGAGAGAGTGATAGGAACCTGATGTACTAAGTAACTACGAAAAACTGCAAATCAAATGTCAATCTTGGTACTACCTATATCTGACTAATAAAATACAATTATATTACAAAAATAAATGCTTTTGTTTTATTGTTTGTGGTATCTACAACAGTACTTACTTCTTTCTCATGTAATTGATGAACTCAAAGTAATCATATCCCTTGGGCAGGGCCACAGTCGTGACGGTGGCCAGACGGTCTTCCGGTTTAGGAACAAAGAACTCTAAGGAATACTCCTGCAGACGATTGTGGAAGTGAGCGGTGTTGGCAGCGTGACGAGCCCAGGTAACTTGCAATGTTTCCTTAGCGATCTCTTTGAGGCAGGCTCGAAGGGCCCAGAGGAGTGGAGGACTCATTGTGTGATGATATCTGAACCAATACATACCATATTATAAATGGGTAATTTAAACATTGTCAGGCACATTATCACGTTTGTGCCCTTGTTCCAATTTACTTGATGTCATGATAAAATGATAAATGATATTTATTTCTGTAAATAGATCTTTTAAAGACACTTTTACAAGTCAATAGTTTACATATTTTTTTAAGCTAGATGGCTCCAGCTGACGACCTCTGAGAAGAAACGCCGAAACAAACTCAGAGAATCATAGTCTCTTTTAAAGTTCAGACATAGAATAAATATGTGTCTTACAATGTAGGGCAAAGTCTGAAATGGCCTTTTGAAGAAAGAGCCATAGCGGCTTTGAGTAGACCAGTCCCAACCAACGGCACGCATGAATCCGTCATTGTGTAGCTCAACCATAATTTAGGGAGCTCAACAACCCGTCGCATGACGATACCAGATCAAAGGAACATTTACGTAGGCCACATAAAAAAAGGCTCAAAGCCAACAGACTGTGCAAAGCTGTCGGTATAGTAAACCTTGTTTCCAAAGGCCTATAAACCGTCATTTCACTTTCTTCCTTGCTAGAATTGTCATCTTTCACACAGGCCATGCATTCTTTGTCAGAATTTAAATAGTAGCAAGGTAAAACTACTTTTTACGGATTTTATCGCGTATATTGATATTATTAATCCCGACGCCCACCACCTCAGTCTACCCGTGACCATGGACGCTGTAAAGGGTCCGAAACGTCGGGATTCATAATATCAATATACGCGATAAAATCCGTAAAAAGTAGTTTTATTTCAATGTATAATATTCGCGTAAATGTCAGAAATCAATATAGTAGTAAGGTGGTATTTTCATCTTCTGCTTCTATTGAAATATGGATTTAAGTCTATATACGTATATTTTTGACAGAAAAAGTATCGCTTACATTCTTGTATTACCGTAGCAGTTCCATTGTTGGGCCAACAGCTTGATGTCGAAGTAGAAAGGAGGTTCATGCTTTCTGTTTTTCATTTTTTCTCTAGAAAAACCAAAAGTTAAATAATTTTTCGATATTAAAATTGAAATGTATCTATTTTCTTTTTTAATTGATTTTGTTGTGAAATAAGATAAGCCAAACTGATTTATTTTATGAGATAAGGTGTGCCTGTGTAATAAACTGGACTCAGTCTACAAAGAAAGTCTAGAAAGGTTTTATGTGGACTAAGTCGGTCATTAATGTTATGCTATATGAAGCTTATGCATCTTACTCGGCACGGGCGCTGAACGCTACAGGAGATATTCCAGCCGGTCCACTGAACGCCTTCTGAGTGGATGAAAACACTGCATCCACTCCCCACTTGTCCATAAAGAATGGAACTCCAATTAAGGAAACCACCGTATCTACTAGTAGTAAGGTTCCGTATCTGTAATTCAGAAATAATACCGTTACGTCGACTGTTTGAAGCTAATGTTGTTGACGCATTAATTCAGCAAATCGCATAAGGACCCCGACGCCTAAAGATATAGATTTTACATTGTGTCTATAATCTAAAGTCAATTTAACCTCAGTACTTTTTACTTCCCCCAAAAATATATTAAGAATAATTATAGTATAAACATAATATGTGACAATACTTAGGGGTAAGTCATCTCTAAGACCATGCATGTAATTACGTGTAGGTATGGATTTTTTAATAAGTCTATTTTGGATATATAATATTTACAGTCAACAAGTACATACATTTTAGAATTTGTGGAGATACAATAATATTTTCATGAGAAAACTAATTCTAAATTGCATATTCACGAAAAATGAAAGTCAATAAAAACGCATTCGACATCGAATGTGCGCTCAAAACGCGCGCCAACATGAATTCCATTTTTGAATTTATATAATGCGTTACATAATGCTTTGGCTGAATTACCACGAAGGTTTGTTATTTAAACAAAAGTGCATTTATCTCTTATTAAAAAAAAATTTAATACCTATAATTATCTGTGTTACAAAATCAAATCCAACTTTACTGACCTAAGTCTGTAAAGGTCTACTTACTGATCTGATATTAAAGCAGTAACTGTAGTAATTGGTCATATTCTATACATTCCATAGATAGGAAGTAAAATAATATTTTTTCTAGGTTATATCTATCTTTTGGCAAACGAGTTTAGTGACCGATCTGGGATTTTTATGTATAGCTGTCACCTGAAAAACTAAAATCACAATAAAAAAATGCGAGTAGGCAGACTTCTTACACCGCGCGCTGTTGAGAAAAACCTACACTTCTCGCTACGATGTTTTCCTTCACCATGATTTGGTAAAAGTGAGAGATGTGTCCTTTGCATTCTGGCATTCATGGCAGTCCATGGTCATATCACTAGTTTACTAATTATCTATGCAGAACTTTTCATAGAATGCTATTAAAGAGATTTTAACTCGAATATAATATTTAGGGAGAAACCAATAACGAAAAATAAATATAAATTATAATCAACCTCTTTGGTTATACGATTCAGCAACGTCGTATTTTCTGGCCATTCGTGTTCAAAATAATAATGTAATGCCATTAATGTTTTCTTTTTTCTAATTTGTTCTTAATTATATGAAGGCTATAAGTTAATTTTTCATTTAAACTGGCCTTATTTCTAAGGAGGTTATATTAGTACCTATAAAGAGTTTAGAGAATAAGTTTAAAGAATTCTGTTTATAATGCTACACGAGTAAATTTCTACCACAATTTACTTTTCCCTGTACAAACGCCAGCAAGTCAAGCTATCCAAAACTGACCAATTTTCCCAATTGAATATGAACGTTATTGTTTTGTATTAAAGTTGAAAATGACAGTTTGTGGTAGCTTGATGTGCTGACCTCTGTACATAGTCTGTTTTAAAGCACGGAGTGCCAAACTTACTTGTGACATATTTCACCTAAACCCTGAAGGTTCTGTACTGTTCCCGTTGAAGAGTCACCGTGGGTGATAAAAAGAGCGGCTGGTCGTAACCTCTTTAGTTCAGACTCCAGTTGTTCAAGTGTGAAGGTGGTAGTCATAGGGACACTGATTACTGCAGTTTTAAGACCTGAAACATTTTAAAAGCAGCAGTGATAGCCTAGTTGTATAACCTGCCAAGTCGAAAGTCTCGGGTTCGAATCCAGGGTGACCTCTGACTTTTCGAAATCATGTGCGTATTAATAACATAATTATTACTCGCTTAAACAGTGATGAAACTATCGTGAGGAAACATGCATGTCTACGGTGTGTGAAGTCTGCCAACCCGCACTAGGCCAGCGTGACAGACTATAGCCTAATCCCTCTCTAGCCTAACATAACCCGTGCCCAGTAGTGGGAGACTATATGGGCTAATGATGATGATGAAAATAAAATAAATTATGATGTACTCCACTGTTGTACAGCTATTATAGTCCCACTACAGGAAAAACTCGTCTCTCTCAATGATAAAATAAAATAATATTTCTTATGGTTGGCATTCTACTCGTACTCTATAAACAATATGTTAGAATTAAAAACGTTTTTATTTGCCCATCCTAAACAACATACTATCTATTCTAAAATCGTAAATGTTTTTTTTATTGCTTAATCAGATTGACTATTCGAAGCACTATGAAGTGAATTGAATAGCATTCCAACCAAGACTTTTTGTAATTTCGCAAAAGACCCTATACAAACGAGAATTTAATTACCTACTTTGCCGGTAAGTTTAGTGATTGACTACAAATTGATTACCGTATCGTTGCGCCATTATGAACGCGCGTTTATCCCATACGCCTCTTGAGGCGATAAGTAGGGTTTCCGTAGGCTCTACAAGGTTACTGATCACTGCTTCCATGCCTATGTGTCCCGATCCACTCATGGCTAAGACTAGCTTACTTTGAGTTTGGAAGACGTATTGCAAGCCAGCACGAATATCATCCAAGACCTGTAATTGAATAGTTGGATTTAATGTTTTTTTTTTGGCTATAACAACGTTGCCAAAGGACCATTTTGCCAAAGGACCACGTTTGCCTAAATTATTTTTTTGTATTCTTATTAATTTAAGTACGAGTGGCCATTATCGTTTTCCTTTTTTAAATTAAATTGTGAAGTAATTTCCATGGTCGGTCTTTTCATTCCACATTTAAATTATCCCATAATTTTATTTTATTCATGAAGTGACCTAATTTTAAGCAATCGTGGGAATAAAAAAAAAATACTTTTGCTGTAGGTATTTGATATAAGTAAAAGCCACTGGCAATAATGTAGAAAATTGGATATTTTTGTGAAACAGTCCAATTTCCCTTTTATGAGTGATATTTTAAATAAGTATTCAACGGATGAATGTGTCAATTTTATAAACTATTTTTTCTTTTTTTTTTGAATCGTTGTCCTACACTAGAATTTTCTCCTATACCGTGGGTGCGTTTACAAATACAAACTTTCACATACTGTTGATACCTAATCCTAAAAAATGAAGGATAGGAAATTATGATTTCCTTGACGTCCACAGCTACTACGTAAGCCGGTGTTGACAGGGAATTGGTCTAACTCTCTATCGTCAGCCATTGATAATAGTAAAAATTTAAAATTATAATCTCCGTATTATTTAGTACGTACTTCTGAAACACAGTCACGTAAAACAGAAAATAATATAGGGATTCGACATCTAATTCTTAAATTTAGCTTATCCATAATAATTTAAAAAACTTTAAGAACTTAGGTAGGTACATACGTTATAATATTCGTCGCAATTGGGTGTGATGAGGGTTTTGCACAGTGCTTCCTTGACCGAAGGCCACAGGTCACAAGGTCCAGGTCCACATAACACCGGCTTCACAAACTTCCGGTCTACTATCTTCGGTGGGAGCACTACGAACGTGTTTGACGCCATCTTGATTTGGTGCTAGCTAAAAAATAAACCGATGAATAAGTGCCTGAAGATCTTGAAATCAGTCTCTGATCTAAAAAAGAAAGATAGATTTAAAAAATATTCTAAATATTTACTACAAAAAATAATCATTTTTAATTTTTTTATTATTTTATTAAGGCACATCAAGTTAAACCTTTATACAGAAAAATACTTTAAAATTACCTTTTAAATCTCTGGTCCAGTAATTAAGCGAACGTATTGTCTCGCACAGTGAACTAACGCTAACTGACGCAAAATACTATTACAGTCATCTATTTCTTATAATTATAACTATGGTATAGTTCAAAGGTACATTATGGTGCTGTCATCGATATGATAAATAAGATAACGTTGTTTAATGGGATTTGTATAAAGATTAAACAAATCATTATTAAGTAGTATGAACATCTGGTTTTGTTTATAATATTATTAACAATGGAATGTTATTCTTTCTATAATTTAATACAAACATCCTCGCTATTCGTTAACGTATTTGTTAAACACGTCACGCATAACACATCACTACCTATGTATCTTATAATGTTATCGTACTAAACATTTTAATTTTCTTTTTAATATATAATTATTAATAATAATTTTGCCTCTCATTAGCATTCGTATGTTGGAACTCTTGCCAGAAACGAGCGAGTCTCGAGTGAAACTATTTCACACTCAGTGACCGATATTCGGCGCAAGTATTCGTGAAGTTTGGTTACCGGAATCGGGTTAATGTTTAGATTTAGTGCTAATAGGGTAGTAGTAAATTCACTACAATGTTCTGGCGCTATCGGATGGCACATTTGGCAAGTGCGCCTCGCCCGGGGCGCGCGCCGCTTGCCAGCCTCATATTTGTTCCACATGCTATCGCTGGTAGCCTGCGGTTTAACAATTGTTTTTATATCCCAGTTTAACATTAATTCAGTGCATGTTCGTTTAAAAATACTGAACATGAAGGTATCTTAACGTTTAAACGAGCTATGTGGAGTTTAAGAACGCATTTGGCACGAAAAGTGCACATTGACACGATATTGTGTCATTTCCGTTACAGAGCAGAGGTTATATAAGATTGAGACGTGGATGAAGATCGAACGAGCGCAATGTTGTCTCGACAAATTGATTCTATTCCCATCGCGACTGTCGAAGCGATGCCGGCTTCCCGGCGGGACAGAGCGGAACGAGAGACGAACGACGTGCGTCGCCGCCGCCGCCCCCAGCGTCGGCGGGACCAACTACCTTCGCGCTTACAAACAACTCCACATCGTCAAGAGAATCATCTCAGTGTTACATCAGCTGCTAAAATGTTACGTTACACTTATTTGATAAGCATAACTTATTTGATAAGCTTATTTATATGGTCACGGTACGGTTTAGTCATTGTAATGTTGATATAATAAGTTCTTGCAATGCTTAGAAAGGGTACTTACAAAGTCTATCATTTTCTTCGTACCTACTGTAAATAGTGCTTATTGGAAGAGTTATTTGTCCATAAAGTTAATCGCTAATGGTTGTTAAATTAATACTTAAATATAAACATATAAGTATAGATTTAGCATAAATCAAATAAATAATATGTACAAATAATTATAGGCAAACACCATATTAATTACAGGCAAGCATACCATGCTGTCATGAAACTAACTATAAGAAGTTCTTCAATTTGTTGAATCTTTTCTATTGTAATAGTCTAATATTTAACGTAATATTTTCGTAAATTACATTTGTCCTTCTATTTCAAACGTGTCACTTGCAAAGAAAATTAATGGTAGCTCCTATTAAAATAAATAAATGAGACTATGAAGAAAATAAAGAAAAACCGGAACGAAATTATAGAAACGAAGCTTTGCATTTTTAACGGTGTAAAAAAGGTTCTACTGTTGCTACGGCGTAGCCAACTGTGATGATGCTACACCAGCTACGCTATTTGTGATTTGCTACGTGAACGAATGTTTGTTTGTCTGTGGCTGTTAAATTCGAAAATTGAATTGTAACGGTAATTTTATTGCTCTTTTGAATAGTTGGACAGTGAATATAAGTCAATCTTATCCCGTAACACTCAAGTTATTACTTGTTCCTTATTAATTTCTTAGTGAACTCATTACTTGTTCATAAGTTATTTCTTAGGTAAATTACATTCTATAGACGATTTATTTTCAATAGTTAGGTTCTTATTACTGTCACATGCATCACAAGTTATAATTCTATGTACTTTAGAAAAGAAAATGGAGACTATTACTTAGCTAAGATTTGTTTTAATGTTTGACAGTTCTTACTTATGACATTTTCTAATCTATAGAATAAAAATTTTAGCTACTTTTACTCAAGTAAAAAGGTTTACTTGTCTATAGATACGAATATTACGCTAATCGCATTATAGACGTTGGTAATAAGTATTTGAATACCAGCAACAAAGCTTCATGAAGCAGTGTGGCCATCTGATTACTAAAGAGCTGTCATAAGTTGGCCGTAAAACTAACTTTTGACGTCGACTATGTTCACGAAAGCGGCAATTAATCGGTGAGAGCAAATTTTTTCGCCTCATTAATGATTTGGTTGCTTTAAAAAAGTATTGTATTATGTCTGTTGTCTAGTATCCATTATATAAGCTCTAATTAGTTTGAGACTAGATGATGCTGTGTGAAATTGTTAAAAAAAATATTATTATTATTAAAATATTTTACGGTAGAGGTATTAACACGATTTACAGTATAGTCATGGGAAGTTCTTCAATTCATAATGTTTATCACAACCAGTAAAAGTGGCACTTTAACTTATTTCGTTATAACCTTTTTGTAGAGTACAGAAAATTCTTTCACTAATGTGCACGCATCCCTATTTAAGTATGCTGATACATTAACGTTAGCTACTTTATATGTACTTTATTTTACTTTAAATTATTTCATTATTATTAATATTGCGAAATAGAGTTTGTTAGCATATTCTTTCATTTACTTTGTAAATTTGCCCTAATGTATACTTAATTGTACGATTATTTTTTACCCAAGGGGAATTATAATCGGTATATATATTTTCACTACCAATTTCAGAATATTCATATATCTAAAGAACTAAACAAGAATGTTAGTGTCAGTGAGTGTGCTATATTAAGAAATCATAAATTTAAAATATATTACGAAACAAAAACAACGTTAACAAAATCCATAACAATGATTCAAACATTACAAATTTAACACTTTAACAAAACAAAATTACTTTTGTAAAAGAATTCCTATAAATTATTTAAGTTTCAACATAGCCTTTCATTTCGTAGCCTTTTAAGGAGAGTATATTTTAAACAAGCGTCACTGAAAGCATTTTACGTCGGGCCCGGGAAGTACTAGCACTTATTCATCTTCCCGCAAACAAATATAAGCCACGAAACAAATTTTAAATTAAATCCCTTTCTCTCCTAGAGTTAATGTCCCGCGAGACTTTTCTCTGGTTTTAATTTCCGGAGTGTTTTCAGCGAGGAAATAGTTGGTTGGGCAAACATTGGCCACATCTCTGCGACAACGACAAAGGCAGGAATTAAACGCATGTATGAAAAGTTCTGTCTGTCATGTGTATCTTTCTTTTTTTTTGTTTACGGGGGGAAACCTTCAAAAGGCTACCGGTCTACGGGGGTTAGACCGGGGAGTGTGGGATTCTTACCCACTAAGACCACCCCGGTGGCCACCATCAGCACATGAAGGGGGGAACTGGGTCCTCTTAATAGACCACCCCAGAACCCCCCTGTGCACCGCCTATTAAGGCACATCCCTGGGCTGTCAGGTGTATCTAGCGTATAAATTACACTAAAGGCTGAGGTCTAGTGGTGATCTGGTGTCTGGTATAGTGATGGCTGCTGATCATAAGGTTCTTGTCAAGCACAATGTTATTGGTATTGCAATAAAGATTCGTTAGTCTAGTGGTCTTAAACGTGACTGCAGTTTATCAGGTTGACCAAAGCTTTATTGAATTTTTCTATGAAATTCTCAGTAGCAGCTCGGAGTTTAGATTTGTGCTCGTTTGGCAATAGGCTCGGCTCCTATTATATGTGACCCAAACATACCGGCGGACTGTGGGTGTAAATTGGTATATCTCTGCCTAACTCCTCGGAGAATACAGGCGTGCTGGTGTGTATATGTGAAGGTATGTTATTTGGGGTTTAGGGAGATATTCTGAACAGCAGTAGCTCTGAGTTTTTGCATGGAACATAAGAATATACTAGAGTAATGTGGTACATCACTAAATTCTGCATTATCTGGGAAATAGGCGTGATAGTAATGTTCTGTTATTATTAATGTGTTCTCCACGAGGAAACGTTGTGTTGGCAGTAGGGGGATTTTGACTCTTATACTGCCAACCCTAGTTGGGTTGGCAGTATAAGGGTCAAAATCTCTTTCAATACAGGGTCGGCAACGCGCATGTGATACGCGCAAGGCTACGGTAACCGCTTACATCAGGTGGGCCGTATGGTTGTTTGCCACCTTAGTAGAATAAAAAAAGGTTAAAGTGGTTAACTGGTACCTGGATACCCGCCCAAGGCAAATATTTGGAAGCCGATCGAAACATAGTTAGGAAACATTCTCGGAGAAGAATGATCTTCTTTTGCTATGAAAAGACGAAAAGCAACAAAAAATCCGTTAGAGGGTTAAACGTCAATACGCTAACGTTTGTTGGTGAAATATGGCGGAGCAGTCACAACGCGAGTGCATTAGTCGATTTAAGACGCGCATTACTGTTTGCCCGTTATTTTCACAGTTCGTTTGGCAGTCGACATTGCCTGCTGCCACCGCAATTTTCAGTTAGTCGACTAACTCCTGGCCACGTTGCGGGTCGTTAATGTACTGGCTAATAGTTCACAGCAGGTTTTTATGTTGGCTGCTTTGCTTCTACTAAACAACTCATAACTTAGCGTCGTCTTAACTGAATTAAGTTGTGTCTGTTTTTTTTTCTAACTATTATGTTATTTAAACGTAGGCGAAACTCCCTGTGTATTATTATAGTTAAATATTAGTTTGTTAAATTATTGAGTATTCATGATAAAATCAATTCATATTTAGAACTCAGAACATATTTTTAGCAATTTTGTAATACGTCATACTACCTGTCCTTTAGATATATAAAAAAAATAATTAAACAGTAGTTTTTTTTATCTACAGGCTCTACAGATGCTATTTTATTTTATATCTCGCTTGTTAATGATATAAACAAACTTGGAACATTGCATATAGAAATAATCGTATCATAGCCATCTATTCCATAATAATCTACGTGTGGTTAATTCCGGACATGCTGAGAACTGAATACCTAGGACAACATTCGGTTATTATCATATCTGTAACGGTAGTATAGAATTGTGCAAGAATATCGGATGGATAACTCATCTATGATCGGAATTGCAATTCCATTTGCTTGATCAGCTAACGACCCTCTAATTAATAACAATTTCAGTATCCGAGAGGGTTGTAAACCAACCAAATAGATACTGCATAGATAGGAATATAGATGTATACTAGCTGACCCCGCAAACGTTGTTTTGCCATAAAAGAAAATATTTTGGGGTATGAAAAATAGATGTTGGCCTATTCTCAGACCTCCCCGATAAGCATAAAAAATTTCATCAAAATCGGTCAAGCCGTTTCGGAGGAGTATGGCAACGAAAACTGTGACACGAGAATTTTATATATTAGATATATATATATATATATGTATGTAGAATAACACAGACGAACAAACATAGATGCAATTTTCCGTCAATTGAAATTGATTAACGACGTCTGTGGTCTTGTGGTTCGTCACAGCCTGTCGTGGTGAATTTCAAGGATCCCATGACCATGACTATAAGGCAAGTTAAGGCAAGTGCGGATTAGGCTGTAGTCCACCACGCTGGCCTAGTGCGGGACTAGATCGTGCTGTGTGAAATGTCCCAAATATCGTCCGCGTGAAAAAGTTACTTTTAATTATCGTTGTAATTTGGATAATTAAGTAACTTAAAATCGTTATAAATTATAGCCTATATGTTATTCTGACGTATAGTATACATAATAATACTGTAAAGTTTCATCAAGATCCGGTCAGTAGTTTTAGCGTGAAAGAGTAACAAACATCCACCCATCCATCCTCACAAAATTTTCACATTTATAATATTAGTAGGATTATTATTTATTGAAGATTTTTTTTTTTGGGTTTAGTAGGCAATACATATGGAAAATGTATACAACGAACAGGTACATCATATTTTTGTTATACATATAATATAGTATTTCCATTTTTTTCCTCAACCCATATACTGTCCCACTGCTGGGCACGGGTCTCCTCCCACAGAATGAGAGGGATCAGGCTATAGTCCACCACGCTGGCCTAGTGCGGGTTGGCAGACTTCACAAACCATCGAGAAAAATCTCTAAGGCATGCAGGTTTCCTCACGATGTTTTCCTTCACCGTTTAAGCGAGTGATAATTATCTATTAATACGCATATGAATTCGAAAAGTCAGAGGTGCGTGGCTTGGGTTCGAACTCGAGACCTTCGACTTGGCAGTCCAATGGTCATACCACTAGGCTATCACTGCTATTTCCATTATATTAATTTATTATATTTAATACCGCTCGGATTGGTTATAAAAATAGTAATTCACAGATGTTACATAAATTATGTTATTTTAGTTACCGGACAGGTATTTCGAATTTAGAATATCATAGTGTAAAATTTGAAGTAATGTTATGTATTTATGAATTCAAATTTAGAGAAGTAGCTAATCATAATTATATTATATTAAAATTTATTTCTATAATTAGATGTGTTTAATAAACCGTTACCAGTCGATGTTTAATATTTTAGTACTAGGCTTAGGTTATATGTGTTAAAAGTTAAACTTACATTCCAACATAACTGAAAACTGAAAGAGTGAAAATGTTATCGTCATAGTATGAATAACTACTTACACTTTCTTTACACATAATTAGATTACAATGTAGGCTGTGACCCCTGTGACCTACAAGTTACACCCACATTACACGTGTGGGGTAACCTAAGCACAACACACACAATCACCTTCAGTGCATATTTAGGTATATTTTATTTTATTATTTAGCTGTTGTTGTCCCACGGCAGGGCAAAGGCCTCCCTACCCTCCTTCCATTCCTCACGGTTCAAGGCTATTTTGGGACAATCCTGTACTCACAATACAATCCTGTACTCACAATACAATTATGTACTCCTTATGTACTCCTTATGTACTCCTTATGTACTCCTTATGTACTCCTTATGTACTCCTTATGTACTACTTATGTACTCCTTATGTACTCCTTATGTACTCCTTGTGTACTCCTTATGTACTATGCGTTTCAAATAAGAATAGAAATGTCAATGACCTCGAAACCCGATCTGTCAAAAAAGTACAGCTTGCAAAGAAAATTAATTTTATCTTTTGAAATTTTAAAACTTTATAATATATTTATAAGCAGAAATACCAAATCCGGAACTGTCGGGAGTTAATAAAAAGGCATAATCTGCCAAAAAACTATTATTATAGACAATATTTTAAACTGGCTTTGAAGTTTGAAGCTGCCACCCTATAATTGTTATTTAAATCCAATTGAATATACCTGGCACTTGATAAGCGTAGGGTAGCTGACAATAATGTTCAACAATTGGAAAGCTAAAATGAGAATCTAACACTGGAAACTATTGATTCAATTACCAGTGACGATTGGAAAAAGAAATTAACTACGTCAAATGAATCGAAAATAAAAACCAAAAAAAGGGAAATATTTCAAGACAACAATAACTTTAGTTTTATTATAAACACGGGTAATAAAATATCTAATTTTCATCTAAATAACAATCGGTGGAATATTTTAAATACATATCAAAAATATCTGTTTTGCTCACCCTACCTAGCTGGTTTGAATTGACAGCTATGAGGTCAGTCCTATTCTTATTTGAAACGCTTAGTACTCCTTATGAACTCCTTATGTATTCTTATGTACTACTTATATACTCCTTATGTACTCCTTGTGTACTTATGTATTCCTTGTGTACTTATGTACTCCTTGTGTACTTATGTACTCCTTGTGTACTTATGTACTCCTTGTGTACTCCTTATGTACTCCTTGTGTATTCCTTATGTACTCCTTATGTACTCATTCTGTACTCCTTATGTACTCCTTGTGAACTCCTTATGTACTCCTTGTGAACTCCTTATGTACTCCTTGTGAACTCCTTATGTACTCCTTGTGAACTCCTTATGTACTCCTTATGTACTCCTTGTGTCCTCCTTATGTACTCCTTGTGTACTCCTTATGTACTCCTTGTGTACTCCTTATGTACTCCTTGTGTACTCCTTATGTACTCCTTGTGAACTCCTTATGTACTCCTTGTGAACTCCTTATGTACTCCTTGTGAACTCCTTATGTACTCCTTGTGAACTCCTTATGTACTCCTTATGTAATCTAATCCCGCCATCTCCGTCTATTTTGTGGGACCCATTCTGTACTTCGTTTAGCCCACAGCTTAGACTTGCGACAGACATGTTCAGCCCAGTTCCACTTCAAGCTAGCAGCTTTTTGACCTATGTCAGCCATCTGGGTTTTGGAGCGCAGTATGCTATTTTTTATAAATATTTGTGTCCTGTGGGAATCGAATCCACGACCTCGTGATAAACAGATTTACCGAATTTGTGATTGCACTCTCACAAATAATTTGCATTTAAAATGCAGGTCTACTTAAGATGAGGTCGCAGTTCGCATGCAAACTGGAATTCTTAGCATAGCTAATTAAGCGAAATTAGCATTAATTTTAATAAAGTCAATTCATGTTTCCTTTTAAAAGTTGTGGAACTCAAATTCGTGATCTGAATTGCGAGAGGAGAACTATAATTAAGTTACTAATTAGTTAAGTGTGTGAAGTTTAAATGTAAGGTAAGTTTCAACTATGTTTCAATCGTATTATGTAGTTATTTAGATTACTTTTTGAATTTCTTATCATTACGATGTATAATTATACTACCTTCTGCCCGCGACTTTGCCCACGTGGAAAAGTTACTTTTAATTATCGTTGTAATTTGGCTAATTAACTTAAAATCATTATAAATTATAGTCTATATGTTATTTTGATGCATAAATAATAATACTGTAAAGTGTCATCAAAATCCGTTCTGTAGTTTTAACGTGAAAGAGTAACAAACATCCATCCACCCATCCATCCTCACAAACTTTCACATTTATAATATTAGTAGGATTCCTTATCTACTTCGTTGACATAAATTACTACTTGCTAGATATAATTTTTATAGTAAACAAGACCCTGAGTAGGATTTTTCTTATGTCATAGGTGCCTGCCTTATCAGAAAATACATCACCATTATCAACCCATTAATTGCCCCACTGCTGTGCACGGGTCTCCTCTCAGAGCGAGAAGGGTTATACTATAGACCACCAAACTTGCCTACTGCTTGTTGGCATCCTTCACACGACATTAAGAAAATCTCTCACACATGCAGGGTCTCTTCACCGTCACATGATTGTGAAAGGTTACAGGTACTTGGTACTTCGCAGTTCTATTGCGACAAACTAGGTTATCACTGCTTTTATAAAATAAAGGCTCAATAATATAAACAGGGTATAGGGTCCAGAACCCTTGGAGTATTTACAAATTAAAATTTTCGTATCAAAACAAAGCTATCCACGGTTACCAGTCGTGCCATCAGATATGCACGTTAATTACTGTTAAAAAGTAATTGAATATATGTATAATACTAGTGTCGAGAAGTAGCCAGAGACCTGTTAAACTTAACAGTTTTATAAGAAAACTACAGTTCACCAACATTAAGTACCAACTGTTTAAGTTTGGAATTTCTATTACGAGATTTCATAAAGGCACGTTCTAAGAGTTTCCGCGTTTGTTTGATAGAAGTAAGGGTGCCTAGGGACAGCCCAGATTCTTCCCCAATCCCCGGGGGATACCCGGTAGTTTGGCGTGGTCCTTCCCAATAAAGGCAGCAATATTACTTGGGCAGATACAATTTTGCCTGCTTTTACTGTCTAAACGACCTGCAGTAATATTTATATGAACTGTATTTAAATAAGTACTTATCACCCAAATCTTACTAAATTAAATTTTCTTCGATGTATTTCCGATTTTCTTCAGACATGAATCGGAATCAGGGTCCAAGCTGAAACGTTGGATCTTCAATAATCTACGTTTCATTTGTTTAATTTTACATGCAATTTATTACCTCATGATTTAGGTGTTAAATTACACCAATATTTATGTTCTTGGTGCAGAGAAATGCAAATCTGATAGCCCAAAATGGTTTGGGCTATCAGATTTGCATTTCTCTGCACCAATATCCATAGATATGGATCTAGGTATATGTAGGACCAGGCATAGGCATTGTGGTAACCAAATGCGACTTTGAGGCACGATACGTCTTTCTTCTTAGGCGTGGGGCGCCGTGATTAAAACACATATAGAAAATACAATGATAATATTGTAAGTCATGAATGAATGAATGAATGAATGAATCAATGAACATAAGATCGTAGTCAATATCTACAGTATGTTCCACCCAAGATACAGTGTATAATGTCGCCTGTGTAATCGCGTGAAGTGTAGTTAAAACTTTTGCACTTGTTAGTTAACGAATGTAGGTGTAAGTTTGAGCCAAGCCCCGCAGCTATTTCGGCCAAGCTCGTCTACGACAAAGATTTCAGGCTTAGTTTTATGAGTTACTTGTAACAGTTTTAATTAAATAACTCTCGTGATTGCTGATGAAACAATTTACTGTGACATTGTAAACCCCCTCGATCTGAGAACTTTGGCGCTGAGAATTTGTTGTTTACATACACGAATAAAGCTAAACAAAGACAATTTGTTCAGATGAACAGATTTTTTCCGTATAGCGTGACATTTAATTCCTCACAAAGATATTTGGTGTTTCAAGGGCTGTCAGTTTTTTTTCGTGAAATCGAGGAATGTAGACAATAAACTGGCGATCGGCCCCCAGGGCGCTTGAGTACAAATCCAATTATTTCCCGCGGCGCCGCCTGCCGGTGTGTAATTGATTTATTTGCTCATTTCTTGCACATATAACCTATCTTCGGAATACAGACACCGCATTTTCCTTTGCTCTGTTTTCGTAAGTTGTATGAAAAGTTGTATGAAATTCGATAGAGTACGGAACTTTATGAAAGGAGTTTAGGT
Organism: Acronicta alni; assembly: GCA_964056405.1. Lineage (NCBI taxonomy): Eukaryota > Metazoa > Arthropoda > Insecta > Lepidoptera > Noctuidae > Acronicta > Acronicta alni. Next base: position 8,707,385 of record OZ043927.1, on the reverse strand, counting down.
AATAAACTTCATAAAACGCAAATATTGAGTAAGTAGAATATTGGTAGGCTCCTAATATTTACTCACGTAACCTTTACTGAAGTAAATGAAATATACGAAGTCAATATATGAGTGATTCCTGCTTTTAAAATCAACTTTTTGCTGCAAATAAGAATTTATTCGAGTGTTTTGCCCATTGTTGTGTAATCCCCAAAATTTCAGGAACACCAAATATCCTGAAGCCTGTAATTTTTTTTTTATTTTATTTTACAGAAGGCTTACAGACTAATAGACATAAGATATAAGAATATGTTATAAAGAGATTGCTAATTAAAAGCCTCCACATACAGCTAAAAATTAGTCGATAAGAGTAAATAAAGTACATAGTATAATTTAGCTGTCGAAAAATAACTGTGTCAAAAGTCGTCTTGCTGTCGCTACACTGGTGCAGAACAAGTCAATATTTAAGTCCCTAGGTAGTTGATTAAAGCTAAGTGCACTTCTTATTGAAAAAACATTCCGTCTGTAATTAGTCAATGCGAAAGGAACATTTAATATTGGCCTTTAATGCAATAATCAGAACTTGAAAAGAGGTAGGAACTACTTTATAGGGCAGGATGATATTGATCGCGGTGAGCTTCACAGTGGACAGCAGATCGTGGGCATGGGCGAGGACCGTGGGCCTGCGGGCCGTCCGGTGGCGTATTTAAGAACGCATTTAAGGGGCTTTACTTCGGACATTGACGGATTGCCGCCACTCTAGCTTAGGTCGCCCCGACCCGACCGCACCGCACTGTCCAATTGACGTTATAAATTGATTCCTGCGATCCTTTATTCCATTTTTAAAAGTTGTTCCGTCTTTTTCACTTAATTTAGTTTGAAATTGGTTCTATTGTTATTTAGCGAAGGAAAAATTCGACCGCCGGCAGGATTCGAACCTGCGTCATCTGGTTATTTACACCAGACGCTATGACCGCTAAGCCACAGCGAGTCCCACCCGCCATGACGAATTTTGCCTTCATATTCAGAATTTACGTCTTTATGGTGACGTCAGTAACACCTAGTTACTTGGACCGATGACCACAACTTGGAGTCGGAGCGACAGCGTGGTGGCCCACACGGAGGAAGCACGCACGACTCTTATCAGAGAGATTGTGCCGCTAAAACAGCGGACAGAGTTGCCTGGAAACAGGGAAGGGAGGTCTGCCAACCCACATTAGGCAGCGTGGTGGATTATTGCCTAATCGCTCTCAATCTGGTCAAAGGACGACCTCTGTGGTCTAGCGGTTCGAGTGCCGAACTGCTGATCATGGGGTCGTGGGTTCGATTCCCACAGGACACAAATATTTGTGTGGATAAAAATATGAGTATTTGTGTTTGTCTTGGTGTTTCTTATGTATTATAAGTATGTATTTACAAAAAAAAAAGTATATAAGTATTATATCCATTGTCTAGTACCCATAGTACAAGCTTTGCTTAGTTTGGGACTAGATGGTGTTGTGTAAAATGTCCCAAAAAATATTATTATTATTATTAATCTGAGAGGAGCCCCGTGCCCAGCAGTGGGTTAGTATATGGGTTGATGATGATGTGAAAACTTGTAATTGGCCATCTAATGCTATATTCAAGAATTATTTCTTTGTATTATGCTGTCAGTTTACCTAAAACTACAATAAAATAAAATAAATTATTTATTCACGCAGAAAAATCTAAATAGATTTCGTACAAATAGTTTCAGTTGAGCTCCCCCCGCATTAATTTGGTGTAGGTACAGTCGTCGCGATTTCATTTAATATCATCTATGAATGAGCTCACATTGTAAAGGTCTGCATTGTCCTGTTACTGTATGCAACTGTACATAAGTACATGTCTGATGCTTTGTCGTGTTTCGTTCGTCACCCTTTGAATACGACGGCGCGTCAAAATAATTGTTTTACATAATAATGTGAAATTTGGAGTGCGCTGGAATTGTCTGTCGGTTTTAATTAATGTCGATGTGCGTTTTATTATTATTTTGTAGATCGAGTAATCAAGGTGTATCTATGAGCTGTGATTTTTTTGCGAATTGTGGCATTAGTCTAATGATCGTAATCCAGACTGTTAAGCTAGAAGGTCCTGGGTTTCATTGGCATGTAGAGCAGAGCTTTTCTATGAAATTCTCAGTAGCAGCTCGAAATTTGGATTTGCTCGACTAATGGCAATAATCCCTCTCAATCTTAGAGGAGACCGTGCCGTGGGAAAATGTATTGGTTGATGAGGAATGGCAATAAGACCCCAATTAATATCATAGTCATAAGTGACTCTGACTATCTATCCGTCTGTTACGTTTTCACGCCTATACCGCTGAACCGATTTTGGTGAAATTTGGTACAGAGACAGATTAGACTTTGGAAAAGGTAGGCTTTTATCTCAAAAAGCCATTTGGGATGCGGGTGAATCCACGGTAACAGCTAGTATCAATATACGCGATAAAATTCGTGAAGTTGGTTTATTTCAATAGGCAGATAATTCCAAATTTTCGATTACTTAGTTAATTATAATGTCGTTATCGATAGATGATTGATTGAATCCGTATTAAACCATCGCTTAGACCCGCCATGCTATTGTCAGTCTGAAAGATAGCACGTATTGATTCGTGTGAAAATTATAAAGGTGACGCAATGGTATTGTTATCATAGGAATTAATACAAAAAGACGCAGATATAGTGTTAGAGATGCTTAATTTTTATTGTAAGCGGTTACTGTAGATAATGAAAGGGTAATTTCCGATATAAATAAGCCTAATTTATTTTCCTTAGTTGGGATGTAAGTATGAAGCCATATGAACCATTAAAAATAAATAGTGTAGTTCCACTCAAATTGGAGTTATGTACCCTTATACTGGTGACCCAACTATTCCTCTTTCGTTTTACAGGGTCCCGGTCGGCACTGCGCAAGTGATACTCCTGGTGTTGCAAGCGTCTATTATAGGCTACGGTAACTGCTTACCATCAGGTGGGCTGTATTCTTGTTTGCCACCTTAGTGGCATAAAATATAAAAATGATTTTTCCGATCGGCCTGTTAACTCACACTTGACAGCCGCACTTACAATTCCATGAAAATCGATATCAAATCAAATAACATTCAACTTATTCCACATTACTTCCCGAACTACTGTCAGGGTTGTCAGACACAAGCAGTCAATAATTCATCAGGGCGACCCCCCGACTCGTTTGCGGACAAATTAATAAATTATCGCTGTAAGGGACACGAATGCAATTTCCCGTACATATGAAGTCGCGAAGATCCCAGGAGGATCTAATATACGTATGATTTATTCCCTGCATGTGAGTAATATTCACCTCGAGGCTTGTACAAAATGAGGCTTTGGATTCTTGCCCTCGTTAGTCGTTCCATACAAAATATTGTGTTCTGTATAAATATTATTTGTTAAAAAAAAAAATTCCCTCCACTAGGATTTTCTCCTATATCGTGGATGGGTTTACAAACGCAAATTAAATACGTACAAACACAAATTACCTAGACATCTACAAACACAAATTGGACTTGCCCAAACACCCGGATCCGGAACAATATTTTTTATTATTTTCACTATGACTTGATAAAAAGCGAGTGTCTATCTATTCTTCCATCGAAACAAAAAAACTAACTACTTATTTTTTGTTTTGATATAAAGCAGTCAATTAGTTCTTGCGATCTACGTGTAAATCAATAATATCTTAATAAATAATAGTATTTTTTTTCATTTATAGAATAAGTACTTAGATAGTATTTGGTATGGAATTAAGAGGCGTAATAATAACGAGCCAGAGTGATATGACTGCAATGAGTACCGCCATAATGTTAATTTGCTAATAACATTAACTTTTAACGTGTAATTAAATAATTATCACTAATATTTGGACACTGGCCAACTGTTGTAATAACAAATTAGGTGGAACGAAATTGGTTTTGGTCAAATTTTAATTAACATAACAGATAGAATAAATGTTTACGTAATTAATTTAAAGGTTATAAATGTAAAAAAGTACGATAAAATAACATTATGTTATATAATATACCCCTAAATACCCCGTAAAATATCAGCTGTGTGCACACTATTCTTGTCTAATAAAAATCAATTCATGAAGATGTATTCACGTTATACTATCCGTATTTATGCATGTATCCCGTGGGCACCCTGTATAAGATGTCGATGTCGATACCGTAAAGTTGCGGAAAGCAGCCCGTTATACCTACTAACACATAGCTACTTCATTAAACAAACCATAATATATTTTTGGTATTTTTCCATGCTGAGATTTTAAAGTTATTTAGTAAAACCATAGTGATTAAATACGGATCAAGTTTTTTTTCATCACATTTTATCAGTTGTTAGCAACATGCTTAACCAAGCACACTTCTTGGTATTGAACAAAACGCGATGTAGCGTGTTTACTGGTTGCCACGTATCAACCTTGTTTGCAAACCTATGAACTATTTATCATTGCTTTCAAATGGCTGAAACCTACGTGTTGAAAGTTGTGTAGCTTTTAAAACCGTGAACTACTTTTTAAATTCGACTAGGTAAGTACTACTTTTTGAAATCATGTTAAGTAAGTATGTATTATGAACTGGTTATTGAAACGGTGAATGAATATCGTGAGGAATCCAGATAGGCGTGTGAAGTCTATCAACTCGGAGTACGACAGAGTAGAGAACTTTAGTTTATAAAGGAGTACCAGACCTGGATGTGGGACAGTAAATGGGTTGATGAAAGCCTCATCAATTATTACAAAGATGTATGCTAGGACGATGAACCATACAGATGATGATGCTGAAAGCACCTCAACTCTTGGTCTCAATTCCTTATATGTCATATATAGTCCAAGATATATAATCGATGGTGAGTAGATAATGAAAAATTTTAAAGAAAAAAATCCTTCGTGAGTAGGAGTTAACCCCAATTTTCAAATTATAATACCAATTATAGTATGAATATACTCTTGAGAATACTGTACATAGGTCGTTATCATTGTAATATTAAACATCGCTTTGATTACACCACGGTTAATATCCTGGTTGTAATTAGCAGCGTCTCTTTGTGTAATTAGCTGCTATGGACGCCACTACACGATCCTTTGTGGCTCAATTCACCTTTATGAGTGGTTAAATGAAGGAAATAGGTTACCACGAGATGTGTTTTGGGACATCCTTACCGTCAGAATAACTAATAGTTCTACGTGCAGAGCATTCAATCTCCACCCCTCTCTTGGATACCCCGTCGCTCCCCGTACTTTGTCGTGTTCAATGTCTCTCAAACAAGGGTCAGCCGGCAACCGAATACAAATTAAGATCATAACGTATGCGAAAATGTACGTAATATACGTGTACATTTTTGCATATGTTATGACATTATATAATAAAGTCAGACCTACCTACTTATTTCAAGCTGCTCATCCGTGTGTATACCTCATCATTCTTATTTAGTTGTAATAGGCACTGGTATCGAAGTTCCTATGTAGTTTTCTGAAACTCAGTAAAATCGGCGTTCAGAATGCGGCAATTTTATTTATTTTTGTTGTGATGACAAGCATACTGGCCATCTGATGATAAGTGACAACCACAGCCTATAATGCTAGCAAAACATATGTGCTGTACTGGTTACTAGCATCTATAGACTGCGTTGCTGCTTCCTCATCGCGGTCCTGTGTCGTATCACTCACGCGTTTTCATCATTTGCCTAGTAATTTCACTGGCTACATTTCCCTTCAAACCGGAGCTCAATAATGTAATTATATATTTGGCAATGTGGCCCGATATCACCGAAGACAAAATTTGTAGCTTAGTAGAACCTACCACCATAAAACATCAGCGTAAAATTGAGATGGTGAAATGGAACGTACACTAAAGATTGTCAATATATCTACATATAATATTATAAAGAGGTAAAGTTTGTGAGGTTTTAGAGGGTAATCTCTGGATCTACTGAACCGAATTTGAAAGTTCTTTTACCATCAGAAAGCCACATTAATTGTGAGTGTCATAGGCTATATTTATGTATACCTAATATAAATGTTGTACCTACCGTGCGAAGCCGGGTCGGGTCGCTAGTAAGCTATACAATGATAGTTCATGCTGTGCTAAAAACATTTCATTCAGAAACATTAGACAGTCAGCTAGCTGATACGAGGTTGACTGCCCAGGTTGCACCGAAGCAATTATACATTGGCTTTTTAATACACCCCCAAATATAGCGAGGATGTATATATAGGTACCAATCCATACAGAGTAATAAATGGGGTGACCGAGCTATTATTCACAGGAAATGATTTCAGTACCGACATCTGCAATCAATGGGTAATAAACACATATCTACCTATTACATCACAAAGATAATGACATCACTTCGTAATAACAACATATGCTATAGATAATATACTGCATTCGAGATTAATTGTAAACAACATGAAAGTCTACTTTCACCATGATTGTGTAGAATTTGTTCAGGAATTATTAGTCATATTTAACTGTGCTGCATATTTAATTTTAAGGTCATAAAGTATCAGTTACATCAGCTATTTGTCAACGAGAAGAATCTGCATTGTAATGGTGTTTACTAATTTTATTATTAAAAAAAACTTTGTCTAGTGGTCGTAAGTGATGCTGCTAATCGTGATGACTTAGGTGCGATTCCCAGGTCGAATAAAGCGTTATTGTGTTTTTATGATATTTGGTGTGTCTGGTTAATTGTAATAGGCTCGTTCCCTTTTACATGGGACCTAAAAATAATCTTTTTATACAGGCGTTATGGTAATATTTTTTCACTTGGTCACGCCATAACTTGAGAAGGGCTCTACCGATTTCATTCTATTTTTTTTATAAGTTTTCTATTACTAAAACTAGAAAAAAAGGAAATTGCGCAGGAACGTAATTTTTTTAGTTTTAGTGTTTTTTTCTAGTTTTAGTAATATCTAGTTGTTTTTGTTACCAATTAGGAAATTGGAAAATTTCAGAAAACAACTAGATACTTTTTATCCAGATAAAGTCCACGCAGACGAAGTCGCAGGTCTAGTAAAAGAATAACAACAATATGAAATACATAAACAATTGAAATAAACGTAAAGTTAACTGGTTAACAAATAAAATAATACTTTTATACGAGAGCGCCTAACCCGCGGTTTGTTATCAGACGTCTGGAGCGCGCATAACAAGGAACCAAAGACAATGTTCCCCTTTGTATTCCACTCCACATGTACTCGAAATAACAAGGGCTCTATTTTCAATTCCTCCATCGGGTTCCGCAGGGTTCTGCGGTTAAAGTGAACCCTTGAAATGCATAAAGACTTTTTGCATACACGAGCAATTTTACTTTTTCTGTTTACCTCACGTAAGTAATACCGAAATGAATTCCAAATTGAATATTGAGATGGCATTTGAAATTTAAACACGTAGGAAACGGTTTGTAAATGTGCATCCGTCGCAAATCCGGTTCCCTGTATGGTGGTATCAATTTCCGTACCAACATTATGCGGATGAACATAAAAATTTGAATTTTATCAAGTAAAAATGGAAAACATGTTTATAATCGTTAAGTCGAAGGTTTGTGATTATTAAAATTAGGCGAGATAGTAGTCAAATACATTTCGTATTATTCAATACGAAAAAAGTAAGGAAAAAACAAAATGGACCCAAGTCAAGGGTCCATTTTGTTTTGTCATTAGTCAGAGTTATGTCAGAAGTTAATTTAAAAAAATTGTGCTTTTGTACATACTACACTTTTCACATTAAGTACCTGCTTATAAATACATAAAATGTATGGTAGATATTTAATTAAATATCACTTTCAAAAAAAGAAAGCCACATTGAAATAAAATTATTTTATAAGGATTTTATCGCGAATAGAAATTATTAAATCCCGACGTTTCGGATCCTTTATAAAATCCACTGTGACAGGTAGACTAAGGTATTGAGAGTCTCGTCCAACCATACAATTTTGTTATTAACAGTCCGATTCACGCAGAATTAAATCACTATGATTAATCACTATGATCACTACTAGAAATACTGTCAAAGTATTTCTGTGTTTCTGTGTTTTCGTCATTATGGGTCAATGACAGGCGTAGGTGGTAATATTACATCATCATCATGAACCCATATACTGTCCCACTGCTGGACACGGGTCTCCTCTCAGATTGTAAGGGATTAGGCTATAGTCCACCACGCTGGTCTAGTGCGGGTTGGCAGACTTCACAAATCGTCGAGAAAAATCTCTAAGGCATGCAGGTTTCGTCACCGTGTTTTCCTTCCGTTTAAGCGAGTGATACCTAATACGCATATGATTTCGAAAAGTCATAGGTACGTGTCTTGGATTCGAACTCGAGACATTCGACTTTGCAGTCCAATGGTCATATCACTAGGCTATCACTGCTTACGTTCTTTTAGCGACATATTATTATTTCGGCGTGAATTCAAATACATAGTGTACCTACATGAAAATCAGAAAACCTTGATATCCATAGAGATTAGTTAAGTACCAAGTCAAATATGAGCATTTTATGTAAAGGTAATGGATAAGCGTTTAGTTGAATCTTTTGACAAATTGTGCCCGCGTCGCTGACGTCATAAAACAAAGCTTCACGGAATCACGGCGCTTACAACAATCGTCAAGCTAACGAGCGAGGTGTATACCTCCTACCAACCAGTGGCATAACCGACAAATTCATTAGATATTCCGCTGCAGCGTAGGAACGTAGTTTACACGTTTAGCGCTGGTTATGAAAATGTATAATGTTGATTGGATTTGTTTAGAAAAGATAATTTGAGTATGTATATTAAGCATAGCGGATTATCATTCAGACCGAAACTTATAAAAATAATCGGTAGAGACTAACCAACAGTTGATGTATATAAAAATACTCCATAGTTATGATTATTTTAATTATACATAATTATTATGAAAGCCTGATCAATTGAATAGGTTCATTTCATTTTCATTTTAAACAATGTACTAATTGTATAATTTGCCACTATTGTTTACCCATAGATCGCCGGCCGGTATTAGATCCATAATGGGGCGTGCTTATTGCCATTAACCGGGTATAAATTCAAACTCTGTGCTGCTACTGAGAATATCTTAGAAATCTCTAATAATACTTTGTTCGACCTGGGAATAGAACTCAGGACCTTTAGCGTAGCAGTGGCTCAGACCACTAGACTTATGTGGCAGTTTTTATACCAATAAGGTGGCAAACAAGCATACGGCCCGCCTGATGGTAATCGGTTATTGTAACCTATAGACGCTTGTAACACAACGGGTATCACTTACGCGTTGCCGACCTGTAAAAAGAAAGAGGAATATTTGGGTTGGCAGTATAAGGGTCAAGTAAAAGCCTTCTACGGCCAACACAACGTTTAAAGTTACATTAGTAGGTACACCTCTGCCTAACCCTTCGAGGAATGCAAGTATGATGGTAAGGTATGTGCTATGGGTATCTTGGGAGAGTGCATTAAAAGAGCCTTTACGAGGACAGTCACACTCAGGGTCAATTTCAATCTGCTGAATGAGATGAGAGTTAATCTGGTTTTACATAACCAGATTAACTCTCATCTCATTCATTCGATTCGATTTAACAATATTGTTAAGGTTAACCTTTTTTACAAATACCTTTACTTTATTCACAATCTAAGTATATATGATTGTTTTAAATGTATAAATTAAATTAATCGCTTTAATTATCGATCATGGAATTAATTATTCATTATTGAATTAATGTTGAGATACTGTTTATTGTAAATTTAACTGCATCCCTGATTATAACTCCAAGTTCCTGTAAACGTGAACGTCAAGTAGGTCGTTGAGTAGGTAAAAAGCTTTCAGCGAAGAATTCTTATTAACAGAGAGCTAGCACAGTTCCAGTTAAATCAGCTGTAATTCTTCCGGCGAATGTTCGCCAACCTTAAACAACGTTTATAAATAATAGAGAAGACGTGTCTTAACTTGTAAGTAGATACATTGTGTCAGGCTTGGACAGCCGCCCACCGTCTCTATGAAAGAAAATAACTAACAACCGACATGTACAGCATAGACATCATCTTTATAACTATAATTTTCTACCACTGCATGTGAAATGGTACTTGCGGTAACTATACGTAAACAAAGCTATTACCTTGTATAATAAGTTTGCACAACTTTATGAGCCATAAGAATTATTGTACGGGCCTTACACAAAGCCAGCATCGCCAGAATATTGTACGCACACACGTGAACGCGTTATTACCGTTCTTATACAAATACCTTCGAGTAATAATGTTTCTGGCATTCATAAACTTCCATAATTATATCCAACATTCAGCTAAAGTGGATTAAGTGTCGAAAAACGATGAAAACTGGTGAAATTTGTCGGATCTTTACGATTTCTATAATTGGGTCCATTGTGCGAGTGAATTTCGAGCGACCTTCTCGCATAGAACGAAAAACTTGAAAGTAATAAACTTGTTCTTTGGATGGATTGCCTTAGTCTAAAGTTAATCACAAGAGAGTGAGTCCGTATCGCCAGCGTCGATGAACGTCCGGGAGAGGTCGCCACCATATTATGCTATTATGTAATGTTACCGGACAACTGACGTCCAGACAGTAGCCGGTGATATGCACGCTGAAATAGCCAATTACCATCAGCAAACAAGAAATTGTGAACATATCGCTCGAAACATTCCCTAAGCAAACAGTAGCTGCTGTTAATGTTACTGTTGTGGGTATGGACTTGAATGTAAACGATTTATTTATTCTGAATTATGTTTTAATTCAGGAAATCGAGATATGTATGTTTCCAGTTTCAGTTTTCGTTATTAGCTTAAGAAATCAAATAAGGATATATAGATATTTGTCATGATTAATATTTTAAAGTATGCCTCTATATACTTTAAAATATTACTTTACTTGAAAAGATTGAAAGAGAGAAAAATATTTATTGATAAAGAAATAGACAATGCACACAATAATATAAAAAACATGATGAAAGATAACAAAAAATAAAAAAATTAGCTGTATCAAATAGGCCCCAGTTCAGATAAATGCTAGACCACTGGTTAACATGAGTAAATAAGTATCTTCTAGGTAAGCGTGCTAAATCTTTGCCACAGCGTCACTTACCATAAGGTAAGATTGTGGTATCTCTTATAAAAAAAAAAAACTTTAAAATGTCGTACAGTCAACAAAAGAGATTGGTATACAGGTAGCGAACGAAATCTGCATCTTTACACAGATTGTGAATTAAATAATTACCCGTCAAAGGGTTACAATACCTGCGTTTTGACACATATTGCGTGATACATTATTACACAATCTTTAACAAAACACAGATGTTTAATTAGTTGCCTGTATACTTAACTCTTTTGTCAACCGTACTACAGTACATACAACTTTTATTAAGTCTACCTTTGCGCAAATATCTGCCGGCATAGAATAAGTACCTGTAGGGCTAAAGAGGGTTTCGATTAATCATAATATGATTCACATAAAAGAATTGATCCTTAGCAATTCTTTCATAGATCCTTATGACCAAGGCGGCGGTCAAAACCCTTTTTGAGCAATCTTAATTAGGCTTTTCAGCTTCCTTGGTCTACCGAAGTAAAGGCAGATCAGAATATATCACGCCTGTATTCCCCGAAGGGTTAGGAAGATTTGTAGGTACTGCTATACTGGGTGTACCTATAGCAGTACCTACAGTTCGCCGGTATATTTTGTCCCATGTAATAGGAGGTAAGTCTATTACCATTAATCACAAATCTAAACTCCGAGCTGCTACTGAGAATTTCGTAGAAAAACTTAATAACACTTTGTTCATCTTGGAATCGATAAAAGCAAACTCACGTCTTTTTTCCATAGGGGTCAGTAGAAACTTCAGTAGGTACGCCGCGTGCTGCGATTACTGCATACTTGAGTACTTTCTACCACTACTTTTGCTTCGTCCACCTTCAAGTATATTGACATATACACATTGATTGCGAGGTCATACCTGATCTGATCCTACTAATATAGTATTTTATTGTATGTCTATTGCTTTACCTACAATTTATAAAAAAAAAATGGATAGGTACCATTTCTCGGATTAATTTTCGCCTGGAGGCGTTCTATAACGACTATCAGTCTTTGTTTTGTCATTCTATAATAAATAAAGGGAAACTTCTAGATCAATGTTTGCAGACCAAACACACGCCGCGACTGTTTTTATAAGTAACAAGAGTGGGAGATATATTATTTTGTCGTATAAAAATACACTATTCATTCCTTATTTTCTGTTATAACTTTTGTATTAAGTGCTTATGATAGGAGATGGAAATAATCAAGTTGGTTTAAGTAATTTCTATTAGTTTTCTCTGGAATATTTATAATTAATATTTTTTTAATTAATCTGTTTTTTTTTTGTATTTGAAGCTCCCATCTGTCAAATTGGAGCTTGTAAGCTCTCTAAATTCCATATCATCCTAATCCATACTATCCTAATCAATACTTAAGAAAATTATTATTGATTGGTTTAAAATAATTAAATAAACGTAGTAGGAACTGGTGGCGACACATTAAAAAAATAGCTATGCGTAAATTTTAGCAACTATAGTTATAATAAATCCTATTTTGGAAAATTTACTGTGTGTTCTAAAAGTCATGCTACTTTTTATTATAATCCAATAAAGTATTTTCTTTGCCTTGTATTAATTGGTTTCGTGCATTGTATCGTAAGGTAAAATGAAACACGTCAACGTTGTTTTTATCGTGTGCATTAATAACCTCCTAATAATTAATTCAAACTGTTCTTTCTTGGATACTATGTTGATGCAGTTACCAATATTGTTGCCAGCCCCACCTGCATCAGTTATTCTAGGAATGGGTTCGAGGCATAAATCTACAGAACTATTTGAACCTGTAATGTTCCGGTAAGTGACCGCACCCCGACCATTGTTGCAGGAAAAACTACAAACTTAACTGCAGATTTTTAATTATATTATTTTCCAGAATATTATATATTTACAGATTTTTCTAGAAAGACATCTATTCATCTGAATATGTCGTCTTACAGTCGTCATGGGTTTAAAGAAATGTTTAAAGAATAAAGAAGACCTATGAAGGACCAATAGAAACAAAATTTTGTGTAGGTTCCGGAGGTCACTCCAGAGGGTCGACAAAATTGTTTTTCTATTGGTCCTTGATTGGTTAAAAAACAGCAGATATGATAAAAACTGTTTGTCGGCAAGGTTTAAGATGGTATCTACCTATAAAAACAGGAAAATGAGGTCAATGACCTTCTGCAGCGGAATGATGGAGTACTGTTCGTGAATAAATCAATAAAGGTAATATAAAGGTACTTACTCGTATTAAAATTATTGTACGTAAATAGCTATCTATTGTAAATAATTACATTATTCAGTTGTTCTACTGAATAAACACACAACAGGACTATGTGTAAATAGTTCCGCCTGGCCTCTATCTCCGCTTGTTATCTTGATTTGTAGTCCACTAGGGGTACTTGCTATAAAAATAACAGCCAGTGTTCCATATAATATGTTATCCTAGTAGCGAGCTCAAATGGTCTGTACCATGCTTTATAACGACACGTGCCTCTAATGTTGGGGATAAAACTGAGGAAGTTTTTTAAGGATGACGATAACAACGGAGCAATTGCCTGTATTACTTAAGTTCGGACGGTTTTTACCGACATGTGCGGAGGCAAGCGACCTTTTTACATATGCGGTGAGTTTGTAAAATGTAATTACGATAAAAGGGTATTTATATAATTATTTTTTTAATAACCTTTGGCCGGAATTTCACTCGTATCCTAAAGAACTTTTTGAGTCATAAGGTAGCTTAAATCCTTCTCCAGGGTCCAGTATATCTCTATGCCAACATTCATGGTGCTGTCGAAACGTAGGTAACTAACATAAAGACAGACAGATTTATTTTTGGATTAATTATGACTCCAAACTCTATAGTTTGAAGTCATACTATAGCACCTTAAAAATAGTATATATATATATATATATATATATATATATATATATATATATATATATATATATATGCCCTTCGGCAAGAAGGAGTGATGATCTGCGAAAGGCTGCTGGTAGAAGCTGGATGCGAAAAGCCGAGGACAAGGTAAAATGGCGCACATTAGGGGAGGCCTACGTCCAGCAGTGGACTAGTATAGGCTGATGATGATGATGATATATATATATATATAAATAATATAATACTATTATTATACGATCTTTTACTAACTATTTACTTTTATGTTTCTCAGCTTAAAAGGCTTCACGGTTTTTGTTTTGTTAAATGTTGTATAAATCAGGCAGGTTTAAGTGTAATTGTATGGGTCTATGGTAAAATCCACCATCCTACTACGGCAAAAAAGGTAAAATCTACCATCCTACTACAGCAAGAAAGTGACGGCGTAAAAAATTAGCCCTGCAGCATTGTTTTTAACTTTGTTATATTTTTAATTTAGGTTGGAGTTTGTCTAGTTTAAGATGTGATGGTACTCTCCTCTTTTTATATTTTATAAGTACGAAAGCTTTCAGCCTTCAATGCGATGGTTTGAAATACAACCAAGACAGTGACATATAGACAGAGACGGAGACCGAGATCCTTTGGTAGGTATCCTAAACTAAATCGGAAATGATAAATCAAAGTAGGTTATAAAAAGGCTTGGCATTTCTGCAAGATAAAAACTCCAACTGCTGCCAACATCGACTCTTCGAAGAATGATAGTGCAAAACCTCTGGAAATACGTACGTAGAGTTCTAAGAAGTTTGTGCACTCACATGGTCTATCACTCACTATCGCTATTACATATGCTGAAGTCCATAGTCGAAGACATTCATTATTAAAGATTTTAAAGTTTCAACAGGAAAATTAAAATGTTAACTCTTAAAAATCTGAATTACTAAAAGGCAAATGATTCAATAGATACATTTACAGAATTTTATTCCACAATTCAATTCCACCAAAGTTTTAATTTTTTTTCTAGAATATGACATCCGGTTGTTGAAAGCCAAAAGGCGACAGTTTATCTCGGCTTGCATGCAAGACAGTGTCTAACTTATACCATTTTCAACTTTTAACAAGCGTACTTTTTAGCAAGCGCCCGACAGGAATTACAACACCGTGTATCCACAAACATGCGAGCATCATGCCGTAAACTCATAAGCAAAAATACAGTGTAAACAGGCCTTACTTGCCGAACAATGTTTGGAAAACTTGCCGCCAGTACCGCAACGCATAGATAAAAGCAAGAGCAAGTGTCCGTTGCTAACTCGGCAATTTATTGCATCACTTGCATATGTAATCAGAGTTAGGTACCGTACAGGCAGCTCTGTGGAATATGCAAAGCTTAATCCAGTGAATGCGTGTCAGGGTATAACATACAGTGACGGAGACTGCGGGTAAATGCACCTCCACAATTTACTATCTGTTTAGAACGCTTTATTTGTTGATTGTACTGTGGTACTGTGATGTATTTTCTTTCTTTGTGTAGCTTTGTAGGTGGAATAAAACAAAACAGTTCATCTGAAACATCGATCGGTCCATAGCAGTGATAGCCTAGTGGTATGACCATTGCACTGCCAAGTTGAAGGTCTCGAGTTCAAATCCAGGGTACGCACCTCTGACTTTCAAAACCATGTGTGTATTAATAATTAATTTATCACTCGCTTAAACGGTGAAGGAAAACATCGTGAGGAAATTTGCTTGCCTGAGAGATTTTCTCGACGGTGTGTGAAGTCTGCCTACCTGCACTAGGCCGAGGTAGTACACTGTAGCCTAATCCCTCTCATTCTGTGAGAGGAGACCCGTGTCCAGCAGTGGGATAGTATATGGGTTGATGATGATCGATCGGTCCAACGACTTGTGTCATTGTGTGCACTGAAGTTGTGGTGAGGAAAAACAGTGTCGCTTTGTTCTAAAATCTACTTGTTCGGGCTAATGACCGCACATTTGTTGTAGTCAGCAATTTACTCAACATCGCGCCATTCGGTCATGTCACCGACAGTTCGCCGTTAGCAATCGGATGGTGTACTCACCTAGCAATTATCATTATTTTGTTATATTATCAATAATTATTAAACGTATCAAATCAGTTATATTTTAGCATAATTACATAATATCTATCAGTGTTAATAAATTCTATTATATAGCTATCCTCTTCGTATCTTTTATCATTTAATGTACCTAACCCGTACACTACTATTGACTAAGTATATGTCCATATTATATTATATACTATCTTCTCACAAAAGAAATAAAACTACTTTTTACGGATTTTATCACGTTATATTGATATTATTAACCGGACCCACAGCGGCCATGGTCACGGGTAGACAGTCTACCCGTGACCATGGACGCTGTTAAGGGTCTGAATCCTCGGGATTAATAAGATTAATAATATCAATATTCGCGTAAATGTCAGAAATCAATATTCTCACAAAAGGTTTAATTTAATGAACACTGTATCTATAATGAATTTCCACATCATGAGGAGCAGTAAGGTATCGCACAAAGATCTTTAATCTACGTTAATAATGAATAGTACCTATCTAGGCATTGTTAATGTGTATCCAGAAGATTGGGTACCAAAATAGTTTCAATCATGTGTTCTTGGAGCATGGATTAATTATTATGTAAGTAATTGTTACATATTTATTATAATTCTATTGCTTTAGAGCTGTGTTTGAGAGTATCTATGGAGTTTCTTGCCGGATTCTTCTCACTCGGATAACTATTTGGAACTGTTTTTATAACTTTGTTTGTAAATGCGTATTTCAAGTAAAAACATTTGAACTTAAAATTTCTTCGTTTTTTATACTCTAAACTTTGGTATTAATAAAAACGACTTCAGTAATATTTTCTTGTTGAAAAATAAGCTGCTATGAGTAATATAATTTTCTGAAATCAAAAATGGCCTAAGCACAGCCTTACAACACACAAAAAAAATCTTTCAAGCATGTAAGTACATAGGAAGTATTTAGAAATTACTACACTATTGGACCATGGGATTATTTTTTCTGGTCTTAATTGATAACATCCATAAATTAATAAAATGTATAAATCGACGAGTGGCTCTACTAGTTAAGAAAGACATTTGTACCCGTCTAATGTTATTTAGGTAACTACACAGCTCCAATAAATATGTTTGAATTTGGGATTTAAGTCACCTTTACTCAGTAGCATGGCACACGAACCATGTAGGTACTCATATACCTGATAAATACTGCTTTAGTAAATTACGTCAACATCACAAATGGCAGCACTGCAGAACCTGCACAGGTTAATTAAGCAATATTTCCTAAGTGCATACACGTTTCATAGTTTCATTAAATTGTAAATAAAAATTCAACAATACTTAAAAGATTACAGCTGGTAGGAACAAAAGGAGGTGACCATTACGCCTCACAAATGGTCGATAAAAGAAACCATTAAAGTTTTTGCGGTCACCGTGGCTTGACAATGTCGTGTGACAGTTTTTACACCGCCTCCTCGCTTTTTGTTCAGTGTAATATAAGATTTTATTAGAACTAAGCACCAGTAAAACTTGTATCATAACTTGCCGTAACTACTTGTGAGCCACTCGGAACACTTCCCCCAATAATTATTTGGTTTGGGTGTTTTTCACGAAATTGGATTGTTTTTTGGTGGATGTATATATATATTTTATTTGCGTATAACTTTCGCAGTTAGTTACGTATTATAGCAATGGTTCTGCACAATTCAAGGCAGATTTTTTTTTTGCTTTGAAGCCAGATTTAAGTTCAAGTCAACGTTCAAGTCAACGGCCAAGTCACACAACATTAACTATAAATAATAAAGAAATCGCAGTAAGGAACCTTAGACTTGGCACGACTTTGTCTAGATTTCATTATTTTTTAAAGATAAACAAGCAGCTCCATCGAGACTTGGCTAGTTTTTTACAGAATTTTTTTGATGGGATATATTATATAATAAACAGTTGAACAAATGCCGGTTTTGATAGATCATATGAGTACTATGTAATAAAAAATTTATGAAGATCTGCTATGGGATCTAAATATAGATTGGCCCCAGAGGAATGGCTCTATGTACCCCTTGCTTGCTTTTGAGTCCCCTGATCTTTCCATGGTATACAACATCAATGTAATTAAGTACGATTGCTATGTTCATTTTAGTTAATATTTAAAACAAAAAAGATAGTATCCCGAACCCTCTCGCAGTTTGTAAGAAAACTATTCCAGATTTCTTTGAATAATGTAAAAAAAACTGACTACATAAACAGGTGCAGTTTGCAAACTGTATACA
Organism: Acronicta alni; assembly: GCA_964056405.1. Taxonomy (NCBI): domain Eukaryota; kingdom Metazoa; phylum Arthropoda; class Insecta; order Lepidoptera; family Noctuidae; genus Acronicta; species Acronicta alni. The sequence goes on along the minus strand of OZ043927.1, from coordinate 8,689,107 downwards.
TAATGTAAGTTTTTATTAAAATGCAAAGTAACAAGAATATTATTCCAATTGTAAGTGGTTAAGTATTGTTTCAGTTTGTTGCAAAGTTTATCGCAAAATCACTTTAAAGTGTTTCGAAGCGCAGGTAAGAGAGCTCAATTTAATTAAAACTAGTTCTCTTCGGATTCGAACTCTGAACAGTTCACTGTGACACTTAGACTCTTTAATACGGAGTGAATTGTCTGTATAAGATTACAGATGTAAAAAAATTACTACGTGTATGTTTAATGACTGCTTTTTATTTATTTAATCTTTTGTGCACAAACATAGTACAAAGGCGGACTTAATGCCAAATTCATATTCTACCAGTCGATCTTAGGAATGCCTTGACAGGAATTGGTGGGTGCACTAACAATGCAGTTTTAAAAGAATGCGTAAAAAAATGTAAATTCATTTTAATTTTAGTAGAAAGATCAGAAATAAACTGGAATAGTTACAAAAAATACCTAGTAAACAAATTTCAATATTCATATAGGTATTGCTAAGTAACCAGTTCTCGATTGGAATTCACTATCTAACAATAAAGTTTACAATACGCAGTCAAAAAAGTCCATTGTAAGATCATTGTTGATACTAACAAAGTTCATAGTGTTTTCGCTATTAATTGGTTAAAAACAACCCAAAAATGAAAAACAGGACTTCTTTTTTATTTTGGCATCAAACAGTCATATACATAGAACAAAATTATTTTAAGACAGCTAGTTCCTTACAATAAACCTATAGTGTAATAATAAAAATAAGTACAATAAACTCTTAGTAGGGAAAGACGCGTTTAAATACTAATTTCTGTATCACAACATAAGTTCAGTGAAAATCAATTTATGGAAGGTAAATTTTAATTAGGTTATATATCTACTTTTTAGCTTTAGTTTCAGATTATTAAGAGAAATGTTAAAAAGATCTATATCTGTGAATTCTCTATTATAATAATTGTCAGTGGAACGGTATAAAAATGAATTACGAGTGTCTCTTTCTAGAATACTCATTGATTTTCAATTTCATTTAGTTGGCATCCAATATGAGGCATCGCCCCAGCCATCAATCACCATGATTCAATAAAAGAACTATTTATTCTGTGTATGTGGGCAATATTTTCTCAACACCTGACTGCGGAGGAAGCGTATGCGCCAGGAAATCAATCACAAATCTTGTTTCTACCCGCATATTCCGAGGAAACTAAATTTGTTAGCTGCCAATATTTTTCGAGGCCTTTTGACTACGCTGTCATTTACTGGGTTTCCGTTCATGGAAAATTTACATCTTTTTATTGATATAATAAACTTTTTATAACAATCTGAATATGATTTGAATTTAGAATGTTTTTCGTATGTCTTTATTTTTATATGTGCAATTTGTAGTCGAAAACAACACTTGAAATTATTACAAAACTTTTAGTTGTAAGATAAGATTGCCAATAAAATTTTGATGGTTCTCTTTATTAATCAGATTTCGCTATAACTTTATCGGAGATGAGTTTGACGAGTGATTATTCGAAAAGCAATAAATGCGAGTTGACAAGCGACACATAAAACAGAGCCGAGGTTTGCAATGGCCCATAAAACGCCATTAAACGATTTGCGGTATCCGTGCCCCGCCGTTAAAACAACATTGTTACTGCTACTGCACTTCGAGATACCGATCGAAAACACTACCCCACATGAGTCTAAGTCCCCATAAAACTATTTTTTACAGTGATTACCAAGTAAATACTATCCTAAGAGATAAATTCCTAATCCCTCTCGCAACTTTTCTGCGAAAAGTAGTGGATAATCCAAACGTATTGCTTTAAGATCCACCGCTCTATGAAATAGCAATGATTTTTTATAACAGATAATGTAAAACGTAATCGTTTCGACGATAACGTAATTTAATTTTATACGTAGATATAGGAGATTGGGTTGTTATACACACTTTCGATAGGTATAAAACTTACTATGAAATCGAGAATGAGATTAACCCTTACAATGAAAGTAGAAATTTCCACGCTGTCTTGCCGTATTAAACCACAGTATAACGTGCTAAAAGGCCACGTAACAAGAGTATTATGTTCAGCCATTCCTTTAGTCAGGCAGCTATTGTCTCAGTAGATACGCCAATCTTATGCGAGATTACGGCTGAGGGAGATATTCCCTCGTCTATACGCTACGTGAAGAAAAAATGTTTTGTTAAGTAACAAATTAAGGTCGATTTTATAAACGCTGAAGTGATTTTGTGTAACTATGAATAAATTATAAGATTTCGAAAAAGACAGTGTCTTTCTCGTAATAATTTTCTTGACAATTATTAGGTATCATTATGTATTTTTTTATAAAAGAGGGGGCAAACGAACATTAGTAATATAATAATAATATTTATGAGAAATTTTACACACCACCATCTAGTCCCAAACTAAGCAGAGCTTGTACTATGGGTACTAGACAATGGATATAATACTTATATACTTTTTTTGTAAATACATACTTATAATACATAAGAAACACCCAGAAAAACACAAATACTCATGTTTTATCCACACAAATATTTGTGTCCTGTGGGAATCGAACCCCCGACCCAATGATCAGCAGTCCGGTACTCGAACCGCTAGACCACAGAAGTCAAGTGCAGTCAGTGACATCGTAGCTGTCACCAATGCGTTGCCGGCCTTTTAAATATGAATGATCTTTTCTTTTCCTCATGCCGTACTGGTTCAGGTATACTGCCGCTGGAAGGTTATTCCATAGCTTACACGTTCTCGGTAGGAAGTTTCGTGTAAACCGGACTGTGATGAATCAATCATCGAGGTGGTGACGATAAAACTTATTTTCTAAGATAAGAGCTCCATAGTCTACCTTTAAGTTATTCAGGTGTTTGTGTAATCACCATTCAACGCAGGCTGTAGTAGTAGTTAGTATTCACTAAACATGAGCAGTGTGGGTAAAAGAATTAAATAGGTACCAAACAAGACATAATGGCTGGAAACAGTGTATTAATAAAATTTTTCTTGCAATTTGCAAATTCATCATCATTGAGGCATCAATAAACGAAAGTAGTTCCGAGATGATGCGATGTCGTGTGTGAGCTATTTCTTCAGTTCTCTTATGTTTACGACGTTAATGCCAGCGTTGGATTTCCGCCCTTGCTGGATCCGGAAACTGACGGAGCAGAGCGTTTCCGGACCGTCAGCTTGTTTGCTACCTTCTTATCTGATGTAAGCCTCACGTGTTTATTTGCCTTTCTGATTTTACTTGTTTGTGTTGCTGAATTTTGAAGTAACTCACTCTTAGGCAGGTTACTAAAGCGTTTATTTTATGATTTATTTAAACTTTATGTCATACAAAATGTACATTGACGGATTTAATGTCTTAGGCATTTTCTACCAGTCAACCATAGCTTGGTACAGATATGAAATGGCATGTGCTATATTTATAAACATTCTAAACAATTTATATAATAATTAGCACATCGAGACCCCTCCGTGCCTCAGAAAGCACGTATAAGCCATCGGTTCCGGTTGTTATAAGAACACATATGACAATCGTTGGTATTAATAAAAACCCCAATAAGTCTGACAACCAGTTTATCCACAGGATATTACCCAGAAATTGTGTTGTGGGTTCTGATGGCAGTCGCTTCGTGTAAAATACTGATATTCAGCCGTATTTGGTTAGACTGGAAGCAGATCCTATTATATGTAGTTGTGAAATAGCTTGGCGTTTGATGAATTTACAATAGTTTGTAGTTTAGACCTAGGACGACATTCGACATATTACACAAAGAATGCGTAACAAATACCTCCCCATGGATTTCCACAAGGACCGATTATATATGTCTTCAAATTAAGAATGGTAAACTTAATTGTCTTTTTACTAAGGATTTATGCTTACCCCGATTTCCTGTCTAGACGCTGATACATTATGGCAGCTAGGTTACCCCACCCTAACAAAGGCTTACTTTGTTATTAATTCCCTCTTTCATTTTATCCCAATGAACAGCAGACGCGACTCATAAACTCATAATATAAGTATTTTCGTAAGGTCAATAGTTATAACCACTCAATAATCATAGATATCTCCCCTTGTTATAGGAAAACTTAATCCCACTTCGACAAAGTAAATGAGGTGAATAAAAAAGTCCTGCTTATTTGTTCCCAACTTCCCACTTGAAACTTTAGGAAAGTTGATTCCGTCAACATCATAACGCTGTCCGCTCACTACAACGTTTCATACCATGACTGTTACTGTATCGGCACATCCAAAAAATCATTATTTATGTTCATTTACAATTCTGTCTGTCTGTTACGCTTTCACGCCTAAACCGTTGAACCGAAACGATTTTGATGAAATTTGGTACAGAGATAGATTACACTTTGAAGAAGGACATATTATATGTACTACCTTTTGTCCCAAAAAAAACTTTTGTGATGCGAGTGAAACCGCGGTCAACAGCTAGTACTTAATAAAAGTAACTATATCTGTCTGTTTGTAACGTTTTCATGCCTAAACCACTGAACCAATTTTGATTAAGTTTGGCATGGATAAAGATTAGACTTCTGTTTTCATGAAACATTGTCCTTTGAGAAGGTAATAAGAGGTAATAAGCTACCTTTTGTCTCAAGTACTTAATATGAAACAATACGCACTAGACCGTTACGGCACCAACCAGCACCAGACCAGAACAGACTAGACTAGACCAGACCAGACCAGACCAGACCAGACCAGCAAAGTGTATTGCATGGAAAAGTTGTAGATACGTTCATACCATGGTCATATTATTATGATACGGTGCAGTGGGCAGTCAGATTAAGATCGTAACTCAACGCACTAATTCAGGGAACTCGTCTTACAATCTAATTTGACGAAACAAACTTCCTTCCGTGCCCAATATGACTTGATAGATGATCGGGGTATTCAATAAATACCGTTATCGGTATCGGGAAAACCGTAACGAGTAATGTAGGAGTATTTCATTGACATAGATTCGAGTGTACGAGGCTTGGGGAGCCAACATCACGTATGAACGATAAATTGATTTGGTAGCAGATGTGCACGCCTGTACACCACTAGACAGCTTTCTTGACATTATTGTTTCTGAGGTTTATTTTCGAGGCGTAAAAAAGAGACGTGAGCAAATAACTATTGGAATAGTACATCTTGCGGTAACAGTATTATACCCGTAGTTTTATCTGTTATCTCTATCGTATTATTACATTGCCTCTCGTCATTTAACCTTCTTAATCCATTTATTTATCCAGGGAATTATCCTAAAAAACCCTGATAACTAATAGAATAGAATATTCTTTATTGTACACCATAAACAAATGCCAAGTACTATATTTTTGTATATTTTTGGCATTTTCCATGCTAAGATTTTAAAGTTATTTAGAAAAGGCAAAATTGGACCGCGGGCAGGATTCGAACCTGCGTCTTCTGGTTAGGTACACCAGACGCTATGATCACTAAGCCACCGCGATACCTACCCGTCATGTCGAATTTTTCCTTCACATACTGAATTTACGTCTTTATGGTGACGTCAGTAACACCTATTGAAATGCAAGTTTTTGCTTTTCAACCGACACAACTTACTTTACAGTTAGTTCAATGTCGAACGATGCCACCTTACCTTCTAACTATATTTTTGTATATTTTTGGCATTTTCCATGCTAAGATTTTAAAGTTATTTAGAAAAGGAAAAATTGGACCGCGGGCAGGATTCGAACCTGCGTCTTCTGGTTAGGTACACCAGACGCTATGACCACTAAGCCACCGCGATACCTACCCGTCATGTCGAATCCTGCCCGCGGTCCAATTTTTCCTTTTCTAAATAACTTTAAAATGCCAAGTACGTTTAAAAATGATAGAAAGGTACAATTGAGGGCCCATTGTACCTTATCGCTAATCGGTGATCTCTTTACAGACAACCTTTGGATGGATTTAAGAGAAACGGAGAGGCGACAATTAGGTAGTCTGGCGTACATACTAATTTACAGATGGCAGCAGGTCAAGCTATCCAAAACTGTCAAATTTACGCAATAGAATATGAACCTTATTATTTTGTGTTTAAGTTGAAAATCAATCAAAGAAATTTGACAGATTGTGGTAGCTTGATGTGCTGGCCTCTGTACATATACAGTGTAGGATTATAAATTGATCGGGTTGTCAGACTTTCTGGCACCAGTTAATTGACTAATATTGCGAATTCGAAATGATATGCTTATTCGTGCTCTCTATAGGGCAGGAGTCAAAATCAGCTACAGCTAGCTTGAGCCTGTAGATCGACTAACGAGAGGTGTTTTATGTTGTACTTTGGCATTTAAATATTTAGTTATTAACATTACAGTACCAACACGCTTGTGTTCCCATAAGGGTGTATTGAAGTACACTCACAGATTGGCGGTATGTTTTTAGATCCAAGTAAATAGGGGGCAGCCGTTTGCCAGTATCCCAGCACCAATTAAAACTTCGAGCTGCGAATCTCATAGAAAAATCCAATGGCAATTTGCTGGGAATTGAACCTAGAATCTCACACTTAAAAGGCGTGCTCGCGACCATTGAGGCAGCTGTCTAGTCAGCAAGAAAATATACTTTTTTTAATTCTTAAAGATCCATGAAGAAGGCTTAAGCCTGAAACATGACAGAATTCAGCAGTTAGCAGTATAGTGAACCTGACGTTAATTGAATGTACCAGCTGATAAACAGCTGACATGACTCGCCTCTTTGCTACACTTGGTTCATTTTAAGGCGGGCCATTAATACAGCGTCGTTTTCTTTGCCTTAAAGTTGTATTTACTCCGAGTTGCGCTCAATGAAGATTAGTACCAGATGGATCTAAGCAAAATTCTTGTGAACTTCGCTAATAACTTCTATGTCGAGAAAATAATCTTGAGTAGGTTCAAACAAAACAACCCTTTTGTCTATTGTCTGCAAAACCGATCACTGAACCACAAAAAGCGTAAAACAGAATACAAAATGAGCCGTAATTCATTAGAGTTGAAGTTTTTTAGGACAACAGCGGACAACTTAATAGTTTCTATGCGATGACTTAGCGGTTCGCGGTACGGATCGCTCGTACTCGGCCGTGATGGATGACGCGACATCCCTCCAGGCCGGCTTAGGACTCATTGAGGGGGGATTATATCGGGACATTGACGAATTGCTACCACTTCACACACAGATAGCACTATTCAATCGATTTAAAACTTCAGCCGCTGACCAGCGACGAACATTTGTCGTTGGATTAAATGGATCTTCACTTCGTTGAGGGGATGTTTCTCCGAAAATTCTATTGCAAATTCATGTATTCGGAGGTTAACAATGTTTTAAAATTACTGAATCATTGCAAAATTTGTGAGCAATATTATATATACGAGTAGGTATAGAATATAATAATAAATATTCTGGATACCGATACAAAAATATTTTTATGTTACGTTTTTTTCAGTATCAGGATATATTTTTAGAGATAAAATAACGAATAAATAGTTCCTGCCATTATAGTTATTCAAGTCCAAACGACGCCGCGATAAGGCGGCAAGAATTAAATTTCATTTTGGGGCTTATGAATTTATGTGAATTGTTGGTAGTCTAGTAAATGTTGTAACTTTCGTTTCGGCTCGACCTAAAGGCGGGAACTTTGTAACAAAACAAAATTACAATGGAAGGGAGTTTATAGCCACGGCTCCGTTGGGAGCGTGCACCGATCAAAATGTAAACGGGATTTTCACTTTGCGCCGAAATCCTGAAAGTTTAACGAAATCCAAACGATTATTGATAATTTATTGCGACGCCGACCTTTTGCGAAAGCGATATGGAAAACAATGTTAAGGTCATTCGGGAGCTGGGGAACGAGCCACGGATGGCCGGAAAACGTGACTTTTCGCTTGTATTGCTCGTTTACTCGGTAATCATTGACGTGATTCTCCGTATACTAAGCAATTGACGATACGTTAAATATTCCAATCGCAGCCATTGTCGAACTCCTTGATAACTTTTTGTAGTATAGAAAGTCCTCGACCTGGGGAGGAGACAGGGCATGTCGAACTTGTACTGACTAATAACCGAACTTGTCTTCCTTTGATGCCATGAATTTGTGACTACGATCGTGATAGGCTTGGTCCTGTACAACTCTCGGACCTATCTTAGGGCGAGGTGTCTCTTACCTCGAAGACGCGCGTGGACGTGGAGTAACATGTGCACTGCTTCAGTAAGCGGCGCGAATGTGTGATCCACACGCGTCCCAAGTCAGACGCCGGGTGCCCGTAGGCTAACTCATGGAGTTCGGAGATCTGTCTTTGTCCTTCAACACCCGGTTCATCTACTGCGGATTGGAAGAGAGGTGGCCAATTCTCACTCCTTTTCCGAAAGGAAAAATTTTTTATGAAAATTTTTTAAAGAAAATATTTTTTATGGCTTGAGTAGAAGTTTTTATAGCTTTTCCTATAAAATCAGGTAAGTATTTCTTTTTAGCAAGACCGCTATATTCATGTGTCAAGACAATAAAAGTAGCGGAGTCTATGAAAACTGTTGTGTAGTATAAAAGTAGAACTCATAAAGTGGAAAGGGGACATTTAAAGCGAATGACACGCGATGCCTACGACGGAGGAGGACTTTTGTCTTGCAACATTTTAACTTTAATTAAATGAAAAGTAGTTGCAATGCAGGTGTTAACTTCATGGCTGAATTTGTAAAGCGATTATTTGAGAGATTAAATTAAATGTATCTACATTTTCATTACATTATGAAAATTATTTGTAAATCAAACAGAATTTTCAAAACTCTATAATATGTTTTTTGAACTAAAACATAAAGTCCACGAAGTACCTAATGTTCTATGTATAATAAAGACTAACAAATATGAGACGGTTATCGCTTGCCTAGAAATTATAAAATTTATTCAAACTCGTGTTATTCAGGTCACAGGTAGCCTAGAGCCGTAGCTTTTATTTCTTAGCACGGCGTCATAACGCCTTATTGCCGACAGTTTACGATGCAATACGCACCACTGCCGCACTTTGCCTGTAATTGAATCGCAGGCGCTTGCTATAAATGTGGATTTGCCGGAGTTCTAACACCAACAAACAATGCCGAGTTCCTCCCTACAAAGTTTAAAAGTAAACTAAATGTTTTCGTTCAAGTTTTCTGACAGTTTACAGATTTTATTTTATACTGAAGATGTTTAAACTGCTCCTTAATGTTATCTTTTACTAACTTAAAAATACATGCCGTTTATCTTATTTAAGTTTTTGAAAAGGTTGCATTTGAAATGTTTACCTTTTAAGTGTGAAAATCTTCATGAATGCCTTCCGGCTGAGGAATGCGCAGGGTTATGTCGAACTCATAACGCCAAACATAGACGATCTGGTCTAGATCTCTCAACACATTAATTATCTATTACTATCTATGTAGGTAGTAACGTGTAGATGCTGAAAATAATAAAATTTATTTTCAGAGCTACGAACTACGAACTTTCCTTTTTGCTTCTGAATGTTTAACGCGAATAAAGTGTAAGCACTTTATTAACAGTTAGCAAGTAAACCCATTCAGACGCTTTCAACTGCAGTGCATTGTAGAATGGGTCAGAGTAGTAAGTCGTCGAGGTAGTTAGCCGTTTGCGGGCAGACGCTAACCGCGACGAGGCTTGCTTGTCTTGTTTAGCGAAGGTCGTAACTGCTTACTTACCCCCAGCTTGACTAGATTACATAATGACCAATACCGTCAAAAATGGGGTCAATAGGGATGCAGGGATGAATCGATACAAACTTTGAATGGGATTCTCAGTTTTAATTATTATAGTTAGATGCCAAAAAGTTCTTCTAATGGTTTATTATAATGTAGGAACAATATTAGTCCCTTTTTCTAAAAGTCTATAATAATTAAAGCTGAAAATACCTTTCAAACTTTTGTCTCGATTCACCCCTGCATCCATATTCACCCCGTTTGACAGTACGTCATGTCATACGTATCAACAGTAAGAACTTTCTGATGACACGACTTTCGTCCAACCCAAAACTCAACCCTTCGGGGAATACAGGCGAGATGGTATGTGGTTCAGCCATATAATTTCAGATGATTTAAATTTTATTAATTTTACTGCATGAAATGTTTTAAAAGGAGGTCTTATGCAAAATAAGTGTAAATCTTAGGTACGGTCGACAAAAGAGTTAAGTATACAGGCAGCTAATTAACATCTGAGATTGTGTAAAAATTTATCACGCAATCGTAAAGATGTGTCAAAACGCAGGTATTGTAAGCTGCTACACATCAAACCCTTTGACGGGTAATTATTCAGATCACAATCTGTGTAAAAATGCAGATTTCGATCGCTACCTGTATACCAATCTCTTTTGTTGACTGTACGTATTTTTTTATAAAAATTAAATTCTATTGTATTCTACATATTTATATAATTCAAGGGAAAGGGATATTATTTTCATTAGTTTCTTTGTGAATTATTTTTTATGAGACCTTATAAATCTCCGTTATACGGACTATTTAACAAAAGTAGGTATGTTGTAATCGTTAAATTGCTTGTAGTTTGACATTTGTTAAAGTGAAAGTAAGTCATTGATACAAATAATTACCAATATATCGTAAGGTGTGTTGTTAATTGCTCCGTCGTATGGAATAACCAGAACTACTTTCTTTATAATAAATATTTATATTTTCAAGTAACCTAAAATGTTTTTTTCACATTACTATTTTATTCTGTCTTCTTTTTATTGTATTTTAACTACTAATACTAGTAATAAACTATAACTTTGTTTACTAACACGATGGTTCATTGTTATCCGAAAAGAATATCTAATTTATAAAATTTCCATGTCACAATGTTAGTTACCGTACTCCTCCGAAACGGCTTTACCGATTTTTACCAAATTTTATATGCGTATTCAGTAGGTCTGAGAATCGGCTACTATCTATTTTCCATACCCTTAAGTGATAAGGGTGGCCCTGGAGATTTTTTTTATGACAAAACAACGTTTGCGGGGTCAGCTAGTTATATTATAAAATGTAATTTTTCAGTTTGTCTGCAAGTCAACAAATGAATTCGCTTAAAAACTTTTAATTTTATATTCCTAGGTTTAGACGTGCAACAGTCAGTTTTAATGGTTTCCGCGCAGTATTTATTTCGCTGAAATTTGTTCTGAACATTTTATCGTGTGTACGGACTTTGAACTGACATTTATATACTACAACCCCTAATTTAAATGCTAAAACCGACTGCAAAAAGGTCGGATGTATTGCATAAATATCGAGACGAGTGTATACATGGTGGAGACGACGGAGAATCCGTACCTACTAATAAATGCAAAAGTAACTTTGTCTGTTTGTCGGTTACGCTTTCACGGCGCGTTCACCTTGGAGAAGGAGGCTACGTCTTGTATCAAAAATCCCTTTAGGATGCGCAACAAACTAAAACACATTCACGATGGAAATGGTAGTTATAACCAAAAAATAAACCTCCTTTCCTTATAAAATAAAATAATGAACTGATCCAATTTTATAGTACTTCCTTAGATTATTATAGATAATATAGTTATTATCTATAATAATCTAATAGTAATCAGGCTACATAATGTATGTAGGCTGGGTTTCATTCATTCTCGTATTGCCGTCTTTACCCTGTATATACCCTTGTTCAAACCCATCAATTGGTGCAGGTACCCCATAAGTTCACCGTGCTCCTCGTTAATGTACGTGCTGATATTAACGAGGTGTATTGGGCCACCAACTCGTCTGCACCCTCCCTTTCATATGAGGACGTCAAACGGGGGGCGTATCAGTGCGCGCACAAAACATCCGATAGTGTTCTTTGCGCTTACAGAAGAAGCTAATTTTGCTTAAGTGGGCTACTCTCTGCGAGCGCGGCATCGCGTCAGGGGCCCGCCTCCCCATGGCCTGTGTTTGACTCCCGCGATAAGCTAAAATGGAGCTAACTGCAATTAGTCAATCATCCAATTTTGAGGTGGTTAATATGTTTTTGTTTGTGCGATGAAGCTTTCATCATAGGTTTTGTGTGTTGTTAATATTTGTGGGCTTTCTCTTTTTGCTTGTACAAAGGAATAATGCGAAATACTTAGTTATTGGTGTTTCGGACTTTTACAGTACCTAATAGACCTAAGAAGAGATGTCAATATTATCTGCGCAGGTACTTAGTTAATCTTAATTAATCTTATCGCACTCCATTTAACAACATGAAGGAAACAGAAGAAAATTAATTAATAATTATGTAGGGTATAATATAAAACTAACAAAAAAATACGAATAAAAGGATAACACTAGTTTTGTTTCTCCTAGGGACCTTGTGTTTTTAGACGACCCCATTAAGTACCTATTGTTTGCAATAAGACCTCAATATATAGAAATAGTAGTGATAGCTTAATGATATGACCATTGGAATACCAAGTCAAAGGTCTCTTCAAAGTTCCAATCCAACGCACCTCTGACATTTCGAATTAATGTGCGTATTAATAATTAATAATTATTATCACTTGCTTAAAGGAAAACATTGTGAGGAAACCTGCATGCCTTAGAGATTTTTCTCGACGGTTTGAGAACTCTGCCGACCAGCACTACGCCCGCATTGTGGATTATAACCTAATTCTTCTCAATCTGGGGGGAGACCCGTGCCCAGCAATGGGACAGTAGGTATATAGGCGACGGTGATATAAAAATAAAGGTGCACTCTATTTCTAATAAATTTACTATTTCTAAAATGTATGTTCGTTGTGGTGCTGTTTTACTGAACAGCGTCAGATCATCTTGCAGCGCCATATTATCGGCGTTAACACTTGAGCTGCCAGCGATGACGTGCATTGTTTAGCTGTAAGCACGCATGTGCTCTTTGTTCGCGTGCGCAATACTTATGAATTTCCTAGGGGAAGTTTTTATTGTGCTGCACTACGATAACAACTTAACTATATAGTTTAAATATATGTACCTTCGTACTTTGAGCGATAGGTACAGAGGGGTAAAAAAGTATTGCATGCGATATGCGTGACTATTTTTAAGGGAGAAATGAAATAATAAAATTAGCTGTAAAGGGTCCGAAACGTCGGGATTAATAATATCAATATACGTGATAAAATCTGTAAGAAATCAAAATGAACTAATAGTTATAATCTGGTGTGATATATATGTGTACTTATGCATATTTACGCATTTTGTTAAAAGTTAAATCTAGTCGTCATTCATTACAATGGCGAAAAACTTATTTCAATGTATAAATCATATTTATTTCTTTAAATCGATCATTTCAGAAGACTTTTAAGAATAAATATTTAATTTTAATACTAGTTGGCACTGTTATGAAAACTGAATGTAAATAATAAAGAAATTCTTTAAGCAACTGCCTCATGACATCATATCAGAAACTCCACAGCTGAACGATCTATGGGATCCCCATAGATTTCCTCAAGACCATTTACCACTAAGTAAGCTGTAATAGATGATCATGAACCCATAATACTGTCCCACTGCTGGGCACGGGTCTTCTCTTAGAAAGACAGGGATTAAGCGTGTCTATACATATATACAATATGTAATAGATGTATAGATATCTATAGATGCTAGCAACACCAAATGTATTACTATAATATGTCTGTTATTTAGTCTTATTTGCCGTTAAAAAAATCACCAAGCACTCTACTTCTGCATTACTAACTAGGTAGGTACTAAATATTCAAATTATAGAATATTTGGCTATAGACGCTCGTACGAACCTAGAAGAACTAATGCAGTAAAGTATCATAAAAAATATGTGGTAATTCGATCATAATTTTGGAATGGAAAATGATTAAGCACACTAATGTGAAAAATAATTAATTAGTATTCTAAGTAGGAATATACATAAGTATTTTTATAATATTTTACAATCTAAATCACAATTTACTGATACAACCGTTACCGTATCTCTACGAGCTTTGTCTCTCTTAAAAGAGAGGTTGAACATTTACACAGTCCCGGCGGGGCCCACAAATGCAGGCTTTAGTGCAGTTACGTACAAACTCGCGAACAGAGCTATACATTCTCACCTTTCTCAAGTAAATGTTCATGAATGTGACCACTTTAAGATGTATGTTTTGGCGTATAAATGTGGGTAGGTACAGATTTTGGAACCACAGAACTAAAATATCTAAGATTTTGCTTGTTTCTAAAGCGTAGATTTTTGTGGAGATAACTTTATTTTTCTGTTAGGAAAATATTATGCCTAACATTTTATTTCTGTCTAGTGGTCGCAAGCGCAGATGTTATTACATACAATGTTAGTAGTTTCTTTATCATCAAAATTCTCGGTAGCTGCTCGTTTGGATTTGAACCCAGTTGATGGCAATTTATACTCGCTCTCTATTAGATGGAAATTAAAAACATAATATCTAAATGACGACGTCTATGGTCTATGGTTCGAGTGTTGGACTGCTGATCACGAGGTCATGAGTTCGATTCCCACACGACACAAATATTTAAGTGACAAACATAACTGTTTGTGTTTGTCTGCGTGCTTCTTGTGTATTTACAAAAAAGCATAAGTATTATATCCATTGACGAATAAGACGAGAGAAGCCCGAACTTGTACGTCCCATCAAACAGAGAAAAGTTGCCTATCTTGGACATGTTTTAAGACTTGAGCGCTACCAACTGCTGCAGACAATAATGATGGGAAAAGTTCCGCAACATCCGACAATAGACTGGGATAAGAAAAGTTGAAGACCTGTTCAGACTGGCTCTGAACAAAGAAGAATTTAAAAGGATGACTGCACGACCTTCAGTAGTGGAGAGGCACCCAAAGAAGAAGATGTACAAGCTCGGTCCCAAAATATTTATTATTATTATTAATGTATTGGGGTGGCTTCCAGTCTAAACAAAGGCGCTGAATATTAGTATTCTACACGAATCAACTGCCACCAGACCTTCTCAACCCAATTTCTTGGCAATATCGATATCCTTAGGATAAACTGGTTGTCAGGCTTTTGGGAGAAAAGCCTGACATGACAACCGGGATAGGTTTACTTAAGTGCCCTTTCCGCTTAACCTTCCGAAGAATACAGCTGTGCTGGTATTTTTAGCGGCGACTAAATAGTTATGCAAATTTTATTATTAGCCTGTTTCTTTCGGATTGTGGCTGTGTTTATGAGGCTTAATAAAAGGATACTTATGTTTTGCTGACGTTTAAGTGGAAGCGCTTGAAGTTAAAGTATTAGGGGAACTGGAAATTGTTGGACTTAATTTAAAAATTATAGCTTTGAAATTATAGCTCGGCTTAAATTCTAGAAAGATGATTTTGAATCATTATTGTAAGACTAGATTCTTTGGTTGTTATTCTATTAGATGTAAGAATAAACAAGTAATTGAGTGTACTGTAGAAGTAAGAAGCTGCTACGACACTTTATTTAAATAATTAAAATAACTAAAAAACCCGACTGCATAAAAACACTTTAAAAAAACTAAAAAGACAAAAACAAGTCTAGTAGTCCACACCTATGTAAAGTAATATTGAATAACTAAAAATAATAAATTATAACGTAGAATAAAGTTAATCTTGCCGTCGGGACCCATTCAAAATCGTGACCGTCTCTAAAATTCCCAGTAATGGGTCCCGACTGCAAGATTGACTTTATTCTACGTTATAATTTATTATTTTTAGTTATTCAATATTACTTTACATAGGTGTGGACTACTAGACTTGTTTTTGTCTTTTTAGTTTTTTTAAAGTGTTTTTATGCAGTCGGGTTTTTTAGTTATTTTAATTACGTAACTTGTTTCCGGATTTTTAGTGCAAAACTACGAAAAATCTGCAGACGCTTAATTTGAAACTAAGGTGTGTTATTTACTTGTGCAAGATTTCGCAAACGATTGTGCAAGTAATGTGTGATGAATGCATGAATTGATATATTTGATTATAATATGTATTTAAGTAATCTGTTTGATATATTTGATTATAATATGTATTTTAGTTATGTAATGGTTTACTATGTGTATGTATGTGTGTATGTGAGTCACCCACATATTACGTAAAGAAAACTAAATAGGTACATAAGGACAGTAAAAATAATTCAGAATGCTTGATAAATAAATTATAACAAACAAATCGTATTTCCTAACCTCAATCTAAAACTACCTACGGACATTAACGAAGAAATTATTTATATGAAAAAGTAGATGATTTCCTACAAGTCCCTTAACAATAAAGTAATGTAATGCTTTCGCTAATTGCTACCGAAAATTTGAGAATACATGATACGGAATGCTCAAAACATATTTTTCAGCCCACGCATTAAAGCGCATAAAATCCGCCATTTTGTTTTTTTTTTAATTTCATGTACCCAGTGACACTCGTGCCATCAAGACAAATCTAATGAGGTATCATTTATCTAAATCGGTTGCACCGTTGAATAGTTACGAGCGGACATAGGAACGGACATACATACATACATACATACATACATACACGTCAAACACATAACCCTCCTCCTTCGGCAGTCGGGTAAAAATAAACTTATTAAAAGACCAATACACAATAATGATCTATACACTGCACTAGTAGTTTTGACTTTTCAAAAGTTCTATTTTAATGGTCTAATTGAAATAAAATATTTGGCTTTGACTTTGCCAAGTAATAATACGTAATATGAAACTTAAAGAACTTAAAAGAAAATTAAAAAACATCGTACTAGATTACTAATATAACTAAATGCAGTGTAAAGGATAAAAACATAACAATACTTGTATGAGGTAAGGAGGAGATATTATTTTAATTATTCACCGTTATTTATTTATACCATTTTGTTATCATAATAGTACTACACAATTATGTCAAAGATTTATTAATGTGCTTATTTTAGATCTGTTAGTGTGTAAAATATTAAGTGTAAGGTGGTTCATTGTTTTGTAAAAGAGCGCCTCTCACCATCAAATGTAAAAGTTTGGCGAGTTTAGAAATAAGTAATACCTTTGTACAATTTCATTTAATAAATAAATAAATAAAAAAAAAACTATAAGACAGCTATTGTGATCTTAATATCACAACGACAATCAGCAAAGTGTCGAAGTGACGTTCTTTTTCTATAGTATACGGAACATCTTCATAGACCCTTCACCACCTGGGGAAACAGCAGGGTATGTTGGACTCGTACCGACTAAAAACCGCATTTGCCTTATAGCCGTGGGATGTGCCTGCATTCCTTTTATGCCTCTATAATGCAAAACAGCAGACAAAAATGACATTGCAAAAATAGGCATTGTCATGAAAAAAATGTTGGCCCATTCTAAGATTTTTTCCTGTATCGTGGGTGCGTTTACAAACACAAATTCTCGACCCGGAACAATTACCTGTAGGTCAGATAAATATTTGTGCCGTGCGGGGATCGAACCCACAACCCGTGGTACATAAGCCGATTGCTCAGCCGCTGCTCTAAACGTGTCGTCAATATTATATTGACATTATCCAAACTAAATAATATTTAACAGTAAATTTATCACTATTTGTGAAAACACCCTATAATTTCAGTTCAGTGTCGCTTCTAGAAGGAGCCATTCGCAACTCGTGACAGGTATAGCTACCAAATATTTTCCGATTAACTAAAGAACGTTTACATTACCCGAGATAGTAGCACTATTTGGAATTTATTGCCCCGTTATAGTGGTGAGTGCATCCCGGCTGCTCTAGTGCTTCCTCCCGTAAACGACCATTTTAATTATTTTGATGTAATAATTTAATAAATATATTAAATTTTGTTTTTAATATAACATTGTCAGAATTTTAGTTTGATCATCATCAGCCCATATTCGTCCACTGCTGGACGTAGGCCTCTCCCAGTGAACGCCACTAAGCCCGATCTTCAGCTTTCCTCATCCAGTCACTGCCAGCTGCCTTCCGCAAGTCGTCACTCCACCTGGCCGGCGGGCGTCCTACACTACGCTTACCTAGACGCGGTCGCCACTCGGGAACTCGTTTGCTACACCGTTTATCAGTTCTCCGCGAGATGTGACCGGCCCATTGCCACTTTAGCTTGCTTGCTTATTCTTTGAGCTATGTCTGCAACTTTGGTTCTCTGACGGATAACTTCGTTGCGAACTTTATCCCTCAAAGAGACTCCGAGCATAGCTCTTTCCACAGCTCGCTGTGCGTCTTTAAATTTGTGGATCAGTCTCATCGTGCGTGTCCACGTTTCGGCTCAAGCTTAGTTTGATCACGATGTAGTAAAATTTAAATTAGACGTATCAAATTATACTAGCTGGATGAAGAAAAGCCATTAAAATTACTTCCCTTTTTTAAAACATTTTCTCCAGAACTTTAAAATTAAAAGAGATTCTTATTTCATTAATAAAGTTATCTTTTTAACATAACTGGCTTCAAAAACAAACTCAATCGCGTGAATTTATAACTGTAATATTTGACACAGCGTCAAATACGACGACATTAAGTGAAATAGTCGACACACTGTCGAGCGGGGAGTTCAGGCTGACGGGAAATTGATTCAGTGCGAGACGTGAGCCGACTTCACAACAGCGCGATTCAAATGTAAGTCAGCGGACGCTGGCAGACGAAACGAAACTTTATGTTGACACCTAACAAATTTAATTAGACACTCCGCTTTAATGCCCTCCCCTGTACGTGTACAAGAAAATGTTTCTCGCTCACGACTATCTATTTTGTTAGATACTTAAAAGGCGCTTTTAATAGCCAAACGTAAATGTTAAATAATTACTAGTCTTATTAATGTTCTAATGTGGGTTTCTGACATGTTCTATCCCAACAATTTGCATAAAAACATGTGTGAGCTTGATCAAATTTGAACGAACCTAAGAACCTTCAGCAAGCGAGCTAATTATTATCAAAATTGGTTCAGTGGTTTAGGCGTAAAAGCTAACCTTACCTGATAGACAGACTTACTTTCGCATTTATAATATTAAGTAGGGATTTTATTATTTAAAAATAATGGTGTCCAGCTAGTGTGCATGCTCGCTAGTAAACAAGTAACTGAGTCAACGCGTCTGGAAAGTTATATAAACATCATTATCGGAAAAATATTGGACGGAAAGCCATCGTCAGCTTTATATTGTTTTCTAAATCGGAATCAGTAGTGCCTGTCGCTTCCGGCGATTCAGCTTGTTTTGCGAGAAAAACCACTTTTTCTTCTCTCTGTGATTCTTTGATTTCTTTTTTATGCCATTATTGTACCGTTCGTGGGGAGAAATGTATTCATTTATAGTTTTAGTGGAAAAAGCGTGTGTGTTTCGTTTTTTATTACTGCTAGTATGAAAGATCCGTTTCATATTGAATTTAAGTTAATCCGCTGATCCTAAGCTTCCAACAGGATCTTAACAGGACTTAGGAAGTTGATTAGAATTCGTAAACAAGATTGCTTCTGGCAGTTTTGCGAAACAGCGAGAGCTGATTAGGAATTTTTATTTTTCACGATAAAAATATATTTCCGTTTTCCTTCCAATAATAATAATATATATTAATATATTTTTTTATATATTTAATAATTATTATTTTTGGGACATTTTACACAACAAAAAATCTAGTCCCAAACTAAGCAGAGCTTGTACTATGGGTACTAGACAATGGATATAATACTTATATACTTTTTTTTGTAAATACATAAGAAACACCCAGACAAACACAAATACTCATGTTTTATCCACACAAATATTTGTGTCCTGTGGGAATCGAACCCACGACCCCATGATCAGCAGTCCGGCACTCGAACCGCTAGACCACAGACGAGGTCGTCCAATGTTACTTAAATGTGTTGCTAAGAAGTTTGTTGCGCCGGTTCTTCTTCCCAGCTAAACCACAAGGAGGCGGGCGTTTTGGGGCTATCTAAAATATAAAAATGTCGTTTAAAAAGTCTACTACCTAATAGTCTATAATGAATAGGTAAATTATATTAATTTTGACTTTAACTGCGACGTTGACGTCATCTCTAAAAACATATTTTTGTATCGAGGCTGCCATCTTACCGACTACAGTTTTTCTTTACAAATAACTTGCAGCGTGCAAATAAAAATCAACAGGGTTATCTTTCGTCGCGTCGTCGCGTGTACTCTATATCATAGATGTCGAAGTGTTTATAGGTTCTAATGTTATTTTTGAGGCAGACGGGGGGTTGATGGGGCACACACTCGTCGGGTGATTGCCGTCGCGCCGGGCACGGGGGGCACGACTTCCACTCCGAGTGCCCCACTTGAGGTAAATTACAGTCTCCTGTGCTCACTATCGGATGTTTTGTGTGCGCGAACCGTATAGTGTGCAACACATGAATGTTATCTACCCGCCTTCTAGAGAGAATAAGGCCGAGATTCGTGTGAATTATCCTATGATATAGTTTTTAACGGATTTTCAATTCATGTCTCGTCGATTGTGTAGTATACGGTTGTTATTAATGTACGTAATTTTTAAATGCATAATGTTTCGTCACATTGGTTTTAACATCTATCAGACGGTTGATATAACCTTGTTCACAGAAATAGTAGAGAGTCTCACGAAGAAATAACCCTATGTCACTGACATAATGTATAAATTTCAATAAATTATAATTTTTCATTAGATAGAACATCTATAATTAGTCCTTCGGATAGTGTATACGTCATTGTTTCCATTTTTAATCATGTTTGTTTACATGAATTTCATTATCTAATTCAGGAAATGTAGGAAGGATATTGAAAACCTAACTGTTGAATTGTGAGGGAAATAACAGGGAATAGACCAGGGAAACAACGGACAAGGCATATCTGGGTCGGCAGACGTACTCCAGAAAACTTTGATAACTTATACCGTACAACTTTTGAAAGTGGGAATTATAGATGAAGACCTACTTTACCGTATGACTAGTTAAGTTTGCAGAGACAACAGTTATTGCCACTATGAATCAATCATAGTTACAAATTACCAATCATGTACACTGATTACATTTGACACAAATTAACCTCGTTTCATAATTAGTACGCATATTAACTAGGTCACCTGTATGAATACGCTTAACTGTTAAATAACTACATCTATAGCTTGTAGCAAGCTAGCAATATATATCTTGAGCTTACTCAGAATTTCATACAAAATCCCAATAATTCTTCTCGACCTGGGAACATTTCAACAACAACTGGGAACAACGCATTTGATTTCATTTGGTTCTACCAAATGAAGTCAAACTATGTATGCAGGTAAGTAAGCTAAACATACAACGCAAGGAGAAGGAAAAAAACTAGAAGTAACAAAATCTAGAACTGATTATGGGAAGAAGAATATATTATATGAAGGAGCAAACCTTTATAATGAAACACCTGACGAAGTAACCAAAAGTGATAGCTTATTTAAATTCAAAAAGGGTCTAGAAAACTATGTTAGAACAAAATTTTAGCACTAAAAAAATATTATTATTTTTTGTAACCATAACTTATTTTATTTTATTTGGGTGGCTTATAGCTAATAACACAGAGATAATTAGTGGAATCATCGATGACAAGCCATTTACAAGCCTCCACAAGTAGAAACAAAATTGTTGCAATGGTTTAAAACTTAACGAAACTAGCGAAGGTATGCTTACAAAGTATCGGATACAATAAAATCCTTAGAAATAAAGGTATTGATAGATGCTAAACTGCTTGTAAAGAGATCGATTGAACAGTTTTTATTTTTAATAATTTGGTTGAATGATTTGACCGCACGAATCATGTATGAATTGCTACGGTGAACTGTGCGCGCGAGCGGAGCATGAAGAAGATTCCTCGAGCGAGAATGCCGGATTGGCACATTCAGAGCTAGCTTGGAGAGAAGTTCAGGACATTCGATCCTTGATTGCGCAATTTTCAATAGGAACCGTATATCGGATATGTTCCTACGAGTTAAACTTAATTAATTAATTTAATTTCTCGATCACAGAGTTACTCACTTATATGTTAGCACATTTATTATTATTTAAGTGAACTGTAATGTTCTTTTTTGAGAAATAAATGTCTTTAAACTGAAACCCCTTACATACCTACATACAAACACTCACGCTTTTTTCCAATAGGGGTTGGCGGAAACTAAAGAACGCCACTTGCTACGATCCTTGCATAGTTCTTTTGCTTCATCCACATTCAATATATCTTGACATACTCACACTCCGGTCGCTAGGTAGGTACACCTATCAAAGGATACCGCAACATTGCCTTATCGGTGAGGTTATTCAAAAAGTTGAATAACCTCACCGATAAGGCAATGTTGCGGTTTAAAAGACGATATAGTGTAAAATTATTGTGAACAATGTGCTGCTTGGGTTTAGCATGTCGAGAGAATGTATGAAAGGCGATTAACGAAAGGGATTTATATGATGAAAGTCAGTGGGAGCAACGGGACAAGATTTACACAGACCTTATTGGCGAGATTCAACTTATATTTAGTAAATTATAATAACCTTAAGAAATTTAGTTCTAAACTTAGCTAAAAACTTTTTATCGAGTCGACATTTATAAAAAATTGCAATACAAAACAGCACTACTAATAAAACAATAAGAAAACCTCTAGTACGTCTCAAATACTTCCTTCCATATTTTTTCCGTCAGGACGAATAAAAATTGAAATTCCCCACCACGGCTTGGAAAAGCGCAAAGAAAATCGCATGAGCTGGCCCGTTTCGCGCCGGTGGGCGATACAGAAATATTTTCCGTTTAACTAACACCGTCCGTGTCACAGGGCACTAACATGATTTGAAATTTATTTCCCGTGCACTCGCAGCCCGATTGCACCTACACTGGAGATCTCGCCGATGTAAACTGGCATCTAATAATCGTTTTCACCACTCTAGCGGAATAAGGATGTATATATAGAGTTGGCTTTGTTACGTTGTATTTTTTGTACCTACCACTCGTTGGTAGTACACAGTTTCGTTTTAATAAATCGAGTGACTTTAACCTGAAAACATAAGTTGGACAATACGAAGTTTCCGAGTTTGGTATTTATTTGTAATTTGTGCAATTGAATCGTTCCTTCAGCTGCCATTCGTTACTGGACTCTTTATCTTACACTTTATAACAGTGAACCACTATTTAATCCAAAATACTGTTAGGTTTGTGAAATTAATTAGATCAAACAAGGAAAGTAAGTTACGATTGTTTACATTATATGGCACTCAGATGTCACTTGTCGATTGTCAATGAGAAACGTCAATTTCAGTTGGCGAGCGGCATCTGGTGGCATCTATTCACAGATCGTAGTTTTAATCGATAATATTTAATTTTTGGAATATTGATTGTAAACCTTCTAAATAATATCATAAAAAATTAATCCTTAATAATCTTCAGTTTTTGAAAAAATAGATTGTAATAATCAAAAGCGGAAATGAATTCATTAGTTTATCATAGACTTGCATTCTCGAAGGTTCGATGTCAAGTAAATCCATAGTTCATCGGGAGTTGTCAATTTTCTTTCTTCTCTCTGACGGCTGAGAACTCGCGCGGCACGCGCGTTGCATCTTCTCAAGTTTATTTCCATGTGATTTAAAGGTAAGGATCTGGTTGAAATAGTGTGAAGAAGTGGTCTGTAAGCCCTTCTCTGGTGGTTGAAAGGATTTGTCGTGTTAAGTGGATATTTCTTGCAGGATTCACTGCGTCAAAGGCAGACCACGCCGCCAGCAGTCACAAGTGTTCCTTCTTCCAACTTATTGTGAGTATTCCCTTGTTGTCTGTTTACGATAGGGATGCCGTTAGTAATCCCTCGGGGTTGACCACAAGTTTACTTGTTTAGCAAAGGCACATGTGGCGTTGATAGACGCCCCGTAGGTCGCAATGGTCATCCTCATCCTTCTAATCCTGTCAAGCAGGATTAGGTCACCTGAATTCATGAAGTGATATCTTTGTTAATGGACTTTGTGTCCGGCTGACTTTGTGGTTTTGATTGCCAGGCTCGGTCACCTCTAAGAAAGTAAATTAGTTTTATTAGGTCTCCGTATTGTCGATTCCAGGAGAGGCATCTCGAGAGATTCGTCTCGCCGCCAGGATTCGGAGGAGCGTCCGAAGCCTGGACGCGAGACCCGTCCTCGAGTCCGCTTCAAGCCTCCTGGGAGTTGACTGCTCGGCTGGCCGAGTCCGCCTAGCGGTAACGCAGGCGCTGACGGTTTTTTTTTTTTTTTCTCTTCTTTATTGTTTTTATTTTACTTCAAAATTTAAAACCATATTTGTTAATATGGATAAATTGTTATTCAGATGACGTTTCTTATCTTATTACCCTACTACCATGGTGTAGTTAAGGTTATCTTTGGTAATACCGATTCTTAGTGCGGATCGGATCGGATTTCAATATTGTACTGGTATTAAACCTATAAGAAATTAAAGATCTTCGGGTTCGACATCTATGTTCATCAAGGAGTGTCTTAGACTACCTCGTCGGCTCTAGGATCCGGAACTGTAAAGTTCCTGGCGCCCATTTATTGTATAATTAAATAATTTATAATTGGAAGGATTTACTTAGATATCTTCACTAGTAATAATTAATTTCAAGTTTTATTTTCAACGGTACTGGCTTTATCTCCAACCCCCCTCGCCCATAGCTCTTTCCACTGAAATTTAAGCTGGCTGGCATTATTAGGAATAAGATTCCTAACTAGGTTATATTTAACTTTTAAATCAAAAGGTTTGTAGTATTGATAAGCGTTTAACGGTTTTATTTAAGTAGACCATTACAGTCTCTCTAAATGAGGTTTATAGTTAGATAATAAAATATATGTTAGTTGAGACAGTTTGTTGTTTTCTTTTTATCAATACCAAACCACCTTGCATCTGGGCTTTTGTCTCTGGGCAATAAGAGGGACAAAATCTCAAATGTAACAGCTTGTTTACTAATAGAGAAACTCGTGAATAAGTATCGCAGATCAATGAAACTGCAAGGTTAAGTTGCGTTTGCCGCTGTCTATTTATGGATGGGTGAGAAATCTTGAGATACTGTGCACTTAATTTTGTTAGTCTCAGTGATTGAACGAATACTTGCCTATTGCAGCCTGAAAACCCTGGTAACCAGTTTATGCCTGTGGTACTCGTCACCCAAAAATGGCTTGTGGAGGTTTGCTAAACGTCTGTCTTGCTGGTCTAAATCGAAAAAACATGTTAAGAAAGTGGAAGACAAAACGTGTGAATAAATGAAAAGCTTCCGCGTTTTATCTTAGCAAGTTGTCTGGAGTTTATTAGTTCACTTGTTTTAGCAAGTTGGACGTACTTCGTCAGAAGCCTTACATTGTGTGGAAATATTAGTAGTTCCCACTTCCTGATGCATGCAGATGTACGTATGAATATGTAACAAGCCCGCTGAAAGTGTGCATCACGTAGGATATTTTAGTACTCGATTGATAGACTCAATTTAAATAGTTAAATTATTGGCGAGACGAGTGCTTTAGTGCATTACCGTGTTCGCAAACTTCAAAAGCAAATTGCACAAGCACGGTACATTTATCTCTCCTGGTTGAATGATGAAAGCTTCCATTACGAACGGTATCGGAATGGATATATGCACTTAAGGTTGTCTTTAGTTCGTCACCGTGGCGGTGGTGTGCGATCGATTCTATGTTTTACGCCGACGATCGCAAGAATGTCGTGTATAAGGCGCTTGGTGTGACGTTGTGGCAATACCTTATCTACCTAATGAGCCTTTATGATGATAACGTGGAATATTTCACAGCAAATGATGACGTCTTGGCCGTATACCGGATGACTTAATCTTTATCTAACATCGCTTTAGATTCTTGTCGCGGTGTCTGTGTATTATATGACCCCTTCAATAATATTTCTTCGACAAATAACTTTAATTCACGGGTCACAAGATCTTATGATTAGTTACTTATGTTTGAGTTTGTTGAGCGCCGTTACTGCGGATGGTATACTTGATAGTTCCATTATTTTGATGGTTGAATTTATGACTGGTTTTGTTCCCAATTGAGTTGTTTTTCATAATTCAAGGTACTGATTTATATTTTTCATAGGCCATATCACTTAAGTTTAAAGGCCGAAGTGGATGTACAAAATATTCAACTAAGTAAAATTTGTATGTAAACAATAGTTGAAAACTTAAAACAAATCTAAAATGTTTTTAAGAAAATATTATTTTATTATGTAACGAAGTTTCTTTATAAAATAGAAAGTAAAATGAAGTTTCTTAAGTTTTTTCGTTTTTTAAATTATATTAAATACTCAGTATTTAAGTAATAATATAATTTTATTAAGCCGCATTATTTAAATAATTAACAGTTATGGCCATAAAAATATGTTGACATATTCTTGTAAGTCTCCATTTACCTACCATTCTACCATTTACGTTGTCATGCCCACGTCTATGACAATCGTGGTAATCACAAGCCCAAAAGCCTGACAACCAGTCTATCCTAAGGATATCGGTATTTCCCAGAAATTGATTTGCGGAGGTCTGATGGCAGTAGTTTCGTGTAAAATACTGATATTCAGCCGTATTTGCACTGGAAGCCGACTCCAACATAGTTGGAAGGATGATGATTATATTACGTCTACATAAAAAGGCATTTTATTTCTTCGAAACACTACAGACTGCTCTAAAAGTTTCAATGTACCGAATGTAACAAAACTAGATGTTAACAATAGAGTCACGTCAAATTTAAACTTCCCGCCATTTCTAGGGTTGGGCTAAGTGAAACCATTTGTTGTAACAAGTGACGGACGGCTACGCATGATGCAAAATGTTGTGTCGTAAATATTTTTGTGTTGGTTACCATTTTTGTGCGCACATATTAGTCGGATGAATACCTAAAATAAACGAGCAATGGAATGGGTACATATGTGGAGAATTAATTGGTATTGTATGTACCATAACGTTGATTCCGTATATTGTATGTATTGAATGTCCAATCAACAAAAAAACAGAATATTTAAAATGTAACTTTTTTATGATTTTTTCTATTGTATTAACAGAATTTAAAAATAACTAGCTGATAACTTACATTGCAGGCTAACTCAAAAATAACTAAGCTTGTAAGCGTAAAGAAAACTAAAAAGCTGGTGTCTCTCTAGTAAACTTATTTATCAAAGGGGTGTTAAGAGATTTTAAAACTTTACTGCTATAATATATACTAAAATGGTCTACATTTTGTAATATTTTTATGTGTCATTTATTTTATTTCTTTTTACGGAAAAGTTGGCTTGTATTTTACAGGAAAATTATATAATAACATTCATCAATTAGCATTTTCTGTAAAGTTTGTTTAAATTTCAGTACAGGTAAATTTTTTATGTGATCGGGTATCATCACTACATAGTATAAAACAAAGTCGCTTTCTCTGTCCCTATATCCCTATGTATGCTTAAATCTTTAAAAATACGCAACGGATTTTGATGCGGCTTTGCAAAGTGCGAAGTGGGGGCGGGTCGCTAGTTTTATTATAAATTCTAGGAGCGATGCCAAGGAAACTTTTTCTCATAAGAGATCTTTTACATTTTGTATAACATAATTGATTCGCATATTGAGAGTTGCTTGTAGATATCGACACTATGAAAGAACATGTTACATAATGGGGTGACTGGTGCGAAACTAATGAAGGTGCCTGGAACACATACAGGGTGTTAGTTATCAAAGTTAATTTTCTAGTTTGCCGAGTTAGTTTACTTCGTCAATCAAGGTTGAAAACTTCTAACCAACGTATTAAGACAACGTCGCATTGGAAATTTTAAGTGGATAATATTTGAGAATAGGTCCACAGAACCAACTCCACTCGTTATCAAAGTTAATCGAATTTCTCTTTGTGATGAATTGGATTACTTAAGTAATTATGAATTTTATTAGAAGTGAGCTGGAGTTTTGGGGCGGCGCGGAAACAGATTCTAATTGTTGTTGAGACTGGACAAGAAAGAAGCAAAATATTAGTTGGAAAAAAAAAACGGATATTCATGTAAATCTTTGAACTAAATAATAAATAAGTAACTATACTGATATGAAAAAAAAAACTTCAGATTCTACAATATTAAAAACATAATTTAAAATCTGCTAGAACCAAATTACTTTTGAAAAAATGTATCGAAAAAATAAATATTTGAATCGAGATGATTTTTTTAACGAGATTTCAGCAATTGGGTCACATTCGTTAAACAAGAAGTAAGTATTATGAAGTTTGAGGTACTAGTAATATGGTACTAGAGGTGTCATTAACTCATTAACTAAATGCTGGACACGAGTCTTCTCCCAAAATGAGAAGGTGCTGAGCAGATGCTCGAGATAATCTCTTAGGCATGCAGTTGTCTGGTTGTGGTGAATTTAACGGATCCCATGGCCATAACTTTAAGGAAAGTTAAGGAAAGTGCGGTTTTTAGTCGGTAGGTACGAGTTCGACATTTTCTGCATCTATGGTCAAGGGCAGTCGGACTTTTTGTAAAGGGTCCTAAATATCGGGATTATAATGTCGATAAAATACGATAAGTAGTTTTATCGCAATACTTTCTCGCATCTACAACATTATAAATGATTATAATTATAATTCGTTTGCAAATGCAGTAAATTTGCTGCGCTTACTCCACAAGTCTTGAAGGAACAACTTGCTTCGCGGGATTATTATTGAAACCGTTCATGTATGTCGATGTCAAGTGGCGGTGTTCAGCATTGTGCCTGATAATTTATGGCTTGATTGAATGGCACACAGATGGTGTTTACACGGTAATTAAGAGCAATATGCAGTGCAGTACCTACGCTTCGGGTTTGGGTAAGCCCGGAGATGAGGTTGGTAATCCATCATATACCCACATCATTATTCCGTCTGAATATATTGTATAGCGAGTATTTCAAACATTAATTCTGCCATTTATTCTTGAGGAAGCGTAATATTCTCTGTTCAAATAACATAGAAGGTTTTAGGTTTAAAATATGTTGTAAAAATCGCACTTCTGACTTTTCACATTTTCATCAATTGGTTCAGCGGTTTGGGCGTGAAAACGTTACAAAAAGACTGACAGAGTTAAATTTCACATTTATATGTAATAATATGAGTTTGTGAAGGGTATATCAAATCCGAAAAGGAAAGGGAATCAAATAGTACCTAGTTACTAGTGAATTACTTAGGTAATTATTTTATATAACTTTCGGTAAATACGAGTAGGGGGCTCGGCAAAGGTAAGCTTAAGCGGCGCTAAGCGCGGTCAGTTTGTGGACGAATGACTATTCTTAACTCGTGCTCTCCGCAGCACATAAAGCCGTTGTTGTTATGCGAACACCTATGACAATTATTAGTGGTAGTCAGAAATCCAAAAAGGTTCCTGGCTATGTTATAATTTCGCTGATCAGAAGATCTGTAAGGTTAAGCGACGCTAGCCGCGATGACATACTTAAATAGGTGACAATTCTTAACACATTGAGACCCCTCCGTGCTTCGAAAAGCACTTAACGCCGTCGGTCCCGGTTGTCAGAAGAACATCTATGATAATCGTTAGTGGTAGTCAGAAGCCTAAAAAGTCTAACAACCAGTCTAAACTCAGGATATCGGTATTACCCAGAAATTGGGTTGCGGAGGTTTGATGGCAGTCGCTTCGTGTAAAATACTGATATTCAGCGGCATTGGGTTAGACTGGAAGCCGACCCCAACATAGTTGGTAAAAGGCTGGGAAGATGATGGTTTCGGTAAAGACGAGTAGAAATACATGATTAATTTCTAAAATTTACTGACAATGCACAGTGTAATCGCGTGGATTTGGAAATATGAAATTTTGCATAGGAGTTCCATATACTATAACTTTTTGTGAGAATTATGATGGAGTTTTGGGAAATTCCCACAGCATTGGGAAAAACGAAATAATTGCGGGTAAAACTGCGAATACATAGCTACATAGTAAGTGTATGTATAATAATAATTATGTTTAACCTTCATATAAAGTAAACTTCAAGCGTAGTAATAAACGCTCCTGGGCATGTTATTACAGTTCAGAATTGAAGAAATGGGAATCCTTCAGGGAAATTATGTTGTAACGATCCTTTTTATAACGATTTGAAGTAACAAGGATCGAGAATTCAGTTTTACTTGTTTTGTTATGATAATACTGGGTCATGTTTATGTTACGTAATTTTATATTCCACGTAAAATATCTAAAGATATTGGATAGAATCTAGTTAATATATTTTAATAGGTAAAAACTTTTTGGAGAAATCTAAAGAATGAGATATGGGAATGGGTATAGGTCCTTTTTGCGGTTTCTGGAGAAATATTGTGTTATGTATAGAGGGACGCGTGCATCAGGCACAAGTGCTGAGCAAAGAGTGTTTAATCAATGTTAGTAATATACCGGCCGGAGGCCTACCATATGTACGTACACTTGCACAGTCGACAAAAGAGTTAGGTGTACAGGCATCGAACGCCATCTGAGTCTTGACTTATATTGCGTTATAATAAGTATCAACACAATCGATGTCTAAATATTGATGTAGATAACTGCCAGTGTACCTTAATCTTATGTCAACTGTACATACCTACCTAAAAAGAGGTCGATTTATTATGACGTATTTAGCAACTTATCAGTGAGATATTCGTAGGTAACGTTTAAAAAATGATTGTTGTTTTTTTCTAACATTAAACCGAAAGATGTTTCAGTGTTTGGATAACATTATTTTAATTCGATAACATTTGCCAACCCTTTTGAATACATACCTGACTAAGGTGTTTCAAACTAACCTTGTTACTTACGTCTATAATATTCAACAGGCCCGCGTTTTCTGCCCACGCCATCAATTAGCTTAGAGGCTAAGCCGAGCAAGGGCGGGAATGGAAATTTAAAAAAAGTAGTTTTTTTTTAATATCTTTTGTATTTTTTGCCATTTTCCATGCAAAATCGGTTGAGAAGCAAAACTTGATTTTCAATAGGTGTTACTGACGTCACCATAAGGACGTAAATTCAGAATGTGAAGGCAAATTTTGACCTGGCGGGTGGGACTCGCGGTGGCTTAGTGGTCATAGCGTTTGCTGTACCTAACCAGAAGACGCAGGTTCGAATCCTGCCCGCAGTCGAATTTTTCCTTCCCTAAAATAACTTTGAAATCTAGGTAAGTACATAATACAAAAAGTTAATAATGATGTGCTTTTTTACATAATTTTCACGTCTTGAAGGTTTAGGCAGCCGATTTGTATAGGCTCCATTTAATAGGGGGTGAGCCTATTGCTATTAACAGGACACATTCAAAATTTTCATCCAATCCAAAAAATATAGGCGCCTTAATTTTTTTTGCGTTACAGAGACTCTGCCCTTAGTCCGCGCCTGATATTCAGTTCATAAACATACAGTACATAAACAAATTAAGACAACGTGACTGCTTATTTATATAGTTAAAACACAATATGGTACACATTATTATGTATTTTGTTAGCATACAGTAACCTCACTTGTTCGAGAATTATGTGTCTGGAAACTTTTCATTTGTTTGAGTTTGAGATCAAAGCTGTTGACTTTACACATATATTTTACAAATTAAAGCTTATGAATATCCATTTTTTTTCATCTAATAGAGATAAGATGAACAAAATTGGATATTGAATAATAGAGATTAAGTATATAGTTTTAAGTATTATTTTTATATAATATGGTTCGTTATCATCAACTCATATTACCTACTGTCCCACAGCTGAGCAGAGTATCACCGCTCTTGATTTCTATATATTTTTCGAGGTAGGGCGACTGTGGAAGTACCTCCTCCTTGCAGAAAACTGAAGTTAATAACACCGCTTAGAGTTGTGTTTTGTTACGGTGAGCAAGGTTCCACCAGTGTTCCACGAGGCAATGTTGTGTTGGCAGTGGGGGGACTTTGACCCTTATACTACCAACCCAACTATTCTATTTACAGGGTCGGCAACGCGTAAGTGATACCCCTGGTGTTGCAAGCGTCTATATAGGCTACTGTAACCGCTAACCATCAGGTGGACTGTATGTTTCTAAGTTTGCCATCTTAGTGGTATAAAAGAAAAGAAAATATAGGTTATGTGTCATTAATTTTATTTTGCATTAACGCATGATAACATAATATACATGTCTTTGGAAGGTTAAATAGTTTAGGTATTTCTAAATTTGTAGGTCATGCGTGTGGTTTGTAATTGGTACCTACTACGGACCTACCTGAGTGAAAATTGTCTGTATTTGTGGGATGGGTCAACCCATCATTATATGTCCCTACCACAAACTGTTAATCCAATAGATACGATTTCCAGATCTCGAGCAGTAACAATTTATTCCGTACTCCTTTGATATTTTAAAGGAGAAATGCATAAGCAGAATATACACAATGTGTATTTCTTGAGTGCAATACTTGCAACTCAATAAAACGTAGTCAAGCAAATTTTAAGCGATACGCGAGGCCCGTACATTACCTTTAAGACGGGATTTACTCGAGAGAAAATACTTACCTAAGTACTTTTACATTTTTGGTCCCGCGTTTATGTAATTTTTTCTGTATTAATCAATTTTCACAACAGAAAAGTATTAATAAAAAAATAGGTATTTAACCAAACAAACATTTCATAAGTCCTGTAAAATTTATTTACATTTTTTTTTCTATCTGTGTGGGAAAAAGGTGTGTGTTATGCAATTGTATTCGTTCGGTTAGATGTAATGATAATGACAGATTGGTAGACAAACTTAAGACTCTCTTAATTAATTAGTTTAAAAGTGAGATATGTGTAAGGTAAATAATTATAGCGATCGCGAAGTTCAGTGACAATTTCATTGAAAGTAGTTCAATACAAAATGTACTTCATTGAACGTTTTCTAAGTAATAGTTCATTCATCGTAGCTATTCTGCAGTTAGACAATGTTATCTTGCGACTTTACAAATTTCCAAGTGCGAGTAAGAGCGTTTCTATTTAATTAAAACTTGTACCGTGGGGACCCAATCGCAACGTCTCGTGCTTTGTGCCGAATGATGAATGGAAAACCTTATTGCGAAGTATCTTTGTTTCTCTTTTATTTAACAAAATGCTGTATTTTCGTCCAGAGCAACAGATGTACGTGGTGTAATCATATTAATATTTTAAAGAGAAAAGTTTTGTTTTGTCAGGGTTTCAGTTTTAAGAAACTGAGGGGAAATTTTAGTCTGAACTTTGTGGGAAAAATATAATTAGGTATTGTTTGTTTTTACACAAGATATTAGGATACAAATAGCGTATTCTGGTTTTTGTTGCTATATATTTTGCTTTTTAAAAACCAATAAACGGGTTTTAGTATATTATTTTGTTATCTTAATCTTAATAGTTTTAAACTAAGAGGTTCTCAACTGGACTGTATGAATGTTACCCAAAATCTTCGCGGATCGTAAACTTCATGTTTGTAAATTTGATGTTCCTTTTTTGTCTGATAGAATATACTTTCTAGGCGTTCCTATTCGGTTGGTGTCTGACCATCGGTTCAAAAGACACACCAAAATACGTGGACTCGGTTTTCTTTTCCTACAAATGAAGTGCAAAATCTTTTTTATTTTAGAAAACGTTTCTACAATGTCTGCAATACAGTGTAATGTTGTGAGTATGTATGTCTATTTCACATAACGTTATGCAGACGACATTAAAAGCGGTGCTCAAGCGTCTCCGGGGTGACCATAAAGTGATGTGTCGCGGAAACTATGGGCGTTTCGAGTGCCATGGTGATCGGGGAAATTGTCTCGATGTAGGTACCTATATTGTAAACGATGTAGGTACTTGTCGTGATGTTGGTTATATGTAACTTTTAAGCATGTATGTGTTTTATAAACGGATAATAATCACAATTTCCCTATTAATATTATGTGCGAAAGTAACTCTCTGACAATAAAGACATTTTTTTTGTCTGTCTGTTACGGTTAACTTAAATGTAACAGTAGGTTCAATTGGATTGATTGTTAAATTCGTGATGAAAGATAAATATGAATCCTCGGTAATACTCCAATACCACGTAACTAACACGTTGCTGTAAGGCCTAATTTTCAATGTTATATAACACAAAGGTAGGCCTTACCTATAGCAAAGTGTTACATACGCGGTATTGGAGTATCACTGATGAAATATCGGATAGGTTAGATTAGAACTGTGATCAACCACACAAGGGCATTGTTATTGAATATAATTACAATATATAAACATATATTGTATATGATTCCTAGGTTTCATACATTTCCGGTACATATACATACAATGTGCGGGAAAACAATAACAAATTGTTTATCTGTCGGTTAGCGGGAGTTGGTGGAGTTGGCAGGGCCGACCGCCCCCATTAATGGCGCAATACCGGATCAAATGCCCTGGAAGTGATAGACCCAGTGATCGTTTAGCCTTTATTACGCTATAGGTACGCGGTCGGCACTGCAAATATAACCAATAAAGTAAATTGTATTTCTGCAGTAGAAATTAACACATAACTTCAAGAAACAACACACACGTTAAAGTGCAATCATTAGGTATCGATGTAGAAATTTAGAACTTCTCTGTTCAAATTTAGAACTGAATAGAGTCAGTTATTTTGTAATTTAAATTTGGAAAAGAATGGTTGAGTTTATAATATTTTTTTTGTAAATTTTATTTGAAATTAGAACAGAAATAAAAGTCATGTTCCCTCTTATTAATAGTTTTATTTATTGAGGTATGCATTTTTGATATACCGCCTTCTACAATGATTATTATAAATGATAAATGGTATTTATTTTGTAAACAGATATTTTACAGACACTTTTACAAGATAATATTTATTTTTTATTGTGCACGCGCAAATGTATAAGCAAACAGATGGGTAGATTTGTAATCTATAAACTTTAATACCTTGCTTCGCTTTCGTTCACTCGTTGGCCCTTGTTTTGAGAGACAACGCGCACTACAACGAAATTCGGAAAGCGGTGGGAATATTAAGTTAGGGTGGGGCGGAGAGTGGCCGTTTTGTAATACCAAGTATTAGTTAGGTAGTTATTCTGTGACATGAGGGTTTACCATGAATATGGAAAAACTTTTTATTTAACATAACGTACATAAGATCACGCGTGTATACATTGAAGGGTTAGGTAATGTACCTACATCTGCACAACCGCAGTTCACCGATATGTTTAGATTCCATGTTATAAAAGGGGCCTATTGTTATTAACCAGGCTCACAAACTCCAAGCTGGTACTGTTTTTTTTTTAGAAAAACCCAGCAACACTACTCGACTCGGGAATCGAACCCAGGACCTCTTACCTACTCAGCAGGCGCGCTTACAGCCACTAGACTAATGAGGCAGTTACTATTTATTTTAAACAACTTCCTGCTGTTACGTATTTTTCTAATTGTATTTTTTTAGGTTTATTTAATTAATATACTGTTCTTGTAATAAATATTAACATTACCAGGGATACCCAAAGTGCCTTTCATCACAGGAATGTTTACCCAATATCTACTCCACAAGGGTCTGTTCGGTTTATTCGGTTCGGTCTTGACCGACCGAATAAATTCAGCGAAAGTATATATTATTCATATTCACTCAACGATGTCAATCTCCTTGCTCTTTTCAATGAAACAGGTTTTACATAAAAGTAAGAGGCAAATAACTTGTATATGCAAGAGAATACACAGCATTCTGTCTGAGGACACTTCAAAGAGCCAGTAAAGTATATTACCAGGCACTACGTCCTCGAGGTTGTTGAATTGCCTTCAATTTCCTTTCGCAAGTGCCCCCTTACACTGCCCCAATAATATTGTCATGCAATAACGCATTCAGCTCGTAAAGAATATAGTGCATCGACTTATTTTTACATTTGTGTGATGCGTGATCTCAAGTTTTCGTATTTTTTTGATAATTAATATTAATCCAGACGTTTCGGACCCTTTACATCGTCCATGGTCACGGGTACACTGATTTAATATTAGCGTAAGTGTCAGCATTCAATATATTAAAACTTTGTTATAAGACAACTGATATTGAGAGAGACAACTGAGATTAAAATGCTCTGCTTCGACATTTTCTTAAATAACAGCAAAATAAAATTCTAAAGCTAACATAAAAATTCGTGAATGCCAAACACTAAATAAAAATGACAGAAATTAAAAATAACGCGCGACCGCGATCCGTTTCAAATTATTTGGGGAAGAAAGTAAGATAAAAAAGATAGATAAGAAAATTATTCGTCTGACGCGAACAGTTTCCGGTGGCTGGCCGCAATTTATTCCTCTCACAAACACGAACCGTGCTGATTCAATATTGACAGTGGCTGGAGTCTCGCGTACCTAGCCTATTCCCCAGTGCTTCAGATAGAATCTAACTTCGAAAATACGACTTTGTAGCCGCTTTTTAAGTTGCAAGCATACAGGGGCATCCCTTCGAATACAGTTTCTCTCCCTATTTGTTTATCTTGTGATTGCTACTGAGACGCAAGCCGGTGCGTGTGGTTGGGGTGTCGCTTTGTTTGCGTTCAACTTCTTTTGTTTCCACGAACTCTAAAACTCATATGTTTTAATAATAAACGTTCACACATCCGTTCTAGTTCAGTCAGACGGTCTTTTGCGTTTTCGCAGACATCGAGGGGAATGTGTAATACAGATGGGGTCGGTATTGATTACATGATGTTAAAGGAAAGTTTACGGATAGGAATTGATTAGCGCGGTGTCCTATCTGGGCGCGGCGTTCTCAAATAAATGCGATCGCTCAAAGTCAACGTTAATCCTCACTTAATGAGTTCAAAAGCAGCATTCGTTGAGTGCGGCTTAGGTTCTGTTACCGACCTTCGGCTGGAAGAGTGCTTCAGCCATCTTTATTCGGGTTGAGCAGTTTAAAAATAAAACGTCTGGTAATTTTCAATTTGTACAAGAAAATATTATCATATTATTGGGCAACGTAAAATTCTCAGTAGCTTTACAGAGTTGGATTAGGCAATCCTCCTACTCCTAATACATGGGACCAGCAAACTTTAGTTGTACTTTAGTACACCTCTGCCTAACCCCTGGAGGAAAACAGGCGTGATTCAAAATAAACTAAATTCAAATATAGTAGTTATTTCTCACGAACGTAAACATACTTAGGTAGTTGTTTGGAAGCTACATTTGAAAACCTTACTGACATTTCAAGTTACGTGGAAATAGCTTGAGACTGAAACTGTGTGGTGATCGGCACAAGGCACACACTCGTGTTATGTTGTCAGACAAACGTGCCGAGCGTCCGGAGCGGGGAGCGATGTCGTCGACACGCGAAAACTGCATCAATCATAAGGAAGGCAGGACAATGGCGGCTTTTTTATCGGGAATACCCGTTCCAGAGGGATTCGTCTGTGACTCCATTTCACATTTGTCACATTACCTACTAAAATCTGTCGTCTTCGTTCGTTTTTTGCACTCGTTAGAGACTTCATGTCAAAAGCTTTGTCGAAATGCACACGCGTTATGCCGTCTCAACAAGTTATAGGTCACCCTCGATTTCCTTTACTTATTTTACTTTAACATGGATAGAAAATAATAAAAATTTATTAAGATTATTCCAGTTTTATATTAAATAAAAACTAGATGACTCGTGCGAATACTTTGAACCGATAATATAAAAAAACATAATTATTTTATAAAATACTAATTATTTTTATACATTGTTCAGATCTTGTGTTTTTTTGTTTACATTATTGTATAAGTTGGCACTACTGACTTTTCACTTCAATAACCTTGGATATGTGTCTTTTGTACTTTAAATGTGGTGTGAAGCGTCGTCAATTTTGGTTTGAAATAAATTCTTTTTCTTTCTTTTATACCGTTTTCTTATAAACCACCATTAAAAAAATAATCTAATAGAGATAATAATTCCACGAAAAAAAAATATCTTTTATAAATCAGTATATAAACTATTTCTTTTTTAACACTAGGGGCATTTTTTACGTAAAACGATAAGACATTTTTGTGCACATAAATGTGAAACAGAAACAAAATAAGTCATCAGATACCGCTGTAGGGTTTAGGTGGGATTTCTGTACATTGTTTATCTCGTGTCCTAAGGGACAGTTGAAAGAAAAGAGGGAAATGTCAGAGCTAAGCCGTCGTGACTTAACAACCTATGCAATACCCATACAGAGATCGTACACACACTTGATCTTATTGTGGTGTAACGTTATGTAATACATTACTTTTAATTTTATTTCATCATCAACCCATATACTGACCCGCTGCGGCACGGGTCTCCTCTCATATTGAGAGGGATTAGGCTATAGTCCACCACGCTGGCCCAGTGCGGGTTGGCAGACTTCACAAACCGTCGAGAAAAATCTCTAAGATATGCAGGTTTCCTCACGATGTTTTCCTTCACCGTTTAAGCGAGTGATAATTAATTATTAATACATGAATTCGAAAAGTCAAAGTTGCGTGCCTTGGGTTTGAACTCGAAACCTTCGACTTTGCAGTCCAATGGTAATACCACTAGGCTATCACTGCCAGTCATAAATGCCAGTCATTAATTTTATTTGCTAGTAACATATTAATAGTTTTAATTGCTTTGTATACTTTTTGCAATCTGTGTGTCTCTCATAATTGAAGGAGTACACTGGCCTTATAATGTATGTGACTAATTATTAGATAATATCTTTTTGTGTATATCCTTTGTCAAAGATCCTTAAGAAAATAAATAAATAAATGTTTACATATATCAGACCATATACGTATATTCACCTTTTTGTTAAAAAAGGATCAAGGGACATTTAAAACGAGAAAATTCTTCTTCACTAGAATCTTTTCAATATCTGTTTAATAAATGCGAAAGTAACTGTCTCTCTGTTACGCTTTCACGCCTAAACAGCTAAACCGATTTGAATTAAATTTGGTTCAGATATAGATCAGAAATTGAAGAAGGTTCTAGATAAAGTGTGTCGGGCTTGTCCTCTAACAAGACCTGTATTACGGAAAACTTTTATTTCTGCTAAAAATTTAGCACTAGGGAGTGCGGGAGCGAATAGCGAATCTTAAACATCATCATCAGGAGGTACTACTGAACAAAATCCTCCCCCATAGACTTCCACAAGGCCCGGAAAGCGCAGAGTAGGGCGGCCTCCAACTAGATGGATAATTTTAAACAACTAAAATATTATTGTTTCAAGTAAAATACATTTCGAAACTGTCGTGTTAAAGGCGACACTAAAGGCTAGCTCATTATAAATTACCCTTCACAAGTTACAGCATTTGCAAGCCAAACTGTGGGAACTGGGACAGCAAGTTGTCTGCCTATATTTATAACTTATGGACTGTAGAAATCAAACTTCTACAATAGAAATGTGACTAAGTACAATAAAGTTCTGAATAGCGTAGGCACCCATCATAATAATATGCTATTTTATTGTATCAGAATGTAAGTATGTAATATGTTACAGTATATTTATAAAATCTTTAGTCATAAACTTGAACATTAGGTAATAAGCTAAAGTATTAGTGCTCCTCTTCTTTCCTATTTCTTTAAAATCTGGTCACAACTAAATTTTAAATAAGTAGGAGAGAGGATTAATATTTGTTTCTGTCTATTATACTTACCATGCTGCATGTGTACAATATGGAATTTAATAAATATATGAGTTATATCTAGAGTAGTATTATAAGACTATTCTGTAGTAACTCATAACGCAATAAGAAGCCAAATTAACTTTTAATAATTTAAACTTAAAGGGTTTTTATTCTGGTTTTGAAACTGCCATTAAGCTTTCAGAGGTATCCCGGCGGGATGGCATCGTGCGGATCGCCAGCGTCAGGACAGTCAATGGTGGACTTCAAAAACACGGTTCAAACCATACGTCCATTTCCAATCGATTAAGTAATTGCAAAATAATTACTTAATTCATATTTACGATCACGATCACTGACTATTATATTAGGTATATTGAATTTTGTAATATAGTTATTTTAGCGAAGGAAAATAACTACATATAACTAATACAATCGATCAATAAATTGCAAAGGTTTTTATATTAAGATATCTCAGACAACACAGAAAATGTTTTCCCCATAGTTTAAGTACTTTTAAAATATTTAAGTATAATATGGGAACCCTTAAATTAGAAGCCATAATATTTTTTGTCCTTATAGTCGTACACACGCATCCTCTTTGTGTTTTATGAAAAGACTGTGAATTGTAAATTACCGAATATATGAATTAATAAGAACCGACTGGGGAAGTACATCCGCCTTGCAGAAAATCTAAGTGAATTAATTAATACCGCTTTGAGCTGTTTTGTGTTCCTTAATGTTCGCAAGGTTGCCAGTGCTCCGCGAGGAAACGTTGTGTACAACCCAACTATTTCTCTTTCGTTTTACAGGATCGGCAACGCGTAAGTGTGGTGCAAGCCCTGGTTTTGCAAGCGTCTATAGGCTACGATAACTGCAAAATTTTATGAAAAGAAATTTGGTTTTTTTTAGAAAATTTTATGTACTTTATGTGTTTTCAGTCTTATGAGATTTTAGATCATATACTCAAAAACCACATAACTGAAAACTACATTAATAATGTACAAAATCAAAGAAATCTACTCAATCGAAAATCGAGTAAATTTACGAGGTATCGCCTTAACATCAGGTGGGCTGTATGCTTGTTTGACACAGTAATCCAGTACACATTTTTTTATATCACTAAGGAGTGGTATAAAAAAAACTGTACTCGATTACTGTACACTAAAACAATAAGACTATATTTTATTACTTAGATCTTACCTACATAATATAGTGCATGCTATACCTCAACATGGCATTTCTCTGCTGTTGAAACGGGTAATATATTTAAAAAATCCTACATTGTAATAAAGTATGAAGGATCGGTGATGGAGTGCAAGTGAGCCGAGTCGACCAGTGTTGCCGTGCTATAGAGAAATTTGGACCGTTATTCATACTCTGAAGTAACACTTGAATTGCTTAACCATGATTGATACGTTCGCTTATATTTTAAACGCAAAATTTATAGCTATGGCGCTAGTTTCGAATATTTTTGAAGTGATCCAGGTGCTTATTCTCTTATTAAAAAAAATGTACATCTTTTCTTCTGTATAGTTGTTTGTAGATATGTCTTGTTCATTCCTATAATATCGTCATTATTCTATCATCGTCTTCGGCTAAATATCGGTATTTTACATGAAGCGACTGCCGGCAAACCTCTGCAACCCAATAATTTCTGGGCTATACCGATTTCCTGAAGATAGACCGGTTGTTAGACTTTTTGGGCTTCTGACTACCACTAACGATTATCATAGATGTTCTTATGACACGGAGGGGTCTCAATGTGTTATCCTACCTATCCAAGTATGTCATCGCGGCTAGCGTCGCTTAACCTTACAGATCTTCTGATCAGCGAAATTATAACATAGCCAGGAACCCCTTCTCAATGGTCAATATTCTATGAAAGTCAAATTATTGGAAATTGAATAACAACAAACAATTAGAAAAAAGACGTTACAGCTTATAGTTTTAGACACGTTAATTAAATTATGCAGGTAGATACTAGTCAGTACTGCAATTAGAGCAGCGGCTTGCGGTTAGAGGACCCGTGGCCCCCTCAAACTATTTATGAGTCCAGATTAGGGTCCCCCACAAAACGACACAATTACTTTTGCACTGCGTAAAATTAGTTAAACTGAAGATTATTCTACTGATAATTTGCTATGGCTTTTAGTAGACTATCTTAATGTCGGATCTGTTGAAATTTAGCACAATGTCTGGATTTAAAAGTATGTGCAAATGCCATTAACGGGTTATGTAATTTCCATGGTTTAGAAATGATTATTTCATTATCATTCGAAGAGAAAAACTATTATTATTAAACGTTTAATAAACTCATTAAATGAAATAATTCAAATAAAACAATTATATAGTTTTAGTTAAGTGATATCGGAGTATCATTTATCAACGTTGCACAAAACTATTACTAGGTACTATCGCCACCTAAACAATTAATTTTAGTCTTCTGCCGTATACCTACCTAGATTGATGACGTGGTTTGAATACTATGATTACCATTAATTAGCGAGGCGCAGAGCTTCTACTCAACATTGTTTTTACTTACATTGTTTGTAGGTACTTCTACGAATCGGGTATAGTTAAACTGTAGACAGTTAACAAAAGATACAGAGGCTAAAACAATAGGTACAGGCATCACAAAATAATATTACAAACAAAATTTATATAAGTAGGTACTTATGCGTAAAACACGATTTTCTCTAAAATTTACCTGTAAATTAATTTACGTACATACTTGTAGATATCACAACAAAAATATTCTTGTTGAACACGCCAAGTTTTCAAGAAAAAGGAAGTGATTGCCAATAATTAAAGCG
This sequence comes from Acronicta alni, assembly GCA_964056405.1. Lineage (NCBI taxonomy): Eukaryota > Metazoa > Arthropoda > Insecta > Lepidoptera > Noctuidae > Acronicta > Acronicta alni. The sequence goes on along the minus strand of OZ043927.1, from coordinate 8,646,867 downwards.
TATAGCGTCATATTAGGGCCTCTTATGATAAATCATTAGGACTTATCATTAGGAGACATCCTGTTAATTATACCTATTAATTATTATGACTTTCATTCATGAAACTTTGAAAGAATTAAGGGAATTCCAATGACTACGAGTACTGCCTCCTCAAATGCTTTATAGAAAATCTGCCATCGACTTCGTTGACAAATTTTGTGGAAGGTCCTAAGTGGCACAAAGATAGTCGCAACAGCACTGATTTCCTCAAACAAATGGAGCTACATTTTAATCCGATGCCAGTTATTCGGTGTTCCCGCAGTTGGCGTGTCTCTGCAGTCATGTTTGCAGTGCTACAACATTTGCCATGTAAATCCAAGTGTTAGGGCTGCCAAGAGGATCGCGTGCATGCTATGCCGCGCCGCCTGTCTTCCGCACGCCCGCCGAATTCGCAGATTATCTAGCGTAGAGAACGTTGTTAGAAATGTTGGTGCTTTTTGTGAATGTTTTAGAGGAATTACGCACAGCTACATGTAATTTTTAGTGTAAATTGATCTCTTGATTGTAAGGAAAGTCTACATAATGATAGCTCAGCTTATACTGGAAATGTTTAGCTTAATCCCTGTGTTGCCGTGTGTACTCAACTCGTGTTTGTATATTGATGTTTGCACTGGGTGCTACAGATAATCAGCGCCACGGTGTCCAAGCCAGTTAATTATGCCGAGTCGCATTATTTTATATGTTTTTTATTTTATTTTCAATTCGCACAAGCCCAACTTTAGAATATTGGATCGGATTATGTCTTTCGTGTAAAATACGACCGCAGTACGGCTGACTGGAAGCCGATTCTAACATAGACAAAGACAGTAGCAAATTAATAATGAATATGAGCTTAGACGTTGCTGCCTACATATTTATTACACTATATTACCTACATTGTTGTGGTTGAAGGCTGTGATGTCGACCACAGATCTCTAGCTCACTGGCTTCAACCATTATTAAGCCCGTCACTAACTTGGCCAAGTTAATAGAGTGCTTTTGTTTTGATAAGCACTTAAACTGAATTTTAAAGGTATTAATTGCTGTCATCACCGGCCTAATATGACATTTTCTTATTTATAATTGGAACGAAGTTCCTTATCGCGCGTTGTGAAAGGGGGCTAGACGGAAAAAAATCTTACGAAAAGTTGTCACGACACTTTTTGCTTGTCAACAATATTTGAATTTCGAATTATTGAGTGAATGACAATATTTGAATTTCGCGCGTTGTGAATTGTTGAGTGTATACAGGTTTTTTTATTTTTTATTATTAAATTTTAATGAAAGGAACTTCGTTCCATCCGGGTGTCCCTTGACACCTCTCAAGTTTTTTAATTATTTTTCAACGTGGTACCGACAATGGTTTTAAAATTACAAATACTTTTTAAGCGGGCTCCAATATTGTAGGGCTGGGATTATGACATGGTCAGTCGCCCATTGCACTTGGCCCTCGAGGAGGGTCCGACACTGGACTCCGTGGTGGGATCGCAGATCCCTGGCCACCTGGCCGGAGAGTCCGACATAACCGACCCGCATCATTGTGCGATACGCATCAAATTACAAGTCATGTTACATAAGAAAACAACGCCTTATTCCTACTTCACATTACCTGCATTTAATTGACTAAGTAATATCAAATTTGTTTTGCTAAAAGCACGGCACTGAATTTGAACCTTCCTCTGCCATTAGATAAATAATTAGGTACTTAGGTATTGCATTGATTTTCCTGCGCACAAGAACTATGAATATAAATTCTGATCAATCACTTCTCGTACTCAACATGATTATTTTAATTAATTATAATTCTCTCCGTGTATTTAAAATCCTATAATTGCTGTCAGTACTGTCGTCATTTCTCATCCTCGAGCCATGATCCCTATTTTTGTCAAATACTTAGAAGAATGTTTTGTTACACGTCACACAAACGAAGGTTCAAAGGTTCTCGAGTACCTAAAGGCTCTTAGGCCATCAAAGGATTTCCCAGGAGCGTGTTTAAGGAACAAAATATGGAGTATCCTAGTAAACAAAACAAAAATAAGGGCGATCGTTTTAAAATCGTGGCTTAATGATACTCATGACGATAGAGAGAGAGAGGGCCACTCGAAAAACTCGATGTAACAGAAAATACGCGGCGAGCGAAGTTTTTACGAGAAAATTTTACACATAAATTACGTCACATACGTTCTTATCCGCCATTATTTGGTCTCACTGAAGTTTCCGGCTGCGTACATTTTTACAATGTTTTGAGAGCGGTGTAATTTGTCGTAAGCCCATCTTGTGCGGTTGTGTGTAATTGCAATGTGTTGAGCAGAGTTTGTGAATAATTGACTGTACAGGAGTTGTACATTTTGCCATCTGATCATATAAAATGTAGGAGTAGGAATATTACTTAGTAAACTTAGCATTTAAATTTATGCATTATTTATTTTATTATGTTACCCGCAATCGGAAACTTATTTTTATTTTGCCTAATTGATTGTTCTTTACATTTTCCGAAACATTTCAAAACAGGTATGTATTGAGGTCCCATTTAATGACGATTTACATAGGTTAGTACATAGGTAGTACATAGGTAGTACATAGGTAGTACATAGGTAGTACATAGGTAGTACATAGGTAGTACATAGGTAGTACATAGGTAGTACATAGGTAGTACATAGGTAGTACATAGGTAGTACATAGGTAGTACATAGGTAGTACATAGGTAGTACATAGGTAGTACATAGGTAGTACATAGGTAGTACATAGGTAGTACATAGGTAGTACATAGGTAGTACATAGGTAGTACATAGGTAGTACATAGGTAGTACATAGGTAGTACATAGGTAGTACATAGGTAGTACATAGGTAGTACATAGGTAGTACATAGGTAGTACATAGGTAGTACATAGGTAGTACATAGGTAGTACATAGGTAGTACATAGGTAGTACATAGGTAGTACATAGGTAGTACATAGGTAGTACATAGGTAGTACATAGGTAGTACATAGGTAGTACATAGGTAGTACATAGGTAGTACATAGGTAGTACATAGGTAGTACATAGGTAGTACATAGGTAGTACATAGGTAGTACATAGGTAGTACATAGGTAGTACATAGGTAGTACATAGGTAGTACATAGGTAGTACATAGGTAGTACATAGGTAGTACATAGGTAGTACATAGGTAGTACATAGGTAGTACATAGGTAGTACATAGGTAGTACATAGGTAGTACATAGGTAGTACATAGGTAGTACATAGGTAGTACATAGGTAGTACATAGGTAGTACATAGGTAGTACATAGGTAGTACATAGGTAGTACATAGGTAGTACATAGGTAGTACATAGGTAGTACATAGGTAGTACATAGGTAGTACATAGGTAGTACATAGGTAGTACATAGGTAGTACATAGGTAGTACATAGGTAGTACATAGGTAGTACATAGGTAGTACATAGGTAGTACATAGGTAGTACATAGGTAGTACATAGGTAGTATTTGCCAAACTTCTTGGCAGTATATGATTAGGTATAAATGAGACAAAAGATGTAGTATAGTCTGGTTATAATTATCCAAAGGTGCATCTTATATACTAACGTGTACTACGTGACTACTACTACGTGACTACGTGACTTCGTGTTGATAAAAGATAGTAGAAACATTTAATAGATATTGAACGTGCGATAAAGAACATAAGATTGCGATGTAGATTGTAGATACAGCACAAAGATATTGTACTGTAACAGTACACCCCCCTTTAAAAAAAAAAAAAAATATATTAAGTAATAATAAATAATAAGTAATAGTGTTTACAATATAAATTTGACCTAGACCTTACTAGTTATTTGCTGATGTATATAAATAATAATGCTATTGTACGCGGCGGAATTTGATGACGCCTGTTGTGGTGTGATTTGCTGACGTCTGTAATTTTGACTTAGCTGTTGCACGAGTGTTTATTATTTTTTTCCGTTAAACTCTTCATTCTTCTGTCCAGTGTTTTCATTATGCCGTAAATTAGGATCACGCCGATTGTTAAAATAATCTGTCCCATTGCAACATTTCTTGTCCACCGTAAGTCCTCCTGGATCAGGTTACGGAGTTTGTCCGCTTCGTTTTGATTGAGGCAACTGTCCGTATTGTATGTTATCTGGTCCTTAGAACTTTGATTTCCCATTTTAGATGTCTTGTTGTTACGAGTAGTCGTGAATTAATGGTATATGTTAAGATCTATGTTAATATATGTACGAATAGCTTGCTTCTATCAGCGATTTTTTTATAGACGTACTACTGGCTTTACTTTACGTCCCGATCGTGTAGTGTACGTGTGTGAATGTCTGTCGCAATCCTTTGAATCTGGCACGTAGTTTGATTCGTCATTGATCATGAATGCTGGTTTCAATCTATCAATTGATATCACTGTCTCTTTATCCCTAATTCTAATGCAAAATGTTTTATCTGTTTTACTAATTACTGGGTAGGGTCCTTCATACGGCGGTGTCAGGGCTTTCTTAATTCTATCACACCGAACAAATACGTGTGAGCATTCTTTGAGTTCGGGATGCACAAATATAGCTTGGTTGTGGTTTTTTCTTTTCGGAATTGATGTCATTTGTGTGATGTCCTTTTGAATTTGTTTTACAAACTCTTCGTACGTTGATAACTGTGCTGCTGATGACTCAAAAAATCCTCCAGGGAGTCGTATTGGCGTTCCATATGTCATCTCTGCTGAACTATAACCTGTGTCTTCTCGCAAGCTACTCCGCAACCCGAGTAAAACTGTTGGAATTTCTTTTAACCAATTTTCGTTGGATTCTCTTGTCATTAACGCCACCTTTAAAGTTCTATGAAATCTCTCTATCATTCCATTGGATTGCGGATGATAAGGTGCTGTCCTAATTTTATGTATTCCCAAAAATTGTGAGAGTGACTCAAATATTCTTGATTCAAACTGTCGGCCTTGATCCGTAGTAATGCGCAATGGACATCCAAAACGAGTAATCCATCCTTCGAAAAGTGTCTTGGCTACTGTTTCTGCAGTTATATCTTCTACCGGAAATATTTCGGGCCATGACGTACAACGATCTATGATTGTGATTAAATATCTCTTCCCTTGTGAAATCGGAAGTGGTCCGACGATGTCAATATGTAAATGTTCAAAACGTTGCGCTGTCATAAATGTACCAGGAGGTGATATCGTATGTCGTTGTATTTTTGATTTTTGGCAGGCTATACATGATCTACACCAATTATTGATATCTTTGTTCATATACGGCCATAAATACCTTTGGGTTATCATTTTTCTCGTAGTTCTTTTTCCTGGATGGCTCATACCATGAATGGTATCGAAAATTTGTTTGCGAAAATGCTTTGGTAAGTAGGGGCGGCTTTTTCCAGTAGACGTGTCGCAGGTGATGTTTATTGTGGAACCCGGAAGCGTAATGTTTTTGAATTTTAATCTTTTATTGTCATGTAATTTACTTAGTTCATTATCTGTTGATTGACATTTTTCCAATTCAGCGTAATCGATAGGTGATGGCACGTATATTTCCTCTATTCGAGATAAGGCATCGGCGGTAATATTGTCACGTCCGCTTATGTGTTGAATGTTGGTACTGTATTGTGAAATGAAATCTAACTGCCGGACCCGTCGCGGTGTATCGTTTGATGATGGTTTTTGGGAGAATGCGTATGTCAAAGGTCGGTGATCCGTAAATATTGTAAATTCTCTTCCCTCGATTAATCTGTGAAAATGTTTGACGGCCATGTATATTCCTAACAGCTCTCTGTCAAACGTAGAATATTTTTGTTGAGTTTCGCTCAATTTTTGTGAAAAAAATCCTAATGGTTCCCAATTGCGTCCGGATTTTTGTTGTAAAACTCCACCAACGCAAGTAGCACTAGCGTCGGTCATGAGCGCTAGTGATGCGTTGCGGGAAGGATGCGCTGTTAACACTGCGTTTTTCATGCTTTCCTTGCATTTTTCGTAAGCTTTGTCTGCTTCCGTTGTCCAAGGAACAGGTGAATTATCGTTCTTTTTTGAACCATGTAGATATTCGTTTAAAATTCTTTGATTTTCCGCTGCGCGTGGAATATTACTTCTGTAGAAATTGACCATGCCCAAAAATCTTCTTAATTCTTGAATTGTTTTCGGTTTGGGAAATTCCATGATTGCTTTGTAATTTTCTTCGGTAGGTTGTACTCCTTGGCTCGTTATATGATAACCTAAGAAATCTATTTCCCTTCTGAGAAATTCGCATTTTTCGAGATTAATGGTTATTCCATTCTCGTGTAAACGTTTGAAAACCGTTTCTAAATGCTGATAATGCAAATCTTCGTTGTCCGATGCGATGAGACAGTCGTCTACAAATATAAATACGAAGTTTAAATCTCTAAATAAGGAATCCATGAATCGTTGAAATGTTTGTGCCGCATTGCGTAATCCGAAAGGCATTCTTAAGTACTCAAAAAGTCCGAAAGGTGTGATGATGGCTGTTTTTTCTATATCTTTAACAGGAATACAGTGGTATGCTTTGCGTATATCTATCTTGCTTAGTATCTTCTTATTTTCTAATATGTATGTAAAGTCAGTTAATCTTGGTAGTGGGTATTTGTCCGGTACTGTCGTGTTATTGAGCATTCGATAGTCTCCGCACGGTCTCCATTCGCCATTTTTCTTTTTTACCATATGTAATGGGCTTGCCCATGGGCTATCTGACGGTCGGCAAATTCCGAGTTCTATCATATTTTGAAATTCCTTTTTGGCTATGTCGTATTTTTCTGGAGGTAATGGTCTTGCCCGAGCTGCGACGGGTGGTCCTGTAGTGATAATGTGGTGTTCAATCTTATGTTTGGGCGCATTGCGTAGAGAGGACCCTTTCGTGATGTCTTCGTATTTGTTTAAAAGTTGCGTAATACGTGGATTCGTTCCCACTGCGATAGTACGAATTGTTTGTTGTGTCGCTTTTTCTGAAATTACGTGCGTTGTCAGCTCTGTAACTTTGTCGATAAGTTTGCGACCTGCTATGTCGACTAATAGTTTATAGTGCTCTAGAAAATCTGCTCCAATTATTGGTTGTGTAACGTCGGCGATTATAAAATTCCATTTATAACATCGTTGTAGTCCTAAATTCAAGGTAAGCGTCTTCTCGCCGTAAGTCCTAATTTTAGTCCCATTTGCAGCGTATAGTGTGTATTGTTCATTTTGTAAAATTGAATATCTCTGTTGCTTGCTAATGACTGAAATATTTGCGCCCGTGTCAATCAAAAACTTCATACCACTTTTTCGGTCGGTAATGGTGAGGCGATTGGATGGGTGGATTGCACAGAGTTTCGCCGTTGTCTGTGCTCTTATTCGTTTCCCTGGTTCCGTACGTAAGTCATTGGTTTCCAACCGCATGGTTTAATGCAGTTCTTTGCATATTTTCCGAATCTTTCGTGGTAGTAACAAAATCGATTTGCTCCTCTTTAGTTTGTTCTCGGCCTCATAATCGGGAATTGTTGACGTTCCTTGAAATGATTGTGCGTGTTGGGTCGATAGCCATATTGACCTTGCTGAATTGCGTCAATATCTATCTGTAATTTTGCTAGCTGGGCTAAAATGCATGCTGTATTGTTGTCGTTTGAAGTGTCGTTGCTAACAGCTGATATTTCGGTTACTTTTGAATTCATTATTATTTTGTCTGCAATTTGGCTCAGTTTGTCAATTTCCATGTCTTCCGTAACTGCTAGAACCGTAGTAACTGATGTTGGTAAAAGCCTGAACCATAGTAGTTTAATTGTCTCGTCACTGATTTTTCCTCTCCCGAGGACTCGCATTTGACGTAATAACTGCGAAGGTTTTTGATCACCGAGTTCTGTCTCTGATATTAATTTTTGAAACTGTCGCTGTTCTGTTTCTTCGTAACAATCAATTAAACGTTCCTTGATGTTTTTGTATTTATCTGTAGTCGGTGGCGAAGTGATTAGGTCACTAACTTGTAGTATTTCTTCCTTGGATAACTTTGCTATTACTGTACAGTATTTGTATTCGTCTCCTTGCTTCTGTGGTGCTAATATGGCTTCTAGTTGCGTGAACCATAATCTTGGTTGGTCTTTCCAAAATTCCGGAATGCGGGATAAAACCGAGGTGCCAGCAGCTACTTCAAGTGTTCCTTGCTGATTTATGTTCGCCTTGCACGGTGATTGTGCCATGTTTCTTGCTGCGTATTTGTTCGTCGGGGTCACCAATTTGCCAAACTTCTTGGCAGTATATGATTAGGTATAAATGAGACAAAAGATGTAGTATAGTCTGGTTATAATTATCCAAAGGTGCATCTTATATACTAACGTGTACTACGTGACTACTACTACGTGACTACGTGACTTCGTGTTGATAACAGATAGTAGAAACATTTAATAGATATTGAACGTGCGATAAAGAACATAAGATTGCGATGTAGATTGTAGATACAGCACAAAGATATTGTACTGTAACATAGTACATAGGTAGTACATAGGTAGTACATATGTAGTACATAGGTAGTACATAGGTAGTACATAGGTAGTACATAGGTAGTACATAGGTAGTACATAGGTAGTACATAGGTAGTACATAGGTAGTACATAGGTAGTACATAGGTAGTACATAGGTAGTACATAGGTAGTACATAGGTAGTACATAGGTAGTACATAGGTAGTACATAGGTAGTACATAGGTAGTACATAGGTAGTACATAGGTAGTACATAGGTAGTACATAGGTAGTACATAGGTAGTACATAGGTAGTACATAGGTAGTACATAGGTAGTACATAGGTAGTACATAAGTAGTACATAGGTAGTACATAGGTAGTACATAAATAATAATAAAAATAATAATAATAACAATAAATAATAAAATTTATTCCAAAAAACCATTTAAATTGACAAAACACAATGTAAATCTTAAGAATTATAGTGGTATAACAATATTAGTAGCCTGTACTAGGATAAACCTGTGTCACAGGCAGCAGGAGTACTAAAAGTATGCTATTTGAAAACAATTTTTTCAAACAATATTTAACATAAATAATGAAAATTAGGGAAAAATATATATTAATTAATTATGATAAATGCTTAATTTAGATAATCTATACTTATTAATTATAAAAACAAAAACTATATACATATGACCGGTAAGTATTACAAATTTGAATCAGCAGTATTGCAAAGTGGGTTACAGTCATTGTTGCATAATAATTATGTTCGACACTATGAACTACCAATATTTATTTGTATTTCATATTGCGAACGGGTAATCTGATGAGACTGCGAATCAGCGACAAATTGAAGTTTAGTAGGACAAATAATGTAATGTGGGCTGTTATTGCTAAGTTTGCAACAAAAACACGGAAGTTTGGCATCTGACGTAAGGTGCCTTAAGTGCCCTCATAATTGACAGAATTTATGTACCTGTATTCTGCAATTTTTCTAGCAGGGCACTCAGTGTCTCCTGTTTTATGATTGCTAGGCTTTTTGAAACGCGAGCATGTAGCACATTTCGGTGTTTCAGATTTTTTCGGGCAGTCAGCCATCGAGTGGCCTGCTTCTCCACAGTGTCCGCACGTAGAATTGACGTCTCTGCATGTTTTTGCTGCATGTCCATATTGTTGGCAATTGTAACATCTAGTTACTAGGGTGAAGTCCCTGACAGGACAAGACGTCCAATTTATAAAAAGTCTTGTTTGACTGATCAAGGCTTTCCGGATGTTGGGTGGAACTTCTATAACGTAATTACAGGTCGGAGCCTGTTTTTTTCCAGATTTGTGGCTTAATTTTACCAAGGTCAAAAAGGATTCCATGGACATCGTTGGAAACTTGTCGGCAACATTCTGTTCGAAAACGCACCTAAAAACCTCATTTTCCGCCATATGAGTTGGCACTCCTACAACTACAATTCGGGGTTTGCGCTTGCTGGGTTCGTCTACCATAAGTCCGGTTTTTGAGATCTGGACTGCGTGCATGAGTTTTTGAGCGTCAACTTTCGTCTCCGTGCAAACAATAACTCCTCCATTTTTTGTTTTACGGACTCCACGAACTTGCAGCTTCATTTCTTCAGGGCGTATTATTTTTTGCACAAGGTCTTTCGTTTCGTCACTCGATTTTAACTTGTCGTTGGGAAAAATGGCCACAGAACTTAAGTTGTTAGGTCTAACGAAATTATTAGATCCCTTCTTGACCATATCGGCAAAAGAAACATTCCCCGCTGCACCAGATTCCTGTATCGTCTGTTTAAGCTCCGAAATGTGTACCGTCAGGTCGCGCTTTTCTTTAAGGGCGTCAATCATGGTGTATGCTTGGAGGGTTTTTTGCTTTAATGACTGATAAAGAACTGCCATTTGTGAGGTACATGATCCTATTTTACGACACAAGTTTGAGATTTTCATTTTCTGCTCCGAGTTGAGTTTCCCTTCTCCGGAAATAGAACAAACGTCATTTAAGTACAATTCTATATTGGTCATCCATTTTTGAATCTCAGGCGTGGATGCAATGTCGGCTTCAAGAGCAGAGTTTTGCTGGGTTGTGGTCTTCGCCGGTGAGGTGGATGATTGCACCACCCCCCTCGGATTAGAGGGACTGTAATCCATTTTATTTTATAAGCACATTCACAGTGTCCATTATTTACTATACTAAACACAAAGAAAAATTAAATTTGCATTACAACAGAATTTCTACTAAAGGAGGTCACTATAAAATAATTGTATTTATTAAATATTGCTAACAAACACGTCCGTATGCGTCAAGAGTCGAATGTCAATCACACAGGTAGTACATAGGTAGTACATAGGTAGTACATAGGTAGTACATAGGTAGTACATAGGTAGTACATAGGTAGTACATAGGTAGTACATAGGTAGTACATAGGTAGTACATAGGTAGTACATAGGTAGTACATAGGTAGTACATAGGTAGTACATAGGTAGTACATAGGTAGTACATAGGTAGTACATAGGTAGTACATAGGTAGTACATAGGTAGTACATAGGTAGTATGTACTACATACTACCTATGTATAAATGTAGTATGTACTACATAAATAATATGTAGTACATTTTTAGGTACATGGTATTGCAAAGCAAGGAGCTACAATCTAATCGGTTACATTCGGTTGTGATTTTAACCAATTAGGTAGAAAGTAATAAAAGTTTGAAAGCTCTGTAAGAAAGATAATAATGTAAGCTTGATGTTTACATAATAAGAGAGCGTTAACGTAAGGTTAGTTCTACGTAACTATTTTTGTGCTACACAGAAACTTTCAATAACCTTGTTCGATTTTTTATGGGTCAAGATTCCCGCTGCGAATAGTTCCTACATAAAATTATATTATAATATTATTTTACGGTCATGCGCATAAAAGTGTAATAGGTATGTACCAGCATTCGATTAGGCGATTAAGTACCTTCACGACTACTTATATATCGAGTTTGCGCTTTGATTGCGCTATGTACAGACGCCAGCAAGTCAAGCTATCCAAAACTATCAAATTTTCCCAATTGAAGATGAACCTTATTATGTTGTGATAAAATTGAAAATCTATCAAAGAAATTTGACAGATGACTGTCTCCTGTGACTTAGGAGTCAGTGTTCTTCTGTTACTTAATTTTCAATTATTCCCTTTCTGTGTGTGTTGTTTATAATTAACCTAACTTCCTTATTAAGAGCTTTGTAAATAATATATTTTGATGTGCAAGAATGCCTTGATTTGTGAGATGTGTATGTACGAGTTTGTGTGTAGGTAGGCGTGTGCGTGTGCATGTAGGTAGCATCTCGAAGTTTGGATTTTCTCGGTTTGTTACAATAGGCTTGCATTGTTTTACATACTGCAAAATGTGGAGGCATGAAGGAAGCATGAAGGTATGATATGAAATGTCAATATGATTGCCAAACTCTTTTTTCGGGTCGACTACGCTCAATAGAATGAGGTCGGCACATTTTATTGACAACTTTATTCTGCCTCTAGTTAGGTAAGCTAAGCTTTGGGCGGTTAGGGACCTATTTCGGGTCAACGACTTTGGTGGATGTAGGTTTTAGTTTTGTGAAAAAAAATACGAAGAAAATATGTACGCTTTCCGTATCGACTGCCAACATCGTCATAGCTATGTAAGTCCAAGATTTACTGAGACTTTTATGTAAAGGTGTAGTAAGTTTAAGATGAATCAGTCGCAATACTATTAGTATGCATCCACATTGTGTTATAAACTTAGTAACATAACATAACATACCATCACGCCTGTATTCCCCGAAGGGTGAGGCAGAGGTGTACTTAATGCTCACCCACATTTCGCCGGTATGTTTAGGGCCCATGTAATAGGGGGCGAGCCTGTTGCCATTAACCGGGCACAAATCCAGACTCCGAGCTGCTACTGAGAATTTCATAGAAAAACCCAATGACACTTTGCTCGACCTGGGGATCGAACCCAGGACCTCTAGCGTAGCAGTCGCGCTTAGGACCACTAGACTAATGAGGCAGTCTATAGACTTAATGTGTGAAAAAAATACCTATGCATTATTTTTGTACAGTAAATCGTTAAGATCCATCTTTTGTGAAAAGGGTTTCCTCACACTAAATATGGTAAATTATTTAAGAGAGTTTTAAAAAAGTGGCTAAGTAAAAATGTATAATGTAAATGTGTAGTACGTAAGTATATATATTATATACATAATATAATTATTATAATTTAGGTTTGTAAGCTTTATATTAGATTATTGGTACACTCGATTGGGAATACTGTTGTTACTTACCAAATTTTTGTTAAACACCTATGTAAATAAATATCTTTGATTTTAACATTGGAATGGAGTTTAATGGACCAAAATAATCACCTCAACCTGAAGAAATAAGTAGCATACATTTCAATTATTTGTCATTTTTATAGTACTTATTACAGTTCCCGAGAAGTAGAAAAAGCTATAATTGTGATACAAGACTAACTGAACAATCTACAAAAATAGTTGTTAAGTTCTGAAATAAGCTCATGCCGTACACGTAGGTAGACACAGCATCACGTATTTTCTCAGAATAACTTCTACAAAAATATAATTCTCTTCGCTAAGAAACTCCATGCTCCCGGTCCGGTGAAAGGTTTTAAAATAATGCACTAAGCTATTTCTTTATATCTAATACTAACTGTTTTGTCTTCACTATAAAATCTCGTACACACCTCGAGGGCCGGCGGAGCCTTAACGAGGAAATAGTGGTCGTAAATCACGGGAAATTCGTTCTTATTGAATTTCCTTTTGTCGGCGAACGGAAGCGCCGCCTAGGTTTTTGCTCCAAATGGACGCCTCGAGACATGGACGCTTTTTAGACGATCGCCTACGGGTGCACACTGGTTACGTGTATGAATAGCAAGAATAAAAATTACGAGAAATCTGTTTGTTGTTTATACAAAATGCTACATTACACAAAAACATGCCATAGCGCCTGTATTCCCCGCGGGTTTAGGCAGAGGTCTACTAATGGACACCCACAGTTCGTCGGTTATTTTTAGGTCCCATGTGGTAGGGAGTGAGCCTATTGCCATTAATAGTACAAATCCAAACCCCGAGCTGCTACTGAGATCTTATAGGAAAACCCTATAATAATGTTCGAACTGGGAATCAAACCCCGGACCTCCGAATACGTATTATTGAGTCACTCAGTCACGATAGTTTTACCAAAGAAACTTTACAGCATTAAAAAAATTAGGTCATCTGCGTCGAAGCGAAGATCTTTATTCGAAAAGTTCGCAAGTTTTATCGACTTTTATTCGTATCTCCGATGTAACCTTAAAGTACTTGATGCTCGTACTGTACTATCGGTTCTTTTATCCGAGTATAGAATCAAGTCAGGTATCAATTTCGCTACTTCGCAGTTCATGTTAGTCAAAGTTAAGCCCAGCAAATCTTCACAAGTGTAACAGGAGCCACCGAAACCAATAAAGTAAACTTTATCAAAGTTATCCGGTTATGAAAATCTCAGAGTTTTCAGACGAAGGAAACTAATTACTATTCCAGAAAGTTTCGGTCTCAATCAGGCTCTTTTTAGGAGTTTCATAACAGTAGCGAATACTGTAAAAGTTGGCCTGTTTTACGTTCGGCCCGCATAGGAATAGGTTCTAATGTAATGCTAGCTACAGGTAACGTCTTAACGTTACTTACAAGTTTGTTCTACTCTTGAAATTTCGTATTTTACTCAATAAAAAATTGTAGTTGGGTAAATACCCGTAAAGTTTAAACGAAATTATGTTTTACGAGGATTAATTCATGTTATACACACGAGCCTGTAACTGTAAAGTTATTAAATTCTTTCATAGAGTCGTAAGATTAAAATCCATTTGAAAACGTAAAACACATTCCACAAAACGAAGCACACGTGCAAATCTTAATTGCACGCGCCCAAGCCGCACTAGTGCAACGAAACGTTTACACTTGACGTTTTAAAAATATTACTTTTGCACTTTAATAACATTTATTTAGAAGGAAGCGGACTCGAAGCGAAATAATGAGGCGACGCGTGAATTTACAGAGAGAACGTAGCTGTAGTCGAGTTGCGGAATAGTTGAATCGGCGCTTGCGCTCGCCTTTTGTGCTCGCTCGACCGTGCCACGCCAGGAGTTGAGCGGAAAATGTTATGATACCGTCACCTCGGCAAGGCGCGGCGACGGCTCGTGGAGTGCTCGCGTCACGGCCGCGCCGAAACGAGCGAACAAATTAAAAAACTTTTCCGAATTTAAAACCACACACCAACTTTTCGTCTGCATATCAGGCGTTCCAGTATGAGTTCATAATCGCGTCGCTTGCACATTTCCGTGTTTTTATACCATTTAAACTTTCCTACTGTCCAATTTTATGTGCTCGCATCGGTTCCGAATTTGGGGATTAAAAAACAGCACGTAGGTAGTTATCAAATACGTCAACATTTTTCGATCAGAAAATACCGTACAAAAGCAAGCCAACAAGAAACCAAATATTTGTTGTTAACTTCTTTTAAATTTTCAAAATAAATCAGCAAACTTTTCAAAATGTTGTATAGAAGTTTGAGTTGGTATAGAACGTGCATTCGGCGCGTCGTATTGGGAAGGGAGTGTGACAGAATTTTAGTAGTAAATCTTTGGCGGAGCGCGGGAGGCGTACAACAAGCGACGCGACGTCACGCTATCTGTTGCGACTTGCGACATATTTGGCAAGCGTGCCGCCGGACTTTCAGCCAACTGTGACAATACCTCCATACGTAGGACGCGAGAACTTATCTGATCGGCGGGCCTTTCAGATTAATACCTACTTACGATTCTGCATTTATTTTTGTATAAGCACATTTCGTGTTGGCAGGTTGACTGCACGAGGATTTAGAACGTGTGCAGTTCTCATGCCATGGATTTTTTAAGTTTTATTTTACAACTTTGTGGGATTTTACTTGTTTTGAATCCTTCCTGCTACTATCAGACTTGTACAGACCAACTTGGACACGGTTTCTGCACAGATTTACATTTGTTTCGATAAATATTATATTGGTGATATTGTAGTTTATAAAACAATAAAAATACTCAAGTGACGATAATACAATCGGTTTGAACATTAGTAAAATCATTCTGCTGATACCTAAGCCTTTTGGATAATAAATATAATGTCTCTAATTGGTTAAATTTAGGTAAATTGTCGAGAAATATTTCGTTAAGTTTAACGCTACGCAGACTTTAATGGCAGCATTCCGGGGGACACTTAAAGCACAACATTAAATAGACTAAGTTACGACAAATTCTAAGTAAGACTTTTTACTTAATGGGGTATTAGCTGTGCATCATTTCATATAAATTTGTAAGTTAATGTTGAAAGATAATAGTAGTTTAAGTTAAAAGAATAAAGAAAGCTTTTTAGAAATGAAAAACGTTCATCGTTTTAACTGAACATTTGACTTGGCCTTATGGGTTCAAAATAACATTTGAACGGTATCTCAATCTAAGAGGCCTGTATTATAAATCAGTGGAATTAATCTTGTGGCTGTCAACGCATTGTCTAATTTAATAACAAAGCCCCCGTACATCATAGAACAAACGCAACCAGTTGAAAAGAATAGACTCGCCGGTCACGAATATCATTATTTAATATAGCGCGATATTATTTATGCGCTTGTACATTCCAATCGTTCATTTCATACAGAAATAGATAACCAGTAGTTTTTATTCTACCGGCCACAGAACTATTAGGGCTGCTCACGCGAACGAGCAATCATAGCCATTCATGTACTGAATGAATGCAACCAATGGAAATGGTTTAGGTGGGAAAATAAGCCTACCTTGATAGGCGATCTCGTCATTAGTTTTCGCTTTCTGGGAATGATTTTGTTCCCAGTATTGGTAGCTTATTTCCTATGTAAAGGAAAAAGGACAATTAAGCTTTATAATTAACTTTATAGGCATGTTGGGCATGTTGTCAACATGCTACTGCTTAAGCCTTGTACCATGGAATTTTTGAGCGTGTAGTGATGGATTGTGTGCCCTACGCCAATTCTGATCAAACTTCCCCTGGTTCTTGAATGGATGGAGGAACATTATAGTACCTAGGGACTAAAACTACACTTAGTTAATGGTAGCAGTCGCCTGTCCTGTAGCAGCGGCAGAATATTTTCTAGTTGTGCAAGATCTAATGGTTGCATTACCAACTTCAAGAAATCTTCAAGAAGGACAAGGACATTATGGGTGTTGTATTTCTACTGTAACTTCACAGTTATACTAAGCCAAATGGTTTTGCGTAACCACCGAACTGAAAGTGGGCACTGTAATTCGAGTGGAGTATATTTTTTTAATAATATCATTAATCTTTTGAAAACAATATTATTAGCAATGTTTTGTTTTGTTTTTGTCTACTAAGCGTCTGTATTACATAGCTTTCTATTATATGAGAAGAATGCCGAAATATTATCTACTATATTCCAATACGCGAGTCTAACAATGTAGGGCGACTTAGAAAGGCTTTCGCTTTGAGATGACCTTTTTTAAAGTATGGAAAATACTATATGTCAATAGAACAAGAAAAGGCAAGTAGAGTTTTAGTCGTAGGAGTCCGAGATACCCTAGAATCTCCCCAGGTGGCCGACGATTCATAAAGATTTTCTGTGACAAAGGTTTTGATGACGTGCCTGATCAGTCCCCGAAGGTTTGATGGTGGCTGGTATCTAGGGAGTATATATTTTTAACAAAATGCGTCGCATATCCCTCACAATGATTTTACAAATTTGTTTTGGTTCGTGAAATTCTAATTTTGGTAATCGAGGTCAAGCAAAACAATAAGTACCCTCCCTCCAAAACTTTCCTTATTTCTTTGTTTGTTTATTAAAACTGTGAGGAAAGCACTAAACTTTGTATAACTTGACGTTTGCGTTTATTTGCCATTTCATTTAGTGGCCTTCACTTGTTTATGTTTGTTGTCTAACTTTGACGAAAATAATATTTGATTAGTGACTGAGTATTGTATGAAATATGAATTTCTTCTTGCAAATAATATAAGCCATTATTACAAATCATGCTAGCGGACATAGTCATAATCTTATTGCCAACTAAAGGCAGTAATAAATGTCAGAGCTAAAGTAGGAACACAAATATTGGAAGTATTAATGTTATTAGTTTAGCTAGGAAATCGAAATATTGTATTACTTTTTGTAGGTTCTGATGAGAAACGATCGATAGATTTGTTCTTGAAGGCTGACAAAATAATATTCAGTAAACCAAGTTATCATCCTACCCATTCAATAGTCATTTGACATAAAGTAAACTTTGATGTATTTGTAAAAGGTAAATTTTGAAAGGATATTTTATACTAAGTCCATTAGTATAAAATATCCTTTATTTGTCTAGTCTATTTCTATAAAGAAGAGTGGCGTAACTGATTTCTTTAGCAGTTCTCCTTTGTCCAGTCCGGTTTTCATTACACATTCTTACGACTTCATTTGCTTACATGATTCCTTCATCTTGCGTCTTTTATTCTTGTGACATGTTCCCATTTACATAAATACACTTTATGAACAGCTCTGAATATCATTTTCACATATAATTTTCGCCCAGTAAATGTCATTATTTACAGGGTGATCACTGGAGCAAAGAGTGATAACACTCATGTTAAAGAAGAGAGAAGAATAAAATTACTGGGTCTTAACTCATGTACATAATCCGAAATGGATTGTGACTATATTGATGCATTTAAATGTGAAATGCGGTACAGCATGAGATCATGATGAAGATAATGAAATATGAAATCTTACCTGTAAAAACTAGGATAGTAATAATACTGCAGATATACGTGCAAAAATTACAAGCCCTTTAGAAACATATTTTAATGAAAATATAATTTCAAGATGCTTGAATCCTATACTAAGCAAACTTTCATTTCAATGTGAACCCTTGAGTCGTGGGGTTCACATCCCTCGCGCGCGTCCCCTTTGCGCAGATAAAAATAATAATAGTGACATTTATCATTTATCAAGAAGCATTTGAATGTGGTTGCCTCAGCGTTTTTTATATTTTTTATGTAAGTAAGTTTAGGTGAGAAGACTTTATTTTTGTCTCTTTATACCTCTGACATTTAGGTGTGCAATTAATGCATGGTGCAGCCATACTTCATTGGTAACACAAAAAAATAATCATTCTTAAAAAATCTATTAATAATACTTAAAATGTGTTTTGTGTAAAATACTATACTTAATATTATAATTATCCATATCTAGACCACTCCGAGATAGTTGGAAGGTTTTCACTAGGACAATGATAATAAATATTAGCAAACGAATGTAGTCTATAAGCTTGCTTTCTACGTATTAGCTAATAGCACTAAAATATCATAAATATTTATATGCCAAGTTGGTAGTTATTTGTCGTTATTATTTCATCTCAATAAAGACAACACTGAGACAATACCTCTTTAGTAACGAGACTACCATTGAGCGTTTTAGAATAACGGAGTTTAGTCTATTTACTAATTCTGTGACAAGAAGAACACCGATACTTATACTATAAGCTTATACAAACTCAAGTACCTCGTAACAGCAGTCAGTATTTTCGCTATTTACTTATAGACAGCGGTAATAAAGTAATTTAGCTGACGCGGCTTCGGCGGCGCGGCACGGGCCACGGCGGGCGCTCCCGTCATGAATACCAACAAGGGAGTTGGTCCTCATCGCCTTTATGTCACAAACTTCAGCAGACACCCCGCCATTCACACTGTTAGTGATAAACAAAAAGCTTGTAATTGAACATAAATATTATGCTCCTACATCGTACACTGA
The DNA here is from genome assembly GCA_964056405.1 of Acronicta alni. Lineage (NCBI taxonomy): Eukaryota > Metazoa > Arthropoda > Insecta > Lepidoptera > Noctuidae > Acronicta > Acronicta alni. Next base: position 8,627,591 of record OZ043927.1, on the reverse strand, counting down.
TTTTCACATGGAGTGTGTATACAAACCTATGTATAGGCATGTTTTCCCTTCTGAATATGCGTGAATCCCAACATTGCCTACATTTGTAAGAGATATTTTGTTAATTTCTCACAGTTTTGAAAAAGCTCGCGAGTCCAATTGGGCGTATTTTTTTAAATACTCTTTTAGCACTGTGTCGATGTCGACAACGTTGTATTAGTCTTGTATATAAAATAATCGGTCCCGTTATCCCCTCCAACCTTTTATTTTACTTTTGACAGCTCGAATACTAATCAATTAGTGATGTCCTAATGCGATACCGATTCGATTTTCTGATTCGATGTCGTTTACATAAGAATCGTAGAACAGTTACGTTCTCAAGTAGTTGTTAAAAGTAAAATAAATGGTTGGAAGGAGAATAGAATAAAAAAATCATCTAAGTAATTCACATTAATATATAAATTAACTGGTTAAATTTAAACACATTGAGAATTGCCTTATAATGTTTAGAAGCGATAATGTATTTAAAAGAGAAAAGTTTGTGTTTAGATGATACGTTTGTATTCAAAAACCTCTCAATATAATAACATGAAAAAAGCATCATAAAAAGGAATGTTATTAGCTCTACAGATTTTAATGGGATTTTCAATGTTCCAATCATAAAGCTTCGCTAATCAAATAAGCTATAGAGTGAGCACGCAATGTCGGGAGGGGTGAGTTTTTTATCAATCACGAAAGATGCTATACATACCTACATAAAGGAAAATTTTGAAACGTTTTTTACTAGCGTTGTGGACGCAGAGCTTAAGTCCTTTCATTCTGTGATTGGAGACATGTGCTCAGCAGTAGGACAGTATATGGGTAGATGATTGTGAGATCTGGTTGTCACTACTAAATACTATTACGTATCTAAATCTAGTTAAAATATAATTTGAAGATAAACTCGATCTGTATCTTTCAGCCGGAAAAAAAGAGAAAAGAAATCAAATATATCAGAATGTTGTATGAAAAAGTTCTCAATTCCTGAATTATAAAACTTAAATCTCATTGCATTAAATCATCCTCCAAAATATACTAGGCTTCCAGCCTAGTCAGATGCAGATGGATGTTAGTATTTTACACGAAGCGACTTTCATCGAACCTCTGTAATTCAAAAATATAAACCTCGAACGCAACTTTATAGACAAAATATCCATCGTCTAGGGGTTTAGTATCAACCTAGTGCAAACACCACCGGTACTTTTAAAAGCAACATGGGCAGACCTTAATTTGTACTAGTTGTTGGCTACATCAAATAAGTATTATTCGTTTTTATATATAGCAACTTTTAAGACATTTTTTGGTAACACTGTTTATTAATTAACTCTGGTCCACTTCTTCCGCTTCTTTCTCTGCTCTGTTCGCACGAAATTTTGTATCTCAGCAAAGTATTTATTAAATTTAATTACTACTGCAAGATTTCTGGTCTTCTTTTCTCTCCAAACATCACACAGTCCACTGCTCAACCACTGTGCCTCCAAACAATAGTGGTACTACTATATAAAGCTTTTAGTAGTATTTGACTCTAGTATTTAGAGCCTTTATTAGTAGCTACGACTATGACCAATTCCTAAAAGTAGTCAGTTTTGGAACCTACTATCTTGCTTGTCTCTGTATCATCCTAAGGTTGACTGGGAGAGAATGCCGAATGGCATTAAGTCCCCCTTTAAACAACAAAAATAAACGCTAAAAACATTCTAAAAATAAAATAAATAAGAAAATAATTGACAGTATTAATTTAAAATGCAAGATAATATCTAGAAATAATGGAATTGTATCCTGCTCTTACCTGTTCTAAAAGCTATTTAACGATGGTATTTGAGGCTATGTTCAACACCAGTTAATCTAGTCTACAAGAAAACTGCAGTATTCAAATGTAATTCAATTATGTAAATCGTGTACGGTGAGTTTATTTTCGTACCAACCTCGTTTGGACCTAACTAATGAGGTGTTGAATCCAGTATCACTACTTAATTCACACCTCTGTGAAACTTTAGAGGATTTATACAGGAAATGGCCGCTGGGAATTGCTCTTTTAACACTTTACTGACCATTTATGATCGAATGCAATATATATTTATGAACGGAATTAACTGTTAATTTTCTGCTTCATTTGTATCTAAATGAAGCAGATATAATGAGATAAATAAAGAGCACGGTCGTCGCTTCGTTATAACTATGCTAATCAACAGATCTGCGAGGTTAAGCTGCGCTTGCTGCGGTTTGTATTTCGATTGACGGCCATTCTTAAAATATCAAGAATCCTCCGTATCTAGGCAAGCTTTTGATCCTGATTGTCATGCACCTATGACAATCGTTAACGGAACCTAGGCTGAAGACTAAAATGCCTGACGACCAGTCGATTTTAAATATCGGTAAATCCCAAAAATTGGGTTGCGGAGATCTTATGCTAGTCGCTTTGGGTACAATATTCGGCCTCATTCAGTTAAATTGAATGTTGACCCGAACCCTATTTTGGAAAAGCTAGGAGGATGATGACGTCATACAAATGAAGCAGTGGTAGCCCATCAAAATGATGATACACAAGGCTTGTAGCCCATCCTTTATATGGGCATAAGAAAATTATCTAAAGGTTTGTTTTCCCGAAGAAAAAATAATAATTTAAGAGTTGACGCTATTGTTAAAATAAAAAGACTGTTAGTTTACAGTAAATCTACAAAAATGCATGCGTTAGATTGTAACCTCCATTTTCCTTTTACAATGATTTGACAGTTTACTACCTAACTAGATTTATTATAGTGAACTTGCTTACTTATTTTTACGGTGAGTCATCCAGAAAGTTTATTGAGGGTTATATAAGGCGATTTTATGTGTGACCGCTAGATGGTTATATATCCCATATTGTTTAATACAACTATCACTCCAGTATTCCCCAAAATATTAGGTTCGCAGGTATGTTTAGGTTTCAGGAGCGAACTTATTGCCATATGTACAAATCCAAACTCCGAACTGCTACCAGGATTTTTTTTTATGGAAGAGGGAGGCAAACGAGCAATCGGGTCTCCTGATGGTAAGTGATTACTACCACCCAGTGATACCCACAACACCCGAGGGGTTGCAAGTGCGTTGCCGGCCTTTGAGAAAAGAATAGGGTCGTTGACATCGACATGTCAACATCCGGTACGACTACCGGATCGGTAATTTATAGAAAACCCCAATAACATTGCTCGACCTGGGGATAGCACCAAGGATCTCTAGCATAGCAGTCGCGCTTATGACCACTAGGCTAATGAGGCAATTGTTATTGATATTGTTTAAGGGATCATCTTTTACTATGGGACAAACGAAAACAAAATCTGTTTTCCATTCCACATTTATGATCACAACTCAAAAACGTGTCTGGAAAATCATTTTTTTAATACTCCAGTCGTTTGCGTTTTTAATATTCGCTTAACTCATGGTAGCTAAAGGTCCTGTTAACTGTCCTGTATATAACTATTTGAATGAGGTGATAACTTTAACACGTTATAACAGCTACTTATCATATCCGTGCGGCGCGCGGGCGGCGACGTTAACATATGCAAGCGTTATTGATATCTGCCAATGAATCTTATCTATAAAATTATACCAATAAAATTCTATACGATATTTTTATAACCGTTTTTTTATGTAATATAATTGATATGTAATCTAAAACTGCTGCTTTTAAAATTGAGATAGAATGTTGAAGAGAAATTAATAACAAATTGAATACGGTGATGGGAAATATAATCAGGAAATGGAAAAATAGGGACATGTACTAGTTTGAACTACCCTAATTCATACATAGGTACCCCTTTAAGTTTGTCAGAAGTATCCGAGGTGGTAATAATGGTAGGGATGATAATGATGATGAAAAGTATATATTTTATGGACTGTAGTGCGTAAAACACTCAACAAGTTATAATAAAACAGACTTATAAAAGGATGCTCTGTATGTTTTTTCTGACTCTTACTGCGAGCAAGTCATGCTTGCAAAGGAAGCGGCGGAGAGAGAGATAAAAATTGACCACTTCTCTCACGATCCGTAGCAGACGCATCGGGCACCGGAGGGCGCAGGCAGACCTCCGACAAACATGTTCTGTGGCCTGTTGGCGGCTGAATTTAGGATTTCCACCACCCAACTAGATAATGGCCCCAGTTGCGGCACGCATGTGAAGAACCTTCAACTAGTATACGAGGAAAGGCTTCGCTAATTGACGGGGTCTAGCAACTGCTGGACCACAGCCTCATGTTCGTGGTGAATTTCGTGGATCCCATGGCCATGACTGTAGGGCAAGTGAAGGCAAGTGCGATTTTTAGTCTGTACGAGACCGACATACCCTGCCACCTCCCCGGGTGGTGAATTATTCATGTGGATTTTCCGTATCATCAAAAAATGCTCCGTGTCTTTCAGCTGTAATATAATTTTTATTAATTTTTACGACTTATAAACTGTAATTACGCCTGATTAATTTTATTTTAATAATATTATTACACATCATATGTGCTATGAATTGAATTGAATTTCTCCATTACGGAATTTTGTATTACTGTTTTTTGTATCTGACTTATAAAAATAATTGAATTAAATATCAGTATATCGAATTTGTGGGGCATGAGTGTACCAGAATGTCCACCAACAGAAAACGATGGCGAGATATCGTGAGGCGTATAACATCTGCCCCCGATAATGCTACTACATGACGACCACGACCGCTCTGCCAAGAGCGAAACGATTTAGAAGATATCGAATTTTGCAACGAAATGATTAATTAAGTAAATTAAATTTCGAATTTCGTATCTATGCCAATTTTGCAACTTAGAACGTAAGTACTCGTATCATGAATTTAAAATTATGTATATACTATCGTTTGCAACATCCATACATACATACACATTAGCCACTTAAAGCTGGGTACAATAATTACACGTCTGGCCGAAGCACCGGACGGTAACAGTGCACAAGTAGTAATAATTTACGGCATACTACTAGTTACGGGCCTACGACCATAATAACCAGTTAGATGCTACAACTTTACCTATCTTAGTACAGGCGGTTCCTCAAGATGTGTAACCATTAAGCTTTGTTGCACTAGAGTTTTGCTCGTGTATTTCCAGCGAAATAGTCAACACCTTCGCCACGGCCGCATGCTTACGGTGAGCGAGTTTACAATTAGATATATTGTACGAAAAAGTCGCGCCCTTCCTAGAAAAGTGACAATATACGAGGTTGAAATTTATGCATACTTTTTACCGCAGTGCTTGAAGACAAACGACTTTCACCAGTGTGTGTTAACAGTGATGACATACGGCACAGAGACGTGGTCGCTCACTATGGGTCTCATAAGGAAGCTCAAAGTCACTCAGCGAGCTATAGAGAGAGCTATGCTTGGTATTTCTCTACGCGATCTAATCAGAAATTAGGAGATCCGTAGAAGAACAAAAGTTACCGACATTGTTGAAAGACTTAACAAGCTTAAGTGGCAATGAGTGGGACATGTAGATCGTAGAACTGATGGACGCTGGGGCAAAAATGTTCTCGAGTGGAGACCACGCACCGGAAAACGCACAGCGCAGCGTGGGACGGCCTGGTAAAGGTCGCTGATATGATGATGATGACTTTATGTCCTGCATGTTTTCGTGATTTTTGTTCACGCCAAAACAGACAGCGACGGCGTTGAGCTCGCACACCTGGAACCAGATTACTGCAAGCACGTTCACAAATTGTCTCGCTGGAAACATATTCGCGGATCGTCAGTGTAATAACATTTTGGTTCTTATAAACAATTTGTCATTTTTTTTTTGTTTTAATCGGACATGCGACATAAAGAAGATCAATGATAACTCTATGATTCAAAAGGTATAAATGCCAATAATATTCGTCTAGATTTCTAAGTGGTTAGCTAAAAATATTGACCTCCGTTTTTTAGGCAGTAAAAATACTGCGTAAATAAAATTGAAAATACTCTCTCATATTTGGCTTAAAAAGTTAATGATAACAAAGAGTACTTACTCTACCTTTAGTATAAGTACTCTTTGCTCAGAAACCAAAGATACTTGAGGCAGTATCTGTACCCCAATAACGAATTTCTTACACCCATGTTGTGTTCTGTTCATTAGTGACTATGTTTTGCTTTTGTCCACAGATCTGAATTACGATAATTTGAAAACCGGTTTGTGTAAAACTAATTCGTGGTTACTAAGATAATAATGGAACACGACTGTATTTCGCTATTGCATGTACGTAGTCACAAAGCATAAGTTTTGTGATTAAGCACTGTAAAGTTGTTTTTTATTTATTGTAATAACATGACAAACAAGGATTCAAGAAAGGTAGGGCATAGTGGGAGTAATTCCACTCAAATTGGAGTTGCCGACTGGGGAAATACGTCCGCCTTGCAGAAAATCGAAGTGAAATAACACTGTTTTGAGCTGTGCTGTGTTCCTTACGGTGAGCAAGGTTGCCAGTGCTCCGCGAGGAAACGTTGTGTTGGCAGTGGAGGAACTTTGATCCTTATACTGCGAATCCAACCATTCCTCTTTCGTTTTACAGGGTCGGCAACACGCAAATGATACCCTTCGTGTTATAAGCGTCCATAGGCTACGGTAACCACTTACAATTAGGTGGTAAAAAAATCAAGTACTATTCAGTGAGTTTTTGACACAATTTGACATTTCTGTATTTCCTGGATTGACATCATATATTTTGGATGGGTTTTTGTTGTTTATATATTGTACGCCTCAGTAGGGAAAACATGTACATGCTTTTCTTTTCTTAACATCTTGCATACCTACTTAATAAAAATTGTGTGTAAACACATGGTTGATAAATAGATTTTATTTTGATTTTGAGGTGTTATTCATAAGAACAGAAATGGAAAAATAAAGGCAATAGCTATGTAAAATGGCGGAGGCATCGCGTCGCTTAGTCAGCTGTTAATGGCATTTGTATTTACGTGCAACCAGACGACGCCGGCTCTCCGTGGAAAATTTCGGGAAATACTATGTTGGATATACCTACCTGTTTTGTTTATTACTGTTTTTTATGTTTTTCCTGTCACAAAAATAGATTTTATAAATCCTTTGGGTGCCTGATCCTGTTTGTCTATGAATCTATTGTAATTCTGTAATGGAACAACTTGTGTCTAAGAAGTAACTAAGGAATGTAATACTTTTACATAGCCAGTAAGTCCCACTCTCGGCAAGGATCTATGTGAGTATTTAATATTTTTTTCCTAATGTTGGGCTTTTTTTTTATTAAGGAAAACATCCATGTCATCCCGTTCTTTACTCCATGTCCAATGCATCTCCGATAACTGTCTCAAGGATCCAGTTTTGTGTAACGCCACATCTACATAAAAACGCATAAGTAATTGGTACCTTCTACTAACTTGTTATAATGTAAATTTTCTTGCAGAAATTATTCTCAGCGCACACATTTTTGTAAAAGCTTTAATGATAATCCTATTAGGCTTATAAGTATGTGTATTATTACATGTTGAATTGCAATAATTACCAACAAAACCTTACTCGATTAAATAACATTACTTGCGGTAATGTAATACATAGGTGATGCATCACTTTAGTTGGACATATATTATAATTCTCGTTCATACTTTATGAAAGTAAATTATAGAAGAAATATGGCTACTGTACGGAATATCCATATTTTAATAGCAGAATGCGCTTTTAGCTTAGTTATCAAGTTGGCGCACGCAATCCTACAATTAGGCTTGAGACCGCGATGAATGCATATCGAAACTACGTTTTAGCACCTCAACAATACAATAATGCCTTCCGTGATTTTACGAAACTTTCAAAAGAAGGAATTGTGTTCCTTTCTGTTTGAAACCAAATTTGGGTCAGCATTTATTTAGCCTTTGTTATTATAATTGTATTCTTTACTTTCTTTCAACGTCTTTCTTTCTGTGACACTTTTTTATGATTTTTGCTTCAATAAATACCTACAGCAGCTAATTAGGACTGGTAGATATATTTTTTCTCTTTTAGAATTTTGTTAGTCATTTATTTCAGAAGCATTTTCCGATAGTGTACTAAGTAATTAGAGAAGAAGAAAAATGTGGATTTCAAGATTTTATTTATGCAAGTCTTTATATTAAGAAAATTTAATTGAAAGTAAAGAGCTATAATTAGCAAAAGATTTAATAATGATTTACAAAGTAATTTTTGCAAGTATTTTTTTCTGTTCATCATCTTATTGCATTTTAGTGGAGAAAACCATTACTTGGATTGTTGCTTGAGGTCCTAGTTTTTTGTGAAACACACAGATTTCGAATTTTAAAATATGAATATATTTAAACGATAATTTTATTTCAGCTAAAATCGAATAAGTTTTTAAATGAAAGCCTATAGAAAAACTTGAGCATCAATTTGACTCTCATACGTCATAAACGTCAATTGCCTATTAGTACTATTTGGTACTATAATTTCATCTAGCACAATTTCATAATAATTTCTTATTTCCTAATTTTATATTCCAAAATCATTATAATTTATTGTATCAGTAATATAATTGACCGATAACTTGTATGTGTAGTGTAAACTGTAAGTTTAAGTTCGTTAGTAAATAAAATATACTTTTGATTCTGGCGATTGTCTCGCCTTTTTTTGCTCTGTAAATGGGAGTTATAAGTGTGAGCTGAAAACCGGGGTTTGGCAACGCTCTAGAGTTACACAATAATCTAATTTGTAATTGTATTCTATTCTACTACCTATTTTAACGGCTCGATAAGTACCTACAGTATTCGAGCAATCGGTTACTGCGCTAAAGGTTGCGGGTTCGATCCCCGCACGGAATAAATACATATCATACTTCTTCCGGGTCTGCGTGTTAGTGTATGTAAGGTTTTTGTTTGTAAACGCACCAACAACGATAAAAAACCTAAAGATCTAGAAAGTCATTTAACAGACATTTGAGTTAAAAAAAAAAACTGTATTTATTACAGTTTTTTGTTATTTTGTATATTTACACGTTATTTGTTATATTGTTATGTAGGCGTATACATTTATGCAAAAACAAGATAAGCATTTGATAAATGTAGTCAAATATATTTTAATAACAACGTTAGCATATTTTAAAGTATTCGAATGATGTATTTTTATGATACGTAGCGTCAGGTGTGAAATTTAATATTGCAATATATTTGATTTACCACCGTATCTATTACATATAAAATAATACCTTCATTATCTCATAAAAACGTTGAAATGATTACTTAGATGGGATATTTGATATAATATGCTTTCATATGTACTTATTTATTACATTACACTAATAACAACATTAAGTTAGGACATTATTGGGATAACTGCCTCGTTAGTAGTCATTAGTCTAGTGGTTCTAAGTGTAACTGCTTCGCTAGAAGTCATGGGTTCGATTTTCAGGTCAAGCAAAGTGTTCTTGGGTTTTTCAATTAAATTCTCGATATCAGCTCGGGGTTTCAATTTGTGCTCGTTTAATGGCAATAGGATCGCCCCTATTACATGGGAACTGAACGTACTGGTGAATTGTGGGTTATATTGGTACACCTCTGCCTAACCCTTCGGAGAATACAGGCGTGATTGTATACTTGGGGATAATTTACAGAAATCCAGTCTAGTCAGTGAACTTGTGAATAGACTTCGCAAAACACCTCTTACTTTTACAGCTTTCATGTCCAGGTATGAATTGAATAGTATTGTAAGTAAATTAGCATTATAAACCTCTGCGCTTGAGAAACTCCTTATTCTTGAGGGTAAGAGATTTTGCCCTGGAGCGTGAAAAAGGTCACATTGACCAATCCCTCTGGAATCAATTCATATTTAGAATTCAAAGCTTTCTCAGCAAATACGAGTATCAAATGTAAACTGTAGGTAATATGATTCACCGATAGCGGCGTTTTAGCTCTGCTGATTCTATGAATTTAAGAAGTCCGGGGAATAAGAAGAATGAGAATACCAACATTTATTTATCAAAGAGAATACAATTTCATATGCACGTATTCTGTAACATTATTATTGCTTATTTACAAGCATTATGTTGTACGGAAACATTTGTAAGTCTTGTCTCGGGGCCTAAATATTTTTCAACTCTTTTTTTGTCTCGTGCGACTACTTCGCACCGATCAAGAATGTTTTATTTTTTACAGAAATAAACTTAAACTTATTTTTCTTCAGAGGAAGTTTAGAGACAGAGAGATATAGGGAAAAACAATCATCAAAATAGTGTAGGTATCAAACAATATTTTTAATACGGTATTAAAGTAGATATTTCATACCGACAAAAAACATTGAAGAAATAATGTATAAGAGATAGAGCTCCTTTTTACGGATGAAGCTAGAGGTTTTGAAGGAAGAAGCTTGCTAGCTTCTAGCTAGAACTTTACAAGGTACCTTGCTATTTCACATATTATCTTTAGTTTGCTGACAAAAGACCAAAGCATGGCGCTACGTCGAATAGCGGACACGAACGATTGACGGGGCACATGGGAACTGTATGCTAATTCAGCCGGCCGTATTTCGGCGCACTGTCAACGAGCTATACAGCCTGTACCTGCCCTAGAACGTGCATCGAACGTGGGCAAAATGCAAAAACTTCGAACAATCGGATGTTTGCTCACGAGTATCGGTATAAAAAAAGTTGTGCTATTTTACTGATAGTGTGAGAATTGACAGAAAATTTTGGATATTGTTGCTAACTGCGTGACGCAAAGTTTTGTGGTTTTGTCTCGTTTAAATTAAATTTTTAAACAAAATGCTTGGATTCCTAATCACCCTGAGAAAGTTCTTTTAGGTTCCTGTTCTTAATTTTTAATGGATGTAGCAAAAACTCCTATGTGATTCTTGATAAAATGAACAAAATGTTAATAAAACTAAATTATATTCTAAGCAAATTACTACACGGCGGGTCCCGCTATCGTTCGTAACTTGAAGACAATTGACATTTTACCATCTTGACATAGAAATGTTCTCACTCGTAAAAACAGAGGATTCTTTACATTTAAAACAAGCTCGTTAATCCGACGTTGAGCTAAAATAAAAGTAATAGCTGTGCTAATGGGTGTCCAAGCGTTACAATAAATAATTTATTCCGGCAACATTTCCTCACTCATTTTTTATTAAGCAACTAAAAGCTCGAAATAGACCGACAAAGAATAAGTTCATAAAAGAGATTTCTTCATGAATTATAAAATTGTTCACGGATGAAATTCAAATAACCTTACATAACAACCATCAAGCTTATACTCTCACGGTGTTAGGTAGAGGTGTACTAATGTACCTATACCCACAGTTCGCTGGTATGTTTGGAATAGAATAGAGTATTCTTTATGCACACCATAAACAAATTAATGGTATAATGGGCGGTTTCATAGTAAAAAGCGATCTCTTACAGATATTGTACAAAAAATATATATACAGTTTAGGTCCCATGTAATAGGGGATGAGCATATTGTCCTTAACAAGTACTACACCAAATTCGGATACGGATTGCTGCAAACGAAAATAAACACTACAATCGATCGTAAATCGTAATCAGTAGAAAAAAGAGACTGTTTAAAATAATTTCACTTCAGTACTAATTCTGTAATAATACTATTTTCTTTGTCGGCGCGCTAATTATCGCGTAATCGCTTTTACTAAAGTGTTGTGCACTGTGTATTTTTATTTATTTTATCGGTAGTACTGTCCCACTCCTGAGAAAAAGGCTCCTCCCCATTTTTTCCACTTTTCTCGATGTTGTGTTACTTCAATTCTTTAGGAAAACATCCAGGTCGTCTTGCAATCCTCTCCGTGCTCTGTTTCTCTCGATTAGCTCCAGTTTTGTGCAGTAAAAGCCCAAGAAATTTAATATTAAAACGTAATTTTAAATTTCTGTAAGGTAGCGTGTAAAGAGTTTTGTTAATTAAAATAAATTACGGAGAATTTACCCACCAATGTTCGGTCAAAGTTCCGTGCAAGCACCACTATCGCTCTATATTGAGATTGATGATCAGTTTTGGTTAGGTTAAAGTATTTTGGACGAGGATTAATAATCTCTCGCCTTGAACATGAATGTCGAGGAAGCTACACATAAAGCGGACATGGAAAGGGTATTAAACAGTGGCTTCAATAAACGGCCCAATAAGTTATGTAAAGTGCGGGTGCATCGCGTTACATTACAACCCCTACATGGCCCGTCGGGGTTGGGACGCATGCGCTCGCACCGCCGGCCGCGCACGGCATATGCGGAATATTAAAGGAGGAAAGAGAAAAAAATTAACTTGTGAAGCCATTTTCGTCTATCGGCGGCCCCCGCGCCCGCCGTAGGGTTTCTGTGATGCAGGCAGAGAGGCTCGCGCGGTCGCCGCGACCGAACGCCCCGCTGTACCGCGCACGACCCGCTCGCGCCGCCGCGACTCGCCGTGCTCCGAGCACCGACCGGTCCGCCCGGTCTTGTGATTAAACCTTGTGCGACACATTATAATTGTGCAGTGTTATTTGGACATTTGAGAAGCTTTCGCTCCGTGAACACAGTGTTACTGTCTAGCTAACTAGAACTTAACTTCTAAGTGCAGTTTAACTTAATCGTGAGTGTAAGTTTTTCGGAAGTTTAATTTTTATCTGATTCAGTGATATGTCTTGTAAAGTGAACTTAACTGTAATCTGAAGTCGTGTCATGTGCCGCGTCTGTTTAATTGTCAAGTTTGGTACGGAATAGTAGATAATTTAGTAAAGTCGAAACTTTTACAAGTTACTCTACATTCTCATTCGTACATTTGTGATTTTGGTCCAGTTCAAGTTCAACAACTTATGATCGCACCCTTACAGGTATTGTAATCATTACTACATTGTGCTTATTGGCATAATCAATGTTTTATTTTTAATTTATTATTATATAATCTATATACATTCATTCTTTTGTTTCATTTTATTAGCTTCGTGCTTATTTACCTACTTGGAGATCAATTTCGATATAGTTGATGTCTGATACATCTGTTGCGTTTATTGCTTTACGATCTTAATTTATTCTTTTCATTTGTGCTCTTGTTAGTGATAAAATATTTTCACCTGTTCATCGTATCAGCTGTCCCGCAGAACCGGCTCCGGATATAGGTACTTGGGGAGCCCAAATATTTCAAGAAAGGTTACATGGGGACACCGTAAAGGATCAAAGAGCTATAACATGGAAGAAAGAAACTATCTTATGAACTCTCATAAAGTTTTAATGGCATTCTGAGGATATAGTAAATCAAATCTTTTATTTATGAAGTAATAACAGTGCGACAGAGTGCACTCTAAAATAGACTTGTATAATAAAAATCCATACTCCGCCCAATAAATTATCGGAAGACGTTCTTTTTATTGGAGTAACGAATGGTGAGATGAGTAATGGCGTAAGTTTGTCCGATAAATCATACTTTCTGAAACTGTGAGGAGCTTGCGACGTGGGGGTAGTATTTGGCAAGAGCAACCCTCTCTTGTTAGTTTTGTATCACACACTTATCGGAACTGCAATCAATGGCATGGAAGAAACAAACGCTAAAATTTTCGTAGACTTCCAAACTTTTGGATATGAGAAGCAAGTAAATGATAAATAAATTGATACAAGATGATTCGTGAGGCTATTAAATCCAAATTTTAACAGAGGATGGCTGGGTCTTACCACCTGCTTGGATTCCGGTTATAGTTTTATGACTTAAATCAAAATTTAGGCTTACAACCGCAAGTCCAAAGGATACGGTGAGCTCGTTCTGTGTGAATCCAATTGCCAATAATTAACAAAAATATAGGGTAGCCAGTAATTGTAACATCTAGACGCCCACCCCCTCAGTGTATCCGTGACCATAGACGCTGTAAAGGGTCCGAAACATCGGAAATAATAATATCAATATACCGCGATAAAATCCGTATAAAGTAGTTTTATTTCAAATTTATACAAGTTTCAATTTACATGCAAATAGCACGAAGGCTAATAATATTATGATTGTAAACGCTAAACCGGCTTACAAGAATGAAATTGAAGTCCACTTATGGTAGGTACCTACCCAATTTGTCATTGTTGGTCATGACATTCGATAGATGATAGTTACGCTAATAGAACATAAACAACAACATGATTGGGAGCCAAAACGATCTAGTGGGAGGGTACTAAAACTGGTAATTGTAGAAAAGCGATTCTTGTGAAGAAAATTGAAGTGCTAAATGGTACAAGGGCCGATGGCCCGTGAAATCACACGTCGAGTGAACCGATACCATTTGATGAACTATTGTTTAGGAATGTAGTCGCTAGTCATGGGCGGAGGCGCATTTGACTCGCACTTAGATTTTGTATAGAAAGATTTTCGAATCGTGAATTGAAATTTGGTGTGGAAATTTTGATTATTATAATTTTCTGCGAGATGTCACGGATAAAATAATTATTTAACTAAAATTATATTGAAATTGTTGTCGATGAAGTCTGTGTCAATTACAAATTTTAATAGGAATTGCAACAAGTTGTTTGTTGAATAATCGTTTCGAAAAGGCGTTAAAATATTCAAATTTTACTACAGCAGAAATATTATTATATTGATGTTATTAGAAATGTTTCCTTTCTGATAAATCAGGATGATATACGTAATATTATTATCTAAATTGATTAGACACAGTCACTATAGGAAGGGCGGATTATGAATATCGAATATCACAGAGAAATTATCGATAGCCATAAAAAGGCGTTCCCACGTTGTCGGAAGCAGGCACTGGATCGCCACGCTTCGGTACTTTGCTCTTTCACTATTGTCCCTTTGTCCGCACTTAGCTCCGTCAGCCCGTCAAAAGAGCGCCTCTTATTCCATGGATCTAGTTTGCCGCACTTAATTCGTATTGCATCATTCGTTCCACACCATTTTCTTTTTTTAACATCGATCGCACCGATAACTCCCCCAATATCGTGTCGTGTCGTGCATTTGTAACAAAATTCTCTACACTACTTGCCTTATCATATTTTTCAATCGGCGATTTGCTAGTTTATAATTATATACCCGTACCACAATAGTTTGTAACGTATAATTTAAAGGCTTATTATGGAGCTCTTAATTAGTAATTTCCTAGTCGGGCTATGGTTAGCCGCCTTCATTTAGTTGCAACAGAGTTCAAGAACATACCGGCCAGCAACACTAGTGAAATTTGCATTCTTGCTTCGCCTCCACTGACATAGCCTAAGGACCACCCGCGTTGAAGTGCCTCCGATTCAATACCAACTTTATATCATCGAGATAAAATTTCAAATCAAGATTCCCGTTTCTCATAATACCTATTGCTTGCAATAAGACGCTCTACAATCTACTCGCGCAAATTTCAATATGCGTACCGGGAGAATATTTTATGTCGGTTCCCTCATCCCATTCTGTTCAGAAACAATATTAGTACCTATTACGTAAAGAAAAAATTAAATGAAGACTTTAATTTGCGGTAAACATCTCCTGCAATACCGTAAATAGAAACTCTCAGTAAGATTTTTTAATCTTCGTCCAACATCTCGAATAATACAGCTGCAGCATTCGAATCTCATTAGCAAGTGAAACAAGAGAAAAAACCCAGAGCAATAAATTTTAGCAAGGCTCAAGTGGAAACGTTTACGGTTCCTTTTAATTTGGTTGCCATTGTCGAGGCGTCCCGCTGCGCGCCTCCCGTTGGATTTCTTGCTAGAATTCCAGCTGTTTCAAACATTACTTACTTCTTATTAGTTGATTACTAAAACAAATTAAATGTTACATTTGTGGGGCGTAATTCAAATAATTATAGATTCTTATATGTTTATGATTATAATATCTAATAACCATATATGGAATAGAATAAATCCAAAAGTAACAAAACGGCAGTATTGCAAGAACACAAAAAATACACCATGCACCGGGTCGGCAGATGCAAAAGAGGCTGAGCCTCAGGATCGTAACGTATATCATAAATCAAAGTGGATTTTATGATGGTGCCAATAGCTACTTCTCTGGACATATTTCGAGGAAGGCGTGTTTATTTTAAATGATTGAAGTAATTCCAAGGGTCCGAAGGAGCCGCAGCTGAGTGTGAGATCGATGACGTTGCGTTTTCTTGCCGCGCCGTCTGCGAGCCCACAGATAATATTAATATTAGCCCAGCTATCGATGGCAGCGATAAACTTGTTTGAGTGTGGAAAGATACCATACTACTACATCAATCATCCGGTAGTAATTTGAAAACATGCAGCTGCGGCTTTACGATAAAACAATAAATAACCTTCACTATCTGAGCTTATGTTCATTTCATTATCATTGCCCAAAATATGTGTATTCTTTAATTCAGCGAGCGTTATTACCAAAGAGATTTTATTACCAAAGAGACACGTGTTTTGCGATGAATCTACACCAACTGCGACCCAGCTGTGAGGAGCAGAACGTGCCGTTCTGGCTGCACATTAAAATTCCCACACATAAAATTCAATGATAAAAAAAGGTTCGCCCGATGGCCCCTTTCCTACTCACAACAAACAAGCAGGTAAGCGAATCTTTACGAGCCCAACAAAATGAAATATGCGCAATCCGGTGAAGGATTTTACATCTTATTACTGCTGCGAAAAGAGTCAGTTCATAAAAGTGAAATACTAACAATGATCTTTCGCAACATTTCGAAAGAATAAAAACTTTGTTTTCTTTTCTATTGTCCAACAAATATAGATGATGGCGTAAAAAATCCTTTGGTTTTGATAGGTCTTTTGGAGGTTTTTGGTTGGCAACCCCTTTATTGCGGTTGATTGTACCTTATAAGGTTTGTTTCCTCAATGCATCCGTTGTATTTAGTGTTTTGATTACATAATGGAACTAATGAAAATGAATGAGTTGGAACACACGTATCCGCTTCGAAAAACATAACAGAATAATGCATTAAGCGTATGTGTACGTATAAATCATTGATTCTGAGAACGGGTTTGTTTGCTCTAGAACCCGACGTTTTAAGATCATTGACACTACAGATGTCAAGAGACGATCTGTGGGTAGGTATATGCCTCTCGTAATATTTCGGGTCCTTTGAATTTACTCTCATCAATAATATTATGATGGATTTCGTCTAATCATTGTAGGAGTTTAAACCGGCCGTAACAAAGTACTTGTAAAACATTCCATTGTCGCACGAGTCACTGGCTCCCATCAAAAAATTATAAACGGTGAGGTGGTCAGAGCAATCAAAACCAGAGCATGTGAGAAACTATTGCGCATAGACCATTTAACCTCTACAAACGTAATGTTAAGGTCGTTTCAGAGGTCATACACCGCTCTCTTGCAAACGAACAAGGACAATTTTTTCTTTCTAGTTAGCTTACAAAGAACTTTTACAGTTCTAAAGAAAAATGATAAAAGATATTCTATTGATTTTCGGTGAATCGCGTTTGAAGATACCAATACTCTTCACTGTGATTGCCATTGATAAAAACCTATCGAGCTGTTGTTGTTAATAGGTAGGTGTTGTCATTTCGCCTTGCACGATTGAACATTCTATTAGGTGTGAGCTTTTTATTCTCGCTAATAAGCAGATACGTGTTATCTAGCAGCAAACATGATTAAGTACACCTATGTTAGTAGTGTTAATTAATTTGTTCAAACACAAACTCCGTTATAAAGAATGGTTAATGCAACGTAAACATTGCTACAACAAGTTCTTCGCGAGTACAAGAGGTTGCTTTAGTTATGGTATATCGAAGGTGTTTGCTTACACTATTTTAAAATTTCAAATGAGATTGATGGCGGGCCATCTGAGGCTATGTTGGTAACGTAACTGGTTACGGTTAGCCACGTCCAGCGCTGGGCGAGTAATCAAAACAATAATGTTATGATAGGAGGCGGCGCGGAGCATCACTGTTTACTTTAAACATTCGCCGCCGGCCGCGGTAAGATTATATTCCTTGTAATGCTATACCCAAGGGCTGTGTGCTTTACCTCCATAGGTACCATTGTTTAACGGTCTTGCTGTTTACACAAATTACTTTAAACAATTCGGTAAACACCAGGCATTTCATCACAGGTAGTCTGTGATAGTAACTATTAATCTTCTGTTCCACCGACGCAATATTCTCAACGGTTGCGTTGTGTTCGGTTATAAATAACTGAAATGTTATTTACATCTCTTAATACGAATTGATTGAAGAGTTATTATTAAATATTTTTTACGATTAAACGACGCACAACAACTGCACTGTAAGTAATATTCTCGTTAACCTAATCGTTCAACAACTGGTTTGAAATAATTCTTAGCGGGTTGCATCACAACCGTTCTATGGGCAAACGGTTCTGTAATTTATATTTAAAATGAGATAACATCCACTTCGGAATTTTATGTCAAACATAAAAATCGACGTAAAATGTTTATGGCGTCACGTAAATAATTATTTCGTTATTTAACAACAAACATCGTAAATAGTAATTCTAGAAGGTACTTCATAACATTCTTGACAAAGATTATTGATTCGAACTCAATCAAGTCGTAAACTGTACGTGTTAATGGTATAATCAAAACTTCCTAAGTAACAACACGAAAACCGACTCGGCGAGAGACATACTCCGATGTAATTAAATTGTTTACATTGAAAATCGATTATTGAGTTCAGGGTGTGTATAAGTTAGGTGGCCATAACTCTGAATTTCGTGCAGTTGACTTCCGAGCCCCGACGTGCGAGGGAATCGAACTTTACTGCCTATAAAGTCTTTATTGCCCATTGTCGACGATTATTACTTAACCCTCATGACTTATGAACTAATAAATTCGATCTTTTCATGCCGATCGTGCTTACGATTTCACTCGTGCGAGCTTTCGAAGTAAATAAAAGGCGCAATTTTGAAGTTTCATCGTTATCAAGTGAATTTAAGAGTAGGTGCCCGAGTACTCGAGCAATGATTAATGCGGCCCTGCCTTATTCGGTACCGAGTCGGAATCAGAATACCGATCCGACTAAATAAGAACATTAAAAGCGTGCAATGCCGCGTGCGTGAATCAATAGATTAGATGGAAATAAGCTTAAAATATCTCCGTATGGTCTGGCTGTAAATAACTTGTTTGTAATTGCGGAGCCGCGATTGTCTGCTACTATAAGGAGGGCGGCGCTGTTTGATAGCAATCTTGGCTGGGCCTGCCTTGGCTCCCTTTCTACCTTTTGCGTATTTGAGTGCTGTTTGCGTGTTACCGTTTTCGGTCATTGCTTAAGTAATACAACGTCAGTGCGCACAATATGTCATTGTAATAGACTACATAAATATTCTAAACTGAGTTGCTATTAAACCTTTTAAGTGCAGTAATATTATCATGGGAGTACAATAACATTGCATTATTGCACAAAGGATATGAACAAGAGAGTATAACATCTAAGAAGTTCCATCGGCCTTATTGAAAGCCGTGCTTGCTTTATACTGTCCCCCGCTTTCTGAGGCATAAAGTTATTTTCACAACAAAGCACGCGGAGCCTGTGAGCTCCTTATATTGGACCTCTCTTGAGCCGACCCATTGTAATCTTAATGCCGTATTATATTAATGCGATAAACATCTCTGAGATCTCTTTGCTCATTTTTTTCGTGAATTATAGTGAGTTTAATATTAGCAGGGTACAGTCTGTTAGACGAGACGTTTCTCTGGTTACGGAGCCTTATCTTAAATCGATCCGAGGGGATCCAATTCTATGAACGAGAAGAGAGTACAGACCTACTTTACAATTTTCGTGCGGTTTAACAGGCTTTATTGAAACGATATTTATTTGATAGCTCATCAAACTCGTATAAGGCTTGGAGACGCTCTGAATAGCTTAAATAATGGAGGCTACGGACGTCATCTCATCAATGTCACATGCTATTAAATATGTATAATACGGAGCGCATTAAAACACTTATGTCGGATGACAAGGCATGAAAATCCAAATTTACTGAGCATATTACTATGGAGCGAGAGAGCACGGCGAGCCACGCACAATGAAACTTTGAGCCTTCCCTGAATAATTGCCGTATTTAACTGTCGAGATTTAGTGTCCCAGCTTGCACCACAAAAGAGTATTTAGTTCGTGGAAGAAACTAAAAAACTATTGTTTGTCGCGCTTCAGACAAAATAATCGCATACATTTTATTTGATGGTTTTACGTTTAGTAGGAAATTGAATGCCGTACAAGGAGTAGATTGGAAGCCCAAAAAGCGTAAACGATTTGATTTAAAATAAAGCAATAAGGAAAGAGTCGGCATCTTAATCAAATTTGTGAACTTTGACCGACATTTTTGTCTAGTGGAGCAAGATTAGGAAGCTTTTAGGCGCTTACAAGGGACCAATCACCAAGGTCTCTCAGGCGATCAACACAAGAACTTTTTAAACATTTTAGTAACCTTTCATTACTGACTATTTTTGCCCGTGATTTTGTGCACGTGGAATTAGTAATTAGGGTAGCTTATTTTTTATCAAATCTGCTTTTTATTTCTAACGAAATGTTAAAGTTAATAAAAGCCTTACAGTCCTTTTTCAATGAAACCCAACTTCCAACCTCCTTTTCACCCCCTTAAAAGTCATCCTTTAAGGGGGTGAAGAGGGGGCAGGAAATTCCGGGATAAAAACTATCATATGTCCTTTCTCGGGAATCAAACTTCTCTACAGGTACCAGTTAGCGAAGAGGTAAGAGACGGACACTGCATTTATAATATTAGTAGGTATGGACTAGTAGCCCGCCCCTTTTTTTGTAGTACGAAAAATCCTCATGGGTCCTCCACCACCCGGGGAGGTGGCAGGGTATGTCGAACTCGTACTGACCAAAAACCGCACTTACCTTCACCTGCCCTATAGTCATGGCCATGGGATCCGCGAAATTCGCCACGACCATGACATGACAGGCTGTGGTCCAGCAGTTGCTGGACCCCGTCGATTAGCGAGCCCTTTCCTCGCATACTGATTTTAAGGCACGCTTCGTCACAAGCGTGCCGCCTATTGGGGCTATTATCTGTTCTGGCCACAGTAACCCGCACATGCTTAGCACGGATATTTTCTTAACTTATAGGTAACCTAGTTTTTGCCTGAGGTCTTACTCGCATCTTGAAGGGCTTTTTCAGGAAAAGGTAGCCAAGGCCTAATCTTTTACTGTACGCAGGCGTGAAAGCGAAAAGGATAGATAGACAGACATACAGAGTGACTTTCCCCTTTACAATATTAGTAAGGATCTTTGTATAGGTGGACAATTTTTTCATTCAATTCAGTATTTTTTGAAATTGTTCATTACAAATAAACATACAAAAAATAAAGTTTTTCTCTTTATAATTTAAGATATTTAGATTATTAATTAATTTAGGTGTTTATTAACTCATAGCTGTACAGTGCAGGTTTATATTCAGTATATGAGTTGATGATGAATAAAATAACACAAATAATAGAATGGAAAGCTATATCACCGGAACTGTCACTTACAACAATTCTAATGGAACCAGACAACATTAATTCTAGATAAAAAATATATTTCACACAAAAAGTGTTAAATTAGCCTTCATAAATCATAATACGCTTACTTAAAAACTTGGTTCACAGCCAAGAACAAATGTTTTCGTACACTCATTGTTTCGAACGCAGTAATAAATTACGCGCTCTGGGACAACTCCCGTACGTAGTGCCGGTCGTACCGCTTAACTATTGCTACTGGGTAGCCGGCCCGTGGTATCGCCTTTGAGCGCCTTTTAGATGAATAAATGAAACACTAATTCTTTTCAAACACCACCGCACAACACTTTTCTTTCACTAAATAATTACTTGATTTCCAGTACTCATTAAGGCCCCGACACCGTTTACTAACGTACCACTAATCTTTACCTTATAGAGGCCCGCAAAAAATGTCTGTTTTCGACTAATCTTTTTCATTACGTGTTGTGCGGTTTTTAGCCTTTATTTATAAAAATCTTAAATCTATTTATACAATTTCACAATATTCTAATACTTAATGCTATTTTCCACACATATATAATCTTTTTTGTACACAAATATTACTAAATTTTCCACATTCTTATATTTTTCTCGTAAATTGCGGGATTTACTTACAATTTTTGACATTAATACTATATCCCGCCCCTCCCTTATATAATAATCTTTCTTTACATACTTAAAAATATAAATTGGTACCTAACCTATATAAACAAACATAACAAGATTCATCGACATTCCAATTTGACAAATTATCTAATACGAATCAACCTTAACTAAGTATTTCTTACAATTCAACGCAACTAAATTAGCTATAACTTATAGATATAACTAAGATTTATATTTGAACTTGTACAACACCATATAAAATCACAAATCCCGACCAATTAAACAATATTTCACCAATTGTACGTTCAGTTAGACTAACACTGTTTCGTCGCCGACATTCTCCCCCTCGTGCGCAGCACCCTTCTCTTTCTGCGGCGACGCGTAAGGGACGATCACGACGACTCTGGAACTGGGGCGCCTCATCACGCCTCCCGTTGTTGCGACGTCCACCACCCGGACACGTCCGTCAGGACCCGGATAGGTACGGTGTATCGTACCCTTCGGCCAGTGACCACGGGGTAAGGTGTGGTCACCGATGACGACGACATCTCCCACCTGAAGATCTCTCCCGGCTGCTCCTTGAGGCACCTGCCGCGGCAGCAGAGTGGGCAGGTATTCGCGCATCCACCTGTTCCAGAAGTGGTCGGCTAGGCGTTGTGCTGTCTTCCAGGTGTTAGGCCCAACCAACTCTCGGTCGGAAAAGACGCCTATGCTGGTGGCGCCACAGGATCGCCCAATTAAAAAATGGTTGGGCGTCAAAGCTTCCTCTTCTGTCGGGCTCAGATCGGTGAGTGGTCGGGAGTTGACCACATGTTCTGCTTCCAGGAGTAGAGTATGCAGAACTTCTTCTCTGGGATGTCGCTCTCGGAGTGTGACGCTCAGTGCGGTTTTAATGGAACGCACCAGGCGCTCCCAAGCGCCGCCCATGTTCGGCGCCCCCGGGGGAATGAATTTCCAGGTTATCCCCAGAGGTTGTGCTGCGGCGGCTAACTCAGAAGTTTGCAGGGCTTCGATGGCTTCCTTCAGTTCTCGATTGGCACCTATAAAGTTGGTGCCGTTGTCGCTGAAAATGACTTTAGGCGTTCCTCTTCTTGCGATGAATCGGCGTAGTGCTAATATCATGGAGTCTGTAGACAAGGATGTTGCCAACTCTATGTGGACAGCTCTTATGGTGAGGCAAGTGAACAGAGCTCCCCACCTCTTCTCATGGCGACGTCCGATGGTGATGGTCATGGGACCAAAATAATCCACCGCCGTATTATGGAATGGCGGTGTCCCATGCCTTAGGCGCTCGATCGGCAGGTCTCCTTGCGGCAGGATCGTTGGTTTCGCTCGGTACGTCTTGCACCACTGGCAGGTGTTGGCTATTGACCGGAGCACAGTTCGTAGGCCAATCACGCAGTACTTCTGTTGGATCTCGTTCATCACGGTCAAGTGGTTACCATGATTGAAGATGCGGTGATAATGTTCGATGAGCAGTCTGCCAACGTGATGTCGACCATCTATTATGGAGGGCCTCTTGAATTCGCTGCTCACTCCGTATGCGGCGTCTAGTCGCCCGCGCAGTCGTAGTATGCCATCTTCCATCGTGACATCCAATTTTCTAAGTCGACTACTCTTCTGCAGTTGTTCTTTTTTCTGTAGCCTCTTGCAATCTTCTGGGAAACTTTCTCCCTGGCTTCGCTGTATTAGCAGCCTCTCCGCTTGTTGCATGAGGGATTGTTCTATCAGGATCAACTTCCTTTTTGGACCCTGCTCACAAATCATCGTTTTCATTGTCAAGGTCTTCTTCCTTGCAGTCTTCTTCCAGGTGGGGTCTGCTGCTTCTTCCTTCTGTTTCGCGGCGTACACTCTTCTGGGCTTACATAACATCACAAATTGTAATACCCTCGCCGTTGCTCTTAGCAATCTCACCCAACTGGAGAAACGTTCGGGGTCAGGGGTCACACTATCCTTCTTCAAGTTTACTGTCGCAGTCACATTGGTTTCCTTTTCTTCACCAGTCTTTGTCAGCTTCGTGACCTTGGGTTTGGGCCAGTCTTCTTCGGTGGCGTAGAGAAATGCTGGTCCAGTGAACCACCTGTGGGTGACGCCAAAGTCGCTGGGAATTTTCCTCGTCGCATCGTCCGCCGGATTCATGGCAGTCGGTACCCAGCGCCATTGTTGTGGTTTCGTCGTCTCCTCAATCTCCGCTAGTCTGTGGGCCACGAACGTTTTAAACGACCTTGGGTCCGTCTTTATCCAGGACAGAACGGTGGTAGAGTCGGTCCAGTATACGGTTCTCGTCGTCTTCAGTTCCAGTTCTTCTCTGATGGTTGACGCTAGTCTGGAGGCTAGAAGCGCTGCTTGCAGTTCCAGTCGAGGGACTGATATGGGTTTCAGGGGTGTCACTTTGGCTTTCGCCGCTATCAAGATGACACTAACGCTTCTGTCTTCGCTCTCCGTCCTCCAATACGCGGCGGTTGCGTATGCCGTTTCGCTTGCATCGCAAAACATATGAAGCTCCCCCTCGGTGTTGTATGGGGATATACACCGGGGTATCACGATATGCTGAAGAATCTTCAAGGAGGCTAAGTATCTGTGCCACTTTTCGTTCTCTGGTGGCTTCACTTCTTCATCCCATCCGACTCCGCTTCTCCATATGTCTTGCATCAACTTCTTTCCTTGTATGAGGACAGGAACAATTAGGCCCATGGGATCAAACGTCGTCATCACGGCGCTGGTCACTTGTCTCTTTGTAGGCGCCGTGTCACCCTTGAGAACGTCGTTAGGTGTGTTCCGCAGGTTCGTGTTGAAGCCCAATGCATCTTGCTGTGTCATCCATTTCAAACCCAGCGTCTTTTCCTCCTTGTTGACGATAGAGACCTCGTTCTGGGCATCGGTGGTGTCAGTCTTCATTGTATCCAGCAGAGACAGTCTATTAGATGACCAGCCTCTCAGCTCAAATCCCGCCTTCTTATGGATGCTGTCGACTTCTGAGGCAATCTTCCGTGCCGTTTCTTCATCTCTAAAGCTATGGAGGTAGTCGTCCATATAATGGTTCCGAATCACTGCTTTTGTGGCTTCTGGGAAATCGTTCTTTACTTCTTCGGCGTTCTTGTTTTTTATGAAGATCGCAGTACAGGGTGAAGATGTGGCTCCAAATATCACCGAGGTCATTCTGTATTCCTTGCAGGGTTCGTTCTTATTCTCTCTCCACAGAAAACGTAAGCAATCTCTGTCTTCTTGGCGTATCCTTATCTGCAGAAACATCTCTCTAATATCCGCGGCTAGAGCAACTGGGCCTTCCCGGAACCGTAGTAGCACTCCAAACAGGGATTGCAGTAAGTCTGGTCCAGGCAACAACATATCATTCAAGCTCTTGCCATGCGCCTTGGCTGCCGCGTCGAACACAACTCTCAGCTTCTTCTTCTGCGGGTGTACCACTGAGAAGTGCGGCAGGAACCATCTTCTGTCGGCTCCAGTCGTCGGCGCTTGCTCTGCGTATCCTTTGTCCAATAAGTTCTGTATCTGAGCAGAGTATTGCTTTTTCAACTCGCCGTCCCTTTCTAGCTTCCTTTCCAGGATATGCAGGCGCTTCTCTGCTAGATTGCGACTCTCTGGTATTTCCTCGTTCTCTTTCTTCCATAACAAGCCAACTTCAAATCTTCCGTCTTCTAGACGCTTGCTAGTTCCTTCTAGTATCTGAAGGGCTCTCGCGTCTGCATCAGTGCTGGGTCGTTTCGGTGCTACTCCTAGGGACTCGATGGAGAAGTGATATTTCATGATTCGATCTAGGTCATCCTCTGGTTCGTTAAGATGTAGGCATGTGTCGATGAAGTTAATCGGTCTTGAGTCACAACCATGCAGCACCCAGCCGAGAGATGTCATCGAGGCCACAGGTTGTCCCGCACGTCCTCTCTTCATTGACCTAGTTACGATCAACTCCCAGTTGTCTTGGCCTATTAGTAGCTTAGGCGCCTGTTCCTCATAGCAGATGTACTGAGATATCTCCTTCAGGTGAGGGTACTTACTGATGTCCACTTCTGTGAGTCGCTGAGGGGTCAGGTTCAAGTTGTCGATGGTTCTGACTCCCTTGAGTGTAGACACTTTAGCGTGATGAGCTCCTTTGATGTTCAGTTGAAGTCTTCTTGAGTTGGCGTTCAGTATGCACTTTCCCCCCACTGTTTGTAGGGCAAACGCTTCCGTAGGGCCCTCGGCTTCCAGCTCCTTCGCTACCTCGGAGTCTAGCAGGGAAATGGTTGATCCCTCATCAAGGAGTGCGAGCACTGTCACTGTACGTCTCGGGCCAAATAACTCCACTGGTAGCATCTTCAAATACGCCTTGTTGACTCTGGTTGCAGACACTAGGTTGGTTGTCACTTCTGTAGCTGTGTCGACTTGCTGCTGGTTGCTAGGGGCATGCTGCTGCTCGGATAGGGCATGCTGTGGTGCGACATCTGCATGCAACAAACGATGATGCCATCTCTTGCAAATGGCACATCCAGACCTCCTGCATGTGTCCTTGCGGTGTCTGCTGCGTAAACACTTGAAGCATAAACGTAGCTTCTTCACTATCTCCCATCTATCTTGGTTCGAAGCATTCAAAAATTTTCTACACTCGGTGAGATAATGTTCCTCTTCACAGTGTGGGCAGACGATCTTATATGTTCCCGTTGGAGTAGGCTTGTTATAACCTTCCCTTGTTACGTGGGTTGCATGCTTATTGAAGGCCCGTCGATTTTTATCTGTGTTCTCGGGCGTCGCGAAGGCCCCACATCTATCAGCTTCTCTATTTAAAAAGTTTGCAATATTTACCATTTCAGGCAAGTGACTGTCCATTTCCGCAGCATAGTCGTACCACCGGAACTTAATCACTGTTGGTAACTTGTCCACTATAAGCTTCACTATTTCAGGCGAGTGTAAATATTGCGGCTTAGAAAGTCCCTTTATAGCCGCCACACTATTGTTAATTTGGTTAGCAAACACACATATGTCACGCGCACTTTCCGATGGCTTATTCAATGTCTTTATCTTGTCCAGTTCACATAACACTAAAGCGTCTGGGCGACCGAAACGACGTTGCAATGCTTGCATCACCTCACTAGGCGTACAGTCCGAATACAGGAGGCTCTTGATGGCGTCGCGCGCCGCACTCTTCACTGCTCTCCTTATTCTCGCCATATTCTGCACATCGTTGAACATTATCGCTGTATCTTCATAAACAGTTTTGAAGGCCATCCATTCTGAGATATTTCCATCGAAATAAGGGAGCTCATGTATATATTTCGGCGGTTGTTGCTTCGTATTCAATGCCTTCACAATTTCCTTAGCGAAAACAGCGATGTCACTCTTCCCTTTGTCGCTCTTCTCAGCATGATGAAGTTCGTTGGCCACTTCGTTGTCCATCATTATTTCTTCATGCACTGTAGTCTGAACCCACTTCTGTACGTGAGCGGTGCGGTCCTCGGGTTCCTGGTCCTCATCAGAACTGATAGCCTCTTCTTGTTGAATGCGCTCAAGCCTAGCCCGGGCGAACGCCGCCGCAGCCTTGGCTTGTTCCAGCTCCAGACGCGCTAACTCTTCCTTGGCTTCAAATTCCTTCTTCCTTGACCGCGTTGATCTCACTGAAGGCGCGCGCGGGGGTCCCAGTGGCACTATAGTCATATTCGAACCCCATTCCTTCCTTTGACTTTGTTGTATAGGCGCTTCCTTAATAGCTTTCTTAGGTTCAGTTTGTCTTGAAGTACTAGAAGCCGTAGTAGTTCCCGTCGCTTCTGTTCCTGTGGTTGCTTCGGTGGTGCACGTGGCACTACTTGACGCCGTTGCCTCAGTTCCCGACGTAGTCGCAGCCGTCGACTCGGTGGCGCCCTCTGACGATTCTTCTGCTGACCCTCTGGTCCGCTGAGGCACCCCCTTGTTCGACCGCGTCACCGGCATCTCGATAAACTCTTCAATTATTCACTTGTAGCACTCGGCGATCCGGCTCGAAGGACCATATGTTTCGAACGCAGTAATAAATTACGCGCTCTGGGACAACTCCCGTACGTAGTGCCGGTCGTACCGCTTAACTATTGCTACTGGGTAGCCGGCCCGTGGTATCGCCTTTGAGCGCCTTTTAGATGAATAAATGAAACACTAATTCTTTTCAAACACCACCGCACAACACTTTTCTTTCACTAAATAATTACTTGATTTCCAGTACTCATTAAGGCCCCGACACCGTTTACTAACGTACCACTAATCTTTACCTTATAGAGGCCCGCAAAAAATGTCTGTTTTCGACTAATCTTTTTCATTACGTGTTGTGCGGTTTTTAGCCTTTATTTATAAAAATCTTAAATCTATTTATACAATTTCACAATATTCTAATACTTAATGCTATTTTCCACACATATATAATCTTTTTTGTACACAAATATTACTAAATTTTCCACATTCTTATATTTTTCTCGTAAATTGCGGGATTTACTTACAATTTTTGACATTAATACTATATCCCGCCCCTCCCTTATATAATAATCTTTCTTTACATACTTAAAAATATAAATTGGTACCTAACCTATATAAACAAACATAACAAGATTCATCGACATTCCAATTTGACAAATTATCTAATACGAATCAACCTTAACTAAGTATTTCTTACAATTCAACGCAACTAAATTAGCTATAACTTATAGATATAACTAAGATTTATATTTGAACTTGTACAACACCATATAAAATCACAAATCCCGACCAATTAAACAATATTTCACCAATTGTACGTTCAGTTAGACTAACACTGTTTCGTCGCCGACACTCATACAATGGACATTGAAATCATGACTGCATGGTGTCACACCATATTTATTTTAATGGGAAAGGTCATTACTTTTGGTACTTTGGACTGGATTGGTAGGGTTGCCACTTAATCATAAAAGAGTTCTTAAAGTATCCAATTTCTGACATTAATTAGGTAACTTAAGTACTTATATTTTGGAACAAAGTGGAATAAGAAATCTATTTAGTAAGCTCTATCCTCCCCTCAATCAATTAAAAAGTACTTATTTTGTGCAAACACTTTCGTCAAGAACATTGAGAAAAAAGCCTTTCTCCATCTCGGGTTTAAAAACTGGGCCAAATCCTGAGAAATGCATATTGATGGCAGCCCTTAACCAGTACAAAGTCGCTTTGTGTCCCGCTGAGTAATCGTCACAACTTAGCTCCACGAATTTATGTCCCATTTATACTTCAACCATAATGGAATATTTAGGGTGCGCGAAAACTTTCGCACTGTACAACCATATTTTATTTACGGCGTGACATGTGAATGTTATGTTTTTTGTGCACGGTGTAACAACAGCCGCAAAAGGTGTATATGGTATTGTTAACAATTTTGATACACCTGGCGTTATGTAACGTGAATTATTAATTATAAAATGTGTTTACAAAAATTGTAATAAGTAATCTAATTTATTAATAAAATATCTTAGTCTTTTTGGTCGTGGGCGAGACTATATTAATGCACATAATATCAAACGATGTTAATCAAAGAAAAACGGACCAAATTTTTCTTTGTAATTATGAATATTGTATGTTTTATAATTATTACACTGCTAAATGCAGGAGGAGGTAATGTTTTTCATGCAGAGATACATAACACATAGCGGTTATTACTTTACTAATCTTCTTTAAAAATGGTCATCATCATCAACCCAAATACTGTCCCACTGCTGGGCACGGGTCTCCTCTCAGAATGAGAGGGATTAGATTAGGCTATAGTCCACCACGCTGGCCTAGTGCGGGTTGGCAGACTTCACATACCGTTGATTAAAATCTCTAAGGCATGCAGGTTTCCTCACAATGTTTACCTTCACTGTTTTAAGCGAATGATAATGAATTATTAATACGCACATGATTTCGAAAAGTCCGAGGTGCGTGCCTTTGATTCGAACTCGAGACCTTCGACTTGGCAGTCCAATGGTCATACCACTAGGCTATCACTGCTGCTACCATTAAAAATGAGTGAAGACATTAAAATTACTTGTAATACCAGATGTTATGCTAATATTAAACAGAGGTATCTACTCAGAAAACTGAGGATTTGAGTTTCAACTGTAAGTAGTTTTTAATGTACACCTAATCTTTTGAATATGTAAATTCTTAATCTCATTTCATAGAGATAAGATTCTAAAGATTACCATTTATAAGGCTAACTTATGCATAAGCTTTAAGATTCAACAGATGCGACGAATTTTACGATTATTTTTATTGGAATCGTAAATTTCCTGGCAACATTTATTTCAACCATTTATCAAAAAATAAGGCAATAAGTTATATTTTGTACAAAATTTTCATCTTCGAAAATACATATTACAATGCCGTAGTCATAAATAAGCTACGAATATATTTTTAATATTATGGAGATGTCGGATAGCTGATAATGTTTTCATCATTAAAATTATTGTAAAATTATTTGATGGTGCTTTTGGACTTAATTTTTTTAGGATTAAACTTGACGTAGCTTTTCTCATTTTCTGTAGCATGTCTTAGCTATATAACATGGTAGGTTTGACTTTCAACCTTTCTCACTATTCGAAATAATTGACATCATAGTTTTTTTAATGGTAACTAGGAGCAACCAACTAGCGTGCTTAACAGATACCTAGATTCACAATTCAAGCAAGAATACAGATTAATCATGCTTGAATTGTGAATGTCCAGTCATCCATGGACTGAACGGGGTAAGCTCAGTTAACCACGCAGGTTATTTAATACATAGGTATTCGCTACGAATCCTTCGCTAATATTCCAATTGTAGAGAAAAATATCTCAAGGTTTTGTTAAAAAGTAGTTTCTTTACAGCGAAAATGGAATATTGTACCTAACAGCTACTCTAGTCTCTCGGCATTAAAAAAGCCTCTACTAGTAATATTTAACGTGTATCATAATAATACTTCTGTTCTAAATTTTTTGTTGTTCAGCAATATAAAAGAAGGTATCTGAATGAAAGAGAACAGTAACAATGTACCTAAACAACAAAGACAAATGCAATTACTATGATTGTGTACGAAACAAAAAATATTATAATGGGGAAAACTAAATAAAATAATGTCAAAGATAGAGCACAGACCCTATAAACAAGCAAGAAAAGATTGCACACATTCGACTGAATTTATAGCACTCTCAACAATACTTATGAAGTGAAGTTTGGTAAAAAAGTAGAAAGGCGTAGTATGAACCTATACATATACCTATAATAAAAGTGCCAAGTTTTGTGGAAGGTCGCTCTGAATGTAACTTTTGACTTTGATGGTATGCCCTTTGTTGTAAAGGACATAAATATCTAGAATGTAGGTAGAAGAAATACATTTTTCTTAAGTCTCAAAAACTGTATAGATATAAAACTACCGAAATTGAAGAGATAAATTATGAATAAATTTATTTCATTATAATATACATTTACGGGTTCTACGAGAATATAGTCGAGACCCATAATATGTTTACTTTTGATATTAAGGAAACAACGGTCAAAGTTTTGGTATACAATAACATAATTCATCTTGTTCTACCCGGATGGACGTGACACGACGTTAAAGTAAATGTGTAGCGAACTGGCAAGGAATTTTGATGATACCTATCAGTTTTAGCAAAAGAAAATTTTGATCTCAGACAGGAATCGAACTTGCGTCGTTCCAGTTAAATACACCGGACGCTTAGGTACTAAAATATGGCTAGTATTTAACTGCAAATCAAAAAAATTCGCTTTGTATAACAAAATAATTCCCAATCCTAAGCAAAAATACTTATTGCACAGCAAAAATACTTATTGCACAGCAAAATAGTCACCTCAAATACTTTCTTGGTCTTCAGATTCGGTATCATTCAGATTTGGTTCTGGCGATGTGTGGTCACAGTTCTAACCTAACCGATATCTGTATTTTGCTGCTCAATCAGTAATTTTGTCGCTCAATCAGTATTTTTGATGCGCGGTTTATTATATTCCCTAAAATACCGAGACAACTGCCTGTGATGTCGATCTTCTGTTTCACATTTTAAGTCTTCTAAGTGACGTCATCAGAGAGCACCTTTAGCCGTCGGGCCTAGTAGTCAAAGTCAAATATTATATTTCAACTAGACCATTAAAATATATACTTACTTTTAAAAAGTTAAAAAGTTGCACAGTTCCAAAAAGTGGGTATTGTGGAGAAGAACCGACAAGAAATTCCTAGAAACTTCTTTATTGTCTGTCTTTTTTATTTTTTGTCATACCAACTCCTATGATAGTGGTAGATATAATCCAGAAAGTATAGGCCACCTCTCAAAAACTCTTTGGATTTCGAGTGAAATCGCGGGAAACACATAAATTAATTAAAAATATCTCCTACTAAATAAAACTCTCACAAACAACACATAATTTAAGTTAGTGATTGTAGCTAGAACAATTATGTCTATAAAGATTAAAGACAAGTTTTAGACATACTTGCTAGACCTTAATTGGTAAGGTGAACACTAAGATAGGATTTTGGGAATGTCCCAAGGCAACACTGCGCGAACAGAGCTACGAAATAATTCTATTATCTTAATTAAATTTGTATTATTTCCATCACAAAAAGACAAGCTAAGCAACGTTAGTTCGATGTATGTACGTTCCCGTTTATTAAATCATAGTGTGAAGTTCCCCACTTAAGACCCCGACCACAATGTACTGAGGTTTCTCGTTGAATAAATAATGAGTGGAGCCACGTAAAGCCCTCGTCCACTAGTCAACACTTGACAAACTTGTCTTTAACATATCTAATGTGGCTCCGAGCTTTGATGTTATCGTTCTATTTCGTAGACTAGATCTCAATTTGTGACTGAATTTGATTAGCGTGTCTAGAATAGGATTAATTAATTCATTTTGGTACTGTACTTGCTTAAATCTTTATTAGTGTTGTCAATGAGATTCTTTTTATTAGAAACAAGTATCTTCGTTGGATGTTTATTAACTTTTATAATGAAGTTAAATAAATTATATTGCTAAAGTTGGCTCTCGACAGACATCCTCTCCAAATTTGAATAAATCATAAAAAAACAAACAGTTTTATTTCTAATTATCCAATGTTTTTTTCTGTTTTTTAACCGAACCGAACTGGGTATTTAAAAAATAAAGATTTGCCAAATTAGTCACGCTGTTTTAACTGCCTCGCTAGACTAAAGATCCTAAGGGTGACTGCTACGCTAGACTTCCTGGGTTTGATTCCCAGGTTGAGCAAAACTTATTGAGTTTTTCTATGAAATACTCTGTAGTATATTGATTTCTGACATTTACGCGAATATTATACTTAATATTATACTCTGTAGTAGCCTAGACTTTGGATTTGTGCCTGGTTAATAGACTCGCCCCCTATTACATGGTACCTAAAGATATTGGCGGATTGTGGATGTACATTGGTACACCTCTGCCTAACCCTTCGGGAAATACAGGCGTGTGTGTAGGTATGTTCTTTTCTTAAGTGATGCGCTTTCCAACGAGCAGCATTTTAATTTTATTTATATAAATTATATCAACTTCAGCTTTCTGAATAAATAAAATTGACATTTTAATTAAGTTTATTGCTCGTCGTATTTCATTTCATATCAATAAGACCACCTGCTTCAATACAATGTTAATAAACCTTTATCTACATACACAGAACATGTTATTTAAATAAAGAATAATGAGTTTTCTGACCAACTGAGTTAGTCTCAAAATAGAAGACAAAAACATATTATACAATTTGTGTGTGTGTGTGTGGTTGTATATGTGTGTTTGTGTATACAAATTGGAGGTTGTGTATCAAGTGTAAAAAAAGTCTCGGGATTTTTTTTAATAACTCTCGGAAACGTCAAAAAATTTCGCTAATCAATTTATCTGCGGGATTTTAAACCATATTATTATTTCGTAATTACGGAGTTTATCTAAGAATTATGATGTCGATTCGTGTTCTATGTGAATCATTTACTGGAATACAACTTTGCTTATCACTCGATGGATCACTGGCGTGACGTATTATCGTGTAAATATTGTCGTAGCGGTACTTGTGGCGGAAGTACAGCAGTGAGTGTTAAAGTCTAGTCAACTTGATGGATTTATAGTGAGGGGCGCACGACACGACTGCCAACTTACACTCGCTGGATACTCACTACACTCACATGTTTATTGTGTTTCCATAATGCTTTAGATGCTAAACAAAAGGAAATTGATGAGAATAGAATAGCTGTTGTTGTTCTTCTTCTTCTCATCGTCAATGGATAAACAATTTTCGAATAAAAATAATAATTAAGAAGCAGAATAATGCTAGTAGGTATCTATGCCTTATTTTGCGTTGCTGTTGATGACTGATTGATGCTAGGGTAAATGATATTAAAATGAATCTTGTTGTTTTTTATAATGTCATAATAATAATAATTCATTGCTTCAAAAATACAGACGCCAGAAGGTCAAGCTATCCAAAACTGTCAAGTTTTCCTAATCAAATATGAGCCTTATTATTTTTTATTAAAGTTGAAAATAAATTAAAGAAATTTAATAGATTGTGGTAGCTTGATGAGCTGCCCTCTGTACAATAAAAAATATGCAAATACAAATTAAATATAAGTCTGACGGTACCTACAGTACATTCTATATTTGGACAGACTGATTTCTAGACAGACATACCTATATACTTGTATTCTAGATATCAGTAATTCTCCACTATGTGTCATATTTTACCATCGGTTAATGTGGACGTGATACACATTATTTTTATGCAAAACAAAAGCAAAATGTACCTAAAGTATAAATAATCCTAATTTTATAGTTTATTTATACAAAGTTAATCAACATCGGGCGCAGTCAGTACTTGGATGGGTGACCGCCTGGGAACACCGTGTATAACAGTGGATAATACCTAATGTTTCTGTTTATTCAACGTTTAATGTACTTTTTAGATGGTACATATTTCTATTTAGCATGTACAGTGAGATCCATATCATATCATGTCATGTCCATGTCATGATAGTGATGGGACTGGAATACTCAAAAAAAAATAGCGTCTTCTGTATTTATTTTATGTAAAAAAAGCAAAGGAAAATAATCGTAGCAAGTGGCGTTCTTTAGTTTCTGTCTACCCCTATGGGAAAAAGAGGCTAGTGTATGTTTAAGTAATGTTATGTTCCTAGTTCGTCGCAGTAAGTAAAGTCTGTTTTCTAGCATTGTTTGTGTTTTGAAATGTGAATTGTTAAAAGTTTTTAAAAGATTGTATACCTACACATAAGTAGATTAAGTAAACTTTTACAATAACATACACAGACAACTGTATTTCAATTCGGAAAGCAATATCGAATGTAATAAAACCGTTTATAAATTATTTATTTTACATAGTTTAATGTTCACGATATCATATTATGACTCTTTGACAATACAAAATATATGTACATATATACACTTTTTGCGTGTTAAAGTTATAGTGTTGAGCATGTGACAGCTAGGCATTATTTGCGATCAGCCGTAGTAGGTAAGCCCATTTAATTGGCCGGCACCGCACGTTCCAGCATGGCGTGTAAGATAACACCACCAGCTCACAAGTATAAAACCCGTCACATACGGAAAAAATAGTGTAAAAATATATACAAACGTATTTGGCATAAAAACTCAATAGCTTCCCATGGTTGAATATTTTTACTCAACCTTTTACAATTATATTTATGTATAAGTAAACATAATAAGTATCATGCAGGTTAATTTAATAAATATACATTTCAGTGATAAAAGGTTATTCAAGAGAAGTGTTGTGAATGTTTAGTTGTGTCATGTCCGATAAGTACGTAAGAATAACTAAAATTGCACAAAGATGTAATAAGTTAATTTAAAAATAGATAATAATTATCTCACAGTAATAATGTACAATAAAATTGTACATTATAATTGCCGGTGTGTAACCGCCTGTATAGTCGAGAGTGTGCTCTATGGCTACTCACGTGACAGGGCTATTTTTAACATAGCCCGGTTGTACCACTGTACGGCCACTTACCGAAGCATAGCGACAATTATTAAACGATAACGCTTCGGATACGGCTTTCCTGTGCCTGTTTTGTGGGCATTAAAAATAAATTATGACAATCGCCTGGAACTGTAGATACGATAAGGAATACTGTCAATGTAGATAGGTATTGATAGAACATTAATGAACTGGCATGGTGCTAATGTATTTTGTATGGCCATAGTAATTCATCAATATTAATAACTAACCATTTGTATATGAGACTAGCGAAAAATATATACAATGATGATAAAATTTTAAGAATTACTTAAAAATAAATATAGTATGTTTTTATGTTAACTGTATACAAAAATGAAATTATCAAAGACCAACATTTTCTCAAAGACAAAATGACAGAGAAATGGTCCTGCCGAGGTTATTGTAGAGAAATAGTAATGGCGGAGTTTGAAGACTGCAGACGGTGTAATTTGAATTTGCATAAGTTTGAATAAAACATTCATTTTATTTAACTATTGTTCAAACAGATGAAACAGTTGTGCTGCAGAGTCGATACCGAGTTATGGAGTTTCAGTTTAAGTTAAGTTTTATATATGTTCGCTCTATATCTACTCTGCTGGCGCTTGAAGAGTTACTAATGTGGAAGGTGTTTTACTTTTACTTTTAATACAATCATTCTCTGGTGCACCTTGCAAGAAAAACATAATGCAACTTATAGTAAAGCTGCAAGTTGCAGTAAAGTTAAAGCAACTTTACTGCTTTACTTAGCGCAAAATATTGTAACTAATCAGGCGTGGGGTGACTCAGAATTCACATAGATCGACATTGGCTACGGATACAATGCTCAGCATGCTACATATACATACAATGACAATGACATAACAACATTGATTTAATTGATTTAATATTGAACATCGGTGAGGTGAAGCAGAACTCGTTAGTTTTTATGCTAGATTTACCTATAAGGATTTTACATGAATATGTTGTTGTCAATTTTTAATGCACGTTTAGAACAGTTAAGGTTGCTACTGCTGTTGCGCTGCGTGTCGTACATTCATAACCGAGACAAATCCACAAATACATATTATATATGTTTCGAGTCTGGGTCTATTTTGTATTATTTTAAAGTTCCCGCGACACAGGGTTTGTTCCCTAGTGCTCTAGGGAGATAGATTTTAAAGATATTTAGATAATCTAGTTCTAATTTTAATGTCATTGTAAAATGTATGAAATTTGAACTGGATCCATATTAAAATTAGTTTCAGAAGCAAGCCAAAGCCACCAAAATAAGACTACAATGTTGTATGAGTGTGCGTCACGTCACGTCAAAGCAGTCTTTGTTCTTTTTGAGCAAGACGTTGAAGATAACCCGTGTTCCTGTTTGAGTGGCATGTCTGGTCGTCGCGTGCTCAGTTCAGATCCATTAATGTAGTCAGCCGTGTGCTGCCGCCAACAAACAAATTACGGATGCAAACACGTCGCAACACGCGAGCCAGCCTTGAAAGCCTTTTGCTTGCTTTGTCAATTTTGTTCCTCACTTCCTCCTCTTCATTCCTCCCTCGTATCGCATTGGAGTCGCTCGCACGAATAATTTGATAAATGTTATTGTTATTGGTAGTGCCAACAAAGGTAATTGTTTTAGAGTTTGCTCACGCTACTCAG
This sequence comes from Acronicta alni, assembly GCA_964056405.1. Classification (NCBI taxonomy): domain Eukaryota; kingdom Metazoa; phylum Arthropoda; class Insecta; order Lepidoptera; family Noctuidae; genus Acronicta; species Acronicta alni. The sequence goes on along the minus strand of OZ043927.1, from coordinate 8,589,936 downwards.
TGTACACATTCGGGGAATCATTTTCTGAATACGCGGCTTGTTTATTGTGCACTTAGCTGAATCGTACTGTTAAGAATGATTAGTGACATTTTAATATTATTATTGTGAAAATATGGTTTAATTTCTTAACAAGGTTTTTATGTCCATGCCGTTCTGTTCGTTTTCTCATCCTGGAACATATATAAGAATCATTACTAAATCTTAAACCAATGTACCAACTTTCTGAAATCGATGTGTAAATTGTCCTAATTTTTCAGTCTTGGCACAACGTAAAGCTTTGAATGTAGCGAAATGGTAGCAGCATCTTCTGCATTCAGCCACTTGTAACGGAGGCTTCACGTGCAGGGTGTGACGTAAGGCGAGAGTAGGGGGTTGGGGGTGTAACACGGCTCTACTAATTTCGCAGTCTCATGGGCTCGAGCCGCCACTGCGCATTTGCTTGCCTGTTGCCACAATCCTGTCTTACTGAAAGGATTCTTCTTTTTAGGCAAATGATAAATAAATTAAACGAATTGAATCACAAGCACGACAATAATGTAACCATTTTGTTCAAATTTGCAAACGAGATTATTGTGTTTTGTTTTTTTTTTGGTAGACCGTGGGTGGTCAATTATAAATCTTTAGTTATAGTCCGAAATTAACCTTGGCCACAGAGCTTTGCTGACGTAATTGTTGAAAGATTAATAATTTCTCAATAGTATTTGGATAGGCAATTTTAGTCATTATCCAAAGGCTCGCGAAATTCATCCAATTATGAAATCATGCGCAATACCGTAAAGGTATTCCTAATGCAAACGGTGCAAGTCATTTCCGTTGAACGCGACAATGTAATTCGGAGTGATATAGGTAGTTTGTTGCAATATCTAACGCTATTCGCTAGAGTTGCACATAATAGCATAGTTCTATTAGTAGCTAGCTAAAATAGTGCCAATGTATTGTGTAGCCGTGGACTGGTCGGAGCTGTCAATTAGCCGGTAGCAGCGCTACGCCCGTCGCCTGTCAACCGAACTGAACCATGTGAAATTTAGACGAGTCGATAGTAGTGTATTTTTGGAAAAAAACGAATTTACTGAGGCAAATAAGAGGTGATTATTTTTGTTATTTTCATAAATAGGTTTTTCTATGAAATTCTCAGTAGCAGCTCGGAGTTAATTAATAGGTTCGCCTCTTATTATATGGGACCCAAAACATACCGGCGAAGTGTGGGTGTACATTAGTGCACCTCTGTCTAATCCTTCGGGGAATACAGGCGTGGTGGTATGTCATGATATTCATAATTAATAAATTATGGAATTAGCAATATACTTTTTGAAAACACAAGTAAAACTAAACCCAGCTTAGACAGAGAGAGAGACAGAGTGAACTCGGAGTTTGTATTTGTACTCGGTTAATGACAATAGGTAGGTTCGCGCTATGCATAGGACTTAACATAGCGACTCAGTTAGCTAAGTCCTGAAGGTAAGAGGTGTACTGACACCTCTGCGTAACCCATCGGAGAATACAAGCGTTACTGTATTTTCGTCGATTGGTTGCATTTATCGTCGGCACGTGTAAGTTCTATGCGCGCTTTATAGTAATAAAGGGATGGGGTTCCTTATAGGAAGCAAGGAGAGGCCTCGCGTTTCGAAGGGCTCCAGCTTGGTCGTGGCGAATATCACAAATTCTATGGTCGTGACACATAGTGCATGGGAAGGCAAGTGTGATTTTTAGTCGTTAGGAGTCCGACATGCCCTGTTATTTCCCCAGGTTGCAGAAGATCCAAGAGGATTTTAGTAAAAATATCTCCATCGTTTAAAAATTACACACCAATGTTTGGAAACTCATAAAGCACTTTTATTTCCTTTCTTTACCCTAACTATGTAACTTACACAATTTGAATCATGTTTTGTTCCGCTGGGTGATCTCCTAATGTAGTTTTGAATACCTTCAATATGCACCGGATGCACCTATTTCGAGGCGTCCACTATCACGTTTATATGTACGGTAGAATGATAGCTAGATACGCCATGATAGCTACATAAGTGGTTTCTGGTGTCACTAGGCGATTGGCCATTTACTACCGTTACTTGGTAATCTTGGTATCACATTTTAGGTGGTAAACCAAGTCACAAAGCATGATTGGCCGACAAATTGTCCTTTTTGTAACGATTGTGTTTCTTTCTATTTAATTCTAATGTTGGCTGGTAGAGAATGACATAGGAAAAGAAATTCACCTTATGTAACAATAATGTGCTTATGAATAAATATATATGTTCCCTGATAGTAAATTTTTCTAATATTGTCTTGAATTTGCCTGTTAATTTTGCGTAAGAAAATTTCTACAAAAAATTTCTTAATTTTATTGTTTAAATAGACTGTATACATAGATTAAAATCTAGAAACTTTTAGTTTATTTTAAATAAATAATGATTCCTAAAGTTTTAAAACTGTCATTATTATTACGATTTTTACAAAATACATGCAGTTTCAGAAATCTTGAGTGCACTAGAGAATAGATACAAGCTTTTCTAAATGATAACGAACAACTTTTCGAAAACAACTTTCCGAAATTTGATCTTTTTGTAAACCTCCTGCATAATATAATATTTTCTTCTTTAATCAAAGTATGGAAAATATTTGTTCAGTTATCCAAGATGGCAGTATACGGGTGAAGAGTTTGTTCACCTTTTCTTTTCATAACATGTAAGGTTTCAGTGTGTGTAACGTAAAACATTGAAAATTGGTAAACTCATATTGGTATTGGATTAAAATACCTACTTATAAATCGGATTTCGTGTTGGCAAAGGACCTTTTCGATGTGGTTTATTGGTAAAAGTTATTTTCATTCGTTAGACAAACTTTTCTAATTACTGTAATTTTGTTCGTGATGAAAGACATTTGTCTGTATAAAATAACACGCTAGTCTGTTGACACAAATAATCAGTTTACCGATGTATTGAGTTACAAACGAACATGGAATATTACGTGTATTTTTAATGTCATTATTAGATTTTTGTAACGTATATATTATATGAACATAGCATACCATCACGCCTGTATTCCCCGAAGGGTTGGGCAGAGTTGTACTAATGTACATCCACAGTCCGCCGGTATGTTTAGGCCCATATGAGCCTATTGTCGGTGGGCATAAGTCCTAACTCCAATTTTTGATTTTCTGTACTATGGGGAGTACCACCTGGGGAAGTGGCAGACTATGTCAGACTCGTATTGACCAAAAACCGTTCTTTCTTTCACTCGCCCTATACTCATAACCATGGGATACGCTTAAGACCCCTAAGCTAACGAGACATTTTATATATTATATGAAAGAGTATTTACTGTCCTGTTCCAAATATGTGGCTTGTCCTATCAGTAACGCTTCAGGCAAACGAGATTTTTCTGGCCCTAAGTATGATTTAGTGCCTGTGTTTGAGGCCATACTTTGTTGGAGCTGCTTATGGCCGCCTGATATAAGTTACGACACACATAGAGTCGTAACTCATATCACTACGCGGAAACCCGACGGATTGCTGTAGGCTACATGATAAAAGAAAACTTGCAGGATATATTTCTGCTGCAAAGCAATTTCCAGTTTATTGAGGTCAAATAGTACGTTTGTGCAATATAATTTTTCAGAAAACTCATCAGATATCGTGCCAATAAAGGCACCAAACGTTGACTTAATGGCGCCACCGCAAATACTTGTCAACTTCCGATCAACCGCGAGCGACAAGTGTCCTCGAAAATGCATCCGCACCATTGAATAAAGAAGTCCACTGCAATCCACTCACGTAGAAGTACAAACGGACAGACGGACTGATGCGTCACGTGCACTGGGGTGCACTCTTTGCCCGCAACTTCAATTTAGTTAAAAGTAGTAGCTGAGTGCAAGCGTGATCTAACTTCTCTCCGCGGCAGGAATTTGGTCTTGCTTTTTCAAACCCCGAACAACTTTATACCACAGAAATGCGGTGGCTGGAAGCGGTGCGCACTGCTACCGAAACTCGGTTGTTCAGTATTAATATACGATTTTTCATGAATGTGGCTTTATTTTTTCCAGTGCAGTTCAATAATGGGTTATTATTGTAAACATTATGGTATAAATGGTTACATTCAATGTTTAAAATATTTAATAAATAAATAGCATCAGTAGCGTCGAACAGTTTCGTATTTTGTTTCTTTTTTAAATTTACTCGTACTTTTCACAAACTATCTAAACTTGCGTTTATAATAAGCCATTATCAAAGTACCCGTATTGTAGCATTCCGATATCAACCCAGTTCTTATAATAAATATATTAACGGCATACCTTTGCGTGTTCATGTTAAAAAAACGTCTAATTTGGAGTGGGACGCAACTACGGCGTGCGACTGTCTCTTGTTTTATTTTAGGAAACAACACTCGACCAACGAAGAAAGTTTTTCCACGGCGTATATCAAAATGTCTTTTGCTAAAGCCAGCTAAGCAGAGCAGACTGCTTTCGTTTATAATTAATTTTGGCTGCAAACTTTACGCCACGAATATCTTTGTAACTCCAAGTTACTATTTTAGGAATTTAATACGTCCTTGTTTTTCGGGAAGCTCTCAAACCTCTCTAATTTAAATATCTTATAAGAGAAATTTGTTTTGTTTGCGGTAATTTCGGAACATTTTTTTGGCGAAAGCATAATTCCAAGAAAGTTTTATTTAAGCTAGTAATACACTAGTCTATCATGGGAAATTAGAACAGGGGTAACAAAAGCGCGGCACTCGATCAATTTAATAAACATGTTATTTATTCATGAAATCGAATGTAGAATATGTATGTATCATGATAAAACGACATTTGTCGATGTTATCTTTAAACCATCAGTGTAGCTAGTCGGTTTCGAGTTTTTTTAACAATAGCCGAAGCAACGACATGTGTTTCATCAGCCGGAACCGCCCTACGATATTAACATATAGTTACTGACTGTATAAAAACCTTTTTAAAACTGTGACATGACAATGACGCGTTAACATTCCGACAATACCCTGTTAGAGGTAAAATTAACATGGAAGTCGCATCTGTTTAGGCTGTCTGTCCACTGGACCGAAGAGGAGCTGAGCAGAGAAATATTAATCAATCAATTATTTATTTTGCCAAAACATTGGTGTATACAGATAGAACATTCTTATTACAAATATAGCTCACTATGTTTTGCCAAAGGGTGGCGCACAAAATTTAGGGAAACATCAAATAAATATTTAGTAGGTACAAGTCAGTGAAATCAGAGGTGAAGCATGTCAATATAAATTAAGTATTATAATGCTTTTCTATAGTAATTATTTAATACAATTAATATTAATAGGTGGAGATCTAACTGATCTCCGATAAAAAAGTATGAAGATCCGACTTATTAACTATAAGTCGGATCGTCATACTTTTTTATCATAAACTCTGTTTGTCTGTTAACCAATAAAATTGCACTAAATTTACGTAGCGCTGCTGCGCCGCTCCGCTCCAAACGGAGATTCTACATTTCAACTGTGTGTGTATACAAAACTGTGTAGCAGAGTGAGACAGCGGGAGTGGATTAACGGAATAGGATTGAAGCTGTGCATTTTTTGGGACATCTCTTTTGCAACTGACCATTGCTCCGCTTCGCTATCTGTGCATAGGGACACTTACCTTCACAGCTCGCACTGCTCGCTCCGCTCCACAAACTCGCTCCGCTCCTGTGGACAAGAAGCTTTAAGTAGATTTTCACGTTTTAACCGTGTTTACAACGGTTCTACGCCTCTATAGGATATTTGGGCGCCGTAATGCTTAGTCACAACTCGCTACGTAACTTGTTGCCTTAACGAAATTTTTATTAATGATCTTTCGGCCTCCGAGGAAGTCTGATGTGCGTGTAATTCGGCTGCGGTCTATTTGGTACACATTTGTTTTCTGTTTAACGAACCGCTCGCATAATAATATTTCAAACTGTACTATCAATCACCGGTTGACGCACGTAAATATTGTTGATAAATATTCATGTCGAAGTTCGATTACCAGACATATATTACCCGTTACATTCTCACTCTCACGGGTTATGCAGCAAGAATTGCTGATATCTTAATAAATAGCACCATTAAATATTTTGTCATGACACGATTTATGAGGAGAGAAGCTTAAGCCCATTCTACATTAAATTAATTCCTTTTTTACGAGTGTCGACTCCTACGCATGCTTAGAGTCGGGAGTATTATAGTGGTGTGTAACTTATAATAATTTAATACATCGCCGTCCCATTAAAATCCATTGAGTGTCGGCGTGGAGTATCCGAGAGTATTCAATCGACCAGAAGAATCACAAATAAAATAAAAGTTTACTGTCGTTTATAAGCAGAATATTAACTTACCGCATATTGAATATCACGCTTTATACGCTTTGTTCGTTTCGTTTCGTGGTACTTAGGCATTGAACATATTGAAATAAGTTATTACATTCCAACCTATAGTCTCCCACCTCGTTTCTATATAAGAACGAGTTTTTAAAAAGGTAAGAGATTATTTAGTACAGAATTTATTTATGAAATGCTGTCTTAACATCGTTGAATTTGAACCGATTACTCACAATCATCCATCAATGCCGATTCCGTTAAAAAAACAACACTAATCTTCCTTGAGGTTGGTACTACTGCAATATCCGTGATGTTTTAGCATATTCACAGTTCATGTCCATTGTAACCAATATATAGTAGGCACATAATAAAAACCACAGCTACAGGGGATGGTGTGTGTAGTCAAAACGAACCGACAAACCAAAGCCAATCGACATGAATTCAGGACCATGTCAGGGCCGTTACAAAATTATTCCTACATAAAAGCCCTTGCTTAATTAACACTCCAAAGATTTATCTCGGGTCAATCTCAACCATTTATTTTATGTGGGTTCCGCCATTTCAAATGCCTACTAAATATTCAACAAATAGAAATGTCCGTTTGCCAAATCCCATTTTATATGATTCACCAGAGAGAGAGGTCGGATGTGAGACATGATATGAGAACTTTGATGGTTGATACAGTGTGTACTAAATCATATTGAGTCATGGTGTTCTTCGTATTAATGCAGTTATGCAGCATTTTACCCTTTACAAACCAACCTTCTTGGTCTCAACCTACCTACATTCATTATGAATCTACATTGAATTATTATCTTTAATGTAATATAAACATGAATACGTAGCCCGACGTAATAATGCATTACAAATGCGCATCTTTAATGTTCCTACTGGAGAATATCAGAAAATTCAAACACGAATTAATCAGTTAAAAGTTACACTCGCTTCTCTGTTATACTGATTCATGATTAAGTAACAAAATCACAGTTTTATTATAACTTTTATGTCAAACAATCTTCATATCCACCTAATAAAAATTGAATTACCAAAGAATCACATGTTTGTTGAATTCTTTGAAGGAAAATACGATTCGTTTCGAAGACATTAAGAATAATATGATTACATTATATTCACCCGAGGCTCGCCTGAAGCAGATGGTCTACAAAATTAAATACCACCTGTAGTTTAGTAGACCCACTCGACCAATGATTACGGTAGGTTTGACTCTAATGGTCTACTATCATTACAATTTATCGTTCAGACTATTTATTTGAATTCAAATTGTAAGACGAAACAAGTTTTGAATTGCATTGATTTAAATATTTATAGAGATTGTTTACTTAAATTATATAATTAAAATTTAAATAGGGCTGATAGACGTCGTATTTGACGAAGAAAGTAACATTTGATACGAAATTAAGCGACATGGAATGTCTGATCATGCGCGTGGGCGTCATACAAAACCCTAGGTGCTTATTATTGTATCAGCGAGAAATATCAAAAGTTAATAGCCGCTTGTCGGCCGGTCCACTGCTCTTTGAAATTAATTTAAAGTGCATTGGAGTAGTAATTATAAGGGCAAGTAGCCATTATAGTAATAAACAGATGAATCATCCCGCTATTTACACGCTAATGTATTCAGGGCTTATAATATTACTAGTTATAGCTTTTATAACATTAATGTTTATAGGTATAAAAGGCTTGGCAACAATTTTATTTAATCAAATATTGATGGGTTTCAATCGATTCCAACAAATTGCTAGTTAATTAAATTTGTCAGAAATTAGTCTAATAATCTATCTATCTAATAATTTAGTATTATGTAATATTTTTGAGTACCTATATAAGTATTTTTTAATAGCTATGGCTGACGCTGACGCCAATATATTTTTATTGAATTTATATTAATAAATAACTAGCTGAGCTAACAGACATTGTCGTCTAAACTTGAAAAAATTATACGAAAATCCCATCGAAAACTTTCTTATTTTGAATTTTTCCCGGAATTAAAATTATTTGGACAATTTTTTCCCTAAACACCTACTTCTTAAAACTCAAGTCAAATAGGTTCAGCTGACTCCAACCGTTCTTCAGTGATGCGCTTACCAACGAACAGCATTTAATTTTTATTTGTAATATATATATTTTTTTAAACCCCAATATTGTTGGGAAACGGCTCGGAGAAAGAAGAAGAAGGGGTTCGTAATAATAATACTCAATCGGTCCGTAAGTTAGGCTGCGTTAGCTGTGGTCACTCTGTGCATGACTATTCTTAGCACTTCTGGACCATTCCGTGCCTCTGAGACCACGTTAAGCCGCCATTGCGTAGGTCCTGGCTGTCATACGAACAACTATGGCAATCGTTAGTGATAGTCAGATGCCCGACAACCAATTTGCGAAGTGATTGGTAGGTATAGCCTAGATATTGGGTTGCGGATATTTAACCATATCTGGTTAGACCTCAAAATAGGCTAGGACCATGATTAGTTACTTAATAATTGTACGGGTTGCGTACATTGATTGATTGATAAATAATAGATAATTTGATTGCACACTGTATTTATTCACAACTATAAGAAACTTGATTAAATGCTATAAAATGGTATGATTGATGAGTACACGATACGCTTGCTGAAAGTGAACTAACTAATAAAATGATTACAAAATCGTCGCGGCGGACGTAAAATGCTGACCGCGGCAAATGTACGGCCATTGGCCCGTACAATAATATAAAATAATGGTTAAGTCAAGTATCATCCTTCCTACTAATATTATAAATGTGAAAGTTTGTGAGGATAGATGGATGGATGGATGGATATTCGTTACTTACTCTTTCACGCTCAAAATATTGAACGGATTTTGATGAAACTTTACAGTAATTTAAAAGAGTAACCATGGAGTTTCTTGCCGGTTCTTCTCAATAGGAAACGACTAATTTGGAACCGTGCACCTAGACTCGACATTTCATAAGTGCCTGTATATGGTTTATATGAAAATATAACTATTTTGATTTTGAGTATTATCATTTATATATCAGAATAACATATAGGCTATAATTTATAACAATTACAACGATGAATTGAAAGTGACTTTCCACGCGGACGAAGTAGCGGGCATCAAAGAAATACCTGTAGTGTATTCTCAGCTAGCGTAAAACACCTACCAGGCTACCATAATTAACTGGTTCTGATTTTTAGAATAAAAGGCTAAAACCTGGTTTAAATATTTAACTGCTGGTTCAGATTCAGGCATGGATTTTGCCGGTAATTTAATACCCCTAAAATCTTGTGCAGGGAAATAGTTCGATAGCTTTTTTCAGCTGCTATCAACGTTTTTTAGGTTTATGAACTTTATAGTAATTTAATCCTTTTTATGTTCAGGTCGTTGCAATTTTTATACCTGTATAGGATAGACCTATTTTTTACATAGGATGGTTCGTGTTGCGTTTATTTTGCTGAAATATGAGTATACTATTACTCATATTTCAGCAAAATAAACGCAGTGCCAGACTACCATGTGATCGAACTTGTCCCAGTCTCGATAAGAATAAATAGTGTGTCAATAACGTACCACAGTCTAACTAACTCTTCCCTAGTTCTTAGTACGTAGTTTTAGTCTTTCCTTAGTTTCTTACGCTGTGATCGTACGTTCTACCAAATGATGGACTTTATACTCAAACGATAAATGTTAAACGTACACTACAACTGGAAAAATTGAATTTATACTAAATTCAATTATACACTACAACTGGAAAAATTGAATTTATACTAAATTCAATTTTTCCAGTTATTTTCGTTCTATGTTGAAGTGGCAGATATCCCAAAATGACGCTTTACTTATACTGAATGTAAGTACAGAATGTTTATAAAATAATAATAAAATAAATTTAGATATAAATATGTACGTATAAATTGGGTTATGGATGCAAGTACTCCTTTCTTTTAACAATATAAGGGTTCTTTTGAAAAAATCTCTCTTCTTAGCATTCAATGCGTTAATTATTTTCCGTTCTTTTGCGAATTGTGCGAGCGTGGCTTTGTTAACGGTGTGTAAAGATTAAAGCACAAGATTGGCCACGCCCAGAGCTGATTGTTGGCGGTGATTGGTCGGGCGCACTCTTTGTTGCACGCCGCTTTGTTTAACATCTCAAATTAGCGATTACTTACCTTCGTTAGTTAGAAAGTTGCACTGAGTTGCGTGGGCGAGGCGGACAGTGGACGTAGTACCTGCCACAAGCCTATCAGTGGCTGTTTTCTTACTTTGTGTTCAAGAGATTGTGTGCTTCTTAACGCCCGTCGCTTGCGCATTAGTCAATGGTACCTACTATTTGTTGCGTCAGAGTTGAGATAGTTCAAACAACTGATTGCTTGTATTTACCTGTCGGATGAACAATGCATGAGAAGCTCTCGTTGTATTTATTTTACTCTGAAGTTCATTGCCACTGTATCGGTGACCATAAAAGGTATACAGGTATTTACGGTATTTACCGCTTGTAGTAATTATAAAAACATGTTCGCGTTTATTGAAAAACTTGGCTTATAAACGAGAATAAGTTTAGTCCAGCTTACTCGCCACTTTATTTTTATTGCACAGCTCCATTTTAATAACGTTTTAATTTTATAACCGGCAATATTGTGTTAAAACAATTACTGTCTGATTTATAATCATAACATTGTTGATTACGGCATCGTTAAATATTAATCGTTTGCGAAATTCACTGACTTTAATTTATATTTATAATTTGTTGCACGTGGCTTTAGTTAACAAGTGCCGGTATTCGGAATATAATTAAGCTGATGTTGTATACCTGTGTTTATCATTTAAAATGGCGAGTAAACGTTATGTGGAACATATTATAGGGTGGCATTGACACTAAATAAAAAAACAGCCTTTTTTATACTACTAAGGCAAACAAGCATACGGTCCACCTGATGGTAAGCGGTTACCGTTGCCTATAGACGCTTGTAACACTAAGGGTATCACTTGCGCGTTGCCGACCCTGTTAAACGAAAGAGGAATAGTTGGTTTGGCAGTATAAGGGTCAAAGTCCCCCCACTGCCAACACAACGTTTCCTCGTGGAGCACTGGCATCCTTGCTCACCGTAAGAAATACAACACAACTCAAAGCAGTGTTATTTTACTTCGATTTTATGCAAGGTGGAGGTATTTCCCCAGTCGGGCAGGGCGGGCTCCAATTTGAGTGGAATTACTCACACTATGCCCTACCTCTCTATGATAATCAAAACAAAAGAAAACAACTTTCCAGATCGAACATTAGACCGATAAGCAGTAGGTACATATACAAATATATTATCAGTATAACTGCTACTGACTGCCTCATTAGTCTAGTGGTCCTTAGCGCGACTGCTACGCTAGAGGTCCTGGGTTCGATCCCCAGGTCGAGCAGTGTTATTGGGTTTTTCTATGAAATTCTCGGTAGCAGCTCGGAGTCTGGATTTGTGCCCGGTTAATGGCAATAGGCTCGCCCCCTATTACATGGGACCTAAACATACCTGCGAACTGTGGGTGTACATTAGTACACCTCTGCCTAACCCTTCGGGGAATACAGGCGTGATGGTATGTTATGTTTTTATGTTATCAGAATAACGTAACCCGGCTTATGACGACGAAGCTCATGAGGCAAATAGGTACTTTTTTTTACAGAATAACAATAAATATTATATTAACAATATAAAAACATAGCGGGAAGACAATGGAGGGTCTGCGTCATGCTCGTGAACAGGTGCAGCTGGCCGGCTCCTGATATATTGTAATTTATTTACTTTTTATAATGTAACCTTCGCGGTTCCCGGTGCAAGTTATTCAAGCGCAACCCTATTGTTGCAAAGATTAAATTTTAATACAAATACCTGTAAGTACAAGCCATAATTATGTGGATATAGGATGTATCAGGCACACACATTTACAGGCCAGTTGCCATTATTTGAGTTTGGTGTCTGTTTTTAAATCAGTGATACGACTAAGGGTAGGTACTCAATATACGTAATAACTAATTTATTCAATAATCAATGTATTATAGTAATACCTACTAGGATTTGATAATAAAAAATAATTTAGTTAACTAGTGTTGAATAAATATATTCTAAATTGCTTCTAAAAATAAGTCAGTTTATTTAAAACTAGTTTTCCGCCCGCGGCTTCGCCCGCGTCGAGTTCGGTTATATCGCGTTTCCAAGAGAACTCTCAAAAGTCCGAGATAAAAACTATCCTATGTTCTTTCTCAAGGTCAACTCTATCTCTGTACCAAATTTCATTAAAATAAGTTCAGTGATTTAGACGTGAAAGCGTAACAGACAGACAGACAGAGTTACTTTCGCATTTATAATATTAGTAGGGATAGATACTACTAGCTCTTTGTTGCAGTTTCCTCAGCATCGCAAAGGATTTTTTGAGACAAAAGGTATACATATACTATGTCTTTCTCCTAGGTCTAATCTATCTCTGTACCAAATTTTATTAAAATCCTTTCAGCGGTTTGGGCTTGAAAGCGTAATAAATAGATGGACAGTTACTTTCGCATTTATAATAAGTATTCATATATTATGTAGAGATATCCTAGTGCAGTGATAGCCTAGTGGTGTGACCATTGGACTGCCAAGTCGAAGGTCTCGAGTTCGAACCCAAGGCACGCACCTTTGACTTTGCGAATTCATGTGCGTATTAATAATTAATTATCACTCGCTTAAACGGTGAAGGAAAACATCGTGCGGAAACCTGCATACCTTAGAGATTTTTCTCGACGGTTTGTGAAGTCTGCCAACCCGCACTAGGCCAGCGTGGTGGACTATAGCCTAATCCCTCTCAATATGAGAGGAGACCCGTGCCCAGCAGTGGGACAGTATATGGGTTGATGATGTAGAGATATCCTAGTTCAAATCCAAAGCTCGAACTTGGTTCGAATCTCCGAAAAATTATAATTATGCTTTGTAGGTAATCATTAATTATCAGTGATGGATAACATTGTGAGGAAACCTGCAGACATTAAACATGTAAGTATCGGCGCGGTGTGAAGTCTGTCAATCCTAAGTAGGCCGGACCTAAACACAAATATTTAATATTATAAATAAATTTAATATATTTCACACAGCATGTTCCAGTCCCAAATTAAGCAGAGCTTTTACTATGGCTACTAAATAATTGCTATAAATGAAATGAAATGAAAATATTTATTTCAGACCAAGAACACAATAATTGATACTAGTCCATATTTTGTTAGTAGTTATGTACTTATATCTATGTTAGTAAAATTTAAATTTTTTATTATTATTTTGGACATGCATGTGCGACCAATGCTTCAGGATTTGGCTATCTACTCTGACCGATACCACGTTCAGAAGCGTGTTGGTGCTGTCCTTTACCCGCGACCACAGGGAGGCCGTTCTTTTGCGAAGCACTGCTTGGAAACCGTCCGTGCTGTGGTCGGCGAACATACCGAAGGCACTGCACCGCCATGGAAGCCCCACCAAACCCCGAAAAGCGTTGTTGTACTGGACGCGGAGAGCATTGTAGGCTTTTTTAGTGTAATTGCTCCACAGGTTGCACGTGGAAAACTTATATACTTATTATTTTGTAAATAATACGTTTAATACATTTAAGAAACATCCAGACATACACAAACACATATGCGTAGACGCTCGAACTTCTAGACCACAGACGTCGTCAATGTTTCCATAGAGTTTCTTATCGGATGCAGAACCTATCCGCCAAATTTCGCCAAATTTAAATTTTAAGGGTTCTTAATTTAGAAATTTCGATTAGTCACCGAATTGTATTTCGCTTTGTGTATAAATTAGATTGAAGATATTCAGGTAACTGTTTCGATAAGGTTTAGTCAGTGAACTGTTGGTGATAAATTAACTTTACGACCTTACACTGCCGGGGCAGTGACTCCGCAACGATCGAGTCCGGTCAAGATATGAGTAGGAAGACCTAATCTATTCCTATTACCTAAACTTCAACGAAGCAAGTAACATAGAGTAGACAGTACCTCCATCTGAAATTCTCGAATAATACTGTCATTTTCATCCTGGGATTCACGAGTGTCATTTATTATTTATTTGACTTTGAATACATTATAAACACAATTTTAGTACGTTCTTCAAAACAATAATTTATGATTCCATGAATGATGAAACCTACGTGTTTATTTTTAGAGGAAGGTATTATTTACTCTATATTACACTTCCTGGAAGTTTAGTTACTTAACCTATTCTGATTTCTGTTAATTATTCTTCTTTTTATTCCTCACAGCATTTATACCCTCGACAATAGCACAGTTGAAACTGGTTCATTGTTTAAATTGAATAACTTTTCTTTTGTTTTAATGACCTTTTGCCCTCAAAAATCGTGTGGGCAGGACAAATGTCCTTGTCATGTCTTTCAAATCCAATTTAGAAACATAAATAAGTTAATTATTATAGTTAAATGATCGTGGGTGATCTCATCGCGTGTCTCACGCGTGGGGCCCGAGGCTAATTGATATGAACCACTGGGATGATTGCAGATATTGGTCCAGTTTCGAATATCGAATGGAAATAAGCATAAGATAACATAACGTCTAGGTATCCTCTAAGAGAGGTTTACTGATATACACACACAGTTCGTCGGTAAGCCAAATTCTTAGCAGCTACCGAAAATTTCATTGGCATTTTCCCAATAACACTGTGCTCGTCCCGAGAATCGAATCCAGAACCTTACGCGAAGCAGCCGCTCCTGCAACCAATGGATTAGTGAGGCAGTTTTGATGGAAATACGCATACAATTGGCTGTTTGAGCTGTAGGTACCTATTAGTTATAGAAGCAGCCTATGAATCGTATACTGATCATGGAATTAGTACTATAATACCTATATACCTGCTGATGTGATGATTATTACCATCATCAACCCATATACTGTCCCACTGCTGGGCACGGGTCTCCTCTCACAGAATGAGAAGGAATAGGCTATATTCCACCACGCTGGCTTAGTGCGGGTTGGCAGACTTCACACACCGTCGAGATAATCTCTTAGGCATGCAGATTTCTGCACGATTTTTTCCTTCACCGTTTAAGCGAGTGATCATTAATTGTTAATACGCACATGATTTCGAAAATTCATAGGTGCATTTGGGTTCGAACTCGAGACCTTCGACTTGGCTTCTGACTATCACTAACGATTCTCATAGGTGTTCGTACGACAACCGGGACCGACGGCTTTACGTGCTCTCCGAGGCACGGCGGGGTATCGATGTGTTAAGGATGGTCACCCAACCACAGATTGATCGCGACTAGCGCAGCTTAACTTACTTAGTACGAAATGTTGACTAATGAGAATAAACAAAAACTTGAGAGGGACAACCGGATGGAACGAAGTTCCTTTCATTAAAATTTAATAATAAAAAATAAAAAAACCTGTATACACTCAACAATTCACAACGCGCGAAATTCAAATATTGTCATTCACTCAATAATTCGAAATTCAAATATTGTTGACAAGCAAAAAGTGTCGTGACAACTTTTCGTAAGATTTTTTCCGTCTAGCCCCCTTTCACAACGCGCGATAAGGAACTTCGTTCCAAAAACTCTCAACCCATGAGTATCTGTCAAAAATGATAACAGCACTTTATTGGCACATATATTGTATATTCTACAATAGACTACTTCAACATAATCGTGCAAAGATCATTTTAAAAGCGAAGCAAAACTCGTCCCTCATAGTCATGGCCCATCATCCACATTAAAGTTAATAGTTGTAATTCTTATTACGATGGCTGTAAAATGATTCTCAAATGACGAACAGGCGGCATTGAGCAACTTTTTGTATGAACTTCACGCCTTCACAGCTTTGTGTAATGGGACATAATGAATGTCACTACATTCTTGTTTTACGTGGCTCTCTGTCATCACAATGACAATGTCGGTTACAATTTTGTTTTATTACACGAATCAGCATACAAAGGCTTTTAGGGATGCAAATAGCTACAGTTTGTCTTTGTCAATATTCCAATTATAAACGGATATATCTTTTTTTTTTGGCATTTCATTTCAGGGAACCGGCAGGTGTAAAATTATACTTAAATATTAGACTCTTTTTCTGGAGGCAGGCCGTGCGCAGTTTTTAAAATACGCCTTATTAGACACATTATTGTATCAAAACAAAAGCAGATAATTATGTAAATTCCCATTGATCATAACAATGAGCTAGAGGTCTTCTTACAATCTCAATCATTCAATAAAATCAATTGCTTTTGTTGAGGTTTACGAATGAAAAAGCTTGTTGGACTACGATGCAATATTTTCAATAAAAATACAAAGAGCCTAGTTTTGTTTCTGTAATCTGTAGAACCACGTCCTTGCAATACACTTGAATGCAGCCGTGCATTCAATTTTAATACCAAAACTTGTGCTAGTCGCTGTGCTAGTGCTGTGTGTTAGTCGTCTCTCACGGCACCCAGGGGAAGCTATGAGGCCGACTCATACTGTATACATTGAACATGTTTAGCGAAAATGTACTGAACTTATTATTGGAATATGTTTCGTTCACCCGGAATAAATATAGGTAAGCTACCTACCATCGTACTCAAAAGAGACTACCAATAAATGAATATTTTATGGTTGTGTACTTTTTAAATAATTCATACGTTGGTATCGTTATTCGGTGGGACATAGACCGGTGTCTAATGCATATTTAACAAACCTTTGCCGTCCCGTAATAAAGACAATGAAGCGCTTTCGTTGTAGCAAAATAAATTCGAACTCCTCAACGAAACATTGCAATTACTCGACTCAATGAACGCAAATCGATTCAGACGATGTTTTACGACCTTTTCGATACTCGTTATTGTTGAAAATTCGAGTGTAAACTTCAATATCTTGTGCCGAGCGCCGACGAGCCGAAAGACACTCGTTTGTCGTTCCATAATAAGATCGACCACTCTCCAAAATAATAGATAATTTGTTTAGAGTAAAAAAACCCGCAAATGGGCTTAAGGCCTATAATAAAAACAGAGATATGGCGCTGGTGGGTCGGATCGAGAAATGAATTTAGATTACAGGTTAACGCCGACTAAGTGTGGGTTGCCGCTTCACCTGTGCTTGAAAAAACATTGGGTAAAAAACGGCCAGCGGATGACTGCTCTTCAGGCCGTCACGTGAGCCCGGCCATTTTAGGCGGACGCTTGTCAATCTGCCGGCTTATTATGAGTGTTACCGTATTACAAAAAGCATTTTTAAGTTCGTAACTGTTCAGTTTTTATACCTGCAAAGAAAAATTCAGATAAGATTAAACGTTTTTTGTCACTTAGGTTTCTTTCGATATCGCCGCTTAAAGTCTTTAATTCAAAATAAACGATTGGCTGAATCAGTTCGGGTGAAAAAACTTCAGCACGTTCCCGGTATAATACAATTACACGTGTTAACCCAATATTCATAAATGTTATTTTCCAATAGCACGTCGTAAAAAAACTGTGATCGTTCGTTGCAGGCAGGTCGCGCGGGCGCCCGGCAGCGTCGCATTAACGAACAGTAAAAATAAAAGCTTTCGACTGAAATTAATAAATTTTAATTGCATAAAAGTACAGGTTGCCGCCGGGTTTAAGTGGTAACAATCTACCATTCGCGTCCATATGGGTCGGGAACACGACAGAATTAAATGTGTGCTCTGATGGGTACAAATAGACAATGATGGATGCGCATCCATTACCTACGTTACGTTCTAAATCATAGCGTAGAATAATAACAACTCAACCGGTTCTCTACGTAGCAATAACAGAGCGTTTAGATTTTGATTATTATTTATGAGAAGGGCATAAAAAACACTCGACCAACTTACAAAATACAATGAAAAATTCTTTAAATAAAAATCTGATAATCCCACGGTGAGAACTGTTTATGACAAGTGTCGCTTAGTCGAATGTTACACCTCCCAAACGTGTGTAAGTAAAAAAGTTGATGGTCTTCGACACTCAATACGGACAATTCTCAACAGAAATAAAGGCATGTCCACAGTAAGCGTTTATGTAGTATGACCCTTTGGTGCATCAGAACCGGTTGTACAAGAGGAATAGTTCGACGTGAACGCTATAAGCACGATTATTAAGCGGCTATAGTTGCCGTAGGATGTACTCAACCCGTGACTAAATATGCCCACGCGCATGACTTATGATGCCTCAAATAATTCCCTTGTCCGCGCCGCCTGCCCTGTGAACCGAACATTTTCTTTCGGAAGCAACGTTATATAATTAAATTTAACGCACGGTTTACGCAGACGCCATATAATGCGATTATAATTGAGTTATGATCGAGCTTCAAACACGCTTCATGTTAACCATTTTGTGGAACGTGTTCTGTCGTCCTTTGAGTAAGGAAAGCAAGGATTATACTAAAATATATAGAAAAAAATACCTACTATAGTAATAAATAAATACCATATCTACTACCACACCTGAATTCCCGAAGAGTGAGGCAGAGGTTTACCTAATAAGAGGCCAGCACATCAAGCTTCCTCAATCTATCAAATTTCTTTGATATATTTTGAAATTTAATACAAAATAATAAGGTTCACTTTAAATTGTGAAAATTTGATAGTTTTGGATAGCTTGACCTGCTGGCGTCTGTAACCATGTTTTTTTTTAAAGATATGGAGTTTCTTGCCGGTTCTTCTCCATAAGACCCACTTTTTGGAACCGTGCAACTAGTTTTGACTTTTCAAAAGTGCTATAATGGTCTAATTGAAATAAAATGTTTGACTTTGCTAGATACTGAAAAATTTCATAAAAAATCCCAATAACTATTATAATACCCAAGGATTATATACAGAGGCTTATAAACAAAAAGGCATAAATGAAGTTCTCTTTGACATTCATTAGTTTCATAAAAAATACCTCTCTAACTCGGAATAAAAAGTTGGCGGATAAAAGCTCGTTAAAATCACTCGCCTTTCGACCCTGAATAAAAGTTTCGAATGTAGGTACTTTTAGGTACCTACGTGGAAAAAGGCAGGAAGTGAAGCGTATTTAATCATTACAAACGCGGCAGTCATTTTTTCATCTCCTGAATTAATTTTAAATTTGATTCTATTAACATAATAAAATAAATCAGTGAGTGCCCCGGGCGAGAGTGAAGAAGTAATCTTGAGTGGGGATCTCAGATATTTGAGGTCGAGAGGTTAATGTTGATTTGTTTGTATGTATGTACATGTTGTGATACAGCTCGTTACTAACCGACGTGTGTCGGTTGAGTTGCGGACTCTTTGAGCCCGTTAACGTTTTTGTCGGTTTGGTCCGAGACAAAAACTAATACTGTGGCGAGCCAACAAAGGATCTTGTAATGAAACGGTGATGTGAGAACGTCCAAACACGGTTTGATGTTTGAGTTCACTAGGTAGGTAAAAAATATAACGACGCTTATTATGTAGAATTAAATTCTAGCCATGAATAATGTATTCGATTAGTGTTCGGTTTGAAGAGAACATAATTATTTTACATTCCTATTGCAGATTTGTATATTATCGATATTATCTAATTCTAACATGACTGACATGTAATAGTGGATGGGGCTCTATTGCTATTTCAGCTCAAAGCTGCTATTGAGAATTACATGGAAAAACCCAATAACACTTTGCTCGACTTAGGAAACAAACCAAGGTCGCTTAAGACTGCTAGACTAATGAGGCAGTCTGATGAGTTAAACATTTTTTTATTCAGACTTTTGCATTTATCGAGCTGAAATTATTCTATGAGAAAGAAATTTAAATATAATTTGTGCCCAACGGATTCATTGATTCTAATCAAAACAATTGAAAAAAGCAACTTTGTATTGTTTAAAACAGAAACTACAATAGAATATAAACTATATTACATTGTAAATCACGGAAATATGAGATTTATGTGCATTGTGTTTGGAGCTGGTGCACGAATCATTTATAAGCTCTGCAGCTAGATCAATATATCGAGTTAAAAGCTAAATACGAGGAATCGAGTGACCTCGATGCTATAAGGGGAAGCATCGTGATTACTATAACTAGAAGATATTTACAAAGAGACGCAAATTATCATACACGTCTACATTATTAAATGTCTTCTTAAAAATGATATATCGTACAGTCGCCAGCAGGTCTAGAATGTCCCAATTGAAATTGAACCTTATTATTTTGTATTAAGTTGAAAATCTATTAAAGAAATTTGACAGATTGGGGTAGCTTCATGTACTAACCTCAGTACAACATGCCATCACGCCTCTTTTCTCCAAAGGGTAAGACAGAGGTGTACTAATGTAACTGCGTTTTAAATCATTAATTGTCAGTTCGGATAGAGGTCAGTTTATATGTACGGTTACAAACGGAACCCGCTGAACACAACCAAATTTTGAAAACATCACTTCACCAAAACTTTTAATGAAATTCTGCTTGTAATTATCTTATACACAAAGAAGTCGTGCTACCTTCACGGGTCAGTAACTTCTAGATAAAAAAAAATGTTAAAGCATTTTAAAAATTGAATGATGATCAACGACTTTCGTTGCTAGCTGTACATGCTAGGGTTGTCAGTAAAGGAACCACAGCATTATCAACGACTCAAAAACATCGTAGATTAAACTAATTAAAAAGTGTAAATTTTCCGCAATTCAAACGGTGAATGTTTTCCCTTAAATACGAAATATACTGGTAGGTACACGAGTGACCAGTGACCACGACGCAAGTGTGTTGTGAATACAAAACGGTATTTCATATTTACGTGCACATTTAGCTGCTATTCGTGGAAGTAACGAAGGAGCGAGACCACGACTATTCAATCATGTCCAATTCTATGCACATGTTGAATACACAGTTGCTAAATGTGACCTATATACTAATCAGAGGGGTTTGTATATAAGGTTATGTAACTATTCAAGTTGGTCGTAAAAAACTTACATACACTCACGCCTTTTTCCTATGTAGGCAGAAGCTAAAGAACGCCACTTGATACGTTCTTGCATACTTCTTTCACTACGTCGTGGCACGACGATAATATCGTTGTGATTCTCTCGCTTGTGGTGGTGGTGGCGGGTGGTGCTGCAATCGGGTTGCAGGACAAAGTATACCGGGCCAGCTAGTATGATTATTAAAAAAAGCAGTTTCTCAGTAGGGAACAAGCTGTCTCGAGGAATTTACATACATATAATAATAATTAAGGAAATCAAACTACCTAGATATACTCGGAACAAATATTTATGGATTATAAATATACTTAAAAGACGATGTACTGACGAGAATTGAGAAGAATATGCTGAGATGGTTTGGGCATGTCGAGAGAATGGATGAAAGGCGACTAACAAAAAGGATTTATATGGCGAATGTCAGTGGAACCGCCGAGAGGGGACGCCCTAGAAAAACTTATACCGACCTTATTGGTGAGGTTCTTCAAAAAGGTCAGGTGCGTAGTACTCGCAACCGCCGTGTATGTATGACAAGATGTATGAATGTGGTCGAAGCGAAAGAAGTATGCAAGAATCGTAGCAAGTGGCGTTCTTTAGTTTCTGCCTACCCCTATGGGAAAAAGGCGTGAGAGTATGTATGTATGTATGTATAAATATATGTCTCGGATGGGAATCGAACCCACAACAGTGACGTGGAGCATATTATTGTAGCGGTATACCTACCCTATATTTTCACTAAACACTACTAATAAAACATCGCCCGTATCTAATTAGTGGTTTATCTGATCAGCGTCAATATAAACAGAATTAGTTATCCTTTGTTACATTTAGAATTTTAGATTGATAGATAATTGAAAATGCTAACAACAACCATTGAATGTGTTGGCTGTCGATACCACTGATGAATATTGCGATTAAATTATGTATTGTATAATGAGTTAACAACATCGGTAACTGTAGTTTAATAACAGTTAGTTAAAGCTGAATGTTGCGCTAGGATTATTTTACACAGCTCGATCAACAATGGATATAATATTATACTTACATTTTTTTTGTAAATATATACTTATAATATATTGGTATATGGTAATATATTATAAATGATATTTATTTCTGTAAATAGATCTTTTAAAGAAACTTTTACAAGTCAATATTTTACATATTTTTCTAAGCTACACGGCTCCGGCATTTCCTAGCTGACGACCTCTGAGAAGAAACGCCGAAACAAACTCAGAGAATCATAGTCTCTTTTAAAGTCCAGACAATGTATAGTAACAAAATATGTGTCTTACAATGTAGGGCAAAGTCTGAAATGGCCTTTTGAAGAAAGAGCCATAGCGGCTTTGAGTAGACGTCCCAACTGACGGCACGCATGCATCAGTATGTATAAGTATGTTTAACATAAAGCTGCTCCAATTAAAAAGTTTTACATATTCCCATTACTCGCGACCGACGACGTTTCGAGCTAGATTTCAATGTTGTGCACCAATAAAAAAAACCTACAGCCAGTATGTACAAACAAATTCAATAATAAATGCTTCATTTTCCTGAACCGACAACACTATGGCAAGACGTCGGTTCATGTTATTTTCCCATTTATAAATAAATAAGCTCCGTAAGTAGGCACTACTTCACTGTTTTTATATCAGCAGTGAAATGCGCCATTAATAATTTCAACACCACCAAGGAAAACATTGCTCAGCCCATAAATATCCGCTTAATGGCAAAGTCCGTAATATTTCTTCCCTCATCTACATTACTTCTGCAAAAATAACAAAATAGTGTTCGCAGATTGCCACAGCTCGATAAGCCTTGGACTGCATAGAATGAGGCACTTCAGGAGTATACCTTTGTTATCTGATGCAAACCAAAACGAATCATAATGCAGTAGGTTAAGATTGCTTTTTGTGTTTTAAGTTTTTATCTGGCAGTTCCACAGAGGTACTGATTTGTAGTCGAGATAGGCACGCGAATGATGCTCTCGGTGGCCGCAACAAGGACACAACTAAAATAAAACTACATATTACTACGTGAAGATAAGGAACGTCCGCCTCTTACGACTCTAGTTATTTTCATAAAGAACATCACGATTCGTGAAATGGTAACATTTCACAACATCATCTTATAACGTGTCAAAAAAAAATATTAGATCCAATATTTTATTTATTTAGGACACACTCGAACATAAATATGTAAAGGTATTATGAACATATTCCACCGTTTTCCGTTGATCAGTCAGAAATGGTTTATTATATAACTTGTATAAAATAATATGGTTACCTGCCTAGATAGAACCACCGTTTAGTGTTGTGAGTCACTGCGGTTTGTAACGCGATACGCAGTAGAACGTTTTGTATGTAGATAGCCAAATGATTAACGTTAGGGACGTGAATTAGCAGTCGGAGCGCAAAATAAACACATCAAAGTCCGCCATTGCGTCGCGTCAACTTAAACCATTGCTTACTTACATATTTATAACATCTTACATGGACTCAAATCGATGTTAAACTTTCATATTCAGCCAACGGGGCTAACGTACTGGCAATCGCGTCACGTACCGCCATATTAGACAAGTTTTCAATGAATTTTAATGCGGTCCAAGATGCCCTGGACTTGGGATCGGCTATTCAGTGTGGTCGGGTGCGGTGATTGATCGAATGTTTAAGTAATCTGACGTTATATCGATGTTCGCCGTATGTTGTGATTTTATTCGCCATTCTATCGTTTACCTTTATGATCACACCATGTTTTCCGTCACTAAACACACAGAATTAACTTATTTTGGAATGGGTCAATGATTTTTAGTCTACTTTTAAACTTTATAATATCATACGAATAACAAATATGTTGGAGTCGGGCTCTAGTGTTAAAAGATGTGGCTGAATGTCAGTTTATTACACAAACTGCGCTGCCGCAAACGCAACTGCCTTCAGCCGTCCGTAAACCAATTTCTCAGCAATAGGTACCGATATCCTAAGGATAGGCTGATTGTAAAGTTTTTTGGGCTTCTGACTAACACTAACGATTGTCTTATATGTGTTTATATAACAACCGGGACCAACAGCTCCTCCGAGGCACAGTGGGGTCTCAATAAGAATGGTCACCCATCACAGACTGACCGCAACAACCGCAACTTAACCTTGCAAATCCGGTTATCAACGTACCTAGTAATTGCGTAGTATATCGATGAGTATAATACAGGGAAGAAATCCATGCGCTTATTTCGTCCAACATTATAGGTAGGTACTTAAATAGGTACATTACAATTTGCACAAATAACATTTCTAACAAAAGAGGGGTTATAGTACCCAGAGTTCCAGTTCTTAACAATCTTCTACAGTCCGTTATAATTAAAATAAGCAATTAGCAAACAAAACAAGCAAGCTCAATCACTTTGAACATAATAATAGCATTCGTTCCTGTCTGACGTCTGCACCCCTTAATAAAACAAGCTTTAGTGGTAGATGGGGGATTCTAGTCCCTCTTGGAAATATGGACATAGATAAATGAAATAGTACGTCTTTCTGAATTACGTGAATAACTAAAAACAGTTTTTAATAGTTTCAGTTTATTTGTTCATTTAACAAAAAAACATGTATGTAATGTATTAATTTAGAAAAAAAAAATAACATTAGGAATTTTCGAAATTACACGCCATTTAATTGTTTAAGCACATAATTATGTAGGAGCCAATTTCAAAATGGAGACTTAGTGAGTTTTCATTTGTCTAACTGTAACTGAAAATCGTTTGTAGACCGCCTTTTGTTTCTTTCGGTGGACTTTAGTAAATTCCTGAAACGTGACAATATATGAATATAGTATGTAACTACATATAATACGGAACCCTAAGTTAATAAAGAGTTATATTAGAGTATTCCTCTTTCAATACAGGATCGGCAACGCGCGAGTGATACTCCTGGTGTTGCAAGCGTCTATAGGCTACGGTAACCGCTTACCATCAGGTGGGCCGTATAATGCTTGTTTGCCACCTAAGTAGAATAAAAAAAATACTATTATATAAATCAAAATAGCATAAGCAATGTGAAAAAGGTTATTTTAATTCGTCGTTAATAATGATAATAATTTACCACAACAATATAAGAAGATTTAATTTACTAGGTTTCATCCTACTACGCAATCTGTTCGATGAAGAATTTATTTATAGTTAATGGCATATCTTCCCAGAAGGTAACATTGCTGCAGAAATACAGAACTCACTTGCATTTCTCGAGAATCATACTTATGTAGCATTGGAATATGCAACCATATTCTGATATTGAAAATCCAGGTATTTTAATATTTCCTGGTATATGAAATACGAGTAAATTTATATTTATTATCAGTTCATAACAGATTTAAGGTCTGGTAATCATTAAAAATAAAGAAATTATTATTTACAACGGAATTTATTTCATCCAAAACACTTTTGATAAGAGTATATTAACTTCTCATAAAGCTTTTCCCCAAAGTAATAACAACGAAACTTATAAATGTTTTCTTTACGTCTGTTTTATAGTTTCATAACAACTTTACAGCTCGAAACAATAAGCGGCTTTTATAATAAAATACTATGAATGTCTTAACAAAATCCATTTATTTTTAGTGACATATTGTCCTGAATGCGGCCCATTGTTTGACGTCGTAAAACGCGCGTGTGTGAGACCTGTTAGGGTTAGCAAGCCTTAACTGTATGTACTTTGTAAATATTCATGGGATTATAAACACATCGTGTGCCAAGGATTGCTCATGTCTGACTAGATTACTAAGCATATCAAGAATGCTAGTCGTAGCTATTACCTGGTACAAGTTGTTGTGCTTTTACAGTGAACTGGCAATTAATTATTGAATCCATAATACGTGTTTTATTCTTCACAAGATTTATTCATTAAAAATACAAAAAGTTGGAGATGCGCGCTAAATCAAGGCCTACAACGTTTCAATTTTCAACGTTTCGGTCGAATTGATCCTTTTATCTCTTATGACAGATCAATATCTACATAAATGAGCTTGAATTTACCGAAACCCGTTCTCCGGGGACAGCCCTGTCCTGCGCATGTCTGTGTGGGTCGTGTATGCAAATACTAATTTCGCTTTCGGCGACGTCGGCGTTTAACATTTGGAACGCGGCGCGAGTTTTAATTTGTGATCAATTATGCGAGGGCACTGTTATTTATCGTTGTTTTATTTCATTTGCCTTCTCACAGCGGCTGTGGGTGGTCCGATCACGATTTTCGGGTTGCGATGTTCACCAATAAGTTCCACTGATTGCGCCATAGAGTTAGCAATGTTATAACAAGGTCATACATGATTGGTTGCTTGGATAGTTTATTGAACTGTTAAAGATTTTTTTAATTTTTAGACGTTAAAATCGAACTAAGTTGATCGTTTATTGATATAATGAATTTGATTTTACTTGTGGCAGCGCTTCGAGCTTCGAATATAGAATATCACAGAACATGTTTGTTTTGTATAATAATAATTCTTAATAAACACGAAGTTTGTTTAATGCCTGGCAATTATACATCTTCCCCACACTTAGGTTAATTAACCGTAACATAAAAGACGGGTTGAAAATGTATTTATGAGCAAAATTTCGTTGTATTAAATTTTCGCGGCCTCAGTTAATTTTATAGCGTAGTATTTATTATATGTTAAACATAGGGACGTTTAATTTTCTTCTGAAATCTGACTTTTTGCTACATAGATAGCAAATTTCCCAGAAGGAAGTAAATAATGAAGAAAATTCCGTTAGTCTATAATAAAATATACGTTTGCATTATTTTCTCTTTTAACCCTGGTTAATATAGATTTTTGCTCTATCATTTTAATAACAGACTTCGGCTTTTGAAACCCATGTAAGCTGCGACACAAATAACTGAAAAACAATTTTACGCAATAATGCCTGAAAGAAATTGACTAACAAATAGCTACTAATGTAGCTACAGACACCAAGGTCAAGCTATCCAAAACTGACAAATTTTCCCAATTGAAAATGAACCTTATTGTTTTTGTGTTAAAGTTAGAAAATCTATCAAAGAAATTTGACAGAATGGGATAGCTCGATGTGCTTGCCTCTGTACCTAAAATCGTTCAATATTATTTCTGAATAAATATACGAATTAAACAAACCGACTGTATTTAGCTATCAAATTATACCAAGGAAAAAAATATAGGTACAATCATAAGTGATACATTTTTACCGTAAGTTCTCAATAGTAAGGACTACCAATAAAACAAAAGTAACTATATCATAGCCCACAGGGGAAGATCGACCATTCCAATATTTCTCCAATAAGACTGCTACTGAGATCTATGTTGTCCAATAAATAAGGCGCGCGTCAATTCTATAATCTTCTTGATCTCGTGCGCACAGCCATTTTGTTATTCCATGCGCATCGGGTGCCCCACGACCGGTTAGCGGTAAATTGTTCCACGTAATGTGATTCTAATTGAGCAGCTAATTCCTACTGAGCATACACTGAGTTAATTAGCGATTGGCCTCAGTAAGACCGCTTCTTGTATTGTAGAAGCCTTTTTACTTGCCCCAGTGGGTAACATGACGATGGTATATCGTAGAGATTAGTGCTTCAGTTCCCACAGACAGTGCTTAGAACGCAAAAACTTTAGTGGGGGTTTCTACGGATTTCGAAATGTTGTGTAAACTGCGCGAATGTAAGGGAATTAACTGTATTCAATTTGAAGTGAAAATATTTTATTTGTGGTCGAAGCCAAAGAAGTATGCAAGAATCGTAGCAAGTGGCGTTCTTTAGTTTCTGCCTACCCCTATGGGAAACAGGCGTGAGTGTATGTATATATGTATATGTATGTATATTTTATTTCATCCTAAATGCAGGTTTACAGAAATAAAAATGATAGCAATGTGCAGCGCAATCATTATGATATGGCCCTAAACTAAAAGATTATTACAAAAACGGCTTTGTGTGATCAAAAAATCAAACCAAACTTTCTGGAAAACTCTTTTATTATGAAATCTAGCTAGCGATTGTTTATAAAAAACGTAAGTACCTACATGAAAAAATAAAGTTAGAAATGAACTTATCTAATACACAATAAACTATTAAATCAACATTTATTTGAACAACTTTTATAATAAAAACAAAGCTATCAGTATTACGAACGATAAAACAGTTGAGTTCTCTAATAACTGTACAGATAATAAAATTTCATACATAAAGTCCTTTTGTGGCTTGATTTGTTCCAGACAAAGCATTTGTCGGATAAAGCCGCTTAAATTATTTTTCCTTATGTTTTATGGCTTCAAATTACAGAGGTTTATTGAAGATATTGTAACCAATTATCGGCATTATAATTATTCTTCTTCATTGGAGCTTTTTTCCGGCTTATTGTCTACCGACGCACTCAAAGAAACAAGTCACGTGTTGACTGTTATGCACACGTATGCCTGTGATTTGCGGAGTTCCCGGTTTTGGTCGGGGGTATAGAGACAGTGGTTTGATCTCCCCCGGGGAAACTAGGTTCTCACAATACGACGCTATCAACTTGTAGATAAAACTGTTCTGATATGCTTTTTGTCAAACTTAAGTTGAGATCAGAATCAGACTGGACCCTTAATGCAATAGGTAACGAGGCGAGAATTTGACAGTATTGGCATCAATGACACTATGGAAATACTGTGGCATCGTAAATAAAAACGTGAAAAAAATAAACTTATTCCTAAAAACATTTGCACAATGGATCATTGGATGGAACATGTCGTCTCTATATAACAATATGTTTTTTCTCTTACGGAGCTTGTAACGCGGTCGGTGACATAATTTAGTCATCGCATTATTTCGACATAGCCGTTGTCTATAAAAATATTTTATATATATGTATATGTAATATGTCCCCAAAAAAATATTGTCTTGGCAGGAGATACACGTCAACAAAATTCATTCGTGGAACATCTGTCCGGGAAATGGCCCAAAACATAATATGGTTGAATTGTGAGTGTATAAATTAGTACACCTCTACCAAACCTTAATATAGGCGTGATATGTGTATAAAAATGCTGAGGACTTGAAACGTAGATGAGGTAAACATGTTATTCACGTTAAGAGTAGAATTTAAAGGGTGCAATAGGATCTAATGAGCGGTATTCCGTACACTGGAGAGCACTCTTCTCGCTATAGTCTACGTTGGTACTTGGTTAAGAGGATATATGAAATATACTGTATTTGCATATACATTACTTTGTTCTGTGCTAGTAGTAACAATGTTTCATTCTTTTAAAGGAAAAAAAGTACTACGTTAATTTAACAGTGTAACTTATAGACAGTTCTTCTCATCATAACTGAGCACCTAGATTCTAACTTTCCATAACTGCTTGTTCTATCAAAATTAAAGATTTTATATACATAATTTTCTATTTTATATGTTGAATTAATTAAATTAAATATAAATGTTTAGGACGTCTTAAATAAAAAAAAACTTTAAAAAGAAATACAAAAGGTGAAAATAAAGTGTTTTAACTAAATTACATCTAGACCAAACTATAATTTTATCATAGCATCCAATTACTAACTCCCCCTTAATGGTAAGGCAATGTTCTCAGAATTCCCTTAATTTCAGTTAAGCACTGAGAAGACTCAAAAGGTCTCGTGTAGTCGGTGTAGTATCGATTACATTTACTAATATCCGCCCTAATTAATGTGCTCGTAATTTATTTTGTTAATCTATCCCTATAATTAAATACATGGAGATACGTATTATACGCAGTACAACATTTATCTAGACTATTCAGGTACCTAAAAGGCTAAATTAAAATGTTACCTTCTTACTGATTGTCTGTATGATCTGTATGTGTCATTTAAGAAATTAGTGGTATTATGTGGTTGTTGGCTTCGGACTAAATGATCAGATATCAACCAAAATATAGAATACTCCAACCCTCTTATTATTTTTTAAGTATCTTCAATGTACAGACATAGTTTTTTACGATTTTATATTTTATTCTATAGAAAATCTCGAAAATATACATTATCAAACAACAAAGAATCGTCAGAATCGGTTCATAAAAATAAAGTTATGCAAGAACATACAAAACTATACCTATGTATATAGATATATTCTGTTTGTCTACATAATATATTTAATAATTGAGAACCTCTACCACTTTTGAAGTCGGTTCTTGAATCTTAAACATATTCAACAAGTGTAACACATACTAAAAAACTTTCTCATCCCTAAAAAATATTCGATAAAATCACGGTTTACATTCCCTTCTCTACAGGATCTGTTTTCATTAATGACGTATTTAACGGCTGTCTAATAAGCTTGTTAGCGTAATAGCTAAGACTCAAAACAAGAGGAAAGGCAGCGAGAGCCGGTACACTAACGTAATTTCCGTAATAAACGAAAATTACCCTTTGTTCCGGAATACCGGGGTACATAGGGTATTTACCCTGTGTATTGAACTTAATCAGGGGTATTTCACGGAAATTATGATTTATTTCGTGAAAAATTGTATGAAGTGAAATTTGTTATTTTCATTTATTTCTCTTGGTTCTTATTTATAAAACACATACATAGCTACATAAGTTTATGAACACACTATGCACCGACTACACATTTTTATTAGTCTTATGTATAGAGTACCTAATATTTGTGTTAAATAAAAATCTTGAATGAATATTATTACCTAGTTTATGGGTTAACCCATAGATTAATGAAAAAAGGCTGTTCTTTTTTAATCCGACAAAATTATGGTACGGGATCGACGTCATCATTAACCTCAAACAGCATTTGTATTAATTTTGCATACATTCTGATTCATAAATTTAAAACATCCTTAACATAAAGTTAACAAAAGCCTAAATATAAAAAAATAAAACATAAAAAGATTATTAGACAGTTAACTAGGCATAAGTCAAAACAAGGCTCCAATTTTAACAGATCAGATAAAAACAGTGTGGGAATCGAGGAGAGGTAGAGCAACCGGTTACCGGCCGAGCTTGTAAAAAAACGAACGCCAACTACCGGTAGCTATAGAAGATGGTTAAAAAACCATAGCAAATGTGATACATTCCGTAAGCGAAGGGTTAATATATTCTGAGGATAATAATGAAGTACTTTTCTTACGCATTGATTATTACTATGTAAGAGGTTTTTGTTCGAAACTACATTAACTTGACGGCAGGGGAATTTAATCAGCACTTGTAGATGCTAAGATGTGTAGGTATGGTGATAAAGAGAGGGTGGCGGAAGGAAGCGATAGGTAACCTCAGCTACTTGTGTAGGTTATTTGTGTTTGACTTGATTGAAATCTTGTAGAGATCTCGGACCCAGCTGACGCTCAAAAGGAAAGTACGAGCATTGATAAGAAGTCTAGTTTCTTTAGCTTAAGCTGAGTTAAGGTCGGTTTCAAGTCAGCATGTTTGTGGTTCACCTACGATAATATCGGTTTTCCCAATCCAGTGGGAATTTCCCAAAATCCCGTTTTAGTGCTCACCTAGGATTTTCGTTTGTGTCGACTTAGCCTGCTGTTATCTACATCAGTCTTTTGCAACCTATTTAGCGATTTCCTTCGGTCTGATGGTTCAGAAAAACTCATTTTAGAACTTTTTGTTTGGAATTTTCGATTTTTAACCGTTAGTGGTATAGTCAGAAGCCCAAAAAAGCCTGACAACCAGTCTATCCTCACGGTATCGGTATTATCCATAAATTTGGTTGCGGAAGTCTGATGGCAGTCGCTTCGTGTAAAATACTGATATTCAGCCGCATCTGCTTAGACTGGAAGCCGAACCCAACATAGGAGGATAATGAGAACTTTTAATTTTAAGAGCAACATTTTAATAGTCGACGCATTGTAATTAATTACTCGTTAATTGGACGGTATCAATAATATTGATGAAGCTGAACTGCAACCGTCAAGGGGGATAGCTGAAATGCGATAATGAATGTAACTTAATTTAAATTATTTCAAAATTGAAACGTTTTTCGTGAACATAAATTTTAAATGCAGTGTTGCAGTCATCTCGTTGACAGGGCCTGACATGGCTTCTGCATAACGTATTTCTTAATTAATTAATCATTCACAGTTCACTATTAATTATATTTTATTTACTTGTAATTATCAATATGAATAATTCATAATACCAACAACTTGAAAGAGTAAATCATTTTGTTATCATCACTACATAGTATAAAACAAAGTCGCTTTCTCTGTCCCTATATCCCTATGTATGCTTAAATCTTTAAAACTACGTAACGGATTTTGATGCGGTTTTTTTAATAGATAGAGTGATTCAAGAGGAAGGTTTATAGAGTTTATAGAGTGATTCAAGGCGAAGCGGGGGCGGGTCGCTAGTAGAAAATAAAATATATTAAAACAATGTTTGTCATTTGTTTCAGATCATTACGCATCAGACTTACCTTCAACTCTTGGACCAGGTAAGATGACGTACACTCTCGCTTTTCGGGTATGAAATAAACTACGAATTCAAAAACCCTCATCAATAAGAAATTATGAATAATATTAAAAATTCAAAAAAATATCCGTCGCTAAATAAAGATAGCTACAAAATAAACTATGAATATTAAATTGTACATCCTTAATGCTTCAACGCGCGTGCTATCATAGGAATAGTCTATTTATTCCCACTTTTATAACAACACGTATGCATCGTCAACAAAAATTTAAAAGATAATTATCTCAATATATACTCAACGTGTGTCGGCATTATTTTACTGTACGTGACAACTAAACAAATGTATACGTTTAACTTAACTTTTAGAGCTCACCAACGGCGAGTGGTGATCAACAAATGAATTTATCCCTGAGAACCGAGCTTCGTACGTGTTCGTTTGTCATTCGGGTGACATCGCCCACGCCCCCGCCCCTAATTAGTACAGAAATAACGTCGAGAGATTTGTCAACTTCCGAGCCTTTATGGCATTCCTTTGAGGTTAACTCCCACCGACGCAGCAGCTCCATCGAACGCGGACTATATCTCACACAGGTGCTCAAATAGATCGTTAACTGAGTGTGAAATATTATTTTGAACTTGGGGTGGTCCATACATGTTAATGCCTCATATTACTTAGTTACATTGCCAGAACAAATTAATCTTGATTGCCGAATCAAGTCTTCGTCTACAAAGTTTCGTTGTCCAAACTTTCTTGATGGAAAAAGTTTAAATATACCCAAGTGCTTCTTTGTTTTTAGAATCAAATTGTTGCCAATAGTTTATCTAAATTGCTTTTCGTATCGCTTAATCTTTGTCATTGAACTTTGAATTTAAATCTATTTAACTTCTTAATAATCTTATAAACACTTGTCTTTTAATCCCTAATAAAATACATTTACAATTGTTTTTTTAGACCAATAACCATTTTAATATAAATATAATATTATAACTTATAAATTGCCGCCTGCAATATAATGAACAAAAAAAACTTTAGTCACTTTATTCAAAATTTCGTTAAAACAAGAAGGAGTTATACAAAAATGATAAAACTAAGTTCTCCAACGTCAATATTACCGCGAGAAATTAATCTGAAGCTAAAAGGGGACCCTCGAAACTTATCTGAGGAAGCTGGAGCGGGGCATGACCTCACAATCAAATGTCAAACAAAGTTTTATCAGCGGAAAGTTGACAAATAAATCCTCATCCCGCAAGAGAACTTTTCTCATAGTCGACGCGACCAGACGTGATCCCGCCGACTATATCGACCTGCAGTTGACGTAGTGCTCATGTATTTTGATGCTGCACATCCCCATTTCCCTACTCATATTATAAATGTCAAAGTCTCACGCGAAAAAATCTGTATGTCTGTAACGCTTTCACGCCTAAACTGTTGATGAAATTTAGAACAGGGATAGATTCGACCTTGGAGAACGTAGGCTAGACCTTTGGTCTCAAAAAGCTTTTTTGTATGCGGGTGAATACGCAAGCAACAGCCAGTTTTCCATAATTTACTCTATGATCTTAAAAACACTCAATACAACTGCTACAGTAAAAAATATTTAGGCAAATTTAGGGCGTACGTTTTGTCTCCATGTAATACCTTAACCAGAGATAGTGTACCTTTTTTTTCTATTTCACCACGCACATCCTTCCGCAAGTACCTGCCTACCCTACAAAAATTGACACAGTCATGAATGTCAAGGCTGCCTGGTTTTAATTCGAGGATCGTGGAGCAGCCGTGTCATGCGACTAATCTGGGGCTCCATAAAATCTATTAGGCGCGGGACCCTACTCGAGGCGGCGCGCGGCGGCGGCATCGCGAATGAGGAACGACTGACATCTCTACGCCCACCTCGTTTCTTCTGACAACACTTACAAGGTGTTCGTCAGATTTTCACACTTATTATTTTGGTTGAATTCTTTTTTTTAATTTTGGTGAACGGTGAACTTTGACTGCTACGACTGAGTACCTGGGATCAATTCAACAGGTCAGAATTTTATTTATATAGGTACTCAAGAGAGAACTATTTTGGACCTGGAAAAAGGATACTGAGTACAAACGTCAATTCGATTTCCATATCGGGAAGTACTGTTGATATGATCCTATACAATATAAACAAAAATATAACTATGGAAAATGCCAAACCAACAAGCCAATGAGCAACTAAAATTCGAACGAAGATTGAGTAAACACCAACTCGCAAGTTATATGTTACATTGTAGAGTTCATTACTTTGTATTGTTTAAATGCCAGTTAAGTATGCTTAAACAGCTGTCATTTGTCAAGTGCTGGCCAAAAGTGATGGATGGCACGGGCGTTTCCGTTCGACTTTTAAAACCGGGGACTGTTGTAATGGGCCAGTATTGTTATTTCAGTCGTCGGAAACGTAACGAACTAACGAATGGGAATGTTAAAAGTGACGGGGCACATATATTTTATAAGCGTCCATTTGTCTGAAGGCACATGTGTGCCCGCCGTGGTGCGCGGAAATATTTACGAGCTATTAGTGCAACAAGAACAAATACGATTCAAGACGCGTCTCGGAAGCCGGATCACAGGCGTCTTTTAGCGCGTCACTGATTTAACACCACTACAGAATTAAGCCTAAGTAATTAATGTCGCGACTCCCTCTATATTCATATCTTTTGATCTCAAAGCATAACCTAAATTATATCATGTTAAAAAGTGCGTTGTTGATCTTTAAATTGAAATGTTATAGTGTCTATTATAATGTGAAAATGGTCATTAAATAAATTGATACGTTACTATTTCCACAGATGAATCTGTTGTTAACTGGTTAAATAATGCTGTGAAATAATATGTGAATGAAATGATGTGAAATAGTAGGTTCAAAGAATTACTGTTACAGTTCAACATATGAGCTTTTCGTATAATTCGACGAATAAATTTGAGTGACTTCGAATTAATCCCCAACGTCTTATTAGGGGTGATACAAAGCCATATTAATGTAGTATGTAATTCATTTTCACGATGGAAATCTGTTTAATGAGCCTAAGTTAATGTGTCCACCGTTAACAAATAAAGGCGCAGCGCACTGACAAATTGCTTAATTTTATAAAGTGGTCGTACACTTGGGCTGAGTGCAGTGTTTGTTCACTAGGACGTGTTTACCGCGGCGCGACGCGAGCGCGACCCTCTCTCTATTCGCGGTTCATAATGTACAAATTCACTGAACTGCTATATTAGCCGAAAGCGACAAAGAAACGGTAATGGACCCTCATATATATGCTAATAAACTTTCCAAATGCGTTTTAAATTAAAATAATCCCGAATTTATATGTAAATTTGTGACATCACTTTGTCCTTCGCGGCTTCTCGTTCCAAAATCGATTACATTACACAGATTCGAGCTTAGATCCGACTCGATAAGTTTAATGAAGGGTTTTACTAAAACGGAGATCCTTTAGAATCTACTCAATTGGTGAATCTATCGGTCTCGGTTTCGCTCTCAAGTAAAACAAAAGAACGAAATATAATTGTTGGAACTCTTAAAATATTCGTTTTATCATCGTCGTGTTTTATGTCGGTCGGCACCAATGTAGTTTTATAACAGATAGTATTAACGACGTTTTTATTTAGTTTTCCATTAGGCATACCTGTATTATCTTAATTTTTATGTGGTTAACCTTTTAGTCGTGTATTATCTTAATATAAAAGCTCAAGGCTGCATTCATGAGACCACCCGCACATTCCAACTAGTTTCGATCTAGATGTGTCCGTGTCCCCCTAGCGACAGTCCAATTAGTCATGATTAACTTAAATTTATAGGTCTGTTTAATGGTCCATTAACGAACTCACTAGTATCTAACGACTTCTTATTGTGAAACTACAATTCCATAAAACACTTTCATCCAATTAAACAAGACGTTGATATTTGATCCCAATACGTTGATTGTCACTCTCTATTAGGGTTTATTGCTTAAAAGTAATTGTATCAGAAATATGGTCGGCAACACGAAGCCCTCATCTCGTAAATCACTAAAGACGCAACATTAAAAGAGAAGTATGTTTTATATTTTTCTCAAAGAGAAAATGTTTAAGCTTAATTTGTGCAGACATTCAGTAAGGTTTCATTTCGTTGAGAACGTGAAGGAGGGCGTTTTGTTTGAGATATTGCACATTTTGCCACGCTTTGCTCTGTGTAGTACTGGGATGGTATCTCACTACATTCTAGAACGCCGGCCGTTAAGTTTTTGTATCAAATAACAAAACGCGATTGAAGGCTTTTATTTAGAAGGTTAAATTTTATTTCTGGGAGTATCTTTCTACTATAGTTATACGAAATTGTATAAATGAACTACGACTATAAAAGTATGTTCTTCTGATGGAGCAATATTCCACACTTAAGTAGGTATTAATATAGAAACATGAGTTCCCAATTAGTAAAAACGAACTTTCTCCATTTTTATCATTTAATACTGTTCTCCGTTTAAATTTATTTGATGATCTTTCGCATAAAACTTGTTTACTTAAGATAGGTAATGGAGTACGCCCAATAAAGACTTCACAAGTATAAAGTGAACTTTACAGCGGAGTATAATGGAAATAATTTTATGACAGCTCATTTTATAGAATTATAAGTCTTTATTTTCGATTTATTAGATTAATATGTTTGAACTTCACAATATATAGACACTATAATCGAATAGGGTATTAACCACGTTGACATCCAAAAATATGGCGCTGAGCTTTATGTATTGCATGATAAATGGTTTTCAATTTATAGAGTGACAGCCCTGAGGAAAGCTTTCGGTAACAAATGCTTATGTTTGGAATGCACGCGATGTATGGATGTAGCCGATGTAGTGTTGTACCATACTAGCGTAGCTCGATTATGTAAAATGTAATTTAAGTTCCGTTTGGTGATGTCACACCGTAATGAACGATTTAATCATCGTTTCAATTGCAGTTGTGTCAATGGCTAGAGCTGCTTTGAATATGTAAAATTATAAATGTACCGGTAATACTAGAACTAGATCAATTATAAATATTATATTTAAAAAATGTGACAATTTGACATAACAACAAACAGTCAGACAAATTAGTAAAATCACTGCATTATGAATTAAGAAGGATCCTATTTTTGTTCAGAAAATAGAAACGGTAAATCTTTTTGCTTCCTGTGAATAAATTATTAAAAGTTATCTGTTAAAATTAAATAACAAACTTTTATCAGAATACCTTACCTACCATTCGCTTTGAACAGCGTTCATAGCGAAGAGAAATTTGTTTTCTCTTCCAGGTATTATTGAATGAAAAGTAGCACAAGCTTTTTCTTACAACATTGTGAAGCTTAAATTTAATAAGATGACTTATGATAACCATTAGTAAGCACAAACACTGTTACCTTAGTTCCTAGAATAATAAAAATTAAATGACTGCACTAAAATTTTCAACACGAAATATTGAAATGGTAACCATAATTTCCGATTTTAAGTGTCGTTTATTTATAACAAAAAGGGTGGTCATGGCGTCAGGCACCTTCGGGGAATGCTTCATTAATCATCACCCCTAATACCCCGGGCTAAACGAATATGTTAAACCGGAAGACGTAGAGAAGCCACCGACTTTTACGTTTTCAAACGTTGCCATAATCCTGATTCAGTGTAATGACACGACACGGAAATAAATCGTTTCTATTCTCCGCCTGTACCTACAAATTGTCAGGGTTGCCTAAAGGTCATTTGCGATACGACGATAATTTATGTAGGAACTTGTATATTTAAATAGGAGTATAGCTATTTCTTTATCTGAATGGATTATCTTGATTAGAAATGTATGAATTCTGGGAAACTGTTTTACGATCGTGAAGCGCTAAAGCATGTTATTTATGTTTTTCTAATAAAAAAAATATCTTAGAAAGGAGGTAACAGATAAAAAATCAGAGAGAACCTATCGGCTATTCATGCATTTATAAAAATCAATACTAAAATAATAAAAAAGTCAGACAGAAGTTACAGAAATAATACAGATATTATTTTTGTAAGCTTGAGTGGACTTCAGTGTTAGTACTGAGATAAAAATAGTAACCAATTTCTACAGAAATCATTGTGATAAAATCTACAGAGGTCTTAAAAAAATAATGGCTACTGAAAGCCTAGTACTACTTAATAAAATGTAAAGCTGGTAGCAAAATAAGGTTAATCTATTGTTGTATTTTCTCTAAATAGAGTATATTTCACTTAGAATATAATATTATACTTTTCAGTCTAATTTTATGTTGCCCGTAAGCGAAGGATTCCGATATCTATTGTAGTTTGTAGTGTAGCAGAATGTAGTGAAGTGTGTGTACTTTATAATTCCCTGATTACGCACTGATAATTTTATCTTCTAAACTGAATTGATTTTGTATTCGGTAAGTACTTATTAGAATTTGCAATCAAAACATTACACGTGAATGTCAGAAATGTCACGTTAATTAAAATTTGAATAACAAGTTTCTAAAGCATTATTCATTAAAACAAATAAACGGAACACGACCGTTGACATATCATAGCCGGGTCGCTGATCGGTAACAAATTACTGAGGATGTAACACAATGTATGAACGCGATCATTTTAGGTCGTGAGAACGAGATATCGCTCTACAGGTGTTAAAGCGCCATCTCTCTCTAACAACCTAACTATAATCGTGATCCGCTTCTGGAATTATGAACTGTTACTGTAGTACACACGACTTCTTATCAAGCTATACATGTCCAGTATAAGCTTACCTCGCATTTTGTTGGCTTTCCGTACAATGAGAAGGTCAGATTATACTGGATATTCAGCAATAGCTTGTTGTGTAGCCGTGCGTACCTATTGTGCTACGAAAACCAACAGCGGGTAGTTAATCATACATAATCTGGCTTCGATCTACATCTACTGCAACGTAGATCATAATTAATGTGAGCAGTGAGACGACACGGTCAGGAAGCGTTTTGTCCGTATCGCGACCACCATCTGTTGTAACTACCGTCAAATGTATTTAAGCACCCTTAATTACTACTAATGCTTGTAAAAATTGAGTTAAAAGAGTAATGATCATTAAGGTGGTTATCGATCCATCTCGCTTCTATGGAAATTAGTAAGTAAAGTTGGGAGAATGATTGGAGTATTCTGACATCGCACAGGATAACGTACTTCCTTAGTTTAAGACTTGAATCTATTGTTTTGTATTTTGTCTTGTTTTGACTTTAAGAATAATTTTTCTATCTTTCTATCACTACTAGGATAGGCATATGAAATAAACATTTGTACATTATACTTACATGTTTTAGTTCCAATTTAATTTTAATAGGAGAACAGTCTATTTTCAATGGAGTACCTATTTGACTGGTTTTTGATGTTAGTATTAAAAGTAACAGGCTTATTGAAAAATACAATTTATTATAATTTGTATACTGAAAAAAAAAAACTTTCCTAGTAAAAATTTAAAATGATTAGTGCTTAAAGTTATTGCTGGGATTGAGAGGGGATGTTCCGTCCTTTTTCCGCAAAATAGAATATTTGACGTCATATTATGTTCGAATAGTACGCCAGCTGTCTAGCATACAATTAAAATGCTTATAACTTCTTAATTTTTTTTAAATATTTGTTTTTGTGTTAATAAAGCCTTTATTTATGATCAACTTTTTCATGAGGTGTTAAGAAATAATCAGTCAACTAGCCTATTGTGAACCAATCTTAATTACGAATGCTGCTACTCAGAATTTCCATTTCTTATTCTGATGTAACTCCAATTGCAGAAGGTGGTCCTTCAACTCCGAATATCAATCGAGAATTTTATATAATATCTTAATTACACTAATCTACCCGGCAATCTTATCCAGGCATTTATTTCCCGTTTCGCAATTTAATTGGAAATTACCTCAGAATGCACTAAAATCTAATTAGTCCCTTAAATTAATAATCAACTAATGATACCTAATAAACGTTGCTAACAGGCTGTCTTACAGCGAACACAGCATTTAGAATTTTTTACGGCCGTTAGTTTTAATAATCCTAAGGTATCTGTTACCATTGTAAATCTTCCACAACATCCTGTAGAGTATCAATGACGTCTTTTGAAGTGTTCATAAACGTCTAAGAAGTTGGCACTCCACGTAAAGGATATCATCTGAATTGTCAGAATCCTTTGAATGTACGCATAAAATTGTATTTCCTCACATCAAAGAGTGAACAGAAAGTGTTGTAGTAAGCTTTTTCATAAGCTGGTAGTAGGCTCACCTCGAGTTTTTGCTGTTTAGAGGGTTTTCCCCCACGTAGTTGACCCTTCGTGTCTTGTTCGAGCCGTCTTCACTACCCCTGGCGTCAGGGGCTGTAAATCATGATATATTTCATAAGATCACAACGAATTTCTTTAATAAACAATCTCATAGACGCAATTTTAAATAATTTTGAATAATGAATGTCTGAGATTTCGTTTCAAATTACGTAATATAAAAAATATTTAGAAAGAAAAATGTTAGCGTATGTTTAATTCTATGAATGGGTACATTTTTCCTTTGATGCTTATTGGGACGAATTCTCAGTAGCAGGTTTGAAAGTTCATTCCCTAAGAATACATTGGGTAAACAGTACATAAATCCAACCTTACACATGTGATTTTATGAGTATATTTTTTAAATAAATATACATACTCTTCTTACTAAAACAATACTCGTTTTATATTATCTGTATTATAATATACGGACCTCTAAAAACAAGTACCTATATTAAGTAAACTTTACACAAGGTTGGATCCAATCCATCAATACATACCTCGAATATTTTTTTCTTTCTTTTTTACTGAAAGATGTAGGCATGTCATATAGAAATATGCGCGAAACCAACGCATTACGTCTCTCTAACATTCCCCGAATTGTGCTGAACGTGAGCTGGGAGACAAATTTGTTCACGTACACATTTTTCCTTGTGACACGATATGGAGTTTTCTTAAAGAGAAAACTTTTTTATACTAGTAACACGATTACGTAATTCTCAACTTAAAAATTATAAATGAATGGATGAAAAAACGAAAGAGGATTATTAACTTAACATAATATCTATTATGACGCCTGTATGCTCCGATGAGGTAGGCAGAGGTGAACTAATATACACTAACGGTTTGCCGGTACGTTTAGGTCCCATATAAAACAGGACGAGCCGATTGCCATTTACCGGGTACAAACCGAAACTCTAAGCTGTTACTTAGAATTTCATAGAAAAACCCAATAACACTTTACTGTACCTGGGTATCGAAACAAGGACCTCTAGCGTAGCAGTCGTGCTAACGAGCACTACGCTAATGAAGTTGGTAACAGGCTAGTGAGACAGAAAGAGGAATATTATATTCTTTAATATTAATTGTACGTTCAACTTTTTATGAAATTTCAAACACATACATACCTCCCTACTTAACTAATATTCAAGTCATGAATTTCCCATGATTTGAAAGAAACTTTATTTGTATGAAAAACTGATAAAAGAAACGCTGATAGAATTTTAGTCCACGGAATATTTAGGGCGTAAGATATTTACATAGGATCGCCTACTGTCACTACGTAGCAATATGTCAAATATTTCTCGTCGGAGTTTCCTTTTACATATATTGTTACTACTTGTGTCCTCATTCCGTCCCAGCAAAAGTTTTTTCACTTGTAAAAAAGCGGGCTTAGAGCGCCTTATTACGTACATTCAGAAATTGCGTGCAGTTTCAAAGGTACATAAACAAAGGCTATTTTTATAATTCATTTGTGTTTGTTCGTGACAAAGGGCCGCGACTTACCTCGGGCGAGTAAACACTCGGATGTGAGAAATAATAATTCGCTTTTCATTTTGTTTCGTCATTGCGGAGCTCCACGAAGTCTGAAGAGCCGTCGATGCTGGATGAGTGGCTCATACTTTATTATTGGCTCACACTGAATCGTACTCGTGGGGGAATGTAAAATGAGGTCACGATTTATCGGTACACACTCAGTTCTTTTGCATACTGTAGGTACAAACAGATAAAGCCACTCAGTCATTCATGAATCATTTATAAAGTATATAAATACCAGAGTTAAGGATACGTATCGGAATATAAAAACACTGAACCTTCTTGGAATTATGTCAGGGTGAACTCAGTTGTGATGCCCATATAATTATTTCACCTGAATATATTTTAGTAAGAAAATGTGATCTGCTTTGTGTCTTAAAATTTATATTGTTTCAGCTCTGTGAACAACATTATTTTATGAATATCCAACCCAGCAAATGCATAATATATTATTATTATAATAGGAACAGGACTGGGTGTAATTCATTCTAATTACGGTTCGTCTTCGAAACACAGACACGTTACAGTTCGTCTTATTAGTATCAGAATAGTAGCCGTTCTATAAACATTAATATCGAACACTGACCGCCCTAGTTCAATATGACGAGTGGTATTTTTTATAGATATTCAATTAACTCCCAACTATCAATTACAAGTGGAGTAGCCATATTTTTTGTTTAGGCACACAAAAAACACAATAAAGAGAACTGAGTCGCAACCGGATCAATTCTGTGTAGGTACCAATGTAAAAATAGACTCGAAATTTATAAATTTGGTAAATAATTAATCGAGCATGGAGTATGTATATTTTATTTTGATTACATTTAGCTTAGATTTTAGGTTTGATTCTCAGGTCGAGCAATGTAATTTTGATATTTTCTATGAAATTCGCAATAGCACGGAGTTCGCATTTGTGCCCAGTTAATGGCACTAGTTTCATTTTCTATTGCTTGGAACTTGAACATACCGGCGAACTGTGGGTGTACTCGTTGGTACACATTGGGGATATAGGCGTGATGGATGATTTTATATACATATAGCTATTCTAATTCGGAGGAAAGTCAAGTTTGTTGCTTCAAAACAAATCTTCCCAAAGCTACACTTTGGCCCCGCAAACCCCGATTTCGTAAATTAGGGGAGTTTTCTATGTATTTAGGCAAATAAACACATACATATTTTAAATATTACTAGTATAGAATAGGAGTTTTATATGAATGACATCCATAAAGTGAAAATTATAGCAGCTTGAACATAATCTTCGTGACAAGTGTCAACGTGGCGTGGCAGTTGCTATCATGTCTCCCCGGCGTTTCCGTGCGTAAAATCCGTAATATTTTCATATACATTGCGGAAAATTCAGTCAATATACCAAAGAACTGTATGCCAGAACAGTATATTACACAGATGATTTAAGTACATATATTATGACAAACGTGGATAAGAGTAATTGAAACAAAACGAGTGACATTTTTTTTCGTATCACGCAATACGAAATATTACGGTGAGTTGTATATTTCCACGTAAATTACGTGCCCCCTCACGATACTTTACGCCACGTAATGTTCTGTTTTCTATTGTTGTGAGATTATCTAAATACGTGAAACACTCACATTATGCATGCCACCACCTTTTATTACAGAAATCATTT
The DNA here is from genome assembly GCA_964056405.1 of Acronicta alni. Taxonomy (NCBI): domain Eukaryota; kingdom Metazoa; phylum Arthropoda; class Insecta; order Lepidoptera; family Noctuidae; genus Acronicta; species Acronicta alni. The sequence continues at coordinate 8,545,821 of OZ043927.1, read as the reverse complement.
GCAGCGAATATATTTTAAAAAGGTGCGATGTAACTGTAATGCTTAATTGGTTTTTTATGTTTCTAGGCGACGTAAGTTTAACGTTAAATGCGTGTTATATTTAGATTATTATCACATCTATGGCTCCGTAGCTTTATGAAGATAGAAGATTTACTGATTGTAACTACACTTTTTATAGTACGGAAATTCGTCATGGATTATCCGCCTCCTGGGGAGATGGCAGAGTATATGTCGCACTCGTACCGACCAACAACCGCACTTTCCTTCACACGCCCTATAGTCATGGACATGGGATCTGTGAAATTCGCCACGACCATGACATGCTGTAGTTCAGCACTAGCTGGACCCCATCAATTAGCGAGGCCTTGTCCTACATCCTATCTGAAGGCACGCGTGTGATGAGCACGCGTGCCGCCTACTGGGGCCATTATCTTCAGGTGGCAGAATCCCCCAATTCAACCGCCCGCAGGCGTTTGCAACTACACCCACAAGCTAGCTTATTGCCATTAACTGCATTGTTGAGAATTTAACAAAGAGGAAATCCCATTAGCACTTTGTCAGCCTCCAATGTCTGTAATAATTACATGTAACAACTGTTTATCTAAACATTATTTATGAATACAAAATACGTAACAGCCAAACGACATCTATTCAAGGAAACTTAAAAAAAAAGTAGGTATTTAGGTATCATCATTCATTATCATGTCCCACTGCTGGGCACGGGTCTCCTCTCAGATGGAAAGGGATTAGGATAGTCCACAATGCAGATCTACTGCGAGTTGGCAGTCTCCACACACCGCCGAGAAAAATCTATAAGGCATGTAGATTTCCTCACGATGTTTCTTTCACCGTTTATCTATACAAATGATAATTAATTATTAATACGCACATAAATTCGAAAATTTTGGTATGATCTGTTGTAAATAGGTAAACAAACATCATCATATTATATGAAAGTTCTTTGATCAATTTATAATTCTTAAATATATTTGTTTATAAGAATCTCTAAGAGAGATGACATATAAGTGATCGCCGGCGCACCCTTGGCTGTCAGTATCGCTATTACTCTGCTGACAGGCTTATCTTTTTACCACGAAACGAACTATCTTTTACTGTGAAGCCCATTAAAGAAGAATGTATTTATTTAGTACTTTATACTCAAAGGCGGACTTAATGCCTAAGGCCTTTTCTACCAATCGATCTTACTAGGTATGTTTAGGTCCCACGAAATAGGGAGCGAGCCTATTGCCATATACCGGACACGAATCCAAACTCCGAGTAGCTACTGGGAATTTGAGAAAAAAACAAAAAAATACTTTTCTTACAAACACTAATGAGACAGTTCTATTTTTAAATACGTATAGAATTTAATTGGTACCAGAAGTATACACTCATGTAGGAAATAATATTAATAATGATTGAAATTTTAACGTTATCTATCATAGTCAAAGCTATAAATCTAACGGGCATAAAATTAGAAATGCTATCAAGGGTTCAAGAGCCGTTTACACATCAATGTGAGTATATTATTCACCTAGTTCTACTCCACCAAATAGGGTTTGAAACACTTAGCTCTGGGGGCTACTATGAAAATCGAACTACAAAGTATCAACTTGCCGTTCTTCTACGCCGAAATTTGTTTCTGCGCCAATTTCGGCGAGTTGACTTCTTTTCTTGCATTGACTACTATATTATTATTATTTTGGAATACAGTTGTAGGTTTTTTGATAAACTAAGTACTAAAAGTAAAATCAAAAGATCAGTGTACGTTGTCGTTTCATTTCGATCTGTAGCTTCGACGTTCGCATTCGTCGTTCGATTTTCGTAGTAGACCCCCTGGTCACGTAAGTGTATTCAACGTTCGTACCTTACTTTAGGCAATAATTGAAATAAAGCTGGTGACATTACTGTGGGTTGTCACGCACCTCGTTGATGTATTGTGCAGAGGTACGCAATGTACACGGATTTTTACTGAATTATCACTGCCACGTTGACGCAATAATTTATAGAAAAAAACAAGCCAAGTTTCGGTCACGGAGTGTTTCTTTTAAATAAAATGTTCTCAGATAAAATCTATGTATATAATCATGTATTTCGTTTACTCATCTAAGTTGTCAGGATTCACAAAAGCCGGAGTTCAGCTGTCCCCAGGGTAGGTACCACTCCATTTTTTCCTTTAACATCCGACTCTCGGTCTTACCATTAAGGATAAAGTAACATCATTTATTTACAAATTTGTCTTGTAATTAAACCTTTAAAAACTTTTCAACCGATAATAAGATTACTTTTATGGAAGCACTTGATTACAACACTAACATTAAAAGAATATTTGCGAGCACTGAAATTAATTATATCAATTAGTATATCAAGTATCATGTATGTATATGTATCATACGGGACAAAAATACTGGACTTTTCTTATCTTTGAGATATCAGTTAGTGGTAAAACAGACCCTAAGTTATCTCACAAATTAAGAAGATAAGATAAAGGTGAAAACACACCATTAATTATGGGCAGAGGGCTTGTAATCACAGGTGATGCCGACAGGACAAGCTCTTTACCGACGTAATTACGTGACATTACGACTAATGCAATATGAGCCTGAAAGAAGATATTACTTAATCGTCATTAAACACGAGTAACGTTCGTTGAGGAGGATTTGAGTCTTAATGCTTATTATGATGAAATTAAGTAAACATTGAGTAGAAGTTTTATGACAGTCTGAAGATAATTTTAAACTTGTGTCGTCAAATTTAGACATACATTGGAAAATTAATTAATCCAATACAATTAATAGACCAATTACAAAATATCTTTAGTTTTGTAATAAGCTCGCAAAAGGATGGAGGATTGTAGAAGTAGATAAAGTTTTTTAAATTTAACGTTCATACATATTTACCCTCACTCCATATCGAATATTAGAATCAACTAAAACCCTCCATTCAAGGATTATCACAACAGTTTACAGATAGGATCTCTCTTCAGTTCCACATCCGTCGCAGACGTGCAGCTTGACAAGCTAAATAATGGACCCAATTCATTAACCGGTCTCAGTAGGAGACACGATGAAATTTTAGACCTCTTATTGTTAGGCCCTCGGTGCCATTGTCGACGCCCCCGAGGCAAGTTCACATGTAGCCAGGCCCTTTGTACTCCAGATCTGTTCCTGACGGCGGCCTGTTAAGATAAATGAAGCTTTCACTTTACATTCAATCTAAATTATTCGGATTATACTTGCAGTTTCTGATAGTGACGTACATCTAGAAAATGTTTTTGCCAGTTTTGGAGATAGTAAAAACTGTGTGGTGATTGATCTTCTTAGAACAATTATCAAACTTGTAACTGCTTTGATTGAAGTGACATTCGATCTTTGAACTTCGGTATTGAAACAGATGAAACACACAAAGTCAAAGACAAAATTCATTTCTCAGGATGAAGTTGCGAGTTCTTTAGACTCGAGATTTATTGTCTTAGGTTTCAAAATTTGTAAGTCAATATAAATTCGGATTATTAACTTCTGCCTTTATTAATATTATCCGATTTGATGTTCGTATATACAAATATTAGAAATTATCTACAAAGGATCTAAGACTAATTTGCTAGGAATTTCAGTTTGTGAGAATTAGTGAACATAAAACACGAAATACAACAAACACGAGACTTATCAAAGACTTATAGTAGGAATTTAAATAAGCTAATTATTTCGAAACACTTTCAACAAGTATCACAGAGTATTATAATCGTTTAGTCACCTCGTTGAATAGTTAACGAGAATTGGGCGCTTAAAAACGTGGACAAAAAATAATAGGCTTGTTGGTCAGAAAAACCCTGGCCTGTTTTGAGGATCTTAAAGAAATAGTGGTGCTAATACTGTGCTACAGTTTTATGGCGGAAGCAATAAAAAATAACAAGCAGAAAGTATCTGTAGATTTTATAATATAAGCTCACCTAGCAGGTGTCAAGAGACAGCATTAGTTGTTGAATTATAAACATGATTCACACCAGTTTATAATTCCTAATTGATGATCGGCTGAGACCGGTCTAAGTCGTCTCAAACGCTTATCCCATTTAAAATCAATGGCGCGATAACCTCATGCATATTCGTCTTTATAATCGTAATCCAAATGAACGATTAGAGTCTCGTGCGCAGCGTGGGCGCGGATTAACCTTCGCTCGAAATTCAGTCGGCGCGCCCTACAAAATTAAAAAAAGCTTTATCTATGTACCGCCTGCGTAATTATAATGCCGTAAGTCAGGTGACGGGCTTTTTACAACGAATTAGGCTGCTATACAAACACTTATTATAGATGTGTATCACGTGCCGACTCACTTTTTTATTCATATTCCAAAGCTCCACGTTCAGGAATTTTTTGTACGCGAATTGTGTATTGAAATTTTGTGATTGCGTCGCGATCAAATATGTATATGTTAAATGTGTTGTGTGTTACACGTGAATAAATAACAGAGAATACAGAACTTTCGAAAATGTATCTAAATATTTGAAAGGGAAGATATAAATTTATATTAATTATGGGACATCTTCGTGGTTGTCAATTGCTGCAATGCGTAAAGGTATAATATACCTGTCCGAAAGGTTGTTATATAATAGCCAAGATCATAAAAAGCTCGTTCTCTATTACCTACATGAGAATTAAAAATACACCGACACATATATACTTACCTACAGCGGCAGTGGTAGGTACACTCTTCTTGATCTTTCATATCATTAGTTTATGTAAGCAAAACTTCTTATAAAAATGTATTTGGGTGTTAAAACAAAGCGCGCTTCGTGTTTAAAACATGTGTCCTACAATAGCTTTATATTCTTGTTTAATTTCGTTGGTACGGCTGTAAGTTTAAGCCGCCTCCACAGGTCGTCTGCCTAGTAAATTCATTACTTAATTTAAAATGCTAATGGACTGTCGTCTGGACGGAGAACAGATGAATAATGTAATGAAACAACCGATTCCGATCTAGAGTTGTGCGATGATTGAAGGCTTCGTACTTATAAACAAAATGGATTAAGTTCAGAGGATAGAATGGTAATCTACAACGGCTTCGGGATTATATGAACTAAGTAGGTCGCTTGCAAGAATTTCTGTCGCTAAATACTTAAGTAATTCCCCAAATACTGTTAGACTAGAGAAAGGTTTTGCTCTTATTTCGTCTTTTCAACATAACTACTTATAAAACCTACAGCAATACTGGCTGTTAGGGCTCTCAGAGAAAAATACTCCTAATAATTTAAGCCGTGTTCATCAAGAGATACCTAATTATTTCTTTCTACAACAAGCTCTTCGGCCTGCCCCTAACTGAGAGCCTCCTGAGAAGTATAGCGAGGCTCTTGGCTATTATGCCTTTGGTCGATACATCTATCAGTACATTGACGAATAAATACAATCCATTTATAAGCCAAATACGTTTTGTGTTGATCGCTAAATCCATTTGGATAACTTAACTAACCTAAATTAATTTAATATTTCGTTTACTTACGTATATGATAGATAACATAGCATTACTTAAAAGTGTATAATGAATAACATTAAGACTAATAATAAGATTATTATTCGATCAGGTTTTTAATTTCCGAACGGTAATTATTCTAACGTCCATCATTTATTTCGTCGTTCATAATAAATAATGTTTCTTTATAATTATTTTAGCTTAATCGTTTCGACAGCCAGTCATATTTATAATCGAACAAGTTTGAAATATTAACCAATGAAAACAAAGATTTACTTAATATTCTAGACACTATAAGCGGTAGGTTATTATTTACGGAGCCGTAATTATACACTGATGTGACACTGGGTTATCAAACACCGCACATAAATAAACACTAAATAGACATGAAAACAGTAATTTATTGGCACCCCGCGTGGTTGTTATTGTACGTAATTGACACTTTACGTTTTGTTAACATTTTGTTTATTTTGTTTAGACTTTAGTGTAAACTGCTTACTTATAACAAAACGTTTAAAGATCATAGACCTAGGTGGGACCAAGTTGAAATAAACATTTCAAATAACCTGCTGGGATGGTGTTTGGCCTTATTGCTAATAGATTCATTTTAAAAAACAGAGTGTGTTAAAAACTAAGTTTGTATTTTTTTCCTATCTCGTAATGCATTCAAGTTAAAGCAAATGAATACACATTTTAATCAAAATGTGACAGTACCTATATTTCCACGCACACATACCATTAAATAGTAATCTGTTGCAAAAAACATTATAAAATGATGTGCATAAGTAAATTAATATAAAAGTGACAACTATAAAAAACATTAAACTATCAATAAGCGCAATTGCCTAATAGGGCTGCTTTGTCTAATACAAGACAATGCAGAACATCCGTGTCTTTAAAAAAATGGAATGACAATTTATTTTCTATAATGACAACACCAAAACGATGGCAGTTGTCACCGGCGTCAAGCCAGCGTGACGTATGTTTATTAAGAAAAATGTGACGTTTATTGTAAGTCAATAATCCCGCATGGTGGGAGTGTGGACTATTATCGGTCAATTGAGCGGCCCGTGTTGGTCAAGCTCTCACGCACTCACTGGACGCACTAATCAGTTGACATATGCCTTCCTCGTCATATTGACATTACGACGTTTTTATATCACTTTTATTGTGTAGTTCTTAGCTTCCATTATATCTAATAGTATGTTTCTTTTGTTTACAGAATTGGACTGACACTGCAGCTTAAATATGTCCTAAGGTATTTTTATTTTATTACTGACATATATATATACTATACTTACTAATAAATTGATCTGGACTCTTAAGCTGTGCTTGCCACCGTCAGTCTATGGTGATCACGCAAAGCCATTTGTCCCAGTTTTCATAAATACTCACAAATGGTTTCGAAAAGTCAGATGCCTTTTACACCAAGAGAAACCTATGAGAATATGACTTGGTTTTCTTGAATAAACTCCCAAGTAATCAGCACTACTAACAACATTTTAAGCCCGTAAAATTGTCAGCGAGCCAGACAAATAATCCAGTCTAGAAATATGAAAGAGTGATTTTTGTAACTTTCAACTACATAAATAATTTTATATTGAAGTCGAACGTAATTGAGACTATGAAAATAAGTTCAGAACAGCCACTTGATATTGATGCGGACGTAGTTGTACAACTGTGATTTATTCGCAAACTCTCTGAATTATGTTAGTCTCGTCCTTATTAAATCACTTCGTTGTAGAATACTGCTCTATTCTTGAAATTTATGAGATACTAGTACTACGTTTCACTAGAGATACGCTTACAATTTCTCGATATTTACGAGAGTGCCGTGGAAATTATTTATTTTTAATGCTTTACTAATAATCTCTGATCCGCAGAATGTGTTTCTACAATGAACTCGTAGGTCGTAACTACGTTGATATAGTAGTCTGCAAGGATAAGCTACGGCTAGACCCTTGATGGGAGAACATCCTTCGCATATCAAGTCTCCTCCTTATCTTGGAGTGATTTAGTCTTGATTATCATTCAAACACCTATGGTTATCGTTAGTGATAATCAAAAGCCGGAAAAGCTTGACATACATTATAACCTTAAGATATCGATGGCAGTCGCTTCGTGTAAAATACTAGTATTTAGCCGCATCTAGTCAGATAGAGGACCCCCAACATTCATCATTCATCATCATCAACCCATATACTGTCCCACTGCTGGGCGCGGGTCTCCTCTCATACTGAGAGGGATTAGGCTATAGTCCACCACGCTAGCCTAGAGCGGGTTGGCAGACTTCACAAACCGTCGAGAAAAATCTCTAAGGCATGCAGGTTTCCTCACGATGTTTTGCTTCACCGTTTAAGCGAGTGATAATTAATTAATAATACGCACATGAATTCGAAAAGTCAGAGGTGCGTGCCTTGGGTGCTTGCCCCCAACATTCATCATCATCATCATCAGCCCATATTCGTCCACTGCTGGACGTAGGCCTCTCCCAATGAACGCCACAAAGCCCGATCTTCGGCTTTCCTCATCCAGTCACTGCCAGCTGCCTTCCGCAAGTCGTCACTCCACCTGGCCGGCGGGCGTCCTACACTACGCTTACCTAGACGCGGTCGCCACTCGAGAACTCGTTTGCTCCAGCGTTTATCAGTTCTCCGCGAGATGTGACCGGCCCATTGCCACTTTAGCTTGCTTATTCTTTGAGCTATGTCTGCAACTTTGGTTCTCTGACGGATAACTTCGTTGCGAATTTTATCCCTCAGAGAGACTCCGAGCATAGCTCTTTCCATAGCTCGCTGTGTGACTTTAAATTTGTGGATCAGTCTCATCGTGAGTGTCCACGTTTCGGCTCCGTAGGTCATTACTGGTAGGACGCACGCATTGAAGACTTTCGTCTTAAGGCACTGAGGTATAGGTGATGAGAAGACTTGACGAAGTTTGCCGAATGCTGCCCATCCCAGCTGTATCCTCCTATCGGCTTCCCTCTCGAAGTTGTTTTTGCCTAATTGGACTATTTGCCCGAGGTAGGCATATTCACGAACAACTTCGAGAGATAACCCATTTACAACGACCGGTCGTGGGGTAACAAGGTCGTTGTACATAACCTTAGTTTTATCTATATTCATCCCCAGACCGATACATCGAGAGGCGTCAGCTAAATCGGTCAACATTCGTTCGAGATCCTGCAGTGACTCCGCCATGAGGACTATATCATCGGCGAAGCGCAGGTGTGAGATATACTCGCCATTTGCATTTATGCCCATACCTTTCCAATCCAGCGTCTTAAACATATCCTCCAGGGCGTTGTTTCCCCCCCAAAAATTGTTCACCCCCAACATTAATTTAGGAAAAATTCTTACTGCACCTGAGTCTGATTAAATTCAAATCAAATCAAATAATTTATTCTTGTTAAGCATAGGTAAAATACAGTTCTCAAGTATTATAATGGTAGGTTTAGCACGCTATGTTTTAAGTTATATTATTACATACTGTTGTCATGCATATTATTTAAAAATTAGTTAGTATTTTAATATAAGGAAAATTTTATCAGCAATAAAGAAAGTCGAATGTCATATTACTTGAACTTTCATAAGTTAGTGCTATTGATAAAAAATAATTACTCACTATGTTACTCATAAAGTACAAACTACGTAAAACCAGTATAGCAATTTGAATAATTTTTTCGAAATTTTAATATCTTAAACCTTATTAATAAATAAAAAGCTATTCGCGCACTTATTGCCGATACTACCAATAGTCGTAAAGTAAAAAGCTACAATGCGACCGCAAAGCACAATCAAAACAAAATACTGAAAGACTGTAAACGTTGATGGTCCGGGAAAAGTCGTAAAAAACGGGAAAGGTACATACAGCTATAAGCACATCAAGCTATACAAGTCTGGTATAAGCTGATCCCTCATTGTAGGGAAAGCTATACATTGCGAGATCAGTTTATACTGGACATTAGTAGCTTGATGTGTTGTACTTATCTAAGTACACATAATACATTCTGTTTATGAATTTACGTAAATAGAATGTATATTAGCTGTTGTGGTCCTTTGCTATTATAAAAAATACTACTAAATTCCATCATAGGTATAGTCTAACAATTGTAAAGATGAACGCGAGGCACTTCAATGTCTAATCATGATTATCAACCTATTGCGGGGCAACAGCCTCTGTCCTGTCTTTTACAGCTTTCAAACACTCTTTCTAACATATTTTACTATATTTAGGTACCAAGTTTTGAGTGTTTTCAGGTTATCATCGATATCATTCATTATTCATCATTTATAATCATCATGCTCATTATCCTCCAAGCCTTTTCCCAACTATGTTATGATAAGGCTGAATATCAGTGTTTAAACGAAACGACTGCCATCAAACCTCCGCAACCTGTTTGGGCAATACTGAATATATTTTTTGAGACAAAAGGCAGCCTATGTCCTATAACGTCAAATGTATATCTTTACCAAATTTCATCAAAATCGGTTCCGCGGTTTAGGTGAAAGCGCAACAGAGAGACAGAGTTACTTTCGCATTTATAATATTAGTATTAGTAGGGATAATAAAATACTCGTACATACTCAAAGTTCATTTGGTACAGCAACCATCGAATCAAAGGTTGCACCTGTGTGATCGATAACGGCAATTGTGTGGTTATTGCCGTCCGGTGATTGCGGCGTATTTGCCGTGGACACAGCGCTCCGGCACGGCCGCCCCGGGCGCCCGGCCGTATGTCAACCGCTCCACTGCAGATTATGCCCTAATCCCCTTTCTCTCAACTAAGCCGCTTTCATTGCTTTGTGCTGAGAATGTTGCCGAAGCCCGTCAAGTGCCCCGAATCTGTTTAGACCCCGTGATGTATATTTTACGCACCACTTCACGGCTTTATTGAGTGATACGCTCAGCTAAATTATTATTATGAACTTCTCTTTTGACTGCTACGTTAAAGGTCCTTATGACACGTTTGGCGTAGCGGCTGAGCGATCGGCTTCTGCGCCACAGGTTGTGGGTTCGATCCCCACACGGAACAAATATTTGTATGATCTACATGTAGTTGTTCCGGGTCTGGGTGTTTGTGTATGTGAAAGTCTGTGTTTGTAAACGCACCCACGATACAGGAGAAAATCCTAGTGGGGCAAATTCTTATTAAAAAAAAAAGTCCTGATTATCTAAATATTTCAGCAAGGAGACTCTCTGCTGAAATGTCTAGATAATAATGAATAAACAAAACGTGTGTCCTTCTCAGTATCAATTAGTGTCTGCGGATCGGGGTAAGCAGAATGAAATATAAGCTTAGCTAAAACAATGCATAATAAATAACTAAATCATTGCCTCAATAGTCTAGTAATTGTAGGCGCGACTGCTATCTAGAGGTCCTGGGTTCGATTCCCAGGTCGAGCAGTGTTATTTAGAATTCCAGTAGCAACTCTGAGTATAGATATAATAGTGCCCGTCGCCTCGTCCCCTATATTACATGGGATCTAAACATACAAGCGAGACGTGGTTCTATAGAGGCCAGCAAATCAAGCTACCCCAATCTGTCAAATTTCTTTGATAGATTTTCATCTTTAATACAAAATAATAAGGTTCATATTCGATTGGGAAAATTTGACAGTTTTGGATAGCTTGACCTGCTGGCGTCGGTCCATTAGAACACCGAATACAGGCTTGATGGTATGTTATATTTTAAGTTCTCCTAACTGCCTCTTGCTTCAGGCGCTCTGTTTTTGAGATTATTTATTGTACGGTAGGTAATTTATGGGCAGGATAAAATATATTCTATTACTGGTCCCGAAGATAATATATCTACGAACAACAAGTCCCGTTAATTGATTCAGCGTTTCTGTATCGATATCGCAGACAAACAAGTATGCTGGTATAATCTTACAAGTGGATTAATATCCGAGTTGTGTGTTTTGTTTTTATTTTTTAATTAAAACTAATATAAGATCACATTACATCACGAAATTTAATATCTTATGCTCGTTTATTTACGTTTTTTTTATATTAAAATAAAATTCTATTTAAATATTCATTCAATAATTAAAATAAAAAATCCTCTTAATATTTATAAGACTTTCTGTTTTCTCTTTTCTTAAAAAATAAATGAAATTCAGCTCCCAAAATATCATCGTCAACCCATATACAGTCCCACTGCTGGGGACGGGTCCCTCTCACAGAATGAGAGGGATTAGGCTATAGTCCACCACGCTGTTGATGTTGGCAGACTTCACACCCCGTCGAGAAAATCTCTAAGGCATGCATTCCTCACGATGTTTTCCTTCACCGTTTAAAGCGAGTGATAATTAATTATTAATACGCACAAGATTTTGAAAAGTCAGAGGTGTGTGCTATGGGTTAGAACTCAACACCTTCGACTTAATAAAAAAATATAAATAAATATGTTGGGACATTTTACACAGCACCATCTAGTCCCAAACTAAGCAGAGCTAGTACTATGGGTACTAGACAATGGATATAATACTTATACAAATTGTTTTTTGGAAATACATACTTACAATACATAAGAAACACCCAGACAAACACAAATACTTAAATGTTCATCACCTAAATATTTGTGTCCTGTGGGAATCGAACCCACGACCTTATAATCAGCAGTCCGGTACCTACTCGAACCACTATACCACAGAGGTCGTCAAACTTGGCAGTCCAATGGTCATACCACAAGGCTATCACTGCTTATTGCATCCCAAAATATATATGTAAATAATTATAATAATAGACTATTCAAGCTACGAAGTCAATGTTTAATTTTGTCATAACAAGCGGCTAGCTGGACGATTTAAATTACCATCTAGTCGAAATCCAAATAACTAACCGACTATTTTGCCTAAGTTCAAGCTGAACTAGTTTGAACATCTAACTTACTTATTATGTTTAACATCAACGTCATCGATTCGAATTTGATCTATTACATAAGCAAGTTAGAGACTCATGGCAACTCATAACTATGGTGATCAACCAATCTGTAAGGTTAAGCTGCGTTAGTCTCGGTCAGTCTGTGGATGGGTCACCGTTCCTCATACATTGAGACCCCCTCTGTTCCTCATCGGTATTGCCCAAAAATTTAGTTTCAGATGTCTGATGGCAGTCGCTTCGTGTAAAATACTGATATTCAGCCGCATCTGTTTAGACTTGAAGCCAACTATGAAGCCGCTATGGCTCTTTTTTCAAAAAGCCATTTCAGACTTTGCCGTACATTGTAAGACACATATTTGTCACTATTCTATGTCTGGACTTTAAAAGAGACTATGATTCTCTGAGTTTATTTCGGCGTTTCTTCTCAGAGGTCGTCAGCTAGGAAATGCCGGAGCCATCTAGCTTAAAAAATGAAAAATATTGACTTGTAAAAGTGTCTTTAAAAGATCTGTTTATAGAAATAAATATCATTTATCAACCCAATAGTTGAAAAAAGGTTACGAGAATGTTGTTACATAAGTGAGCTACTATTTTCATTAACAGACGTTTAAAGCCAAAGCTTAAATTTTTTGCTTACGATAAACAAGAAATCTTTTTTGCATGCGCATATACTGCTAGATTGCCCTCCTTAAAACAGGCAAGCTCAACAAAACCCTTTAAAACATCAAACAAACCAAAATGGCACAGTACACGAAAAGACATTTTTCGCGATATCACGTAAAATAACCTGCGAGTAACAGAATGTCAAGTCGTAATCGATGGAGACCTAATGTGGGTTTAATGTGGCCCCAAGCGGAGACGCGTGTCCCGGCATCGCCCGTCGAGATTACTCCGTAATCCGCTTTCTTTGTGCCTAAGTCAGTCCGGCCTTCCCCGACTAAGCTAAGAACGCCATTTGGCGAATCAATTGCGATTTATAGTAGGTACCTCAAGCGCATTTCAGATGACATCTATAATAGGTACAATAGAAGCGACGAACTTTGTACCTACTTAACCGTTTTTTTTAATATTGCGCGCACGGAGGAATAAGAGATTTGAAATACGTAAAATGTTTATAAAGAAAGAGTGACTTTTTACGGATTTTATCGTTATTATATTGATAATATTATCTTCGAAGTTTCAAACTCTTTACGGATAGACTGTTAGTCTACTACTAATGTTAAATCATTATTCATTATTTACGTTCGTGCTTTCAATATAAAACACATAAATATGATATTGTCAATTTATTTTTAAATATATTTTGATAAAAGAACCGTTTTATTATTCAAACGTAAAAAGGTCGCATTTCGACCTTTGTGAGACCGCTAGTTTTATTAATTATTAAATTTGTAGTTTGGTCAGTGTTGTTTTATTTTAGAACTTGTCAAGAGATGACTTTTTTGATTATAATATTATCAAACTGTTGTCTGCTCTCAAATGCTTTACGCGTTATAGCGGTCGAAAGGTTAAACAAATCGAATAGTACTTAGTTTCCAAAATTTAATCCCACATTCTTGGAAGTATAAAATATCAGCGAAATGTTCGGCCTTTGTTCAAAAAATAAATCATAAATTTTTGGGGTCACAGTTTAATCATAAACAAATTATAGTCTGATAAATGATAATACTGTGGTAATAGTTAGGCTGTGACCTCATTGTGGCGTCAAAATAGTCGCAGACATGACAGTTGCGGCTCTTTCATAATCCAGACAATCCTAGCAACTGACAGACAGAAATCCACGATTGCAATCCACACTGATCCACCCTCTGCTAACACTGTATTATGATAAACAAATTAATTAAATAATACATAATTTATACTAATCTTTATGTGTTAAAGCGAAATACCACTCACTCACTGATTAATCATGAAATCTCATTCAGTATAACATCTATGAACATGATATTTGGCAAATTGGTTCCCTATATGATATAAGCAAACTTCCCTTGGAATTGGCGAATACGAGATCAATGCAGGTAGCCCCGCAGGGCACAGCTAGTTCGGTAATGTAACAAACTTACTACTTTACAGTAATAAATTGTTACTAAAGCAAAGCACAGGTAAGGATTGTATTCGATGTCACATCTGGGCACTTCCCTCATGGGAAAAATGCCTCAACGTAAATAATTATTTCAATGCGAACAATCATTTGGTTTCTGTTGTTCCAAAAATATTTGTGAAACGGCCCGGTAGGCACACGTGTTGGTTATTTTCACAGAAAGTTTATTTTGTGTTTTGTTATCCAACGAAAATTTAAATAAAAATAACACCACATGTTGGACTCAGGGACGCGTATCCTTAAAATTTGTTTATCTTAGTCCCAGCCAAAACAAAGAGTCTCATGAACCGTTGCTGTGAGAATTCATTTGTTATTCTGCTTTCGCTAACTCATACAGTTTGTAGGTCTGCGTGGTGAATATTAATTATTTTAGTGGCTTATACTCAAAAATTTTAAGTTATTGTAGTAACTCGTTTGGTAGCTCATTGATCTCTATCGTAAATTTTTTAGTCACCGTGAATTTGAGGATTGGAGACCTGTAATTATGTAATGACTAACAGTCAATAGATTACCGATATAGAAATGGAGAAGCTGTCTAATTTTAAAGTTTTCTTGCCAGCTAACTTCTTAATTTTTCACTTTCTCTCAATTTGGAACTAAAATTTAAAATATCAGTGTTGTTCAAAATGAAATAATAATAATTACTGTAACTGTATAAAGTGGACTTAATGGCGTAGCATCCGGCGTGCGCCCGCGCGCCCCCAGCCACGGAACTTCAATTTCCGCTCCAAAGCTGATTTTCCCTTTATGACAGCAACACTGCTTCTATTTATTTACTTTTTATTAAGATGCTTATTGACAGAATTTCGTATTCAATGCTTATACAAATTGTAAAGACTCGTTTTAATGAACATAGCCGAAGTATCTAAAGAGGGTCAACAGAACAAGATAATCGACACGGTTGGTATAAATTCCGTTAATTGAATATTGCCTGAAATACTTCTGTTTCTATTCTAAGCTTTTCTGATTGGCTATAGAATGGAGAAATTCTCTAATTGAATAATGAAGCCAATAAAGCGAAATAAAATCAGCCTATCGCATCCGCTGTTTGGACCTTTCTTCAAGTCATTGATCCTGACGGAGGTCAAGTATGTTATTTCTAATTTCCATTTGGCCTTGGTACGGGATCGTTTTAGTAAAGTGAATGTCCTTTAGAGGATTACTAAGATAAAACAAACGAGCTTATTATACGTGTTTATTGATTTATTATAACTTGAAATATTTCTGTTAACAAACGCCTGTCCAAACAATGTCGACCGTTGCATCTGCATCGTCGTGAGTAATATATTAAAACACATACGTTATATTTATATACTCATCGCTATACTCATTCTTCTGTGCACAAATATAAATCTGTCGTGAGATCGTGTATTAATCGTCGTATTTGGTGAATAAATTTACTTTTGTTTGAGTTCCCTTTTGCTTTGGCGTTATTTATTCAGTAGGACGACCCGAGGCCACAGTTGAGAGATACTCCGCTGTTTACATAACATTTTCGTGCTGCCGACTGTTCGCCTCACGTTTCCACCGACTTGAATTTATCAAGTATTTAGTTTGGTATTATTGAGGGTACCTTTCGTATTGATTTTTGTGGTTTCTGTATACTTTTCATTGATGTTCTTCTCTGTTCAAATTTATCTCCCAAATTCTGTTTATAGGTATAAAATCGTTAAATTTACATGAAATTATTACAAATGTTAAAACAGCACCGAACAATGAGCAATAACGATAAAAGTTTCAAAAAACGAACCACATAACACAGTTGACCTGTTTCACGCAAATTTCGCTCAACTTGTACCGCAGGCGCATAGCACGCGAATTGTTACAGATATAGCTTTATTTATTTTATTGTTAGACGCCCTCACAATGTGGTGTGTAAGTTATGCTATTGATGTGTTTACGATTTGTGGTATATTTCGCTGATGGCCGTGTTCTGAGGCAGCCTGTTGCGTGGGCTCTGATTTACTGCGATCGATCGTGCGACAATGGGCGTCTCCTGGCGAATACAGCACTACTGCCCACACTACCGCGTGTTTGCTATCGTTATAAAGTCCTGAGGTGTCTACTTACATTGTCGTCTTCACGTCGAGAGAAACTTCGGGACAACATTTTATATACCAAGTTTAATATAATATTTAAGCATTATACAGGGTGTTACAAAACTACCCGTAAAGCCGAGAGGAGGTTAAATGGGGCCTTATAACGAGTCCATTCACAATATTAGTAACGCTGTATAACGTACCCCAAAAAAGATAAACAATAAAATTTACGAATAAAAAATAGTGAAACTATTAAAGTAGACAATTATTAGGTAAAATAGGTACGAAGGGTTTTCTGTTAAATAATCTGGTTCCCTGACATGACAGCTTACTAGGGTTGATAGCTTTGATACCTAATTAATTATATTTTTACGGGGTATTTTGTAACACGGTGTACATATGTAGTAGGTATGTCGACGCTGGTTGTCCCTGCTTGTCGACCATATCGTCTTAGCTAGTAATAAAACCTTAGCGTTTTTGCACCTAATTTATGTAATCATCGCATAATTGGATTAAACCTTTTAAAATATCACCAATCCACCTTTCTTTTGTTCTGCGTGAACGTAGTGCGCAAAATGAACTCTAAAATTATTAATTTTGTGAAAAAAATATCAACCCTAAGCGGGACTCGTACATGCGACTTCTGCTACACCAGTTAAATTGCTAAATAAGCTACTTTGGTTTTAAAAAGTGATTCATATAGCGGCGTTTTCTGAATAGATGCTGTCTTTTAGAAGAACACTTTTTTTACTCCGCAAATTTATCGAGCGAGTATTTTGTCTAAGTGGTCAGTACAGCTGAGTGTTCTCCGTGCTGAAATGTCTAGATATTAATGAATAGCACCTGTGTCCTTCTCTTTACTAATAAACATTGCAGTGGCAAGTCCGTGGGGTGAGGTAACCTTAATAAAATACTGGCCTAAAAAAAACAGTATCAGTAACTATTGCTATTGTCTGCGGTTTCACCTGCATCTCAAAGGGCTTTTTGAAATAAAATGTCCTTCTCCAAAGTCTATCTCTGTACCAAATATCTTCAAAATCCGTTCAGCGGTTTAGGCGTAAAAGCGTAACAGACAGACAGGCAGATAATTTTCGCGTTTATAAATATTAAGTAGGGATTTATGTAGGAATATCAGAATTGCTCCACTACTCTAAACTGCCTACTACCTACTACTGCGTTTGTTTCCCAGGTTGAGCAAAGTGTTACTGGGTTTTCTATGAAATTCTCAGTAACAGCTTGGACTTTGGATGTGTACACGCGGTTAATTGCAATAGGCTCGCCCCTTATAAGATGGGAATCAAACATATGTACCTACTGGCGAACTGTACTACTGTATACATTCAAGTACACCTCTACCTAACCCTTCGGGGAAAAGGGTGTGATTGTATTTTGTTTTTTTATAAAATCAGCATAAAAAATCTG
Organism: Acronicta alni; assembly: GCA_964056405.1. Lineage (NCBI taxonomy): Eukaryota > Metazoa > Arthropoda > Insecta > Lepidoptera > Noctuidae > Acronicta > Acronicta alni. Next base: position 8,527,910 of record OZ043927.1, on the reverse strand, counting down.
TCAGGTAAATTGCAATCGACTATCGCCTTATTACAAATTTATAAAAAACTACGTCGATAAATACAGATACTTACATCATAAAAAAAATTAAAATGAAAACGAATTGAAAAATATATACATATTAGACAAAAGTAAGAGTATTATTTTGGTTTTCGAACTTTAAAACGAGTATGTTCCGGCAATTCAGAGACATTTCGTGATGTTTTTATTTTGTTACTTTCGAAACAACTTTTGCCGTCAGTTGAGCAAATCCACCGAATCCACGCTGCATCACAAACCTGCAAGTTGGCTTTAACTGAACTACACCACCGTTCTACTTCCTTTTCAGAATTTCGTGACAAAAACAAAACAGTATCAACATAAATACATATAACATTTACATATAACATTGTCGCAACGACAGAACTCTTCCTGTGTACTCCGCAATGAATGCATTTCCATAATAAAGAAGTGGATGTAAGCTATAAATAATTTTATTGGTAAACTTTTTATTTCGCTCATAACGTCGAATATAATAAGGAATTGCAATACTTATTTCGCATTCAAATTTAAGAAACACTCTTACTGTAATGAACGAACGGAGACGCCATTAAAATAGCGGATCATAAATAATTCAAACGCGGGTTTGGCTTCGTTTCAAGACATTTCCACATTAAATTTCATGAGAGGTTCATTTTTCCGGTGAACGACGCGTGCGATCGTGCGCGCGCCCTACGCTGTGCGCCGCCGCGCCGCGCCGCCCGCGAGCACAGCTCGACGCGACCAGTATTTCACGAGTAATTGACCGTTTTGTCTGATTACCAGACCCGTTGACTCTGAAATCGTTCCATTCTACTGATATACGACGCTTGCAAACATTTTTGAACACAACCTTTACTATAAACGCAAAAACGCAGACTAACAGTGTTACCTTAAACTTTACCCGATTTATTTATACAAACGACAACAATGCGCAATTCTCAAACAATTCTGTCTTAAGTATTTCCAGTCGTGGTGGAAGAAATCTTATTTGTTCGTTTTGTGTCGTCGCCTTAACCGCCGGGAGCGCTGACGGGGACCACTCCGTTCATTTTTATTTTTACGACGTAAACCAAAGTCTACGAGTTATGAACGTTGATTTATATGTTAATGGTCTCTGCAGTGACTGACTCGAAATTTCATTTAGCCTACAGCCGGAGCGATTCACTCGCGTACGACGACGGCTGTTCTTCATACGTGAGTGCTTGTTACTTCATAACCGAGGATTCCACGGCGGTTCGGCGACATTGTGAAAACGGCCATCCATCATCCTAGTATCAAAATTTGAAGTTGACATAAAGTGGATGAGAAAATGATTGATGCGTCGGCGACTCCCCAAAGCCATTGGCACTTACCGCAACTAAAGCATTAATTGAATATACCCTTCGTAATTAGGTATGTGAGCACAAGAAATAAATTAGATTTCGGACGCTAACTTCGTTTTAAGGTTAATAAACAACATTCTTGGAATTTTCAACATTTTCTTTTCCTATTACATTTGTTAGAAATGTTCGTAGAATAGAAATAATGAGCACTGTACTAAGCCAGCCTGTCTGTATTCATTTATTTATAATGTTGACTAACACGCCAACCACTAATTAACAAATTATAGCTTGACGACCTAACGAAACGTAAACAATGAAGAAAACGTTATGTTTATGCCTTTACTTTTAGGAAAGAAAGACTCAAAGAAAAAAATGATATGAAAGGAAATTTTGTGTATTTTTAGAGATCCGCAGATGTCAGATGAATCACATTTGTCTGTCTACTGTCGGCTTAGTTACAAATATAGATGTAGCTAAAGTGCCGGGTACCATAACTCTGCCGATTGATATAGTCGCCAGAATGAAAGGTCAATTCGAACGAAGATCGTAAATGACGAACCTTTCACGATATATTACTGGAATTCATATGAAAACGGGCTCTTCCGTATTTTTTTTGACCGGCTCTTTAGGATACGTACCTACTTCATTGAAAATATACTACATTATTATTTTTCACAGAAATATTACAGAATGTATGTAATAATATGTTTTTATTGCCAATCTACAAAACAGTATAAGGCGATACTCTCGTAGATAATTTCATACACATAACTGAATGTAATCTGTTATGAAATAACTTATTTATAGCAACACTAAAACAATAGAAAAATATGTCTTTGGTCGCCGGCGATTCTATTTAGATCAATAAAATTACACAAATTACAAAAAATCGCACAACATGACAATTAACTGAAAATGCCCAGTATTCACTAAAGCTGTTTTTCAAAAATAAAACTGCCTCTGTGTTCCAATCGTTGCAAGTGCGGCTGCTGAGCGAGAAGACTTGGTTTCAATTCTAAGGTCGATTGACGCTAAATTTTACTATGAAATTCTCAGTAAGTAGGTGCTTGCAGTTTGGATTTGTGCCCGTTAATAGCAATACGGAATGGAACCTCATTCATACTGGCGAAATTTGGGTGTTGTACAACAGTATATATATCTTCATCCAATCATTCAAGGATACAGATGTGATGGTATGTTAAGGTCAAAATTCGAACGAAAAATTTTAAGAGAGGGTGGGCATAGTGGGAGTTATTCCTCTCAAATTGGAGCAGCTCGACTGGGGAAGTAGTAGGTACCTCCGCCTTACAGAGAATCGAAATGAAGTAACACTGCTTTGAGCTGTGTTTTGCCTTACGGTGAGCAACGTTGCCAGTGGTCCGCGAGGAAACGTTGTGTTGACAGTTGGGGGACTTTGACCCTTATACGGCCAACCCAACTATTCCTCTTTCATTTTACAGGGTTGGCAAAGCGCAAGTGATACCCCTGGTGTTACAAGCGTCTATAGACTACGGTAACCGCTTACCGGTGGGCCGTTGCCCACCTTCAACATCAACCCATATATTGTCCCACTGCTGGGCACTATGAGATTAGGCTATAGTCCACCACGCTGGCCTAGTGCAGGTTAGCTTCACACGCCGTCAAGAAAATGTCTCAAGGCATTGCAGGTTTCCTCACGATATTTTCCTTCACCGTTTAAGCGAGTGATAAATAAATATTATTAATACGCCCATGAATTCGAAATATCAGAGGTGCGCCTTGGATTCAAACTCGAGACCTTTAACACCTTAGTGGTATAAAAAAAAACACGGATTCATTACAAATTCTCCAGAATACCGCAAGCAATTATAAATGTATACTTTCTCTGTATATTCTCCACACTTGCGCTTCTAAGAAAGTAAACGTGTCGCCTAATGGTTCCGACAGTACATTGAGTACGTGCTCGCATGGTCTTACACTCATTACATGAAAGTAGTACCCCGCGTGCCGTCCGTAAAACTTCCACGAAACCATTACCTTAAACTTTATATGCAAAGGGGTTCCGTAAGCAGTGATAATCTCATTCCATGACCATGGACTGCGAATTCATAGACTGGAATTGAAATAATAATAGCTTATTTGGTATGTTTTTACTTATAACTGCGCCAAAAGGCCATCAGCATAGTTTGACGACATCTGTGGTCAAGTGGTTCAGACTCTAGATCACGTTCGGGTTCCATTCCGATAGGACACAAATATTTATGTGGTGGACATAAGTGTTTGTGTATGGCTGGGAGTTTCTTATGTATTATAAGTACCTATACATTTACAAAAATGTATTTATTATTATATTTTATCTATTTAGTACCTGATGGTACTGTGCAAAATGTCCCGAATGTCAGATGACATTTTATTTATTTACTTATAATGTCGGATGATCAGTGGTAGGAATCTTATCAACCTCAATTAAAATTCATTTCTTATTTATTTCAAATAAGCTTTTATCAGTGTTTCTAAACGTTAGGACTCTACCGGCACGGTTCCAAAAAGTTGTCCCTATGGAGAAGAATCCTACAAGAAATTCTCGGCAAGAACCTGACGCTGTCATTAAATGATCACTCGCACAAGTGGTGAAGGAAAATATCGTGAGGAAATCTGCATACATAGCGGTATTCTTGATTACGTTTAGTGTGTCAATCCACGCTATCAAGCCGTGGCACATGAGTCAATGATCCCCTTGCAAAAACTGGGCACTCATTAGTTTGGTGACTTGCATTGTGAGCCGGCTGCGTTACGTTAAAGGCCGTAAAGCTGACTAGAGCTAATGTTTTAAACGTTGGACCAAACGGGTAATATTTAACTGGACTTTTCTCTTTCTTCTTTGTTGTTTTGTGACATTTTAATACAATTATTAACATAATAACACACATGAATTCCCCAAAATCTGTACAATTATAGTTCGTCACGAGTCCGAAATGCAAACAAGAGTGAATCTTATTAACATTAATTTACTTCACGCGCTATGAAGAAGAACTTTGGTTTTCTAACAGAAAAAAAAAATTTTTGGGGACATTTTTTACAGTCACTATCTAGACCCAAACTAAGCAGAGCTTGTACTATGGATATAGGTATTTTAAATGTACTTTTTAATACATAAGTTACACCCAGCCAAACACAAATACTCTATGTTCATCACTTAAATATTTGTGTCCTGTGGAAACCAAACCTACGACCTCGTGATCAAATCGTGATCAGTACGACATTCAAACCACTAGACCACAGACATTCGCGTTGTCTAGAAAACTCCAATAACACTCCCAAACCTGGGAATCATACCCAGGACGTCACTTTCAGCAGCCCCACTAGCGACTGCTTGACCAATGACAAAATTACAGTTGTAAAATGATTACCCTACTAAAATTGTTAATTACCAGGAACATTATTTTTAATTACATTTAATATCTCTAAACGGTCATTTATTTATAGTGATCGTTATCACAATTTTATTACAAACCCACATTCCCATAATAAATCCCCACACAAAAACATTTACCCCGTTGGAGGATTTATTTGATTGTTTTCATGACTTGCATGCCTCTATAACTCCACTGATAACATTTTTTTATGTCTAAACTGCGTGAAAAGAGGTTACAACCATCCTTTCCTTAATCCATGAATGACGAACAATTTCTGTGTGTTCCGAAAATCCTACTAATATTATAAATATGAAAGTTTGTGAGGATGGATGGATGGATATTTGTTACTCTTTCACGTTATAACTAGGTAGGTACTGAACGGATTTTCATGAAACTTTACAGTATTATTATTCATACATCAGAATAACATATAAGCTATAATTTATAACGATTTTGAGTTAATTAGCCAAATTACAACGATAATTAAAAGTAACTTTTCCACGCGGGCGAAGTTGCGGGCAGAAGCTAGTATATTAAGAAAGCTCGGTTGAATTAAAAGCAATTTATGTAAGTACTTAGTTATCGTAATTATGATTGTGAGTTGGAGACGCGTTCATTCATAAATTCATTTAATGTCAGCAAATACTTAAAAGCCTGTCATGTCATGCCTCCGACGTTCAATCAGCCTGCGGAGCATCAACGCTTAATTTGTAAAGTGTCAAAATAAACAGATTGATTAAATTATGTACAAAGGTGGGTTCGGACGTGGAGGTAAGTGGATTCATTAGTCCACGTGACTTGCAGTGTAAAAGCAAATGTCACCGGCCACCGCCGACCACTCCCGATTGCCTGATGGCGACAGCCCCCACGGTTTTACGGCTTTTAAAATACAACCCGGATTCACCGGCTCCATTACACTAATTACGTTTCGAATTTAGAACGCTCATGTTTATTTATATTGTTTGTTTTGTTCACTTTATTACTCTTATAAAATTTTAAAGTGTCCAAATTGACTCATTTCGGTTGAGCCACCAATAAAAATAAAAAGACTCGGTTGTTAATTGACTCAAAAATCGACTAATTAATAATATCTTAAGGCTTAATTACGCTATAAAAGTGAAATTAACTCACTACCGTGTTTATTATTAATTCGTATTTATCAGATTTTACTTGGAACGAGTTTTACGAAAGTTTTTTACCACAAAATTCTTAATCAGATATAATTTAGCAGGTCAACAACATTATGTTCTTATTGTTTTACTTATGTAGGAGGGTATATTGTGTAAACAGTCATTTCCTCTTATCGTTACGACATTATCATTGAGTTATTACGTCTATGGACTCGTTTCACCTACTGTCGTGTGCACTTAAAATTAACGGTATCAGGGAAGTACACACGAGGGTATCCATTCGTCGATAGTACTGCAATAAAGTTGAGCCTCATCACACTATTTCGTAATTGGATCGTAAACTTCTGTAAAATTATTGCCTTCCTTTTACTAGTTCACTTTCATGACCATTTTATTTGCCTACTGACCACATTTCCCTAACAATCGTACATTGATACCATTTACTGGTCACATGTCATATTCTACGTAAATTTGTTGTTAAACATATTTCCGAAGATAGTAAAGTTTTATAAACATGTTTTCTCAATGTTGGATAATGTTGAAGATTCTTTTATTTACGTTCGAATTACAAGCAATAAAATGTCACCATATTTTTCAATTTAATATGTTTTCAAATATTTTATCCATTTGTAGTGCGTGCGTTCGACAATTTTTCTAGCGATAACTTTCAATGTGACCTTATTTATGAAACATGAATGGTGTGTTCTCGATGGGTAACGGAAGATTGGGTGATAAATATCAACATATCGTTGATCTGGTAAAATATATATTAGCAGTTACACATTATATCAGCCTGATTCGCCGGGATACCGAAGCTGATGGCCGATGAGATAAAATTTCCCCATTTTGGCAGTTTTCATAAAGAGCTTTAATGTCGTCTATATAGTAATGTATTTTCCATGTAGATATATTGTACTTTCGTACACGAATCTGTCGTGTCGTCAAGTCAATAAATTATGTCAATAGATACTTTATGATTGCAGAAATAAATGTAGGTTGTAAATTCCTATGAATAAAAGAATGAAGAGTGGGTTGGGTGAACAGGTATAGATAAAATATATAAGATTTGATGTAATGTACCTAGTCTTTATCATAGTTATACGCCCATACTTAACCACTGCCAAACGTAGCGTAGGCCCTGTTTCCGTCGCTGACATCTGTCTCCCAGAGGTCGTCACCTCATCTGAACAGCGGGCGTCCCATACTGTGCTTATCTTGTCCAGTACCGTTTTATGATAAGCGTCCCATAGAAATTTTGAATAGAGAAAGAATGCATATTGCATGGACACCAAATACCTAATTGGGTACAGTGTAGGACAATGCAAATGGCACAATTACACACTGAAATGAAGCCGATTATTAGATTATTAGCGATATTAATTACACAATGGTGTCATTATATGTATAAGTATCGAGCTACATATGTGACATTACAGCGCTATCGGAGAGAGGTACATTATCATATTGCAGCGACTGATTGATGCCAGAGGTCGCCAGCTTTCGTTAACATAACCATCGCTAGCTATCTGTTATGTATGATGTGTAACTATCATACGAAACATAGGTACGTAGGTACTTATATTTATTTTTAGTGCACCTATGTATTAAATTTAAATTAGCAGTACTGTTTTTTTTTCGAATTAATTCAATTAAATGAAATCTATTAACTACAATGTCTGTGTATTTAACTCAACAAATATAACAAATTTACGTTTCTGCATACGGTTTCACCCGCATTCCAGAGGCTTTTTGAGATAAAAGGTAGCCCATGTCTATACTCTCTCTGTAACAAATTTCATTAAAATCTGTTCAGCGGTTTAGGAGTGTAAGCGTAACAGACAGACCGACAGAGTTACTTTCATATTTATTTATTTTAAGTAAGGATTTAAAAAATCTATTGTTCTCAGACTCTAATGTGATTTAGTGAATTATGGACTACAACTATATATTGTGTATAATTAATACACACTCATGTGAATCAACTAGTCAAGTCCAGTACCTACGCATGCCAACATAATGTCATTAGATGGCTTCGTATATCAATTAGGGCGTGATCATCGACTATTGGTGACATTTCGTAGGCCAAGTGGTCCTGCTGACTAATACTGGATTAATTAGCTTCGTCTTCGATCAATTGTATTAAAATAAGCCAGCTAATTATTTGTCAATACTGGACACAAAATTCTTCATAATGACAGGGTTAAGAACTAAAGTTTTCGCCACTCCTGTAGGTGTTTAAAAAGCCACATTTACAAATACCTCTGCCTGTATAATCGTATTTGTCGTGTTGTGGTCAGCTTCTAGTCTAACCAGATGCGGAACCACGAAGCGACTGCCATCAGACCGCCGCAATTAAATTTCTGGGCAAGACCCAGAAAAATCCCGAGAAATTGTTGGCTTCTGACTAACCATTGTCATAGGTGTTCGTATGACAACTGTGAACTACGCCTTTAAATGCTCTTCGAGGCACGGAGGGTTATCGATGTGTAAAGAAGGGTCGGTATCCACAGAATCACAGAATGACTAGCGCAGCTTAACCTCCAGATCGGTTGATCAGCGTAGTTATTGATTGTAAAGGAGGTAGGGCGTAGTGGGAGCGGATTCCACTCAAATTGGAGCTGCCCGAGTGGGGAAGTACCTCCGCTTTGCAGAAAATCGAAGTAAAATAACACTGCTTTGAGCTGTGTTGTATTTCTTACGGTGAGCAAGGTTGCCAGTGCTCCACGAGGAAACGTTGTGTTGGCAGTGGGGGGACTTTGACCCTTATACTGCCAACCCAACTATTCCTCTTTCAATACAGGGTCGGCAACGCGCAAGTGATACTCCTGGTGTTGCAAGCGTCTATAGGCTACGGTAACCGCTTACCATCAGGTGGGCCGTATGCTTGTTTGCCACCTTATTAGAATAAAAAGAAAATGTGAGTAAAAGTGGACGATCCTAAACCTCAAATCTACGATCCTTAATTTTTGCACTCATGTAAATTATCGTAAAACACTTCGTCAGCAAGTTTACATAAGGTCGACGTTACAATAACATTACTATTATCAGTCAGCTGTTTGAGTTAGCTCTTATCCAGTGCGCAAACTAATTTATTCAGGGCGTGAGTTCACACAGTCGAGGCCAAGGCACTTCGTACATTCATCGTGACTTAAATGAAAAAAAGTCGTGAAAGCTCAGAAAATATGAAAGTATAAGTATGTATGTATGTGTATTTAAAACAAAAATACAAATGGCCATGCAATCTAAGCGCCATGATGGTTTCAGTATCTTGTTATTTCTCAGTTTAATTTAAATATGTAAATTTTATTAGGCATAATACAGACTGAGGACTCTTGAATTGCAAATGAATGTGACATTACGTTTTATAGGCTGGTAGCCAATTCGCCGGCTCGTTTCCTTGGAACTGATGGAAAATTTTCACTTAGAAATACCCTCAGATTTAGTAGTATTTCATTGGATACACATTCAAACGATTAAACTGATTAATATAACATCTTGGAGAATCTCGACATTTCAGTAAGTTTCAATTTAAACTTGCTTCCTACAAATTATCAGTGTACTGGCGTAAGTAATTTTGTCTTCATGTAGTAATTTACGATAGCCTCACTATGGGAATTAGGCCTGGAATACACAATTGGATTTCAACAATACGGATTGTTTGTAAAATTTTCTCAACATTAATTACATAAATGTTATTTAATTTGATGTTCGTTCGTAAATGGCGAATTACTGTACTATCAGAAAATTATATACCTATATTTGATTATAATTATAGCCATTGCTCACAGTTGCGTTTAAATATTATCTTATCAAATCTAAACACGATCATCGGCGTAATTTTCACCCAATACATATTTAATGTTAAAGATGAAAGACGATTTTGTAAAGCTTAATTTCATCGTGGTTCTACGGAAATATTTTCCCTTTCATATAAAAATGATCCTGACGCAAATCCTTAAAAATGTGTTATTGGGAGCTTGGGGACGGCAATATCGGCAGAAGGTAGTCATGAGACCCACCTTAGAAAAATCTCGCCGTAAAATAAATGGACGATTTCATAATCCGTGACGTAACAGGTATAACATATTGAAACTTTATTTTTTAAAATAAAATGGTTATTTCGCCGTGTTCACACAATTTCTTGTATAAAAGATAGAATATTAAAGAGGATTTACTGAATTAAGCTCTTGCTTATTCAGTTGTTTGTCGGTGAATTAATATCAATACTAGATGTTGCCCACGGTTTCAATCTTATCCCAAATATTTTTTTAAGACATAAGGTTGACTGTCCTTCCTCGGGATGCCATCTATCTCCCTGCCAAATGTTAATCGAAATCTATTCAGACATTTCTTATACCTATCTATGCTTTCGTTTCGTTATGTTACGGAAAAGTAAATGGTCAATGATACCTAATATCTATTTTTTTAATAAATATGTTTACATTTTTTTAAAAAAGCTATTACCCTATTGAAGTTTTTGGGGACGGGACAAATATTTTTCATAACCTGTGGGTAGGGTCGAGTGTTTATCTGTGTGAAAATTTGTGTTTGTAGAAGCATATCCATGATGCAGGAGACCATTTTAAGCAAAAAATTATTTAAAAATTATTATCTTTTTTTTGCCAAACTATCTCTTGATCTTATTTATACATGATATATATTATGTAAGCAAAAAGTTTAAACGTCAGTTCTGTTCCACATGTGAAAGACTAGCTGGCTTGGACTGTGGACATCCATATTCCCTTGAGTGCTATGAAAACTGCAAGTTGCCAAGTGAGAGGGTACCACGTACAATAATAACGTGCTGAGTACGGATATATTTACTTGCTATAATATTAATATATTCCACGGTTGAAATGTAGATACCTAAACTTTGCTCTTACTGTCGCCGGGTCGCTACACCCCTGGAAATATATACTAAAATATTTATGTTGGCTATGTTTTAAAATTGTATCAAATTGTAATGTCCTTAATTATATAATACATTACAAATTGTATTAAAGGATGTTACAATTAAAACTCCAAACTGGTAAAAAAAAATTGACTGCGAAAATCGGTGAAAACTAATCATTTTGACTTAGTACGTCGCGTCGTTTAAAACGTATGTTTAATAAATGTTGTCTGTCAAAATTAATCTTAAAAATATCGGTTGTAGTCTTCGATCTAGAAAAAAAAAATAGATTGTTAAATGAACTTGCTCTTTACCGACCTCTTTCGATTATTTACTTTTCCGTATAAATAATACCTTCATACATAATAACATGATATACATAGGTAAACAAAAACACAGTACTACGGACATTATAGAGAATTTTGTATTCATTTATGTTAAAGAATTGTACGCACGCCGCTTTTTATACTAAATAAATTAAATCATTTGTAGGTACGTGGGTGTCTCTATCCCGCTGTGTACACAAGTTACGGGTTCAAACTCAAACAAAAGACAATCTTTAATCAACCATAAATTCTAGATAAACATTTGATCAGAGTTTATTATTACAATAATTACACACCCAATTTCCTTAAACAAATAGAATAGGAATTCTTGCATATCGGGCTTTGAAAGCGCGTCCCTAATTTCGGTTGTAAAGCGTATATAAACCGAGGGATAATTGTTACGACGGAGTGAGCCTATTCGTTTGTAATGTGTTCTTAGCTTTACTGAATTTTAACGAGGCTCCCGACCTGGTGATGAATCGCGCGTTCGCGGAATCAAGAACGCAGTCAGACAAGAAATTGTGTTATAAACTTTTGACGCGCTCGATTAGTTAACGCTCTGAGGTATGTATGAGTACATGATTTCAAATTTAAATTTTCGTTCCATCGTTCCATCGTGCGTTGGTACAATGGCGTCAATTTACATGGCCATGCATTTGTATTTTATTGAGTTTTCTTATTCCGTGTCTATGTTTTGTTAACATGTCGAACTTGTCACCGAGTTAGTTTAACAACTGAAGGTGTTAGAAAGGTTTTGATGTTAATGCTTAACGAATAAAAAATAGAACACGATATACACTGCATGTCATTTGTATCGAAGTCACTAGAAAAGCATTAGGCGCATGTAAGCGCTAAAGTTTTCAGGTCAGCGGTTTTTAGAAACTAAAGTAGGTATCTAATTATCATCATCACATATATTAGGCTACTGTTAGGTACGGGTCAGATTTAGACTATAATCAGACTATAGTCCACCACGATGGCTTAATGCGGGTTGGCAGAGGATCACACTTCGCCGCCGCGCGCCATCAAGAAGATTTCTCAGGCATGCAGGATTCCTCACCATGTTTCCTTCACCTTTTAAGCGAGTGATAATTAATTATTAATACGCACATGATTTCTAAATGTCAGAGATTTCGGAGGCCTTGGATTCGAACTTTTGTCTTGGCAATACAATGGTCAAATCACTTTATTATTCGCTAGCGTTTAAAGGTATCTAGTAAGTAGTTGATCAATTTTCTTTTATTATGTATTCGATCAATTACTTACTTATCCTATATCCTTTAAATTTCTTCATTTGATAGAATATAGACTGCAATTTTTTACTCTTGGCCACAAATAGACAGGCATGGTTTCGGAAAACATTTTAGCTACTGCAGTGAATTTATAGTTATACAAAAGCTATAACTTTAAACAATACACAGGATTGCATGAAATTTGTATTCCAATGAGAATAAAAATGAGAACAGGTTATGAAAAGTAATCAGAAACAGTAACTTTAAATTAAAAATAGTTACTTGTAAGTAACTGTGTAATTTTCTAAATTAATCCTTAAGTTAGGTAACATTGATTAATTTTCTTAGGTAAGGAAACAAGGAGCGCGAGCTTAATCTGCCGAAGAACTATAATTTAGTTAAGGGCAGTATTAGTAGGTACTCAAATAAACCGTGGAGTGGTTACGTTTCGCAGAGATATTTTCGCACATTTTATTAACTACTTTCTTAGCAATAAAACGCGGAGATCTCCTCAAAGGGCACTTAAACCGTTCTGCGTTGAGTGTCACATAAAACGGCCGATAGGCACCGGAATTAACTGTTATCTATAACATTTGTAAGTAATAGTTTCGAAGACTCAACCCTAGTATCTTTAATTACATTTTCTAAGTGAGTAATCATGATAGGGCCACGATAGCGCTGATATACATGAAAATGTACCTCCTCATATGGCAATTAAGACAAATAGGAATTAATAGGGAAAGGAATTTAACAATCCGATGAAAATGCACACCTTTTTTGATAATAAATTTAATTGCTATGCCAACATTGTTAGCTTTCCGACTACCGGGGAATGGCAACACTGGGTAATTCAATTATAGGGGTCTCAGAATAACAAATACGATCACGGATTAGTAACTATTAATAGACACGTCCCAGAAATCATTATCTTCTTCATTAATGGACTCGTTTGGCCAATTGGCTTAGCCTTTATCTTGGCTCTTATTCCTTTCAGCTTTTAACTAAACTTTCATTTGCTACTTATTTAGTCCCTGAATTCCAGTAGTCGGTGAAAGGAAAGTAAAATAAACAGAATTGTCGCGAAAAAGGCTGAGCTCATTTCGAATTCAAATCTGTGAACGACAGCGTTCAGTGTAATAGCTTTCTTATACGTGTTGTAAAATGTACCACTTTGTTACACCGAGATTTTTTTACAGGATTTTTATGTAAGTACATTAAGCGCCGGATGTATTTATATATTATTGGATTGGATATGTTTCGACATTTTGAATTATTTAAAAAAGGATTTAATTTTACTGCCTCAGTAGTCGTAGGTTCGTAGTAGAGGTCGTAAGCTCGACTGCTACACTAGAAGTCCTGGATTGAATTCCAAGTCTAGTGAAGTGCTGTTGGGTTTTTCTATAAAATCCTCGGTTATTATGTGGCAATAGACTCGCCTCCTATTACATGGGACCTAAAAAACATCTCCATTTCACATTTCGGGGAATTCAGGTGTTTTGTTTCGATATTTAATATGAGAATTTTGTCATGTTTTCTCTAGTGTTACTCTTAAGCTCAACGGGTACCTATGTCTGTATTCCTCTCGTTCGATTAAGATTTAGAATAGCTCTATTCTATTAAAAATCAATTAGGTACGCTGTTTTCCAAATTCTAAGTTTGCTTGTGTTAGTATTGAAATTTAAGCAGATTTTTTACGTATATAAACAAGAATAGTAAAACTTTTGTAGACTCAGTACCTAATACTAATAAATTAAAATTACACTCGTCCTAAACTACTCAAAGTAAATCTTAGGTATTGTTTCAATATTTACGACCCTTGTTCAAGTTCTTAAAGCGAAGTGATTTTACGAATATTTAAGAAGTAGTTCATTACGTTTCATTTTAGGAGTCATCTTAGATTTCATTACGATTTTGTAAGAATTAAACCTTCTTATTTCAGCACTTAAAACTTTAGAAATTATTGTTGATTTTAAACGGGTATCTTCTTACTTTATCTTAGATAGTTACTACAAACAAGAATATAATACGAATATTATTCATTACTACACAAACACAACGTAGTAATAATATTATCAAAAACATTTAATTTCACCAAATAAACTACAAATGCATAATATTATTCCATTCAGTGTTCTGTACTGAGGAATTTATCACACACATTCACACGTCATAATATGAAATAGCTGAAACGCTGGTGAAATGAATACATAACATTCAATCAACTGCATAGCAGACTTCATTACAATAGAACATAGGATTATATAACCAGGATAAAATTAATGAAACTGATATTGAATATCCCAAAACAAATTAATTAACAAACAATTTATCGAAATACGAACTATGTAAATTATGAAACAATAGAAAGTATATTAAAATATTTTGACTGCGCATTCGGGTTAGCGGGCCGGATGTTTATGGGTTCGATTCTCATCCGATTCAAACCTTTGTGTAATTCACTGATATTTGTTTTGAGTGTAATTTGTGTACGTTCTATATTATGTTTGTAAACTCCCCCGCGACATAGGGCTCCATAGTGTGGGAGACATTTAAAGAAAAAAAAACGATTATAATTCTATTAAACTTTGATAACAATAGCAGAAAAATCTCTGCAAACAACTTGTTGAATGAATAAGAGATATGAGATGATGATCATTAAGTTTTTAAAGCTGAAACTTAAAAAAGCAGATATCAACCGATCTGCAATGTTAAACTACGCTTATCACGGTCAGTTTGTGGATGAGTTTATAACACCTCCGTGCCTCGGAAAGCACGTAACGCTGTTGGGCCCGGTTGTCATATGACATAGTTACCACTAACGATTGTCATAGGTGGACTACCGTCCGAAGCCCAAAAAGCCTGACAAGGACTCTGAATCTACGTACAGATGTCAGCACGTCAATCTATACAAAACTGTCAAATTTTCCCAATTGAATATAACCTTATTGCTTTGCTCTAAAGTTGAAAATCAATCAAAGTAATTTGACAGATTGTGGTAGCTTGATGTGCTGGCTTCTGTACATCCTTAGGATGTCAGTATTGCCCAGAATTGGGTTGCAGAGGTGATGGCAGTTGCTGCGTGTAAAATACCGATATTCAGCCGCATCTGTTTAAACTGGGAGCCGACCAAAACACACTTGAAAAAGGCTCGAAAGATAATAAAGATAGTATAGATTATACGGGACAAGAAATAATAAGACCTTTAAATTAACACAAGAAAAACTTTACCCTAGATTTTGTGTGCTCAGTCGGATAAATAAATGATAAATAAAAAAAGATTTATTGCCAGATATTGGTTATAAAAAAAAAACCAAAACAAAATGCAAGTGTTATTTGGCAATTGGGGTAAGCTCTAACACTGTCACTAACACTGTGTAGACAAATCTCCACAGGGCTTATTTTCAGCATACCCCATCGCTCGAACTCAGGTGGGTGTTACGTAGAAAAAAAAAACAAAGAGAGTGTTAAGCGAATTGGTATATAAAACATACAGAACCAAAATAATATTTTCTTAGCAATTTTATTAAGATGGACTATTATTTTTTAGTGTGTGTGTGTAAATAAATTGTGTCCGTGAACCCTAAATAGAGGATTCCTTCTTAACAAGTAAAACGTGTCCTATCAGGCGCACGTAATCAAACTCGGGGCATCTGGCTTAAAATTAAATATAATATGCAAGTAAATATAGACTAAAGCTTATCTTATCGCACTATATTTATTAAACAGGCCACATGTGATGTGAAAAAATAAAGTAATAATAAAGTGTTTGATAGAAATAATTATGACATCTCAAAAACCCAAACCATAGATACAAAAATCGTATTGGTGATTGTGATTAAAACGTTAAAAAGACAATTCTCTTGATCCCACCGGTTAACATTAGACTTAATTAGGTAGTAATAGAAACTGCTTTGTTAGTCTAGGGGCCTAAGCGCGACCGCTATGCTAGAGGACTTGGGTTCGATGGCCAGGTTGAGCAGTGTTATTAGGATTTTCTCGGGAGTTGCTCGAAGTTTAGATGTGTGTGTAATATTATATAATTATGATCTCGCTCCCTATTATACGGGACCTATACATACGGAAAACTCTGGGTAAATGTTACTAAACCTCTGCCTAATCCTTCGGGGAATACAGGCGTTATGTTAGTAATAATAGACTATATAAAAATAATGCCAGTATACATACATACAAATATACAAAGTGGAGATGACAGGACAGCAATCAATAAAACAACAGCATAAATAGTCTATAAGTATATAACCTATATTTATAGCCTATATAAGAAGCACTTTGTTTATGCAAATCAATTGCCGTTCGTTAGTCTCGATAAAACTCAAAAACAGCTTCACAAGAGTTTAAAGCATTTTTTTGTGTGGGTGGTCCCTTGATGATTTAGATTCACTTGGACCCGGTAGGTGGCGCTGCAATCGATTTGCAGGACACTGTCTGCCGTGTTAGTAACAAAATAAAGTTCTGTAAAAATTTGTTACCTCATCAATTTAATTTATATAGAAAGTTGTTGTTTTGTTTATAATCATTAAATAAAAAGTGTTTTTTTAGACAGTATACAATTTGTTCTAAAAATATTGTGTAATCTACAATTAAATAAAGTAAGTATTCTTTATTAGTACATTGGTCTCATTTAATGTGGTATTGTGGTCTCCACCCTATATATCAATTACAAGCCGGTCAATCATAGGACGCAGTTGATTAACGACAAATTAAAACGTGACAAGCATTCATTAGGTCGCCACCTATTGAGTCACCAGACACTTAACTACAGTACGACGGTATTTTATGCATAAATAAATCGTTCTTAGTACCTACGTACGGAATATCGAAGTCTCTAGATTAAAGAAGTCAGGCTCCTTTCTATTATAAATGGGTATGATTTTAATGACGAGTCCGACTGACTTTTTGAGGACATAGCATTTAAGAAAATAGTGATCAAACGAAGTTGATTCAAAAACGATTCAAAGATTAAATTAATATTATATAAAATAATTATATATTTATAAATTTATGTTCAATTGTTTTAAGTTCTTTTCTGAAGCTTCGGAATTGTGGATGCCTGTGTTTTTATTATATATTTTTTCTTAAATGTTGCGCATATCTGTGAAGACTACTTATATATTCTTGCATAGTTGCATTGGCAGTTTATGGGTCAAAGTCCCCCCCACTGCCAACACAACGTTTCCTCGTGGAGCACTGAGCACTAAATATAACAAGTGTAATGTAGTAAGTTTGAAATCAATTTAAATTCAATGCGAATGAATTCAATTTGATTCTTTGTTAAAATAATACATAAATACCTTGACTTAAACACAGACGCGAACAAATAAAACCCCATCCACCCAAGCTGATAGATACCTCATTCGTAAAAATCAACACGGCATTCAACAAAAGAATTTAATCAACAATTTGTCAATACAACATAACATCATCCAAACAAAAAATGTCACATACCAATTACTATGGATGGTCCACATGAGTCCACGACAAAAAACCTATTATTTATAATGATGCCGGCCGCGGCGTGGGGGTGCATAGAAAATGAAAACACTTATTATTTTATCGCCTCATGATGGATGGTGATTACAGTAATGCCGCAAAATTGTACAATGTGAAGCTGGTGCTTATACGATTTTAATATTTAGTTTCCATTGTCTTTTTTCATTAACAGTAGTACAACTACATACTTAGTCATTTTACTAATGTTCTTTGTGTAATAACCAATTCTGTTCTTAATAATATTATCTGAAATAGATTAGCTATAAAAAGGATGCTTATAACAAGACCTACAAGTGTAAACCTAATAACTTTGACAAAGTGGAAAATGAAATATTGACTTTAATATAGAATTTTACTTATATGTATACATACTTAATGTTTTAGTACCCACTGTGTTTCCTTCTTCCAGTCCATCCAAAGGTTGTCTGGAAGAGTGCGATAAGACCGCCCATTTTACCTACCTATGTGTAAACTTTGCTCATTTCTATTATAATTGTTATTGTATTGGTGTGCAATAAAGCATATAAAAATAAATAAATAGATTAATACTATTTCTGAACAAAATTAAAAAAATCAGTTATATAAAAGATTCAGCATCTTCTAAAGTATTATTTATTAATTATATCTTAGTTAATTTATTATAAGGACAATATTTTGTTCTTTATAGACATCATTATAAACAACATAAAAATATTATTGTGATTTTACATAAAACACATTAGTTTCATGTCAAGGTTTTAATGTGCATTTTTAATCCCCTAAATTAATGTCGGCAATTAGTGTCAGTAATACTGTGTAACAATAATAAATTTCATTGCAATTACGACGCCATTATGTGCATTGCACGATTTTTTAACCCTCACAGAACGTAATATATTCTTAAGCTATAAAGCGAGGGGGAAAATATAAAGGGGACCTAAAAATTGTGCTTACATAATTTGACGTATGAGAACGCAATGGAAATATATCGTTCTGTGATTAAATGTATTTCATTTATTAAGTAAAAAACGTATTTTGTGAGCAGTTGTTTTTTCTATAAGTACAGATGCCAGCACATCAAGCTACCACTGTCTATCATATTTCTTTGATTTATTTTCTACTTTAATACAAAATAATAAGGTTCATATTCAACTGGGAAAATTTGACAGTTTTGGATAGCTTGACCTGCTGACGTCTGTACAAAGGCCGTCAAAACTTCAAATTTCAAGTTTTAAACAGACTCGCCTGATAACAAATATCTCATGATGACTGAAAAAATATTCTTTCCACAATCAACAATTTAGTTATGTAGGATGCTATAAAGACACGTGAGATTTTTACCTACTAAGACAGCATGAACGTCAAGTAAAATGGTGATTACAAAGAAACAAAAGTGTCTCTAAAATTGTAATAGAGTGAGTTTAACGTCATAGGGTATAGTTTACACAAGATAGAGGCGAACTAGAATACTGAGCATTGCGCTGGTTGTCTGTGTAACAAATTATAGCGAACGGACGGTCAACGGGCTCTTTACGATCCGCTTCCCAACGCTGATGATGATTCAGATGCAAGGAATATCGGGCGGAAGCGACGCGATTTACCGCGGGCCGCGTTGCCATGGTAACCGAGGGTGTCGCGTCCCGACGCCCGCCCTTGCCACTAGTTCACGGACACTTATCGTTACAGTAATAAATTGGTCTGGAATTCCTGCAATAACATTCTAGCGAGACGCAATAAAAATGTTGATTTTGAATTCTGTTATGATAGTAACTGTATTTGTGTGCGATAAATCGAATAAACTCTTACAGAATTCGCATTTGGAAGATAAATTCATGTATAAAATATTTTCTGCAATGGAAAGTAAAAGATGTCTAGAGAACGACTTTTTTTAACAACGCTACCATTTGTCATTTGTCTTATAAAATACATCACACATATTTTTCATAACAAAGCTTATTTTGACGTCACATATCACTAAGCAACAAAGCTTCTAAAAATCCGCCATATAAAATGTAAACACAAAGTCCCCGATTTATTACCCGACGACTGATGATGATATATCGACGTCGGCTGCTGTGTTGATCGTCACTTACCCTACCCTTATCACGCAGCACGTAATTTCGGATTCATTGCCCTCGGCCCCGCAGCCGCGCGCCGGTGTCGGTCCGTGACTTTTATTAAAAAGAAAAATATTTCATATTTATACCTAATGTTCTTTCAAATAATAATGGTGTTTCATTTTTTACAGGTACTAATTGGATATGAGACGATGAGCCATGGAATCACGAAGCGCGCCGCCAAGCCCCGACGAGCCCGGGGAGGCGGTGTTCGACAGTCGGTGTGGACGGTACCCACACGCTCCGACTCTTCAGCGGACCTTCGCCAGCTGTCGCGAGACTACGCGACCGCGCCCTCATCACCGACACGCCACGTCGGAGCCTGCGCGACCCGACGACCATATTCAACAGTCATTTGTCACAGCAGAAGTTCACGACTACCCGTCATCAGAATCCGGCATCGCAGCCGACTGCCCACATGCACATACTAGCAACGCTGATGACAGCCCTTCTTATGACCGGTCGGACTTCGAAGGAAACTCCAGCTACAGTCTGAGGCATACACCTGATTATCATCATACGCTAGATTGTACACATAGGCCTATTGATTATAATCGTAGCCACACACCAGATTACAACCATGGCCATGGATCAGACTGTGACCGAGCACATGCGCGGTCACAAACATCACGCCGACCCCATAGGAAACACAGACGAGAGGAAGATGATGGCGCGCAGTCCCTTGATGAACGCTGTGCTAGGGACCTAGATGAAATCCTGCCAGCGAGACTAGCCGCAGTCAATTTGTCGAGGGATCAACCTCCTCAAACTTGGAACAGGAGCAACATTGCAGCAACTATGGAGCGATTCGAACCAGTCGATTATTCCTACGCGTACTACGACCACCACTTATCAATGCCTTCATCATCAAGGAAGGTAAATCGTCAACGAGGAAGAGGTGGTATACCACGAGACCGATCATCTCGACATAATTATGTTACGAGGTATGGCACTGAAGAAAATATTTACGAAGAAATCACCGATGGCTCCAGAACGTGTCCCAAGCATCGATACGCGCCACGACAGTCTCTAGTTTCTTTAGACAGAAGTGTTGTTGAGGAGGAAGTTCGCCGAGTGGAATCGAGGCACAAACGAATTTTGGGAGAGCTAAATCTTAGTGTGGAAGCGATGCTCATGCCGGAATGCGAATCCCCCGATTCGGAGCGAGCAGAGGACAGAGACAATATCGAGGAATTGTTGCGAGTTGGTCCGACGGACGAGTTACTTTCGCCGGCAAGTTGTAATCCACCAGACTTAGACAGCGGGTTTAGTGGCAGCAGTAGTGGAGCGAGTTATGTAGGTAGTTTGCGTCGCAAACCGACCGGATCTGTGCCGCACTTGCCCGCCGTGGCGTACGGCACGCGAGGGGCAGGCGTGCGAATTCTAGGCGCCGAGGAGTGCGGCTTACGATGCCCCAAGGATATACCCTCCCCACGTAGCTCTAGCTGTGGAGACGCCAAAACTAGTGGGTTTTGGAACAAAAAAGCCTGGAAGAAAATATCTGGCTTCTCTAGCTCCAACAGCATCAACAAAGCTGGATTAACTGGTAAGTTTACCTTAAATACTGCAGTCATTATAATCATCTCGTAATGCATGTAAACGTTTAAGTATGTAGCTATTTATCTTAGAATTTTATCATTGTCTTAGTTCATATTAAGTTCACATAACTTCTGTATTTAGCTCAAACTAAACTTAAAACATAAAGCACATACTCCAAACATTCCTCGTTGCCACTTAGGAAGTTCCACGATACACGTAGTAAACATAAATGAGAACAAAAAAGCATCAAGTTTCATTCTCTCACAAAACGTGAATGAATCCTAGCGGTATCAAGTCATGAAAACTCTGAGAGCATCATTTCTTTTTTTTATTTTGGCCCGCTTTCGTCCGCCCATAGGCGTTTTTCAGATGGACGCGCGCGCGTGGCTCTGTGTTTGTTGTTTTCATTTTGGTTTAGTTGTTTGTTTTGTTAACGGTGCGGCGTTTTGCATTGCAGGTCTGCTCGTTAGGTACACTTTCCGGCGTAAGTCCGGCTCGCAGGGCTCTCAGGGCAAGCGGCGTGCCGAGCCCGTCAAATGCGATGCGTGCCTCTCACAACGATGTTAGCCGCTCTACGGTAAGGCTCTCCGCCGACACACTTGTCACTTTGCTGGCAGAAAGTATACTGGATTTCTTCTCTAATTAGCTGGAAATTTCGTAACATTCGGTAACATAACTTTCTACCAGTAATAAATACGAATAATTTATGTTTGTTTCCGTAAATTGGCAAATGCGCGTCCATTACAAAATTCACTCCTCAAAGAGAAAATCATAAATTTGTTTTTATTTTATTTTATTTTTTCATTTCACTATCATACACAGCACAATTACACATAACAATGTAATTTTAAACAAACAAAGCTAGTTAAAATGATAAAGGTAGAACAGATCGAGTCGGTCGGGTCAGAAACGATTAACGAAGTCGATACAAAGTTCCCTCATTAAGGTATCGCAGATATTACTTCTGCTAACTTCGACTTAAGATAAGTATTGTTCCGCAAGAGCCGGGACAATAGCTACCACTTAATTAAGCCTCGTCGATACGATATAAACTATGAACAAGCGGAAAGTTTCCGTTTAATCCGCCAAGACAAACGTTCATTAAAAGAAGACTTTATAATTTAAAATCGTTCACATTGAATGTCTTGGTTGCAGATGACGCGTGTAGGCCAAGCAGAGCTAAATCCAGAACAGCCACTATACCATACAGGTTAATGAATACTTATTACTTACTGTTACATGCGTTAAGCTTACTTAAACACGTAACGTAGCTAGTTTACAACTTTCAAAACAAACGAAAATGAATATGTAGTTAGAAAAAAAAAAATTGTGATTCCAATAACTTTCCGTTGTTACAGCTACTCCAACGGAAAACTGGTGGTGCCGCTGGATTCCCTAGCACAGAGCTGAGGGGCCGGTCCCCCTCGGCATTCCCGCCTCCAACTCCTCAGAGGGGCTCCTCAACACCGCCGGACAGCGATAAACACGAAGTTCGTGACGTAATATCCACGGGAAACTTTTGTAAATCTATCGTGAAGAAGACACATTCCATTTACCCCAACAATGGGTACCATTAAGTTGTCGACACCTCAGCGAGTCTCAAAGACAAACTGTTCGTAGGTGTACCCAGTGTAAATATAGTGAAAAGACGTTGAAATATTACTGTACGAAACGAGGAGAGTATACGTTGAAGTGATAGAAAAGCCTAAATTAATTATTTGGATTGTTATAACGGTCGTTTCATAGAAACGTAATGACTACGTTGTTGTTACTTATCAATTTTTAGTAGTTAATAGGTACATGAAAAGGCTGACAAAGTTGAAACCGATTTTGTACACGATATGAAGCTGCCATGTTAACTTATATTTCAGTTTTGTCTACCAATTTGGCGTTTATCTGCAACTTTTCGAAATATTTGATAAATAGAATTCGACATAAGTAAAACTTTTTTCTAAAGTCTGCCCTAAAACATGGTGCTTTATAAAAAAAAATACAGCCGTCACTATTTTATTCACAAATGGTATCTTGTTAAACACAGTTTCATGACCTGAGCTACAAAAATTGTAAGGTCCAATCTATTTATTTTCAATATAAAAATTAAATCATGTAAAATTTTTGTTTGGTAAAAAGTTTAAAACGTTTATCTCATTCGATAAAAATATTGTTAATAAATGTTAGTACATAGATTGTATATTTTGTAAATATATGCAAAAAACATGGTGCACTATTGGTTTATAATTTTTGTAAATAGATATAAATATATGTATACAGTCACAGCTTAAGGCTTTAATTATATTTTACATGCATTTCTCGTAAACAGTTGAGTGTTGTTAGAATTTGGAATAAAATTGTCAGTAATTGGGAATTTAATTTGATCTGTGGGATATGAATTTAACTTATTCATGAATGTCTAATGCTATGTTCAAACACATGTCTTTGTAGTAGTATTTTGATATTAAGTCGCCGATCTATTACATTTGCGTACCTCGACGCGAGGCGTCGTTTGTATTCGAGGCAGCCGCTTAGCTCGAGGCAGTCTCAAATGGAGCACCGGCTTTACTGTACAGATTCGACATATGGAAATTATTATGCGTGCTGATTTACAAACATAAATAAAACTGAACAGCTTTCACTCTACGCCACATGTTGCCAGTAATTGTTCATGGTTTTGTAATATTACTTTCGATATCCTTCCCGTATTTTGCTGGAAATTAATGTACCGGTTCCGTTTACGTGGTTTTTTATCGAAAATATTTTTTTGACTCAATAATTTACAAGACAAATTATAATTTACTACAGTTTACATTTAAATAAATTCTTCAGTTGATTTCGGAATCATACTCTTCTTTTATTTAACTTTTTTCAATAAACATTTTTATTGTGATTCGATACTGATACCTATTTAGTACAGTCTATGAAGATTTGCTAATTAATTAAAAAACATCTATAACGCATTATTGCATCTAGGCGTAGAGTGAGATGCTTTTATCTTGATTAAGATTATTGATTAACATCATTTCCATACACAAGAACATTGTACATAGGTAGTAATAATGTAAATTTTCATTTTATCAGTCAGTGAAGGAGTCTGTCTTGTAACTATTATTATTCTAAGCTCGACTGATACGACATAAAATAATCTCAATGTTACATAAAATAATATTTCTTTAATTGTCTGTAATTTAGTGATCGTGTTCAAGTCAAAAGAGATTTTTATTAAATAAATTACAAAAAGTATTTGATTTTTATTTTAGAAATTTGACATTGCCAAAACACAAACTCATTTGTTTGGGCACTCCCTAGTGCACAAACGCGACCTAATTTACTTCCACGCTCAGTACCCAGCTGTGAGCGATGCGAGTACTCTTATTTTTATTATATATTATGGGATTGCCTATTCAGCAAAGCTTTCATCTCGCGGACGGGAGAACAAACCCTAAAAATTCACCACAATACGCCTTCAATGAGTATAAAATTTCGCCCCGCACAGAGGGGAGCCTCCATCTCTTTGTGCCTCTCGACGGGTTAATTGTTTAATTGCCAATAAAAATAAAAAACAGAGCATACATACTCTTTGTTGAAATACATGCAATATCCAGCTGCTTGTAAAATGAGTATTTATTGAATCGCAAACGTTGAAAGGTAGTAGGACCTGAACACAGATTACTTTCAGATTTTCTAAGAAATGTATTCATTTCTAATAATCCTGAGGATTAAATTGTGAAAACGTGAGGGTTCTACTAAAATAAATTAAGAAAAGACGCTGTTTCAATTGAGAATAATTTCCCAAAATATTTCGATTGAAATTACCTATTCAAGTCACAAACGTAAAGTACTTATTAAATACGTCTCTTTAGCAGTAAGAAACCATTCAATAGAGAAGTCGCTATTTTATTACAAAAAATCTATGATTCTCATTTTAAAAAGTTTCAAAGAAAGAGACTTGTATCCTTACCGAATCAAGTTACTAGCAATACAAAGGCGATTAATTAAGTTAAAGTAATTGCTGGAAATCTGTTAATAATTTGAAACTACGCAGACCACTTAATCTAAACTTAAGACCACTTTATGTAAAGTAATTGTTATAGGAAATCACTTCACTTATAGTACCTATAATATCAGACAGATTGGACGAGTCTGAGGGGTTATCGATTATCTTAAACGAACAGAATAATTCTGTTCGTTATTGTTACTCATCTCATTTGAATTTACAAACACAGCATCAGGCCGGAACAATTAATCAAAAATATTCAATTTGATCAGGTGAATTATACAAGATGAAAAGCGTTATCTATAAAAATAGCGTTAAGTATCTTCTGTGATTCGGATTTATTCGTCGTGTGTATCCCAAACTCACAAAGGAAATTCCTTCAATCGAGAGCGGCCTTTATTAAACTGTTGGTCGTCCCATCCGAGCGGTTTCTGTGTCGTCCAATTAATATCAATATAGCGTGCAGGGATTTGAGCATACCATACAGATGGCGGGCATTACATGTCTCGAATTGTTTGTTTGAACGAATGTTCGGCTCGATAAATTAGAGACGGGCACACAGTGAACCGCGTATCGAATGAATGCCGTATGTATTGACGCGGCATATTGCTAGTGCCTTGATGGATGTACGGAAATCTGTTTGCTCTGCCGTAACGTTTGTTAGCACTAATAATTGTCTGTCACGGATACGAGCTGCACACTTATCTTGTTTGTTTTATTGAAATGCTACTGGCGGCTTTTATGTGGATTTATGTTTCTGCAAATAAGGTCGAAAGTTCATGTTATCTACTAAGAAACGTCAATGGACGTTTCTTTGATTTAAGTAATTTTGGTCCTAAAAGCTTGACTTCTCGTCTGAGAGTCTTGCAAACAATCAAGTCTCGGCAGTAGTTCACTTAAGAAGTAATTACAAGCAAAATAAACTTAACTCGTTACCTTCTAGCTATATAAGCAGAGTAATGAAATAATAATCTAAAATTAAACAAGGGAGGATTCAATCATTACAAATGATAGGTACCGTTACAGCACAACAATGAGTTCAAACCAAGTCCAAACAATATTTGCAGTCGTACCTCCGTAAAAATACAGGTAATTAACTGTTCATTAAGCTTAATTAAGACTCAGGGGCTACACAAACAAGTATTAATTACCCACTAATCTCTTAAACAAGAAGGAAGACCGGTATTAAATAACGTTGGATATAATGGAGCATTACCATTAAACTGTTCTAGTTCGCCCCAAAAACCGCAACACAAAATTAATATAACAACGAAGAGATTCTATAACTATATATAATGAACGGACTTGTAACAATAAACGCCTCTGGGCGTTGTTTTTGTTCGGGAATCCTCGGAGATAGGCACTATCTGGCGGGGTAAGTTGGTCTTAAGTAAACATTATCTGACTTGCGATAGTCCGACCTCTGCCGTTCTCCCCTGACCTCGGCCTGCCTCTGGCCAAATTAGTTTTTAACACTAACATCAAAGTAGGCAATAACAATGTTGGCAAGTTGATGCTAGTTCCCAATTTGTTCTCTGATTGTGGGCTCCAGTTGTGTGTGTTCTATTTAGTTGCTTTTTTAGCCCGAAAAAGAGAAGTTCTATTAGTTTGAAGAACTTGTCTGCGTGTGCATTTATGTGGGAAATTATCATTGACATTACTAATTAAAATCAAGAAAAAAAGCTTACGTAACTTCATAGACATCACTACTAATCCTTACTAATATTATAAATGTGGAAGTGACTCTGTCTGTTACACTTTCACGCCTAAACCGCTGGACCAATTTTGATGAAATTTGGTACAGAGCTAGATTAGACCTTGGAAAAGGATTTAAGTAACCCTTTGTCTCAAAAAGCCCTTTGGGATGCGGGTGAAACTGGGGGCAGCAGCTACTTCCTAATGAATTAATAATGTTAGCGTAGAAGTCGGTATCAAACGCAGACGCAGATGTTGTCAATTTCACGTTACTAGATACCTAGTCATAGGTACAGAGGCCAGCACATCAAGCTACCACAATCCGTCAAATTTCTTTGATTGATTTTCAACTTTAACACAAAACAATAAGGTTCATATTCAATTGGGAAAATTTGACAGTTTTGGATAGGTTGACCTGCTGGCGACTGTACATAGTAGATATAACCACGAACTGTCAAGTCAAAGGTCTTGAGTGTGAATCCGAGGCTCAATCTAGAGCTCTGAGTTTTCTAAATATGCGTAGATAACTAATGATCATTCGCTTTAACGGTGAAGGAAATTTGGCTCATCGACGCGAGAAGTCTACTAGCCCGTACTAGGGCTTGTGGTGGATATGTCAAGATGTCTGATATCAATAATTATTTTTGATTTTTGAGGTTCCGTTGTGAGGAGATTAATTAAACATTACACTACTTAAACAAAAAAATAAATCTACCATTTTGGAGTCAAGATTATGTAGAAATTTAATGTATTTTTTATTGGTTGGTATTTCTTTTGGAAAAAGAGGAGATAGCTCCTAAAAACTGGACAAAAACGGCTAGCGCTAGTTTTGTAGTATGGCGTTTAAAACGTTCAATACACAGCCGACTAAAAGGCCGCCATCTCATTGACGTGGCTATGTGTTTCGGTTACCCCGGTGCTAGTTTCGTTTCGTATACAAAATGTCGTCAACAGTTGGTGGTTTTGATCGCTGCGAGTTGTTTTGCGAAAACCAAACCTAACCTACAGTTACCCTAGCAAATTGACATTAGCTGAGCTGTACTGTGAACGACGTGTGTTTGAATGGCATAAGTTCAATTAAAGGGCTAGCCGTTTTGTTGTACGGCTATTTCAACCAGTTGGCTGCGACAAATCTATGGTGTGGATAGTTACATAGAAATCATCGATAGCAGTTATGACTTACGAAACTTTACAAAAAAAACCTAAACCAAATACGACGTCAGCATCGTAGGATATACGTGAGGTTGTTTAACCATTTTAAACAAATATCATGCAAATGCAACACATTTTTGCTGACGAGAACATAATGTAGTTTGTTGCAGTTGCAGATACACTTGTGTTCGTGAATTACTGGCGCTACGTGAATGCATGGATGTCTGCATATGAAGTCTAGCTAGAAGGAACCTTGATTTTGTAGCTATCTGTTATGATAGAAGCAGACTAGTATATATTACTAGCATATATTATTTAGAATACATTACTATATTTTAAAAGGTGTATTGCAAAAAGGTTGCATAGAGTGGACCCAAATTTAAAAATTCAGTTCATTAACCCGTCAAGCCACGAATTAGAAAGACAACAATTTTTTTTTTGTTATGGATGCATTGTAATATTTTTTTGATAGTCCGGAAATTCTTCAAAGATTATCTGCCGCTGACAAAGGCGGCGGGATAAGTCAGACTCGTATCGACTAAAAACCTTAATCTCCTTCCCTCCCTTTGTACTTGGGGCTGACTGGTGTGATCACATCCGCCATGATATCGTCAGATGTCACCATGACTTAGGTACACAGGATAGGATGCACCGGACGATCATTAAAATAATAAATAGTCTTTAGAGGCGCTTTTAATTAAACAACAGAAATAAATTGATGTTAATCCAACAACTTTTAATGCACATAATTTATGACCACCAACGAATGCATATCAAATAGTAATACGCGTAAAAAATGCACTTACAAAGCGTCGACATGAATACATAATCTTGTTGAACATAAAGTAAAAGTTTTAGTACAAGGCATGTTATTCAACCTCTTAACAACCCAGTCACGTAATGCAGGCTAATGAAAATTGTTCCGCGACAACTGACTTTGGAAGCATTTTCTTTCGTGTTAGGAACATCAAAGGAATCTAATTGGGACTTCCGACTATTTATTTACCGTCCAACATACAGTAAGCAAGAGAGAATCAAATTATATCCAGCAATAAACAACTGTATTCAGTTTTCAATTTATTCGAAAATTCTCGAGAAACAATGTGTTTATTAAAAATATTCGATTCGGAGCATACATTCTATACATACAAGTAGCGAGAAATAAAAAACAGTTTTTATTGCATGTGATTATTATTTTTTTTTATAATGTTGGGATTGTGTAACGAATCATTCAGCACTCACTCTATGTTACTCGTATATATAGAATATGATGTGTATTTTATACCTATTATTTTTTTAGGGTGACGTTGAGGTCGGAAAGACTTATAACTGAAACATACAACTCCATTGTCCCCACATCCTGTTCACGCAGTCTTTATCAAGATTAAAATTTCGTGATTGCCTGTATGTACACCAAACTCTTTTGTCGACTGTACAATCATAGATATAAATCTCTAACTAACACTTTGAGGTTTGCAAGCGTGATGGTATGTTATGTTGCTCTTATTTCAACGCGACAGGATCGGAACTTAATTATGGAATACGGGAATGAGCAAAACCTAAAGTTGAGTTGAAAAGCTTTCATATGAAATTTTAATTGCTCCACAAAATGGTACGGGCTGTCGCCAAAGTTTGGATTTCAACAATAAATTTAACTGACGGATTTGCTTCACCGCACTTACGTTGCATCTACAATGAAATAACTAGGTATTACTATTTTTATTTTTATGCTAAATGTACCAGTGTATGGGTCTAGATGCCTCAAATAAAGAATATTTAATTTAATTACTTCGTTACAAATTCGTCGTTTGATTTTTGTCTTGTCTTTAACCTAACCTTTGTTTTTTGGTCGGAGAAAATGCCTGTGGGCAAACGACACCTTCGGGGACGCGTAAATTAACTTTTCGTTGAATACTCTTTGATTTGTTGAGTGATGAGATTGTCAGGAAAAAAAGAATGCTGTACCTACGTACAAAGTGATTTAAGAAGGGTTTTGAGTACGTATCCAGGTATTAGGCGTCGCATAAAAATGCAATAATGTAGATACAATATTAACTTTTTCACATAAAATTCAAACAAGAAGTATAATAATATAACAGTACACGCCTAATGAAAAACGTGATTGCTTTGCATGCATCCGCAAGGAAGGATAATGTAAAGCAAATTAACAACGATAAAGATCTGAAATAGAAACAATAACTTGTGCTATCACCTCGCATAACTTTATTGTCGGCTCCTTCGCTGGCTTAACGCAAATTGCAACCACACAGAATCATTTACTATGTATGTGTGTGTAAGTTGACGCAGAAATTCATGTAAGTACTGTATCAATGTGTGTATTAAGTAACTACTTTTAAGTGTCACACACAAGCAATTCTAACAGAAGTATGTGTGTTTTATACGTGTGTGCACTTACGAATTACGATCTCATTCCGTATCACCTGCTACAGATTACTAAGCCGCAGGATGTACTTGTAACTAAGTAGGCATTAAAACGTATTGTAGAAAATATCTATTGCATTTTGTTAAAAAATTAAGTAGGTACCTACTTTATTTTTAATATTAATTGTTGGCGTTGCTAAAATAAAGGTAGATTTATATTTCGATTAAAATAGGGAAAATGCTAATAATTTATGAAACTAACAATTTATGAAATCTGTCAAATGTTTTTGATATATATTCAACTTAATAAGCTATCCAAAACTATTAAAGTTTCTCAATTGAAAGTGAACCTTATAATGTTGTATTAAAGTTGAAAATCTATCAAAGAAATTTAACAGATTGTGGTTGCTTATTGTGCTAGCCTCTGTACGTAATAATATTCATGTTCTGAAATAACAAAAATATTGAGCACAAATCTAAACTCGAAGCTGCTTCTGAGAAATATCCTTGACAAACGCTATAATTATTAATAAATACTATAATAATACTGCTCGACTTGGGAATCAAACCCACGATCTCTAATCGCACCATAAACCAGGGGACAAATGACGCAGTCATGTAATTATTTGGCTTGATAAGTAATTTAGACTCAATATACTTACGGTCTTTATTGTTCACATTTTTCAGCTCATTGGGAGAGAAAATTATGTTATTGAAATAGCTAATCGATTTTTATACACAATTTATATAAAAAAGTTTATGTTGAAAATGTAACTCCAATATTATGTTCAAAGTTATGTTCCCCATAAATCCTTTAGATAACAAAAGCTTCCATTCCAAATCCTTCGAATAATGATTATTATTCGAAGTCACAAACTGGAGATTAAGGACAGTCTCTGACATTATTAAAATGTTGACACCGATTTACCCGTCAAGCATCTAATTAACGATACAATAGAAAATCTATTACATTGGTTACGCAGTCAAATCGTGCCTAAAACTTTCGCGCCATTGAAATTAAGCTTAAGAAATTAGCTACATGATAAATTTGATACCATTTGAACAATTATGTAAATATAAACTTATCTACACTACTGCATACCTTAGAGATTTTTCTCGACGGTTTGTGAAGTCTGCCAACCCGCACTAGGCCAGCGTGGTGGACCACAGCGTAATCCCTCTCAATATGAGAGGAGACCCGTGCCCAGCAGTGGGTCAATAAATGGGTTGATGATGATGACACTACTAACAAACTAATAAGAAAAAAAAAATACAAAGTAAACTAAACTAAAACTAGACTAGAAAGGGGATGAAAAAACTCCTCCGCATCGCCATCGCCTGGTAGCGTACCCAAGAGGCTGGCTGCATTGCCACGTTGAATGGCAATGCTTTAGGTACAGCGGCCAGCACATCAAGCTACCCCAATCTGTCAAATTTATTTGATAGATTTTCAACTTTAATACAACACAATAAGGTTAATTTTCAATTGGGAAAATTTAGTAGTTTTGGATAGCTTGACCTACTGGCGTCTGTACATTGGAAAGTTTATAGCAGATAGAAGTAAGATGATTTTTGACTGGAAAGACAGATAGAAAGAAACTTAACTCAGCTACAGCCTGAGTAACATTATAATAATTATAATGTATTTGTTATAATTGTTGTATTATTATTACAAATAAGAGTTCTTAACAGTTGCGTTAAAAATATGTGTTATGCCAGACAGACTTCCTGGCACTAGTAGGCCCTACTGACGCAAGATTCCAACCCTATGAATAAATCCTTCAGCGTCCTACACTTTCCATTGATAAACAAAACAAAAGAGGTTGCCTAATACAAACAGATAAAACGAACAAATCCTTGTGTCGAGTATCGTTTTAAAAAACTGACACGGCACAAAATTTATCTAGGTTATAAAAATCCTATAGGTAGATGTAGGTATAGTTTTTCGGTCGCTGGGTATATTGCTGGCTGGGTGCCAGATCAAATACCAGTTCTGAGGCAGTGTGAGAGCCTGCTTAGAGATGGGAACGACACTTACATTTTAGATTTTTCTACGGTGTGATATGTTCCGTATAAAAATGAAGCTAAGCTACTAATAATTGATGATTAATATAGTTTTATAAATGTTTTCTAAGCTTGCTAAGGGAGGTGGGGCTGATTGCTAAGTAATAACTATGCTAATCAACCTATCTGCAAGGTTAAGCTGCGCTTCTCGCGGTCAGTCTGTGTATGGTAACCATTCTTAACACATCGAGACCTCACCCGTGCATCGGAGAGCACTTAAAGACGTTGGTCCTAGTTGTCGTACAAACACCTATGGCAATCGTTAGTGGTGGGCAGAAACTCAAAAAGCTTGTCAACCGGTCTGTCCTCAAGATATCGGTATTGCCCAGGAATTAGTTCGCAGAGGTCTGATGGCAGACGCTTCGTGTAAAATACAGATATTCAGCCGCATCTGATTCGACTGGAAACCGACCCGAGAAAACGCTAGGAGATTGTTGAACCTATTCTTGTGATTACGTTCTATCAACAAGTCAAAGCAGACGCAGAACAGGAGAAAATCCTAATGAAGAATGAGGGCCAAACCTTTTAAAAAGAATAATAAACCTAGAATCACTCTGCCAATGATTTTCCGATTAGGTACTATAGTGGTTGCATATACAACTTTACATAAACCCTGTCAATTGACAATAGTTTGTAACAATGTGTCAAATTGTACACCAATTATCGTACACTACAGCTTCATTAGAACATAGCACTTTCAACACTATTAAATGTACTCGTGTGTAAAACCTCTTCGGCATATCGAACGATCTGGATTCTTACTACCATTTAGGTTGTGTTAGAGAGATATCGCTCTACAGGTTTAATAGCGCTATCCCACTCTAACAATCTAAAAATAATAGCCTTAACACCTGAACCGTCGCTAGAGCAATGCAGCTATAAGGCTCTTTTTGAATGCAATTGTTACGCTCTCCAGCCGCAGTACACGGTTAGTGAGCTCACTCTAACATGGTACGCAAATAAGAACGAATCGCTTAGGGTATGTTTACAAGAGATCGACGATACGAGCGGAGCGGTGACTGAAGCGCTTGTCAACTAAGTTTGTCAAAAAATCCTGTGACTAGTCATTATAGGATGCCGTCTTCATAATAAAGCTTTGAGAGGTATGTATTGTGGGTAAGTAGACAAAATTTCTTGCTATGTGACTAGCAGCAAGTAGTGGCATTCGAAACAGCCAGCCATTCGAAGATGTATTTTTTCTTCAGTTCGCCTGCTTTCAACCGTCAATGGGGACCTTACCAGCTTTATAATTAACCATAATTCTTATTTTTAATGGATAGACCTCTTTTTGTTTACCGGTTAGACCGGGGAGTATTGGATTCGGTGGCCACCATCAACACAAGGAGAGCAATGGTCGACACATCTCTCTGTGCATGGCAACACGTGACCAATGTGAATGTGATTGACACTCATTAAAGAAAGCTAGAGGCCAATAGGCCTGAGAATAAGTAGCATTAGGTGGGTTAAGTCTCTCATCATATAAAATAGCTTATAATCATGGTGGTTCTTGCCGCTTACCGGAGATTTTTTGTATTACGGAAACCTATATATACTCGTAGACAATATCATTCTTCCCGCTGCACGCTCTTTACGTAAACGTAGCTTAACCGCTACATATTCCTACGAAACGTTCGTTAATAGACCAGCAAACGTTGGCATGTCATTAGCGTAGTAAAGAGATACAAAAGAAAATGTCACTAGGATCGCATAAGGACGGGAAGCTAAATATTAGATGATATGTTGACGGTATGTTGGAGCTAGTTTGATTTGTCCTCAGGGGGAAATAATCTAAATCTAAAACCTCCTTTCTTATTGATTTCTGACATTTACGCGAATATTATACATTGAAATAAAACTACTTTTTACGGATTTTATTTCTCCTTTCTTATCTCTTTGGTGGAAGAGACCAGATTTCACTGAAAATTCAGAAACCACAGGGTTATATACCACATAAACCAACTGAAGGTGTTCAGCAACTGCTGGACCACAGCCTGTCAAGGTCGTGGTGAATATCAGGGATCCCGTGGCCGTGAAGGAGTCCAACATACACATTTTTTATCACCACAAGATTTTTTACAATGGCATATTAACTCAATAGGTATCTAAAGAGCAAAAATCCTAATCTATCTACAATAATTATTATGGTCAAAGTAGGTACATCTATTCTTTTAGGCATTCGTATATTTGATTATAATACTCATATGTCCTAGTTTTCTCACTATGTTCCTTTGAGGATAAAGACAGACTCATTAATCTTTTCCATTGCGTGTGTAGGTAAGTATTGTACATACATGCTTACTAATTTTTGAAAGTCTTCTCAAGCGAATTATATCTGTACCGTTTACGTATTAGGTTTTATTTTAGCTGGACATAATATTCGTGTTTGTTTTTGAAGGAAGTCGTAATTACTCGTACTTACAAATTATACCCAAAAATAGGGAATACCCTGGCCTATTAATTTCTCAGGGAAAATAAAATGATGTAGATACCTTACCTATTATTGTAAGATAATACTTCATTAATGGTTTTAGATATACAAAACTATTCCACGAAGTAATTCCAGGATACTGGAATTGGATAGGATTGTACTCCGTAGATCGCCTGGGATCTAAAGCACACAAGATGCCATTTTCATTATTAAAAGACGATTCATCATCTGCATCAATCCTGAATCCAACTTTAATGAGTCTTTACATTCGATCCCAAATCATTTCCATTGTTTTGTTCATATTGTTATGTGTCCAATAATAATAATACCGGCGAAATGTGGGTATACATTAGTACACCACTGCCTAACCCTTCGGGGAATACAGGCGTGATGGTATGTAATGTCCAATGTTAGCTGTTTTGGGGAGAACGTTGCCTAGCAACCATTGCTTGATAATTAACTTTTGCTTTAATTTAATAATGTACACCCACAGTACGCAGGTATCTTTAGGTCCCATGTAAACCTTGGACCACAAGTTGAAATTGTATTAACTAGACTAGATAGTAAAATTAAGACATTTCATAGGTGCCTGTTATTTGTGCGCAGTGCAGTCAAGTTGTTTGATCCTAATTAGTAGTTACCTATGAAGAACAATGCCCTTTGCACTTTTGAAGCTGTTAGTCGTAACAATGATAGGTAGCCTACATAAATCTTCAAACCGGAATACAAACAATCTTAGAACACTACTACATTGAGGAAGAAATTTTGGGACCCCCCCAGAAGGGCCCGGCAACAGTCTTACAACCCTAAAAACGATGTAGGTAACCATTACATTACTGTTTAAATATACATATTACAATAACATTGAGAAAACTTACAGAGAATAACACCAGCTGTACTCCATTAAGATAACAGGGTCGTTTTGTTTTTATAACAACTGCTAAGTGGACGGGTTGGGTTACAATAATTGTTACATTATATTATGATTCATTATTTATTTTACTTATATTCTAATCTAAATCTAATTAACTGTTTGAATAAGAATTCTAATATTACAATTTCTATATCAAGTAGGTACTTTCTTAAATTTTAAGACACTAAGAATTGACTAAACAATCTTTTAAAAGATTTGAAATAAATATTATGAAAATAAAACTAAGCAAAAACTTTTAGGAATTATTTTATAATATGGTAAGAGATGTCAAGTGTGTTTAGTGGGTATGAGTCTAACATAAGGAATGATAACCTAGTGATATGATTAATGAACTCAAGGCAAAGGTCTGAAGGCATGCACCTGGAACTTTTCAAAATCATTTACATATTATATTAATTCATTATTACCCGTTTAAGCGGTAAAGGAAAACATCGTGAAGACCACTGCATGACTTAGACATTTTCTCGGCGGCGATTGAAGTCTGCCAACCCGCATTAGACTAGCGTGGTGCACTATAACCTAATCCTTCCTATTCTGAGAGACCTGTGCCCAGCAGTGGGACAGTAAATGGGTTGATGATGATGAGTGTAACCTACTACCTATCTTGACTATCCACGAAGATCTGCACTAAGTTAAAAAAGGAACTTATTGGTGTTGTGTGAGTTATGAAGAGAATCTATCCTCAACGTTACATTAGATTGTGCCTCTGACAACGATGAGCGTGTATTTTACTGAGGTTGATCTCGTTTTAACATCAACAATAATAATAATGAATAAGTACACAAACATTTTCACAAGAAACTATATAATTATGTTTTAAAACAACGGGCGTTCCAAAAAAGCACCGACCTAGTTTAGGTTTTTACAATATGTTGTTACTGCGCACTGGAAGCCTACGTCGGCGTCGTTCGGTCCCAACAGCAATATAGAACTCATTATTTATTTAAAACGCGCGATCCACACAGGACCGAGTTACGTGATTAATGATTTTACTAAATACCATTTCTACGCTAGTGCAGAATTGGGTTCTTAAAACGCCAAAGTGGACGGCCGAGTGCCAAAATTTGGGTCAAACGACGGCCTGTATCGCCAGACTCTCCGACCAAATGTCGCACCTCATTTTCCGTCACTTAGCACCACAACGGCTTATTTAGTCAGAAAACTTATGTTCACTATATTTCACAATTAAAGTCAACTTTGTGTTGTAAGTAGGAAGACATAATTTGCAACGGGCGGTTAAGGTATTATAAGACTGGAGAAATTAAGTCACTTTCTTTGAGCGCCCAGTTTTGGTGAGTAGCACCAAAGAACTGTGTTTTTAAGGGTCTTTAATACCTATGTATGAAAAAAGCTACAAAGGTTTTAATATTCAGCCGGTGTAACGTACTTCGGGTGGAGTGTCGTTGGGTTTCCGGAGTTGCAAGTGAAGGGCCGGCAGTAAGGACATTTTCTGCTCAAGATACTTTTTTATCCAATTGTTACGAAGCGGCAACAGCAGTGAATAACAAAATATGGGCTTCGTAGAAATTCAACTTGTTCACGTTAGGTATATTTAGAATACCTATCTATCGTCGAATAAGGTTTGTATTAAAGTAGAAATAATAATTAATACGTTTCTAATAATTTACAAAAATTACCTGCAAATGAAGAAGAATTATTTCACAAAGCCAAATGTTATTCACGTAGATTAATTATTACCCTTATAAAAAACAACTATTATAAACATGAGAAAAAATACAATACATAAAAAGTAATAATAAGTAGTTAGGTGTTAGTACCTCATCATCATGAGGGCCTTTCTGTTATCCAATCTTGGATGTAGGCCTCTTCCCTTTTCCTCCACTCCTGGCGATCTTGTGCCCGACGCATCCAGTCATGACCTGCGTGTCGCCTGATGTCGTCCACCCAGCGTTGCGGTGGTCGTCCTCGACCTCGGGTGTTAGCACGAGGTCTCCACTCCAGGAGCCTCCTTGTCCAGCGGCTGGCGTGCATTCTAGCAATGTGTCCCGCCCACCTCCACTTATTTCGGGCAATGATGGACATCACGTCACTCATTTTAGTCTTGCTGCGGATCCATTCATTGCGTTTACGGTCGCGCAGTGTGATTCCGAGCATTGCTCTTTCCATACCTCTCTGCGCGACTCTGAATTTCTCCGCGGATCTCCTAGTGAGTGTCATGGTTTCTGTGCCATATGTAAGAACAGGCATGACACACTGCTCGAAAACTTTCACTTTGAGGTGTAGTGGTAGTTTTCCACTTTAGTTCGTTAGTACCTAAATGGCGACATATAAATGGCCTTATTGGTTTAGTCGGTCAGCTCGGAGCTCAGACAACACGACTAATGGAGACATACGACTGTGTCTGTGTAAATAATTTTGTGGCTGAATCAGCAAATGTACATTATTAAGACCTAAGTAGTGGAATAACAAGCGAAATTTCTCTATCATTATAATAATAATAATAGTCCCTATTGTGGTATCTACAACAGGAGTAATACCTAAACAGTTGCATCAGTCACTAAATACCCTGAATCTTCCCGCAAACACCTACTACTTACTCCAGAAAGCAGCTATACTGAACACTTGCAGGTTGGTGAGAAAATTCCTGCAATGTGAACACGATAACGCCAACACCTAACACATCAAACATTCTCAACATTCATACATCCCTTTTTTCTTTCAGTCTAAACCACTGATGTATACTTGGCTTAGGCCCGTGACTTCAGTTATCCCGGATAACCGGAGATAATAGCCACGAGCCTCGACCAACACCTCAGGAGGCTCTCGTTAGGCAGCTGGGTCAAGGGCCTGATCCAGAAAGCAGTACTGCTGGACACGGCCCGTATTGTTAGGAGGTTCCTCTCTCTGGAGCCCTGACCGCCGGTAGCTTGGACCCTGTTCCCGATACCGGTGGGCCTCTATTTTTATATTTTTAAATGTTTTTGTTTTTCAATTTATTTTATAAAAATAATCTTTAATAAAAATCATTTAAATGTATACCTATTTTGAGATCTCTAAGCTTAAATTGTGCTAATCGTGGTCATTTGTGGATGAGTTACCATTTACACATCGAGACCTCCGTGCCTCGGAGAGTACGTTCTCGTAAAGCCGTCGGTTCTGGTTGTTATACGAACACTTATGACTACCAGTCTATCCTGAGGATATCGGTATTATCCAGAAATTGGGTTGCGGAGGTCTAATGGTAGTCGCTTCGTGTATATTACTGATATTCAGCCGCATCTGGTGAGACTGGAAGCCGGAAGCACCAGTATTCTACTAATCGTTGATCAAAAAATTTGTTAATATGTAGGCCTATTTGTATAGGTAATATACATATGTATAGAACATGACACACAACATTTTTTTTTCTGAGTGACATTATAATTTGTGTGGCCACAGCTCTTACGTCAATTTATACTAATATTATAAAGAAAGAGAGAGATACAAAATCTTTCTTTTGTTTGTTTATAAGTGGAGGGTAATCTCCGGAACCACTGCAGCTATCTATCTGATAGGTGCAATGGTTCCTGCGAAACTTTCCCAATTGAACTGTGAAATTTTCCCAATTGAATATGAACCTTGTTGCGTTGATTTAAAGTTGGAAATCTATCAAGTTTGACAACTTTGGGTAAGTTGATATGCTGGCCTCTGTAAATTGCTCCACATGGACATCCCTACTAATATTATAAATGCGAAAATAACTCTGTTTGTCTGTTACGCTTTCACACCTAACCGCTGAACCGATTTCGATGAAATTTGGTACAGAGATAGATTAGACCTTGAAGAAGGACAGGCTATATTTTGACTGAAGAACTCCTTTGAGCAGCTTGAAACAGCTAGCGGGGTGTATATTAACCTGCGGGTACTATGTGTATATACATAGTTATGGATACAATTATTTTAATTAAAATCTTTTGAATAAATAAATTATTTATGCGAGGTAGAATTTACCTAGATTGTTACTAATAATTAAGATAGAGCTATTCTACTTCGTTGAACCAACTTACTGATGTGGTATACGATATGTTATCCATAACAAAACTAATTAAATATCTAAATAGAACTTCACAGATTCTTACCAACAATATTATTCAATTAAAATTCACAAAGAACCTTTATCATAGACTAAAGTAATAAATTAGGGACGTAAAACAAATATTATTAATTTATGGTAAGACCCCTACGTTATTCTATATTATTAACTTTCTTAACAAAATTTAATTTTTCCAAGTATTAAGTTACTTTATGTAAATATAGGTTTTTAATTTAATTTTAATTTGTGTAGGTAGATAGACGTAAAATTACATTTAGGTATCTATTTTCAAAGTTAATTGATTTTATTCACACGCAAAAGGTATGGTAATTTATTGACTTATATTAATATAAATATAAATATTTTGGGACATTTTTACACAGCACCATCTAGTCCCAAACTAAGCAGAGCTTGTACTATCTAGTACCCAGACAATGGATATAATACTTATAGGTATACTTTATTTTTTGTGAATACATACTTATACAGGATGTAACAAAAACCCTGTCCGATCCGAAAGAGGCGTATTCCTTTTCTTATATACTTACTAATAAACATAAATAAAAATACGATAATAAAGAAACCAGAAAGTATCGATTTTTCTTCTTCTAATAAACTTACACAATTCTCCACTAAATATGGGAAAATTTCATAAGTTGACAATACTCCACCCAGCGGCGAAATCTTTTAATATTTACCAATTTATTTTTCATTTTTACCTCAAAGGATGCCGCCAAGCGGTGCCGCTCCATGCGCGCTTTGTCGTCGCCGACAGACTGTACCTAACTACCTACAGAGCGGCACGTGTAAGCCAATTGTTGTCCTTGACATGTCAGTCTCGCGTAGAGTTCGCTTCCGATCGGACGTCCGTGAATCTCTTAACACCTCGATTACCTATCGTATCGTGAGTAATGTCGTATTCCAATCTGTTGTCAATGTCGTGTTCCAATGTGCTTATGCTGCAATTATGCAGATGTTCGAAAAGACTACGAGTGAGTGAGAGTATGGGTTGCATTTTGCTAGGCAAGGTATGCCAGTGCCGTCGGAGCGTGTATCCAACGTCTCCATGAACTTGAAGTTCACGTGTACACGTGTACGAACACGTGTCAAGCAGTGTCCATGAATGAGTACAAGACTCATTACCCTAATGCCGAAAGACCACGAAAACACGACGTGGAATATCAGTAAGTACCTATTGGAAGTTCACTTAAGGAACACGATCGCAGAATTTTGTAGATATCAAGTTCATGTTTTACAAAAGAATTTTAACAAAGCAATACATTTAGTTCATTGTTTCTTGAAAAACCACGTCAATAATTATTTAGGTACCTATTAGGTAAGCAACACTATTCCTGTACGATACCAGCTGATACCTACGCGTAGGCCCGGTAGGAGGTAATCATCCCTATGACTAATACGTAACAGCTGATACTTATGAAAAACACAAAAGAACGTCAATTATTAGGTAAACATAACTATGCCTAATCGATATCAGCTAATATCTACGTGTAGGCCCAGTAGGTAAGATTCATTCGCATTAAATTTGTTTGGCGGCACGCGACAGAGCGGGCTGGCGGCACATGACAAAGGATCAAAAAGCGGCAAATTGCTCGGGCGGTTTCTTTGACACTAGTGTAGATCGAATTCAATAAACTATATTTCGTGGATTGAGTGTCATGTAAAAGGCTTAGTTTTTTTTTAAATTATATTTAAATTAATCGGGGAAAAAAAAATATCTCGTATCTAATTATCGTTTACGTGTTTGTGTACGTAATACGACACCTTATACGACCCTTAAGGATCGGACAGGGTTTTTGATACATTCTGTATATCAAACACAAATACTCATGTTTTAACCACACAAATATTTGTGTCCTGTGGGAATCGAACCCACGACCCCATGATCAGCAGTCCGGCACTCGAACCACTAGACCACAGACGTCGTCAAATATTACTATTATACTAACGATACATACATCATACACAATACTTAGAGATAACATGCACATAATGCTGCTGGTACATAATGCAGACATACAGGGGCAGGCGAACATTTATGTCCCTGATAGGTACGGTCAACAAAAGAGTTAGGTATACAGGCAGATATTTAAAATAATCTGTGTTTTGATAAAGATAGTGTATGCAATATGTGTCAAAACGTAGGTATTGTAAGCAGCTACATACCTAACCCTTTGGCGCGTACAGGGGCCACCACATCAAGCTACCACAATCTGTCAATTTTCTTCGATAGATCTAAGGCATGATCTATCTCTAAGGTTTTCTCACGATCTTTTCCTTCACCGTTTAAGCGAGTGATAATTAATACGCACTTGATTTTCGATAAGCCTTTTATTCGAACTTGAGACCTTCGACTTAGCAGTCCAATAGTCATACCACTAGGCTGTCAATGCTTTTAGATATAAACGTAGATTTAAGACGGTGTTCGTGGATAAATAGTTTATCATGCAAACGAAATGTGTAAAACACAAACTGCACTTCCAAAATTGTTTTAGTTTAATCGGGCGGAACACGACAAACCTTTCTCCCCCGTTGTCAGTCAAAAAATAAATTCGCCCGTCAACAGGCAACGCTACTTCCGGTAGGTACTGGCGAGCGGCTTCCGGCATCGATCGCCGACGGATACAGCTATTGACCCCCTATAATAGTGCCGGCGGCTGTTACACCTACACCAATATTCTCTACTCTTTGCGAAGCACAAACCCTTAATCAAAACACTCTATCATACTAACAATAAAGGCGACAATCCCGGAGCATTATCCACCCTACATGTACTCTGAAAACTTTTATAATACCGCTGTTATGTGCTATTACGCATACTATAGGTATCATTTACGTATGCAACAATCGTGTGAACAAGTTTGCGGACGTGTTATGAGATTGCGCGATCACGTGTTCCCAAACGTCTCTATGGGGAAGAAACATGGCAGGAATCCTTGGAAGCAAACGTGCAACATCTGTGTTGCGGCTCGGAGCTCCGGTATTACAGCTACGGCAAGGCGGTAAACAAACGACTGTGTGTAACAACCATTCGGGTTTCAAACTTTGATGCCCTAGGGGTCCGAAACATTTGTATTTCTCAGAAAAGCTGTTATTTAGAGCAACAAGCTAGATTTGCCTGAGAGTATATTAGACTACTGAATTCACGGAAACTACAGACTTGTATATGAGACTACAGAAACTACATTTAATAATGTATTACTAGGAATGCATTATGACATAGTATAATTTCTCAAAGCGCGGGTCAAAATTTCGCGAAACGAAATCTCAAAACACGTGACGTCGTGTCGGCTCGTTGTCAGTTCCCAGCTAGACGTAAAATTAACTAGCTTGGCACCCGACCCCGTTTGTATCAGGTACCGACTAAATTATAGTGTCAGTGCCTTTGACTTCACGGTTTGCTTCCCTTAAGAACTTTTGTCTCTCACTTTTATGTAAGTAGCGTCGTCCTCGTACTTTAGCGGTGTTTTCATTCTTGTAACGTTTAATTAGTCTTATTTCGATCCTCGTAAAGAATAAGTAAACTGCCGGGGTCGACATAATAGACTATTAAAGAAACAAAGGGTTAAGCAATACATCAGCCTTTAATCAATCTGTTTGCCACAAGCGAGATACATGTTCAGCTTTTATGAGGTAATTGGTATTAATTGGTAATCCGCAAGGTTCGATTTTTACCCGGATTACATACATATTTATTTTAGATTTCCAACCTTTTTAATAATTATCTTAATAATTGATATAATTTAAAATAAGTGCCTAAGAATAATTTAAACAAATCTGTACCTATTTAAAAATCAAATTCGTTCAATTCATCATCTAATAAAGAATAAAATATTTCTACTTCTTCTGTACAAAATCTTAATAAGAAAGTCTAAACAGTGAACATAGGTCATTAAATAAACTTACTAATGGAACAAAACACACTTTCAACCAGATTAATATTAGTCATTTATCAGAAATCTATTTTCTGTGTCCCTACACTGGGTGGTTTGTCCCCGCACTAATTTCCCGCGTTAATAAGCCGTGAAGGAATCGGCGCGCGCGCACCGCACACGTGGCCGCCGGATATACCAGCTACGCAATATATTAGGCCTGACATGTCATAGCTATTCCGTTTTTGCTCTTTTGCCCAGTTATAAATGAGTACTAAAGCTCACAGCATATTGAAATTTCATTTTGTTGAATGTGTTAAGATGTGATGAAAGATAGGTAAGTAATGTTTTTAAAGTAAAAATGCGATATTGATGTGAATGGTATTAAATTTTTCATCAAAACATTACTATCCCACTACGAGGCACGAGTGTCCTCTCAAAGTGAGGGTTAGATATAGTCCACCACGTTAGCCTGCTGCGGGTTGGCCGACTTCAGCGCCGCCTGTCTCTCATTAAAATCTCTCATTTATAATTACGTATTAAAATAATATTTGTTTGGTCTACCATAATATATGTATATTTAGAGTGTAGAAATAAATAGCACCGATATCTATCACTTTTTTATATTTTCAGCAGAAAACTCATGCCATCTCGCCTTTATACCCGAAGGCGTAGGCTCAGCTGTTCACGAGGTCGTGGTTTCGATTTATACGAGTGTTTGGATTTATCTGGGTGTTTCTTATATGTTATAAGTATATGTATTTACAAAAAAATGGGATACCTATAAGTATTATGTCCTTTGTCTAGTACCCATTAGCACAGACGCCAGCAGGTCAAGCTATCCAAAACTGTCAAATTTTCCCAATTGAATATGAACCTTATTAC
The DNA here is from genome assembly GCA_964056405.1 of Acronicta alni. NCBI lineage: Eukaryota > Metazoa > Arthropoda > Insecta > Lepidoptera > Noctuidae > Acronicta > Acronicta alni. The sequence continues at coordinate 8,482,993 of OZ043927.1, read as the reverse complement.
TATGTGTTAAAGTTGAAAATCAATCAAAGAAATTTGACAGATTGTGGTAGCTTTATGTGCTGGCCTCTGTACAAGCTCTGGTTATTTTGGGTCGGTGTAAAATGTTGCCAACATTTATTATTATGTTTTTAAGTCTTATCGTCTCCAAGATGTTACTGATAATTTAATAGAAAAATCGAGGAAAGCCCTGGACCGCACATCCGCACGTATCTACGACCGCTACTGTTTTAACTTACAACTATAAATTGTATAGAAGACGTTATCAACCAAAACTCATTTACAGACGACGGTTACTAAGCTACTTCACAATATATGTACTTACTCTCATTTCCATTTCCTGCAATTTTGACAATATAGGTAGTATCGGCATTTAATGTGCAAATGTGTTGTGGCCTTTACATCGTCCCCGGTGACGCGTGCGCTTCCACACGACTGGACACGCGCTTGCGACACATCTTTTCACCTTTAAGGGCAGGTGTTCACTGGGAGCAATCAGTCATTGGTCACGTAACAGTTTGGAATGGACCCTTATGAACATAGGTGAGTGGGTCCGTGACTCCGAGTGAAAGTATTTACATCTACAAGCTGTGTTTTAGTACACTAAAGTCTAACTGAAGCTTACACTTTGGCCGCGATCTAGCCAGGTTCTTCTCATTACTCGAGAACAAATTTTAAACTTTCGACCGCCACGTTAATAACGAAAATCTGTGTTATCTACGCCAAGCGACAAATTCTAATAGTTAATAGGTAAAAAAACACCAAATTTTTGTATAGATATTTATTTATTTATTTATATACACTTTATTGTACACCGATAAAAATACAATACATCAGGACACAAATTAATTTAAAACATACAATAGATATGTATATTGAACTAAAAAAAGTGGTATTTTTGACGTGCCATGCCGTCGTTGGCGTCGTGAGCAAGTTTTCATTTGACGTCTATACACGTCCGTGGCGGTCAAAAGGTTAAGTAAGAATTTCATAAAAAAATCCAATTAGTTACACTTTGCTCAACCGAATCAAACTAACGATCTTTTGGAGTCTACTAATATAGCTTATCATAACAGTAAAGTGATTGTGGTGAGTACCTACTCATCTTTGCTCAAAAGCTTGAATCAAATCATATATCTGGATCGTATACAGGATTAATCTCCTCTTTGCTTTGATCTGAGTAACCAAGGTCTACTTATGTATAACATTCAGGAAAAAAAATGCCTGAGAATTATTGCTATTTGCTTGAAAATATGGATAGCTTCACATTATATTTTGAAACTTAAATACCTACTAGTAACTGTAGATACATAATAATATTCATTTACAAGAATTAAAGTTACACAAAAACAGTACTTAACTAATTGTTAAAATTCTTTAACTACGAGCACTATTTCATTTTATATATTTTTTTCAATTTTTTTTTTATTTTAACATGAGTATTTGTGTTTGTCTGGATGTTTCTTATGTATTATAAGTATATATTTACAAAAAAAAAAGTATTTAAGTATTATATCCATTGCCTAGTACCCATAATACAAGCTCTGCTTAGTTTGGGACTAGATGGTGTTGTATAAAATGTCCCAAAAAAAATATTATATTATTATTATATTATATTCTGTTTCTTTGACAACGTCTGTTGTCTGGTGATTTGAGTATCAGACCGCTGATCATGAGGTCGTGGGTTCGATCCCAAGAGAACACAAATATTATGTGATGAAACTTAAGTGTTTGTGTTTATCTGGGTGTTTAGTATGTATTGTATGTAGATATTTACCTACAATAAAAAAGTATATAAGTATTATATCCATATAAGTATTATATTATATTTCCGCGTTCTCGAAATCGGCTCTATTTCGTTTAAATTTAGAATATGGTGATGTCTGGGGGAGTAAAATTGATCCAGATCTGATTTCTGGAAAATATGCAGAGGCAGAGGCTGCAGAGAGCAGACCTCGGTTGCTCTTGTTAAGCTTATTATGCTGTTTTACTTAAAGGATAGGATAATTGCTAATATTCCACTGACTGACTGACTGCCTCATTAGTCTAGTGGTCCTAAACGCGACTGCTACGCAAGAGGTCCTGGGCTCAAATCCCCGGATCGAGCAATGTTACTTATTGGGTTTTTCTATGAAATTCTCAGTAGCACCTCGGAGTCTGGATTTGTGCCCGATTAATGGCAATAGGCTCGCCCCCTATTACATGGGACCTAAAAATACCGCCGAAATGTGGGTGTACATTGGTACACCTCAGCCTAACCCTTCGGGGATTACAGGCGTGATGGTATGTTATCTTATATCCACTGACTTGTTTCAGTTAGATACATTAACTTAGCAAGGCTTAACGTACACATTTAAGTATTATAAATTGACATGACACAGTTGCAAACTCACACAACGCAAGCAGATTTGTCGAAAAATCAGCTCACGAAATACGTAACGTATACAAAAGCCAAACAAAGTATAACGAGTCGACACATAAAGGATTATTTCAATCCATTATAAATACATATGTTGTATAATTTATAACACACGACAGACAATATAGCACTCATGAACGTCAAATTAATTACAGAGCAACCGGTGTAAGTTGACACTTCATGGTGGCGCTGGTTGTAAAGCCATATGTTGATATTGTCCGATTCGACATAATTAAAATGTTGTTCCATATTTCGCCGCAAGCCAAGGCATTTTGGTTACTGTTCTGAAGCGCCGACCACCCGCGACTCGAGATATGATTAACAATTACTTGTATAATATAAATATGAGAGCAACATTTATTTCGTTGGTTCGAATTGATGATTACAGTAACGTGAGATCATGGTAACACTTTCTTTCTTTGTCCTTAAGTTTGATATTGTTTTGCTATTTTCTTTAATGTACAGAAGTATTTTAACCAGAGTATACCAGGTGAGGTAGGTTCTTGGGTGAAGACCACGCACCGGAAAGCGCATTGTGGGACGACCTCCAACGAGATGGGCGGACTACCTGGTAAAGGTCGTTGGATGCAGGCGGCTTACCGGTCTTTGTGGAAGTCTATGGGGGAAGGCTTTGTTCAGCAGTGGACCTGGTCCTGTGGTTGATATGATGATGATACCAGGTGAAACGATATTCACATTGATGATAGATAATTGTATAAACAATGTTGTTATAAAATCGCTGTTCTGGTAATTTAAATATGTCGTAAATTTAAAAAAGTATTAATCTAAATACTTCAAACGAGAACAAAACTTGACCACAACATGATATTTGTGACGTTTATGATACTGAAAGAAGATCAAACCTATAAAAAGTTTTGACTACCAGAATTTGCCGTCAGTTGGAGCCTAAACGAGATCTATCAATAGATCCTACTTCTTCTTACGGTTTACAATACGTATAATAATATTAAATTGAATACTTACATTCTTAACAAACCTTCTTACCGCCTGAAACCGAACTTTAAAATGGAGGGTTTCAATTTCATTGATTCCACATAGACTGCTACCAGACGATTGGAGTCATTGACCTTTCCTCATACAAGTCAATTATCGGTTTATTTGTTTAACTTGCTTACTACGTTCATAGAACCAAGATATTAAACTGTTGACTTATTTAGAGATTTTTGTTTTTTATTTAAAACCTTTTTTTTCATTCATTCATCCTCCGAGCGTTTTCCTAACTATGTTGGGATCGGCATTCAATCTAACCAGATGCGGCTGAGTATCACTAGTTTACACGAAGCGAATGCCGTCAGACCTCCGCAAACTTATTACTTGGCAATACCGATATCCTAAGGAGAGACTGGTTGAGACTGGAATGATTACTACCACTAAAATGAAAAACAAGCATTCGGCCCACCAGAGGGTAGCCGTTACCTTAGCTTATAGACGCTTGTAAATGGCGTATCACTTGCGCGTTGCCAACGCTGTAAAACGAAAGAGGAATAGTTGGGTTGGCATTATAAGGGTCAAAGTCCCCCCACTGCCAACACAACGTTTCCTCGCGGAGCATTGGCAACCTTGCTCACCGTAAGGGACACAACACGGCTCAAAGCAGTGTTATTTCACTTCGATTTTCTGCAAGGTGGAGGTACTTCCCCAGTCGGGTAGCTCCAATTTGAGCATGTATATAATAATCCAATAAGCTGCTTATATAAGAAAATCACTATAAAACTATTTTTTTTTATTTTTTTGTCATTTTCCATGCTAAGATTTTAAAGTTATTTATAGAAGGAAAAATTCGACCGCGGGCAGGATTCGAACCTGCGGCTTCTGGTTAGGCATAGGTTGAATTTTTCCTTCGCTAAATAACTTTAAAATCACTATAAAACGCTATTCATAGTGACATTGTACGTTTTCATTCATTTCCCTTTGTAGTGCAAAATTTCACTGACCGCAACATTTCACATCAAGCCAGGCTAATCCAATTGACGTTTATGGCATTGTCATATTAAATGCTACGACGATAATACATGGACAGTGTAGGGTATTACAGATCGGGAATCAATGTTTCACAGTCCGGCTTCAGTATGCATATGTTACGTTTTAGACTAACTGTGTCCTGCAGTTTTTATAACTCATAAAATTTATTGCACTCATTCAGGTGGTTAATATAATAATTAGAAAAAATTATGGCCTTATCCCTGTCAGGCACAGCATTTTTTATAATAATTAGGGGAAATTTCAATAATCTATCTTACCACTGTCATTTGCTATTAAATATGTACTTAGTAAATAAATATAAACTATACAATCTTAATATTTTTTTCGCGCTTTGTTGAGGTGAACATATACCTTAGTAGGTACCACAACAAACTGCTTGATTAGCTAATATGAGTGATAAATTTTAATAATAAACATTAAAAAAATACCATTAGGTAGGCATCTTGAGAAATGATTTTCAGACATCAACCAAGTATATAAGGATTCATCTCGGAAGTATTATGACACACTTTAAAACGCTTAAAAGAAAACCATATCAAAAACAGTAAAACCGTTTTTGAGATAAATGGGAATATTCGTTATCACACAAACAACCTCTCAACCTAAACGCATACACCTGAGAAGACGTATACGTTTAGCTTGAGAGGTCGTTAACTCAAAAAGAAGAATGGTCAAGGCCGGCTTTAATTTTCTTGTATTTTTTTTTTGAGGTATGATGTCACAAAGCGTGTGGTCCCCTGATTGTAAGCGGCAACCACTAGCGGTATCACTAGTGTATTGTCACCTCGACCTCAGTTTCATATGCCCAGTATTTGCAATGGCTACATTTCCCACAAATATATTTGCCTCTATGGCTAACTTGTATGACAAGCCAACATAGACTTTACCACTTCATTATGTAAAAATTACTATTAACCTCAAAACATGCATAACTTACCCGACTATACCCAACGCCGTGTATCAAGTAAAGCGATTTGTTTATCTACTATAACAGTGTTTACCTAAACACAATAGTTTGTTCTGTTTATTATAGCCAAGTTAAACAAGGTCTTAAAACCGCGAACTACCGGTTAGGAAGCCACAGTTTACAAATGCGCGCAAATGACAGCAAAGTTGATAACATGGCAGAACATAAAAACAGGTATTCTCTTCTCGTAACAGCTAGGTCACGTGATGCAGCAGTACGCAGTGACGTCATCAACTGAAGTTTGATATTTAGACACTAGTACTATGTGTAAATTAATTACCTGAGCAAAATGCATTCCTTCACTTGCTTGCTCCTATAATGAAGCAATTTTGAAATATTAATTGTATACAGTTTACTTTTTTAACCAAATAAGTGAAAAACATGATCTAAAATAGGTGGGCAAGTAACTACCTAGAAATTAAATTTACGTTTATCTTGATAAATCTTCTTAATATCCATAAACATTCGTGACGTCACCGCTTACCAAGGTGGGAAGAGAATACCTTTTTTTTTATAGCTGGCGTTAGCTTGTTATTCTACCATGGAACAATAATAATATTGATTACAAAGTCAAAGATAAAATCATTATTTTCAAATCTTTTTAAGTCATTTTTACATTTTAGACAGCCCATGTATATTTACGAAAAAGTAATTATATCCATTGTTTAATACCCAATACAAGTTCTGCTTAATTTGGGAAGAGATGGTGCTGTGTAAAGTAATCCAAGAATATTTATTTCTTTATGATAACTCGACGGCACATAATGCATGGTTGAGCAATCGGAATCTGCGCCATCGGAATCCACAAGCAAATCTAGACTCAGCCCAGACCAGACCAGTCCTCATGAATATATATTTTTTTGTGCTTCTAAATTAGAGATGGTTGACGACCTTGACAATTTTAATCCAGATGGGATCCAACTAGCACAGATCAAAGTAAATAGAGGCCTGAAGAGGAGGGCCTTTCTCCAATAGTGGGTTATACCAGGCTTATCTGAATCGTAATCTAAATTGCACATCAATACACTATCTCTGTTTACAAACAATATACTGTTTACAAGACAGTTAAGTAAGTCCTTTTTAAATTGATTGGTATCCTATCCTATCCTACTAATATTAAAAATGTGAAAGTTTGTGAGGACGGATGGATGTTTGTTACTCTTTCACTGTAGAACGGATTTTGATGAAACTTCACAGTATTATTATTTATAACATTAGAATAACATATAGGCTATAATTTATAACGACTGAGTTAATTTGCCAAATTAGAATGATAATTAAAAGTAACTATTCCACCTTTGTTTTTTTTTTATGTGATAGGGTGGGCAAACGAGCAGACGGATCGCCTGATGGTAAGCGATTACAGCCGCCCATGGACACCCGCAACACCAGAGGAGTTTCAGGTGCGTTGCCGCCCTTTTAAGGGGTTTGGGCCTCCGGTATCCTCACTCACTCGACGAAACACAACGAAAACGTTATTTCACGCCGGTTTTCTGTGAGGCCGTGGTATCAAGTCCGGTCGAGCCGGCCCATTCGTGCCGAAGCATGGCTCTGCCACGGTAAACGTGGATGAAGTCGCGGGCAAAAGCTAGTATATTATATTCTTGTATCCTGTCCTGGCTTATTTGAAGATGCTACTGACTTCAGTCTCCCGACACACTACATAAATAAAAATATTTCTCGGACAGACCAAATGAAAACATTCTCAGGAACATATATTTCTACAAATGGCTCTATTTTCTAAGCATTACAATGAAGCAGAGCCAATATAAGTTTATTTTAGCGAGCGACAGTCTGTCTCAAGTACCAGTTTTCTAGGTACAGTTTCATTACAAGGCAGACGACGCGGATGCCTGGAATAACGCACCAATGTTCCTCCTAACAAGTAAGCTCTAAAATGAACATTCTTTTAGCTGACTTATTCTTGTAATTAATTTTAATAATACACAAGGCAGTGCGCTTACTTTTAATAAGGGGGTTTAATTTCAGTGCCATACCTTAACCTTTAAGTTCTATCGTCTCGGCATGACCCACAGGGTACAGTTAGTACAAAGAATTGCTATTCAACGGGATTTTAATTTCCTATGTTTGTTATGTATTTGTTAGATTTAAAGCGAGGATGACAGCTCAGGGTATACAGTACAATATACTTATCCAAACAGTTTTTTATTTCAGTCACTACCGAGGTCTCGTTTCGTGATATAAAATTTCTCTCTCACATTATCCGGCAGTATGCTATTATTCCGAACAAATTACCTATGTATTTATAAAAAAAACATCATAATAATCAATATAGGTAATATTATAAATAAACTAAAATTAAATGCATGAATGATGAAGCTCACTGATGTTATTTTTTACCAAGAAATTCTATTACACAATGGATTCTCTAAAATGAGTCTGGCTCAAATAAATGACACAAGAAAAGTAATTGTTGAACCGCATTGCGCTTTTAAAGTTCTAAGAATCGCATGCTCTTTGTGGTGGTTTACGTTTCACGAGTAAACTCCGGTTAAGATGACATTTAATATGGCAATAAAATATTTTTTCCAAAATAAAGAAAATAAGTCAGTATACCAAAATTAAATACCGTCAAACGGGTTGGATAGGGATGCAGGGGTGAATCAAGACAAAACATTAAAAAAAATAGATAAATTACGAAAAAACTTGTCGACGCTTCGCGTGACCAGAGGGCTGGTTTATTCTTGGGTCAACGAATTAGCATTGCCATTCAACGTGGCAATGCGGCCAGTCTTCTGGGAACGTTAGCAGATGACAGCGATGTAGGGGAATACTTAGACGTGAAAATGTATTGTTCTTTTTATTTTCCTTTTTTTTATACATTATGTAAATAGAAAACAGATATAATTGAATTAAAGACAAAACATTGAAAAGGATTTTCAGCCTTAATTATTGTAGTTTGTCGCCAACAAGATCTTCTAATGGTTCATTATAATTTAGGAACAATATGAGTCCCTTTTTCCAATAAACTATAATAATTAAAGCTGAAAAGCCCTTTCAAAGTGTTGTCTCTATTCACCCCTGCATCTCGATTCACCCCATTTGATTGTACTATTCTCTTAAACATTCTATTGCCTGATGTGTGGTGATGAGGAAGTGGCAAAGTTCGGGCAGCATTTAAGATTCGTACCATCGACATGATGAAGTGGTGATGGTGGTACAACCCCCTTTATGACTGATGTTCCCTTACCGATTAACAGTGCTGTTTTTCTCGTACGGAAATTCCGCCAAATAATGGACCGTCCGCTACCCGGCAGGCGGCAGGGTACCTATGTCGAACTCGTACCGACTAAAACCTGCACTTGCTTTTACTTGTCATATAGTCGTGCCCATGGGATCCGTAAAATTCGCCACAACTACCGATTAACACAACTCCTAGAAATCAAAATGCCAATACGAAGCATAGAGGATTTAAAGCATTCATAAATAAATAAAAATAAATATTCTTGGGCAATTTTACACAGCACCATCTAGTCCCAAACTAAGCAGAGCTTGTACATAGGTACTGTGGGTACTAGACAATGGATATAATACTTATAAACTTTCTTTTTGTGCATACAGACTTAAAATACATAGGAAATTAATTTAATTTAATTTTAATTCAATCTTAAAGATCTCAACAGTAATGTCATATATACTACCACGCCTGTATTCCCCAAAGGGTAAGGCAGAGGATAATCAATTTACACCGACATGACAGTTCGCCATTATGTTTAGGTTCCATGTAATAGGGGTCGAGCCTATTGCCATTGACCGGGTACAAATCCAAACTCTGAGCTGCTACTGAGAATTTCATAGAAAAACCAAATAAAACTTTACTCGACCTGGGAATCGAGCCCAAGACCTCTAGCGTAACAGTCGCGCTTAGGACCACTAGAGTAATGAAGCAGTTATCAACAATATCATAGGTAGAAGTAATTAATAATAAAAAATATATGATTTATTTTGTTCATATTAAAACAATTTCGAAGAGCACAATGGAATTATTTCAACAGCACAGAACTTCATACATGGCTCACGGCGATTTTTCCAATTTCAGTTCCATTCCACTAGCGAATTGGACGCGTCCGACGAATCGAAAAGGCTTGTTGAAAATTTACATATGCTGAAAATAGATATATGTATATGTATGTTGAGCTCAGTCGGATGGGGGCAATCAACCCGACGCAAATATCACCGGACACCGTCCTTATTTACATTCAAGTTTTAAAATAAACAAAAGGTGTAATTGCTAACTATATACCTACACATTTAAAAAATCCATACACATATTGCTCTTCATTAGTGTAGTTGTCCTAAGCGCGACTGTGACGCTGAAATCGGGTTCGATTTCCTGGTCGAACAGTATTATTGCGTTTTCTATAACATTCTCATTTGTTCCGGTTAATGGCAATATGCTTTTACAATCAAATTATATAGAAAAAATAGATGTGAAAAAATAATTTCAATAGTATGCAATGAAAGGTTTTCTATTATTTTTTTTAAAATTGTTGTTCTGTGCTAGGATTTTCTCCTGTATCGTGAGTGCGTTTAGAAACACAAACTTTCACATACACAAGCACCCAGACGTGGAACAACTACATGTAGATCATACAAATATTTGTAACGTGTGGGGATCGAACCCACAACCCGTGGCGCGGAAGCCGATCACTCAGCCGCTCCGTCAAACGTGTCGTCAAATTCGTATTTTTATTTATTTATAATGGCAATAGGCTCGCCCCCTATTACATGGAACTAAAATATATGGACGAACTGTAGGTGTACATTGATACACCTCTGTCTAACCCTTCGGAGAATACAGGTGTGACGGTATACACAAATTACGCCCGACTTTCCTTTTAAAATTTATGATTGTTCTTCATTTATTTATACCTCATTTACTAACAAAGACTTCCGTTATTATACATTATATAACACTGATTATTCCGTTCTCTCATTGACAGTAACGACTTGTGTAATACGAGCCATTTAGCAATTAGGAATGAGAACGAGTAACGTTTGACTCGGGAACATAACAAAAAGCCGATTGCTCATACCCATATATTAAGTTAATGGGTTCTGGCGGCCTGGCGTTAAGCACGCCCTTGACTTTAACGATGCGGCAGAAGAAGCACGGAATAAATTTAAATTGGTCGGACTTCGGGCAGCGGTCACTCCGGCCGGAGTTGGGCCTCACAATAGCCAGTGCAGTTTAATGCACGCGTTCACATGCACTTCAAGTTATTATTGCTGTACAATCACGAACATCAATAAATGTATACACTTAGCGAAATTGTAAAGAAAGAAAGAAATACATTTATTTGTCAACAGACGTGCCAAGAAACTTAATTAACAGGTACCTATTTAAACGTTTCTTTTAATGTCACACGTCGTGTCTATTCTAAAGCGATTTTCTCTTATGGTATTGGCTGAAATTGTATGGCGTTACGAAGATAGTATTTTCAAAACTATACTATAATGATATTAGTCTTATCTCAAAGTTTCAATTGTCATTTCGCAAAAAAATCGCTTGTGACTTTTAGTAAGTGTATACATCTTTTTCTAATTTTTGGCATTTTCTATGTCGTCTACGTCTAAGACATCACCTAAAGACGTAAATTCAAGAATGTGAAGGCAAATTTTGAACTGGCGGGTGGGACTCAAGGTGGTTAGTGATCATAGCGTCTGGTGTATTGAACCAGTGGACGCAGGTACGAATCCTGCCCGCAGTCAATTTTTTTAAAGAAATATTTTTTTTCTTAGGAGGGTAGGCAGAAAGTCGCGTGCAATCCTTGCATAACACTTTTCATTCCATGCCGTTTGAGAGTACTACGCCCCTGACCCTTTTTTCACCTATAAAATAATAGTTAATGCAATAAATGAAACTATAAAAAATATACCTACTAATTTTATTTTTTTATATAATACTAAAAGTTTAAAGTGTAGCTGCTAGTTCCCGAATCTGAGTTAAGTGATTATACATGATGCATCATATTCAGTTCCCGTCCATCATACAGGCATCATACATCATCTCCTAACGTAATAACTTATGAATAAATAACACAGCCGCTAAATATATGGTATGAAAGGGTCTAAAAATATGTGGGAAAAACTCATTTGCCAGGTATATATTTTAGGCTGTGACCAGATGTTCTGGTTTAGGCAGTGTCCATGCTGTCAAAATTAGTAGATGTAGGTAGGTATACACTGGTAAAAAAAAACATTGATAACGCGGGTTCGGTTTTTGAACCAATTATGATTACAGTATTCTATGATTTAAAACTAATTATATCAATCGAAAAGCATTTCCACGTTAACTTATAAATTCTGCACAAACTCAAGTCAAAATGTCGAACGATAAAAAGAAGAAACAAAATATAACTTCAAACTTCTATTAAAATACCGGAAACCCGCGTAAAAGTATTTATTAAAACCAAAAGCTTTTGAAAATATCCAATTTCTAAATTCGTTTCAAGCAAAAATATCAACAAAAAGACAGAAATACGAACATAGAAATTGAAACGTTATAAAAGGCTTCCATTTTTAAACTAACTCAATTATGTCATTCACCCTCAGCCGAACCGAGCTAATCCACACAGCCGCATAAAATGCAACAGAAACTTTCATTCAGTTAATGAGCGAGTGCTAATTTCTTTTAAAGTCTCTATTATGGTTGAGCTTATCTGTGGCTGGCGGCTTCTGCTGATTTTTGTTCCCTATCTCCGGAACCCAGGTACGGTAATTAACCACTGTGCTACTTCAATTTATTGCGGGGAAATTATCTTTGTTGACCCACGCGCCTCTGGTAAGGTGCTTAATTTTTTTCGCTCTTTGTAAGCGTTTTTCATATCCGACGTCCCAACTCCGTATCCGTCCTTTGTTTGCTTATTAATTTGGTAATGGAACGCGAAAACGAACGGTTGTTTAATAGGTACGTTGATAACGTGTTCCATTTGTTACGCGCCGATTAGTTTTGTTGTTTAATGCATTTATTAATGGATCGTTCATTATATAAATTGTTTAGTCGCATTCATTTATTATTCGAGTGATAGTTAACAGTCCGTCAAAATGATATAACGTGCCAAATTAATGATCTTTCAAACAAAAGTTACTGGAAACTTGTGTTTCTATGGTGTCCTACAAAATAAAAACACACAAAATTACAAGTTCCTTTTTACGCAAAAACTTTGCCCCACACTAGGATTCATTATGTTCGTTTACAAACACAAACGTTCACATAAACAAACACGTAGACTAACTTCCTATAGGTCATACAAATATTTGTTTCGCGTGGGGATCGAACTGACAACCCTTGGTATAGAAGCCGATTGCTCAGCTGCTGCTCCAAACGTCGTCAAACGTATTTGCTTGATACCTTGCATAATTATTACCTACCTAACTTACCATACGCTCACAGCTCATTATATTTCCAATAAAACATAGTGGTTTTAAGTTTATTTTTTTTTGCATTTTCCATGCTAAGATTTAAAAGAAGACGCAAATACAGAACGTGAAGGCATATTTCGACCTGGCGGGTAGGAGTCGCGGTGGCCTAGTGGTCATAGCATCTGGTGTACCTAATCAGAAAACGCAGGTTCGAATCCTGCCCGCGGTCGAATTTTTCCTTCGCTAAAATAACTTTAAAACATAGTGGTTTAATTTCCGCAATTTCTCTGCTATAAATTAAAAAAAAAACACGAAAATGTAATAGTCTGACATCAATAGATCAAAGGCCGAGCCCAACAGCTAGAGTAGCGACATGACGCAGGCCGAGTAACTTCCCGGTTCCATTTCACATGTGCGCTAGGGAGCGGCCCGCCATTGGAACACTAATGCAGCGTGCATTTTTAATTCATGTCAAGAGTCCCGAGGCGGTCGCGTTAAGTGCGGCCATGTTGCCGGATCGCTCCCGTTTACGGTTACTGAACATGTCACGACAATAAGTAGCTTAAGTTAGCTATTTTTATACTATACCGCGGGATTGTCAAACGTAATGAGTAACAACCCTACAGGATATTAATTGTAAAATGAAATGTTCAGTTTCAACGTCGGCTTATGAAATGTTTGCAGGTTTTGGTTCTTCGCATGTATTTTCAGTCCAACGACTGCATCTTATATTTAAGCTAATCTAGATTTTTTTCTCGATAATTATTTTACTAAAAACTATCATTCATTAACCTATAATGTTCCAGTTCCGAACAGTTCCTTTGGTTTCGACCAATCGGGTTTCAAAATGTATGACACCTACGTAAGTATATACATATACATATATGATATAAAACCAAACTGTTATTATCGGTTGCGGATTATTGCAATTTTCAACTTACCGTAGAATGTTTTCCTGTGTCTGACTTCAAACGAAGGCAGGAGGTCACCGCAGCCACGTACTTTCTCGTAAATAGTCTGTAATTAGATGGATATAGCATGTATATTATTGAAATAATACTAATTATACAAAAAGACAACATTTCTCCGCCATTAGATACCTTGAAATGAGATTAAACAATTCTATCAAGCATTCATATTACCATCGTTTATTTTCACCTTAAAAAAGAAATTGAAAGGTTATTGAAAGCTTTTCTTCTTGATAAAGCAAATCAATCAGCCGGAGGAATATAAATTAAGTGAGTATAGATTGTTGCCTTGGAAATATCAATCATTTAACTGTCATAGGATTTCATTTTATAGCGTGACGATGCGATGAAAATAACATTATTTTTGAGAAACTAATAATATGGCGTCCACGCTGGTTTCGTGAGTCGAGCAATTATAAAAAAATACTTTACATGGCCAGCGATCACATATCATGACGTATATTATAATCAAAGCGTTAGGCCAAGTTCAAAGCCCGGTCGTGCACTCTCTAGCTTATAGCGCTAGCTAATCCATACGCGAATAATCTATACCTACCAGCCCAGTTTTTCATTTCCTTTAACAGTGAAGAAAATACTACATGAGGAATAATTAATTGGTAACATCATCATCACCCCATATACTGTCCCACAGCTGGGCAGGGCTCTCAGAATGAGAGGGATTTATTAGGCTATTATTATAACAGTCCATATACAATATAGAAATTGGTAACACTACCACAAATATCTGAATATAATATAATGATATTGAAGTCTTGTCGGACTGCTGATCACTACGTTCGATTCCCACAAGACACAAATATTTATGTGATGAACATGATTGTTTGTGTTCGTCATTTACAAAAAAAAAGTATATAATTCCATTCCATTCCTAATTTTATTTAGGTATATTTCTATCTGAAATTAATATTAATTTTCTTTACCCTTTAATTATAGATGCTACAAGCAACACAATTACCATATAAATTACTCGCACCGTTTTACCTATGTGCTAATGATATCAAACTCGAACCATTTTCCCCGAGGGTTGAAAGTCAGACGACAATATCTGAGCACGAAGCCATAAAGTCGCCGAATTACGACCAAAGGTCGCACGCTTGTAGGAAACTTACGATCTGGACGACGAGGCTCTAAAATGTCATAAGTTATATAATGTATAATGGTTTACGGGTGAATAGACTGGCAATAGGTTTATAAGTAAATGCGAAAGCGAATGGAACGGACGGAAATTTGTCTATTTGCCTGTTTTTTATTTACTAACGACTGAACTACTAAACCAATTTTGATAAAGGTACCTAAAACTGGAAAAACAAAGAGTAACTATTAATGTGGCTAGGACCTCCTCATTAGGCCTTAGGAGATGTGGGAAAATATATTTATAATATTAGTTGTTATAATAAAGTCACATTGCTGTAAAACTTGTAAACGACGCATAAATGCACACGACTCTGGAGCGAAACAGCTTACGACATTTTATTTGATAACAATCAAATAAAGTGCAATCAGAAATAAATATATGGAATTAACCACGCAACCGGCGCACGGGCACTCCAAACATGGAAAAAATATCTAAAATGTTACTCGATCAGTTTCAAGTGGGCGAACGAAACAAGTGTATGGGCAAAATGTTTTAATTGCCGAAGTGGAAATAGACGTTTTATGTATAATTTTAGGGTTTCCACATGTGAAAATATACTCGAGGTTTCATCCGTATAGAAAATCAGAAATTTCAAAAAAGAGATTTTTATTTCACAGCACGCGTTCACTCGATTTTATATTTATTTTTTTCACGTTCGCTTTACTTTTAACATATAAATGTATATAGACATTGAAATAGTGAGTTTGAAGCGCAATTTTTTAGCCTCACACGAGGATAAAAATGTTACACAGGACAAATATGTGGGTCATGTGAGCTGCCGGGTTTGAAAGGTGAATATTTTTTTAAATTTGATTTAACACCGCGGAGCAACGTGATCTTCAGTGATGCTTTCAAATAAATTAAAAAGGTTCGTTTAATATAAGTTATGGGTGAAAGACTACAATTATTATAATATTTGGGTTCTTGAAAATAACGTCAATTATTAATTAGATGCTACAATAAAAAAAACATATTACCAATATATACCTACCAAACTAGGCAGATCGATAAGTGATGACCCTAGGAAGTAAGTAAACATGTCATTTTATTTAATAGCAAACTGGGATTTAATAATATCAAAAATCTAATAGTAAGTAATCAATCCGTAAAAAAGTAGTATTATTTCAATGTAATATTCTCGTAAATGTCAATCAGAAATCATTTTTCTAACGGTATCTCCAATTAGTAAGTAAAGTTTCATTTTTAAATTGAAATTCATCAATCCAAAAACTTGTTGCGACCTTAACAAGCAAGAAAAAAGGTTTTGGAAATAAGTTGCGTATTTCTCATTTACAGTACCGTACCATAGATTACAATCTGAAAACTTTATAAACGTCGAGTAGTTTGGAGATTTCGTAGATACAGAAAAAAATACGTGACCACCTCAAGTTTTAATTAAAAAACTTTGTACCTTTAAGTTTTTTGCGTGTTTCGAGGCGTGTCGGTCGCGGTACTAAATTGTTTCTTTGTGTTAACCTGCTCAGATAAATAATTAGGTTTACTCTAATGCTTTTTCATTAGTAAAGCCTCTAATTACTCGAAAACTAATTAAATTATCACACAATACTTAATAAAACTGTGGTCGCAAATGCGGTTGCTGAATATGAGATTGGTATTCAGTTCAATTCCTAGATCGAGCGAAGGGTTATTGTGTTGTTCTATGAAATTCTCAATACAATCTCGTAGTTTGTATATGTAGCCTCCATCCCATGGGAACGAAATACCTGTGAACTGTGCATCGGTATGCTTCTGAAAAAACCCTGCGAGGATGTAGGCGTGATAATATGTATACAGTACTCTATAACATGTTAAGTATGGATTCAAGACGGTTGCTTCTGGTTGTTATGATGCTATATGGCTTATGTAATAATAGATTTGACTGCATTGACTTAAGTAACAAACTATGCTACAAGGTACCCAGAACTGTAATCCGGCGCGGAGTGCGCGCACCGCGGCTATTCCACACAGATATGTGTAAGACTAATGCCGGGGTACGTGCACCTCTTCGTCGCCTTGTTGATACATATAACACACACTTCATGGACCTAGATATATTCTTCCTGTCTAAACAACAATTTAAAAATAAAGCTACACAAATATTATCTAAGAAACTATAAAGTTTTCACAGTTTGCGATTTTAATCTTTCGCTTCTTTTCTTTCTTTTAATAACTCGTGGACAATGGTGTGGGTTATATATTTGCTATTTCAATGTGTTTATTACTTACTTGCAACTCTGTAATGTATAACTGTTTTTTGTCCCTAATAAATAAATAAATAAATAACAGAAATTATGGACGTTTTTTAGCCGAAAATATTCACGAATTTTTTAGCCTCACCCGACAGTCAAAAACAGTTTCGTCCGTTTTCATAAATCCAGTAATTTTTTGCGTAATTTGCTTCTAGGATTGCATTAAATAATTAATCAATAAAATCCATCCTTCACAGTCCCAACTTCATACAGCAAGATTATTCATACTAGAAGTCTTGTATTATCACTGCGACCTTAGTCGGTCTATTGTGATCGCGACTCGTTGAGTGAGAGTTCACCGCTAAACCCTGCGGCTACTATAAACTCAGACAGATCTACGGCCTCCATGAGCTGCGGCGGCAGGTTCTTGAGAGTCCGCCGCGCGACTCGTCGTCTAGGGTCGTTGTCTGGTCGGGAGGTCGGGCCACTGCCCGCGAGACTGCACGAGCCTGCCCAGTTGGCAGCCGAACCATGAGGATCATGCGCACGCCAAGAAACGAAAAGTCAATTTGCGACTTGATACGACGTCTTTGGTGTAGTGGTTCGAGTGTCGGACTGCCGATCTCGAGGTTGATTCCCACAGGACACAAAATGAATAATTATTTATGTGATGAACATAAGTGTATCTGTTTGTCTGGGTGTTCATTATGTATTATAAGTATGTATTTACAAAAAAGTATATAATTATTATATCGATTGTCTAGTAGGTACTCAGAGCAAAATCTCTTATTAGTTTGAGACTAGATCGTAC
The DNA here is from genome assembly GCA_964056405.1 of Acronicta alni. Classification (NCBI taxonomy): domain Eukaryota; kingdom Metazoa; phylum Arthropoda; class Insecta; order Lepidoptera; family Noctuidae; genus Acronicta; species Acronicta alni. The sequence continues at coordinate 8,465,096 of OZ043927.1, read as the reverse complement.
TGTGTAAAACGTCGCAAATATTGATTAGGTATTATTGTTATATTAATAATAATATCATGTAATTTCAGATGATTAAGAAACGGCACTATTATTAATTGATACCTATCTTCGATGTTACACGTTATCACGAAGTCAGTATCAAACTGTACAATGGAATCAAAACCAAGCTCGGAATAATAACCCTCTCAGTAGCAGCAACGTTTCGGCAAACGTGCATACATCGTGATACAGCAACTGTAGGTATGCACTGAAGTGCAACGGCTTGACAAGGTAGCACGCTGTAGTTGAAACGTCAACACCACGCCTCGCTCACCGCGTAATAATGGTCTGTTTACACTGTCCAACACACGCCCTTATTCCAACTAAACGTTCCGATCCCATCCACCTGCCATCACGCTAATGGATTACTCCGTTATTGATATTCGTCGAACCACTTGACAGGTCTATTTGATAGTTATTACATGCCAAATACACTGTTAAGAAAATTATCTATTTGTAAACTACGTTGAAGTTGGGTCAAACAAAATATTGTAGCTAACTGTTAACATTAAATAAATAAATAAATATTCTTGGACAATTTTACACAGCACCATCTAGTCTCAAACTAAGCAGAGTTTGTACTATGGGTACTAGACAATGGATACTATACCTAATAATTATATACTTTTTTTTGTAAATACATACTTATAATTCATAAGAAACACCCAGACAAACTGAATCAAAATTATTAAATCATAACATTGAATCTATAGTGTATGATATGATAAAGTTGAAGAGTTAGTTTAATTTTGGAATATAATAAACCGCGTATCAAAAATACTGATTGAGCGACAAAATTACTGATTGAGCACCAAAATACAAATATCGGTTAGGTTAGAACTGTGACCAAACAACGCACGAGCCGAGCGAGCGAAGCGAGCGGTGCCACGGCAGCGGCCGGCGAGTGCCAGAACCAAATCTGAATGTTTTGCGTGTATATAACAATATTTTGAGGGGTATAATTTAGACGGTCACCAAAACACCAAAAATTTGGAGACCATTTATCCATTTTGATAACCGTTTAGAATTTTTTTGGTAGTAAAATAGGTACTTTTTTGGGCGGTGTTTAAACACAATCCTTTAATTTTTTAGTTGTATCTCTGAATAATTTCAGAATCCAGAAACCATTCATCTCTGAAATAACCGGATCGGATCTGAAAAAATAATTTGCAACTGATATATTCGATATTCGATAATAGCCAAATTTTTCAGGAAGGTTTATAGGTTAGGCATCACGCAACGACTCTTGGAAGCCGAGTAAAAAGAAAAGAAGAATTAAATTGCTCAGCTATAATTTATATTTTTCGATATATTATTTTAATTTAGTCCTTGTGAAGTGTGTATGTACTTATTGTGCGATGTTGTCATTGAGAATTAGACAACGTTTCGTAATTATTTTTATTATGGTTAGCACTGACGCGTGCTAAACATTTTCAAAGATACTTTACCGAAAGAAAAGTTTGATCTCAGGCAGGATTCGAACCTGCGTCCCCCTGATTAGGACTCAAACACGCGAGCGTCACTTTGCCGTCGACAGAGCCAACTGCACTGACACTGGTTGGCGGCTACAGTTAGCTCTGCTGATTAGTTCGATAACTACCACAAAAATTATCAAGCGTAATTTTATAAAACCTTCACAACCAAAATGACTAGAATAAAACTTATTTATTTATCATTTTCTTCCCCTTCGCTCGATCTCTTCGATCAGGGTCAATGGCGGAATTCATCGCCTAGAATTGGTGAAGTCTTTGAAACAATTGGGTGCGTAAAATTTACAGCCAGAGGGTTTATAAAAATATGTATGAACGTGAACGAAGCAAAGGAGTATGCAAGAATATAAAATTAAACTTTAAACGATACTAAGTAGCGTTTTGTAGTTTTGTCTAGTATAAAAAGCGTGAGTGTATGTATGTACAGAGGCCAGCAATCAAGCTACCCCAATCTGACAAATTTCTTTGATATATTTTCAAATTATATACAGAATAATAAGGTTCATGTTCAATAGGGAAAATTTGGTAGTTTTGGATAGCTTGACCTGCTGGAAAAAAAAGTTTAACATATCATTAGAAACAAGTATTTCAAAGAAAAATAGTATTAAGTAGGTACCTATAAGTAGAATAGACAAAAAAATACTTTTTCGTTTCTTTCAATATCAATGGTAACTGTCATTGAAAGTGCCAAGAAATACTACAAGGAAACTTTGTAACGACAAAAACGTACGTGTGAAGATGCTTTAGGTACGCGATAAATCCAGAGCATTAGACCGCATCAATCCGTCGCAAACGAAAAAGAAAGTAAAAGTTATTTTGTTCTAAATAAAAAGATATGTGTTGTCGTGTCCCTTTCTTGAACAAGCGTGCTGGGTATGTTTGTTCCATAAGCTGGTAACATTAAGTGAGCGTGGAACGGAGCGTGGCCGTCCTGGGCGAGCGTGAGACTCCACACAAACGATGAATTATTGCGTGTCATCAATTACCGGACAGACACGACTCACACCGATGTACGACTCGTGTTTCTAGATATGTCTTGGGGTACCCAAACAACAACTGGTATTATCCAATTCAAATGGGGTTGGAAGTACTATCCTCTATAGATATTATAATATTTCCCTACATTATATTGTAAATGTGAAAGTAACTCTGTCTGTAACGCTTTCAAGCCTAAACCGCTGAATCGATTTCGATAAAATTTTGTACAGATAGATTAGACCTTGAGAAGGACATAGGCCATCGACTTTTGAGATTGCCATGAACTTTTGGTGATATTATTTTAATGTGTGGTGTCAGAAATCAAAATTCTGATTTTATTTATCAATTCTATCGGTTTGGTGCAAACAGTAGAGATGTTTTAATATTTTCTTGTACCGAATTTCGACCGACGTTTGGTTTAGGCCGCCGACGTTCGATTAAGCCGAATGTGAATCGAATTTCAGCCCATCCCTAAAATAATTATGGCCTACTTCTACGTTACATAACTGAGCGGTTATATGGTAACAGTTCTGACTAATCTATTTATTTATGCAACTTCATTTATTTACTCGTTGTAGTTGAAAAACATGTTTAATTTAAGTTTATTTTTTCCGCATTCAAGCCGAACAGTAAAGTTATATCTACAATATAACTGGGTATGGTGTATGGTGGGTTATTTTATAAATACATACACTTCAACCTCAGATTCACAAACAATGTCATTTTTTTAACCTTCGTAACTTTCATTTAAGAGAATACGAACGTTTCAAAACATCTTATCTTAATGTTAAATTTGATTTTGTCTCCTAGTAAATTTAACTACAAATAACTTTTTAACTTTGCTGACGAAGAAATCTATTTCAGAGGGTTAGGTAATCTACGTTTACATCAAAGAGATTGATCTGATCATTATATTAGAACAGAATTTCTTTAACTCAGCGCAGAACACTATTGAAATAAATTTTCAAAAACCGTGATAGTAGGTACCTATTATCAAGTTAAAATTGTAATGTATTAAAATATAGTTATGTTAACATTTTATTGAACATACCCTATTTTAAAATAAGACGGCTGCCATTGGCTAGGTGTTGGGTTAGGAGTATACTCCTTTAGATATGAAATATTGTATGAAAGTGCATTTGTCGATAAAAATAAGCATGCTCATTTTTACCGTTTTCTAATGTGTTAACCGTTCTCCAAACACAATAGAATAGAATAGAATTGAATAGAATATCATTTATTTTATAATATCTAACTTTATTTTCTCATATTTTTCGCGAAATGTATTATTTATCTTTATTAAGTTATTATATTTGTATTCCTCGAAAGGTTAGACAAAGGCACAACGCATAGAACAGTTCATCATTTCTTAAAAATAAAAGACTATATGGCACTTTCAGCAACTCTATACAAGTGGCTATTATTGTAAAGCGGTGTTTACATCATCCTGCTTTATAGAACCTGAACGGCTTTGGCACGCAAACAACGCGATGTTTGTTCTATTGTATATCCAATACGTTTGTCTTGTGACGCCATTACCAAGGAGAGTATTGGCAGAGATAGATTACTGTTAGAGGAGTGTCTACTGTGTGCCCTTAGCCTTCGATGAGTTGTAACTTTTATCATCAACCTTTTTCCAACTATGTATAGGTAGATTTCCAGTATAACCAGATAGGCAAAGTATTTGTACATTAGTCTGCCACCAGACTTTTCCCAAGCCAACCGGGCTGAACGCCATACGTGCTCTACGAAGCATGGAGGGGCCTTGATCGGCTAAGAGTGACATTCACATACTGACATGTGCAGTTATTACTGAGCCAATGCCTCTCCAAATAGTGGAGACAACTTAATATGTTTACCATATCTCCACTTAAAATCTTTAATTATAAAATCTGCAGACTGTTTGTTGGTGAAAAAGCGCGACAACCTTCAAAATTAAATCGGTTACACTGAAATGTCGACACAGTTTCCGTGGAGTTTGTTTTTGACAGGTTTAATTTCGGACGTAAAAACGTAATGCCGGCCAGCCGCGAAGCCTTAAAGTTGACTTATTATACAACCGTAGTCATAACTCTGATGTTTTGTGAAATTGTATTAAATCATATATTCATAATCTATATATTAATCTTATTATATTTAAACCTGCGGGATATTAAAAACTGTCAAATAGGTGGAATAGGATAATGTGTTTTTTTTTTTTTAATTAATCTGTTATTAATTAATCTGAATACTATACTATACTCAGTGCCTCGGCGAGCACTTAAAGCCATCGGTCTGGGTTGTCATACGAACACCTGTGACAATCGTTAGTGGTAGTCGAAAGTCCAAAAAGCCTCACAACCATTCCATCCTTAGGATATCGGTATTGTCCAGAAATTGGGTTGCGGAGCTCTGATGGTAGTCCTTTCGTGTAAAAAACTGATTCAGCCGCATCAGCGCCTGTAGACAAGTTGCAACCTGACAATCGAATCGACGAACGAATAGAAACAAAATGTATGGGAATGACATCTATGATCGCCCGATTTGTCGAAAGCTTATGTCATTTCCATACTTTTTGTTTCTATTCGTTCGTCGATTCGATTGTCAGATTGCAACTTGTGTAAGCCCGCTGGTTAGAATGGAAGCCGACCCCAGTATAGTTGGGAAATGGCTCCGAGGATTAAGATGATTATAGCAAACTTATAATTCTATGGAGCGCAGTGCATTACAAACTTTTTTTATTTATCCTAAGACCGTAAAAGTCCAATGAAGATTAACGTTGCAATTAAAAAAAATAGTAGCAAGCCGGCCTTTACTTTATAAATAATTACCAACACGCAATATGTTGTTACAGCATGGAATTGCACAATAAAACGCCAGGCCAGTTAAAACAGCACTATTAACGAGATTGTAAACCATTTCCCACAAACGTTAATTTTTCTCGCCTTTATTTTATTTCTAGATATATTACAGTATTTTACATAAACACTAATTAGCACTAAATGCCGTCTGTGATCTATTGGTTTGGGTGTCGGACTGTTAATCACGAGAACGGGTGTTCAATTCTTACAGGACACAAATAATGTGATGAACATAATATAATAAATATGTTTGTGTTTTTCTGGGTGTTTCTTATATATTATTAGTTGAAATAAAACTACTTTTTATGGATTTTATCGCGTACAATGATATTATTAATCCTGACGTCCATGGTCGCGGGTAGACTGAGTCTACCCGTGACCATGTACGTCAAGATAATAAGGTAAACAGGATATAAATATTATATACACTATCTCGTGTTCATAGTACAAGCTCTAATTAGTTTGGGACTAGTTGGTTCGTTCGGAGTAAACTATCCTAAATATTTATTATTATTAATCTGATTCTTATAATTTATCTTAAGGTTTACAATTATAATTAGCCTCAGTGTCCCACAGCTGGAAAAAGATCTCAACCTAATGCCTCTACCTATTTCAATCCTAAGCCATGAATTCAATTGGAATTTAAGGTAAGAAGCTAACTTTTTTATTTCGTCTGAATTCAATCGTACTTAGTCACAAGTAACATTCAAGTCATGTCATTTCATGCCACCTACATTAATTTCTCATCTTTTAAGGTCCCAATTCATAGCGAGAGAACAACTTACATATACATATATTGAATTCTGCCACTTACGCCAATATTATAGGTACCTATATTGAAATAAAACTACTTTTTACGGATTTTATCGAACCTCACCTCACGCTCATCAGTCGCACTTACATCCACTAGGCCAACGAGGCAGTTACTTCTATAAATAGGTTATAAGACCGACAGCAGACGATATAGACACCAGTAAATAAAAGCTAAAGTTACTGAAAAAGAAGATTAGTAGGAAGGTCGGTAGTAACCAGGTCACGACGTGAATACCGTAATACTACGTTACACGAGCAGGTCGCTTGTAGACACATAAAATGTATTAACGTGATCCCATCGCATCTATTCAAGTGCGAATTCGTCGCAATAAAAATTTCATTACACGCGTGGCTGGCCTCGCGTGCGATGCGAGCGACACGACCCGCTACATATATTTAATATAACCAGCCTATATTAAAATGTTCGGGCTTGTCCGAAGGAGATCATAGTTCACTGATGACAGGAGGAATTTTGTAGGTTGGGTATGTAGTCCTGTTATATAATTATATAGTCCAAGAAGTAATCTATAAGGAGTATCTACCAGATATTATGTGATTTTAATATTTTTCTTAAACAAACTACCAAACCACCTGTAGCGAGACAATGTAAAAACGCAAGTTAGAGAAATTAAAGTTGTAAAGCGTACACTCCCCGCTACCAGCTTTTGTGTATGGTGTGCGCGTATTTTGTTCATGTACAGCAGGTCAAACTATCCAAAACTGACAATTTTTCCCAATTGAATAGGAACCTTAAAGTTTTATATTAAAGTTGAAAATCGATCAAAGAAATTTGACAGATTATGGTAGTTTGATTTGCTGGCCTCTGTATTATAACTGTATTCGTGATTAATGAGAAACGAGACTATGCAACTAATATAATTTTATAAAGAATTATGTGGCTAAACAGTCGGTGTCACCTACACTTATGTATGGAAGTGAAAGTTGGGTATGGCAGAAGAAACATGAAAGTAGAATAAATGCTGTAGAAATGCGTTCCCTGCGAAGTATGTGCGGTGTAACTCGGAATGACAGATTGAGAAATAGTGTGATAGCGAGAGAACGTTGCGGCTTAAAAGACGATGTAGTGACGAGAATTGAGAAGAATATGCTGAGATGGTTTGGGCATGTCGAGAGAATGGATGAAAGGCGACTAACAAAAAGGATTTATATGGCGAATGTCAGTGGAACCGCCGAGAGGGGACGCCCTAGAAAAACTTATACCGACCTTATTGGTGAGGTTCTTCAAAAAGGTCAGGTGCGTAGTACTCGCAACCGGCGTGTATGTATGACAAGATGTATGAATGTGGTCGAAGCGAAAGAAGTATGCAAGAATCGTAGCAAGTGGCGTTCTTTAGTTTCTGCCTACCCCTAGGTATGGGAAAAAGGCGTGAGTGTATGTATGTAAGAATTATGTTATGTAACAGAAATAAATATAATAAGAAGAGGTAGAAATTAAGTCTAATTTCCTAATAACTTTACATGTGAATATAATGAAATGTTAATACATGAGAGGTTATACCCGTATGTATTCTTACTGTGTCAATGGTACAATAGCACAAGTCTCTAAAGTGGAAGACTTAGCAAAGGAACTGCAGGAAATAGCTGAACAAAGTCGATGATGAACATAGTATTTTAATACAAAGCAAACGGTACTTTAATACAAAGAAAGAAAGAAAGAAAGAAAGAAATAAGATTTATCTGTCACAGTTAAGGCACAAAAAAGAATATGATAAATTAAATTGAATAAATGATATGATAATTAAATATGATAATTAAATAAAATACAAAATTAGCAAAATTATTGTGCCTCACTGCAGCTGTGGCAACTGGGCCCAGTTCAGCATAATGCAAGGCAGCAAGTGCCTGGCACTGATTTTCAACTGAGCCTTATCTGAGGCGTCCCGGATGCAAACAGGTTACAAAGTGATGTAGGTATGAGTTTATTATGTGCGTAAAAAGGATAATATTATAATGGTATTAAAAATAAATAAATGATGATAACAATAATAATTGATTAATAATACATATATAATGATTGCAAAGATTACAAAGTGTTATGGTTCATGTTCAATTGAGAAAATTTGTCAGTTTTGGATAGCTTGACCTGTTGGCATCTGTACCTAAACGCATTGTAGTGACGAGTATTCGGAGAACGAGTAAAACACAACTATCTCTTAGGACAGTCTATATTATACTTAATAATGAATTACACGCTAAAGACTACAATATATCGGGTGGAGGCGCGTCACACACTACACCTCTAATACCTATATTACAATAATATTAACATACCATCACGCCTGTATTACCCGAATTGTTAGGCAGAGGTGTACTAACATACACCCATTATACCACCAGTATACTTAGGTCTGATAGAAGTATTACACCTAAATATACTAATGGTAATGGTAAGAGTAACCATGGAGTTTCTTGCCGCTTCTTCTACATAGGAAACGACTAATTTGGAACCATTCACCTAGACTCGACATTATATAAGTGCCTGTTTAAGATTTATATGAAAATAACACTATTTTGAGTTTGATTTTCGTATACTGGGTGATATAGGCTCGCATGTAATAGAGGTATTACATGCAACCTAATGCCATTAACCGGGCACAAATCCAAACTCCGCACTACTACTGAGAATTTAATAGGAAAACACTTTACTGCCAAACACTTTGCTTCGCCTGAGAATCGAAGCGGCTTGGGTTCGATCCTCAAATCGACTAACGAGGCACTTATAAAGATACATATATATGTATATCTCTTTATAATCCAACATATAATCAATAATCTAATTAAAATTTTAATTGTACAGCGTCGACGAAAGCCCTTATCCCAACTACGGCCTGAGTGAGTAATTTGCTAATGGGCTATTAAAGTCAGAAGTCATTAATCGCACCGTATGAAGTGTCAATGAGCACGAGATTATGAGAAAGCATGTTCGCAAAATTTTATCAAATTAAATTTCAAGTAACTTTAATGTCTGGGAGCTTTATTTTAAGGGTAAATAACACATGTGTGCGCATTAATTACATAAACGCTTGGGTAGGTATTATTCAACATTGTACAATAATTAATAGTTATACACTGCGCTTGCGGTGGCCCATCTACGGCTAGACCTTCTTTTTTTTGTTGACGGGGTTCGAAATACTTTATGCACCATCTATCTCTCCGGGGAGAGTGGTAGGGTGTGTCGGACTCCGCTCTGAAAAGAGCGAGCTGCGGACTAAAACCAACCTCGGCCGGCTCGTACCTTAGTGCCGGGGCTACGGGGGTGCTGTAGCATTCGTCCGCAGATGGCTGGATGATCTTCTTTTACACATCGTGAGCCCTCTGTGACTAGGAGAGCGTGCCAAGCCGACTATCATCTATAACTATTGTATACAGCACCTCGGAGACCACCGTCGATCTCGGTTGTCATACGAACACCTATGTAGTAGCCTGAAAAGCTTGATAACCTGTATAGCCATAGAAAATCCGCATCGGAGGATGACTTCCGAGCTTTTTCCTAACTGTGTTGGGGTTAATTAACATGAAGCGACTGTCATCAGTCGTCCGCAACCCCAAGGATAGACTGGTTGTCAGACTTTTGGGCTTCTGACTACCACTATATAATATAATATTTTTTTTTGGGGACATTTTACACAACACCATCTGGTCCCAAACTAAGCAGAGCTTGTACTATGGGTACTAGACAATGGATATAATACTTATATACTTTTTTTTTGTAAATACATACTTATAATACATAAGAAACACCCAGACAAACACAAATACTCATGTTTTATCCACACAAATATTTGTGTCCTGTGGGAATCGTACCCACGATCAGCAGTCGAACTCGAACCGCTAGACCACAGAGGTCGTCAACGTAACGATATTAGAATATCTGCATAATTACCAAAATAGCAATGATAGCCTAGTGGTATATATGACCATTGGACTGCCAAGTCGAAGATATCGAGTGTGAATCCAAGGCACGCACGCACCTCTGACTTTTCGAAATCATGTACGTAAATTATCACTTGCTAAAACGGTGAAGGAAAACATCGTGAGGAAAACTGCATGCCTTAGAGATTATCTCGGCGGCGTGTGAAGTCTGCCAACCCGCACTAGGCCAGCGTGGTGGGCTATAGCCTTATCCTTCTCATTCTGTGAGAAGAGACCCGTGCCCAGCAGTGGGACAGTATATGGGTTGATGATGACCAAAATTGGGTTACGGAGGGCTGATGGCAGTTGTTTCGTGGAAAACACTGATCATTAGCAGCATCTGGTTAGGTTGGAAGCTGACCCCAATGTTATTGTAGAAATGATCTCCGAGTCACTTCGTTCCTATGGGATCTCCCGTCTTACCTAGCACCCATAACTTAAACCACCGGACCGGTAAAACTTAACCAAATAATAAGTGTAATAAAACCTTTTATAAGTTAGGTCACGCCTTATAAATTCATTCATTTGTTATATAGGTTTGTTACGACCGTAATTATAAGGTAAGTGCAGCTTTGTAGCAACAATTAAGTAGCTGGTAGATGTTTCTACTTTGTCTTTTACTCATTGTAATTGCCTATTAGGTGAAAAAGGTATTGATAGCCTAGTGAAGTTACCATATACCATAGACTGCCACGTTAAATGGCGTATTATTATTTAACGACACGTTTGGCGTAATAAGCGATCGGTTTCTACACCCTAGGTTGTAAGTTCGGTCCCCACACTGAGCAAATATTTGTATGTCCTACAGGTTATTGTTTTTTTAGTTGAAAAGGTCCATCCACACCGCAGTTACTTTTTTTTGAGCAACAGAATTCAACACGATAACGTTAGGTAACATTCTTCAACTTTTGCGACTGCTTGTTAATCTTTGTTGAATTATCGCACCCATACCGCCAATAACAATAAAGTAACAAATAGTAACCAGCGAGTGGCACAGAACACGTTCAGAGTTCACAAACTAACAAATGTTATCGATAGTTACCACATGTTGACGCAACTTTACCTAACACGGCAACATATATTAACAACGATTAACTTTTTGCTATCGGGTGTTGCCCACTGATGGTGGCGTTGTGTGTCGGGTCGTTTTATTCCCTACAACTTGGTTGAGTCAAACGACGTCGATACACACGTCATACTCGTGAACGGGTGCCGTCTGTCGGGGTTGGTCAGCTCTTACTGTCAATGGCAATCTCTTTAATTATTATTTTTCCTTTTCTGTTTAGTAGACTGTATTAATTTAATTAATTTAATAGTACACATCAAACTGCATTGCTCTCATGTAAGTCTGACAATAATGTTTTTTAATTTATCAGATATTACTGAAATCGTTACTGTGATTATATATTTTTTTTCTTATTAATACTTTAACTCAATAAAATGTAAATGTGAGTACTTTGTAGGCTAAATATACATACTTAGCTTTGAACAGTCTGGTGGCTTTGAGCTTTTTTTTATGTGACCTACGCAAATGTTCTTCTGATCTGGTATCGTCGTGCGACGGGTTGTTTAGCTCCCTAAATTATGGTTGAGCTACACAATGACTGATGCATGCGTGCCGTCAGTTGGGACTGGTCTACTCAAAGCCGCTATGGCTCTTTCCTCAAAAGGCCATTTCAGACTTTGCCCTACATTGTAAGACACATATTTTGTTACTATGCATTGTCTGGACTTTAAAAGAGACTATGATTCTCTGAGTTTGTTTCGGCGTTTCTTCTCAGAGGTCGTCAGCTAGGAAATGCCGGAGCCATCTAGCTTAAAAAAAAAAAGTAAAATATTGACTTGTAAAAGTGTCTTTAAAAGATCTATTTACAGAAATAAATATCATTTATCATTTATCAATACTTGGAAACGTTGCTCCACAAAAAGTAACTACGGTGTAGATGCACCTTAATTGGTCCAATCCTATTACGGTTACGTTTTTCTACGATGAAAGATTTATAAAGTAGTGTAAACAGCTAACTGTCTCATTAGTCAAGTTGTCGTTAGCACGACTGGTACATCAGAGGTCCTACATTCTCTGGTCGAGCAAATTTGATTGGGTTTTTCTATCAGCAATTTGGATTTGTGCAATACGCTCTCCCCTCATTATATGGGACTAGTGGAAAACTGTTGGTGTACAAATTCAAATTTCAAATTAAAATAATTTATTTTGTGACATATGGGTATTATTACATCAGTACCTGTCTGCCTAACCCTTTGAGGAATTGGGTGAAGGTATGTGACATGTTACAGATGGTATATTTGCAAATTTGCCGAACCTACTCTATGAAAAGCGTGACATGTCTGCCTATCTTCCTGCGTAACTCAAGGACAGATAAGCGTAGCGCATCTATGTAGGTATATCTTCTGATCAAAAAGCAGCGGAAATTCCTCCCTTATCCAAACCTGAGCCCATAAAGTATTGATCCATCGCCTTTTACGGGATTGCGGGATGGTAATAACGAGACATTATTGCCTAAATAAGGAGCCGTATGCCTCATAAAATTCAACTTCCACGAATCTGTGAAATAATCAAAGTATTATTGAGTCATAAATCTTTATCTCTGCTTTCAACGGCGACGTATCGCGCCGACAATGTGAATATTTGATAAGTTTCACAGCCACTTTTACGACCAACTAATATTGGGAATTTAAAACATGTAGAGTTTGTTCTTCAAAATTCATATAACTTTGTGTGATGGTGGGTAGGTGGAGGTATAGTTTCATGCAATGGGTTGAAAACACAATCAATAAAGCTATCGATGATAAAAGCCTATGTTTGTCTCCCCGAAAAAGGCTTTTTTTTATACCACTAAGGTGGCAAACAAGCATAAAGCCCACCTGATGGTACGCGTTAGGTACTGTAGCCCATAGACGGTTTCAACACCAGGGGTATCTTGCGCGATGCCGACGCTATAAAACGAAAGAGGAATAGTTGGGTTGGCAGTAAAATAGTCAAAGTCCCCCCACTGCCAACACAACGTTTCCTCGCGGAGCACAGGCAACCTTGCTCACCGTTAGGAACACATCACAGCTCAAAGTAGTGTTATATCACTGCGATTTTCGCAAGTCCGAGATACTTCCCGAGTCGGGTAGCTCCACTTTGAGTGGACCTCTCGGAACAGCAGAGCATAGTGGGAGTACCCACTATGCTCTGCTGTTCCGAGAGGTCTCTATATTATGACAAATAATCGCACGTAATGGTAAGCGGCAACCACAGCTTATAGACACCAGTGGTATCACTGGTGCGTTGTCATCTTGACACCTCAGTTTGTTAAGTCTCAGATGACCAGTAATTGCATTGATACATTACCCTTTATCAAATCAAATCAATTTATTTGTGAAACATAGGATAGATGATAGATGGATCTTAAGAACTAAATAGTGCGGTATGTCTTGTCAATTTTGACATACAAATATTTATAGAGGAAAAATACATGCATGCGTAGTTATGAACTTTTAGACGCGAACACATTATTGCTTAGCGGTAGAATATTTGGCATTGCGATGATACCGTGCCAGATGAACTCTGCAGACTCTGCAGTATGAGCAGAGCCTACCACCCTGTACTTTACAAACCACATAGATTTTATATACATACACCCACTCCTTTTTCTCGTGGGGAAAAAGCATACTTACTTCTTTTGCTTCATCTACATCTACATGTATCCATGCATACATCTTGTCATCCACACGCACCGGCTGCAAGTACTACGCACGCGACATTTTTGAATCTCACCTCATTGATTTTACATGAAGTAACATTAATAATTATGTTTATTTGTATGTATTTTACTAAGCTGTACCCTAATTATCGTAAGTATCCGTACGAAACATATTTTTTTCTTAGGAACAGATATTTTATTAAGAAAACCTTTTTATTGTTGAAATTCCTTACAAATGATTTATCGGAATTATGTGATATTTAGACCCGATAACGCTTCGAGCTCTTAACAAGATTCATGATCACGGAGAGGTTAAGTATGAGAAATATTGATTTCTCAGTAAAACTCCTTAATAAACAAGATGGGATAACGCAAACACAAAAAATATAAAGAATCTTTCATATTAAAAAAGTTGGTTCTAATATTGTCCATGTATGTTCGAAAGGACGTTCGCAATACCAGTATATTAAAGTTAGCTATACTTTTAAATACTCTCAGTGGTAACGTTGTCCTTAATGAAATTTACGGGCCCACCGAAACATCTCAATTTCGCTTGCCCGCCGGTCAGGCCCTCCAGCAGGCTTTTCATCTTACAGATTAATTTTAAATTAGATTAGATTAACATCCTGCGAATCTGTATTGCTATCGTTTTTAATTAATCGCCTTTTTGACTTCACTTAGCTTGGTATAAAATTCTTGTGAGAAATATTATGTTAGGATACGCTATAGGTATACGTGCGGTTGTATAGTATAAATGGTAGAAAAGAAATATGACGCTTAAACACGATTCTTGAATATTCTATAGGTGAAATAAGTTGTTCATAATGAGTCTTTTAAAATTTTTTCAGTAATAAAAATATAAGCGATAGGTATGCATAGAAGAAGATATACCTACATAGATACAAGTCTTGCCAAAAGCTATAAGTATACGGGTATCTGCAATCTAAAAAAAGCAAATGAAACGCATGCGATTAAAATCTGAATAAACGTAGTTTTTTTTTACTAAAACAAGCAGTGGATTACCAACATCCTGTGTGGAATGGTTGTCTGCCTATATGCACACAAATACAACGCCTAATAATTAGCACAGAATGCAGAAAGAATTTTATAAAAATAATGTTGCAATTTCATTCTATTTCAGTAATAATTTTTATTTTTACAATTAGTGGGCACATCTGTCTAATCGTTCGGGAAGTATAGGCGTGATAGTACGTTATTATTATTAAAAAAATTTAGAGCAGTCCGATATTAATTGCTGATTAATGTGGCCGCTGGCCATAAGTTGCTAACTAACTAGCCATTTTGGTTGACCAAAATCAAATACAAATATATTCCAAATACATTTTTAAGTTCACAAAAAAAAAATTTTTGCTTACAGTTTAAATGATAGGCTTTACACAAACACACCTCTTGCACACCCAATTTAAAAAAGTACACCATTCCGTACAGAAGTCGAAATACGACACAGCAAACTATGTATTACGTTCACAGATACACACCAAAGTTTCATTGAGTATTTTCGACGAAAGAGCTTTTGTGGAGCGACTCCGACTCGAACAGATTGTCCGCCTCGCAATTGCACTGGATTACAAACCAGTGAAAAATTCCACGACTACAGACAGAAAATCACAAATTGAATAGAAATGTAGTTTCGTAAAGACACTAGCTTTGTTTCACGTTTCATTTTGGGTGCCTTTCTTTTCCGAGACGTAATAACGTGTCATGAAGTATTAATTTAAGTCTGTAATTTGCAACTCATCCTGATCATCAACCTATACATATAAAGGTACATAGAAATTAGTATCGTAGTACTAATTTCCAATAAGAAGGTACTTCTAGAACATGTATGTAATTACTTTAATGTTTACTACATAATACATCAATGCGACTGCCATGCCTATAATTTTTTTTATTTCACATCCCAAACCCTACGTAAACTACTCAATGATGACACAAGGAGGGTTCGCTTTCAGTTCTAAAAACAAAGGCTTCATTCGCAAACTTTTTTTCAAATTTAAATTGAGATCAATCGATGCACTATATACATTTAGCAGGCTGGTTCGCGTCATGCGTCGGGACTGGGGAGTTACAATTGGTTCGGCACGGCTCGGCTCGGCTCGGTTCGGCGCGGCTCGGTTCGGCTCTCAGCGTGCCCACTCCATTAACATGTTACCAATAAACACGCTCCGAGTAACACGCCTGCGTTTGCACAACACTAATTCTAACATAAAACAGTGTTACAATGGATCAATCAGCGAGATTGCAATTTTTGGATGAATTCCGTTGTTACTCTAGTCGCAACAGTTATTTTTGTTACGAATTTCAAATGTTATGATCCTAGGCATTAAGGTCGTATTCACGGTAATAAGTAAAACTGTAAAACTAAAGTAAACTGTAGTTCTCTCTTAACTTTTATAAATTTGACCTTTATGTGATAGAGCTACTAACAGAATCTGCAAAAATGTCTTTGTCTAATCAATTCAATTTATTAAAGCGAGGGCAACCATTAGAAAATTCTTATAGCTGCAAATAAAAAAAAAATATGAAAAAAAAACATTATGTACAATAATACCAAGAAGCGATGAATTTTAAAAACTAACAATGCATAAAAGAATTATTGATTCCCACTAGACGGACCAATCATTTTCAAAACCAATCCAAAGATCAATAAGAAGCTCAACTACCACTAATTTCATAATTGAGCCAATCAATAGAACAAGTGGGAACGAATATTAAAGAAGAAACGCAAACAAAGTTCTTCAATCAATCAATTAATTAGAAATTATTTCTTGACGTACTCAGCGGGAGAATAACGCTTGTCGGACACAGTGGCAATTAATTCTGTAACTACTATTGCCTTATAAGTGTTTAATCAATTAAAGAATAATATATTTTCGAAATTATTGATATTATTTTATTATCTACTAGGATAACAAAAGCACGGCGCCTTATGGTTGCAACCGCGGCCTATAGACGCAACCGGCAATACCTTTAGTATAATTAATGCGTTGTCACCAGCAGAGTGATAGCCTAGTGGTATGACCATTGGACTGCCAAGTCGAAGGTCTCGAGTTCGAAACCAAGGCACGCACCTCTAACTTTTCGAATTCATGTGTGTATTAATTAATAATTTATCAGTCGCTTGAACGGTGAAGGAAAACATCGTGAGGAAACCTGCATAACTTAGAGATTTTTCTCGACGCTTTGTGAAGTCTGTCAACCCGCACTAGGCCAGCGTGGTGAACTATAGCCTAATGCCCCTCAATATGAGAGAAGACCCGTGCCCAGCAGTGGGACAGTATATGGGTTGATGATGATGATGATGTTGTCAACAGAAGACCTTATTTTTTATTTATTTTATTTGATGCACAAAACACATTACAATCGTTACAAAAAAAAAACTTTAGAACTAAAAGTTTTGAGCTAGATTATAACATAAAACTATGTGCACACTGCAAAATTGTTGTTACAATAATGAAAAAGCTCATGACTTATAACTATTAAGGGTTACATAGAAATAAAATATGATGTTCCACGACACCAGTAATTTTAACGAGGAGGGTGGGTCTTGTCAATCAGGCATAGCATCCCGGGCCGTCGTAACGTCCGCACTTAATTACGATGGAGGATGCCTTTAATGACAGTGGTGAATTTTATAATACTGTGACAGAATATGTCAACAAGCATGTGATTGCTCTTTGCCATCTCGTTTTATTGACGAGCGATCCTTGTCAAAGGGTTGTAGTACGAGATATTGTTTTTATAAATTTGTTAACTAACTTATTACTATTATAATTTCACCGGCTATAGTACTCTTAAAATCGGAACACAGTAATGTTAGCCCATCATTGCTTAGCGCAGAATAATTTGCAATGCAGTGATGCCAGCCCATCAGTCGAGTTCCATCGTCTCCATAAAGTGTTCAAAGTTATAAGTAAGTCTGTGAATACTTACTGAACAGTAAACAGGTTTTTGCTGGCTAACCGTGCTCCATCATAGACCGCACTGTTTCTTACCATCAGGACAAGTAGCGGTAAAAAAAACAACGTAGTCTGATTACTTTTAAGAGGCAGCCTGGCCACAGGCTGACTCTAAAATTGCGTATAGTAATAAACTGTCTTTGTCTTGTCTCGTTTTGTGGATATAATAGCGATAAAAAATTATATTTAATGTATCATTGGTTAGTCATTGGTTAATAGAAGCTCTCTAAACCATTTGGAATTAGGGCTTGAGTGATATTTAATATATTAAGTATAAATTTTACCACCAGACTGCTTTTTAAACTGAAAAATATTTAAATTTAATAATTTATGTACTGTTATTATTAACTTTCACAATGACTTCTCATGATGTGATATAATTATCTTATCACACCATAGAATTTACAAGAAATATATAAAGTATCTGTATAATTATAAACTTTGTACTCCTTTTTAAGCATATTACGTGCACGGAGAACTGTCAGATTTGACATACCTAGTTAAATTTCATATAGAGGAGTGCAGAAAGCTAATATATTACAAATACCTACATGAAATTAAATCAAACAACATTTTATTATTTACGTTTGGGCTGTCAATGTCAAACACATAATGTGAACATGTCAATTGCATAGACTTCGACAAAAGAAACTAAATTAAGTGACTCAATTCAAACATAAACATAGGTACATAGAGCTTGCAAAGCATTCCTTAATAGGCTAACTGCCTACATAATAATACCTATCTCTAAAATAACCTTATCTCTTAGCTCTAATCGAATCTCATTCTTAGAAGTAGGTCTTTCTCAAAGGCACAGCTGTAGGACTTGGATAAATGTCCCTAATGTTGTTACAAAAAAAAAACGAAAAAACACATAGTTTTAGCTTACATAAGTTGGAAGGCTTTTATCTAAATACGACATTCTAAATTATTTTGTTAGGAATTGTATGGAAAAATAACATTTTAGGCTCAGAACACACATACAATAATGGCTGCCAATATAATATACTTGGAGGCTGGCAAAAGATGGTTATAAATTATGATTTAGGGCATAATCTAGGTATTGTTAAAATAACTCTTTTTTTTCCACGAGTTTAGGAAAATTTAATAACAATTATGTACTACACACAAAGAAAGGACGTTTGGCGAACTGGCTGAGCGATCAGCTTCTGCGCAATAAGTTGTGTCGATCCAGCGAGGAACAAAATATTTGCGTGATCTACAGGTCCTGTATAAAAAAAATGTGTTAAAAATACAGGCGAAAACCATAGTGCTGAGTAGTGTTTTTTTAACCTCACATCAATTCATGTGACCTGGCGGGCTGAAATGGTAATTTTTGATTACTAACAATATCACAGAATCTGCACACCATGCACCCCACACTTTTTTTACAATAAAATACATTTTTTCTTATTTAAACTAATCCTAATTCAAGTTTACTAAAATTTATTTTCTATTTTTTAGTTTGACGCGTGTTTTTTGTTTTTTTGAAACTATTATTTATTTTTCATTTTTAATTGGATTTTCTATAAAATATTGAATTAATATAGTATACTGTTTAAAATATTGAATTGCTATCGGTCCTTGTAATTATAATCTGATGGTTTGAAAGGGGTCAAAATCATGTTCAAAGTTTCCGTTACGTAAGCACATAGGCACATATGTATGAAGCGTTATAAAAAGAATGTTGTTAAATAAAGTGATTAAACCACCCAAAGTCGTATACGATTTAAACTGTTAAATCGTACACGACTTTAGGTTCTGAAGGACTGCCTTCAAAACCTAAGCTTAGATCATTCTCGAATGTATCAATACCTACTTACTTTCCGTTTTACGATATCGCCCCGCCGCTGACACAGAAAAACTTCTAACTACCTTCCTCTAGCCTTTTTACTCAAGTTGTAAGAAAATTGCCGTAATAGCATAGGAAATGGCTTGTGAGCAAAAAATGTAGACGAGATAATAGGCTTACGAACGAACCAGAATGGTGCTCAAACGGAGCTTAAGTAATCACTTTTAAACATTAAGGACTTCGGATCCATTGTGTATTAAAAATATTAAGATGGAACGCTTAGTGGTAGGTTATTAGCTAGGAGGATCTAATGATCCTCGCACGTAAAGGATCTTCACACGTACGACAGGTGCAGACAGTCTTCCTGTATTCCTTCCGAGAAACTACATGAATTCCGATGTCCACAGCTTAAAAAGTAACAGGATACGTGAGAGTAAGTAGGTAAGTAAATGTCATCTACAAGCTACAAAATGACTTGTAATATATCCCTTCAAAATAAATGTGACTATTGTTCACCAATGGCTAAGATAATTTATATTTGGTAACCCTTATAAATTACTGAAAACGAGTATTTCCTCAGTGAAACCCCGCTACAACCTTACAATTTTATTTAACCCGGAAACTGAACCTAAACTTTATGCTGGATTGCCACGCACCTTTGGACAAATAATGCGGTTACTTCTAGGTCCTATTTATTTGCGAACTCGGTAGGTACGCTTTTCCCCTTTGCATATAAAGCGGAACAAAGTACTAGGATCACATAAACCTACGACACGTTGAGTGTCGACGCACGACTTATCGCCGAGCTTACCGCTAGCGATCACCGACGCTGATAAAATGACAATATCAAATGTGTTACTGCTTTTATACATACTTATACTTAGCTAGGTATTACATCATAAAAACCGTCGTAACTTTAAGTACAGGTAAACTATGTGGTAGCTATAAATATCTGAGGTATGCAATGAAACGTCATGATATTTGGTGAAGAATTTTCTCGTGAAAACAAAACAAACAAGAAGGTTAGTCATTAAACATTACTCTCGCCATCAGCGTGGTATACGTCCATATACCCGAGAGCGATTTCTGTGTAATTTCCTGAAATACATGGTCAGGTTTACCATCATGGAATCAGCTCCCCGCCAAGATATTCCCGGCAGAGTACAACATCTTCAAATAGGTAGTGAAAAGATTTTTACAGGATCGGTAACGCTCGCGTTATACCTCTGGTGTTGCAAGCGTCCATAAGCTACGGTAACTGTTTACCATTAGGCAGGCTATAACTCACAATAATAGATAAATACAATCATCGTCTCCGCTGGAGTTGGGTGCGGTAAATGGCCAGTAGCGCTACCAGGAGTTAAGTAAATCACAGATGAGCGTCTCTGGTAAATTTAGTTGTATGATATGCGTAGTACTCGCAACGGGCGTGTCTGACAAGATGTATGAATGTGGACGAAGCAAAATAACTATATAAGAATCGTAGCTAGTGGCGTTCTTATGTTTCTCTCTTCCCCTGTGGGGAAAAGACGAGAGTCTATCTATGTATGGAATGCGCCTCTAGTGATGGCCGGAAGTACTAAAATCAAAATAACTGACGAACACAGTTGTATGACTGATAGGTTACTTTACACTATCTACAAGAGGCAGATTTAGATGATTTAACATCGTCTGAATCTACCTCCTGTTGTGTGGTTATTGTCTGTACCACCTATGATTTAAAAACTTGGCATTTGTTTATGGTTATTAAGAATATTCTATTATTACTTATACTGATAAAAAAACGTCATCTCCTCTTCGTCTTCTTACTTTCCATTACAATCGCAAATGTAATATTTCACTTAATAAATAATATAACGATATTTTGTAGTTCTAGGAGTGTCTGTTTTGATTGATATAATTCATTTTTAAGCAGCAAACCAAAGCGTGTTTTGATGCGAGCTGCACTGCTCCTACATCAGCATGAAACTGAAAACGCTCAGAGTACACAATGCGATCCTATACTACTTATGTAAATTTATTCATACCTTAGCTAACATAGAGAAATATTGTGCTTTGTAATTTTAACTTGAGGTTTACTTTATCTTGTTTCGAATTTTACTTGTTTAAAGTTTTCGATGATTTTATAATTATTATTTTTAACTAAACTTTAGTTTGATATTATGATATCAAACTCTGGCCTTATGGCTGGCCAGCACATCAAGCTACCACAACCTATCAATTTTATTTTATTAATTTTCAACTTTAATACAAAACTATAAAGATTATATTCAATTGGGAAAATTTGACAGTTTTTGATTCACCTGCTGGCGTCCCGTCCGTACTCTGCTGCTAAGTTCATTATTGTGTTACCACCTCATTATAATAAATAATAAAAATATTCTGTCGCCAAGTAATAGTGTTCAAATATTACCTATTATGTTCCGGTTTCAAGGGTGATGTTGCCAGTGAAATTACTCGGCATACGAATCTCGACGACAATAACCTAATAAAAGTGTCAGAGAATTTAGATGTTAATAAATACATCAGACCTGAAACGCTATACAACAGTCCAAAGATCGTCACAAAATATGGAAAGAAATCGTCAGAAAGTGAAGTCATCACGACGCTCAGCAGTGAAACGACTGAAGGAGGAGGAGGGTACTATACATATTCTAAATAAATATTATTATCAGCTGTGATCGTCCCACTGCAGGGCAAAGGCCTCCCTTTCCTTCTTCCACTCTTCGCGGTTGATAGCTTTCAGCATCCAACCCTCGCAATATGAGCCAAGTTCATCCCGCCACCTCATCTCAAATACTAAGTACTTTATATTTTTACACATTTTTTTGACGTCATACGAACACCTAAGACTATCGTTGGTGGTAGTCAGAAGCCCAGGAAGCTGACAACCAGTCTATCCTCGAGATATCAAGTTTACCCAGACATTGGGTTGCAGAGGTCTGATGGCAGTCGCTTCATATAAAATACTGATATTCAGCCGGATCTGGTTAGACTGGAAGGAACATAGGAAAAGGCTCGAAGGAAGAAGAAAAACCGGGCACAAATCCAAAATCTGATATACAACATTTACTTGAGAATTCTATGGAACAACCAAATTTAGTGCTATATAATAATTGTACACTATCTTCTTTGAACAATACTATCCATGTGGAATGAATTGTCGCCTGCAGTATTTCCGGACCAATATGACCTTCAAACCTTCAAGAAAAGAGCGTACTCCCTTTTAAAGGCCGGCAACGCGCTTGTGACTCCTCTGGTGTTGCGGGTGTCCATGGGCGGTGGAAATCGCTTACCATCAGGCGATCCCTCTACTCGATTGCCCCCTATCCCATAAAAAAAAAACCATAGTAACTTTACATTGTACGGAAAATTAATTCCTAATCCCCCCTAGTAGCCCTCTACTACTACTCTCTCCCTCTTTCTCCCTCTACTCTGTTATTCAAACAAAAGAACATGTGCAAAAGTAATTTATCAATAACGTAAAGAAAAACAGTGGAAACCGAACGTAACACTATGAGAACTGAGGGGGACCGTCACGACTCCACCGTCATGTTCGGTATTAGGCACTGATCCGACATGAAATTGAGCACCAATGTTTATTAGTTACCCTTGATCCAAGATGACGTGTAAAAATGTCTAATGATTAATGGGGGAGAACATTTTATAGAGAACATAATATAAACATACTTGATTGTATCCCCAGAAGGGATAGGCAGAGGTTATATACCCACAGGTACCCGATATATTTTAGGTTCCATGTACAGAAGCCAACAAATCAATCTGTCAAATTTCTTTGATAGATTTTCAACTTTAATACAAAATTATAAGATTCATATTCAATTGGGAAATTTTGGCAGTTTTGGATAGCTTAACCTGCTGGCGTCTGTACTAGGGGGGAGTTTACGGTCATAAAGATATCCATCCCTATTAATATAAATATGAAAGTCACTCTGTCTGTCTGTCTGTCCGTTACGGTTTCACGCCTAAACCGCTGAACGGATTTTGGTGAAATTTCGTACAGAGACAGATTAGACCGTGGAATTCCAAAAAGCCTTATGGGATGCGGGTGAATCCGCGAGCAACAGCTATTTAAAATCACACTAATATTATAAAGGCGAAAGTTTGTGAGTGTGTATGTTTGTTACTTCTTCACGTCTAAACGGCTGGAGCGATTTTGATGAAACTTTACAGTATTATTATTTATACATCAGAATAACATATAATCTATAATTTATAATGATTTTAAGTTAATTAGCCAAAATACAACGATAATTAAAAGTAACTTTTTCACGCGGACGAAGTCGCGGGTAGAAACTAGTAAGTAAGAATCGGTTCAAACCCAATCTATTTATTTACATATAAGGTTCTTAATTATAACAGTGCTTAGCAATATTTTCAAGCATTGCAAATTTCAGCGGTTTAAATCGTTTGAAATCGTGACAGACAGACATTCAGATAATTTCGCATTTATAATATTGTTATTGGAAATAAAGCCACAGGAGAAATGAAAGACGTGTGCACTGTTCAACGGTCGGATTTATTATAATCATCATTTTAAATATTGAACAGAATCAATAGAAAATTGAATTAAATAGATCGAGCGAGTGATTGAATGAGTGAATGAATACATGATTGAATGACAACTTGAGTGAATTAATCATCTATACGTCACATAATACTTGGATTTTTGTAATATTCCAACAATTATAATAATATAATAATAA
This sequence comes from Acronicta alni, assembly GCA_964056405.1. Classification (NCBI taxonomy): domain Eukaryota; kingdom Metazoa; phylum Arthropoda; class Insecta; order Lepidoptera; family Noctuidae; genus Acronicta; species Acronicta alni. The sequence continues at coordinate 8,440,797 of OZ043927.1, read as the reverse complement.
ATATATCCAAAAATATTTACAGGAGCTACAGGAAACTTACATGGGATTCTTCTCGACTTGTGACAACCGTTTTCTTTCCCCCATAAGATAAAAAGTTGGAATCACACCACCGTGAACACAAAAATACCACTTAACCATCATATTTGGCGTAGATAGCCGCAATTTCCACAGAACACATTCTCATAATTCTGACACACAACCCAACTTGACCTGGACTTCAGAAAATTCATACTTTCCACGCTCGACCGGCTATAACTGAGCACTTAAACCCAGTGGAACGAAGACGTCATAACAAAAGCAATACATAACATTTTCTATATATAGTTGGATTATAAAACCTTCAGTATTTCTTTTGAAAGTTTCCAAGAAATGCTTCTAGAGCAGCCCCCAGATATATACGACGGTTTGTCGTGTCAGTTGACGGCAACGTATTTGTTATTCCATTATTACCCTTATTTAATATCACAGTGATAAATATCGCCGCATTTCTGAGGTCAGATTAAAATACGAAAGAGTTGTAAGTTTTCCAAACGAAAATTTTAGAAAAATTTCGATGATATCTAGTAAATCTGTTTCGTTTTGGCGCGTTTAATTAACAACATTGTTCAAACAATATTGTACCTTCGCATAAATACTTATTGCTTCTAAGAAGAATCTACAACTATTCGATCGAATACACACCTATTAATATTTAAGAAGTGAAATAACAATCCACATCCAGATTTCCGAACACTTTATAATTAATAAATATATACCTAACATAAATGTAATTTAACGTCGTAGCTAATTTCTCCATTTCCCTAATAATGTTCTATCCTATAGGGGGAAGTCCCTGGTGTCCTAAAATACAGGCCTCGGCTTAGTTTAGGCACCAGTCTCCAACAAATAAACATTGTTCACGCTAACATTTATTTATGTTGTTAATCTAATTTAGGTTTTATTTGTGGAAGAAATAAATTAATTTTTATTATTTATTATTATATGTATTAATTGCTTCTTATAGGTTAATAGCTGACCCCGCAAACGTTGTTTTGCCATAAAAAAAATAATTAGGGGTATGAAAAATAGATGTTGGCCTATTCTAAAATTTCTGGCAATAAACGATTTTTCATTTTTTTTCATTTTTCATTCTCAGACCTCCCCGATAAGCACAAAAAATTTCATTAAATCGGTCAAGCCGTTTCGGAGGAGTATGGCAACGAAAACTGTGACACGAGAATTTTATATATTAGATAAATACACTTCATCATTAGAAAAAAGGAAATGTCATTTGCAAATAACTGTTTTTTTTTATTGTGATAAGATATATGCCAACAAGCAGTCTTACGGGCCGCCTGATGGTAAGCGGCATCCACAGCCTATAAAAACGAGTGGGATAATTAGCGTGTTGACAGGTGTCAACACGCTAATTATCCCACTCGTTTTTATAGACAACAACTGAGGTCAGTTGTTGTCTCAAATGCTTAGTAACTTCAGTAGCTAGATTGCCGATTAAACCGTAATACAGTAATACTAGCACACTATTGCTTAGTGGCAGAATTTTAGCAAATTTAGATCCCTGCAGCATTAGCAAGGCCAGAACCGCCTTAAAGTTTCTTGTACAATACTTAACCTCGCCTTATCTTAACCTATTAGGTACATGAAACCTTAAAACACTGTAGAAGTATAGCAGTACCTACATCTTTACTTAACCTTTGCAGACATCATGATAAATGGTATGAACAATCAACCCTTAGATTGTAAGTACAATGTACACATAAAAACGACCTACTAATCTTATACCAAAAACGATCAAGAGCCATAAATTGAATCTAACCAAAGATGAGACAGACGATACTCGTAATTGCATTAGATATATCCTAAAACAAATAGGGTTCCTTCTGATTTCCCCATTGCGCACATTCGCTCGACTTGATGTCACATAATACGTATCAATCGCGAGAAACAAACACCCTTGGGGCGGGCCATGTAGTGGAAGAGATAAAACATGCCCCCTCTAAGGAGCACCTACCCTCACCTACTGATAAAACAAAATGTTACGCAGAAATGTGCACAGTTTTTCTATTTTGTGTATAAGTTTTGGGAGTATCGTTTTGAAGTGCACATTTGTGTTTTAATTTTAGATAAACAACGGTTTCATTATACCAGCTGTTTGTGCCACCTCGATTACGTACAAAATTATAAATTTTATATTATTTCTATAACCAGATCCACACATTGGCGCCAAGTAGTCACCAACACTACTATTCGGCCTTTAAGTGGATCAGTCAAATAGCCTTGGCCCCAACAGCCGCTTAGCGCCAACGTTTGGTAGGCTTGTTTGAGCCAACATGAGAAGCCGGTGTATAAGTACCTTAGTGGCATTTGAAGTATTGCCATTTGAAATTACTTGTGCTATACCTACTAACTGTCCTGACAAACGTTGTCCTGTCGAGATTTCAACAAAAACAAAAATCCCATAGAGAAAGTACTTACTGTATTTCCCGAATTTTCTAATTTTCCGGGAAACTTTTCCTTTTTTCTACAAAGACACAAGCTTCATTTATATAGAATGTGTAAGGCAATACAGAACAGTTATCTAGGTAAACCTTATATTATTAACAAAATAACAGCATACTATAATATACACTGTCTGATTACAAGCATATATTTTTTTCTAAATTGTATAAAAAAGGTAAATCTGATATGAACACAATAATCTTTAATCAAAAATAGAAGTTTTTGTAAAAGGTGTACTTGACTTCTAATAAATAAACACTGTACAAAATTATGGCTCGAGGCTCACTCAAAGAAATGAAATTCATTTTATTGCGGCGACTGAGGCTTTTATTCAAATACAATTTGGCTAATGTAATTGCTAGAAGGTGATTCCATTTCACCAGTAGATATCACTGAAAAGAAATATCTAGTTATACAAAATTTTGAAATAAGTTTCATAAAAAGAATAAGCGGACATAATTTCTTATTGCGCGCGCATTAATTTGGTGAATTAAAGGCTACAGTGATAAGATTATGAGGTAATTTATTTCTAATATAATTTAAAGGCAATGCTTCTGGCTTTTAAGATATAAAACTTGATATAATATCTTGCCGATTTTTTACTTAAATATGATGTTTGATTAAAAAAAGCAATTTTGTATTTTACCCACGAATAAACGAAGGAGGTTCTCAATTCGACTGTTTATTATTTTGTATCTTATTTTCACGTTTTTTTTTTATTAAGCCTAATCCTGAGTAAAAGCTTCAATTTTGTTCACTGTGCTCTTTGTTCTACTATTTATTTATTATTCATAATTTAATGTATTATGATAATGTGAGTTCAATAACTCTTATGTGTCTTTACAAAAACAAGAAAGTTTATATACAAATATGAGTTGATAAATATCAAACGGCAATATGTCCTTGATAAGTAAAAAGGAGGTAGAGCAATATATTTGTTTGCAAATGCAGACGACGTTGTTTCATAGATTTTAAGTTTTAATTTAGCTTATTTTGGCATTGCTTATCACCGACTACACAGAAATATAATGAATCGCTTCAAATCTCATTAAAATTGACAAAACTGGTTTGGACATATTGGATTTTGAAATAAAACAATGGACATATTTATTTTTGAAAAATAGCCATGATGGGACATAATAGAATTTGATTAGAAATACTAATGACGTCATAATGGTGCCACAGCTAAGGGTTGCCACCAAAGACTTTACGTACTGGACATTTAAAATACTAGTTATTAATTATTAAAACAGTAAGAGGTCCTGATTTGCGAGGGACACCGGACAGTCACTTCATAGTTTTGGAGTTATGTTTACATTTTGACTTTTTGGGTAAACCAGCTGCCGAATATCTGAAAAACGATTAAGAATTAACAACTTTCTATTTTATTCATCGGGAAATTGAGTAACCTAAAAATCAATCAATTATTATCAGCCGCAAAAAGTTCGTAGATTAACATAGGTCTGCCGCTAGATTTCCCGAGTGACCTGGAAAAGTTACTCAAAGCGATAGCGAAGCTGCACTTTTTATGTATCAGTATTATATTATAATATAACAATGTCAATTATTCAAAAGAAAAGTTTCTATAGTTTAGGTAGGTACTTAGCGAAAAATTTGAGTAAATGCAAATGTGGTAACCCTGCGACTAGTTTAAGCTAAGATAGTCTAACTAAGGTAATAACAATGTTTTACTTACAATTTCCGCTTTTTCTCTGCTTTCTTTTGTTGCGTCTTTATATTACTTCTTTTCCGGGCTTTATCAGGGTCCACATTTATAACATTTAAGTCCATTTTTACGAACTTAAACTAAATAAAATTAATTGAAATCACAAAGCTACACCGAGTCATTCATTAATGTTAACACTACTGGCCGCCATCATAGCCGAACGGATTGATTTGATTGGATGTTGTGGACATATTGCTTTTTGTTATGAATGTCTGTATGGACTTAATGTATTTTGAAAGAAAACGAACTTTTCGGTCGTGGTTTTCACAGCAAATAAGTGGACATATTTGAAATTGTATAATTTCAGAATGTTTCGTTTTTATTTTACTTTATGTTGGTATAAAAAAAACAATTTTTGTCTATGGTGGACATATTAGCGTTTGATATTTATCAACTCATATTACAGTGCTAGAAATCGATGTATGTACGTAAGCAATTTCCCTATGAAGTTACACATGATGATAAACCCATATACTGAATCACCAATACCCAAAGACACTCGAAATAGCTAAGTTAACAAGTTAGTCTTACGTAGACTGCAGCTTGTAGTCTGTTTAGGATATTGCGCCACTCTAGGTATATTGCCAAAATAATTGCATTACCGAAGCTGCAAACTGGAAGCTTTGTGTCCGGACCTCGGGAATCCAATCTCATACTATAATGAAACAGACAATCTGTGACAATGTTTGTCTTTCGAACGTTCTCGAATAAATCAAACGTCAATAGGTTTTAGCCGACTGTGAGTTCGCGAGCCCAAAGAGGGACACGACCCTGTACTAAACTCTTGTATAGCGACTGCTACATAGATGGGTTCGATTCCCAGGTCGAATCGAGTTATTGGGTTTTCCTATGAAATAACCTACTATTACCTGGGACGTAATAATACCCGGGAACTGTGGGTGTACATTGGTAGGTAAACTTCTGTCTAAACCATCGAGGAAAACAGGCGTGGTGGTTTGTTATGCTTTTGTTTTTTTATGGGATCGGGGGCAAATGAGCAGACGGATCGCCTGATGGTAAGCGATTTCCGCCGCCCATGGACACCCGCAACACCAGAGGAGTCACAAGCGAGTTGCCGGCCGTTAAAGGGAGTACGCGCTTTTCTTGAAGGTTTGAAGGTCATATTGGTCCGGAAATACTGCAGGCGACAGTTCATTCCACAGTTTAGCAGTGTGAGGTAATTAATATCAGCTCGTCTGTAGCCTCGACACAAGATATACTATGATGACAAAACTATACATATAGTGGCCTAGCTAGAGAACCGACTCTCAACTTTGCCAAGTGATAACAAGAACAAATCAAGATTTACCTATCGTAAATAAATTAAGGGACGCTGCATACGTAACGTGTTCGTGTTGAAACCCGAACGAAAATTTTTTTGAATATGGTCATGACTCTGGGTACCACGTCGCCGTTCTGTCCGTGCACCCGTAATGTATGCTCTGTCGTTTACAATTTATATGAAACGAGAGATATTTCCAAAAAATATCGTACCGTTTCATCCGGGTTATAGCTACATTTATTATTATTTTATTTTATACAATAATATACTCACTTCGCTTCTTAGTACAAATTCTGATAATTTATAAATATTCAAACTATGTGTAGTTCCTATCAAGTTTCAGTGTCATAAATATAAATTTCTATTTTGGTGAACTTATTTTTTTATATATATATTTGACATTAACGCCACTAAAACTATATAAGAAACTAGAAAGGTGTATTTAGCCTTCAGGGGACTTCATTTTATATTTATCTGAAAAACTCTGCCAGAGAAACGAAATGTTTGTACACTAGATAAGGCAAAACTCTTGTATAAGGAGTAGTACACATTATACGACGCAGAGTGCCTTCCAGCGAGAGCTGTCAGAACTTTTCATGTAATCCAGCTAAATAGGGACCTCATTCAACCAGACCACTTTAAACATCACTATTCAGTTTTGGGTTACGGTAAAATGCGTTCTGTTAAATTGTAATACTGTTCAAATTGTTTTACATGAGTAAGATATATCATACTCTAAGTCTAAATAAATCGATGCTAAAGAAAAGTAAGTAACACCAGTCTGAACACAGTACATAAATAGAATATTTAACACCGCGACGTGTCCGTAAATAAGTAAACAGCAATAGGTAGTACATTATTGGGAATCCCCAGACAAATCAATGTTAAATTGCACCGGTGCGAGCCAATTGTGCTTTAATAAAACGAACCAGACCAACTAAATGGAATTCATTGATTCAGGGGGTGGTGGTAGACCCAGCAATATATTATTCGCTTAAATTTAAAGGTGTGTATTCACCCCGAGCATTCGTTAGCGAGCATTTGGAAGTCCAAGTTCGTTGGTGTCCTTTTTCATGTTCAACATTAAAGCATTGCTTGAGCCGATGCTTAATCCCTACTAATATTATAAATGCGAAAGTAACTCTGTCTGTCTGTTACGCTTTCACGTCTAAATCACTGAACTGATTTTAATGAAATTTGGTACAGAGATAGAGTTGACCTTGAGAAAGAACATAGGATAGTTTTTATCTCGGACTTTTGAAGAGTTCTCTTGGAAACGCGATATAACCGAACTCGACGCGGGCGAAGCCGCGGGCGGAAAATAAACAATAAAGTAAGTAAATAAGTGATTCGAGATATTTGTTCCGGATCTGGATATTATGTAAACCCTGAACATTCATCAACAAATTCACCAACATATATGTATATTAATGAACTAGTATTATACCTACTAAATAATATATTTCTTACTTGTTTTTCTCTTCACACAAATACCTCCTATCCTATGTTTACAATAATATATAAATATGATTACAGAGGCCAGCACATCAAGCTACCACAATCTGTCAAATTTCTTAGATTGATTTTCAACTTTAATACGCAACGATAAAGTTCATATTCAATTGAGAAAATTTGACACATTTGGATAGCTTGACCTGGCGTCTATACATTTTAGTTACAAACATACGTTATATTTATACCATACTTAATAATTACACATAATAATATTCAGAACCAATTCGCCAAGTGTTCATTCGCTGCATAATGCTCGTTATCAAATATTCACTAGCATTTGCTCGCGATAAGGACACACCTTTATAAATGAGCTTAAAGCTAATTCCGCTGAGCCAGTCTGGATTAAACCATAAAAAGATTTTACGGTCCGCTTCTCACCTCCAATTTGCTTTTAATTCACACGGCCGAGGAAATTATGCTTTTATGACCTTCCATAATATTTGACTAGGAACTGACGGCTCTTCTTAATGTAATACACGGTGGGACATTTTAAATAACCTCCCTACGTCCTCAGTGGAAGTGCATGATAAAATATTAAAATAAGCTGATGATACTTAGAGTAACTCTCTTATAAATAAACTGGTGAAGTGTGGGTAGGATCTACTGCGAATATTCCTTAACTTTATGAGGCATATCATAAAACTATTTATGATGCCCACACTGCTTTAATTGTTATAGTGATAATGTTCATGTTTAAAAAATCCTAGTAATTTATATACTGCCTGAATAGTATAATGTTCGGCATAGCAGTTAAGGTGGTCAGTTTGCGACTACCGTTACGCCGAGTGTCGTGGATTCGATTCCCACTTGAATCAAGTCTTTGTGTAATCCGTAGTTTTTTTTCGAATCTTTGTGTAATTTCTGTGCGTTAATTACCTATATGTTTGTAAAGTCCCCCGCGGCACAAAGCTTGTTCCTCAGAACGGGATGTGTATTTTTATAAAAATAGTATAGTGATCAAAAGCGCCAGGTTCCAGGTCGACCAGTGTTATTATAATAATAATAATCTGAACTGTAATAATTTGTATATACACGTTATTATAGATTTTCCTGACTTTCTAGCGCCTGTAATACAGTGTACAACACTGTATTACAGGCGCTAGAAAGTATAATATTAAGTTTTTAAGAGTTTTTTAGTAGTAGTTCGGATTTGTGTCCGGTTAATGGCAATGAGCTCGTATCGAACTGTGGGTTTACATTAGTACACCTCTGCCTATCATACATATTTAGGTTTTATTTGTAGTCTTTTATATCCAATTTATCTCCACATAAATAAAAGCAGCACAGTAAGTTGACAAGAAACAGGCGCCTGTGACATATTAATAGCAACATTCCGCATCGACACCGCAGGTAGCTACAACAAACTGTGAAGGGGATGATATCACGTGCGCTGAACATGTAAGTTCCATTTAGCACCTCGAATGGCACAGTAAACTCGAATAGTAGTCACGAAATGGTATCATTAGCTGAATTACACACGTGACCGCATAATTGAAAGGGACCCAGTTGCTTACGGGCGGGTCAACGCGGCTGCAAGAGCAATGTGAATAATTTGCAAAACAATGGGCCTCCAGGTGTACGGGTGCCTGTTGACTGTGGGCAGTGGGGCTGCCGGTAAATGAAGATATATTGAGCACATTTCGAAGGGGCGTCAATTGATTGAACTGGGCAAGTGGACAATCAAATGGCTTCGTTTAATTATTGTTTCAAAGGGTGTTGATATCAATAAGATACAACCGTGAAATTTTTTTTTATAACTACAAACTTTTGTGTGTTTTCAAGTATTTTAACCGAGCATAAATGATAATTGAATGATATAACCAGTGGACTTCCAAGTTAAAAGTCTCGAATTCGAAATCATACGCGTATTAATAAGCTAATTATCTCACACTTAAACGGTGAAGGAAAACATCGTGAGGAAACCTTCACGTCTGGGATATTTTCTCGACGGCCTATGAACTCTGCTAACCCGCATTAGGCAAGACTTATGATCTTCCCTCGCATGAGAAGAGACCCGTGCCCAGTAGTGGGACAGTAACTACCTATATGTGTTGTTGATGATATTGACGATAAATTAAAACCTTCTACTGAGAACCCCTGATTGTGATTTCCCGAGTTCGATTCCCAGGTCATGTTAAGTATTAAGTACTATTTTATAATACATAGCAATCGAACCTAGGAACTCGCAGTTACGACCACCGGACCAATGTGGCAGTTTAAATTGAGTGAAACGCAAAAAAGAAACACTTTCCGGAAAAACGACGTCAATCTTCGACTTCATTTAATTTCCTCGATCATTTAAACTTTAAAGTCTACATTTTCACCAAAGAACTGAATATCGATGCTTTACAAACTTATAATTGAATCGTTTCGCTGTATTTATGATGACGATGATGGTCGAATAGTCATCGACACAGGAAATTAACATCTCTAATCTGATTATTCCGAGCGAACGCCGACAAGTGACGTGATGCCCGATGCGGTTCACATTTCCCCTTGTTCGATTCCGGATTCATTTATTTACATTTCACATACTGTTATTGATGTCTTCCTTTAGTTAAAAAGCAAATCGAATGTGTTTTTGAAACATAAATGTGGAGCGATGAAATCTTAAATGGATGCAAGTTATGTGCGTGGATTTGACAAAGTTTAGATTGACTTTTGATACTTACAATAAAGTCCTCCGAGATATAAATATTATAATAATACGTATACACCATGTTTTTTGTCGTCTTAAAGCCAAAAGGATATACTTCTACTCATCATGAACAACAATTTCTTGTATGGGATCAACCATGAAGTGCAAAAAAATACAGCTACATCCTACATTGTGTCGACAGACCTGAACTTTATTCTAATAAACAGCTCTCTTTTTAGGGTTCCGTACCTCAAAAAGAAAAAACGGAACCCTTATAGGATCACTTTGTTGTCCGTCCGTCCGTCCGTCTGTCATGACTCTTTTTCTCAGCAACGCGTAGAGGTATCAAGCTTAAATTTATATCAAATACTCAGGTCTACTGTGAAAAAATGAAACTTCTAAGCCAATGCAATCAAAAGATACAACCGTTTATGCCGCAAATTTCCGCAAATTTTCGAAATTCGCAAGGGAATCAAAACCTACAGGGTACTTCCCGTGAACTCTGAATCTTGAAATTAGGTACGAAGCAACGTCTTATAGCACAGATAAAGGAAAAATGCGAAAACCGTAAATTTTTTGTTACATCATTTAATAAAAATATTTTTAATAATTTTACAGTTACTACCCCTTTCCTCATGAACGCGTAGAGGTATTAAATTGAAATTCATATCAAATACTCAGGTCTTTAATACCTTTAAGCTGTAACAAAATCAAACTTCTATGTCAACGCAATCAAAAGTATACCTACAGGTTTGTACGGAACCCTCGCGCCTCGGTGCGCGACTCCGACTCGCACTTGGCCAGTCTTTTTTCAAGACTTCAGTTTTAGTCCCATATCTAGTAGAAATAATATTAAAATAATGGTTTCCTTTCGGCTGTAAAAGGGCAAAAAAACACGGTGTATAGATATAATAGATTTATACGTGTTCAAGCTGACTGACTTTACTTTACTACCAAAGATGAAACCCAAGTAAGTATTATTATTATTCAGCTATTGTTATCCTCTGAGGGGCTCGTGGCTAAGTAATAACTACGTTGCATCAATTAATATGCAAGGTTAAGCTTCACTAGCTGCGGTCAGTCTGTGGATGGGTGACCATACTTAACACATCGAGACCCGTCGACGTAAAGCCGTCGGACAATGTTGTCATACGAGACAAACCTTAGTGGTAGTCAGAAGCCCAAAAAGCCCGACAGCAAGTCTATCCTCAGGATATCGGTATTATCCAGAAATTGGCAGCTGCTTCGTGAAAAAAACTGATCCAGTCGCGTCTGGGTTCTGGTCCGCAACCGCAACCCAATACTGCAACTGTGAGGTATTTGGTACACTGGAGGATGTCCAACACTTACTCATGGAATGCAAAAAGAACGAGAGACAGAGAGAGTCACTGATACGTGAATTTAAAATTAATAAACATGATATTGGGATTTTTATAAATATGTTGACCGAGCCGAGTTCAAAATTAGCACTATCTGTGTACAGTATGGTTGTTGCGTCAGTAACTAACAACAAAATTATTTACTATTGTAAGGGAGAGGGCCCTTACAATAGTAAATAATTTTGTTATATTTAAGATTAAGGTACGATGAGGCTGTCATACCTTTGTAAGGTACAAGCCTCTAAATAAAAGGAGATTAAAAAAAAAACAATACTGATATTGAGGATAGACTCAGGGTCTATCCTCTGCCCTCACTGACATCAGATATCAGTCAACGTTCGTGATGACAGTCGCTTCGTGTAAAATTCAGCCGCAGTCCGCGTCTAGTTACCTTGGAAGCCGACCCCAACAAAGTTGGGAAAAGGCTATGCTGATGATGTTATCCTGCTGCATTGCAAAGGTTACCCAACCCTTCTGCAAAGACTATTCCTAAAAAGGCATTGAGCCATTCGAATTCGGAAGAGATATAGAATAATTTATAGAATAATAATTCATTCCGCCATGATCTACGTTTGGGCCTGTCAGAGGCCGTTTGCCATTTTGTGAGATCCACCCGGTAATTCCTTTTTATCTTAGTAATTATTTTTTTGTATTATGTTGTTTACTTTCTTTTGCAATTAGGTACTTATTATAAAGAAAGTAAAAACAAATTTTTATCAGAAAATATCTTGTGAATCTTATTTACATTAAGGATTCACAGAACTCGCTGCTCAATGTAAAGCATATTTCTTTATAAAGGTGTGTTGACCTCGAAGTCACAGCAATATTGCGCTGAATTTAAACTTGTAGCAAGTACTGGTATAAAAGTTGTGACAGCTAGCTTTTCCATTTTCACCACAGCTCCCATATCCCCCACTTAACTCCTACAACTTGAGTAGAAAGATAAAGTAGAAAATACACTTACTTTTCCTCTCTTTCCTTTGTAAAAATGGACGCATTAAGATCGAACGCCGCACGTGAAATAGCGTCACTAATCAGATGTGACAATGCACATTAACGGAATTAATACCATATTTAGATCAGGGCATAAAGCACAATCATTAATTAAATTAACTAACGGGTCAGTGAACACGATTGATTACGGTCTTGTGTTTTATCGAACCCTTTGATAATGGCATTAGTTATGCCGTGCGTATAAGCAAATCTCATTATCTTTTGGCAACGGTCCCCTGAATTCTCTTTTGTAGCATATATTTGTATCATATTTACATTATAGCATACCACATCCAATAATAAATCACTTTAAATAAAATTACTTTTTCCGAAGACAATGAATGTTCTATTGTGGAACTTCTCTCTTACATTTCTTAGAAATGTAACACTCATTAAAACTTCTTTCCCTTTTTTTTTTCAAAGCTATTTGCTCAAGAAAGAATAAAGTTGGTAACGAGATATTTAATAATTAGGCACGTAAATCTCGGAGCCAGTTTGAAAACGCGTGCATTGCTAGCTCTTACACAGCGGGTGCTCTTTTCAGACAAATGCACCTCACAGCGTAAATTCTTAAATAAACATTTTATAAATATAATTTTAGCGTTTACCGACATGAGCTTTAATTAAGTAGCAATGTTTTCAAAGCCAAACCCTCGCTTTGAGGTCTCTGCCAAGCCTCCGTAGGGTCTTAATTAGTGTTAATCTTAAGATAATAAGCCACGTGTTTTCACTAATTGGTGTAAATTGAAAGAGTTTGAAATTCCTTTGAGGAAAATTTGCAAATTTAGACATGGCGGCGCCCAGGGGAGGGTCAAAGCAACATGTCGTTACTTATTTATATAATTGGCTTCCTGATATTTGAATGACATTATCTGAGTCGTTTAATGAGACTCGTGAGATGACGATTGATGATATAATTTGGAAGGAAGGAAATATTTTGATAATTTATATTTGATATTTTAAAATCCTCCTCACCTTAGGGGTCTTAGGTGAGAGGGATTCTTAAATAGCAAACATTTATTTACTACAAATTTTCACTTACAGATGTTTGTGTAGAAACATCCGAAATCCTGTATGGGCTCTCGACTGAACCTAATGGCTGAAGTACTAATTACCTACTTCTAGTACTTTATACTTAGAGAGATTATATATACGTATATTACTGTACATTCAGTTAAATGCCTGAATGTATTTCGTACAATTGCCTTAATACAAAAATGCTCATTTATAACAAAAAATATTTTTCTTTCATGCTCTTAGTCGGATAGTACAAGATAATACAATAATCGCTGAAAAAATATCCTCTTAATTAAATGTAAAAAGAAGGTTCGCATGTCTCGCCTTGGGCTCTCGTTTTATACACAGTAATTTGCCTTCGTTACAAAGCGAGTGCTTACGTAACAAAACTAAAGAGCGAAAATTTCATGTAATTCCGATGAAAATATAAACTATGTGAAAACATAAATGAAAGCTGAACTGTACAAACAGATATGTTGTAATTAAATTAGGGTCTAGGTAAACTCGCTCACGAACTCCAAATAGCAAACTTTATTAATAATTTTAAATTAAAACAATACGGTATTAAAAGAGTCGGCAAATCCGTATCTCACACCGTACGCTTCATTAAATTCGGGTCAAAAATTTCAGTAGGTCCATTAGATTCTTCGATACGAGTGGTGTGGTAATGAGGTTACGTAAAGGGTTGTTACGTGCCGGTGTGAAAGTTGCCAGCATCACCCGTCAGAAACAAAGCATCGTGTAGAGAAGCGGGGTTGATGTTCCGGAAACTGATAGAATGAACCCGCCGCTCGCTGCTCGCTACTATTTGCACAAGAATAATACCGTAACGACGCCCCTTGAGGCAGCTACAAAATGCGCAATTTGTTGAATCACTTGTCGTGACAATCACAGATACGATATTGAATGAGACATGTTACGAGTATGTATTATCACTGATGTTCGAGTGTTTGAGTAATACTGGAGTAACGTGTCGAGTTAAAAGTGTCATGTCATGCTGTAAACGTCTGTATGGGCTTCGTATAATGCTTCAATGAATGGTGTTATGGTATTGTTTGCATTTATTTTTATTAGTAAAAACTTATGTACATATAATTAATTTTCAGTTTAATTCATAGCTCAATGCTTAAAATCTTTTACGAGTAAAAACTTATGTACCGATAATTATTTTTCAGTTTCAATCATAGCTCAATGCTTAAAATCTTTTACGAGAAATTTAAGCAGTCTCTCGAAATTCCCCAGATGGTAGGGGAAAGGGGCTTATTTCCTCGATTGAAGGCAAAGGTAGGTGCTCAGACTAATCCCATTTCAAGTCTGCACCAAAACAAGGACTGTTTCAAGACAAGTGAGAGACAGTGTAATCCCAATGAAACCACCTTTAGTAGATCTTTTGAAAGTTCTAATTAAATGCTGAACCAGTTACTTTTAAAGTTTTCACATGTTGCAACTTTTCTTTGCGTACTTGTTTTTTTGCACTTCTATCGCTTCTTCCAAGATAGTTTGCGAATTAATAGTAGATTGTATCATATGGGAGCAAAATAATATTTTTACGGCAAGGGCGCTTTTTTGAATCTAGAGCGAAGTGAGGGATTCAAAGTACCTACGTCATCCGAGCCAAAAATATTATTTAATTTTGCGCCCGATTGACACACTACTTTTCATCCCACTATGAGAAAATAAATAGCGGGCAGTTATGGCCGTAATTATCTTTGCCGCGCACTTTTTGAATTTGGAACATCTTAGTGTTCAGCACCACACTAAGATGTTCCAAATTCAATCAGTTTTCAAAAATTTTCCGATTTCCTGCGCAATTTTTTATTTTTATCCGTAAGATCCTTCTTCAAAATACCCATTAGAAAAAAAAAGATGAATGAAATATAGGTATATTCGTTCTCAAGTTATGGCGTGACCAAGGGAAACAGGGATTCATTTATATAATATATGATATCATCTCTTCCTATAGATACACTACTGCATAACACGTAGGTAACGTTATGTTCTCCCGTCCGCTGACGCGTAACAGCGGCAAATCAGCGCTAATGGCCATCACAAGAGAGGCCGAAATCAAAATTAGTCTCAGACTAATACCTTGAACCTTTAGCATGTTCTTTTAGAATACGTAAGTTAGATAAGAAGTAGTAATAAATAATTTTTGGCCTAAAACTATGTCATACTTATAGTATATCCAATTACATATATAATGAAATCCTTTCCGGATAACTTTATATATGTAATTGGAACGTGCAACATTAGTAGAAAATAAAGGAAAACCAACGGCTTGGCAATATGCCACGGAATAGTGTAATTTGAACAAATTTTAACACACCATATTTATGCCAAACCAGTTTAAAGTATTCCTTTGGCTCAGTTTTGTCGCAATTATTGAAATGTAAATGTAAATAATTATAATAAACAGTTCAGTTTTTAACTTCAGCTTTATAATTGCAGTTTTGTCGTGATCACGCCGCAACTACCGTTGCCTCAGGTGTTGCGGTTTGGATTCTTAACTTTGTGATAACCACAGATAATGTTTCGAGTGAGTGTACTTTATCTTCTTTCTTTCTCCGAGCCTTTTCCCAACTATATTGGGGTCAGCTTCCAGTATAATAGTTTTTATATAAAGTATTTTACACGAACGACTGCCATTAGACCTTCGCAACCCAATTTTTGGGTAATACCGATACCCTGAGGATAGACTGGTTGTCAGGCTTTTTGGACTTCTGACTACCGCTAACAACTGTCACAGGTATTCGTATGACAACTGGGAGCGACGGCTTTACGTGCTCTCCGAGGCACGAAGGGGTCTCGATGTGTTACGAATGGTCACCCATCCACAGACTGACCGCGACTATCGCAGCTTAACCTTACAGATCGGTTGATCAGCTTAGTTATTACTTAGTCACGGGCCCCTCTAAGAAATTTTTATCCCTTAATATTATATATTTGTAAAGTTGTCCGCCACTCCCGCGACACATAATAGAGCGGAAGCTGTTTTTAAATTAAAACTATTAAAAAAAAAACTAAATATCTTCGTCTTATAACGCTATAAAACTCAAAATAATTTACCTTAATATAAAAATACTTGGTACTAATGGTATCAACATAAGCTAATTACCTATACACCTATTTCAAACAAAATTGCTTCTATAAAATACTCATATACGCGATCAACAACATAAAATTCAACATAAAATGATTGCCACAAAAACACCTCTGATCCGTAAATGACGTACATATGATACAGTTTGCATGTGCAGACGTGATGAGGCGCCACCTCGCCGTCTGCGCCGGAAACTCGCTCTGAAGACGTTCAAACCTCATTGAATCGTATGCGCAATTTGCCGATTGAACCTTTAGGGTTGGCCTTTTGTGAAAATGCTCCCGGCCGGACCGACCAGACTAATATAATGATGGTAATGAAATATAACGATGTCGATTACCCCTACCTATCGCTTGCAGTCTCAGAATGAATGGAGGGTAGATATCAAAGGTCGGTAGCGATCATTGATTTAATTAAGTCGTTGTGCGCAGAAATCTTATTAAAATCAACGGGATTAAAGATTTAAGTGAAAACAAAGGCATCATCAGCATTAACGACCTCTGTGGTCTAGCGATTCAAGTACTGCTGATCATGGGGTCGTGGGTTCGATTCCCACAGGACACAAATATTTGTGTGGATAAAACATGAGTATTTGTGTTTGTCTGGGTGTTTCTTATGTATTATAAGTACGTATTTACAAAAAAAAAAGTATACATATAAGTATTATATCCATTGTCTAGTACCCATAGTACAAGCTCTGCTTAGTTTGGGACTAGATGGTGTTGTGTAAAATATCCCAAATATTATATTATATTACATTATTAACCCATATTCTGTTCCAGTGCTGGGCACTGGTCTCCTCTCACAGAATGAGAGGGATAAGGTTTTTTTACAAGGAGGATGTTAGAATAAGTTACAAACACATATTCTAACATGAACAAACACCTACTTGACTCTGCAAGCTGTAGAAATATTTTTTCTGTTCAAGAATCGAGCAAGCGACCTATACCCTATTCCAACACGTCGTGAGGAGTTATGTCAGAAAGAAACGTCAAAGACCTTAAATAGCTTTAGTGATGTCCATAATGCATATTTCTAACGAATATGAACGAATGAGTGAATGGATTTTTTCATTCTATGGAATAAATTTGATTAGGAGGTACCTATTTATTTAGGTAATACACTACACATACAAGTTATAAGTCAAATAAGGAGCAGACATTATAAACACGTACAGAGGCCAGCACATCCAGATATCCTAATCTGTCAAATTTCTTTGATGGATTTTCAACTTTAATAGAAAAGCATAAGGTTCATATTCAATTGGGAAAATTTGACAAAAAATTTCTGGATAGCTCTACCTGCTGGCGTTTGTACCTACAAGACATTTTGAAGTTATTTGGCGAAGGAAAAATTCGACCGCCGGCAGGATTCAAACCTGCGTCTTCTGGTTAGATAGGTACATCAGACGCTATTACCACTAAGCCACTGCGACTCCTAACCGCCAGGTCGAAATTTGCCCTCACATCCTGAATTTAAGTATTTATGGTGACGACGAAGGTTCTTTGCATCGATATCGACCTACGTGTAATAAAACTTATATTATAAATACAATCCGAAAAGCCTTAAAACCAAATTATGAAACAATATTAATAGCATCCGCCGACAGCGCATATCACCTGTCATTTGTCACTTGTCTGTCATGTGTTCGGGTATTTATAATACCTATTTCTATAGTTTTTCCATTTCGTTTTTTTTTTTGCAATTTCAGTATTGAAAATGATTGAACCAAGACCGCGACCCTCATTTTTTACTTCATTCCCCAAGAAACGACCTAAGTGTTCTAAATTATCAGCAAATGATAAAACTATCTAATTATACACGTTCATAGCGAACGTGTATATTTATGTCGAAAAAACCATGGCAACATACCCTTTTAAAACAGAGGTAATAAAAACAACCGCTGAAATTATGGGTGTTTCTAATACCACAATTTATAATATTGTTAAAGAATATAAAAAAAATGAAACGGTTTTGGAACCATCAGAAAATAGACCACCACACCGAAGTATTATAAACGAATTGGATGACTTTACAATGTCTGCAATAAGAAGGAAAGTGCATCAATTTTATTTTAATAATGACTAGAAACCATTAAAAAATCCACCATCGTGTCAATTAGAAAATGTATTTCTAGGACCGAGTTGTTGATCCCACAATTTAATTTCCTTTGAAACAAATCAGTAAAAACTAAACGTTAAATGAGTAGAGGTATTCTTAATTTCTCAAAATTAACCGAAAACGCATTTGGCATAATGGCAAAAATCCTTTTTAGTTTCATTTTATTAATCTGTTTCGAATTCGTTCAATTTCGTACAGGTCAGCACTTCACTAAAAAAATATGACATATTAATAAAATTTTATAAATTCGACAATTTTTACATATTTTTGTTTAAATTTAACTAAAAAACGAGTGTAATATGAAAGCGACAGTATTTTCGAAAATTCTGACATCAGAATTTAATGCAGTGAAAGCGAAATAAGTATGAAATCGACGATTTTTATGTTGAGTAATGGTTTGTTTACAAATATTCCACGACTGACTGGAATAGAGTATAAGGTTTAATACGTATACGTATTGTAAAAATTAATGTTTTTGTAGCTCGGCACACGTTACGTGGCACCAAATATTTTCTCGTTCCATTGTTTCAGTGAACGATCCGTACGTCAGTGCATTTTCAATCAGATTTATATCGGAGCGGATTAAAATTTTAACGAGCTGTAGTCACACAGGCTTTACCCGTCTTTGTGAGGGTTGCCTTTGTTAAAATATCTGTGACGGTAAAATAAAAAGGAAACCTGAAAATCAATTTCCATGATACCAATACGGCTTGGTAAAATCGCGTATATTATGCACTCGTTATTAATGTAGACAGTTTAATTAATATTATATTTTCTTAATAAAAGGTTAAATGGTCGAATAAAAAATCAAGTTTGTGCGTATACTTACTTAAATATAATCTTGACACATCGAGACCCCTCTCGGAGAGCATGTAAACTAACCACTAACTATTGTCATACGAACACCTATGACAATCGTTAGTGGTAGTTAGAAGCCCAAAAAGCCTGATAACCAGTCTATCCTCAGGGTATCAGTATTACCCAAAAATTGGGTTGCGGAGGTCCGATGGCAGTCTCTTCGTGTAAAATACTAATATTCAGCCGCATCTGGTTAGACTGGAAGCCGACCACAGCATAGTTGGGAAAAGGCTGGGAGAAGGAAGAAAGAAGACATAAATAGAATCGGAAATCAGTTAATTATTTCAGCTATGTTGATTGAAGTATAAAAAAAACCTTACTAATATTCTAAATTTATGGGAAAGTAATTTGGTGTGACGGTTACGCTTTCATGCCTTAACAGTTGAACCGATTTTTATACTCTATCGAATTAGGGATCCTGTTAAGATAGATGTAGATGGTGTTAATAATAAATTAATAAATAAATGATGAAGTTTGTTAGGTACACCTTGGAGAAGAACATATAATAATAATAATAAATTCCTTTATTGTTTTCTTGCACAAAGCTGACATAATTAAATTACAAAGCGGTAAGAATAACAATACTTTGTGGGAGACTACTAGACTTTTGGTATCTGTTCAGTAGGGAATATAAATAAAATAGGCGATAGGCAAATATATATATTAAAAAATAAATTAGATACAAAAGATTTGGAGGCGATCGGGTCGCGAGCTATCGGCGACTGCGTTTTCAGCCGCGGTGGGTGCTTTAGGCCGTTGGAACCGGAAAGAACCCCGAGCTTCTTGTACCCCCGCAAACACCTTCGGTGCTGTCGTAACGGTACCGACATGCACTAGGATACCCTGTAACGCAGATTACCAGGCCTTGGCCTAGGCTCCGATATGCTACCTTTTGACACTAGGTAAAATCCTTTGGGGTGCGAAACTGCGGGCAGAGGCTATTTAAATAAGTATACAATACTATTAGGTATGTAATATACCTCTATACCAAACTGTAGTGCTCCGACACGATAGAAGAAGGTTATCAATGATGGAACAGATTATATTTTTTTAATATTGAATGCTTTATACCCTCTTACTTGATGAAAAACAAACACCGTCTAAAATAATATATCAATTCCAAATAACCATGACTAATTGAATCTTCTAAATGAAACCAAATAAATGACACGCATTCCATAAAAAAAAATCGTTTTACAAATAATTTTTAACCAATAACTGAAGCCATCTAAATATTACATCGGGGCCGTTTCAAGTGTATCAAAAAGATTCCTTTTTGTGACTAAAATTAAGTACCGTTACACAAAAAAAATATCAGTTATATGAAAACATACCCTCAGTTAGTCATGATGTATATTAACCTAACATTACTTAGCCATACAGCCCGCTATTCGGAAAGTAATCTATCTTCGGAACGAACAGAAAATTACCAGTCAAGGTCGTACGCACTGAAATTCGTCTGCTACAGGAAAAGTTTCAGCATCTTTCCCCGACCCTTTCGCCGTAAAAGTACCTATGTACCAGTCACTTATAGGTTTTTGTAACAAAATTGAGAAAGCTGTACTACAACTTCGGTACTTTGTAGATTACATACCTACATACATATTCCCACATTTTCTGCTTTGTTAGAAACACGTAAATTACATGAAAATCGGGATACCACGCTGTTGTAGTTTTATCCTGACTTCGCTACTATATCGCTATTTCCCCACTAATATTATAAATGCGAAAGCAACTCTGTCCGTCTGTCTGTCTGTGTCTGCTTTCATGCCTAAACCGCTGAAGCGATTTTGATGAAATTTTTGTACAGAGACCGATTAGACCCTAGAGAAGAACATATGCTACCTTTTGTATCAAAATACACGGGAAAGGAACGTAAAACTAACCAAAAAAAAAACCAAAAAAGTAGGTACAAACAGGCTATTCATTTATTGATAAGTACTTTATGTACCTAAACTTCTTTACACACGAATGCAGCATTCAATTTCCAACGTACAATATTCCTCTGTGGTTATTAGCTAATTATCTCACTTTAACACATATAATCAGTATGAACTGACCAAATATCAATAAATTTCAACGGTATAATGATGTAACCACCGATCTAACCATACTAACGGTACATTCCAAAATAAACAAATGAAGCTTTTAAGTTAATTAGCCATAAATTATTTTTATAGAAGAATAACATGTCGTAACTTATTCATGATTTTCTATTATCAGGCTATAAATGGCCTGAATAAACGTTCTCGGGCAAAATATATAAACGTATATATATCTAATGATCGCCATGGTTGGCAAATAGGGCGGATCTCCACCCATCAAGAAAATAGATTGTATAATACTTTGATGCCTTGATAATGATGGTGAACTATTGACTCACTCTTCTCACCTTAGAAGGACACCCGTCTCTAGCATCGGGACTGTTGTGGGCTGTGGTAAGGGCATGTTCCCGCTTCCTCTTTGGAGCGTTGCGGAAACACAACATATAAATATGTCACAACGCCTCCCCCACGAGTACTGCACTATTTTACAGGGCCGGGAATATCATCAATAAGTATTAATATTTTCAATAAATATTTAGTAGCCAATACTGAGTTAAATCGAGGCTTTAGTGGAGTTACGAACATAGCCGTTTTCGGGCCCTCTAGCGCTTGCTGGTGATATATTCGGGCTATTGTTGGTCCCAGCGGTGGGCATTTGTTATTCCAATGCTGCCGTTATTTAATGCGCCCTAGATAAATATTGTGAACCCTTTCTACGTCCACGGATACGCAATGTGATCTAATTTTGCAGGAATTTTATAAAAATACGTCTTGTGGAAAAATGAGGGCCAGCTTTCTGTTGCGTCATTGGTTGTGAGTGATTGCTAGATTTGTCGCCGCCGACGTGAAATTAGGTTTGGTATTGATATCTTTATGTAATGACGATATTACACCCTACAAATTTAGGAAGGCGATCTCTCAGATGTTGGTTTGGGGAGAGTGGGCGCCTAAGTTGGGCCGCGTTCACAATATTACCCAACACTAAGAAGCTTTTTAGCAAAGACTTTCAAGGACTGTCTGTCTAAGGATTAAATATTACGCTAATATACATATATACGTACGTGTTTGCCGCGCTCTATGTATGCTTACAGCCAGATCAAGAGTCGTAACATTCATGTACTATTATCTTGGCTTATGAGTGAGCAGAAAGAGAGAATAAAAAAATTTTGGGACATTTTACACAGCACAATCTAGTCCGAAACTAAACAGTTTTACTTTTTTGTAAATACATACTTATTATACGTAATACACAATAAATAACACCCAAACAAACACAAACACTTACGTTCATCACATCAATA
Source organism: Acronicta alni (assembly GCA_964056405.1). Lineage (NCBI taxonomy): Eukaryota > Metazoa > Arthropoda > Insecta > Lepidoptera > Noctuidae > Acronicta > Acronicta alni. The sequence goes on along the minus strand of OZ043927.1, from coordinate 8,418,323 downwards.
TTTGTGTCCATTATGCATCGAACCCACGACCTCGTGATAAGCAGTCCTACACGACTGGACCTCAGACGTCAATGAACACAAACTTTAAATTCTAGAATTAAAAAATACCCGTTCCTTTATCCTCAAACAATCAAATAAAAAGTTCAACCATTGTAATAAAAGTAACATTCTTTAAGTATTTTTTGTAACGAACGAAGAAGCAAACAAAACGTCAGAGAGTAACGTAGTTAACAGTTTGTGTGACTCCGTTACGGAGTGGTTTCCTACCCACAACTTCAATATCCGCGCGTTAAGTTAGTTTCAGAACAAACTCGAGTTCTATCACTTCCCGACAATAGGTCGCTTTTGTTATTTATTAATTTTATTCCGGACTAAGTTTTGGAGACCGTTCAAACATAGGAAAACGATAAGTATTGTTCAATTTGATTACCTTTAGCGAATTTTGAATGCAACCTTCTTGTACTTTGGATGTTTAGTAAACACAATATAGATTTTTTTGTCACTATTATATTTTGGAGATATCTATGGTCTAGTGATCGAGTGTCGTGCGGTCGATTCCCACAGGACACAAATATTTATGTGATGAACGTGTTTATGGTTCTCTGGGTGCTTCTTATGTATACAACTATATATTAACAAAAAAAGCATATAAGTTCATTGTCCATTGTCTAGTATAAATAGTAAGAAATTTGACAGATTGTGGTAGCTTAATATGTGTGGCATATTAAGCTACCACAATCTGTCAAATTTCTTTGATTGATTTTCAACTTTAATACAAAAGAATAATTCATTCACAATTGGCAAAATTTGACAGTATTGGATGACAGATTTGCTGGTGTCTGTACAAGCTCTGCTTAGTTTGGAAGTAGATGGTGCTGTGTAAAATATCCTAAATATTTAATATTCAAATAAACGTTACTATTATAATATAAATATTATAATCTTTGAACGATTAAATTATGGAATGATAAGCTTTTCTGCTCGTTGCATGACCCACTGAATTTGAACAGTCTGTTCTAATGACAGAATAGTTACGCAACAAACATCTCACGCAAAGCGTAAACAATTTAAATGTTTATAATTAGTGGAGGCGGCCACCGAGCTAAATCGTTTAACTTCAATTAAACTTCAAGCATTATGCTCTGATAGAAACGTAATTAACAAAACGATATTAAGTGGAAATTAATACAAGTTCTCTTTACAGCTACAAAGCTCGTCAGAACTCGAGGTCGGCTGAAACTTGGTTTAACATGTTTTCACCACGATAAACATACCCTCGGATCTTTTGCTATTCATGACACATAACGCCTTACGTTTAGCGACACAAGGATGTATTTTCCGTGGCACGTGCGGATGCTATCGGCAGTGTAACCTGGTCGGTGTGAACAAGTAGAGCTAACTGTCATTGTCATGCCTGGCCTTTGTACTAGAAACGGGGCTAACTTAATCCACGCTCATGTCGACGCGCAATTGACTTAGTCAACCTAATTTGTATTTAAACCATATTTATACTGGGGACGTAACCACTTTGTATTTTCAAGATACTCGTAGCAATAAGATAAATGAAAACCTTTTGCTGAATATATGAAATAGTAAGTAAAATGTTCAGTACCACAGAATAAATAATAGTAGCGTTCAGAATGGGCAAACTGTACCCGTCCCTAACTATAATACCTCACTACTACCCCCAGTTCATTATTAGGTTCGATTCCTAAGTCGAGTAAAGTGATATTGGGTTTTCCTATGAAATCACAGCAACAGCTCGAAGATTAGATTTGTAATTAATTGTCATTACAAATCTAATCTTCGAGTTGTAGGAAAATAAGGTCCCAGCTTATTGAAGCTGGGACCTTATTTTCCTACTTTTCTTTGTTTCCTACTTAAATTTGTTGTCATAAAATAAAATTACTGAAATGATACGGAAGGAGACTGGCCTCTGCAACACGGTTCTATAACTAAGGTCAGAGAATTATTTAATTATTGTAAATCTGTTTAAGTATATCAATAAATATATTAATATTATTATTACCTAAATATACCGGCGAACTGCGGGTGTACCATTAATACACCTCTGTCTAACTCTTCAGAGAATACAGGCGTGACATGACGTCAGGCAACACATTTGGCTCAGTGGACTAGCGTCTGTGCGATCGGTTTTTGCGACACGAGTAGAAGTTTTGATCCCCAAACACGGAACAAATACCTAGTTGTTTTGGTTAATTGCGAAGCCGGCAGCGCTCGCGATCCCGGTTCATTCTTCGATGTTCTTCAGCCATGACATCTTTCTAGAACTAGCTCTCCTTTACTAGCAAAGCTTAACTTCTGACAGCCAACCTTCACTAGTTCGAGAGATATAACAAGATGAAATAAGACTTATAATAATTATGGTTTTCTCATGGATGCCATTGCCAAAACTGGACCAAATGGGACCACACGTTGAGCACCAGCTTTCAAATAAAAAAAGAATCATCAAAATCGCCACACCCAGTCGAAAGTTCTAAGGTAACAAACATTAAAAAACTGTCGAGTTCAGAACCTCCTCCTTTTTTGAAGTCGGTTAAAAAGAAGTTGCTTCCGGTGAGTGTTGGTGTATGTGAAAATGTTTGTTAGTAAAAACAGCTAAAATCCTATCCTATCCTAGTGTGTTTTTTGTAAAACGAAGAAAGGATTAGGTATAAGCAATCACTAACGAAACCATTGTAAGGAGACTGGAGTGGCCAGGTCAAGGAATATACCATAAAACCGCATTTGCCCTATATGTCACGTTTATAGGATTTTGACATTCGCCACGAACGTGACAAGCTGTGATCCAGTGCTCGCTAGACCCCTTCAAAGAGCGAGGTCTCTCCTTGCTTACTACTAGACGGCGCTTGTGCATCAAACGCATGCGCCGCCTACTGGGGTCATTGTCGCTTGGACGGCAGACTCCCCAAGTCAACCGCCCACAGGCCACTAGTGATGGCACTAGTAATATAGCATAAAGCAAATGATATCGCGGTTCGCACTTTATGCTATAATGCTATAAAGCTATTTTGCTTTATATCGCATAGCACTATCTCTCTCTCTCTCTCTCTCTCTCTCTCTATCAACCGTCGAGCGTCCGTCGGGCGTCGCGTATAGCGTTAGTAACAAGTAGGCATATAAATTAAGCATGCTATAATAAAGCACATAAAATCGCATGCTTAAAAAATTAAGCATATAGCATTAAGCAAGTTATTGATTTATAGCAACTTTGAACACCACTACAGGCCACATGGAACATACTTACTCTTTGTCCTGACTGCCATTGCACCGGTATCTGAATAATGAATATTTACGGTTCAGAGTACTCGTTTGTGTATTTATCTGAACTCCGTTTTGTTCAGTTCGTTTCTATGATATTTTACCGGTTTTCACGGAGTGAAGTACATGGTCGTCGATTCACAAGGGTGCTTGAGCTTTACTGTCCGATCCGAAGCCGGATTTAATGTTTAGAACTGTTTACTTTTGCTACATCGAATAAACAATACCCTATCATCGTTAGCGTTGAATGTTAATAACAACGACCTCTGTGGTCTAGCGATTCGAGTTCCGGAATCGAACCCACAGGACACAAATATTTGTGTGGATAAAAACATGAGTATTTGTGTTTGTCTGGGTGTTTCCTATGTAAGTATTATAAGTATGTATTTACAAAAAAAAAAGTATATATGTATTATATCCATTGTCTAGTACCCATAGTACAAGCTCTGCTTAGTTTGGGACTAGATGGTGTTGTGTAAAAATGTCCCAAAAATATTATAAAAATATTATTATTATTATTATATACATATATAATAAAGCAAAATCTATAAAACACTTTTTTATTGTAATTTTTTTCACTGCCTCGTTAGTCTAGTGGTCCTAAGCGCGACTGGTACACTAGTGGTCCTGGGTTCGATTCCCTGGTCAAGCAAAATGTTATTGTTTTGAATGAAAATCTCAATAGCAACTCAGATTTGTACTCGATTAATGGTAATAGGCTCGCCCTCTATTACATGGGACGTAAAGATACCCGCGATACCTACCTACCTATCATTGACATGATAGGTAAGTACCTACCTACCTAACAACCTAACAACCTACCTAGGTTGTTAGGTTGTTAGGTAGGTTGGTATGACTACCAACATCTATGGCAGTCGTTAGTAGTAGTCAGAAGCCCATAAAACCTGATAACCAGTCTATTCTCAATAGACTGGTTATCAGGTTTATGGATATCGGTATTACCAAGGATATCGGTATTACCAAGGATATCGGTATTATCAAGGATATCGGTATTATCAAGGATATCTGTATTACCAAGGATATCGGTATTATCAAGGATATCGGTATTACCAAGGATATCGGTATTACCAAGGATATCGGTATTATCAAGGATATCGGTATTATCAAGGATATCGGTATTACCAAGGATATCGGTATTATCATGGATATCGGTATTATCAAGGATATCGGTATTATCAAGGATATCGGTATTACCAAGGATATCGGTATTATCAAGGATATCGGTATTATCAAGGATATCGGTATTATCAAGGATATCGGTATTACCAAGGATATCGGTATTATCAAGGATATCGGTATTATCAAGGATATCGGTATTACCAAGATATCGGTATTATCAAGGATATCGGTATTATCAAGGATATCGGTATTATCAAGGATATCGGTATTACCAAGGATATCGGTATTATCAAGGATATCGGTATTATCAAGGATATCGGTATTACCAAGGATATCGGTACTATCAAGGATATCGGTATTACCAAGGATATCGGTATTACCAAGGATATCGGTATTACCAAGAAATTATATTGCGGAGGTCTGATGGCAGTCGCTTGTGTGTGGTACTGATATTCAGCCGCATCTGGTTAGACTGGAAGCCGACCACAGCATAGTTGGGAAAAGGTTCGAAGATAATGACTAAGATCACATTGCTTACTAGATTTTTGTATTACACTTCTGTGCTACTGTATCATCATCAACCCAATACTATCCCCCTGCTGGGCACGGGTCCCCTCTCATATTGAGAGGGGTTAGGCTATAGTCCACCACGCTGACCTAGTGCGGGTTGGCAGACTTCACAAACCGTCGAGAAAAATCTCTAAGGTATGCAGGTTACCTCACGATGTATTCCTTCACCGTTTAAGCGAGTGATAATTAATTATTGATACGCACATGAATTCGAAAAGTCAGAGGTGCGTGCCTTGGGTTTGAACGCGAGACCTTCGACTTAGCAATCCAATGGTCATACCACAAGGCTATCACTGCTGTACTACTGTATACATCCTTTAATTTAGTCCTTGTAAACAATACAAAAAAATATTATTATTTTTACAATAAATGCGCACTTATTTTTCCCTTGTATTTTTAAGAAAAAAATAACAATGTGATGAGTGGACCGCGTTTCATTGTCAGTAATAATAACTTTACGATGATTACAGTATTAAATCTCCGTACGCAGCAACACTAAACAAAGAAAGTATGGAGTTAAAAAATAAGTGTTATTAATAAAGAAGGCAAGGAGAATGTAATTATAATGATGTACTTCCACCCCGCCCCTCCTTTTCATACGGGTAATTGGGTAGTTGTAACAAATGATTAATTACTATGCATAGCACGTGCACCCGTACACGCAACGAACTATTTTCTGAAGCTATAAATAATCTACTTAACTCGGATTAATTTTATGAAGGCACAAACAAAATATGAAGAATATTAGAAATTATGTCTATCTGGAATGTGGCAGAAAGTCGCCCAAAAACTACTTAATTATAAAATAAAATGTCAAAGTTTAAGCCGCAATATGGTAATGGCATAATACAAATTACCAATACGATATTTGATTATCATAAAAATAAATAAAAAGTAAAATAAGTACTAATTATATTTCGCCAGGTAAGACTTGAAGCTAACCCCAACCTTCTTAGTTGGGAAAAGGTTAGACGAGATTTGAAAACTTGAAAAATATATTTTTAGCTATCTGTTCAGTATCTAAACAGATGTGTTCATGACTGTACTGCACGCTTTACCAACGCCTACACTCATTCTCATTACTTTTCTCATCACATGTCACATTAAATTACACATAGCTTAAGTTGCATACTACAAAATTGTCTCAACGCATAAATTTCAAGACTAGTCCTTTAATGAAGACGGGACCACAAGCCGAGCTAAGCTTGGCTATATCTAGCACGAGTTAGCGAACGGTACAGTGAGTACAGTAGGCTTAAAGCTGTTTAACTGTTTAACCGCATAGGGCCGGGCTGTCACTCTGTAGCAGCTTGGCTTTGGAGCCTAACTTAATGTGACGCCGACTGTACTAACTTAATTAATAAACTGATTTAGATGAAAATAACAGTTTCCTGCATTGTCTATATACTTATATTGTAATTATTTTATTGTAGTCCGCGAAGAAACGTTGTGTTAGCAGTAGGGAGACTTTGACCCTTATACTGCCAACCCAACTATTCCTCTTTTGTACTCCTGGTATTACAAGCGTCTACAGGCTACGGTAACCGCTTACCATCAGGTGGACCGTACGTTTGTTTGCCACCTTATAGTATAAAAAAAATGACACTTGACCAACGGTAGTGGCGAGGTGGCAACCTATTGCAGTCAAATTGAACTAAGTGACACTAATGATTTGAATAATCATTTAGTAACACAATATATATATGAATAATTAAGACTATTACTTACTCTTATTTTCTAACATCGAAAACATCTTTGGCAATGATATCTACTTAACAATATTTCCCACAGCCTGACATAAAAACCTCATAAGTACCATTTTTTTTTTTTACCATCTCAAGCACAACTGAACATAACTTACGTTGTTACCTAATTCTCATAATGTAGTGCGTTTACCATCCTCAATATATAGCACATATAGTATATTTCTTACCTTACGGTAAATACACAATTTGCCAGTAGAATGGTCGGCATTGCGACGATTCCGCGATAGACGCAATAAGTCAACAAGAAACCCACGGGTAGTGCCTTATCTAAAATGAGTCGCCCCTGGACACGGGCCCGTGTCGACGGGATCAACTATATTTTTATACGAAGCCGTCAGCGCAAAAATTGTATAAGACATTTTTTTTGTATTCCCGCCTAACTAATAAAAATTATGGATTTCTAACACACGCGAATATAAGACATTGAAATGAAACTGCTATTTACGGATTTTTGGATGTCGGGATTAATAATATCAATATAACGCGATAAAAACGGTAAAAAGTAGTTTTATTTTAATGTAAATTAATTACTGATAACAATTTACTATGACGTGACTTATTATTACTATACCTACTATGACTAATATACTATTAAAATGATGCCCCGTGCTGTGATAGACATTTTTCGCCGTTCTCGTCGGTATTAACACTCATATTTTAGGAAATGGATGTAAGTACGGCATGCCCATAGTTATTGTCTCATGGTTGGGCCACTTTTGCGTTGAAAGCCTGTATATACGTTAAATAAGAAATACTGTCTGTTCTTTCCTTCCAAAAAACGGTGTACTTCGGTGCCAAAACGCTGATTACGAATTTTCTACAGCTTAAGCTTCCGTTTCTTGGTGCCAAAGGCTTTGTATATAAACAGGATGAGGTTTTCTTAAATAGAGCAGCAGTCGAAACTATGCGAAATAATGTGGACCAAAACTTCTTATTTCTTTTTGAAAAGGGGAATTCTTGGAATTTCGTAATAGCTGTTCCTTCTTTCCTTCCTGTTAATATCTTAACACCGATGTTTTATCTAAGTCTCGTATCTTGCAAATAAGTTTTATGTGCTTAAAACTACGGTATCTAATGAAATATAACAATAACGCTATCTATTGATGTAAATAACAAGATACCTACATACCATATATATAATACCTATAATTTGTCTTATAATATCGTAAAAATCAACTGGTCAAAATCATTCAAGTAGTTTAATTGCCGCCAAACCCAGTATTTTCAAATACGAACATTTACATTTAATTCATAAAGAAGAGCAAGATAGATATCGTCGTCTTTATGAAATCTAATTGGTGAAACCGTACTTACCACATATATATGTATATGTATATGTATATGTATATGTATATGTATATGTATATGTATATGTATATGTATATGTATATGTATATGTATATGTATATGTATATGTATATGTATATGTATATGTATATGTATATGTATATGTATATGTATATGTATATGTATATGTATATGTATATGTATATGTATATGTATATGTATATGTATATGTATATGTATATGTATATGTATATGTATATGTATATGTATATGTATATGTATATGTATATGTATATGTATATATATAATCAATATATATTGATTAAAATAAAAAGGATCTTTCGCTGCAATTTTTTATTCTTTGTAATTTGATAGTATTTTAAACTTCGGATGAATTTTCGTATGTGTATAAGTAGTATCCATTTTTCAATCTACCAAATTGGATATCTCTATTTCTCATAGTGACTATTTAGTCTCCACTCTACAGTTTAAAAAACTCAACCTGTATATGAGTCTATTAAATCTTTCACATTATTTTAAGTGATCGGCGACTGACATTGTTCGCACGTACATTATCTTTAAGTATCACAAAGACTAAATAATAGATGTCTCGAAGAACAATCGTACCTAATTGTTCGTTAAATCGTAAATAATACGTAGGTATAATAGCCAGAAAAATTCTAGGAAGTTTCCAGCTGAATAGTGACACTAAAGAGTTCAAGATTCTGGTTCGACAAACCTATTTATGTAACACGCCTGTTTTCCACGAAACGTTAAACACAAAGCACAGTTCAATGTACCAATCCAGGCATCGTCCGAAGGGAGGTGGGTTCTATCGTAGGGGTCATGAAAAAAATCATACACGTCACATTGACAAACAAGTAAAAGTAAGACAGTTCACGAATATTTTATAAATTATGACCTCCATGTGAAAAAAGGTGGCATAACCCAAGTGATAACTCCTGGTGTTGCAAGTGTCTATAGGCTACGGTAACTGCTTACCATCAGGTGGGCCGTATGCTTGTTTGACAACGTAGTAGAATAAAAAAAAATAAAAAAAATAGTACTTATTCTCCTAAATTAACTAACCACGTCGATTTTACCTAACATAGAAATTGGTGACATGTTATGAGCATTTTTAAGTATTGAATTGGAATATAGGGTACATAGAAATTGCCGTTAATACATTAGCAAACACATTGAGAAGTCACAGCTCCGCATTAATGAGGTATACGAAGACTGAGTCATGAGAAATTACACAAGTGAACCTTCCAAATAACACACTAGCACGACGCAAACACAAAACAGAAATCCGTTCATTCTATTGAAATTCGAAACGTTACCCACTGGCCGACATTGGGCTCAAGCAACAAATGTACCAACGTACCCCGCTAATGAAGCAGTAAATTCTCCCAAACTGAAGTTTCTCTAACGCTATGCCATTTCAAAACCGCATCAAATATTATTCACGACGGGTTGGACACCATGAATAATGGATACCAACCCGTGCCCAGCTTAGTGTCAATGAGATCACGCGCACCCGCTTCCATATTGGATTATTGCGAATAAATGACAAAAATGGTTTTCGATCCAACATCACGCCGCCGGCCCTCGGTACAGGATTCGTAAAAATGCAATTTGTATCACGTAGGATACCGAAATGAGCGAGATTTTCTCTCGTAGCGAATTCATTAAATTCCCTATCTTTGTAGAAGGTCTTATACTTAAAATACATCTCGGTATAGGTAATTATGGTAAAAAGATTCGGTCGGATGGCCCGCAGCAACACAGGTAAACATCGCCTCGTATTTTCCCTCCCTTGTAATTGAATAACGACCCCCGCTGGCTCAGCGGATGCTCAGAAAAATAATTCTATTACTGCCCTCTCTTTCTACGGCTCTCACTTTACACGGAATATTTTAAAAACAATATTTACTTACATTTTTATCGTCGTAAATCCAATTATTTCATAAACGTCATTGATTTTGCTGCTCCATGTCAGCAATGCATCAACCTGATGTAATAAATCTGGTTGATTTGCTTTGTGTTTGTGATTCGCAGAATTGTAGAGTGCAGCGTTCTGTTTGGATGTGAATTCATGACATTAAATTATTGTTTCACTGCGTTAAAATTATGTACCTACCTACATAATATGTATCCAACTGATCATTAATATATTTCCGTAATTATTCTCGGGATAAGCCCAGAACTTGGCTATGTTTTGTCCTAATATCGAGTATTTTCTTCTATATAATAATTAGAGACAAGACATCACACCATCACCTCAGCCTGTATTCCCCGAAGGGTTAGGCAGAAGTGTATGGTGGTGGTGATATTTTAAGGTATCATGTAATAAAGTGTGAGTCATGCAATAGATACGAGACATTTAAATACACATTATACAAGCGATTTGAGTATCTAAGATTAGAGGTAAATCCTATATAGGTACTGTTTTACCATGAACTCACAAATATAAAACGTCAACACTACCAACGGCTGCTGAGCGCAATGTATTGGGTTCGATACCTAGGCCGTGTAGTGTTATTGGATTTTTCTGTTATGAAATTCTATGTAGCCGCTTAGAGTCTGCCATTATTACTTGGGAACTTAAAATTTATAGCACTGTGTAACTGATCAGTTGATTAATTTTAATGTAGAATTTTGTTATTGTAATTATAATTACTTTCATTAGGTACTCAAAATAAGCAGACTTTGTAATATTTTGCAACTGGCCTAGGCCACCTGTATATGCCCCCTATTATACCTCAACCTCATTTTTTGAGGCAGTCATGTGTGAGATTATGTTATACCTTCATATGTAGTAATTACACTTTGATATAAACATTACTTATACATAGTTATATATAAAAGCGTTATGAATAAAATAAACATGAAAACTGAAGCCCAGCTTTCGCTGTGTGAAATAAAACATGGACCAATTAAGGAAAACGAGGTGGTCGTGCCTTCAGATTAATAACCTTAATTAATGGTTAAGGAGCCAGGATCATTAAAAGCTTCGGGAACTACTGACTGTAAACCTGTAGATTTTAGTGAAGGTCTGAGGCAATGACATGCTGAGCTCTTGATGTTGTTCTTAACGCCAGTATTGTTGTGAGAACAGAAATAACCATTCATCATCAACCCATATACTGTCCCACTGCTGGACACGGGTCTCCTCTGAGATTGAGAAGGATTAGGCTATAGTCCACCACTATAGTCCACGCTAGCCTAATGCGGTTGGCAGACTTATGAAGAGAAGTTAAGGTGCATGCCTGATTTTTCTCGACGGTGCGGTATGTGGTTTCCACCCGATATTTTCCTTCAATGTTTTTAAGCGAGTGATAATTAATTACATGATTTCGAAGTCAGAGCTGCGTGCCTTGGATTCGAACTCGAGACCTTGGCAGTCCAATGTTCATATCACTAGGCTATCACTGCTCACTGAGAAAACTGGAACAACCACTACTAGAACAGAATTAACACAGCCACCTCCCCAGGAGTCAGGCTCGTCTGACTCCGTTTATAATATAATGAGATTCCATTCTAAAAAAAAGGTACCTAACATAATTAATAATGTAATTTTTGTACAAACTAGGAATGATTTTCTTGTAAATGCACGGTTGGGGTTTTTATAAACAAATATTGTTTAAAGTTATTTAGAAAAGGAAAAATTGGACCGCGGGCAGGATTCGAACCTGCGTCTTCTGGTTAGGTACACCAGATGCTATGACCACTAAGCCACCGCGATACCTACCCGTCATGTCGAATTTTTCCTTCACATACTGAATTTACGTCTTTATGGTGACGTCTAAATATTGTTTAATTTCCAGCAAGTGATAATTAGGAGGACAACCTCTTATTATCACTTGTTGGTAATCAGGACAACCTGATGTGTAGGCTAGGTAAGGAATTTCAATAAAACCGCAACTACAAACTGTTCTAAGCTCGTTTATTTCATAAATCAATTTCGTGACATTACTAAATCTTGGTAACGAAACCATAGCGCGATCAATTTGGCCTCAACGCCATCTATCGAGCTCGATGACAACTTTGGATTTCGCTACGATCTTTTATGATTTCGAACAAATATACATACAACATTGTGAAGAAAATAACTCACTCCTAATACTCCTGGCGACACGTTTGGCGACGCGGCTGACCGATCAGCTTCTGCGTCGCGGGTTGTGGATTCGATCCCCGCACGGAACAAATATTTGTACGACCTACATGTAGTTGTTCCGGGTCTGGGTGTTTGTGTTTGTGAAAATTTGTGTTTGTAAACGCACCCACGATACAGGAGAAAATTCTAGTGTGGAGCAACGTTTTAAAAAAAAATAGAGTTACTAAAATGTAAAGTAAGAAGGCAATCAAAGTGTCAAACTAACAGGTGCAATGAACTCGTAAAAAAACTCGTAGTAAAATGTATGGGAATTGGTAAAAATTATGGCGACACAATTATTAACCCAGGGATCGATGTCGTAAAAATAAATGATCAGTTTTATGGCGTCGGCGCGAGTCCAATTTTATGACGTGGGAATTTCAGTAGCCGCATGGTATAATATTACGCTTATCTCATGAACGTCCCAGACGAAGTTTGGATTAGATTTACCGAAAGAAAAGTTTTACTGTTGCAAATATGTTAATATTGTACATCACATTATCATAATACACACACAGGCACACATTCACTCCCACACACACACACACACGTCCACACACATAATTTATGAAGCGTTCTCATTCTTTTATTTCGGATTAAATCTAAGGATTCTAAAAAAAAACAAATGACATTACGTAAAAATTCGCTCAAGTATATTGATATTATTAATCCCGACGTTTCGGACCCTTTACAGCGTCCATGGTCATGGGTAGACTGAGGTGGTGGGCGTCTTGATGATATAATTACTGACAGCTACTGATAAAATCCGTAAAAAGTAGTTTTATTTCAATGTATAATATTCGCGTAAATGTCAGAAATCAATAAATTCGCTCAAGATTAATTATTGTAAACTTTTGTTAATAAGCAGTTATCTATTCAAAATTGTATGGAATTCGATTCTTTTCATCAAATAAATACAAAATAATAATATCTCCGTCTGAATAAATCGTACAATTTTTTACGCAAACCCGAAATAACTTAGTAAGTGTCGCGTTTCCCGGATCTATTCAAAATTTGTATGAAGCATAACGTTACAATTACGTGCACACTTTACAACGATATGTACGCGCCAACAAATTGCATTCCTCTCCTCACAGCTAGATATTTTGCCTTGCCGTACAAAGGGGGATATGACACGCGTTATAAATTGTCTATCCATAGTGCCGTACCGGTTGCGGACACGAAAACATTAAAATGACAAATTGTTCATCGCTGTGATTCCATTTTTCACGACGAAGGAGGTACGCCCCAGCATTACGGCGTAGATGTACGTATATTAATTCGCGCAATTTAATTTACGTCAACGATTGACGCGGCAAATTGACGAAAAAACGCTGCGATATTTTTTTTTTATTCATAAATTTCTTATTGATTGCCCGGTCTACGATTGATTTGGAAAAGTTCACGGGTTACTGAACGCTGAACGTAATAACCCAGCGTTGGCGATGAATTTCATAATTATTCTTGCGTTGATTGAATATTTGTTTGGAGTAAGAAATTTAAACTAGAATGAATTTAAGTACTGCTAATCATTAATAACTTACTAATTGTAATTAGTTAATGAAGAGATTCGATCGATCTTTGGCACGCTGTGATTGGGAATCGTATCACAAAATTAGGGTCAGTCTGTTGATCAAAAAGAGCAGTTAATATTAGAGACTGGAGTACCTACGTCATAGTGTTGTCTATTTTGTGCCTTGTTTATTTGAATTTCAGGTCAGGGAATAATTAATAGAACTAACTCTGTATTATTATAAATAAGAAGTAATAGAGAGTTAACAGGATATTCAGATCCAGTATAAGCTGACGTCTTAGGTTTTAAGCGGTTTAAAGAGGTCATCTTTGTAGTAGAAATGAATGGTCCGTTGTGTAGCCTTATTTTATTTAGTTATTCCTCAAATATAAACAAGATACCTATGTATAGCCTCATCCTCATCCTCCAAGCCATTTAACAACTATATTGGGGTCAGCTTCCAGTCCAACCAGATGCGGCTGATTTTACACAAGGCGTGATATCAAAACTCCGGAGCCCAATTTCTGGGTACCCGATATCCTGAGGATAGGCTGGTTGTCAGACTTTTTGGGTTTCTGACTACCACTAACGACTGTCATAGATGTTCGTATGACAACCGCGACCGATAGCTTTACGTGCTCTCCGAGGCACGAAGGAGTCTGGAATTGTTAAAAATGGTCACCCATCCACAGACTGGCCGTGGCTTGCGCTTCTCATTCAGTTCGGTTGATCAGCGTAGTTACTCATTACTTAGCTACGAGTCCCTCCTACGTACATATTAGTCACAAAATTATATGCCATTATTCTACTAGAATTATTGTATAGAGATAGAACTTGTATAGAGATAGAAGAAGGACATAAGTTACCTTTTGCCTCAAAAACTCCTTTGGAATACAAGTAAATCTGCTAGCTACAGCTAGTTACTAAACTTAATTCTTTTCAAAATTATACAACCAAAATCAAGTTGTCAAGTTTCAAATCTGCTAGAAGTACAACTATAACAACAGTCAAAATACAAATTACGTAATTCAAATTCACGTTTAAATTCAAGTTAAAGTTTGTCGTCTGCAGCCCCCAGTTACGCTTGAGCGAATGTAATGCTCAAGTTTAACTTTTTTGGAAGAGTAAATGCTTAAGCCCCTTGCACACGTATTACACGTGTAGGCGGCATATCGGTGTCGATTGCTGAGCCGCTATCGCTCGCGAGAACGATGACAGTAAAAGGTGGCTACTGATCACACCGTTGCGTAATATAGAAATGATAAAGTTGTTTTTAGCAATTTCGCTTTGGCAATAGGATTATCGTACCAAACAAATATTTATGTGACTTACAAATTCCTACTCTTCCTGTTTTTGCATGAAGATTTACATATTTATCTACTTATTCAGCGTATTGTGTGTAGTTTATACTTTACCAATAGTATGTTGTAATGTTTATTTTTGTGTGAGTGCCTATTTTTTAACTCGGTCTTCTCAACTCAAAGGTTGACTCGCAGATAATGCCATATGACATTAAGTCCGCCTTACGTGCTAATGTTGTAGGAAATATATATAAATTATTTTACTTGATTGCCCACGATACGGGAAAAAATCTTAGTGCGGAGCGAATATTTACAAAGTATAATAATAGTCGAACGCAAAAAAAACATGAAAAATATATATTCCAGGGTGTTGCAGTTAATGTAACAATGACGACGAAAAACTAAATAACTCAGTGTATATACAAGCTTCCTACGAGAAAATATGACGTAATTAATTTTAACCCTGTCCCTTTTATTATTACAATAAAACTTCAGCCGGTAGTTAGCGCGACGCTTGGCACTTTAATTATAGCTGAAATTGCATAGGAGTCCCGCGAGTGGAAGACGTGAAACTCCAACATCGATCTAGGTCACCCCGTAAAAATAACAGCTCCGTTTCACCGTTCTTCTAAGACGAGCAAAATAACCGAATTTATTCATTGTTTATATATTTATCGAACATATCCACACAAACGACGCATTATATCAGAATTTTCCGACTCAAAGCACAGATCAGTTACAAAGTTGTGCAAGACGCGTATAGTTTAGTCGTAAAGTCTTGCTATCAACCAGAGACGGCACTTAACATGGAAGACGAAAGAAATCACACAAAGAGACAAACGGATTCGTGATTTCCGAACCTTATCTGGGACATAAACGAGTGTCGTAAAACGATTATCAGTCATCTACGCAATGTTCGTGTAAACACGACGAGCCCGCGTCGCTTGCCACTCGCCGTGTAAACAACAGCCTGTAAATGAACAAGCGAATATAATTTATTGGCGGCAAAGCGCTCACAACGGTGTCATTACCGCTCACATAAAATCGCTTAAATTCAAATCGTCGTGTAGGTCCCGGCGCGGTCGCGTAGGATTGAATCGCTTAAGCGACAATGTCGTTTCGGTTCGCCTCAAATTACTCGAATGGGTTTTCGATATACCGCCCATTTGATGGCGAGCCCTTTTAAGTTAGGTGAAAGCTCCTAGCAAATTGTACCCACTAGCCGTAATGGCAACACGTAGTATCTATTAGGGCGCCACTCTATAGGCACTTGCGGATGAAGAAACTATCACTTAGGAAATGAGAAATACCTCCCGAGAAGCTCCAACCTAATTCTCTAAAACTAGAATACCCTTAGATTTGTTCATTAGATTTTCTCGTTATCTTTTACAGATTATCTGGTCGAGGACTGGCCATCATTTCACAACTACAGGTTCTCTTATGGTAAGAGAACTGAATGAATGAATCTGGAAAATCCGTGAGAAAGAAAGAGCGGCCTGTTTGAAAAACACGAGGACTCTGTAAGAGATTTAGATTTGTTGGTTCCTCAAAATTACCCCGATTCCTTAAAAAAATAATGAGAAGCTCGAAAAGTTTATATACCCCGGTTTGAACGTCGGTCATAACAACGCGAAGTTTTATTTAACTTTAAAAATGCGGAATAAATGTAGAGCCATTCCTTGTTGTCTTTCAGTCCTCTGTAAACTCTGATGGTCCGAAAAACTAATATTTTTCGGAGAGAAGTTTTTATTACATTTGTTATGATATCCATGAAGTAGATCCTGCGATGAATTTAGAGATCCGCTCCGTGATTTCACTAAAAACACTTTGAAGAGTGGCGGCGCGGCTCCGGCTGGGGCTCGTGCAAAATACTTGAGTTATATAACTTTATTCCCACCACTCCTGTGACGGCTCCAATTTATTTTGCTTTTATTTGGAGAGTTTGACTTCGGTTATTTTGAATTGCAGCTGTTTTATGGGGTCTTTAATAACAAGCTGAGAAATATAACGTTATTATTTGCTTGCACGTTCAGTGTAGCGGTTAGGGTGGTCACCGCGTGTCATGGGTAAGATTCCCACCCGAGCAAATATTAGTGTGTTCCAAGGATATTTGTTTCAAGATCGAATATACTTTGTGTCCGTTAATTATACATATGTACTTCACATATTAGTGTGTCCTGCTTGATCCCTAGTAGAGGAACTGTCTTTTAAAATGCAATCCATTCAAATAATACCATTAGAACGAAATTAACAAAAACAGTAGAAGGTATCGACCTAAGAATAAGTGGTTTCATTCATCTATTCTTGTGTGGAATCTATTTTTCCAACCAGGCTATATTAAGAAAATTTAATTTTAGCTCAGGTCGTAGACTGTTATGGCTTCGTACAAAACACCTACGAGAATTAAAGAAGTTAACGTGCTCTCACATAATAAATCTTTATCCCTTAATAGTTAGACAGAGATATACGATAATGTACACCCACAATTCGCAGATATATTTTTAGATCCCATGTAATAAAGATCCTATTGCCATTATCTGGAGGCAAAGCCAAACTTCTCCTTTTCTGTAGAAAACTCATAACACTTCGCTTGACCTGGGAATCGAAGCCAGGATGCCATGCACAATAGCCGTACTTGCTTGCCGTGTTAGCATTACAAGTATGTCGTAACAAATTGTACCCTACAATCCCGTGATGAGGTATTACGAGTATATCCCATCTAATAGTATAAAATAATAATTATATACTAGTCATAATTATGACGAAATCTGTGGTCTAGTGGTTCAAGTGTGGGACTGCTGATCAGGAGGTCGTGGTCGATCCCCACAGGACAGAAATAATATTTATGTGATTAACATACCTAAGTGTTTGTGTCTCGGTGATTATATTACCTTATAAATACGTAATTATATAAAAAAAAATAAACAACCTATTTATTACCATTTCCAGAACAATTCAATAACACGGTCTAGGTTTGTGAATTCCAAGCAAACGATGTACGAATAAGCTTTAACAAATTAAATTGTGATGCTTACACAATTTAATTTGTAAAAGCTTATTGCACTTAATGCTATTTTCTTTTACGGGTACGGTTTACGTGCTTCATTTCCTTTACGAAGCAGGTATCCAATCGGGTGAGACCTTCTAAGAGTGTTACCAGAATTGGTTGAGCTTTAAGTAGGTACTAAGGTACTAAAGTAATGTGCTAGTAAGAATCTATAACATCGTATCTGTAAAACAGGTTTAGGTACCTTTTATATGTTTTTTTTACTACTAGATCCATTCACTTTATTTAGTAAATTGTACTTTGATATTTGGGCTTTTAGTCTTTAATTTAATTATAGGTAGTCCAAATCGTCGACACTTTTTCGCATTGTGGTCTCTAAGCCGTTTTATTTTTGTTAGTAATTGTTAGTTCGTATTAACTGAATCTGTATTTCACACTGTCTCTAAGCCAATTACGGTGATTCACTAATCGGAAGAGCGCCTGCTGAATATGAGGTTCTACGTTTTGGTTCCTAGGTTAAGCAACTTTTTTTATAAATTTCTAATGAGCAGCTCAATTTATTTTCAACGCTGCTGTATTTACACCCATACCCGTAACTACTACCTGTAGATCATACGTAAATATTGGACTGGAGAAGTACCTCCGCCACTATATAACACTGCTTTGAGCTGTGTTTTTGTTCCTTACGATGAGCAAGGTTGCCAGTGCTCCGCGAGGAAACGTATGTTGACAGTGGAGGGGACTTTGACCCTTATACTGCCAACCCAACTATTCCTCTTTTGTTTTACAAGGTCGGCAAAGAGCAGGTGCCCTTGTACAAATGCTTTTGGTGTTGCAGGCGTCTATGGGCTTCGGTGGTCGCTTGCCATCGCGTGTTCGGGAATCAAACTTGTCCGACCCGTTCGCCAAACCTACTGACAAGCTTAGATTTGAGGATATAGGCTTGATAATAGGCTATGTTGACAGATTAGCATGGTAGCCATAGCTGTATTAGATACAACATGATATTTAACCGACAGGAAATCTATGATAACAAATCATATCAAGTGTACCGTTCAACTTTAGGGCTCACGAGTGATTGGGCCAATAAATTGTGCCACAAACATGCGCAAAACATCAACAATTTCATACCGACCGATACCGACCGATACCGACCTGACAGCAGCAAATTAATGAACACCGGTCACAGCGGATTTATTAGGGTACCGCGGGGAGTGTGCTCTGAGCTCTCATCGATTACAGTGCTCCAGTGATTCCCAGCTTTGGTTCAATATGCTCTTTGAACCGTACGGAAAGGGTTAGTGCTTACACAAACGTTCTTTTTTCAAACTAGCTAACCCAGATTTCTCTTGAGAATCCAATCGGGATTATTTCGTCGGTTATTGAACGGACTCTATTCATTTGGGACACGTCATTATTTTAACAAACAAAAGGACTGGTAACTTTTTTGAGGTCATATATTTCTACTGCTAGTTCTAGTTAAGAATGATCACCCATTCACAAACTGAGCGCGGCCAGCGCAGCTTAACCTTTCATATGGGTTGATCAGCGTAGTTTTAACTTAGCCACGAGCCCCTCAATATTTTCAATGTACCTAACCTCTGTATTTGTTTATAGAATACCGCCTCATTAAATTACTAAAGCTAACAAATATTCTGGCTCCTAAATAACGAGAGTACTTAATCTGAATATACTGAATTTTATTATAAACATGAATAGTTACTATTCTATTGGCGGACTACCAAAGTACAAAATTACCTAAGCGTGCGCTCCCGTTAAAAGCATCTTATTTAGTATTCAAACTTAGTATAGAACGTTGCCATTCAAATTGAGATACATAGAGAAGTGAAAAGACTGCTTAGTTGTAGTACTGTGGGCCCGAGTTGAATGAAAATACCCAACTGCTGTAAAGAATACTTAAATAATTCGTAATGGGCTTAGTTTACTACAATAAACATAAAAATAACATACCGTCACGCCTACATTCCCCGAAGGTTTAGGGAGAGGTGTACTAATTTACACCTCTTCCTAAATCTTCGGGGAATACATAACACAACCACAGTTAGCCAGTAAGTTTAGGTCCTATTGTCAGTAGCGGAGCACAAACTTCAAGCTGCTACTGAGAATTTCATAGAGAAACCCATTTTTTTTTTCAAATCAAAGTATTTGAAAAAATAAAGGCTCGACCTGCAAATCGGACCCAGTGCCCAAAGCTGGACGTGAAATCCTATGTACGATTTCGAGATAGAGCAAAGTGTAAAAAAAACACAGCTGTTTCTTCCATTTGGAAGTTCTCAATAGTAGTTCAGGTAAAACTACTACCAGGTGTGAATGTGCTCTGGTTCGATGACGACAAATTAAGTAGAAATTATATAAAGTTAACTTTAAGACTTCGCCCTGGACACTATCCATTCGCCCTGGACATAGACTAGATTATCCATCGGCGAAATTTGCATTCCTTATGAAAAAAGCCGATACTCCAAATTGCAGGGAATGCAATCAGAAAGAGGACGTGCAACATTTGGTGATGGATTCTGTCCGGAACAGAAGAGAGAGGGAATCACTTTTGAAGGAGCTAAAACTAAATAAGCTGGATGTAGGTTTAATACAATCAATTTTATCTCAACCAACTTCAGAGGTTGCTAAAAGAATATGTGGCTTAGCATATATTTAACAACTTATGCATTGTAATTTAAGTAAGCAACTATGTTATAGATTAGGTAACATAACATTGTTAATGGCACGATGGGGTTGTAATATATTTTTAGATAAAAGCCCCTAAACAATAAAAGAATAAAAAAAACGTCATGAAAATGCAGCCAATCTTAATAATTGCTATAATTAGATACTATTATATAGCCTTCCTCAAGAATTAGGCTAAATATTATTTTCAAACAAAAAACTGCTTTATTATATTATATTATAAATTACAAAATATACCGCAAATAAATTTTTACAGCCACTGTCGGCGAAAAGTTCGTTTCACTAAAAGACTAATAAAATTCTCCAGATCGAAAACTCTAGAAGCCTGTCGTCAAAGATATAGCCAATAAAACAGCCTATCAAAACGTAGCCCATGATAAATGTGTGACGATTCATAAGTTTTGTTCGCGAACCATTTCTAAATCGCTAGAATGTATTCTTTACTAAAAACGTACTATTCTTGTATTGAATAACTCAGAAAAAGCCGTAGATTAATGGGCCCATCCATTTTGGCAAACGGAGCTATTTGTAATCTGAATTGTAGATTTTCAGTGTAGATAATGTTTGTTTACCTAGTGGTCGCAAGCATGGTTGTTGGACTTGAGGTTTTGGGTTTCCCAGGTCGAGCTAAGTATAATGGGATTTGTGGAATTCTCAGTAACAGCTCAAAGCTTGTATTAGTGCCCAGATAATGGCTATAGGCTCACCCTCTATTAGAAGTAATCTAAAACATAACGGTAAATATCTCAGTTATATCTCTAACTAAGCCTTTGAATATAGGCGTGATCGTACATTTAGATGTTAAAAATAAATCTTCAGTCTTTCACGGGCACTATACTTTTTTATAATAATAACTTCAGTATGTATATGAAGTTGAAATCTCAACAAACCTCCCTGCAGCATGGCACAAATACCCCGCGATCCATTTATGCCGCCTTCTGAGCTCAAATCACGTCCGTGAGAGGATTTTCCATTCTCTTCTTACTGCTGTTTATTTGATAAACACTGCGCTTATAATATTACAAATGGTGCTTCGCTCCTCCGTGTAAGAATTTAACTTTAGAGACGTTTATAGAAAGTTATTGAAAATAAGATAAATTTAAAAACTTTAAGAATATTTCAAACCTTTTTTATTGATGTTGGTTGATCTAGTTACTTTTAAAAACAGATAGGTAAAAAAATACTATATTTTTTATTGAAATGAACATACAATATCAATATAGGCGATTAAATCCATAAAGAGTAATTTTATTTCAATTAATATTAATATTATAAGTTTCAGAAATCAATTAGTATTTTTTACTCATGTTGCCTGCCTCTATTTCTATCATTTTTGAAACTTTTGAATGCATGCACTCAAAGCTTATCACATATTTATATCATCATAAGTTTTATCGTAATCATCTGGTATGTGAAAACATACTTAGACTTTACACAGTGCAGTGAAAAACAGAAATCTATTACTTAAAATTATCTAGCTAATAGGTATAGTATAATTTAATAAAATTAAATAATAATATATAATTCCCAACTTTTCTGGCGATAAAATCCGTAAAATTAGTTTTATTTCAACGTCGTTTCATATTCTTAAAAACTAACATTACTTCTAAGCTTAGATAAATAGCAACATCATCATCAGCAACCCATATACCTACTGTCCCACTGCTGGGTACGGGTCTCCTCCAGAATGAGAGGGATTAGGTTATAGTCCACCATACTGGCCTAGTGCGGATTGGTAGACTTTAGAAACAAACACACACTGTCGAGAAAAATCTCTGGTTTCCGCACGACACTAGCAACATATCTAAAAAAATTAGAGCGAAATCAAATGCTGTTTTTTCACAGAGTTACGCTACGTAATACGTTCACGTGGAACTTTCCTCGAGGATCACTGATAAAGTTTGCTTCATATCTTTTTTGTGGTCATTGAATTTGTTTGCCGTCGACTCGCCACCGCGCTATGGAAGTTTGATGAAAACTTTATGTACTTTGTAAGGATACTTCTGGCCTCTTTTGTATGACTTATATTCGAAACAAGTTTGAACTCTTGAATGTTTCCCTAAGTAACTTACAGATGCACGTTGTGAAATTAAAATTAAGTTACTCTTTATTTACTGTTAAAATAAATTTAGGAAAGTTGAAGCTAATAGAAGAAATACTTTGCTTTAACTAAACTAAAATTACTATAAGAATATTTTCGTACTCTTAAAGTCTTAATAACATAATAAACTGCCACCTTAGTCTAATGGTCCTAAGCGCGACTGCTACGCTAAGGTTCGATTCCCAGGTCGAGCAAATTGTTTTTTAATTGGATTTTTCACCTCGTAGCACCTCGGAGTTTGGATTTGTGCCCGCTTAATGGCAATAGGCTCGCCTCCTATTGGACATGGGAACTAAACATATCGGCGAACTGTGAGTGCACATTGGTGCATTTCTTGAACATACGAGACTATTTCTGTGCAAAATTAAAATGAATAAAATGAGCCATTTCCATAAGTCTCTAACCATAATTAAAAACGCATTGCGGATGAGTTTGGTGCAAAAGTAAGTACCTATTCCTGTTTCACGTGTAAACGGTGCCCCCTTGGTATCATCTCATCACCATCTTTTGTGACACCCATGGGACACGTTAAGATTGTCCTATTGTATTTGGTTTTCTCATAAGTCCAAGACGTTTATTTGCTCCCAAATACGCTTAATAAAGAAGGAAATTACATTGCAAACCGCCTAACAAAGAATATAACAATTTCAGTATAACACTGAAGGCTCATTAGTAAGATAAAAGGGATCACAAGCCACCGTGATATTGAAAGCAACTTCGTCATCGTTATAATAAGAGGTTTTTCTTTCATTTTCAGGTATTAGACGCCGCATATAACGCCGACCGACTAAAGATGAAATCGTAAAAGCTTTTGACAGCCCACCGTAAAAAAATGACAAAGGGACTTCATATGAAGAATCCTCTTTTTATTTAGGTTTCGAGTCCGCTCGTAAAATGTGAAGCCTACTAATAAAATGTGTGCTCGAAGATTGTATTCAACTCTCCCCTTTTTGTACGGTCGTTTTTTGAATAACAATAGAATTTAATTCGGACTCGTGCGCAATTTCCGTATGTTTCCATTATTCGTTTCCATCCTTTGTGAATGTCAAACTATGTATAATATTGGTTGCTCTTTATAATCAATTGTTGGTGTCGTAACGCGCTGTAAATAAAAATGGGAAACTCGATAGAAATTCACACAATCTTATGATTAGGTGGTAAAAACCAGGTAGTGAATCAGGTAGCTAATTTAAGGTCATTAAAATAGTATCGTAAGCAGTGATAGCCTAGCGGTATGACCATTGGACTGCCAAGTCGAAGGTCTCGAATTCGAACCCAAGGCACACACCTCTGACTTTTCGAATTCATGTGCGTATTAATAATTAATTATCACTCGCTTAAACGGTAAAGGAAAACATCGTGAGGAAACCTGCATGCCTTAGAGATTTTTCTCGACGGTGTGTGAAGTCTGCCAACCCGCACTAGGCCAGCGTAGTGGACTATAGCCTAACCCCTCTCAATATGAGAGGAGACCCGTGCCCAGCAGTGGGACAGTATATGGGTTGATGATGAAAATAGTATCTAATACTAATACTAAGTTCAATAAAGAAACCATTAGATAATAGAGCCAGAGGTTATACGCTAAAATTAAAATGTACTTATCCTTAAGGTACAAAATACAGGATATTTTTATTTTCGAGTAATTGAATTTAGTGATCCTAAATTAAGTAACGTTTCATGAGAGGAGACCGTATCCAGCAGTGGGACTGAATATAAAGGGATTTAATAGAGAGATAATTAATATACATGGGTTGATAATGAAGTGTATGTAAAAGATTGTTTGAAAAAAAAACTGTGTGATTGCTTGAAAGAAATATACCAACCAAATCAAATCACATTAAACGTTTTTATCTAATAATCTCCCATTAGGGGTACCTACCTACAAATAGACATTGAAATGTCAAAAAAAGAAAATTTCGAATAAGCAAAGAAAATAAAAAAAAATTGTAATAGTAAATTAAGATTTGATTTTAAACGCACAAAGGTGTCCAATCATGTCCTTGAAGCAAACAAAAAGAACCCATCTTAACACAGTGGCATTTAAGCCAAAAACGTCTTACTTGACCTCAGTAATAGCACTTTCCGTGATAATAATTCTTTGAT
Source organism: Acronicta alni (assembly GCA_964056405.1). Classification (NCBI taxonomy): domain Eukaryota; kingdom Metazoa; phylum Arthropoda; class Insecta; order Lepidoptera; family Noctuidae; genus Acronicta; species Acronicta alni. Next base: position 8,393,391 of record OZ043927.1, on the reverse strand, counting down.
GTAGCACCAGGGAGCAATTCTCATTTAGCAATGTTGTGTACATGGACTTGGTCCGGCAATTATGTACTGCCGAAGTGTCGGAAGTACTCGGAATGGACATGAGTTGTTTAATTGAGATGAAATGCCCGCCCCTGGGACCCGGCCGCGCAACTTGGTGATCAAACTACCGTGATACCAATTTATAAAGCAAGTACAATTTAAATGGAGTTTGCGAATGTTGCCAGTTATTAACAGCGATATAATTGATGTTTATTGCATTGGGCGTAGTATTTCAACTATTTCAGTTGATCATATTCCCAATAAGTTCTATAGAAACGATTGTCCCCGGTTTTCACAAATGATAATTTAGTGGCGAGTGTGCTAAATTTGGGATTCTACGTTTGGTTTTGGGTATAACCGCTAATAACCGTATTACATCTTAGTCAGATGATAGTTGTTTTATTAATATTACAGCTTACGTGAGTCTTTTACGTAAATAGTTGTTTCGAGTAGTTTTACAATGGCTTGACGATGATTCGTAAAATAAATATGAATTGGTTGTAAAATATATATGAATCAGTAAGTACAGTAAGTATATTTTTAAAATATTTTTTTAAATATACCTACCGTAAACTATCTAACTAGTCACGTGATCATAAGCGCGACTGCTTCGCTAGATGTCTTGGATTCGATTACAGTAATTCTTGTTATCGGAAATAATATGTAAAAAGAAGTGAATACTTCCCATGTTTAGTTTGTTTACTTTTAAAAAGTATGAAATCGAACTTAAGTATAAATCCGATAACTTCAAAATCTTTACTGAACCAAACCCAATCATTATCAAACATGTAGTTTATCAATAAACTTTTCAGAAAACTGAGTTCACGCATTTGTAGTGTATTTTCTGTCGATGTTAACAATACAGGACCATCTCGGATTAAGTAACTATACTCTAGCAATATATCAAACAAAAATAATGCTGAAATCGCTTCATTAACTAAAGTAAACTTAAAATATATCTACGAGTAATTAATTATATACCTACAGACGAAACCACCAATTTTTTTATAACTGGTCACACTTACCATAACACCTAATTCCCAATTTCATTTTCAATTCCTAATTAATTTCCCTAATAGCCCGATATTCGATGTCAATAGGTACAATTTGTAAGAGTGAAGTAAAACAGTTAGCTTATGTGTGGTGAAATTGACACCTATTAAATTAATTGCTCCCCTCATCACTCTATCAAAATATGTATGGTTGGCAGCAGAGAAAATACTTTTGTTGCAGAAGTTTAATTGGTTCCGATGTTAGGGGCCCGCCGAGTCGATAAACATGCGCAATTCCTAACAACGTAGGTATTATTTTTGGGAAACATGATAATTGGACGATCCAATTGATGCATTCATATTTCCGATTGGGTTTTGTCGCCTATTCGCAACTTCTAAGTTTTTCTGTGATGCGGAAAGTCTTCATAGATTGTCCACCGCCACGAGAGGTATCAGGGTATGTTGGATTCTTACCGACTAAAAACCAGTCTTTCCTTTCCTTGGATTGTGGTCGAATCTAAATATTAGCTTGGCTATACCACGGCACAATAAACAAGTGACTACTGGGAACCGCTTATGTTTCTTTTCTCATAGGAAACAAGTTCAAAATACTATTCTTTTTAAAGTATTTTTAAGACGTGAGTTTCTAGTAATAGTCCACCTAATTCCAGCTGTTGTAGTGTGGTAGTTTCGGTCTGGTTCCTCCCACCGCTGGGTAAAGGGGTCTTGCTTCCCTCCTTCCAAGCTGCCATATTTTTAACATATTTTTGACAATCTTTCTGCTCATCGCGCCTTTACGTCTTGGCCGTGCAGTATGAATTTAATGTAATTAAAATTCATTTCACAATGTAGTTATTGACTCTGGTAATAATCATAAGAAAATCTATAGAAATAGCAAAGCTTTGATAAGGAATAAACCTCATTTTTAATAAGATCTAGCGATTCTAAAAACGGAGAGGTTCGCTTAAATTATAAATTTTATTTTGATCAGAATACCTTAATTTAATTATACACAATTTATGCTTCATGATCTTATTATGCCTAAATTCGTATATAATTTATTTGTTAATCCGATTAGGGTATTAAAAAGATATATATAAATATATATATACCTATTCGGTCGCGGGATAATCCCCAGATCCAATAAATTGAAAGAAGCTTTTGTGCGCATTTAACATGATTCTGAGAAATCTGTGGCGTGATTTTACTGAGATACTTTATACTTTTATAGAAAATTAAAAAAAACAATTAGATTTGGTTGAAAATACATTATTATTTGTTAATCATTGAAAAAATATGTATTTATAACTTGATTAATACCGTAGGTATACCGTAGGTATACTTGTTTGCCACCTCAGTAGTATAAAAAAGGGATTCCCGCTTGAACTTGAAAAGAGGAGATATTGGAATTGCCACCTGTCATAAAGGACTTCAGGACTTTACACATACATCAAACCCAGCCACTATGACAATTTACTTATACCGTACTATTACTGCAACTACAGACTGGTAAAAAATACATGAGTAATTTTGATTTGAGTATTCAATATGAATTAAAACCCATTGTTTGTTCAGCAACTAATTTACTATTCCCGCAACTAACATTAAATATCAAACTACAGTTGAAGTACAATAACATTAATGATACAAGTAGTCTGGCATCGACCCCTGGTTGTAAAATATATATGAATCAGTAGTTTAATTTGTATATCGGTAGTTTCCGAACTTGGCAACTTGCCACCTACAAAGCAGTGAAAGTCCGGCTTCGGGCATAATCGAATTTTAAAATATTGATCTTCAATACCAAGTAGGTACATACAACCGCCAAATTACGTCATAAATATACACGAGTATATTCGTTTTTCCCTACGTTTTCGTCTAAGTACATGATATGTAGATAAAGGTATAGAATAGTTGTATTTAGTAGAAATACAACTATTCTATAGAATTTTTCAACGTGCAACAAACAAAGGGGCAGAAATACCTTGAACATACTATTTGTCATATAAAATTACTAGCCCGCTCTGGTTTTGCAGGGGTGCAATGTATTAAACCCTTCGGGACGAAATTATCTAAATGTTAGTGAAAAGCGCATTAAAATCTGTAGCATAGTTTAAAAGATCACAGCGTACAGAAGGACAGACAGCGGGAGCGACTTTGTTTGTAAAGATGGATAGATATTAGCTTATTATACGATTAGCTTAATACTTCGACAAAGGCTGGCTTAAAAAATCCATTAAATAATGTAACAACGCTACTTAAAGAAGTCGAACATACCTGTCGAGTATAAACACCATTTAGGTACATTTCCATACATGCATTTTTAAATTAAATAAATAATATCTCAATAATTTCAAAGTGGAGACACTCATAAAATGATGTGTCAGTATTTCTCAAAGTGGGCTAAATCGACCGGTTCTGAGCGCTGGAGGCTTTGACGAGGCAGTTGAAGATGAATCTTCTGCCTACTATGTTCTTTCAGAAGAACCAAATATTCTACAAATACGTTAGACATAATATTGGCAATACTTAGTATTCAATCAATTGGTGACAAGTATTGTCAGTTGCTTTATATAGTTAGTCTTATATTAGCCATATACCTACCTAGTTATAGTCCTATCAGTCTTATAATAATAGTTAATTAATTCAATATTATTGTCAAAGACGGCGAGGCGAAATTGTTTGAGAACCGGTGGTGTAAGTAGTAATGTACCTTCCATTTCTGAAATTAATATTTTCTTAGGTTCTGTTGAAATATTCATGCCCGAACGAGTGCTATAGGTACGTAAACAAAATGTTTCAAAATTCGTAGATATCTAGTAACTACGACGATAGACTAGTCTCCCCAAGAACATTAAGGTAGTTTGCGACAATTGTCAAGTTTGAGAGTGGCTACGTATCTCGATCGGCGTCGTACGGTGGCGTGGCAACCCTGCGTACTTATAACTTTCTGCTTACGTAAGCAACTGTTGGTGAATGTAGTGTTCTCGACAAAATTAGGAAAGAATTACATTTGTTGGTATTTTAATCTATGTTATTGGAAGAATAGAATAGTCGTTTATGTTTTCAAGTGATTCAAGTGGAAATAAGCATAAATGAAAAAGATTATGATAAGCACTAAAATAAAGCGTCAGAATTACCCCAAGAGGGTTGCCAAGTGCTTTTTTGGATAATATTTTTAAATATAAACGTTTTATCTCTTTAAATGGTTTTTGAATAGCTTCTATTTGAAATCCTAGTAGTTACAAGGAGCAGTCTTATTATGTGACTAACAAAATGTATCGTATAACAAAATTTTGCTTCTGCATAGTGCACAAATTTTCACATCATTATCCAGAACTCCATAATTCGAAACCCCGATCTATCGCGCAAAAACAGATCGCGTAGCCACCGCGCGGGTTGTCAACAATGTTTTCAAGAATTCTCGAAAGTACCTGTATATTAACTTTGTTTCTCGTTTGTTAAAGGTCGCCATGTCACGTTTGACTATTATTTTCGACCACGTGCCCCAGCCGTTGGCATAAAAACGTGCCAGAAAAGTGTAAATAAAAACACGAGCTGTATGTACTCAAAGGATATTTTATTTAGGGTCACCGCACACTGGTCGACGCGGAATCAACTTCAACTGACTGCGTATTACCGCACTACTCGGAAAATAATTGTTGAATAAGTTAATATAGTGGTAATAATAATGTGCATAATGTGGTAATCATAAAAATAGTAATAATTATAAACAGTGATAGCCTAGTGGTATGACCACTGGACTGCCAAGTCGAAGGTCTTGAATTCGAACCCAAGGCCTCTGACTTTTCGAATTCAAGTGCTTATTAATAATTTTAATGATCACTCGCATAAACGGTCAAGGAAAACATCGTGAGGAAACCTGCATACGTTAGAGATTTTTCTCGACGGTTTGTGAAGTCTGCCAACCCGCACTAGGCCAGCGTGGTGGACCACAGCCTTCACCGTTTTAGCAGAGGTTTCGAATTCGATACCTTCGACATGGCAGTCCAATGGTCATACCAGTAGGCTATCACTGCTTTTCTCTCACCTCATAATATTTTTTTAAAAAAACAAGCAAGATTCCTCAGTTGTTTTCCCGCACTATTTAAAAGGAGTGTTATTAATAGTGACAGAATTTCCAAAAGCCAGATTACTTAAGTTATACTCAGACTTGGCAATGTATAGTCTGATCACTAGGTTATCACTGTGTACGCCCAGGCTGTCACTTTAATCCACACACCACTGTATAAATTGTGACGAAAATCCACTTCAAATTCTCTCTAGCTGTTAAAAATGTTCAAGAGCCTACCGCTATAATTACATGAACCTTTTTACTCACTGTTTAAGAGAGTACTCTCATTTTATGCGACCACTGGGAAACCATGAAACACAGCGTTAATATAAATACCTTAATCATTAATGTATGGGAATAAAGTACTATGTTGGGAAGGTCATATCGTTTAGTGAGTTTTAAACAGTTTTATTTTGGGCTTATTTTCTCTTAGCGTTATTGGACCCCTGGGTGTAGTAACTGGGTTTTTTGTGTAGTAAATTGTGATGAACTTACAGTGAAAAAGGAAAGATTTGGCTTCTCCGCGTCCTATATTAGGGATAAAGGAAGCTATATAATCGTACTGATTGACAAGCAAGGCTGTAATGAAGTCGAGCACTAAGATGGGACTTTGGGAAATTCCGAAACTTGGGAAAAAGGAGTCATCATCGCGCACTTACTCTATATTTTTTTATAATCTAGTCACTGCAAGCACGCATATATAAAACATGAGGTTTTGGGTTCAGTTCCTGCACCAGAAAAAGTATTCTGAGATTATCTATGAACTAGCGACCCGCCCCCGCTTCGCACGGGTGCAATGTACTAATAAAATACATGTATTATAAACCTTCCTCTTCAATCACTCTATCTATTAAAAAAACCGCATCAAAATCCGTTGCGTAGTTTTAAAGATTTAAGCATACATAGGGATATAGGGACAGAGACAAACAAACTTACAAACTTTTAACAATTCAATCACATTCATCATATTTCATTAAACCACCAGACTTACAACATACATTAGTACAAAATCCTTCACGTCGATCCTTCATAGAGCAATTAACACGTCCCCTACATGTCTACGTTTAAATATGCGATCGCAAATAAGCGCATACAAATTAGTTGTAGTTCAATTAGGGAATGTAATTAGGAGGCTGCGGCGTGCACCGTGATCCGTAGAAAATAATTACGATATCGGTGTCGAGCAGGGTCGATTCCCACCTAATGAATTACCTGCGAGCTGCAAATTAATTACAAGCTCCACTACCTCAGCCTCCGAGGACATTGTCGACTACGATATTGAAAACTTAAATGATTTTCAGTTAATTATACCACTTTCTCTAATTGAATCCCCGGTGTAAATGCATCCGGATCCCAGAGATATACAATTTACAGCAGCGTGTTTACGTTTTCAGATAGCACGTTGACGCCACTTGGCAATTTACAAGTTTACCAAATAAACTGCATAGATATGCTAAAAGTTCCGCTTATCGACAATCTTCCGCATTAAATTGGTATCCGCCACCACAATACCGATGCGGAATGTCTTCCCTCAATGTCGCCCTTCTGATTCGTTCCCCAAGGAGCCGCAATGCTGACGTGCAGGATAAAGAGGGGAGATAAAAAATTGCCCCACGACTGTGACCACGCAGCTGAGCCGGGGCTGCATGTGCATTCCCGCCGAGCAATTTGATAAATTACACCAAATTCAAAGTGATGAAATTTCCCTGTAGGGAGATTACATGCCTATATAATAAAACCTCCGCAATATGTGAACAATTTCTTATTACGTTATTTGAAATGCTTTTTCTGGAGCCAAAGTAAAATATTTGATTGAACACCATAAACATACAAATCTTAAATTGACTAAATTCGTCATATGAACGTGACTTATATTTAACAACCCTATTATCAATTCATTGCGGCAACATAAGTGACTGTATTATGAATAAGGCACAGTTAGCATCGGCCCTGGTTATAAAACTGGAATGGTGCTCGTAAAACGAAGCAGTTCTTAGTTGTTTCACCGATCCGCAAGAGTTTTATATTTCCTATAAAATATTATATTCTCCGGAGCGTGCAATATTCCAACATTATACACGGTGCAATTTTCTGTATATTCTAGTCGTCTAAGAAAGTGCAAGGAGGTTGAGGCTAGGTATTCGTTCAATCGCTTTATGAAGCGGGGCGGGTGCAAGCACTCAATTGATTTGCATCGCGGACTCCCGGACAAAGCAGTTCACGACCGAAGAGGAATCCCGCTCAATTCATTCCTCAAACTAAATCGTCGGATTGGAATTCAAGCTGTGAATGAGCTGCTACAATGAATTTCTTTAATGAAATGAATGTATTAAGATTTTTATCTCTAGGCAACTTGAGTATTTCTCAGTAAATAATAGTTTTATCTAGATCATTTTAGCTATTCGTTTTAAAAGGACACACATAATTAAATATTGTATAACTATTTAAAGATAAGATTAAAAGATAGTTACTATGTAATATATAAAACTTAAGATAGTAGACTAGTACCAATACAGAAGTTTTTATGAAACTAACTGTTGCCCGCGGTTTCACTCGGATCGCAAAAGATATTTTGACACAAATAGTAGCCTATGTCCTTCTCCAAGGTCTAATCTATCTCTGTACCAAATTCATCAAAACCGGTTTTGCGGTTCAAGCGTGAAAGCGTAGCATCTATTGCTTAGAAAATTTACTGAAAAATTGTTCCTAAATTCATATAATATGATTTACAAGTAACTTCTTTGCTGTTTATTAAAATTCTCACGTTTCACATTTACTTATGATGCAAATGTGCAAGTAATAAAATACCTTCAAATGAGTTTCTTAACACCATAGCAATGAAAAAGGTTAAGAACCTGCGTTTGCACAAACAATATTAAACGACAATTGCAAGTGGTGAGTGTAAATGAGACTTGTGTTTATTTTTCCTTTTGGGAACAACGCCGGGGTTTACGTCGTTGATATTACCCTCGAGGACAACAGGAATAAGTAGGGAAAACGTAAAAATATCTAATTGAATTTTTCATCTCACTCTAGGATTCTTTGGCGCTTTATTAAACTCGTTGAATGGGCAATCGGAGCTCCCTTGATTTGCATTACCGGGGCGAAAAGCACAAAGTACTTGCAGGAATCTAGGAAATTCTGCAGTCAAAGGCCTTGGAAGGACCGGGCGGCGGCGCCTTCGCGACCTCTTGGACTTAGTGCTGGCAACGCGGCATCTTACTGCATTTAAAATTGCAAATTATATAAAAGAGGAGTTTTGCTTACTTTCATATTTTGCAACAGGCACAAAGGAAATGTATTGTGATCTGCATAGCGTTTTTGTGAACGGGCTGATTTTTAGATGGTACAGTCAGCAACGAAAGTCGCTGAACATGTTGCAATTTTCAATATGATTTTAAATAAGTGTGAAGTTACTGGCCTGTGAAGGTTATGCTAAATAATTGCATAGATGACCATTCAATATTCAGGTTACCTTAATAGAAAAAACCTCTGGACAAGTTTAAGAGCTGTGATGTTTTCAAAATTTTGTTATGTTCAGCGACTTTCGTTGCTGACTGTACGTAAACATACTGTTAACGATGACAAAAGATCCTGCAAAAGCTCATTATTAATCTGTACCTTCTGAAATTATTAATCTATGAAAAAATGTTGGCAATACTTTTATTATCGAAGAGCGTACCGTTCATCTTTTGTTTTTTTCTCAATTTTCAACAATGTATTTTTTATTCAAATGCAAAATTCAGTTCAATCATTCAAGATTTTTTTTTCAAAACATCTAAGCAAGAACACATACGATACCTGAGGGGCTAAAAATGGCCACTTTATTATGATGCATGGACTCTCGACTCCTACACAACGTGCTGTTAGACAATATAAGCTGATCTCTAGGTGTAGGAAAAGTCTATACAATACAAGATCATCTTATACTGGTCAAGTATGGACCTTTATGTAGCCGTGTGTCCGTCATTCATATTGAGATTTATCAAAAAAGTAGCAATTTTAGACCCCCTGTGTAACTTACAGCAGTAGGAGCCTAGTGATATGATTAGACTACCTACCTATTGTATATGGGTTGATGATATGGAACTTATGTCTGATGAAGATGGACATTCTATACGTTATACTTCTATGATCATCATCAACTAATATACTGTCCCACTGCTGGACACAGGTCGACTCCCAGAATGAGAGGGATTGGATTAGGCTATATATTTATTCATTTATTTATATTGTGTAAGTATGTTTATAATATTTATGATTTTTATATACTCTTATATTTATATGTAAATGTTATATTATACGTTATAATAAAATCTTATTGTTAAAGTTTAATTAAATCATATTAGACTTAATGATTGAGTACACCTTCAACCACCTGTTGTCTGTCTCTATCCTAGATTCCTGTCCATCCAATGGTTGTCTGGAAGAAATTGCGAATAGCGATAAGACCACCAATTGCATCTACTCTTGTAACGTTTGCATATTGTTATTCTGACTTGTCCTATGTAATGGTGTACAATAAAGAATACTCTATCTATCTATAGTCCACCACGCTGACCTAGTACGGGTAGGCAGACTTCATACGCCGGCCGTCGAGAAAATCACGATGTTTTCCATCACCGTTTATGCGAGTTATAATTAATTATCAATACGCACATGATTACGAAAAGTCAGAGGTTTTACTAAGGAGTCCAATGGTTACATCACTAGAATATCAGTGTTTTTTATAATATTACCCGTATTTTGCTAACCTTTATCTCTCCAAGCACTGTACTGAACTTGAATCTTGACAATTCTGTGAAAGATAGGTTTCTATTACTCCGACCCAAATCATTCGCATTTTGGACTTACTCAGCTAAATAAATAGCAGTTACAATAATACGAGATATTGTGTAACACAGCAGTGTAGGCATACCCGGTTGTTTGATTTATACACCATTTTATTGACAATGATAAAGGTCTGCATTGGAACTGACATTTCGTTATGTCGGGGTGAAAAATGGCGCGATGTCAGTATCGCGATAAACTGATCTTATGTCGCATTAGCTTGTTTTTGTCACGAAATACAATTGGTCAAAACTGAATCTTAGAAACTGAAAGGAGGAAAAGTTTTGCAGTATTGATAAATATTTCATAAATCTAACATACATAAACACTTCCGTTTCTCTGCGCAGAATCATTTTTTAACTTAAATAAACATACCATTACGCCTATTTTCCCCGAAGGGTTAGGCAGAGGAGAACCAATGTACACCCACATTTCGCCGGTATGTTTTAGGTCCCATATAGGGGGCGAGCCTATTGCCATTAACCGGGCATAAATCCAGACTCCGAGCTGCTACTGAGAATTTCATAGAAAAACCCAATAACACTGCTCGACCTGGGGATCGAACTCAGGACCTCTAGCGTAGCAGTCGCGCTTAGGACCACTAGACTAATTAGGCAGTCGCTAACTTTAATAAAATAAATGTTATTTACAAATATTTCTAAAAATAGATAGTAAGTAATAAGGCCTACATAAAATTTTATTAGTTTTTGATGAATATGATTCACATTAGAAAATGAATATATGCAATCATTAATGATTTGATTTGATTAAATTAAAAATAATAAAATTGACTTGCCAAACTACACAAGCCCAATTACAGCTAGCTTCTTATACTGGTTTTCAATTAAGTAAACATTCTCATTGTAAGATATTTCAATGAAAAGGGTTGAATTTATCGTTTTTGGATGCAAGATTGCTACATCAATATAAGTAACGTTCCCAGGAAATTTACTATAAGGTAGTTCTTTGTTGAAGCTTTCAGACTGAGTTTCAAAAACTAACTAACGTTGAAGGAAAACATCGTGACGGAACCTGCATGCCTGAGAGATATTCTCAACGACGGCGACGGTACAAGAAATAAAAGAAACAGAAATGCTGTTTGACTGTTAATAGGCTAAGATACAATTGTGCGATACAGAATACGCATAGTATGAATGTTGTATTTACTACGCGAATTCTTAACTAGACTGCGTTATGTTTATGCGTAACTTCTACGCTCCGCACATACGTCACATCGTCAAGGATACTACGCGCAAACTAATAAGTTTTTACCGAAAATATGCTAGCTGCACATTTACTACGCACTTGCTACGCAAATCCCCAAGCCGGCTCCGCGTACAATTTCACTTGGAACAAGCCTACGCCTACTCGTCAAGCTACGCATGCTACGCGCATACATTTTTTTAGCGATATTGTGCAATTTACAAGCTACACGTTTACTACGTGCATGCTACGTAAAACTACGCACTACGCTTACACTTACCATTTGCTCCTATACGTCAAGTATGCTACGCAAACTCTAAACTAGCTACGCGCACAAGCTACACTACGTCAGCAACACGCATACTTCAAGTATTGCATACATTCGCAAATATATACTTCAAGCTTTTTTTTTTATGACGGATATAGTGTTTAGCTCGAGGGAGCTTTAAAAACTTAACCGGACTAGGTGGCGAGGCACCAAATTCCTCCAGCCAGGGGCAACTTATAAACTAAGCAACACAGCTAAGGGTGTCCCCTGCGGGACTCGGACCTCAGCTTAGGGCGTTGCTGGGGGGACAGCTAGGGACGGCTGGATCTGGGATATACTTCAAGCATCACCATCAAGCCATTTATTGTGCCACTGCTGGGCACGGATCTCCTCTCAGATCAAGAGGGATTAGGCTATAGTCCACTACGCTGGCCTTATGCCGTTTGCCAGGCTATCAGGCATGCAGGTTACCCCACGATGATTTTTGCACCGTTTAAGCGAGTGATCATTAATTTATTAATACGTACATAATTTCAAAGTCAGAGGTGAATTGCCTTGGATTCGAATTAGAGACTTATGACTCGGCAGTCCAATGATCATATCACTGCTTATCACTACTTCAAGCATGCTTTGCATAAATTTAAAGAAGTAGCACGCAATTTGCTTGCACAAATACATTACGCTTATTTTAAATTCCTAAACAATTAGCCCTAATACATAGAGAGACCTTCCATCTCGATCGTATTAAATTAAATGACACTATAGTCAATGTGTATGCACCGTTATACGTGCGATTTATAGATTGCAATAGTGCACAACAGTGACAACTCACGCCCATCCATTAGGAGAGCTCGAATACCGCATTTTCAACAGTTTTACTGCCCCTTTAATCTTCACACTTGCTGTAATTTTGGTGCGAGCAGGACAAGAAGATTTCACATTTTTCGGGTTTTATTTTTCAAATCATGCTAAGAACTCCTTTATTCTATGGCTTCAAATACAATGACATGTTGTGTTTCTTACGGTGAGCAAGGTTGCCAGTGCTCCACGAGGAAACGTTGTGTTGGCAGTGGGGGACTTTGACCCTTATACTGCCAACCCAACTATTCTTCTTTCAATACAGGGTCGGCAACGCGCAAGTGATACTCCTGGTGTTGCAAGCGTCTATAGGCTACGGTAACCGCTAACCATCAGGTGGGCCGCATGCTTGTATGCCACCTTAGTAGAATAAAAAAATAACCACCCCCGCACTGGTGCAATGTACTAATAACGTGCATGTGTTATCATACAATTAAACCTTCCTCTTGAATCACTATCTGTTGCTGAAAACCGCAACAAAATCCGTTGCGTAGTTTAAAAGATCTAAGCGTACAGACTTTCTTTGCAGCGGGAGCGATTTTGTTTTTATAAAACAAAATCGCTCCCGCTGCAAAGATATCTAAATACATACAAAATGTATTGTAGTAAATCTCTTTTGTTTGCATATCTAAGAAGAGAGGGGAGAAGACAATTTGCCATTTTGATTTGAACAACAGGGAGTGTGGATCCACGTCCAGCTTACCATATTCAAACACCCTGTGTTATGCAGATTACACCGGTATTCTAGTATATATACGGATTTTCATAATCACGCCAACCAACTTCGCAGAGTACATACGGTGCGCAGGTGTAGGAAACTCGCCTTCACAGGAAATTACGTAATACATACGTCATACGCGTATTCTCGTTAATTCTCGTAAAGTGATTGAAGAGACGCGAGATTATTATTAAAGATGTGGGGTGTACTGGTGAAATTATTATATATTGCACGACGAATCAGAGATGTGATATAAGACTTAGTTCGTTTTATTTGACATTGATGACAGCATTTAGTCTTTTGAGGCTTCAGAGTCCTCAATGGTCTGGCAAGATGTGGGCAGTAAGCCTCATTCATTAAAATAAATAAATAGAAATATTTTAGGTCATTTATATACCGCAACATCTAGTCCCAAACTAAGCGGAGCTTGTACTACGGGTACTAGATAATGGATATAACACACACATACTTTTCTTGTAAATACATACTTATGAAATAACCAGACAAACACAATCACTTATGTTTATCACATAAATATTTGTGTCCTATGTTAATCGAACCCACGACCGCATGATCGGCAGTCCGACATTCCGACCACTAGACCACCTGTCGTCAAATTTATTAATTAAAGTAACGGTGACTTTTACTAATATTTAAACACGTCATGGACTAGATGTTACAAATTAGCTCATGATGATTCTATATAATTAGTAGATTAACATCATCCGATGTTGGAGATGCCTAGTGTGTGCCAATTCTCTGCATGGTTGACCACTTAACCTTCAGATTGTGATGTTGGGAATTCGCTTTTAAATAGTGCAGCTAGCAGTGACACGGATTTATAAAGAATAAGAAGACGAAGTAATAAATGATGGCCTCTGGTGCATAAAAGTTCTCGATTGGAGACCACGAACTGCAGTTTAGGACAGCCTCTAACGAGATGAACAGATGTCCTGGTAAGGGTCACTGGGAGTTGTGAATGCAGGCAGCATATAACCGGTCCTTGTGGAAGTGGGAGGAACCTCTTTGTTCAACAGTGGAACTTCTATGGCTGATATGATGATGATGATAATAGTGACAATATAACATGCCACTAAATTAGCACAAATAATGTTTAATTTTGATAGAAAACATTACTAAGTAAAACATACGAGTAGGTACAGCCTTATTGACAAACATAGGTAACAGATATATTTCCGGGAACAATGTTTTGTTTTGATGTGTACATAATGAAAGGCGGACATAAACGTTATATTTTTTCCTTATAATATTTTATCATCCAACAAAAATCCAATATATTCTTTATTTGCCGACGAACGGAAGAGTACTCAGGCTACATTCCGTTACTTTTGTAATGTTACCAAAAAATCGGTAACAAAACATAGTCGCACCATTGGGTTTTTATGGGTGAACTAAAGCGATATGGGGGCGATGGGGGCCATGAGCCATGACTTACATGGAGTCACCCAAGCTATTTAAAGTAAGTACCTGTCCTGCTATCAAATCAGGCCTGCGCAACTGTTCTCTATTTTTGGGGAATCCCAATATCCTAAGGATTATTCCTAACTGGTCTTCTGGTCTTTCAAGCTTATTTTTATTAAGTGTTCGTCATACAACTGGGACCGACGGCTTAACGTGTATCCGTCGGATGGGTGTTGATTTATTAAGAATAGTCAATCCATAGAGGAACCTAGGCAAATGCAGCTTACCCTTGCAGATTCACTGATTGGCGTAGTTATTACTTAATAACCACGACTCTAATAATAAATAAAAACAACAAAAATCTTCTCTCATTTCAACCTTTAAAAGTTCCATCGAAACTGACTCAGTAATTTAGGAACGATTTCCCCGCATCTCAAAGGGCTTTTTTAGGAAAAAAGTCGTAAAAAAGTCTATGTCCATCTCCAAGGTCTAATGTACCTCTGTACCAAATTTCATCAAAATCGGTCCAGTGGTTTATGCGGGAAGTTTAACAGACAGCCTTACAGAGTTACTTTCGCATTTTTATTATTAAATAGGGATTTTATTTTACATAACATAACATACCATCACGCCTGTATTTCCCGAAGGGTTAGGTAGAGGTGTACTAATGTACACCCATAGTTCGCCAGTATGTTTTTAGGTCCCATGTAATCCAGCGAGCCTGTTATCATTAACCGGGCACAAATCCAGACTCCGAGCTGCTACTGAGAATTTCATAGAAAAACCCAATAACACTCGACCTGGGGATCGAACCCAGGACCTCTAGCGTAGCAGTCGCGCTTAGGACCACTAGACTAATGAGGCAGTCCTAGTGAGATTTAATTTAATTTAAATTTTATTTATTTAACTCTGAATTATTTACTTCGGCTCTGTTAATGTTACCTAGTTGTGATTATAAACAACCATAGAATTTGTTTAGGAACAAAACAAAGTGCGGTTGGAATAACTAGCTTATTACGTTGAGCGCCATGTTGTTGTTATAATGTTGGGTAACAACAACTTCGTAGGGTTTGAGTTCATGTTCTGACTCGGAAATTAATATATTTACATACTTGAATATGCTGCTGATTTTTATTAAGACGGAAAACTTCAACGCCTTTAAAAAATAAGGTAAGGCTTCTAACAATGGAGTTTGATATCATCTTCTTATACGTAATGATAAAGGTATTTAAAATGGTATTATATTTTACTAATTTAGTTATCTACTAATTATAACAAAATACAAGTACATCTTGTATTTAAAAAAAATATATTTAGCATTAACGCATGGTAAACATTTTTGAATATTTATATATTTTAGAGAGAGAAAAATTCAATCTTAGGAGGGCCTACGTGTTTGCGTTTCAGTACAGACAACAGCAACCAGCAGGTCAACCTATCCAAAACTATTGATTTCTGACATTAACGCGAATATTATTTTGACATTGAAATAAAACAACTTTTTACGGATTTTATCGCGTTATATTGTCTAACCGTGACCATGGACGTTGTAAAGGGTCCGAAACGTCGGGATTAATAATATCAATATAACGCGATAAAATCTGTAAAAAGTAGTTATTTCAGTCTATCCAAAACTGTCAAATTTTCCCAATTGAAAATGAACCTTATCATTTTGTATTAATGTTGAAAATCAATCAAAGAAATTTGACAGATTGTGGTAGCTTGCTGACCTCTGTACACCGGACGGTTTAGCCAACTAAGCTACCGAGACCACAGCCTGTGATGTCGAAGTTTTCTTCCTCATTCTACATCTTATGGTGATCAGCGACATCTATCGAAGACAAATCACTGTTCTTCAACCAACATGACCTACTTTACAGTTAGTTAAATAGTAATAGTAATATTCTTTTAATAGTAATAGTAATAGTAATATTCTTTATTGATATAAATTGGTACAATTACATTATTGGATTCTCTAACACCTGCGCTAGTAAATACTGTGTTGCAGGTGTTAGTGTCTTCCCCTTAGATAAATTGACAGTATTTACTTTTACATCAATAGAATAGAACATTATAATAGTAATTTAAAAAAAAATATATATAAAAAAAAATACCGATGTTGCCTTACATTTTTACTAGTATTTTACTAAAATCCTAATACTAAAATTACTATAATTTGTAAGGATCGATGGATGGATGGATGTATTATTACTGTTTCACGCTAAAACTACAGGACTGATTTTGATGAAACTTTACAGTATTATTATTTATACATCAGAATAACATATAGGCTATAATTTATATCGATTTTGAGTTAATTAGCCAAATTACAACAATAATTAAAAGTAACTTTTCAACGCGGAAGAAGTCGCGGACAGAAGCTAGTTAAATATATATTTATGTTTTAGATTATTGATTACATAAGTACCCTCATACGAAAGGTTATGCTCATGTGTGATACATACCTACAATTCAAAGGTTCCTAGGTTTCTTTTTAAAATCGCACTAATAGGGGCAAGATTGCCAAATCCAAACTCCGAACTTCCGATGAGATTCTCAAAAACTCACAACACTTCGCCTAGAATGAAAACCAGGACACCCACCATCCAAGCTTGAGACCAATGAGACAAATTCAAAAAATGTTTTTTTAAGCGCAGTGTTGAACGTCCAAAGCGGCAACAAAACACCGGAGTCATCACAATTCACGAAGCACTTGAGAAACATAATCCTCAAAACATCAGGTCGTCGGACAACGGAACCCTCAAATTAAGTTAATTGCAATTGTAATTGGCCAGCGCAGGGGACCGCAGGAAAAGGAAAATATTTATATTCCTCCCTTCTCGCCGAGATATTCGACCACCGGCTTGCCCTACCTCCCCAAACATAACACAAATTGTTTCAATACTTCGTCGAAAATTATAGTAATCAACAAGTGTTCCCAAACTCGAATCCTAATTAGTTTTATTCCGTTACAGAATCACCTGTTATATAAAAGTTGGTTAATAAACGTTACCGGCACATAATTAGTTATTTCACGAAATGTTTTGACAGTCAGGTACTATTTCCTTGTGCTTTTTAACTTACTTTATAAATGAACCTTTTTGACTACGTTACACAAAATAATTTAAATTATTTTCCACGTTTAGTTAATCCACCGTAACGTTTCTATTGTGTCTGCAATTTCTGCTAATTGTTATTGACAGATTAAAATATGTTAAAAGTTTCATATGATTTGACGACGTCTGTGGTCTAGTTGTTCGAGTGTCGGGCTGCTGGTCATGTGGTCGTGGGTTCAATTCCCACAGGACACAAATATTTATGTGATAAACATAAGTGTTTATGTATGTCGGGGTGTTTTTTATGTCTTATACGTATATTACAAAAAAAAAGTATATAGGTAAGTAATATACCCATTGACTAGTATCCTATAAGCTCTGCTTAGCTTGGGACTAGATGGAGCTGTGTAAAATGTCCCAAATATTTATTTATACATTTTAATTTGAATATAATTGACAAATTATATTTAAATTATATTTAAATGTATGATTTGGGAGACAGCACCATCTCTATTGTTAACACATCTATTTCGCACACAAAACCATCCGAAATTATAACAACAAAACCAATAACAGTAAGTCAAGATGCTAGGGTGAGCCACAAAACGTGTTTTGTTTCAATTTTATTTTTCAAAGCGAACAATTGGCGCCGACTCAATTAGTATAATCTAATTAAACAGGAATGGCGTTGGACTGTTTGAAATAAAAGAAAAATATTATCATTCGCTCCGACGAGTCTCTACAAGATTGTCACCGAGTGTTAATAGGCTATTCTGAGCCATTTCCACGGTTTATTCAAAGGGTTGGACAGTTTTATTCGCTTCGTTAACGGAACTGAAATGACAAGTCTGTATTTATTTTATTTTTTATTCCATTATATCCGCTGAAAGCACTTAAACGAGGGCTTTTTTTAATTGAAACTGCGTTATTCGTGTTTGCTGTGTCTATTTACATGATGCAAATGTCCTTCAGTATAGTAAACAGCTTTAGCTTCATCATGTGTCATTTCAATGGCAGATGTCTGACTAATAATAATAATATTTATTTATTTCAGGTAAATACTTAGCTATACATTTACAGATACTTAGAAATACCGCTTAAAACTATGATCAATGAACATCTGTGTCTGAACTAGATATTTAATTCTATAAGCTACGGGAATCGCTTGCCATCAGGTGGGCCGGTGGGCCGTATGCTTGTTTGCCACCTCGCCTTAGTGGAATAAAAGAAAAGTATCTGTGCTTCAGACAGCAGCGCATTATATAGAAATGATAATTATAATGCAAAGCCTAGACATATACACCTACATAGGTTGTAAATTAGATACTGAAGTTGTCTTATAGAAAATTAATGAAGTTGGTAGAGTATGGTGTGCAATAAAAATGACGTGGTGTGCAACTTTGCACAAAGTATTGAGAAAACTTGAGAGATTCTTTAACCCCAGGTTGTTAGGGCAATCGGGGTCGTAGCGAATATGACCTTGAGTCGAGTCCAATTGCCCCAACCATAGGGCAAGGGAAGGAATATGGTTTTAAGACAGACGATCGATGAGGATTTTCGCATACATGTCGCACCATAAAACAAAAGCTTTTTAACTCTGTATCTTATTGGCCTAGTGGTCATAGCATACTGGTACGCGCGACTGGTATGCTTAAGGTCCTAGGTTGGATTCCCAGGTTGAACAGTGTTATTAGGTTTTCTATGAAATTCTCAGTTACTGCTCGTAGTTTGGATTCGTGCTTGGTTATGAGAATAGACTTGCCCCCTGCTATAATAATAATAAATAAATATTTGGGACACTATGCGGAAGGTGGAAGCAGTGGTGGTTTTAGTCGGTATTCTGGGAACATAACCGTCATGTATAAGGCGCATTTCCCGACCCGAAAAAAAAGTATAGACTAATTGTCAAGCTTCGGCTTCTGACTACCACTAACGATTGTCTTAGGTGTTCGTATGACATCCGGGACCGTCGGCTTTACATGCTCTCCGAGGCACGGAGGGGACTCGATGTGTTAAAAATGGTCACCCATCCACATACTGACCGCGACTAGCGCAGCTTAACCTTGCAGATCGGTTGATCAGCTAAGTTATTACTTAGCCACGAGCCCCTGAGTACCAACTGATATCATTTGTGTTAATTTAGCAATTACACGTGTCAAGAAATAAAAATCTGCGGCACGTGCTGTAAATATTTATAAGAAATATGATATCTAATAATTACAACGACGAAAATTGTGTTTGTTTATTCATGGTACACAGAAAAGTTATTTAACAGACATCCTTATTAACTTCCAAGTTCTTTTAATGATTACTTTCCCATTTTCCTATAAAAAATACCGAGATTATTACGATTAATAACAAGTTCCCGAGTCTTTTAGGTATACAATTAAATATGTTAATACCTACTAGGTGTGGGCGAATAAAGATTTATACATATATATTTTTATATAGAAGTGGGGTACAGTCAGCGTCAAATAGTTAGTGACACTCAGGGTATTCAAATAAATAGACGCAACCAAAAAGTCAATAATATCGGTACAAACAAAGTTTCCATAATGTTGTCAACATTATAGTCGCTCAAAAGGTCGAGACGTTTAAAACGTCATATAAATAGGTTCAGTCAAACCGTCATAAATATGGTTACAGTCATCCCGCCAATGGTATCCAAGCATTTAAACTTTTGAACACTTAGTTCAAAAATTTGGAACACATTAGAAAAATAAACCAGCATGTTATAGAAATAAACGGTTTCCCAAAGACGAAAACCTCTTTAGGCAATCTAGGGTTGTAATTGCATGTCTATTTATCTGTCAGTAATATCAATGTCAAGTGCAATACTAAAGCAAGCTAGAAATATGGCTACTTATCGCATTAGTGACACCACAAAACATCGAATTTATATTTGAGGGAGGAAGGTGTCTCCGTAACCATATTCGCACTACATACCTATATTTATAGGTAAGTATATATTGTTTATACATACCTATAAATATAGGTATGTATAAACAAGCACACAGCCCGCCTGATGGTAAGCAGTCAAAAACTAGAGAAAATTGAAAAAACAATAGTTGGATTTCTTAATTTAAACGATTTTAGTTGTAAAAATTGATGCAAGCGATTATCGACCTTATTGACATTATTTTATTGTTTATTTTTAGTTATTCCTCCACTCTATTACCTTGTTTATGTTTTAAATAGCGGTTTTTGAATAATAGTCAATAAGGTTGAAAATCGCTTGCACCTCTTTTTTGCAAGCACTATCGAGTCTAGTAATTTTGTCGACGTTCATTGTTAAAATAAAATGATCATGATATTGAATCATTTAAATTTTAATTATGCACAAGAGTGTATAATTAAAATATATAGATAGATAGAGCAAGAGCTCTATGGGATATAATATTATAGTCATACTCACTATCAATGAGGTTTAGGTACATCTATTTTCAGTCAGCTGTTTATTGCTTACAAGTATCGTAAAAGGCTATGCACGAGCCTTTAAAAAACAAAAGACATGTCTATGACGTCATGCTTAAAATGAAAAGGACAACAGTAGTTTCTATTCCTTTCATTTTTCTGTATAATTGTTTTCACATTAATTGATGTGAGAAATAATAGGTTATTAAAATGTATAGTAGTAAAGTTTATTTTTCTAAGGTTTTCCATATTTTTGAACACATAAAATGCTTGGATACCATTGGCGGGATGACTGTAACCATATTTATGACGGTTTGACTGAACCTATCTATATGACGTTTTAAACGTCTCGACCTTTTGAGCGACTATAATGTTGACAACATTATGGAAACTTTGTTTGTACCGATATTATTGACTTTTTGGTTGCGTCTATTTATTTGAATACTCTGAGTGTCACTAACTATTTGACGCTGACTGTACAAGTAAAATATTACTGTACAGAACCTCCAGAAGTAGGCTGCTACTGACGGCAATAATAGTCTAGGACACGGCAAGCGTCTACACTTTCTGATCTTTTGTCCCAAACTAGCATTTATCAGCCCTATACGGGTATATTGTAAGCAAATTGATCGGTCAAATGTAGTCTCTCACCGTTTTAAAAATACTCATTTTGTACCTGCATATCATCATCAACCCATATACTGTCCCACTGCTGGGCACGGGTCTCCTCTCATATTGAGAGGGATTAGGCAATAGTCCACCACGCTGGCCTAGTGCGGGTTGGCAGACTTCACAAACCGTCGAGAAAAATCTCTCAGGTATGCAGGTTTCCTCCCGATGTTTTCCTTCACCGTTTAAGCGAGTGATAATTAATTATTAATACGCACATGAATTCGAAAAGTCAGAGGTGCGTGCCTTGGGTTCGAACTCGAGACCTTCGACTTGGCAGTCCAATGGTCATACCACTAGGCTATCACTGCTTCTCGTACCTGCATATACAATTTATATATTCAAAAGTGTATAAAAACATAACATACATATTAATATACCACCACAGCTGTATTCCCCGAAGGGTTAGAGTATGTTTACGTCACATGTAATAGGGGACCAACCTATTGCTGTTTAACCGGGCACAAACTTCGAGCTGGTACTGAAAAAATCTATAAGAATTTCATAGAAAAACCCAATAACACTCAGCTCGACCTGGGAATTGACCTCTGGTGTAAACAACCACTAGCATGTTGAGGCATTTTGATAACTACGATAAAAGTTTAAGCTACGTTTAAAAAAAACATAATGTCATACGTAAGCTCAATATAAATCCACCCATATTCCTACACAGCAATCATTTGGCAATCGTTTGATCCTCAGTAATGTAATCCCACAAAAGTGTATTCCTTGCGAAGTTCCTCATATTCGCTGCTAAAATATGAAGATAAGATCGTCGTAATATCCGGTCCCACGTCTTAATATCCGCTTACATCTATCAGCTATTTAGAAATCTAACTAGGATGTAGATAATTTAGATTAGTTGTGATTTTGGGAATTTCTTGGTTAAGCAATATGGATGGACTCAATTTTAAAGGAAGCATTCATTTATCACTGTAGTTATATGAGACATGACTACGCCAAACATTCATGAACACCTTGAACAAAACAACATACCATCACGCCTGTTTGTACTAGGCGAAAGATTGAGCAGAAGTGTAATGTAATGACCCAGATATCCACAAAATATTCATTACATATTTTCTACAAGAGAAACCACTACCTATATTTTTCATGGACCAGTAATTCTAATTAATTAAAAGGTAATTAAAGTTATTTAGCAAAGGAAAAATTCATCCATGAGCCTCCTTAGTGGCTTAGTGGTCATAGCGTCTGGTGTACCTACCTAACCAAAAGACGTAGGTTCGAATCCTGTCCGCGGTCATATTTTTTCTATGCTAAAGAACTTTTATATCTTGGCATGGAAAATGCCAAAAAAAAAAATACAAAAAGATAAAAAGTAATTGTCATTTAGCATAAAATATTTAAAAAGTATTTTTGAATAAATTCCAAAAACCACTAGACTAACTGCCTCATCAGTTTAGTGATTTTTTGTATATAATTTTTATCACCTCACATTTTCATTCATGTTCACCCATTTTCGTCTTTCCGTTGCTTTGGCTATGCATTAAGGCAAACGTAATATTTTGTCAATAAATAAAGTTGGTGAGAAACGCATTACCCATGCTGTTATCATTTGTCTCCCATGAGGAAAGGTTATAACAAGTTGCTGGGGAATACAGAACCTTCGAGAAAGGTCGTGGCATTTGCGCACCCACGCCTAACACAAATATTATTGCTAAGAATGCCTTGAGCACTTTTGTTGTACGTATTGTAGTTTGGAGGTAATCTCAAGTTCAAATTAAATGCTGGGAGATATGCTTTAAAAAATTGGTTTAGATATTGGTCGTTTTTGTCGTGCACAATGTTGATATCATAATCCCTACTAATATTGTAAAGAAAGTAACCTTGTCTGCCTGTTACGCTTTGATGTCTAAACCACCGAACCGATTTTGATAAAATTTGGTACAGAAATAGATGCTTGTGAAACCACGGGCAACAGTTAGTATCATATATGGTGAATTACAGAAATTACGACTTTAAACTGAATATTCTTTGTATGCTATAAAATAGTATATTTTTAAAGATGAAAGCAGTGCCTTCGTAGCCAGAGGATTCACATAATTAAGTACCTATTATTAGAATTTATTATTATTTTATCATGACCTACCTACGAGATTTTACAAAAGTTGTAGTTAGGCGGAATGAACATTGGTACCCATATGACATGCTGACTTTGCAACACGGAGTCTATTATAAAACATCTAGAAGCACGCATAAGAATCAAGTGCTTGAACAAGCGTCAGGAACTCAACAAATCAAAGACAGGAACAATTACAAACTCAATCGTTTACACAAAATTGCTCACTACGATGATGTCGTAAGTTCACACACTCACACTATCCGTAATATACCAATCTATCCACCTTCGATCGTGGAAGCTGAGAGAGCACGGAACCCCAACCGGACCTTCATAACCGCGCCAATATTACGTA
Source organism: Acronicta alni (assembly GCA_964056405.1). Classification (NCBI taxonomy): domain Eukaryota; kingdom Metazoa; phylum Arthropoda; class Insecta; order Lepidoptera; family Noctuidae; genus Acronicta; species Acronicta alni. The sequence continues at coordinate 8,369,412 of OZ043927.1, read as the reverse complement.
AGGGGGTGTAAATTAGGGTCCCAATTCCGTGCCCAAATACCTCTTTATAGAGATTGCCTGTCCGTTTTGGGGGCGAGTCACGTAATAATATGGCGGTGGACCTAATCGTCGGAATACGTTGTATCGCGCGGTATTTACTGTAAGCATTTGGACTCCCCTTGGATTCGACTAGTTTAGTAATAGCCGTGTTTCGTGCACTTTATTGCATTGTCCGGTGAACATTCTGAGGTTTTGGAACTGACAAATAAATGGTTGAGCTTTGTAGTACTGATCTTGTTACTATTATTGAGTTTTCGTTACCTATACTCCATATAAAATATCAGACAAATAACAGTGAAATAACGACAGAGATTACGTTAAATTGTGTAAATTACTGCATATTAGGGAATAAATCTATTTGTAAATGGTAAAAAGATAATATATCTATGTATTTATCGTGAAATATTAGATGCTTTCAACGAAACTAAGATGTTGTCATAATGTTATTGATCTAACGTTATAATGAATGGCGTAGACTTATTCCTTTTTTTTATACCACTAACGTGACAAACTAGCATACGGCCCAACTGATGCCAAGTAAGCGATTACCGTATTCTATAGACGCTTACAGCACCAGGGGTATCACTTGCGCGTTGCCGACCCTGTAAAACGAAAGAGGAATAGTTGGGATGGCAGTATAAAGGTCAAAGTCCCCCAACTGTCGACACAACGTTTCTTCGCGGAGCACTGGCTACCTTGCTCACCGTAAGGAACACAAAACAGCTCAAAGCTGTGTTATTTTACTTCGATTTTCGGCAAGGCGGAGGTAGGTACTTCCTCAGTCAGGCAGTTCCAATTTGAGTGGAATTACTCCCACTATATAACTCTCTTCTACCCACGTAAAAAATTTAGTTTCTAATGCAATAGCAGCCTTTTAGCTTAGTTAAGTCACAGGCTGACCCAAGAAAAGTGTCTATGAGTCAGTCAAAACATAGGTTAGGTATCTAAATTAGACATCAATCTTACTTGTGATGAGTCCCCCATATGACCCCATCGATGATTGATAGGGTTTAAAATCTGGAATTTAAGCAGGTCATATAACATGAAAGTGCGCTTAATATTTACATAGAAATATGCGATTAAATCTTGAATGTATGTATCACAATTTTATACTATCACAACTCATAAAGCTTTTTCAAAAACACAAGTTTATATCAAAAGCGCTTTAACAAACCATTATAAACAGCAAACAATCATTAATTCAACCCCTGTCCCAGTACGTCATTGAATCAATAACACACTATTATCACGCTAATGGAGACATATTGGACATATTTCCAACAATTCCAGACACACCTGGCGGTTCCCATACGATGTAAACCCGCAATCATACAACAAAAACATAACAGTCTGAATTCTATATAAAATAAAACCTTGATAATAGAAAACGTTCCAGTTTTACTCTATTTTTCTTAGTTTTCTTCGCTTATCAGGTTCTGTACATCTTTGAGAGCTACCTGTTACACCGTAGCTTAACTATACTAATTGTCTTTTCGTGTAATTGTATCACTAAATACTTACTGCCTTTTCTCTTACGCAAATAAGTATATGGATGAATGCGTACTCATTGCATGGCGAAACCAGATTTCCCCTAACCTTTGTTACCTTCACCGTCAGTCAATAGTCGCTTATACATTATATAATAAAGTTAGTAAACCCACACGCTAACACAGATTAAAAAAAAATTGGTGATATCAAAAATGGTGTGTGTATCAAATATGTTGGTAGTTGTAAAATTCGCGAGGGATAGTAATAGAAAACCTTGAAGACTTACTGGCTAACCTAGTCTTTTCTTATTCTGTAATTTCATTTTTCCACCTACGCTACAAAGTTCGAGGAAAATACATTATAAAATAAAGCCACTCAAAATATTATGTGGGCGTATTCGAGTGAAGTTATTCGCTTATATTTATAATAGATAAGCATCAACTAGTCACCGATTATTTTTTTTGCAAAAAAGCCTACATAGGTAAATAATACATTTTTGCAAATAGTGATCTTCTTCTTTTCATATAAATTATACCTACTTATAAATACCAATTTTTTATGTTACATGTGACCACCATGTGATCTCCAAAATGCTCACACTTATAAGATGACAATTGAAATGACAGCGAATTCGAGACAATTCAAGCACGCTTGATATATTAAGCTTTTCTTCTTCAGCTCATGCACTTACGAGTTGTGTTTTTTTTTCAATTACCCCGAATGGCATCTGCAAAAAAAAACTAATGATTGGTTCGCGAACCCCGATGAATTAGACCGTTACGGTAGGGTGTGACACACGTCCAAGTCGCGTGTCGTTTGACGGATGGGCCGAGCAATAGATAAATGGATAGCACATACCATAGACGCGTGCGGCCGAAACGGATTTCTGTCAAAGCTGTCACTAACACGTGCGGTGCGCAAGATGCCGTTTTCACGCCTCTCCTAGCTTATGCTCCCCTGGTACTCGTATTTGCGCTTCATAATTTTTGTTCATTTATCTGTTCCCTAGGGTTAGCTTCCGGTTTAACCACATGCTGCTGAAAGTCTGCTACCAGTACTTTACATGAAAAGGAGGCTGCTCCATCCGTTAAGGAAGAAGCTTGGGTTTTATCAGTGAGAGCGTTAACTGACTGGAGAGAAGAGAATATCAAATAAAACAGTACCTATTTATAGATATTTGTGTTACTACCGACCGATACATAACATAACATACTTTTATCCAGGGACCGATAACCTTTATAAATTACGGTACAGGTATCGCAGAATTTAGGTTACCTCAACGCCTAAAGGTAACCGCTATCTGGGAAAAAACATGTTACCTCTATTTTGGTTACCGTTTTAATACCAGTTACCTAAAAATGACCTTGATTACGAAAAAGAGACAGAGCATATCGCATTGCGAGCAATTTGTGCGTATTAGAAAATACTTTTATCAATATTACAATTTACAATATTTAATCATTACTTAGTAGGCAAGTCGTGTGCTGTTTACGTTTATTTGGTTTGAGGTTAATATTATATTATAACGGATAATCGGCAAAAATCTACGGATTAGAAATCTACGAAGGAAGGAAATAGGTACCTAAACGTCCTTTGATTATATACTTGTCTAGATGCCACATTGACACGTACAGAACGGCCCAAATAAAGTCTACTAAAATTGGTAAACTCTCTTCTCACTTACGTCAGTGTCATTTGGATCACTTCAGGGTGTGGAGTTCTCGAAAAATAATTAATTATGTCGGTATGTGCTGTCAAATTGTGTCGCAATTATGTGGGAAAACCGTATAATTACACTAAGATCACATTACATCGGTAAGTTTTGTTATTTAACCTCTATTATTTTATGAAAACATGATTTTTCAATTCGTTAATTTGTAGGTTCGACAGATTAGCCGGTGTTGTCAATTTATTACAAGGGAGATTTGGCGAAACTATGGGAGATAAAATGCAAATATCAGTCACCACCTTTCGATGAGAAAATTTTATTATTTTAATAATTACCTACATAATTTATTTGATCAGTAAATGATAACTTGCCTTCACAAAATAAATGAAGTCATTCACTAAATAGTATTTTTGTTAGTTCTTTCTTATATTTTGGGTTTCAGATTTCTTACGACTGGAGAGACATTATACAGCGGACACGAAATGAAATATAAAAAAAAACTATTTCGAAAACAAATACAAAGAGATGGATTTTGATCTATAAATTGCTGTATATATTTTTTCATTGTATTTTTTGTTTTTATTAAAAAAAATTAACACTAATCTACAAAATAATTACTTTATTCAGCCTATTTCGTTTAACTGTCATCCCATTAAATAATGGAGAAAAGGTAAGTTAATAATTTGGAGCAGGCATCCCTAAACACGCACACCTTGACAGTTTGACTACAATAAGTACACAAGCGGTACTCACACATATCACGCAATTTGGGGATAGTTTTCGCGTGTCGTTTGTTTGCATTGCTCCATCTAGACAAGTATATAATCAAAGTAAACGTCATTAGAAATTTTATAGCGGTGAAAATTATAGCAATGCAGTGATTTATTGGGCTAAAAAAAGTAAAATCATTTGTTTATTGAATGTTTATAATTGTATAAAATATGCCCGAATAAAACACCCAGATGTCAAAATTTGTACTTATATACATTTTTTCTAATAGTTTTTTATGAAGTGACCTTGAAGATCAAAACACTGAAAATAATTCGTACAAAAAAAACTGTAAGTAAATAAATAAGCTTTGTTTGTAATGCAGATTTATGAAGCCATTCTAGGCGCAAATTTTCCCGTTTTTACTTAATCAAAAATGATTCATAATCATTTTTACCCACTAAAATAAAATCATTTACCAATGTTTAAAACCTGCATTACAAACAAAACTCAATATTTACAGATTTTTTATACGAATTATTTTGAGTAGGTACCTATTTTGATCTTCAAGGTCATTAAAACTTAAAATTAAAAAAAATACAAAATACATGAGTGTTCTACTTGTGCAGTAGAAATCTATAATCACTACCTATCTACTTAAGGAGTACATAGGTTGGTACATCTGAAGTACATAAGGAGTACATAAGAAATATATTAGGAGTAGGTACATAATAAATACATTAGGAGTACATAAGAAATACATAAGGAGTACATAAGTAGTAAATCAGTAAGTGCATATGGAGTACATAGGTCATTACATAAGGAGTAAATAAGGAGTGCATAAGGAGTAAATAAGGAGTGCATAAGGAGTGCATAAGGAGTACATAAGGAGTGCATAAGGAGTACATAAGGAGTACATAAGGAGTACATAAGGAGTACATAAGGAGTACATAAGGAGTACATAAGGAGTACATAAGGAGTACATAAGGAGTACATAAGGAGTACATAAGGAGTACATAAGGAGTACATAAGGAGTACATAAGGAGTACATAAGGAGTACATAAGGAGTACATAAGGAGTATATAAGGAGTACATAAGGAGTACATAAGGAGTGCATAAGGAGTACATAAGGAGTACATAAGAAATATGTATATAGGTTAGTACATCTGAAGTACATAAGGAGTATCTAGCTTAAAAAAATATGTAAAATATTGACTTGTAAAAGTGTCTTTAAAAAATCTATTTACAGAAATAAATATCATTTATCATTTATTTATCATTTATCATTAGTACATAACAGGATAGAATTAAATGCTGTAAATGTAATGTCCCGCTTTGCATTATGCCTTGTTTCGCTCAATTTCATAGTAAATAAAAAAATAATAGTACTTTGCTAGTATGTGTATCCGTTGACGGGCAGTGGGAACATTTTTACCACCTATTTTTCTATTTTTCAAATAAGTAGGTAAGCGATTTTTTAAAGTCTAATTTGTTTATATTAATTAAACATGCCAAAAACATAAACAAAAGTTATTTTTTTCCTCTGGATCCTTCTGGTAATTTTTATATCGGTTACCGGTATTTGTAATGGTTGTACTGATTTGAGGTAACCTTTAAAAATACCTATAAAAGAAATATAGGTTGTAACCGAAAAAATATCGGTATTGATCGTACCGGTTTCGGTCCCTGCTTTTATCATACCAACACGCTTATATTGCCCGAAGGGTGAGGCTGAGGTGTAATATTGTCATTATACACCCATATTTCTCAAGTATGTTTATTAGGTCTCATGTTAAAAGCTCATACATCGGTCACAAATCCAAATTCCGAGCTGCTACTTGAGAATTACTAAGAAAAACCCAATAACACTAACTTTGCTTGACCTGGGAATCGGACCCAGAACCTCAAGCGTAGCAGTCGCGCTTACGAGTACCTACTAAGGCTAATGAGGTAGGCCGATATGAAAAGCATTAAAAAAACTTCTCTTTTTACGTAAAAACAGCTGTATAAGTAAAAGTAAAGCAGATATGTGTGTGTGTGTGTTTCTGTGTGTGTGTGTGTGTGTGTACTTTAATAAACTTTCATATATATCCATACTATGAATATAAAATTTATGTTATTATTATCTCACAGTTTCTAACTGTTTTTCAGCATCAATGATCACATGTCGTTACTTTAAATACCTGTCATTTGCTGTGAAGTTAGATAGGTTTATATTTTAAAGTCTAAAGCCAGCCTAAGCTGGAACACATAATAAATTGCTCAATTTATCTTTTTTTGGCAACGGTACACGTTTCGGTCTATTCGTATCTGGCTATAATATATTTTGCTGTCTAAACTGAAAAATAAACGGTTTTGAACTCCATTGGTACATATTGGTCCAGTATACATTTTCAAAGTTGTATACTGCAGCTAAGAAATATACAATTTCAAATTACTCGAAAATTGTTGACATTTGCACTGGGGGTCCATTGGTTGCAAAAGGTCCGTTACATCCCCATAACGGATTGCTGTTAAATTACCAGAAACCCTGTATATAGAGAATACATGCATTCACATTTTTCACCGGCAGAGAATCCTGGCATACTGCTTTTAATTTGTTTCATAATGAAATCATTATAATAATTTCGGGTGCACGCGTCAATTGAGGGTACACAATACTAACTTGACCTTTTTAAATGACCCATCAATAAGATTGGTCTGTACTATGATGATTTCACAGACAAAATGATAATAAATTCCTCATCACGCCAATATTATCTGAAGGGATAGATTATTGGGTTTTTCTATCAAATTCTCCGTAGCAGCTCGGAGTCTGGATTTGTGCGCGGTTAATGGGAATAGACCCGTCCCCTATTACATGGGACCTAAACTGTGGCTACATTACACACAGATTGCTAGACATCATCACTTATTTAATTGTAACATAATTATATTATTATTGTAACATAAGCATTGCTTGTAACAAAAAAAATGCATACTCATATGAAACTGGGAAGAGACTGTACCCCACGACACAGGGAATCCTAGTGTGGGGTACAGGGATACAGTTAGTACGTAAATTAGCTTTAATTGAAATTGTCACTTGTCTTGTTTTAATATTGTAGGTACTTGAAGTGTTTCAATAAATGACTTATTATTATTTTTAGTAAACTTCTGCCTAACCTTTCGGAATGTTATGAATAATTTAGTTGTAAACATGAATCTTCCTGAATTAATTACGAGAACAATTTCAACCACTATTTTCCACCTACGTAACAGTGTTGAAACTTAATTAAACTAGAAACGAAACTAGAACCTATCTTCGTCTTCGCGTGTGAATGGATAAACAATACTTGAGTAATATGAGGATTATTCGAAGGTCACAATTGTCTTGTCCATTCCGACGTCAATAACCTCTTTTAATGATATAATTATCTATTATTTTAATGATAATGTTGTCACGTACTAAGGGGCGACCCTATTGCCATTAACTGGGCTTAAATCTACACTGCGAACTGCTACAACTTAGAATTTTATGAAAACTCAATAACACTGCTCGACCTGAAAATCGAAGCCAAGACCTCTGGCGTAGCAGTAGACCTTACGACCACTGTCGCTAACCTTTTATTTACCTAAGCACTACTGTTACTAACACTAAAAAGCACTAACAAAACTATGGACTGAATTCTGAAAATAAACTATTTATAATAATTATTATTATGTCCCATTTTTACCCGACTGCCGAAGGCGGAGGGTTATATGTTTGACGTGTATGTATGTATGTATGTATGTCCGTTCCTATGTCCGCTCGTAACTATTCAACGGTGCAACCGATTTAGATAAATGATACCTCATTAGATTTGTCTTGATGGCACGAGTGTCACTGGGTACATGAAATTAAAAAAAAAAAACAAAATGGCGGATTTTATGCGCTTTAATGCGTGGGCTGAAAAATATGTTTTGAGCATTCCGTATCATGTATTCTCAAATTTTCGGTAGCAATTAGCGAAAGTTTGCGAAATCTTGCACAAGTAAATAACACACCTTAGTTTTTAATTAAGCGTCTGCAGATTTTTCGTAGTATTGCACTAAAAATCCGGAAACAAGTTCGAAATCGTGACCGTCTCTAAAATTTCCAGTAATGGGTCCCGACTGCAAGATTGACTTTATTCTACGTTATAAATTATTATGTTATGTATTTATCGATCATGAAAACATTTAAATGGTGTAGTTATTCAATATTACTTTACATAGGTCTGGACTACTAGACTTGTTTTTGTCTTTTTAGTTTTTTTTTAAAGTGTTTTCATGCAGTCGGGTTTTTTAGTTATTTTAATTATTTTATAGTGTGGATAATCCACGCGGTGCGGTGTCGCGGCGGGTATCGGGACTCTTAGCAACTAAAACCGTACTTACCTTCCCTTGCCCTATGTTGGGGCCAAGGGACTCAAAATCACATTGGCTTCATGACATTTAAAATAAATTTGATTGATTGACACCACAGTAACGTAGGTTTGACACCTAATATAATCCGTTGAACATTTTTCATAGAACCAAGGATGGTTCGAAACATACCAAATTCAAATATACTTTAGTACACCTCTGCCTAACGCTTTTAATACAGGCGTGATAGTATGTTGTTACTTGTTGTGGGACAGTACAGGATGATGATGATGATGATTAAAAAAGGAAGCGCATCTAAGTTACACTATATTCTTTTTTTGTTTGCGCAAATGTATTTTATCATTGTTTATTAACCGATTTAGGATTTTTGATTTAAGTATACACGTATATGTGTATATGACCTCCATAGATATAACCAATAATTAAAGGACATGAAAAATACTTACGAATGTGATCTTTTTAAACGAAACGAAACGTAATGATTCGATACCTCATACGAAACGTAAAAAAAATATTGTTATAATAAATTATAGGTAGAGTAGAAATATTCAGAAAGACTAAGGAATAATCGGAATACTATGTGTAGGTATGTACCCTCTTCGTAATTATTGCTTTTGTACCGTGTAATTGATACCTACCTCCCCACAAAGGGATTATTACAAGAGTGGGTAGTTGCTTTATCTTTCACTTGTTCCGAGACAAATTATCCTGTACAAGTGGTAGTGAACAGAAAACATAATCTATTTGAACAGATAAGAATTATAATTAGGTATATTTTCATAGTGTAAGTCTCTTTTGTGCGCAGATACCATGTAACATGCGTCCCACGACATAATTTAGTCACCTTATTATCTCGTCTTTAACCATAATATCGGTATGAGTTATGCGACGACAAAATGAACAGAGCATTTCCACGGATGTAAATAGTTAGATAGATCATGCATCTGAACGCAAAAGTTTTGACATCGTTTTGGGTATGGTAATAGCAAAATTTAATGATCATTGAGTACTTACGTGATGCAGAGAATCCATGAGCTGATGTATGTCACAAATTCACTTTAAACAGTCACTCGCACAACACAACACAATATTCACACATACACACACACAGACACTATTCACGGAAAATACCTACACATGTAGCAATTCAACACTTCACAAACTCCATTTTGCCACAAACTACAGAGAAATAGTTCCTATTTCCTTTGTAGTAAATATAATTCAATTCTTGCAGTCACCATTGTGCGGTCGTCTGGTTTTTCTTATTTTGCTCAGACCATAGACTATACATCCCGGTCGGCGTCGTTGTCAGCGGTCATTTATAACGCCTCTATTCAGCCGATCCATCCATCTATCAGGCACATTGTTCCTAGTTGTGTGTATTTGAGAACCACCATTTAGTGATATTTGAGGAATAAAATTGACTAAATAAGTAATAGATTTTTTTATCCAAAATTTTGATAGCGATTTCGTTCATGAAGAAGAAATTTATTTATTAGAATAACTAATTACAAAAACATTGAAATTATCTGCCGGTGTTCAAAAAGCTACTTTTGAACGGAAAACTTTACTCACAATATCATTTAATATTAGTCTGGTATTTATCTGACCATTATTACGTTTCAAAAAAAAAACTAAATTAGCAACAAAATAAATTTTACGAGAACCCATTACGATATTGTAAATGAATGAAACCGTGAATTTCTTATGTCTGTGAAATTCTTCAATCATTCTCATGGAAGTGAGTTAATAATAATCATATTGGCAACACAGCATTCATATCGTATTTCCACAACTTTCTTTCTACCCACTATTTTTATTAAATCTAAAAATAATGACGTCTTGAATAAAACAAAGTTGTCACATTGATTTTATACTTATTTGTCTCTAAATAAGCTAAAACTAAATTCAATTTATTGACGACCTCTGTGGTCTAGCGGTTCGAGTGAGACTGCTGATCATGGGGTCGTGGGTTCGATTCCCACAGGACACAAATATTTGTGTGGATAAAACATGAGTATTTGTGTTTGTCTGGGTGTTTCCTATGTATTATAAGTATGTATTTACAAAAAAAGAAAAGTGTATATGTATTATATCCATTGTCTAGTACCCATAGTACAAGTTCTGCTTAGTTTGGGACTAGATGGTGTTGTGTAAAAATGTCCCAAAAATATTATTACTATTATAATTATTTCAAATATATTTGCTTAAAATATATAATTATGCAAATAGGAATAATCTAAATATTCATCCTAGGTATGGTTACCTACTTACTTGCTTGGAAGTCAGAAGAAATGTAACGCTTATTAAATATTTTATCCGCTTAATTCGTGGTACCCATTTCAATTCCGCGTTATTGCAGTACATTCCTTTTAACATTCCACTGCCTATCAGGCATACACTTCGTCCTCGTCAGCATCCTCTATTCTCGATACCTCAATCCTGTACCGTAAACTCTTAAAAGCAGTCCGTTGTACCTAGCACTTACCCACATTAATAATAATTATATTGGTTTACGATGAGTCACTTGATGTCTTTGCGAGCACAGAACTGAGATTCCTTAGTACTGCTACTCGATACCTAGAATCTATTGCCAGTTGCCACACCTAGCACAAATTCATAATAATTTCTTATTTCATAATTATTAATTTTTAATTTTATATCGCAAAATAATTATAATTTAATTTATTGTATTGGATAGTACCTACCTATATTTGACCGATAACTTGTATGTGTAGTGCAAACTGTAAATATAAGTTGGTTAATAAATAAATAAATATTGTGACGAACTGGAATTCTAAAAATTTGTAACGACAATTATTAGATATTTAATATTTAAAAAATAAATTAACAAAAATTCGATACACCTTAGAGAGCAATAAAACAATGTTTCATATTTCATATTTATTTATTGCATACATACTTTACAGTACAGGTGATAAATACAATAAAAAGAAACAAATATGGACCCTTAACGTTTCTATCTTTAGCGAGCGACATAGGTACCTGTCTGCCTATCCATTTTGTACAATTTAGTTAATGTTACAATGTATATATGCTGACAGGTACATCTATTGGCAAATGTAAAAACTATTACGAATACAAGCAGCTTGACTACTTGAGTGTACGCTCACAAACACCACCTACTACAACAACCATTGACTTTCTGCTGTTAACGAAATCCGATAGATGGCAGCCAAGTCGTAACATAGTGGTTTCCATTCTAGCTATAGATGACAGCACTAGTACTGTGAAATCATGTTTTGTGTGAAATAAGAAGGAACCTGGGAAGATAAATAAATTATACGATGAACAAAAAGTTCAATATTTATTTTAAGTTAGCTGACCTAACAGACGTCTTTTCTAAATTTAAATAAAAACTTTCCCAAATTCAGTTTATCCAGAATGATAATTTTTATTTCTCTTCCCTAAAAACGATAATAATACTTACGGAAATATTTAAAAAAAAATGCCAAATTGGTACAGCCAGTCAAGTGATGCGCTTACCAACGAACAGCATTTGATATATTTTTATTTACGTAATTAAGTAGTTTTACAACTAGAAGTTCCGCTGGGGTCTACGGTTTATAAGAGCGGTTTCAGAGCGTGAGCTCCTGGATTCATTTCTCAGGTCTAATAAAGTACCAGGTCGAGTTTTGGTTTTGTGCCCGGATGGTGCCCGACTAATAGAAAAAGGTTCGCCCGGCGAAATATGGGACTGTCAGTGGGTACCTCTATCTAACCCTACACGAAAAATAAACGAATGTGTTTTGAATACTACACTATTTAGTTCACATAATTGAGATTTTCCTATGTTTCACTAAGATATAACTAGAATCTAGCCTGAAGGAACCTTGAGAGGTAAAAATAAGAAAGTAAGTAGGTACTCAAAAATTGGCGCTCGTCGCTAAAGTAGCTGCGTAGCGGCCACGTCAGTCTGTGGATGGTGGACCTTACTTAACACATAAAGCCGACGATCGCGGTTAGTGTCAGAAGCCTAAAATGCTTAACAACCAGGATATCGGAATTGCCCAAAAATTGGATCGCGGAGGTCTGACAGCAGTCGCTTCGTGTAGGTAAGTATCTAAAATGAAATGATGATATTCAGCCGCATCTGGTCAGACTGGAAGCCGACCTAGGACTTAGGACTTAGGTACTCTAAAATTAGGTATCTAAAACTAATTAATTCGAACACGGGTCATCAACAAACGGTTCATGAATTATCAAACAATTATTAATTCGACATCCTGATTCTACTAGTGTTTATACAAAAATAAAAGAAACATGCACACTATCACCTGCTTACCTTTCCAGTTTCCCACGCATTTCGTAAACTGACACAAACGGGTTACCTACAGTTGAGGTCGTAGGCGCAGTGCCTACCTGCCCGACGTCTAACCTACCTGTGTCGTAGGAATGTTTTGACGTAACAGCTGTTAATACTGGAATCAGGAACACCCACTGCGACTGTAATTTCTAATATTAGTCCAATAATATGAGCTGTATTACGGTTTGATTTTGTGGGTAACGTTTTGCATACGGAAAAATGGACATTGAGTTAGGTACTATTAAATGCCTTAAAGAAGTTAGAGAATATATAACAGTGGCCACTACTTAACTGATAAAAGTCAACTATTTAAAAGAAAGGAAAACGAATGATATACATAAAACGACTGCACAATCCGACTTTTTTTCAAGGAAAAACCCCGCAACCAATTACTTCTTCCGCAACGATTTCCTAAGGATATTAGCATCCTGACATTAACTCGACAAGAAGATTATCCAACTTAACAATGACAACAATATCAAGAAACGGTGCTCTTTAAGACTAACCTCTTTAAGCTGAGCATAACACTTGTACACAATGTACCGTATTGCCAAACATAGTGTTATATCTAAAGTAATATCGGCTCGTGATTGAAATAGAAAGTACTTACCTACACGTACCTACAGATATTTCATTTCATTAAACAGATTACCAGTCGTTATATCATTATTTGTACATACGAAAATGTTGCCTCCAGGCACCATTACCGCTGATAAGTCTACACAATGATGCAAATGGGGCCATGGATGACATATAGGAGAAAACGTGGAATACTGACACCAATCTCAGATAGCAACCTCTGATTTGACCCGAAGCATTCTTATAAGGAATCCGCCCGTTAGTCACTCGCCATCGATTACGGTTGCCACTAACCCTGCAAACAACAACCCAACCACGAATAGTTCGCATTATTCTAAACCCGTGACCTCAAAAGTAATTGGAGTCGTTTGCAAGTTCAATGAATTTGTATCAACCTTATAAAATTTTATTGCATATGCGGCTATTTCGAAAATTGTTTCATTTTTATTGATCTATTAAATAATCTATTAACCACAATAACGGTAATTTGTATTTACGGCCATTTAATAATCGACCTATTAACGGAATTTATTTAACTATGTGACCACCGCGGTAATTTTGCATGTTGCACGCTAATTTTCACTTTTGAGCTCATTTTTGCCATACAATAATACTTGAGTCATGTTGTTGAATATGTCTTCTTCATTTAACGCCTCACACCTGCGGCTGTAAAGGCGTGACAAAGAAAGTTTAAAAGAAAATAGTACAACAATGGTACTGGAATATCCATTGATCTTTTATCAAAATTATTAGATTTTTTTTTTATTATATTAATTTGGCAATAACACGCAAGCATAAACATCTGCTGAGATCAAATTTACTTACGCTGAAGTATATCTTTGAATGCGTAGAATAAGGTTACTAAAGTCAAATATTTTGCATTTTGTGCTGGCAACCCTGAAACTTCAACGTCTAATCGACATAAACGATATCGCAGCAAGTACGTAAAGGTATCATTCAAAGTCGGCGAACGAAGCTACGCGCATTTGCCTCATATCTGCGAATGTATCTAAAATAGAGAGTCGGTCTCCGTAACAGTAAAGCACCGGTTTTTATGGCGCCAGCGTTCCTCTTGCAGACTAGTAAGGTGACTCACTGATTCTATGTCAGGTTTAACTGTTCTCGTCAGTGAGTCTTATTTTACTCAGATCAACAAACAATTGGTCATAAAAAAAACAACAAACAGTGCGAATGTCAAGTACAAAAAAAAAGTGCTCTAGTATTATTGTTGTCATTGAGGAGAAATTAAAAAAATGCATTTTATTGTAACTTTAATTGAGGTGGTGTATGGGAAGTGGAGCATCCCAATGACAATTGAATGAGAAAGGCATTACAGACGTAGATTGAGTTGCCTATACGAATGTAAAGAGTTCACGAGTTCACGTTTGCATAACATTATTGGTGATCACGCTACAGATATATTGGAGTCGTTCTATAAAGTCCTAAACGATATCGAAACTGCACACACGCAGCGTGATACACAATCCGCAATTTGTTAATGTCAGTGTGCTGTTCTGGGCCATTGAACGGGTCAACTGAATGGCGGGCCCACGTCGGGAATCAAATCGATCTGTTTTTAGGTTGAACACATTAATCAACTTATTGCTTTTTATTTCAATATCGATTTGAAAGATAGTGATAACCGGATACTTGACCCAGTATGACCTACAAAACCATAAAGAGATTAATTTCGAAATAGGTAATATAGTAACTGTGTGTGCAAAGTGTTATTACATGGTACATTTAGTAAACATACCAAACTTTCAATTTCTGTATTTTGTGCGATTACCATTCGTCGAATGCATAAAATTATAATTAGTCACTGATTTGTCAGAGATATTTTCTTAGAAGTAGAATCGTAAAATAAAAAAAAGCAAATTTGTAATGATGGTACGCCGAAGAAGCAATATATCTAAAACATTTTGATAAACATACAAAATAAAAACAAATAGATAATGTAGACGACATTATAATGTATTACATTCGTTATAATAATAGTTCCTCTGTCTCGAAGCATTCAGTGAATGAGATTAGTCACTCGTTAGCTATGTGGGTTAGCATTTCTGCAATTTGTGTCTCGACTGTTGACCTTTCACTTATCTCTTAGACAACCCCTTCGTTGTATGGTTTATTAATAAATAATACGTTATTGATAGTTAAGTTGCGACGTGTGGAGTGAACGGCAGCCGATGACCAAGCCTCAGGTTCGGCCTTCGTGTCAGCTGTCCCACCCACTTCTATTGAGTCATTCTCGATATCGCCCACTATCTTAAAGTTACTCCCTGTCATTAGCATAATCTTTGTATTAATGTTAACGGCTTCCACGACCTTGATGCCTATATTTTATTAATTGAATCGATCAATGTCATTCACATTTGCACGTGCAACTTGAGTAATTTTTCTATTGTTTCCATTATCTTCGCCTCTGCTAATAGTTTCTGCGTTAGCGCAGGGAACCGTTAATGTTTAACATGCGTGTGTACGATGACTTCCTCTTTTATCAGAATTCAAAAATAACTATTTCAAGCTAACCGTACGATCTAATATGGAAGGCCATTTATTCGGCAACGCTTCAACGACATAAAGTTATGATGTCAGCAGTCATGACATGAATATAAATTTGATCGCCCCCAGCCGATTCTTAGTAAAGGCAAAGGAAATATTTGCAATTCCTAAGCTAAATTACTTACTTTGTTTAATTTTTTTGGGTTGCATGTTTTTTGAAGCTACTATATAAATGGTATGCTTCTTGGTCGCGTTAACTCTAAAATCTGCGTGACCACACTACGTGACGCCTAAATTATCTAATAAGTGAACACTCACGTCGCAACACAAAAGGGTGTTACATTGAACCAGATCTTGATAAAATTCAGCCGACCTACACCTGACTTGCAAGTGTAAGTTGGTATGTATGTCATAACGAGTTATTTCATAGCCTCAGTTTATACAGTGGATCCTGTCCGGTTTTACGACGTCCGGAGCATCAAGTCAACGGACGCCAGCGCACAAGTGAAGCTCCAAAATTAGCCAGTGCGAATGCGGACCACGTGACCGACGCGGACGGGCCCGCCGATGCCCGGTGAGATAATAATTGCGTGTTTAGACGTGCTAAGGAGATAATACACACGTGACGAATAAGTTTCATGTGCGAATTGTAGCGTTTTTGCATACGATAGGATAATTGCTTTATCTCCAAGGTTTTGCGCAGAGAATACGAATTTTGTAACGGAGTTCAAGCCTGCGAATAAACATTCGCATACTAAACATTGAAGCCTGTCTGAACTACCTATAAGATTTATATCTAGTGAGATATGTCACAATATTTCATTTTCTCAAAGTCCTTGTACCTTAGAACGTAGAGGTAGGCCAAATACAGTTTTAATAATGTCTAGGCCGAGACCTTTCCGGCGAATGCGGCCCCCGTGTATCAGTCCTCAGTTCGAGGTCTTACAACACCGTCATTCATAAGCTCCTCGTGGCAGATTATTGTTCATTGCTCCTTAGATAGACGGGACAGAGTGTGTGGTGCGGGTGGAGGGAGGAGGAGTATGCGCATGAGTCACACAGAGGATTCCATGTGAGTGTAGCGCCGTTGAACTTGCGATTATCATACACTTCGTCGCGCAACTTAATTGGTGCTACGGTTTTTCTGAATGACCGAGATTTAATTGGCCACAATTATACAGTTTTGTATTCAATTACCCCTTAATTATAGACCGTGTAATGGTTGAATAAAAACGTAATTGAATTAATTCGCTCACGCCGCCACTTTCTGGAGACTTATTCGTAATTCTCGGTAAATATAAAAATAACACTAAAATATAATTTCTTCGACCGCAGGAGAAAATAGGAGTTACTACGAGTTTACGACGGGTACTTACTGTACTTAATAGTTTGCAGAAGTACTTAAACTCTATATGGATAACATACACTTTCGGTTTGAAGGTACATTACGTCATAACGTCAATCCAAATGCATAAAGCGTACAAGACAAGACAATCGGACACCAGCGAATCTATCACCTGCCATAGCAATGAGAGGGTTCGCACGAACTGTTTTCTAATAAGGCGAACATTACGAAACATCGATGGTGTTATTCAACAATTAGGTGACAATTCGATGAGGTGAGATAACTAAAACAACGGCAAGTTTCTGATACTGTTTTCTCCGAAGCATGACAGCCTGTCTTATTAACATTCTTGTTCATTCAGACACTTATTCTAAGTGAACACGTCGATGGGCACGCATTTATCGATACCTGCTCTCACGCCTATCAATCAAAACAAACTGCAATTTCCGTATGAATTTAGTCTGCAAAACTCTTTTGAGACACCATTATGCAATATGCAGCTAAAAAAGTGGTTATAAATTCCATGCCTGGCAACTATGACACGGAATTCTTGTTAATTGAACGAAAGGTGTTTGTTATCTAATTGATAGTCTTAATTGACTCATCACATGGATACAATTCAACAGAAACAGTAGTAGACCTGATCAATCATTTTCTCTGACCAAAGACGTACATAACTTTCATAGTATACTTTCACGGCTGTGATGACGAATGAGATTGTTTGCTCAAGAAAGATAGAGAATGACCAGTTTTTCTGTATAACTAAAGAACCAAGCGCCACGCGTAATGTATCGTTAATTATAGAAACTGGAATTTACCTTGCTGCGTTGTCGTAATGATCTCTCTCACGCATTGTTCCGAGACTGAGAGGCCATTATCAATAGGTGAATGTTTTTCATATCTCTAGACCTAAGACAGCTTATCACATTCATAGGAATTTACCATAGAGTAGGTATAGACTCTATTCCTATACACTCATACTCAAATACGTAAACTCAACGTTTTTTAAGCTGGCTATTGCACTGAACAGGACGAGTATGGATCATGATGACCTAGGCGGCGAGGCGATTAAAATTGCCACTTTTGAAGAATCCCAATATGATTAGCGGACACATAGCTTCAAAACGGGCGTAATACATTACCAGTAAAATCTGACCTCTGTGAACGAAAAGACTATAATTATATTGGACTCGAGCCTATTTCAGCTTATACTGGATATTATGTATGGCATGATAATTATAGGCGACAGGCTCTGGTCATGCTGTTGAGTTCGTCTGGTACCAAAAATATTCCGCCAAATATCCTGCCGCTAAGCAATGTTCTAACATTATTATATGCCGGTTTGAAGGGCAATGTAGCCAGTGAATTACTGGGGATATGAGTCTTAACAAGTGAGATCTCAACTGGGTACTGGGTACAAGTTTACCATACGACGGCAGTTAAGTATGCTTTAATTTAAGAGAGATAGGGCATAGTGGGAGTAATTTCGCTCAAATTGGAGCTGCCCGTCTGGGGAAATACCTCCGCCTTGCAGAAAATCGAAGTAAAATAACACTGCTTTGAGCTGTGTTGTGTTTCTTACGGTGAGCAAGGTTGCCAGTGCTCCACGAGGAAACGTTATGTTGGCAGTGGGGGGATTTTGACACTTATACTGCCAACCCAACTATTCCTCTTTCAATCCAGGGTCGGCAACGCGCAAGTGATACTCCTGGTGTTGCAAGCGTCTGCTACGGTAACCGTTTACCATCAGGTGGGCCGTATGCTTATTTGCCAACTTAGTAGAATAAAAATTAAAATAATAATCTTTGTTTGTCGTCTCAAATAAACAAAATGTAGTAGAAGTCCCTTATAATCGAGTGCTTATACCCAGAGGCATGTTGTTTCTATACCCAAGTGTTGTTCCTATACCGTACCCGTAGCACACCGACAGCAGACACGAGATCATTGTTACGAATTATTATAGTACGATGATATCCCGGGTCTTCTTTTTGGGCTCCTGGTGGAGTCAGATACATACTATCGAAGACCTTAACACCTTTCCAGGAGGCCCTAAACGACCACGTCTTTCTGCTATAATATCATCACTGGTTGAATGTTTTTAAGATGTGTTCTGTCTATAAAGATAAAATTTCGCGTGTCGGTTCTTTGGAAGGATTTTTCAAAGTCTATACCCTCAAAGGATTTACAAAAGTTTCAGACATTCTGGGTTACAGGCAACATCATTATAAGATACTAAATAGAGTTACTTTTATAAAACGAAAGGTATGACTAATACAGAGCGATTTATACACATGTAACACTTGACCGTTCATAAAGGAGTAATGTAACAAAAATATTAAATAGTTGCGAAAACAAAAAGTGGCACGGTCTCATTACGTGGTAAGAGGAGACCGTCTTCCACCATGTGGAACGATGGAGGTGTTAAAACAATTCGATTGGATCCCATTGAGTTATTAAAACTGGAGATGACACCACGATCTCAGTCTCTACTTTAGAGTTACAGAGTATGCACCACAACTCACATGGAGATTGTTAAACAATTATTACAGCAGTGTTCGTCCTCTTATATGTGAAAAACTATTACCTTGTCTATAAGAAAGTTAAAGCATTGCGGGGATACCCAAAATCCGACGACGTTAGTCAGAGAAATTGACGTTAATTAGTCAATTAAAGCTTCTTTAATACATGGCTGTATTGAATTGTCTGAAGGATTAATTTCAATAAAACAAGGTTAAATTGAAATTTTCTTTAAAAAAATTGTCGATGTTTACTGAGTCTTGTACGTAAGTTACCTTTATACACAATAAACCTCAATGTCGGATCAGGTTTTTATATTATTTTTAAATCGCCGTGCGAAACAATAAGATGCCGCTATACGATACAACCTGTCCCTTCCAATCGAAACAGATAATTAAATAGTACATCGTTTGATCTAGAAACGTCAGTCAATTGTCTAGTACAACGTATTTTGTGTTTTAGATGCAACGTTTATGTTCTGGTTAGGCAGAACGAACGAGAAGAATCAGGCATTCTAAGAAAGGATACTAAAATATAACCGTAGTTTATTTTATTATTCCTGTACCAAATAATAAATTATGTTAATTTTAAATAGACATTTCCTATCTGACGATCTCTGAGAAGAAATGCCGACACAAACTCAAACATCATTCATTCTCTTTTCAGAACAGCTAATGTTTCGTCCGGCTAATGAAGAACGACAGTCTGAAAACCGAAATGCTTTTTATTTATGATAATAGTATGACCCAAAAAATATACAAATATCAGTTCTGTCTGAAAAAAAATCGAGATTCCTTAATAATGTTGTTCGAAGTTTTAATTAATAAAAAGTTCCAACAACCTCTCCATAATAAGGTAAGCTGTATACTGTACCAAACTCAAACAAACACAAATTAAAAAGGGCACAGAGAAAAAAACCGATGTATTATTATTGCCAAAAAAGCCCTGAATTCGAGAAAAGAAACTTGTTTTATATACTACAGGGTCGATACTAAATGTAAAAATAATATTAGCCATGACTAACACCTCTCAAGGAGTTGAGCTGTGGGCTGTTTCGACGTCTGGCTCACAGTCAATGACTTCCAAATATTTGATTCGCTACAGCCGACAATTTATTACATTATTTACTTGAATTTGAACAAAATATGTTATAATAAAATGAAGAATATATTGTATTTAATTCTGGAAAACAGGAAAATTGTAATGATACTAAATCGTTTACTTGCTTATCTTCTCAGTGAGTTGGGTGCAGGCTGCTGAAAGCCAAGAATAAATCGGTTTACAAAGAAATGCTGCAAAATTATCACAAATTACTGAATAAACCCCTTGTATTTATACCTTTGATGCCGACTATTATCGTGTACGATACGCATGACTCATTGTGTGCGACTCTGGCAGCATCTGAGGAAGTATACTCAAATTTATTACTGACATGCCATTGAAATCCGTTCTACGATTAAGTGAACGAATTACTCGTAAAATTGCCACTCTGAAGTAGAGATGTATGTCCTAGGTCGGAGAAGTGTCGATTGACCCCCGTCTAGATGGAGCGACGACATAGTGGTCGGTGAACAGACAGTGGCAGGAAAGAAATAGTCAAGAATAGCCCAGAACGGAAACGAAAAGAAGATGCATGGGGAGGCCTTGGTGCAGTAGTGCACAGCCAGAATAAAAGTCGTTACCTCAAAAATTCTCTATTCAAAATCTGCTGTAAGTAGTCGTCCACGGTTTAAATTCACCGTCAGCAATTGATTGTCGTAATAATGTGTTTATTAACAAATAAATGTTTTACAAAGTTTTTCTATGTGTAAATAGTGGGAGCCATAAACTTTTATAGCCTTGTTAATATGAGTGTCGGGAGGTTTTAACGTCATTGAATAAGACCGTAGTAATGTTTTAATAGAAGCGCTAGTACTACTCAGTACTAGCGTTTCTATTAAACGATACTCGCAGCTACTCAGTTATCAATTGAATAAGACCTATCACAGGGTTAATATTTGTTTGTTAAGTTACCCAATTCAACTTACGGTAACATCCGAATTTATCACAGAAAAACTGTTGATCTATTTTCAGAATAAAAATACATACATAATGACTATCCATGCGTCTAACACCCTATCTTGGGACAATTATGCCGGTCCCGCTAATCGTTTATAGCAAGCCAGAATCAGAAAAGAGGTTTGGCTCTTCTATCTATTTCTCTACTCTGGTAATGTCGTCCGGCGGACGCAAGCTCTGAGCGAGTTGATCGGTCGGGCGCCGCTGATGTGCGCACACGCCGGAAACCGCAGGTTCGCAGAAGCGCCGCGTGTAAATATTATTGCGCCGAACCCAGTGCCGCTCTTTAATAACGTGGCGAAATGCAGGCCGCGGGAAACATTCCACTGTACCGCTACACGATGAGATATTGGCAGGTTTTTGACCGCCACGCATGTTCATCGGCAAGAATTTTCTTTGTGTCGTCGATGTTATGAATGAGAAAGCGGAAATATTTCTGAGTTTCTTTATCCAAACGACTACAAAGCAGCAAAACTTACGCTGTAGTTACGTCGTTTCCGTAAGCTATTATTTAAAAACAGCTGCAGATCATTCAAAGTTTTATCAATGAATAGAGAGGGGACCAGTTTTCTCCAAACTGGGCCAACGTAAACGTTCCCTGTACGTAGAATAAACAGTGCTTTGTAGAGACAGTCCACGGCTCATTACACACCTCTGTCTTATGTTTGTTCCTGTGTGGACTTAGAGGCTTTAATGGTGACCACGTCTAGATAATCAAAATCGTACATTGCTTCAAATTCAAACAAGTCAAATAAAACTTAATTTTAAATTGAAATAAAATGTGAGTGTAATTACTATGTACGTATTTAGACGTAATAATAACTTCAGCTGAAGTCATTTGTCGTGTGTGGATTCTTAGAGTTAGTTTAATGTTCCAAACCGTCGTGTACACGCGTTTCCCCGGAACGAGTGGAGGTATACACACATGTGGACAATGAGGGATATGTCGTGTGTCGACGCGTCGCCGACAAAGGCACGAGGCACGAGGCTATTTGTCAGTCAAACCTACACAATCACGACTGCCCGACGCACATACAAATGAGTTAAAGCTCCACAGGATATGTATTACAAAAAGTCCTGGCTCGTGTTGCAAAGTCAACAAAGTTCATCTAACCCTTCAATAAGTACCAGTTGTCCAACAATTAGTGAAAGAACTAGTGGGTTTATGTAACCAGCTTTATTGCAACATCTGCTTTGATCCCACAAGTAACATTAGAGAAAGGGAAATATTTACGACCAACGCAACCATAAAAAAATCTATCATCCGCATCGTCAGATTTTGCTATAGAAACATTCAAGGGAGAGAGCAATAAAGCTGATTTAAGGGCTTATAAATTAAACACCTTTCGTTTAAACTTTCTTTAGATACGCCTATCGTAACTTGTAATAGTTAATGATTAACAACCATTCATTACACATAAAGAGGTCAAACCTTTGGTAAGGAATACGTTTGGAACTTTTCTAAATTACTTTTCGAGTTGAGAATTATTTCAATGTTTGATTAATATGAACAACAATTAATGTATGTCCCATTGGGTTGGTCGCACAGTTCCCACATATTGTTGGAACGTGGTGGATGTGCGGACGGTTCCACCGGCTATGACTCACCATCGGCTCGAGGTCAAGAGCACGCCGCGCCGACTGACTACCTGATGAGCTTAGCGCTTGCCACAAATCAACCACTCTAAACTTCTACCATTCATAATATACATATTTATTAACTTTGTTGAATTATTTAACATCCGTTTATCACTCTCTTAATTATTAATCACGAATTCACGAGCGATCGGAAACAAAATGTATCTTCATTTGGTACGCGACTGTAAACACCGGTTTCTGTTTTCCAATTATACAACTCTTTATATAAACTGTAAAGTATAAACTACAAACATTGGCTGTAATAATTTTCTTTATCATTCGCCGTTGTAAAACAAACAGCTTGATATTTTAACTTTAAACTACATAATCTCAAGAGATCCGGTACGAAACGTTTTACATACATCTGGCTCACATTTAAATATGTGGATAAGTAAATGTAATAATTTCAATGCCAAACCTCACCGGATAGTAATTTTAATTGCAAACAAATTTACCGTGTCGAATTTCCTAAATATGGAACTATTAGTATCTGAAATAGACCACCGCAAATGAAACCATGACTTTAATAACGTTACAGTTCAATCGATTGAGTACTCTATAGTTCATTAGAACGTCACGCTCTCCTCAATCTAATCGGTTTTAAATATGGACAGACTAGCCACAGTCTATTCTCACGATAGTGAAGTGTGATCTTAATACCAATAGCGGTCCCCTGCGCCGGCGCACCATCGCCCACGCTTCCACTCTCGCCTCGGGCCCACAGTCACACGTGACCAGCGGACAGGAACGCCATTCTTTACTTATTATTGTACGAGCACTCTGAACAGAGATCGAGTACCCTCGCTGTTCGCTGCTCAGGAATGCTTGATGGGTGAAGCATCGCTGAAGATTTGCATTACTGTCACTCCCATCCGTCTTATAGACTGCCTCAATGGTCTACAATTATTGTGAATGGAATCGTTGAGACCACAAAGCTACGAACATGCACATAACTTGTAATCACAAATATCGACAGGCGTTTTCAGCTCGGTGGAAAATTATAGGTCTAGACATGGCCAGATAATGAATACATCATTAAGTAGTAATAACGCGTTTAACGAGAATATACCTATATGTGAATTCTGTGCCATTATTCAGTAGTTAATGTACACTTGGTGAAGCGACTCGTGTGTTCGTGGAATAATTTCATCAGTAATTATTGTAGCTGCAAAACAATTTGTTTGATCTTGATCAGAGCCCCAGTATTCATACCATTACAGAACATTAAGAGTTTGTTTACATTTTATGTGGGAATTCTCGGAGCCTGTGCAGTTATATTACATAAATATAATTGTTTGAATGTTTACAAAAGTACATTCTTCAAAAAACTATATGTCGTCATCGTAAAATGTAATAAGACAACTGTTATGACAGTTGAATACATGTTATCTGTGCGAGAACATCTGTTCTATGCTACTAGTAACAAAATAAATGTCGCTGCAGATTATTTATGTTACCTTGCGCTTGCGACATGGTACGTAACGCTGCGATTGTATCACTATGTTACTGTGTTACGGAAAGTGAGATGTGTATTGGGTGATCTATGAAAAAGTGCCTCGAAGTCCGTTGCAGCTCGTTAGTATGCGTCGTAAAATTTTTAATGTTTTTTTACTGCGCGGGCGCAGCCAACAAACCTGTTTGCGCAGGAGGATCGACCACACACCTCGCGTATAATAGAGCATCACGATTGCAACGACGGAAACGCCCGACAGTGACAACATGAAAACAAACTTAACTTTAACATTTTTAAGCTTTTGCGTGTTTTAACATGGCAATTTCCCCTTTGACTATGGATTGTGGTCATTAGGTCTCCAACAGACCTATAAAAAGCGAAGCACAGAAGGTGAA
The DNA here is from genome assembly GCA_964056405.1 of Acronicta alni. Classification (NCBI taxonomy): domain Eukaryota; kingdom Metazoa; phylum Arthropoda; class Insecta; order Lepidoptera; family Noctuidae; genus Acronicta; species Acronicta alni. Next base: position 8,344,305 of record OZ043927.1, on the reverse strand, counting down.
TCGGCACCTTTTGCTCTTCAATCTGTTGTTATAACAATTTGATTAATCTAATGTTATTTATCCTATTACATTGATATATTTTTTAATTAAAAAATGAAACTTTTAATCCAATTTCCATGGTCGACACGAAAAGAGCTGTGTTATATCAATTTCAAACGTAACACACTAAAGCTTTAATATGGTGTCCAAATACTAATAGTAATTCAAAGAAATATTGCTGAATCTACAACTCAGTGACTAATTGCCTACCTATATCATATATTTTAATCTCAAATCAATTTACCCTTTTGACACATCGTAACAGTTCGAGTGCTAACACCATAACAGCGTAGATAAGGTAACGGATTGGTAATGTTATGGTTGAAATGTAGGCCGAACAAATATGATAACACCGAGCCCACCATAAAGATAAGCGGTCGGCGAAATATTACAGCAGGTATTGAGGCAAAAATAACTTTGCACTAAACAAAAAACACGTGTCTTCTTTCGACAGAGGATAGGGCCAGACAAGAGAATGTTGAAATCCAAGACCTCGAAGATTAAGATTTCGGAAAGCGCAAGTAATTCTATGTATGTACTAATCTTGTATGTAAAAGCTTTTCTCCTTTGAACACTTTCTAAGAAGACCGCGTGCTATTTCATCTAACTTAAAAATATGGAAAGGTTTCATGCTATCGTTATACCGCAATACTTTGCTTTAACTAACTTAAAAACAGCTGGACCGTATCCTTGCACTATTAGTATCCTGTGCGTTGGTGAACTAATATTTGTAATAATCAATAAAATCTATCATTAGTCAATGTTGTATGACTATGCATGTATGTCAATGTAATACTCATAGATTGCAGTATTTGTTACAAGGCCAATACAATGATACACAAGAAATCTTCTGTTACAGAACCAACATCATTAACAAAGATCTAATCTAGAAATCAGTACGCGAAAGTTACCATCCATTTTCACGGAACGTATGCTTGGAATGTCATTGCAAACTAAAACATACCACCCACGATCCGATCACGTTGCGAAGTACCCAGTATTTCGATATGAAATACAAGAAATTTTACCAAGTGCCGCAACGTTCACACACTTTCGCTGAGACAGTTTGGAGTCGTCTCATGTGAGCTTAATAACCAATACAACCTCGTACAAAATACATAATGCAAACTGCTATTAAAGATTTTAAAGTCCCGCTGTACATCGCATAATAATGGACGAGTACGAACAACATTACATGCTCGGAGGGCCACCCAAGTAGTTCGCGGTCGGTTCTCTCATTTATTCCTTATTATATTATCTTGCTTTAATGATCAGTAAGGGGTCACATCGATGGGTTTTTGTATTGAGTTCTAAAAATCACCTACCTCCGGGTACGTCGGGTAAAAAATAATATGTCATTATTGTTATTTATTAGTAAGAAAGCGTGACGTTAAAGCTGTAAGCCCTTTGCAGTTCACTCTACGCTTTTTTGCTTTCAACACACGCTGTCCTTGAGTAGCTCATGGTTGTGTGTATATTCACCCTAAATGAGAAGAATTATTATCTAGCCATGTTTTGGTATTGCATAAATTAAAACCGATATGAAGTACCGATCCGAACCAATTTAAGAAAGGTAGGGCCATAGCGGGACTAATTCCACTTAAATTGGTGCTGCCCGACTGAGGAAGTACCTCCGCCTTGCAGAAAATCGAAGTGAAATGACACTGCTTTGAGCTGTGTTGTGTTCCTCACCGTGGGCATGGTTGCCAGTGTTCCGCGAGGAAACATTGTGATGGCACTTGGGGGACTTTGACCCTTATACTGTTGACAGTATAAGGGTATAGTTAGGTTGACCCAACTATTCCTCTATCGTTTTACAGGGCCGGCAACACACAAGTGATACCACTGTTGTTGCAAGCGCCTATAGGCTACGGTAACCGCTTACCATCGATGGTTTCTAGTTTATTTAGTAAAGGAGTTTCGCTTTCCTTATATTCAGAGTTTTAATAATAATGTCAAGAGGAGTGGGACATTTAGATACGCCGCTATGAACTATTGTGAAGTATTCGGATGATACGTTGTTTTTGAAATAGAAGTAAGTAGACCTAAATCTAACGGACCTAATATCTTGGGATAATTAGAACTCATTTGTGTATCCATTGATTTACTTTTACATGTTTTTGCTTCTTTTAAAGAACTGGCAACTAAATTAATACCAAAAAAATGCAACCACAATTTCATAAGAAACAATGTCCGTTGGCTTTGTACCTACATGTAATCAATACGAAATGAACATCAAACACGAGTATATCCTATGCATTACTATGAACACAGTCTTTAAAAGACCATCGTATCCTACTATAATTTAAAAAGCAATCTTTTAAATTATAGTTACGGACACTACGCCTGTAGTACACTTGATATCAGCATATTTATGTTTATTTATTTCGACATGCAAATTATTCTTGTATGGAGCAAAATATTTATCATACACTTGAAGAGGCCGTTCAGGCTTCTCGTTCAGTACATTATGCAAGACATTGTAACCATGACCTTTCTGTTCTGCAATCAAACTCCTGGTATATTTTTAGTATAAGTACCTAAGTGTTATTTCTGTAAACATTTACTTGTAGTGACGCACACCTGCACATTTTTCCTGCATCATATCTATGAATTTTCCGAGACGTTATGCAAACATTTGAGTTTTACTACTATCTACAACAATCTCATGTCTCGGTCTTCACAGTATTGTTATATTATGCATGCACCATGAACATACGGTATTTATACTGCGAAAGCAGCAAAGATCTCACGAGCGCCGCTCTACGTCATCTGATTCTGCGCATGTTTCAGATTTACAAACACACGGCATTGCGCCCGCGCAACCGACGGCCACACGAGAAATCATTTCATTGACGAAACACCAAAAGGAATCGACAATGGGAAAATATTTGCTTATTGATTGATCGAATCGAACGCATATTCACACAGCAAATAGAAATAATGATGCCAACAGTACTTGTTCTTCGGAGAAATACGGTTAATAAATTAGTGTTGGATAGGAAAAAATGCTCTGGCGTAAGGCAATTTCAGTTCCTATTTTTAGGTTTGAATAAACATTTCGACCGATCGTTTAAAATTGTTGTGGTATAGGTCGACTGTAAGATTAAACGCATTAGCGTATTTAGGATTTTATTTTCTTTGCCCGAATACGTAGTATAGATGTTAAATACTTGATATAACATAATTACACACTGTGGACATGAGCTATACGTTTTGACAAATGACTGAACATTAAATCGCTCTGCAAATTGTCGATTAATGTATGTTCGGCCTTGTGTGTAACTCCGCATAATTGTGGTGTAGCACCTCTGATATGCAAAAAATACGACCATAATAAATTAGTTATTTCATAAACAACACGATATAATTATAAACTTTATAATTATTTATACAACTCAAAAATATAATATTTAGACTATCTCTAGTGCCTCTTGGTCTATTGGTTGCAACCACGACTGCTGAGAATGAGGGTACAAAGGAGTATGAGGCATTTCTATTAAATTCTCAAGAGCAGCTCGGAGTTTGAATTCGGTTTATGGCAATAAGCCCTATGGCACTTAAAAAATATACTTACCTCCGAACTAAGAGTGTACATCGATACATCTCTGCTTAACTCTTTGTGGATATAGGCGTAATGATGTATTATGATAAACATTTACACTCTTTGTGTTTTGCTTGATCTTTAAGTGGGTATAAATCGTTTAGTATGACAGGTTACTTGCTTCTTAAAGACATGGAATGCAACCGCAATTCATACCGAGTTATTTTGTTATGCATCGACTATATTACAGCAAGTGAATTGCGTCAGAAACCGTAAGAAGTTTGCGCACCAGCTATGTACCTCTCACTCTATCAGGGCTACCACCACAAAAACAATCTGCAATGTCAACATTTGGTAACTAAAGAGTTCTAACATTCAAATACAGGTTTATTTCGCCCACTGTTAGATGAAGCTTATTTCCATTTCACAATTCGCGTATTTACTTCGGTTCACTTTACTGTGGTGCGTAGCCAAATTCATTGTATTTTTCCAGTCGATTATCGCTTAACTTATCTGATAATAAAGGCACAAGCGATGCGCAGCACTGCTACCTATGTTTTATATGTCCAACAATATTATGAGGCTTAATTAAATACAATTACTACAAATTACAAAAAAAAAACAAATTTCGGCAACCGGAAGAGCCGCATGTGCATAAATAAATAATAGTTATTTCTGTCTATTTAAATTTCTATCCTTCAATAAAATATCAGCCATGATCATTGCTATATTAATATTGTGACATGGTGCGCGCTCCCCGAACCCGCCCTGAGCTTAACTCGCCTACTCTTGCCCTAACGTATTTTTAAATTGTAACCCTAGTGTCAATAAATTTTGTATATGTTGTGATCCTGGTATAATTTGTCTCCTCTAAATAGTCCCCACTACGTGACAATATGAAAATATATTATGTAGGTAAAATTGACAATAATATACATTTTAATTTAAGTACGATATTGTATAACACAAACAAGGTAATAGGCGAATTGCCGTGCTTACCTTGTTTCTTTGTCGCTAGCCGCGCTCCTTATTACTTGCGCACACGCATATTTGACAACCCTATTTGGCAATATTGACTCGTGCATTTAGCGGTATACAAGCAAGTAATCTGTACCTACGCTCACGTTTGTTTGATGAATGTAAATATTCAATTTGCAATAAACTAATGACATTCGCCAGTGACTACTTTGCACTTTTCGTAACGCTTTGTGTTCTTAAGCAATACCATATACCGTTTTTGAGGTACATTCAAAAAAACATATTTTTATATATAAAATAGAATACGTCTACCGGTCATTAGGCATTATAAACAGACGATTTTTAACCTCGGTCAAAGTCAACTTAGCTACATAATGTTTTTGTCACTTCCGGGGCCATATGCAAACCGAAAACTTTACCTTGACGATTAAGCTATTACGTGATCGGTTAAGTACAAATGCCGAACACTCCCACTCGGAAATAAGTCCACAATGATTTCTTTAATCATCTGTAATTTACAACGACCCAGTTACAAAAGAAAAGTGAAACTGAGGGTCATTACCAGAGTTGATTGATGTCTTGTCATTCAATAAAGCACATTTCTACCTGAAGGAGATTTATGTTACGATGTTAAAAATGTATTATTTTGTCGAGGCGATATAGGTACTTATTGTAGGTATACCATATCACATGTCACGTGTTTAAATTTTATTTCTCAATAATATACAAAGAGAGAATGCATGCTATATCGTGGCCAAAAAGTGTTGCGAACACATTCGCAGCACCGTGCAAATGATGAATATTTACGCAACGTCGACAGTGACAATAATTTACTGTCATCCTCGACCTTGCCGCAGAGTGCTCCCACTTATCACCAAATGCAAACCGCGCAAAATTCACAATAAAACACGCCATTTCCAAGCACCCACATGCACTACTTTGTTATTCCACAAACTGGGACGCACACGATGTAAATTTTGATAGCCTTTAACTTTTATAGCCAGAGGTTTTAGTTTAAGGTCGTCCTGTTTTTATGTTATTTTTATTGCGAAAAATCTTTTGATTTGCGAATTAATTAATGATCAATAATACCATAACTGTAAAGCTATAATCAAAGTAGGTAAATACCGCAGTGCTGCAAAATTCCCATAAGCAATACGAGTACAAAGCAAGGTTTGCCAATAAAATCCGCAAGAAGTTGAAAGCAAACTTTTTGTTGCTGAGACCTCGACGTTTCATGTGCGATACTTATTCATGAGTCAGCTGTAGGTACTATAACTGTACCAGTATCATTAAATGATCGCGCAATGATCTATTGTCAACTAAGTATTATTTGTCATGAATCGTGATAGGATCACTTGTACAGCTTCCACCGGCTACGCGCAAATTAATTGCTTCGCCAGAATTAAATGTTATCATGTCAAGGCTATGAAGTTTTATTTAATTCTCGACTATTATATGAATAGATGACCCATTTCGAAAATAAAGAGTTACACAATTTTAAATAATGTTAATCTAATTCAGGTTCTGTATTGTTTCCCATTCTGCAAAGCAAACTAACAAAATAAGTTTATCAAACAATTGAAATTGAATTGCTTATATTCAGATATAGGTACCTATTTTAGCTTATATTACATTTGAGATTGGTTTTGTTCTCAAGTCGATGTAACCTATCTGATCTGCAATTTATCATCCTGTGTTCGTTGTAAAGATACAAGCAAAGAAAATAAGTTATTCAGCAGCTAAATCGAATATACGATGAGCTTCTAAACTTTTCGATGACGTTCTATTTTTGAATATTTTTTTGTTTGCGTCACGTTCGTGTTTTGGCCGGTACGCCACGTGGTATCCCTAAAGACATCTGTTCTGCCCTTAGGACAAAAAAGTGTGACTATTTTTTGTTCCATGTCTGGCTGGTTCACCTTCCATTCACCTCCATTTATTCTGACAGTATCTTAACGACAGCTGCAATGTAGACCAAGAATATAATGTGGGTGGAAACGATTTTCACTACTTTCTTAGATCATTTTTCATACAAGAAACAATACATCTTACCATGCCGCCTACACAGGCTACACATAAAACGTATCGTTAACAAACTGGTTGACATTAAAATAATTAAAAACAAAACGAAGTACTTAGTCCAGTTAGCTGCTGCGGCCTCACCATGTTTAGGAAGTTGTACCGGCTTTTTCTACTGAGACTACGAGATAGTTAATTTCGCCTCTATATTAAATATCATTCCTTATAATTACAATGTTTCAACGATGTACGTGTTTAACATTGTTGGAAAGCTCATAAAACACCTACACGCTAATTAAAGACCTTTTATTTGACTTACATTGCGTTGTCTGAATATTACCGCGAACTTACATCATCGTGGAAAGTGGACCTGTCCAGGATTACCATTTGTGAACAATTGACGCTTCATCGAAGTTTTAATTTGGAAAGGACAAAAAGTGGTTCGAATATTTTACAGAAAGTTGTCGCAGGACAGGAGGCATCGCATTCGCTTTCGTCGATCGAACACGAAAGTACTGTATTGTAGTGCTATCCGGTTTTCTGACCTTGGTGCAAAACAACAAATACTCATGGCGAGGCGTGACTATGCTATATAGAGCAAAAGAAATCACTTGCGAACTTTTTTGGCGAACTAATCTCGAGCAGTTTGATCTAGTGAAAGTTAACTAGGTACTTAACACTTAACTGTACAAATATGAAATAACTATTCATTTGGTACTACTCTATTTCAATTAACTATACTATCAAAGTTACAACTGGGTATAAAACAGTCCCTTGAGGCAGATAATTAAAAAATCTTTCTTTTTCTCAGATACCAGCGGATATCTCTTTGCGAAAATTCTCCACTGTTTATATTAAAGAAGCAAATCTATATTTACAATACTCGTTCTGAAAATACTACCACATTTATTTCATCATCCGCCTTATTTTCACCTGAACAGAATGTGTTCCGTGAACGTTCGTTTCTAGCACTTAAGATAAATCCACTAATCGTCCAATTAGAGCCAAACATCTTTACCCAGACGTTATACGATTCGTGGAATTACCATCACGAGCGATGCAGTTATGATGGACCCGGTAACGTTTCACACTACGCCGATGAGTGATTTCACATAGAAATCAAGTTACTGCGATAATTATCGATTCAATTTATTACTTGGACCATAAAATCCGAGGTCGATGACCGAAATTAAAAAATATATATCGATGCTCGCTATTGAATGGAGAATAACGCCTAAAGCCTTTTAACCGACCGAAGGCGGAGACTCACAAATTTCTCTATAAGTTTACGTCTTCCAAGTTATGTAACATTCAATTACGAACCGTAATGGGTATATCTTTGACAAATTATCAACTGGCGCTCCAATGTTGGGACAATGCGGACTTTCCTGGAACCTCATCATCATATAATAAGTCTATCAATCAACGAGATTATTCTATTACCAACATATTATGCTTGCATTCAAATTAGCAGAGCGTGACCGTCGTCACACAACAATAGGTGCGGGGCGCGGGTGCTGGACTGGCGGGGGCGGGCCACTTTCACTGTGCTCTTATCAGCAGCATGAGCCCCGGGGAGCCCGGAGCTGCCCGGATGCCCGGCACCGAGAACCCACCCCTCGCCTCCTCAGCATAACTCATGCTACTGACCAACTAGCGTTACATAAGCCAACAGGATGACGTTGTTACGACGTTTCCACATTTCTTTAGCTGCCTGCCTTCTACGGTCATTTAACTAGACTTCCGTAGTTCTAATGCGAAACATGCAAAAACTACTTGTTGCGAATTCCTTTAATGCTTTACTATGCCATATTAAAGAACCGAGGCCCGGGGAAACATTTACGTTGATGACGATCATGACAAACTTATTTCCAACTTATATGTAGAGAACCTACTACTCAACAACCTGTCCATATTTTGGCAACATAGTTTTTGTAGATTATCTTCTACGGAATCAAATTAAGCAACTTAGTCTTCTTAATAGCATCCAAAGTCCCATAAGTAGCACAAACAGAAAAAACTATGTCTCCGAGCAGTTATTATGAACTAGGCTAACGAGCGACCATGATTTCTTTAATTATGAGCCCGTATTCATGCTTACGTGAACACCGTAATGTTAGGTGGCAAGTATAACTTACTATGCATTTTGCGTAGTTTCGCGCTAAGTCCACCTGTCATGAGAATAATAAGTAAGCCAGTACAATACACCTTTATGAATCCAAGTTACTTCGTATCACCGATATTTGTTTTGTTTGACAATCCAGGGGGGCCAACATTGCCATATTAACAAATTCCTGTGCAATTAATATTTGGAACTTCTAGGAAATCCTTCGAAGACATTTTCTAATGTGAATCATATTAATTTATGATTCATCAAAAGCGGCCTCTTTTTGTCGTTGAGCCACTGCAATAGGCTACCTATAGACCAGTCTCTAAAACTAAATTCCATATTGGGATTGTGAACATCGTCGTCCATATGACCACACTTTGTATGCCATAGTCGTAGGCCGTAGCCGCTCCGTTAACCCTCTTATCTTCATTGCATGCGGTCACACAGAGCACCGTTACATGACTCGTAATGCAATCAGAACTCACATCGCTATAACTCCTCAAACTTTAATGTCGTTTTGCCGAAACAACATCGTACACGGCACCGGTCGTTTTGATCTTCTTCCGGTAACAACCTTGCCTTAACTGCTTTGTACTTGACTTTATTTGGATCAACCAGGAAATAAAGTTTAGTGCTGGCTTAAATTACTTAGCAACAACTAGAACAATTTGTACCTACTCGTTGGTAAGACTGGAACAAAAACTTGTACTAGGAAATTGAGGGATTAAAGTCAAGAATAATGTCTTTATTTTATATGAAACGAGCCTACCTTATCTACTTTCTAGATTGAGATTACTCTACTCTCTATGTAGGTATATCTGAGGCAAATACTCTTGACCCTGTCACTCATAAAAAGGCAACCTACATACGTTATTTTCAAGACAATCGTACCATAATCCGATTGTTTCCCCATGTTTATTGTACATCATACTGTGGCATACAATACGAGATTCATAATATGAAAACAATCGCTTACCACATCAATTAATATTATTTGTACTCATTGAATTAACTAAACGACAATTAAACCGGGTAGCCTTCGTTTTGTTTTTTAACGGGCCAAAGAAACCACATTATTACTCAAAACAAATCAAATTGTCCCCTATGGGTTTCTCTAAATGTAATTCTAAATATACACATAAAACAATGTAGTCGTTCAAAGATATGTGGCAGTGTATCTCACGCTCCATCGACGCCAGTTTATATACGTATGTATTCAGTTCCATCGACCTGGATTTCCTACGAAGAATACCAATAGCTCGACCTATACATAGATTTATCGGAGTGAATCACATTTCGATATAGTCAGTTTTCTGTGGCATCTGTTAGTTTCATGACGTAACGTTCATTTTACATATTTTATAGAATCAAAGATGGACTCTTCAGTTCCTTCCTGCTGCCGCTCAATTATAACAAATTATAGTTACGACAAGTTGTGTTCGTCTTATTTCGTATTACGAAATTATTGCGCCTTTAGCCTGTGCGTAGACTAGATAAGTAGGTACATCAGCAAGGCACACGATAACATCTGTCGAGACCATTCGATTTGCCATTTCTCCAATTGGTTGGTCATGCAAACGTGTAGCAATGTTATTAACTTATCGCTTCTCATTATCTAAACATTACACTGAATAAAAAAATATATAAAAAAATCCGTCTACATTCACTATTCAGCGACCAATCACTGTAAATATTTCCAAGAAACCTTGGGGTTCAAATGGTCGCGCATTGCAGAGATCCTAATTGCAACATACTTCCTAATCTGAAGAAATCTTAATTAATTATTAAAACCGGATTTGTGATCAGAGAACTCATATTGACATTTTGACATGCACTTGAGACGTAGAGGAAGATAGCACATCCTAGAAAGCTCTCACGGTCGTGGACCGCGGAGTTACGAGCAACGCGAGCGCGGTTACAGCACCCACCTGCCAGTTGCACCGCCTCCACCATTCATCGCGTAAGAAAGCAAAGAATATTATAATTTAAATAACAGTCATAATCGAGGCATTGAACTTGCGTCCATAGACACCAAGTGATTAATCCAGAATACTTTCTCTCAAACCGGCCTGCAGTTATCGCGCGGATGAATTTGACTACGAAAATTATAATAATTAAGAGAATTGTATGGATAGTGAGTCAGCTAGTGATGTTCGATAAGAAGCTGGTAATGTCATCGGCTGCGGTCATTGTATCGCATTGTATGCGATGAACTTTCGATCGGCGATTCTTTGTAAGTACAGAAAGAAAGCGGACATTTTCTTTTACATAATGAGACGGATTATAATTCGCACGATTCTCATGGGAGCGTGCACTAAACGGATTTCTATTCTAAGCCCATACGGTCTGTTAGGTTAGAGAGTTAAAGACAATAACCAATGTTTCGCAATAGTCCACCAACTAAGCATGACACTGTAAACGCGGTAATAGTGTTACGGAATATTCGTAAATTTTCAATACAAAGCTGTGTAACCGAAGCTTATGCGTTTGGGTAATAGCCTGCTAACTGTACTCACGTTATCCAAGCTACAAGATATTGTTCTTGAACTAAATACAAGATTCAAATTGACTTCACGGTTACAATTTGTAACATTTTGTCAGTTGACGAAGTGAAGCAAGTGTTGTTGTAGAAATTGTGACTTTCAACCATGTTGCTTTTGAGACAATAAAAATATGTAAATTTTATACTGATCATAACTTTTCATAAATAAAGTGAGAAATAAAAAGCGAATAAAAATTAAGCACCATTAGTCATATTTATGAGCGAAGCCACACCTACTACATTTAGCTGGACTGCATAATTATTAAAGCATAAATTTAAAAAGTCCGATTAGTTGGTAAATTGAACGCATAGAAATTATGTATGGTTACGCAACGACACAACATGTAAATCACCTGTAATTACTATAAATGAAATAGTAGTAGGTATCAACAGGTGTGCCTTAGGCTCTATATATTTTCAATAAAGTGTTACGCAAGCTGGGTATCTTATTGGATCCGTCCAGAAAGTTGATTTTGTAAATTATGTACCACAAAGATTTTTAATTTAGACCGTGAATGTAATTGCTAATAGCTTTGAATCGATTGCTTTCGTTACACTGAGATGATCTAAGGAAGGAAAAAATATTTTATTTCTCTGTTGCCTGCTTGTGTATAAAAAATTACGTGGAAGTTTAAATAAAACTCATTAGATACAGTGAAAATCTCACAAGAAACACAGTAACAGAAACTCAACCATTGACTTTCTAACCTATATTGAATTCTTCGTAGGTAGGTACCTACCTATAGTCCAATTGTAAAAAAGTAAAAAGAAATAACAAATCAACTTTTTATACGATATTCGGAAATAAGAATATCTAAAATATATGGATTAAAATCAAAGTGCTAAACCTAGGTACTAAATACTTTAAAAAATGCACATGATGTTATTTCAAAGTCTGACCAACATTGTGGAGGTAATAAATAATAATAGGTAAGAAAGATTAACCTAATTATGATAATTAATCAAACGATCAACTTGCAGCTTCAAGTTAAGATAACATAGAAACGATGATATAAACTTCCTATCAGTTTATTACATAATATCTCGGATAACGGGGAGCTCTAAAATGGTAACAACAACAAAGTAGTGCATTGACCTCCGCCCCTAGCGCCGAGCGTTACCGATTGATAAGGCAGGTTAAATGGCCCGTGCCACCATGAACCCATAACAATGCTTCCTATTGATACACATCATTCAATTCGCTAATGCCCCTTTAATTGGTTGAGTGATTTACCTGAAAATAGCCGGATTTACTGCTCCAAATTTGAATAATTTAAAAATAAACGAAGCAGGATTTTTCAAATTACAACAATACGATTTTTATAATTTTCTTTCCGGAAACAATTGAAGTTAAACAAGCTGTCAAATTATTGACAACTTGAGTCATGCGTGAACCCACAAAACTTTAGTTGCATAACTGTGCAATAGTTACCTTTGCAGAGTAATTTAGACTAGTAAATATCAAAAGGTAATTTATATTTAGATCTGTCTCGCCAGTCACGTCCTATCTGTTACTTTTAGCTCTCAAGTCTCAAACACATGAAGCACGGTATAAAACAAAATGCCGCCACTCAACCGACTGATAAGTCATCGTCTGCCGTCGAAATCTTGGGACAATATGAACATAAAAAGTTACCAGAAAAAATGTGTTCATGCGTGTTTCCATTGCTTTGCAGGACACAGAAAACCCGTTTTTTGGACATCGGCGCTTCAGCATCGGTTGTTAAATTACTAATTCGTTAAATTGAGTGATGGACGTTTAAATATGTAAAACTCATAGAAATAGAAAGAAAATACTTAAAAAATAATCTATACAAACTAATTTTAGAGATAAAATATTGAGCGTTAGACAGAACAAGAAAAATTTTAACAGACTTAAGAGGGGACTCTATTTTCTATGTACAAGTAGCCTTAATATTTTACAACTTATAACCTAAAATATCTAGCTGCATGGTTGTTAAAAAAAAGGGTCGAACCTTTTGTTTGGTGTTAAGTTTTGCTCCATTGAATGCCAAAACACACTTCTTTTTTATCATTTTTCTTTTGACTGAAATAATCTTAATCAGTTTCATTCTAAAAAAGGTTAACAACACCCTATTGTTACATTTAAGTCAGGGTTTGTCATTGTCCATACAATGTTAATTGTAATGAAGATCAATTTATGGTTCAAAGTAAAATTTCCGGACTTGACACGACAAAATGTTTACCTGCGTAATTCAGTCATTAATGATTCTTAGACTGAATTAACAAAGCTCTCCCGTTCAATAGAATTATCCAACAGCAAAACCACATTGCTCAAAATGTTTCAAAATAATAAAATATCGTGTATGATTGTGTCATGTTAAAAAACACCATGAGTGGTAGTCAACTTTGAATCGACGGAAGTCGCCGGCACGACGCGATATTTTGAGCAAGGCGCGTCGAGTATGCGACTTGTAAACGTATAAATAAAATGTAGTTCCATTCCATCACAATCATGTTCCGTACCATATCGCTGGCACTTGGGCTTAGTATGAAGAACAAAATATCTTGGAGTAAAAAGGACTGCTCAAGCGTTATCCAAGAACCGTACACAGTAGAACTGCAGCTATGCCTTCATAAAACTAAAGCGACGAAACAAAACTGAATCTACATGTGCATAATAGTTAACATAATAGTGGAGAAACTTGTATACATACATAATAAGAGGTATTTTCGTTTACCTACCTAAATATAACTTTCTTACTGTGTTAATGCAAATTGTAGTGTATTTTACCATCTAGCAAATTACAGTCAATTTGTTTAGCTAAGATGAAAATCTACACATCGTTTAGTAACGAGGAAAATGTGAATTCTTAGGAATAAATTATTATACAAAATAACGTTCTTAGGAAATGTTTTACTTGTAGTTATGTGTAGGAACAGATAATCACAAATAAGTGAAATTACCTATGCTAAAAATATATCTTATTTTGATTTTGGCTAGTGCTGAGCCTGCGTCTTCCGATTTCCGTGGTCGATGTAAGTAATAAGTATTATACCTACCTAAAATGATACCGTCCTGGATAAATACTAATACAACCTCCTCTGTAGTCATATTTGAATACTCAGAACAAACTACTTACGTATACCTATATATAATATCTATTCAACCAAAGTATACCTCAAGTATAAGCACAAGCTTGAAGGAACTTTGAGTATTTGAACTTGCAATTTCTTTCCAATTTAATACTTCTACAAGTATGTAATCAGTAGACTGTTAAGAGCATTTAGAATATTACGTTACAATAGTTACTAAGACATTATCTGGTATAATATATAATATTGTTAGTAAGCCTTTAAAGTAACATAAAGTTATAGAAACGTCTATTATTGTGTCCCTCTAAGTTGAATGCTTGCCATGTACAACCGTTCGGCATGTTGACAAACGGTGAAATATTATCCAACAGGCAGGTACCATTAGCATTTATCCTTGGACCGAAATAGAAAGGATATCCGTTCGAACTGTGTGAAGTTACATTAGAAGTATATATAAGTAGGTACATACTTAATTTCTTTGGGGGCAAAACCTCTAAATCATCATGGTTACATTGATAACCACCATAGCCTTAGGTTCTCACATTTTATACCTAACAATGAAAATGCTCAACATTTTAACAGCTCTTCAAAAACCAAAACAAAATTTGGGAATTAGTATTTCCGGTGCCATTGATGAGTTCAACTCGACTCAAGGACGCACCCAAACCACACCCTACTTCCGCTCCATGAATTGGGGTAAAGTTTATTGTTACCTAGTGAGCAAAAACAGAAGCAGATGGTTTCGAACTTGCTGACAGAACCGGCGACTTTAGAGAACAGGTAAATATCTTCGTGGTATCATGGTTAATTTAATAACCAATTACATTGTAAACTCTTTAAAGCGAGGTCAAACTCAAAGTTCGCAGAATCCCTTCCCTGTTTGCCAGTAGAAAGGTACGAAACACTATGATCAAGTTGTCGCATTAACACTTCACTTTCCCTACCTACAACCCAGAATTTAAAGCATTTACTCATCTGCCGGCAAACTAACAGTAATTACAGGTGTACAGGGGTGGTTATCCGGCCCCGTAATGATAAAGGAGAAACTCCTTGATAGATCGCCAATGAAGGATCACTTTCTCGAAAATTAACTGAAAGTCGGCCGTGCGAAATTATATTTTTTCGAAAATATGCAATCGAGATATCTCTGCCGACGAAGGCCAACCACTGCACGTTACGCGTGCTTTCATCAACAAAACAGCTGCTTGTTTATATTGCAATTCAGGCATGCCGCGTCCAGCAAACAACGACTCACACTTCAATAAAAGTACAACGAGGTTGGTGGCAAGCTTGATCATCCATAGTTTCATAAGAAAGATATTTATGTAGGTAGGTAGTTTGACCATTATTAGAAATACCAATGCCAATTTTTAGTGCTGCTTCAGTAAATTCAAGCTGTCAGCCCGTCAGCCTTAAAAAAATATAAACAGATAAACACCATCGTCGACGTGGTGTTATTCTAAGTCGGCAGCCCTATAAAAGTTCTTTTTTAAACGCGTCTGTTTCTAACTGATCAAAATCATGCAATAAATCTGTAATAATAGAACACCTCAGCAAGCGCATTTTGATAATAATCTCTGTTGCAGTCTGTTGCAGTAGGATACTGACTGAACGAACGCAGACAAATGCAGGTTCAAAATAAAATAAAATGAACGTAACGTAATAATGAAATGACTTGCGAGACGAGGCGGGAAGGATAGGGGGCGCGGTAGAGTAGAAGCGCTCGCCTGCCCCTCCACCCGCCTGCACACCCGCTGTCCCCCGCAGTCAAGCGAGAGGCGACAGCTAGCCAGCTGCGCGTCTTGTGTTTTTCGGATTTTGCGGTGCGATCGACGTTCCTTTCATATTTCGATATCGTTATTATTTTTATAAAACTAATCAAGTTAATTAGACAAGATACGCGTGTGAACTATATGTATGCAACACTGAAATCTAACAGTCTGTGAACTTTTGCAGTGCGTTGTGACTTTAAAAGTGTTTGATACATGGATACCTGTGTCTTTTGTCTGTAAAACAGTGGATTCTACGAGGAGTGGTGGTATTTAGTTGTTCAGTACGTATTGTCAGATCTTGTGCCCGTGGACCCAGCAGTGTGACCAGTGATTGTTGTCGTGGCCGGTTTCCAGTGAGGAAACTTTCCAAACGTGCATAAAACAGTGGGTAATGCTTTCCTAGCGAATGCGGGCCCTGCCTGCACGCATTCCGTAGGGAAGCAAGTGCCGGCAATAAGCATTTTACGGTGAGTAAAGCGCGTTCAAGTTCATCGTACTTTGACCTAAAATTATGACAACGGATGACAACGTCTCTTGACCAGCCCAGTGTCAAATGTCAAGACGTGGTATCGTGCGGTGCGTGTGAATGTGAAACAACTAGGATTTATTACGATTGCACCAATAGTGCTGTTCATGCAATTATTGAACAGACAGCTGAAGTCGGTTAATTATCTTCAATACGAAGCGATACGTAGCATACAGTCACCAGCTGCCATAAAAACACTGGTAACTGTAAACAAGTGTTTGTTCTCTTAATTGAATAAAACAGTGTGGTGGTCAGGCAACACCCTTACTGTCACTGTTTGAACTTTGGTTTTGCACATCAGTTGGTTTGTGGAACAATAGGAAACCTGTAGAATTCATGTTGAACATTTCGTTCTAAATATAATAACAAATGTCTATAGTTCTAATGCAGGCCTAAAGCATAGCTCAATGCTTATGATAAGTACAAATTATTATTTTGCCATTTTTATTTGTTTATTCATTTTATTTTGCAGCTGAATTTTATATTGTTACAACATATACTTTTCCTAGACACAAACATCTCTATAAAGTTAAGGATGTTACTTTATTGCATTTATAAACAATAAAAAAACCTTTCCGAACTTGAAGAGGCTTGGTGCAATTTTTCAAAGTATGGAAGAAGCAAAATATGTGTTAGCAAGGAAAAGGATAGGCATGCGGCATGATAAACATTAAGGAATGATAAAACTATGCAAGTTCTTATGTTATTTATATTAAAACTGTTTACAGATTACCTAGTAAGCTACATAGGCTAAGATAGTAATTCTCACAAGATATTTATCAATATTTATGTTATGGTAGCACTGACTGAGTAGGTACTAATAAGTTGTTATATTTTCTATGTCTTACATTATTGAACTTATATTCTTTTGCACAGTGTAATCATATCTACTTATTTATAATACCCAATACTGTCTAATTTATTCATTAAAGAAACCTCCAAAGGGTCAAAACATTTGTTTTTCTATTGTGTTTGTGAATTAATCCTTGATAGTCTAAGGTTGCATGTACCTACTTAAATATCATTCACATTTTCTGGGTCTTCGGGTCAAATCAAAGACAACAAACCATTTATTTAATTTCAATGCTTCCATTTGTGTGTCTTTAGACATAAAAATCATAAATATTATTTAATTTTTGTTTGAATGATTGTTTTATGTATTATTATAGACAAAACAATCAAATATTTTGAATTGTTATGAGAAAATGTGTCATGTTGTTTATAGTGTGCTGTTGTGTTGCTTTATCAAATATGTAAACATTCTTGAAAGCCAAATAAATAACAAGCTGGTTTAAATGGAATACTTACTAAATTTTACTTCAAATTAATATTTTATCATTATTTAAAACATTCAACACTACAGTAGGCCCTGTATTTTGGATGCATTTACAAAAACCAATTGTTATAATACCAACCGTTCTAATACCTAAATCCAAAACAATTACTTACCTGTAGGCCAAACAAATGTTTGCTCAGAAGAAGCTGCCTAGCCTCAGCCACTCCTACAGCCTAAATGTATCAATTATTATATTTCTAATATGTAAATATTGTATAATATGTATATTAAATTATTACAACATCCTGTACCACACCTAAGTGCTACATCAGGAAATAATAATCTAAATGGTATTATTTTAATGGCTATTTCCTTGTAATCAGCTGTGTACTTACTACTTTCATGGTAAACACCAATATGATAGTCACATCATTATTATTCCAAGAACAGAAGTTTTATTGATAATAAAACAATTTGTATGCATTGTGCTCTGCATTCTTTCATGTAAATTATTTAACTATGTAAATGAATTTTACTTCTATGTCAATACATGTGTGGCTATGGACCACCCAGCTTAAGTTCTTTAACCCTCATCACTCCACAGTCATCATTTTAAACACTTGAAACAGATCATTTGATAAACCACAACATAATCACAGATGCTATTTCAGTCAAGTTTTTATCATCATTCCACATGTTCCCTTAATATTACGTGTTTCCCACCTTTTATTTTTATTTCCACATGGACAAAAAGGAAACATGAAAGAAACCATTCTTGTTATTTTAAAATGGTTACTCATTTTATTGTGTTTGTAAGGAGAGACCCAAATGCTTAGTCATAAAACTAATTATTTAAAGTTTTAATTGTATGATTATGATAGTTTTATGTAACACCAGTCCAGCATACTGTACCTATACTACTTGTATCTATAACATGTGTTTTTGACCCATTTCTAATTTAATTTTCATCTGCAAACAAGAGGTTACAATGAAAATAAACATTTCAAATTTGGTTATCAAGGCACATGTGTGTATCTGTCGACTTGGGATTCCTTAATCATTTGGATGATTCTAGTTCTTAGTTTAGGCATCCTCCAAGCCTGTTCCCAACTACGTTGTGGCTGGCTTCCAGTCTGGCCAGATGCGGCTGAATAGCAGTATTTTACACAAAGCAATCTTCCATCAGATCTTCACAACACAATTTCTGGGCAATGCCAAAATCCTGAGGATAGACTCACTTCAGGGTCTTATGTTTAGTAAAAAATATTTATTTGGTGACCATTATCATTTGTCAGTAAGTAAAGAATAAAATTTATTTATACATTACATTTCCTATAAATGTTATCCTAGCTAATTTCTCTTTCCATATTATAATTATGGATCATCAATTCATGGATCATAATATTATGCAAATCTGTTTACCAATGACTCTTAACTCTGTATACAACACTCATCCAAGCATATTTCACTAGTAATTTGAGTATGCATTGTTAAGATTTCTAAGCATTCTCATGTTTTCACAGACCAATGTTTGTTTTTGGACTACTTACAAACATAATGTAAAGCATAAATCCACATTCATTGTGAGAATCTGCTAGGAATGTTAGTTTGTATCATGTGGGCATTAGGTGCACAATACTGCAAGTTAATAGCAAGGCAGAGAGCACACTTAAAAAAAAAATATTGTCTGATAATTTAATTTATTAAAAAGAATAGGTGACATTTCAGATGCACTAAATGTCCTCATTTGTAGTTGAATAATTACAGATATTGTTTCACAGTTGGATTGAAAATACAAGTTAAATACAGAACTTAGCTCTTGTATCAATTAAGTCCATCCATCTGTATGATAGCCTTCATCAATCTTCACTTATGATCGAGTGTAAGCTTAACTTAATGTTATCTCATTCAATCAATCTTACTTATGTGTCACTTAGTAATGTCAAAAATTAGAGCAATATTCATACATTCACATGTGTCCAAATTGATTTAAAATCATGGTCACATGATAATTTCCTCCAAGAACTACTAAGACATACCTACCTATTTATTAAAGTTAATTCTAACAATTTTAAATTTAATTTAATTGCATCATTAAGTAAGTTAAGTTGAAGATTAAATTTCATTTATTGACTACTCAGTAAATTTAATAGAAAAATATTTCTCTATTATTTTTTAAAACTACAATTTGGTATGATGGAGGTAGGTATCTACAGAAAAGTCATATTCCTGTAGGTGCTTAACTTTTTCTGCCCCAATTTTAAGTGGACAATCATTGCAACATAAGTACCTAATTATTATAATAAATGTATAATAATATTACTTAAATTATTACCATTTATTTATTATACAGCAGCATCATTTTAACCTGTTCCTTCTGCATAAGTCCCTATATCTGGTTGTTGATTGTTATCTTTGTCACGGGGATTTATCCAACACATTGACATAAAACCCCATGGCTAAAAGCATACTTATCAGAATAATTTCTTAATATTATGTAGAATTATTTTGATGACATTAATATGACTTTTTTATGAAATTGATACCTACCCATTTGACGTACCCAGGTTTTTGGTCGGCCATAGAACCAAATAACCTATTGACTTAACCATTTTTTAGGAGAGTAAAATTAACTCATTACGGTTACAACACTAGTCATGTAGACCGCAACTAAAAATCTGTCAGGTATTGATATTTTTTACGTTTTTTGTTGTTATGGTAAAGCAGGCTGGTTTTCGCAAATCCACGACAAAGCGCGTATTTTGCGTGAAATAGTAACTTTTTTGTTACTAACCTTTATTAAAACCTTCGTAAATATACCTATTTACATGAATAGGGAACTAAAAACTTGATGTGATTGTTTTTTAAATTCCTGGAACACGGAAATTTTCTGGATTATTTTATTCCTTAAAAGGCCCGCCGGTCCCACAAAAAGATCAAAACACTAATATTATCAAAACACTTTATCCATCACCACTGCATCCTTTATAATAAGTGTATAATTAAGGAATCAAACAAAACAACTGAGAAGACTGTAACATAAAAGACTCTCTAATTATAGTTTGAGATCAACATGAAACACTTGTACAATTAAAGCGTAAGTAAGTAAGCGCGACTACTAAGCTTGAGGTCCTGGGTTCGATTCCAAGGTCGAGAAAAGTGTTATTGAGTTTTTACATGAAATTCTCAATTGGAGCTTTGATTTTGGATTTGTGCCCGGTTAATGGCAATGGTCTCGCTAACTATTACATGGGACCTAACTTTACCGGCGAACTGTGGATGTAGGATAGTTTACCTCTGCCTAACCCTGGGAATTCAGGTGGAATGATGGTACACAATTCAATTACCGTTAAGTAGGTAGTTCTTTTTAGAACTTAAATACACCTACAATATTTAAAGCACTTTTCTACGTGCAATTCTCTATTTTCACGCGCTATTTAAAAATTAACAGTCCGTTATTTGAGCATGCATCACGACAAGTTAATCGCTTGCGTTTTGAAAAATAAAATTGATATTTAGAACACTAACTTCCACCTTCGATTTCGCCCGCTCGATGTTAACCCATTCATGAAGATGACCTTTTTATATCCTTTGGCAGGATCTCGTGGTCGATCGGGAGAAAAAGGCTATTCTCTGTGCTATGTTTTATTTAAATTTCTTCAGCAACATTCAGTAAACAGTTTTATCGTGAATAATTGTTAAGAAATGCATCAACAAAATGTGACAAACAAACATTCTCAGTCTTGGCATTTATAATTTATTAAGACGTATGGATTGCTCAACAACTCAAGGTGTGCGTATAGGAGTACTTCTATTAATTCCTCTCGTTTATACAATCTCAATGTTTAATTCCTTTGTTCTCCATGGGAGTAGTTCTATGACTAACTCTTAGCAAGTCAACATTAGCTTCGTACTTTAGTTCTATAAGCTTTTGCAATTGTTTTATGGCGTAATTATGGGTTTGCTCGACTTATAAGTTCAAAACTAAAATACTTAATCCATACCAATATTATAAATGCGAAAGTAACTGTCTTTCTTTCCGTTTATTACGTTTTTTCGCCAAAACTGTCGATCCAATTGGACCTTAGAGACGGACATAGGTAACCTTGTATCAAAAAGTCCTTTGATATGTGAATGAAACCACGGGCAACAGCTTGTTTCTTTAATAAAACTCAAACGCATAATTTATTTACGCATTTTTGGCGAAACGAAACTCTTTATCAATAGTGCAATGCGAGGAAACAATCGTTCAGCCATTGACCCCAATCGACCTGTTAAAATTATTATAAATCAGGTAGACGGACTGCAGCATCCACTTCATGCGCTGATGACGCCATGCTGCAATAACACGTCCGACTGCCAAGCCTGATGACCATGACATCATCGCCTAACGTTCGTTGATTGTAGTGGAGTGTGGGGAGCTAAACGCAGCCACCGCCGTCAATATTTCCGATAAAAATCATTTCAATTCTATTAACTCATTCTGCGGCCACAAAAGGCTCTAAACCGATGTGAAGTCTAGTTAAGACATCATACGTGGTCATAATTAATTGGATTTCATACTACGAAAAAATAATAAGTATGTATATATTTATATATGACCATTAAATTATTTTCTACTCGATCCTTTGCTTATTACACTTTCGGATCAATTCTGAAATCGATAAGTTTATCATAATATTGCAAGTCTACTAATAAGTAGACTTAATTAATATTTTGCTAACCCAATCACACGAGATCGTTAACCCCGAGCAAAAGCTGGTATTAATGTTATCTGCTACCGATACATATTAATAGCCAATTAAGATTAGCTTATGTGATTTCCGCAGTCTCAGTTTTTCACCATAAAATAAATCGTAGGTAATTATTTTACTTCTACACTTTTTCCTGTTGTCAAAGATTAGGTCCGTAATTGCGACCGCAAAGCGCCTTGTGAAATAGACGACCTTGTTACGTAATAGCGTAATAGTTACTCACAGTAATGATAAGACATAATTACTTCTAGTGTATTTATAAATAATGGTCTACAAATAAATCAATCACTACACTAAGTGATTTGGCAAAAAAAGCGAAATTCAGATACATTCTAACGCTACTTTAAGGCATTGAAATAAAACTACTTTTTAGTTTTCACTGTAATAAATTTCATACTTCGGTATTAAATAATATCAAGAAACGCTAGTATTTCCCAGTAATTGGACGGCAAAGTTAATAGACCCTAATTAAGTCGGAAGAAGATACTACTGAGTTGTTAATTTTTCGTTGGTTTCTAGAGGTCAGACGCAACTAGTGTTGTGTCTTTTCAAAGATACCAACTTTTATTTTAATGGTCTAATCGAAAAATACATTTTGACTGGCAACAGCAATTATTGTTGCACGTCCTGTTGCATTAGATAGGTGAGAAAAAGGTTTAAGATAAAAAAAATAACTCCGAAACATCCCGGATGGCCAATGTCAGGTTGTTGATCCCTGTTGCACTGGCCTGACCTGACGTGGCCCTTGAAGGACTATAATCACACACGTAGACCGTCTTGTACTTATTTATATTTATTTTGTGATAATTATGTGTGCAGAGAGGCGAGCGGCGCGGGTGGCGGGGCGGGCAGCGTCGGGCTGCTGGCCATGAACGCCACCCAGGTGCAGTGCGAGCCCCACGACTCCGTCGTACTCATTAAATGTAAGTAACACCCACTCATACGAACCAATGGTCTAAATACCGAAAAAATACAGTTATCAACGGCCGACGCAAGTCACTGCTGTACACGGCTGTTAGAATGACATACAAAGGGACTGTATTTCAAATACAAATTGCAGTAAGTGTGCAAATAGATGAATTGTATTATTGCTGCAGAGAAGTGACCCTTTCTACAAATAGCATCTGCGTTAGATTCGTCAGTTAGCATACCAAGGACATTTAAAGATTGAATGTTTTTAATTCAATTCTTGTCATAGTTAATCGTTACTGCAAAACAGAAGACAAGCCACAAATCGTTTTGGTTTGTAAAAAGTACGAGTCATTCTGTTTACTTGCTTGTTGTAAATTTGCAAATTGCAATGCATTTGTGTCTGTAAACTAAGAGGAATTTGCATTTGGCTTCCACGAACTTCCAATTGAATGCAATTCTTCTGTTAAAGGCGTTGTTCTAAGAAAGCATATTGGTAACCATCACACAATACTCGATTAATCGTTTTTTTACAAATACAAAGTCTGTACAAAATATGATTCCTAGAACATTGTATTAACTTAATTAATTTCTCTATTCTATTAATTTTCCTAGGCGAACAAATATTACGACATGCCTGGATTTGAATCGATCTAGTGAGTATTATTAAAGGGTGGTAAACCTTATTACCTTAACCCTAAAAAGTATTGTTCACATTTGTTTTGTTTGTTACATTATTAGCAAATAATCTTGGACAGATAATATAAACGTATGGCTGACTCACGCTTCTAGATGTAGGTGCAGACGACGGTGTATATCTCATTTAAGATTAGAATGACAATCTATATTGCGGGGCCACATCAACAAAGAATCCTGCTCTTACGCCGTCTAGACGTCTCTGCGATTATGCCTTGTTACGCTAAATGCTCAGCACAGTTTTACAATATTTAGCTCAATAATGTTGATTTGAATGACTTTGCCATCGACAGAACCGTATACATTGATTAATCAGTAGTCTAGCGCAGAGCTCGCCATAGATTCACTGGCCTCATTGCAATAAATGCTTTTGTATATTTTTGGCCTGGTCTCCACTGCGTACCTACTGCGTCAGTTGGATGTGTTATGTTGGCTGGCACGACTCTTGGATTGCATACGTCTTGATTGTTTGATGTCCATTGGTATTAATACATGTGCCATGCAGCGGTGGTCCAGCAATTTGTTTTGACATGATCGATTCTGCAATCTTTATTATAGTCATTATTATTAAGAAGCTGGTACATACATCTCCTTAGCATGTGCTGTACACACATTATGAAGTTATTAATTAGTCCATACAGTTCCAAAATTAAGATTCGGTTGATGTCTCAGTATGGTGATTTGGCGTAAAAGTATGTATAATTTGTCGTAGCTTAATTGAACTCAATACCATTGCCAATAATTTATAGAGTCACTTCTATCGGTCCAACCTAAACTGTAAAAATAGTCGAGGTTAATCATATTTTTTTGTAGTGTCCTCCAGTCCACCTAGTATGTCGTCTGCACCAACATTTCGGTAGCCGATTTACTCTTCAATCCATGTCCTTTCTCTATTCAAAAATTCAATAAGTTTTGATGAAACTCTTTTAGACTCGTTTTAGCTTGATTAAGAATTATTATATTGAGTTGGACCGGCTGACTTTTATTCCACAATTATGCTTTCCTAAATGGACTATAGCCTGATCCCTCTCATCCTGAGAGTAGACCCGTGCCCAGCAGTGGGACAGTTTATGGGTTCATGATAATAAAATGAATCATTGTAAAAATACAAAAAAAAAAACTGTCATTATGACGCTTAATGATCCTGTAATAAATAATATTTCCTTGTCTGCGTTTAGAACCTATTATTAGACTTGCGGTATTTATGTGAAAATTACCATTAATCATACAATATCAACCTGTGAACACATAAATGTACATAGATAGCGTATTTAGACGAGCAGGATAATAAGGAATGTTGACCATTGTTACAATTAATAATTATTCAAATTCCAAATGTATCCTGCTGGCGACTATGTTAGCGATCCCTTTACATTGTCGCAACGATTAATATTCCCTTCTGAACTCGCCATTTCTACTAATAGTAACAATTGTGTTTATTTCCGTCACTGAAAGTTCCCCCGTTGTGTTGCCACCGATGCGCTCAATTGATGCGGGAGGCGCACATATTTACAATTAGCTTTGTTTGTGTGGCTGATAATAATAATTGCTGGACATAAGCCAATGTTAGTATTAATTTTTCAACATGGCTGCTGAGTGGTAGGCTCGGCAATTGCCGCAAGCAGCAATTATGTTAATCCGGGTTAGTTTTAAAGGGACTGTGCAGTACGTTGCACGTTGCGAACGATGCATTTGTTAATTTATAGGAGTTATGTGAGAAAGTTGAGTTGTTTTTGTGTGTGTGCCGGTACTGTGCGACAATGCAGTTTACGTTGGTAATAGTCGTAAACAAAGTCAAGCTATGTCCGGTGATAGAGGAACCGCTCAAACCGATAGGTAATTGCATATTGTTTTGTCTGACCGATTTCACGCATACCGATTTTCCTTCAAGGATAATTCGAATACTAAAAACCGCATATTAAATGGAAACTTTGGATGTTGATTTAATTTTGTGGTAGGTAAGTCATTACTCAATGTTACTGTACCTAACATATCCCCGTTGTCTGAGTGTATGAAAAATACTTTTCCAAAAGATTGTGATCAGTAACAGCCACCAACACCCCTAATAATGGTCTACTACGTGACTTTCTGACTGATTAGGTAATCGGTGTTCAGTAAAATAATCATCTAAGTACTTATAATCAAACGTGTCGTTTTAAATATGTAACTATAATATCAAAAACCGCGTCGTTAGTCGAGAAAAGTGTTATCGGATTTTCCTGTAATCGAATGCCCCCTATTACGTGGGACCTAAATTATACCGGCGAACTGTGAGTGTACAACAATGGTACACCACTCCCTAACCATACAGGCGTGATGGTATGATAGATGTATGTGTGTAATATCAAAAACCCATGTCTATATATAATAATAATTTATAATTCACACTTAAATCGGCTAAAAATAATAACCATCAATGACATCTGCTATTACGCAGCTTTTAGATAAACCTAGCCTGCGAAATGTTTTGGCAAACATATTTAACCTAGAATCATAATCGATGTGAATCATAACCCGCTCAATATTATTTTATACTCGATTCGAGTACGATGGAACCGTTCGTTAGGTAGGTGTCGCCAGCCGGCACACATGTGTGGCAACATCCGAACTCCCAACAATATTGAAAGTGACATTCTTAACCATCTGAATAAACGTAATTGAACAATTTCTATCAACCCATTGCCCTTATCTACTCGTGGCGGTAGCTGGACTAATTTGAGACACAATTGTTGCCCGCTAATCATTGTTCATATCTTTAAATTTAATGCTTCCAATAAGGACATTTTAACTGTAAGAATACCATATTTTACCTTTTATTTCTAATAACTAGAAAACCACAATAAAACTACTATACTAAACACCTTAATTACTCATCCTAATTGATATCATTCTCTGTAATACCCTGAGTAAGATCCCAATGACTCCTTAATTGACGTCAAAGCATGTGCAAAATAATTAAGTGGAGATGCGCGGTAGAATGAACCCACATACGCACACTGGTCCCGCACACCATGCGTCAGAAATTATGTCAAGCACATAATGGTCGGCTTGAACGGTTGGCTGCAACGCCCTATTTGCTGTATTCTTATCTGAAACTTGTAATATGGCCGTATGAATCATAATATCTAGGCGGCCTAACAATGCGGCTGACTGACGGGGCGCGCCGCGGCTCCTCAGATCTCGCCATTCTCGACCCACTGCGATACTCGGATTGTACTCGCCGAACATAAATCGAATCTTGTTATGGACCTGCTATTTCGCTATTTACATTTACCTGCATCAGATTATCCCATCTAATGAGGTTATCGGCTTCCACCCAGTTACTATTGTTCCGATTTCTGTTTCGATGTGCGTTACCAGTACTTGCTCAACATGTCAAGACTTTAATTGCTATGTGTACATTTTGTAGTACTGCAGTTTCTGTCAAAACGAACCGCTGCTTTCTGAAGCAGGTATTCGCAATTTCACATGTCACGGAAAGGAAAAATAAACACTATAATCTCGACCTGGATTTTAAGTCGGTCACTTGAAACTACTAAAGATTATTTATTCACGGAATACTGACAAGATAGCATAATTGCGCAGTGATATTTAGGGAAATCCGCTGCCTAAACCCAGAATTTAAGATCCAAACCTGTTATGTAGGTAGAATTATGACTTTTCAATGTCGTATTATGAGTTTCCTCGTCAGGACATGGTGTACCTAAAGCACCATGAGTTGCGCCTCTAATAGAAGGATCAGTGGAAACCTGTACTTATGGTCTCAAACCTGGCATTTCTCAAGTGTTGTACTGTACACAGTGCTTATTCCTTCTTTTTATAATAAGTGGCCTGCCCTCCAGCACAATAAGATTTTTATTTAAAATATGTGTACTGACGTGCTTGAAAGACTAGCTTTAGACCGCGACTTACCTATTTGCTATATTGTTTGATGCCATGAAGGCATTCCTTAAAATTAAAATAGCTAAAAAGGAACAAAGTAATATACTGCTTTATTATCAAATCGTAAAATCCTGTGTCTGTACATTTAAGATATTAAAAAATCAAGTGGGTTAGAGTATTCATTCTGTAAAGTGCTATCATTGCTTGTCAGTATGATTTATCTTTCACCCCGCCATGCGCCATTGCAATATCTAACAGAGAGGTCAACAATACTCAGGATGTAGATATCTTAATTTTGTACGTGATATGTAATAACGAAAACTGGAATCTTAGGGCTATCACTGAACCAGAAGTAGGCAACATTTTCTTAAAAAAACTGATTCCGATTTGAATTCTTTCTTTATCAGGCTAACCTATGACAAGTGACAGAGACAGAAATATTTTGCTACCTTATCATATGCGTAGTAGGTAACTAGTAGGAGAAGTACGTCCGTGATGATTAAAATTTAGTTATCGTTGTTTCTATACCTATCTATTATAAATAAAAATCAATTGCTGCATGTAAGTGCATCACTCGGCTTGACGGCTCGACCGATTTGACTGACCTTTTTGAATATTAAGGAATTTCCTTCGGTATTTGGAAATATGAAATCCTTTAAATCACAAGTGAATCGTTTCTTCTAGGCAAGCGCGCTCTATCGTAGATCTGTGTCGCTTAACATCGGGCGAATTGACGGTCCAGCGTAGGCCTATCAAGAATATCGGAAACTAGATGGTCTTAACTCCAAATCGCTTGTTTCGGAAAATGATCGCTGAGATCCTGCTCACTTATTTAACTTTAAAAACTTAAAAAGAAACCTCCAAGATTTGATGATCAAAGATACTCGAACATACACAACAAATTGCTTGCCTTTAATCATGGTCAAGGAAGTATATTTTATCAGGAAAATAAAATAAAAAATCAAAATCGAAAAAAGTGCAGTGCAGTTTTCGTTATCAAAATACAAAAAATTAAAACTAACTTTGAGTATGTAGCTACATGGTATGTACAGACGCCAGCAGGTCAAGCTATCCAAAACTGTCAAATTTTCCCAACTGAATATAAACCTTATTACAATGTGTTAAAGTTGAAAATCAATCACGGAAATTTGACAGATTGTGGTAGCTTGATGTGCTGGCGTCTGTACATATATTAGGCTAGCATTTGCTATTACAACCTTCATAGCGTAATGAAGCAACCGAATTGCGCAATTTCGCGATCGAACACAAAGGGTCACTAAAACACGTTGCAGGCTCATAATCATCATGCATAACAAATAAAAGCAATTAATTTAAAAATTGAGCAATTTTAAAAGAATTAATTGCTTTTTAACTGAATTAATTAAATTAATAATAAACATATTAGCGTTGTGTTGACTTAAACTAGGCTATATCAGAACAATACAGGGTCATACATAACAAAAGCTTCAACCAACTGTGCAAATATAATTTAATACCAAAATGCCCATTAACAGCCATTAATGTGTCATCAACCCAGGTCAGTGGTCCTGCGGGCCGCTGTTAACAATTTTTTTTTTTTTAATTTATTTCGGGGTAAAAAACAGATGTACAATTAAATGTTATACATAGTATGTTACTAGCTAAACAACATACTTATAATACTACTAGCAACATTATCCACTTATTACTAACTTTGATTGTTAAACAAATAACTTACTATCATTCGTTAGTTGTACACCATCAACTCATTGAGAAAATGAGAAGTTCTCGGTTAGTATGTGATCAAACATCGCGATGTCGACACGTGGCCGACGTTAATTATTTTTATTGTGATTATATTAGCCAATTTAACTCTCATCCGTCTTATAATTATTATGCATAGTTAATTTATTTATCTTTTTATTGTGCAGTTTTAACTACCGTGTTATTAATTCAAAGACCTTGATTTTTCACTAGAGGAGCAATTACGGAACAGTGTGATGGATATGTACCGGTATAATGACACGAAGAATGCAAGAAAGTGTGATAAAATCACTAAAATTAAACACAAGTTGATAAAGAAACACAGGCTAAGTAGGTAGTTATATTAGTTATTACGTGTACAATATATCATGGCCACGTTTTAGTTAAATTAATTTAAAATGCAAACGTTTTAACGTATTTTAAGTCTCCTCGTGTTAGACTACTTGGACGTATTTACAAACGTGGTCGCACACCGCCTACACTCGCCTTCAAGGCCCCTAATCCAATTAATCAGCGTTTCGACTTACGGAGCCGATATTACAACTCTGAGAGGATGTTTGCACCCAACACATTCCCAGTATATTTCTCCATTTACCATGTTACTGTTCACGCTGAATTAAACTTGGATAATTGATGTTACGTCGAATCTCGACATGTATTATAAAAAAAGAATCTCACATTCGCTTTGCATTTAGTATGTTTACGTCTATTTATTTTCAAATCCTTTGTAACATCGCACATTATAATTATCTATGGAAATTAGCCCTCCCGTATAAACATACCGATTTTTTTGTTCTTATCATTCAATTACCAGACATCACTAATTCAAGGTTAACTCAATATACGAGTAACAACAATACGTTAGTTACCATGTGTCTCCAACTGTAATGGTTTAGATAAGAAATAGTAAGCTTTATCAGTAGTAGTTTATGATGTGTGACAAACCAACAGCTACTTGTAATGTATTCTGGGTTCAAAGTTTCTCGGAACTCTATGTTTTGACTGGCTTATTTGAGTTATTGATTTTAAACTTTGCTGATTATAGAAATTTAACACCTTATAGCAATAGGTACTTCGCTAGATTTTTCGGAAACGCTTCTAGCTGAATACTCAAAACAAATATTAAATAATAGTGAAAGAAGTATATAGACTGCTTGTTGAAAATTTTTTCTATACATAATATATTCGTTGACTGAATTCAATACAGGCACAAATCAAAATATATAGGCATTATGATATTCTCGTTCTAAATGATATACTTAATTGTATGTACAGAGGCCAGCACATCAAGCTACCGCAATCTGTTAAATTTCTTTGATAGATTTTCAACTTTAAGACAACAGTATAAGGTTCATTTTCAATTGGGAAACTTTGACAGTTTTGGATAGCTTGACCTGCTGGCGTCTGTACCTATTAAAAGTTCAACTTGCTTGTACAGACGCGGTCAAGCTATCCAAAACTAAAATTTTCCCAATAGGATATGAACCTTATAGTTTTGTATTAAATTTGAAAATCGATCAAAGAAATTTGACAGAATGAGGTAGCTTGATGTGCTGGCCTGTGTAACTTTAATTTTGACTTGTGCCACTATTGAATTCAGTCACTAACATATTTTATTATTGTTATTTTTAACGTTTCTTTGAGCATTTGCACCCACAAATCATTTTTAGGAAAATGCTTTTTGCGACATGTGCATTTACATAAATCAATGGTTAATAATTATGGTTTTGTGTTCACGCAGATGAGCACCGGTCAGCTGGCGGCAGTTGGGAGGAGCCAGTGAGCGCCGTGCGGAACACACCGCTCCGGCGCTCACAGCGGCTCAACTCGACCCTGGACTCCAGGTAACTACTGACATTGTTTTTTTACTAAGCTATCCGGTTTCATTTGAATCGGGGCGTTCCATTGTTGTTGGTACCTTTAGCTCTCGTTCTAATTTATGAGCGATAGTGCCTGCTTACATGTGCTTTAAACTTGGACGAATGAGATTGTTTCCTATAACCAAATTGTTAGGTCTTTTAATCAGACATCAGACAAAAAAGCCACATCATGCCCAAATTTATATATTATTTTCGTCATAATACATTTCACACATCACGATCTAGTCCCAAACTAAGCAGAGCTTGTACTTTGGGTACTAGACAATGGATATAATACTTGTGTACTTTTTTTTGTAAATAAGTTTTATTACTTATCACTAATAACACAGTTATGAAACACCCAGACAAACACAAACAAATATTTAAGTCCTGTGGGAATCGAACCCACAAAATCGCTATCAGCGGTCCAGCACTCAAACTATATCTACATATAAGTATAATATGCAAATATTTTGGACCACGGACAATTTAACCAGTTTTATGTTTATTTAATGAATAAATAGCTCTTAACAGCTGTGATGAAACAGCTAAATCTACAAAGATTATCAAAATAAAGCTTGACCTAAACTAATTACTTCTTTTACAATTTCGCGAGAACGTAACCGGTTAGTTAGGTAGGGACTTCCAAATATTGTTACTCTGCAAACTGATGATGTTTACTCGAAACTTGTTACATGATAGGTATGTCCATATAAACATAATTACACTCATGCCTTTTTTTTCATAGCAGATACTACAAATCGCCACTTATTACAATTATAGCTTCTTTGTTGTTGCATTATACCTAAATACTTTAATCTTTGTTATTTCACCATTACAGTAAAAATTGTTATTGCAATAACTGTTACGGTTAAATTTTGCAGCTGCAATAAAATTATCTATCGCAATAATAATTATTATGATGCATTAAATCAATACTAACAGTAATATAAAGTTTAGTGGCACATACGTTACACTTGTACAATCGAACGCAGAAAGCCGTTTAGTGATGTCAGGACTAAGTGTGATTGATTGTACTTCCAGAATTAGAACCAATTCTGGCTTTTAGGAGGGTGGATGTGTATAAAATGGAATATAGTTTTATAATATTTGTAAAGGCTGTGTTAAATTAATGATACATGTTTTAATACGTGACGTTGTGTAACTTATCGTAATTAGTTGTAAAATCTGTTAAATTTTTTGCCTAACTTATAATATACATCAGACGCACGCCCCTGCAGTTTCACTCGCTTCCCATAAGTTTATTTTTTGAGACAAAATCTGGTGTATGTCCATTTCCATCTATTCAGCTATTTTAGCCTGAAGACGTTACAAACAGACGGAGCTGCTAGCGCATTTAATATTAGTATGCAATAGTATACGTTTTTCTATGAATGTTGGTCTATTTTGTTTTTTTTATACCACTAAGGTGGCAAACAAGAATACGGCCCATCTTGGTAACCTTTTACCGTAGCCTATAGACGCTTATCAATTGCGCGTTGCCGACCCTGTAAAACGAAAGAGGAATAGTTGGGTTGGCAACTCCGCGAGTGCGGTGAGCCGTAAGGAACACAACACAGCTCAAAGAAGTATTTCACTTCGATTTTCTGCAAGGCGGAGGTACTTCCCCCGTTCGGGCACCTCCAATTTAAGTGGAATTACTCCTATTATGCCCTTCCTCTCTTAAAATTGGAGCCCGAAGACTTTCTTTTAATGGATACAGGCATAATGAAACTGCTGCGTAATCGTATCAATAATAACTACATCCACGAGGCCTTTATAAAGCACATTATTTGTCATGTAAGGCGTAATGATGCGCATGCGCAATGTTGACAGTTGGAGCATGCGACTTCCCGTCGTAGCGCGGTGTGGTCCAGTCGCGCTCGACAATTAGCGAGCGGCGCGCGGCCAATTAACACGAATTTCCTGTGTTCAAACTCCAGAGGCCAACAGAGGGCACTGCCTCCCGACAAAATGATCATTCACGGTTTAACGGATACCATCTATTGTCATTCGGTACCAAGATTCGATCGCTGTTTCAGAAATGTTTGTTTACTTAAAATGAACTTGCAACACTATAAGCCGTGTATATACAGAACAAAAATTAAAATTATGCGTTTGTATGAAATGAGTGTTCAATTAGATAACAGTACTTGAGGGGTACAATACAGTGTCCCAGACCCAGTGGTCCTACTGTTGTCTAATTGAACATGAATTTTATCACTTTTTCATATTATCGCATCATTGTAAAATACCCAGTTGATCCTTATTTACAAAATACCACATGTTTCTGTAAATAAACGTATTCCTAAGTATTTCCATTCGGGACTTGACTGTGGGAACTAGGTCACTATGGCACGCCACAGCGATACGGCTAGGCTGCCAAAAGTACTTCTACAATATTTGTTGACAAACGTGTATATTCTACAATATTTGTTGATAAACATGAGTATTAAATATAACAATGTTTTTTCTAAATATTTGTTCTGGTCACATATCACGCAATTATTATCAGGTCCCGAGTCCAAATTCTGAGTTCACAACTCTGTATGAAAAACTGAATCACCTCGAGAACATACATTAAACGTCCAATCCGGGATTTATTATACCCGTGACCGAAAACATCAAAACCGGAATATCCTCAGCCAACTACGATAAGTATACTATCACGTCTTATGTATTATAAGTATGTATTTACAAAAAAAATAAGTATATAAGTATTATATCCATTGTCTAGTACCCAAAGTACAAGCTCTGCTTAGTTTGGGACTAGATGGTGCTGTGTAAAATTGTCCAAGAATATTTATTTATTTATATTTACGTTTGTATCTTCGAAGGGTTAGGCAAATGTGTCTGATTACTGATGTACACCCGCAGTACGTATAGTAGTATATATTTAGGTTCCATAGTGTTATAGATAGCGATCCTATTGCCATTACCACTACTGAGGAGTTCCTATAACATAATCCCATTTTGCTAGCTCTGGATTAGGCCCCAGTAGGCACGTGTTTACTTCACGCGCACCTTTGGATAAAAAACGAGGAGTCGTTTTCTCAGTTTCAATCGTCGTGTATTCACATTTAAATCTCAACCACGCAAATAAACATACATTATTTAGCGAATAAACGTTTGACTTGTGACATTCTGGACTTATAAGCTGATAATGTTTAAAAATAATGTCAAGGCCCTACACAGTCGGTCGTTGATTTGCATTGGTGTTGATAATACCAGCTCATAAGTCACACTCAATTGAACTGAGTCATCCTCACGCGTATTGTGGCTGCTTGTTTAAATAATAATAACATAAAAATCATAACATATTAGCACACCTGTCACTCCGAATTTCGAAGACTTAGGCAGAGGTGTATTCATATTCAGTTCACCGGTTTGTTTTTTTTTTTCCATGTGTTAAGGTCAGCCTATAGCATATATAGCAGTGATAGCCTAATGGTATGACCATTGGACTCCCATGTCGAAGGTCTCGAGTTCGAACCCAAGGCGTATTAATAATTAATTATCACTCGCTTAAACGGTGAAGGAAAACATCGTGAGGAAACCTGCATACCTTAGAGATTTTTCTCGACGGTTTGTGAAGTCAGCCAACCCGCACTAGGCCAGCGTGGTGGACTATAGCCTAATCCCTCTCAATATGAGAGGAGACCCGTGCCCAGCAGTGGGACAGTATATGGGTTGATGATGAAGGTCAGCCTATTGCCCAGGCACAAATCACACTCCGAGCTGCTACTGAGAATTTTAAATAATGTCAATAATTATAACATACCACCACGCCTGTATTCCCTGAAGGGTTAGGCAGTTTGGACCGGTATGTTTGGGTCCCATATAATAGGGGGCGAGACTATCGCCATTAAACGGGCACAAATCCAAACTCCGAGCTGCTACTGAGAATTTCATAGAAACACCCAATTCCAATTTTCTCGTCCTGTAAATCGAACCAGGACCTCTAGCGTAGCTTATCGCGCTTAGGACAAAAAGACTATCGACGCAGTATGACAATAATCAATACTGTTATTTATTATGTACTAGCTTCTGCCCGCGACTTCGTCCGCGTGGAAAAGTTACTTTTAATTATCGTTGTAATTTGGCTAATTCACTCAAAATCGTTATAAATTATAGCCTATATGCTATTCTGATGTATAAATAATAATACTATGAAGTTTCATCAAAATCCATTCAGTAGTTTTAGCGTGAAAGAGTAACACATCCATCCTCACAAATTTTCACATTTATAAAAATGTGAAAATTTGTGAGGATGGATGGATGGATTATAGTAGGATAGGATGGGAAGTAGGATTATCCCGTACTTAATCTGATTCATGGTTGTGTTTCAGCAATTTCCAACAGCCACTGCGACCGTATTGACAACTTAAACATAGTATATTCAGCGGCAAGTCTTTTATACAAAATATTGAGCAAACTGTTTACTATTGTTATCTTTTTTATCTCAGGCGCTCTGGCACGTACGCCTTTGATTTTTTTCTTCAATGTAGGTCGAAGAAAAAAAAAATAATGCTTTTAATTTTTTGCTTTTAATGCTTTTTTACTTTATAAAAATAACGATTATGCAGTATCTCGTTAATTACTGAATGAGAGCGTATCAAATTTGCCCGCATCTACTCTTTAGAAGAGTTATTATTCTATTTTTATTTATGTTATTCAGTTCCTAAATACAGTAGGTATATGAAACTTGATATATTAATTAGCGGAACTTTTGTCTATTAAGTTATTATTAATTTATGCAATCAGTTTCAATGTTCGTATCAACCTCGCCGTAAATGTTGATTAAACAAAATAATAGCTATTAACAATAAATGTTGATCAAACTAAGTAATATCGTTTAATTTTAGCAGCTTACCAGCCAATCTGTAACGCAATTCATTAACATTGATTGTTTTGTCATTGGCTAGAGTTTTTATTTTCTCTAATTGAGGTCAAATGCCTGTTAGCTTTACAACTCGTGATGTATTATGAAGGAAATAACTTTTTTAGATCGAGTGTTTAATGAAGTGGAAAGGACACTTGAACAAGTTTGTTAGAACGCCTTTCAGGGATTGTTAAAATTTTTTACATTTTACGTAAATCCTTTTTTTCTTTGCATGATGATTGAAAACTCCACGAAATGTTTGATATCCAGAATTTTAGGACTTATTCCATAAATTATATAATAATACGGACAAAGGAGGTATGGTGTCGTTTTAACTACATAAAGATGTTTATATGTATACACAACAATTTATGCGAATTGGCAATTTGCCAATGCAAAGTGGACTTTTATCAACTTTGATTAAACGGGCAACGAGTGTTATTGTAACTGAATCATAAGCTTAATGTTATGTATAAATGATTTCAATTACTTAAACAATTACTAGCTTATCTTCAAGCTAAAGTGAACGTAAGGAAACATTTATATGCAGATGCAATTCTCTCCATCAGAGCTAGGAAAGTCAGTTGAGAGACAAGAGACCTCCTATTATCCGAATAAATGCTACAAAAGTAGCAAATATTGAGGTTATTACTTCAACCAATTTTCACAAGTAAGAGGTGACTAATTGGTAATATTCATGTAGTCTTGTGTCATTTCAAACATTTTCCATGATACAGTACTAGTTTCTAACACTATTCGAGCTCGGTGCTAATGACAGTTTTTTATCTTAATCGTAAATAGGATTGCGTGTAAAGCTAAGAGCATTATCTACTTCTTTTCCTTCCTTTTTTAATATTATGCGGGGTGGTTAACATTATGCATGTTAAGCAAGAATTTATGTACCGTGCAAAATGCATCAGTATGTTATTTTATTATGTATGCGTCTATATTTTTATACACTTGCCCATGTTTATTCATGAGAGAATACCTTAATTATTTGTTTATTTTTTAATGAACTTCCAGACTAAATATCGTTTTACCAAAATTCTCTGATGAGGAATACCTACTAAGAATAAAATTATTGGCACAAAAGTAACATAGATTTCCAAAGTAATGTAACTTAAAAGAAGATTAATAATTAATGCTCCTTGTTTAATAAAAACCACAACAAGAAGGAATGAAACACTACAAGCGATAGCGATACGAGGAGTAGGGTTATAGCTACATATGTGAAAGAACTAAATAGACGGCGATTGTCAATTTTTTTGGTGTTTATATTAGGCGATGTCTTCCCTAATTTAGTCCGACTTCGATTTAGTTGCTCTTTTTCCTGTTATCTGATTGAATATATCTTCGAAATGGGTCCATGTCTGACCATCAGTTCTAAAGATAGGTACACCACAAAATGGTTAAAGTCTGTTTTCTTTTCCTGAAAAGTTGTTACCATTGATGTTCAACCCAACAGGTGGCACTGCTCATAATATTAGGAGGTTTTTATCCACGTTTAATTTTTTATTTGTGGTTGCACCCGCCGTCAGATTGCCAATATTTCAATTCGTTATCCAAATTAATAAACATGGCTTAAAATTACAAGCAAAGCATTAAATTAATATGTACGTGCGATTGTTTTTGCGGTTTGTCGATGCATAAACCTTTAGGTATAGCGGTGCTTATAATAATGACACGGGTCACAGCAGCAGATAAGCTGGCAAGATCCAGACAGAGTGACGTCTGTTTTATTGCAGCCTTTGCAATAATTTTCCGTACTTTATTGTCCAGTACTATATTGAATCACAAAATTGTTAGAGCACAAACAATTGCGCAATTGTGACCAATCTTGATTAGAAATAGCATTTGTGATTGTGTTTGTTTATAAATCAAATTAATGATGGATAGCATTAAAGCTTATTATGTATCTCCGTAATGATGTTTAGACTTAGGACTTTAACCTTGCACACCTAATGCATAATAACCTTATGTAACTACTAGGAAATGAATAGTCTTATCAATTTTGATATAACATCAAATGATCTTCCATCAAATTAAACATTTATACTTATGACCGCTACTGCACTTGCTCGTTATTCCAATAAAAATAAGATAAAATTGCAGACACATCATAATTTTGACAATTATAGTTGACTAGCGACCCGCCCCCGCTTCGCACGGGTGCAATATACATGTATAAAAAATCCTCTTCAATCACCCTATCAATTAAAAAAAAACCGCTTCAAAATCCGTTGCGTAGTTTTAAAGATTTAAGCATACATAGGGATATAGGGACAGAGAAAGCGACTTTGTTTTATACTATGTAGTGATAAAAATATAACAACTTAAGATGTTTTCAGCTATTGTTTGACATCTCATTTATTTTACCCACTATTATTATTACAAGCCTATAGTGTCCCACTGCAGAGCAAAGGCCTCACCACTATTCTTCCACTTGTCTCTGTGTGCTGTTATGGACAACTGTTATAATATCTGGTATAAATTAAAAAAGAAGGAGGTAATGGTGAATTTGCTATATGATGTCTTGTCGTGTTTGTCTTGAATTCTTGAACTGTAATTCAACACCTTCAAAGTATTCACTTTCAGACGAATTTGATGTTGTTCTTAGTAATATTATCAATTAACAAGTAATCATCTAAATAGAGCTCTTCTTAACAATAAAAGACAATATCTAATTTTGGTACACCGCATCGGAATTCTGCACACAAGTCTTTAAATCCAAACATCGTAATCAAATGACAATCGTTAACTCGTTAGCAGAGTTTACCAAGTTTCGATTAACACAGACTTAACCCTGGGATCAAATGATCATCGTTGTTACGTTCACAATTAGCAGAAACAAGATACTAGTAGTTGTTTTATATTTGCTCGTTTGACGAAATCTAGCAAGAGGTCGTGAAAAGCAAGCATTCTGTTACTCAAGTGTCAAATTTTATATTTACACATTTTGGTAGCGAATTAGGAACATGAATATAATTACAAAATTAATTGTTTACATGTGACAGTCAAGGTGAATTAAAACAAATAGGAAATCATATTCGACAAGCAATGCACATGTCTAACTTATGAAAATTTTATGTCTAAATAACAATAATTATTATCATTGAAGAAAATGTATTGTATTCTTTTTAAAATTGCTGTAAATGTAAGAAACTGATTATTAAATTGTCGTACGATTAACAAATCGCATATCTTCTTTATACTTTATAAAAAAGTTGGTAAGTAATGGATTTCTAAGCCCATTATAAGACATATAAAAGAAAAGCTTATAATAGACATTTCACGTGATAAATGTCCATAAGTATTCCCTGAGCGTGTTTTAAATCGTCTGTATGACAACACTTTTGTAATCGTTAGTGCAATTATTATCTAGAAACATAACATAGATTGCCTGTGCAATTCGTATTATTTACTACGCTCTAGGAGTAACAAACAGCAACCTTGGAGTGCATATTTTTCTCTTTACTTTGCAACAGAAAGAAAACACAGTATATGAAAAACACCTTCACAGCAATCACATGCAGATGAAGCATGACAACCGTAGACAAGGGATAACACGTATTTTTTTTATAGAACACAAATGTTTGATTTATTTTTTATAGAAATCACTCTAACATTTGAATCGACAAACGAATTTTTATGGAAATATAAATACAATATGCTTTCGATTCGTTCGAACGTTACATTGCAACTTCTCTAGGTGTCCCCTTGTCTAAGGTGTCTATGCGTAGGTACTGGGAGCTTAAAACTGCTTTACAGAGATGTGAGGCAATCGGAACTTAGACACTACTTTGTCTTTCGTCACTTCACCAAATAAGCTTTAATATATTCGCGACTTCAACTCATACATAAAACATTCAATAAATATTTTATAACCGTTGCCACATTGTTGGTTTAACCTTCAGCTTATTCTTTGTTTAGTATTTAGTTTAACTAATTGCTCTATTGTAGTTTTTATTGACGTCTGTCATTGTTTGACGTGCTGTCATCTTAATTTTAATCTCTAGTATCGACTGTTGCAATAATGTCATTATTAATGATTGGATCACGTTGATTGATCAGCGGATATTCCTTAATGAATATCTCCCAAACCGTTACCCAAGTAATTGCAATTTATTTTATAGCCTATTTATTACATGTAATTTGGCATAGTAAACTTACATATAAAATATATTGCATAACTTAACGATGATACTTCAGAGAGCTGTTATAGACTCGTACAGAAAGTCATCGGAACACTCCAGTTTCTATTACAAGTTTCACCTGTAATTATTGTTTTCTATCATTAAATGTACGACTTCCGTGTTCGCTAATTGTTCATATCCTTTTAATTGCATCACAAACTAGGTAAAGTCATTAGTTAGGTTCACCGTGTAACAAATCACCAATCAATCACAGACTGCATATGACGCGGTTTCTGATGTTTTAAAATTATTGGCGTACGATGCGCCCTCGTCAAACATATTTTTGCAAATCAAAAATACTACTAAAATCCTTGACTTAAGTATTTTCATAAACAAAACGGTGGTTTACTTGAATTTGTTACTTGCGTCCTCCATTACAAATTATCACGTTTTTCTGTCACCACCATCTGAACAAATACAACAATTTGCCAAAATTCGTCATTTGGTCACGTTTCGTTTTCCCGACCACGCCATTAATGTCTGCAAAACATCTGATTTTCCACTGATAAGGTTAGCACCAATGCAACATTCGGCATAATTGGGCTTATATCATTTATTTAATCAATGACGACGTTCACACAGCTGATTACACGGTCTCTTAGTCAGCAGTCTGACACTCTAGTTCGATTCCCACAGGACACATACAATTGTGTGATGAACATAGTGTCTATCTGGGTTTTTCTTATGTATTATATGTATGTATTTACAAAAAAGTATATGTTTTAAGTATTATATCCACTGTCTACAAACATAGTACAAGCTCTGCTTAGTTTGGGACTAGATGGTGCTGTGTTAATTGTCCCAAATATTTATTTATTATAATTACGTTTTTTCTGATTAATTTCGTTAAACAGTAAAATTTGCTCTGAAATACACCGAGCTTTCGTGTTTCATCCATAAAATCACAGTTTCTAAATACGAGTACATAGACACAGAATCAGAATTGCTTTGTCTTGTCTGGGAGGAGTGACGTGCTCTTACACCAAAATTAAAAAATATTAAAGCCTATCCTACCGAAGACCTCTCGCGCTTACGACCACTAGACTAATGATATAATGAGGGTGTTATAGGTATAATATATAACAACAGTAACTGAAACTGTAATTAATTTTGCAAAATGAATCATCATCATCATCAACCCATATACTGTCCCACTGCTGGGCACGGGTCTCCTCTCATATTGAGAGGGATTAGGCTATAGTCCACCACGCTGGCCTAGTGCGGGTTGGCAGACTTCACAAACCGTCGAGAAAAATCTCTAAGGTATGTAGGTTTCCTCACGATGTTTTCCTTCACCGTTTAAGCGAGTGATAATTAATTATTAATACGCACATGAATTCGAAAAGTCAGAGGTGCGTGCCTTGGGTTCGAACTCGAGACCTTCGACTTGGCAGTCCAGTGGTCATACCACTAGGCTATCACTGCTTACAAAATGCTTTGCAAAATGAATAACGTTGACTAATTTGCCTATCCTTTGTTGATTCAGGAACAGTGGTCAGTTACGCAACACGCTGAGCCGAGCTCGTGAGCTGTGCGAGCGATGGCGAAGCGGTGGTGGAGCGACGCCTGCGCCGCCCGCACCGCCTCCCGACGACGAGGGAGGGGGACGGCTAGCCCGCTGGTTCAGTGTACGACGAGGCTCCTCACACCAGTACGACATGCATGGACACGAGACCGACAAAATGCCAAAACTACCAGAGGTAAGGTCTTCATTTAAAGTTTGCTACAGAAAGTTTCAGGGACGATCTTCAAAAACAAACCGCACAATAATTAAACAAACTACTTCACATTCTGTGAAGAGACCCCTGCTTGTTAGTGAAGCCGTAATATACTGAAATTCAGCCAAAGCTAAAATTACTGCAACATTTTTGGCGCCTGACATTCCTTCACATGCAAAATAACGCATATGTACACATTCTAAATTCTATCACAATAATTACAGGATATCCAAACTACTCTTAGAAATCTTAGCTTCACCTGAAAGCCCAGGGTATACATTGCATTGAACTATTTAGACACCAATCCAGAATGTAGCTATATAGCCAATGGTGCTCAAGAGACTAATGAGATAATTTGTGATACTCTGCGGATCTGCCTCTGTTCTCATAATAATAATGGCCTGCCTTCATTGAATGATGCAGTTGCTCAAACAAAGAATGTATTTAAGTACTACTTACATATCAGTAAGTACTTCCCGGGCCAGGCAGTCGTGTGACGTGATACTGACATTTCTGGAATTACATGCCGTATACAGTTCTCCAATGGTTTTTATCC
Organism: Acronicta alni; assembly: GCA_964056405.1. Taxonomy (NCBI): domain Eukaryota; kingdom Metazoa; phylum Arthropoda; class Insecta; order Lepidoptera; family Noctuidae; genus Acronicta; species Acronicta alni. The sequence continues at coordinate 8,301,247 of OZ043927.1, read as the reverse complement.
TTTTAAATGAGTGGACATTATAATATGTAACATAATGTTATTTATCAAGTATAATAAGTATAGATGATTCACAATTATGTATACCTATTTTAGATGAATCATGATCGGGTCATTGAGTATTCAGTCAACAACAAACCGCAGTAACGAGTGTATCGTAGCGCGCGTCGCCTCCGCGCCTCACGGAGGTCTAAGTCGCTAAACAAATAATCTATTTTAACATGTGATATAATGATGTCAGAGTGGATCCCAGTCAGCTACCATATTGGATTCATGTACACGATAGTAATTTTCTTATTTCAGTTTATTTTTAGTGAGACGACGTGAATAACGTGTGATTCGTAAATGTCAAAAGTTAATTCAATGCCAGTACGCTCCTCGACAATATCGTAGCAATGTTTTGTCCGTTCTGTATGAAGCTTCTTCATGATAAGGCTCAGTATTCGTTGACAAGTTTTAACGTAAGTCACGTGGTAGATTTGGTGTTACTTTTGACGTTTACGTTTTATAAGTAAGACAGTGGATCTGATGACGCGATTTGTGACGTGATTAGACCGCAAGGCGACTCTTACGTGAATTTCTACGGTGCGGCCGGATAGCGTCCTCGAAACGCGAGTTACAGTCGTGCGAGTTGAATAATCACACAAGTTATTTCTGTGCATATAACAGACACGCGACTCGGATAGCGTCATCGGAAACTTGAAGCGAATTCGATGTTTAAGATTAAATGTGTGCACTTGTGTATTGTGTGGTGGTACAGGATGTACATTGGTTGTGTGACGTTTTCAGTTGGAGGAGGATTTGTTCTCATGCGGCGGCGAAGTGCGAGGCGGGCGCGTGCCGCCGCCGTCGCTGGGCGCGCCACCGGACTCGCTGTCGCCGGTGCAGCTGCGCCGCCGCCATGTGGTGGCTGCCATCATACACAGCGAGAACTCGTACGTCGCCACACTGCAGAGGCTTATCAATGTAAGTGGATATAAACACTACAGCCTCGTCGACTAGACACCCTGTTCAGATGAGGATATTTACAGAAACTTGATATTGTTATTTCTCTAGAATCTACTCTAATCAAGGGGATGACCTCACAAGCTTGTGCAATGGTAAACAATACAATGTTAATATAGATATTGTAACATGCATATTTCGCTGCGCACATTCATTAGTCTCTTACATACAGAGGCCAGCACATCAATCTACCACAATCTGTCAAATTTCTTTGATAGATTTTCAGCTTTAAAGTAACACGATAAAGTTCATTTTCAATTGTAAAAATTTAACAGTTTTGGATAACTTGACCTGCTGTCGTCTGTACCTAGTTCCTATTAAAATTTGTTCACATTATTATCTACAAGTATCTAACATCTTCGTCACGGTAGTTTATCCCATTGTTATGTTATAACTTGTGACATCAATATTTCTGTCAGTTATTACAACTCTACGCATGACAGATGTCTCTATGGCAAAAAACAAATCAGATTAAATGACATCACTCAATCGTATATTTTGTGTGTGACTACAATCATTAAAGTAACAACGAAAGTTAATTTTTGTAAATAACTACACAAGTAATAAATTTTACCAACTCTAAAATATATCATCGTAGACTATTAACTATTCAAATTAGCATTTATCTTTGGCAAATAATCTGTAATTATCCATACAAGGCGGCTCTTTAAATATTTGCGTTGTCCAATTATGGTCAGCCGAAATAAGTACACACTGTCAACAAACCGACTAGTTAATAGCAGTTACTGTATGCAAACCGGTTTACTATCACAGTATCTCAGTCAGATCCTCTAGTCGCAATGTTTGAATAACATACGCTGACATTTCTCATGACTCCGGTGAAATTCGTGATCGGGAAGGAAGCACGTTCAGATTGATGGCATAATAGCCAGCAATTATAATGCGATCATAATAGAAACAGTTCCCATTGCGTAACCGACGGAGTAAATAGATGCTAATATAGGTTCACTTTTGTTTTCTTTAACATGGAGACCTGATTGACTCGACAGCGCTCTTAATTAAGTAGTAGACTTGCAAAATTGCGTGTTGGACGTTAGCGCCCATGTCGCTATGCTCATTAATGATTACCAGTTCTGAAAGTGGTATAAGGGGTTAAGTTGGTGTACTTACTGTTCTTATATAACTTTATCGGTGGAGAACAAGTTTCACAATTGAATATATTTTTAACTTCTAGTGAACTTGAAATATTAGCACCTGATATTGTAACTGTTATAGGTTGCCTGACTAAAGAAAATTACTTTGATATTTGAGAGAAATCACGTTTGTTTGAATGGGTTCATCAATACTCGTGACATTTAACTAAATTACAATGGGTTGATTAACATTTATCTTTGCAATTAAACTGTAGATTTCACAAACACAAACAAACAAAAGGAGTGAGCTCTCTCTAAACAACCGTATTTAGAGTTTAATATTTTTGCAACTTTCTTTTTTCTTAAACAAACGGTTATGAATTTTTATCAGTTTTAAAGGCAACAATAGCAAATAGGAAAACAGACGTCGCATTGGTAATTTCAAAAATCTCAACGAACATATGTAAATATGAACCTGTCTGGCCTACTTTAGCATTGTTTCGCCCACAATTCACATGCCATAGATTAGCATATTAGGAAGTGGGGCAATTTGAATAGGCACTATTTGCAAGCGGTGTACGAGGTCGTCCCTCTGTAATGAAAATGGCGCCGACGTCCACTGGACTGTGTTTAATGCGGTAAATTAGAGCTTTTGTTCAGAATGGTTGTTTGTATTGTGTCATGTCATACAATAATTTCTAATGAATTCATCTACTTACCAAAGAGCCCATGGTTTTGAATAATGCCGCTCAAGCACACTGCTGATGACAAACGTTAGAAAGCTCTACATTTTACTAGTTCTAGTTTGCAGATCCTTCTATAAAATGTTGCCCTAGCTCTTCCCTGATTCTAATTTATCTTAAACCAATAAGTACTCTACATATCAAGTAGAATAGGATACTCAGTACTTAAATTATAGTAAAAATTCCCTTCGTGTAAAAAACTGATGTTCAACCGCATCTGAATATATTGGAAACTGACGGTAGACCCCATAGTTGGAAATAGGTTAGGTTGACAATATGTACGTACAAATGCAATATGAAAGAAACTGACCTAAATTACCGTACATCCGAATCAATGGTTCTGACTGGACGGAAAGGAGAAGCTGGAAACAACGTAAATATCCGTTGAGACGACATTAGGACAATTCCCGTGAGATTGGGAAAACCGAGATCAGCGCGGGAATATTGCGGGAAAATTATACTATTTATTTATAAACAAAACTAACGTAACATAAGCTGTGAATAAGTGTTATTGACCTATCAATCGAATACTAATATTTCCTCATGCTATGACAATATTCGTCGAAGTTTACCTACCAAGCCGCGTCACCTTCATGATTGATGCTCCATTGGTCAGAGGCTAATTTTATTAGACGTTTGTAAGAGAGGGATACCGTTCTACAGGTTAAATAGCGCTATCCTTTTCTACCTAAAAGTGATCGCATTGACACGAAGTGGTCATAATTTATCCTTATTATTTGGCATTGTTTCCACTGGCTAAACATAACTGTACAATGGTAACAATTATCCTTAACCCACTTGTAGTCCATTGATTTCACGATTATTTCTTAAGTAGGTACACAAGCGTCTTATAGTGACGCTTCAGAGAATCTTCTTCGTCTGACGACCTTGTGGATCTTGTAATTATTCCTATCTTTTTAAATCTTTATGCTATGCAATGTCGTTACTAACGTTAGTACTACATCGCAATTCAATTGTTATTTATTTTTGTTGCATACACTGCAGATAACATAATTACAATCATCATCAAACACAGACCGAATCCACCTACAAGTTATAAGCTTATTTTCTTAAAAATGTGATAAACCTCTTTAATCTATAAGGAGGTTTATTCACATATTTTTGTGGTTACAATCTTCACAATTAGCAGCACAATTTTTACGTCAGCCGCATTTGAAGTACGCTTAAGATGAAAAAAAAAAACAATGCACAGACATTATGTAAAAACTAGTAATCATGAGATGTCTGAGAAATATAACAAGCTAAGTATACACTTAATGGAATTCTTCGTTTACCTTTGTCTATGGCAAACTGCTGCAGTATGTAATATGACGCTCGCGGAAGCAATCTTGCACATTACGTTGTGAGCAGTGCATACTCGGCCTAACAAGCTCCATGTAAGTTTGTCCACTATTTACATTCAATAAGCTAACTACCTATATTAAGAAATGACGCAAGCTGTGACGGCTTATCAGTTTTTATTTTAATACATGAACAAGGTAATATTAAAATCAACATCTTTGCTGGACTTTGCTTATTTTTGTTTTATAACATAGTATTTGCTTAGTACAAAAAGTGATGGTTGAAATGATTCTTATTAACATTCAACGGTAATGAACGCGGTAATATTGATACATTGTTGCGTTTAATTACGTTATATTACCAGTATTACATGCAAGTAAGGGACGAACAACTTTTTACTCATGTCTAATGCATTAACTTCTAACAAACACGTGAACAATCTATTAATAACATTTACGATAGGTCCTGGTATATTTAAAAGGCTAATTAAAGTCTTGATAGGCTCGGCTGCCTAATAAAGCAAACCGGGAAGGTTTGTGACTTCCTGATGTTATATTTGTCGAACCTGGATTATTGGATTATTTCATCAACTTCTTCGTAAAAAGATTCCAGTTAAAAGGTTCATAGCATGACTGACTACCCAGGGTGCGTTTGTCATTATATTTTGTCATCATCAATCATAATATATTTGTATGTAAAATATATTGTACCTAAAAAGTCGCTTTGAGTTCCTTTGTGACACACACAGTAAATGTCTTAGATCATCTGAAAACTTGAAATTGAAAATGCGAATGCATTCCACCAGCTTTTTTGACAAATCGTTTACGATCCAAGCAGTTCGCCTATGGAATGCTTTGCCAATTAGTATTAGAGGTGCTCAATCGCTGCCTATCTTCAAAAAGCTGGTGAAAGATTATTATCTATCTCTTATTCCTAGGAATGCATAGCTCCATAATCACTTGCTCTATCATTCACTCTTTTCCTTATTATTATTATACCTATTATATATATATATATATATATTTATATTATACATTTTATTTATATATATATATATATTTATATTATACATTTTATTTATATATATATATATATCTATTTTTATACACACTACATATTTATTTACATATAATAATTATTATTATGTACTTATTTATATGCATCCATATGTAATGTTATAGTACGCTACACTAGCCACTGTGTTTCCTTTCTTCCAGTCCATCCAAAGGTTGTCTGGAAGAGATCGCCTTGTGCGATAAGACCGCCCATTGTACCTACCTATATAAGTTTTGCCTCATTTCTTTTGAAATTGTGTAATTGGTGTGCAATAAAGCGTATATAAATAAATAAATAAATTGGTTACCAGGGAAATGGTGGAAACGACATACTTTGCGTAATCTCAAGTAGCTCTCAAAATTCCTCATTCCGTTGTATGTCCAATTCACGTGCTTAGTCGATAGGATAAGGATAGTTTCTGTTGCTAATATTATTAATCCTGGCCTCATTCTCTACACAGGACTACAAGAAACCTCTTGAAGAGAGCAGCCCTGCAATCCTGAACGCGAGCAAGATCCAGACGTTGTTCCACCGGTTACCTGACATACTACAATGTCATCTACACTTTCGCACAGCACTGGCCGATTGCGCGCGAACGTGGGACCGCGATGAAAAAATTGGTACCCATAATTTAGATTATTACAATTTAGATCACTGATGTAAATAAGCCTCCTTACATACCACTAAAATAGCAACGTGATCTTTCCTGAAATGCTTAACCCGCAAACATGTATTAAACACCCATAGTTCGCCGGTATGTTTATCTCTCTTAAAATAGGGGGGTGAGCCTATTGCCATTAACCGAGCACAAATCCAAACTCCGACAAATTTTCATAGAAAAACTTTTTTTTTTCTAGCGTAACAGTCGCTCTTACGACGCTCTTAGACTAATGTGGTTGGTGATCAGGGCAAGTTTTTATAATAGTAGGCTGACCATCTTAAGGTGACCCCTGCACCAGTAACGACAGCTTTCAAATTATGCATTGCTAACACAAAGCTTGCTTAATAGTACCAAGGTTTGCTGCCTTGCACTTACCGAATATACCGATAGAATATACTGTCTGAAGATTAAATGGAACCAAATATTCATATTTCTGACATCGAAACAACTACACATAATTATAGACTTTTTCGTCTTATATACCATTGCAAACGGATCCGGGCTGTAATATCACTTTTTTTACAGACTTCAAAAAAGGAGATTCTTTGTTTGACCTGTATGTTTGCCCGCGATTATCTCGCGTTTGGCTCAACCGATTTTAATGCGGTTTTCAGAAAAGTATTTGTTATATTCTAGAGAAGGTTTTGGTATACAATAAATAGATGCACCGTGACGTCATCCGCGTGGATCCGTTATTAAACTATATATTAATTCAACTCGAACGATTTTTTTTACACACAATGCTTGAAGCCGGTTTTCTTTTCCTAATAAAAAGTTATTTTATTTCCTGTACTTTACATTCATAGTATCCCCATGCTATAATACTTGTAAGTATGTCGTCTTTACTATTTGGTTGCTAGTAGGTAATTAGTGGTGGGAAAATCTAAATGAGTAAAAAATACATTTACTGAAGTCATTGAACAAAAAATAAAAGGATGTAGTCAACTGGTACGGCCACCTTATATTAATTATTATGTCTAGTAAAAAATATAATATAATAATTTATAAATGATAGGTACATTTAGTAGCTGTAATATTTGAAGTTTAAACATGTTTTGTGTCCGTTATTTTTAAATTAATTAAAACTAATTCAAGTGGTTGTTGCTTGGGAAAATGCTAGTCGTTAGTAAAAGTACTTCCTGGCTTCTCAATTACTGTATTAAGTAGAAGACCTGACTAATAAGAAGACACGAATTCTGTACACTGTCATAAATAGTACCAAAATGAACGCAAGGGTAGAAAACAAAATTACATTTGGTAGAATTTGACTTGATTAGGTTTCACCGTGTTCCTTAATTTATTCAGAAATGCTATTATATTTTAAATCTTCAATTTGATATTCTATGGGTAGACTTCTTGTTCTAGCTGTTATGTAACGATTGTCATATCTGATCTTTACGTGCTCTCTGACGCACGGAGGAGTCGCTATGTGTTATGAATGGTCACCCATCCATACATTGACCATGCAAGCGCACCTTAACCTTATAGATCGTCTGATTCTGTAATGCTATTACTTAGGACGAGCCCCGGATATCATCAGCTACAATGAATGAATTCTTCCAGGCGAGGTCTTTTTGAGCGCGTTCTCAAAAGCCGTGGTGTTAGACGTGTATTCGGACTTCATCAACAACTTCTCCGTCGCCATGGAGCTGGCTAAGATGGAGTCTAAACGCAAATCAGCGCTGGCCGACTTCTTCAAGGTGAAGCAGATCAGCGCGCACGACCGACTGTCCTTCTTTGGACTGATGGTGAAGCCTGTGCAACGGTTTCCGCAGTTCATTATGTTTCTACAGGTAAGTGTACATAGAAAACATCCTGTTATTAGCTTAGAACTTTAGTCAGGTTGTGGTCTTAAACCTAATATCATCAACAAACCCTATGTATATTGCACATAAATCAAAAATACTCCTGCATTGATAGTCTTTTGTATTGGCAGTCAGTCGTTTTAGACTGATTCACACTTCTTGAAATGTCTGTCAGAAACATTCTGCCACTCGCCCAAAGGCCTGAGAATACATTTAGGGTTTAGTCTGACATTTTGCAGGGTTTAGACTACTAAACCCTGCAAAATGTCAGACTTTGTTAGAACGAGCGCCCATACACTTTGCCACTAAATTGTTTTTTCTGACAATGGGCTTGCTTAATCTAGGGACGTGGTAGTAATAGACATTTAATTTTCTGTCTAATCATGCCAATAGAATTGAATTGCAATTTAACGAAGATTAAATATTGAATCGTAAACGTAATCGGATATTGATTGGACAAGTATTTTAACCTTTGGATCTGCGGACATTATTTATTCTACATACCTACACAATTATACATTACTTAACATGACAGGTGGCACTAATTCATGCCGTTCTCAAGGCGTTGTACACGTGTGTTTTTCGGTGTTTATGTCACCGATTTTATTAATACAATATTACTGACTACAGTTCAAGTTTACACGGAGAAAGACGCCATGTTTGTATTTGATATTGATTATGATTGCAAAGTGGCCTGTTAGTCAATATTACAAACTAAGAATACATCGTACTTTTGAGGTTTAGAAATTTGAAATATTGTTCCCTTATGTGTATTACAAACTCTATAGCTGTTTTATTTCAAAATTGTATAAAAGAGTAACTGTCGCGGTCAAAGATAGTCTCTGACGTCATCAGAGCTTTTTTGTTTGTATAGACAGCCGAGATGCTTCCCTTATATTCGGTATCTGTTAAGATATACCAGTAATCGTCATATTTTTATTATGTTGCAGGATTTACTAAAACATACCCCCCCGGGTCACTCAGACCGGGTCGCCTTACAACGTGCTTTGACGAGGCTAGAAGCTCTAGCTGATGCCTTGAATGAGAGGAAACGAGAAGCTGAACGTACACAGGTAAACTAATATACTGCTTGGGTGATTTACTTCAGCAAAATTTAATCGACGACGTCTGTAGTCTTGACTTCTTGGTTCGATTTCCAGTTCGTAGAAAGTGTTAGTTTTGGCTGGATGCTTCTTTTTTTAATCTATGATGGAGTATGCTATCCAAGAAACTCTTAATTTATTTATTAACTGGTTTTCCGCCCGCGGCTTCGCCCGCGTCGACTTCGGTTATATCGCGTTTCCAAGAGAACTCTTCAAAAGTCCGAGATAAAAACTATCCTATGTTCTTTCTCAACTCTATCTCTGTACCAAATTTCATTAAAATCAGTTCAGTGATTTAGACGTGAAAGCGTAACAGACAGACAGAGTTACTTTCGCATTTATAATATTAGTAGGGATAAGGATTATGTTATTATAAATGTATGTATTTACAAATAAAAAGTATACATATAAGTGTTATAACTATTGTCGAATAGCCATAGTACAAACTCTGCTTAGTCTGCATAGATAGCTCTACATATCCCAAATATTTATTTATTATAATGTTCGTCTCTCTTTATTTATTGAATTGCGTGAATTATAAAACCTGATTTAAACAGTCCAAACTAAACCAAGCTTTTTCAAATATCTACATCACTATCTAATGTAATATCATAAAACCTACGTATACGATTTTCACTTTTGTAATAAGCTTTTGCTTTCCCTTTTAAAAGTTCTTGACCCCAAAAAGGTGAAAAAGCAACTCTTGTTTATATTAATTGAAAAGTCAACAAACATCAAAACAAACAGACAACCTGCCAAGTATAATATGGATGGCGGATGCCCTTGTCGTTCCCATAAACATCGCCTTTGTAAACAGTGTACATAATAAACACTTGTTGTCTGACGTCAGAATCTTACGTAGACGACAGACACTATTTTTAATAAATATCTTAAGACCTTTCATAGTAGTATTAGGTACACTTCATCACCAATTAATACAAATACTTGAAAGTAGAGCCAATTTAATAGATCACATTTGTCAGTTTCATACATAGTAAATATTAAAATTAGCTTCCTTTGTCATTAATAAAATAAATAGGTATGTAATCGTAATTGAAAAAAGTTAGGCAATAATTGTGGCAGTTCTAACTTCGAAAAAATACTTTATGCCAGCCGTGACAAAGGTTCCATTCATCTCGTCGGTCCCTCAATGCTGAGGATCGTGACCACTAAACCACTATGTCTTTCAGGACGACAGCATGCTCTCCAACCAGCCCGGTCACCCGTAGAGTGGATTGCCTTTTGTAGTGTTAAATAAGTGGCTTTGAGTATTTGATCACTCCAATTAGCAGGTGGTCTGCCTCGAGCTCTCGTGCCCTCCATTTTACAAAGTTTACGTTGTTGAATTTTGATGAAGTGTCAAATGTGATCTATTAAATTGGCCTTACTTTATTTAGAAAAAGTGTCCCAACTCACGATGCCGGTTTTTTTTTCTGAAACGAGTGTGTATTATAAGGTAGGCATACATTGCAGGCATTCCGCGCGGCGCTTCGTCGTCTGACGCGTGGCGGCGTGGCGGGCGCGGGCGGGGCGGGCGGCGCGGCGCGTTTTGGTGCCGCGCGCTTGCTGGCCTCTCGCGCCGACAAACGGCATCTGTTGCGACAGGATGACTTGCTGCAATTGGTTACTACCCTTACTTATTCTTTACTCATCATCATCATCAACCCATAGACTGTCCCACTGCTGGGCACGGGTCTCCTCTCATATTGAGGGGAATTAAGCTATAGTCCACCACGCTGGCCTAGTGCGGGTTGGCAGACTTCACAAACCGTCGAGAAAGATCTCTAAGGTATGCAGGTTTCCTCACGATGTTTTCCTTCACCGTTTAAGCGAATCATAATAATTTAATTATTAATATCACATGAATTCGAAAAGTCACAGGTGCGTTAGGCGTGCCTTAGGTTTGAACTCGAGACTTTCGATTTGGCTGTCCAATGGTCGTACCACTAGGCTATCACTGCTTATCATAGGTACTCAATACACCATTTTTAAGTTTTAATTCATTACCCTTCAGGTTTAATATACAATTGCTTTTCTATTGTCTGCTAATTCATTTTTGATAGGGAGACAGTTTTGTTAAGAAATTCTTCTTACAACTTATGTACAGACGCCATCCAAAACTGTCAAATTTTCCCAATTGAAAATGAACCTTATTACTTTGTATTAAAGTTGAAAATCAAAGAAATTTGACAGATTGGGGTATTGGCTTCTATGTTAGTGGAAATCACTAATTTGTTAAAAAATATTCATTAAAAATTCTGTCAGTTGGTTATTTATTTACCAGTCTATTAAAATTCCGATGCTTGCCACGATGCCTTTCATAGAATGCGTTTATGTATTGTCCATTGACGTATTAGATATCTAGATTATTTTGATCCATTGTTGATATAGCGAATAGGTCTTATCAAGATTCTGTATTAATATTCTAGATAAAAATGCATGATATTGTTAACAGGAGTTCAACCAATCCGGCGGTGTATCGAAGTGCAAGCCACGTCGTCTGCTGCTGCTGAACGACCTGGTGGTGTGTGTGTCTGTGTGCGCGGGTGGTGACGACGTGGAGCGGCTGGGACTCAAGTGGGCGCACCCCGTGCAGGACGTCGACGTACTCGACACTGGCACCTCGCCCACGCTCAGCAGGGTGCTCGCACAGGGTACGACTCATGCCTCATGTCTCCTCATCATATCACCTCGCTAACAGAACCTCAACTCCTTACATATTTACTCATTTCTTACCCTTATTTATTTATTTTATTTATTTAAACTTTATGACATATAAATATACAGTCAGCAACGAAAGTCGCTGAACATGTTGCAATTTTCAATATGATTTTTAATAAGTGTGAAGTTACTGACCTGTGAAGGTTATGCGAAATAATTGCATAGATGACCATTCAATATTCAGGTTACCTTAATAGAAAAAACCTCTGGACAAGTTTTGGAGCTGTGATGTTTTCAAAATTTTGTTATGTTCAGCGACTTTCGTTACTGACTGTACATTGGCGGACTTAATGTCTTAGGCATTCTCTACCAGTCAGTCAACCATAGATATGCAGATAAAAAGTGGCAGCTGCAAAAAAAAAAACACAATGGAAACATACTTAACCTAAATAACTTATAACATATATTTATATACAGAACGAATACCCTCAAATTTTAAAATACAATGTTTTTAAAAAAAATATTTCTAGATTAATGTTCATTGTCAAATTATCTATCCATTAATATAAGTAACAAATCAAAATATTGGTTACTTTACGAGAAGATGCATGTTATCAATTATTAAAATAATAATAATTGATAACATGCATCTTCTCGTAAAGTAACCAATATTTTGATTTATTTTTCTCTGGTTTTTCGTTGGGAGGAGATTAATTAAACATAAAAAGAATTCTACAATTTTGGAGTCAAGATTATGTAGATATTTAATGTATTTTTTATTAGTTGTGGTATTTATTTTGGATAAAGAGTAGATAGCTCCTAAAAGGCTAAAACCTGAACAAAAAACGACTAGCGCTGCGTTTTGCACGTGCACGCGCTTTAATATACTTTTTACGAGTTATCGGTAGTTATCGATATTTCCGATCTTTACAGCATTAATGGTCACGGGTCAATGTTCCACTAAAAAGTAGTTCTCAAATAATGATGATAACAGAACATTTTTTGGCACTAAAAAGCATTTTATCAGTGCTGGATTGGAACATGAAACCTTTGAATGTGTTCTATATCAGTCGATATTGTAGGTATGAATCGCAGCGGTAGTCTGCGATCGAATTCGAGCAGTAGCGGTATGACGACATCAACGGGCGACTCGCTGTGCGGTGAGATGTCAGCGCTGATGCACGACTACGAGACGGTGTCGCGCATGGCGGACCTGGCCGCCTCGCTGCGCATGTCCTACCCCGAGCTCGCCGCAGACACCTTCCGCGCGCTGCTGCAGAACATACAGCGGAGCATACAGGTCAACAACACTAACACCAACAACAACAACAACAACAACTAACTATACACTACAACATTGTATGAAATACCGACAGTATATTAGTTGTACGCAAAACTCATAAAAAGTGGATAAATTATCATAAATATCCATTGTCTATTATGGGTACTAGATAATGGATATTTATGATAATTTATGCACTTTTTATAATATTTTTGAACAATTTTATACAGCACCATCTAGCCCTAAACTAAACAGAGCTTGTACTATGGGTACTAGACAATGGATATAATACTTATAAGTATACTTTTTTTTTTGTAAATACATACTTATAATACATAAGAAACACCCAGACAAACACAAATACTCTGTCTGTAATGTTTTTATCCACACAAATATTTGTGTCCTGTGGGAATCGAACCCACGACCCCATGATCAGCAGTCCGGCACTCGAACCGCTAGACCACAGAAGTCGTCACTATGAGTAGTACAAGCTCTGTTTAGTTTACGGCTAGATGGTGCTGTGTAAAATTGTTCAAAAATATTATTATTGTTGCATATAAGAACAAATAATTATAATGAATATCATAATGTAGGGCAATATCTGAAATGACCTTTCAAAGGTGCCATAACTATCTATGTGTTAACCAGTCCCAACTGACGGCACATTATACCAGTTAATTATACAAGTAGACGTCAGTGATCCTATTCAAAGCTATAAGGAATAGCGAAAAGTACTCATAGAAAGAAGTCTTGGACCGGTTTTTAATTAACACTAAATCTGTATCATAGATTTTTTTAAAACCATTTCTAACACTTTATATTGTATTGTTTAACACAACAATAGTTTACACAAATTTACATTTGGAGCTAATAAAAAAATAAATTCCACAGAAAAAAGACGACGAGATGGCGTGGGTAGACTCTTGTTGCCTGCAACTGACGATCCGTGGTCGCGAGGAGCCGCTGACGTTCCGCGCGAGCGAGCCGGGCGCGCGGCTGGCGTGGGCCACCGAGCTGCGACTGGCGCAGCTGGCGCAGGCCTCCGCCAACTCGCCGGCCTGGCGGCTCCCCTCGCAGCTGGCGCCTGCGCACAAGATGCCGCTCTTCGTCGCTGCTACACCGGTCTACTCGTCGCGGCAACTTACAGAGGTATTTTGAATAGACCATCTTTTTAACACACTTCACCTGCAACTATTAGTTACAGGTGTCAATGTCAACGTTTCGATATCTATTTATAGGGTACTTTATGTATTAAACTTCGTTTATCAATTATAATCTTTCCAATATTTTATTTTATTTTTGACAGCCGCCTAAGAACATAACTGTTCCGAGATTCGTAGATAGAAGTAAACTTTAAAATACGAGGTAAAAGACATACATATAAACTGCCTAATCATATTATTTATATAAGAATACCTAGTAATATTTATATTTATACTATTTATTTATTACTCAATAAAAACATTAAAATGCCTTGTCTCCTTATAATAAAAAACTATGATAATTCATTTGCGTGATAAACAGTTATGTTCTATTGTGTCTAGTGGTGGGATCGAATGTATTCACTACAAATTAATAAATTGAAAGTTATCGATTAGACTTACTATAGTTAAATCAGCTAAAAAGCATAAGAACGTAAATCAATACGGAGTTATATAGACTCAAATCGACGTATGAAAAATGTAAACCAAATGCAATGATTAGCACGGGTCTCGTTGCGAGTGACAGGGTCAGTGATGCCAGTGGCTTGGTGTCTATGAATGATTTATGAACTACCTGATTGATGTTATCAAAAAAAAATGCATTCACGGGTGTGCTTTGCATAAGTTTACTTTAATATGTAAAATATTAATTTAAACACCCGGGTATGTTTATAACTCAATACTGATTAAAAATTCTTCATAAATTACGTCTGTTAAGAATCGACGTTGATTAGAATTTAGGACATCACTAATTGTTCGAATGCTAACTGGACGGGTAGGGAGAGGCCGAATTATACAATTCCGATAGCCGAATTGTACAATTCAGCCGGATATGCATAGTCAAATGCATATCCGGCTTCGCACACTCTCTCGCCACCCGTCGATACGACTAAGGCCCGACATGACGTGTAAGCATGTGACATGTAAGCCGTGTTGAAATGACGAAGCTGCTGATTCTCTCCGTTCGGGTGACGCCTGGTTAACGGGAGGCAATAAGGTGAGGCGGTGCCGCGCTGATGTCTGCTTCAACCTTTTTGCCGATCTTCAATGATAAACTGTGATGTATGTAATTTTTTTTAAATAAGTGTGTGTGGTATGCAGGTACGTTGCGGGTGCTTCTATACTTCAACCGGCGGCGGGCGCGGCGCGGCGCTGCGGCGCTCCCGCTCGCTGCTGTGGGTGAGCGCGGGCGGAGCGGCCGACAGCCACGTGGCCGTGCTCACGCACCGCGCCGCACATCTCAAGACGCTAGTCACGCTCGACCTGCCCGACACCAAGGTACTTACTTACAACCGACTACACCGCTCGCTGCTGTGCCGACACCCACCGACCAATTTTAATGATCTCCCTAACTAGATGTCCCCAAATTGTTTAATGTACTGTAGCATATATGCTGAATAATTGAAGTATACTAATACGCGGTATTTATTGCAGGTTACCTCAATGGAGCACGCTCGCGGAGTGCGCCAGGCGACGACGCTCTCTGGAGACACGGTATGGCTCGGAACAGAAGATAAGAAAATTATTATTTTCTCTGCCATCGAACCCGAAAAGCAAGAGAAGTTAACCGAAGTTCCTACGATAGCGTCCATCACGCAGATTCGTTACCACTGTGACGCTATGTTCGTGGGGATGTCCAACGGACGCGTATCCGTGTACCGACGGAACCACGACGACTCGTGGGCGCTGCAGGAGCCGCTCGCCATCGAGCTGGGCGACCGGCCCGTGCACTGCGTGCTGCCCGTCGACGGCATCGTATACGCCACGTGCGCGCGCAGAATCTTCGCCATCAATGCGCTCACTGCAGAAATCATGCGCATCTTAGAACTAAAAGCCGACGGCGATCGGTCCGTCAAATACCTCGCGCATTCAGGCGTCGGCCTCTGGACCGCGTTCTCCGATTCGACGTACGTGAGTTTGTATCATGCTGAAACTTTTGAACATCTTCAAAATATTGACATCGCAGCTGACGTTGCGAAAACGATAGGGGCACGAGAGGGAAGCAAACCGGCTTACGTGTCGGCTCTGCTGGCCTGTCAGGGCCTGCTGTGGGTGGGCACCACGGCCGGCGTCAGCGTCACTGTACCGCTGCCAAAACTGGAAGGTCTCCCGCTGATCGGCGGACACATCGCCGCATCGTATCATGCCCACGCTGGACCTGTGTCGTTCCTACTTTCACTAATGCCAGAGACTAGAGACGTGGACGTTAATACAGTGCGTCGGAATTTATCTAACGCTCGCGCTCTCGCCGAAACCGTCAACACTCTGCAGGAATTCAAGGAGGAGGAGGGTAAGGAAGAAAGCGACAAACCTAAGCTGGAGAGGCGGATCTCCGAGGAAGCCAGCCCGTACCGACCGCAACGTGTGCAGTCGGCTGTCGTCCGACGGAAGAAACCGGGTGACGTACGACTCAGTAAAACTCTGCCCAAGTGTGCGAACTTGAATGCGTGTGACGTGTACGGTCTATACGGAGATTTGATGTTCGTGAAAGATTGTGTCGGTGAGGCGGACGTCGGGGGCTCAGGGGGTGAGGCGTTGCGGCGAAGTGATCCCGAGCTCGCCGCGATCCCCTTCCGGGTCAGCACGCTTGACCGGCGGCTGCGCATGCGCGCCGGCCGGCCAAGAAGTCTCGACCTGTCCAGCTGGTCGGTGGACTCGCGCGCCTCCAGCCTGTGCACGTCGTCGGGCAGCGAGGAGTCCATGGCGCTCCGCGGCGTGTCGCGCACCAGCTCGGGCGCGTCGGGCGCCGCCGCGCTGGCGCCCGTCGCCCTGTCCACGCCGGACTCGGCCTCGGCCAAGTCCAGCGCGTCGGAGCGCTCGGCGTCGAGCGGGGCGGGCGCGGTCGAGGCGCGGCCGGCGGCGCGCAGTGCGGCGCGCAGCCTGCGCGGCGCGGACTACGTGGTGGGTGACAGCGCGGCGCGGCGCTCGGTGCTGACGGTGGTGGGTGGGCGCGGCTACGTGGACTGGCGCCAGACGGCGGACGCGGCCGAGCGCCCGCAGCCCGCCGCCGACCCCAACCCCAAGGACGCGCACCTCATCCTCTGGGAGATGCGCTTGTGACCGCTCAGCCACGACCCTATACGAGGAGGTTCGACGCTCCGGAGGAGGACGTCCGCGTAATTGGGGCGCTCGTTCCGTCGGATACTATATTTGTACTCGGCGATTTATGTGTCATATTTTATTTGTCGGTGGCCTGTATATATAGTGCTAATACGTAGACTCGGTAAGTTAAGGTCCTACACGAATTACGAATACGATGCTACTACACCCACACTTGTCAGCATAAATATATGACACAAATAATCATTTGTAAATTATGCAAAGCTTTAAATTATTTTGGAAATTAGAGCTAGATACTGATCCGCTGGCTCGACGTTTACATTGGTTTTGTATTAACACTTAAGAAGTGGTGCATTATTTTTGTGATCATCTATTTAAATGTTGATATATTCATAAATGTTATATAAATTGGTGCATTATATTTATATGTACGTTTTTTATAGCAGTGCTGTTTTTAAAACGAAATAATATTATTACATTAAACTGTCACACAATCCTTAAATATTCGAAAAATAAAAATATATCGAACCATTATTATTTACACAATTAAAAATTGGGCCGTAGTTGCTAGCTATTTATCCCGAGGTCTTGATGAAGTACCCTTACAGAATGTAATTGACAGATTATAATTATGCAAGTCAATTGACTTCGAAATTATTAACGCATATAAAAAAAAACTATAAAACAAGTATAAACACATTCAGATCATAATCTACAGAGGTCAGCACATCAAGCTACCCCAATCTGTCAAATTTCTTTGCTAGATTTTCAACTTCATTACAAAATAATAAGGTTCTTTTTCAATTGGAAATTTCACAGTTTTGGATAGCTTGACCTGCTGGCGTCTGTACATACGAGCATTTTCTCCAACGTCGGAAAATAAAAATATCAAACAAAAGTTAGTGTATGATTCTGTTTTCTTTTAATGTAAAATTTAATATTATCAATAACATGAACCGCCTTTGTTTTAGAATAATTACGTTTTGTAAAATTATGAACATAAAAATTCCAATAACATTGAATAAGTTGTGTCATTCTTAACATACTACTAATTATACTTTTAGTTTTGAATGTAAATTGGTTTGCATAACAATTAACATTACCTAATGATGGCCTTAATATGTACTTGAAAATTTCCAGTGTATGATTTGTATAGCATTTGTTTAAGCTTTATTGTTAGACATTTTAATGTCGCTTTAAGAATTAGACTGATTTAGCTAAGCGTTAAATGTACTGTTAAAGGAATTATTAGTAAATAAGATAAACGACATTTGAAGGTTTCTCAAACTTCATTGCACATAAAGTAATGCTACCGCATTGCAGCAATATGCACTTTTTTTAAATCGAACGAAAAGCTTATACATACCTGATTCGAACATTTTGTTAAATTAATATGTATATACCTACTGTATATTCATGATGTTAAGTTATACTTGTCTACAAACTGTTGTTGAACGCAGGTGCTGTCTGTATAAATTTTGCTTGTGTTTTGTAAAAGTTTATAATTAAATTATCACTTTACAACACACGTCGTTTTCTCAATAGTTGATACGTCTCGCAAGTCTATTAAAGTAAATCGTTACTTGTATTTGTTTTCGGTCAGTAATCTCACAAAGCAATATTTGTTTTGCAAGCCCAAAGAATTTTCATATTAAGTCAGGCATTACAAATATAAAATAAACCACAAGAAATTTCAATGTGCCAAATTGTAAAATATATAGCTACTTATTATTTTATGTACATAGTTTATGTACATACACAGAATTGTATCGTTTATGACATGTATTTCATGTCTCATGTATTGAGCACAATACAAAATATGTTACATGGGAAATGAAATACCTACTTATTAATTTAATTATTTATGTAAATACAGGAATGTAAAACGAATTCTCGAATGAACACGTCGAAACTGTTTTGTTTACTTATATCTAAAAGAATCATTGGATTATTTATGTTTCAAAACGTCACAAGTGTACTTTTGTGTAAATAAATTTAAGTTTATACATATACACTGTATTCGTTGTTTTATTACTATTTATTTATGAAAAGTCAGAATGGGTTTTGTCCCTGCCATACATCTTAATTTTTAGACAATTTAGATCCACAATTATTATTATGATTGATCTCAGAAGCAGGTTAATACGTGCTACGTAAGAACCGATGCAACTTTGTGGATATTCATACTAATATTAAGAATACGAAAGGAACAAACTTTACACACCTAAACCGCTGAACAGATTTCGATTAAATTTGGCAAGAGGATAGATCACAACCTTAAAAAAAAAGACATTTCTCTCAAAAAATACATTTCCTAATAGGATGCGAACGAAACTGTAAGCAACAACTATTATTATTATCTATATATATGTACATATAGTTATTTAGGTGATACATAAAATAAAACAAAATTAAAAAATGTAGAGGTTTATTTGTAGGAACTGGGTTTGTGAAGATTTTTCATGGGATAAGGTATGTGTGGTTTGGCTGTTTATGGTATGGTGGCGCGGGTCGCTACGGTAAACCTGTAACAAAAGTATAACATTAATTTCCCAAAGAAATAATAATTTTACGCGCGTGAAAGTAATAATCTTAGTAGTCGCAAGTAGTAATCTTAACATTCTGAACTGCTGTTATAAATGTCTGCTAAGCCATGCAATCCAGGTACTTTGCTTTACAGTAATGGTTTATGATTTACGTGGCTGCAAAAAATTTACTTATTTTGTGTGTAACCCTTCTACCCAATTATATTATTCTATATCGGGCCCCACTATATAACTAAATTTGATATGTCAGAAGAATAAAAGCAGAAAAGGTAAAAGGAGTCGAAACTAGGGGGGGGGGGGGCTCATGGATCGCGTGGCCCTGGGCACTTGCCCAGATTGCTATTTGGTTGAAAGGAAAAGAGGGACCTAAACTTAAATAATTTTAAATCGTAATTTACGATTTAAAAGTATGTAGGTAGGTACTTACGGTTACGTCGCTTGCAGTCTTTGAGCGCTTCATTGAACGCTTCGCATTCTTGCAAGTTCTCGTGGTTGGTCGCGCATTGCAAGAATTGTGATATTTCGTATGCGCACGGGCCGCTTGGCTCCGTTCCTAACTGGTAGTCCTGAGGTAGTGCATGCACTACCTCATCACGTCGACGACCTCCGCCGAATAAGCCTGATATTGCTTCTCCGGCTAAGTGACCCTATAAACATAATTAAATATGTATATACTAAGTACTAAGTACTCGACTGCTACAAGTTGCTACTTTATTTATAAGAGTAAGCTATTAGTAACAGTTGTGTTAAGTATTTGTATTAACACAACTGTTAGTTAAAATCATCAAGCTACCCCAATTTGTCAAATTTCTTTGATAGATTTTTTAACTTTAATACAAAGAAATAAGGTTCATATTCAATTGTGAAAATTTGACAATTTTGGCTGGCGTCTGTACATTAGTAACATTTGAAACCACATAACAGTACTATATCCAGCGTCCGCAAGCTCTTGGCCGGATTTATATAATTATTTTCTATTAGTTTACATATTTTATTTACACATATACAAAATGATTATTGCATGTTACATTAAACACATCACATTTCTAGAAAACGCATTAGGAATATTTTTCATGTGGAAGTTCTTATGTTAACTACTATTGTAAAAAAGATCACTTATCAAAGGCAATGTGGGTAGGCATACTAACTCTAGGTAGAGACCGTATAAAAATCAAAATGAGAAGCTATGTAGGTTTCTAATTTAACTTTTTGGTAACTTTCTCGGTAGTTGCCAACTAAAATCCTTACTTTTGCACTTGTTATGCTTGCGAGTCTTTCACAGCCTGTTGAACAGTTGGTTGGAGATTGTAAATTTATAAAAAACATTATAGTACAGAAAGTTATGCACTGTACATTTAGAATAGGTATATAATTATCTTACCTACGTACCTATCAACAAACAAATTGAAATGTCCTGCTTCGGGTCAGTGGGTGGATGTTGCTCTACACAGTCCCAGATATTTTTCTCACAGACTTGTGAAAAGTTCCAACACCAGACATCAATAAAATTGCAATAGCACGACTTGATATTAGGTTCTTTGTTACCTACCTTACTAGGTATATATTTTTCAACTAGAACAGCGCCTCCTTAGACAGTTAGTTTTTTTTTTCACTAGTAATGATATTTCTAGGTAAGACTACTTCAAATATTGATTGGCAAGAGATAATGAAAAGGTTTTATATTATTAGTTCCTAAGTATGATTTTAAACATATAGTTCACATAATTCAAGTTAGTATTCCTTTTCGCAACGTAGACTTGCTGGTTATTTTCTTTAAATAGTATTTGTCGAAGGTCGTACCACAGTGGTGCCCACGGTGACACCTCCAGCAATCGCTGCAGCATCTCTGAACATGGATCGACGTTGTGGGGTCGGAGTGACTACCGGGGGAGGGGTCCGTGCGGGTGCATGCTGGTAGCCCCGCGAATAGCGGGATCGACCACCGCTGCATCCAAACGTTTAGCGTTAGCGTATTCAAACAATCCAATTGTACTCAAAAACAAAGATGTGAAAATAAATGCTAATACCGCTGCTTGCTAGCTCCACATCTGGTACACATAATTTCTGAATTGTAGTTTATAATTTCCAATTTATACATTCAATGATGATTAGTAGTGATTACTTATTGTACCCACAATGTATTGCATGCATAGGTAGGTAATTAATTTGAGTAGAGCCTGCAATGTAACTTTATATACTTTAAATGTAATTTTATATACTTTAATTATTTTATGTAGGACATACATTTTGATCATATTACTTGCTTAAAACGGGATTCTTTTATGTAGAGATTACTTATCTACAAATCTAGGGAAATCTTACATCTACAGACTCAACTCCTACTAGGTACAATCTTACATTTACAGACAACTCCTACTAGGTACATACATTTACTGACAAAATTAAGGGAATAAGTCTTATGTAAGCACAGCATAATATTCAGTAATATTAACATTATTCTAATATTGAGTAATAATAAATTAATGTTATTGTGTAGATGTGTAGGTACGTAGTCGTACAATAGTTTTAAATTCTTAGGTAAGTAGGTATTACTTACCTAAGATTTTTTTGGACTATATTTGTACACACAGCGACACATCAGGCTTGTCATGTGGACCACCTATATTCCGTCGCTATAAAAGTGTGATATTTCAAAGAGGTTCCAAATTTTTTTGATGTTTGTTCGTTAGAAGTAAAAATTTTGACTAGTCGTCAGTGTTCAGTTTAGATAGAGATATTCTATCTCCGCGTCATACCGGTCGAGTTAAATAAATAAATAAATATAGCTTATATTAATTTGAATAATATAATGACATTAAAAAATAGTTCGATTCGGAAAGAAACGGGAGTGTTTCTAGTTTATTTCAACGGCAAGTCAATTTATTCAAGTTATAGTAACGCGACGCTATTGTATCACCGCCGCTTATACATTTAGGCATTTAAAGCGGTGGGCAGTTACTTGACCATGGTACCTACAAATGATTGTAATCTTGCTTGATTATTTTTAGGGTTCCGTACCTCAAAAGGAAAAAACGGAACCCATAAGGGATCACTTTGTCGTCCGTCCGTCCGTCCGTCTGTCAAGACCCCTTTCCTCATGAACGCGTAGAGGTATTAAAATGAAATTCTCAAATACTCAGGTCTATAATACCTCTAAGCTGTAACAAATTCAAACTTCTATGTCAACGCAATCAAAGTACTATAGGTACCTACAGGTTTGTACGAAACCCTCGGTGCGCGCGTCCGACTCGCACTTGCCCGTTTTTTTTAGACTGAATTAGGATAACTTATATCTATAAATACCTATTATATCTTTTATTTATTTTATTTTAGTGCTAAACACAAGATCACAAACATGAATTTGAAAAAGTTTACTTACAACATGTATATAGTTTTATTCATTTTTTTAAAGGTAACGCTTTTATTATTTTATTAGCTTCATAATATGTATTTATGTATGTAGGTAACGGAATTTTGAACATGATTTTGACCAGTGTTCAAATTTATTAAAATTAATTTTATATTTTTTAGTTTGGCTTTCTATAAAAGTGTGTTTTTTAGTTTTTTAAACTATTATTAATTTAATTTAACCTCATACCTGGTGCGCGTCCAAGTTGGGACAAGGGACGCGTCATATTAGCGCACGTCTGGCGATGGCGACCAATCCACAGACTACAAAGAGATACTGACCAATCCCAATGCGACGATCGTCTGATCTTCCATACAGCAAAAAAAACTACGCTATAATGAGTAAGGGGCGCCGAGCGTCACTTCCGCGACCGCCGGGCGACCGCGGTTATTCTAATTTCTAAATACTGTCAGTGTCAACAGCAAACTGCAAAGACTTGTCAACAGCACATCATGGCATCCAAAATTGACAAATTTCTTCAATCGATTTGCAATTTTATCTCCAATCAATAGAGTTTAATATTCATTGGGGTAATTTCACAGTTTGTGTGCTGATAGTTGTAGTTTTGCTTTTGTACCCATTTTGACCGCGTGCTTACTTAGAGGGAGCTAGGGTAATCATTGCATTGCACACGCTCCACTGGCTAACATATTGAAAGGGTTACCCTTTCATTGGTGTTAGGAAAAGGTTACAGGAACGAAGAGGTAACATCATCCATACGGTAACCGAATCAACGGGTAACCCTTTCAATTGAATTAACTCATAAAGGGGGTTGTACGGTCCCTGATTTCAACAACTAGTAAAAAAATAATACCTGATTTTTTCTAGTACTCGATTATGACTCTAATCGGTATCGTGATCATTAAGACTCACTATTGAACTACTTCTAGAAAACAAAATCATGCAAGCAGATCTAGTAGTTAAGCTACAGTGACGACTTTCATACTGACGACCTCTGTGGTCTAGCGGTTCGAGTGCCGGACTGCTGATCATGGGGTCGTGGGTTCGATTCCCACAGGACACAAATATTTGTGTGGATAAAACATGAGTATTTGTTTGTCTGGGTGTTTCTTATTGTATATTATAAGTACGTATTTACAAAAAAAAGTATATAAGTAGGTAAGTTCGGTCGTGCATGGAGTACTGTTCGCACCTTTGGGATGGTTCGGCTAAGTACCAGCTTGAGGCGTTGGAATCCGTTGAGAAGCGCGCCAAGAAGCTCATTGGCAACGACTCGCTCGTCCGAGCTAAACTCCAGAGTCTGGAACATCGCCGCAAAGTCGCTAGCTTGTCAGTTTTTTATCGGATGCATTTCGGAGAGTGTGCATCAGATCTCCATGATCTTATACCCCCTTGCCCTTTCTACTATCGGACGACCAGAAGCACGAAAAAGCGTCATCGATTCATGGTGGACATCCCAAAAGCCCGAACGAAACGCTTTAAATCAAGTTTCATCATGCGTACCGCTGAAATGTGGAATGAGCTTCCTGAGTGGGTCTTCCCTAATAACTATAATCTGTGTGTTTTTAAATCTCGAGTGAATCGGTTTCTTCTAGGCCAGCGCGCTCCACCGTAGATCGCAGTGTCGCTTAACATCAGGCGAACTAGTGATCAAACGTAGGCCTATCGTGAATAAAAAAAAAAAAAAAAAAAAAAATTATATCCATTGTCTAGTACCCATAGTACAAGCTCTGCTTAGTTTGGGACTAGATGATGTTTGTGTAAAATGTCCCAAAAATATATTATTATTATACTGAATTCCGTTGTTTTACTCAAATTTCATAAAAATATCATTAGCTTTGGAACCATTGAATATCGCGGAACATACGTAGGGGTCATATCGATAGGTATTGAAATCATGTGCGTGTGAACTGAGGGACCACACTGGTATTTCGAAAAAAATGATTGTAGGATTTAGTAGAAGTCTTAAAACAATTGTAGAACAAATTTGGGAATTTGTAAAAAAATACATAAAAAACTACAGCCCTTAAAGTGTGGTCCCTCAGTCCTCACAGACCGTCAGTCAGATCTCGGAAAGTATGCGAAAAATTAAGATATTGTGACTATAGATATTTAGTAAAGAATTAGTTAAGATATTTACTAAATAATGGGCCACCAATAATCAAAGATAAAAAAATTATAACGAATAAACTGTGGTCCCTCAATCCACACAAAACAAAAATATACTATTAGCGAATATTACCGAATCAAATAAATAAAATCATTATTATTTTACATAAAGTTTTAGTAAGTCTTAATACATTTTGTAAAAAAGGAACGGAAAAAAAATATCAACGCAATTTGAAGGTAGCGATAATTAAAACTGGTCCCTCAATCCTCACGTCCACTGACAATGTACATGCATAGCTGCTAGACGAGAGGAAAAACAGAAAGTCTAGTGTACTTAACTTTTAGTAGAAAGTTTCTAGAACGATTTTACCCAAAAAGGTGTTACTTAACGGGAACACAGCGTTCTGTTGAGTTACATTGTCACTCAAAGGAAAGAAAAATGTGGCTTTGAGTTACAGTGTTATTAATCGGTAATGTTTTTCCCAATGGGTAACAGTATGACACAAAATGGTGTAACTCAACGGGAACAAACGAGCAAGAGGATGATGGTCGACAGACCGGAGGCCGGAGGTAACCCTGTAGTAACCAACACCACATAATACTTATTAGTCCAATACCTTAAATAACATGTAAATAAAAATTATTTGTGTACCAATAAATATTTTAACTCATCCAACACCAGACCAAAATTTTCAGTTCCAATTTTCAAAGTTTCCAAGTCTTTTGATCATGACAACAATATATGTACAACTGAATATTTCTAATGAATAGCAACAAATATAATTTAATTCACACATTTAATTTTTTCCCCTGAATTTGCCAGTATCCTATGTGAATGATATGGAATAAATAAAACGACAATATTGGGTTTTGGTTGTATATTAACAATTTTATTGTTCGAAAATTTACGTAAACTAAATGGATAGGTTCAGATTGTAGAATCGTACATCACAATAAATTGTCCTAAAATAAATCAATAACAAAAGTACTATAATTTTACTACAGTATTAAACAAGGAAATTTATAATTCCCCAATCTAAGTCAGACATAATAACTACTAGGAAGGTGCCGATGTCTATCTAGATAAAAAGTGTTTATTTTGAGAAACCCTTTGATGGAAAAGACTGTTTGTACAATTCTATTGTACAACACAACAAGTGTTCCTGGAAAAAAATAAATCATGATTGTGATTCTTTTTAAAGATCTAATGGCACCTTGGAGATAATTGAACTAAAATTTAAATATGGTTGTTTATCTTGCATTGGCGAAGAGCCTCATTAAAGCCCTCACAAAGGGTCAAGTCGTGCTGTTGCTGTGCGCACTCAATGAATTGCTTGATCTCCCAAGCACAAGGACCTTGTGGTGTCTGATTCTGGTACTGGTTGTATGTCTGTGCTGCAGGCTGAGCTTGCTGCTGCTGAGGTGCAGGCTCGCTGCTACTACCACCACTGAACAAGCCAGTTAGAGCGCTACCAGCCACATGACCCTGCAGCAAAACATTTAATATCCTCTAGTAAAGTAGGTAATAAAAAAACTTCTCTAAAAAATTGTTGACCAGATTCTAGAAAAAAAAAAAAACAAATAATAATGTGATTAAAGGAACATGCAATAATAATATTTATTGTGCAAAATGTCACTGGATGTAAACAAAATGTACTGAATCATTAAACGTCACAATAACATGTGACCATCTTCACATTGCTTGGCTCCAAGCCAAAGTTAATCTAACTGTAAAAAAAATATCCTAATTTCAATAAAGGGAAATTATCAAAAATGTATTGTCGTTTTTAGAGGTCAAATTAATTTTTCATGTTTACGTTACGTAACAAACAAATTACGCACCACTGCCGATCCCACGGCGACCCCACCAGCTGTGGCTGCCATTTGCCCAAACATAGACGGCTGTTGAGGCTGGGCCATAGCAGGCGCTGGGGCCGATGGAGGAGCATGAGCTGGAACTCTGCTCGGTGGAGGAGCAGCCCTAAAAACATCTCGCTAGGTTATCTCTCCACATGATGAAGTAAAAGTTAAATCGCATGACACAATGAAGAAAAACTTACCGGCGCTGCGGGGCTGGTGGAGGACTTGCTGATCGTCCACGTCGAGGCATTTTCAATAAACTTTAACAACTTAGGTTAAGTTACGCAGAAATATTGATCTTGCAAGAACAACACTTCCAATAAAACTGACACTTCGTCGTTGTCAAATATCTAGCACTGATGAAAGCAACTGAAGAACAAAATATTTTCTAGAATGTTTAAAATTAGAATCTGTATCTGTCTCAGTCTTACACCAACTTACATAGTCACGAACGACAGAGATAGCAAATGTTTACATTGACCAACATAACGCCAATAATATAAAGCGTTCTATTTATGATTTTTATTTAAAAATAATAATTGTCATGAATTTTTCGAACAATAATCCAACCTATGAGGTTTTACTTTGAATTACTAAAAAAATTACTAATTACAGAACACGGGTCTTTTGCTTTCCATGGCATAATAAAAATATCTGTATAAACTGGGTATTCAATATTCTATACGTATGTACGTTGGACATATTATCCATAATTAAAACAGTTAATACCATAATCAATGATAATAATCTTAATATTACATACATATACTTACATAATATTAAAATACGGGCGAAGATTAAAACAAAACGAATACCTGCTGCTCCTATAGCCTCCTCCTCCTCTACTGCGACCAAATGGCGGCATAATACAATTTTGATAAATTTATGAAATGATGTACATTTTTTCAGGTTATTTCGACATTCCCATCGCAATTTGTTTGATGTACCTATAAATTTAGTCTTATTTTTAAACAACGCTGGTTATTCTTTTCAGCCAGTATTAATTATAAAAAAATATAATTTAAGAAAAGTGAAGTGTTATGGTTACATTTACTTTTTATTAATAAAAATATATTATGTTAAATTAGAGCTACTTGTTACGATTTTATCGCGTTTTAATTTTAATTTCTATTTCTTTTTATAAAAACACCAAGATTCCCTCCGAGGATTTCCTCCTGTATCGTGGGTACAAACACCAACTTTCACATACATAAACATTCGACCCAGAACAACTACCTATAGTTTATACAAATATTTGTTCCGTGTGGGGATCGAACCCACAACCCGTGGCACAAGCTGACCGCTCAACTGCTGCACCAAACAGGTCGTCATAATAAATTATACAGGTTGTCCCAGAACGTGACGATAAGCCGGCAACAGGGGAAAGGCCCACTAATGGCGGGCCCAGTAAAAAAAACTTCATTGATTTATTCGCTACGGTTCCCAAGTAACAGCCATTTTTTAAAAATCACAAAAATACCACCCTGAGTTAAAATTTTCGGCATAATTACTAGTTTTCAATTATTTGATTTTTTTTACTGCTGTGAAATCTCAAGTAGCTTCGCTAATTATTTTCAAATCAAAGGAAATCCAAAAACAATAATTTTCTGAGAAAAAATATCTTCGGTTTAAGTATTCCTAATTTAAAACTTCCTAATCTAAAAAATCCTAATTTAAATTTAAACCTGCATGGCATGCAACCTTACAGGTTTTTCTCGACGGCGTGTGAAGTCTGCCAAGCCGCACTAGGCCAGCGTGGTGGCCTATAGCCTAATCCTTCTCAATATGAGAGTAGACCCGTACCCGTGCTGTTGGCTTATCGTCACGTTCTGGGACACCCTGTATATTAAATTATTTAATGACATTATTTAATTCATGTCATTTCGGATCCTTCCTCTTTTTACTTTGTCCGTTGCACAGCACAAGGGTGCTCTTGAGATAGAGATAGTTCCAGTCCTATCTCAAATCGTCGATCTAGCTAATCGAGTGCTAGTCTAGTCCGTAGTAAAAAAAATGTTGCCAAGTAATGTGCAAAAATACCCACACAAAAGTATGTACCCACTGACCTTGTAATTCGTTTATGTCAGTTTTGGTCATAGATTGTAGTATTGATGGATGTCCAGTTCAATGCGGCACCTGTATATCGTAAACAGAGAAACATCTCTGTCTACGTGTATTATAGAGGTCAGTGGGCACATAAGGTGGGTTTATAAAACCTACATGCTAAATAAACCGACATCTGACAATACAAGTTAAGGAACGATTCAATAGCGCTCTGGAACGGTTCAATAGTGCTGCACACGAGTATGTCTATAACTATGTGACGTTGCATTGATCAATTTTGGCAGTCATTTCTTTATTCGAATCGAATGTCATCAATCAAATCATGAACCCATATACTGTCCCGTGCTGATCATGGGTCTTCTAACAGATTTAGAGTGATAGTCCATCACACTGGCCTAGATTGGGTTGGTTTAACTGTAGTAAGAATTATATCGAAAAATACTTAATAATAAAATTAAAAACGAAACGAGCATGTGAAGAAGACAAATCTTCTTCACATGCTCGTTTCGTTTTTAATTCTCACGTCAAAACGTGAGAATTCACGCACAAACCAGCGTTTAAACCGAGTAAGTTGGTTCATTATTATTATTTAGCCCAAAATTGTGATTATGTTATAGTCGCCAATACTATGTATTGCCTTGAACGTGATATTATTTATGTACTAGCTGACCCAGCAAACGTTGTTTGATACCTTCAATGATATATTATTTATCGCCTTTTATTTCTTTAATTAGCCCTCTATTTTTTTCCGCATATGCAACATTAAAATATTTGATCCTATGTCACTCCCTATTGAGAGTACTGAGAGGAATAGAAAGACACTTCTTATTTATGTCGAAATCAGTTGAACAGTTTATACTGTAGACCATTTCAAAAGGTTATGTTACAATGTCACATCACTATTCGGCTTAACAAAATTCACAAATGCGAAACAACCGGGGCGCAGCGGCGCACGTGGATTCGTGGCCGCCATGCTTCTCGTTCGTCTCTGTCTGGCACAGAAAGGAATGACTCGTTGAACGAGTAGTTGAACGCAACAACAAACTACTTCAATCAGTCTAGTTGAAAACATCTGTGGTTAGGTATTGTGACTTTGTGACCGCGTGATCGTAGCTGTCGTGATTTTCGATTCTGTGACTGTTTATCGTTTCGTAAAGAATTTTGAGTGAAAATGGGCGATATTCAAGCCGGTCAAAACTTAAATGTGTTCCTTATAGCGGGGATCACATTTTTTTTCTGTGTAATATTACACTTTGTTTACAAGATCGCTTTTAGAAACAAGAAAAAGGAAGCACTACAACATGAAATTGAAAGCGATTCTGGTAAGTTTTACGCTTCAAGAATAATGCAAATAAAAAATTAAAATGTTATTTAATGCCGATAGTTTCCATTAATATTTATAATTTGGAAGTACCTATTCGTTGAGGGATTCATTCAGTTGAAAAACGGCGGCAGAATTGTAATAAACTGGACGGATCGCTTGTGGTTTAGTTGGATGTGAATGGACTTGGCTATAACTGTATACGAAGAATGCAGCTGACACACTTCGCCCGTGTTCTCAACTTCTAAAGAATTACATATTGTGCGAAATATCTTTAGGCACATTTAGCTTGCAGATGTTGTCACACCATGCTTTCATCATACCATGTGAATCTATCGAATCATAAAAGAATTCAGTAGAAACACTCATATGAATTTGTTTATTAAGAGAAGATATATTTTAGAGGTGCACATTTTCAATTTTATGTACCAAGTCACGATTTTCGACAACATAAATAAAATAAAATTTTAATGTAGTCGAGAGAATGAAGAGATCATTCATAATTAATTTTATTATGTAATATTATTTATATTATTTATCTGTCTATCTGTCATAAACACATTTAGGATGTAATAATCTATGATACCTACACAAATAATTGCAAAGTTAAAGATTACAGATGTGCTTGAGTATCTCAAGCACATCTGTAAACTTTTTTATTGTTTTATATAGTTTTATTTTTTATATTTTATTTGTAATCTAATATAATACGTAACATTTCATTTATAATAAGCAGAATATATAGATTATTTTGTTTTTGTTTTCAATAAATTAGTCTGACATTCACAATGTAATGCTAGATAATGATGATGATTTAGTTGTAATGTTTTATTTCAACATACCATGACACTGCACCTGAACAAATATTATTTATTGAACAGTTTGGCTGAAAATATGGTTCAAGACCTGTTAAATAATGTGAGACACATTTATTTGTTATTAATGAATCATTCTAAGTAATTTTTGAAAACCGACTGGGTCAATTCTAATTTTTATGCATTATGTGTTGTAGTCTATTCTCATTTTTTGGCTAATCCTACTGAATACTGAGTTGAACTCAATAAATTTTCAAATTACAGCTTATCTCTCATCTTATTAAGAAAAGTACTTAATTTTAGTCTGATATTTATATTTAATAACACAAGTTAAACAAATTACTTATTTGGATGTGATTGCATTTATTTACTAGCATATTTGTATTGTATTTTATAATTTCAATACATAACATCTTATTTGAATAACATATTTTTTTTTTTATATATATGTATAAAACACTACCCCAAATTTAAAGGTACCTATTGCAGATAAAAAATATTTTAGCATTAAAAAAATATTTTGGCATTAAACATATATTTTGGCATTAAAAATGTTTGTAAGGTATTCATGGTTCCATGTGATAGGTACTACCAATAAGTTTTATTTCAGTGCAGTATGATCTGCCTCACTTTCTTCCGCCATTAAAATTAACATTATCTTACGTAAGGTGCTTTAAGGCGTTTACTTTCGACAAAATAAAAATACATATACACAACAACTAGGTATGTGCATTTTATTGTTTCAGAAAATGTATACCTCTCCTTACTGTTAAGATATTCTTTTTTTTTCTCTAGGTATAAATGTTTACGTAGTTTCTTAAATACATACCTACAAATACAAGCAAGCGGCCATCTAGTTAATTAAACATCTTTAAAATAGGTATGTAATACAAACTAAATTAAAAGCGGTCAGTCAGTACCTATCTCATAGAATTTCGGTAGGTAGTTCGAGT
Organism: Acronicta alni; assembly: GCA_964056405.1. NCBI lineage: Eukaryota > Metazoa > Arthropoda > Insecta > Lepidoptera > Noctuidae > Acronicta > Acronicta alni. The sequence continues at coordinate 8,269,238 of OZ043927.1, read as the reverse complement.
CGCAAGGGTCGTTGTACCAACAGCAACAGGCAGTCGGACAAATAGCACACATATCCTGCCGCCAAACGGCTTTGAGGGGCGAGTTGAATGTGTTTGTATCGAAAAGAACCAATCTTTATGATAGTCAATAATGTCTGAAATAAACTTATTAATAAAAAAAATAATAAATATAGTTAGGTAGGTAGGTTCTTATTAAATTACGAAGACCTTTCCGCGTTTCCGTTATATTGTACCTATTACCTATATTTGCGATTTGTTCTATTATATTTCTGGTATCGTTATCTTATTATGGTAATTTAGGAAATCCTAAATTAGTTAATAGATTATTGTCCCAAGTATTTCAAAATAATTTTATTATTTCACATGGCAGCGGTGGTATTAATTTATTTTATTATAACAAAGACAATAGGTAAAGTCATTAGGTTGTTTGCGAGAATTATATCTTAAATTTAAAGTGAAAACAGTAAAACAATTTTAGGTCGCGTCGTTAGACAATAAAGTCGACCAGAGAAGTTTTTATGATCGTTCAACTCCGCGAATGTCTAGGGCAGTGTATTCAACTCTGAATTCAAGATAATGACTAATGCTGAATCACCTTTGACGAAACTGCACAATCTGCAGATGTTTATCAATTAGTCAGTCAGATTTTGTTGAACTGGAATAATCTTATCCCTGATCACTGCCGTTATCTGATCTCTTGGAATGCTAATTCCTGATTAAAGGTTTTCGAGACTATGAAACACGGATTTCGATGGGAGTTATCGACTTTTTGGCGCTTTATTTGACAAGTTATTTAGTACATTGAGTAGGTAGATTTTATTTAATTAAGTACATTAAGTTCTCGAATCTGTGGACCCGCGTTTAATCCATATCTCCAATTAAGTGGGTCTTCTGATTCAGATTAGCAATGCAAAACCCACTTTTCTTGTTTCTGTTTTTAGTTCGTAGGCATATGTTTTTACAACAGTAATCTCAGAAAAGTATGTGAACAATGTGTAGCTAACTCACGCCTCCACAATGGTGCATAACTGACACTGACATCATCTTCTAATTCCTACACGAGGCATGTACGAGGAAACTATCGACTCACAAATTGTAACTAAGATATGGCATGTATTTTATATCTGTTCAGAAATTTTGTCCGTTAGTCATCATGAGATCATTACTATGTAACGGTAGTTTTAAGCATCATGTCAACCTACTTCCAGTTTAAAACGTTATGTGCTCGCTATATAAATTATAAAATTACTCATGACACGTGTCGTCATCACAATTCATTTTTTGTTAATCATCTTCAATGAAGACATGGGCACATCTTTATTGTTGCTCCTGGGAATTTGAGGAAATACATACATCGTTTTTTAAGATGTCATCGCATGTTTTGGCGCCCATTTCCATTGAAATGAGACGAGAGGAACATTCGAGAATATTTTTAAAATAAGTGAATGACCTGTCACAAGTTGTGCACAACATTAAATCAATAGACCACTTAATTTTTTTTTGGGTTTCGAGCTGACCATTTAACAGAGCAAAAATCTTAAGTTCATTACCCTTTTCAAGCCACGCGGTTCGCCTACCTGTTGTTTAGGTAGCTGAGTGTAAATAATCATTATAGTCACTTGGTTTATAGGTGCTCCCGCAGAGGAAGCAAGCTCTGAAGCGACTGTAACTGAGACCCGTATCAGTGGAAAATCGAAGAAACGCGCAACATGGAAAGGAAAAACCGAATTCAGTCATCCATGGCTGTTGAAGAATCTCAAAGGCCACCCAGGCACGGTTCTACTAGTGGATTTCTCTGCCAACGGCAAGTTCATGGCCGCTACCTGTGATGGTGAGTTAAATCATAATAATTATTTTGTCGTAACTAATGAACGTTCTTGGACCAAGAATGTGTTTTCCTTTGGGAAGTAATGACCTCACCTCCTGAATTTTATTTTAGCAGAAAAAGCTTGTACATGGTGTAAGATGTTTGCATGCCTTGTAAATATATCATGAGGTTATTTATTATACACAGTTATATGCTGACATATATTTCATATTTTGAATACTTAAATTAACTTAAATATAGTGAATTATGAGGTCATTACGAGGAAGGCTCAGTGTAGCGAGAAAGTATAACTGTGCTTTAGCATATTATCCTATTTGAATTAGGATTACAAATTAAATTTATTTATTGCTAAACACAGTTTATACCCTCCTGTTATACAATAGTTTTATTATACAATATATTTAAATAAAGTACTATATCTAGTGAGACATTATACTATAGCAGAATCTATAAATAACTTGTTACGATTTCATCTGCATAATGAAAAACAACATCCAAATATTTTACGTAATACAATTTCCATAGTGCTGGTCAGGCCTCGCTAGATTTGGTGTTACATAAAACTGTCCGGATCTAAATTTCATCAAGTGAAACAGAGTTGTCATTAATTCGAATTTAATGAGATCTGGTTAAGATTTTTTAAGGATTTTATATTTCTAAATATATAAATTTAGGCATTGATGTCGGTATTATACTTGATGAAATTAAGATGTTTGGTCCCGTAACTGTATTTTATAAGACAGGCTTGGACATACTGCTCTCATAAAAACTCGACATTTAAATGCATCAATTTCAAACTCATTTATTGCATCAAATATTCTGGAACGAATTTGTAATATTGAAGAGAGCAGTGTGTACCACCTTTATCAATGTAAGCTTATCGTGCAGCCATTAGATAATATTGATTTGTCCGATAGTAGATTTTGAGAAATCTTAAAATTGAGAAATGTTTTGTTTAGTTGGATGACATGGCTACAATGGCTGCGTCTAATAGCTGCATGAGGAAGCGGCGAGCTAGTGGTTCCGCCCAAGGCCTCGCGTTTTTGTCCCACTCCGCTACGCCACTGTTATGTGTAATTTGGAGGTCCGCCGGTCGAAGTCGCACCCAAGGCTGTATGCACTACCGTACTGGAATTATTCAGAAAACATGGTCAAAAAATCATGCACTTCATTTGACTACAAACGTTGCATAACTTGCAACGAATATCAGATTTCTCAATCAAGTGAAAGGCGAAATGAAGTTGATTACGACTTCCAATACTAAAGTCAAGAGTGTGAAATCGAATCTTATTTATAGAGCATCAATTGATTAGAGGTGCTTCACTGACTTCCCTATACTTGAAGTGAACATGCTTAAAGACTATTCGATACTAGTTCAGCTGCGTAGTATTCGTTGTAGTTGTAACTGTAGATAACGAAATCTAATCTTAGTAATTTTAATGAGCGTATAATACTACATAAGAGCGATAGGCAATCCATTCAGTTATTATCTTTTGATAAACTTACTAGTACTTAAAACATACCAGAAGTAATGAATTAATTTTAAAGTTTCAATACTAATATTACAAATTGAATACTACAGAAAGTACTACACAATTTAAATTGACGTAAATGAAAATCATCAGTGGTAAACAACTCGAATGTAAATAAAATTATAATTAATATAATTTTAATTTTATCATGACGTAAAAATTAGGTTACTATTTTGAAAAATTTTACCAAGCGTGTTAGAAGGCACTGATTTTCACAAGGTACTTCCTGATAATTTAATCAGGCAATAAAAAGCATTATAAATAATTGGTACTGACGAGCAACTGTCCGATTGGTGATGATATAATCTGAATTATTCGTTTGTTAGGTAGAATGATACTTCTATCTAACTAACAAACGAATGATTGCAACAAATTGTAATGTACGAAACTGTATGCTTCTTTTTTTACTAACTGAGAAGTTTGACAGCTCTTCCTACTTGAAATGTAAACAAAATAAAGCCATTATGCAAGTAACAAAACAATTATTCCACGACATTACAGTAATTGTGAACAAAGAATTAATCGTATTACAAATTACAATAGGACAGCGTGTAAAATCGCGGCAAAAAATTGGTTTCCCGCTCTAGTTGCAGCCGCTGCTGACGAATGTCTATCAGCCAGCCAACACTAGAGTAGGCACCCGCTTCTGTGACGATAAGCTGTTAACCGGAATGATCGCTATGATAGCGGGGTCGCTCACCTCGCCAAACGTCTGCGACCCTGTTCCGCAGGCTTTGTTTACACTTCATAACTAGGTCGAACTATTAAATAAATATTAATATGCCGTAACATGTGCGTGCGTGTCTTTGATAACTTTTTCCAAAGCCGAGGATTTGTTGATCGTACATCTGCTCTCTGATTAAACACTTATATACGTGTTTATCTTATCATTCGTTCTTGTGAGAAAAATTGATGTAACATTTTCCCCTTCACATGTGACGTATAAGCCGGAAAATGGATGATTGTGGGTGTGAAATCACGAAGGTACCAGAACGCGCACATGTTGGCAAGAAGTGAATTATATAATTCAGACACGCAATGACAAAGATGCTGAATAACGATAATGATTTGGAATCGGCCGGTAGAGCGGCGGCACCGAAGCATACGGAAGGCTATGCCCATAACACGTCTTTTCTGGACGTACATAATTCGTGAGTAAAATATTGCCTCCTCCTTAATAGGTAACATAAATCATATAATTTACATAAGGAACGCGCAAAAGGTACTTTAATTAGCAATCTACTCGGACTACTTTAGATCAGGTATTATGACAATGCGATAATTATGTTAATAGGGCTGCTTTGTTATTAATTGTTGCCAGTACCTAATCATTTCAAACAGTATTTTGTGTTTACCGTTATTCATCAATAAAGAATAATAAAATCGTAATTAATATAACGGTGAACATGCCAAATATGCATTAGTTAGTAATTAAGAAAACCGGATATTCATTTATATGCCAGCCTTGATAAGAAAACAATGAATAATGTCTTTAGCAATAGTGACAACAGTTAAAATTTCTGAATCTCAGAGATCTTGAAAGCTGATTGTAGCATAGAATCGGCGATAGTGACAATGATGCCCGCTGATCCTAATCTATCGGACACAGATAAGTTATTGACGATCTATTTATGTAGCGGAACAATAGATAATGTTTTGCTGGTAGTAAACTACAAAATGAAACTGTCGTTATGGTCCGTGGATGTGGCGGCGAGGACGCGCGCCCTAGGTCGCTCCATGGTCATGCTTCACGCGTCATCGCTTGTTGTATAAGCTATACCCGATCCGTGACTACCTCGTGAGCGGTGTAAATGAATCGCCATTATACATATTAAAAGAGATTAAACCTCTAAGTAATTGTTAATACTTCAGTAATACAGTGTTTCTGTAGTTATACGTGAAATGTTTACTCCATAGTTTTATAGTAAACGCCAATATATTAGGCACACCGTTTTTGAGGCCCAGTGAGCGGCTCGGCCCTCGCCTCTTAGCGTACCTTATGTGGAAAAAAATGACTCAAGATAACCAGTCAGTTTCAACATCCTTTTGCCTTCAGATTAAAAAAAAAAGTCTTTAACCTATAATAATAATACATATAACATGAAGAGTTAAACTTACAAATCAGATTTTTTTCTTGCGAATCTATACAGAAATGCCAAAACGTTGGATGATAAGAATTATCTTGTATTTATTTGTGTCGTAGTTTTTGGCCTTGGTTCAATTTACATCACTTCCTACTTGCGACGAGGCGTTCGTCTTTTGGGCAAACTTTACCATTGCTTATGGTGTAACAATCCATCCTTTTGTAGTTACTTTTGTCCACATCCTTTTGTAGTTACTTTACCCTGATATGAACTGTATTATCATTGCAATGATGTAACTAGTGTCAGGCCTCTTTGGCCAATTTTGATTTCCTCTTCCGATACTACTTTTTATGCTTTTACGATAATATCTTATCATTATATGGACCGGCCTTTAATTCTAAAACGATTCTGATATGAAATTAAAACTAGGCTGATGACATTATTATGTAGAATGTTTATCAGTAATCCTTTCAATAAATTAATAATTAGTTTGGCACAGTTTGGTTGCAAGGATAACTATTTACATTGTAAAATTGCCCACTGTTACATTTTTTGAATAACTTAAATGAATTGTAATAAAAATAATAGTATAACAAGTAAAAATATTACACAGATACAATATTGTGAGAGCATATAGCTGATAATGTTTTTTCATATACTACAAGTCCTTACTTTTTGCTTATTTACTTTGCATCCAATTCCAATTCGGTCTTTTCAGCACACCTAGGTTTATCATTTATATACTAAATTATTAATACATTTATCACATAAAATTATAACTAGAAAGATGTTTTGTATTTAAATTGTCATGCAAAAAACTCTGTAGTCTCTAGTAGTTTTGTTGGATCATTTCAATAACCTCTGCATCAATATCGAAATTGTTGGTAATCTGTTAATTTCCCATTAGATGCAGTTAATTAACGAATTTACGTTGGATCGTTAAACATTAATACGATTCGAATAACAATTTCGCAACTCTTACTTTTTACATAATCCGCGTATGTACAATGTTGTGCTTCTAAATTTTAGCGTACTTACATAAAATACTGTGTATTTTTCACATGCATGAAACATAGTACGTTTATAGCCAGTACACGCAAAAATTAGTGAGTTAAAACAAACATTACATTAGAATACACACGGTGTGGGTTAAAGTTTCATAAAAATATGACTTGGTGTTGAATCCGTGACCGTGTTATGCATTTGTGTTATTCAAGTTTCGTAATGAACTTTGCAGGTAGGTACTTATTCCTTGTTTTCTAGCAGTACTTGCGCACGCGATAAGCGTTACTTATAATACTTGTGGATACATCGATTACCTTCAATTATTACGGTGAAATCAGTGGAAAGGAAGAAGTGTGGGTATATGAAATTAGAAATCTACTCGGAAAAATGGTAGTTGACGATCACCTCGTGAATCTCATTCTGTGGGTATAAAGCAAATCAAAACGTTAGAAAATACAATGGGCTATTAAATTATACGACAGTCTGCATGACCAAGTTGTCAGACACGCCACGCGACGTCGCCGATCTCTGAAGCAGCCGGTTGAAGCTATCGTGATGTAGTGCCTCCTTGCATAGGCTTCTGGGTGGCATTGGGCTATAGAGCAACTAGTGGTTTCATTAAACGCATACATACACTCAATTGTTATCAAACCTACATGCACATGCAACAAAATGGCGTATTATGTATGACACAATAAACCGACTATTGTTTAATAAAATAAATTCATTGAATTATGGGAATTTTCAATTAGGTAATTAAGCGGAATCTAGACTCATTAAATAAGATTGAGAACTAGAAGACTGCCTTGACATCGTTTCTTGGTATCATCTATGGTTAGTGCATTTCAATGGGCAAATTAGTACTTTAATTAAATATTCTTGTCTTTAACACTTTTAGTTGAATTTACATGAAAATGTTGTTTGTAGCAAATAGTCTTTTATCGAACTAACTTTGTAGAAAAACGTCATATTGAAATAATTACCTATTTAAATTAGAGCTACTAATTTAAATTCACAGACGATTCACTTATTGGTTGTCACACTGGTAAAAGTGTGACAACCAGCTTATCGTAAGATGTTAGTTGCCCTGTATGTAATTGGGCTGCGCAACCACAACCCGTTATACCCATGTAAAATACTGATCTTCAGTGTCATTTGATTAAACTAGAAGCCGACTCCAACATTTACGTAGTTAGACAACACAATGATAAACGTCATCTGCGCGGTGATGAGATTTAACGTCTTAATTTTGATACTCTAAATAGATCTGGGGCGCTAAAAAGACCATACTGAGCAAGCAAGTAATCTCTTCGTGGAGACGCCAAACGTCATTGATGTGGACGATGTGGCCTCATCATCATATCAGCCTATTGCCGTCCACTGCTGAACGTAGGCCTCCCCCAAAGATCGCCAACCATCCCGTTCTTCGGCCACCTTCTTCAAATCGTCTCTCCATCGTGTCGTGTGTATATTACTCGAAAATTATTTAACCAGTTACACTATAATGAAACCTTTAAAAAGAAGAAAGTTCAAAGTGATTCAGAAAAGCGGTATTTTAAGCCCAGCTGATATATTTATAAGTCGCTTGATTGTTTGAATTATAAATCCTCATAAGAATGGATTGGACACGTACATTTTACTACATAAATATTTTTCTGTTATCGCTTTCGTCTCACATCGCGCACAATGAAGTGCATTTACTATAATAGTTAAACGAGGTCAGGTTCGCATTAACTCCTACTTGTCATACTTAAATTAAAAATTTGTAAGGTAGCGATGGAATGAGTATTTTTTATGTACCATCTTTGGTGTCCCACTGCAGGGCAGAGGCCTCCCCTGTCTTACTCCACGACGTTCTATCTTGGGCTTCTTCATACCACGTTGGTATTTCGGATGTGGTTCGTCCTCTTGACACCCAAAATACTGCGCTCCATTGCTCGCTGATAAATCTTCAGTTTGGTATTCTGCTGCTTGGTCTTACCGGGCCTAGGATCAGTACCTAGGTGAGAACGGGCAGGCTACACATGGACTAGTTTTCGCTTTAAGGAAAGTGGGAGGTGGTGGTTTTTCATTAAATCCTTCATGGAGTAATTGTAAATACAAATGTGAGTATCGAATTATAAGTTTGTAGTCTTTTAACACTCACGACGCTATGGGCACTCCAAAGATTCCACAATTTTTATAGTAACATTATCTAAATGCTAATCTACGTAGCGTAAAAATGATTACCCCACCAATCATTGCAAAGGTGTAGAGATAAGTTTCCGATCATCGAAGAGTCAGTGATTACGAACGTGCTTCCCGGAGTTTTAATGTTCATCGTGTTGCCAACCATTGATAACAACTGTTAATGATGAAGTAATGCCGGCGTTATTAACAATTTACGTGTTTCATGTGATAATTATAATAATATTCCATTTGTTTACCTTGTGGTTTGCACGTCTTAAAAACTGTGGATATGGAATTATGTGGGAAAAGTACAACCAAAGTCAAATCACGAGCCTTGAACAGTTCCCTGATATGTTTTAGGTTCATAGAAGAGCATATTACCATTCACCGAGCCTAATGCAGTCCGAGCTGCGTATTTCATAGACACACTGCATGGGTTTGCAAACAGCCTATAATTTTTCGGATTCCATCTTTCTGCAGTGACGATCTCAGGAAGGTAAAAGTAAATACGAGTGTAATAATAACAAACTTTCCCTTTACGTGCTAGGTACCACTCGGGCTATGTAACCGTAACATATCGAGATTACAGGTAGCAATATTACGATAAAATAGTCACTAGACAGCTAGTAAAACCACAAGAAAGTCCGCCGTTTCCTCAAAACCGCACCTCCAAGCAATCTATAGCTCCGTTTCTCTTTAGTTTGATTATGAAATTGAATCAAATTATAATATCAATACAATCGTGTCTTTAGTTAGTCATAGACACGTCACGATGAAGATTTGCCATTGCCATTTTTCATTCATTTCCTTGTTACATGATAATTATTACTTCATCACTAGGTATTATGTGATCGGTGTTCACATAAATTTTGAATGGGGGGATAACGCAAGAAAATATTTTTTAGAAGTCTATCATTCTCTTTTGGTGTCTAGGAAGGAAGCGTACTTGCGTCATGTCTATACCGTATCCGCCGGAATACATCGAAGTTCCTCTTATATGACATACGGGAATGAATTCTTACATCGGAGTTTTTATAATCTAGTTGTTTTATAATCTAGCATCTTGCCTGTATTCCCCGAAGTATGAGGCGGAAGTAAGCTCGAGTATCAGTTGGTGAATTATTGATTGAAAGTCGGATAATCTTATTTTTTTCTTTAATAATTTTTATTTAGATAAATGTCTCTGGAACAGAAGGAGGAAAGGGAGGCCATGCAGTGGGACGATCACGACTGAAAATAAAACAAACTGTCTCATTGGTCTAGTAGTCCCAAAAGCAACTGCAGGATCAGGGTTCTGGATTCGATTTCCAGGTCGAGTAAAATATTTAGATATTCCATTGGGACATTTCCAGTAGCTGCTCTAGTTTGGATATGCGCCAACTTGACAGTTAGTACACTTCAGCATTATGCTACTCTAACTTTCTACAAAGTAGTTTTGTAATCACGAAAATGTCAAATGCAAATTTGTTCCCCCAAAAAATGTATTGCCATACTATGAGAAAGTTTGTTGTACGATATTTATCATTGTGCATATTTTAGGATGCTTATTTGCATGACTGTAACTACTTTCTGCATATAGTAGAATAGTGAAAGAGCTAATTCAGACTTTAGAATTTACATTTGACTGTTGCTCGCATCTCAAAGATTTTTTTTGCAAAAAATAATATAGATTTTCACCTTTAAGACAAAACAATAAGATTCATTTTCAATTGGAAAAATTTGACAGTTTTGGATAGCTTGACCTGCTGGCGTCTGTACATACATTAGTGATGTTGATAATCGATTATTGATAATGGATTGAAACAGGTAAAATTGTCTTAATTACCTATGTCAAAGGTATACATATCTCTCTCAAATAATCAATAATCATGAATGAATTAAGCTAAAGATTTATTTACCTTTGCTTCCTCTCATCGCAATGCTGTGATAGTAATGTTGATAATCGATTATGGATAATCGATTAACAACATCACTAACAGACATATTTTTACGCCTGCTTCCCATTTGGGTAGGCTATAATATGGAATTCTATTCGCTACGATTTCGATGTATACATATATGTATAGCTAAATTCATCAAAATGATATGAGTTTTACATGTATTACGAGGAACTTAAAGATGATGAATAAGGCAAACTATGATTTACCTAGCACAATGTTCTATACACAACTTTGTTGACTTATCGCAGCTTATCTAATACTAAAGTTGGACATTATCAAAACATCGCCTTAGCCGATATAATTTATGCTATAAATAATACCTAGAGAATTAATTCCATGTATTCTTTACTACGTTTATTTTACATACGGTAGTAATTTATATTTGTTATGTGGTTTCAAAGCAGAAACGTACCTATTCGTAAACATTAGTCGACATGGATGTAGTTATAAACATTTAACCTCCGACCGCGGCGTATCAGATCCACCCAAAATTTCCATAGCTTTATGTAAATCATGACGAACTATGTTTTATATGGAATTTATTATGATATCTTAAGGAATTAACCTTGTACGTCTAAAATCTCTAAAAAAGCCTTGTGTTTGTTTGTTTTACGTACGTTTATTGCATAGTCGTAGTATAAATATTAAATAGTACCATCTTATCTTTCTTTGTACAATTTGTATGTTTAACAGTCCGTTTGTGAATGGTAAAGACGTAGGTTTTCGTTTGCATATAGGTACAAGCTATATCTTTATGAGATCAGCGATGACGGGGTTTCTAAGGTCATCGTAAGATCGTAATAGATGTAGGCACCGCCAACTGTGTTACTTAATTAGTCTATTCATTGTTACTACCAAAAGAATTAGGTCTGGTCGAAATGACCCTCATCTGTATGTAGACTCAACCAATTATTAACACGCGATGAGAATCACCGTCGCAACAGAGGGTCTACTCCCTATCTCCGTCAACAAAGTTACGAGCCGTTCGAAAGTTCTCCGAAACTTCGGTGTCCGATAAAACTCAATTTTTCGAACTCAACCAAATTCAATTTTTCGAACGGGTAAAAACACATCAAGAGTAGGGACAACTGTCAAATTGTTTGTCATTCATTCTTAGTTCGTGCCCCGAACGAATCATCCATCCGTGGGTGATACGGAGTAGGAAACGCCCGTAACTAAGGTCGAAACTACGGACTTCGTGCTTAGGGAGTAGACCCCCAGGTATCACTGTTTCCACGATTTTAGTTCCAGTTCACGGTTTCCAACAAAAAATAAACTACCCGCTGTTGTCGTAGCCGTAAAATATACTACCAAGGAAGACCTATCATTTTGTTTCCTAATAAAAACACATTGCATTTAGCAAAATCACTTGGCAAAGCGTTTTGGTTGCTTGTTACAGAACTCTTGTACAATTCGGGTTGCTGTTACCCGAGTGACGTGGGTGATATATTAAAAAATAAAAATACTGGATAAATAGTCTATCGTGGAACCGGAAACTCAAGGAAATTCCTCCATTCCTATATCCTTCCATTTCCCCGGAAAATTAGGGCAATACAAATTATAATAATATTTTCAGAAAAAAGCCTCCTTCAAAACGTTTATTGAGTGCAAACTTCAGTCTTCTATATGTATAAATTTCTTTATAATGTTTACATTGCTTTCGAGTTTATCGTTTTATTTTAAGATCAAGCGCTACCTACTGTAATATAAATACGCAATTCCTTGATATCAGTAAAATTATGTTTATTCATTTAATTGTTATCAATAAATACGTAATTTGCTTGGAAGAAATACTTCGAAAGAATTAGGGTAGTGTGTTAAAAGATAGCATTTTACTTATCTGGAGGTGAAGTAGGAACACAAAGAGGCTACCTACACGGTTTCACTGTCACGGAGTTATCGCCACGACAGAGTTCTTCTCATTTGTATGTATTACCAGTATGTGACCTTCCATTGTTAGTTACTGTAAATAGGAGGTGTTTAGTACGCGGACATGTTAATTCGGCGCGCACGAACAATGTTTCCGTGGATGCTGCGCCAGCGCAAGTCGAAAGCGAAAGCTGATATTTTTGAACAAAAGTTTTGCTGTCGAAGCGGATGTGAACTCTAACTAACAGTTCCGCTTAGCGACAATAATAAATTGTATTTAACGAAAGCACGTACCAGTAGTATTGGGACCAGACTGTTCAATATCGTCAGTAAGATGATAAACGAGTTACAAAAATGTGACATGTCTCATACATACTGTTATTTGTAAACATTGCTTGTGATATAATCCCAAAGTCGGATGAAGTGATATAATGTATGCGCGCGGCGCTCCGGACTACTTTCTCTTGAATTCGGTCGCGAAAGTTGTCTCACTGCGCACTTTCTATAGTTCAGTGTGAGTGTCGTGCCTTCTTATTACTAAAATAATATTGTACATACCTATTAGTTTTGTTTTTATTCTCAAATAATACACATAATATAACATCTCGCCTGTATTCCCCGAAGGGTTAGGCATACATGTACTATGTACACCCATAGTTCATCGGTATGTTTAGGTCCTAATAGAGGGCGAGCCTATTGCAATTAACTGACCACAAACCCAAACATCGAGCTGATACTGTAAATTTCTTAGAAAACAATAGCAATAACACTTTGCTCGACCTAGGATTCGTACACAGGATTACCATAGCAGTCGAGTCGAGGGAGTTATTTTTCTTAAATAATAATAGGAACTTTGTATGGGTTGCTCGTGTTACTAAACGTACCTACTTAACTCTTGATTATAATTAGAACAAAATGCGATAATTTATGATATAATCACTATCGTTTACAGCTAATAGATAATGTTTGAGGCACGACACGGCTAACACTATTCACGTAATATTTACACATGTGTAACTAATTTATGGCCTTCAATTTGCTAACTAGTCATTTGATAAGTAAACATAATTTTATGAAGTGTTGTGTATTGTATCGATGTTTCCGTAATGGCGTTGATCAACGTTGCTAATGTTGGAAAGCTAGGTGAAATGCCTAGCCCGCGCTGGGTGCAGACCGATTCCAACTAAACAAGTCGATCCACTTTCACCCTCCTTGCATCTAAGCCAACTCTCAGTAAGCGCATAAAATTTAAAACTATATTATACTTTAGCGGAAACAAAATTACATAGATTAATATTTAATTGAGAGATTTCATTGAAAATTCACTATACATCGAATAATTTGTAACAGCCGTATTTATCCGTATTATGAATGCATTGTTTTAATTGACCAATCCAATTACTTAAAAACACGTGGTAGGTACTATTGTGTTTACGATTCTGTTATGTGTCGACCGGTAAACCACTCGGCATGCGTACCGCTAGTAAATACGTTTTAACAATTTAAAAATAATTACCATCTGTTGGCATATCGGTCGCTACTTAATGAACTTATCTTAATTACAGTATCGCCGATAAAATCTATATCTATAGATAGCTCTCTTTTTAAAATATTTGTAGACATTTTCTTGTAGTGTTATTTTTATAATTTGATGAGCAAGCAAGCACATTTTTAGTAGTCTCATGAAAACCGCCATCTAGTTGTTATGCGTAGATTCTCTTGCTCGAGTCACTTGGCTTAACTTCTAAGACGAGCCGTCAGATGGCGCTACGAATACTTGTTCTTCAAGTTATATTGGAACCTATTTCATAATTAATAAACCTCTTTTTTTTTTCATGATGCTGTTCATTTGGATGTCTTTTTAACCAACCAAGACCAAGTTTTTAACGTAATGTTCTCGATCTAATTAAATACCTATTTAAAAAAAAAAACAATGCTTAAATGGAAACGAAAGGTGTTAAATTTTTTAGGTGCCGATTAGGTTTATTAGACTAAAAAACCTATCACTTAATTGACAATTTCAAGGGCGTTAGAATTTACAAAAACTAGGAAAAGAGTAAAACGTCGAGGTCTTTTATCTCCAAACGGCGGCGTCACCCCAAGTGCGGAAGGTCCTCGGTCCTAACCTTGATTTCATGCACATTTACACAAACGACTACAGTTTTAGAGTTATTGTAGGTATGTCGGTGTCCATGACGGGAACGTTGACTCAAGATAATGGTGTTTTTACATGAATAATTTACAATATAGTTTATTTTCCTTTTTCTGTTTAAGTTTGCCTTAAATTTTACAAAAAATTTTTGAGTTTCTCCGATTTTTATACCCCCTTTCAGAAATCCCATGAACTCTTACGTGTCACTCTCTCGTACGTCTCACATTGAAAAATAATGAAATCCAGGAAAACTGCATTTAATATATTCAGGCACTGTTGTGTTCAATGTATTTGTCGTAGTAATTACGCATCTACTGAACCAAATCACGCACTAATTTGCATACCTACTTACAGCAATAAATGACGCTAATATCATGCAATTTAAGTAAACAAATGTTGGGCCATGACATCAGCGCGTCTGAAAATATGCAATAACGATCAAGTTTTTTTTATATAATTCATTGACATTTAAAAACAAAATAACAAAACCTCGTAAGGTTTTTGAACTTTGTATGTCATTTAATGTTTTATGAAACAGGTTTAATACCTAATATTGGCCTGGGAAACGTGAAGAAACGTTACTAAATTGCTGTCATTCAGATGCGAATTTTCATTTCTTTTTATTTTTTCATTAAGTATTTCACTTATGGAATATGCATGTATATTGTGTACACACCCGTATATGTTTTAATATACTTTAAATATAGTTTTTACTAATTATAAGTAGTAATATTTATTATATTTTTGTTTATTTTACATCATAACTACAAACGACCGATATGGACCATCGAAAATGCACATGACAGGCAATTGTTTGTAATATAATTATTAAAACGCTACGCTTTATTTATTAACACTGGTGATGGTATATACTTAAGATTATTTTAAATATTATTTTTTATTATTATGACTTGCTTGTGTATTCAAAGAGTTGAGAACGCGCGCGTAATTATTTTATAACGGTTAAATTATATTAAAATGCTGAGTAAAGACTACGTGCTATTAGGTAATGTTCTAGAATAAAACCTATTAAACTGTCTATAATTTAAAACGTAAAATTACTTTAAAAGATTCGATTTCAATGTCATTGAAATGTACTGAAAAAATAAGGTTTTTGCAATGAGCCTGACCTTCGTGCCCGTTCACTGGCAGTTATAGTGTTCATATTCTACTTCTTAAACCAAGGGTTGGAATAAGCTCGATATTTATTTGTGTAAAACCTCATAATTTCAAAATATACATAAACGTATATTATTTTCTTCTAATTTGATATTTAAGATCTAGCAACCTACCTATACATTACCTACTATTTAAGTTTAAAGATTAATTTATGTAATCACAATCTCATTTACCAAGAAACTTTTTGGTACCTAGACCATGTACAGTTCGAATTAATTTTGAGAATGCAAATGTATTAATCCCTAAGAGAATTTATTTACGGAAATCTCCGGCTGCGAATTAGTGAAAAAAAAGCATACACGCTACCGATTTGTTTTTTTATGTCCCTCTGATAGTTCATCAAAGAAGTGCGCATGAAAGTAAGAATCTCAAAATAACCAAAGTGCTAGTTAGATTAGCGCCATTCAAATTAGGGCGATGTAAAGCAAAAACGCGTAGTCCTTGGGCATTCAACTCTGTACCGTTACGAATCACCGTTCAAAGCACTGTCCACTTTGCTATCTTGTATTTTTGTTGCGTACCAAATAGAAATTAGCGTCTTCACTAATGTTCAAAAATACCGATTGATGGGAACATACCAATTCAAAAGTTCATTATCTATATAATTAATATAAAATCGTAATAATATTGAAGATATTTAAAAAAGGAGCAAGTGGATTAGACGATATTATATAAAGGCAAAATACCACCCATTCACGGATTAATCACGAAATCTCAAAAATTAAGCCTAAGCACAGTGTTTAATTAAAATCCTCTACAATAATTTAAAGATAATTCACCGTGTTCAGCAACATAAAATATTGTTGTGACGTTCATACAGAACAAAGCCCGTATCCATAGTAGGAAGCAGGAAAATAATTCAATGACAGGCGCATCCTAAGTACATACCGTCTTTATAATTTACTGTAAATGACCTGAATTCTCAATCGAGGTACTCGTTGCTTTATCTAAAACTTAAGTTTACGCAAATGGAAATAACAAGAATGAATTTTTGAAAAAATCAACCGGCGTTTCATTGTGCTAGCAAAACTCGAAATAGACTTAAAATTACGATAAACGTGATTTAATAGACAATCATTAAAGTAAAGTAGATAAATTAAAATATTGTCAATTTTTATAATAAAGAATACGCTTCGCTGTAACTAAGTTAGTTTTTATAGTTCGTAAATATACGTAGCTTTACTGGGTGCTACGAAGTGCTACGACGCGATTATTCTATGACATACAAAATTGTATTGCATAATAACATCTGTTCAGCTATATCTATATTACTTAATTTGAATATTTATTACCTATTGATAACATCTATAGGGTGATATTCCTAAATTTACTATAATTCGTATTCGTTATGATTAGGCGTAGCTTTCACTGGATGCTACGAGTTGCTACGCTGCGATTACGTACGAGTAAAAATTAAACATGTCCATATAAAACCGTGTTGCATAAAAACCAGTTCAGATATATTTCCGTTAGTAATTTGTAAAGTTATATCAGTTGATAATAACAACAAATACAACAAACAATATTTACCTCCTTCCGTGCCGGGAAATGTCTTTCAAACGAACCAATTAGTTTACTTGACGCAATAATATTTTCATTTTCATCCTTCCGGGAAGATTGGGCATCAGGGCTTACCGAAGATAATAAGCTGGGACATTAATTACGTTTTTATTTCCTTTCCAATCAACGTAGAATAATAATTCGATGCGGGATCTTAATATAACTGATTATTTGCTTTGTCAGTATCAGAATGTTTGACCTTAAACGTATACCAACGTATTCACGCAGTTAATCGTGCCGTCAGTTTGCGGTCTTCGATTTCTCTCATCTCGTTTGTTTGCAAATTTCTCGAAGTTGCTAGAAGCGCATTGCCGAAATGGCCAAGTTTACATAAGGCCATGGCCGCCGAAATCGCGTCAACACTTATTTCAATAGGCAATACCTAATGGCTCCTTCTTCGTAACCAGCAATGACCGAATTGACTGATTGGTGGTGTGTTAATATATTTGAATCTAATATTGAAAGCCGTTTTTTACGTGTATTTTCGGGTTAATTACAAAGTGTATTTTACCCATTTTTTGCCGTGGATCTCTTTAAACTTTGTTAACTAATAAATTAAACATGTGACCGCGTTGTATGTTTTGACTTCATTCCCCCTATATGTATAATTAAAAAAAAAATGTTTTCTGACATTTACGCGATTATTATACATTGAAATAAAACTACTTGGACCGGCGGTGTTTGAAAGAAGTCAGCAGTTTGTGAACATACAATTGACAAGGCCCAGCATTATATCAGATTTGATAAACCACAAATCCTTGCGAAGGAAAGTCGATACCTACCCAGGATGATTCGTGAGGCTATTGAAATTAAAAAAACATCCAAATTTCAATAGAGAAGATGGCTGGGTCTCACCACCTGCTTGGAATCCGGTTGTAGATTCTATTAAACCAAAATCCAGGCCTACAACTGCAAGACCAAAGGATACTGTGAACTGCGTGAATCGGATTGCCAATAATTAATAACTAAAACATGATCATTGAATTTTGTTACTTTAAAAGAGACCATGATTCTCTGAGTTTGTTTCGGCGTTTCTTCTTAAAGGTCGTGTCGTCAGCTAGGAAATGCCGGCTCCATTTAGTTTTAATTAATAATTAGTAATAAATGTCATTGATCATGTAACAATAAAAAATGTATGGTAGCTGTCAGTAATTATATCATCAAGACTCCCACCACCATAGTCTACCCGTGACCATGGACCCTGTAAAGGGTCCGAAACGTCGGGATTAATAATATCAATATACGCCATAAAATCCTTAAAAACTAGTTTTATTTCAAAAATATTTTGATTTATAATTACTTTCTGATATAAATATCTAATTTTGCATTGTTATTGTTAATTAAAATAGTTTAAATAGCCGCATACCAACGTTTCGCTGTCCGTATATCTTTAAATAGGCAATACAAAAGCTGAGTTGTGCCGTTATTTTGAGGTCTATTCAAACAGACAAAACCGTAGTTTCATATTAGGCATAACGCGTGTAAATTTGACTAATCGTAATTCATGACACACAAATTAAACTCGGAGAACAAAAGAGGTTCGTTCCGTTACTTCCGCTGGCGTCATCCTGCACTCCACACAGATGCTGTATAACGAGAGGAATTCATAGCGATACTGTAACCCAATTCTGTTGCCAATTGGCAAGGGACCGCATCCGCTACGAATCTACCTTTATTGATCATACTTATCGAATTAAGTTCGGTACAAAAATAGTATGATTATATATGTATATATACTACATAATGTAGGTTATAATCTATTTTTAGAAATTTTTTGAAGTGCGAGATAATTCGTACTTATTAGTTGTTTCTTATGTAGGTTTTAATACGAGGTCATCTCGATAGTTGGGCTTAGGGCATACCTATTTAAGTCATCGAGGACTATCATAATTATGTATAAAGTTACGGTTTAGTAAGCAATGCATTTAACAGAACGTTGTTTAATGTCCTTTGTTATGTTCTTCAGAGGAATTAAAAGTGACATAATAAATGCTTTACTTTCATTGTTACATAAACAAAATACAATTGGGAGTATCAATTTTATTAGAAACACGAATCCGTGTTTACAGGTAAAACGTTTAGTAGTAATTATTTTAAAAAAATGTAGTACAAATCAAATGCCTCGCCCACTGAAGTTTTTAATTACAAGACCTTCAGCACCATTACATAGATACCGACTTGCATAACATATGTATAAAGGTACTGCAGTTTGGTTTCCGTTTAGAAACCGCTGTTTAAATTATTAGGCAACTGAGATGTCTGTGGTCCCGTATAATATTCAAATGGCACCAGAGTTCAAGGGTATTTTAAAAATGTAAAGGTTAGTCATCAAAATTCATTTTAATATCAAAGTAAAGGAAAACATCTTGAGGAAAATTGTATCAGTGAGATTTTATTTCAGGGCGTTTGAAGTCTGCCAGCAGTGATAGCCTAGTGGTATGACCATTGGACTGCCAAGTCGAAGGTCTCGAGTTCGAATCCAAGGCACACATCTCTGACTTTTCGAAATCATGTGCGTATTAATAATTAAATATCACTCGTTTAAACCGTGAAAGAAAACATCATGAGGAAACCTGCATGCCTTAGAGATTTTGTCAACGGCGTGTGAAGTCTGCCAACCCGCACTAGGCCAGCGTGGTGGACTATGGCCTAATATCCCTCTCAATCTGCGAGAGGAGACCCGTGCGTAGCAGTGGGACAGTATATGGGTTGATGATGAAGTCTGCCAACCCACACTAGGCCAGGCCAGCGTGGACGAGACCCATGCCCAGCTGTGGGACAGTAAACGTTGGTTCGATAATAGTATATTATACTAAAAAATCTACGCACTAATTACTCTGGGCGGGACTGAAACTGATTTTATACGTATTAAATAAGTATGCGCATAATTCGTCTACTAATGACTGTAAAACATAGAAGTTGAATGTAGTAATTCTTAATCACCTCATTATGACGTATATTATTATGTCATAGAACCGTTTTGTTATTTTCCTTGTTTCGAGATCCGGTAATTCCTCGGAGACGTTGAAGTAAAACGGATCGTTTTCCGTCGTATATCCCACTATGCTAGTGATGAGATGGTATGACGTCAGGCGTACAATATTATCTCGGTCACACATCCTTCTCATAATGTAACGATGTACTCAAGTGAACGTTAGCAGCTCGTTCTGTTGATAATTGAATCTACGCAATATAAAGCTTTGAGATCGGGTTCCGGCTACTGTGACAATGCACTGAATCTGAAACCGAATATGCTTGCAGTACGATGGTGCGACAGCACGAATGTCGCGATATACCTGCTGTCACAGTTGTTGCCGGGTTCGATTCTCGCAGGGAACAAATAATTGTATAGCGGACATGTCATTGTTGCGGGTCTGGGTGTTTGGCATAAAATATTGTATAAAACTAAGAACTGATTGCCCAGACAAAATATAATTGTTGCGAAAGATAGTATTGTATCTAATTTGTTTGTAATCCTGAACTGGAAAAAACACGTGTGATTAATTCAATATTTGTTTATTCTGTTTTGCGCACGCGTGATTTAACCATGTAGGTTTGTTGTTTGATAGGCTCGAATTATTAAATTAATTTTCCTCGTCAATACCATAGGTGAGAATAAGGTCGCTCTAAACGCAAACTCTGACATTGTGGTCATTACTCATTATGGTGTCAATGTGTCATCTGTCCTCGTTCTTATTATTGACATAGGTAATCTGTTTTCATGTAAAACTTGCATTCGTTTCAATATCAAAGAGCTTAGTTCCGTATACAGGGATCCCGTGACAAACCAATGGAGTTTATGTATATATAAACTCCATTGTATGTGCATATACATATAGTTAACAACTCTCATGTCATTTAGTACCCTTAAACGACTGTTTCAATTCCAGACTTAAGCCACAGTAATGTATAATAATTACTAGCTGATCCGACAACTTGTTCCGTCCAAATTATAATAAATTTCAACCGCTGACTTTTCCTATTTGCTCGGCTCCTAAGTGTCGTAGCGTGATATTAAAAATCCTGTAACCTTCCTCAAGAATTGGACTATCAAATGCAAATAGATTTTTTGAAATCCGACTGGTGTTTTCAGATAATACCGCGTTCAAACAAACAAAAAATTACCTCCAGATTTATTATATTAGGTAGTATAATTATTGTTATGAACTAAGAAACTCTTACTTATGTTTTAATCCATCAGAATTCCAATTATGTAAACATAAGACCTTAAATTGTCTCATTCGTACTTTATCACTACAAATACTACAATGTAAATTGACATCTGTAAGTTTTTACATATAGCTTCAAAAGCTCGTTTAGCTAGAACAGTCGGAAGTTTAATACGGGCAGTTCACCTTCCGGGAAGGAACTAATAATAAACTTTTGTTCTCTTAAAACAATATACCCGAGTATATAATAGAGATGCACAAGTATAATTGTACGTTGATATGTTTCTGAATATATATTTTTTTACGAATAGCGAGCGTAACATGATGAACTTATAAAATTTGCCACAAAAACTCCATAAAGGTTAATGCAGACTATATAACAGATTATATAACTGTCGTATAACACGTCCATATTACTATAAGTTTTCCAATTCATTGTAACATACCATCACGCCTGTATCCTTGAAAGGTTAGATAGAGGTGTACCGATGGAAATTTACAATTCGTGAGTATGTTTTTAGGTCTCTTATAGTAAGGGGTGAGTGAGCCTAATGACAATAGTCATTAACCGGGCACAAATCCAAACTTCCAGCTGCTAATTGACATTACTAAACATATTACATAATATGGACTCTTTAACAGTACTATTATCGATCTTTTTGTATTATTTGGCATTTTCCATGCTAAGATTTTAAAGTTATTTAGCAAAGGAAAAAATCGACCGCGGGTAGGACTGAACTGGAAAAATAATTAACGTACCATCACACCAGTATTACCCGAAGGGTTAGGCAGAAGTGTATTAATGGACACTCACAGTGTGCCGATATGTTTTGGGTCCCATGTAATAAGGGGCGAGACTATTGCCGTTAACCGGGCACAAATCCAAATTTAGGTGCTACTGAGAATTTCATATAAAATCTCAATAACGCTTTGCTCGACCTGGGAATCTAAGGAATCTAACCCAGGACCTCTAGAGTAGTAGTCATAATTAGGACCACTAGACTAACGAGGCAGTTCGATCACTATTAGTTTCAGTTTATCTACACAAGAGACCGTAAGCATCCAAATCCATTTCAAAAGCGTAGGATGCTGTATGCTAGTGTCATTATGCTTATAGGTAAACGCAAGCGTCTTCATTCTGTTCTCTGCTACTCTGTGGCAAGCACAGAGTAATAAATTACAGAAGTAGGTACAATCAATACATCTGACAGTCTGTCAGCGGTACGTCAAATATTGAATAGTTTTTGCTAGTATCCAAATTTTTTATCTCGACTAATACTTAACTACAAAAAGGCGACAAGTAGGTAGTAACTACGGTTCAATTATAATTCTTGAGCTCTACTGACAGCTATTAACCGGATCATTTCACTGCGATTTGACTTCATTGAATAATAGTTTTCTTGACAATAGTATTAGCTGCGCATTAAATACACAAAGGTATATCTTTTTAGTCTTCTTTGTCAAGTTTTGTCAACACCACTGGAACACGTAGCATGACATGTCAACCGTAAACAAGGATTTTGTCGACTTCCGTGGACTGTGAAACTTTTTTTATATATAAGTATAGGACCTACTGTACCTACAGGACTACTGGAAAGTAAGACAAAGCCCTTTGTAATGTTTTACCAACATAGGGTTACCATATTTCAGGATTTTTAGTCTCTTTTCAGGTTTTCCGCCCGTTTTTTTCTAAATCTCAGGTTTTTTTAGAATATTCAATTAAATAGTCTATACGCATACACTGCCCACGCGTCTTGCTGCGGGCTACAAATCTGTAAAATACTTTTGCGCGAGAATTCGCAAAATTCGATAAAATCTCAGGTTTTTTCTTTATAAATCAGGTTTTTTCTCCGGTATTTTAAATTTTCTACCTGCAAAATGTTACATTTTTATCAACAGTCGTCTCCACCAGTTCAAATAACAAAATAATACTCATACTTCAAGGAAAACGTAAGAAGTTCCTTCTTACGAACTGCATAATTATGAGGCTGCTTTAAATAACTTGCCTTACAAATGTTCATTTTATAAAAACAGGCACGAATTACGAGAATGTGGAATTCAGAAAATTTCGCATTATTAAATGATTTATAGGATTTTTATCTTACTTCGATCGTGATGATTAAGTGGATGGCATTGTACTCTTCTGTTAATTAGCGCAAGCCAGTTTGCATATGACGACAACACGCTCATGGACTAAGAAGGCCGATGACCGCCATACATTTACTTCGCTAGCCATCTACCATAAAATCACTGACCGCACTTACAAATTTGCTTAAATAACCTGTTATCAATCTAATGATCCCACGTATAGAGCGAATGTAGATCTAATTTATATTGTAAGAGTTTTAATTAAATAACAACTGCCGTGTGAAATGTCGCCTATTCTTTTGCCGTTGGCTCGTAAAAGAGACCTATAATAATTATATCATCTATATTAGCTAGTTCTTATACTTACTAATACCTACTTACGGGGTCCTGGATCAATTTTCTCAGTCTAGTTATTGCCTTGGGCGATGACCCCACCAATAAAACTTTTGTTCATAAATTTGATTAAAAGTAGTGTGCACGTATATTGTATTATGTATATGTATTGGCTGATATAGGCAAGAAGGAGAAAACAATATACCGTAATACGCTTCTGCGACTTAAGTTCCATTAGATAGAAAAGCGAAAGTAGTAGGTAGTTTAAATATATTGTTTTCAATTTAATAATATTAAATTTATTAAAATACAATATACCTAAATCTAGATATTATACAAATGTTACAAAGCCTGTACAGTCTATTAGGATAATTCAACGTGTTATGTTAATTCAGTTAATTTGATAATACATGCCATTTTGAATTTGTAGTGTAGCGAACGACGGAACGAGTATTCAAATAATCTTTCACCTCCTAAGAACTTCATCACTGTGAGTGGCGCAGTGCCATGTAGACCTTAGCTAATTAATTAATGCACCTTCGAATTTAGTGATAGTTAGCAGGAAACACTATACTGTGTTAAATCAATTGTACAAACTTCATTAAAAGAACTGAAGGCGAAACATTTTTTCGACGATAAAAAAGCGATTAGAGGCTTTTTGTTGCCTAAAACTAGCCTGTTTTTAGTGGAGAAAAAGCGATGTGGAAAAACCATTCACTCAACCAGTTACTATCACTACGGAGGCCATGGGAGCCGTGGAAGTCTGAAGGTCTTTAATAATTAACTGCAACATGCTCTAGGTTCATTAAAATACAGGTTGTCTAAATGATAACCTCTCATCAAATCATCATTATCATCAGAAAAATTTTGCTAACACCATTTTACAAACTATTTAGTACGATGCACAGATACGATAAAAGGATAGTAATTAATTCAAAGTCACCAGTAGAGTTCGATGCATTAAATCGAGTTCATGAATTATCGTGATCGAATGATGAACCTCAGCTCTTTACGTAGCGTGACGCACATCAGAGTAGCGACGTACATTGGCACCGCGCCACCGAGGACTCCGCCCCGGCTCGGTCAATCCGATGGCGCGTGTCGCCGCCTCGTTTGTCCTCCACCTTGAAATTTTATTGATCACAGCTAAAAATAAGAAAACGACCCGCTACACATTTCATTTGTGTTTCTATTATAAACCCATTTTGTGCTATAACTCAATGGAACCTTGCGTCACATCAAGACCACTGGTTTCCCAAAACTTTGATAATATTACGACCTGTTTGGTTTACGACGACAGCCTGATTAACATTTACACATTTAGATTTTATTTAAGTAGGTCATACATAATCAACTTCTGTAGGTATAAAGGGAAGTACACAAGTTAGTTACTGATTAACGTTATTAAGAGTGTAGAGTAATAAAAATAAACAGTGATATGTAACTGGTTGTTCCTACAACTGCGCAGTATTGCACAGATAAGCGGTCAATGTAGGAAACGTAGTTTCCTACAATCGAGTAGTTGCAGACAGGTCGCTGTCTGCGGGGCATTGACGACTTTTATGCTCTATTTATACAACGTTAAGTGTGATAATTAATACTATCATCACAAATTCAAAATTAATTGTTAAAACAAAACATTGTATTCAATGATATAATTGAATAGAAGCATACTGTTCCATATAACGTCTGTGTGTAATGTCATTATTGGAATTATCACTTGATGATTTATGTCTAGAAATATATTAGTGCTCATCTATAATTATTGGCTAATAAATAATTTTCATTTGTACAAAAATAGTACTTGGGCGTATGTGTGGGTTTAAAACCCACACACAGTCTTCTTGCTGCTAAAACGAATTCCTTGAAACGGAAATTAATACTAAACACTCTATAAATACTTATTATAGTGGGCATTTGTTCGACTTATGTTATTATTTGTTAGATATTGCTAGTTACATAAATAGAACTGCACTTCAACCCAGTGTACCTTTCCCCCTAATTAAACATTGGTGGTGATGTTTAGCATGTAACCTTGTCTACCTCTACATAACCTCTTGTGACATGCTTAGTTTATGGTTTCTTAATGTCGATTATCATAATTAAATTAATTTTAGGATTTTAAGTCAGTACCTAACTTTCAATCTATTGTGATTATCCAGCCGGGATTAAAAAAAAAAGGAAGATGAGAATGAATAAACAAACGTGATCGATACTATATTATTGAAGAAACAGCATCTCATAAAATCAATCAAAATACGTAATTCAAATCGCAATCAATGCAATCTAAAAACGTTTTCAAATTCTAGGCTACAATCATTATCGACCGTCCATGAGTTTTCAAACGTCAATTTACTCCCATTTACTACTTGACTTTGATGAGTATAAAAAGCATTGTACGATGTACGAGTCTGTACAAGTCCGATCAAGAGTCTACAATGCCCCCTCTGAACCGTCCTAATCAAAGGCCCGCCTTTGACGATGACGAAAAAGCCGAATGCCTAGCCGACAGTCTAGAGGCACAATGCTCGCCTAGCACTCTACCAGTAGACAAGGCCCACCTCAATGAGGTGAACGCCGAAGTCGAACGTAGAGTCGCCCTCTCGCTGTCCCCCGAAAACCCTACGGCCCCCGTAAGTTCCACTCCCTCCCCCGCCCCCGACCCAGACGATCCCGTCCCCCCCGTCACTGCGGACGAAGTCCGGTCGATCGTACAGAACCTACGACCCAGGAAAGCCCCCGGCTCAGACGGCATCACCAACAAGGTGGTTAAGCTCTTCCCCGCCTCCCTGATCATTCTGATGACCACCATCTTCAATGCGGCATTAAATAATAACATCTTCCCACAAGTGTGGAAAGAAGCTACCGTCATCGGTATCCCTAAACCCGGTAAACCCAGGTCTGAGCCCTCCAGTTATCGCCCCATAAGTCTCCTCAAAGTCCTTGGGAAGATCTATGAGCGGCTTATCTATGCCCGATTAAAGAACTTTGCCGAATCCCATAATCTCATTCCCGACGAGCAGTTTGGTTTTCGAACCAAACACTCCTGTATCCACCAAGTGCATCGCATAGTCGAACATATCAGCGCTGGATTCCAGCGCGGTATGACGACTGGCATGCTTTTCTTCGACGTGGCGAAAGCCTTCGACAAGGTCTGGCACAATGGCTTGATTTACAAGCTATATTCATTCAACGTGCCAGACCGTCTCGTGCTCATCATTCGAGATTTTCTGTCGAATCGCACCTTTCGCTATCGTATAGAGGGCGGCACACTCTCGTCCCCCCATCCTATCCGAGCCGGAGTCCCTCAGGGCTCCGTGCTCTCCCCTCTCCTTTTCACGCTGTACACCAGCGATATTCCAAAAAGATCCAAGTCGCAGTTGGCTCTATTCGCTGACGACACGGCTATATATTATTCCGGCATCAGCCTAACAAACATCACCAAAATTCTCCAATCCTCAGTCAATGCCCTAGGGAATTGGTTCAGGAAATGGAGAATAGAGGTGAATCCCTCCAAGAGCGCGGCGGTTCTCTTTCACAAGAGTTCCGACCTCTCCGCTCAAGCCCAACCCATCTCCCTCTTCGGCCAACAGATCCCTTGGGAAAAGAAAGCCAAATACCTGGGCGTGGTTCTAGATTACCGACTTACGTTCCGAGAGCACATAAAAACGGTGCGTTCGCGCGCCGCTTTTGCTCTAGGACGTCTACATGGCATGCTCAATGCACGCAGTAAACTCTCCCTTAAATACAAGGTGAGAATTTACGTGATGTGTATTCGCCCCATCATGACCTATGCGAGTGTCGTATTCGCTCACATAGAAAGTCCCGCTATCCATAGGATGCAGACCCTCCAAAACCGATTCATGCGCAAAGCCACGGGCGCCCCTTGGTACGTGCGCAATAGGGACCTTCACTTAGACCTAAAACTGCCTACCATCAAGCAGTTTATGAAACGCGCCTCTAAGCGCTATTTCGATTTGGCCCCCCTTCACCCTAATCCCCTTGTAGTCAGTAGCGTAGACTACAAACCCTCTCAGATAAGTAGAGTGCGCCGCCCAAGGCACGCACTCACTTACCCTGACGACCAAATCACCCTAGCGCAGGAGTCAAACAGAGTGACTAGCACTCTCAAAACACACGCACAAAAACGCCGCCCGATATACCGTCCTCGCCGGCGAGGCCCGTCGCGAAGACCCCTTAACGGTAATCCTCCCCGTCCCTTGCTCGAGCCGGCCCGTGCCGAGCCAGTAGCTTTAAATTCGCCCATAAATAATTTAAACCCAGATCCAGCCGTCCCTAGCTGCCCCCCCAGCAACGCCCTAAGCCGAGGTTCGAGTCCCGCAGGGGACGCCCTTAGCTGTGTTGCTTAGTTTATAAGTTGCCCCTGGCTGGAGGCATTTGGTGCCTCGCCACCTAGTCCGGTTAAGTTTTTAAAGCTCCCTCGAGCTAAAAACTATGTCCGACCTATAAAAAAATAAAAAAATACGAGTCTGTACATTATGTAGGGAAAAATATGAAGGTAACTTTGAATATTGTGTACATCTTTGTGGATAAAACATTTTGTCTTGTACACTGTCAGTTAAAACCGTTTAATCATTGAACTTTGAATTAAACCTTTTAAACTTAAAATAATCTTCAAGTATATTATAAGCCGTCTTAAAGTTAATTATTCGTTCTATAATATATGATTTTATTTTTAATTGTAATGTTACTTTATTTTGAGACAAAACACTACTGTGGAAGCCACAGGATACATAATATCTCCTTACAACATTTATCCTTCTAAGTAACCAATATGATGAAATGTCATTGAATATTATTGTATGAAATTGGAATATGTCTTTGGTTAATAAATTTATTGTTATTCTGTCACAAAGATACCACTACTAAATCCGATGTATCATTAAATGCGAGTCTCGTATAAGGTAGTATGTGAACCACGATGTCAACGCAGCAGTTGGACGTGCCCCGAAAACGTTATTTTTCCGGTTTGTTGCAGACTAGTTTGGTCCTCCTCGAATGACCGTTATGTCAATAGTATATTAGCATCAACTCTAGCCGTGTTATTGTATTTCGACTCACGAGCGATTTAAAATATTTTTGATCAAGTCTTATAAATGTATGTTAATTTTGCTATTAATAAGATTAGTATCGTGCTCTAAATCGATGTCATTTACCCACTTCAACAAAAATATTTCTCCCAATACGTTATTTATTGGCAATAAAACCTTTAAAAGTTGTTCATTTGTTTACTCTAGTGGTGTGTTATTGCGACGCATAATGTTCACTTGCATCACCCTTCTATTATGTTAGCGTTGTCAATTGTTATTTCCTCTCGTCTATTAGTCATTTCCTCCAATATTTGGAATCAGCGAATGTAATATCGATAAGTTTATTCATATAGCTTAAAACTGAGCCATTCATACGGTGGGCTTAG
This sequence comes from Acronicta alni, assembly GCA_964056405.1. Classification (NCBI taxonomy): domain Eukaryota; kingdom Metazoa; phylum Arthropoda; class Insecta; order Lepidoptera; family Noctuidae; genus Acronicta; species Acronicta alni. The sequence continues at coordinate 8,239,893 of OZ043927.1, read as the reverse complement.
TCACAGTCACAGCGGCTACGCAAGCTCCTTGACCTAGTTGCAGTTGCGTGACAGTGGTCAGCTGCCGATGATGTACAACTTTCACCAAAACATTGTGGCGTGATGTTATCAACCAGTTGTAGCTTTGTTGTTACTCTGTGACCCACACTCGAGATTATCACAGTTATTCTGATATACACAACAATGAAAATTCAGATAATGTTTTAGACAATACATTAATTTTATACAAAACTGTATTTTTTGTTAATGAATAATTTTAATTTAGGTATTATTTCATAAAACAAATCGGTACATCGTTTTAAGTATCGCAATCTGATTATGAAACAGGTTTTTTGATTACAAATTGTCTGGTAAAAACTGTTTTGTCATCCGATCCAAACCTTTGCAAGACACCGTCACACCTGAAAAAAGGCGTCTTATTGATAAAAAAATCTGACTTGATTTTCAGTTCATCGACTTTAAGAGTTAGCTATATCATATATTTCTTATGAATTTAATGAGGTTTTTTGCTCATTAATACAATATTGATGTGATGAAATCGATGGCTTCGTTACTTTTATGACAAACTAAGTTTATTATTATTTATGTATGACATTCTGCCTCAATGCTTACAGAAAATATTGATTTAATACGTAAAGCCTGTCCGTAATTATATACCATATATGTTTTTACTGTCAAGGTCTTTTGAACTTAACATAGGTAACTGAAATTTAAGTTCCGGTAATACTCATCGCTTGCCGTGGCCCACTGACCGCGTTCGCGAGTAGAACAACAAAAGTAGGCGTTTACGTTTATTATTGACGTCGTAGCGTAGACAAGCGTTTATACAGTTTTCTTATAACGGATTTTATAGTAGTAATGTTCAAGTATATCCAGTCGGTACGTCTGTATCAACTGCATTGATGGGGAATACCTGTGCCGGTCCCGGTTCGTCTTGTAGAACGTTCGCACGTAACAGAAACACGCTTGACTTAAACGAGAGTTTAACGAGAGCATTTTAAACGCATCGTTAATCTGTTTTAATTGAGTATGTTATGTAAGCACCAACGAATATTAGGCATTATTTCTGTGGGATTTTTAATGTGAATCGTTTAGAAAAATATATACTTTTCAATGAATGTATAAATGATACGTAGTCTTAAAACATTCCATCTAGTACGAGAATAAATTACGAGCTACATGGATCTAATATTATAATCGGTCTAATTTGCATACTATCAACTCGTACACCTACAAAAAAGTGTACGTTTCAAATTCAAACACTAGGGTAGATAGTCCTATTTTTATTATAGGAGATCATCTGTAAGAGATACTAAAAAAATATGAAATATACATTATTAAGTATTAAATTTGTTATAGTTATCCTATTATTGAAATCAGTGTACCGACTTTTACACAAACTGTAAAATGAGATAAGATGTTCTTTTACAAATCAGAATGTAGATTGACTAATTTAATGTGCCTATATATAAAGCTGTTTAAGGAATTTGCGGTACAGGCAAGATAGCTGCTCTACAATTCGATGTAGGGTCCGGTTCTATTTCCAAGAGTTGTTCTACTGATTCAAAGCTTTTCCACATTATAATTGCTCTTCATCGCGCCGAGCTACCGACAAAGTATTTTTTAAAGAGTACTTCATCTACACCTTGTATGGTTTACAAGTTGTGTACGGTACCGCTCGCCGAGTCGATGTGCGTTTGACATCGAAGGTTATCGCCGGTGTCAGCGACCAGGCGCGCCGCGCCCACACGCGCTTCTGTATACAAACAACGGGTCGGCACACATGCTCACACATTCATGTTATATGTATCTATTCGTTTATAGTAACCACACGATGTACGCACGGACAGACTGACAGACATATTGAGATTATATACACTATCCTTCATTTGCACTAGCGGTTGATAGTGAAGTTCATTACAGATTATTGATCCGAATAATAATAAATCATTGTTTATCAACAAAAACAATTAACAAATTAGTGTAAATAGATCTATCAACAGATACCTATTAAAATATGTTTAGATAAGAGACTTAAAGTAAAAGTATGTTACCTAAATATAGCAGCTGGAAATATAAAACCTGCCTATCTATTGTGAAAGCATAAATCATTCATGCTCTCAATTTCCTGTCTATCAAAATCTTTCACGGCGTCTCTTCGTATAATCTGCCGCTGGTCACGTAAGCAAATATTCCGATAAATGATGTATAAGTTCACCCTAAACGCCAGTGACTCATAGACACACTTTATTATACAAAGTAGTAAATAAAATTGTGATGTGTAGTCTTTAAGGTAATCCCTACTTTGTTTAACCATAAAGCTTATAAATAAACCCTAAGACAAACAGAGTTTATTTTTAAATACGATTTGCGGAGTCAGGGTAGGGCAACGGCCGTCCTTCCTTCCGCTCGTACGGTTCACTTGCAATTATCTTCATGGCACGTCACTATTCTTATAACTATCCACTGTCCTTTAATGATTTTATCATAATGTATACTTAATTTAGGAAATATTTTATTCAGTCATTACCAAATCATTTTTTAATAAATCATTAAGTCCAGAAATTCCCGCTAAACATACATAAAACTTCAAATTATTAAGCATTATTCTCTATAAAATCAAGGAAATATTAATTATTCTAAGTGTCGTTATAAACATTTGCATAATAAAAAAGCCACATGTAGTCATTTTTATAATAGAATTGTACATAAACACCACGTGGAACATCAGCTGATCTGTGTAAACAAAGCGTGCGGGACTTTCTCAATATCACTTAGGATTGGGAGTACGTTGCCCTAATTTCTCCGCTCGTATACAAATTAGGATGATACTATTGTGGAATTACAGATTTTGCTTAGTTATACATACATGTCAAGCTTTTTATTGTTTAGAAAAATGAGAATAGGCCGGTCGATTGGCGTGTCCCGTTAACGAACGCGCGCTACCTACGTAACGTATAAAGCGTGGGCTGCCCCACCATCGCGCCATTAGTACAGCGCCCGCGCGCGCGATAGCACGTATCTCTTAATTCAGCTCCGCGCTCGCTATCTCGACTCTATGTGTACACAAGCCAGTCAAGAAACATGCATTTTTGTATTCAATTGCACGATTGGTTTTATGAAGAGACCCTCGCGTCGGTGGACTCTGCCAGCGCTGCAGCACGCCGGCGCAAGCCGCGTGATCGACGCCGCCCCCCGTCCGCGCCGCCGACGCCGTCGACGCCGCAGAGAATCTCCACTGAAGAATTGGTAGAAGCCCTTCGGCCGCATCTTCTATCACCCAAGCGCATGTGGACATTGGGATACCCACTTGAGATTGATCCGAACTCGTCAAAAGCTGTTGTGTATATCAATCCACCGCCTCGACCTCGACCTCTGCCAGCTACGACGTGGGACGTGAACGCGCCGGAGTTTGTGCCCGGCTCTCAGGGTGACAGCGGTCGCGGGTCGTTGGGTTCGACTCCGCGCTCTGACAGTGATGAAGAAGCGGATACAGTGGAACATTTGTGTGTACGTTGTGATAAGATGTTTCGAATGACTCGCGAAGGTGAATATCTTAAGGATGAACCGTGTCTCTATCATTGGGGACGTGTGAGCGGCGACTGCCGTTACACTTGCTGCAAGTCACCGTTGGGCGCCAGAGGTTGCAGCTCAGCGCGTTTCCATGTTTGGAGCGGCACTCGTCCAGGCATGAATGGGCCTCTCGAAGGTTATGTGCGTGCCCGCTCGCCTCGCGGTGGTGTGTACGCCATCGACACAGAGATGTGTTACACAACGGCAGGCCTGGAATTGGCTAGTATTGCGGTCATCGCCGCTGATGGCCGACTTGTATACAAATCACTAGTGAAACCGAGTTCACCTGTCGTTGATCACAATACCCGTTTCTCGGGCATCAGGCCGCGCGACTTGGCGCGCGCGACTAAGACGCTGCGAGATGTACAAAATGACATTCTTGGATTCGTCGGTACTGACACGATCCTAATCGGACATGCCCTGGATAATGACCTACGAGCATTGAAACTGTTGCACAGCGCGGTGGTAGATACATGTGCGTTGTACCCTCACGCGCGAGGCTTCCCTATGCGACGGTCATTGCGAGCTCTCTCTGAGGAATTGTTGGGCCGGATCGTGCAGCGCGGAAGTGCTGGTCACTCGCCTCTGGAAGACGCCCGAGCCGCTATGGACCTAGTACTTCTGAAAGTTCACGAAGAGCGAGCAAACCGAACACGTATTTCGAACCAACTCCCCATGTTACAGCCGTATGATCCGTTAATTAGTGCCGCCTAAATACTGAGTTAAGTTTAAGACGACTGTTCTGTGGACATTAAACAATGATTGTGGACTGACAATTTTTAAGTGACAAATTCGTCACGTTGACGGAGCTGCGCGTACTGTGACAAACAGTATGTGCCTTCGAATTGCAATTACAGCAATAAACGTGATATTTTTCTTAAAAATATTTGTTTGTTTTATCCTGATCCTAAAAACATTAAAGAAATAGGTATGTAGCAACTTTTAGCTCGCTTAAATTTTAAAACATCACTGATCACATTCATTTTAAGTTAATGATTCCAAAAGTCAGAATAAAATTAACTGTGACACCATTTTGTATTCAACATTAATAATCCGTTAGCTTAAATTGTGGTAGTGTTTTGTGTGTCGCTGTAGGTAGACTCATAAAAACTTTCACTGCGTTAGGTTTCTCTGCTACGTAACCACTGCTAGTTTACTCGCAACTCGGCAGTTATCAGTTGTTTAGTTATCATTGTTTATCAAAATAAATATATACACATAATAATAAAAGTGCTACATGTGCACGATACTATAATAAGTACGTGACTCTATAGTATAAAATATTTTTCTGACGTAAGGGATTTCCAGATAATACGAATATTACTAATGATTCATAAATGAGGGGCACGGACGTTGGAGGGAAAATCACACGTGCACAGAGCCTCAGAGTTTCACAGGAAACTTATGACTCTTAAATGAAACTTCCTTAAGATTGTTATGATGCCAGATTTTATTATCAATATCTATATCATAGTGCTGATGTAATATTCTTAATGACTAAGACTTTACTTATGCATATTTTTTGTTTTCTCAAGAATTGAGTCAGCGCGCATCGATGTGGTTTCCCGGTAAAAGCTTTTTTAATGATCATCTGACCTATATGAGGAATTGGCATATCAATAATGATTTAACGTACCTTGTAAAGATATATAATGTACCTATAACGTTCCTGTTTCATTTTAAAGAGGCGCTCGTTTAATTTAATCAACACTAAGTCAGTTTACATAATGCTCTTACATAAATAGATGGTAAAACTGGTACGAGATATGCGTTACTAATTACTTCCACAAGAAATATCGTAATATTTGATAATTTGCTATTAATTAAGAGGATTTTCGAATTTAGATAAACCAAATAGTGCATTTATCTCGGTGTTGACCGGTTTAGGGCAACATCGATGTTAAAAACTTTGCAAAATACATAGATTGTCTCAGTTTAGAAAGAGCAATGCCCTCACGCCCGGTCGTCTGTATGAGAGTTTTGTTTACGTTTCGTGTCGCTCAAATAACGTGTATATACACATTTCAATTCACAAAAAGATAATGTGATCTTCGAAGAGACAAAATACTACGTCTTGACTTGCTAATGAATGTTTGCTAAATTAGGAGAACATTTGTTATTATACTCATAATCTAATAGGGCCACCTAATCGTTTGTAATCATTAAGGCCATACTTATTTGACTTATGATTTCCTCAAGAGATAATGTAACCTATTCTTAATAGGCGCTTCATGCTATGTTTAATGTAATAACATTAAACATAGCATGAATCATGAATCTAAGCATTAATCTAATCAAGTTCAGCACAATTAATTTTGAAGTTGGTTGTCTGAGTTGCCTAGTTTATCTGGCGATCAAGATATTACATTATGATGTCAAATATTTTAAATAAACAATAACAGGCGCTTGTTATGAATGATAGCATAGTTTGTGATGTGACTCTTAGTATCAACAAAAAACATAAATGACGCGTTCGTTATCGATGTAGAGGCACATTTCCACGAAAGAGAGCAGACGACAGCGACAGCCGCGCCACGTCAGCCACGGATCGAATGAAAGAGCCCAAAATAGAACAGTAGAGACGTAAGTATTGTACAGCCATACATACATATGATGAATTCGTGATACCGATAATGATATCAGCACAATCAGATGATACTGGCATGTTTGTATCGCCGGCGTTTGTGTGTAACCTCCGTATCGTGTTCGTGCTGTCCGATTGTTACAGTCGCTGTGTCGTAATTTTTGTACGAAAACTCGATAAATGCGTGTTTACTATTCCAACTAAAGAAACTATCCGCTTTTTGCAGTAGAACATACCGATGTTTTACTGCAAAAAGCGGATAGTTTCGGTGGATGGACTGTTTTGTATGAATACCTAATTCTATTCATGTTGTTACTAGTGTTTACGTAAACCGTTGATCTTTTTCCTAACCTTCAATCATAAATGTATTTTACTGACGAGTCAAAATTGATGGTAATTAAGTACATATTTAATATTTCTTGCTCTCGTAGTAGTGTAGTGTTTTTGTCTTCAAAAGTTGGAAGCCGTTGGTTTAACGATGTACGTATGTGGAGGTGACTTATGTATGGAAGTATAGAGAGTACATAGCGTTGGCCTCCATGGCGCCGTCGCCGCCGTCGGACTCGCCTCCGCGTCAATAGGTACCTCTTTCACAATAATACTTGCACAAAATGAGGCGTTGTTTCGTCACCGACCACACTCTGACACGCCTACGTGGACCTCACCATGCAATACTTTATTCATAGCCACTTTGTATAAGGCGAACATACACTGACGTAATACATTAATATACTAGTCTTTATAAGATTTTGAAAAAAATCAATATTCAATGTCATTGAACTCGTTAAAAACGATGACTCATTTAATCTATACTTCATTAAACAATATGTAGTTGATGGCTTTACTCATTTAAGCAAATCATCGAAACCTCAAATCATTATGCTTAGTGTACATATGTTACCACCTACTGTCTACATACAGAATCGGGATGGTGGCCTTAACCACACTGACAATGCCATTGGACCTTGAATTTGGTACGAGTATTACTGACACAGACGAGTTTTTGTCTCGGATAAGAATCGCTGGGCTCATTATGTATGTATGTATGAACCAAGTCATGATTATTTTAAATATACACAAAATATATGTGTATGTAGTATTTTTTATTTATCTATTATTAACCTACCAAAAAACTTCCTAGTTCTATTACTTCTATTATTTCGATAGGTACTTGAGGAGGCCAATGAACGAAAAGAATAAAACGCGTTAAAAAATATGAATAATTATATTGAACTCAATTATTGAGAGATACGGATCTTCAGACAATTATTTAATTGCTAGGATATTGCTAGATGGTTACATCGTGACATGAATTATTTACTTGTACTATTGATATTCTATGATGGATGAATACAAGGATACGCCAATGCATATCCTATTCTTCCACATTATAGCAACATTTATAAATTAACTGGTAACCTTAACTGACCGATACTTTACTGTTATTTAGGTGTAGGTCATATTAACAGGTGCCTTTATTTATACGATACGTTTTTCCAATTATTGTACAATGTATAGTACAATGTTTTTTCAAACATTTCCTGAATTGACAATATTTATTTATATACCTCCCAAGGCTGCTTTATAAATATAACATAACACAATACAAAAAAGGAACCTATGTATATAAAAAATATTTTGAGCGTTCTAACTTTTGTAACTTTAACCATGAAATCGCTGCGTTTGCGCCTTAATATTTCGCACGGTAGGGAACTTAAATTCACAGTGCCTGAAATTACGAGACCTTGATACAGTGACTCAGTTTCGATATCTTGCGGTCCGTTGACCTTTTACCGGTTCGTTCATTGTTGCATGTCTACTTCTCTTTACCTACTTTAGCAGTACATGATATGCTTGTGTATGCATAATGTTTCTATAAAGAATATTAGATAATCGTTACCTGTCTTGAATGAGAGTTACCAGTTATGTCTAAGTAAATAATCATTCGTATTATAATAATATTCAAAAATGAACGACTTCATAAATAATTTATTGTTATTAATTAGTTCTCGCGGGAAACCAAGTGTATTAAACCAGAATCATTATATAATATGTCTATATAGAGATATTCATCTAACCTTCAGTTTTATATACGATTTTATTAATGCATAATTTTGACTCCAGAACTTTGTGTTTACACATTATTGAACCTAACCATAGTTAATTCTATACAAATAACAATAATGACTTGTCAATGGGAGAAGTTAAAGACACATACGACTTTTTGCTACCGAAAACAATGAAAAATTAGATTGTCATAGGACAGAAAATTAACCTACAATAAATTATTACAGAAGGTAAATGACCTTAGCTTGACTACTGAAAGAAAAGTTAGTAGTTTTAAAATACTTATTATGATAAATATTCAATATTTCAATAAATGGAGATTTTTATGCTGTTGCTATCAAACAATAGAATTTGAAACTCGTTAACATTCTCCTAACAGAATTTTGGGGTGACTTCGACGCGTTCCCAAAGGTCGAATCCGAAGAGGTTCTATGACCTTTAATTGATTAATATATTTCTTAGAATTTTGCGCGTCAGATGTGCGGTAAATTCTTTGTCAAATAACAGATAGGTATTGTATTCAGATGGCTCCGTGATCCTCTGGGACGTTCGGGATCTAAACCAGAAGGAGCACAAAACTTTGCGTGTCAACATCGAATTTGACCACGCGTCGCACGTCGCCTGGAGTCCAGACTCCAAGGCATTTATTGTTCACACCGTGCGTGAGAACCACATCGTAGTCTACAAGATAGAGAAGAAAAAGGACGGCACCATAGCGGCGGCGACGCCGGTCATCACGTTCGATAAGGTTAGTGAGTCTTTCTGTCTCAACCACGCTCTCTACCTGAAACGGGACTACCCGAATTCTTGTCCACTGGCTCATCGTTTGAATTTTAACGACTATTTTTTACGATGGATGACGTCGTCTCAAGTGCTTCACTTTTTTGTGCACAATAATGATGCAGTTATACTCTATAATCTAACCTCCTATATTCGGTAGTCACCATAAATTATGTAGAGTTTATGCAACTATTTTCTTGGCATACTTTTACTGGCAGTTTCACTAAATGTAATTGTCTATTATTGCTCAGTTTATTGTCGTTGAAACACGCAACTTATATGCTAGTATTAGTTATGTAAGAGCTATTTGTTATCTCTCGTTATCTCGGCTGCAAATGCATCGTACCATCTCACGACACGCGCCTAACGCACAGGGCGTACATTGTACCAGTATATACGTGTACTATCTGCTCAAATATACATTGTATTAATACTCAAGAAAGTAGGTCAATAGGTTATGAGTACCTATTCATATCATAATAGTTATATAAAAAATTGTAGTTAACGCTGTGAAACTATTGTTTTGATAAATATGTGAGAAAGGATTAAGTGCCATTATTCTTGTACCAAATAACATGGTGAACATTTTTACCTAAAATAACAATAACGTAACTTATACAGTAATAACATAGGTTATTATTGGAGCATCGACAATTTGAGTTCCGTAAGTATTCAAGTCATTTATCTAATCAATTATTTTGGATTAACTTGATAGCTAAAAGGAATGTTTTTATTTACCAATCTCATTAATCCTTTTTAAGCACATTGACCTAATATAGGTAGTTATTGCTCTGCTCAGTGCGTCCTCTAGACTAGTCTGTTGAGGTGCAAGTTTGTTTGCACAATTCCCCAATGTCACATTATAAGTATTTTGATCGAACTGGGAGAGAATAATATAATTCAGTTTTGTTTTGACGGAACGTGGCGTAGCTGAAAATAGGTGGGCGTCATAGTGTAAACGCATGCGCAAGGAGCAATGGCCGCAGTTGTTGAAAATTCAAATTAGAGTTCAATATACATTTATGCCGGCCGTGGAATGTTCGACCACATCCAGCACACGTATATTAATTATTAAGTGACCGATCTTAGATTATTGTCTGCCTATAACTACCTGAAAAATGGTGGTTATGTGAGTTCTTTGTTGCGGTGTATAATTACACAGGAAATGTGCAGTGAGATTTTCTTGGGAAGTTGTTGTTGAAAATATGTAAGGTATAGGTATAAAAAATCAAAAAAATACATAAAATTTGTGAAATATGACTGTTACATAGTGTAATTTTACATAGTTATCTTTGTCTTGTAGAATAAATATAAAACAGATGAAGTGTGTAAGTAAGTCCACATTACCTATGATTGTTTTGTTGCTTTGTCATTCGTGCTTCGTCATATTAATGCCGCGAAATGTTTCCGAAATTTAATGCAAAAGATCTTCCTAGTGCAAAAGTGATGCGTAGATATTGAGACTTCTGATTAGATCATTTCCCAAATAAAACGTCATGAGAGCATGACGAGATGTTTTTATCAAACAACGTGCTTATACTTATTCTTTGCGAGTTTACGTCTCGGAAATTTTATTTAAAAAAATATCCACATAAAGTTACATTGTCATTTTAAAAGTATATACTTCTATTTACGAAAACCCTCCAAAAGGAGGAAACATAATTATAGGCTGATCAAGTTCATTCTCAAACTGATCAGCCATTAATTATGTCTTCGCTAAAGAAAAATAAATGATCATCCTATCGTACCAGTCTGTACCTTTGATTAAAAAAATAAACACTTTTTGCACTTATCTATAAAACAAGTATTATTAATGAATGAATGATGAATGAACTTACATTTTATAAATTACAAATTCATAAATTCTAAACCAAAATCATCATTTATTTATATTAAGCTTTCTATTGAAATAAAACTACTTTTTACGGATTTTATCGCGTATATTGTCCATGGTCACGGGTAGACTGGACATGGACGCTGTAAAGGGTCCGAAACGTCGGGATTAATAATATCTATATACGCGATAAAATCCGTAAAAAGTAGTTTTATCTCAATGTATAATATTCGCGTAAATGTCAGAAATCAATAAGCTTTCTATTATTGAGTATCCACTTAGGATCAAATTTTTCGAACGATATTAAAAGGAGAGAGTTGTGTAACGTAAATACCTTTAAAACTGGTAGTGTTGTTTATGTTATTGTTTGAATTCAATAACAGACTTTGAAAACAGTTTGTTGTCTGTGTACAGTCTACTAATTAGATGAGTCTGAAAACACAATGGGTTCAACGATCTGAAATTCTGTTTTTAACACCTACAACATCATCTACCTATTTAATTCCGTGTCGGTCGAATATTTATAAAGCTAAATTAAATATACATAAGTATAATAAAAATGTGTTTTGGTTCCTCAACCCATGAGAATAAGATTTTAAGAGATCTTTTAGCAAAAACTGAACATCAATAACGACATTGACACTTTCGATAGGATCCACTGCACCTATATAGGTTTACAATACATTTCATCAACTTTATCAGGAGATCAAAGCCATTGGGCAGTTTACACCATTAAATAATTATGGTTTTTCTTTCATATTCCTCCTTATAATAAAGAGGGGCGTGCATTTCTTCACTTTAAGATGTAAGTATACCAAACTTTTTACCGAGGCTAACAGTTTTTGGGGTACAGAAAATCCTCATGAATCATCTGCCACCTGGAGAGGCGGCAGGATACGTCGTACTAAAATACATACGTCGTACTAAAATAAATAAATAAATACTAATATCGACTAAAAACTGCATTTGCCTTCTCTTGGCCTATATGCTACGACCATGGGATCCGTGACAGGAAAACTAACAGTTCCGGTTGCATCTGACGATCATTTTTATGTCGTCACTCGTGGAAGCGCCCCAACCCCATTCGTTCGATTGTGGATCGACCTATCAGCCTGATATTCTAAGCTCACATGTTGAGCTTAAACACGTAATAGAATTGGTTTTTGTATGGCTTAGCTTCAAAGAATAATAAGAACATATTCAGAGGTGTCTCAAGCCCACGTAGCGCCCGTGTGCAATAATTACCCTAGCGCCGTCTAGTAAGCGCGCGGACAAAATAGCACATTACCACTGTAAAATTTCCCCAATGGATAATTTACGGAAAATTGACAGTTTTGGATGCCATGATGTGTTTTTGACTGTATTAGAATTCTGTGCCCCTGTGGCCCAGGGTGGCCCTCGGCGCCTCCTAGGACCGCTGCGCCCGTTCGCAACGCACACCCTGGCACCATAGGTAAAGACGCCTCTGAACATAGTTCCACAATACGTATACTCCTATGAATTTGGCTAACTGAGGCCGTACCCTTTAGGTTTTTAGAGAGAGACGTCGCTTTATAGGGTAAATAGCACCATCCTTCTCTCACAACCTAAATTAACGGTGTGGTGCGGCATCTGATTGTTATCACGTGCATCTGCCTTATCTATGGACTTTCGACGTCTCGATAATGTCCGACACGTCTTTGTTCCGGCACAGTAAACTTGTTAGGTCTGCTCTGTTATCGGCGCAGGATTATAAAAGGCTTCACAATCATTGCAATTAGTCAGCACTGCACCACTATGAGCGACGATAACAAGATTATAATAAAAAACAAATCACTTTTTAATTGATAACATTCATAAACAAAATTACACGTGGATAATCTTATAAAGATGTTAGGTACTCCTAAATCTTTCTCGTCATGAAAAGTTGGTTATATCATACGCGCTTCAACTGCATGCAAGCGAAATTCGACTAATCCAGTGACTTTATACAATATGTACCTATATCAGAAACTAAAAAGCCGATGAACTTGAATTGGTGGGTACAAGTAGGTATTCTAGTAAAAAGGATTTCATGAGAAACCATCCCTAAGGATGATCTGGATATAAGAAGGCTGTAAGTCCTTACTTGTTTTTGTAATTAAATTCATAAATTTGGTATTATACGTATTTGTCTTTTCTATTAAAAATTAAGAAAGATTATGTTTCTGAACTACTGGATTCTTTCCCTTATTTAAAAAAATCATCAACAACCCATATACCGTATAACCATATATTGTTCCAATAATGGACACGGGTCTCCTCTCAGGAGGAATTAGCCTGTAGTCCACCACAAAAAAAGATATTGTGAAAAATAGGAGACATACATTTATTTCATGGAAATTCGTTATTTCTGAAGACATGAAATTTAACGAGGCTGTTTATTGTTTACAAAAATATTATAGTAATCCCTATATCCCTTATAAATGCCAAGTCGCTTTACGCTTAGTAGCGTAAATACTCACTGAAAGGGGAGGGGGTTAGGGAAATTGCCACGGGATCGGTGATGTGGGTAACACAGCAGTTTTATAAAAAAATATAATATTTTTAAGCAAATAATTAGCGTTACTGTACGTAGAAAGCGAATATAAAATAAAACAAAAACTATTTTTAACTAACTGTATAACATGGCGCTCTCTAAAAATAAAATGATATATTTATCAATTTGCTCGACAGTTAAACTAAATAGTATAGTGATAGTCTTTATTTGCTCGTGGGAGGACGGTTAAGAATAAAAACTTCCTGTCCGCGCGCTGGGAAGAAACGAGTGTTGTTAATGTTAATAAAACAGCATGATTGGTGGTAGGATCTTATAATCCGCTAAGGTACCTTCGCATGCTAGACCAGCGCGAACAGTTTTACAGTGTTGTTTACGGCGTAAGTCACTACATAGTATAAATCAAAGTCGCTTTCTCTGTCCCTATATCCTTATGTATGCTTAAATCTTTAAAACTACGCAACATATTTTGATGCGGTTTTTTTAATAGATAGAGTGATTGAAGAGGAAGTTTTATATGTATAATACATGTATATTGCACCCGTGCGAAGCGGGGGCGGGTCGCTAGTATAGTATAAGATCTCAAAAAGGTTAACGTGCGACATCTGTTTGTTGGCAAACTCATTCAAACCATTCCATGGATGATAGTCCTGCAACCCAGCGCCACCTACTTGGTCCAATTGTAAATTTAAACCATCAAAGAACCCACTCAAACATACACAAAACAGTTCATCAAAATCGGTCAAGTCGTTTTTGAGTTTTAGCAAAACTAACGAACAGCAATTGATTTTTATATGTATATCTCATAGGAAAATTCAATGCATGTCTTAATAGTATTGCTTGATTAGGAAGTTGGCTAAATGACATAGCAGGAAATGCTTTTTATTTATTTTTACCGGTTTAAAATGGGTCTTTTCAATTAAAAAAACTTATAAATAATTTATAGCCTAATCATTCAAATTAAATTACTTATTTCGAGTAGTAGTATTAATTAATTTTGTGCTAATTGTATTTGAAATACGGTATATGTAATTTGTTGTTGTTTATTGTCATTATTGAGTTTTGGTTCATAAGTTTGTTACTTTTTATGCTAGGCCGTACCTACTTCATGATCTGCAGTTGCATTAAATACTTTCAAGCTTAATTTTGTTTTCTTGCTAATAATTAGAGAAACATTATAAGTATAATAAACAATGTTTGTATAGTTATAAGTGGAGTAACGTACTCGATACACTGATGTATACTTAAACAATATAGAATTTAAAAAATAATTAATTTTGTCACCACACAAAAAGAAGATATTTCAATCAAAGAGAATACAAATAATGTGCCATAGATTTTGCAGCGTGGTAGATATGGCAAAAGAGCTGATGCAGTAAATATTAGAGCACGTCACTAATTGTAACTCTTGTGCTGTCACGGAGGCGTGGCTGAAAAAGCGTGACTCGTCCGTTGTCATCGTTGCGTGGGCTGCTTAAAGCTTGAGCTGAATAGTTCCGTGACCTCGTTTCTCGCTTCCGACCGTACTTCATTCCATGTTTGGTAAGCAAGAGCATGTGAGATATAGTCGTCTCCTATTGTTAAAAAGTGCACGCATTGCACATAGAGTAGGTGAAATGCAACTACCAATGGCAGACGCACCGGACCATCGGAAGGGCGTTGAATCATGTCTGCCCTTCATTTGCTTGTAAGATGTTTGATTGACCAGTGCACCATGTCTTATAGTTGTTTTCCGTCTACTCTTGACATTTATGGCAAACAAACAACATATTATCAAATATACTCATATCAAATGTTCTTATTGTCTCGGAATGTGCTTAAGATTACTGGATGTCCCTAGATTAAGTAAGTATACTGCTATCGGTAGTATCGACCGGTGATAAAAGATTGACTTACAAAATGAAACCAAAACAAAACAAGGAAAAAATAAAGTGATTGGCCCAATTACTACTATAAATTATCAAAGATTACTTGTTGCTATAGGTACAATAAAAGAAAGTATTCAGTATTTTCCTTCACGTTCTGCGGTTTGTTCTTGGGGTTTTTTGGCTCTTTATTTTATGCAGAAGGGGAAAAGTCATGCAGGTCGCCCCATATTCTTTGCCGCTGTGATTGCCAAAAGCATCCAGAGGAGCGTCTGAAGTGTACCTAAGTCACAGATTAAAATGCCTAAGTATGCCATATTCTTGGAAGACAAGCATCCACTTGTATCTACGCCATAACTACCACCTAAGCTTCTAAAACCTTGTTTGAAATCTTTCTCACGGCGCTTGTTGGTAGTTTTCCTCTTACGAATCCTACGATGGAGATGTTTATGGTGCCATACATTATATGTATATACATTTCCAGTGTTTGTAAGGATTTTTTTAAGAACAAGATTGTTATCTACAATCAGTTTATCAATGGTGAAATGAACGGCAATTACCTAATGAGTTTATCAAACCATGTTGGTTGACCAGGATGGTCGTTAGTGGTAGCATATTAAGGGCGACTGTCCATCAAATGAAGACGAATGACCGTCTCACGTAGCCATATTTTTCGAAATTGTCGCGCAACTAGGAAGAAGCAGCTATCGATCGTTTATGTGGTAATTGACTTAGATTATAAGTAGAATCCATGCATTTTCTCTATCAGAAATAACTTGGTTGGTAAATACCGTGGATACAAGCCATACATGCGGGGGTGGTAACAGCGTGAGGTTTTAGTTGTCAACAGTCTATATCATTAAGCTCAGTATCGGATAAAAATAAACGATAGCACCGTCGATATTTTCGTCATTCAATGTCGTCATAACACAACCTTATTTTCCTCAGCGAAGAGAATCCATAAACATTTTTACCAATTGGGAAATGTTGGGCCGAATGGTTTTAAGGCATAAATTGGTATTATGTTTACACTTGCAACCCACTTTATTATTATTTTAGCTGGCATATTCCACCATATCCGTATGGTATGGTAGGATAAAGATATAACTCGTAATCTCAATATAATTGCTTGACCGATTGATGATATCATACAGGAGCATCTTACAAAGTAGTGTCTAAAAATTCTCCGGAGTGCAGCACAAGTGGTGAGAACAGTACCTACGGAGGTACCATACTTGGTACTCATTGTAGCTGGAGCTATGTGATCGTTTAATTAAGTTATTAATTAATTTACGGCTTATGAGCTGTTTTGTATGGATATTGCCTCTACATGTGGAGACGATTTAATAGCTTTATATCAGTACAGAATGGTTGTTTTTATAAATTAATTAGCTGGCATTCTTCCTAAAAGTTATATTTTGAAAGAAAGAAAGAAAACTATATAACAATATTTAACATATTTAATTTATTGAATATTTAACATATTTAAACTATGTATTTCAAAGTTACATTCAATCATCGTCAATAAAAAGTACGTACCTATATAATATATGTATAGATTTTTTAAACCTGCAATGCTCTATAAACAAAGCTCTGTGTTTGCTCTTAAATGTTGATAAAATGAAACACGTATGATAGTTACTCTGGCCGGGCCGATATCGGCTCACGGCAGACAGTCGTTACTGCGCAGATACACGTACCACGACCGAGACGACCCACATGCATATGTGCTTATTGATTTTTAATTGCTCTCGTTTCAAATTTGCTCCACACTATTCTAGGCTTATCCAAGCGTCTGCATCAAATTTTATTTTCAGGAAGGTTAAAAACGCCACACAGAGTTATTCTTCTGCAATTAATTCATATTTAGGTCATAGAAGATGCTTAATAATTTTCTAATTAGAACCATAAATCTATGATTCAGCAAAAGCGGTTTTGTAACCCATCAGGACTTACAATAGATTATTTTATTAAACTATTGCTAGATATTTATCTCCGTAGTTCAAGAATTCTTGATATTATGGGCGTGTTGCCAAAGTCCAACGACCATTCAATATCCTTTGGCTGTATTACGTAAAGCCAAGCTCTTTGTGTGTCACAGTTCAAGTGTAGGTACGTTGCATTAGTCACTCGTAATAAAATATGTGCAAATAACGGTACGGGCAATACGACCTATTGGTGTCTACATTATGCCCCTGAAAACGTACTAGTGTTAATGACTTACTCATTGTTTTGATTAATACCTAAAATATTTCCATGAATTCATGCTTGACATACTGAAATAACATGCATGAAACATCGTTTCAAGGGAAATTACGGTTAATGATTAATACTCCTAGATCGTAATATTTTTATTCATTCATAGAGTTACGTTGTTTAAATTAAATTGAAGAGTTCGCTTGAACTAATTTGATACTAAATAAAATAATGAAAACTGCCATTTAACGTCTAAGGTGTCACTCGAATATTCTTTTTGTATAGGTAGACTCCTGGATCGTAATTTTTGTATTCATTCATAGAGTTACGTTTTTAAATTAAATTGAATAATTCGCTTGAACTAATTTGATACTAAATAAAATAATTATTACTGCCATTTAACGTCTAAGGTGTCGCTCGAATATTCTTTTTGTATATATATATGAAATACAAATATGAAATCTCCGCCTATTTTATTCAAAGAAATTGCTCGTCTACACCGGTAATATGGACTTGCTTTCTCCGGCGCCCATCCATCCTTTGCACAACATTTCATCAGTTCACAGGAAGTTTAAAGATGATGTAGGTAGTAAGGAACAAATATTCTCATTTGTTGTGCAATAATAAGAGAACCAGTTCGTTTATGTGCAAAAAGAATAAAATCAATTAGGATAATAGGTAACCTTTAGTCAATGTATTAATCTATATCCAAATAGGTTTGAAAACCAAAACCTACACCACTAATCCAAGAAACGTATCAGCCTACACTGACGTCACGGCTACAAGCCGTTATGTTATAGTGATGTAATCCACGCTATGATAATTTTTGATAGCAATTAACATGTTTTTATGCAATTAATTTATCACTGTGTTCATTAAACACGTATTTTAATTGGTGTTTGAGGTTGTATGCAAGTCTTGTTGTTGTTCCGCGTATAGTTATGGTTGGTACTTGTGAAGGCGCGGCGGCATCTGCAAATAAATTACTTCCCAGCGTTTCATAAAAACAGGGTGATATTATTTTTATATATTATGTAGTTTTTGCGACCTTTACGTAATTGCTATGTCGGTTTGTATTGAAGAGAATAATTAGTGCTTTTGCACCAGCATAAGCAGTAACATTGTGAATCATTGTTTCAGTTTTGGAAAACACTCGGGCAGAAATAGAATTGAAGTGGATTCGAGTTTTACTCAGTAAAAGCTAAAGCACCTGGGCTATTCGTTTCATTGATTAATGATCAATACTTACTGGTTAGTTGTTTCTTTGCTGTGTTGTAAGATTAGCTACTACATTACACTAGACTAATGAGGTCATTAGTTAGAGGTGTATTGATACCAGTACACCTCAACCGTATCCTTCCGGGCATACAGTCGTGATGGTATATTGTCGTCAAAGTTTGTTCTATAGATTTCAGCCTCATTTTAAAAGGTGTCTGAAGCGAGCCATTTATTATGTCTAAGTAAGTACATATTTAAAATGAAAGCTCTCTCTCTTTTTTAAAGTTAAATGTTATTGCAACACGTAACACGAAGTTGGCTTCCCTGGAAAGTATTTCAACACAAACAACCGATCCTGATTTCTCAACTCAGGGAGAGTTTCTCTTTGAAATGTTTTACGTAACGTGACTTAGAATAATACATTTCAACTTGTTTGTAATTAATTTGCAGATTGGGTTACAAATTGTTTCTAAAGCTAACAAATATAGAATAATTGTTATGAGAAAGGTTTCAAAACAATCTGATTGCTAAACAAAGACTTCTACCTGTGACATTCAGACGCAGAGACGGTCATGTAAGGGTCCTTAGTGAGTCGCGAAACAGATAATGAAGACACAAAAACACAGTCAACCTTGTAGTTAGTTCCTTGTTATGGGTACGTACATAACAAATGATTCCCAAGTATGTATTTACAGCACGGTGAGTCACAAGTCGCACGGTTAGTGATAAGCAGCAGCATTGTACTCAGTGCTTAATCATTTGTGTAGCCCCTATAATATTGCCATACATACCTATTTCTGGGTACACACCAATTAACGCTGTCGGCCAAAATTTCACATTTACTGAACCGAGGTTCATTAATTTTGACTGTAACGCATGTACTGGTGTATTCGCTGTAACGGCCTTTAAATTTCCGAACAGTGGAAATGAAATTGATAGTCCGGTGGGATTCATTGTTTTCATGAACCAAGTTGTATCTATTGTTGTTAATTGCATGAGTAATGAGCGTTCTGTTCAATAATTAAATCGGTCCGTAATTGTAGGTACTGCCACGACCCACGCCCACAAACTTTTACAAAGAAATGACACATCGCTCGTCACTTCCGCTTTTTTACTGTTATTTATAATATCAGCATGTTCGATTGACCTAATTTTAAAAATAGGTATTAGGTAGACCTCCATTACCCTTAGATCAGATTCAGATCAGATCGCAACATAACTTCGTTAGTAACTATATCCCGATACATGTAATATCATAATAGTCAGTTATGACGCTTACGGGAAGAAATGGGGTGATCTATTATTAGGTGGAAACCACACGTGGAGCCGGGGATGTGATACGTGTGACGTATTTGGAATACTCGTAAACAAGCTCAAGTAATCAGTCCGTGCGCTTTTTATCATTTTGATCTTCATCGTTTATAAAAACAAGCTGATATGTGTACCCTAGGTCCTAAACCCTGTGTCCTTAGTGTTTATTGTTTTCTTTTCAATTAACTGTCATATCGGTAGAATGATAATATTTATTTATACAAAATATTTATATATGCAGAATAAAGAAAAAATAAGTAGGCACCATTGTCTTTCTTTGCCATTGAAAACAACGCGCTATGTATATTTACGAATAATAAACCTGGAGTTAATGACAGCGGTGTAAAGCGGGCTTTCAAAAGCATAAATTTCGAATATTTCCTCCTCGAATTGCTACTTTTCTTGAAGGACTAAAGAAAAAGATATTCATTTCACCACAAAAGAATTTTTTAAAGGCCAATTAAGTCGTAAGGGAGACCGGTATTGCTCCCTACTAAATACTCCAGGAACGCAAGTCCAAAATAGCAGTTATTTGAATTCAGTGGTTGTTACGAAATACACATTTTTGAAATAAAATGTAATCCTTACGGTTTTTCAATATGAGCTTATGCAATATTACATAAAAACAATTATATCTGTGATTGAAATGAGATTATTTGGAATAATACGTGCTTCGTGGAGAATCTAAACGTCAATTGTCCATAACATCACGTACTATTTATCACTGGCTGATGTTCATTGTAATAAGAACAAAGATCTGTTTGTTGCACATCCCTGTTTTTGTGTAAACGATGATGCAAACCCGTAATATGATGTCAGATGAATTTTACATAAGAAATTTTAACTAGAACAAGATTATACTGCCATTACAAACAGTACATTATAAAATGTAATACTTCCATATACATGGGCACTAGAATATTACTATCGGAATATACAATAGAGCTTGATTTATTTTGACCATAAAGTTCTTACAAGAAACGCTATAAGAATTTACATAATCAATCATTTCATATAAAATATTGCCTTTAGAGTACAATGATCTTCCGCCTTTAAACAAAAAAAGTTGGAATACACCATAAAGCAGCAGGAGGCACAATGTCAGTCACGCCCGCAGATGTGCGTTTCGACATTTTGTATAAAAATGAACAACCTTGTGTGCTCGGCAATGAACCTCCGCAAAAAATATATAAAAAATTGAAATGACTATTGTTTTGTCCGATGTATGAAAATCTGGTCGTTATATATCTTGCACGGCTCATGTTTTTGTATGTTTGCTATTGTTAGCGGTGATACGATCACAAGATTTCGCTAATTGTGGTGCATGAAGCGACTCTCGAATGTTCTTTGCACTGTCTCAATGCTGCAACGATTCCCACCGGTAAAGAAACCACTAAAGAAAACGACATCATATCATGAACTGGTTTTCTGACTCCTACGAGTATGTTTTAATAGAAACCGTTTCTAAATATGGTGTGCTATTCAAATAGGTCACAAGCTCACATGGTTAATAGATGTTGTGCTGACGTGGCTTCATGAGCTAAATAAACACTTTTATAGACAGATAACTAGTTGAAATATTTTTTAGGGGCGGATGCCTTTTAATTAAATAGAGATTAAATCGAACTAGTTTATTGATATGTGATTTAGAACAGCACACGCAATCACGGTTTATAAATGAGGACTACTGTTAAAGATGAACTTAGATTATCATTTTTTTAAGTAGGTGCAGATACAGATAGATACTGCAAATACCTATACATAATCGGCATAATTTATCTACATATAATAAACAATATTACTCACTTTACAGTATTGATTTTAGACGGTTATAACATTTACACAAATATCGGGGTCGACGTAATGTCGCACTAGTTATAGTGTTGACTTAGGTAGAGTTGCAATTTATGCAAGTGTTGCTCCTAAAACCTTTTTTTATCTTTGTTATGTTGATGACAAAAGTATTGAATTGGCCCCATTAAAAAGGCTGCAATGGATACGTCTAGACGATCTTTCCGAGTTTCAAAGTTTAAAATTGTTGTGCGTATTTTTTGCCAATAGGCAATATGCGAAAAGATGTCAGTTACTGTACTTACTATATTAAAATTTGTTCCGTAGGTGCTTTAGTAGTTTAATAAAGTTACGAAATTCCATTCGATTTTGTCCCCAAATCATCATCACCTAGCCTAATCCCGTAATCGGATGTCGGTGTCGGCTTCTTGTGCAAACTATTGTGCTGTTTATCAGTATTTTACTCGAAGCAACTGCCGTCCAGACCTGATGGGTACCTAATATAAATAATCGAAATCCTTGGTTTTCCGGTTTTTCGGCCTTCTGCCGACCACTAAGGTTTGTCGTACTTATTCGCATCTATGACAAAAGGGACCGACGTCTTAACGTGCTCCGATGTGTATAAAATGGTCACATATAGACTGATCGCATCAAACAAACTTTAACCTCAATTTGGCTCTCAAATTTTTTTATGTATTGATTTCTGACATTTACGCGAATATTATACATTGAAATAAAACTACTTTTTTTATGTAGGTATTCAACTTTAAGCGCAAAAGCAGCTTGTTGATACGATATTACTGGTACTGGTATACTTAGTAAATAGTGAATTATTACCAATAAATACATCAAATAACAGTAAATCCCAGAAAACACAGAGCTTATTGAAATATAACACGAGCTTGCGTCATCCGGGTCATGACACTGGGACTCAAATCAAGTTTGTTTACTGTGATACTCGAAAAATCTATGTTTCGTCTACATAAATCTTGTACAAGTAGATACTGTCTTATAGTTGAATGCGGGTAGGTGATTAAAAAGACCTTCCACCAGAACAATTGCACGTCGATGTAGGCAGCACAATTCAGTGCGTTTACGCCATCTGTTAAACATTTACGCTATCTTTACGCGAAAGCAATAGTGCCTATAATGGCTTACTTATTACGATATTATGGTTGGCTTATTGTGGGGCCGATTGTATTGGCTGTATTGCTTAAGTGTGGGTAGTACGTTCGGATCGTCGCACGCGCAACCTCGAATAATATTATTTTTAGCCGCAGGAAGGTTCTCTGGTTCGTTTTCCGTGCGCATGTGTGTATATCGCTTACATAAAACATGATGCGCAGCCCGTCAGGAATACACTGAATATTCAACAATATTCTAGTTCCGCGTCAACCTATGCGCTTAACCCTAGTCTACAAGGTATCAACCTCATTATGGTATAGGTACCTCCTTATCAAATATAATCCGTTGGGTAAATATTAGACCTACGTCCATGTTTGGTATTATCACCTGTTATCGCTTCTAGTTTGCCTAACAGTAAAAGTGACCTCTTTTTAACGACAACAACGCAAAAGAGAGCTTCAGAATCGGACGCTAAAACTGAGTAAATATTTTCACTTCACAGGTCCACGACGAAAACGCGGTTGGCTTCGATATATCTAGCAACGGCAAGTTTATGATGTCCTGTTCATCAAAGAACGATATGGTCCTATGGGACCTGAAGGGGCAACAACTGGATAGGCTCGACACGTACCTGATGACTACACATACGGCCAAAATTTCACCGTGCGGCCGTTTTGTGGTAGCGACAGGTTTTGCACCCGATGTCAAAGTGATGGAGGTGTGTTTCACAAAGAACGGGGAGTTTAAACAAGTGACAAAGGCATACGAGCTGACTGGGCACTCTTCAGGTGTGTACGACGTTGCCTTCGACGTGGACACGTCACACATCGCCACTATATCGAAGGACGGCACGTGGAAGCTATATCATACAAAGAGTAAGTATATGACATGTAAAGTTAATGCGCAAATGCTTCCTTATTATCACTTGCATTTAACGTACGTATAGAATTAAGACGTGACTAAGGACGAATATGTAAAGTAACTAAGTAGCACGTATGTGACGTCAACGTCGGAGGGTTGACTTGCAATTAATGTCGTGTTCTTTTATTTTGATAAACGTTCAAATTAATGAGAACACTAGTTAATGCATTGTTCTTTTATCAGTTTTATTGTGTCATTAACTTCAACTGGTAATTTAATTCTTGAATACTACGTTCTTATACATTACATCTGTTACGTAGAATAAATAGTTCTTATTTGTTTACATAATAGTCGGAAGTCCGACTGCTACGCTTCAAGTTCTTGGTTCGATTCCCAGGTAGAGCAATGTAATTGGTTTTTCTATGAAATCCTCAGTAGCTACAAACCTGCTACTGACTTCGGGCCCGGTAAAAGGCAATAAACTCGCCCTTAAGGGGCTCCTTACTAAGTAATAATTACGCTGATCAACCCATCTGCAAGGTTAAGCTGCATTAGCCGCAGCCAGTCTGTGGATGGTGACCATTCTTAACAATTTGAGACCCCCTCATCCTCGGAGAGTACGCAAAGATGTCGGTCCCGGGTTTCATACGATCATCTATGAAAGTCGTTAGTGGTAGTCAGAAACCCAAATAGCTTGACAACCAGTTCATCCTCATGATACCGGTATAACCTAGAAATTGGTTGCGGAGGTCTGATGGCAGTCATTTCGTGTATAATACTGATATTCAGGCGCATATGGTTATAAATGATATTTATTTCTGTAAGAAGATCTTTTAAAGACACTTTTACATTACGACCTCTGACAAGAAACACCGAAACAAACTCAGAGAATCATAGTCTCAAAGTCCAGACATAGAATAGTACCTAACAATTATGTGAGTGTTACAATGTCTGAAATGACTTTTTGAAGAAAGAGCTATAGCGGCTTTGAGTAGACCAGTCCCACCCGACGGCACGCATGCATACTGATGCAGTACACAATGACTGTATTGTGTACTGTGGTATGGTTTGATTGGAAGCCGACCCCAACATAGTTGGGAAATGCTCAGAGAATGATAATCTCACCCTTAACATATCGGCGAACTTAGGTTGTACTTTACACCTCTGCCCAAGGGCGTCGTCGGGTTCAAAATCGCCCGTCAATAGAATCAAAATTTTTTTGGGTTATTAGATAATAGGCTAAATCGTAAAGTAATACGGAGATATTACTTTACGATTTGTGAGCGTTCCTGCATCTTCAATCGGCTGCTGCCTGTACCTACCTCGCTACGCTTTTGCCCTGCCTAACTCTTCGGAGAATACAGGCGTGAAGGTATGTTATGTTATGGGTACGTGTTTACTCGATACGTGTGTCCACTATTGATTATACTGATTTGCGCAGAATAATCCTGCACGCAACTGATGTCTATGAAATATAATCGTCACATGGATTCATAACAAACCCACGTGTTTATTTCCTAATGATATTGTCAATGTTGTTGTAAAAATATGTGTTTTGATTGGCGAATAAAAATATTGCGTATATTATGAAGGTCAGATCTCACATAATAATTATTATAGTATTTGTTTTTCATCTTATAAACACGTCACGTGTGTTTTAATAATTCATCTCGTAGTTATGTGTGGTCCTTATTATGAAGATATTGACGTATAAATAGATAACAAAATATTTTTGGTCAATTTTACACATCACCATCTTCTCCCAAATTACGCAGAGCTTGTACTATGTGTACTAGACAATGTATACTTACCTATACATATACTTTTTCTGTAAATACTTAGATATAATACATAAGAAACACAAATACCAGTGCTCTACGAGGAAACGTTGTGTTGGTAGTGGGTCGACTTTGACCCTTATACTTCCATCCCAACTATTCCTCTTTCGTTTTACAGGGTCGGCAATGCGCAAGTGACACCCCTGGTGTTGCAAGCGTCTATAGGCTACGGTAACCGCTTACCATCAGGTGGGCCGTATGCTTGTTCGCCACCTTATTAATTAATTGGATTTGCAAGATCCGCGTAGGTATATAATGTATATGTATGGTGCACGTGCGTCTTCTAATAGGAAGCGAGGAGGGGCCTCGTCCTTTGAAAGTGTTCAGCGAGCGCTGGATCACAGCCTGTCATGAATATCACGAAGCCCATGACCGTGACATATAGAGCTAGAGAAACAAGTTCGGTTTTTAGTCGGTAGGAGTTCAACATACCTTGCCACCTCCCCAGGTTGACGATTTTCCATACTATAATAAAAACAACAGGTATTATAATATATACGTTTGTCTGGGTGTTTCTTATGTATTATAAGTATGTATTTACAAAAAAAAGTATATAAATATTATATCCATTGTCTAGTACCCATAGTACAAGCTCTGCTTAGTTTGAGACTAGATGATGCTGTGTAAAATTGTCCAAAAATATTTATTTTATTATTTATTTATATACTCCATAGTATAAAACAAAGTCGCTTCCCGCTGTCTATCCCTATGTATGCTTAGATCTTTAAAACTACGCAACGGATTTTGATGCGGTTTTTTTTTAATAGATAGTGTTTCAAGATGAAGGTTTATATGTATAATACATGTATGTTATTAGTACATTGCACCCGTGTGAAGCGAGGGCGTGTCGCTAGTTATGTATATGTTACGCTCAAAGATCGAAAACGCTTATTGAGCGAAAAAACAGCTCACAACGCCTTGTGATGATATTAGAAAGTAGAAGTAGCAGCTTAATAATCAGTTGTTAGCTTTGTTTTAATTTAAACTGGCATCGAAACTTATATTTATTTAAAAAAACCTAACAACCTAACCTAGCTTAAGTAGGATTTTTTTATTATTTAGTTTTTATAATTCCTTGCATTTTGTGAGCTGTTTTTTCGCTTAAAGAGCTTTTTCGATCTTTAGGATTTTCAGGATAATATACTTATGTATATTATCCTGAAAGGGCTGTCTCTACAATGTGTGGACGGGGGCACCGCAATCGCACTCAGGTGAGTTTGCTATGCCACTCTGTGCAGATGGTAATTGGATCTGGCCACCCCTGTACGGATCCGGTTAAGGTTCCGGTCCGATTCTCAGGAGGTCTGGAGGGTCTGAACCAACTTGCGCCTGGTGCCAAGGATTGGACTGGCTAACGAAATCAGATCTGGAGTTGTGAGCAACAAATAAATAACACTTAGCAGTAGCGCCATACGACGATTATGACGTACATTATCATTATATTTTTCCTGTTCCCAGTGTTTTATTTTATGCAACTTCATCGTAACTATCTACGTTGTCAGTGCATTGTTAAATGTTATCTCACCAAAAAACTGATCCGTTCCAGTCGAAAAATTTAAAAACTAATTATTTTCTGTTGAACCAGTGGCGTCTTTATTTAGGTTCGGTTATCTATTCCAAAGCAACCTTGTTAATTTCGAAATCTACTTAATTAGGTGCGCATTGACGTAGGTCAGGGCTACAACTTACATTGAAACCAAATAGATTCCTCTATTCGCCATTTATTTATTTCGCCAAAATCAGCTGATTCAGACACATTAAATAACCTGCTTTACGGGGAATTTTGATGGAAAACTTCGTTTATTACTTACGGCTGGGAATTACTAATGGCGAACGAACACGTCATATGGGTCAATCCCAGATACCAGACCTTGTTATATTTCTTTATAACTACGATGTCACGATGTTTATTTAAATTTTATTACTCCATTAGAATGTGTTTATAGGTAGACATGTTACCGCTAAGACATTTCCATTTCTAGTGACTACTTAATTAAACATGCTGATGATTATTAAAAGACGGAGTTGTTTAGCTGTTTATCGTGTCAAAACTTGTGTGCTACTAGAGCTTTTATCCTATAGTTTAAATGAACAGCTTTTTAGAATAAGTAATAGCCCAAAATACATATAATATCTTAATAGTATAAGATAGACTGCCTCATTAATCTAGTGGTCCTAAGCGCGACCGCTACGCTAGAGGTCCTGGGTTCGATCCCCAGGTCGAGCAAAGTGTTATTGGGTTTATCAATGAAATTCTCAGTAGCAGCTCGGAGTCTGGATTTGTGCCCGGTTAATGGCAATAGGCTCGCCCCCTATTACATGGGACCTAAACATACCGGCGAAATGTGGGTGTATATTAGTACACCTCTGCCTAACCCTTCGGGGAATACAGGCGTGATGGTATGTATGTATGTATGTAGTATAAGTCCTAATACCCTTTGACGACCTCTGTGGTTTAGCGGTTCGAGTGCTGATCATGGGGTTGTGGGTTCGATTCCCAAAGGACACAAATATTTGTGCGGATAAAACACGAGTATTTGTGTTTGTCTGGGTGTTTCTTATGTATTATAAGTATGTATTTACAAAAAAAAAAGTATATAAGTATTATATCCATTGTCTAGTACCCATAGTACAAGCTCTGCTTAGTTTGGGACTAGATGGTGTTGTGTAAAAAAAATGTCCCAAAAATATTATTATTATTATTATTAATGAAAGGCGGTCGACATACTCCACGCTGGCTGTTGTGAATTGCCAGATTTTTCAGAAACTTCAAGAATATTAATGAATCTCTTAGACGTTTTATCACGATGGTTATTCGCGCTAGCAGAGGCCCAACTTCATTACTTCAATAATATTGAACTAGAATAGGCGATCAATGGCACTAAATGACACAAGGACTGATGGTTTTGGTAGACAAAACTGTCAAACATCAACAATTTTAAACATTGAATGATGATTTTGATCAAGATGATTACAGAATTGGTCCACCAGGGCATGTAGACAAGTTGCAACAATCTATCGTTGGAACCGACGAACCAATCGAAACAAAATGTGAGGCAATTAAATTTATAAATGCCTGATTTGTCGGAAGCTCGTCATATACCTACTAGGTATTAGAAATTAAACTATAGGTATACAAGCGAATTCTTTGAGAGGGCGCGTTAATGGCCTAATCCGAAACTAAAAGGAATGGCAAAAATACTCTAAAGTAGTCGCGGGCTCGATTTCGATGTATATTCTATATTGTTATGCCATCAGATAGTGTCGCTAATAAGGATCAAATCCTGTGAAAAATAGTATCTTTGTTAAAAATGAACTGTTGCCTTTAAATAGTAGTTGAAGGCAACAGCTCATTTTTAACAAAGATACTATTTTCTTTCAATATATAAAAATGCCTGATGTGTCGAAAGCATTCTTAATAAGTTCATTTTGTCTCTATTCGTTTATAGATTCAAACGTCAAATTTACCGTCCCTTGAGCGCTCTTATGTCGTCAATCACTAGTGTATTAGAATATTCAGATTAATAAATTCACACTAAATCTATTAAGAATTTTGCTCTGAAATAATTTACTGATGTAATCTTGACATCAGTTCCTCAATCATTCAATTTTAACATTTAAAACAATTTGTTTTTAATATTTAAAGCACGATAAGATTTAGAATGGTCGTTACAACAAATTGATTTTCATTAGCATATTGTTACGAGCTGGGGTTCGGGATAAATTAAATGACACCAATTTAACCGATAAACAATCAAAACTTTAATTGCTCACACGAACACAAAACACAAATCACCAGTATGTCGCTATACTAGTTCACTTCACAATTCAATATCGCACTGTAGTCACTTCGTAATTCGCTTCGATCTTCACTTGTCCGTGTCCACAATTGAACTGCCTTGCCGGCCCCTTAGGACCGGTATTTATATGGCTCAGAAAGTTCCAGAATCGAATAATCCCGAAAATGCTACAAAAAATACGAGTAGGTACTCGCGCGCCTATTGTTTCGCGGGCGTTGACCTCGGCCTATTGTGTCGCGAGCCGCGTGTCCTTGAGGTATTGTTATAGGCACTTATAGATATAAGTACCTACCTATACCTACGCGAGTGTCGAGATTAAACTTCCACGCGTTTCTAGAACCTTCGTGAGCCATCTCAGTCGTTCTCTTACGTATCCGGCGTAACACTGCCCCCTCCTAAGACATGCTCGTCCCGAGCATTATTAGATCCGTGATATCGTGCCAAGCGATCCACATGAACGATCTTCGCAGCACCTCTTTGTCCCTTTTGAATTCGGTAGGTGACATCGTTGATCTTAGTCACGACTCGGTAGGGACCGTCCCATTTTGGCTGTAATTTGGGTGACTTTCCTTTGCTGCGCACCGGGTTATGTAGCCACACTAGGGAACCTTCGTCGAAGCCTTTATTGTTCATCTTGCGGTCGTAGCGGGTCTTCGTTTTCTCGGACGTTTGTTGTCCTGACTGTCCGACGTGCTCTGAACTTCCTTTTCGTACTTCACTAATTGTTCTTAAAGTTCGCATGGGTACCAGTACTACAGCCTCTTTCCGGTCATCAGTGTACTTGCCATTTCCGTTCATCCTCCAATTTTCAAAGCAAGGTCTACTCGGGAACCTCTCGCTAGATCTTCGTTTCGGGCAACTCATCCGGAGATGACCTCTTTCTCCGCAGAGGTGACATCTCGGAGCGGCCGACCTATTCCTTTCCTCATTAAGTCGATCCTCCTTCCGTACACGACCTTTCCAGCAACCAGCCTTAACGTGGCCTTTCTTACCACAGGAGTAGCATCTAGGTCCTGTTACAATCTTCTTAACACGATAGGTTCCACAGTCATGTCTTGCTGCCTCCACCTCCAAGGCATGAGCCACGGCGTCCTTCAACGTTTGAGGGTGCGCTAGTCTCACCGAAGCCCTTATCTCCAGATCTTTTATTCCGTTGATGAACGCATCTACCAGGATAACGTCAATAAGTGCAGGCTTAGAGCGGTACGCTTTCCGGACCAATTTCTCAATTTCCAGAGACCACTGCTGTAAGGTCTCTGCATTTCCCTGTACACGGCTCCTCAACTGAGCACGAAACACATGCTCCAGGTGTGCGTCACCGTATCTTCTCGCTAAAACCTCAATCACCTGCTCATAGGTCACATCCTTCCCGAGAACCTCTAGAACAGTCAAGGCTTCATTGCGAAGACTTAAAATAACTGCAGTCATGGCCTGTTCGTTTGTCCACCCATTTGCCTTCTTAACAGCTCCTAGTTGAATCTCATATGCAGACCACGAAGACGTTCCATCGAATGGTGGCAACTTGAATTCACAACGTGAAGGCATCGTGGAACCACCAACCACAGGAGTCACAATTCTGTTTCCTGCCTTGAGATCACTTAAAGTCTTCTTTATATCAGATATTTCCACTTTGGTTTCGGAAATCCAACTGTCGTGTTGTTTAACTTGCTCTTTCACCTCCTTGAGCTCTTTGCCAAATGTCGCTTGAACATCCTTTAAAAACTGCATTTGGTCGTCTTTATCACGCTGTAATTGCTCCTGCAATTGACGCGTCTGCTCCTCCTTGTCCTTTTGCAGCTGCTCCCGCAGTAGGCGGGCCTGCTCTTCTTGCTGACGGGCCTGCTCCTCCTGCTTACGGGCCTGCTCCTCCTTGTCCTTTTGCAGCTGCTCCCGCAGTAGGCGGGCCTGCTCCTCCTGCTTACGGGCCTGCTCCTCCTTGTCCTTTTGCAGCTGCTCCCGCAGTAGGCGGGTCTGATCCTGCATCAGCGCCATCAAGGCCGACAAGTCGACCGCAGGTGCTGGAAGGGCTCCATATGGACCAGCGACCGGATCTAACGTCGGCTGCCGAGGGCCCGAAGGTTGTGACGGAGAATCTCCAAACCGTCTCTGGTCCATCTCTTGCTGCCGCTGACTCCTGGTACGAATACCGTCCGTATCTTCCTTCGGTAGAACTGGCATAATTTATCCCACTTCTGACACCAATTGTTACGAGCTGGGGTTCGGGATAAATTAAATGACACCAATTTAACCGATAAACAATCAAAACTTTAATTGCTCACACGAACACAAAACACAAATCACCAGTATGTCGCTATACTAGTTCACTTCACAATTCAATATCGCACTGTAGTCACTTCGTAATTCGCTTCGATCTTCACTTGTCCGTGTCCACAATTGAACTGCCTTGCCGGCCCCTTAGGACCGGTATTTATATGGCTCAGAAAGTTCCAGAATCGAATAATCCCGAAAATGCTACAAAAAATACGAGTAGGTACTCGCGCGCCTATTGTTTCGCGGGCGTTGACCTCGGCCTATTGTGTCGCGAGCCGCGTGTCCTTGAGGTATTGTTATAGGCACTTATAGATATAAGTACCTACCTATACCTACGCGAGTGTCGAGATTAAACTTCCACGCGTTTCTAGAACCTTCGTGAGCCATCTCAGTCGTTCTCTTACGTATCCGGCGTAACAATATTAAAGCCTAATCAATAGATCCTAAAATATGATAAAGTCATGTTAACCTTTTGACCGCCACGTCAATAACGAAAATCCATGTTCTCTACGACAAGCGACAAATTCTAGTATCTAATAATAGGTAAAAAAAAAACAACAAATTTTTGTATAGGTATTTATTTTGAACTAAAAAAAGTGGTATTTTTGACATTTCATGCCGTTGTTGGTGTCGTGAGCAAATTTTAATTTGACGTCTATGGACGTCCGTGGCGGTCAAAGGGTTAATATACTTTTTGCAAACTCCTTGTTTAAGAGAACAAAAAAGCTTAGGTCGTGTCGGCAATCCTTTCTACGATTCTGATATGTTTCGTCTATAACCACATAATTAATTTACTCTCTCGTTTGAGGGTTTTGCTACTATCTAACTACTATCTAACTACTATCAGTTTATTTCTAGATATCGGTATAGGCCTATTCTGCGCCTTATTCTTGCCTAAAATTTTCTCGGCGTCAGCTCCCCATGACTGCTTTTATTGTTATGAGATCAGCTTTACCGACTAAGCAATTATTTTTAGGCACGTGCGTTTTGCAAGAAATGCCAACTTTTAAAAACATTCTTGGGAAGACGTTTTTAATAAAGATTTCTTTCATTGCATGAGAACTGGAGACAAGGAGTTCACAAGAGTCCATTTTTATGGCGATTACTTTTTTGTGGACACAGTTGCTGTTTACGGTGATAATGCTAAGAACGACTTCGAATATCTATAATATAAAGGTCCAATGATTAATCTATTATTGTTGATATTCCAGTTGACTACGCCCGTGGCGAGTCCCCGCATGTCCTCGAGACGGGTACCTACGGGCAGTCGGCGAACGCCCCGCACATCGCCCTCTCACCCAACGCAGAAGTACTGGCGGTGTCCGTGGACTCCTCCGTAGAGTTCTATGACACCTACACCGGGAAACTGTACGATACCGTCGAAAATATTTACTCTGGTAAGTTTTTAAGGATTATTATGTAAGCAGTGATAGCCTAGCGGTATGACCTTGGACTGCCAAGTCGACGGTCTCGAGTTCGAACCCAAGGCACGCACCTCTGACTTTTCGAATTCATATGCGTATTAATAATTAATTATCACTCGCTTAAACGGTGAAAGAAAACATCGTGAGGAAACCTGCATACCTTAGAGATTTTTCTCGGCGGTTTGTGAAGTCTGCCAACCCGCACTAGGCCAGCGTGGTGGACTATAGCCTAATCCCTCTCAATATGAGAGGAGCCTAGCAGTGGGACAGTATATGGGTTGATGATGAAGTTCTTATATCCAACAAGTATTGATCGAGACTTCTTTGGTATATTTAGATATTATGAAAGTTACTTTTTAAGGATTTTATCGCGTTACATTGATATTATTAATCCAGTTTACCCGTGACCATAGACGCTGTAAGGGGGAAACGTCGGGATTAATAATATCAATATAACGCGATAAAATCCGTAAAAAGTAGTTTTATTTCAATGTATAATATTCGCGTAAACGTCAGAAATCAATTATGAAAGTTTCTGATAAAAAGCCCCAGTTTCAGGTTCTAGGCATAAACCCTAAAAGCGTTGGCAATTATGCATAAAGTAAATACCACTGTACACCTACGTACTTTGAAGTAATCAAAAATTGGTTGAAAATGTTATAATGTCACAATTCTCCTTTGTAAGTGTAAGCGACGGAATGTAGCTAGTGGTTTCTGTAGAACTCTGCTTTCATTGTTTACGGAAATATCAATAGTCGATTTTAATAGAAATATAAAACGCTACAGTTAATTTAGTGTCATTTAACCTTGACGACAAATAGATTCTGTTGGGTATTAAATCTAGATTAAGAATTACATCAATATTGATCTAGGTCTTTTTTTAGTAGGATTCATTTACGTAAGTAGGTTGTACTACAAATTATGATTGACTAAGTCGTGAAATACTAGGCGTTTCCAATACAAATCGCTCAGAACAATATCAAATATATAAACAAAAGTGAGGCCTATTCTACGGTTTTAATGGACGTGTAACTTTTGTATTTTTAACTCGGCGCCGAGGCTACAGGAGGCCGTGAATTATTAAATAGGCGATTCAAGGCATCGTTATCGATCACCTACCTGCACTAATAGCGCCTATAAATGCATGAGTTGTGATAAGGATGACGGCTATTTATCAAAATTAACCGGTATTAATACCTACGTAATCAAGCTAATGTTTTCCTTGTTATTTTTGCAGGATTAATAAACTACATGAAATTTGACGCAAGCGGAAAATACCTGTTTGTTTGTGGCGATCGGGCTGTTCGAGTACTCCACAATGTATGTGGGTATTACACCACCATAGCAAGCTGCACTAGGCTTCTTGGATCCAAACAAACCTCTGCCACTGTAGAACGACAGAAAAGAACCATCCAGGAATGCAAAGAGGCCCTTGCAAAATTCGGCAAGTAACGCCATCTGTTTTTATTAGACGTACGCTACTACAGTCTCGTCGACATTGCATTTACTGCTCGGATAGATTTATAATTAAGTTTTTTTTTTAACCTTATACACATAATACATGTAATGTAATCATTGTCAATGTTGCCAGATCGTACAAATTCCAATGAATTTAATCTAGGGGAATGAATGAAAGTATGAGCTAATTATTTATACATATTATATTTAAAAAAAATCAAAAAATATAATCAATATTGGAGAGAATTTTCATTTTAATTTGGCAACTTTGACGATGTGTTTGTAGGAAAATAATGTTAGTTCATTATTATATTTGATCATACTTGACTTTCTAAATGTTGATCTCGGGCCAAAAGTATTCTGAAGTTTATATTAAAAAATCCTATAAATTAGCAAAAGATGAATTTGTATACCAGTACGACTGAAGGATTACGTAATATCGGAGAAGCAGCAGTGACAATTTACATGTCAATTGTATTACTGCTTTTGTAAGACTAATACGATAAACATTAGGTATATAACTAATTGAAAATAGTTCGAGACATCATAGTTACAGTTTTTTTTTTCATTTGTAAGTTCTTCTTGGTACCTATGAAATGGTTCCTAAAATAAGACTTTTCCACTTTACCCAACTTCGTCCTTGCATTGTTCCTTCTAGATTAATTTTTTTTTTGTATCCATTCAATATATAACAGTTTTAACACTTGGAATCTCGCGGCATTTTCAGAGACGATTTAAGCAACAAGCTGTGATATACTAGTAATTTATGTCGTACGAATAGAAATTCAAAATTCAATGTAGAATCTATCGAAATTTGATTCGATTATGATCTTAATACACATAAATAAATTTAGGATTTTAATAATATTAGACGACGGACCGTGGTAAATAAAAAAAAATCTATGGTAAGAGAGTAAGAGTGTATAAAATAACATTTCAGTTTTAATTTTTTTGTTATTTGGGGTAATTTCAGAAAAGTTGTTATGAAAATTGACATGTTAAAAGTTATTTAGGAAGTTACTGGAAATCTGGTGTCATTATTCCTAAATTGTTAATGATTTCAAGTAAATCCAGGGTCGGTTTTCACAACCGCTGCGCCGCGTCATAGTTCAGGTCTTTACGTAAATACTTACAAATTATATTGTTATTGATAGTGGCCGATGTGTGACGTCGCCCCTGCATGCGAGTCGATATTATAATTAAGTCAAGGAACTGAGTAAGGTTATTTTTTATAAATATTTCTTGCACATATTTTCGTGCAATGATTGGTGTTTTCTCCCAGTGATAATCTCTGATGCTACGTTTAGTTTCATAACTGATTTGTCAATAAATGATATGTTTATTAAGTGGTATTTATTTTAGCGCAATGCGTTGAATTTATGAAGCGAATTAAGCTAATTGTTACTTTACTAGTCTACGTGAGAGCTCGTACTAGCACCTCTCTCTTTTCTTAAGGAGAATCGCTAGAGATATTGTCTTACATCAATATGGATTATATTACAACAAAATGTAGCACTCGCAATAAAAACGAATTTTACAAGTTTTATAATATGAAAACTAAGAGGATTTTGGCATAGCATGATACTTACATTACATTACATAATGTCTAAAGCATTTTATTTAATGTCTACTAACCTATGTATTGCTTATGTACTTGCCTATGTACTGCTTATGTACTTAAGTACCTATGTACTGCTTATGTACTTAAGTACCTATGTACTGCTTATGTAATTAAGTACCTATATACCTACTGCTTATGTACTTACCTATGCACTACTTATGTACTCACCTATGTATTGCGTATAAGGCTTTATTTAATCTTACATGACAAAAAGTAAACAAACAACATACTTTTTAAATTATTTCTTCGGCAATACGAAATATTTTTGTTTTTAGACAGTTTTACGCAGCACCATCTAGTCCCAAACTAAGCAGAGCTTGTACTATGGGTACTACTAGTCAATGGATTTAATACATGTGTACAAACTTTTTTGTAAACACATACTTATAATACATAAGAAACACCCAGCCAAAATACAAAGTATTACAAACACTTATGTTCATCACATAAATATTTGTGTCCTGTGGGAATCGATCCCACGACCTCGTGTTCAGCAATCCGACACTCGAACCGCTAGACCACAGACGTCGTCAAATATATTGATTATTATTTGAAAGTGGTTAATAGTGTAGTTATTTATTTTGTAAATGGCCTTTATTACCTTATGTGCGGTTTTCCCTATTACATTCTTTGGTATTTTACTTAAAACATACCTATTCTTAAAGTCACCTTATTTTTTCAATTGTTCTACAAATTCAATGAGGTTAATTTGTTTAAACGTGTTTGTTATATACAGCGGTCACCAATTAAATTTGTCCACAAAACTAGGTCAGGCAAAACCTATCCTCGATACGACTGGTACGTGTTACTTATTTATTCTAAAAAAAAAACGAAGTTTCAATGTTTTTATTTTAACTTTATTGTGTTTTGCACAAAAGTGACGTTATCGACATTACACTGAGATACTCTGTGATTATAATTTAAGTACAGATTCACAGCTTCTGATAAATAAATATACTTTAGCTTTTAGGCGTAAATACAATCAATGAGTCCTCTATCAATTCCATCAATTTTGTTAGAAAATAGTTGATCTGATGCCAAAATAGATTTATTCATCTTTTAAAACAATAGAACACTTGACTACGATTCATTTTAACAGTAAAAATCTAATGCAAAAGATAATTTACACATCATAAACTATTTATTATTATTTTGTACCAATTCTATAATTTCTGCTGTTGAACTGTTCTATCCAAATAGCTATCTATAGACATACTGTACTGATCGACGGTGATATAATTTTTAAGGGTAGACCATATAACATATAGGTATCTATTGTAATCTAAAAATGCGTTTAACAAAATGAAGGCAGTGTAAGCGAGTTGTGACAGAATGTATGTATGTATGTATGTAACAGTTTTTCAATATACAACACTAGAAACTAATTCGGTTTATAATTTTAAAGCTGAAATTGTTCACGAAAATACAAGCACACAACGTAACACAACATACAAACAATACACGTGTACCTTAGTTTAGAATCGTTAACTATATAATGAAATAAATTTTATATAAAGCTGGTAACCGCAATAACAGTGTTATATGTAAACAGCGGGTATGAACAAACAGGGGTATGAATAGATGCTATAATAAAGTGCAATAAAATAAACAATGCTTATGTAATCTGTAAACACTGCATACAATTACAAAGGACGTAATCGTTACACAACTATGGATAGATGAACTTAAACGAACTGTGTTCAATACCTACGTCATTCGTCTAAGTATCTGAATTCAATAACGAAGACACATAATAAATATTATTATGTTTGTACCTACGTGATAAAGCGGTATCATCAGAATCTATATATGTATTCTAGACCTCAATGAGAACATGACAGCTACAATTAACGAGTGCTCTGAAACGTTATATGATTGGGAACAATAATCTTGGTGTTCTCTTACAAATTATGGCATCATAAATAGAAGTAACATACGTTCATTATAATAATGCTCTCTTTTGGTTAATTTTAGTCTCTCATAGTAAACACATAAATATCGATAAAACAGACGGGCTTACAGTCAAGTTTATCGACATCAATTGATATATCGACTACTTGAGTAATAAGTATAACAGATTGAAATTTGACACGTTCTAGTCACGTTCACGTCTTATCATTGGATTATAATAATTAGACGGCACAAATGGTGTAGTGGCTCGTTTACGGGTCGTTCGAGTCCCGCACGGAACAAATATTTTTATGGCCTACGGGTCTAGGTGTTGGTTTATGTGAATATTTGTGTTAGTAAAGGCACTCACGATGCAGAAGAGAAGGTTTGTGTGAGCCATTACTCAGAATTAAAAATCATAAGACTTTGTTAGTTAGAGTCTACTACTCAATATAAAGTCAACTGCACTTAAGCAGTATCCTTAAACCGGAGCAGCCTCAAAAATCTCACCACATTGTCATGGTAATGTATGTATTTGCGAACACTACTGTACCAATACCATGACAATTATTCTCCTCAACAACTTAAGCGCGTTTCCAAATTATACATGCCAATCACGTTTTAGCTTCACGCACTTAAGCTAATTTTCTTAACTATGGTTTGTGTAGCAATAACATTTCAGAATATGCCATCGCCACGGCTGTTTTTTAAATTACGTTTCATAAAATATTTTGTAACCTTTTTTAATGTTATGAACCTTCCATAGAATAAATGGCATCGTATCATTTAGAACCGCACAGTTAGTAAAATATATCAGACTTGATCTAAACTTATTACAAAATACCGTTTGTAAGTGAAACCATCACTACGATTGCTTGACCTAAAATAACAATAAAAAGCCTCACATTTTTACATGAATATGTTCACAAAAAAAGATAAAATTTGCGTTATCTTATAAAACAATAAATATTTTTACAAAAATTAATCCTTACTGAATTTAGATGGATGTTAGGATTGCCACAATTAACTTTCTATTCTTATCGCTCAACAAATTAGCAACAGCTAAGTAGATTCTTATAAAACAACATTTACGTAGATCCGTTCAAAACAATAATAACATTGGCTTTCGTCACCCTGATCATTATATAGCATAAAAATGATATCGAGTGAATTTCAGCTGTGAAACTTCAGAGGACTAGACGTTTAGATTATGTCGAAAGTTGGGCCACTAAAGTAAGGCATTTCATAATCTGCTGTTATTTTTATCCAATAATTCGTGTCTTCATGAAGTAAATATTGCAGTTTTAACAACAATTAAAGATTATTCTGCACTGTAACATTATTCATATTTTTTTATTTACAAAATATTACCATGATATTCTGAATAATTATTTGGTAAATGTAAGCAGTATTAACAAATAACAAGATGAAGCAGTTCAGTAGTCGACAAAATATTATTTTATATTATTTTATTTGTTATGCTAATGTGAGGCCTTGATTAGTTTCACATGAAAATTACATTTTTAATGAGATTCCGTTGTATAAATTACAGTGACGTCACTATAACGGTTTTTAAACAATAGAGAATGTGAATGTATTGTGCAAGTAGAAATGTTAAAACAGTTATACATAGCAATTTGTCATGATAATACCGTTTTGAAGTAATTTGTTATTTTAATTCATTCATAATTGCAGGATAAATGTAAGATATACAATTAAATGGTGCTGTTAAACATGGTGAACATTTTAATAAACGATTTTAGGGATGATATGAGATCAATTTCGGGTACCAATTTTAGGAAGTGTCGGAATTTTCAGAATTAGATAATACCAGATATTATTCCATAGTAACATTTCCAATAGAAACATGCTGTACATATTCCCTGTAATACTTGGATTACGGGTTTTCGGTACTGTCGCGAAATTCCGAATACAACCTATAAAAAGTAACTTCAACATTATGAAAACATTTAAAAATAACACAAATTGCACTTAACTTGTTACACACATTCAATCTCCAATATTAATAATCTAAAAGGGGATCAAAATAAATGAGATAAATAGCTATACTTATTTATAATTGGAAATAACGATGAGTGAATGACAGTTAACCATTATGATAGCAAAGTGAGTTTTACCACAATTCCAATATGTGGTGAAGAATATAAGTACTACACTTTAATTTTTTTAGTTAACTTTTTACAGGATTTTGTTTCGACCTCATGAGGTGTTTATATTGAGCAATGTATGTGAAATTTTCCGTAGAACAATTGTAATTTAAACGTACAATTAAACACTTCTTTTGATAACGTGAAATTTATAAATAGCCGTTTAAACACGCTTTCTTATTCAGCATGTTTGTCATTAATCAAAAGTATGGCAGTGACTTACCGTGAATATTTAAAATAACCTATAAAGCACGCAATTATAATCACGAATTTCAGATGAACGCGAAATCGAGTCTTCAAGTTCAACGATAAGGTTATAATTTATCACATGACTATTAACTTATATTTATTTTTAGTTATCACTTACTATGATGGTATTTATTAGAGTTATTTAAGCCCGGTATGACTTTTAAGATGGTTTAAATTTGTTGTTTTTTTTTTGTATTTAATAAAAACGAATGTAGATCAGCCGCCCGTTGCGTTCCCGATTAGTTGATTTGTGACGTCTTGATGGTTTATAACGTTGCTGATAAAGTATAAGTAATAATCAGGCGCTTAATTAATTATATAATTAGGCGCAGACTTAAGACTAAGCTACAGGACTGTTGTTATTATCCAAAACCTCACCAATCCAACACACCCGATCCAGCTAATAACAATACTAAGCGTATCAAAGACAAGGCTACTGGATATGTAACGCGAAAAGTGTTTCTTTAACAATTATTTAGATTTAATTATACCCACTATCTAGTTTGTAGTAACTGTTAGAATAAGTAAACAAGGGATAACCCAAATAGATATTATATAATAAATATTGTCGTTATTCACTATTATTGTGAGATTTGCAATTTCCTCAATGAGAAGTGATATCAAACATTAACATTTGTTTTAAAATAAATGCGCACGTCTTACGACTAGTTAAAGCGAAGTTAGAATCGCCAATTTGTTGATGCACTTAAATAAATAGTGATTATGTCATTGACAAGAATTAAAGATTAATTCACAAATAGCGCCGATTGCACGGTGTATACTTAAAAAATAGTGCACAATATCTATAATATTATTAATAGTCGCGATTCAACGCCCGTATTACTGGCGAAAAGTAAGTAAAACGAGAATACACAAAAATCAAAATCAGTCATAATATTGTCAAATTCCGTAAGCGTCGAATTAAAATCGACAGTGATTTTTTTTAGAAAATAACTTAAGCAACTTAATACGAAATAAATACTGTAAGTACTAAAAATAAAGTATTGAATAACGCAGTGGCCGTCGTGCGGCCGACTAAAGGCTTTGGTGCAAGTATCTCCCCCTCGCAGTCCTTGTATATGGCCAACAGTTCGATTCTCCGTTATAATATTGGACTAGCATGAAATTCGATTACGATGCGCTCAGCGGCGCTCCGCTTCTTTCTCTCTCTACGCGTCACCTGTAAATAATTCGATACGTAAGTTGGCAACCGTACTCGGAACGTAAATTCGTAGTCCTATAGGAATGGTAACCCGTTGTAAATGGAGAGATTATTATTGTCTTTGTTTGTAGTGCGCAAAATGAAGCATCGCGTTAAGTTACTGGGCCGTTTTCAATGATGAAATCGGATATACTAGGGTACAGTCAACTTTGTAAGCAAGAAATATTTGAATCTTACCCGTAAGCCATCACCCTGGGTTCACCAGTAGGTGTGAAGCCTGAGGCAGTCAGCCGCTAGGTCAGCCAGCAAGGCTCGTCGTTTTGGCAGCAGCGTGAGTCCAGCTACACGGCGAGGTTTCCTGTCAGCCAGTTCGCAGGCGGCTAGTATTCTACCGCTGCTGGCATCTAGCACTATGATGGCCGGCCGGCCCCGGACAGACCGCGTACACACTACGCGCCGCGC
The DNA here is from genome assembly GCA_964056405.1 of Acronicta alni. Taxonomy (NCBI): domain Eukaryota; kingdom Metazoa; phylum Arthropoda; class Insecta; order Lepidoptera; family Noctuidae; genus Acronicta; species Acronicta alni. The sequence continues at coordinate 8,197,830 of OZ043927.1, read as the reverse complement.
CCCATCCGCGTCTGTGTCGACAGCTACACCGCCGTAGCCGCCGCGACCTGGCCAATGTGATTTATGATGGTGTCAATGTATATCTAGACAAAAATAGGCATAAAAGCTTTAATAGGGTAATACACCCTTTTTTTAAACTGTCTTAAATCAATCTTGAGGTCGTAATGAATCAGTAGAATTTTTATTGCAATTTTATATAACCGAAAAATGATAAAACTATGTTTTATTTATGATTTTGAATTTTCACGCGGAAGCACTGTCTGCCATGCTGTTTCGGCTCGTGACGTCACTCCGTTAGTAAACAATAACACAGAGCACGACAAAAACCTAGTTTGTGTACCATCGGAGTGACGTCACATCGGAACCCAATATGGTGCGTTTATTAGACCTTTGAAGAACAAATTAGAGAAGACGATTTTAAAATTGTATTATAAAATTTACATTGCATTTTTTCGAACTCTTACCATAAAAGTGCATTTTTATATTTTTTCTTACATGGTGTAAAATACCCTATTAGCGCGTGGCTTCAATCTATCATCAACCCATTTACTGTCCGACCGGAGAGCACGCGTATCTCCTCAGAGTTGTTATATCAACCACCACACTAGCCTATTGCGGATTAACTTAACACGCGGACATGCAGGTTTTTGACAGTGAATAAAAGAAAAATTTTATGTGAAGCAAGGATTAGATGTATTTCAGTTACCTTTAGGCACAGGTGCAAACACATTCTTGAGATTGCCTTCGATGTCGTAGACTCTGACCGCGACATCCGCAATAATGAGCAAATCTTCTGACAAAGCCACACCGCCGACTAAACCCAACTCTCCGTTACCGACCTACAAAAAATATTTAAATACTTGTAAATTTAAGAATTTTAAATATAATGATAGAATATATATATAAAATGTATAGTCGACCATAAAATTGCTTTACTACTTATTGTCAAAAACTTCCATCCAAATTAGTTTTCACTAAGATTAATTATGTCACTGTCACTTGGTCTTATAAACAAAAATAGAGCTTGTTGTTTTGTGATGCTGATACGCAAACGACATTCATTCATGGTAAATTAAAAGTAAAAGCAATTTTATGGTCGACTATACCTACATATAGTGTGATGGTATTTAAGTAAATGTACTTCATCAATATAATCATAATTATGTCGTATATAATAATTTTAAAATTGTCAATTGCAAGAAGAATATTTGCTTTCTTTTTTTATCGAGACGAAAAGGCACTCGAGTCTACTGATGTTAAGCCGCAGTCTAGAGACGTAAGCGTGACACTAAGAGTATTACTCGAGCATTGTCTCACTCATTAATTGTAACCGGAACATAATATTAACAAATTACTGTTAAGTGGCAAATATGTTGTAATACGGTGGTACCCCGCAGACAGACTTGGCAACAGAGTTACCGCCTCAAAATTCGAATAACGATTTGTATTTATAAGAATTATTGAACCTCTCTCTCAATATTCCCGTGACAGTCAAAGAGGAACACGGCGCGGGCGCCGTTGTCAGCCACGGCCATGCGCCGCGTGATTGTGTCTGCGGCGACGCACACGGGCTCCACGAGTCGCTCTGATCGAATCGTGCGCAGCGTCGTGCCATCCGCTGTCACCTGCAAACCAATATCTATTTCTGAATTTTACATGTACGTTGTAGTAAATGGCTTGCCTCAGATGACTTTAGTACATATGCATGTTAATTGTTTATCGTATTAGTTATATATTATTATAGTAGATTATTTACGTCGTTTCGTACACCACCGCAAAAGATATTTATTTGATATAAAACATGTGCAGTCGGGGGACGTCGGTTTCAAAGTTATTCATATTTAATATTAAAGACAAATATTTAAATTGTAATCAGATTTAGACGTTTAAACACTTCAAAATTTGGCGCGCTTTTTTCGTTTTTCGGTTCAATTGCATCAACCATCTACCTATTTATTTATTTACCTCGGTAAGCGTTCGTGTTCGCCAGTTAACCGCTACAATGCCTTCAGCGGTTACCGCTATCCCTGTACAACTCCGACCTGCTAAACCTGAAAAATAAAAAACATTATCAGAATTTTAAAAATACTCGGAAGTAGAATTGGAGATTAGACTACAGTATTATACATATATGGATTTTAATAGGTATAGCACAAAATACATCAACCTTCCTGTGACCTGACGCTCCATATCATTGTAAAAAATACCATTGAATCCGAACTTTTGTAAAATCTGAACTTCTATTTAGACCGAATGGTCCACATAAAACGAACATTATTATTTTTTCGCAATTCTTTAAACTGTCTTTTAGTATGCCACATTTTGTGTAAACTGAAACGCAAAAAAATATAAATTTTAGGAATTTGAAATTGAAATATGAACTCCCATAACCACTTTGTTTAAGTGAAAATCCAATAAATATAATTAAAGCTCTATTACACTCACAGTAAGGTTCAGGACTCAACTCGATTAATTAATTTGTTCCATTAATAGTACACCTGGGCTCAATGATGTGCCATTTTCAAAATGTATTGATGTTATTTTTATAGTTTATGATTTATGGAATCTGTACTTACAGATTCCATAAATGGAATGATAATAATAATAATAATTGATAATTCCTTACTATTATGGTTGTTGGAGGCGTCAGGAGGATATAGGCGTAAATGTGTTTAAGAACATTGTTACACGGAAATTAAAACGCGAATGAATGGTGAACTATTTATTTTGCGCCCAACACCTACATACACAAGTTAATTGATACTGTCAATATGAGCGTACCTTCGTTAACAATATGAGTTTTGAATGCAAACGTCTCGTCGTCCAACACCTTCACTCTCGAGTTCCCTGCGTCGAGGACGTAGATCTCACGTCGTTTCGGACACCTGAAAATAATTGTGTTGATTTAGTCATTTAAAAATTGCAGGTTATCTGTAATTTCATAGTTAATGTCTTTTATTCGGTATAATTATAGAAATTGGCTTACTGTTTTTTTTTTTGGGTGGTGAAATCTTCACGGCACCCAATGTAATGGTTTGTCTATTAGCTCAAACTGTGTGGTGATGGAATTAATTGAAATAGTCTCTTAGCTATGAGCCCTTACTCGGTCCAGGGTATTATTTAACCTTGAAGGTTCGATGGCATCGGTAAGAAAATTTATGTTTTTTCCCAATTGAAAATGAACCTTATAGTGTTGTTTTAAAGTTGAAAATCAATCAATGAATTAGACAGATAGTGGTAGGTTGGTGTGCTGGCGTGTGTACCTGGCGAGCGCGACGGGCTGGCTGAGCTGTTCCTTGGCGGTGCCCCTGGCGCCCCACAGCAGCAGCGGCGCGGCGGCCGGCAGCACGTGCGCGCGCAGTGGAGAGTCGCGCACGCCGCGGGAGAACACCACCACCCGCACGCACAGCGCGCCCGCACTCCACGGACGCATCGAGATCCTGACGCAACACACATACGTATACACATAGGAATACACAAACACACTTCTACCACTCTGGCAACTGGCAGGACGCCACAACGACCGAATTTAACTGACAAACGAAGTGATGATCAAATAGTTGAAATTGTTGTGTGTGTGTGGATAGGTGGGTGTGTGTGTGTGTGGGTGTGTGTGTCTGTGTGTGGGTGTGTGCGTCTGTGTGTGGGTGAGTGTGTGCGTCTGTGTGTGGGTGAGTGTGTGTCTGTGTGTAGGTGAGTGTGTGTCTGTGTGTGGGTGAGTGTGTGTCTGTGTGTGGGTGAGTGTGTGTCTGTGTGTGGGTGAGTGTGTGTCTGTGTGTGGGTGAGTGTGTGTCTGTGTGTGGGTGAGTGTGTGTCTGTGTGTGGGTGAGTGTGTGTCTGTGTGTGGGTGAGTGTGTGTCTGTGTGTGGGTGAGTGTGTGTCTGTGTGTGGGTGTGTGTGTCTGGCATCGTAGCTCGCGATCGGGTGACCCGATTTTGATTTTGTTTTATATATGAGTGTTCTTAGCTAATCAGAACTCCCTTAATATGGGTATCAAATGAAAGGGCTTGACTAATAGAATACCTACTTATACACTATGATAAATTTCAATCCAAGATAGCCGTGTTGTGTAGGGGGTTTTTTAAATTTTGAATTTATACATAATATATAGTTATTACCAGAAAACCTTACAGGAATAGAGACAACAAAACACAAAATAGATGCACTAATAAATAATTGTTTTAAAAACAGGTTAAATTCAAATTCTTAATACACGTACAGCTATTATGATAATACCTATAAAGTCCGGTGTCGAGGTCAGTGACGGTGACGGGCAGCGGCGCGTCGTCGATGGTGGCGGCGGCGCTGACGGGGTCCCCGCCCGTACAGCGCGCCTCGCCGTGGTAGTCCACTGTACGCAGCACCACCACCACCTCCAGACCACATACGCATGCCGATTCTGAGAAACAATCAAATACAACTGAAATTAAACAGTGGAGAATCCAGTGAAGAGTGAGATGACGACACTTGACAGCGCAGCTTAAAATCGATAAAAATTGTAAACAGCTGAACAGTATATACACTGAGTAAAATATTAAATAATTATATTACATTCAACTTACCTAACTGCAACGTACAGAGCCCTGGGAAGGTGGTACTAGTGCGTACTCTGCCCAACTCAGCCAACGCCTCTGCAAACCTCTGCTGAGCGTCATTATGAGCAAAGTCTACGGCTAAAAAGGCGTTCTCCCTCGGTTCTGCGAGAGCAGCCGCGTCGCCTAGCCGGGCGCCCAGTGCCGCCGCTCGACTACTGACCTCACGGACTTCCACCTGTTGCTGGAGACCCGAACATTCTGCTTCCACCTGGAAATATATTGGAGAAGTTAGATTTATTTTAACTGGGATATAATTATCAATAATAGTTACAAAGTGGTCTCGCACCTTTGCTTTTTCTGCATCAATCAATTTTAGTTGTTCCTCGAGTAATTTTCGTTTGTGTGTAGCGGCGGCCGCTGCAGCTGACTTTAATTCGGTGTGTCGTTTATCGATCGCTGCTTTCAGTTCTGCGAAATGTCGGTCTATCGCTTCGTCAGCTGCTGTCGCCGCCGCTTCGAGTCTCCTCAGCTCGCTTGCCACCGCATCTCTCGCTGAGCCCAGTTTACTGAGACATTCATTAGCTCTATACAATAGTATCTCAGACATTCTTTTCAAAGCTATGGAGAATGGTACAACTGTGTGGTCGCAAGGGGTGTCGCTATGGGGGCCGTCAGCGCAGTGCCGGCAAAATACGCAATCACAAGTTTCACAGAAAAGTAGCTCTCTGCCTGGATGCGAACTGCACTGTGGTATAACTTCCCTTCGTTGGCGGGCCATTAAGTCAAGTAGTTGGTTCACGAGGAAGGATGGTGGGAGCGCAGCGACCCCTCCTCGAGGTATGGTTATAAGCTCGCGGCAGATGGGACATCTGAAGCTGCCTGCGTCTCTGGTTTGTGACGCCGCTATTCGTGTGAGGCAGTCCAGGCAGACAGTATGTGAACAAGGCAGAAGTTTGGGTGTGTGCTCACCTCCATCGTAAGTGCCTGAAAATAATACAGAGCAACTGTTAAAAAGTAACATTACGACTTATTTAAATGGCAATATTTTCGACAATTGTATAAGGCTAATGCATCAAATCAAATTTTTACCTACAAATTGGTAAATCTAATTATTTTAAGAATGTAGGTATTTAGTCAAAAAGTATTTATTGTTGTTTTTAATCTGAGCTATCTATAAATTATAATATATTAACACCAAAGAGGTATTGACTAACAAGTTACTTGTGGAAAGTTCATTTGTACAGTGAATGATAATATTATATGTTTAACCTTTTGACCGCCACGTCAATAATGAATATCTGTGTTCTCTACGCCAAGCACTATAAAAAAGTGATATTTTTGTCGTGCCATGCCGTCGTTTGGCGTCGTGAGCAAGTTTTAATTTGACGTCTATAGACGTCTGTGGCGGTCAAAGGGTTAATAACAAATAGTGGTTATCATGGCAACACTACCAGTGGGTAAGTGTAGCAACATTGTCAGTGTGGAAAGTAAAAATATATTCAATGCAAGTTTATATGCCAAACAATCTACTTTGATCAGTTATAAAGTTAGATTTTATTGAAATCATCATCCTCCAAGCCTTTTGCAAACTGTTGGCTTGGTTTCCAGTCAATGACTGAGGTGTGACAATGGAATTAATTGAAGAAAGACACAAAGAAATATTTGACATATAAACAAGTGGTTGCAAGTAAAGTGGGTGGTGTACTAACATAAACACGTGCCACAGGTAAGGAAGCTCTCGTTAAAGTCCTCATAGTTGATGGAGACGGTCTCGACGAGCGTGGAGCTCATGCTCGCCATCCCGACGCCCAGCCGTGAACTGGCACATAAGAAATACCACCGATTATAATATCACACACAACATGACTTCTCTATTCGTAACCGTACAGCACACACACACATGCAAAACCCATTTATATGTGATATGTTTTAAAGGGCTTGCTAAGTCAACTAAGAGTTAGGAGTAGCATTATGTGTGCATAGTAGAACTGAAATTGGAAGATAATTAGTTTCTGTAATTGATGACACACTTGTAAAGTTTGGAATAATACTTGTTTGTATTATAAAATTGAAAATTCACAACACTTCTTAAATATTTGATACACACACTAACTTTTCAATTCAATTTTCCATACATTACACATATTTTTTTCCCTTTACTTATAAGCTTTGGCACCTCCACTGGTACCACAAAAACAGACACTAAAATAATAACTAGCACAGTTCATATCCTTATTAACAGCTAATAAGGAAAATTTTATAGAATAATAATGTAATGAGGAAGAAGTGTAGCAACGTGTTCTGGTTTGTAGTAAAAATATTTGACCTTTGTTCAACATATGGGGAGTTTTAAAAGCATGGTACTTAATACCTAGTAACCTTTTTTTTTTATGAAGCACCCAAAGCCAAAGCATGCAGTATTATTTATTGCTATCAACCTTATGTTTGGTAACACTTTAGATACCTAAATTAATAAGGTATTTGAGGAATATTTTGTAACTAAGTTAATACATTATATCTCAATATTCATATTTTTAAATATTTGTGTCTTTAGGGTTCCTTAGTCAACAGAGAACCCTTGAAGTTTTGCCATATCTGTCTAGAAAGCTGTAATTTAGTATCGGTAGGTATACATAAGCATGCCAACAAAGAGAAAAAATATAATCTATTTTTTTACATGTAAAGAGGATGAATTTGTTATCCACAAAAAAATCACAGCTGTAAACAGTAGTCAGTGTATAACAACAAAGTTACAAGTAAGGAAAACTATCACAGCTAAGTAGGTTTACAAGTAGTGTCACTGTTGTGGCCAATTTCATGGATCCCATGGCACGACTATAGGGCCGACTATAGGGCAAGTAATGGCAAGTCTGGTTTTTAGTAGGTAAGAGTCTGACATACCCTCACCCCCAGATGGTAGATAATCCATTAGGATTTTCTGTAGAATAAAAATAAAGACTACAAGTTGAATAATAATCTACCAACAAGGGTTCTTTGAATTCTACCCTACATGTGGCCCGACACAACAGGCCAGTTCAGTTCAGTTTTTTAAATAGGTAAATACTGCTTAAACCTGGTTTTGAAGTATTTTTAGTGTTGGTAATAAGAATAAACCCAGAGATATTTAGGATTATGTTATTATGCAAAGGCAAGGTATCTCAATTTTGCTTTAAGAACATAATTATAATATTACGTAATATTATTTATGAAGGCAATAATTTGTTTATCAACTTGAATGCTCATAATATTGTTTATAACCCATCAAGGACCAATTTATTTATTTTTTATTTAATAATTAAATGAAAAAGGTTTACACATCTGAGGTCATATTAAACATAGTGTGAACTCAAAAAGTTCAGTATCCATTATATTATAGTTTCAGTGAAAATAACTTGAGCATGTAAGAGTTTAATCACTTGTATACAATTGTTAGTATTCTATTCAGTCTGGTTATTATACCTATATTTTACAGTTGTAACTAGGTTAGTTATCAGAAAGATAATTTACACACACCATTAACATTCATGATTCACCGATCCATGCAGATTGCTCGTGTACCAGGCTATTGTCTCCAATTGAGTTAATTACATAATTGTTTTGACATTAATCATTGTAATTTACAATAATAAACGGGTTAAAACTACAAATCAAATTCTGTTCATTATTTTATATAATTAAAACATAGGTACATACTTTCATTTCTATTTATTGTATGATTTGTTTAAATGTGTTTTTTTGTGAAATTAACTTTATATCTTTTTGTGTTTGCAGCACTTCATAATAGTTGGTAAGTCCAGTAACCAACTATTAAACAGCTAGTATTAAATAAAAAACCTTTCATAAAATCTACATCTGATTTATGCATTCACCTTCAATGTTTTACAAAACAGGTTTGGGTGTACTAGAAATAATAAACTTGGGTATATTTCTATACTGTTGGCAGGTGTTAGTTATGCAATAGCAATAGATCATGATACCATATAATGATTCTAGTCAGCAATAATATACACTATGTGAACATGCAACTACTTTTTGACTTGTCCCAATTTAATTGAAAATAAAACATTATCTATTATTTTAAATTTAAAAAAATAAACCTGTATGACTCAAGTGAACTTTGATTCAGACAATATAAACAGATCATGAGAGCAGTATTATAAAAGTAGGCTGTGTTATATTTACAAATGATGAAACTCACCTCCAAAGATTAAGATAAGGTGATATCTCTTAAATAAACCAATAGTATTACACTACACATACAAGCTCGTAAGTTCATTGGCCTCAATCATAAAATTTAACGAAGTTTGTGCTTTAGCTTTGTTATTAGTTGCTGAGTAGCAGTGCAAAATTACGTTATTGTATTATGTGGCTAAGTAAAATCAAACATACATTAAAGTTCCGATTGTTACTTAATTACACATCGTAATTATTACTCTGATGTATACAAATACTACTCAATAAAGTTCTAGTATGTACTGCAGTAAAAATAATGGATAAAACAATGTAAAAATACGACAATACTTACAGGAAGGAGCAACAATACATGGACGTGATATCAGGAACAAAATTATGATATTGCTCAGTCTACGTATCTCATATTACACTCGACGGTACTATCACTATAAATGATTTATGACTTTTTTAAGTAAATTGAACGCGTGAACACAACGAACAGCGAACGTAAACACATATTTTATTTAACACGTTAGCAACTTCACAATCACGCACAGTCGGTAATTTTAGACACAGTTCACTTAGCTGATATATTATACATATTTATTACGGGATTATGTTAACTTATGCAACTAATATCTTTTATCAATGTAAACTTAAAAGCTCTTTCGTAATCGATCGATAGTTTTAACGAAACTATGACAAAGAAACTTCATTAAAATAGTTGTTACATCGGAATAACGTAAGTAATCGTAAATAGAATGAAGCGTAACACTACTTTAAGAATCCGTTTTGATGATTTATTGTTGGCCTAAACATATTTGGATGGAAATCACTACCCAAATATTTATCCTAAACTATTTTGTATCGACCATTAACCTCACCATCAGCTAAACATTTTGTACTGTCAAACAGTAAGGTTGTGAATAGGTGAGTTGTGAGCTACGGTCACTAACAATAACTATCGAAAACGATATCGAATGTTTTTGCCATGTTTATTATTAATTATTATCATTGACCGGCTGACTGTTCTCATTACTAATTAGAAGAGGAATTATATGTTACATACCAATAAAATATAATAAATAATTTATACTTTTCTTCACATTTTTTTTAAAGAAGTTGAACTTGATTGCACTTTGCAGTGGAGAAACTGATAGTCACGTAATAATTATCGATATCACTTCTGACTTCAGCCGCCAACTCTATCAACAAAGTGTTGTCAACTTAAAGAATTTGGTTGATGATAAATAAAATGCGTTCAAAATAAAAAATCTTATTGAAATATTTTCTGAATATCGGTAAGCATAAAATTACTCAAGTTCACAGAAAATAAGATAAAAAGCATCCTCAAAGGCTGCAATCCACCTGTATATATTCAATTTTTTACATATTCCTTTCATTCAACTTTGATAATAAGCGGGTTACGGCAAGTAGGTACCTACCAATACGATTAGCAATTTTTATTTTAATAATATGCCGATGCCTCACCACTGTAACATTATGTTTAATTATTTTTTCATTTCTTTCAATTCCTATAACTTTGAACTTATAAGTCCCATTGTCCACAGGTAAATATAAATTTTTACCTACCTACATTATAATTTTTTTTTTATCTTCAGTGTGCTAAAAGTAACTATAGGTATAGTTAAAAGTCTCTAAAAATAACTAATTTATGTAGTTAAAGTTACTCACAAGGAGAAACAAATCTTTGACTTCAATCGTCATGTAAATAAACGGACTTTTCTATTAAATATTCTAATACTTATTCTTATTTCGTTATTTACTTACCAACACTTCTTTTCGAGTCTTTACAGATAGAGGACGGTATATCGTTGTACAAGGTCAAACGAATCAGATTCGGCACTCGACATAGGCAATTATTGTTTGTGCTGTCTTTTTGGTCTATTTATATTTGCCCGATATTTTGTAAACAGTGATAATGAAGACTAAAACCTTAAGCGAGTGTTATAGGTTGTTTGTTGTCCGACCACAAGTTTGGTTTCAGTAAGTATGGCTCTACTTTTGACGCTCATTAGATATTTTCCTTTGGTTTATAATTTTCGTGTAAGTAGTACCTACCGTGTAGGAATATTATTATTATAGAATCGATAATATTAGCATTGATGATTTTCACCCCTTAGTTTTAAGAACGTATGGTCAAAATGCCAGAATACTCCACCACCAGCGAAGTTATAAACATTTTAGTTTTAGCTATTAACTTCGATTGGAGAAACGGGAGGTAGCTACCTAATTCTATTGCCCCAAATACTGTTTCGTAGGCCACAGCAAATTGTGGGTAGGTAGCTAAGGTAGCATTTCGAATTTCGGTCCTTTACCTCTAGGTACTGACATTATACTGTGAACCTAATCCTAACGCATATTACGGATCAGGTGAAGCATTAGGACCAAAATAAATAAATAAAATGCACTGTTATATTTTAGAAATGCCAGTCGAAGATATTCCTCGTCGTTGCAGGAGGCCAAGCCTTTTAAATCTATGCCAGGTCTTTCGTCTTTACCACTACTTGGCCCAATGCACCATTTTCTACCGATTGTTGGTTAGTATTGTACAGACTTTTAATTTGTGCGATTAATCAAAGTCCATAACCACATTCAAATTTGGGTCGCCCTTATGTATAGAGAAACTAGCCTTTCAAGGTGAACAAATAGGTACACACTTACATTATTGCGTAATTTTCAGGGCAATTTGGACCAAACGCAAACTTTTTTGATATGCTCGGTACTTTGTATGAGAAGTATGGTTCTGTAGTTAAAATGGACGGAGTGTTTTCAAGAGCTAATATGGTTATATTGTTTGAGCCAGAACATATAGATCAGGTAGGTTCATTTTAAGCCTTGAGGTACTTAACATACCTACTTATTGTAATATTTTTTTAAAATTATTAATATTTTTTATTTAAGGTTTATAGAGCTCAGGAGGCTAACCCATTACGACCGGGCTTTGAGACATTGGAGTATTTTAGAGAAGTAATCAAGAAGGGATCATTAGATGGAGTCTATGGATTAACAACCGCGTAACCTTCAAATTACAACATTACCTACTTATAAAACTAGCATTTCTCATAAATTATTCACATCTAATCATCTATTTTACAGACAAGGCGAAAAATGGCGCGATTTTCGTACTAAAGTTAATCCTGCATTACTCAAGCTTAAACTGGTGAAAGTGTACGCGCCGGCGCTTGATAAAATCGCTCAAGATGCAGTGCAGAGGTAGTTCACACACTATGTAACCGTTCATCTTAGACTTTTACTTTCTCAAAAGAGGCTGTAGGCATAGATATATGTATGTCATACTATCATCATCCCCCTTCGGGGTAACCGGCAGGTGAATGCGTATGCGGCTGATCCTCAAAGTGGTTGCAACTTCGCGATATACCACAAACTTTACGATCGGACACTACGATACGACCGTTGAAATGTTAAATTAACTTCGAAACGGCTCAGGGCCATTCTTACTATAAATATTCAAAACAACTTTTTTTTAGGTTAAAACGACTGAAACACGATCAAAAATATCTGGAAAATAACTTTGCTTTAGAAATTAACAAGTGGTCGTTAGAATCTATAGCCTTGGTCGCTTTAGGATCCCGAATGGGATGTCTCGAAGATAATTTATCGGAAGACCACCCATCAAGAAAATTAATGCAGTGTAGCAAAGACATGACCGATATATCTTTTGAATTGGAATTTTTGCCAAATCCTTGGAAATATATAGCGACACCTGCTTACAAGAAGATTATGAAAACATACGAAACGCAATGGCAGTAAGTGCTATTTTTTATAAAGAGAACATCATCATTTTAAATGATTGCTTCTTTAATTTTAAGCTATAGTATTGTGAATATTACAGAATAAGTACAATGTACATCGAAAATGCAAGAAAACAGATAAACGAAAGAGGATATGATATTCCAGAAGAAGAGAAAAGTATAGTTGAAAAACTGTTGGCTATTGATGAAAAAGTCGCGGTCTTGATGGCAAACGAAATGTTATCTGCTGGTATTGACACGGTAAGTGAGACGAATGATCAATTTTCAATCCTGTGCTTTCGACCTTTGTCTTAAAGGGTGAAACGCTGTCAACTGCCACGATTACCGAAGTCTAACTTACATTAAAAATCTTTGCATCTTGCAAAAATTTGATATAATCAAACCAAAGCATTTACAGGTATCTTTTACAGCTTCAAGTGTCATTTACAATTTAGCAACAAATCCAGATAAGCAACAGAAACTGCGTGAAGAAATACGGTCTGAAGATCCACACAAAAGGTATCTTAGAGCTTGCATGAAGGAAGCTCTACGACTTTGGCACGTGATTCCATCCAATCTGAGGAGAACTGACCGAGATCATATAGTTGGAGGCTATCACATACCTAAAGGGGTAAGAATACAAAATTTTAATTAATTTTATATAGGTAACGTGAGCGTAATCTTACCGAGGAGTATAACTTGCCGCTGTGTCTTGCATTTGTGGACTATGAGAAAACTTTTGATTCAGTCGAGACCTGGGCTGTTTTGGAGGCCCTGCAGCGATGCCAAGTGGACTGGCGATACATCGAGGTGATGAGATACTTGTATGATGCCGCGACTATGTCCGTCGAAGTACAGAACCAGCAGACGAAACACATCCAGCTTCGCCGGGGAGTGAGACAGGGTGATGTTATATTCCCTAAATTGTTCATCAACGCCCTGGAGGATCTGTTAAAGACGCTGGACTAGAACGGGATGGGCATAAACGCAAATGGCGAGTACATCTCACACCTGCCATTCGACGATGATATAGTCCTCATGGCGGAGTCGTTGCAGGATCTCTAACGAATGTTGAAAGACTTAGCTGACGCCTCTCGACGTATCGGTCTTGGGATGAATATAGATAAAGCAAAGGTTATGTACATCAATTTTATTACCCCAGGACGTTGTCGTAAATGGGTTATCTTTCGAAGTTGTTCAGGAATTTGTCTATCTCTGGTAAATTATAGTCCAACTGGGTAAAAACAACTTCGAGAGGGAAGCCGATAGGATGACAGCTGGGATTTTTATAGATTTTTTAGGGATTCGGCAAATTTCATCAAGTCTTTTCGTCACCCAGTCTACCTCAGTGCCTTAAGACGAAAAGTCTTCAATGCGTGCGTCCTACCAGTAATGACTTACGTACGGACCCGAAGCGTGGACACTCACGATGAGACTGATCCACAAATTTAAAGTCGCACAGCGAGCTATGGAAAGAGCTATGCTCGGAGTCTCTCTGAGGGATAGAATTTGCAACGAAGTTATCCGTCAGAGAACCAAAGTTGGAGGGAGAAATAGCTCAAAGGATAAGCAAGCTAAAGTGGAAATGGGCCGGTCAGTTCTCGCGGAGAACAGACAAACGCTGGAGCAAACGAGTTCTCGAGTGGAGACCACGTCTAGGTAAGCGTAGTGTAGGACGCCCGCCAGCCAGGTGGAGTGACGACTTGCGGAAGGCAGCTGGCAGTGACTGGATGAGGAAAGCCGAAGATCGGGCTATTTGGCGTTATAATTAGTTCAACGTTTTATGCGTAGAAACGTAACGTAACAAACATACAGTTACTTTCGCTTTTAAGTTTGAAATAAGCACCACCATTATGTTTACAGGTTGACGTGATAGCGCCAAACGAATTTTTATCGAGGATGGAGAAATATTATCCACAGCCTAACGATTTTGTGCCAGAGAGGTGGCTTGCTGAAAAATCTGATCCTTTGTATTATGGAAATGCACCTCCCATGGTTACGTTGCCATTTGGTTTTGGTATAAGAAGTTGTATTGGCAGAAGAATTGCTGAATTAGAGATTGAGACATTAATGAAGAGATTGTTTGATGAATTTCAAGTGACATGGGAAGGACCTCCAATCAAAGTTGTAAATAAATTGATTAATGCATTTGTTCCACCATTCAACTTTAGGTTTGAAGCTATTAAATAATCTTAGATTGTTTTGCATTTTCCCGTTTTTTTTTTGTAGTAATCATGTATTTTGATTTTTTATGTTGTGGTTTTATAATGATACAAAAAGATAGGTACATTACCTATATTGTAAGACTTTTTGGCGAGAAATACTAGTTGCATATATGCACTATGTATTCTAGCTCATGTTTTATGGCAACACCGGTATTTAATATCCAAGTCAGTGTTTGAATTTGAACACATAGTGTAAGTTTATACAATGTCCTTTAAACCATATTTTCTTGCAACAATGTGCTAAATAATAAATTTATATTACTGTTATAATGGTTTTCTATATTTCCCTTGTATCCACACTCTATACATTTTCAACATTTTCCCTCTATTTACTTGGAGTCTTCTGTCAATCAGATTTTGTTCCTCTGTAAATCCAGCTCCTTTAAATAAGTTCGTTATTTCTTCTTGTGTGAAGAAGTAAACTCTAGTGTTGTCTCCTCTTGCATAAAAGTTGTTAGAAATACATCTACCCTTTTTGAATCTGAGCTGAGCCAGGTCATAAAGGCCATAGTCACGGAACACAACTAATCCCCCAGGTTTTAGATATTTGTAAATGTTGTTGATAACGGTTGGCATCCTGAAATATAATTATTCCTTATTAGTTTCCACTTGGTTATGCCAGTTATATAAAGAGACAACCCTTACATAGTTTAAGCAAGAATTAGACTATGAAAAGATGAACAAGTGTGCACCCACTCCGTATTCAAAATATAAAGATCAATGATAATTATGATATTGATAGGTATGAGGGTTCTATATCTAAAAATTTAAAGATGATGATGAAAGAAGTAACAGAGAGAGTCATTACTAAATACTTAAGCAATTTTCTCAGGAAAAGAACTTGGTATCATTTTTTTTAAATAATGTAATTCCATCAGTATTCAATAACAAAAATCATACTCACTTTGCAGGATCAATGGCAGATAAAACAAAAATGAGAACAATGATATCAATAGAGTTATCTTTAAATGGTACATCCCATTGGTCTTGTGTAGCATCCAGTACAAACACATTACATCTACTAGTGTCATAGAGTTCGCTTTGTTGCATAATCTCTATTGCTTTTGAAGAGAAGTCACAGCCATATATGAAAAGGTTGGGATCTTGACTATACTGTAGTATTGGGAAGATTGTGTTCCCAACCCCACAACCAATTTCAAATATGCAGCGTTGTGTGTCATTCTTGCGTTGTGGTTCAATATCTTGTGACTCATTACTTTCACCATCAGGGTATATTCTCACCGGGGCTGTCATGTTATCTGGTGCTAATTCTGGGAATTCAGTAAACAGCCAGTGACGGTCTTTGAAGAACCTGGAATGTGTTGTGAAAGTTATTAATTATTTAATATTTACTTTAACGACAGTTGTTTGACTAAAATGGTATAATGATTTTTCAAATTAATTAATAAACATCAAACAATTGATTTACCAGACGTATGTTCACACTTTATTCCCTGTTTGACTATAAAACAGATAAGTAGGTATGCATAACCTGTCAAGTAATAAAATACTAGTTACACAACCTATTGTTTTTAGGCACTGCTTACTTCATTTACTATCATGTACTTTGAAAGAAATCTTAAGTACATAGCATATAAGCAAACTCAAATTTAATACCTGTTTTGATGAATGTCATAAAAGGCATCCCAATGTTTATCTGCATCGACTTCCAATGAGTTTAAATGTTCTTCAGAAAATGTTATCTGTGAATTCTGCTCAACTTTCTCCTTTGCCACTTTTTCTTGCTCCTCATCCCAGTCAACGTTGTCCCTGAAACCATAAACAGTTTATGACCAGCTTATTCTATGAACTAGACTGAGTGAAAAATAATGTCTTGAAAGTACCAGGCATTGAAAAGGTAAACATGTTTCAAATCATTTAAATATCGACCACCGCCTGCTGGCTTTTTTCTATATCTAGTTTTTTCAAGTTCTAACACATTTTTATCACATCGAACGTTGTTACAAAATCTAACCAAAGAACTAAATAAGGTACCACGCGTTATGTTTGAAAACTTCCTCAGCATTTTCCAGATATCTGTTACCGAATTGTGGTCGTTTATCACTTGGAGAATCTTCCATTTGTAGATTAAACTTATTAGAAGTTACACAATAACTATTTTTATGAATTAATTATTTCATAATTGAAAATCTTAGCATAAATTATTGCCGTTCGTGTTTTTATTAATTGACATATGACAATGACGTTACTTTTTGTCAATTTTGTCAATTGACATTTATTCGTCGAGCTCGAGACTACGTTTCGTTTCGCATGGCTCTTGTTGGTAAGTTGGTAAGCAGTTTACCACATCAGTGCACAGTACTGAGAATTAGTCAGAGATATTTTATGACCTTCTCTGGTTGATCCTGGAACCTGTAGATCATACAAATATTTGTTCCGTGTGGGGATCGAACCCACAACCCGTGGCGCAGAAGCCGATCGCGCAGCCGCTGCGCCAAACGTGTCTTCGAAGTGTCGCGTTGTCAGATAAAAAATAAACACCAGACAAACACAAACATAAATATTTTTGTCCTGTAGGAATTGCACCCACAGGCCACAGAAAGAAACATCACGTCAAAGGCACATAACTAGCGCCTGGTAGATAAGTGTTGATATGACTTCAGTAATTTGTCTATCAAATTACAACCGTAATTTTCGCTAACGGAAGAATTCCCGGTACTGATTTCGGTCAGTGGGTACGAAACGGGGCACTATGAAATAAAGACAGAAAAATTTCATCAAAATCCATCGCCTAATCAAGCCTTCGGGACCCGGTGGGATGTGGGAGTAGTAGGGTGGGGGAACACCATGGCACACTTCAAGGGCATTGACCTTGACCTCATGGTCATTGACCTAGAGGTCAAGGTCAAATTTCCGAAGCTCAAAATCCGCTATTCTCCTGAGGTTACTAACCTTGACCGCAAGGTCTGGTGTCCTTGAGGTCAAGGTCAAATGACATTACAGTCAAGAACAATTGACTTTGAGGTCAAGGGGTCAAGTGATTCCGGAGGTAATATTGACGGAGCCCCGCTTCGCGGGGCTCCTACTCTGCCGTCATAAGGAAAAAAGACGCATCTGCATTTTTTTTCGAAATTGAGTTATACACATTTTCTGAATCAGTAAAAAAAGACGCATCTACTAGTATTTTTATATTTTGGCCAAAACTAACACAACCCTGTAATTCTTACTTTCAAACAAGACGCATCTGCTATAAATCATAATATTCACCAAGTAGAAAAGACATTTCTGACATCTAATAAGTTGGAAAGACGCATTTAAGTAGAAGCGTCTTAATTATTTACAAAATATGTCTTTGATCATAAAATGAAAAGACATTTCTGGATGGTCATAAGAAGAAAAGACGGTTCTGCGTAGATATGCCTTTTCATCTTGATATTACGAAAAGTAGTCAGGCGCAAGTGGTAGTAGTGTCTTTTCTATTTAGTACGACTAATTGTGCGGGGGGAAGTGGGAGCCGCGGTTTGGTACATTCTTCAATCAGTTGCGCCCCGGTAGTCAGAACGTCCATACGCGCGCGCGCTACGGTGAAATGGTAAGTAAAATTCACAAATTATTTTATGTAAGTATATTTATGCGTTTATCTGAGTACAGATAAGTCCTTCCTAATTACATATCAGCTTTTAAAAAATAGTTATTAGATAAAACTAGCATGATTGTAGAGTATGTAGTAGCATGTAGAGTATGTAGTAGCATGTAGAGTATGTAGTAGCATGTAGAGTTCTCAATTCGACGGTATTTTTTAACATACCTACTGGTAATTTTTAGAAAATTACGTTCAGTTATTAATTATAGGTAATTATGGGCTGATTTTGATGATATTTTTTTTTGTTTAAAATTGTATTTTGCCAAGTTTTAAATTTCTTTCTTTTAAATAATAATAAAATAAGATCTCAAGCAGGGTTTGACCTGCGTCCCTCCGGTTCAGTACAACAGACGCTTTGGCCAATTTCGCTACTGAGACTACTTGCTGTGTCGAATGCTGTCGAATTTTGCTTTCATATTCTTATGACTTTAAAGGTGACATCAGCAAGATCTATTGATGTAGGTATTCTAGATGTCACAGTAAAATTGTGATCCGTAAATCTTCCTTTCTTTCTTTAAGTTTGGCTAAGGGTTTTGCTTTTTTGTGGTGTTTTCTACACAGGTGGGTACTTAGTGGAAGTTTGTGTTGTCGAGCCTAGGTATATATCGTTATTTGTATATTATTATTAATTACCATTATTGCTTGACGTCTTCTCAAAAGATTTATTATTATTTTGTTTCAGTGTGACATAAATGAGGCGTAATCGATGTTCAACTATAATTTCGTTGGTTCCATCAACCAGTTCCTCTCAAGAGGCACAGGTGGATACAAATAATTATGAGCTGCCTCCGACAAACGACAATAATGATTTGAATAATACGGATCTTCACACAGTCAGCGAATTGATTTTCGATTCTGATGATTCGATTTTTGATAAGAATTATGTACCTTCAAGTATGGACTCGGATTCTTCTTCTAATACTATTCCCAATTGATTAACGTTACAATCCCTGAGTCACCTGAAGTCTCAAACGACGAAGAGCAGTCGCAAAATCTTACAAAAAAAGGTAAAATCAGAAAACGAAAGAAAATTATATTGAATCATTGGCAAATTGAAAGATGCTGAATCAAAATATAAACTGAAGCCAGGGTGTAATACTGATGTGTGTAAAAAAAAAATGTCATATTCATTTTACAGAAGAAGCACGAAAAAATCTTAACCATTACTTTAGAAACATGTCTTGGCAAGAACAACAACATTTCATATAATAAATAACACCTCTAAAGAAGGGCCTAGAAGAAATACCGTTAAGGATACTCGAAAACTGGCAAGAAACATAAGC
Organism: Acronicta alni; assembly: GCA_964056405.1. Lineage (NCBI taxonomy): Eukaryota > Metazoa > Arthropoda > Insecta > Lepidoptera > Noctuidae > Acronicta > Acronicta alni. The sequence goes on along the minus strand of OZ043927.1, from coordinate 8,178,234 downwards.
GTATCATATTTTCTGTCAAATGAAATAGGAACAAAAAATTAGTCTTAAGTATCTAATTATAAATTATAACAAACTTTGAGAGTTTATTTTTAGTTGAGAAAGCGAAAGGGCTTCTTGGTTGATAATTTTGTTTTGTTTTTTTTGAAAAATATAAGGCTTTAATAATTCTGATACTTTGTGTTTGATTCCATAGAAGATAATATAATATGATACATATAATAATAACGTAGTTGTTTTAGTACTTAAATATGCAATATGGGCGTTTCTGCAGGTAATATTTTCAGTTCACTGAATTTATGTTGGTATTACTAAGTTAAAAAGCAGCAAATGGCAAAAAAAAAATTTTTTGTTGAGGTTATTGGGACCTGATGACTTATTTTCGCTAAGTAAAAAAGACGTTTTTTAAATTACTAAGTTGAAAGGACGTATCTAGCCAGAAACGTCCTTTCATTGTAGTATCATATAATAAACTGTATTTTTTTTACTAAAAAGAATAAGTAAATGTAATATATTTAATACATTATATAATTTTATTATAAATTATATATATATTTCGATGGATCAAATCCTAGGCTACACTTTGGCACAAAAAGCATATTACTTTTTCTTTTTTCTTTTGCACAGCGAATTTTTAAGTTACCGAAAGACAAATATTTTTTTTTCTCCCTTTCGAAGTTTAGGTAGATACGTCCTTATTTCTTATGGCGGCAGTACTTCTGGGTGGCTTAAAAAAAAATAACCACGAAGGGGATGGCGGGGTCTTCTCCCCGCCATCCCCTTCTAACCTAACCTATCCGAGTCGGGATGCCCGAAGTTCCGAGCTCGCTACGCTGATACGCTCGCTCTTGTATCCTAAGAGACACCAATCCCTTCGACATCGTTTTTACGAAAAACTGTTGGTCGGAGATAAAAATTACCCTGATGCTTTTCGCCTTACTTTTAGGTGTTCTATACGATAGAATCGAGAAAATAAACAATTTATGAAAAAAAATTTTTTGTAAAAAATTTCTTTTTTCCTCACTGCCCCGTTACGTATACTCCAACCCTGATTTCAGTCGGAATACTTATTTTCTTGTTTAAACCGTTTTAGTAGATTTTTCTGTAGTCAGTTTTTACTTCTGTGTTTATTTGCTTTTGTTGTCCTTTTTAAATAATTTTATTAAGAAAGTTAAATAGTGTGCTAATAAGTGAAGTGCGACTTCGAAATTTAAGTAGGACTTGTATCTAGATCATAGACACGTTACGAGAAATCTACTAGCTCAAGAGAGATAAATCAGATCAATTTACCAGCCCGCGATTTTATGGAAATTTTAAGAGATATGCATTACCTAGATATAGGTAATGTTCCAAGAACTTCCAATTTTGTGTCGAATTCGAAGTTATGGCGCCATAAAAGACGTTTTGATGCTGTTCTCTGATCAAAGTAAACACCATAAAAACGATTCCACGGGTCATTAAAGACTTTCCACAAACGGAATAGCCGCACGTTCGAAATTTATATCGTCAGTTAAATAAAGAAACTTAGCAAGACATATTTACCTTCGTAGTAAGTACTTAACTACTAACGAATACTGGGTAGTTTGCAATGCAATGCAATTATTAGCACTTTGAAGCACACTGCTTTGAGAAATACCTAAGTAGGTACCTACTAGAGAAAAAAGGAAAAGGAAAAAAAGTAGTTTTTGTACTGTAGGTACCTACTTGTATCTGCTTTGACCGCAGTATACGGGTATATGAAATTATTATAATTGAGAAGAGACGCTTTGCTAGTCTGTTCAGAACTTATTAATTAACTCTGTCCATAATACAAAACTTTTGAGGTAAATGCATAATCTGTACCTAATCATTTGTTTATACTTTGAAAAGGGGACAAGGACAAACAATTAAGACGTAATTATCAATACGCTTTGATTTGATTTGATTCTCCTCAATTATGATAGCTTTTTAAATGTATTTATTTATTTTCTGCGTCATGCTGCCTGTGTATTCTTTACGTCCTTAGGTACATGGCACGCATGGGATACTAATTATGGATTGATTGTATTTGTATGATACCATAAAGCAACAGCACAATCGCGTAGGGTTAGTTTTCAAATCGCCATCTAAATAAGGTAACATATCCACAACTACTATGTGGTAGGGCCGGATATTTTTTTAGGCATAAGGTTAGAAATAACATTGATGTGTTCGCCCCGCAGTGATAGCCTAATGATATGACCATTGGACTGCCAAGTTCGGTTTAAAGATCTTTATTTCTCAATAAGACAATTGTCACTTATATGAGAACAATAACTATAAAAACAATTTTATCAATCAATACAAAAACCGTATTTTACATCATGCAACCGAACTTGCCGCGGAGCTGATGAAACCGAGAATCAAATTCTCAAGACTCAAAAGGAAAACACCATTGGACCTATGTTAATGGCATAGCAGAAACAAGGACATGCAATGTCCTCTTCACTGAAGTGGCCATGTCACTGGATGTGGACCACAAACAATAACTGCAATCGTAAAACTACTTGCTGAATGTCCATTTTAAAAAAATTATCATATTTAAAAAAAAACATCACATTAAAAAAAAAAAAAAACAATCAATAGATACCCGTACCCGGTGAGGGTAGTTATAAATATCTAGTTAAGTAATTCCAAATCTTAGCCAACGTGCGACATCGCTTCGTATTATGACGGATGGTTCAAGTTTTAAGCTGTTGTCAGAGAAAAAAGGATTATTAATTATGTACATAATTTATTTTTAAAAGCGAAGTAGTTTGACATCTTTTGGGAGTCTATTATATAGTTGTGCTCCTGCATATACTAAAGTATTTTTACCGTAGTTACTTCTGATACTAGGTAACACAAGGTGGTGAGCGCGTTTTGATGAGTATTTTTGAATTTTGCCTTTTGTTGTGAAAGTTATTTGTGTGTGAATGAGTTTGTGAGTTATTTTATATATGTATGTATAAGTATACATGAATTGTAGGTGTATAGTTGTCGAATATTCATTAATTTTGTGTCTCTGTATAAAGTTTTAGTTGGTGTTAAATAGTCGTCATAATTGTATAGGATTTTGATTATTTTATTTCGTAATATTTGAATGGGTTTTATGTTACTTTTACTGTACTAAAGTTAAAGGTCTCGAGTGAGGAAACGTGATGCCTTAGAGATTTTTCTCAAAGCCTAATCCCTCTAAATCTGACAGGAGACCCGTGCCCAGCAGTGACAGGACAGTATATGGGTTGATGATGTTCGTGCCGCGGCTAGTCGTCGGAGACATCTTGCTAACTATTACATAAAACTAAACCAAAAAACAGTGAATTCATTTCAGACAATCGACCAAATGGCTAATAAAATTTTCTATTTTCAATATAAATCGATCAAGCCCAACAGGTTTGTGAAATATTTGAAATACCAAACCTATCAAATAAATATATTCCAACATAAACCCCAACGAACCTCTGCGATTCAATAGTAGGGAGACACGTGACTAACCCTAGTAACCCTACACATTTGAGAACTTTATGGAATCGTTTCGCTCAGCTGACTTTTCGGACCTGTTGATGAGAATTTCACATCGTCTTTTTTCTTTATTCCGAAATATAGAACGTAGAACGAAAGCTTATATTCCGTTTAGGTTTATGTTGAAGTTGTAGGTGGGTATTATTTTGAATATAACTTAGTATTACATAACAAACGATCACACTTCATCATCATCAGCCCATATTCGTAAACTGCTGGACGTAGGCTTCTCCTAGTGAACCATCACACTCGTATTCCCCGAAAGCTTAGGCAAAGTTAGAGAGAGAAATTAACTATTAATGTGCCTATATCCACAGTTCGTCCGACTCGTCCAGGTCCAGGTAAGCCTATATTGTCGTCGAGTTCGAGCCTATTGCCATTAACTGGGGAAAACTCCAAACTCTGCTGCTACAGAGAATTTCAGAAAAACAATGACTCTTTGCTTGAATCGAACTCGGACTTCTAGCGTCGCATTCAAGTTTACGACCACAAGAGGCAGGTAAAAAAAATCAGTTAATATTGAAATGCGGTATAACCAACTCTCATGAACAAATGAACACATAAACACATGAGGCATTGCGAAGCTATGATAGATAGACCTATACGAACCTTACACAGCAAGTGACAGGTAGATATGTCGACACACGAGACAGTTCCCAAATCGACTGCATAACTTGCATGAAGTTACCAGCGCTTGCGATGGAGACGTGCGACATACGTACGTACAGTTTCACTTTACCGACTTGTAGCGGTTCGAATTTGTGTTATAAGTTGGATACTGGATAGGTAGGTACTTCCGAAGGTACACAGCTCTGTATATGTATTGTTTACCAAGAAACTAGTTATTTTCAAAGTTTAGTATACGGTTATTGAAGCTGGCAGTTTGACTATGGAGTATATTAAGGATAATTAATTGCAGATCCATTAACGGCGGCCTCTGATCGTAGTTCCATAAACCGTGTGGTTTTCGAACGGAAATTATAGACTATGTACAAAAGCCGGAAATGCTAGTGTAACTTTGGAAATTTGCGCTTTTTTGTAAAGTACCTAAGCGCTGAAATCCTCATTAATAGGTACCTACTTAACTTCAATAAATAATTACTAATATTACTTAAAAAAAATACATACCATCACGCCTGTATTCCCTGAAGGGTTAGGCAAAGGTGTACACCCACAGTTCCCCTGTATACTTAAACACACAGGGACCAATTAAATGTAAAATAGTCAGTATTTTAATGTATGTAAGTACTACCATTTTTCATTTTTAATCATAAAGCACATATTCAGTACTTAATTACTTACCTGATAAGTAAACTTTGAACGGAGAAAGTTCTGGTTAGCTGCAAATTCTAATCAAAACCTCTTTGCAGTAAAATGATAATGTTTTAAATGTAGGTAAGAGCAAAGATATTAGCCCACTAAACTAAATATTACCTAAATTAAAGATTTGTTGAACTCAATGCGTGAAAATCTGTGGTTTATTTCGAGCCCGGATTATTACCTAATACTTAAAATAAATGCATTGCATACATTGTTGCCTTAATTGCTTATGTTACTCACAAACGTGGGAGGCATATTAGTGTGAAAAGTTACGCCTAAGTACTCCAGCACTGTGGGGGTTGAAGTGGTGCCCATCAAGTGCTTTGCGTTAATCCGGTCGCAAGGACTAAATCCTGAATAGTTCCGATATTTAAGTTCCGGGTTCAAGTACTTAAATTGTTCCTTATTTAACTTGTCCAGAATTGGTTTACTTTATCCACACGTCGGAGTAGGTATTTGTATAAATGGTATTTTGTAACGTTATTATTATGTTAACTACTATTTATTTGTCTAAAACAATATATCGCTGTTTCTAGATTGTTAATATGTATGAAACTATAATTATGTAATACATACCTACATACATTTTACCGAACGTCCTTGCATACCCACGCCTTGTTATTAGAATTTCGAATAAATACGGCCATATTATCTAGACTATTACACTTAGTGTCTGTTTCACTTGTTTAAAATTCTAAAACTTGAAAACATATTTAATAAAAATCAAGATTAAACGTCTTAAAACATAATTACTTACTGATTACTTTGATAAAACTGTTGGTAACTTGGTAGGTATCAACTTACCTATAGGTACTTATTAAATTAGTTGGTACCTACCTACTTACTTGACAAAATATCACATAAATAAAACTGAAATGTACAGAACAATTTTAAGAAACTACGGGCACAATTTTCCGACGCAGCTCGTAAAAGTTGAAATCCATCATTTTTATGCCGAACGCAGTATATATCTGCCAAAAGAAATTGGCACTAATTGCAAGTTTACTTGACCTTTTTGCCAAAGAAGAGAGAGGCTTTATATTCGATTCCTAGGTTCGGCAGCGTGGATATGTCGCCCGGTTAATACATCATCAATCTTAACAATAATTCTTATGCTATGCTTCCTTCCCGGAATACTAGCGTGATGTTAGGTCAATTTCAGAAAGGATAAACTTATGTATTATACCTACGATCACGATGTATGTACCTAAGTCTTTTTCTATAATCTCTTTTTTCAATCGCGTCCACCCTGGGGGCGCATTTCGCGTAGCCTTAGGGACTGTGTAGAAGTATTTATTGCCGTACCCTCCAGATTCCAGATATAGGGAGGCGTCTGAAATATATACCGATACCTGATTGGAAGTACGTGTCTTATAGATTTCATCGTTCACTAAATGGGAAATAACGCTTTTAATTTAGCCTGTATTGTCCTACGCCTGGGCGAAGGCGTCCCTCTGTTTCTGTTTCTTCCACGGCAATAAAATTATTAAAAGTGCTCTCACGACTGTCCGCGGGTAGTAGGTATTGCGTTGCCAACCTACTGACTAGATATGGCGAAAAGTACTTATTCCTAAATATATTGTGCGGTGTGGTGTAGGTAACATTCATTGTGATTAGAATTATTTTACCATTTGTGGTTTCACCTATCCGGCCTATAGGAAACTGTATTTTATTATAAGTACGTGGGTAACACTGTAGATGCTAGTTGTATACCTGTGACACACTTTGATTCCATCGAGGGTTTACTAATTACCTTGATGAAGCTCTTGAATGAAGGGAGCAATGGACGGTGAAGTGTGTCCAGCATTGTGGTTCCCATTGTTTACAGGAATCATCAGGGCTGCACAAAGTTATCAAGAGGAATGATTATTAAATGCATGTATTAATAACGTATCTAGGTAGATTTATTACTGTAAGAACTAGACAAAATGAAATAATATTTGAATATAAATTAGAATGGTGGAATATGTTCCAAATTGTATATCGACTCTGACGAATACTTATCCAAAGATATCCGTAGATTTCCCTTTTACAAATTTAATTCAATCGACATGGATTGTACGGTCGACAAAAGAGTTAAGTATACAGGCAGCTAATTAAACATCGTGTTTTTTTAAAGATTGTATAATTATGTATCACGCAATATGTGTCAAAACGCAGGTATTGTAAGCTGCTACACATCAAACCCTTTGACGGGTAATTATTTAAATCACAATCTGTGTAAAGATGTAGATTTCGTTCGCTACCTGTATACCAAACTCTTTTGTTGACTGTACCTTCATTGACAGTGCAAGTAGGAAACTGACTTAGAGAATTTAATAACGAATCCAATAACTCACGCTCCGATAGAATTTAATTTAAAACTAAATCTTAAGGAGGGGGATATCATTTTATCATGAAGTCTATTTCTAAAACGAGACACCCTTGCAGGCTCCATTAGAGGCAGTGGTATCGGCGGGGTAGTGCGGGGTACGAGGGATGGTTCTACAAACAATCCTCGCGGATATTGAACGGCGATGCGTTCGGAAATGCAGCGCCCGCTGGCTGCGTGCAACGGAACGCTCGCACACGTCTCATCGCACGACCAACGTGTGGAGATATGAACGGTCTCATTTTCATCTCGTTTGTATTCATATTACAATTCAGTTTTGAATAGACAATAGGAGATTTCGTTTTATAAAACACCCTCGCTGCGAGTTTTGGATTCGTGAATGCAATGAGCTTTGGCTTCTTTACATTTGATTTTGTTTTACTTTTGACCTTTGCTAATACCTAGGCAGTCAGCCTTGCTCTAGCTTATCTTTTCACCACAACATGAACTGCTGTTATGTAGCTCGTGCAAACAATACCTATTGAAGGAGATTTCAGTACATGACAGTTAAATAAGGAAGCATAATATAAATTACTCAGTTTATAATGTAAGTAATTTATTATGTACCCTACCTACCTACCTCTCGGTAGGGCATAGTGGGATTCCACTTAAATTGGAGCTGCCCGACTGGGGAAGTACCTCAGCCTTGCAAATCGAAGTGAAATAACACTGCTTTGAGCTATGTTGTGTTCCTTACGGTGGGCAAGGTTGCCAGTGCTCTACGAGGAAATGTTGTGTTGGCACTGGGGGGACTTTGACCCTGTAAAACGAAAGAGGAATAGTTGGGCTGGCAATACTGACAGCCCAACTATTCCTCTATCGTTTTACAGGGTCGGCAACGTGGCAAGTGACACTTGGTGTTGCAAGCGTCCATAGGCTACGGTAACCGCTTTACAACAAGTGGGTCGTATGCTTGTTTTCCACCAGTATTAAATTTTTTGTATAAAAAAAAACAATGAAATTTACTTTAATAATATAAATATTAATTATTATCTAGGTACCTATATATATCGCATGGCCATAACTGAAGTGAAGGCAGGAGTGGTTTTTAGTTGGTACGAGTCCGACAAACACTGGCATCTACCCGGGTGGTGGACGATCCATGAGGATTTTCCGTAATATAAAAAAAGGCAAATAATGAAAACGGAGATTTTACAAATCCTAATGGTGGACGATCAACGGACGATGTTAAAACAACAACTTTGCAACACCAAATTTTTTTATGGGAATATATTATACAGTGATTGCAATACATTTATATGGAAAAGAAATAATGTTCCAAAATTAAAAATGGTAAGTCTCAAAATTTAGCAATATTGCCTAAATGTTACATTTAGGCGGTTGAAATTATTAAAAAGTAGGTACTTCTGAATGGTTTTAGTACTCTACTGTAGTGATAATCTATTGAAATGGACTTAGTTTTTCAGTACTGTTCACATTTTACTTGGTTATTGAAATCAAAAGCGAACATCTCGGTCTTTCAAGATTTTAGATAAATGATAGTACCTACCTAGAATGGCTGAAACAACCTTATATTTATTACCGTAATTAAAAAATAAGTAGTATTGTTTATGCAGCCTGTGAAGTAGCACTATGTAACGTGTATAGATAGTTGGTGAGCCCAGCCATCTGTTGCGGTCAAGTGTTCTCCTTCTGAAGTGGGATGAGCCTCCATCTTTCATGGACCAAATAAAACGATGCGCACAAAGTAGGTAGGTACCTATCTAATGTATTGTATGTACGTCATGTGGGTGGTTCTTAACGTTCGTCTTTTTGTACGAGAATAGAAAGCATTGTTGTTGTTTATTCAATGGATAAAAGGAAATAATAAATCTTAATTTTGCTGAAATATCTGTAAATATGGCCATGTGTGTTGATCTTGTAAACAAGGAATTGGAGAACAAGTTATTTTGAGATATTATGTATTTATTGATTTTTAAGCTACATACACAATGTCCGCATTACTTATGATTTAAATAGGTAAGTATATCGTCATCATCATAAGGGCAGGCAGCCCTTATCCTAGTTTACTTGTGGGCGGCGCAGCGCAGTTTGTCATTTTCTTACGACTGATAAAGATCGTATGTATGGTCTTTATCAGTCGTTATCTCATAATTCAGTCCTTTGTCACCATATTATCTCTCAATATATAAGTGTATAACGTCACTTATTATTCTAAAGCCTGTAAGCTTATCCCCGCCTGTAACCTCCCAAAGGTTAAACTGTAATGTATTTATCTACACAAAAAAATCCTGTTTGTTTTTTATGTCCATAGTCCATATGTCATTGCAAGAAGCCTACCCGGCTACTACTCGGAATTTTCTAAGGGAAAATACCTAATTACTGAACAATATGAACATTCGATCAATCTTATGTATTAAGCACCTGCTATTCATTTCTTAAGAGTGTTTTCAGCAGAGCAATGTGTACCTAACTAAAACGTACTCGTATGTGTTACAAAAGCCTTTGGATGATATCGAGACTGGATGAGAAATGAAACCGATACGGCTGCCTGCAGTAACGTAAAGAAATTCCTCTAGAATAAATTTATATTTAAAATTCGTAGCTCAGCAATTTTTTTGATGTGAATCATAAGAGTATATCATGATTTATAGAAAGCTTTTTAGTTCTGCAAGTTGCCTACAGGGCTTGTAGATAAATATTTAGTAATAATTCGTATAAATTTGTATTTTTAATTATTGTCATTACAATTTGCACGAACTTAAAAACTTTATCTTGCTAATCTCCTGTTTATTTTTCACAAGCGTCTCCAAAGTTTAAGAACGAATAAAGTTACGGGTTGCGTAATTATAATATTAAATTTACCGTCTCTAAGTCCTCTGCACACAGTTCAAAGTAGATAATTACGTACGTTGGAACCGTCGGGAGCTACCTACGTTGCTAATTCTCAAAGGGAAAGTTAAAACCTCTGGAATAAAATGCCTGGACAAAGAGGCTGATTCAAAAGACGAGTGCAACCCCAGTGCAAATGTAACTGTGTGCAGACATTGTGTTCTGGCTTACTTCCAACATCACGACCCTTGGTTACAGGCCGATGTATGTACTATGGGATAATGGTATAGATAGCTACGTAATCACATAAAAGGCCGAGAGTTGAACACACCATTTGAAATTACAGATTGAATCTCTTCCAACGAAATATACTTATGCAATATTATTTACATCAGGCGTGCGCCGTTTTCTAATTATTCACATTAAGTATAACTAGGCATACATTATAAAAGAATACTTAATTAAAATGTAAATAAGATTATTTTGAATGCATTCATTACTAAGCTGTTGAACCTTATGCAGCACGATAAAAACTTCGCATTCGATATTAATAGTCATTAATAAATTCACTATAATTGATATAATTATGGAAGAGTTGGTAGCAATTAGCGTCAGTTGGAGGCGGCGGAGAGTACTCCTCACAAGAGCCATCTGGCGGGCCTCCAATGTGGCTCTCCTTAACACGAGAAAATTCACTCGTTCACTCAATAACTGTTTCACAATGACGATTCTACTAGAAATACAATTTGGAGATGCCACTGTTAACGACTGTTGCTTTTGACTGCAAGTATGCATCAACCATTAAAATAGAATATTCTCTTTTTGAGTTCTCAACGACGGACGAAAGCCTTACCTTATTCAAAGTTCAAAAATTCCTTTTAATATTTTATTACGCCTTAATATACGAGTACCTATCTATAATGCAAAGCAATACGGAACATTTCACCCTTTAACGCGGATTCATCAAATGAATGACTTGGATCCTTCTGAGTGCTTCACTTCCAATAAAATTTAGCACAGAATAATAGAGCATGCACACATACACGAAAATAATCTAGCTGCGGTCTTGTAGTTAGCGTTTTAAAACTAAGAATTTAAATAAATTTGCCTAATGTAATTATGACATATAATATTATTAAATATATTTTACAATTTGGCGTAGCTCCAGCGTAGGCCATCGTAGCAAATATTCCCTACGCTTCAATTGTACAATTTCTGTTTTAACTGGTAAAATGTATTGCGTTAAGTGGGTGGAACTTTTGCAACTAAATAACTAACTGTTTGTAACATATTCCGGCCAATAAAATATAGTCTTAATGACTTTTTAAGTTTTTACTGCTAATTTAGGAAACGTTGTCTATGTTGAAATACTTTTAGAGATGTTGAGAATACGTCATTAAATGCATTTAATTGTAACAATAAACATTTCTTATTACGTAAATTGAATGCATTACGAACTTGTATGTGTATATTCTAGCTTGTTTCATTTATTAAAGATAGCAATAAACAATAATTAAGAGGTGTGAGTCGCCGCTGCGCATCGTCTGTAAACGATAACAAAGCTGCGTAGCGCGGCGCAGCGTGGCGTCTTACATCAGTGCCTCACTGGTGAAGTGGGCAAGCAGTGTGCAGAGGTTGAGTGCCCCTGGCGTATTTCCAAACTATTCACTCGCTGTATGTACGTATTTGTCGCTTTGTATCGATTTGACTCACTAAAATTGTAATTTCTGGTAACGATTCGACTGTGAATGGCTCTACTTCCGCAGTCACGGATATCTAGAGAAATAAAGGCAATAAAATATACATTCCTAAGATACTGCTACGTCATAAACAAGAATATGAAGTATAGCCAACTTGAACCTCTTTAATAACTTTTGAGTTTACGCTGTTGTTGCGTGGGTTATGGACTCACGGCCAGGTGGGGTAAATTTATTCCATTTATTAATATGCAAGCTCAGATAGGTTTATGAATCCCTTACAAAGTCTACGCCAGGCGTTCCTTGAGTTTGCTTTAGAGTGATTATGGCTATTGGTAAACACTATTACCTAAATTTAGTGACCTCTTGCTTGTTCCTTAGAATACGGTTATATAATTTAGGTATTCTATAATAAGTATGTCGTAAAGAAGGTAAGGATCATAAGGTTCATTAAATATTATCTTCTCTTTTAAGAACAAAAAATATTCAAAAAATAATCTGTAAATAGGTATAGGTTATTTAAAAAGTACCTAATTGTTAATTTTTTTAAAGAAAAAAGTTTTTAGCTGACAACACAGTTACTTACGCTAATATGATCGAGACACGTCATGTGTTGTTTATGTATGTGCGGTGCTATGTATTACTTATGTGGTGAGAGAAGGACGGGGTAGTCTGTATGCGCCTCTCCACCGAGCTTGAAACTTGAGTGGCCAACTTTGTCCGCACGCGGTGAAACTTCGTTTTTCATTTAATTTGCCCGAAACGAGTGCAGCTTACAATATTTTCAACGCTTGCAACTTTCGACTTGGTCCTTCGTTATAAATTTTATAGTTAACTACGACCGGCGGCGGCGTGCTGTTACCCTTACCTTAACCATCACTTATAAAACCACCCCAACTGTACAGTAATGAATTTAGTGCCCGAAATGTCAAGCAAGGTAGTGTAGACGACAGTTTTAAACTAAATTTTGTTCGGTGCAAACTGTTTTTGGCTTTGTTTCTTTTTCTATTAAGACTTGTGTTTAGCGCTGAAATTTGCTTTATAGATTTCATCGAAGGAATAGTGATCGCTCATAATCTCCCAACGAACAATAATAATATAAAGGCTCACATAAATTTGTCGGATGGTATCATTAAATGTATTGCGGACTGTACATTATTTTTATGTTCCCATAAATCGAGCGTGTACTATTTGTACATGGAAGCTGAGACATAACAGTGAACGGTTTTCCATAAACAAGCTTAGCTCCGTGAGGCGTGAGCGCACGCCTCAATACTTGCATCTGCAGTTGGCGTGCGTGTGCAGTTCCTATGTAGAATGTGTCGCGAAGGCTTTTTAGTGCGAGGCTGTAGCGGAGACTCGTTCCGGGGGACGATAAGGACAGATCTGCGGAAGACAGCGTTGCAGCGTGCAGCAGACGCGATCGATACTGCAACGGGGTGAGCCGTCCGCCCCCCGCCACCCACCGGCGCCCCCACACCCCCTCTCGAGCCGGCGGCTGAAACTTTCGCGATAAGTACGGAACTAGCGCGTGGCGTACGCAATGCAATATTGTTAGCCGGTTACGAGTCTGAAACAGCGGATATTAAGGCTACAGAGACTGCCGTCCCGTTTTTACATTGTGCCTGAGTTTGAAATGCATACCGAGTTACGGCGCATTGTATTAATTTTTATTATCCGCACATAGGTACGTGTTTACTGTTAATGGTATGTGATAAGCGTAGAATACCTACTGTTTACGGCAGAACCGAGATAGTAATGCGGATAAAAGCTGTGCACTACACGTACAATATGTTTTAATGCTCAAGCAAGTATTATATACTTATCTAGTTATTGTTATTTATCTCTATACATATACAACTCACATTGTATTTGATTTTCATGCCTAGGACACCTAATGTGTTCCTAAACAAGTTCGACGATGTCTATGGTCTAGTGGATCGAATGTGGAACGGCTGGTCATGAGGACGGGGGCTAAGATTCACACAGGTCAGAAATATTTATGTGATGAACATATTATGTGTTCTGTTTGGTTGAGTGTAGCTTTAAATGTATTATAAGTATGAATTTACATTAAATGATAAAGGTAAGCATTATATCCATTGTCTAGTAACCATAGTACATTTTACTTAGTTTGGGACTAGGTGGTATTCAGTAAAATTATCCCAAAATTATTTATTTAAGTAACGATTTGGTTAAAATTAATCAATTAGTTACTTACTGACTCTTGTACAAATAGAGTTACTATATTTAAGTATCTAACAATAATTTATCAGGAGAACTTTTCAGAAGTATGCCTATAACATGCGCTCGCGCCGTCGTGCATATATTCGGCGCCATAAAATATTGCATATTACATCAATAAAGCATTTTAATGACAAAGAAGATGGTCGGCATTTCTGTGCACCGCGGCGCGGAGTTGGACAAGAAAGTTGCCGTTGGTCGCGAACACGGATAAGTTTTCCAGTTGCGATCACGCCTGGCACACACAGTTTGCAGCTACCCTCCACAGATGTGACACATATATTTTTTCTAGATAACAGGTCTATAATATTAGTAGCAGGCATTGTGTAGAGGGAGACACATCCTTAAATATATGATAGATACATACATATGAGCGACTGTGCCATATTGAAAAAAAAAAAATGTTAGCTAAAAAGGATGTAGCATCGCTTTTCCAGTTAGCGATTGAGCAATCCTACTTTTAGGTATCCGTTTAATTAATTACTTTACGGAATAGTTCATAGATACTTTACTTTGCTATAAAATATTTTAATAAAAATTTTAAGTTACTAAGTATTGCTATAAAAAAAGTATTGCATAATCTTAATTACACTGCAATTATGTTGTACTCAATAATCGTTTTCTCTTAACAAGTATTCAGTAGAACTGAAATAGAATGCAAAATAATAATAATTCCTTTAGCTTGCACTCATTAAAATGTCGCCAGTAGGAAGCCGTACTTAGTACAATTTCGGAATTATTAGCGCAATAATTAAAACTTTTGGAAACTGTTGCAAACTATGAACGTAGGTATCTACCTCCCGGAAAGCCGGAGGAGCAGCGGCAGAATCGTGATTTCTTTGACGAGATGTTAATAAATGGGGCGCTTACACCTTATAATTGGGAAAAACTGTCGCGTCCTCCTCTCAGTTACAGATGGGAATAAATCTTTATGTAGACGGGGATCGCCGTTCCTTTAGCGTGGCGTCGGTAACTTATTCCGGGCACGCGCTCACTCTGTCCTCTGAATATAAGGAATATAAGGCGTTGCGGCCCATTTATTGCACGTCGACTGGCTCTCGCTAAAGATGTTCAAACTACGCTAAATAATTAATGACGAACGTCACCTAGCGCAAATTTTAATTATGTTCAGGCACGTAATGGCGGATAGCTAAAGATTTCTGAATTGCAAATACCTTTATAATCTACGGCTGGGTTACTTGCTTAAGGTTATTATTTTCTTGATGATGTTTGAACAGTACGGTGTTTAACAAAATAGGTAGGTATCTACAGTTTATAAAACGAATTAAATGTATTAAGGTTCATAATCTGATAGAATAGATAAACAAGAGTGAATTTTATTTTTAATTCGTAACAAACTAGATAGATAGATTTCTCCATTGGTCTTGTGGTTGAAAGTGGCACTACTGATCGTGAGAGTGTCCGTTTCGACTGCTCCTGGGTTTGATTTCCGGGTCAAGCAATATTTCCCTATTGGGTTGTTCCATTAACTAAACTAAAACTAAATAAACTCTTAGTAGTAATTTCGAGTTTAGATTTGTGGCCGGATAATTGCAATAAGTCCGTCCCCTATCAGGGACCTAAAAAGTATCAGTAAACTTTGGGCTTATAATATGTAAGAACACCTCTGCCTTGCCCTTCAGGAAATACAGGCACAGGATCATATTTTCACAAACTCTGATCGGATTCGGATCGGACGAAGTGCGAAACCGCTCTAAGTCTTTATCTGCCCTCCCTAACTCCTGCTCTCTTCAAGCCCTAACTTCACAAACTTACCTTAACCTTACCTTAGTCAAAATATGTGGCTTGGCCGTTTCGCTACCGTCACATGAGCGTAAAGTGAAAAATTTGTTCACTGTTCATTACTTTTCTGTTATACAATAGGTAAGGTTTAGAGTTTGTGAAGTTAAGGCGTGTAGAGTTAGAAGCTTGGCTTTCTACATGAAATCTGATAACTACCATAATAATATGTTCAAGTATATTTACATCACATCACATCATCAACCCATATACTATCCCACTGCTAGGCACGGGTCTCCTTCCAAGTTTAGAAGGATTAGGCTATAATCCACCACACTGGCCTAGTGCGGGTTGGCAGACTTCACAAACCGTCGAGAAAAATCTCTAAGGTATGCAGGTTTCCTCACGATGTTTTCCTTCACCGTTTAAGCGAGTGATAATTAATTTTATTATTAATACGCACATGAATTCGAAAAGTCAGAGGAGTGTGCGTGCCTTAGATTCGAACTCGAGACCTTCGACTTGGCAGTCCAATGGTTATACCACTAGGCTATCACAGCTTAGCTTTGCGAGTAAATGCAATGATAAAACTCATGGTTTAGCCCGTGCAGTGGTCTCCCAGACCGGCCATAACCATTGGCGGAGGATTGTAAGGCGCCCCATGAGCCATTTATTGCTTCCCAACTAGTTATAATTCACAAATGTTGCAATTATTCCGTGGAAGTCCATAAATCACTTTAAAGACTGCGTTTGCTGCACTGCGCTTTAAACATTATATTCAGATTGATTATCAAACTCTTTTATTAAAGTGACTGAAGAGTTACATACAATGTTTAATTTCGCTTTTTTTTACTAGTTATATTATTATTAGATTATAAAAAAATTATATTGCACTACATTAGAATGTCTCAGGTTCGCACCCAAGGCACGCACCTCTGACTTTACGAATTCATGTGCGTATTAATAATTAATTATCACGGTGCAGGAAAACATCGTGAGGAAACCTGCATACCTTAGAGATTTTTCTCGACGGTTTGTGAAGTCTGCCAACCTG
Organism: Acronicta alni; assembly: GCA_964056405.1. Taxonomy (NCBI): domain Eukaryota; kingdom Metazoa; phylum Arthropoda; class Insecta; order Lepidoptera; family Noctuidae; genus Acronicta; species Acronicta alni. The sequence goes on along the minus strand of OZ043927.1, from coordinate 8,161,496 downwards.
CAGTAGGCTAGCGTAATCCCACCGATATATAATATAGCCTAATCCCTCTCAATATGAGAGGAGACCCGTGCCCAGCAGTGGGACAGTATATGGGTTGATGATGATGACTAGATTAGATAATCTAGTGCAATATAAAAATTTACTTATTTGTTCCACTATGACATTCGATTGATGAAAATTTGGTAGCACATACATAACACGTATTGCAATGCAGAGGTGTAGCTTGTTTAATTGCCATTAGACCCCGAGGAGACCGATATCCTGAGGATGGACTGGACAGCAGGATTTTTTGGGCTTCTGACTACCAGACTAACCCCTGTCAGTGCAGAGTTGATATGATGTTGTAATTTTTTATTTCTGTAAATAGATATTTATTATTATATAATTGTGGAGAGGCGAGGTGTGTTGCCCCTCCAACCAAAGGGAAGATCCTCCAACCAGGCGGGTGTTTTGCCTGGCGGGCCACGGCCCGACGGTTGATGTCGGGCGGTTGTATATATGCAACTTTCGTTGAGAATGTTGCTTGCGCGATTCAGGACTTCGTAGTACTATGTAGCGCGGTAGATGTCGCTACATCACTCTCCCCCGAGACCGGAGGTCGATGATCCAGATGAGTCAGCGGTCAGTGCGTCTGAAGACGCTTGCCAGTGCCAGGTGTGCGAGTTCCAGTGAGTCGGAACGGATGCCGCGTAGTCCGCAGTGAGTCGGGACTGTGAGCGGTGAGTGCGATGAGTCCTCAGTGAGTCGGGGCGATGCTGCGTAGACCTCAGTGAGTCGAGGTAGTGCAGTGGAGCGTAGTGGCTGGCTGCTGCGTCGATCAGGAGAGACGTCCTCTGCTTGTTGCTTGTTGACCGGTTGACCGGCCGAAGTGCAGTGTGCTGTGCCAAGTCGCTGATGTCGGCTGAGGGTTCTGACCAGGCTGCATGTCTGCTGCAGGCATGTGGTCAGGCTGCCCGTTGAAGGCTGAAGAGTGCTGGCTGGCTGTGTGACTCGTTGCTCGATGCTGTTGAAGACTGTTGTGAGGGGAAGGTGATGACGAAGGTGCTGGTCTCCGGAAGGTTGCGCTGATGTTCTGCTCAGGGTCACCAGTGTGGAGACACTGGGATCACGTCGGGGTCACCAGTGTGGATAGGCGAGGTGTGTTGCCCCTCCATCCAAAGGGAGGATTCTCTAACCAGGCGGGTGTTTGGTCTGGCGGGCCACGGCCCGACGGTTGATGTCGGGCGGTTGTATATATGCAACTTGTCGTTGCGAATGTTGCTTGCGCGATTCAGGCCTTCGTAGTTCTATGTAGCGCGGTAGATGTCGCTACATAATTATAGTAGGATAGGATTATTTGGACACTTTTTCTATCAATCTCTGTTAAGTAGTTCTTGTTTTATTCTGTGTCGTTGGACGATTGTAAAACAGACATAGTCTTAGATTTATGAAAAGCAACACGAGTCGTTTTGGCGTCTGTAACAAGTTCTGTTTACATGGTAGGGTCCCAAAATAAGGTTTTAGCTAAGAGAAACAAATTATCGTAGCAGACTGTTAGCAAAGCCTACGAGTACGCTAATGCCCGTCTCGCTATCTCATTTCAAAAAAAGAACTGAGTTAAAATAAAAAAAATAAAAAGGTTCCCAGTATAGAGTAGGTACTTACAGTTTTTGTTTTTCATTGCCATAAATAAATATTAACATGTGGTTATTTTCACGACGTTTTGATGGAATTAATGGAACGTAATAAATTGAGCTATCCTTAACGTATAAATATTATAAGGAAGGGGACAGCTCATTGCATATTCTATTCACATATCAGCACTTCGTGAAAATGTGACTGGAATAGGTACAAAGAAGCTTTGCCTTAGATGTAATACAGAAAAAATATTTCTGTATTACAAGTTGCTTTTGTTTTCTTGTAAAAAACTCATGGATGGACACTTGTATTATTTATTATATTATTATGGCACTTCAACGACATTCACTAAACACACAGTAAATATAATATATACATGATATTTTTCTTTAGCAGTGAATTCGTCACTTAGTGCACAACACTGACATAAAAAAAAAAAATTGCAACAAAGCTGTATTTAATTATAAAACTATTATAATCCTCTAACTTCTATTATAATCTATCAACTATCTATCAACTATTATAATCCTCCTCTAATAATACTGGAAGTTTTTTTTTTTTTTTTACTTATTTACTAAAAACAAACATTCATTCTTAGTTAATTAAGGACGCCTCTTAAATATCCTACTTCCCAAGATCCGTGGTGTGTTTCAAGATCTCCACGATGTTTTAAATTTAATATTCTTCAGCTAATTAGACACTCAATTTTCTTTAATTCGTATTCTCGGTGAAAAACTCTTGTTTATCGTTTAAACACACCCACGAGTTCCATACGAAGTATATTTTATTTTGTGTAACTTCCGTCACATCAACGCCTGTGTACATAAAGTGCAAAGAGCTCTCCAAAATGTGATGCAGCAAACACAAGAACATCAAGGTACTTAGTTTTATTTTTATAGCAAAGAGGAAGTTTTATTTTTGTTGCTGCTTACTTATGCATAGTTTCAGATAAGTTTGCATGAAAATGTTGTATATTCCAGCGTATGTTCGTCTTCACTAGTTCCATATTTATGACACGCAAAATAAAATGTTGCTGCCTGTCGTCGATGGTTGATAAAAATGCAAACCGTAGCCGCGGGCTCGCCGCCTCCGACGCCCACTGAATATGGGTATCATGAGGACGGAGACAAGATTACATTTTAACAGTGTTTACAGAGAGACTGCAAACAATTTGCTTAACTTGTAAGAGTGGCTGAAAGAAAAACCTCTGCAAGTAGTAAAGTTGACCTTAAATGCTTATTTCGGGTTGTCGTTCATCGTTAAGTTACTACGTATATACATATAGAGTCTCGTATAGTGAAGGCTCGTAGCGTCGCTCACCTGACCGCCAGGCGGTCGCAGGTAAACATTGTAACGTGACCCGACCACGTGCGAAACATGTGACCTAGCCAGCCGCCCGCCGCGTCGCGTACGCCTGCATTTCACAGATGCGATATACAAATCCGACGACATACGATCTCTAACACCAACACAAATTTAATGATTTTTACCCAGTTTTATTTTATCGAATTTCCAGTAAGGAAGCGCAGTTACCGAGTTGAACCAGTGGGCGTGTTCCAGACAGTATTGATTTTGTTCTCTCTTTTCTGTCGGTGAGGCGTGAGTTGTGCGCGTGTGAGGGGGAGAGCGCTATGGTAGGAGGTCGGCGCCTAGTGTAGAGTTTCCGTGTAAAACCTGCCTCAGATCCGAAAGGACTTAACTGCGGGATGAATGAAAGCGTGTTGCGATCCTGAAGCGACGGCCGCTGTCGACGCGTCCGTTTCCGGTAAATCCGCTTTACAACTTCGTGCACTTAGTTTTGTTTAAAACTGTTCCTATTGCTTTTTTAAAAACTAAACTTGATAAAACTACTTTTTACGGATTTTATCGCGTATATTTCAATGTATAATATTCGCGTAGATGTCAGAAATCAATAAACTTGATAAATTAAAATAAGCCTAGAAGAAATAAATATAGGAGTACCATGAGACTGATACAAATATCTTTTCATGTCAAAAGAATATCATAAATCATAGATATAGAACTTCGAGTGTATGCGGACACATCATCAATTTATTATTTATATTCAATGGATATTTTGTATAACTTCAACGCCTAACAGAGCTACATTTCTATAGCGTTTATGAACGAAATCCACCATAATATTAATCACGCACTTTTCAATATTCGGAGTCGGATCTAAACGTTTAATTATGCTACCACACTATGTTAAAAATCAGTAAACATTAGACATTTGTGTAGGTACCTAATCTGGAAGCATACATTCACAAAAAGTTTTCATAATAATTTCTATACTCAAAAACTTATTGTTTATTATAACTTTTATTCAAGGTTCTTACTTTCGTCGTCGATGCTAACAAAAGTTAGTTAATCGAATTTGAAGTCATTAATAACAGTGAACCCAAATTGAAAGCAAGTTAATTAGATTTCTGTAGACTTCGTCAAACACACTGCTCAGGCTTGAAAGCGGGGGAAAAATTCAGACCATGCAGTCTATGAAAAGTATTGCGTTTTTTTTTATTTATTGTAATTGAAAAGGTATATGAATTGTCGGCTAGAAGAGTTCTCTCAACCATTCGATCGTGACTCTGCGGTAGTACGGAGTAGCTACGAGTACTCATATGGTAATAGTACTTTTAGGATAGGTACATACTTAGACATATAGCTTTACGGTATGTCATGTACAGAAAGAAAAGGAAAGAAAAGAAAATGTATTTATTTTCGCCCAAAACGACGCACGTCCAAATTATTGGGCCAAAAGCCGAAGCGTCGGTTAGACACAATAATAATCAAAACACAAAAAAAAACAAATAAATAAATACATATTCATCATTATCAACAATATAACATATGAAATCTATAATAGTGAAACGATTAATTAGTGCTCTTTTTTCGTTCCTTACAAAATGAGACAAATCAATTTGTAATTCAGTATAGGTACAAGCTGCTGGGTGTCCGCGATGATCTCGTTTCCTCCAATACGGTGGGAATATTCCTATATCCCGTTTTAGTGCTAGGTTTTAGACCTAAGTTTGAGTTGCGTTGTCCGTCGGTGAATCAGTGTTAAAATTATATTAGTAAAGGGATAATATTTTAAACAATCCAAGGGATTATTTTTCTCTACTCGACAATAGAGTAAGGAAATATAAAGAAAGACATCACAAAAACCAGAAAATACCTTTTTCCACGATTGCAATATTATACTCGTCTACTTGATATCGGGGTTTGTTTAAATAGATTTGAAAAAGGAATTCTTCGAAAACTTTTTAAAAGTTGGTGGTGTGGATATTTTCACAAACATCGGTGTGAAGTGCGCGCGTTGCCCCGGGGAGACCGGGACTTCGCATCCAATACTCCGGCGCTTCCACCACGTAAAAATATTCATTTTGTCGTTTTTCTACTAGTTTAGTACTCATACTTTTGTTTATGAATGGTCTGTTTTGGAAGACAATTTGTTTATTTTTTTTATTGAGATACAATGACAAACAAGCAAACAGGCTACTCTATGGTAAGCGGCAACCGTAGCCTATAGAAGCCCGTAACACCAGTGTGGTATCATTTAGTTGACTCATAAATGCTCTTATAATTACCTAGTAATTTCACTGGCTAAATTGCCCTTCAAGCCGTGGCACATTATTGCTCTGCGGCACAATATTTGGCAATGTGGTGGTAGACTATGCAGTATAAGCACCATCTTAAAAAAATATGCAACCTGGTAGCATTTATTGATATATATTGCGTTGCGTTTGAGCTTGAATCAATATAAAAATGGACGGCAATTTTGTAGAGAGTTTTAAAATGTTGTATTTTAACTTTTCTAACGACACGTTTTTTTTAATCAATCTTATGATGTTTAATCTTCCAAAAAAAAAAAGGTTTGGCGTAGTAGCTGTGCGATAGGCGTCTGTGCCACGTACCTACTTATGACCTACACAAATAGTCATTTCGTGTTTGAGCATGTGAGAAACTAGATTCTAGATAAATTAAGTAACTTAGGCACTTCAATAAACATTTTAGAATTTTATTTCAGTCACGACAATCAACGAAAAGCTCTTAGCTAGTGACAAATATTTAATCATTTCGCGATAATATAAATGTTAACAAAGGTAATTCATTAGGCAGAGCTAAAACCTCTAAGAATAGCAGACAGTAAGAATAATAATCGAATCGTCGGTAATAGCTCATTCCCTGATAACAAAGGGTTCGTTCATGCGAATTGAAATCGGTAAATTGCTCTTACCTATTTCCCGTAGAGAGGTAATTATTGGTATAATTGATTTTGACGAAAATTTTACTTCAGCGTACCTAATGTCGAAAAATGAAATGGCAATAGTTTAATGGGGTTGATGGTCTCCAATGTGTGGCAAGCATGGCCCATTGTGTGTAGAGGTATTAAAAGTTTTAGCTTTGTTCGTGTCCTTATTTATGACCTTTGTCTGTTTATTTCAACAAAATAGCTTCAATGCGTATTTTGACCCCTACAATCCCAAAGGTTACGAGTATGGTCAATTAAATGTCTACTAAAACTACATTATCGACATACGAGACCCACAGCGGCTTCATTAGACATTTTTCTATTAATATTCTCCATCTATACAGGGTATCCAAGAAAATGGGAAAAAGGATGAATTATTTCTACTTTATAAAACACATTCATACACACATACTGCTGTACACCGACAGTTCGCCGGTATGTTTAGGTCCCATGTACCTAATAGGGGGCGAGCCTATTGCCATTAACCGGGCACAGTTGTGCCCCGTGTGTTCTCAGTAGTATCACGGAGTTTAGAGTTCTGATTCTTGTAATACTGAGAATTTCATAGAAACAACCAGTACACATTGCTCGACTTGGGAATCGAACCCAAGAAAGACCTCAAGATAACAGTCGCGCTTAGGACCACTTAGTATTGTGGTCCTAAGCACGACTGGTACGCTAGAGGCAGTTCTTCTTTAGGTAGGTACATTATTACAAAAATATTTTTTGACAAAAACATATAAATTTTAAAGTTATAACGTTTTAAAGTTTTGAAAAGTTTTTAATAAAATCGTCATAATTTCGCATAAAAGTAGCTGAAACCTGTTAAAGTAAAATATTTTTGATAGAACATGTTTTTTTATTCTTCCCCTTAACAATGTTTAAAAATCATTCAGGTCATAACTATCAGCTGTGCACAGGCACACTATCCTTTTCTAACGGAACAAATCTGAATTCACCAAGATGTGTTCACTGTACACACTGTTCACTATACCATATTGAAGTAAATATGCCGTTTTCATAGACACCCCGTATAATCGCCGAAGATTTTTCCGAAATGGGCAAGGGCCCGTTTCGGCAAAATGGTGGCTGACACAAAAATGTGAGAACTTAATTTGGATACAAAAATACAGAGCGACGAGACCTTGACAGTTCGTGACCTTTTAAATTCGATAACACTATTTCCGTTTTCTGGCTGGCTTTGAATGAATTTTAAGACTACCTTTTTTGTGATCTGTACTTTTTCTAGTGTGAAAAATTTTCCAGGAGCAGGGTATGAGAAATTTATTTATTTCTTTCGGGAAAAACAACACACTATGTTGATAAAAAAATTAAAGATAACAAATGTTTTGCATATGTTAAAATCACAGCGTTTTCCACATATTTTACATAATTATTATAATAACTAAAAAGAAATAGGGTGAGGTACAGTCAGCAACGAAAGGCGCTGAACACGATGCAATTTTTAAAACGCTTTAACATTTTTGATTATATAGAAGTTACTGACCCGAGAAGTTAGTACGAGTTATTTGTATATAAGATAATAACAAGCTTTACCTTAACTTACTTATTTAATTATAATTTTTAGTGGTCATGTTTTCAAAATTTGATTGTGTTCAGCGACTTTCGTTGGTGACTGTACAAGAAAGGAAGAAATAAAGAAAAATAATTATTTATTTATAAAAACAAATTCCGTGCCGAGAAAGGTTCTTTTAGCTATTCTGTGAGCAGCAGCAGTGCAACATCACAACGATGATTATCATCGTAAGTCGGACTCGTACTGACTAAAAACTTTTTCTTGATTCTTGACCTTATTTTTAACCATCCTTCACACCTGTATTCCCATACAGGCGTGATGTATGTGGTCCAAGCTATAATAAATTGCTTCCCCGTTCCAGAGTACTGAGACAATTCTCAATATTCAATTTCGGGGAGTACCCCGAAATACGGCCCATAAAATATACCTACACAGTCGACACGTTGATACATTCTCATAGGTACCCAAATTATTAAATAAACGTTCCAGAAGAACAAGTTTGCGAATAATGTATCAAAGTATGTTCAGTGGTTCTTGAGTTAAGCCAGACACAAGCGTGAAGCAAACTTGCCGCTACTCATGATTACTGTCTTGTCTGCAGGGGTGAACCTTTCAAACATAACTATTCATTCGAAACATAGAAATAATGTTCTGTGAATTTTTTTATACACTTTTTTCTTCAATCGAAATGTAGTTTTATTTGAAAACTTGCATCGGAATTATTTTAGCACAGCCTTCGGTTGTATAGAGGCGAGGGGAGGCGATGTGTGGAGGACTTTGTAAACATTCGAGTCGAGACTATTATATTGCAGGTATGAATACATTCAAAGGTCGGAACATTTTGTAGCTTTGCACCATGAGTGAGCACAATTTAAACTTTTATCGATTTTTGTTCAATCCCCAGACAGCTTAAAAACACGAAGTTTCATTTTATTTAACACCGTGTTCCTCGCACGTAAACATTTAATTGTAAGTCTCGAATAATAAACAAGTAAATGTACTTCATATACCAAACATAAACTACTCAACGCCTACCACCTAAGTTATGTTGAAAGATACACTGAGTAAGGTAATAAATACTGGACGTCGAGCGTTGAAAATTAAGTACTTAAAATAATTTCACTCATATATATTTTACAAAGCTTTTACCATACATTAACTCAAAGTTTGTGGTCGGCTCATTTACCTGAGTACTGTGACGGTCGTATAAAAACTGGTGTTTATTCAAAATTCTTGGAGATAACGAGATGAAGCGGAACATTTACGTCTAATTTATACGGAGACAATGGGAGGTGGTCGCAATTAGTGAAATGGCCACTGAGAACAAACGCGTTTCCAACAAAAGAGTGGAGGCTTCGGCTCAGACAAGGGCCCTCTTTCATTTCTTCCAAATGAGCAAACTACAGTCGCTAGTAGGGAAGATTTGTTGTTCAAGAATGAAGGGCTCACGAGTGAGCATTGTTCTTTCCGCGACCAGTTTGGTAAGCACTTGAGTTTCGTTGTCCTAATCACGATTAAGAGGGAGAATTATTTGGTTTTGCTTGTTATTCGTTTCAATACAAACTGATGTTATCGTAGAACATATGTTATCATTTGTTCTCTGCTTTCCACTTACTGTAATAATTCATGCGTGTATATACAAATTGAGATTAGGACTTAGGGTCTACTTAAGTGCTTAGAATAGCGTTGTTATGTTTGTTTTGTAACTATGTAAACACCGATGTGTGTTCCCTTTGAGTCTTAACATTTAGATAATTAAAGTTAGTTTGTAAGTTATTTAGCGAAGGAAAAATTAGACCGCGGGCAGGATTCGAACCTGCGTCATATGGTTAGCTACACCAGACCCTATGACCACTAAGCCACCACGAGTCCCACCCGCCATGACGAATTATGTTTTCAAATTCAGAATTTACGGTGACGTCAGTAAACCTATTGAAAAGCAACTCAATCTTAGCATGGAAAATGCCAAAAAATACCAAAAAGTAATTAATTTGTAAGTATTTACAATTCATAATCTTATTTTGTATTAAATGTTACATCTACACAATTAAAATTGGTAGCGCCGTTAAAATATGCTAGAATACTCCGAAAAATGGTTATTAAATCATCATGACTTATTTCGAAAATTAAATCCGAGGAACACACAAACTATAACATTAATGGTGGATATAAATCAGGTAAGTTAGACGTGCATACAATTTAACAAGTCTGTAAGTTAACAACACATTACTATTCCCCCCGGCTGCCAACCGTACGGGCTATGTGTACGTAACTAGTCATAGCTGTGCCTAGGTACGGTGTAGCCACCATGAAATTATATTAGGATTTGCACAGGTTAGCCGGCGTGTGTTCGTCCACAGGATTTAATTGTTCGGTGGCTGAAATAATGGAGGCCTACAGAAAAGAGGTTTTAGTAATTCTGTGTGAGGAAAGACCTATATAAAGTATGGATAGCCAGAAGATGCATATTGGTCTTTTGAAATAAATCTCATTAAAATAGTTTCTACCTCATGCTATTCTATGACCAGATAATAGGAGTTGGTCCCTCTATGACGCATAACTAGATTTTTAAGTAAGTTTCCGTTAGTTCGATTCCCACTCGAGACAAATCTTTGTGTGATCCACAAATATTTGTTTCTAGTCTGGGTGTAGTTTGTGTTCGTAAATTATCTGTATGTAAAGTCCCCTGCGGCACGCTTGTTCCAAAAATAAATACTTGCATTGAAATAGAGTAGGTAATAAGCTTTTGGTGTTGTTAAAAAATAAGAAGTATTGTTCCAAGACCTAAGAATATTTAAAGCTCCAGGAGACTACACCTCAAAGTAGAGTGGGTTCCAATATAATGCGTGGCCTTAAAAATCGTTATAAATATAGCCTATATGTTATTCTGATGTTTATTAATACTGTAAAGTTTCATCAAAATCTATTCAGTAGCTTTAGCGTGAAAGAGTAACAAACATTCATCTATCCATCCAACAAACTTTCACATTTATAATATTAATATTTGTATATATTAGTAGGAGTAGGATTTTATTCGTGAGGCATCATCAAAAAGTTCTTTTTAGATATAGCGGGAATTTATTCTGCTTTGCTGTCTGACTTAAATATTTAAAAGCTTTTATTTACTTTTATTGGTTTCATTAAAGAAAGACCTGTAGGCGTATATCCCACTGAAACATTGGTATTTATTTTCCTACTTTTGTGACTTCCTGGAACTTTTTATCTTACAACTACCCACAAGTTAATTATTAAAATTTAAGATTCAACCAACAACTCTGGAAAATATCATAGCTACTGTGTCGATGAAAAAGTAGTTATCATTAAATTTTCAATAAGTAATATCCTAGTGGTATCTATTTAATTTATCAATGTTGAATACTGGATGACACGGTCAGCATGAATTCAATTAGAAATTATTATTGAAACCTGATTTCATTTGTGTTGCGAGCAAATGTTGCGGTGGAATTGTTGATATTGGCTTGTGTTAGGATATTCAAATCTAAAACAAAGTTTAATGTTACTTTGAAATGTTTGAATATTTAAGTTGTGTGTTTTAATCTGTACCCTAAATAAAAACTTTCTCTACTTTATAAAACTCCTCTCAAAAAACGCTCAAACTCTCATATTAATCAATGTGATCTCTAAATAGTATTAAAAGATTGTCCACTTCTTTGCTGTCTACTTATTTCTTCTTTCTTTATTTCTCTGCTTACTTAAGCAAAGTAACACAAAGAAGTAGAACTACACATTCGCAATGGATTTTGATACGGTTTTCACTATCACTTACAGAATTTCTACAGGACGGTTTATAGAAATACGTTTATTATGTTTATACGTTGCACCTGTGCGAAGCGATGGCGGGTCGCGAGTACTTAGGTATGTGTATTATAAGAAAAAAATATTATCGTTTTCACGACATAAGGAAAATTCATTCATCCTTTCGATTGTTTTTTTTCTGTATGTGAGTCCTTAAGCGTATATAAGCCTCTTTCTTACTGTTCATAACAGTTTTTTTAACTTAACTGTACTAAGAAAACATTATTATTGCCCTGGCCACTTTGCCAAAATATACATAAGAGTTATCTTTTACTTTAACTTGATGGTCCTAGTAAGCTACATAATTACTTTTTTACAAAACCAGACGGTTCGATTTCCAAAATTTAAGGGAAATTATGATATTATATTATTATTATTTTAGGATATCTCTGTCCGATCATTGCATATTTATTGTCATGTGTGTTAATATTAATCTTGATTCTGTATATTGTTACTTTGGCCTACAGCCATATTCAATCTTTTAAAAAAGTTACTGGAGGTCTTTATTTCTAAGATTATTAATTGAAATAAAACTACTTTTTAATTTGATTTGGAAGAGAGTGAATGTGGTTTAAGGATGGATGAGTTACTTTTAAAATGTCTCCTGTATGCAGATGATCAAGTTATCCTTCCAGTGTCGGAGGGGGAGTTACAGAAGATGGTAAAAATAATTATGGATAGTGCTTTAAGGAATAAGTAAATGTAAGTAAGAAGAAAGTAATGATTTTCGAAAGGGAAGATATTATGACAGTTTGCAATATTTTGATAGGTGGCGTTCACTGTTCCACTGCTGGGAAGAGTTGCGCCAGATCTTACTTACCGTATTATAAATTAAACATATATTAGAACGAAATATTTATTCGATTATGTTCTATTACAGTCATATAAGCTGTTAATTTTAGCGGTAATAAAAAAATAGTGTTGTACTATTTAAATTAGACAAGTATTGCTATCGATACATAATTCTATAATGCCAAAGTGTCATTGCAACACAGTGTCCATATCACCGATCAAGTTTTGTCGCTTGCATCATTTCCTCAAGGCGGCGCACTGGAGCGCACTGCGAAGAGTTAAGTTTCCGTTTGCATTGACAGACTGATACACATACATACTATATATATAGTAGCGTAGGCTCAATGTAAACTATGTCGTCGCATTGAACAGTGCGCGACATAAACGGAAGCTAGGACTAGGTCGGTTTGTAAGCGGTGGATTAACTTATTTTTGAATAAACATATAAAATTTAAGCGTAAGAAAAATTATATTATTCTCAGGTAGGATCCGAACTGGACGCTTTAGCCACAGCTACCGAGGCCACTGCTTGTGATGTCGAATTTCACTTCCATAACCTGCATAAGTGACGTCAGCGATATCTATCGATGAAACTATAAAATGTTGAAGAACATAATAATATAACTATGTTCTTCTTGAATCTGAAAATAAAATAAAAATCAAAAAGATTCCATTCAAGAATATTTATAAACTTTCTTTATTTTAATTTTCGGTCGTTCGATATTTAAATTTTAGATGTTTCGATGAAATGAAACGGGTAAAATACCCGTAAGTATTTTAATTTTTGGATGTTCAAATAATATGTATCCAAAATAAAATGAAATAAAATATATTTCTTTTATGGAAATTCGTTAACTTTCACCGCTGTAAATAGTACCTGGTGCACACGCTAGTAAATGACACACTCGATGTTCTGATTGAATTGTTTACCTACACTCGGCTTTGGTATAACTAACGTGATTCGCGTTCATTAATGTTGCACGGCTGGATTTAAAGTTCGCCCGTTGATAGCACTTTATTCAGACACTAACTCGACTGAATTTGTTTTATAGAGAGTAGAGTAAGCTGAAGTGAATTTCGTTAGGTATATGTTTTACCTATCAAATAATGGTACGATTTTACTATTTTATGCATGTAGGTATGTTCATCTGTTTATTACATGAATGCCTAACTTTAAATATGACTAACTTATATAGCGATAGTTGAGATCAACACGTAACTCAAGTACAATTACGATATACATACTATCACACCTGTATTCCCCGAAGGGCGAGGTAGAGGTGTACTTAAGATAGGTAGACTCACAGTTTACTGGTATGTTAAGGTCCCATGTAATAGGGGATGATTCTATTGCCATTAACCGGGTACAAATCAAATCTCAGCTGCTACTAACAATTTCATTAAAAAAACCCAATAACATTTTCTAACACTCGACCACGGAATCGAACCCAGGACCTTTAGCTTAGTAGTCGCGCTTACGACCACTAATGTGCCAAAACTAGATATAGATAAGTAGCTTATAATAATAATCAAATGTGCTTTTTATTTAACTTTTTCAGTCCAGTCAACAGACACGCTTTAATTTGTAAAAATATTATAGTTTTTTTGACAAGTCTACCGGGTTATTAAACAGTTCGAAGCACAAGTATTGTATATGAACGCAGTGTTCAGAAATATCAACACGTACAGGTAAGACGAACCTTCTTGTCAGTCAACTTTTACGAGCAGTGAGGGCTGATAACCAGCTGACATATACTTACCGATTTTCTTTTATTGTCAACTAGTACAGTCAAATTTTATGTTTCATACCTAATACCAGCATTATTAGGTATGAAACATAAAATGTGACTGTACTACCTTACAATAAAAGAAAATCTGGATTTCGGGAAGCTGGATTTCGGTTGACCTCGATTATGTGGTTCTGGTGCTTCAACAAAAACCCATTAACCCCCAAAATAAATAATCAATAAATATAAGAGTCATTTCACACAACACGATCTAGTCCCAAACCAAGCAGACCTTGTACTATGGGCAATGGATATAATTACATGTTTTATTGAATACTACAAAAAATATTATGTTGTATAATATTTTTTGTTATCTAACCTTGTGACCCCACTGTTGAGCAAAGGATAGACCTTTGCTCAATAGTCCAGTCCAACCTAGTCCTATCTACTTTCACTCAAATCAAATTCAAAATGTTTTTAAATTTAATACATTTAAGTTTAATGTTTAGTAGGTTAATCTTGATCCATCAGATTTTTCCACACTTATTGAATATTCTATAATCAAATTAAACAAAAAACTTTCGTCTGAAATATTTCCGACCGAACTGGCACTCGTAAATATAACCAAAAGACCCAAAGTTACAATCGACAACGATCAGTACAAGTTTACTCAGCGTCGGTCTGTAGGTGTCGGTATACATATAGGGCGGCAGACAATCAGGAATCGAATGCCAATCACGATAAATAAAAACAGTTTCCCCTAAAGCCCTTTATCCTGAAAGTTACTCGACTCGACACACACACAGTAATTCGTTTTTGATGTCTGTCGCGTAATATACGGCGGGCTAATCAAAATATATTGCCGACTCTTTTATATTGTGCCGCTGCATGCTCCCATTGTGGCACTTGGCTCCTGGCACTTGGCATTTGACGCTTAGTGACACGTGGCGTGTCTCTGACGAGTTTAATAGCTTGTTCGCAGCTTCTCATGTGTCTTTTCATTTCATTTGTGACGAGTAAAGTAGCACGCATATGACGCATATTTTGATGATCGATTACATTCAATTATAAAACGATATATTGTCATCATACCATCACGTCTTTTTTTAGACGTGTAGCTAGGTACCCCCAGTTTTTTGTTATGATTTTAGGTCCCAAGTGATAGGGAGAAGTTTTGTTGCAATTAATTGGATACGAATCCAAACTCTAAGCTCAAAATTACCTTATAGAAAAACTCCATTGATACTTTACATGGCTGGGAATCCAAAATTCAACTGCCGCGCAAGACTCAACATCTTCTGGTTACAACCACAAGATCAATGAGGGAGTAACAATATTATTATATAATATTTACTGTTTCATGTTCTGTTAATACTAATAAAGTATATTAACGCTTTTATGTGAAATTTGAAAGGGGAGGACCCCTTTTAAGGAAGTGTCGCGCAGTCCCAATAATTTAATTGCGAGTTCATAGATCGAGTCAAGAAGTTTGATCGAAGTACGGGAAACAAAGTTTACAGAGTACACGATACGAATTACACACCCTGCCTATCATAACAAAAATATTTTATGGAAAGTATTAAAAAAGGGATCTTTAACTGTCGGTTTGTAATGTGTGAACGTATCGAAAGTGTAACTTTTAACTCAATTACAAGTTGTACTATAAATCAATCGGTGGTGGAAAATCTCGTAACCTGTGGCGGTGTACGCGCCCTACGCGCCCCTTGCCGCCGCCGCCGCTCTCCGCTGTTGGCTATTTTTGCGCAGACGTAACGATTGGCGGCAGTGGCGCCACGCGGAGGAAACTGAAACCTTTTGACAGGCGGCTAAAATGGCCGCGTGAACACGCGAACCGCCACGCTGAAGTCGCTCTATACGTCACAAGCGAAGTTTTTACTTAACGCCGGTTCAGTAAACTATTGTTGTAGTGCTTTTTCGGGCTTTCTCTCGGTAATCGTTCGTAAAATCCATTATAATGGCTCTTCACCTCGAGACTGCGTTGCAGCGCAAGTTAAACTTCAAGATGACCACGGTAAGTGCATGCCGCCCGCCTAGCCGCGTATCGATCGAAGCCCTCGTGGTCCGAACATATGGTGGCCGCTACGATCTCGTAGCAGCGTATAACCTACGAACTACGCCACATGAAGCCTGCTAACGTATCCGAGTTGATTTTACTTACGAATGCTAATGATATTATGACACAATCAGCTCCTTATTATTGTATTGTAAGAGATCGCTGTATGCGTGTAGATGGTAAATAAACACTTGTAGAGACACGCGCTACGCCGACATCGGAAGTTAAATGTATGGGAAATCGAAAAGTACAATTTATTCGTATTTTGTAATTAGTTTAGATGTAAATAAACGGTGAATAGTATACGTAGAAAACGTATAGGTGTCTTAGTTTGTATGTTAAATAGGTTTCTATGGGCGCACCGGCTAGGTAGGTACCTACTTATGACAACCGGTATACTCTTCAAATAGTTATTTTCTATTTAGGTATAGAAATAAGTGAACTGCATACCAATAACTTTTTCTCAATTTTATTTGGATTCGAAATGTATGTACTTGTAGGCTATACGTATAGACACCTACTCATAGACATAGGTAAGTCTGCGCTTGTGCGAGGCTGTGTACTGCAGTTTGCACATCTCGGTTAACGCCTACGAGTAAATGAAAGGTCATTTTGCTCGAGTAATTTGATTGAAATATAACAGTGAAAGGTCATGAGTTCAGTTCTAATTTATTAAAAAATAACTTGCTACAATAATTTATTGATTTCAATTAATATATTTTAATTCATCGTTCCAGTTCTTCGTTTTTTTTCTATTTTAAAACTTTTGAATTTAATTTCGTATGTTTTTTTTTTCGTATCCTATTTCACAAAGCTATTATTATTAACTCACTTTATTGACATACAAATGATAAGGACTGATATCTATTTTCAAGTGCCATTAATCAATAGAGGTTTACTATGCATTTTGGAATAAGTAGGTACAGTTCATTACAAAACATTAAATATTTTATTAGTTTTTATTTTATTTTTCTGATCCGTATATGTATATAAATATATACTTAAATTTATTTTTTTGAACACTAATATCTCATTGCTTAGACATCCCTCCAATATTCTTGGAAATGTTTTTACGATTTTAGCCTTCACCAGAAATTTGCATATTGCCCTTGTATTGCGATTAATACTTGGTTTTAAGTAATTGGTCTAATAAAATTAAATGTAATGAATTATCACCTTTTTAGCTTGTTAAATTGCAAATGAAGAACACTTTATTTAATTTTAAATCGATCGATTTTAATATCATGCCGAACTCAATCCCTTGCACTACCAACAAATTATGATGGTAGGTCCGTTTTATGAGAATCAGATAACTTTTGCGAAAGTAACTTCTACGGAGAAGAAATAAAAAGAAACATAAATGCCTTTAATGCCTAGGTGTAATTAATACCTATAATAATGTATCAAAATTTTCCAAAATAGATTGGCCAATGCCGGAGTAGTGCATTACATTTGAGGTCAATATATTTTAGTGGATCATCAAATATGAATATAGAAAATATATATTAGAGGCCGATATACATAGTACATATCAGGGCGATTCTAGACATTCTAGTGTCTTTCAAAAATAGTTTTTTTTTTCAATAATACCGAAGGTTTCTTTTCTTAAAGATCTCTTTATGTCTTCCTATATAGAAGGGGCACAATAAAACAAAAAAGTGCCTAAAGCGGCAGTAGTAGATGCTACAAATAGGCGCCGCCGAGGGTCAGAGTGGCCCTGCCCTGCATTCATCTATTGCCAAACGTTCATTAGAATGGTTAATTACATTTATAAGTGCCGAGCTTATTCAACGAGTATCATAGCACAATCAGACAAACGGAATTGCTTCCGCCACCATTTACCATGGATCTTCACCAAGTTTTATCATGCGTCCCGCTATGGAGTGGAACTCCATTCAGGAGTAAGGGTTTCCGGATAATTACAACGTGGTATTCTTCATCGTGGTATTTTAGATTAGATAGACATTAGGTTTTTCATATTAAAATAAATAAATAAAGTTGTTACTTCTTGTCTCTAGTCCAGAGACAATCAGAGTCTGGTTCTTGCTACTGCTTTATAGGTTAGAGCTTACTAAACTCCTAGTTAGGTATGCTGCAAGTTGTGTGTTCTCATTTACAATTACCACACGAGTTGCACGCATAATTAAACTTTCCTTTTACTAAAACAGACCAGTTTCGTTGGTTCCTTTTTATGCGAAAACTCATTAAAATGTTTTCGCTTATTTTTACATACACATTTTATTTATATTTTTATTTACACAGAACCTAAGTAAAGTAAAACAGTTTAAAATTAAGCCACAGGAACGTGGAGCTTATCGGCTCAATTAAAATTAGATGTACAACATAATTAAAAGCACAAATAGGTACCTTCTAAATACAGCTTATTTAAAAAAAGATTAATTTTGCTTCTATCCGTCGATTTATTCTTGTCTTCGTTGGAACATCACTTCGATTACTCAGCTGTCAAATTAATACTTTCTGATATTCCATTTCTATTTTTTTTTTTCTTTTCGTTTGTATCTAAAATTATTTTAATTCCAATCTTTTTAAAATATAAACTGAATAAAATTTTCATGAATTGTATTGACTTTATTATGAATTAGACATTTTTTTAGTTAAGTAAAAAGCATATCTACAAATAACGTTAAAAATATATTGTACTTAAATATTATGTTCATAGTAAAGTGTCTCGGTTAATATATTTGTCATGTCTCCAATTGGAGTGTTCCTGCGTCTTCATATTCGCAAGGTTATATCAAATCTATTTTCACCTCCATCATATAATAAAGAACATCATTGATATCCAACAATGTCTTTGAACCACAAATTATATTTTTAGGATATAAGTTTATATACTTACACAGTAAATTTCTACATTGAAATCTAAACGAATGTAACTGGGAAGTAGCGCAGTTATCTATTTTAACAATAACATTATGAATTGAAATAATGGCAATTTATTTATCAAACATAATAACACGTGCAAAATCTACGCACATTGCGCGATGGGGACAAAAGGCTGACAAAAGACGATCTATGATTTCATTTACAGCAGTGCGTCGCGTCGCACACCTTCACTCTGCGTTCCCCTTTACATGTGTACGATGTGAAATAAAACATTAATCTCCACTAATAGGATGTTAGCATTCGAGGCTTTGCGTTCAGTTTAAACGCATTACGTTTTATTACTTATCTGTAAATCCTTGCGCAGCTCGGGCGCACACGTAAAGGTGGCCAGTCATGTGGAACCGAATGGAAGGGTCGCTACAGTCCTTATACTAAATGACGCTTGCCTTAGCCTCTTTTCTGAGTGAGAAATACGTTACGTTATCAAAAGGTTGGTGAAATATAGGAACCAAATACAAAAAATTGCTCCATTTTGGTTCCAATAACTTGGGATTGATTTATTGCCATATTTCAGGTAGCAAACCAAACATAAGAAGGGTTTGCGGTTAAATGGCGTTAGTGTAAATGAGCCAATCTATGATATTTCGTTTTTCTATTGGGTTTTAATTTAAAAAAGAAGACTATAATTCACATCTGCGATAAAATCCGTAAAAAGTAATAAAGTTCAATGTATATACACATAATATTCGCGTAAATGTCAGAAATAAATAAATTACTCTCATATTATAACTTGAAATAGTTATTCCAAGTACTCTCTGAAACAATAATGTCAGTAGAATGACAAAACGCCACCTCCCAACACAGTGTTGGGTGGTGGTGTTTTTCACGATTTAAGTATTTGTCTATATGGGTTTTCTTTCAATACATAGTGTGACTCAAGGTGTTGTTGGGATTACGAATTACCATATTTCCGAATCTTTTGAAATTGTATAATGTCAGCTTTTATTTGAAACACAATATTCCAATGTCACAAAATAGCTTTGTTAACCTACCAAAGTATTTTTTAAAAACAAACGCTTGTTGCTGATGCCTGTGTAGATTCTTATAAACTTAAACGAGACCAGAAAAAACAGCACCAAAAAATAGAATCTCCCAGTGATACAACAAATTTCAAAAACAAAAAAAATATTCAAATAATCCTTTTTATTTTTGAAACCAGCTTCGAAATATTATAATCCGGTTACGTACTGAAACATTTCAGTTACACCGAGCAAATCTATACACACAAATGGTATACAATTTTTTCAATCGTATTGCCTCAACAAAAGAAAGCTACATACATAAATCACTTTTGCCTTTTCCCTATGAGCGTTACTTCGGGTTTGAAAAGATTTTCGTTTGCAAACAGCCTTGTTCCTTTACGCACACAAACACAACAACTTTTCAATGCCTTCAACGGAAGGTATTTTTGTTTAGACATCTAATGGTAGGAGTTATTTTTAATATCGCGCAGAATCCACTTTGTCACTTTTGTTATAATAAAAACCACAACAAGACGTAACTAGAGGTTTTACCTCGAGACCACGAAATTTCATTTCAGTAATGAAATTAAAATGGCGGCCTCATTATAGGTACCTACTAGAAAAGTATTAGGGATACGCGCTGCTGTGGAATTTCAGGTTCTAGGAATCAACCACATTTCTACTAATACCCTATTCTAATAATACCTACCAATCTGGAGTTGAGAATTGGGTCTGAAACTTATTCCCTTCAGTAATTGAATGTAGGTGGATGATAGCAAACCTCCTATTTCATAGAAGTTAGGACGTGGGCGTGACGTGTACCATTCACATTGCCATCAAAGTAATTAAAATAATCTCAACTGTATTCGTTGACTTCTCATTGGTCTAGAAGCAGCGAGGTCGCCAAGATACCGAACGTGAGGTCTTAGGTTCAGTGCCCTGGTCGGCCAGTGTTATTATAAAAATATATTATTTAATTAATTGATTTTTAATTTTAGGCCGGCGTGGTGGACTATAGCTTAATCAGACTATAGCTCAAGAAACCTGTGCCCAGCAGTGGGATAGTAGATTTTTAAATCGAGGACCGATTTCTTTGTTTGCATATTTTTCTGTATTATGTTATTCATGTTTCGGCGTTGGCTAAATTTTTTTTTCTTATTATTATCTTCTTCCTCTTTCTTATGCTTTTATACATTAAAACGCTCTCCTGTATTTGTCATTTGTAGTTAGGGGATTATTCTTAGGGACCTTCGATACATACCTAAACACACCAATCCACCATCCACTGATTTCTAGAAGCTTAAAGAAAATGTAAATAGAATATCAAAAGTATTTTAAACATGATATTTAGTCGGAATCGGTGTTGGAACATCACAGTTCGGCAGTGTTCCCGGTGGAAGCCGATTAGTTCGTTCGCGAGTGTCTCTTGGCTGCAGTACTTAGCTACTTGTTTGTTGTTCTTAATGAGCACTGCCAGCCAACTTTGGGCTGTTTTCGCCTCAATTAAGACTAAAAACATGAACGAATGTTGTCGCTGGTTCGCTCACTTGACGTTTGTCGGGGCGTTATTTCACAGTCCTCGAGTATTAAATTAAATATGTATTGTGTTTTCATATTATGTACTTGTTGCTACTTTTGTAAGGAGTTGATATTATATTTAGTAGCGTCTGGCTCGGTTGAATTCTCCAAATTCGGGAAAAGGGAAGTTTGATGGTGGCATCTACATTAATAATTTCTTTTTTGTTTGGGTTGGCCCAAACAAATTTTGTATTATAAAAACGTTTATACTGCCTTATAAAAATATTTGTTTTTAACGCTTTCGAACAGTATTATAGGTGTACTCTTGTTCATCATTATCAGAGATGGGATAAAAAATCCATGTGATGTTACACGTGCATGTCATTGACATCGATACCGTTCATCGAAACATTTGTTATAAAAAACCGCACTGCTGATCCATCAAACAGGTTATCGGAAAAGATAACGACAACAACAGCAATTGTGTTCACGTGCCATTTTATTTTTAAACTTTGATATCATTTGATAATACACGGGAAGTCCCGTTGGGCCCTATTTATTATCCTTCACCTTCACCTAAGTAGGTAGTTTCCAAAACGTTACATAACATACTACGCCTGTATACCCACAAGTCAGCCTGACTATGCGTCTCTGAGCTACGACTAAGAGTTTCATAAACCCAATATTCAACATTTTGTTCGACCTGGGAATCGAACCCAGGACTTGTCGCTCAGCAGTAGCACTCACTGCTATTATACCAGTGGCAGCTTCAAAGTGGCGTTCCCAAAAACATATTTATAATGCTCGGAAAACCATACGCAACCATTTTCCTTCATTTCTCAAAGCGCGTACAGTAAACAGAAGCAATCAGAGTCCATTTGTAAGAACATTTGTTATATCCGCGGGCGATCCGCGCCTCAGCGGCCTCACTGAAGTTCAAGTTCAAACCACGGTTTGTATTCTTTAAAAATTGCCAAATATTCCGCTGCTAAGCAGTAGTGAGTACGTGTTAATTTTATTGGGTTCTGTTGAATGCAGCCAGTGAAATTACTGGACAAATGAGACCCAAAAACTGACGTCTCAAGATGACAACGCGCTGGTGTAGTTCGCGTCCTTACCGCTTACTATCAGACAGTCCGAATGGATTGTTTGTCATCTTAGAAGAAAGAAAAAAAATTAGTAATCGCGATTGTTTTATAATTTTTTTTCATGGCTTTTGAGATGGCGAAGTGTGGTCCGATCTCGGGGTCTTTGCCCCATACACGTGCGAATGGCAGCCACACCCGTTAACGGTAGTTACCGCTCGTAATTCCACATCTATCGTTTGAATGGTTAGTAAAAGTAGAAATACCATGGATCAATCAAATACAGAACGTGAGTAAATAACGAACGCCGAACATCGAACAACCTAGACCAATTAAGCAGATGAACGAGAGGGCTTCATGATAAATGTACGTGAGTTACATTTCAAAGGTCGTCAAATAGGTATCGTGGAGCCCCGAAAATATAATGCACTTTGAACCCGAGGGCAAGAACCTTTAGAGTGTAAAATAGTTTTGTCTGGCTTTTTTAAGGAAGTCTCATCGATTTTACATACTATCCAAGTTCTCAGCTTCATGATTCTCCCTTCCATCTGGCGCATATAACACAAAATAACAGAAATTGACTAACTCCTTTCTTGTAACATAACTCATTGCATAAATTATAATGAAATCCGTCAAGCAAGCATACGCGGCTTTCGGCTGACATATTGAAGTGACTTTATAATTGTAAAGCTAAAAAGTAAACATGATTTTCGTTTCCCATTTAGAGAGCAAACACTCTTGTTTGCCGATGAGCTCCCTCAATGATGAACACACACATAAAACGGGCTTAACTGTAGTAAAACGAGCCCAAAGCTGTACAAAATAGGTATTTGTGGTTTTTTTTTGCTTGACCTAAATGATAAATTAAAACTGGCTTTCTTGGAAAGAAATAGGAGAAATAATTTGCCCCAGACTCATTCACAGCGTGAAACTATCAGGGCTTATTTGAAGTTGTTGGCTGTGAAAATATTACTGAAGTAGCTGCTCTAAGCCTGGAAAAAAGAAAGATTTTTATGCTTACTTCTTTTGTAAACACCGATTAGTGTAATCATTTTATTTCATAAAATAAATTGTTTTAACTGTAATTTTCGTTTATTATTGTCTGTTTTGCCATTGTTGTCTTATATGATTAATGTTTATTATGATGCTATAAAATATTTCAATATACCTATGTATTATTAATTCTTGATGAGACTTAAAGTTGGGTGAAAGCGAGTACCTGCTATACACAGGTATTTAAAACAATATGCAAAAAATATCTGCAAGGTTAAGCTGCACTAGCCGCAGTCAGTCTGTGGATGGGTGACAATCTTAACACACCGAGACCTCTCATACGTTGTTATGCGAACACCTATGAAAATCGTTAGCGGTAGTAAGAAGACCAAAAACCCTGACAACCAGTCTATCCTCAGGAAATCGGCATTTCCCAGAAATTGGGTTGCGGAGGTCTGATGGCCGTCGCTTCGTGTAAAATACTGATATTCAGCTGAATCCGTTTAGACTGGAAGCCGACTCCCAACATAGTTGGGAAGGCTCGGAGAATTATGACACAGATACGTGCGACAATACGTTAGAAAAATACCTCCACATATTTCTTTTCAGCTACTTAGCTATGCAGTATAGCAATGCATTTAAAGAGATTTATAAGCATATAAAACTGTGAATATATTCTCAATAACGATGTTCTATTTTTACTATTGACTGCGCTGCAGGCTGCCCCTTTGTGTCTTCGCATTTTGAATTCATGGTGGGGTCGTTAAAAGCTTTGTTTTACTAAACCAAAACAATTTTATCAAAAGATATATTTTTATTGGCGTCGGTGATTTATTAACTCGAGCCTAAAGTCGTAGCAAGCGCCTACAAGGATTAAATGCAGTGTTGCGCGAGAGTGCGTTTTGTTAAAAAAATAAATGAAAGTAATGAACTGTGATGCTTAAAGACTGCATTTGTTTTATTCGCAAAGTTTTGACACATGATGACACGTTGTAGTAAGTAAAAATGATCGGAAAGGTATGTTTTCGAAATCTCATATGTCAGCTAAAGTACATATTTTTTACATAGGGTCATCAATTACTTTGGGAATTTCCCACCGATCTTCTACGTCCTTGCATCGCTTTAGATCAACACACTGACAAGGAAACACGACAGATGGGATGCGTGAAAAACAAATGTATTAAAATTCGCCTATAAATAGCCTTATTAAAATTCGATCGTGGCGGCTGTTGAACCGCGAGGCGCCACAGGGAGCGCGTCCACGATAATTGACTATTATAATGTTGCCGATAGTCATAATCAGTGTTTAACTATAATAATGCAAGGGTAAATATAATAAAGTCCAGTGTTCGTGATAGTACATGCCACTGTACACAGTTTATTTCAGATCGGGACCATTGACTTGCAGTAGAACGCGACCTCACACAAATGGAATCGCCTATTCGATATTTGGTGGAAATAAAATGGTATCTACCTACGTCGTACCTTTTCCGAATAGCCCTATTAATACCCATAATTTAACAAGTTGTACTGAAATGTACAAGTATACCTTCAACTTATTAAAAAACTATAGAAATTTAACTTGGGTAGTATTTTATTTGTTAATTATAGCGAATACCTATATACTATAGGTATACCTATAGTCCCCTGTATGTACCTTTAACTTAATTTTTTATTTGCATATAATATATAACGTGTTAGGTTGGGTACCTATTCGCAATTATTACAAATCGCCTATAAAATTTTACACAATAAAAATCTATACATCTATACATATAAATAAAATTGGAGTGTCTGTTTGTAATATTGAAATAACCGCTTTTACTACATGCATATTCATATATATATATATATATAGTATATACGGTACATACACCAAAATATCATTTTTTTACATTTTTGTCTGTCTGTCTGTTTGTTCCAGCTAATCTCTGAAATGGCTGGACCGATTTTGACGAGACTTTTATTGGCAGGTAGCTGATTTAATAAGGAGTAACTTAAAAACTTATTAACTTTTTTGTTAAATTCTACGCGGACGAAGTCGCGGGTGGCTGTACCCGTGTACAGCTAGTAATAAATAAAAGGATTGCCTTAAAACTTGCTTAAAGTTTTGAGGCAATTGGGGACGCTGTAGGCATATGAGAAATTCTGTAAACATGTATTTACACACTTTAGAATGATTTTCTTCAATGTCATAAACAATTAAAAATTCGAACAATCTTTTTTTTTTCTAAATCTGTGAAACTGTAGAATGCTAATTATACTAAAACAAAACACTATTTATAAAATCGAATTAAGAACATTCACTACGTTATTTTGAGATGTTTTTTATATTAAGTAACATCGAAAAGTATATTTCACGATCGAATAATTCGTATGAAAATACAAAATGTTCTTCATGTTTACTTACAGTTCAGGCGTAGTTTATACTTCATTAAACATATTTTTTCAATTGTATTGCCAGAGGAGGAGGTATAGAAGGAATGGGAGATCTTTGCCCAGTACTAAATTGTATAAAGGGTGTATTTTTCCATACAATTACGCTTTCATTTGATTGTATAGACACAAGTGGACTGCTATACGATACAAAGGATTTCGATACCTTTGTAACAACATACATCATTAGTAGATAATCATTTAATAGAACGGTTTAATAACTTTACACACATAACATCAGGCCTGTGTTCCCGAAGGGTTAGGCAGAGGTGTACACCTATAGTTCGCCGATATAATTAGGTCCCATGTAATAGGGGGCGAGCCTTGCCATTAACCGCGCACAAATTTTGATAGAAAAACCTGACCAAATCGCACTTTGCTCGAGCTGGGAATCGAACCCAGGACTTCAAACGTCGCAGTCGTCAGGCGTAACAATCACTATAACTTTGAAACGTCATTCGTATAAATCATGTAAATAATATCAAATAAATCATGATTCTCCTGAAGTTTGTTAAACATTAATAGCTGGATAACCCATCATTCTCAAGCAGGCGAATACCAATATAGACTAGCAACAGCTGGATTTGATTATTCTAAAATTGGTTGAAGGAAAATGTTGACGCTAAGCCTAAAAGGCACAGGACAATAAACGCTTTAGCTTTCTCTTTCCCCCGGATTTTCGCCGATCCAAGGGAAGCCTAAAAAAGAGTTGTTCAGTCTAGTAACTTTTTATAAACGCTTACAATCACAAAACCCCTTTTTAATCGTATTAGTGTACAATGGTCTTAATCGCGACCTCTGAACGAGGGGACCCGAGTTTAATTTTGTTTTTTTAAGTAAAATTTTGAAGTCTCAGAAGTAACTGTGATGGCAGTAGTCTCGCCCCTCATTACATGGAACTTAAAACATACTAACGAGCTGTGGGTGTAGAGCAGGATACCTCTGCTTAACCCTTCGATGGATTATAAGGTGATAGTATGTCATGTCACAATAAGATAAAACATTTGTTCAAGACGCCTCCTATCATGAACAAGCTCGATCAGCGGTAAAGTCTGTTTACTTCATCTTAGTTCATTCGCTCCTCTTGCTGTTTATAATTTTATATATTCTTATACATTTATATAAGTATAATATAATGCCTTTCTTAATTTCTGCACCGTAGCTAAAACCCATTTCTAGTTCTGTTCCGATATCTCCAGCCAAAGGTTGCCTGGAAGAAATCACTGTTCGCGATAAGGCCCCCCATTGTATGTTTTAAATTGTGTCTTGATGTATTGTATTTTTATCGGTGTACAATAAAGTATACTATATAGATAAATATATATTTATGTATATATATATGTCTAAGTGGTCAATGCACAGCAGGTGCTGATTGCGCATGTAAACATAACACACACACACACACACAAATATATAAGAAGGTACGTATAGTAAAACTATCATAGAATTCACAGTCGCACGTGTTTGCATCGTGTCTTTACTAATATGTAATTTATATAAGTAGCTCTTTATTGTAAATACATAACTATCTATGTGTGTATATTGAGTGATACGTCCATCCATGGCACACGCTGCCTCGAAACATCTGTTCAATTCTATTACGCAGTTCCTGACGTAATTTTAATTAAAATGAATATAATTGCGTGTATGATTTTGTGCATCGAAATCTGCCAAGTTGTAACGCTGCATTTTCTAGCATTTGCAGTCTTTGTGGTTTACCAATCTATTCAATGCACTTTCCTTTCAAGCTTTCCTTTCCTATCTCCATAAATAATAGAATTGGGATCATTTTCAAGCCCTGTCTGGTTTAAAAATCGATATCAGCTGTGATACAGTGGTTCGCACGGAACCTGAAAAGAATTTTCACTTATTTTGTTGGCTTCAAGCATTCCACCTCCACGGGAGCCAGAATGTTGAAATATTTTTCTTTATCCTGTTCAAATTCGCACAAAAGATCTGTGCACACTATTCTAGGCTGGCGTTTTGTCAAAACTATTTCTAGATCTATCAGTAAATATTTTTGTGAATGTTGATTGTGTCTTGTGAGTACAATCGGTGACAAAACAGACTCAATCGCTTCATGTACTTACATATGAACAATAAATCCGAACTAATTTTGACGTAAAATTCAGAACGTTGATACTGGGACCAAATTACGTTTATATTATCATCGCAAAAGAATCATTGTAGAAAGCTAGATTATTTTGAAGTGTTTATAGTTTGCATTTTAAAATGACGCTCGAGCGTCACTATACTATGTTTATAGTAGTATATTACGTTTTAGTGATTTATATGAAATGAGTGTTTCTGTGTTTCAACACCTATATAGATTTCTGCTTGATTGATCACTATACTGTCCTAAGTCTGTTGTTGATTTGATCTTTGTCTGCGCTGTTTTGTACGAGTGCAAATTGTTTACTCATTCGTCCGTTCGTTCGGTCGGTCGGCACAGCGCACACTGCACACGTGCGTCTTAGTGCATTGCCTTTGTTTTCAATGTCAATAAATGGACGATGAATCAAGTACTGTTTGCACCTTATATTAGTTCCGTGATTAAATTTGTTCAAGAAAATTAAATGTGATCTGTTCGATTTAGATGCTAGAAATGTAAATAAATTGATAGACGAAAAGTAATCCTGCGTTGGTTCAAATAATGAGAATATTGGAGCTGATTGGAGCGTAAGCTGTCTATAATTTATTTTTTGAAGAAAGTATATATTTATATCTTAATTAATATTACTATTGTTGCTATTTAGCTACTGCTATTACTACAGATTAAGATATTAAAACATTAAAGAACAATGATAAGTACTTAGGGATTAAATGCATAAGAAATAAAAAATGGGGGTATATTCCCCCCGTTGTTCCCTACATATATACACCAGAACAAGTTACGTTAGATTAATTAATACGGAACAGGGAAAAAATGGTTAGTATGGTGCGTTTTCTGAAATAATAAAATAAAAGAGACAGAGTAATAGAAGAGAACAATAGATACCTATAGGTACGAAGTAAAACGGTGGTTATTTTCTATGACGTCAATAGTCTCATTGAATTATATTTACGAGAGATGAGAGATTCGCAGTTGAATGCGGGGAGAATGCAGCCATATCCACAATGGTTTGCCCTTAACCTTTACAGTGCGTGGGAGGCGCTGGGGACCGGTAGTGGAAGGGGGTGGGCCATGCCTACGGCACTGTTTAAACTAACGAGATCTCTTTGAATACTTCATCCATTGTTGGTCCCATCGCACAGTTTAGGTCTTTCATCATAGTAACCTTACATATGCGAATAGTTTTTAATATATTTCAACAATGAAAAGTTTTTAATAATTTTTCTCTATGGAATCTCAGTAGCAGCTCAGTTCGGATTCGTTCCCGGTCAATGGCAATTGACTAGCTCCCTATTACATGCGAACAAACATACCGGCGAACTGTGGGTGTACATTAGTATACCTCTGCTAACCCTTCGGAGAATACAGGCGTGATGGTATGTTATATGTTTTGGGTCTATTTTTGAGGATAATCACTATACTATAATAACTATCTCAAGGACATCATCAGAACACATCTTAAAACATTAAAAACTTCAATAACACGATCTTACTCAGGTTATTTTTATTGTCCACATAAAGCAAAAGCTATTAAATACAAAGGCATTGTATTTGATACAGAAATCTAGTATTAATAGAGAATTAAGATCTAATTAGTGGTACCAATTAGTAAGATATTACTATCGCATTAATACAGATAGCTTGTTGTTACTACATGACATCTAACATGTTGTGTGAAAGCGTACGCGTGCCTAAATTATGTTTACTACACATTACACTATACGAGTCACAGTCAATAAAAAAATATCAATAAAAGGTAAGAATCTTACATCGTTGATATTAAATCAACGAATGTCATCAAAACATACCTGTAAAAAGTGTCAAGTTTTCCGGAAAAAAGACGAAATAAATTGACGAGGGAACTCGATATGACATTATGTTTGG
Organism: Acronicta alni; assembly: GCA_964056405.1. Classification (NCBI taxonomy): domain Eukaryota; kingdom Metazoa; phylum Arthropoda; class Insecta; order Lepidoptera; family Noctuidae; genus Acronicta; species Acronicta alni. The sequence continues at coordinate 8,131,780 of OZ043927.1, read as the reverse complement.
TCAAAAGGTCATTGAAACATACCGTCCAGAAACAGAACATCCAAACTCATTCACTCTCATTAGTGAGATTATATTATAAATTGTAGTCCACAAATTGTTAGGTAAATTATTTAATATTGTTTGTGCAGCTCTGTTTATCAAGCTGGCCGTGATTATTTCGTTAAATATTCGTACAACAGTAATGGCATGAACAGATCCGTTACGCGGATATCTCGTAACCGCAGTTATTATTTCAGTAAACTACGTAAGTATACGTATAATACGCGGGTATGCTTACGTACGTTTAATCATTATTGTAATAGTACAATGAGTGAATGAGTTAAAGATATAGATCTTTAGGTAGTACAGTAATTTTTATTTGTTGATTTTCATAATTGTGGTTGGTTTCTATAAATTATTTACAACGAATCATTCCGTAGTGTACCTATCTAGGTGTAGTTAGGTACTTATTTTGTTCACTGATTTCAAATTTTCTTTATTGTGATGGAAAATGTTGTTGACAAATTATGTGGCAGCGGCAGTTTATGCACTAATAGTAGAACATATTATTTGTTGTTAATTAGCAAAATTGTATTGAGTCAGTAGATATCTTATAGGTAATAAAGTACTTCTACGCTTTTACTATTTAAGAATTTAGTTTAGAAAATTGTGAGTTGTTGAAAAATATACATACATTTTTAAGTAGGTATGTGGCAATGCAGATCTTTATAAATATTGATTATATTATCACGAGCGACTTATTAATCCAAACAGAATACCTACATGGATGAAAACTCCATAGATAAAACTGTCCCAAATCCGGTAATACAGTGTTAAATTCTGAATAATAAATGTATACTGTTATGTATGTGTATTTATACTTTTATTTATTTCTATTTTATTTTTTGTTTTAGTATAGGTAAGTATGTATATTTTGTAAATATGTAGGTAGTTATTTTATTAATTAAATTATAGATATAGTTATTTGAAATGTTCTAGAATGTAAATAAAATATATAAAAAGCATTGATTTGTGTAAGTGTATTTAAAAATAAATATAATTTAAAGAGATTGAATTAAAAGGGTTATAGAGTGGACATTGCGAACATTTCCATACGAACATTTTTATTCCTATTTGATTTGTTTTCTCACTTTGTCAGAGTGACTTAAGATAGAGGCAGAGTGATTTGTTACCAGTTGCAAAAAGTAATCGATTACGATTTCGTTCGTGATGTCCCGTCTTTCGCTAGTAATATTTAAATGTCTTTGGTATATAATATAATGAACATTTTCATTCGTGAAGGATATATCGATCTTTGATTTCGTAAAAAATCGTGGAAGTTATAATCTTCGAGATTGTAATACGGCTGCTCCAACTCAATAGATCACACACAGACAGAAAAGTACAGAATTCGTCTCTATTATATTATTATTATTCGCCCACTTTTCGCGTTGAAGGATCGAAGCAAAATAACAATCAATAACCGCCATTACTGTTATTTTACGTAGGCGCATTTTAATTTAACAATGATGTTGCCAAGGATTTTAGCATTAGATTTACCTAATTTAACAATTTGTCAGTGCCATTTTCCGTCACGTCTTAAAAAACTTGGATGAGACTTGAACTTTTCTCGGGATAACCGGTGCTACCCATGTCAACCAACTTGTCGGGGCCGCAAAAGGTTTCAGTAATTTTCTTACGGAAAAACATTAATTACAAAAGTTTGAATTTGTCCTCACGTTTGGTACGAGCGGTGTCTCGGTCGCTTTGGAACTTTTTAGACTATTATTGTACTCTTTATTGTGTTCTTAGATACGTAATATAAAAGTAAAATGGACAAGTAGCGTGTAATGTGAGCTGTTATTAGCTGTGTTTTTTTAAAGAAGCTTTTAAGTTATAGAAACCACTTAATGATAGGTAGATAGGAAAGGTAATAAATAGATTTCTGATACTTATCATATACCTAAAATGAGATTTCGGTACAGGGTCGTATCCCTGCCTAGACATGCCATTGGTTGGAGAGTATTTTAAATGCTAGACAGTATACAATACATACTGTGTCCTTGCAATGTGTCCCTGTAGATCCCACAAGTCTCCATTTATAGAAACAATACTGCTTCCCTTAAAAGTAAATTATTTCGCTGAAAAATAGATAAAAAACTTTAAAAATAGGTACAATCACAAGTGACGCTGTTAAGTAATACTATGTCAACCCGGTCCCGGGTTCGACTCTCAGGTTGAGCATTGTTATTGTGTTGTATTTATAACATTCTCAGTAGCAGCTCGGAGTTTGGATTTGTGATCAATTAATTGCAAAAGGCTAGCCCCCTTACATGGGAGCTTAATATATCGGAGAAATGTGGGTGTACTTTGCTACACCTCTACCTAACCCTTTGGGGAATACACGCGTGATGATAGAAAACATGTAGACAACGTCCTTTATAAAAGGTGAATGACTTTTAAAAAGTATTCATTTGAGTGCTGTGTAGATACCTAATTTATTCTTCCTGGTTTATTTATTTATGATTTCAAAAACAATTAGAACAATCTTATTGACAAGCTTTATAATTGTACAAGGAGACTGCGGTATGAAATAAATAATTTTACGATACTCGTATCTGTATTTGTTTTATTTGTTCCTGTTCGAAATTAGTCAAACTCGTGCAGTATAATTTTATTTGGTCGTTATGTATCACATCTACACTGTGTTACGACATGTCTGCTTTTGTTTGACACAGAGATTTGACAAGGTTTACATTTTGATAAATGTGTTTACCGAACCATGGCGCGCTGCGGACTTGCCATAAAATACTCTCTCCTTACGATATTCGCAAAGCATTTTGTTGAACAAACTTGATAAAAAAACTGTGGTTTAGCTTTGAGACGGAACAATAAAATAAGCCGAAGAGATTTATGTTTGTTAAATGATTTAAAAAAATATAACCAGTAGCAACTACCTTCCGGACGGAAATTGCAGAAAATATTAAACACAAGACGCTAATGCCGTAAAGAAACTCATTCATCAGAATTCAACCTTCGCTGTATAGCTAAATTAAAAGAAATTTCTCAAAGAAATGCAACTTTTCATAGCTCTCTTTTATAGGGCTTTTAGTTACATTTTTCAATAGAATTTTAATATCTACGCAATTGAAATCTTCGTTTTAATAGTGAAGTAAAATAAAAAAAGCGCTTAGGCTCCAATCTTCTTTCTGTGGAGCATTGATTGCACGCCCTACCACAGCTTTGTAGTTGAATAAAAAGTCGGTTGGTAAAATGCCAGCGCGATGAAAAGAATAGCTTTCCTATAGTGAAATATTATGGGAGCTCGACGGTTTGTGTGCGCCATTTATGGGTAAACAAATTCTATGGTTTCAGGCTAATTACTTTTTCTAATGCAGACACTAGATATTGAAGCACTATCGCCTGACCGCTGAACAAACTACCAACTTGCAGGACGAAAATGGTTGTCAAAAGGTGATTCATGCTTTTATTACGCACATGTGTTGCTGGAATTTGTAATATAATGTTGTTTTGTGTAGGCTGGTAGCTGGTGTGCGTGTACTGATATTTATTTGTCGTAGAAGGGCGCCGACGACCGACTGCGAGCGTCTGGTCGGGCGACTTCGACCCACTACGGGGGTCAAGGATCCGGCCCGACGCCCGACGCTCGACGCCGTCGGCTCGTGTAAACGCCACTTACTCATTAAAATCATTAAAATCATCCTGTTGCAGCCATTTTCATACGTCGAACATTGTAATCAACGTTTACCTCATATACCTAATTTAAAAGTCATTCGACACCGCCTAAATTGGTGTACATATAAGTATGTGTTCCGTTCTAATATACATCCCTACTATCCCTACTAATATTATAAATGCGAAAGTAACTCTGTCTGTCTGTCTGTTACGCTTTCACGTCTTAATCACTGAACTGATTTTAATGAAATTTGGTACAGAGATAGAGTTGACCTTGAGAAAGAACATAGGATAGTTTTTATCTCGGAATTTTGAAGAGTTCTCTTGGAAACGCAATATAACCGAACTCGACGCGGGCGAAGCCGTGGGCGGAAATCTAGTAATATTATATATATTGTAGTTTATGAGACTCGTCATAGTAAATCTTATTGCGTTACTTGATAATAGGTACAAAATACTGAGCCAATAATTTCTTATTAAAGATTCATGAGATGGAATGCGACCGTTTTACGCTATCTTAGGTACCTACTTCCTCGAAGTCAGATGCAATCTAAGTTCATTAATTTAGTATTGCATCGGTTTCACAGAACATGTATTAGGTAGTTTAATGTACATATATACCTATCATGGACAGTTGTATGTGTATAGATTATAAGTATACCCTAAAGGTTGACTAATTTAAACTTTTTTGTTTAATTTGGCCTCAATATAGGTTGGTAACCTGTACATTTTTAAAAATACCACAGTTATGTTGTATGTTTACGTGAAGAAGTTTATTGTCAGTCATCATTACTTATATAATTTTCCCGATCTGAAGCGAATGAGATAATTATAAGTACATATATCTATTTTAATAATGCATTATTATAATAAAAAACTACTGATATGGTATTGCGTCATTATGGAAGGGTTGTCACTATACCAGAAACACGCTCCAGACTAGATAGCTAAAATTATGCATACGCCTACACTTACGCAATGCCTATGTATCGGAATAACGTTTTAATTATATCTCAATTATCGTTATACGACACACTTGAAACTCGAATGTTCAGCAATCGTTCTTTAATGTAATACAATCACGCCTTGTTCCCCAGGTTTCTGTTCTGTTTCTAGTTTCTGCCTACTCCTGGGGAAAAAAGGTGCTTGCTACGATTCATGCATACATCTTCTGTTTCTTCCACATTCATACATCTAGACATACACATGCGCCAGTTGCTAGTACTTACTACGTACCTGACCTTTTTGAAGGACCTCACCAATAAGATCGGCGTTTATCCTTCTAAGGTGACCTATCCCGCCGCTTTTCAATTAAATTAAATAATTTAAAAAAGTAATTCACTACTTTATTTAAAAAAAACAGATCAACAGCTTACAGTGTAAAGAGCAAGTAGACGTGCAAGTTCACCTTTGTCTGCATATTGTAACCTTTAGTACTTACCTACCTTACTTTATTATTTGTCATAAATAAAAAAGTTTAATACCTTATTTATTAATTGTCCATTATTTCATAACCATGTCAACCTGCAATGCGGTTTGAACCATGAGTTTCCCAATGACAACAGTTTATTCCTAACAGGCGAAGCGGCAAAAGATCTATTGCTTTCATTTGTACGCAAAAAGACGTCAAAATGATTAACAATAGCCACACTTAACAATTCTTTGGATTGAAATAAAACTACTTTTTACGGATTTTATCGCGTTAAATTGATATATTAATTAATAATATCAATAGAACGCGATAAAATCCGTAAAAAGTAGTTTTATTTCAATGTATAAAATTCGCGTAAATGTCAGAAATCAATAATTCTTTTGGAATCAATTTAAATGAACAACCCATAGCAGTTATTTATGTGAATGATATCGTGATTCGTCAAAATCAGCTTTTTTAGTCCAGCCGTTCTCATCTTTTTCACATCTTTGTTTTGCCAATGGGTAGAGAGAAAATGTCCTATTTTTTGCAGACACCACAGTCCAAAAATAATGTTATGTAATGCTGTAAATGTTGCTGGCCATTCAGTTAAAAAGAGTTCTATTTTTTATTACAAGATAAATGGTCACAAGCAATTCTAGATTTATAAGGCTGTCCTAATATTTTTTTCCAATTTTCGTAATGAGAACCGCTATCTTTCGTTTACTTTAGTTATAAGTCTTTGTATAAAATCAATAACAGAGCTAACTAATGAGTTAGAAGGATCGAATGGAAAGATTTGGGTATTTTGATGGACGCTGTTCACTTAGATTTGTCTGGATCATTTACAAAGTGAGACATATCCCTTTGGACAATAAAATGATAAAACAAGGGCTAAACCTTGTTGTTTACATACATACATATACATACCATCACGACTGTATTCCCCGAAGGGTTAGGCAGAGGTGTACTAATGTACACCCAAATTTAGCCGATATGTTTAGGTCCCATGTAATAGAGGGCAAGCTTATTGCCATTAACCGGGCACAAATCCAAACTCCGAGCTGCTACTGAGAATTTCATAGAAAAACCCAATAACACTTATGCTTCATCTGGGGATCGAACCCAGGACCTCTAGCGTAGCATTCGCGCTTAGGACCACTAGACTAATGAGGCAGTCTAATTACGTTCTCGTTGTTTATTAATTATGTATTATGATTTAACTCTGGGATATATCGTATCGACCCGTCCAAATGTTACATATTATGTTTAATGGTGTTATAGCAGCATTTTGAAAAAACAGTTTAATCGTGCCAAGTTTATATACATAGGTACATGATGAACTTTGCCAAATATATTAATCATAGAAGAGTGAGGAAAACATTGAGATTATGAAGGATAAGGGAGTGAACAATGAGATTAGGTATTCCGAAAAATACATCGCCTACTCTCAACGATTTTGTGAAACATAGTTCATATTAAACTCAGTCGAATTGTTTACTTATAACATTAAAAAAATATTTTACAAATTCTGTAAATAAAGATAAGACACTTCTCACTGTCACCTTGATAGAACAACTTATGGCTGAAATTGAAAACTCATCCTTATTCCCTAGCTAATGAAGACCTGTTTTACTTGAAATTAAAACAGTTTCTTTTATGTGAGTAATGATTATTTAGTATGCTGTTATTGCTTTAAAAAACCTCTAGTCACCTTTTACAACTCTGTCTTCATTTTGTCTTTACTCACTGAGCGTGATTGTTACATTCAAATAGCAGTACAATAATGCGAAAATAAGACTAATAAAGTTAAATAAATACACATTTGGCACAGTGTACACACCACGATCTACTTCCAAATTAAGCAATGCTTGTACTAAGGGTACCAGATAATGGAAAAAAATACATATATACTTTTTTATGTAAATATTATACATACTTATAAATATGCAAGAAACACCCAGACAAACACAAAATTATGTTCATCGCATAAATATTGGTGTCTCTTATGGGAATCGAAAACTCGAACACAGACGTCGCGTCGTCTGATAATTGAAGTTGATAATCTACCTGCAATGGAAATGTAAAAAAGTATTAGTCTGGAATAGTTCAAAGTGTACATAAGACGCACGTCGAAAGTTTAATTACTGTAGTTCGGGAGTGTAGGTAACTAGAAGTTGTAGTTGCGACGTTTTGCGATACTACCCGCAAACTTTTATTTTCAATAAATCCTCGTGTGCGATGTACTTTATTAGTAGTAAACGTTAATCTTCTATCTCGTCATCCTCACCTCCTATCCATTTTCCCAATTATGTTGGGGTCGGGTTCCAGTTTACCTAGATGCGGCTGAATAAAGAAAGAAATATTCTGTTCTCACAAATATAAAATGATGGGAGGTACAAAAGAATACAAAAAAAAAGTAGACGGGTTGTTAGAATTGTTGGGCTTCTGATTAACACTAATGATTGTCATAGTTGTTCGTATGAAAACCGGGACCGGCAGCTTTACGTGCTCTCCGAGGCACGGCGGGGTCTCGTTATGTCCATCTACAGATAGACCGTAGCTTAACCTTGAAGAACTATTGATCAAACTGCAGATAATATACCACTGTTGTGTTTAGATCCATCTTGAGCACAGCGCAGTAGACAAGATTATAAACCAGGGTAGGTTTATAATCTTGTCTACTGCGTTCATAAAAATAAAAGGCTGATCCACTAGTATGAATTTTAACAGATACTCCGTATAGTAAACAGCACCATTCTTAAAATTGAATTCTTCTGTCTGCATAGTTCGCAGTATCGCAACTGAAATAAAATATTTTTTAATAATTGAGCGCGAGTTTATCATTTCTAGAGCAGCACAAAAAGCGCAATTTGTAGAAAAATTTTAATTCTAAAATCGATGTAATAATTTCTGTGTATTCAACAGCGTTACAAACACAATAACTTACGATTTCCTATGATGTTAAGAAACATGTAAATTTTTATCTATTCTATGTATCAAATAACCTACATTTTCCTGTAAATAACTAATGTACACAATATTAAGAACCAGAAATGTTATCTTTCATGAAATTTTCAGAGCGTTAGAACATCAATCCGTACACCACTCAATTCGATCTTTCATTTTATTTATACGTGTATAAGCCCATGGAATATTAAAATAATGTCAGTATTACATTTCTTTAAATACAGGCTCGGTGGTGTAGGTAACGCGACGCCCGCGCTGCCGCCTCCCCTCCGCCCATCTCTCCCACGCAATCTACCAGCCACCTACGCCTTTTACGATTTATTTAAAGATACCTATAGGCACTAGTTCAATGTGTAATCTAGAATTCCTAGCGAGAAATGAATAGTGCTTGCTTTGCGTGAGTAATGAACGCCGACTGACTCAGCTGTAGGTGATATTACTGGCGAATTACTTACAAATTACAATTCCTCTTTGATTCCACAATATTGCGGAATCCCTAGAGATACATTGTGAACAGAGAACAGTATCTGAAAGCAGACCAAGCTTTTATGTTTGCGACACAATAAATAATAATGTGCTTACATAATATATTTTTCTGATACAACTAGGTAAGTCATCACGACAACAAAGTGGACATAAATCATTTGGAATATGAACGTGGATGTGTGTTGCCAAGGGCTTTGTCAAAACGGAGATTAATTATATAGGCTTGAGATTTTGTATATGAAGATTAAGGGTTGTGAAACACATACCCTGTGTTGAATATATGAATGAAAAGCTTATTAAACACACATAGTATATACCGTGTTCAAATGTAAAAAAGTTAATAAAAATTGAATAATTAAGAAGATTCTTTAATTAATATGAATAATAAATTTTAAAAAAATAACCGTACTTTTATAAGGTCCTCCTTTTCTTATAAGTACCGCTAGGGAGTTGAACTCCTTGCTGTAGTCCGTGTTTCCGGTTCGTACCAAGTGGAAGTCTTCGAGTCAATGGAGTAAATAGGTTACTTTTAGTCTAGGCAAGCGTATTTCATCGTCGACTGCGTCGTCAACTCGACACTTGTAAACATTAGGTGACGTAGTGGTTAAACTCAAGCCTCTCCAATATAAAAAATAGCAAGTAGCTTTATTTAAAAGTAGATTCGTTTTTGTACGTGAACCTATCTAAACATAATAATTGTGTTAGTGCAACTTGGCTCATTATTTTGTTTTACATTTAATTGTGGATGTTTTTTTAACTAAGTACTTATTTTAAGCCTTCCATAGCTTTACTCGGTTCTTGACCTTATTTTAACTGGCGTTATTTTTTGCAATACATATTTGGTCCTCTGCAGGCTAGAGGGCGCTATCAAATTACAATTTATTTTTCGTAGTGGGGTGCGGGATGCGGCGTGTGCAGGGGTTGGTTATCGTTCCAATCGAGACCGCTGATGGATTCCCACTGTCACAAGAGAGATACGACTATTTAATTCGAGTTTGCACACAGTTTTTGTGAGATTTTCCCCTCTACTTTACAGTTTGTCCGTCCGTTGCCAGGGATTTTGAAATATTGGAACGACAATTTGTGAAACTTTTCCTATAAAACAAACATGTGTGAATTTAAACGGCCCTGTAGGTATGTTGTGCATGTAGCTGTGCTATGTAAATTCGCCGTTGAATATAATTGAAATGAAATGACGGTACAGGCAATTTGACTATTAAAAGTTACAAAGCCCCGCTCCAAGGTTTAGTGATATTTTGCCTGTTATGACGATATTCAAGTCTTCTAGTACATCACAAAAAGGGTAGTATCGAACACAACATGTTATGCTGTTTTTGTAGTTTGTTTTCCCCTTGTCGGTCGTAAGTAATTCCCTTATCCTCCAAGAAAAGTTACAGCAGAGGGATCCCTTCTTTACACAGGGCTGTAGTTTTTTTCTTTATTTTTGGGAACGTATAATTCACACTTTAACAAAAAGAAAACCCGTTTTTTGCTATCGGCCCTATTATTGAATTCCAAAGTTGGTAGCTGAAGGAAGTTTATAGTGCCTTCCCTAACAACATTCTCCAAATTCCACGTTACCTAATGTGATTACAGAAATACGGCTGCCATGTTCATTTTTGGGTTTCGTAAGTCTTATTGCTTTAATACATTTATTCGTAGTAAGGAACACTAGACCTTTATTTACGTCTCCAAACTTGTAAGTTTTCTTCGAAAACACGCAAAAAATATGATATCCATCTAAGTTATAGATGACTGTTACGAACTGTAAAGGTTTTTGAATGGTGCTTGTTTTGTTAAATGACTCCATCTCAATTCTGCAGACAAAGCTATTTCAAGAAAAATAGAGTAGAATGGGATCCTTTAGTCGGTTGCAAATGACGTTTTCTTTGTGTTTTATCTGTGTCAAACGTTGGAAAGAAAGTCCTTGCGGGTGGCATTGCAACGTGGGTGCATTGTTCTCCCTACACGACTGACTTACCGACTACACGAACACCGGTACAAGCAGGGAGACTACAGCGGATTTATAAGATCCGTAGTTTTAAGCTAGTCAAAACTAGCAATACTGAGTACAATGGAAGGTTATTGGCATTACATCCGTCACAACAATCAGGGAGTCCGCCCACGGTGACGTAGCGTGCTAAAAGCATGCCCGGTACATGCAAAAAACATTCAGAGTCCTTGAGAGGCAATGCCCTCTACCAACGTCCTACTAGGCACGCTCCGTAGCCGTATGAGTGTATATTGAGTCCTCGTGAACATATATTAACAAGTCTTAATTACATTTTACGTCACCTGGCTGTGAAGAAAATACAAGCTGAATCATCATTATGATTAAAATTCACGACTTTTTGTCGCAATTATTATACCTACCAATTAAACTTTTTGCTAAAACATTCCATTGGTAGAATATTTATAATTAGTTTGTATTCAACAAACTAATTACGCTTTCGCTTACCTCTTGCATTTACTAGGTTTCTGATTATGACGTACAATACAATACATAACATGTTCATCCTTAAGCGCTTCGTTCGGGGAACCAACAAATACGCAATAAATTCTTAGGAAACTAGCTTTACAAAGAGGTTTAACAATTTTAAATGAATTGCAATACCATGACATCATTTTGAAATATTAAATTGCTTTTATAATTTAGCGGTTACTACCTGATCACAACAATTTTAATGACGGTTAGGAAGGTACTGATTGTTCTTCTTAGAAATAAAAAGTTGAACCCACTTGATTCGATTTAAATTGAAGATAATATTATACTTGGTAACGACAGCTGGCTGACCATAGCTAATATAAAATGTACTTATACGTAAGTGCTTAGATATTATCTAGGAATGAAATGCAGATTTTTATGTTGATAAACTTGATTTGTGACCAGTGAAGTTTCCGTTTTCGTGATAGACTAATCTATGCTGTAATGGATAAGATTTACTTACCTACTTTGAGTCTTCTTAGACCAGTATTAATAAAAAAGGAAATGGAATCCATTTGGCGGAGATCGGGTGGAAAGCGAGAGCATTTAAATCGTAAGTCATTCAGGAGGGCCAGCATAAACATCGTAGCGTGGGATCTAAAAGCGATTTGTCATCCATCACGGGAGAAGCGGGGACGCCAAGTGCAGTCCCATGTCGACTGTGACTCATTAAACAATCGATCCTCAGCAAAAACGGGCAATGTTTCTATTCCTAGCGGCGAATACCGCGGTTAAAATGTGCCTAAAATAGAAGCACTTTAGGCGCGATCAGTGTTGCCAAAATTGAGACCCAGCCAGATATTATGTCAACTCGGCTAAAGGTCAATTTGTAGTGTCGCACCCGATACACACGTATAACACATCGTTCCACGTGAATAAAGGGACTTAAGCGCATCAAAGTAGTGTTGGCAGCGCTCAATTTTGAAATAAACCGTTCTAATATCTTAATTGTGCAGTTTATTGCCCAAATTGGGACACTCTTGTGTTAAAGTTGATTCATACGTGAGCCAAATAATATTTTTTCGCACAATTGGATGGAATTGGTCAAAAGGTTGAGTGAACTTGCTTGTTGTACCTACTTGTGTGATAAGATAACAAGGGTCAGAGGTTCAGTTATCAATGGCTGTTTAAGTGCCATCTTGAGGCTCCCGTGTATTTTTCCCACATGTAAAATGATCTGGCGCATATAAGTACAGAGGGCAGCAAGTCAACCTATTCAAAACTGTCAAATTTTCCCAATTGAATATGAACCTTATCGATTTGTGTTAAAGTTGAAAATCTATCATAGAAATTCGACAGATCGGGGTAGCTTGATGTGCCCTCTGTACTAGTGTTGATACTTGCTAGATCAATGACATGATAGCTTAAGTTTTTTATTATGTAGGTAGGTACGGTTGTCTTTGATTTTTTTTATTGAGGTAACGGCATTATCAGCCTACTATTTCCTTATATTGGTGTCAGTTTCCACGCTAAACAGATGTTGTTGAGGCCCGCAAAGATTACGAAAGATATCTTCACGGTAGATGAAGAACGAACCGCCATCTAAGAAAGTTATTTTTAATTGATTTCTCGAATCGATCGAATTTTATAGTAGATATAATCGATAAGTACAGGCGTCAACCTATCCAAAACTGTAAAATTTTCCCAATTGAAAATGAACCTTATTGTCGTGCTTTAAAGTTCTAAATCAATCAAAGAAATTTGACAGATCGTGGTAACTAGATGTGCTGGCCTCTGTACAATGAGATAATTGTAAACCCAAGTTGTAATCTTCCAGTGACTACATTTTGTTCGTAATACCTACAATCATTCCAGAAATATTTATTTGCAATGTAGCGATAATTGCTTTGGATCGCTCGCAATATGGATTTAAATAACTTTACGTGGTACATCACTTAAAATATTTTAATAATCTTGTTTTTGTGGACTAAAATTACTTACTTAATTTACATAGTCTTCACGTGTATACTTATTTTAAACATCATTAATTATCTCGTATGAATAATAAATAAAATAATATAAAAAAGAATGTATTGGTAATAAGGGCCACATTGAGCAATTTTACCACTTAGAACCATTACACAGTTAATTCTATAATAATAATATGTATCATATCATGTATACCCAGATTCAGGCAAATAAATAATTCAACAATTTACACCCACAGTTCGGCGGAATGTTGAGGGCACAAATCCAAACTCAAAGTTTCTGCTGAGAATTACATAGAAAATCTCAATAACACTTTTCTCGACCTGGTGATCGAACCTCTAGCGTAGCAATCGCGCTGATAACGAGGCAGATATTAATAGACACTCTAATAAGTCTAACAAAATTATTCTTTTATTTGGGTGATTATTTTTCCTTGGAAATGAAGATTACTTATAAATAATCACATAATCCATAACACAATCTGAAATCGCCGAGCACTTGCATTAATTCGCCGACCTTAAACTATCCCTTTATTGATTATTGTTTTATTGCTATTTTTCCACTTCTATTGCTAAGACAAACGCCTAACTTAAGCCAGCTAAATGCGGAACCCGATAAGTCAGATACCACTTAAACTAAGCAAGTGAGAATGGGAGTACATGTAGCGTTCTTTAAGATCCCACTTACGTATACATCTACATATATACCATAGACGTTAGGGCCTCCCCCATAGATCTCGGTGACCGATCTTGGGGGGATAATATCATAATCCTAGCATGGCAGGCAGATCAGTGACCACCGTATGATGTACATAGTAAGGTATTGCTGTCCATCAGTTTCGTATAATCCCTTAGTCTACCTCAAATAATGGGAACAGATTTGGGCTTTGGGGCATTCTTACTGGACTGGTACTAGCATCGTAGCAAAGTCTTTTATTTATCATAAACTTTTTTATAACTACATTTCGCCTTATTGGTTTGGCGAATCACATTTTTATACAAAAATAAAGCAGTGATCGTCTAGTGATATGACTATTGGACTGCCAAGTCAAAGGTCTCGAGTTCAAATCAAGGTACCTATGCACTTCTGACTTTCTCTCAACTCATGTGCGTTATATTTTATCATTAGCTGAAACGGTGAACGAAAACATCGTGCGGCAACCTGCATGCCTTAGAGATTTTTCTCAACGGTGTGTGAACTTTGTCAACCTGCACTAGGCCAGCGTGGTGGACTATCATAGCCCTTCCCTTATCCCTTCTCAATCTGAGAGGAGATCCCACTGCTGGGCACAGTATCGGATAATATGGGTTGATGATGACAAATTCTATTGCATTTCACAAAATACTTAATCAATTCTAGTGGTTCTTGAATAAAAAATAGCGCCGCATCATCAATAACAAATTAAATTAGTAGGCTAACATCGATTAGTCATGTTTCCAAACATAATACCACACGGGATTTTCCCGTATTTAGTAAAGCCATAAAACGACTCAGCCAGTAGGTATGAATGTGAGCATGCAATTGCCGAACAGATAATAAAAATACGGAGTGCATATGAAGCTCGACAACCTGTACTTAGTCTTTTATTTACGAAGAAAATGCGGACGAAATATTTCCATTCAAGTTTTTTAAGTTCCTCCTCGAAGTTCTCGGCTCTCTTGAATCCTCCTCATAGTGTCATGCGGCTCTTTGTTCGAACACAATGGCTCCGTGGCTGCATGTGTAGAATTGCGCAGACCGGCCAACTCATTGCATCGAGGATATTTGTCATGAGAACGCCTAGTTGCTACCCGTACCAGCAACGGGCTGCGATGCGTCATACGAGGTACCGCTACTTCTTTTAAAGTCTTGCCTATTAATCTTGAAACTAATTTTAAAGTATTATTGTTGTTTTCCACTGGAAAACAGCAATTTATTTGCCATTTTCTGATTATATAAACGTTACAAGGTACTAAAAATTAAGAACAGACGGCATTAGTTGGTCAAGTAGAAACATTATTGCTCCTTTTTTCTCTTTTCAAACAGCGATAATTATTATTTGAAAGAGCTCTAAGAATTCTATGAAAATATTACCTTACTTTATATCCGATGCAAAATGTCACTGTATTTTTGAACCTTCGATTACCTTAAAACCAATCAGTTTCTTCGCACCTTTCCTGCCTACCTTGTTTTAAACCTGAACATTAGCTGAGAGTTTTCCTACAGCAACTAATATCGCCGGAAAAAAGTAGCTCGATTAGATACCTAATAATTGGGTTAAAATAGCAAAACTATAACTAAGTATGGTAGGTACCTACATTTTGAACTAAATATAATGTCATATTATGACCTATTTTAATTTCAGTGTTTTTTCCTGTCACTATGTTCGTAGGTACATAGAGGGTAGCTACAGGCTGTGGGTAGTTCTGTAGGTAGCTACAGAAATAGTTGTAGAATAGAAAATACTAATAAATAGGAACAGTTATTTATAGCTTCAATTAATAATATTGAAGCTTCGCCAGTTATTGGACATTCTTTAGATGAGTATTTAGAACGGCTTCCTAACTATGTTTTCGCTCGGTAGGGGTATGTCTAGATAAATTTTCTAGATAAATGTTTGTTGCAGACCCGACTCGGCTGTTTCAGATAAGCTGTACAGGCATGCAACCTGCTAAATATGTGTGCGATAAATCAGTGAATAGAATACAAAAGACCGGTGTATCTACTAAATTATCGTCTAGTTTAACAAACCGGTGGTGTTCTTAGTTAGTAAGATAACTTTATAGGCGTAGCGCAATCTTTCCAAAGATATTTGTTTTTAAATTTAATGAACGTTGATTTTGGTATGTGAGTTAAACAAATTTAAAGTAGCGTACCTGTTGACAGCAAGTATCTAAAACCTAAATTATGAGTTATGTGTGATCTATAGAACAGTCCCAACGCGGCAACGGTGACTTTCTTTAATCGCTCTGAATCGCATAAAACAATTATGAACACCATTTTCCCGCTGCTTAATTGTTATAATCCTGAAGTCGTCACTATATTGATAGAACGTTGACATTATGTTAGGTATTAGCTGATGTAGTGCGGGGCCCGGGCGAAGTAGGTAAGTCCGTATCGAGGGCCCATCGAGTATTGGTCCTCGAGACGAGCGCCCTGCACCGGAGGAGACTCTCTATGTACCTACTGACGCTTTGTAATCACCGTCCTACACCTACGGCCTTTGAATCACGGCTATTGTTAACATTTATCTCATCTACATTAAAAAAATACTTTGATATTGTAATATTACATCTACAAGGTACCTGGATATTCAAATTATCGCACTTTTCAAAATATTACGCTATTTCGATTGGCGATTACCGAAACATGAATACATTGATTCACAGGCTGAATAAATGAATAACAATTTATTTGAAGATTATAATAATTTATACGCCGAATAAACGATTTATTGAATTCATGTTTAAAAAAATATTCCGTGAAAAGTAGATTATATTTTGAGAACCATCGAGCCCTTAATTGATTGTAAGAATTAGCTACCATAACATAAATTCTTACAAGCTTAACCTAGGACAGCCAGATTGTGGTGTGTGTGTGGTGGTGATCTAGCGTACGCCTGGACAGGACATGACGTCACACACAGTGCTCAGACATCCCAGTATCTTGATGCAATCAATTACCATTTATTGCAATAGCTAGTCTACGCGTACAGTCGTAGTGGGCTGTCGGCGAGGCTCCATTGTCTTTGATTAGGCTTCCTGCCACTTTATTGGACTATCATTGCGAAAGTAAATAATTGAAACGTATATTGAATTGTATCTGTCATGTTGCGAACATGAGAAATTGGTTCTTGAGTGTGGTTGGTATCTAAGAAGCAATTTTATGTAGGTAAGGTTATCTTTGTCATGTTTGTAAAGATATTAGATTTTACAGAAAAAGGGGCTTTATGTAAGTAGGTACTTACGTAGAAGAAAATTCTAAGAAGTGAAAATCAGGCATTATGCTATTATTTTAATTGAATTAAAAAGGGGCAGTAAGCTTCGACTCTGTTATTCTTTTTATTATGGCCTCAAATATTTTTGTATATCCGACATGGTATAAGAAGGAAAATTTAATTAGTAAAATAATGATGTGTTCAACATCCCTGAGAGCAATCTAAAAATACAGCTAATTATCCTATAGAGTTTTACGAATAACTTAACAAAGAAGGGGCAAGTTAGAATGGACCAACCACAAACTACATTGCGAGATTCAGACTTACCAAAGGGAATGTAAAGCAACTTGCTTTTACTTGAACTTTTAATTGCATTTTAAATTTTGTTCGTTTACATTACACTTACTCATTCAAACAAGCATTTCAATTATTCGTAGGGTCCTTTGAATCCAGGAAAAATATCCCAAGTTTAAATTTAAAGAACTGTGTCTGGTGACATCTCTTCCATATAAGGCAAGTGATTAAATTCAAAAACCCATTCACGTACTATCATTTAAAAACACGTTCATGCGTCTGATGATAGTTATGATATGAGACCACTAAACAGACATTACGCAAGTTTAATACTTACGAGAAGTAACGTCTAAGGAAATCATAGGAATGCCGTAATAGTTGATGCAAAAAGCCAGTTTTAACGGTACTAAAACATATCTATCGACGATTGGTGTCTGGTCTAGCCATTGCAAGTCTCGTATGTGATCTAATTGTGGCATGCGGCCGCTGACGTAACGGGCTTTAGAGCCGGTTGAGTGACCGCATCGCACGCTACCAAACGGCATCCCGAACGAACTAAATCGTCTCCATTTATTACTAGCCGCAGCCCGTCAAGGCAATCCTCTTAATTTTGCAACATAACACGGGATGGCTTGACCACAGCACACGCATAGAAATAGAATTACGAGATGCGGTTTACTAGCGATATTCAGCGATATAATACGACCTTGACGTACCTCTGTCTGCTAGTTTTTTGGGCGTTTGTGTAGTCTACGTATGGACAACAACACTAAACTATTTGTGCAGGCACCGTTTATCAAAGAGCTGCGAGATGTTTTGAATTTGAAGTACATACCTACTCCATGGAGCAAAAGAAATAAAAATGTACCTATTTTTATTACTTCTGATTTTCAATATCTTATTTCAATTCCAAATAAAATGTTTTGATAAGATTTATTGTACAGTGGGAGTCGTCAGAGCTAAGGGTCGTTTCCTCCTCGCGGTATCATTTTCTCATTAACCATCTTCCTCCATTCGGTCGGCGGGTAAACGAACTGTGGAGCAATGTCGGTGTGAGGGAGGATTTAGTCGGATCAACACCTTCAACGTCCCTTATTTTCTGAGTTTCGTCTTCACAATTCGCAGTTAGTTTGGCCAAGATTTACGGGATTTTGGTGGTTCCAGTAAGATTGTATGGCGATGATTTTTATCCGTAGTTGTGGAATCAAGTAATGCGTTCAAGATCGAGGCTCGGTGCAGCTTCGTGGAATCGTGAGTGCATCTGCACATCATTTACAATGTTAATGTTGCGTGCTTTTGCTTTGAAAATACATTATGCAGCCCATATGGTGCTAGAGAAAATTACTTTATTAATGATCAAATTTTTTAACTGCTTGATGATACGAGCAAGGCGTGCAGTATTTTTGTTTCTGCCATTAGCTTTATAAGTGACGAGAACTCGGTACTGTGAATGCTTGTGCAACATGTAGGTATCTAGATAGTTTTTAAAATTACTTCACGAGGTTGATTACAATTTCATAAGCAATTTATATTCATCTGTTTTTCGCTTTGCCTTGTCCTTATATAATTTCGTTTGCATCCTTAGCTTCGTAGCTGGAAAGCGACCCTGGGTTAATCTTAACTAAGTTAAGAGTTGCTAGTGCACTGAGTTGATACAGATCTCTGATATTATTGCACTTTTCGCTCTGCTAAATGTACCTAGCTTTACAAAATATTCTAGTTGGAAGCAGAGATGTTAGTGCGACATTAATTTAAACAAAAACCGTTACAGTGCAAAACGTGACGCGTTAGGTTTTAAAATACGACGGCCTCATATCAAAGCAAAAACTTTATGGACGCTACTGACCTGCTCTCTGTAGTGTGGTGTGAATAAAAAATAAAAATACATGCACGGTTACAGATAACGAATTCTGATTGTTTATAGAAAAATAAATTCACTGTTATAAATAGCTACCTATATGAAACGTTATCCTGAGAGCTCACACCGCTGCATACGTTTCTAGTAAAATATTAGCTTTGTTCATCGCCACTTATGTACGGAAATCCAAGTGTGGTGTACACGATAATAAGATACATAAGATGCAAGTGGCCGCACGTTCCATTTTAGCTGGGTACCGCTACCACTAGTCGCTAGGGTTCTGAGAAAAACACCAACTCGTTTACTCTGCCTTCCGTTCCACCTTCTTAGATGAACTAAGGAATGCGAAGCGAAATTACTGTTGTTAAAATGTTTTTACTGGACACAGATCCTCTACGCTTGTGCTCACTTTGTTTTTGCGGAACTCTTACACCACATGTACAACAAAAAGTGACATCTAGCAAATCACTGATCATACGATAAAATCGTTGGATCGAACTTTCATCGCATACATTGTTTTATCTATATAGTAACCTACAGAGCATATAATGTCGAGACATAAGAGAGCTGAATTTAATCTCTTATCTCATTTAATCTACAAGTTGGCAACTTTGAAGTCTGCAAACTATTTCCCCAGGATGGAATGTTGTCATAGAGACGATGTGGTTGCTAAAGTAAACACAGGTGAACATTTGTGATCAAAAGAGGACTTGGATAGTAGAGTTTAAAATTAAATTGTATAAAGTTTATGTTCCCGGTTTATCTATCATATGACTTGATGTACGAGGTACTATAGAAACATTCCATTTCAAAATTTCATTTGAAACAATAAACTTAACAAGTCAATTGCTTTTATCGCTTGATGTAGGTACCGATAAACTAGATTAACAATCGAAAACCGATAATATATACGTTGGAAGTGCTATTTGTTTCACCAACACTTTGTAACAGACAATATATGTATAAGTCAAAAAAATTTTCAACAAATTCACAATGAGTTTGTATGTTCCTGAGAATGTTTTTCCCGGTACGAACATAAGCATGTTCAAATATGCAAAGGATACGAAAGAGGCTTTTCCTCAAATCTTTTACAAAGATTGGGAATCTATTAGAACAACATAAAGAGTTGTATTAAATCTCTTAGAAAGTTCCCCGACTTGAGTTGTTTGTCATTGGTACAAAGTTCACAGGTCTTACCTACAGAGGCTTATCGGAGCCTAAAACTTTTGGCAAATTTGGATAGTTTAAAAGTTACGGGTGAAAAGTTCATTAGAAGTTAACGCCTTTTACAAATATTAACTGTCTTCGTAATCTTTTAGGTTCCTTGAAATGAATAAAGTTGAAAAGTGATATGGTTGAGCGTCGGGTCTGGAACCAGAATTTTATAAAATTATTAAGAGTTATGTCTAAAATTATAATTGTTATTTGCAGATGTTGTGTTGATAATGTCCCCATGCCGATCATAGAATTGACCATAATTAGTAAGGAATTGTCAACCATTTCTTGAAAAGTGGCATTTTATGATATGGTCTACGATCATTGGCCATACCATATTTGTCGATTTGTTTGCCCATAAAATAATATTATGACCAATGCGCTGGAATGTTTTGCATTTTGTTTTTAATTTGTGGCCTGACTGCCGGGTTTTTTTACGGTGCCCGTATAAATATAGATCAAAAATTCGAAAACCATTTATAAGGAACTTGTCTTTTATAAGCATTTTTTAACGAATTAGATTTTTTAGGTAAGTATTTTTTTATTTTCCTCATAAACAACATATCGACATCTGAATCACGCACCGCTATCAGCCATGTTTTATTGTTTGTTTTTCAATTTTTTTATTTAATTTTCATTGATTTGGTTCAGTCATATCGTAAAATGGTCAATAAACAGTAATATATCATGAAATCTTACCGTTTCATATTCACTACTTCATTATATGATCAGTTCTACGATCTAACTACGACATTGACAGTTCGACCAAGTATCAATCGCATTCGGCTTCCGGCGCTCAAAAACGGTAGATTTCCTATTGTCTCTGTAACTTGTTGCTTGACGGGTTAAGTGTATTTAATTGTTTTATGAAAATATATTAAACTACCCGAGTCTTGAATTTTTATCATCTAATTAACTCCTAATTAGATACATTTCAGCTAGGCTAGGCCTGTATGGTGAACACAACTGTAGGTAATTTTATTCGACGGTAAGTTATTAGCATTTTACGAAGTACTTACTAATTAATTCTATCGTCATTAGTGATCGTGTACTAAGAAA
Source organism: Acronicta alni (assembly GCA_964056405.1). NCBI lineage: Eukaryota > Metazoa > Arthropoda > Insecta > Lepidoptera > Noctuidae > Acronicta > Acronicta alni. The sequence goes on along the minus strand of OZ043927.1, from coordinate 8,110,482 downwards.
AAAATATCTAGACGAAATGTAATTAACTTTTGAATTTAAATTTTTTTATTGAGCTGACCACAAGTACCTACGCCTATTTATTTAAGATTATTTTAATTACTAAAATTACCAAAGTTTTAGTTTTATACCTGTATACATTAAAAAATAAAGTGTGAGCAAAACGAAAAATATAATAATTAAGATAAGAAAACAGTATCACATAAACAGTTATGGAAGTAATTATACTGTATTCCCGGACTCATATAACCTTGGTGTGTTTAAGGTGAGAGCAAACAGGCATTTTCTGGGTAAGCGTGTTTCACCTTCGACCTCGTCATCGCTTACCATCAGGTGAGACTGAGGTCAAACGCAAAAAATCAACAAAAAAAAAACAATACTGTATTTTTTTAAATCTGAGTATTGACCAATGACTATACTATTAACAAACTATAATAGGTATGTACAGAGGCCAGCGCATCAAGCTACCACAATCTGTCAAATTTCTTTGACAGATTTTCAACTTTAACACATTACAATAAGGTTCATATTCAACTGTGAAAATTTGACAGTTTTGGATAGGTTGACCTGCTGGCGTCTGTACAGAGGCCAGCACATCAAGCTACCACAATCTGTCAAATTTCTTTGATAGATTTTCAACTTGAATACAAAACAATAAGGTTCATATTAAATTGTGAAAATTAGGCAGTTTTGGATAGCTTGACCTGCTGGCGTCTGTACTTGTGCGGTATATAATCTGTTATTGATATTACAGTACATAGGTACTATTTACAACGTTTGCTCATAATCAAGATAGAGCCAAATCGTCGAGTCGACGAACTTAACGATATTGATAAAGTAAAGTCATTACTGTTATCTCCAGTTATCATCTTAATGACGAAGGCCGCGGATATTTTCTGAGAAATGGCGCGCAGCATATCACCATTATTATGACGTCATAGACAGCTTTGATTTTTAAAGTAATTTCTTGTTTTATACGTTGTCCCTTTCGCAGCATCCCTTTCAACGTAACGATCTATCCAGCTTCGGTACCGGATTCAGGTTAATTTACTCCAGTGCGAATACGTGCAAGTAGATCGAGGCTTTATAAAATTATATAAACGGAACTACTTTTTACGGATTTTATCGCGTATATTGATATTATTAATCCCGACGTTGCGGACCCTTTGCAGTCTACCCGTGACCATGGACGCTGTAAAGGGTCCGAAACGTCGGGATTAATAATATCAATATACGCGATAAAATCCGTAAAAAGTAGTTTTATTTCAATGTATAATATTCGCGTAAATGTCAGAAATCAATATTATATAAACGGCTTAAACGGTTGTTTGATAGAAAATTTCAATTGTAGAACCAACGGCGTTCAGTTTTTCGATGCAAATATATTATTAAGTAATAATATGTTACTCAAGTATATTCCGTTCCTTAACTTAATTATGCAATGGAATATACTTAAGTAGCATATTATGTATACTTAGTAAATTATAAAGAGCCCTCAGTGGTATGGAGAACACGTAAAAGCGTCGATCTCGGTTGTCATACGAAACAGAACAGAACTCTATCCTCAGGAAGTCAGGATATCGGTATTACCCGGAAATTAAGTTGCGGAGGTCTGATGGCAGTCGCTTCGTGTAAAATACTGATATTCAGCCGCATCTGGTTAGACTGGAAGTCTATCCCAATATAGTTGGGAGAAAGCTCGGAGGATGGTGATACAAAATATGTGTAAGCAACACAGGTAGACCTATATCATTTAAAATTTTCATCGTCGGGTCTTGCGCCTCTTAAGTACTTATAGTACTACTGGTACATGCTAGGCTTTGTAAACTAGATTATAATAAATAAACAACTTATTGGGTTATTAGAACTTGGGTACTGAACTCTACAGTCCGTCTTTCTACCTACTTGGAGCGAGGACTACAACGTGTAGAACTGGTACTTCGTTTCCTGTAAAATTATTATCCTACAAACGATTATTGGGCTATAATTGTACGTACTAAAATGTTACACAAATAATGAAAAATTATATTTTATTTATATATAATTTATATTATTATTTATATATATAATTAATATATTATTAATATTGTGTAGGCAGTAAAACAACTGTTACAAACCTTAGACGCCTGTTACTATAGTTATTAATACAACAATATTATTAATCATCAATACAAAGTCTGTACATTGCATACCTATATTAAAAAATATGATTAGCGTACTAGGCAACGTAGGTAGGCAATAAAATATTTTTCTATAATTTTTGTCGGTCGGTTTATCAGTGTGGTTGAGCACGCATGAAATCAAATCTTCTGGTTTATAGAAAAAATCAGATTCTAGATGTAACTTTGTCTTTATATAATTTATAAAAATATACTTACTACAACTATAAAATTCATGTGGTGTTTTATGCAGGATTATGGAAAAAACAAGATTATCAGGAGTAACATCGCGGGAACACAGTAGTAAATATTAGATGGTTCGTTCACTGGGATAATACGTATTTATTGGCCGATTTGAATGGATCATATAAATTGCGAGTTCCATAACAGAATGGATCATAACAATTGAGGTAATCTTATCAATTACGTCATATTAGTTGTATAAGTAGGTATAAAGTATTTGTATTATTGTGTCCCTAAACTCCTATGAAACATTTCCTAAGTTCTTAATTTCTGAAAATTATAATGTGTAATGCGTTTGTGAACTAACAAATCGTGACTGCTAACTGCAACTTTAAATTGTATAATATTAACTAATCGCTAAGACTCAGATTCGGAGACGATTGTAGGTGAAACAAGCCAATCTAGCGAAGAGTAGTCATTGGTAGTAAAAAACCTGAGGGAAATTACAAATTTTTCATACATGCTGGCTACTCTAAGATTTTTAAGTTATTTAGGTACACAAGAAATATTCTGTGCGAGTAGGTATGTTATAATATATCAAGTAATTAAAATAAGTCCATACTAAACAAACACCGTTTACAACTAAGAACTTCTCCAATGGGGTCCCTATTGGAGACCTTCATAGTTCTCATCATTGGAGAAGAATTTTCTCTTATCTCTGATTTTATTTTTATGTCTACTAAATTCTGTTAAACATCCTCTCTTTTACGATATTTAAGATAAAATATTTTTGAAACCTAGACCACATTACGTAGGCTTTATATTTACAAAAACAACGTTCCGTCAGTTGCTTCTTCGAACGTGAAGACGAAGATAGAAATCACGAACATCGTGGAGCAGAATATGCCTCTATTTTCAACTTGGCCGATTTAAAATGCAATCTTTCCAACTTTTTGCACATAAAACTCAAATAGAGAAACTGGAAACAAAACAAACTGATTTTGAATTTGGAATGCTACGATCCTTTATGGAGTGTCTAATGCGTCAGAATTCGCCTATGATTATTGGCTATCAACACTACCTACATTCTACTACGTTTTTTTAAATACAATATAGCAGAAACGTGTTCGTAAATAAATAAATAAAGATTTACTATGTGACGTTGCAATAAAACGTTATCTGTAACACAACTGAGGTATTTATAAAGTTATATAAATATCTCTTTTACAACTCAATAAAATGAATTCCTCTCATATTGTAAGGTCATTCCACTATATTTTTTGCCGTTCATTTATTAACTTTGCATATAGTTATTATAACTGTGGCTATAGCTCATGAACTATGGACAATATCATCATAATAACGTAAGGAAACAATAGTTTTATGAACAAACCAATTTTTTTAAGTATATAGTGTAAGTTATTGTAAAAGGATTACAAGAAACAACAGCAATGAGTTTCGAGTAAGCACATAATTAATCAATTATTTTTCCAAATTAACGCTGAAATTCAAGCACTTATCCAATATATCCAGGAATGTATAAAAACTGTCTACAAATATTGAATTCACTGAAAGAAGCAATGCAATACCTAGCATTTATTCAGTTGCGTTCACCAACAAACAGTCACATTCGCGTCAAATGTTGTGAAAAACAACTGAAAGTATTTTTGATATCTTAAAAATCTCTTATAATACTGGTAACAGACTTATAAGGAAACTATTCAATGGAAAACATCTAATACGGTATGAAATTTCCCGCAGTATTTTTACTGCTGTATTGAATAGGCTTTTGCCTATTCAATACAGCTTAAACATAAACGGGAAAATCCCCAATTTATGTTTTACCTCAAAGAACGATCGTTTTGTCAGTCAGTGTAATCGTTTTGTAACGTTTGGATGGACGTGGACAAATTATAATGGTTTATAAACAGATAAATCTGAAAGTTTTTTAACTGTAAGTTAAAAAGACGTAATATGATATTCAACAACAGACTTATAGATAGTTTTCATATGTTACAGCTATCATAATAAGTAGGCTGCTATAATCTCAAATGAAGAATTGTTGTTACCTTGTCTCCACCAAATAATATTACGTCATATTTATTTAATTACCCTTGGAAAACGAGATTTAGTACTTTAATTAATGGAAGCCAATTAATCATCAGCTCTTATGAATCTGAGTCATTCAATCATTATTTTGATAAATCAGTATGTTTGGCAAATATCACAGACAACAAGTGATATAACTAAATACTGAAATACAGAACAAAAATGGTAAATAGTCACGCAAATTTACATCGGAAGTTCCTCTCTTTGCTGTAGCAGGAAAAATATTGTGTGGAATATAGGTAAATATGTAAGAGTGGAATAGATGTTGTACCGCGACAAAAAGCCGGGGCCCTGGGTCTCGGCCGTCCGCGTCCGCGTCGTGGCGCGTCGGCTCGCCCTGTCACTACCAGCTTCAGATTATATCGCAAAATCCAATTTCGTGGTTTTGTTATCGTTCTCGCAGGAAATTCACTAGATTATTTTCTTCTAATGAAATTTAAGTTTTCTTTTAATTTGTATTTAAGTTTGATGTCGAATGGTACGTAATGCCCTAAACATTAATCAGCTGTAAATATAGTAACTGTTTGGAGAGTAGTTCTAGATTGTATGAAAACATTTTGTTGGATGTTATTACAAATGTTATTTGTGTAACAGAAAATATCTACTTCTCAGGGTGACTTTCTGCCTGCTACAACAAATTAGTCATGCAAGCTTACCTTGGCAAGGAATAAAAATAGAACGTTCATACTTTAGGTTTGCTAAGTAGATTTATTATTGGATAAAGTTGTACAAGTTAGTAATAATATTTGAGAAATGAACGTAATGTCAGCGGCGGCATGCGACCCCGGCTTTGGGCCAAGATAAATGACTAAATACAATGCAACCTACCATAAACTTTTAATAGAAAAAACAAAACATGTTACATTTCTTCAATAAAATTGCTGTCTCAAAGGTTTAATACATTTTGCAGATATTATTTCAGGTCTTGTAGGTCTCAACTGAAAGCCTTCCTCAAAGAATAGGCTTACGTATGATGAAACCAGTGAAATTCCGTTCAGCGGATTTCAGGATTAGCTCGTACGGTCAGATAGACTCGCCCATTCATTCGACACGGAATATTATATTTTTGTAATTAAAAGATACAAGATTTTAATTTATCAGGAAGTGTATACACACGCAAATCATTATGAGATTTTGTATTTTAATTAACTAACCTTGATTGAACTTACTGAAATAAAAACTGAAAATATTTACAGCGGTATGTTTTGGGATTCTCTGATATTGATGAAAGCTTTTGACTCGAGTTGTGAAAATTATGCTTCCATAATATGTCAAAATTATATTGAATTTGAACCTAATATATAAAAGCGTAAATTTACGCTAAAGTTGGATCTCGTTAATTTAAAGCGTTATTAGATATAAATAACTAAGTAATATTGAACGGAATATTGTTCCAATTCAATTGCAAGGAACCCTACGTTATTACAAAAGACAATTAAATTTAATACTGCATTGATATCTATAAAAGGGTCACAAACACAAAACGTGAATAAAACCTCATATTGAACATTAAAGTTGTATATGATCGCATTATTTAACCCTGCTCTCGCTCTAGGGTTACAAAGCAAGCGTCATTCTTCTTCGGATTAAAATGACTTTGTTGCTTTACCTGCTATATGCTTTACCATATTGCAGGCGTCCTAACAACGTGCTGTGTGCGTTCACTCTGCCAACCATAGGGAGTTCACTAGGTACAGCATTATACTCGCAAAAACAAATTGCTCCAATATACCTTGTTTAACAACTTAATTTAATTAACAATCATCTTAATGAAGCATAACTTGCTCGGTCATGGCTGGGTCTTACGTATGTTGCTTGTTCTGATATTGAATTTGTCTGGCACACAAAATACCTTAAGTATTCATTTTTATACTCTTATGTAATTATCTCTGTGTATTATATTAAAAAATATATATTTTTATATATAATATAAACTTGAATATAGAATAGTGAAATTAAAAAAGAAATGCTTTATCTTAACTTACCTTATTTTGGTGTAGGTACTATGCTGATTAAGACTTAATTACATAAATAAAACACTTAGGTATCTACGTAATATTCAAATATGTATGATTTAAATGAAACGCAGAGTACAAGAATATCTAAAAAAAACAAAATCCCCTTGTCGACATCGTAAATTCAAATTTACAAGAATAGCGTAAATTTGTTGGCGCATGTTTCTCTAACGAAATTTATGCTAAAGGATCAGTTTGGGACATCCCTAGTCTATATATGCTATATGGCTGGGGGAGCCTCAAGTATCGTCCCTCGTAGTAGTTAACCTTCAATTCATATGAGTCTGGAATACTAGAATTGTAAATGCGACGGTGTGATTTTATGAGGGCTAGAGGGTCTTAGAGGTATCAGTTTCAAGCGGCCCTGATTGTCTGCTGTCATGACTTTGATGTATAATTTATAGTATGTTCAATATTATTCTTTGTTTATTCTGAATGTTGTTCAATTATTATTTTAACTTTCATATAGATTGCGTTAAGTACTTCAAAATGGTACTCGTATAATATATTTGCTATAGACATTTATACGGGTTTACTAGCAATAGCGTTCACGACAGTAATGTAAATCTCTCTACCACAAAAAAATTTACCTATTTCTAAATATTGTTTAATTAATTACGAAATCTATGAAAAACAATCTTGCAGGTGAGTGGCGACGAGATTACAGCCTTAATAAAATCATGAAGAACAACATTGTTACCGTACATGTAACCTTTCACGTCAGACTAGCTATACATTTGCATACTGTGAACATAACCATTCGAGGCTCGTACACTGTTACAAACTTTTGGAAATCATGCCTTTAGAACGATAACATCGCCACAGAGGAAACGGCGATGGTCCGTAATGATGTCATTTTGTTACTGATAATGTTGTCACTAGACAGTAAATAACTACAACGTGCTATCCTTGTCATAAATATACAATTTTAGGAAATGTTGTACAAATATTGTATTTGCGATTACATTCTGATGCACATAAATTCCATTATCTAGGTGATGGAGTTTGTAATTCAGTGTTAACGTTGTTTAATACTTCATAAGTGAAATGTATAATAAAATTATAATGCTGAACTTCGATATAGACTAAGGGTTAAAATAACCTCTAGAACTAGCGCAGATCGGAGCACGAGGCATAAAAGCAGGTTTTATACGATGAATCGCTTCACTATTAACGCGATGGAGAGGCAATATCTCGGTGTATTGCAAAATAATAAAAAAGGGAAATAAAGTAACTTGTATGGCGGGTCGGTTGCAAGATGCAGAAATCTGTGCGGCGTGGGCGTGGGTGAACCGGTCTAGACGAGATGAACTTTAAGGATCCGACAAAACAAAAATAAAAGTTTGCTATATCGCGACACCGAGCCGGGGACGCTGGCCTTAATGTCTGATTTTAGTCGCAACTTGATTTAGTGGGATTTACTAAACATTAAAAATGTATGGACTCCAGCGAGTAATAGTACATCTTACTTGACTGTGGACGCGAAAATTATAAAATGTAATTTCGTATCTGTAATAGAAAACAAAAGAAACCTCATCTGTTGCATGTCTTTCTGTGCAGGTTTTAAGAATTGGCTCATGAAAACTGGTTATTATGATACTCTTAGGCTCGCCGTGCCGCTTATTCACTTTTGCTATCATTAAACCAACATTATTGCTATACATGATTTCAAACATGCTTCGTGTAAGTATTGGTTCAAGCCTGACTTATTCCTAAAAGGAAAACCGCATACACAAAACATTGATGGGTTTTGATAGGAATAAGCTTATTTGCTTACTACGTATTATACGATCATGTGGTTATCCTCAATAGAGTTAGAGGTAAAATCGAAATTGAAATCATGAAAACGTTTTATTTCAGATTTTAAAAGTAATTGTCGTTTTTGTTAACCATAAGAAAACCTATTTCAGACAAATCACTAGCAGGATCCAGTCTGATAGATATTGTTTATTTGTGTCGTTATTTCGAATCAGACGAAACTACGATAGTTTTATGCATCCGAGGATAATCGCTCGTACAAATGCAATTGAATTTAATGAGATTTTTCTAAAGCACAATGAACTTTGTCGGAGTTTGTTGTGTACTCCCGGGAGAAAACCTCTAATTTACCTCGAGTGGACACAATTGGAAGAAAACACAAGAGAGGGCGTCGCGCCGGATTAGATTAGCGCTGATAAGATTAGTGGCATCACAAGCGCGCGATGCAGCACCGCACCGACTGCCATGTGAACCTGTTAATTGCAAACTCCTCCCACTGTGACCCAACGCACTGCCACAATACGGCACGAGCACAACTAACTCAACATAGACGACTTTCTGCAAATCTTACACTTCTGAGATTCAGAAGTAAGAAAGGTAATCTTCGGTGCGTCTCACCGCGTGATCGCGATTGGGGCATATTGCAGTTTGGTAGCCGCCCGTGAATATTGATGGTGGCCACGCCGCGGACCGGAGTTTTGCGGGCTGGACTCGGGCGGGGCTGCACCCTAATGCAATGATTCATATTATTCGGTTTGCGGGCGAGTTGAACGTCTTCCATTATTGTCATTCATCGGAGGAAGTGGGCGGCGAGGGGCGGCGCGGGTGCCGGCGGTAGCCCCCCGCTTCACTCTCAGTCGCTCGCCGACACTCTCGCCGCCAGCACGCGAGAGCCGCGATGTACGTTGCCTTCGCTTGACGCATTCAGTCGCGGTCCGCGTGTGTGTGCCACTGTGCCCTCTCCGTGATCCGATATCGGAGCTCCATTGAACCGCGTGCAGTGTAGCCGCAGCCAGTGCGCTTCTTCGGATCTTACGGTCCGAGTGCAACGACAGCCGGTGACCAGTGGACAGCAGCCTGCAGCACGCGCCAGCCGACGGCTCAGCTGACCGGCACGTCTGCCTGCAAGCGCACGGTGAGTGCGATCGATCACTGCATGCACGCGCTAGACATCACTTGGTGTCTATTTCGAGTCGCTCGCGAAACAGTTCCCGATATTGCATGCACGCATCTCGCACATCATCGCCGACAGCTGCCAAACGTCGATGATTTCGCTGAGGAATAGCGACTTATGTCAAGTGTCGTGGCGCTGGTGCAGCGAGCGTGTTGATAAACAGTGTCGGTTTACTGAAAATGGGTAACGAATCGAGGTGCTTCATTCGTCCGTGGAAAATCGTTTTATGTTACAAGTTGACTCGTTTGTCTTCTGTAATAAGGTGAAATTGATTTCGTAGTGAAAATATGGAATGAGAAGGACATCGATATGTGTAATGTGGTGCATAAGTAAGTGGAGGTTGTGTGTGCGGGTTGTCTGCGGTCCGTTCGTCGGGCCAGCTGACTTCCCGTCGCGTTGCACTCTTGCGCAAAACGCACGTCTAGCGGCCGCAGCCCGCCCCACACTCGCCCGCCGCCTGTCTGGCCCCACTACCCACCGCAAGAATGACACTCAATACCAATATTTTGCTAGTGAAATATTTATTGATTGCAGAGATATGTATACGTCATGTCGACACTACTAAATAGGCACCTAATTAGATTTGCAGCATGACTTACCACGTAAGATTGCTTATTAGAAAAATGACGTAGGTAGGTTACTACTTATCATAAAAATCTGTAACAATGAGGTTATCGGTTGCATAATACAACTAAACAATGGAGTATACTTACAAGTATTTATTAAATGTGCTATAGGTACAGTATCTACAGGTATTCGCACATACAGCAACAAAACTTGTTATCTCTTATCAATCTGCTCTTGCGAAGGTCGTGCTGATATGTAGATTCCGGTAGTAACCACTTACGCTATGTCTGCACAAAGAAAGTTGGAATAAAATTATAATATCAGATTAGGAAACTTTTGGAAATGAAGTAGGTAGAGAATAAATAGTTCACCTATTTTCTTCAAAGTTACACAAATTTACTATCAAGATTACTAGGAGTAATTTGGCTAATATTTTTAATGAATTATTACTACCAAACAATTTTACCAACCCAAAATATTTTTTCAGTCAATAAGGCAATTCATATTCAGTTTTAACACCTCTTAAATTTCATTACGTACCTACCTACTTTGTGTTAATTTGTAGCTTTCAGCTCGAGGGCAACTTATGAAAACGGTTTCAATTATTAGTACAATGTAGGTAGGTGGTACCTACATAAGATACCATACCATCACGCCTGCATTCCCCGAAGGGCTAGGCAGAGGTACACATGTTTAGTTCCCATGTAAATGATATGGGGCGAGCCTGTTTCTACATATTAACCGGGCATATATCCGAACTCTGAGCTGCTATTGAGAATTTTATAGAAAAACCCCACTGCTTGACCTGGGAACCGAACCCAGGATATCCTAGTCGCAGTTGCACTTACGACCACTAGGCAATGAGGCAGGTTGAGCCGTGTGATTACAACAATTATTACTACTTAGGTCAAAACATTCTTAACTATACGAATGTTTTGCCAGAATAATTTATTGGTTAGGTAGGTGCCTAATTTGTAATAAAAATAACTACAAAAATAACGAATTGTTTTAGTTTGAATGTTATAGGTAGTGCTTGAAAACTCGGCATCGCTTACGATAAGCTAGGTAACGATGTTAACTACATTATTCTGGTTGACTAACACGTTGATAGTTCTGGTATTTATTTGCCATGTCTGTTTCACTTTCATCAGTATGGGAAAACAACTGATAAAAACGAATGTTTGACACCCCTGAAACTCTGCATAACATTGAGGTGATCATACCTGCAAAAAAAAATTACGTTAGTTTTAGAGTCGGCAACGCGCGAGTGATAGGTACTTCAGGTGTTGCAAGCGTTCATATGACTACTAGTTAAACATACGGCATGCCTGAGGGTCGGCAGGCCGTATGTTTGTTTGATACCTAAGGTGTTGAAAAATGCAACACTAGGTCTTAAATGATCGTTTTACTATTTCCTACAAAATTTTTTGAGCTTTTCTATAGATTTTCAGTTAAATCGTCATTCATCAAATAAAAAATAGGCCCTTCAAAAAAAAAAAATACATTGCCGTTTCCTGGTTTTACTATAACTAATAAACAGTAATAAACTTCTTTTGCCAGTTTATTACCGTTTATTCCGTGATATACGGTTACAACTTTGGGTCGCAAATTATTTTACATAATGGCTGACCATACGAATGCGATGCAACTTGACAAGTCAAATGTTTAAGGTCAACGTCTATTTTAATGTGAACAATGTTATTTCGCAATTATATTGTTGATGATACGCAAAAAATATATTCTCCTGAGCGAAAGATCCCATTATATGGATCCCATTATACAAAATTCCTGAAAGAAAACAGCAAATATTTGGTGACAATTACTAAACTATATATTTATGTAGTAACAATCACCGATAACATACCAAACACGTCTCTGCAGAGATAATAAAAGGCACTCGTGACTATTCTCATTTATTTTTCACTGATAACAATTTAAAAAGTACGGCTAAATCGCCGACTAATGGGTCACTCCATTGTCAACAGGTTATTCAACATTGAAGAATGCTGAGCGCATTAAGGGCAAATAGACTCCCGTATCGCCAGCACAAAAGAGTATTGACACAAGGAGATAAGCATATCTGAGTGTACACTAATGTAGGTATCTGGCTGGTTTACACTCATTGTTCCGTTATCATGTACGGTTAGCGCATTATGTGGCCGATAAGCAAATAAATGGCCGCTCTTTACTGTTTACAGACAAGTCGCTGAACATTTTTGCTCGTCTCATCTTGTGCACTTATATTCTTTTTTCTCAATAACACATACACGCCGCATTGCGCCAACGACAATGTCTTGCAATCAATCTTGTGAATACTTTTGCAAACGGAAACGAAGCACATTAACTGAATACTCGTTTGCCTGTAATTCGAAAACCAATACGACATTTTGTTCTTTTTGTGCCTAATTACATTTTAGTGTTCAAATTAAATTTTAGCGTTAAACGTTATTAAAATGGAAAATTTATTTAAGAATCGAGTACTTATCGATGATAAATGAAAGGTGAAAAACGCTACGCGCGTGCTACGATGCACTTATATCTACATTATACTTATTATGTTCTAAAGGAGTCTATATTATTACGCTAGTTTAACATAACTTAAATTTAGTCAAAACAGGAGTCGGGGATCGAATAAGGAATTTAAAAGAAATAAGGTCTTTTAAGCGAATTACCGTCTACGTCTTTGCCACGGTTTTTAAGCTGCAATTTGTCGTAAATAGACTTCGATTAATGTTTATTCTTGGAGACTTGATGAGAGTCAGTGGTAATCGTACATCCCGCAAATTTCAAAGTTTAGCAATTTCATTGCTTGGCAGCGTGTAAGCGTCGTGTCGGCGACGTTGCGTCGCGTCGCGTTCGTTCACTTCGCAGAGGCTATATTTAGTGGGAGCGGCGGTGGCGGCGCTGAGCCGCGCGGGCACGCCGGCTGCACGGAATGCAGTCCGCCGAGCGCCTGACCTACCACAACACCGCTGTGCCGCTGTCACAGTTTCGGCGCACGCACAGCCAGCCTCTCACCGCGCACAAATCAGGATGCACCGTGACACACGTACGCCACGTCTCAAAGACGTACCGTTCGTTCAGCTTCGTACGCACCTCCACATTTACGACTACACTCGTAAAAGTACGATACGTACTTGACACCAATTAGATCCCGTGGAAATGGGTAGGTGCAGCCGGCAATGTCGACACAACTTTGCTGTTATTTATTTTCAATTTCTGATCATTGTGTCATCGTTTGGAATCCTAGGAGTTTGCTAAAGGGGAAAGATTAATATGAATGCTAGAAAACTTATCACAGAAAATACTGGTAAAATCAAGACGAGGTTCATATACGTTTTCCTAACATGTTGTCGCAAACTTTTAAAGTGCTTGCGTCATGGAAGAAAATTTTCTTTTCTTTTTGTAGACGCGTGACATATGAATCATTCACGAAGAACAACCCTCTTATACACGAACAGAGGATATTAACAAAATTAGATTAGAAAGGTTTTGGTCGAAATTCTGTGAGCTCAATCGACATCTCTGTACATATCCGTGCTATGTAACCTAATATTTATTCCAAACTGAAGATGATTACCATAATAATTTGTGTCATGTCATGTCGTTCAGTACAATGTAGGCGATGGTTGAACAAGACACAGCCCTGAATAAACGCTGACTCGTTCCTCCTACGTAGTCGGTCTGAGTGTAGGGGTGCGTCGGCCGGGTGGCGCCGGCTAGGTCAGACGCCGCTATTAGATCCTCAGATTGATCGCAGCTCCGTCGCGTTTCTTGTATAGACGTCTTATTTTATTCGCCAACAGCTAGCGTGACGCAATATAGCAAACCATAATGTTTTTTTATGTTCGGCTAGGTTTTATATAAGGCTTCCTGGCAATTAGCCTCTGATGTATTCCTCCGTCTCAACAGCGAGGCCATATCTCAACCCTGGCCTGCATCATGTATAGAGCAAGGTTATTTTGCGATAAAGGATTCTGCATACCTGCTCCGATAATCTTATAATGTTAATATAATGACTACAAATAAAACTAAAACTTTTAACTACTTAAACTTACCACCAAACATGGAAGTTAATGAATTGTAACATAACATGTATATAATATATAAATAGGTTTAAAATATTGCAACGCATTGATAAAAAATATTCATGCAATATTAAACTTCAGTAAAGTTTTCTTTGCTACCTACCAAATAAGTACCAATTTATAGATAAGTACCAAATAAGTAGTAGTATACGTATTGCAAGTTATTATTCTAAATTATTTTGACAGATCAGTCCTTATGTCAAGTTTAGCAACGCAAAACATTTAATGATCGCCAAAGTGAAAATGAATAAGGATTAATTAATAATATCTAGCTGTTATGGGGTCAGGTTTTACATAAGGTATTGTTAGTAAATCAAACCTCAATTCAGCCTACAGCAGTCCATGATTGCTGGACGTAATCTCCCTCCACTTTCCACTTTCTAAACACTTTCCACGTTCTTCTTTACGATTCTTCTATACTTGAAATATAGCTAGATTGGATAATGAGAATATGTCATTATTTAAGAAAATTTTAATTGTTCTTATGAGACTCAGACTTGAGTGATCTTGAACACGATTTAATCTTGCTAAACGCCTTCCTATTTATACGTTGATTTTAATATAGTATCTACTCCAAGGTAGCTGAATCGAACAATGTGTGACGTCACAAATAGAGCACACAACTTTTATTACTCGTTATCGCAAATATTTGTTGCAATTTGCGATAAAATAAGAGGTGCTTTGCGAGGCACGTAGATAACCACTTTTATATATTAGATATTGAGTCGACTAGCTATATATTTCATACATGACGCAAATATAGTAAAACGGTGACATTTCAAACTGAACCAAGTCATGGTATGGCGTTACCCTCAACTCATTCAAATGAAATATTCTGTCTTTTCGAAAACATACATACCTTTATTAATTCATGGAGAAATCTCGTCTCAGACATTATACATGCAGTACGCAGGTGACCGTAAAATCTGTAGCCGACCATTTTTGGCATTCCGTCGGATGGTAACTTGTCGAAATACCTGTTTTGATATGAGATAAATTATACAGCAACAACATTGTATACCTACATCTTCAAAGGGACGGAAGACTTAAACTGTTTTCTTGGTAAACTTCAGGACAATAATGTGCAGATATCCCGATTTCTAGAGAATAAATTTTCAGAATGTCTTTTGGTAACACTCATATAACATTTATACAATTTAGGGCCACTAAAATGTAGCTACACACCTACTTTAAAGTTAGAATAATAATATAATCTCAAGTTACCTACTATAACATTCAGATCTAAAGCAACTTAATAGAAACAAAGTGTAGCACACTAAATCCGTGTACATTACACGAAATTGCACGTACATAATTCTAAGACGAGCCATTTCGTGGAAAAAGGGGTGGCCGTGTTTTAAGCTGTACTAATATTATAACATAAGAGAAGGGGTTTAATTGTTTATTTCGTAAGTTTATTACACAAACATTGTACTTTTATGTCTATAAGACATAATTACAGCAGGTTGTAATGTTTACAATAAACTGTAAACGTTTTAGATAGCCATCGGAGCAGTAAATTAGTTTTATTAAATCGTAGCTATATAGTAACAATAAAAAGTAGAGCAGCTAGCTCTAGGGCTAGTTATTTTCACAACTGGGATAAATCTAATAATAGCCACATTATTATTATACAAACGGAATCGAGAGCTTACGACAAATGATTTATGTGTCTCGACATCCAATATAATTTGTATCTAGCTTTTATTAGAAAATCATTTCTGTACTTTCAGAAAGAACAGAAAAAAAATGTTGGGCTATAAGTAGAAAACTTTAAAAGAAATAAGGATAATACCCTTCCTCATAGCTTCGCTTAGTCGGATAATAAATCATTCGGGTGAAGTAAATCGTGTTTAAAATATTCGCGATACAAATTGTAGGGAGCACAAAAGTTTAACGTTTGGATCAACGCGTCGTTATTTCACGAACATGATACATTTGACGTGTTTTGTATTTCTTTTAATTTAGCACCACATGACGAACAGTTGTATGAAATCGTACCATATGTGGTGCAATTATATTGATTAGCCAGAGCACGTGTGGGATGCGTCCGATTATCTGAACATCAACTTTCATTTTTCATATCAACGTGGCTTGTAACAGTATATGGAGCTTAGTTTAGAAGCGAGGGTGAAACTATGTATACACTACTACACAATGTACAGCATAAATGATCAACACGACTGAAATACAAGCTGTACATTTTGTCTTTTGGACACAATAACGGTGATTTTGTAGTGCAACTTAAAAACTATACTTTATGTTACAGAAGATATAATGTAATGTTACATATGTAGAAGATAAAACTTATAGAAATTATTATACACAAAAACAGTCTAAATTCGTAGTTCAACATTTATTACAATGTCTCTATAATATTTTCACCAATTAAAATCATAATTACCTACACCAAAAAAGACCTTCGGCCGTTGTTATTAAAGTAATGTTAGGAATAATAGAAATGCCTGTTATCAGTGGCAGTATGTTGATCCCTCGTCACGGCGCGCGTGGATGTCAGCGCGCTGATAACGTCGTACTGTCATGTGCGACAATGCTCGCGTTACCTAACTCAACTACAACGATAAGGCTGCAAACAATCGCGGCCGTGAACGTTTTACGATTGATGTTAGATCACTGGAGCTGTTCCTGTGTTGATATATTGGTCGCAATTGACGAAACTTGCCAGTTTTTTTAAGTGTATCCGCTACACTCCTATTGCTGTAGATCCTGTAAGCCAGGATGTATTAATATACGTATTGAAAACGCAGTGACATTGGGTTCGTGCAGGGGGAACTCAATTGTCGAAACCTTGTAACGCTGCTTTACGCTCATATAACTTTTAGTGACTAAGTACAGTATTTTACATAATAAATTGCACTAAATGCTCGATATAATATAGCACTTTCGCGTAGATACGACGAGTTTATTACAAATCGGGCCCATGCATTCCGAGTGAGCCACATACATCAAATAACAGTGGCGTTTTATTGCACACCGTAAATCAAATCAATAGGTGTTGCCCCAAGTAATTTTAAAAGTCCACTTGGAAATTTCTCGTTGTAAACTTTTGCGATTTGTCTGGAAAGATTTTAAGCTTCAGTTTTATTGGACCGCGTTGGGATTTAGAAATATATATTTCTAACTATTCACACAATTTTTCAGAATTCTTGGAGTTTCACTTCAATCAAACTTTCACATTTATTTATTTGAACCCAAGGCTGTAATGGCTTTCGTAATATTTCGCTGTTACTATGCTTCTAAGGCTCCTGGAATCCTTTCACCAAGAAACGAGGGGGCTTCGCCCTGGGAGGGGTAATAGCCCTCTCGGCGTGTGGCGAAGACGCCGATAATTGGGCCCATTAGGCGTCGCTTGCAGGTGCCTTGAGGCCGGCGACAAGTTATTTAGAAGCTCTTATACCAGCGTGGACCAACCATAACTTTCTTTTCCATTAATGCTCGTCGTAAGTTGATGTGGATTGCTGCAAATCATGCAATGCGTATACTATGTGGAAAATTGTACTCGATGAATACTTGGATGTTGTCGTTCAGAATAAATAGACAAAACTTGAAATCGAAAAGTTATCATTTCAGGTAGCTTTAACGATATTCACAAAAATATTTTGTATCGATTCTAGTTCCTCAGGTGATACAAAGATACCAAAGACGCTAACGACTATTATTCACTTAATATTTGTATGTCTTATTGACAAAACATAGCGGTTTCTTTAACCATGTAAGACCTATACTTGTATTTACTTATGTTTGACAAATAAATAATTCTAATGCACTAAACTCCTGTTTTTTTTTTTATTGTTTTTGTAAAATAAAAAACAGTCGATTGAGATATCGAATAATCGAATTGATAGAAACGGAACATTATAAGATATAAGATGTATTTATTATGCCAGATTACGAAAACTACCGAATAAATATCAGGCGTAGGCCGCGTAGCGCGTAGGCATCTGTGCGTTTTTAAGTGCTACGAAAATTTTCAGGGAACTTACAATTGTAAATTTTCGTTGCTGCCCATTTTTCATCCTTATTTTTATTAGAATAAGGTCGACTCGAAACGTACTCAATCATCAACTTACTTAATTTTAGCACATTAGACTGACTTTATTTAATATTATAATACAAACTTACATAACTTTTCGTACAAACTAAGGTCCCTACTAAAATGCATTATAAATACGAAAGTAGCTTTGTTGGTCTATTACACTAACCCGCTGAACCAATTTTGATGAAATTTTGTTCAGAGATACATTAGACCTTGGAGAATGACATACCTTTTATCTCAAAAAGCCCTAAGTCCACAAAGCTTAAATTTAGCAGTAATTTAAAAATATAGCTACTGTACTATAACGGTGTTAAAATGGTACATTTGAAAGAAAATGTTCGTGTAAAGTAATGTTTCGTCGCGGCCGGAAGTAGAGCATTTTAAGTTTTAAGCAACTGAATTTTCACCAAAGTTTCCGGCCCATCAGCCCCAATCCACGCTCGTAGCATTTTAAAAGTATTACACGTTTCCTCCCAAAGACAGACTTTTACTCTGTAGATTTTTTTAAGTGTATTGTGGAACACACAGTTTGTGCTTCGTAGACTATGTACTAATATTTTTATTTTCATTTTCAGGTATGTATGGAACTCTATTAATTCGTAAGATGATACCCACACTACAGCGCAGTAAGTCCATTTCCAATTGCTATAAATAAAAATACATATAAATGTATTTTTGATGATCTGAAAAATAAATATGATGTTAAAAGGAACTTAAACTGTCTCATTCTGAGAAGAGACCCGTGACCAGTAAATGGGTTATGTTAAAAATAACATTCGTAAATGAATATGAGTTAATAACAAGGTAACATTGCAGAAGTATTTGAGTCCCCAAATGACTCTAATACTTCTGCAATGTTATGGGAAACTGCAAATAAGAATTATGCACTGAAGACTATAAACTCTTTAGAGACTTTTTCTAATTTTGACGCTATGTAAAAAAAGTTGCATCTTACTTATATTTTTCCTGGATTCAAAAATCATGTAACTAAACTTAATTTAGTGAGTGTATTGCCGCTTCATTTGCATGACGTAGTTTTACATTTTTTACATTTCTTACATATTTTGTGAATAATGTATACACATCAAAAAAAGTTTGCGATCACTAGCATATGCTGATATAAGTTTTTAAATTAAACTTTATCAAGAAAAAATCTTTGTTGTGTGTTTTCTTTAAATAGAAATACCCTGTTTGAAATTAAAAAAAGAAGAAGAAATCATAATATAATCTACAGTAACAAAAAAGATTTAGATTTTTCAAAGAGATCGCAAACTTTTTTTGATGTGTGTACTTAGTTGGAGTGTTATACTTCTTTAATGTAACTTAATAATATTAACTTCATTGTATATCTGTTTGATGTTCCTCTTATGAAAAAATAAAATAAAAATAAGGTGAATTATGGGTTTATTTAAAAACAAATCAACAAAGAGCCCATTGTAAAATGATCTTGCTTACAAATAAAATTATGAATTAGTACAAGTATGATAAGGGACATACTTGTATTAATATATTTATCAAGCTTCACCCTAATAAAAATCTGAGATATCCAATTGATCAAATCTCAGACCACTGTACGCCATGGTTGATTGAATTCGTTAAAGGGAATACGAACTCATACTTATTATTGTGATTATTACATTCATATTGTCGGTAAACCCGGGACAATGTAGTAGTCTGAGCATGTCAGAGCCGTACGGGGCTGAACGTTGGAACTTCAATTAAATCTGAGGGTTCATAACCTCTATTGGGAGCCGCCCGCATTATCCTGACAAGACAGCCAATCACGATCGGGCTTAGCGGTCGTGTACAACATTCTGAACGAATTTACTCATTCACACGTTCGGTCCGATGACGTCACAAACCACGCCACTCGGCCACCCTTTGTTACCATTTATTGAAATTAATTGTTCTAACAATCATTTGTTGACTTTCAAATCACTTTCGTAGAACACCCATCTTCGTGGAAACGTTCAGGACAAAGTTTACTCATAACAAACGATTTAGTCATGAACGGAAAGCAATACGATGAATCACACTTGTTTTTATGTAAATAAGTAGATTATTATGTTGCACATAATAGTTGCATGTTTGTTTGTGGACAAAGTAGGCGACGAGTCGACGACGCCAGTGCGGATATCGTATTTGTGTTGACCACAACATGCTCTCCACTCAATCTTATGGCGCAAATATTTGTCGAGTAACCGATCACCGACCTTATTGACTGCTATCTGATAGCCTTTGCAAAACACTACATGCGATACTTTCATATAGGACTTGGCTGGAGTGTGGTAGTGCGTGAATGCTGTACTTAAACGAACAAACATCATAACAGCATTGCACTTAAGCCACACTTACCTATGGAGAAAGCCGTATATTATATTCACGTCTTAGATAAGATTTGGGCTGAATACGTAATGGTGTACCACAGCCCTCTCCAACTCTGCATAAAAACGGACTTTGGCATTCGGTAAAGGTTATCGATAAAATACAAGTATTATGTTATCGATATAGTACGATCGTTAACGCATCGGTGAGTATTTAGGACTGATAGGTATCCTTGTAATAAATATAAAACCTACCGCTAGGTAATTACCGCGATATAAATTAGCTATAGCTATATTAGGGGGTTAACTGCCTCTTTAGTCTAGTGGTCCTAAGCGCGACTGCTACGCTAGAGGTCCTGGGTCAGATTCCCAGGTCGAGCAAAGTGTTATTGGGTTTTTCTATGAAATTAGCTGTAGCAGCTCGGAGTTTAGATTTGTGTCCGGTTAATGGCAATAGGTTCGCCTATATGGGGTGTGCATTACTGTACAACTCTGCCTAACTCTTCGGGGAATATAGGCTTCATAGTGTTGTTATGTGTTAAGTTACGTGGTATGAATGAAAAAAATAAAAAATATTTAAATTGTTTTTCTTTCTTTTTTCTAACAAGTATAGAAATCAATTCAGTAGCTTATTTACAATACTATATTTTTTCCATAAAATACTCTATTAATTTAAATATTCATGTAATAAACATTTTAATTCGAATTACCGCATAAATTCTGGAAAAGGATTTTGAAAATTTGCCAAAAACTGTTGTCATTATCGCAAATCTACACCTGGATAACAGATAGCGGACCGGAAAAAGTTATAAAAAGCATCGCGTGCGGCTTTCCACAAGTCCCCTCCCCTTGTGTTCGCAACCCCGCCATCGCCACCCACCACTAATTAAAAACTTCGCCATCTGATGTAAATTAAAATGTCAGTAGATAATTTTTTATTCCCACCATAAAATTGCAAATCTCGTTTGTAATGATAATGTAATTAAAAACAGCGTTAATAACACCATTTAATGATTTTGCATTTTTGACAATTACTGGAGCTATTGTATGGCAAAAAATGCCTATTTATTCCTATATGGATGATATAGATAAGATGAAAAACAATAAACATTTTTGTATTTTTGTAAAATATAATAACATACTATCCCGCCGGTATGTCCCGAAGGTTTAAGCAGAGTACACCGTACAGTTAGCCGGTATGTTTAAGCCCCATATAAGATGGGGCGAGCCTATTGCCATTAAACCAGGTACAAATCTATACTCTGCAACTGAGAATTTCATAGAAAATCCCAATACCACGGCTTTATCTGAGAATCTCTGGATTCTCAGATAAAGCCGTGATCTGAGAATCTCTGGATTCTCAGATCAAGCAGTATTAGTGTTACCCACAGGACCTCTAGCGTAGTACGTTCTTCAGCCACTAAATAATCTAATCTAAAAAATTCAACTGCGGGCAGGATTCGAACCTACGTTTTCTGGTTAGGTACACCAGACGCTATGACCACTAAACAACCGCGAGTCCTATCCGCCATGTCCTTCACATTCTGAATTTACACCTCTACGGTGAAGTCAGTAACACCTATTGAAAAACAAGTTTTTGCTTCTCGTCTAATCTAACCTAGCATTCGATAAACTTAAGGAAAGCTCGCCCATGTCATACTACTCGTAATATATCATAAAAAATGAACGTTTATCCATTATGCATGTATCATTATTCCTAACTGTTATGACGTCATACACACTCATTAACTGACTCCAACCCGTCAACTTCTCTTCGGAACTTTTAATATGCTTTCTATTTTTAATCGCTTCACAAAATGCATTGTTCCGATGCTCATTATCCAGTGGAAGTGGGCCGCTCGGCGCTCAGTACCGATGCAATGGCAACAGTAATATTTACCCTGCTTACCTATTGTAGTTTGGCTTACGATGTGTACCAACTCCATTTCAAAAGCTTTGCCTGTCAGGAAATATACACAGGGTGGTTAAATATTTGTACTGAAAAATAAGTAGGGAAATCATCATCATCGTTTCCCAAAGATGTTAGGGTCGGCTTCCAGTCTAACCAGTCATCAGATCTCCTCAACCCAAGTTCTTAGAATTAGGATAAACTGGTTGTCAGAATTTCCAGGCTATTTTAATTATTGTCATAGTTAAATTCGTATGATAATAAAATTTGACAGTTTTGGATAGCTTGACCTGTTGGCGTTTGTACCAGTAGCCTGATTCACGTAATTAAAACCGTAGCGATGTCGCAGCGCCTTAATCGTTGAAACAGTTTTCCTATTCACATCCGTGGTCGAATCGTTTTCAAATCGAAAAAAAAATTCAATAGGACGACTTCTAAATCGCTCCGATTGACGGATGTGAATAGGAAAACTGTTTCAACGATTAAGTCACTGCGACATCGCTACGGTTTTAATTACGTGAATCGGGCTACAGGACCGCGGCACTCACGTCACTTGATTGATTCAAATATCTTAAATAAATTACAGTAAGTAATTCTAAGCCTAATACTGTTTAATAAGTGCAAGGTATCTTGAACAACCACTAGTGTAACATATTTAATTACCAATTCTGTAATACATCATCTTTAACGAATGTTTATTTATGGTTCAGTATGAATCAGCACGAGAAGCGTATTAAACGTGAAACGGTACGTGATCGACTCCATTCCAGTTGCAGTGTGCCCGCGAAAGCTACCGCGGCGCAGGCGCATGCTGATTTAAAACAACGGAATGTCTGAATTGAAACTGTGTAGGCAACCGCAATGCCGTACATACCTAGCAAATAGAAACATTATTAATCAATCGCAGAATAAATACCTTCGCTTCAATTAACATTTATTGGTTGCTCTACGAGCGTAAACTCGCTCTACAAGTGATTAGCGAGTCGACTGGTAAGATTACGTTATTACGTGCAATCAGAAATGGAAGTATGAGGTGAAAATAGGTAGATGAGATGCACGAGAGCGTGAGCATAGTGTTTCTGGATTTATAGCGATATGGCATTTCCCATTACCTATGCGTCCGGCTGGAATGTGAGGCGCTCGGCGGCTCGGCGGCGGTGAATCATAGCGAGCGACGCCATCAGGCACCGCTCTGAGGTCACGTGGCTCCGCGATGCCGTCATTGTTGCATTACGTCGCTTTACGACCGTCAAACTACTGGAGATAACGATGTAATCTATATAAGTACGTAATGTATTAATGTAGCATAAACGCCATTTTAAAAATGCATTTTAAAGCAACAGGCGCGCAACAAGGCCAAAGAGCAACATTCTTGAAGTCCACTTTCTGCTCTGTTAACGGAATTTATTGTAAGTATTCTCGCAAAGAAATACGGGGGCGTGAAGCAAGACTTCTCTTTTGATTACAACAAGCTAGTCAAGAAAACACAGTCATAATGTTTAAATCAATACTAATGGAAGCGTAATAACGCCTGAAATCGTGTAAGAATTCATTTAGAGGCCGTCATCTCAATTTAAATGGTACATCCATATTAATGGTTCCGCCATCAGTCAATCGACTCTGTGTAAGCGTGTGGAATGTGTGGTATGTGCCGCCGCACAGAATACGCTGGTCAATTCAAAAGCTATCTATCATGAAATGCGATAAGCGTCGAATATAATAACCGATTTTCCTCTTTATGACACGGCATATAGAGGTGGCGATTGCATGACTAACGGCCCTACGTTGAGGTCGATATATCTCGGGGGGGTTTATTGGCGAGAATTGGGCGCATCCCGGTTGTTTGACGAAATCGCTATCCTTCCTACGCGCAGCTATTATCTGATGGGACTTAGTTCGGACAAACCAGGTTTGATGCGACGTTAAAGTAATAACGAATAAAACTTCCGCCCCCACTCAAACTTTGAATCCTTTGGTTCCCTTTAAATTTGTTTGCCTTTATTGGTTAGAGAAATACTTTGGGACTTTGAGCATTAGGATAAACTTAGTATTCTTTGCAGTTGTATTTTTGAACGAGTTTGCGGATGTTCTTGTAACTAGGATGTTGTTTTAAGAACTAGTAGAGAATATAAGATGGGTCTTAAAATAAACTCTAAACTAAAACAACGAGAAACAAATGCAGTTTACCTTTTACTATACTGAATTTAAACCTTGCCTACTCGCGTAAAACTCATAAAATATTAACAGCAAATCCGCTCATGATTGCGGCGAGAATTTCGCGTTATTCTGTAATATAATAAAATACAGGATAACGGGGAATTCTCACCACAAACTCGTTTAAAATAAACCTATAATATTTTCTGTTATTTTAACTCGTACATTATACGATATATTCTTATTAAAGCACTCAGTCTCCTACAAAGATTTAGTAATATTCAATCGTATATTTGCTACAAAGCACGGTACCTCTACGACCATTCGGCTCGTTAACGACTCATTCATTGGTGGCCATCTGGTCATGTGTAGTAAACACACTCACTTGCCCTTTTTATCTCGTGCCCCATTTTACAAGTTACAGTCTCTCATCGATTTTAATGCATTATGCGCTTCACAGAATTCAGGCATTGACTGTTAAGTTTCAATTTATTTTGTACTGTAAAATGTGCGTAAGTAACAATTACTCCTTATTTGAACAAGCTTTTAGTTTTAGTTTAGTATAAAGGTGGACTGTACACATAAAATTAAATAAACGACATCGAATTTAAAAAAAACGTCGTAATTTTCTATGAATGTGATTTAGTAATCAGAGATTTACTCTTCCTCTTTTCCAATATATTTTCTTTTCTCATGGATTTTACCATTACAATAAAATTGCAAAGGAAGATATGAATGTGTGAAATAAACTGAAGGTTCGAATGTCCTGTTCGTATTTGATAGGGCTCCGCTTCGCGACGCACACGCCACGTCAGCTGCGCCCGCGATTGGACGAACACACTCAATTGGTTCTTTGTACGTTCGCCGGCAGCCCGTGTCGGCTCATCACTTCCCTACAATCATTGACGGCCCTATAAATAGCACTCATTGCGACACCAAATTGATCGATTCATACTAAATTGGATATTAATTTAAACGCACAATATTCTCACACAATTTAAATAAGGCATTGTGTTGAGAGGAAATAAGAATTAATATTGTCTGTCCATTGTGCACCGTTATGCTTTACAGCGTCTGTGTATAATAAAGTTTTATTATAAACAGCTTTTGTACCCGCAGCGTAGCTCAAGTGGCATTTGGTTCGGTTTGGACCTTTAAGTTTACTATTGTATCCTTCACCTAATTTAATGTCAAGAATGCTATTGCATTTTGTTCCCATACTTTACCAGCTTTAAGAATACATGTTTCAACGCGGTTATTCTCAATGTAGTGCGTAAAAGTTATAAATATGTTCCAACTTTTATGTTATGTTAAAAAGAAACAAATAATAACTTAAACGTGACATTTATTACATTTTTGGTGTTTATGTTTAAGCTAGCAACAATAAACATTTACTTGTGTTATTCGTTTCGTTATCGTAAAAGTTTAAAGTGTATAAACGTTGTAAAAAATATTTCCAAATATCAAGAAATACAAGAAATTTCTGCGTCAAAATATGCCAAAATGTTAGAATCTGAAATTCACAGCGACGTCAGCATGTGTAGGCCATGTATTTATCACTTGCACAGAGCGACGTTTACCGTGATTAATTCAATTCGATGCGGCCGACACATCGACCCCAAGCCGGCCCTTTGGGGAAGTTTCCTAGTCGCTTTGATTTGCCGAAAACAGGAAAAACTAGGTAATTTCACGGGAACATTACCCAGTTATCTACAGGTATACAGATACTGTATCTGATTATTTTATTCGGAGCTAGAATCTGCTTTGAACGTGATACTGCTCTTTGACAATAGCAAATATACCTGAAACTTTTTTCAGTGCATAAAGAAGCCAGTGAATACAAAATATAAACGTGGTACGAAAGCTTGCGTTATATTCTCCTGTAATACACTGAAAGACAAATCTGTTCCATTATTTTTAAAGTCTTTCAAAGCAGGGAGATTCTACTGAGCGTTATGATTGGGAGGAACAATTTCCCGACGGGACAGAGAGCCTCATTTCCTGCCGGTTCACGAGCTGGGGCGATGCGACTCTCCAAATATTATTTTAAGCTTCCGTGAACATCTTTCAACGCACGACAAGCTTTATCTCCATTCAAATTCGGTTTCTAAATAGCGCAGTGAAACGGGTAAAAAATTGTACCTATTTCACTTTTAAAAACAGTTAAATATTTACCCCAAAATAAAATTGAGATATATTTTGTACATTATGAATTGAAACGAATATTTAACATAAATTCAGTTTCTAAAATTAAAACGCATTGTTTCTTTATTTTTGCTCATCCTTATTGTGAAACCAAGGTTTGGAGAATACACTGCATTGTCTCGACTTCCGTATGCGTGCCTTGAAGTCGGATCGAGCCAAAAACATGAAAGTACGATTTAGTCGGTTACCCTTTTTATTCGTTTATGTCTCCGCTACTGTAAAACGCGAGCCTTGTATAAAATACGATATGCACTCCAGACAATATTTTTATCAAAGATACGTTTGAGATGCAAAATATAAATTCTTTACAAAGTTTCGAATCTTGTGAATTCTGTAAGCGCGTCTGAAATTATTTATGTGAAAAGATCGCTTTCTCGTTGAATGTAGGTGTTTAGTGTAAAGGAATACCTTTGTGGCGAATACTTCCGTATAGTATATTTATGTAGGTTCGCTGAGCGCAACCCGGAAGCTGTTCAATTAAGTCTGGTATTTAAGGTTGCCATCCACCGGCAAGCTCTGATTGCGCCTCACCTCCCCCACCCGAGGGAATTCTTATCTTCCTTTTAATTTTCGAATACAATAAATACTCTCTCACCAAAACGTCTTCGTTAACAAAGAGTTTTTCACCTATATTTGAGCATTGTATATAAAGTATTTTATGGTTCAGACAGTTATAGTCCGAAATACCCTTGCTGTTTTGTAATTAATAAACTAAATTGTTAGTGTATATGTGGCCTTTCAATAAACACAATATGTGGACTCCCTTAGACGTAACTATCCTCAGGGCCCAGCGGTCACTCAAGGTTCATGAGCATGACATTTGATTTCAATTCGCCCTGTTTTTTTCGTTTTGAAGATTGTGTTCGGTGATGATGCTCATTTCAACATTGTGTTCTTTCATTACATTATTTTTACAACCTTCTGATTACATATTAGATACACAAAACGCTGATATCTACAAAGCTTGCAAACTTTATTATACATGCCATTGTGTTCGCACGATTCATTTAGGATTCGTAATATAATCGTCTGCATTTAAACGAGGCTGTTGTATATGAACAGATGGCGGATAGATCCCAAAGTTTGTATGAAATGTGAAGGCAATAAGCACGCCGTGTCTCATCTCCGGTATCGTTTCACTTAGCGCACCCATTCCTGAGCGGACACACTTGAATGGCCCGGGGCGAGGCCGGCCCGCGGAAACGTTTCAACTGGATGTGCTAGAACGGTCATAAACGGCTTTACAATTTACATAATTATTAAATAGACAATTGTTTCCCTAGCTACGTGAAAATTGCTTAAATTACCTTTTGCGTCAATGTGCTCTATTTGGCACATTGTATTTGTTTTATATTTACTTCTGTAGTTTATTCTACCTGCTTAGTCGATTTGTTATTATTATTGGTAGTTAACTAGTTACGGAAACTATAATGCTATATATGACAATTTAAAATGCTACAAACCGTGCACTAACACCATGTCATGTCTAAATGCTGTTATAGGCATGAGCGATATTAAAGCGCAGCGCTAGGTGTAGGTAAGTGTGTTAAACAATAAATTTATGAAGCATGCAGTTCCGGCACTCGCTCACTAACCAATTCTCTTTATACGTTAAGTAAACATGAGTTAACAACCAGTTCAAACATAAAGTACGAGTATAAGTGTCGGCTCTTCTAGTTCTCTCTTTGTCCAATGACACTACTCAGATTTATAACTCGGTAAATCCGAACTACACATTCGCTGTGGTTAGTTTTACGCTCGCACTAAATCTCGTACGATGAACTGCCCTTTGTTTCGTTCGGTAGAAAGAAAGCGATGGAGTGCTCAGTGAGTGAGTACAGCCAACGCTAAACACTTAGTTATGTTGGCGATAGTGACTTTTGCGTTTAGCAATTCTGTTGTTGTTTCATGCTCGGCGGCGAGACAGTTCATTTGAGCTGTTAGCAGATAACGCTCCTCTGTTTCTGTGTTGAAATTTATTGCACTGTAAATTCAGAGCCGCGTGCCGCCCGCTGCCGGCGGCGGCGGTGGCGCGCCGATGACTTGCACTTCGTCCCTCCAAGGATCGGGCGCTTTTAAAACATTTTCAGTGCGCACTACCAAAGGGGACATTAATTAATTTCGCCGCATTACTTCGTGCGTTCAATTTGAGTGTGACTGCGTGTTTATTCCTTTTTGTCGCTCTCCTCTCGAAATACACGTCCTTCATCTACGTTTAGTGCAAGGGTTTTTGCTCCCCAACTTTGAGAGGAATTGCGAAGCTATTTTGCCACATATACCTACACTAGGTTGAGTTTGATCAATTTAATAGATTAACGGAACGTCTGATTATAAAAGATTATAGTGTAGGAAGGAGCCCTCTACGAGAATGAAGATAATTTAGTGAGCAGTAGGTGCATCCTGTTTATTCTCCTATTTGAACATCATCTTGTATAGACGTAGGTACTAAATAACCGCAGATTACTCATTGCACACTACGTACCTATAAATGTTTATACATATTTATATGGAAGCTATAAATAAAGCTGCCCACATGAAGCTAATGAACTGTCTGTATAACGTTCTTCAACTAAAATCCCCACTATTGTTATTCGCATTAGTGGTTACCACGCTTAGTCCCCAAATTCACATACCGTCCCCGACCCCCTACGCTTTTGTGCTGAAATCCGAGCGGTCTCCGATTGCCAGTGACTTGCACTTTACTGTACCCAGTTAATTGTGTCGGCTACCGCGTAACGTAGATACGTACAGCTACGTGGCTACATTTGCCTACGTGTCTACATTTCGTCCACGTAGCGTCACTGCTACGAAAAAACGCTACATTTATGTTTGCTACTCATTGACGCGATACGGTCGCGCTACGTGCAATACATTTAGACATAGCACCAATTAAACTTTATTGGTTTTTTAAATACCGTTACGAATTGACCGTGAACTCCTGCAGTGTAAATAAGTAGGTAGCAATATTCCTTATGCTTATATATGTATATAAAATATTAAGATTATTTTTCTTACATATTATATGGGATGGAAGTATCAAACAGACACAACATAACAGCAAACTGCAACTGCACTGTTACCAAGTTGTTAACGATACTCGGAAAAAACGATAAGAAAAAGTGGAAGGCATGTTTTATTAATTCTCCGTACACACGGCGCGGCCGCGGAATGGAGTCGACCGCCATTTTTCTGCGGACGAGATTTAAATATGGAATTCCGGTGTGCGAGCGGGAGAGGCGCGTGCCATTGACCTTGCGGCATCGCCAGGGCCGCGCACGCGCCGCCCGCCCCGCGAGCTGCGCCCGCGACGCCCCATACACAACATTGCACTTTTACGTTTACATTTTATTGCATTGTTGCATTCATACGTAGCCGCTGTATTATCTCCTGTCGGTTATTTTAATACGTGACCAATATCACAGACTGCCATAATATCGGGTTGGTAAAATGCGTTTTTTTTTAATCTAATATTTAACAGAATTCGTTTAACATTTACATTGAAACAAGTTAAGAACAAGATATTTAGTATGGGAAAATCAGAAAATCACAATACTGTCAGTGCCTGCATAATAGGTAGGTTTTATTTATTAGATATCATTATATACATCATAAGTAATATGTTAAAATCAACTTTTAGTTTCAAAATAAAGTTTCAAACAAACTTGAAGTTTCGTTGATAGGATCCCAGTTCCACCACATCCCAAACACTGTCTGCCGGTGCACTCACAACACACGGCGAGTACGTAATTAGTGAAATTGCTCTTTGTTTACATGCCCGTGTTGAAAACTTGCCTAAACTATAGGGCAATCAACGCTATGACAAAATCAAGAGTGAAAATAAAATACATGAAGGAGGCGTGGCATGACATTTGACACAAACCACCAGCAAATATTCTGATATTTCTGACGACTGGTGGTTTGTGTCAAATGTAGTAGTAATCAACCAATCGCTGGGAGATGATGGAAGTGTCTGAATGTGAGTCCTGTATAATCATAGTCTATCGGATAGGTGCTTATGTAGATTTAGGTCCCACGGTATGCCAGGCATTCTGGTAACTTATGTATGACAGCAGTAGCTTCGTCACTAATTCTTGATCAGTTCTCTTCACAACCCGGATGGATTTAGTGATAATGTGTTACCGAATAACGATCCTTAAAAACTAAGCTAAAAAGTACACGAATGAGGCGTGGACACAACATTCATATCATGTCATACCGTATATCTGATGACTAATTTATTCAATTGATACATGCTCATATCCAATCGGAATGTAAATCGATCCAATCGATTCTCAAGGAACATCCTGCAGTCTAATATCATATGAATACGCTCTTAAAATAGGGCATGATTCGCGTTAATCAGTACTTGTGTATGTAAAATATACAAATGAATTATGCCGTTTTTAAACAGACACACAAACGAGTATTTTCGTATTCAATAAGGCGTAACATGCACATTGTAACATGCACACCACTGATAATTAATTTGCATTTAAATTGAATTGTTTCTCGTGTGATTAGCACTAACAACGTAGGTTTGGTCTGTTGTTGACCCATACTGTATTTACTAAGTAAAATAATCTGACCATATTGATTTTTACGTTAAAGTACGATTTTCTATTTCCAACGTCTCAGGCCTTATTCGATGGTAAAACCCATAAATGAGTCCTTAATACAATAATGAAAACATAAATAACTTTTAATCAGTATGGTTACAAACCCGTGATATTCATTTCACTGTTGAAGCATTGGTATTCAAACTGAGTAATTACAAATAATTTGTCTTAACAGAGTTCGGATTAAAGTGGAATTCTAGGAAGATCTTAGACCACCTCAACGGCAAGCCTATTACGGCGTGAGCATTGTGTTATGTGAACTGGCGTCGATCGCAGTGTCGCGTTGCACGGTGCACCCGACGATGATTAAATGCGTTCACTTTACTTTGTAACCGCTCTTAGAATGCTGAACTTCCAAAAATGTGCTTACTTGAGTCTCGAGAACCTTATTTAGTGTCAGATATAGCTATCTGCAAAGGCATCTCAAGTTAATTACATAGTTTGAATCTGGTGTTTTATTAATTTTAACTGGCTTTATTCCTTAGTAAGTTTGTGATTAATAAGTATATATAAATATACCTGTATCCTATATAACTTTCTTTGCCAATTTAGTCCTGAAGAAGTACAGACTTACAAATTTGCATTTATTATACATAAAGAGTAAGTATGTACACACTGGTTAAAAATGATGAAAAGGATAAGGCCTTTTTTCATAACAAAGTTTTGGCTTCAAGCAGGTATGTTTAGGTAGTGAACCTCACGTATGAAAAACGCATTTTGTTGATAACGGTCTGTATAGAGTTTCAAACGGATCGGGGAAAGCGTAGCGGCCACTAAGTGGTCGATTTGTCGACCAACGTCAGTCACAACTTAGTGTGTAATGCGACTGCCGTCAACTACAGAGCTCAGCTGGCTAGTATACGATTTCCCTGTAATTTGCCTGTCCGCAAGCAACGGTTTTTTTTCGGATCTACTCTGTTATGCGCCCGTCCATCGTCGTATGTGTATGCTTTTGAACGTAACACAGGGACAAAACTGCTTTTTTACTTACTACCCAAAAATATTCGTATATTTCTATATTAATCAAAACGGAAATTAAATAATTTTTAAAACAATAATATCCTATTGCAAAAAGTTCAAACCGTATGCCATAAAGATCTAATTCAGGACGTCTAATGGACCTCAGCATAGTTCGTTTAGTTCCTCGTTTCACAAAATAGCTAATAGTACTGAGGTGTTTTGTTTCAACGGAAAGTGATCGGTTTGAAAAATCCAGGAAAATCATCAATTGCTGGATCAATCTGCATGATTTTAAAATATGTAGAACAATAAAAATTACATTAAAATTTATGTTATATTCCATAACTCAGAAAACAGACAAAATGAATGGAATCAATTCAATTTAGAAGGCCACCATCATTACTCAGCTAAATAAAAGGCCAAGAAACTTTACGAAAGCAAAAATTTTAATGAAAGCGACTCACGGTGAGGCTGCATCTGTTTTTAAAACTGTAATGGAAAAAAATACGCTGGCTGAAACAATAATCTGGTGAGTCATCAAATTTCCTCTTTGAAAACAAAATTTCACCAAATTGTAACAAAAGGTTTCAATACCGGAGTAAAATATGTTAACTGTTGTAAACTTAGTTAGATTCCGTTCGGTGTTAACCACAGATTTGTTCATTGTACCTTTACCGTTACGCCACTTTTGTTGATTAAGGTTAACCCTTGTTATTGTTACACCTCCAATCATTTGAATTTGGGCGAGTATACATTTGAGAATAAATTATTTTCCTCTTACCCTTGAAAATTTATCTCTTTCACTTTTGCATTATAACTCGATTTTTGTTATAATTAAACAGTATCTGAATTTTATTTTCATGGGTTAATGTTATATGAATTTTCACAAATTCACAAAAAAAAAAAACACAAAGAACTTATCAACTTACAGCTACGTTTCAAATTGGACATTTTGTAGTTTTTTTTTTATAATTATCTAGAGAATCAAATATATTATTGTGACTATTCTTTTCCCTGGATCAATCGAATGTAAAACTTTAAATAATAGTTAAGTTGATTTTTTAATTTATTGATCTTTCATCATTCACTGCTATAAGTCGCTTGCAGTGCACGTATTGCCCAGGCGCATGCGGCACAGTTATCTTTCGCATAAATTATTTATAACTTCACAGTCCGCCCTCCCCTGCCCTCGTTCCCTCTCCTCCCCTAGCCCGCAGTATGGGCACGCGTATATGGGTGCAGTAGGAAACTTGACAATTAATAACACTGATTGAATTGTTCATCTGCTCTATTGTCATATCTTTCTTTCATTATGTTTTTATGTTCAGTTATTGCTGTTTATTACCATCATTATATTTTTAAATGAATGATAATGATCGCTGAGATAAGTTGAACTTCGGGGAACCGACGGTCCCCCTACTTTTGATATTAGTTAGCTTTATTGCAGTAATCAGTTACTTTCATACCGAATAAGAACTGTTTTCTCTTTAAAATTCACTTGATTGATGTTTGAATTCGATGATTGATTGAAACATTAAACTTCGATCCTCACTATTTGGTTAGTCGTAGCGATGTCAATTCTACCTATGAGAAAGTTCAATATCCTGAAGTTAGTCCTATTCGATAGTTTGAGGGATTGACATTCTTGAAATGTCTCTGCTTCTTAATGCTAATTTTCCCAAAAGACATTTAGTTGGTCCATAACCAAACTGTTATGATATTTCAAGCTACCCATTTGGTCATAAACCATTGTAACATCTACGCTTTACGTTAAAACAATGTTTATGTCTCACACTGAAGCAGTCATAAAACTGGCCGTTTCATGTGCATGAGAATAAGTGAAGTGGTGTTCTGTGATGCACGTCAGGTGGCACTGTGGCAGTGACGTGACACGTCAAACGACTCTGGCGACACGAGGACGTGCGGCCGGCGCGTGCGCCGTATACAGCACGACAGTTCCGGTGTATCGCCTCCGGGGCCCGCAACCCGTTCCGAGAGACTGATGACCGCAAGATAACGGAACGCAATACCACTAGAGAGGCCCGCCCTGTTCATGCACCCACCACACGGCCGCCTTGGGAACCGCGCCATTCATTTTAGCAATCTCGCAGCACGTTACGTAAACGTAGGGCCGTTAAGTAAATGCTGCCATAGCGTTTCTGAACCGACATGTTTCGTACAAAATACTGGCACTCATTCGTGTCACGGGAAAGACAGACGAGATCATAAAAACCCATCCCAGTCGGAACGGTTAACAAATGTTCGCGCACCTAAATGTTTCCAAACATATTAAAGAATCTGTAAAAGCTTTCCGTGCTTTTATAAAAGCATTTTATTTTATCTCCTCGTAAATTAAGATCTGGGGGTAAAATCTTAGCAGGTACGCAAGATTCACTATCCTTCAGACGGTGAACTGGAAAAAACGACAAAATAAACAATGGAAGCGAGGCGGGTCGAAGGCTATTCAGAAAAAAAAAATAAGCTTCGAGTCTTAACTCGGTGGTACGACAAGACACCTGCGCGCCAGACGA
This sequence comes from Acronicta alni, assembly GCA_964056405.1. Lineage (NCBI taxonomy): Eukaryota > Metazoa > Arthropoda > Insecta > Lepidoptera > Noctuidae > Acronicta > Acronicta alni. The sequence continues at coordinate 8,075,676 of OZ043927.1, read as the reverse complement.
ACAAAAAATTCGCGCAAAGCAATCATACGACGGTGCTCGTGTGCCGCCGGCAAACTACCAATCGAACTGGAAAAGATTTGCACACTTTCGTTGCAGTTATAAAGCTAACATTATATTTCACTAAACGTCCTAGCATTTCATAGATACAGAATTTATAAAATCGTTGGTCTTGCTTCAAATATTTTAATAAATTTCAAGTAATATTTACATTTAACAAAATATGATAGACCTTATATTTCAGTGTTTTAACGTTTTGTTAGGGCTTAATGTCTATAACTAGTTCTCTTCCACTAAACGTCTGGCTCACCTTCTATACTCCCTACAGTCTGTACAGTGTACATATCAAAAGGATATTATAATCATTCGTTGTGTCAACATAATCTTAAAGAGCAAGAGGTTGTTGAACTCGATGATAAATACAACGTTCCGTCGTCATTTATATTACATTGACACTTATCTAAATCATCTTGATAGGACAATGTTTACAGGGGCCGGCGGTTCTTGCGAACTAGTTCTGTGTTGCAATTTTGTATCATAATATATAGCTGTTACAAGGAACTGTTCGTAATGCTGTAATGTTTAAGAAGTAGAATCCCTCGGCGTTCGAGAGACGGTAATTTTTCGCAGCCGGATACCGTGTTACTTTCAACTATAAGGAATGCGGCCACTGACCAGCTTCTCATGCGGCCGCCGCACCCGTCTGCTGCGAGTCTCCGCATAGGTCCTCTGTGTGCCATCACTGTTCGGCCGTGCGCATACGCATGACACCATGCTCTTGTGTTTACATACAATTATGCAAGTATTATTCAAATAGTGATATACCAATATAAGAGAGAATAATCAGCTATGGGACATTTATGTTGTATTTTTTAAAATTAGTTATCCCTATTAAAGGCCACGTTATTTTATATGCATAAATTCGAAAACTGTTGAATACACAAAAGAAAAAAAAAACACTTTTAAATGAAACGAAATGATTAAGTGCCCAACAATGCTTTTTAAATTACATCTGTCATTAATTTCCCTGAGCTAGTCCCCATGTTTAATCTTATCTCATTTAAAACAAACAGGCTGTGTGGACAAGAAACGGCTCGATATCCTACGTAAACAGTTATCTCTCGACGATAAATCATGTCATTGTTTAGTGAAAGACATCTGACAGACAAGTATTTATTTCCTTTTCACACTAAATTACTGTAAATCAGTGTTAGCCACACGGCTTGGCGCGGTTATTACGTAAAATGTTGTTCACTTTCTTCCTAGCAGTATATTACAATGAAGTGATTAAGTGAACGAATGTGGAATTTAATAATTTATCTGCACGCTTCTTCCTAATTCCGATCGAAGCTTCATGTGCAGTTGAAACGTCACGATTGGCAATTGTAGTAAGCCCGCCCCACACTCGCAGCGCTAATCCGTTTAACTACCACAATTGACTCCTACAACTCGCGTAGGTCGACCAACAGGCAACAGCTGATACACTGTGTATTTTCTCTCATCTGTTCATCAACAAAAGATACTAACAAAATAAATTAAATACGGCCGCTTACAGTTTCTAAATACCGAGTATTTATGAATCATATACATACGTGTGTGTACAATAAGTTAACACGCCGCCGTCTGGCCTCGGGGCGCTGCAGGCTGCTCCATGACGTCAAGTGATAGATTAGGTCAACAATCAACATTACCATCTCCCGCGATGATAGCATACATCAGAGATTACTCTCCGCGTTATTTAGGTCGTCCTTTCAGAGTTTGTCCATCATGACGGACAAGGACGACTCGCTTATCTCGACGTCCGCCAGCCGTACACATTATGATGCTTGCTTTGCAAACATAATAACACGGAGTGCTGATAATATAGGTACTTACCTAAGTCTTTGTGCAAACCTAGATGTATCACATATGAGAAATAAGCGCTATACATCACGTATAGTGACGAAAGCGGAACGAATTATGTATTACTATATAGCGATGCAACCAAGAAAAATGAATTAGTAACTACATTATAAACAGCTGTAGGTATACCAGAGACCACGCCTAACAAACCATGTAAATGTCGTCCTACAGACAAGAGAGATTTGCATACCAACCGTTTGTATTTGCGAATGGCGTCTAGCACCGAGAGCTTGTCGAAATTCGCAATGCTAATAATACAATGGCCAGACGCACCTCGTGTAGCGGCGCATCTGTCGAATTCAATCGAACACATCAAATAAGCAACCTTAAACTCTAGCGACAAGTCGCTGTTTACATTGAATACTAGTGTGCAATATCGAAACGAAGAACTAGACACATAATTTAGTGTTCTCCTTTGGCTTGGTAAACGATCACAAGGTAAATTCGTTTTATTTATGAATGATTTTAAGCGCTACAATCGCGTGACGGCTACGATGCAGGAGCTCTTTGTAGGCTACGCCGCCGTCGTGTTCACGGATAACTTTCGACAGTCATTGAATGGAGGGTTCGATGACCCGACACCGAAGCGTTGTTCGAATTTGCATGTGTCAATGACACGCTCTGCATCGCCGGCGCGTACCGCTGCGGCCTATACTTTTCCTTTCATTCGTCGTCGTTCACCGAGAAACACTTTTCGGATTGTCCTCGTGACACAGCTGCACCATCTGACAACAATATTTGCAAAAAATTACAAGTGTGCAAGATTTAATTACGGTTTACATACGAAATTATGTTTACAATAAAAACATGCAGCAAACGTAATCGGAAATTGAACTTTATTTCTGCTGGTAACAGGTGTTTCCATTGACGTATAAGTGTAACTTAAAATCTTGTTATGACGACGTCGACGGCTCAACAGGTGAGAGCTATAAATGAAACCCACTTTCCCACTGCTAAAATACATTCGTACTAGTGAAGTTGGAAACAACTCTAAAAGATAATTTTGTAGGAAAATTAATATCTAGCAAAGAGTTTAGCAAGAATCTTCCGGCCATCAAACACGTCGAGTCGGAACGTGCGAAATCCAATAAAGAACTTGCGGCACCTGTGCCTTATTACATTCTTTTGGTGATGCTCACCGGTCGGTGCTCCACTGAAATTCGCCCAACTTTCCATGCCAGGAGATTGCTTGTTGTACAACTTTTACTTGAAAATTCGTTCCATTAGTATCAGCCGTGGAAAGTTTTATCAACGTAATGTTTTCATAACAGTATAAAATTCCTCTCTGTTCGTATTCGTAGTTCACGTTTCAATTCAACAAAAAGCTTTCGCTAATTCTTAAACTATACTCCTAGACTCCCTTGCAAAACTATTTCAGGAGTGCAAGTGCAGGACAGAGTTACATTCAGTATAACAAATATTTTATCGTTATATAAATAATAAGTAGACACATTTCACATGTATGAAACAATGGCGTTCCCTTGTGGGCGTCGCAATCTTAATTGCAAATGTGTTATTAGCATATGCGCTTTGTGAGTTCTTGAATGGTGCGGGCCCAAGGTAATGTGCGATGTCCTTACGAGCAATAGATGGATGTCACCACGACCACAACCTGGATACTAAATTAACTGTCATGCATCCATGAATCTTATTGCAACAAGAGAATTTGCATGATTTTTATTACAGTGTTATACCGCCTACTATGCTAGACATTAAAGTTATTGAACGTGCTCATATTTCTGAATATGTAGAAAGAAAAAGAAGAAAGAAAGAAAGATTTTATTGCCATAAAAACAGCGACTAGTACTACATACAAAGAAGAGAAGAAATTACAAAATAACAAAATAAATGAAGGTACTGTACGTCGCCGTTGTTCATCACAATAAGGTCCCCACTCAGCATGATGCGGCAGCGCATTAAATCGCTGCAGCGCTGATTTTCAGTGGGGCCTAGTAGGCCAGACCATGTAGGTGCATATTGTGCCGGTCACCGATGCATTGCTACAAGTTGAAGTTAAATTATTACGTTATTTTAACAGTTACACAGTGAGATGAAGCCAGTTTAAAATTTTATAAAGTCCAAAACGTTGTTTCAACGAATTTAAATGGTACATAACTGTGCTCACTGCAGCGTATTTAGCTACTAATTAATAAATAGAACACTCTAAACATAGTTTTCCGAATGGCAGCGCCGAGGAAATTATAATTAGTAACTGTGTATGAAACATAATTGGTTTGCACCCATTACATAGAGGATGTATGGACATAATGTACGAACATGTAGGTAAAGGCAGTTCAATTATACAAAAGTGACTCATAAAAGTAAAATGGAATAATATCTTGATCCCACAGTGATTATTAAATTATTTTCAAATAATGTAATAATAGTAAGGTCATATTATATTACTCAATATTCGATATTAAAAAGTTGATAAGCACCAACAAAAGTAAAACAATACCGCGAGTGTCGCAAAGAAAAAAACAAATTAAATTTTTATATACAAATAACAACAACATATTTAAATTTAAACGATAGAAACGTTTAACTCTGTACTTACTGCTTTAATTACTTAACTAATTTAGAATTTTATTGCCTAACGGGTTTATTATCACCCAATCCGGAATTATTTGAGTAATTTACCGTCATGATTACCCTATACACAGCTACTTATCGTCGTTAAGTTTTATTAGTAATTCAAATTCAAATTTTATTAAATGATATTACCTTATATCCTGTACGGTCGTGAACTTGTGTCACAAACACGATTAGTTAACATGATAGACTGTTAGGGGTCAATCAAATAAATAATGTAAGTGATTATATGATAATTACAATTTACTTATCAAACAAAAATTATAAACATTGCCTAAGAGTTGCGTAACAATTAGAAATCACAAAGTTCAGACATTATTTACAGATATAAATGTAAACAGTGATGTTTGTGAATGTTTTTGAAGTCTCTTAAGTCAGTGACATACAGGACTTTAAGAACCATCACAGTTACAGGACTTCAAAACACTTATCTTTAATTTGAACATTCGCAAGTATTTCTAATTTTGCAGTTTAATTAAGACACGTAATAGTTTAAATTTTATATATAATTCTGTGGAAGTGGTCCGAAAGCTGTTAGAGTGACGTTATCACTCGCGTCGTATAACATTATCACTGTATATTTCACTTTGTAATTAGACGGGTGACTTTCTTTATTTATTGCTTCAAATTAGTGTCAGGTTGCTAGGACACATTACCCATTACTTGCCACGCCATCTAATTACGAGTGTTAATTGTTACCTCTTGACACATTAGTCGGTTTTATGTCACTTGATACTTTTTGTAGGGAAACCCTAATCAAGCGTGCAGCAGCAATGAGCAAAAAGTGTCAAATTGTAAACTTAAGAGTGCGCGTGAACAGTTTGTATGTGAAGAGACGTCTGTAAAGGCTTCATAGGTATTCATTACGTGAAATATCTTCGGATAGACGCGTATAAATAATTCAATTATTAGTACTTTACTAGACGACTGTGACAGGACGTGTAGAATTTTAATTCGACTTCCTTCTTCCGCTAGTTCATAGACCTCTATCAGTATTTAAAAAATATATGCTAATGGAATGTTAAAAACTTTAACTTAAAGAACAGTTACTCATAAGTATTATCGATTACTTTTGGCCGAAGTTCATAATCATATAGTTTGTATAAAACATATCTTGAAAAACTTTAGCTGGATTGGATTAACAGTAAATTAAATTAAAGGAATTAAGAGCCGCAGACGGACAGACAATAGAATTAAGGTGAATTTGTTACAAGGCCTAGTTTAATGTTTAGAAGAGGTTTTAATGTAAATACCGTAAGTCGTAACTGTCTGGGGAAGTTGAAAAAAAAATTCGCACGTTTGTATTAATGTTGTAATTGGTTTAATTGGTAGCTGATTAATATTATAGTTACTGAAATAAGCAATTCGACTATCATATTATTATGTTCTGTAATTAAGTACCTACTTCCTGTGTAATTAAGTGCTATTATAATAATAACCATGAATTACTAATTTACTAATACGAAACTTTATTTTCATCTCTTTCTTGCAGGTACGTAACAATTCGGCATGCCAGACGCAAAGGAGTTACGTTTACAGTAACAGCAGCATCATAATCCGAGTAAGTATCAAGATTTTTATACTGCGACGTGACACAAGCGACGCCAATTCGTGCAATGACGTCAACATACGTTACAACACCTAGAAGTCCTTGTGGCACGTCTTGATGTTGTGTTTAGTTTAAATACTGAAGCTATAGGCCCACAGTTGACAACCCTAATAAAAAACTGTAAGCCACTTTTGAATTTTATATGCGCCGAAGTAAAGCCCAGGGTTTTGAAAACAATAGTTCATTAGATGCCTCATTGATCTAGTGGTAATTCGCACACATTTGAGATTAATTTCCAGACAGGGCAAACGTGTACTTATTACTGCTTGATTGAATATTAAAAAACCCGGTTAAATTGTCGCAGTAAAATCCGACAAAAGAAAATGATGGTGTGAATTCTGCAGTATTATGATCAATCATATAAGTATAAAAACGCTAAAAAAACTTTCTAGTCTATCGAATAAAGTATTTTATTGCATGCGAATTGAAACGTGTCGGACCCAAAATGGGTTGATAGTGCGGGTCGCAGGTAATTCTCCGGTGTAACAAACGATCCCGAATGTGTGTAACGATTTGTCAAGCGGTCGGTATCGGGCTCCGAGTGTTGGCGACAACTGTCCCTCGAAGGCTTCGCGATCTCTTTACGACGTCATATATCGCACGCGCAGTAATTGAAGCCAACAGCGCGTGTCTTGTTTGTTTCTTCTGACCATCTCACTCGTTACGTCCGAACTGTAAATTTCAAAGAATGACGTGCTAACTGCTGATGTATTTTTTATATGACTTGATATGGAACTGTAAATGTAATGATTTAAGATCGAGACCAGATCGTTCGTTAACTATGCTTGAACTGTCAAGATAGAGCTCATTAATTGTATTTGTATTCATCAACAAATTACTCTAATCGACAAAACGTTTAAAGCTAATAACCATTTTTTATGTCGAAAAAACAAATCTTAATCTTTAAGAATCTTAAGTCCAGTTAACGGCAGCGCCAGCGCACATAGCCTTAGCAGCTCTAACCAAAGATTTTCCGTTTCAAGTTAACAAAATAAATGCTCTGCTGTAGGTACGTTATCCATTGTAAGTCTGATTTTATCTAAGACGTGCATAAGAAAAATGATTAATCAACTAAATGTTTTACACGGTATCTACTTTGCAAGTCACGCAAAGTAGAGAATATGGTTATGAAATGTAGACTTAGACAATAAAAGTGCAAAGTAAGTTTGGTAAAGTACCAAAATAATCAGCGCTTTGATTTGTGAACATTAAGTTACAAGATCTACTGATCATATTTCAACTATACAGTTTTACAGCTGCAATTCTGCTATTGCAGAAACTATGTTGCTGGAAACTAGTGTCTCATCTCTATCTCTCAGATGATGTTAAAGAAAAACAACAGGATTAAGCAATATTGCAACATTTTACGGCTACATTGCGAACACACATAAAATTTATAGGCGTTAACGTCTCTAGGCTGGCAATAAACAGTTAGTCCGCTGAGTAAGCCGCAGCAGCACCACGGGACGTTTTAATATTTTCTTGCGTCGACGGCTGAGTTTGGTAAGCGCCGCGGACGCATCACTCCGCAATTAAGGGCCAGACAAAACGTCGTCGACGGGGAGCGAGCGCTTCATCAAATATTAAAACCGGCCCGTGCCCGTACATGAACAAATCCTACAGTGCATTTAATATTTTAGTTAAAACGGTCTGCGGCTTCCGCTAGCGGAATTTTCTTGCGGGTTTGCACGGCGATTTAAATTTTGTTTTAGTGGCCGCGAGGGTAGGTGCTGCTGCGTGCCCGCGCCGCTACTAAATAGTTAATGGCAATGCGATGCTGTTATTAGTACCTCCTTCAAAGTTTCACGGTCCCGTCAAACAGCACTAAACATTTTGAACTCTGACGTAGGCTCCCAAACAATTTCCGGCATCGTTTATCCTTTAATGAAATATGTGGCCTAATATTTTCCTCGTTCTAACTTAAATTAATTTCGGCCAGCTCACGAAAAAGCCATTCTAAACACCGAGTTATTACTGTACGAGCGTAACAGTAGGTAATGCGTCCACCGAAAACAAATGGTTGAGCCGTGCCGCGACGCTCCTTGCCTGAATAACGGAAGCTAAGACAGGAAAATATCAACATAATCGGTTGCGGTATTAACTCCCTAACTCAGTAGCTGATGAATATTCAGGCAAACTGACACCGCTTGTCTTGAATTTGCAAGAAATAATCCCGGCGTCCAACGGCCATAAATCTTTCAGTATCTATAGAAGTATTCATAAAAGTTCTACTTTAATATTGTTTACTGTTTGGCTGAACTCCATATGCGATCTTGGTATAACGCATTGTATACGATCCGTTAAAATCAAAGTTCCTATATAAATATGAAACCAAATAAATTTTATTAAGTTCGACCATAACTTACGATACGACTTGTTCACACAGAACATACCTAATTGCTCAGGAAACATCTCATTATATTAAATTACTATTTATTTTGCACAATTAATTTTGAACCTATTACAAATGAAAAATAATGGGAATTCGGTGGTTAACTTTTGCAATCCCTGGAAAAAAGAATTGCAATGAGCTCTAGGGTCGCGAAATATTTATAGTTTTGTAACGTATAACATAGCATATACATCATCGTAGCACACGCAATTAAGCAAACGAGGAGATTTCATTAAAAATAAAAGAAGCTCACGTCCCCCAGTGAAAAAGGCACATTGTATTATTTAGTACACAGATTATTCTTCTCTGTGAATAATGCATGCTGTGCGCTCCACAGACATAAAGCGCTTTATAAACTCGGATGTAATACACCCTGCTTTTATACTTATATAATTCGTTGAATATCATTGTGTTGCAAGTATCACTGTTACTAAAATAAGCTTATAATTAAAGTATTATACATATATTCCTTTCATTTCTTACGTTTTAGGTTACGTTAAGTATTTTTGTTAATAAACATTTCGATCGCGAATTCGTGCCATGTACATGTGGTTGTAAACGACAGTATCGACTAGAGAAGTACTTGTTTTCCTTTAACACCGGCGGTGTTTGGAATTCCTGCGTCAATTAAATGCTTGTTTGTAAACACGACAGACACCGAGAACAGTGAACGCGATCATTTTCACGGAACGCGCCTTTCCTCGACCCCTACGCGGCGGTGTGGGGCCTGCCTTGGTTGGAGCCTTCTTTGAAACCGCACCACTCCTTTGAACACGCGGCGCCTATAATACAACCCTCGTGGGTCAATTGAGCGCTTTACAAAGCCGCTCAGGAAGGCTAATTAGTTGCACATTTTGTGGGTGTTTTTATCAGTACATCGAAGCCCAAGGGTTACACGTGTAACAAATAAAAAACATTATATAACAAAATTGCTAAAGGACATTAGACGCGCTACATTGTCGTAGCTATTGTCAACACGAGACAGTCACAAACTTGATACAAACACAGCCAATGAAAATATCGTACGTCAGCGTAACAACCGATAAAAGATTGCGTGTTTGTCGTTTTGTTTCAATTCGATTCACCGAAAAGTGTATTGTTGCGGTGGACAAAGGGCGGCGGAAGCGGAGCGGAGCTATCACCGACTGAAGCCGAGCGAGCGGGGAAAGCCGTCTTCCGCCGCCCGAGCGACGGCGGATACCGACTACGGTGATTACCTAAAGATGCTTAAGTAATTCCGTGTCCGTCCCTCGTTAATTGCGGGAAATGAGTTAATTAATTGTTTTCCTTTTCTCTCGGATTTGTGCCATTTAGACACGGCATTTATTCAGGTGATTGAGCCGATTTAAAAGGAGCCGTATTGCCTCTTTTTGATTTTTGACATGAAGTCAGAAATAAAGTCTGACATCAAATTTAATGCACATCACGTCTTGTATAATATAATAGTTTGCTTCATTCTATATATCTTTTCACTCTCCAGTTTCGTTCTTATTAAAAAAGCAAATAGTATGTTCTGTTGAACATCTATCCGCAAATTACGTTATTAAGAGCGCAGACACTACAACGAAAATAAACAGTTTTACGTTTTAGTAATTCGTTGAAAACTGATTCCTGCGAAAGTCGCATCATTAAAATTAAAAATGTTTCGCAGTGCATCTGCTTTTGTGTTTTGTCGGTGTATTTATAGGGGCGAGGGCGGCGGCCGCGGCTGGGCGGGCGACGACCGAGCCCGCTGAACGCCCGCCCAAACTCGCACACCACTCACTTCATTTGAACAATTTGTTATTGACGTGCTGTGCACCTTCAGACAAAGCGGTATGACAATACCGTGTAATAAAACATTCAGACATGATATTATTTTGTTGCTGAAATACGTCATTCTTTTGAGATCGTGCCTCGGTGATTATTTAATGTCTATCTTATCTTAAAATGGATAGGTCGCAGTACAAGGGTCGGATTAGTGACGAGACAAAAAAATCATAAATAGGTACTCTTTTTGCTCTCCCGTGGTTCTTATACCTATCATAATATCTGTCTGTAACAAATTATTAAATCTTTTGCAGAATATTCGTTCCGTTATCGAACAGACTTGTTCGATTTAACTTTCAAGTTTAATTAACCTAAATTTTAATATGCGTAATCGCATACCGCAAATCTTCTGACTGAATATCTATGGTAATGGCAACTAGGTATAATAATTCTGTGCCAACAGTCTACGATTCGATAAGATTTCTTGATGAAGTTAAATGCGGGAACTGAGGAATTTAGGAAATTAGCTTCAGGGGATTTTGTATTGGATTTTTGTATGTGGATGACTAATAGTAGGATAGCATAACCTTTGCTAACAGAATAGTTACCTCGGTATAATGTAGCGTGTTGTATCATGTTCTGTGGGCGTTTCTGGATTACTCCAATCAGACTACCTAGCTATTTCAAAAAACCTAACGTAATATATATTTAATGAGTCAAACATCAAGCTTGCTAATGACGTCCGATAAGCCTGCGCAAACGATCATTATCAGAACGAACTTGTCAACAAGGTACATCACTACTTGTCTGCCGCCAGCTTACAATATTTCACGCTAAAATGGACGACATTATTCGCCGGACTCACGTCATTAGTCACCGTCCGCCTCGCATAAGAACCAAATGAATCGATACGTGACGACAGAAGGAGTCCGGAATATAAATATCCTGGGATAGGAAGGGTTTAGGGGAGCAATGTGCAACACATTCATCATACCTTTTATGTTGAATGCTATGGAGCCAGCGACGCGATACTCCGGGGGCATACATATTATGTAGCTCGTCAAAACAGAAACAATGAATCAGAATTGCTCTTTACAATGAAACGCTGGCGATCGCCCAAACATTGTTATTTTTTTTTTGCCCCAGCGCCTCAATAATTCAATGAATAGTCCGACTTTTTGAAATATATGTTATGAAAAAATTGGCGACACACCTATTTACCGTAAGATTTTCCATTTATCGTTCTTCTCTAAGGTTCGGCTTTATGACACGTAAATACTACAGTCGCACAAGGCACACTGTAGCAATAAACTAGTACCAATAGTCCGTCAATTGTTCAAACGTAGTGACAAGGTAATGACGTCAGAGTGGAGTGCATCGTCGGACGGGAGAGCACTCGAAGCGCCCGAGCTGACCTCTACCATGCAAACAATCGCCTTCGACATTCAATACGCAGCACCGTATTCAATACAGCCTTCAACGAACGTGACACATTTTGTCTCTGTTATTTTTACTGCCTTATGAGCAAGTTTGCCCTTTTTATACGGAAAAATTAAAAGTAGAAAAGATATTTTAAAAACAAGCTTTTCAATCGTATGTGAACGTGAACATACCTACTGATTATATATTATATTATGTACGTGTTTCATTATCATAGCTGATGGTCTTTCTAATAGATTATATTGCCGGTTAGTTTTGTGCAATCAGTGCTCATGTTTCGTTTTGCAAAGCTTTTTATCCGTGCTACTAACCTATAAGGAGTGCCCTCGTGAGGCGACAATCCTGGTTGCAGCATCAGGTTATAACTATCATTTTAGTATATTGTTCCCAGTGCTGAACAAGCATGCAAAAGATTAAAGTAGAAAGTGGTTAAAATTGGTTTTTGTACCATCTGTCCGACTGACGTAACATGATTAATAATATCAAAGATAGAGAACAAAACTATGAAAAGAATATGTGCCCACATAGACAATTATTCGGTAAACTTTCTTAGAGCTATAAATCTTAAGATGTTACGCTAAATAAATTAGCAAACCTCCCTAGAGGTCAGATACCATCTGTTAGATTTATACGAAGCGATGTCGGCAGGCCCCGGCCGCACTATAAAATATCGCAATTTATATGATGTTAAAAACAAAACTAGAGCATTTTGTTATGCCCAAGTGCTTAAAAGGAAATTCAAGGAAACTTTAACTGTATATATTATTGAAACAAAATCAGATTAAGCTCTCTAAAATGCATTACTTTTTCGTTCATCAGTAAAAAAGTTACACTGTCAAGGAAAACCAGACAATGGGATCAAACTTCGTAATACCTCTCTGTTCGCGTCACGGAATCAAAAAATGTTTTCTAAATTACTAGATGCATCCACATAATGGTAAAGCAAGGTATCTTCATCCCCAATGTGATGAAAGCAATTATATTTGTGTGTATTTCAATAACGGGTGGATTACAGAATGGAACATTCAATATTGGAGTTTAATTTGGGGAATGTCAACGTCTCCGAGAAGGAATAGCGGCGGCATATTGCGGTTTAAACACCCGTGTGATTGGAACCGCTTTCCATATTGGATAATCGCCATTTGCAATTCATGCTTTCTAACCGAAACGTTATATATACTCGGTTATTATAAAATAAGAATTATTATTCTACTTGTGAAGTTATAAAAGCGTATAAAATCACTCAACTCGGTAAAAACTGGAAGATAACGTTGCAGTGCACTTAGTTACACGAAAGCACTCGTGTTGGCCGTAGACAGATTTCGCGTCTTCGTGAAGACGGTATAATACGGCAATACGGAGCTACTAGCTACAGTGTCAAGATCCAAAGTGAAAAGCTCTTCGCTCTAATAGCATTACAACTAAGTTGCCTTTTGAAGGTATAACTGAGAGTTTTGACAGGTTTCAGTGAATCTCATCCTCTCAGTACCTAATAAATGAATTAAGTGAAAATAAAATCGTGCCTGCGGAGAGCGCCCCTCTGTTTACGCTCGTGTACGGTGTAAGCCGACGGCATTATCTCCTATTTCCCTGGATTTTGGTAATTGGCCGTACGACGTAAAACGATTACGTAAATGTGAAATCCTTTTCTCTCCCAATCTCTAGGCTATTTTGGTTGCGTTTTCTCAATTTACTCTCCAGTTCGGTAAACGAACTCCAAAATTGTGAATCAGACTTGATTGAATCGCAGTCGTGCCCGCGGGAATGGAGTTATTTTCCAAGCTATTTCATGGCACGTCGTACGATCGACAAGTCTCACAGCCGTGCACTCGTTCGCGTTTCATGTTTGTACCCTCTCGAGAAATTTCTTTCAGTTCATTTATTTGTTTGGGAACTGTCGTTCCACTCACAACACCCATGTTTGATATTGGTACTTACATTTTTTATGATTTGTAAAACAATTGCTTTGGAAAACTTTCTTTTCTTTCACTTTGTCCTTATATGTTATCTATAGGCTGTAAAGGTTGGTAGAAAATGTGATGGCACCCGGAGGTAATAAAAGCAGGCTGCAAACGAAATATATGAACTAACCATCGTCATAATATCTGAGAAATGTAAACACACTCGTATCGTATGAGGGATAATCGTCAGCAATAAAAGCGCTCATTTGTGTTACTGGTCCAGTTGTTTCGATTCACGTTGCTCGGACAATGGGCAAACGTACGCACAATGTGGCCCCATCGTCATCAATCAAAGTCCCTCGCGCCCAACCCACGCACCCCACCAGAGTCCAGACTGATTTACCCCTTACGTTACAAGCAAATGCACGTCTACGTAAATACCAGTCAACTGCGGTAAATTGAAACTAAAATAACTGCTTTAAAACTAAAACAACGACTAAATGTAGACTTTCAGGAACACATTACAACGACATGGGCTTGAAACTGTAAATGCTGAAATAACATTTTGTCTGACGTCTAATGTTTCAATTTGTATCCTTGATTAAACTTAAGATTAGGTAACCAACACGATTGTATCGCTGAAATTTTTATCAAAACATCAGAATAACATAAATCAAAACATATCCGATTTAATCAGTTCTTTCCTGTACATCTATTTCGAGGTTTTCATTTACGTGCCTATGTAAAGGTAAAATTCATTCTCCGCGCTTTGCATGCAACAGACAACACAATGTCAAAAGGAGACAATCAGTAATCATGCGTCATCCCCGTGAGATTACTCGGAACCTCCATCTGCGTGGTGTACACAATACCATGTTTATAGCGTCGATAATATCAGTGCTCTGGGTTTTTAATATACTACTTTGGTCATTAAGTAAACTGGTGTTAAATGTTGCTATAATTTATGTCTAAAATCGTTCAGATAAATGCAATTTGGAAGAGACTTTTTAAAAGAATACGAAATTTAAAGCACGTATGGGTATTTTTTAAAATATATACAGCTATAATGAAGAAAATATACTTATAATTACAGAAAATAGTAGAAATTGATCTAAGGGGATACAATTGATGACTAGTGGTGAAATTAAAACTAAACTACAGCTATTATAAATAAATTCAAAAGCAAATTAATATTTTGAAATAAAATAAATTGTTAAGGCAATTTAGCTGGAAGGCTCATTACCATGTGGTCGTACGTCCAAACAGGGCGGCCGGGCGGACGTCGCGTGACCAGGCGGGACATTCCCCACCCTCATTACCACTTTAAATAACACTATTCAACCCAAACTATTGTATTTAGTAAGAAGTGGATTAGGAAATTACGTTTCTTAGAAATCTTGAACCACGTGTAGCTTATAATTTCGTGTTTTTTTATAGGTAAAGAATATTATTTTGAGTCAAAAATTCAATTTATTTTAAAAGGCATTATGTGAATGAACTCTATAATTTATGTAAATAACATGAGTTATCAAATTAAAATAGTTACGGTAGATCCTTTTAATGAGACGCCGTAATTAATTATGTATAGGGTAGAGCTTGATTGTCAAATATTTTTGGTTACATTGTAAGGCGTGGGATAGGTATACCTATTATTAAGGGTTTAATTACCTAGCAGACAATAACAGTGTCGATTTTATCGAATAATTAAAATTTTACAATTCAGTCATTTCGCTGAATTGATAACAGAATGTCGTTTTAACAGCGACTTTAATATAAACTACTTGTTTTACTTTTTTAGTGATATTTTATAATCTTATCCTCTCCCAACTCTAGGTTCAAAATTAAAATTTTTGATTCTTAATACGTTACATTTTTAAACATGTTTAAAGTGTTTGGACCAATCTTTTATTATTTAATCGTTGTGCTGCCATGGTGCAGACTGCAATAATCTGCTAATCGCACAATACCGTGGGGAGAGCTTGCCAACCCTTCGTGATCCCTCTGTAGCTAGCTTTAAATACAATGCGTATTATGTACGTAGGTATAGAGACAACGGGCACTATTGAGAAGTGTGCTCTGTGCTCTACCAAGAATTGTCAGGGAAAATACAACCACAAATATTTAAATGTATTATGTTTTATACTTACTTATATTTTTAAAAAAGTACTTATTTAAGTATTATATCCATAGTCTAGTACCCATACTACCAGCTCTGATTAGTTTGGACAATTTTACACAGCACACAACAATTACAATATTTAAATGTATTATACTTACCTATTTATATTTGAAAAAAGTATATAAGTAAGTGTTATATTCATTGTCTAGTACCCATAGTACAGAGACCAGCACATCAAGCTTAATAATCAACTTTAATCCAAAGTAGTAAGGTTCATGTTCAATTGGGAAAATTTGACAGTCTGTACAAGCTCTGCTTAGTTCGGGAATTTTACACAGCACCATCTGTGCTGTGTAAAATTGTCCAAGAGTATTTATTTATTTATAAATGTTAGCAGAAATCAGACACGTATGTTTTGTCTTGATATTTATACATTTTAATGTTACAAAACTGTTGTAGTTCCAATCACAATAAGGATTATGAAAATCTCACTACGTCACGTCAGTTATGTTCTAACACGTTCTTATCAAACACCTTGGTCACGCTCAACATATTTCTATTTGAATAACAAAACATAACAAAAGATCCTAATCGTATCTGCGTTTACGAAGGCAGCGTAGAAATATTCAATATGGCTACATTACATGTGATACACATCCACAATCGGTGTCGTCCGTCCGGCGCGGGGGCGTATGATTAGAAATCGATAACTATGCGTCACATTTCAGCTTACACTTATGTATTGTTGATCCATCTATTGTGATCTGACCCAATGTTATCTCTTACAAAATCCACAAAATTTTTAGTACGTTGGTAATCCCAATCAGTCAGGATTTCGTCATTTCCTTTTGGTTGAACCATTCAGATAAATTTGTTTTTTTTTTTGCCAGCAGGGTGTGGATAATTTAAATAAAATAAATATCCGTCGGTATGAGATTGTGAAGCAGATTGGAATACCCGCATAATAGTCGTTAGGTTCCTTGTCCATGTTCTAGACTATGAATATTGTAATTACAAATTAATTACTTTATTGGTATTCAAAATCCGAATACTTATAATATGAAGTATAGTTCCTCCCATTTTTAAGTGTTTTAGGCTCTTAATATGAACGCTCTAAAGAAGGTAACATAACTTATGCTCATAAAATACATAATATGTGTTAAAAAATTATAACAAAGGTATTTGTACAATTCAATCAATCAAGTTATTCTGGTCATCAAAAAAATCGGCCCACCTGTAGTTTTACCACAAATCACGTTTTTTCTTTAGCGAAACAAATCAGAATGATTTAGTACTGATATGTTTAAATTGTCTTGTTTACTTACACTGATTTTTGCACAATATTAACATAAAAAAGAGAAAGAAAACGAAATTTTAAAAAAATACATATGAAACAGCTTATCTGTGAAACAATCGATTACTTTTAAACAAAGTGGGTGGGTCGGTTTTTTTATGACCAATGTATTTTAAAGAATATGGTGATATTTTCACACAGATCACATCACAGATTTTCTGGTCAAGTCTTAAAGATTTTAAAACGGTGGCAATGGATCTAAAAATCGATATATACATTAGAGTATAATGATGTCATTATTAAACTTTACTTCTTCCTCTATATCAAGTTACCTAAAAGATTTACTTAACAATGTCGTTCGTAAATGATGACAATAATAACTGAAATATAAGTAATTGTAAGTGAAGGTCTATAAAAACCATCACGAGCGTGAGCATACAAGTACGCACGTTTCACCAATTTATATCTGCTGGCATGTCAATGAAAGTAACGTAATGAGTAATTGAGTACAATTAAGAGTAACACGCCACCACCGGCGCTGGCGGGTTACGTGCTCCGAGCAATACCGTCAACATTAATTATATCATTATTTAAAAAACATTATTCAATTTCCATCGTCGGATATTAAAAATTTAAGAGAGAATATGCCTAAAATATGACAACATACAAACATGATTGTATTACCTCAAGTTAGGCAGCAGTGCACATATATTTACACGAAGGTCCCATGTAATAGGGGGAGGGTACTAATCCAGACTCCGTGCTGTATCTAAAAGTTCCCCCCACCCTCGGAATCTAACTTGCATAGGACTTCATGCAAAGCAGCCTCGTTTGCGGCTACTAGACAGTTTTAAATTTCTAAATATAAAATAACGTCCATAATGTAACATGATAGACCTTTTAGAAGACATTATTTTATTTCGACTTGTAGTTGACTGGTATTTTTTTAGGATATTGTCTACCCGAGAACCCTTATAATATGCCATTATTAGGGTATATCCTTCGTCCCTTAATATGTCACAAGCTCATAGTTTGACCGATTTGATAAAATGTCACAAGGAAAGGCTTTCAAAATATCCACAGAGAAGTATGTAAAGCTAAACAGAAAACCAATTTGAGTATTATTGTACCAACGAAACAGTATATAAGGAGCGGCTTTGTTGAAAAGGACTTTTAAAACGAATAAAATTCGCCTCAGATCATTTTTTATTTTGACGTTTTGATTACAAGTTATGAGCTTCTACGTTATTTTGTACTACTCTTGTACTGTACTAAAGTATTTTATTACTTACATAAATACAACAAATGGAACGGAATTAAGCGAAAAAATATTCAGCAGCCTCTTGGCTTTTCATCTCATTATTTTCATTCTCAACTAGGCTTGATATTTTCTGTCTACTTTTTTGGCTACGTACCACATCGTTATTTATACTATACATATTGTCGGAATCCAAACAAAGAATTTTTATAGCCCCAAGTAAAGGCGTAACACTCATATTTGGACGGTCCCCGGTCGTCGCAGGCCGTTTTTCTCATAGTTTGGCGACACCATTATGGCATTCTGTGCACGAGTGAACAATAAATCTCCCTGGGGCTCTGCAATGTATTCTGCATGCAGGCAACTGCGCTTCCTAGCCTGGCAATTATTACCCTCTGTACGAGATTGCTAAGTTACCAAGCCGACGTAAGTATCCTCGGCAGTATTTTTAAGTAGCTTCAAATAAGGAGGTTCTATTTCAAAACCTACATGCGATTATTTGAAAAATGATTGAGATTGAAAAATGTGTGCTTCTTTGAATCATTCCACATCAGTATAATGGCTATAACTATAATTATAATTTATAAAAAGATGAGTTCATAAACAATTAGTCTTTTTCCAGGAATTTCTTTAAAACGATTTTAATGGAACTGTTTTTTATTTTCCTTAACTTAGGTCATCTAAAAACGTCTCGGCTCACTGACTTGAAGGACATAGTCATAATTTTGCATCAATATAATTATTTGGGATGGCATTCTCCAGACCGAAATGGTAGATTTTATTATTCGTATTCCGAGCCTTTTCGCAAGTTTGCAAATTACCTTAGGGACTGGTTAGTGGTTGTATTATTAGATATTCTTCGTTATTATCACACGTTTAGTAAAGATCGTGCATAAGACATTACAGAATGCTTTACACTTTGTACTTGCAGTAAATTATGTAGGTACCTAGCTATAATATTTGCGATGGAATGTGAATATAAGTTGATCGTTGCTAGGAAACTTCTGATGGATTCTATTCTTTTGGATATTCTAAATTGTGAACATTCACTTCAGAATGTTCAATCAATTCAAGCGCTAGTAAAGTGTGAAGTGAGCGCTTGTTTAAACACTACCTACCGCTAAATCGCAGTGACCTTCTCAAGTGACCGAGTGATATTCGAAGAAGTCATTAAGGGGTCCGCTACACAAAACTTATAAGAACTTTACTTGCACATACACGATAACTGGGAAGCAATAAAATATCTGCCTGGATTGGATAGGAACTGGCGCGCCTGTGTGCAAATGATCCAGCGCAGTGTACGCCGAAGGACGCGGCCGCATTCCGTACCGCACCACTACACCGAGATGACACACATACCGACACGTATTGCGTCTGTGTGTGTGCAACAACACATTAATGCCAAAGTACATAGGCACTTTTACAGTACGCCAGAGTTGGCGTCAGTGTACCGCTAGCAGTGTGGAATTTCTTATTACGATGCAACACGTTGCATTCACAAAATTGTTTAGAACTGTTATGTTAGTCGCACGCCGTTTACGCACCGCACCGTTATCGCTCTACAAGTCTACATGCAATATTAACCTAGAAATTATTCACCGCATAAAACCGTGTGAGGCAGATGAATATGTAACCGCTGTTTCGCTGTTCACATCGACCTAGGAGATAGAGACAAAACGGAATATCTGTAAAGCGGAAACAGTTTAATCACGCAGCGTGTACGCTGGCAGGCGCTAATCTCGCGTCGCGGGCAGCCGTCGCCGAAGCGAATCGCATACAAATGTGCCGCCAGTCAGAGCAAAAACTGCTGAATAATGTCCCCTCACAGTTGTACCACTCGTACGAGCTTTATAGCACACATAATGATGCAGTCACGGCACGCTCTATGCATTTTACAACCGCATTACTTCCAAAGAGCTTTGTAGTATCCCAGCTTTTTTATATAAGACATCGTAATATCGACACAAACAGCAATCGAATCAGTGCTGAGGATAAACAGCTGGCATGTGCATAGTTAGTACTCGTTCGGCACGGATGTATGCAAATGCAAAAAGGAAAAGGGATCGAAGAGTAGCAGTCGATTATTTGAACCATTCCATCGAGCCGTTGTCGCCTAATTTACTGTCGTATCTTCAGTTTTATCAACTTATTAATACATGACTGTTATTGCACAACTTAAAATTAAATTTCGTTGATAACAGAATAAAAACAACTCGTGCAACGGTATCTAACTGACCTACGCAAGTTAAAAGTTTTTTCAGTACACCGAGTGATTGATGCAGTTTTTTATATCTATTTATTAGCTATTTACTGTTCGGGGAAATGGCTGAGATTAACGTCACAGATCATGACTCACCTAGTATACGTCTGCATAGAAACATACTTTTTTTTGGATCTATAGGTGACTACCTACATAATATACTTGTTGTAGACACAAAAAAAACAAAAAATCTAATTGTACTTTAAAGTTGGTCAGATCTGTCACGTTTATAATCTATTACACCGGTATTTGTAAATGCTCCACAAAAAAGACGTCGCTTTTCAATACACGTACCTATTTCATGTCATTCAAGAGTGACGCTCTATCAGGTATATACGCCATTGATATATAGCCGTAGTCAAAACAGTGATGGCATAGTACAAATTATTTACATTGCCGTCGGTCTAACAATTTGGGAGCGGCATCCGGAATTCACGGAAGACAACTGCGCTCGTCATCGCGGCTTTGTTTGCGGGCTGTTGTGAGCTGCCGGTAATCAGACGAGCCGGGACGGATTAGATGCGGTCGACGGCCGGGGCGGGGGCCAAAGATGTGACTAGGACAAGCGTCTGGCGGCCCGTAATTTGCGGAGCCGTCGCGAAGGGTTGACCTCGTCTGGTGATCGCCCACTCAATTAAGAATTTCGCTTACCCGACGAACTGCCTTAATTATAATTACAGGATTTGTACTTATTAATACTTGATTGCCTGTTTGTCAATTGACTGTAATTGCCAACTGAAAATTGAATAGTTGTTTGAAAGCTTTCATAATTACAAAAGACATCGATATCACAAAAATGTTATTCGTCTAATAAAACCATGAGAGCGTAAAACCGGTGGTCGTTTAATGCTTTTAGTGAAACCCCACTTTATTTGATCCTGGTTGCTTTTAGTGAAACCGAAGAGTTGCTTCAGGGACCAATTTTATTGCCTCTTATTGGCTATCGTTTAAAGAGACAACTTTAAAGACTATGGACAGTACTGGCAACGCGACCGAGGTTGACGTTAATAGGCTAACGTGATATCCGTGTGTAATTCCATTAAACGACCAGTGGAATCTCAATAGATCCACTTTCGCTTTAAATAAAGACGGAACACAATAAAGTCATGAAATGAAATAAGACACTATCCCGTTCCGAATCGAATTTGATTTTGATTCCTCGTCGTATCGAATGTATGTCCATCGAAGTTTGAATGGACAATAACTTTGTTAGTTCGAGGCGAGTGATCTTTGCAGAGAATTATAGTACTAACCAGAGTCGCTCGTGTTTGCTATCTCTATTCACAAGCAAGTTATATAATTTCCTGAATCGAACCAGTGTTACTTGTACTACTTAAATGAATAATTAACTTCCAGTATTAACTAATAGTTAGTCGTCTGTCTCAGTTCAACAATAATTTATTGTTTAAATCATTATTCGTAGTTACGCTTTGTGTAGGTATTCGAAAGAAAGAGTTACTTAATTATTTAAAGAAATGTTTATTTAGAAAATATTTAAACAGAAACTGCAAATGGCAAAACTTATAATCTCAACGAAATCCTTAATTACCTCCTTCGTCCAAGACTCCACTTACAGCGGCAACGGCCTTATTATACTTGCTGTATACAATACTAAGCATCTACTATTTCAGTATACAGACTATGGTAACAGCCGTGTCCATTCCAGATTAAAAGCGGATCTTTAGTAGAGAGGGGTGGTAGTGGTGGGGGGCACGAGGCAGCAACAAGCTAGGCGTCGAGACAGAGCCCGCGACCCGACGACGCCAACAATCCCACTCAACATAAAACTAAATCTCCGCAGACAAGAAAACGCAATAGCTCTCGACAAAAGACGAGAACACTGGCTCGAGTATCAATCCTGTACTATTCGACTCGTAGAGTTTGTTTTCCTTACTGTCGAGAGATGACATAATAAGCAAAAGATTAAATTTGATATCCCTGTCTTCTCTTAGACTTAAGAAAATTGTTTGTGAAAATGGCTACTTACTTAATTAATTTTACCCAACACCTCAGTCTATTTTTAACCATAGATGTTGTGGCTCCGAAACGTAGGGATTTGTAAATGTCAATATAAAGCAGTCAAATCAGAAAAAAAAATACATACCGTCGAACAAAACCTCCTCCTTTTTGAAGTCGTTTAAAAAGTAGATAAGTAATTGCGTAAGTGTCAGAAATCAGTATCTATACCTTAACAAACTATTCAAATTCAAGCGTTAAGTTGAATGAAAAACAAGTAAAACCCTATAATTAATGATGATTTATCATCAATGGTCATACAATGCACATGCCCTGCGATGGCCTCTACATTACCTAAGCACTTCATCGATAACCTTTACACGTAATATAAGACAGACCAAACCCAATAAAGATTAATCTAATCTGCTACCACCAGACTTCCAGTGGGCATAAAGTTTACTGTTACAAAAATATATTTTACGCTAATTCTTTGTCGGAGGCTCCACGCACACTAAGCGGATTGCCAGCTTATCGCCTTACAGGCATACTCACCTATCTTTTCAATAGCAAAAAATAGTTTTAAATGTATAAGAATGCTACTTGTCACGAGAAAAAAAACTATAACAATGCCCTGATCCTTGAGGCTTTTCTCGTGGGTTTTTCGAATTCCGTGACTCAAATAATTAAGTCCCCAAGATGGGGTCGCTGGGTGAAATTATACATTGTTATTGCCCCATAAATCTCATTTTGGGTGAACGCACTCGCTCAGAATATCAAATATAGACAACAAAAATTTCATATCACAACCCTAAGGCGCTAATGTTTAAACTGAACATAATAGTATATTATGTGTTCATGTGTTTTGCTCATAACATTAACAGTCTGTATGTGCTTATTCATCCGTACTCTCGCGTAGGCGTCTCTGATAGACAAATTACTGGAATCGCAATAAATAACACACGAGTACAGCTCGCATGATGATGCTGGAATATAAGTTTCTTTACACTTTATTGCTCCAAGTTTTTTCGGATAATTAACGTAGCTTAGCCTTCCTACGAATTACTATCTCTTTTCTTAGAATAATGTTCCTTTCAATTTGATTCTCAACAGGGAATTGTGTAACGCTGAATTGTCTTGAAGTTCCTTGAGAATTTAGTTCTCATCTGCGTCGAATTGTTAGTGGTAATTGCTGTAGATCCTGGTTCACAATATTTTAAATTGTCTTGAATTGTGTAGAGTTGTGGTTAAGAGATTGCTTTATACGTATTTATGAATCATCATTATTGCAGTGGGTAACGCTTCTGTATCATTACTTATTGCCTCATTCTTAGTTCTGACTAATAAAGCCATAGGTGTACATTGAATGGATAAGATTGCTTGCACAAAAACATTTAGCATTACTTAAACTCACCGATAAAATAGAAACTTGGCACATTAGAAATATGTACAAGTATACACGTAGATCTGTGTAGTACATTATGTGCATCTATAAGGTATTCTAGACGTTTGCGAAAGTCTGCAGCCACGCTTCGTCACGGCTCTCGGCGCACAGATGCCAATCTGTTATAGTCATATGTCTACGTCAGTGGCGTGATGCAACACACTTAGATCCCAAGATATATGCATAGATATGATACACCTAACTTAGATCTCCTAATTAAACTATCTATGCTTTAAATAGAAGTAACTTAAGTAAAAATGAAAGGGCACCATTAAAATGCATTGCTTGCTGCAAGACATAGGAATCGTCCTATGTTCTAGTTTTAGTTTATTCTTCGGAACCGAAACGATCAAACTCAATAGTTTGATAGAAAGAAGATTCGTCTATATCTAGTATTGAGAAAATTCCCAACATTAGATATAGACGTATTTTCTTTCTATGGATCAGGGGAGCATTGCATCACACGGAGTATTTATTAAATCATTTTGCCATAGGCAATTACTAAGAGAAGTAGTTTCGAAGATGAAACATGCTTACATTCATACCTTCATCCTTTGGTTTTACACTAATCAGGTTACCTAAATACTGAACAGATCTAAATATTGAATATTTAGGTTTAACCGACTAGTGTTTGTATATGTAGATGTCGGTCTAAGTTTACAAGCCACATTAGGATTAGATATTACTGTTCAGTAAGGTCACCGACAGAATCCTACCCGCCTAAACAGAATTGCCCATAATTTGGCAACCGACAGTTTATCTTTGCTGGCTATCACTAGACTCACTGAGGCTATAATTTCACAATAAAGAAATGAAAAGAAAAAAAAAATATAATTGTTGAACTGATTTAATTCGGCATGGAGACATGTACGGAACAAAGTTGTTTAAGTTTATCCAATAATCTAGTGCAAGAAGACGAAGAATCGAATATTGGATAAGGCAAGGCTTTTAAGTTTAAAATTGCGTAAAATTTAATCATGCCTCATCCATTACAGTTAGCTATATTCGAGATCGATGTATTGTCTAGGTATACAAATGGCCACTTCGCAGTGAAAGTTGTACTCGATAAATCAATAGGTACCTACATTCGTAAAATGTTGTAGTAAGTAATAAAAGATAATCCTACCACAATACTACTTAGTACATCGGCTTACCTTGATTGATGCAATCGAATATAAAAAATCTTTACGCCATCAGCCTAGTCAAATTCTTTTTACTGCTTTGCACGGGCATCAAAGGAAAAGAGGATGAAGGTAGACCCAGAGGGCTTAATAGCTTAATAGCTGGCAGACCTTGCGGTATAGGTAACGCTTTTGCTTGCCAAGGATATAAGCAGTTGGCACGGTGCAGGGTTATGTCACCATCTGCCAGCTAACAAGACACGCATCTTTGACACATTTAGTAGCTTAATGCACCGTGTAGTAGGGGAAACTGCAATGCGTACGCTTCTCCTTTACATCAGTCTCTACTTACTGAATGAGTGTTATAGTAATATGATGTCTGTATTGTTCACAGAGCAGCGGCGGTTGTCGTTCGGCGAGCAGCGCGGGTTTGGGCGCCGTGACGGTCGCTAGCGCGGGCGCAGGCGCAGGCGCGGGCGCGTGCGCAGCGCGCATGGCTAGCGCAGGGGCGCAGTACCGGGGCGGCGCGCAGCAGTGGGCCGCGGCCTATGCGCCGCAGCCCTGCCGCTACCCGCCGCCTCAGCCGCAGCAGTTTGCGGCGGCGCCAAGCCCATATACACAGCACCAGGTAAATCACCTAATCTGTATTTCTAGGTTCGTGTAATAAAACCCATTAAGGATTCCAGTTTAAAAGAACAAACAGCATCTTTACAATTCAGATCATTACATAATATATGTATTGCTTAGGTAAACCACATTGAACTTAACGCATAGTTTTACTAAATATACTTACATCTTATTATAAACATAAATTTTCCGGCATTACCCTTTATTAGAATGCGAAGATAATGCATTAGGTAAACCACATTGAACTTAACGCATAGTTTTACTAAATATACCTACATCTTATTATAAACATAAATTTTCCGGCATTACCCTTTATTAGAATGCGAAGATAACGCATTTCATAATCTGTCAGTTGTAACAACTTCCGCATTATAAACGTTACGTTTATCCTTCTTCCGGCACTAAAACAATGTGTAGATATCGATCGTGGTGCACTTATGTATATAGGTACCTACTATTTTTACTCCGGCATGCATTGGTCTAACATATTTGGTCTAACACGTGCTTTTACTTCCTCTCGTGCGTTATTCTTTTCATCTTAGCCTAATTTTTTTCACGTTGTCCAAACCCTAACGACAAGGGAAACCTTGAGGTGTTAAGATAACTTATCCTTTGACCCCTGAAAGCAGTACTAATGAGAAAAAACTTTGTCTTATGCTATCTTAGTATCCTCAATAACTCCATGTAGAGTAGACGACGTTAAACCATATCCATATAGGTACCCAGGTACCTTCTGTATGGTCTAAAATAAAATCTTTCTTGTGGTTATTTTGGTACTTTGGGAGACTTACAAGCCCATATTTATTAGCATGTTCTCGTTCAGCATGAAAATACTGGAATTTGTCACTTGTAGAGACAAGATCGATGAAACATATATTTCATCGATCTTGTGCGTTTCAGTGGGGCTATGAATAACATCGATCCACTGTACTCTACAGAACTCTCATAAATAAAGTAGATCTTTAGCCGGCGCCATCTTCTGCGTGTTCTAATGAGGTGTATTTAAGTTTACGATCGGGTTTACGAGCGCCGACGGCCGGTGGTTCCGCTGTCTGCCGGACCACGAACGCTTCCTTAATGTTGTGAAACGTTTTCCTTTCATTCAACACTAATAAGTGACTATTAAGTTAACTTTCTTTAATGTAAACAAGATCTCAAATAAACTTAAGATATTGAGTTTAGTTAGCAATAAGCGTGAAGTGGTGAGCCCCTGGCACGGCAGCAACATTGCTTACGGCTCTAGACTGGATAATTAACCGCGAAGTCAGCTCGTTGACATCGCTCCATAAATTTCTTCGCCCGCCCCGGCTGTAGCTCGTTATGCATTACACACAAACAATATTATGTGATTAATGTCTTCTCGGAGCACTTAAAACAACACAACTAGATCGTGATTTGCATATTTAAACTAGGAGCTTACTCTGTTTATCGCTGGGCATCCTACCTATACCTACTCGTACAATTCCGTACAAAAAAAAATATTTTAATTATTCAATTTTGATTAATCAATTTCAAATTAAATGAACATTGCAATGACATTTGTTCGTTTATCAATTCAAGTAGTGCAAAAGATTTACTCGTATCGCGTAGCGAAAATGTATCTAAGTAGGTATACGTATCTAACATTACTTACTTACTATTTTATTGTGTTAAAGTATCAAGAGTTTGTATTCAATAAGAAAGCATGAGATAAATATATTTCCCAACAAATATTTCTTTCATTATTTGTGTACAATCACAGTTTTGTGTGAAGTGCCATCGAACAGAGAACTTAGCTGGGCTGTTTACGAGGCGGACACAAACCAGATGTTGCACAAAGAGCGTCGGCTGCACCTCACCACCCTCCCTCCACAGGAATCTCGTAAAAGGAATTTCTCGCGCCCTTATCGCTTTTCGAAATAAAATGTAGCCCCCGCGCCGTACGTGTTTTATTACAACGCGTCTCCTTCAGGATTTATCTCATGGTCGCCGCGCCGATACTGAACTCGTTTTTTTTACATCGAAAAACATTTGAAAAAGAAGTCCGCTTATGCGATTTGCTTCGCTCGAGTTTTCCTTCTACTTGCAATTTTACATCGTAAAAGATGCTTTGTCGTATTATCTTGAAGATTTACTCACAAATACAGATATATGGTATCTATTGTTAAATGATGTTTTATCCTTTTAAAACCAGTCGATACATTCCCATCCATTCAGATTAGATACTTAATGTGCGGTCTATGTACTACTAAAATAACATTAAAAAACGTTTTGTTTTTCGATAAAGTTATCGTGGTCGTAAAATAGTCGACTTATCAGTTTCGACGATTTTTAACTAATGTTATAACGTGTTGAAGCGATCAATTACAGGTTTGTTTTAACTTTAATGTCCGGTTCGTGTCTTCGTTTGTGTAAAACAAACCTGACCCGTTGATCGATATAAAAATTACCACTTTATGTCCACTACGCATTTCATAATATTCACTAAAAGAGATGAGAAAGATATTTGTTTTAAAAATATCTTGTTGATAAATAAACAAAGTAGTACAGACGCCAGCAGGTCAAGCTATCCAAAACTGTCAAATATTACCAATTGAAAATGTACCTTATTGCGTTGATTTAAAGTTGATAATCTATCAAAGAAATTTGACAGATTGTGATAGCTTGATGTGCTAGCCTCTGTACATAAAAAAAGTTTTATTTCTAGCGACATAAACCACGACATATACAAAAACATGTGACAGTAGTAGGTAATCAGTTTATTGTGCCTTTTTTTAGTGAACACTTTTGATCGGAGTTCGCAGTCCCCAGTCTGTAGTCGTAACATATATCTATGACCGCTTGATTAATGACCGGAATATGTCAGCTGTCAGGGCTGTCACAACTCCGACGCTTGTTAGATTCATCGCGCCCCTTCCCAAATATGGCAGCCCTAAATATAGGTTACGTTTTTTAGTAAAGGACCCAACGTTTTTATCGTAAGGAGTGACAGAAGTGTCCGACTCTAATACTCTACTCTAATGCGCTTTACGTCCGAGTCCGCCCTAATCCGCCGCACTGACTATAGCGATACCCAACGAGGTTACTTTTATATTTCTGTTTTATTTACTACCGAGAGATGTATAATATCTAAGGTTTCCAAGGAAGGCCAAAGCCGAGATAAAAGTAGTCATTCCTTTCCTCGTTTCCATTAGACGCATCTAGCTAGGCTGTAGCTACTCGACTTCCGCGCTTCATTTTCACACGCACGCACTCAAAGATTATGCTGATATATTTAAATGTATTCGCGGCGGAGAAATTTTTTTGTAAATGAAATTACCACATTTATTTTGGAAGGTTTCGCTGCCGTATAATTTATATTTAGGAGATCCTTTTTCAATGTCGAGCAAGGTAATGCGTAAAACTGTGTCTATTTTGTAAATGAGCTGAGTATAGTCATCAATTACCTACATCCGAACGAGCGATTGATGAATAACGGTGTGAAAGGTTCTCGGAATATTTCCAAATATACAATACTACTACTATTATCTAATCATGTGATGTGCATGTGTTGACTTTGTGAGTATAATAGTTTATTTCGGTACAATGGGGCAGAGCACGTCCCACGTGTGCGACCCTCCCATAAGTCGGGGTGAAAGTATAAATAAACAAGGCTTGCTGATATCCGTCATCCAAGGAATTAGATTTATTTCTGCTCTGCTGGAAGGTGAAGGACCCTATCCCTCCAGAGCGTCCGCCGCGGCTACATACCTATTATTGCAGAATCAGAATCAGAATCAGAATCAGAATAATATTTATTTGCCTACTTTGTGTATTACAAAATGTCTCTGTGGCCGGTGGGCCGTACAGGGGTGAGTCAGCTAACTTATGTCCTAATGGATCTATGTTTGCTGTGTTCTATTTATTCGTAATATGTGAGACTATACAAACAAATTACGTGTTTTATTTAGGTTGTGTGCTTACAGTCTATCTAATTGAGGCATGATTATTTTTATTGTTTTTATCTTTATTATTATTTTTCACTTTATTTTAAGGGGACGCGGAGCCTTCGTTTTATCGGTAGGCCACCGTTTGTATCCTTTTTTATTAGGGTCATACAATATTTCACCTATTCTGTGATTAACCCTGAGGAGGTTAAATTCGCCGTGCGCTTTGTAGGCGTCTCCAGGGGATTCTAGATCTTCTATTTCTAATTTTGAAATGTTTTCCAGCATTTTAGTGTTAAGGTCCTCGGCGCGTAGGTGCCAGGCTTCTATGTCAGCCATCTCCCAGATTGCTTCCGTGGGTGTTCGTCTCGGTAGTTGTGCGGCATTTTTCAGTGCCAGTCTGTATTGGCGTTCGATTTTGCTTAGGTTCGTTGCACTATACCTTGAGAGTAGTTGCACCACTCCGTAGTCCATTAGCGGTAAAATGCAGGCCTGAATGATGGCCAGTTTCGTGTGTAGTTCTGTCTTCGCATTGTATCCTATTATTGGACCGAGGGCTCCTCTGACTTGTTTCAGTTTTTGAACGTGAGTCCTATTATTGCACTTCACTGATAAACGAGTATGTAGATATAACTAACTATATCCGAATGTGAAAATAGCAAAATTGATGTATATTAAACAATATAACTGTCGGAAGTATCTACATCATGTTTGATACTTGATGTGCTTTCAACAAAAATATTCCGCGACAAATAGTTCTCCCACTCAAACACGGCATTTAGATTCCCAAACGTTTTACTTGCTGACAGGTATGTTTAACATAATGTAGGTTGCATCAAATTGTTTTTATTCGGTAGGGTACAGCGTTGGCGGTGAAACTGTCCAATATTGTGAACTATTGGTTGGGTCAGAAAGCGCAAAAAAGAAACTGTTTTTTCTCAGTAAGGGTGGTGTTTTTTTTGTTGAATTATGTTAATGTTTGTGTGACAGAGGGTAAGGCCGATACCGATATTTAAATTCTTCCATACCAGTGTTCTGAATCATTTTCCACTGCTAATGGTTTTTCTGTGACAGAATGTTTCATTCTGAGAGGAGACCTGTGCCCAGCATTGGGACAGTATATGGAGATGAAAATGAATGGTTTTATTTTTCTGGTACTTGATCATAATACGAATAACGAAAGATCAAATTATTGTATGTAAAATGATTTGTAATATATTTCGTTCACAAAACCCTTAGGTAAGTAGATACCAATTAGGTTTTACTAATCAGTGAGAGAGATTCTGAATGCTGTACCTGTAAGTAATTCATTTCACCTGTCCATCACGGACGGACGGAGCCTATCTCGCTTCAATTATCTCGTAGCAACCTTATTTATCTCTGCTTTTGCTGGCTACGAAGTACCTATCGCTATAAATAATGAATTTGAATGATGCAGTATTGTAATTGCTACAACATTTTAATGTAATTAGAATGGAACATTATGCTAAATACTATTCTAAATTTAATTCATAAAGTTTAATCAAATAAAGTTACTAATTACTATTTCATACTTTAAAGGGAAATTTGAACGCACAATCTAAATAAATGTAGGCAGTCATCAAGTGGACTGTCTCGCCGCAGTAAATGGCGAATGAATTGATCGATTTCCTGATTGAATCGACGATAAAACAAATGGAGTGCTCAATTTAAATAGATTAAATGGGATTTTTGTTTCATTTCGTGAGCTTCGGCGTGAATCAGACGGGTCCTGCGCTGTGAATACACTGCTCACCACGACGATGGAGACCGCGCGGGTGCTTTAAAATTGAAACCGGAATTTAATCGTTTATAAAACTCATTATAAAATTCAAACGGATGGGTTTCACGCATATTTGATGTACCTAATTAACGGTGAAACGTTATGCGGTACGTGAGCGGGTAATTCAAAAACAGCTACAAAAGAATATAGTTTGCGTGGTCGCCGGCCATGTGACGTTGTTTGCTGCACGCACGCGCTACGTTATCGAACCAGAACCAACTGTTGAGTGCTATCTCCCACCCCATGCCTTTGAAATATAGCTATGCAGCCCTCGCGACCCTCCTACGCGCGTGACGTCATCACAACCACAGTCATATGCTCCGAATGTGTGTGTTCACGTTACATCATTAAATTTTACTGTTGACAAAATTAAAATCGCGTGTTTTATGACCATGTTGATTGCCGCCGGCAGCTTGTTTTCTAACAGCTGATGGTATTACATTGAATTTTAATTTTACATTTAACTGGTATGCCTGCTTACCTGCCTAGACTTTTTTTTAACATATTCAGTTGTGATGTAAGTATACACATTTAGCTAAGTAAGTGAAATAATTACTACAATTACTCAAGCAACTGAAAATCTCATTATAAAGACGCATTTACTGAGCACTTTGGTATAAGTACTTAACTCACCTTAAATATTATTATTTTATTATGATCTTATCTAGGTACCTAGGTATATTATATTTTCTATGACGACGAAATTAAAAAAAAAAAACAAATTACTTACACCCATATCAGCGGCAAAGTAATATTCTGCTGAAAGTTAGCGAACCAATTGAGAAACAGTATTGAAAACGAGATTATCTCATATCATAACAGGAGTTTACAGCATTAGTTAGGCGTTATTCTTTAAAACTATTTAATAAAGAATTGAAACCTTTTAAGATTAAATAAGGAACTTTGTTTGTAACCAAGGTAACATGGATTCTTTCAAAGATGGATGGATTCCTAGTTTTCTTTAAAGTTGACACGAAGCTTAGCAACCGTGTTAACGGTGTTGTTACCTATGCTTCGCGTTGTGTGTTTTACATTACCTACATCGCTAAACTGGAAAACACATCACAATAAAACAATATATTTCTAGCAGAATCTAAACTTTGAAAGAGTTTAGTGTGTAATTAAAATATAAAGGTCTTCTATCCTTTTTAAACAAATCCTACATATTTTTGTGATTTCATTAAGATTCTAACGATTCCTCCAAAAACGAATGGTACATAGGTAGGTCAAAGGTTTACCTCCTACCGTGAAAACATCGCTTACCAAGACACATGTATTATTATTTCATAGGTTAATCTATCGCAAAAAAAAATCAAAAGAATTTAAAAACATAATAAACTATCTTTTGCTTGCGGTTACACTGGCATCTCAAAGAACTTTTTGACACAAAAGGTACGTAGGTGGGCCTCTGTGCTTCTCCAAGTTCTGATCTATCTCTGGACCTAATTTCATCAAAATCGGTTCAGCGGTTTAGGCGTGAATGCGTAACAGACCGTCAGATAGACTTTTACATTTATAATACTATCTGTATATTATATAGTAGTAGGAACATACCCACTGGCTTAGGGGCGGGATCCAATTCATTATTATATTTATATTTTGAAACAAAACAGTGGGAATATTACGTCTAAGCATTAGGTTCCACCTAGAACGACCAACGTTCCTAACATTTAACCAACGTTCTAGGTCTCCACGTATATGCAACTAATAATGCGAAAAATAATGCGAAAGTGGACAATTAATTTAAAAATGTTGGTAATCACTTAACACAACATATTAGGGAGTTCAAAGAATTTAAAATAAAAATCGTTTATTCACAGAATATGCCCAAAGTTTTACTTAAGCAGGCATTTAAACATCAAAGTTCGCGCAACTTTGACATGCTGATGATGACGTGTCAGAGTCACCCACCTTCGTCATCCCCACCGATCGTCACTCCAGCACACTTGACACCTGTCGAAGCTAAGCCAGACTGATTGGAACTTACTTTTCGTCAGGATTTCGCGGTACTCAGATGCCTACGAAAATTGTTATCTATTTACATTCGTAAAGTTGGCTTGCTGGGATTTATTAGATTAATCCGTAATTTAGTTTGGGCAAATAAATCCTTTTTTCTTTATTCTATATTATTATCTAGTCTTTCTTAATATCTAGATGAGAGTGGGGATCAATATAAAGTACCTTTCAAAGTCAAATGTTTTATTCCAATTATAGGTACCATTATTCTAGATATTTACTTTTGAATAGAATTTTAAGCTGTATTGGGTAATTAACAGTTTTAATTGTAACCTAGAGTTCCTCCTGCATTAGATGCAATTGTTACTTTTGAATTCCTAATACGAACCGCAACTAAAGTTACAAGGCATCGTAAAATTAGCCTTAAATCTCGGCCGCAGTTACAGTGGTATTTTCGTCAACAAACTCCAAACAAGGCGAAGTGTAACCAAACTTTGGTGGTTCCGTCCCGCGAGTACACTGGCCTGACTCACTTAATTACCCGTCCAAATTTCCGAGCAGATAATAAAGTTAAATTGAGTAAATTGCACAGGTGGCCGACATAACGTGAACTCGTTGCGGACTACACAACTCAAATAGCTCTAATCGGACGTTTTACCTTTTAACTGCCACTTAAAAGTTGTCTTGTTAATAACGATTGGCATGGCAGTTTTGTAAACTATGTCAATTATGCACATACATGTTAATTAAGTCGGTGCTTTCTGGAACATACTTGATAGTATTGGATGAGTTAGATACTTCTCCAAAAGAACAATAACCAAATGATCTTCCCGCAATTCCAAATGATATACCTATCAATTTAAGGTTAAAAGACAAAACATCATCTGGCGTTACCAAATTTAAACTTTGACCCAAGAGAAATTGGCAAATCAAACTTCTGAAAAAAGTGTTGAAATTCGATAATGTACTAATTTCCTTGAGTTTCAGATGAGAAATAATTATCGATTTTTTGTTCTACGAGTAGAATAAAAAACGTAATCGATATTTTCATTTAATTAAACGTTTGTTCTTTATCAGAGCCGTGGCGGTATAAACCACGTATTTTGCTAATTTGTTTTTATGTTGGCGTACCTATGTATCGCCGCGGTGGTCGTTCCGGCAGTTAACACAAATTGGTCCAATTACCGTCGTCTACTACCAAGATACCAATTGGATTACGAATCTAAATTCCTTCTGTAACCTCGGGAAAAGTCCCCATGTAGGACTTTAAAAGGTGAAGATACTGTACGCTGAACTTAATTACACAAATTGTACTTTACGCGCACATATGTAACTCGGCTTGATGAGTTGTTACGTCAACTACACGCACAGTTTATAGGATTAATATGTTAACTAAATGCAAATAACAGAACATTGTACTGTATGAACCTACTGGTACAGACGTAGTGAGCACAGTTGAACAGATTTCAATTCATTTTTAAATTCACAAGTATTTACCCGTGCGTTAAACATTCTGTGTAGGTACTTTCTAAACCTTGTATACTTTTTATGCCATAATAAAACCCTGGGTTATGGCACCTCGTTCATGGCGATCATACTGACAGATTATACCATATCTGTGTAATCAATTTCATGTGTGCGTTATCAAAATGTCGTTTCTCGTTACGAGTATCTCATTAACGTTCTTGTGTTAAATACTTGTTTATCGAACCAAATTGCTATTTCTAGTCGCCCGAGCCTCCTCGTTAATCCAAACTAACTGTTCATCCATTAACAAATTGTAGCGTTGCCGGAACGGAACACGTGCAATCCGACCCGCTAGCTTTTCTTAACTCGGTTGGTATCGAGCATGTGAGTCGATTAAGGGTGCGTGCTCGGAATCGGTATGCGCTCATTACTCCTCCCTATTCATTACGCGTCGGCTAGATAACTAATAGTCGACATCTTAACGCGTTTCACTGAGAACAGTTATTTCAATGAAGTCAACTCGGTGGGGCTCCGCATGTCGACTTATTCCAGTCGTTTCGCTAAGTTGATACGAGCGCGCATATTAACACTTTGATCCGGCGAATAAAATGTAATCGCTCCGACTCCGTGTTACACCTACAATATGTTCCAGATTACAGACGCCGACATCGTGTCTCGTTTATACACGCACAATTAGGTAGATACCTACAAGTAATTAAACAGTTATAGCAAATTGATAACTGAAATTAATCGACGGGTTTAACCTTTGATTTTGTATCGTATCTACTGTTTTTATAAAAAAATAATCAGTAATTTGGTCAGCCCTAAAACATTTTACTACTCAGAAAAATAAGGTAATTTGCTAAGCGTTTAAATGATAGCTAAGCCAAAGTCAATAAAAAGATAACTCAAATCTTTCTATTCGTACAAATATATAAGAAAAGAGAAAGGAATAGATGTATTTACTTTAACTAGGCTTCTAGAATAACTTATCCACATTTCTACGACGCGGCTATTTATAGAAAAGCTAACATGTATCTATTTATATATTCGGTTATCGCCTACCAGTAGGTTATACGATGGAAATATTTAAGGATAATTAAATTTAGACTCAAAATTTGTCTAATTTTTAAAGTAAAGACACATCCCAAACGGCTGGGTATACAGAATAGGTGATCATCATCGCCAATTATGA
Organism: Acronicta alni; assembly: GCA_964056405.1. Lineage (NCBI taxonomy): Eukaryota > Metazoa > Arthropoda > Insecta > Lepidoptera > Noctuidae > Acronicta > Acronicta alni. Next base: position 8,039,694 of record OZ043927.1, on the reverse strand, counting down.
AGATCAGACTACCAAACCTGTACTTATAGCTATTCTTTAGATATTCGAGAGCCGAAATAGACGCGATGGAACTCGAGTAAAAATAGGACACAGTGTGTCCTAAAAATCATGCACTGCAGTGCACTACTCTTACGACATTTTTGAAAAGGCCTTTTCCTATATTCACATCCTGACCAGCATGCTAGAACGTAGTCCTAATCGGCATGTAAGAGCAGCTGGACTTATTATAACAGCAGACCTTGTGACAGTTTAGCAAGTTTAAATTTACAATTATTTAAAGAGAATTTCTCTATGTAAATATAAAATGAGTTTTCGTTGCCGTTTATCACAATGCATGGTGTTGTTGCAGTACACGGGTGCGGGTATGGGCGGTGGATGCGGCGCGGCCGGAGGGCGAGTGCCTACGGCGGCATCGCCCGCCAACACGGCGTCTTCGTCCTCGTCTAACACGGGCTCGGCAGGCGGCACGCGCTCCACCAGCCTGAGCACGGCGCCACCACCGCCGGCCTCCTCCGCCTCCACGACTGGCGCTATTGGCGAACAACTGAGCCGCACCAACCTCTACATCCGAGGCCTTAGCCAGAACACCAGCGATAAGGACCTCGTACAAATGTGCCAGATGTAAGACTTATCATTCCAATACAACCATCTGCCCCCGATCACATTACCTATTTTAATTTATGTATTATTTTCAGGTATGGCAACATTATTTCAACAAAAGCAATATTGGATAAAAATACGAATAAATGTAAAGGTAAACAACATTCATACCGTACGTCCTCTTTTATATACTGTCATAGCGACTTACAGTAACTTACATGTAAAGTACCTATACTTAGATATAAATCTGTGCATAGTTATCTCACGTATGTATTTAAAATATTGTTTTACAGTTTATATTACTTGACTAGATTTGCATTATAAGATTATCCGTAATTGAATTATTTAAAACAATATTAATATTTTCTAGAATACCATATACCTACCTTCATTAAACTAATCCATCTATGGTGAGACTTTTTTCCAATATATGCACGAACACTAGATACATTCGATTTGATTCATATGTATGACATTATCATATTATAAATTTAATGTTTCTTTTATATATCTGTTATTTTTATAGTAGTAATATTATCATGTTCACTATATTTGCACCAGAGCACAGATGATACCAAATTATTACTTATTATACCTCGATACGAAATACGCACAGTTTTTTAATGTTCATCACGATGTTACCCTTTTTCGATGTCACATTTCCATCACGCTAATGTCGAGTAGGCAACATACTCGCTCTCATTAGTTACATATCAAATGTACCATAGCTGTTCTTTCTTTGGAATTTTAGTTATACGTTACAACATAAAGACCAAGCATGAGTCATCGAAATTATTTAAACAAACTTTTTTTGTGCGTCTCATATCGGTTGGGGTAACCCTTTACTATAAAACGATTTCACTTTTTTCCCAGGTTACGGTTTTGTAGATTTTGAAACGATCGCGTCGGCGGAGGCAGCTGTTAAAGGATTACAAGCCAAAGGTGTTCAGGCCCAGATGGCTAAAGTGGGTATCTGGTTCCTGCGTAGACTGAACCGTGTACGTTGTGCATGCAAGTAATACTATTATGACTAACCGCCTGCTCCTTGTCCGCTCTCTCATCCCATCGTGTCTTCTATTTCTGCTCCTTCGCCTTTACTCTGAATAAAATACTGACATTTAACTCCCTGTTCCGACTAAAATCCTTAAATATTTAATGAATGTCCAAAAGCCATTAAACACAAAAGGAATGGCATCTGTGAAATTAAACGCAGTGCGATTGTTTCTTGTCGGGAGTTGGAATCGCGTGATGCTCTTGAACCTTTTATAATTTAATTAATATTGGCTGTTACTAAAGAAGACTTTTCGCCATTAACACGGTTGCCCTCCTCACTGATCCAACCCTATATTCCGTCTTCCCTTATTTATAGCTTTAGTACTATAAACCCTTTATCTATTTAAGAAGTGCTGAATGAAAATGTATGAAATACATAATTGAACATAAAGACCGAGTTTCCTGTATCGTAAACTTGCTAGATTTGACATTATGCGTAATGTAGCCAAAGCATCCCGTTCCATGTAATTTGAGGTGAAATCTTTGAGTGAGCCTAATTTCCATCCATATAATGCCTACATTTGTTTGATTTAAATAGATTTTACTGTCTAGAAGTAGGTCCTGTGTTTAGATCATCGACAATATGGGCGATAAATACTTTGAAATATCCCGGTATAAACATGGCTACCAAAGAACACGATCATTCATTTGTGTAGGCCATTTTGGGAAACAACTCGAATGGTAATGTTGTGTCAACGTATTCACAAACAGAACAATGTAACACTAATGTGTTGTAAGTATGCTATCCCTTCAATGGTACGCAAATCGACGCAAATATAACGCTTACTTAATTCTATACTTCAGACATTGTTTCATCCTATTAATTCTATACTATTGTCGTATGCTTCAGCGTTATAACAATGTATAATTATATTATCGCTACTGGGCTCGGGTATTTCTATGCTTTCGATATTAAATTAGTGTGTATGCGAATTTTAACTAGCTTCGTAATCTCTATGCTAATGTATATGCCCATGTCGTTGATAACACCTACGTAATGTTTTAGTACATTAGATCAAACTGCTGATTTACGCCAGAGCTGGCTTCAGTGTCTAGATATTCTATGCGGGCTTCAAGCTAATTTTAACATTCTAAGAACAATTTCACAGACACGTTAAATTAACGCTTAGAGACATAAATTAATAGTTTACAAGTTAGAAATTAACAAGACAACTTGTCATGCAGCCGACGATATCTTGTGACGTCACTATCTGCTTCATTACCCACACACGTACACATTGGAAACTCATGTAAATAAAGCAGTATGTATTAACTCCCCGAATTGATGATGCTTTCCTAATAGTGGATCGCGAAATAGACCATAAAATGGTACTTTCCTTGCCTTAAGCGCACATATTACACTATTTACAGTGGTTTGTCATACAAATCTAAAATCCCAATAATAGCTGAATGTGCTAAGCACTTTTAAATTAATAAATAATCAGCACAATAATGTGTATTGCTAACCACGCATTGTGGAGCTCGAAATTTTCTGACAATGTCACTGAAACTTCCAATTTGAATTTTTAAACATTGAAGATTTGGAGAGCAAGTTCTTCACCTATTACTCCGGGGCATTTACAGCAACAAGAACAGGATCCTACCAACCTGTACATGGCTAACCTGCCGCCGCACTTCAAGGAGAACGACGTGGACCAACTGCTGGCCAAGTTTGGCCAAGTCGTGTCCACGAGGATCTTGCGTGACACCCACGGCCAAAGCAAAGGAGTGGGCTTTGCCAGGATGGAGTCTAGGGAGAAATGCGAGCAGATTATTCAAGTGAGTTGTTTTATCATTCTCTCTTACTAAAAATATTGTCGACATTCCTACAAACTCTTAACTTAGGTCCCACATTAAGTTTTAGCAACAACAAGGATCAGAAAGATTCATTTTAAATATATTAGGATCTTACAGCGATAAAACACAACATGTTCACATAAAACTTTACACAATCGTGTCTCTTTTAGATGTTCAATGGAAACCCGATCCCGGGAGCCAAGGAGCCTCTACTAGTTAAGTTCGCCGACGGCGGTAACAAGAAAAAGGCGATGTACAATAAACAAAACGATAACAACGGAAGAGCATGGCGAGACAACAACGATTCCATAACCCAGGTAGTCTGTTGATTTTTCAAAATAAACGAATAACAAACACTACGGTATTAGGTAATGGAGGTCGTACTACATCGTGTTAACGCAATATTTTTTTCAGTGTAAGACATGGATTTAGCTCTGCCATCCCTCTTAAAACCTCTAGCTTTTTCCTCACGTTGGCCTCTGTTCCAACCAATTTATCGGTAGGTTACAGCTACTAATAGCCCATCACTGCCACTGTCTCGGTCAGTAGAATAGTTATTTTAATATTATCATTTTCAGCATATTTTTGCTAGCTAGAAGCGACAGAAATTTACAGATAGTTACTGAGGCCTTTGGCTTTCCATCAAGTAGTATGTGATTGTAATGTGAAAATGTATTGAAATGAACCCTCTAAATTGTTATCTTCTACACTGTTACAAATAATGTAGCGTTTCATGTACCTAAAGAACCGGTAAGTTACGCAACGTCTTCATTAGCGATAAAATTAACATAAGTCGCTTTCCGGCAGCGATAGTTGTGCAAAGTTTTATCAAGACAGTAACAACTGTAAGGAAACGACTGTTATTATTTAACTATATTTAAAAACATTACTTTTTTCAAGGATTAAAAAAATCGGATAATTTATAATTCCCTAATAAAACTTTTTATCGTGTTTTACTCAAACTCGACACGTAGGTGCCCCACCCTCAATTAGGAAGCGTCAGCTGGTCGGCCGAATTTCTATAACTGTCGCCATATTTTAGACATATCAAGCTTTCTTGACGCATTGACGGTATGCGTTCAAGCGTACTGTCAAGGACAACACAAACAAGCGGTAAATACTGATTGTATCGTTTTATAATTTCAGGCCGCAATGGCTGTAAGCGGTGTGTACGCCGGAGGAGTTGGCGGCGCAGGCGCAGGCGGCGAGTGCGCCGGCGTGTACCGCGGCAGCGGCGGCATGTATGGCGTGGCGGCTTTCCACCACCACCCGCAGCTGCACCACCACCACCACCCCGCGCACCCGGCCGCCTGGCTGGCGCCATACGCCGCGTTGATCCCGCCGACGCACCACGCTACGCACCCCGCGCATCCACATATACCCATCGACGCTGTGCCTAGCCAATACGTAAGTGTCCCGTACTCATTTCACAACTAAACAACTGGCCCAGTTCTTTCAATTAGATGCATACAGGTTCGGGCCCATCAATAAGATGGACCCGAACCCCCCGAAGACCTCATGATTACGTCCTAATATTTCAGAGGATCAGTTGTCACCCAAACCGGGGACACGAGGAGTGCGGTGGTTAGCAACTTTTGATAGGACATTATACGACGGCCTGTAAACTGCAGAACTATTGAGTCAAAGGTTTACGAGAATATTCAGTCAAAAACAATACAAGACTGATAGTAATTCTCTGTTTTCCAGGTAAACTGGGACAGCTTAAGGCCGGAAAATGAGTTATACGTGAGTGCACAGTAAAATTGTAATCGAACGCTCTAACCTTCTGTGTCCCATTGCTTACGATCCACCGCTCACTTAGCGCTCCTCTCGCTTTCTCTGCCACACGTTATGCTGCCACTCTGCTATACGACACTAAGTGCCTGGTGTTACCTCGTGTTTGCTAAAAAGGGAAACTTAACATAAAACACAAAGATGGATGATGTTTAACTGTCACTGGAAAAAGAAACGAAAATTAACACACCTGGGGGCAATGAATATATCGATAGAGCGCTGAGACGGCACGATGTTGTGTTGCAGTATTTCACGTCGTCGCACCCGTATCAGTACTTCGCGGGTCCTACCCCGCCGATCATCCAGATGCCGATGGAGAGCGAGCACGCGTCCACGGCGGCTTCGCCCGACGAGGCCTACCAGCCGTACCCGCCTCCCAAGTAGACCGTAAGCCACGCTACAACACTACGTGCTGTACACGAGCCAAAAATCAAAGCAACTGTGACTTTTTACGATGTTAATTTGTTTTAGTTTTAATTTGCGGCCGTTATAGACTTCATCGAAAGCTCCGCTGCGCGGCGCCCTCGCTCCGCCGGCGTCTCCTTCTTACTAGCTGATAAGCCTTATTATACTTGATCGCCTCGACTATTTATTTTCTCGACGGGCTTCGTATTTGGCTGGTCCTCTTGGCTTTATGCTGGATGTTCGATTTGCTGTGATGTTTTGATGAGGTCTTTTGACGGTTCGAGGAGAGGATTTGATGTATAGATATAGTTGCAATTTTAAAAGTGTTTTGCATTATAATTTTATTATTGTTTTATGAAAATTCATTAAGATTTTAGGCGCAGATTTCGTACATGTTGACAAGATTATTTAAGATAGTTAGGTATTTATTTTAGCATAGTGTTTTCATGCATGTAGTGACAAATTAAACTTGTCCTCAATGCAGAAAAATCGGTAAATCTTATTATATTAATTGATTGCTAGTGTCATATTCAAAACTAACTATTATGTTACTTTTTGTTTTGACTACGCATAACAATGAACATCACTAAAATCAAACAAATGGTGCAATCACATTAAACAAAAGTACCTATACATTATTATGCATATATATATTGAAATTTAAAATTAATCATTTGTGTCTTTTATTTAAATTATTTTTTGTTACATCGGATTGTATGAGGAGAGCAATATCTGAGAATCGGGTAGAAGGTTAGATGGAAAAGGTCATATCATGGAATCAAAAAATATTAACAAAAATTGTAAAGAATAATGAAATGATTATGTGTGTAAGGGTTAGTAATGGTGGGTACACCGATTAGATCTTGTATGAGAAAAATGCCGAAGATTTAGAATCTTCCGATGAGTTTAAGTATTTTTAAAATACAGTCGTTACGTCATTTTAAAGTCGGAAAACATAAATTCAGGCAGCTCTACGTAGTAAAAGCAAATGTAGGTTTCGCTTCGGGACAGGACACGATCCTGAGTGCGAATTGTGTAGTAGAGTTTTATATACGTTTAGCATGGTGCTCTAACTCATTGTTCCCAAAATATTTGTATGAATATATATTAAAAAAAAAAACAGTATTATATATCAGAACAATATTCACACTGGCGCAGTCTTCCAAAGAACGCTATATTAATTTTTTATATGGCTCACTGACCCAACGAGCGCCACGTGTATGGGCTATTAGCCAATTTAAAATTATCTTTCAAGAACACAAACATAACCAACCTCACTGAACAAATCCATTACTCAGTCAGAGGTGCCTACGAAAACTTAAATTCCTCCTTAAACTTATTATTTTGTCATCACAAATAGGATTATCGTATTTTTTACTAATTCTCTGCGTGTATTTAAATGCAATTACAAAACAAACTCCGATAACAATAACGTCGTTGCCAAACCCGAACACAGACTGAATTTATGTATACCTACTGTTAACTTCCAAATATTTCTGATCGCGTTTTGGTTCATAAGGGACTACTGCAAATTGTAGTGTACATGCAGCTGTCGAAGTGAGTCCACTGATCGTGTACTACGACTACTGGATGGGTAAATGACTTCCAACAGTGGCGTCTGCGCTTGTGATGCACAACAGTGCTGATGACACGGCAACATTTAGCAATAAGCAGTTGTATGTAAAGTCTATTTATACATTTTACGAGTCTATACAAATTTTTGTACGTTGAAAACACATGTTGGAATACGTGAATAATAAAATGATCCTTTTTTGAGAATCATGTACTGAATCAACCGTAGTTGTTATTTTGTAGGCGGTCGGCACATTCCACTAGACGAAAACTCAAACAAAAATTCCACGATTGATTTCCACATTATAAAATGTAAATGGATTTGAAATCCAAAGTGTAAACACCGTTTTGGTGTAATTGAGCACTTTTTGTACCATCACGTAGGTTTTGGGTACACTTTATGACTTTATATAAAATTTGATATTTTTATATTGAATATATATAAATTATACATGGATATGTATACATGTATATACATTGTTGATGGGTACGAGTAAAGCCTACTATATCGCAACTGTTTAATTCTATTTTGGCACGTCAAGAGTTTCATCAGAACCAAAGTATACAAATCATTAAAGTCGAGTAAGAAGTAGGAAAATATTTATACAACTCAGGGACTGAAGACTAGTTAAATGTTTGATATATTAACTGTATTTTAACTGACAATTAAGCGGTAACCTTTTATTCAAAACCTGTGAACCGACTTAAAAGAAACAATACAGGAACTGAAACTAGCTGAAGACAGGTTTTGAATGAATAACGTAGATTTCGAACGAATAAGTAGATCTGTTCTTGGTTTGTTGACAATCATTTTATTTTGTTCTGGAAAAGGCTGAAACTGTACTGTTCTTCCGTGATGAATTACTTTTTGAAATGTACATACTTTAGCTCAAGAGTATGTCTTGTAACTTGCTGCTAAACATCTTCCACGTAGAGGCACGTACTCTGAAGTGACCAGACAAAACGCAAACACGTAGGTAGCCCCAGATAGTAGTTGTATTAGCTGACTGCCTCAGTACCTACTGTACCATCAACTATGACAATGCGCTGAGCACAGCGGTTCGACACATGCACACTCACGTCACAAGTCTAATAAAAAGTGAGATTTTTATTAGTGTAACGTTCGAGTGGAACGCACTGAACCATAATACTCCGAAGATCAGTGTTGTACTCGTATGACGTCTGATCAAGCCAAATTTTATTGTACTGAATAAGAACCGCCTTTACTTGTGAAAATGTAATAACCATAAAGTGCAATGTAGTACCGACGCGTGGTACTTAGTTAAGTATTGATCGTTTAGTGTTCCACGTACTCTGTGGCTTCCTGTAAATGCAGTCTTCCGATAGATATTTCCGCTATACTTTGCATTTAAAATTGATGTCAATGTAATAAATATATTCATTTCATGTTATGAAATCACTCTCGGTTGGACGTACCGTTTATTATACGTGTATCACATAATTTCCTTGCTCTAATGTTTTAGTTTAATTCCAATAAGCAAATCGTTGTATAAAGCAAATATGTATTTTAATAAAGACATGTACTAAAACGAGGTCACGTTACGCGCGTGAGGTATTCATGTGAGTGACTTGTAGTGTTAGCGTGGCTCGGTCCTGTGTAGTAGAACACCGTCAAAAGCAAAGTATTTTAGCACCAAATTATTTTTCTAATGCTTTCCTTCCATTTAAGCAATAATGCATTGATTTGATGGTAGTGCCTTCAGCTTCCTCTAAAGTAATGCTCTGATATGGATACAATATAGCAGTTGCATGTGCTTTACACAATATTTTTACAGGTAATAGAGAACTTACCGTATTACATAAACGTAGTGATAATGTATAAAACTATGTTTAAAATATTTTGTATTAACAACTAAAAGAAAATAATGTGGCTGTCTAATCGTTGCATTTTTCACACATGATGTAAAATTTATTAAACTCGACAGAGACGTAGATGTTCCTAGATAAACTCACTTCTACATTCTAGATATGTGTGATAACTGATAACAATACTTTGAGATTACGAGCGATGATTTGTAATACATAAAAATATGTAGTGGGAACTAAAAAATATAAGATGAGCACAAAGATGCGATTGGGGAACCAATGTCTTGAAAACCAAAACTATGTTTCAACAGAAAATCATGTCGATGAATAGAAAGTTAAGTAGATGTTTTTAAAAATAAGTCATTTAATTATAAGCGAACGCACGGATACGTCGATACAGTGAATAGTGAAGCTACGGGCACGATAACGAATGATGGCTAGGTTTAGGTCATAGGCTTAATTATAGATAGGATAGAATAGAAAACAATGTTTCGACGCTAAGTTAGATAGAATAGAGCCTTAGATTTAAAATAATTGTTCGGGCGAAGCGGCGCGAGCGCGCTCCCTGCCGACTCTAGGGTAGTTTCCTTTGTTAGTTTATTAAATAATTTAATTTGAATGGACTGAAGCCGGCACGCGCCGCGCCTGCGCCTCCTCCCCGCGTTACATGTCTAAGAGAATAGTGAACACATTCTTGATAAGTTTCAGTTGAACAAGTTTGCTTTCACCTCTTTCGTTATGTAGTTGAATAAGTGTAAAGAAGAAAATTACATTAAAAAAAAACGGAAGTGTCGATACGAATGTATTTGTCCAATGTGTATTATTATAGTGTGGTGTTCTACCCAGCAGACTAGTCTAGACAGTAGAATAGTATAGGTAAATATTTAGTTAGGTAGTATTATAGAATTATGAATGCAAAAAATAAAAACTTCATAAAATGTAAAAAAAAAATGAAATGAAATTGTTGGTAAGACAGATTATTTTTAAGGGACATGTTGCTTCGTTGTGTTATGGTGTGAGGTTTGGCATAACTATGATAATAGTGTAAAAGCATTTCTCGCAGAGAAAAGACAAAGAGGAAAGTTATGTATCTATTTTGTTACAAAGTGTTTGCAAGTTTCTATATTGTGCTATGAGCATTTTATGTGACCCGCATTATTTATAGTTATGCTGAATGGAAACTAAAATATAATATAAATAAATCAAAATGGTACTAAGAAGCATGTTTTATTGTGACGAGTCATGTTCCTTTGCATTGAACATATTTTGTAAGAGCAAAATGATTGAATAAAACAAGCGAAACCAAATGAGTACATTATTTTCATTCCATTACCCTTAATTGTAAGAAAACTAACTACCCTTAATTGTAGAACTCTAAGGTTCTATTGAACTGTTCGAACCACTTGTGGATGATTTGAAAGAACCTTAACACACCCATACCCTGTAAGATCGTTGCCCGTATGGCGATCAACACAATATGACTAGTGATGTCAATCTCTGACCGAAAAACAATATAGTACTGCGTCTTACTATTGTCAGGCTTTTGCAAATCGCAAACGCATTCTCCTGAACTATTAAAATATCCTGTGAAATATGCGCAATAGAGATGCCAACCATTTATAGCTGGGCACTGGTCTTAGAATGAGAGGGGTAAGGATATATTTAACCACGAAACTAACACCACTCGAAAAATGCAGGATTCCTTCTTTGTTTAAGTGCATTCGATTTTTTATAAGGATCATTTAATATCGTCCTTATTTATTTCGAATGTATTTACAAAAATGGATACAAAGAAAAAGTCGTGGCTGGTTATGTAGATCTTTTATTTTCCATTCTATTTTCATCTTTATCTTAATAGAATAAGGATGATTTTTAATTGTTAGTAGGACAAGTACCTTAACTGCCGTAAACGGTTGCCAAAAATTAGTTTTATAACACCTATTATGACCCTGGTGTCTTTCTATAAACTCAGCTAACCTTAAACAGGAAAAAGTTCCAGTCTTTTCGAAGACTTATGAGGACATACGAGGACTCGAGAGGTGCTTGAATAAGGTAATACATGGAAATTGAATTGCATGCAGTGATAGCCTAGTGGTATGACCATTGGACTGCCAAGTCGAAGGTCTCGAGTTCGAACCCAAGGCACGCACCTCCGACTTTTCGAATTCATGTGCGTATTAATAATTAATTATCACTCGCTTAAACGGTGAAGGAAAACATCGTGAGGAAACCTGCATACCTTAGAGATTTTTCTCGACGGTTTGTGAAGTCTGCCAACCCGCACTAGGCCAGCGTGGTGGACTATAGCCTAATCCCTCTCATTCTGAGAGGAGACCCGTGCCCAGCAGTGGGTAAGTGTATGGGTTGATGATGATGATGATGATGAATTGACACTACATATTTACATTAATGAATATTAGTAGCTATAAAAGTTAGCTCATAATTAGAGACAAATTAGGTTTCACTTATTTATTATATTCTTACACACTAATAGAAATATAAATAAATCTAAAAAACTTGACGTATACCTAAGGCGGACGCTTTATTCATGGATAAATTATCAAAATGTTTTAAAAAATCCGTCAAAATATATTTCGAACACTGGTAGGTAATCAGTCAGAGTATTAAAATTTACCCTCACGCGCTGTCGTAGTGTTTCGCTTTGAAAATTCTGAGAGTGTTGTCACTGGAGCCACTGACGAGTAGTGCAGGATTCGACCAATCACAGCACAGGACTTTGTCTTCGTGTCCACTGAGATCGTACAAAGGCGTCCGGGGACTGGAAAATTATATAAATGTTTAATTCTGCCTTTTTACCATCTTGGTCTTGAAAGCTAATTTGATGGGGTAGAATATATTTTACAAAGGTCTCTCTGACTGCCACCACAATCTCCAAAGCCGAGTCTCAAGGTTATTAACAAAGAGCAGTTTTAAAATATATCCATCACTTTGTAATGTTATTATTATATATTATATAATATTATTGGTAATATTGAAAAAAATATATGAACCGGCCTTTAAGATTGCGTCATATACTATACTTAACAACTTTAAGGTTATTATCTACAAGCAACTTCGAAGTGCAACTGTATTGTAAACAATATTTTTTGTTTGATTGTGTAGAATCCTTAATGGTCGCAGTGACCTAGTAGATGTGCACCACGATAATATAAATAAATTTCTACGAGCTTTTGTAAGCAACCCAATGGCGAATTAATTTTTGATATTTTTGTGCCTGTTTTAATTTTTTTCTCTTTATATTTTATTCTTTTAATTTTAATTTTATTTTTCTCCAACTTATGGTCATTATCTTTATTCATAATTCAATCAATAATTAATCTACTATATTTTATTCAATTTCAATTAATAATTAATATAAATCTAATGTAATCTACGTAATCAATTAAAATTTAAAATTTAATCAGATGTTAATTTTTCTATAATATAGTGTTAAATTACTTATTCATGTATTTAAAGTTCTAATTTCAATAATTTATAAATATGTTATGTAAAGCCGCTTTCTGTGCATGTGGTGTTGACCTGTTATTAATTGTTGCACTTGTAAATGTTACCCTAGTCACTAAATCAGAAATGTTATAGTGTAAACAACTGTTGGTCAACCTAAATAAATAAATAAATAAATATATTACACTTATACTTGTTATAAATAAATAGATACTTTAACTAACTGTTGAAGCAATTAGATGGAATCCTAAATAGACAACACAATATACCTCCTTGTTTCCCAGAGTTTAACTTGTCCATCGTATCCTGCGGAGAGGAACAATGTATCTCGCGTCTTAGACCAGCGAACAGACTGCACCCACCCCGTGTGCGACGTGAATGTCGTCTTCACGATGCTCTCTGAAATGGAATAATTTTAATATAATTTAGTCAATGTTTCTTCACTAAATGGGTCTAAAAGATAAAATAAGACAAAACTATAATAGTTTAATTAACGAAATGTTTTGATAATGGTATCAACACAAAATTTAAGGAAATTCCTCAGTACATTGTAGCTGCAGGGTTTAGCGGTCAACTCTAGCTCATTGAGTGGCGACCACAATAGATCAGAGTAATAGTGAGTATAGCTGCAATTATAAATTAAAAAAAGAATGGCTAAATAATCCTAATATTTCAATGATAATCGAAAATAATCCTTACTATATGCAAATAAAGTTGAAAATATATTACTTCAAATAAAAAAAGTGTTAATGACTATATTGCACGCTTTTTTAACCTGTTGATCTAGGGTCAAATAGACGAATATGTCTGTCTGCTGATGCCGTTATGATACTGCTACTGAGCGGAGACCAGTCCACATCAAAGAATGCTTTGTGACCTGAAAACAATTAAAATATACTATATAATAAAAAAATATAATGTAAGTGATGTACAATATATTTCCAATCTTAAATCATGCCTGTGTTATAAAAATAAGTTTGTATAAAGACATTTACCAGCAATCTCCTGTTTAATGCCTCCCAGTTCACAATCCCACAGTTTTAACAAGTGGTCCCATCCGCTGGACAACACTGTGTTGAAGTCCATCCACTGCACCCCAGATATTGCCTCACGATGACCTTTCAAAGTCGTTAAAGGCTCCTATAAATCAATACAAATCATTTACTTATAGAAATCTCCAACTCCAAAATTGAGAACAAAGATTCAGGATATTTGGATACCAAATAATTAAAAGCAGTAAATAGGCAATCACAAGTGATATCCTGAGGATGATCACCTGAACATCCTCAGGATATCTGATATGGCTTTAAGATTGAACACAGACAGGCCTATACATACACTCACAACTTTTTCCCATTGGAGTAGGCATAGACTAAAGACTGCCACTCACTATGATACTTCTTTTGCTTCATACACATTCATACATCTACACAGGCCTATCTAAACTCTAGACTAGCTAAAGGCTAGTAAAAAAATTGAAACACTTACCCTTGTGTTTCCATGTTCCGGTTTGCTTCTCTTCTTTGCTGGTACATTATCCTCATCTGATAAACCTGTAATCGAAAATAAAAATTCATGTTTTCATAAGTAATATTCCGGAATACAATAAAACTTTTCAAAATGTACAGAGGCCAGCACATCAAGCTACCATCCATCATACCATACCATCTGTCAAATTTCTTTAATAAATTTTCAACTTTAATACAAGACAATAAGGTTCATTTTCAATTGGAAAAATTTGACAGTCTATACATCAAGTAATCCAAGCTGAACTTACTAGTGCTCCACAAGGAGACATTGTTGTCCCAGCTACCTGTAGCAAAGCGGTTACCATCGGCAGACACAGCTAGGCATTCCACACCTTTCTCATGACCACGACATTTCACCACGCAATCAACTGAGTTGTTAGGCACATTCCATACCCATAGCATAGCTGACTGGTCATGGGAACCACTGAAATATTTGAAGAGGTTAAATAAAAATGCCATGATAAGCAAGTGTGTATCAGCTGAGAATGGATGATGTACCTACCATCCACCATTAACATACAAATACATGAGAAAATAAGAAATTACGGTGATATTACTTTCTATAACAATGTAGAATAATATTGCAATAAAATATATAAACTCAGATGACTAGAAAAATTGTGAATATTTGAAAGTGGTATACGTTAAGTATGCCAAGTTGCACTATGATATGATGGAGTGGAAGACTATAACCTGACTTGACCTTTTCTGAGGTCTAATAAAAGAGTTGTAATGCTTGAATAATTAAAGATTTTAAGAATTAAGATTAACTTTAACTCACCTAACAAACACTGCCTGGTCACTATTGAAAGAGACCCAAGAAACCGCCTTAACTGGAGAAGTGTGACCTGGTATAGCTAACTTATGTTGTCCTTTGGTACTCCAAATGTGAATGCTATTGTCATAGCAGCCAGATAAGATCCTGTAAAAGTTATTAAAAATACTATGATTTCACCGTTTATCTGAAAATAATAGGTAGGTTAAAAAGGTCATCCATTTCAATACTCTTACCAGTTTGAGTGAGCATGTACTGTAGATACCCAATCATCATGCATCAAACAATCCTGTGGTGATGGTGCAGGAAACCTTTCCAAATATTCTATTTCCAATGTCTCTTCTGTGGAAGCTCCTTTCTCTTGCAAATGCTCTGCAAGCGAGGAACACAGTAGCTCCCCACATACTAAGAAATCGAACTCGACAGCCTTCTCTAGTGATGGATGTGTCTCTTTCAACAAAGCATTTACCAACGTATTCAAATCGGCGTTCTGGACATTACTCTGTATGGCATAAGGACTGTCTGGAACCGCATATCTATAACAAATAACCAATTTTTATAATATATTACAGAATTTATAACGATCCCATGCCTCGCCACGCCGGATACACAAATTACTCACTGGTCTTGTTTGGTTATAAAACGGACTTGTAGTTGGACCTCGGCTAGTTCGGCAGCCATAGTGGTGTGTTAGCTACAGCGAATATAAAATTACGATAACAATGCACCTAACAATTGAATCTATCCAATAATTTAAATTAAATTAAAAAAAATCTTGAATTGAATTGACAAACATTGACACAAACACACATGCTTTTACTTCTGTCAAATTTGACATTGACTATCAATACACACTTCAATTTACGTTTTGAAACATTGAAGACTGTTTCAATTTGAATCAGTCAGTCATCATTATTAGGTCAGAGAGTCGTCTCAGTGGCGGAGTAAACCAGTGGGTTTACTCCGCCACTGCTCTCACTGCTCTCACTGCTCAGTGCAGTCATGCAGTGGCATGACTGCACTGCTGGATACAAGCTGCCTGCCTCGATTTTGCGCCACTTGCAGCAACAACCGTAACTTACAAAACCATCGACCCATATCTCGCCGCCCGCCGCGCCGGACGAATGTGCACGCTGGCTCACTTGGCTTGGCCACTACTCACCTTACTTTACCTATCATCACCACGGGCCCATGTTCCCTGCACAACTCCACTTTCGTTCCATGTTCCATCCATTTCACAGTAAATATGTTTCAACATATTTACTGTGAAATGGATGGAACATGAAAGTTTTGTACTTTGCGTTTCCGAACGTATAAATATTACATTCCAGTTTCTAGGTCACTAAAATAAACCAAAAATCGTGAGAACATAATTTTATATGTCTGTCTCTACTTCTTTAGTGTGAAATTATATGGTTGTTTCTTTTTTTTTAATTTTTGCTATGCTTGAGAAACAACATACATTTTAAAAGAAACTGGAACAAATTCAGATTTTAAAGAGAGGTTAACTCATATGTTCCCTGTCCAACATTCGTCTGTTTACTGAAATGAATACAGAATATTATGCATAAATGAGCCATATTTATCTTTCAAAATGGGTGTCAAATTGAATAGTGATAGTGCTAGAAGCGTTAACTATAACTTTGATAGAAAAGCTGGCAGAAGTATTATAGAACATCGTCCTGTTTTCTCACCGGATGGAGAGTATGTCATTTCTTGTATTATTTTTATTGCCTTATTAATTGTAATGGTTTGTATATTGTATTATTGTAATAAAAGTTTATGGTACTTTTCAGATCAATAGCAATTATCGTAGAGAATATAGTTCGTGTCTATAACATACAGACTGGTGACTGTGTGCGGACACTTGAAACTGAGACTGCAGTTAATGAGCTGATTGCGATACAGTTCCCAGTAAACGAGGACTACAATCTATATGGGTGTTCAGACACAGGCCATGTCACAACATGGACATGGGAAAATGGAGCTGTTCTTAGAGAAATCGTAAGTATCATTGCTTATTACAGATGAACAGATTACTCGAGAGGTTAATCATATATACTTAAGTGATATTACAGTGTGTATATTGAATTGTAATTTTACTATGGGTACTAAACAATAGATATTATATTTTTTGTCATCACTATGAATTTGTATGTCCTGTGGTAAGCAAACCCACATCTTTGTGATCAACAGTCCAACACACAAACCACTAGGCCATAGACATCATCAATAATTTTTTTTTTCTTCCAGAAACTCAGAATCCCAAACAAGTCAAGAGTACTTACATTTGACTTAGTAGACAGCAATGAGTGTTGCATTACCAGTAGCTGTCCAAGGCAAAAACAGCTCAGTCTCAGTACATACTCCTTAAAGAATGGAGAGCTCTTATATGAGTATAGGGACACTCGACCTACATATGGTGACATGGTCCGAGTGTCTTTAGGCTGGTGTAATGGAGACAGATATGCAGCAGTCACTAATGGAACAAAATGTTTATTCATACAAAATCTGCAGCAACCACATATTAAGACCTGGTGAGTTTTATTTACATAATATATTGGTACAGAGACTGTCAGGTCAAGCTATTCAAATCTGTCAAATTTTCCCAATTGAACATGAAACTTATGATTTTGCTTTAACCCTTTGACCGCCACAGATGTCTATAGACGTCAAATTAAAACTTGCTCACGACGCCAAACGACGGCATGGCACTACAAAAATATCACTTTTTTATAGTGCTTGGCGTAGAGAACACAGATATTCATTATTGACATGGCGCTCAAAAGGTTAAAGTTAAAAATCTATCAAAGAAATCCGGCAGATTGGGGTAGCTTGATGTGATGGTTTCTGTACATGGATTTCTACAAAATACAACAGAAAGAGATAAATAAATGTTTTGTTTTATGTAATTACTCCTTTTAGCATTATCTATCTGCACAAATACAGTAAAATCTATGTAGCTTACAAAATATGTATATCAAGGGATTGGCATTTTGTAATTTTTACCAACCACTGAGGGAAAAAAGTGTGATTAGTATATTATTGTTCCCACCATGGGATTAATAAATCTCCTCTCAATCATTCTAACTTACCAATTACCTCAACAAACTCAATATCCTGTATCATATTATATAATAATAATATTTCCAGTATAATCAATCACAATGGGTACCGCATCATGTCAGTGGCCGCTCACCAGAAGGACAATGCTATTGCTATCACAGACACACTGGGCCGCACCACTGTCATCAGAGGAAACTTGTATGACTACAGGCAGATAGCGAGAGAAGTGCTGCATTGGAATTTTCTACCTCCATTAGCAACATGTTTTTCGTTACAAGGTAATGAGATGCGATTTGTATAAATTTTGTGACTGCCTCATTAGTCTAGTGGTCCTATGCGCGACTGCTACGCTAGAGGTCCTGGGTTCGATCCCTAGGTCGAGCAAAGTGTTATTGGGTTTTTCTATGAAATTCTCAGTAGCAGCTCGGAGTCTGGATTAATTGTGCCTGGTTAATGGCAATAGGCTCGCCGCCTATTACATGGGACCTAAACATACCGGCGAAATGTGGGTGTACATTAGCACACCTCTGCCTAATCCTTCGGGAAATACAGTGATGGTATTATTATACATTGAGATACTTTTTACGGATTTTATCGCGTTGTATTGATATTATCGGGTTTATAATGCGCCTTTCTAAATCATTCACTGAAGTTAAGACCCTTAAAATTCTGTACTGCACCTATGTCAGATCTCACTTAGAGTATGGATCCCAAATCTGGAACCCCTGTTACAACAAATACGTCGATAGAATCGAAAAAATACAAAAACACTTCGTTAGGCACCTCTGCTTTCGTCAAAAGATTCCTTATCACTCTAAAGATTGCCCCAATTATGTAAAAAATGCCACCTTCTACCACTTTCCATTCGTCGTGAAATTGCTGACTTCACCTATCTTCTAAAAATCATTAACAATGAAATCGACTGCCGTGAGCTCTTGGAAAAACTATATTTTAATGTCCCGTGTAAGTCAATTCGCTTCAATCCACCCATTCGTGTTCCGAATGCCAGTACAAATTACAGGCAAAACAGTTACATTGTGTGAGCAATCAGAAATTTCAACAGTTTGTGTAGGCAGCACGGTTTTGACCCATTTATGAATAGTGTGTCTTCGGCAAGAAGGACCTTAAGCCTCACCTTTTTTAAGTAGTTAGATAGCAATTTGTTGTATCTATTATTTGTAAGTAGTTGTAATAGTGATTTGTAATATTGTAACAGTGATTAGTAGTTATAATAGTGATTTCCGATCTGTAGTTGTAATTTTAATTATACATACTTTAAAATGGTAGTAGTTACTCGCTCACAATTCAATTTAGCTTACTATATTTCTATAAGCGAAGACCTGTTATTGGATCTCTATCGACTAAATGATGTTGTTACTATGTTATCTTAGCTGTAGGTCTTCCATATTATAAATAAATAAATAAATTATTAATCCCAACGTTTCAGACCCTTTACAGCATCCATGGTCACGGGTAGTCTATTTTTTTTTTTATTATTATTATATAGCGGCTTAAGTATCACTGCGACCGCAGTCGGTCTATTGTGATCGCCACTTGTTGCATTAGAGCTCACCGCTAAACCCTGCGGCTACTATAAACTACAGGATTTGCTTAGGGTTGAGCTCTTTTATTTTATCTGGGCTTACGATATGTTTCCCTAGATGAACACTGCGCTTCTGTATTAGAGACTCGCATTCTCCCAGGAGATGAAGTGGCGTTTCGTCCGCCTCCTCACAACGCCGGCAGGTTCGCGTGTCACGGGTAGTCTACCCGTAATAAGTAGTTTTATTTCAACAAAAATAAATTTCAAAATCGGTTCAGTCAATCTAGAGATTCCCCCTACAACCTCACAAACTTTACCTCTTTATAATATTAGTATAGATGAACATAAGAATGACATTAAGAAATAATACCAGACAAAACTGGCATTGAATATCAATTTATATGATCTGAGTTTTGTATATAATGTATCTTAATTTCAGGAAACTATCTGTACACTGGTGGAATGGAGAAAGTGTTGGTAAAATGGACTATTGGCAGTTTAGCTTACAGAGCCAATGAAAAGGCCTTCATCCCTCGTCTGCCAGGCATAATCAGATTTATTACTACTAACAACAATCATGTTGCCTTGACGTTGACCAATAACTGTAAGTTTTTATATATAAAACTTTATACATAATATTAAAACCTGTGTCACAGAGTAATGATTAAATGTACTGTATACAGAAAATGGCCACTCTACGCCGCCAATTACGTCGCCTCTCTTGAAACAACTCTACTCAATCGATTACCGTTTATTACTACTACTCTTAAACAAATGCTATGTATATTTGTATAACATAGATTTTACCTAAATACAGAACTGCCACTCCGCCAATTACGTCGCCCATCCTCGACACCCCCATAGTCCGAAATATACCCATGTTATAAAATAACCCTATTAAATGAAGGATGTATTGAATTCAAATATAGGATTAAAAAGATGAGATTAATGAAAGTAGATGAGAGATATTATAATAAAATTATTATTTCCCATTTCTAGCAGTCGTAAATAAACATACTGGCAAACTGTGGGTGTACATCATATTGTAAAAATCTGCCTAACTAAACCAGAGTTTCTTAAAGAGTGAACTGAGTCTGTGGACCCTTCCATAGGCTCAGTTCACTCTTAACATAAGTAAGGATAACTTTTTAGGAAAAGAAAACCAACTTCAAACATTGTGTGTATAAATAATTGGTCGAGTTGAACTAATATATCGCTTATTAATAACGGATCCACGCGGGTGACGTCACGGGGCATCCATTTATTGTATACCAAAACCTTCTTCAGAATATAACAAATACTTTTCTGAAAACCACATCAAAATCGGTTCTGCCAAACGCGAGATAGTCGCGGACAAATTACATTTAGAAAATGAGAACCTCCTTAGTCAGTTAGAAACTATGCAGTGATTTACGCTGCGCTGTTTGATGCACAGGAAGACTGAACTAACACACTACCTCACTGGGTGTCTGTGGCGTTTCTAAAAACTGGTCCATCCAAGAAGTGGTGCTGTAAACAGATGTGATATTTCAGCGGTAGTGATAGCAAACGCTCAGCTGCGCGTGGTGTCGACGGTGCTGGAGTGCGGCGGCGTGTCTCCCGCGGCGCGCGCGCTGGGCCCGGCGCTGGCCTACCACGCCCCACTCGCCGCGCTGCTCACCGCCGGACGCACCGGACATCTGCAACTCTACTCCACTAACACGGACAAAGTTTTGTACAATGTAAGATACTTTCTGTTTACGCTCTCTTTAAATATTCTTGACTTCTCTTTAACTCATTAATGAAACCGTAATCCTGAGAAACGAACGATGATCTGACAACATAGATCTTGTAATGCAATCACAACTATGATTTTTATTTTTATTATTTTGACATCAGTTGCATACCTAGAGCTGCCGGCGGCACCGATAAAGTATAACGTAGCATTTTGAAGAGTTTTTTAATGTTCATTCTCCGAGGATCAGACCCAGATATCGAGGGGGTAGGGGGGAGTAAACTTGCCCGGGCAGCGAAGATGGCGGGGGCAGGGCAGTCTCACTATCTATGCTAGATCCGATTTATTGACGCTTTAAAGCGTAGATCCAGGGCTGCCGAAGATAAACCAGGACTTTAATAAGATGATTGATTCCATATTCTTTTTACAGTTAGACATAACAGAAATGAATACTTTACCGTCGGAAAGGTGGAATCTATTGCCATTGGAGACAGAGGTAACATGTGCGGCAGTCAGCGGCAACGGTGATTGGCTGGTAACATCAGAGTATAGAAACGACGGCATCACGTACCCAGAGGAAAAGCTAAAGTTCTGGTCAGCACAATACGAGAACGCTACACCCTTCCAACTTAACACATGCGTCAATCTATCCCACGGAGGATGCAATGTAGTCTCTTTGGCACTTAACCATAAAGGCGAGTTTTGCGTATCAGCGGGCACAGACCAAAAGTTTCGAATATGGAAAAAAGAAAACACTTCACAGACGCATCGCAAAAAGGTTGCATGGACTTGTATAACTGCATGCTACTACTCGTCTGGAATCGGTCAGTTCATTTCAAATAGTGTGCTTAACGATTTTAAAAATTTCGTCAAATCTAAACCTGGTAGGGATGAAGATTTGCCGTATTTACGAGAAGTTGATGACAAGAATGATGTTATTAGAAAATTGTTTAATATACACAAAGAGCATTCGCTTGTTGATGAAGAAACATTCAAAGTGTCAATGAGGAGGGATAACGAGTATCATATGGGAGGCGTAGCGATATCACAGGACGGTTCTCTAATCGCGGCATGGTTTGGGTGCAAGCTAACTTTGTGGGACACGCATCTATGTAACCTCAGCACTACGTTGTCACATCCTGCATTACGACCTAAGGGAGTTCATGTTCAGTTCGGAAACAAAGATGCAGCACATTATGTAAGTATAATAATTTACGTTCAATATCTTATCAATTTTAAGTATTTTTATTATTTAAAGTTTTAAGCTATTGGCATTCAGTCTCATAGATTCAACCTTTAACTCCCAATCTAATATCCTTTCATACCGTTGACAAACATAAAGAACACTCAAAACAAATATCAGTGGATCTCAAAAATATTTTAATCTCTGTTTTAACTTGTTTGCAACTTTTGCAACTAAATGACAATTGATCGAACGAACATAAGAGTGCTTGACCGTACAAAGCTTACACTGCGTTTATTACCAACTAAGTTTTTGATAAGGGCATTGACTGACACACTCTAAAGATGATTTGTATAATTCTTTCAGTTGGTGTGCACAACAGAAAGCTGCGTGGCAGTGTGGAGTTTATTATCATTGACAGTAAAATGGCTCGTACAAATAAACCCAACATGCTTAGCCGCTCATAGATTCTCCAACAAAATGGCTGTTGCTACGACGAATAATGATGGTAAGTATACTCGCATTTCTGATACTGCTGATTTTTTTATACTGCTTCCATATTATGTTGATAATGATGTGCAGACATAAGTGAACTGACACTCACAAAGGCTCATAACTTTGTGTTATCGTAGCCATAGCCGTTATCAGTATAATTTTTTAAGGTGTAAGAGAGAAATGCTCTAGAGGCACAGCAGTACTTACTATGCATGAACGGCCACTCTGCAGCCGTTCATACAATTTAATACCTCGCTGTATCTCGCACTTTTTAGTAGCGTTTGTTGACTACTAAACAAGCTTAGTGCACACGCACACATCTACGCTTGTACGAACGTCATATCGCTTATGAAGTTGCAGTTGGTATCGGAATCGGGGAGTTTCTGCGCATTGTCCAAGGTGTGACCGTAGTCCATAGTCCGGACCTCGGTCATTCTTAGGGTGTCTGTAGAAAGATATTTAGTTATTTAGGTTAAATGTCAGGAAGAAATATATATACATATAACAATGGGATGTTTCTACTTCTTCTTATCGTGTAATTGGATAATCAATTTTCGAGTAATGCAAGGACAACTCAATAGCGTTAGGCGTTATCGTTTTTACTTAAAAAACCTTTTCATTCCAGTATTTGTATTTACTCCACACAATTCAAAGCCAATATTAATGAAGAAGAGACTATTAGACCCATCCACAGGCGTCTTCAAACAATGCACATTTGGCACATGCTTCGATGATGATATTAGACTGTATCTTATGAGAAACAACTCTGTAAGTATGCAGTAAAGGTAGATTATTATGCTATATTTATTTAATATTGCATCATACTCTTTTCTTTATTTCTTTTTCTTCTATCTCACTCTGAAGCCATACTTCAATACTTCATACCATTTTCTACAGGAGATTTACTGTATTGAACCGGAACAAACTGAGGAGAGTCGCTTGGAGGTGATATCGCACCGCAAGCTGCCCGCGTCCAACTTCAGCGCGTTGCTGGCCGAACAACAGCTATCAGAAGTGCAGCCCGCCACCGCCGACGCTAATGTTATCGATGTGAACAACCTCGCCAGCTCTACTATAGCACAGGTAACTAAACTACAGTATGGGTAGTCTTACAAATACGTGCGTAGCCCTTAACCTTTTGACCGCCACGTCAATAACGAAAATCCGCGTTCTCTACGCCAAGCGACAAATTCTAGTATCTAATAATAGGTAAAAAAAATAACAAATTTTTATCTAGGTATTTATATTGAACTAAAAAAAGTGGTATTTTTGACGTGCCACGCCGTCGTTGGCGTCGTGAGTAAGTTTTCATTTGTCGTCTATACACGTCCGTGGCGGTCAAAAGGTTAAGCTGGGCTGCAAATTGTCAGAAACTTTGTATGAAATGTGTAAACATTTGATCTGGCAACATTTTGACAGCATTGCACAAAATATATGGGAAGGCAGTGGCGAAGGGTCAATTTTGACCATAAGAAATCGAAACCAAAAATGCTTACTCAGATTCGCTATATGGCAATAAAAGACACTAATGGTGACTTCAAAAGTTCAAGAATCAAGTTTTATCGAGCCTATCGCCACTGGGGTAGAGTGCCTTCCGGCAAACTTCAGAATATTTCTGGAAGAAACTGGCGACCGGGTTATTTATTTATACCAGGGACCGAAACCGGTACGATCAATACCGATATTTTTTCGGTTACAACCTATATTTTTTTACAGGTATTTTTAAAGGTTACCTTAATTCCTAAATTTAATATAAAACCATTATCAATAACGGTAACTGAAATAGAAATTACCTTTATCTTACACGTGTCGTCGGCATTAGTCAAAGGGCTCGCATCGCCTGTGTGTGTCGACGAGCTGTGTTACCTACAGATTTATATTAAAATTTAAAATATTACTTTTTCAAACAAGGTCATTTTTAGGTAACCAGTATTAAAAGGGTACCCTAAATAGAGGTAACATGTTTTTTCCCAGATAGCGGTTACCGTTAGGCGTAATTTATAAAGGTTTTCGGTCCCTAGTTTATACGATTATTTGCATTGCTCGTCTTATCCTATAAACTTTACAAGTAAAGAGAAATCCAATCTGCCTGTGCTTATAACGCTTAAAAAACACGCTCGCGGGACGAACGGCATGCGACCTTCATATGGACTACTTAGACTGCAAACCTGTAGCAATTTTAAATAATAATTCTTGTATCGGTGTCGATTATCAGTACAATACCGTTTTGACGATTTAGGTCGTATGTGCGTAATAATTTATTGTAGCCATAAAATAATTAATGTTCACTTGTCAAGTCTTATCGTTTGTCGCTCTTATCATCTTGTGTTAATATTCTTTCTCTAAATGTTTATGTACATGGTTCTTTCTGTTAATGTTCTTATATGTATGTATGTGTGTTATGTTCTGATACCCTGTGTGTCTTTTAGAACATTCCTCTTTTTTTATATGTTAAACATGATGACGCAAATAAAAGAACAAACAATATAGCTTGATGTGTCGTTGTGTGTACAAGCTAAGATCATTGTTATTGATGTGATAAAGAGATCTCCTTATCAATTTCTCAGTACTAACCAGTAGTCTTCTATAAATGATTAATATAAATCTAGACAGGATAGGGAATACGAATATGAATTATTACAATACATTTATGCTCTTCGTAGTTAAATCTATATGTACTTTACATTACACATTATGAGTTGTAGCGACTGCCGAAAGTTCCTAATACGACACTCGCGTGAGCGATGGATAACGATTTTTGACACCATACTGAATTTCAAAGTAAATATACAAGGTCATTATTAGTATATGCGAAACCTGAATATAGTTTGTTCAGAATCAGTAACTGAATCGATTCCAATAATTTTTAAATCATGTTATATTTTGTCCCAAAAATATTTAAAAAATGTTACGAGTAGGACACCGAGCGACACTAAGTACCTATCCGCAATCATATGCGCGCAACACAGGTCACGCGGCATGCCACGTGCCACATGCCTCGGTCGAAGCAGGACTGGGCGGGCGCGGGCGCACGCGGGGCAGGGGCTAATCCATCCCTTCAGTCGCCCGGATGCTACCGGTCACTGCGCACGTATCCTGCTCCCGTTCAGTTAGGTACCTACATGTCGCGAGCTCCCGTCCGAGTAGTGTGTTTCGGTTGATCGTGTGTAACTGTGTACAAAACGTGAGGAAAAAGTGTCGTGTGTACAAAACGTGAGTAAAAAGTGTCGTGTGTACAAAACGTGAGTAAAAAGTGTCGTGTAACAATGTATTTCTCATACACAAACATTGATAAGTACCTAAGATATTGTAAACATTGTTGAACACTATTTACAATCAAGTCAATTAGGATAGATTTTAAAGTTATTTCAACAACAAAAAAATTTACGTCCGCGGTGGCTTAGTGGTCATACCGTCTGGTGTACCTAAAGACGTCGGTTCGAATCCTGCCCGCGTTCGGATTTTTGCTTCGCTAAAATAACTTTAAAGTCAATCATTGTAAAAAGTGATGATTTAAATTATTGAACATGCCATGCCTAGCCAAAACGGTTAAATGTAGAAAGTTGTTATTTACACCTACAGCCTGCTGTGGTTAAGTAATGCAATGTTTAACACTTTTCATCCACTTTGAACTTTAAGTGGTTGGCATAAGGTGCACTAATCGCATTGACTAAATTTTATCACGTACGGCCGTATTTACGAATAAAGTACATAATAATATCTACCCATTGCGGTAGTCCAAAGCCTGCAAGTATGATGAAAAATGTTATCACCAATTAATTGCAATAAAATCGCCGTATGGTTAGGTACTACTGCCAAATTATTTCTTTCAATGAGCACAAGACGACGCGGGGCGCGGGCGGCGGCGCGTGGGCGCCTCGTGCCGCGCGGTGCGCATGTTTTTGCATGGACAACGACGTAACATAACATGCTTATAACTTTGTGATTTTGTCATGATACCGTTTAGAAATACTGTACATAGAAAATGATATACCTAATCAAATAAATAAAAAGGTTCAAATGCAAATACACAAACTTTGTAGATTGTGATTGTATAAAAGACAGCAGGGTAAAAATCATTCTGTTGCAGTAATTAAAATATGTTTTGCTGTCATAGAATTAAATGATAATCTACTTATCTCATTTCAGTTCACGTTATCGTCACCTCACATGGTACCACCAGTCAGCCTGCTGTGCACATCTTTTCTACAACGCCTATCAGGGATGGAGCAACTGGAACCAACTGATGACTCTCAGGAAAAGCCGATGGAAATCAACGAGGATTCTAGTGATGACGAAGACGCAAATAACACCAAATTAAATGGACCTTATGCACCAAGAGTAACAGAACTGTGGACGCCAAATTACGAAGCCGTTAAAGAGAAAAAATTGAATAAAATCATGAACGAACCTTTCTTAGATTTACATTCTACTAGTTCCGTGTTTGGCGTGTAACATTTGGTTATTTCTTAAATAAATCGTATAGTAACATATTTTTCATTTTATTTTTCATTATAATTGTTATCAGACTTTGTTACTGCTAGCTCTTCTCTGAACCGTAATTCAGTGCCATATTTTTACGTTGCTGCGTCTATATGATTTATGTCATCGATACTTTATAATAAATAAGTTCGTATAAATTGAAATAAAACTACTTTTTACGGATTTTATCGCGTATATTGATATTATTAATCCCGACGTTTCGGACCCTTTACAGCGTCCATGGTCACGGGTAGACTGAGGTGGTGGGCGTCTTGATGATATAATTACTGACAGCTACCCTACATTTTTTATTGTTACATGATCAATGAAATTTATTACTAATTATTAATTAAAACTAGATGGAGCCGGCATTTCCTAGCTGACGACCTCTGAGAAGAAACGCCGAAACAGACTCAAAGAATCATGGTCTCTTTTAAAGTAACAATATTCAATGATCATGTTTTAGTTGTTAATTATTGGCAATCACTAGGGGAGGCCTATGTTCAGCAGTGGACGTCTGTGGCTGATAGATAGATAGATAGATATTGGCAATCCGATTCACGCAGAACGAGCTCACAGTATCCTTTGGTCTTGCAGTTGTAGGCCTGGATTTTGGTTTATTAGAATCTATAACGGGATTCCAAGCAGGTGGTAAGACCCAGCCATCTTCTCTTTTGAAATTTGGATGATTTTTAATTTCAATAGCCTCACGAATCATCCTGGGTAGGTATCGACTTTCCTTCGCAAGTATTTGTGGTTTATCAAATCTGATATAATGCTGGGCCTTGTCAAGAGTATGTTCACAAACTGCTGACTTTTAATTGAAGCTTCGTGCTTCAATTAAAACATACTTCAAGCCGCTAAAGAAGATCAGTCAGTTCTTACCATCTGTCAAGTGCCATATACCTCTACAAGATGCGGGCGTATACAAGCTTGATTGTGATTGCGGTCTCTCATATATAGGCCAAACTAAAAGAAGTATAGGGACCCGCGTAAAAGAACACATCGCCGATGTCAAACACCGCCGTTCCAAGAAGTCAGCAGTTTGTGAACATACTCTTGACAAGGCCCAGCATTATATCAGATTTGATAAACCACAAATACTTGCGAAGGAAAGTCTATACCTACCCAGGATGATTCGTGAGGCTATTGAAATTAAAAAACATCCAAATTTCAAAAGAGAAGATGGCTGGGTCTTACCACCTGCTTGGAATCCCGTTATAGATTCTATTAAACCAAAATCCAGGCCTACAACTGCAAGACCAAAGGATACTGTGAGCTCGTTCTGCGTGAATCGGATTGCCAATAATTAACAACTAAAACATGATCATTGAATATTGTTACTTTAAAAGAGACCATGATTCTCTGAGTTTGTTTCGGCGTTTCTTCTCAGAGGTCGTCAGCTAGGAAATGCCGGCTCCATCTAGTTTTAATTAATAATTAGTAATCAATGTCATTGATCATGTAACAATGAAAAATATAGGGTAGCTGTCAGTAATTATATCATCAAGACGCCCACCACCTCAGTCTACCCGTGACCATGGACGCTGTAAAGGGTCCGAAACGTCGGGATTAATAATATCAATATACGCGATAAAATCCGTAAAAAGTTGTTTTATTTCAATGTATAATATTCGCGTAAATGTCAGAAATCAATAAGTTCGTATAAAATTATTTCTAGGATCTCAAAAATGGCGTCCTAAATTATTGCATATCAAAGAAGATATTCTTGTATTCGAAAACGTCTCGCTCCAAAGATACGAAGTGCCACATCATCAGGATACCATGACTTTTGAAGAACTTAAAGCATGTGTTATAACAATGGCAACATTTCACGCCCAATCTTACATCCATGAAGAAAGAAAGAATAAAGAGTTGGGTAGACAATATAAAATATGGGAACAATATAGTGATTACCTTCAAGCACAAAACGATATAAAATGGCGGGACACAGGGAGAAAAGCCGTGATTGACTATCTTAAAGTGTTTTCAAAGTACAAATCTAAACCAAATTTCGATAGATGCGTAGAATCGACCATCCCAACATTATTCGATAACGCCCTGAACCTCACGAAACCTAGCTCAGAGTACCGGAATACGGTAGTACATAGCTATCTTTGGACCAACAACATTTTCCTCAAGAAGCAAAATTCGGGGTATCATGCGCTGTTCATTGATTTTCAAACTGTTATTTATTCTTCTCCGATGCTTGACCTATCTTCGCTCATATATTTTAACACTACACGAAGCGACAGAGATAATTGGACCTATAAATGCATTAATATTTACTTTAAGGTACTATCTGAAGAACTACAGGCGGTCGGAGTTGATATAGAATACATATTTGACCGATCATCTCTTATACAAGCATACGATAAAAGTATTTTGTTTGGATTAACACAGGCTGCGATCATTACACCTGTTGCAGCTATGAGTAGGGAGAAAAGAGAACAGATTTTTAATAACCCAGAATCATCAAGACGAGCTCAAGTTGAAAGTCGTAGCAAAGAGATTATTGATATAGCTAATGAAGATGACAAATACCAAACAAGAATTACGGAATTATTTGATGAAATTTTAGAGAGATTTGTTTTTCCTACAGGAACCGGGATCAATCCCGAAGTTATGCTAAAAAGCAAGTGCTAGATTAGAATACACCTACATATTCTGTTTGATTTATTAGATAACAATTACTGTAATTCCACGTAACGTGCTAAACTAAAAAATAGTATGTAAACCAACGGCATCATTTATGTATTTAGATTATGCATATATAACTGATATGATTATAATATGTAGGTATCAGTTACTCTTATCGAACTGTTTGACTTATATAAATTAATTAAATAGGCAACTGTCTTTATTGCTAGCTTTAACAGTAGCAAAATTTTCCCACTATTTTATTTATAATATATTTTAGGTATACGAACATAATTACTATACCTAATTGCCAGTACTTATTATATTATATTAGCGTAGTCGACAAAATTTTAAAAAGTCTTTTACGTGCTTGTCATACTAAAATGTTAACAACAATATTATATTGTCTGATGGCGCTTCACCCATCTAAAACAGAGTTCTACATATCTACAGTTTTTTTAACTTTTTTGTGACTCCAATTATTGATGGTTAATATACATAAAGCCTTATACATATAGTAGCGTGCTTATTATAAATAGCATAAAGCATATCGCGGTTCGTACTTCATGCTATAAAACTATTTTGCTTTATATCGCATAGCACTCTCTATCAACCAACTGCCCATGGGGTGTCGCGTATAGCGTTACAACAAGTAGGCACATAAATTAAGCATGCTATAAGGGTAGGGTCCCCTTGCCTTATTAAGGCATTATTAACGCACATAAAATCGATTGCTTATAAAATTAAGCAGCAAGTTATTGATTTATAGCAACTTTGAACACCACTAACTCCAACCTAGCACCTGCTTCATTGACATAATCTTCTGTCTTTTTTATAGTCCAAGACATTTTGCAGAATTTTGCATTCCATTCTAATTGGACGTGGTCTCAGTAAAAAATAATCTTTTATTACCTGCATGGTAGGTGTACCTACGGCGGTAAGTAGATAATGAAATTTGGCACTTTCCTTGTTTTAAATTTTATTCCATAACATACGCCTGGCAATACCGACACATCTTAAACTATCTCATATTTGCTCTTTGTAAATTTATACTTGCGATATCAATATTTACTTAACGATTCTAAACTGTTAATAAAATAATACTGAGTCTGTGTAAGTTAAACGTCGAGATATTCGAGTCCCAAACGCATTTTGTGCTGGTTACTCGTATTTATAGAATATCGTATTTGTCACGATATTTCTTTTGATCTAGGAATAGATACCTAATTATTAATTTGAGAACATGTCGACTCCCGCTTTTGAATACAACAGTCCAATCAACCATATTACAGAGGAAGATATACAATTAATTTTGGCTAGCTACAATAGTGCTAATGAAGATATCGTTTTAGAAAATTATTCAGTCCAGAATGCTAGCGATAAGATGTTGGGATTCCTGGCGGAATATTGGAAAGTTAAAGTGCACCTATTTACTAGAAAAATTCTTTACTTTTTCATTAAAACCATATCTCGATCAAATGCAGCAAAAGCAAACATGGTGAAGGAAATGCGGCTATTTGATAAAGAGGCGTTCTTCTACTCAGAGATCAAGGAAAAGATTGAAGTGCCTGGTAAGTGAACATGTCTATATTGCATTTGGTAAATGTTTGTTCCAGAACATAGGTCAACGCTTTTCAACGACTTTACAAAGCGTAGGCTTGGAAGCTCAGCTGTTACTGTCAATGGCAATCTCTTTTTATCTCTTTTTTTCTGTGTATTATACTTACTGGATTAATTTAATAGTACACATCAAACTGCATTGTTCTCATGAACTATTCAGATTTAGATTGTAAACCAAGATGAACACTGTAATGATATTATTTTTAAAAAGTGTCTATGGAGTTTCTTGCCGGTTCTTCTCCATAAGACCCACTTTTTGGAACCGTGCAACTAGATTTCACTTTTCAAAAGTGCCGTAATGGTCTAATTGAAATAAAATGTTTGAGTTTGGCTTGACTTTGAAAGCACGCCTGTCACGGTGCAGCGCTGGTGGCGAATATTACGAATCCCATGACTGTGACACTTAAGTAGCCCAGGGTTAGAGAAGGCAAGTGCGGTTTTAGGCGGCAGGAGTCCGACATACCCTGTCTCCTAACGTCCTTACCTCCCCATGTGGTAGATAATCCACAAGGATTTTCCGTACGAAAAAATACGATGATGGCAGTATTCCTACTATAACCACATTTTGATTTTAATTAACGTCTTTCTAACATTTTAGGTCTAAGGCCGTGGGCTGCGAAGTTAATTACTGCCCTTGACGATGCAATTGTATTTGAAGATTTAAATGCCATTCACTTTAAATTACGAAATAAATTTGATAGATTCGATTTGGCTCACACTTTTGAAGCATTAAAGACATTAGCCAGATTTCACGCCTCTTCCATCATTTTTGAGGAAAAAAAAAGTAAAGAAACCCTATGTCGTTACGTAATTAATGACGAGTACAAACAATCTCTGGACAAAGGTGGATATCATCTATCGTCAGATTGGTTTTTACAGTGTATGGCTGGAGCATTAGAAGCTATGAAGTCATTTTCAAAGTATGATGAAGCAAAGTTGAATTTGATTGAGAGTAGTTGGCGCAACGTTTGGTCTACTGGTTTGAATTTGAGTGATTTCTCTCCCAAATACAGAAATGTTATCTGCCACCGTGATCTATGGAATAATAATATAATGTTCCACTACGACAAACTAGAAGAGAAACCAGATGATTGCGTGCTTGTCGATTTTCAGGCAATAAGGTATCAGCCACCGGCTGGAGATGTCATGCTACTGCTCTGTTGCAATTTAGACCCAACGTTTAGAGAACAAAATATGGAAATGTTTTTGAACTTTTACTATGGACAACTAGAGATAATACTGAGTAATCATAACGTTGAAATCGATGATGTAATGACCAAAAAAGAATTTTACACTTCTGCAGAAGAACAAAGACGATGGGGACTTATTGTTTGTGCCTGCCTAATGCCACAATTTTGGTTAGACGATGATCTTACTACGAAAATATTCTCTGATAATGCAAAATTTGATGAGATACTGTCCAAAAACAAAGGATTATTTATAAAAGAAATGATGGAAAGTAATTCTGACTACAAACACAAAATCATGGAGATCTTTGAAGAAATAGCAGATAGATACTGTGTGAATTAAAAATGATCTCTACATAAATAAAAAACGCAGAAACTAAAAACTATAATTTTGTTTTATTGCGTGAGATGAAATTACACAAGTGCAGAGTAGTAACCTCAAAAAAAAAACACTTGCTGACAATACCTAATTTTAAAATCAAATGATAGAACATTTCAACGTCTCCCATAAAATATCTAATTACATCTTTAATTTAAATTATTCTTGTCGTTATGGACAATAAATGTCTCAATATTGGACCTTTGAGCGAGTGTGATCTTCGATCTTAGGAATACCTCTAACATTAACTTGTCCATTATACGTCCAGTCCCAATTGGGGATAAACTTATTATCTTGAAGGCGGCGCATACCAAACCTCCGGTACCAAGGGTCGTCGTCTCGCTGACTGTATATGTCGCAGAAAGGTCGTATCAGCAATATGTAGAAAAGTTCCACAAAGCTGAGAATACTGGCACCAAGAAACAAACCCCCAGTTCCTCCAGTAGATACTGTAAAATAAAAATGGTCATAATAAGTTTTAGAATATTATCACTAGTCTACAGACAAATGGAACTGAGTGGCTCTTAGTGTTTTTATATTCATAACTGTGACTCAAAATGTTGGTAACCGCTGCTAGAACACCGTTGTTGCTACATCTTACCAACTAGGTCCAGCACTCCGCGCACAACGTTCCTCCTGTACCGTTCACTGGGCAGCACTGCCAGCTCTATCTGCACACTCGCGTAGTTATCCGACGTGACGAACTTGAAATCCTTTGTGATCGAAATTTCCGCCTCCGTGCATGATGGTAAGCAGTTACAGGACAACCCAGCACGCGATGACCAGCGAGCTTTGAGGACCTATGTTGAAAACTTTGGTAACATTTCTTATTTAGACAAGTAGTAGAAAAGATTTTACTGGGTTTGTACTAGGTTTTTCCATGATTTTCTACTTTACAAACAGAGAAAGTAATTTTGTTTGTTCGACGACTGCTGCAGACTGGCTAAATCTTTTTACAAAAGAATAACGTTTTATTGTGTAGGTATCCCATCCCAATACGATATAAGAACAGATATGGAATTGAGGCAGTATGAACCCTACATATATATTTTGTGCGATTATTTTTATTTTGACTTCACAAACACACAATTAACGAACACAAAGTACACCCCGACTCGAAATATATCCGTGGAACACACAATTTTTTATTCCGGGTGGGAATCGAACCCACGATTTGCCGCTCAACGGTGGTGGCGAGGTAACCACCTTAACCGCTTCACCAAACAAGGTAGTACAGTCAAAGTAAGTAGTTCTTCGCGTCTACTTACTCACCGAAAGTTCATGAACATGGCTGTTCAAACAAATGATGCCGCTGACATTACACTTGAGGTGTTCTGGAACATTCGGCATGAAGTAATTTGTACAATTACAAAGACGCAGTTGCGCGTCCTTTCTACACTGCACAGTGCAAGCTGTGTACGAGTAGTGGCGATACACTTGCAAGAAGTTCTCATCAATGTATCGACATTTACGTTTAACCGGAGATATTAGACGGGCGCCTGCGTCGTTCTCGATGTTGCGAATGGTTATGTAACGCCTACAAATCATATAAAGAATTATTAAAATCGGCGTTATTACAGCTTTTATGAAATATTCCTTGGACTCAATTTCTTAAGTGTCACCTAATTTGATGAACTCGTTAGATAGCCATTGTCCTACATGAAAGACGCATGTTGCGTGATGGGATGTCACGGCAATTTACGTACGAGAGAACAATCGAACATCAAGTCAAAGTATCATAAGTGTCTAGCTGTCGTATTCAGTAATTATTATTTTATTAACAATAGTAAATCTGTATCTAACTTAGTGGTTATATCTTGAGTAATTTATCCGTATTTGATTTTGTTGTACTAATATTTACTGGTCGTTATTAACTAGGTAATTACTTATTCATGACGCTAATTGATGTCTTTGAGTACGGCAGTAAGTAGCAGAAGAAACAAAAAAGACGAATGTGACACAGTCGCACTATTATCGTTACTTTAAATGATGTGAAGTTACAGTATTTGTCAAAGGTAATTTTGGTTGACTTACTTGTGAAATATTTCTTGTCCCACGGTCAAAACGTCTGATCCTATAGTAGTCAGTGTGGGAACCTCCTCCTCATTCAATATGTAAATGTTCGCAGTCACCATTACATCGAATCGAATCGCTCCGGGTCCCGTCGTGCGGTTACTCACCATGTCTAACTTAGGCGCATTCTTCTCTCTGGTCAAAAAATATAATGAAGTCCTCGTCAAGCCGGTAAATAAACACCAGGCTATGTGAAGAGATGAACTATACATACTTATGTACTATTCAAAAATGTTTTTATCATTCGCAAACTTTGCTCTTCTGTTTTTCCAAGTTAATATATATCGAGTTAGATCTTTAAATAAACATTGGTTGCAGAAGACTTTAAAACCGAGATGAGTGCAAGTATGTTAAGGACGCCATTGCCCTGTAGTAGGGCAATAATGGCTAAAAAGTGTTTTCTCTATGGTAAAGTTCCATACCTAATGGAAATGTTGCTCACCTGAGAAATATATACTTACCTAACAATGACGTAATAGATGCTTGCAGTTCTTTTACCTACCCTACACATAGGTAGGAAGTACCAACGTATCAATATACACTTTCCCTTACCTTCCTTGCAGAGTATTAATAGCATAACAAGTTCCGAGCTCAGTGTCCATTGGTCTGAAGTACTTACAACAGTCGAATGATATCCCATTCCAAGAGCAATTCGACAATGTTTCCTCACAATTAGTTCGGACCTGAAATAAATATTGAGGCTCTAGATATCAGAGATTCATTGAATCGAGCAAGAAAAAATATAACATACACTCTTCGATCAATAATGGTACTATTATTGATCGAAGCATACACTCAATGGAATTCAAACTGCGTAGGATAAAAAATACGTTAAAGTTTCGGCTAGAATAGATAACATAGCTAAATGGAGGTATATACTTATACATATAGGTATAGCTATAGATAGGTAAGGTTAAATTGTTTTAAGAGGGAAGCCCGACGTAGAGGCACAATAGTAACAATTAATATGACAATAGTAACATACTAAATTAGCGTAATATGTAAGATTCGTCTGCATGCAGTCCGGCAGTGGGTCCACCAAGTTACAAAATTCAGAAGTATAATATGTAATTCCTTTAAAAAATGCTAGCTCTTTTAACACTTCTTCCATATTAAAATCGTGGTCTGCGCCCCATAAGCTAAAATAATATTCAAATAGCATGTAATAATGCCATACCATCAAGGATTAATCGATTATTGTACGTTGTTTTATTTATTCATTAGGTATATAAAAAATAGAGATTTGGAGCTTAGGCATTTTGATAGGTGTTAGATATAAACATTAAAACATTTTGTAGTGGTGTCTATGTGCAGTTAGTTATGCTCCTGAAATAATTCTAATTACTATATTAGTTCCGCTGGGCCTGGACTTGTATTTCATTCCAAGGGAATTAGACTCCTGCCCATACTCCCATAGTAAATGTTTGACGATGATCTCTTACCTATCAGTTAGATCTTTTATTTTTTAAGTGTGCTTCAAGTGCCAAAAAGCGGCGCGGCGGGGTTTCGCCTGAGGATAAGTTTCACCTAAGTTAATAGGTGATCTGAATCCAACTGGTAAGAAATCATCGTCTAAATTATTAAATTCGTCAAAGTACTAATCCGAACTGATATGGGGCTTTACATTAGAATTTAGAACTAAGGGCGTGGTAAGATAAGCCTAATTTAGTATTCACTTTACCGGTCAGATATTGCTTCAACGCGATTCGAATTATCGTTTTCGCAAACGACCACCGACGGAAACTCTGTGTTCCAATCCTTGTAGGTGGTCTCCACGACAAACGAAATGGGATTGTTCTGAAAAGCATCGTACTGAGCTGCAATCAACAGGGATGAGCCATACCAGGATAGCGCTACCACTAATAACCAAAATATCCTGAAATAAGGAATTTAAAGAATCATTGACGCCTATAAATATTTCAGCAATTAAAAGCTTATCAGGTCCGCTCATTTTATTGGTAATAAAATAAAAAAATTACAGAGCCAGGATTATTTAAATGCAATAATAAAATTACCTTTCCACCCAATGTCGTTCAGTGTCAGCAATGAATCTAAAACCATGAATAGAAGTTGTCTGAGGCAAACTTTTGATACCGCTCCACCAAATCTCCAAGTATCTTTTACAGGACTCTTTGGAATCCATTTCGTATCAACTTTTAATAGCGGATGTGAATTAACTAAACTCTTCTGACTATGTTTTTTATTTTTATACAACAATTTTCGTGCGTAACGATAACGGTTATAAAACATAACTTATAAATAATAGAGATGTTAAATTATGACAGGTGCCCAAGTCTAATATAGATTGTAATCACAATGAGAACGACACAGGTGTTCGATGGATACAGCCATTATCCTGATAACAATTATTTTGTTGCGTAGGTAATATCTAATGCTACTATAACAATTACAAAGCTTTACACTTTTTGTACCTGATAAAAAAATACAAATCAAGCATTTACACAAAGTTTTGGTGATAATGAGAGCACGCCACATAGATACAGTGATACTGTGAGATAATTATATTATTTTTGTACAAAAACTGAAACACTGTTAAATTTATTATAGCGAATGACTTTCACCAAAGGACCCATTGAGTCAAGCGATATCGAGTCCCTCATTGGCATTCTCCAAGTAGTAGTTGCGTCGTAAGCTGAACTAACACCCAATACTATGTGCTTAAAACCTGACTGCTGAAGCAGTATATAGTTAGGTACACTTGATGAAAAATCATTTTGGATGTTGTCCCAGTCTGGTGCTGCCGGTAAGTTCGCTCCAGTAAATCGGCCGGTATCTGCTGACTGGTTCGAACTGATGTGGTTTCTGTGGTTCTATAGTCACTTTCTTCACTCGCTGTCGGCGCGTACGTACCTCCCTTATCAATTTAACGGTGAAAAAGTAAATGAATTCCAATACAGAAACGAAGCTAAAACCGGTGATAAATCCACAGGTTGAGCCGATGTCACCTAAGGAAAAAGAAACTGGAATTAGGACCACTTCGCTGACTCCCACTAAAATAACTTTATTTTGTAGCTTTCTTTAAGGCATTTCTTTTTGTATTTTATCTTTCCAGTATAGAATAGACAAGAAAGAATAACTTATAGGTACCCGAGTAGATACTTTCTGCAACTGAAACGTAATGGAAAACTCTTAACACCTCTTTGTAAATTGGGTTATCAAACAGACATCAGGAATAAGAATTCCAGAAAATTCTAGCAAATACAACCAATACTTACTAATCAAATCGAACCATTTCATAATTACATTCTGGCCGTAACAGTCAGCCACATCCCTCGCGTATTTTACGTGAACAATCGAGGTTCCGGTAAAATTTGCGCCTTCTCTGCAACCATACAAATGGCATTGTTCTTGTTCACAACAAATGTATTCCAACTTGCTTTGCATAACAAAGTGTTACCTATATTCCCCTATTTGTTTTCTGTAGTTGTTTCATTTGCAGATGGTTTGCTTGTGTAAAATATGGATATTGTCTCCAGTTCACTTTCCGTCTAAAATTTACCTGCTATAATAGTTCATGGTAGGCCCCCTGATAGTTAATTTTGTTACATTTGTTCACTCATCAATACTGTTTAATACAACAGAAACAATTAAAAACACCTACTGTAGTGTAGAGTACTTTATGTTGAACAAACTAATGTTTATCTGCCTACTTGTTAGTTCCATGACAACCTCCAAAACAAACAGGCACGAACAACGCTCTTATTGTTTGTTTCCAGAACGACGATTTATACAAACAATCTGTCAAAATGTGACATGGACTCGTACTCTAAAAAATTATAATTAAAATTACTTTTACCTATTATTATTGTTGATAATGGCAGTCGCAAATAAGAGGACTGGTTTAGCAACCGTAGACTTTGAAGTTTTCGGGAAAGTGCAAGGTGTTTTCTTTAGGAAACATACTCAAAAAAAAGCCACGGAAATGGGCCTCAAAGGATGGGTGATGAACACTGCTCAAGGGACTGTGATAGGTCAAATGCAAGGACCTTCGACAGCAATCGAAAATATGAAGGTCTGGTTAGAAAAGGTGGGGAGCCCCAAGTCGAGAATTGAAAAAGCTTCATTCCGGAATGAAGGTCCCATAAGTAACTGCGCTTTCAAAACCTTTGAGATACGACGATAAACATGATGATGGTAAACGAATTAATGATCTAATATATTTTTTTTATAAATTCTTATTTGTGTGTCAATTATGTATCTTTTACTTTTTACAAGTGCAAATATTTAAATTAATTTCTTGTCATCTTCGATGATAAATCCACATCTCTGACCTTGAATTTAATTGTTGGTATGTGCCCTCACAGATTCATATTTGGCACTACGACTACAGTGTACACATTCAAGACACATTATTTTTCTATTTTGCGTGCTAAAATAAGATTAACTAGGTTAATTAACTTAAATATTTTTCTTAAGTAAGTACAGTAAAAATATACAAGCCTATCACTCAGTGACATCAGTCAGATTAGTGTTCACTTACAAAATTATGAAAGGCTAGACATAATGACGATGAATACTTACAGCCAATCATCTCGATCACTATCGGGCACTGTGTTGAGGTACTCCGGGTAAATGAGGACATTGTTGAAGTCATAACTATAAGCTGTCTTGGAACAAGTGGGGCTGCACATTGGGCAGTCAATGCCTCCGTTAACGGCGTCCAGTTCCAACTCCACCGGCACATGATCTACGTTAGGACGCACTGATATTGATTGAGCTAGAATTTAAAATATCAGGTTATCTATTTAACGTAGATCTTAACGTAAATAGAACATAACATTTTATAATGAGAGTTTAACTTTAGGTCCGATATTCATCCATCGGAAAACAGTTTTTAGCATAGATAGATGTAGGAAATACTAGGTACATCTATGGTTTTTAGTTAGCTAAAGATAGTAAGAGAAGAACAGCTGGATTATTATGTCTAAAACTAACAAAACGGCTGAATACTCACAATAATACTTTCTTAGGCAAGGTACGTCTTTCATGTTACACGTTCTAGCATTCTGCTTTTTCGGCATATTGAATGGCGTGCAATTACAATTGTTCAACAGAAAGGACATTCTACACTTGAGCATGCAGTCACTGTACGTGTAAAACGGGAGATACGACGACTCGTCATAGAATCTGCATTTCCTCAAATTTATCGGCACATGCTGGATATCTCGGGACGCCTCTGTGAAGCTCGCTGATACCATCACCGTCATCTATATCGTTTAACTTGCACATGAATGGATTTTAAAGAATATACTTTAAAGCATTGCTCACTCGTGCGAATAGTTTCATCGTACTGGAAAGCTATTTTTACAATTCATTGACTGCTGACGACTAAAATATAATGGTGAACGTTTTTAGAGTATTAAATAATATTAAAATTATTTTCTCTCACCTGTACACTTGGACTTATGATTTGCATGGCAAAGCTGCCACTTGGCGAATCAGGAAAGTCGTATGCATCTGAGAATTGTAACTGCAAATACAATTAAATAGGTATTTTTTTCAATCAGATCGGTATTTTTTTGGTTAATTAGTCATTGCGAAATAATATTATCTGTAGGTACCTGAGCGCCTTGTAAAGGTATATTGTAGAAAAAATCATCACTCTCGTTGAGCCGCAACAAAATTTTAAGTCCCTGATCATAATCAAAGTACGATTTGTTGCCATATGTATACATATCGTATATCCTGGACGTACTAGACATTCTGCAAACAACATAAATAATACAGGTATGCAGCCAATACTTCTAAACAAATTAAATATAATATTAAATGAACTTGTAAAATATTTACTCTTGAAACAAGGTATCGTAGATTCGCAAATAGTTGAAGGTGCAGCAGTAGCCGTTCATAGTGAGACGAAAATCAAACAAATCGAGACAGTTCCTCGGCTCCGTGTTCCAAACGCAGCGCACGAGCAGGTCTTCACAACGAGGTGTTAACTAGTAGTATCAGCAGATTTATTTATTTATTTTGTGGAAAATCTACAGCTAAACATACATATACATAGCAATAGTTGGGATACAGAGAACCAATTACACATTTTCACAGATAGAAAACTGTTTAGATAACTTTGGTGTTATACACTTTACTAGACAACTGACAAGTAATTAACTTATTTATGAAACAGTTGTAATATATTCATATTAACTTGAATCTTAAATTAACGTTTGAAGTTGTTATTGTAGGTTAACATCTTTTATTATCGAAAGAAATCGAGGGTCAAGCATCGCTTTGCTGCTATACCACTTGTGGTAAAAGGATCCAGGTTATGAGTTTTGCTTAATTTGTTGAAGTTTCTAATGAATGAATTTTGACGATAGTTCGTTGACATATTGGTTATATTAATGGGAGGATTAAATCTTGTACATTTACTTGGAACATTGTATTTTATAAAAGCCAACAGTTCGGGACAATCAATTTAACCAGAGATTATTTTTAATAAGTATCAGCAGTCGGCGATTTCTCGGCGCTTAACAAGTGGAAGAAGATGAAATTTCTTACATAATTGAAAATAGTTTTCTGATTTATATGTCAGCTTCTGCCGGAAACACAAATATCTAATAAAACGTTTTTGCAGACTCTCGATGCGATCGATGTATATATTGTAAGCTGGATTCCAGATATGCGAGGCATATTCCAGATGCAGTGATAGCCTAGTGGTATGACCATTGGACTGCCAAGTCGAAGGTCTCGAGTTCGAACCCAAGGCACGCACCTCTGACTTTTCGAATTCATGTGCGTATTAATAATTAATTATCACTCGTTTAAAACGGTGAAGGAAAACATCGTGAGGAAACCTGCATACCTTAGAGATTTTTCTCGACGGTTTGTGAGGTCTGCCAACCCGCACTAGGCCAGCGCGGTGGACTGTAGCCTAATCCTTCTCATTCTGAGAGGAGACCCGTGCCCAGCAGTGGGACAGTGTATGGGTTGATGATGATTCCAGATGACTCAAACAAAGGTACAATACAAAATCTTAAATGTTTTAACTTCGTTAAAATTTTTAGATAGCCTCATGATAAAGCCAAGAGATTTCGAAGCTTTAGCAATGATGGAGTCGATATGGGTGTTGAAAACTAACTCGTATACAAGTGTCCTTTGGAAGCCTCTTGCCGCACAAAGTATAAGATGTAGATATTACTTTTTGCTTACGAGTGTAGGTTATTACTGAGCACTTAGAAGGGTTAAGGTCCAGTTTATTCTCTCTACAGAAGTATTCTAGACGTCTAATGTCCTCTTGAAGGGCTTCCATTTCATCTAGCGAACAGATGTTATTATGAAAGTAAAAAGATATAAAATCGTCTGTTAAGCGATAAGACCAGGAGAGTAATAGGTAAGCAATACTCATTGCTTGTCAGATACGCTAGTTGGGCTCCAGTCTCTTTTATACTTATATTATGATATAGGTACTTATAACTGTTTATTATAATTCTGATTATATGAACGGTGATTATTAACAGTACCCGTAACTAGCGGTTTAGAGACAAGATGAGTATTTATTACCGGTCACAGAGTTTTAACTCATGAAAGTTATCGATTACAAATTATGCAGTTGTATTGTAGCCTACATTTATCAACATTCTAATTCTTTTATATTTCTAGTCTAGATTTCTTAGTAAGTATGCATCTGGGTCGAATATATTTATCTACTTTGGTGATATCATTAAAGACATACTTTTCGCATTAGCTCGTGAACATCGTATGTCCCTAAAGCCTGGTGCAGCTTGATCGGTGATACATTGTCGAATTGAACCGAACTTAATCCGTAGAGCTGGCCCAATCCAAACAAAAGTGACATCATATCCTTCTCGCTGTACTTCTTATTGCGTTCTGCTTTAAGCCTGCAACACAACACACCGAGATTGCCTCATTTCTGTTTCACGAGAATAAAAATATTTTTATTTGTGCCAGTCACGTGATGATTGCAGTATTTTAGAGTAGGTATAAAGTAATTTAACCAGAAATTCATGTGAGTGTGAACTGAGGGACCACACTGGTATTTCGAAAAAAATGATTGTAGGATTTAGTAGAAGTCTTAAAACAATTGTAGAACAAATTTGGGAATTTGTAAAAAAACATTAAAAACTACAGCCCTTAAAGTGTGGTCCCTCAGTCCTCACAGACCGTCAGTCAGATCTCGGAAAGTATGCGAAAAATTAAGATACTGTGATTATAGATATTTAGTAAAAAATTAGTAAAGATATTTACTAAATATTGGGCCACCAATAATCAAAGATAAAAAAATTATAACGAATAAACTGTGGTCCCTCAATCCACACAAAACAAAAATATACTATTAGCGAATATTACCGAATCAAATAAATAAAATCATTATTATTTTACATAAAGTTTTAGTAAGAGTCTTAATACATTTTGTAAAAAAGAAATGGAAAAAAAATATCCACGCAATTTGAAGATAGCGATAATTAAAACTGGTCCCTCAATCCTCACGTCCACTGACATAATGTGCATGCATAGCTGCTAGACGAGAGGAAAAACAGAGAGTCTAGTGTACTTAACTTTTAGTAGAAAGTATCTACTGAATAATAGGTATATTAAATACGTAAGTACTTTTTACGGATTTTATCAAAATCCGTAAAAAAAGGAAAATCCGTAGTATCATAGACAAAGTAATTGTGAGGATCTATGGGTGTCTATAGAAATTCCGTGTGAGCGCACAAAGCAGCTCCGCCGTCATGATCTTTATGCAGTCTACCTGCCTCTACCTGTCTCTAAATCAATGTTAGAACATTTTATTGCTAATTGTAATTCTTACCAGGATAGCCATAATGCGTATACATGTATCGTGGGAGATTTTAATTTAAGAACTATAAACTGGAGTGAGCTAAATAATCCTCTCAAAATAATCACATTAGCAGTCTCAATAAATTTTTTATTGATTTTACATCAGTTAATAATCTCCGACAATGCAATAATGTTACCAACAAAAACAGTAGACAGCTGGATATTGTGTTGGTGGACGTTCCAGGTTGTTGTATTAGCGAAGCGGATCCTTTAAGTATTGTAGACCCTCACCATCCACCGTTAGATATACAAATTACATTGACGGAATCGCTAAAACTAAAATCTAATAGCACTGCGAAAAGAAACTTTCATAAAGCTGACTATGAAACGATTAACAAGCATTTGAAAGATAAGGATTGGGAAGAACAGTTTGGATGTTGCAGTAGTGTTGACGAAATGGTGGAAGATTTTTACAGCGTTATTAGATCAACCGTCACAACTTTGTACCCATCAGTTGAAAGTAAAGTAGAAAGACTCCAATACGGTTTGATAAAAAACTTAAAAGAAAAAAACAAAATTCGTTGTAGATATAGAAAATACAAGAATAATCTCACTTAGATTAATCTCTAAACGATGTGATAATTATGCCAAAGAGTGCTACAACACTTACATTAAGAGTACAGAAAAATCGATTGCCATATGTCCTAAA
Source organism: Acronicta alni (assembly GCA_964056405.1). Taxonomy (NCBI): domain Eukaryota; kingdom Metazoa; phylum Arthropoda; class Insecta; order Lepidoptera; family Noctuidae; genus Acronicta; species Acronicta alni. The sequence continues at coordinate 7,995,020 of OZ043927.1, read as the reverse complement.
AGTTTTTGGTCATATATCAAGAATAAACGTGGCGGAGAAAGTTCATACCCAGCATCAATGACTAATGGTCCGATAACATCTTCTAATGGAGAAGGGATATGTGAGCTATTAGCTTCTTGTTATGGTAGTATTTATAAAGATGACACAACACCACCCCCGGGTCAAAACTTTGCGGCTTCAGAATATTCAGAAACAATAGCCATACAGTCAGATAGTATAGCTTTCGTAGATATCAAATATGAAGACGTTGTAAAAAAAATAAAAAGCCTTGATATTACTAAAGGGACAGGCCCAGATGGTATACCGCTACTGTTTATTGCCAAATGTGCACCTAGTCTGGCTGTTCCATTGGCGAAGATATATAACACTTCAATCCGATGTGGCCAATCCCCTAAAGAGTGGAAACAAGCAAAAGTAGTACCGGTCTACAAGAGGGGAGACTCATGCGACGTAAAAACTATAGACCAATATCTATGCTCTCGATTTTCGGTAAAATATTGGAATCGTTGATTTGTCCACATATTCAACGCTATTTTGCAAAGTTCTTAAGCGACCATCAGCACGGCTTTGTAAAGAACAGGTCCACAAGTACAAATCTGGTATCGTTTGTTGCAGCCTCATGTGAAGCCATGGATGAGGGTATGCAGGTTGACGCCGTTTATACGGACTTTAGCAAGGCGTTTGATAAGGTTTCACACGAACTGCTTGTTAAAAAATTTGCTGCAAATATATATGGTAATCTTCTGAAGTGGTTTGTTTCTTATCTAGATAGTCGGGAGTTTTATGTGGTTGTCAATGGGTTCCAGTCAAAAAAGTATACAATTACCTCAGGTGTCCCCCAAGGTTCTCATCTGGGCCCAGTTTTATTTAACATATATATTGACGACGTGACATCATGCTTTCATAATACTAGCATATTTCTTTTTGCAAACGACCTAAAAATCTCAAAAGCTATTGGGTCTCAACAGGATGTAAACCTAATGCAAGAAGATATCGACCGATTATCTGTGTGGTGTTATCGCAATAAAATCTCGTTGAATAGTTCGAAATGTAACCACATAAAATTCACCTGGAAAGTCAACACAGTAAATTCTTCGTACCAAATAAACGGGGTGACTTTTAACGAGGTAGATGTAGTGCGGGACCTGGGAGTTATCTTGGACGCTAAACTCACATTTATACCACATATTGAAAACATAATCACTCGATCCCAGCGTATGCTTAGATTTGTCATTCGCAATGGGAAGGTATTTCAACATCCACATACTAAATTAGTTCTTTACAATAACCTATAAGAAGCATCCTGGAATACTGCAGTGTAGTATGGAGACCTCACTATGCAACTCACTCGCTGCGAATAGAACGAGTCCAAAAAAGGTTTATCCGACACCTAGGGTACTCAAAGGGAAGGCAATTTAAATATCTCTCCTATCTTGATAAACTAAGCTACTACAAAATGAGTACCCTGGAAGCCCGAAGGGAGCTCTTGGATTTAATAATAATAATAATAACTCTTTATTATCAGGCTACTTTGGCCCATAGATACATACCTTACAGAATAACATATATATTATATAACATAAAATATGTTAGTATATAAAGAAACTTAAGCCTATGTTAGTACAATAACACTTCACTTAGCACTACTCTCTGTACGTTCTAGTGGCACTTGTCCGCGGAAGCGACGGAACACCACTCCTTCCGTCCTCTTTCATGGAGGTGCAAATAACAAGTTGGTATTCGCACTACAAACGCCTTGAAGTTGACTTTGCGGCCCGATTCCAGTAGTTGCACTCTCGGCGATCCATTCAACCTTTGGCGTACATACTCCACGATGTCCTCCGTCTTGGTGGTGTAGTGTAGACGAGAGATATACACCGGAGTGTTCGGCAACGCAGCACGTATGGTTGGCGTGGGCTCCGCGGGAGCCGTGCCGCAGCGATTCTTGTTGGTTCGTTGGTGGCGCTTCCTGCTGATCAGAGGGTCTGGTTACTCGAGCGGCGGTGCGGGGAGGAACCGCAGGCTCAGCGTTCGACGGTGGCGGCGACGACAAAACTGCTGACATGAAACTTAGCACCGATGTATCGAGGCCCGCTCCGCGACGCGTGTTTACGTTCGATGCACTCGATGGTGACCCGATTACCGCTACCGACTTACGCAACTCTATGAGTTCGTTACCCAAATCAGCCACGGTGCTTTGGGATGCATCCAACTTCTTCTGCACGTCCACCAGGCTTGCCTTAAGAAAAACGATGTCTTTCAGAAGGCTCGTTACATCGACGTGGTCGAAAGTGACGGGAGGAAGCTTGTAGAGATCCTTCGCCACAAACGTCGGTACGTCGTCAGGGTCGGTCTCCTTTAGCAGCGTTATAATGTCCTGAACGGTTTTCTTGGTCCCGTCACGCCTTCGGGATACCATCTTGTCTGTCTTGTTCAACAGCGTGTACAAGAGCAGCTTGGAAGCAGCGATGTCGTCCTCGCTGAAATTCGTGGAGCAGATCTGAACTGCGGACACCTCGTCCACCACATCCAGTTTTTGCTGCAGGAACGCTAGCAGCTCATTTGCCACAAGTTGTTGACTCATGGCGTTTACAGAAATCACGAGCAACGGCTTGCGCCGCGCTACACGACTTATAATAATTATAAGTGTCAGCAATACGTCCGCATCTAAACGCGGCTAATGCGAGACTCATATATTTGAGATTCGTATATAAACTGGTCAATAACAACATTGACTGCTCACAATTATTAAATAAATTAAATTTCAGAGTACCCCGTAGACCACCTCGCAAACTTATAACTTATATCTCCACCTCTTCGCCATACAGTGGTTGGTGTTAATTCGCCTATACCCCGCATGTGCAAACTTATAAACGAATACAGCTACCTGGTTGACGTCCATTCTGATTCAATATTGGCGTTTGTCAGACACGTAAAAAGTAAGGAAGTGTGTATAAATTATCTGTAACAACTGTTGGTAAACCTTAATTAAATAAATAAATAAAGACTCTAGGAGGAGAAAAATATTCTCGATGAATTTCTTAAATGGACACACCCTGTCCATAAAATACAGCTTCTATATCCGTAAAAAACTTATAAAAAATTCAAAATTCATATTTCAATAAAGCATATTTAGAACAAAAAACTCACAATTCCTTGGCAAGTTCTGCAGCAGCACGTTTACTGATTCTGTTGTTAGTGCAGACGCCGATCGCGGGGAATATGATTTTGCTAACGGAGACCCCCTCAGGAAGTTGCGTAGTCACTAGTGGAGCGCTGTAGTATTTGGTGAACGTCATCCACACTAGGGATATAGAGCATATCAACCCAACCACTAAGGTAATGATCCAAATGATCCTGTAACAAATGTTTAGGTTTTATTGACATCTTGCATCCTACAATACCATCATACGATTTCGAGAAAAATTGATCAACGTTCAACAGGCCGAATCAGGAGTACGAGTAAATGCTATGTTTTCTCAATAGATGTGGTTTAACTTGGTGATATAACATAGGTTTAATGATGCAATAGAAGCCACCACTTTAAGAATGCAGACATTGCAAACACACCTAACGGGGTCCAGCTTAACAAGTTCAAGACAAGTTTTATCTGTAACTTCGTTAACCGAGTAAGTGTGAGCACATAAGGAAGCATAAGTATACACGTAACGTATTAACCAGATCAATTAAATACACACCTTTCTATGAACGGTGTGCCTTCATCGACAAGATGCTTCAGCCCGCAAATGGAGGATTCTTCGCAATATTCTTTGCTGACTGTTTTGATGCTCGCCTTTAATATATCAAGGTTATTGGGTTCAGGAGCTTTCCTGCGCAAACGACGTCTATAAGCAAATTCATATGAAGTTTCTGAAACTCTATCCATGATCAGCGATTTACTTGCTACAACTATCTGAGTAAACAATTTCAACAGACCCTGGTCGAACTTGGCAATGAAGCTAATTTGTTTTTTTATCCTGTTCTTTATGGAAAAGTAAATACCAGTCGTTAAATATTCTATTTGTCGATAGCATCAAGCTTTGATTTGATGTTAATTGCTGTGATTGATCGATTCTTCTCGTGTATTACTAGTGTCTATTGATTTGAAAAAGATAAAATATAATTTATTACTGTTCCTACTTTTGTATATGGATAGAAAACAACAACAGAACAAAAACAAGGCTGGCTTATTAGTGAGTAATATGATTTATGATAAGTATAAAAATTGCAAAAACGTGCCAGAAATGTAATGATCTGAACTCAAAATTCTTTACGAAACCTAGTCACATGACTATAGATCGGGCACCGTATGTGTTTATAGTAAGTATAGTGGAACTTGGAAGCTTACCTACTATCGATGATCGGACTCGTAACATAATTGCAAAACTTATTGCAAAATAATTTGATCATCTCCAATTCCGCCCACCTTCACTTACGTAGGAATTTTTATATGTTACTCATCTGTTTTACATTTGAAGTTCAAAATAATGTAATTGTTAAGTTTTTGCAACCAAAATAATAAACAATGGCACCCCCGTGTGCTTGCGTTTTTAAATTATTTTAGGCTAACAGCGAGAGACATCAAAAATTATTTTTAGTCTAGATCTAAAATATTTTCTATTAAACCAGATTATGAAACTGAATATGGCGAATGACATGAAAAATGCGACAAATTAACGAAATTCGTGCAGTATTTTATGACACTGCAGGAGAGCCAGAAATTACGTCAAAAATGTTGTAACATTACCAACGCATGTTATTGCATCCACAGAATCTGGACAGGCGACCAGTATCGACGTCCTTTCCCCATCGCGTCAGGCAGACGCCGCCGCCGTTGATCTGCGCCCGCGCAGCCAGTGTTGGTCACGCGCTGTTGCGTAATCTAATCTGCATAAAACAATGAAACTGTTATGTGTAACATTCTATTCAAAATACACATGTTATTTCAACAGTTTTGTAAATACATTTGGGCTCGACTAATTATTGATGCTCACCACAAGACTCATTGGCAATATAATTATGCTTACTATGTTCGTGCAATTGTTCAAACATAGTAGTCCTGTTTATGTAAACTAATTATATAATTTACCTACTACATATTATGACAGTTATTGTTTTACCGACTGCTGTATATGGAGCACTTAAAACTCACCCATATACAGGGTGGAAGGGACATCGACGCGTATATATATTGTTAGACCATCCCATAAGAGACGAGTTTATTGTCATAATTCGGATTTGCCCGACTGAGGAGTTATTTTAGTAAACACGTCAAAATCGAACCCAGGATCCGCCTACTCAGTAGCCGTGCCTACGACCATAGATCAATATACCTACTTACAACCACTAGATTAATGAAGGCACTTGGGTCACGTAATATTTCTAAGGCCTAAGAAATAAGAATTTAAGCCTAAACTTTCAGTACCGTATGTCAAATTCCGATATAAATTTGACATAAATGGAAGCTTAAGTTTATGTAAAAGCTTAGGCTTTTGGACTCACTCTAAGGCTCAAATTCTTACGTAGTCCAGAGTCCAGTACGTCATACGGACAGCGGTGAAACAGTTTTGAGCTGAATAATTAAGTACGTATTATTATATTGTGAAATATCTGGCACGACTAAAATTGACACTCCTGCCATAATTATTATTCTTTATAGGAGATTAACGGCAGTTGAGCATCAATTCAAAATTTAACAGGGCACCGGTAACAATTCGTGCTTTCCCTATGAGGACAAAAACAATAACAAATACATATATTGTAAAATATATTTTGTATTTATAAAATTCAATCCTACATTACTTTTTTTAATACATTACATATCAATCTAATTTGGTACGAAAGTTAGCATCTTTATGAGCCTTCGAGTGATAAAGTCAGAACACGGAGAAGTCTGGATACTTGAATTTACTTCATACTCACTTTTAATTTTTATGTCGCAACGAAACACTTAACTTGATAGGAGGAACCAATACCAACGATGTGAAAGACCGCAATACTATTGCGTTTAACGATATTACTTTTGCACAAATGCAACTCGCCATACTGGGTATACACTATTATACGCTGAAACCTACAAACTTTTGTTGATACAAAGCTATTTAATTATGCATTCACTGTAACAATTAGTAAGAAGAGCAAACAATATTTTTGCAGGTATGTTGCATGTCTCCTGTACCAAGGTACCATATATAATTGAAATGAAAACAACAGCAACTGGACATGTAATTTTCACGATCAACAACCATGTAGCTGATTATCGTAATTTAACAAGCCGTTACCGCGTCATTATGTTAGTATGTTATCATAAAATAATGCTACTCAAGCATAATTTATGTTGAGTGAGTTCTTACAATATTAATTAAATATAGTAAAATTTAGGCAGAGTATATTTCGAGACAGTACCTAATTAGGTCACAGAATAATCAGTAAATAGTACAGTACCCATACTAGGGGAAGGCGACAATCAGTCATACGCATTTGAATTGATAATTATCAATTGATTATAATCAATTTCGAATTCAATGCATGTATATACTATATACCTATCTGTTACTGTAAACAACAAACTAGGGTAAATCCTAAGATTTTCCAGTAAAACCTAAGATTCTTAATGATAAAAGTCGGAACAGTTCTGTGATCTTCGTTCATTTCGAACTTTTACCACCATTTACTTGTTTATCTTAGGATTTATGTTGAACAAGTAAAATATTCTTGTTTTTTACTACCTATTATAAATGACAATTGGTTGATTGTCTTTTTCATTTTGTTTTTTAAGTACTAAATAATAAGAAAAATAGGTACCTACTGATTCAGTTAGATTAGCCAACCCTAGATTTAGATTTTTAGAGGTGAATAATGCTTACAATATTCACCTCTAAAAATTTACATTGCATTCTAAATTACTAAACTAAGTCAGCCACAATTAACGAGCGTCTGAATGATACTATCTTAGCCACTAGTTCTCAAAACAATTAGATGTGGTTCTGGCGATATGTGGTCACAGTTCTAACCTAACCGATATGATCTGCATTTAGAATTCAGTAATGTTGTCGCTCAATCAGTATTTTTGATACGCGATTTATTATATTCCATTGTCTTATTCTCAAAACCAACATTTACCAGCCGTCACTGGTAAAACCTAGCATGTACCTATTAAATTTAAATGGTAAAAGCCTCGAATTTACTGGTAAAACCTAAAATTAACCAATATACGGGCTTTTACAGTAACATATCCACGCTAACCCAGAATAAATAAGACGAATCAATTCACTAGACTGAATCGTTAACCTTAATGATTCACTTGGGAACCTATTTCCCAAAGACTCAATAAGTCAGTGCTGCACTACGGTATGGCACTACACTATTCAAAACATTCCGAATACAAATGACATAATTATTTAGTTATTAAGTGACTCTAATGCAATGCTAAGTCAGTGACTCCGTTACTAAATGTATTGTTTAGATCCCCGAAGGCGTTCCTGAATCAAAACATCGGTGAATTGATTCTTTCGGATTAATTAGACTAAGTGAATCAATTCAGTGAATTCAGATTACCTATGTCTAGCCGAAGCAAATACCCTGGAGATCAAACCTAAGCTGTAGATGTTGAAGCAATCTGAACTTTCCGCACTTAGAAGTTACAAACTGGAATTAGTTCCTTAATTATAAGGATAGTCAGCAAGTCTGACTAGACACAATAGTAAGCGTAACATCAGAAAGGTTGTCAAACGTTGTTTTCATAATATTATCAAACCTAATTCGGATATGTTTAGCGCAACATTCGCGCGGTGGTGGTGGGTCGATGTGCGCCGACGTCCATTCTCTTAGTAACTCCTCGTTGCAAATATTAATCAGCATTACTCAAAGACACCAGCTTCCATAGATACGTTATCGCATTATAAGTAATTTCAAAAGTTTGTGTAGGTATTTCAAAATAGTGAAAAGTGCTGAAACTATTAGTGAAGAATATCCAATTTTTTTTTATATTATTTTATTGTGTTTTATTATAAAGGATTTACATTTGTCTGTAAGGTAAGCTAGATCAGTGTTCTTTACAACTTTAAAACCTTAATAGCAGAAGTCCACAAAATATTTTCCCGTTAGAATTTAATATAAACAATAGATTTAATAATATAATAGTTGTTAATGCTTTACTAGTCGGTGCCATTCGCCTAGTGCAAAAATAATTCAATAAACATAAAATTAAGTACCATTATTATTATATTAGTTATTTGAAACTAGCAAACTATTTTGGCAACGTCTGTGGTCTAGCAGTCCACGAGACGGACTGCTGATCACGAGGTCGTGGGTTCGATTCCCACAGGACACAAATATTTTATGCGATGAACATTGTTTGTGTGGGTGTTTGTTATGTAATTTAAGTATGTATTTACGAAAAAATATCTAGTACCCATAGTAAAAGCTCTGCTTAGTTTGGGAAGGTTGCTTAGTCTGCTTAGTTAGATGGTGTTTGTAAAATTTTCCAAGAATATTTATTAAATTATTTTGCCTCATAATAAGCACGATTGTTCAGCAACGACTGTACATACAACACTGCTTCGACCTTTTGGGGATGCCAAAAGGTCGAAGCAGTGTTCGTAGTGTCCCTCACAAAAATAATTTCGGTAGCTTAGGGTCTATCGATCTAAATAATTATGCTTTGAGTTAGTGACCTGGATTGACTGAGGAATCAGAGTAAGTACATACGTCGATATTTTAATAATGCATGAGGTATTCAATTTAATACATAATTCATAGGAAAGTTAAATCGGCAGGCAGATTAAAGAGTTTTAGTATACACTCATCAAAAAGAAAAATCTGTTTTTTTTTTCATTTTGGACTCGCACAGAACACAGATTTTATAAAAATAAAATGATTAATTAATATTTACATAATTAGGAATTTTAGAAAAACAATAAGAAAATACATATCACAGCGCTAGTTTTCTTAAAGGGCCGTAAATAAGGATCCATTGTAAGTCCCATAGACAAAAGGGACTGGTGCTGTGTAAAATGTCCTAAAATATTAAAAAAACATCACACAAATATTTATTTTGTAACTGATGCGAGTGAACTCAGTTCGTTTTATTAAGGCCTCATAAAGGTAAAAGGTATGTGCGTATATTCTCGAATATGTATTGACCAACGGCTGCGGTTCGATTGTCCGTTGAATCCGCTGATGATTTGAAAGTATGTTATGTTTTGGTACGCCGACCTTGGAACTACGTCTGAGAGCACGTGCCACGTGGTTATTTTATTACTAACATACGTATTTCTCTTTAAAGAGTAACTGTGTACAAACAGTACTTAGTTTATTAGTGTCAAGTGCGAAGTTGCGTTTCTGTGGAAAGTTACTGTGTAGCCTCTAATAATGATCAACTACCTACTAACTGAAAGCAACTTTTGTTTATCTACCCGTAACGTACAGTGTGCTAAAAATAATATAGCTGCTATTTTTTTAAGATACTAGTTGTTGCCCGGTTTCACTCGCATCCCTAAAAACTTTTCAAGCCTTGTCAAATTTTATCAAAATCTTATAACACACAAGCTTAAAAAACGGCTTGGTGGTCGGCTTTTAGCCTGCGTTGCGCGTTAATTAATTGTCTTATTAGTTTTACTGATCAGACTAGCTTAATTATGTAAGTATGTCCCGTTATTACCCAAGTCGAGCTGTATTTGGATTGTCTTCTAGGAAATTCGTGGTATGAATATTAGATTTGTGTTTGGTTAATAACAACAGCCTCGCCCGTATTTAGGTATAGACGCCATCAGGTCAAGCTATCCGAAACTGTCAAATTTTCCCAATTGAATATGAGCCTTAGTAGTTTTGTATTTAAGCTGAAAATCTATCTCTCTGGCCTTTGTATAGAGGCCAGCATATCAAACCTAACACATTACAGGATTCCCAGGCTAACGTGTATGTACAATAGCAAACCAGTGTAGTACGTACGACAACCGTACACAATGATTAATATAATTTTTCTCTTAAAGGGCGGTCACATTTAAGTTCCAAAAAATCTATGTGAAATAACACTGCTTGTTTTGTTTTGTCTTGTGTTGTGTATCTTACGGTGTAGCAAGGTTGCCAGTGCACCACGAGGAAACGTTGTGTTGGCAATGGGGGGACTTTGACTCTTATACTGCCAAACAACTATTCTTCTTTCGTTTTACAGGGTCGGCAACGCGCAAGTGACACCCCTGGTGTTGGAAGCCTCTAAAGGCTACGGTATACGCTTACCATGGCCCACGCCCAGGTGGGCCGTATGCTTGTTTGCCACCTTAGTAGTATAAAAAAATAGTTGCGTCGTTCTTATGTACCATCAACATTTTTTCAATAAAACGTTTTACCGTTGAATAGGCTAGTATTCCCCAATGATCAAATAAAGTTAGGTAAAAGTTAGTTAAGCACTGTGGTCACCGTAAACAAAGGCTTATAATAGTTAATATAGCATATTATGCTATATTAACTATTAACTTTATAACCATTTCATACATGGAAATAGCTTTGACATCTTTCTTTTCGTCGACAAAAGATGTCTTAAATGACATTTCCTTTAGTAGATTGAAACTTTTCAAAAAACGCTAAATAAATATGGCCGCCCTTATGTTTAGGACTAACTTTTGTGTAGTGTAAGTACCTTCCGAGTTAATTATGGCTTGACATGTCACCATTAATAATATAAGGAGATATATGATTCATGATTTGTCATGATTCATGAATGCTTGACGAAATGTTCTTTATTGTGACACAAAGTAAAAATTTAAGTAATTCTTGCAGCTTAGTTGCTAAGAGTAATTTATTTCTTTCGACGACAAATAATAATGTAAGAATATTAAGAAAGATAGACTAATTCACATGCATAGTTATTATGTCGAAGACTATTGTACGAGACTTTTGTACAGGATGTCTAAGAAAATGGGACACATTGTACTACGAAGATTTTTATTGCAAAAAACATAATCCAGCTTTATTTAAAGATTTGAGTAAATACATTATATTTATATTACAAATTGATTGCCCAGAGCTCCACAACCTATTCTGTCGACTGTATATCCCCGGTAAGTACCTCGGGCATCGCCGAAGCTGCCGACACAAATTGTTTGCGCCACCAGGATGTCATACGGTCGCCAGAGCCGAATCCCCTGTGTGCCGTACCCTTGAGGTGCTTAATGCCCTCCTGATGGTCCACTCCGAATGTGACGTGTTTGCAGATGAATGGAGAGAAATTGCGCGAGTATGTCTGATGTTCTGCGAGATGAAGTATGCGAGAGCGTCCACTATTCCGTGTTAGTGTTAGCTTCTAGGTAATTAATATTAAGTATTCTAGTTATTACGTTACCCTTTTTGTTTGTTGTTTTTCTTAATGTGTACCTATGTTTCTATGTTAATTAATGTTTTCAACCGTTTTGATTAACTATAAATAAATAATAATAATAATAATTATAATTTCACGCATAAAGCAGCTGCAACCTGTATAGAAAAAAAATTATAGCATATCTATATGCTTACATAGATAGCATTCCCCTTAACAATGTTTAAAAATCATTCAAGTCATGAACTATACGGTGCACACTACTTACCATTTTTCTAAAGTAACAAAATTCAATTCATCAAGATGTAAGTATTCACGTTATACTCCATAAGCAGATGTCTCATTTTTATATAAATCCTAGACATTCCCTACCAAAATTACGAGCCAAATCTCTTTTTATAACGATAATATTTATGAGAAAAACCCGAAGATACCAAGAAATTAAATAGGTTAATTTAATAGGACGGGAGAGAGAAAGAGAGAAATCAAACGTCATATTTCTAAATTATATCAGCATAACTTTAACATATTCGTAGATACAACAAACGATGAAGTCCTTGGTGTTGCTGCTCACGACATGCACGTGCTTAGTGAAGTGCCTGCCGCCCCCCCACCCTGACGTGGTGGCAGTGCGCCAAGAAGAAGAAAGCCTGCATCCACGACTACGGAGCCCGGCGTTACGCAACCCGCACCTGCTGCAAATTCTGCCACTAACCAGCCTGCTGCATAAGGGAGAAAAACTGGTGAGACTGAATTAATTTCTCGATACGATAGAACTTATAATAGTATACTTTTGTCTTACTTTGAGACTTTGCAGTACTGGTTGCCTAGTTGTTTCTTTTTTAAATGTAGTTTCCTAAAATAGTATTAACACTGTAAAACGAAAAGTTCAATGTTGTTTCAGGATTTTCTAGAAATGTTTCTATTTAAATGTCAATCTTTCCTCTATAATTTGTAATTTTTAAAGGTATACGCACGAGATGCCCATGATGTGCCGCGCAAAGAAATATACAAAGTTCTCACCCACGCGGGCCTGATCCCAAGAAAAACGTTTCCGCCTGCATCAGAAGAAAGTCATAGACACAACCTAATCCCTATTGCTTTTCCTGAAGAGTGGGACGAACGTGTGTTTTATGAGCCATCGTACTTCCCCAGTCAGGAAATCTTACAGTACTTATAGATAGAAGGTATTCTGAGTGGCGTATTAAAGAAATTCCAAAAAATGTAGAGGAGGTTATGACTGAGACTACCGTGGTAATAAGTTTAGTGATAGATTCAAACTCTTCTTCTTTGCACGAATGTACTTACGCGTTGTTGTCACGTTTCAACGACTTTTACTTAGGTATCAAGGAAGAGTTTTGACTTGGGAATTGGCTGATGGTAAAGGAGATTTGTAGGTGAACGACGGGACCCTATATGATTGAGTCCTAACTGATTTTTACTGTAAAAAATAAATTACATTAATTGCAACACAAACTTGTAAATATATTATAATCATTATTAGATTAGGTATCTTAGTATAAATATTTCTTAAGTGCAATTTTACATTTTAATGTTTGTTTTCAAACCATTACGTTGTTTGTACATTTGTTGGTTTTCTAATGGAAACCATAACCTATTGTTGTTAATAAACAAAACAATTGCATATACAAGGTTGTTTTATTTCGAATGGACGATCTGGCCTTGGGCACTTGACATCCGCTGTTGCGCTGCATTATGACATTATAAAATTCTATATAATTTATGATTAATAATTCACAGCATTTGCACAACACGAACTAGGCTCTGGTGTCATTTTTAATGACCATATTGCGTTCATCGACTAAGTAGATACTATATTGAAACCATTAAAGGACCAGCGCAAACACAGAATGGTTTAACAGCTTTCTAAAATGTCTAAAACAAAAACAACAATATGTAAAGAGTTGATTAAAGATTATTGTGCCAACTGTACATTTGCTGGTGTACATTTTATTGCTGATAGCAGTAAACATTGGACAGAAAGGTAAGTTATTAAGAAAATTTGGTTCGTGAATCCTCGTTTCGCAAAGCCATTGAAAAACCACACAGTAAACACCTAAGCTCGTTTAGCAATCAAAAGTGGATTTCTGATACTAGGTACCTACGCGAAGATTAGACATCGAAATAAAACTGTTTTTTTACGGATTTTATCGCGTTATTATCTCGAATTTTGGACCCTTTACAGCATCCAAGGACATATTTAATAATGTCAATATATCACGATAAAATCCATAACAAGTAGTTTATTTCAATCCAAGTTGATCAATAATTAATATTTTACTAGAAATCTTGTTTTATTTTTAATAGATTGGTGTGGTTGGTCTTAGTAGTTCTATCCTGGTATGGGTCCGCACTGCTCATTATATCAGCGTGGGATGCCTTCGTGTCAAGCCCCATCAGCTTCGGACTGGAGACCACTTACACTGACTGGGACACGAAAATGCCAACAGTAGCCATTTGTGAAATAGCTAATAACCATAAAATATATAACGTTTCTGATACGTGAGTATCTAGGTATTAAAATAATGATGAAAGATGAGAATTAAGTACATTTTGGTACCATAAAAAACGACCTTTATTATATTTTATTATGCGTTTCGTCTTATATTTTCCCGATGGAAATCTCTAACGCAGTTCAAGTAAATCCGGCTCTTACTTAGCTTGCTCGCGACGGAACAGAGTAAAACTGTTTGGCATTGGTTTTACACGATGGCTAGCCAGCATCTAGCTTCACTAGATCCTACCACCAGGTGTGTTGAATAGTGCTGTATTTCACATTCAATTTTTGCATTTCTTTTCAACGTGCAGAGCTATCCTCCAACAGCAGATATTTATTATTATTTTATTATGTTCATCTTTTTAGACATCCTCCGATCTCAGTGGCGGATTTACCACCAGGCTGAGTACCAGACGCCATATTGTGAAAAAAACATTTAAGTTGTCGAACTATGTTAAGTGGGGTTTAATTAAATAGGTATTTGAAAATCATCTTTAGGTTTCTCTTATCATTTTTCATTTCGAATGACCATTTAGGTTTTATATCTATTTAAAGTTAGTTAGCAACACTATCACTGAAATTTTCAAAACGTATAACAAAGCCGTGATAAAGGTCTTATATAATCGGTGAAAAATAAATATATAAAAGTTAAATAAAAAATTACCGACTGAAAAAAAAAACAAGACGTCAGGAACATAGCTACTTTAACAGTCGGGATCCATTATTGGGAGATCCAGTCTAGAATTAGTTTCGATTCGTTAGTTCACAATTACATTACTAATGGGAAAAAGCTGATGAAATGAGGACAATCACAGTGCACATTGTATATCATAAAGTAACAATTTCATTGAAAAAAAAATATATATGATTGTGAACTCGGGTATCGAATTGCAGAGTTAATATGGGCGGCAAAATTTTAATAGCCTCCTGGCGACAAATGTGTAAATCTGCCACTATCCGATCTAGCTGGCTTATGCGAAGAAAATAATATTCTATAATAACTATCACATTTTCATTACAGAATTTGGCCCCCAGGTCATTTGTTGGATTTAGAAGACGCACTAAAAGAAATAGTCTACTATCGTGGAGCGTCTTACGTCCTTGTTAGTACTTGCTTCCTGAGCCCCAAACCTGATCCCTTATGCCCTAAATCCAACTACAGATACTACGCAAACCTTGTACGCAGTGACTGCACCAAGATACTGCAGAACTGTACTTACAATGATGAAGAGTTTCCATGCTGCGAGTATTTCCAACCAATAGAGACCGACATGGGACTCTGCTTCATAATTAATTCTATACAAACCAAGTAATGTTATTAAATTTTCTTAAGATGACATGTTAGCCAACGTACTTAGTTGAAAAATTATTCATGCTTTCAACGCATTCTTTCAGAAAACCTCATCCATACCCAATGGTGAACAACTTGAAGAATCATCGGGGAATCATAAAATTCGATGTGACCTTGATGTCCAGGGTAGGTTCAGATTCGGTACAGGCTGATCTTCTATGGGAAAACCTTTTCTTAAACAGTTTACAATATCAAAAAATTCTATTTATCAATTTAGAATTAATTATATCCTCGGCTCTATTAAAAAAGTAAAAACGATTAAGCAATTTTGTAAGCCACAGGAGTTGTTTACATATTGAAGCAGAAAAAAAATCAACATAAGTACATTCAGATACTTACTTACTAAATCTTCAAGTTATATAAATATTCCTTTCAAACCGGCATGAATAGTGTTTCTTCGCCGAAAAAAGAAATAAGATCCGAAAAGTCCCCTGGGAAACTTCCTTATTATTTTCATATACCTACCTAATATGTAGTATTTGTATGGCCTTAATATAAAACACGGTCATTAAATGATTACCTTAATTTACTAGGTGTACACTCTGGGAGAAGATGAGGTACCTACCATAACTACCCTTCACTCTTCTGAGTTAAAGATACAGCTTGGCTTCAGTTATCGGTAAGATAGAACAAAATCCACCATTGATCATACGTTAATATCGTCAAACCGATACAGTAACTATTGTTACAAAAAACGATAACAAAGTATAAACAATATGATTGTATTTAATTGGATGCATAATTACAAGCCGTATTATGCATCCACGGACTGCCACTACTCTGCACAAACCGCGGTGATGCACGAACAAAGTGAATAACCAGCTCTCCATCAATCAATTTCACTTCACAAACTAGGTTACATACATTTTGTTGACCGCACTTTGACACATTGACTCTAATTCTAATATTTTGTGTTGTACTTTTGCTTAGCCGTTTATTGTCTGTGCGGAACATAGAAAATGATCCCCTCATTACGGAGACAACACCAGAGCAACGAGCTTGTCGGTTCCACCACGAGAATGAAGGAGGCCTGTATCCTCACTACTCATACAGCGCCTGCACTGTACTCTGCCGCAAGCAAGCTCAGCTCGTCTTATGTCAATGCAACGATCACTTCATACTCGGCACAAGTGAGTTTCAATTCAATGTGTGCACAAGAGCTCCATGAGCTCATTCCGTCTTCCCTCTTCTACCATCGGAGATAACTCATCTTTGCCCCACAGGCAAGATCGAAGGCAAGAGCAAGCCCATTTTTAATAAAACAGTACTTTACAAAAGTATATTCCTTAGGTAATCGAGACAACAGTAACGTATCGTTCACTTCTACCATTGCTACGTTTGAGTCTAAAGCACAGAGCTCTGAGGAAGGACTTGGCAAGTTCATCATAATCGGAACCGAGAATACTTTCATTTTTCTTGTATACATAACCGATAATTGTGGAAATCTATTGGTGAGGCCTTTGTTCAGCAGTGGAAGTGCTTTGATTGATAATGATGATAGTGATATAAGTATTTAGTTATGAAAGAAGGTAAAGCTATAGTCAAACTGCTCTCAGAATGGTAATAATTTAGAGCATTAAGCCTAACTCCTCTCATAGTAAAAGGAGACCCATGCGGTGCCCAGCAGCGGAACAGTGAATGGGTTGATGATGAATTGTTTCTTCAGTTATGATAGCGATGTTAGGCACGGTAGTGTGGAGAGTGCATAAATGTATTAAGTATTTAATCAGTAGTAATGTAGTGCACACAATACAATCTTTTAGTACTGAGATTCATATTCATCCAGGATCTATTTCCAATATGTATTGTTATTAAAACCATTAACATAGCACCCCTAATAATGTTTATATTATTTCAGCTGCAGAAACGCGGTGTAATTTATCAGGCATGGCCTGTCTTAACACATATTTAAGTCATCTGACGTTATTGAAGCCGTCCTGGGCCAGTCGCCCTGCACTCTCTTGTAACTGTCTGCCCTCTTGTGATGAAACAGAGATCACTGTCATCAAAGATGTCACTACTGCGTAAGACCATTCAACTTCAATTCAAATTTTTAATCGTTTTGAACTTTATCTATTCTTCAAGTAACGGTGTTTACGTTACGTATCTCTGACAACCTAACCCGACTATAAGCACCTAAGCAAACTGTGACCTAATTGTATGTAGTTTCCGGATTCAATGTAAGAAAGAAACATTTATTCAGCTGCAGTGAGACATGCTTATGTACACGAGCTTAAATTAAAAATAAAATAAATAAAAAGTACAGAACTTGTAATTCCTAAAGAGTGTTAGGGAGTGAGTTTATAATACAAGCAGTAAAATATAATAAATTTATTCATACAACACTACACTAAAAACAGCTACACTCAAAGTGTTGTTCTTTTTGTATTTCTCATTGGCCAATAATATTCCATTTTTTCAGGCTTAAAGGAAAAGCTAACAAAAAAAGGGCGCCGGTTGAAATTGTACTGGCATATTTACCTACTGAAAGATTCAAAAGAAATGTTGTTAGAAGCCGGCTTGATTTAGTTGGTGAGAATCTCTGATTACGTTAATTTTTATTCAGATTACCTACTTTATATCTCCTTCACATAATGAAAACACGGCCTGCTAAAATTTTAATCCTGACATCCTTTAAAACAGTGGCATAAATGGAGATTCAGTTTCGATATTAGGATGGCATTAAAATTCTTAAAAGAAGATTTTTTAGAGACTTATATATTTTTCCTTTCTTGGAAAGGAAAATAACTTACTTTATAATAGTAGATTTATATTTTTTGTACTATAAAATTTTCAGTGTCAGTGGGAGGTACAACAGGACTGTTCGTGGGCGCCAGTTTGCTCAGCTTCTCTGAGCTCTTTTTCTTTTTCACTGTCCGTTTCATTAGCAACGTCTGGATGGAAAGGAAAAAGAGATACGATGTTGCAGCAACGAAACCTGTAGACGCGCCAACCGTGCAAGAATTGCACGAAGTTGAAGAAACTGGACCACATAACACTGTGAAAAACGACGTTCCTCAAGGAGCGTATCTTACGAGTGGAATACGTCAGTATCATATGATACCCCAATTTTTAAAAAGATCTCGGAAGCAAGTTTCAATAAAATTTAGCGACACGGAAACAAACAAACACACAGATATTATCTCACAGTAAATTTTATTACATTATCTCACAGTACTTTATTGAAGCCGTCCGCGGCCGGTCGCAGTGGACTCTCTTCTGTCTGTCTTGTGATGAAACAGAGATGTCATCATCAAAGAATGTCACTACTCCGTAAGACCATTTTGCTTTTATGTCTTTGGGAATGTCTTTACTTAACTAACTTATCTGCTTTATATTCATAAAAATATCGGAATCAAAATATAGTAGGTACCTACACCTATGCTCGTTATTTCACTCGATTAGCAAAAGTGTTTTATTCGCGTTGTGGTTTTACATGATTGAAAATAAACCATTGCTTTATGATTCTACCATGAAATAAATAACATTTGAGAATGTTTTTTGATTCAATCCTACTTTTCCCGGAAATGATTCACACTATAATTAAGTAGATACCTACATTTATACAAAACTAGCTGACCCCGCAAACGTTGTTTTGCCATAAAAAAAAATTTAGGGGTATGAAAAATAGATGTTGGCCTATTCTCAGACCTCCCCGATAAGCACAAAAAATTTCATCAAAATCGGTCAAGCCGTTTCGGAGGAGTATGGCAACGAAAACTGTGACACGAGAATTTTATATATTAGATAATAATAATGAATTTCCTTTCCTTATTGAGTTCCTGACGGGCACCGCAGTATACCTACCTACCGTGTTACACCTCAAGTGTTATATCACAATAATGTAACATGATTCAAAGGTACTTCATTACGAAACGGTCCAGTCACCAAGACTACTAGATAGATATGTGTGCACTTTCTGGAAGTGGCCCAGTTACCAATAACTGGTCTGTCTGTTGGTACAGGAAGACATCGGTTAGACTCGATGTAGCCCATTACTCTCTACAGACAACTCATCTCGTATGATTTGAACTCAATTATAGGAGGAAAGTAATCTAAACTGACTTACATTCGGTAACTTTTAAGGGCCAGTTCTTTATACTTAAATTTAAACTTTAAATATTTATCGGTCTTACATTGTTGGGAAGTTTCCCAACATGACAACGACATCGTGCAGTTTTCTAATAAGAAAATCCAGCAGGTCTGATCGAGGATTCAGAAGAATTAGGCTACCGGAGACAGGCACCATGGTTTAGCGGACTTTAACGACAAAAACTAGACTTCAAAAAGTAAGTATATGTGAAGGTTTTATAATAAAATACAAATTTTAAGGTCAATCGCTATATTTTATTTTATGTAACAGACTCAATAGCTAAAGTAGTGTACTTTAACAAAGGTACCTTTAACTTACTTCACTAAAATATAAATTTAATAATCATAAAAATATGAATACTGATCAATTAGATTATAAGTACTTAAACAAGTAAGGTTGGGATCACAAAGGTCAGCGATAGTTGTAGAAAGGTGGTTATTATAGTCATGCCACAGAACACCTACATAATAAATAGCACTAGTCATGCTTGAATTTAATTGGCCACCATAGAATTCAGATTTTTTATGTAGGTACATATGATAGCCGTAGTATGGCCAGTATTAGACTTAGAAAAAAAATATTAAACAACAAATATTAAAAAAAAACTGATAAGAAAAAAAAATACTTTGAAATAAATCAAACTAAAGCAAACCCATAATTTTGTTACATTATACAATTGTATATTTTCTTCTGTACAGAGCATTTAAATAAATAAATATTCCTGGACAATTTCACACAACACCATCTAGTCCCAAACTTAGCAGAGCTTTTACTATGGGTACTAGACAATGGGTAAGTATACATAATACTTATATACCTACTTCTTTTTGTAAATACATACTTAAATTATACATATAACAAACACCCAAACAAACACAAACACAATGTTCATAACATAAAATATATTTGTGGCCTGTGGGAATCGAACCCACCACCTCGTGATCAGCAGTCCGTCACGCGGACCTCTAGACCACAGACGTCGTCAATAAAACTTAGATTCTAAAAATTTTTTTAATATAGATGTTATCTTCATAAAAAAGGTAGATAGTATCATTAGTAAAATTTTATAATTTAAAAGTAAATTACTTAGACAACTTTTGCTTTACGAATCACGGTGAGTTGTCGTGGTACAAAAAAGTAATACTACCTACCATGTTTTGACCTCAACCTTTTTAAACAATATTTAAGTGTGTACGACCAGATACATCAGAAGACTTTAAAATTATTATTTATTTAGGCCGACGAATTTTTTTAAGAACAAACAATCGTGAATGAAAACCATTACAAAACTCCGTTCTACAAAATTTTAGTACCTCTTTTAATCTACGTACCTCTTTCCTCCTTATAATACTATGTGCAACTACAAATTCATTCGAAATAATTTAGTACCTAATAAAAAAGTCAAAGTACTTTTAAATAACTTATTCCGATAATTATTTATACAAGAAAGAAGAATTCTAGTATTACAAACAAACAAAAAAAAACAATTACAATTGTTCTATAACCGTCATCCTTAAACTTACTGTATTGTAACAAAATTATCATTAAATTTATAAATTCGACATAATTAAACATTCATTTCAATTTTCTCATTATGAGATTAAAAAAAAAATTATTGTTGATACATTTAATATTTTAAAATCTTCTAAAATCTACTTGTAATTTAGTTAATTAATAGCATGGATAAAATAAAGTCCATGGTTAATAGTACCTAAACATCGTAACAATACTTTCAAAACTTAAAGAAGAAGGTCCCTAAGTTCAGTCAACAATTTCTAAAGTCTAAAAGTTCAAGATATCCTAGCTTGATGCTAAATAGACACGCTAAATCCACCAATTAGAATGAGAGCAAAAAAGTCCCCAACTTACTTATCATTAAGACATAACAGAACATATTATAGGTTGTATGCGATCACATTTCCAATAATAGACCGACTACGGTCGCAGTGATACTATAGCCGCAAATAAATAATATTAAAAAAAATAGGTTGATCGTTTGGGCTAATTTCTATGTAAACATTTTAAAATAACAACGAACCCAAGTATATAATGATAAAATGTCGAGTATCTACTTTCCAGACGACGTGTTCATAGGATCGTTTTCAAGTTCTCCAAATTCTGGACGAGGACCTCGAGTATCAGGTCCGTCTCATCAGCAGCCAGCGGCTGCAGTGTCCATGGAGCTGAAACTTCCTGTACCTCATGCAGTGCCACTGCGGGATCTGTTGCATGCGGCGAATTGCTTCCATCTGTAACAAAACAATACATAGATCTAATACATAGATCCTTACAAAGGCACCTACGAGGGCTTTTCCCCGACCGCCGACTTACACAGTGTTTTGAGGCAAATCTATCGATTGAACAGTATTTAATATTCATGTGTTTATGGTATAGGTATATATACACCGAAGCAATTACTATTCGAATTCTATTTGGCTGAAGCTGATTGGCTAGAGCATGTCGAGCCTAACATATTTCAGGTACCTACGCTGGCGGCTGAGTGGCATTTTTCCAAACCATTTATTATATGGTATATTGTAACGGGAGGTTAAAGATAAATTATTACTATTATAATCTAATATATAAAATTCTCGTGTCACAGTTTTCGTTGCCATACTCCTCCGAAACGGCTTGACCGATTTTGATGAAATTTTTTGTGCTTATCGGGGAGGTCTGAGAATAGGCCAACATCTATTTTTCATACCCCTAAATTTTTTTTTTTATGGCAAAACAACTTTTGCGGGGGCTGCTAGTAGATATATAATAATTGATACAACTGATAAGATACGATTATATTGATTACCTACTACCCTAATAGCTGTGCAAGCATGCGATGCAATACTTATTATATTTTTTGTCAGGAGCCGTCGCGGTCGCGCACAAATCATAGTTTCATTCTATGAATGATAGCTATAGGAAGGCGATCATTGTAATTTAAAAAAAAAATAATTCTTAAAATAATAAAACGTTCACAATGAAATACACAAAATTATATTATTGTATTCTTTTACAACAAACAACGTTACCGCTACAAATCTACCGCGTAGCCATAGGTACCTACGGAAAAATGATCAAGGCTTGACGCTTGCTCGTCTTTCCCGTAGCTCGTATAACAATGCTACGAATCCATTTTTTTTTCGTAGTATACATACATACACTCACGCCTTTTTCCCATGGGGGGTAGGCAGAAACTAAAGAACGCCACTTGCTACGATTCTTGCATACTAGTAGTATTATTATGTTATTAGTATTAGTATTTTCGTAGTATAGTAGTTAGGAAATAAGAATTCGATGTGTTTTATAGGAATTACGTCACAATACACGCATATATAGAAAAGTTATCATGTCCCCATGGTTGCTATTGTGTTCCATCTAATCTGGAAATTACGTTTGTTCTCGCAGTTTGAAAAACTATGTTTACGTAAATACTGACTGAAATGTGTAATCATGAGCGTAATGATGACTTCTTAATGTTTTTGTCATTGGTAATACTCGTAATAACGTGCGCGAAACCAAAGGGTTAAAAAAATAATATAATAACTTTATTGAATCAAATATGTACGATACTTTTTAATGTTTAGGCAATCAATAAAGTAATAGACCTAGATTTATTCGAATGCAATTTGATTTAGTCTTTAAAATCATACATAAAAAATAAACATGCACTATTTATTATTACGGCCTTGTTCTTTTATGAAAAGATTAAAATATAAATATCTAAGAAGTATTTTCTGAAATTCATACATTTGCCTTACATATAGGCAAATGTATGAATTTCAGAAAATACGATATATTTACTATGATATATTTACAGCCAAATTAACTTATAACTTTATTTTGTAGATTTAAGTACCTACTTGCCATACATTTTTGTAAATAAAAAAAACTCACATAATCTATTTTTCCCGCCCGAAACGGGAATGCCTCGCACATAAAGATTGAGCACAAAATGATTCCAAAAAGTAAACACATATACTGTAATTTCATTTTCACAAACACTGACAATGGTCAACTTTTCAAACAAACGAATTTACGAGAAGCGTTGTTCTTCCCAATTTACGTCCAGCTGGCGCTTAGTTGTTATGAGGAATGTCTGGATAGCCGCGATTCCAGCATTTATAAAGCATAGACGCCTACTCACTTTCTTCCCGGCGCGCATCCAGACAGAACGTAATAACTAAGTCTGTGTAATTAGCTCATTAGTTAATGTACATACCTGAACACTAAATAATATGACACAGTTACTTTATTATGTAGTTAATAAAATAAAATAAGTACAGTGAAAATCAAGCATACCCCTTTTTATAAACTAGACTGTGTGAGTGACTAGATTTACCTAAAAAAATCCAAGGGCAATTAACCCTTGCGTAGTCGCTGCTACGCGGCTTCTACGCGCGCATACGTTCGACGAATGCCTACGCGGGAACGCCCAGTGTGTAAGAGCCCTAAATAAGTGGTCAGTCTAAAAACAATACAGTTTTGAAAGAAAGTAAACTAATAGATCATTGCCTATTATTATGTAGTTTTTTTAAGCACATAAATTCTTGTGTGCTTAAAAAAACGTGTGCGAAAGAAGATAGGGATTGTAGAAGGTAGTTATTCAACTACCTTCTACAATCCCTATCTTCTTTCGCCCTCTACAATCCCTATCCCTCTATGATACACCATTGATGAAAATTAGGTTATTTATAAACAAAATGCTTTTCACAGTTATGATGAACGTGAATTTGAATTCCATAGCAGCAGGTTTAAGTACTAACTGTAATATCATTTTAATTAAAAGTATTAGGTAGCTACCTATCTAATAATCTGTGATTCTTTGTTCAACGGCAGCAGAACAATAGTCTATTCTTGGTGAGATAAGATATGCAAGGCTTTTGTTGTTCGCACCGCGCCGTACAACCAATGTAAAATGGATGTAAAGAAATTATTTTCTACGCTTCTAGTCTACGTCTAACCTATAAGTGTTTTGTATTGGAAACACTCTTTCATCTAATTATTTTTAACTACAAACAGGAAAACAACACCGTTTGAAAAGTTGTATGAGAGAGGAGACAGTTATATAATGCTTTATGTGTATGAACTTCGATGACACATGTATTCAAAGGAAATTATAACATACATACATACACTCACGCCTTTTTCCCATAGGGGTAGGCAGAAACTAAAGAACGCCACTTGCTACGATTCTTGCATACTTCTTTCGCTTCGACCACATTCATACATCTTGTCATACATACACGCCGGTTGCGAGTACTACGCACCTGACCTTTTTGAAGAACCTCACCAATAAGGTCGGTATAAGTTTTTCTAGGGCGTCCCCTCTCGGCGGTTCCACTGACATTCGCCATATAAATCCTTTTTGTTAGTTGCCTTTCATCCATTCTCTCGACATGCCCAAACCATCTAAATCTGTTGTAAATACCTTTTAACGGTTTCAGATATGTATTAACAGACAAGGTGTTGCTGGGGAGTTTCTTAGTCGTAGCATAAACACTAGGAGGCGGTGAAGGGTGGTTTTATATGGGCTGTATAAATGTAAAAATTATGTTCATACAGTACTACTTCGTACAATAATGCTTGTATTATTATATTATTAATATGTTTTTGTATTTTTAAAATTCAAACACCCAATTTTCTTGTTTGCACCGTAAACAACCCTAGTTTGTCCAATGCAGTGTTGTCCATCCAAAGGTTGCCGGGAAGAAATCGCAGCCAGCGATAAGGCCGCCCATTGTATGTCTTCAAATACAAAATGTGTTTATGTGTCTGTATATTACTTAATTACTTGGTGTAATATAAAGTACCTATTAAATAAATAAATAAAGCGATAATTTTACCAGCGTCCAACAGCTATCACATAGTCCGTGGCCTACAGACAAACTCAGTCACTGTACGTATGTGTACTGGATAAGTATAAGTTGATGGAGTAGCCGCTATTGGTCATCGATGCACGCAAAGGAAGCTGAGGAACGGACTGAGAGATAACCACCGCTATCCGATAGTAGTCGGGAGATGCAAGATCCCTTCCAGACGACAAGACTGTATTTCACCAGTCAAAGAAAAATGACTGAAATGATTTTGGTGACCAAGTCGGTATCGAATCTGTCAAATATTTTGTTTGGGAAACCTAGTTCTGTAAATGGCTACTAGAGGCGCCATCCTTAGGCGTCTAGCAGTCACTCGGTACTGTTAGTGTTTCCAAATGAATAAATTTAATGAACTGCAACTAAGTAGTTCTGACTTTTCAAATCTATTTTAATGGTCTAATTGAAATAAAATATTTGACTTTGAACAAAAATATCTCATGAAATTAATTACTACGTAAGTAATAGGAACTTCCCAAACAAAAAAAACATCATAATTATATTCATAATCATAACTGTTAACAAACCTCAATTGAATTGTTTGTCTGAAACTTGATCACGAGTCGTTTTATGCCGCGAGTAAATTCTTCCGCGAACTGCAATGAGGAACATTGAGTCAGATGGTGTAATTGGATTAACCTCTTACTCCTGCGAATTCCTATATTACGTGGCATGTGAGATTTTTCGAGACCTAAACTAGTTTCTCGAATAATAAAGTCTAATTTAACCCTTCCTTGCCCCGTCACCCGCTTCATGACTGCCTATGACTTCATTATTTCCTACCTAATATTAAAATTCAATAATAACACACTCCCCTATCCCAGTCCAGGTCTCTCTATCCTGAGCTTCTTGATACCATGTTGGCAAAAAGCGATCAAGATCATCTCGCCAACGTCTCCTCACCCGACCTCGCCCACGAATAGCATTAGACCCACCTTGTATAGCTACCCTCGCCCACCTGTCCGGTTGCATGCGACTTACGTGACCAGCCCAACGCCACTTTAACCTTGCAGTTTGGACACCCACATCTACTATGCCTTTGCCTGCAGTGGGACGCAAAAGAGGCTACATAGCATAGAATAGAATAACACTTTAATATTTACCATCGTGGCAAACCCATCCATGATAAAAAAACACTGATCTAAGCTAACTATACGCATGTAGTTGTTTTGTCGGAGTTGATGTGGCACAGGTTGTAGCGAATATAATGGTGCAAGGGATAGCAAGGGATATCAAGTGCGGTCTTGAGGCCTAAGTACAGATTTTCGCTCCAGGTTTTGGTTGTTTATTTATTTATTATTATTATATTATTGCGACGGAGAAATTCTAATGTGTAAGTTTAATTTAGCCACTTCTTGATGACAGTACTTACTGCCAGTACACTCGTAGCTGAAAAGATAAAAAAATTGTTTACAAGTAGTAGCGGTCACATGTAACGAGCTTATTAGTATTCTGACGATGTCTGTAGTCCAGTGGTTCGAGTTTCGGACTGCTGAACACAAGGTCGTGGCTTCCACACAACACAAATATTTATGTGTTAAACATAAGCGTTTGTGTTTGTCTGGTTTTTTTTTTATAATAATTTATTATTGCAATCTATCATTCTTGCAGATATTCAGCAATATGTTTGATAATATTAAAGGGGTTTGTACGGGAGCTGTCCAGTGACTGCTCCGTTTATTCTTAGTGCCTCTTAAATAAGGTCTTGGGGAATCTTTCTCTTTAGTCTTCCAGCGACTGTTTGTGTTTTCATCAGATTTACTGCTAGTGTATTTGGATGATTTGTAATTCACTCTTTGTATGCTTTTAACCTTTCTGTAATTTCACCTATTACAGTTTTGACGCATAGGTCGTCATGGAGTCTCTTATTTGAGACCTACCAAGGTGCGTTTGTTATCATTCTTAATATTTTTGACTGGAACCTTTGAATGATTTCAACATTTGATTTTGCTGCTGAGCCCCATAGTGGTAGGCATTATTATGCATTTATATAGCAACAATTTGTAATGGAGTGAGAGCTTAGATTTTTTATCCAGTAGCCAGTACATTGTGTGCAGCTGTCGGCCCATAGCCAGCCGCTTGGTTAAAATGTGCTTCTTCCAAGTTAGGCGTATATCTAAATATATTCCAAGATATTTGACTTTGAGTGTTTGTCTGGATGATTTTTATCTTTTATTAGTATGTACAAAAAAATGTATGAAGTGTTATATCCATTGTCTAACCCATAGTGCTTACTGCTTAGTTTGGGACTATGTAAAATGTCCCAAATATTTATTTATTTATATTATTATTCTAATCAATCGCACAAATTAAGTTAGTGCGTCGGATTAGGCTTATCACGGTCAACCAAGCCAGACGAGCTGGCTAGGGCGATTCCGCTTGATATACCTATTGAACAGCTACGGCTTAAGGAAGTAATTTTATCACACAATATTTACACGTCAAGTACACCGTTTAGAGGGAAACCTTAGCAAATTAGAAGGCATTAGACAAGCACAGTGACCATAAATTATGCAAAATTATTATTTTAAATATCTAAATTTGACCTGCCTCATTAGTCTAGTGCCCGTAAGCTCGACTGCTACGATAGAGGTCCTGGGTTTGATTCCCAGGTCGAGCAGTGTTATTGGGTTTTTCTATGAAATTCTCAGTAGCAGCTCGGAGTTCGGATTTGTGCCCGGTTGGTAGCAATAAGGTCACCCCCTATTACTTGGAACCCAATCTGTATACAATTGTACAGCTCTGCCTAACCCTTTGGAAATACAGGCGTCATGGTATGTTATGTTATCTAAATTCAAATTTTAACTAAAATACAGCAACTGACCTAATCCAAGTACTTACAAAAACTTAAGGTATTTGAAATTAAACTTTAACGTTATTATAATTAATTTTAATTTTAATAATAATAATAAATTGATAAATCAGTGGTGATATGACCACATAAGAAATATAATTAAGTATCGTACCTCTTTTAACCCGTGAAGGTAACAATAGTAAAAAATAGTTAAGGGGCCTAACGATTTCTAAACTTTTCGAACTACTTACCAACTTTCTGAAAAATGCTTCTTCAGGATTCTAGGTATTACCACTGTACAATTTCCTTATCTATATCTATTATAGTACAAATATAATTACTTATATTAATTAAAAGAAGGAATACAAACCACGAAGGTCTACATGAATTATACAGCACACTTTAAAAATTGTAAGTTCAAAGGCTTCCTGCGAGGCCGTGAGAATGGTCACCCCAGCCGATATCTCGTATCGATCGAGAGTGAGACAACAAAGAAGCAACTATAGCTCTACCCTTCTCGCGTTTGTCGCATAAACATGAAAACACGACCTTATTTACCGGCAGACACTGCAAATTTACACACAAATTTCCAAATTCCTACTCTAGAAGAGTATAAAATACGAAATTAATCCTAAAGTGGTGTTTTGTAGTGTAATTCATTGAAAATGTAGTGAATTAGTGATGTTAGAGGTGTTATCGAAAGGGCTATTAATTCGATATTACATAGCGACAATGGTAAGTTATCTAATTTTGTTATTTTGTATAGCCTGCTCATTGTAAATAATCGAATGGGTACCAACCTATAACGCAATTACGTACTGAATTACGTAATTGCGTAAATTACACTTGGATTAAAAAAATGTTATGTCTGTGTAACAACGGCAGACAAACTACTTAATAAATAATGTTTACCCTGGAGAAATAAATGTATAAACGATGAAAATTATTTCATCGTTTTACACACGGTAATATAAGATGAGCAAAGCAAATTGGTTGATATAAATTATGATCATTATCTAAGTGTTCGGAAAATCTTTTATATAACGTGGAAATTGAAACTAGACCCAAACATGTGATTTTCCCCAAATTACTGCTGTCAAGATTAAGTACAGTAATTTGTTTTGAAAACATACACTAGCTGTATCTAAATGCATTAGGTATCTTCTCATCATTATTATTAGCTCATATATTTTGGTTAGAAGAATTGTCAGTTTATTAGCAGCAAAAGTTACCTTTCTCTGTAGATATGATCAGATTTAAAAATCTATTATGGCTAAACTTATGATATAATTGCCAGAACCTTGAAGATGTCAAGTGAAAGGAGCGAACGAAGCAAGATGAGCAAAGCGCTGAGCGCGCTCAGCGGCGGCGAGGCGTGCGGTGCGCGCTGGACGCTCGGCGCGCTCCTGCTGGCGCCGCTAGCCGCTGCCAACTCCAGCTACTGTGCGGTGCCTGCCGTCATGCTGCTAGCTATTTTCATTACTATTGCCAGTGAGTTAGCTATTCGTAAAACAAAACTACCTACCTACGATCTTTTCAACAAAAATGAGTAAGGTGTATAATAAATAATAATGGTAATTAGTGGAAAATCAATAACAATTTGACTGCTCTGGGACGCAAGCACGCAATACCAGTATCGTTACAATAAAGTCTCTATAAAACTGATCCTGTAGGCTTGTTTTTATTTTCATGTTACGATACATTTCTTACAGCGTTTACATGTAAAGATCTCAAAAAGCTTGCTGAAATACTCCCACCACCTAAAACATCGAGAGGTCGTCGAGAACGTAATCTACGCTCTTTCGCTGACTTCATGGCAATGTGGATGAGTTTCCTCTCCCATCTGGTAGCGGTCGCAATTTGTGCCCGTATCCTGAGCGCTACAGCGGACCATGTGACCGGCGGCCGCACAAGGAGGTGGTTGTTCGGGTACGAGACCCGAGCTCTGGGGGAACCCTGGCCTGATGTGCTGGGAGTCACCGTTGTCATGGTCGTCTGCGCCATGTTCATGTGCGGGCTCGAGGTGACTAAGATTATGTTAAAGCTTAATAGTTATGTAACATGTTTTCTTTCAGTTTTATCCAACAAGATTAGATCACTTCTCAGGCTTGAATGGTTTCGTAACAACAAGTGAATGTCCATTTTTAACACTGTTGTTACACTGTCATAATCGTTGCGCTCGATAAGTAGATCGATTACACTATGTTATTAATTAACTTAGTTAATACTATCTACCCATTTACCGCTAATAAGGACCAACAAATTGTGGAGCACTAACACTTAACCTATAAATCCCACCGATCAATAAAAAATAGTTTTTAATTATTTGGAATATGTAATAAGATAAAATCATTCAAGAATCCTTTAATTCCTGAACCGACTAATTACAGCCATAACACGAAACTTAGCAAGCCCTTTGAATTGAATCTGCTTTTTTTTTGTTTCAGGAGAGTATGATGTTTACTTTCATGCTGTTAATTCTACTATACATATTCAGCCAGTTCTTTGCTATATTTGGCCTTATTAACTTCGACATTGCCAATATTAATATGCCAATACCGATTACTGTGTATGAGGTAAGATATCAACCATAGTACAAGATATGGGTATATATAATACAAGAATGTGTTTAAATAATATTACTTATGTATTATTCAAATATTTTCAGCTATTTGCAGCAGGTGCACCGATATCTTATGCCTTCAATGTGGTGCTTCCCAGAGAAAGTGGTACTTTCAAGAAAAATCTTTTCCTTATGATTGGACTGCCTACCTTAGTACTGTCAGGATTATGTTTCCTTTACACTAACATGCTAAAAGGGCAAGTATATATGGTTTTACATAATAAACAACTAAATTGGTCAGTCAATTTTAAGAAATATTTAAAAAATATTAATATTCTTACAGCAATAGCATCGACGCAGCTTTGCCTGTCACCACTCTGCTGGAAGCGAGGGCTGCAGGCTGGGTCTGTCCAGTACTGGCCGCCGTAACTGTGGCTGGCATCTGTCTCGCTTTAACTGAACTCTGCCCCTTACTCTTTACTGTCCTAGTAGCACTGGCCTCGCCAGAATGGAAAGTGCTGACTAGGTCAATGACATATGAGAGTACCACCACTGGTAGCCCAGTCCTTGCCGTTTTCACTGCTGGTTCGTATTATACGTTAATTGCATTTAATCAAATAAAGGGGATTTACTAGACGTCGGCCAATTAGTAATAACGAGCGAATAAATCAGGGATGATGTCATTTAGCAACCCAACCGCGATACTCTGTGGGATAACTGGTTTTCGCTTAATCACGTAACTACTTACTAGAATTATGAAATTACCTACGGTCCTGATTCTCATTTGTGTGGGTGACGCCTTAATTGATGTATTATTTTACACTTTACAGGAAGTTTGGCTGCAATACTTGCATTTGCGTGTCCCCTGTCACACATGATTACCCTTATGAACGCGAGCCACTTGCTTGGTATCGCTATACAGGCGCTACATTTTGTTATTATGCGATGTGTACCTACTGCCGAACAAAAGGAGGCTGGAGGCGAGTGTCTAAATGTTGAATCTGTTGAGAACTGAATATTTACCTACCTATTCCTTTATTACCAGGTTTCCACTGATAAATACCTATATTGCAGATATTGAATACAAGCGTTTAGGAAGAGATGCTGCGCGCGGATCAAAAACATCTGGGAGTAAAGTTAAACGCGGCCTTTGGTTTATTCCATCTGCTATTCGCCACACCAAGACCCTCGAGAGCATAAAATCGAAAGTGACAAAAGGTAGTATTTACTATAGTTCCTTATAGGTATATTAGCGACCCGCCCCCTCTTCGCACGGGTGCAATGTACTAATAATATACATGTAACATAACATACCATCACGCCTGTATTCCCAGAAGGGTTAGGCAGAGGTGTACTAATGTACACCCACATTTCGCCGGTATGTTTTAGGTCCCATGTAATAGGGGCGAGCCTATTGCAACTAACTGGGCACGGATCCAGACTCCGAGCTGCTACTGAGAATTTTATAGAAAAACCCCAATAACACTTTGCTCGACCTGGGGATCGAACCCAGGACCTCTAGCGTAGCAGTCGCGATTAGGACCACTAGACTAATGAGGCAGTATAATACTAGTATTATACATATAAACCTTCCACTTGAATTACTCTATCTATCTATCTATTAAAAAAACTGCATCAAAATCCGTTGCGTAGTTTTAAAGATCTAAGCATAAATAGGGACAGACAGCGGAAAGTGACTTTGTTTTGTACTATGTAGTGATACTGGGCCCCAAGATACAGACAAATATCGTGTTTGAGGGTCACTATCCATATATTTTTAATGTTTTTTATAAGGTACCTACAAAAAAAAACATATTATTGTTAGTATTCGTATATGTATACCCAGTGAAACGGTGGACTGAATAAATTTATTACCTATTTATATAATTTAACCCGAAAACCTATCTGTCTTTCTTCATTCTTATGAATGTTGCTTCTAAAATAAAACAGTTGGTTAATAGCTAGGTACCTTACAACGCTTGCCTGCAATAGATTGGGCCGGCAACCCATCAGCAACTCCTCCGATGTTGCAGATGTCTTTGGGCGGCGATGACCGTTTACCATCAGGTGGCTCGTCTGCTTGTTTGCACTTGTCAATACATAAAAATAAAATAGACGCTATCTAATGTAATAAATAAGTATTCTTGAACAATTTTACACAGCACCATCTAGTCCCAAACTAAGGAAAGCTTGTACTATGGGTACTAGACAATGGATATAATACCTTCTTATACATATACCTTATATACCTACTTTTTTTTTGTAAGAAACACTGTGCTACCTTAATATCTTCATTTCTTTTTAGAAACAGAGGAACGAGAGTGCCTTCTGCTAGACGAATACGCAGGCTGTCCAACAGAAGAAAATGACCCAATGACGAGCAGCAGCTGTGTACCGATGGCCACGGCCGAAGTGGTCGATGTAGGATCTGACGGCGAAGCCAGTGAGCAAGAGCTGTCTTCAGGCGACGATTCCACAGATATTGACGCTGTGGTTAAGGAATACAGAGATAGAATACAAGTGAAGTTTTATATTTATCTAGTCATGAATAGACGAGAAATCAACGTAACATAGCAGTCAGGCCAACCGTACCACATTTATACTCTTGTTGCTGTTGCTATAATTCATAAAAAAATTAACCGCTACCGTTAATTTCTTTTTTTTTCGTAAACTATTTAGTATTCTTTCTTTTAGCTAGACTAAATAAATAGCTAGGACTGCATTACTCGATTTACAAACTTCAAAAATATAATTCAAGAGCTTTACGGGAGTTCTCTGAAGTGTGCAGGATTCAATGAGCATCAAGATCAATTAATTTCTAATCCGAACCTAATCTAAACGGTTTTTCTGACTACCGCAAGACAAGCAGGACGCTAGCTATTCTATGCCACCATCTTTATATCAATACTATTAGGGTCTAATTACGTAATATTTCAAGGTGGTGACGTCAGTCCCTGAGTCGAGTGCGCCTTCTCCACCATGTGTACGCGGTGCACGCTGGTCGGCAGCCGGCGTCCTCATACAACTGGTAGCAGATGCTCTAATCGCAGCAGCCTTCTGCAACGAAGCCATCAGACTGCCTATGTTCTCTACTGGGATACCACGTAAGAATATTTGTTTGCCTATTTGTACAATGAGGGAAGTCAGTTGCAAATCAAAACCCGCAGCGACCAGTAAGGAAAAGGTAAATATGGAAACCATATTCAGTAGTAAATATTGACGAGTCGCGATGCTTTCTATAAAAATAAAAATATTATCATTGCAGCTCGATAAGAAACTGGGTCTAGCCATACTTAGTAGTTAGTAGGAATACGAATTATAGGCATTTGCTTTAATTTTATTATAATAAATTCTCCTGTTTGTTGCAGTATGGATCTCTGGAGCCTTCATATGCGCGTGGCAGCCAGCTCATAACTTGGGTATGAGAAAGGCGCAAAGCATACAAGGTTCCATAACCATACTGACTGCTTTACTGTTCCTTACACCGTTGCTACTGGATTCTTGGCCAGCTATTACACTCTTCGCAGGCGCTGGTGAGCATTTTTATTTTTTCATAACTTCGTATTATGCATGCTTCATGGAACAAACCTAACATACATTTCAAGAGAAGTATAGTGGGAGTAATTCCACTCAAATTGGAGCTGCCCGACTGGGGAAGTACTTCCGCCTTGCAGAAAGTCGAAGTGAAATAATACTGCTTTGAGCTGTGTTGTGTGTGTGTTGCCAGTGCACCACGAAGAAACGTGTTGGGGGTGGGGGACTATGATCCTCGTACTGCCAACCCAGCTATTCCTCTTTCGTTTTATAGGGTCGGCAACGCGCAAGAGATACATCTGGTGTTTGCCACATTAGTGGTATAAAAAAAAATACGTTTCCAGAAATGAATGTAATGAATTCTAGGTGTAGTGATATACGCTCGCTGTGAACGTTGGTGCGGCGACCTGGCCGTGCAGCAAGCTCGCAGTGCTATGGAACGACGCAAATTGAGACCCGTGTCTGCCACCATGCCACTCACTGGCGCCCGTCTGGCACACATCGACACCGTCTATATAGCCAGGTACATATACAACTAGTAGTTAGAAAAGCGAGGGAGTCATGAAGAACGCTCATGTCTTCTACACTCCACGATCACGTCATCTTCCATGGAGAGCTTGCGACGATGAGAGGTTAAATTGATATGTACGCTATCGTGGAAACGGGATTAGGCATATTTAAAAGTTAGACGAGTAGGTAGTTGGTACGTATTCATAAAGGCGAACTACATAATTATATAGCAATTAAACCTATTGATTAAAGGACGGAACTTCTTCACTTCACTTGTTTGTCTTCTCATCTCTCTTCTTCGTCACTAATCTGGAAAATCTCTATAAAGTCGTTCTGTGTAACAATGGCTTCAAAGCTCAATTAGATACCTCATATTTAACTTAGTTGTAGGTACGTCCCTACTTGATAAAATAATCAGTCTGGTATAGGATAGGACTAACAAGTAACAGGGACCCATTTAATTTCAAAATTTTCATTTTCATTACCTCTCATTTGTCTAGTATTCGTAAGCGCGATTAGAGACACTAGAGAACGCGGGTTCGATTCCCAGGTCAAGCAGTGTTAAATTGTGTTTTTATGAAATTCTCACTACCAGCTCGGAATTTCAATTTATGCCATGTTATATATTTATGTTAATAGGAGTAAGATCTAAAACATACATTCGCTGTTTCGCTGGTACCATATGACCCTCGAGAAATACAGGCGTGATGCAAAATATAACGTTTCAGATGACAAGAAGACGACTCGGATACGAGTCTGGATAATCTATTAGACGCGGAAGAAGAAGAAGTAGATCCTGATGGAGAATGACAACAAGCTGGTGCCATTATAATCATTGACCCTTAACTGACTCATTACTTTATTCCAGTATTTATGTTTGAATTCAATTTGGACAAGTTGGCAATTACAGTAGGACAATCATGTCGATTTATGGTTTAATGGACGCGATAAAAATAACTCTGCGGATTTTTAATTAGACTATAATAAATATATATCTAATCCAGGTAGATTCATCATAGATAATGAATCAAGATTTGAACATCTTGATTCATCTTTCACAACAAGCATTCACTTTGAATTCTATAGATAGTTGAAGAGTAACTTCAGAATGTTATACTGTTAAACTGACAATTTGTATATTACCTACCATTAAAAGTACTTATATGACGAAGAAAGAAACAAACGAACGAATGAATGAAGAAAGAAAGAAAGACAAACTCTCGTCTTTTCATGCCTTGAATGCTATATTGGTATACGTAAAAGGTATGGCTACTTATGAATTAAAATCATAGCGTTGTCAAAATTCAGTAGATACAGGCAGTTAATATTTTTGCTTCAGCTCCAAGCGGGAATTTTATATTTGCCATCGCACATCAACATTGGGATACGAAAACCCTTCAATATTAAATTGTATTGTAGTGCCTAAAAAGTTTAGATAACCATTAATCATGTTGTGCGAGTATTGATGCTATTAAAATTTGTTAGAATAAAATTATCGACAATACCATTAGGTACTTACCTACCGAGTTACCCTGTGATGTTACCCGTATAAGTATAGGTACACTCACACTCAAAGAAGGAAATTAAATATTTCTCTACAAAATAAATTCTAGTATTAGTGTAATATTTATTAAATTAAATGCTAGCTTGTTGCTACTTTGTTTTTCGAAATTGAATCATGATAAAGTGTAATGTGAAGTGTAAATAAGGTATTATAAAAGATTTTTTATGTATCGTACATCATCCGTCCATTTCGCCATTGCCATGTGGGCACGCTTTGCCTGATGCAATTATTATTCACGTGTAAGAATTTTGTATGAAAAAAAAATCGTCTTATTTTTTCACTATCGATGTTAATTGTAGGTAAATCAAAGTTGTAAATAAATTAAAGATTTATAAAAAATGTTAACATAATATAATAATAATAAATAGAAAATGACATAGCCTTTGAAATAAAAGATATTTAAATTTTAAACGGTTTTGAACATAAAATTCAAGTTGCAATTATTAGCATT
This sequence comes from Acronicta alni, assembly GCA_964056405.1. Lineage (NCBI taxonomy): Eukaryota > Metazoa > Arthropoda > Insecta > Lepidoptera > Noctuidae > Acronicta > Acronicta alni. The sequence goes on along the minus strand of OZ043927.1, from coordinate 7,958,461 downwards.
GTTATCTACTGTAAGTAAATCGGCCTACACGATGCATAGAAATAATAGATGTATGATCGTGATTAATTTAGCAATAAAAATTCTGATTCGCATCACAATAATTGTTTTATTCCATAAATCTAAGACATTATTTAAACTTTTATTTTTCTAACAAGTGCATTCTGTATACCTTCTCAGCTTCTTTATCTTCAAATGCGGGGTTGAAATTAACATTTACTATTTGTTTAAAACCTTCATTAGTTGTTGGCTCAACATATTTGTTTCTGAAACAAGAATTTGAACTGTAACAGTTAGCTTTGCAGACGCAACGCGAATCTCTTCGCCCTTTTATAGGTAGTTTGCCGTGAGCGCCGCCGCCGTCAGGATTACTACTAAGGGAGACGCATCTACATCTACAAATTATATAACATATTATCTAAATATGTAACAAATTTGGACAACAACCTAAACGCCTTCACTTTTTATTCAAACTGTAACTTAATAAAAAAAATCGATGTATTTTCTATCCTGAAATATCATGTCATTTTCAGAATAGAAAATGACATGGAAAAGAAGATGCACACTACTGCCAGCGCCCATGTAGATTGCAAATGGATGGATAACAATATAGACAGCACGCTTGGCGTAGCGGGTAGGGTGGGGTGGTCACCCCGCCACTACCGCTGCGCCAGGCCCATAATTCACGAGACAAATCTTTGTAGGATCCGCAAATACTTGTTTCGAGTCGAGTATACCGAACAGAGGTAGGACATACTGGGAGTAATTCCACTCAAATTGGAGCTGCCCGACTGGGGAAGTACCTCCGCCTTGCAGAAAATCGAAATGAAATAACACTGCTTTGAGCTATGTGGAACGCTGCTCAAGGTTGCCAGTGCTCCTCAAGGAAATGTTGTGTTGACAGTGGCGGGACTTTGACCCTTATACTGCCAACCCAAGTAACCCAAATATTCCTCTTTCGTTTTACAGGATCGGCAACGCACAAGTAATACTCCTGGTGTTAGAAGCGTCTATAAGCTACGTTAACCGCTTACCATCAAGTGGGCCTTATGTAAGATATTTCTAAATGGTACTGAGGTATCTTTTTGTATTTTTTTGGCATTTTCCATGCTAAGATTTTAAAATTATTTAGAAAAGGAATAATTCGACCGCGGGCAGGATTCGAACCTGCGTCTTCTGGCTAGGTACACCAGACGCTATGACCACTAAGCCACCGCGAACCTGCAACACTGCCAAAAAAATAAAAAAAGATAGAAGGTAAGGTGGCATCGTTCGACATTGAACTAACTGTAAAGTAAGTCGTGTCGGGTGAAAAGCAAAAACTTGCTTTTCAATAGGTGTTACTGACGTCACCATAAAGACGTAAATTCAGTATGTGAAGGCAAAATTCGACATTATGGTATGTATCGCGGTGGCTTAGTGGTACTAAGGTTCTAAGATAAGCTCATAGCTTGAAGCTATTAGATATTAATTACACAACATAAACTTCATCCTTCCTTTAACAAATAAGGCATGAACTGACAGTCTGAAGAGTCTTAAATTTAACTGCACTTACTTGTAAGTATGGTACACAATGTCGTTGACTGGAATGTGGTTGATTTTCATCAGTTCTCGGAACTTGTTATTGTGTTTCGCGTGAGCTATGCTCACCGTCATCTTCGCGCATCGGCAGTCTACCTTCATTTCTCTTGCAAGTGACACCCAACGGCCGCGAGATTCTTTGTCAGGATTAGTGCTGTCCACTACAACACTTTTACCTCGCTATAACAATGTAACAATAAGTGAATAAGAATGTAAGATTGTTGTAATATAATTATTTACAATTTAATCAAGTGTTATGGTCACTGCTGGTAGAGCAAATTCAATGCATCCACAGTCTACTATATTTAAGTGATTTTAATGCATCAAGTGAATTACTGTGGAAACCCTCATGGTTCGATTACCGCGAGCGAGGTAGGTAAGTCAGACTCGTATCTGCTAATAATGGAACCTCCTCAAACCAATATTAGAGCACTTGTGGTTTGTAAATACATTTAACACTCCCAACTGGTATTTCCAACATTTGCAGTTCTAACTTAGAACTGGAAATGTATGACATCAACCATGTAATATAGAATCTGTCAGGTTACAAGATAAATATAATGATAGATAAAGATTTGATGGATAAGCCATTAGTAGCATAATTTTCTAAAAGTAATTACTTAATAATTGAATGTTTTAACAAACCTGAAGTAACTTTGTTGCTTCAGCAGCACATTTTTGCCATGAACCAAGAACATCTCTACACACTGCAACATAGTTATATCCAGATTTCTTTTCAATTTGGCTGGCTACAAACGATTTTCCGCTACCAGGATATCCAACTAAAACAATTATCTAGAAACAAAAGACAGTATATATGAATTTTCAGTGCCTAAATACTGTAATAAAAAAAATATAAAAAAAAGTAGTTTAATTTTGTGTGTAAGATGTATGTATAAGTGAGTTTCAAAATAAAAGAAATAATAAACTCGGGCGCCAGAAACTCACTCCTGTAAAAGATATGCTACCGGATACTAACCAACGGAGAGATTGAACAATTAATCTGCCGGTGGGAGGATACAAATAAAAGGCTTATGCTCTTTTGTTTGTCTTATAATTTGCCTGTAGGCTGCACAAAAATTTAACACACTTAAAGGCTTAAATTTTAACTATAAAAATAATAGTACTACATTAAGGTTATTATTGGTATTATTGATATTATTGCATCTCACTGGATTTTTATAATATAGGTACTTTAATATATTTGCCTCCCTCCTGACATCCCGGCGAGGCGTGACGCAGACGAGGACGTTAAATAATAAGTAAGAGGAAAATATACATACGAATTATTGGAGTACTTATAAAAATACGTCCTGATGAAAAAAATATATCATGGTGAAAAACATAAGTCCGGTCAAAAACGCCGAGGCGTTTTCCGAACCAAAAACAAATTATAATTCCACCATTATGTGGATAAAACGGCTAAATTATGCCAATAAAATATGGAACCATCACAATAGATTTAGCCTTTAGGCTTTAATTTAAATCCAAAAATGCACTTCTAAGGCAAATCGCGGCATTATGTAGCCGGATTAAAAATAAATTAAATATATTTGAAAAACAAGATCAGGCCATTGTCGCAAGAGGTCGTAGAGTCAGTTGTCAAAGTTTTGACAGATGACTTTTTAATTTATTATGATAGTCAACCTAGAAAACAGCTAATTGATCCGAAAAAAACGAATGTGGTAGAAATCCGAACTAAAAATCGAGTTCCATGTAACGATACGTAAAACCATCGTTACAATACATTTTAACAATGTTTATCTTTTAATACCAAGAGTACCTCTTTTTCTTTGCCAATTAAGTCATGATTAAATTCTGCTGTAATAAGTTCTTTGGGGTTGAAATCTGGTTTAGCCATTGGGACATTTGCTATTGAATGTCCAAGGAAAAATTGTTCTGGTGTGTAAAATCGAAGTCCAAGATTTTCAGCCATAAGTTTGTCAGCCATAGAGTGATCTTTCTTTTTACCAGGTGCCCAATTGGCGACTCTGCCTGCAGCATCACCACAATAAAAGCTATGTGCCATATCTATGTCTAGGTCATCATTTTTCTGAAATTAAATATCATAAAGTTAATTCTTCAAGTATCTTCATTTAAAACTATAACATTGTTTCACCTAGTATGTAAACCTTTACCTGTTCTGACAAAACTTTCCACATTCCAGTAGTTGGTTTCCTGTAAAATCCTTTACCAGTAGCTATGTATACTTGAAAAGGAACATTCAACTTTGTTACTATATTTTCAATCTTCTTCTTAAAATCATCTATCTTAACTCGTCCATTCCCAATTGGGGCTTGGTTACTTAAGATCACAAGTTTATAACCCTGTTCTATATGGTCTTTCAACTTCTGTTGAATAGTTGGAAAAGCTATTTGCCAGTCATTGGTGTCAACAGGATGCACTTTACCAGATTTTGTCTTTATCAAAGTACCATCCATATCAAAAGCTGCTATTTTGTGGCTAGATTTTACACCTTTTGAAGTAAAAACATAAAGTTCACCTCTGTCAATATCTTCCCATACATTTTCCATAGCTGCTTTTATATTAGGGGGCTTTTCAAACTGAGATTCTGTTTTTATACTTTTTCTTTTTCTAGGAGACTCCTCCTCCTCCTCTAATTTTCGTTTTTTGCCAGGTTTTTGGTTGTCACAATTATCTGGTGGTGGATCAAATTCTATGATATGAATATAATTATTTAGCAGGACTTCTATTCTGGATCCATGTTCTACTTTGTACTGTAGATTTCTAGTTAGAGCAAACCCATCAAGCCCTGAAGCATTTACTCCCAGCTGTTTGATTTCAACCAAGCATTCTTCACAATCTGCTTTGAGAGAAACTGTTAAACAGAAAAAGGAAGTATTTAAAACAGCATTCATACTTTTTTTCTAAGTTATTATTAATATATAGGTACCATTTTTGTGATGACATATTGAATTTATTTGAATTATAGTGTAAATCTTGGTCAAAATTTATTTAAGGTTAAGCACAAGTAAGCTTGAAGATACTTTCGATGAGAGAGATTTGGTAACTGATAAAATACCAACGTGATTTACAGTATCAATTTTACTTACGTTGCTGGCGAGAACATGCTTGGTCTTTAATTTTTGTTACTTTGCTGCGGCCAATTATTGTTTCAACATTATGAATTAATTTTATAGGTGCATGAGAATCCAGCAAACACCTTAGAAAACAAGAACGTGCTATCGAACCCATTTAAATAGAATAAACACATAAAAGCTGATTATTTTGAATCGTTGCACTAAATCCATAAAAATACTCGCAAGAAACTAACATTTTGGAAGTATCAAGTAATTTGAAGTAATTATAGACAAAAGTCCAGTCCAGTGTCAAAGTCAATAATGTCAATCGTGTTTGACAAATGTCAATTGTCACTTGACATGTCATGAAATCATGAATAATGTATGAGGAAGAAGAAGAATTTAAGGATAGAAATTAAAGAGAACCCTCTGAGAACCGATTCTGTGTATGAAAATGTGTCAGTCATCATCGTCAACCCATATTATATTTCAAAAGGCATTAAATTAGTGTAGCGATAGCGCTACTGTAGTGAGAATGTAAATTGATTAATACCTTCAACACTAGCACCATTCTACACTAATATCATTCTGGTACGTCCTTTATTATATCTAGATAAATAGCTATTATTACTGCTTCTAGCTAGATACTTTTTCAACTTGTCCTCCTCATAAGAACCATACCAACCAACCAACCTTCTTGAATTGGTATAACCTAGCCTAATGCCTATCGCACCGTACTCGTTTGACGTAAGTTTCGGGACATAGGATGATAGCCCAGCAAAAAAGAATAGATAAATTGAAGGCGCCTACTATGCATGTGTGGCAACCCGAAATACTAGGAATCAAAAACTTTTGATAATAGTTATTTTTAACCGACTTCAACAAAGGAGGTGGTTATGAATTTGATTGGTGTTATGCTATTTCGATGTTTCCTTCTTATTTGATAGATTTATACTAGTTGGTCACAATAAGTTGTGATATTGGCGAAGATACACTACAAAATGCTTGTTAACAAGTCGAGACTTGAAGATGGCTGTTTCTTATTCATGTCTTGGATGATACTTCATTGATTTAAGCTATGCAGGTGAATCGTTTCGCCCTTTATTCATGGCGACGGGTTCCGTGATATTCGCAAAATTGATTCAATTGATTGCCCTCTGAAAAAGGAAACACCCATCCTTTTATGATTGCCAGAGGCCAAAATGTCATTCATTTTATTTTTATGCAATTTTGACTTTGAATGATTTGACATTGACATTGTCACATATTTTTTTTACTATTAGCAATCGAGCTGGTGACGTTAGGAAGGGTGCTCGTATGTTTGCAAATGTTTTTTTACATGCATTAGATTAAATTTATGAATATATGAACGGTTCATCGTATATTTAATCTTTCATAACAAAGCAGAACTATCTATTTTTATATACTTTAATTGATTCTGGCCAAAATTAAGGTTTGTGAACACGAATCCAAACCTATTTCAATGACGTGTATTTGTAGGATTGGTAGTGTCATAAGGATTTTTATTACAATTTTCTAATAATTTTCAGGCTATACTTGCTTCAGTCATGCCGCTAACAAAACGTAAGCAATCAGCCGAAAAGGAGGAATTAATTGAAAATGGTGATAATTCGTCAGGCGAGAGTCGCAGCAATATCAAAGGGGATGAATTAAATATAGCTGTTTTATTATTTCTTTATACCCTTCAGGGTATACCGTTAGGGCTTGCTGGAGCAATACCAATGCTTCTTCAAAATCGAGGCATAACCTACACACAACAGGTAAGAATGTTTTTTTTATATTTTCACTACTCCAAATAAATTAGCATTCTGCATACGATCGTGACACCCATAAAACTCCTTATAATTGCACATAATAATTGTAATTAAAAATTGAAATTAGTTTTTTTAATTACCATACTTTGGATAGTTATTGTTTGGTTTTATTATAGCTTCAGAAACACAAAAACAAATACTCTAGACAAACAACCGTTGATTTGATTCTTTTGGCTATATTTTCTTGACATTGTTGAATCAGAAATTAGAATATTTAATTATCCCTGATTGTTAGTACCTGACCTTTCTCTAACTTATGGTGTTATGGCTGTATATTTGGCATAGCAGTGCGTTGTGCCAGGTGTTGTGGGTTCAATTCCTACCAGAGTTAAATATTTGTGTGATCTACAAATATCTGTTTTCGAGTCGGAGTGTACTTTGTCTGTTAATTATGTTCATATAGTCCCCTACAACAGGCCTTGTTCAGTAGTGCAGAATAATCTTTAAAAAAAAAGTGAAGGTTTAGCCTTTTTTTTATGGTATTAACTAATCTGGTCTCTCGTAAGCTTGAATGATGTTAGGTTGTACAGGTTACCTCATTTACATTCTCCACAAGTAATACAATAGGCTCGCCGCATATTACATGAGACTAAACATACTGACAAACTGTGGGTTACAGGACTGTGAGTTCTATGTTATTTATTGTCTGTATTTAATTTTCAGGCTGAGTTCAGTTTTGTCAACTGGCCATTCAGTGTAAAGTTATTATGGGCACCTGTAGTAGATGCTCTCTTCTGGCCAGAATTTGGTCGGAGAAAAACATGGCTTGTACCAGTACAGTATTTAATTGGGATTGTGATGATCCTCATGTCCAACAGTGTGACTACTTGGCTTGGGTCTGATGAAGTTGCTCCCTCAATGTCTATTCTTACTATGACATTCCTTTTCTTAAACTTCCTGGCTGCAACCCAAGATATAGCAGTTGATGGATGGGCTCTTACTATGTTAAAAAGGTAAGACAAATAAAAAATGAAAAATAAAATAAATAAATGTGGCTTACATGTTTCTCTATTTGACACTAACCTGATGGGTAGAAAATGCCATATGGCATTAAATTTAAATGAATTAAAGATACATTTACACAATATGAAATATGGGGGATATTAGAATAACCATTTAATGATTCCTAGCAAATATGAATTGTCACATCAATGATAATAATTTTAACCACAATGACCAAGGTCAATAATTTTGTAATCAAACATCCTTTTTTGCAAATCAAATAATAAGTCATTTTTATTCTTTAATATAAATAATAGTATTTAACTATAACAATCAGTAAGATATCTATTCTTATTATCAGTATTGGCCATCATTTCTTATCACTGTAATTATAATTATTGGTAATATCTATTGATTATTATCCATCTTTGATTTTCCAGGTGTAATGTAGGGCATGCCTCAACATGTAACACTGTGGGACAAACTGCTGGTTTTTTTCTTGGATATGTGATGTTCTTGGCGCTGGAATCTCCTTACTTCTGCAACAAGTACCTGCGCACTGTACCAGAAGAAACTGGTCTAGTTACTCTAGCCAGTTTCCTCTTCTTCTGGGGATGGATGTTTATTATCAGTACCACACTGATAGCCATATTTAAACATGAAAATAATGATTCTGCTAACACCAAAGAGAATAATGTGAAAGGATTTAGTGACGTTGTGACGGCTTACAAACAGCTGTACACAATTATCAAATTGCCGGCGGTGCGCATTTTAGCTTTGGTCTTATTTACTGCTAAGGTAAAGATATTTTTATATACATATTCAACTACCTAATGTAATACTTTGATATGAATACATATTTATAGTCAGCTACTCATCTAACAACTAATTAACAACGACTATTAACTGCCTCATTAGCTTAGTAGTCCTAAGCGCATCTGCTACACTAGAGATCCTGGGTTCGATTCCCAGGTCGATCAGTGTTATTGGGTATTCTATGAAATTCTCAGTAGCAGCTCAGAGTTTGGATATGTGCCCAGTGAATGGGAATAGGTTCGCCCTCTATTGAATGGGACCTAAACATACCGGTGTACTGTGGGTGTACATGGGTACAACTCTGCCTAACCCTTCGGAGAATATAGGCGTGATGGTATTTATGTTTATAAAACATGTACATAATTTTATTTCTAATGTAGCAATATTCCGTTTCAGCTCGGATTCTGCGCCAGTGATGCGGTATCAGGATTAAAACTTGTAGAGGCTGGAGTTCCGAGGGAAGATTTGGCGTTACTAGCTATTCCACTTGTGCCTGTGCAAATCATAATGCCAGTGGTTAGTACATATTTATCACAAGGAAAACTAACGTATTTGTAAAAACATAAAATCCAATGCAAAGGCTGCTTTAGTTGGAAACTAAATATCTCGAGACTTACGTTTATCTATAATTATAGATAGATAGATATGTATATATGTATTATTGTAACGTATATGTTTTATGAGTCGCACTATGCTTTTCTCCAGTACAAATACTTATTCTCACACAAAAACAATCTCATATTAAATCGCAGTATCGCAGAAGCTGTTTGCTTCGCCACTTGTGCCATTCTCGTCGTCATATTTCTAACGGGTTGTTGTAAACTTCAGATTTTAGCAAAGCACACGACGGGTCCAGCGCCGCTGTCGCTATGGCTCCGCGCGTATCCGCTGCGGCTGCTGGTGGGCCCGCTGGCCGCGGTGCTCGTGGCCCTCACACCCTCACTACTGGGAGACGCCGGCCCCTCCTACTCATACTTATTCATTTTAATGACGCTCTACATCTTCCAACAGGTATACGGCTTTAACACTTAATTTTCTTAATTTAAGTCACAATTTCGTGGGCTTAATAGTAGCTTCGTAGCTTAGGAACTATAAAGGTAGAAACAGACTTGTAACACCCGACGCGACGTGACGCGAATGTAACGTGGCCATTCGCCAGATTATATGTTGTTTTTCTAGATTTCAACAAACGACCAATAAACACGCGTGGGGTATCGTCGGGTGTTATAAATGTGCCTACTGCTTTATAAATGAGGGTCGAGTGGTTACACTCTAGTTACAATCTGAATTACAGTTCCTTTATGGTTAGAGTACCGACGAACATCTGTCGACCTTCATGAAAGAGGAGTTTTGGCCGAAAGGTGTATTGTTCCGAAGATTCGAGGCCGGACTCCTGCAAACGCGCGATACACGAAGAATTTATGTGTGAAATTGTGACAGTTTTACTCTTAGATGTATATGTATATTTTTTTAGTATTTTTTGTTTTGTCATAATTATATTATATGGGCCTTGTTGCCTGAAATAAATAAATAATTAATAATAATATCATATATATACACTGTTCTGGAGTGAAGTTTAAAATCTTGTACCTTAGTAGAAAATGACACTAATCTGTCACACTAATAAACACTTCATTAATCTGTCGTAAAATTATTTCAGACTTGTTTATACTGCATGTTTGTGGCTGTGATGGCGTTCTTCGCGAAAGTATCAGACCCTGCCGTCGGCGGCACTTACATGACATTCCTCAACACCATGTCGAACCTCGGCACTAACTGGCCGAACACACTGTCGCTTTGGGCCATCGACCACCTTACTTACAAGACTTGCTCCCTCACGGAACTTAATGACAACACTTGCTCATCGCAATTGGAGGCAGATGTGAGTAATAAAATAAACACTGTTTTACGCAACTCCTTTCTCAATTGCTGATTACGCTGGTTTTGCGACCACAATGGCAGCGCCGTATCTACTAGCGTTGTATACGCCCAGTGCGAGCTTCTATAACTACGCCTTTGAAATATGTTCTGGTCTGTCTGACTGGTTACCAAGGTCTGCGCCTGGGTACCGCTGACACCGGTATTTTAATATAATAAACTGTACAACTAGATAATATTATATAAGTAAAATATATAATAACGAATTATACAATTATAATTATTATATAAGTAAAATATATAATAACGAATTAAAAAATAATTATTATAAATGTTAATGTATAATTATTATTTTTAATTCGTTATTATATATTTTACTTAGTTGATGTAAACGATACCAGTGTACCTACATAATGCCTATTTATGCGACTTATAATTATAATCTTAAAAAATAAAATAATATTTATGTCCACAGTTATGTAAGTCGAATGGCGGCACATGCAACGTGCGAGTGGACGGTTTCTACATCGAAACTGTGTTATGTTTAGTCGTCGGTTTCCTGTGGCTGCAATGGGGAAAGCCAACTATCAACAAACTGCAGAGGCTTCCACCGTCGGCGTGGCAAATCAGCCGATATAACAGATAAGACTGAATCTCTTTATTCCGCAATATATTATGTAATATGTATATAATGTAAAAGTGTTTTGAAAATACTTCTTCTGATTATACTCTTACAATCATCCTACAATAGGGCAATTCTTCAGAAAAACGTTGTTATTTAATTGTGTAAAATTGTTTTATTAGAAGTATTGATGCCAAAAGCATTTTCTCGAGTTAGAAAAAGACGTCTACATTATTAACTTTATGGTTTCGGTAAGGATGTACTATTTAATTTTTAAGATTTTCTGAGAGTTACCCAATAATTTATCGCCGTGTGATTTTTAGGTCGTCTTGCGACGTTTTTGTGGCACAACACTTTGTGCAATGTAATGTATGCAAACGTTCTTATTGCCCGTGTTGGTCTTATTTTTTTTAATTAATATAATTGTTTGTGAAGAATACTGTTGTGATCCAGAAATTGGTTTCATTGAGTTTAGTAGGTACTCACGAAATCCCAGTGTCGAGCACCGTAAACTGTATAATTTTTATACGCCGATAGTTCCACGCGTCTTTTAATTACCATAAATAAGTGTAAATGGAAGTATGAACACTCAACCGATTTGATATCAGCCGATATTCAATATCAGCTGATTTCAAATCGTTCGAGTGTGGGCGTAAGTTCTCGTATTCAATGAGTGCTATGATTTGAGGGTGTATGAGCCGCTAACTTCAATGTATACACATTATAAAATATTCACAGTGGGATAAACTCAATTTGCATATAAATATAATATATCTTCCGTAGCTATAAATTACTTATGAATTTTCCATGGTTTCCTCTACTTCTGAAAGTGGAGTAGTTATGCATGCGCTGTGCTGCGTATACCTTATTATAGTGTAGTAAAAGAATGTAAAGTTAACCATGTACCCAATTTGCAGTTATAACACATAATATCTATATGTATTTAATATAATTTACATTTCAAAATGGATGTATGCACAAAGTGTGTTTAAAAAAGACTTTAAATTCTAAGAAAAGCTTACTACTGAAGCTAAGCTGTATTTTTCAAACTGCCCCACTATAATATGTATAGCATTATACTTATATTTTATTAATATGTATTTGTATTGAACACATCTTTTTACAAAATGTGCAATAAATTATTCCAATATTACAGTTTATATAATTTTAATAAAGTCGACAGTCGACATTTTTAGGTAGCCGTAAGGTAGTTTTAAATAAGAATAGTAGTTCAATTTAACATTAGAATGTGTGATTATAATATATTTTAGCGTGATTACTTTAAATCGTTGTCTATTAAACTTATTTACGTCCATTTCATATTATTTAAGTATTACTGTACAACGTACAACGTCTATTATTTAGGGATCTCTATGGTATTTTTTCAACAGTACAAATTTTAATTACTTCCTCATATTTCTGTATATATATATTGTCTAAGAACGTTGTATGTAAATATGAAGTACAGGGAATATCAAAAAAGACAGGTGAAGTAGTATTATAATTTGTATATGTACACATCAACACTTAAAATATACAATCTTTAACAACAATGCTATAGTTTTTTAAGGTAAATTTTGCGCCATAAATACACAATTTAATCCATTATGCGTCTCCTCATACGTACTAATATAAGATTTCACTATGTGCAACTGTCATAAATTCTAACAATGAATAAATAAATACATAGAAACGTAACTATCATATCTGGAAGAAACATCTATACTTACATATGTTTTTTGTGAATTAATTAATGTACTGGCACTGGTAACATAATTATGTGCATTCGCATATTATAAAATAAAGCATTTTTCTAAATAATGCCAAACATACAAACAAACAAATGATATTTGATCCTTCTTCTTCTCAATATAAGCTACAAATCGAGTAAGTATTTCCCATTCGTAAGTTTCACATTTTGATCGTTATATTCATCCATGCAAGTAAAAAAGCTATGACTGTTCAGAAAACTCAATGCAATATTGAGCTATCTCATTTTTTGCTTTTATACGTTAATTGACCCTGTTGAACTTGACATCAATATGGCACTATGAAATGAATTTTATTTGACAATAAATTACATTCAAATATTTGTTTTTATTTTTCTAAACGGCGAATCCATGAAACAAAGATATGCTCTTTGGAAGCACACATTAAAAATAAGAGACAATACTTATGTATTAACAAATTACAAGCTAAATTATTATTACCAGCAAAACAAAATGTACTCATGTGCTGCTGTTCTAATTCACAGCTTTTGTCAACCCGTATATACTCTCCCAATGCTGGGCACCGTCTTTAAATACTATACTTATTGGAAAATTAATTTTATCCCAAACTTATATTAATGGTGGTATTTATTTGTCAGCTACCTATGATAATTTATATTTTTCCGATAGGCACCTACAAGTATTTGAGAATTGAGATTCTACATATACACAAAATGTTAGTACATTAGATACTATTTCTTTTTAATTTTCACTACAGTTATATATGTATAAATATGTTATGCACGACTACAAATAGCGCTAAACATAATTAAAACATCATTCCTGACGGATGATGATCTAAAAAAACTATAATGTTTTAATACTTAATAGATAATCATTGTATCCCATTAGTCGTTGTGCAAACAAAATTCAGTACGAAGTTAATAAATTATCGTACTTGTAACTTATGTGGTGTTGTTATAATAAGCATAGTTTCTTAACTTAGCAAAATTGAAGTATTACAGTATTAAATAATTATCTTATCATGTTTTACATAAACTACCTACGTTCTCTGCGGTTTATGCCCTAAGTGTCGCACCCAGAGGCGCGCTCAGAGCACTTTTTTCGGTTCACTGTCACTCATTATGCCAACCACGCTACACTGATATTAAATGTATTATAAATATGACAATGGTACACCCACAATCAATTCTGAGCAGCTGTTGGCATGTGCCATTTATAAGCCCGATTTTAAAGCATGGTAGTGTAGGAAATCTTATGCTGATACGATCACTACTATTAGATATATAGTTAGCCATCGTATCAGTCTATTTCAGTCCAGCAGCAAGCCAAATCGACATCACTGGCAATAGACACCATGTGGAAATTCTGTTGCAAAATCAATTCTAACAAGCTGGCAAGACTAACAACAACGATCGGGAAAATTGAAGAAAAGGTGAATACAATCATTTAAAATCACGGGTCGCGCCTAGACAATTCGTCGTCGCATATGATAGGTTTGCGGTCGTCGCCCTTGCTACCGCGGGCGAAGCGTCCCACGCGGCGGGCAATAGCGCTGGTCTTCTCAACTGCACCCCAACCGCCGCTTTGACCTCCTCCACTTGCTGAACGAGACAGGAGACCAGTGACGCCCTCACCCAGTTTGCTATGGTGGATACCATACAGAAAATATAGAAGAAAGCCTGGAAAATAAATATATTTCGTTTAATGGAATTTTTCATAACAAAGGAACTTTGTTTTTTTTTGTTTATTCAAACATTGGTCGGTAATTTGGTAGTATGACTAGTATTGAGTGATACCGACCGACATAATTAGCCGAGACGGAAAATTTCCAATATTTTGGATTTTGGCACGTGGACTATTCTGAGTTATGACGCAATTATGAAACTAACCGAAAGTCATCCAAATAGCGAATCGCGCCCAGGTTAGTGAGTTGAGATTGATCATGAGCTCGACGTTGAGCATAACGCTTACTGCCGGGAGCAGTGGCACCCACGGCACACGGAACGGCAGCCGTGTAGGACTTTGTTGATGTGCCCAGATTATCACCAAACCTGAAAATTATTGAACACTGTGTAAGACGGATACGAGGTGTACAATGCTAAAAAATTGTCTATATTCCTAGAATTAGGTAGATACCTACGAAGGCCTAACCGTTTTCTATGATCACCGGGATTTGTGATGAAAGCTTAAGCATGATTACATAGTTATCGCAAATGGGAGGAAAGTGATATCCTGTTGAACTAAAATGGGTTTGGTTTCCAAATATCAAATTTAATATTAAACTTACACGCAACTATGATGAAAGTGAGGAGGAAATCCGGAAGCAATACCCAAAGCCCCGCAGGTTCAGCTAGGAAATGATTATGGGCGCATAAAGCAGCGGCGGCGGCGGTGAACGTGTAGACACAGCTAGTGACAGCGGCCCCGGGAGCCCTGCCACCGGCCAGCGGCTCCAGCCAAGCGTATTGCGCGCGGAGCCGACCAACTGTCAAAGCCTCAAACATCTGGAACAGTTATTGGACGAATAAGTTTCAAAATACTTAAAATAAAAACATTTATTATGAACTTCGACTACCTCTGAAGAAGATGAACCTCCATCAGTAGCTGGGGTACCGGTTGCAGAACTATCCTCTCGATCACCAGGAGAATCCAGTTGTGGAACTCCGAAACCTTTATCATCCATCGTTGGAACGGGCCGGTACCGCAAAATGATAACTGCAGCACTAACTATAGTGTACGCTAAGAGCGTTCCTATCGACATAAACTCCACGAGCTTCTCTAGATCAAACAAAAGAGCTATTAAAGCAGATGACAAACCTGATATAATTAGATTGACGATTGGAATCTGTGACTTATTATTGATGTCACTCAGAAAACCGAAGAGAAGGCCGTCTGCAGACATCGCATACAAACAACGTGGCAGAGAAAATAAGGAACCTAGGAGTGTTGTGGTCATACCACATACTGCTCCAACCGCAACTGCGTACTTCGCCCAATCTGCGTGGACTGCACCAAGGGCTGCTGGTAAAGCAGCGTCGGGATTAATACTCTGATACGGAACCATTAAGGTTAAAGCTAGAGCAACTAGAATGTAACCAAACGCAACAAGTGCCATTGACAGTATTGTGGCAATAGGGATTGATCGTGATGGGTCTTTAGCTTCCTCACTAGATGCTGATATACTATCGAAGCCCACAAATGCATAAAAACAAGTCGCAGCTCCAGTTAACACTCCACTTACACCGTACGGCATAAAACCACCATTCTTTGCAGACCAGTTACTGAGATCGGCATAATAGAAACCGAGGAATATGACAAGGGATATGACTAAGAGATTCAAAATTGTAAGGCCATTGTTAATGTAAGCGGAAGTTTTAACCCCTACTGCGAGGATTAAAGATGCTACAATGCATATGAGGAATGCTAAGACGTCTGGATATCTACTCAAAAGAGTTTCGTGCATTTCGCCTGTAATTGAAATAGTAGCGTTGCTTATTGCACCATCCATCATTGCGTCTAGATACCCGGACCAGGCTCTAGCCACGGACGCAGCACCTGAAATGCATCAAATCGCTGTTATATTATTCTCCTAGAACAATATGTATTAAAACTATAGAAATTTGTTGTAGTAACAACTTACCTATCATATATTCTAGAACGATGTTCCAACCAATGATAAATGCCCAAAATTCACCGATACTGACGTATGTGTATGCGTATGCACTGCCTGCTCTTGGAATTCTGGTCCCGAATTCAGCATAGCAGAGAGCGGCTAAGGTAGATGTTATTCCAGCCAAGAGAAAACTGAGAGCAGTGGCTGGTCCTGCCATGTGTCTGGCGACGGTTCCCGTCAGCACATATATACCAGCACCGACCATATGGCCCACACCTTAAATAAAATAAATAGCTTTAAATCATTCGCTTATAAGGTATTAATGACAGCCACTACCGGCCGCCGCGACACCCGTAGGTACTACTACCTCCTCACTTTTTGTGGGGACCCGCCACCTGGCACAACGATCGCTGCGGGGTCTTCCTACAAAATACACATACACGTAAGTAGATAGGCTGTGATACCTATTTTAACCTGTAGGTAGGTATTTACGAATCCCTAGAAGAATGACGCCCGTCGTCGTATCCCGTATTTTGTCTTAGATAAGGTTAAAACCAGTCATCGGATCGCTCCTTCGAGAAGTAAGGAGGCTAGGGTAGGAAGTAGACCTCTTGATGGTATAATTGACCACTTATTTAATTCGCAATAAGTTGAACATAAAAGTGCATAAATATTAAATAGATACTAGTAAGTACTCACCCAGCAACGTGATGTCCAAGGTAGTGAGACATCTATTCAACGGGGTATCCAAAGTGTCCCCATAAATAGGTTTACGACGATTCATTTTGTGGCAAAAGCCAGATAGGACGTGCCCTAGGATCTTATGCCTGGCTCCCGGCATGGTGACTATATGAAAATATAAATACTGAATTCAGTCCTTATAAAAAAGTTCACAGTGCACACATAAGACCAAGTTTTTGGAAATTACTATATTTATAGATCTCGACCAAATATAATGGCAGAGCTATATTAGGAACTGTGCACAGATTCTACTGGTGTAGAACCAAGTACCAACAGTACACGAAATTACTTATTATTTGCTACGTGACTACGTCCAAATAGGTGAATCAAAGAGGATTTTCTGAAAACACTTCACAAACATTTAAGTTATTAAGATTCTAGTTAGTTTGAAAGAGTACCTGGTGATGTTAAAAAGCCAGCTGACTATATTTGCGTGGACTTAGTCCAACTGTTACACCAAAGATAAGTCGGCGCGCGCAACTAATCGATTTCTTGATAGGTACATTACACATACAGTCATGTTTACGTGACATAGAATGTTAAGAAACTGTCTAGAATAAAAAAGAAAATTTAATTCATTTTCAATATCATCGCATTTTATGCAGGAAAGTCTAGTAGTTATCTACTTCAGTTTGAAAATAGCTTGAAAAGTTCACACACTTCCGTTTCCTAATTTAAAACAAAAATTATAATACTTACAGGCAAACATAGTAGGAATGTTCGTTTATGAAATATTTTAAATTGAGATAGCTTTATATTTGGCATTAACGCATGCTCGAACTTTTCTTTCGCTAAAAATATGTTTGAGGTAGCTTTTCTTAACAACTCGTTAGACCCAATTGAAGTCATGGTTGTCATCTAAAATGTAAGAGCTCACGCGGTCAAAAATACTAAGATAGAAAGAAGTACATTACCGTATTTGAGTAGGTATGTATGTTCCTTTTTTAAAACATTCTGGGTATGTTTTTTCTCTCGTCATATCATAATTATTATAGTGTGGGGTATGGTTGGATAGGTCGTTCAAAAATATTGGTGTGCGTCAAAACCATTTTTCGAACCAGGAATTGCAAAATATTAAGTGAAATGCTATTTTTTGTTAGAGTCAAGTGTTTGCGAGCAAAATGGTTGTTTTTGGATATGTGAAAAAAATCGCGGCATCACGGCATAACATTAACGAGTAAAAGTTGACCAACTACGGAACCATAGACAGCGCGTGGCCCGACCCGCAGTTGGCCGGTTTTAACCTGCAATTCTGAATACTGGTGTATGCGAGTTTCCTGTTTACAAATGCACCCACATTTATAAACATCAAAAGTCTCATACCTATCTACACTCTGACCTGGATGAACTTTAGTAGGGCAAACATACCTAAATTCTTTTCTACTGGAATCGAACACGTAGGTTAGCATCCAGTCGCTCAGCTACTCATAGCACTTATGGTTTTGTCAAACCGTTCCTTGAAATTGATGTTCTGTCGTGGGGTAGCTACATAATTACCTATAATAGGTAGCGTGTTACAAAACAGACCTAAAATATATTTTGTCAATCACTTCACTGTTTTGTACTAGAGGAATATAATATTACAAATTGATTATGACAACTTAAATAGCTTTTTCCTGTTTTTGCGTTGTCAACTCTAGAAACCTGCCCAATGCCAAGCCCAAGAGCCACACCCATACCTACCTACTCCACATTCCATACCATATTCCACAGCATTCCCTGCTATGGTCTGCTATGGTATATATGGTCATTCATTTCCCCTGATATTCAGTGAGGAGCATTGTTCTTTTAAAGATCAAATTCCTACAATTTGTTAACTTAAACTCCCTACATCTATAATTACCGCTTTCAGCACAGCAGAACCTATCTTACCACATTGCCGGAAGAGATGAAATTATAAGTTTTACGCCTTAGTCCAATTCCCAGTAAGTAAACAAAAATCAAACCTCTGCCAGTTAACAATGTTTTTCATCAACAGTAGGTACGACTCGATTGGCGGAGGGGTCAAACAATCAGCTACTGCACTTAAAATCACAGATTCGATCCTCGCATGGCACAAATATTTGTATGGCCTGGGTATAGTTGATTCAGATCTGTGTTTATGAAATTTAGATAACAGGAGAAAATCTTAACTTATTTTTGTGTATGGAAAAGTTCTTGATTTCCCACTTTCAATTAAAACAGTATACTCAAGTGCCTACTTTTAATCCGGGAGTAGATCAATAACAATATAACAGTTTGCTCTCGGATGGAGTGAGAACAATGATCAGAGAACTGGGTCAACCGCAGATCGTTAACGAGCTGACCAACGAGCCCGTGATTTTTGCCGGCCTAGATATCTAGTTAAGTAAGTGACCCGACTTACATTAAACCTACATGAACTGTAACTACTGCGCATTTTATTATCGTTATCTAAAGTAAATAGTGTGGTAACTTTTTTATTGCTGCATACCCTTTGATTTCTGAATATAAAGGCAAATTACCTCAAATTCGTCTCTAATTTCTATTACATGTCTTGTAGTAGGTTTTTTATGGAAGCTTGACATTGTATCGGTGACTGCGAGTACCTATCTCATAACTAACAACAAACAAAATTTACAGGACGTGAAAAAAACGTTCATTAAATAAATACAATAATTAACTAAATATTCTTGGCCATTGTTTTTGTAAAGTATTGTAATTAACATGAAATTATATTATAATGATTGAAATTTATTGGGTTAAGATAAGCTATTTTCGTATTATTGTCAGTTAGGAATTATTGGTTCTAAAGTCATGGTAAAACTTTTAAAGGTAGAGTATTACCTAATTAGAAGAAATTTCTTCAAATAAAAAAACATGGTACAGTCAGCGTCAAATAGTTAGTGACACTCAGGGTATTCAAATAAATAGACGCAACCAAAAAGTCAATAATATCGGTACAAACAAAGTTTCCATATTGTTGTCAACATTATAGTCGCTCAAAAGGTCGAGACGTTTAAAATGTCACATAGATAGGTTCAGTCAAACCGCCATAAATATGGTTACAGTCATCCCGTCAATGGTATCCAAGCATTCTAAGTGGTCAAAAATATGGAACACATTAGAAAAATGAACTTTACTACTATATATTTTAAATATTCTTTCTCACATCAATTAATGTGAAAACATTTATACACAAAAATGAAAGGAATAGAAACTACTGCTGTCCTTTTCATTTTAAGCATGACGTCATAGACATGTCTTTTGTTTTCTAAAGAATTTCGTGCATAGCCGTTTACGATACTTAGCAATATACAGCTGACTGAAAATAGATGTACCTAAACCTCATTGATAATGAGTATGACTATATATCTCATAGAGCAAGAGTGCATAATTAAAATATATGATTCAATATCATGATCATTTTATTTTATTTTAATTAACAATGAACGTCGACAAAACTAGACTCGATAGTGCTTGCAAAAAAGAGGTGCAAAGTTTTCAACCTTATTGACTATTACTCAAAAACTGCTATTTTAAACATAAACAAGGTAATAGAGTGGATGAATAACTAAAAATATGCAATAAAATAATGTTAATAAGGTCGATAATCGCTTGCATCTTGTCAATTTTCTCTAGTTTTCGACTGCTTACCATCAGGCGGGCTGTGTGCTTGTTTATACATATATGTGCGAATATGAAGAAATGAGGATCTAGAGAGATGAGAATAATTCGATAGGTAACTACACGTAACATCTAAAACGATAGGTACTTACATAAGGATATTCCCAGTTCATTTGAAATATCTGTTACGGAGACACCTTCCTCCCTCAAATATATAATTCGATGTTTTGTGGTGTCACTAATGCGTAGCCATATTTCTAGCTTGCTTTAGTTTTGCACTTGACATTGATATTACTGATAGATAAATAGAATGTCATGCAAATAACACTACATTGCCTAAAGAGGTTTTCATCTTTGGGAAACCGTTTATTTCTATAAATGCTGGTTTATTTTTCTAATGTGTTCCATATTTTTGAACACTTAGAATGCTTGGATACCATTGGCGGGATGACTGTTACCATATTTATGACGGTTTGACTGAACCTATCTGTATGACGTTTTAAACGTCTCGACCTTTTGAGCAACTATAATGTTGACAACAATATGGAAACTTTGCTTGTACCGATATTATTGACTTTTTGGTTGCGTCTATTTATTTGAATACCCTGAGTGTCACTAACTATTTGACGCTGACTGTACTATATACTATTACATATTTTTTAAATCTTTTACGAACTTTCGATTTGTATTCAGTCATTATGCTTACTTACATAGTTAGTTAGTTTTAGCATTGTTTGGGTAAGGGAGATTTGCATACAAAATAAACGTAATATTATACACCATTTACCACCATTTTTTTTCAGTAACTCTATTAAAAGCAATTACAATACTTGCTTAATTATAAATATTCTCAAGTTAATTTAGGTGAAGTTTTCATAAACATTTAGACCCATTATTATTATTCTTATAGCTTGGAAATTTTGCTAGTGCGTATGCAAATCTGAACTTTAATGCCCATGCAATACATAACTAATTTACGTAAAATAAATAGTTGGGATATTCGCAGTTTACCGTCGATATGTGACTTCTAAAATAGATATAGTATCTGTCGATATAAAAATAACTGTCGGTGTAGTTAGGTAGGCATTGAAATTCAGTGGTGTTCAACATTTATTCGGTTGTTCCGAAAAGACATTGCATTTTTGTCAATCAATAATTACAATTTAATAAATCAGGGTACATCAAAATCGGTCCACGCGTTTGATCTCTAGTGTGCCACAAAGGAACAAACATACGTATTATACATACATAAACTGATAATACCATCGCTTGCACCGCGCAGTCGGGTAAAAACTATAGACAGACAGAAACAAGGTCATGAAATAAAATAAATTAAAATATCATAAAAATATTTATTCAGTTATTTTATGCGAAATAGGTACAAGTATCGAGAAAATTTGACGAGTGATATAATTTTTGTTTTGTAAATTAACGTTTAGATTTTTTAGAAAAAGTACATTTTATCCTTTTACAATAAAGAACTGGCAGTAGGTAAAATCTGGGCTAATTTAATTGTAAATAAATATTAAAATAAATTATATTTAAGAAAATGGCTCGGTTCATAGAAAGTATCTCACGTTACGAGATGTAACATGCGTCGTCTTATAATAGAAGTTCGAATAACATGTATAGAAAAACTTATTCGCTTCAAGTAAGTATTTATTTATACTTACTTACGTAGTGTATAGTTGTTGCATCCATGAATGCGCGTCGATTATAGTTGTAAGTTCAGTGTCATAACTATAAATTCAAATAAATTACGCGCAGTCTTTACACGCAACAATTATAAGAGGTTAAAAATAATAATATACTTAAGTAGATAATAGTATGAACAATTGCACATACAATTAAATATTAACAATAATATGTGTATTAATTATTAATTTTAGAATTATGTGCAAAGTAAGTACATAATACAAGAAAAACTGACTTGCATACGTATTATTCTAGTTACATTGTTGTTTTTGCATTGCATGGCTAAACTAACAACTTAGGGGTATGTACTTATTTAGATTAAGTATCTATTAGTATATTCTCCATAAGTTCTATTAAATGACAAAACATCTAAAAATTGTCAACTTGTTAAGAATAGCTAATGAGTTTCGGTGATAATCAGATATTTGTAATTATCTATATTTAATACTACCTACCATACACATTTAAATAATACCTACAATTTACTAACTAATAGTAGAGAGCTATTTATTACACAAGAAACTATTTTTTTTATTTATACAGGTCACAGGTACTGAATATCAATTAAACTAATTTAAATAGGTATGTTTATATAAACATTACAAAATATACATTGTCAGGTCTGTAGCAATCAACTGAATGAAAATAACTCAATAACTGACTATTCCTAGCACAGTTTAGAGCAATTTCGTAGGATCTAACGTCCAAAAAGCTACTAACATTTTAGAGAATAGGTATCAAAAATAATTCGCAAGATAGGTAGAATTGCAATTACGAATGTCTTGATAAATTTCCAAAAATAATTTAATTTACTATGTCAAGCGGTTACTTCACAGATTACTTAGTTCAATTTTGGCGAAAGAAACAACCTAGAAATCACAATCTTAAAAATTTGTATTTAAAGAATTATACAACATATTATACAAAAGTATCAAAAGCAACAGAATTATATGGTTCAATCACCCGTCAATTTATGTATTATTTTTAAATGGTGTATTATCACCAAACGTTATGAACTTATGACCCTCTTTTTAAAATAAAGCATAGTCGCGTGCAATGGAGTGGGAAAATAAGTCAAATAAGAGTAAACCTACTAAGTTGTAGAAAAAGAATATGTACTTATTTCAATAGCAAAGTTTACCGTATAACTCAAGATGTCAGTGTATTAAAAAGATGATGATACCAAAAAATTTGAAAGATTTCAACCTACAAGACTGAAAACGGTCACGAAAATCTGCGAAGTCTGATTGGGCACGTTGAAAAATGTTTGACCAGCAGTCACGCGGCGACTAATTATTATTTTGTAAACCCTGGTTACATTACGTAGCTTTTTTTTAGAGTATGTATCTTATACTACACGACGCGGATGTTTGCGCGCGGTCGGCATCATATCACTCTTAATAATAATTGGCATTCACAGAGCTTGTATTTTAGGCGGTAGATGGTATTACTTTTAGTATTAGATACCCCTGAAATAATGGTTCTTCAGCCTTCGGGCCTATTTTCGGGGAGTACCCATAAGAACTCTATCTTTGACAGTACGTCCGAACAATGAGTAATAAATATTTATATTTTATGTCGTAGCTTTCTATGCGTTGAGCTAACCTGTATCACCTTTATTTATTCTGATAGTGGTTTTTCACCATTAAATGAAACTCATTAAAATTTTGCATTCGATATTACTGAAATAACTAGGACCTATACCTACCTTATTTCAGTGATCAGCTTCAATGCATGAAATTGACTTGCCGTTAAAGTGGACCAAAAATAAGAAAAGGTAGATTATTAACCACAATCATTTTAAACAGTTAACACACGTATAGTACACGTTAAAATCCCGGTACGCTGCAGATTTACTGAGCGCGGGATGAACTGTAATGAACATGTGGTCATGATGGTCAGTCGGCCTCAAGATGTTGTCAATCTCCTCAAGGTCTTGACCGCTGGTGATCTGGATAGGGGCTTAGGAAGTCCATCGTCCTAGTAAAAATTGGCTAGAGACGGTGGCCTTCCACCATACCTATTCCGCGTGCATCTCGGGCGACGTAAAAGAACGGTCCTGATCGCCGAAATATGTAGGTCGCCGGGTGAATATCATCATGTGGTGACAAAATTTTAAAAGAATTGCGAAGATACGTCATTGTGTAGGTATTAGCTTCGCCAAAAGTGCCAAAATAGCAACATAATGCAAAATAATCTACAATCCGCTAACAAAAATCCTCTCATTCAATAAAGTTGCCCTTTTCTCGTGAAGGGCAACTAGGATAATGACTAGGATAAAAACGCAACCACTTGAGAAAGGTCAGTCATTTCAAAATCCTAATAAAAAAGTACCAGTATTTAGAATCCGATACGAATATTAAAGTGCATTTTTCATCAAAGATTCAGTGACAGAGCACTAATGTCCATTTGTAAACACATGATTTACTAGATAAGTATATGTATATTAGTACTTTTTACTTCACTTATGAGGAAAACAAAAAATATTCGCCGAAAATAACTAATACCTACGAATACCTATCATTTTTTTTTTTAATAATTCGAGCACATTGATGGTGATGACGACGCATTGTTGGACGCACAAGTCACGACAATGTCAAAAGTCAGGTAGGTAAGGCTGTTGATGTTTTTTTTTTATTTTTTTTCAGAATTTGGGCTCGCAGACTTTTTTAGCTTGAATTTTTTTACGAACGCAGCTAGCCTAGTAACTGAAGTAAAAATATATTTTAAACTAAGCCTCCGACCCGATGTGTACTTTTAAGATTAAACATTATCAGGATTATAATTTAGTTCATGTTTACTTAATAATTAAATAAATATATAATGACCGTAACTTTACAATTATCAAACAATTACAAAAATATATCATAGACATTCATTACAACACAATGTTGCTTTATAAAAATTTAGGTATTTACAACGTTTAGCAGTAGCCTACCCGGAAACTAGGCCCTTAAAATGTAGTTTAGGGGCACAGCACCATGCCACTCAGGGTAGTCTAATGGTACTTTCCGATCGGGCTACAATAAAAAATTCGAATTAGTATTTAAAATATGTGACATAGTCATTTTTGAAACAACATAGTTGTTACAAGTCGTACTTATTAAGTACCTACCATTGATTTTTAAATGCGCGCCATTCAAATTAAACCTAATAAAAAGACATAAATCTTTTCAATTTATACGTCTCGATAATTAACCTTTTAAAAAATATTTATATTCCTTTGAATGATACTCCAACAACAATAACATTGGCTCATGTTTTAAAACGTCCACTTCTCAAAACGTTTTTTAACAACTACTTCAGATTCCTTCAATGCCTCTTTTACAAAACATACCATTTAATAATATAAAAGCTTTTCAAACATTTTTTTCTGGCTTTCCTGACTGAAGTGCGGATGGATGGATATGTACAGAAAATTTGCAATCTTTCAATGTTAGATGTCTCTCAGTTACTGCTTTTATTAGCTGAAATGTTTATATTCCCATAAAATGGGATGTTTGCAAGAGACAATCCCATGTTTTGCGAGAGATTTTATGAGGAGTAAAGGTTTTGCACATGAGCCCAATAATTATGATCCATCAATTAGCACCTTAATATTAGTTTCTACTACAACATTATTTTTACACAATTATATCACATTTAAATTGCACATGCAACAGAAAACCAATGTTTACAAAACGAATGGAATCACCGCTTATTTTAAATTCATTCTAGTAATGTTCGCTAGAGTGCATTTTCAAGAAACTCCGCGGTTTTCCGCGTTTGGGTCACCATTATCCGCCTGTTCCATTAAAATACTGCGCGTGTTTCGTGTATGGCGCTGCAATGTGATAAGGAGGAGGTTGACCTCGGCCGTAAACTGGCTCTGAAATGCTAGGACTATGTCGGTGGTTAACCACACTCGGAGGATTAGGTGAAGCTGGTATAGAATCATATAAATCATACATATTTTGGCTAGTTGGAGAATGCACATGACTGTAACTTCCATCATCTGATATCAATGGTGTTGTAGCCATGCGATAGGGATTAGTTATATTAGTGTGCCCTGTTGGGGAGTACAGTTCTGGAGACTGTGATGATACATAAGTAGGACTTGATGCTGTCATCCCATAAATATTGGAGTTTGGCGTCTGTGTCTGATGAAGAGAAGAGGAGTAGTCATGACTTTCTGCAGCAGAACTGGGATAAACATTACTGTAACTGCTTAGATTTGGCATAGTTGTTGAACTAACCACTTGACTTACAGTGTGTAATCTAGGACTTGGCAAATCACGATTCCCATGAGAGTGATAATTAAAGGCATCATAATTCCGCTGCCCATAAATTTTATCTTTGGGACGTGAACAGTTATCACTGTCATATATACTTTCATGGTAATTGTTTTCTGACACAGAGTGGCATATGTGATCTTTCCTAACATATATAGGATCAAAAGGTGGAACATTTTCCATCATTGATCTGCTATTATATGAATTTTCACTAAAATGAGGTGATAATATGGTTTCGTTATTCGGCTGTCTTTCTTGAGAACTAAGACTTAATCTCTGCAATCTATTGTGAGGCTCTTCTAAGCCACCTCTATAGGTCACATCATTTGGCAATTGATAGTTTTTATGCTCTAAATGGCCTCTGTATACATTTGGGGGTAGAGGCATGTTTGTTGTTCGATCCATATCTTGCCTTGAGCTATATTTATCAGACTGCTTTGTGTTATATTGCTTTTGTGGTAAAAGATAACTATCCCCACTTTCCCCTTTAAAATCATTGTTAGTAGTCCCAGTAGTCTCAGAGTACAAAGCATGGTCCACACTTTTGTAACTTTTATCCTGCTCATAAGAAAGATCTAGAGGTTTATCATATGCATTCTCAAGTGGCAGATTATCATAAATGGATGTTTTCATAGGATCTTTATTTGTGCTTCCAAAATTACTTTTTCCAGCAATTTCCATTTCCAGTTTATTATCAGATGCAAATCTTTGTTGTAATGTAGGTGTAATTTTAGCAGCTTTTATGTGAACTGCATTTTGCATTGGAGGTGAAACATCTTGAGTACCATCTTTATGTATATTTCTTGCATGTTTTGCTAATGCTCGTAATTCTTTAGGATATGGTGTTGGTGCTCTTCTTAACTGTCCTGGTTTTTCTGCAACCTTAGAGGCTGCTTTCATGTCCACAAAACTTATATGGCGGGTAGAAGAATTAGCTTCTACATTTTCTGATTTGTCAGTATCTAATTTCATTTCAATTGGGGTTAAAGGCACTTGGGGGAAGAGGAAACAAGTAAGGACTTGTTCATATGTCTGAGGATCTACTTCAGAATGCATAGGCACTAAAGGTTTGCTTTGGTTTTCAGATAGCCATAGGGCTACTAAATTATCACAATTCAACAATGACTGAGGAAGACAACTTAATGAGTTCCTTACTAAGTTTAACACTCTTAGAGAAGTTAAATGGCCTACTTCTGGAGGGACTCTAGATAATTTATTTGATCTTAATGATAGCACAGACAACTTAGTACAGCTCCCTATCTCAGGTGGTATTGATGTCAACATATTATCATCAATGTTTAAGTACTTCAATTTTCTCAAGAGTCCAATAGAAGATGGTATTTTATCTAAATAATTACACATCAACATTAATTCTTCCAGATTTGCTAGCTGTCCTATACTCTCAGGTATTGAATATAACCTATTATTATCCAATTTCAGTGTGGCTAAGTTACAGAGCTGACCAATACTATCTGGAAGCTGAGTCAAGATATTTAATGACAATGTAACATCTACTAGCTGGGAACAATATCCAATCTCAGGCGCAAGTTCATCTATCATATTATTACTGGCTTCCAAATGTATCAAGTTTTCCAACGGTTTTATTACAGATGTAATGCATGTCAAGCTATTGTTATCTATCCACAATTCTCTTAGCTTTACAAATCTGCCAATCACTTCAGGGAACTGCTGAAAATCATTTTGTCCTATATCTAATCTCTGTAATTCGGTTGAACGTGATAATGACTTAGGTAATATCATTAAATAATTGTCTCTTAATTCAAGTATTCTTAAATTCGCTAGTCTTCCAAAGTTACCTGGAAGATATTCTAAATATGTATCATTCAGATATAGTTCTTGTAAAGCAGTAAGATTTGTAATAGCATCTGGAAGTTTTTCCAGTGGATTCACACTAAGATCTAAGAATGCCAAATACTTTAGTGCTTTCATATTCTCTGGTATTGATGTTAAAGTGTTTCTGCTGATATTTAAGTGTTGAAGATTCACAAGTGAAGATATGGCTGCAGGCAAACCTGATACTTCATTATCACTAAGATCCAAGTATTTTAATCCATGGCACATGAATAGTTGGCGAGGGAGTTCAGTCACACGATTACTTTGGCAGAGCAGTGTTTCCAGCGTTCTTTCGTACACAAAAACTTCAGTAGGGAAGTCTACTAGTGACTGATGTGAATAGTCCAACTCCACAATATCTTCGACGCCGGGCCTTACACAACATAAAAAATCGAACGGCATTATGTTAGATGGACTTCCTACCTCACACGACACAATTTATTACACTAAAAACGCATAGCACTGTAGGTCTAAATCACGGTATCGTTTGTAAAACTTATACATTGAGCTGCTTGCTGCTTCTGAATTAGTCACGTTGATGAGAACCCAGCAAATACTTGCATAGAACAAAATAACATAATGAATCACTCAAACAAAATAATGATAACCTTCCCCGCCCGACCAATCCCAATAATATTCTCATTTTTCTTCATTCAAAGTTGAAACATATCCGTCAATCATTTACAACCCGACCCGTCACCGTCACAATCTCTGACAAATTTGAAATTTCTGACTTTTCCGAGTTCTATTTTTTGTAATATTTTTGGCATGGCTTCAGAGGCCTTTGTGCCATTTCTAACTCCGAAGTTCTGTCCAATCGATATTATTTTTTAGAAATATCGATATTTATTACTAATATTTTTTTGAACGATATATCGATATTGAAATGTGGACATCGATGTTCGATATTTTTTTTTTCTACAAAAAAAATTAATCTACAAAGTTATCGTAAACTTAATCTACTGTACTTATTTTACACTATATTATTTAAAAATATCGATATATCGAAAATCCGATATTTTAAAAAATATCAACAGCCCTACCATACATCAATTTACTTGGGAACAATGCCGCGATGGCGACAGTAGACAATTTTGTACGAACCAGTACTTTGAAAAAACATTACTATACCCTTCTTTTGGTCACCGCCACAGTCGTGTTTTTAGACCGCGACTGTGACTGGACGTTGGACATAGTCTGCACCGGTTTCTTAGCTGTCGCTAATTGTGGTCAGTTAGATAGAAACACCAGACTTTTTCGTAGATATTATCTTGTGAGGGAGTTTTTTCTATTTTTTCATTACGACAACATTCTACGGACGAATATCAGCAGCCTGATCCTATATACCTATTTTTTTTTATAGTACGGAAAATCCTCATGGATCTTCCTCCACCCGGAGATGTGGCAGGGTATGTCGGACTCATATCGAATTATCGACCAAAAACCGCACTTGCCTTCACTTCATGGCCATGGGATTTACCTAATGATATGGCATGAACCACCGTCAACTATACTTAGGGGATATTGAATTCCTTTTTATTAAATCGTCTTTTTATCTTTTACTTTATATTCAAACCGTTATCTAGAAATAATTATCTAAGTTTCATGGGAAAGAGGGCAATACATAAACAACATTATTAAACATTATTTTTGTTATATTGCACTACTGACGTTATTTATGTTAGGTATAGTATTAAGGAAAATACGCTGAGACAGGAGTCGCGCGGTAGGTAGATCCTCGTGAAGATTTCTTTTCCCTGTAGTTCACTTTTGGTAAATTGATGTTCATATTTTCTTTGTCTATTTGTCTTGGTGGGTTATTAGCTTTCGTCTTAGTTCCTGTAAAAATTAATTCCTCTCTGATCAAACTTTCACAAACCTTATTAACGCGAGACAATTGCGAAGGAAGAACACATCAATATGGAATCTACCAAAAAGCAACAGAATGTTCATGATGTGTGTTGTGATTCAGTGTTTTTAGAAAATAAACAAATCAAAACAAATTAAAGCATTTCAAATTATTTATGTAGTTTCAACATTTAGTACCTCTTTCAACGTGATGGTCTTTTTCCGAAGGTTGTAGGTATTTTGGATCCAGACCTACTTTAGTAACTCTTTCTTGAATGCCAGGACCTGGAGATTCTTCTAAATTTGACGCTCTGTATAATGAAGAAATCATATAAATTGTATACCTACCAATCATCAAATTAAAACTAGAAATTTTATTAAACTTACGATTTCGATGTAGCATAAAAATCAATGGATTCTTCGGATATACCGTGTGAAGACTCTGTATGGTTATTATTTCTAGAAAGAAAGTATGGCGTGGAACTTGACGCTGTGGGAATACCAAGTCTTTGTTTACTTTGAGCTAAATCAACAGACTCCACGTTATCCAGTTTCTTATGAAGCCATTGGATCACTACAATAAAATAAAAACTAGATTTATTCAGTCAGAATTAGGATTCAAATATGGTTTGTTTCAATGGTTGGTCAAACAATATATCGTATATCTAATTATTGAAATAAATAATTTAGCATGAACTAAATTTGCCCCATAATTAAGGCTTTTATTGGTTTAATCTTTGTGGTGTAGCATGGTGCGGGTGACAGGTCAGTAACATTTCGTTTCACTCTTGAAAGTTGCCGCGATTTACAAATTATGACTTAGTATTTCAGCTGTACGGTCAACAAAAGAGTTAGGTATACAGGCAGCTAATTAATAATCTGTGTTTTGATAAAGATAGATAATGTATCATGCAATATGTGTCAAAACGTAGGTATTGTTAGCAGCTACATACCTAACCCTTTGGCGCGTAATTTTTTATTTTATTTATTTATTTATTTTATCTTTATGCACTGATGGTACAAAGGCGGTCTTAATGCCATTAGGCATTTTCTGCCAGACAACCTTAGGGTGATGCAGAGAAAATAAGATCACAGTAGATGCACTATTTACATTATGAGATTTTTGCTGACTAATATATAATATTGGTTATAAATACACAATTACAAAAAAAAAAATAACTACATGCTATATAATATATCTAATAAATACTTAAAAATACATATAATATGTATACATACAAATATATATAAAAAAAATATATATCCAGATAGGTCAACGTCGAGATGATGAAACAGCCAACGAACTATCCTGGAGGTATTTCCGTACCTTGTATTTGAAGGAAAACCGACTGTTTGCCATCCTGATTTCAGATGGAAGAGCATTCCATAACAAGATTGACTGGGCAAAGAAAGTAGAATGAACAAAGTCAGAGCGGTGAGAGGGACATTGAAGGAGACGATTATTAGTAGATCGCAAATATTTAGTATGATTCGCACATAAATACTGAAATTGAGAATTTAGGTAAGAAGGGGAAGTGGGAGAGAAAAGTACAGAGAAAAGCGTAGTCAGTGCTCTCAAGTGTCTACGTTGCCGAATAGGCAACCATTTGAGCACAGAACGACACTCAGACACATGATCATATTTACGAAGGTTAAAGACGAATCGAATGCAGTTATTAAGAAGACGATCAAGTTTGTTGAGTAGGTCAGCATTCAGGTCAAAGTAGCACACATCACCATAGTCGATTATAGGGAAGATTAGGGCCTGCACAAGCATTGCTTTGGTTTTTGGTGGAAGTAGATTTTTTAGGCGATATAGAGTCCGTAGCGATCCCGTAACTTTCTGACTAACACTTGCCACTTGGTCTCGCCAGCTAAGGGTAGTGTCAAGATGCAAGCCAAGATCTTTGACACTAGGACTGATAGGTATAACCAAGCCATCAAACATAACTGGAGGGAGGGTGACAAAATCCAATTTTTGAATGTTGCGTTGACTGCCTATGATGATGGCTTGACATTTGTCGGGATTAACCGCAACCCCAAACATATCCGACCATTCCTTTATGACCGTCAAGTCTACGTTTATTTCATTGATTGCATCGACTAAATTTTCCACCGCAGCTTGACAATATAACTGCAAGTCATCGGCATAAAGGTGATAAGAACACTGAAGGTTTTGTGTAATGAAATTTATAAATATAGAAAATAGAAGAGGAGAAAGAATGCCGCCTTGTGGGACGCCAGTCTCTAAGTCACACCAATTTTTTCTGTCGAAATCTGTATAAAGATGCATATTTCGTTTGCTATCTGTATACTTAACTCTTTTGTTGACTGTACCACACTCGTAATATATTAAATCATTAATAACTGTAGTAAATTAAACATATTACATACAATACGTCATGTAGGCAACTGTCACCCGCACCATGCTACAGCGCAGAGTGTAGTTCAAATACAGCAAGAGTGTGGTTTACACTCGTATATATAAAAGATTACGGTCAGTAGACTACAGGTACAGCTAGACTTGTTCCCCTTTGCATCATGCTAAATCAAGACAGCATGAGATGATACCTATCTTATCTCTCTCTCTCTCTTATAGATATCTTACCCATGTTATTGTTTTTTATAGTGTCATCCTTTTCATTAAGAATTTTCTCATTAGCCTCATACTTTTCCTTTAGATCATCAAACTCTTTTTGCAGCTTATTCATACACTGATTTGTTTTATCGATTTGCTCTCTGAGTTCCTCCATTTCCTTAGTGTTACGTTCTATGACTTTTTCTTGTTCTAAAGCTATAGCTGTTCTGCATAATAGCTGGAAATGTTTTACCATTAGAACATTAGACCAGGGTCAATAATTTTTAAACAAAAAAAAATTATAGTAGGATGTTCCCCATCGGAAAAGGAAGAGGAATATAACAAAAATGAAAGGAAAAATAATTTACGGGCGATCTGAGGTCGGGAAGTGGATGGGGGTGGCGGTGGTGAAAGCATGCTTGTTTAAATAAACAATAGTCAGAAATTAATAAAATTATTAAAATATTAAGTTACCTTTTCCTTCATTTCTATGAGGTCAGAATTTAGTTTGGAAATAATTTGATTTGCCTTTAGGAGCTGCTCTGATGTTGAATGAACAGCATCTTTATTCCTATTTGCTAGAGATTCACTCAAAGCCAAACGTTCTTCTAAACTAGACTGTTAACAAAAAAAATGCATTGAATAGGATTGCGAAATTTACTAAATTTAGGGCATTTAAAATTGTTGAGAATTTGAATAAATATATCTTTCCTATGTTGTCCCTTTTAGATATTAGTTTTGATAAGTGCCTTAGAAAAGTAATTAGTATCTAAAAAAAATATTAAAAGAAGTTTGCATCTGCAACTGCTGCTGCAATAATCATGTGACTAACCTTTTCTTTTTTTGCTATTTGCAGAGAGCTATTCAACTCGTTTATCAAATCTGAGTTATCCTTTACAGCCTGTAACATAAAATAAATGAATCATGAAGACTAGTCATATTGGTATGCAAATTTTGGTAATAATTTGAGTAACTGTACCTTTTCTAAATAAATGCATTTGGAATTTATTTGATGATATTGTTTTTCTTTATCCATGATATCCTTTTCTAAAGAAGCATTTTTTGCTTTCAGTGTTGCCACCTCAATGTGTGATTTTTGAACTTCCTTTTCTAGCATATTTAGGCATTGGATTTTCTCACTGAAAATATTAAAATGTTATAATCATCTCACTATTTTATCTAGCCTAAACAGCAGCACAGGCAGGACGGTCACATTTAGCACAGACGCGGTATTGCGGAGACGAAGGGAGCTGGTTTTGCGGTGACGGCCGGCCGCGCTGTCACTCACTACATTTCAATTTACAACCGACACCGACCTACATCGCTTCGTGACCGCGGATCTCCATAGACAAGGGCGATGACCGTGTTCATATCGCCTAATACTCACGCATGTTTGAATACTGTTGTATTTACACTCCGCTTCAGACAAATCTATATTAACTTTATGGCATCTATACAGCCAACAAAGGTGGAAACTTTTTATTCTTTAGAAATAATGAAAATTACCTTAATTGATTTTCTAACTGTCCAATATTATCACGCTGCTGTTTACAGTGCAAGTTGATTTCATCTATTTGTTTGTCTTTTTTACTGAGATTTTCTTGATATGTAGCAAGCTGGGTCTTCATATTCAATTCAGCATTTTGCTGGCATAGCATTTTTTCCTGTAAAGCTTAGTATTTAAGTAAATATTAAAAACAGCAAGCACTATATATTTATAGTTGGCATGACAATATGGTTGATATCAACATTCTCGGTGTGCTTATCTTTGAGATTCTCATCAAGATTTTTTTTTGACATTTGTGACTTTGTTGTGCTACACTCCGGAACTGGGCCTACTTTAAAAACCTTTTCACCAATTAAAAAGTCACATTATTCCACATAGACATGAGCTTTAGATTATCTTGTAGCACAAGCAATGCTTCAGGGTCCAGCTATTTAGTATTTTTTTTTTCTTGGTTATTTACTTATTTTATAAAAATGCCAAAAATAATAATAATAATAGTCTTCATTCACATAAAAAGTATAAATTAATTACATGGGACCTAAAAACATCCCAGAAAATTGTGATTGTAGGTACTACTACAATCACTCCTCTTTTTATTCACAATTTTCATTAGGTACTACTAACGAGGACCTTACTGAAGTGTGCATGCATGTATACATCTGTTTAAATAATTCCACAGTGACTTGATTATGCAACAATAACAAAGATTAACAGAAAAAACTTATACCTGCATTATTTTTTCTTTCTCTTGTTTCAAAGATTCTCTGAACTCTGTTTCATATTTTAACTTATCCTCTTCCATTCTTACTAGATTACGAGTCAGTTCATGTATTTTTCTCTCCATGTTTTGACATTTATCATTTAATAATGCTTCATTACTCATGGCCAAACTTTTGAATGAAGACAGACTTTTCTGCAAAACAAATAATTTTAATTAGTGTAATAATAATAACTAATTACTTGACAGGTTAAACAATACTAATTTGCTAACTAGGGTAACTCATCCGTCTCAGACTTATTGTATCAACTAATTAGTGCTTTTACTGGTCAGAAATGAAAAGTATATAAATTACTTTTATGTTAACAATTGTGTCAGCCATGTGTTGCTTGATATCAGCATCTGTAGCCGGTCCTGTCTTTAGAGATAAATGCACAAGTCTCTTAAATTCATTATGCTCAACTACCTCTAAATAATACTGAACTGGGTTCTTTTGTTGCATTATCAAAAACCTGGAAGGAAATAATAACAATAATGTAACACAAAAACAAAAAAAAACATGCAGGATGTTATGAATAATTTTCTGTTATCAAAATCAGTTTGGATATAAACAATAATTGTATACAACATCCAGCCTCCAGACACCATTAGAACTGAAAACTACAGTCCAAGCAAAACAGTTTTATAATGATATGTAATTCAATGAATAAATCAGAGTATGGATTTGTGCCCTTTTAATGGCAATTGGCTTAGCCCCTATTTCATGAGACCTAAACATACCAGTGAACTGTGGATATGTACTTTGCATGACAGTATGTTATGTTGTTATAAGAATGCTTCTAAACTTTAAATTTTAAACTTAAAAAAAAACACTAATTTTAGACTGAAGTACATACATGTTGTTGGAAGCACATTGCTGTAACAGCCTTACAAGCTGTGACGGAAAGTTATCAAAATCCACTAAGAGACCTTGTTGTTTCTTTAAATCTTCATAGTCCATACGCGTTATAGTCAAAATGCATAAAAATGTAGGATCTTCATCATCCGATAACGATATTCTCTGTAAAAAAGCGTCACTACTCGTCACTAATAAGTCCCTCTATTTTTTTATGTAGATATCATTTGTTTGAGTTAAGTTATTATTAATAAGACAAACTTTATGTTAAAGAACAAACCAACCAGAGTATCAGTTTCAAAAAGTTTGTCGATTGTTACAGTCAAATCTTTCTTGCTGTCTTCGAAACCTCTTTTAAACGTAATATAATATTTGCCTACATGGAACGTAGCCATTATTGTTGATCATTTAATAAAACATGAATAAAAACTTTATCTGATACAAAAGCAATTCTAAATAATTCAAATTGGTAAATAAATAGCCAAATCAAATCAACCACAAGCGACAGGATAAAAAAACCAACTGCCAATGCCAATTGCCAATAAAGTTTTTTAATTTATTTCATGACCATGGATACAAGTCCTTCAGTCGAATTGCCAATAAAGTGTCAAGCAGTGTTGCCAGATGCGTTGAACC
Source organism: Acronicta alni (assembly GCA_964056405.1). NCBI lineage: Eukaryota > Metazoa > Arthropoda > Insecta > Lepidoptera > Noctuidae > Acronicta > Acronicta alni. The sequence goes on along the minus strand of OZ043927.1, from coordinate 7,922,075 downwards.
TTTAATCTGTATATGAAACGGCTAAAATCTGTATGGTCAAAAGAACCAAAACAGAACCTACTTACCATATGCAGGCTAGTTACTTTGTGTTTGTTCTGCTTCTTTTGAAAGATCTGTTTTAGAGAATGTACCCCAATCTGTCAAATTTCTTTGATAAATTTTCAACTTTCATACGATGTACTACACTAAGGTTCATGTTCCATTGACCTGCTAGCGTCTGTACAAAAAGTAAAATATTCACCTTTATGACTCGGTCTCAATCAAGCCTTATCAGAAGAATCTTCCATCCAATTCCGATTAAACTTTTCCGATTTTTAAGATGCCTTAACTAATTGTTCACAAAAACACAATCAATAGTTACCAATTACTACTAAAGGTTCGTACGATATGAATTACTTTCGAGAAATGCATCACGAGAGCGCAGTATCTTGGAGAGCACACAAAAGTTATTGGTTAGGGAATTGCCTGGATTTCAAACTAGTAATCTGGTCATATTAAAAAATGAACGGCACGGGTTAAAACATAAATAATCCGTAACAAATAGACGCAAACAATATTTTTCAATTTTTCTTTATTATTTAAATTACGGATGGCATTAATTGAATGTGTTATTTATTTTGCTGTTCCGTTTTAAGCAGATTACGCCAATGTATGTGAAAATTTTGTATAAAAATCTGTATCCTATGGTAATCTGTATCGCACATCGAAAATCTGTTTATATACCGTAGACAGGGTTTCTCTGTCTACGATAAATACGGAGAAATCTGTATACATGGCAACACTGGTGTCAAGTGCCAAACAAACTGCCAAGTGCCAACAATCAACAAACCAGGGACTTGAAACGTTATAGAAAATAACGTTATGTACTGTTCTGGCAACTTTAATTTGTAACGTTCCACTAGGAACGTAACGAAATTCTTTATTTTGTTATAACTTTATGAGATAACGGAACGAAATTCTTTATTTTGTTATAACTTTATGACATAATGGAACGAAATTAGTAAAGGAACGTTATATAATAACGTTATAACTATAACTCAAAACGTAACATTACTTATTTTGTTATACAACGTTGCCAGCTTCATCGCTAGGCCGGCAGGTCACACCTCACCGCGACTCCCGACTCCCGCGTGCAGAATGGCAACCTAGCATAATTTCTTCGTATTTACATCTTGTCCGATCTTTTCTAGTTTACTTTTGATCGAACCCGTAATTTGTTTGGAAGATCGTTGGCCGTTGATTAATTTTCGACTCTATACTTATAGAGATAAAGGTTAAAACTGGTCACCGTGAAGGTTTTAAGTGCATTGCGTTTGCAGATATAAGGCCGGCGTTGACCGCGAAAGTGAACTTTAGCGAAAAAATCGTATGATTACGATTAAAATCGTAAATCTGGCAACCCTGCAGCACGGTGTGCAGGGGTGAAAGAATAACGTTATACTATAACGCAGTTGGAACTGTTACGTAATATAACGATATATCTAGTATCGTTACTAAGCCGGTAACGTTATGGAAAATATTGTTCTGCTAAAATGTTATTCTATAACGTTATAATTTTATAACGTTATACATTGCATAAAGTTCCAGTAACGTTATAAATTTTGGAACGTTATGAGATAACATTTCGTGGAACGGAACGAAACAAACAAACAACTGAAACTGAAAGACAAAGTGAGTGCCAAACTTTTCGTCTTTAGTTTCGTTTTTGTTCGACAGAGACATGACATTGACACTGACTGAATTCCTGACTGACTGAACAGAAATTACCCGCCCTTTTACGACTTTTATTTAATGTGACTTGTGTCAAAATAACGGGCACGGCCGGTGGGTCGGGATCAATTGGAATAATTCAAGAAATAGCAATAGCAAATTAAATACCTAATTTGCTTAAGTCGTTATCTATTTGAGTAGGTGCTGTTAAACTATTTCTTACACACCTAACAAAATGTGGAACGGTGAGTAATTTTATCTTACAGTTCGGAGCCAAACAACAAAAACAGCTTCAATTATTTCAAACTGTAACAATTTAATTATCATTTTACAGATCAGTCTGCAGTTGGCGGAGGGTTTTTCAATTCTCCAAACCAATTTGGAAATGTAAATACACCAAATCAGGCACCAAAACAAGTAAGAATGTAATAATTATCAGACCCTAATGGCTACTGGCTTTTCTACTTTATCAATGTACTTAATGTATTTTCTTCCAGGGCAGAAGAGCATCGCGCACAGCACCAGTAGTGATTAAACAAGCACTACATAGCGGAGATGAAGGCATAAAAATTTGGGGTACAGAGATTCAGATTGTCTCTATTGTAGCTCGCATAAGGAACATTCGAATGCAAAGCACTAAAATCACGTACACTATTCAAGACCTTACGGGCAGGATGCGCGCTGTGTTGTGGCTGGACCAAGAAGCAGCAGATGAAGATGTACTCTTTGAATTTTTGTATTTATGTTGCATTGCTAGTTTTGGCAATAAATAAAACTTTATTTTTGTTTTTGCAGGATAAAGCAACACCAAAGGTGCAGGTGAATGATTATGTACAGGTATATGGCACTGTAAAGACCAATAAAGGGAAAAAAGTACTGATGACATTTAAAATAATGCTGATAACAGATGTTAATGCAATCACATTCCACTATTTACACTGTATCCAGAATAAGCTCAAAATGGAAGCTGATTCTAAAAAGGTATTTAGCAGAATTAAAAATAGTTGTGTCAATTATGAAGTGAATAAAATAAAATACCAAAACTTGTAGGAAAGTACATGCTGCACATGCATGCAGTAGGATAGGTTATGATAAAATGATTAAACATCAGTGACCAACATTATTAAAAAATTCAAGCACTAAAGTACAATTTTATAAAATTGACTTGTCAATGGAATCAACTTTGTTTTTGTTTAATAATAGGCTTCCTATGTATTTAAATACCTACCTTGATTATTGAGCATTTCTGTTCTGCTAATCAGCTGCATCTTCTATGGGGAACAGAACAGAACAGCCCTACTCTGCCTCCTGCCTCGCTATGCCCACTATTAACTCGTGTTGTATTATACAATACTATAAAATTATTATTTTTTGTTGTACAGGAGAAAGTTGTCAACAATAACTCTACATTCACTAGTGGTCTGCCAGCAAACTCAATGGTTGGAGTGACTGAAAATAGTGCATCAGTTAATGGTCTCAATCCCAGACAAATGATGGTATTCAACCTAATTAGAGCTTCTACCCTAGAACAGGGTATCAGCAAAGTGGATATGTATTGCACTCTGAAAGATCGTATGTCACAGGTGGAGTTTGAGTAAGTATTTCGTAGGGATGGGACATATTTACTTCACCAGGTTTTAAAAACAGGGCTTTGCAGTAGTCTACTAGTCCTGGTATGGGCGAGAAATACTTGTGAGTATGAAGTATTTGCTGGATCGGCCCGGGCACAACACCGGAATTAAGAATACTTGCATAGAAAATTTATCCTTATGGTCATACAAACAAAGTGCACAATCGTATTTGCAAAAAAATACCTTGGACTTCGAGTATTTTTTCCGCAAATACAATTGTGCTCCCTATTTATAAGGCTACACGGATCGATTTCCTATGAAAGTATTTTCTACAGTCAAGGACGCAAAATACTTGCAAGTATGAAAGTATTTGGTACAAAACACCAAAAATAAAAATACTTGCATGGAAAAAACCATATTATCGTATTTGCAAAAAAATACTTCACGTATTTTTTCGCAAATACAATTACGCTCGATACTCACAACCCAATACGCCGATACGGATCGATATCCTATGCAAGTATTTTCAACTTTCGCTAAAGAAGCTCGTACCGGCGCGATTATAAAGTAGAATGCCGCCAAATACTTTCAAGTATTTTAATACCTGGTTTTCGACCCTGGTATTTTTACATACTCGTACTTGGAAGCCCTTGTATTAAATTATGCAAGTATATCTCATGTCTAATATTTCGGTATCTAATACTTAATTAGGGTCAGATTCCTAAATTACAACAAAATCAAGAGTAGAACAAAAAAAAAATACACGTCACATCACGCGTCCTTTCCATAGGGGTAGACAGAACCTAAAGAACACCACTTATGTGGTATATCCACATTAGATTACTAGATTAATGTCATTACATTTCTGTGAATAATTTTTCAAACTATTGTTATGAACAATTAGCCCATCACATTTGGCACAGATGTCTAGTTATTTTATTTTGTTGTGTGCACATATTTGTTACGTTACTATCCAGATCAAAACATCGTATTTGTGATAAGTATGGTTATTTTTACGATTGTAATGTGTTTTGTGCATTTAAATAAATAAAAAATAAATAAAAAAAGATGCTGCGCGATGGCTTCTGTGAAACGGATTGCGGGTTCAATCCCCGCATGGAGCAAATATTCATATGAATTACAGGCAGTTGTTCCAGGTCTGGGTGTTGTGTGTGTATCTGAGAATTTGTGTATGTAAAAAGCAACCAGATACAGGAGAAAATCTTAGTGGGCAACATTTATTTTTAAAACAATTTATTTAAAAAATTATTGTCTTATATTGCTTGACAGGTTAGATTATGTTATTATTATCATTCTCATAATCCATATTACTATTCTGTTTATTATGTTTTCATGCCTAATTTTGGTATAGAGATAAAGTATGTCCTTTAGGATGTGAGGGAAATCACAGCCCAGATATACTTTTATATTAATTATCAAATTATTTTTACAGAAATATTTTGGAATGGATGTGTGGTGAAGGACATATCTATTCTACAATTGATGAAGAACATTTCCGAGCTACTGATGCTTTCTAGACTACTTAAAAGATCTGGTATTCTTTCATGTTATCTTAAATATTATTATGTGCCACTAAATCATTGTTATTTTGTAATAAAAAGTTATTGTGGTAAATATTACTTTTATTCATAAACCTAATTGCACAATAATTTTTATGCTATAAAAAATATTTATCAAAAGTATTTATAACTGAAGAATAACTGAATTATAAAAACAGATCTTGCAATGTACAGACGCCAGGTAGGTCAAGCTATCCAAAACTGTCATATTTTCCCAATTGAAAATGTACCTTATTTTGTTGTATTAAAGTTGAAAATCTATGAAATTTGACAGATTGTGGTAGCTTGATATGCTGGCCTCTGTACATACTTATTTACAATAATATTTGACCTCCTGTTATCTGCCTACTGTAAGAAAGTAACTCTGGTTACCAATTAAAAAGATTGGTAGTATTGGTTTCCTACACAAAATAAATACAAAAATATATGTATGTAAATACAAATTGATGATCATTAAAATTGTATTATTTAAATTATTCTTTCAACAGCACGCATAGTATGTACATCATATATAGATAATTTATATTATAATTCATCACGAAGAGACTTATTTTTGACATCAGGTTTCTTTCCCGGATATGTTTGACTTTCTAGCTGTACTTCTTTCAGTTCTTCTTGTTCTACAAGAAATTCTTTAGCTGTCCATGCTTGGGATCCATCTTTGAACATAAATATTGCTCTGTCATCAGCCACAAGATACCTTAAAAAGACATAAATAATTAGTGTTATTTGTTGTAGGATACAAAAATCTATATATTGTAAATGTAATATAAAAATGTTATGTTTATGATCATTATTATTATTATTTATGAGTATTATGGGTATACATATATATATATAATTACATATCCTGACAGATTCATTACACAGAGCTTAAATTGTCAGAGCTACAAACTTGAAATTTTGGCAGTTGATGCCACAGTTTGCTGGTATGTTTGTGTCTCATTTAATAGGGGTGAACCTATTTCCATTAACAAAGCACTGAACTCCAAAGTATTTCATAGAAAAACCCAATAACACTCATTGCTCAACTTGGGAATATAAACACAGTATAAGAGTAGCAGTCATGCTTACAACCACTAAGATACTGAGGTACCTTGTCATTATTTATACAGGATGGAAGGGACACGACGCGCAACGGCTTACCATGACTTCAGTACATGATTCTGGACCCCCCTGCGTTGGAATTTTTCGTCGGCTTTTTCTTAAATTTTACAACTCGCAAGTGAACTCTAAGGAAACAGCTGACCAGAAGATCTTTCGAGTTTAATTTACAATGCTGTTTTTAGTGAAAAAAGTGAATTAATGACTTTTTAGTTAAAATTCTTATTGGGTTAGATAGAAATAATGATTTTATACAGTTTAAAGTTGAAAAAACGTAAAATTTAAGAAAAAGCCGATGAAAAATTCCAACGCAGGGGGGTCCAGAATCATGTACTGAAGTCATGGTAAGCCGTTGCGCGTTGATGTCCCTTCCACCCTGTATAAAACAAAATAGTGACTCAAGAAGACCAAACAATTCTTGGACAATTTTACAGAGCACCATCTAATCCCAAACTAAGCAGAGCTTGAACTAGGGGTACTAGACAATAGATATAATACTTATATACTTTTTTTTGTAAATACATACTTATAATACATAGAAATACCCAGACAAACACAAATACTTATGTTTTAACCACACAAATATTTGTGTCCTGTGGGAATCGAACCCACAACCCCATGATCAGCAGTCCAACACTAACCACTAGACCACAGAAGTCGTCAATTGTTTTTCTGTTGTGTCTAGTAATTTCATTGATCTTTGAAGAGTCCTAAAAATGATTTTTAGTTAACATACCTATATTATATGTATATGCACTGAAATGAGTTCACTTATTTTGGTAATTTAATTAATTTGGTATTTACCTTTCAACCTGTATGTGATTACTCCATAAACTGGTCTGCCATATTTTTGTTACTTCTTCAGTTCTTGCCTTTGAAGGATTGTTAGCTACTGATACAAACATCATCAAAGTTTGTCCTTTCTTAGTGGCTTGTAATATATTTTCTGGGTTAGACATATCAAGTTTGGTGAAGTCTATGGATGGCGGTTTTCGAAGATGTTCTGGTAATTCATCTTCTGGTAGTGGTTCCTCATCTTCTTCCCATTGATCAAAAAGTCTAAACAGAAATAATTAGAATTAGATAGAGAAGTATTGGGTAGTTTGAGTACATTCAAAGAGAAAAAATAATGATACTTTTAAAAATAAGTGACAATATGACATGTGTAAGCACAGAGATAGAGAGTGCATGAATAATAACTTTATTTACCTTTCCATATCGGCGTCGCTGAAGTCTCTTATATCCTTTTTAGCCCAAGCTGGCTTCTCTTCATCTTTAGGTTTTTTAGCGATACTAAAAGATAAGCATACAAAAACTATACAGAATAATGTTTTATTCATAGTAGCAAACTTAAAAACAATTGCTGCACTGTTATAGTTCTTGACTAAAAGTCTTTTAATTTCGTATTTTGGATGATTCTATTTCCTAAAACAATAAACGTATTTTTGTGAATTTGCTCTCGGTTTGGTATTATTATATTAAACAAGACAAATAAAATATTGGTGCCTCCCAAAGAGTGTGTTATAAAAAGTACTCTGTGGAGTGTAGACTTTGTGTAGTGCCTCCCTCCATAAATTTATTAGTTTTATTACTGACACTGACAGTGACATTAGGATGTAATGTAGGCATTTATCTAGACCAATCGGTCGTGGAATATTAATGTAAACAAAAACCAACACTCAACATAAAATCTTCGATTTCATACTTATTTCGCTTTCACTGCATTAAATTCTGATGTCGGAATCTTCTAAAATACTGTCGCTTTCATATTACACTCGTTTTTTAGTTCAATTTAAACAAAAATATGTAAAAATTGTCGAATTTATAAAATTTGTAATATTATGTCATATTTTTTTAGTGAAGTGCTGACCTGTACGAAATTAAACGAATGCGAAACAGATTAATAAAATGAAACTAAAAAGGATTTATGCCATTATGCCGAATAATGAACGAATGCGAAGCAGACTCAAAAAATGAAAATAAAAAGGATTTAAGTATGCCATTATGCCAAATGCATTTTCGGTTAATTTTGAGAAATTAAGAATACCTATCAGTAAAAACTAAAAGTTAAATGAGTACTTTTAGTTTTTACTGATTTGTTTCAAAAGCAAATTAAATTGTGGGATCAACAACTCGGTCCTAGAAATACATTTTCTAATTGACACGATAAAAATAGATAAATCGGTGGAATTTTTATTGGTTTCTAGTCATTATTAAAATAAAACTGATGCACTTTCCTTCTTATTGCAGACATTGTAAAGTTATCCAATTCGTTTATAATACTTCGGTGTGGTGGTCTATTTTCTGATGGTTCCAAAACCGTTCCATATTTTTTAAATTATTTAACAATATTATAAATTGTGGTATTAGAAATACCCATAATTTCGGCGGTTGTTTTTATGTCCTCTGTTTTAAAAGGGTACCTATATCTATAGTTTCCTCTGTCTACGCGTTAATCGTTAGATCTTTAAACTTTCCTCTGTCTACGATCTATACCTTCATGGTGCGAACGATACGTTCGATCGACCCACGAGGCCACGACGATCTATGGGATCTACGAATGACGAATGAGATTGATTGTGATTGATTGATACCGTTGATTGACAGATTACAGTCATTGAAACAATCGAATTAAAATAGTTCCTTCATACTGTCAATCAATACCTACTAAGCTTTATTCCTCAGACTAATATAGGAAGAATCTAACTAAAAGTTACTTAGATTGAATTTTCGGAACTACCTATCTATTATTATAATTATCCACATAATAAAATGTTTTCTAGTCAACTTTTATTGATACCTACAAGTTTAAACGTTTTTGTGATTTTTTTTTATTACCTACCTACGTGTATCTAAATAAACACGACCCGTTTGGTTGTATATGTAGTACCTACACAATATTACTTGGAAGGTATGCAACTAGCTCACGAACCAAGGAACCAAGCGGCTTGGATCGTGAGGTATTATATTGTAGTCTTTGGTACCGACTGAGACTACCGATTTAGTGATTAGTGAACCAATCAATCGACTGAACGGGTCGAAAGAACCGGGTCATTTTTGAAACGGTTCAGTATTGATCCTAGATCTAGGTCCCTGGTCTCTAAAATTGAACACACTACACTTCAGACATACTGTAAACTGTAAAGACGTGTAACTGTTACTGACTACTGGTACAGTCACAGACACAGACTACTTTTAGATAATCTGTCTGTTGTCCTGTTGAGTCTTTGTCACTTAACTTCTTGATTATTTTTTGTATTATTTTTGCCATGGCTTCAGAGGCCTTTGTGACAAATCGAACTAGTGTTGCAGTAAGATAACATGTCAATTAACGATTCGATTTTTGGTAATAATTGGTATGTATATCGATATTTGTTTATTTATTTGGCATTTTCCATGCTAAGATTTTAAAGTTATTTTTTGTTTATATATTTATAAAGTCATTGGCTTCTATTAAAAGGATTCCTTGTTATAATTGGCTCCGCGATATTTACTTGGTAATTCTGCCGCGCGAACCAATTCAATGATTCTTTTTATTCTGATAGAAAATACTTTCTAGTTGTCCCAATAAATTTCGAAATATTTTAAGTAAATTTTAATATTACTAAAAATACAAAATAACAGAATCTCAAAAACTCTGTCTTACTCTAAATATTCTACTCTTCATGCTTCAACAGGCTCAGCACCTCATCATTTTTTGAATCCTATTTTTCATCATAGCTTTTGTCACCCACAAGATTGGTGATTAAACGGTCTATCTATATCCGGATCCAGAACCCTCCCTCTCGTCTTCTTCAACTTTTATTATAATAAAATCGGCAGAAACACAAATAAGAACTATATGGTGGACATAGTTGTGGCGAATTTCACGACTATAGGTATAAAATATATGAAGGTAAGTGCAGTTTTAGTCAGTTCGAATCCAACATAGAGTATGTTGGACTGCCACCTCCTCAGGTTGCAGACGATCTATGAGCATTCTCCAACCCTAAAAAAAGGCTGTATCTTTCATGAGCATTTCTCCAGTATCAAGAATAATACTCAACGTACACGCGAACTATAAACCATAAATACAATAATCACTTTGCAAACATTAAAAAATATTCATTGTATAAAATGTTCAAATGAACAGGAAACTAAGTAATACGAAATAATTTAATTTAGAGCCCCAAGATACAATATTATTATTATTCTCGTATTTACATTATATTTTTAAATATTTTTACAAAAAAAGGCAACAAAAAAATGTTTAAATATAAAAAAATAGTCAGACCACCGTTAGCGGGAACTATTATTATATTGGTATTTTTTCTTACAAATTATATTTTTAAATATTTTTATAAAATAAAAAAAGACAAATCAATACCTACAATCAATTATCTTGATTGTAGGTATCTGAACGGCCCTCCAATAATGAGTTGGATGTTGATAATCGATTATCAAAAAACATTTAAAAATATAAAAAATTGAGGCCCACCGGCATCAGGAGCAGGGTCCAAGCTAACGGTGGTTAGGGCCCCAGAGATAGGAACCTCCTCACAATACGCGCTGTATCAAGGAGTACTGCCTTCTGAATCAGGCCCTTAACCCAGCCACCTAACTCGAGCCTCCTGAGGTGTTGGTCGAGGCTCTTGGCGATAAGTCCATTGAACTTAACGACTATCGGCACAATGATGGCCGAGTCCACATCCCACATGGCGTTACGTTGCCATACTAATAATCAAATTGAAAAAATAATTAAATTGCGAATGAATCAATTATATTGCAACGTTGCGTCGCTAATCGCCGTTGATTGATAATATTCGATGTTATAGTATTTTCAGTTTCAGTTATACATTAAGAACTTATTCCCTAACTATGAACTGTCTCATCAGCCTAGTGGTTGTAAACTGAGCTATTACCACTAAAATTAAGTCTTTCGAAAATTAAGTTTTACTAAAAAGCACGTAGTTCTACGAACTTTTTGTACCTACATTAAACAGTATTGAGTAATTACTTCTTGTTTCTAATTTTCTATGTCTATGTAGTATTTTTTTATCTATTCAGTAGTTTTCTAGTCTATGCTACGTGTATTCTAAAATAAGTGTCGGCAACACTGACCAACTGTCAATTATTTGAAGTCGAGGCAACGTCATTTCTTAACGTCACTTATGTCATACGTTGATTTTGTGACTCTGTGTACTGTGTACATTGCACGCACAGTCAGTTGCACACATCGCCTGATCAGATCACTGATCACTCGTCCAATCCAATCGTCAAAAAATAGTCACGTCACGAACATTGAGTTGTCACGAGCGGTCGTACGTAACCTAACGTCAAATCATGATTTGATTTCAGTTTTTTAATTTTATTAACTTACAGTATTTTTATATATAATTTTTATTACATTGTGTTAAAGTAGTTTCATATATTATTACTTCTAGAGGCTTAATTAAATTACTTCAGGAGATCAAAATTTCGGCATCGAGAGTTCTTGAAAGTGATATTTGGTTAGCTTATGTACACTTGAAACAAAATCTTTGTACTGATTTGTGATAGCATAAGCAACATGGACCAGAGTGGCATAACCCCAAACACTTCAAATCAGCAGCTTGTTATAAACAGTGATAATGATTCGGCTACGGCGCTGCTGCAGGAGAAGCAGACCAGAAGAAGAGATCAACTGAGCGAAGTATCGTTCGTCGAGTACATGACTGTCGGTATACTGTGCTACGTCAACCTTATCAACTATATGGACAGGTTCACCCTGGCGGGTAAGTTTGATGAACATTGTCATACTTTTTTTTATTACTTTCACCATACCCTGAGTTTAGACAGATATGGTACCTAACAGAAATCAGATTATTTTGTTGCTGGTATCTGCTTGTCTGAAGAAATCATTAATTCAATCTACTGGGGGGCCAATAAGAACCTCATACAACTCATTTTCTAGTTAGAATGCTATTTGGAAGCAATTTGTTAATTTTAAATGTGTTATTATTGTGATTGTTTTAAATATATTAATAATATAGGATTTTTAATTTATTTAGATTTCTTCTTTTCTATTTTGACATTGGTCAAAAAGCAATGATGTACAAAATATGGTCTAGTTACTGCTGCATGACTAATTGCTGGTTTTGAATGGCTTCCTGGTGAACTTATAAACTCTACATAACCAACTAAAGATGCTTGGTCATACTACACTATCAGTAGTATTTTTAAATGCCAATCACATCTGATAAAGACTAGGGAAGAACTCATTGTTAATCTGTATAATGTTTAAAATAAATTTAATGTTTGCTTGAACTTAGGATGTCTAATCGCAAAGGGCCTCCCTATTACTTGGGACTGAAACACAAACAAACTGTGTGTGTACATTAGTACACCTCTACCTTACTGTTCAGGGAATATAGGTGTGAAGGTATGTTACATTAAATTTATTGTTACAATCAATATTTGACACTGTTAGTCCATAACACAATACAATAATACTTTAGACATACACTAAGAATTGTCTTCAGTAACATTGTTTTAGTATTTAAAACTGAAATGTTTTGACTAGTTCAAGAGTCTGTCTGGGATATTTAAAACAATTTCAAGTGGTTGTTTACAACTTCTAAAAGCAGCTCCATACATTCACTGCTAAATCACGATCACAGTTAATATACATATAATATTAGTAATGAATTTAGTAAAGATTGCAATAATTATAAAGTGGATAAACTTTACAATTTACAATAAAGCCTAACTACGTAAAGATTACTACTGACACATTATTGATTATTAAGTTTATATAACCAAACCAAATAAATAAGTAAATAATCTGGAAAAAGCCAACAGTTGATGAATCAGTAAAAAACTAGTTCTTTCCATCTACTAGTCAATTGAAAGCAATGCCCCTAAAAATATTATATTACAATATTTTAGCTTTTTACAGCAAGTAAGGGTTATTATTGCCTATATTTGTCCCTATATTAGTCTAGTCTAGACCCTTAATTCTGTTTAAGTATTTTAGCTATACAAATAACAGTAATCTGTATAAACTTTACTTTATATAGTAACTAGATAATTTAGTAGATAGGTAGGTATCAATTAAAAGTACATTCGGAATTTTGGGAATGAATTTCGAACACAGGCAGGATTTAATTGATATTCTTTTTCACAAAATTTATAACTTAACATATCACCACACCTGTTCACGAAGGGTTAGATAGAGGTGTACTATGTAACCTTTAACCAGGCACAATATACCTAATATTCAAACTCTGAGCTGCTACTGAGAATTTCATAAAAAAACTAACACTTCTCGACCCCTGAACCACTACGACCACACGAATAATGTTGGAAATTAATAAATAATAGGTATATCTACAATTAAAAATATTGATAATTTCTTAGACCTTTAATCATCTCTTCCTGTTCATCATAATTATTATAAATATGCTCTTGATTGTTATGTCTATTTCTTATTGATTACTTACAATGTATTTTACAATTGCTGTAGGTAAATAACATTTGTTTGTTTTATAACTCCAGCCCCAATGACATTAGATTCACGGTATCTTCACCGTGAATTTGCAGCTAATCTTCATACCTATTTTTTTATTATCAGGTCAACAGCGCCAATTAAATCAGTTGAAGGCACGTAGGTACGCTAGAATAATCCAAGGCAACCATAGTAAATGATAAATCAAACTAAAAACAACTAACTTATATTAGTTATTATTATAATATGCAAACACCTATTCATCACCATCATCATCATTAGCCCGTATTCGTCCACTGCTGGACGTGGGCCTCTTTTAGTGCACCTCACGTCCTCCCTGAGCTGCCCTCCGCAAGTCATCACTCCAGCGGATGTCGATTCTCCGAGAGACATGACCAGCCCCTTGCCACTTCAGCTTGCTAATACTTTGAGCTATGTCGGTTAACTTTGGTTCTCTGACGGATAAATTGGTTGCGAATTCTATCCTTCAGAGACTCCGAGCATAGCTCTTTCCATAGCTCGCTACACTTAACACCCATTACCGTAAAAGAAACATCAAACAAGATGTCCTAATTAAAAACAAACTTGCATTATTAGATTAATTTAGAATGATTCATAAAGGTGTTCCACCTACAGTTCTCATTAACCTCTTGTGATTCCATAAGTGACTCTTATCTGATTTAGTCATACATCGACATAATTATTAAATATGGTGTAAACATAAAACAGTTACGTCATCGGTATGTCTAGTACCGAAGCTTTTTTGTTTAAAAGTTTTAACAATCTTATCGTTATAATAAATATCGAAGCTAGCTTTGAATTCTTGCCATTCGATTTCTGGCTGATTCACTGCCATTGTTATAGTTAACAAGTAAATCATACCATGGTATGCGCATGTATACATTTTACCATGTACAATCCTGTAGCGGTAATGAGCCGCAGTGTATTTGGTGAAAACCCCTACTTGAAGCAACAACGTTTATGTGCCGGGAGGTGATAAAATATTTGAAATCATCAAAAACATTAGGTACAAATGTGGTCTCACTATGTCTTCTTCTAACAAAAAACATTAGAAGGGATTTAGGTTCAATGAAGTCTACTAATAACCTGCCTTCATTAGTCCTGTCGTCGCTCGGTCTAGCGCGGTGGCTGACTAGAACGTACTGCGTTCGATCACAGATCAAGTAAGAACAAAGTCCTATGTTAAATTCGCAGTAGTTTGAATTGAGACAGTTTTAATTTTGTGTTTCAATGGTACTTTATGTTTATATGGTATTAAGATGACAATATTATGCGGCAACCGGTGCTAATAGACGCCAGTTATACCAGTAGTGATATAACTCGCGCATTGTCATCTTGGGACCTGTCTTAGTTGCAAAATTTGACTGGCTAGATCCTTCAAACCGGAACAATAATCTTAGCACATTATTGTTTACCGGCAGAATTTATATTCTGCCGGTAAACAAACGGTTCTCTACCGCGTATTGCCATATTATTATGGCAATACGCGGTAGAGAATAAAATTGAAAAAAAAAACGCTTTGTGTTTGCTTGGTACGAACAAGACTACCTCGGCAGCAGTTCTATCATTTTAATAGTGGTACAAGCACCCACACTGTAGTAACTCTTCTATTTTCTACATTTATTTGTCCATGTTAAAAAGACATTACAAAAGTGAAGAAATCATGAAAGAAAACTTCCGGAAATGCCTATACTGATGTTCATTTCACTAATCTTTTCATGTGGTAATAAAACCGCATCTTCCTGCGTTAAAAGCAGGCTCTAAAATAGATTAGTTAATAATCCCTTTATCATGGACACGCTCTCCTTAAAATTCCTAGACAAAATAATCCTGTTACGGAATGTATTCAGAGCCATGCCTACGTAATGTTTACATTTTAAGTTAAGCCACGAACGATGTCATTGACTTTATGAGGTTTGAATCAGCCAGGACCCCTAAAAGCATAATACAAAGAAAGGAATGTTTCGTGGGCAGTAAGAGGCTCTTAACCGTGACGCTAACGTCTTCGTCCGCGTCGTGTGGACAGGTTACACCATAGGGACTTTCGTTCATTTTTTTTTATTGCGTAAATTGAAGATCTTTGATTGGCTTAGATAAAGTCAAACGGAAAAAAAAGAGCCTTATAGTTATAACAGTTAGTAATTTAAAAATATGGTGTTATAAAATTACGGATTATTAACATTCACTAAAACTAACAGCAGCGTCACGTTAGTTGTCAATCGTTCTCAATTAGCGCCTCAAAATGCTTAACGTCGGTTTTGTTTTTCTTTTAATGGAATTAGTACTCATAGTCACCCGGAAATTATCAACAAAATTAAAATCGAGTTACTTAAAGAATCGAATAAGGCTACATAGTTTTCGATATTATATTCTTGTACTTTTTTTCATGCTATAATAGAAAATGTTAGATGTCAATAAATTTCAATGAATGAATGTTAAACACCCAGGTGTGGTTCGATGTCACGTAATCAGAGAACTAATCTCCAGTGTCTACTCACGTAGGTACGTGGGTTCACCTCATTCTATACCGAATACAATATCGCCCTTTTAATAAGGAACCGTTATTATAGGGTTTAGTCGGTAAATTTATATTTTTTTAACGAATATTAAAATATTACTCTACGCCCTTTTATAATTTAAGCGCGATTGCCCAGAGATGCTTACAAAAGCCTGCCGGCAGTGACAGTAAGTTTTGTGTGTAAATAAACTAAAAACATTATTAGTATGATTGTAGAAGGGGAACAGAGGGTTGATTTCCACAGAGGGCAATACACAAGTTGCCACCACATAAAAACACGGTACGATTTTTCTTATCTTGATTAAAATCTAAAGTAAGCACAAGGTTCAATTCGCCAAAGACAGCAACGAAAATAATATTGAATTCTGCGTATTATAAAATATATCAAGTGAAGTTTTTACTCCTTTTGTGTATTTTTTTAGGGTCCTAATGAATTAACAGGTGCCTTACCTACTTAGTTTATAAAATTAATTTATTTCCACACAAATTAAGTACAAATATGTAAATGTAATGTTAGTATTTATGAAGATATTCCAATCCAAACATCGCTTTGATTCTGGGTTTAAATCGAGCCGAAAATCCGCGTAAACAGAAAATAATAATTAGAAGAGGAAAATGTATTAATTATGAAGTATTATTTTAGTTAGGCTAGGTCCTAGGAAAATGAAGTCTCGTGACTTGACGGCTGATAATTAAGATAACAATCACTCGACGGTGTAAGAGTATCTATTGTTTGCCTATTTTTTACCGTGTTGTTATCTCATTCATGATATTATTATCACAATCTGTTAGCGCAATACTAATTGACCGAGGTTATCAACAAATACGAATCATTGATTGCTCTGAGTCAGTGTCTCTACGAGTTCCACCTACCGTCACTTGTGATGTGATGAATGACGACCATTTTGTCAACATGAGATACCAAGTTTATCTGTCTGGTAAACAACCGCGATTTCTTTTTATTTTTTTATTAAACGTTTAGCAGAAAGACACATTATTATTGAACGTTACTGCGTTCAATAATAATGTGTCTTTCTGCTATTTTATAACTTTAAAATATTGGTATTTAAAAATAATTTAATAAAAATATCATCATCATCAGTCTATATTAGTACACTGCTGCATTTCACCCTGTTCTCGGCTTTTCGCATCCAGCTTCTACCAGCAGCCTTTCGCAAAATCATCACTCCATCTTGACGGAAACGTAGCGTAGGACGCCCACGCTACGTTTTATAAAAATATGTATGACCTAAAATGTGACATGTAAAAAAAATTATGTTATCCCGATCAGAATCGTTAAATTATAAAAGGGGTCCTGTGATCTTTGTTGTGGGGCCCTGGTGTGTGCACATCGTTTAATAAATAAAATATGTGAAAGATTAGAAGCTGTTGGTTTTACCACGCACCGCGTCTAGCGAGGGGTTAAAAATGAGGATACATTTATAGGGTGCATTTTTATAGAGAATGTATAAAATACTATTAACAATTTACATGTTATTATTATTTATTATGAACGATACACAGATCCACCCGGGTACAATTATTTCATTTATTCTGAATATAAGAAAATATGGACACAGCACAAAATAATCGTTTAGATCGACATTAGTTTTATTTAAATGGTGTTGTAAATCGTAACATTACTTGCGGCAAAGCAATCTCTCCAAAGCCATAAGTGCAAAGCCTAAGTTCACGAGAAATCGTAAAAGTTACCTCCGTCGTCGTTTAAAATGATTGCCTGAAAAACTAAAAAGTTAGAGAATTGCTAACTATTAAATGGACATTTGCCCACAGCATAGGTGGTGGTAGTGTACTTTAAACTGCTTTTTATCTGTAGCCATTAATCGATTTTAATGTAATTATCATATGTATCTATCATCAAACAGATGGAGCTTCCCATAGCCTCAAGAATTTATAACGCCGTTCCCCTGGTTTAAAAGAAAGTTTGATAGGTTTCTCGATTGAATACGTAACTTTTGACAATTATAGTTTCAGCAGCTTTATCTTAAATGCAATTAATTAGTTGCTAAGTTTTACATACACAGCTTGTCCGTGCACAACAATGTTCCTATTCCTACTCTGTGACAATGTGCCTTTGTAGGTCCAATCGATTTTGAGGTATGGGTGTTGAAATTCACAGCTTTGCCGAACTTAGCCAAACACCCTGCTGTTTGTATTACAACAGTTCGTCCCTTATTCCCATACAATTCTTGATATTATTCCAATGATTTTTTACTAAATTAACAAGACTTGACTTTCTGTGCATATAGTCATATCAATATAAGTACAGTGACGTTACCATGCATGTGTTTGTGGAGCTGGTATTATTATTAGTATGCGCGCAGACAATAAGTTGATTTTATATTACAGCAACCGATCTCTCAGGCTGGAAGTCCAGTGCAGTTCCAACAGTGATTGCTTTGATTTGAAGCGATGCAGCTGCGCGTAATAACTAACATAGATACCGCGGCTCCGCTTGCCTGCGCACCGGGCCTCGTTTCAAGTGCCCATCGAGACTCCACTTGGGGCCAATTAGTTCTGACTTTAGAGATACTATAGTAACAGATGACGATAACATTATGGCTTATTTTAAAAAGTTGAAATTTGAAATAACAAACTGCTGCATGCCATGCGCATTTAGAATTGTACCAAGTTGGTACTACCAACTGTGCCAAGTCATGCTGATAATTTTTAATAAATCATGTTTATTTATGCTATCGGATTGTAAAAGTGTCATCATATCAATCAAACGGCAAAAACTTTCCATGGAAATGATAGAGGTCCATTTATAATAGTTTATCAATATTTTATTGTCAACGATATTTCTGTAATTAACTTACTTATGTTCATGTTGGGATCATTATTTTATCATGAATCATTAGAATAACTACCGCATGGACGTGCAATTATTAATAAGCATTTAAAAAAATCGATTACAGCATCACGTACGGATTTGAATTATTGTTTCCCTAACGTTTTCTAAATCCATATCCTATGGGTTTTCCATATTATTTCCTGTACAATACTGCTTTATTATATTTTTTCCTAATCGAGTTCAGTAGTTGCCAGAATGGCAAATTACTTTATTAATGTTGTTTTTTGTGCAGCTAAAAAAGGGTACAAACGAGTTTTTTTTTTTTTAAATAGGGATAAGAAATAATGTCACTGGATTTATTGCAACATTATTCCGGCGACCATGTCGCAGTCAAGTGGATCAATGTTTACAGTAGATAGGATACGGGTACCGATAATGAACACTTGTTTCAATTCGCGTGGTAAGCGAGTCGCTTAGGTACGATTATACGAAGTGACTGCGGGCGGGCACCAATTCTTACGGACCATTCCCAAATCGAATTATTTGAAAATAATAATCACAGATTGGTTGGTTAGGTTCTTTAATATTTGATTTGGTTTTTCGCCAGAGTCTATGTGAATTCTACTAGGATGATCGATGAATGATGATGATGATTGATGAAACCAATCCTCGTAGGAATTCTAGGTTCTCAGAGTTGTAAAAATATTTTATTGAAACACTCAAATGTAGGCTATCTATCCTTTACTTCTAGGCACCAGTAGTTTTCTGTGATGTGGTGAAAATGAAAATGTAGTAGCTAAAACATTTTTTTAAAATGATAATAGGTACTTAATTGACTTCAATACGAACTTTCTGATGTCGTTCTCATTGGCAATTTATTTTACGGAACAGTAAAAACACGAGTGCAGAAAAGCGACTGCACACAGGTTCAGTTTTTAAATCACGGCATAAGTAATAATTTTTACCTACCTGCTTCACCTGTTCAAATTCAGGCAATTAAAACTCCATTCCATTTTGGATGATAATAATCGTTACTTGGTATTTCTTCGGATATTATCAACAAAAACCGCCAAGGTTGTTGTTTTACTATCTACGATCAACATCGCTTATTTTTGTTCGTTCTTTATATTTGTCTCTCAGTTCTTAGCTCAGGGCTCCTAGTGAACTACTACTCATTGTTATTCTTAGCTTTTAGATGATCTATTACTGATATAAGCTTATCTGCTTTTATGTTTTGTGCGGTACTGGGGTACGTAAACGAGAATAATGAATCAACAACCTTTGTTGAGACAAGTTATTTACTTCTTAGTTCTTGTATTTACTATCCACGCTTGTGCAAATGAAAGTTACTGTCGGTGCTAGTGTACTCGCTTTCTGACAATATAATTCTTACGACGTAAGCACCACTGGCCTCAACTCATTTAATAATTAATGCATGAATGTTACATGGTAATAATTATACTCCGAATTATTTAAAAGTCTCGAATGAAAGTACTTTATATTTCATTAACTTTTTGAAAAACAAATCCGAATTGTTGGATTGACGATTGTCTACTATTGTCAAGATAAATGGTGAAAGTACAAGGCAGTTTCTTTGCTTGTAATGTTGTTTGGGACTTGCTGTCGATGACGTGTCGCTGTTGACTGTTGACGCAATCATTGGGGTACGGAGTTCACCCTCCCAGAAAAAAAAATCGCTGTGATCGTTCGCCGCCCGGCGCCCTAAGGTTAATTTTACATGGAGCTATGTAAAGCGTGTCTGCTCACATTGTATGCATTTTAAAAACATTATAACATGTTCCTAAAATTCTTCAGCTAGCTTGTCTATTTGAATACTTCTTTTGTATACAGCTAGTAGAGCAATATAATTTGATAATTCAATGACCAAGGGAACCAAGTTAATGTATAAAATTGACCACTGTAATTAAATTCAGTGACTTGATTAGTTAGGTACCTACTTAAAAACAACTGAATATATAAATAATGGACGCTGATAAGAGAGATGTTTACGTGAGTGAACTTTTCTATAAATGATTTCTCTGAAGACACAGAATTAACCTATGCTGTGCTGAGGACGTCAGTATGCTTCCATTACGATTATTTTTAAGTACATGATTTTACAGTAAGCTATAACTTTTAACTACCTGAAGAATACTGTAACTGGCTGGAAACGCTTTTGACCTTAATTGAAGCAATAAAAAAACAAAAAGACGGCATTTCTATTATTTTTGTGTCAGCCAATCAGTTTTGAGCTGCTTCTTTATTGTTAAACTAGACGCGCTCTAACTTGAATGCATTTTATAAGAGAAAACACGCCACTTTCAATATTTTAAAATTATAATTTCAGTATTAATTTTAAAAATCTTCGTTATTATGTTATTATTTAATTTTTTATAACTTTTTGTTACAATGTTAACTTAATGTTTAGTTTACTTTTTATAACAATACTCAGAAGCACATTTTAACGCAGACACTACGCTCTGTGAAAGTGGATATGTCCAGGTTGGGTTACCTGTATTCCTGGTATTGACAGTTCACTTGCTGCTGTGTCGCGTTGCTGAATAACGTAATAAAACTATTATGCATAATATGAAGTTAGTATCTATTCATTCATACATAACTGAAATATTAGTAGAAGTGCACGCAACCGATACTACTTACGTATTCTGCTGTACAAATACTGAAAACAATACATTATTGTCGAAAAGGCCTTAACCTATTTTGTTCACTGACCATTTCACAATTTAAACAATTTTCGTTTAAAATATTCTAGGTAATTGACAGCATGATAATGCATATCAATCTAATCTGAGGTAGCCAGTGTAGTCTGTTATCCCCTTAGGATCTTAATCCATGTTATCTTCGGGTTAAGCAAATGTTTGAAAGGTTCTTCTTCTAACATTCTTACGTAACCACTGCAGTAGTTATGCAGGTGAATCAGTTTTGGGAGACTAATGACTAACTAACACATTCTCGGTACTGGCTTTCATCCTTAGATGTCTGCTAATGCTAATTTAAAACATTGTTGTTAAAGCTAGTTGATACTAAAGCGGATTATGGAATTGTCGTCTGAGGACAAATCTGAAAATGTATTATTGACATATTTATCCGCGTGGGTATTTTACGGCTGTAACTATATGCACTTACCTACCTATTATGTTTATTTTATAGAACATGCAAATGGTAAATTGCACCTAAATTTCAGTTAAGTAGTTGTTAGTTAATTTATTTATAGAAATGGAGAAGTAGTACCTACAGCAGATTCCAGAAAAAATACTTATTACGGAAGCTGAAAACATTATATTTTCATTTACTTACAGTTTTATATTTCGATTATCAGAACTCTATCAAGTCTGTGAATTGAATGAATTACATAAGTTTACAAGAACTTGGTAACCGTTTATTCTTAGGTAGACGCATATTTTTATGTTAATAATATTGACACATTTGTTGTCAACCCCATTTACACACTTGGCAGTCGCACTGGCACTGAAACTACTGAAAGCATGATCGAACTAAAAATATGAAATATCTTTCTTTTGCGCTAAGAAATTACCTAATTGTAATTACCTACTATGAAATGAAATGATATTTCTGTAAATAGATCATTTATTTTATTTTTTCAATACTTCAGCCTTCAGCACACACGTAGCTAAGCGTACCTACAAATAAATATAAGTAAATCAGTTCTGGAGTGGGAAGGTCTAACAAACTCAATAAGTTGTCAGCAGTTAGTTGTTAATAAGTTGTTTCTCTCGGTCTGGGTGTTTGATTATTATTTATGTTAGTAAACGCTGGGTGCGTTTACTTTACAAGCAGTTTAAAAGATAAAATCCAAGTGAAGAAAGTTTAAAAAAAAAGATTTTGGTAACGTACTGCAACATTGTTCGACGATAGATAGACAGACGGGAGATAATTAAGTATATTATTTTTATGTTATTCACGCTAAGAATATTTTCTACACCACTAAGACTATTTTCTAGGGGTTTATTTTGTGGTGATCCGAATTTTATTAAACCTCCAGGGTGATCTGTCATCCCCAATACTTACAAAATAATCGAATGTTTATTCAGGGGAAATGAAAGCCGGCATTCAATTTCTATTTTCCATTGACGATTGGGGTTACTTACGAAGTTACAACGATAAACGAGAAAATGTTATTTAATTATCTAAATTAAAGTAGGTAGGTAGATGCTTAATATTATTTTCAAGTCAGTGCCACTATCTATTGCCTATGCACCATCGGAATGAGCATGTAGCTGTGTCGTATTTTCAGCTGTTGTGTTACGTAACATACTGCAACATTGTAATAGATTTTTTAACGCAAGTAGTTTGGTAACTGGCTTTATACGTAGGTCAGCAACAATATTTTAGTGGATATAAATAAACTTCGATTTTCGTCATAAAGTCATGACCGAGAAACACCGCGTGCCGTGGTCGGTGTCATGAGCCGCTGTATGTGTTTCGCGCCACGAATCTCTCAATGCTGATTGGTTGGTGTAGTGGCGTGATTCACGAGCCGGTGCGGTAGCCGTAGCCGACGAACTATCTGCTCGCGCGCTATGCGCTAGTGCTGCCACGCGACTAGTAACTAGACTGGGGATGACGTAGCGTATCCGTAGTTCCGTATGATCGCGCGACGTGACACGCCACGTTATCCAACGCCCACAAACTATGAAGGTCACCGCACTAATCTGAATAATGAAGGCAATGATATCGATTAAATAAACAATAACATCGACACCCTCTAGCCATTTCATTATTCTACTAAAGGTGCACTTTTAAAGTTACGCTACCTACCTAATTATAAACCAGAGATTGTGGTTTCATTGGTAGAGATACTAAATAACTTGTACCTGAAAAAAATAGGGGCGTAGAGGCCTATAATACCTAGGTTGTTTTTGTAAGTAAGTTGCATTTATAAGCCGGATCTTACGTGAGTAAGGGATTGAAGTTGTTAAAACTATTACGTAACTAAACACCTAGCTGAGACTAGGCATCAGTCAAAAAAATTGAATACGAACTTCAGATATAACTAAATATCTACAAACTTATTTAAAATCATAGAATTGCCCTGACTCTCTCATGACTAAGGTGAGCAGGATTGTAAGTACTATATGTATAGATAGTCTATCTATAGATAATCTTGCTTGCTTTTGCATCGCTTTTTGCCAACGTGGTATGAAGAAGCTGAAAGAAAAAAGTGCTGGACTGAGATAGAGGTAGTCTTTATAAAACAAAAGAGGCTACTTAAGAAAAAGCATCTATCACAGTTAAGAACACTTCTCAGACGAGCCAGCGTTACGAGCGTAGTTAAAATTAGATCTTCTTTAATTTCAAAGTCAAAGAACCCTGACGGTTGTTTTATTTCGAAGCTTTGATGAGGTAAGCGGTTCTCAATTTGTCATTATATCTAACCTAATGTAGTTAATATCGCATCGTCAATTTTTGACCGAAGTATAAATTGTCCTGTGATATTCAACAGTAAGAACTAGAATACAACGTTATAAACGAAGGACGAACAATAAATTAATCAAAATCAATTCCCTGTGCAGCGAGCCGTTTCCATAGTATTATTTATTATGCAATATGCATTTATGCTTCTATTTAAGTATGGTAAGTACTTATCACGATATGAGTACGAGTAGAGCTTTAACTCGCGGGGTAACACCACTTAATTTCCTGTTAACCGTTTCATTGGGAATGGAATTTCTATATGCCTTCAGTCGTTAGCAATTCAGCATGTGACTTCAGTTATATTAACTATGAAATGTAGAAAACAAAACAAAGAGAGATGGAGAACAAAATAATTGCGAAAGGATAGAACATTACATCATGACGGGAAACTCTGATTTGACACAGGATTATACTGAATAGGGACAGAAAATAAAAGAACTAAGTACCGTTATACATATAAGCGAAAATGGAAAATTATCAACCGAATTTAGAGAAATAACGTAACGATGGAAGGAATACTTTGAGAAAACTATACATGTCCGGGTTCTAAAAATTGCTTGCCAGAATCCACGACGGCTACCCTAGTGCAATTTGGCATTTACATTCTTCAAGTTCTTTTGAGAAGACTAGTCTTCTCAGATTTATAGGTTTCCTCACGATTCCAATTTTCATCTGTTCATAAGCATGGCACATATTAGACTTTGCACATAGTAATTATTGTGACCGTGAGCCGGCCGTGAACCTGTGGCATAGTGGCCTTATAATCACGCCATCCATTTTTGCACGTCACATGGCCCCACCATTATTTATGTGGTTTTCAGCTATTATAATTTGTTAAGAAATATTAACTCGGGTTATTTTATATTTAGCATTTTTTTTAGCAACATACATAGGTAATATCGTATATTTGTTAAAGCCTAAGGCTGAAGACATTAAAAAAAAGGAGGAGGTTCTCAATTTGCCTGTTTTTTTTTTCTCTACGATCGTGAACCGATCCCTACTTCCGAGATGGCCCCCATATGAATTTAGTCCTGTCTATCAACCGTGGTTGGTTTTCTTTTTTATTACAGTGAAGATAACACGTAGGTTGTATATCTACATTACATCGTAGTATACGTTTACTGCGTTGACGTACATTAAGTTCATTTTGTTCACCTTGATAATTATCGTACCACCTTTGCTACACAAACTGTTACACAGCAGTACATTCACTCTACATTATAAAAAAAAAACAACGTATAGAAAATAAAAGCATTTAGACGTGGACTGAATAAAAGCAAGGGGCTTCAATAACGGCGACGGGCCACGAGTCAAATAAAGGGACTCTGTAATAAAAGAAATGATTTATAGAAGTGTCAAAATGATACGGGTTTTATACATAAAATAGAGCTTCGACCATACAGATTGTTTGTTTGTGATCATAGAATGAAGTATAAAAGGTAGTAATAAACAGCTTTATCTGTTTTTAAAATATTTATATGTGATAAAATTGCATTTTTTATCTAAGACAAGCAGGTAATCGATAGCAGTAACTACAATAAAAAAAATATTTACAATAAAAAATATATTTTATTAAACGGACTTCAAACAGGAGGTTCTCAAATCTTCTGTATTTTTCTGACTATTTTACTTCATTTACATAATATTAGAACCGTTTTGAATGAGTGCGTCAGGCTGGTGGTCTCATATTTTGTCAAGGAAAATCGGATGAAGGACATAGAAAGAAAAAAAAATTTTTTTTATAAACGATCTCTCTAGAACAAATGGTCGTACACCAACCGAAATTATGTGGAAATATCTCGTAAATATAATTTAAAAAATAATTGTCATATTTGGTTCATAAACGGCAAAAGTGCACGAAAAGTCAACACTTAGTAGAAGAAAATCTAGACCGATTGTAAATATTTTTTCTGATTCTCAACTCCTAAAATGTTATAAGTTCTTAACTACTTAGTTATTTAGTGATATTAGCAATTTGCTTATACGTTTAAGTACGTAGCATATACTTTTATGCGTGGTTTAATTTGCGAATAGGTATATACAATCTAAAGCAAAAGGTTTAGGAACTATTTTATTCAAATAGTTTCCTACTAAGTTCATATAATTTACAAATTACGTCAGACAAAATGGTAACACGTATTATTTTATCATAATTTAATCAAATTTGGAGTTTTATGTAAATTTAATCGATTAACCAAACGTCTCTTGTTCTTGTGGTAACCCTGTCTTATGGTGGTAAGTTTTAACATGTACAGATGTGCTGGCCACATCAAGCTATCCAAAACTGTCAAATTTTCCCAATTTAATATGAACGTTATCGTTTTGTATTAAAGTTGAAAATCAATCAAAGCAATTTGACAAATTGTGTCTTGATGCCCTGGGTTCTGTATATCGGATTGTATCAATGAACCAGAATGCTCCTATCATGTTAGTATATTTATTTAGTATTATCGGGCAGTGCCAACACTGCCAAGTGTATTTTGCGTGCAAACCACACCCTCGAGTTTTAAATAAATACTGCCCGTGGGCTAGAAATATGTTATCTCTTGAACCCGTACACAAATTGCGTCAGATATGTGGCTGAACATCGTTTAACTCACCAAAAAATATTTCTGCATCGTGTCTTGTTGGCGAATGTGAGGCCACTCACCTTTACAAGGTTGCTAAAATATTTTTTGCTAAGATTTATATCTTTGTATCATGTAACATTTCTTGGCAGGTAAATAACAGCAGCGATTTTAGGTTAAATATTGTGAAATGACATGGGTACCTACCTAACAATTGCGAACCTGTGGAGCCTTTCGTGGCTAAGCAATAATCACACTGATTACATAATCAAATAATAATGTTTGACGTGGTTGATCTGGATGGATTACAGTTCTTGGTACATCGGGCGGAATCCCTCCGTGCCTCGTAGAAGATGTCAAGCTTTCACTCCCAGTTCTCATACGAAGATTCATGATAATCGTTAGTGGTAATTAGAAACCCGAAAACCCTGACAATCAGTTTATTCTTAGGACGTCGAAATTGCTCAAAAATGGAGTTGCGGAAGTCTTATAATAATAGCTTCGTGTAAAATACTATTATTAAGTATATATATATATATATATATTTTATTAAACAGTATATTGCACATACTTAACAAATTCACTATTCACTACACAATTATATGTATAACACGCACACAACGTGATCGCACGGATACACACAAATACAAACATATTATACACCATCATCATCATTATACACACAATATTTTTTTTTGTTTTGAGTAAATTTAAGCGTAAATACCCTGTAAATGCTATTGGCATATTAATTAAATCTAATTAAAATGGGAGAAGGCGCTGCCTCCTGACATATAAGTATTTCTTTTATTTTTGAATATTTTATACTTAAATGGTATACAATTATTATCAAACAGCTGCATTTTGTTAGACTCGAAGTCGATCCCAACTTATGGAGATAGGAAAAGCTAGGATGACGATGGACAGTTTACAGATTGCGAAACAACTAATACAAATACAAATACAAATACAAATTTCTTTATTGTGGTACATAGGTAAGCAAATAGTTGTTACATGTTTCCGAGATTGTACACAGCTATGACCCGCCGTAATGGCATACAATATTTTTTTAAGTAGGTCAGTGACATTTTGCAACATAAACATAGCACAATCAAATAGAAAATTAAAATAATAACAATTCAAAATGCAGCAATTTAGATTTAACGCACATTTTTACATGTCAAAGCAAAAATTAAAATAATAAGACATAAGACATAAATTATAAATTCAATTAAAATTAATGAATACAAATTAAGAAATATACAGGAAACAATTAAAATTAAATAACATCATCGAGATAATCCTTTAAAGTATAGTAACATTTGTCTAATAACAATTGAAATAATTGCTTTTTATAATTATGCAAATCTAAATCTCTAATAGTCTTTGGCAATTTATTATATATGTCGGGGATTAGATAAAAAACACTTTTGTGGAAAAGAGCAGTTTTGTGGGGTTCACGTGTCATTTTGTCTTTATGTCTGGCTCTATTACTAAATTTGAAACGGTGAATATTTAATTTAGCGAAGATGGCACATTCGTAAATAAACAGACAGGGGAGTGATAGTATTTTTAGTTCTTTAAAATGTGAAACACAGGATTCCGTTGAATCAATACTTACAATTGATCGGATACAGCGCTTTTGCGCCTTAAAAGCTAGGTCTTTGTTGGTTGAATTGCCCCAGAAAATAAGACCGTACCTTAAAATGGAAGAGACATAACCATGATACGCACTAAGAACAGCAGATCTATCTGCTATTTTACTTAATTTATAAAGGGCATATGACTGTTGATTCAAGCGTTTACAGACATATTCTATGTGATTTTTCCAGTTAAGTCTCCTGTCAATATGTAGCCCCAAAAACTTAATTTCATCTATTTCTTCAATATTTGTATCTTTGAATGTTATATTTAAATTCGACGATGCTAGAAAATTTTGTCTAAATTTCATAATTTTTGTTTTTGACAGATTTATATTTAAATTATTAGATGATAGCCATTCAGTTGCATTAGTTAAAAACATATCAATCTCCACATTTATGCTAGAGTGCATATTGTCGTCATTAAACAAAACTGTGCTGTCGTCAGCAACAAGTGTCATTGGATGGTGCGTTATGGATGGTAGATCATTCACATATACAATAAAAAGTAATGGGCCCAATACACTACCTTGTGGTACACCAAAACGGACATTAGTGAACTCAGATTCGTATACTTTTTCTACTTTCGATATTGGGCATACTCGATTTATTTGAGTAGCTTGGTGTCTATTACTTAAATAGGATTTTATAAGATTATTAACATTACCCCTAACACCATAGTAATTTAATTTTTGGAGCAAAATGTTATGACGAACGTGGTCGAATGCTTTTGACATGTCTAAGTACATGGCTACAGCTGGTTTACTATTATCTAAATTGGTTATTACTGTATGTATGAAATTATAGATTGCATTATTTATTGATTGACTTTTACGAAAGCCGTATTGTTCGCTGGCAAAAACGTTATTGGTTTCAAGAAAAGAGTACAACGATGCATATATAACTTTTTCATAAATTTTTGAGAAAATAGGTATTAACGCTATGGGTCTGTAACAATTGAGATCTTCAACATCACCCTTCTTAAACATAGGTTTTATAATAGTGTACTTAAGTTTATCTGGGAAAACTCCGTGTTCTATACTCAGGTTAATAGTATAGCTTAAAACAGTACAAATTATATGAGCTACATCTTTCACAACTCTAACTGTAACCTCATCGTAACCCGTGCTGGATACATTTTTCAAAGAATTAATTATTTTAAAGATATCTTTAGGAGTTACAGGTTTCATAAAAATAGAGTTAGGTTGACTCTTAACCGTTAAATGTGGTATTGTGTTTATTTGTTCACAGTTAGCTACGTTTGAAAAGAAATCATTAAATAATTGAACTATCTCTTTGGGATTTGAGACTGTATTACCATTATCATTTTTCATTTTATTTATGTTCTTCTTAAGTATGTTACTTTTATTTTTGTTTATAATTTGCCATGTAGCTTTACTTTTGTTATTAGAAGTTTTAATGTAATGGCTATTTTGTGATTTTTGGGTAAGATTGAGAACAGATTTATATCTTTTTGAGTACGATTTAAAATTACTTTTGTTTTCGTTAGTTGGAGATTTTCTGTACTTCCACAAGAGTTCACGTCTACGTTTGCTGCACAAGGCAATACCTTTTGAAACCCATTTTGGCCTTTTGTCTACCATAACTTTAACTTTAATATAAGGAAAGCATAAATTATAAAACAATGTAAACGTATTATGAAACTGAGAGAAGGCATTATCAGGGTCATCTGTTTCATATACTTCAATAAAACTTAAGCTGCTAAGACATTTTACAAATTTAGCTCTGTTTTCATTTGAATAGTCTCGCCGTTGGACATACCAGTACCGAATAGAGCAGCTCTTTTTTACCGGGCATTTAAGAATTTGGGCCATGTGATCTGATAGGGCCAATTCAACCAATTCACCTTTGCAGCCTTTGACGTTATGAGCTATATTATCCAGGCACGTACCACTAATTAATCGTGTTGGAGTGTCAAACTGAAGTCGCAAATTATACGATGCGAGTGAGTGAATGAGCTCAGCTGTTATTTTATTAGTCTTGAGAATATTAATGTTCAGGTCTCCTGCAATTATAATTTTCTTATCTTTAGATCTATATTTATTAAGAATTTGGTGTAAAATCCGAAAGAAAGTATCAAAGTCTTTAGAAGTATTTTTTGGAACTCTATATAGGCATATGGTAATTATTTTATGTTGCAATAATTCAATTCCCGAACATTCCACTACATTAGGCACTGAAAGTGATACTACATCATCAAGTACTTTATATGAATGAATATTTTTGACCAAGATGCAAGAACCTCCACTTCTGTTATTTCTACAAAATGTTGAAGCTAATTTATATGATGGTATACAAAGTCGAGAGACGTCATCTTTAATCATATTGTGCTCAGTAATGCACAATACATCTATAGTTTTGGAAACAGAATCATTCAAACTGACTGTTAACATATCTGATTTACCAATTAAACCTGCAGTATTCTGATGTAATACATGTATATAGTTATAGACGAAATAAATTACTACTATTTACAGGACTAGTATCAGTATTTATAGGACTAGTATCAGTATCATTAATTCCATATGCCACGGAAATTTCTTGTCGAATGTCTTGATTATTAAATAATTCGTAGTCCACTAATATATTAGCCAGGATATGTTCATATATGCTATTCCATCCGTTTTTGTTTATTTTTCCTGTGTTGTGCGAAAACATCTCATGTTTCAGGTAAGAATTACTGTCAAAGAAGTATGCATATTCATTATCTCTTATTTCCATATACAGAAGGTTGGTAAACAACTCAACTTTATAATTAAATATTAATGCACCTTTTATATAGGTTGGAGCACAGACAACGCTATTCGTGTGAGAAGTGTTTTTCAATAGTTTCTTTAATTTGTCCAAGATAGCAAATTAATTAGATAATAATAATATAGCAAATATAGCATAATATAGCAAAATGATTAGATATCTTCTAGCTGACTCGACAGACTAGACGCCTAGACGTTTTCTTGTCCAAATTTCAATTAATCATACAAAAATCAATCAGTCGCTTGCACTTATGACTTTTCCCATTTTCCGGCCCAATTTTTTCTTCCCCAAAAATCTTATTCGGTTTATTACGAACATTAAAAAAAGTAGCCAAATCGTCCAGTCGTTTTAAGTGGTGCGTTTACTAACTGTTCGTTAGTAAACGCACCACTTACTGGACTGGACGATTTGGCTACTTTTTGTACTGGCATTTAATTTTGATTTACATTATTGATTTCTGATTAGCAACCACATTGATTACCCTAGACTCTCTTGGTACTTGTAGGTACTTAGATTGGTTAAAGAAATGTACAGGTCAAAGATTAAATTAAAATACAATAGTGGGGTTTACGACCGTGGCCGCTGCACGTCCTAAGCGTTGGACTTAACAAAACCATTTGTATTAGACAGTGATAAGCAATAATGACCAAACCAATATGACTAACGAAGTTCTTTATCTTATTTTTAGGTGTACTTGGTGATGTCAAATCTGAGTTCAACATCGGCGATGACAAGGCCGGATTTCTTCAGACCGTGTTTGTGGTGGCATACATGGTATTCGCGCCAATATTCGGGTACCTGGGTGACAGGTACTCGAGGCGCGGCATCATGGCATTTGGAGTGGCGCTATGGAGTATGACCACTTTCATGGGTTCTTTCATAGAAGTAAGTTATTTCTTTTTATTTTGCAATAGCGTGAGCGATGTCCGTGTAATTATAAATAACAATGTTAACAAAAGTAACAACGTAAAATACCCACCTGCCTGATATAATCTATTACCAAACTCATGCCTTACCTATGGCATAATATTTTATGAGTTACTAACACAAGAAGTCAAGAAGAGGAACCCTTCAAGTGCGGATTAGGACCAACGACCGGATCGAAACACCTGCTGCAGCGTCCTGCAGTACCAGTGACACGGATATACGTGTCCAGACTGCTTTACTCAACAAACGCCAAGGAGGTTTTAGAGTAGTATATTGCAATAAGGAGCAATCTCACTGAGGTCGAGCGGTTGGACTCTAGTGATTTATTTTTTTTTGTGATTAGAGTACCAACTTCAGGAAGGAGGAGTTTTGGCCGAAAGGTGTAGATAATCTTCCGGCGCTTCCGAGGCCAGATACCTGCAACCTAGTGATAGTTTAAAATATTGTAGTAATATCTATTTATTTAACATTTTGTTATCATTTAAAATTAATATATTGTTATATGGGTTACCCATTTAAAAATGGGTTTTAAAATTTAAAATTTTCTAAATTTTAGAACTTCGCCATGTTCACTTTCTTCCGCGGTTTAGTGGGTATCGGCGAGGCGTCGTACTCGACGATAGCGCCGACTATTATCAGTGACCTCTTCGTGGACAATATGCGCTCCAAGATGTTGGCTATCTTCTACTTCGCTATACCCGTTGGAAGGTAATTTGTTTATATATTTTTCTAAAATCTACCTAAAATAACTAGCAGTGTTTGACATAAAAGCAATAAATGTAGTCTTGGTCTTCAGTTATTGATTTTTAGTCTTAGAAAACATGACTAATCCGTGCATGTACAACCTTATATTATGACATGTGTTTACATTCTAGTGGTCTCGGATACATAGTGGGGTCAATGGCGGGAGCCGCAGCCGGAAACTGGCGCTGGGGTCTCCGCGTGACGCCCATCCTCGGTGCCGTGGCCGTGGTCCTCATATACTGGGTTATGCAAGACCCCCCGCGGGGACAGGCTGAGGATAGTCAAATGAAACCCACTACTTACAGCCAGGACGTGCGTGCCCTGATTCGGAAGTAAGTGTTTAATTTAACGAACATAATTTATTAACGAAACTCTTCTTATCTAACTGTTCAGCTACGATGACTAAAACAACAATTTGGTGTTGTCTAAGTACAATATTGTGTTCTGTATACATATTATCTCCTTGATATTTTGTTATTGTAAAAAAAACCATAAACTAGAAATACTTGTTACACTATAAATGCTTCAGTAAGGGTCAATTTATACCGAAGCAGCAGCGGTCCGCAGCGCAGCACATTAGCTCGACATTTCGACAAGCAGTAAGGCGAGGCGGGTCGCTTGTAGACGCTTATTGGCTCGCAGCGACGCCGGCGGCCGCGCATTAACCCGCATTTTTCAAGGATTACTATGCATTTCCTAAAGAGATAAAGCTTAAAATTGTTTGAGAATGAAACTACTGGCTACTGCACTGAGGACCGCTGCCACTTCTGTGTGCATCTTATGTTTCTTATCTTCTCCTTAAGAAAAGGTAAGAAACATAAGATGGTACCGGAGTATGAACATGAATAGGCTGATTAGATGTATCCTGAAGTTTTTTTAGTTTTTAATCCATATAACCTTATCCGTTACAATAATTGTGTGTGTTTAATTGCAGTCCTTCGTTTATGCTGTCGACGCTCGCGTTCACATGCGTAGCGTTCGTGACAGGCGCTCTTGCGTGGTGGGGGCCCCAGTTCATCTTCCTGGGCCTTAGCATGCAACCGGGGGTCAATATTACTATAGAAAGGTGAGTGTCGGCACAAATAGAATGGTTTATATGAGAATTAAACTCAAACTGGTTCCAACTTTGAAAAGTCTATAGTTCTATCAAGCAAAAGCGACTGTAACGGTTGCAGCATAGGGCTTCGTGGCCACATCATAGAGTTAGTTAGAATCATAATATTGATGGTAGTTTCATATCTCATACGCGACGTCAGCGTAAAGGATAGTAGATAGTCAAGGTTTTAATCCTGGGTGCTGAACTCAGTGGTAGTCTCACTCAGTACCTGTAAAGAGTAGTGGTATGAGTGGTGCGATGTGACGTGTGATGTGACGTGTGATGTGTGACGTGTGGTGTGGGGCAGCGTGTCGTACAAGTTCGGGCTGGTGGGCATGGCGGCGGGCGCGCTGGGCGTGCCGCTGGGCTCGACGCTGGCGACAGCGCTGCGCCGGCGCCGGCCGGACGCGGACCCGCTCATCTGCGGCTTCGCGCTGCTCGCCTCCGCGCCGCTCGTCTACTTCGCGCTCGTCACCGTCGGCTACTACTCCGGCGTCAGCTACTTGCTCATATTCCTCGGCATGACCACTCTCAACCTCACCTGGTCGATTGTGGCAGACATGATTCTGGTGAGCGCTTTCTGTCTTTACTCGAGTCCCAGGAACGTGATGTCCCTTAAAATTGCATCTGTGATTCATTACTATTATTATACAATCTGACACTTTCCCGGGACTCTGCTTGCATGCTCGAGCGAGCATGTGCAAGCTATTTAAAGCAGAAATCGATCACCGGCTCGAACTGATTCTGGAGAAAATATTCCAATGAGATGGTTTCGAACACTTCATTGTATTTGTTACTTAATGTGTGTGGGAATTTATGTTACGATTAAATCATCTCATCTTGATGCTATTTGTAGAGAATGCCGCTTCTATAATAGGTTATTGCACAAGAAGCTTCTTTAACCATGTTTGTTCAAAACTTGTTTTATATTTAAATTATTTTTATTTATGACATTAACACAATCATTTAATTTATTATAATGAAAAATGCAAGCATGAATCTACTACCACTACTATTCTCGTTACACGTTATTATACCAGATTGTCTAGCATTGACTTCAGATAACATTATATTTAAGTATATAAATATTTTATATAACTAACCCATATCACATACATAAAAGTGAGTATTAGGATAATACTTCCTCCGTTAAAAAGAAATTGAATACATTTTGACGTAAAAATAATTAAACGCGACAATCTGAAACAAGTCTATTAACACCTCATTAAAAACATAGATACGGGCGTTTATTTTTGAAAGAAACTAGTTTTTTACAGAAATTTCGGGCGAAACTCCTCGCTCTGAGTATATGTAGGTATAATAGTGGGGGAAATAGATAGTGTATTAAGTAACAATTTTAGTCATATATCTCATTTAATATATAAAATAATAATAGACTGCCTCATTAGTCTAGTGGTCCTAAGCGCGACTTCTACGCTAGAGGTCCTGGGTTCGATCCCCAGGTCGAGCAAAGTGTTATTGGGTTTTTCTATGAAATTCTCAGTAGTAGCTCGGAGTCTGGATTAATTGTGCCCGGTTAATGGCAATAGGCTCGCCCCCTATTACATGGGACCTAAACATACCGGCGAAATGTGGGTGTACATTAGTACACCTCTGCCTAACCCTTCGAGGAATACAGGCGTGATGGTATGTATGTATATTATAAAATAAATCTTAATCTCGTCAAATACTTATTTTACGGTGTCAATTAAAAATTTATGTATTGTATCTGCGCTTAGGTATATGAAACGGCTTTTAAGCGAGACGTGGTCATAACTGAATTTGAAGATTTTTAATGTAAAAATGCAGCATAGTGAGATTCTATTTATACATATTATGCGTAACTATAAATAATGTAAGTATGTAATTGTATGTTTGTTACTACATACTCTACTTAACCGAGTTTTGAAAACATATATAATATTAATTTCCCTTTTGTTAGTGGATTTTCTTTTACTATTCTTATTAATCAGACCGATTGTATAAAAATTGTTACGCCTATAGTGTGTGACTGGCATAAGATAGTACGGTTTCAATAAAGTATTATATAAAAAAAATTACTATCACGCCTGTCTTCCCCGAAGGGTACGGCAGAGGTCTACTAATGTACCACCACAGTCCACTGGTATGTTTCCGTTTCATGTAATGGGGGGCGAGCCTATTGCCATTAACCGGGTTCAAATCCAAACTCCGAGCTGTTATTGAGAATTTCATAAAAAAAACCCTTTGCTTTTCCTGGACATCGCACTCAGGATCTTTAGCGTGGCAGTCGCGTTTACGACCACAAGGCTGGCCATGAGCCATGGAAAGATAATGTCGTAAAAATGTTATATACAATATTATATGTATATTTACTTTCCCCCACTACAATGTTACTGATTTAAAATAACAAATTGAACGCAAATAAATACCAAATTCGAAGCTATTAACCTAATATGTTTTTTATCTTCATTGATTAGATTATTAATAATATATTATTTTTTATCGTCATTGACTAAATATAATACATACAATATACAATTTGAATGCAACATAATTATATAAACAAAGGTTCCCAAAACTTAATTGGTGCATGTGATGACCGGTCCGATACTTTGCACGAAGGGTGTCGCTCTCATTCGGCGTGATCACGATGGTGGCGGGGCTGCTGGGCGTGCCGCTGGGCGCGTGGCTGGGCACCTCGCTGCGCAAGCGCTGGCCGCGAGCGCATCCCGTCATCTGCGGCGTAGGGCTGCTGGTGTCCGCGCCCGCCATGACGCTCGCCATCGTCCTCACGCAGGGCTGCTTCTACGCGCCGTTCTTCCTTATGTTTATTGGCGAAGTCGCTTTGAATCTCAACTGGGCAATAATAGCCGATATGTTGCTGGTAAGAGACCCTAACCGCAGGGATGCCTCTGGCTTGCCTTCGGTTTTGCTATTTTCCGTCAAAACCGACCGCATTCAGGGGCAGCCTATTGAGGTGGTGTTTTGTTTTTTATTTTGTGTTGTTTTGGTAGCTATTTTGTTAATATACTGGTTTTCGGACGTTTTTTTATAGTATTTTGGTGCATGAAAAATTTAGCATGATTGTATATGCGTCATCAATTATTTATTTATTTGCTTTGTATATTATGCGTATTATGTTTAAATCCAGTCACTCATTAGCACATATTGACGGCTCACCATTGCCTAGTTGTGATCAGCTGTTTTCGGAACTTGAGGTCTCATTGGAATATTTTTAGAACATTCATTCAAGCTCGGTGGACCGATTTCAATGTGTGTAAACAGCGCCATCTGTTGATTTAGGCTTGCAATGCTAATTGCCTTCGTTGTTATCCTTAGTACATGTTCACTTAATAACTGCAACTTAATACAGATGGCGCTTATATCAATAGTGTGATAATATACAATTAATTTATAGTAAATTAGCTAAATCCGATGTAAATTTGGAGTTTGTTATAAAATTTGCGAATAGTTGCATGTCATTGTTTGCAATTTGGTGATTGTGACAAAAGTAGTGTGTGAGGATATAGGGAGATTGAGTAAATAGTCGCTAACCCAGATATCATAATATTTCAGTATGTGGTGGTTCCGCCAAGACGGTCGACGGCAGAAGCTTTCCAAATTTTGATATCGCACATGTTTGGCGACGCTGGAAGTCCCTACTTAGTAGGATTGGTAAGCAATATTGATAATTAATTTATAATTGTCGGTCGGTAGGAATATTTAAATATTATATTGGGTACTAGGAGCCTGCCTCATTAATCTAGTGGCCCTAGGTGCGACTGCTACACTAGAGGTCCTGGGTTCGATCCCGAGGTCGAGCAGTGTTATTGGGGTTTTTCTATGAAATTCTCAGTAGCAGCTCGGAGTCTGGATTTGTGCCCGGTTAATGGCAATAGGCTCGCCCCCTATTACATGGGACCTAAAACATACCGGTGAAATGTGGGTGTACATTAGTACACCTCTGCCTAACCCTTCTAGGAATACAGGCGTGATGGTATGTATGTATGCATCAAAGTAAAATACCTAAGTATATCATAATACAATATTCTAAGTAAAACTCTACTAGCAATGTTAAGTAAATCAAAGATGATGATTTTCTTGAGTTGGCTCTTCTAGCAGAAAATAATCTAATCCCAGTAACATATATAATTTTCTTTGAAATAAATGTGTCGGTTTAATATTCTACACCATCCTAAAACAAATTGAGTTAAAGGTTGTATGCTTGTCGTTTGATTTTAGATATCGGAGAGTTTGAAGATATCCTTGTCACCTGCAGATAATGAGGAAGCTCCTACACCATTAGTTAAATTTCAGGCGTTACAATATGCCTTGTTTGTTACGTGTTTTGTAGAAGTCATTGGTGGCATATTCTTCTTGTTAACTTCTATATACATCGTCAGGGACAAATTAAGAGTAGAAAGAGCCATTGCCGGTAAGTTATATACACAGTTTAATATATTTTTTTAAATGAAAGGTTTGATTATGAATTCTGGGCAGTTCAATTTTCACAGTTTGTGTTAAAGTTATAATAATTATGTAATCTTGTTTATTAATGATATTATTACATTTTCAAAACTGTTAAAAATAATTTGGTTAGTTATTGTTTGTGTGTTTAATACTATTCGTATAATTAATTAATAGATAGATTCGTAGATATTTTGATGTTGATAAGAATTGTAGGAATTCACTAGGATAAATTCTTCAGCAATTTGCAATCACGCTGCGTATAGCATAATGCTGTTTTCTAGCTTTGTTGGCATCAGACATCTGTTACTGAAACTATTCACATTGTTTCAGTTACTGCAAAAGTAATGTAGTAGTGTTGTAGGTGAGTTCTCCAGCTCAATTAAAATAGAGCTTACTTGCTGTGCACTG
Source organism: Acronicta alni (assembly GCA_964056405.1). NCBI lineage: Eukaryota > Metazoa > Arthropoda > Insecta > Lepidoptera > Noctuidae > Acronicta > Acronicta alni. Next base: position 7,883,228 of record OZ043927.1, on the reverse strand, counting down.
CGCGTCTGCATCACTGGGTGGCTTTGGTTAACAATGCCGGGGCACATTATCTGAAGTTTACATATTGTTTGAAAAATATAATAACCCTTCTTCTTCCTTTTTTTTTTACAGAAGCAGAAGCACAATCTGTGGAGCCTTCGCACAGTTCAGCTCAGGATGTGATACCTGGAGGTGAATAGTGAAGTTATGATAATAATGTTGTTGGATGAAATTACCTCCGTGATACAAAAGTGGGAGTGCTGTGAAAGACACTCTTAGTATAGAGTGGATTGTTCCAGTTAGATAACTATAATTAGGATACCTTTTCGCTATTTATTTTATAAAGTACCTCTTTAGTGATTTTTATTTGAATACGGAACTTAACCTTAATTAGTTCGAACTTAACGAAATTGTATTTTAAATTATTCAATGTTTTTAAGTTAGGAAATAGCAAGTTATTTCCGGATGTGTTACTTAAAGGAAAGTTAAATAATTATAGTAATTTTATTGCAACACAATTATTTCATAAGACTGAGTCGTAAGGCATATTGCTAAAAAGAGGGTTGGTTATGTTATATTGGGAAAACGAGTGTTTGATTGTAAGTAGTTAGAAACTGGACATCACAGTGGCAGCTACGGTTATCTATTTAAAGTAGCCATTTGCCTCTTAAAAAAGATTAATTTTGCAATTTATAAACAAATTAATTAAAGTACATAATTCAAAATCATTACTACATTAATTTCTCTTTCGTGTTGGTTTTTAATTACCTCAAATATTTTGTTATTTAATCCAACACACAATATATTTACCTAATTGTTAATCGGACGATTTTCATTGCAATTTATCAATGCGAAATAACATTTTTGTTTTGTATACTATGTTGTGGGAACAGTGTTCTAGTATGAAAATATTCATGCAGTTTAACGATTTTTGTCATTTGAAGTTCCTAATGGATGCTTTTGCACGTGACAAACGAACAATATATTCGGCCTTAAAAGTAGCTTTCAAATAATATAATGATGAGTAATAAAACTGTTCATAAGAATATGGTCAACTAGTTAAGTTTACCTTACAGGGTATTCGTGAAGTTGTAACAATCTGAACGGGGGTGATAGTACGGTGATTGGACAACTCTATATGCATTGCGTACCCTTTCGTATAACCCTGTACTTGAATTTAGAGATTTTAAAATCAAGTTAATTTCAACGAAGTTGTTTTACAATTTTAATCTAAGCGGTACATTGAAATATAGGTATAGATATGTTTCAAAATTATGAAGTTTTAAATGTATACAGTAGCTCAGATTTTTAATATGGCGATAAGAGGTTACAAATCTCCAATCGTGCAAAGGCATTAATTTTTTTTTTGCATATGTTTAGAACAATATGTGGAGTGTTATGTTAATAATAATTATTATTTCAAGCATTTTTGTATAAAGACAAAGTTAAACTGTATTGAATATCATGGAAGACTGAATAAATTTAATTTATGTCAAAAATTCATATAATAATTGCATTAATCGTGTTTGTACATAATAGTGTACATAGCCTCTCATGGAATTGAAATAAAAATATAACTTATTTTTGATAATATTCGTTTTATTGACAATAAAACCAAGAATCATTTCAATAATCAACTTTACTTATCTAGTTTCAAGAAACATGATGTAAAAACTAAGCCGGTGGTATCCAAGGTGGTTTCAGTTATATTAAACTTTAGTAATTACAATTACTTGTACATATCTAATGACTATAACAACAAATTCACTGGTATTTAATCATCACGATTCAATTATGTTACAATAATTAACCATGACTTACTCAAGTGGATAGTAATAATGTTATGTTTACTATAAAATAATACCATGAAGCTGCAATGATTTAAATGTAATTAGTTATTGGGCCCACAAGGCATAATAATTATGGCACTTAAAACGACAGCAATGCAATCAGTTCACATGCATTCCTTACATTTAAAATCAGATTATTATAAAATCTAACAGTTCGTAATTATGTTGACACCCAATTTTCTTTTGTGTCTGTCTGAGCCAACTGATAGAATTAGCCATCTAACTAAATGTGGATAGCCCTTTAATTGAACCGCTATTCAACCACATGGGTTAAATGTAGATTAGCCGAGTTGTTGAACACAACGTTCAACATCACAACGAGACGGACGCTCAGCTTAAATCTAAATTTTGCAGGTTAAATGTGAATTCCCTAGGGTAACCGTAGGTTAGGTTTACACCAAGAATAATATATATATTATTCTTGGTGTCTCTTTTACGCTTGGTTAGGTTAAAAATACTAAAAAAAAATTTCACGACGAAAAATCATAAACAACGTAATTAGTGTTTAAACTCAGCTGTTATGTTGAATGGCGTTGTTTAATGGAGCAGTTTGGTTGTATGGCTATTTCAACTAGTTGATACTCAGTATACTAATTATTCAAATATTAAAATATAAGTATCATTTCAACAAAACTGTCACACAAGACTAATTAAAAAAATATCACATGTCCTTATTGAACAACACTAATAATAATTAAAAACAACAATAATTAAAAATGGTATCTAAATCTCAACAAATACCCGTCATTCATTATTAATTATACTTCCAAAAATGCACACTGGAATGGTCACAAATTAGGTAAGTATCATAATTATTGTTTAAAACATGACAATATAATTATTAGAAATCGTCAATATGAAAGATTTTAATCATCAGAGCAGTAGCTATTTGTGGAGGTGGTGTCATTATGTTTTTCAGACGAAAGACAAACTCGTAGTTTTTTAGGAATTGGTTCGCAGGAGCTGAAAGTGTCGCTCAAGCCCCGCTTTCCAGTTGCTACCAGCCTTATTACTGTAACTGTGTCTTTCTCATCCAGTTTGTTCTTCCAGTTGCCATTCTCATCATCTTCACATGTAGACGAAACTGTCAGTTGAGTCATGCCTTTCATTACTTGTTTATGGGCAAGTAGTTTTTCCACCCTAATAATCACATCGTTATCCTGTAAAAGTGTTTTAATTTTGTTTAATCTTTATAGCTATAAATATTATTAAGTAAGAAACATGTTGAGTAAAAAGCGGCATAGAAAGGGAAAGTTAGTGCAAGGAAAGTTTAGTGCAAAATAATTGGTATGGTAAAAAACTATGTAGGTATGTGAAATATATTTTTTTTCGCTCGGTGTTCTATCTTTAGAACACTTGTCTTCAGTGAGACACTCGGGGATTGCTGTTTCATAAAATGTTAAATACCATTTTTATAGCTTGAATTAAGTTTTAGAGTTTACACGCAATTAATATTTTAACAAAACAATAGCATCAAAAACTAATATTTCAAGAAAACCTAACATATCTTGAAAAAATATCAAAACATTACACGCAAGTGTATTCGGGAGCAGTTGGAACCTAGACACACACAGCGCGAAGCAAAGACCGACTGATCAACCTATACGCGCGCACTTGCAGGTGTCCGTTAAAGAAATCCATAAATCATTAACGCGTAGCCTATGTCGTTGCTCAATATGTTTGCTGAGTTCTGATTCTCCAAAGACCCACTTTTTGGAACCGGGCAATTAGTTTCCACTTTTCTAAGATGCTATTTTAATGGTCTAATTGAAATGAAATATTTGACTCGTCTGTTTAGGTACCTGCATCCAACTGTGATGTAAGATTTGATTGAGGGTGATCCTCTTGTCAACTTGCACTGTCAGCATTCTTTTCATAAGCAGTTTGGCCTGCAAACTGATACCGCGCCAGTGTGCCTGTGAGAATCTATACTTTCCGCTCATAATTTGGTCTTTGAGAGATAAGTTTTTGTACTCTGGCGAAAAGGGCAAATATCCAACTAGACTGCAAATTAAACATTAATACATTATCATAAAGATTTCTTAGAGCATTTTTTAATGCATTTATTTTTAGAAAATGTTAGGGATCCTGGAGCCCACCGACATAATTATGGTATAGCAGCAGTACAACCTGCTATACCATATCCTAGAAACTTCAAGTCATAGAGTGTAACAACTTTGTGTGTGGGTTGGAGTGATTGCCTATTCAATAAACTTTCTGATACTAATTAACATTGAGGCCAGAGCTCATTTCGAAAAGTATTCATTGATATATACTTTTATAAATAAATAATCAATATTCTTGGACAATTATATGGGTATAATGTAACTTACCATACAAAGAAAATAACTCCTAGACTCCACACATCCACTTCTGGGCCATAGCTTCTTTGTCCATTTGCTCTGAGCACCTCTGGGGCTAAATATAGTGGGGTTCCACACATAGTCTTCATGAAACTATCTTCTCCAACAAACTTACTCAATCCAAAGTCAGTTATTTTGACCAAAGTGTCATCATTATGACTTTCAAGCAGTACATTCTCGGGCTGAAATTGATTATTTTAAGTAATTTCCTGCCTTTTTAGGTCAGAACAGACAAATAGTATTAGGTAGAAAAAGTAAGTACCAAGTTCACTTTAAAAAAGTACCTTAAGATCTCTGTGAGTGATTCCTTGAGAATGAAGGTATTTAACAGCAAGTACCATTTGTCTGAACAAAAATCTAGTGTAATTTTCTGACAAATGTCCCTGTTTTGTGATCCTGTCAAATAGTTCCCCTCCTTGCATCAGCTCCAGGACGATGTAGACAGCATCACGCGAGTCAAACACTTCTTCCGTTGAGATTATACAGGGCTTGAAAGAAGAAAAGTTTCAATTCATGGACAAATGTTAGAAACTAAATAAATAGTCAATCCTGATAGCATGAAAAAAAGCAAAGGTACTGCAACAATGTCTAGCTAGCATCAAGTAGGTATGTATTTTAGTTGTTTTACACTTACATGCCTAACTGCTTTCATAATATTGATCTCATTCATAATTTTTTCTGGGTCATTCAAATGGTTAATTTGTCCATTTGTGAGTCTGCTCTTTTTTATTATTTTCATAGCATACTTTGTGCATTTGACCTAAAATGATTAATAATTTTATTGATATTTGGTACATCTTACATATAACAATATAAAAATAAGACCAGTACTTTGTCATAAACTAGTTTAACTAAACCACAAGCACCCTGTCCCAGTGTCCTTGATATATAATACTTCTTGGATATTTCTTTGGGAACTTGATCCTGCTCATTTTTCAGCAAGTCTTTGAAAATAAAAACTGTAAATAATAATAAAAACAAATAAAATAAAATAATAATCCATAAAATTCGAACCAAGAAAAAAAAATAGTAATTGAGATATTTAAGCTTCATTAAATACTAACTTTTCACAATAGGATGAGTAATTGATATCTCATCTTTATCATCTAAAACACGGCAGTTTCCTTTTCCTATCATCTCCCCGTTAATATAAGTACCATTGTATGATAGGTCTGTTATTATAGCTGGACAGAGGGGCTCACTGAAAATAAAAATTACATAATAGTAAATAATAAATAAATGATATTTATTTCTGTAAATAGATCTTCTAAAGATAAAAGTAATTTATAAGTCAATGTTTTGAATTTATAATGCTAGTGCCTCTAACAACCTCTGAGGTTCTTCACCATTTCTATGATGAAACAAACTCAGAGAATCATACCTAGTCTCTTTTAAAATCCAATATTTGAGTGTAGAAAGCATTTTGAATATACATAAAAGCCTTTTAAAGAGCCACAGTGGCTTTGAGTAGACCAGTCCCAACAGACAGCATGCATTACTCATTGCACTTATACAACCAAATTATATGCCCTTGGCTGACAATACCAGGTTAGCAGAACATTTGTGTAGGGCTCATAGTAAATCTCAAAACCATCAAGCAGTTAAGATCATTGTGTTTCTTTATCTAGCAAAAACTGATCTTAAATTAACATTTTCTGTTAGTAAGTTTATTACTGAATTGAAATAGTAAAATATATTTTATCATGCTTTTATATACAAATAAAGTGGTGGTGATATCTTACGACATATCCCGTTTTATGATGAAGTGCTGTTTGCTGACATTTTTTATAATATTTTCTTTTATCATGTCTTTTTTCATAGCAAATGTGCAGTTGAGGGCCCTCCCCAAAGTAAATTCTGGTTGTATGAGATCTGCATGAAAGAAGTAATGTATTAGACATGAATGTGGTTAATTAGATGACTTGCAGGTAATAGCTGTCTAATCATCAATCAGTTGATAGCAATGATTCTTGTGATTGTTAGTAAGTCAAATATTTTATTTCGAATCCATTTTTTTTGGTGGTGGAGGGTGGGAGGGTGCACTTGCCCCAGGCAGAGAAGATGGGGGGTGGTGCAGCCAGTCTTGCTATTTATGCTAGATTCAATTTATAAACGGGCAGGAAATTAGTTCTCTGCAGCCCATTTTCAAAAGATAGATCCCAGGCTGTTCAGTGAAATCAAATTACTTGGGTATTGGTTATAAATAATGAGGTTTTAGCAATCTTAGGAGAAATTAATGAACATTCCCACAGTAAGTTTTAAAATAGACCTATACCTTATAGTAAAATAGATCCTGAAAGAAAGAAAAATTACCATCATTCTAGAGTACTGCAGTGTTGACAATGGCATGCAGATCATTTATATAATCATCATCAATATTCTGTTCCATTGCTTGGTACAGGTCTCCTCCATGAATGAGGGGGATTAGGCTATAGTCTAATATATTGGCCTAAAATGCAGGTTGGTAGAATTCATATGCCAACAAGAAAATCTTTCAGGCATGGAGGATGAAAATAAATTTAGTTCATTTTGGAAGTAAACTAACTCTTTGAATCCTCAGTCCACTTTTGATGGCTTATCGCATAACAGTGGTATAGTTAACATGTTCTTGAATAGTTTTATGGTCACTTCAATTATTAGAGACATAGGCAATTGTGCGAAGTAAATCTTGCATTATCACATGACTTACACAAGATTTTCAATAAAAGAAATTAATCTGCTTTGAATACTTTGAAATGTGTACTACAGGAAGACACTCACTGTATGGATGTTTTTTTTTTATTTAAAAAAAGGGTACACTGAAGAACAATGATTATATTAGCAAATTATGTATGTGTAATAAAAAAAATTATAAATAGGTAGATAATAGTAGTATTTTTTGGGATACGTGGTATTTAGATGCTTCGTGGAAATATATAAAATAAAATTGAATAGTAGTATATATGAAGGTACAAAAAGTACCTACTTAACAAAATACTAATAAAGGTATGTTAGAATGGATTCTTACCATAATATTCAGGATATTGAGCATTCTTCCAACAGTGCTTTCCACCAATTGCAACTTTTGTAGAATACAATCTACCCCATATTGTAGGTATGCAAGATGGGGTGTTGTGCTGACTCCAATCAATTTGGGAGTTTTGGGTTTGTGTTTGCGTATTCCCACTGTCTGGAAGTAAATCGTCTTCCATTTTCATTGATTTGTATACAAATTCCTGACATAAAAGTTGTTCACACAACACTTTTAAAAGTTTTATTTTCAGCGCCCGGCAAACTGAGTCTGAATAATTCTGAAAGGAAACAACCACATTCAATCAGCAAGAGCAACTGCAGTCTACAAATGCATGAATGAAATGAATGATTGAATGAATGAAAAAATAAATGCAGCCAATGATAATCCAGGATTGTTCCAGCAATGTTACCAATTTAGCATTGCAAAAATAAGAGCTACCGTATGAAAGAATCTAAATTGTCGCAGTCAATGAACAAAATAAATTAATACATTGCCGCCGTAAAAAAACAATAATTGATAAATTAATAAAAATATTGGGGATGTTTTAATTGCACCTCTATTTACAATTTAAGCAAGCGAAGTGTCTCAACTAATTAACACAAAGTTTAATAAATATACCGACTTGCACACTATTTTTTACATGTTGTCTTTCTTTTTTGAAGAATTTGGCGCCCTGTTGGAAAGTAAAAAAGTGAACGACAAAAACTATTATGCTACCCAAAGGTTGTCCGGTAGAAAATGCCTAATGGCATTAAGACCGCCTTTGTACACTTTTTTTTGTTCAAAACTAATATATAAATATGGTCTGCCCTTATCGTAAAGACGGTACTGATTATATATTTAAATTTATCTAAGCATGCTGAAAGTCGGAAAGCCTAACTTTTGGGCGAGAGTAGAATAGCTTCGCGCATGTAAAAGCTAGTAAGTTGGTATTGTAGTCAGTAATTTCGGTTCGATTTCTTCGACTTATATACGTTTTTTGGTAATAAATATTGGTTATCGTTTGTTGATCTGATAGGAACTAGGGACTTTGTATTTAATCTGAGCGGGGCCCCTATCGATCGCGGGTGCCCAAAGTGCCCACTGGGATAGAGGGGTCTGCAGATGGGAGTCAAATTAACAGACTGGAACTGGGCTGGACATGTCTGTCGCATGTCAAATGAGCTGTGGGCTAAACGAGGTACCGAATGGGTCCCACAAAACGGCAAACGACAGCCCGGCAGGCCTAGACGGAGATGGCGGGATGAGCTTGACTTTTTCTGTAAGGATTGGCCCAAAATAGCCTTGAACCGTGAAGAATAGAAGGAGAGTAGGGAGGCCTTTGCCCTGCAGTGGGACGACAACGGCTAAATAATAGGAATAAACGCCCTCTGGGAAAAGCGTTACCTCATCATGAGACTAACGTAAAACTGGAGGGTAGATCAGAAACGCTTTTTACAAACCTATGACAATAAAACAAAAAAAATGTGTAATAAGTTAAAATGAAAAGCGCACATACCGCAGTGCAGCTTGTGGTGAGTGGCGACACTGCGGTCCTTATTGCCTCAGAGAGTCGGTCAGGGCCTCGTCTTCAGTTTGCCCGTACTGGGTAGCTGGAGTGGAATCCCAAGAGCACCCGCAGGACTCGTCAACTCTGTCTCGCCCTAATTGGCCGGTCAGAGGGGGGCCGCCAGAGCTATATGCTCGGGGCTGGAAGTGGCGTAATAGCGGGGAAACCTAATCCGGGTCTCGTGGAGAGTCGCGACGGTGAAACCGGGGCCGCACCTCTGTACACCCCTAGCCGCTCACAGCCCGCTTTCTGCCTGTACTGGCAGCTTTTCGGGGGGCCCAGCTAGTGAGGTGGCGAGTCTCCGTCTGCCATCCCTAAGAATATTTATTCGAGGTTGTAAGGCAGACGCTGTTTTCTTCCGGCAAAAGAAGTTATTGGTCCACCTAACACCCACATCCATAGACTCAATAATTTTAAAATTCATACTTTGCAATAGTCCTGCACCCACCCGGGAGACTCCAGGCTGTACTCTAATAGTGCAGTTGTAGAGTACCCCAGGTTGGTGCCCCATCCCATATTAGAACAAAGTTCTCCAAGGGGCCTCTACGCGTTGACCTGTGTCCTCGCCCAGCCTGCCAATGGACCGGATGTCTTTCTTCACATGCCGTGAACATGAACCTAAGGAGATACAAATAATAATAATAAAAATATTAGGTTTAGGCTAGGTTAGAACTGCGACCACAACTAGGCAGAGCCAAATTCTACCAGTTACAGATAGGTTTAGATTTAAATATTTTGTTGTGTCTCAAATAATTATTAGATTTACTATCAGTATTATTAAATAAGCATTCTTAAAAAAGCTTAACTTTAAAATAAATAGAGATGCGTCATAAACATCTTCAATAAATTGTTGTCAAAATTACACTATTTTGATGTGTAGGTAATCAGTATTTTTCTATAAGAAAGGGATTTATCAAAAATTAAAAACGCTGTTTTTTTATTTGCTCGCGGTATATCTAGCGATGGACATGTTTCGGTGTAAAAGAATAAGTTATAAGCAAAAACATTTAAATACTTATTACCTACCTTTTTAAATCTCTTTATTTTTATGGAGTCAATGGAAAATTACAAACCAACGAAATTTACATTACAGACAGTCAATATTTTCTCTAAATTATTTGAAAACTATCATCATCTTTATCAGGAGGTTCACTGCTGAACAAAGGCTTTCCACATAGACTTCAGTAGGGACCGCATATATGCCGCCAACATCTTGTGATGTGCCAAGTGAACCAATTTTGGTAGGTATTCGAATACTTTAGAAGGTACCTACTCCGTATAAAAAGAACTCGAGTAGGTACTCGAATAGTAGGTACATTTATTTATTAGATTGGGTCTCCAACAAGGAAATACACTATACAATTACACACGTACACGTATCTACATTAATGTTTAGGTACTTAATTTTTTTTATTTACCTACTAGATATTTAAGGAAAATATTAACTGATTCTTAAAAGAGATTTGTATTTAGTATCACTCATTAAAGCGATTCAATCTTCGTTATGTCAAAAATAAATATAGGTACCTCCTTAAAATATAGTAAATTTTGGCATCGAGAAACAGTTGTGTCATCATCAAACTATTTACTGCCCCACTGTTACACACAAGTCAATATATTTATTTAAAACATAAAAGTTTTTTAATTAACCGACTTGGTAATACATGGCAACTTTTTATGGTAGAAGAACTGAGTTGCGAGACTTGGTTTTTCTACAAGTTATGTTTTCAATGGCATCCTACTTTCTTAGTATTAAATTAGCCCCTCAGCCTTCAGTTTGCCGTCGCAAAGCAGTTTGCTTCAGCCGCCTTCGGATTGGTAGAAAAGGTACCTACATATTACACAACTGAACGTGGAGACGTAAAAACGTTTTTCAGTTACGTTTGAGCACGTGACTGGATAGGGTTCTCACAGATTGTTCATTAAAAGTTTGGCCAATCAGTCAAAATTCTCTCCAATCCACATTTAATAAGCATTATTCAAATTGTATAAATCCATCTCGTTTCGTGAGTCACTGGTATAGATATTTTAAAAAAAAATTGGTAAACGGGTATTTGCATCAGGGTAAAATAAGGGTATCTTAAAATTTGTGGTATCTGTACTCTTGTGAAAGTAAACAGTGTTTTTGTGAAAATTCAAAGCTTTGAAAAGTAAGGTGTCCGCAGTAGCTCATCTAATTATTCTCAATTATTTAATTTTCCTTGCTTCGTTATTTGCGTTTGCGTCTTCGTACACTTGGCCGGATGTTAATTTTCTTAGTAGGTAGGCTTTATGGTAATCACTATTTATGTTTAAAAAATGCAATAAATTATTATGAATAATTACTATGAGCATTTATTTCAGGCTGTTAGTAGCAAATTTAACTTAAATAAGTGTTAGTACAAAGGTAGGCACATGAATTAATGTTTATTGAGCGTGAAGTGTCATCCAATGTCGAAACCAAGAGAATCTTTCTGTGAACACACTAAACACAATGTTGATGCTGCCGCGGAGACGCTAGCAGATGGCTAGCAGGACGCACATCTTTTACATGATGGCTACAAAACCATCTATAGATAATATAGGTATCTATAGATAATATATGTCTATCAGCAAACATGTTTGACTCGCTACATTTCTACGGCAGCCACAGTAGTATCCGAGTGCGTTATTGTACTAGAGACGTAGATTGTTGTATGTACGCAAACTATACCTGGTCCACATACCATATGACTGTAAAACGACTAACAATAAAGAGTAACATAAATATATTAATTATTATCTCTACCAGAATTGTTTAGTATGCAAAATCCCCATTGTTCGTCTGCTATCTGGGAAGGTAGCAGGATATGTCGCACTTGCCGTCGCCTTCACTTGCTCTATAGCATGCCATGTGATCCGTAAATTCGGCACGACCATGACAAGCTGTGGTCCAGCAGCCGTTGGGGCTTTTCAATAGACGAGGCTTTTCCTCACATCGTAATCGTAGTCTAAAATCGATCTTAGTATTTACTTGCTATTATGATGTTTAGTACGTAGGAATATAGGCTAGCGTATAGCATGACCTTTTACGTAAATCCCGGAATAACATTTTTTTTTTAAGAACGTTTATTGTACCTACTACAGAAATTCGTTTTAAATTACTAATTTGTATAGTTTTTGAAATATAAGTATTACTAACTTGGAATATTATATATATATATATTAAGTTTCTTAAAACTTTAAAACAATTCAGCCATCGACGTAATAGGTATCTCTTAGAAAGTAATTGCCAGTCTAAGTGACTATTACTCAACTTTAAATAGTTCATAAAATGTTAAGTCACTATAATAATGATTTTATGAAATTATTTTATAATAGTACAAAGTTACAGTATCTAATAATCTTAAGGTGGTAGATTCTGCTAATGCTCCTGAGTTCGTTTGCGGTGGTACCACTCCTGACGTTTAGTAATAGTGAGCTAACATTAATGTGTTTCGGTTTGAAGGGGGGCGAGTAATGTAGCCAGTGAAATTACTAAACAACTGAGGTCTCAGGATGACAATGTGCCTGTCATGCTATTATTGTTGCTGGCGTCCTTTTTTTAATATAGTACGGAAAATCTTCATGGATCATCCGCCACCCAGGGAGGTGGCAGGGTATGCGGGTGCCGCTTCTCATCAGGCCGCCCCAAGCCCAGGACGATAAAACCATGTAGTATAATCGTCCTACAGCGGCCCGTATGATTTATTTGCCATTTTAATACAATAAAAAAGGGATGTTTAGGCGAGTTTGAGGTTTAATGTTTAAAAACAAAATAAACAATGTTGAGTTATTGTAACTTTTAATTAATGACCATAATTTCAAAAGTATTCAGACACCTAACCCAAAAGGATGCTTCTTAATTAAAAGTCATCTATGTAGGTACTTACACCTGCGTATGCCGTTGGTGGCGTATTAGACATTTTATATCGATGCTACGGCGCTCATAGGCGCGGCTACGCTGGCTACGTGTGTAGCACCGATGCAGTACAAATATACATATACAAAGCACGACACGTACTTAGTCGCAATAGCTAGGTACATACATCACGCATCGTATATCCGACAACACACGTAAATATCGCCTCGTCTTTACTTTATTGACGCGTTTAAATACTTTGTCAGAAACTCACTTTTTCCTCTCCTGTATACTTATTTATAAATAAAATAAGTATCTAATCATGTTGACTAGCAATATTACTTAACCTATTTAGGGTCATTCGGAAATCAAGTAAGATGAATGAATACAATAAATAATGTTTGATTGCCATGACGTGACAGCGATTTGAACCCCTGTGGATAAAATGGGTTCCATTTGCTGATTTTCTATTTCATGGGGAATAAATAGGTCTCACTTAAGTCGGTTCACTGACGTCTATCGGCTCTATTATTATTTATTGGCACGTGTGAGTTTTTTATTCTGAATTACAATTATTCGTACAGCCAGATTGGTTTCACGGGATCAATAGGACGTTCGGACATATATAAAAGTAGTCTTATGTTATTATCGGTCACATAGGTACTATTTGTGTACCAAATCGGCTCAGCCGTTATTGTGGGATTGTGTAACAAACAAACAAACAACCAAACTTTTGCATTTATAATTTTAGTACATTATTTTTATTATATTTCCTTTATTCATGAGTTTTCTTATCATTTACATTTTTTAATTTATTTTTATAAAATAAATTAAAAATTCCTCATAAAATAGTTAGTGCATCACCATCATCTTATTCTGAATCGGCGGAGCATCTATTTTTAGAGATCTCGTTAAATCGTACTAAGCTGCTGCTTGGTGTTGTTTACAGCCCTAATCTTAACATTGATTACTTCGACTCATTAGATACCCTTTTCTATGATCTCTGTCCTAAATATAGTCATGTAGTAATTATGGGCGATTTTAATACTTGCCTGTTAAAGAATGATCTCCGAGCACATAAACTTCAATCCTTGCTTAATGCCTTTAACCTTGACTTGTTACCTCTCTCAGCCACTTATCGCTTTCCTAACTATATACCTTCTCTTCTTGATCTTATAATTGTCTCTTCTTCTAGTAAGGTTTCTTTCCATGGACAATTGGCTGCTCCTTTTTCTTACTACGATTTAATTTATTTGTCCTATCGAGTGCGCCCTCCCAAACGCATAACTAAATTTATTTTCCTTCGGAATTACAAGGGCATAGATCTGGAGACATTGCGGCGTGAGGTGGCTTCTGTAGACTGGACTTCTGTAATAAGCAGTTCCGATATTAACGAAAAGGTTCGGCTCTTTAATAACGCTATCATTGGGCTATTCGATCGTCACGCACCGACTAGACGCGTTAAGGTGAAGCATATCCCAGCTCCCTGGCTCACCTCAGATATTAAATAAATTATGTCTCTAAGGGATAGTGCCAAAAGGAGGTACAAGCGGAGTCCCAATGAACGCAACTTTAATCGATATAAAGTTCTCCGCAACCGCTGTAGTCGCATGTGTAGAGATGCTAAGCGGCGTTACTTTCACTCTTTCGCTTGAAAATCGCAGCCCTGCTGATGTATGGAAATTCCTTAGATCTGTTGGAATCGGCAATTCTTCGGCGATTTCAGCACTTGATCATGATTTAAATACACTTAACACTCACTTTTTTCTTCTTCTTCTATCACTTGGTTTGATTCCTATCTTCGGGGCCGCTTACAGCGCGTCCGCTTAGATGAGTCCTGCTCTGACTGGTGTGATCTGTGTTCCCCAGGGTGGTGTGCTTTCTCCGCTTCTTTTCTCCATTTTCATTGACTCTGTTACCAGGATCATATCCTCTAACTTCCATCTCTACGCAGATGACTTGCAGCTATACAGGCATTTCCCTAGTTCTGAGGCTGAGCTTGCCATCACTACTATGAATCATGGCCTGGAATGCGTTAGTACCTGGGCTAGGTCTTATGGCTTGCGCATTAATCCTAATAAGTCCCAGGCTATGATCATCGGTAGCAGAAACATCCGTAACAGGCTTGATTTTAATGGCTTATCGCCACTTAATATTGATGGTGTACAAATTGCCTACTCAGCCACAGCTAAAATTCTTGGGGTAATTATCGAAGCTAACCTGTCGTGGGGTGCTCGAGTAGCTGATGTCAGCAGGAAGGTGCACCACTTATTTCATTCACTAAAATGTCTCCAGAACTTTATGCCCTTCAAAACCAAAATCTCCCTTGCGCAATGTCTACTTCAGCCCATAATTGACTACGCTGACACTTGCTATTTGGATGCCACTGAGGAGCTGTTAAACAAACTTGAGAGAAAATGTATGTATTCGTTTTGTTTTCAACCTTAAAAAGTATGACCATGTCTCCGACTTTCGCAAGATACTCAAGTGGCTCCCAATCCGCTCTGGTAGGAATACTCGGATCTTGTGTCTCCTGTTCAACATCTTACATAATCCCTTATCCCCATCCTACCTGCGGGAGCGTTTTTCCTATACTTATTCCAATGATACGCCCTGCAGGTCTCACCTTCGTACCCTCCTTAAATTCCAGCCTCACAAAACCGATTTTTACTCCTTCTCTCTGTCTGTGCACGCTGTCAGATTGTGGAACTCGTTCCCTCCTGAAATTCGGGACAGTAAAACTGTCTTGATTTTTAAGAAACGTGTCAAAGAACACTATTTGTCCTCAATATCATAACTTCGTATGTATGCAATTATTTTTATTTATATATTATTGTTACATAATATAATTATGTATGTATTTGTGTATGTATTTATTTTGTGCCTATGTATTATTTTAAGTATATGAGTATTTTGTATTTAATATATGTTCGCTTCTATATATATTAGTATTTGCTTCTTTTCACACTGTTGTCTACATTTCTTCTTTTTCAATTCTCCTCTCGCAGGTCTGCTGGAAGAGATTTCATTAGAAATAAGCAGTACCTTTGTACTAAATAGTCTTAAACTGGCTCCTTTCTAGTTTCTAAGTTTGTACATAAATAAATAAATAAAAACATTTAAAAATATAAAAAATAGAGGCCCACCTGTATCGGGAACAGGGTCCAAGCTACCGGCGGTCAGGGCTCCAGAGAGAGGAACCTCCTAACAATACGAGCCGTGTCCAGCAGTACTGCTTTCTGGATCAAGCCCTTGACCCAGTCGCCTAATGAGAGCCTCCTAAGGTGTAGATCGAGGCTCGTGGCTATTAAGCCATTGGCAGACATGACTATCGGTACAATGATCGCTGTGTCCACATCCCACATGTCAACCGTTTCATGTTTACCGTGGGAGAGCCATGCTTCGGCACGAATGGGCCGGCTCGACCGGACTTGACACCACGGCCTCACAGAAAACCGGCGTGAAATAACGTTTTCGTTGTGTTTCGTCGAGTGAGTGAGGATACCGGACGCCCAAACCCCTTAAAAGGCCGGCAACGCACCTGAAACTCCTATGGTGTTGCGGGTGTCCATGGGCGGCGGTAATCGCTTACCATCAGGTGATCCGTCTGCTCGTTTGCCCACCCTATCACATAAAAAAAAAAAAAAAAAAAACAACCTCGCGAGCCAAGTCAAGATACTTTATTTGCTTATCTTTCTCGGCTTTCACGAGGTTCCCGTCATGCGGGACGGTAATATCAATAATCATTGCACGCCTCTCGATTCGGTCCACCACCACAATATCAGGCTTATTGGCTACAATAGTCCTGTCAGTGATGATGGACCGATCCCAGTACAATGTGATATTGCCATTTTCGAGAACTGGGTCGGGCACATACCTGTAGTACGGTACCTCCGATGCCACAAGAGTGTATTTCAGAGCAAGTTGCTGATGGATAATTCTGGCTACAAGGTTGTGCCTATGCAAGTACTCCTCGTTAGCTAGACGAGAACAACCAGAGATAATGTGACGGATCGGGCGGTGACATGCCCGACAGATGTCAACCGCGCCATCCTTCACAATAAATCTCCGGTAGTTATTCGTCATGATAACTTCGTTCATAATTGCACAGACAAAACCTTCGGTTTCCCTAAAGAGGTCACCGAAACGCAGCCAGGCTACGGACGCTGCTTGGTCTACATCGGGCCCATGTAGGGCCCTGAAAAAGCGTCCGTGAAGCTCCTTACTCTGCCATACCTTCCTGCGGTCGTTAGTATCAAGCACTACAGGCTTGCGCCAGTTCTCATTCGCCAAGGAGAGCGAGGTGAGTCTCTTGTCCACTGCTACTACATCTCGATGCATGCCCACGTCGGCGTGTAGGAAATATTCCCTGAGATTGCATATCTCGCGGTTGTGGAGGTTTTTGGCATTTAAAAAGCCGCGGCCACCACACTTCCGCGGGATATACAATCTCATGACAGACGATCGTGGGTGATGCATTCGATATGCAGTCAGCAGTGTACGGACCCGCCTTTCCAGGGCGTCAAGTTCCGTTTGAGTCCATTTGAGTATGCCAAAAGAGTACATCAATACCGGCATGACCCAACCGTTGAAGGCGCGCACCTTGTTTCCGCCCGAAAGAAGGCTATTGGATACCTTCTTCAGGCGGCCAAAGAACCGTTCCCTCAACGATTGCTTCATGTCAGTAGTGCTGGTACCTAACGCTTCCGACATACCCAAGTACTTGTAGGTTTCGTTTGAAGAGAGAGATCTCAGGTTTATGGAATCCGCGAGTTGAACTCCTACGGATTCCACAATCTCCCCTCGCTTTACATGCATGACCGCACATTTGTCCACACCAAACTCCATCCTGATGGCGCTACTAAAAGTTTCAGTAACCTTCAATAGCTCCATCAGCCGAAGACTGCTGGGGGCAAAGAGCTTCAGGTCATCCATGTAAAGGAGGTGATATATAACCCGACCCCCTCTCTTCAACCGATAGCCCAGCCCTGAATTCTCCAGCAGCATGCTTAGAGGATTCAGGGTTAGGCAAAACCGAAGCGGACTCAAACTATCGCCCTGAAATATACCTCGCTCGATCCTTACAGGTTCGCTATTCCTCTGGATATTTCGACATCCTGGATAGCGAAGGACTGTGCTCCATTGGCTCATACACGACATCAGGAAGGTGCGTAGAGTTATATCTATTTTATACAATTCTAGCACCCTCATGAGCCATGTATGTGGCACCGAGTCATAGGCCTTATTATTATTATATTTATTATTACTTTGAATTACCTTAGGCGACAAGAAATTTAATTTGGATACTTTCGAAGTACAGACGCCAGCAGGTCAAGCTATCCAAAACTGTCAAAGCTTCCCAATTTAATATGAACCTTATTATTTTGTATTAAATTTGAAAATCAATTAAATAAATTTGACAGATTGTGGTAGCTTGATGTGATGACCTCTGTACACCTATGGCCATGTGTTCGCGAGCCGTAGCGTAGGACACGGAAGCCAATTGTTCATTGAATCTTAATCAATATGTATGAAAGAAAGACTCAATTCATGGAAAATGCCAAAAAATACAAAAAGATAACATTCAATTACCTTAAGCAAATACCGAGGAAGAAATCCTCGTCTCATATGAATATGTAGAGGCGTGATGGTGAAAAAATGTAATGGAAAATTCTGCACGCAATGCCTAATAGCCTTCCAACCCTTGGGTATTAAACGCAGTTCGTTTACTCCGAGGTATTTTTAAAGGATCAGCATTATTAGAATTCTGCGGATTACTGGAACAGCGTTGGTATCATTTGTATTGCTAATGTTGCCATTTATAGGATCTTCGCGTCAGTTAATCAATCGAAAGTAAATGCACAGAGACATGAAGAATTAGCATCCAGTGTAGGAATGAAGTACAACAGACAGAAAAAAAAACTACTTATAATAGGTACAGTCAGCAACGAAAGTCGCTGAACACAGCTAAATTTTTTTATTGTCACAGCTCCAGAACTTGGCAACAGATCTGTTCTACTAAGGTAACCTAAATATTTAATGGTCATCTATGCAATTATTTCGCATAACCTTCGTAGGTCAGTAATTTCATACTTGTTAAAAATCATACTGAAGATTGCAACATGTTCAGCGACTTTCGTTGCTGACTGTACTCTGCACTCGTATTCTACATATATTATTCAATGAATATTTTTAATATATCAGTTTTCGTAACTCTGTGTCCGTAAAACTCGAAAAGTAATCGATAGATTGAATTAATATTTTTATATAAAAAATCTTACTGTACAGTAAAAACCTTACTTTACAAAAGTTTACTTGTTCGTAAATCTTGAGATTTGTCAACATGGATTAGTATACAATAATGTAAGGAAAAAAATAAGACAATTATCCATGCTAAATTTGACTAAAGACGATTAGTAAATGTTGGGTTTGGAAATAAAACTAATAATATACCAACAAGCTTGTAGGGGTAGCCAGAGGTGGAGGTACTAATGCATACAGTTCGTCGGTATGTTTAGGTCGTAAGGCCATGTACGTAACAAGGGCTAATTAAACTATTGCAATTAACCGGGCACATATCCAAACTCCGAGTTGCTACTGAGAGTTTCATGAAACAACCCAATAACAATTTGGTCAGCCTGGTTGGTACACTCTAGCATAGCAGGCACTCATACGACCACTAATGCTAATGAGTCATGTAGTATTTAAATAATAATAACGCTTGACAGTTGTAAAGACTTAGCTATGCTTTTCCGTAATCAGTGATCATGTAGGTATCATGGTAACGTTTTTTTTAAATCCTGATCAGTAGCAGGCTAGTTGTAGATACAAAATACTTAACCCATTCAATTTCATTTAACTTTAATTATTAAATGTACAAGCGCCAGCATGTCAAGCTATAAAAAAATTGTCAAATTTTGTCAATTGAATATGAACCTTATTAATTTGTATTAAAGTTGAAAATCTATCAAAGAATTGACAATTGTACAAAAGACAGATTGGGGTAGCTTGATGTTCTGTGGCCGTACCACGACGTGTTATTGCGATCGTTTTGCGATTGAGAGAAAGGGATGCCGCTCTACACATTAAATAGCGCCATCCCTTTCACACAACCTAAAGATGATCGCGTTATCACATGGCAAGGCCCCGGCCTCTGTACCAAAAAGGAATAAAACATTATTTAGACAAACAAAAGTTTATTTCATCGATTATCTTTATTAGTATTAATAACACTTACTTACAATAGAATGTATAATATATAATATAATAGGTATAATTAGTACAAGACGTAATGTTGAAAACAAATAATGAGAAACCCTTTTAAAACAAAAGAGAAGCGTAGGAAATAGGACCGGTGGAGGGTCAAATGAAAAATTCATAATTGTGTTATCCTAAAATATATTTTCCACGACGATATTATAGACATTAGGTATTCTATGACTAGACACGATCTAATTAGGTGGGTATGTAATGAAAGGTAGTTAATTAAAGGCATGAACACTGTTACCGAGTAATGGGTTAAATACATTAATTATGAAGAGTCTTCTTATCACGGCCAATATTATTATTTTTTATTTTAGACATCAATTTTAGACTTCTAATAATACAATTCTGTTAATAAATACTGTTACTATTAAATATATTCTGATTATTAGTAGCTAAGTTGACAATAAAATGGTTACAATATGCTATTTACATTAAATGTATGTCCATATTATACTTAGTTTACTTGGATTGACCTCAGTATGAAACGGCTTCAATGTTGGTATTAGTAATAAATACAATTTTACATTGTTACATAAAGTTCATGCGTTTCAAAATGTGGCCGTTGAGTTGTTACACTAATTTCTATTTTTTGATAGGAAAAATCATGAAATCACTTGAACCGTGACTACTAAACAACTAGGTCATAGGAGCGGTGCGTCGTTGAGTTGGTGGCGTTCACTTGCGGAAGCAGGAGATAGGGTTGAAGTAGCACTGGCGGAAGCGCACCTGACGCTTATCTGCACGCCACTGGCGCGCCAGCCGTCCGTCCAGTGCCCGCATCCCCCAGCCGCGGGGCTCAGCCTGAGGCCACGAGCGGGATACCCTGCTCATCCTACGAATAAAAGTAAGTATATATAGACATAAGTGTGGATCATAGGGAGATATATGTATCTATACTAATATTATAAAGCTGAAGAGTTTGTTTGTGTGGTTGTACACGCTAATTTCAGGAACTACGGGTTCGTATTGACTTTTTTTTGTGTTGGATAGTCCATTTATCGAGTAAGGTCATAGGTTAGGAGTCGAGAAAAAAGGAAAAAAAGGTTGGAACACCGCGGTAGGCAGCTAGTTAAATAATAAAAGATTTGTCGAAAGTGGTGTATATATGGTTTGAAAAGTGCGTCTTAATATTTTTTCTTAATGAGTATTTTTTTTTGTAGAACAATTGTTTAATTGTTCTTGATAATATTTAAAATAATCAATAAATACATGGTCAAGTTTTCTAGCAGCAAAGATAAAATATTTAAATAAATATAAACATCAAAGTCCGCAAGATTACAGCGAGCAATAATCATCTTTATCTGCTTTGTTTTTGTTGTCAC
Organism: Acronicta alni; assembly: GCA_964056405.1. NCBI lineage: Eukaryota > Metazoa > Arthropoda > Insecta > Lepidoptera > Noctuidae > Acronicta > Acronicta alni. The sequence continues at coordinate 7,862,027 of OZ043927.1, read as the reverse complement.
CTACTACACCAGAGGGTTTGCAAGTGCATTGCCGGCCTTTGAGAAAAGAATAGGGTACATAATGAAATAATGTACATGTTTGACACTTAAACACCATTTTTTGATTGATAAGTTTGTAAATCATAGTTTTGGGACAAAATCCAGAAGTATTTTAAGTTAATTGTTTTTTTTTTGTAAAATCCCTTAAATGTAACGTAATATGATTTGTTTGCCAATTTCATAAGTCCTTAATTTAACCTATAATTAAAACGAATTATGTTACGTAATAAAACGAGTGTGCAACGGCATCATTCAGCTTTAATTGGTTGCGACTCGCATGTGCCACTTTGAACAATAAATCCTTATAAGTGGTACGAATGTAGGAACCACGTATTCCAATTTATTTAACACGTTTTTACATGATGCCTTATATAGTCGTGCAATCCTGATTACGTAATATGGCGGCTGCATTTTTCGCCAAAATTGTTGTAAGTAGTAACTAAATTGGGTCTCTTTATTGCTTTTGTCAAAACATCACATTTTATTTACATAATTTTATTTTTCTTATTTCATTTTACACATAAAAGTTTTCTTTTAATTGTTCCATCCTCAAATGATGAACAGAATAAAATAATTATGTTATGATGCACGAGATTTTGCTTTGAAGTATCTTATACATATATTATTTTTCAGTCGGCTATCTTGAAAGGTACTGGTTGATGTATCTGCCATTGTAGATACGTAATACATAGTAGTATAAGAAAAAGATCTATTAAAGGATTACCTTTGGAAAGGTTCGAAGGCTATGTTTTAAGTGTATCTTTAATCCTCTTGCAAAGGTGCTTATATATAAACAACTTTGTGTCTACAATCGTATAAACATTTGTTTTACCTATTTATTTTATTACAACAAACTAGCTCACTTGTGTATGGCAAGAACATTTTCAATGTACATATATATGACAGCTACACACCCGTTCACTTTTTATTTAATTTATCAATTTATTAGACCAATAAATATTTACTAGTATATTTCTTTTTAAAATATACTTGCTGCAGCAGAAGTTGGTAATAGAAGTATTTAAAATTTATACTTGTGTTCAATGTGTTCATCGTCCCTCAATCAAATTAATATATTTCATGAAGCGGTGTTGTCTCGCTACATCTCTAGAAGGGATTGAGGTCCAAAAGTCCAATATTGTGGAAACGGTTCTAGTTTTCAGGCAGCCACCTACTACTTAGCGACAGTGAAGCCGAGGGGAGCTAAACACAAAGTAACTTAAGCCCTCCGACTAATAGATTAGCCTCAACTACACACTTTGTTGGGTATTCACAACTTGCTAAACAATCTATGCTACATTAAGTGTAGTTTAGTGTTTGTTAATTGATTACCTACTAGCTTTTTGTATGTACCCCTACATGTTAATTTTTAAGGATGATACTATGAATATAAGCTGATATTATTACGCGGGCATTACAAATAATGTAAAACTTATTATAACCTCTCCTCAGCGTCAAGTTGCAGTAGGAGCTTGCGTAAGGCAGCAGTGTTGATAGCATCCCACGGGCCCGACAGTTCCATGTCGCCGTCCGGATGCGCCACTAGAGAGTTCTCCGACGGCTCGTCCTCCGCCTCCTGAACAAACAACATTCACTTGATCCTGTGTGCCAACCCTTTATCAATCGTGTGCACAGTGAGCCATTAGTTTCTCATCAGTCGTCTAATAGTTGATGCTATACGGCTGGATAAATCGTCCTACACACAAACCCGCCCACTGGTTGCCCGCACTTCAAAAAGCTTATTTATTTTGTCATTATTGTTACTGCTCATAACGAAAATTTTCTTTAACCACATTCATGTAAGTAATTAAATAGGTCTTTAACGTATCATTTATGTGTTAAACCGTTGGTTAATAAATTCTCTCTCGCTAGGTATGTACCAAAGTCAAAGGAATAATTTCCTCTTAGCATCCCGTGCATAAAGTGTTAAATGAACTCTAAGAAATTTCGTTAAGCAAAATTGAGCTAAAGAACAAGCTTTACAGAACCTTTTACAATAATTTATTTAAGTATAATGTGATGTTAGACTCGTCGGTCCTGAAAGTAGGGCTCTGTTGTTAACCATTTTAATTATTTAGCAATTAAAAACTGTTTCACGGTTTCTAGTTTCATGCGAGTAAAGCATCTTTAATATCATTATATCGTCAATATCAATATCGTATCGTATGTTTTGTATGCCTTTTTCAAAATAATTACAATTTATTATATCCCTACATATTACATATTATACATATCACTAAATAGTATAAAACAAAGTCGCTTTCTCTGTCCCTATATCCCTATGTATGCTTAAATCTTTAAAACTACGCAACAGATTTTGATGCGAATTTTGTTAATAGATAGAGTGATTGAAGAGGAAGGTTTATATGTATAATACATGTATTTTATTAGTACATTGCACCCGTGCGAAGCGGGGGCGGGTCGCTATTATATTATAAATGTGAAAGTAATTAGGCCTTTGTGTCCGTCGTGCTTAAACCGCTGAACTGATTTTGGTGAACTTTAGTACAGAGATAGATTATATCTTGGAGAAGGATATAGGCTATCTTTTGTCTCAAAAAGCGGGCAACAACTAGTTATTACTAAAAAAATACTAGTCTATAACCTACATATGAAATACTATAAAAACACTAAACTAAAATTACTGTAAAGTTATTTTCGGTGTTTGAGTTTTATTCATCTAACCTTAGCTAGGTTAGATGAATATGATTCGAACACCAAGGCAAAGTTACTAATATTATTTATTTGTGTAACTTAGTCCTGAAACATTGCTGAACACCCCGTAGCTATGATACAGTAGTTACATCTTACATTGTAGATTTTAGCTTACCATGGGCGCAGCATTGACTGTGATGAAGAGCAGTGCCAATGTGGCAGCAGCAATGGCCAGGTAGATATTGTACGCGCTTGCTTTCATTGTGATGCTCCTGAAAACAAATGAGTGGATTAATAAATAGCTCATACATAAGCATATGACAGACGTTGTCCTGTCTAAATTCCAATAAATCAGAAGAAAGTTTAATAGAAGTCTAGTAAACTCTTTCAGTTTTCCCGGTTTTTCTAATTTTCTGGGTAACTCTTCTAATTTTTCTTTCTCTAAACCGCATCAGCATCAACTCATACTCTGCCCCACTGTTGAGCACGGGTCTCCTCTCAGGATTGAAAGGGATTAAACCATAGTCCACCATGCTGGCATTATTAGTACGCATATGAATTCGGAAAGTCAGTGATTTCTTTGGATTTGAATCGGGACCTTTGACATGGCATTCCAACGGTCATATCACTACGCTATTACTTTTTTTTTATGGAAGAGAGAGGCAAACGAGCAAGCGGGTCACTTGATGGTAAGTGATCACCGCCGCCCATTGAGACCCACAACACCAGAGGGGTTGCAAGTGCGTTGCTGGCCTTTGAGATAAGAATAGGCTCGCTTCTTTAAAATGGCTGAAACGATTCGGAATAATACGAACAAATAAGAAAAAAAATGCTAAAGCAGTCTATAACTATATTTTCAAGTGATGCGTTTATCAACGAACAGCATTTCATTTTTCATCATATAAATAGATTTGGATCGACCAAACCCTGCATCTGGCAATGTTATTGGCACGGCCTGTGTAAAAGTCCAATATCCCTCGCAGTTAATGTTCAGGCATGTTTTCAAATATAGCCACAATAGTAAATAAATTCATCATCTATATAGGTATGTCTCAAGCCTGATTTTTAAGTAGTTTTGAAAAAAAAAAAACATTTGTCATTTCTAGACGGAACCCCATGTCCCATGTCACTAAATAAAGACGCGTTTAAATACTATACTTTTATTTTAAACTAAGATATTAGTAGTCATTACTCAATGTCTACATTTTGTTTTTAAAATCAAATAATTTTATATAGATAGCCTATTTATTACATGACCAAACTATATGATAATAGCTAATTATTTTGATACCAATTGTTAATTCAATTAATTCCAATGGAAAAATGCATCGGAATTAATTAAAAACCGGGCGCGACTTAGCGTTAATTGTACTAAAATTGTATTCGTTTCTTTTTTACCAAATTTATGCACTCTTACATAAAATAAGTAGGCTTAAATTATATTATACGTTGAAAGTAATAAGTAAAAAGATGTTTTCCTTGTTTTCGTAAAGATCTCGTCACCTCGGTAGTAGTAAAACCACTTACTTAAGGGCTGACCCCATAAAATCTTTAAGTGACGTGATGGTTTATGTCGGAGGTCTTTGGCACGATATCCTCGTTATAGATAATGGAAACAAACACAGCTGATTCCCAGCCGCTTGGTAGCTTTATCAGCAATAAATACACAACAGTTTGCGATCATAAACGTATCTTTCTGTCAAAGGACCGCCTTTAATAATATTTAGTAGTGTTTATTATTAGGCCATCGTTTGAAATGTTAATAACTATTTGTACACATTATATGAGATTATTTCGAAGAGCTGATCGTAAATATCATACTAGTATATAATACAAAACATTCAATTGACTTTATAATTGAACACCACATTTTGTGATTGATTTTGTAACAAATCAGATTTAAATTTTAAAAGTTAACGTGCTTGTGTAACGTATATTATTTTTTTACTAGGTAAAAGCATATTTATGAAAATATTAAATAAACACATTCCCAATTTTCGCTTAAATTAATCCCAATAATAAACTATAGTACGTATGTACCTAGTGATATAAAAGAACCAACTACCGAATAAAACTATTATGAAAATACATTTGGGAAACTCTTTGTGGAAAAGAAACTTATGGAATAATACATTTACGATAACCCTCATTAATTTGTACTTAACCAATTTAGGCACATTCATCTTCTCTTAGTTAGTTCACCTTGAATTCATGAACCCATTTTGAATGACGAGCTATAAAGGAGCTGCTATTATTGTTTTTATTACTTTACACAAGAAATACATAAAATTTTTTGGTACAACAAAAAACAACAAAGTACTAATTTATCGAGAGGTTATACAGTTTTCATCAGAACAGTTCGCAAAGCAGTATTTCCAGCAGATAGTTAATAATTATGAATTGCATGTTTTAAGATCGAGGAAACTGGAAATAAATTCTCCTTATATACTGTACACTGGACTGTTTCAGCTTTTATAATGAACTGTATTTGTGAATAAGATATTTCCGTTATTTCATCCACGGTTAACCTATAAAGAAAACAACTCGTTATAAACGCATAGATGTTTTTAATAATTACGTTTGGTTCTATTCTATTTAAAAACTTGTTCATTTTCTAGTTTTTGCTTTCAAGTTCTGCAAGTGTTACGATACATTACTACGACAATATGGAGTATATGCTTAGCTTGTCGACACAACAGCTTTATATTTGCACAAGTTAGGGGTCGGCTGTCGGTCTGGCCTGGACAGTCGGGCGATTTCACATTGTTTTATTATCCCGGATCTCCTTCACCGATGTCAACACGTCAGACACACGAGAAATGAACTCGTGTGCTACAAATTAATTTCACTTTATTTAGTTCGGGGGTGTTTAATAAAAATATTTACTTTTGTTTCTCAAATTTTTAATTAAAACCTTGAAGCGAAACAAACATTCAAAAGTGGATTGCGATGATGCGAATGTGAAATACTCACTAATAACAGAAATTATAAAACCTACAAACTAAAAATGGTGCGGGCAAGTTCCTTCGTGGCGGTAACACCTGCCATGGAGGTGACGCTGGATATGGCCTCACCGTACGGTGGGGTATAGGGGGTGATAGCCTAGTGGTATGACCATTTGACTGGCAAGTCAAAGGTCTCGAGTTCGAATCCAAGACACGCACCTCTGACTTTTCGAAATCATGTGCGTATTAATAATTAATTATCACTCGCTTAAACGGTGAAAGATAACATAGTGAGGAAACCTGCATGCCTGAGAGATTTTCTCGAAGGTGTGTGAAGTCTGCCAACCCGCACTAGTGTAGCGTGGTGGACTATAGCCTAGTCCCTCTCAATATGTGTTTCTTAGGTATTATAAGTATGTATTTACAAAAAAAAAGTATAATTATAAGTATTATATCCATTGTCTAGTACCCATAGTACAAGCTCTGCTTAGCTTGGGACTAGAGGGTGTTGTGTAAAATGTCCCAAAAGTATTATTATTATTATATAATATGAGAGGAGACCTATGCCCAGCAGTGGGACAGTATATGGGTTGATGAAGTCGAAGACAGACCTCCACCGACCAGACGACAGCACCAAGCCATGGCCGATGTATTTAAATAAGAAAATAATAGTATCTGAATAATATATACAATGTTATATTATGTTATTATTCTTAAAAATATACTTATTTACATTTCCGTATTATTTCAACATCATTATCTATGTCAGCCCATTTACAGTTGCTAAATGAAGGTGACCTGTGTCTCTCATAGGTATTTCACAATGGATGTTGTAGCAATTAAAACTTATGTAAAACAAATAGTAATTATCCTCGTTAAACATGTACAGTTTCAGTACTGTACGTAAACATTTCCATGTTTGTTTGAGCGTTTAAACATTCTCTACCGCCTACCGACAATTTAATACATTCCCAAAATCCACCAAAACCTTTATAAAGGCTATGACAGGGCTGTTTATGAATTAATTCAGGAGATAGGTATCAAAAGGTTAAGGTATAATGTTCAAATATCGTCTAATAGAGCCATTTTTCATTTTTGTTCACGAATATTTTGTACGCAAAATCAAAATTCCCGCCTACGATCAGCTAAATTGATCTTTTTATAGAGATACACTGAAAAAAATTGTAGCTATTATAAAGGTAAAAGGTATAACCTTTCTCATACGTCTTCATAACATCCCTGTGGGGGTTCGTATCACAAAGCGCGCAAATTACGGTCACCCCACGGATTTGGAATCGCCTTGACAAATAATTGGATATTTGAGACACTATTTATCGATACACAGCGGGTTTTTTTTAAGAAATAGAGGAAACATTATTTCGTACATGAAAAGAGGCAGTGTACCGAAGAAGCATCAGTGCAAACAATGTAGCCATTGTTAAAATTTCCATTCCCAGGCGCAGTAAAAACAATAGATCTGCTTGCAACAACGCACATCGACTGTTACAAAAGACTCGAAAATCGCGACTAAAATAATGTACAGAGGCCAGCACATCAAGCTACCACAATCTGCCACAATTTCTTTGATTGATATTCAACTGTAATCCAAAGTGATAAGGTTTATATTCAATTGGGAAAATTTGACAGTTTTGGATAGCTTGACCTGGCTGGCGTCTGTACACAATAATAACTGTTTTATGATGATTATAGAATTATATGACTTTAATTAATAAAGGGCGCATTATACCTGCGTCCGTACAGCATTTTTTGTGATCAAAACTATAATTAACCGTATCTCGAAGCGTTTTATATATCCGAAACAAACTACTCCAAAATATTGTTTCAATACAGTGTGTAGAAATCTCGAAGCAATGTTAATCAATCATTGTAACAAATAAACCAATTGCGTTGGTTTTATTGAAAGTGGTTCGCCCTAAGTCACTTCAGCTTAGGAATTACTATTAAAATGCAATCTAAAAAAGTTTTCTCAAACTGAATGTTTTATCTGAAAAATGGTCGAATGAATTAGTTACTGATATATCATATCATCTGATGGACAGTATACGTATACTGTCCCACTGCTGGGAACGGGTCTTCTCTCATTTTGATCATTTGATTGAGAGGGATACAAGACCATAGTCCACCATAATGGCCTAGTGTGGGTCACTGCACACACTGTCGAGAAAAATCTATAAGGCATGCAGGTTTCCTCACAATGTTTTCCTTCACCCTTTAACCTTTTGACCGCCACGGACGTGTATAGACGTCAAATGAAAACTTGCTGACGACGCCAACGACGGCATGGCACGTCAAAAATACCACTTTTTTTTAGTTCAAAATACATACCTATACAAAAACTTGTTGTTTTTTTTTACCTATTATTAAATACTAGAATTTGTCGCTTGGCGTAGAGAACACGGATTTTTGTTATTGACGTGGCGGTGAAAAGGTTAAGCAAGTAATAATTAATAAATATAGATAATAAAGAAAATTTAGTTGTCTTGCACAAGTATATTTTTTAATATTGGGTATTAACCACCAAGGACGGAAGGACTATGAACTCCTTTTTTTTCATATCCTCCTTAAAGACTACGACATACGAAAAAATATTTTTCGATTACGCTACAACCGATAAACTCGCGTAGCTACTTTTTTATTCACCCCAAAGTGTTTACGTAAAAGTTTTACAGAAATTAAATTAACTGTGCTACAACTTAAATAAATCCGGAAAAGGGTAGGTATATAAAAGAGAGTATGTTCATCATGCTACTAAATCTCTTTGAAGAATCCTCAAAAAGTTTATTTGGAAAGTTTATTTAGCAAGGATTGGTGCAGGGACGCATGACGATTTGCGTTTACAGAAATCATGCGGGGTCTAGATAAGGAATAAACATTGAGTTATAAGACTTTAAATATGAAAATGTGAAACGTGTTGTCGTTCTATTAATTGTAGAGTACCTAAATTAACACAAACGCTGTGTACGACAACACATCATATATTATTTATCAATCAAAAGAAATTTTACGAGGGACGCAGTTTGATACAGTTGCTCAAGTAATAAGCGCGTATCCACCCTTGAAGGCAGGGTGGGCACGTGACCAAACGGGCTAAGTGTTCGTCCTGCGGATTTGCCCTCTTGAATCTCTCCACTATCGGTACCTACGAGTGCAATGCAATATATCGACGATAACCTTTTTTGAGGGTTACATCCTCGCCTGTCTAGTACGACAATTTATATAGCTCAATGAAGTTGAAAGTTCAGCGGGCCATGAATAACGACTGATCTACGAAGATTGTAAATGATATAGCAGCTGCCTTATTTCATGCGGGATGAATCTTGGCTGCGTAATGTGTTTGTACAAAATTTTGCACGATCCGTCTGGTTAGCTTAATGATACCCAAACCTGTCTAATCCGTTCGTTTTTTAATTAATATATACCCAATTTTATACATTTTGAGTAATTGTTCGTGATTCTCGTAATTTTAGTATGTTTTTTTTCTCGGCTTTTATACTGTTAGATTTTTTACAGATTGAGGTACACAGTTAATAAACATCGATATAACTTTTTTACTATCCTAATTTTTTGTGAAATCGTGTGGAAATATTAAGACTACTTTAATTATGGTGATGAGCCAATTTGAATTACGCGGAATGGCATCATTCCCTTTTATTACCTCCTATAGGTACGTGTGACATAAGTAAGTATGTGCACAGAGTCTAATAGTAGACAGAGTGAACGACATCGTATTAATATGCAAAAGCGAACGAATAGGATGCATAGAGTAAGCGCTTTCGTCTTGCATGTTGTTAAATATTAGTATCTCGGTGCAATAAGCTTTTTACCGTTTTTTAATAGCACGTTTTAAAGTCTCATTTGAATAACTTGTTATTGAATATGTACTTAAGTTTACGTGCGCATGTAACATCAAGAAGCACGTAGTTATAATTTTTAACGTCTTTATAATTTTGTATCTTATTTTTATTTATTCAACGTTGTTTCGTATAATTTGATTGTGGCTCATACATTAGCGTGATCTCTCTCAGCTTCTACATTAGTAAGATAACTTCTATCAAAATTATAGGAATATTGAAGTGGCCGAGCGCACGCTTTTCCGGACTGGGATAGGAATCCGGAGTTTCACAATTCAATTGGATGATTCGTTGTTAATGTTTGCATTCGTATGCTTCGCAGTTAGGAAGCTCATTTAGAGTTGTATTTTCATAATAATGACATATGTATCTTAGCCTTACCTTACCTTACTTAGTAGGTAAGTTTAGGATTGTGATCTCATAAGATTATTTTTTTATCCTAACGTGGCCATAGTCTCTGAAATGATACTTTTTTTAGATGAGGACATATTTTTGCTATGTTGTGAAATACCATAAAATTAGGGTAAGATTTCCGGTGTAGCTTAAAAGATCTCTCCATCGGCAATATAACAATAATTTTTTTTTTTTTTTCAATGGTAAACAATTGTCTAACCTTGATACGACTGATAGAATACATCGAACGCTCTTTGATTTTTTTTACCTATTCACATAATATAATATACTAAGTTACTTCGTTAAATTAATACAGATGAAATTCAGTAAACTATACTTATTGAACACGAAGGCTGTGTAATAAGCTAACCTTACAATTTAGACGAATTCTTCGAGGAGTAGAGACTCTTTTGTATTTGCTAGTTTGTGTTTTATGGTTGCTCCTCATAATGTTTCACTTTGTACGTAAAACTCTCTTACACTGAGTAACAAGATATTTTTCTTAGAATATGACCCTTCTTAGTTCAGTATACATATAAACCTTTTTAACTTTTAGCAAAAAAGCGCTGTACATTAGCTTCGATAACTTAAAAGGTTCCTACAAGTACTAAGGCTTGGGAATATACAAATATAATATGAAATGTGTCAATACCATGCCCCTATCTGATCGAATAATGAATTAGTACTTTGACTTTAACATGGTATCATAGAGATCGCTACAAGGAGTCAGCATTGGCGTATGACTGGTTGGTTTGAATAAGAAGAAATAATCATTTGAATCGTAGAATGTTTAGCAAGTGATGGATGGTTGTCACAAAGAGATTTCCCTTGGCCTTTGAAGAATAAAGTCCTAAAGTACCTTTTAACCGAGAGTTTCTTTTATTTGCCTCCTAGGATCATATAAGGGTCCTCTTGCCAGTATCATCATGTAGTATCATCATGCCTGAATTCGATCGCAGGTCGAGCAGAGTTGTACTCATGGACCCATTTTGCCGTTATGTTAGTGTAATGCTTATTGCCATGTACCTACTAGGCATAAATAAAAACTCCAGGCTATTATTAAATTTAATAAAACAACTCAATAACACTGCCTCAGCTGGGATTCGAACCTAGGACAGCAGTTCTTTAGTCTTTGACATTATCGATATTGCGATATATAAAAAAAATACAACAACAAATAGGTATTCTTTAGTTTCTATAAAGGTTGTTAAATATTTAAAAGGCCCTTGGTAAATGTAATATTATTTGAAAGAACTTTATTTTATCAAAAGCTACGCCAAAGTTTAAGAGAAAACGTATGAAAGAAAACTAAATTATTGACCCATCCACCTACTTGAAGAAAATGCGTTCCTCTAATTCTAAACAAATGGGACCAACATTGGGACGATTTTCAATTTATATTCAGGTGTACAAAATACATTTGATAGAAATCATATCAATTTAGGCATAAAATTGATGTGGCCTGTTTTGCTTAGGTAGACAGGCATTATTAAATGCGAATTTAGAAAGGCCTTTTCCCGCTGAGTTTGTACGACGTAAATGTAATATACTCAAGGACTTACGTTGGACATCGATGAGAGAAAACAAATTTATCCAATTACAGGTCGAGTAACCCGCTTTGTAGGGAACGTTTATTATATATTGTGTCCTATAAGCATAGATAAGTTATATAATCTGATAAAAGAAGATTCCTCGTATAATTATTGGCATCAATAAAATAATACTTGACTTATTTGTTTCCCTTTAATGAACTTCTTTTTTAAGATTTACACTTACAAGGCTTATAGAGAAAAATACGTTGATTTTCTTTTAGTTAATCATTGAAAGTTTCTAATAATAATGAACGTCGATATTTATATCTTATGAGGATATTGTTGCGAACAGTACTCTTATGCATGGCACGTGTTTAACATTTATTTATTAACACCCCGATCTCGAAGGATGTTAGCTACTATTTTACAATAAAAAAACATTACGATGACATTTATTTGTTGATAATATTTTGAAAAAGAAAACTGTAAAGTTAAGTACGACAATTATAAAAAAATATATTTTACGTCTAAGTAATATAATTAACTAGTAGCAGTTTTAGTTAGTAATATAATACACAAAAAAAATTGTACCTACTTTCACAAAATTTTGTTTTAAGGTGTGGTCCTTGAAAAAGGTCAGGTGCGTTGTGTTCTCAAACGGCGCGTATGTATGACAAGATGTATGAACGTGAAAGAAGCAAAAGAAGTATGCCAGAATTCTAGCAAATGGCGGTTCATGGTTTCTGCCTACTCCTGTGAGAAAAGAACGTGAGTGTATGTATAAAGTATGTATGTATGAGAAACAGTTGATGTGGTTACCCAAGTCAACCTAGTTATACTACATTAGTTATTAATTACTCCACTCACTCCAGACACACACACACACACAGACACACACACACACACACACATACACACGAAACAATGCTGTACCTACTTACACAAACTTTTATTAATACTACAAGTAATTAAATACGTATGCAAAAGGTGACGAAAGAGACTGTACCTCACAACACAGGGTATCCTAGTGTGAGGTTCAGTGCTACTGTTATTATGTAAGCTCTCTTTGTAAGAAATCCTCAAATAAACATATTATTATTTGCTTTTCCAAATGCAAGCCGGAAATTACTGAAGGTACGAGTACGTAGGACTAGTGCATGGTGAGGACGGGTCCTCTGCACAACTTGTAAGTGATCCCTTGAATTAATTATACCTACTAATAACTATATATAGACTTCCGTACCTCGTACTAAACTGAAAGTGGATGCATGTGCTTGCATGTTTAATGCAACCGATATTTTGTTTATCAGGTTGTGTAATATATCTGCCTCATTGCTCTGGTGATTGCAAGCGTGGCTATTGAGCCTGGGGTCTTAGGATCTATTCCAAACTCGAGCAGTGTTATTTTGATTTGTGGCCGGTTACTGTCTATCTAGGCTCACTGTCTTTTATTTGAGGCTTTAAAAATATACTGTGACTGTGGGAATACATCAGAACACCTCTGTCTAACTCTTTGAGGATACAAACGTGATGGATATGTTACATTTGCATTATAATTTTTCAGTTACAAGCCAAGTATCAATGTTTCAGATGTTTTTAAAAACGGTAACTATTGGAAATCCTGATTTACAGGAGCTTCAATGAAAAGAAAACAGCGGCAGTTAAAAAATAAACAGATCGTATACGATTCTCTGTCCACCAGTCCTGGAATTTACAGATGACAAACGTATCGTGTAAACTACTGCGAAACTTGGAGCTGGATGAGGTAATTCTCCAAATTACACCATTGTCATGACAGCAACTGTCAAACGCAAAATTAAATTCAGCATAAAAACTTCTTTGACTTTTATTCGTCGATTAAATATTAACTTTTTTGCATCTGATTTGGATTTGGGTAATGACGTCTATGGTAATATAGATAGGTAATTGAAGCGTTCAGGTAATAAAATTTGTAATGTGCGCTCCACAATCGGAGGTTGCGAATCCCCGCGGGACCCTGGATGATTTGGCAGATAGGATCCCTCATGACCTACGTGGATCAAATAAGAAATATAGGTATTATAGAAAACGTGAGTTAAGAACCAGATTTGCGTCATTAGGTAAGTTGTTGATTAAGTCTTTTATTAGGTAAGTGTGTGGGTATCGGCGTACGCTACGAGTATTAATATATTGCAGTGGATTTTAAACCCAGGCAATTGTGAGTATTTTGTAATAATTATAACGATAATACAAATAAAAATTATTACTGTAATTCCAAGTACATAAAGTTTTGAAGTTTTTAACGGTATTTTTTTCTGAAAATCTTGAGTGCATCAACAACTTTTTGGATGCAGCGACACACTCGCACTAAAAAAAGAGATATAGGTATTGTTTGTATCGCGTCGCTAATACGACCCCGATTTTTGCCCTTGAAATATGTTATAGGTTTGATATATACATGAACATATCTTAATTATGTTTCTGCCATACCGTTAAAAAAAAAACAAATAAATCGTTCTATTCTTCCTATTTATTTTCGTATCGAGGAAATGTTTTTCCTATTACGTGACCTCATACAAATATGATTCAGAATGCAAATAATTATCTTTTATGGTGACAATGCCTCCATATAAAAGAGATGATGCGTCTATCAAGAAGAAATATACTGTAATATCCCTTACTTAATTTGTAATATATATTCCCTACAAATTATTTCCTTATATCCTATGTTTCTTAATAAGACTGCAACTATATCCTTTTTACATCCTTGAGTGGTATTACAATTTTGTAATATACATATATTTAGAGCTTTGTGTGGGTCGGATAAAAATTTATTCACTAACATTTATAAACAATATCATCAAATTATAATAATAATGTATTTTACGAGTATTATAAGATTATTATGTAATTCAAAGTTACAAATATTTTAAAGAAACTACTTTGGGAATGTGATTATTAACTGTCTACCGATTGAATAGCCCAGCCTAGTTTGGGATATGCATTCCCAGGTGATAAGACCCGACTTCAAATCCAAGGAACGCACTTTTACGAAAACATCGTAGGAAACCTGCAAACCCTAGATTTTTTTAACGAAGGTAGCTTATCCCATTACATTCTGAGAGGCGACTCGTGGTAATTAGTGGGACATTAAATGGGTTGATGTATCTTCCGATCAAAAACAACCTAAATAGAACATTTATTTTGTGCTTATTTGACATTAAAACAAACAAAGTTATTAACCGCCTGATATCCCGTCTTAATTACTAGATTAAACGGAAAAGTGTAGGTAAAGAATCATTACTTAGTAAAATTCAAAATTTAGCAGATTTATTCGAACAGATTTTAAGAAAATAAGATTTTACCTGTTAGGAACAATTTTAATGAAGTGTAAATAAAATGTAATAAGAGTATTGGAGTTAGGATCTTTTAAAATTCATATGTTTTTGTTTAATGCTGAAAGCTGTGCCCCGCTGTAAAGTGCTGTCATTAACAATGTCCGAGTCGATAACTGTAGATATAAAACTGTTTTGTAATTTCCGCGAACAGCACGATATGAAAAGCTTTCAAGTGCAACAAGAATGTGCATGAGTTTTTTGCATTCCTGATATTCATTCATTAAATTATTAAATTGTTTCTAAACGAATTTTTCTTTTTTACAAATACCGTTTTAAAGTTTTAATATCTTTGTTTTCAAGGATAGCTATGGCGGGACGAATTTAAATGAATGTGTCTTTTCTTCTTTTCTACCCTCTTTATCGTAAAAAAAATATTATTATCATCCTATTTTTTAGTAAATGTATTCCTAATAATATTTAAAAATTGATGGGCACGAGTCTCCTCACCAAATGGGAGTGGTAAGTCTTTAGTTCGCCATGCCAGCCTGGTGAATGTTGGCAGACCAAACACGCTGTTTGGAAAATTTTCTTAAGATATTATTAAGTTTCACGGTAAACGAGTAAAAATTAATCGTTAATATTATCCCCAGCCCTATCTTAATTTTACTTAGACTGAAATTTACGGAGCTATAAAATAAATTATTTTTTATTTATGGAATTCTAGTTAAGTAAATTTGGGGGCTTCTTAATTTATTATGTATACTTCAATGAAAACTATTAAAAACCTCGTACAACATATTTTCCGCCAATGCAGTGGATGAAATATAAATACAACTCAAAAATTATTGACACAAACTTATTACAAAACCCTAGGAAAACTTGTATAATAATAAATAATACACAAACACATTCACTTATTTTTTTTTGTTAAACGAAGTCATGTTATAGGACTAAAGGTTTAAAGTATGCAAGCAAAGAGACTATAATAATATTAGAAGGCTTAAGATTGCGCATACAACTCTTTAAAAAACTGCATGTGGTGTGTCTGTAATTTATTTATGTAATTAACTTAAAAGCTCTTCCTGAAATAATCTGGCCAAAATACCTGAAATAATTTTAAGTGAAAAAATTTAATAAAATAAAATAAATCTTACTACCTTTGGATATATGAATAGTATTTTATTATTAATAATTTGTTAGTAGTCTTAACATTTTAAATTGTGTGCTTATTGCTATTATTTATATAGTATTTCAAGTCAGGATTCAAAAATGTATGTCTAACGGATGCATCAACAAGCGGAAAGTAAACTTTGAATCTATAAGTTCCGCTTCCATAGGACATCAATATTCATAATATTTGTTATTTAATAACCGCGCCCAAGTTTCTAAAGTATTTTATGGGCGTTTGAAAGTGCTGTTAAGTGAAGTTGCTAAACAGCCGCTCTAACTTAACATTAATAAAGTTTCCCTATTGTAAATAAGTAGGTCATTTAAGATTTTAATGGTGTGGCGACACTTTGTAATTGCAATCTTAGTCGTAAGCAATAGAGAAAACATAGTCAAACATTTGATTAACTATTAAAAAACAAACATTCCATAGTAAACAAAATGACACAATAAACATTTCCGTTAGAAAAGAAGAAAACGTTAAAAAAATTAGAAAATATAAAATAAAAAAAGAAAGAAAGTTTCAGTTTTAATTTTTTTTTTCTTAAATTAGAAAAAATATTGACAAAAAAACAATTAATAACATATCACGTTGTGTTTGTTTAATTGAAAATTTTAAAACTAAAAACTATTATAAAAATATATTATAAAAAAAGTAATACAGTGCTTTGTAAAAATATCTTACCTTACAATACAGCAGTGAAGAGGTAAAATATGAAGACTGGTTTACTTTGACGTAAAACTAGTAACGTTCACAGTTACAATTGCAGGAGGCTGTGAGTGCTGCTTCCGTGGTCTCTCTCGAAGGTTTTTGAAAGCAAATGAACGTTGTGAGGTGTCGACGCGGTTTATATAGCGATGCGGTACTAAGCTACGCCGTGAGTTTCACTTGCGTAGGTGCCGTAGCGCGCTACGCCGCTACGACGCTGCTACGAGGTTACGAATTTCAGTTGGACTTTGGACAAATAATGATAGATGTATTTTTGTGTTTTGTATTTGGGAAATCGAGGATTATAATACGTTATATATATATATATTTTAACGTATGAATTATTTATATGAGTTTATAGTAATACTTTAGAGTAATTTGTAGGATTTCAGTAGCTCCTTTAACTACTATAAACTTGAACTACTATAAGCTAAACTAATTGAAGTTTTGAGTTTAGGCAAAAACGCAAATCACGTAATGTCTTCATCATCAACAACCCATATACTCTCCCACTGCTGGGCACGGGTGTCCTCTCATATTGAGAGGGATTACGCTATAGTCCACCACGCTGGCCTAGTGCGGGTTGGCAGCCTTCACAAACCATCGAGAAAAATCTCTAAGGTATGTAGGTTTCCTCAAGATGTTTTCCTTCACCGTTTAAGCGAGTGATAATTAATTATTAATACGCACATGAATTCGAAAAGTCAGAGGTGCGTGCCTTGGGTTCGAACTCGAGACCTTCGACTTGGCAGTCCAATGGTCATACCACTAGGCTATCACTGCTTTTTAATGTAATGTAAATGTAATGTGTGTATGTAATGTCTGTATGTAATGTCTTACACGTACTTAACTATCATACCAGTTTCAAAATAAGCCTATACTGTAATAATTAATTTAATATTTTTTATTTAACATAATAGACATTTACTTAGACCTGTTTAAAAAAATAACATATGATGTTATTTAATGAAAATTTAATGAAACTGTAAAAACGTACAATGTAATTAGATAGTCCACATTTATTCCCACAGCTAGGTAAAAGCGTTCCTTACTTACATAACTAGGATTAACCATCCCAACATTGCCACATCCATTTACAAATTATATACATTTTGATAAACCGAGCCATAACAACAAAATACTTAGTTATTCTACAATTTCCGTAGGTCAACATGCCATTAATGGAATTGTTAGCTGCCATGAGGCCATACATCAACGCCGTGATAAAATTATCTCTCAATATGACATGATAGGCTCTAATAACAATTTCGGGTGTGAATGGCGAGCACCGATTATGCTTGTGTAAACTATCAAGATAAGAATGATAAATAGGTTCAATCGCATAAAGCTCTCTTAAAGCTTTTATCACATCCATTGAGTTTCTAACAGCGAAGAGGTTCTGACACTGATCTGTATTTTTTTTAATTACAACAGAACTGCCTTGGTAGTCTTGGTTGAGGGAATAAATATGTTTTCTTTCTTTCTTTCTAATAAAAGGTTCTAAGCGCGACTGCTACACTAGAGATCTTGTTTGATTCCCAGGTCGAGCAGTGTTGTTAGATTTTTTCTATGAAATTCTCAGTAGCAGCTCGGGGTTTGTAATTGTGCCCGGTTAATGACCATAGGCTCGTCCCCTATTACATGGCAACTAAACATACCGGCGAAGTGTGAGTGTACATTGGTACACCTCTGCCTAAAATCAGCGGGGAAATCAGGCGTGACGGTATATTATGTTATGTTAAACAAACGATTTTTATATTTTATAATACATACCTACTTAGTTTATATTTGGAGGTTTTATCGCTAGCTCCACTTCGTCAAGTACCGTATAAAATTTATTCACTTCAGTTGAGTAGTATTTTAACCAGCTTCAATATAATTTATATGTATCAGTTTCAGAACGATGACGGTTTATGACCAAATACTTACTCTATACGTAGTCGTTTTTTTAATATTATTGGATCATACAGGCTTCCTTCCACCCAAAGAGCAAATACTTCTTATATATTTAACGGATAGTCAGAAATGTATCTACGTTAGTTTATCATAACAGTATTTACCTCGTGTAAAATTACATCTGGTAGCTTGGAAAATGGCCCCAATATGGGAAAAAGGTAGCATTTATTTGCACAAGTAAAGCTAAATACTCTTTTCCCGTGGGTGTCGCAAAAGGCAACTAAACGATCATGTAAGGAGAATTAGGCACTACGTAATCCTGTACACTCATGTACGGATTTCCGTTCCTCATTTTGTCGCTAGTAGATAAAAACAATAAACATAGATTACTTGCCTAATGATGCCCCACACATGTGCGTTCTGGGAACTTATAGGTAATATGAAAGTTATGTCAACAATATCGTTGCTAATACGGTTTATTTACACAAAAAACTTACTTGCTAAGCGTTTATAATTTCTAGACTTATTTACCTTTGAATCGTATAAATATATTTACTTGAATGAATTCCCAAAAAGGTTGAATTTTCTTTTGACGTACAACATAATGCCTTTCCTTTAAATCCAATTAAATCAAATTAATGTATTTGAATAAACGTATTAGCAGTTCCACAAATAACGATCAATGGTAACATGTATAGAATAGAAACTGTTAGAATATTAAGGTCTTACTTGCCGTTCTACAAATATTCTTAACACTTCGACGACTTCTAATCGCGTAGTAATTAAACAAGGAGTTATTTAAATACTATTAAAACGTTATGTTTGAAACAATTCTTGAATCATAGACATATTTATTTAAATTATTTTAGTTATGTACGTATGTACTTTTTTAATTTATATTTTTGTACATCAACAATATCATCATTAATGGACATAAGAAGTGGCTCGCCTGGCTATGTATGTTTTGTACATCATTCATAGGGCATAAGTAGTTATTTTTTATTCATATACAGACAAAAATATTTTTTTGTGTAGTACCTTAGCTTAATTCCAAATTAAGCATTTAAAAATTTTGGATCTTGAAATACAACTACTTTTTACGAACTTTATCATATATGGTATATTGAAATTTTTTTTTTTATCACTAAGGTGGAAAATATGCATACGGCCCACCTGATGGTAAGCGGTTACCGTAGCCTATGAGACGCTTGCAACACCAGGAGTATAACTTCCGCGTTGCCGACCCTGTAGTATCACTTCCACGTTGCCGACCCTATATTGAAAGAGGAATAGTTGGTTTGGCAGTATAAGGGTCAAAGTCCCCCCACTGCCAACACAACGTTTCCTCCTGGAGCACTGGCAACCTTGCTCACCGTAAAAAACACAACACAGCTCAAAAAAATACCTTAAATACCTTATTTTATAGAATTTAAGCACTATGTATGTATTTGCTGTTGGTGTACTTTATGAATAAATAAATAAATAAAGCAGTGTTATTTCACTTCAATTATCTGCAAGGCGGAGGTACTTCCCCAGTCGGGCAGCTCCAATTTGAGTGGAATTACTCCCACTATCTCTTATTAATTCCGAAGCCGTCCCAATACGCAATGAAATCTGTAAAAAGTAGTTTTTTCAATATTTCATATTCGGGTAAGTGTCAGAAATCAATATATTGGGTCTTGATAAGTGAATTATAAATAAATACTTGTAAAAACTATGCCCAATGTACCTAGTATTAGAAAAAAATGCAAGATCGTATTCCAACCAATAACCTTATAATAAATACATAGTGTAAAATCATCTACAGGTAAAAGACCTTATAAATATAGTCTCTAGTTTGTCAACGTCAGGGGTACGGTGTACTCTTCATTATGTCTGAGTCATTCTTCTCATGTTTACAGGAAAATATTGTTAAGACACATAATCAATTGAAGCATAGATGTACTTTTGGAACTACTTGCCTAATAGGTTTTTCTGGGATTATAATTTATCAACTGATATTTACGTAAAATATCTTATACTTAGTAACGCCTTCATTCATTGTGTTACCTTTCAAACCATGCGAGTATTATTTGTTTACTTTATTGCTATTGAATTCAACGTTTCACGCAAAACGTCATCCTTAATTCTATTGTTCTATGAAGTAAGATATTTTGGTTATTTTCGACCACGATGTCAACGATCATCAAACTGCTTACTTACTTATTACCCTCCTCAAGCAACATTGCAGATACAATTACCTATATAATTATTTAATAATATATTTGTGTCTGTAATTTTGCTTGAATAAAAATGAATATTCATTAATATAAGCAACAAAACTTATAATCTAAAAAAACACAGTCACAATGTTACAGTTATCTGATTAGACGGATTGACTGATTGAATAATATTGACGACTAAGAGATAAAAGGAACTGCGTAACCAATGATTGCAGGCGGGCACAGCGCCTGTTACTATCCAATGAAAATAAGCAGACGAGAAACCCTCTATCTTAGTCTCGCTCAATGTATCGTTCAATCCTACGATTTTATTTGTTGAAAGACTACCACGAATTTAGTTAAATCCCTGATCCCTGTTCTCATACGAACACCAGCCAATCGTAAGTTGTAGTCGGTGACCCAAAAAGCCTGAAAACTAGTCTATCCTTCGGATATCATCATTCCCCGAAAATTGGGTTACGCAGGTCTGATGGCAGTCGCGTCGTGTAAAATACTGATATTCAGCCGCATCTGGTTTGACTGGAAGCGACCCCAATACTCGTAGTTCGGAAAAGGCTAGAACGATGAGGATGGTGATTGTTTCACGAGGGAATACTGACCGTCGCCGCGTCGGTCTGTCAAGAGTTATATTTTGTGAAAGTACTTTATACAGCTTAGCTTCGACTTTTTTCACGAATTTAATTACGTGTTTTTTTCTAATGGTTAATTTAAAGGGACAAAATAAATAGAGAAGGTTTCTAATTGAAATTTTGATGCAAATGGTACATACAATACATTTTAAGATTTTTCTATATTTTGTTTAGAAAACTCGTAAAAGACGCGACTTTCACTTGACGGGTTTTTGTTTAAAAGCTAATAAAATTGCTTAATGAAATGAAAGTCATTTCTCGAAATTTAAGGTGACAATAAAAATAATCAACTTAATGAATCGGTTGATGTATGAATGTAGAATTTTATTACATTAGGCGTGCGTATTCGCATTAGAATTCGATACCCAACAAATTGTTAAGTCACACTTCGTAATGACAGTCGCCGCCTTTCACGTTAATAAAACAAAACCCACTTGCTTTTACTCGTTCGGCGGTCGAGCTTTTCAATCGTCAGATTACATATACTTTGATCTAGATAAACAGATTTTCTATACAAAAGGTACAAAAATATAAAAGTTAGTCTGTTGCCCAATATCAAGTGTTGAATTCCGATAAATACTCGAAATCGTGATATACGCAAAATTACCTTCCCCTACCTATTTGTAACGAAGCGATCCGTCACGTATCGCTTAGGTTAAATGTGTCGAATCTGTTGTCTTGAGTGGAATTAAGTGAGCTATTCAAGTAGTGCATTCTTTGTTTTTATCAAAAATGGGCCTGCTCTTGACTTCAATCTTAGTCGGAGTCATATCAAATCACAATTAGGGAGTCCTACATGCTTCATGTCTTCACCTAAAATCTGCTTATATAAATCTCGGCTTTTATAAATCGGTAATGTAACCGGAAAGGCTATGTATTATAAATAATATCATAATAAACTGACTTCTGTAATCATTTTACAGGATGCACACACAAACAATATATTTTTATTATTTAAAACAGCATTATCTAATAAAATTCTTAAATATGAAAATTTATATTATTTTAACCAAAATTTAGGAGGTAATTGATATTGTTTTAACCAAAATTTTGAGGTAATGTTTCATTTCGTAATGTTTTAGTAGGGAACATCGCCCACTGCTTACTTGGGGCGGCTTTTAGGGATTTTAAAAGAAATGGCTATGATACAGTATTTATGTTTAATGTCTTATACATATTACAACATTTAGAATGACCGATAATGGAATCAAGAAAGGGAAAAAGCACTTACCAAATAAATAATTCTTTAAGGTTCATCAATATCTTAAACATTATATATACCGTGTTAAGGTAGCGTATTGTGATCAATACGCTACCTTAACAAGGTATATACACGGTTGTGACATGGGGTCATATCAAACAGATTACATTGATATGTAATCTGTTTGATATGACCCCATTTCACAACTGTGAATAAGGTAAGTCTAACTTTTCAAGAGTCAGGATTTTAGAATTGCAGCTATTGCAATAAGCAACAAAACTTATAATCTAAAAAAACACAGTCACAATGTTACAGTTATCTGATTAGACGGATTGACTGATTGAATAATATTGACGACTAAGAGATAAAATTACATACATTTTTATACGTACATTTTTAAAGAGATTCCTCTCTGCACCTGCAGCTTCTCGGTTACATTCCAATGTACAAGTAAAATACGATCTCACTTGTCGTATTGTTACTATATCTATCTTATGAAATAAATATTTATAAACTTAGCAAATTTTTATTAATTTAATTAAAGTTAGGTTCATAATACAAAATCTTATATTGCGTAGCGTAAATGACATTAAAAATATATAACTTTGAGATAATTTTAATTTATAAGCCATTTTATCTATATAATTTTATGTAGGTAAGAGCGGAACAAGAAAAATCAAAATAAAGATGTAGGTACTAAGTAAATTAACTAATAGACAAAAATAGTCGCCATCCACGACTACTTCACAAGCTTTGTTTGTATCCGAGTACAAATGAAACCTCAACGTACATATTTAATTATAAGGAATACAATAACGAGTATAATATGAACCGCTACAGCGCAACGAGATGCTACTGCTTTGAACATAATAAATGATAGAGTCGACTGGAACATCATATTATATAGACCTTGTCTTTATTTGCCACTGTTAGCAACACATTTAAAAATTACAGTATTATACAAAGGAATATTAATATTGATAGCCGGCGGACTATGTATTTAAATATCGCTTTAATACCAGTTCACATCCAGTAGTGGATTACTATTGAAGTCCAACGTTTTGATCGTGATTGTACTCTGACAATTTTATTGAGCTTAAAATTACTTAAACTTAGATACTTATGTGAGTATTTTTTATTTCTCTGATATTTAGACTTCATAGGTCAGATGTATAGTAGATGTAAGGAGGCCCGCGACAAACTGATATTTGGAAAAATTAAATTTTAGTAGGTAATAGTAAATTCTAAAAACAATGTTTCTTAACTCATAGCATTTTTTTCGATAGCATCATATTTGCTAATACCTATAGGTATAAAAAGTTAACAGTTATGTACGGCCAAGGCAATAATTTATAATGGATCGTGAGTGCTTTAAAAGGGTATCCAAGGGGCAGCACATTATACGGAGTTTAAGTACTATTGGACAAAACAACAATAACAGCGTGATTTCACTAATATGACGTCACTGATTTTTTATTCATTTTTATTAGTTTCACTTATAAAGTGCAGTTGATGGTTTAGTTTTTATATCATTTACAAATATTTTCCATAGACTGTGATTGAATTTATGAGATTGATTAAGTACTGTATATATTTTGGCGAACGAAGTCTTTTTTAACCCTAAAATTAGCAATATAATTATCGGGATAGTCATTTTATGGCTACAGCCGTTATGATAAAATGATTTATATGTCGGTATCCATTTATGTAATGGTTTAACCGAACTGTTATCATGTGCCTAGTATCCTTTGCCCTCACGTGTACCAAAATGTTCAACTCTTCTAACTTTGCCACTAAGCAAAGATTAAAACGGATGTTGGGCTATGAATAAGACTTCATTTTGTAGTCATCGTATAAGTAAAAGCTGTAAACTTGGCTCCAGTATAATTTTAATATATACGATCTGTAATATAATCCGAAACAAATGGTATCGAATACCTAGCATTGTGCTAGTGCAGAACAGAGGTGGTCCAGAATGCCCGAGACGTTGATTGGCACTAGCCAATGGAGCTAATCTATTGAAATCCAATTTATGCACTACCTGTGTCACGCCGCGTTGAACTTCCCAAAACCCCGTCTGAGCAGATGCATACACATAGATGCTATGCGGCTGATGCTTTACTGTCTGCTACTGCAGTATGTAAGTGAAGTAAACATTTCCAGATTACCCACCCTCATCTTAGAAGTAGAAATTTGAAGACATGTGATATCCACTTGCCCTAAGCAGGCAGACGCCCTAGCTCCTTGCAAAAGGAGTGTTGAATCCCAATAGTGGGAATATTAATCAGCTCATCAGGCAGGTAATTAAACTTGAGTAATTGTAAAACTAAAACTATATCTAAAGACAACCTTAGCTTTTTCCGGGAGATTTTAAATGTACATATTTTAAATATCTAAAAATTTAAAAATGCCCTTGCCCTTATTTTATTTCTCAATGCTTTGCTTTGCTTTTTGCTGACTTGCAGCCCCTGTATGTCGTTTTGAAAGAGTTTTTTTTTTACGTAATTGAAAGGAAATTATGAACATTAAAAAATGCTCAATTTAATTCTTTACAAATGTTCCACGGTGTAAAATTGATGATGTTGGTATTCAAATGTTTTACAAATTATTACATTTTCAGGAAGATGTTTACCTTGTGTAAATAGGTATACCGGTAAATATATTTCTGGTAATATGTAATGTATGTCAATTATACACGTTCACGTAAACAGTTACATTTGAAAAATTATTAAAAAAAAGTGAAGACCTTGTTTGAATATACATAAAAAAACATATTGTAAAGAAGATTAATCATTAATCAGTCTCTGATTATGTTAATTTACTTAAGATAATATTATGTATTTTGCTAGAAATAGTCAAGCAAAATAATAATATATTATCTATCTTTTTGTATATTTTTGGCATTTTCCATGCTAAGATTTTAAAGTTATTTAGAAAAGGAAAAATACGACCGCGGGCAGGATTCGAACCTGCGTCTTCTGGTTCGGTACACCAGAAGACGCATAGTGGTCATAGCGTCTGGTGTACCGAACCAGAAGACGCAGGTTCGAATCCTGCCCGCGGTCGTATTTTTCCTTTTCTAAATAATATATTATCTTATATAAAGAAGTATTAAAAAAAGTTCATTACATGTTCAGTGTTTACAAAATAGTGCACCAACGTACCTTAATCTAGCAACTGAAAACTAGAAAGTAAGTAGTAGTAGTTCCCAGAGAGAGAATCATCATTCTTGAAATAGTTTCTTCAAAGTTTAGATTACCTAGATGTGTAGTTGCTACTCGCATTTGAGAAGATATGCAACATATCTATAATATGTTCATTGTTAATTGGTTTTCACTAGCTATTATGTTAATATTAGACACTTCTTCATAATTTTTATTTTTGTACACTTAAGAGGATACCGGATACTTTTGAATTATTAAAATATCTTAAAGATTAATTTATACTTAATTATATAATTTATAAAATCTACCTAGATTGTATCGAAACACAATAATTTTCCCGTTTTCGACATTTAATTAAAGAAAAAGGGCGTGTTCCGTTCAAAACCTCGTGAGCACAATATTCTTTTTACTTTACTTGCTCGGAAAGTAACCCATACACACTACACTAATACCGGGGAAGAAAGTACGACCAAAGGTACGACCCTAGGTTGCTAGAAAATCAATTTTTAAGCCTGTTTTGATTTTTTTAATACAGATATTATTGTTGAATTTTAATAAAACGAAGGAATGTTATTCGAAATTCGAACAAACATTTTACGAGATAAATGCTATTTTTGTGGATTTCAATTTTATTATATTCCAACTTGTTCTATTTCTGAAAATCTAAACGATAATAAATGATATGATATTAAACTTTTTTTTTTATTGGCTTCGCTTTTAACTTAATAATATAATAGTAAGACTTACTAAGTGAAATGAAAGTCTGTCTTAGGTTTTCCAATATGTTTATACTTTTTTATTCTCCTCCTAGGTGAAGTAAAAAGTACTATGCTTCACTCGGGGGAAAGTACAGATTACAAACCAGCGTGCTCTATGACCTGTGAAGTGACCCATTACTACTCTAATAACGGGGAAACAAGTAGTTCTTTGCATCCCTTATTTACGATATGAAAATCCATTACCTTCTTCTCTAAATAATGAATTTCAAAGAAATCGCAAAGCAAAGAAATGCAAATTCGTATATCAGCTTCGTTGAAATTATAATTCAACCAAACTCTGTGGTGATACAGCCAAAAACATTAAATTATTTAAAAATGGAATTTGTGTTCAAAGTGCGCTCTATCGCAGTTATTTTTATTGAATTTTATTTTTCATAACTTACATGTTTAGATAGATTCCATAAAAAACAATATGACTGTGCCTAGTGTGGTATATATATATGGTATATCGTTTTTAGTAACATTAACCCTAGTTAATGCAACAACAACAAGCCTAAATTCCTAAGTTTAGGCTATAAAACGAGCTGATCAAGCTCGTTTTCACAAGCCTACGTAATAAAATTGTAACGAAGTAGTACAAAATTATATAATAATATAATTTTGTACTACTTAACATTAAGGCACTTTTACAAATAAAATTGTAACGAAGGTTTTAGCAACCAACGTCATAAACTCGACGTTTATTTATACGGATGTGACGTAAATGTTATTTTAGATTTCAGATTGAGAAAATAATATGTTATTTTCATGTAAATCAAAACAGCTTTTTTGTGGCGTTCAGTATCACATAAATATGTATATTGCTGTAGGAACTGATCTCTCTCCCGGGGCTATGATTGAGTCCATTACTATTTACGAGTTGTAAAAACGATTCTCATACGGTTCCGTAACTTTTTTTAAATATTTTTGGCATGGCTTCAGAGGCCTTTGTGCCATGTTCCGTAACTTTTCTGCGGGATACCATAGCAAAGGTTTATTCTATATTAGTATGGATGGTATTGTCATGTCTTAAGAATATTTTTCAGTGTGAAAAATATATTTTTTTTTATGGTATCTGCATTAATACCTGTAATACTTATAATTTAATGCTCATGCTAAATAAAATAATTCATTTACATTATATAACGTCCACCAAAGAGCAACATAATTAATATCTATGGGCACTGTTATTATTATTATTAAAAAAAACAGAATTGCTAGAATTCATTACGTAGTGACGTCAAAAATGGTGGTATCCCATTTAATACTTCCGCATTACATTACTTTCAAAGTGCAGGCTAATTAATGGCTTATAAAGTGTAAAACTCGAGGTTTAAGTAGAGCATATCATATTTCAAACAGGCCCACCAACAAGCTTTATTGATATTGTCGCGAATTACAACCAATATAAATAAAACGCAATGGTTTATTTAAATAAAAACTTAATTTTAAAATTTAATGATGTGCGCGACTGTATATTTTTATAATATTGTGAAAGCATTCGATATTTGAAATTATTTAATTATCTGCCCGGTTATCAGTACCTACGTACCTACCTAAATATGATTATTCTAAATTCTTTTAAATGATTAATTATTCTATTCGTAAGTTTTAATGTAGTGCATGTAACTAAACGTGTTTTTCATAATAAGTGCTTTTGTAGAAAATATTATGATTTCCTATTTGATACGAAGCGATGTATCCGTTTGCCGTCGACCCACCTGTGCCGGATGCTAAGCCGCCATTGGAGGCAAATAGTTTTCTGCAACTGTACGTATTTAGTTTTTAATTTGTATGTATTTAGTGTTTGCCAACGGCAAAGGGAAGGTGACTGTAATTTAAATTTTATATGAACTACTATTTATTGTTTTGTTTTTTAAAATTCTTTGTTATCAGGTAATACAAACGACTGCAGATCTTACATAATAAGGTAACAGTAAACAAATCCAAATTATTAACTTTTACAGACTAAAAACGCCTTTATAAGTTTTATGATTTTAACTACTTAGCTAATTATTGCAACATAGTAAATATTTAGTATAAGATTATTTTGCATTATGATATTTTTTATGAAATTTCATTTATTATAATGTGGGGTATATTAAAACTAAAACTAAATGCGTGTTAATGACGTTTTGTGCCAGCAAGCGGTCACACAGGTGAGTAGTTACGCGTAGCCATAGTCGTGCGAGCCGACTACTATTATTTACTATTTATTGATTTATGCTTAACGTACCTACAGGTCTTTTGTACTTAAAGGCAGTCTTAATAAGATTGGGTTTATTTAATCAGAAACTAACAGTGACGATCTCTTATTTCTACCTATGGGTCTACATATTATATGTATATACATTAGAGAGGTCATCTTGGGGGCTAATCAAATAATTAAGATTCCAGTTTTTATGTTAGAGGAAATGCTTTCCACCAGGAAGAACATAATTAAAATTTTTTAAGTAGTTTTGACCAACCAACAGGCAAGAATTCCAAAAATCTCTTAAATTATTCGGGTTTGGAGCCATTTTTATTTTATTTTTATATATTCAATGACAGGTCGTTTACGACTTTATAATAGTAAAGATTTAAATCATAATTATTTTTATTTGATGTTCCGTTTTGAGTGTTGGCAGATTCTCATTTTTTTTAAATTGATTACTATTGAAAAACATATTTGAGTGCCTAAAACATTAAAATGTTTGCGTATCGTTATAGTTATTTAGTTTAAAACTAAAAATGTATCTTACGAAATGTTCCGTACATATAGATCACACTTTAGGGACTCATAAAGATAATTATAATTACATAAACTAGGGTTTAAATAATCACGGTGCGGTCGTCTAGGGACACCAGGGCAATCAAGAAATGAAGGTCAATATTTGAATGTGTTGGTCTATTTAATTGCCCTGACCAATATAAGTTTTGTAAATTAAATTCCCCGAGGTGTCCAAAAACGATTACGATAGTATTAACACTGTTAATTGGTATGACAAATGTGTTTATCCAAAGTATGTACGGTCGACAAAAGAATTAAGTATACAGGCAGCTAATTAAACATCTGTGTTTTGTTAAAGATTGTGAAGAATTTATCACGCAATATGTGTCAAAACGCAGTTATTGTAAGCTGCTACAAATCAAACCCTTTGACGGGTAATTATTTAAATCACAATCTGTGTAAAGATGCAGATTTCGTTCGCTACCTGTATACCAATATGTTTTGTTGACTGCGTATGTTCATTCCTTATGGTTAGA
Organism: Acronicta alni; assembly: GCA_964056405.1. Lineage (NCBI taxonomy): Eukaryota > Metazoa > Arthropoda > Insecta > Lepidoptera > Noctuidae > Acronicta > Acronicta alni. The sequence goes on along the minus strand of OZ043927.1, from coordinate 7,832,282 downwards.
CATTTTTTTTCTGGTATGATACACCTCGTATCATCCTTTTCCCAACAAGCCGAGTGATATTAATATATGTATAACGACGGCTTCCAGTTAGACTGGAAGCGATCAGATGCACCTAAATATCAGTATTTTACAAGAAGTGACTGCCATCAGGCCAACGAAACCCAATTTTTGGGTAATACCGATAACCTAAGGACAGACCGGTTGTCAGGCTTTTTGGGCTACTAAGTACCACTAACGATTGTCATAGGTGTTCATATGATAACCGGGACCTACGTTTTACGTGCTAGAGCATAGAGACCTCATAGAGCATAGAGATAGAGACCCCTTCGTACCACGGTCTCGCTGTGTTGGAAGAAAAAGGAAGAAATAAATAATGAAAATGTATTGAAATAAAAGTACCTTTAACGGATTTTATCGCGTTATATTAATATTATTGATCCCGACGTTTCGGACTCTTTACAGCGTCGATGGTTACGGGTAGACTGAGGTGGTGGCCCTCTTGATGTTATAATTACTGACAGCTACCCCACATTTATGTTAATTATTGGCAATCCGGTTCACGCAAAACGAGCTCACCGTATCCTTTGCTTTGGTGTTACAGTTGTAGGCCTGGATTTTGATTTAATAGAATCTATAACAGGACTCCAAGCAGGTGGTAAGACCCAGCAATTTTAATAGAGAAGATGGGTGTTAATACAACAAGACGAAACAAGCATTCGAATCCGATATATTTAAAGCGATATAAGATGTATATTGATATTTTAAATTCCCAATATAATATTTCCTGTTATAATATATCAGTAAAAAGGTAGGAGTTTTCCTTTACGTAAGTTAACGAGCAATCCTGCAGTACGGTGGCTATGAGTCAGGGACATCAGAGAAAAGTATTTGGACTGCTTTACTCGTGTTTATTTTTTTTACAAGAAAATTATCTCTTACTAATGGAAACATTATTTATTAATGTATATATACTTATTTATTTCTAGAGGTCCTTAATTCTTCTGCAGTCCTCTAGAATTCAAACGCCCTGGGAAAGATTTTCTTGTCACAATATTTCATAACATTTTGTAGTGGTGCATACTAATAGAAAGGACATTATTGGCTCCTTCTTCCTCCCTCCTTCTCCATATACACCATGCTTTTTGTCGTCTTACAGCCGAAAGGAAACCATTATTTCAATATTATTTCTATTAGATATGGGACTAGGTCTGAAATCTTGAAAAAAAAAAGAGCTGTTTTTTAGTTTTTTAGAAAAAAGTTCTCTCGACAAAATGTAGGTAGCTGTTTATTTTGCACTTCATGTTTGATCCCATACAAGAAATTGTTGATCATGATGAGTAGAAGTATATCCTTTCGGCGACGATAAAGACGACAATAAAAACATGGTGTATATGATGCATAGCATTATCTGAAACTTTCGCGATAAAATCTTAGTAATGAATACGGTGAAATCTCTATTTCAGACTTATTATTTAGAAATATCAAACACCTTACAAATAATCTAACTAAACAATGTTACGTCATTGTATCTATCTCTTCCTTTCCTATTCTATTTGCATTTACTGAAAATACAAGTAAAGATTCGAAGATATTTTAATATCCTGAATGTCTCAAGATAATAGCATGTATACCAGTGCACGACTCACGTTGCCTGGCAACGGTGCATCGTCGAGTATCGCATCATCCAATCAACCGCGCCATGCGATCAGATGACGTCTTTATTAAATCGGATAAATGATACTAGGTGACAGTCACGTATACATATTGCAGATTCATAACAAGTTCTTTGCTAATTTTATATGTGTTGACATTGACACGTGCCTCTCTAAATATATATAAGTATCCTTGGCCTATTCAAGTGTAACTAAAGGCTTATTAACATAAATGACATTTAATGGTGAAATGTAAGGTAGAAATGTCGGCGTCTAAATATGGACAGATGAATTCTATTGCTACTACATCATATCAGCCACAGGAGGTCGACTGCTGTACAAAGGCCGCCCCCATAAACATCTACAAGGATCTGTTATATACCGCCTGCATCCAACGGCTTCCAGCGATCTTTACCAGGTCTTCTGCCCTTCTCGATGGAAGCCGTCCTACTCTGCGCTTTCTGGTGCGGTGTCTCCACTCGCTAACGTGCATCAGTTCTACGAGCTATGTGGCCCGTCCACCGCCATTTCAGCTCCTTTAGATATGTCGGCAACTTTTGTTCTTCTACGGATCTCCTCATTTCTGATAGGGTCACGTAGAGAAATATCAAGCATAGCTCTCTCCAAAGCTTGCTGAGTGACCGGTTCTTATGAGACCCGTAGTGAGCGACCTTATCGCTATCTGAAGTTGGTGAAATGTTATCGTAATCGCAAATAAGTTCTATGTTTATTAACTCACTAACGTAAAAAGCTAAAGTAGAAAGCGTGATACCTACTAAGTCTACGCGGACGAAGTCGCAAGTAAAAGTTAGTATAAATATAATTAAAATATCTACTTTGACTCTTAAATATACGCAAAGTTGTTAGCAGAAAATAATAATTAATTTTTCATTGTCTGGTTACATTGTCATTCATCATCAACCCATATACTGTCCCACTGCTGGGCACGGGTCTCCTCTCATTGAGAGGGATTAGGCTATAGTCCACCACGCTGGCCTAGTGCGGGTTGGCAGACTTCACAAACCGTCGAGAAAAATCTCTAAGGTATGCAGGTTTCACCGTTTAAGCGAGTGATAATTAATTATTAATACGCACATGAATTTGAAAAGTCAGAGGTGCGTGCCTTGGGTTCGAACTCGAGACCTTCGACTTGGCAGTCCAATGGTCATACCACTAGGCTATCATTCCATTGTCATTACTCGACGAAATATATATAATAGTTAAATTAATTAAAAGGTAATTTAAGTAAGAAAATATTACGTGGCAATTATATATAAGCATTTCAATCATTCTTATCCTCCGAGCCTTATCCCAATTATGTAGGGTTCGGCTTCCAGTCTGTCTAACTAGATGCGGGTGAAAATCAGTATTTTACACGAAGCGACTGCCTCCGTGATGACCTCCGTAACCCAATATCTGGGTAATACCGATATCCAGAGGATACACTGGCTGTCACAATTTTTGGGTTTCAGACTAACACTAACAATTGTTTTCAGTGATGTTTTCACATGACAACCGGCACCGACGGCTTTACGTGCTCACCAAAGCACGGAGGGGTTTCGATGTCTTTAAAATGGTCACCCATCCACAGATTGTGACTAGTCTATACAAATATATGTTCCGTGCGAGGATTGAAGCCGTGACTCGCTACTACAGCAGCTGCTTGCTTGAACACTAAGCTAATCGAGCCGTAATCTAGAGAATTGGCGGTAGTATGTATTAAAAAATTGAGATTGCGATTACCAATCTCCTGTCATGCGTGGTGATTGATTATGGCAATAACTTCCAAGATCGTTCATTGTACCGCTTTAGATAGGATCGTAATTAAATTATGCATGTACACACATTTAACTTATGTTATGATAATCAAGTTACCCAGTTGCTTGGAATCCAATATTAATAAAGGATTTAAGTGAGTGCTGCGATGTACAGTGGATTTATTTTGAAATTGATTATTATATATACGCTTGCTAAGCATTTCTAAAAGATATTGATTTCTGACATTTACGCGAATATTATACATTGAAACAAAACTAATTTTTACGGATTTTATCGCGTATATTGATATTACAGTACTATATTGATATTACATACAGTCTACTCGTGACCATGGATGCTGTAAAGGGTCCGAGACGTCGGGATTAATAATATCAATATACGTGATAAAATCCGTAAAAAGTAGTTTTATTTCAATTTCTAAAAGATATTATTAATCTTCCTGCTTTTTCTGGTAACTGAAACTGCCTAATCAAATGTATCTTTCGCCAAATTTCTATTCAGTTAAATGTTTATCAATTAGAACAATAACAGGTATTTTTTAAATGTCAAAAACGAGTTGGACGGTTCCAAACAATTTCCTTATTGTCTTTACTGTTAAATTGCTGTTTAAGAAACGGCTGTTTTTTACTGTTTTTTTTTCTTTGATTTGAAATCTTTTATTCATACTTTTTGCCCTGAGAACACAAATTATAAAGTTAGAAAATGTTTCAAGATACCTTAATAATTGAAACGATCTATTCATTTAAGCCTTAGTTAAAACAAAATGGCTAAATGAACTATTAATTAAAAATATAGTTTCTTGACCAAGAACATAATATTATATTTAAAAACAAAATACTACTTACCAGTAGCGGCAAGCGCTTTAGGATATACATAGGAACCGGGTGTAAATAAGGTAATTAAGTTTGTAGTTCATATTAACAGCTTTAAACTAGTTATCTTAAACACTAATTACGTTGATAGCATTAATTGCGTTGCAACTTTAGTAAAAGTAGCAACTGGCTGTGAGTTTGTAAATTAAAGGCTTGTAAATCTGAGCCGTGCTGTAAACATAAACTTTTGCAGAACAGGTTTTATATTATAGCTTTAGCTCAGACAATATTTACGTTTAAAAAATAATCTATTTTAAAAAGTCATATTTGAAATTCTGGGATCCCAAAAATAAAATGGATTAAGTGCCTACAGGCTCCAGTTGTCAAATATTTTAAAATAATTAATTAATTAATTCCTACAAGTCGGTATAACTTAGTTATAAAAAGAGAAAAGCATTAATAGCGAAATTAAAAAATAATAATAAATAAATTATTAAATTAAACAAATAATAGTGGGTATAAGTGGGACAATATATTTGACTTTGTAATTTAAAATAGCCTGTCCCCAGCTGCAATACTTTTTCCAACTTAGTGTCCATCTCTAGTTCTACCTTTTGCATACAAACAGACATTTTAGTAGCTCTTAAGTAAAAGATAAAAGTAAACGGTGGTGCCTATACTAGTATGAATTCTGTGTCAGCGCATTCCTCTGATGAAAATGAAATAATATTACATAACTCATTACCGTGGTTGGTCGGAGAAAACAAAGTGATAACTTTCAAAAGTTAATAAATGCACGATAATGTTGCTAGCTTCGGGCTAGAGCAAGGGTTAGGTGAAAAGGTTAAAGCCACACTATAAACATACACAAGTTTGCAATATAACAAAAGGAACAACAAATTTTCTCAGTACCGTAGGTAATTAGTTCATGTTTCCTTTGTACCGGTTTAGTGATAGTAATTTAGGTTTATGAAAACCTAATATTGGGGGTCTAGCTGTAGGTTTGCGTCAGTATGAAATTTTAGTGGTGATTTTAGAGAATTTTCTGTACTGCATGTGAAGTCTGCAAAACTGAATTAGGCCAGCCTGGTGCCTAAATCCTCCCTATCTGAGAGGAGATCCGTACCCATCAGAGGGACAGTATATGGTTTGATGATGATGATGATGGTAGGATAGTCAGTAGTAGTCCTCATCAGACTTTGATATAGATATCATAAAAATCATTTGCTGGCAGCCTATCCACTGTTAAAGGATCTTGGATCTGCCTGTAAATCTCAAAAGCTCTGGCTTATGAGACGGCAGACTTCAGGGGTTCTTAATCCCAAGTTATATTATTGTTGCATGAAAATGCATTGATTTGTTATATTAAATAATGCACGGCAAGGCTGGACTATTCGTTTTACCCAAATTATCATTTAAGTAGAATCTTCTACAAACATTGAAAAAGATCTATTAAAAATCCATGAAATTCAAAACAAATTCTCCAATAAAACAAGAATTTTCAAGTAATACCAGAAATAGCATTTATTTAAATGTGTCCGCAACCCTAAGACCTCTTTCATACCTTCGGACTATTTACCTTACATTAACACAAAAACACGTAAAAGTAATAATCATGATTAAAGAAAGTTCTCCAGCTTTATTGATGTCTAACTAGGCGAGATATCTCAAAGTATGTCCAATCAACTCGTAAGTTCAAGATAATTTGTTAGAGAAATTAGATTTTGATTATAGGTAATATTCGCTCGCGATTCTGTCTGGGAACATCGATTAATTTTCACTTAGGTACATGTTTCTAATGGCTTCTAGTTCCGTTCAAATTGGTACTATTATAGAAATGTTAGGTACATGCTTTATTTAATACAACCACAACATCAACATATTTTGGAGCGATGAACGATGGAGCTCATGCCAGTTCCGTATCTACTACCAAAAACCTTTCAAAACGTCCATTGATATACAGCATGAAAATAGCGATTTATGGCTGCATCAAAATGTTATACAACACCATTATTACCACGCGTCTCTAGCATGTCCAGAGGACGGAAGCTTGTAATTGGAAGCCCAGATTAAAAGCGCACTAAGTCGCTTCCCTATTTCGCCTCGTCCCGGCAACTATTTTCAAGCAAATTATGTTCAAAATTCACAACTAGAATGAGTTAATTTAATACAAAACGTAGCCATCGTCTCTGTAATTTCAACGTTGTACAGAGGCCAGCACATCAAGCTACCCCATTCTGTCAAATTTCTTTGATAGATTTTCAACTTTAATACAAAATAATAAGGTCCATGTTTAATTGGGACAATTTGACAGTTTTGGATAGCGTAACCTGCTGGCGTCCGTACAAACGTTGTACGTTGTATATATAATTTGTCTTGTAATTAAAATAAATATAAACAATAATAATATAATTTTTAAATTAAATATTGCTTTAAATATTTAATTTGAGGCAATTCTTGAAACATACATAAATAGGGTGCTAATAATCCACCCAGAAAGGTAAGAAATATATACACTTCTATAAAATGAACTTTAATGAACGAATATAGCATTCTTTTATAAAATGTAGATGTTTCTATCTCTATATAACATCGCAATTCTATGTTGTACTTTTAATTGTACATTTTTAGAATAGGTATAATTTATATTGAAGTTTGATGTAATTAAACAATGCAACTAGTAGGTTTGTTCGTTGACTGTCCTAGACAGTGAAGTGTCCCGTTCATTAAATAGCCTCATGCATCTGTATATCAGTGGATGGAGCTTTTCCACCGTACAACCACTTTTGTTCAACCCATAAAGAAAAGAGCGGCTGTCAGATCGTGGAACGCTTGCCGACGATGAGTCTATAGACTTGTACTCTTCAAGGATGACCGCCTTTATTCCATCAGACACCCATGCGATAAAAATTCTGTAGTAAGATAACATTGCATGTCAATTCTTTAGAATTCTTCTTATTGATATAAGCCTGAGTTCTATTTTAAACTGCAAGATTCAGTCGTGACCTTCATCTCCTTTCTGAAATATTACAGAGAAAATAGCACGTGCGTGCCTAACGTGCGCAGTAATCCAATGCACGTTCAAAAGACTGGCACGCGGATTTAAAAAAATTGTGCGAATCAAAAGTTCAGGATGACTTCCTTGAACGGTGAAAGATCTTGCAAAAGGACCATCTAATGGCCGGAGCGTTAAAATATTCTTGAGCCCTTGAGGTCTTCTTCATGAACGTGATGATTATTCGTCACAGTTTTGGAAAGGCCCTTGGCATGAGGTGAAATAAGGCATGAGTAAAGTTTTTTTAAGTCTGGTTCTTAATTATTGATGATTGATTTTAGTATAATAATTGTAGTAACAAAATCGCCTAGGGCGGCAAATTTAATTCTTTATATTTTTAGATAGTTTAAACCATGTTTAAACGATGTTTTTTATGGCCTGCAAATTTATGAGTTGAGCAAAGATAAAACGACACAGGAATATCTGTTATCTATTATAAAATTTGATTACATTTCTATGTATCGTTGTGAATGTGTTAATAAAAAAATATATTTTGGTACTGAAAGACACTATGTAATCTAAAAGACTTATTTGTCGAATTTATTAATTTCTAATGACAAGACAAGTAGCCCCATCTAGCTTTGACACATTATTTCAGGAAGCGAGTTTGTTGTACAACGTTATCATAGGATCATACAACACCAAGATATAGTACTCTTCCCACTCGCAACCGGCTCTCGAGTGCTACTTTTTGACGCTAGATGTCTATCTAACTGTTGACTTACTTGATATTTGATTTCTCAATAGGCAACTTCCTTAGTCAAAGTCAATCTACATAATATAATTTAATATTTAATTTCAATTAGACCATTAAAATAGCATTTGTGAAAAGTCAAAACTAGTTGCACGGTTCCAAAAAGAGGGTCTTATGGAAATGGTCTTAAATTAACGTTAAAATTGTACACGAAGTACTTGTTTTTAGATTTTGGATTTTAAGGCAGTTTTTTCGGAAAGTATGGATTTCTGGTCCAAAATAAAAGTTATAATATTCCCCACTAATATTATAAATGCGAAAGTAACTCCATCTGTCTATCTGTTACGCTTTCACGCCTAAACCACGGAACCGATTTTGATGAAATTTGGTGCAGACATAAGTAGATAGACCTTGGACATAGACATAGATTTTGTCTCGAAAAGCCCTTTAGGATACGAGTGAATCCGCGGGAGATAGCTGGTAAATAATAATACTTAATTAGTATAATCAACTTCTTTGAAACCCCAGTTTTATGTAAGGTTGGAAAGACCTCACTCAGCTACCCGTCATGTACAAAAGGGTCGTGATAGAAAACCTTCCCACGTAGGTACACGTGGGTTCTCCCGTACATTTTGTTTACTACCCTCTTAGCTGTCCTTATACCTCAAATAATTTAAGGCTCTAATTATGTCACCTCTGCAGTAAATTAATGCCGACGTTTATGTTTTAATAAGATCAAGGTAGGTGTTGTAATTTTTTTATGAGACTTATTACTGTACTTTATCTAAATCTGTGATGTTATTTTATTGTTTACTGTCTGTTGCACGCGATTTTATCCGCAGCCCAAAGGGCTTTTTGAGAAAAAGGTAGCTTAAGCCCTTCTTCGAGGTCTAATCTATTTCTGTACCAAATTTCATCAAAATTGGTTCTGTGTTTAACCGTGAAAGCGTAAAAGACAGACACTTTCGCATTTAAAATATTAGTAGGGATGATTAAAATATCAGTCATCAGAGTTAATAACGTTTTGTTGTACATACATATCTACCATCGACCTGTTGATGTTCTCAGGACCTAAGCTGTTTGTTATTTTACGTTGTTTGTTCTTCTCATTCAAAATATCAATTTAATTTTAAAAACAATTTTAATGTTTTTCAGTGAATTACCAAGAAGTTCAATTAATTACCAGTATGCTTTACAAAACCAGTTACCAGATGATTTTGGGTAAACGTGCTCATCGTAGACCGCACTGTTACTTACAAACAGGTAACGTAGCGGTCATAGGCAGAGATTATAAAATAAAAATAATAATAAATCGTAATCCTAACAAAACAGAATGATTCACGGCCGGGCTACCTTATATGCCTTAAGGTAAGCCGGTTTAATAATTATGTTTATTTTAGATAAAATAATATATAATCTGAACATTTGATAATATTAATATTCATGTGTAACGATCGACGCGAAGGGATGTGTGGCTTTAGGATATTCATAGACGACCGATTAGAGTATTTTAAGATTGAACAGTGAATTGCAAACGTATAAGAAATGTCCCCCCGAAACTGTCTCTTTTACACTACGTAACGACAAGGGAAATAATTGTTACTGAAGAATTGATTCGAGTTCTATGTCACACTTTACATTTTATACATGTACGCTTACGCAAGTATGCTCTCTGTAATTAAAATAAAATGTATAATTTAATTTAACTAAAATTAGTTTAATCTTGAAATTAACAGTACCTATGTGTGTATAAGGCATTTTTATTTTGTGTGAAGATTACATTGTTATAACTATAAGGTTGTATCGTTTTAGTTATAAATAATTTTGTGTTAATGTATTGTGTAGTTATTTAAAATTGTTAATATTATAAGTAGGTTTAGCTATCGCATTAGGTTTCTAAACCTGTAATGATAGTTTAAGAGTTTTTAAATAAATAAATATTATTCTATATAGTCCGTTTAAGACCACAAGAAAACTTAGGTAAGTAATTTGGGTATACTTGCCTAAGATACATCACTAAACGTAAACATTCTAGGTTATTCAAAATTAGCTATATGTACATGCATTGTAAAATTCACCAAGTAATTTATAACGCTAAGTCCGCTAAAATGTCCTGAGTAGAGTAGTAAAACTAATACTATGAGTGAAACTATCCGGCATTCCGGCCACGCTTTGCTGTGGCTCAGAAATGAACATTAACTATTTTATATACTTTTCTTTGATAAAGACAGCTCCCGTACTAACAACCCTGTGTCGTGGGGGATCAAATATCTGTGAATGACACAAAGATTTGTCTTTGATGGGAATCGTACCCACGACACCCTGCGCAACGGGTGAGGCTACGACAAACGTACAGATGTAGGACCTATAGTGGATTTCATTTAAATCGCATCCGGAGTAAAGAGTCAATAACATTTTCTCTAAATAAGCCAACAATAGTTATTGCAACAAATTTTTATTTGATATTTACAGGGAATAAATTCGTAGGACAAGATGATAAACAGTTAACAATGCAAGTAGGTACTGATATATTGAATACTACAATGTTTTAATTACGCTATGGGTTAGAATTCAGCCAACAAATATTTTATTTTATTATCAAACTAGGAAACTTGAACAATGTTTTGGGTTTAAACCAAAAGATTCTTGTGTTCTATGAAGAAAAATATGACAAAATCATCATGTTTTTCTTCATACCGAAAAAGCCCATCGTTTTCAATGAGCCTTATTCAACCCATACAAAATTTAATTTATAAATTGTTATTATACATTACATTTTGTATAATTGTATGCATTACAGTTCTGGGTATATTAATTAATCAATATTTGGCACAAATTTTTCGCACTTTGCATTGTTTTACATATTTTATTTTATTATTTGCATATTACATTGCTGGAAATTCTTTGTTTTACCAATCTTTTTCTCTCCCAACAAAAAAAATAGTAGCGCTAATTTACATTTAAACATTAACTTAAGAGTTATATGTAGGTACTTATACCGTATTCTTCGTAGTATGCAGTACATGTAAACTTACAAATAATTAAACTATATTTTGGTTAGTGTTAGTAGTTAGCAGGTAAGTAAATATAGCGTGGTTAGAAACAAGTAACCGCGTTGAAGTAACAACGGAGCACTCTGCCGCGCCCGTTGCCGCTGCCGCGACGTTGAAGGGCACTCTGTGAAATAAACAACAATATAATTTAATTCAGAAGACCCGTGCCCTGCAGTAGCTGGGGTAGACGTGTTCTCGAGTGGAGACCGCGACTCGGCAAACGTAATATAGGTCGCCCTCCGGCAAGATGGAGTGATGATTTGCGAAAGGCTGCTGGTAGATGCTGGATGAGAAAAGCCGAGGACAGGGTGAATTGGCGCACATTAGAGGAGGCCTACGTCCAGCAGTGGACTAGTATAGGCTGATGATGATGATGATGTGCCCAGCAGTGGGAGAATATATGAGTTGATGATGATGATATTAGATAATTTATTTATTTATTTTAGAAAATCTTACAGACCAAAAAAAAATCTAATCACAAGCTTTCACATGTATTTTATATATCTTATATACATTTTTATTAGATTATATTTCGTTTGGAAATGCTCATGACGTCTGGAGAAAGCAGAGTGCTATGTTGGAAAGCTACCGACTGGAACCACATAGTGCATGTATCTCCCGTTCACGGCCTTTGGTGCGTCCTGAACAGATATACATACATACAGACGTGACGACATCTGTGGTCTAGTGGTTCGAATGCTGATTACGAGGTCGTAGGTTCGATTCCTACAAGACACAATTATGTATATGATGAACATAAGTGGTTGTTAAAGTTATTTAGCGAAGGAAAAATTCGACCGCGGGTAGAATTTGAACCTGCGTCTTCTGGTTAAGTACACCAGACGCTATGACCACTAAGTCACCGCGAGTCCCACCCGCCATGACGAATTTTGCCTTCACATTCAGAATTTACATCTTTATGGTGAAGTCACCATAAAGATCGTAGGACTCGCGGGCCAAAAAATACAAAAAGATAATAAGTGCTTGTGTTTATCTGGGTGTTTCTTATATGTATTATAAGTATGTATGTATTTCCAAAAAAACAACCCTATATGTATTATATCCATTGTCTCGGACAGTCGTACCCATAGTATAAACTCTGCTTAGTTTGGGATTAAATCGTGCTGTGTGGAATGTCCCACAGATAAAAAAATATTACTACTTTTTACGGCGTCCATGGTCACGGGTAGACTCGAGGTAGAAGTAAGTCTACCCGTGACCATGCACGCTGTAAAGGGTCCGAAACGTTGGGATTAATAATATCAATATACGCGATAAAATCCGTAAAAAGTAGTTTTATTTCAATGTATAATATTCGCGTAAATGTCAGAAATCAATTATTTATTATATTTTTAAGTCATCAAAGGGCCATCAGTCATATAAGGACATCTTTAATGACTTTTTGGTCCATCCCAATCATAAGGCGGTGACACTTTTTAAAATATCTAAGCCAAATAATGTTTAATGGTTATTAATTTATTTATAAAAAAACTATTAAAAACACAAACAGCAAAAGAAGAACTACATCTAATAAAATATTTATTTACTTGAATCGTTCAACATATTGCATACATATAAACGTATAGAATGCAATATAACTGTGTACCTTCCACGAAACCGTAGCAGAGCTACGCGGCTACGGTGGCGTAGTATTTGCTACGAAATTGGCTACGCTTGATGTTTTTGGGCGATTAATTTTAGTGGTTTTTAATATATTTGACACTACATGCTTATTTCTTTCCTTATACTTCAGGTGTAAAAGCGTCCAATGCCATAACAATATCTCCAAAGTTTGACTCAAATGTATGAATATTACATTAATTGACATATATTAAATTTTATCTCTTTATTGTTTTATTATATATGGTAACAAAAAAATTGCTGATCATCTATGTAATGTTAAAATAAGTAACATATCATGCATTCATCGTTTCGTCTTCATTTACCGATATTTGATATCAGATTCACGTAATTCATAAAAAAAGTTACAATATGATTCTGTTTGTGAATACTGAATCGTAGTAATTACAACTTGTAAAATTAAGTACACCGCCTTAAGAAAACCTCTAAATAGCTTTTAGTTTAACTAATATTGACATATTGTTGACGACATATTTGGCGTAGCGGCTGCGTGATCCGCTTCAGCGCCACGGGTTGTGGGTTTGATCCTCACACAGAACCAATATTTGTATGACTTACAGATGGGTGTTTGTGGATGTGAAAATTTGTGTTTGTAAACGAACCCACAATACAAGACAAAATCTTAGTGTGGGGCAATGTTTTTTATATTAAAAAAAATGCTACGAAAGCGTAGCAAGCCTACGCGAGTACTACGCATGCTACGTAGCGCGTAATGTAATAAGACGCTACGCTTTGCGTCGGTTATAATGTTTTTTCTAAGTTATTTATGTTCCTTACGCTTTTTAGTAATGTTCAATGACAATTTATTTACATTTACGATCTATTCGAAGCACTTTTACTCAATATTATTCTGAAGGTCATATTTACCATAAAATGTATCGGCGCTATACTGGTGTCAAATATATTCTAATTCATCTTTATCTAAATTTACTTGTGGTCGGTGCAGTATACTTTTTTCTTCTGTTTTTGTCTTTTTGCTTGTGTTATCTCATCATTCACTTCCTTTATAGCCAAATTACCTTTCACACAAGTCATCCATCTTTCCTGTGGTCTCCCTCTTTTCTATATAAATCCACTTTCATGCTCAAAACTGTCAAGTCAACAAATCTCCTTGTAATATGCTCTTAAACACATGTTTATATTACATCATCATAATCATCTACTCATATATTGTCTCACTGCTGCGCATGGATCTTCTCTCACAGAATGAGAAGGATTATGCTGTAGTCCACCACGCTGCCCTAGTAGCGTAGTAGTAATGTACACAGACATCACACGCTGTCAACAAAATCATCAAAAGGTTGCCTCACGATGTTATCCATACCCATTTTAACGAGTGATGAGGGCGAGCGTTTTAGAGATGCTTGGATTAGAACTCGAAGCCTTCTACTTGGCAGTCCAATGCTCATATCACTGATTTTCATATCTACTAAAAGTTATACTTACTGCACAACTTTTCCGTAACTGGTGCCACTTTCAACCTGCCTCTTAAATGTAACTGATTCCTTACCCTGTCCATTCTTGTAACCCCACAAATGAGGACTAAACATGAAATATTTATCTAACCAGATCATTAATCTCTTCGTCGGCAAGCCGCAGCGGTGCAGTGCGTGGTCCGTTGGGGTCCAAGCGGTCGTACCCGCGCTGTGGGCCGTTGTCTTCATGCAGAGCCTTTTGCAGCGCTACCAGAAGCCGGTCCAATACTAGGGCTGCCCGCTTCTGGGGGACTTCCTCCTATGAAAAGAAAGAAAGCGTATTAGAACAAGAAGAAGTTTTAACATGGTCAAGTATAAACGCAAGGAGGTCAAGGTATCAAAAACTGACAAATTTTCCCAATTGAATATGAACCTTACTGTTTTGTTTTAAAGTTGAAAATCAATCAAAGAAATTTGACAGATTTTGGTAGCTTCATGTGCTGGCCTCTGTACATGGTCTTTGAGTACAACAAACTATTATACGAGCCATTAGCCTCCAGCTCTTGTGCCAATTTAATTGTGGTCAGTGCAGCTCCTTTTCTTCCAGTTATTCATGTTAGCCAACACCTATCATATCGACCCAATTGATCTATGGTTTCTAAAAATCTATTAATGAGTGAAAATATATAATAAAATGATCAGGCCAAGCTATCAGCTTGCTGGTCTTTTTATTGTAGCATAATGTCGGCTAGAGAGATAGAAAAACTAACAAGAAAAATTATATCATTGGATCTCCTATACAAAGTACCTATTACGGCTCAGCAGCCTCTTCTGCAACGTCATTAGGGCTCTGTGCAAGAATAGAGAGGCTCGCTCCTAAGACCCACGCCCACACCCATTTCATACAACAGAACAGTAGTTAGCATTTTATTAAAAACTGTTAAAGGAACAGGAAAAATTACATAATAGTAAAAATAATAAAAAAAATAGTATATTTCGGGTAAATCTCATATGAACCATTTATTTTTATTATTCGGCTTATATTTTCTTTATGGCATGTATGCAAAATGACTTACATAATATAATATCTTATGATGTGTATACGAACCAAAATTTCCAACACTCACATTACCTATGTATCTCTTTGGATAGCTGCTGCTTTGAAAAGCTGTACATGTTTTTGAAACGTTCTACCGATAAAGTACTGAACTGTGTTTTATTGAAGAGGTCGACCAGTTTAGTCAAACAATCTAGTCAAAATTATGAAAATAGTAACAATCAGTAGCTCTGATTTAAAAAGTATTGAAGATAATTGTAATTTTATGGTTGATTACTATGTATGTAAAATCCAATGTAAAATCATACATTGGATTTTGTTTAGTTGTATACCGGAGATATCTTCAAAAACAAATATATTTTCAAATTACTCGAAAATGGTTGACACAGGAGTAATAGGGGGTCATTTGGTTGCAAATGATCTCTCCTACACCCCCTTAACTTAACACATTTGCCTTCAAACAAATACGAACGAACATATTGTAATCTTTCCGGAATCTTTTGCAACGCCTATTATTAATTCTTATACTCCTGGTATATACTAGCCGTCAGATAAACTAGCAATCCTCACCACCAAAACACACGTTAAGCCAAAGCCAGCTTTTATTTGCTTGTAGGCTACTCCCACAGGTCGCGTAAAACGGGTGACCTAATTAATTGGTGTCGCAAAAGATTCCGGAAAGGTTACATGTTCGTCTATTTGTTTGAAGGCAAATGTGTTAATGAGTTTGAGGATAATAATAACATTAATTTAGGCAGTTTTGGCAAATAATCGCTTAATGTTACGTTACACTTTCACCCTTTAGCCTGGAGACAAGCAGATTTATTCTTGAAAAAGGCTGATAACAGTCATTAAACCTGCCACAAGCTTTGACACTTGGTTACCTATACCCCTTGGTTCCGCTATATACTTGTTTACCTCGGACCTTATTCGCGAAGACTAGACTGTGTGATACAGTCATTGAAAATTACAGTAGAATTTGACATTGGTTGCATGTTTCTGGAAATAGCAGATTTAATTTCATCTCACCGTGTAGTCGTCGTACATGGCAGGAGCCGCGAGCGCACCCGTGATAGTCAGTAGCAGTAGTGCCGTGGGAGTGGACATCATCGCTGGATGGTCATCACACAACACATACCTGCAGACGAGAACATAAAGAATTGAACAGTCAGAGCGACTAGTAAGCCAATGATGACTTTAACTAAGTTTCATTTGGAAGCAAACATTGTTCGTGCACAATCACCGTATTTTTTTTATAAAAAGTTTGCTAATGAAAAATTATTATAAGATGAACTCTTCGTCATCATCATCCGCAGCCGGACTTCACCCACTATTGGGTATGAACCTCTCTTTTATAGTTACTTATAAATTAATTTAATTAATATATACGTTATTTGGCTATATATAGCGTTAGGTTATAAAGCAACATGAAGGAATATTTTGGTTCAAACCGATTATTATCTTAATCGTATGGCTACAGAACTCATTTTAATTTCCTAAGAATTGGGTCTATAGAGTAGTTCTATTCTATTTACATTGTCTTTATACATATAATAATGTATTTCCATATACATACTTATTTATGTGGAAACACGGGGCAACCATATCAAACGGAGATTGGAATACTAATAAACTTTAGTTTTCAATAAACTTCGGTTGAAACAGGTTAGTTTGGAAACTGATATTATATAACACGAATTTTATTGTTCTTGTACTGTATAACCAGCAACGTTTCAGAGTTGGAGGTGGAATTTTATTTAAAAGTAATAAATAACTTTTATCTCGGGTATTTGAGGCTACCTATTTTTACTACAAATGAAAAAAATGTCGATCTATTGATCGTACTAATGAAAACTTTTAGTTTAACCTTTCTTTTGTTTGTGTTGTAAGCTTAAGAAAATAATAAAAGTATCAATAACAATTTGCTGGGGTGACAGAGCGAGCTGATCCTCTTTGTCTCAAGTTTAAGCCCGTTTGATCAGCAGATGACAAGTTCATTTCTCTTATTTATCTTTGAACGGGGATAATAATTGCGACAATCTCAAACAATATTTATATTCCTCTGATATTCGTTGAATTCTTATATATATTTAATATATTTTCATTTTGTTTTCCAGAATAATTCAGTAAAATACTGTTGCTTAGACAAATAGATACATTCCACTAAGTTCTACTAAAGTAGGTATTTGCCATCAAGAAAATTTTGCCATACACCTAGGTAATTCTAATGTTTAATGCAACATGCATTCTAGGTTAATTCATAATGACATCATTATGAATACGGTATAAAAAATAGTAATTTATGAAATAATAATTTAGAAGAAAGTAAATTCATTAAATAGTCGTGATGGTGGAGGTGGAATAAGGCTGTAACAGAGTGGCAGAGAATGAATGTTGGGCGACCGGTAGCGAGATGAGCGGCACAAGAGCGTGGAAATTGGAACAACAGAAGAGCGGCCTACTTATACCCAGCAGTGGGTGAAGTCGAGCTGCGGATGATGATGATGAAGTTGATTAAATGTCAACAAATATATTGAATTTAAAAGAAAATATTAATAGTTATAATTTTAGATAAAATTCCGAAGGTGTTTTCTCTATCAAAACTCACTTTATGACTGAAAACAGCCCTTGCACACAAAAAAAAGCGTGAACCCAAACATTTATTCACAAGCTAAATGTACAAAATGTCTTATACGAGTATTCTAGATAGTACGTACATGACTTAGTGCTCTTATCAAGCACAATAAAAACGTGGTCTCTTATTCAATTAATTCTTTTCAAATTTAAAATACATCTTAGCCACATAAAGCTTTAATGCTTGCCTGTGCCTTGAAATTAATAGAAAATGTGATTAACTACGTATTTGTAAACAGGTACACTTTATGGCAAAAACAATTTATTTATATTCGCCCCTATTATATGATATGGACATAAATACCTGCGAACTGTGGGTGTAATTTAGTTAGTACGCCTCTGCATAACCCTTCGGGGAATACAGGCGTGATGATATTTATGTTGATTTTTATTGATTTATATTACATAGTATCTTTAATTAGTATCACTATTTACTAAAGAAAAAAAAATGTTAAAGGTATAATTATATTAATTGAAATCATAAAAATATTTAAAATGTATTCTTCTTTCTCCGAACATTTTCCCAACTATGTTTTGGGTCGGTTTCCAATGTAACCAGATTCGGCTGAATGTCATTAAAAGTTATTATAATTAATTAATCATTGTGTAGACATCACAGGTAAACGTCAATATCATAAGTAGGTACCCAGGGTAATTAAATCACTATAAAAATATTTTTTATTATTATACCACAGATGTTCTTTGTCAATAAAAGCGACACTTTATTCATTTACTTATTTTAAATTTTAATTGAATAAAAAATACTCACAGAAATTCAATAACCGCGCGTGTATCTGCTTAAAATTATTTAAAAACTGCAATATTTTCACTTTTTAAAAATATATTTGTATATTTTTATTTTAATATTTGTCTGACACAATTTGGTCGGTAACCGGAGGCAGTAGTGAAGCGCGAAAGCTCTTGTGATTATATAGGGCGATAAGCGCGCCGCCCAAGCCTTTATACGGCCGCCCAGTATGTGCATCTACACGACGTTATTTGTTTTGAAATATATTGTTCAACACTCACAACACTACAGGTTGTTTTATAAATAAGTAGATTTAGCTGGAAAAAACCTTATTCTAACAGTCACAATACAAGACAAAAATATAACAAAACAAAACACGAAAATTTTAGTGATAAATACGTGGAAGTCAACAAAAATATAATTTATTAGAATATCGTGAAGCAGAAATACCTAATTTTAAACTCGGTCAAGTGTGACTTAGAGTCGCACACCGAAGGTTAGTTATAATATAGAAAATTAATGGAACCGTATAAAGTAGCAATCCTTCGTAAAAGCAGGTTTTAATAACCCTCATGGTCACATGGGCTAATTAACCACTATAGCTAAGGCAAGCCTTTAGCATGACATGTCTTGCATCATTATAGAAAGGTTTATTATATTTGCTATAGTTAATATTCATGATTTTTTTATTTGACGTTAAAGAAACATTAACTATTACAACCAACAGAAATATTGTTCTTGTCAATTTAACAATGAGATGAATGTATCATCTCATTGTTAAATTGACAAGTTTAACAAACAATATTAATTATACAAGCATATTAACGACTATAGAGTAGATTGTGCATCAATTTCACCTCATACGAATGTTTCCACGAAAACATTAAGAATTTTGGGAAACGCCTACATACTTTCCAATGTTGAGGTAACTCCCCTCGACAAATGTGACTGATCATTAGAAATCAATTTTTTATCCGTACAAAGGGATTCCTATCAATGAAATCCCGTGGGATACACAGTAGCAGTGTATAACGTGAACATTCACACGTCGTGCGGGTGTGTCATTGTCCTGTCCATGATTCTTTTTAAGTGGGTGTTCATTATTTGGAGCAATATCACAGACGCAGACAATTTTATATGTACCTATATCTTCTTAAACTCTAAGTTTTACTGCCTATAATATTTACTGTGTATGTTTGCATCATTATATTAGGTAAGCTATGCCTTGCGGAGCCCGAGGGCATTCTGGTGTCTATTTTGGAGAGTAACAATCTCTGTTTATATTTATGACTGCCTCAATAGCCTGGTCATCCTAAGCGCGACTGCTACGCTTGCGATCCTGGGCTATTGGGTTTCGCTATGAGAGTCTCAGTAGCAGCTCGGATTTTGAATTTGTGTCCCATTAGTGGCAATAGGCTCGCCCGCCATTATATGAGATCTAAAACATGAACTATGAACTGTATTTTAGTACACCTCTATCTAACCCTTCGGGAAATACAGGCGCGATCGTATGTAACAACCTATGTTCCATTAATTGTAACGTTAGACAAATAACGTTATTTTACGATAAATACAAACGTATATAAAATATATAATCAAAGTAAAAATGCAGTAAGTTCAACAATATAACACAATAACTTTCGTATTTCACCGTTATTTGTCTAATGTTGGTAAATTGAGTATAGTTGATGCATACGTTGTCATACGATGTTGATGTACCTATGCATCGACTATACTCAATTACAGTATTCAGGTATACATATAATATACAATATATATAGGTAAAGGAGGCCTTCGTTATGTGTGTTCTGGCGTCAGCGTGGCCGATTTCAATTTTGATTGAACAGATAATTAATGGAAATTAACATGTTAATTAGTCGATCCATGGCTTAAAAGTTGTAAGGGGTCTGGTGGCCCAGCCAGAGAAACCTTCATTTGTAATCCACGAATTCACGATTATTCCCTAACCGGGTTAAATTCAGATATTATATACTTTAGATAATACGAACAAATAATAACGTTGAAGCTTTTAATTCTTGACAATCCCAGCCTGAATGGGTACGCTTTTATTAATGGCTAAATTGCAAAGAACAGCGTAAGTAGATATTTTACGCTTTAGAGCTTTAGACCGGGAACGAATTAATCATAATAAAATTAGTATAAACGTGGGAAGCGCAGTAAAGTAATATTATGTTTAGATTGAAATAGATACGAGAGTTATATTAACTTACTTAGCATAATTTACGCTTAAAGAAAATTATAATTTAAACTTTATTTGTGTTTTCCAGAATTACAAAAAAGATGCCGTTTTAGCTGTTATCATTTTCCGCGGCAACTGGTAGTCATAACATAATGGAGACATTTAATAAAAGTGTTGATGCTAGGTTGATCTTGACTGACTGTGAAAATAAACCTAATGATCGTGGAACATCACCTTAATTTTATTACTTCCTCGTTCGTCTAAGTCGTAAGTACGGCTGCTACGTTTGTGGTCGTAGGTTTGATTCCCAGGTTGAGCAGTGTATTGGGTTTTCCTATGAAATTCTCCGTAGCAGCTCGGAGTTTGTATTTGTGCCTGGTTACTGGCAATAGGCTCGCCCCCATGAGATCTAAATATACCGGGAGAACTGTAGGAGACACTTTAGTATACCAGAAATACACTACTCCATACATTTCTACCATTTTACTGTGAATGAGGAACATAGGCGAATAGAGGCGAGATGGTATTTATGTTTTATTTCTATTAATTGACCTTTCAGTGGTACGGATCCCTACAACAATAACAAGAGCTAAGTGTCTACCTAAAATGTACGACATACATACCTACTTATTATTATTTTCTGAAAACATCATAAAAGCTTTCCAGGAGGTAATAGTTACACCGCATTGTTATCAAATCTGGGGATTAGGTACGTAGATCTATTTATCTGTGCGTAGGTGATGATATAGTCTGATTATGAAGTTTTTCATGAGCTTCATGAACACCGTGTATTGAAGTGCCGCCATCATATAACTGATAAACGTAACCGTAATAGTAAGTTTATCGTGAGAAAAATGTAATCCTTGGCAACTTTGCTTACCTATATTAGGTTTACGTATATGTATATCTATTAGCTACTGCAGGCGCAGCAAGTCAGACAGAATAACAAAGACGTGCCCTGACATGGTGTACGATATCCATGGTTGATAGGTGGGCAGTATTCGATCGTACGCTATAAAAACATAGATACACCATAATTATGCATTATTAAAATATTTCTATATTTTTTGAAAAAAATATTTAGGTACAGAGGCTAGCACATCAAGCTACCACAATTTGTCAAATTTCTTTGATTCAACTTTAATACAATATTAAAATGTTCATATACAATTGGGAAAATTTGACAGTTTTGGATAGCTTGACATGCTGGCGTCTGTACATATGGCGTCTATATATACTATATTGTATAATGACCATTGGACTCGTCCAAAGTCTCGAGTTCGAGGCGCGCACCTCTAACTTTTCGAAATTATGTGCGTATTGTTACTCGCTTAAACGGTGAAGGAAAACATCGTGAGGAAACCTGCATGCTTGAGAGATTTTCTCGAAGGTGTGTGAAGTCTGCCAATCCGCATTAGGCCAGCGTGGTGGACTATAGCCTAACCCCTGTCATCCTAAGAGGAGACCCGTACCCAGCAGTGGGACAGTATATGGATGATGATGATGATATACATATATACTGTGTGATAAGCTGAAACCTTTTTCGGACGCTGTACCTACAGCGTCCGAAAAAGGTCGAGCATGCCATGTCGACATGTCAAAACATTGCTTACAGTTGTAAGCAACGCTTTGACAGCTCGATTCGCGTAGCGGTCGAACTATCGACTGCTGCACTGTGGGTCGTGGGTTTGATCCCCGTATTGAACAAATACTTGTATGGCCTACAGATAGTTGTTCCAGGTCTGGGTGTTTGTGCATGTGGAGTTTGTATTTGTAAAGGCACCCATGATAAAGCAAAAAGTCCTTGTGTCCTTGAAAGAATGCTAACTCCTGATGTTCCAAAACCCATACATTTACGATATAGGTACCTACATAGGTAGGACGGGCTATTAAACATCCAAAAACCTGCACAGGATTATATTGAATCGCAAGGTCAGTAGGTATACAAACCCTTATGGAATTTAGTACCTAATTATCTAGAATTTAACTAAAATACTATATGACTTTTGTTTTATTCTTAATCACGCCTTTAATCTGTGGGTTCATAATCTTAGTGTTCCTAACGCCTACATATCAACGAAAATTCCACGAAATTCATTATGTGATTCAGTTTGTTATTATAAGGAAGGATTGAAGAGGTCATAATGGCGAGGGTGGGCGAACTCTCGTAAATGCAACACGGGCTTCCCATTGCGCTAATGTGTGGGCCCTGTCGCCCTCCAGGAGGCCTATAGCTAATCATTTCGGTCACTTAACGGCTACCAGCCTTCACAGAGTGATTACCGGAGTTCGCAATCAATCGACTGTTTATTTGCTTTAAAAAAAAATTTCTACAGATACTACGTATAAGTAGTAGTAAAATAATAAACTACGAATAAGTACTTAATATGATTTTTTTTTAGTTTTTATGACTATTGTTCTTCTAGATTTTCCCAACTGTATTGGCGTCAGATTCCGGTTTAATCAGATGCGGCAAATTTTACACAAATCAACTACCATCAGACCTCCGCAACCCCATTTTCTGGACAATACTGATATATTATAATAACTGGACTTTTGGGTCTTCTGACTCGTTGAGTTTTTAAGACTAAAACAAATCAATATATGTAGATAAATACATAATTACCTATTTCAACTTTAATTTCTACTAGGTACCAGATATTATAAAAACGATTATACTTAGTTACTAATACATTATATATTTTTACTAACGAAAAAACATACCAAAAGTGTGTGTTTGTCTGGATGTTTCTTATTTAGGTAGTTTATGTATTTATTTTAAGAAGCAGTGATAGCCCAGTGGCATGACCATTGGACTGCCAAGTCAAAGGTCTCGAGTTCGAACCCAAGGCACATGATTAATGCGCACATGATTTCGAAAAGTCAGAGGTGCGCTCTGACTTTTCGAAATCATGTGCGCATTAATAATTCATTATCACTCGCTAAACGGTGAAGGAAAACATCGTGAGGAAACCTGCATGCCTTAGAGATTTTCTCGACGACGTATGAAGTCTGCTAAAGTGCCAACCCGCATTAGGCCAGCGTGGTGGACTATGGCCTAAGCCCTCTTATTCTGTGAGAGGAGACCCGTGCCCAGCAGTGGGACACTATATGGGTTGTTGATGATATATTTCGACGACGTCTGTGGTCTAGTGGTTCGAGTACCGGACTGCTGATCATGGGGTTCGATTCCCACAGGACACAAATATTTGTGTGGATAAAACATGAGTATTTGTGTTTGTCTGGGTGTTTCTTATGTATTATAAGTATATATTTACAAAAAAAAAGTATTTAAGTATTATATCCATTGTCAAGTAGGTACCCATAGTACAAGCTCTGCTTAGTTTGGGACTAGATGGTGCTGTGTAAAATGTCCCCAAAATATTTATTTATTTATTAATCATACAAAATTTTTTACTCTTACTCGGGTTATCAAAGTAGGTACTGAGTCTTTGTAGTAGTACAGTATTTTTTAGCAAATAAGGACGCCAATTTGAGGGAAGCTCTGAGTATAGCTGAATCAAAATAGTAGATTGTTCGCCAAGGGGAGAAAGTGACTCATTACACAGTGGCCTTTATTATTTAATTTCATTATTTATTTATTCTAAATTTACCTGTATAAAAACCACACAAGTTTGTAATCGGTACTTTCCCCCGAGTAAAGCACTACTTTTTACTTCACCTACAAGGAAAATAAAAAGAAGTACAATATGTATCTAAAAATAATTAGGTACAGATCCCTTAAGAGTTACGACTAAAGTTCATGAATCTAAAGTCATGATGACTTTTATTAATAAATGTACATAGGTACCTACTTATTTAGATTTTTAAGTCTTGTTGTTATTCTTTTTATGATTTTTGGATATGTCATTAGGTACTCATTGTGTTTGTCTGGGTGTTTCATATGTACTTATTATAAAAGTATGTATTTACAAAAAAAAGTATATAAGTGTTATATCCATTGTCTAGTACCCATAGTACAAGCTCTGCTTAGTTTGGGACTAGATGGTGCTGCGTAAAAATGTCCCAAATGTCCCATTATTAAATTAATCACTATAATATTATTAATATCATCATCAACCCATATACTGTCCCACTGCTGGGCACGGGTCTGCTCTCAGATTGAGAGGGATTAGGCTGTAGTCCACCACGCTGGCCTAGTGCGGGTTGGCAGACTTCACAAACCGTCGAGAAAAATCTCTAAGGTATGCAGGTTTCCTCACGATGTTTTCCTTCACCGTTTAAGCGAGTTAAGTTAAGTTTATTAATATAATAGTACCTAATTTTTTTTGTTTTTAATAGTACAATATAGTACATAGTACAATATATACATAGCATATAGTTAAAGTACCTGACGGAACAGACTAAGGTTTGAAACCATGCTGCCTAGTCATCAAAGCAAAGACCGTTCCTGTGACCTGTTGTTTTATTTTTTAACTTGTGGTCTCAGCCAGGAGTCCTTTATAAAGGTACAGTCGCCATCATATATATCGTAGCAGAGAAGGTGACCAAATACTTCCGAACGTTTTAAAATAACAACCACGACGTGTGCCACCGATATATCTCAACGGCGTAGTACTCAATGTCGTTAATAGTTTTAAATATCTGGGTCACATTGTCACTAGTGATCTACGGGATGATAGTGATATAGAGCGAGAGCGCAGGTCATTGGCGGTAAGGAGTAATATGCTCGCCCGCAGGTTCGCCCGCTGTACGGCAGACGTCAAAGTAAGTTTATTTAAGGCGTTCTGCCAGTCGTTTTACTCGAGCGGTCTGTGGGTGTCATATACAACCCGAGCCTATAATGTCCTGCGCGTACAGTACACCAACGCCTTCAGGATGCTGTTGCGGCTGCCGTGGCGCTGCAGTGCGTCTGGCATGTTTACGGAAGCCCGCACAGATGGCTTTCACGCTATCATGCGTAAGAAAGCGGCTTCCATGGCGCAGCGCCTGCATAGCAGTCGGAACAGGATTCTGAAGATAATTGCTGAAAGACTAGATTGCCCCTTCCAGAAACACTGGATGGAGCTGGGAATGGGCGGGCATAATTAAAATTAATTGAATAAACTATCTACTAACAATACTAATATAGAACATAAGCACAATATGTTACTAACACATCACTAACAACCTACCTACGGACTGTAATGTCTGACAATAAAGTATATTATTATTATTATGTATCTCCTTTTTTGGATTTCACGGCATATCTCCCGCGAGGAAGACATCCGGTCCTTTGGCAGGCTTGCGCGGGGACACAGGTCCAACACGTAGAGGCCCCTTGGAGAGCTTTTATCTAAATATGGCATGGGACACCAACCCGGGACAATCCACACCTGCACTATAGAAGTACAGACATGGAGTATCCCGGGCGGGTGCAGGACTATTGTAGAATATGGAACTATAAATTACTGGGATTATGGATGTGGGGGTTTGGTGGACTGATAACCTCTACTGCCGGAGGAAAACGGCGTCTGCCTTACGCCTCAAACATACATCCTTAGCAACATCCTTAGTGGCAGACGGTGACTCGCCAACTCACTAGCTGGGCCCCCCGAAAAGCTGCCAGTACAGGCAGAAGGCGGCAACAGCGGTGTGAGTGGCTAGGGGTGTAGAGAGGTGCGGCCCCGGTTTCACCGTCGCGAGTCTCCACGAGACCCGGATTGGGTTTCCCCGCTATTACGCCATTAGACACTTCCACCCCCGAGCATATAGCTCTGGCGGCCCCCCTCTGACCGGCCAGTTAAGGCAAGACAGAGTTGAGAGTCCTGCGGGCGCTCTTCGGGTTCCACTCCAGCTACCCAGTATGGGCAAACTGGAGACGAGGCCCTGACCGACTCTCTGGGGCAATAAGGACCGCAGTGTCGCCACTCACCATCAGCTCGCCACAAGCTGCCCTGCGGTTTGTGCGCTTTTCTTAATACCTTATGACACATTTTTTGTTTTATTGTCATAGGCTTGTAGAAAGCGTTTCTAATCTACCCTCCAGTTTTACGTTAATCTCATGATGAGGTAACGCTTGTCCCAGAGGGAGTTTATTATTATTATTATTAAAATGTCAATAAGTTCTATACACTATGAGTGACCATTAATATCTGAACAAGAACTATTATTTCATTAATAGCTGAGAAAATGCTTGTCAATAATTTCTTTACATATAACTAACCAAAAATATCTGAACACTTATAACGTCATTTGTGTATACAATGTGTACATTAGTATACATTGTACAAATGTACACATACAACATACATAGGTAGTACACAGGCAGAACATAGGTACATAAGGAGTACATAGCTAGTACATAAGGAGTACAAAAGAGGTACATAAGGAGTACGGTCGACAAAAGAGTTAAGTATACAGGCAGCTAATTAAGCATCGTGTTTTTTTAAAGATTGTGTAATTATGTATCAAGCAATATGTGCCAAAACGCAGATATTGTAAGCTGCTACACATCAAACCCTTTAACGGGTAATTATTTAAATCACAATCTGTGTAAAGATGCAGATTTCGTTCGCTACCTGTATACCAAACTCTTGTTGACTGTACATAAGGAGTACGTAAGGAGTACGTAAGGAGCACATAAGGAGTACATAAGGATTACGTAAGGAGTACATAACGAGTACATTAGGAGTACATAAGGAGTATAAAAGGAGAACATAAAGAGTACATAGGTAGTACATAACGAGTACATAAGTAGTACATAACGAATACATAACGAGTACATATAGAGAACATAAGGAGTGCATAAGGAGTACATAAGGTGTACGTATGGAGCACATAAGGAGTACATAAGTAGTATATAAGGAGTACATAACGAGTACAAAAGGAGTACAAAAGGAGTACAAAAGGAGTACAAAAGTAGTACAAAAGGAGTACAAAAGGAGTACATAAAGAGTTCATAAGGAGTACATAAGAAGTACAAAAGGAGTACATAAGGAGCACATAAGAAGTACATTAGGAGTACTCCTAATGTACTCCTTATGTACGTTATGTACTCGTTATGTACTCCTAATGTACATTAGGAGTATATAACGAGTACATAAGCAGTACATAAGGAGTACATAAGGAATACATAAGGAGTACATAAGGAGTACGTAAGGAGTACATAAGGAGTACATAGGTAGTACATAAGGAGTACAAAAGGAGTACAAAAGGAGTACATAAGGAGTACAAATGGAGTACATAAGGAGTACATAAAGGAGTACTTACATAAGGAGTACCTACAAAAGGAGTATAAAGGAGTACATAAGGAGTATATAAGGAGTACATAAGGAGTACATAATGAGTACATAAGGAGTACATAGGGAGGATTTTAATAAATCGCGGGTAGGTTAGTAGTAGGTAGTTTTGAAAAAAAAACAATAATAATAATTTTTATTTTTAAATTTATGTTTACATTGCTCAAGTCAAAACTTAAAAATAACCGGAGAAATTATTGTGCCCCGAGAACTCGGGAGGTTTGCCATTATTACTGGAGTCTCCCGGGCAATCCGGGATGTTTGGGAACCCTAGTTACACCATATACCGATGATTTTCTATACCTACAATTTTTATGCCCATTTCATCTTAATCATACCACAGATAGTGTTTGGTTCATCCTATATGTATATTACGCAGTTGGCAAATTAGGTCAGCTCAGTGTTTTTCTGCGTAGATACACTTGATGTTATAAGTGTGTGGTGTTTATAGATGAAGGAGATGTTAAATGAATATACTATCACATTTCCAGTTATAGATAGATATTATAAAAATACATATTAGACCTAACTATGAACGACCTAACTGAATGGGTGCGGGGAGACGACTGCTGCGCCGCGCTAATACAGTAATGCGCCTGTATACAAATCGAATGCGTCAGCACTGTCCCTACAAGTGTTTAGGTATTTTTGGTTAGTTACCTATGTATAGAAATTATTTACAAGCATTTGCTCAATGAGGTAATGAATGTCCAGATATTAATGGTCACTTAAAGTGTATAGAACTTATTGACATTTTAAAACGTTCAGATGTATTTGGTCACTTTGTCTGCTACGATATATCTGATGGCGACTGTACGCTTGAATTTATGTTTTTATATTTTAATGAATCAAAGCAATCGGTGAAGTTAGCACCGTTAATATTAATTCCTTTAGTGTCCCATTCAAGCGTTTTTACTATATCCTCGAATACAGCAGTAAATAACTTGGATGAAATAGTGTCTCTTTGTCGTACACCCTTTTTGATCGGAATAGGTTAGTCAAAGAGTGCAGACGGACATTGTTGCTGTTTTGTTTAATTCTCTCACTAAGTACACATATCGAAAGTCAACAGTGTCAAATGCCTTTTCTTAATCGACAAGTGTCATGCATATTGCTTGAATCTGTATCAAGCATCTGTTTTACGGTGTGAATGTAGTCTAGTTTTTTTATTTAATCCGCTTCGAAATCCGACTTATTATACAGGTTGGTATACGTCTAGTGCTCGACTCTCGAGTAAGGCGGTTGCATATAACTTTGGCAACAATTTGAGAGAGGAAGAGAGAGAATTTGAGAGAGAAGGGCGATAATTTTTCAGTTTTGATATTTCCCCTTTTTTGTGTAATATGGTAACAATGGCGGATTTCCATATTTCTCTGGTGATCTAATGTTACTAAGATACGATAGTTACATAAAGCAAGCCAATATATTCTATTGGCTATCGTAACGTCGTATTCACCGGGAACTGTCTTTTCTCATTTGTAATAGCCTTTTCTACTTCATATGATATGATAAAATAGATGGTATATTATCATTTTGTTGTTGAACACAGAATCTCTGAAGTGGCCATTCGTTCCGAGGAATGCCAAGGCTAACTCAAAAAAACCTACAATCAGTAGTCTGTGGTCTGGTTGTCGTTAACGTCGTCTCTTGGCACAAAGGCCTCTGTAGCCACGCCAAAAATATTACAAAAAAAAAAAAATAACGTCGTTTCTCTATATTCTTTAAATCACTAATCTGTGGTTGTCCCGAACTTAGCGTTAGCAATAGTGTGACTGTGGTCCTGGTCTTATAGTTTTTACTTTTTTACCCTTTCCACTCTCTTCTCTTGATTTCTAACACTGCGACAGACGCGTGAAAATAATTTGTTTGTGTACCATAATTTCCATTAAAAATATAAATCTGGTCACGATAAAGTTTTGATAATGTGTGTATTTTCAATAGTTTGATACCAAATAATCATATTAAATAGCAAGATTATTAAGTATATGAAATATTGTTTCAGGGCGCGAACTAAGTCGCCATCGGCGGCGTCTGATAAAGACAAGAAAAAAACACGGGAAAACAAGAAGAAAAAAGGTGATTCAGGATCTAGCAGCAGTGAAAGTAGTGGCAGGTATACTATAAACAATACTCTGATATTCCTTAAGTTTTTGTTGTTGAGTGAGGTTATTATGACCTCGAACGTGATATTTTTCAACATCTTAATGATTTACTGTCAATTAGTGCTCCGGTGGCAACAATATTTTATTTTATAGTTCATCCGATAGCAGCTCATCTCGCTCTTCGTCACGATCATCGTCGAGTAGCTCCGGCAGCTCCTCGCGCTCGTCCTCTTCCTCCAGCTCATCGAGCAGCAGTAGCAGTAACAATGACCGCTCCAGACCCAAAAAGAAGTAAGTACATCTAATATATAAAATTCTCGTGTCACAGTTTTCGTTGCCATACTCCTCCGAAACGGCTTGACCGATTTTGATGAATTTTTTTGTGCTTATCGGGGAGGTCTGAGAATAGGCCAACATCTATTTTTCATACCCCTAATTTTTTTTTTTTATGGCAAAAACGTTTGCGGGGTCAGCTAGTATTCTATAGAATTATAGATTCATAAAAAGGAATTAAAAGTTGTGACTATTGTAAAAGATTGCCAACAAATTAATCACATTAGGATAGGTAAGTACTATATCCCAATTTACTTCAGGACCACAAAGTAGATTTCTTCCATACATCTCTATTAGTCTCACTCAGCCACAGACTGACCGCAGCTAGCGCAGTTTAGTTTAACCTTGTGAATTTGTTGATCAGCATAGTTATAACTCAACCACAAGCCCGTTTTAGCACCTATCATATTATAAAATAATCACTTAAACTGAGACAATTTTTGTTTACTTGTTTTAGAACTTCACCTAATAAGAGCCCTGTCAAGGATCGCCGTGAACCTGATAAAGTAAGAGACAGGTCGCCCATTGGCGATAAGAAGAAATTAGCTGCACCCTCATCTAATGATAAGGGGAAAAGCAAGGAAAAACATGATAGGTAAGAATTTAAATTATATTGCATTAGAGTGGAGCAACAAAATGCCAAAACAAAGGATCAAACTAGATTATTTCAGAAAAGAAGCACCACCACACTGTACTACATGGCATGTAGAAAGCAAGTTAAGGGGAATTGAACTTTATTTATACATAAATATTATAAATTCCATGCTATCCTGTTTGGACTGGTTGATAATTATAGTATAAAATTCAAATCTGTTGCCACACTGTTGTAGTGGTAACAAGATCAGTTTTTGAGAGTAATATCTTGGGTTGGCTTCTTAAGTCCAGAAGTGTTAGTGTTTTTCTGTTAGAGAATCAGCTCAGAATGTAATAAATAAAATAAACAGCATTTTTATTTATGAATCATCATCAGCACTCATTTAAGTGAACACCTGCTTATAGTTGTTATGACTACAATACTTACTTACATTTTACATACCAATGTTTTGACCATGTCTTTCTTTTTTAGATCACCAGGCCGCAAAAAGCGTGAGCGCTCCCCACCACCGCGACCAACACGAATTCATATTGGCCGCTTGACTTTGAATGTTTCTAGAGATCATATTCTTGAGATATTCTCAACATATGGTTCTGTCAAGGCAGTTGAGTTTCCCATGGATAGATTACATCCACATAATGGACGAGGATATGCATATGTTGAGTTCAGTAATGCTGATGAGGCAGAAAATGCCATGAAGCATATGGATGGAGGTAAAGCACTAAGACATAGCCATTTTAACCTTAAATAAATATTTCAGCTGCATTAATTTTTGCATCCATATTATATATGGATTGAATAATATTTCCAACTTATGAGGATAATAATTATAGTTTATGTTGTATGATACCTACTTACATGTGACAACATTAACACAGGTCAAATTGATGGTCAAGAAATAACAGCAGCACCAGTGCTGATACCATCTCGTCCTCGTCGCCCTTCGCCGCGCCCGCCGCCGCCAAGACATGTCCCGCCTCGACGACACTCACCTCCTCGGTGAGTATTATAATAATAAAATACTCTGTGAAGTTTTGTTTGTCTTTACGTACTTTTTTTTGTAAATACAAACTTATAAGAAACACCCAGATGAACACAAACACAAATATTTGTCCTGTGGGAATCGAACCCACGACCTCGTGATCAGCAGTCAGACAATCGAACCACTAGACCATATACGTCATGTCAAGATTTATTGCGAATTTGTATGCAGCTCCCAAAAACGAACGAATACAGACAGCGTCAGGGCAAGTCACTTTGGTCGTTTGCGAGAAATGGCGTTTTGGAAACTTTGCTCTTACGTATTCTTTATACGACCACTCTGATAATACTGATCTATTAGGCTTTTTACATGGTTCTTTGATGGTGCAGGTATCGGCGGCGCAGCCCGCTTCCCCGGCGGCGGTCTCCGCCGCGGCGGCGCCGCTCGCGCTCCCGTTCGCCCCGCACAGCGCCGCGCCGTCGACGCTCCAGGTCCTCTTCCTCCTCCTCCCGATAACTCCTCCACACAGTTACACAAACACTAACGCACACCCTCATCGCTATGCATGCAATACACCAACACAACTGAAGTATTGGCCTCTCTCATGTTCTTGTTGTATATCCAATGTTGGTAAACAACATGCTCCAGACATGGCACCAAAGGTAAGTATAAATCCGCTTCCCATCTTTAAGATTGATGCCAGTATGTTTGTATTGTAGACTGGATAAATAATGGCGAACAAATGTGCAGGTAAGTATTCGTTTCTTATGCCTACATTATTATTTTTATAACTATTTTAACGAGACATTTCTTGTTATAAAAGCTTGCAAAATGGAAACAACTGAGTGAGTGAGCAATGCAGATGAACTGTATGAAAAAAAATGACTTATGCAGTGTGAAGTGTAGTAATAAAAATGTATTTGTAATATCTCAGGGATGACTTTTGTTAATAAATTGTATCAGTAATCAGACTAATATTTTATTCCCAGATCCAAAGATCCTGTTTCCAATGCCAAGTAGAAAATTGTGTTGGTCTACATTTTAAAATGTACCTGTTACTAATAATAATAATAATATTGTAAGAATATTAATGCATTTGATTTATTCGATAATATCAATCACAGAACCAGTAATCAGATTCAAAGGCTTTTCATTATGTTCCAGCCGTACTTCCTATTATTTTACAATATGTTTGAAAATCAGTAACTATAATTTTTCCTTTGTATAAATTATTTTCCTCCAATAACGGCAGCTCGCTTTTAGTTCTGAAACAAATGATAATGTTTCATTATTCTTTTTAGTATGGCAAGCAAAAAGATCTAAAATAGAACACGCAAATCAAATTAATACTCCTAGGGAATAACTAATGGCGCTCACGACATCGACTTGTACGACAACGAAGACTGTTCAAGTGTACTCAGTTAAATTGATTGGCGCAATACTTAACATGTGTTAGTTAGCCATGCAGATTTTTAGATAGAACGCATTGCACTCGCTTCTTTCCAATGTGCAGAGAATTTTGTATTTCTATTCTTAGCAGTCCCAACCCAACACAAGGGTCAAGGCTAGTGTTAAAGTACTTACGGATATTGTATTTTCATATTTTTTGGTCCCCTCACTGGATTCCATGCTGATATGGGTGCTTTATTGGCTAGCATCAAACTAGCTACTGCAGTATATAATCCATATTCTTGGCACATTTTTTCCTGTAACACAATATTAGGTATATAAGGATTAATAAATTATTATTGGTTGAAATAAATAAAAATAGGATGTAAGATAAACATTATTAATCGAATATACACGATATGTCTTTATAGAATATGATTTTTAACCGCCTCTACAGTTCTACACCTCTAGCGTGCTACGTTAAAGGTCCTGGGTACGATTCCTAGGTCGAGCAGTGTTATTGGGTTTTTCTG
Source organism: Acronicta alni (assembly GCA_964056405.1). NCBI lineage: Eukaryota > Metazoa > Arthropoda > Insecta > Lepidoptera > Noctuidae > Acronicta > Acronicta alni. Next base: position 7,798,367 of record OZ043927.1, on the reverse strand, counting down.
TGAAATTCAGTAGCAGCTTGGAGTATGGACCCAGATAATGGCAGTAGGCTCGCCGCCTATTACATGGAACATATACATACCGGCGAACTGGATGAAAAATTAGTACACCTGAGCTTCTAACTTTCGAAGAGTACAAGTGTGACAGTATGTTATGTTATTTTTAAATATTCTGCATCTAAACATCCTAGCCTTAGACTAGAATGCTGGTCTAAGGAACAGGTTAGGGCCTTAATGAATTTACGTGCATTCTGATTAGTATAACTTAGTTACCCTCCACTCAGCTAGCATGAAATCTGCGTCGCTTAAGGCCGAGGCGGCTTTGTCGACATGCTCAATATTTGAGAAGTGCGGTAAGTAATTTTCTGCCAAAAAGTTGACAAACGAAATAGGTTGACTGATAAACTGCTCTATTATATCTTCAGGCGTATGTGTTAATTTTCTACTTCCGGTTTGTGTTTCTGTAACTAATGACAAAAACCAATTTTTAGATTCCAACATTAATCAATAAAAATAATAATTCAAAAAACATTTGTGTTTACACACCTTTAGGATTTAATACTCTGCCAACTCCATGCAAGATGCTCACAGTTTGATCCTTGCCTAATGACATAAATTTACTAGATGCTTGCTTTTTCTTTTTTGTATTTTTGGTTTTCAGTTCTTTTCCTTGTACTATACTGGTGTCCATATTTTGTTTTGATCCTCCTAAAATTATAAAAACATACCATGTATCAAAAAAAATATCAGAGCGAAACAAGGCACTCTATGGTGGCAACGCACACCTGGTGAAGCAATTAGCCACATGAGGTAATTTATTCTCTTCAAGAAATGAGACCCAAGACTTGAGCTCTCGTTTGGTTTATTAAAATTAACAAGCTTAGACAAAAATATAATTAATTATAATTTGTTTATCAAATTAACGAATAAAATTTATTAGATATAAATAAGCGTTTAAAGTTTTTGGTGGGGATTGGTATGCTCTGTCTTTATTTCGCAAACAGAATTGTTAGTATAGAATTTATATAACGCACGGAACATTCGAAGTCACACGTTCGTATCTCTGTCTAGCATTATTAAAATGCATATAACTTCATTTTTTTTATTTTTGGGGGCCTATGACCATAAATAAAGCTATACAACTTTATTCTTCAGAATTAATCACAAGAAGTTTGGGGATAGTTGGACTGATACATCTGCACATGTGGCTTCCCTGGAACCTCTGTAACGACGTATGAGTATATCTATTAACTAATCCCAATTTAGTCATTTGTATTTTATATTAAATATCATTGTTTTTGACTTGATACTTACATATATAATTCGTAAATCTATGTGAAAAGTTTTGTCAGTTGCTTTATATAATTTATTAGTTTCTACCGTTTGAAAATGGGAGAACTGTTTAGAACTTTCTTTTATGCCTAGCTGTATTTTATATAATTGTAATCTTCGAAACATTCCTAAATTGTTCTCTCATGTAAGTATCCAATCCAATTTATAATCCATCATTGTACAATACAAAATGATTTTTTAAAAGAGTAACCATGGAGTTTCTTGCCGGTTCTTCTCCATAGGAAACGACTACTTTGGAACCGTGCACCTAGACTCGACATTTCATAAGTGCCTGTATATGGTTTATATGAAAATAAAACTATTTTGAATGATTTTGATTTAAAGTAATTCTATTCTGTCCAAACAATGAGACCCAAGAGAGCCTAACTACTATTATTTATATTATTAATAGGTACTATTCTGGTGTTTGTAGTACACTACAATTATGAGTACACCATTTTGAATTGGGAGTGGCCTTACCCTTCAAGCAAGCAAAATGTAAATTTAAAACCGCCGATCTGATATCTCCAGCTGAAGAATTGACGACACATTCTATTACATCAGCTGTTGGACAATTATACACTGCTGTGTGCTTCTTGCTTATTAAAGCAGCAACTCGTTTTAATGCCAATTTTAAATTTGTTGGTGCCACACTGTTGAACCTGCAAAATGTGATTTACCAGATGCAAAAACTTCAAATTAATGAAAAATGTTTTACCAGATTAGACAATGCTCCTATGTAAACTAATAAAATAGAATATTAATTAATCCAAACTGCAAGCTGTTACTCATTATTTCCCAGAAGAACCCAATAACACTGCTCGACCTGGGAATCGAACCCAGGACCTTTCGTAGCAGTCTCTTACGACCTCTAGACTAATAAGGCAGTTAAGATAGTCCCATACCGGCGCTAAGTAAAACTAAGGACAAGCAAAGCAGGGGGCTTGCGGCGTGGGTCGGCGACAGGCAATACTGGATGGAGAGTTACTATTGCAAAGTAATAAATTCTCTATTCATGCAGCAGATAATTAATTCAATGTTGAACCAATAAATATTTCAATATTCGCCTCCACCCCAGATACCTCACTGCCATGCCATACAAGTTCCAATTCTCACCCATACAATCCTCGCCTTGACTCAATGGTGTAAAACCATCTTTACACTATAGTTACAGTTAGACAATTAAACAGTTTCCTATACACTTACGTAATATGATGAATGTTGAATTGCTCTCGCAAACTGGGTGTGAAGACATTAGCAGCTGAATTCTTGCTTTCTGTATGTGATTCTGAACAAATGAATACTATAGGTGACTTTGCCCTTTGCCTATATTGCCTGAAAAAATAAAGGTGTATTATTAGGCAAAAAAAGAGTACAAGTTGCTAGTATATTTAGTTTAGACTACACTTTATAATTGTTTATAATTAAATCTATTAATGAGACTGAATAGACATTTTTCAAAACTTCATTAAATCATGCAAAAAATATATGGAAAAATGTACAAATTTTTCAATTTCCCAGGCAACATATTTTTCCAGAAAAACCTAATTTGGATTATAAAAAATATTTTAAAACACATGATACCCAAATTAGTCCAGCCTTTCTCAAGTGATGTGCTTACAAAGAAACAACATTTCATGTGTAGATAGATATATAAAAATTGAACTCACTGCAATACTTCTGTAAATTCTGAAGGTGTTCTTATAAAAGTATTAGGAAAATCTTCTACAAGTACCAATTTTCTACAGTTATTATCTAACAGAGATGTGAAATTTGCAGCACTTAATATAAAATCCAAAAATTTTGCAGACTGTCTTTGTTTATATTCATACTCCCCTAAAAATAAACAATTTATAATTTAAGTAAATCAAAAACAAATTGGAACATCATTTCTCTATAGAATATAATTACATATCTATAGTAACAGTGTAATGCAAAATCATAACTCATACTTGTAAATTAATTTCATAAATAAATAACTACTACCAATAGATATATTCAGGTTATTGTAACTAATACATTATAGACTTTGTCTGAAATAAACATATTATTATTAATTCCCATCTTAACAACCACCACACTAGTGTATAAGTATTATATCCACTCTCTAGTAAGTACCCATGGTAATAGCTCTGCTTACTTTAAGTCTACACACTCTGTAAATTGTCCCAATTTTTTTTTATTTATTTATATTTTTTTTTATTAAGTATTGCAACAATTGTATTTGCCTAACATTCCACATTGCCAGAAATATACCTCCAATTAACCTCTTGAATCCAAATTCATATGATCTGCTAATAACATCTAAATTTATTCTAGTATTGTTCTTCTTCTTCCGGTTGATGGTACAATACAAATATTAAATGCTGTATTCTAGTATTGAAATATTACCATTTTCTGATAGCATGTCTATGTCCACAGGAGTAATCCATTCTGTTAATTTAACATTGTATTTGGCAGCTAGCACACGTAATGTGATGGTCTTCCCACATCCAACTGGCCCAGTCATAAGCAGAATGTCACTGTAATTGTTGTTGCTTACAGTCTTTATCCATTCCTCTACTTCTAAAATCTTCTTATTATGTACAGCTAAGTCTTCTACATTAACGGGTTCAAAATTTTTCATCCAATGTTTGTGGTCTGATACAATAACATTATTCTTACATGAAATATCAATTACCTGTAACAGTGATTAATTTCGTTTGTTTAGTTAAATATAAAATGAAAATTTAAATGATACAAATTGACAGTCATCTCTGCTACAAAAACATACTTCACTGATTATGGGCTGATTGGTTACAATCTCCTTCTGTGCTTCCTTTTTAAATTTTTTTGGTGGTGTCTCTTCATCCAATTCAAACATTGGTTTGAACCATTTCCTCTCCTGTACAAGACACAAAGTAGGTATGAATAAGTAGTACTTAGCTCAGATCAAATCGTGAATAACCCAATAGTTTGATTCTTTGAAACTTACCTTCTTCAAATTAGTAGCCATTTTCGTCTAATGGAAATGATAATATTAGGGTATCTACTTAAATATTATAATAATAACATAACAGTTTACACAGAACATGGATACATACAATTTGAATTTTGAATTGAATTGAACATAAATAATGACCGTAGACAGACTGTCAGTGTCTACGTAAATGACAGTCCGAGCCTCAGTCCACATGACTGATGACATTGACAACATAGATGACTGACACTAGTGACAAGCAGCTGATTTATTTCAAGATTTTCAGGGATGGCCCCGTGACCCCGTCCCATCACAATCATTATAATTTTACTCTATAGATACCTTAATCTACGATTGATCCGATAATAGTCCCATAGTAAAAGAAAAAGTAACCAGATATTTTATAATATAGGTGTCCGATATTCACTTATTTTACAGATGCACTTGAGGTATTCTTGATTTTATCGGAAACCATTATTATAAATGACGTTCCAATGGGCATTAATAAAACATTAAACGAGCGTAATTTATCCTAACTAATAACTCCTCAAGAAATTCCTATATATCTTAGAACTTTATTGTTCTACGGTAGTACGGTAGTCAGCAAAAAACTAACGGAACGGCACATTTTCTTACAAAGCTGCTATCCCGATTTGATAAAATTACTCTATTTGTCTGGCTGGCAACTAAGTTAACGTTCAAAGTTCGACTCATAATATAACCACCGCGAAGGTTAGTCTTAATTTCAGTCACTGAATAAATATCATCATCTCATCCACAGCCCTTTGCATAAGCCACTTTTTTCGGTCATAAGCTAATCTGATCCAAGTTTGATCGTTAGGTAGGAACGTATGTAATTTTTAATTTCAGTCACCGGGTTCGATAAGCTTGTCGCACTATACTATTTCTTTCATTGAATACGGGTTTGGGACTATGAATATTAAATATCCTTCTGCTTCCTCTTTGACTCAGTCCATTATTATTAATTAATAGGACGGATTGATGGTTCGAGCCTCGAAGCTCCGGAGTGCTCTGGAATGTGATGGACGTAAATGAGTGAAGGTGGACCATTGTGGTTCACAAAGTTATGTGGCACAATAGACAATATCAAACCAAGTCAGAGTTTTCTACTTATTGAATAATATAATAATGTGGACTGGGCCGTTTGACGTATGGAACTCTTTGGTAGGGGTTTTTAAGGTTCATAAATATTAGTCTTTGGGAAACGTACGTGTAATATAGGGATGTGCCTTATTAGGCTGTCCTGGGGTCTATTAAGAGGTCACAGAGCCCCCTCCATTAGCTGTTGGTGGCCACAGCGGTGGTTTTAGTGGGTAAGAATCCCACACTCCCCGGTCTAATCTCCCATAGACCGGTAGCCTTTTGAAACATATTTTGAATTTGGCGCCACGGGCCAATAAGTTTCGCCGCCCCAGAATTCTAGGAAAAAAGTGATACTTACCTATATTATTTTTCAATAATGTCTACGTTTTTTTGCTGTGTTTAAATTTATTTATAATAAAGTGATGAAACAATGATGATCAATATTGGCAATTTGGCATAGATGTCTGAATGTCTTGTTAATCCGGTAAATTGTTTAACTGAAGTCGCGGGTAAAAGCTAATAAAAAATACGACTGCTTTGCGTCGACTTAGTCGGATTGATTTAGATAACAATATTTTATAAAAATGTTGTATTTGAGATCAATGCTTTATCATCAATAAAACGCTGGTATGAAAACGAAGTTTGCTGGTATCAAAATAAGTGTTTCAACATATCAACGTCACCAAACAAATTAATGTAAGGGATAGGAATTTTAGGAAAATTTTAGTTTTTTTGGAAAGACATGATATGCTTCCCATTCTTCAATACGGCTTTAGGAAGCGGCGTAGCACTTCTTCCGCGTTGTTGGCTGTTACAGATAATATTTTGTTGGCCCAAGATAAATAATTTTTCTAAGGCATTTGATTCATTAAATTAATGTTCCGTTACTGCTTTCCAAATTAAATTATTACGGTTTCGATCATGGTGCTTTGCGATGGTTTCACAGTTATCTCGAAAATCGTAAACAATTAGTAGAACTGCGACTAAGTAGCGGGTCCAGACCTCAGCACTTATCATTTTAAAAAGGGGTGTGCCTCAAGGCTCCAATCCAAGGCTCAGGCCCAATTATTTTTATTTTATATTGTACAGATATTATAAAATGTATGCAAAAATGAAAATATAATTTATACGCCGATGATGTACAAATTTATATGTCCTTTCAACCCAATGATTACTCGAGCGCAGTTAGAGACCTAAATGAGGACCTAAATCGCATCGCCAAATGGTCTAAAGATATTTGTTTAGTTCTGAACCCCACCAAAACTTAAAATATTCATATGCTTACAAAATAAATATATAATACAACATTATTATTAGTATATGCGAAACCTGAAACACGTGTCTAGTATTTTTATGTAAAGAATTTATATACAAAATTTCAAAACTGTACCATGAAAAATCACAAAGTTATAAGCTTGTTAACTTACCTGGTTGTCCGTACAAAAACATGCTCATCGACGCGCGGGCGCCGCACAGTGGGCTGGGATTACAAGGTTGGGTCTTAAGAGATCAGATGTATTTTTTTGGTATCTAGGCATAAATTTAAAACGTTTTTATTCTTTGACTTTTTTTAATTTAACGAGTACTTTCGGAGATATAGCCATATCAAATTTGTATGAAGAGTCATGTTATTTTAGTTAAGCAATTTATTCCAATTAAATTGAAATTTAAAATAATGTATACTAAACGGCCTGAAAACCTCAATACCTACTTAGTTCTTAAAAAAAAAACAATGTTCGACATTTTCCACCACCATAGGCAGGTATGACGTAATTTGTTTTGAGACTTATTTCCGGGAATCAAGGGATAAGAGTGCGCGAGCGCAACAACAAGTTATGACGTGTCGTAACGTGATTGGTACAATGATAGGGTACCTACGGAATGTTCGGTTGCATTCAAAAGTACTTCAGTGTTCTATTACCCACCATAATAGACGCACTACCCCCACACATTCATTACTTACTTATTTGTTATTTTGTATTTGTGAAAATGTTTGAAAATTTAGTGACAAACCTTGATCTTTTCGTTATTTTAAAAAACAGTGGCAGTATTAAAAATAATGACAGTTTGTGTAGTGAGATAAGATCTAAATTTTTAGTCGAATTAAGTGATGATCACGAAAAGACCTTAAAGTTGTTTTGTGCAAAATTTTGTTATAATTTAAATAGAAGATGGGAAAACGCTTATCGTAAAGAAAATATATTCAGAACTAAAAATAGTGAATGGTTACAAGAAAACATAATATGGCCAGACATTACTAAGTGTTTAATAGGCAGTAATCAAGATCAACCAGTACCGAGTACATCAACTCAGTATGTATCACCATCAAAAGTTTCTGTCAGTGTCTCCACCGAACAAACCCCAAGAAAACCTTTTTGTGAATTAGCGCCTAAACAGAAAAAAAGACGTGCAGAAAACTTTCATTTATCTTCGGACGAAATAAAATATGCATATTTTGAGCAGTTGAAAGCGGATGGGAATGAGGAGGTTGCTAAAATACTAGAACATTTACTAAAGAATCCCCTAGATGTAAAAAAAGTTAAAAAGTGCATATCTGTTAAAGAAACAAAACCTGTGTTTTCTCCGGATGAGGCTTTAGGGTTATTTTTATCACTTAAGCTGACCAAGTGGCAATACAATACTTTAAGAAAAAGTGTTAACGAAAAAGACAGTAATATATTTCCATCTTATTATCAAGTGCAACATGCGAAACAGAAATGATATCCACCAAAAGATGCTATTACAGTGACAGAAACCTCAGCTAAAATAAAGTTACAAGCTCTATTGGATATAACGACAACAAGAATAATGACGTCACTCGTCATAGATAGTGGTTGTAAAGAATTTACACTAATCAGTAAGTGGGGATTTGACGGTGCTTCTAATCAAGCTAATTACAAACAAAAAATGCAAACAGACGATGAACAAGAAAGTCAACTTGACGATTCAAGCATATTTATGGGTAGTTTAGTGCCAATAAAATTAGTGTGCGGCGAACAAGTTATCTGGCAAAACGATTCACCAAATTCATCTTACTGGTGTCGTCCAATCTTTTTCGAATTTGTGAAAGAAAATAAAATAACGATATTGCGGGAAAAAAGTGCTATTGAGGAAGAGATTGTAAATTTAGTGAAAACAGAAGTTGGAGAAATAAAAATTTCACACTCTTTATTAATGACTATGATAGACGGAAAAGCAACATCAATTTTATGTGATACTTCATCTCAGAGATGCGACATTTGTAAAGCCACTCCAACAGAGATGAATAATTTGCCCTTAATTGCATCAAAACCGACTGATCCAGATCTCTGTAAATACGGATTGTCATCATTGCATACCTGGATACGAATGATGGAATGCATTCTGCATATAGCCTACAGATTAACGATACAGACATGGACAGTAAAGGGAGACAACAAGTGCATCATGGAAAGAAGAAAGAAAGACATACAAGACGCTTTTAAAAATAGAATGGGATTCTGATTGATGTTGTTAAACAAGGGCACGGCTCCACGAATGACGGAAATACTGCTAGAAGATTTTTTGCATATCCAAACATGGCTGCTGAGATAACTGGTGTTAGTGAAGAATTAATAAGGCGATTTGCAATCATTTTAGAGGCAATTTCATCAGGTTACCACATTGACACAGCGAAATTTCACGAATATGCTCAAGTGACCATGCAACTGTATTTGGAATTATATAGCTGGTATTATATGCCTTCAAGTGTTCATAAAGTTCTTATGCATGGTGCAGCTATTATTGAAAGTTTTGGTCTAATACCAATTGGAAAGCTATCTGAAGAAGCTGCTGAAGCTAGAAATAAAGACTTTCGTAGATACCGCCAACACCATTCCAGGAAATGCAGTAGAAAAACTACAAATGAAGACATTTTAAATAATTTATTGACCAGCTCTGATCCACTCATCTCAGCGAAACGTCACAAACTTCGCAGAAAACATAAAACTTTGTCAGTAGAAGCACAAAGTTTATTAATAATTGAACAAGCGGAAACATTTGATGATGACGAATACGAAAATTTTGCATTCGTTAATGTGGATACCCTTGACAGTGATTAGATTAAAACAGTGCAGTGGCCAGTAGTGATTGTGATTTTTACTTATTTATTTATTTTATTAGTCCTTAGTGGATTAGGCCTAAAGGGGAGACCACTACATAAAAAAAACGCGCCTAGTTCTTAACCTCTATGGTGGTGTGGAATAGAGAACAAAATTTGAAATTGCGACCAAATCGCAGAAAATCGCAACCCGAGAATAGGCGCTAAAATAGGACAAATATACGTACTATGCATACGTAGAGTCAATTCTTTGAGAAAATTTGAGAATTTCGAGATTTTCACATTTTTTTCTTTTGCTTCATACAAAAATTACTTTGGATATTTATAACTCTGGAAATACTAAGTTATCTGAACGACCCTCATAGAAATAATTACTTATAATCGATAGAAAAATCCAACACAATATTTAAAATTTCAGAAAAAGAAACTTTTTTTTTTTAAATGCTAAGTCCTTTACCGGCCCGTTTCAGCCCACTGTGCGCCGGCCCGCGCCCGCGTCGTCGCAGCGCTCATTGATGTGGCAGTAGGTACCTAACCGTACGGCGATTTCCGATTGCATTGTATTTAACTGATCACACTTTCCACATTATCCATCACACTTACAGTCTTTGGACTGTCGTACTGGTCAAGTGTAGGTAGACATTAATAAGTACTTTATTTGTAAATGCAGCCGTAAGTCATTAAATGTAGTCAATGCGATATGTTGCACCTTATACCAAACACTGTAAGTTCAAAATGGATGAAAATTGTTAAACATAGCATTACTTAACCACAACAGGCTGTAGGTACAAATAAAAACGTGTGTTCATGTGTGTGACGATACTTTAATGTCAGATTGCTCCTCGTGCCGCACTGCCAGGAATACGTTATCACTTATCACCACAAACCGCTAGTATCCGTACCATTTCTTACACGAACACTTATGCTTTTTACATACGATAGGTACACGACAACCGAAACACAACTGCCGCGCGCTCGCGTTATCACCACAAACCGCTAGTGTACGTACCATTTCTTACACGAACACTACCTATGCTTTTTACATACGATAGGTACAGATAAATCGAAATGCCGTGCGCTCGCGTTATGTACCTACTTTTTGAACGGGAGCGACATACGTGTACACTACCCGATAGCATCCGGGCGACTGAAGTGGTTGGTTCACCCCCGGGCCCCGCCCGCCGCACTGCGCCCGCGCTGAGCGCTCAGTGTCAGTGACCTGTGTTGCGCGCATATGATTGCGGATAGGTACTTAGTGTCGCTCGGTGTCCTACTCGTAACATTTTTTAAATGTTTTTGGGACAAAATATAACATGATGTAAAAATTATTGGAATCGATTCAGTTACTGATTCTGAACAAACTATATTCAGGTTTCGCATATACTAATAATAATGTTGTATAGATTTAATTTATAAAATTTTATTCAACTATATTTTTCTGCATAATTGGTACACCTACTCAAACTTTGTCTCTGCATCACCCAAAGGTTTTGACTGGCATTAAGTCCGCCTTTGTACAACAATTTTGTTTTGTGCATGAAGTATGAAATAAATAAATAAATACATAGGTAATTACATAAGGAGTACATAGGTAAGTACAAAGGTTAATACATACGCAGTGCACAGGTAAGTACATAAGGAGTACGTTAGGAGTACATAAGGAGTACATAAGGAGTACATAAGGAGTACGTTAGGAGTACATAAGGAGTACATAAGGAGTACATAAGGAGTACATAAGGAGTACATAAGGAGTATATAAGGACTACATAAGGAGTACATAAGGAGTACATAAGGAGTACATAAGGAGTACATAAGGAGTACATAAGGAGTACATAAGGAGTACATAAGGAGTACATAAGGAGTACATAAGGAGTACATAAGGAGTGCATAAGGAGTACATAAGGAGTACATAAGGAGTACATAAGGAGTGCATAAGGAGTACATAAGGAGTGCATAAGGAGTACATAAGGAGTACATAAGGAGAACATAAGGAGTACATAAGGAGTGTATAAGGAGTACATAAGGAGTGCATAAGGAGTACATAAGGAGTGCATAAGGAGTACATAAGGAGTACATAAGAAATGCATAAGGAGTACATAAGGAGTACATAAGGAGTACATAAGGAGTACACAAGGACTACACAAGGAGTACCTACACAAGGAGTACATAGGGAGTACATAAGGAGAACATAAGAAGTAAATAAGTCGTACATAAGTGGTACATAGTTTAGTATAGTAAAGTATTTATTAATATTTATTTTTGCATTTATATGTATCTAGGTTATATTTTATTATATACAGTATGTATCAAAAACCCTGTCCGATCCTTAAGGGTCGTATAAGGTGTCGTATTACGTACACAAACACGTAAACGATAATTAGATACGAGATATTTTTTTTTCCCCGATTAATTTTTGATTAATTTACTTGATTAATTTTTTCCCCGGACGAGCCCCGTTTCCCCCCCGGAACCGGTCGGCTGATCACGCGCGCTGCGCGTGTAGCACCCGTAGATGTCGAAGTTTGATTCTCGACAGGTACCTAAATAATTATTGACGTTGTTTTTCAAGAAACAATGAACTAAATGTATTGCTTTGTTAAAATTATTTTGTAAAACATGAACTAGATATTATCTACAAAATTCTGCGATCGTGTTCCTTAAGTGAACTTCCAATAGGTACTTACTGATATTCCACGTCGTGTTTTCGTGGTCTTTCGGCATTAGGGTAATGAGTCTTGTACTCATTCATGGACACTGCTTGACACGTGTTCGTACACGTGTACACGTGAACTTCAAGTTCATGGAGACGTTGGATACACGCTCCGACGGCACTGGCATACCTTGCCTAGCAAAACGCACCCCATACTATCACTCACCCGTAGTCTTTTCGAACATCTGCATAATTGCAGCATAAGCACATTGGAACACGACATTGACAACAGATTGGAATACGACATTACTCACGATACGATGGGTAATCGAGGTGATAAGAGATTCACGGACGTCCGATCCGAAGCGAACTCTACGCGAGACTGACATGTCAAGGACAACAATTGGCTTACACGTGCCGCTCTGTAGGTAGTTAGGTACAGTCTGTCGGCGACGACAAAGCGCGCACGGAGCGGCGCCGCTTGGCGGCATCCTTTGAGGTAAAAATGAAAAATAAATTGGTAAATATTAAAAGATTTCGCCACTGGGTGGAGTATTGTCAACTTATGAAATTTTCCCATATTTAGTGGAGATTGTGTAAGATTATTAGAAGAAAAAAAAACGATACTTTCTGGTTTCTTTAATATCGTATTTTTATTTATGTTTATTAGTAAGTATATAAGAAAAGGAATACGCCTCTTTCGGATCGGACAGGGTTTTTGATACATCCTGTATATCTATATACAGGTGTCCCAGAACGTGACGATAAGCCGGCAACAGGGGAAAGGCCTAATAATGGCGGGACCAGTAAAAAAAAATCATCGATTTATTCGCTACGGTTCCCAAGTATTTAAAAAAAAATCACAAAAATACCACCCTGAGTTAAAATTTTTGGTATAATGACTACAGTTTTCAATTAATTGATTTTTTTTTACTGTTGCGGAATCTCAAGTAGCTATGCTAAGTATTTTCAAATCAAAGCAGATCCAAAAATAATAATTTTCTGAGAATAAATACTAAATATCATCGGTTAAAGTATTTCTAATTTACTATCACTCAACTTTGACTGTTCTTACTGAAAAAAAATTGAACTAAGCCGACAAGGCAAGTTTGACCATAAGTTGGCCCATGTCACCATGATTATAAAATGCTCATGTACATGTTTTGCGTTAAACAAAAAAATTATAACCTATTATTCCGGTAGGTGTCCTAATATATGAAATAAAAAATCCAAATAAAAATCCTTGTTTATTTATGAAACAGATTCTCTTGTTTTAGTAAAATAAGTTATGTTCCCATTTTAATCATTAGAAAGAGATAGATAGGTTCGGTGGATTGGTTTGTTGGCTCAAACCGATCGCCTTATCCCGAGAGTGCAGAATGCTTGTGGTCCTTTTTTTACCAGATCTCTTATAGAACATACCTTATAAGTCACTCCATTTCATAATAGACATTCAATCCTCAAAATGAAGTTGATCATTTCATCTGGCGTGTCTCCTCTTTGCTGTCATCAAACACCAAGAACCGAAGTATTTGTACGGAAAGCTGATCGCCCCTGCCCCGCTCGCCACACCGCCCCCACCTCGCTCGACGCCCGCGCCCCGTGTGCGTTATATTCGGAGCAATACCTAATTATTTATTGTGTATGTACCTACTTACTTACAGATGCACTCCGTAGATATTGGCGAAACTTTCAAGCGTGTTTTCGACCAAATGATTTACTTACTATAACTTGTTTTTTTTTTTTGTTAATTTTAAATTGAGATTGACAAGAAAAATTAAAATAAGTCACCCCCCTGACGCCGCCCCTGGCGGATTCAGGCACCCCGGGCCATAGCCCGGATGGCCCTAGGGTAAATACGCCCCTGCCCGTAAACAAAAAAACGGGTATAATGTTCAAACACATGGATGATTATAACAAGCACAAGTGAGTTACGGTGCAGTGATTAGAAGGAAGTGTTACAGAGGTACACAGTGGGCACTGGAATGCGCGCGCAACGGATCTTTCTAGAAAAGTATAGGGATGCGGCCTCGAGGTGTGCGAACCGTAGAGGGGCTTATTTTGCTTACGATGACCCTCCATACATCAGGAGAAAGGTGTAGGTAAAGAGAATGAAATACAGTGTACAGTATACAGTTTCCACAGTGGAAAATAGCCAGAGTAGTGCCTGTCCACAAGTCAGGCGATAAAACATTAATTACCAATTATCGTCCAATATCCATATTATCAACTTTTGCAAAAATTTTCGAATGTTTGGTGTATCCTTATATGGAAACTCATTTTAAACAATTTCTGACTGTTCACCAGTATGGATTTGTTAGATCTAGGTCCACAAGCACAAATCTAACTTTATTTATAGAGGTATTGTCAGAAGCTTTAGATAATCACAAACAAGTTGATGTAGTCTATACTGACTTTAGTAAGGCTTTTGACAAGGTCTCACACAAAATTCTGTTACAGAAGTTATCACTATACGGTTATACTGGAACTATGCTTAAATGGATTGAGTCTTATCTGAGTGGTCGAAATTTCAATGTCGTACTGAATGGTTACAGCTCTAATTTTCATGAAATTACATCTGGTGTTCCTCAGGGCTCACATTTGGGACCAATTTTATTCAATATGTTTATTAATGATATTACAAATTGCTTTCACTATTCCACCCCTTTCTTGTTTGCAGATGACCTTAAAATTCTTAGAGTTATTGACACATATGATGATGTACTATTGCTTCAAAAAGAACTAAATGAATTACATAGGTGGTGCTTGAACAATGATATGCTCTTAAACCCCACAAAATGTCAACACATAAAATTTACTCGAAAAATTAATTTTATACCTTCTTACTATAGTATAGCTGATATAAAGTTGATCGAAGTTGAGAATATTAGGGACTTGGGGATAATTATGGACAGAAAACTCACATTTGCACCGCATATGGAAACTATGATTAAAAAAGCGTCCAATATGCTAGGCTTCATTATAAGAAATGGAAAAGTGTTTCGTAATCCTAAAACAAAGGTGTTACTATATAACAATTTCGTCAGGAGTGTACTCGAATACTGTACTGTTGTATGGCGACCACACTTTTCTGTTCATAGCTTGAGAATCGAGCGCATACAAAAACGTTTCATGTGGCACTTGGCGTATTCTGCAGGAATTGCGAAGAAAAAAAAAACATATAAAGACCGACTGCTACATTTCAAAATGAGCACGCTTAGTACGCGCAGAGAATTACTGGACCTAAAGTTTCTTTACAAACTCCTGAGGAACAAAACTGACTGTCCCCAACTGCTACAGAGGTTTCAGATTAGAGTGCCAGCAAGGTATCCCCGCGCCCAAATTACTCTCCTCCATCCGCCACTAAGAAAAACTGTTTTAGGTTCCAACTCCCCAATCCCACGTATGTGCAAGTTGTCCAATGAATTCGGTGGCGAAGTAGACATATTTTCTGATTCTGTATCTCGGTTTCACAAGAATGTTCAGTGCTGTCTAGAAAAGTATCGTATGAAATAATTTTTTGTTAAAGTTTAGTGCTTGTCACATAAAATACGGTGTCCTTGTTTGATAATTTACATAAGATACATATTTTAAAAATTAAAACTGAATTGTTATCCTACATAACATTGCATGCAGTGTTTGCTTATAATTAGTTGTGCAAATAGCATAAGACTATATTTATTATGATTATACTTAAGTATTATTGTAACAACCGTTAGCGAACCTATATAAATAAATAAATAAATAAATAAATAAATAAAATAAATGAAATATTTATTTAGTATTTTTGGTGACTACACCTGTAACCGCAGCACCTTTAAAGAATTTCAACTACGCGTAGTAGTAGTTGAACGTTACATGTTACATACTTGCTTATCATTTCAAAATAATGTTTAGTAGCAGAAGCTGGATGCGAAAAACCGAGGACAGGATGGAATGGCGCACATTATGGGAGACACGTCCAGCAGTGGACTAGTAAGTATAGACTGATGATGATGATGATGAAAATGTAATCTAAAAATCAGCGCAGCACTTTCCTTAAAATTTACTCTCTACCTTTAGTAGCGCTGCCTTTTGACTATACTAGAGCATAGAATATCTTTAATCAAATCTAATAATCTAAAATTTAAGCAGAAAATGTCCCTACCCTACAGACCTCCATACCATAGTCGACGTTTGTTTGACGTAAGACTATCTGTTTACGAAGCATCTCTTTGAAAAGAAAATATGTAATTGTGATTAGAAATTAGAATATCTATCTGTGTATAGTTACCATTCATCCATCTGTGGATTTGAACCTGAACAAACATTTTTATATTTTATTTCAAAATATTTGCTTAATTGGACGTAGAATCATAATTATTTAGAAGTGGAATTTTGATATAATGTACTATCAAACTCAATATGTAAAATCCGTTTTTACTTTATGAATGCACCTTAAATTACGTAAAATTGACAGCTTCTTTTGTAGATAGATTTTTCAATCTAAATAGGTTTTTAAGTGTAATTGCGTTCTTTTACAATAACTACTGATTAATGCATTAATACTGTAAGTGTAACATAAAATTCTAAAGGATTCTTACATGTTCATGTTACAATAATGGTTTTCTGTTTACGTTATTTCAGACAAAATGCAGGCGATTAAAGTTTTGGGAGTTACAGCTCCTTCAACGCTTTTATCTGTTGTGAAGAAAGGAGGTTTTGCACCCATCGTAGATCAGATAAGACAAACTCATTTACCGGCTCCAAAACCCAATGAAACACGACCATATTCACCATTTCAAGATGCTAATAATATGGCTGAGATGGCAGTGGCCCGACTTGACGACTTATTGAATTGGGGAAGAAAGGGATCAATGTGGCCAATGACTTTTGGATTGGCCTGCTGTGCAGTGGAGATGATGCACATTGCTGCACCTCGCTATGACATGGACAGGTACTGTAGAAAGCATATTTCTTACCTTAATATGTTGTGTCACAACAATGTCATAACAATGTTTGTTAAGTAAGTACATCTAAAAATATATTATGATTCAGATTTAGGTATGGAGCCCATTGAACAATTTGCTAAATTTACATTCTATCTTTAGTTGTGTTAAACTGTTTTATGCACTCATTATTTATAGGTATGGTGTGGTGTTTCGTGCTTCTCCGAGGCAGTCAGATGTGATGATTGTAGCTGGCACACTGACCAACAAAATGGCTCCTGCTTTGAGGAAAGTCTATGATCAAATGCCTGACCCACGATGGGTTATTTCTATGGGCAGCTGTGCTAATGGTGGTGGTTACTACCATTACTCTTACTCTGTTGTAAGGTAAGTCAGTATAGCATTGGTGGACTTAAAATAAGAAGAAAATTATTTTTGGCCTGAAATAATATTTTAGCCCTACTGTTTTGGTAAAATACATATCCAACACATTATAATTATGTGTTTGCTGAAAATAAGACTGAAAAAACATAATGCAATGAGAAAATTATGTTGCAGCATGTATCTTAAGCAAAAATTTGACAGATGTTCTATAGTAGTAATGTTAAAATTCAATGTCCAATAGAGATAACAATTTAGAGATGTTATTTATTCCAAACGTAAGCCAACATCGTAGTAGATACTACCAAGATACCTTGTTAACCCAACATACATATAACCAATTACCAAAAGAGAACAGATTGTAGAAAATCTTGTTTTGGAGAACTGGGACCCAATTCTAGTTGAAAAAGGTACTTACATGAGTAACATTCACAAACATAAATTGGAAAGGAAAACTACTCATGCAATTTTGTGAGAAGTATGACTACTTAAAAGGTTTTAAGGAGACTAGGGTAAAATAAAAACTATTTTTGTAAGCTAGGTACTGAAGTTTATTTTTTAAATATGATATAATAAATAATAATATCACTTTATATATATTTATGATTATGACGACGTCTGTGGTCTAGTGGTTCAAGTACCGGACTGCTGATCATGGGGTTGTGGGTTCGATTCCCACAGGACACAAATATTTGTGTGGGTAAAACACAAGTATTTGTGTGAGTAAAACACAAGTATTTGTGTTTGTCTGGGTGTTTCTTACGTATTATAAGTATATATTTACAAAAAAAAAGTATATAAGTATTATATCCATTGTCGAATACCCACAGTACAAGCTCTGCTTAGTTTGGGACTAGATGGTGCTGTATAAAAGTGTCCCAAAAATATTTATATTTTATTTATTTATTTTATCTATTCTTTATATACTCTATGTGAGGTTGGTATATTTTTTTAATTAATGAATCAATGGCTATCTACAATAAGTTTGCCAAAAATACAATTGACATAATTTATTGGCCTATAAGACTCTTTAGTTCATTTATTTACTACCTACTGTTTTAGTCAACTTCTGTTATATTCTAAAACTTGAATTGCAGAGGCTGTGACCGTATAGTTCCTGTTGATATTTATGTACCTGGATGTCCACCAACAGCTGAAGCATTGCTATATGGAATTCTTCAATTACAGAAAAAAGTGAAACGAATGAAAACAATTCAAATTTGGTACAGGAAGTAACTTGTAACTTAACAATAAATCATAGATGAATTTATATATTTATGTACATTAATCCCTCAGTTGCAGTAATAAAATATGTAGTTCCAAGCATATAAACTATTGTGTTATTTACAGTTTTATTTATTATAATATTTTAATTTTTACATAGATACCATCACACCTGTATTCCCCGAAGGGTTAGGCAGAGGTGTACTAATGTACACCCACATTTCGCTGTATGTTTTAGGTCCCATGTAATAGGGGGCGGCGAGCCTATTGCCAAGCACAAATCCACACTTCGAGTTGCTACTGAGAATTTCATAGAATAACTCAATAACACTGCTCGACCTGGGGATCGACTCAAGACCTCTAGTGTAGCAGTCGCGCTTAGGACCACTAAACTAATGAGGCAGTCTTTAGTTTTTTCTTTTTCATTTTAATTTTTACAATCAGATTATACATTACTAGACTTAGTAACACAATGTAGATGGTCCATCCTGAACCAGTAGCGATGTGGGCGTAGCGGGTCTCTGGGCGGTATTGCTGTCCGTTTTCTTCGGCTTTCTTGACTAAAAAATTGTATCCCTTAGTAGATAATAATAGATAATTTTTCATAAAACTTTAATTTTACTCGTCTAGGTATAGATGAACACGCAGCGCGCTTGTCGCGTGTGCTCGTGGCTACGTACGATTTCCTAATTTCCTGAATCAAAGTGGGTAACAGTGGCTCTCCACAGGCGCGGGCTGTGGAGCTTGGCACCCGGGGCGCCACCACTGTCCTGGACCCTCCAATAATAAAATCTAAGTCACCTGTTATTTGCCTCAAGTCCATGGGTATATGACTAATTAACTATACTTACTTCTTATGAACAAAAACAAAAGTGAATGAAATGGGACACAAAATTAAAATTCTTTGCTCGTAACATAAATACATCAATAAAATGTTTTTACGTGTGAAAAATCCTCATTACATACATACCCAGTGCCCGATTAGCCACGTAGGAGAAGCAAATGCTACGGGCCCCGCGCATTTGGGGGCCCTGCGTCGCAACGTTTTATAACTATAAAAAAGTATTTAGATTAGATAGAAGTGTGAAAATATTTTTTCCAATCAATGTAGCCACAATACTTACTACAAAAAAATAGTTGCATCAAGTTCAATTATAATTTAAACATTTATTCTCTGATCATACCAAAAATTTTGTTTTGCACCGCACTACACGCAAGTTGGCAATACTACAAAAATAACAAGGGTATTCCCTAATATTTTCTTCAAGCTAGTCCCGGGTTACTCTTACTACGACTAGCTCGGCAAAAGCCAAAGATCTGACTGGTTGTGAGGCATATCAGCAAGAAACTTCTAGACGTAGGAAGCGAAATACAAAATACGACCATTACAGCGGCTCAACTACACCCCACGATTTCGTTGAAAATCCTGGACAACGATATGAAATTCAGAATGTTTAATGTCACCATTGATAACATAGTCGCTGGTTTAGGTAAACTTATGAACAGTTATCATAAAATTGCTGGCGTTTCCGGAATATTCCGAGAGCTCTTCCACCCGAAGAGATTTAGAAAAATCTGCAATTATCATAGGTGATGATTGATGATTTGGAAGATAGCCTGGGCGACGAATTAGTGTAATTCGCGGTAATGCTCAATTCTGATGTGACTAGTATTATTGACAGCAAGAATCATGAGGCTCAAAAACTGCAGGTTTACAAGCTTTTGATAAATAATAATTCAATACAATTTTGTGTCCCGAATTTTGTCATCCAGTCTGACCCAGCGGGGCGTCCCACACTACGTTTGCCGATTCGCGGTATCCACTCACACTCAAAATCTTGTCTGCTCATACATAGTATTTTATAATAATTAAATTATATTTATCACACGTTAGTGACAATAACAACTATAGGAAATTTTAATGGAGGGATAACCAAAGGCAGTTCATTTCAGTTGAAAAAGTCTATTGTAGACAATAATTTGTTACAGATTATTATGATGAGAACAATCTCCAACTATTATAGGTACAACGTACAAACGTTGAACACTTGTACCTATAATAGTTGTGACAGTTTCGGCGAAACTATCACAGCGAAACTGTTTCGCTACTGTGTACAGTTGGACCAGTTTAGTAAAAAATTACACTACTTAGGGCCTATTTCACCATGTCTGAGTAACCATCCCTGGATGAATAAAAAATACAAGTTAATGAGATTGACTGCCACCTAAATTAACGGGAACTTACTTGGAGGTGGTGGAATAGGACCAGTAGACCCGAAGAACTAGTTTGCCGGTGTGTTTAGGTCCCATGTAATAGAGGGGGAGTTTAGTGCCATTAGCAGGGCACAAATCCATCCAAAACTATCACGCTTGTATTCCCCGAAGGGTTAGGCAGAGATGTACTAGTGTACACCGACTGTTCGCCACTATATTTAGCAAGCAAGCGTATCCAAACTACAAGCTGCTACTGGAAATTTGATGGAATAACAATAATAGAATTGAACCCAGGACCTCTGCGAGCCTCCACACACCAATCCACGCGGAATCAATTGAGCAGTGTAATCACCACGCTATTCCTACTCGGAAAAACCAAGGTATTCCGCCGTATTGACGTTGGTCGAAGTCGCTTCGCGTTGTCAGAGTCGAGCCGAGCTGACGAGAGACGAAGTTTACACCTTTACTCGGTTAACAAAGCTTTTTCTGTCCGAGTCAATAAATGTATGGGACACCCTAATTCTTTTGGATTTTATAAGGCAAAATATTATTTGACACAATCACATAAAATATAAATACATTTTATTTCTAAGTAATAAAGATGCACATATATTGTAGTTTCTATGACAGTCATATTTTAACCTAGCGCAGATGAGCAGTTAAAAGGAAAATAGGAAAGGATCATGAAAAATCTTATTGGTATAAAAATCAAAAGTTTTAATGGTATTTTCTGAATCGCACCAAGCTTTCATTTACTTTTTAGTATACAGATTGATTTTATTTGAATAAACTATAATAAATTCTGAGTCATTCTTGAGATTTTAAGAACACAAACCATTAGATGTATCTGTAAAGATATATTCTAAATTCAATTTTGTCTGACTCAATGCCCTTTTTAATAATGATGCAATGGCACAAGAGTTTTCTAGCATTATGTCATGATAAAGTCTATAACGAATTTAATATAATATGTATTGGATTGATATTGATTTGCTAGTTCACAAACACAATTTGAAAAAACAAAACATGATTTTACTAATAAATACAAATTCAATCATTATTGTATTAATTTTACATCTAGATACGTGAGAATAGACACTACTTTGAAGTCAGACAAAATGTATTTCACAATACAATAATATCACATATTTTAAATGCATTACAATGAAATAACTGCTATAACTGAAATTGTGTTCACTAATAGGAGTATAAATAAATAAATAAAACTCCACTGGTACAATTGAAAAACCATTGAGATTTTTAACGGAAGTGTAAGTTTAACTCCCGATGCAATAATAATTTATGGGATTTTCTTTTGTATGACGTTAAATAAACCAATTCTATACTTTAACGCTAATTTACATACTAATATTTACAGTTTATTTATAAGTATATATAAATATGTATAATTATATCGATAGCGATTCTGATAATCCTATCCTTCACAATAATCAGCAAATTTCATGTATAATTAACTAATAATGGTCACAATAACAACTCGATAGATATTTTCATGTAAATAAACAAGCAGTAGTGTACAGGCCGGCGGCGACGAGCGCCCAGTGTTCTCGTCCAATATTGCACATGTCGAGAAAGCGTGCACGCTCGCACCACCCTCTCCGATTCGCTATATCCGCCTCGCTCCCTCCCAGTCTACGATTCCTTCACACGACTAACCACACTGTTCCAACCGAACTGATATTAACGAGTCGAGGTGGCCGACGGAACCCATTACCGTCGCACTGTAACTGTAAGCGACGTTACAATAAATAATTCTCTAAACCGATAATGCGAAACGATATACATTAAATTAGTCGTACTCTCACTTGCGACGTCGTTTACGCTACTCTATGTACACTTGGCGACACGGCGGTTGCGCCGCATCGTTATCATCGCGGTTCCTCCTTCTTGAGCAGGTCGAGCGGCGCGAGTGGCGCCAGCGGCGGGGCCAACGGCGCCAACGAGCCCAGCGGCGCGTGCGAGCCCAGCGGCGGCAGCGGCGCGTGCGGTGGTAGACCGCGATGCAGCAGCGGGCTGGACTTCAGCTGCTGGTGGTGCGCATACGCGCTCATCATCTTGGCGCGATCCTCCTCGGCACGAATAGCCGCTTCCATCAGCGGCGCGAACCGCATATGCTGCAGAGGATCGAATGTGCGGTACGGGTCCCAGGGCGGCGGCGGTGGATAGGCGGGCAGAGCAGGCGGCGGATGGCGTGGCGGCTCTTTACGCTCGTCTTTGACGACGTCAGGTGCGCCGTTGCGCAACGGGGAACGCGCTCGCGCTCGCTCGAGCTCGCGGTCCCGCTGGTCGCGCTGCTCGCGCGCTTTCCGCCGCTCGCGCTCTTCGCGCTCCCGCCTCTCGCGCTCGTCCCGCTCGCGGCGCGCGCGCTCGCGCTCCTCGTGATCGCGGCGCGCCTCGGCGGCGGCCTGCGGCGTGGGCGGGCGCACGCCGCGCCACGCGTCGTGCAGCGCGCCCAGCGGCGGCGCGTGGTGCACGCCGTGCAGCGACGACTGCAGCGCCAGCTCGCGCCCGTACGCCGTGAGCCCGAAGGGGGGCGCGCCGGGGTAGGCGCCGGGCCCGTACCGCCCGAATGGTGATACGCCTGAAACGCGCACAGCTCGGTGAGAGGCAGCGGGCGCGGGCGCGGTCAGGCCGGGGTCGTAGCGGCGGAGCGTACCTAGGTGCGGATGATGTGGCAGGTAGGGCGAGGGCGCCAGCTCGTAGGGCGAGCGGTAGGTAGGCGGCGGCGGTGCGGGCGTGGGGAAGGCTCGCAGTTTGTCCTTTTCGCTGGCGCCTGACACCGCGCTGCCGCCAGTCTTTTCTTTCTGCTGATGATTATAGATCTCCCAGGCGATCCTCACGTGCATCGCGTTCCATTTTCCCGTTTTCTGTTCGATAATGGTTATAATATGATTGAGGTGTTACATACAGATACTCTTCCGGCGTACGAGCCGATTGAGTTTGACATTTTAAATAAAACAGTAGCATGCATGAAGTAATGTAGTGCTAAGAAGGAAACCTACCGCGACAGCGGGACGTGGTGGTGGTTTAGAGGCGGAGTCACTTGCGGCTGACACTACGGGCTGTTAACATTATGCGATGCAGGGTTAATGATTGGAGCAAATTAAATCATAAAATAAGCATAAGCAAGTTGTCAGAGAAATTGTCAGTAAAAAAAAATATTATAAGATTTGATATATAAACAGAAGACAAGGCAAATTTAAAAAAATTACGATATTACATTAACAAATTGGACCTGTATATTTTAAATTAAAATGATATATGTACAAGAACAAAAATAGAATATAGATTTTAATATTGGTAAACATAATACATGCATTTCTATATGTCAAATCTATGTTGGAAAAGTATTAATATTGTACAAATGGGTTAATTTAAATATAATGACAGTGTTATACTTCTGGGGCATTAAGACTAAAAATTATAATTTACCTTAGGAGCATATGTGGTAAGCGGTGTTGGAGGCACGTAGGGGCCGGTGGGGTGCAGTAGACTTGTTGAATATGGGTAGCCGAGGCCGAGTCCGCTCCGATACAATGATGACATTTTGCCCACATCTTTGAACTGAAAACAAAGATAATATGCTCCAATTAATTTTGTCATTAAATGTTCAAATTATATAACTGTGTAGAGCTAATACTCAATATTATGTAATATTGTGGTCGACCTTGTGGTTCAAATTTGCGGCACCAGCAGCTGGTGCGGGTGCGGCGGCAGGTACTAGTGCACGAGCGTGTGTTGGTGCTGTGCTGTGTGAGCAGTGAGTACGTACGAGTGGGGCGTGCGGTACCAGCAGCTGGTGCGGGTGCGGCGGGTGCGGCTGCGGCGGCAGGTACTAGTGCACGAGCGTGTGTTGGTGCTGTGCTGTGTGAGCAGTGAGTACGTACGAGTGGCGCGTGCGGCACCAGCAGCTGGTGCGGGTGCGGCGGGTGCGGCTGCGGCGGCAGGTACTAGTGCACGAGCGTGTGTTGGTGCTGTGCTGTGTGAGCAGTGAGTACGTACGAGTGGGGCGTGCGGTACCAGCAGCTGGTGCGGGTGCGGCGGGTGCGGCTGCGGCGGCAGGTACTAGTGCACGAGCGTGTGTTGGTGCTGTGCTGTGTGAGCAGTGAGTACGTACGAGTGGGGCGTGCGGTACCAGCAGCTGGTGCGGGTGCAGCGGGTGCGGCTGCGGCGGCAGGTACTAGTGCACGAGCGTGTGTTGGTGCTGTGCTGTGTGAGCAGTGAGTACGTACGAGTGGCGCGTGCGGCACCAGCAGCTGGTGCGGGTGCGGCGGGTGCGGCTGCGGCGGCAGGTACTAGTGCACGAGCGTGTGTTGGTGCTGTGCTGTGTGAGCAGTGAGTACGTACGAGTGGCGCGTGCGGCACCAGCAGCTGGTGCGGGTGCGGCGGGTGCGGCTGCGGCGGCAGGTACTAGTGCACGAGCGTGTGTTGGTGCTGTGCTGTGTGAGCAGTGAGTACGTACGAGTGGGGCGTGCGGTACCAGCAGCTGGTGCGGGTGCGGCGGGTGCGGCTGCGGCGGCAGGTACTAGTGCACGAGCGTGTGTTGGTGCTGTGCTGTGTGAGCAGTGAGTACGTACGAGTGGGGCGTGCGGTACCAGCAGCTGGTGCGGGTGCGGCGGGTGCGGCTGCGGCGGCAGGTACTAGTGCACGAGCGTGTGTTGGTGCTGTGCTGTGTGAGCAGTGAGTACGTACGAGTGGGGCGTGCGGTACCAGCAGCTGGTGCGGGTGCGGCGGGTGCGGCTGCGGCGGCAGGTACTAGTGCACGAGCGTGTGTTGGTGCTGTGCTGTGTGAGCAGTGAGTACGTACGAGTGGGGCGTGCGGTACCAGCAGCTGGTGCGGGTGCGGCGGGTGCGGCTGCGGCGGCAGGTACTAGTGCACGAGCGTGTGTTGGTGCTGTGCTGTGTGAGCAGTGAGTACGTACGAGTGGGGCGTGCGGTACCAGCAGCTGGTGCGGGTGCGGCGGGTGCGGCTGCGGCGGCAGGTACTAGTGCACGAGCGTGTGTTGGTGCTGTGCTGTGTGAGCAGTGAGTACGTACGAGTGGGGCGTGCGGTACCAGCAGCTGGTGCGGGTGCGGCGGGTGCGGCTGCGGCGGCAGGTACTAGTGCACGAGCGTGTGTTGGTGCTGTGCTGTGTGAGCAGTGAGTACGTACGAGTGGGGCGTGCGGTACCAGCAGCTGGTGCGGGTGCGGCGGGTGCGGCTGCGGCGGCAGGTACTAGTGCACGAGCGTGTGTTGGTGCTGTGCTGTGTGAGCAGTGAGTACGTACGAGTGGGGCGTGCGGTACCAGCAGCTGGTGCGGGTGCGGCGGGTGCGGCTGCGGCGGCAGGTACTAGTGCACGAGCGTGTGTTGGTGCTGTGCTGTGTGAGCAGTGAGTACGTACGAGTGGGGCGTGCGGTACCAGCAGCTGGTGCGGGTGCGGCGGGTGCGGCTGCGGCGGCAGGTACTAGTGCACGAGCGTGTGTTGGTGCTGTGCTGTGTGAGCAGTGAGTACGTACGAGTGGGGCGTGCGGTACCAGCAGCTGGTGCGGGTGCGGCGGGTGCGGCTGCGGCGGCTGGGGCGCGTGTGGCGGCGGGTGCTGGTGCACGTGCGTGTGCTGATGCTGATGCTGGTGGTGATGCATCTCAGTCCGCACGGCCGTCACGGCGCCTGCTGCTGCCAGGAATCGGTTATCCAGCTCGCGTCGTAAGAGATCCGCGCCCGGGCCTGAAAAGCACCCCTCTACATGTCCAACAACAATATTTAACATTTTGTTCTTACATGACAGTAACATTTAAAACTAGCACAGTTATTCACATTTTGCTTTCGTATATGAAAATGTCATGAAGCTTTCCCAGCTTAACTTGCTACGGGGTTACGTTTTCGGGTTTAGGTTCAACTAAAATCGGATTGCAATGTGAAGCTGCGAACCTATACTGTGTCATGTTCCATTTCAAAATGCTGAAAATTACCATTAAACAATTTTCATGTAACTTACTACTTTGGAAGAGTGATTCGGCGGAGAATGGATTCGGATTAGGTGGCCCAAGCGGCGCACCAAACAGCGGAGGAGCTGGCGCAAACCCTGAAGGACGCTCCGCACCGGTGGGCCTGCTGGAAAGAGGCGTCAATAGCGTTATTAGAAATAAACAAATATACACTAAAGTTACTAAAGGTACTAACTAAAGGTACTAAAGTTAGTAGATTCATCGGCATGCATGTAATCGGTATATATGTTATCTCCATATTATTATATTTATTTTATGTATCATTTTGTCCTGATTGACTAATTCATCGACGCTAAACTACTGTCGGCTAATTTTAGCATTTGATGTCATAATTATGTGCATCAACGGTTGTATGGAAGTTCCTCATTTTCAAAGTAAAGATGCACGAAATTTCATAAAACTGCTTCAGGTTAGAATAAATGTACAAGTACAAACATTGTTAAGTATTATAAAAAGATAAGAAGTTAGCATTAAGTGATTTCTGGTATTTTTCCAATAACCCTGAATGTACATGTGGTATCAAAAAGGCCAAAGGATGCTGACTATAGATTATGTGTACTCACGTCACCCCCCAGTGCGCAGGCGGTTTGGCACTCGAACTGATGCTGGGCACGGTCGGCACTGGCGCCAATGAGTGCGTGAGGTGAGGCGCGGTGGGTGCGGCCGGCGTGGGCGTGGGCGCGGCCAGCGGCGCCGACAGCGGCCCGCCCAGCGCTGGCGCCAGTGGCCCGCCCAGCGGCGCCGCCAGCGGAGCGCCTAACCCGCCCAGTGGTGTCGCCAGTGGACCCGACAGTGACACCGGCAGAGGACCCTGAGGTTTATACAGTTCATGTCTTTCTGTCCGAACCTTAAATTATAAAATGACAACATAATTATAACAGTGCGTGGATACTATACATCTTGAATGGGTAAAGTATAACACAACTGATGTATATATTTTTCAACTACTCCACATAATGATGTTGGGAACTGTGAGTAATCCGTAAACAATTCTCGAGGCTCACCGGTAATGGCGCAGCTAGTGGAGGAGCCAGCGGAGCGGTGAGCGGTGCCACGAGAGATGGGGCCAACGACGGCACAGATGCGGCCACTGACGCAGGAGTGCTGCGAGACAAACTGCTGATGTTGCTGTTTAAACAAATATAATTGGTTTGACAAAATATAATGTTTTACATGAAACCAGTTACTTTTAATACAAATGACAAACTAACAACGAAGATTAGAGGCTGCGAAGAACTACCGTATGGAACGACAAGGATTAGTTTCCTTTATAGTGATCAAAGAACATTTTATTCACTCGTTTAATTTATAATTCATGAATGTGAGTACTGTGTAGACTACATTATACCTTGCAGGGTGGGTACATTATCTACAAGCTATTTGGCTATCTCAGATATTCCATATGACGTTCAAAAAAATGTCTAAACTGACGTTGAGCTACACAATGATTTAATTGATGCATGCATTAATTAAATATTGACTTGTAAAATATGTAACAGTGACCATGGACGCTGTAAATGGTCCGAAACGTCGGGATTAATAATATCAATATATCGCGATAAAATCCGTAAAAAGTAGTTTTATTTCAATTGTAAAAGTGTCTTTAAAATATTATTTACAGAAATAAATATCATTTATCATGAGGGTCGTCAGTTGCAATAAATTAGCTGAAAGTTGATAGTATGGCTCTTTCTTTAAAGCTTCGTTCCAGAAATTATCCTATATTACTACCAGTCCGCGTCCTTACACTGGCATTTAACAATGATGTTGGCTTCAAATCCTCACTTACTGTTATAATTCATTAGGAAGTATTACTAATTCGTGAAGTTTAACTTACTTTCTATTGACGAAATCAATCTTAATTCTCAAAATACTCATATACATTAGGTCGAACTAGCTTTTATCTTGCCTGTATAATATTAAGGATATATACCTAAAACTTTCACGCTCCCTGTTTGGACTAGGTCCGCGCGGGGAATACGAGAGCGCCGCACCCGCCGCACCCGTGGAGCCTGGCGTATGTGGACGAACACCCTTTGGTGTTTTTGGTGCAACCAGAGGTGACGCGGATAAACTCGTTCTCTGTAAAAACGTGAGTTGTAGTCAATGTCTTTATTTATTATTTTTAACAGGAGTCAAGCCTGTCATAAATCATTTGACTGTTTTTTTACTATTAAAATATATAACATTGAATTGTCATAATAATTCAAGATACATACCGTGTCGGCAGAGTTCCTCGGTGAAGCCGCAGCAGGTGGTAGGTAAGGACTGTGTTGCAGTGTGGTGGCGTATGGCGCGTATAACGGAGGGTAAGAAGATCCCGTGTACACAGCTGGGGGCGGATAACCATTTGAAGCTAGAGTTGAAGACACGATTGGACTCTCAGTACGCACGGGTAACTCACACGATGAAGGTTGCCTCGAATCCACGACGGGAGGTGCAAGGTGATGGCTACTAATGACATTGCTACTTGACGTCACCAGTGTCACGTTAGTAGGTGTACAACTTGACGTTGGTAATGAATCCACATGATTGCTCGACATGTGGGAGGACACTGGCGTGGCAATTGAAGTCGGTAGTTGTAATATAACACTTGGGTGTGTTTTAAGGCTTGGGGTGAAAGAAGACATCGTGGTACTTGTAATAGAAGCTAAAGTAGACGGAGGACCAATGTGATTTGGCGTCAAATTCGTTAAGGAACTGGGGTTATTAACAGGAAGTTGACTCGAGAGATTTGTAACGGAATGACTGTTTATTGGATGACTCATGTGAGGGACAGGAGGTTGATTTGCAGCAGAGGACTGAATATGACTCGAGGAAATGTGATTGGATATGCTGAAGGGTGCAAGATGTGACGGTCTGTTTGTATAAACTGGTTGAACGGAATGTTTCTGTAAACTCGACTGACTCTGGTAAGCTATTGAATGACCGTGAATACTGGAACTTATACTGGAGTTTACATGACTAGACCCGATCGACGGGGTAGGATAAGGGCGAGAGGTCGGCGCGGCCGGAGAAAGTGACCGTCCCGTGAGAGTTTGACTCGGAAGACAGCTCGGAATTGAAGAAGGCGCCGAATGTGGCGTTACGCTTTGCGACACGCCATTAACGCGGTTCGAAAACGAGGTAGGAACGGAGGGATGAGACTGAGCTGCCACCGGTGGATTTCGAACGTCATGGCCGGGCATCACGGGATGCGCCTGTGAGTGTGGGACGCGGCTCTGTAGACTAGGATGGGGGGCTATCGCCGAGCTGGCTGAGAGATGTGGTGGCCGCGGTGTGTGGTGCGTTGTGTGATGTGTGTGGAGGTCCAAGGGAGCTGGAGGCTGTTCGGGAGGTTCGGTTCGCGTTTCATGGTTCGTGTGCCGGTAGTCGGGCAATGCAGCGGCAGCATGCGATTGAGACTGAGATTGATAGGCGGTATGCGAAGGGAACAGGGGAGAGGGGGCAGGAGGAGCTGGAGGGGCGGGGGTTGGACTGTCTGCTGAAGCCCTGGCACCCGGCTGCAATTTGCTATTGCTGGCGGGGCGTTCAGGTGTGTCTGGCCCAGCCGCGCCAACGGGCCGCGCTGGGATTTGGGTTGCAGCGTGGCCATCGAGAGCAGGAATGTGCGCGCCATTGGGCCGGTGCGGTGTGTCGGCTCGGAAGGGCGGCGGTGGCAGCGCGGGTGGCGGCAGGGCTGCAGGCGCGGGTGATGGCGCAGGCTGTGGCAGTGGCGCCGGTGCGGGACTGGCGCTGCCACCCACTGGCGCGCGTGACAGGGCGAGCGCACCGCCGCTGCCACCCCGTGCTACCAGTTCATTTTTGGCGCTTCCACCTGTAGCTGGCGCGCTGGCCACCCGGAAAAGAGAGCCTGCGTCCGATCCCTGAAAAAAATACGAATATAGTTAGGTAAATTATTTTCTTCAAAATTATAAGAGAAGTCAATCATCAACTTAGATCTAGTACTTACATCTTCCATTGATGCGTCGTGGTACCTTGGAGAAGCATTTCTGCTATTTTCAGGACTCGCCTGAAATAAAAAAAAGTTAAAATAAAACTTACAGTAAAAATAAAGATTATCGTAAAGTAGGTATAGATAGAATATTGTTTGCTTAGAGTTCGGGTATGGATGTTTGTTTTGTACTTAGATTTTTTTATTATCACGTACCTACTGTAAAAGGAACATTCCGAGTGCGAGGCAACATTAAGTTGCAAGGGTGAAGAGTCATAGATATAATGATGCTTTGTTTATTACTGTTAGCAACACAACATTCTGATGTTTTTTTATAATATTAAAGGAGTTTTAATTGTTTTAATAACCTTTAGTCTAAGACGATAGTTTAACTGTTCAACCACTTGTCTTCAGGTTTAATAAAGTGTGTCATAAGAAATTATTGCTATATTTGACGATTTTATGGTCGTGGTTCGAGTGTCGGACTGCTGATCATGAGGTCGTGGGTTCGATTTCCACAGGACACAAATATATAAGTGATAAACATAAATATTTGTGTCCTGATACGTTCCCTTAGTATAAGGTCTGCTTAGATTAGGACTAAATGGTGCTGTGTAAAATGCCCCAATATATTATTTTTTTTATTCCTGAGAATAAGTTAGATTTCACGTAAAGAATGGATTTAAAAATACGCAGACAACAGTAACATAAGAATTGCTACAGTGACAAAATTACCTAAGTTACAATAATCAAGAAGCACCTCGTAAAAAGGGATTGTAGTTCGAGGCGGAAACGCGTATTTTCACATTGTTAATGAATTATAAAAGTGGGCACTGCACCGCGACTGTGACCATTACCATGTTAAGGCTAAGCTGTCAGCTCGCATCAAGATGACGATGCTGCTGTTGAACGAGCTATTACAATAGAATTTAATTCGTTGTAGCAGCTTGTTTAATTTTTATCCTAAACTAGCCCGTCCCGGCTTCGCACGGGTGGACATAAGATCTATATAGCCTACGTTACTCAGGGTGAATGTAGCTTTCCAATGGTGAAAGAATTTTTGAAATCGGCACAGTAGTTTTTGAGTTTATTCATTACAAACATACACACAAAAATACAAATCTTTCCTCTTTATAGATCTACGTTTATTGAAGATACAAATGTATTACACGCACATGACGAAATTAAGTTTCCTTAGTTTTTTAAAAATATTAAACATTTTATTAAGAATATTTTTATCTGTTTTTTTTTTGTTCCTATTTGATTGTATCAATTAACGCACATAAATGTTAAAAAATTATGTAAGTAACTATAAACGTCATTTGGTGTTCACTATGCAATGTATGTCCATATAAGTACCAACTTATTAATGTGTAATTTATATGTATGAATAGATATCGTTTTACTTATAATTCTCATTAGCATCTCTTTGTGTCAGACGTGATTTCATCTTCACATAATGAATACGAAAAACCCGAAGGCGGTTATTGTGTTAGGTTTGAACAATAGGCTACATAGTGTGAATACTAATCATGCCGTGTCGGTATATGCTAATATACATGTATAACACTACTTATACGCTTAATATTTAGAACTTAGATATCTATTTCTTTATTGATAACCCTACCCTACAGATGTGGTGTTGTTCAAATTACAATAAATCATTCAAAAGTCCTATAAAGGTCTTTACATTTTCGCTGACTTTTCCAATTTTTAAAGCAAGTTTTCATATCTCTAGATCAATTTTTCAGGGTTCAAACCTATCGATTGGTTTGAAATATCACTGGTCAAATGGTGTATAGTAAAAAAGAAAAGCAGCAATTTTGTTTCTTTTTCTATTATATTACACTCTTCTCAAAGTTAAGGTTTTATCAAACCACCTCCGTTATAAAAAACCGGATGAACTTAAACTTGTATCGTTCGTTAAAAATAAGCAAATTTTAGTTATTTTAGAAAACCTGATACATTTATAAAAACCGTTCCATATTTTGGCCCTGTAATCGAATTGAAAAATAAGACAAAATCGTTGCGATTGTTGTAAATCTGTAAGGTTCCGTAATACATAGACGGTGAAGACGAAGTTATGACATTAGATTGAAAGGAAAAGAAAAAATATTACTTATAATAAACGATACCATAGATTAAACTATTCTAAAGAAGCACTTATTAGGAAAACGGAACTAGTATAACTATAACAAAAAAAAAAAAATCCATAAAAAATAATTTGACGAGCTGACTGACTTGTTATGACTTACGTTTATTTTAAATTTGTTAAAACACAATAGAGTTTGACACATCTATTTTCACTCAAGTACAAAATAATAGTTTCAACAAAATGTAATTAATGCTAACAATTTCTTGAACATAAAAGTTTATTTATTTTACGGCGCGGGTTTCAAGTATTTAAAGGGAATGGAAAGTAATTACCCGGTGGTATTTACGAGCTAGCGCCGAGAACGACTCAATAAAACTAGCTGGCTAACCGCGCCTTTTACGATGGACACAATTTAAGTGGCATTGTCTCTTAAATCTGATTTGCCTGGGTTGATTTAATATTCAATTATGAGTATGGGTTTTATTAATGTAGATAGGCAATAATAAAATATTTTTTGATAGTGATATTTTATACTTCTACTGTACTTTTTAAACTAGGGTGTTTAAAAAGTACAGTAAATAGAGTATTTAGTTTTACTTTACAAATATTTAAATCATCTCATTAAATTACACACCTTTTGCATAAAGGTTTATTAATGTTCATTATAATTTATAACTAGATAGGGAACACGTACTTTATTTGGATATCGTTTAAATATCAACAACGGGCGGCGCTGCCGGAAGAAATAGTCAATCGATATTATGAGGGGAACAAATCGTTTCGGGTGCGTTCCGGCAATTGAATGTTTAGCCTTATCCGGTGGGGGTGGGTCGTCGCTCCGCAACAATGGAGTGATAAATCAAGTATGGGCCGCGCGTGCCAGACGGCCGAGTGTCGTGCCGCATGCCGCCTGCCGGCACCCGGCCCAGCGGCGGCTTTGCAACCGGCCACTCAATACAATAAAGACACTCAAAGACACCGCCAGCCAGTCTGTTTATACATTCAAACAATTTTCATGTCACCGTTTTAGGCTGAACTAAATAGAATATCATACGGTTATCCTGGTAACAAATTACATAATACCTAATTGCTTTTATTTAAGTAGTAAACATTTATAAAACAAATAAATTTATGAATAAGTATTGGAAAAATAGCCTGGTTTTCCGGGTTGGTCTAATCTCGGTGTTGGGAAACAGAGGCTGCCTTGTCCATCAACGACACCAAATATTGGCTGGTTGTCAAAACTATGTTACATAAAAGATAATAATAATTTAGCACGATTAGCGCGATGACTGATGTCGTGTCGTCGAGTAATAATAGTTCCGTTTAGCCCACCTTCGAAGAAAATACACGCGACTCTAAATAAATCTGCCATAAAAATAAACGACCGCATTAGTCAACGACGTCAAAATAAAACTAAGAATATTTACACTAAAGCTTTAGTTCTTAGCATTGCTAAATTATGTTTAAAAATTTGTTTTTTTTTCTTTCTTTATGAAATCTCATTAGTAGAGTCGTTAAAGCAATTAAGTCAAGGTATTATAAAATAAGCTAACGTTTGGAACGCTGCGCACTTACACTACCGTTCATAAAAAAACAATCTTTTAATATGAATGAATTTACGATTCCGAATTAATTAATTTGTATTTCGAATTCAAACAGCGAAGCATAATCTGGCGATCCCAGCCTCAGGGCCGTTTTACCCGCCGCCTCCTCACCCAATGTTGAAAACGGGGAGCGTTGGAAAAAATGGCATGATAGCTTTTCGCCCCCTCATTCCAAATTCTAATACTTTCACAAACTTTTAATAGGATGGGACTTAAAATTCAAGGAGAATTTCATCTCCAAGCAAAGTTCAGGCAGACCATGTTGATCCCCCTCGCCTACGATGTTTTAGAGAAATAGAATAGATTTGCGTTCCATCAAGCTTGAACTTTATAATTATAAGGATTTTTATTACATTACTGCAATTTTCTGAAACATTACTGCGTATTTGAATGTCCTGCACTGCAATGTTATGTCATATTTCAGTTATTTGTTACAGTTTGTTTCAGTTAGTAGATGATCTAAATTAGTGTGTCGCTACTAGAAAATCAATTAAGTGAGCGCTAAATAAGACCAGTAGTAGATTCTATATTTTTTAAGATTTTCATAAATTACTTAATTTTACGTTTTCATTCTAGTTAGGTGTTTAAGTGTAAAATCAACACCAGAAATCGATCGAAAATAAATATGTTTCACATACTACTTATTGTAGCTAAGAGTTGTAGTCTGGCATAACAAAACAATATAGACGACCTCTGTGGTCTAGCGGTTCGAGTGCTGATCATGGGGTCGTGGGTTCGATTCCCACAGGATACAAATATTTGTGTGGATAAAACATGAGTATTTGTGTTTGTCTGGGTGTTTCTTATGTAGTATAAGTATGTATTTACAAAAAAAAAAAAGTATGTAAGTATTATATCCATTGTCTAGTACTCATAGTACAAGCTCTGCTTAGTTTGGGACTAGATGGTGTTGTGTAAAATGTCCCAAAAATATTATATTATTATTATATTTTTTTAAATTAAATTACCACCTACCACCACCACATAGTTATTCGTCATATTTTTTTACAGAACTGGTCTGATTTGAAACTGTTTTACAAAAATTCACTTCAGTAAGAAGTGAATTTTTTACTGCTAATTTATACATAATAAATATTTATTAGAGTATGTGTTAACACTGTAATAGTAGTAATTGACCATAATTAAGCGAATTAACGATGCGATCATTGTTAAACTAGTTAGTATGAAAAGTATGGTTATTAATAAACTGTAGGCGGGTTTTGCAGTATTCTTTTTAGCTTTTCACGAATTATCTACCTACAGTCTAGTCTGTCTTTTGCATTTAAATCTGTACCGTTTTCATAAAACTTTTGTTCGGTGTTATTTTCATCCTTCATGGTGCGTAAAATGTAAGCCGTAAAATATAATAAGATCTTTTGTCTGCGGATCCTGAACTCCAAGCTATAGAGCTTATTAGCAATTATATTTAAGAAATGAAAACATGAATCATCATCACCCTATATCAAACTATATCATTTTCCTTGGTCCTGCGCCTCTCGCATCCAGTTTGAACCCGCGTCTTTTAAAATATAGTCGACCCATCTCGCTACAAGACGACAATGCTTCACTTGGCTCTTCTTGACCACCAATCAGTCAACGTCACAACATAAATGTATTCAATTATTAATTGTTATGAAGAATTTATCGTAATAAAAGACAATCTATCTAATACTATGGACAAACCCTATTCAGCTGGTTTCGAAAGGTTGGAGTCAACTGATCGGCGAGTGGTACCTAGCTATGATACGGATAATACCGCTGTTTGTATTGCAAGTGCCATAAAATTTCGAACGTAAATTGTACCGTACTTGTTGTAGTACCTATAACAGTAGTAATAAGCTAAGGCAAAGTTTGCATTTCGGTAGTTCGTGACCAACCGCAATAACCATTCCATTAGTTTTTCAATGCGAATATGTGTAAATTAAATATGAATTCTATAGCAGGTTGTATCCATTGTTCAAGTTAATCACACCGAAGTGGGGTAAATGATGCCGGTCACGTAAGGCATTATGATAAACATTGTAGGTAGGACACCAGGATTTTTAATTATTTTTATTTGTAATCAATCCGAAATGGTCATTTGATTTATAAAATCATCCGTTTATATACGAAAATATTGCGTAAATCGTTTGTCAATTATGAATATTGAGGTGTTTAAATATATTTTTTCCTCAATCTATTCGTCGTCACGTCATAATTTACCTGTTGTTCTGGTACATTATCCTTGGCTGGCGACGGTCTTTTGCATTCCTTATCAGGTTTGAAGGTAACAGTTGCTTTTTGTATCTTATTCCCTGTCACCGACCTGTTACTTTCCGTCTTTTGTTTATTTTTTTTAGTTTTGCTTTCCTTTTTGCTGCTGCCTTCTCCATTATTTTTAGGCGAATCTTTGATCCTCACTATGGTGACTTTAGTTGACTTCTGGTGAAACCAGAAACTTTATATTTTCAAATATATAAACCATTTAACATTAACATTCATACCTAACCACTTTTCACTGTATTGAAACTGTTGTCACAATTTTATAATACTGATGATCTGTATAACCTTGTTTATTAGTTTTATTAAACTTTGACAGTGCACTCAACATTTATAAACAGAATTAATAAGGTGCTATCCACTTTTTCACTGCAATCCGTTATCACTGTAATCCAAAGAACAATACGTATCCAAGCGAATAGCTCAACAAAACAAAAATAACTATGTATTGCGATCGTATACGAGACAAAGAAGATCCAATGACAAACAACGAATAGTTCGCCCGACGTGCGGGGCGAGAGTGCGGCGCGCTCCGCAGCCGGTCGTCGGCCGCTGTTGCCCGCGCCCCGCGCGTCGCGCACGCGCCACCCGCCGCCCGTCCAACATACCGTCTCGTTAAATATTTTTTGCTTTGCACATGTATAATGTTGACAGATACCAATTTACGTGACAGAAAATATGTTAAAAACATACATAACTAATTTAATTTAATGTTAACTTTTTAAATAGATTTTGATTTTGTTATAAAATACGTACCTATAACGTATAAAACTAAATTCATGCTTTCATTATTTAAATATGTTCGCAATATTCCGAATAAAGACTGAAGATGAAATTTTTAAAATATTCTTTCCTTATAAAGACAGAAAAATTTGAAAATTTTCCCGGTAATTTGAAAAATCGGGAGATCTGAGTTTTTATTTTTTTTCTGTGGGTTTTTTGCACTATTTAATAAAACCCTAGATCTTGGAGCCCTGTCGGGTAAACTATTATTCTAATTTAATACTTTAAATAGTTAATATAATTAGCAAAGAATTTTAGCACCCCAATTTACAAAGATATTTGATTTGGGCGTCCGTCGTCGCTTCCGTAGAAGCCTGCATAGCCAATATACCACATTAAGATTTCTTCTGGTAGCAGAATAGACAGAATTCTCGTTTATAGGCAAGGCTATGTGTGGCTAGTTTAGGCAAGGTTCATTTTTTTTAAGTCCCTCTTTAAATTTACCTTCAGGATTTACTGTTATAATGATGTATGTGTTACGGTAAGAGTGAATAATTGAAGATTATTAATAATTATCTATTATTATTAATAATTACCGAAAGTCGAGGTTAAAGTGATAAATGTACATAAGTAACGCTCAAGGACCAAAAACAGCTCACAACGCGTTGTGGTCAATTATATTAGTTGAGCTCCAATATGCAAGGAATTATAAAAACTAAATAAAATTAAAAGTCGTACTTAGGCCAGGTTAGGTTGTTAGGTTTTTTTTTAATATATTCAAAAACTAAAAGTAATAAATTTCGATCGTTTATTCACATTTACCAAAACATGTGGTATTATTAATAATTTTGTAAAAATATTAATAATTTTCAATTAATCAGATTTACCGTAACATATGCATATGTAACACTAGGTAGGTACAATTTTTATGACATAGGTACATATACCGTGAAACGCATAGCAGCCGTCGGTAGGAATAATAACACATTCGCGAAAAGCAGTAAAACTGCCATAAACCGATTTATTTATATACGTTTTATAACTTATTGCTTTACGACTGCGATTAATGCATTCGTTGTAGGCAAGCTATAATCAAGTCAACTGACCGTAATATTGATAAATTTGTATTACAGGTTCTCAAAAAGTTATCCATACTGGTAATAATACTCCTTGGGCTCAATAAAATTCTTTGTTATCTCCCTACATATTATATTATTTCTCGAAGTTATTTTTGTTGTATGATATATCTCCTCAAAATTAATATTTTCATACTTTGAAGATTATTTTTCCTTCTAATGATGAAAAATAAGTTTGAATAAGTTTTAGATAGGTGATTTTTAAATTGGTGCGAAATAGTCGCACGGGTTAGATATGACCCGTGCGAATATTTCATTACACACGTTTAGGAGCCGAGGCAGCTAGCTACAAATATAAAAGGTGCAAACATACCTGATATACTTTTATTATTATGACCCCTC
The DNA here is from genome assembly GCA_964056405.1 of Acronicta alni. Classification (NCBI taxonomy): domain Eukaryota; kingdom Metazoa; phylum Arthropoda; class Insecta; order Lepidoptera; family Noctuidae; genus Acronicta; species Acronicta alni. The sequence continues at coordinate 7,759,396 of OZ043927.1, read as the reverse complement.
TATTTCCTCAAAAACACCATAACTACTATACTATAACGTTTTTTTTTTTCATTTACATTAATGTTGTATAGCCTAAATCACGGTAATATTACCTAAACGCAATGTTAAAATAATATCTACCTATTTAAAATACCTATATATGCAGATACCTACTTATAAGCGTAATAAAACTTAATATAAAGAAAATAAACTGTGGATTAGTAAGCGGTAGGGATAAGCAAGGTAAATGTCCACTCGCATCATTGAACAAACTTCTATTAACACATACAAAATAATATTGAAAAAATATAAGCCTCCCCAATGAGAGAAATAGAATATTATAACGGGGAATTGTGATCTCACGTAAAATATCAACGTATAATACCGAGGGGAAATTAAAATTATATGAACGAATTTCTTTGTTTAAATAGGCCCTAAAAAATTGAGTCGAAGAGATATACCAATGTAAACAAAATACATTTTAGGCAAGTGGTTTGGGAAATTGATTTCCAAACTACTTGCCTAGGAGCATTTTACTTATAATAACATTGTCCGATACTAAAGATCAATATTTAGTTATACTCAGGCTACTCAATTAATACTTTTGTTAAATCTAATGTAAGAATTGATACGTTTCTTAAACCTAATTAATGAAACAATTAAAAAACTAGCCATGATTTCAGAAATAAAACATCTTCAGTAGCAAGTTGCATTTCCACAAAAGGTGCTTTTCGGGTCACAAGAACCAAGAAACACAAAGGCCTATGTGTAAAGAAAAGCAGCTTTGTAGCAGTAGATCGATCCGCATAGTTTTTCTTATAGCCATGAGACCTTTAAATAGTATTTTGTAATATTCTTTTGTGTTTAACCACAAACCTACAATTCATATGCTGATAACAAAACTTAGATCATATTCAATTTCACATGATAAATTGGAATGAACCAATTGTTACGAGCCGGGGGGCATGAGTTTATATTTTGTAAAATTGAAACGTCCCGAACGGCAGTGAGCCGGAAATTCGCTCGCTCGCGACAGCCGTGCTGTTGATTTTTTCCTCTGAATTTTCCACTTACGGTAGCAATAAAAATTAAAAAAGTTTTTTTAATTAAAGCATCGGTGAACCAGTTTTATTTTTAATTCTAGGTATATATCAATCATACAAACATAAGTAAGTATGTACACATTGTACATACTTATGTTTGTATGATTTGTACACATTGTACACTGCCTACGACAAGTTATCTGGGGATACGGTAGTGTTCCTGCCAAGTGGAGCAAAAAAGGCCGTACGGCTGTGCCTTTAGAAGAGGACGCTCGAAGTCATTCAGGACATCTTCGAGAAGCCTGAATTTTCAGTTACCAAGAGGGCAGAATATAAATTAGGTAGGTATTCGGAAATTATATTGTCTTTGAACCTATAGTTTCAGAACTAATAGTTTTGCAAGTCCCTGAATTTTGTCACTGACACTCACTCACTTACTGCAAGAAGCAGAAACCCAAACATTGAATTTTTAACACAATTATTACTTATACCATATGTAATTATATCATCAGGTATATGTAATTATATCATAAAGACGCCCACCACCTCAGTCTACCCGTGACCATGGACGCTCCGAAATGTTGGGATTAATAATATCAATATACGCGATAAAATCCGTAAAAAATAGTTTTATTACAATTATTACTGTTTAGCCTATGAAGCAAAGGAAAAACTTAACCTAAAACATACCGCAAATTCAGTGGAAATAATTTTCTTAACATAATATTATAGGGAATATTATGCATAAAGCTGGAAATTTGTCTGGAATATTTTTTTCCCAAATCTCTATTGTCGTCACATTGTACCCGAAAGGTTTTTTTTATCTAGTTCCTATTTAAACCGATAAATATATAAAAAGTGCAAAATAATAGAAACTTACGAAACGCATCACCATTGGTCGCGAAGAAGTGTGACATTATATGACACAACATTAGATTGAAACGCCTACAGTAAACAACGGTTACAAAATATACGGGACGCATCATGTGGTGTCATCTAAAGGCGGCGTTTGAACGGCACAAAATTATTCAATGTTTTTAATACTATTTAAAAAAAAAAACCTTTCCAAGACTATCTTTTTGTATTTTTTGGCATTTTCCATGCTAATATATTAAAGTTATTTATTAGCAAAGGAAAAATTCGACTGCGGGTGTACCTAACCAGAAGACTTGCTAAATAACTTTAATTTCCAAGACTATTATATTTTTCCCTACGTTACCTATATGCATAGATGTAAATAATAAAATAAAATAAATCAGGCATATTCCCTATAAGGAAAACTGGCTCCCTGAATAATGGAGTATGGATTGCTTGAAATCTAACAAAAATGTCCTATGTATACAATTAAGTTTTGTCAGTGCATTGATTACGCAGATTGAAATAACCACTTCGCTCCTCTCATATCTTGTTAATGGTGCAATAAAAACGACGCTTATCGATTTATCCGTCCGTTAAGAACGCTTCAGGGCATAATAAATTATCCAAACAATGTTGCGACAGTCAAGGTAAGTTACAGATCTCAGCCGGCGGAATTACATAATGACGAGATTTGTTAACAACCCACTTGTGAAATGAAAAAGTAATTAACACTTACGGATACACTAGTGTATAGTTTTTGTCACTTGGTCCTTAGGGACCCGCTATCTTGTCGGGCTTTTTATTATGGAAGAAAAGTAGAACCTCAATACACATCGCAATTCTCGACTCCTTCTTGTAATAATAAAAGCACTTCATAGTTCAACAAAATGAGACTAAACGCAGAACAATAAAATCACATGCGATGTTTTTATTTGTCGAATGAAACCCCAACAACGACAAACAAGGGTGAGAGATACGAACGGGAGGTACTGGTATTGAGAGTCAGACAACGACCGCAGGATTTATTTCGAGCCTCATTCAATTTGCGGTAAACGTATTGTAGGATTGCGTTTTTGTATCGTTCCTTTGCTGTAAAATATTATTTTGTAAAAAAAAATTTGACATTTCAGCTCAAGTATGTGCCTATTGTTCACAAAATTATTTATTTACCTATTTAGGCTTTAGTTTACCTATGTAGGACCTCTCCTAAAATGTGATCAAATTCAGCACAATAATGATGCCTGCCGTGTCGAAGTAAAACTTTGAGTACCTATACTTATGAAGTTAATTAATATTGTTTCTGTTTGAATTGATTACTTTCTATAAGTATTCGTATAAGTGCATAAAATTGACTTTTATGTCGCGATCGACTATTATAATAGAGGACGTGTATTTCTCGTACACAGTCCCGCCGCCGCCCGCCACCATTGCCGGCTTGCCGTCATGACAAATAATGTAGTCGGGACCTTGGTATGCGCTTGACATGGTCTCGGTATGCCGTTCGTATGTTGCATCGTTGTCAGGCCAATCAGGAAACGGCATTAGAAACTACATAATGTAGTGGTTAGTGAAGCTGTTAAGTATGGAGAAGAGAAAGCGACAGCAAAAATTTGAAAGTGTTTCCATAGAACAGAAGACGAGGCGCTCAACAAAGCGAATGCAAAGTAACGCACAAGACAGAAATACGTGACTTGTATCTGCTCAATCGGAATATTCGGAATAGTGATGAGGATGAGCAAACTAAACAATAATTGTGTAATGAGTTTTTAATGTGCATTATTATTTACCGTAGAAAATTGTTACTATACTGTATTATCGTAACATGATATGTTACGATACGGCAAGAATGTAATCAAAATGTAAAATCAACAAAATCTGCGTAACGTACTACACGGTTAGTAAGAGCATTGAAGAGGGTGTAGAAATTACAGATGCGGGGTGGGCGCTGCAGTGGAGGATGCAGCGCGAGGAGACATAAAATTTTCAACGACCACGTTGAGTATCTGACGGCATTATCTAGCTGTTTGCGAGTGCTCCGTCGCTTTCATATCTTTTGAATAAAACTTAGTGTAATATTACTTTTCAGAGATTGCACACGTATTTTTATATCAACATTTAAGGCTTCAGATACATTTTTTTTAAGAAGGATAACCTGTAGTCCTTATACGATGACTGGATGAGTTTACTCCTAGAATGAACATCTGTATCTGTATATACTGTTTAAAATAAATTTACTATCAAAGCAGTTATAAACATTACTTGTAATTAAAATTAAATTGACTGAATTATTTGTGAACTCAACAATTACTATATGTATATACAACACCTACATTGTGCAAAGAGGACAAGCTAATATCCAGTGTCTATGTATTCAGAAAAAATCAACGTGTGTAGGTTGTAAATAAAACTACTAAAAATATTTAAAATTAAATCTATATTCTATATTCTCTAGAAACGAACTTAGAATTCAAGTGCTTGGTACTTGATCGTAATTTCAAAGAAGGAACTAAGGAAAATTATTAAATGTATAACTCGAGGGAAAAGAAAATGATTTAAGTATGAGTGAGAGTAAATAATATGGTAAAGACGAGTAGATATAAAATAAGCGAGGTAGCTGGTAGAGAAGCGGGCGGGGACAGGGAGCACTGACAATCTCGTTATAGATGTGAATAAATAATGAGTAAGCATTAAGCTCGCCTTTCCCGCGCAGGGGCGGCTGCCGAGTTGCCTTTGTTGTCGGCGCTGTTTACTGCGCCGGGGATTGTGCCCGCCGCAAGCCCAATTTATTCCGCTAATCGAGCCTCACCTCGCTCGGCTTAAATTAATTAACAACGACTTAACCCTACCATATAAAATTTACATATGAGTTTGTGTTGATATAATTATTATGTACTTATTGTACTTTTTTGGAACTTTAGTACCACTACCAACCTTTATACACAAAAAACTATTTTAATTATAACACTTCCAGTCTATTTAATTCCAAAATCGACTATTTTAAATCGAAAATTTGCTCGACATTATGCGACTGACTTTAGCCTAACCCCTAGGACTGTAAATAGGATACTGTTGATGATGCACGAGGCAACAATTAACGGTATTACTGTGTGTTATATAGGTTGAATGCGTTGCAAGGTATTTGTTTTGTTTATTCATCAGAAGAGTGACCGGCACGAAGCATGTGTGTGTTGTTATACTTCAAAGGGAGGCGCTGATACGTGCACGCCCACGGACCAGGTGGACACGTCCGACATTCCGCAGACATAGCGCACTGCCAACAAAGTTTAGAGTAGCGCCTAAACTATTTAATCCGACTTATGTCGTTCACCGATTCGATATAATCATGCGTGAGAATAATAATTTATGCAGGGAGTCATATATTAACATAAATGCAACAAAGGCAGCAAGCAGCAGTTTGCCACATTTTCAAATATCATCAAAACGTTGTCTGTTAACTTGGGAGCTATTTCGCCAACAAAGCGTTGTTGCATAAGAGGATTCGGTCAAAGAGAAAGAGAATTTCGACGCGGGCTTTGTGCGCCAAATTGAATTGAATGTCATACATAACGCATTCCGCAAGCTCAAAGGGAGTGTAATTGCGATCTGGCGGCTCCATTTAAAATGTATCCGTGCAAATCTGAGCTAAGCACGGCGTACGAGGCATGAGCCGACATGGCTTCACGACGCTAGTAACTGGTAACCAGTGTTCGCGTTGCAAATCGCGCGCCCATCCACTCGTGTCGCTTTGCGCGACTTGGTCGTTTGCCAGCCGCTTTGTTTTATCGCTCTCGCGAACTATTTGGCATCTAAATAATGTTTCATTTAATGATACAGAAAAATTACATCAGATATTTCAAATGTGTCATCGCTGACAGTTTTAACAATGATTATTTAATACTACTCATTTTATGACAATGACTATAATTATGTTACCATTATTTGGTTTCACTTGAGTGTATTTCAATAACACGTAAAAACAATATTTACCAAAACCGTGAAAAGATCTTAACTCCGAGCTGCTGCTGAGAAATTAATAAAAAACCCAAACCTGTGCGATCGAACGCAGCCGAACAATTAATCACGGTTGACTTTATTTGTTTTATTCCCTAATAAAATAATATCGTCGTAAAAACGAGCAACAAACCAAAAGAGATAAAGAGAGAACATAATAAAAACAGTGCAATTTTAGGGGTATTTTGTCGAGGTTATATCCATAAAGCGAGTGGAGTGAGGGTGGGCACCCCCACCGTCGACCCACCGCTGTGGGTTGTAATGAATAAACTGAACCGGGAGGTTCTTTCATTTTATTTAATTCCGCAATGGGAGCGATCATACCTGAAACACTTAACAAACTGATTTGTCAGTTGTCCTTTTTATTCAGTTTTGTTTATTTATGAGCTTACTAAACCTTTTTGCTCGGATGTAATATTTAAACTATTTATATGTATAATATTGAAGGCTTTTGTGAACTACAGATAAACGTATAAAAAAACTAGGTAGGTAAAAGATTATTATTTAAAACCTATTAATAAGTAATCGAATTATGACAATCACTCATGAATTCTCCAATAATATTGTAATTTTGATAAGTAATTAAGTACTACATGAAAATGATTCAATCCAATGCACATAAATTAAAAAATAATAACAAGAACATTAAATTTAACAGCAACGAAATGGAGTGGAGAATATTCACACACAGCAAAAGTAAACCTGCGCTCGGAAAATATTTCTGCGAAACATGAGAGCTGTAAAGCCCTGTAGAACAAAGGTATTAAAGCGAATTTTCAAGCTCGCTCGCTGGAAATACAGGGAAAAGCGACTCTATGGCACCACTAACTCATTTTGTTTGCTCTCCGTATAAAAATGTAGTTTGTTTCTGAGCGTTTGTAAACGGAGCGCTGACAATAAAATTGTGGGTGGTTTATGTTATTATGATTTTAGATTCTGTACACATTGATTTCAGCTTGTAGATATTGTCGTTTCTATAATTTGTTTTTGTGGTATTACATACTCACAATTTATTATTCAATGCAAACTAGTTACTTATACACATTTACGTAGTTAATTTATATTATTTTATATATGTATAGTAAATGTATAATAGATGTCTTATTTATAATACTCAATTTCAGATCAATTTTGTCCGTTGGCCTAGTGAGCATAAGTGAGTATGTTTTTATGAGAGGGATTTAATAATATTTAATAAATAGTGCATTACGCTAGCCTGGTACGAATCCACAACTTTCACGAGCTTTTATTCTATGCTATATGATATTGTCAGACTATAACGATTATACAGCATTGTTTGTTAGCATAAACTATAAAAACCGACCGCCACATTGTCATATAAATAAAGCGGCCACAATTTTATTAATGTTTACGTGACTAACATTTTCTTTTGTCACTATATACTAATACATACCATTATAATTATTTAAAGCAGCTCTTAAAATGTTACGCGTTTATTTATCTAAAATCAACACAATAAGAAAATAAACACAAAGAATTTAAAAGCAACGACGACGGACTATGTCGGCAGATCACTTGTTTCAAAATAAATTTACGTAGTAACGTGAGTTGAAAATAGAGAGGGGAAACTAAGCGAAACGGCGAAGAGCAATGAGGCGATGCATAAAGTCGCTTCGAGACGAAGTATAAAACAACAAAGTGGTAGAGGCATCTCGCTCGCCCGGCATAAAGAAGAATATAATAATCTGACATGACGAACACTAAAGCGTCGCAAAATGTGAGCTCAGAGTTCATATTGTAGCATAATGATATGTTACATGTTTACATTTTCTGGTAAATATCATAAAACATAACCAAAGAAAAAATTTAACAGAGGTATTAGTAAACCATCACATTCAACAAAAACAACGCAAGTGAAGGGAATTAAGTGTTGGATTAATGGTTTCGACGACAAATTACTATAAACGATGGTCGTGATCGTAGGCGTGGGACTGGGAGTCGAGTAAAAGTAAGATGGGGACGATAACGGCGTGTCGGCATCGATAAGGAAAATAATTTATTGTACGACGTGGGGTAAAATACAATATAAACACTATTTGGCACTAAGAAACAAGATAATCATGCTATTTAGCATTTTTATGGGTTTAGAAGAATGGAATATTTACTTGTTCACGATGTAAAATGTTAATGTCGCTTTCATACTAATTTAGCTATTCATACGTTTTTTGTTTTTCTCCACATATAGGTATACTAGCTGTTAGTATGTAACAGCTTTAGTGTTACATACTAACAGCTTTACTGTTAGTATGTTTCACCCGCATCTCTTAGGCCTTTTTGAGACAAAAGATAGGCTGTCCGTCTCCAAGGTCTATTTCTAATTTCATTAAAATCGGTTCAGCTGTTTTGGCGTGAAAGCGTAACAGACAGAGAGTTACTTTCGCATTTATAATATTAGTAGGGATGGTTTCACAATCCTAATAAGGCTGAAGTTAAAAAGCATTTCCCAAGTAGAGTCACATAGTATTATTGTAAAGGAAATTTTAATGCTTTTAGCTTGCAGTAAGTATTATTTTTATAGTCCCCATAATTTTGATTACTGTGTATGGCGGTTTTTATGACCTTATAAAGAGTGGTTTCTGGTCTTCGAATGATAAATGGTATTTATTTCTGTAATATCTCTTACACTCAAGCCAAATTACCGTAGTTAAAGAAGTCAAAGATGATTATTTGTTTCTACGTATAATAGACGCCACTCAGTACACTACTGCTGGGCTGAAAATGCCGTTTTTGGTGAATCCATATAAATATTACAGAATGCGAAATTACATAACTCTGTGTCTGTTTATTTGTTTGTTACATTTTTACGCGTAAAACGCTTAATTGGAATTTGAAATAGATTGGACCGTGGAGAAAGACAGGTCATAGGATTTTAGTATTAAAAGTCCTTTGGGTTGAGAGAGAAACCGGGGACAAAAGTCTGTAATAATAATATTATAACTAAGCTAATCATTGACATAATAAAAATTGCCAAGGTAGGAATTGCTAAAGGTAGCCTTTTTAGCTTCAGTCATTCATTCTTTTAGTAAATCAATACAAATGTAGATGAAATTAAGTGTTATAATAAGTATAAACAAACAATGCTTGACACCAAATATGAAATGCATTTCGAGTCAACAAGTAATTAGCATCGCAAGTTCAGTTAAGCTCGGGCGACAGCTCGCTTGAATGAGTCCGTCTTGGAAGTAATACAATCAGTGCAGCGGTGTGGGGAAGTGCTGCGGTATATTTAAACACCTGTCATCCCCCTCGTCTCTCTATGGGTCGCCTAACTTAGATTACTTCATAATAATTCCTTGAAATTTCACTCTTGGCGGATTATACAAACTACTGTTGTCGGAATGGTCGTAGAACGGTTAAAGTCAGACGGGACAGTGTATTCTACAATTTTATCACATTGTAGTCGCGTAACGTGTTTGTTTTCCCGGTTCGTCGGGCCACTAACAACCTAGACGCATAACGACTGTCGACTCTGAACCGTTAAGTGTTATCTTTGTGCTTTTGAAACCTTCTTACTGTCACTTGTATATAATTCCCATTTCATGCATTGCAAATATAACCTCGGAGGTATCTATAATTTTATATGTATAAGTATACAGAATTATTTAGTGGAGACGGGTGGATGGATGGCGATATTTTATATAAAGGACTATTATTAATGGCTCGTTATAATTATTTAACAAAGCAACGCTAAGGTAACAGTAACTCCAGTTTTTAACAAGAAATCTTAACTAAAATTATAAATGTGATAGTAACTCTGTCTGTTAGTTTATTACTTTTTCAGCCGAAACAGTTTTGTGGATGAATTTTTGTATAGATTGGACCTCAAAGCAGGACATGGTCTAACATTTGTCTTAAAATGTCCTATGGGTTGCGAGAGAAACCCGCAGGCAACAGCTATTATATGAGTACCAAATTTTTGTTGAAACTCGAACAGTTGAGTACTTTTTGTATTACTGAAGTCCTGTCTCCATTCCTACTCCAAATACAAACAAAGTATCGCAACAAACAGACAAAGCCCATCGGCTCCAAGGGACTTGTATAATTTACGTTCGGTAGTGTGTATTGTGTTAGTCGTGGGGTGTTCGTGTAACATTCCGGCGAACTTTGCGGCCGGCTAATTACGGACGGGCCAGGTCGCACACACGACTACGACGACGTGCAAATAGCCGGGCGGCTTATCTGCGTAACATGTCGTGTGCACCGCGCCGTACCATGTTCCGCTTGATATATTGTGCCTCGAGATACATTCAAATTAATTCCGCAACAACACTGATTATTTTAGTTTCTTACATCTTCATTTTTCTTTGTTTTAATATCATTTGGTTACTAATTACAAACAATATAGGTAGGGTACATTTAAAAAAATATGAATCGCGTTTTTGTCTAACTTTAAAACCGAAGTGATTACCATCAAACATAACTTAGAATAACCTGAACTAGCTTAAAAAAAACTGTTTTACATAAATCAGTGTTACCGTTTTTAAGCTACTAAAAAGCTGCACAAAACATTGACATATGCTTGGACAGAAAAGGGCTTTTTTATCGGAGATAATAGAACACTATCGTGTCACCAAAGCGTTATGCTGTCAAATAAAACTGAGCTATGTGTTGACAGCATGATTAAAATTTTAATAAATTATCAACGATCCTGACTAACATAATTATGGCACGTACATTGATTTCAGAAGCTTGGTCCCTGGATTATGTTATACATTAAACAATGTGATATCATTGTAGCGCTAAATTAAACCTTTAGCGGTAAGCTTCTGCTCGGCTTTAGTGGTAAAATACGCTTCGCATTCAAAGCACGTTGACATGCGTTTATCAGAGCGGGAGCTCCGACCACAGCCGCAGTCGGGTGCAGTGACAAACGGAATCGCCAAGTACATCCCGAGTGAGCTGCTGATCCGTCAACAGATATCCCGACCTCGGCGTCGAGTGCTAACACTCGCCTGCCTACGGATGATTACAGACCTTTGACTACACCTCTTTGTGCAGAACATAAATTTCGAAAGTAGCAATGTATTTCGCTTGCACTTACAAAATATTTTTGAAGCAGCTAGCAGTTAAGTTCTAGTTTATTCTTGGAATGAAATTTACTTATTGCATAAATTCTAATAAATGGGAATGCGTTGGCTCTATGTTTGTTGTTTACATGACCAACAGCTAGGAATAAGTCTACGTTTGGAGTCAAACAAAGGCTTGAAATGTGAGAGATGTAAGCACGAGTGTTTAAGGTTTAGTTTACATCGCTCCAAGTTAGGTCTTATCTATGTCAAGCCGGTTAGACTGGAGCACGACGGAGTAATAGGAATCTCCGTAGAACTTTGCGAGCGGGTGAGCCTGCGGGCGACTGCAGGGTGGCGTAGCGGGGAACGGGCGTGACTCTTGTTATTACACCCTCTCACCTACGCAAGGGGTTTCTGTTCTGAGCCGTACTGTAGCGCAAGATTAAGACACTTCTCACTTTGCTGTTAACACTCTGGCTTCCGTTCTGTATAACTTCAACCCTAAGTGTTTTATACACTTCCTGCTGGCCGCTTCCATATAATTTATTATATCCTATCCAAACCTATAAGTTAACAACACAATGACGGCACGATTAATAAAACCATCTTACATCGGGTTTCGATTATTTTATTCTAAGTGTAGCACGAAAATGTTAGACAAAAATCTTTAGCAGGAGTTATATATATTTAGCGTAGGTGAGCATCTAGATGGAATTTTAAGAATTTCCGCCAATGAAAAACGACACCATCTCGAATAACAACACCGGGAGAAAACATCTATGAAATGGTAATATTATATACTACAAAAATCAAATAATAACAAAACATCCTTAATAAAAACAACCAAGCAACAAAAGTAAATCTTTAACGAAAAACAAGATGTCAAAAAACTGAACCCAAAATCGTTTACTTCACGTTGTTACAATTCACCACTTCGGTTATAAATAAAAGTGCCGAAGAAAAGCCAGATAAGACGGCAGAGAAATAAGTTTAACCGAACGGGAGAAAGCATTATCATTGGCTGCGAGCGAGGAACAAAAGAAAATGGTGGAGAGCGAGCGTACGAGAGTACTTTATAGGCGCGTAAATATGTTTTATATCCCTCTACTGTCTGTTATACACTGGCGCGCCGCCGAACTCATCCCCCTGAGCCAGTCCCCACCCCCGCCCCGAGCGTTGCCGCGCTCTCGGAAATGCCGAGCTTTAATAAAACATATATTTTTCCGAACGAGGAAAATACTGGGGAAACTCGCAATTTGTTCTTTCACTTTATGCTCGTTTACAAGACAAAAGGAGAACATTCTAGAAACATTATGTTAATCACGCAGTTTTGTAGTTTATTATAATTATAGTGTTATTAAATATCGCTGAATAGGCTGCAATGGTAGCTTGTTACTGGCTGTAGCGTCAGTAGATGCGAGTAAGTCATAAAGTGTGTAATGGGCGGTGAGGAGTTTATGTAGTTGATCGGCGGAACTGTGACATTGTAGTACTTAATGGTGTTGCGGTGACCCTTATCTCGCGTGCCGCAGCGCCTTCGCCGTGGGTGCGACCGATTTATTGACGTACATGTGGGTACGCCGCACTCGACCCACCACAACGCATATCATTAATATCTAAGTACATGATTCTTTCTATATACTTTGAATTGTTAAATTTATAAAAGGAAATAATCCCGAAAAACAATTTTGATTTATGTATAATATAAAGCCAACACAATTTCCCCGTAATTCAAATCAAATTTTCAATGTAATTGCTGATTTGAAAAATTCTTAAAGCATTCTTCGCAAAGAATATGAAAGTAAAAAGAATTTTAAGTAATAAGCCAACGCTGAAAGATGATAAAAGAGAAGGAGCGATTAAGATAATGTTGAAAACAAATTTATGTTTCGATTCCGTGGAGAAGATTAAATTATTTTCTTGTTGCTTCTAAAACGAGTTCTAAAAGGAGTCGTAAGCGGCCCAAGGAGAGAGCACTAAAGAAAACTGGTGTGTCGGAGCGAGACCGTTGTTACCGCAACGAGGCACAGACTGTGCAGTAAAATATTACACCAAACGAAAGAAGCTCTTTCAATTAACCGAGGCAGCTTTGCGTAAGGTAAATTTTGCCAAGTGGTATTCAATGTTTAAAATAAATGAATGCTCTGACCTAACACTAAGAAGAAATTTGTATTATTTTCTTTTTATTCAAGTTATGTATTATGTTAATAGCACCGTTGGCACTTGTTTAGTATTCATAATCTTATTATGAATTTTCACCAGATTCACCCCTAATAGCTACGTAGTACGTACTGATTACCCACCAAGCTGAGACCACCGCGGCCCGCATAAATCGACCAGAAATAATATGACAATCTAATAAATGATGAACTTTACACTGCACAGATTTAAGAAGAGTTTTAGAAGTGTATGTCTAAAACAGTAAATATTAATTAAGTTTATTATTTAAGTTCGGCATGGTTTGTCAATTGATTTGCAATATTTACGTTGGTATTTCGGTTGCATTCGTTGTAAATGGTTATGAGTGAGCAATGCAATGCAATGGATTGCGGTTATGCAGGGGCGGGCCGGTCGGACCACCGCCTGCATCGCCAGTTGCCGACTCTAGTTACTGCTAAGCTAATAACAGAGTTTACCTGGTCCGGAGAGTTTGCCCAGATTCATGCCCCAGATATATTATATATTCATAAACCATTCATTGTTATCACAAAACTTTAGGAAGGAAATTGAATATGTATAGTGGCAACAGTACGCTGTATACTTTGACGTTGCCATATTACAATACATTTCTGCGTAGTAAATAAAACTTAATTTATGAAGTCTAGGCTAGCATTGCATTGAACTTTCTCATTCTGATTATCATTGCACAGTATTAAATTGGAGTATCATGTAATCAAATACGAATGCTAAACTTACTACGGCTAAACGCCACGTACATACAGAGGTTGACGTTTGAAACGATGTTACGGAAGCGTCTACGTAATTAGCCAAACGCGACCGGATTTGCATATCAAAGTGGAAGCATAATTGAACTCTGAGTGCAAATAGCCCAAGTGGAATCGGATCGAGTTAGTGGCGCTCTCTAGCTAAGTGTATCGAGCAATGGCAGTCGCGTATTACCACGCTACCTTCTCTCACCTTCATATCGCTCCCAGCTTCCGATGCTTCGAGCGATGTGCTCAGCGCTGTCAACTTCACGGGATAATTTAATTAATCCACTACGGTACAAAACAGACCCGAAACTGATTTCCTGTTCAGATATTCATTTACTGCCATTATTGTGCCGTTCAACTTCATTCGATTATGTTTGACAGCTTAGGGAGATTACGCATTAGGAGAGACTGTCGAATAATAAGATGACAACAGGTTTTTGAAACTATACAAATAGAAATTTAGACAGTGTGTCTGCTATTCAGACGGGTTTATAGTCAACGATTATCAAAGTATTATTTCTCTTCGCAGAATCCTTTATTTTATACAGTTAGTATTTTCTTAACTCATACATTTTTATTAAAAAGAGTAGGGTTGGAGTGGATGTAGTAAACCCACTAAATAATTCGAAAATACTAAAATAAATTATATACATATATCCCCCCTATTGCGTTTAGATATTATAAGTTAAAACAGCCTATTCAAAATCTGAGATTCCATTAAATATAAAGGGATGGATTGCCTAATAAAACACTTATACTTAGTTCTCCGGAGAAAATTGAGAGAAATTGAGGGTGGGGTATTTCGTCCGGAGCAGGCAGCGAAGCGGCCAGATAATTAGATTAAGGGGAACGGACGAGACGGGGTTGCGGCCGCACGAACAATGGTATCAGTCTTTTAAAGCTTTCGGATTTACAAAGCTTGACATGATTGTTCTAATAGTTTTTTTGTTAAACACTTCGTAACAAGTCATAGCATAGTGTAATGTGTTTTCTCCTATTGTCCTAATTTAATTCTCAGGATTAACTTTACACATAATAGCCTACGTTAATATATTTCAGTATATTTAACTTACTTCTTCTTCTAGGTAGGTACGTATTTTTTTAAATCCTCATGTTTTAACATTTTGTAGGTTCTACCACTTAACTACATTTAATATTTAAGAAATAAACATCTAAGAACCACGAGTTAGCCAGTGTTTAGAATATAAGTAACATGTGATGGTAAGTGCGAGTGCCAGTTGTTAGTACCGTTAAAGGCGGTGTAATGTATTTAATTACGGGCACTTCCAGACTGCGCTAATCTAGTAATTACTGAACAGAGCGACGGCGCGTAATCAGCGCCCTTTGCCACGTCGACACGCGTCGGAGAGCGCTCAACACTCAAACCCTGGCCGCTTTTGACTCGCATTTCACAACCTGTTGACGAGTTAGTTAAGCCCCTAGAGCGTGCACAGTCCGAGTACAAAGCAAACTTGATATTACCCTCTATATTTTACTCTACCTAAGTATATTTAATAACTTGACCAACACTTACTTAGTATTGAGAATGTTTTAGATGTTCTACTTACAGACGTTAAGAAATCAAGTGCAATTAATTAAACCAAAAATCCAACTAAACAATTTTGTAAACAGGTGCTTAGAACATGGCGTTCCGCCCCGCGAGATTAATCACTGTGTACTGGCAAGTCCGACCGGGTAATAAACCGGGAACGAGCAACTTCGCCACTTACATTACACGGACATTTATTTCCGACGCTCTGTTTCAACTTTTCCAACTCTCAAAGAGTCGAGGAGTTTGAGACTGGTTTAATTAATTTACGCGATTCGTAAATATCGTTTAGAAACATTAACTGCGAAGTTTGGAGAAGAAATATTAATATTAAAGTACTTGCCTTGTCATCGTCGCCCTCGCTATCACACTGTAAAAGGAGAAAAATATATTTGAGTCAGAAATGTGGCGTTCAGAGGAAGTAAACGTTTAAAAAGTTCATGCATGTTGATTGTTAAGATACAATCCCACTACTATCCGCAGCTGAGAATTAAAGCCGCAATTATCCGAGAGTTGGCATATTTTTCTTACCACATAAATTAGTTATAAAAGAATAAATCTTACACCCAAAACCAAGCGTGCATTTATTCTAAACAGTATGTAAAATACATTATCATAGCAAAGAGTTTGCTACACTAATGAGGTGATCCTTGAAGTTGAAATGTTAGTTTATTGCTGTTAACTGAACATAATTATTGTGATCGTACTGAAATGTTTGGCAGTGATGAACGTGTTCCGCATATTACCATGAAACAATTTTAAAAAGGTGAATTCACATGGGGACGAAGACTATTATCGTAACATAAATCGACGAATATGTTACGCGATATTTATGAAGTAAGTTCACGCCGGGGGAAACAACAAGGGATCAGGCTGAGATATTACAATTTCAAATAAATACAGAACATGAAGTATTCAGGACCGGCGCAGGTAATGTTATGTAGTACGGAACGGCACCGCCTCGACAAATCTCGTGATTTAGCTGCGATACGCGCCGAATATCGAACAGGGTCTATGTGTGTTGCGTGATCTGGGTAAATTTGCACACAGTAATAGAGAATTATTGCTTTTACATGTCTTTTGCAACATACAAGGTTTATTTGAATTCATTCATAGACCGTATTGATTTATACCGTGTTAGTATCACAATAAATATTTACATAATATATTTATGACACCTATTTAACATCAAATTACTTATTCTGAAAAAAGACGAAGTTTATTAACAAATCAATCATGCTCATGCTGCATGCAGCATGGGTTCTACCAAAATTATAAGTCGTGCGTGGTGAAAGGATGAAAGAGAAGACAAAATAAAAATGTACTACACAGCAAACGGACAACATTGATAATACTCACGATATAGCCTTTTCCGGAACTACAGCGGCTACTGGCCTGTAGGCAGGAGAGAGAAAGCGAACATATGAGTGGATTGGAGTGACTAGGGGAGGTGAAGTTTGTCCCGTCTCTCCTAACACTCGACTTAGCAATAATAATTTAAAGTAACAGCGAAGAGGAAAAGCGTTTTCTAACGGTCAGTCGTAATTTTTCATTTTGCCAATTATAAAAAAGGAGAGACGAGAAGATATGCAACAAAATAGAAGACATTAATACTTTTATTTTACGATCTAACACTCATTGCAATCACAACACTAAGTGAATTGGTACATGCACCTCATTAAAGTTTGATGTTTCTTGTTATAAAGCACGACACATAAAGACGATATTACTTGTGACAAGTAAACAGAACGAAAAGGATGTAAATGATATCAGAACGATTTTTAATTCGTTAATTTTTGTAGATAGGAAAGTAATATGGAAGGTCTTTACAGAGAGTTAATTGCTGAAGGTACTTCGCACAAAGACACGGCTAGTTTTGGTGAATGGGTACGAGGGCGTAAAGTGATGTAAGATTATTATACTTACGTCACTAAGACGATCACGGGAAGAATCGGGATCGCGAGGCGCCACCGAACTACCCGTTAGTCTTTCTGACGCCCGTCCACTGTCATCCGACGTACCAGCGTCTTGAAGCAGCGTAATACCCTGGATAAAAGAAATGCAGGGTCAATTTAAACATAAGACCCGTACTTCACAGGGCAAGAAAAGCGTAAGTTATCTCACGCATTTAAGAGATAGATACTCGTGTACAGATACCTTAAGAGCAAATCTTTTGCAAAGAGGGGAGCAGAGGAAAAGCTTTTTATATAAGGCTCACAAAATTGAGCGGTAACTAGGATATAAGAAAACTTGATAAGACGGGCCGGGAAAGCGAGGGTGCGGGCGGGATGAGTGGAGACGACCCATAACGTAACGTGTCCCGGGCCCCGACAATAAAAAGAGTTTTCCATTTATCACATTTCGCGTCTATTTTACGGTAGGGTTCGAAAGGCGCTCGTTCAAGCGAGGGAAGCGACTGCGATGCTCAGCGACGAACGCTGTACAGGGCTGCTAAAAGAAAATAAAATGAACATAACTCCGGAAATGGGAGGATAACACTTTCTGATGATCATTTCAATGAACTTCCAAATTATAATACATATAACTTTACGGATAGTTCACTTTCAGCTAAAGATGGTTGTTCTTAGAATGGAAACAGTGCTTATCTTGGATTTTAAAACCACAAGTTACATAATTATCATCTTCGGTTTACTTGGGGTCGGCGCATTATGTACCCTGCCATATCATCTTCCACGCAAACCATCCATCGTTTAAACAACCTTTCAACATGTTTGTCAGTCGCAATTTGAATTCAGAATATATTATGCCATTCAAAATAATTATTAGGTACTGAATTAGAATCAGAACGTATTATAACATTGCTATTCAAGTCGTATCCCTGAACTGTACAAGTGTAGAGACCATTACTCGCTGCCGGTTTAGGTTTATGTAAACGACACCATTTCCGGGAGCGGACGTCGACCGAAACAAAATCTTTAATGTTGGCAGAATTCGCATACTCAGCTTAACACTTTTATAACAATGAACATTACGAGATACCAAAACATTATTGTGATAATACTAAGCAGATAATATCATAAACAACCCTTCCTAAACAGCGTCCTAAATGGGTTATGAAAATGACGAAAACAATAAAAGCCGAGACGTTCAAGCTCCCATAATAGACAACAAAATGACATACGCGCAAGATTATGTCTCCACATCTAATAAAAGGGATTGCTTTCCGACCCTTTACATAATATAAAACGGGTTAAGCAGCGTCGCACATATCTATTTAATCCGTCGTAGGCGAGAGAGATCCCGCTAATCCTTGAATGGGTCGTGTCTTTCGGAGATGTATCGGGGGATGTTGTCACATAATTACTCTCGCTCATTATCGTACTCCCCAATTATAGGTAAGTAAATAATACCGGTGTTTTACCTATCAATTAGAAGTATTGAAGTACAAAATATGCTTTGTTACTGTACCTAGTGTTTACCGTGATCGAGTATCAGTTAATTATTTATCTTAATTTTAAAGATAATATTTAAAGTCGAAGTGTAAACAGATTACAGAGCTGCACGGGTTCAAAAGTGATTGATTTTGTCACGATCTGTTCCTCGTTACCTACAATAGACGCATATTTTTGGCAATGCTACATTGGCAATCCAGATGTGAAATTTATTGGCCATTTGAAAAAGCTGAATAGCATTTCTGCATAAAAATCGTTTTGATTTCTGTGCAAGAGCGCTGTGGCGGGTGGCTGGCGGGAAGCAGTCGTGCCCGACCGTCGACACAACCGCTAATTGAAACAACGACCGCAGCAGAACATTACTTATTCATGAGAAGTCCATATGGCGGCGAAACGTGACCAACGAGATAAATCATTCAATTACATTTTTCATGAACAGGCACTACGATGGTTATGCACTCGAGTTCAGCTTAATACTGGATGTCAGATGATAATTCATTACATTATTTCTTTGGTTGGAAGTTATATCTTTAAATAGTGCCGCGCCGGTTTATTTTGTGTAGGTACGTCGTGCGTCGTCCTATACATTTAATACATAAAATGTAGTTTTTGCTATAAAATATAAATAATTTAAACTTGACTGTAAAAGTAAACAGACACTTACTAGTTCGCCACCCCACTGAGGTATAAGAGTGCGGTGTCGTTAAGTGACGTAGTGCATAATTAATTTATGTCGTAGCACGTTATTCCTCTTGGTGCACGTTGACAGGTACACTAGCGCTACGCTCTAATTATAGTGGACAGAGTTATGATGTTTTAAGGGTTATATGCGAAAGGTCAAAGCTCAAGCTCTTAACTTAAGTATTTACCTTCAACTTGTGTGTTTACAGTGCCCAAATGCTCACTCAGCGTGTAAGTCAATCTGTGTTCCAAAAACGATTTGGAGTTTTGAGTGACTTTTAGAACTTTGTGTATTGAAAATAGAAACATTTTATTACAGAAAATTAATTTAGTGTTTAGTCCAAGTTTTTAAGAAACTTATAGCAACAATTTTGATTACTGTAAACTTGTTATAATTAAATAATTTCCAAATTTAAATAATATTAATAAATATGATTTAAAACCGTTATTTTTTCACTACAAACAAAAGCTTAGTGCATGAGTTGTAAATGTTGGAAGTCAATTGAAACAGTACCTACCTCAGTTGGGACCCCGTTGGCTCCAATACTATATAGTTCTATGCATATAGAAGTTAATATTGTATTGAATTTTAAGCTTTGTCAGTGACAACTGTGCTTGACAATCTTGCTAAGATTTCAGAAAAAATATGTTAGAACCGCATTAAGCTGCTCATCCTTCACAGCAACCCAATCAAATGTGACGGACATCAAGCGGCGTTGGCAGTAGTACTTCCAACTTGAATCCTCCTCTAGAAATTATACGTATGACTTGGAGAGCTTACTACTCGCACAATTCATAACCTAGACTCATTACTTTTGCACGTATAAACACAATGTATGTACACACACAAGTACAAACTCATAGCCATATACTTAAAATACATTAATATTATTCCACCTCACATACCCCGTAACCACAATGTAACCTTGACAAAGTCTTTTTATTTTTCTCTCATTTGTAACTTTGTAATGTTCTTATGGATTCGTATAAGATTGGGAAGAGAATCTAACTCCTGAAACCCATATTGAGAGTTAGGGACTTATTTTGACTTGTGCATTATCTTTGGGTGTCAATAAAATAATATTAATATTATTCTCGTATTGCTTTATTTTGTAATTATAATAAAAACATGATGAGATAAAAACTGGATGAGCGAGGCGAGGGACAGAGAAGTTTGGCATAAAAGAGAGGAGGCTTGTACACAGCAGTGGGATAATAAACGCTGAGAATGAAAATGACGATGAACGTTCAATAAATCCTCTTTAAAACTATCAGGAGATCGGATAAAAATTAACTAAGTTCTTAAAAGATACACATACTTTAAACGAAACAAACTATTTAATTGCACGTCATAGATGATGGAGTGCAGATAAGTGCCTCATTAGCATAGTGATCGTAACCGCGACTGCTGCGCTTGAGGTCCTAGGTTTGATTCCAAAGTTCAGGAAGTATTATTGGGATTATCAATGAAATTCTTATTTGTACCCGTTAATGGCAATACCCTCGCCCGCGAACCCTTCGGAGAATAATAGTCATAATTATGATCATAGTCTAGAATGCGAAGATAAGTGCTTGCTTAGTATCAATTTTAACGAAATCACATTAATGTAACGGCGAAAATGACAAAACGGTATTTGTCAAAGACAGGTTTTAGTTTACAAAACATTTTCCGTAGTGTAGCATTAATAATATTAATGTGCAATGTCAGGTTCCTAATATAATTTCCAGCTGTAGTTGTTCTCGACATTAAATAAACTTGTTTGACATTTTATTTTGTCTGAGGCTCAATTTCTCAGAAAATATCTCAAAGACTTCTCGGCAAACTATCATCATATTATTTAATCAGTTTATGTTTAGTGTCATACTTTTTTTTTTTTCATAAAATCTAGATTGTCCTAAATAAAGCAAATTGATTCGCTTTACTTACAAAGTTAGGGTATTATAAATATTGTAAAGCTACTTAATGTAAACCTAATAGATCTTTTCCATCATCACGTCTGTATTCCCAGAAAGGGTTAAAGAGTCAGTTTTAGCGAGTCTATTGCCATTTACCATTTATAAATCCTAACTCTGAGCTGGTACTGAGGATTTCATAGAAAAACCCAATAACACTTTGCTAGAATCGAAGCCAGGACAATGTAGCAGTCGTGCTTGCAACTACGTTAATAAGGTAGTTTTTTTAGTAGGCAATTAATCTCTGATAATTGTTATAGTGATTAAAGTTTTAGGTTAAACTTTTGTGAGGGGTAGAGCCGTCGGTCCCGGTTGTCATGCGAACACATATGACAATAATTAATGGCAGTCAAAAGCCTGACAACCAGAGTATCTTCAGGATATCGGTATTGCCAGAAATTAGATTGCGGAGGTCTGATGGTAGTCACTTCTTGTATAATACTGATATTCAGCCGCATCTAGTTAGACTGGAAGTCGATCCCAACATAGTTGGGAAAACGCACGGAGGATGATGATTTGCTATAGTGATTTAAGTATTGACCATGCAATAAACAATAATTACAAGCAAATGCCTGTTGTGTTTAATTAACAAAATTGCTGGCGTAGACAAACACGCGCATCGCGCATCACATTTCATATGACATTATTACTGAATTCTGCACAGTTCACTGAATATTACGAATGATTAAATTGTAAACCATTATACGATTCCAATTAAAATTCGATGAAGACATAATTTCCCGATAAATCCATTAAATTTGGTAACCGTTTCGCAAATAAACGTATTAATTCAATTCAATTATTTTAATTATTGCAAAAGCGGTTTATTTGAATTGAAACCATTACTTGCAATATTATAATTAGTGATCATGACACATTTATATCTTAATATTGAAAGACAATGAGTTGAGTTACTCAATTAGTCTTTATTTAAAGTCATGATTCCATTTCAGGAATATCTTGAAGGTACGCATATTGAAAACATACATTGCAGTACAGAAAAGGTGTTCATCATAAATACAGATAAATCAAACTGTAGTTATATCGAACTATAGACGACGCGACCCGATTGTCGTTTTAGATAAGGCAAGCGAGGGCAACGTAAGCAAACGGCAATATCGTCCAGAAAGGGGGAATAAAAAACATTTGGCATTGGCAGCGTGTCGCGTCCGTGGCGATACGCCAGCTTCCCGGAGACAACACAATAAGGACGCTCTTCTGTCGAAAGCAATCCATGTCCGCCGCAACCAATTTCATGTTAACGTACAAACTCAGTATATTGTATGAGTGTATAATATAAAGTGAAACTTGTTCAGGTAAATAAAGTTGCGTATTTAATTGATCTCAGAGAAGGATTTAGATAACTGGAAAGAAGGAAAGGTATGTAAATGCCTCAAATACTGGTTCTTTACGACTCGACTGAATACCTACATCGTTGGATAATAGACACACTGTCTAGTACATATACATAATTATATCTTCTTTATTTTATTTAAGCCTTTTAGTTATGTTAGCCAGATACGACATTATACAGCTTGAAAATTTTAATGTTGAGCATAATGAAGTCTTTGGTATAGTTCGCATTAAGTCAATTACTTACCTAATTAGGAAGCGAATTAAATTAATGTTAGAAGCTAGTTGGCTAAAGTGGTAGGTGTTAGAAGCAAATTTTACTGGCTCCACGTCGGAGTCGAGAACGTAACTTAATGATCGCGTAGTGCGCACCGGGAGGCTATATTCTATTCGACGACAAATTGAATCTGCGAAGAGCTATTAGCCGACGCCGCAGCGCTGCGTTCCCTGCTCGTGCCAAACGATCGTGCTCATTCCCCGCTCAACTCTAGATATTGTTTAAACAGTGATATAGTTGGTAAACTGCAAGCAAATGGACGCCTTATGAAACGACCATACTGTTACAGTGCACCATTTGTAGTGGTTGTCACAGATTTGTAAACATAGATTCTAAGCTTGCTTGTTTGTTAAGATTGCCTTAAGGCTTAAAGTTTTAGACGGGATCTGCGTTTCCGACAGTTTCATATTGAAGCTGACATAATTTATTCTGTCGGCGGCGCGGTGCGGAGCAAGATTTTCCGCTTTATTCCAGCAACAGCACGAGCGGCGGGAGGCAAATTGGATGGGATTGCGACATATCTTGGCTGGCGTCGGCGAACTGTCGAAATTCACGGGGGAGCACACAGGGTAAACTGCTCGCATTCCGCTCTGAGTGCTTCTTTCGAATCAGAAATGTGAACCTATTTGGAACTCAAGCACACGCGTCGTCGAGTGAAGAAATAAATATTTGATTTTCTGAAAACGGATAGGAATATCAAGCAGATCATTTAATGTATGATATTTTTATTGGAGATAACTTGATTGAGAAGGAAGCAAACAAAATGCGTAACCGAATGCGGTGATTCTTTGTTACTTAAATGCGATGAAGCTTCGATTTGCAATATAATATCGCCGACTGGAGATACATAAAGTATGTTTCAAGCCGTAAATAAACATTAGTGTTAGTTTTAACCTCACTAGATAGCGTAGTGTATCTAATAAAGATTTCATAAGTACCAATTAAATAGTCGAGCGTGCCGTCGCTGGACAGCATCTGCCATTGCATTGCAGACTGGCCAATGAATTTATAATTTTGCATTCGACGTAGGTAGGTTCCGCATTTTGTTTGGGTTATTTTTGGCATTATTTCAATTTTCAGAGATTTTTATCGTTTCCTGTTATCAATTTTAAATGATATGCATAAATATATCAGATGTTAAATTTAAACAGGCATTTTAATTTAAATACAGTTGATATCAACATGGGATTGTGGCAAGTAAATTCCAGATTTTTGAATTAATTCGTGCCGTCGATACCCTTTGTCAGTCAAGACCGGACTTCATCTTGCTTTCATTATTTTCGAAATTGAAGCTCTTTGTGATACGATTCCGTTTTACTGCTTTCTCCGCAATCGAAGAGTCGTAACAGCAGGGCAGCCGTATTGAATACCGAGTAAACTTCGTCAGACATAATAAAAATTGCAGTAAGTAGTTAGTGCGATTTTACTGAACAGAATAAACACTTACAACCATCAGTACACATTAAAAAAGATTTCTTCGAGAATTAAAAAAAAAATAGTGCAATAATGTTCTAAATTACGATTAGTATCTTCAATCACCCTAAGTTTACTTCTGTAATAATAACTCAACGCATTAATCATTCAGTCGGCAAACGATTTAAAACAAGTAAACAAAGTATGTATTTCGCAGATGTTGAATTAACATCCAACTTGAAAATGATGTGGTGGGGCGCGTTGACAAGTCGATTGGCAGTTTGCATTCGTTTTATGAGTTTGGCGAGAAAGCGGATCCCGGAAGAGGCACGTTCGATGGCTTACAGATTTAGATTCGCTGCATTTAGACGTGTGAGATCACCCAACAGATTTAACTTAGCTGCGTTGTAAGAACAGGGACGATCACTGTTAACAAAGCGCATGTATCCTCGAGATTAAAGCTGAAATAAGTGCTAGGAATATTTCTCTTGGTGTTATTTGCTAGTATCATGTTAAAATCCGAAACAGTGTACGATTATTGCACAAACACGAGTGTACTGTGTTATGTCTACGACACGTCTACTGGATACAAACAAAACATGCGTAAAAGTTCTACCATAGTTCTAAATTGCGCTTGCGAACCATTGATGCCTTAGAATGACAGCAATCAAGCATATTAGGTCGACAAGATAATGGTCGTTACTTACATGAGAGTTGACGTTGTTGGGCGGATGATTTCGCCCAGAGTCGGCCGCCAACGCCGCCAAAGGCAAGCGAGGTTTGGTCGACAGGGCATTTGTGCGAGGAGAGGAAACGCATTTAACAGCAGCCTGGTAACAAATAATTAAATATTATTAAGATATCAATCAATTACCTAACAGTTACAAGTTGTAAGGAATTTGTTGTCTTATATTTAATCAAATACCCGTGACCAGCCTGTAACTAGTGAACTCAGCGACTCGTTTGTGCTCAGAGGCGGAGTTGTGGAACTTTATGTCACATTGTTAGTATGTAGAAGGCCGTAGTTAGCAGCGTACAGATTTTCTCGTCTAAGTTATATGGCTCCTCTTTATCATAGTCTCGTGCGCCCGTTTAGCTGAATGCGCCCGAGAGCAAGAATGTGCTGACTAAATAGTGCGCTCCTTAGTTACGAGTTTACGACTTGACGATGTACTACGAGTTTCCCGTGAGTTCACGACTTTACGAGTATCGCTTCTTATTATGTGTCAACATAAACATTACTCGTTTTATTATATTGCTAAGTAGATAAATTTATTCCAAAGAGAACCTTAAAACTTATTTTAGGTGAAACCGTTTTCTTAAGGTCTAAATTTGTAACTTTTGCGACCCGTTAATGGTTAATGTTCACTTGTTAAAATGATCAAACTACATTTTTTTTAGAATTAATTAAAAGTCTTCATAGATTTTGCGGTACTTTTCGAGTTAGCTAGTCTAGTTTTAATTCAAATATAATGTTATCTTCAACATTTAATAATCAAATAAATATAAGCAATACTGATTTAGATAAACGGCTTGGCATTATTTAGTCACGGTTTCGTTTGATGTTTCGGTGTTTACACATTACATACATATCATGATTGGGAAATCATGTAGATCAACGTTTATACAGGTGGGGACTCCCCCAAGTTATAATTATGTAGTTAACCATTACATATTACCGTATATACCTACTGTATATGACACTTAAATACCTACATAAATACAGGTCCCTAATATGTACCTATCATGATTTAAGTTTTATTATGTCAACGATCAATAAATAACATACAATTAATCACAGTATTTTACATGCCTATATGTGAAAACAACTAAAATCAGTTAGTAAACGGAATCAAAAACAACTGACTTCTCGCTACATTTCGCGCACACATTTCATATTATTACACTAAATTTAGTTATCTATAAATACAATGTTATCAATGACATCACACTTGAATAGATAAAGCGAAAATAAACTTCATGCGTAACCAGCGAATAAAATCCTTGACATAAGTATATTCATTGAAGATTTGTTATGTAAATATTTAACTGAAATGTTAGACTTATTCATACAAATACCACACCAAGAAAAGTTTGAGTAAAAAGTGGTACCGCATTTAAACAATTTGCAGGGGAGATAATATGTTTGGCAGTACCAACAGCACTAACACAGGGGGTGATTTGGACGACGAGTGTGCTCTCCATATCAGATAAACTACGAGTCGATAATCAAATACAATAATATATTTAAAAATAAAACAAGCAGTAATCAGCAGCATCCTTGATATGAAGGCAAAATTGAATGAATTAATTTTTGAAATGTTCGAATCTAAGGCGCACCTCTGACTTTTCGTTGCATTTTGCATAATAATTAAAGGAATCAGTTGCAAGATTGGATAGTCTAGACAAAGATGACTCGGCTAATATGCAATTTAACGATTATCTGTATTAAGGTTACTCGAATTCTGGAAAGTGGATATTTAAAGTAGAAATTATATTTATTTAAATCATTCTCCATATTATAAAACAGAATAGAAATCCGGTACAAACGGTACAATTCGCTCGGTGCTGCAGTGGGGACTCGCATCGCAAAGTCGACCCAGTTGTTGATATCATGATTAAAAATGGGGTAGTATAAATAGTACGTATTAAACAGGGGGCTATACGAATACACCAATCCGAAAGGGGAATAATGTATGAACATCTTTCGTTGATTGTTCTACAACTTTGAAAACACTAAACGAATAATCTTAGACGAATACTATTTGTTTTAGTTACGGTAAATCGTAAACCACATGAAAAGGTTAACAATATGTCACAAAAATCTTAGTCAAACAACACAAAAGCAAAGCGCTTAGAGCGAATTAACAATAGTACACGCGTAACCCGTTCACCCTCGATTAAATAGCTCGAGGGTGTGTGGTAAATTGGTGTGGGAGTGTTTAAGTCAGTTTTCGGGACGGAACAAGACTTACGGTGCAAACTATCTGAAGCTATGATCTGATATGAAGTCGCTCGTGCCATCGAACGACGTGTGTTGCGACCGCCCAATGTGAATAAATAATAACAATAAACTACACGTTCCACACCCACAGCTGATAACTCACACCATTTGTAAACATTAACGACTTATTTAACATAAAAGTACGGTAACAGTTGCTTCGTTAAAATACCTATGGAGAATAAAAAGCTAATTTTGTTGTTTTCCGATAATACAAGGCGCCATGTGGATATTTTTTAATTAAGAATATTCTAACTATTCTTCACTGAAATAACCAGTTATTTTATCCTCTAACCTCTACTTAGAAAATGTAATAACATACCGAACCATTAATAAGGATAAGGATCACGTCTGAGTAAAATAAAAACCCAATTGGCCACACAAGATACCTAATAAAAGAAAAAATAAAGTGTAAACTTCACTTTACAAGGAATAAATCTCTTCAGAATTGCGACGAAAGCATAATTCTCTCGAGAACTTTGTGACTTCCACAAAAGATTTTATACAATTCATTTCAGCCTCATAAAAAAAGTTATCACGAATTCACAGAAATCGGGCGAGCTATATTTCTGCCGACGGCGGCGTTGCCCCCGTGGGAAAGGCGGTTCGATACTACACAGATGCCAGAGAGCATAACAAAATTTAGTTTTATTTGCTGATAACCAAATCGACAGGCAAATTCATTTTCGTCTTAAGTTAAACGTTTAAAATAACAATGTAGCCTCTTAGAGTCGTGATTCAGCTCTTAATTATGTTAACATTGTTTGACTGTCACGTTTACTGTTTACAAGACGCTGTCAAATAATTAGCGTCGGTCAATAACTCAGTAGGCCGCAAGGTAATCACCTACCTATACGCCACTACCGGTCACACCGGACCGAGAGCTGCTCGCCGACAACGGTAATTTGCTGTAATTGCCTCAACAACATATTAATCACTAATGTGACATTACTTATACCACAGTTATGAAGAAATATAACATCATAATAGGCATTATATACAGTAATTTGTTACGTTCAGCTCATGAATATATTATTGCATTAATTAAGCCACTCATACCGAACGTTCAACAAAAACTAGTTGTTCGAATTTCATCAGGTATTAAATTTACAATAATTAATGAGACAACGTCGAAGCAGTATTTCAAAAGGTTTAAATTTTAAATAATTACGTTGTTTTAAAGATCTGAGTTTGTACATTTTACTTTGAACATCGAAAATGTTTTAGCAACTTAATAAAAGTTTAAATCTAATAGATCTAAAATAGAAATAAAAAAAAAGAGTACTGCGAACGGTACTAAAATTAATTTAGCAAGAAAATACCTAATGGTTTTTCTTTCTTAAAACAGAAAAAATCTTCCACTTGAGCGGTTGGTTTATGTTGAAGTTTGTATAATAAGTAATAATAGCGTAATTAAATAACGCCTGTCTGTGCTCAACAAATAACCTGCCACCCGCACAGTAGAAATTACAGTTCAGAAACATTTTCTGTTAGTTAAATTCAAAATTATATTCGGAGATGAGACTGGGAATGTTCACTACATGCTCAATTACCTCGCTAAACAGGCAGCGCGAGCGGTCGCCAATGCTGTTTGCAGTTTAACAGGCTTTACCGCTACAAGAGTGTTGTTATATTAATTACTATTTATGCACACATTTTGCGATTAATAACAAACAAGGCTCATAAATCAGTAGCAGCGTTATAATACCGGTTAATTCAATAAACCGAACAGGGCAATAATCATCATAGCGATTGTGGCATTTGTGGCACTGACATTATTGCGCAAGTGTGGGTAATATGTTACATAAATTGTAGTTGTGTATATTTACATGACAATTGGTGCTTTATATTCACTGTATTTTTGTTTAACATTATGCTAATTTTAGTATGTAAGTACGTAGTAGCGGTCAGTCTGCGGATGGGGAGACCCCTCCTCGATTCGGAGAGCACGTAAAGCCGTCGGTCCCGGTTGTCATGGAACACTTATGACAATCTTTAGTGGTAGTCAGAAGCCCAAAAAGCCTGATAACCAGTCTATCAGTACTACCCAAAAATTGGGGTGCGAAGGTCTGATCGCTTCGTGTAAAATACTGATATAAAGCCGCCTCTGGTTAGACTGGAAGCCCACCCCAATATACGTAATTGGGAAAAGGATCGGAGAAAGATTGTGCTAATTTTAGTATACAATTTATAAATTAAGTTGGTATACTTTAGACCACTTAATTATTATCCCATCAAAAAGAAAGGTTACATTGCTATAAGACCTCCACTGACGTTATAAGCGACCTCGTGCGTTAATCACACTTAGTCCGGGTCGTGTGGTGCGCACCAAATTGCATTTTGTTTTTAATCTGGCAGCAGCCGCGGGCTCAGGCATGAGCTTCAATTTGCCTGGGCTGTTTAATTAACAGCGACACGGCGGGTCATTAATTAAGTCATCAGACAAGCCGACGGCAAGGTAGCACGGTGCAGATTAGATACTGAGCTGCGTGATAATGAACGATTATACCACTTTTCTAATAGGTTGAACATGATGTAATTTTTAGGATTACATGAACAGGATTACATTTTAGCACCGAAAGGCTTCTGCCCGTACAAAATGGGAGATTCAGAAGTATGGTATCTTGTTTGTATTCTTCTTCTTGGACATTTACAGATGAGCTTCGGTTTTCACAGATATCATATTCAAATATGAAATATGTAGCTTGGAAAGATAATTACCTAGTCATCATCATCATTACCTAGTCATTTCGTGTTAATTGGCTAGCATCCAAAATTTAATACGATACAAACCTGAACTAAAGCTGTCCTATCAAACAAAGTACCTACAATTCATCTGATGAAAGAAATCCTGGTTGAAATGACATTCATTTCACACACATACCATCACGCCTGTATTTCCCGAAGGGTTAGGCAGAAGTGTACACTAATGCACACCCACGGTTCGCCGGTATGTTTAGGTCCCATTTAGAGGAGGCGAGCCTATTGCCACTAACCGGGCATGCAAAGAAAACCCCAATAACACTACTCGACCTGGGAATCGAACTCAAGACCTGAAGCGTAAGGGTCGGGATTGAGACCACTAGGCTAATATAGCAGTTTATTTTATAACGTGTCTAAACCTAGATGATGATAAAACACTAAACAAAACGAAGTTTGATTTGTAGGGATAGTCTATAAAAATTGAGCTAGATAAACTGAAAGTGTTTAAATATCGTAAAAGGTTAGTGGGTTGTGGATCCCGCCTCCGCTGAGCGGAGCTGACACGGCTATAGGTAGATAGTGAATAATTAACTCGCCGCAGGTAACAATATTTTCATCTGCAATTTAAATCATTTAGAAGCAGCGCCAACTGCGCTTAATTAATTGTGAATAATCATAGAAACCGTAATTACTGACATTCAATTATGTTCTTCTCTTATTTTAATGGATAAATTTCCTATTATTTTGGAAGCAACCCGTGTAAATGGTGTCTGGTTTTAAATTCACAAACACATGCAATTTTAGACATAGATTTCCTAAGATTATCTAAAAAAAAATGCCATTATTAGAACAAGTGTAGTATCAAAGATGCCACACCGTGCCGGATACACATGATGTTTAGAAAACAATTATTGTTGTAAGAATTATCCCGAAGCCAAAAAGAAAAAATACTTTGTTGTTTACCAGAGGTACAAAAAATATAGCAAAAACTTTTAACAAAGGAACTATTTCCACTAGGTAGTCGACTATTGTGCAGGTAAAACGAATCATGAGTTCTTAAAGATGACGGTTAAATAATCATTATAACGCTGTAGAATAGCGGATATGTATAGTATGTATTGTGTAATAAATAGAATGTGAGTAGGTATGACTCAGGTAAAGATAAGACACGCTCAAAATGGATTGAGTTTCAGTAATACAAAAAAATACAATCTTATTACATTACATTGGCTATGAACTAAATGTACTTACCTAAATAAATAACAAAATCATTAATATTCATAATTATGAATATTTAAAGCGGACCGCGAGTGAAACAGAAATCCCCAATAGCTGTATAATTGAATGGGGCGAATAGTAGCGCGTGAAAACAAATATGAAGGGATGTAATCGAAATGTTTGTAAATGTATGTCGCGTGCCATGAACCGATTACCTGACTTCTCAACTGCTACACGCTCCAAATGTCCGGGGAATAAAGACTCGTTAGTATTTTTTGATGTCAAGTAAATATTTATTATGTATGCGACGTTTCATTTAATAAGAACAGTCGTTCACTCGCAATGGTATAATTAAAATCTTTGCTTCTTGTTCTGCATAAAAATCCTATGTTTTATATAAAACACGTGATTAGTTTTTTATTTATTATGCAATAAAGCTGTGAATGAATGCGTAAATTATATTTTGTTGATAGATATAATCAGATTAAGATACTGTTAATAAATCATCGTTCTTGTTATTGAAACAGGTTTGGAGATACGAATAAGTTATGAATAATAGAAAAACAGTTAATATAGGGTACAGAAAAGACCATGTCAAATGTATTTAACGTAGTTGTTACAATTTTATATACCAGCAGCTGCAATATTTGAGTATTTCTCATCCTTATCTAGAAGGATTTAGGATTTTAATATAATAATTATTACATTAACCGCTTTGCAATAGCTTCCATTCATTACTTGCTGATAGTTACAGTTACAAGTTTTACGCTTGAGAGATACCCAATATTAGTAGAGCTGTCTTTCCCATCTGATCTAAACACAAAACCGAAACATTAAAGATTAGATCAGTATACACTGCAACAAAATCTTTAGTTCTGGAATATTTTTTTAAAACTACGTGCCACTGTTTATCAGTCGGAATCAGGCGTAGCGGGACACGACCGCTCTCGACCGACACTGTCGCATAGCTAACAACTTCTTAGTAAACATTTGCTCGGGCTGACGTGTTTTTAGCGATAGTGGAGTATATATACTAATAATGTTTTATTATGCCGCGCTCTTAATGCTAATACATACTTCACGGGTAGATAATCCACAAATAACAATTCAAAATTGTAATTCACGAAAGAAATTTATGATTTAATAATATTCTAACAGTTCAGGTTACACAGTTAGTTGATTTATAATGTACTTGTTAGATGTTATAATTAATGAAATATATGAGAGATTGAATCAATGAACATTATATCAATGAGCTTTCAAAAGCCAAACAATGCTTTTCAATACAAAGCTCTACCATTCTATTGTTTGAATGTTATTAGGAAAGTTATTACGTAAGTAAGAAACTAAGCAGAATATATCATGCTGGTGGAGAAACTTGTTAATATTGTAAGTAACCTCTTTAACTTAATAAAACAAGATTTTCCAACAGCTAAGCATACATTCTTTATTTCTACGATATTTCTTTCAGGGCTGACCTTCAACAACTTGTAGATAGGTATGTCAAGTTGCGAAATTTTAAGTTGCATGACAGTTACGAACGTATACGAGCTAAACCCGATAAGGGAACTGAAGGTGGTACTTGCCGCAGTCAAGGAGTGTCAGAAGTAGCGGCAGCCTGCGCGACATATTCACATTGGCCCTTGCGACACTCTTCAGACTATTAGATCGCGATGGCCGAGGGGCTGCACGGTCGATCGCGGGCAGATCGCCGAGATACGTCGCGACCTCCCCACAGCCGCCCGCCACCGAATATCCCCTGACGTCGGCGCCACTCTCAACCAACATCGCGATTCTTGCCACTTGGGGCTCTCGGCACATCTTATAACGAGTCTCTCCCGAGTGGGTAATACATTTACCATTAAAATCTGGATTGAACGATGTTTTATTTCCTTTGATCTGTTATACATAAAACCATTTTTGTTTTATTGTCCTCAGTGTTTCTTGGAAAATATACAATTACTATAATATTTGATTAAATTTTAATTTGTTTGTATTGTTTACGTGATGCATGTACCATGTAGTGAAAACAATGAACCAACTGTTTTTATATGATATTGTCATAACCCGCAAAATACGGTATCGATTACACAGACACTCGTGAATAGCGAATACATTTTTATATTAATTAATTTCTCGTGAAAATGCTGTAGATTGAAGAGATTCTGTATATTTTGCACTTATATTAAGTACTCGAATATTAGTTGGCGACTGACTATACATATTTAATAGGTGCTTTCTAAATTTTTTTACAACCAGCTACTTTTCCACAAGTTTAATCGTGTCGAATAACTCCAGAAACATTTGTAAGTATATTTCGAAATAAAGATTCTACACAACCGATATTTTTATTCAATTACGTAGCATGAAACGGTACACAAGCCAAACAACTTATCGTAATGCTATCAAAGGATCGTAGATTTGCCGCAGCAGTAAAGATCTTCTACGAGTAAATAAGTATTGCTGCCAGATGCACTGAAACGGGCGGTGTACGGAGCGTACGAGTACAATATTGGAGGCACGACAAATAAATATTAAAACACTTAAACGGGGCAAGAATAATTGCAGATGATAGGTAATAGCATTAAAAATAAACTGCAGGTACTGAATCCTATGTTGGAAGTTTTATTACACAACGGTACCAGTAGCTCAGTAAATCGCATAGTAATAATACTATCACAAACTTGACTGAAATCATAAGAATTAAGTATAGGTTTTATTTGCCTTTTAAATGGCATGTGTCAAGTATCTTGTAACAATCAACACATTATCTGTTCATCAACTGCGGTCAAGGTCGAGAATTCCCGCAACGTCGGGTCATCGGCGGTACGGTTCAATTTGTACAATTTACTGACCATCATCCACCTACTTTAGCGTTAAGTAGCGTTAGCGTAGCGTAGCGTTTGTATTGGATATCTAAGATAAGACCTATAGATATTTGTATACGAGTTGTAAAAATTAATAGAAATTGGATATTTATAACTGCATTGATCTTGTATTTCCTAATCCCATGTGAAATTCGCAAATTTTCTTTCAAACAGACCTTATCCTGAACTATTGACTATTTCGAAAACAACAAAAAAAAAAGGCAAATCGGTCGAGCCGTTCTCAAGTGATGTTCAATACATGTGGCAAATGAGAAGATTTAATACACATTTAATACGGTTTTCGTTAGTTCGCCTTATTAATATCGAATATAAAATCATGAACACGACATGTTTATAAAACCAAACAGCCTATTCTTGCCAACTCGGCTAGTTACAAACTAATAAAATCTTACATCACCATATCCGTGTACTCGAATCAGAAATCAAATTAGCCTAAATAAAAGCTAAAACGTGGGTTCATTGAGCAGCAATAAAAGCGAAACGATGTAGTTTAAACTTTACTCAGGTAAGCATTTATGTCACAACGTGCTAACATTGTGCTCAGGGGAATACTACAAGGGGTTGGGTCAAAGGGGGTGTAAGTGTGCCCAAGACCTCGTCGATTCTCCCGGTCGTTGTGGCTTGTCTTCTTCGACGAATGACATTGATTTTGTATAAAAACATGTAGACAAAACGGCAATTAGTAAGATTATATTATGTTGAAGTGTTATGCTTTTTTGTCAGTTTATTGAGTAGAGCACGTGAGGAGCTTAATAATTATTTGAATAATAAAATCTAGTCGCGTGTTTGCGATATCGAAAGTTTTAAGTATGTGAACTGTCTAATTTTGACTTAAAGTACAAATTAAATAATCTTATAGTAAATCTTTTAAGACATGAAAGACAACAATAAGTAAAACTAATTCTTTTACAAATGATGTAACTAGGACGGGGCCGGTAAATAGCTTTGTCAGTTTAGTGACAAAATTCACAGATTAGCAACATTAAACTTTATTACTTGGTGGTTAACTAAGTAAGAGTTTGTAGTAACACCGTCGTGATTGCCACGTAAAAGCATTTTACTCAGTTTAAACGTGACTCTTTCATTTGTAAACATCTTTAAAATGGCAATTTGGTTTAAAATGTTATTTAAACTAAACACGAATGAATTTCAATTTCTGTTGTTTGCGATAGGTATTATTATGTTATCTTATTGTCAAACTTTAGTCTTGGTTAAAAATTTTTTGTAAATATGAAGTATGTAGGCGATACGAATTATTGTGCGTGCGGGAATCGAACCCGCGAGCTCTAGCGCAGCACCCGATTGCTCGATCACTGCACCAATCGAGCTGTCGAATCGAATTATGTAGTTAGTACCTTTACCAAATTAATGAATACTTTAACTTATAATTAACAATTGACGCAAAACAATGTTGTGATACTTATAAAGCCTTTGGTCTGGTACAAGAATTGCAAAAACGGATCAACCAATTTATACATATACGGTTTGTTTTATTGGGAAAGTTAAAATTTTATCTGAGTACCTAGTTCTTATAAACAGGTACTATTGATAGAAGTCGTTTTATCAAACACGATTGTTTTACCAACAAATATAAAATTTGGAACATTACATCACGAGTTCCTCAAGAGTTATTTATTGGAATTATTCTATGACATTGACAATCTGAAGTAGCTACACCGTGGGAAAATAAAGTTGGCACCAAAGTAATTGTTGATATTCAAGAGTCGATTGTCGTTGTCGCTCAACAGGCGAGGCGTCAGACGACATCGTCACGCTCGACCGTAATTTTCTAACAGTTCTTTTATCCACCATAACTATGTTTTTACGATGAGAAATATTAAAAAAGTTTACGTAATTTAGTATTGTTTTATACATAAATATGTATTAATTTAAATGGGTTTACTCAATAATATTGTGCACGCGTAGGTACCTACTTTAAATAAGAAATTTAATGTAATGACACACTGATTGTAATCGACAGATTGATCTATTATTTTATTTAGTTCATAATAAGATATTAATAAGGTATTATACTCTTTTACGTTGGCATGACGACCCATAATTTGTCTCGTTGCAGTTCTTAAGAGGGCTCAAGTCAACATTAAATAAAAATATATAATTATAGATCTATGTACCTATACATATATGCAAGAATACACGTAGAGCACTAATTTGGCGTTCCGTAGTTTTGAATATAGTTACCTAGTCGTATAAAAGCCGTGAGTGTACCTATGATGTAAGTAATTAGGTATTATCTTGGTATTACATCGATTTGGCGTCAAGGTACAAGGTACAGTCAGCGTCAAATAGTTAGTGACACTCAGGGTATTCAAATAAATAGACGCAACCAAAAAGTCAATAATATCGGTACAAACAAAGTTTCCATATTGTTGTCAACATTATAGTCGCTCAAAAGGTCGAGACGTTTAAAATGTCATATAGATAGGTTCAGTCAAACCGTCATAAATATGGTAACAATCATCCCGCCAATGGTATCCAAGCATTCTAAGTGTTCAAAAATATGGAACACATTAGAAAAATAAACCAGCATGTTATAGATATAAACGGTTTCCCAAAGATGAAAACCTCTTTAGGCAATGTAGTGTTATTTGCATGTCATTCTATTTATCTATCAGTAATATCAATGTCAAGTGCAAAACTAAAGCAAGCTAGAAATATGGCTACGCATTAGTGACACCACAAAACATCGAATTATATATTTGAGGGAGGAAGGTGTCTTCGTAACAGGTATTTCAAATGAACTGGGAATATCCTTATGTACAGACGCCAGCAGGTCAAGCTATCCAAAACTGTCAAATTTTCCCAATTGAATATGAACCTTATTGCTTTGGACTAAAGTTGAAAATCAATCAAAGAAATTTGACAGATTGTGGTAGCTTGATGTGCTGGCCTCTGTACCTATCGTTTTAGATGTTACGTGTAGTTACCTATCGAATTATTCTCATCTCTAGATCCTCATTTCTTCATATTCGCACATATATGTATAAACAAGCACACAGCCCGCCTGATGGTAAGCAGTCGAAAACTAGAGAAAATTTAAAAGATGTAAGCGATTATCGCCCTTATTGACATTATTTTATTGCTTATTTTTAGTTATTCATCCACTCTATTACCTTGTTTATGTTTAAAATAGCAGTTTTTGAGTAATAGTCAATAAGGTTGAAAACTTTGCACCTCTTTTTTGCAAGCACTATCGAGTCTAGTTTTGTCGACGTTAATTGTTAAAATAAAATAAAATGATCATGATATTGAATCATATATTTTAATTATGCACTCTTGCTCTATGAGATAATATATAGTCATACTCATTATCAATGAGGTTTAGGTACATCTATTTTCAGTCAGCTGTATATTGCTAAGTATCGTAAACGGCTATGCACGAAATTCTTTACAAAACAAAAGACATGTCTATGACGTCATGCTTAAAATGAAAAAGACAACAGTAGTTTCTATTCCTTTCATTTTTTTTTTTTCATTAATTGATGTGAGAAATAATATTTAAAATGTATAGCAGTAAAGTTTATTTTTCTAATGTGTTCCATATTTTTGAACACTTAGAATGCTTGGATACCATTGGCGGGATGACTGTTACCATATTTATGACGGTTTGACTGAACCTATCTATATGACGTTTTAAACGTCTCGACCTTTTGAGCGACTATAATGTTGACAACAATATGGAAACTTTGTTTGTACCGATATTATTGACTTTTTGGTTGCGTCTATTTATTTGAATACTCTGAGTGTCACTAACTATTTGACGCTGACTGTACGATAAAACGTAATACCTACCTTAATTAAATTCCAAACTTTCACGTAAAGTGAGAACATTAAAAATGATGGTCCGTAAAGTAAACAAAACATGAATAGTAAAGAACCACAACAAAAACCCTAAAACGCAGTAATGCACGTTAAATTGAAATGCTACGCTACAGCCAGCAGCGTCTAAAATTAACAAAACATGTAAAGCAATAATGTTTCAACAATAACCTTTGTTTTTTCGTCGAGTTGGGCGCTCGTTCTGAATTTGTTTATGCTTAAGATATGGATATGGCATTATTTTGATATCATTTATCAGAAAAGGTACTTAATTAACTTTTTGAACGAAAAACCAACTGAGATTTACCTATTTATTCATATTTAGTCTATTAACATCGGAATCGAAATCGTATACCTAATATGTAAGACCATCTCGGGAACTATTAAACATATTAGGTAGGTACTCTAATAAATACAAAAAAAACGTCAAAATCAGTTCATAAACACACCTAACTTCGTACCTATAAAAGTATAGTAAATACTCATTTACAACATTTAATAAGTACTCATATATAAAAAATAATATCCTAATAGGTATAGTTATATCAAAGACGTTATCTTGACAATACTTATGTAAACGAATTATAGTTTTGCGACATAGTGCGTTAACATAGTTTATAATCTCAATCAAACATGCATAGCCGAATCGTTGATACAATAGGTAGGTACTATTTGGATAGGTTTATTTACTAATGTTCTTAGTGTAAAACTACATTTTCCTAAGTGGTTATTTACCAACTTACTTCTATAAACAAACTTGTTACAGGTAAATACTTATTTACCTAATATTACGTAATTTGCGTCAGGTAAGTAAGTGTCATGGAAAAACGCGTCTTAAATGGATGAAGTAGGTAGAACGCGTGAGAAATACATTAATACCAGATTAAACTGTCAATTACATAAGTAAACAAGTCCTAAACCTATAAATTATAGCTTTTATATATTTAGGTAGGTTCTTCTTAGATATTAGGTATATATTATTATTTAAAACTGACTTTAACTAATAGGTAGGTACCTAACTCACTACCTACTCTCTGCTTTAACTGACTAGGTAATGACTTTTTTAGTAAACATCAAACATTAATAAAAATGTACTTAGATACCTAGCGTAGTTTAAAATGACATAGGTAAACAATAAATTAGGTATATTGGGTGTCATAAAATTGGAAAAGAAATTGTATAGTGGAGACGTGCGTGCAGTCTATGCCTTTAGTTCTTTAGTCGAAATAAAGATCACCCATTGTAGAAATTGCATAAGCATTGCACACCACATGTGGTGAATTAAATAGGAGCAAAGGAACCTGTTCGGGCCTATAACATACGCGCGCGCTGCTCCAGCGAGCCACAAACGGCGAAGCTGTCGCCATAATTTAAAACGATAGCGGGGAATGTAGTTTTATTGTGCACATACGAGACTTCAACGTACATAACATATTGCCATTCGAGGACGCCGCGATAAATGAGCACAAACGAGCGAAAGCCACTTAGACCAAATTTACACTTTGTGGGAGACCGCGGCTGCACCTCGATCGCCGAGAACGGCGCTCTGCGATCCGACAGGCGTGCCCGCCGACAGTCAGCTGCTCACTACATAATACATAACCGCTACATACTTGTATAGATAATACCACACTCGATGAATACAGGTTTTATTTTCATCAAAGTATAAAAAGACCTACTTTCATTTACGTAAATAACAAAATTTCACTACTTTTTACACGCAGGGTTCATTCGTTGGGTCAATGCACTTCCGAGGCGACGTCCAAAGCGATTACACAGCGCTGTTTTTTATAATAGCATAGGTATGTGAGTCTGAACATCCCAATACCTATATTGATTTAGATCTTTGTAGATTTTATGAAAATTTGACAAGTTTGATGATGAAAGGCATTAGACGACAATGCAAATGTCGTCATCATGTTATTACTAGAGATAGAAGATAATTATCGGTTTTGACGTCCCTAATATAAAATTATAATTGCAAGCTTGTAGGTTAAATGTAAATGTAAACAACCTTTTGTAATTCTCGTGAATAACTTTAATTGGTTTTTAGGTAATACAAGGTAATGCCTTGAATAGGTACCTACGTCTATGCTCGTCACCTTGTTATCAAAAATATTTAGTTTAAAAAACAGGATTCAGTGCTTTTAGGGTAATTATGTACTCACCTCGAGATCTTCGTATGTGCGAAATGCCATTATGGCGAAACCATCGATGATATCCTCTTCTCCCAGCGGCTCCCGCGACTTTTTCCTCCTGGCTGGAGGACGAGGCGGCTTCTCTCTCGTTGGAGACTCGTCCTCGCCGCTGTCTCCATCCTTAACTTTGCTCTCTCGCTGTGCTTGCATGCGCTGTGCCCGCTCCCTTCGCCTATTTCTCTGATTGCGCTGCTTCACTTCGTTTTCCATCGTTCACACATTATTCGAAACACCCGACCACCGTGCTTCACTACACTAAAGTCCGCACTACACTTTTATCACACATGGTTATCCGTTGTTCCTACGCCGCGTTATTTAACAAAATACAAATCGTGCACTCAGAAAAAGACACTGGCCGTTTCCAATGGCGGATCGTACACCGTTGCCGCATTGCAAGTAAAATGGCCGCGTAGCACTCCACGGGCTGCTTTCTTTCACATTCACGTAAACGGAGGCATTATTCCACTTAAACTAAAACATACTACTATATATTTCAACAAGAACTAAGACAATAATACGATAAATTAACTTTATACATAATTCTCTGTGTTCAGAATCAGTCAATAGTCAATACAATGAAAGGTGTTACACGACGCCAACGCTGCGTTGCGGTCGCGATGGTGAACTAAAAACAGTACTGCCAACCTTATGCACAGACATTCCGCGATACTGGGCGTCATTGGCAATGTGGCGCTTGTCATACTCCTCTAACTGGTAAGTTTGTCTCTTTTTTCGACACAAATAATATTTTTAAGTAGTTAATATTACGCAAATGTATATATTAATTAATAAATTATTAATATACATGTGAAATGATAAGTCTCTGCGTCTTAGACACAAAATTAATAAGACGAGATAGGAACTTCAATCCGTATACCAAGGATACGTCTATTTAGTTTTTCATGTTGGTATTTGAGAACGAATACAAGATTTTGTTTGGAATATTATGTTTCCAACTTTAATACAACTCTGTGGTGCTCATTTAAATTTATCTATACAGTTTACTCATTATTATACGTACAATGTGCCAGTAAAAGTGGTATAAAATTTGTGTCTGAAAAGAAATAATATTGAAGTTCCTGTTATTTGCATGACTGTGTGCCGTTGTTGACGTTTCAATGATAAGTTTCGACTGTGTTCATTCACCATCTTAATATTTTCAAATATGGCAATGACAAATGAATTCACAATTTATTTTTGTAGTGTTTGTTTTTAACTCTTGTAACATTGTTAAAAAAATGTTCGTAAAATAAAAGTATATTGATAAAAAAATATTTGAAAGGTAACAAATTTAACGCTCGTAATAAAATTTGAATTTAAGTTGAAGTGAGAAAAAAATATTTAAATCTGAAATGTCTGTACAAGTTGTTAATACATTCATTTCACGATGACACGCGTCGTGAATTCGTGATCCTTATGTCTCTAGCATATGGTATAAATTAAATTGAATCACGAATTGCGCATGCACTTGCACATTTTAAAATAAATTGGACTAAAGTCAGGCTAAAGTTAAATGCAGTTTACATAGATAACTTACGAAAGCTTTAACAGATAGGTACCTACGCTAGACTGTGCTTTTGAATCTTGTTATTCATGCAACGGGATACACTGTCGTTTGTTCTGTTCACTGAACCGATTAATATTGGCACCAATAGTCATCGTCTTGACGTTTTGAAAAGGTAGCAACTAATTTTGCAGAGTTGGAGTTAAATTAATAATCAAGTTAGGCTTCTAGAGCAATAATAATGGAAATAAGTGCATAACGTAAAAAAACATCTAACCCAGCCCAGCGTAGGTGGGCAGATTATGAGGATGGGGGACTGAAGAAGAAGTGCTCAATGAGCATTGAGTTTATTAGTTCATTCATAACAGATTCGTAGAAATTTTCTAATGTGTACTATCTGTCTGTATAATAGTGTCCTATCTGAATGTGATTCATTAAAAGTGGCCTTTCTTTCCCTGTAGCCGTAATATGGGGTCCATGATTGTGCGTGCAGAATTAGTAGGTGTATGTACAGAGGCCAGCTCATCAAGCTACCCCAATCTGTCAAATTTCTTTGATAGATTTTCAACTTTTATACAAAACAATAAGGTTCATATTCGATTGAGAAAGTTTGTCAGTTTTGGATAGCTTGACCTGCTGACAAGTATAGACACTTGAATGATCTTCATTATCATTTACGTCTATTTATTCACCATGAGTCTCCATAGAGTCCATTGAGATTGAATAATTATCGTCGTGTTACATAATCTACATGTCACCATGCAATCCTCTCAATTGGCCTAGTAGGTAGGCTAGGCCAGGTAGTTACTAAGTAGGTACCTATGTTAATGATTTTTGGGTTTAAAAAGAAATGTTTGTCTGAGAGTCTCAAAGTGGCGATAAAGGCCCCTTGTGGGCACTGAAGCCTTTCAAGGGGGTAGTAGAAGTAAGAGACTCAGATAAAACTAATACAAAAAATAACAGTATTTGTAATAACTGTTCTACCACTTGCATTTCGCTATAGCTTAGAGGGTGGCACTCTGTCGTCCCCTCATCCCATCCGATCTGGGGTCCCTAAGGGCTCCGTGGTATCACCCCTTCTTTTCACACTGTACACCAGCGATATCCCAAAAGGATCAAAGTCTTAGTTAGCTCTACTCGCTGACGATACGGCGATCTATTATACCGGCACTAGCCGGAACAGCATATGAAGCCTCAAAGCACTTCTTCGACCAGGCCCCCTCCACCCCAATCTTCTGGAGATCACAGACCCTCCTAGATCAGCAAAATCCGCCGTCCGAGGCATACTCTGACTTACCCTGACGACAACCCCATCACAGTCGTCCAAGAAGCGAGCAGCTAACTAGCACTCTCATGAAAACACACTCTCACAAACACCGTCCGATTTACCGCCTTCGCGAGGCCCGTCGCGAAGACCCAGTAATGGT
This sequence comes from Acronicta alni, assembly GCA_964056405.1. Classification (NCBI taxonomy): domain Eukaryota; kingdom Metazoa; phylum Arthropoda; class Insecta; order Lepidoptera; family Noctuidae; genus Acronicta; species Acronicta alni. Next base: position 7,716,124 of record OZ043927.1, on the reverse strand, counting down.
AACCCACCTGGACCCTGGTCCGAACCGGCCCGCCCGAGCCAGTAGTTTTAAATTCACCTTTAAACCATGATCCAGCTGTACCTAGTTGTCCCCCCAGCAACGCCGAGTTCTGAGTCCCTTAGCTGCTGTTGCTGATTTACTAATCAGCAACGGCAGCTAAGGGCGTCCCCGGCATAAATGCTCTTGGGTAGATGCATACGGTGCCTCGCGACCAAGTCCGGTTAAGTTATCAATTTTCTCTCCTATGTATATCCGACATTATTTTTACTTGCAAAAGATGGTATGTAAAGAAAAATTGGGGATGTGGAAAAAAAAACTCAAAGTACGAGAATATTTTGAGAAACTATGCCTTGGGTATATGATTAATTCATCGTATTTATCGTGCTTTGATCATTTATTTGATTTTAATTATTGGATTCTACTACTTGTTTGAAAAATGGTGAGAATAGCTTATAAAATTTACATATACACAAGTATTTATAAATATTGTATTTATTTATATAATATTCTTTATGGTCTTCCTTTTTCTTAAGACTATAGGAGATTTATCGTTTATCTCAATTAGGTATGTGATTCGTCACATAATGTTGTTTTAAAACCTAGTCTGCGTGGTTCAAAGTTCGAATTTAGAAAACATTTTGATGCGTCATACATAATTATACAATACATTATGTAGGTGCTATACTTACCTACTTAATGTTAAGATACGACAACGGTATAATAGATTCAGTTGAGCTTGGAATATTATAAAGGGAACTCGTGTCTTATCAATTGAAAAGGTGATTAAGATTATGAAATTAACGAAAATAATTGAGGTAATGAACACAGTCCTCTATTCATAACGTGATTCGGCCACTGATTTTGTGAGTGTTATCGCTCTGTGCAATTAAGGTATGTTGTTATTGGTTAATTAACATTTTGTGCCCGTTCAACTTCCCAGCCGGCCGTCAAATCGCAAATGCGATCATAATAAAATGATGTCTATGTTATATTAAATAAAAACAACATTTAGGTACCTATTATATACCTGTCGAGTTATTAAAAATCATTGTTGCTCAAGTTGTAGACCTAAGATAATTTTACATCGAGCACCGAGTCACGATTGCTTGGCGAAATAATTATAATTAATAGTGTTTTTTAGTAGCTTAAGTTACCTCAGCCCGCCATATGAAATTTTATTTGTTTTTTGCATATTATTATATTTATTACATTCTACGTTGTGTGTTGGATTCATTGTTATTAACTCGTTATTTAATCTGTGGCTAGAATCTTAATAGTTATTGCGCCAAGCGCAACTTTACCATATTTACAATTTTGTACTAAAACCTTTTCTTATAAATAGTCACCATCGCCATAATAATTACCTAATTAAAATTTATTTATTCGTACAATAATGTGCCTATCTAAATATGTGTACCTATCTATATAATATTATAATATATTTATCTAATAAAAAAATACTATTATAAAATATTATATTCCTTAAACTGGGAACCTTTCAAAATAGGTTTTGAAATTGTAAATTAAAATATTAGCTAAGTATCTAAATAGCTAACTTTGCTTTGATTCTAGCTACTAGGTATTGTATCGCAGCCGTACGAGCGTTGATTTTTATTTTCTAAAATCCTGTTTTAATGCTCGCCTAGGTATGTACGTTATATAAAAAAGTACATGCTTCTAGATGAACCGGTCTGTCAGTTGTATTTTATCATTAGAAATAAGTACAATTTTGATGAAGATTCCGAGTAGGTATCCTAGCATGAAATTGTTGATATATTATTATAAATTATTAAAATATTTGGTCTAAATAGGTATTATAATCTGGAATTTGACAAGCTAAGCGAGCGTGCTCGTTCAGACCTCGTCGCTTCAATTGTTTATTTTTATTTTTGGACGGTACAGAAATCAGACCTAACTCGAGGTACATCCATGTTATTTACGCCTAAGATTAAATAATAGTTAGAGGGCGGGCGGCGGCGACGGGGCTCTTTTTTTTTAAGGTTGTGTTAATGTGTTTTGTGTGCAACACGACCCTCCTAAATAAACTTATTCTGAACATTTATTTAGATAGAGACACTTTATTCAAATAATGTTATTTTAACTTTGATTATTTTCTGAATATTTTATACCACTGCAAGATCTATAATTATATAGATCTTGTAACACTTATAATAAATTAAAACCAAATCATTATGATGACATAATAAATGGCATGATTAAATCAATATACTTCATATTGCAGATATTATGTGGGAATATTGAAATTCAGAAACCATGAATATTAATGAATTTAAAATGTAATTTATCAATATGTCACGAATAAATTACTATCACTGTTAGCATTGGTAGTTTAAATTAAATATGACGTAAAATTTATTTCACACAGATTTTTTATATTCGTAAGTGGCGTTCCTGTGTGGCAGATTTGATTTTAGCAATGTGGGAGTGTTTTTGAGATTTATCATGGTTCATTATAATTCTAATAAGTAATAAAAGATATTGAAAAAAAAAAGGTTTGCTGGAAGAGATTTCTTTACTAACTAAGCAGTACGCAGTACCGTTGTAATAAATGGTCCTAAGCTGGCTACTTTCTAGTTTCTGAGTGTGTAGTACATAAATTAATTAATAAATAAAAGAAAAATGAATTACTTTTCTTTGCATTATGTGTAATATTATGTTGTGTTTCCAATAAAATATCAATCATGTACAGTTAATTTACTATATGTATATTTATTAAATTCATACTTAGTATGACAATTTTATATCAAACAAGTGGCACTGAAAACATCCCTAATCTTCGTTCATTTAAAAGCTCAAAATGATAAAAATACCTACTTATTAAGGTGACACTTTGCAATGTTAAAGTGCTTATTATCATATTATGTAAATACACATTATTTAAATTTAAATCTATGTACCTATATAGATTTAATTTTAATGTATGTGTATAGATTTAAAATTAAATAATTTCTTTTAATCTTATAAGTAAAATACTTACTTACGTTTTATAAATTTCTAGGTAACGATGAAGTCGAAATCTCTAGACCGCGTCATAGTACTGGCCAGCATTGCAGGTATCCTGCTGTCCACTTACGCATTATATATCGAGATGGCAGTGGAGTCACGTCCTGGGTACAAGGCACTCTGTGATATTTCGGAGTACGCAAGCTGCTCCCGTGTACTTTCTTCAGAGTAAGTTGGAAAAAAGAAGTAGTACCCTATTCAGTATCTGAAGGTGCACAAAATCAGCTTCCAGAAATTACTATTGAAGGTTGAGCAACCAAAATGCGTGTGCTGAACGCATGCGGGGTTGACCTGGAACAGCAGCAGTTGTAATGAACATGGGGATTTTATTTCTTACTGACTCTAGTAATAATGTATTGGTTCTAAATGTGTTTATTATAAGCACATGCTAATTAATGAAACTTTATGCGAGGTGTCATACGGCTACCGTCATAAACCAAAAAGCGGTATCTCAACCAGAGTGAGTTTCGAGAAAATTAAGGATTTGTAAATTTTAAATTTAAACATGAGAAACGCAATATTTTCTTACTGGTAGTTTTTCTATGCCTTACTGGCTTTGTTTCTTAGGTAGGTACCTAATTCTTTATTCTAATAAATGTAATAAAATATAAAAACATGATATTTTTTGAGATACTGCCTTTTGGCTTTTGAGGGCAGACGGATACGCGTGCAGTATGCGGATACAATATTAATTATTTTTATATCTCATTACAGATTTTCAAAAGGCTTTGGATTGTTACCAAAAGAGTCATCACTAACGATTCCCAACTGCATCTACGGATTAGTCTTCTACTGCCTTGTTATATTTTTATGTAAGTATATAAATTTTATTTAGCTATCTGACCCGATTCTTGTTTCGCAGAATTTTACAATAAAAGTGTAGTTAAGTTATAGACGTTAACCCACTCTTTAGAACATCTGCGTGCGATATCTACGATTTCCTTCAGATCTATCCAAAACCAATAAAAAATAAACGCTGTTAACTTTAACGACCTAAAGATAGAATCGCCATTATTGCTGTCATTTGTGAAGAAAATAATCATAAATTAATTAAATAAAAATGTCAACTGCATAAAGTTGTTTAAGTACGACACTTCGGTTATTTATCTTGACTTATTATAGTTAACGAATGATTTAGGTTGCTACTAGTAATTATAGACACGATGCCAATAATTGACATCGCATTACGATGTAATGGTGCGGGCGTCGCTTTGCGGCGTGCAATTCGCACATCATTGCGGTTCGCAGTTGCCTTGCCGGCTTCGTGACTTTACCAAGAGAAAAATATTGCGAAACACCGCGCTTGTGCTCACTCTAAGCTTATTTGGTAGCTCACGAGCCGTGAATAACTGTTATCGTAATAGGCTTACATTGGTACTATGCTCCTGGGAAGTGCGAAATGTTACGTGCCAATATGATTGAAACGTGTACCTACCTACGTTTAGGGAAAATGTATTCGCACCAATTTGAGCTTGTTAGTTTCATTTGTTTCGTGTTATCATTGTTATTACATATTTTATATTACATTGTACCTAACATTTAACGTAATCATGTTTAAATATAGTTCACTAAAAATGAAATTCGACAAAATACCTTAATAATATAGGCAATTAACGTTTGTTTAATTAGGATCTCCGAAATGGAAATGGTCAGGTCATATTCAGAGAGCTACGGATGAAAGATGGTCACAAGTAATATCAAATTGGTATCCAATACATAAAAAAAGAAGAAAGGGTAGACCATTTAAAAGATGGAGTGACGACATCGTTCAAATAGCTGGAAATCTATGGCCCAGATGGGCAAAGGATAGAGTCACCTGGAACGGTTTGGAGGAGGCTTTCACCGCAAAAGGCGGCCCTTACATCTAACAATACTAACATAATCTAAGTACAAAACTAACATTACTAACAAATAAATAGGTACACAACAGAAAGCAAAACAATATAATATGAATTACATGTAAGGGAAAAATAAAGCTAATATAATATAATATATAATTAGGATCTCCGAATTTCACAATATCCACCAGTATTCTTCTAAGTTCATGAGAAAGTCGAATTGGAATTATTTAATACTTATTCCCAATAGCATTACAGTCTATAACAATAAAATGTTTCTCTATTTGAATATTTAGAGGGTTTGCGTGAGCTTTTATTGCTTCGCTAAAATGTTAATTCCGTGAAACACGCTCGTAAATGCTCGGAATTGTAGTGGGCATTGTGTTATTTCAGTATGATATTGAAATAAGCCACAGTCGCTTTGTTTGATCTCTTTTGTTGTGTCGAGTGGTCATAATCTGTCATTGTAATTGCTCTATGCTGGATTTGATTTTATGATCCATTAAATTAATGTTAGGGCTTAGGAACTTGTAATTATGATTTTCTAAGTTAGGAATTTATGTTTAGGATAAGTAAGTAGGTAGATACTGTTAATTTACATTTGACTAGGATATTTGTCGTATAGTTCCCGCCAAAGGGTCACCCTTTTGTTGCCTACAATACACACCAAGCGTTCAGATAGGTACATTAATTAGCTTCGAATAAGAATCTCGGCATACAAAATTTAACTACCAACGTATCTTAGCCATTTCGTAAATATTTCTCACGATTCCCAACTTCTAGTCAAGTTAGCGGTATATTATGTATTAATAACAACCAATCCATCTTGTCTATTTCAGCAACATTCGACCAACTGCTGGTTACCCGTATGCTGCTCGCATTAACTGCATCTTCGCTACTCATGTGTGTGTACCTCTTATATCTCCTGGTTTTTGTACTCCACGACGTTTGCTTTCTCTGTATTTCCACCTACATAGTGAACGGCCTCCTTACTGGTCTCGTTTACAAGAAAATGAATGCGCTGGTTGCTAAAAAAAAATGAATGGAAGATGAAAATGTTTGATTTATGTTGACAAATTACAAAATACCTCAGTGTTGTTATTTAATTATTTTAAAGGTCCTTTTACGTATGCATTTATTTTCAAAATACATAACAATTTATTTGTACGTATTTTATTTTAATGTTTAAGTATGGAACGTTTATCCGACTTTCTACGATCAAATAGGTGTAAAGCAGGAAAAGTAAAATACAACCTATGTTACTGTTGCGCGTTGAATATCCGTTGCCCGGTATAAAATATTTATTTTACGACTCAATAAGGACTTAGTATAAGTATATACCTACCTGCCTGGTACCTATCTGCCTAGTTTTATTATACATAGAGGTATTTAACTATGAGGAAAATATTAACTAAAGGTTTACTTACCTGGTACTTGAAATTTTCGAAAATGAAAGCTGATTTCCGTGATTCTGAATAACATAGGTAATTAATTTATAATTTGCAACGCAGGTAGGTGTGTTTATTGCAGGTTATAATAAATATTTATTATTTATAAGCGATCTAACCAAAAAAGCTTTTGCAGACAAGAGGATAAGGGGTTAGTAATAGATAGGTGTATAATATATAGATTGGTAAGGACAAATGATATTTTTTGCCCTATACCTATACGACTAATTAAGTTGTCTGCAAAGTCAGTCACTCTCAGTAAGTATATGCGTATATCTATATTCAATATCTACATATGTACATATTGCACGCATTTTTAATAGTATTTTTAGCGGGCGTAGCTTTAAAATTTGTTTGCTTCTCTAGCCCAAATTTCCCATTTATTTCAACCGGGGTTTGAGCGTGCCTGTGGTCTGCATAACTTTTAGCTCCGGCCAAATCTGCGGTCATATTAAACCGAACCTCGGTTTCGGTCGTAGGTGTCAATTTTGGATATAAGTGGATGAAACAGAAACTGGTCAGGTATCTAATAAATTGATATAATTATGACAATATGAATTGTCGTTCTGAACAATAACTGGGGTTTTAGTACTTATATCATAGTTAATATATACGATTGGTACCCACTTCAGTTTCGACAAGGATTTTTATGTTCAAAGCAATTAAGAGATCGGTGAGAATAAAGGCCACCTGGGTGTCGAAGGAGTCCAGCGCTTGCTTACCCACAGCCGTGGCGAATGCCTCGAAGCCCATGATCGTGACTATAGTAATGCAAGTGCGGTTAATAAATCTGTAAGAGTCGAACAAAACCTGGCGGATCACTATATATTAAAAAAAACATTGTTTTTTTTTTTATATATGTGCTATAGACATGACCAAAATCGATAAAAGTAACAATTTATTTACTGATTTTACTACATTTGGCCAAAACCGAAGAATACACAATTTTACCGCCATGCAACCAACAACTATTGTTATTAATAAAATGTTCATCATCTTAATTATCTTAGATTGATTTAACGACTACAGGGTTGCCATGCTAGACATCTATCTACGTTTCTATTTTACATTTCTATAACTACCTACTAAGCTTAAGACGTGTGATGGCCTTACTTTCACTTATCATTATCCACAACAGGTATTGTATGCGTCAATAATAAATTACTAGTGCCACAGCCCTAGTTTCGGATCATGATTATTATCCATGATTATTGTGCGTAATGTCGTAATAATTAAGTACAGGCGCCAGCAGGTCAAGCTATCCAAAAGTGTAAAATTTTCCAATTGAATATGAACCTTACTGTTTTGTATTAAATTTGAAAATCAATCAAAGAAATTTGACAGGTTGTGGTAGCTTGATGTGCTGGCCTCTGTACATATGTAATTATTACGTGTTTGTTACTAACATTATATTCATGTTGATCTGCGGTTAATTTATAAGTAGTATACTTATTAAGTTTGTGTTGGGTACCTATTTATAATTCTTCAAATTCAAAACCTTACGCTTGAATAGATAAAATATTAATTCATTAAGTACGGTAGGTACTTAATGAATTAATATTTTATCGTTGTTTGTTTATTTATTTCATGTAGATAATTAGTTATTTCATTGCTCGAAATAACTAATTATCTACATGAAATAAATTATTTATTTTATGTGATATATTTCGATGTGAGCACAAATTAATCCAATTTTAGCGAAAGAAACATTTAATATTTAGCATCCGTTACAGGCCAAATACTATATAATATAATAAAAATTAACCAAGTACTGTATACATAATGCAATAAAATCTAAGGTTTTTCGAATTAATTCCAGCAGGTTATTCTGTCATGGTTGTGGCGAATGTCAAGTCAATCGCATGGCCATGACTATAGAGTAAGTGCAGTTTTTAGTTGGTACGAGTCCGACCCTGCCACCTTCACAGCCGGTATAAGATCCATGAGACCCTTTCCGTAACCCAAAAAAGGGCTAATTGAAGCCGGGCCTCTATACAACCAATAGCTATAAAGAACATAGGTTGTATAGATAAATAGAACCTTAGTTAGACCAAGAAAAAACATATATATAGAGATGTATATCTGCAAACAATACTACCATGCCCTGTAGTTCCAAAATTATAGTCCTTTGTAACAAGTCTTTGTTTTATTTATTTTTACTTGTAGCGCCATCTATTGAGTAAAAAGATTAAAATTATATTTCAGCGCCATCTGTTGTTGAGTGGAAACAACTGAATCGTGCAACAGATAGCGCTGTTTTCAGATAGATCATCTGCCGAGTTTTTTGTAACTATGTTTGGGTTGGCTTCCACTCTAATCAGATGCGGCTAAATATCAGTATTGTAAATGAAGCGACTGCCATCAGACCTCCTTTACACAATTTCTGAGTAATACCTACCGGTATTTTGAAGATAGACTGGTTGTCACGCTTTTTGAGCTTCTGACTGCCACTAACGATTGTCATAGGTGTTCGTATAACAACCGGGGCCGACGGCGCTACGTACTGTCCGAGGCATGGAGGGTACCGTGCGAACGTATGGACTGACCGTGGCTAGCGCAGCTTAACCTTGGTTAAGCACGAGCCCCTCAGATATAATATTATTACGACGGACTTTCTGGCCTTGGGTCACACGAAGATAACGATGAAGACATGGAAAGAAGAATCTAGCTTGGTTAACCACAAAGTCCGTTTAGTGAAACAGATATGCACTAATGGGATATCCCATTAGCTTATTAAAAAATGTCCTTTGTACTTACACCATGCGGTGACAAAATGACCACAACGGTCACAGTAAACTTCTTTTATTAGTCTTCTAATTTCTTTGATAGCTTCCTTGTAGAGCTTGTTATGTATAATGACGGATTTTCAACTATATTGTCAATTTAATATTAGGTAAATCTTTTCTTTTAAGTAAATAAGTTAGATCTTTTGATTTAATATTATAGACGAAACTTCAACTTCGAGTTGCTTTTGATCTTAGTTTACATATATTGTTGAGATTGCTTTTTGAATATTTTTTTGTTAAATCTTCATGTATCTTCACTATACATACTTAATTTAATTATGATCATATTCAAATCTAAACTTTATAAAGCTAAAAATCTCGTATTACTTAATAAATAATAGAGTAACAACCAAATTAATCTTGTATTATTAGTATTTTTTCCTTAACTGCCACAAAACATTTTGTCCTTTCAGACTTCGCCATTTGTCCAACAAATTGATTATGTTCTGCTTTTTGCAAAAAGGACGATACAGTGACAAGATGTATAGTCTGTCAGAGTAACGACCTTACGTTGAGTGGATGAACGCTTTGTTTGCAGACGATCTGATACAGCTGTCGCCTGGATGATGGGCCAAACGGACCGATTAAAAGCCACTGATTACACGCAAGTAGCAAACATGAGGTATTTGACATTGTTAAGTTAAGGTATGGCGGAGTCGAGGCCGCTCTGAGCTTTTGAACAATTCCGTCGAGATTTAGTTATGGTTAAGTGGCACGTTACATGTAGATAAGTATATCTCATTATTTTAAATATTGTGATTCAAAGGGAATTGATACCCTCCTCATTCAATGTAGTTATCAAATTAAGACATACTTAAAATAAAGTTAATATTATTATGACTTAATTTACATAACATAAACACAATAGTAAAAAACCAGCACGCCTGTAGATATGCCCCGAAGGGATAGGTGGGTGTACACCGACAGCTCTCTAGTATGTTTAGGTCCCATGTAGTAGGGGGCGAGCCTATTGCCATTAACCGGGCTCGAATTAAAACTTCGAGCTGCTATTGAGAATTTTATAGAAAAAACCAATAACACTTAGTTATTTTAACGAAGGAAAAAATTTACTGCGGGCAGGATTCGAACCTGCGTCTTCTGGGTAGGTAAACCAGACACTATAACCACTAAACCACCGCGAGTTCCACCCGCCAGCTCAAAATGTGCCTTCACATTCTGAATTTACGATTTTATGGTTCTTCGCTAAAATAACTTTAAAATCTTAGCATGGAAAATGCAAAAAAATAATACAAAAAGATACTCAATAACACTGTTAGTCCTGGGAATCGAACCCAGGACATCTAGTGTAGTAGTAGCGCTTACGAACACTAGACTAATGAGGAGTAATAAAAGATTGTACAATAAAATAACATTAAAAAAAATCTGTAAAAGGACTATTTATCTTCAGCAGACAAATTAATTAGTAGACAAACAATTGTTAACAATATACTAACGTAATTGAGAATCACTGACCCATTAATTTGTACTACATTTATGTATTCCACGAAATCAGTAATAATTGGTTAGTTAATTTCAGTTTGAATAACAACACTGTAGAAGGCCCTCATGATTATAAACTTAAAACTTTAGGATTGTAGAAATGGCTACGTTCAGTTATCATAATTATTATAGGCAACAAATATAATGACAACCAAAATAACCTAAGAGATTCCCAACTACTATCAAATAGGAACTACTAGCAAACCAAAATTAGTAAATGACCACTAAATCAGAGCACGGACTAGGAAAACTATTTGGGTGTGAAGAGCGACCGCAAGGAGCGACGAGAGTGTTAGGTTTGCTGTAGACCAAGAAAGCCAGAAGTCGAACTTCAATCGATATGTGGTAAAAATATTGGTTATTTACTATTTTAGGATAAACAGTGATTAGTTTGGAGTCATTTGCTTTAATAGGACGGCTAGATGAAAAGTTTTGGTTATAATTACACATATTCATTCATCATCTACTATTTCTGGCACTGGTGATAATCATGTACTATTTTTGGCAGTATATTTTTTTTCACGTTACATTTTACTATATCCGGTGATAAGTTTAAGATATGACCCCTCTCATCAGAACAATGCGCACACTAAATTTGGTTGGTGAAAGAATAGACATCTTTTCATGTTCACTGAGCGAGTTTATAAAAGTAATGTTACATATAATATGTTATCTGTAAATGTATAATTGTATTACATAGTATATATTTTTTTATTTATAATATTGATAAAATTAATTGTGATAATAATGTGGAATTAAAAAAAATATTTTAAATGTAGTAGAAGTATTGTTGTGTTTTTAAATGATTATTTATTAAGGTATGAAACTGTAATTATCGAATTGGGATTTCCTGTAATGGTGGTTACATGTAAGAAATAAATAAATAAAGTTAAACAAACGCGTGATGGATTTAGGAAGAAAACGTACAAAATGGGAAAAGGCATAATTAAATAGCTTTGCCATACGTCAATCCTACCGATGAGGGACAGATATTAATAGTATCTGTACCTGCGAGTCTAGGAAAATACGACTGCATCGGTTGATGTATAAGTAATATCATCTTTGCTACCGGTGGGTATTTCTGGTAGCAAATATTTACTGGCAGAAAATATGTCCGAAGATGCTAAACAAATCCCAAGTACCTATTCTAGATAGAATTGCACACATTCAATTTGCTTTTCTATGATATATGCAATGCTTTAGTTTGCAAAACTTGGAACTTGAAGTTCAAAATGTTATTCGCATTTTGTTATGAATTGATGATGAGATGTGATTCTACATCACATGATCACATCCTCATCCTATATGATTTAGTAAATAAAATATAAATATAAAGGAATGCTGTAATTTCAGCATTCACTCCGTCTATCTTAACTGAACGGTGAACCTTCTGAACGCCAATATCTATATTTTGGGCCGCATTCGCGTCATAAATTTTCGGCCATAAACTTGGCAATGTGGCAATGACGAATAGAACAATAATACGCACATAATTGTGTAGATAGCACCCCATCGTGTTGTCTCGAGCTCTTTATGTAATTCTGTTGTTGCTACTTCGCGCGTTGTAAGTGCACAGTAAACAGTCTCATTAATTCAGACTGAACGATGTCGGAATTTGTAGATATTATAATTATGTAGATAGACTTATACGCTATACAACTTAGATTTTTTCGGAGCTTATGAACCATAAGGTTCTGATTATAATCAGATTCGTCCGATGTTCCGATGAGTGCTAAATATTATCTTTACATTGGATTGTAAATGACCGCTCCAATGAATGAATCGGCACTTTTATCAGAACGGTTAGTCATCGCAATAATAGGCCCATTCCCTTGACATTACTTGCTTCTTCGACTCCCATGTAGGTATTAAGCTTTTACACTGATAGTTTGAATCCGCACAAACCTGAATAGATCACTATTATACCAAGATGACAAATTGTATAGCTTGATCAGTGTTTTTTGAATATTAATCTATGTACACTGTTCTATATCATAAAAACTTTTTCTAAGTGTCACGAATGAAGTATGATAATTGTCTGGAACTACCGGTTGGAGTGACTAATGTTTATAATATTTTTCTGCCACAACTTGTTGTTCCGAATTTGCACACAAAGCCGGCCCACGCGCCTCTGACTACGTTTTATCTTCTGCGACGTGCTTTGTTTACGCTGGGACATTAAACAGCTATCAAACAGAATAAAAGCTGTTTATAAGTACTCCTTAAAGTATTTTTAACTCTTGTTGTGAGATTTTTACTTAAGTGATACCTAAGAACAGGTTTACATTTAGGGTAGACTCCATAGACTTGTCGATTCGAGAAAGTTGGTTTACGGAGATGTCCGCAGTTAGTTTTCTGTGCAAACAAGGCTGTAACATCTGACAGCTTTCTGTAATGCTGCTGCTGCCTACTGGGTTTTATCGTTATGCCATTATTTTTCGTTTGGTACACTGCTATACCATAATATTGTACCTGATCCTGTTACCGGGGCGTTCATCCTGCTTCATACTAGTGAAATCCATCTGACATCCATCTGTCGTCCATCGGAGTCAAGGGTCCATGTTTGTCATGTTGTTGTGGAATTTTGCTATTTTATACTCGTGCCTCCTTGTCGTCGTGTTGTCACTGGAACGTAATAAAGAAGAACTTGTAGAAATTATTTTAATGTAGTGGGGTCATGTAATAATTTTAATATAGATCTACTTCAAAGTATGTAGGGGCCGGCTTCCAGTCTAACCAGATGCGGCTTAATATCAGTATTTTACACGAAGAGACTGCCATCAGACTTCCGTAACCCAATTTCTGAGTAATACCGATATCCTGAGGATAGACTGGCTGTCAGGCTTTTGGCCTTCTGAGTACCACTAACGATTGTCATAGATGTTCGCATGACAACCGGGACAGATGGCTTAAGCGTGCTTTTCAAGGCACGGAGAGGTTTCGATCTATTAAGGATGGTCACCCATCCACAGACTAATAAGTATTATTTGTTGCTTACTTCCGGTTAGTCACTGCATTTCAACGCCTCACTGAAGTGGCATTACTGTCAATCATCTTAATGGCCGTCACCATTTTTGGTGGCGTGGTCTTGACCTTACATTGCCGGCCTAGTGCAGATTGCACCATTTAAGGAACATGTGAAGTGCGACGTGTTTTTGACATGACTACATAATCATCTAAGGACATGTTGTAGGCCATCGCAATCTGTTATAATAACATGTTTATGTGTGGGTGTAATGAGATCATTGTCATACATTTATGAAGTGTTCAGGTTTGTATTTAGGTGACTGTCGATTGTTTTAACGCACCAAATGATTGTGGCATTTATTTTTGAGTTCGTGCATTGTCATTGTATAAACGGTGCAGTGGTTTTGCATTTTGAAACATATATTTCTTTAGTTGACTTATTTTTCTATATTGATAGTGTTGACTTTTATGGTAATCGATATTTCTTATAACGTACCTTTATTTTTTTGTAACCATGAATTTAAAATTAGGTTTTCGTTTGTCTCATGTCTATTTTTTTTATTATAAACTGGCGGCTCCACTTTTCATCTAACCTTATATCCTCAGGCATTATAGGCGTGGTAAAATGCAACATAATATTAGGTAGAAATATTAATTTAAAATTAATTTATTATCAATAATCTGGCATGAGCATCAGAATTAGGTAGTACTCCGGCTGGGTTTAACGTTAGTTACGTTAATCCAAACCGGATATTAACAAACAGTTAAATATTGCAATATTTGTATCAAGCTCGTTAGTATTCATGTCCTACGTAGCTTAAGAGTACTTAAGCAATTATAATAAATATCGCTAACCCAGTAGGGTTAGCGATGTTTATTATAATTTATACCAAACTCGATCAACGATAAGGTTTTATAGGAATTTGTCTGAATGCCCTGAATTTTACCTGTACATAAAGCAGTTTGAACGACGGCCCACGCAACGCCAGGTTGTCAGGATACCGTGTAACGTAACTACAAGTCACTAATTCCTCACAGAAATGCTTTAAGCTATATTCCATTTAATCAGAGGTTTGATTTTGTAATTGAATAATTAATGTCCTGGTTAAAATGTTGGTGGTATCGGGCCCCGTCCGTTTCAAACTTTATGTACAATTCAAAGTTGAGATTGTTGTTTCACTGAATTTAATGCTTTTGACAAGTACGGTCCTCGCGCTAGTACTGGTGCTAGTGTTAAGTAGTGTGGTAATTATACAAAAAAATTATATTTAAAAAAATACGCCATCATCACAACAGATCGTTGATATTTTTTTTAAATAAATAAATTAAATAAATTTTATAGGGAACAAATCATTGCGGTACTAAACGCCTTCTTTGTTGCGACTCTTCCTTTCTTCGTTTGATATAGGTACGTTATAGAAATACACCGATCTAATTGGTGAAGTTCTTCAAAAAGATACGCGGTAACCAGCGTGTGTGTATGACAAGATATGAATGTGGATGAAGCAAACGAAATATGAAAGAATCGTAGCAAGTGGCGTTCTTTAGTTTCTGCCCACCCCATGGGAAAAAGCGTGTTGAATCTATTTGTACTACATTCAATTCAACCAAATCTATTAAGGCCTTTGCAAGCGAGAATTATATGAGTTATTTCAGTAGTCTAGTTTTTACAGACTAGGTGATGAATTGGAAGTTTATGAACGATTACAAGGCAGCAATTAGTCCTTAACAGGTTGCAACGGACCTACGGTTGGGCGCCAATCAAGCGATTATAAATTATGTATGCATATCGACTGGCTATTAGTTAAAATTGACTATAAAAGTAGGGCAATAGATTTTGTAATATAAATTACTGGGCTTTAAATTTTGGCTTGATATCGTAAATATTTTATATTGCCCTAGGTTTCAATCGAATTACAAAAGTTTTTTTGAGAAAAAAGCCTAGCTGGGCCTAGCCTATGTCTTTCTTCAAGGTGTAATCTTTACCTGTACCAAATTTCATCAAAATCGGTTCAGCGGTTTAGGTGTCAAAGCGTAACAGACTGACAGTTACTTTCGCATTTATAATATTACTAGCTGCCCCGCAAACGTTGTTTTGCCATAAAAAAAAAATTTAGGGGTATGAAAAATAGATGTAGGCCTATTCTCAGACCTCCCCGATAAGCACAAAAAATTTCATCAAAATCGGTCAAGCCGTTTCGGAGGAGTATGGCAACGAAAACTGTGACACGAGAATTTTATATATTAGATTTTATTAAGGAGGGATATCTATTTTGAAATTTTTTTAGTTTACTCAAAGACATTTAAATATTATAAGCGAAAGATTGAGTAATTAACTACTTATTTCTAATATGAAACAAATCGCTATCTGTCATTATTATCAGCCTGACAAAGAGAGAGATCAATTTAAATCGGGAGCAAACTTTTTGAAACAAAATGTGTGACATTAAAATTAACATTTTAAATGATATAAATTTTAGCAGAATATAGGTCTCCGGCAGTATTCGAGCCTTCACCCTTTTGGTTAAGCAAACCGGGCGCTTTGGCACAACTAACCTACTGTGAAACTCTACCTACTACCTAGTCTTGGTAGACGCAGGTTCGAATCCTGTTCAAAAATCGAGTGTCTCTTTGGCTATTCTCCGAGTTTACTAGTAATCAAATGACATAAACAATTATTTGCATTGAGATATTATTTCTCAATAAATTGGCTTTGGGTAACACACAAAACTATAGTCATTTTACTGTACCACTTATTTCTTGACACAAATATGTATTGAAACGATAAAAGGTACCTACCTATACAATTTTGGGTAAACTTTGGATACATTTTAAGACAATAAAAGTATGTGTGTGTGAAAGTCGTTTTGTGTATAATGTTCAAAAAATATGATTATTATAAAATTGAAAGCCCTATGGTCGAGCGTTACACGAGGCAATATAAAAGTGACAACCCTAATATACCTGTGGGTGATTCACAAGGCATTGCCAACTGAAGTAGGTCGATTGGTGTTTTCGATGGCACTTCTTATACAGGCATACGAACCTCCGTATATAGACAGACACGCTTTCAATTTTAGTTTCCAATTCTAATAAATATTATGGAAAATGAAACCTCTGTTAGTTATTGGCTGGCCTTCTATTAATCCTAAATATTTATTATCGACCTCCGATAGATCCATATTTGGTTAATATGCGCAGTTCGGATATTGCAAAATATCGTAATTGAGAATTTGAGGATAAATAAACTTCTTCCTAGGATTATCAATCGGAAGGATTTCAACGATCTTTCGTGGTCAGTGTGAGACCTTTTGACAGTCTGTCCCCGTAGAAATTCCCATTAGGACACTGGACTATTATTAGGACTGGTATTTTATTATGTTCGGGTTTATTCGGAAAGGTCAGATGGACAATTTATCATTGGTTTTGCACACTGATAATGCTTAAATTATCATGGTACATTGCTAACCTGTAAATAGCCTTATTTCGTTATGTAGTCGAGTAAAAAGAACATGTCATCGTTTTTCGTCTAGACAAACGGGCTCCATTGTAAATCGCAGTGTCGCAGCATCAGGAGAAATAGCGGTCAAGCGCAGGCCTATCAATAATAATAAAAAAACAATGGAAAAAAAAGGTCTTTTGACTGCCAACAAGAGCAGGGTTACAAAATGTGTCTATCAAATCCCTAGTAGCAGTTCGGTATCAGGAATTGTGCCTTGTTAATGACAGCGTCACCCCTTAAACATACCGTCGAACTGTGGATGAACATTAGTACACCTGTGCCTAAAATCTTTTAGAGAATACAAGAGCATGATGTATTACGTCAAAGATACGTCATAGGTACCTACTCGTTATTGATTGACTTTGATACGATAAAAAAATAGCAGGATTTAACTAATATCCGTCGTTCCATTATGCATGTTCTTTGCAACAGCGCTGATTGATGCCTTAATTAAGTAGCTATTATGTTAATCATATTAATTTCCTTTAGCAACTTTTTGTGCGTGAACTAAAGCGAAATCAATTTCGAGTAAGTTGTTTTAAAAAAAGGTAGGTACTGCTTTTAATTACAATGACTGGTTTTTAATGAATTATTCATTACGTTGAATTGGGAATTATCATTGGAATTTATGTGGAATGTATTTATACAATCTATAATTATGTTTATATAATCTAACCGTACACCATAAATTTAAGCAATTGACTGTAAACACTTTTGTTATTATTCTTAGGCTGTTATAATCAAATATAAAGTCACAATATACAATCAAAGATAAACAAATTGATATAGATATACATATATTCACTTTGATAATTAGGTATTTATTTTAGTTTATTTTGCCTCATTAGTATAGTGGTTTTAAGCGCGACTGCTACACTAGACTACACTCGCGTTCCCAGTTCCATTTCCAGATCCATTTAATTTTAACAAGTCCTTAGAAAGACACCAATAACATTTTTTTCTTTCCAAGCTGTTAATAATATGCTGTCTGTAAATATTAACAAACAGGAAAACTCTGATTACAGTCATTGTGCCGCCGACCGTAGATTTAACTATTACGTTTACAACCGTTATTAACATATTACATACCAGATGAATTTAATGGACTGCCCAATCATTATATTAGAGTAGCACAATATATTTATTTACTCAACCGTTATAGAATGTACCTATTATTATTACATAGAGGCTTTTTGAAAACCTCTCGAACTAGGGACCTTTTTTTATAGTACGGAAAATCCTCATGGATCCTCTGCCACATGGGGAGCTGGTAGGGTATGTGGGACTCGTACCTACTAAAACCGCACTTGCCTTCACTTGCCCTATAGTCATGGCCATGGGGTGACAGGCAGTAGTCCAGCTGTCGGCGGACCCCATCAATTAGCGAGGCCTTTCCTCGCATAAGTAATAAATGATATTTATTTCTGTAAATAGATCTTTTAAAGACACTTTTACAAGTCAATATTTTACATTTTTTCTATTTTAAGCTAGATGGCTCCGGCATTTCCTAACTGACGACCTCTGAGAAGAAACGCCGAAACAAACTCAGAGAATTATAGTCTCTTTTAAAGTCCAGACATAAAATAGTAACAAATATGTGCTTTACAATGTAGGGCAAAGTCTAAAATAGCCTTTTGAAGAAAGAGCCATAGCGGCTTTGAGTAGACCAGTCCCAGCCGACGGCACGCATGCATCAGTCATAGCAATTGAAGACACGCGTGTTCGCCACAAGCGTGCTTGCTACCTAACTACTTCGCACTAGGGACCTACCGTGTTTTGCGGGAGATCAAGAATATCGTGGGTATATTGCAGACAGAGGGTATTGAACCCTCAAAACTCTCCCTGATGTTGTCCAGTATTTCTCAGTACTTTGATAACAAACTCAAATAGTATAAAACTTCTATTTCAAATCAAAATCTTACAGAAAATACATACACACAAAGTACAGACGCCAGCAGGTCGCTATACAAAACTGTCAAATTTTCCCAATTGAATATGAACCTTATTGTTTTGTATTAAAGTTGAGAGTCTATCAAATAAATTTGACAGATCGTGGTAGCTTGATGAGCTGGCCTCTGTACAATCAGACTTGAAACTTCAAATATGTATTTGTGTCGGGTGGGAATCGAACTATGACCCGCGGCGGTAGTGGCCTGGTTATACAAATTGTTAATTAAAAAGTATTGTAAATAAGTATACATAAATTGATTGTTACATGATTTTATCTACAGTTAGCGCGGTTTCATCTTGTCCAATTTTAACACTTCATTTCTGTATTCGGTATTGCAAGGACATGAGCAAATATAAATTATCACCTAGTCGTTGCAACTGATTCATTATCTAAAGATTAATAATAGGATGTCAGTACTTTTTTGCGAAACTCAAGCCGACATAAACGACATACTTATACATCAATGTAAGGTATATAACAAAGAATTTATTATGACACTAGTAACTTGTTTTGGGCCACTAAAAGAGGCCTAGGTCCAGCAGTGGGCGAATATACTCATGATGATAATGGTGAAAATTCGAAAGCGGTTTTTCAGTTGAAAAAATAACCTTCTCTCGTTTATATCATTATACAATAATAAAGTCATATTATATTTTTTTAAAAGTCTTTATTTACGCGGTACATATTCTAAGTATATTTTCTTATTATTACTTGAATATTTTTTGTTATAAAATGTGGAAACTACTGTTACCTCAGTAGTTACAGGTATAATAAATAATATATCTTACCATTGCAAAACAACACGAAATACGAACACACAACGTCACCGTGCTTCTGACCTTTAGTATGTCACTGGTGTGTTGTCACACACTCCTGCGCATCTCACTTTCGACAGCTGATTAAACAATCGTACAGTAAGCAATGAACTATCGTAACTTATACGTTCTGAAGGCCATGAAATAAGGTGAAGAAGATCAAAACTTGTATCAAAATCGAAATTGTATACCTACAAGACATTTTGTGTGGCGTGGTCACCGAATAGAATCTCTGAATGAAATGGAAGGGTGACAGCGGTAACAGAAAACCACACGAAATATTTCCATCTACGAAACGTCGGGATTAATAATATCAATATGCGCGATAAAATCCGTACGAAGTAGTTTTATTTCAACGAAACTATACAGTATTATTATTTATACATCTGAATAACATATAGGTTATATTTTATAATGATTTTGACTTAATCAGCCAAATTACAACGATAATTAAAAGTAACTTTTCCACTAACTTGTGCTAGCTAGTGATCTATATAATTAAATAACCCAAGTGAGAATCAACAAAGATAATATTTAAATTATTATACCCAGAACATGAAATAACTTTTAATTAAAACAGCTGTTGTTTAGCAAACTACTAACTAAACTAGCGATGATTGAACATGAATAACTGTTTTCTTTGCTTTTATTAATAGTAAACTTTAATAAAGCAGAAATTATAACTTATTGCTCTCAATCAACAAGACTATAGCTTCAGGCCATTAGTGGGCGTTGTTGAACGAAGCCAGAATAAAGATATATTTACCAGATATATTATTTTGGAAATGTCTCATAATTATATAGACATGCTTCAAATGGATTA
This sequence comes from Acronicta alni, assembly GCA_964056405.1. NCBI lineage: Eukaryota > Metazoa > Arthropoda > Insecta > Lepidoptera > Noctuidae > Acronicta > Acronicta alni. The sequence goes on along the minus strand of OZ043927.1, from coordinate 7,695,470 downwards.
GAATTATTGCTCAACAGCTTTATTATGTATGTGTAAATAATTTGGTTGCACATTGAATCAAATCAAATGTATTTTTGCAAGTATATATAGGTACACATTATACTTGTGCTATGATCGGATATTACCTTAGGGTGGTATGCCGTCTGGTAGGCTGGTCAAACGTCTTTGTCCAATATATTGATCCAATATTTGATCAAATTTCCATTTTTATTCATATTTAGAATTAAACAAATCAACCACAGAGAACTCGATAAAGTCATCAAATCTCCTACGATCCTTACTACACTAATTTGAGAAAAGCGAAAGATTATGTACCTAATATACATAGATTTATACTTTATGTTACTTAAAGTGCTTCGCGCGACAGCTACGATAGAGGTTTTGGGTTCGATTTCCAGGTCGAGCAAAGTGTTATTGAGTTTTTCTATGAATTTCTCAGTAGCAGCTCGGAGTTTGGATTTGTGCCTCGTTAATGGGCTTGCCCCTAATGCATGGGAATTACACATACACATCTCTGCTTAACCTTTTGGGGAATACAGGCGTGATGGTATGTTATGTTTTTAAGTTGTTTGTTACTTGGTAGATTTAAATACACAAAATATTAGTTACATAGAAGCACCAGCCATTTGAACGTCTAATAGTAGTTAAGCTGATAAAAAACACAGCCCACATCTAATTAGCCGGCAGACGTCGTTACCAAACCCAAATTATATTCAGAATGGTCATACACCGGAAAAAATGTATCCAAATGTACTTAGTTTGTTCTTACAAGCACAGATTAAATAATACTTAGTTAGTAGACATAGTTACATATGATAGGTGACCCGCTTGCTCGCTTGCCTTCCTCTCCCATAAAAAAAACATATGAAACAATAATTTCCAATAGGCTGAACTCGCTCAGACAGCTCCTAAGGACACAGGGCTTATTCCCCCACTGTGTGTATATATTTAGATCCCATGTAATAGGGGGCGAGCCTATTGCCATTAACCGGGCACAAATCCAAACTCCGAGCTGCTATTGAGAATTTCATAGAAAAACCGACTAAAACTTTTCCAACCCAGATAACTCATTTATTTTTCTATTTAGAATCACATAATATAGAAACTATCAATCCTATCAATACTCCTCTTCTTCCTGCCCTTGTCCCAATTTATTTGTGGTCGCCGCAGTATGTCCTTTTCTTCCATTCATCTCTGTTAGCCGTCACATCATCAGTCACTCTCTTTTCTATCATGGCCGCTTTAACACACTCCATCCACCTTTTCTTTGACCTTTCTCTACCCCTCCATCCCTCCACATTCATAGAAACTATCAATACTGTTTTTTGAATTATACCTACATTTGTTTTTTATGCGCACGGCACTATAACTAAAATTACTAAACCGATTTGGGTGGAGTTCTCAGAAAGAGATCTTTGCGTAACATCAAAATTATATCGTAATAATAAACATCTAATTCCTATGCATAGAATTAACCCAGCTATGCTTATATATATTTTAGCTTTGTTTATTTTTTATATGTTTTATTTTAGCTATGTTGATGACATAAAAAGACAGTAGGAGCGAACTGGATAATTGAAGCTAGGGACAGATACCTATGCTTGGCATAAAAGTGAGAAGGTTTATGCCCAGTAGGATGGTAGATACAATCTATGAATGATGATGTGTCTCGAAGAAAAACCGGTAGAAACTCCATAGACTAGATGTGTATGGACTTTCTACCAGTTTTTCTTCGAGACACATCATCATTCATAGATTGTACCTACCATCCTACGGACGGTTTTTCTTTAAAAGACCTAATTTTTTGGAAATTTTCACTTTGACTTTGAATCAAACAAAATAAACACTCTATACACTGTTCAGTTTATCAATGAATATATAAAATATTAAGAGTCTTGTATGCCAATTTTATTCCTTCCTAAGTAATTTTCCATAAAACATGGCACATAATAGTATAACATGAGTTAATATCATAGTAATTCTTGGTTCAAAGCACCCTGTTACAAATGGGTAGAATTTACATAATTTAAGTATTTCAAGTACCTAATGTACGAGCCCCAGCCAGTAAATAACTTACTTGTTATGTTTGTGTAACTGTAATCATATTTATTAATAACTATATAAGCATAAGAACTTTTCTTTTAACCTTGCGTTTGCAATCCCTTTTTTTGTTTCGACGGGGTTCTGAAAAGAGCGAGCTACCGACTAAAACCAACCTCGGCGTTTCGCGTCACCACTTTATTGCCGGGACTACGAGAGCGGTGTAGCATTCGTCCGCAGGGCGTTTACAATCCCTAGACCATCAGGTGGGAGAGGTTGCAGACATAACTTCGGAGCTTTAGGTTCTGGGTTCAAAAGATCAAGTAGAGTTATTGGACTTTTTATTAGAAATTCTCAGCAGCAGCTCAGTGTGCCCAGTTTGTAGTGGCTCATCCCCTAGTATATACACATATATTCCGGAAATGTTCCAGAAAAAAAATACGAAATTATGTGCAATAAGAATGAGGCCTAATCCCTCTCATTCTGAGAGGAGACCCGTGCTCGCAATGGGACAAAAATATGGGTCAATGATGATGATGATGAAAATTAAACTTCGAAAAGAGAAACGCTGTCAATCGGTGTCAATTAACAGAATACCTTTTTAAGATTAATAGCTGCAGGAAGCCATTATGTCCTTATAAACCTATGGCCGTCGTTAAAACTGTCGTATTATAATATGATGTAGCATGTAGTCATGTACCGTATTATGAACATTTTAGTTTACGGATGTTGACATTAATATGCACAGACTAGAACATATTGTGATGGCGACTACTAACTAGCCCCTTTTTTTGTTTATAGAAAGAGAATGAGCGACGGTAATTTCTTTTTTAACTGAGGAAAAAATGGAGGAGGTTCTATATTTGTCTGTATTTATTTTTTATTGACTTCTATGGATTTGACGGCTTGCTGACGATTCGGACACAATATATTGGGACACAGTGTCCGAATTGACACATTTTAATTTTAATATTTCTTTCACTGATGATTCGGACACCAATAAAAAAAGCTGTTTTGTACAGTCAGATAAAAAACTTCCAACGATATTTTAATTGTAGAAATCCGTCCTCCATCCGTAAAATACAGTTTTATTTTTAACCAAAGATGCCGTTTTTACCCGACTGCCGAAGGAGGAGGGTTATGTGTTTGACGTGTATGTATGTATGTATTTACCCGACTGCCGAAGGAGGAGGGTTATGTGTTTGACGTGTATGTATGTATGTATGTATGTCCGTTCCTATGTCCGCTCGTAACTATTCAACGGTGCAACCGATTTAGATAAATGATACCTCATTAGATTTGTCTTGAAGGCACGAGTGTCACTGGGTACATGAAATTAAAAAAAAAAACAAAATGGCGGATTTTATGCGCTTGAATGCGTGGGCTGAAAAATATGTTTTGAGCATTCCGTATCATGTATTCTCAAATTTTCGGTAGCAATTAGCGAAAGCATTACATTACTTTATTGTTAAGGGACTAGTAGGAAATCATCTACTTTTTCATATAAATTATTTCTTCGTTAATGTCCGTAGGTAGTTTTAGATTGAGGTTAGGAAATACGATTTGTTTGTTATAATTTATTTATCAAGCATTCTGAATTATTTTTACTGTCCTTGTGTACCTATTTAGTTTTCTTTACGTAATATGTGGGTGACTCACATACACACATACATACACATAGTAAACCATTACATAACTGAAATAAATGACTTAAATACATATTATAATCAAATATATCAATTCATGCATTCATCACACATTACTTGCACATAAATATATATTCCTTCCTATTATTTATATTATTTAGTTTCTTTCTTAGTATTTCGATAGTTCTAGTAAATTCAAAATCATCTTCATCTCAACATCGTAGTATTCGTGCGTTGTGACTAGCCAAACGTACGCTAGATCCAAGAAGACTTCTGAATAACCCTCATGACCTCAATTCGTTACAAGAATAAAATCGTTTGCGAAATCTTGCACAAGTAAATAACACACCTTAGTTTTAAATTAAGCGTCTGCAGATTTTTCGTAGTTTTGCACTAAAAATCCGGAAACAAGTTACGTAATTAAAATAACTAAAAAACCCGACTGCATAAAAACACTTTAAAAAAAACTAAAAAGACAAAAATAAGTCTAGTAGTCCAGACCTATGTAAAGTAATATTGAATAACTACACCATTTAAATGTTTTCATGATCGATAAATACATAAATTATATAATGTATAATAAATTATAACGTTATTTTAGTTTTAATAGGTTATTTTATTTTGTTCAAGATTTTTATTGTTTTTCCAGTAAAATGACAAAATATGTAGTAGTTCTATTTCTTTCTATCTATATAACTACTACATATTTTGTCATTTTACTAGACTAAATACTATTATTTTAGTCTATGTTTGAACTGATTATTATCTGTGATTTTTATACATTATAGGGTTATGAGTTTTTGTTTAATAACAAGTAACGTGGCTGCCAAATCAATCAATGTTGTCGAGATATTTTTTATGATTATATTGTAGATTAATAAAAACCAGTATTTATAACATGTTGATTTTATACTAAATAAACGTTTTGAATGATTTTTGTTTCTTTTTTCAGCATGCATATATAAAAGTCTAAACCACTCTAAAATTGATTTGGTAACGCTTTTTTGTCTGACTGTACTAAATAGCTTCAATAATTTTATGGTATCCGAATTGTCACTAAAAATATATTTAAATTAAAATGTGTCAATTCGGACAATGTGTCCCAATATATTGTGTCCGAATCGTCAGCGACTCGATTTGACCATTGTCTTGCCTGATGGTAAGCAAAAAAAGGGGCGAAGATTGAGCGCGTAATTTAAGTAAATGCCCTTTCGGGCTCGGGTTCTGTCATACCTACGGTGGAACATATATACATACATATACGATAAATCTGTTTAGTAGAGCCGGTCTTAGATGATGAGGATCTTGTAGGGGACCTGTAGGGGATTTTGAGGCATCTTCTAGGTGTGCTCGCTCCACCGTCGACTTCATCTTTGCCCCGGAGGCAAGATTGTAGTTCAGAGCAAGAGAAGAAACCATTTTTAATACAAAACGCCAGATGATTAGCCATCTCTCTCTCTCGTTCTTTCCTGGGTGGCTAACATGCACGCCGCGTCATAATTTTCTTCTCGTTTTATCTTGCGTTCAGACATAGTTTTGGCACGAGATAAGTGTGACGAAAGCCGTTCAAAAACTTTATGGAGTTATACATATATAAAGGTGTCTTGTCGTCTCAAGGTCGTGGTGATTGTCACGAATCGCGTGACAGTGACAGGGCTAGAGAAGGCAAGTATGGTTTTTACTCGGTAGGAGTCCGACATACCATACGGAAAATTCTCATGGACCGTCCACCACCTGGGGAGGTGCCAGGTGGTGGACGGTCCATGAGAATTTTCCGTATGATAAAAAAAGATATAAAGGTGTCTACTTATTAACCTTTTGACCGCCACGGACGTGTATAGACGTCAAATGAAAACTTGCTCACGACGCCAACGACGGCATGGCACGTCAAAAATACCACTTTTTTTGTTCAAAACGAATACCTATACAAAAATTTGTTGTTTTTTTACCTATTATTATATACTAGAATTTGTCGCTTGGCGTAGAGAACACGGATTTTCGTTATTGACGTGGCGGTCAAAAGGTTAAAGAATAGATTCTAAAATAAAGCAGTTTATATGGCATAATTTTTAATAACTTAATTGTAGGTATAATCTTATATTTTATTCAAGTGTACATTAATCAGATTTGTGCGACAGTGCGTGTTTATTGCGCATTGGCACGTAAAGGATTATTATTATGATCCTATTGTAATACATAATTATATTTGTCATGTGCGGTTACGAAAATAATCATATTATTCACGCATATGAACTGGCTGTAATGGCTACCGCGTAGCTCGTGGATATTAGCGCTATTGTTCTGAATTAGGAATATTGTATATTTTGCCACATTTAATAAGGGCCCTGATATGGGTCCTGTATGTAGAAAACAACTTCTAATAAAAAAAGTTAAAGTAAGAAATTAGTGGTCTGATTTATTAAAAAAAAACTATTTATTATTTGGAGCTTTTTAATGTATGCCTTACTTATAAATTGTTCTGGAATTCGTATGTACGTATTGTAGCGACTAACGATAAGGGTAAATAGTCTACTCAACCAAAGCAAGCAACTCTCAAGTTACCTAACTTTTGAATAATTAAATAATACCGAAAAACTACACAGAATATAGATAAAAACACGTCGAATTAAAACCTCTTTCTATTTTGAAGTTGGCATAAAATCAAATCTAAGACAATAAAAACGTATAGGTATTCGACGACGTCTGTGGTCTAGTGGTTCGAGTATCCGACTGCTGATCATGGGGTCGTGGGTTCGATTCCCACAGGACACAAATATTTGTGTGGGTAAAACATGAGTATTTATGTTTGTCTGGGTGTTTCTTATGTATTATAAGTATATATTTACAAAAAAAAAGTATCTAAGTATTATATCCATTGTCTAGTACCCATAGTACAAGCTCTGCTTAGTTTGGGACTAGATGGTGCTGTGTAAAAATGTCCCAAAAATATTTATTTGTCCCAAAAATATTTATTATATTTATTTATTTATTAAAACTTACATTAACTTAAACTTGAAAACATTCCACGTCGTCAGCATTTGTCGGCAGATTACCATAATCTGTAAGGAACATACAAAATATACAAGTGCATCTCGGAATTGCAAATGAAATGTTTTCTCAAGCTTATCGCTTAGCCACAGTCCATCAAGATACGCCTGATGTCCATTTGTAGGATTCGCAAAAGGACCACGACAAAACAAAATGATCGCACTGACTCAGTGATTCTTGGCGACTTATGATGTGTCTTAGTGGTAGGTCATTTTTTTTATATTTGTGCAGTAGACGATTTGAACATTCCATTTTTAAAAGATCGAAAATTATATTCGAATAAACCCAGGAATGAAGACTTATGTTTAGCCGAAGATAAGGATTTTGAAACAAGGCAAGGCAAAATTCTCGTATACATATATAATACGAAATTTAGAAATAAATATAAGTTATGAGAATGTTGCCAAACAACATACGGAACTATGTAACGTGACTTATTGCCGAGATAAAGTCAAGCGATTAGGCCAAATAAAGCAATCATGGATTAACCGGATGCTATAGATGGGGTACATACTGATATTTTATTATATATATATTACTTTACAGGAAAAATAAATGAACGTTGTTTTCTTATTATCTTGCGTATAACAAAAAATTAGGTAATATGTTGTATGCCAAAAGTTAGTAAAAAAAAATATGCAAATGTTTTTCTAATACCTTTGTCAGATAATTATAATGAGAAAACAATATGAAAATCTAGCAGGTGTAACCAACGCTGAAGATTTCGAATATGAAATAATTAAATTTTACGACAAAAATAACAAAAACAACGACAATAATACTTTTTGTAACGTTAAAATTTAAGTCGGAGGGGGCGTCGAATTTGTATAATTTTTATTTAAATAACTGGTTGTTGACTATCGAAGAGTCAATAATACGTACAGTTATTTCCACTCTCAGGAAATTACCTGACCCCGGAAGGCGTTTACAATATAAGCACACAATATAATTCAATACATAAAATTGTATTCATGTATTGTAATTTTATGTGCTCATGTGGGCGGACGCTAGACGCCAATTTAGCAAACACCTACTTCGAAATCGACGACGAGTTTACAACATTATCATCGGTACATTCCATTACATTTTTCGCATAACAACTTTTAAAAAAGCCTTTATGAAGTGATGTGTTTGGTCGTATCTCTATACAAATAAATATTCCACTGATTTCGATTAACGTACTATTTACTACGTCTTAGTGTCGCTAGTTAGATAAATTATAATAGATTTATAAGGAGAGCCACCTTCCTGCAGAGTTAGGCTAGTGGCTACCATCGCATTGCCAAAATGTCTGCCGCTAAGCAATACATACATACACTCACGCCTTTTCCCAAGGGGGAAGACAGAAACTAAAGTACGCCACTTGCTACGATTCTTCCATACTTCGCTCGACTTGGGAATCGAACAGGACCTCTAACGTAGCAGTCGCGCTTAGGACCACTAGACTAACGGGGCCACTTAGCATATTTTAATTAGAAATACGCATAACATAATGTATGTACATAATATTGTGAACATCTATTTTTGACGACAACATGAAGACGTAAATTCAGAATGTGAAGGCAAATTTCGACCTGGCGGGTGGGACTCGCGGTGGCTTAGTGGTCAAAGCGTATACCTAATAACTAAATGTTATTACACAATTTCAGAATATTTTGAAGATAAGCCCGACAAAACATAAAACATTAAATAGACGAAATCTACAAACTAAAAACCAAACAAAATAAAATTACCTATATCAATACAATAACAAAAAATAAATATAATAATAATAATATAATTAAGGAATAATAATTAAGCAACATAATAATATTAATATTGTACCAACTTGACAATAAATATATAAGTAATAAATAATAAACAAATAAATATAATATATATAAAATAATAAAAAATATATGACTATAAATACATAATTACACAGTCATTGTAATCTTAAACTTCATTGACAACCAATTTATTCAAATTGCTGCTAAACCCTCTTCCTCTCTCCTAATTTTTGCTGTGCCCGACAGGGTCCATAATGAACACATTTAAATTATAATCCACCTGTAAAAAACATTATGGAATGCAATAAAAATTTGAGTATTGAGTATTGAGTACCTAACCAAAAGACGCAGGTTCGAATCCTGCCCGCAGTCGAAGTTTTCCTTCCCTAAAATGACTTTAAAACATAATAATTTTGTATGAAGGAGCGACACGGCACATTCCTTCCGATAAACACATTATCGTAACAAAGCTAAGTGTACGACTATATATAGACAAGTCGATTGAACGAAGCATTACAGAGTTGGCGACTTGGATTATGACATAGTTGGTAATGTTTATGCAGAACTGCGCCCACGCCTCATTGCCATGCATCTGGGGCCGCAGCGATAAACAAGAGCGGTGGGCAGCCGTCCCTCCCACCCGGCCCGTCTTAAATGTGCCTCTTTTGCAAGTTCCCTACTCTATTATAAGTTGAATTAATAATAGACGTGAATATTACAGTTTTGACAATGTTTGGTGTAAATATGAATAATAGTTGCATTATGGTTGCGTTTTACTACATAATGCCGTCAGTATTGTGGGTGATAGATAGACTATTTGTTTATGAAGATCATGTAGCTATAATATACTTCTGCCCGCAACTTCCGCGTGAAAATGTTACTGTTAATTATCGTTGTAATATGGTTAATTAACTCAAAATCGTTATAAATTATAGCCTATATGCTATTCTGATGTATAAATAATAATACTGTAATGTTTCATTAATATCCGTTCAGTAATTTTAGCGTGATAGAGTTACTAACTTCCATCCATCCTCACAAACTTTCACATTTTATAATATTAGTAGGATAGGATAATCAAGATCAATTGATCAATCAATAAATAAAGAGAATTTGTTTAAGAAATTAGTGGTCTGATTTATTAAAAAAAAACTATTTATTATTTGGAGCTTTTTAATGTATGCCTACTTATAAATTGTTCTGGAATTCGTATGTACGTACTGTAGCGACTAACGATAAGGGTAAATAGTCTACTCAACCAAAGTAAGCAACTCTCAAGTTACCTAACTTTTGAATAATTAAATAATACTGAAAAACTACACAGAATATAGATAAAAACACGTCGAATTAAAACCTCTTTCTATTTTGAAGTTGGCATAAAATCAAATCTAAGACAATAAAAACGTATAGGTATTAAAACTTACATTAACGTAAACTTGAAAACATTCCACGTCGTAAAGAGAATTTGTTTAACTCCGGCCTAATTTTGCATTGCTCATTGGTCAATAAATATTTGGACAATTTACACAGCACGATCTAGTCCAAAGTTAAGTAGATCTCGTACTATGGGTATTAGACAATACTTATAATATATAAGAAACACTCAGACAAAGAAACACTTATGTACATTACGTGAATATACCTTTGAAGGACTTCAGTAATAGGATCTGGCGCTTGACACTAGAATTAAAAGCTTAATTGAATGTATGTAGGTATGTATGCCACAGATGATCCCATGTGAAGCGTTACCGAGCTGCGTAAATATAGCGATGATAAAAAGAATAAATATCCGCATAAGTAATGTTTAAAGTAGTCATTAGCGCATCTGCCTCCACAAACCCACATTAATTGTGTCCACATTCAAAATATTCCTGATATAAGTGGTACACAGAAACTTGTTTTATGCAATATTGTCTTATAAAAGGTCGTTGCCGCTTGCCACCAGGCGACAACCGCAACATTTTAAAAAGACTTTCTTTAGGAAATAAGCTTTTTACTAGAAATAGAATCAATAAATAGAGGGATTATATTCGTCTCTATATTTTATTAGGTATGTTTGACGACCTCTGTGGTCTAGCGGTTCGAGTGCCGGCCGGACTGCTGATCATGGGTTCGTGGGTTCGATTCCCACAGGACACAAAAATTTGTGTGGATAAAACATGAGTATTTGTGTTTGTCTGGGTGTTTCTTATGTATTTACAAAAAAAGTATATAAGTATTATATCCATTGTCTAGTACCCATAGTACAAGCTCTGCTTAGTTTGGGACTAGATGGTGTTGTGTAAAATGTCCCAAAAATATTATTATTATTACATTATGTTCACGCATAATTTATGAACCCAATTTGGTAATTTTATCTGATACGTCAACAATCATATCCGATAAGTTAACAATTTCTATTTCATGCAGAGATAGAAATTGTACACCCTAAAATCGACTGGTACAAAATGCCTAAAGCAGTCCACCTTTGTACTATAATAAATAAGTGGTACAGTACAAATACTTTCAAAATAAGAATTAAATTAATTACATTAGTTATTTAAATAGGGATGTGGTAATTATTTAAATAATAATTGTAACAACAATGTTTATTTCTCAAATAAGGTTACATATTATTTTAGCGACAAGGGCAGTATACATAGATGTTGCATGTTATTATAGTTAAAGCTTTATTATATTTCTTATAGTAAAGTGAGTATTTAGTTACTATTTTGTTTTGCTAAATGAAATGAGTTCTAAGGCACAACTGAAAGGCAAGACCTGTCTTACTCATATCCAAGTTTGAAGGCGAAACAAGGTTTTTGCTGAGTCAATCTGTGGCGGCATTAGGCCAATTATATTTTTTACTTCACCGACCAAATTGTCATATGTGTGGGCCCTAAGCTGAACTTATTATGTACCATTAGATATGATATGAGTATTTTGATGGTTGTCCGACTAAAATTGTACTAGTAATAAAAAACAATTGGTATCTACGTTATATTCGCGTCAACGTAAGTTCGCTGTCGCGTGAGCGTAAAGAAAAAATAATACCTACGTGCTGACCTTTTTTATGTTAATGCTTTTCATATTATTCTCTTTTGTTTATGCTCCGTGGTATTCTCGAATGTTTAAAAAAACGGTTAGTGATCTATACATAATGATTCTCGAACCAAAGCTGAAGGTGCTGACATAATGACTTGATAGATATTTATGGAATTAACGCTGTTTATTCGAACATCACAGGTAAAAACTTTAAAGATGTTTTTAAAACCAGTTTCTAATGTAGAATAACCAGATTGTTCCCCATACCAATATTTAATGCGAATCACCGTCGTTGGTTAATTTAAATAAGATATTAAAGTTGTAAACCAGGGCCGGATTAAGAGAATAAAAAAAAATACGTAAGATCTTACTCTGAGACAACAAATAGTATGAAACTCTGGGCCTCTTGTGGTTTGTATAATATTTTAACTAATATTAATAAATTATAATGTTATAAATTTGTTGTAACACCGTTAACGTTTTAACGCTGCCTTAGAATAAATATTTGAGTAATGTTTAATTATTTTCCTTTAAAAACCTAAATAAGAAAAATAAGTACACAGTAAATTGTGATAAGAGAATAAAGCAAAATGATGATTTAGTGTAATTAAATGAGTTTCCTACTAATTTTGCAGGTGCGGAGCACCATGGATGAATTATTTATTTATCCATGGTAGCTTTATTATTTGATATTAACATGCTACGGGTCCCGCGCTACCTTAATCCGTCACTGTTAAAGCCTGCGTCCACGCAGTTTTCCATTTTGGTCCTCGCGGCCCCCACTCTTGCGCACTACACGAGGCACGGTGCTGCCGGTGTCATAGTGTAGTGTCTCCCTCTCGCTCGCGACCGCGTGTGCGATCGATCAACACCATCGATTTCCACCGATACGTTTTACACATTTTTCTGAATGAAAAGTCCTTGTAAAACGTAAAACAATAACCCGTACGTGTTGGAATGTTAGTGCCATCATTATCATAATTTGTGTAGCCCAATTTAGCTAATCTGTGAATAATTTTCATTGTTTTCAGTGTAGTGACTGAAAGTTTGTAGAACTGTGCCGCTGTTTTGTAGTGAAAATTGTGAAGTTTACGTGAAGTTTTTTTTGTAATAAGGTTTGTAACCACTTAATTATGCATTCGCTTACATGCTACACGGTAATATAATTACGCATTTTTTGTGGTGCGAAGATAGTATCAATTACACGTGTTTAGTTAATAATTATACTAATTATATCACGTATATGATGAAGCACTATTCTTAATAAGACAACCGTATTCTACTATGAACAATAGGTATAGATAAATAAGGTATACTGACGCATTTTCACTTAAGATTTTCCGTCTTCGTTTTCGTTACCTAGTTATACTTAGGAATGACATAACATTTCGAAGGTATTTGAAGCATTATGTTCACTGACGTAGGTGTCGCTCTAGGCAAGTTATGTGGAAATATTACCATAATGCCTTCACATTGTATACGTGATTATGCTAATGCTTGTTTCCTGAAGCACATAGAATTATTGCGAATTAATCAGGTTGTTTACTAGTAGTAATTTGATTGGTAATTGATTAATTATTTTTAATGAATATTGATTAACACTGTATTAAAAATCATTTGGCGAGGCAACTGAGTTTGAAATATCAGAGAAAAGAAATAAAACATTTTTGGAAATATAATTCTGAGAAAATATAGGTGAGGTATGGAAATATAAAAATACTTTCTGAGGTGTAGTTTTGAAAGTCCGAGTTTCTGAAAGCTATATCTAATAATCAAACAAATACTGCAAATTTTGATTATCTATTGTAAATATTTCTTTTAAAACATCAGTATGAAGTTGTTCTTGTGCAATGTTCTTAGCACTTCTATAGTGATTACCAACAGTTTAGAAGTGCTAACAAAAAAAATTTATAGTTAAGCGAGACGTCTCCTCTTATAACATAACATACCATTACGCTTGTATTCCCCGAAGGGTTAGTCAGAGGTGTACACTAATTTACACCTACAGTTCACGGGTTTATTTAGGTCCCATGTAATAGGGCGCAAGCCTATTAACCGGGCACAAATTCAATCTTCGAGCTGCTACTGAGAATTTTATAGAAAAGACCTAAATCGTTTTGCCTGAGAATCCAACCCAGGACTTGAAGCGAATTAGTCGCGCTTGCGACCACTAAGCTAATCAGCCAGTTCGGCTGTAATAAGTAGATGCAACTTGTAGCATGACTGTTTTGTATGCAACCACTGTACATTTCTTCATTTTCCTACTAATTAACATTACGCACCGACTAAGACGCATATAAAGATCGTCTTTATTTATACAGTTTTCCATATATCAATCAGCAAGTCAATTAAACTGCTTGTAAGGCTTTGGTGTCGTTTAGTTTCCGGTATAAAATATGCTTGACTCGCTCTTTACCTGGATGGACATATAAAATATTTCGTTGCGTTACGATCATAGCTATTGTAGCCCACAAATGTTCTGTATTGTATAGTTATGTAAAGAAGCAGTGATAGCCTAGCGATATATGACCATTTGACTGCCAAGTCAAAGTTCTAGAGTTCGAATGCATGTGCGTATTAATCATTAATTTTATCAATCGCTTAAACGGTGAAGGAAATCATCGTGAAAAAACCTGCGAGCGTTAGGGATTTTCTTGACGGCGAGTGAAGACTGCCAGAAATCTGAATCATATATTGTGATTAATCAAAAGTGGCTATTTAAGGCATCTATCAAGAGTTTAAGGTGTCTGTCTATCAACTACACCAAAAAGCCAGTCAAACGTTAATAGGTCATACATACCATCACACCTGTATTCCCCGAAGGGTTAGGCAGAGGTGTACTAATGTACACCCACAATTACCCAGGACCTCTAGCGTAGCAGTCGCGCTTAGGACCACTAGACTAACGAGGCAGTTAATAGGTCAATATTAATTAAAAAGTCAATTTAACGACTCATACGGCTTTCGTCAGCGCGTACGACGGATGTCGCGGCCCGTGTGGCGCGGGCGCAGGAAACGCACCAAACCGACCGATCAGCTGTAACCATTGCGTTATCCGCGACGCCATTGTCCGTGCGCATTATACGTACTAAAGCCGTTGAAAACTATTTGCGTTCCATTGTGAGCGGAACATTAACATCTTCTGTTTAGTTTCTGTTATGTTTAGATGTCAAACGCTACTTTTTTTCTATCGTATTCGTTTAAAAAAAAAACTCGTAAATGGATATATCCTAGGCTAATTTAAATTAAGGAAAAGACTAATACATGATGGTGTTAAAACAACCAATTGCAAGTTTTGGAATCATATATTATGATCAGTAGCGACAGTAGCGTGTACGGATATTCGCAAGTCAGTTTGAATGAACATTGAAAAAAATTAAATAACTTACCTACCACTATGAATTATTCATCTTCAAGTTCCAGGATATGCAATCTAATAATCTAAATTTCTTTTCTTTTAAGCCAGCTTAAGCTACGTAAAACAGTATGAATATGCATAAATGATACTATTTATTTGCGAGAACATGACGTCACTTGCTCTAAGATTAAAATTGGGTTTCACTATATGTATGACACTTTATAATCATGCAAATATTTCTATTTTTAACCATTATGAAATCAATTTTAGAAACTGTATGATCATTTATTTAACGTCATTATTTACTTTTATGGACATCACTGTTGTACAAATATTACCTAGCTCAGCCTTTGTCTATTTACGGTGAGGTCCCATGGCCGTGGCATACATATCTTTTTTTTTTGTATACGTGGGGAAACCTTCAAAAGGCTATCGGTCTACGGGAGTTAGACAGTGGAGTGTGGGATTCTTACACACTAAAACCACCCCGGTGGCCATCATCAGCACATGGAGGGAGGTACTGTGTCCTCTTAATAGACCACCCCAGAACCGTCCTGTGCACCGCCTATTAAGGCACATCCCTGGGGAGACTGTAAATTCGGTCTCCCCTGAATCTGTCCCTGTGCACGGCAGCAAGTGATCATCATGAAAATAATATTTATATGTGACCTCTGGTAGTAATGATATTACCTAAGATCATTTAAAAAATAGACTGCATAATGATACTGAATGGAAGAAGACGGTAGTCTTCTCTGGGATCGCATGATGGTGGGCGAACAGAGTCCCCTTTCTGAGTGACTTACATACCTAATAATATGGCAAGGGAAGGTAAGTACGGTTGTTAGTCGGTAGGAATCCGACATACCCTGGCACTTTCCCAAGTGGCAAAGGATCCATGAAGACTATACGTACTTTAAAAAAAGAAACGATCTATAAATACTGTGACTCATATTTTATATTTCGGATATGTAAATTTAATTTAATTAAGTTTTTTGCTAATCCATTCATTATCATTATGCAGTCCATTTTCTAAACGATCTTAGGTAATATAATTACTACCAGAGGTCACTTATAAATATCATTTTCGATAATGATATTTCGTATATTTTCGCAATAATTATATCCCTCATATTATACATAAGCATACATTAGATGCATAAATGAGCTATTACAATAACATTCTAATCACGAGTACACGCTATTATTATTACAGAACTTATTATTTTAATACTCGACATAATTATTAGTCATATACTAACAAAAAAGGGACACAAAACATCGGCACAGGCGTTATTATATTAGATTGAAGTATAATGGCCGCGGTTTGTTTGTCAGTAGTGCGTAGGCGCATCTCTGTCGATCACACAGATTTGTATTGATACACAGATAATAAAATAAAATAATTCAATTTTCAGATCATTGATCTTTGACATTAGGTGTGAACGTCAACATCTACATGATTGCTATTATATTTTTATTAAGTACCTGTATTTATTTTTATTCTACGCTATTGTGATGGTGTACAATAACCAATACTACAAATTAAAACTAATACTAAAACAAAATATTAAAAATGTGAATGTAACTAACTCTCTCTTTGCTTGTTACGTTTTCCCACCTAAACAGCTGAACCAATTTTGAAGAATTTCGGTATAGATATAGGTTAGGTACGACCTTGGAGAAGGACATAGGGTCTTTTGTAGTTAATATATAAAGCACGAAATATGATTTTCTTTTGTTATATAAAATTCTGTTTATGAATTGAGTGAACCATAAACTTGATTGAAGAAAATACAATTTAAATATTAAGAAACAAAAGAAAAGCATAAATCTAAGGTAAATAAATAATTTTCGCCTTTGACCGTTCATTCTTGCGGTCATTGGGAGGCCCACATTCATTAGAGGTTTAATGTGATACGTAAATTACCTCAGTACAAAACAAACAGACAAAAAATATGCGCCATATTTGTATAGGTAAATAGCTTTACAAGAATGTTTAATTAGTCTGTTATTTTATTTGATCATTTAGATATAACAATTCAATAGAGGGCATTTGTATTTATCGATATAAGTATATCGATAAATAAAAATGCCCTCTATGTCGATGTCAACATCTCTCATCAAATTCTGAAAATTTAATCATTTATAATTTGTATTGGCCGTGTAATAATGCCGATAATCGTGTGTCAGGTATTGACACGAGCCAACTTATGGCCGTGTGTACATGAACTAAGACTAATAATCGTAAAAACATGGACAGGATTTATGTTAGTCACATCCGTGCATGATAAGCAATCGTTTTCTTAGAAACTATGTCATACTAAGCTATGTTACTTGTTTATTTAGCTGCTTGGAGGAAATAAGTTCTTATAAACACATTAGGTTGCCATGCCACGAATGTGGATCTCAGTTATTAGAACTGGGATTCTGAATGCGTGTGGCAACATTATATTGCAGTTATACAAGTGTCATAATGAGAACTATTAGACTGTTAATTTTGGATATGATTTACCCTCCACTAGTATATTATAATTAGCGACCCGGTGCGGCTTCGCACGGGTGCAATATACTACCAAATAACATACATCTATTATACATAAATATAGCCTATGACAATCACAAATAATGTGACTTTCTATTGGTAAAAGAATTTTCAAAATCAGTTCAGTGGATCCAGAGATTACCCCCTAGGGGTAATCTCTGGATTACCTCACAAACTTTACCTCTTTATAATATAGTATAGATTAACTAAACATTAAATTTGACTGCCTTATAGTAGTCGCAGGCACGGCTGATAGCTTACACTACTCTAGAATATCAGTATTTTCAGTACCTAATTGACTGCCGTTAGACCTCCACGACCCAATTTCTGGGTATATGGAATAATCTATAAAAAAACTGGGCTTGCTTTTTGCGGTTTTGACAAACTTCTGATAGTCATAATATAATTTGTAGGACAACCGGGGTTAAATTGACTATGCTCTCCGAGGTACAGAGGGGTCTCGATGTCTTAAAAACCCATCCATAGAGTGACCGTAGCAAGCTCAATTTAACGTTCTGTAGCGATTGTTCAGCATAGTTATTAATTAAAGTAATAACAACTATCTACTCTATCTCGAATCGCGGGTATTTGATTCCAATAACCATTTTTCAGGATCCGCTACAACAACAAAAAAATCTAATTTACTGTTGCATAGCTTTTAAAATGCCGTGATTGGAGTCGTGCGGTGCTAGGGGCGGCCGGTGAATACTTGAGCGCATTCCTTGAGCGATGGTAGCTGATTATTTACTAGTGCAACCCTAGCATTGCTTACAACGCAACTCGTTATTTAGGAGAGAACGTATTACACCTTGTCGTAGTACAGTCGGTTTCATTAATTTGCCAGTGGTTCCGGTTCGCCTTGCGAGTTGCGGTGTTAATAACCGTTTTAAGGGCCGACTTGCTGTTCCGTGCTGTAATTGTAAATGATGATGTATGCTACCCGTTACTAAAGGTATAAAAATAATTATGCAACAAAATAACAGTTGTTTTTTATTATATTTGGCATTAACGCATACTAAACATATTTTAGAGATAGCGTCGTAGTACTTAACTGGAAGGACGCTTGACGTTTTGATCTCTGATCTGCCTAATTAGTCTAGAGGTCGAAAGCCCGACTGCTGAGCTTCCTGGATTCGAGTCCCAGGTAGAACTATGTTTTTGTGTTTTATTGTGAAATTCTTAATAACAGATCGGTGTTTAGATACATGGGACCTAAACATATCGGCGAAATATGGGCGTATAGCAGTACACCTTTGCTTAACCCTTCGGGAAATACAGACGTGATGGTGTTATCTATAAAAAAATAAACAGTTAAGTGGTAAAAACGTTGTGTTGGCAGCTTTTTGACGACTTTGACTCTTATACTGCCAACCCACCCATTTACAGGGTCGGCAACGCGCAAGTAATATTCCTGGTGTTGCAAGCGTCTTTAGGCTACGGTAACAGCTTACCATCAGGTGGGTTACCATGCTGCGTGGGCCATATGCTTGTTTGCTACCTTACTGGTATCAAAAAAGTGGTTTAAATATCAAGCCTGGTTTAACGTCTTGATAAACAAAACGAATTTATTCTTTATAACTTAGCGTGACTAGACAAATTGCTGCGTCTTTGATTAATGATTCAAATAAGAAATTAATTTTAATTGCTAATTCCGATCGTATCCGAACAAAAAGTTCCGAAAACTTTATAACTAATTGTAATTAATTATATGAAGCAGCCAATATGCAAATTAATTAGACGCTCGTGTAATGAGATCCTAACCTATAAAAACGTAACAACGATAATGTAGGTACTTATAAATCTATTTCTGCGTGATGACGGTTGACCGCATGAATTTCTTTTAAAAATAATTACTAACCGTTTCGACCATAGTCGTCAGTTTTGTTGTAATAATTACCATACTTAGCGGCAAGGTAAACAAACATTGAAACGACAACCTAATATTAAAAAATCTATTTTGGTCTAGTAGTCGCAAGCGAGGGCAGATGAGGCGGATCGTGTGTTCGATCCCATGACATTATTGGGTTTTTCTGTGAAATTTTCAGTAATAGAGTTTGGATTTCGCTCGATATTACATGGGACCTAAAAACAGGCAAACTGTGGGTGTACATAGGTTTCATCACTATCATCAACCCATATACTGTTACTGGGCGCGGGTCTCTTCTCAGAATGAATATGGGTGATTAACCTATAGGTGACCACGCTGGCCTAGTGGTTGCTCTGCGGGTTGGTAGACTTTAAATACTGTCGAGAAAATCTTTAAGGCAGGCGGGTTCTTTTACGATGTTTTCCTTCACCACTTTAAACAAGTGATTATTAATTATTTTATTAATACGCACAATATTTCAAAAAGAAATGGCAGTTCAATAGTCATATCACTAGGCAATCACTACTCTCACTACATAACTACTACTATACAATCATTACTTAAGTATATTTCAGATTAATTTTTGTGATGTTAATCCTTTTTTTCATTATCTTTTTTATTCGTTTTTATGAGATGGACCAACGACCTGACGAGGAAAGACCAATGTCCAGCTCTAGATAACGATATGTGCATTCCAATTAAAACCCCTTTAAACCCTTCGACAAAAACAAAATGGTTTTGTCGGATGCATAATTTCCTGTAGTAAGATTCCATATTTATAAGGCGAAGTAGTTCGATATTAAATCTTGTAGAAAATACGCTGAATATCCGGTGGAAGTTGGCACGACTCGGAATGCGTTTTAAAGTGAATTTTCCTCATAGTCGGGCGCGGAAAATTGCATAAATTGACTAAGGTTTACATACACATATCACAAGATATGTGTATTCACTAGTGACATTTAGATGAGTATTATGTAGCTAAAATAGAACGATAAATTATTCATATTTTTTCTTGAATTGATTAGTGAGGTACTGATTTCTCCACGATTGTATTTGTATTTTGAAGTATGGAATTTGTTACGCATAGTAGAAATTCAACCAATATTCATTCGTATAGATATTATATCAGTAGTAATATCAAGACCATACAATGATTTTTCACCATTTAAAGCTAGGTAATTTTTCAATTCTATTAAAAAAATAATTATAATGAAAGAATAATATTCAATTTCAAAATCCATTTATTAATTTAACTAATGTTACCATTAAAGATTTACTATGAATAACGAATATAACAGAGAAATTATATGGTGTCTGTTCTACACGTAAGTAAATACACATATCTAAGTCCGTGTTTATGAGTGGATACTAAGTTTTCCTGGTGACACAGAGACCTAAGCCGAGACCTTCAGAGGATGGTCGATACTCGCGCTGTGACCGCGCTGACCTTGTCACTGTTTTTGCTGCTCAGCTACTCATGCGCATCGCGACGATCGTCAATGTAAGATGATTTAAATATCAGTGCTATGTCATGTTTCTGATTTTTTATTAAAAAAACAAATGAACCAGCACTTACTGGCAAAGAATAAAGCTGAAATTTTTAGAGCTGCCTTGGCTTAGCTATCATTGCAAAAACTTCAACTTGATTTCAGCCAACATTGAGTTTCACGCGGCTTTGCCATCAATTGATTGAAGAATGGTCTGGTCAGCTTAGCTTACACTTTTATTTTATACTTACTTACTTACATTTTAGTATATCTTTTTCTTTACTAAGAAAAAGATATACCTATAGGTAAAAATGTATACCATGTAATCAGAATTTGCAGTATGCAAGGAAAAATCAATGGAAAAATTAGATAGGTATCTAATTTTTCCATTGATTTTTCCTTTGAACAACAATTTTAATATTTAGGTGGTAATATTATGACCAAAACAAAAAGCCAATAATTTCCAAGCCAACATTATTCATAGGAACACCTTCAATGTCAAATTAAGGAATAAGTATGTGTCATGATTAGGAATTTTGCCTCGAAAAAGCCTTATCGCGGATCAAGGAAAAATCTCCCATAGCGGGTATTGTGCAAGGAGTTTACGTCATGAGAGCTGTTGGCAAATTTCATGGTTTTATGTTGGAACTTTTGTACAAGTACAAGGGTGAGTCAAATGTGGTTAGTCATTCTTTAATTAATATTGACTTACCTGTATATCAAAGTATCGGATTTACTTTCATTTTCATTCCTCATTGTGACTAATTTTTTTATCGGCTCTACAGTATTTTTTGGATATATTATTACTTCACATGGCCGAAATGTTTTTAAATAGGTGAGGACTAGGTTAATCCCTCTCAATCAGACAGGAGACCCACCAGCAGTGGGACAGTATATACATATATGATAACATACCTACTAACTAAACTCTTTAATAAAAATGTATTTTTAAAGTCATTAATTATGATTTAAAAATAACAGTGATCATAATTATTATGTTTATACTTCGTCTGCATTATATTTAGATACGAATTATGTAAAGTAGGTAAGTAAAATAGATAGATAGTAGATATAGATAGAGAAAGTACGTAGATGTATATATTATAAGTTCATTTTATTTATTTTTCGCGTTGTTCAGTACAATCTGAAGAGATTGTGTGTTAAAACTGAATTAGGTATATTTCGATTACATTTATCCATGTTTTTCTATGATAATTTATTATCCCACTACTGTCTGCAGAGCTCATTATAACACTGAATGAAATACAAACAATGAATGAAATGCTTCCACGGGTAAATTCATACAATGGCATTGAACTGTTAGTTAATTCGCTTTATTTCTATATGTATTCGTAGCACGCGCAAATGTCGCGACAGAGTCGGCATTCTTCGGAAAACCTCGGCAATGTCGAGGTTGACATGACCCTATGAGTCGAAATAACCCACGTAATTCGCGAATTGTGAAGGTTTATTGTTCTCAGTGTCAACCGATCTTATGGCTAGAATACCTAAAGGCTTAATGAGTTAATATGGGTATCTGTTTCGGTGGGTAAATTACAAAGTAAGTTATTAACAAAATTTTAGTACCTATCCATTTCAAATTGGGAATGTAGATCATATATCTCTATGATTACTAGACATACCTATTTCTGTATTCACCCTTTTATACAAAGCATTCAAAACGTTCAGTGCGTTCCTTAAAAAATGCTTTGAATTTTAATGAATCGGAAAGGGACATTCAAGCTCCATCTTTGGATTTATTAGTATTTCGATCCGATGAAGGAAAGTTTTTCTCTTTACAAGTTATGTCAACTTCAATAAATTTTGCAATAAGTGATTCATTATCATTGTCTTCACAGACAAATCAATAACCAGCGTGGTAATTAACAAAAAGTGACATTAAAGGACATGTGAATCAAACAAACACACAGACACATTGTGATGTCGTATTATCACGGAACGACTTTATTTATATGGGAAATTATTTTAATTGTATGGCGATTGAGACATCGGTTTTACTTTTATTGGTTAGGGTTATAAATAGACCAGCCTCTTAAAAATACAGACATTAGCCCTGTTTCCCATTGTAAGAGGTACGTAGAAAAAACAGTACGCTTCGGCCTTCATAGTGTCTCTATGTTGAGTCTAAAAAGGATCAGTTAATTACTTGACGCCTCAATACCTACTAATCATAATCCTCAATACCAATAATAATCCTTGACTCCTTCATGGACATCCCTCAAGTAGATTTGATCAGTTTCTGGTCGTGGTGACTGTGGTCCCATAGTTGTGTGTAGCCCTGAAGGAAAGTGTGCTTTTCAGTTCAACCTGTTAGTTAGCACGCGTTCGATAAGGGGATCATCCACACCGCAGTTACTTTTTGTGGAGCAATGTTTCCAAGTGGCCGTGCAGTGATAGCCTAGCGGTATGACCATTGGACTGCCAAGTCGAAGGTCTCGAGACCGAACCCAAGGCACGCACCTCTGACTTTTCGAATTCATGTGCGTATTAATAATTAATTATCACTCGCTTAAACGGTGAAGGAAAACATCGTGAGGAAACCTGCATACCTTAGAGATTTTTTTCGACGGTTTGTGAAGTCTGCCAACCCGCACTAGGCCAGCGTGGTGGACTACAGCCTAATCCCTCTCAATATGAGAGGAGACCCGTGCCCAGCAGTGGGACAGTATATGGGTTGATGATGATGAATGTTTCCAAGTGTTAGTGGGCAACATCCGATAATAAAAAGTTATTTTTTTTTAGTATAAGTTGCCGTGAAAGTTGAAGAATGTTACTTTATTTTATCATGTTGCGTTCTGTTGCTCTACAAAAAGTAACTGCGGTGTGGATGCACCAATATGCTGCCTGCCTTAACGGCGAGTGGTCCAGCGCTGGACCATAAGATTCATTCTTATATTCTCTTATCGAGAGTAGTGCCCTAAAAATAACTTTCTTTAGGGTATTTTTTTAAAATTTTTTTTTGAGATGGTAGAACTATAGCGAATTTCATGGAGCAACCAGGACCACAGAAAACAATACTTTATCTGCCATTACCAATCTTTGTCCTGTTGAATAGGTAATGTTCAACACAAATTAAGCCTAACGAATCGCCTAGATATTCATCAACAGATGCAAAACTAAATCTCACTCGTTAAGCCGCTCTTCAAGCAATTATGAAATTTAATTGGAAAAACGTGTGTAGCCGACTAACCCGTATCCGTTATACATATGTGCATAAAACATAGTGTCGAACTAGTTATACTAAAGTCATACGTATGTTTTTCCCACGTATAAAGACGCGTGTACACCATCCCTAAATGACCTCGGTATGTGAAGTAACAGTTATTTATTGTTGAACATTGCAGGGGTCGTGTAATGCTGGTTTTAAATCTACATAATTTATTAATAGAGATGACACGACTAGGCTTGTCAAAACGTTTACATAATCTGTGATGTAATGCTAACTAAATAGATGTGAATATAAATATGCCTTTTGCTTGGGCAAAACAAAGCGCTAGTGATGTGCGTAGCTTTGAGAATAAATGGCTAATTAAGTACTAACTTGGAAATTACTAATATAGACTTAGCTTTCACTGTACCGTGGGTGGGCAGTGTTTAGCAATGCTTTTGTGGGGACCTGTCCAGCGCATGAGGTCTACTATTTCCTTGTTTCTAGTAATGTTTACGTACAGTTTGCCTAGGTCGATTTTATGTTCGATAGTTATCGTATAATATAGTATTGAGGAAACTATTTTATATCGTAAGTAAAATAAATTCAACTATAGTTTATAGTCGCTATTCTATCAAGTATTACTTTAATTAAAATAAATCTACTTTTTATGGATTTTATCGCGTTATATTGATATTATTAATCCTGACGTTTTGGACCCAGCGTCCATGGTCACGAGTAGACTCGGGTAAACGTCGGGATTAATAATATCAATACAACGTGTTACAAAATACCCCGAAAAATATAGTTAATTATCAAAGCCAACAATTTTGTCAGCTGTCATGTCAGGGAACCAGATTATTTAACAGAAAGGCCTACGTACCTATTTTACCTAATAATTGTCTACTTTAATAGGTTTCTATTTGTCATTCATAAATGTTGTTGTTTTCCTTTTTTTGGGGTATGTTATACAGCGTTACTCATCATCAGCCTATACTAGTCCACTGCTGGACGTAGGCCTATCCTAATGTGCGCCATTTCACCCTGTCCTCAGCTTTTCGCATCCAGCTTCTACCAGCAGCCTTTCGCAAAACATCACTCCATCT
This sequence comes from Acronicta alni, assembly GCA_964056405.1. NCBI lineage: Eukaryota > Metazoa > Arthropoda > Insecta > Lepidoptera > Noctuidae > Acronicta > Acronicta alni. Next base: position 7,670,414 of record OZ043927.1, on the reverse strand, counting down.
TGCCGGAGGGCGTCCTACACTACGTTTGCCGAGTCGCGGTCTCCACTCGAGAACACGTCTACCCCAGCGGTTGTCGGTTCTTCTGCAGATATGGCCAGCCCACTGCCAATTCAGCTTGCTAATCCGGTTAGCAGCGTTACTACGGTTCTTAAATATTGTGAATGGACTCGTTATAGGGCCCCATTTAACCTCCTTTCGGCTTTACGGGTAGTTTTGTAACAGCCTGTATAACGCGATAAAATCCGTAAAAAGTAGTTTTAATTCAATGTATAATATTCGCGTAAGTGTTAGAAATCAATAAGTATTATTTTAGGTCTACTACATATTTGGCTGTGTGATTATTATATACCCTATTGCAGCGTACTGTTGTTTTACTGTTGTTGGCGGGTTATGTTGAACTGGTACTAAACATAAACATAACATACCATTCCGCCTGTATTCCCAGCAGGCCAATTGTACACCCACAGTTCGTCGGTATGTTTAAGTCCAATATTATAGGCTAGCCTGTTGCTATTAACCGGGCACAAATCCAAACAACGAGCTGCTGCTGAGATTTAATAGAAAACTCGATAACATTGTTCGACCTGGGAATTGAACCCAGGACCTCTAGTGTAGCATTCCCGATTAGGACCACTAGGCTAATGAGGCTGTCAAATGTTAATGACTATAACAAAACCACACAGAATTTATTTAACCCCCAAGTGTTTATTGTCTATGATTACGTAATATAATTATTTATTCTGTATAACTTTGTTATATTGTCGTGTATAACTAAGCATATTTAGTTTTCCATTAATAACCAAACAAACATTTTGATGTAGTTAGTTTAGGTTACGATGGAACGGGCGTAACATTTTGTTAAAAGTTCCTAAATAAATAGAGAAAAATAAAAAAAAGCAAACAAAAAACAAGTATCTTGTTTGTTTACAAAAAACATGATATAATTGCTTACCCCTTAAATGTAAAACTGTTATTAGTCTAGTTGTCCTAAGCACGACTGCTACGCTAGAGGTCCCGGGTTCGATTCTCAGGTCGAATTCTCAGTAGTAGCTCGGAGTTTAGATTTGTGCCTGGTTAGTGGCAATAGGCTTATTACAATGGGACCTAAGCATATACATAATTATACAACCTAAACATATACACCCGGCGTATAGTGGGGTACATTGGTACACCTCTGCTTAACCCTTCGGGGAATATAGGTATGATGGTATGTTTATGTTAATGCCACATACTAAACAGAAAGTGTTTCCCGTAAATAGAGTGCAAATCAGTTTAAATTAAATTGAGGTAGGTAGTTTGTTTCACCGCGTGTGCGTGGTCAGAGCTATTTAGTTAACACTGAGTTGTTACGTGGTTTGTGGTGAAATATGATAGCAATAATGGCACTTAATTTACTAATTAATCAAATAACGTGGGTTATTTAATTGTGGGTTAAGGGCGGGGTATAATTATACAAGGTTATTCAGAAAGGGTGTGCTAATCTGATAGAGGGGAGGGCGGGAGCCCAAACAATACCTATCATTGAATAGGTAAAAGGACATTAGTATCTCATCATATCAGCTACAGGAGGTCCACTGCTGAACAAAGGCCTCTCCCATAGACTTCCATAGGAACCGGTTATATTCCGCCTGCAACTAACAACTCCCAGCAACCAGGTCGTCGGTCCATCTCGTTGGAGACCGTCATACACTGCGCTTTCCGGTGCATGGTGCCCTCGAGAACCTTTTTGCCCCAGCGGCCATCAGTTCTATGAACTATGTGCCTCGCCCACTGCTAGTTCAGCTTGCTAATCCTTTCAGCTATGTCGGTAGCCCTGGTTCTTCTACGGATCTCCTCATTTCTGATTCGATCACGTAGAGAAATATCAAACATAGCTCTCTCCATAGCTCGCTGAGTGACCTTGAAATAGGGCTACCGCTGGAAGTGTCGCGAGAGCACTTCTCGTGGAGCCTCTATGACCGGAGTTTTTAGTGGATGCGAGGCCCACATAACCTCACTGTATCCCCGACGGTGACGAATGCGCACAGGCATTTTCTCCGCCCAAAAAAAATGACCTACTACCCCATATTTCATTTTGGACCGCTCGGTCTGGGCCAGCCTGTATAGTAGCAACCTCTTATAATGAACAATGCTTATTCAGCGATTTTTTGACCATAGGTATACAATCACGCTTGTATTTCCTGAAGTATTAGACAGAGGTATACTGCTGTATTCGCCGGAATGTTTGAAATCCCATGTAATAAGAATCCAAACTCTCAGCCGAGACTGCGAATTCCTTAACGTAAAAAAAAACTCAAAACACTTTCTCAGATGCGGGAATCAAACCCAGGATATCATGCTCAATGAGACATATAAATTTGCAGAAACTGTTGTTGTTGCACCAATATTTAAAAAGAAAAACAGGATTTCATTAAAATATATTAATATAATTATAATATTAGATTCACAATCAAACCATAATCTTGTGATTTTATCGACTATATCGCAGATTCTTGTGAAAAAAAGAACATTTGACTTTTAAATTTGGTCGATAGACTTGTGATGACTATAATTAATGTGCGATTTATTCATTAATAATATATCATTATAGTACAATATTTTATTAGTTTAAATTTAATTTATTCAACTTAATCATAATATATTGCATTAAATTTATTTAAATTTAGTTATTGTGAGTTAATAATGGATGTTTGTCATAATAGTTAAATCTGTTTATCATTTTAACTAATTGGGACATGGAAATGTTATGTAATATGATTAATGTAAATGTAAACTGCCTCGTTAGTCTATTGTCCTAATCGGGATTGAATCGCTAAAGGTCCTGGGTTCGAGTGTCCTAGATCGACGAGTGGTTGGGATTTTCTATGAAATTCTCAGTAGCTTCTCAGAGCAATCTCTGTACCGCGAACTGTGGGTGTACATTGGTACAACTCTGCGAAATCCTTTGGGAAATGTAGGCTTGATGGAGCTATGATTAATGTTGCCATACACAGGTAACAGAAACATTATAAATGATCGGTAAATAATACTAGTAGCACAAAAGTGCCACAATCACTATGTACACGTACAGTCAACAAAAGAGTTAGTGTACTGACAGCTAACGACATCTGCAACTTGACATAGATTGCGTTATAAATAATTATCCACCATAGGATTGGTACGTAGGGAGCTAATAGCATCTGCGATTTGACACATATTACGTGATACTGTATAACACAATCTTTGTCAAAATGCAGATGATTTTAGCTGCCTGTAAACTTATTTCTTTTGTTGACTCTACATATCTGAAAGTACTCGTATTCTGGTTTGGAACTCACGCCTTTTTCCTGTAGGGGAGGCAGAAACTACAGAACGCCACTTCCTTTCGTCCATGTTTATACATCTTGTCATTTTCTATATGTGAAAGTGAAGACGAAACAGGTACTTATTTAATTGTAGCTATATACTGTAGCTTACTCGTGTAAGTTTATTTCGAAATTAAGTGTCAGTGTTCACTTCCTACGTTATTTCATGCACAATTTTATGCTTCTAGAGGAACCGGTATAAGCCGTGCGTTTTCTGTCAATCAGTGTTAAAGTTTCATAGGTAGGATACTTGAGTAGGCAAGTAGCCTTAAAAATACTGAATAATGTATGTAAATAGAATCACCCAAATTGACAATTAAAACATCTAAAGTGTAAACCATAATTATATAACATAATTAACCATAACTGTATTATGATTGAAAAATGTTGAGTATCAAATACTTAAAGAATTAGGTTTTGAGTTTCTATTCAGTCAGCCTCTAATTTGATCAAAATGACCAGCGTTGAATATTTATTTCGTCATTTTTTTCCAGTACTAACATCCATAAATACAGATTCCGCAAACCCTATTGTGCGATCGAGAACGCATGAATTATTTATCGATACCGAATGCGGTATCGAGTTTGGTGGGATTTCGTAAATCGATGAACTCTTACAAGTGTTCGGATGCAGCGCGAAAGCTTGTTTGACAAATTGAACATCACAATGAATGTTGTTTCTATTGTTAAAGCGAGATTAGATATGAAGGCGTGTATATATTTATTTTTCAATTGCGGGTCAGAACAGGTTGGATAAATATGTCAGTGTTTTGATAATATCAAAAACAATATCATTATCTTATGCGTCGAGGTTAGGTATTACAACAGACGGCCGAGTGAATTGGAACAAGTTAACCCTATCGCTATGAATACATCGATTTTATCTACTATCGAGTCAAAACAATATGAAAACCTTTTGTAGAGGCCGATAACCACTTTTAGTTTATAATAAATTTATCATAGATAACGCATACCGAACAAAATCGTAACCTTTTTGCGTTTGTTTACAATTGTAAGTAACGGCTCGCACAATTCTCGGTATAAAATCGCTCCAACAATAAACAAAATCTTTTAGCCTTCATGCTTAATTAGCCAGTTGTATCGAACAATTAACATTGCTTATTTCACGGGAGAGTGCTGCGTCAATCAATTGGTTGGAGGAGTTACTTGCGCAAACGCACCTCTTGGTAGACTCCTACGCATGTCTGTGAGAACCAGTCGTAGCTCGTGATAGGGACATGCCTGGACGGAAGATTTCGTAGGTACCAAAACATGTAACACCTGAACATTCTTATTGTGAAATGATTTTATGACTGCTCGTACGTCGTAATTGTTCACGTTTGGTTAAATCGGTTAAGTGCGTAACTTAAGCTGGCCCAAGACAAGTGCTCAAATACATATATTCTTCCTCAAATATCAAGGGTGGTCCTACTTTTTTAAATACACACGTTTCACAAACACGTTCAGTTTATGTATCGGTTTTTAAACGTACATTAAAGCTGCGGTTGTAATTCAAATGGTTGTAAGGGTTGTCACTAGAAAAAAAACCTACAATGTTTAGAATCTTTAAATTTGGTGGTAGCTACAGCTTCCCGCATTTCTTTAGGCTCAGATAGGATTTTAGGGAATATCCTACACAATTGGGTAAAATTAATATTATCCACGTCTAAATATTTTTTTTAAATTTATTGACTTCGCATACACCGCCGTGGGATAAATTTAATAGTTTTAATATGTATAAACTTTTGAACTTTACATAATCTCTAATCTAATAAATCCTGTTTTTGTTTAAAGTTGGCCACAAACACTCAGACCCGAAAACAACATCATTCTATTGACTAAACAAATATTTGATCCATCCTGCGACCTCTAGCACAGCAGCCGATTGCTGGAACACCGTAATGTGCTCGTCAAAATTCCACATCGTTGATTTTTCTTTGCCCAAGTAACGAAAATATGCAATTTGCAATGTGAAGTGCCCATTAAGTTAAAATCAGTTCTTGTTCGATACCGACGTGTCGTGTTTCTTATTCATGTGTGTAACATCGATCAATAATAAGCGGTTACCTAAATCGGTTGATGAAATTTCAATTATCACATAACTTCACTGGTTGTGAATCAGAATAGAAAATGTATTGCATTCTATTGTAAGGATTGTTAATTATGTTGAATTAGTGTATTTAAACATGATCGATTACTTCATAGACTGGTTTCATTTCAATTTTTACAAACATTCCAATTTTCTACCAAACACACTGTTGGGTAATATATCTCGATAATCTTGGAGTAAATAAAATATTGAGGTGAAAATTCCCGACACTGCTTTTAAATTTTACATTCCCAATTATTCGTATAGCTGTAACCTATGCATACGTAAAATGTATTTAATTATAATTTAAACAAAAATGATAGAAAATAAATAGCTATATGGTCTTGGTAATATTAATAAGTTTAAAACTACCAAAAAATCCAAGATTTATTGATAACAATAAACGATGTTCAACCGTCACATATTATAACCGTTAATACCGAGCTCAAATAGGTACCACACAACATAATTATGGTAAGGAGGTCGTAACTCTATTGCCGATTCCAAAACAGTCTCGACATTGGCAGCTCTTCAACTGTTTAACCTAATTTAGAGAAGGCTATCACTATAACTTGGTATTCATATTCTGTTTTGTGTTAGGACTAAGCGTTGAGTATAACATGCGATAGAGTCCTGGTGAATGTAATCAACAGTGTAAGTAGCAGTGATAGCCTAGTGGTATGACCGTTGGACTGCCAAGTCGAAGGTCTCGAGATCGAATCCAAGGCACGCACCTCTGACTTTTCAAATTCATGTGCGTATTAATAATTAATTATCACTCGCTTAAACGGTGAGGGAAAACATCGTGAGGAAACCTGCATACCTTAGACATTTTTCTCGACGGTTTATGAAGTCTGCCAACCCGCAGTAGGCCAGCGTGGTGGACTATAGCCTAATCCCTCTCAATATGAGAGGAGACCCAGTGCTCAGCAGTGGGACAGTATAAGGGTTGATGATAATGATGATGAATGTATGGATGTAATCATGGGTCTCAGGGCCCAGGCCCTTAACTAGAGGCGCTTTTTAGTCGTTACGAGACCGATTTACCCTGCCTCCTCTCCAGGCAGCGGCGGAGGATCAATGATTTTGCGAGGACTTTCCGCACCAGAAAAAAATAATATTTGTAAATCATGAGTTTGGTTTTTACCGTACTGAATGTATTTAAATTAAACGAAAATACACACCTACAACGTACACTTCTTGTCTGTGGTCTTGCTACATACCCTTCAAGTTCATTTGAATTATTCTTATGTCATTTTTAGCATAGTTTAAAAAGCTTCAATGTATATTTTAATTTTATTCCACACCCTGTTCAATCTTGCAGAGGTGTTCTTAATGTATTTTTGTTGTTCGATAAGCTTTCCAGCGGACATCAAACGTGTTTTAATACCTATCCCTCCGTATTGTAAAGCTTGAAAAAGGCTGCTAAGTAGGTAATAAGTGCCCTAAAAACATCATACTTATGCGATTATTCTTTTGAATTTAGTTAAACACGTGATTTTGTCGGCAAATCGTCCAAAACTTGAACAAATATCAGTAGATCATACTAATATTAGTTCCGTTTAGGAATCGATCCATTGCTAATAAAATGGAGATGCCTCCGCCGAGGCGCATTTATCCAATAAAATTTTCATCATATGCCATCGGAAATATTCTCATAACTTGCACAAAAGTTCAAGTGTAGGCAATAAAGTAGTATCAAAATGCGAAGAAAGTATTACTGAACAAGTTTCCTTTCTGGATCGAGTGAGGTCGAATGATTCATGTGCACTCCATATATAGACTAAAAGGTTGAACATATTTTTTTATCGATAAATTAAGCTGATATCGATCCCATGCGAGATATGAAGATGATTACCAGTATTGATGTTGAATAATAAACTAGGCATGACAGCAAAAGGAAATGAATGAAAGAAAAAAACGTGAAAGCATTACACCTGCGTACATTTCTTTAATAATAACATGGTTTCTTTTTAAATTATCTTAAAAAGGAAGGAGGTTCTGCATATATTTATTGCTAAACCCTCTCCGAAAGGAAATAAATAAGGATAAGTGGAATCAGGGAAAATAAGCCCTTGCCTTGTTCTTTTTTCCAGTAGGACAGAATGTAAAGTTAGTCAGTTAAGTTCTTTATCTAATTTCGATTCCAATATCAACCCCGTTTTACTATTTCTCAATTGAATTAAATTTTAAAGACTAACTTTACCTAAGCAATATCTATGAATTTTTACTATCTACTTGGTTTTTTAAATCCATACTACCATTCGCAAGCCGGCAAGACAAATAAATTCAGCGTCGCGTTTTTTTTTTTTTTTTTTATGTGATAGGGTGGGCAAACGAGCAGACGGATCACCTGATGGTAAGCGATTACCGCCGCCCATGGACACCCGCAACACCAGAGGAGTTTCAGGTGCGTTGCCGCCCTTTTAAGGGGTTTGGGCGTCCGGTATCCTCACTCACTCGACGAAACACAACGAAAACGTTATTTCACGCCGGTTTTCTGTGAGGCCGTGGTATCAAGTCCGGTCGAGCCGGCCCATTCGTGCCGAAGCATGGCTCTCCCACGGTAAAAGTTGAGAATGCTTGAAGGAGCTACTGGTTCGTGAAGGAGCTCATGAAGGGCAACTTACCATTGTCGCTAAAACACCAATTAATTGACACGCGTATCCTGCCTATTTTAACCTATGGAACCCAAACGAGTCATAAGATTGAAACATACTTCTGAGTAAAAGTTTAATGACTTAGAATGATTTTTATTAAAAAATAATCACTCAAAATTAAGTAGAAGTTGTAAATTCAAATGAGGTAATATATTGTTCATTCAAGTCATTATTATGTCGTTACATCGTGAGTAAAGTAGTAATGAGGAAACGATGGTTGCGGAATGTTGATGATTAGATCGAAGATAATCTTGATGTCATGCCAAAGGTGAGCAGGTTCCTTGTGGTGGAAGCCTACTTGGACGTTAATCAAGGATGTCCTCTTCATTATAACGTGTACCTACTTCCATCTTAATCTTAAAATAATTAAGTTGGTGTTTTGTTCGCAATTTGTGTCTTCGTTTTTCATAAAAAAATAGGTAGCGTATTTTTATAGGCACTCATTTGTTTCATTTGCTTCATTAGTCTAGTGGTTGAGCGTCGCTACTGAAGATGAAGTCCGGGGTTCGAGACCCAGGTCCATCAAAAAGTTATTGCGTAATAAATTTGATTAAAACTTCAATTTAGTTTAAGTACGCCGGCAGGCACGTATCCAAACTCCGAGACAGAATTTCATGGAAATACCCAATAACACTGGGCCTGGGAATTGAGCCCAGGACCGAAGCGTAGAAGAAGCACTTACCACCACTATGCTAATGAGGCAGTTATCTTATGAATAATTAAAAGTATAGAACAAGATACCATCTTTTATATCAAAGCACCTATAAACATGTCTTTTCACTCATAAAATATTTCCTAGTATTCACCATTATATGGTGAATTATGCATCGCCGATTTTAGATGTCATCTTTTATGATGCGATGCACCGGTCAGGTCGTTTATTCAGATTCGTTTGAGTAGGTCAATTGAGGTTCAAAAGGACCTGGTTTATGGTCCTGCTAAGTAGGTGGACCGTAAGAATTTACAAACATTTTGTATGTAAATGATTGCTTGGATTATTTCGATTATGTCCCGGTTGGATGTTTTCGAAGAAACAAAAGAATCGCCATGTCGCTGTGGGAAGCTTGATAGCGAATCAATAGTCATGTCAGGCGAAACTTTTTGTTCATCGGACAAAACGGTTTTGTCATTCAAGAGTGGCCAAGCGAAGTGCAAGGATTGGCCTGTCGCCCACTCCTTGCACTTCGATATTTTATTATATTGAATTGTTATTTTCTATGTTAATTAATTGTGGAACTACCATAAAAACATATATATTTCAGTAAATCATACAAGTGCCCGTAGTTGTTCTTGTGTTTGTCATTTAGTTACTAAATGGATTGAAGGAATTTAACTCCCACAGACTTATTAAATGACACTAGCCATAGAACAAAAATTTTAATCTATGACTTTTTTTCAATTGGGAGTAAATCGCTGTCTACGTAACTCTGTCTCATTCATACGTCAGCCTAAGAAAGAGATAAATAAAATCAAATCGGCACCAAAATCTTTGTATGAAAATATTCCGAAAGTCCGCTCTATAACCCTCTATATATCTACTTACTCCCACAGGTAATCGAATACAGTATAATATTTACATTTAAACTTTATCGATCTCACGTCTCACTGTTCACATGTCTATATCGTTCACATCAGGCAGCGTACCACGACGTATTAAAGCCATCATTTTTAAGGTGTGAAAAAGAGATGGTGCTATATAAAGCGTAGAGTCGCCTCCCTCTCTCTCTATTGCAAAACGATTGCGTACGCCAAAGAGGCGTATTGTCAAATCACTCGATATCATCGATTCAGCCATCAGAGGCTAACGGATACCAATGCCGATGACCCCTCGTATCGTGTAGAATTTCATTATAATAAATTTCAGATATAATACAGCATTTATTTGCATGTGACCGTCTTCCGAAGTTACTCGACAGGTTTTTTGACAAGTGTCGCATAAAATGACAAAAAATATTCATTGTGATATTATGACTTATTAGATTTATGCGAAATACTGAGTACCTAACGTTTCGGAATAATTAAAGGTATATTATTCAAATATCTTCTAAGCGTGACGATTTAAACGGTTTTAATGGCGTAGTCTTTCATTAAGTATACCTACTCAACAAAAAGACTTCCTATTTAGAGTATTCTCCAAAAAGTAATTTCCCACTGACGAGATCATACATACGAGATGCTACCCCGGCTATGATCTCGTTTTTTCCGAAATTCGTGGGAATTTCCTAAAATCCCGTCTCCGGACAGGACAGGCCCTTCTGTTTCATGCTTCACCTACTAGTTCAAGCTGTATTTCTCTCAGTCAGTATAATGTTAGTGTTTTTTATGAAGTGATGATTATCAAGCTTCCATCACGTATCAAATGATAAGACATCAAAATAACACAATGAAGTATTTGATTAATGTATTCAGGCTTTCGGGTTCAACCTTGAAACAACAATGTTTTAATCAATCATGGACAATTAGCTTCACGCTTGAAATAGATGGAAATTGAACAAATTTAGATTAATTAACGCGATAAGTGTTACTGAGAAGAGGTACCTTAAGTAAAGCTGCTTTGAAATTAAATCACAATAACCTATACAATATTCTACTTTATTCTAAAAGAAGAGTCGTCATTAAGAAATTTTGATATCGTCTGCCTGAATTCGATTGAAATGTGTTTTCACAAAAATGCACGGTACAAAACTAGTCGAAGTCGCACATCGTAAACAATAATACAACCATAACACGACGACATAAGAATACACCCCTGCTAATGTCAGTACACGCTTAGTCACGGTGTCTTCGTGTATGGTAATGTATGTTTACACAGTCGTCACATCGACGCCACACTTGAGCCAAGGTCAAGAGCTATTGTGAACCAACACACCAACGTTTGATCAACAACCTGATATTCCGAATTTGCAATATGTTACATTGTTATTCTTATCTCATTGGCGATTGAGATTGATGCGTTGGAGTAGCAATGTATGATAAACTATCGTTTAAACTCTTGAAACATATTTTATTAATACAGTATTGGATTGAACAAGTGTCGTTCTACTAGTTCTTAATGTCATTCCATTATATTCTAATTCTTAAATTCAAAGTCTACATGTGGGTTATTTATTTGTAACGATTAAATTACCGCTTACCGTGAAATCCGGCTTTAAAGTTTAGAATTAGTTGATCATTCAAGTACACACAAAACATTATTGCTTAGGTGTTTTTTTTTTATTTATCGTTTGGAAAATCCTCATGGATCATCTGAGGAAGGTGTCAGGGTATGTCGGACTCCTACAGAATAAAAATCGCACTTGCCTTCTCTATCCCTATACATCATGGTAATGGGATTCGTAATGTTCGCCACGAGCTTAGTTACCTCATATATTTTTTTTTTTCTCTGCGGTACTGACATGCAAAAAGATGTTAATTTTTAAGATTATATCACGCAAAATGGTCTGTTATTAAACGAGTAAAAACTAGACGGGTTCAATAAAAATATCTTTCATCGTTTTCTGTATTTTTCCGCTTCCCCTTCCCTTTTCTCAGACCTTATTACAATTTATTTCAAGGGATCGTTAGCCAATTGTTGTGATTGTGATAAATGGGCCTTAGGAATTGATATTATATTAGGAATCAATAGACGTTTATGGTCTCGTAAACGATCAATATTATCAATAATGTCATCATTGTCAACCTATATATTGTACCACTGCTGGGCACGGTTCTCCTCTCAGATTCACAGAGATTAGGCTATAGTCCACCACACTGGTCTAATACTGTTTGGCAGACTTCACACACTTTCGAGAAAAATATTAAGGCAGGTTTCCTTACGATGCTTTCCTTCACCGTACAAGCGAGTGATAATTAATTATTAATACGCACATGATCTCGAAAAGTCAGGAATGAGTGCCTTGCATTCGAACTCGAGACCTTTCACTGTCCAGTGGTCATATCACTAGGTAGGCTACCTTATAATATACCTAATATGTGTTTTTTTTGTCCACAGGTTCAGTAATGTGCTGACATGCCTATAACAGCTGTGTCTCGCGAGTCGCCACCCGCGTCGCCTCCGCCGCACGCCGCCACCTATGAGGACGCTTTAGCCACCGTATGTATATTATAATCCATTACAATATAAACATAACAATAAATATTAAGTACAGGACATAAATAAAACATAAGTACTGTATAATTACATAATATACATAAGATATACATAATATAAAATCAAAAGTACGTCTGCTTGCCTTTTATCTTTTCACGCCTAAATCGCTGGACAAATTTAGGAAAAAAACAAAGTTATGAAAAAGTGCTAATGAAATGAACTATTTTCTTTAAAGTACAAAGTTACAGCATTCTTTTAGCGTGCCCTAGTGTTGTGATTGTTCATGGATGGAGAAGGTATATTATCGATAAGCCACCTTATGCTGAGTATCAGACAACACGGGCCAAGACTATAGAATTGATTGTATTTAGAGCATTTGTATTTCTTAGTTCTTAGAAAATCTAAATCTATGTGTATAAAATAAAGTATCTAAATTGCAATGTGAAATGTAACATTCTTTGATTATATACTTGTCTAGATGGAGCAATGCAAACAAACGACACGCGAAAACTGGGGCCAAATTGCGTGACATGTGTGAGTACCGCTTGTGTACTTATTGTAGTCAAACTGTCAAGGTGTGCGTGTTTAGGGATGCCTGCTCCAAATTATTAACTTACCTTTTCTCCATTATTTAATGGGATGACAGTTAAACGAAATAGGCTGAATAAAGTAATTATTTTGTAGATTAGTGTTTCTTTTATTTTAATAAAAACAAAAAATACAATGAAAAAATATATACAGCAATTTATAGATCAAAATCCATCTCTTTGTATTTGTTTTCGAAATAGTTTTTTTTTTATATTTCATTTCGTGTCCGCTGTATAATGTCTCTCCAGTCTTAAGAAATCTGAAACCCAAAATATTAGAAAGAACTAACAAAAATACTATTTAGTGAATGACTTCATTTATTTTGTGAAGGCAAGTTAACATTTACTGATCAAATAAATTATGTAGGTAATTATTAAAATAATAAAATTTTCTCCTCATCGAAAGATGATGACTGATATTTGCATTTTATCTCCCATAGTTTCGCCAAATCTCTTTTGTAATAAATTGACAACACCGGCTAATCTGTCGAACCTACAAATTAACGAATTGAAAAATCATGTTTTCATAAAATAATAGAGGTTAAATAACAAAACTTACCGATGTAATGTGATCTTAGTGTAATTATACGGTTTTCCCACATAATTGCGACACAATTTGACAGCACATACCGACATAATTAATTATTTTTCGAGAACTCCACACCCTGAAGTGATCCAAATGACACTGACGTAAGTGAGAAGAGAGTCTACCAATTTTAGTAGACTTTATTTGGGCCGTTCTGTACGTGTCAATGTGGCATCTAGACAAGTATATAATCAAAGGTAACATTATTGCGGGGTAAACTCACACATCGCTATTCAGTGTATTGCGTTATCGATAGATGGCGCTACTGGTCACAAATTTTGTTCGAAATTTAAAAACAGTAAATTGAGTGCCTCAATAATTTTTATAGCTATTTTAATTCTGCATTCAGATTCCACTTTTGAAAATAATCGTCCACGTGATACTCGAATTTTCGACGGTATCGAGAGTGCGTTTACAAAAATGATTTTTATCTTACTTAGGTATACAAGCACCAAGATCCGGAATAACCATCAGAAGGCTAAACTCTCGAGTTCGAATCCAAGGCACGCACCTCTGACTTTTCGAAGTCATGTGTGTATAAAAATGAATTATCACTCGCTGAAACGGTGAAGGAAAGGAAACCTGCATGTTTGATTTTCTCGAATGTATGTGAAGTCTGCCAGCCTACACTAGGCCAGCGTGGTGGACAATCCCTCTCTATCTGAGAGGAGACCCGTTCCCAGTGGGATAGTATATGGGTTGATGATGAATTGATAAAAAAAGAAACAACTTTTAGGTACTTAGGTTTGATAGAACCTGTTGTCTTTTATAGCGTGATTACTTAATGTTAGTGTGTGACGTTGCATCGGCATTTCGTGCAAAACGTGAGGTGCCTATTGTCATTCGCAGACCATTAGGTTTATTTGTGTTTATTATTTATATGTACGTTTCCTCATTGTATCGTGTTTGGAATTCCAATTATTGATAGTTGAAAATAAGCAGTTTTCCTAGTAACTACAATAAAATACTACCTTAGTATTGTTTCAGTTTCTCTTGCTCATCAGTTTTTTTTTAATGACACATTTTATACTTCAGACAATGGATAATATAATATTTGGAGATACAGGCTCGAATCCTACCTGAAATCAAATTTTTGTCTATATAAAAGTTTATATCTTTAAAAATCGGTACAAAGTTATTTGTTATTTGGACGATGTCTAATGGTTTGAGTGTCGGTCTGCCGATCACGAGGGTTCGATTCTCACAGGACACAAATACTTGTCTTATGAACAGTGTTTGTGTTTGTCTTGGTGTTTCTTATGTATTATAAGTATGTATTTACAAAAAAAACTAGTTCATAAGTATTACATCCATTGTATAAGCTCTGCTTAGTTTGGGACTAAATGGTGCTGTGTAAAAATTGGCCAAGAATTATTTTATAACATTGTGAGAAAAGTGCCCAGAAATAAATTCAGCAGGTAGCCAAGTTTTTAAAAGCTTCTTCTGCTTCGCTCTGGAGACCTTGAACCCTTGACTAACAAGAACATTTACATAACTAAATTAGGCAATTGCATACCATTCTAGCAGTACTTCGAAATACCTATGTCAGAAATAAAATATGATAACAAATCAATTTGCATGTACAAACAAATTGATAAGAAGATATATTGAAGTAATAGCGCAAAATCGCATAATTTACACACTACATCGAGTTTGAACATCGATTCGATATGCTAATTCTTTATCGCCTTGACATGCGATTTGCACAGATATTGCCGAAACCCGAAACGCTTCTGTCTGTGGAGTGTGTGCCGTACTGCGAGTCTGCGACACATATTGAAGTCGGCTAAGCGAGCGGATTGCCCCACTGTGTGAATGGAAAATGGCCATAATAAGGCAAACGGACGTACTACAATCCACCTGCATACAATAGCTTAGTAGTTTAGTTTGTTCACAGCTTCCGACGCGCGGCCTTCTCGCCGATGCGTTTGCCGCGAGTTATCACGGACCAAATTAAAAATATATACAAATCAGTCACACGCCATATAACGATAACGACATAAGTGATAATTGTCTGTGAGTCTGATCGTGACTGCACATGTGAAGTGATGATTCGATTTTAGTGTCGAATTTATGATGCAAACCTACGATTGTGATTTATCGTTCGATTTTTAAATGATCGTAAAAAAATATATTTGTTTTTAGTATTGAAATGTAACCGTGAATCATTTGAGTGTGTAACGGTTTGTTGTAAAGAAACCTTGGCTTATTTTTTTTATTGAGAGCGATCTAATTATGTAGTTAACGTGTTGGATGTTTGGGTACGATTTTCTCACGAATGCTGAAGTATTGGATCGGTCACGACATTGATTACTCACGGATTTAGTTTTTTTAGCTGTGGGCTCGACTTCTCGGTTGCGAACTTGCGATTTTACGCTACAATTCTTTATTAGGAGACCACTTAATTACGTTGTGACGTTTAAACATTATAAATACCTTTTAAGGTACAGTAGCTAGTGCCAATTAGGTTTTCTATGTCAATGTTTACAAAATGGAAAATTACGCGGACGCTGTTATTGAACGACTGCAGGAAAATCTTGTTGAAAATTGAAAATACTACTTCTATACTATAAATTAATTTTATGGATTCACATTTTTGATCTATTTTTAGTAAATTAATTTTACTAAACTTTATAACTATAAAAGTAATTAATACAACTTAATTTCAAACTTGAAAACGTTTTAATTTACGACTCAACTCGGAAGTTCTCCAGTGTCCGTATATTGTTTCAAAAACTGAGTACAATTGAACGGAAGCTAAACATTTTAATAGACGTGGATTGTTCTTTGTATTTTTAAAAACCTAAAGAAGAATCACTACAAAAATGCATAGTGCATTTATAATAATGCATTTATTTGTATTCATTTTGGGTTCAATACATTAGATATCCCGTTCAAAACCTGATTATAGAAAGCGTACATTTGTTTATGAACTGTCGTAGTTTCTAATAAATTGTATCTATCAATAAGGTTTTATTGATAGATACAATTTATTAGAAACTTTATTCATATTATATTTAATGTAAGGTGTTACATAATATAATATGAATAAAATTTTGGATTTTTTCATGATTAATTATATTATTAACATTAATGTTAAATTACATATCCTACTTATATTATAAATGTGAAAGTTTGTGAAGATGGATGGATGGATGGACGGATGGATGTTTGTTACTCTTTCACGCTAAAACTACTGAACGGATTTTAATGAAACTTTACTGTATTATTATTTATACATCAGAATAACATATAGGCTATAATCGTTTTTGACTTAATTAGCCAGTCGCGGGCATAACCTTTTGACCGCCACGTCAATAACGAAAATCCGTGTTCTCTACGCCAAGCGACAAATTCTAACATCCATAGGTAAAAAAAAAAACAAATTTTTATGTTGGTAGTATTGGGTATTTATTTTGAAATAAAAAAAGTAGTATTTTTGACGTGCCATGCCGTCGTTGGCGTCGTGAGCAAGTTTTCATTTGACATCTATACACGTCCGTGGCGGTCAAAAGGTTAATATATAAACATGATTATTTTCTTGATATTAAAAATGAACATGATTATTTTAAAAACTCTTATAAATATTTAAATATTTTGGAACATTTTCACACAACACCATCTAGCCCCAAACTAAGCAGATCTTGTACTATGGGTACCAGACAATGGATATAATACTTATATACTTTTTTTTGGTGTAAATATATACTTATAATACATAAGAAACACCCAGACCAACACAAATACTCATGTTTTATCCACACAAATATTTGTGTCCTGTGGGAATCGAACCCGTTACTCGAACCGCTAGACCACAGACGTCGTCAAATATATAGGTATATATATATATATACCTATATATTTGACGACGTCTGTGGTCTACAGATTACAGACAGACAGACTATATATATATATAGTCTGTCTGTCTGTACTGGTGACACATAATACATGTAGAAAAATCGTCAAAGGACAATACCGACCAGCTACATCACTATTTATTATGGGTCTTCATCATCAACCCTTATACTGTTCCACGGCTGGGCACAGGTCTCCTCTCAGGATGAGAGGGATTAGGCTATAGTCCACCACGCTGGCCTAGTGCGGGTTGACAGACTTCACACGCCTTCAAGAAAATCTCTCCGGCATGCAGGTTTCCTCACGATGTTTTCTTTCACCGTTTAAGCGTGTGATAATTAATTATTTATATAGCATATGATTTCGAAAAGTCAGAGGTGCGTGCCTTAGATTCGAACTCGAGATCTTTGACTTGCCAGTCCAATGGTCATACCACTAGGCTATCAGTGCTTACTAGGCTATCACTGTTTGCACTATATGGGTCTTAGACAGAAATTTTAAAACGAAAACATTTTGGGTTGATATGGTTACATACATAAATACATTATTCCGTTCACCAATAGGTCATCCGTTCACGATCATCGAGCCTTTCAAATTTCGAACATCGAAACTTACGAATCCTGTACAACAAACAAAAACAAATATTATTTTCACAATTTGATTGTAAAGCTGCGTGTTCACGTGTTTATTATAATCATTATATCACCTATTACGTTCAGTGTAGCCTTGGTCGTAAATCCATCTTCCTTAAAGGTTAGTTGCTTAATAACAATAATATACGGTATCATCATGCCACTTCAGGCGTATTATTATAGTAAAACATACATTACTGGTAATTTACGATACGTATGTCGACATATTTATTTATATATGTACACACTTAACAAAAAAAGTAAATTGAGAACATAGGACTACAGAGTACAAAGGTAAACTAGACTATAGAGTAAAGAGTAGGTATATTGGTAGGTGTAAGTAAAATATCTAAGGCCGACACATAGCGCAAACGAACTGCGTGTTTTTAGTCGGTAGGAGTCCCCTCCCCAGGTGGAAGACGATATATGATCCATGAGGATATACCGTACTTAAAATAAGGGGTAAGTAAAGGCATTGGCGGTAGTGTAAAAAAACAAGTTGTAGCGATCCTTCAAAAGATGTAACGCAAACTGATTCTATAAACTTTTTTTTTGGGTGGGAAAATGCTCCTTATGTGTGCCGCCCTGCTCGGAGTTGCGGGACGGTTGTCGGGCTCTCCGGCCCGATGGCCAGCATACCGACTAAAGCCATCATCACTATTACCTTCAGCATTGTGGTGGGATCACGGGAATCGCTCTCGCATTATCCACGATCCCACTGTGGACGTCCATTGATGGACCCTCCCGGAGGGCCAAATGCGGCGCACCGAAATACCAACACCCCCCCGCGGATTCTATAAACGCCTGAAATATTGTTATGGAATATTCTGTGAACCATCACTAAAAAGGTTACCTTGTTTTCTGTGCTTGGTAACTTGGACATAGACGATTTCCAAATTTTTTGCGAGCCTACATTGCCGGTACTACATTGCGATACACTTAAAAAAAGAATACAACACATTAACGATAGTGTGTATGTGGTATTACACAACACCATTCACGCACATAGGGCCCTAGCAGCGACAAATTAAGAATAGCCGGTTCACCTTGCGCCCGCGCCGCCGTGGGAGCGCCATTTTATGTAAATTCCAACAAGCTAACTACCGCATTTCTACACTACCTCAAATTAAGTAAAATTGAGTAGAGGAAAGGTCGTTCGTTATTTAAAAAATCGTCAGTTTTTGTGTGAGATTTTCACGCGGTTTTGTGCTCAATTAGTCTTTAAACATCATTAAGTTTTGGGATTTCGCGTAATGTTACATTTTACGGTAGGTATTCGCTTTTTAATTTAATTATTGCCTTGACTTTTCATGTGGGCTGTAAATTGATTATCACTTGGTTTAATGGTGAAGAAGAAAAATTATGAAATCAACAAGTCTATGGGGAGGTACTATAGAGTTCTTGAACCAGCATTTAGTAGGCTTCGCGTAATGTTACATTTTACGGTATTCACTTTTTAATTTAAATATTACCTTGACTTTTTAAATTCATGCGGGTTGTAAATTGATTATCACTTGGTTTAATGGTAAAATAAAAAGATTATGAAATAAACAAGTCTATGGGGTGGCAGTTATATTACACTAGGACTATAGAGTTCTGGAGCCAGTATTACCCAGTGAAATTACTGGGCATCAACCGAGGTTTCAAGATGACAACGCGCTAGGGGCCAAACTGGGGGATCTCGTCGCCCGACTAGGTAATGGCCCCAGTAGGCAGCACGCGTGCTCATCACACGCGTGCCTTCAGATAGGATGCAGGGCAAGGCCTCGCTAATTCACAGTATGTCATGGTCGTGGTGAATTTCACGGAACCCATGGCCATGACTATAGGGCGAGTGAAGGAAAGTGCGGTTTATAGTCGGTACGAGTCTGACATACTGCCACCTCCCCAGGTGGAGGACGATCCATCAAGATTTTTCGTAGGTACGGTCAACAAAAGAGTTAGGTATACAGGCAGCTAATTAATAATCTATATTTTGATAAAGATAGTGTAATAATTTATCACGCAATATGTGTCAAAACGTAGGTATTGTAAGCTGCTACACATCAAACCCTTTGACGGGTAATTATTTAAATCACAATCTGTGTAAAGATGCAGATTTTGTTCGCTACTTGTATACCAATCTCTTTTGTTGACTGTACTATAAAAAAAATGGTTGCCCGTTTATCATCTACAAAAAAATAAAATAAAAAAAGCTATAATCTTTCGAGTCTCGGAATGTCTTAAAAATGGGGGTATTAGGATATCTGGTTAAAATGAAATTTGATCAGAAAATACGATATGTCATTTGTATAGTAAAGATAAAAACAAAGATAACATTATTGTAACTATCCCATAATAATTGAGGCTCCATTACACGTGCGTAATTCCTTTAAAAAAAGCGTAACATTAATTCTTCAATGTCTAATATAAACAGTTCCCATGCTCGCTTTCACGAAAAAAAACGGCATTCTACAAATGAATGCGGTATTCTTTTTCACACCATGTGGCCTCGCCTACTTGCACTACCTACGTAGTATACAACCATAGTAAAATATGAAAGATACCTAGATAGCTGGGTCCTAACTCCAAAGAATTCTTAATTGCCGCTATTTTTTTAAAATATAATATAAGATCAAACGAACTTCGGAAGTGAAGTTCGATCGATATTATATTAATCGCTTCATTCGAAGATATAACTTTAACAACGTAGTACTCCTACCCTACAAGGCAACTTCGCACGATTTCATAATCAATAGAGAATTTTTTTTTTTTTTTTTTTTTTATCGGTACCCCACACTGTAACGTCCTGTTAAATCTCATTCTTTTAGAGTCAAGGTATATCTAGCAAAAACTTTTTATTGGGGATTTAGGGAGGGTGGGTGTTTATATCTTCGAATGAAGCGATTAATATAATATCGATCGAACTTCACTTCCGAAGTTCGTTTGATCTTATATTATATTGCATCGCTTCATTCTTCAGATATAACTTTAACAACGTAGATGTTTAGAGAAGAAGTTTTTGCTATATAAGGTAAAACATTAAAACTTATTTTTTAACCCCCGACGCAAAAACGACGGGGTGTTATAAGTTTGACGTGTCTGTGTGTGTGTGTGTGTGTGTGTGTGTGTCTGTCTGTGGCATCGTAGCTCCCGAATGGATGAACCGATTTTGATTTTGTTTTTTTTGTTTGAAAGGTGAATAAGTCGGGAGTGTTCTTAGCTATGTTTGATGAAAATCGGTCTAAGATGGCCGCCGCCACAAGATGGCGGTTTACATATTTTTTCACAACTCCCACAATATTGGTATCAAATGAAAGGGCCTGACTAGTAGAATACTATACACTATGAAAAATTTCAAATCCAAGATGGCCGCCTCCACGAAATGGTGAATTTATTAATTTTTTTCACTACTCCCTCAATAAAGGTATCAAATGAAAGGGCTTGACTAGTAGAATACTATACACTATGATAAATTTCAAATCCAAAATGGCCGCCATCACAAAATGGCGAATTAAATGTTTTTTAAAACCCCCTCAATATGGGGATCAAATAAAAGAACTTGACTAGTAGAATACTATATAGTATGATAAATTTCAAATCCAAAATGGTACCTGGATCTTAAAACGCAAGAAAATAAAAGAAATTAAACAAAATAACTAAGGAGTCCCTACAAAAAGTGTGAAATAACAAATTAAATTAAAAATTTAAAAAAACCCCCGACACAAAAAAATCAACTTAAAAACCTAAAAACCTAAAAGAAAAACTATGTTGAAATAACCACAAATAGAACAAAAAAGGTATAAACCTGAATCCCTATAAAAAGAAAAAAATAATCTTGAAATTATAACCCTTCGTAAGTACGTATGAAGTTTTTTGATTAAATTTTGTCGCGTCGGGGGACCGCTCTCTAGCTATAAAAAACACCTAAGTACCTGAAGGTAGGTGTTTTAAAATTATATTAAAATTACAACGAAACTATCAAACTAAATATTAAGAATTACTTTATAAGTGAACCTTAACCTACTTAAAAACTGAATACACAATAATTAACCTATCCAGACAGATGCTGAAACAACGCGGCAACGACTTACATATTAAATTGACTCAAAAAAACTACAAGGACAAACACAACCATCAACGACGTCTGCCCTCGCGTGTCTGCCCGCTCGGGTCGCCAAACTTGAATATGTTACGCTCCGCCAACTTTACGCCATCCCGCGCGTCGCGGCGATGTACGCGCCATCCACATCAATTTTGAATTCGCGCGATTCACGTTCGGGAAGCAAAAGGAAAGGAAAGGACATAAATATCCCAATACGAAATAAATGGATTGAGGACTTAAAACCTTTATAATAAACGTAATGTCGTTTACGAAAACGTTAGGCTAATAATTAGAGAGCGGTCCCCCGACGCGACAAAATTTAATCAAAAAACTTCATACGTACTTACGAAGGGTTATAATTTCAAGATTATTTTTTTCTTTTTATAGGGATTCAGGTTTATACCTTTTTTGTTCTATTTGTGGTTATTTCAACATAGTTTTTCTTTTAGGTTTTTAGGTTTTTAAGTTGATTTTTTTGTGTCGGGGGTTTTTTTAAATTTTGTATGTAATTAGTTTATTTTATGAATCAGTTTTACGACATAAGTACTTTTCGGTAATTAATTAATAATTCGGTATAATTGAACGTTATTGATTTTAATTCCTTCCTATGACAAATCAATGTATTTGAGTACATATTTATGTCAATAAATAATCAACTTTCCTAACTTGAATTTGTTGGAAAACAAACAGACCTTGCGAAAGAATTATCTTGAATAATTGGTCGACAATAATGTTTCGCAAACGTCTGAGAGGTCGCAGTCCAACCGGCTGCCTTCCTTATGGCGTCTATTGACAGTCCAGCGCGGTGTGCTGTAGAGGTGGCGGCGTGTCGTGTACTGTGTGCACTAAACGTCGCCACGTCCACGCCGCTCGCCGCTAATGTTTGTTTGATCCAGCGGCTGATGGACTGTGCAGTAGCGCCTTTATGGGGTCGTTTAATAGTGAGGAATAAATTTGATACCGTCTGGGGTCTAATCTTATCGGTCATGTGAAGGTAATCTTCTAAGGCTGTGGCTGGGCAGATGCTAGGTTTATCTAAAAAGTATGGTAGGAATAGAATAGGTTGATTTCTACCTGGGGCTGATGTTTTTACGATGTCGTTTATGATGACTTCGATACCTCTTGAATTGATTTTAATATTACATAGTGAATATTTCTAATGCATATTCTTGCTCCCTTATAGTATTTGACGTAGTAGAAATATTAGTATACCACCAATTTAAATCATCTAAAATAATATTCGTTAATCTCATTTTCTCATCAAAATTGTTGTTTATTTTTAGTGCCAGAAATTTCTGTCTTTCTAAGATTTTTGTATAAACCCATCCATATTTCGCCGCTGGGCAGGCAGCTGTAAGAATACCAATTAATTGCGCAAGTTCTCGTATAGTGCAACTCGGTAAACGTGAAAACTTATGTACTAAGACCGCAATATGATTACGTTTTTCATCAGGTAATGATATCGATAAATCTACTGAATTATATATAAAGCCCAAAAATTTACAACATTGTCGCGGCTCAAGTGAACTCTTATTAAAATTAATAACAAATCCCAGTGATTCTAATAATTTTAATGTTTCTTCTACGTTTTTTCGACATTCAAGATAGTTATTTCCGATACAGAGGATATCGTCGAGATACTGTACTGATTTATGACCTTGGCGTCTGAGGTGGGATATGACCTCTTTCATAATCTTTGTAAAAGTTCTAGGCGCTATAGATAATCCATAGGGCATAGCGTTAAATTCATACGTGTTTATGTGTGCTTTATTGTCTTCGAATTGGAAACGTAAGTATTTACGGTGATGTTTGATAATTGGAATTAAAAGGTATGCTTCTTTTAAATCTATACTAGCCATGTACCCGTTTTGGGGAATTAATTTGGAAGCGGTTCTGTAGTCTTCCATTTTAAAATGAAATTTTGATACGAATTTATTTAATGGCTTTAAATTCAAAATAAATCGTTTGTCCCCGTTTGGTTTAGGGGCTAGGAATATTTTCGATAAGAATTGATCCTCGGACGGTGAACACAATGATATTGCACCTAAGTCGGATAATTTTTTAATAGACAGGGACATGTCTTGTTTTTCTTTACGTGAAAGATAATAACGAGGTAAAAAGGTTTGTACCGGTGGTTTTAAAAAAGGTATTGAGAATCCATTACGTATCCATTCGAGAACAATATAGTTAGAAGTTATAGCCAGCCAACGGGTATAAAAATGACGAATTCGTCCAGCATGTACCTGATCTATTGTCGAGTCTGCGCTCGCGTTTTGCTCGTGTTCGAGGACCTGGTTTGTGTTGTTGGTGGAGCTTTCCGTGTTGCAGGGGTTTGTCTCCTCTGGCCTCCACGCCCCCCCCTGTTCGACAGGTAGCGAGAAGGACCCGCCCAGTTTTCCTGGTAGCGAGGTCGTATAGTTGTCGATTGAGTCGTGTGTGTGGGAGGCTTTTGGGAAGGCTTCTTTATTTGAAGGCCTTGTTTTTCAATAGCCTTTGAAGCCTTGATCTTTTCGGATAGTTTTGTTCCGAATAAGGTATTGTCCCTTTCGTTATCCTTTATAACGTTTAAAAAGGATTTCTCTAAGCCAGGTGTGACCAATTTGATACGAGCTTGAGTATCGGTAAAATGTAGGTGCGTCAGGATACGACAACTGTCACTGAGCATTTTTATTGCTTGAATCTTATCATCGCTTGTGATAAGGAGGGTCATAGCTCTGTTTACTGCTGTGATCCCAACTCCGAGGAGTTGTTGCGCTAACTCCATCTTTTTGTCACGGTTCCTTGCCATATCCGTGATGGCTGCTGATATTTCTGCGTTGAGTTTAGGCGCTTGTAAGAGGGTACAATTCGAAGGAACAAGATATTCTTTTAATAACTTGTCCTTGGTTTCTTTAGCAATTCCTTTCTTCAATATGGGTTGCCACCTTTGTGCTAAATTATCATGTATATTCTCCCCGAACTCGGGCGTGTCATCAGTGGCCTCTCCCAGTGCTGATAAAATATCAGGATCAAGTTCTAAATTAGTCGGAATTCCATCAGTGATTTCTGGTAATCCTGGGTTATATTCCGGTATTGCAGGGTTTGGTACCACTTCCGAGGCGAGAGGGGTAGATTCCACTAAATTTGCGATTTCGGCATCTAAAACGACGAAATAAGTTATTTTAGTACACCCTTATTTTAGACAATAAAATACCTTCGTTCTATCTCACGGATAGACCCCAGGCTTGTCTTATTTTGCAAACATATTAGCAATCCTCTTCTGTATATGCTTAATTATTTGCTTGTTACCTTCGTGTTGACTCGCGGCCAACCCCCAGGTTAACCAAGTTTGTATTTCGAATCTAGGCATGAAACATAACTATAAGTGAAAAGGTGAATGTAGGTAGGTACTTACCATTATTTTGATCCACGTCCACATCGGACTCGGATGATTCTATCACTTGAATAATACGACGACGATTTTTTCGTTCTTTTTGTTCAAGTTTACGTATTTTTTTATTGTAATGTTCAATTTTTTCTTTTGCACTGCGTTTAGGCATTTTATATTATTTCCTATTTAAATAACTCACGTAAAACTAATAACTAAGTACCTAAACAGACTTTTAAATTAACTTTTAAATTTTACGGAGGACACGTGCTATCGTTGCCTCGCACGGAAAAAGAATGAGATTTAACAGGACGTTACAGTGTGGGGTACCGATAAAAAAAAAAAAAAAAATCTCTATTGATTATGAAATCGTGCGAAGTTGCCTTGTAGGGTAGGAGTACTACGTTGTTAAAGTTATATCTGAAGAATGAAGCGATGCAATATAATTGTGCAATCAGCCCAATGATTACGAGTAGATGAGTTACCAGATTAATTGTCATGCAGACTTAGTTGCTCCCTAGATATGACTCTTTGTAAAGAGTAGTTTATTCCAGACTATCAAAGTTGAGAATTCTGTATCTCTTAGCTCAGCTCACGTTTTGTTTAGCATCACCAATAAAGTAATTCTAGTTTTAGCTTCTATATAATTATGTAAGTCTGTTTGTATCACGTGTAAATCATATATCACGGCAAAAACCTGTCACGTGGAGTCACCCGCATTAATACACGCTTGCATCATACACAGAGTAGTGTCAGAACTCAGAACCGGCAATAAATATACTTATTTAGTTGTTTATTGAGTAAACAACATTTGTTGTATAAGCATGTTTTCATAACTTAGATCAACTTTGACTTCTGATATAACATATTAACAAAAATCGATTTCGAGTTTCGAGAATTCCGTATCCTGACAAAACATTTGGAGGAAAACATTCCAGTTTCATTGAAAACTTTTCACATGTAATGCTAATACTATATTTGTATGATGACGAGTTGTTTTACATCTAATGTTAAACGGATGTATGAACAAGCACTAATAAATCATTACCCTCATTTTTACCTCGCTGCAATCGGGTAAAAACGTTGATACTCGTAACTGTTCTCCGATGTTCTCGAGGCACTTGAAAGGTCGCCCTGGGTAATTAAGACTTTATAAAAGGTTCGCCCTTTCACATATGTCTGTAGGTATACTTATATCTTTTAACCGTGTTGTGAATCTGCCGTTCTCGGCAAAAATAACATTTATACAAGGTCATGATTGGAACCTAGTTCGCTTAGATTTAAAATAAAATGGAATGAGGTAAACCTGCATGCCTTAAAGTTTTTCTCGACGGTGTGTGAAGCATGCCAACCCGCACTACGCCAGCATGGTAGATATATCTCTCAATCTGAGAGGAGACTCGTGCCTAGCAGTGGGACAGTGTATGGGTTGATGATGATGAGGCAACCCATAAAAGAAAGAAGATAGGTAAGAAATTCATTTTTTTAAGAACAGGAAAGTAAGTACCGAGAACATTTCTCTCATGACTGTTATTTTGTTTTCTACTTATTTATCGGTTTGAGTAATTCAAGACGTTTTACTTGATCCATTAACAGACTATCTTATTGAAATTCTGCAGCTGTCTCATTCATTTTTCAAAAGTGAAACAAAATCATGTTTGTTGTTCTAAGTTTTCTAACAATCACCACCATATAATAACACAATAATACACTTTGAATTTCAACAGAACCTTGTAGTCTTACACTTCCTTAAAAGCAAGGGAATGTTCACAAGTACCTAAATCTTAATGCGACAGTGAATGATGATTTGACCTGCCCGACATGACAGTCAGACAGCCAACTTATTTCACTCACTATTGTATACTTCAAATAAGTCGTAGAACCTTTGTTATACGTAGATACGAATAATCTGTAGCAGTATTATAATTTAGATGTAAAGGTATCAGAATTGAACTGCTACCGTTAGATCTAAAATGCTTGTGAAATGATTAGTTTGAATGTTACGTCAAAGAGTTTGAAATTTGAAATTGGCAACGATCAGGTCTATTATTAGCCATTGGATGTCGAGCGAGGGTGATCAGAAAAAGTATTTCATCAACTTTACCTTTTGATGTATTGCGATTACTTTCGACTCATGCGAACTATTTCCACGGCCTAATACGTAATGCTGAGGAGTTTTGCTTTCTTGCGAAATTGCCAGTTCTTACGGAATTACAGAGAAGGGTTAATTTAGACTCATCATCACGTTGAGACGATAAAAGAGTCCACGTGTGACGATAACCTACTTAAATGATTGGCCGGTGCATCCTCTGTACTAACAGAGGCAGTTAGTGTACTAACACTCATAACTGTCGAATCGTTTTACCACGGCATGAAATATTATTGAGTTAGAATTATTATTTATGGACAAAATAAGGAATGAGTAGGATATATTAGAAGAAGTCTGAAAGTGGCGCCAGTGATCGAAAAGTTGAAAGGGAACCGTTTGTCGTGGTGTGGGCACGTGATGAGAAGGAATGAAATGCGTGTGATGAATATGAATGTTGAATGAATATGAACGGAAGGATGCAAAATAAATTGAGATAAGGGCAGGAGGATGATATTATTGATTAGCTCACCTTACATGTAGAAGTAGGAGAGAAAAATGATAAAATTATACAGGAAACGATACTATTTCAGTAGTTAGAACTTAGGAGCTTAAAATATGAGTTAAGCTAATGTTTTGCAATCCGCTTTATATACCCATTGATGCATGAACGCAATGACTCAAAAGTGTCATAATCACTCAAATTTACATGTTATTTAATACGAAATGTCTTTGAAAAGTTGAAGGTTTGTAATGTACCCGTATTAGGCAGTGCAGTCACCTTGCAACTGGGATCGCCTTGCGGTGACTCAGTGCGAAACTTGATACGTATGGCCACTCAAGCGCCGCTTGTGGCCATATATTATAAAGAATCGGTTTGCTAAATAGATGTATTGACAATTATATTTTTGATTCAGCCTATAAATTGTAAACGTATAAAATATGTATGAGAAAACTCATACCTTCCATAACTCGTAACATACGAGTTATGAGTTTTGCTTTTTAGTATCTGTATCGTGTATGTATGTTACATGCAAAAGCTAATTTTTGTTCAAAACTATAAATTATGACTGATACAGTAGTATCATGAGGCATAGGTTTAAATAACCTCTTACTGGGAGAAGACACTCTCAATAATTTTGATAACAAAAGACTTGAACTTTTACATAGAAGTGTGCTGATAAAAAGTATGTAGGTACGTTTCATAGTTGTATCACATTAATTTTAAAAAAGCATTCTATCTTAAAATATCATCAAGTGCATTGAGGTAGTTTTCCAGGTTGATTACGCCTACAGTATTTTTAACTGTTGCATGTACTCGACGAGTTATTCACATACTTAAAAATACTTCGGAAAATCATCCAACAATAAGGTTAACTAACCTACATAAGTCTATCAGGAAAAACAACGAAATAAAAGCAGGGTTAGAATCGAATGCATCATCGATGCATGAAACGATTCATCGAGTTACGTAGAAGACAAAGCGAGTACATGCTACATGGTCACGTAATAGCGATCTATTAATATTGTTATGTGCATGCGCACGGCGCATTGTCTTGAGCCCGACCTGTTAGCTTCATATTAGTATTCATAGCGGCTAGTGTTATTTTGATACATTTTTAAGGTAGTGGTTAGGATGGGTTTTCAATAAGTTTTCATTCATTCATTATGGTCTGCTATACGTGAGATCGAGCTGTATTCTGTATTTAGCCTGCGTTACGCCAAATGATTTGCTGTATGCTTCACACAGCAAACAGTTTAATGTCGTAGGTGCTAGGTGAGGTTTTTTGCGTAATAAAACGTTTTTATCACTAGAACAGCAAAGGATCACAATCTTGCAACGAGAATTAAATCGTACAATTAAATTTGTCTTTAAAACAGGTGACATATGATATTTTATTATAACTGAATTAAATTTTCTTTTTTTGAAGCCGATCGGTTTGAAGAGGACAGTTACAATACACAGCCTTATAATCATTATATTAATAAACTATTACTTTTGTTCTTCTCATCCAATATTGAAGAAGAATATTGTGGGATCTATTTTAAGCATAAATTAATACATCAAAATCAAAAATCGTGACAGCGTTGGGGGAGGCCTACGTTCAGCTGTGGAAGGCAATAGGCTGATATGATGAAGAGCTAAAGTAAAGTAGGAAAAAACATTATGCTATCAAAACTTTATACATGAATAGGCTTTAATTCCGACGATGTAAGTTGTTTTACAATTTACTGGACCGATATAAAGGTTCGCTTAAAGCGATTTAACGGGTGGAATGAAGTTGTAGTTCAATCGAATCGGAGCCAATAAGTGAACGGCCTTGCTCAGTCGAAGGGTCAGGTGGCCGATCAATGGGCCAGATTGCTCACAAATACTACGTACACTCTCGGTTTCAAACCTGCTTTTGAACTGCGGAGAAGTGTTTAATTATGATCGATGGTCTTCAATGGTAAAAAATCTATTACAAATTTTATTATTGATTTTGTCAAAATTATTACACAAGTGTTAATATTAACATAGTAAGTGTATTGTATAAATTTTAAAATTAATTATTACATTGCTATATTTGTGGTATGTACGAGACGCCAGTAGGTCAAGCTATCCAAAACTGTCAAATTTTCCCAATTGAAAATGAACTTTATTCCTTTGGATTAAAATTGAAAATCTATCAAAGAAATTTGACAGATTGGGGTAGCTGGCCTCTGTACCTATTTTATAATATAATTTATAATATGTATAAAATATATGGATGTTCTATTCCCTGAAAGGTATAGGTACTTTATTTCTTAGGTAGAGTTCAAAATGACGTTACATAGGTACTTTTTCTGATTATAACTTATTTTTTATTTTTATGATTAACCGACAATATTGATAAATGTAATGCAATAATGATTATTAAATGTAGGCAGAAGATAAATGTCTGTAGTTTATTAGCTAGGGATATATTTTTGTAGGTCATATACCACAAACCACCTTGCGCTCCGCTGCCGTGCATGCCACTATACCAATGAGGTGGCTTTATCATTGAGTACATCGTTATAAATAAATTACTATTAAGTATATTATAAATTTTATCTAGAATTTGAGTATATAAATAAGTCTTTAATATATAATAAGTAAAATTATAATATAACAATAATGTTGATACACAGAACATTCTGCATGTGGTGTTTGCCTATAATTGGTTGTGCAGTTAGATTTAATACACAAAGACTTGTATGTTCCTATCTGTAATTATCTGTAACAACTGTTGGTAAACCTTAATTAAATAAATAAATAAATTATTATCAACATTATTGCTGTTCAAATTAATCCGAAGTGACATTTATTAATCCACAAGTGCTATGCTTCTGTTCCGGTCGTGCCACGGTCGCGCGTGTGATTAGTAACTGTTCTTGTAATTTAAATGTAAGTAAATTCTACCTAATTATTGTAATTATACAACTGTGTATTATTTTAATGGTCACGTCGTTTGTGTTGTTATACAACTCTGTATTTTATTATATTAACATAAACAGAACATACTGATTGAGGATCATTGCTGACTAGACGTCGTGGGTTCCATTCTCACAAAACACACAGATTTATGTGACGAACATAAGTGTTTGTGTTTGTGTTTGTCTGGTTGTTTCTTAGGTATTATTTTTTACAAAAAATGAGTATCCAACCATAATAATGTCTCCGTTTTTGTATGTATGTGTGATTGTGTCTATATGACAAGATGTATGAATGAGGACGAAGCAAAAGAAGTATGCAAGAATCGTAGCAAGTGGCGTTCTGTAGTTTCTGCCTACCCCCATGGGAAAAAGGTGTAAGTGTATGTATGTAGTGCATGTAAGATCTCTAGTTTTGAAATAATACATATTATATCAATACATGAAGTATTGATATAATATGTATGTACATTTATTTCAATTCTAGGTAGTGTGTAATGTTTCGTCTAAAAAATATCACATAAGTAATCAGATTGTTATCGTACTGACACAAAAATAAAAATACGTGATCACTTTTTGTGATCACGTGATTATTTTTAAATTCACGTACAATATTGAAATCTAACGTAGGTAGGTACCTACCTACTGAACGCGAAAACACGCAATACTTGAACTTGAAACAATTTTAAATTGCGTTTGTTTATATTGCGTTGTAACATTTATGACAAAGTTGGCTTTTCATATACATTAGAGTTACAAACCGTAAAGATAAACAAAGCTCTCAAAGTAAATTAAAATCCTCAAACTTAGCTAAATTTAAAAAGCTAGTTAATTCCCATAAAATTAGCCAAATCTCGTAAAGTTGGCGTCTTCTTCTTCAATTTAAGAGGTCAGCTCTTGTTGGTGGAGCGATCGCCACTGTTCTTTATCTTCAGCTTTCCGTTTTACCTCTTGATATGACACGATCCCCACCCTTTCAAAGTTAGTGTAAGGTCCGTAAATTTGGTAAAAGCTCGTGAAGTTGGTTAAAGCACGTATGACAGAATGGCGCCCAACAAAACTATGAAAATGAAATAATAAATAAAAATAGCTTATTTCTCACCGTTACCGTTCTACAAATAATTAACAGTTTAGACGCAATTCTCTTAACATCACTTTTTGGATATTCTAGAAGAGTTATATCACCATTTAAGCATAATTTAAGTATGTGCTTAAATATTTATTAATATTTGATACTGCAATTCAGATCAATTGCAATCAATTGTCATTTGCTCGGCAATTTTACATTGTCGAAAGAATATAAAAATAATAATCTAAAATCACCATAGGTTAATCTAAATCCTGTCATATCTGTTCTCAAAGATGTAGGAATAAATAATCGACTCACAAATAGCTCATTAAAATTCTTTGATCTCTGTTTGAGCAAATATAAATCCAATACCAATCGGGTATAAAAGAGTACCTACCCAATAAACTCAATTCAGCATAATCTAAAGAGCGCTTAAAGCGCTTTCGAAATTCTTTTGTTTTTATTGCCTTGTACTCGCTGTAATAAGTTGTGATTGATTACTCGAGAGCTATGTGAGTAGTACGTACTCGTAGATAGCGGGGACCTTGAGTACGTCTCCTGTCAATGTTTATGATCTGTTATACCGCCCCGTTCCATTACATCGGGTGGAACGTCGAGATTGCTCCACGATAGCTCCCATTGTGTGCGGCCCGTGCCTGGCTGTAGGGCTGTCCGAGAACGGTTTGTTGGTTGTGTTGTGTGTGGTCTCTTTGTAATTTCCATGATACGATGCTGAGTTTATTCCAAGACTGCATTGTTTTTAAAGGGTAGAAAACAATGCACAGTTCAAGAAGAGTAGCTTTCGCAAGTATTCAGTTTAAATGAAAATAGATATTTTCATTTATAATTAGTATTTATAAATAGCATTGACTTTAAAAGACAAAGTTTGAACAGGAGATAGCTCATACCATAGAAATGTTTTTCGCGGGGATGTCTACTAAAAAAAACAACGGAAAAAAATTAATCATAATTATACTTAACTGCCTCTGATAATAAATTTGTAATATATTTACAGTTAGGCAGCCCTATATACAAGGCGATACTCACCATTAGCGGCAGTCTAAATATTGTATTGTACGCGGAGTCCTAAACACCACATTGTTTCGGTGAGGCGTATGTCCGAATTGATGGCCGAGAGAGATAGCTACGATAGCCCTAAGCGCTACTCGTGAGAGAAACAAGGGGCGATTTTTGTATCTCGCACCCTACAAGTCACTAGGACAACGGTGAAAACAATTTTACGATATCGAGTATAGTTATTAGGGTTGGCAAAGATAGCAGCCGAAGTAAAGTGTTGTGCCTACACAACCTCTGTCATATACATAATTATGTATAAATATAGGGTTGTACACGAACATCACTAAAGATAGACATGTCAGTAGATTTGCTTACAAGAGATAGGATTTTGACATAAAGTCCATACAAGTAATGTCAAATTTCTATCTAGCAGGCAAATCTACTGACCAATTGGTTATTGAAAACGGATGTTAGACGGTAACTCGATAATTATAGATTTCTAAAAACCGCAACATAGAAAATCTTAATTAAAGTGAACTATAGGTAGTGATCGACGTATTATAGGTAACCTTTAAAAAAATTTTATAGATGTACGTACCACCATGTCTGTATTCGAGCCTATTGCCATTAAGCGGGCATAAATCCCAACTCCGAGCTGCTGCTGAGAAATTCATAGAAAAATAACACTGCTCGATCTGGGAATTGAACCCCATCGTAGCAGTACGACCACTTGGCCGATGAGGCAGTTATCTATCAATATCTACATGTAGGTATTTAAATAATTATAATTGACAATAAAAAAATCAGCTGTAAAACACATTGTTAGCAATATTGTGGAGGACAAACAAAAGCGGTCACTACAAGTTGCACACGAATAACCGCAATACTTGACATCCTTAATGACGCAACAAGGCTTATGTTAGACCACCTGGCTTTAAAGGTCAACACATAAGAGTGTACAGCGGATTTTTTTTTACAAATCAACTTTTCTTTTGCCAACCTGCATGCCTGTAGCATATAATTATTTTCTCCTAACCTATAATAATAACCAATAATTTTGTAATCGATAGACGCGAGTTTCTGGCAATTTTATTTGGAGGTTTTAGATTTACAAATTTAATTTTAAAGGATTTTCATACATGAATAATTATAGGGAAATGAAAATGGCGCTACGAATCGGCTCTTACGAGAGAGGTTGGGAGTTAAAACAACAGCCAAGAGTGGCCTAGACGAGGGCAGGCCTTTGTCCAGTACATACCAGGACGAACTGGGCTTGAAAAAAAAGTTTGACAATACCTATCCCTTAATAAAAATATTATTGCTTAGCGGCACAATATTTTGGCAATAAAATTGTGTGATGGTTTGATGTCGGTGACGACGTTCTAGTAAATGCTGTGCTATGCTAACGTCTATTATATAGGCTACAGTAACCGCGTACTATCAGCCGGGCTTATGGTCTCTTTTCCCTTATTTTATTGGAATATGAGTGATTGTCACAATTAGTTGCCGGAGTAGGGCTCTTAATATTTCGTATATCAAATATTTTCAAGTATTCTGGATATTTTTGCTCATTCTGTCCCACTTTTAGACGCTGGTTTCCTTTCAGGTAAAGATCCCAGCCGGCCACAGTTAGTGCTTATGGAAATAACACAGCACCAGGAATGTCGCATTAGGCATGCGCGCTTCTCCTTCCACCATAACAATATTTAATTCATATTTCTTACCCGCCCATGGATTTGAAAATTCAAAAGTGTTCGCTTCGAGTTACATTGGCCACTGGGGGACTAAATCAACTTATTTTAAGGTGCGTGCTCCGAGTTAGGTTGGCCAACGGGGGACTGCAAGCTAATTATTTTTTTTATCTTCTCGAATTCACAAGTTCACGATATCGTGACCATAAATCAAAGGTAGTGTATCAAACTTTATATATCAATGATACCACTGTAGGTCATTCCACTGCAGTGTTGAGATTATTTATTAATTGAACAAGTTGAACGAACTTGTTTCCAATAAACATAATAACGCCTGAAAGGTTAACAGCGTGCTTTATAGAAAAAGAAAACAGGATTTATATTTAATTATAAACCTTGAATACATCGAAATAGGTTTATACACAACGAGGTTATAACTCCTTTTTAAGTAGGTAGATATTTTTTCCCGTGAATAAATTTCTCAATACGAAAGAATAGCGTTGACCCCTTGCCAAAGTTTATGACTATGATATCATAGTAGTGGATTGCATGTATTAGGAACTTAGGAAGCGGATTATGAAAAACGTTAGCATACATCACGGCAGCTATTTAAGTATATATTACAATAGATACCAAAACGATACGTGCTACGAAAGGTGGTAACTTTAAAAATAAGATATTGAGGCACGCTGCCTGGAATTTGTTTACGTGTAACGTGCTTCGCGTACATCTGGCTATAAACAGGATAATAAACAGAATGTACCATCATGCATGTATTCTCTGAAGGGTTAGGCAGAGGTGTGCTAAATGTATATTGTAGGTACAGACGCCAGCTGGTCAAGCTATCCAAAACTGTCACATTTTCCCAATTGAATATGGACCTTATGTCTTTGCATTAAAGTTGAATATGAATCAAAGAAATTTGACAGATTATGGTAGCTTGATGTGCTGACCTCTGTACACCCACAGTTTACCAGTGTCGTAGGCCCATGTAATAGGGGGTGAGCCTATTGCCCATTTACCTGCAAATCCAAAGGCCCAGCTTCTGCAAGAATTTTATAGAAAAACCTAATAATTCGACCTGGGAAACGGACTCCGGACCTCAAGCGTAGCAATTGCGCCACAGTATAATAAATTAAAATTAAATGTTCATTTAAATAAATAAATAAACATTTTTGGGACATTTTTACACAGCACCATCTAGTCCCAAACTAAGCAGAGCTTGTTCTATGGGTACTAGACAGTGGATATAATACTTTGATACTTTGACACAAATACTCATGTTTTACCCACACAAATATTTGTGTCCTGTGGGAATCGAACCCACGACCCGATGATCAGCAGTCCGGTACTCGAACCACTAGACCACAGACGTCGTCAATTTACCAATAAAGAGTTTTTGGGGGAGGCCTTTTTTCAGCAATGGACGTCCTTTAGTTCATAATTATGTTGACTAAAATTGCAATTTCAAATTGTGCGATGTAAATTTAAACTGGGCAATAATTTGTTTTTTTATTTCCGTGTCACAGTACATTAATTAGTTGTTGTTTTCTTTAAGTTTTAACGCCATTGAACCTTAAAATAAAAGAGCTTTCACGACTAGCCAAACGTTTGGCGGATCGGCTTCTGCGTCACGGGTTGTGGGTTCGATCCCAGATATTTTGTAAGACCAAAGTTAGGTAGTCTGGGTGTTTGTGTATGTAAACGCACCCACGATACACGAGGCGAAGTCCTAGTGTGGGGATTTTTTAAAAGATCTTTTTATAAGAAAGGAATAGAATTAAGCAATAATTCCTTCATTTTGTTAATCAACCTTTCTTTCGATATTATATTATTAATTTCTGACATTATTATTATTATTTATATTTCTGACATATACTATGTACAGCTAAACGAATAAATAACGTGTAGCTGACTAGCTGACTCTTTACCATCGTTTTAAGCAGGTTTTATTTATTTGTTTGGTCTGGTATTTAAAAGCTGATTACAATATGAATAGACCGGTTTTTTATAGCACCCTGTTTATAGCCCAACATATTCTTCTTTTTTTCTTAAATTTTAAAGCTTTATGCTAAATAAGTAGTTAGGGTAAGGTTGCGATCATTGGTCCAGCGCTTTGATCGGACCACTTCAATATCTCGCGAACAATTCACAAGGAATCAGTTTCCTTACTAACCACTTAAGAATTCTTCTGGTCAGGAAAATCGGTGACGTAATCTGTGTATATGTAACCGCACGACAATTAAACACACAATAAATTAAGCCTAACAACTAAACAGCCGTATCAATTTCGTACCACAATTATCTTACAAAAGCGGGTGCAACAGCCATGACCGAATTAAGTGCGAGCATCGAACAATACGGTGCACGGTGCACGGTGCACCCAGTGGCGCATGCGCATCACAATGTGCCGGATTGCACCGGCCTCGGTCGTCGCGCTGCGGTGCCCACAAGGGCGCGGCCTCCACTAGTGACACCTACTAATGTGTTAATTTGTTTATAAGCCGATGGGGCGATAACAGCGTAATTAATTGACTGTTAGGTGTGTCGTGTTAAGTAGCGGTTTTGTAAACAATGTAGAGTTATTAGAGGTTAGGAAGTTGCCACGATAACTGTTTGACTAGGCTGAAATAACACGGCTTTGAGCTATATTGTGTTCCTTGTGGTGAGCAAGGTTTCCAGGTCTCCGCGAGGAAACATTGTGTGCCAACACAACACTGCCAAGTGGGACTTTGTCCCTTATACTGCCAACCTTGTTGGTAGCTAAAGTCAGATTTTCGTATGTAATAGAACTCGATTCTGAAACAACTGTAGGTTATTGGTAGATATTGTTTTCCTTTCTTAATGTTTTCCAATTGGATGACGAGTATGCTGAGATTATGAATATTCAGTCATCCCAGACTGGTTGTCAGGATTATAGGCTTCTGACTACCACTAACGACAGTCATAGATGTGCGTATGACAACCGGGACCGAAGGCTTTCTGTGCTCTCCGAGGCACGGAGGGGACTCGATGTGTTAGGAATGCTCACTTATGAACAAACTGACCGCGGCCAACACGGTTTAACCTTACAGATCGGTTGATTAGCGTAGTTATTACTTAACCACGAGCCCCTCAAAGAACTGAAAATATTATTCAGTGTTTTATTTAAAAAGGGAAACTATCATTCTGATTATTACAGATAAAAAAAAATATTGCGGCAACAAGCAGTCAGAATGAAAAGCTCGGTCGGCCGCTATCGTAATTTAAAATATCGGTTTGCCCCAGTTTTTGGATTGAGCTTGATTTCAGCGGTTTACCCTTATAAAATCCTATCCTATTTGGATGTTGCTGAAAGCCAGCGATGTACCTCTGCTATGTGGAGTAACAGCATTATGCTGAGCGATGGCCATTTTGCGCTTATGTGACGATTGCGCTTATGAAACATTTGACAAAAAGTTTATTGGAAATAGTCTCTAATAAGAAAAAACAAAAAATTTATAATTAAACCAAAGCACTGACAAGAAACTCCATAAATCTGATTAATTAGTTAGAAATAATTAACAAAGTTGTTCTGATTTTTTATTAAGAGTAGTATATAATAGCGTTTTGATGAATAAGATTAATCAAATAGCTAAGACGAAGCACCTGCCTAAACAAAAATCAATAAAATAAACACTTAAAGGGTTGAAGGGGATCTGACCTTATGAGATCTAAACTTATTAGTTACAAGCTGCCACTCGCGGTTTCACCTGCATACTATTTCCATCTCCAAGGTCTAATCTCGGTACCAAATTTAATCAAAATCGGTTCAGCCACTTTGGCGGTAAAGCGTAATAGACAGCCAGACTTTCGAATTTATAATATTAGTAGGGATTAAGCTATGGTTGAGGGGGTCCAGCGACTGCTGGAGGCGGCCTGTCTAGGCGGATTTTAACGGATCCCATAGCCATGACTATAGGGCAAGTGAAGAAAAGTGCGGTTTTTAGTCAGTATGAGTCCGACATACCTCCCCAGTTGGCGGATGATCCATAAGAATTTTCCGTACTGTAAAAAAAGGGATTACTATGGTAGGTTGTGTTGAATAAATAATATCATTTCGTAAGATGTTACGCATGTAATTATGATGTATCTTTCATTGTAAGGTCAGTACAGGTGGTTGACCTGATGTCAGAATTGATTGACAATCGACAAGTAGGTACTAACAATATATAACAATACATAAATCATAGACAACGAGACAAACGCTTGGCAGATGCCAATCGCTATTCTTACATTGTAACTGATCCTTTCAGTAACTATGATTGATATCGATAAATAGATACTCCGTTGGTACCTATTATGTATAATTACATAAATATAGTTTTTTTACGGCTCGTTTAACAACATATTTGTGTGAAGTTTTGTTGATTTTTTTATGACCAACGTGAGTTATTCGAGGACACTTTAATGACTTAACTGGACTTGGTATGGAAGCGCCGTATATACCACCAGCCAGGACCACTTATAAACTAAGCACGTCCCCTAACGAGACTCGGACTTCGGCTTAGGGAGTTGCCGGGGATAGCTAGAGTATAGCTTTTTTGGAAGTTTTAAGCTTTGTTACAAAAATTCGGCTTCCGTATGGTGGTGTCTAGAAAGGGGTCGGCAGATTGACTTGAAATTATTACCCAAAATTGCATCGGCGCTCGTTTTTATAGAATAAAATATAAGTACTAAAACAAAGAAGATAGAATAATAAAAAAAATATAATAGATCAGATACATTTTGACAATTATATCAACTACCTATCGTTTTTTTAGAGACAGTCCCACTCTAGGGAACAAGCTCTTATCAGTCAAGGCTTGTTCCCTAGTGTTCCCTAACATATAATTAACGGATACAAAGTACCCA
Organism: Acronicta alni; assembly: GCA_964056405.1. Lineage (NCBI taxonomy): Eukaryota > Metazoa > Arthropoda > Insecta > Lepidoptera > Noctuidae > Acronicta > Acronicta alni. The sequence goes on along the minus strand of OZ043927.1, from coordinate 7,630,951 downwards.
GACTCGAAACAAAAGATTTGAAATAATCATATACTTTCTACAACCCAATAAAATATTAGCCGAGCTAACATAAGTAGATATTGACAAACGATAAAAATGTTGTCATGACAACCAACACAAACGTGTGTGTAATCATTAAAGTGCACATCCATCCATTATACTCAATTGAGTAGTGAAGACTCGATACCGTCTCTACACATGTATACTTTATTATCCAGTATATCTTGAACTTTGGTGGCGCTTCCTGCAAAAGCAAATAAATCTTCATTCGCGTCAAATAGATTTTTATGGCGATTTTAATATTTAAGATAAAATAACATATTATAAACAAAAACTTTAAAAGTACACATTATTTTCTATTCAATGTACAAGTTTTCATTGACTAGTCATGTTTTTTTTATGCGCAGTAATGATTTTAAATGGATATTGTACCTGTACGACGGACGGTGCCATAAAATTAAGATCCGATAAAACATATGAAATTATTTTATTATTTACGTCACACCGACGAGATATGAGATAGAAATATTAACTCTACTATTTATTAAAAGTCATTAATGAGAATCATGATTAAAATTGATGTACGTAATACCGACCACGTATCTAAATTTCGCCAGGTGCCAAATTATACTGAACGCAGGAGTGGTAGCCAATGTGGTAATATATCATTGTAACGTAACAATTTGTCAATCGGGACGTTTTGTCGGACCCCAGGTCAACGGCAGAATAAGTCTCTTTGATGTTATCAGATGAATACGTAATTGAAATTGAGTGAAGTGCCTTGGGGACTGTGGGACATGTGTTGAAAGGAGTGATTAGTTATGATTTGTGGGGTAAAATGGGTTATGTTAAGTATATGTATATTGGGTTTCGTCGCATTTATGGTGATAGATGACTAATTGTTACAATTAGTTATAATTAAAATCCGCTGTCGATAACATTCGGGTAAAATTTATTCGTGTTAACAATAGTTGGAAGTGCGCTTTTGACAAGCAGTTATTCGAGTAAAATGTTTTGCGATGGCGTACCTACCCAACTCGATTTGTAGGGAAAGGTCTATCTCGAAGATTTTGTTAACTATCGATTTATATGTATCGATTTATCGATTTTACCAAGTTTTATTGAAATTGTTTTGTTGCATTATCGCGAAAAAGGAGACAAAGTGACTTCCAAATTTATTTTATATTGTACTCGTTATGTACTCTGATTACTCGTGTCAAAAGGCAATAAAAAAGCAACAAGAGATTAATATTTACGCCACTGTTATTCATTTCATACAAACTCGTTAACGATAAAGAATACTTTGAACAATGTATCTACTAAGTTACCTACCCATCTTTATTCCTTCACGGTAATATCATTTGCGTTTGTCGAGCTAATAACTTTTGCAGTCACGTGCAACATTTTCTACTTCCCCCGACGGGGCACACAAATGGAAAAACTTTCCGTGTCGTTTATAATCAATGTGATTCATAGACTATGTAACTTTGAATAGACCGGGCTGCACAGACCGTTATTAATGCAGGTAGACGCTTGAAAAATATACCTCCCGTAAAATTCAAACAGGGATTAGGGGCCCCATAAACCCTTCAATGTACCTATTTGAGAGCTTCTATGATTTTGTTAGCAACGCTTCGTTGGGCTTTAGGAAATCGGTGAGCAGAAAATGTCGGTAGGAAAGCCGGAATCAATTACTTTCAAGGAAATAACAATTTTCCTAATCGGTATGCGAACTGTTTTAAAGAGAGCACATTCTTTGTGTTCTTACTTTAAGTATTTAATGTTATTAATATCTATTTAATAACTATTTAAACATATTTGGTGTGGAAAATCCAATTGATTACTTTGAATGTTTTATTATGTGACGAGTTCAATATAACGTTTGGTCCCAACGGAAGCAAAGGCGTACGAACGGAATACTCATTGCGTTACTACAGCATTGTGTGCCAAAAGAAAATGTTAATCCACGGCTCATTAATTAAATTACAGCTAAGCCTTGATTTTCCTTCAGTCGATTATTAACACGGCGCTAGAATACACGGTATTCTGCAGTTATTATTTACACGCGAATAGTCGTAATGATGTTTATGTTCAACTAAAATATTTTAGTTCAGTGTTATCGTTTCTGTGCATGTAAATGGTAATGTTTTTCAAACATTGTTTATTTATACGTGAAATTTGTGTGGATAGTCATAATGGTTATGAAACAATAGAAATAAACTGTGACTGATTGTAGTGTAGTGCAATTTTCCACGAATAGTGTTTATTTTATGAATTTTAATGGTGAGTCTTTACATTAAGTGATCATGGCGCCATCAAGCGACGGCCGCGAGTATTACTACAATTCATGGCAGACTCACCTAACCGTAGTAACTACGACTTGTATAAGTTCAGCTACTCGGTAAGAGATGGCGCTGAACGAAATGATAACTCGCACCTATCAAATTAGCATTTTCATCATTTTAACGTTGTTTTCCCTTTGTTACAGGCTGAGCCGGGGGATACTATAGCAACAACCAAAGAAGGTTTATATTTTCTTAATTGATTGATTATATTTTTTGGGTTACAATTATTATTTTAAATTATTTAATCCATTTCCGTAAATTTTGCAGAAGAATGGGTGACGCGAAAGAAAAGCGAAGTGACAACGACCCGTCAAATCGCGACCAGGGTAAAGCGCGAGCTGATATTAGAGGATGGTCGCATACTGAGTGACTCGGGACCCAAGATATCTACCTCCGTCAATGAAGACACGCATACCACAAATTATCAACAAACTGAGGTTGGTATTTAATTAGTTTGGTTTACCTACTGTCACTTTGAAAAATTTTGGAAGTCAACAATGCACTTAAAGAGTGCTTAGTTACCTAGATGGCTCTCGATCTTTGCCGTAGATAACATATAACATTACCTACCCCAAGAAGTGACCACTAGTTTCATAATCGATGAAGTAGGTACTCACAATTTCGCCAGTTTTTCCTACAGTATCGTCTAAGTGCGCGGGCCATCAGGTTTGAGGGCCAAAAAGGAGGCATGGAGGTAAAATAGATAGATAGATATATAATAAATAGATAGTATAGTAATGATAAGCACTTACCTACTCAATAACATCTTTTTAATTTTGCCAGCATCGGGTACCAGACGAGCAGATTGGAGAGGAAGCGCTGGAAAATGGAGTCGGCGGGGCCATCGGCGCGTCACCTGATGGTAAATATTTTTAAAAATATTAATCCATATTTTTTTTATAAAACATTGCCCCTTTGGATTTTCTACTGTATACTAGTGCGTTACAAACACAAATTTTCATATACATAAACAACTAGAGCTACAGGGTAAAATAGGTACTAAGATAATATAGGTATCTACGAAATAAATTTGTTGAAAATCTTAGTATTATAAAAATATAATTATATAAGTAGGTAAAAAACTTCACTCTCAGGAAAATATATTTTTTATCTAAGTAGCTACTTTAAAATCGTCGCAAGCGCGGTTGCCGAGTGTGGCCGAGTCGGAGTTTGGATTCATCCTCGACAGCAATAGACGCAATATACGCGCCCTTTTTATACGATACCTCAAAACAAATTTTGGCTGCGAACTATATTGGTATATATTTAACTCTACATCTACATCATCATAAAATTCATAATTATGTTCTATTCATAAAAAAAATATTTTCTTCCTCTTCAGAAGTGGACGGTCCCCTTATAGGCGGGGAAGTCGCCCCAGCCGGCGCCAAAGTGTTGGTGACGTCACTGGTGGTCGCGAACCCTGACGGCAAGGTGCGCGAGAGTCATGACAAGCGCGTGCTCACCAGGAACATCACTGAGCGCGTGCAGGAGACAGAGGAGCGGATACATAAGGGGGATACTACTCATGATGTGAGTTTCTTTTAATTATTCTTTTATTTCGCTTCGTGATCGATTTTGTAAATCTATAAATTGTGTATGTTGTTAGATTGTGTGTGAATTTAGGAGTGACAGCATAGCATGGACTTATTAGTTTTTTTTTTCTAATTATATGAACTACATATATAATATGCTACACATGCTGGAGCGCCCAAAATGCCCGTACACGTGCACCTTTTAAGATCTAAAGAATGCCACTGATACCGGAATCAACGTGGCCACCTACTAGGCTCAAGTAATATAAATAATGTATTTACCATCGACACGAAAAGAAGAAGACGATAACATTTGTGTGTAATATCACAGATTAAATCGATTATTCCGCTATAAGATCATGCAAGTACGTTTGGCTGAAGAAATTTACTTAGCAAGGTCTTATCCATACAATTAAATTTTTTGGTCATGAAAGGATTGACTGTAACTAGGTACTTACGATGAAAATACAATACATGTGGATATCACTGTTATTGCTGAATCAAATTATACTACGATACCTAACATCATTTTGCTCTCGAAAATGTTCGAATGTCGAAGGTATTAGGTTCCTAGGATATCCAGCGCGTAATACTAAAGATGTAATAGACTTTTTAAATTTTATTATTTAGCCGTTGTCGTCCTACTGCAGGGCAAAGGCCTCCCTACCATCCTTCCATTCCTCACGGTTTAAGGCTATTTTGGGTCAATCCTTCAGGAAAAAGTCAAGCTCATCCCGCCATCTCCGTCTAGGCCTGCCGCGCTGATGTCTGCCGTTTTGTGGGCTAAACGAAGTACCGAATGAAAAATATATCTAATTTTGGAGGAAATTATATTTACTGAAACTTTCCCACCATTAACTATGGATTAGTATGATACCAGTTAACATCATAAATAACCATAGACACAAGAATATACCGTTCCCAAGCTTAGGACACACACGCGAATTCAATAACCAACGTCAAACTAGCTTGATTGCTGCAATTTACTGGCGCTTTTAGCTTTTAGATGATGGGGCTTATCTCACGCCGTAAGATGCTGGGGGACATGTCGAGGTGTCGGGATTCGATACCTCGAGGCCGCGGGTTCGATACCGGCTGATACACGCTAATGGAGTCATGGGAAGCAGTACTCGTCTTATTCTGTTCAGCTATTTGTGCAGTGATAAGCACTATTTTTAGTTCAGTCCACTTATGGTGCTCTTGCCTAATCGTAGCTGGAAGCTGGAATTTATGTTTTGCTAAGTTGGTAGCAGTGGATGAGAGGTAGTGAGGCATTTGAGGCTACTTTTTAGAGTTTTGTAGTTTACTTGAAATTAATTACGCTATTGAGCTTAATCTATAGGTCCTGGATATTATAAATGCCTAAAAAATAATTTCATCCAAAGATTTAAATCGTTAGATGCCGCGTCCTACCGCGTCAAATCCTGATCACGTTTCCGTAATTAAACTGGTTGACATCGGAAGTATCGAATCTGTTATTGTCTCGTTCACTCATACTGAATATTGCACACTGTCGTTCTCTGTCTCTACATTGAATGTGTGCATGCACTCATCTCTTTATGGGCACGTTTTCAAGTGGTATAAGGACGGTGAGGGCAAATCTAACGATTTAAATATTTGATTTAATCAAAATAATGCAAAATCAAGGCGCTCTCTTGTGCCATAACTAAGACCAAGACTAACGGGAGTGGTAACTATTTTCGTTCTGTGCACTTTGAGTTATCCAGTCAACAAATTGATAGCGAAGCTGAAAGCCCAGGGTGCGCCGAACTTTTTTTATATAGCGTTACTCGTAGAAGCTTTATTAATTTCCATGCAATTATTTACAACTTTTTATGCGTAATTTACTAGCATCACTTTTACTTTTACCGTCGAAAAAATATCTCACACAAGCGGATTTCCTGGCCCGTGGTAATCAATTAATAATACGCACATGATTTCGAAATTGCCTTGGATTCGGACTCGAGGCCTCTGACATAGCAGTCTTATCGTTATAAAGTCTAATGTTTTGAGAACAAGTTTTTATAAGAATATTTGCGTATAACCCAAGAGCTTCGTCGAGCAGTTTCGAAGAGTTATTTGTTTAATAAGGCACAGACGCCAGCAGGTCAAGCTATCCAAAACTATCAAATTTACCCAATTGAATATGAACCTTGTCGTTTTGTGACAGATTGTGGTAGATTGAAATAAAACTACTTTTTACGGATTTTATAGCGTTTGTTGAAATCAAGTGTTTTGGCACGAATCTGTACTTTTGGTGAATAAATAAATATTAAAACACCAAGGCACCGTTAAAAACCGCATAATAAAATTAAAAGTCGAGGGACCTAAATTAAAAGGTTGATGACACAACAGAATGTATCAGATTAGATAAAGATGAAGTGACAATTGGTTAAAACTTACGCACACACACTTAACACACGCCACGAGGATATGAGCTTGCGTCGTAAAACATAGGTAGCTAGTAGGAGTATAATTACATTTGTTGTGTATTTTTACAAAGATTTATAAATGTAGATACTGATTTCTGACACTTACATTCAAATAAAACTACTTTTTACGGATTTTATCACGTTATATTGATATTATTAATCCCGACATTTCGGACCCGTTACAGCGTCCACGCGATAAAATCCGTAAAAAGTAGTTTTATTTCAATGTATAATATTCGCGTAAATGTCAGAAATCAATAGATTGTGGTAGCTTGATGTGCTGGCCTCTATACAATAATAATTACGTCAAACTAAAAAAAATGCTCAATATCTAATAAAGTCATTTTCTCTGAGATCTCTGCAATCCAACGCAATAGTAATAGTATAATAAATGTAACTTTTATTGCATTCTATTCACCGTAATAACTGGAATAAAGAATTATAAAATTAATTGCGATGGGAGTTGCGTAATTACTTATTTTGTTATAGGTAATCATTCATGGTTTCAAGTGATTTTATATTGGAATTGGGCTATTTCTGGTGTAAAACTGCATTTTTGTTCTATTGGCCGCTGGTGCGGTTGCGTAGAATGGAATTTCGGGTTAAAAAAGGTAAGTAGTGTAAATGTATAAGGAGTTCGGATATGAGCCTGGTGGCGTTAAGCTCATCTCCTATTATTTATTACACATATTTATAACGTTTAAATTGAAAACTTTTAAATATAACTGCCGATGTTCCACTGGAACACTATTTTCGAAATTTGAAATTTATTTTTTCCCGGGTTTTCTCTACCTATTCTCACCGTCGCAAATTCTATACAGATCTTGTTGCATATATTTTTAATTTGTTATAGTATAATAGTATGTATTAGTATATATAATTTATATATATAAATTTATATATGTATATATATATAGTCATTATTTATCTATGTAGGGATGTGCACCGTGGTCAACCCACAGTTTTAAGTTCATTCGTTTATGTCCATCCTAAGGTTGCCTGGAAGAAATTGCAATTAGCGATAAGGCCACCCATTGTATGTTTTTTATTGCATCAAGTACTTTAATTGTATCTATTATTATGGTGTACAATAAAGTATATATAAATAAATAAATAAATAAAGTTTAAAATTTGACAGTTAGGTGTTCAATTCATAAGATCGATGCTGGTTGGTAATAATTGAAGTCGTCACATAACTAATAATAGTAATCATAGTCGTAAAATAAAGCAAAATCAGTTAAAAAGGCTTTCTTTAAATTAGATACTTACAAAATATTTCAAATTTATAAATCATCCAATGCAAATCGATGTTGGGCTATGCAAAAGTAGATTGCAGATTGCACACTATTATATAACCAAACCGGAGTCACTTATTTGTCGGGAAGTTACTCAAGTGTTAGAATATATACATATTTATAACCAGTTACATTATATTAATAATTTTATTTACGTATTATTAACAATATAATATATGTTTAAATGATATTTTATCACCAAACACGGACCCCGAATTTTTTTGTTCACGTGGACCTTTGCAGGACTTCGAACCCCTGGGGGTCGATATAGAGGTTTTGAAGCAAAAGGGTCGCAGTTTCAAAGTTTCCCTGAGTTATTTTTTTCCCCCATATATGTATAGTTCTATCAACCAACCAGTTCCATAGCTTATCTGCCTCATGAGCCTTGAGGTATTAGGTTCGATTCCAGGCCGAGCAAAATGTTATTGGGTTTTTCTTTGAAATTCTCAGTAGTAGCTCGGTGTTTGGATTTGTGGCATTTTAATGGATCACCCCCTATTACATTGAAACTAACCATATCGGCGAAATGTATATTAATACACCTCTGTCTAACCCTTCGGGGAATACATGCGTGATGGTATGTTGGCTATTAGAAACTATTACACTCATATTTGGAAGGTCATTAGAATTGATGATACGATTCTTCTTAATCACCAATCGATGTGTGCCAATGACTGTGCCCATTCCTACTCAAGTGTCGGTATTGGCACTTGTGTGTCGGTTACGTGATTTCCGTACTACAGCGGAGGTCACAACTTTATATGAAGGTAATCGTGTTACTTAACCGACGTTTAAGCGCCGCGACAGTTTATATATTGTATTTTATTTGCAACATATTTTGTATTAAATTGTGTCAAAAGGAAAGGAAAGAAAGAAATAATAATTTATTACCATTCAGTATTTATGATTACTGTTATTAGGTACAGACGCCAGCACATCAAGCTACCACAATCTGTCAAACTTCTTTGATAGACTTTCAACTTTAATACAACATAATAAGGTTCATTTTCAATTGGGAAAATTTGACAGTTTTGGATAGCCTGACCTGCTGGCGTCTGTACCTACTGTATATCTTTTGTCCGTGGTAACGATTGTATTAATGACACATGAAATACGGTGCCGAAACGTGGACACTGATAGACCCTGCGATAGAGCGAGCTATGCTCAACGAGTCTATTCTCAGGTCTGACGGCTGAATATCAGTATATTCAGCCGCATCTGGTTAGACTGCGAACCGACCCCAACATAGTTGTGTTAGCTCAAAGGATGTTGAGTGTCAAAGTTTGATTAAATGATAAATCTTTTACCGTAAGATAACTGAGTAGATTTTTACTATTTAATGCTGATATGTACGGATAAATTACTAACATTATATTAAAAAATATTTCGATTATAGTACGAAAATAATAAAAACAATAATTATAGCAATAGTAAAAAGGTTACATTCTCGCGTTCCATTTTTAAAATACAAAGTAGCTTTAAACCAGCCTGTTCACCAGTTGTCGAAGGTTTCAAATAACAAGACATTCATGCGAGTGATTCACGAGCTGAGCACTAGGTTATTTTTTTTAACACCCACGAAACAATTTTTGTTGTTCTTTTAATGAGTAAGTATGAACTAGCACCTATTATTTACGTGTAATATAACCTCTAAATGGTTCGTACCAATGGTTTTTAGTTTTAGTTTTAATTTTCTGAGATCCTCTCCGAAACAAAAAATCAGCCAGAGCTATTTTTTTAATTCAATTCAATTCAAATTCTTTATTTGCATAAAACATGGTATAAAAAGTTGTTACAAATAAGTTTTGATCAATCATGTTTTGCTAATTATAGTATAGCATGCAAAATTAGGTCATTACCATTGATTTCCCAGGAATTGTTTTAGTGAGTAAAAATTTGTTGTATTTAGCCATGCGTGCGTTTATGATTAAGTTGTAGTATTTTTTTATGAATGCAGAGTAAAATTAACACATCTAGGATTCACTTGGAATACAGTTAGCCTACGAGGCCTCGTGGCCTCACAACCATCACAGCAAAAACAGTGAAGAACAGTATCGTGTACTTTACTGTTTTTGCTGATGATTATTTTCTATATTAAATTATTAATACCGCTGCCCCAAAGTGCGGGCCCGTTTTCCAAAAAATAGAGGTTTACATCATGGTGGCAGGTAGCAAAGGACATGGCCTTTGAAATGAAAAATGAAAAGTGCTCTTATTGTGAATTCCTAAATAAATAGGTCTAGCTCGTGATAATGTTAAGAGTGCGGAGCGCCCGCGTGAGCGGGGCTTAGTTCACCAGCCTAGTACGGCCGTGTGGCACTGCCAGCAGTGGCGGTGGCCGCCGCCGCCACACATATTTATCCGGAACACATAAACCTATCCGCCTTAATATTTCCATATTATATACTTTTCCCCGAAGAACTTTGAAGACATATGTGACTAGCGCTAATTCTCTTCTAACCCTAAGCTCATTGTAAACTACGTTGCATCATAAAACAGTTTCAGTCCAGCCCATTTTCGACAAAATTGGTTTTTAAGTAACAGTTAACAACGCATTATTGCGTGCGGGCTTAGGATTACGAGGGACCACCCGGATTTATTTTTAATTCTATTCGATATGTTTTCTACGGCATTTTGGTATGGCTTGAGTAAGGACTAGTGTACGGATAAATCGATTTTATTTGCTAGGAATACCGAATCGAGTTCGCAATTAAATCGATTACTGTGATGATTATTATTTTTTATCCCGAAACAAATGCATTAATAATGTCTGAAAATCCATCGAAATTCAATATCGAAGTCACTTTCAATTCTTTCTCACTATCTCCCAAAGCCACAGGACACATATATTCATATAAAATATTGACCAAACATACCCACACAAAATTATCTGCCTAACATAATTCCACACTATTTTATTACACCTTAGCGACATTGTTAATCGTAGATAGAGCTTGTCAATTTTTTTTCTTTTCTCGATGCGAGAAACAATGGTAAGATACAGAGTGTAAAATGGAGCACCGGCTTATTCAGATGAGCATCCACATAAATCGATGGGGATTTTGAAATTATAATTTGTTCACGGAGATAGGTCGCCCGGGGCGCCGCGCCCACGCGTTGCGTTTGCGCATCGGAAAGCGCTTTGTTCTGCGCAATTGTTTGAGGATTTTCGGTGTCGCCGCTAGTTTTCAATTGTAATAATGTTGGCGTATTTGAGTATAAGTTTCTGGTGAAGTTATAAGACGAAGTTTAAAACAATAATTTTTTTTTAGAAAAAGTTAATTTTTATATTAACATTTTTATTAGCTGGAAAATATTTACAGGTACTCCAATACCACGCAAGTAATACTTTGCTATAAGGCTTAACTTTGTTTTAAATAACACTGAAAATTAGGCCTTACTGCAAATTGTTACTTACGCGGTATTGGTTGGAGTAACACCGACGTTATGTTGCATTTTCCGATATACCCTAGAACCCGCTTTGGAACTGCTCTGATTGAATTAATAAGTTACTCATCATGTCAAACAGCTCATACAAAATAGCAAATCGTCAGCATGTTTAATGCTGACGATTTGCTATTTTGTATTCAATTAAACAAGTATAAATTAATGTTTAATTAATTTATACTTGTTTAATTGAATTAATCCTAGCGACTTCTCCGTCCCGGCTTCGCACGGAAAAACAGACAGACTTTACCGTATAGTGATGATATTTATATTATACAAGTACACATATGTATCTTTGAACTGTAGCACCCATAACGAATAAATCGACTACAAATGTATTAGTGAGGTTTACTTAAACTCATGAAGCAGCTTTAGCGCTTTACATTGGTTCATTCACAAGTCTGTGTCTGTTCCGTGACCCATACATGTTGCAATCGCTGAGTAAACTGCACTTGTGCGGTGTACCGCTAAAATGATCAAATTATTTTATTTACGTGCTTAAGCCGCTTCATCATCAACCCATATACTGTCCCACTGCTGGGCACGGGTCTCCTCTCATATTGAGAGGGATTAGGCTATAGTCCACCACGCTGGCCTAGTGCGGGTTGGCAGACTTGACAAACCGTCGAGAAAAATCTCTAAGGTATGCAGGTTTCCTCACGATGTTTTCCTTCACCGTTTAAGCTAGTGATAATTAATTATTAATACGCACATGAATTCGTTAAGCCGCTTATTGCTGTAATACTTATCTGTAGAATATCTTGATATTTATTTTGTTAGGTCTTTGACCAGTTTGGGATGCAATAGGCACACCTGAATACTATAAATAAAAACTTTTTAATTTTCCGCATTACGCCTAGACGCATAAAAAACCAATGTCTAAATGATCTTTTTACGCGAACAAGTTGACTGTAATTGGTCTCTGTTCTAAATGCAGTAATAGCCCGTGAAGAGATTAATTTAGAAACAAGAGCTGATGAGATAATATCAGGCTGACAACAAAATCTCGTCATGGCTTCACTCCAGCAAGCAGCCGCGCATGCGTATAAAATTAGGAGCTCAAACAAATTACAAAAGTGGTAAATTAGTGTTACAATGCAGAAAAAACCATCAATGCAATAAGGATACCTTCATTGTCGGAATTACAATTCGGTCTTTACTCTGCACATTCGACCCAGATAGTGTCCGTATATACCTATGTAGGAGGCCATTGCGACACCGAAAGTGATGTTCCAACGAAAGTGATCGCCCATTTGCGCGTTGCTTTGCGTGTTGCCCGAAGCAAACGGCCAATAACTCTACACTTTTAACGACTCATCTTGAACGCTTATACCCTTATTCGTATTAGGCGGTTAGGTTACATTCTTCCCACAGCAATGACGTCACTGCCAAATGAAGCCTTGATAAAGACCATTCATCATCCAGAAATTGTTTATTGATCTACGCTAACAGAAACTAGCTGAAGGAATCTCTAGTATATTTTACTGGCTTCTAATATTACCTAATGTGTATTGAATCTAATTACAATGATACCCTGATAGTGATCACGAATATGATTTTTCTTCAATTACCATACGAATTGTGTATAAGAAAAAAATATTAAACCTATATTGCGATTGAATAGGGCTTGTTCGCGTTCCCGACGTAAAAGTCAATTGGAAACGCTTGCAATCTCACTAAACCTATTTTTTTATTCGACGCAATTTGAACAGTGCCTATCTAAGCACTCGGCTTTGCAACGTCGGCTAGTAATTTGACCTTACGCCGAGCATTAGTAGGAGTGCCCGCCGTGCTTTCAACGCGAATAGCAATAAAACCACAAAATATGTGCTTCACATTTACAAAATGCTGCGAAACTTCTTGGATGTGGCCTTTTTTGCACACAACACGAGAATGTGGCAGCATGATGTCACCCGTATGTATCATATAATGAGAGCTAATTTTGGAAGCACGCAAGCCTTAAATTCTGGAATATGTCTGCGATGTGATATCTCGCTCATTTCAAAGTTGCGTTGAAAATCTTATAAAGAGCCGCGCATGTCGCGGTATTTGTAGTAGTGAATGCGCTTTGAACATGTTTACGAACCAGCAGCTATCGTGCATGCTAATCAAATGTTCCAGATAAATTGAAAAGATGTTTGCTATTTGACGTTTTATACGATCGAACATCGATTGCCTCATCCAGCGTTAGGTTCAGGTGAATTTTCTAGTCAACTCCGCGATTATAACGCTAGATGAGAGCCGAGTAGCTGCTCTCAGGACAATAATTTAAGATGTTTAGATAACATCTTACAAGCCCTGTGCGGTGTGCCCAAGAATTCATGTGATCACCTCCAAGATCCAATCTTAGATATAGCCTCTACGAGGTGATGTTACGAAAAATTATCTCCGACTATGGGACCTGTTCTTTGTCAAAGATTATGAATCCCTGCAGCCCGTATTGCGTGTAGCCGCCGATGTTCTTAACATTAATATTTATATGGACGATTTGCACGCTAAGCAAATATAGAACGGACTTTTGAATTAATGGATTTGAAAGTGCGGCTGTCTTTATATTGCATTTTACATGACGTGTCTATTCTACGAACGGATGCTGATTATTTTTATCAAGCCTTAATGCATTGTTCCTGTAATCAACGATTTTTTTTGGTATTCCATTCATTATTTTGATAAAATTAAAAGCACACTTCATCAGAGTTTATTGCTTCATAAGATTGATTATGTACTTTATAATGACTTGTTTTTAATACTTTTGCGCTGACCGTACTGCTCGTTTGCAGATCTTTGTTCGCGCGAATTGTTTTGTTTTCGATAGTCAATGAATTATACATATTTCCGAAGTGAATATTATCGACCTTGACATTTTCGAACAAAAGGGACGGTGTGGTCGTTTTTATAGATAAATCAAAAATGTGGTGATAGTAGATACCTTACATTCAAATTAAAGGTAATTACGAAAGCAAGTTTATATTTGGTTCTGTCCAAGTATGTACTGCGGTTAAAGCGTACCCACTGTTATTCGTTTATCAAACTACATTCGCACTCGATTCGATGGAAGTAATATCCATTAGCAAGTGTTCCCTACTCTGTAACTGTGACAAAGGCGGAAAGTAAATTAAAACTAAAATATTATTCTGTTTATAGGTATATATGGATCAAAGTCGTATTTCAAATTTGCAAGATAATACATTGATAATTCTTCGGACCTATTTATTGTATAAGTAATTGAATCAGTGCACATTACTTTAATACAGTTATGTGCTCAGATACCAAGTGAATTGTTTTATCGATTTCACCGTTAATCGAATGAGTTCTAGCAACTGTAATGTCGGTGGAATATTTATGTGTTCCATGGTTGTTCCGCAGTCGACAGTACGAATAGCGTTCGTTCTTGACATTTACTAGATCATTGACGTACCCCAGAGGTCCTGTTAGCAGATAATAATAATGTTTTATTTTGACATTTTGATTCAATGCAGTTTGTTTGAGGGCATTCCGAACAGGTCTGTTTGGCCTGTCGTAATGCTGTTCAATGTTGTTGTATGTACTGCAGAAGGGCGCGGCGCTGCTCTCAGTACTTGCGAAAAATGTGTCTAAGAAACTCGTGCGCATAGAACATGAATACTAATCACGGTGATGGTGTTGGTTGTTTGTCATTTATAGGATATTGTCGAGAGTGGACTGCGATGTGACACATCAATCTTTGACGTAAAATGGAATTTATAGTGTTAGTCTAGTTTTATTACGATTTCTTACAGTATTTTTAGACGATTAACTTGTAAACTGTAATTGTTTCAAGCACTTAGTTCAACACAAGTTCATAAGTTATACGTAGTAAAGTAGTTTAACTCTATTGTTAGTATAGAAACTCCTCGATATATATTTGTTTAAATTTAACTAATTTAACTTGGATCTAAAATGGATAGAAATATATTTATATTATTTTTATAATTTAGGTTTGCAATGTGAAAAGAAAACGTGAGTTCTCTTCATCGTGTCGAACTTTAAAAATCTGTGTTGCATATGAAAATACATAAGTCTAAAAATGATGTGTTTTTTTATAGATACAATAATTGAAATAAAAAAACTTACAACCCTGAAAGCGTAGTGATTAATATTAATTGGTTTTATTTCAAAAAGGTATCCAAAAAGGTCAGGTGCGTAGTACTCGCAACCGGCGTGTGTCTATGACAAGATGTATGACTATGAATGTGGTCGAAGCAAAAAGTATGCAACAATCGTAGCTAGTGGCGTTCTTTAGTTTCTGCCTACCCCCATGGGAAAAAAGCATGTGTATGTATATTATTATGTATTGTTTTATATCAATGTCTAATATTCGCAAATATATCAGAAATCGACACAATAATTATTATGTTAATTAAAGTTATTCAAAGACGCTAAAAGAGTAGCCAGGCTTTGATTGCCGGTTGCAAGTCCTGAGTATCTGAGCTTGGGGTTTTTCCACAAGTACCAGATATGAGTAGATATATGCTGCCTGTATTCAACGAGTCCCTACAAGTTTTACCAGGAGTCTTGTAGGAGACCTTCCGACACAGCGTTTTCCGGTGCGTGGTCTCCACTGGAGAAACTCTACTTCACTTTTTTCCTCAATTTTATTTCTTGACACAAAGTAACATCTTCATACAATTACGTTGAAGATAATAAAGAACTTTTTATACAGTTGATACAATGTCTCGATACTAATTTATTTTCATCGAGAGTGCGATCGAAATAAAGTAAAAAATATACAAATCGATGATTCGCGTGCGTCAAGCAATTTAGCGGGCTATTCAAATGATATGATGATGAATGTATTGAACGGATTGCGACATAGGTATTTTTATCTTTCAAAAGTGTGTGTGTGTGTGTTCCTTAGGCGGGTTTCATAGTCACGCTTCTCTCCTGAGGGTCTACTCCCTATCTCCGTCAACGAAGTTACGAGCCGATCGAAAGTTCTCCGAAACTTCGGAGTCCGATAAATCAAATGTCAAATTCAATTTTCGAACGGGTAAAAACACAGCGAGAGTTGGGACAACTGTCAAATTGTGTTGTCAGTAATTCTTAGTTCGGGCCCCAAACGAATCATCCATCTGGTCATACTTGTTATAGTTTGTTAAGGAAGAGTGGGGTCTCCTAACACAGGCATTATTTGCCTAAAAGGAGACTCCAAACACTAATCCACTATATTGTACCAGTGAAAACAAATAAACTATTTATTTTTTTATTTTTTTTATGATCTGTAGGTGATACGGAGTAGGAAACGCCCGTAACGAAGGTCGAAACTACGGACTTCGTGCTGAACCGCGAGGGTATCGTTTTGGTATGATTATGAAATGCAAGTACGAGCCTGCGGTCACTCTCAGTCGGGCACGCATTGTACCTCTGAATAGGATGCGAGCCCAGACCACCCCCTTGAAGGGGTCCACCGATTGTTGGACCGCACCCTGTCATGATCGTGGTGAATCTCATGATCCATACGGCCCTGACTATAGGGCAAGGGAAGAGTGGGTTTCAGTTGGCACGCATCCCACATACCCACGCTGCAGACTATCCATGAGGATTTTCCGAACCCTACGAAATCCTTATTAACTTTTGAAAATGAAGTTAAAAATGTGAATCAGAATTAATGGTTATATAGAAAGAAAGAAAGAAAACATATTTATTTAAAATATAACTATCTAATATATTTAATATTTTTTTCACAACACCATCTAGTCCCAAACGAAGCAGAGCTTGTACTATGAGTACTAGATAATGGATATAATACTTATATACATTTTTTTTTGTAAATACATACTTATAATACATAAGAAACACCCAGACAAACACAAATACTCAGTTTTTATCCACACAAATATTTGTGTCCTATGGGAATCGAACCCACGACCCCATGATCAGCAATCCGTTACTCGAACCGGTAGACCACAGAGGTCGTCAACACTCTATTACAACTACTTACTTTACACTTAAAAAAAGAAACAAGATTGCTGCCGAAAAAGGTTTAGCTCAGCATATTGCTGTGAGCAGCAGCAGTGCAACTTCACAACACAAATTTTCAGCTACAACCTAAAATATGTGTGACGTACAGAAGTCTTCCGATACCTATTCCGGAAAAACAAAAAAAATAAAAATTATCTACAGACGCCAGCAGAATGTGGTAGCTTGTGCTAACCACATTCTGTCACTTTTGTTGGATTGATTTTCAACTTTAATACAAAATGATAAGGTTTTACAGTTGGGAAAATTTTACAGTTTTGGGTATTTTGAACTGCTGGCGTCTGTACATTATAGAATATTATGTGTTGTATTATTGGTATTATTATAGGTATATTTCCATACACGAGTATGATATAAATATCGCTTATAAAGGAACTACAGTGTAGTACTTAATTAGCCGATTACCACTCAAATTAAAATAAGAAACCTCTGGAATTTAGAAATCATATGCGTTTTGCATTAATGACATCTTACATTTTCTCTCTTCGATTTAAATTTTCAATGTATCCAAGATTTTATGCCGACGTAAGTATCCACCATTTTTGCTATCATTAAAAGGTAGGATTTGCTTCTTAATGGCAGTGAGCTCTGTGGTTTTAAGTGTGTTGCTATTTAAATTGAACGAAATATAGCAAGTATGAATGAATGACTCGGGAAAATACATAAGACCAGATGCTTTAATACAACAAAAACTACTACCAAAACGTTAACAGCCCTATAAAAGAGCGAATTCGAATCGCAAAAACATGTAAGCAATTAGACTTAAGAACTGGGTTCAATCCTTGTTGGCAGGGCAAGGGGCGGGAGTGAGGTCCTATTCGTAATAGAAGAGTCGGCCGGACTTCGCGCTATTATCCATTCAGGGCCGACAGATTGCAAGATATGGTCTATTTAATAATATAGGCACCGGCTTACAATCACAGAACCGCACTAGACACGATCCGTTCTCCAATTTTATTAGCTACATAAGTTCAACCAGCCCGATAACTATTTTATGAAATAAAAGATAAGAATTTTAAATACGCACGTTGCTACCTCAGTTTTTATTAAACTGCAATTGAATTTTATTCTTGTGAAATAAAAAGTACTGAGTAATTGTATAAATAGATTAACGCACAATAACATATTAAAACATTTACGCTTGTCGATTATTGTACTTAGTGTTAAAATATTTCAATAAAGATTTAAATTTCAATGCAGACGTATTTTCCGATGCACTTATGGAATTAGGTTTTATCTACGATATTATAATAAATGGAAATTTATACATAATGGATATAATAAAATGGTCCCCATTACCTCATACGACGCCATTTTGGAATTGTCATTTGAAGGTTGGTAGTCTTAAGTCGTCCGGTCCAGGCGTTAATGTCACCGGTGTTTTTAACGATCTAGAATCTCGAGATTCTGTGATATTTAAAATTTTATAATAAGAACAGAACGCGTATTAAAATTTTTGCTTACAATATTGTGGAGAAGCTCTGTAGGTACATACGTTTGCTCACTAATTGGTGATGAAAATCAAAAAGTAAGCTTCACGGAAAATACAAAATCTAACTTAACCAACAACAACTTAACTAACAACTTAACAAACTTTTACCGTGGGAGAGCCATGCTTCGGCACGAATGGGCCGGCTCGACCGGACTTGATACCACGGCCTCACAGAAAACCGGCGTGAAATAACGTTTTCGTTGTGTTTCGTCGAGTGAGTGAGGATATCGGAGGCCCAAACCCCTTAAAAGGTCGGCAACGCACCTGAAACTCCTCTGGTGTTGCGGGTGTCCATGGGCGGCTGTAATCGCTTACCATCAGGCGATCCGTCTGCTCGTTTGCCCACACTATCAAATAAAAAAAAAAAAAAAACCATTATTATCTTTGTACTTTTAGTGAAATTACTGAATATCAAACGATCTGCAAGGTTAAGTTGCGCTAGCCGCGATCAATCTGGGGATGGGTGACAATTCTTAACACATGAGATCCCTCCGTGCCTCGGGGAGCACGTAATGCCATCGGTCCCGGTTGTCATACGAACACCTATGACAATCGTTAGTGGTAGCCAGATGTCCAAAAAGTCTGACAATCAGTCTATCCTCAGGATATCGGTATTACCCAGAAATTGGGTTCCGGAGGTCTGAAGCATGTCGACCCGTAATATTTTTATCATACATTTAAAACAAAAAGCTGACTATGCTACTATGGGGGCCTAGACAAGTATGTTAGATTGCACCTGCAATCTACAATTAAAATCGACGAACGAATAGTAAAGTACGTATAGTAGTAGTAAAATGTATGGACATGACATAATTATTTTATGAACGCTCAATTTGTCGAAAGTCATTTCCATACAGTTTCTTTCTATTCGTTTGTCAATTAAAAAGTTGGATCGCAACTTTTTACTCATCCTTGTACTAGGTGCCGTACTGGCCAAAAATAAAAACCAAATTATATTTCAAGTGCGTTCCTGTGCAGCGAGAACTAGCTACCACGCCTATTCGTAAGCGTGCTGCGGCAATATATTCCGTGAGGATGTACAATACTTTGTGCGTTAAATCGCGCTCCTTTGTGCGGCGCGGCATTGCTGGCGTTTCCGAGTTGTCAGGGCTGCCTCCACTTTGAAAACGTTTTTTTTATGGGAACAATAGGTCTTGAAGATATTGTACGATAGATCTTTGCAGAATGGCACTGTAATAAAATTGTGTAAGTGCCCTTCAGAATTTCTTGTTACGTTTGAGCTAGGTGTATATGTCACAGATAGCACACGAAAACGTTGAGTTTTAAATTCTGCTCAATACTTCTTTATGCGGATTGTGTTGTCAGCTTGGGTATCAGGGCTGCCACATGTAGGCAAGGAGCAAGCTACATATTTTAGGATACAATAAATATTGAGGTTTTCAAGCTTTGCAGTATTAATGTTAACCTTACAATGCGAATACATTTTGAACTTTGAAAACTGTATTAAAAATTCACACAAAAAGTTAACTTTTATACCAACACAAAAATATTTGCTAGCCTAAGCAAACATCTTTAATGGAGTGTTAGATTTTACATCCTTGTCATACAAGACAATTTCCTCTAACGATAGGAGTACAATCGGCAATCTTAGCGATCGACTAGTTTTCACCCTTATCATTAATAATATAAGGTTAAAAGTTGTAGACTGAAAATGTAGTTTATCGTCCATACTACAGTTTCTCAGTAACGATACCCAGGTGCCCTTCTGTTTTGTGCTTGTTAGCTAATATTGCATGTTTGGTTGAAGTTTAGCAGGCCGTTTCACATGTAATGGTAGGAAGATGTTCAATTCTGTTCGACGGTAAACGTTTTATGTGTGAATTTAGACGGCGGGATTAGTGCAGTTGTTGAGTTTCTGCGCACTGGGATGCACCTTTTCGGTTCCCTCACGGTACAAAATGTTTGTTAGGGTGGAGAATTTGGTGTTTGTGTGTACAAACATAAATAATCACCCCCAAAAACATGCTTATTGTACTGACAAGTTTTTATTCATGAGATTCTTTATGATTAGATGTTGCTCACGGTTTTACGTATAGTAAAGGGTTCCTATGTCTTTCTCTAATATCTAATCTATGTCTGTATAAAATTTCATCAAAATCGGTTCTGCTTTTTCGGTTCGGCGTAGCATAATATCGCGGAGTATAATAGACATACAAACAGACCGAGTTACTTTCGCATTTATAATATTAGAGATTAATTATATTATCTTCGTCTTAAAAGACTCTTCTAGAATTTTGACATGACAGAAAAGAAAAATAAATAAGTTTCGTATTCAATTTTGACACTTATTTTCTATTAAACTTATTAGAAAATGTTGTTTTTAACAAACAAGCTACCCCGTGTCGACACCTACCTAAGATAGGAACATAATTTACGAACTGAACCGACAATAAATTGCTTGTCGATCGATAGTTCAAGATAACGATCCTTAGCTCAAATGTTTACCGACTAGCAATTGATCTGTGTCAGTCAATGACTAATACCTAAATTATGTTGGGAACGCTCCGAAGGGTCGCATGCGTAATAACATTTTATTGTTTCAATTATCATTCAAACGCTGTCGTCTTATAATAGGATGCAGAGTTTTATTAAGTGGGAACTACGTGAAAGCATTTTATATTTTCCGGTTATAAATAATTTAATAATTATTATGAAATTGTGAGTACGTGAAGTGAAATGATTTGTTCCCAAGAAAACTTGTATTAGAGGTTGTGGAGAGAAACAGTACCTAATATAAACATAATAATTATTGTTTCACAAATAAACAGAAATCCCTATTTATTTGTACGGGGTAATTCTAAATTTATTACAAACGTTTTTTTTTTCGGGTCAACCCTAGAAGACTTTGGTGATACATCAAGTCTCAAACTAAGCTCACGTCGCATTACCTCAAAGGCTCAAAACATTTGGTTAGATGATGATTTCCATTACATGAGAGTTGACAGTGTTCGGACTCTTCTTTACAATTAGTGTTTTGTTTTGCTTAGGGAACAAACCTTACAAACAAACACGGACATTAAATAACACCCAAAAACAAATTCTGTGAATAACACAAACATTAATCACGGCGTAACGGTAGTGGTACAAAGTATGCGTATGCAAGGTGGCCAATTTAACCGTACTGCAAAAATTTATCATAAATATATTATAGTAAAAAGCGAAAAGTTAAAAAAGGAAATGATAATAAAACGACGTCTGTGGTTCGAGTGTCGGACTCTTAATCACGAGGTCGTGGGTTCGATTACCACAGGACATAAATATTTATATAATGAACATAAATGTATGTGTTTGTCTGAGTTTTTATTATGTATTATAAATATATATTTATAAAAAAAAGTAAGTAAGTATTATATCTATTGTCTAGTACCCATAATAATTATCCACACCGCAGTTGCTTTTTGTGGAGCAACGTTTCCAATAATTAGTGGGCAACATCCGATAACAAAAAAATATTTGTTGTTAGTATATGTTGCCGTGAAAGTTATTTAATGTTACTTAATGTTGTCGTGTTGCATTCTGTTGCTCCACAAAAATTAACTACGGTGTGGATGCACCATTACCTCTGCTTAGTTTGGGACTAGATGGCGTTAAATGACAAAAACAAAGATTCCAAGCTCAAAATCGAGTGAAGTAAACCTTCATAGTCAAAGGAGGTCATCAAAAGTCCATACAACTCAGCCCAAATTTGTACCTGTGGTACATGACGGCTGTCAAGTTGATAGTTTTACTATGAAACTGATAATAATGTGGCAAAATGGCGTGCGTTAGACATTCTAAAACTGACACTGACAGCAGATAGCTATCAAGTTGACAGTTTTTATTATAAAAACACTATGAAACTAGTGTGTTAAAATGGCGTGCGTTTTTTCAATTAATTTATTTTTTTTCATCCCCTAGTGAGCATAAAAAAAAAGTATGACTACAGTTTTAACCAGCGTAATACATAGTATTTTTTCCAATAAGTGTACCCTCAGTACATAATTTGGGCAGATTTTGGTGACATCCTTTCTTGATACATTTTGTGTGTGTTGTTTTTTTTGTACTACCCATTGCTGTAATTAAACAGAAACTTAGACAATAACCGCTCCACAATGGGCGACCCCGATGCTTGTCGTGGAAACTGTCACGGCTTTCTATTGATATCGCTTTACGTATACACTTATTCTATTCTTTCCTATCCTACTAATATTATAAATGTGAAAGTTTGTGAGGATGGATCAATGGATGGATGGATGGATGTTTGTTACTCTTAACGCTAAAATTCATCATCATCATCATCATGGGGGCCTTTCTGTTATCCAATCTTGGATGTAGGCCTCTTCTCTTTTCCTCCACTCCTGGCGATCTTGTGCCCGACGCATCCAGTCATGACCTGCGTGTCGCCTGATGTCGTCCACCCAGCGTTGCGGTGGTCGTCCTCGGCCTCGGGTGTTAGCTCGAGGTCTCCACTCTAGGAGCCTCCTTGTCCAGCGGCTGGTGTGCATTCTAGCAATGTGTCCCGCCCACCTCCACTTATTTCGGGCTATGATGGACATCACGTCACTCACTTTTGTCTTGCTGCGGATCCATTCATTGCGTTTACGGTCGCACAGTGTGATTCCGAGCATTGCTCTTTCCATACCTCTCTGCGCGACTCTGATTTTCTCCGCGGATCTCCTAGTGAGTGTCATGGTTTCGGTGCCATATGTAAGAACAGGCACTTTCACTTTGAGGTGTAGTGGTAGTTTTCCACGTAGTGCCTTTTTATTAGCCCCAAATACTGCCCACGCTTGTGCGATTCTACGTTCTATTTCCGCAGTCTGATTTTCATAGCCTAGAGAGATTTTATGTCCAAGGTAGATGTATTCAGACACCACGTCCACCGGCAGTCGGTAATTAGTGATATCTATTACGTTGGTCATTATTTTAGTTTTCCCGATGTTCATCTTTAGACAGATGCAGTGGGAGAATAAGGGCCTGATGGTGGACGGAGAGCGACTTTCTAACCTTAGGTTCGCGGATGACCTGGTCCTCATCTCGGACGATTTGAGTGATATGCTGACGATGATAGACGAGCGGAAGATGGTGTCGGAAAGAGCGGGCCCCGCTAAAATTACTGAACTAAAACTAAAGCTAAAACTGCCATTACAAATATTTTCAAACTGGTCGATATAAGTATTACGTCCATTGTCTAGAATCCATAGTACAAGCTCTGCGATTTATTCCCTTGACGTCGAGTCCCGCCAGGTCGAGTTTCCTCCACATCTATTTTGAAAACCCCCGCTGCAATAACAGTAGTTTTCAAAGTACAGACATCATGATTGACAGATCAATAATGATGGTGTTCTGTGAAATTGTCCCAAAAAATACTATTTCTACTACTTTCAATAGTAACCACTTCTGAGAAGGAGGCTATAGAAGTCTAAGATACTTTGCAGTATGGGTTTGAATAATTTGGGTTCAATTTGCTGGGTTAGTGTCAAAAACCTCTTTATTTGACTTGCCCCCATCTATCTCAGTGGTTTTGTCATTAACTGAATTAATAGTATTGACATTAACATGAATAGTATTACATTCCCTTGCTACAATCTAATTGTACAGCTTAAACTTACAGACACGGTCAAGCTATCCAAAACTGTGAAATTTTCCCAATTAAAAATAATAATAATATAATATTTTTGGGACATTTTTACACAGCACCATCTAGTCCCAAACTAAGCAGAGCTTGTACTATGGGTACTAGACAATGGATATAATACTGATATACCTTTTTTTTTTAAATATATACTTGTAATACATAAGAAACACACAGACAAACACAAACATTCATGTTTTACCCACATAAATATTTGTGTTCTGTGGGAATCGAACCCACGACCCCATGATCAGCAGTCCGGTACTCGAACGGACGACGACGTCTGTGGTCTAGTGGAAAAAATGAGCCTTATAGTATTGTATTAAAATTGAAAAATTTTCAAAAAAAAATTACAGATTGGGGTAGCTTGATATGCTGGCTGCTCTGTACGTAGGAAAACGTTATCTCAAAATCGGACTACGATACCGTAATCATAATGTTACTTAAACCATAAAGCTAAAGAATTTAATAAATTTCATGGTTTGTTTGTTGAAATCAAGTGTTTTGGCACGAATCTGTACTTTTGGTGAATAAATAAATATTAAAACACCAAGGCACCGTTAAAAACCGCTTCATAATAAAATTAAAAGTCGAGGGACCTAAATTAAAAGGTTGATGACACAACAGAATGTATCAGATTAGATAAAGATGAAGTGACAATTAGTTAAAACTTTAAGCACACGCCAGGAGGATATGAGCTTGCGTCGTAAAACATAGGTAGCTAGTAGGAGTATAATTACATTTGTTGTGTTTTTTTACAAAGATTTATAAATGTAGATACTGATTTCTGACACTTACATTCAAATAAAACTACTTTTTACGGATTTTATCACGTTATATTGATATTATTAATCCCGACATTTCGGACCCTTTACAGTGTCCATGGTCACGGGTAGACTATAAAATGTGTGAAAACTAGTTTTTTTGCAAAAAATGCATTGAATTAAATTAAGTATTTCTTTGAATGTATTAAACATAAACTACGTAGAAGCCATTTTCTAAATATTATTTTAAACAGTTAAAGTTATTAAACAATATAGAAAGAAAATATTAAGTAAGTTGTCTTATTAAATGCAATTAGAGCTGTGTTTCTCAGTTTGTTCCGAAAATAAGAGATAATTCCGAGGTAGTTCAGGAATACATTAAGAGATAGTGTCGTTTCCTATTAGTAAAATATTTTTCAGAATCGGATTAGTAGTTCCAGAGATTACCTCCTAGAAACATACTTAGGTAACAACTTTACCTCTTTATAGTAGTTTTAAATAAAAAAATAATACAGACGATAGAATCATCCTAAGTTTTTTCCCATCAATGTCATGGCTTCCAGTCTAACCACAGATATCAGTATTTTACAAAGCGATCAGCATAAGACCCCCGCTGCCCAATCTCAGGGTAATACCGATAGATATCCCAAGGATAAACTGATTCTTAGCGGGTACCTAGGTAACAACTTTACCTCTTTATAGTAGTTTTAAATAAAAAAAAAAGAACAGACGATAGCATCATCCTAAGTTTTTTCCCGTCAATGTCATGGCTTCCAGTCTAACTACATAGATATAAGTATTTTACAAAGCGATTAGCATAAGACCCCCGCAGCCCAATCTCAGGGTAATACCGATAGATATCCCAAGGATAAACTGATTCTTAGCGGGACCTAGAGACAACAAACTTGTAGAAAAACGCTTGATCTCTTCCACTTGTATCTTGTACCACACGGTACCATATTTCCTCAGTTTCATTGGCTATGTTCGCGATAACGGTAACGGGCCGTGGGACCATACGCGCATTACGCTCTTTTTAATTATCACCCCCGCCGCCGCCCGCCACCTCGCTTCCCTTCCCCCGCAGACTGTTGACTACAACTCTACTTTTATTTAATTGTTATGAATCTATCCGTTGCTCTGCCTACTAGGCGAGTAATTTCTTTTGATTGTTATGTATGTAAGTAGTCATATGTAATTACAAATGCGAGCTTTTTCTAAATATTTATTTACTTGATTGACTGTAAAAAAAGTTGCGAACATGTGTGGCAAGATTAAAAAGTTATGATAACAAATGATGTAACATTTAACAAGTTAAAATGATGATGAATGTAGAAAACAATTAATTTTATTTATGAATGTAATTAGTTATTTTTATATTCCCGATTTTATCTTCGTTTACAACCACAACACGACATTATTTGTACAGGCGCAGTCAAACATCATATTAATTATAAAAACAAGCAAATAAAATCTTCTAGACATTGTTAATAAATCAAATTAATTACCATTTTGTAGTACTAGCTCGGCGGGATGAGATATAGATATCATCGACCACAGTTTCTTGGTAAAACTTCTCTCGGGCCACGATAAACGCACGAGCTTTAATTATAAAATTGTCCCTTTAAAAAAATACAAAATGTAATAAAAAATAGAGATGGTGGTAAAAAAGCGCGACGCGTAGGCTCGCACCTGCCAATGGCGGGTCCAGATACGCCGTTTATATTTAGAAACCACTTTATTTAACTCACCGCCGAGCTTAAAGCTCCCGATAAAAAGGTTAACTTAGTGCACTTGCGGTGCGTCCTTTATTAAGAACCATTTACATTTCGCTCATGATTGTATCAATCGGAGGCGGCAACCGCACTAGTACCACGTAAATACTGTTTAGTCACGCTGAAAAAAAAAACAGACTTCTCTATTCAAATATGAGCGCGACCGAATTGAAAAACAACAATTTGTGGAAGTAAAAAGGCAAAGTATCAAGACGGTTGTTAGGTATGCGTTATCAGGTACCTTAAGTTGTACGAGGAGATAGTATACGGCCTCGCGAACGGGTTCAGTATACGGCGAGCCTGCTAAGAGAGAGCTCGTTCACTCGTTGAACTCTTTTGCACTCCGAATGCTACGAAAACTGCAATTTTCAACCGTATTGAAGTTTCTTTTGTTCGAAGAATATATATTTATATTTTATTCTGCAGTGGAACTGGAATTTTGATATGTGAATAGTGTTGTGTCTCTGGATTTTATTTAAAAGTGTCATTTTTGTAAATATACTTTTAGTGCTGTCGAAATTAGTTCGAAAAGGTGAGTGACATTTTAACTGTACTACAACGAGTTTTTAGCTCATAAATAATAAGTGATTTTGTGGATATAATATTGTATTTACGATCATTAAATTCGCCGCTGTAGGTAATTCTTCAGTAGGCCTACAATATTTACATTAGATGTTGCGTGATGGGAGGCACTTAATAAGCATAATTTGCGTGGATAAGAATACATCAGGTAGATAACCGGATGGCTGGCTATCCTGTTTGTAAATTATCTTTCAGGTTTCTAGGAAGTTGAGAAGGATGTCCGTCGGGTGTATTATTATAAAATAGACAGCGATAAAAATTATATATATCAATTTGTTATTTTGCTACGAATTAGTAATCACATTAATTTGATGACATCATCTGAATAAACGGTTTTAGGAAATCGTTATGCTTATTACAAAATACATTTTAATTTATACAACGTGACATAAACAATTAAAATGCACCACGTTATTGTCAAGGTTAAATAACAGTTACATTAACTTAACCGGTACCTTTATGTTAACAATGCGGTACAGTACATTAAATATTAAAAGTAAATGTTATTGTATTTGACAGCCACAAATATTTACCCTTCACTGATCACTTAAAATGCCATTTTTACAATTTCAACAACACATCGTTTGTTTCTATCACATTTGATGGTGCAAAAAGATTATACATTTAATTAGATATTTGAAATAAGTTATGAAATTGTGTCTAAGGTGATCGGTTCATGTAACTAAAATTCGTGTCAATTTGGTACGATGATTTGATTTTTTATAAGGTTAAATAAAGTTATGTCAAAGCTTTTCATAGTTTATTTAAAGTTATATAGGTAGTTTAATGGATGTTATACACCTTTAACCAAATGGTTTTAACACTGTTTACAGATTTTTCTGATATCATCATCAACCCATATACTGTCCCACTGCTGGGCACGGGTCTCCTCTCATATTGAGAGGGATTAGGCTATAGTCCACCACGCTAGCCTAGTGCGGGTTGGCAGACTTCACAAACCGTGGACAGATTTTTCTGATATAGTGAAAAAATATTGGAAAAAATAGTACCTAAGTAGGTAAACTAAAACTATTTCAATCTTAACTTACAATAAGTAACATTGTTACTTAATTTAAGATTGAAATTAAATAAACTCTGCACTGACAATATAAATTATATTTATTAATAAATTCTATTCTATTGGAATCGCATTTCAATAATAGAATTCTTCGATACAAAAGGTGTTATTAGATAGGAAACAATAGACAAAAAAATGTATTTCATTGTGATTCTGTAACCAAAAAAAGAATCAACACGTTTCATATTAAACGAGCAAATAAAAATAAAATAGGTAGGTACACTAAGTGTATTAAAAGTGTTATTACAATATCGAAATGTCAAATTAGAAAATGATTCATAGTTAGTATGTAGGTGCTAATTTAAAATTAGAACCAAGTACAATTTATTATTTACAATAGTAATTTCTACAGTTTTACCCATAGGTACCTAGTTTATTCAAGAAGTGAAGCGCTTGAAACTATATAAAAATAACAAAGCATTTTACTTCTGCAATTGAATAATTTGCGTTAACCAGAGCACTTACCTAAGTATTATCTAACATTGCCAGACATAATAATTCAGCAATGTGCACCTAATTAAAACCTCAATGAACAATATCTATATAAAAATCCTCACAAATTTTGCGACTTAACATCCAACATGAAAGAAATGTTAGCGAGTGGCGAGTTATTTCGAAAGCGAACCACTTGCGTGGACCAGCATTCTTGCTTCTTGGATCTCGTCGGACCGGCGGGCGAGGGGTGCGGGGTTAGGACGAGCGGGGCGGGGAGCGACGTCCTTAAGGGCCATCTCTTATACTGTCATACGGGAATATTACTTAATTTACTAGTTCTGACGCCTCTGTGTTTTTTGCCACATACTGATCGAAACTTTGCTGTGGTTGATGAGCTGATCACCACACTAATCACTGAAAAAATCAGGATATAACTTACACTAAGATAAATAAGATCCTTTTTCAATGAATTCTGAAATTGAAACTAAGAGCGTAAAACAGGGTTTGAAATTTTTCATCCCAATGATGTTGCGGGTAAACGTTAGTAATTGATATCCACCAAAGATCAATAAAACAACTTTCACAAGACATAATAATTATTAGGAACGAATCTATCTTATACCGAAAGTGCACAACACTATTAGCGATAAAATTTTATGACACATAATTTGGGAGGGAATATAAATAAATGACTGAGTGTAGAACGTTTTGCTGAATATTCAATTCATCTTCGTTCTGACTATACTAATATGAAAGAAGGTAAGGATTTTAAATGTCTTTATGCATTGTATTAACCTAAGTACTTATCAAAATCTACTTTATTGAACTCTAACGCTGATTGAGAGACAGACAGAAACACAATGCACAACTAAATCCCGCAAAATTAGAAATTTTGAATTTTAAAAATGCACAGAAATTCCTTTTAAACCTCAAAAGAACTGCGACAGGATTTTCGGAAATTTACAGGAGAATTGGAATTGCCTTATCAGTCTAGGTATTTAGTAAACACGACTGCTACGCTAGAGAACCTGAATTGATTCTTAGGTTGAGCATTGTTATTGGATTTTTATACGAAACATTTTTTAATAGAAACTCGTTTTTGGCCCGTTTATGGCAAAAGGCTGACCCCCTTACATGGAGTACTGTTGGTGTAATTTATTATGTCACACGTCATTTGGGCAAGCGAAATCATAGCGGCTATTGGGTAGATCTAATCAGTAGATTAACGAATTCATATTATATACAACATTTTAAACACTATTATATTAAGGGGAAAATAAGAGCGTGACTCTGCATGGCTTGTGAATAGGACTAAGTAGGAACATAATATATGTTCTAACCTCAATATTTAAAAACCATAACGACACTGATCTGTCAACAGTGTCAACTGTTGTTGCTAAAGAAAAAAGTATAACAAAACCAGACTGTATACTATAAGTTGACGGATCTAGAAAGAGTCTTGATGTGTTAAGTATGGTCACCCATCCACAGACTGACGGTGGCTAGCGCAGCTTAACCTTACAATTCGGTTGATCAGCATAGTTATAACCTCGCCACGACCCCCGTTGATAATCCCTACTACTAACTGCCTGTCTATTACGCTTTCACGCCTAAACCGCTGGACTGATATTAATGATAGCATAGAGCATAGAGTTAGCATAGAGATAGATCAGACCTTGGAGTCATACTAGACATACATAGGCTATATTTTGTCCCAAAAATTCCTTTTGGATTCGAGTGAAACTACTACATAGTTAAGTATTCTTAATTGGCCTAGTTTACTTAAAACTGTAACAGCTATCAGAAGTTTTCCAGGAGGGCTACAAGCGCCCTGTGACATAATTACGTCATCGCAATTTCTCGTCAGTAACCGTACTTTTGGCAAGAGATATGGGACGGCAAAATTATGTCACATTGTCGCGCATTTTGTCCTGGGTACAGCTTAAGCGTAAGCTGTGCCTTAAGTGTATCTCCTTTGTGCTGATTTGCTAAAGGGCAGTTACGAAGAGGAGCACTGCTATGTTTTCGGTTAAATGCTCAGAGCTGCTGGACTAAATTACTTACAAAAAATTCCTGCAATGTCTGCGTTACCATTTTGTAACATAATTTGCTTAATTTATTGAAGGCCTTGCTTCTCCGTTTCTTCTTCCCAGTTTATACACTAGGAAGTGATAAAGGAAGCGCGTTTTTTTGGGTCTCTTTATCATTCTTTAAGAAGTCAAAATTTTTAAACTTTATTAGAGATTTTAATTATAATAATTATGATTCATTATGGAAAAATGTTACCGAGATACGTTGAAAGGTTAACCATTTCTTCCAAAATGTTTTGGAATGTGGATTATAGACTAGAATCTGTTCTAAAATTAAATTACTTTTCCATATAGGTACCTAAGTTGATAAAACCAATACTTTTGCATATACCTAAGTCGATAAAACCAAAAATTGCTTAATAATAATTGCAGTGTAATTTTATATTCTTACGACAATGACACATCAATATTAACATAATATATTATTCTATGGTGAGCATAACAACAGAAGAAATCTGCAGACAGAATAAACTGCAGTTTCACAACTTTCTGTTGAGGAATAGCGAAAAGTCGTAAAAGTAAAACTTAGCACTACATTCATGTTTCTTGAAAGCTGTGCATTTGAGCATGTTAAATAAGCCTTAAGTAATTTATGAGATTAGGTACCTTCTGAAATACTTTTATGCCTTGAGTCGTTGCTACGGCAAAGCAAGTAATTCTTACTTTGCTAGTTGATTGAGCTGATATTAATAAGGATGATGAAAATATTAAAATACATTTATGAATCAGATAATGTATAAAGCAAAGATAAAGTTAAACTAATAAGGAACATATTGAAATAAATTAACTCTTTACGGATTTTATTGCGTACATTGATATTATTAATCCCGACGTTTTGGAACCCTTATAGCGTCCAGGTCACGGAACAGCCAAAATACCAGTTTCTATTATGAAATCTTCAGAATAGAAAAGCAAATTAGCATGTAGTTTTCTAGTATCCTTAATATTTCCGATTCAGACCGTGAAGTAAGTCGAAAGAAGGTTTTTTTGGCTAAGAATAAAGTACCTTTCAAAAGTCGCGAGAAACTACTGACAAATAAAATGTCAGTGACATTGCTATTTATATACGCATAACGCATAATAGAGCTGCACATGCTCGATTTTTTCCTCAAAAACGTAAAAGGAAAGCCAATCGCATGTAACAGTCTGTTTAACATCTTGCCGACGATGTGATAATGACCGTTGACGCGGCATGACGCGGCTTGACGGCCGGTTACGTAAGCACCGGCAAAAACGAACGCACGACTTCCACCGGCTCCCAACAGATAGAAGAAAGTTACTCAATAAACTTTATTTGCTTTTTATTCGTCTTTGATAACTCTATAATCGATTGCGTTCGTTTGAATTCAAACTTTCAACACACATTTTTTTTATTATTACCATTGTTCGATTTTTAAATATGTATTGTTTTTAAGTGTATAATGGTTTGTATGGAAATGTTTTGGTATACCCACAACATGTAGTATTAAGATTTGTGTATGTTACATTGAAAACACTGACGTTCTTAACAATAAGCATTGTCTGCAAAACTTTCAACCGTGTGACGTTAAAATAAAAATGCGGTTAATATTTTGATTGAGTAACTTGATGTATACAACTAATTAATTACGTATATAACTAAATTGAAAGGAGAGGGGCTCGTGGCTAAGTTGTATCCTATCTGCAAGGTTAAGCTGCGCTAGCCGCGGTTAATCTGTGGATGGGTGAATATTCTTAACACACCAGAATGTTGGAAGTGAGAGATAAGACGAGTACTATTGCTTAATAAACTATAAACGTATAAACTTACATATTACTTTACAAATAATACGTATATATAAATACGTATATATTCTATAGATATAATTATGTTACCACACTTATTATCATGTGAAATTTGTGAGGTTTTATTTTTTATGTAAAAAAATAGTTCTAGCAATATAATCTAACCTACTAAGTTTAATCAACGGTGACCGGCTGCAGCTAGCTCTGTACCCGGGTAAAATTAGGTGCAACTGCACTTCAGCGTTGAGCCGTCTAATACGTCTTTGTTCCCTAACACAATCATAGATTTATGATTTAATATATTTATAAAATCTTTTAATACATATTTTCATTTTCGTTGTGAATATTAATTATTATTTTATTGACTACTTAATTAGATACTATAATTATGATGGCGGTTCTATAGCTCTATTATAATGGTGTGTGACGTAACAATTTTATCATAGTAGGTATTTCATCAATAAGTCATTAATTCGCGAATTTCGAATCGTTACTCCCATAGAATATATTAGAATCTAACATCAAATTAAAAGTTTAGTCGAGGATTAAGAATAAATAAATTAAATTATATGAATAAAATATTTAATTGATCTGTAGAGTTATCCAACGTGATTTCCATTTATTAGTTATGGTTAATTTGAATTAATAATAACTAACAAATAATTTTAAAGTGATTTTAGCGAAGGAAAAATTCGACCGCGAGCAGGACTCGAACCTGTGTTATCGAACCTTCTGGTTAGGTACACCAGACGCTAAGACAACTAAGCCACCGCGACTCCTGCCAGGTCGAAATTTGCCTTGTCGTTCGGAATTTATGTCTTTATGGTGACGTCATTAATGGAAAATGAAAAAAAATAAAAACATAACAAATAATTGTTAATAAAGTAGTGTAGTAGCTCGGAGTTTGAATTCACGATAATAGGCTGGATCTCTATTACATGGGACCTAAACATACCGTCGAACTGTAGGTGTAAATTTAATACATATTGTACAAAATGTGTATAAAGTCGTACACATGTCGTACAAAATGTGTACTTAATGCCTTAGGCGTTTTTTTAGCAAACAACCTTTAAGGTGTACATTAGTACACCTCTGCCTAACCCTTTGTTATAATTAATTCAAATTAGAATAGACATAACTATATTTTATGTGGCACGAGTCAGGCATTCTAATGATTTCTTTTTGATTAATATCTAAGAAACGTGGTTTGAATATACTTTAAAGAGAGATTGTGGAATTTTAAAAGCGGAAAGAACATATTTTTTTAAATGTGATATATCCTCCATGGCCGTTGTTATTTTAAATAAATGTTTTCGTAATTACCCATTGTTTTTAGTTGACTCATAGCACAGATTACTAAACAGTTAAGTTCGTAACCCATAAGCTTACTATGTAGCAAGTAGGTTTGTTCTTAAAATTCGAAGTCGTATCTGCTGCAATGGTCTTAGATTGTTATCTTTAAAGTATGGAACGCTTTTTTTTAATATCCAATTGAAATTGCTGGAAATGCATTTTGCTTCAGGCCGTTTAAATAATAAAAATAACGCTTTTAAACTTTGTTCTATTTACCTCATGATGGTAATTAGTATTTAAGATATTGTAGGTATAATTACCTCGTTAGTCTAGTGGTCCTCAGTGCGACTGCTACGCTAGAGGTTCTGGGATTGATTCTCAGAACGAGTTTCCCAGAAGTTGTCAGTGGATTTGTGCCCGGTTAATTGCAATAGACTCGTTCCCTATTATAAATATTATATCCCCTAACTGTGGGTATATTATAGATACATTGGTATGCCTCTGCCTAACCCTTTAGTGAATACAGGTATGTATGTTATATGTATACTATAATTATTTGTAAAATGCGATATAGAGTTAGAGTATAGGTAAATATGTATAATATTATGCAGTGATAGCCTAGTGGTATGACCATTGGACTGCCAAGTCGAAGGTCTCGAGTTCGAACCCAAGGCACGCACCTCTTATTAATAATTAATTATCACTCGCTTTTAAACGGTGAAGGAAAACATTGTGAGGAAACCTGCATACCTTAGAGATTTTTCTCGACGGTTTGTGAAGTCTACCAACCCGCACTAGGCCAGCGTGGTTGACTATAGCCTAATCCCTCTCAATATGAGAGGAGACCCGTGCCCAGCAGTGGGACAGTATATGGGTTGATGATGATAGGTAAATATAATTTGAATAAACTGCCGTTAACCCCAGCCTGTATAATCCGCCGATTTTAGCAAAACACATAATGCAGTACATAAATATAATTTAAGTACATACTTTTATCACTCGTAAATTAAAAATGTATTAAAATCTTTATACATAATTGGTATCACTTGGCCTTGAATGGACTTCGGTCAACGAACGAAGAAAGGCAAGGCGATCATTCTGGTGTTATGTAAAAGTAAACAAGTTACTCGTAGTTAGATTTTGGTTACGATTATTGCATTAGGCCGTGTTTTGATGGCAACACCAGTCTTTGAGGAAGCGATAAAATAGTGAAAGTGTTTTCTTGTGTGAGCTTTTGTATACTGTATTGTATACCCACTTAAGTTATAACAAAAAATCGAAAAAAGATTTTTGTTTGGACTTTAAAAGCGACCTTGCTTCTCTAAGTTTTCGGCTTATCTTCTCGGAGGTTGTTAATTAGGAAATGCTGATGAGTGATTTGTAAAAGTGTCTTTAAAAGATCTACGTATTTAAATAAATATAATTTAAACATTATTAGTGAAGTTGTGATAACCTGGTGGTATGACCATTGGACTGCCAAGTAGGTCTTGAGTTCGAACCCAAGGCACGCACCTCTGACTTTTCGAATTCAAGTGCGTATTAATAATTAATTATCACTCGCTTAAATGGTGAAGGAAAACATCGTGAGGAAACCTGCATACCTTAGAGATTTTTCTCGACGGTTTGCGAAGTCTTCCAACCCGCACTAGGCTAGCGTGGTGGACTATAGCCTAATCCCTCTCAATCTGAGAGGAGACCTGTGCCCAGCAGTGGGACAGTATATGTGTTGATGATGATAATGAAGTTGTATAAAATAACATACTACACAAAAACTGACCGGTTTGGTAGAAAAACTATCAAAAATTTTGGAGTCATCGAATCGTGACCACTAGACAATCGTGGCAGTGTGTTTATTATGCTTATCTAGTTAGACTAAAATTACCTCAATAGACTAAAGGTCGAGTAAAGTGTTATTGGGTTATTCTATGAAATTTTCAATAATAACTCGGAGTTTGGATATGTTGCCCGGTTAATGGCAATATGCCCCCTATTACATGGGACCTAAACATGCCGGTGAACTGTAGGTGTACATTAGTCTTCCACTCCCTAACCCTTCGGGAAATACCGGCGTCATGTTATATTATGTAGTTAACTAGTTATTTGTCTAATACAGTGAGCTTGCAGTTTCATATCTGGCCTGTAACGAACAAAATTTTTACTTTTTTCTCGTCCATTCTCGGACATCGTAAACAACATCGCAATTTCTACATATTAAACTAAGTAGGCAATCAATAAAAAAGTTTCTTCTATCGAGACGAGGTCTATTACTGTGGTCATTTTCGTTCGTACGTGTCTAATAAAGGAATACAATTTGTAACACAATAAATAACGTTCGGCCTCCATGTCAATATGAGTCTGCTAAAAAAAAGTTTAAAAAATGCTGGTTGTGCAATAAATATAATATCAAATCGATAGTAGGAAAATCGAACAATATTACCAGCGACTATTTTTTGTAGTACTATTTTGTGAATTCAGTCTCAATTTCCCTGAAATCACAATACGAACACGGCACGAACAGCTTTCTGTTAAATTCAAAGAATACGAATTTTAAAAAGAAATATATTTTAAATTAAGAATTGCAAGATCAATTTTATTATAATTTTTTTTAATGACTTCGTCAATAGTCAACCTTGATGTGATATCGTTACTAAAGTATGTATATCATCACGTAATTGCACAGTTTAGTTGCGAGCGACATAGGGTTAGATCGTATCTCGCTGATGTATAGGGATGCTATGCCCCCAAGCCGACGCTTATCGATGATACTGCCGCCGACTTCGCCGATTGCGTATGAGAATAACGCATTATCGATATTCATAATGCTGTCCCTCGTTACGAAGCTAGTAGTTACCCCTGAGATAAGGAGCTGCCATTCATTCATAATGACGTTTGCGCTTAGCGAATGTGTCAATTAAATCTTTAGCAAGATTTAGAGCTCCTTGTTATCTCGATATTGTAGATAGGTGAAGTGCGTAACTTTCGATTTAACTCGAGAAATTGTTCGTTCGAGCTGAATTTAGATAATCGGCAAGTTGGACTTGGCGATGTCTATTGATTTCACTCGGTTGTCATAATTTTGCTATGTAGGCTCGATTTTGCTTCGAAAATACTGCTACATATTTTATTGGAGGCTTTCGAAATGAGCCATTTTATATGAGGCGACAGTCTATGTATTGAAATTTAAGGTTGAACTTGCTACAAACCTGTCTCATTAAGATTTACAACACGTGTTTAAGCATTGATTTCCTTTTAAAAGAAAATAAACTTGTCCCTTAATAATCTCCTCGCGTTTTTGCATCTTACTATATCGTTAAAATATTTTTTAAGCCGAAAAAGCTAAAAAGGCGGTCACCGTCAAGTCTGAACCGAGATTTATAATCGTTGTACCAAAACTTGATTCCTCTACTTTCCGCGGCACGTTTCCCATGACGAATCACGGTTCACACATATTAACAACTTTTTTGTTAAACTTTGAACACGCTCGTATCATTCAAAATTGTTTGTCTGTGTTTCAGCATACATTTATTTACTGTTAAGTCTGTGGTTTAAAGTACAGCCTTTGCACACTCCATGTTCTTCTGTTATGAGTCGGTACTCTTATTCTTTAATCGTATTTGTGATAGCCTCATTAAACTTAAACCGTAATTTTGGTTTAGGTTTGCTAATCAGTCCGAAAATTATTCACTACACCAAAAGTATTAAATTTCGAATTTGAAAATCGAGGTCTGAAGAAGCATGTTTTAAATGTGGCCAATATCATTTACAATTTGCTTCATAAATCGTGTATGGATCTATCACAACGTTGGGTCTCGAGTTTCAAATTCGATATTTGAAGTTTCAAATGCTTTGCAAATAAAAAAAGCGTTCCAAACTGTAGGCGTGCGTGAAAGTTTGTTCGTACTCGCACTGATTGCTATCTCAGTGGGTGTCATAGGTAAGTGCCGTAGATGCTATCGTTCATTGCGTTTCACGTTGCGTCGCATTCATCGATCATGTTGCATAACAAAGCGATAACGTTTAACTAAATGTGCCTATTATTAATTTTCATTTACATCACATGGCTATTGAAGAGATTCAGAATTACAATCGTTGATATATTGCGATAATTATACCGGTCTATTATGTCATGTTATCACATTCTTGCGTAGAGTTTGTCATGTTTAATCGACGATCGTTACATGTAACGTTATTATTAATTACATTAATCGGTCGCAACAATCACGAATTGAAAATCGATCAAAGCAATTAGACCAACTTTTTTGGGTTGTTGTTTCCCAATCTGTATTATAATGGCGCTTTATTAGGATTACCCAACGATTTTATGAGAAAATTAAGTTTTTTTTTGTATTTACTTGTCCCTATTATGTACTGTTTGATAGACCTGTGCTTACGATTAACAAAATTAAATTATTTTTTATAAAAAAATAACTAACTGGTAACCAACCAACCAATCAAAGTTACTATTCGATGTTAGAGAAAACACGAGCGTACCACAAGTCGTCGGCTTTAAAAACAAAAGGCTTGGAAGCGTTCGCCACGGTTGATTAGCCCCCGGAGCGGCGCGGGCGCAACGATGTTACCACCGGGGCGCGACTTATTGCCTTTGTAACTCGACGTAAGCAGTGCACGGGTTGAACGCCACGCCTTCGAGTGTGAATCGTTTGAGGGTTGGATAGTGTGGTACTAGTTTGATAATCGATAGTATTTTATTAAGTCGTTATTTCGAGTTGAATTGATGTAAATAGTAGTATCGATATGAGTAGATAAGAATTATTTACGAACAAGCAAATGCTTTGGAAGAGACTACTTACCAAAGCAGCTAGCCGGTCAAGCAAGGGTCACTTATATTAGTATCACGGGGATTAAAATGCCGAATTGAGTAATTTCCCTGGAATTAATAAATTCATATTTAGACCTCGTAGCAGATCCTAAATAGTTTTTATAATGTGAATTTTCCAAGAATAGCTTTTTAGTCCTGGTTCTAGGATATATTGGGCCGATATTTGCAAATCGAAGAGCTCAATTTTATTATCTGTTGAATATGGAAGAGAGGACTTTTGCTTATCATCTACACGTTCACAATTAGTTACGTCTTTCGATTAAGATACCGTCCTCCGCTAACATAATTCACAATTGAGCTAATTCGTCAAGGCAAGTGCTATTCTGCGTAGTATCGCGGCGGTAGTTCATGCCGTGACACAGCATTAACTATCACGTTCCAATTCCGGTTTGTTTTTTATCCATCAGTAAGTTGCGAGGAATGCTGGCTGGTTATTCTTCAAATTTCGAATGTTGTCTAATTTTAATTATCCACCACCTGTGTAGTGGTAAGCTAAAAACTTTTAGAAGAAGCTTTCTTAATGTTCCTTTTTCGTGTGATGACTTAAATCCATGGATATGTCGAACTCTTACCGACTAAAAACTACACTTTTCTTCAACTGCCTATAATCATCCGTGAAATTTGCCATGTTACCTATCGTAGCTACCTAGCTATCATGACATTATTAGCTTTAAGTAATTACAAACTCGCTGTGTCCCATGCTTTCTTTTATATTGATCTCGTTAATTCTAATCTCTGATATTCCTGAATTTTGTCGTCAGAAACCAACGTTTACATATAGAGTGATGACTACGTCTGTTAGTGAAGTATCAAGTTTCTAGATCTATCAATTTAACATAACATACCATCATGCCTGTATTCCCCGAAGGGTTAGGCAGAGGTGTACTAATGTACACCCACATTTCGCCGATATGTTTAGGTCCCATGTAATAGGGGGCGAGCCTATTGCCATTAACCGGGCACAAATCCGGACTCCGAGCTGCTACTGAGAATTTCATAGCAAAACCCAATAACACTTTGGTCGACCTGGGGATCGAACCCAGGACCTCTAGCGTAGCAGTCCCGCTTAGGACCACTAGACTAATGAGGCAGTATCAATTTGTTTTTTGATATATACATATATATTTATTTCTTCTTTTAATTAGACAAGATATATTTTAGATTTTTCTGTTTTACTGTAAACGGATTCTTTGAGATCAGTGATTTGAAATCAGATTTGGGACGTAGTTTTTTTTGTTCTGAAGTTGATTTTTTGTCTCTGAGAAACTAGCAAGTATGATGGTTGACTCAAGTTTGTAGAATAAACAATCTATTTGATAAAGTACTTTTTAGTTGTAGGGAGGGAATTGGAAATGTCCCCAATAAATATATTAAATGTTGAGGGAAATAACTGTATCTTTTACTATTATTTACAAATATTTCTCGCACATATATCTTCCCCGTGATCCAAAGCAAGATTACTATGTTATAGCCTTACGTAATAAGCCTCGATTGCAGGCAAAACCCGTATTGTATCGTAAAATAATTCTGCGTTAAATCATAAAACGCCCGTAAACTGGCCTCTACTTTGGGAGCCTAAAACAATGGGTCGTTTTCTAATTAATAGG
This sequence comes from Acronicta alni, assembly GCA_964056405.1. Lineage (NCBI taxonomy): Eukaryota > Metazoa > Arthropoda > Insecta > Lepidoptera > Noctuidae > Acronicta > Acronicta alni. The sequence goes on along the minus strand of OZ043927.1, from coordinate 7,590,548 downwards.
TAGAGAATTGACGTGGAACACATTTTCATTGAAATTATATAATAAAACCGGAAACTGGAACAATTGTGAAACGTACCTTAACTAGTTTGTACTTGAGCAAGGTATTAGCTAGAGGTAGCTGGTCGTGGCGAATGTGACGTATTCCATGGTCGTGACATATAAGGAAAGGGAAGGAAACTGTGGATTTTAGTAGGTCCGACATACCCTGCCACCACCCCATAGGGTAGATAATCGATGAAGATATTCCGTACTACATAAAAAAACCGGCGAAGTGCGAGTCGGACTCGCGCACGAAGGGTTCCGTACCAGAGCCCTCTTAAATATTTATTTTATTTAAATTTTATTATGTATTTATTTTTAATATTCACTGTTGCCGTTTTTAATATCGAGCAAAAAGTGGCAATAAAACACGTTTGGTTTATGGAAACCCCCTTAAATATTTATTTTATTCTGTTTTTAATATTTGTTGTTATATAGGCAACAGAAACACATCATTTGTGAAAATTTAAACTGTCTAGCTATTGTATAGCGGTTCATGAGATACAGCCTGGTGACAGACGAACGGATGGACAGCGGAGTCTTAGTAATAGGGTCCCGTTTTTACCCTTTGGGTACGGTACCCTAAAAATATACATACCTGATTGGCGAAGGTGTACTCTTCAAATGACTACTCAATGTCAAGAGTTCGAGGTTTGATTCGTGGCCCTGTATACCCACCGCATACATAAATTGTTTTAATTAACCTCAATCATAATCATAACATGAGGTTAATGTTCTCTTCATAGTTTAAAGGTGAAAAACATTACAAACAAAATTACCTTAAATTGTTTTTACAGTGTTTAATGTTTTATAGTCAATCAACAGTTTACTTTTGACGTTTTAGAATTTATTATAATTAACTTTATAGTAAAACATTGTACGGACTTTTTGAACGTATGGTATATCTTTGTGTTAATGGCGTTAACGTGTCGATCAAATTTTAATAATTATTTATTATGAATGTATTCAGATCATTACCATAATCCTCTGATCGTCTCGGTATTAAAATTGATATTCAGATAGACACCTTTATTTAGATATGAATAATTACTACAAAAAGTTCAGGAACAGCGCTACCTAATCCAATAGCATTAGTCACAGTTTTTATCCCTCCTATATTATCAAAATCATCATAGCACAAAAAGTTTTGGTAATACCTATCGCAACACTGTGCGATGTATAAGAAATTTTGTACCAAACCGCGATCGCAACGCCCAGTGTGCCGTTTCACCAACTCGGATGCCAAAAAGATAAATTATAACGTGCAACTGTTGAGACAGCGTTCATAGATTGGAACGAGATGGGTTCGTGTTCATAAGTAAGAAAGCTTTGTATTGGTGAATGGGTATCGTTTTTTTTCTAACCCCTTCTTTAATGATAGCCGACTGTACCACACAGCTGAATTTAGATTGTATTTCGTGCTTGCGATAATAACGGGCATTTGTTTAAACTTGCAATTATTAACGTTGACTTTTGCTTAATATAATAGATATTTTTGCCTTATTAACCGGTCCTAGGTTTGATAATTAGGTCGAGAAAAGTACCTAATATTGGGTTTTTCTATGAAATTCTCAGTAGCAGCTCGGAGTTTGGATTTATGCTCGGTTAAAGGAAATAGGCTCGCCCCCTATCCAACGTACCTACTGGCAAACTGTGGGTGTACATTAGTATACCTCTGCCTAACCCTTTCGGAAATACAGGCGTAATAGTATGTTTTATAATAACTGAAGTATAAAATGTTACGATAGTAATATATAACAAAAAAAAAAATATCAATGGGTTTATATTGTTGTTATATTTCTGTTATAAAAAGTTTCGAAACAAAATGTTACAAAGGGAAGTAATCAAAGAGAAATGTCACACTTAAACATTGAGAATATATCAAATTAACTCTAAGAACAATACAGTAATTTTTCCCGTAAAACTGTGACCCCGATTCCAACGCACGCGAGTTATAAAATTTAATATGTAACGCACTGAAACCGTGAAATTAATTTTACATGTAGATAACAAAACAAGAGAGGCTAGGAAACTGACCAATGAGCGAGACGTAGCTGCCAGTCTTATGAAGACGTCTGACGTAAGAAACCCAGTTTGAAAATAGAATACCTAGTGCTACTTTTTTGATGCTAATTGGAATGAACACAGAATAATGGTGTTGCCAGTGAAAGTGACTTACATAATGTTAATTTGTACACACGCCGACTAATCATACGAAAAAATGAATTTAGTCGAACAAAAATAATTGCAAACGATATTGAAGTTATCAACACATTCAATTTAAAACCGGATAAGTTTTAATTCGGTAACACATACTTGGAATAATAAAATGAATTTTAATTAAAATCTCATGTTCATCGATTGGATTGTAATACTTAACAATGTTTTGAGTGCAAGTAAACGTAATCCGATTGCGTGTTTAATATTAAGATATCAAATGTATGAATTATTTTATAAACGTTAACACTTATTATTAAGTGTACGTAGGTTATTTAAAAGCGCTCTTTTTGCGCAGGTTCTATTCGGTTTTAAAGTCTCTTTGATTACTACAAATGCAAGTAATATATATACACATGAGAAAAAAAAATGTCATTGAAAGTGACTGCCAATTTTTTTTTTTTTCCTGATAACAAATAGATAGTAACCATTGGGTATATAAAATGATAAATTAGGGAAGTATTAATCTTTGAAATACTGCGAGTTTACTAACTAATAATAAAAGTTAATCTTCACTTTGCTGTTATTTATGATTAACTGTAGTTAATACAGTATTAGTAAGTAACTTTAATTATTAAACACATCAATTCAGCTTGACATCCTTAAATGGATGACGGTATTGATGGATGCGTGGTTCTTTAATTATGTACTTGTAATCTTTTAAAAAGCGTTCCGATTCTGTATTTTTCTACAGGTAAACCATAAAAATTTACAGAAAGAAAAACCCACTTCATTTTGGTAGAGTATTTCCGTCGAAGATAGTTCGAATTTTTACGGTCTATCTCGACAATCTTTCAATTAAATAAAACAAAGAGGCGATAAAAATTAAAAACAGGACCAATTTAATAAAATTATAGGTACTTAATTTATTTATTGACGTTGGAATATACTGTTCTTAATTTGAAGCAACAGTGCTTTGTTTTTTATAGTTATTGTTTATATTTGATGTATGTATGGCAGAGCAACTATGATCATAATGATGGTAATATTTCCCTACAAATTGTACTAAAATGTGTCTAGTTCATACCGTATAATGCACCCTACTAAACAATACCGTTACTTGGAGTTATTGACCTCTAATCTACTGTAAAGGTAACTAACTGTAATCAAATATTTAATTTGAACCAATCGTTCGTTTTCCACATACAAAATTGACCTGTCGTGTAACGGATAATTTACTATTTTGGGAATTAAATCTTTTGTTGTTTTATACCAGAAAATTGGTGTTTAAGAATAATTGTTATAAAACAAGTTTGTGCAGTTTTCAGTCATAATCAAATCGTATTGGTATTTGTTTGTCTAGGTATTTCTAAAGATTTAATTGCGTGTGTAACCTATGCACCTACATTTATAGGTAGTAAAACTAGACGTTCAAATTGCACTGTTAATTAAAAGTTACGAAATTTAAATAACACATTTGTATGATCTGCACACTGTGCATTTAATTAAAACCGTAAAAACAAAATATTTTAAAAGATTTTATCGACACAGTGAATGGAATAAACTACCGCATTTGTGCATACGATTGATTACTCAAGCATTCAATTTCGAACAAAGTACAGACAACCCTGAGAAATGAACTTGACGATTGCGCGGCACGGCTGCGCAGGCGCAATAACCGCCGGCAGAGCAATGAGGAAGCGGCGAGTTGTCGCCCGCAACCCGCGAGCGGTCGGGCCCTTCGCTGCTCGGTTAATCACAAACCCACGTAGATCCGCTTTAATCGCTTCAAATAAATAATGGTTCTCGATTAAAACTCGATTTTGTTTTGAATGATAGCACACGAGTGGCGTTTGATTGTCAATAAATTCGTATTTTGCTGGTGGTCGTTTCGGGGGAGTATTTATATCACTACCAGCTGCCGCATTTCTCTCTGACAGAGACAGCATGGTCAGTTATAGCTAAGTAATGTATGTACATACTATTACAATACAATAAAATATTTTTATTTGTCTGAATACGGTTATAACAGGCATAAAATTAGAAATGTATATACATACATCATATTCTATCATTTGTGGCGTGCAAATTAACAAAATAACAATTATATTAAAATTATATTGCCAGTGGAGCTGAATGGTTGTCAATTTCAATTGTAAATATATTTTACACGCGTGATTTATTTCTTGGAATGTTTAGTATACAATACAAACGTACTGTTTAGTTAAATTTTTTTAAACATTAATATTTAATTATACAATTAAAAGAATAGCGTCACAATTCCATACAGAAACATTCTCACACTATAAAATCGATCGGGTGTCGTTTGTCTATTGAAAACAAATAAGGGAAGGCATTGTTCAGTTTTTACAAGCGAGAACCGATGGTACCGAGGTGTAAATATGTTTTGCCAGAGCGAATCATCCGCAATGAAGCGGATATTACAGAGACTCCGAAGAAAGTTCCCACATGGGTAAGCAAGCAAAAAGCATAGATAAATAGTAAGTTTCCTGTATACCTAGGTCCTATACAGGAAAACCTGTAATTCTGCGGTATTTTAGGCAACCTAGGGTTATGTTTTTATAAGAATATTATATGTATACCTAAGAAGATCCCACCATTATGCGGAAAGTGGTAGTGGTGGTGATTTTACTCGGTATGCTGGCCATCTGGCCGGAGAGCCCAACATGCCTAACCGTCCCGCATCCCCGGGTGGGGCAGCATTCATAACGAGCATTTCTCCACCCAAAAAAAGGTCCTATACAGGAAAACTTGTAATTCTGCATTATTTTAGGCATCCTAGGTTTATATGATTTTGTAAGAATATTATATACTTATGCCTTTTTTTATATTACGGAAAATCCATATGGATCATCGCCCAGGGAGATGGCAGGGTACGTCGGGCTCCTACGGACTAATAATAGCACTTGCCTTCTCTAGCCCTTGAATACTATATTAAATTTGATAATGATTTGAAACGTGACACTTAATAGCTACTTAAATGTCACGGCCAGGGAATTCGTGACATTCTCCACGTCCGTGACAGTCTGTGGTCCAGGCTCGCTGGAAGCCTTCGAGGAGGTACTATAAGCCTACGTAATAGTCCAAAACAAGTGAAAAAATTCCGAAATATGCACGGTTATGAACAGAAATGAACATAAACTTCAATCAACAAAGCTAAAAGGTAATTTAAAATAGCACTAATTATAAAGTATTAGGTATTTTATTTCTGAAGAAGCGATAAAGTTTAATCATTATTAATTTATCTTATAAGTATAAAAATCTCGTTGTAAAGTAAAATTCTTTGAAATGCTAATATTTCTAATAGTTGTTGTTTTTATTAAAACTAAAATTAGAAGTAATCAAAAATTTATTGAAATTCTACGGGATTGCTTAAGAACTGCGTTATAAAGGGATTTTTATTGCAGAAGTATGATTGCTAAGGGAAAAATTAACGAGGCGAACATCCAATGTAATTTTTCTATATTTAATATTTTTTTATTATTATAATTGATATTTAATGCTCGCCACTTTATTGAATGCAGTAAACGAACAGACTCAGAAGCTGAGTGCTCTTGACGTTTTGTTTTCAGTAATTGGCGCCAAATACCGGTTTACTAGCTAGCTGCTATTGGTATCACTTATAATTAAAAGTAACGTTTCAATATAATTAGAATTAGTTGAAATTATGCGGCCGCGTCTATATTCCCGGACTCATATTACCTAAGGTAAGAGCGAACAGGCATATTCTGGCGTGTTCCACCCGAATGTGGAATCCGTCCGACGCGAGGTCGAAACCTCGTCGTCGCTTACCATCAGGTTCTGATGTCGAGACATCGAGACTGAGATCAAACGCAAACCCATCAACAATAAAAATACCAAGGGGCCTCTACGCGTTGGACCTGTGTCCCCGCGCATGCCTGCCAAAGGACCGGATGTCTTCCTCACGGGAGATATGCCGAGATATCCAAAAAGGAGATACAAATAATAATAATAATTCATAATTATGATTTAGATAAGACCTAGATAGTGCGACGATGTCGTAAAGGTGGAAGGCAAGATATGGTCAAGAATAAGTTTTACCTAATAGATCGTCCGCCATTTGGGGTGGCGGTAGGGTAAGTCAAACTCCAAACTAACAAACCACATTTACCTTCAATTACCCCATAGTCATCATAGCCATCCATGTAAATCCATGTAATTCGCCAAGACATAGACAAGAGTACTTTTTTTTTTATTGCGAGGAGTAAGCCTTCAAAAGGCTGCCAGCCTTCTAGGGGACAGGCTGGGGTATGTGGGATTTTTACCGCACTAAAACCCCCCCGTTGGCCATCTTCAGCACAATATTGGGGGGCTCCGGGAACAGACGTAGTCTTCCGGAACCCTTCCTGTGTCACGCCTGTTAAGGCCCGTCCCAGGGAGACAAGAGTACCTAGCCCAGAGCAGAAACGAATGGAAGATGTATGAAGGGGTGATGATGAATATGACTTCGATTTACATGCAAAAATATAAGTATGTATGTATGTATTATGTACTAGCTTCTGCCCGTGACTTCGTCCGCGTGAAAAAGTTCCTTTTAATGATCGTTGTAATTTGGTTATTTATCTCAAAATCGTTATAAATTATAGCCGATACCATGTTATTCTGATGTATAAATAATAATACTGTAAAGTTTCATCAAAATCCGTTCAGTAGTTTTAGCGTGAAAGAGTTACAAACATCCATCCATCCTCACAAACTTTCAAATTTATAATATTTGTAGGATGTACAAGTCTACAATCATATTTCGGCAATGTTACCAACACCTTACAGTATTTATGAAATTAAATGGAAATTGCTATAATAATTCTAGTTAAGCAAAAAGCTTTCCACGGGGGTCAAGATTTAGCAATAACTCCGGTTTACAGAGTCAAACACTAAATGGTACAACTTTCAAACAACTACATTTGATTGCACGATGAAAGTGGCAAGCTTACAGCATCAATTAAATGTAACCAACACATAGACACGAGAATACTTGTTATTGTAATAAAGCAAAACCTGAAACTACTCATTAGGCTAGTGGTTAGCGCGACTGCTACGCTTTAGGTCTTTAATTCAATTCCCAGGTCCAGCAAAGTGTTGGTTTTCAATGCATTTCTCGGCAGCAGCTCGGAGTTTGAATTTGTGCCTGGTTAATGGCAAAAGGCTCGTCCCCTATAAAATAAAACGTAAAGGTACCGACGAAGTGTGGGTGTTCATTAATATACCGACGCCAGCAGGACAAGATATCCAAAACTGTAAAATTTTCCTAATGGAATATGAACCTTATTGTTTTGTATTCAAGTTGAAAATCAATCAAACAAATTTCACCTACTTCCATTGGTGAAGCGGCGAGAGATAGCCGACCTAACGTATATGTTGAAAATTATTTCAAGTTATATCGATTGTTTCCGAATTCTCTCTAAAATTGGATTCAATACCCCATTTAGGGCCATGCGGCAATATATACTTGTTAATATACGTATCTTCAAACTACCGGCAAAACTCTTTCCTTTGGCGAGCAAGCACGACTTACAAATCTCACAACTTTGATGTTTTCAATGTGAACTTGGCAATGATGAGACGCTTGTTGAGCAGTGAGTTTTTCGATAAGTATAGAGTGTGATCTCTTATTTAATTGCTTTTTCTCTTGTTTGTTATATTACATGTAACTGAGTTAGGTACTTAACTAATTAGTAAATAAGTACACTATCTTATATCTAAAGTAAAATAGCCTCTAATTAAAATCTTACAGTTCTACTTCATTTAATATGTGGAATGGAGTATAGCTAGCTCACTTATTTACTTATGTATAATGTATCTTGGTTAGTCTTAGTTGTCCACATAGGTTATGTAAGCTGAATCTATCAGTGAAGACCGTTAATTGGCTGTGTAAGGCATAAGTTATAAAATGTTCAAATGCGTGAGAGCCCATGATTCGGGATTTGATTCTCGTGATTTAACTCGGCATATGATCATAAAGCTTGCGCATGAGTCCGAAACAAGTGGCACAATCCCGAAATATGCACGAAGGTAAAACTGTAAACAAATATAAATGCGCCTCAAGAAAGTAATTAATGTACACATAGTTAACTTAGTTACGTGTTGGTAAAACAGCCGTTAAAAATTAATTTAAATAAACCGTCGAACCACAGTTAACTGTATTCATAAAACATGGTTAAGAGAAACGAACTTTACTTGTAAAATAACGTTGGTGAAACAATGTAAATCACAACGTTTCAGTTTTGCACTAAGCGACTCTCGTAATTCTGTTCGCTTCGAAGCTTTAGCAAGTTTATGTTTCATTGTATGTAATTAGGAATACGTGCTGAGGTTACTAAATTTTCAATTTGGTTTACACTTAAATTATGAAAACATTTTCTCATTTTTTGTTTACAATCTAAATGATTAAATTAAATGATGATTAAGTCTCATTATGTCTAGCCAGGTGATATAGCCTTTGGACTGACAAGGCAAAGGTTTCGAGTTCGAATCCAAGGCACGCACCTATGACTTTTCGAAATCATGTGCGTACTAATAATTAATTATCAGTCGCTTAAACGGTGAAGGAAATCATCATAAGGAAACCTGCATACATGACAGATTTTCTCGACGGCGTGTTAAGTCTGCAAACCTGCATTAGGCTACCGTGATGGACTAGCAGTGCTAGCCCAGCAGTGGGACACTATGTGGGCTGATGATGATGATGTCTTTTTGTAAGCATTTCAGCTGACCATAAGACAGCTGTTAAGTAAGAGTTCGAAGTTAAAATCCAAAATAATAATGTAGGAATAGGAATAAATCACTAACATTCTTAATTCCACCTAGAGGACACAGTGCCCCCTCCATGTGCTGAGCCACCGGGGTGGATTTAGTAGGCAAGAATCCCACGATTCCCAGTTTCATCCCCGTGGACCGATAGCCTTTTCCCCCAGTAAACAAAAAAAGAAAAATAATAGTGTAGGAAATTTTAACTCCATAACCTCAGAATCGTCAGCAATGTTTGCTTTCTCGGGACTGTTGAGGCACAAACAATACTCCTAAGTTCCTAGCCGGGTCAGTTCAGTGACTGAATGTTTTAGCGGAAACAGTCAATTGTATAGGCGTACTGTAATTTTATTTAAGAGGCTGTAGAGGCGAAAGCACGAAGGTTGTAACATTCGACACAGTCAATTAGCTGTAAAGCTATAAATGTCGAAGCAATGGAATCGTTGAATAAAAGTAAATATTGGTTTGTAAATTAACCTGCATGCCTGAGAGATTTTCTGAAAGGCGTGTTAAGTCTGCCAATCCGTACTAGGACAGCGTGGTGTCCTATAGCCTAATCCCTCACAATATAAGAGACGACTAATGTGATGAATCAACATGAGTGTTTGTGTTTGTCTAGGTGTTTCTTTGTAAGTACACGTGTAAATGTCTTCATTGTCTAGTTCCCATAGTACAAGCTCTGCTTAATTTGGGAATATAGATCTTGCTATGTAAATTACCTCAATAAAGTATTTATTTAACTTACTGGATTAAAACTAAATCGGATTAATTGTTCTCCAAAACTAAAGTTTAAGTTACGACTTTTTACAGCTGTAGGAACATTTTTATTTAATTAGTTAGTTTGATGCAGTATCATAACTCATAAATGTTGGTGCTGTTCGAACTGCCATGTCGAAGCTCTCGTGTTCGAATCCAAGGCACGCACCTCTGACTTTTCGAAATCATGTGCGTATTAATAATTAATTATGATTTGCTTAAACGGTGAAGGAAAACATCGTGAGGAAACCTGCAAGCCTTAGAGATTTTCTCAACGGCGTGTGAAGTCTGCCAACCCGCACTAGTCCAGCGTGGTGGACTATAGCCTAATCTCTCTCATTCTGAGAGGAGACCCGTGCCTAACAGTGGGACAGTATATGGGTTGATGATGATGATGTAGGTGGGAATGTAAATACATATTTTAATTTAAATACATCGATTCGAAAACATAGATTTTAATGTTTTAGGTACTACTACGTATTTTCTGGGACAAGACGGAGGTATAGGTAGTGCATATATTAATAATATAGGGAATGAAATATACTTGTATAATTAGATAATATAATTGCCGAAAATTTTAAATATATACATCTAAGTAGGTGAGTAACATAGAAACCTTCTTTAGAAATATACGAGTAATTACATAGAACGCCAGCTATTTCAAATTAATTCTTGGTCCGACCGAATAACGAACAGGATCTACTCCAACTGGTTTTCAGAGATAACTTGCTAATTCTCTTCTTATTGAATTAAAAAGAAAAAGTTTCAATATCCTGCTGCCAAGGATCTTTTAAGGCGCATTTACATGTGCAATAATAGTCTACTGAGGGCAGAGTAGTGACGACACAATTTTAATTAGGTATTCTTTGTAGAAGATGTAGGTAAATGTATAAAGAATTGGTACTCACTTGCTCATAATCCTTTAATCCCGAGGTGCGTCAGTAGTTAAACTCTTCGTTTAAGTTAACTTTTAACACTCATTTAACTCTAGCACTATCTTTATGAGTACCTACGTATATTTAGCACTATGACATGTTCTATAAAAAGAAGAAAAACACTTAATATTAATTATAATGTAACGAAGTCTAGAAATTTCACTTAATTTTACAAAAAAAAAACTCAATTTAGATGAACATTGAAATAAAAATACTTTTTACGGATTTTATCGCGTAATATTATTAATCCCGATGTTTCGGACTCTTTACAGCGTCCATGGTCACGGGTAGACTGAGGTGGAGGCCGTCTTGGTTTTATAATACAATTACTTGCAGCTACCCTACATTTTTGTTTATTATGGCTATCCGATTCACGTAGAACGAGCTGACCGTATTCTATGGTCTTGCAGTTGTAGGCCTGGATTTCGATATAACAGAATCTAGAAAGAATAGATTCGTGTAAGTGTCAGAATCCTGGCTATAATTTAGACAAACGGATTTTTAAAAATTATAAACATTTTTGATTTAAGACTTATCTCCCTGTCGAGTGTGTTTTGTTTGTGGTGAATATTTTCATTACTCAATTCGTTTATTGCACTCCACAATGTTAACTGTATTAGAAGAACTAGCACAAAGAATGTGCCCAATGTAAGCCAACCTTTACTATCGATACGCTTGCATTTATTCATATCGTATTTAACTTCCATTATCCGTTGTGAATGGTACCATTTACATAATAAGAGGATTACATCTACAACTTATATTGCTATCTACAGATTGTATTAAAGATAGCTCACGAATATTAATAAAGCCGAACAAATTATTGAAGGTATATAATGCTAAAAAAAATTGAAAGATAAGATTCACTGTTGGCAGAGGTTTTAACAGATCTTGGCCTTGCCCTAAGAGTACGGGTGACAAAGGGTAATAATTAGGTAAAAACATCCTTTTCTTTTCGTGTTGCCTGCCAATCGTACCTGTAATAACATGGTGATAATGACTAATATATCTTTTGACGAGTAATTGCCATCACTATGCACTGCCTTTAACTCTGCCGGCTCACGGACGAGGTGCCATAGATTGACTAACCTTTCAATTTTAAATTTGGAATAGCTGATGAAAAAAAGGTTTGACTGTTTGTGTAAACATATTATTATGTGATGTTCGTTTGTTAAAACCTCATAAGAATGAGTCCTTTGAGTTCTGGGTAAAAATCTTTTTTTGTCTATACTTCGACCAAAACGCACTTTGGCTATTTCAAATGCCAATTTCTCAACTATGTTGGGGTCGGCTTCCAGTCTAACCAAATGCGGCTGAATATCAATATGTTACACAAAGCGACTGTCATCAGACCTCCCCAACCCAATTTCTGGGCAATACCGATATCCTGAGGATAGACTGGTTGTCAGGCTTTTTGGGCTTTGACTACTACTAACGATTGTCATAGGTTTTCGCATGAGAACCGGGACCGACGGCTTTACGTGCTCTCCGAGGCACGGAAGGGTCCCGATATGTTAAGAATGGTCACCCATCCCTGTGGATGGGTGGACCCATTCCCTGACCGCGGCCGGCGCAGCTTAACCTTGCAGATCGCTAGCTACGTGCCCCTCAAATTCTAATTTACATAATACGTAGGTATTAAAGCTATAAATACTTTTCATCTGTAGATTGCATTAAGATAGTATCCGATTAGAAATGAAGCTTATCGAGGTTTTATTGAGAAATATAAATATTATGCGTGATCTGTGATCTGCCAGCATTTTAATGAGTGTTAATATACATACATAAATGTTTGGACAGACAGTTCATGAATAATGTATGTAGAATGATAGTTGATTATTTATTGCAAATAACCGTCGACTAGACTACTAACCAGACATAATAGTAGAGTAGTATCTCTGTCATTCAAATGAAACTATTTTTACCGGGAAATGTTCAAAATTTGAAAACAGAAAACTTAAACTTGTTTTCTAAATACCAAGGAGTAAATTTTTTAAAGAGGTTGATTACTCCAAAATAATTAATCACCATCATCAACTCATATATTGTCTCACTACTGGGTGCGGGTCTCCTCTCAGAATGAGATTGGTTAGACTATAGTCGACCACGCTGGCCTAATGCTGGTTGGCAAACTTTACACGCCGTCGAGAAAATCTCTCAGGCATGCAGGGTTTCCTCACAATATTTTCCTTAATAATTGATATAATAATAATAAATTTATTCCAAAAAATATGTAGTTGATAAAAAATACAATATAAATATTACACATTGTATATGTATTATTTGGTGCCTGTACTAGGTTAACCCTGTTACAGGAACATAATTATAAAATTATATCATATTTATTGATATTATATTGTTAAAGTAAATCTCTGTCATATTACACTGGCTGTGGTTTCATAACAGGTCGACAACCTGTCACGTGATGTTATAATTTTTACTAAATTAACCGCAAACTACGCCGATGCCCACTTTGCGGTTGTATTAGGAGTAGCCCTTCGTACTTGAAAGATTTATTGGAATAGATACTTATTATTAGATGGGTTGTGTTTCTTCTATATCTAATAGCGGTTTTCCGGACCATGCCAGCTTCCTGATAGATCTAAAGCACTTATTAAAAAGAATTGGTAAATAATGTTAAAAAGCATATACGAGTACATTACCTAACCTTAAAATATTATTTGTCTGATGAGTGAATCCTGCGATTGTACCCTGGAAATAGATCTAAGGACCTTGTCCTTTAATATTCAAAATTCCCACTAAATCTTAGTTGAAGGTTCACCCGATGACCTTCCAAGCAGAATTTTTGGTAGATAAAAACCTCATTAGTACATAAAACATAATGAAACCCTTTACAGCGTCCATGGTCACGGATAGTCTACCCGTAAAAAGTAGTTTTTTTTAACATCTAATATCAGTATCAGAAATCAATAAATACCTAAAGCCTTAGCAAATACTTAGGTGTAACTACGATTTTCACCTGTCTTGCCCACATTTTCCATAAATGCTCCTTTACATTAATTAATTTTGAAAGTCCAGGTGTTGACGTCACACTCGAATAAATAAGTTCATTCTTTAAACAACACGTGTACCATTGGGGTGGATAACGTCACGGCATGTGGCGCCGAGAGTGAATGAGCGTGGTCACACCCCGGAAAATTGTTCACTCGTTCACAAACTATCGCTCAACTTGATGAACAGATTAGAGTATTATTTACATGCATTAGTAACGCAGTTTACGCATGCACCTGTTCCTGTTGCTGAATGAAAGATCCATTTGGTCAAAGTTATACGTGGTGAAGTGGAGTTTGATTTTCAAAGGAATAGGTGCGTTCGAGCTACTGAATTGACTTTGGAAATGTGAATATTGTGATTATAACATTTCGCTAAACTGACATGGATTAACTGCCTCGTTAGTTTAGGTGTCCTAAGCGCAACTGCTACGATTTGGATTTTTGGCCGGTTAATGGCAATACGGTCGTCCCCTATTACATGGAACCTAAACATACCGGCGCAATGTGGGCGTACAAAAGTACAGGTACACCTCTACCTAACCGTCAGGTATCTTCTTGAGGAAAACCGTCATGTTGTAAGTTTGCGGTGAGGTCCTGAGTTTGGCTCCCAGGTCGAAGTGTAATTGAGTTTTCCTATAATTTTGTTTTAACAAATTCTCAGTAGCAGGCAACAGGTTCTCCCTATACAACATGGGATCTGAAAACATATCAGCGAATGGTGGATTAGCACACCTTTACCTAACCCTTTGGGGGCTACCGTTTTTATATGCATAGTGACATCAATAATACGCCAAAACTTGTAAAACACCAAACCACACCTAAATATTTTAAACTCGAGCAAATTTACTGCATTTGAATTTGGCTACATTTTATTTCTGTCTAGACAGATTCCTTTCTAAATAACACGTAAGTTCCAGCTAAATAAGTATTGCAATAATTATTTTAATCAATTGTATCGTTTACTTATCAACTGAATTGAAATAAACTACTAACAGGTAGATATAGAATTAATTGACAACATAATTTATATGATCCAGATATTAACAAGTTTTTTAGTGTTTAGTAAACAGAGTTCAAACAGTAGATGTCTACATGACACACCCTGTTCGCGGGCATTCCGATATTTACGCTACGTTGGAATGTGGCGTTGCTTCAGATTTAGACCCTATTTAATATGTCTAGGTTGACTAAGAATAAATTAATATCTAGTGACAGGGCACTCCTTTCGTCGTAGCAACTAAAAGTCATTAGCATATCGTAATCAATTCAAGACTTTTATGACAGATAAAAGAGCTTTTTACAGCGTAAAGTTTTGAAGAGGCAGATCGATTTTGCACTTACTGTTTCAAATTATACTTTGTACCAAGTTTGGAAGATGATTATTATTCTTTATACATATTTGCTCGACATACACATTTTCACACATCTATCAATTGGTAGGATCAACAACCAACCGTTAGAGATGAAACAGCTTTCTGGGATAAAAGTTGTATTTTCAATCCCCACAAGCAGTTAGTCACTGCATCTTACGGATCGTCTATTGTTTAGCAGTCAACCTCTATAGCTTGAACTAACATTGTGTAGGTTCGGACAGCTAAATGCCCATGTTTATCATCAATTAAAAACACCTTATACACTTAAACAATGACCCGTTAACGCAATTATCGAGTAAATAAAGGTTCTTTAATAACAAAATGTATAATAGATAATTTGTCATTTTCTATAAAAACCATGTGACTATACATTCAATATAATTGTTCAATTAACATAAATACTATAGAAATGTTAAGTTGTCAATTAGTCGTCACGTGATCATGTTGATCATTGTACTTCATAAATGACAAGCAACATCATTGGGTAGAATCGGTTCTAATTATGCTACGTCACAATATTAGATAGTTGCGGTGTACTAAGCCAGCACAATTGAGGTGAGCAACCTCGCCATCCCATTGTCACCCGTTGACATGTGGGAATGTAAAGTGAAGCGCATATTTGTGGAGAGTTACTAGCACAGACTAGTTTAATGTTCAAGACACTTAATTAGTTGGTTGAACATCGTAAACAGAGCTGAGCTTTACGATTTCTGCGGTTAAAGATATTTATTTTGATTAAGATGGGATAGTACCTATTACTGTTTATTTGCATTTACTGAGATTGCAACAACTTTGATCTTTTTTGCTCAAACCATAACCCAAATCCAGCAGTTCTAGATAAATAGCTTTTTTTAATGGGCTGAGTTAAAGTAATTCATGTGTATATAAAAGGGAGTAATAATAAGTTTGTAATTCAACAGCAGTTCCGACTGATGCTAGAACGAATGATTCTAGATGATTGGCACAGAGGTAGGATGTCTCATGCAGGGGGACACGTTGATTGTGTGAAAATAAACATATCAAAATTATGCTTGGAATATTATGTTTTCGAGTTGGTGAAAGCTGTATCAAAACTCAAGCAGGAGACGGTTTGTAAGAATAATCTAAAAGAACAGACAAAATCAGCAGAATTGTAGATCGTTTTATATAACAAATGTCGTAACAAACAAGAATTTACATTAACTTAACTAACCCTGATGATATTCCATTTTGTTGCTAAGTAAATTGCCAATCGAAATCAATTAAAGAACTCTAAATGAACACAAAGTAATAAAGTAACGATAAATAATTATAGGTTTACGTTCGTGAACGCAGGCCCAACCTCAGCGTTAGAACACAGTTCAATAGCTGAGATCGTAATCGCAAAGGCCATTCAATACGTAATTGATACTCGAGTTATGTTGTCAATAGACATTGTAGTCAAGTGTATCGTGACAGTTAAGGAGAACTGCTGCATTAATTATTATCATAGAAAGCGGTGTGCATAAACTAAAGCTATTGCGATGACGTGCAAGAAAATCTGATTTTAATGCAAATTGAATTGTATGCAGCTTAGGAAGATCCTGAGCAAATAATTAAATGCATTGCTCGCATTACTCTTGTAACTAAAATAAAATAAACGAAACTATGCAAGTCACGGCGCATAATTTTATAACAGGCAACTATGTTTCAATAGGGTTTTGCTCTGGTGTTCTCGGTACATTGTAAGTTTTTTTGTGCAGCAAAATTGATAAATTACTAGTTATTATAGGTTTTATATTGAGTTCTTCTGGAAGTTCCATTCGGAAGTGTTTCGTTTCCCTGTGAATAGCTTCAACAAATTGATTTACATACTCGTGTGTAATGCGTTTAACGTTACGTGAACTTATAAGACAATGGGTTATAATTTTTGTAGATCGGTTAGAAAGGTGGATTTTCTCTAATTAATAACTATGTTTTTATTTTTTAATCTTGTTTATCTCACTTAAGCGAGTGTTACAAAGAGATAAAGGGTTTTTTTAACAGACTTGGAAAAGGAAGAGGATCTCAATTCGACTGTTTTTTTTTTATGTTTGTTACCTCAGAACTTTGAGAAGAAGAATGAAGAATTTGGTCCAGTTCTGACAATGGCATCCATGAGAAAACCATATAAATCTTATTTTTACACACAATGCTTGAAGTCGGTTTTCTTTTCCTAAAAAGTTATTAGATAGAAAATGTTCTTCGCATACCTAATAATTATTATTATTTATTGGTCTGAATGTTAAAATGTTATAAGTAGTACCTACTTATGAGGCCTTTTTCAGTTTTTCTGTAATAAGTATCTTTTGTGCAAACATTTGTTTAAAATTCACTACACAATTTCTTCGATTTATAAATTCTGAGTGCAAATAGATATTTATGCAAGGGGACTGCATAAACACATGTAGTCGGCAAGTAATTCAAATCATTTGTATGACAATATCTCCATTGTATGGGAGTCGGTGGAGTTATCACATATTATCGTGTCCGCACCGGGAGCTTGCGACACAAATAACTAATAGTTCTAGTGTGCTGCTTGAATGTAAATGTTCAATGCTAACTCGTGAAATTTATGAAATAGAATATGTACGGAGAGCATTGTTGGTGGTTGACCACTTTTCGACCCTATCCTCATAGTAATAAGGCTGAAAACTGGGCGAAAGCCTAGATTCTCGACTATATACGTTTCAGCTTACATTTTCTTATCTTACTTGAAGTTTGTCAGGGAATTTGATGTTGATTTTATACCTCAACCCTAGTCAAATATCTTTCTATTCGACGTTTGTCACGTGGAATACGTCACAAGGAAATTTCTACTTCCCCGAGGAGTGAAAAATAGGTGGCGTATCTGAAACGTAGCTACAAGTAGAAATATAATTTATAAACATCGTGTATGTCAAATCGTCACAGCAATCGAATCGATATGTATCGATATTAACACAAGAGTAGGTACTCGAATACACATGAATGCTCCGAATATAGCCTGCAATAGATAACGGGACCGTTAACACAATTGTACCTATCGGACAGTTATGATGTGTGTGCGCTGTGCGCACAAAGAAGTTCCCACTTGCCATTGTTTATTGATGTGATTGATATGATATTCATGTGAACTTATACTCAGAGGGGGCAATCATTAGGAGAAATATAGACGTTTGTGAAAAGACAGTTCTAGATTTGGTATTGAATATATTCTAGATTGGAGATAGCAATACTATCATCGTCAACTCATATGCTGTCCAGCTGCTGGGCACGGGTGTTCTCTCAAAATGAGAGGGATCAGGCTATAGTCCACCACGCTATGCTAGCCTAATGCGGATTTGCAGACTTCACACGCCGTCGAGAAAATCTCTCAGGCATGTAGGTACACATTAATTTAGATAATTATTATCACAAACGAACGTATCCTTATAACTAACGTCTAAAAAAGAGAAAAACAATAAATTTGAGTAAGGTAATTGGTATTAATAAGCTATTACAAGCTTTCAAATAGGTTTTCGTCTGTTCGAGTTTTGCTTAAAGTTTGAATTGATTTTGGTATTTAATGAAAATCTATCTACCATAACTAATCTGTCTTGAAAATAGCCATATAATATCTCTTTTAAAGGTAACAATAATACTGTACAATTGAAGTTAAGCACCTAATCTATGAGATCATTATGGTTTTTGAAAATTGTTTCCCATAGAAATAAGTGTAAAGCTCTGTACTCACATACGGTTTTACTCGATCGAGCAAACACGTCGAATAAACATCGTTCGAAAAAGTTGTGAGTTTTGCGGTCCACACGTGAATTTTTACTCGTTATAGAGTGAAACTATCGATTATTATCGAATGTGGGTACGGAGCTTCAGTAGGCTCGTCATTCATTGGTAGCTAACCCTCATTCAGACGGCATCCTGTGTGTGCCATTCCTTTTATTGTACAGTCTGAGTATGTACATTAAGCGCGTAATTCAAGAGAAACGTTTAATCTAATTACGGTGGCGCCTACAGCCTACAGTATACTGAATGGACGTGCAACTATTCAAAAATACTCTCAGAACGAATAAAATAAAATCGATCAACTTCAATCAGTGGTTTTAATTTATCGTTAAAGACGGTATAGAATCGTATAGTGTAGTAAATAATTAAGTTAATGGTGTTGCCACTTAATTTATTACGTGTTGAAATTCTGCGGTTGGATTTGGTTAGCTCTTCAGGTATTTTCCCAGTACATTGCTAGACAGAGTTTTGTCTATCAATTTATTATTTTGTTTAGTCTGATTTGCGAAGTTTTTATATTAGTTACGGGTAATGCTGGCAGTAATTGGATTCAGGTCTCTTCTTTGAAAGAAAGACTCCCGGTATTTATAAAAAGAAAAAGCTTCATTTAGAACTTTTTATTCTGGCTCGACCAATGTCAGAGCAAGCCAGGATGCTGTACAAGTTAGCGGAACTAGGTATGAAAAAATTCTAAATTGCAATTATTTATTTATTTGGGTTTTGTTAACGGGGCGACAAAGACCTTAAATAAAAATAAAAAAAACTTTTCATTTGTCTCTCTCGCTTTAATTTGATATTTATGATGCTGACTGAACTGATCAATTTAAAAGAAATAAAATTTCTTACCTAAATTCGAATCAGCGTATACTTCAGATTTTACACTTGGGATTAGTTTGGGTGAAAAAAGCAATCTTGAGAGTGATTTAAGTATACATACCGATTATTGCGTAGTTACGTTGGTTCAATTATATTCAAACCTTGAGTCGTCTTACAAGTCCAATTCAAAGTCTATTTTGTTATCTAAATGTCCAACTTACGTAACACAAATTTCCATACAAAGTGTTTGTTGAAAACATTACCTACATTATCGAAACATTACCAGAATGTCACAATACTGTTTCAAAACTGCCACGGTATCGCTAAGTTTAATGCTGTTTACATCAATATACCTATATATCGATTTTGATATTCTAACGCTGCGAGCGATCGATAAAATACTGCGTTCCCAATAGTTATCAATACAGAATACAAATGATATTGTCTGTGGCGGGTCTATGGACCTGTGGTATACAAAACAAACTGCATTTGCAAATATTCGTGGAACGTACCTACGTGATCAAAAAGGATGGTGAATGAATACTGATTCGATTTGAATCGAATCTAGATATATTTGACCGACTCGGATGAAGCCCAAACCCTGTATTAGGTACAACATGTTATCTACCGATTTTTAATTGTTAGTGAGGGATGGCGCTCTCTTAAATAGCACTATCCCTCTCTCATAAACATAACATATCATCGTGCCTGGTATTCCCCGAAAGGATAGGCAGAGGTATAATACACACACTTCGTCGGTATGTTAGGTCCCATGTAATAGGGGGCGAGCCTTTTGCCATTAACCGATCACAATAATATGCAAAATCCGAACTGCTACTGAGAATTTCATAGAAAAATAAAATAACTTTTTGCTCAATCTGGGAATCGATTTCAGGACCTCTAGAGTAGCAGTCGTTCTTATGACCAGTAAAACTGATGAGGTAGTTGCCCTCCTCACAATCCAAAATTATCTCGTGAACACGTAGCACGGACCATGACCATGAATTTTATGGATTCAAAATACACGACAGTGATAGAATGCTTTGCATGTAGGTTAATGTAACTGACCATTAAATTCGGCTGTAAAGAATGTTAGGGTTTACGGTTTAATAAAAAGCAAGTGCATAAATGCATTTTTAATACGGAATTTAAGTACCGTTTTACTGAAGAATGGTGAAAGAAGGTTTTAATATAGGCAGCTATTAATAAGGAAGTATCTAAGCCGACTGTTAAGAGCCATCAACTTAGGCAATTTATTAAAGAAAGACGTGTGGCGTTGCATAAAACATAACAGCTATTTGTCGGAACTATATATAACGGGCAATAAAACCTATTTGCTTGTCTATATAAGTGGTTTAATAAATAAATTGGATTCCTTTAGCGCGCAGGCGCATAAGAAATCGCGTTAACATCGGGCGCCGTCAATGTGATTGTCAAGGACTTGGATTACGCTGCGAATGTTTTTGTCGCTGCATTTTGTCGTTCGTGGGAACATGTCCGATAAACAATGGGGACATACCGGCGCGTTGTCTAATACGAGGCACGGAATTATGCGAGAAATTGATCATAATAAGGATTAATTTATGTCTTTAACGCGATGTTTCATCTCGAGCTTTGTTTTGTTTTGGTTTATCATCTGAAGTACCTAGTAAAGAAACGTTGACATTTAGAGAAATGTCAACGTTTGTTCTGTTATGATTACGTATAAAAAGTTAAGTATGTTATTATCTAAGCTACAAAAAGTAACATTTATTACTTCTGTTTGCTCGATTTGCCAATAACACTTCAAATTATTTGCTCAATACATCTGCGACAAGCCGACATCTATTTCTACCGCGGCCTTCACTTTCATTTTTCATATCAGTTCATAATCGTTTTCATGATAGCTAGGTATCAGGTGCACATATACAAAAAGTTGCTCAAGTAAATGTTTAGGTTTGTATTAGCGGACCGGCGCGCGCGCAAACACTTGTCCATCGCACCAGTAATAACTTTCACAGACCATACCAGTGACTGGCTCACCTTGCGGACTCCCCGAACGAGTAATTTCTCTTCCAACTTATTGAACAAGGTCCCGGCAATTTCTTTTCTTCGCAACTTATGTAGGCTACCAGTAATGAGCAGTTTCTCCCTATTCAAGTTTGATAAAATTGCATGCTGCTAAAGAGAGCTCTCTTGACTTATAGCTTGTCTAGGGACCGCCGTGTTGTGACTGAACCAGTCACGGCGGTTGCCGGTTTCATAAACAGAGATTGCAAACGACTAATGTATTTTATTGCTACAAATATTGTTAGAGATAGTGACACTCAGTTTAGTTCCTTGTTTCAAGTCTTTCAAGTTCATCTTATAAATCATGTGCCCGCCAATATGGGACCCAATAAATAACGTTCTGTTGTTGATAAAACGACGGAGCTGCCACGAGCGGCACAAAGTTTAAAGTTGATAGTGGATCTTGAGAAGTCTGGACAAGACTAAGGCCCAGCGGGAAAAGCCAGCTACGTTCTCCAAGTTATTGCAACACGATATGTACCGTATGGCGAAATTGATATAATAAATATTAACTGTACCTGCCAATTAAGTTTCACGGGAAATGTAAATAAAGATGTTGAGAAACTTAGATCGCTATAGCGCGCTTCAATCTTCACGAAATTGTTGTTTACACTATAACGGCTCCAAACGTCCTTTTAGTCTGCAGCTATGAAAATGCCTCTGGAATTCATCTATATTTATCCCTTGCCGAGTAGCGTTCATCTTTAAGTATCAATACCTTACACAAAGTCAACGCAATGTCAACACTAAATAAGTCAAAGGAAACCACAAGTGTAAATCAATATTACGAGGTCCCTATGACTTGGTGTCACCGCGGTTGTCATCGAACGCTACTAAAGCAGCACCGCAGAACAATTCGTTACTCATTTCGTCGAAGACAACACGGATATACACGGCATAGATGCAGCGGATTTATCACGCGTTCGATAGCAATAAATAACCGCACTGGGCGGAGAGGAGCGGAAAGGTCAGCGCGCGGAGCGAGCGGCAGCAAGCGGCGGCTTTCTCAAGGCCGATGCACAACTTAGATATCTCAAGAATCGTGGCGTGCTCGACCCCACCTGTATACTCGTCGATTCTACCACGGAAAATGCTCACATTTTTATACTGCTATTATTCATTTCTATAGCAAAGGAATGCCAGCAGTCTTATTTCTTTTTTTTACAGATTTTTTGTTGTTGCTAAAGGCGTAGGTGCTAAGAAAATATATTAAGACAAGTAAAAGTATAGTCTTTAATTTTGTGCGACCACCCTGAGCCAACCAGTTTCAACCGTCGTTTTATAATAAATTGCTATTTCAATATACATTGAAGTAATAAATTATTCTTATAATACATTGTGCGAAGAAAAAAACACTGTCTGTCGGTGACTTCCAGCCGGCTGCGAAGGTCGGTCGTTGGCGAGACTGGGCTTCAGATTCATGATAGCGCTTACTTCGTTAAAAACTTAAATCGCGTAGAACCAAATAGTTTTATTTTGGCATGTAAATATAATATTATTATCTATAAAACCAAATACCAGATTCTAAGTAAATTGGGATAAAGGCAGGAATATGATTTATACTTTAAGTATAAATCATATATCAAAAATATTTGATGTTTGATAAGCCAGTTTTTAAATGTTTGATCAAGTACAGATACATTAGTACTCAGTCGAAGTGTTAAGTTAATTTCTTATGTTGAGATTTTTACGACGAAAAATTTCATACCTCAAATAAGATTCATAATGTAACTAAATATAAATCTGCGAAGCTAAGATGAAGAATTTCCTCTGTGACATCATTTAACCGTGTGTCTGCAGCACTATCTAGCCAAGATTTTATCTACTTTATGGACGGGACAAAAAGGCAGACGCTAGTTGAATGATTGTGAAATTATTTCTAAGTATTTTACGCTCAGTATCGCGTGTTCAATCAGGAGCCACGGCAGATGTCTCGAGAAAGTCTCGACGGTACGCCGATTCATAAGATAAACTTACATATAGACTAGGCTGCCATTAAGAGAGGCGTGAACTCGTATGTATGACGGAATATACTCGTAAGCACTCTAGGAGGAAAAAAGGAAAATTTCTGTTATGTATGTAAATCGGGTATATGGAGAATGTCTGCTGTAGATGCGAGTCGCCATAATATATGGATCCTATGATCCATTGGCAGGTGCAATAACTGTAATAATTGAGCATGTCTAAAATGAAGAAGAGTTATCCTACTTGGCTTTAAAGTTACAAGTTGGTTAGTTGCAAGCTATTGGTTGTGTAGAGTTGTATCTCGGCGAATGCACCACAATAAAAAATTGGGAACTATCCGAAAAAAAGACCAGAATAAGAGCTCCCTAAACTGACGACAACGCATGACAAGCTTAATGAACGCTTAAGAAGAGCGAAAGACGTGGGTGAGTCATGGACCTAGCAGGTGGAAAATCCGCTATAGAATCTTACTACCCTAAAGCGAAAACTATATTACCTATATATTATTATATAGCAGATATCTTTCGAGACAGTGTCGTTTGATATCCCATACATCGACGCAATACGTTAAATATTATTTTAATACAATGATGATAGAATCTAAATTTTAATGCATGTAATAATACTAAGATTTAGTATAATTTAGTGTTAAGTGTATAGTGTTATCGTGAAGGTTAGAATAGGCTCTTACAAGAGAAGCGAGACTTGAGTTGGCTAGGATTGAATCATATTATTTATTTACATTATAACTTCTTCATTGGTCTGGAATTCTGAGTGTGCAAGGTCCAACAGTGTTGTAGGATTTTTCCATGAAATTTTCAATCGCCTCCAGTGTGGTCCGTTATTGGCAATAGGTTTACACCTTATTATAAAAGACCTAATAAGCAAACTGTGGGTGTATATTTCAGTACACCTCTGCTATGTTATGATGCTGTATATTATTATAATCACATAGGTATGCTGTAATATGACGTTTCTTTAACTTATAGATCTGTCGTATTTGCTTTTTCAATTATTTTCGAACGAAAGTAAAAAAAAAAACTACAGTAATCAAAACTATTTAAAGAAGATAGGTAATATCTGTGTAGAAAACGCTATAAAAATAAAGCTAGTGAAGTGCGACTTAGCCAGTAATATGTTTGCTCGTATTTTATAAGTTCTCATTTATCAAACATATAAGATAAACTATATACTCTAAGTCTGTCCCTTATTTATATTTTATAGCTGTCATATAAATAGTCGGTTATAGTTAGACTAACGTTGAATAAAACTATAAAGGTATTCCTAGATATCTCGAAATCCCTGATACCAACTTTATAGTATGTAACTAGCTTAATTTACTAGTTTCTAAGATTCGCAGAGGCTGGATATGAATGAGTTACGCAGTGGAGGTAGTGTGCGTGGGTTTTCTCTAAGATAAATACAAGGGACTCATTAGCGACTATCTTGTTTTATTTTATTATAGTTATAAGCTTTTACGGTATGCGATAGCTATATTGATAGTTGCAAAGCGGTTGTGAATGTTACGATGTTGATTGTAGTAGCTAGCTTGATATGAAAATTATGTAATAGTTGTTTTGTTGAATGTGATTGGATTGAATGTTGTGTTGATAAAGTGAAATTATAGGAAAGGATGTCTATCGGATAGTATGGAAATATATTATTACAAGTTACATAAAATCATGCCCGAATTTCCTGAAGGGTTCAAGAGGGGACATACATAGACATCCACAGTTCGCGGGTATGTTTACGTCCCACGTAATAAGGGGCGAGCCTATTACTACTAATCGGGCACAGAGCTGAACTGCTACTGAGAATTTCTTAGAAAAACCCGAATACACTTTGCTCAACTTTATAATATTGTAATTATTGTATACCTAAAGGCCGGTATATAGCGGAACATCATTTAGATTCTAATAGGTAGTTGTAGTAAAATAGTGCTATATGAAGAAAAAAATACAGTTTTATTTAAAAATACTTTATTCTTTTGCCGGTGATGACAATAAGTTAAGTAAATTAATGAAAACAAAAAATGTTGTTCATAAAACTACAAACGCTTGTAAACCACCTACTTTAACTTTTTTATCTCAACGAGCTTTAAGCATAGCTAGAAAAATTTGTTAAGAAAAAATTATAGAAATGTTTCCCATGAACCACGTTACGAAGAAGCCAAAATACCGTTATATTTACATTTTACATTAGAATTTAAAATACCGAAAAATTCTCGAAAGTTACGAAAACCGTTTCTTGCAGTTTGCAAGCTTTGACCAATTATGCAAGGAAAGATAGACTAATATCGTGACATTTTTTGTTGCCTATTTAAGATAACAATCGTTCCTCTCATTACATTATACTAAATTGTCGAAATAATAAGGGAACACGTCAAAATGACGGTAATGTAAAACTCCATATTAGGACGTAATATTTAGCTTTCTGCGAAGTCTAAGCAAAAAATTATCTGTCACACGAATCTGTTGCCGTTTTTGTTTTAAAACGAAAATGTTTTGGCCACTTCCAAAATATTCCGTGTAATGTACTTTTATAAGCATCTAACTGCTGTTGTGACTGTCCTGTTATTAAGAGCTGTACCTAGGATAGTAAATATTACTTCATTTGAGTCTGTTTCGTTGCGAAGTTAAGGTAATTTATTTCTTAAAAATATATTACAATACTAAAATTTATGATATTAATATCTATTATCACAAAATTAACCACGGACGTGTATAGACGTCAAATGAAAACTTGCTCACGACGCCAACGACGGCATGGCACGTCAAAAATACCACTTTTTTTAGTTCAAAAAACAAATCTTCATCATTCAATCATTATCAAAAAAAAAACAACAAATCTTTGTATAGGTATATATACCTATACAAAGATTTGTTGTTTTTTTTTTTACCTATTTATAGATACTAGAAGTTGTCGCTTGGCGTAGAGAACACGGATTTTCGTTATTGACGTGGCGGTCAAAAGGTTAATGACATCAAATTCGCGATATACCACATTATGAAAACCACATCACCATCAACCCATATACTGTCCCTCTGCTGGGCACAGGTCTCCTCTCAGGATAAGAGGGATTTGGCTATAGTCCACCACGCTGGCCTAATGCTGGTTGGCAGACTTCACACGCCATCGAGATAATCTCTCAGACATGCAGGTTTCCTCACAAAATATCGTGAAGCGAGTGATAATTAATTATTAATACGCACATGATATCTTAAAGTCAGAGGTGCGTGCCTTGGATTCGAACTCAAGACCTTTGAATTACCAGTCCAATGGTCATACAACTAGGTTAACCACAATTTCAATAATAATTAAGAATATAAATTCCATAATAATTATTAATATTATTATTATTACTAGCCCGTGCTGTCCCACTGCTGGGCAAAGGCCTCCCTCCATTCCTTCCAACGGTCGCGATAGTGCGCTTCTTCTCTCCAGTTCTCAAGGAAGACATCCAGTTCATCCCGCCATCTCCTTCGTGGTCTACCCCGACCCGGTGTCGCTGTTTCAGGGCACTATAATTATTAATATAAAAGTAGGTAATAAGTACCAATCGATCTGCAAAGTTGAACTGGGCTTGTCGCGATCAGTTTGTTGGATTAATTAGTAGTTTTAGCACATCGAGATCCTTCCAAGCCTTGTAGACCACTTTAATGTTATTTAAGTAGAAGTGAGAGTATTGTTTTCTCTACTCTGCGTAATTAATAAATTATTTAATATTTATTCATTCCTATTTATTTATACAGTAGTTATTGAGGGTTGCAACATTGCTAGAACGCAGGACCTCTAGCGTAACAGTCGCACGTACGACCACTAGACTGTCCTATTACTGTTTATAACTCAACTATTTTAATAAAACTGCTTATATTTAGACAGATTTATAAAAAAACGGCATTTCTACAACTTAACTTACATAATACCTATCAGTTTAAAAAAAAAGTACAAAAAACACGTGTAGTTTTATATAATTACTTCCAGTGTTTTTATCGTTAATTGCCGGCCGCTAATGTCAGACAGCCATCGCGTGACAATATGCCGACACCTGACACACACGATACATTAGTGTCACGTCCTCTGCTCTACGGAAATAATCTTTACACTTTTATACCAAAGCGATTAGGGATATAGGGATATAGCCGATATAGGGAACATTTTGTTACAACAATATTCTTTTTTTATATTCTTGGACAACCTTACACAGATCCATCTAGTCCCAAACTAAGCAGAGCTTGTACTATGGGTAGGTACGAGACAATGGATATAATAGTATATGCTTTTTTTTGTAAATACATACTCATAATACATAAGTAACACCCAGACAAACACAAACACCTAAGTTCACAACATAAATATTGATGTCCTGTGCAAATCACAACAAAACCCATGACAATCGCGATTAGCAGTCCGATACACGAACCACTCGACACAGAAGTCGTCACAATATTGATTCTGGTTTGAATTTTTATGTTCAGTTTTCTCTCATAAAAGATGCGACTGAATTTCAATATTTTACACGAAACTACCATCAGATCCCTGGAACCCAACAACGTAATTAGCAAAAATGTAGGGTAAAAGGCATTTTTTTGTAATAAAATGTAGGGTAGTTGTCAGTAATTATAACATCAAGATGTCTACCACCTGAGTCTACCCGTGACCATGGACGCTGTAAAGGCACGGAAACATATCAATTATCAAGTAGTTTTATTTCAATAAGTACAGACGCCAGCAGGTCAAGCTATCCAAATCTGTCAAAATTGCCCAATTGAACGTGAACCTTATTACATCGTATGAATGTTGAAAATTTATCAAAGAAATTTGACAGATTGGTATAGCTTGATGTACTGGCCTCTGTACTTACGTGAAGCGTCGTTCAGTCGTTTTGCAATATCCTTAAAAAGTAAAAGTCCACTCGAATCCTATGGCCCCAGCGTCTAAACTTTTTTTTTCATCGTTTGGAATATTTTCTCTTGATTGTTATAATTTTTATGGTAACATGAGAATGGAAAAAAGCATTGCTCATTCTCGCAATTGTATCTAAGTGTTTAATGAGGACAGTAGGGCATGGTAGTATCTGATGGTGTGTATTTTTTATAAATAGATAGAATGTTTGTTGCTTTATTGTCTACCTGGTCTAAGTTCAATGTAATGGTAGACTATGATAACCGTTTTTTAGTTTTTTTGAAGTTAATTCGTTTTTAAATACGGTTTCAGTGAACTGTGGGTGGTCATTAGTACCTACACCTATGCGAAACCCTTCCGGGAATATAGACTTGATGATAATATGTTATGTAATGTAAATAAGGTTGATAATTCAATAAAGTGTGTACCCTTATTTAATATTTCATAACATTAATACGGCTTGTCTGATGCAGTAGCCGAGGCGTCGATTGCTTGGACGCGCGTTCGACACTCGCACCGTGAAAATATTTGTCTGGCCTAAAAAAATTAAAATCATTTATTTACGTTAAAAGCTTACAAAACGTGATATATACAATTATTCTGCAAAGATATTTTAGCCAAGGAAATATTCGACTGTTTCCTTGATCGAACTGGTGTATTGAGCCAAAAGACGCAAGTTCGAAACCTGACCGCAGTCGAATTTTTCTTTCTCTAATATAACTTTTTGATCTTATCATTGAAAATAAAAAAAAAACGAAAAGATAGTATACTGCAAAGACTCATTTCACCATGAATTTTGGCATACAATCAAGTTTAAAACATAGTATTTCACACAATTATAAGAGGATAGCTTACAGAAAGATTATTTATGTTATGGGAGCCAATGTATGTGAGATCTGTGTTTGTTATAGGTTCAAAGAATTTATTCTCAATAAAAATACAAATTCACTTACTTGAGAACAACAAATTAGCTTAAACAATAATTACAAATCGTCGTTTCTTTAATACACATCTAATGTATTCATGTTTTAGGAGACATATTGCTCACTATTACAAATTGAGCTAATTGAGTTTTGAATACATTAAATGAGTGTATATTTTTTATGCGTGAGGGTATCTTATTGTAATATTGTGCCCCTTCAAACGTCAGCATTCTTTTACCATAATTGGTTCTAATATTTGGTAAAACCAAGAAACTAGCGTTTGTTGAATGCACCTACAGGACAAAATAGTGTTGGGTAACGCTTTAATTAAAAAAACCGACGAAGTGCGAGTCAGACTCGCGCACGATAGGTTCCGTACCAGAGCCCCCTCAAATATTTATTTTAATTTTATTTTGTATTTATTTTTAAAGTGAATATACAACTTAATATTCAGTGAATATATCAAGCGTCTATCTGATGCCGTTATTAATATCGAGAAAAAAACACCAAAAAAACACGGTTGTTGTATGGCTCCCATACAACAAACGTGTTTTTTGGCCCTTAAATATTTGTTTTATTCTGTTTTTAGTATTTGTTGTTATAACATAAATACATCATTTGTGAAAATTTCAACTGTCTAGCTATCACGGTTTACGAGATACAGTCTGGTGACAGACGGACGGACGGAAGGACGCACAGGGTTCCGTTTTTACCCTTTGGGTACGGAACCCTAACAGGGACGAAAGACAGGGTGATGTTCGCAAAAACAACAATTCCGTAGCAAAACACCGCCGCGAAATAAACACAACACAACGTCTGTTCCCTTCAGATAAATCGTACTTAATTAAACATTGATCTTTTTACTACAAAGTTGAGTAGTTTGTAGTTAAGATACAGTTCGCACGATACAATCTTAATTCAGGATAAGTTGTCACAGGCCGGTAGCAACTAAGTGGATTGTCGTGTCCTCTCCCACTGGCCGCTTCATTCAAGGTAATTTAATGTTGCTCTTATTTTGTAATGAGGGGCGGCACAATATTCAATTAAATCAATGTCATGGTACGGTCACATGTTAGATAAATCTTCGGCGCGATACTGTGGATAAATCATGATAGGGAACAAGTAGCCTATGACAAGGGTTTGTGCTGTCATTTTGTAGCAC
This sequence comes from Acronicta alni, assembly GCA_964056405.1. NCBI lineage: Eukaryota > Metazoa > Arthropoda > Insecta > Lepidoptera > Noctuidae > Acronicta > Acronicta alni. The sequence continues at coordinate 7,559,903 of OZ043927.1, read as the reverse complement.
AATGGCGTCTGGCCATTGCAACGGTAGTTGAGAGGCGAAATTATTGGTTCTGATTTTTTAAATATAAATTTCCTTCTCATTGTTATGAGCCATACAAATGTTTTTCCACAACAGGAATTAAATTTGGAACCTGTGGAATAATAAATACCCCTGTGAAATAATACGTTTATCTTGCAAGTAATATTATACATTATACAAGTTACTAAGCAAAGGAAAAATTCGATCGGGCAGTATTCGAGCCTGCGTCTTCTGGTTAGGTACACCAGATGCTATGACCACTAAGCCACCGCGATACCTACCCGCCATGTCGAATTTTGCCTTCACATTCTGAATTTACGTCTTCATGGTGACGTCAGTAACATCCATTATTAAAATCTTAGCATGGAAAATGCCAAAAAATACAAAAAGTTATACAAATCAACATAAAATTGCAAAAATAACTTATTTCCTGTAAAATACTTGCAAGTTATGCAAATATATTATAAATCGAAACAAAAATGTAATACTCTTTATTTATCATTTGACACAGATTTATAATAATTAATAGACAAATAAGTGGTAAGATATATTCATAGATATCAGTACCTAGTTAATGTGTGTAAGTAGTAATACAAGAAATTGTTTCAAGCAATTTCCGCTTCCTTACATATCAGGTTTCACTTTTGTTTGTAACATTGATTGAAGTAGTATTCATTTTACTTGTACTATTGTCAAATTATTTATTTATTTTTATTAACTACTAGCTGACCCCGCAAACGTTTTGCCATAAAAAAAAAATTTAGGGGTATGAAAAATAGATGTTGGCCTATTCTCAGACCTCCTCGAAATTTCATCAAAATCGGTCAAGCCGTTTCGGAGGAGTATGGCAACGAAAACTGTGACACGACAATTTTATATATTAGATAAGGTATTTTTCTTACCATCTACACTACTTACACAATAAAATTAAGAGGAAAATAGTACGAATTTTACTAGAATTCTTATTTTGTTGCGAAAACCGTGTAAAAATATATTTTTAATAAAAATACCCCAAATGAATTTCTGAAAAGACTAATCTTTCCATCATACATATATTCTTGTAAAAAAGGCTTTCACGTAAATATTCTCACATAATAAAGTGCCAGATTATAATGTTGCGGGTATTAAGATAAAAATCAATGCTCCCCTACTGTGGTGCTCAACATTTTTGCACATTTGATGTAGGGCTGATATATTATGTATCTACTTTACTTATATGTATAAAAGTTGCCCGGAAACTTAACCTAATTTATGGCATAATAGAAATTAGTCAAGTAAAAAATGTGTGTAAATAAAATTTGAAAGATTAAAAAAATATAACGTTAATGAATTATGGATTAATTAAGACAATAGACAAACAAATATTTCGACCTTCGAAAGGGTCACTATTTCATGAAATATTTTGTACTAAGCAACATAAAATTGCAATAATAATTTATTCCCTGAATTAAAACAACTAAAGAAAACAATTGCAAAGCTTGCAAAGCTCCGATGCCGCAGGTTGAGTACCCCTGTTCTAAAAAATGTGTTGAAAAATATGCGCGAACGTAAGCTAGCATTGTCGACCGGTCGACGTCGACATACTTCATTCCTTGTTACTTTTACTTATTAGCTTGATTGGCGATAATGAAAAGTAAATGTTTTTTAATTAACCGTGAAGTGTTGCTGGTACGAGTAATTACGGTATCTGTGTGGTAGGTGAAAACATAAGTGTATTTAAATACTAGATACCTAATTAGGCGGTTAATTGAATTAATATATAATATGCCTATTTTATCAGTTCCAAGTTAATTAGTAAGTTCAAGTTCTAATATATACAGAGAAAGTCAATTGAACAATTTTTTTACTTACACTCGCCTAATAACCCATAACGTAACTTGCTATGATATGCATATTCCTTTTGCTTCGTCCACATTCATACATCTTATCATATACACGCGCCGGTTGAGTTGCTATACGTACCAATTTTTTTTGAAAAACCTATTTATTTTTTATTTTTGTCCCTGTTATCGTACCTTACGTTGTTGTCTTCTTGTTTTATGTGGATCCTAGTGTCTAAATAATTAATAGCTAGCCAGGCGGATCATTTCGATCCATTTTTAACTATGGAAAATCCTCATGGATCATATACCACCTGGGTATATCGCACACATCACACTGCCTTCTCTTGCTCTTGGATTCGTGACAATCACTACGACCATTATGGGCTATGGTCCAGTACAACCTCCGGATCCCATTAAAAGGCAGATCCTTCCACCAAGCAAAGTTTTGTGGAAAGTAAGTTTTCTATTCACGGGCACTTTTCAGAATTGGATCAAATTATCATATGTTGCGAACCAAGCTAACAATATACGGTTATAAATTTAATTGAAATTTTATAGTAGCCGTATAATTTCCCGTGACCCGCTTCGAACCGCACGTGCCTTTACTTACAGTAGCGTAAATACTAAAAGTGGGATTCACGCGTGATTTAGCTGATTTGAATCAACTGGCACTGTTTTACTAAAGTTTAGTCAGGTGCTGCGCAAACGCACAGTTGCTGTTATCGGCACGGGACACTATAACAGGAAAGCTGTGTTTTTTGATCGGCGATCTGTGAGGGTCTAGTGAAAATAACTGAAAATAAGAGCATTGGAAAAATACACATTTCCAGTTGCTTGTATTCAACATAATTTATGACACTAAAGTGTCTATGTTTGCGCTGCGTCCGTTTTTCGTGCCAGAACGGAAACCACAACCGGCTTTTGTTGCTTTAGAAGATTAGAAGAATCGAATAGAAGATTGTGTTGTGATATTAAATGTTGTCTGTTCTTTTGGGTAAAACTGGTAGGAATTTGGATTCTATTACAGTAAGAAATCAAAACTTTACCAATTTAATAATAATTATTAGAGTACTAAATAGTTTTATTGGGATTTCTAGTTTTAATAACAGTCTTTTAATAATATAAATCATAGTACAAATACATAGTCTGTATCACAGCAAACGAATACAAAGTCATTTAACGCTACGTAATTACGTTTTTAATAAGTTTCGCTCGACCTCATGGTTCAAGAGCAAAAAGACATCTACTTAATTCGAGATAGTGGTGTAGTGGGCAATGACCGCATCATGAGATTTATTATCTAAACGTAGAATGGAATATCTACACTTACATAAGAGAAGCACTTAGCTCAGTAATTGTAACATGCAGATGAATATTTTTTCTATCGTAAACACCAAAAAAAATTTACAGCTACTCGTGAGTCGTAGATTGCTATTCTCAATGGGAATACACGCCTAAGTAACGTTACATTTTAACTGAGCTACGTGAAAAGAAATTGTAAACATAAGTAATCTTTGGTGAACGTCGATACACACGGGTCATGTTTGGTCATCGACAGAAATATCGTCACAGCCGCTCGTGACATTTGGTATTTTGTGAATTGAACTTTTGCATCAACTGAGGTCGTACTTAACAGTTTTATTCCAAGGTGATTGGATGTTGATTAAAAATTTCAAGGAAGTAAAGGGCTTTGGCACGTAAAAACTGTATATCAACCTACAGATTGAACTTTCATCATTTCGGAATGTAACTGTAACATCAAATTACTAGGCAGGCTCGATACTACGTTGTGGAGATTGACGCGGCCCTAATAATAGAGTGCCGTGCGATATTCATCACTAACTGTTCTTCGATTGAACATCATCGCTCGTTCAATGGCTAATTATCAGCGATATGCTATTATTGTACGACCTTACCTCAATTTGATTCTGTACTTACAGGTCATCGTGAGCTATGATATTTACTACATAGCGGATGTGATTTCATTGCATCGTTTGCAAAGCCACTGATATTGTTAAACTATTATGACCTGTTAATATTACGATTGATACTAAAAAGTGTAAGATATCAACACAAAACCTTGTAGCTAATAGATCAAATTCCGAAGTCCTTGCGGCTTCTGACGCAAGTGTTTCGTAACTTAACACCAAAACGGTGAATGCACTTGCGAGTAGGTTGCGAAGCCATGGCACGCCCGGGATCCTACTTTATTAAACGACACTATCACGAATTCGGGCCACGATTCACTACTTTAGCGAAGATAAACTCAGTTGTATTAAGACTTGAATAAATATCTAACTAGAGTCGTAAATGGAACCTGTTAGCTATAGATTCTGGCACTCAATAGTAAAGTTGCAGGTTTAAATACTGTTATTTATTTATTTATGTGTAACTTCTACTTTATTAAACCAATATTAGAATTTATATAAAATTAATAACTACATAGGAATCAAAGCAAATGAGTGTACTGGATAAATGTCTTCTGGAAAACCTTTTTGGATAGCAGTTTTAACTATTTTTAGTTTTGCTTCCACGAAAAGTGTTTCCAATAGAGATAAAGGACGTGTTACAGACGAATCATCCTCATCATATTCTAATTCTTGCGATGCTATATTATCTTTGACTACAATTACACCGTTTTCATTCAAAGAAACCCTGCATCTGTCAAGAAAATCAATCAAGTCGTAATCTTTCAAATGCCCAACAACCCACTGGCACCAAATGACGTCGTAGGTTTTTTGTGGCTTGAAATTCTGAAGACCGATTTGATACAGTGTTCCTATCTTCTCATTGTCTTTTCCGATGAATTCTTTGGCGGTGTTAACGAACTTTTCATCCTGTTCAACTAAATCAACCTTTTCGAAGCGTGGGATTAATAAGTACTTGCTGACTCTTCCTATCCCCGCTCCGCAATCGAGCGCTATTTTAGTGGCTGGAGATTTGTCGAATGCTAGTATTTCATCTAAAAACTTTCTGGATCCCTCGATGTCAATGTGTGAAATTTGTCCAAATCCACCGAGCACTCCGTCGATGGTCGCTGGCACATTAGCCCAGTATTTTGCTGCGTTTTTGTAAAATAAACTTTCGGTCATGGTGTTATTTGACGGTTTGCCGTCATTTTTGACAGTGGCAATATTCTTTTTTTTCTTCCTTGTTCTTTCGGCCAGCAGGTTAACAATAAATTTAAAGTACCTACATAACTACTTTTTCTATAAACTCTGTCTTCATACTTCAGAAATTGGCTCGTTTGAGTGTCTGTGAGTTTGAAACAAGATGGGATGCATTTTTATTTGCATCGCGGTATGTGAGCCTCTTTATTGTAGGGGTGAAATAATCAAATGTTTTGTATAGTGAACTCATGCACATGAAACACATATTCCCCAGCCTGTATTCTTCGTAAGTCCCTTAAATTAATAAACCCATTTTTCTTGTTGCAGGCTCTAATAGCGGCTGTGAATGAGACCCCTGAAGAGGACATCCGAGATGCTCTGAAGTCGCAGACGGAACATCAGCTCGCGCTCGTGCCGCGCGGCCCAAAACTTGTGAAGGATACAATCGCGTATAATACTACCATCACTACTGATGACACCGTAAGTCATATCTATGCCAATACTAGCTTCGTCTGCGATAATAATAAAAAGTATCTAGCCGTTAAACTTTCTGAAAAATTTCTTGCGCAAGTGCCTTTATTTTTCTTTCCCTAAGAACCTTCTACAAACTATTAAAAACCTTAAAAAAGATGACTGAAATCGGTTTAGTCATTCTCAAGTTATGGCATGACCAATGGAAATAGGGATTCATTTTTATATATATAGATATAAGCTTTGTTTTTAGGTTTGATCTCTGGAAATCGCTAATCTCTGGAACTTTTTCGCGAATTTTCCACGTAACTTTTCCAATGTTTTCCTAATTATTATTCGGACTATGACGAACATAAAATAAATGCTAAAAAGGTTTTCCCGTTTTCAAGTGATGCGTTAACCAACTAACAGCGTCGCGGTTAGGTTAAGTCCTGGTTATTGCAATCGGCGCATGTGTATGACAAAAAGTATGAACGTCGACGAAGCAAATAAGTAAACAGAAATCATAGCAAGTGATGCTCTGTAGTTTTTGCCTACCCTTTTGCTAAAAGAAGTGAGCGTACCAATCCTACATATATATTATATACCTCTACGACATAGCTTCGCGATAATCTGGGGGTAGTAATAAATGTTTGCTGTCACATTAGGAGCTGAGCAGGCAAAATCAGAATCTCATGAAAGTTCGTAAAACGTTTATCAAAGTACATTAATTACATATGTTATGAACCGAGAGAATGCAACAGTATTAACATACAAAAGTAGATCATATTCTAAGGAAGGTTTTACATGGTTCAACCTAGAGGTAAAGTAATTGATCAGTCTACTACTACAAATTTAAGTCAACAAGTGTTTGTAGGTCAGGGATGACTGAAAGGTATCGACTCAAAAGCAAACAAAAATTACCATATTGTAACTCAACGGTCGCCCGATTTTTTTACCTAGGTATTTAGATGTTTGCTTAACGCTTGACACATACTAACCGACATTCATTTTCCAGTTTTAACGAATGCTCTAAATATAAAAATAAACAGCCTCATTTATAACAGTGTCGCTAATTATATTGTGTTGATTTCTCAAACCTCTTCCAAGAACTAGAATTGAGAAAACTAAAACGTATTTAGACAAGCGGCTATCGGGTATCATAAATTACTATGCCTTGATTTTAAAGTAACTTAATAGACACGGATAGGATTGCACTGGCGTTGTTCTTAATTTAGGTATCTATTTCTTGGTCGAGATTTTGCGCAAATTGCATGAATAAACGTAGTGTGTTTTACTTTGAATAACCCTTAAATTCATAAGGGTGTAGTGTTTGCCTAAAAGAATGGAGAATATAATAGTCTACTGTAAGATTTGGTTCATCAGTAGCTCTCGTAGTCTCGAAATACGTTGACCCCTAAAAAAGTCTTCTTAAAAATTTGTGCATTACTTTGGAACATTTAAAATGAAAGTGTTGTATTATATCTACCTTCCTACTTTCAATAGTATCCTTTCCGATAGCACTGCAGTCAGTTCTATAGATAACAAATTAAACAATTTCATTGATCTTTAGACCTAACACGTTGTTCATCGCGGCATTAGCCGTTTCCTGGTCAATGTGTGCTTACAGTCACAGATCGTGATGTTGCATAAATAAATTGAGTAAGTAGGCCTTTCTATTATAACCCGTGCATACCTAACCGTAGTCGTTTGCAGGGGGAACTGCGGGCGCTGCGCCCAGATGGCACGATAGTGACGGAGACACGACACACCAGGGAACAAGAACGAGTCTGCGACGAAGAACTATCTAAAGACGAGGTAATATTATTAACAAACGAAGTAATGTTACAACAATCATTACGCTGTATTGTTATAATAATAAATTGCCTTAATGATTGATGGATTACTGGTCACAGTGTAAGGCTTAGGAAATTGGTAATTAAAGTCCGGAATTTCAAATTATCTTAGGATGTCGGTATTGCTTAGTACGATTCATATTATCACATATAGCTTGATATATCTGTATAGAAGTTACTAATATATATTATATAAATTAAAATGTTAATAATCAATATACTAATTTAGAATGTTAAAATTAAAGAGGTGAGATGGAAAGGTTAGTACAGTGTTGTGTGTGTTACTAGCATAAAAAATCGTCTTTGATTGCCAGGCAAAGTCACTGCCGAGTGACAGGAGTGTGGTGGAAGAGACCAGTGGCACAGAGAGGAGGAAACGGGTGGACCTCGAACAGAGCACTGATCTCATGGCGGGCGGCTTGCGGGTCGCTACGCATATCAACTCACGCTCTCGCACTGAAGAAGGTACGTAAGGCAGACATGGGGAAGCACATCGGGTGACTAGTAAATAAATACAATTAATAATACATTTATCTAATAAATAAATCGAATAAAAATATTCGATTATCACATTATCTCGTCTGTAAAAATATTTTTTGGTGTGCATGTTAGTGCGAGCTGGTGTAAAGTAAGAAGTAAATAAAAATATTAAATTAATTTTATTTATTTATTTAAATGATACGCGCGCTGGGTGCGCTTAACCTTTTGACCGCCACGGACGTGTATAGATGTCAAATGAAAACTTGCTCACGACGCTAACGATGGCATGGCACGTCAAAAATACCACTTTATTTTAGTTCAAAATACATACCTATAGAAATTTTGTTGTTTTTTTTACCTATTATTAAATACTAGAATTTGTCGCTTGGCGTAAAGAACACGGATTTTCGTTATTGACGTGGCGGTCAAAAGGTTAACGTGATAGAAATTGATTTGTTTAGATGCACTATGAATGAATTCACACAGGCCGATTATTGCAGTCACTTGGTTGTGCAAAGTATTACTTATGTAGGTATAAAATATATTAATAATGTACCTAAGTCTGTTAATGCACTACTGTATTAGGTAATGCACCTGTGATCATAGTTGTACGTGGTAAATAAGTGGTAATAAAAAATACTGCAGCCAAGTGAGCACTTCTTTTGTTGCAGTTGAGAGAGAAGGACAGCCAAACATGGATGACGATTGGGATAGTTTGTCAGTAAGAATGCGCCGTCAACGCCGCCTTCGCCATACCGGTAAGAAATCGAACTAATTAGTTTACTATTTTGCCACTAGATGGCTTTTAGTTATAGTTCAGCTACTCGTTGACAGATGGCGCTTTTGTAACTTAAAAACATACACAGTGTTGTAGTGTATATATGCTTTAACAGATGGCAGTGTAACAAAGTTCTGTAATAAAGTTGTTAATTACTTTAATCCGAATCCGAAACAACTTTTCATTCTTTTGAACTGTAAAAGGTGTACATTGAATGATAATAATATAAATAGTTCTCAATGATCATAGATTCGATAAACAATCATATTGTTGTTAATATTTCATCAAATCTCTTAAAAATACCTAGATGCATAAAATATATTTATATATGTATATTAATATTATTCAAGTACCTACCTACACCTCCTTTTAAGAAAAATAACAAATAGGTTACATAATAGTTTAGACCTTTTTGTGATTTATGACGTGGATATCCATTCTTTACTTAATATGCTCATTGCGATCATTATGTTAATGGGTCGATGGTCAAATTGTTGCCATTTTTAGTGTGAAGTCAGCCTTGGTGGCAAATAGTTCCGTGTGGAAAAAATACTAGGCTTCTGTTTAAAAATAGTATTTTTGAAAGTTGTACTCTGATATTGCAAAGAAATTCTTATCCTACTTATTTACTTAACTTGGAAACAATATTGGGTGTCAAAACCCTTGAAGCTAGTTAAAATTTATTGTTTTATTAATACAAAAAGTTACGGAGGTTCTTAAAAAAATACGTAGTTACCATTATACATTTTATAGAGGAAACTTTTTAGCTTCATTATCCAAACTTTTTTAAGTTTCCGTTAGGTACAGATGTTTGTAAGCCCGCGTAAAAATTCATAAGCATGTATAGGTCGGTAGGTACTGATAATTAACCCGTGATAGGAAGGATCCGGTATTTGTATTGGACAAGAGTCTGTAAAATTCGATGTCATGAATCGCATGGACATCAATGGGATTTACGACATTGTCAACAGAAACGCAAGTGCGGTTGTTCTACCGCCTTCCCAGGTTATAGACGATCAATGAGCAAGGTTGCCAGTGCTCCACCAGGAAACGTAGTGTTGGTAGTGGGGGGACTTTCAACCATAGACTGCCAACCCAACTATTCCTCTTTCAATCCAGGGTCGGCAACGCGCAAGTGATACCCCTGGTGTTACAAGCGTCTATAGGCTACGGTAACCGCTTACCATCAGGTGGGCCGTATGCATGCCAACTTAGTAGCATAAAAAAAAAGATCTCGTTGAGGCGAATTTCACGGATCCCATGGCTATTATTATGGGGCAAGTAAAGGCAAGTGCGGTTTCTAGTCGGTACCAGTCCAACGTACCCACCTTGTCACCTCCCCGGGTGGTGGACGATCCATGATGATTTTTCACACTATAAAAAAAAGTAGCAGACGGTCGATGAGGGTTATCCGCACTCCCAAAAAAAGTTAACTGATGAACGAAAAGAATTCTAAAAGTTAATCAATCTACGCTATGCTCAAGCGCTGCCTACAAACAGATAAATAATGCGCAATTCACTTCTTATACGCATACCTCATTCAAATTAGAATCTTAATTATCCAGAACATTTGTATCGGTCGCAGTCATTCAACATGACGAGAATTACATTCTGATAGGCTGAATAAAAGATTGGTATTTGTAATGGCCAATAGGATTCATCGTGGAACACGCAACGTCACGGTAATATGTTGTTACTAACTTTATTCGCAATAACTAGTTGCCTTAAAAGTTCACAGAATAAATTATGGGCAGGCGCCGTGGGCAGATACCTACCTGTCGCACAGACTCGCAATGAAATAATTATACCTTCTATTAAGCGATAATATCGTCGTTATGAAGCCAGAACCAGATACTCGCGTCGTGGCCATACCGAAGTATTATAAAAAAGCTTTTGGCAGTAATATTGTTTGCGTGTTATCACAATAAAAAACAAAAAAATACAGTGATAGTTTAGTGGTATGTCAAAGGTCTGGAATCCAAGGCGCGCACCTCTAACTTTTCGAAATGATGTGCGTATTAATAATTAATTATCTTAAACGGTGAAGGAAAACATCGTGAGGAAACCTGCATGCCTGATAGATTTTCTCGAAGGTGTGTGAAATCTACCAACCAGCATTAGGCTGGCGTGGAGGACAATAACCTAATCCCTCTTATCCTGAGAGGAGACCCGTGCCTAGCAGTGGGACAGTATATGACTTTATGATGATGATGACAATAAAACACAGCTTAAATTGCTCGGTGATAATGTTATCTTTCAGTGAAAGAATTTTCAGAATCGGATAATTAGTAGGCAGATAGGTATAACTACTATGTACAAATTCAAAAACTAACAAATTTTATTTCTCTTTATTTTAAATACAAATAAGTGGTGCGAGTATATAGTTCTTTTTTTTTAATATTTTGGACAACTTTACACAGCACCGTGTAGTCTCAAACTAAGCAGAGCTTGTACTATGGGTACCTACTAGAGAATGGATATTATATTTATATACTGTTTTTCTTAAATATAAAAACTGTATTAGAAAATCAACAAGGATCGGCTATTGGTTCTCCATATGAATTGATTCCAAAAGCCTTTTTGTCATCTGGGTCTGAGTCGCAGCAAATAGAGCTTATCTTCTTTGCACTTCTTCCACTGCTTATGTTACTTATAGATAGAAATGTCTTGTTTATACTAATTAAATTAATAAGTATCTTACTTAAATACAACGTGGTACAAAATACCCCGTAAAAATATAATTAATTATCAAAGCCAAAAATTTTGTCAGCTGTCATGTCAGGGAACCAGATTAACAGAAAAGCCTACGTACCTATTTTACCTATTAATTGTCTACTTTAATAGTTTTCCTATTTTTCATTCATAAATGTTGTTGTTTTCCTTTTTTGGGGTATGTTATACAGCGTTACTACGGTTCTTAAATATTGTGAATGGTCTCGTTATAAGGCCCCATTTAACCTCCTTTCGGCTTTACACGGCTATAAACGCTTAAATACGCGCAGTAGTCTAGCGTAGTGGACTATAGCCTAAGCTTTCGCACTCTGAGAGGATACAGTAAATAGGTTAGTGATGAAACGCTTCAACCAATTTCGCAATAAATATCAATTTGTCCTTAACAGAACTAGAAGTAATAAATCCGAACGCAATTTTCGAGTATCCATCATAAACATTTCAAACGTATAATTTATTCATAGTTCTGACAAAATACATACATCTCGTGAGGTAGTGAGAAGTGGAGCAGATACCGACCTTGTCACTGGTTAGCCTGTGTCGGCTATTGTGTTTGCGTTCAAGTTGATCGATCGACTCGGTCCAACTGTGTGTGATATACGAGCCTTGTTGAATGCTCTTCCTAGTTGCAAAGGACACATATACAGGCGTCTTGATTTCGGACGCTTTAGATGATGAATTGAGGAAAAAAGTGATACTAATGATGAGGACCTTGTAGTTTTTGTTGCATCATTAAATTTGTTTTAACGATAAAAGGGATTATGTTGCATTAGAGGGTATGATGAAGATTGATCGTATGTGGGCAAAAATGCTTATAGAATCATTGCGCATAACAATAATAGTCCCTTATACGTACACCAAATATAATAAAACAAAAAGATAAAACTATAAAGACACAAGAAGGTGACATTTCAGACCTAAAATCAATTCAATAAAGAAGATATTAAAGATAATAAAGAAAATAATCATACAAATTCAAACGCATTATTCTTCAGTTGACTTGACTTGTCGCATTGTTTCCTTTGCAGCCAGTAGGTAACCATTAAGGAAATGATTTACCAGGACTGTTAGAATCCCACGCACTTTACGTAGGATGCCCATAATAGGCTCGAAGGACGAGACTTCCTGGCACATGCGTGACAAAATGCCAAGCCTTTGCACTTTTCTGCTATGTTGGTCTTAAATTATCTCTGCGAAAACGTTTAGTTCAGCCTCATTGACTAAGTAGATAGATACAGCTGTTCATATTAGCACATTTTTTAGATCAGAATTCAGATGAACGAGTATTCTTATAATTTTAATGGAGTCTTTCACAGTCCATTGCAGATAAATGCATGCAATTACTAATTTACTCAACTACTATCGACTGGCATTCACTGCCAGAGTAATTTCAGCACCGTGAGAGACAAGTGATCCCCGTTGAGCTGAAACAAAGACTCTTCAAATAAACACTATATTTATATAATAAAGTGGGACAACGTCTATGTGGGCTCACCTCTGAAAGACTTACAAGGACAAACTGTAAGGCGTATGACTTTAATCTCAATGACACAGTATGACTCCTCTATTCACTTTCCCTTACAAATCTGGCAGGCAAATTGTTTTACAAACAATTAAGGAGTTAGTAAACACACGTGCCACGTTTAAACGAGAGTTTAAGTGGCCAATTTAATGCTACATGTCCATCAAGTTACCACATAAGGAGAGTCATTGGGCCTACGCTCGGTGGAGACGGTTGTGACATGGCGATCGCCAGCTTAAAGTTTTACCGTAATCTTACTTTGATTGTAATTTTTAGTAAAATAAGTTTAGATTATTCAGTAAGGTTATGTTTATAATAAGGCCTTCCAAAGTAATAAAATCCCTGGCAATAGGTCTATGGAATAACATTTCTATCAGTCGAAGAAGTGAAAAAAATAAGCTCAACCCGGGTGACAAAACGCCTTTTGGAATTGTGTCGTTCAGCAGTCACATAGATGGGAGGACATTATATAATGAAACAATTCAGTGTATTTAATTGTATAGCTGCAGTCGCACGGCTACTTGGTCTGGCTGACAGTCATCACCACCTAGTACGTCCGGCGGCCGCCACAGCCGCAACTATGTTTTATTTATAATACGTCATATGAATCAATTCAGACTTCGAACCCATAGCAGATCCTTGTTAATTTTCCAATACATACACTCACGACTTTTTCCCATGGGGGAAGGCAGAAGCTAAAGACCGCCACTCGCTACGATTCTTGCATACTTCTTTCACTTCGTCCACATTCATACATCTTGTTATACATACACGCCAGTCGCGAGTACTAAGCACCCGATTTTCTAATGTGCATCATATTACCATCACACATTTTACGAAGGGTTAGACAGAGGTGTTGAACCAACATCTCGCCGGTATGTTTAGGTGCCATGTAATGTGGCTTCGAGCTGTTATTGAGGATTTCAGACAAAACCAATAACACTGCTCGACTGGGGAGTCGAACCCAGGACCTCGAGTATAGCAGTCGCGCTTACGACTAAGTACTAGTTTTATGAAGGAGGTGATTCAGGCGGCCATTTCACCCCACCCTGTTTTAACGAGCTCTTTCTTAATTATTGTTTAATGGTAAAAGAATGTGATATGTTATGAACCTATGTGAACAGCCGAAAACGACATATCAAAATAAAAATATACTATTAAATACAGTTAACATTCACCACCTGTACGATTAATAGATTTTTTTTATTGTTTAATAGGTACAATGTTAAAGTTATTCACGGTGTAAATTTTATCAATAGTTTTGTTGCTTGTCTGATTCATGCAAATACATTGTATAGAAAACAGCGAATAAATAACGACAGTAATGTCACAGACATGTTTGTGCAGCTGAAATTAAAGTTAGGCTTTTTAACTGAAACGCGTGAATATTTTAGTTATTTTTTTATTGCAAAGATATTAATTATGTTCGGGCGTATTATCGTTTATAGAAAATTAGAAATGATTTTCTTAACATTTCCACAAATTAATCACTCATCGACCACTATTTTTTAACGACGTTTTTGATCTACTGGTTCAAGGATTAGACTAAAAATTTAAAAAATCACTGGTTCCACTGGGCACGTGTCACATTTTAATGGTAAGGGTTGGGCTATAGTCCATTACGCTGGTCAGATACGAGTTGGCGGTTGCGAATGACGTCAAATCTCTCATGCATTCTGGATTAAGCGAACGATAGTAAATATAATTATTAATAGGTACGCATATGATTTCAAAAATATAAGAAATGCGTGCCTATGACTTGTCACATCACTATCATTGTTTTACCATTATAATACTCGTTTAATATTTTTATCATTTATAATACTCGTAATTGACATATTTATTCCTATAAAGCTCTAAATAAATTCCTAACAAATATATCGAAAGCTATATGCAATTCGTGCTTCGCTTATGTATCAGTTAACAGAATTTATGTTGACGTCATGGACCACGCATTACAGTGCATGCAGCATTTATCGTAAAATAACAGAACTGCAGAACAAAGAGGTTTTAGCATTGAATGCCGTGATAAAACATTAAAGTTCAGAAAGCATAACTCTATGGTTTACCTATAGTGATTCATACGGCATTTATTTAATGTATACGGTGTAATATTTACACATCTGCTGTGTTATTGTGACGTATAGTCGTCTCTGTGAATAGACCCAGTTATTTTTCAAAGTCGATATAGGTTCTATTTGATTTATTTATTTAAAAACTGGCAAGAATTTAAATAATAAATGACACATACATATTTATTTCTGTTAAAAAAGTTAAACACCCTTTATCCTGGCAAAATTATGTATGGAAATGCTAGAATATATTTTCGGATATCAGTTTTATCTAAGTTTTTATAACACTTTTTAAAATTGCTATAGTGCCGGGAAAAAATACAGATACGTTTTTTTACAATTGAGTTTGGTCCGTACTTTATTGTAATAACCTCCAACGTTTTTGGTTGATTGAAAAAAGACACTCGCCTGTATTATTTTGGTGCATTTTTAACAATTCAAAACTATCTCTATATGAAATAATGCTCTGATTAAAATAAACAACATACTAATATTATGTCCTATTAAGTAACTGCTTTTGCGTGAAGTCTTTTTTACGTGAAAATAGAAATAAAAGACATTCCAATTCCTTGTCCACCTTTTAAAAATAATATTTGTCGGAGGTATTCGTAGAGGATTCTACAGAATATTGTCACGCTTAGTGCTACTCTCATTGGGTATATTGCAGATCCATTGGTATCACAGTTGCTGGAGCGATGCATAACAGATAAATTTCCACATAAACGCGTATTTAATCACGGTGTTTTCGCAAGGACTTGAAGCTTATAGGGCGTGTAAACTTGATTGCGAAGATCGCCCGGTTCCGCTCAAGATTTCGTAAACTCGTAATGTCACAGACTTGTCAATCTTGCTGTAACGGTGTTATATTTAAAGATACAAAGATGAATGGTGCCTTTTATACATACATAAACATTTACCAGTACACCGTTATCCCCCAAGGGTTAGGCACAAGTGTACTCGTGAATATTACAATTGGGTATTTTTTATGTAACAGGGGGTGAGCTTATTGCCATCTACCGGAGATAAATCTAAACTAAGAGAGTTTTATAGAATTACCTAATAACATTTTGCTCGAATTGCGAATGGAAACCGCGATCTCACGCTCAGCAGCTACAGTAGGCACTTTTAATAAGCGAACATTACCGTTTACAATGAACGAATTAATACAGTTTACTATCTCCATTTGTACCATTATATTTAAAGTTATTTGTATTTTACAGGCGTGTCTCATTTACCTATAAGGTTAATCGAATTTGCTGCATGATTCTTGTCGGCATTGTATTTGAAATCTACTTGATAATGATTGCCAGTGACAAAATAATTTCTTTCCCTCAGATTTTACCTAAAATGGCTAGCACATAAAGAATAGTGATCTAAATACAATAGTTGTATTACCATCTTAGTTAAATGACCACCAAAGCTGACAATAATTACATAACACCATAAACATAACGTGAAGCTGTAGGTACTGACCTAGAAATTATCATTCAGTGAATAATATGCACGGTAATGTCTCGTAGCGGTTAAGTAAAGTTGTCTCGTGTATACATCGCATTGACCTTCGACAGTTTGGCAAACTTATTGACTGAATGATTACGCCATAGCATGTGGTAGAGGATGCGACGCGGGCGCACACTTCACAGTGAGACGCAGTGCGCGCGCCCGCGCCGCCGCTGTGTCGCTCCGCGCTTATAGTTCATTCTGCTTTCAGAACACGACAAGGATTACAAACGTCCGGTCGACTACGACATAGAGGAAGAAACACGCAAGAAAGAAACCTCCAAGTGGCTTGAAAACCACTTTGGCAGCGACTCGCGCTCGTCACACGACTCCATCGCCGAAGAGATAGGACGAAGACCCGAACCCGCCTTCTATACAAAAAAGGCTGAAGACGAGGGCTACTACGGAAAAACATCATCGGTACCACCACCTCCCGTATATGGAGATCGAGTTCTTCGTAAAACGAAATCGTCGACGCCCTCAGACGAACGACCGGCAGCACCAGTGAACAGAACCGGTGGTTATTTCAAGGGTGTTGCAGACTGGTCGCAGAGACGCGCCAGCAAACCCAGGATGCCAGAACCACGCAGTTCATCACCGTCACCACCGGCAGTGCGTTCACCATATGCTAGCGACGATCGACTAAACGGCTCGTCTCCTAGACATGTGTACGGGAAGCGCGATTCGCCGCAGGGTAGGTCGTCACCTATCGGCCGCCGCCACCCGCCCTCGCGCGACGACTCCGCCTACGTGTCGTCATCAACAATGCACAGTCCGCCGCGCGGCTCGCCTTTCCGGCCGCTAGAAGCTGAGCGCGCGTTCCGCGAACCCTCTGTCGAGGACGACTACCGGCCGATTGCGCCGGAACGAAAACGACCATCGAAACAAAGACTGTCTGAAGAGCACCGTTACGACAGCGGCTACAGGAGCTCATCCCGGAACGAAAATTCGGGAAGGTCACGTGACAGCCGCGAAGAGGGGGCTGTAGAGCCTCCGCCAGACTATTCCCCTCCTAGGGAAAGGCGTGAAAGTTCGGATAGGGATCGTACACCTCCAAGGCGACGCGAAAGGGATGAGCGCAAACAAAATCAGAAGACTCGGTTTGCTGACAATGGTCGGCGTCCGTCACCAGCGCGTAAGTCTGTAGGTTCTGCGATCGGGAATTCAATTCGGAAGTTGGTAGGGAAGATTCGTTCGGCGTCTGCAGAGCGTCGCGCTCGGTGGCGCAACTCGCGGACTCCGTCGCCGGAGCACTCGTCGCGGACGTACAAGCAATACGGCGGCGAGCTGGCGCCCCCCGTCGCGCCGCCGCACCGCTACTACCTCGGGGAGGACCCCTTCGCACCCAGCATCTACGGCCGAGAGCACAAGTATGAGGGCAGTTCGAGACGCGCAGCCACCGCTGACGCCCGCGATCACCGCGAAAGGTGAGCCAATAACTACTTCCTATAGTTATCAAAACACCAATAAAATTAATTAGTCAAAGTGATAAAAATGTGTCGTTACATATATGGTTTTGTTCAAAACAGCCTCTCGCGTGTTTTATCTGTTTTGGTAGTCGAACACATTTAGCTATGATATTAGATGATAGATATTGAATTTTGATTTAAAAAATATGATCCAATGAGCCTTAAATAGAAGGTTGTCCTACTACCAGGCCGCGTCCACCTACAATAAAATCTACCAAACCTTTAATTAATGTTTTGTGTTTAGATTATCATAAAGTTACGGTGTTCTGTTAGGAGCCGATAATAATAAAGATTGAATTAGCTATAAGTTGGAACATGTGGGTTGGACAAGGTTTCGTAAATTGTGGCAAAACGTAGTATTTTCAAAAGAGTATTTGAGTTGTTGTTTCAACACACGAACTCTGTTTGTTCTATTGTTTACATGGACGGCACACTCGGTAGCTAGATTTACCTTGCAGTCGCATTCTTGGACTTAGTGTACATTACAATGAACAGTTGAACTCATTAGTGCCGTTTTCATACAGCTATTAAAGGAAAGAATAGGTTGTCGAGGTTTTATTTATCAAAGAAAATTCTTGGGATTGCAAAAATAGTCGAGAATTTAAGGATCGTGTCTAATTACTGCAAAATTTATTTAAATGTGATGTTTTTGGATTTGCCTTACTTCTCTTATTCTAAGACGAAAAACATTTCCAGCAGCATATTATATTAATATTTTCTGTGTATTATAATTTAACAAATACTTACAATTTATTTTGTATCACTATGTCTTATTTCTATTATTTAGTAGCTAGGATAAAAATTAACAGACTTAACGAATTTGTCAAATTCTTTACGGAGCCGATCACAAGTGAAGTACCTAATAATGTAAGACAAAATAATGTAATTTAATATTTTGTAACAATTACTGCAAACACACTACACGCTACAATAAATGCAGTACATTCAAAACTGATCTTCACAAACTATTTCAAGACATTTCAGAAATGCGGAAACCATGTTCTGTTATGTAAACTATGACCAACTTAGGTAACAAAAGACCAAAATTCACTCAAGTAGAGACTCAAAGGACCAGCGACATGACATAATTATGTTACGGATACCTTCGAGGCGTGAATGAGGCATTCGACAAAACCCGTGACACAACTCTTGTTACGGTAGTACTTACTAGGTCCATAACGTTATGCAAGGACTAATTATGCATGCAAATTTATTAGGTATTTGTTGCGTTTTAACTTATAAGGCATTATTTGCGTTAATTAAAGTACCTAGGTTATTTTAATTTAAATATATTATAGTAATATTACATGGACATGCACCAACAACTAACTTTACAACTGAGGATATTGGATTGTCTAGAGTTACCGAGGTCGGATTATTATGCAAAATAAACACAAAACAATAATATAATAATTATCTTTTTGTATATTTTTGGCATTTTCCATGCTAAGATTTTAAAGTTATTTAGAAAAGGAAAAATACGACCGCGGGCAGGATTCGAACCTGCGTCTTCTGGTTGAAAAGCAAAAACTTGCATTTCAATAGGTGTTACTGACGTCACCATAAAGACGTAAATTCAATATGTGAAGGAAAAATTCGACATGACGGGTAGGTATCGCGGTGGCTTAGTGGTCATAGCGTCTGGTGTACCTAACCAGAAGACGCAGGTTCGAATCCTGCCCGCGGTCGTATTTTTCCTTTTCTAAATAACAATATAATAATTGTTCTTGCGTACATAAAAGCACTGCTCATTTGAAATAAAAAGTTGGGTAAAGGACTTGTTCTTAATGATGATCTATATTATGGATGATTAAAACTAAATAATGAGTACCATGTTCAGTAAAGCGCTAAAATCTTGCGCTTTCCAAAAAGCTCATTTAAATCTACGTAGTGCAAAAAATCTAATAGCAAGAAGGTTGCATGCCTTTTCAGTTGGATTAGAAATAATTAAAGTGATAAAGATTGACCAGAAAAACTCTTTTTATAAGTGTTATAATGACTAGACCTCGTTCAATTGTACTCAGTCTCAGGACTAATTAAAAGACAAAGACAATTATTTCAACTCCTATTAGCAGACACGACAATAGTTTCTCCAATCAATCACAGCAGTCATGCAGTTTTAATTAAAGCCTCGTTCCGGCATATCTTGCCTTTTACACGCGACGCCGTTCATGGGTATTGCCTATTAAGGGTAAATAAGCCTTTTATTTGCAAAGAGACCCTTATTTAGTGTATGTGAGTCACTAGTGTTTGTCAAGTGAAACAGAACCTATATTGAGAAGTATGAGCCGACGACATGTGACTCATGGCAAGGAAATGTTCTTAATAAACACCTGTCATCTGTATGTGGAGGTTGGTGTATGTTAATTAGTTTGTTATAATTATTTTTGCAAATTACAATACATACATTTGCTTCCGCTGTATTGTATGAGCCTGAATAGACCGCCTCTTTTAAAACATGTCGAAGAAACTAATAAATAAAAATGTCCCATATTAAAATGTAAACCTACAATTTGTACAGGCTTTAACAAAGGAGTCTTAAACATACGTAAACAAAGCATGGTCGTTAAGCGCGTAGGAGGAGATTCCCCATTGAATCCAATTATCAGAACACCAACAAGATTACGAGTTTTTGCGACTTACCTACACCAAAATAATTGTACGTGGGCCCGGCTCATTACAACCTCACGAAACGGCAATAAATCTTATAAGCGGATTGTATAAAAAATATTCAATTGTTTCTTTTATGATTCCAGGGGTCAATTTTCGAGCACGCTGGGTCGATTCAGTCACTCTACAAGTCGATTGAATCCGAACATCGAGCCCGAAGAGGACCACGCTCGCAGCGCGCAGACGCTGCCGAGGAAACTCCACGACCGCAAAGAAAAAACCACCGAACCCCAGAAACCAAGTTCCAATAAATATTGGCACCGACTCACACCCAATAAACGCTCCAGCAGCGCTGTCAACATTTCGAACAACATCACTGCTACTCCTGACGGCAAAATCAACGGATACCCACCAGGACCAGCGAAGCCAGCGCGTACATACAAAGCTCTTAACAGGAGCAAGAGTTTTGCTATGGGAGCTCCTGAACCGGAGACCCACCCACGTTACATTTCTACCATGAACCGCAATTACTCTACTATGTATAAATCTAACCCCCACTTGAGCCGGCTTGATGAAACTCCCGAACAGCTGAAAAGTCCAGGTATCGTGTCGATTATCAACCGCAGTCAGCGTGACCTCGCCGACGCTGTATCACGTGAAACAGAACGCAGACGCGACGGCCTATTTGGTGCTAGATACGGTAAAACAACTCCAGTGACCAACGGACATACAAACGGCTTCAGTAAATCATACGATGAAACTGATAAGAAAAAGATATTCCTTAAAGGGCTCCGTGAACGGGCGCCTGAATTATATCAAACGTTGCACGCTGACGATGAATCGGACGGCAGCAGGTTATCGTCACGATACAATACCCCATCGCCACATTATAAAGACCGTATCTCAGAAGAAAGAAAAACGCCTTTATATAAGACCGAATCGCTCAATAGGGAAACTAGTCCCTTCGTATCCAGGCTCGATTCGAGAATAAAATCACCAGCGATAAGGCGGGGAAGCAATAGTAGCGATAACTATTCAGAGACATATCGATACACCACACGGTCAGGTGATCCCGAACGTCCCAGTGTTACCGATACTGTAGAAACCGTTAGTAAGAAGATCGTTCCGTCTAGAGACGGTCGCTCAAAAGAGATTATCGAGTCAAGGGAAGTCAATTCAGTGACGAAAAGCAGGGGGTACAAAGGCGAACCAATATCGAACCCCAAGTATATTGAAAACGGTATCCGCTCCTCGCCGCTCGGATATGATTCTAAACACGCTCCATTGTACTCGGAACGAAGAAGTAGTAACTATAAAGTGATTGAGAAAATAAGAGATTATTAGTAACATGTATAACTTTGAGGGGAGTTAATTTTAAATGTTTATTCTGCCATATTTTTTCGAATGTACTAAATGAATCAAAGTCATACACAGACTGAATCTTTGAAACGCTTTAGTTAGTAAGTTTTCTAACTTTATTATCACACAGTAACTGTTTAGGAGCTTCGTGTTATCATGTAAAAAGTCATAGAGCTTTACTAATTTAATTTTAATATCGATCTAATTCCGTCCGATTAAGTGTACTTAATGAAATTTAAAAAAACATTTCGGGTATGTAAGTTTTTACAATCGAAAGCGTTAACTTTGTGAATAGCTTTATATTTTTTAATAACATTTATTGTTACTTTAAGACAATAATGAGTAAAATAATATTAAATTAGATTTTATAATAATTAAAATGTATCAATAAAAATATAATGTGTTAATACGCACTAAATTTATTAGTTTTATTTAAGTTTTTTTTGGTGTAGTACTAAGTCTTAATGACGATCATATTTACCTACATAGATAGATTTCTTAGAAATGTCGATCGATCGAAATCTACCGTTCAAATCGAAACAAGGTATGGAAATGACATTTTATTAACGCCAGTTTCTTCGCAAAATTTTTAACCTATCGATTCGAATTTTAAATTACGGCTCTTCTATAGGTAGTGTTATTCCATTTTCCTTTATAGTTTAACATGAGTCATACGAAATCATTATCATATCATTATATCTAGTATAACCCAAATGTGGCTGTATATCAGTACTTTACATCGAGCGACTGATATTTGCATCTCAATTACAAAAGCAATGACAATATCTTGGAATACTTTTTACCACCATCTCACCTGCATCCCCACCAAGAGCTTACATGCCTGACGGTTACTATCCAATCGCAAGCGCATCCACAGACGAATTCAACCAAATTTATGAAAACAATCTCAAAATACGCCACTAGGAGAATTTGAATGAAGAATTCATATTAAGATGGATGATGATGTCTTCCTAGACGAAATAATTGGATGACAAAATTATGTCGAGGGTATTTTAGTACTTCTATCCATCGACATCGAGCCCTGTCATTTTCATGAACAGAGAGAATGTTGCTAGCAAAAGTCCTGTCGAAGGTAACAATTCAGTAAAGTCATAAGTATTCTTCATTCTGCCTCATAAGTTTAGAGTTCAAGTGTGACTGGTACGCTAGAGGTCCTGAGTTCGATGCTCAAGTCAAGCAACGTGTTATTAGGCTTCTCGGAGTTTGGATTGATGCCCTATTCATGGCAATAGGCTCGCCCTCTATTACATGGAACCTAAATATACAAGCGGACTGCGGATGTACATTAGTACCTACACCTTTGCCTCATCTAGGATTTTCTCCAGTATCGTAGGTGCACAGTCAGACTTGTGAGGTACCTATTTACAACACGATCACAATGATTCTTTGAGGTATGTACTTACATCCTCGATATACCACAATATTAATAAATTAACAAAAATGATTACAAAAACCATTGTTTCAACCAAAATGAGGATCATGGTTACATTGATGCGGTATATATATAGGTAGGTATACAAGTTTTTTGATGAGGTATATATACCTGTTAAACATCGAAAACGCTTATTGAGCGAAAAAACAGCTAACATCGCATTGTGGTTAATTATATTAGATGAGCTTCAAAATGCAAGGAATTATAAAATCTAAATAATAAAAAAATCCTACTTAGACTAAGTACTACGTTTTTTTTTTAATTAATACAAAAACTCGATGCCAATTTATTATAACAAAACTAACAACTGATTATTAAGCTGTTACTTCTACTTTTTACTATAATTGGCCCACACGTGTTGTGAGCTGTATTTTTGCTCAATAAGCGTTTGTGATCTTTGAGCGTAACATCAAGTTTTAATTTATCATTCGAATAATTCTTCAAAACGAATCCCTAAACAATGTATGAGAAGGGGAAATAATAGCGGGCAGCAATGGAAGTTCTCTTCTATTCCCCAAGTGACCTGCACCAGTAAGACCACTTTCTTGAAGACATTCGTGAGTTGCAGCAAACACCGGGTCCACTGCATATACTGCACTGCATCACCAAGTCCATGGCAACCCAGTCGCAAAAGTAAAGACGAGAATTTCTTTCATACAAATTTACGTTATTTGAAAGATAAAATCATTTAAACTTTTAAAAGATGTTTAGCCCTCTTTTATGATTTGCATGGAACTACATACATAAAGTAGTTAAAACTGTTCACGTAGAAATGGTAGCTGTACCGGTAGGTATACCTTACCAGGGAAAATTCTCGCATCGCTGCACGCAGCTCATTCTAGGTGTAGGTTCATTAAAGAAGGGATAGATGGCGCTGTTATAAAACTATTAATCGTTTTGCGTGTGTTGTATTGTAACTATTACAATAATAATAAAATTATATGGTACATAAACACATCAAAAATACATATCCAGCTGCGCAAGGG
Source organism: Acronicta alni (assembly GCA_964056405.1). Taxonomy (NCBI): domain Eukaryota; kingdom Metazoa; phylum Arthropoda; class Insecta; order Lepidoptera; family Noctuidae; genus Acronicta; species Acronicta alni. Next base: position 7,535,687 of record OZ043927.1, on the reverse strand, counting down.
AGTGAGGCAGGGGGGTGTTATATCCCCAAAACTATTCACCAATGCCCTGGAAGGACGGGGAAAGAACGAGATATACCTACCAATAATAATAAAAATATACACTGAAAATTTTATATATTTTTATTAAAACCTTACAAATACTTACAAATAATAATAACTTACAAATAGTGTTGGTAAAATTAAACTAAATTAGCATAGATACCCCGAAAACAAAGGGAGAACTGTGACATTAGGACAGTTGAGAAACCTTTGGCGGGACCAAGGGAGTACCACGATATTATTATGTTAAAATAATTAATATTTCTTACCCAAACCGTCCCTAATATTGTTATTATCTTTTGCTCACGAATTGTCCGAACTAAATAGAGGTACCATTGTTAAAACATAATAATTCGGATATGAGAGTGGATAACAATTAAAGGGTATATCATATCTGTTATCACGGACTATTCATTGAGGAAACCCTTAAAATTATAACTATTCATTTGTATTTATTTGAATAATTAAAAATGATGTTGGAGATAAATTACAATTGAGAAGATCGGGAGGGTTACATTTACAACTTATTAGGTAGGTATCACTGTTTGAACTGGAAATAAAAATAAAATAAAATAAAAATCGAACTCGGAACATCACATTCGGCTCTTTCACTAGTTTTACTTCTCCAATATAAATGATATTTATTTCTGTAAATAGATCTTTCAAAGACAATGTCTTTTACAAGTCAATATTTTACATATTTCCTGACTGACGACCTCTGAGAAGAAACGCCAATACAAACTTAGAGAATCATACTTAGTCTCTTTTAAAGTCCAGACATAGAATAGTATCAAATATATGTCTTACAATGTAGGGCAAAGTCTGAAATGGCCTTTTGAAGAAAGAGCTATAGCGGCTTTGAGTAGACCAGTCACTGTGTACCTCTACCATAATTTAGAGAGCTCAACAACCCGTCGCACGACGATACCAGATCAGAGGGACATTTGAGTAGGCCACATAAAAAAAGGCTCAAAGGCACCAGATTGTTCAAAGCTGGGTATGTATATTTAGCCTACAAAGTACTCACATTTACATTTTATTGAGTTAAACACTAATAAATATAGGTATGAAAAAATATAATCACAGGAACCATTTCAGTAATGTCTGCTAATATCAAATTAATATAAATCATTGTTATGTCCGACTTACTTGATACAGAAAAAGAAAAAAAAATAGAAAGAGATTGCCATTGACAGTAAGAGCTGACCAGCCCCGACAGACGGCACCCGTTCACGAGTATGACGTGTGTATCGGCGTCGTTCGACTCAACCATATTGCAGGGAATAAAACGACCCGACACAACACAACGCCACCATCAGCAGGACATTTTAGTGAGCATCACAAGCTCAGACCGCTATGCAACTGAAGGGCACAATGTAATTTTAAGTAATTATAATGCATAGAAATATATGCAACATCAATGGCTGCACGACGGAGTGAACGACCATACGATTTAGTACGTTAACTGTCAACCGCTTTTAACCTTTATTCTATTGATAAGGGCGAAAAGTGGTTAACCTCCAAGATTCTCCGAGCCTTTTCCCAACTATATTGTGGTCGGCTTCCAGTCCAACTAGATGCGGCTGAATATCGGTATTTTACACGAGGCGACTGCCACAGACCTTCGCAACCCAATCTTTGGGTAATAACGATAGGTATCCTGAGGTATATGATATATATATAATATATATATATATAATATATATACATATATATAAATATAAATGAATATCTATCTATATATATTAAATCTAAGCGTTAATTATCATTAATCAGTATGGCTGCAGGTGGCATATAAACGTTCCTTGTAGAAATCTATGGGGGAGGCTTTTATGCAACCCTGGACGTCCTTTGGCTGATATGTTGATGATCAACAGTCAGAAGTCCAGAAAGCCTGACAACCAGTCTATCCTCAGGATATCAGTATTACCCAGATATTGGGTTGTACCAGATACTGATAGCACTATTGTTCTAGATACTAATGGCAGTGGCTTCGTGTATAATACTGATATTCAGCTACACACACATATTTACACAATCCCAACTAAAAAAAAAATATCCTCCCAACATAGTAAATTGGTAAATTTTATGGTAATCATTGTGTCTCAATGGTAATAAGTATTTTACACACTCCCAACTAAAAAAAAATTACCCTCTCAACATAGTAAATTGGTAAATTTTATGGTAATCATTGTGTCTCAATGGTAGTAAGTATTTTACACACTCCCAACTAAAAAAAAGAATTACCCTCCCAACATAGTAAATTGGTAAATTTTATGGTAATAATTGTGTCTCAATGGTAGTAAGTATTTTACACACTCCCAACTAAAAAAAAGAATTACCCTCCCAACATAGTAAATTGGTATATTTTATGGTAATCATTGTGTCTCAATGGTAGTAAGTATTTTACACACTCCCAACTAAAAAAAAGAATTACCCTCCCAACATAGTAAATTGGTATATTTTATGGTAATCATTGTGTCTCAATGGTAGTAAGTATTTTACACACTCCCAACTAAAAAAAAATTACCCTCTCAACATAGTAAATTGGTAAATTTTATGGTAATCATTGTGTCTCAATGGTAGTAAGTATTTTACACCCTCCCAACTAAAAAAAAAAAACTATTTGTAATTTTTTTTGTTCGAAGAAGAAGACTAAAAATGAAAAACTTTATACATATTTAATAAAAACATCAAATTATAATTGATGGCATTCAAGTTAGGAATTCTTATTTAAGGCGATCTTGGCCTCTTTATATTTAGCTTATTTTTTTTTATTCCGCAGTTATCTATTCTAGTTTAATATGATTTAGGAATTTAAATTCTTATAATGTCAAGGTTCCAATGATCATATAACTAGGTTATCATAATTAGGATAGCCTAGTGATTTGACCAATTGACTGCCAAGTCTAAGGTCACGAGTTCGAATCGAAGGCACGCACCTCTGACTTTTCAAATTCATGTGCGTAGTAATAATTAATGACTACTCGCTTAAACGTTGAAATAAAACATCGTGAGGAAACGTGCATGCCTTAGAGATTTCTCGACGGTGTGTGAAGTCCCAACCCCAACCCGCACAAGGCCAGCGTGGTGGACTATTAGCCTAATCCTTCTCAATGTGAGAGGAGACCCGTGCCTAGCAGTGGGACAGTATATGGGTTGATGATGAATGTCAAGGTTGACAAGCCTAAAATTGATAACCCCGTTGGCAACACTACCGGCATCATGAGACATTTTATTTTCTCGAAACATGAAACATGAGTTTTTCCAGCTATGTACCTGCCTATGTTTACTTATAAGATTTATATTCAGAATTCTGGTGTACGAGTTTGTAATTCTTCTTCTCTAAAATGACGACCGACTTTGATGTTTTTTTTTACTTATGGTGTCACTTGGATGGTTTGTTGGTCGAGATCTGTGGCAGGACTACCTACGTCTGCCTCACAAGCTATGCTTAGTTTGGGATTATAATATGGTGCTGTGTAAAATGTCCCAAAATTTATTTATTTATGTGTGAAACATTCGAACGGGAAATACAACAACGTACAAACAAACTAATATATATTGATATGATTTCGGACTCTTTACAGCGTCCATAGTCAATGGAAGATTGTTATTAAAAAAATTACAAATTATCAATTTATCGCGGTAATTTCCAAAAGTAGTTTAAATAAAAATAAAGTCTAGTTTTAGTTTAGTTTACCCTGTGGTTTTTTATTATAGTTTGTTAGTAAGTAGTGTAGATAAGTTAATTATTATTTAATTATAGATTTAGGTTTTTGAATATACATAATTATATGAGTGATGGTTAAATTTAATATTTAATTTTAAATAAAAGTAGTTTTAATTCAATATTTTCGTGAGTGTCAAAAATCAATTCTGATGAATATTTTTATATATTATTATATAATGTTCACCTCCAATATCGTAAAGATAATGCACTTTACGATATTTATTGATACATTTGTATTTATTAGCGTAGTTGCAACGATAAATTCAAGTTCTAGTTCGGACATCTTATCACCTTTTATACTCGCGCATAATTATACCTACAATAGACATGTTTCTGTAGATACGTCCGCCCATTCGTAACTCGTAGTTTAAGACCGTGACCGTCACTATAGTGTCATGTTTCTCTGATGGCGGGTAGTGTCCATCACTGTATTATAAATAAAACCTCTTTATTTATTTTGTAAAAAACAAAAATATTTCGAAATTCAAAATGGTTCGTGTTTGCGTATAAACTTTTTTCTTTAACTTCAACAATCGTGACAAAAGTTTTGAATTAAGAACGTTTATTTTTTTCAGAGCACCTTTATTTTAGTTTTTTTCTTATTAATGGTGGCAAAGTATTGTGAGTCGGCAAATATTTTATACGTGGTACCGTTTACGGCTAAATCTCATTATATTATGTTAAAACCTATTGGATTGGAACTTGCCAGGAGGGGGCATAATGTGACAGTTATAACTGGACATAAGGATAACAACCCTCCTCCAAATTATCATCAATACATGGTGGATGAAAAGGAGATTTGGGATTTACTAGGTAAGATTTTATAAATAATATTTTGTGCAAGTGCCAATGTTAGTAGATTATCTGAAAAAGGGATTATACAGTAAATAATAAAATTAAACATTTAACTTATTAATATTAATTATGAGAGTATGATGCTTAATATAGTACCAATAAGTACCTATTGTTACCTTATAATTAGTAGTACTTATGTTGGTAATCTAATTTATGAATTTTAACTACTTAATATGAATGTTTGAATATGATGTGAATAAAATATGAAAAAAATTGAAATAATAATGATAAAGTAATAATTATGTACGAATAATATTATTAAAGTATTATCATTACATACTGCTATGTTTCGTAAGTTATTAAACTTCAATAAAGTTCAGTAAATGAATGTGAGAAACATTTACGATCATCAACACGTTAAAGTAGTGAAAAAGTTCCTAATGATTTATTAATTTTAGGAGGTAGCAGACCGAATGTATTCGATATGGTAAAAATATCAGCAGAGTCATTCCACAAACAAATCCTTTGGAATGGAGGCCTCGCTTTTACAGAAATGACGCTTAACTCAACACAAATAAAGAAACTTTTGGCAGAAGACACCAAATTTGACTTGGTCATCTGTGAACAGTTCTTCTTAGAAGCTATGTATGTTCTGGCCCACAAATACAACGCCCCTTTAGTACTAGTTACTACGTTTGGTAACTGTATGAGACACAATATTGTAACTAGAAACCCACTGCAGTCAGCCACAATTATCTCCGAGTTCCTAGATGTCAGAGAGCCGACATCGTTCGCAGCAAGACTAAGGAATTTATATTTCACCGTATACGAGTATGTTTATTGGAAGTACTGGTATTTGGAAGATCATGAGAAGCTTGTGAGGCAGTATTTACCGGACTTACCGAAGCCTGTGCCGAGTTTGTACGATTTGCAACAAAATGCATCCCTGATTTTAATCAATGGACATTTCAGTTTTGATGTGCCAGCGGCGTATCTGCCGAATATAGTAGAAATTGGTGGGGTACATCTGAGTGAAAGTGATACCCGATTGCCAGAGGTGAGTGATTACGAGACGGTCTTAACAATTGTTTTTCTATTGTGTCTGCAAATTTTTACTTGACAGGTTAATAAAATACTAACTGACAACGTATAGATAGACAGCGTACAGCTCTTGAATCTGTAGGCATAGAAGTACCAATGAAATCTAGACGGGGTTTATTCAAATTCTTACGGGATTGGGAAAAACAAGCAGTGATCCCCATCCTCCGAGGCTTTTTACAACTATGTTAGGGTCAGTTGATCAGCGTAGTTATAATGAATCCACGAGACCCTCACGGATACACAGTTCGTGCTTTCAATGCATCAAATAAATTATTCACTAAATAAAGTGTCCTCAATATGCGGAAAATCCTTGCCTGGGTAGGCCGAGGAAACGTTTGTCCTGCTGAAAAAAAATTTATAAATTCCTGTATGTATTACGAATTTAATGAGCAAATAAAGAAAGGAAAGATATTATAGTACATTCACGGAAAGAGGTACTGCAAGTAAAAATAATAATTATACTATTTATATAAATTCTTAGACATAGTAGTGGTATATCTGATCTATTTAATTGAGGCCGTAGACCGTAATTTTTCAATTTGTTGGAATTGGTTTGATAAACAGAATTCAGTCATTACTTCTTTATCATTAAACTGTGGCTTATCTAGCAGGAAATATCGGTCTGATACTTACTTAATCTTATTATTTTCGATTATTAGTTTCAACATCAACCCATTTAATGATCCACTGCTGGGTCTTCTCTTAGATTGAGAGGGGTTAGGCTATAATCTATCACCACATTGGCCTAATGCGGGTTGGCAGACTTCTTATTGACCGACCGATGACTTCAGAGTCATCATCATCAACCCATATACAGTCCCACTGCTGGGCATGGTTCACAGAATGAGAGGCTATAGTCCACCACGCTGGCCTCTGCCTGGCTGGCCTTTTAAGCGAGTCATAATTAATTAGGGATAATTAGCCACTAGGCTATCACCGCTTACTTACTTTGACTTCTGATTATTACATTAAAAATTATATTCGTAAATACTATCAGATGTACCTTAACTAGCTTCGTCTTCGCCTGCGTGGAAAGTCCACGCTGGATATAAATTATCTAGGCATTCAGTTTTCTGAAATTTTCCAATTACTTGGATTTTTCGCAATAATCTTAATTTGTCTTTTCGTAAGTAGGTACTTTTCTTTAAAAAAAATTGATGAACGAAACGTGAAACAGGGATTCCTACACGTGCTGCACTACTTTGACCAACAAGTTGACCTTAGCCTAATTGAACAAAAAATTGTGTCAACTGATACTAAATGCAGATTTTTTATTAAATAATAAAGTGTATTGTATATAAAGCAAATAATTAAACAAAGGACTAGCTTCTGCCCACGAATTTGTCTGCGTGGAAAAGTTACTTATAATTATCGTTGTAATTTGGCTAATTAACTCAAAATCGTTATAAAATGTATAAATAATAATACTGTAAAGTTTCATCAAAATCCGTTTAGTAGTTTAGCGTGAAAGAGTAACAAACATCCATTCATCCATTCATCCTCACAAACTTTCACATTTATAATAGTAGGATAGTGGAATATACATTTTAGAGAAAGAAAAATACGATCTCAGGCAGGGTTTGAACATGCATTCCGCCAGTTAAGTACACCGGATGCTTTAGCCAACTATGCTACCAAGACTCCTTGTGCTGTGATGTCTAATTTCTCTTCCTCACTCTTACGTCATATAGGGACGTTAGCGATATCTATCGAAGACATAATACTATTTTCTTCAAAATGTATATCCTAAATAATGTTTAACAAGCGTTATGGCGGCGGTGATCACTTACCATCAGGTGATCTGCTTGCTCGCTTGCCTCCCTCTTCCATTATATTATATATCTAATATATAAAATTCTCGTGTCACAGTTTTCGTTGCCATACTCCTCCGAAACGGCTTGACCGATTTTGATGAAATTTTTTGTGCTTATCGGGGAGGTCTGAGAATAGGCCAACATCTATTTTTCATACCCCAAAATTTTTTTTTTATGGCAAAACAACGTTTGCGGGGTCAGCTAGTATATATATATAATATAATGTTAACTACAAAATTAGGGTTGTACATATTTAGTTGGCTATTCATTTAAACTATTAAAGCTAGGTCATTCAGAAATGTGAACTATCTTCATTACGGTTATTTAGAAAAGGAAAATTTCGACCGCGGGCAGGATTCGAACCTGCGTCTTCTGGTTAGGTACACTAGACGCTATGTCTTCATTACGTTTAGGAAACCCTTTTTTTGCACTAACATAATTATTAGATATATTTCTAAAACCATTAACAAAAATATTCTTGTACCTACGTTCAAGTCCACTTCAGACTTGAACCGCACCATTGCCACTTTTTTCACACCAAGGCCATGTTACATTGACTTTTAGTTTTTGTGCTTAACTTGCTTACATAATAGCTTTTTAAGTCGTTGCTATGCGATTTTTCTTGTGATGATGTGATTTTTGTTATAGATAAAAAGCTTGAATATTGTAATATTTAACAAGTTCTTGTGGTTCGCGGTGTCTTGCACATCAAAACCGGTACCTAAATAAAATAAATACATGGGACTTACACAGCGCCATCTAGTCCATAACTAGGCAGAACTCGTACTAAGGGTACCTACTAGACATTAATGGATATAATACTTTATATAAATATGCTATTTATATATGCTTTATTTATGATATGCTAGTATACTTTTTTTTAAAACATGTTTTTAATAAACATAGGAAATGCCCAGACAAACACAACACTTCTGTTTATAAATATTTATGTCACGTGGGAATCGAACCCACGATCTCGTTATCATTAATCCGGCATTCTGATAAATAGTCCACAGAGGTCGTCACATCTTGTCATCATCTCGATAAAAATAGCCTTATGCACCTAAGTAAGATATGTTTGGTTTCGATAGGAGAGGCAATGCAGGCTATGCAATTTAATTTTACATTTTAGGCACAGTTCCAAACCACATGCAGTACGTAACTTATTGTGGTTTAAAGATTCTCATATGCGTATGCATGGATAATATTAAATCAATCACGTAACTATTATCCATTATTGTTTTATATGTTTCTGTATTTTTTTTACTAAATAATTTTCAACTAGGTATAATACATACCTAGTTTATTTATATATTATATTATTATACTATTAAAACTTAAATAATACTTACATATTTACAAAATATACATACTTACCTATACCAAAACAAAAAAAAAAACTGTAATATTAGGGTCATGTTAAAAATAATTGTAATTTTAATACTGTCTTAATGTCCAACCTAATTATTTTTATAATAATGAGATAAAACTAACAAGAATTTTATAAACAAATATTAAATGCTTAAATAACCAAGAAACATGTGGTACAGACGCCAGCAGGTCAACCTATCCAAAACTATCAAATTTTCCCAGTTGAATATGAACCTTGCTGTTTTGTTTTAAAGTTGAAAATCAATCAAATAAATTTGACAGATTGTGGTAGCTTAATGTTCTGGCCTCTGTACACAAACTATGCACTATAAAAATATTAAACCAGTCATAGCGTAGGTTTCGTTCCAAACAGCTTATGTCCATAGTCCATAGGTACTCTGTCAACTCGCTTATTCAGTTTTTGACAGTTGCCTGAGAGCGTATCTGTTCCAGATAACGTAAAAGTTAACTTTAAAGGGCATATTAAAAGAAATTTCGAAAGTTAAATAAATAAATCTCTAATATTATTTAATTATTTGACCTCTGAGCTGAGCTGAGTTATTGACCTCAGTATTTACAAAAAAACGGATAGCTCGTATACGTATTAAATATAGTTAAATGGTATCGTACGTAATGATAGAATGAAATGTATGCGCTGCAAATGAAAAGATTTTGAAAATATAAGTATGGAAGGAAAGGTAGAAGAAAAGAGCTGATGAAAAATCTAGGATACTAATACATTGATAAGATAATTATGTCAGATAGCAAATATCAAGACATTCTAAAGTAAAATTATTATTTTTTCAGTAAATACAATGTAGAACAGTCCTCTTGCGAAATAGTGAAGAGTAGTGTTTTTTGTAAGATACTGCGATTTTTTGCCAATTATTTTAAAATCATTGCGTATATTACTATCATGTTTTATAACTACTGTATTATTTGCGACGTACATAATAGATTCAAGGACGTAATCTAATGATACAGAATTGACATTGTCGTAAGAAACGTTTAGTTCTAAAGTCGCCTCATTGTTGTGCTTAACGACATCCAATTTACAATCAGTACCCACATTATACTCTGTTATAATATAATTGTCTGAGATAACGCTAACATAATCTATGAATTATAGTTCTACTTAGAATGTGTTGTCGTTACTATTGGTCTTACTTGCTTCTATTCATGGTTTTACCCATGGTATAATAATAACCTATACGTTAGATACACGATGCCCACCACTACGTCACGTATGTCACGGTAAGTGTTGCTGTTGATTGACATCTTCACTTCAATAAAGTTATCAGATTTATTCATCATGAATATAAAATAAATTGCTTAGTACAAATTTATCTCGCGTTCTTCATATATTTGGTTAAAAAAGTAAACTATAAAATTACTAAATCCAAATTGCTTCATTATAGAACAAAGGACGTGTAAAAATTCGTTTTGCTCGGTTATTTTATTTATCCCATCAAAAACATTCTGTAAAAAACTAGCCAAGTCTCGATGGAGCTGCTTGTTTATCTCTAAAAAGTAATTAGGTAAATCTAGCTAGACAAAGTCGTGCCAAGTCTAAAGTTCCTTACTGCGATATCTTTATTATTTATAGTTAATGTTGTGTGACTTGGCCGTTGACTTGTACCCACTAACATATAAAGAATGTTCAAATTATATTCTCAACGAACATTCATACTACGTAATCCTCTGTGTACAAATGTGTTGAACATATTCACCTTTATATTTGAATTTACAACAAGGGTATTAGGGTATGGGGGCGTGCCCCCAGATACATATACAGATATACATCTCCGTGCCTCGGAGAGCACGCAAAACCGTCGGCCCCGGTTGTCATAATTATGAATACCTACGATAGTGGTGGTAGAAGCCCAAAAAATCTGAAATCCAGAAATTGGGTTGCGCAGGTCTGATGGCATTTGGTTCGTGTAAAATACTGATATTCAGCCTAATCTGGTTAGACTGGAAGCTGATCCCAACATAGTTAAGGCTCGGAGAAAGACGAATAATGAGAAAGTTTAACCAACGTATTTAATAATATATGAGGACGTCTGGACGATGAATGTATTTATACATAGTGGCTAGTAATCATGTGGGTTCACGTGATCTAGCTATCATGAGAGGGGAATACCTAGCGTAAGCATAATATTGTACGGTTTTAGCTTCTTTTTCTTTTCTGGTGGGGAAATGCTCCTTATGCTGCCGCCCCGCTCGGGGATGCGGGACGGTTATGTCGGGCTCTCGATGTTTTAGACGGTTATACTAAAACTGGTGATTTTCCACTACGACCTTCTGCATAGTGGTGAGACCACGGGGATCGCTCTCGCATTATCCGCGATCCCGCCGCGGACGTCCATTGATGGACCCTCCCGGAGGGCCAAGTGCAATGGGCGACTGACGTCCCCGAATCCGCCGCCGCCCATAGCCCTCTTTGCGGCGAGAAAGATATGTGGTCCCACCGCCGTCCACACCTCGGCCGCAGAGGGTAGGGAAAGCGGCGCATCGTAATATCGACATTCCTCTCCCTATGCGGCACCACCGTATCCGCAGTTCTGCGGCTGCGCGACCCAGCCGATGCCGCGGAAGGCAGGGAAAACGGCATACCGTAATACTGGCACTCCTCTGCCGCCGCGGCCCCGTTAACCCTTCAGCCGCAGTGTCACCCATACAACACCGCGGCCCACCTTAGTTGCGGTGCCTCCCATACGACACCGCAACCTACATTGGCCGCTCCAGTGCGTGTTTCCCGTGCCAAGCCCGTAGGAGCAGCCCTTCCTTGAGCTTCTACTTCGCTTAACCATGGGCTTTCAATCCACGGTTAATAACTCCGCCCACCGCGACAAAGCGAGAACTCCTTGGGGGTCCATGGTTTTACCTAAATTTAGTTGAACTCGTTAAGGCTAAAAAAACCGCTTTTAATGGTGATGTTATTGTGATTCACATTGAAAAATGCTTAAATTAAAAAACCTAAATTTAATGCGAATTTATTCTAAATGAATTTTTATTATTTTTAAGCACCTCAGCTCAAACACCAAAAAACGGACAGACACACTTCCAGAATTTTATTATTCAGTACAAATTTTAATGTAGGTAGTACCTATAGATATGTATATATTTATGGTCTGTAAAGTAGTTCCTATTAAAATGTTTAACGTGACAAAATTATTATCATCTTACTAATAATATATAATCATTGTATAAACTGTGTAGGTAAGTACATAATTGTCTCGATCTCGTTTAGACGTAAAAAACCTACCTAGGTGGAATTAATAGCTTACACAATGTTTGTGAGGCCTTCACAATGATTGCAAGTAGTTTAACAAGTAATTTTATTATTATGGTTGTGGTGAGGTTATGTTTGCCTTAAGAAATGATTTTCTAACTAGGTACATTGTTTATGTGTACAATTATAAATACACTTTGAACTTGCTATTGTCCGCGGCCCCAATCGTATCTGAAACAACATCTAGAGGCAAAGGATAGCCTCTCTCCTTCCTCAGGATGAAATCTATCTTTTTCCCAATAAGGAATATGCATGATATTTTAAATATATTTATTTGATTAGTTACATCATCATATAATGGTAAAAAAATATTCAACCCTAAAAAAGGTATATAAAGTATTAAAAAAAAGATATTAAAAATTGCCAACCGAAACGGGCAATTTAAACCCCCCATTTTGGCGCGCTTAGTGTGGCATCATACTCTATCAGAAATCGCAAACACACTCCTACGATAAAATAAAAAATAAAATAAATAACACTCCTACACCTACTGCTACGAACACTCCTACAAACACTTCTACAACAGTTTGTTGTAGGAAGGTTGTAGGCAAACACCACGCAATCAGTGATATTGACACTTGGTGTCTTAGACTTTTCCGTCATATTCGCTTTGACAAATGGCGTCGATTTTCAAAATAATATTTGTAATTCCATCGGCAATATCGCACTTTTTAAAAATAAATTCTCATTTTCATTTTGATTTTTATAGGATCTCCAAAAAGCATTAGATAATGCTAAGCACGGAGCTGTATACATGAATTTCGGTTCAAATGTACGCAGTTCAGAGTTGCCAGAGGAGAAAAAGAACGCAGTCCTCAACGTGTTCAGGAAACTAAATCAGACTGTCCTGTGGAAATGGGAAGATGACAAATTGGAAAACAAACCTGATAACCTTATTATTAGAAAATGGTTACCGCAGAAAGAAATTCTTTGTAAGTATAATGTTTATGCAAAGGCTTGGAACTAAGATATTGCGCATTATCTGAATACGCTACTTTGTTTTACTAACAAATTACTGGTTTTATAGTCTTTAACATGTACATATAATTAGATGAAGTTATGTAAGTAATAATACATTAAGTAATAATAATTAATATTCTAAACATTACGTCAAAGTTAAATTTAAAATTCTAATGTTTGCAGCTCATCCAAACATAAGAGTGTTTATATCACACGGCGGGTTAATAGGAACACAAGAGGCCACGTTCCATGGAGTGCCAATAGTTGGAGTACCAATTTATGCTGATCAGTACAACAACTTGCTGCAAACTCAGTATCTAGGTTTTGGAAAAATTTTAGAGTACCATGACATCAATGAAGAAAGATTGTCTGAAACATTACATGAAGTTCTCACCAATGATTCTTATCGGAAGAAAGCTAAAGAAATTTCAAAGCGTTTCAAAGACAGGCCCATGAGCGCATTGGACACTGCTATGTTTTGGATAGAATATGTTATAAGAAATAATGGTGCAGAGCATATGAAGAACCCTGCTATACAATTAAGTTGGTTTGCATATACCATGATAGATGTTTATGTCTTTATTTTGGTTCTAGTACTAGTAGCTGCGTACGCGATATTGAAAGTACTAATAGTTTTGATAAACTTAACGAAAACGAAAGAAAATAAAAAACAGAAGAAAAAGCGAGTGTAAATTTGAAATAGATATAAATCTGTGTGTCTAATTTTAATAAATAAATTTTCATTAAATATCAGTTTACTTAAAGAGATTCTTATAAATTTTACTTAAGATTGAGATATTGTTATAAATCTTAGTTAAAATTAAGATATTTTCATATATTATAATTATAATTGTATCCTCAATGCGCTTGCCAAACTTGATTTTAAAAAGTTTTCAGGACAACATAAACACTGTTTTATTTAATATAAAATTATGAACACTGTTTTAAATCTTCTGAAAAAATAAAACAGAAATCAGACAAAAAGAACATGTAGCTCCTTCACATGTACTCAGAATGTCATTTGCTTTTTTGTTTTCCTTATAACTAATGCATAAGATAATTACTATTATTGATAAAACCTCAGATCTGTTCCCGAGACAAATTAGGCGCGAAGTTTTATACGACGTATATTTCACAAAAAAAAAAACAGAAAATAATGTATCCGAAACAGAAATATCAACATTATCTATTATTTTAAGTGTCTAGATAATAACGTTGACATTGCTGTTTATAATGTATTTATAGTATCATTTCTAAATGTAATTGTACACATCTATATTTGTGTATAATTAAATTTAGAAATGTCATGTGAATGTGAATTCTGTTATCTATATAACTGAATTAGGTAAGAATATAAGGTTGGTAATAATTCAGGGACTGCTGGCCGTAGCATGTCATGGTCGTGGTGAACTTCACAGGTCCCATGGTATGGATTCCGTGAGTCTTTAAGGAGTTTCCGTATATAAAATAATTTCATAATCAATAAAGTTTATTTTATGATTATAAAAACAAAAGGATACAAACCACAAAAAAGATAAATATTAATTAACAACTTATAGATAAGTAAGCATTGAAATAAAAAAAAAATGAGATAGTTTAGGTTTATCTAAGTATGTATTGAACCTGAACTTTTTCAAGATTAATTTTCCTATACTTAGTAACCCGCCAAATAATATAAAATTATTTGGCATATATCTAAAATTTTCCAATTTATAAATTCTTTCAATACAGGAAAGGCCGCCCGCAATATCGTACCTGAAACTACCCACAGATTATAATTAGACAAATATTTGAACTGTACATTGGTGTTTGAACACGACCGAGGTTGGGGCGAGTCTTTTGTCCAGCACCACGAGAAAGCCTGCCGTGTGCGAGGGCTATGACGACTTATGAATTTCGAATGCGACAGTCTGAGATAGCGGAGCTCTTTCATGTGTACTCAGACTTTCATTAGCCGAGGTACGCACTTTGTTTTTATTTCCTTGTGAGTACTAGCTCAAGTCACCACTATTCTTTCTTGAACTTTATTGCTTGTTTTTTCTTTACTCTTATCTAAGAAATTGTGGGTACATACGATAAAAAATATTATAATAATGTCTTGGTGTTAAAATTTCTGGAAAACTCAATCATTAATTGGTATGTAAATGACGTGTGTCTACAGAAAATATTTATTATAAAAGGTGAACTGTTTTTTCAGTGTTATATAATAATCATCATATCTTTTTGTATGTTGCGGTTGGCTTACAGTCTAAACTATCAGTACCAAATTGCAGTGATTGCCTAGTGTTGTCATATCACAAGACTAGCACTGTAATACACTGCATTGAGTTCAATGCAGTGCATTACAGTGGCAGTTGCCAAGTCAAAGGTCTCGAGCTCGAATCCAAGACACGCACCTCTGACTTTTTGAATTCATGTGCCTAATTATAACTCGTTAAAAGGTGAAGGAAAATATCGTGAGGAAACCTGCATGCCTTAGAGATTTCTCGACGGTGTGTGAAGGCTGCCAACACACACTAGGCCAGCGTGGTAGATTATAGCCTAAATGCTTTCAATCTAAGAGGAGACCCGTGCCCATGCAGTTTATAATGTCCAGTATATGGGTTGATGATGAACTCATCAAATCTCCGCAACCCAATTTCTGGATAATACTAGTAGGTATCTTAAGAAACGGGTAGTCTGGCTTTTTAGGCTTCGGGCTACTAGTATGGATTCTCGATGTATTAAGAATATTCACCCATTGATAGATAGAGCGAACCAATTTATTTATCAACGTAGCTTCTTTCAAACATGATATTAACTGCCACATTAGCCTAGTGCTCTTAAGCGCGACTACTACACTAGAGATCCTGGATTCGATTCCCAGGTCGAGCAAAGCATTATTGGCTTTTTCTATAAAACTCTCAGTAGCAGCTCGGAGTTAGGATTGTTCTCGATTAATGACAATAGGCTTGACTGTGGATTACTAAATATTTAATATGATATTAATTGACGATATAAACAATATTAATTTAAGAAGAATACGCGAATTACATCATATTTGGCTGTATACTGTAACTAGGCTTGTAAATAAAATAGCACGTGAATGCTGTTGATGATCGTTGTTGCAGATAACCTTATGAACTCTACTTAGTCAGGAAGTTATCGAGGTATTAGTTGTAATAAATCGATATCTTGATGTCTTTTGTCATTAACCTATTACATGAAGATAATTGCTTATATAGAGATAACACAGTATAATATGGATATACTAGCTTTTTGCCCACGGCTTCGCCCGCTTGGTTTCTTGGCTTTTCTGTACTATAATATAATTATGAAGAACCGCTCGACCGATTTTGTGCAAACTTCACATAAACCATCTACTAAATAGTCCGAACAAAGCCTAAACATTTGGTTTGCATAGGTGAGCCCGTTCTTGAGTTATAAAATTACAACGAAAAGTGGCATTGATTTTTATATATATTGATTAAGTGGAAATATAAAGGTAGTTTTAAGAGAGGTAGTCCATAGTGGGAGTAATTCCACTAAAATTGGAGCTGGCCGACTGGGGAAGTTCCTCCGCCTTGCAGAAAATCAAAGTGAAATAACACTGCTTTGAGCTGAGTTTTGTTGCTTACGGTGAGCAAGGTTGCCGGTGCTCCGCGAAGAAACGTTGTGTTGGCAATGGGGGTACCGTTGCCAAAACAACGTTTCTTCGCGACCATTATATTGCCAACCCAACTATTCCTCTTTTGTTTTACAGGGTCGGCAACGCGCAAGTGATAGGTACTCCTGGTGTTACAATCGTCTATAGGCTACGGTAACCGCTTACCATCATTATTAACTCATATACTGTCCCACTGCTGGGCACGGGTCTCCTCAAATATTGACTGGGATTACCGCTTACCATCAGGAGGGCCGTATTCTTGTTCGCCACCTTAGTGGTATAAAAAAACTGCTGTGTTCTGTTAGTGTGTAATTGTTAGGAAGTATATTTTATACTAATATAATAAAGGTGATATTTGTTTTTGTTTGAACGTGTTTATCTCTGGAACTACAAGTCGGATTTGAAAAAAATGTTTTTGCATTTGATAACTGAATACTTGAGGAAGGTTATGGGTAGTTTGCTGTTTTAGGAGCGGAGAAGAAATTATACATATAACAAGGGTATATTAGGAGACTGCGCCCTATGACTCCTAAAAACAGTATTGCAAAGTTCATATTCGAAAGAATGACGCGCACTCTTATAATGCAATACTTACAATCAGGAACTGCGTTGGGTCTGGTGATCGCAAGCGTGTGCCCAGGCCCCTATTGCATCTCCCTGAAAGTAAATTCTTATTAGCCACCTGAAGTTATATTTGTGCCCAAAAAATGGCAAAATGTTGTTAGATTCCACATTATAATAAGGGGTGATCCCTTATTATAATGTGGAATCTAACAACATAATGGGCGGGTGACGGAATGTTGATTTTCATTATTCAGGACACTTTGTTTTGGGTAGTATCCATATATTTTATTTTATTATATAACTATCTACTACTAGTGTCCTTTGACCAAGTCAAAGGTTTCGAGTTCTCATGCTATTCACGCACAACAGACTTTTCGAAATCACGTGCGTATTAATAATTAATGTTCATTCGCTTAAACGGTGAAGGAAAGCATCGTGAGGAAACCTACAAGATTTTCTCGACGGCTTCATGTGAAAGTAGTCAACCTGCATTAGGCCAGCGTAGAGGACTATATCCTAATCCCTCTCATTCTGAGAGCACAGCAGTATGACAGCATATGGGCTGATGATAAGGAACGCCTGTCATAAAAACTACTAAAATTTATGTCACACAGTTTTATTAGAAATTTCTATGCAATCGGGAAGTATTTTGATTGCATATCGATTTTCTCACGCTACGGATAACTGTATGCACACACGTGTCACTAATTTATCAGTCGTCTGTCTGGGTCCCCGAAAGTTAAATGTAAAGCTAACAGAATTTGGACGGAACGCAAATTAAAATCAACATGCCGCCGCCCGGCGACGACTGGCGACCGAAGGTTTGCGTATCCGTTTTTTGTCTAATCTACTGTTGATACCTGCCGTGTATATACACTCATATATTCCCTCACTGAAATATTAACACGTTTGGATAATTTATATTTATTTCGTAAATAGATCTTTTAAAGACACTTTTACAAGTCAAGATGGCGGACATTGTATCAATAATTGACTTCCTCATTAGTGTATAACTCTATTTATTTATTATAACGTCACCGTGATTTCCATTTAAACGTAAAAAAAACTTCGTTATTTTACGATAAATACAAATGAATGTAATCTATTAACCATTAAACTCTAAAACTGCACCACCCAAAGGTTATCTGGTCGAAAATGTCTAATGGGTTAAGACCGTTTTTGTACTTTAAGTCTATACAAGTATACATAGTACTTATAAATAAAGTCCCTCTGAACGCTGAGATCTATTAAACTAAACAACGGATTTTGATGCGGTTTTCACTATCATTTAGATTTTGAATTTCTTGCGGAAGGTTTATGAGTATAAAAAAAACTTGTTGCTGTTATAAATGAAATAAAAATCATTAGCCGTGCCGTGCCGCCAGTGGGCGCAGGCCCTAATAGTCAGTCAGTCACTTCTTTTCCATTTCTCTCCGACAGTCGAAAAGAAAATATTATTATTTCTTCGAAACGTTTTCTGTTCCAGTTACGTATAATTCATTCCGTATGTAGGTACTCAATTACACAATGTGCAAGCCACACTGAGGGGTTGTGTTTCAGCTCACTAAGCCTAAGCCCCATTACACATCTTAGAATTGGTCCAGACTGTTATAATGGTATGGGACTATTGTTATACATATAACATTGCGACGCTCGTGTGTATTGCAATAATTATACATAAAATATTCTATGCTAGCGACCGGCCCGGTTTCGCACGGGTAAATATATGTATAGAAAAGAAAGGCCATCCTAACTGAATCGATCCCAATAATTTTTACATCATGTTATATTTTGTCCCAAAAATATTTAAAAAATGTTACGAGTAGGACACCGAGCGACACTAAGTACCTATCCGCATTCATATGCGCGCAACACAGGTCAGGGCAGGTCAAAGTCACGGTGCACTGACTCACTGAGCGCTCAGCGCGGGCGCACAGTGGGACGGGCGGGGGTGAAAAAACCACTTCAGTCGCTCAGAACTGGAAGCTATAGGCACGTGTCTTGCTCCCGTTCAGTTATGTAGGTAAATAACGCAAGCGCGGCCGCGAGCGCACGCCAGTTGTGTTTCGGTTGATCTGTACCTGTCGTATGTAAAAAGCATAGTGTTCGTTTAAGAAATGGTACGTACACTAGCGGTTTGTGGTGATAAGTGATAACGTATTCCTGGCTGTGCGGCACAACGTCAGTTTTGCCGCTTTTTAGAATCTGACAGTTTTGTAGAAAGTTATTATTTGTACCTACAGCCTGTTGTGGAAACTGTAATCTCTTTCATAACTAGGAGCTAAACAATTTCTACTCCTAAAGTTAACAATTAAATGCAAAAGAATCTTAACTCAATCTAATTAGTAACAATTTTATCTGGAGATGACATTAAAGCAATTATTCGCCGCAGTGCATTTAGCGCAGACTACAGATAGACGTCATAGGACTATTTCGAGGCACGGCCTATCTCATTAAGAGTTTGCAATTAAAACTTTGCAATCTGGCCGACGTTCAGAAGGGAATTAACGCCAATGCGAACGCTCGGAAATGAAAATCAGTCTAGAACATCATAGAGATTTTGCTATTTGGATTGGAACTTGTTTGTGTTCGATTTGTTAACTTTTTAGGGGTCCGTACCTCAAAAGGATCCTTATAGGATCACTTCCGGATTCCCCCACCATCTTTGCCCACAGTGGGACAGTGGTTGATAGACTCATATTATAACAAACGTTTGATGGAATTTTTTGATTTTTAAATTTCGATTTTGAAAATTAAAGAAGCCATTTTTTTCGATAATGAAAGTAAACTTCTTTTTTCTCTAACCGAATCTAGTTTTTTACCCATCCAGGACAGCCCATAACTGTCCGTAGTGCAGCCATATCCAATACATTTACGAGTAAGATCACGTTCTCAAAGGGAGATCTGTAAGTTGGACATGTGTCTATGTGCCTTTGAAAGGCTAGACATCTTCAGGTTTATCCGATATATCTCACAAATATACTATGTACATACATTGTACATAGTACAAGCAGTGATAGCCCAGTGGTATGACCATTGGACTGCCAAGTCGAAGGTCTCGAGTTCGAACCCAAGGCACGCACCTCTGACTTTTCGAATTCATGTGTGTATTAATAATTAATTATCACTCGCTTATACGGTGAAGGAAAACATCATGAGGAAACCTGCATACCTTAGAGATTTTTCTCGACGGTTTGTGAAGTCTGCCAATCCGCACTAGGGCTCTCAATATGAGAGGAGACCCGTGCCCAGCAGTGAGACAATATATGGGTTGATGATAATGATGATGATACATTGTATCTTTCAGCTGAAACCTGACGTCATTATTTAGATCGTTGAGTAGCAATTTGAGTCTCGGCATCATCAGGTCCCGCACTAAGCAAAAAATCTTGTCTTGACTCGAAACAAATATCTGTGGATCACACAAAGACTTGTCTCGGGAGGGATTCGAACCCACGATATCCGGTGAAACAATAATGGCGTGTGATTACCCTAACTGCTGTGCCAAACGCGCAAAATAATCCCAAAAACCACCCTTTTATACCGCTTCCGCTACAGGGATGCGTCATATTCTGTAAACTAGTTGTGAGCCACAGTCTGACAAAAGCCTCGCCTGAATTTACGAAAAATAACAAGCTTATATTACAATACGTACATTATTTATATAATTGTACATATAACATCCGCATACGCTTTTTATGCCAGCCGTCTACGTCCTAGCATCGCATGGAACTTTTTGCTTGGCGAGCGCGAACAAAAACTATATTTATACCCGTCACAATACAGTGATGTACTGTGTGGAATTGAATGCGGAATGTTGTGTGAGCCTTTTGTGATAATATATCAGTTTTAGCGGGGATGTTCCGTCTATGGAGTCACTATGTAATGTATAGAGGAGTGTGGAAAATATGTGATATGAAATGTGGAATGTTGAATGCGTGAGCTCATGAAATCTATTTTATTACCACTCCCTGTTTTTAGTGTGTAAAAGTCAATAAATATCGGAAGAGATGCATAGTGGGAGTAATTCCACTCAAATTGGAGCTGCCCGACTGGGGAAGTACCTCCGCCTTGCAGAAAATCGAAGTGAAAAAAATGAGAGGTGTCAAGGGACACCCGGATGGAACGAAGTTTTAATGAAATGAGAAATTTTAATGAAAGGTCATTAAAATTTAATAATTAAAAATAAAAAAACCTGTATACACTCAACAATTCACAACGCGCGAAATTCAAATATTGTCATTCACTCAATAATTCGAAATTCAAATATTGTTGACAAGCAAAAAGTGTCGTGACAACTTTTCGTAAGATTTTTTTCCGTCTAGCTCCCTTTCACAACGCGCGATAAGGAACTTCGTTCCAAAACTTCGTTCCAATAACACTGCTTTGAGCTATGTTGTGTTCCTTACAGTGAGCAAGGTTGCCAGTGCTCCGCGAGGAAACGTTGTGTTGGCAGTGGGGGAACTTTGACCCTCATACTGCTAACCCAACTATTCCTCTTTCGTGTTACAGAAACGCGCAAGTGATACCCCTGGTGTTACAAGCGTCTATAGGCTACGGTAACCGCTTACCATCAGGTGGGTCGTAAGCCTGTTTACCACCTTAGTGGTATAACAAAAAAAAAATGGAAACAGAAATTTCTTGGGCCTGAAGATTTGTACATGCAAACGTCACAAGTAAAATTGGCAAAGCAATTTCTTACAGACAACCATAGTATAGACAAAAGTCGTGTAAGAAAACGGGTAACGGGTGGTTGAGGTGTACTCAGTAGTCATTATTATATTGACAAAATAATATTAATGTCATTACTTTATTATTTAACAACTTTCCTTGTAATACCTTATTTCTCCGAGCCTTTTACCAACTATTTTAGAGTCAGCTTCCAGTCTAACCGGATGGTGCTAAATACATTTAGTTGCTTTGTGTAAAATACTTATCCCATCAAAAACATTCTGTAAAAAACTAGCCAAGTCTCGATAGAGCTGCTTGTTTATCTCTGGTCAGGTGGTATATTTTATTATAATGTACGTGCAATGATATCTCAGCCTAAGAATATTCGTATGCCTCTTGCAGAGGCGGATATGTCGGAAAACTAATTGTAACATAACAACTTTTGTACCATATCCTTGGCGAATAAATATCTTTATCTTTATCTAAAAAGTAATGAAATCTAGCTAGACAAAGTCGTGCCAAGTCTAAGGTTCCTTACTGCGACTTCTTTATTATTTATAGTTAATGTTGTGTGACTTGGCCGTTAACTTGTACCCTTGTGGTAAATTAAAATAATATAAAGGTGAATGTTCAACACATTTGTACACAGAGGATTACGTAGTATGAATGTTCGTTGAGAATACAATATGAACATTCTTTAAACGTTAGTGGGTACAAGTCAGCGGCCAAGTCACATCAGTATTTTACACGAAACCACTGCCATCAGACCTCTGAAACCCAATTTTGTGTTTAACACTGATATCCTGAGGATAGGTTTCTGGTACTGGTTTTCAGGCTTTTTGAGCTTCTGACTACCACCAACCGACGGTTTTACGTGCTCTCTGAGGCACGGATGGGGTCTCGATATGATAAGAACGTTCACCCATCCAGCCTAGCTTTACCTTGTAGATCGGTTGATCGACTTAGTTATTACTGCTTTAACGTATACTACAACTATGCTTTTACCCTGTCATTCGTATACATATATTACACGGTGATTTACCGTGTGTAGTACGATGTAATAAGTAGGTACCTATATCTTGAGGTTATGATTGAAATTTAATTATCGTGTATTTTATATTTCTTTAAGAACTCGTAATAATTTTGAGGCACTCGAGCACGTCTGTAAAGTTTGCTTCTAGCATTATTGTTAATCAAAGTGTTTTGAAGTAAACATTCTTAGAATATTTTTAATTGAATTTAAATAGCTTTTTGTTTTAATTATGCCAAGCATTTGATGTATTTTATTATGACTATTACACCACTGGATTAGCAAGCTGAGTGGCAGTGGGCTGGCCATGTCTGCAGAAGAATCGACAACCGCTGGGGTAGACGTGTTCTCGAGTGGAGACCGCGACTCGGCGAACGTAGTGTAGGACGCCCTCCGGCAAGATGGAGTGATGATTTGCGAAAAGTTGCTGGCAAAAGATGGATGGAAGCTTGGATCGGTAGGGTGTAATGGCGCACATTAGGGAAGGCCTACGTACAGCAGTGGACTAATATAGGCTGATGAGATTACGATTATTGAAAAACCTTAATAAAGACATAAAGCATAATATAACATCCCATCACGCCTGTATTCCTCGAAGGGTTAAGCAGAGGTGTACTAATGTACACTCACATTTGGCCATTCGCAGTTGGCCGCTATGTTTAGGTCCCATTTGTAGGTAATAGCCAAAAATCCAAACCCCGAGCTGCTAATGAGAATTTCATAATAAAATACAATTATAATTTGCTCTACCTGCGAATCGAACTCAGGATCTCTAGCTTAGCGCTTAAGACCACTAGGCTAATCAGGCAGCTTTAACAAAGTTTATAATTATAATAAACGGTACTTGACTGTTTAAAAATGCAAGAATTACTTTTATTTTTTTTCTGACAGGTGCCCTAAATTGGTTTTTGATAAAAACAGTCTACTTTGGCTAACTAATGATCTCAATAAATCATTGAGAGTAATAAATCAAACCAAATTTTGTAGATACAGTTTAAAACTGATATAAATTGGTGGGGTGGTATGTTTTTAAAATTATTTTTTGAAGCTATTTATTATAGTGAGGGGCAATGAGGGGTTTATGGCTAAGTAATAACCACGTGAGTAAACCGATCTGCAGGGAGGTCAATCCTGCACCGCTGGTTGCGGTCAGTGTCTAGATGGGTGACAATTCTTAACACATCGCGACGTCTTCTTGCCTTGGAAAGCACGATAATTGCAGTCCCAGTTGTCATAATTAACCAGCAACCAACAACCAGCCCATCCTCAGGATACCGTTATTACCCAGAAATTGGTTTGCGGAGGTGTGATGGCAGTCGCTTTTTGTAAAAAACTAATATTCAGCCGCATCAGGGGGTCTACTCCCTAAGCACGAAGTCCGTAGTTTCGACCTTCGTTACGGGCGTTTCCAACTCCGTATCACCTACGGATGGATGATTCGTTCGGGGCCCTAAGAATGAATGACAACACAATGTGACAGTTGTCCCTAGTCCCCATGTGTTTTTACCCGTTAGAAAAATTTAATTTGACACTTGTTTTATCGGACTCCGAACTTTCGGAGAACTTTCGAACGGCTCGTAACTTCGTTGACGGAGATAGGGAGTAGACCCTCTGGTTAGACTGGAAGTCGACCCCAACATAGCGGGGAAAAGGCTCGGAGGCTGTAGAGGATTATTAAATAAAACAATAAAATTTGATTTTAATTAATATTAAACTACAATTATATATTTCACACTTGTGAACTCAAATGGGTTACTGTGTTTTCTTTTCATGAATGTTGTATATTTTTAAAGAATGTATATCTAATGTTATTGATTATTATTAATAACAGAATTTTCAACAATCATTTTGCCGGCGACTTATACAAGCCCTAAGACATGGATGTACCCGTAGCTAAAAATCAATCAAACTACAATCAAGCGGATCAAAATGTCTTATTTAAATTTCATCTGATATTATTAATTTATTTGAGTAAGTATTAAGTGTAATTTGATTTGGTGTATGGTGCGTTCGTAATGTGCTTAACGATATGTATCGCAGTACGATATGTATCAAAACAATTGCATGAAATGCGTGTGTGTCATCGCTGAAACATTCAACACGTAGAGTGTATTAATTTAAGCTAAGAAAAAAAGAAAATACTATACATATTAACCTGATATACAATATTGAATGTACAAAGAAGTCAAGAGTACACAATGTATCATGTTTATATACAAAATGTCAAACGCCTCATTGTTAAAGTTTAGCCGTAACAAAATTTGACATTAAATAACAAACTTAGGAACTTCAAAGTAATGGCTTCAATTGAAATTTGTTTTAACATTAATTTGTTCCGAGTTCGGGAGCCGAAAATTACGATGCAAGAATAAAGGGCCGCCGAAACGAACTTGTGTCCCTTTTGAAAATAGAACGCTATAGGTAGGTACTTCTGAATTTATTGTATTTCGTTTCGTTGACAGTTTATTTCGAATTGTGTTCGAAGTTTGGATGGGAGCGTGACAGTGTAATAGGCAAAAGTATGATAATAATTATGTACGTTTATACACATAGATAAGACAATTCAAGCCACAGACAAAAGTAGATTGCGTGACTTTATTCAAATATAACAGAAAAAGTTTTTACAAAAACAAAAACCGACTGACAAGTGCAGCTACTGAGGGTGAGATCCTGCTGGGTTCGACTCACAGGTCGAGCTGTGTTGGGTTTTTCTATGAAATTATGTGGACTTGGAAACATATCGGCAAACTAACAGCATAATATCACCATGGCGGTATTCACGAAGTGTCAGGCAGAGGTACTGGAACTGCGGGTGTAAATTAGTATTCCTTTATCTCTTCTGAAGGTAAGTAAGTCCAACGCCTGGTGATATATAAAAACATATTTGTCAATACCGTACAATATTGATAATAATAATTATGAACTGAGAACTTTCTCCTTTTTTGACGTCGATGACAAAAAAAATATATAATAATTATATAATTTTTTGGACAATTTTACACAGCACCATCTAGCCCCAAACTAAGCAGAGCTTATACTATGGGTACTAGACAATGGATATAATACATGTATATACTTTTTTTTGTAAATACATAGTTACATAAAATACAAAAGAAACATCCAGATAAACACAAACACTTCTGTTCATCATACTTATATTTTAATATGAGTATAATATAATAAAAGTATTATTTATTTGTAATATATTTATCCGAAAAAATCAAAACACAGTAAATATTCAAGTACCTTGGAGGTTTTCATGCCAAATTAATCAATTAAATCCGCGGCTCCAGGGAGGCAATCTCTGGGTGTAGCCTAATTATAACAGATTACATTAATCTCTACCGATATAGCGGATCTGACGGGGCATTGCCGCGGTTTTCGCGTTTGTATTAATTGGTAATAAATCGCAGTAAGGTCTCGTTTATACACAGTCTTGTGATTTCGGCAGTAAATTTTTGTGTGGTATTGGGAGGAGGGAGGCACGGAAAACGCTGGTGGGTGATAGGGAACATACATGTTTTTTTATATTTTTATTCGATAATTTTCATCATTATGTAGGTATATTATAATGGTCAAAAAATATTCAACACCAAAAAAGTAATATAAAGGCACTTTAAACGCCCGCCATTTTTCCCACATCGAGCAAAGAGCTATTAGAATTTTCTATGAAATCCTAAGTAGCAGCTCGGAGTTTGGATTTGTGCCGCTCCCCTACATGGGACTTAAAACATACCGGCACACTGTGGAGTACATTTGGTACATCTCTGTTAAATACTATATACGATACGATATAGGTTTATGTTTTGAAAACAATAATATCGGGAAAAGACTAGAACTAGACCAAGAAAATGATAGATTTCAGTTAGACACAGACAGACAGACAGTTGGATAAATAGGGATAATTTTATAATTTAAAGTTTTCATCTTTATAATATAATACAGAATTCATAATGATTAATAATTCTGCGTCTGTTATTGGGTCTAAACTAATTCAAACTATGCCTTAAGCTATCAAAACTGTGGGGCTTCAGAAAAGGGTTTTATATCAGAGCAAATACTCACAATTTGATGGAAATTTCACAATCAGATACAAACGGTAAGAAACCCTATTTATTTATCCGTATTTCATAATATATCGAAAGAGGAATTAATTTGTTGATTTGATTGACTTGACTGCACGTTTGACGTAGCGGTTACCTCGATCTAAAATTGCCATACACTTATGAGAATCGTTAGTGGTAGTCAGAAGCACAAAAGCCTGACAACCAGTCTATCCTCAGAATATTGGTTAAATTTTAATTCTCTAATCAACACAAATTATTAATAATTATTATTTTTAGTCAATAGTCAAATTTTTTTTTTATTTCTATACTTATTAAATTATTTAAAAAACTATGACAAGACTTGAAAACTTGATATATTTTACTTCAATTGGGAATGCGAGTAGTTACAGGCATTCAGGCTTAACTATACCAACCTTATCTATAACATGACACTAAAATAGTACGTACCAACAGCGTGTAAGTAAGTGTAGATAGATATCCATCTCAAAATATAAATACAGCGCAAAACTATTTCCCGGTTGGGAACTCGTTTGATTTTTCTGCAATTCTATTTTTAAATCGCTTCACGCTAACAGTGAAACCAATTTCATACTACGACTTAGATGGTACCTACCTACCGAGATTATCTCGTATTTGTAGGCTACTACTACACGACTATTCCATTTATGTTTCTGAAGATACCCCGACGTTCTAATTTTGAAACGTCGCTTCAGTTGACACTTTATACTATGCAGTTGTCGAAGATATTGTTGGCGATGACTATTTTATTTAATAATAGTTTTATGCAAGCACGTTTGAGTAAATCTTTCCATTGTAGTGGGACGAGCATGGCAGAAATTAAAATCACTTCATAAGTATAAAACAAAGTCGCTATCCGCGTCTGTCTATTTGTCCGCTTCATCATCATAATCCGCATCTGTTGGATATGCCTCTTTTCTTTAATTTTGATTTCCACTCTCTTATGCCAGTTTCATATATTATGTTCTGAACTGTAGTGGATCTTGATACGATTTTCACTGTCATTTGAAGAAACTCCGGAAGGTTTATGTGTGTAATGCATGTATTTATTATTAGTAAACTGCATCCATACCAAATCTAGGTCACTAATAAATAACAAAATAATTATGTCAATACTGGTCGCTGGAGCGTGGAAATCGCGTATCGGTAAGTTTGGAATAATTGGTCACCCACCCAAATTAATCCACAATCCGAACGAAGCAGCTAAAATGGATTTGCAAGGTGGAGGACGCAACTTGGCAGAGGCTTAAGTCCAACAGTGGACTGTGAAACGCCGAGTTGATTATCTTCTTATATATATCCACTTCGACAACACAGAGCTTAAACAGACTACACGTTTAGTGTAGCGTGTGTGAGGTAGATAAATAACTTTTTTAAACATAAACAAAACCGGTAGTGTTTATAAAGTCTGCTTAACCCTTCGGGAGTATCCTAAGGAGTTCATCACGTGAATATACACGTGTAACACCTACTTAATAAAGTGATTTAAGCAGTTTCATTAAAATATCAGTTTACTTCACTCTAAATTAGAAGCGCCTACACAAAAGCTTGAAGCAATAACCGTCAAGATGTAAATTTGCGTTTTTAATATCATCAACATTTTCGTTGGTTAAAATAGGAGCTCCGAATAAAATGTATGCTAATCTGAAATTTGCATATGACTGGGAAAAATCACTGGCCCATTAAAGAGTGTCCCTAGAAGTGTGAAAGGATGGAGTGGTTAAAATACAGTTAACAAGGGCCGAAGAGGTGCCATTAAAGGTCTTAAACCTTCACTACTCTCCCGTCGTTTGTCATGCAAATAGAGAGTGAATAATTTATAGAAGATTCATCCCCCTGTGTTACGAGCATCCCTATTGTTGAGAAAATCGGATGATATAAGGCGACCGGTGTATCTAGATAAATACCTTTTACATTGTTATGATGCTCATTGTTTGATGTGCCCGGACGTCCTGTATGTTTCAATAATTTTTATCTTCATTTTTAGGGTTCGTACCCAAAGTGTAAAAACGGGACCCTATTACTAAGACCCCTCTCTCCGTCTCTGTCTGTCCGTTCGGCCGTCCGTTTGTCTGTCACCAGGCTGTATCGCATGAACCGTGACCAATAGACAGTTGAAATTTTCACAAATGACGTATTTCTGTTGCCCATATAACAACAAATACTAAAAACAGGGGCATACTGCAAACGTGATTTTTTTACCATTTTTTGCTCGCAAATTACGGAAACCTTCGTCCGACTGGCACTTGGCCGGTCTTTTGATTTTGGTAATAGACTCGCCTACATGAGACTTAAAATATATGTAAATGTGCTGTACATTGATACACCTCTGCTGAACCTTTTGGGGAATACAGGCGTGACAATATGTGTTAGTACTTATTCCATTGAAATGTGATATTCGTTTTTATTTTGTTTTAGTCAGAGAACTCTGTAACTTTATTAGTGGGGTTAACATGCATGGCGAGACATAATTTTGTCGTCACACTATCTCGTCTCCTGCCATAGTTTCGTCACGAGATAAGCAACGACAAAATAATTTTATGGCGCGCATGTTCGATGTAGCGATAGAAGCTAGCGACATTTAATATGAAAATTTTAGTTCCTAGGGCGACCGCTAGAGGGGATTGTAGATATATAAAATCGGCGATATAAGTTTACAGTCATTATATATTTGCACAATATCTTGGTCCTATTTGACTTTATCTCTGTAACTATGCTAGATAAAGGTAGTAAACAATTTGATAAGAACTGCCAAGTGACAAAATTATGGAGAAGACGTAAAACAATGCTTGCTATAATTATAATACTGAATAAAGACGGGCTTGGAATCAGATTTAGGATGAAGGAAAGAACAGCATATTGAAAATACAATAACTGGGATGAACCTTGCAGATTAAAGAAGAAAACTTTGTTGTCAGATACAATTTACTTTTTTAAAGCATGCAAGACATGTGTTCTAGCTAAAACATAATTATAGTGTATAAAAACCACGTTCAGAATGTGTTTTATTCGCGGCAAGTGGATTCCGTACACAAAAAGGTTTCATGTTTAATTTTTCCTGAAGGAGACAATCTTTTATTCTTTATTTTATATGTCATTATTTGGATACGCAATAACGTGTCGTAGCAAGTAAATATATTTACTTGTGGGTAATTAGACTCGACAAAAAGACACAATTATTATACTGTATCATTATCATCATTGAACCATATACTGTTGCACTGCGTGGCGCGGGTCTCTTCTCAGAATAGGATTAGGCTATATTCCACCATACTGGCCTAATGTGGGTTGTCAGACTTCTCACGCCGCGCCGTCGAGAAAAAAAAGTCGTGCCAACGTGGGGATCTTATCTTATATGGAATTGTTTTCATTTGTATACACATATTTGTACACGTGTATTCTCGAACTGCTAGGTACAGAGGTAGTGATGTACCCGCAGTTCACATATACCAGGGAGTTATGAAATTCGTACCAGCTCGGATTATAATATGCAGACTCTTGACATAATCTGAGTTGGTACAAATTTAATAATCTCTATAACACGGCAGGGCCTCACTTGCAACAAGACAACGAGGTCGCCTTTTTATTGTACGGGATCCTAAAAAGTCACAATATCTGAATATCAACAAGAATATGCAATATGTTATGGCACGTTTCTGTAAGCTAGTTTAAATTAAATATTTCACTCGTATACGCAAAGAGAAAACTTAAAACATTGTTGTTTGCGACCTGCAACGCTGCTCGCATTCATAACGCTGTGGTTTTTGTCCTAGGGCGTAAATAAATGGACACACTGTCCACATGTGGCCTTGTTATGCATTGCTCCTAATTTTTCTACATTGTTTAATGAAAAGTTTCGTGATTTCTTTTCCTGTTAGAGTATTATGTTATGCTATAGTTTGAAGACTATTGTTTTTATTAGAATTTAAAAAGAAGCCGCCGTTAAATCTCCGTAACCCAAACTGGCTGTCAGGTTTTTATGGTTTCTGACTACCACTAACGATTGTCATAATAGGTGTTTGTCAATTATCAGAGTTCGTCCTTCATATTATTGTAAATGATTTATAATTAAAAATTACCATCTGATTCGAACTCTTGCTAACGTGTACATTGATTAACCATCCACTTCATCGTGATTTTAGCAGTATTGTTACACCGTTAAGTTTAAACAAGTTATAATAAAACTATTTTTTACCGATTTTATCGTGATAAATATTATTAATCTAAATAAAAAAAAATAAGTAGTTAATATCCGCGTAAGTGTCAGAAATCAATAAGTTATAATAAATTAACATAATATGTATGTTACCCCTATAGAAAATAGTAGTAGTAGAGTATGTACTCTCACACCTTTTCCCATAGGAGTAGGCAGTAATAAAGAACAGAACATGCTACGATTCTTTCATACGTTTGATGTCATAAACACGCGCTTGTTGCGAGTACTACGCACCTGACCTTACCTCATAAACACGACCGTAAAACTCAAATTACTTACCCTTCAAATTATTTCAACTGAATAGCTATTAAAATTTCGGTACAATACCATTTACAAACAAAAGTAATCAATTTGAAACAACAAGAGTCCGCCTATCGATTCAGAGGTCGTGGGATGAAATCCAAACCCGTTGATCTATTGTGGTAGACCCAATGCTAAAACAAACACATTTAGATTAGTTGAAGGGATTAACAGGGATGTTAGCTAAGTACATTGTATATAGACATTAGGTGGGTAGGTATGCTTGTCTCATAGTTTTAGTATCTTTGATGATAATATGTAGATTTATTTGACATTGATTATACTTAAGACCAAAAAGAAGTGATAGCTGAGTGATATGAACATTGTACTTCCAAGTCAAAAGGTCTTGAGTTCGAATCTAAGGCGCAAACCTCTGACTTTTTAAAATCATGTGCGTATTAATAATGAATTATTACTCGCTTAAACGGTAAGGGAATCTTGTAGATATGCCCGAGAAATTTTCTCGACCGCTTGTGAAGTCTGCCAACCCGTGGTGGACTATAGCACAATAATCCCTTTTCTTGAGAGAAGTCCTGTGCCTAACATTGAATAGAATGAATCAATTATTATACTTACCATAATTTTTGCAGAAGGAAATGTCTGTGGTTTCGTGGTTAGTAAAGAAGTAAAATACTTTTCATTTGCATTTGTTTGTGTAGTTACCCTACACAAACTAGGAGAGATTGTCCTGACCACAAATTTTGTGGAAGGAATGTCCATTAGTAAAAATGGCGGTATATAAATTCGTGAAAAAATAAAGTCAAAGTATTATTATTTTTACATAATTTAATTCATACTTCCTTCATTATTTTGACTCACCGTCTAAAGTCTGTATAAGAACTAAATATATAACGACGCCTGTTATTTTAGTAAGGACTGAATTGCGTATGATAAAATGTTGCTATTTAATTTATTTAGGTTCCCAGGTACCTAACTATTAAAAAGTCCAGTCTAGTACTGGGAAGCATTATTAATAGATACCTAATTTTTTTTTAAATGAATTCAAAGATCCAAAAATTTTTTTTTAATTAGTTATTCCAGAGTTAAGTCTGTCTATAAATGGTACCAAGACGATAATAATGTCATCCATAAAAAAATAAATTATTAATTTTAACTTAGACTTTTCAGTCGATATATCCATTCTTTATAGATAAAATGTGTCTTATTGGTCAATTACTTGTCGACATAGGTAACATGCTACTCTTTCTATAATCAGTAAAGAGAAAATCGTTAAATCGCAGCATAAAACATACGTTGGAATTCCTAATTAGTTGCTAGAATGTACAAATTAATATTCTCTTAACAATATTACGTAATCCCAACCGCTAAGTCTCTTTCGTCTGCTCTTTGAGAATGCACCTAAGTATGTAATAACTGCACTCTACGGAATGTTAGTTGTTTCAACTATGCTCTAGTCCAGGAAAAGCTCCTTTGTATTTTTGCAGCCAATTAAACTTTTACTTTGGCACTCCAGATTTTTGTTCCTTATAAAGAGTATTCAGATCTTTTTATAATAATGCAGATTATAGTATTCCTTTATAAAATATAAATATTACATAACATAATATACCATCACGCTAGTATCCCCGGAAAGATAGGCATGGATATACCCACAGTTCACCAGTATGCGCAGAGTTTACACAGTTCCAAACTCCAGTATGATTTAGGTGATTGGGCGAGGCTTCTAATTATATAAAATTTGGGAGATCCAAGCTTCAAATATTTTATAGAAAAACCCTTTGCTCGACCTGAAAGCGAACCCAGGATTTCCCACTCAATATTCCCGCTTGCGACATAAATCAATTAATTAAATACATTTAAAAAAAATAACCGAAAGTTTGGAACGTACTGATTTTTTTTACTTATATACCTATGACTAAAACAGTAATGTATGTTTGAATTTGCCAAAAATAGACATCAACATTAGCATCCTAAGTATAATACCTAAACGATGGACAACTTTCAACATATATTAATAAAAAAAATTGGTCGTTCTTGTTTTTTGCAACTTAAGCTTTTATAAGTCATTAAGTAATTAAAGTAGTAGATTAAAAAGTTGCTTAATAATTCATCAATTCAACATTTTTATGTTCATATCATCATGTTAGTAACTAGATAAAAATTAAGAGAAATGACAAGTCATAGTTAAATAATATTTATCATTTGCTTATTATACTAGCTAATAACGATCTTGTTTCATTAAAAATAAAGACTTGAATGGTATGGACACACCCACAGCATAATATGCATAACAGTTAGATAACGACTCACACATGCGCAAGAGTTACGCAGAGCACACACAGAGTGACGTAAAGTTCAATAATATGAACATAGTTACGGATCGCTATTTTAGCAGTCTGTTGTCGCCTCTAGGTCACTGGAGAGGTTATGAATCGGACGTATTTTTATTAAAATAAAAGTAACCGTATAAATAAGTGGAAATTAGTCTTATTGTTAATTGAAACTATAGTGATACAAAGTTGTAATAAACTAATACGTAGTTTAAAGTATTTGTGCTTTAGATATAAATGATAAACAAAGAACAGTAAACAACTGATTATACGTGTTGTGCTACTTTATTAGTGTCGAACTGTTGATCATTTATAATGGCTGCGTTAGTGTCCAATAAATTTTTGTCTTTGTGTAAAAACACTTTAAACATAAGAGCATTGTCAACAACAACCTCAAAAAACGCCAATGTTGCGTTCAACTGGGAGGATCCACTAAATTTAGACGGACAATTACATGACGACGAAAAGGCGATAAGGGACTCGTTCAAAGTTTATTGCAACGAGAAACTACTGCCCAGAATAATCGAAGCGAACAGAAATGAAGTCTTTAATAGAGAGATTTATAATGAACTGGGTGAATTGGGAGCGCTCGGATGTACAATTAAGGGCTACGGTTGCGCTGGAGTCTCTTCGGTTACTTATGGATTGATGACCAGAGAATTAGATGGTATTGATTCAGGATACAGATCAGCAATGAGTGTTCAAAGCAGCTTAGCCATGGGATCTATATACATGTATGGATCTGAGGAACAAAAACAAAAGTACTTACCAAGAATGGCCACAGGCGAATGGGTAGGATGTTTCGGTTTAACAGAGCCAAATTTCGGCAGTGACGCTGGTGGTTTAGTAACAAGAGCTAAGTATGATGCCAAAAATAAAACCTACGTACTATCAGGCTCTAAGACATGGATCACGAACGCACCCATCGCGGACATATTAATTGTGTGGGCGAAGAATGAAGAAGGTAAAGTACGAGGTTTTATTGTAGAACGCTCGCAAGTTAAAAAAGGTCTCGATACTCCCAAAATCAATGGAAAATTTTCTTTGCGAGCGTCGGCGACGGGAATGATATTGCTCGACGATGTAGCTATACCCGAAGAAAATTTATTGCCCAACGTAGTGGGCATGAAGGGGCCGTTCGGATGTCTCAATAATGCGCGATATGGGATCGCTTGGGGCGCTCTCGGTGCCGCTGAAACATGTTTGCGGATCGCCCGTCAGTACACATTAGATAGGAAACAATTTGGGAGACCGCTCGCTGCCAACCAGCTTATACAGAAGAAACTGGCTGACATGATGACGGAGATAGCTCTTGGTTTCCAGGGTTGTATAAGAGTAGGGCGCTTGAAGGATGAAGGCAAGGCAGCTATTGACATGGTGTCCTTATTAAAAAGAAATAACTGTGGCAAAGCTTTGGAAATCGCGAGAACGGCCAGAGACATGCTAGGTGGTAATGGAGTATCTGATGAATATCATATTATTAGGCACGTAATGAATCTAGAGGCAGTCAACACTTATGAAGGAACACACGATATCCATGCGTTGATACTGGGCAAAAGCATTACGGGAATATCGGCATTTTATTAATTTGTGATTTTCATTTGTACAGAAAACTTATATTATTGTTACCGTTATTAAAATAATGTTGTTATACGTGTTATTTTTTTTCCCTTAAAGGAAATCGCCGAACGTGCTCCGTAGTTCAGGTAAATCTTGCTTGCACAAGTACGCAGTTCATCAAATTAGGAACCAATCCAACTAAATAAAAATATTTATGTCCAATTCCAATCCAGTCTCAGTATTATAAGTATATTTTTTTGTATATTTTTGGCATTTTCCATGCTAAGATTTTAAAGTTATTTAGAAAAGGAAAAATACGATCCTGCCCGCGGTCGTATTTATCCTTTTCTAAATAACATTATAAGTATATTTTAAATATCAAATTCTCTACAACTTTAAATGTTTACGTACTCTGCATATTATTTCACAAAGGTGATTTTTTGTCGAAAAATGACACCTATTACCGTACAGTTTAATACGCCATTTTGTAAAATATTTTTCCCTGTAATGACGAAAAAGTAAATATGTAATTATTACTTGGTAAGTCTATTGTAAATAAATTTAATAACAAAATAATATAACTTACATAATTAAAAAAAAAAACTAAAAAGTTTATATTACTTACTTTTAGTTTATTTCCATTAAAAAAACATATTTGTAATAAATATATCTACTCATTGTTATAATGATAGAATTAACCCAAAATTTATACTTGTGGCGTTTATGATAGTGAAACAATGATAATCAACAATATATTTTTAATAACATATTTTGATTTTCTGTAAGTTTATAAATTATTTTATTATTGTTTTTGATCTATTTCTAACGAGGAGACAGTTATCAAATCGACTATAGATATTTAATATACTTTTTTTTGTCTAATTATTCCATTTAAAATTTACAAATGTGAGATCGAGGTTTCGAGCTCAATAAAATAAAGCTCGGAGATTATTGGAAATAGGCTCTCATCTTTATAACATGGGACTTATTAAGTACATCAGTATAGTTCTGCCTAACCCTTCGGGGAATACAATGTGAAAGCGTGTAACGATAATAATTTTGACGAAAAATAAAGTAAAATAATTTTACAAAAAGAACTCTTGGAGGCGCCGGGTATCGATCCCGGTACCTCTCGCATGCTAAGCGAGCGCTCTACCATCTGAGCTACGCCCCCGATGTAAGACAACGGCGAAATAAAACACTACTTTGAGTTTAGCTTTAAAATATAATCTATTTGGTAAATTCCGTTGAAAAAAATAAACACTTGTAATAATAACAATGTCTCAAGGCAAACAATCTTGATTTGTTATCTGGAATTTATTAACAAACAACTTGTATCAACGTAGTTATAGGCTACTATCATTTATTAAAGATAAAAGACCTATGCTTATGATCATAATGTAAAATAATTATGTGGTTTTTCTTAGTACTTGTACTTAATGTTATTTCTAAGATTAATTTGGTTTTTTTACCCCTTGGTTTTTGTCTATCAATATCAATCAGTGTCTGTCTATTTATAGATAATTAATTAACAAATGTTCCTTCTCCCATCTTTGTAATGAGCCTTACACGTTTTAATTAGTTTTATAATTACAAGTTACGTAATTATAAAACTAATTACAATAATCATAATTAGTACAAGATACACAATAACGGAGCATTTCTTTATTTTACTGTGAACACAATTCATAATGAATATCCAATGAGTTTGTTTTTTTGAAACGAAACAGCTGATCAGTTGCCTATCCCAAGTCTACTATTTCAATATTATAGTAATAACAGAATGGTCGTGCAATGGACACTAAAATGACGTAAGCGCTGACAGATTTGGTGGTTAAAACTGTCAAAAATCATCATTGTGAAGCATTGACCTAGTGACCTCTACGGAGGTCAGTGTTGTGAAGTCATTGAATGACGATTTTGACACATAACGTGTTTGACGTTTTTTTAAACCGCCAGCTTTTATAGCTCTCTGAACTCCTGGTTAGAAAAACAGTTTATAAGAATCAACAAACGGCCTCGTTAGTCTAGTGGTCCGCGCCTAGGTTAGATTCCCAGTTCGAACAGACAGTGTTTGCAGCTTGGATTTGTGCCCGGTTAATGGCAATAGGCTTGCCCCCAGTACATGGGAGCTAAAACATAGCGGTGAATTGTGGGTGTACATTGGTAAACCTCTGTCTATCGCTTTGGGGATTACAGGCGTGATGGTATGCTGGTTATATATAAACAACAATAGCGATTATCGAGAAGATCTAGCCAGCGTAGTGAGTAATTTTATGTCACGTTAAATCACACTGTCACGTGCACACTGTCACGCTAATTATATTACTAAAGCATAAAAATTGTTCACTGTGACTCTGCCAAGGTCGAACTAAAATGCGCGCATGATATTGACATGGCATGTATTTAAATCGTTTTAATTTTGCAAACAGCAAGCAAAAAATCTAAACAGTCATCTTTTCTCTGAGACATAAAATGACTCAAATCAATCGATATTTTAATCTTTTTAGAACTACGCAAGAATGTTTGAGATGTAGAAATGATGTCTGATAACTTGTCGGGTTATTTATTTAACTTATCTAAGCTAACCTGACAAAAAACCTAATAACCTAAAAGGCATACCTACATGATATAAAAACTATCAAACATAAAGGTAAAAAAAACTTAATAAAGGATAAAATTAAGATTTAGAACTATTTTCAATATTATTGAAAGCGGGAGCGATTGTTTTTCTTTTGAAACAACTCAGTGCTACCACTGATTCTCCCCAGCAAGGATTCAGCGTTGAGCCATCATAATATCACTCCTCAGAATATTTATTTTAATAAGACGATAAGAGAATAGGGCGGTAAAAGGGGAAATTTCAATATTGAAAGAAAGATTAGTATGCAACTTCTTATATTGATTCACTATATTTTTCTTCTGTGATTTTGACTTTCTGATTGAATTTTTAGCTATGGAATGAATAACCGTAAAAAAATACAATTTTTATATAATAATACCTTATCCAAATTTAAATATAGACTAATTAATCTATAAGTAAGGACAAGGTTTCACTCATTGTAGCAGTACCTACTTGCAAAAACAAATTAAGACGAATTCTATATTTTATATTAGTTTGAACTAGAAATATAAGGTAGATGACGTCATGATAAGGTTTTCCTTGGGTTAAGTTTATGAGTATTCAAACAAGTAATATCAGTTATTTTAATCGTCTTTTAGTGAAATATCGTCTGTAAACTGTGGATTGTCCGTCACTGTTACAAAACTTAATAGAATACCGCTTTAATCAAAACTAATTAAGTGGTTATAAAAATACCTCGTAGACATTTGAAATGTACTTTGACATATTATTATAAATTGAATTTAAATAAAGTTAAAATCGATATATATTATTATGATTGTATTAGGCTTTTCATAACTTTAACATTTCTGACATTTACGCGAATATCATTGAAATAAAACTACTTTTTACGGATTTTATCGCGTATATTGATATTATTAATCCCGACGTTTCGGACCCTTTACAGCGTCCATGGTCACGGGTAGACTGAGGTGGTGGGCGTCTTGATGTCAGTAATTATATCATCAATTATAAAATCCGGAAAAAGTAGTTTTATTTACATAACTTTTCATTTTCTATTTGTTTTAATATTTGACGGAGCTATAGAATATGACATACATCAATTATAAATATTTGCATCACATTTTGTGATGACGATTACCTTTGCCTTTCTTGCAGTGAGAAATAAATGAGCTGTTGCTATGTAATTTACATGAGTTCAGACTCAACGATACGACGACGATATTGTCGTATTATACAGAGTGTTTGGTAGAACGTTGAACATACGAAAATGGTGGTTAGTTGGGGTCATCTGCTACCCACTTGGCCCAAATTATATGACCTTGCCCGCACCGTTTTTTTTTTTTACTTTTTTTAATTTCACAGAAAATTACCAGTTTTTTTAACTTTAAATTAGAATATCTTTACTTGTGACGGGTAAAACAGGCAGGATGTTGTTTTGTATTAATGTCTAATTGTAGCAGACTCTCATAAAATTATTGTTTGGTACAGATTTTAATGGGAAAAAAAGTTATGAGTCTTTAAAGGTACAAAAAGATGTAAAAAAATACGATGCATAACTTTGACTTGCATTAAAAAAAAAACTAATAATTTTCTGTGAAATTAAAAAAAAGTAAAAAAAAAGAACGGTGCGGCCAAGGTTAAATAATTTGGGCCCAGTGGGTAGTAGATGACCCCAACTAACCACCATTTTCGTATGTTCAACGTTCTACCAAAAACCCTGTATTATAATTGTGTGTAATATTTAAACTCTTATATTTCAATTACACTTAATAAACTGTATTAAATAGAAAAAAATAATAAAGCTTTACAAAACGTGTTAACATTCTGTCTGACTTTTTAGCGACTATTATTTAAAATCTAAAATAATTATGAAAAGCATCACTGTCATATCCATATATTTCTATTGTACAGTCGAGTAAAGAAGTCTATAACAAAACACATAACAGACAGTTGCGTGAAAACGAGCACTTTTGTCACGCTGTACACCTACTAAAATATCGCTTTATATGCGTGATGATCACTATTATTGTTTATCACGTATATAATAAGGCTGCCGGCGATACTGCATACGAATTATCCCTAATATTGTTAGGGAAAATAGAGAATACGGATGTCTTCCTTTATATTATGAGTTTGTGCAACTACGCGCTATATCAGCGCGTAGTTGCGTGTTCGCATTCCAGATATTGCTTTTTGTATTAGATGTGTTAATTGGAATATTGTATCAACACATAGCTTTATAAGACACTAGTTTTGCCTCGGGGTGATTCCCGCATTGATCTTGATTTTGGCAATTCTTTGGAAACTTTCGCTATTCCTAATTTCAAGTATATAGGTTTTGTAGTTTTTAATATTTCGTAATTAAACAGTGAGTTAATGAGTGGTATTTCACTTTTTCTGAACGGCGTGTGAAGTCTGCCAAACCACACTAGGCCAGCGTGGTAGCCTATGGCCAAATCCCTCTCATTCTGAGAGGAGATCCGAATCCAGCAGTGGAACGATATATGGGTTGTTGATGATGATGATTTCACTTTTATATTGTCAGTCACTTCTGAATATCGGACATCTGAAAACTTATATAGATTTATGATAATATGCAGCATATTATTTCGTATAGGATAGAAACTATAACTTAAGCTATTGTATCTTCGGTTTGATTGCTAGCTCTAGCAGGGTACTTTTCTACGAAATTCTCAGTAACAGCTTAGTTTTCTAATTTGAATACATTACATCTCTGCCTAACCGTTTGCGGAATAAATGCGTGATGATGTGTTGAGGACATTGTAAGATAACGTTTGTGCTCTTTCCACTACCACCAGAGGTTCTTAGGTGTGTATAAAAAAGACATTGTATCTACTTAGAGAACAAAAACAGTAGATATTTACTGACGAAAATTCTCCAGCGTGCTATCAAAATTATCTTTTGTTACAGCATACATGTTAAGATAGGTAGAGTAGGTAAATTGTGTACATAAACAATATTTGAGTTCACTAATGATACTTATACTCAGTGTACCTATTCGTTATGCTTAATTATTGTTTCGGGATACACATACTCGATGTTTCGTAATCGAAAATTGATCCAAAGGTGGCATTAAATCTGTATCATATATGACACCGGAACTGTACCAAAATTAATTATTTTATTTTTTTAATTAGCAGAATTCGCCTTCAGATCAAATTTCACTTGACAGCTTGTGAAAGTACCTGTCCAGAGAGCTTTTGTCTAACTTTTAGTTTACTCCCAAACGAGATTTCAATTAGAAGTTTACGTAACTGATTATAACTTTCCGTTAACCCTTCCGATTCATAGTTTTAACCTTTTTGGACAATTGAATAGTTACCATAGAGATAAACTGGTTGACAAGGGTTTTATCAGGGTTATTTTAAGGTTGGAAAATTGTTTGTATTGATAGACAGACAGGGGCTAAGTAGTGCAATTATGGGTAATGTTTAAACCTCTATCCGTGCAATGCTTGCAGGATCAGCACAGCAAGGATAGACAAGAGCTTTATCGACTGGAGGGGAAATTATTTTTGTATTATATTTTTTTTAACTTGAAAGTCTACATAGCCCTCTTCGGCTACTCATCTTACACTTCCGGCCACGATCTGTAAATATGTTTGAGGTGTGTTAAAAAGCATACAACTAAATATCTATTGGAATAATTCAGCGGATATCAAGTAAAATCTTTTTAACAGAAAGCCGGTACTAGATAGATAAAAATATTATGTCTAATATAAACTCTCGTTTCTTCCAGGACGAATGAAGAGAGAGAAAGAGAAGACTACCTGAGAGAGAGAGACCTTTTTAAATAGATTTTAAATATAATATTCCATTTCGCTTACATTAGGCAGAGGTGTACTCATGTATACCCACAGTTCGCTGGTATGTTTAAGTCCCATGTAATAGGGGGCGAGCCCATTGCCATTCACACACAAATCCAAACTCCGAGCTGCTACTGAAAATTTCAAAGAAAAACCCAATAACCCTACTTGACCTAGGAAACGAACCTAGGACCTGTAGCGTAGAAGTCGCGCTTAGGACCACTAGACTACTAGAGGCAGAGTAACAAAAGTTAGATTCAGAAAGAAAAGAGAATAAGAAATTATTTCAGATTCAAAATACGCAAATATCTTAAGTGGAGTTAGGCACATTTCAACCCTTCAGGGATCACAGCTTAAAAATTTAAATGACATGCGTATTTAAGTAATGCATGTCAGATGCATGTGTGATTTCACTTAAAGGGGATCATCCCTATCTTGTCCGTTACGGGTGAGGAATAGAAACGTTTTAGTGATAGTGAATTGTTAATACACCGTACCTACCTGTCATGCATTATTTATGTACAGTCACGAGCATAAATAAATGTATACACTTACTAAAAGTCGAGAGCGATTTTTTTTTGCGAAATCACACGAATATAGTCTACTTTTGCAAGCACTATGTTTATAATAATATAAAATTTCAGTCGCACTACTTTAAGAGAAAATCGCTTTAAAATTTCAGTAGGTAAGTGTATAATAACATAATAAATAAATATATTGAAAAAAAAAAACATTGGTAGCCTAGTAGTATGACTATTGCACTGACTCCAATTAAAACTTCAATTAATGGACTCGTGTTCGAATCCAAGACCTCGGACTTTTCGAATTTATGTGCGTATTATTGATTAATTAAAGGAAAACATCGTGAGGAAACCTGCATGCCTTAGAGATTTTCTTGACGGTGTGTGAAGTCTGTCAACCTGCACTAGGCCAGCGTGGTAGCCTATAGCCTAATCCTTCTTAATCTGAGAGGAGGCCCGTACCCAGCAATAGGACACTATATGGGTTGATGAAAATATTCGTAATACAACTTTAAAATCTTAGCATTGAAAATGTAAAAAAGAAATACAAAATCTTTGATTACATACTTGTCTAGATGCCACATTGACACGTACAGAACGGCCCAAATAAAGTCTACTAAAATTGGTAGACTCTCTTCTCACTTACGTCAGTGTCATTTGGATCACTTCAGGGTGTGGAGTTCTCGAAAAATAATTAATTATGTCGGTATGTGCTGTCAAATTGTGTCGCAATTATGTGGGAAAACCGTATAATTACACTAAGATCACATTACATCGGTAAGTTTTGTTATTTAACCTATATTATTTTATGAAAACATGATTTTTCAATTCGTTAATTTGTAGGTTCGACAGATTAGCCGGTGTTGTCAATTTATTACAAGGGAGATTTGGCGAAACTATGGGAGATAAAATGCAAATATCAGTCATCATCTTTCGATCAGGAGAAAATTTTATTATTTTAATAATTACCTACATAATTTATTTGATCACTAAATGATAACTTGCCTTCACAAAATAAATGAAGTCATTCACTAAATAGTATTTTTGTTAGTTCTTTCTAATATTTTGGGTTTCAGATTTCTTAAGACTGGAGAGACATCATACAGCGGACACGAAATGAAATATAAAAAAAAAACTATTTCGAAAACAAATACAAAGAGATGGATTTTGATCTATAAATTGCTGTATATATTTTTTCATTGTATTTTTTGTTTTTATTAAAATAAATAAAACACTAGATAATCTATAAAATAATTACTTTATTCAGCCTATTTCGTTTAACTGTTATCCCATTAAATAATGGAGAAAAGGTAAGTTAATAATTTGGAGCAGGCATCCCTAAACACGCACACCTTGACAGTTTGACTACAATAAGTACACAAGCGGTACTCACACATATCACGCAATTTGGCCCCAGTTTTCGCGTGTCGTTTGTTTGCATTGCTCCATCTAGACAAGTATATAATCAAAGTACAAAATATTGTTTTTATATGTTTTTTATAGCTACCGATAAAATATTAAATTATAAATATTTTACGTAGCACGAGCTTATACCAAACTAACCAAAGCTATGGGTACTAGACAATAATTAAATGGCTAGTAGAAATGACTCTTTCGAATCGCATAGCA
This sequence comes from Acronicta alni, assembly GCA_964056405.1. NCBI lineage: Eukaryota > Metazoa > Arthropoda > Insecta > Lepidoptera > Noctuidae > Acronicta > Acronicta alni. The sequence continues at coordinate 7,491,653 of OZ043927.1, read as the reverse complement.
ATAATATAATGATTTTGCTTACAACGGATTGTGATGGTTGTTTTTTTAGGAATGGTTCATCGTATTTTTTTCGATATTCAGTGATTATGCCCAATCATTTAAACAATTTACACCTTAACGAACCATAAACTAATGTAGAGGAAGAAAAAGCAATAGGTACTGATTTTTCATAAGGAAAATGGCACAGATCATGATGTCCTTAAACCATACATAACCATAAAGGCAAAAACATTTCCTTGACAACAAACGATGTCACCCACGAAGAAGAGAGCACAGCCCAATCTTTTTGGTTGTTATTTTAAAATGATAATATTCGAATCATGAAACGAAAATGTTTTTTTTTGCGTTTGACACTATGTATTTTTTTATTATGATAAGTTCACAAACAAGCAATACTTATGGACTGTTTGATGGTAAACGGCAGTCACAGAATATATCCAGCCACACCAGTGGTATCACGCGCAAATTGCCATGTTGAATTAGTATTACTCCAGGCATTAAAAAATACTACGATTCGACACTGTCACTAAGTGTAGTGGGTTTTATTGACTTTTACAGTTCGCGTTTCTTCTCATCATCATCATCAACCCATATCCTATCCCACTGCTGGGTACGGGTTTCCTCTCAGATTGAGAGAGATTTGCCTAGTCCACCACGCGCGCTGGCCTAGTGCGGGTTGGCAGACTTCACACACCGTCGAGAAAAATCTCTAAGGCATGCAGGTCGTTTCTTCTCAATGTGCAGATAAGTATCTTTGTACCTTTTTTTCCCCGTCTCTTTCGTACAAAGAATAAGATCTCTTCCTCCTAAGATTATTCAGCCCTCCTATAGTTTAATAGACCGCTCATCATTGTCCTCCGAGCCTTTTCCCAACTATATTGGGGTAGTCTTCCAGCTCGGTCTCGGTCGTCTTGCGGCTGAATATCAGTATTTTACACGAACCCAAGCCAATTTCTGGGCAACGCCGATATCCTGAGGATAGACTGGTAGTCAGGAATTTCGAATTCTGAATACCGGGACTGACAGTATTACTTGCTCTCTAAGGCACGAATGGTCTGGATGTGTTAAGAATGGTCACCCATCCACAAACTGACCGTGGTTAGCGCAGCTTAACCTTGCAGATGAGTTGATGGTTGATCAGCGTAGTTATTGTTTAGCTGCGACCTCAGATAATACGTAAACAGGAAAGTGTCAGTGATAAGTTTAATGAAACCAAATGAATTCGAACACGCCAAATACATTGATCATGACACGTGTCAACTTGTCTATATAGATATATTACATGTCGAGACTTCACCAATTAATTTCACATCACGCCAGTTACAATACAGGTTTTGTAGCTTGCAGCCGACGCAGTTATCAATAAAATATCGACGGCCATATTGAAATATTTACGTTCTCATTAGCCCCATGTACGCATTGAAAATGGCTGACACGGCACGAAACCATTTGGTGTGCTCGCAGTTGCATTTTACTAATTAACTCCTTGTTCGACGAAATACGTGCCATAACGTAAATTACATTTTCAATATCTTTCTCAGTTTAATTGGGGATTAATTTTGGAAATTATTATGTGTTGCTGTTCGTATATTTTGTTTTTATGAAGCTATCGAATGAATATATTATTTTATTGGAGCGGTAGTACGGATTCGGTTTTGAAATAAAATTGGAATGAGCAGTTGATGCATTATACAGATAATAATGAAATACGAGATATATATATTTTTTTATAACTATTTTCCCCACTTTAGGATTTTCTCCTGTATCGTGGGTGCGGTCACAAACACAAACTTTCACATGCACCAACTCCCAGACCCGGAAAAACTACATGTAGGTCATACAAATAGTTGTTCCGTGTGGGGATCGAACCCACAACCCGTGGCGCAGAAGCCGATCGCTCCGCCGCTACTCCAAACGTGTCGTCTGTAACGTGAAAGAAGAATGTAACGAGATATGTGATTAAAAACCGAATTGTACCTTTTATTTAAGAAACACACCTAAACTAACATCAAACTAAAAAAAACAGGTTTTGTAAACTGTGGGTAGATTTTTCTATTCTGCAGGCGTTGTTTTTCATGAAAGTTTTCACATTTCCGTTAGAAAAGTAGAGCAGTTGCAAAGTTTCGCGTAATTTGCATCTCACTTCCACAGATCTGACTCGCAATGAGCCACCAAAAGCAATTAATACTTGAAGTGGCCCGATTCCGGTTTAAAACTAAGTGCTCTTTTGAATTTTCATCCTAATTTACATCTATAGAGGCAGATTCGATGAATGCGTCTTGGTAAAATTGTGGTTCTACAATCGAACTGCTCAATTAGGCATGTCTTATACTTGAAAACTTTAGGTTTTATACGATTTCATTAAAGTTTTCTAACTTTAATTTTTTAATCGTGTTATGTCAAAAGAACCTACCCACTGCAGAAAACGAAATAGGTTCCCGACTAACAGTTTTGTTGTTGAAAAAAAGTAGTAAAGTTAATAACTAAATCTAAATGCAATTACTAAACTTGAACAATTTAAATTGCTCACATCATTATTACTTTCCACCGGTAACTCTGCGTTAATTGAAGGCTCATACATATATGTCATATTAGACTGTTATACAAAGGTACATCCCTTTGTGTATCTGATATGATGTATGAACATATATGAGCTCGTATATGAAAAGAATATACTATAGCCTAATCCCTCTCAATATGAGAGGAGACCCCTGCCCAGCAGTGGGACAGTATATGGGTTGATGATATGAAAATTATACATACATAGGTTAAACATCTGAAAAGCTTCTCAGCTTAATTTGGAGGATACGTAGGCTTTTAACTTGCAAGTATTGATAATTATTATACTCGGTGAAAATTATAAAATGTATGTTTTTATTTTACCAGCAACCTGGCCCCGGCTTCGCACGGGTGCAATGTACTAATAACACGCATATTATAAACATATACCTAAGCATTCCGGAAGGACTGATCTAAAGTGAAAACTGTATAAAAATCCGCTGTGTAGTTTAAAAGATTTCAGCGTACAGAAGGACATACAGCAGGCGACTTTGTTTTATTTATTTCCTTAATTAATAACAAGCTTACAGTATACACCAAAACGCTTACTATTATAACACACAGTTTAACTATGTTATGTTATGTTACAGAGATAAAAATAGTACCTAATATGATCGTTGAAAATATGGACATGTTGGAATGAAATGTTGTTTTGCACTATGGAATTATTATTACTATAGAAGTCTAGTAAAAAGCTACAAAGAGACTACAATTGGGTTCTTTAATTACTTAAATCTAAGCTTGATAAGACTTAAGGACTAGATCATGGTACTGATAATATTCCGACAGCGCACGTTAGCGTATCTATGACTTGAATCGAATAAAAAACGATAACCTAAAGTGGATAAAGGCCATATTTTTGAAGGAGCTCATAAACCGATTCCATTAACATTTACATTGCAAATTACTATAAATCCAGATTCTAATCATTGTTTAAACTTGGTACATTTGCAGGCAATAGCCCATTTTCACGAAACGCCATCGAGTTGGCCTCCGTTCGGTACACAATGAGATTGCTTGTTTAATTTTAACAATTACCATAATTTTAACTTAACATCTGTTGGTTTACCCCTTTTCAGGAGTTTAATTATGATTTTTGTGGTGGGTTATATATAATACTTGGTTTTATACAGGTGCCGTTGACCGCTGAATCACTGCATTACAGAGCGTCGAGTCTTCATTATGGTTTTAGAATTTAAACAATTCCATTTTCAAATTAGAGAAAATGACGTTATTTGAACTTCGAATACTTGCAGGATTTAATCAAACAATACATTATGTCCTACTATAATATTCGTCGCTACGTATTTTTTCCTGAAGAATTGCATTTGACGACCTCTGTGGTCTGGCGGTTCGAGTGCCGGACTGCTGATCATGGGTTCGATTCCCACAAGACACAAATATTTGTATGGATTAAACACGAGTATTTGTGTTTGTCTGGGTGGTTCTTATGTATTATAAGTATGTACTTACAAAAAAAAAAGTATTTAAGTATTATATCCATTGTCTAGTACCCATAGTACAAGCTCTGCTTAGTTTGGGACTAGATGGTGTTGTGTAAAGATGTCCCAAAAATATGTATTGTAACTAATTTGGATAATTTGCTCCAACAAAAACTCAGCCAATTAATTTCTTTATAATTTTTTTTAAATAAGAATTTAAAAATAAAATAGTAAGACCTAATGGTCTATGTCTCATTAATGTAATCAGTAATGAGACACTTAGCCTTAGTCCAACTATTATGTTGAGGTCGGCTTCCAGTCTAACCAGATGCAGCTGAGCTGAATGTCAGTATTTGACATAAAGCGAATGCTATCAGACCTCCGCAACCCAATTTCTAGTGATATACTGGTTGTCAGTATTTTTGGGCTTCTGGCTACCACTAACGACTGTCATACATGTTTGTATGACAACCGGAACCAACAGATTTACGTGCTCTCCGAGGTACGGAGCAGTCTAGAAGTATAAAGAATGGTCACCCATCTGCCATGCGGCCGTGGCTACCGCAGCTTAACCTTGCAAATCGGTTGATCAGCGTAGTTATTACTCAGCCTGATGCCCCTCATGAAACTTACATAATTATTTCTTTGTAACAGTTCAATATTGTAACAATTGATTGTCTTTTTTTTATAAGTGATAGGTTTGATCACAAATTCACCTGATAGCAAGTGACTATGTGGTCTAAGATGTAGCTCGCTTACCTAGAAGATACTTATTCACTCGTGAGTTGAAGACGCCTAGATTGTACACGTCAGTGTAAATAAATACCGACTCAGGCAGATTCCATTCTGTTTGTGGAGAGAATATAATTATCTTCCGTAGTGATTGTATTTCAAAACAGACTCAACAAATACCTTTCGATTATTCGACAGTCTCAAGCGGGATAGTTGTACGGGCATAGACAAGACAAGTACGCACTTTGGGCGAGACTACATCAAACTGAGCCGGTGGAAGGCGTCGCTAGTGTAAAGTTGGAAACGCTCGGTGCGCCCGTGACAAATTGTTGCAGTAATGAGAGCCTGGCTTCCTACATGTTATGACCCGTGTACACGACCCGACCACTTTATGTGGTCCACAAACGATGTGCAAAGGAAGAAATCCACCTGACAATTATAAATTATTTTCGTGACCCTATGACCGTGGTCATTAGAATAATATTATTCTTAAGCTTCTTCTTCTTGTATTTAAGAGCTACGCTCTTATAGGTGCGGCACCTATCACAGTACTTTTATGAGAGTTAATATCTTACAGAAAAATGAATTAGTTAGTAAGTAATTAGTAAGTACTCAAATTGTGTTAAAATGATTGTTATTCGAATAATTCGGCAGTGCAATTTTAGCTAAATGATCATCATTGAGAGTATAAATAAAATCTTGCGTATACGCAAAACTCATAATACCCAAGTGCTTAGTATATTTAGGTCAACTAAAATGTTTAGATATAACGTAGAAATCTATTCAGGTTTTGACGTGCATATCCCAAGCATTATATATTATTATTATTATATAGCATATTTTTGACATAATTACGAATCTATAATAGAAGAAAATTTACAGATAATAATTTATAATTATTGTGGTATTAAAATTTGGATTATAACGAGTACTAGAACAATAACTACTATTCGTTGTGGTAGACCACAATGGAACTTATAATGACATTCTTCCACTACTCCCAAATCAATGAACGCTACATTTAACAATAAGAAAAATAAGTTAGGAACAATCAGACAATGTAAACAGAAGCCCACACTGAACCGACCACGAAGAGCGGAGCACACCGTGTATCGAGGTCTTAACACAACAGTGTGCAGGACAGTAGTTATATGTATTTTCATTGTTTGTGAATAGGTTGCTAGCTCTGTCTTGTTGTAACGCGGTTTTATTCCTGGACGAGTTGTTAATGTTGTAGGTTTTTATGGCATTCGCTTATTGCACGATACGTTCAGTTTCTTAGCATTCTCTCTCTGACTCAGTAGTTTTTCTTCTACTTAAACAGTCTATAACGTTATTACAAAATTGACTTCTGTGTTTGAATTTAAAGAAATTTTAGCTTCGCTTGAATATTAAATTTTTGAAGTTCTCATCATTTTGAAATTGGAATTTAGGTGTTTGTAACTGTATTATTTAATCTGTGGTATAGCCGTTTTACACTATATGTTAATGCGTATATTGGAACACTAGTGTGGAATTTAGCGCTTATAACGAATAGCTGGGTACTGAAATTTAAACGAGAAGTGATTAGGATTTTGGAATAATTTATTGTTTGGTTATTTGGTGTTCAGTTTATGTAGCTTTGTTGCGTAGGTATTTATATAGATAAAAATCCAATCTTGCGTGCATTCTTTTCATGCATCAACTTAAACAAAGGAGGTCTCAATTCATCTTAGATTATTGTATGTACAGCTATTTAGGGAGTTTATTTGATTATAATATAATATACCTTATACACAATTATATAAAAACAACATTAACTACACTACTTATCTAATAACAAATTAAAATTATTAAAAAAAAACTACAGAGTAAAGTAAACTAAAACTAGGCTAAAAAATAAAAAATATATTATGTATATAATATATATATATATATATATATATATATATATATATATATATATATGTTTAACTAAGTATGCTGTTTATGAAATGATTTGGATTATGTATTTTTATTATAGTATACTCCTAAGACGGATTACAAATTAGATGTAATATCCTATACCGAATGAAAAAAGAGGAAAAAGAGTTCCAATGTCTGAAGTAGAAATACGTTTAAAAGATATTGCAAAAAACAATTGCACAACATACTTCAATATGCAGGTTTAAATTTAATACAAATATTTGAATGTACATACTTACTTCTATGTAAATATCTTACACTCGATAAGATCTCCCTGGCGTGTTTAAATATTGTTTTAGCGATACTTATAACATAGTTATTTAGTTTACTTCGCAGAAAATTGAATATAGAAATTATATAAGTAGGTACCCTATATGCTTTAAAGAGATGAAACAACTGAAAAATATATATTTCGACTTATAACTTTATAGTATTACCAAGTTATAACGATTTGTTAGCTAGTCTAGTTGAAAAACTTTTTTGGTAAAAACATTAGATTGGGCGGTTGCCAGGCGGTCCTGGGAGGCGACACTAACATCCGGCCCAGGATTTACAACGGTGTTTCAATGTTGCCAATGGGCACCATGTGACAGGAATGCTGACTTAACCATCCTGTATGTGAGGTAGCATGCTGGCTTTACATTATGTCAGTATTTTTTTATTATCGCTAACGTTTTTTTGCTAACGGTGCTCCACCCTAGGTATCGTAAGTTTACAAACACAAATTTTCACATACATAAGTAGGCCCGTAACAACTACCTTACGGTCATACACTACATCAAACGTGTCGTCAAATATGAGTCGTATAGCTTTTTTCTTAAAGTAATACAGTATAATACTCATGGATTGTCTGCCACCTGGGGAAGTTTTTTTTTATTACTACTAAGGTGGCAAACAAGCATACGGCCCTGATGGTAAGCGGTTACTGTAGCCTAAAGACGCTTGCAACACCAACCAGGGGTATTACTTGCGCGTTGCCGACCATGTAAAACGAATGAGGAATAGTTGGGTTGGCAGTATAAGGGTCAAAGTGCCCTCACTGCTAACACGACGTTTCTTCGTGGAGTACTGCAGTGAAGTGGTAGGGTATGTCGGAGTCTTAGCGACTAAAAACCACACTTGCCTTCTTGCCGTATATGTCATGGGATTTGTGTCATTTGCCATGACCGTGTCAGTCAGTCATGTCTTCGTTCTGTACACGTACACAAAGTAGGTATATCCACGTTATTGATTGTGCCAAAGAGTATGTGCGAATAACATTTTTTAATAAAACGGTGCATAAGTTCTACGCTGATTGAAATTTACCTCGGTTTACTATAGGTATTTTTGGAATACATACCTACCTTCTTATACTAGGTACTTAGGTAGTCATTAAAAAAAAACCTATGTTTATTCCACTGCTGGACCAATGCACCCTTCCTGGAGATCCAGTGCCAATTGGATCCAATATACGTTGTCGTCACGCCATCTCTAGATCCCTAAACTCTAATATTATAAATGCGAAAGTAAATCTGTCTGTCAGTTTGTTACGCTTTCACACCTAAATCGCTAAACCGATTTTGATGAAATGTGGTTAAATGATTTATGAAACCTTGGAGAAGGACATAGGCTAGCTTTTGTCTCAAAAACTCTTAGGGATGAGGGTGAAATCGTGTACAATATCTAGTTATTAATAAACCAGAAAAGCCTTAACAAAAATGCTATCGATCAAGTAAAAACGTAGCTACATTTTAAAAATTAATCCCCAAAATGTTAGTAGCGTTCGTCGGGTGTCAAGTGGGAGTCGGTACATCGTTAGTCGAAGAGTTTTCTTTTGTCTCAAGGGTTGCTTCGCTTGTTGTTTCCTCTTTTGTCAGTGACCCCACCCGCGCCCCTGGCCTTCTTCTAACTTATTCATTGCTTACTTTTTCACGTAGCTCAGAAATACTGAGATGCAAATAAACTATGGCGCGAGAATAGACACCTTGGAGAGGGTTTGGAATATGAGATCTCACTGTTGAACATAGTCATATTAACGTAGAGATGTTTAAGTCTGATACTGAACAGATTTTTCGCAGATTCGTTGCACGGATTTCGAACACAACACAGCTCAAATCAGTGTTATTTCACTTTGATTTTCTGCAAAGCGGAGGTACTTTCCCAGACTTATTATGCCCTACCTCTCTTAAAAACAGACAACTGTTGTCTTCAACATCATCAGCGATAGAATCAGAAGTATTTATTTCATAAATTCGGAGTTTCGATTTGTGCTCAGATAATAGCCATAAGGTTGCCCCCAATTAAATGGAACCAAAAAACACCGGCAAATTGTTTTGATACTCGTATGTCAGTAGGTAATTTAATACTTTCCCTGTGATACAAGCGTGATGGTATGTTATTTATATAAGATTTTGTTGTTAGACATAAATTTGTTTTTTTAAAATGGCCTCCCATTTTATTTCACACTCGATACTGCAACACAGTTTTTACTAGCGTAGGAATCAGAGAATAATAATAATAATATAACTATATTTTGTCATTATATTTTTAACTATTATTTTAACTTCATCCAAGTTTAGGCTACTACAAATCCTTATAAGTGAAATAGAAATACAAATATTTTACAGTATCCATTTCTCAATGTAGGACAAACTTTGTCTCTTCATATCTATTTCGCGATCGCATCTAGGATTTATTTTAAGTCGCTTGAGAATATACGTTGTTAGCATAAGCCGAAAATTCAATCTATTTGGTAGTGCTTAATGTAAGTCTAACACACTATTCTGTAGTATATATATACATATTTACATTTGTATACGAATTATATTCATTGTTATAGTGTTGTTCTTGAAACCCGTCTAGAATTTGTATTAGGTGTAACTTCTTTGAACCTATTTTAAAAGAGTTTCAAATTCAAGTTGCGAAAATACCTCCCTGCTCCATGCTAGATTCATCATTTCGATTTCAACCTATCTAGTTATTATAGAATACTTCTACCGCGGCTGCGATCACTTAAATGTAGATGCAATATTATGATCAGAAATAAAATCCTGAAGAAGAGAAAAATACAGTCACTTTTATAATAATAATATATAGTTTGGGCTTCTGATTACCACTAACCATTGTCATAGATGTTTGGATGAAAACTGGGACCGTTGGCTTTACGTACTCTCCGAGTCTCGGAGGTGTCTCATTGTATTAGGAATGGTCACCTATAAAGACTGTGCCCCTCAAAACAAAATAACTCAAAGCTTTAGAATAAGTTTGCGGGATAGTGGGAGTAATTCCACTCAAATTGGAGCTGCCCGACTGGAGAAGTACCTCCGCCTTGCAGAAAATCGAAGTAAAATAACACTGCTTCGAGCCTTGGTTGCCAGTGTTCCACGAGGAAACGTTGTGTTGGCAGAGGGGGGACTTTGACCCTTATACTGCCAACCCAACTATTCCTCTTTAAATACAGGGTTGGCAGCGCGCAAGTGATACTCCTGGTGTTGCAAGCGTCTATAGGCTACGGTAGCCGCTTACCATGAGGTGGGCCGTATGCATGTTTGCCACCTTAGTAGAATAAAAAAATAAATGAGTTATATGAAATTGTTGTAGAAGTAGAATTAATCTGTAATTAACCAAAAAAGTGCAGATTATATGATAATTTTGTGTTAGTCACCGAACATAGCCTAAATTATATGTTCCGTGTTTTAATATTTTTAACCTGAGCGATCTCATTTGATATCTTATTTTATAATATGTACAGACGACAGCACTGCAGGTCAAGCTATCCAAAACTGTCAAATTTTCCTAATTGAATATGAACCTTATTGTTTCGTATTAAAGTTGAAAGTCTCTCAAAGAAAATTGACAGATTGGGGTAGCTCTGTACAATATCGGATATTGAACCTGTCCATCAAAAAAACTCTGAAATACCATATAGGTATTGTTAACGTCGCTGGGCACAACATGACATTCAATCAGTAATTGCGCGAGGTGCCATTTCACAATTTGACTCAAAAATTAGTTTCACTTCGATAGATTTATAATCTACCGAAACATAATGCGTTAAATTATAAGCATCTTATTATAAGTATCTTATGGTATTTAAAATGTTATGGTGACATATACCCAGTGTGGTGGACTATAATAGCCTAATCCCTCTCAATCTGAGAGGAGACCCGTGTGGAAAACCGCAGTGGAAAAGTATATGGGTTGATAATATAACTTAATACTTTTTTTAAAAGTATCTAGTCTGTTAGTACATTTTTACGCCTTTTTCTCATTGGTGCACCATTTTCGTTCGCTTTTATTTGTTCAATATCATAACAAAATATGCATGCATTGACTATGATGTTATTGTTTCTGCAACACACTAAGATTGTCTGGTAGGAAACGCCTAGGTACAGCTCCAGACCGTTTTTGTATCAACTACGCAACTGTGTGTAAAAATAGTGATGTGAATGACTTAATTTCCCGGTGAGACGTTCATCACTAGCAATCTAATTCATTATTATTTCAGGGGATTACAATAAGTCTATTTCGGGTAGTATTAAGCCGAGTTTGACTAATGTTGCCGGACGGATTGTTACGGGAGCTAAGTTTCCCTGTCTATCTAAGCGGATGAGCTGATCGAAACGGCTGTGGCAAATTAGAGTTCCGTGTTCCTGTCAGTATCCATTTGGTGATTACTTTTAAAATATAATCTTTACGCTGTACTGTACTGTTTCTGATTTCCTACTTTGCGTTTCATCGTTATTATTTGTCATAAAATGGTAGTGGCTGCCATTGTTGATTATTATGAAAGGTTTTATTGGTGGATTATATTTATGAACCGTGCTTAAAACAATTATTTTTGTAATATCTGTCGATGTCTCTGTTGTCCAATGTTTAGCTGACTGAACTTATAACAATAAATTCATTATCATTCTCTTGCCCTTATCCCAATTTATTTATTTGTGGTCGGCGCAGTATGTCCTTTTCTTCCATTCATAATATTCATATTTTTTTATACTAGCTAGTTGATGATGTAGCGCGCAAAGTGGTTAACATTAAATATAAATCTTCAAATCTCACCCCAACACACTATATACATATAATCTCATTTATCGCACAAATGAGTCAACAGCAACGCTGGCCAGAACATTAGGCGGCACAATAAGTATGTGACAATGCCGATAATAAAACCCGTTACTGCCGAAAATCCTTTGAAACTCAATGTGGGCTATCCACTGAGTGCCGTGGCTTACCATAAATAACGTTTAGTGCTACCGTAGAGGTGTTCAAATTGCTTCCACGTGATATATCCCACAGTCCAAGTACGTTTTAGCCATATTGAATTTTTAAGCAAAGATGCCCGTTGCCCCGGTTACGCGGCGCTCGGTTTTTGTGAGGGCAGTAAAGCAAGTAGTTTTTTAAATTGAGGCAGGTCACGTCCGCCGGTGTTTTTGAAATTTCACGTCTATAACTGATACAGGAAAGGTGTTGGCGAATGTATTTTGGCGACGAGTTGGGTATTTTTGTACACTGCACTCTGCGTTCTGTTGTCTTTTGCGAACCTATCTAGGTAGTACGTAGTTAATAAAACTACTCAGGTACATTGAAGAGTCGACTGTCGAACGACTGTGTACGACTAGAAGGGAAATCTCCAGATCGTGGGTATATGACTAACCTCCATTACTTTAAGAAATAATTAGCTTACAACTGCCTTATTAGTGAAGTGGTCGTCATCAGTGCGTTTTCCAAGTCGAGCAAAGTGTTATTTCCTCATGATATTCTCAGTAGCAGTTCGAAGTTTTGATTTGGCAATCACGCCTCGCATGGGACCTAAACACACAACGATCTGTGGATATGTACACCTCTGTCTAAACCTTCGGAGAATATAGGCCTGATGGTGTGCATGCCTGTAGTATAATTTGCAAACAACATATCAATCATCTTTATATTTATTTTCTTTCTTTCTTATCTTATAATAACAAGGCAGAATCTTTTTTACTTAATACATACTAAGTTTGGCAATACATTACCAATGTAAGTGTAACAGTTCACCCGTAAATTTAGGTCCCATGCAATGGGGGGCGAGCTAATTGCCATTAACCGCGCTCAAGTCCAAACTCTAAGCTGCTATCTTTTTGTATATCTTTGGCATTTTCCATGCTAAGCTGCTACTGAGAATTTCATAGAAAAACCCAATATCACCTGAGAATCGAAACCAGGACTTCTAGTGTAGCAGTCGTAGCTAGGACCACTAGAATAACGATACAGTTCAAGAGGCAACCTTTCTTATATCTCGAATAAAATCTTTGGTAATGAGATTAATCAACCAAAAAACCAAACACGTAGAAAACAGCAAAACATCACGCAAATAATTTCAATTCAATCAATTCAAAGATTTTAATTAAATAAAACAAAACAACTAGACATCAATGAATTCTAGATCTATTGTAGTCATTTATCTGCGTACCTTTATTTGGGAGACGAGTTTATAATTGCAAATTAAATTCTGACTGACATAAAAGAGATTTGGTGAGTTAAAAGAACTGGAGAACAGCCCTTTATTTTGATTTGTCCCTTTGTTCTCGTAAATGAAACGCCATTCTGTAGATGACTATCTTACAGCCGGTATAATGGCGCGCCTCTCCCGAAATTATATCTCGTTATCATTTTTGGAATGTTTTAATAAAAATACGTTTCTTAATTAGTGAGGCTGTGGATACGAAACGACTGTGTAAATAATATCCTAAGCAGTGATAACTTCATGAAATGACCATTGCAATTGGACTCCTAGTCAACAACTACAGGTAGTTGTTCCGGGTCTGGGTGTCCTGGGTCACCCATGATACAGGAGAAAATCCTAGAGAGAGGCAAGATTTATAATTAAAAAAAAAACATACAGGGCTTGAGTTGAAATTCTTGGCAAGCACTTCTGACTTTCCCAAATCATTTGCGTAATAATAATGACTTATCACTCGCTTAAAAGGTGAAGGAAAACATCTTGAGAAAACCTGCATACCTGAGAGTTTTTGTAAACGGCGTGAGAAGTCTTTCAACCCGCTTTAGGTCAGCGTACCGGCAGCAAGCCTATAGCCTAATACCTCTCTTTCATTCCGAGAGGAGACCCGTGCCCAGCAGTGGGACAGTATATGGGTTGATGATGATATAATATACTATATTCTGTACTAGTTATATACACTGTGCAGTGCCAATCAATATATAAAATGCGAAAGTAGCTCTGTCTGTTCATCAAGACCACTCCGTGCCTCGTAGAGCAATTAACGTATACCCGTTCTTCCCTAATAAGTATCCTACCTTATTCATTCTGGGCATGGTGGGATACAATGAGCTTAGGGTTAGAAGAGAATTAGCGCTAGTCACATATGTCTTCAAAGTTCTTCGGGGAAAAGTATATAATATGGAAATATTAAGGCGGATACGTTTATGTGTTCCGGATAAATATGTGTAGCGGCGGCCACCGCCACTGCTGGCAGTGCCACACGGCCGTACGAGGCTGGTGAACCAAGCACCGCTCACGCGGGCGCTCCGCACTCTTAACATTATCACGGAGGAGATAGACCTATTTATTTGTGTTTTGAGGGAATTCACAATAACAGCCCTTTTCATAATTTGCTATAGTGGATTATAATATTTTTTGTAAGATTTACTATCTACGAGTATGTAATTTTAGATTTAGTTAGCTACAATATAGCATTGGGTTTGCCTGTCATGATTTTGTAAGTTCTGGTTAAATAAATAAATAAAAATAAAAAACCCGTTGTTCCCGGTTTTCATGCGAACGCCTACGATAATCGTTAGAGGTAGTCAGAAGTCAAAAAAGCTTGACAACCAGTCTATCCTCAGGATATCAGTATTGTCTTGAAATTGAAAGGTCTGATAGAAGTCGCTTCGTGTAAAATACTGAAATATATTCGGTCGCATGTTAGAGTGGAAGCCGACCACAACATATTTGAGAAAAGGTTCTCAGAAAAGGTTCTGGATGATAATGTTATGCTAAGTAATATTTTTGACGATGACGATGTTCTTATTTTAAAATATACTTTCGAATAAATTCAAATACAGAATTCTGTTGTGCTATAAAAAAAAACGTCTTCACACGAAATACAATCTCTTTAACGCATCTATTTGAACCACCTTCGATGTATTTACATTCATCAAAATTCAGACATCTACCTAAGTTTGCAATTCGACGTAAGAGGTTTTAATACAAGCAATTTTTCTAATGCATCTACACGTCGACATTATCGTGATTAAACTCTTTCTATACCGAGGTCGTATGTATTTGCCAAACGTTTTAGAGATTTATTCCACCCTATTTACTTATAAGTAGGTAGTTTTGGCTACGACGATTCTCATATCTTTCTCGTGGTGCATTTCTGGTTCTGAATTTATTTGATGGCGTATATAAATAATAGATGGAGATATCACACAGGAATTTTTAGTTCTTACTAGTTAGTATCTTTTATTATATTTTTTAGGTGAAAGTTTTAATAGGCTTTGGTCCACCGTTCAGTTTACCTTTTATGCATTTTAGTTTAGAGGTTCTGCGGGTTTTCAATCAACCTTCTTTTTCGTAACGCTTAGGTTTCCCGAGAAAATTATTGAATATCAAAAAAGTAATAATTTTCTAAAATGAATATATTATGGTCAGTTTTGTATTGTATATAAAATCCATAATTAGTAGTTCTATCTAAATGTTCAAAATTCGGTTAAGTGTCAGTAATCAATAATACCTACACAGTTCTGTATAATATTTTTACTTTGGAATGTGGAATCCTCATATCGTCTGCCATCTGGAGAGCCGGCAGGGTATGTCGAATTTGTAACGAATAAAAACCGCACTTTCCTTCTCTTACCTCGTAGTCAAGTAACGGTAAATATTCAAGGCCATGGAATTCGTGGAACTCCATGACAGGCTATGGTCCGGTACTATCACCGAACCGCTTCTCGGCGTCTACTAGAAGGTTCGCACGCCGCTGCTTACTGGGCCCGTTGTTTGGTAGGGCAGACTCCGCAGGTCAGTCACCTCCAGGCCACTGCTCATGGGGGCCGGTTGCCTGTCAGCACCCTCCACCGCCCGATGCGGCTACTACGAACCGGAACGGAAGAGAGGAAGATGCTTCTCTTTCTCTGTCCACCACCTCATTTCCAAGCATAATTTTAAATATGCCTACCGAACTCTTTTGTCAACTGTATTGTATCTTATATTCTAAGTATATTAGATTTACAATAAAAAGTATATTACTTATATAAACCTATAAGTATTATATCCAATATCTGGTATCCACAGTACCTACAAGCTCTGCTTAGTTTGGGACTAGATGATGTTGTGTAAATTATATTTTATTTTATTTTAATAATTTTGTATCGATAATATAAATATGTAATATTAATGAACCTCTGTAATGGTATAATTTAATAAAACACAGGTCGAGAGAGTTGTACTAACAAGGGTGATATTAAAAGGTCATTAGCTATGAAATTATAACTTAAAATGTAGTCCCATGAGTGTCATTTGCGAATTATTATATGGAAACTAAATATGGGACATTATAAATTGTTAGTTAAATGAAAACAATGTTGTTATTACTGAATTTGTAAGCGTTTCTTGTTTGAAGAAATACGTAAGGGCTGATAAAATGGCTTCCATGCTACATCATGATCATTAACCATGATGGGTACTGGTCTGGCCTTTCAGGATAAGAGGGTTTAGGGTATACTCCACCACGCTGGCCTAATGCATCGTACGCACGTTTCCTTATCATCGTACTAGTTGCTTTATATTCCAATCAATCTAGCCTCCTTATCAATATAACCTTTAGAGATTGAGATGTGAATGTGTGACATGTAAGATTTGTGGAATCGGATCTTGACGCAGGAGAAAACTACAAATAGCAACGCTTTAAAAATATGTTTTCCCTTAATATTAAGAGCATAAGGTTGAAAGAGGTTTTTAATAATCCTACAAGGATGAGGATCGTTCTAGGATTATTAAAAACCTCTTTCGGTTTTCCATATTCATGCATATTTTTAAGAAGCACGCCGCTGTAAGGACTACGCTACGCACCTGACCTTTTTGAGGTACGTCATCAATATGATGAGAGCAGGCCCCTTCAGAAGCGATCTCTTGAACACTTTCCACTCACATTACCGTTTTGAGTCCTTTACGCAAAATCTTTTATTTAACTTGTTTAAACACGATTTTTAATTTTATAGAATAATACATTATAAGCCTGTTTCCTGAAAGGTAACGCAGAGGTGTATCAATGTACACCCACACTTCGCCGGTACCTTTAAGTCCTATATAAGAGGGGCCGAGCCTATTGCTAATACGTTTTTTTTTTATTTTAAACATTAATACTTACCTACTTTTTATGAGGTATTGGTACTCGCAGAGAAAAATCACAGGCTACTTCGAAACATAATTATGAGTAGTAAACAAGTACAAAATAAATCCATCGCAGGACGGTAAGTAAATTACAGAAATAAAATTGATGTCCGGGAGAAATTAACAGAAATGCTTTAAATGAGTATAAATAAGTACTTAATGCTGTGTTTTTCTTTTAAATGGTTAACAATATTACTGGTTAATGGGTGTTCTACGCGGATGTCTACGCGGCATCTATGCGCAGTCTATGTGCTCACTATGAGGTTGTCTGCGCGTTGTCTACGAAACATATTGTTAGTCGAACTCACTTCTACATGTTACACCAACGTTCGACAAACTTACTTCTGAAGTTGTTAGACATTTTTAAATTTAGAACTAGCTTATGCCCGCGACTTCGTCTGCGCGGACTTTATGTGAAAGTATTTAGTTGTTATGTTTTTTAAATTTTATAATTTTCCTGTTCACAATGTTTTTAATTTTTTCTTTCATAAGAACCTTGTACTCACAATAATTAACACAAAAATTGTTCCATCCGTTCACGCGTGATGCGATGACCAAGGGAAACAGATATTCATTTATATATATATATATAGATCATTGCCTAACACTACAGATGCTGGGCTATTATCGCGAATATTTGACGACCTCTGTGGTCTAGCGGTTCGAGTGCCGGACTGCTGATATGGGGTCGTGGGTTCGATTCCCACAGGACACAAATATTTGTGTGGATAAAACATGAGTATTTGTGTTTGTCTGGGTGTTTCTTATGTACAATAAAAAAAATAGTAATAATACAAAAAAAAAAGTATATAAGTATTATATCCATTGTCTAGTACCCATAGTACAAGCCCTGCTTAGTTTGGGACTAGATGGTGTTCTGTAAAAATGTCCCAAAAATATTATTATATTATATTATTATTATCATCCACCCATATACTGTCCCACTGTTGGGCACAGGTCTCTTCTCAGTATGAGACAGGTTAGGCTACAGTCAAACGCCATCAAGGAAATCAAGGTTTCTTTACGTTTTCATGATGGGAGTGACATTTAAATATTAATACGTACCGCCATGATTTCGAAATGTCAGAAGTTGAATTATTCGAATTCAAGACCTTTGACTTTGCAGTCCAACGGTCATATTATTAGGCTATCACTACTTTTTAACACAAGTAGCTATTATTGATTATTAGAATTCAAGTACTTACCTACCTAGTTAATTGGCTTTTTGTAATACCGTGTGGATTGAATTGTGAGTTCTGAGGTTGTTAAGAAACATGGAAAGCGAGCCCTGGGTAATAGAGTCGGGCAATGCAACGCGAGAAAAATATAGTCTAGTTTTATATTTTCTAGACTTGATTAGTTTCTCAGTTCAACCCTTAGGGATGGCAGAATGTAATAACACGTATTGTTGTCGGTGATTTTATAAAGACTGATGTAGTGTTGTTTCTTTACTGTAAAATGGGAATGTATGAGCAAAATGTGCAAAAAAACATAATTCATATATGTAGAATTTTAATATCAATATTTTTATCTAGTCTTTGATAGTTTTTAAAATTAAAAAGCGGCCTGTTTATTTACCTAAACAAGTTTCGCTTCTATGTATGACCAAATTTCAAAAAGATTAAGGATATATTTTCATATTAGAAACAAATAAAAAACTACGAAGACAAGGAAGTCATACTAATTATACTTTATTATATTGAAATACCATACGATAATAATTATAACGTCTATTTTATATAATTACTAGCTGACCCCGCAAACGTTGTTTTGCCATAAAAAAAAAAAAATTGATGTTGGCCTATTCTCAGACCTCCCCGATAAGCACAAAAAAGTTTCGGAGGAGTATGGCAACGAAAACTGTGACACGAGAATTTTATATATTAGATGTTAATTATATTAACTAATCTATATTTTATTTTTATATTCTTCAATGTCTATTTATCTATAAATACACAAATATATAGTACACGAACAATGCGTTCTTCGTATAATTTGAACTGGTTACAGCTCTCATCAGAGCAGTCGATAAATTGCACACCCTGTGAATAATAAGCAGGGGCCCGTCTGACGTCAAGGCGCACATAAATTAAATTTATAATCAACCCTATTCCCCCTAAATTAAATTAAATTACACCTGCCAGTGCTTCGGCAAAACATTTATAAGGTCTCGCCTTGAAAAACGTTGAACTCATCAGCTTCATTGCTCAATACTATTGCATAGGGATGTCGCAAGCAGACTGTCGTGTTGACCCAAGTTTTTTTTTTAATATTAAGGGATAAGTCAGTCCAAAACATTCTAGGAATTAAAATAATGTGTTTTACTGTACGCACCATGAAATATAATTAGCCCCCGCAGTCCTGTTTATGCACAAACAAACTTTGTTTTACGAGTTCCTATAACATCGTAAAGCAGCATTTTATGAGGAGTGCCATTATCATCAGTTAAAAGGAACGTAATTCATTTGGGAAATTGTTTAGTACTAAACATTATGGGTTGCTAACCAGCGGAATCCGGGCATATTATTGACTCTTGTTGCTGCTAAAAAGCGCTCTTAAAAAGGTAAGTTGCGTATGAGTATGTACTATGACGTAGTGAATGTCACTCCTGTGGCCGTGACATATAGATTAGTTATTTTCGCCACAGAAGGCAAGAAGAAAGGCATGTGCGGTTTTTAGTCCAACATACCTTTTTTATTGTACGGAAAATCCTCATGGGTCATCCTTGGGGGCCACTTGGGGAGGCGGCTGAGTATGTCGGACTCATACCGACTAAAAACCGTACTTGCCCTATAGTCATGGCCATGGGATCCGTGAAATTCGCCACGACCAGACTGGCATTTCCCCAGGTGGCAGACGATCAATGAGGATATCCCGTATCTACTTTAAAAAAAAGTACGGAAAAATACACTTCAAAATAACGTTTATAAATAACGTTTGTTGTTGAATGGGATGTTTAGGTTCCATGTAATACTCCTATAACAGTAACTCAATCGCTATTAATTGGGTACAAAGCTGAGCTGCAAAAGCGAAATTAATAGAAAAACTTTGCTCGACCTGGGAATCAAAGCTAGGACCTCTAGCGTAGCAGTTTTACGTAAGCCACTATACTAAAAAGGCAGTTCTAACAGAGGCAGATTAATCGGTGAAAGTTTGTAAAGTAGAAACTTGAAATTCTGATAGCAGTGGTGCTCAATCCACCAGGCTAAATACTCAGATAGTTTACTGCTATAATAAATCACGAAGTTGTGTGAGAGTTGTTCAGTTTTCACGCTGAAATGTCTTCTGCATTTTACTCCGTCAGTTAATCTACAATTCTGCAAATTCTGCAGTCTGCGAAGATTGCGAGTGCCTAGGAGACAGTATTTGTTTTTACGTCAACCATTGAAAGAATCGGAAAAAGTAAAACGTGAAAAGTTTCAATACAATATTTTCTAAATAGTTTTTTTTTTGTTTTGAATAGATTTCGTGCTTTCCTAAAACTGTATTTTATTATATGTATAAAATTATCAACATAAATTCGTCCTCTTTAGAGTGAAACATTTAGCTTTTTAATTTTAAAAACCACTTAAATAACTTTGCTTTAAAGCCAGACCATCCTAGATGTAAGGATCAAAAGAATTCATAAAGAAAAATAAACGTTGCGGAAGTTACAGCGTTACCAGTAGATCCCGAGTCATCATACTCTTTTTAAATATCAAGAGTTAAAATTTTAATTAAAAGACTCTTTGCGTGCTTCGGAACGACTCCAATTAAAACTATGTCTTCGTTCGTTGAGTAGAACATAAAAGACTCGAGAGGGTAAAAAGGCTGAGGATAATTGCGCTTCTAGCACTGTGTCATTATTGTGGCAAGTCCATTTACAATATCTAATTGCGACAGTTATAGTTTTTAATGAAGCGACGATTGGGAATGAGAGTTTTTGTTTTTGTATGAGAAATATGTGCGAAATACAATTCTCACACGTTGTTTAATTTTGTTTTATTTTTGTGAACTTTATCATCATTCATTGAAATAAAACTATACAACGCCAGTGACGATGGACACTGTAAAGGCTTCGAAACGTCGGGATTAATAATATCAAAAAGTATATAAGTATTATATCCATTGTATTGGGGTACTAGCCCCTAGCACAAGCTCTGCCTAGTTTGGGACTAGACGGTGCTGTGTAAAAATTACCCAAATATTTATTTTATTTATATCAATATAACGCGATAAAATTCAAGATAGTTAAGATAGTTTTTTTCAATGTTTTATATTCGTGTAAGTGTCAGAAATGTAATGTAATGTAATTTTCATCAACATATGATCATCATTATTCGTCTGTGTTGGTAAGAATACAATACCAGTAATCGTTAGTTTTTATTTGCGATTTCTTACTCGATAAAACTTACCTACTGGATAATATACTATAGAGGATATCATAACGTACCATCACACCTGTATTCCCATAAGGGTTAGGCAGAGGTGTACAGATGTACAACTACACTTCGTCCCGTGTAATGGGGGCGAGCCTATTGCCATTTAACCGGTCACAAATCCACACGAGCTGCTACTGAGAATTTCATAGAAAAACCCAAGAACAGCTTATAGAGAAATTTGCTTTCAAGTAACTATCTTTTTCCGTCTAACGGCTCGACCTGGAAATCGAACCCGGACCTCTAGTGTAGTCGCGACCACTAAAGATATGAGGTAGTAATATAATGTAAATAGATGCCATTATGGAGAAAAATAAAAATAAAATGCCAAAGAAACAATACAAACTAAGTAAAACATTTCTAAATATCCGCCAATCATCGCAAACCAAATTTTTAACAGTTTTGACAAATTTTCTCTAAGCAAAAGGTCGACATCTGCTTTGAAACTAGCTTTTCATTAAGCGCCGGGAGTTTGGTTCTTGATCTCAAAGTGCGCCAGTCTGCCAACTATTACAACATTTTGAGAGAGTAACATTCAATCATTGTGGTACCGCCACAGGCTACCTATTGTTTCATGGTAAACTCAAGTTTATTGAAGATATTCACAAACTTAGTTTGTTTATCAATTTTGTTATGGACATAACTGTAAACGGATTTTGACACAACTCGATTTAATCATCCATCATTTGATATTAACAGACATTACTGTAATGGTTATTGTGATTATATTTTTAACCCAATAAAATTTAAATATGAGTACTCTGTAGGCTAAATATACATACTCAGCTCTGAACAGTCTGGCGGCTTTGAGCCTTTTTAGTGGCCTACGCAAATGTTCCTCTGATCTGGTATTGTCGTGCGACGGGTTGTTGAGCTCCCTAAATTATGGTTGAGCTACACAATGACTGATGCATGCGTGCCGTCGGTTGGGACTGGTCTACTCAAAGGCGCTATGGCTCTTTCTTCAAAAGGGCATTTGAGACTTTGCCCTACATTGTAAGACACATATTTGTTATTATAGTAGGTATAATGTAAATATGTCTGGACTTTAAAAGAGACTATGAATCTCTGAGTTTGTTTCGGCGTTTATTCTCAGAGGTCGTCTGTTAGGAAATGCTGGAGCCATCTAGCTTAAAAATTGTTAAAAATTGTTGTTAAATATTGACTTGTAAAAGTGTCTTTAAAAGATCTATTTACAGAAATAAATATCATTTAATCATCTTTGTTTGTTTGGTTTAGTTTTTAATGAAAATGTTCAATGAGATATAATCACTTAGCTGCTTACCACGCTTTGTAGCGCGTCAGGTATGTTTGCAGAGATGCACAAGTGAATGGCTTTACAGCAATACATCGCTAAAGAATAGCGTCCCTGATGCGCAGCTTGCGGGGCAGCTTCCTGCAATTCATCACGGGGAGAATGGACAGTGGCAGCTTCTTCATGGAGTACTGGACAAAACAACATATATCAGGAATTCCTGATCCAATGTGTAATACAATATGATATTCCTAGTATTTGGATGATTTATAATTGTAGTGTAATTTGTCTGAAAATAATCATTTGAATTTCAATTTGAAAGTTTTTGTTCTGTAAGTAATTAACATATGTAGTTACATATCATAATTATTAGCAATATCGTCTAGTCCATATAAGAATCGTGAACTAAAATATAAAGTTCAAAAATGGCCGCAAGCAATAATCAATTATGTTGTCGCATTTAAAAACATGTTTACCCACAAACTTTTAGGTGCCGATTTCTATCACCAAGCGTGACAAAAAGGATAAAAGGAAGTCTTTAATTTCACATCCACAAATTATGCAAATCGTCCACAAACAAAACGGGAGACAAAAAACTTGAAACTTAGCATTTATGTAGGTGACGTTATCTCGCGAAATTTTGCACCAAGCGCCATGAAAATGTTACGTGCTGCTGCGAAGATTTCAGTTTTGTAACTACCTGTACCTGTCGTTTCGTATATTATGAAATTTTGTTATTACATCCAGTGAACGTAGACGCTTTCGAATAGCATTTGGGTTGACAAATTTCAAAATGGACGTTTCTATTCGATTTTTCTTGCGTTCATCGGATATAGTGCTGAATTTAAGTTTGTCAGAAGCTTTGACGTTTATTTTCTTCCGGAGAATGGGATTAGATTAATGTATATTAATAAAGTATAAAATTCGTTATTAATTTACTTATTCATTTTATTATAACTGACTTTGGTGTTTCAATACAAAGATCAGCCAGTCAGCAGTAGCCTAAGCTTTGGGTAAAATGGCCACTTTGATGAATCACAGTATGATTCAGACTACACAACGTCCCATCATTTCCAAAGCTACAAGACCTCTAAATGTATGAAAAACCTATATAATACGAGGTAATATAATTATAAAACATATGCCAACATAGTCCGTGAATCATATTATGATTTACAAAAAGTGGTGGCCTTAGCCCCCTAGAAGTTTAGTGAGCAAGCGACGCAAGCGCCTCTGGAAAATATTTGTATGGTGGGTTTAGTTCCTCAGGTAACCGCTAGAGGGGTTTGTATACACAAGAAAATCGCTAAACTCTTTGTTAGGTATAATGGATATCTAGGCTGAAAATACAAAGTCAAGTTAATACTATATTGCCATTCTTGCAAGCTCTATTGTACTTTAAGCTCGTACCAAGAATTGCGAGACAAAGCCAAGTTTGCTGTCATGTCTGGGATGTGAAATCACTCTTTGCCCTCAAAACCCCTTCGTGCCTCGGACATCACGTCAAGTCCTCCATTCAATATCTTGACGCCCAAAATGGTAGTGGGAACAATCAGAATATAGTTTTATCTTTCTTCGCTTCGTAACATGTCGGAAATGTAGTTTTTTTAGGTGCAATTGGCCATTCACGATATATCATTCAGGTTTTATTGGTATACACACAACAAATAATAGTAGCACTGAAAGCCTACGCTTTGCCCACATTAGAAAATCTACCGACTCCCGTGCTTCGATGTTACGTTGTCATTGAAAGAAGATTGATACTAGATCGGGGCCTAATTATGAAACAAGGTAAAATTATATGCACATTATGATCTTAAAGGACACCCCTACCTTGTGCACACATATGCATATGTAAACACGTTATCTTGCAAAAGTGATTGTAGTGGCATCTGTGCCGGAAAGTTTCTATGAAGTTTCCAGGGTATGCCTATATATTGTAATGGTGGGACAGGACAACTCATCCAGTAGGATCCAGGAGTGTTCATGGTAGTGTGTGGTTTGAATCGGTAGGAGTCCGCTATAACCGTGGAATTTCCATAAAAATATCCACACAGGTTAGAAAGAGGGTTGTAGCTATGGCATCATATGATTCAGTTCTGAAACACTTTTCCGTAGATACCGAGAACAACAGTCACCACACCACAGTTGAATCAATAGGAGTTTGACATTATTTGATTGCATGTTTAGAAATAGAAAGTTCATCCAATCCACCTTTTTTGGTTTTTACTCCATCGATAATATTTTTTACGTTGCTACAAATGAATCGGTTAAACTATTCTAAAACTAAAGTGCTTGCACTACGTATTGGTATAATATTTCATAACTCTAATAACTTATTCGTCTTGGAAAAGTTGCAAGTTCTCGCGACGTTCCTATCTGCCAGCAATCTTGCATTTCAGTCACATCTGATTTGGCAACGGTAGTGTCTGCGTTTATCAGCAGGTATTCTTCACAAATGTAGCGGGAAATCTTGGCTCGAACAAATCTTGATAAAACTGAGCAGTACGAATAACACCGTAAGGTCTTAAGCTTTGTCAGAATGACTGGAGAGAATTCTTTTGCCAAAAGTCGTGTTTCTTAGCAAATTCTCCAATATTCCAATAAAGTCAATTTAATATAGATATAGCTAGCTAGCTGATACCCGCGGTGTAACCTGAGATTATTATTTTTTTCCAATACCATGGGCATTTCCCAAAAACTGAGCTTACCTAAGTTATTCATTATTCACTACTCGCCATATTATCGTAGTATCCTGACTAGTATGTAGGCAGTAGTGTAGTAGTGCTTATATTTTTTTTTTTGGAGTTGCAATACTAATAATAGTAATTAGTTATAATAGTAGCACTAGTAATTGCCGTTTGAAGTTCGCACTGACTATGAATTTACTTCCAATTCCTCAAAATATTTTCAGACATAATTATCGTATTTTTAGTCAAATAATTACACAGACACACTGACATGACGTTTTATGTTAAAATTAGCTTTAGGCTACGGTTTAATTTGCATCTTTTAGAGAAAAATACCAAAATTCATCATATTGATTTAGCGGTTTGTGCGGTAAAACGTAAGTTTTTATTACTTAGTTTAGTTTCCTTTCTTTGTTTTTTTATGAAAGTTCCTGGTTGTCTACAATACAAGTTTACGACATAACGCAATTTTCTATCCCTTTTCTAGCCTTAACAATTGCCACCCTGCACTTGCCGTCATTTCTGTGGCCACATTAACCTTTAAACCAAACCTAATAATGTTAGCACACTACTGCTAGGGGCCGGAATGTATGTGTACGTGGCTATTACGTCATTAGCCGTCATAGCTGTCAATCTTATGTAAGCTAAATTCGCTTAAGTACAATACTATAATATTATTATAATGTGGTTGCTACTTTGACTGATTGGCCCGATTGCCAACCCTTTACCTACCTATTTCCAGGTACATAGGTAACCCTTTTCCTCCGTCAACGACTTTCAGGAGATAAGCCCATGACACATTTTTTGACTAAGGTTGCCAACAATGTTTTTTTGTGTTCAAATAGGTTTGCTTTAAGAGTTTATTCTAATATATCAGTTTAATGAAATTTATTTTCACACAAGAACTACATAGTTCACTTATAAGAGAAAATTAATAATAAAATTATATTAGTTTAAAGAATATTAGTAGGTTCGATCTATCGGAAGTGTTTACAAGTACATAATAAATAATTTGTCTAGTTTTGTTCGTTGAATAAATAAATACAACAACAATAATACATAAATACATCTAGAACCTATTTAAAAAAATGTTTATGTATGTGGTAACTTTGATATTATTTTATACAAACGTTTGTAATATCGTCAGTAACACTTTAAATAACAAACCGCGTAACTACCTAAAACTTTGCTTTATGGCCTAACTTTGTATTAAATAACATTGAAAATTAGGCTTCACAGGAAAGTGTTGCTAACGCTGTATTGGAGTATCACCGACGATATTTCACTGCATCTTATCTCTATCATTCACTCTGTCCGTCTCATTACGTAGCTGTTACTGTACACTTAAAATTCCCTCTAGCCCGTGCACTAATTTTACGACAGTATAAGCAAAAAATTTCATCATTTTGATGTAAGCACAAAGAAAGCACGTATGTTTTACGGTTTCCCTTATCTCTTTCAACCTTAACTTTGCTGGTCATACGGGTCACGGAATATACAAAATATGGAGTGTCAGGTGTTCATGCTTCTATTTTTTAAAGTATTATCTTTAATGATTTGAGCATTGTTAGTCATTACTTCCTCATATCGGTAAAGACACAGAAAAGACCTGATCTACAGAATACGGGTAATTTTATTATACCCCATCCTAGAAAGTAGCACTAAAATATAATGCAGGTAATGTTTCCAACAATGTCGGTAACATTACTTATTGTCAAAGTATCAAGATCGACCGATTTATTGACCCTTTTCGGGCACGGACACGATGTCACCTTCATGAGCCAAAATACGTAAATATTATGTATTTCACTTATGATATACTAGCTGTTGCCCGCGGTGTCACTTGCATCCCAAAAGATTTGAGACAAAAGTCTATGTCCTTCTCTTCTGTCATCTATCTCTGTACCAAAATTAATCAAAATCTTGGTTCAGCTGTTTAGACATAAGAGCGTGCAGACAGACAGAGTTAATTTTGCGTTTCTATTAGTGAAGGGAAGTAGGCAATTTGCCGCACACAAAATGCATGCATTCATTCTTACTCCATTAACTGACTACTCTGTGTACGACGTTTTTCGAATGAAGGTTCTTATCTAAATATTAGCAGTTGTTTATCTGTATGTCCTTTTGCATTCCACGTACGTAGTTCATATGGTTCATATCTCTGAAACATCCGGTCTTTTCGCTTGGATCGGTCATGCATACAAAATGTTTTGAATTGCTATTTGTTATGATATATTACAGGTAGCTTTGTTTTGGTTAGCTAAAATAGTATTTTGATTTATAGTTTAACTAGACCTTTAAATGGTATATTATTGTCTGGGATAGACATATTATCAACTACTGTTTTATAATACGATAAAGATTAGAAAAAAAATGTGATCATTCGTGGTGTGGTCGCGAGCGCAGTTGCTGAGCCTGAGGTCGATTCCGATGTAGAAAATAGTACCTATTATTGTATTATTATTGATTTTCGATAAAATTCTCAGTGGCAGCTTGGAGTTTGGATGGCAATATTCCACTGCCTATTTGCATGGAATCTAAGATCTTAGGGTACACATAGGGCAAGGGAAGGCAATTGTGCTTTTTGGTCGGTAGGAGTCCGACATACCCTGGCACCCGTGTGACAGCAGATCCATGAGGATTTTCCGTACTATAAAAAAAGAAGAAGAAGGTTGGTGAAAGATGGCGCAATTTTGAAAATGCGGGCCATTAAAAATAAATAGGAACAGTAGGTATAATTCTGCCTAATACAGGATAAAGACACCTCACCATGGTATTTTATGTATTTTAAATACCGGGTACTGCTTTAAGTATCGGGGGAAAATACAATAAAAAAATCCAAATTCAAATTTATTTATTGATTCTCTTCAAATTTATTTATTGATTTCGTATCTATTAGATGTAATACATTACCTAATATTACCCTTAAGGATTGGACAGGGTTTTTGATACAAATTGTATAATAAGTTTCAAAACAGCCTGATACTGAAAACTTGACCTTTTCGAATCCAGTATCTAATATCACGTTGCGTTATCACCTACTGCTAACTAAATCTGATAGTTTACGTTCGGATGAGTTTCGACTAGTTGCGTGGCCCGGATGCAATGCAAATGGAATATCCGTGTATTTGGCGATTAGATGTGGCCCAAATCTGACCGGATCTTGTAACCCGGATATGCTGAGTCGTGCTTCGCTTGCTCGACGTTCGGTTGGTTTGCTTTAACATCTCAACGGTATTGAAATATTAGCCAGTGGCAGAAATATTTTCTTACTTATTTGTCGGAATAAATAGCGTGGCGAATAGTGATAGAGTGCTTCCTTTTCTGAATTTCGTGTTCAATTCAAGCATCAATGAAAATGCTTGAAAGCATTTTGTATCGCTGATTTGGCTTGATATCAGACTCCCAGCCTTTTAACTCGGCAAAAATCTCGGCTTCCAGTGAATTTATGCAATAAAACCTCCGCAATATCCGATAAACTTGTTGTCAGACTCTTCGGGCTTGTTACTACTACCAAAGATGACCATAGGTGTACATATTACAAGCCCAAAGATATCTAAGAATCTGTACAGAGGCCAGCACATCAAGCTACCACAATCTGTCAAATTTTTTTGTTTGATTTTCAACTTTAATACAAAGTCACAAGGTTCATATTCAATTGCGAAAATTTTACAGTTTTGGATAGCTTGACCTGCTGGCGTCTGTACATACGCACACAGCAAAAATATGCTAGTTTCCTGCACCGTCCGCTAGGATCGCTAATTGCATGTAAACTAATTAAGTTGTTTTACTGTACTAAGTTCTTAGTTTGATTTACTAACATCATGTAATAACGTAAGTTCGACATTCTAGAATGTATCGACGGCAACAGTATGGCCGGGATTGACCGCTCTTGTTATACAATAGAGAAGTTTGGAAGACATGATGAGTTTGTTGTTGAACTTAGCTTAGAGTTGGAACCGAGTTCTCGACCATCTAAATAGAGTTAGAATGTACATGCTTTTAATTGCTTGTTTAGTTCAGATAATATAACTCATTATCCTAGTGATCATAAACCGCGACGGCTACGCTTTAGGTCCTAGGAAAAGTGAGTTAGAAAAATTCAATCTCAGAATTCGAACCTGCGTCCCTCCGGTTAAGTATTTACGCCGGACGCTTTAGCCACTAAGCTACCGAGACCACTGCCTATTCTATGTAAAGAAAAAAAGAAATGAAAAGAAGGCGTAAGGCAAAAACATGACTGTGTAAGTAGTTGATATATAAAATAAGATGAATTCGTATATAATATGTCTTTATTGACTTAAAATAACTTAATAGCAACCTGTAAGGTCCGTAACTCCGTAGTAATATTTTTCATTTATTTGGGTAACAAACAATATCACAATAAGTTATTTTTAAGTATGTATTTTGGCATACAATATTGATAATTGTCATTTGAATCCACTTCATCTACCACTAACTAATAAATAAGTTGACAATAGTACACTGTTGAGAGTGTCTAATATGCAAGACATGCCAAAGCGATCATTATTTATATTTTACCTATCCAGTGTCGGGCAGGTCAATCGTCCTCCGAGTATTTTCTCAATAATGTTAGGATTGACTTTCAGTCCAAGCAGATGCGGCTGAATATCAGTATTTCACACAAAGCGACTCCGCAACCTAATTTCTGGGCAATACCTACCGATCGATAACCTCAGGATTGCCTAATAATTGTCAGAGTTTTTGGGCTTCTGACTACCATTAACTATTGTCATAGGTGTTTGAATGACAACCGGGACTGACGGCTTTAAGTGATCTCTGAGGTTCGGAGGTATCTTTCCCCATCCACAGACTGACTGCGGTTATCCCAGCTGAACCTTGTAGATTGGTTGATCAGTGTAAATAGCCAAGTAAGGTCGTGAATAACTCTCTAAAAAGATTTGCTGCCGTTACTTATTTTCCAAGTACAGTCAGCAACGAAAGTCGCTGAACATGTTGCAATCTTCAATATGATTTTTAACAAGTACGAAGTTACTGACCTACGAAGGTGAAATAATTGCATAGATGACCATTAAATATTTAGGTTACCTTAGTAGAAAAGACCTGTTGCCAAGTTCTGGAGCTGTGACAATAAAAAAATTTAGCTGTGTTCAGCGACTTTCGTTGCTGACTGTACCTAAGCTGAATTAATATTATCGTGCTGTATATTAAAAAAGAAAATCTTATTTCGAAACATTTTGTTTCATCTTCGCTTAATATGTAAAATATATATTTTTTTTACTTATTAATCATGCAGAACATCACTCGTGTTCAAAGAGTTTTTTTTTAATATTCAGCATATCAAAGACAAACATTTATGGATAATAAATTAGTTTGTTTTATAATATTATATGTATATTCAAAGATTTCTTACTTCATATGTGCCTACTTATGTACTGAATGTACAATAGGTATTTTGGTTATATTATTATGTATTTAACAAGCACTTAGCATCAATATAACAATAATTATGTTTTTTATAACTTCACTGTGTGTGCATCTACAAATACCTGTCTCTGCATCGCCTTCTGCAATGCTTTGAGGCATTAAATCCTCCTTTACTATGTTTGTGTATAAAGGATTAAATAAATTAAATAGCAACTCAATAACATCTTTGAAATGTTTTTTTTTGTGAATTTGGTAGGGGCTTACTTAAAGGTAGGGTAGGTATAGAATAAAAGTAATATTCTACAAGTAAATCTTGTAACAGAATATCGAGGATTCACTGTTTTAAATTTACTCGAACCACATTTCAAACATGACGTTCAATGTTTTGTTACTACTTGATTTTAAGAAACAACGAGCGTTTTGATGTAACACTTAAATGAGCAAATGCACGAGCGTGGAGACGGTGGGGAGTACCTAATTGATATTTTAATAAATGTTACAGGTACCAATATGTTCACTCACCGTGAGCAATACGTCGAACACAGCGTCGACCATTCGCAAGAACGGTACATTACATGGAAATGTTTTTAGAAAACTGAGCATTTGCCTGTATTGTACAGAGGCCAGCATATCAAGCTACCACAATTTGTCAAATTTTTTGAGGGATTTTCAACTTTAATACAAAACAATAAGGTTCATATTCAATTGAGAAAATTTGACAGTTTTAGATAGCTTGACCTGCTGACGTCTGCACTATTCGTAAAAACGTTACATTGTATCGCGTATAGAATAGAGCATTTGCTAGAGCGTTACATAAGGCTCTAGTACTCCCACCTTATAAAAGAATTTGGGGGAATTCCTATGGGATTAAGAATGAACGGAAAACGGAAAGAAAAACGAAGTCAAAGTGATTAATATCCCGGAATACATCTGGTATATTATACACATTTATTTTTTGCATAAACATTAATAAGTAAATAAAGTAGAAAAGTAAAGTAAAGTAGAAAAACATACCATAACGCCTGTATTCCGTGAAGGGTTAGGTAGACATGTACCAAAATTTATCCAAACTCCGAGCTGCCTATGTTGGGGTTGGCTTCCTGTCGAACCTCGAAGATGCGGCTGAATATCAGTATTTTACACGAAGCGACTGATATAACATGGTGGCCACTACAGTAATGAGCCAGTTAAATACATACACCGCTTTAAACGAACACGGTTATTAAATTAAAACTGTTCAAGCACAAACTAATTGTAAAGATTGTATAATTACAAAAGTTTTGCCTACTGAAACTTTAAGCCATAACTCGAAGAAGGTGTTTTATCGTGGAATATTTTGTTCAAACTCAAGAAAAAATCTAATTTAGTTTTAAGTGTTCATAAAATATTGAAGGCACGACCTTTTGAGAGCAAGAGTTCCGCCTGTCTTGAGGATATTAAAAATTTCATATTCGCCTATATTTACGTAACTAACGTCAGTCGCGAAAGTAGATATCAAAGGACCAAAAAATGAAATTTGAAATACAGTAGATTTTCCTGCGTTTTAATTATGACACGGCAAAACAAAATCTGACGACGTTTAAATACTTGTGGAGATAGCAAAAGCGGTAGGTGTGTAGTTCATTAACGTTTTTTTGTTTGTTTTTATTTTCTGTTGCAAAAGTCCGCATTTCGTTTCGGATACATGGATGTGGCGTTCAAAGGACCATCGCTGTATCCCGGGATTGAATCCGCCGTACTTTGTGGATTTACAAAAATTGTAGCGGGTATTACGTCGCGTTCTGCACCTGAATGATGAAAGGGGAACGTAATTTTATCGTGCGCTCTCCTGCGATCGTTTACACGTATTAAGGCTCACAATGGAAATATTATTGCAAGGATTTTAAGGTTCACAAGTATGATTTTTCGCTCTTAAGTATTTTTGTAAGTATATATTTATACTGGATTGTATTGAACAATAATCATAATAATTATTTTCCTAACCTAACAGCACAAAAAGATAACCTAATATGTAATCTGTAGTAATTATTTTGGACATTAACATGACTCGAATAATATATATTTTTTTAAACTTAGGTACAGACGCCAGCAGGTCAACCTATCCAAAACTGTCAACTTTTCCCAATTGAATATGAACCTTATAGTGTTGTAATAAAGTTGAAAATCTATCAAAGAAATTTGACAGTTTGTGGTAGCTTGATGTGCTGGCCTCTGTACATGACTTGTTAATATAAATTGCATGATGTACAGAGGCCAGCACATCAAGTTACCATAATTTGTCAAATTTATTTGATTGATTTTCAACTGAAATACAAAGCCATAAGGTTCATATTCAACTGGAAAAATTTGACAGTTTTGGATAAGTTGACCTGCTGGCGTCTGTACAGAGGCCAGTACGTCAAGATACCCCAATCTGCCACATTATATTTGATAGATTTTCAACTTTAATACAAAATGATAAGGTTTATGTTCAATTGGGAAAACTTGACAGTTTTGGATAGCTTGACCTGCTTGCGTCTGTACCTACATTTAATTTATAGTTTAAATACTTATATAATAAAATAAATTTATATAACTGTGCTGAGATGGTAAAAAAATAGTAATGATTAGAATATAAGCCCGGTTAAAAATATGTTTCACAAAATTTACTACGAAGTTGCGTACTAAACGGCCCAATTGCCATCAACAAACTACAAATCTTCATAGAAAATTCCAATCACAATTTTTTCTGACCTGGAATTCGAACCCAAGACTCACGATGAGCAGCCATGATTGTAACCACTAATAATATCATTGAGGTATTAACCAAATTTTATCTATTTCTCTAAAATTAACAGCACAACGCAGAAAATATATTCTTTTTAATTTGTTAACAAATTCAATCAATCAAACTTGCTAATAAGTAATAAGGT
Organism: Acronicta alni; assembly: GCA_964056405.1. Classification (NCBI taxonomy): domain Eukaryota; kingdom Metazoa; phylum Arthropoda; class Insecta; order Lepidoptera; family Noctuidae; genus Acronicta; species Acronicta alni. Next base: position 7,457,926 of record OZ043927.1, on the reverse strand, counting down.
TTATATTTGACCTTTGCGCAACGCTAAGCCTTTGAGCTTCTATAATAAATTCTTGATGACTTCAAAAATATTAAGGAAAGAAGGTAACCAAACCAATATCATTATTATCTAAATTATTTACTGAATAAAAGGATTTAATAATTATTTAATGTAACTGCCTCTTTAGTCTTGGGTTCGATTCACTGGTCGACAAAGTGTTATTGGTTATTCAACGAAATTCTCAGGAGCAGCTTGCAGTTTGAATTTGTGCCAGGTAAATGGCAATAGGCACGCCCACTATTACATGGGACCTAAACATACCGGCGAACTGTTGGTGTATATTGGTATTCTGTGCCTAAACCATCGCGGAATACAAGCGTCATGGTACGTTTTTGTTATTATGCAAGTACAGTGATAATAGGAGACTCTAATTCTACCGACGTCTTCTAAAATTTGGATATGTGCGCTGAATAAAGAACTACCTATATATTTTTTTTAATGTCGCAGCATAACTTCTGTTTACTGTGACTATATATATGTCTATAGACTGACCGTCGCAAACGCATCTGAACTGTCGAGTCCTTCTAAACTTAGTTTAGTTTTATTTGAAATCGAAAAGTGATAATATATATTACCTTGGCTCCACTAGTCTATGGCAGGGCTCCTTCTCTGCATTCTCTCGATATGTTGATTCTCTGAATCACTATAGAAGTAGGATATTATTGGGCATTCTATTCCACCTGCAGTTCTTACGTCTCACTCCGTTTGCCTCCGTCACTTTCGATGTTGTAGAAAGCCCAATAATACGTTGATGAGGATGATTTAATAGACTTTAACTAAGTAGATATTCACACAAACATGAACTCTAAGAAACTTAACGAGGAAACATGTACCACTCAATACAAATTGTTATCCTTAAATTGTACCAACAAGTGCTACGTATCGGCCGGCCACGTAATTCCATTAATGTCGGGAATACATCACTGGGGGCACTTCCCTCTCCGCTGAATTACGGCCAGCGCAAGATGAAAGGGCTAGGTCAACGTTCTACCCCGTTTATTAGCACACTTATATAAGTACAGGGATTTATTGTGTTTTCTGTAAACTTTTCCTACTTTTTCTATCTGAAAATGTCGGTTTTGTTATAAAGTTCACGTTTTCTCGAATTGTTTGTTGTGATTCTGTTATTTTCTTTGAATGTTTTTGTAAAGAAAACGATTACGTAATGTTAGAATGTCGGTTACCGCTTTTACGTGATAGTCCTCTCGTTGGTTGATCATTCAAGATCCCGAAGATCCAGTTAATCCTATGAATCGTGCTGTCCCTGACAAAGAAAGGGTCGTCCCTACCTACCCGTGAGTGTCGTAAAAGTCGACTACGGCAATATTTTAAAACGCAATCCAGTAGGGTTGTCCTGTCTATTAATAATAACTAACTGCGGTCTGCGCCTAACAAACCTAACATTGTAATTCAGTTAAGTAATTTATTGGTAGGCTTGTGGTTAAGTATTAACTAGGCTCATCAACCGTACTGTAAATTCATGATTATTAGGACTGTCATTAAATGATAAATGATATTTATTTGCAAATAGATCTTTTAAAAACACTTTTACAAGTCAATATTTTACATATCTTTTATAAGCTAGATGGCTCCGGCATTTCCTAACTGATGACCTCTAAGAAGAAACTCCGAAAGAAACTTCGAGAATTATAGTCTCTTTTAAAGTCCAGACATAGAATAGTAAGAAATATGCGTCTTACAATGTAGGGCAAAGTTTTAAATGACCTTTTGAAGAAAGAGCCATAGCGGCTTTGAGTAGACCAGTCCTAGCTGACGGTACACATGCATCAGTCTTTGTGTAGCTCAACCATAATTTAGGGAGCTCAACAACTTGTCGCATTCTTAACAATTCAAGACCCCTCCGTGCCTCCGAGAGTACAATAAGCCATCGGTCCCAATTGTCATACAACCATCTATGACAGTCGTTAGTGGTAGTCAGAAGGCCAAAAAGCCCGACAGCGAGTCTGTCCTCAGGATATTGGTATTAGGCTTGGAGGATGATGAGTTAAGTAGTTTATTTCAGTTTTTTTATGTAGGTATGTGTACGGTGAACCTTACAACATTTTACAATTAATCAGCACATTACGCAGCGCACCTTAATCAACGCGTTCTAACAAAAAAGTCAGTACGTCATAAGACCGCATCGTCGCGCTTGCTTCCTCGCTCTTTTATAGAACAGTCGTTGTATTAGTGAAATTATACGGTTTTAACAGTTATTAACGAGTTATCATTTATCATCAATCAAAGACTTCGACAGTTTAACTTCGTTCTTGGAAGCGAACAGACGTGTTGCGCATTGCTCTGTGAACTCTAATAAGTGTGTTTCTTATAGTGCTGTGATTGGTTGTTGGTGATATTTTCGATTCCTTGTTGCTCCTACAGTGTTCTTACCTGTGGTCTACGCCCAGTGGGTGGAGCTAGAGTGGGATAGACTATTTTTGTGAACTCACGCTCTGATACTTAAAGCTAGAAAAACTTTAAAAAAGTTTTGCATTTACTCGGGTTCGAACCTGCACCTGCTGGATTTGGATGTGGCGTGCGTGCGCACTGGGCTAATTGCACACTTGGACACATATTTGAAATAGCTAGGCTGTCTGGGGCGACACTTTCCTTGTATATTTCATAGACTGGTGGCTGCTTCGCTTGTTTTCCAACTATGCCTCGCATGATGCGTTCACCTCCACGGAGCTCGCCTAATACCTGCGTATTGGTGGAAACCCAGTCGGAACCTAATCTTTCTCCAGTCGCCTCAGTCTCCGATACCAATACCAACGATTTGGTTAATATTACAACAAGACCAAGTAACAAACGATTTCGAGGCGATGATAGTAGCTTTGTGGAGGCGGACAAATTTGAAGAATTAAAAAACATGCTACTTGCCTGGAAAACCGATCAAGATATTGTTCTTAAGAAATTGGTTCTAGAAGTTTCTGAACTTAAACAACAGAATCTCATTATTCAAAAATCTAATCTGGAGATCGAAAAATCTATTCAATTTTTTAACACTAACTATGAAGAGATGAAAACCCGTCTTGAAACTTTGGAGGGTGAACATATGGAGCTTAGGAAGCGCTTAGACAGCTTGACTCGCAGTAGCAGTAATGAACTGGTAGTCAAACTTGAAGCAAAGGTCGACTCAATGGAGCAGCAAGCCCGTCAATTCAACCTAGAAATTTGTAACCTACCCGAAAAACGCAGTGAAAACTTGCTTGCCATCATGGAAACAATAGGAAATGTTGTTAATCTACCTGTATCACAGAATGATATTATTTCTATTCATAGAGTCCCTCATGCGCAGCAAAGAGATACCAAACCTAAAAATATTATTGTTAAATTTAAATCTCGGATATTTCGTGATAACCTGCTCAGCGCCTACCGTAAATCTAAGATTATCAAGTCTGACCAATTAGGAATTTCAGGCGCCTCAGTTTCTATCTACTTGAATGAACACCTTACGCTAAAAAATAAAGCGTTATTTCGTAATGCCAGAGAGATCGCCAGCAAGAATGGATTTAAATATGTTTGGATCAGAAATGCCACGATACTTGTGCGCGAGCGAGATGGACTCTCGGCATTCGCGATACGTTCTGATGCTGACCTCAAACACATTGCTCGAAATGAGAAAACCTCGACTTCTTAAATTACAATCTCAGGACTGTAAATGTGTTATTATTTTATGGATATCTATTATTATTACATATTGTTTTTTCATGATATTTAACATACGAATCTGTTGCTTGGTGTTTGGTTCGCGGTTTCAAATGTGTTCCAATCTCTGTTTTGCTTTTGTAAAGTTATATTATGCGCAACTATTGTTTATGATCAAATATTTTCACGATCACAATTTATTTTGTGTATTGTTGGTGGATTCCATAATATTAGAATTGGCCATTTTAGTATCCATAACCGCAGTAACTACACAAAAAATATTGTACAGCCAGAATGCACTCTGCTGTTTTACTATGGCACTGTACTATAAAGTTAATACTATTGTTTTTGTATCATGTACCAAACTACTTTATACTATTATACTGACATATTATTGTAAACTTTCTAATGGCTGCTAGCAATATAGTTGTATACTACCAGAACTGTAGAGGGATTCGCACAAAGTTAAATACACTATATATGAATATAATGTCTTGCTCATACGACGTTATCATACTAACTGAAACTTGGCTTATTCCTAGCGTTCAGGACAGTGAATTTATTGACGCCCGATATGTAGTTTTCAGATGCGATCGTGATCGTTCTGCAACAAACAAACGTGAAGGTGGGGGCGTCTTGGTTGCTGTACTTCGGGACCTGCGTCCTTGTAAAATAATGTCGACCCAATTTGTCCATGCCGAAGTGGAACAGGTTATGATAAAATTACCTGCATCCCAGCAAAACAAGAACCATATTATCAGTGCTGCATACATACCTCCGCGCACACGTGAGGAAATATATAAGCAGTACTTTGACATGCTGCAGGGCTTTGCTAATGATCAAGCTACCGACACTTATTATATTATAGGCGATTTTAACCTACCTGAAATTGCTTGGCAATGTCAAGGCACTCATGCTACCGCGCAAGTTTCGAACTCTATGGGACGAATATTATTGAATTTTATGAGCATAATTAACGGCTTACAATTTAATATCGCAACAAATAAATTGGGACGAATACTTGATTTGTTTATCTCGAATGTAGATTGCCAGACAATCTCCTGTAACAAACTTTTAGAGCCCGATTACCACCATCCTCCTTTTGCAAAATTAACTTCTCTTGACACGCAATTTACCCCCATGAAATGTCGCTCAATTCCAAGGTATAACTTTTATAAAGCTGATTTCGATGCCATAAATCACGAACTGGGTGCAGTTGATTGGTATGGGCAACTCTCTCACTTACCTTCTGAAGAGGCCGTTAACATCTTCTATGAGATATTATACGGTATTATTAAATCACACGTTCCGTTAACTCGAACTAAAAGTTCTCACTTTCCTGTCTGGTTTTCGCCTTCCCTTATACGAATCCTTAGAACAAAAGAACGAGCTTGGTTAAAATGGAAGAAGTATGGTAATCTCTCTGACTATGTAACTTTTTCAAATTATCGTAATCTTTTTCATAAGGAGTCAGTTAAATGTTACCGTACTTACATAGAATCAGTTGAGGATAACATTCCGAAAAATATCAAGTTCTTCTGGTCCTATTTCGTCCAGAAAGAATAAGTCGAGACTGCCGGCCAGTATGTACTTCAAAAATATTTCTTGTGACAATGCCATAGATATTTGTAATTTGTTTTCGACCTTTTTCTGCTCAGTCTATGAACCCTCTTCTTTTGACCCTAACAAATGGCTTCCTCCCACTAATTATGCAAGCAACTCATCAGGCATGTCCGATATTTACCTATCTAAAGATATTATATACAAGACACTTAAGAGATTAGATCCTTCTAAGGGAGCTGGTCCAGACGGTATACCTCCAAGCTTCGTTACTAAAATATCTGGTAAACTGTGTTCGGCCTTATACTTAATATTTAATAAATGTTTGCGTGAGGGTGTTTTTCCGTCCACTTGGAAACGAGCGTTTATAACTCCAGTACACAAAACTGGCGACAAAAGCAATGTAGAGAATTACCGCCCAATCTCTATTCTCTCCACTTTTTCAAGGATTTTTGAGAGACTTGTGTATGGCGCCCTATATCCTCATTTTCATCAACTTATTATACCCGAACAACACGGTTTTGTCGAACGTCGTTCCACCACTACAAATCTTATGGCATTTACCAACTTTATTTTTGAAAATATGGATCAACAAGTTCAAGTGGATGCTGTCTATACTGATTTTCAGAAGGCGTTCGATAAAGTGGACCACGCATTGCTTATGGAGAAGATCGCATTCAATGGTATTCGTGGTAACTTGCTTCGGTGGTTTGTCTCATACATTTTTAATAGGACTCAGAGAGTCATTGTTAATGGTTATGAATCTGAATCTGTGGTTGTTAGATCTGGAGTTCCTCAGGGATCCATTTTGGGTCCTCTACTATTTATCGTGTTTATTAATGACATTAAACACTGTTTTATAAATTCTCACTTTCTAATGTATGCCGATGACATAAAAATTTATATTTCTTGCAAAACTATTAACGACTGCCTACTACTTCAAGATGACCTTAATAAGCTTCAAACCTATTGTAATAACAACAAACTCTTTCTTAGTCTCCCCAAATGCCATACCATCTCATTTACCAAGAACAAGAAGAACAAAATAGATTTCAACTACTCCATTAACAATGTACTCTTAAATAAAGTTTTTGCTGTCCGAGATTTGGGTGTAACGCTTGATCCTTATTTACACTTTGATATACATGTCAACAACATCATAAACAAAGCTTTTCAGATGTTTGGTTTCGTAATGAGATCCTCACGTGACTTTGTGCGACCTTCTACATTCCTGTTGTTATACAAGACTATAATACGCTCCCAACTGGAATATGCTGTTCCAGTCTGGAACCCTCTTTATGACAAGTATAGCTGTATGCTGGAAATGGTACAAAAAAAATTCCTACGTGCCATGAATTATAAATGTTATAACTCAAAGGTCCCTTATGGACAATTACTAAAACGCTACAACATGTTAAGTATGGATTTAAGACGGTTGCTTCTGGTTGTTATGATGCTATATGGCTTATGTAATAATAGATTTGACTGCATTGACTTAAGTAACAAACTATGCTACAAGGTACCCAGAACTGTAATCCGGCGCGGAGTGCGCGCACCGCGGCTATTCCACACAGATATGTGTAAGACTAATGCCGGGGTACGTGCACCTCTTCGTCGCCTTGTTGATACATATAACACACACTTCATGGACCTAGATATATTCTTCCTGTCTAAACAACAATTTAAAAATAAAGCTACACAAATATTATCTAAGAAACTATAAAGTTTTCACAGTTTGCGATTTTAATCTTTCGCTTCTTTTCTTTCTTTTAATAACTCGTGGACAATGGTGTGGGTTATATATTTGCTATTTCAATGTGTTTATTACTTACTTGCAACTCTGTAATGTATAACTGTTTTTTGTCCCTAATAAATAAATAAATAAATAAAGACATCTTTCTACATGGTCCTTCGAGCCGGATAAATCCGATACCCCGAGAGTACATTAATCCATCGGTCCCAATTGTCATACAACCATCTATGACAGTCGTTAGTGGAAGCCCAAAAAGCCCGACAACGAGTCTGTCCTCAGGTTATTGGTATTACCCACAAATTGGGTTGCGGATATCTGATGGCCGTCGCTTCAGTAAAATAATAATATTCGGCCACATCTGGTTAGACTGGAAGCCGAAAAGGCTTGGAGGATGATGAGTTAAGTAGTTTATTTTAGTTTTTTTATGTAGGTATGTTTATCCAAAGAGTTTTTGTTTCTGAGCTGATTTTCTTAGTTCTTACATTCAATGTACAAGTATAATTAACATCGACTGCAACAAATACATAATTAATCATTTGTAGTCGATTGAATTTTTCTACTTACTTATTGAGTAAGGATTTGTGCGTGGTTAATGTCAATAACCAAAGTAACCGACATAGCAAACCGGATAAGCAAGCTGAAGTGGCAGTGGACTGGCCATATCTTTAGAAGAACCGACAACCACTGGGGTAGACGTGTTCTTGAGTGGAGACCGCGACTCGGCAAACGTAGTGTAGGACGCCCTCCGGCAAGATGGAGTGATGATTTGCGAAAGTCTGCTGGTAGAAGCTGGATGCGAAAAACCGAGGACAGGGTGAAATGGCGCACGCCTACGTCCAGCAGTGGACTAATATAGGCTGATGATGATGATGAATGTCAATAGACTCGCCCCTATTACGTCCTAAACATACTGGCGCACTGTAGGTGTGCATTGGTACACCTCTGCCTATCCCTTCATAGAATACAGGCGTAAAAAAAGTTAGTGGTATAAAGTAAAAATTCAATTCAAAACTTAATCATTCTATGAGAATTTATTGCTGCAAATAGCTTACGGATTAAATTCGTTATCTTTACACTCAGGACGAGTCTAGTGTGCTAATATAAAGTATTCAGCATTCGAGCCAACATCGTGCCTTTGAAATTTACTAATGCAAAATAAAATAGTTTTTATTGCCACATAATTCACTCGGAATGTTTGCTGCAACAGTTCATTAAACATTAATAGATTTTTTAGTAACGAAGTTAATATTGAAAAGAAGGGCTTTTTACGATGGTTTTTTATGTGTCATGACTTCGTCTTTGGCATGCCTAAACTATTTATAACTTCGATGACAATATATCGTATGTCATAACTGACAATTAATCATTATATTGATTTCTGAAAATTACGCGAAATGTAAATATTATACCTACTCAATAGATGACTAAGCTTAGACAACAGCATGATTATTTACGAAACACAGTGCCGGGATTTTTAGAAAATCCCTGCGTTACCCGGATTGAAAGTACTTATTCCGTATGTTAGTGCTGGTCACAAACTATGTGTAGGTATATTATATCGGTGATACAATTATCAGTGCAGCTAACATAATTAGTTCAGAAACTCATTTGTTACGTTCATTACGTGTTACTTTCATACCTGGTCTCCCCTACCAAGTTTCCTGCAAATCTGTTTAACCGTTATACCGCAATCAGATATAATTTTTGCTTTTGTAATAATAAATAAATATCTTAGAACATAGGTACAACCTGTTTCAAACAGAAAATATAATAGAAACCATGTGTTGTACTAAGGGGAATGAGAATACTGTGTTTAGTTTGTCTATATATCTCTTCAATAGATGGCGCTAAAGGTTCTCTCTTAATTACGCTACGGTTTCGTTACATGAGGTTAATGAGGTGGTAGGGGGTTAATAAAATATTATGCAAAATACTCTAACAAATCTCCAACAAGTCCCATGCTTTCATAAGATTTATGATTTTGTTGGAGGTCGTATGCTAGAGGTAAGACGTACTAGGTAAATGCATTTTTTTATACCACTAAGGTGGCAAACAAGCCACTGACAAGGTTGGCTTCACCCCAATCGAATATCGCTCAACCATGTCTGTCTTCTCTAGAAGACTCATTATATTATTGAATTATATTGTTAATAAACATAATACAATCCGTAAATAGTAGTTAATTTATTCTAGGTAAAATAAATGCTGTTTTGTAAATAACAAACTAACATGGTGTGAAATACTATACAGCCCAATACATCTCATCTGAGTCTCGGTGCCCAGCATTGAGACAGTATATGAATTGATGCCTTAATAAATAAATAATTAACAGATACATAAGCTAATGTTTTTTTTGCCGCTTCTTTTCCCAGCAAAACATAAGTAAGGCAGTGAAGGGCACTGTTTTGGAGTTGTCTAAAATGCAAAATTTCCGTTAAAATAGCACTCTAACTTGAATACATGATCTTAAATTTTACTTTAAGTAAACAGATAATAAACTTTCTAAGTCAAACATTAAAAAAAGCCCTCAAAGTTATTTTAATTTAAATACAATTCTAATATATTTCGTCAATTTGTTTGCCAAACCAGCAGCGAGACTCATTTGTTTTATTCCTAAAAATAATATGCTCACTTATGTATTTTGTTGAAGCAAGAATATGTTATTGTCGTAATCATCGAACGCGAATGGCAATTTAAAACATATTTAGCTTGAAAAAGGCGCTACAGAGCGCACGAAGACGGAATAACGAGGAGGGTCTCTCGCCCCATTCTTGAACCCCTCACATAAAAATGGAATTATTTTTGACAGGTCCCAACCTTATTTTCGAAATCGATGACGACGCACCAAAGACCTATTCAAATTCAATATAATGATAATCTTGAAAATGCAAATTCATTTAGCGTTGCGTTTCTGTTGAACCGTTCTTCAATATTGGGCTAGATTGGGCTAGTTAATCTGTAATATCTCATGTTCGAGTCTCAGGCTGCAGCTCGGAGTTTGGATTGACATAACATACTATAATGCCTGTATACCCCAAAGGGATAGGCAGAGGTATACTAATGTAGACCTACAGTTCATAGTATGAGCCTATTGACATCAACCGGGCACAAATCCAAATTGCGAGCTGCAACTGAGAATCGCATAGAAAAATAACACTATGCTCGTTCGTAACTTCAATATTGGCAACAAACAAAGTAGTATAGGTATATATTTCTATTTCATTTTTCAACTTAGCGACGGCAGTATAATCTTCTTATCCGACCTTTTCTTTGTTTTGAAGTGTTCTACGGTTCGTGTTCGATAAAAGCTTTGAACGAATAAGGGCCCGGGGTTGATAATCTATATCAGTTTGTACAACCAAAGGGATCGTTAATATATATATTGCATATAATGTATATAGATAATATTGGCGTTGTTGTTTCTTACCTGCGTTTACAGTGAAAACAAGGAAAATGACACGGTATTTATTTTGGAGCATGATGACGCAATTTTGATGTAGTAAAAAATCGTTTTGACTTATTTCTTTACCCTTATACAGCAATATTACAGAATTCATTATACACCACGCAATTTCTTTAAAGATGGCTTCGTAAAATAAAGTCAGACCTAATTATTTTTATCAATATTAATTTATTAGTTTTTTATTAATGAGGTTACATTATTATTATTATTATTAATGAGTTAACTGCCTATTTAGTTTATTGGTTCTAAACGCGACTGTAACGCTAAAGGCCTGGAGTACGATTCCCAGGTCAAAACAAATGGGAATTGGGAACAAATATTGGTATGATCTACGGGTAGTTCTTCTGGGTCTGGGTGTCCGTGTATGTGAAAAATTGTGTTTGTAAACGATCAAAGGAGGATAATTATATGCTAGTACAAAGTTATTTTATCTAAGTAATATCATTTGTAACATAACATAGGGAATAATGATATACAAGTAAAACTACTTTTTACTGATTTTATCGCGATATATTGATATTATTAATTCCGACGTTTGTAAAGTGTCCGAAACGTCGGGATTAACAATATCAATATAACGCGATAAAATCCGTAAAAAGTAGTTTTATTTCAATGTATAATATTCGCGTAAATGTCAAAAATCAAAATATACAAGTATTCAATTAATTAAATTACATATTTAAAAGCAAAAACAAGTGAGAAATGTAGAACAAAAAACCGCGACAGATTTCACTCAAGCGAAGTGGAAACTGATTTTAAAACAGAAACAGTCGCGGTGGCTTGTCGAATGAATCATTCTGCAATGATGCCCCATCTCGTGATTTCCCTCTAGAGAAGCCATCAAGTTGGAAGCAAATCTGCGATATCCCTTGTACAGACTCCGTCCACGAGCCAACCGAACTCGTTCACCGTGAAATTGTTAAAACTAACATAAATCTTTGCCTTTTCTTCGTTTTTTTAGTGAAGGGAAATCAAGTAGAGGTGGCCACATAAAATGTATGTATATCGTTTGCCGCTGATTTCTACCCCGGACGCATGGTGATCTGAGATTAATGGTTGAAAGAAGTAAAATATTGGAAGCAGGTATGTATCTACTATCGGTAATGTATTTGTAGCTTGGCTTAAACTTGGCACACCTAAGTCGTTCTGATAACACTACATCACAATCGACCTAGGGTTGATTTGATGATAGAGACAGTTTATGGAACTCCTTAACGGTTTACAGCTACTTCGTGATTGGGCTTATTATGTATTCTTTAGACCCAGCTATGGTTGAAGCAAGGTAGGTAGGATTTTGCGTAGGAGCCCGCATAGGCGGCCACGCCACTGCCGGGTCTGCGGACGTACCTATGATACAGCGCTCCCACAGCCGCGGCCCTAAAATGGTATGCGAAACGCCGAGGTTGGTTTTAGTCGGTAGATCGCTCTCGCTCCCGCAGCCGCGGCACTAAAATGGTAATGCGAAACGCCGAGGTTGATTTTAGTCGGTACCTAGCTCGCTCTCGCTCCCGCAGCCGCGGCACTAAAATGGTAATGCGAAACGCCGAGGTTGGTTTTAGTCGGTACCTAGATCGCTCTCGCTCCCGCAGCCGCGGCACTAAAATGGTGATGCGAAACGCCGAGGTTGATTTTAGTCGGTGGCTCACTCTTTTCAGAGCGGAGTTCGATACTGCTCGATCCGGGAATCGAACCCAGGATCCTTTACTCAGCAATCGCGCTAACAATCAATAGCCTAATGACGTAGGCACTAACAAAGTTAATTATGCAGTATTGCTAAAAATATAACGATGCATTTATAATCACACTGCCATACTTAGCCACTTAAGTTCGTGTCAGCCTAAATTAGTTGTTAGCTACTTCGAGCTAAGTTAATTACACTTTAGCGCTTCCAGTTTTATTTATTTTTTGCTATTTCCTAATTGTTTTCCTTCAGCCACGCTAACGAGTAATTTTATCGTCGTATCGATCAGTTTATTGCCGTTTTCAGTTTCTAAATTACTTAGGTAACCTATTTGAGGAGTAAACTGGCTGTAACTATAAGGAAATCTTTCTTTCTCCGAGCGTTTTTCCAATTATATTGGGGTTGGCTTCCAGTCTAACCAGATGCGGCTGAATATCAGTATTTTACACGAAGCGACTGCCATCAGACCGATACCCTGAGGATGTACTGGTTATCATGCTTTTTGTGCTTCTGAGTACCACTAACGATTGTCATAGGTGTTCATATGCCAACCGGGACCAACGGCTTTACGTGTACTCCGAGGCACGGAGGGGTCTCGATGTGTTAAGAATGGTCACCCATCCACAGACTGACCTCGACTAGCGCAGCTTAACCTTGCAGGTTGATCAGCTTAGTTATTACTTAGCCACGAGCCCTTCCTCTCTATAACTATAAAGAAATCTTTTCCTTAAAAACATTTTACCACACTGGTGCCCCATAAAGCTCCATGGACCGTACGATCCCCATGGGCAATGTAACCTGTGAAACTATCTGGCATGTGAGATTAACAACTGAGGTCTCAACAACGCGCTACAGTGATACCGGGGCGGCTATAGGCGTTTAAGTTTTAATTTTATGTTTTGGGCAGGCCCTTTTACAGCGGTGGACCTTTTGTGGCTGATATGATGACGATGATTAATTTAAATAATAATACAGCCTACGCTAGACCACTCGTTCGCCTGATGTTAAGCGACACTGTGATCTAGGGTGGAGCGCGCTTGCCTAGAAGAAACCGATTCACTCGAGATTTAAAGACACACAGATTATAGTTACTCAGGATGCTTCCAGAGTGGGTCTCAATAACTATAATCTATCCATCCATTGTTGCTACAATGGACAATTTTACACAGCACCATCTAGCCCCAAACTAAGCAGAGCTTGTACTATGGGTACTAGACAATTGATATAAATACTTACATACTTTTTTTTTGTAAATTAATACTTATTATACCTACATAAGAACACTTATGTTGATCACATAAATATTTGTGTTTTGTGGGAATCCAACTCTTGACCTGACTATAAAATTGCTTATTAAGTTTAGCGCAGGCTAAACAATTTTTAGTAAAAAAAGAAATAGTTTAGCTGGATACCTTAGTTGACATAAGTGTATAATTATAAAGTTTGTTAAAGAAAAGTTCAGACAGTTTTCTTTCTTTTTTTATACCACTAAGGTGGCAAGCATACGGCCCACCTGATGGTAAGCGGAGACGTTTGTTACACAAGAGGTATCACTTGCGCATTGCCGAACTTGTAAAACCAAAGAGGAATAGTTGGGTTGGCAGTATAACGGTCAAATTCCCCCCACAGCCAACACATCGTTTCCTCGCGGAGCACTGACAACCTTGCTCACCGTAAGGAACACAACACAGCTCAAAGCAGTGTTATTTCACTTAGATTTTCTGCAAGGCGGGAGGTACTTCCCAAGTCGGGCAGCTCCAATTTGAGTGGAATTACTACCACTATGCCATACCTCTCTAACGAAAAACTTATTTCTTACTCATGTGATTGTTTCATACATGATTATGTATCACACTATACTTTGTAATTTTGGCATATACTTATTAGCAAGTACGTTATATGCCCAGTTGGGCAGCTTTAATTAGAGCTGCCCGACTGGGGAAGTGTTGATATTTTAAACAAGATTAATGTACCAACTAATAAGTAGGTAAGTAAGTACACTTTTATCAAATATGATTATACTTTCTCTCAAAATATATCACTTTAAAGCTGTAAGGGAAAACCGTTGACAATGGTTAGTCACATAATCAATACTCGGCTAGCATACTGGCCGCAAATTTCAGAACATCTGCTGGCACGTTAACTTCGTTGTTGACTTACCATGTATTTGTCTAGAACCACACCCACACCACACTAAGTTACTCTGAGCTGACTAGCTCACTGACTTATCTACTTACGAGTTAGCTAAGTCTAAATTAGCTTACAGTGTAGCCCTAGCGAATAGAACCTCGTAGGTAGCCAATATTCAATTACTTAAATTATGTATTGCAGTTTTCTGGAGATGTTTATATAACATTTTCAAATCGGGGACATTTTTTGAAGCAGGGGTGATTTACCTACGTTATTTATTAAATACGAGCTCTATGGCCTAGTAGTTCCAGTGTTGGGCTGCTGATCACGAGGTCTTGGTTCCGATTCCCACAGGACACAAGAACGTAAGTGTTTGTATCTTTTTGTATTTTATTTGGCATTTTCCATGCTAAAATTTTAAAGTTATTAAGCAAAGGAAAAATTCGATTTTAATAACTTTAAAATAAGTGTTTGTGTTCGTCTGGGCGTTTCTTATGCATTTTAAGTAGAATGTATTTTTAAAAAAAGTACACAAATATTATAATCCATTGTCGCATACAAGCTCTGTTTAGTTTGGGATTAGATGGTGCTGTGTAAAATGTCCCAAATTTATAAATTAGAAGTTTTTAATAATTTCAGTAATTATAAATGATAAGTACACCTTTTTATTTATATCTATACGTTTTGAAGACTAGAAATCTACTGAAATAAACATTACTCAAATGAACCAAGCACAATCTAGAATAGCACAAATTCAAAATGTCATTTACAACAAAAGCTGTTTATAATTCTCTGTCGCAATTGGAAGCAACTCAATCACTTCCAATATTAGTTGTGCGAGCAACTTTTTAATGAAACCAGGGTTCAACCGAAAAATACTTCAAACCTCAAACACGCAAAGCAAAACTACGAGACTGGAATAATGTTTGGGACAGAAAAAGTTTATGCTTTGAACTCTACCGAGGGTAAGTGTTTTGCATTTCGACCCACGCAGCCAGCATACCAATGCGTAAAAGGATTGATGTTTGCAGAGCAACAGAAAAAAATTCAATCTTTACCTAACTAGCGAGTCTAGAGTGACTTTGATGTGCTTTTATGTTTTATTTTTAGATTTTAGTGCAGTTTCGAGTATGTATCTTTTGGTTATAAGGTTGTTTTGAAATAAAGATACATAACAAATAGTGATTAATTTATTTGGTCTCCAAATGCGACTGCTGAGCTCAGATTTTGGGTTCGATTTCCAGGTCGAGCATAATAGTTAGTATTTCCAATTTTCAGTATGTGGCGAAGTATGTAACCTAACCTAACCTAAGTGAGTACATCTCTGCCTAATCTTTGAGAATCCCGGCGTGATGGTATTACACAAATAGCAATTTTAGTGAGCTTGTTTTAAGCATATTTAAAACGGTGAGTCTAGATTATGTAACATGTTACATAACGATGTTTTACAATATGAAATTGATATCATGCAATTTTTTAGTTTTATGATGTGAACGTACCGTAAGATAGTTTTTTTAAATGATTGTTAATATTTAATTGTGCTTGAATTTGATAATAATGTCCTGAACCACGTTAATTATATTTCTGTACTTCTAATGAAAAATACGTCTCATAATGAGTTTTTGCTTTGAGATTATTACGTTTCAATTTCCTGAACCTTAGTAAATGAAAATGTTGATTAATTCGTTTTGGTGTTTCTTATGTATTATTATTACCTTAAGAGAGATTAAGCACAGTGGGAGTAATTCCATTCAAATTGGAGCTGCCCGACTTGGGAAGTACCTCCCGCCTTGCAAAAAATCGAAGTGAAATAACACTGATTTGAGCTGTGTTGTGTTCCTTACGGTGAGCAAGGTTGCCAGTGCTCAGCGGGGAAACATTGTGTTGACAGTGGGGGGGGGACTTCGACACTTATACTGCCAATCCAACTATTCCTCTTTCGTTTTATGGGGTCGGCAACGCGCAAGTGATAACCCTGGTGTTTCAAGCGACTATAGGCTACGGTAACCGCTTATCATCAGGTGGGCCGTTACATAGGTATGCTTGTTTGCCATAGTATGTTTTTTTTTTTAAAGTATACAAATATTGTGTCCATTGTTGTAGTACAATAGCTCTGCTTAGTTTGGGACCATATTGCGTACTGTGTAAAATGTCCCAAACATGTATTATTTAATTAATGCTTTCATCGTAACTATAACTCATATACATAATTATATTACCATCACGCCTGTTTTTTCTGGACAGTTGGCAGAGGTGAACAAATGTACTCAGTTTGCCGATAGTTCTTAGGTCTTATGTAATAAGAAGCGAGCCGGCCACAAACCAATCTGAGCTGCTACTAAGAATTTCATAAAAATAGCGAATAATTGAAGCACAACTAAACTGTGGACTGAACTGTCGCCTGCAGTATTTCCGGACCAATATGACCTTCAAACCTTCAAGAAAAGAACGTACTCCCTTTTAAAGGCCAGCAACGCGCTTGTGACTCCTCTGGTGTTGCGGGTGTCCATGGGCGGCGGAAATCGCTTACCATCAGGCGATCCGTCTGCTCGATTGCCACCTATCCCATAAAAAAAAAACATGTAGGTACCAGCGTACCTTACATCAGCATAATACAGTAATAAACTTATTAAATAAATGGTCTGATTATTATCTTCAAGCGTTTCCACTACTTCTATGAAAAGATGGCACACAGTAGATTCTTCGTTACGATACGTAAAGAAAAAGTGGCTGTTATTAAAAGCACCAGGAAGCAAAAGTTCGGTGTAACTTTTATAGGGAGATCCGAGGCTTTAGATATCTTTGAAAAAACTTTCTTGCTACGTCCGATAAAATGTTTCGTACGCATGTAATCCCTAAAAATTCTGCGTGATTTGTCTCTACCGCGATAAAAAAAGGTCTCAAGAAAGTTTACGGATGCACTTAAGCCTTATCGGCTTTCACGGAGACGAAAATTCAGCTATTTACGTTTATATTTAGTGACTCATATTTACTATTTTATTCTCAATTATTTTGAAAGAACGGAGTAGTGGCCTTGTATGCTGCGTCACGCTAAGTACAATTTAGTTACTATGTGTATACTATATTATAACCTTAATTATAGTTAGTTACACCCAGAAAACTTGTGCTATTGAATCTGTGAATTCTTACAAATCAATGTTTTTAAAAGGAAATGGCACCGGGTTTACTCCTCTGGCGATCTTTGAAACAAAGTCGAAGATAATTCTGCTTATGTACTAACCTATGTACTACTCATGTACTTACCTATGAACTACATATGTACTTACCTATGTACTCCTTATGTACTTACCTATGTATTTACTTATGTCCTTATCTATATACTCCTTATATACTACTTATATACTTACCTATGTACTGCTTATGTACTTACCTATGTACTAACTTATTTACTTACCCATGTACTGCTTATGTACTAACCTATGAACTACTTATGTACTTACCTACATACTACTTATGAGTTGAATTATCCCAACTGACGGCACGCATACAGTAATAATTGAAAGTTCGACAATATCTTTTAAATATGTATAATTATCATAAAATCAACTTGTGAATTTTCAGGTAACCATTCTTTGGCATTCCGCCTTTCCCGGTTATATTGTTTCATAGGCTTCTGTCCACCGTTATAAATTCCGGGCTTTTGCAAAAGTCCGCGCTCGGTTCTACATTTTTTACCTTTGGGTAACATTCTTTCTCGAGCAAATTTTATTTTCGTACTACTAATCACGGCCCGAGATTTCAACAGAATGTAAAACAATGGAGGGAAATTATCTTTCGTAAAGGACGTCTTAAAACTCATTTTCAAAGACAGTCTTTTAAATTACGTCATAAAATATTAGAGGGACTTTGTGCTTGGGTAAAGCCTGTGAAATAATTAAGGAAGTGTAATAAGGCTTTTCCATTTGCATAACAAATTTGTAGGGTTCTTTAGAAAAAAAATATCGCTAGTAAATCTCTTTGACAAATCAACCGTTTTCAAGGGGATTATTATTTTTTATCCCTTCTTCCTGGAAAGGAGTGTACAATATTGGCATTGGGTAAATTGATGTGAACGTGCCACGAAACCGACGAAATATCTGTTATATTATTATACACATGCGAGTTGATATTGTTATTGGATCAGGTTACAAATAAGAAATATTTACCTCCTGCAAAAATCGAGGTCATAGCAGGTCATAAATATTGCGCAATGTGGCCCTTTTAAGCCAAAAAAGTCATTATTGTGCAATATTTTGGAATCAATTCAAAATTAAAAGTTGTAGCAATTCCTTAACAATATTGTAAAACCACCACCACATGCATGCACGCCTGTATGTCTAGGTCCCATGTATTATGGGGCGAGGCTATTGCCATTAACCAGGCACAAATCAAAACTCCGAGCTGTTTCTTTGCTCGACCTGGGAATCGGAACCAGGATCGCAGTAGCATCGCAATAGCATAGCAGTCGTTGCAATATTGCAATGTAAATCATATTAAGATTCTTCTAAAGTCCTGCTGTTCGTCTATCGTTATATTTATTGATATTATTATTTAGCTTTGTAGTTTTGTATGATCGATATACCGATAATATAGGATTATTTTCTTGTTTGGTAGAGTATTTCATCCCAAAGCCACGCCATAGTAGATGATATTCGATCATTAACTTTGGAGTCACAACAATTTGGTTGCATAGTAGAAATAAAATCATTTTATTATGAGCCAAAACCAACTTACAGGTAGGTATGACTATGTTATAAGTAAATTGTATTATTGTAAATAAAAATGTGATGTTGGCTTTAGGTACCCTATAATAAGTAGGGGTAAACCATGATCCAGCTGTCCCTAGTTGACCCCCCAGGAACGTCCTAAGCCAAGGTCCGAGTCCCGTTAGGGGACGCCCTTAGTTGCTGTTAGTTTATAAGTGCTCCTGGCTAGAGGCATACGGTGCCTCGCCACCAAATCCGGTGTCCGTCCTAAAAAAAGGGACCTCTGGACAGTATTGATTATTTACTTTAGAAAAATCTACTACTATGATATACTTTTCCAAATATTATATATTATTTTTGTAACGAGTCGAACATAACAAAGTTTTTTACTTAAACCCCAAAAATGCACTTTATACATCATTATTTTAAAAGCAGTTCGAGCTTGGAGGAGGTGCGCGTGTTTCGGACTCCCCCTTTACACGTGTCGGTTGATTGATTCGATGCTCGAGATAGCGCCTTTAGATGTAGGATCTTCCTTTGTGACGTTAAAGTATGAATATAGATATAGATACCACCGGGAGACGACACCCTAGAAAGATTTACACGGACTTTACTGGTGGGGTTCTTTTGGTGCGTAGTACTCGCAACAGGCGTGTGTGTATGACAAGATGTGGACGAAGCGAAAGAAGTATGCTGGAATCGTAACAAGTGGCGTTCTTTAGTTTCTGCCTAAACCCATGGGAAAAAGGCGTTAGTGCATGTATAAAATCAAAAATCTCTGGAGCTCCTGGTAATGAATGTATGGACAAAATAATTTTAGAGAACGCATTTATTATTCATTTTTATTTATTTTCACGCTTGGACGTGATAATTATTTATTAGTTCTTTTCATTTTCCTTTTTTTGTTTGTACATTATGTAAATAGATAATAAATAATATACATTTAGTTTTTAATTATAATCCCTTAAATTAAATAAAGTCAACGTTTGTAAAATAGGGTATCAATAATTATTATGTTATTAAGTATAAACTGAAAATAGACTGTGGTAAATTTAAAAAAAAAATTTTAGAAAACAATAGATTTGGAGCGCACGGGATTATGCCCCCAAAATGTGTATCAAATCTTAGAGCTTATATTATTCTACTTGTAATTTTTTTATGGTTGAACACGACGTGATTTATTAATTCATCGGCACATTTGGAGTTAACTTTTATTACTAATTTAGTTTTTTTTAGAGGAGAGTTCCTCGCCATCACCTTCATACACAGCTTTCAACCTTACATAATAAGTCGAAGAGGCTTAATGTCCAGCAGTGGGTTTTTCTATTGTACCGCTACCCGATGTTTTGATCACTTCTAGGTCTTAAATGCGATTAGCTATAATACAAAAAATATCTAATCCTTTTATCGTTCTCTACTATACTAACAAACAAAAGAAAGCTTGTCTTATTAATACTCAATTGCACCTATAATGTTGCAGTGTCGTGTTGTCCGAAGAGCCGTGTGTGGTACGAGTGCCTTGTCCGTGAAGTTGACAAATGCCGCTAGCACGCTAGGTGTTTGCCCACGCCCCTTGACGTAAGGACGCTGTCTGATATATACCCTGAGATGCCACAGCGCTTTGATATTGAGCATTGTTATGAAAGGTACGGTTTTAAAAATAAAATGTTATTTGCGTTCATATTTAGATCATTAATTCATAAATAAAAAGGCCATTTCAGACATTGCCCTACATTGTGACACACACATAGGTACTTGATATTATTATGTCTGGACTTTAAAATAGACCATGATTATATGAGTTTGTTTCGGTATTTCTTTTTAGAGGTCGTCAGTTAGGAAATGCTGGTACCATCTAGCACTTAAAATTCCAAACACTGACTTGTAAAAAGTCTTTAAAAGATCTATTTACAGAAAATATTATATCATTTAATTTCAAAATATCCTCCGTCTAGCATTTTGTCAACTATGTTGAGAAAATATTTAACTAGTTGATGCGGCTGAATACCAGTATCATACACGAAGGTACTGTCATCAGACCTCCACAACCCTATTTCTGAATCAGATTCAAACCAATGGATATTAAATTTATCTAATTTGTACCATACATACAGATTATACAAAACACCGTGATCATACAATATTATTATGTAGATAAAGTTATATCTTCATAAAAAAATAAGATAGGTAAGACAATTATCATCGTTCCAGCCGTCATTATCGTTTTATCATATCCCAACTATGTTGGGGTCAGCTTCTAGTCCTATTAGGTCAATATCGATATCCTAAGGATAGGCATTTTGGATTTCTGACTACCACTAACGATTGTCATAGGTGTTAGAATGACAATTGGGACCGACGGCTTTAAATGCTCTCTCTAAACTCGGAAACAGAACAATGATTGGTAATATAACATTTTATAGGTACGTGTTTCGTAATTTTTCTATGAAAAAAGTTCTTCATATTTAAATAAGGTTCTTATAAATTTCTCTTTTGAAAAAAAAATAACGTTTAAAACTGATTGAGCACAAATTTCACTGATTGATTTACGAGTTACGTTCCCTTGAAAGGAAATAAATCATTATACCAGAGAGTTTTTCTAAGACAAAAGATTTTAAATTATAAAAAGTAAAGCGATCAAGTCAACCTTAAGATTGGCGAGCCTACAATTGTTTCTTGACAAATTAAGGGGGTGGGGCGAATATGTAGTAAATTATTTGATAAATTTTGTTGTGTTGAAGGCTTAGACAGAGGTATAACAATGTACACCTACAGTTTGCCGGTATGTTTAGGTACCATTTAATTAAGGGCGAGCCCATTGCCATTAACCGGGTACAAATCCAAGCTCCGAGCTGCTACTGAGAATTTCATAAAATTGCCCAATAACACTGCTCGACTTGGGAATCTAACCAAGGACCTCTAGCGTAACAGTCGCGAATTGTGTTTTTCTATTTATTATATCTATCTATTATTTTTGTAGCTACTTCCACCACGTGCTTGATTTTGAATTCCATTATTTTAGGCTACATAAAATTTCATATACCTAATTATACAAGCCTAAAGCTTAAATCGATTGTTGTGGGAAGTATTGAAATAGTTCAATTCTCCATTTGCGACGACAAAATACCAAGTCTATAACTGTTATAAGTCTTACATCTTATATACTTCTGCCAAAGGGAATCACGTCTGATGCAATATATTGAATATCGTGTACCCTCTACATCTCAACAGAGATTTGATATAATCTTGAATTGTGTACTACTTCAAAGCTTTGAATGATACCTACCTTATAGGCAGGGAGATTACTATTTTTAACAAACTTCATTAAACGTTCACGAGCGTAAGAGAGTAAGTACTTAACAATCTAAAACATAGAATTGTAAAGAATTATCTGGATTGTCATTTATACATAGCACGAGTGAGACAGCGCTATACATGATAAAGCGGCCTTTTCTCTCATTCTTATGTTCTTAAAATATCATTATAAAATGGTGAACCTATCATTTTAAAAACTTTTTATACATCTAAAACAAAGATAAATAGAGAGACAAATACATATTGTTTGCAATTTAGTAACGATCCAAGGCATGTTCTAATGTTGACTGCTATTTTTGTGTTGTGTTCAAATATTTGAACCGGCAATTATAGTTTCAAACAATAAAACTTTCCAATTATTTTACACATTGGAAATATTTCTATTGTCGGGTGAAAATTCAGTTGTGAGTGGATACACATACCTTCATAATGTATGTCTATCATCGTACTTTCTTTTGTTTCTTACATGAAAGCCCAGACTTTATAGGTATAATTACATTTTATTATATGGGTAATAGACTCCTTCCGAAAAATTAGCGAAATCTAGCTGTCCTATAATTTTTATTTAGATCACAAGCTGTTATGTGACGCTAGCAGGTCAAGCTCAAAAACGCTCAAAAACGGTGTATTAGAGCTATATTTAAATTATGCCAAACTGACTCCTGCAAGCCATTTTTTAAAAAGATGAAGGTTTTAACTTTGCCATATATCTATATATTGAGGTCGCAGTGTTTGTCAAAAATAATATTGACATGTACAACTATTACACCCGTGAACGACGCAAGGATAAATTACGCACAGTAGCTAGCAAGACTCATATAATGCATGAGAGCATCTTTTGTGCAGCTTCCTGTATTTTTAATAATATTCCAGGGCCCATTCGAATGATTGCAAAAATGGAAAAATTTAAAAAGACACTCCATGATCTGCTAGTAAACAAGTGCTATTATTCTATAAAAGACTTCTTATCAGACAAATCTCTGCATCTATATACGAGCAATCCCACTCAGTCGTGATGCGTTCAGTGACTATTGACATTGTACTAATAAATAGTATTAATAAATTGACTATTGTATAATTCTAATTGTATTGTGTATGTAATATTATTATGTATTATGTATTTACTTACTATTGTATGCCCTAAGAGCGGGATTTGATTGATTTGATTTGATTTGAAGCTACAGGATAGCTTGACCTGCTGGAAAAACTGTCAAATTTTCCCAATTGAATATGAACATTACAATTTTGTATTATAGTTGAAAATCTATCAAAGAAATTTGACAGATTGGGATAGCTTAATGTGCTGGCCTCTGTTACTATATTTTATGCACTATGAACTGATTATTTTTTATGATCCCAGGAATAAGGTCCCCATAAATAAAGCCAATAAACAAATAAAAGATTAAAATCGGTGCAAAAATAAATAAGTATTCTAATTTTATGCTAGACCAGAGAGATAGATTACACGAAAATGTGACTTCAATGTTCTGTGCTCCATACAAATTCTATAATAAGACCTGTAGGTATACAGGTCACCCTGTCATGGTCGTGGCGAATTTCGCGGATCCCATGGCCATGAAAATAGGGCAGGTGAAGGCAAGTGTGGTTTTTAGTCAGTATGAGTCCGACATACCCTGCCACCTCCCCGGGTGGCGGAGGATCCATGAGGATTTTCCGTACTATAAAAAAAAAGAAGGGTATACAGGTCACAAAATTAAATTTTGTTATCTTGCAATTTTCCATTTCGAATCCTTAAAGCCAGTTTCCAACTGTATTGGGGTCGACTACCGGTTTAGACGTCTTAAAAGAACTTGGAAGAAGTTTGATGAATTATTAAGATACACAAAAAAGAATATAATGTATACCAGCACATAAGTGATTATAATTTTCGCCCTTAAAACTGAAATAATTTACTTGACTCATCATCTTTCGAGCCTTTTCTCAACTATGTTGGGGTCGGCTTCCACTCTAATCAGATGCGGCTGAATATTGGTATTTCACACGAAGCGACTGCCATCAACGATAAGCAAGCTAAAGTGGCATTTCTTGCGGAGAATTGACAAACGCTGGAGCTAACCAGTTCTTGAGTGAAGCGTCTAGGTAAGCGTAGTGCAGGATGACCGCCAGCCAGCTGGGGTGACGACTTGCTGATGGCAGCTGGCAGTGGTTGTACGAGGAAAGCTGAAGACTCTGTGGCATCTACTAGGAGAGGCCTATGTCCAGCAGTGGACAAATATGGGCTGATGATGATGATGACTTCCATCAGACTTCCGCAATCCAATTACTAGGTAATTTTGATGCCCTGAGGATAGACTGGTTGTCAGGCTTTATGATCTTCGGACTGCCACTAAGGATTGTCGTAGGTATAACAATTTTTCATTTCGAATATTGTGTCATGTTACATGCTCTTCGCTACGCATAGTGAAAAAAAAAACTGATATTTTTCATTGCATGCTATAACGTCTCGTAAAGAATAAAAATAGTGTACGTATACCTATATTCATATCTGAGTGAAGTGACGAGTAGAAAACAAAGAAGAGGTGTCACGTTAAAACTCAAGTGAAATGTATTATTCAACCGTTCCTCCTTCACAGAGACAATTCGGCTTTTGTTTGATACTGACACGAAACTGAGATCATGCGAAACGGGCTCACATATTACTTACTTTATATGCGGCATACGGAACTTGATATAATATGCTATGTATATTATCTATGTACGAGTGTGTCACAACCCTATATTCTTTAAGAAAGCTTCAAGTGATATCAACGTGAGATTTTGCGCGTCGATATTCTAACTTATTGTTTCTTATTGATTCCTTTGATTATTTACCTTTGACGATGTCTGTGATCTAATAGTTCGAGAGTCAGACTGCCGATCTTTAGGTCGTGGGTTCGTTTCCCAAAGGATATAAATATTTATGTGCTGAATAAGTTCATCACATGTCATGTTTATCTTATGTATATTAAGTATCTATAAAAAACGTATATAAGCTTTAAAACTATTGTCTAGTACCCATAGTACAAGCTCTGCTTAGTTTGGGACCAGATGGTACCGCATCAAATGTCTTAAATATTTATTTCTGTGAATTCTATAAGGTTGTTATGAGAGTTTTTTACGTTACCATAAATACGTAAATTCTGAATGTGAAGGCAAAATTCGTCATGGCGGGTGGGA
This sequence comes from Acronicta alni, assembly GCA_964056405.1. Lineage (NCBI taxonomy): Eukaryota > Metazoa > Arthropoda > Insecta > Lepidoptera > Noctuidae > Acronicta > Acronicta alni. The sequence continues at coordinate 7,432,454 of OZ043927.1, read as the reverse complement.
CTCGTGGTGGCTTAGTGGTCATAGCGTTTGGTGTACCTAACCAGAAGACGCAGGTTCGAAACCAGCCCGCGGTCGAATTTTTCCTTTGCTAAATAGTTTTTTATGATTTCTATCCACGTATAGATCTTTCGGTAAGTAGGTCCCGTTGATTGCAAAAGTAAGTCGAAACATCACTTTATAAAAAGCATTAAACGTAGATACAATAGTTTAAAATCTTTAACAGATTTTTTTATTGAAAAAAATTGTTTCTAATTATATATTATTAAACAATACGTAAAGGGTATTACGATACCATTGTTAAATAAATAGGTAACTTTAGAAAAATACTAACAACAAAAATTACCTATAGAAAATTAACTATAGAATTTGTACGGGAAGATGGATGCTCCGTGAATAAATGATATATATTTTTTATTTACTCAGGATAAGTCACCACTTACATACGTTTAGAACTGAACACAGTGAAGTAATTTCATTAATACTTAGCAAGCTGTGGAGTTTTTGTAATACCACTAAGATGATCTTAGCAAGGCTTCTATTTTCGCTTCTTATCTAAAACATTATACGTTTATGTACTTACCTTGAAAAATCCATTAAATCACTCGTCCTCCGCTAATGTCACCCACGGGTATAGACGGGATGCGCTATTTATATCACTGTAACAAAAGAAAAACGAAACAATGATTCAAGAGTATTTTTAAAAAAATGGCTATCTATTATAATCGTGTTGACAACAGAAAAAAAAAGCACCAAAATATGTTGCCGATTTTATTCTAGTTTACAACAGAACCGAAATGCGTGTTGCAAAGGAAATTTATCACAAAAACTATCCCTATGTGTGTTAATATTCGTTTGTTTTACCAGATTTAGATTATTTTATTACCAGATAACAATAAAAAATATGCATAAATAAAAATGAAAAAGAATATTTATTCATTATAAATCTCTTTAACTATATTTAAGATTTCAAACAACGGCAATACTCGTGACATTAGTGACGTTACCGCGAAACAACTTGGATAAGAAAATAACAGGCGTAAGCTTAAGTATTAATCTACCGTGGTTCTCAGCAGTCATTCGGAGATTCATCGTCATCATCATCAACCCACATACTGTCCCACTGCTGGGCACGGGTCTCTTCTCAGATTGAGAGACTCAGATTATGCTATAGTCCACGTCTTTGATTAGGGTATAGTCTGGCCTAGTGCGATTCGGTAGACTTCACACACTGTTGAGAAAAATCTCTAAGGCATGCAGGTTTCCTCACGATGTTTTCCTTCACCGTTTAAGCGAATAATAATTAATTATTAATACACACATGAATTCGAAAAGTCAGAGGTGCGTGCCTTGGATTCGAACTAGAGACATTTGACCTGGCAGTCCAATGGTCATATCACTAGGCTGTCACTGCTTTTTTTGAGATTGTGTGATGTTTATTCGGAGATTAAGTTCGGTCAATAGCAATATACCCGACCCCTTTTATATGTAGAGAATGCAAACATGAATGAATGCCCATCATTGTATTTCTGCCTACCTGTTAGATTCCCCAAGTTTTATTAAAAACCACTCTCGCATTATTTAACAGTTCCTGTGTCGCGGAGGACCGGGATTCACCAACATTCAATTAGTAAATATCATCGAAATACATATATCTATTTGTATCGTGTGACGGTTGAACCCACGAAATTTAGCGCAACGGTAGTAGCGAGCTGAGATCTCCCGCTATACCAAACGTGCAATCAGTGCAGTCCAACGGCAGTTGAACAGGAATGTTCAGATCCAGAAAGAACTCAAATTGAAGTGTTCAATTTTGAAAAACATTTAATGAATTCTTGTCACCGCGCCAACGCGTCAGGCAGTGGAACGAAGTTTTTACATCAGTACGGTACATTCTATAATTTGGATAATTGGATTGTTTTTTTTCCTTTCCATTTTGTGATTTGATGCAATCCTTTCGTAGGGCAACTTAGGTTGATTAGTCAGGGTCGTGGAAGAAATTTTCTCAATTCTATCGCCTAGATATTCTAGGTTTTAGGTAGAAAATTGTGTGTTCTTTTTACTGTATAGATGTCCGATATGACCCACCGTCTTCGACAGCAGGAGGATCTCTCTCAAAGGGTCAACTATAGAAAAGGCTGTGACACGGGTAAAGTACAAATTTCACTGTGTTTTGTTTATTTGACTACTTCTAATATTATTTACTTAGAACATACATTACTTCTTCGAAAGATCTTTTGCCTTCTTTGATATTGGCTAGTACAGTAAATGAATGACTAGCTTCTGTCAGTGACTTCGTCTGCGTAGATTTTACAATTACCTGGATATATTATACTATATTTTAGTGCAGCTGAGAAACTATCTTTGTCTAAAATTTTATTGAAATCCGTCCAGCCGTTTTTGCGTGATGAACTAACAACATCCACATTTATAATGAGTAAGACTGCTTAAAATTAAATATGTGTCCATAATTAATCATTCAATCATCATCACATCATCATCAACCCATATACTGACCCACTGCTGGGCACGGGTCTCCTCTCATATTGAGAGGGATTAGGCTATAGTCCACCACGCTGGCCTAGTGCGGGTTGGCAGACTTCACAAACCGTCGAGATAAATCTCTAAGGTATGCAGGTTTCCTCAAGATGTTTTCCTTCACCGTTTAAGCGAGTGATAATTAATTATTAATACGCACATGAATTCGAAAAGTCAGAGGTCAGGCCAGGCCTTGGGTTCGAACTCGAGACCTTCGACTTCGACCATCATCACATAATCACATCAATCTTTTAGCCCTGTATATTTTGTTCTATTGTATCTTCATTGCTACATAATAGTAGTACATGCCGTCTTCTTTCTTACTTAAACTTGTACAAGATTATTTTCAACGTATACTGAAAGTTTTGAGTATTTCACGACCGTGTCCTACGCAAATGTCTTGCTGATATGGTATCGCCGTGCGACCAGTCGTTGAGTACCCTAAATAATAGTTGAGCTACACGATGGCTGATGTACGGGTGCCGTCATTTAGGACTGGTTGGTAGAACTCTAAACTTGATGATTGATGAAGCCTAGGGTATACCAGACGATGAATTACATGGCGCCACTAATGAGACTAGGGATGAAAATACATTAGGTACCTACTATCCTATAATTAGAATACCTTTTTATTAAACACATAAACTTCGACCACATGTTTTTTTTTTAAATAAGAATTTGAATTTGCCCCACTCTAGGATTTTCTCCTGTATCGTGGGTGCGTTTACAAACACAAACTTTCACATGCACAAACACCCAGACCCGCAACAACTACATGTAGATCATACAAATATTTGTTCCATGTGGGGATCGAACCCACAACCCGTGGCGCAGAAGCCGATCGCTAAGCCGCTACGCCAAACGTGTCATCAAATTACCCAAAAAAGGAACATAACCGCATTAATAACACTAATTAAACGAAGCACTTACCATAAGGCGGTTCGAAACGCCAAACGAAACGGAAGGACGAATAATGATACTTTATGTTGGTAAAAATTTCAAACAAGTCCCAACTTTGACATTAGCTTGTGAATTATCGCGGTCTCCTCGGTGTCATTTGTGAAGTTTGAGCCTGAGCGTGGTGCCCAGGGAGGGGATTCTTTCCGTTCCTAGTTTGCTCTGGGCGTTGGCCAAGTTGCGCGCACCACTCAATTTGTTCAGAATGTTTATTCTGTATTTGCTGAGCAAATATCAGCCTTAAAGTAGGACACGTATCTTACTGCATGTAGTTTATCACTTTTCTAACTCTATAAATATTTTTTATAAAGAGTTGCCAGATCTAATTGAACTTAATTAATTTGTACAACATTGTCATCTGTTATCGTTATACCGATGATTTATATGAGTAAGAGAATAATTTCCATTTTTACTAGTTTTATGATATGCTGATAATTTACTCGCCACAGGTCTCTTGTCAATATCATGGCTGAAGACAACCTTTTTGACGACACGTTGGCGCAGCGGCTGAGCGATTGACTTCTGAGCCACGGGTTGTGGATTCGATCCCCATTCGGAACAAATATTTGTTTGATCTACAGGCAGTTGTTCCGGGTCTGTTTGTGTATGTGAAAATTTGTATTTGTATACGCACCCACGATACAGGTGAAAATCCTAGTGTGGGGCAATATTTTAATTAAAAAGAAAAAAAAAGAAAAACGTTATTATTTTAGAATTGGAATGTGTGAATCTATTTTAGGTACATAAGTAATGTTTTAAGTGTGACAATATTTGAAATTGTATGTAATTAATAAATTAAATTCAGATTTATATAAATAATTACCTACTATTATGAGTGGTTTAATAATTAATTCTGGATGTAGAATCCTAGTTTTAGTAAATAAAAATATGTACAACATAAATTTGCATGCCGATGTTACGGCGGAACGTGCAGCACTAATATTACTTTTACAACAACTGTTAAACCATGTTTCTCGCAAATAAAATAATATTCTTCTTATTCTATTCTTACAAAATTTGGCATCGTAACAAATCTCAATAAATTACATAAACAATGTTTTTTTTTTGTGTTTACGTAAAAGTTTTATTTCAATACCTTTCTCTAAGTCATGAAGCCAAATCTGTCACCTTAAATCTTGATTTGCGTGGTTTCTGAACATGGAAGGCCTAAACCAGACTTGGAAAGAGGACTCTGATTTATTGTGCATAATGGTCACTGGAGTGAGAACGTATTACTGCTTTTATCTCGATCTTTAAACCCGAAATGTTCCTCGATCTTTTTCGACATCAACGCTTCTTACGACTTTATGATATTGCTTTTGTTTAATTTTGCTATGCAATCTATAGACGACCTGGTAAAGGTCGCTGGAAATCGTTGGATGCAGACGGCTTATAACCGGTCCTTGTAGAAATCTTTGGGGGAGGCCTTTGTTCAGCAGTGGACTTCCTGTGGCTGATATGATGATGATGATGAGGTTCTTCTCCATAGGAAACGACTAATTTCATAAGTGCCTGTATATGGTTTATATGAAAATAAAACTATTTTGATTGATTGATGATGATGCAATCTATGGTATGAATGTCTGTAATTGATTTTTTTTATGCGAGGGTTTTTTTTTTATAATAAACTACCGACCCGCGACCCGCCCCCGCTTCGCATGGGTGCAATGTACTAATAACATACATGTATTATACATATAAACCTTCCTCTCGAATCACTCTATCTATTAAAAAAACCGTATCAAAATCCCTTGCGTAGTTTTAAAGATTTAAGCATACATAGGAATATAGGGACAGAGATAGCGACTTTGTTTTATACTAGGTATGTAGTGTTAAGATGATTGCGCATCGACTTACTTTGACTTAAATCAGCCAAAGCAGAATTTGTCTATGCCTATAATAGAGTAGAATATAATAATATAACTATAATAGTGGAACTAGTTTTGACTTTTTAAAAGTGCCGTAATGGTCTAATTGATATAATATGTTTGATTTTGATTATATAATAATAGGGTTTATGGACTCCTAGTCGTCCTCAGTCACGTAATGACAGAAAATCACTCTCATACTGTGAAAGGAGACCCGTGCCCAGCAGTGGGACAGTATATGGGTTGATGATGATGATGACATAATTAGTAATAATAATAAATATTTGGGACATTTTACACAGGAGCATCTAGTCCCAAACTAAGCAGATCTTGATTTATGGATATTATATATTTTTTAAATGTAAATGCATACTTATATAATATGCTTAAGAAACATCCAAACAAAACACTTTATACGGTTTAGTTTACACCACCGAATATATCCGGTTTATTATGGTAATTTCAGGCCAAAGTTACAGTAATAGCTGAAAATAAATAAAAACTTAATTATAATAGAGAAACTCTCATTTGTATCACACAAAAATGTATTTAATCATTAATAATTAGTATATGTTTTATCGAAAACCGTATGACATGTAAAACTCTTAGATACCGATTACAATTTTAAAGTGTTTTCTTAATCTATTTAAAACAATTAAATCCTACAGTCCAACAGCAAAGGAACCAATCGACAAACTTTTACAGCCAGTGCTTAGAAAGAAAAACAAATCACAATTACGGCCAGTGGCAACATTATCTAGCTTTAAGAGCTCCCAAACTCGTCCCGCGGAAATTGAGATACTGAAAAGGGCCCTTTACTTACATTCGTATAGATAGGGTACATGACACAGTTCAATCACAGCAATGAGACAAAAGAAATAGTTTCGTTCACGTTCGTATTAGGTAAGTTTTAATTGGGTTTTTGCTAGAGCCTTCCGTGACTAGTGATGTAGCGTTCTCGCTTGCTTTGGTTCACTTTTATTAGTTTTTATTGTACCCAGTTACTTTGTTACATGATGCATTGTAAGCTTTTATGGTAGCGTATGCAAATGTAATAAGGAAGCGTAATTTTTTGAAGTGGATTGCCTAGAATTTGAGGTAATATTTATTCTACGTTCGGTCTAGTTTGAATTTTTATTGATGTTCCACTTAAACGTTTAAATAGATAAAACTTTTACTGCCTTATCTTTAATCATTAGTATTATGTACCTTAATATTATATAAATATTGTTTTTCTCCAGAGTAAGTTTCTCTTAAATAAAGTCTAGGAATTGAATAAAGATTAAGTAAGAGTTCATTAAAGTCGTGAATTCCTTTTTAACGTATAATGAGGTGAATTAATCTTAACTTCCAAATTAAGTGCTTTCAAATTTAAAATGCAAAAAATTCAATTAGGAGACCTTAAGCAAAGCGGAAGGAGTCCAATTAAAACTATGTCTTCGTCGAGAAACTGGTAAAAGGTAAAGTGGATAGACAAGGAAGCACTGGAAAGCACTTTAGGGCCTTTTAAATTAAGAAAAGATTTTAAAATATTGGGATTTTTAACGTACTTAATTACAAGAACGTAAAAAGAGAAGAAGCAGTTAACCGTACTCTACTTAATGAGAAACTCTCCGACGAAAATGATTCATCAAAATTACAAACATTTGCGAATTAGAGAACAATTTTAGGAATTCGTTTCAAATGTACCTCAATACGCTGTACGCAAAAACAATAAAGGAGAATTCATTTAAATTAAAGTAACAAATTATACAAAAGATTTGAAAATTCAGCGAATGCCAAAATTGTTTGGCTTCTAAGCATAACAACTGAATGCCGAGGATAATTTATGTAACGTTTTCTAAAAATCTTTAGTATTAAAAATACTTTTAAAGCAAATTTTATTCTCATTTTATCGACCCTCTTGGTTGATTTTCTTATATCGGCAATACTACTTACTTAAATAATAATAAAACCAAATCGAACTGTTTACACGCAACGATTTAAACAACTTGCCACAAACATTTGAGCTTGAGTGTACACAATACGTTGCTAATAACATGTTTTTTTCACAGTCAACTTAACCCTAATGCGGTGTACAGTCGCGGAGTAAAGTGTGAATAAATCTTCTTTAGTGGCATCGCGTCGTTTCTGGGCCATAAACACGGCAGTGGTCAACAAACAATGTGTTCTGTGTTCAAGAAGCGTCATTTATCGTCCATACAAAAACTGGCTGGGACTGCGATATCTACGGCCAAGGAGCATACTTAGCCGGAGCAAAAACGTGTTAAGTGATAGGTGGCGCTGTTTAAGGTGTGAATTAAAGACATGGGTAGTGTGTTAATGAGAATTAACAATAAAAAGTACATATTTGAATGTTTAGCATAGCGACCCGCCCCAGCTTCGCACGGGTGCAATGTACTACCTAATAACATGTATATATTATACATAAATATTATAAGCCTACGACACTCATAAATAATGTGGTGCTCTATTGGAAAAAGAATTTTCAAAATCGGTTCAGTAGATCCAGAGATTACCCCCTACAACCTCACAAACTTTACTTCTTTATAATATTAATATTTATATAAGTATAGATAATATCTACTCATTAGCCTCATTAGGCTAGTGCTCGTAAGTGCAGTAGCACTTACTATGCTATACACTGCTATGCTGAAGTCCTGGATCTGATTCCCAGGTCGAGCAGTGTTATTGGAATTTTATATGAAATTCTCACTCTCTGCGGATTCATAGATAGATTAATTAATACATTTTGATTTATTGGTCATTTTGCCCTAAAATTTAATAAATTTGGACCAACGATCAAGTATCAAACTGTGTCAGAAAAAGTCTCCGAGTGCAAAGTCATTTGTCCGACAAAACAGGACTACCTATTTTAAATTACAATACCTAAATGTCTTATTACGGTGTCGATGTAACAGTAAAGCGTGCAGTTACATAGCTGTAAAATTTCTTACAACGTTTCATAAAAACACCTAAGATCGTAAAAGTAGCAACCCTGCCAACAAAACTCACATACATGTGCATACAGATATATACACTACACTCTCACACACACGACAACGCGGTTGAGTTAATATAAGCTGTTATTTTTTAATGTTGTTTTTTATTGTGTACTAGACTGCATACAGCATGTTTCCTATAATACAGAATTACCTAATGGTAATCATTATTTCAATGTTCAGGGCTCGTGGAGTCGATAGCTACTTTGATCAGCCGTTTTGCGTTTACTAACGGAAACCCATCACTTGCACATCGATGAAATAATATAAAAAAATATATAGTTAGAAAAATATTTCAAAACAAAAACACTCACGAGTTTTAAATTAACTACGATTCATTAAAATTTTTTTTTCAAGACTTCCTTTAAAATAAAACTGGTAGTAGATGGATGAACGTCCACACACAAGTCATGAGTTCCGGTTCTCAACAAAAAATGTTTTAAAAAGTTTCACTACTCTGTTTAGTTTTTTTATTTGCTCAAAGTTTCAGTTTAACAGATATAAAAGGGTTTTAAAACGCGTAGGAAGCTGAATTGAATGTGGAATTAAAAGTTGTATTTTTTATCAAAATGTTACAAATACGGTCTGTAATGATTTGATGTAGAAACTTTGTATCTCTGATAATAGTAGGTCATACATATTTGGTACTACCTTTATCCTGTTTTCACTCACATTTCACATCAAAGGAGTTTTGGAGATAAAAAGCCCATGTCCTTCTCCAAGGTTTAATCTATCATCAAAGTCCGTTCAGCGGTTTACTAGTTTAACCAGATGCAACTGAATAATCAGTACTTTATACGTAGCGACTGCCATCAGACCTGGGCCACCCTATTTCTAAACAATACCAATATCCTGAGACTGGTTGTCAGGCTTTTTGGGCTTCTGATTTCTCATAGGTTTTCGTATCACAACCGGGACCGACAGCTTTACATGTTCTCCAAGGCATGAAGGGATCTGTATGTATTAAGAAATTACCCATCCATAGGTTGACCGCGGCTGCCACACCTAAACCTTGTAGAGAATATTTGATTTTAATGCTACACTTTAATATTGCTCAGTTCTTGACGCGATTATAACGAACCATTAAGCAATATGATAGAACCTGCACATCTGAGAGGAGGAAAATCTACCAACTCTGACCATACAGCGTAGCAGATTATAGCCTAATCCCTTACAAACTGGATGGAGGCCCGTGTACACAGTGGAACAGTTTCGCTAATAATATTGTATATTATTGTTTCCTTACTAAATACTTGTATGTCCTAAAGGAACCTAGTTATTACGGTATTCTATTCTAGACTACCTAATTGTTGCCTCTCCGTTTCTCTTGAATCCATCCAAAGATTGCCTGTAAGAGATCGCTTTTAGCGATTAGACCGCCCATTGTACGATTTTGTCAATTTTAAACATACTGGGCAATATTCTATTCTATTCTTGTGGGTCCAGATGTTTGTGTATGGGAGATTTTTTGTTTGTAAACTCAGAGGTCGGTGACTTATACATTGTTTAAACTTCAGGAAAATAAATAAAATAAGATGTTTTCTCTAAGTGAGAAACACGTAATTCATTCCTTTGATTAAATTCAGGAAGTCGCAAATAATTCGACAGCATCAAAAAGTATTAAAACCGGATTTATTTAACTTGAAATGTGTACTTATACTCGGTACAGAAGGGGCATAAAAAATACCTTTTATCTGACCTCAGGATAGAAAGACGAAAATAAATAAATCTAATAAAATAAAAATGGAGGATTACATTTTTCATGATACTTTGATGTATCGGTTTCCCGGTAAACGGCATTTACTTTTGATGGTTTACATTTAACGATGGGCGTGAGAAAGTATAGTGGTCAAGAAATTTATTCAAATAAGTCGGCTTTTAAGGAAAATGATCGCAGGTAATCAAGTAATAAGTTTTATTACTTTTTTTTTATGGATTGTGAGAATTCAATAAGGATATCCGAGACTCAGATTTACACCTACTTCAGCGAGAATAGATGTTCTAAAACCGATGTCAATGACTTAACCTGTTTTGAGAGAAATGTAGGAGTGATGAGAATGGTCACCTTACCTGCATGAAGCGCAGCTTATCAACTTATTAATAACCTAGCCACTTGGCCATTTCTGTGATTTTGCAAAACAATTTAATATTTTATAAAAAATTCAGACTGAAAAATATACGAGGAAAACCTTTTAAATTAAGTATAAGACCTTTTTCATCAATTTGGGGATAGACCAATAAATTATAAAGCTACCGTGATTTATCCAAAGCTATACAATTTCTGGATGCTCTAGTACTCATAAAAGTGCGCAGCCGATAAAAATCTGACGTAAAACTTCGTGAAAAGAAGTGGGGATAATTGAAAAACCTGATCTCTCATTAAAATCTCTCGCCTCCGTCCGTTTCAAAATTAAACACGGGCATATCGCAGTCACGTCGTGGCTCTGCCCACTTTTTATGAGTGCTGCCCAGGAGCGGCGATGGTAGATAATTCAAGATTCCTTTTTTAAAGTTTGATCCACAACAAAGAATAAACCGTAATCGTTTTGAATGTTTTAACCCTACCGCCGCAGTTAATATAACAAGATTTAAAGGGCACCGGTCTTCGGAATTTCGTTGTTGAATTCAAATTTCCAAAATAAATTGTGCTGGGTATTTTGGTGTAGTTGGGAGGAAAATCTAGGTATAAATTAAGCAACAAATTACAGAAACAGATTATACTTAATTGAGTTTGAATCGTAAGAGAATTAATAGTCTAGCAATATGACCATTGAACTGCCAAGTAAAAGGTCTTCAGTTCGAATCGAAGGCCTCTAACTTTTCCAAGTCATGTGCGTAGTAATTATTAGATATCAATTGCTTAAACGGTGAAGGAAGACATCGTGAGGGAAACCTGCATGCTTTAGAGATTTTTCTCGTTATTTTATAAAGTACTAGGCCAGCTTATAGACTATAGCTTAATCCCTCTCATTCTGAGAGGAGACCCGTGATCGTGATCAGTGATTTCTCGCTATGATTACGTTAAATCATCATCATCATCAACCCATATATTGTCCCACTGCTAGGCAAGGGTCTCTTCTCAGGATGAGTGTTTTTTTTACATCCAATACTAGGTCAAAAGACTTCAATGCAATAACTATATTAATCAGTATAAAAGATTTTTCCAAGCAAGATCTTTTTTGATGTATTTTTAAGAAATAATCCAACCTCTTTATTACAACATTTTTTATTTATTAAATGACTATTAAATACACTCTACTGATTTTGCCTGCATAAGTACTTTGTTGACCGACATTACCTTGCCTTATTTCATTATACTCATCAAACGGTACCCCTGGACCATAAATTCAATAAAGTCTAGACCGCCATTTAGTTTTTTGGGACTGTATTTACTAAATTAGGGTTACTTCGTTATATTGCTGAGTGCAATTAGACGCTCCATAAAATTGTTGTATATAAAATATGGTTGGATTATTCGATTTTATCTTTTTTATATATTTTTTTATTTTATTTATATTTGTTTCTAGACCTTGTAAGTATACCAACACATACATATACATACATAATTTTATGGTTAAACATAATTTAAGTAAGTAATATGAACAAAAAAAACTGTTTGTGGAGCATCGTTTCAAAGTGTTAAAGGGCAACATCCGATAACAAAAAGTTATTTGTTGTTAGTATAATTATGTTGCCGTGTTAGGTAAAGGTGTGTCAACATGGTGGTAACTATCGATACATTTTGTCAGTTCGTGAACATATTATGCTGTAACTCGCTGGTTACTATTTGTTACTTTATGTTATTGGCGGTATTGATGCGATCATTCAACAAAGAGTTACAAGCAAAAGTAAAAAAGAATGTTACCTAATGTTATCGTGTTGCATTCTGTTGCTCCACAAAAAGTAGCTGCGGTGTGGATGCACCTTTATACTGCTAACCCAACTATTCCTCTTCCGTTTTACAGGGTCGGCAACGCGCAAGTGATACCCCTGGTGTTACAAGCATCTATATGCTACGGTAACCGCTTACCATGAGGTGGGCCGTATATGTTTGCTTGCCACCTTAGTGGCAAGTATAAAAATAACGCAATCTATCACTAATCACTTCAATCAACTGTATCTACAATTAAATTGGTGGAGATAGTGGTCAAACGCAAGGCTACCCAAAAAAAAATGGCATTCAGGTCCATCGCATTTGCATTAGCCCCATAACGTCACGGTCAAGTTTTAAGTAGTAAGTTTTTAAGGACCCTAAAAGACCATTTTAGGGTCCTTAACTTAGCATTTTTAAAACTAGAGAGAACCGTAAATATTTATTTTTATATAAGTAATGGTATAAAACCCAGTTTTATTCCAATGTCAAAGATTTTTCTATAATAAATAAGCTATTGTTAAATGACATTGCATTAAAAATACGTCTTTAGAAGCACGCGACTCACGCTACGGCTAGTAATGCACCACGAAACTTTAATGCTGCCTTAGCGTGTTCGAAAAAAAAACTTTAAAGAGATCGCTACACCGATAAATAATCGGAGGTGGTGGGATTTGTGTTGTTAGCCTACAGTTTGCCGACATTAATTTAGACATGCTAGCCGTAGGTGTTGTTAAAAATGCATGCCCGACGGCGCACCAACCGAGACGTATTGTTGTGAACTGAATCTAATTATGAGAGAACCTTGCCACCTATTGCTGAACTACTTTGAAGGACATATATGGAGCAACGCTATCAAATTAGGTTTGTTGAGCTTTCAACTAATATTTTCTAAGAAAGGACCAAAAAGAGCGCTCTTTTTGAGAAGCCAGACGATGAACGACGTAGAAAGATGTAAGAATTAATGAGTGTCCTGCTATACTGACAATTAACAGACGTGTGTATCTATTATCTTCTCCTTTCTCCGAGCCTTTTTTCCCCAACTATATTGGGGTAGCAGTTTTAGCCTAGTGGTATCACCATTGGACTGCCAAGTCGAAGGTCTCGAGTTCAATTCCAAGGTACGCACCTCTGACTTTTTGAATTCATGTGCGAATTGATGTGCGGTGAAGGAAAACATCGTGAGGAAACCTTAGAGATTTTTATCGACGGATTGTGAAGTCTGCCAACCCGCACTAGGCCAGCGTGGTGGACTAATAGCCTAATCCCTCTCAATCTGTGAGAGGAGACTCGTGCCCAGCAGTGGGACAGTATATAGGTTGATGATGATATTGGGGTTGACTTCCATATCGATATCAGTATTTTACACGAAGCGACTGCCATAAGAGCTCCTCAACCCAATTTTTGGGCAGGTAATACCGATACCTTGAGGTTAGACTGGTTGTCAGGCTTATTGGGCTTGTGTATCTATTATAAACTGCTTAAATGGAAAATTAAAATTGTATTCTTCTTCCTTCCTTCTTATATTATACTTTATTTTTGAAAGCATTATCATGTACTCTATATTTAGAATGAAAATGATTTAGGCTTTAGTCTGGCACGCTGGCCTACTGCGGGTTGGGAGATTTGACTCGTTTTCTCGTTTCTCAACTCGTAAAAATTTCTCAAGCATGCTGGTTTCCTCACATGTTTTTCTTTACCGAGTTAGCGTAATACGACTTAATTAAAAAAAGTTTCCAGTTTTACTATGCCTTACTTTAAAATATTAAATATCAATTTTTACAATTCAAATGACATTTATGAACACAAAAACTCACGGTTTATACAGTCTGTATGTATGTAAAATACACACTGTATGAATAAATTACATTTATTATACGAACAAAAGATTCAATTTCGTATTCCAATTTTGAATTTCACCATAAAAATTGCGTACGCCATAATTTGATAGATGGTTTAACTTGTCGACTGTATTTCATAAACAACATTTTTAAACAAAATCCCTAAATAACAAGCATCAATCATGGCAACAACCGCATCGAAAAATACATGTGCCTTGTTCGAAATTTAAAAAATATTAAATCTCGTTGAAGAGGGATAGTGAGCGTCACTGTCACCCTAATGCCTATTGCGGGCCAACAAAGACATGAAAAATGGTCGTAAGTGTGGAGACATGAATGGGATAAAGGTACCTCTTATCTGTGGGTAGATTCAGCATCACATGTTGGAGCATTCACATTTGACGTTTTTTTTGTATCGGATGCATAGGGTATTAGATAACTGGTTACGGTGGAATGAGGGTTTTGAGTTCCGACTCACATGTTTAACACCCCTGAAAAGATGTTTAGAAGATAATTTTAAAAAAGTATGTTTTGGAGGGGATGTTATTTACATATTTTTGTAGGTACATATTTTACTTCATTGTTAAGAGGTTGAGACATATATCATGTTTTATACTTGTTATTTATGGGGTATTATACAAGAAAAGTTTTGTTACACAAGATTAATATAAAGATATAGATTATATAACTTTTGCCATCGGTTTCACTCGCATCTCAATTGTTGAGGCAAAAGGTAGCCTATGTACCTAGTTCACTAAGATATAATCTATCTCTGCCTACCTATTTTAATCAAAATCGGTTAAGTGGTTTAGCCGTACACACAGAGTTACTTTCGCATTGTATTAGTAGGGTTTTTTAAAGAAGGCTTTGAGAAATTCTAGATAATCATTCATTATTCATATGTCGTATCCACGTATGAACTAGTTAGTAGGTACAAATCAACTTTAATCAACATTATTTTTCTTATTCTTTCTTTGAAAACATTGTCAGAGATTGACTTCTATCATTTTCAACTTTCAACTTCGATATAAAACTTTCAGATAATTGAAATACTTCGCGATTTTAGTTTTTCAACTTAACCCAAGCAAAGCGGGCACGAAGCTTATAGTATGATTAACCCAATTGATGTCAAAAGTGCATTGAACTTTGATATAACTCGTCCTTATTCGTGGTCGCGTGCCCAAAGTCGTGGCGTGATCGTTACATTAATAGTCATTAAAGAATTTCCCAATAATAAGCCCGCTGAAACATTAGCCGTCGGCTACACGAAAACAGAATTAATAATGGCCCAAGTTTGCGGTTAATTCAGTTCACCATCTGCGCAAAATGTTTGGGATATTTTTTTTTACATTCTATTCCTCCCATGTAATCCGTAAATATGGCATCATTAAGCCCTCAGCGTCGATGCAAACTGCTTTTATTAAATAAAAAGTATTTTCTTCACGTTTCTGTTGCATTAAGCTGGGGATTCATCAATGTGTCTATTATTACAGACTTAGACTGAGCTGGCAGGTATCAAAGGACTCATCCTTTCATTAATTGGAAGGGAATTCTCCGAAACCTACGCAGGTATTATGTAATTGCATCACGACTTCTTTATAAATAGACTCATCTTCAGTCTACCCGTGACCATGGACGCTGTAAAGGGTCCGAAACGTCGAGATTAATAATATCAATATAACGCGATAAAATCCGTGAAAAGTGGTTTTATTTCAATGAATAATATTCGCGTAAGTGTCAGAAATCAATATACTTTAATTACTTGTAATTAAAGTTATCGGCAAATCCTCATGGATCGTCCGCTACCTGGTGAGGTAGCAAGGTATGTCAGACTCGTACCGATTAAAAACCGCACCTGCCCTATAGTAATGGCAATGGGATCCGTGAAATTCGCCTGACAGGTTGACGACAACAAATTATAGTGTGTGGCAAAGTTGTTTTTAAAGTTAACTTTTTCACAAACGACAAGAAAAATGGAAAACATTATTAATAATAAATATTTTGGGACATTTAACACAGCACCATCTAGTCCTAAACTAAGCAGAGCTTGTACTATGGGTACTAGACCATGGATATAATATTTATATACTTATTTTTTTGTAAAAAAATACTTATAATAGATAAGGAACACCCAGACAAACACAAACACTTCATGTTCGTCAAATAAATATTTGTGACCTGTGGGAATCGATCTCACGACCTTATTATGATCAGCAGTCAAACCACTACACCACAGAGGTTGTCTATATAAAATCATAGGTACAGTCAACAAAAGAGTTTGGTATACAGGTAGCGAACGAAATCTGCATCTTTACACAGATTGTGATTTAAATAATTACCCGTCAAACTGTTTAATTTATAGCAGCTTACAATACCTGCGTTTTGACACATATTGCGTGATACATAATTACACAATCTTTAAAAAAACACGATGTTTAATTAGCTGCCTGTATACTTAACTCTTTTGTCGACCGTACCTATGAATAATTTTGTAACCAGTTAAAATCTTTCACTACGTAAATCAATCACATAAATATGAGTCGCTTGCAAGTCTCTACAAAGTGTATCTTACTGAATCGCATAAACAAAATTGGTTCCGAGCAATTTCGGTAATGCACGAGTTGGCTGGCCGCTCAAGATACAGATGGCTCCGATTTTGATTGAAGGATACAAATGTAGTTTTTTTTTGAGAGATGCGATAGCTTCTGGGTAATCTGGACTTCACCCAAATCGCTTTCGTAGTTGATCAGTTGGGAAGAAAAGCTTTATGAGGTAACGTGAGAAAATAAAAAGTTTCTAGTTAAGC
The DNA here is from genome assembly GCA_964056405.1 of Acronicta alni. NCBI lineage: Eukaryota > Metazoa > Arthropoda > Insecta > Lepidoptera > Noctuidae > Acronicta > Acronicta alni. The sequence continues at coordinate 7,415,574 of OZ043927.1, read as the reverse complement.
GAAAAAAATAATCCTACAAAAATTGCAAACCAAATTAACAGAAGAGAGAGGATATAGATAAAATATTGGGGTCAGTTTGCTTTGAACTGACTCCGAATGTAAAAATAATAATAATAACATTTTGGATATTTCTACACAGCAGCATCTAGCCCTAACTAAGTAGAGCTTGTACTATGGGTACTAGACAATGGATATAATACTTGTATTTAATTATACTTTTTTTGTTGTAAATACATACATAAAATATATAAGAAACACCCAGAAAAACAAAAATACTTATGTTCATTAATATTTATGTCCTGTGGGAATCGAACCCATGACCTCGTGATCAGGAGCCCGACACTTGAACAACTAGACCACAGACGTCGTCAATAAACCAGATTTTTCGTAACGCACCCCTGTGCCTTTTGTTCCTCGAAAACTGATAACGGAGTCCCGGTCACTTATATTAGAAAAGGATTACAGCGAACGCTCAAAATTACTTTTCACATTAAAGACAGATTAGGCCTACTTCAAACGGAAGATTTAATCTGCTATAAAATATTTCACCGACGTGAAACATTTTTTAATACGACTTAATCGCAATATCATCGAATACTGAAATTAAATTTCCTTCAAGTAAATACGAAAGGGGGGGTTATGACTGTTACTTGATATTACTAATTTCACGGCTTCCGAATGCCGCGGCTATAAATTACAGAAGAGGAAATGAGCTTGGCACCCGGAAAGAGGAAAAAATGCTAATAAAATTGTAGCTTGTCGTTAATCTTAACCTTTGCGACAAAGGCTGTATTGTTCTGATTCAGATACCTAGGCAACGTGAGGATTAATATATCCTTACGCGACACATGCCGCGGTTGAATTTAATTAGCGCTGTGCATACCTGGGGTTTTATCGCGGTGCCCAATGCTTAAGAATGACCTACATACAGTTGCGTTTGTTTTAATTAGAACTTTTGTAATCCAGAAACCAATACAAAAACCTATTATTTAACCCATAAATTACTGTTGTTTGTAATTCTCGGCGGAAAAGTAAAAACATACTGTATAGCCAACCCTTTACTGTCTTATTCTGTTATTTAAATAGCTATTCAGTCCGTCATTTGCCGGCGGATTTATGGTTGACTTCGCTTCCGCTTTTTCGAAATCTATTACTGGGTACCAGGAATTATTTACCTACAGGTATTTAAAGTGAAAAAGTACGTCTTTCCCTATTCAGTGTTGCACTATAAAAGTATACAGTGCTGATGTGGAAGGATGTGTTTTTTAGGTGGCGTATCCGAGTTCGTATGCGAGAAAAATTAATATATTTTGGGAATGCAAATGAAACCTTGTTTTATACAAGTGATACCTACCTACATTAATTTATTGACACAATTATTTTCTTTTTTTATTTTGTCAGTAGATATAGTTATATATATACATACATACACTCACGCCTTTTTCCCGTGAGAGTAGGCAGAAACTAAAGAACCCCACTTTTCTTGCATACCTCTTTTGCTTCGACCACATTCATACTTCATCTTGTCATACAGTTACAGTACATTGCATATAATATTTAACTGATAACTTCACATGTTATACATATTTTTTAATCATAATAATTGCCATATTTTCGGAGCCACTATTCCACATCCACTCTTTATTGTCTTTTCATGAGCCATTTTAAGTTTTGTTTACGCTATTTTTCATAGGTACATATTTATTGAAATGTGCATGAAAAATACCGTAAACAAAACATAAGCGTTTAGTTTTGTAGGAAAAAGAAACATGTATACAAAACTCTGTTACAATTATTCTTCACCAAAAACAAAATGCTACAGTGTATTTTTATGTCAAGTACGTTACAAATCAGACCATTCGAGGGGGAAAATTCAGCGGTAAATCCGTTTCTCGGCTTTGGTTGTCGGGCCGTCCCACTGTCAATTAGCTAACAGGTAGTGGTACGAAGCCAGGTGTCAAGTGATGGTAATTAACTGGGAGATACTCTTCCGCTCGATTGTAGGGCAATATGTGCGGTGTCGACACTATGTGACCGTTACATGTACACTCGCAAACATAATATGAATAGAGACTTGACGTTTGGCCTTTATTGTACGTTTGATTTCAGAATTCATGATTTTATGGTAAGTACAGAGGCCTGCACATCAAGCTACCACAATCTATCAAATTTCTCTGATTTATTTTCAACTTTAATACAAAACTATAAAGTTCATATTCAACTGGAAAAAATTGAGTTGAGAGAGGAGAGACGTGGAAATCTAAAAGTAGATAATTATTGTACGTACTTGAAGAATTTCATTAAAGGTCACCAGGCATCGTCATAATCGTCATAATTAACGACGCCTGTAGTCTAGTAGTTCGAGTGTTGGACTGAAATCGTAGGTTCCATTCCCACAGTGCACAAAATTAATATTTATGTGATAAACATAAGTGTTTATGGTTGTCTGTGGGTTTCTTATGACTTTTAAGTATGTAATTACAAATAAGTATTATATCCAGTATTGTGTAACGATATACTTAGTTTGGGACTTTGTAAAAATTCCCATAAATGCTTTATCTAAATTTATAGAATGATTAGAACGTTCCAGAAACAAACAATTACGAAAGAAAACACTTCTACGTTTGTTAAAAACAGCAGAAGGAAACGAACAAAAGTTTTGTAACATGAAGAACTTAATTAAACCGACAAAACTTTAGGGTTAAAAGTGTGTAATTTTTATTAAACTTTTTTGTCGTATTTAATTTTAATTCTGATGGAAACGGGAAATTTTATTGTGACAATATTTCTTCCTGGTGCATAATTACTTTGTTAAAAGAGTTAAGGAAGGGCAAAGTCCTTTTAGTCTATATAACGGAGAAATTTTAAATTATAACATCAATAGTTAGAGTAGGAACAAAGTATTTGTAGACTATATGTATAAATATAAGGATATTTAACAAATAAAAAAAAATACCTCGAACGGTTGTTGTTAAAAATTCAGAAGCTTTTAAATTCAATATAGCAAAAGAGTAATAATTGCGAACTGTGTATCTTCGGTTTATGTCATCAAAGTATAATTTAGAATGTCTATTATAACAAAAACCAATGTCCAAGGGATGAAACATTTTTATTTATCATTTAACCAATATATATTTGTATTTATCGTTTCAAAGTGTAAGAATTAATTAGATTTGAAGAATGGCAACAAAGCAAGGGAAAGCAGGGTTCAACGGGACTTCATTATATTTTTTTTTCTTTCTGTTTTCGTGTCACCCCATTCTCCCCCGTAATCATTGCGTTCCTATGGCATGTCTGCGGAATTAAAGATAAAAGTCGAGGTAATAAAAGGGGAAATAAGCGAGATTGCAATAATATTAAAATATCTCAAAAAAGTTTTGGAACTCTGAACATTTCGCCGGAATATTACAGATAATATGCTGAGAATGAATTTACATATAAATTAAAATAAGATTAGCAGCATTAGAGAATACTCAAGAACGTTTCGTTGGCCGTGGCTTGAATGCCTTAAAAATATTTTGCGCACAAAATATAGAAGCAAATAAACGGCCTGGATAAATTTAACCGAAGATTTACTAAAATTTATTTACACTTTAATAAATTATTTACTTGTTTTTTGAGTTTTGAATTTTGTTACGTTAATAGAATTGTGTTTTGTGGTTCTTAGCAATTATTTTTTATTTTATTTCGTATGGACGTTTTGATATTTTGACACGTCTATTAAAAGCAGGCGGAAGGTTTGCTGAAATGAGACTTCATGAGGAGTAGGGTTGCAAGCTGCCAAGTTTTTTTGTCTACTCCAATAAAACTTGGCATTACTAAGGGATGTGATTATTTATATTGCCTGTTTATTACCCCGAGAGGTACCCCTGAAGTAGTTTATGTTTTATGAAGCTTCCTCTTATGCTGATCACAGTTTTGTGGCTATTTTTTAAGTGAACATTTTTATAAATTCATTCACTATTCTGACAAACAAATTCTGCCCGTTTACTTATTGTTAACAATCTAATATGTTTATTAAAAGCTATTGGTGTTATATTATGATCAAATAACTTAATTTATTAAGCCATAACGCCTATGTACCAAAAGGGTTAGGCAGAGTAGTTCTCATTTCCACCTACAGGCCACCGGTATATTTTTAAATGTATGCTATAGGGGCCGAGTCTATTGCCATTAACCAGATATACAGAAAAATCCAACCCAAAGCTTTCATTCAACATTAAAACACAGGATTTGTTGACTAGTTTTGGAGTCGCTATCAGAATTTAATAGTGACATACCTAATTGTTTTTTTTAAAGATTTATACCATGAAGGCGTAGGTAGATATAAAAAAAATAGCTTTATACGAACCGTGGCCTGCACGAATTAGTCACGGCAGTTGCTTGCTAATTGTAATGAGTTTTTAATTCCTGTATAAGCCATTTTGGTTCGAAGCTCAAATATTTCCAGACTGGCGCTGCAATTAACCCATTTATTCGTAACAAGATACTTTTCTATGAAAAAAATAATCGTTAAGACGATTATTTTCGTATTACAGGAATAGACTTCGGTTGCCATTTTGTCGAGACGGGTGCTTTTGCAGATTACACTAAACTTCTTGTAAAAGGTATCACTTGAATTTTTGTGAATCTTGGATCTATTTTTTCTTAAACTACCCGCAGCACCGATAACGGTTACGGTACCTAGTCTGTGTGTTCTTTAATGCAAATTACGACTCACAAATGAGGATTAGGTTATAGACCTGCCTGGATAAATAGAGTCAAGAAATGTTTTGACGATATTTGTGTTCTAGTGCTGAGTGTTTGACTGCTAATCACGTGGCCGTTGGTTCCATTTCCATGGGACATAAATATTTATGTGTAGAAAATAAGTTTTAGTGTTTCGCTTGGTGTTTCTTATGTACAAAATAGTATATTCATATTATATAATAAACATATAATAAATATATTGTTTAGTAGCTCTGCGTTCTGAGTGTTCTTCAGTTCTCTGCGTGTTCAAAATATTTATTCGTTGCGTCCTAGTACATAAAATTAGGAGGCTCTCGTTCGGCAGACGGTTTAAGAGCTTGATATAGACACGGCTCGTGTTGTTAGGAGATTCCTCTTGCTGGGGCCCTGGTAGCTTGAGACCTGTTTTAACATCGACGACTGTAAATTTAAAATCATGCATTTTTGTTTTTGTACCTCTAAGGTGGCAAATAAGCATACGGCCAACCTTTACCATCAAGTTGTAGTAGTAGTAGTGGTAGTTCACCAGTCGGGGGCCGCGGAAGAATGCTCTGTTCCCGTAGCCCCCGACGCAGCAGGTGCGAGAAGGAACACCGTGTGGTTTTTAGTCGGTAGGTCACCCACTCTGGGTGGAGTCCGACACGCCCCGCCGCCTCCCCGGGCGGCGGAAGTCCATGATGGATTTTCCACACGCTAAGCAAAAAAAAAAAAAAAAGTAGTGGTAGTTACCGTAGCTTATAGACGATTGCAATACTAAACGGTATAACTTGCACATTGCGGACCCCGTGAAACGAAGGATGAATAGTTGGGTTGACAGTATAAGGATCAAAAGGTTCAACTCCGAAAACAACGTACTCTATTTTAAGTGAATAATAACATTTCCATTTCATTTCATTTCAAAAAACGTTTCCTCGCGGAGCACTGGCAACCTTGCTCACCGTTAGACACACACCACAGCTCACAGCTGAAAGCAGTGTTATTTTACTTCGATTTTCTGCAAGGTGGAGGTACTTCCCCAGTCGGGCACCTCGAATTTGAGTGAAATTACGCCCACTCAAGAAATCCAAGTCGAAAGTCTCGAGTTCGAATCCAAGGCACGCACCTCTGACGAATTCATGTGCGTATGTTAGTTAATTATCACTCGCTTAAACGGTGAAGGAAAACATCGTGAGGAATCCTGCATACCATAGAGATTTTTCTCGACGGTTTGTGAAATCTGCCAACCCGCACTAGGATAGCGTGGTAGACTATAGCCTAATCCCCCTCAATATGAGAGGAGACCCGTGCCCAGCAGTGGGACAGTATATGGGTTGATGATGATGATAATGAACTCCCACTATCTTTCTTGAAATATTCTGAAATAAAATATTTATCGAACAACTCATTTTAAAGTAATGAACCTAAGTAAGAACCTAACTGAATGAACTCATGAATGCAGTCTCCGAAGACGCAGTATAGAAATCAAGTTGAAACTTGTTTCGAGTATATATACGGTTGCAGAGCAATCAACTTTGTAGCAAGTTTATGTCCTGGCCACTGGCTGGTAAATTCCCGCGGCCAACACCGCCCCACTTCCTAACGTGTACCTGTTTAAGTTAAAAACATTTTCGTTACAAAAGGACTGTGTATTCTACACTTTTATCACTTGAATTGACGGTCTAACAATAATTAATTCATGCTCATGATTTTGAAAAGTCAGAGGTGCCTACCTTGGTTTCAAACTTTAACTTGGCAGACCTTTAACTTGGCAGTCCAATCAAATGGTCATCACTATTTTAAGGTATCACGATTTTATTTACAAAAAAATAGTTGGCATGGTCAACATGGGCACATTATCCTTCCATCTTGGAATGGTAATGTTAAATACGTATAATTTTATTACGTATTGAATATCAATATTATGTTCATGTTGGAAGTTAACAGACCAATTACGTTTATTTTATAAAAAAGAAATTGTAAATTGGTCTATTAAAAAAAACTAATTAACCTTACATTTCAAAAACAGTATATTTAAAGCGACGCTACTATATAATATAACCTTAATTAATTAAAACTTCGAATTTATTGGCTTTGTAACCCTTAATTGAGCTTAAGATATAAACCACTGCAGACCATTAATATTAACTTGTCAGCTACTTTTAAAATATGGGACCCGTTGTATTAAAAAAATATTTTATATTATCCATCCTATGGTTGTCTGGAAGAAATTGCTTTTAAAAATAAGAACGCCAATAGTACTCATGTAACTATATCCTTTGACATACAGAGGCCAGCATATCAAGTTACTACAATCTGTCAAATTTCTTTAATTGATTTTCAATTTGAATACAAATTAATAAGGTTCATATTCAATTGGGAAAATTTGACAGTTTTGGTTAGCTTGACCCGCTGACAGCTGTACAATAAAGAATACTCTATCTACTAATACTTTAAAAAAAACAGTGCTGTTTTATAAATATTTTCATTGGCAACTTCAGCATTACTTTGCAGATCTGTTAATTAGCTTACTATTACTTAGTCACGAGCTCTTCTATCTTTCTTTTGGTGTGCAAAAAAGAATTCATTAGGTACTATCTACTTATTTTTTATTTAAAAAAAAAGAAAGAAATCATATTTACTTGATTTGACATAACCCATAGAAAGATAAAAATTGCATGAATTTTTTTTTATCCATCAGTAAGTATATAGAAATTGAATGCTTGAGCTACCAGACTGCATAAAGGAGACTGAGGTTCAGCTTTTCTCATTTCAGCAAGTGAACACTCCATATCAGTAACAGGTGGGACACATAACTTAACGTAGCGAACAGCAAAAGTGGTGCAGAACGAAATTGCTAACACTATGTCACATAGCTTAGCACTAGGTGAAGGCTCGTATCGCCGATCCTTTGAGAAAAACGAGCCACGGAGAAAAATAAAGCAAAGAAATTCGAGCTTGTGAATGACTAAAATAATTAAAAACAAATATTTTTTGGGGTATATTTAGGTGGGTCTACAAACACAGCTATTGCTGCTGTATTCTTCATCATAGCTGCCTGTTGGTAATTGGCACTTGTTCGTAATTTTTTTAAATCCTTTTTTGTAAACCTGTATTATGGACAATTAGAAACTCGATCCATTAGCAATTTAGCAGTTTTTATATTCATGGAAAATCCATACTTAAAGTAAACTATTAAAAGTCGCTTCTCGCTGTTTGTCCCTCTGTACGCTGAGATCGCATAAAGTACGCAACAGATTTTAATGTTACATTTTTCTCTGGGTGTTGTCAAATTTTTTTTTAGAAATATGTTGGCAATAGTGTTGACTAGTTTTTGCTGACTTTTAACAGATTTAGACTCTTTCTATATTTTCCAGAGTATAAATAAACAGTAACTAAAACTTCTTCATTGTATATAATTAATGCAATATGAGATCTCGGCTTGATTAGGTATTAAATAAAATGGAAGAAAAAATCTACACGTGTGAAACCTCTTTCACACGTGTAGACGTCTTTTGTTAACAGTATCCTCATACTGTTAACAAGAATTAAGATGACGACCGATAGAAAATGAAAAAGACCCGTTTACAATAAGAAAGAGTAGAAAGATTCATATGAATATGAACAGTTCGTGAGTAAACGAATATAGCTAGGCCTTAAAGATAATTCTAATATAGCTCTAACAGTGCGTTCTTTATTTCGAAAGTTTAATTTACTCTTAATGTAGTTGGAGTATCCTTGAAACTTCAACTAAAAGATTTCGGTAAAGTTTTAGAAACATTTGAGAGGGTAAAGAATGAGTTATTGTACTGATTATACTGATTCACGGTGGGTGTAGTCCTAATTACATTTAGTTTTTTAATTTTTTAAGTGAGTACATATCTCAGGTGTTGTTTCAAAACTTCCTCTGATCAGCTGTGCTGTCAAGCACAAATATGTACCTACTTGACGCTGATTTTCACATGAAACCTATTGAAGGCTGTAAAATTACTTAGCTTCTCCAACTGTTCCTCAATTTTAATAAAATTTAAGATGATGATTTAAAACAAATTCAACAATAATCTATGATTATCTAATGCTACAAAAAATGCTATCGTCCAGAAAACAATTCACACTAACTTTTATTGCTAAGAAAAGGAGTCCAACATAAATACAAAGGAAAATAAAGATGTCAGGACAGACAACATCGTAAATGGAGCGAGGTTTTGGACCGTTACGCCGGTAAGACAAGATAGAGATCTTGAACAAGAAAAGGGGGCCGTTGCCCAGCAATGAGACGAATTGTTGGCTCAAAATGACAAATAGAAGTCATAAATATAACACCAAATCTGTTTGTCGACATTATCCCTTGTAGCAAACCATTTATTTCATTTCCAATGTATGTTTCAGGTGTTTCTTTGGACTTCGTTGCCCAATTTTCTCGTTTACGGTGGTTAATTCTATCTGAAAGATGAATGAAGATTTATTTTACAAGAATGTCAAATTACAATATTACTATGTGTATACATTTCGGTTAAGATACCGAATGACTATTAAATGAGCTTAATTTCAAGGTAATTCAGGCAAATATAAAAATTTGAACGCTTGTACATAAGTATGAGTTTTGAGTAGCACAAGCATTGCCCAATGCCGAAATCTAGCCTAGTTTGTCACTGATTCTTCCTCCAAGCTTGAAATCATCCACGCATTAAACATGTAAGCAGGATTGATTGTTCACAACAACAGCGGTCCGGAAACTATCATATCTTGCGGCTTCTGCACTGTAATCCTCAATGACAGCTAATCAAATATCATTTGGTTCAGTAATCTAGCGATTAATGTGACATCGAATGTCAGCCCATTCAATTTCAACCGCAAAATTATGTGTTCTATGAATGATAATCACCTGTGCGGCTGATTGGTCACATTCATTACACAATCGCAACTGATCAATCAATCCATGTTTGTTCGAAATTTAATTTAGATGTCATAATCTGTGCGAATTACCGACACGTGTACAATTTGAATAGAATAGAATAGAATAGAATAGCTTTATTTCTCAGTATATGGTACATTGAGGTCTTACATTTAACATTGATTCACATATACTACCATTGCTGGTGTAGAAATATTAAATAAACTATGCATGCAAATCATAATCACTTACATTATAAAAACAGATTACAATGTTATTAATTTATTATACTAAAATTGAGCACTTGATTATTTATGATTGCAATAAAATAATAAAATAACAATGTCAAAAAAATAAATAAAATAAATAACCTAAAAATGCAATGTCAAAATTAACGATTACAATTACAATTTAGTTTATCAATATCAAAATTTTTGATTCAGAAATTCGTTCACTGAATAAAAACACTTGTCTAAGAGCCAAGAATAAATGTTACTTTTCAATTTATCAATTGGTAACATTCTGAGATCCGGTGGCAATTTATTATAAATTTTAATTGCCATACAGTAGACATTTCTTGTATATAAATGTAATCGTTGGGCCGGTACAAGCAATCTGCCTGGATTTTTGTTTTGCAGTCTAACTGAGATTTGTTCATTTACTGGAAACAAATGAGGGTATTTTTTAACAAATAAACAAATTTCAAATATATATAGGCAAGGGAGTGGAAGTATTTTTAATTCTTTAAATAATGGTCTGCAATGGTCGAGATATTCTGCTCCGCTTATGGCCCTGATACATTTTTTTTGTACAATGAATGTTCTTTCCACATCTACTGAATTACCCCATATAACTAGACCATAACGCAATACTGATGAAACATACCCATGATAAGCACTTAGGACTGTTTTTTTGCTGGATACCAGTCTTAGTTTTCTAAGGGCGTACACGAATTTATCAAGCTTGGTGCAAACTCTGTCTACATGTTCTTTCCAGTCCAGTTTGTTGTCAATTACTATACCCAAAAATAAAGCAGATTGTCCTGGTTCTAGAATTGAATTATTATGTCGTATTGTTACAGGTATCACTGTCGAATTACATGTTTGAAATTGAATTAATTTTGTTTTTTCAATATTAACATGAAGATTATTATCTCCTAGCCATTTCATTGCATTAATTGTGTAGGTATAATGTGAGTAGTTATTGGACAATATCACAATATGGTGGCTTTTAAGTTGATTTTGTATCGTTATAAGATAAAAAACAAGTTCAATAGAAGCCTGGTAAACGACTCCAGCAACACCGGTGACATCATAAGTTTCATATTAAGACACTATTTTGTCTTTTACTATCGTTAGTCTATGAAATTCTCAGTAGCAGCTCGGAGTCGCCCCCTATCACATGGCACCTAAACATACCGGCGAAATGTGGGGTTACATTAGTACACCTCTGCCTAACCCTTCGGGGAATACAGGCGTGATGGTATGAATATATGTACTATCGTTAGTGATTATAATCGTGAATACCGCCTTAATAGAATTTAACTTCAAACCAAAAGCGACTAAAATAGAACAAAAAGTCAATAAGGGCTGTATATTAACAACCTCCGTATCGTTTCGCCAAGAGAATAGCACAAAAGATAACAATCAAGGCCCATTGAACCGAAAGTAATTGATAGTATAATTTAACAAGAAAGGATGATATCTCACTGTCGGCATTCGCAATCTACTTCGACGGGAACAAATATCGGTAAATACGTCTTCCAATCTGATTGATCCTAAATATTTTTTCTTACTAATTATTTTGTGCCTACAAACGCTACAATGGTAATTTAAACAAACGTGTGCATTCGTATAGCGCAATAAAAAATGTATAACGGCCAGTAACAATCATTCAATCAATCCATCAATAAAAATAGTTTTAATTTAATATACAGGCACATAGGAAATGTCGAGTCTAGGTGCACGGTACCAAATTAGTCGTTTCCTATGGAGAACAACCGGCAAGAAACTCCATGGTTACTCTTTTAAATCATCGTTATTTACAATGATGTTTGTTACAATAACAATTATAATTGGATACTTACGTACAGACGCCAGCAGGTCAAGCTATCCAAAACTGTCAAATTTTCGCAATTCAATATGAACCTTATAATTTTGTATTAAAGTTGAAAATCAATCAAGGAAATTTGACAGATTGTGGTAGCTTGATGTGCTGGCCTCTGTACATGAGAGAACAATTTAGAAATGCTTCCGAAGATTAGGTACAATTAGAAGATTACAATACATTAATAACAGTTTACATGTTGTTTTAGATAATTACTCGGCACAAATCGGAGATTTAACGCGTACATTTTACCTACACATACTTAGCATGTCAAATAATGCAGCATATAACGTGTTACCTTTGTAACATAAATACATTTATTTTTATTTTGGATCGTTTAATTTAAAACATGTATTTTTATACATAAATATTCTCAAATGTATGCACGTTTTAAATTCGAAAGTTTGAACCAGAGGATTACATATTCGGGTTTGCGATAGCATGACACAGGGATGACCACCGCACCACCCGTCAACGTCATTCACATGTAGCCCCATTTTCATCCCATTAATTATTGACAAGAGTTCGTGGTCATTTCAGCGACATATAATGTAGCTTACAGCAATGTTGTTATTACGCATGTAGATTAACATTTTCTAAATGATTACTAAACCTAACGGTTGCGACCATGGACTGGAAATAGCTATATTTCACGAGTTCTAATCCAAAGCATGTCTCTTGTTTTTCAAAATTATGTATTTTAATACTAGTCACACTTATGACATATTATACCAACTCAGAGTAACATACAAATTCTGTTCCATTGAATAAAGCAATAAAATACTTATCATTAATATTAAATGGGCGGGGCACATAGCTCGTAGAACTGATGGCCGCTGGGGCAAAAAGGTTCTCGAGTGGAGACCACGCACCGGAAAGCGCAGCGTGGGACGGCCTCCAACGAGATGGACGGACGACCTGGTAAAGGTCGCGGGAAGTCGTTGGATGCAGGCGGCTTGTAACCGGTCCTTGTGGAAGTCTATGGGGGAGGCCTTTGTTCAGCAGTAGAGTTCCTGTGGCTGATATGATGATGATGATGGAATATTAAATTATCACTGGCTTACACTATAAAGGAACCGTACCTGCATACCTGAGAGATTTTTCTCGATGGCATGTAAAATGTGTCAGGCCGCACTAGTACACCGAATAGTGGCGTATACCCACCCTTCCAATTCTAGTCCTAGAGACCGAATTTTTCGGTTCCTAGGTATGGCAAATTATTATTGCGATGTTCTATTAAATTTTTATTAGGGTGGACTCTGGATTTGTGTCCAGTTATTGGTAGGTTACCCCCTATTATATTTGGCCTGAAAACATACCGGTGAACTACAAGCGTACACATTCAATACACCTTCTATCTGTCTCCTAACCCTATTTTTTATAGAACCGAAAATCCTCACGGATCAATTGCTACCTGGGGAGACGGCAGGGTATGTGGGACTCTTACCGATTAAAAACCGCACTTACCTTCACTTGCCCTAGTCATAACCATGGGATCTGTTTTGAAATTTGCCATGACTATCCCCTAACCCTGGGATACAGGCGTGATGGTAAGTTATATTGTAAATTTAAAAATACTTATAACATTATAATAACCTGCCTCATTAGTCTAGTGGTCCTAAGCGCGACTGCTACGCTAGAGGTCCTGGGTTCGATCTTCAGGTCGAGCAAAGTGTTATTGGGTTTTTCTATGAAAATCTCAGTAGCAGCTCGGAGTCTGGATTTGTGCCCAGTTAATGGCAATAGGCTCGCCCCCTATTACATGGGACCTAAACATACCGGCGAAATGTGAGTGTATATTAGTACACTTCTGCCTAACCCTTCGGGGAATACAGGCGTGATGGTATGTATGTATATTTAAAAATATCATTTTTTTAAACTGTTTCACAATAATTAACGATACACAATTTTCATTTCAACCACAAGTTGATACCACATCGGAAACAGATGCAGATATATTCTTTGTTAAACAGTTAAAAAATGCAAATACTTTTTAACGTGCGTGGATATGAAAGTTTGATTAAAAAAATTTTGAAAATAAAATACAATCGTAGGCAACTCATTTGAAATGTTACTTCAATTGATACTTTGTGTTGTGTTCCTAACGGTGAGCAAAATTACCAGTGCTCAACGAGGATAAGTTGTGTTGGCTTGAGACTTTGACCCCCAGACTGCCAATCTAACTTTCCTCCTTCGTTTTACAGGGTCATGAACGCTGTAGTGATACCTCTGGTGTAGCAAGCGTCTGTAGGCTACGATAACAGCTTACCATCAGGTGAGCGGTGGGTGTTTTGTCACATAGTAAATGTTATGTGTCAAAACTTATCAAAACACGGACATAAACAATCTTTATTTAAACACCGACGTTTAATTAGCAGCCTGTATACTGTCCTTTGTACATGGTTGGCCGTACATGGTCTTAATTTAACTTATCACACGTTATTAATTTAATGTATTAAATTTGTTGAGTTTGATGAGATTTAAGGAAATAATAAAGTGTTAAAATTCCTGTAGGTATCCTTAATCCGCAGTTTAGAGAGACTACACAGGCATACCTGTCGCTTGATGGAAAGTAATCATGGTGACAAGTAAACACTACGAAACAGACAACAATATAGAGGTGATCGTTGATAGTTTACACAATGCATATAAAGGGACTATTAGGTACAACGGTCCAGCCTAAGACGTAGACTACCTACATTGCCTCAGACTAGTTACGATTGTGTATTTGCTATCAACCATCAGGCTCCAATGGCTATATAAAGTAATTGATTTCGGATACCGTGGTTCAATTTGTGCAATGCCTGCTTGCTAAGTGTATAGTGCACCTTACATAGAGGCATTATACGTTAAGTAAATGGAAGAATTATTAATTAAATCATTTTTATAAGGTACATAACTAATTCAATTCAATTCATTTATTAAACAGACAACTTTAGTCCACAATCATTGTTAGTAAAACTTACACTGTGTTTAGTACATTTCATATTAATTAAAATTAAAATTATTATGTTCACACTATTATTTATTTTAAAAAATTTTTGAAATTAGAATTCATGTAAATTAAAAAAAAAAATCAAGTTCTTATAAAATTTAAGGTATCAATCATAAATAAATTAAATTAATATTAAAAGGTATAAACTAAAAGGTATAGATTTTCCTTTAACATTCTTTTTCTTTATAAGGTCTGTTTATACCCGAACTTCTATAAATATACTACCAAAGAAGAGTTATACAGTCTATCATAACTGACAGAAGGGTAATGGTTCCTTGATATTCAGGTAAATATAAAAGTAAAACCTTAACAAGTCCTGTGGAAAAAAAACGATACTTTTAATACTCAAAACTAATATGAACTAGAATTTGAACCTTAAACCTATTAGAAACACGCGCATGCGTCAGGATTACAAGCTAAACATTGTCGTATATTAGCTGTGAGTAATTGCTAGCTTAGCGACACAATGTGGTCCTTCTGGCCGTCACGCGGAGTTCGGCCACAAATGTGAAGCTTGCAGCAGGCGGAACTCTTGTTTACTAAAATGGCGCAGAAAAATGTTTAGTCTGTAGTTTCAAGGATGTGCCCTAACAGGGGTTGCATAGGGGGGGAGGATTCTAGGGTGGTCTATAAAGAGGAAACAGTGTACAATCAATACAATAAACAGGGTACAATCAATTAGATGGTGTTACAATAATTAGAGGTTAAATAAATTAGGTACAGATAGTAGTAATATAATGCCTTGGAGAGCACGTAAAGCCGTCGGTCCCGGTTGTTATACTGAAACCTATGACAGTCGTTAGTGGCAGTCAGAATCTTTAAAAGCCTGACAACCAGTCTATCCCCAGGATCGGTATTGCTTAGCCGCAGTTGGTTAGACTGGAAGCCGACCCCAACACAGCTGAGAAAAGGCTCGGAAGATGATGTAATTACTCGTAGAGTTCTCGTTCATAATCTGGCTAAAGATAGCATTGTAAATATTCAGTATTGTACATTGTCAAAGTTTCTAATGAATCATCAATAAAATCAAAATTTTCAAACATAGATTGATATGTATTTTATTTAGCTCGATACCTATTCTTTTGTCTTAACTGAAAATGATTACTAGCTTAGTTACATTTTGGTCCTTTTAGCCGCCACATCACGTCATAAATGAAATTATATTTATTTTATGTAAATAGATTTTTTTAAAGACACACAAGACAATGTTTTGATTTCTTATGCTAGAAGGCATTTTTTCTGAGAAAAAACACCTAAACAAACTCATGGTCTCTTTTAAATTCCAAACATAATAATATCAATTAAGTGAGTGTCACATATTTGGCAGTCGACGTAAAATGTAGACTGCGGCTTGCAGCAAGACCGCCGACCACCGACGACAACCTTGTTAACCAAAATGTAGTAAGACAAACTATTAGTTATTGTAATGTAATAGAGACCATATTATAGTTCTACGTGGAATCTATCATAAAGAGAAGGTGAGGTATACGCTATGGTTCATACTTATTATGAGGAAACTTTATCGTTTATATTTTATCTTAGGTGAAAGTAATAGTTAGCTTAGTAACATGCACTGGTCCTTCTAGACGACACACCACTTGAGCTGGGGTCATGGCGAATTTCACGGATCCCATGGCTGTGACTATAATAATAATAATAATAATTTATTTCAGACTCATTTGTCCATAGAGTGTTAGTACTACATATAACTTACGCACTATGTTAGTAATAAAAGTGATACAGAAACAAAACAAGATAACTTCGTCTATTATAATAATTATATATATAACTATAGGGGAAGTGAAGTCATGTGCGGATTTTAGTCGGTACGAGTCTGACATACCTTGGTACTACTCCAGGACGATCCATGAGGATTTTACGATCTAAAAAAAAGGTGACACGCCACGCCACTTACTTCAACAGCTTACACTGGTCAGAACACTTTCATGTTAATAATAATGGTGTAAGAAAAACTGTCTACTATGAGTATGACTAACCATAATGATTAACATGCCTGTATTCCCCAAAATGTTAAGTAGAGGTGTATGTTCAGGTCAGTCAGTCAATTCTAGTCCACAGTGCCAGACTATATTTTAAAATTAATATGATTTACTAATAGTAACGCTAGAAACAAGTTCTTGGAAGAACGATTTCATACAAGAATACTCTCCAATTATTTTTCTTTTACATTATTTTAACAAGCTCTCTATGGAGAGTATACGCGTTTATTCACTAGCGCCTTGTTTCTCCCTTAACGATATATCGAATTTCTTGTTCAACAGAATCTTTGTCTGCAGTGTCTCATGCTGCATTCCTCGACATCAGAGGGAATTACTCACTAGACAATCTTTTCACAAATCACTTCTTATTAATCTCATTCGTGTTTATCTGTGTGTTCCTTATGTATTATAAGTATAATAATATAATAATGGTCAATTTTTACCGTTTTTCACCGTTTAATCCCAAACTAAGCAGAGCTTGTACTATGGGTACTAGACAATGGATATAATACTTATATATATTTTTTCTTGTAAATGCATACTTATAATACAGAAACACCCACCCAAACATAAACACTTATGTTCATCACATAAATATTTGTGTCTTGTGGGAATCGAACTCACGACCTCGTGATCAGCAGTTCGACACGTGAACGACTAGACCACAGACGTCGTCAATTTTTTTTAGCTCAATGATTTTATTTTAGAACCGTGTAGGATAGTGTTTTTAAACAAAAGGCCCATGTTTTGCAACACTGAAATCAAATTACTTTTCGTTGACATGTTGCAGTTAGAAATGTGTTGTATGACAAAAAACTCGTCACTTACAGAATAAACTAGAGTGCTATAGTTTGGGAATTGAAAAATACTACATATTATCACGCCTGTATTCTCCGAAGCCAGTAACCTAGTTCGCCGGTACGTTTAGGTCCCAAAAATGACGTTAACTACTACTACAGTTTGGAACTGCTTCTAAGAATTTTAAAGAAAACACTTATAAGCAACACTTTCCTCGACTTGGAAATCGAACCCAAGGCCTCTTACTTAGCAGTAATGCTTACAACCGCAATATTAATTAGGCAGTCTAGTATTATATTCAAAATATACGCGTCGACTTGAGAACCTCCTCCGTTTTTTATTTCGTCGGTTGAAAATACTGTGGGGTAAAATTTGGCTGCCGTCTGAAAGCCCTTTTCCTTCCCCTGGATGCAGGTCTAAAGAGGTCAAGTTGAATTACCTTTTTGGCATCCGGCCACAATTACCGTCCATACTTCCCATGGGTCCCACTAAGGGAATAGCTGTGGAATAGCCAACAGCTTAATAGTATGAGTTATGATAACATCTTGATGATGCCGTCTATGGTCTAGTGGTTTGCGTGTCGGACTGCTGAACACGAGGTCGTGGGTTCGATCCCCATAGAACACAAATATTCATGTGATGAATTGTGATGAAAATGAATTATTTGTGTTTGTCTGGGTGTTTCTTATGTATTATAAGTATGGTATTTACAAAAAAAAAGTATTTAAGTATTACCCATTGTCTAGTACCCATAGTACAAGCTCTCCTTAGTTTTGGACTAGATGGTGCTGTGTATAATTGTCCAAAAATATTTATTTTTATCTTATTGCAGTGACCTAATGAATATTTAGATCAGAAAAGTTATATTACTAATAATAAATATGTCTTGTTAATCTGTGAAAGGTTTTTTTCTGATTTTTTTTATTGAAAATATAATAAGTAAATAACATAATAGCAATAATATTTATGTAACATGTCAGGCTTAAAAAATCAGTGCAAATGTAAAAATTTTATAGCTAGAGATAATAATAGCTAGTAATAACTACTTATTTTTTATTTTTGAATTTAATTTCTATTTATCAAAGATACTCTTTCATGTACTCATTCATGAAGTTTTGTTTTATTTCGCATTTAAGCATGCTGAGCATTTTCTAAAGTTATAACGAGCTGCGACACAGCCTGCAATATCGAGTTTCTTTTCAACAATATTTATAACTTTAGAGCTATCTATATCTTACTAAAACAACATACCTCAACCTTCTATTAAACAACTTTGTTTGAAGAAAACACGGCAAGTTTTTCAATATTTAATACTGCACCGGCACCAATATATTAGCAGTAATTTATGTAAAAAGTTCCACAGTGTGCAAGCACTAGCCGATGGGAGCAAGTGCATTACACAAACACCACTAGAGTTCGTTATTGGCCGACTTCGAAGTCGGAACATCGGATCACTCGCCACATACAAACAACACTGCTTTGTACGACAGTAGTAAGTGGGACATGCTTGTAGATTAAATTTACTGTGTGTTTTTATAGATATATGATACTTAGTACATAATGATTATTATATGTATATTGTGAGTATGTAGGTAATTAAATTACTATAAAATAAATAATACAATCGTTTCTTGTCCTTTTTCCCAATTAATTTGGGGTCGGCTTCCAGTCTAACCAGAAGCGGCTGAATATCAGTATTTTACACGAAGCGACTGCCATCAGACCTCCGCAACCCAGTTTTTGGGAAAATATTTAGTCTGAATATTATATTTTCGGTCGAGCAATGGTAGGTTTTGGGATTTTCTATGAAATATTTAGTAGCAGATTTATGTATGTAGTTAATGGCAATAACCCCACTACCAGTTATTGGGGACCCAAAAAGATATTGACGAACTGTTGGTTTGTAATTAATATCCTCTGCCTAATCCTTTGTGGAACACAATAGGGATTTAGGGGGTATAATATGAGGAGGACCAGGGTGCGTTTTGTTTAAAGAATTGTTCAAAACTAAGAGCTACAACAAAGCTATTAATTTCATTGAAGATTACAATTTTCTTTAAATTGAATCGAATCGTCATTTTTATATATTTTTGTAATTAGTACCATAAGTTTGTTGTTTACTATTCGTAAAAAATAGGCATTATGCACAAAAATAACAATATTTCATTTCAAAATTTGTCACCATAATGTCTATTAAGGGCTATACACCAAGTTGTTTGCAAAGTACCCTTTAAGAGGTTACGCTATTTGGACAAAACCCGTAAAACTTAATTACGTTTGCGCATAAATATTACTTAAGCAATTTGGACATGTGTGTGTAGCTGCTTAACAGCCTTAATATTACTCTGTTTAAACTTGTGTGTGTCTAAGTTCTTAGTCAGTTGTAATTTGGCCTGCTTTAGATGCGGGCTGGGCCGACCTATTTCTTGTTTGTGCTAACTTTAATGTCACCAAGTTTGATCAAATAGACACAAACTATTGGAAGCCGATACGTTAGTGCTTAACTGCTGTTTGAATTTTAGCGTTATACAGATTAGGTTAAAGAGTTTAACTTTATTCTAGCTTGCAATACTTTAGGATCTAGGGACAATCTATGAAGTTGGATTTGACAGCTGTAAAAATACTTTATGTAGTGAGGGCAAAAAAATCGGTTGCTTTAACACCCGATTCTTGAGATATACAATCGATTTAAAATAATTAGAGTTGTAATCGACAATACTGTTTAGATTGCTTAAAACTGATTAAATATCAAAATAAAAATATGTGTGATTATGTCTAATAATACAGTAATTATCAAAATAATACCTAATTTACCTCTGTATTAAATGAAATTCGATTTACAACGATTTTATTCGGTCAAAAAACGGCTTTTAATAGTTTTTGAGTACATTTTTACAATACAAAGTTAATCTTGATGCTTACGAATTATACTCGTTGTTACAGTGTATGGTTATCATAGTAATTAATTAGGATTATGAATTTGATTTTTTAATTTCTTACGTAGACATTTATACAGAGTTATCGCGTCATGTAAAATTAGAAATGTCAAATCGAACTTCTTAGATTGTCACGAGTATAATATGTACAGACGCCAGCAGGTCAAGCTATCCAAAAAAGCCTTTAATACAAAGCAGTAAGGTTCATATTCAGAACCTTACTGCTTTGTATTAAAGTTGAAAATCAATCAAATAAATTTGACAGATTGTGGTAGTTTGATGTGCTGGCCTCTGTACATTATCGTTTGGCCACAGAATATTTGGCAATGCGATGCTACTAACATATACGAACTCGGCAGAAGAATCCACCACAGGATTTATTTTTGATAAAAAAACTCTCATCCTATACTTCCAAGATAATCTATAAATACTTCAACAAAGCAAACGCTTCAAATATATCATTATTTCCAGGTTTTCATAAGCTAGCTGGGAGGCGAGAAAATATCTTTCCTACCAGTGTACGGAACGGAAGCGGCGGAACGTAGGAAATCGAGTGCTGTACATAGCTTTATTTATTTTAACGTCATGTCTTGTACATCCGGAAAAACAATCGTTTGCTCCATCTACTGATAGCGTTCTAATATATAGCTTTTGTGCTCACGATTATTAAGATAAATATCTCTTCGTTACTTGTGGAAATAGATAATGGTGTTCTTGTTTTTGCCCTTGATAGATGGCGCTGTAGAGACATGATTTAATGTAGAGGGAAGGAATATTCTGAGATTTATATTGGCGAGTGTATGATAGGTACCTAGTCAGATATTAACTTTATATTCTATGTTGTTGTGTCTATTATTAATATCTAATTATGACTTGCTTAGACGGTGAACATCGTGAGGAAACCTGCATACCTTAGAGATTTTTATCGACGGTTTGTGTAGTCTGCCAATCCGCACTAGGCCGGCGTGGTGGACTATAGCCTAATCCCTCTCAATATGAGAGGAGACCCGTGCCCAGCAGTGGGACAGTATATGGGTTGATGATGATGATGTTGTCGTGGGGTTACAGGAGGGTTCGTGGCTAAGTAATACTGCGGTGAACAACCGTTTCGCAAGGTTAAGCTGGGCTAGCCGTAGTCGGTATTGATGGGTGACTATTTCTAACAAATCGAGACCCTGCCGTACCTCGGAGAATATGTAAATACATATACATCATTTCTGACAACCTTTGGATATTCTGTATTGGATTGCGGGTGTCTGGAGCCAACCCCAACATGTTTAGAGATATTTTTTTTATTCTACTAAGGTGGCAAACAAGCATACGGCCCACCTGTAAACGGTTACCGTAGCCAATAGACGCTTGCAACACCAGGAGTATAACTGCGCGTTGCCGACCCTATATTGAAAGAAGAATAGTTGGGTTGGCAGTATGAGGGTCAAAGTGCCTCCCACTGCCAACACAACGTTTCCTCGTGGAGCACTAGCAAACTTGCTCATCGTAAGAAACACAACACAGCTCAAAGCAGGGTTATTTTACTTCGATTTTCTGCAAAGCGGAAGTACTTCCCCAGTCGGGAAGCTCCAATTTGAGTCGAATTACTCTCACTATGCCCTTCCTCTTTTAGATATAAACTGGTTATCAGGCTTTCGGGTTTCTGATTACCACTATCAACGGTTGTGCATAAAATGTTATGTAGGTAATTAAGATATTAGTAGGTAAGTCGTGCACTGAGCTTGTAACAACCAATAACAAAAAACTTTATACCTACAGCCATAAAAAAGAGACAAAGAAAAGAAACCAAAAAACTGATACAATCTTATTAACAAGGAAATGTAATAAACGTATATCTAATTTGTATGGCGAGACAACGGAATCGTTGCTAAGTGACATCCGTCGCTATGTCAATTAGGCTGCCCTCTCCCGGCTTGTGAGGAGGCGAATGTGCACGATAATTAGTGTAGTCTGCGGTAGTATGCCTGCAATACACTGAAGGTATCCGAGCAATGCTTCTTAGTACCTGGATTATATAGTGCCGACGGAATTACACGTGCATGTATAAAGTTTTACGCAATTTGTAGTGCAGTATTAAATTATCCTGGAAAATGCAAAGACAGAGGCCAACTCATCAAGCCACCACAATCTGTCCAATTTCTTTGATCAATTCTCAACTTTATTACAAAAGTATAAGGTTCATTTTCAATTGGAAAAAAATTACAGTTTTGGATAGCTTGACCTGCTGGCGTTTGTACCTACAACAATGTCCTACTATATTATACACTAGCTGTTGCCCGCGTTTTCACTAGCATCCTTAAAGATTTTTTACATCAAAATCGGTTGAGCGGTTTAGGCGTGAAAGTGTAACAGACATACAGACGCAAAGACATACTTTCTCATTTATGATGTTAGTAGGGATAGGACATACCATCATGCTTGTACACCCACAGTTTATTGGTGTTTAGGTCCCATGTAATATGGGGCGAGCCTATTGCCAATAACCGGGTACAAATCCAAACTCCGAGTTGCTACTGAGAATTTCATAGAAAAACCCAATAACGCTGCTTGAACTGGGAAAAGAATCCAGAGCCTCTAGTGTAGCAATCGCGCTTATGACCACTAGACTACCGAGGCGTTTATATCACACCTCTATATATAATACCTCTTATGATTTATGTTTAAGTGTGTCTAGAGATGGGCTTTAGATAATGCCACCTGTCATGTATGAAGTGAAGTTCCGGCGAGTTGAATGTATTGAATTTCAACAACAATAGCACAGTTAACTGACAACTGTTTCTATGTACAACGGTTATATTGAAACACGGAGTAGAGGAGGAGAAATGTATGATAAGAATCGATGTCATTTACTGAAAGTTACGACGATTCGATTGTCACGGTAACCGATTCTTGATTCAATGAATAAATATTTAAAGTTTATGGCCCGTAGATAGATAGCTTTCTTATAAAAAAGTAATACTTTTTTTAAGCATAACGTATTTTTTAAAGTAAATAATTTAAAAAGTATTATTTTCTATCGGTATGCGGGTTCTTAAACGGACCTATGATGCTGAGATTATTTTAAATAGAAATATAAAGCACTAAGATACTTAATTATTTTTAGTTCCTTGTTATTTTTGTTTTATTATAAATATACAGGTATGCCTCGTTGACGTTGCAACACCTTTTTTATATTTTATTTTGTAACAAACCTTTGAGACTTTTCACCAAATCGCACATTAAAGTTTCATCGTAATCAGATGAAGAAATGAAATCTAATGAATGTAGATATAAGAACGCATAAATAATGAATAAACATAATATCATCACAATGTATATTTCGATAACAAAAAAAAGATTTGAATAAATTTGGGAATCGAATTCAGGATCTCTAGTGTCCTGTTACGGTCATGGAAAATATCAAGGGAAGGCAAGTATTTTAGTCGCTAGGAGTCCGATGAGATTGTTGTGCTGCCTCTTCTTCCCAGCTAAAACATAAGGAAGCGGTGAAAGGCGTTTCGGAGGTCTTAATGTAAAAATTACGTTCAAAAAGTACTACCTACGACTTTGAAAGACTAAGACTTCTAGCGTATGAGTCGTGCGTAGGACCACTAGAATAATGAAGCAGTTCAAACTTGTCACGGATAAATTATCACGTGATACGTAACATTTTACGCATGTGACGTTGAGTTAAGAGAACTTTAATATCACACCAGTGCCTCAACATTCAGTATACATTAAAAAGTTGCCCGCGTCGGCCAAAGCGGCTCAGCACAAAACTTCAGAAATTATACCTTTGGGCCACGATAATTTCCTTTCTAATGCTCAAGTTGAGAACTCTTCAAAAAAGTTTCGGGACTTCTCGTGGATTCCATTTTTATTTCTTATAAATCTAGAAGAAAATAGAATTTATGGCATCCTCTTAACTTTAAGGGAGCAAATGTTAAGTTAATTATGAAGTTTTTTTTGTTTCCGGATTCATTTGAGCGGTTATTAAGAGGTAATATCCTACTTTAATAATGTAACAAGATAATAATATTGTTTCTCCAAGGTAATAATTCCATTTCAATTTCAAGGTAAGCAGTGATAGTAAGATAGTGGTATGACCATTGGACTGCCAAGTCGAAGGTCTCGAGTTCAAACCCAAGGCAGGCACCTCTGACTTTTCGAATTCATATGCGTATTCATAATTAATTATCACTCGCTTAAACGATGAAGGAAACATCGTGAGGAAATCTGCATACCTTAGAGATTTTTCTCGACGGTTTGTGAAGTCTGCCAACCCGCACTAGGCCAGCGTGGTGGACTATAGCCTAATCCCTCCCAATATGAGAGGAGACCCGTGCCCAGCAGTGGGACAGTATATGGGTTGATGATGAAGGTAATATTTATTTTGCCTTTTGCTTTAAGTACGTAAGAATATGGACAACCTCATCAGTCCAGTGGTATAGAGAGAGTGGTCTGTTAGCCTAGTTCTTTTTTTCATAGTACCTACGACAAAACCCTCATGGATGATTCGGCCCTGCGAAGGCGGCAGAGTATCTGGGACTCGTACCGACTTAAAACCACATTTATTGTACAGAAAACAGTGCACAGTTTATTTAATATTTCTACACCAGCAATGGTAGTATATGTGAAGCAATTCTAAATGTAAGACGTCAATGTCCAGAGGCCAGCACATCAAGCTACCACAATCTGTCAAATTTCTTTGATAGATTTTCAACTTTAATTCAATGTTATAAGGTTAATATTCAATTGGGAAAATTTGACAGTTTTGGATAGCTTGACATGCTGGCGTCTGTACCATATACTGATAATTTAAGCTATTCTATTCTTTTCTAAAATCCTCATAGATCATTCGCCACCTGGGGAGGCTGCAGGGTATTTTACCCCACATTTGTGATAATGGGATCCGTGAACTTCGCTATACCACAGGCTTCGGTCTAGCTGTCGCGGAAGCTAGAGGTCCTGAGTCCGATTGCCAGGTCGAGTAGTGTTATTGGGTTGTTCTACAAAAGTCTAAAAATATTAATGAGTGTAACTTATACTAGGGTAGATCGAGGGTATTCACAGAAAACTTCGAGTACATACATGCGAAATGTTAGCGGGTTGAATTTTTCTAGGAAACCTATCAAAGCATAGAAACGTTTTTCCTATGCCATAATCCTCAACGTCTGAGACGGAAAAATACTGGCAGTATTTCTAAATATTCAATCAATTTTCAGCCCTAAAACCGGTTCGCATGTGGTTCGAAACCCTTACCACGAAGTCCAGACTGCAGTCTTTTTATCCAACTTTTATTTTGAAACAACTTCTAGGAACTATGTCGTGCTCGCGTGCCTTCGTACATGTAATGCACTTTCCTCTAAGTAAATTGTATGGAAGCTAGATTTTGTTTTATTCTTTCTCTCACAGTCTGACGGGGGACATTAATCTCTCACGTCCTGCTTTCTCGCTCATTAGACAGGGAACGTAAAAAAAGGTACGGAAGGGATTGAGATAACATACACGATACAAATTAAAACAAGAATATATTTTTCATTTGGTGGCTTAGCTTATGTAGCTTCAGCTATATTTGTTTTTATGTATTTCAGAGATCTTGGAATACAACTTACTGTGTAGCAGCTCGGAGCTCGAATTTGTACCCGGTTGTAGTGATTGGTGACCCCCTTAAACCAATCTAAGTGTGGACATCAGTAGGTACCCCTCCGTTTAACCCAGGATGTAGGATGCTATGTGTATCCTGTCATGGTCGTGGAATGTCACGAATCCTGATAAACGTGTCATATAAGGCAGAAGACAAGTGCTGTTTTTATTCAATAGGAGTCCGATATACCCTGCCGCCTCCCCAGCTGGTGGAGCATCAATGTTGATTTACCGTACGATTAACAAAGAAGATGCTATATGTATGTATGTGAAAACAATACAAAGATGACTACTTAATAGTCTACCCTAGTTTATTGGCAAACAATTTACAATTTACACAGATGTTGAACTCTGACACCCAAGCTAAGATTGAACTTGTGTTATGGGTATCGGGCTCGCATTTTAATGACATTAAGTTTGTAACATTCGAAGAAGCGTGTACAACAATATAACTATTATATGTGTTTGTGTGTGTGTGTGTATGTGTTTGTATGTGAGTGTGAGGGTATGTATATGTGTTTGCTATGTATGTAGTTAACTGTTGTGATTGAATAGTAAGTAGTCCTTCAGTCTTCTCATATGTGAGAGTCATTAACCACTTGCTCACTCTTTTTTTGCATTCGAATGTATTTAGAGCGTATATGTTACAGTCCTTATTAACTGCGTTGTATATACGGCTACTAAGTACACGAAAATGTCGTTCTGCATCATCTCTCGCATCTATAATCATCAGCTCTTATCGCGCTCAAATAAAAGAAAATACCTTAAATACTCGTATAATCTTTTGCAACGATTGAAAATTATTTTATGCTGTGTGTAAAGAGGCCAGCACATCAAGCTCCCCAATTCGTCAAATTTCTTTAATAGATTTTCAACTTTTATACAATATAATGAGGTTCATGTTCAATTGAAAAAATTTGTCAATTTTGGATAGCTTGACTTGCTGGGGTACATTCGTGGTAAGATTTTTGTCAGACGACAATAATGTAAGAGGATAGTAATCGGAATACTCTAAGTTTTAATGTCTAGGCACTATAAAATATGCAAGCTCACGATCCCAAACCATGCGTGAAACCAAAGAAAATTTAACGCTCGACAACTTAATATGTTCATAAAAGTGGCCGGGAAGACGCATAAACACGGAATAGGGTTGTGCAGTTGTTTACAGCACACCTGGGAAATTAATTACAAAAATATATGTAGCGTTTTGGCTCAGCCGCGCTGCCGGTGTATACTTTAGTTAGGCGAGTAAAAATGTGGATATTTGTATTGCTTCCTTGGTTATTGTTAGGTTGAAGGTAATGGAAGGGTTATGTTGTATAAAACGTACCGTGTGTATTTTGCTGATCATTTTATTATATTTATAAAAACGCAATGGCCAATGACTAAAATTTTTACCTTATAAATTGTTTATTATACAGGGTGGAAGTAACTACTCTTTGCAAGGTTGAATTTGAGATTTGTAAATGATGAACCTGTATTTTTTAGATGTTGAATAAAGATTTCCTTGTTAAGACGGTGTCGGGTAAAACTTTATAAACTCAAGTAGATTCTTCACACAAATTTCAATTCAGTACTTAACAAATCAAAAAACAATAACCAAATAAAACCATTTCTGCTTATACAAGGAAAATGTTCTACAATTTAAAATACAACAAGAAACTCTTTAGCGTTTATGCTGGCCTGGTACACGTAGCAATTATTGGGATTTAACATAGTTCGTTGCTAACTTATAATCTAGTTGGAAGTCCTCCACGAGGCGTACTAAACCAATCGATAAGAGTTAGCTGCTGTTAATACTCTAGACGCTAAAAAACTTGTTATCAAATAGAAGGGCTGAAATAATTTACCGATTCTTAGCTTTTAAATCGAAATAGTTTTTCTTGTTTGTTTTAAATGTACACTAAAGTAACTAAAGATTTGATGTAAAGGCATTTATAGATTAATTACTCATCATCTACCTCCTAGGCTCTTCCCAACTATATTGAGAGCATTCATTCTTACCCGATGCGGCTGAATATCACTACTTTAAACTCATGCCTTACACTTGCATTCACAACAACAACAGCCAGATTTTAAAAACAGAACTGGATTTGCAAATCGAACTCCTTCCATCTCCCCTCGAAAACTCGAACGTTATCAAACAACGAAAGAGATGCTCATAAATTCGGAGAGGCCTTTTTGCTGTAATGCCTTTCATATTTCTCCCGAAGCACACTGCGGGTGCCGTTCAAATAAATTACGGCCATCAATAAAAATCTCAGCGTGGAGATCCTACGACTTATTTAATTTATATTCCATCAGAGCCATATTTATCAAATATCGAAGCTTTTTGTGTGATGTTCGGATTTTAAACGGCGAAACCATTTTATTGGTTTTTTATGTGCCAAACGTTCTGTATTTAAAAATCATGGGCTTTCCATTCCGTATAGAGATATTTTTAGTAAACTATTATTCTGGGTAATATTAGCTCAGTTTAGTTCAATGACAATGGGATTTCTTTGTTCGTTTTGCGTTAAACGATGCTTCGACTAATATCAGTCTACCTATCTAAATCTCGCAATGGGCCGCTGCAGTCAACTGGTAAAACTGTGTCTAGTTTACTAGGAATGTACACACATTGCCTATATCACACCAGCGCTCGAGCCGAATAACCTCTCTAGTATTGTTGTCTGGTCAACACAACCTCATCGCTCGGTTGACCGAATCTTGATCAAAGTCTGATCAAGATTATAATAGCTCATAGGGTTTAGGCAGAGTGGTTTCGGAACCATGTAATATCACAACTGCGAGATGTACTGAAAATTTGAAGAATAAAAATCAATATTACTTTCCTGGAATAGACTAAACTGTTAAACTATTTACCTAGTATTTATTTATACTAGTTCTAACTCTGTGAGTACCGCACTAGTAGCTAGGATGCCTTTTGAGCTATATTGTCTACCCTTTAATTAGAAATCAGCCTAAACATATATCACAGTATAAGCTTAATCAGTCGTATTGCTTGATATCGCTATGAGCAGCCAGCTATTAGTTAAGGATCGAAGCATGTAGCAGGCATTAGGCGAGTTATACATAGGTACGTCTCGTTCGAATAACTACAAAATCACACAATAATGATAGCATTAATCCAAACTGTAGAATTATAAAATATAATATATAATATATAATATAATATAATATAATATATATTATATTATATTATATATTTATATATATAATTTTAACAATACTGTACCAATCAATGCAGAAAAACTTAACAGAAAAGTTTTACCACGTCAGGTTTTTAAAGATAGAGTCATAGCAAGAGGCTTGTGGCTAAATTATAACTCCAGATGGACAAGGTTAAGCTTTCTAAGTCTGTGGATGATGGGTGACCTTTATTAGCAAATCAAGACCACTTTGTGCTTCGGAGAGCACGCAAAACCGTCGCTTCCGGTTTTCATACGATCACCTACGACAATTAGTAGTGGTAGTCAGAAGCCCAAAAAGCCTGACACCCAGTTTATCCTTCGGATTACGGTACGCCCAGGGTTGCGGATGTCTGATGGCAGTCGGTTTGTGTAAAATACTGATGTTCAGCCGCATCTGGGTTGACTAGAAGCCGACCTCAATATAGTTGGGAAAAGGCTTGGAGGAAGAGGATGAGTCATATAGTCCGCATCCAACGGAGAGCGATTCGAATCGTCGACTACCATGATATTTCAAACCGGCTAAGCCCGTTGGCACTGCGTAGAGATGTGGCCTTGCTATGCATCTTCTATCGCATATACTATGGGGAATGCTCCGAGGAACTGTTCTGATTGATCCCTACTGCCTCTTTCCGCCATCGTTCTACGCGACAGCAGTTCAATCCCTATCATCTAGATGGTTGGCAGTCCACTACTGTGCGTTTATCTAGAAACATTCTGCCTCGCACAACTAAACTGTGGAATGAACTGTCGCCTGCAGTATTTCCGGACCAATATGACCTTCAAAACTTCAAGAAAAGAGCGTACTCCCTTTTAAAGACCGGCAACGCGCTTGTGACTCGTCTGGTATTGCGGGTGTCCATGGGCGGCGGTAACCGCTTACCATCAGGCGATCCGTCTGCTTGTTTGGCCCCTATCTCATAAAAAAATGGGCTTTAAGTAGACCCGGCCCAGCTGTGTCAATTATATTCGTCATACAAACTAGCCGTGTGTCACTGGCATGGAGGCAATGCTATCTGCTAATTGCTCAGACCACCTTCGGCTAGACCACAGTGCGGTTCCAATACAAAAGCCCTATTGAAGTGTAATGGTGAGGTTTAATACGTAAAACGAACCGGACTCCATGCTGAACGGACGATTTCAAATTGATTAGTATCGTCGCTACGCAAACTAAACTGATATTATAGGTAAGATATGTTACTTATGTAGAAGATTAGAGATAATAGATTCATTGTATTGACGACGGCTGCGGGTTTGATTCTCACAGGACACAAAGATTTATGAGACGAACAGCGGTGTTTGTGTTGGTTTGGGTATTTCTTATCTATTGTAAGTTTGTATTTGCAAAAAGTATCATCATTGTTTAGTACCTACCAGTAGAAGCTCTGCTAAGTTTGGGACTAGATCATCATCATCAACCCATATACTGTCCCACTTCTGGGCACGGGTCTTCTCTCATATTAAGAGAGAGATTAAGCTATAGTCCTAGGGTTGGCAGACTTCACAAACCGTCGAGAAAAATCTCTAAGGTATGCAGGTTTCCTCCTGATGTTTTCCTTTACCGTTTAAGCCAGTGATAATTAAGTATTAATACGCACATAAACTTTCGAACTGGATACCTTTGACTTGACAGTCCAATGGTCATATCACTAGGCTATCACTGCGTATCACTGGGACTAGACTGATGGTGTAAAATGTATCATATTATATTTATTTATTTTAATAAGCATATAAAAAAGCAAATAAAAGGCTCAAAAGCGAGATCATAATAGCACCATAGCTTAGATTAAGAAGCGGAAAACTTACAAAAATGGACTTTGTGCCAATTATTTTCGGTCAAACGAATCATCATTTGATCAAAAACCATTTGGATCAAAGGCGAACATTTACCTCGATCTGAATGAGTTTTTTTATACCACTAAGGTGGTAAACAAGCATACGGCTCTTCTGATGGTAAACGGTAACCGTAGCCTATATAGGCTTACAACGCCAAGGGTATCATTTGTACGTTGCCGACCCTGTAAGACGAAAGAATAAATAGTCAACTAACAGTATCGTTGGCAGTATAAGGGTCAAAGTCCCCCCACTGCCAATATAACGTTTCTTCGTGTAATAATGGCAACATTGTTTATTGTTAGGAACACATAGCTCAAAACAGTCTGCAGTGTTATTTTACTTCGATTTTCTGCAAGGCGGAGGTATTTCCCAAGTCGAAAATCTCCAATTTGAGTGGAATTGCTCCCACTACTTCTCAGAATAATATGTCGAAAACCCTACTTCTTTCATTTTAAGATTTTAATATGATTTTTTATAAACAACTGTTTTTTATTCTACTATATTTAACCAAAATGTATGTCCAAGAATATTACACGGAAAGGGTTGAAAATTCATCGGTGCTTACGTTATACCCGTCTTGGTATATAGATACTGCTTCATTTTATCTCATGTTGCCGTAAGGGAAAGCTAAATCCGGATTAATTAATTCTGAACTCTGAAAGTGCGTTGAATTCAACCCGCTCGATAATATTGTACGGCACATATGCCCTCTACCTTCCTATAGTACATCGGATATACGAGTCCGAAGAATAAAATTCAATTTACGTATACTATAAATTATTATTTATAAAGAAAATATTTTCCGTTAATTTTGTACTATCACTTGGTTTAAGTATTCACACTTATTTTTTTTTTTATTATAACTATGATTCCTTTACTTCAAACCAGCTCATTCTAGTCTTAATGTTGCCATTCAATAATGCCTTAATGTAATTACGATCATAAAATATGTAAGTGACAAACTGACTCTAGATTATTATAAGTTCAACGATAAGATACCATTAAAATGTATTAGTGAGTAAGTCGTTGGAGTGCCTTAGTTTAAATAAACTTTAAGTATTCGTAGCATTTCGCTATTTTGTTGATGTTTCATTTTTTAGTATTATAATTACTTATAGTGTTTGTCAGCGAGTGATTAGCAGAATTTCCAATCAACTAATGAATTGCTGGAATATCTGGAACTGAACAATATCTATGAAAATGAAACAATGGATTGGACATCAAATTATTATGTAGATACATTAGGCGTAGCAGGAATCAGTCTAAAGTCTCCAACAAACTGTAAATAATTGTTGCACTTATCTTTAATGTCTGTAATTGTTCTGGTGTATACAATTTTTGGCTTACCAAATCAATAAATAAATAAAAAACAAGATCTATGGTAAATCTCAGTCGGCTTCCAGTCTCACCAGATGTGGCTGAATATCAGTATTTTATACGAAGCGACTGCCTTCAGATGCCTTCTCCGCAACCAAATTTCTGGGCAATACCGATATCCTGAGGCTAGTCTGATTGTCAGGTTTCTGACTACCACTAACGGTTTTGATAGACCAGGTATGACCACCAGCAAATGACGGCTTTACGTGTTCTCCGAGGAACAGAGGGGTCTTGATGTGTTAAGAATAGTCACTCATCCACAGACTCAGAAATTTTGCAGATCAGTTGATGAGCGTAGTTATTGCTTAGCTACGAGCTTTGTTCGTATAATGTACGAACATTATACGAATGTCGGTGCGAAACTCGGTGCGAATGTACAAACACTCGCACCTTTTTCTAGTGATGGTATAAATAAAAAAATATTCTTGGTCAATTTTACACAGCACCATCTAGTCCCAAAATGAGCAGTGGCAACATGTTACAATACTTTACTTTTTACGAGAAAATGGATTTATTACATAAATACTTTTTTTTTTACTTTTATTTGCAGAAACTACTGGCCAAAGTGATTTATGAACCTTGCATACCACTTTCTGCTCTGTCCACATTCATACGTACATCTTTTATAACATAGCTGTGAAATTAGTATATATCTATCTAAATTTAGCATTCCAATTCCAATAAACAGCTACTCAAGAATATGCTTTAAAACTTTATCTTGACTACGTAATATTTAGATTGATAGGAGGTTTGATTGACATTCTCAGTGCAAGCTATAATAGCATTCTATAAATTATTCCGCAAAAATAGCTCACTTTACAGGACTGAGCCGTCTAAACGTCAATCATAAAACGAGTACAAAGTACCTACGTCACTTTAAAACCTAAGTTGAAAACGTCAATAAAACACATGAAGGGGAAGTGTTGGGGAACACGGTTGGCACAGGTGTTGCTTTTCCAATTTAGCATCGCACCGACGCAAGGATGTGCGCCGGTGATTCTCATTTCCCGAACAAGCCACGTGGCGCATGCGGCTATTACGCCGCAAGCGTGTTGTGCGACCGGACTTTTGAGTTGTTGATTAAAATGTGTGCGTCGGATGCCAACTTAATGCGGGTTTATGTAACTTTCGGCACGTGTGACGTGATCCGATACGATTTTCAACTTTTTCTTGGATCAATAAATGATTTATTTTACTGGGGAATTTTATATGTATAGCGATCAGCCTTCGCACAATGCAATGTACTAATAACATACATGATGTATTATATATACATACTAGCTGACACCGCAAACGTTGTTTTGCCATAAAAAAAAAATTTAGGGGTATGAAAAATAGATGTTGGCCTATTCTCAGACCTCCCCGATAAGCACAAAAAATTTCATCAAAATCGGTCAAGCCGTTTCGGAGGAGTATGGCAACGAAAACTGTGACACGAGAATTTTATATATTAGATAAAACTTTATCTTGAATCACTCGATCCATTAAAAAACCGCATCAAAATCCGTTGCGTAGTTTTAAGGATCTAAGCATACATAGAGATAGACAGCGGGAAGCGACTTTGTTTTATACTATGTTGTCAGTTTTTTTATAATTACGCTATATAAGCTTTAAAAATATATAAAAATAATAATCAATAATCATTTAAGACATTTTACATAGAACGATATAGTTGATTAAAAGTGAAGGAAAATTTAACTTTAATTTATGGAATTCTAATAAAAATAATGATTGCCATTGGTGTTCATATGACAACCGGGACTGACAGCTTTATGTGCTTTCCTTAGTACAGAGGCACAGCACAGCACCATCACATCCAGCTGTACAGATCCCAGCACATCAAACTACCACAATCTGTCAAATTTCTTTGATTGAATTTCAACTTTAACTCCAAATGATAAGGTTCATATTCAATTGGGAAAATTTGACAGTTTTGTATAGCTTGACCTGCGTCTGTATATTGGTATCACCTAAAAATTAGGTTGTAGAGATGTGATGGCAGGTGCTTGGTGCAAAATGCTGATATTCATTCGCACCTGATTAGACTGAAAGCACCTTAACATAGTTGTGGAAAAGTTAGCTTGTTGATGAGACTTCGAATCGAAACCTAAACTAAGTAACCAAATCGATAACTTCCTTACAATATAGTTTATCGACGCTCCATGAAAAGTACTAGGCCTTAAGAAAATGAGAAATTCCGACTGAAACGTCGGACTGTCAACGACAAGAACAAAAGTTAACATTTCAACTATTCTGGTATCTATTGTCTTGTTTGAGCTATGAAGCGGCGGCGACGGAACGCTACTCGTTTCGGGCCAACTTCCTTTTGGAAAAACTTCAAGAAAGCATCCCATCTCGGTCTGTGAGAAGATTGCGAAATATTTCTGTCCCCGCGGTGTCATTTGCCTAACTTTCAAGTTCGAGTAAGCTTAAAACCTCCAAGTTTTTGCACTGAGAATGCTTTCAAGTTTTTTCTGATGCAACATTTTTATATTTATTTGGACGGGAATATTCTCTAACAATAAACGCAAACAACTTTTTTCTTTAAACAGTCTGTTAATGCGTCGGTTCGGCCGGTTCACGGTCTCTTTGCCTACCTTCTTTGTCAATTATTTTTGCGGTTTGCTCTGAAAACGGAGCGTTAGGCAAGGAGCCGGATTATTGTGAACAAACCTGTTAATTAAAATCTCGTCGTTTAATAACGAAATGAGGTTGTAATTAAATCTTATTCGTTTTTTTCCCTCTGGCCTTTCAATATTAAAATGTGCCAGAATAAAATGCGTGCACCTTTTTTAAATTTATTTGTGACGTAAATTGATTGAATAATAAATTGATACGTAGTGGACTTTGTCCCTCAACATACACAAACGATTTTTGGATATCAAAGGATTATTTTATCAACTAGTGTAGGTTTGATATAAAATATTTTTATAAAAGTTTTGCAAACCGATTATCCAAAGTGATGAAGAGCTTAAAAATGATTTTATATGATTTTATTAAGCTTTATAAAAAAAAAAGATTTAGCAATTGTGCGATTGCAAAAATCATATCAGATTTCTATCTAATTGATATTTGTTTGATAATTATTTCTATTAAGTAGGTACTCAAATAAACTACTCAGATATTTGTACATATATTCAATACAGGTGCTACGTCCTGAGTGTTACCCAAGTCGAGTTCAGTGTTATTGGGTTTTCTCTGAAAGTCATCCGACGTCTATTATAGTACTATGTGTGTTTATTAAATTTTGAGTCCTGTCACATCTGTACAAAGCCGGACTTAATACCCGAGACATTTTCTACCAGTAGACCTAGGGGTAATGCAAAGACAGAAATACTAACATTCTAAATTTAATCATAAATGTATAATCTCTTAAAATTAAATCAAGCCCTTTCAGGAGAAAATGTGGAAAACATGTAATTCTAACAAAGTAGACATTTTTATTTAGGCACAAAGAATTATTGTTGAGTAAAAAAGAGTTGAACCTCTCACAGTTCACGAGTTTACGCGATAAATAAGAGATAATGGCCCAT
This sequence comes from Acronicta alni, assembly GCA_964056405.1. Classification (NCBI taxonomy): domain Eukaryota; kingdom Metazoa; phylum Arthropoda; class Insecta; order Lepidoptera; family Noctuidae; genus Acronicta; species Acronicta alni. The sequence goes on along the minus strand of OZ043927.1, from coordinate 7,379,567 downwards.
TTCTTGGGGATATTATTATGAAAAAATGTCATTCTCTATTGTGAGCTTGTCTATTGGGAATGCTTTCGTTATTGATGCGATGGATCAATTTAAGAATAAAACCTCATTAGAGTAGACCTTGTTGTTTTTTTTTATAATATTACAAATCATACATTTTCTTGTTCAAGCCAATATCTATTGTGTTGAAATACAAATCAATTAGATAATAAAAAAAATTACATGCTATGTAGTGTGATGCAACATGATTTAAATTTGTATTATTGAATATTACGCTCAGAAAATAATAATAACTTATATGTATAAATTAATTGATACGCTAGAAAATAATGAAGTCAGGCTTTACTTATTCCTTCTTAATTCGCAAATATTATATGGAAGTACTCACAAATACGCACAAAGCCAAATTAGCGATAACGAGTGCTCGATTCTAATTAGACGATATAATTGTTCCGGCACAACGCTAGCATGAATTTGTGCGTGAATCAAAACCATCCAATCAGCATACAGGGACGTTAATCCTCGTATCAGTTGGTTCAGCGTTATGGAACAACGTCATGAAGTGCTTGAAGCGATTGTTGCTAATTAAGTGCAAACAAGACGAGATGGAAGCGTGTTTGTGAATTCATTTTTTCGTTGTTTTTTGTGTAGACTGATTTCGGGATGGTTGATGGGTTGTGCGGAAAAAAATGCCTAAATTCGTGAATTTTGGGAGAAATATTAAGGTCGCACCAAAATATTTGTTTACATAAATGTGTTAAGATATTTTTAGCCGAAGACAATTTTGATCTCAGGCAAGATATAAAACCTGTGTACTTCCGTTTTAGTACACTGGACGCTTTAGCTTTTATATACAGTTTTATAACGTTAGACAGACTTGAATCCTACTCCTAGTACTTAATATTATAAATGTAGAAGTTCTTTTTCTTTCACGCTAAAACTACTGAACGATTTTGATGAAACTCGAAAATTCTATTGATTTCTGACATTTACGCGAGTTATACATTGAAATAAAACGTTCTAGTTCTGTTCCGATATGTCCATCCAAAGGTTGCCTGGAAGAAATCGCTGTTTGCGATAAGGCCGCCCATTGTATATTATGTTATAAATTAAGTTGTGTCCTCATATAATGTATTTTTAACGGTGTACAAATAAGTATAAATAAATAAATAAATAAATAAAACTACTTTTTACGGATTTTATATTTTTCGCGTTATATTGATATTATTAATCCTGACGTTTCGGACCTATTACAGCGTCCAAGGTCACGGGTAGACTCAGTCTCAGTACCCGTGACCATGGAAGCTGTAAAGGTGTAAATAAAATACGTAAAAAGTAGTTTTATTTCAGTGTAATTCTATCTAGTGTACGATATCTTAACTGTCAGTTAACATTTTCTACCGCAAAATGTTCAGCTATTAGATGTTAGCCCATCCTTTTCTAAATAGAAAATAACTTTGCTAAGCATATTTACTTTTGTAACAAGTTAAACTACGTTTAAGCTCCCAAATGAAACTTTACGTCTAGCAATTAAAAACTTAAGACCTAGATTTTGCAGGGGTACCGAAATTTTATCCCGTCAAGTTAACACTGCTCTGCTGGGAAAACTAAAAGTTGTGTTTAGTTTAGGCCCAAGAAACTTTAAGTCAGCTCTGTAAATATGGACACAGTTTAAAATTTAACTATCCTAAATATAGTGGAGCATGCGTACTGTTTGTGTTCAAGGTTGGGTTTATATTTGACTTCGACATTATTGAAGAGAAAATCACTATGGTGGTAGTTATCAAAATTATAGCTGTAATAAAAATAACAAGTTTCTGCGTTTGAGTTCATTCATTTTCTATAGTATGACCCGCGTCAATAATAATGCCATCTCTTTTTCGCACAGAACTGTAGAAGTACTATGAGAGAAAGATGACACGAGATTGGCAGTTGCTTTAAAAAATAAAGTATTTTTTATTTCTAGGGAGATTTTAGTAGAAAATCAAATTATTTTTCATCACGAAGGCAGGGTACTAATGTACTCCACAGTTTGCCGGTATGTTTAGGTTCCATTTCATAGGCAGCGAACCTATTATCTATAATCTCGGTGTAAAGACAATGTATCTACAAAGATGTCATAATACATACATAAACATATTATCACGCCTGTATAAATTTCCCGAAAGACAGGGGTACTAATGTACACCCACAGTTTGCCGGTATGTTAAATCCCATGTAAGAGGCAGAGAATATATTATCTATAATCTTGGTGTAAAGACAGTGTATCTACAACGATTTTTCTACCACCGTACCTCTCGTCATCGGCGTGGAGTTCATCCACATACCCTGGAACCACTTTGGTCTCATACCAAGTAACAACAGCGATTTCAGAGGCATTTTCAGCCGGGAGCTGATTCCACAACCTAAGCGTAGGTTGTGAAATCAGCCATCTATTGTTTAGTACAAGCTCTGCTTAGTTTGGGACTAGATGGTGCTGTGTAAAATTGTCCAAGAATATTTTTTTATTAAACTGATGGCTAAAATGGCCACTTTTGAAAAATCATAATGTGTTTCACGGACACACGACTACACAACGCGCTATAAATTCCAATATAAGCTGACCTCTAAGTATATGAAAAGCCTATACAATTACCGTTCATCTTATACTGGAAATTAATGGTCTATTATGTAGCTTTTTATGGGATAGGGGCAAACGAGCAGACCTTGCCTGATGGTAAGCGACTACCGCCGCCCATGGACACCCGCAACATCAGAAGAGTCACAAGTGCGTTGAAAGGGAGTACGCTCTGTGTCAAAAGTGTTAATGATCATGCTGATGATTACGATGAGTGGAAATGATTAAGATGATGTTGGCAATGCTTCCCCGGTTATCTGGCTATTCGTGATTCTGACTTCTACAATCGATTATAATAGGTCTTCGTTTAACAACCAGGATCGACGGCTTACCATGCTGTGGGAGATACGGAAGTTTTTATTTATTAAGAATGGTCACCCATCTATGGAATGACCTAAGCAAAAGCAACTCAACCTTCCAAATTGATTGAAACAGTAGTTTGGAAGAAAAGAACATACTCGTATCAACCAAGTGTGACCAAATGACCAACCAAAATGATTATGAAAACTCATCGTTAGTCCAATAATAGACTCGCAAATGAGTTCTGAAGAACTCGTTTAGTTTGATTAGTTCAGTTCAGAGTAAATAAGAACGTATTAGTTCTATGTAACTTTTACGTTGCTTCAATTTCATTTAATGTTCTCGGTTTCTACGGTAGCTTTTGTAAAACTCACTCACTACTTTAGTTAGTTTCCAACACTATTCATCCAGTGGTTGTATGTAACTCATATCAGTGAGAACTTGAAATTTTAATTAGACTTAGAAGCTGATATGTTAAGAGTAAATTTCGTACACAGTAAAAATATTGTTAGCCTACCTGGCCTGCCTATGTTTTTTTTTAATCTTACCAAGCAATTAATCAATAATCAATATTATGTATAACAAACAACTAGAGGTAAAGCTAAAAAAAGCAGTGATGGCCTACTGAAATGACTATTACAATGCCATATTAAAGGTTTTGAGTTCGAATCCAAGCCACGCACCTCTGACTTTTCGAATTCATCATCATTCGGAAAACATCGTGAGGAAACTTGCATGCCTTAGAGATTTTTCTCGACAGTGTATGAAGTCTGCCACCCTGCACTAGGCCAGCGTGGTGGACTAAGCCTAATCCCTCTCAATCTGAGAGGAGACCCATGCCCAGCTGTGGGACAATTATTGGTTGATGATGATGATGATGAGCAGGCAAAGCCATTTTCTATTAAATTCTCAGTAGCAGGCCGAGGTTTGGAATTTGGCCGACTAGTGACAATAAGCTTGCCCTATAATATACCTTCAAAGTATCGGTATAAAACTTAATTATGACCTACTTATACAACTCTACTTATCCTTCCAAAAATGTAGGCGTGATTGTACATATCACGGTATATTCAAAACTAATCAGAAACTATATTTTTGCTTTTCAGTTAATCACCAATTTATCGTTACACAGTAACAAATAAAAAGCATGAATAGAATTTGATTCAGTAAACCACGGATTACTGTGGTTCAACGTGAACATCGAATCAAATGTTCAAGCTATTAATTAGTACTCACAAAATACATTGAACGCTATAGAATCTACCAATAGCTTTCAAACATTGCTGTGCATACGGTGTAGGAATTTATTCCTATTTAATGAAAACTGCGTTCTAAGTGGATTTACACACACATTTACGATACTTGTTGTGTATTTTCGTGGGTAGCGTGAAAATAAACTTTCATTTTGGTATTGAATATTTTTAATTTTGCAGCAACTTATTTTTGATTAGTATTTTTCATTGTATTTGGCATTAACACGTACATTAATCTTTTTTTTAATGACTGATAAAATTCAATATTTTTTTCAATAACATGGAACTGCAAATTTAACAATAGATAACGTTTTTATCTCCTCTCAATATAATCTTAGAAGCTGTAAATAAAGTACTTTATAATTGAAACGATTTTTTTAATGATCTCGACAGTTTTAGGCTATCGCTATAGTTGTGAGACATATTCATTAATTTAATTTTACTATAAAATTTGTAATAAGTATCTTGAATTTTCACTTAAAATATATCATAAAATTTGTGGTCACGGAAATATAATGATAATTCTCACTTTAAAAAAGATAAACGATTGCAGCTCCAAACACAAAACTTCTGCTAGCCATGTTGATTTCTCATCTGGAAATTACCCAACATTTTGCGTTATACTTCCAAGTTTAGCCAATAGATTTTTTGTGTATTAAATTAGAACCCAACATTCTCTCTAGATTTCTGAGTAATTCGAGTAGTTTCTTTGCTACATAGTTTGGTACTTTCGTAATTACCTACATCTTGTTCGATAAGTGCCAGTAATTGTCAGTTTCATCGGATTACAAGCTAGAACAAAATCACCGTGTCTGTCTTCTGAAATTGTTTTGATGTAACTTAGTTTAGAACGATTTGTAAGACTGATTCAGACGATCTTTGTCTAATTTATTACAAGTGTTTTCCTCATTTCACGTTCCTATGAGTTCTACAATAAAAGCCAATATAATTTTGTCGCTCAAAATAATTTCATCTTGATAATTTATTTAGAAATGTCATTATACATAATAATTATAGCGGTGTACATCTCAGTCAATCCTTTCTGGGAATACAGGCCTATTTAAATTATTAGAAAAAAACCGTCTTAAAGTAAATTGTAATGTATTTTGTCTGATGAACTAAAATCTTCTACATTTTAAGAGCCCAGGTCCTGTCGGTGGAGCAATCGCCACTGTTCATAAAAGCAAAGCGTCATCGATTCATGGTGGACATCCCAAAAACCCGAACGAAACGCTTTAAATCAAGTTTTATCATGCGTACCGCTGAAATGTGGAATGAGCTTCCTGAGTGGGTCTTCCCCAATAACTATAATCTGTGCGTCTTTAAATCTCGAGTGAATCGGTTTCTTCTAGGCAAGCGCGCTCCACCGTAGATCGCAGTGTCGCTTAACATCAGGCGAACTCATGGTCAAGCGTAGGCCTGTCGTGAATAAAAAAAGAAACTGTTCTCTAGCTTTCTCTTTGAAAATCCAAATTGGCATAAGTAAGACAATATTAATACTGTAAAATGTGTCACACTTTAACCACGCTGCAATATGTCCCGTCTACAATATTCTTACAAGGCTCTTTGTATTCAAACTCTGTGAAATATAAAAATAAATTTGCCAAAGCAACACGCACTATCTTGTTGTTCTGGAGACAATGATTTATACACAAACTGTATGCAAACGAACGTTTTATACGTGGTTGCAATTTAAATATTTTTAGTGTAAAACCCTTGACGAAGTAAATAAGTAAAAGTAAACTAAACAATTGGAAAAGTAAACTGTCTCATGAGCATAAGCATGAATGCTACGCTTGAGGAGTTACTCGGTTAAATTGCCAGGTCAAACGAAGAATTCTCAGTTGGAGCTTGAATTATGAGTTTGTGCCGGACCCTATTACATGGGACTTAAATAAATCGGCGAATTGTGGGTGTACTTGCATACACCTCTGTCAAACCTTTCGATGAATAAAGGCCTAATGGTATGTTTGTATTTTGAAGTAAACAACACAAGATTTTATTTATTTATTAAAAAAATTGTGGTTGAGCAATCGGCTTCTGCGCAAGAAAAAAAAGAAGAACTTCCGTATTAATAAAAAAATGCGTTGGATTGTGGTCAATCAGACCTCCGCAGCAAAATTTTTGGGCAATGCCGACATACTGAGGATTTACTGCTTATCTAGGCATTTTGGGCTTCCGACTACCGCTAACGATTGTCATAGGTTGAAATAAAACGGTTGAACTAAATTGTCATAGGTGTTCGCATGACAAGCAGGACCGACGGCTTTGGGTGATCTCCGAGGCACGGAGTCTCGATGAGTTAAGAATGGGCACTCATCCATAGAGTGAACGTGGCTAGATCGGTTGATCAGCGTAGTGGCCACGAGCCACTCAGTAGTTGTTTATGTGCCAAACAAAAACCTATTTTATATTTACATTCTTAAAGACGTGATTACACGACTCCAGAATTACTAACATCTTAAAGTCATAGTCATTTATTTGCTTTCCATAATGTGTATACAGATGGTAAAATATAATATTGAGTTAGGTGACAATTATGGACCCTGTTAAAGGGCACAACAAAAAATCTTAATTCTATTTATATTATAATGTCAGTATCTATAGCTTCTTGCATCGTGCATTCAATCCTTAAGTATTTTGTGTAATAGCTGTGTCTTGAATAACATAGTACTTAATCAATGCTTCTAACTCACTGTAACCGTTTGAAGAGCGTTCGATATGTTTTCGGAAGGGGGAACTAAATCCGTATTAATGGTATTAATTATACTTGATGGAATACCGTTATTACATTATGAATTTGCGATAGGATTTTAACCCTTCAGAATGATATATACAAATATATTTATGTGATAAAAGTCGTCGACCCGCACTAGACCAGTGTGGTAGATTATTATAAGAGGAGCCTCGTGCCAGCAGTGGGGTGATGAAGGGGTTGATACTAAAGTAATATATCAAAATCCTAAAAATAAATTCACTCACAAAAACTGAGATAAAAAGAAAAATTAGTACATGGCTACGAACTTTAGATTACACACAAACTGAAGAGGTTTTATCATAATCATTACCATAATCATTGTCATCTAGAACATTATACACATACATCACACATCACACATCACACACCCACGCGCACACACACACACACACGCACATACACACATACAAACCCAAACACACACACAGACACACGCGAATGTGCATGCTACTCGTAGATAAATAAGTTTTTCTTTGTTAACTTCATTTAGCTATACTTATTCACTAGCTTTACTTTATTGCATAAAATAGTGTCAAAAAGTGGAAGAAGACACTGACTCCTGTAACACAGGTTAATTTATTTAGCTCAGGAGTCAGGGCTTCAATAAGAAACTGTACCAAATGATGCTAATAAAGAAATTATTATTATTATTATTATATATTTTTTTAATATGATTCGATGACAGACAAGCGCATTCGGAATGGTAAGCGGCAATGGCAGCCAGCATCAGCGCTATCACTCACGCTTTGTCTAGTTGAGGCCTCATTTGTTAAATCTTATATTTCCAGTAGTTGGAGTGCAATTATATGTATATGTATGCAGTGGTGTAACCCCAGATGAACTCTGCAACATGAGCAGAGCCTACTAGTCCTACTACTTAGAAATTTCAGAAAATTTTAAATGTTAAGTAACTGACCTATTAATTTTATAAAAGTACAGTCAGCATATCAAGTTACCATAAACTCTCAAATTTTCTCATTGGATTTAAACTTAACCTTCAACATTTTTAGGTTTAAAATCATTTGTAGAAATTTTTCAATTTTGTCTAACATGTACTGTTGACTACAGATTCATTGCGTAGTTTAGTTGGTATACCAACTAAACTACGCAATGAATTGGAAATGATTCAATTTTCTACTTCTACAATTTTAATTTTAGTTATCTTCATTGTAAGGGTACCAAGACAATTTAGATAATTTCCCGGGGAAATAAGACATGGTACAGAGGCCAGCATATCAAGGTACCCTTACCTGTCAAATTTCTTTGATAGATTTTCAATTGTAATACAAAGTAATAAGGTTCATGTTCAATTGGTAAAATTCGACAGTTTTGGATATTTTGACCTACTAGCTTCTGTACGTAACAGTCGTAAAAGCCCTATACAGCTCGATTCCTACGTGCCTATCTTTTGAACAATCGCTGTTACTGCTTTTACCAAATAACATGTTAATAAGCATTTTATACTATGTTTTTAACTAAATTAATTTCTCGCACCTAGTACCCAGAGCTTAGATCGGACTTATATACTTGTGATGGTCTCATCTCAAGATAGAATAATGTCTTATTTTTATAAGAACAGGTCATTCCAAATATAAAAATTCGCCCAACGATCAAAATTCCTTAAATTCCAAGACAAACGCGGCGTTCCAACCGCATATCTGTGCGGTCCAGAATGTTAAAAATAAAGAATTTCAGTAATGCACGCCAGCGCCACCGCGGCGCTCGGCGGAAGCATCAGGGAGGATGTGTCCCTGCTATCTTGTCACACAAGCACTCCTTTACTCTTGCACTATTTATTTATGAGCGCAACAAGATACTAGCATAAATATCACATTTGACTGCACATTAAAATACATTATTATAATTAGATATACTTTAAGGTACTGAGTAACTGTTATGACAAAATAGAAATTTAATGTACTGAATATACTAGGTATTATTATTGTGTACATAATTATGAAATGCCAGAAGTTTTTTTATACCACTAAGGTGGCAAACAAGCATACGGCCCACCTGATGATAAGCGGTTATCGTAGCCTATAAACGCTTGCCACACCGGGGTACTTGGTAACCCTGTAAAACGAAAGATAAATAGTTGGGTTGGCAGTATAAGTGACAAAGTCCTCCACTGCCAACACAACGTTTCCTCGCGGAGCACTGGCAACCTTGCTCGCCGTAAGGAATATTTCACTTCGGTTTTCTGCTAGGCAGAGGTACTTCCCCTGTCGGGTAGCTCCAATTTGAGTGGAATTACTTCCACTATGACCGATTTTTATTCGATTTTTATTAACCGATATTTTTCGAGAAGAATCTCGAAAAATCAAGATCGAGATAGAATGAGAAATAAATTAATCATAATGGAAAAATGAGACTTAAAAAGTTAGCAGTTACTTAAGTTTAATCACGTCGTAACTTTTACGTAGGTAAGTAAATTAAAAGCTTTGTGATAATCATTTTTACCTATAAATCGAAATCTAATAAAAAGAGATTTATGACCGATCTACCCGATTCAAACAGACCCAAAGGTTTCATTTCCGTCCATTTAAATAAAGTGAATATTTATCTCCACGATAAATTATTGAAAGTTCTGAAATAGAATTTGCCATACGTAATTTTTAAATTGAATGATAAAATATTTAGCCTGGAACTGATAACTCAAACTCACTACTAGCATTGCGCCGAATGCCGTGGGTCCGATTCCCATGCGAGACAAATATTTTGTGTGCTCCACTGATATTTTTTTCAAGTATGAGCGTATTATGTATCCTGACGTAGGAACTTAGCTATATTTAAAAAAATATGAAAGACGTACGATATCCGACAAAAGTGTCCAGGTACTTAGATTTCCAATAGTACCAAATTTGGGACACTTTCTCCCTACATTAAGCTTTAGAAATACTGTCAAAATTGTACCTACATAGTGTTGAAATGAGTTACATTAATGGTAGGTAAACTTGCTAGGGTTGGCACTGTTCGTATTATGTTATTGTAGGTCGACTCACCACGGCTTTAATGGATTACCTTCAGGTTGAGGCCGTCAGCTTCATCCCTCCGGGGAGAAGGGCAGAGGGCGGTACAATGCACGTCAAAAATATATTCCCAACCGAATATTGAGTGGCTTTGGGTAGTATTGACGCTATTGATATCGTTACGCCATAAATATTTGTGAGATTGTGTAGTTTGTTATTCATAATGTTGCATGTTATGAAGAATCTTATATATTGAAATAACTTTTTACGGATTTTATCGCGTTGTATTGATATTAATAATCCCGACGTTTCGGACCCTTTATAGCGGCCATGGTCACGGGTAGACTCAGTCTATGGACGCTGTAAAGGGTCTGAAACGTTGAGTTTAATAATATCAATATAACGCCATAAAATCCGTAAAAAGTAGTTTTATTTCAATGTATAATATTCGCGTAAATGTCAGAAAAGAATCTTATATACTTATACTTCATAGAATGTATGTCTTACATCAAATGACACTCGAAATATATCTCTATCCGAGATCTTTTTACTATTGTACTATGGGTGCAAGACAATGGATATAATACTTATTCACTTTATTTTGTTATACATACTTATCCTATCTAATAGTTAAGAAACACCTAGACAAACACAAACACGTATGTTCATCACGTAAATGTTTGTCCTATGGGAATCGAACGCATTAGACCACGGACGTCGTCTGTGTCATATATACAAAGTTATCAGTTTATTTATTATACTCTTAGTTACTTTAAGATACTTAGTTTACATTTAAAATTAACTTAAATTTGTCTATGTTTTGTAGAGTATTGTAACTGAGTGAGCATATTCTGAGTAAGCGAATTTGAACCGAATGCTCTTGGGAATAAGAAGTGATCAACTTAATGTTGATTTTCACGTAATTGAGTAACGATGACGTTTTGCCACATTGACGTGAGTTATTAAGATTGAATGAAGTCCACTACTATAATAATGACAAAATAAAAGAGTTTTCAGTGTCCTTAATGACTCTAGTAATTGATTTGCTAATGTAAAATCAACCATAATTATGTGTCCTAACATACGAACACCCCTACTTAACTCTTCGGGGAATACAAGCGTTATGGTATGTACATAATCATCATCATCAACCCATATACTGTCCCACTGCTGGGCACGGGTCTCCTCTCAGGATGAGCGGGATTAGGCTATAGTCCATTACGCTGTAATGTGGGTTGGCAAACTTCACACACCGTCGAGAAAAATCTCTAAGGCATGTAGGTTTCCTCACGATGTTTTCCTTGACCGTTTAAGCGAGTGATAATTAATTAATAATACGCACATGATTTCGAAAAGTCCAATGATCATACCACTAGGTTATCACTGCTATGGTATGTTACGTTATGTAATTAATTAACGTACATGTTCTTGCTGTCATTTACAATTTTCAATGAAACGTAAATTTAATGTAATAATTACCAAATTATATCAAATTATTGTAATTAAATTAGCCTGAAAACACTAATTGACACATTTTACTAATTACTATCTATTTCAGCACGTTACACGTTTATATGTATAATGAGCGGTAATATAAATACAAATTGTAAAATTATTTCAGGAAAAACCATTTACTTTATAATGACTCCGACTTTTCGAAATCATGTTCGTATTAATAATTAATATTATCACTCGCTTAAACAGTGAAGAAAAACATAGTGAGGAAACCTATACGCCTTTGAGAAAATCTCTCAGGCGTGTCAAGACTGCCCGCGTTAGGCTAGCAAGGTGGATTATAGCCTAATCCCTCTTATTCTGTAAGGAGACCCTGCCTAGTAGTGGGACAGTATATGGGTTGATGATGATGATGATGATGATAATTTACGTAATACAAACAATTTTAAGATTTGACTACAGTTCATTGACGTATATCATGAGCGTATTTAATGAATATCATAACTGTTAAAGCAGGTTTACACAGAAGTTCACTGTCAGGTGAGTCATGAAGTAAGCATCGGATTTAACACTAAACTTGTCGGAGTTTAACCACAAACTTGTTCATTTAGTATGGGCACTAGTCTAGAAGTGTCATTAAAATTGGTTAATTAAAAATAAAGTCATTAATTGGCATTTATATAAAATAATAATCCACAGTAATATTATAAATGTAAAAGTTACCCTGCCTTCCGTCTATTTGTCTATTTGTCTGTTTGTTTGTTGCGTTTTCACACCTAAACTGCTGATCCGGTTTATTGGGATTAATGGATTTTGGTATTGAGATAGATCGGACTTTGGCGAATAACATAAGCTACTTTTTCTCTCAAAAAGTTCTTGTAAGCAAGATAACCGTGGGCAACAGCTTATTTGTGGATAGATTACATGACCTTTAATTTTTTTTCAATAATAACACTACTCGATCCAGGAACCTTGACCGAGCTGCTACGTACGTGACTTCGGAGTATGAATTTGTACTTAGTGGCAATAGGGTCGCCTCCTATTACACCGGACCTAAGCATACTGGCAAACTGTGGGTGTACGTCTTTATTTATTTAGATTACTACACCTCTGCCTAATCCTTCGGGGAGTACTTACAGGCGTTATGGTGTAAGTGGTCTTGAAAACCACGTTTTATTAGCTTTTACAAAATACAGCATTTTTACAAAACATACCATCCCAATTGCGAGCTAAGAACTTGTTACTTAAACTTCGAAGAAGTTATAAATAATAAAAAAACAGACAACGTAGAAAAACGATTCTATTAAACATACTCTCAAGTTGAGAGCACCTTCTTGGTAAGAACTTGGAGTGCTTCTAAAAGTATTTGAAGTTAAGCTGTGGCAATACGGATTTTTATGATGCCAGCAAAAGATAGGTTTTTAGTTTTTAGCGGATAAAACACAATTTTAGAGCTTTACCGATATTGCTATTGATACTATTTGATCCGATTTTATTACATTCGATTCCAAAAAGAGATCTCCAAATAATCATTTTCAATATTTTTATTTTATTTATTATAAGAACACAAATAAATTCTGACATATACGATCACCTAACATCGATACACAGTTGACTTTTTTAATTTGAACAGTACAATACGAAGGTTGCTTACTCCGTAAAAGAAACGTAAAATCTATGGTTCTTATTACTAGGACAGGTGGATAAATTCTAGATTTATCCACAGCTTAGCTGCCACCCATCTATCTAGCTTAAAACATTCCAAATAGCAAAAACATTGAAAAAATTTTTAAAGAAAAATTTGTGAACATTATTTTTTTTTTTCATTGAATGTATTTCATTGTATGTACTCGTACATTAAATAAATAATATAATACAGTCATATTAATATGATGAGTCAGTAAAGATTATTAATATTTACTCGTTTACTTTTTTTTCTCTAGTTATAATTATAGGAAAATCGATGTCACGGGCCAAAGCCACGACACGAAAGCATTAATCATTGTGTAGTTCGACCATCATCTAAATTTAAATAATTTTTGAGTCAACGTTTAATCTTAGATATAATTAAAATATAGATTCTATTTATCTTTATCCTTTATATATAAATAAATAAAATAAATAAATAAATTATCTTTTAATATCAAAGCAAAACACCACTCAGTGCAAACTTTTTATAATTATGTTCTTTTAAAGGATTTTGAGAATTTTACAGGTTTGGAAAATAACAGATTATGGGAGTAGCTAACACTGCGGGCCATAGCTTGTGTTAAAAATAAAAATTGTTAAAAGGAGTATAAAATCGAATTCTAAAGGCACTAATCACAAAACAAATAAGTATCATAAAATCGTAAATACTTTGAAACAACAATAAACTAAATTCTACATAAAGTCTTAAGTTATTCAATGAAGATCATGAATTCTGATAATTATAACACTCAAAACTTTGCTTTTTAAGACAATAACCATTAATACTATTTTAATGGGTTCTTTTAACACGTTAAATCGTCTGTGGTTCGAGGGTAGGACTGCTGATCACGAGGTCATGGGTTCAATGTCCACAGGACACAATTTTTTATGTGATAAACGTAACTGTAAGTGTTTCTGTATTATAAATATGTACAAAAAAGTATAATATAAGAATTATACTCTTAATTAGTTTGGGACTGGATCATGCTGTGTAATTATAAAAACTTTGAAAAACTGGAATGCAAAAAATAAACGTCTCTTATTTAACCTTAATAACTAAATTCTTAAACTAATGTAAGTATACCTAAGTAATTTTGACTTTGCGCCAAATAAATCAATGAAAAAGATCAAAAAATTACCTTAAATTTAAAGAAACAGCCGAATCAAATTAATAATGAAACGTGTAATCTCCAGCGATAAACATTAACATTCCAAAAAAATTTACGTGGCCAACTTGAGAACCTCCTCCGTTTTTTGTATCGTCGGTTAAAAAGTAACTCTGCCCGCGTCTTCGTCCGCATGGCAAAGTTACTTTTAATTTTCGTTGTAATTTGACTAATTAACTCAAAATCGTTATAAATTGCCTATATGTTACTCTGATGTATAAATAATAGTACTGTAAAGTTTCATCAAAATCCTTTCAGTAGTTTTAGCGTGAAAGAGTAACAAACATCCATACATCGGTCCATCCTTCCATCCTCACAAACTTTTACATTTATAACATAAGTAGGATAGGATAGGATAGGATAGTAAGAAGTAGGATTCTTACTTATAGAAATTTATATAAAACTAGCTGAACCCGCAAACGTTGTTTTGCCATAAAAAAAAAAATATGGGTATGAAAAATAGATGTTGGCCTATTCTCAGACCTCCCTGATAAGCACAAAAAATTTCATTAAAATCGGTCAAGCCGTTTCGGAGGAGTATGGCAACGAAAACTGTGACACGAGAATTTTATATATTAGATATTTGTATAATTACTTCTCAGTATCATGAAGAATGGATGAGAGGCGACTAACAAAAGGGATTTATATGGCGAATGTCAGTGGAACCGCCGAGAGGGGACGCCCTAGAAAAACTTACGCCGACCTTATTGGTGAGGTTCTTCAAAAAGGTCAGGTGCGTAGTACTCGCAACCGGCGTGTATGTATGACAAGATGTATGAATGTGGTCGAAGCAAAAGAAGTATGCAAGAATCGTAGCAAATGGCGTTCTTTAGTTTCTGCCTACCCCCATGGGAAAAAGGCGTGATTGTATGTATGTATCATGAAGATGGATATTTAGACGTAATGTTTACCTTCGATAAAAAGTTTAACATCCATCTAAGACGAGGTAACTGGCCGTTATTTATGTTTCTTTTGCCGACTTTAATCCTTTTCTTTACATTGATAAGAGGGCTTTACTGAGTTTCCAAGTTTGTTGTAAGGTTTCAGAGTAAGCTAAGCTTCTTTTTATTTTTTTAAAGTATCTATTAAAATATGACATACCATCAGACCTGCATTCCCCGAAGAGAACAGCAGTGGTGTAATGGAATATATCATAATAATAATTCACTATAGATCACCTTAAAAAAAAGGTTTGTAATAAGTCTATTGCCATTAATCCAAACTTCAAACTGCTACTGAGAATTTTCTAAAAAAAACTATATCGGTCGACCTTCGATGCCCAGGTTCAGCAAAAAATATGAAAGTCCTGAGGCCATACCACAACGTGTTAACGCGATCATTTTTAGGTTGTGAGAAAGAGATGGCGCTATTTAATTTATAGAGCGACATCCCTCTCTCTCAATCGGAAAACGATCGCAAGAACAGGTTGTGGTACGGCCACTGGGCATTGAAAGCAAGACCTTTCACTGAGCATTCGCGCTAATGACTACGAGACTGTTGAGGCAGTAATACTAAACTATATTTAAACTAATTAAATTAATTGAGATTAAAACTTTGTGTGAACATAATTATTCATTTAAGAATATAATAATTTTAATTGGAATCCTGTTACAGATTCTATTAAATCAAAATTCAGGTATACAACTGCAAGACCGTATACGGTGAGCTCGTTCTGTGTGAATCGGATTGCCAATAATTAACAAAAATATAGGGTAGCTGTCAGTAATAATAACATCATAAAGCACACCACCTCAGTCTACCCGTCATCGTGGACGCTGTAAAGGATCCAAAACGTCCGGATTCTTATCTATATCAATATAATGCAAATAAAAACCGTAAAAAGTGGTTTTACTTCAATATAATGATATTAAAGTACCTTCAAGTATGTTGTAATAGTAAATTTATAAGCACAACTTAATAACAATTCAATTTTCCACCTATCTAAATTTCGAAATTGCAATAAATTTTATCGTTAGATATGGTTTAATATTATAAATCAATCTAGTACTTTAATAGGCTCTTGAATATAAACCAAATATTGGTTTCAATTAATTCTAACAAATTTCTATCAAGGTCAGATTGAAAATGAGAAATTTCTACCTAAGCAAATTAATTTAATGTAAACTTGTAAGGGGCCGTCTTCTAAAGCGATTATTGCCAGCAATTTATAGTCGCCACGAAAACTTATAATGTTCAAATATTGACATGGTTCTGACAGTAATTAGTAGATTAGGGTTTGGTCTTGAAGTCCCAACGTATAACCAAGTTTTTTTTCGAATAATTGATGTAATTAATTAGTTAGAATAACTTTTAGTATTAAGTTTAAGGTTTAAGGGGCCCGTGGCTAAATAATATATAAGCTAGCCGCGGTCAGTCCGTAGATGGGCGACCATGCTTTATACAGCGAGAAACCTCCGCGCCTCGAAGAGCGCGTAAAGTCCACCATTGAATCGTTGCCCAGAAATAGTCTGGACGTCTGATTGCAGTCGCTTTATGTGAAAATACAGATTCAGCTGCATCTAGTTAGCTTGGAACCCGACCCCAACACAGTTGGGAAAACGCTCGGAGGCTGATGAACTTTTAGATTTAACAGAAGTACTTAATACACTACTTGCTAGCCACGCAACGCTAATCGTAAACGAGGTCAGTCGAGAAGACATTGGCAAGATGATTTCCACGGCTTTATGCTAACGTGGATTGAAAAAGCCAAGCATAGAAAATCCTGAACCGAGTTAGGTGAAGCCTTTGCCCAGAAGTGGGACACAAAAGATGATAAACGGTCAAGAAAAGGCTTACTGATATTAATTATTTTTTAGATCAGATGCAATACCTTACCTTTATGCACCTTAGCTTTAACTGGGCACAAAACCCAACGTCAAGTTGCTACTGAAAACTTCTTAAAAAGCCATTGCTAGTCCTGGAAATCAACCCCATGAAATTGTACATGAAAATACATGGATAAAAACAATATATTAATAAAAAAAATAGCTGTAGATCATGATTATGGATTGCAATTTAAATTAATTATAAGAATTACAATGTCAAAATTTATGATGAATAAAAAAAATACATTAAATAATTAAAATGTCAAAATGTATTATTGAAAAAAGTTACACTTAAAATAATTACAAAGTTAGCAGTATTTCAATAAAAAAATACACTGTTGTGACGTCAAAGCTTGTTCAAAATTTGTTCTTGGTTAGTATTGGACATAACGGTAGCAATCAACACGGAACTTGTAAGTACTCTACCCCTAACTAGTGGTTTAATAATTATAGGTCTAGCAGCAACAACTTCGGGTCTCGTTACCGAATTATTCGAATATTGATGTCAAACGCGTGATTGTTGGGTCTCGACATCTTTAGCCGTTGAATAATGTATCTTGTTTAGGCCCATATGTTTGTTTAGGATGATATTTTGATGAAATACCGAAAGCTAACGTCCACTGAACAATCTTAGCTGTTGATTAATGTAGGCTTCGCTACATACCTGTGTTTATAAATTATTCACAAGCGTCCGTTGTTAATGTGGGGCTCGTAATTATGAATAATAAGTTCATTGATTGCAAGACAAATTATACGTTGTGTATATTTGTCTAGCGAGCCGAATTCAAACTATGGGGTAAGCATATTTGATTTTTGTATCGATTTATAGATTGCTTAGAAATTATATTATCTTTTATTTATGATTGTCAGTCTTACATCTAAGTATTGCCATTGTCCTCCAAGCCTTTTACCAACTATGTTGGGGTCGTCTTCCCGTCTAACCAGATGCGGCTGAATATCAGTATTTTACACGAAGCGACTGCCATCAGACCTCCACAACCCGATGACTGGGCAATAACGATATCCTGAGGATGGTTGTCAGATTTTAAATGGACCCCGTTTGTCAACCGGGACTGATGGCTTTACGTGATTTACAAGACACGGTGGGGTCTTGTGGTCAATGGTCACTCATCTACAGATCGCGGCCAGCGCAGCTTAACCTTGCAGATCGGTTGATCAGCGTAGTTATATCGTAGCTATGAGCCCCTAAGTCTGGTAAAGCGCGTAATTATATAGGTTCTAGATTGTCATTTACATTGTAATTGTAATATACATATGCTCATTAATCCTTTAATCGCTTCTCTAATTAACCATAGTGTATTTAGTATTCAAGATAATTAGATAGATAAGGCAGGTACCTGATAGTACTAACCTTACAATAACAATTAATTTTATTTATATATGTATATATTATAGATGTTATGTATTATTTATATTATTATTGTAAGTAGGTATAATTTAATACCTTTCTAAATTTCTGCACCGTAGTTAACCCCATTCCGTTCCTGAGACCTAAACATACGGGCGAACTGTGGGTGGACATTAGTAAACCTCTTATTCTTTCAGAGAATATTAGTCGTGATCATATTTTTCCATAACATTGCACATTAAATTATATATTAAATATTTATAAGTAAAAAAACGTTATTTTAATGTCTAATATTCGCTAGTGTTAGAAATAAATACGTTAAATTATTTCAATACCAAGGTTCGAAACAAGAGTCGAACTCATTGAAATAAAATAACTCTCTATGGATTTTATCCCGTATATTTATATTATTAATCACAATTACGTTTCGGACCCCTACAGCATCCATGTCCGTGACCATCAACGCTGTAAGGAGTCCGAAACGTCGGACGCTTTATTAAAATTTCATAAACGCGTAAGTGTCAAAAATTGAAGAGAGTGAGTTTGAGTCTTTAACAAACTAACTCTCTTTTACTCTATATCAATAACAAATTCCCGGTATTAAGAATTGACAGCCAATTGAACGCCTACAATAATCACGACAAAAGCTGCCTTCAGTATTTAAATAAAGCGCGCTTGTTTTTACCATGCGCTTGGGAAATCACTGATCCGGACTCATTCTGAACTCACTCCGACGTTGACCTACTAAAATAATTCTCTTGGCCAATGGAAATTAATAAAGTGGAAAGTTAAATCATTATAAAATATTAATATACTAGCTGTTACCCATGGTTTGTTCGAGACAAAACGTAGCCTGTGTCTTTCTCCAATTTCTAATTTATCTCTGAGCGATATGTCATCAAAATCAGTTCAGCGGTTTAGGCATAAAAGCGTAACAGACAGAGTTACTTCCGCATTTATTATATTAGTAGAGACTTTTAAAAGTTAACAATAATTATCTAACATCTTTGAATATTCTAGCACAAATCAAACTGAAAGGCTCTTCGCTAAGTAATAACACTGTAGAAAAGAAAAGACACTGATCAACTGACCGCTGTGCTTGTCGCTGACACTTTGTGGGTGGGTGACAATTTTAACACATTGACGAGTTCCGTTCTTCGGAGAGCATGTAAACCCGTCGGTCCCGGTTGTCATACAAACACCTATGACAATCGTTAGCTTGTTAGGAGGGAGCAGCTCAAAAAAACCTGGCAACCAGACTATTCTTAGAATATCAGTACTGCCCAGAAAGGTCTGCGGAGGTCTTAGTACTGATATTAAGCCGCATCTGGTTAGGCTGGAAGCCGACGCATAGTTTGAAAGAGGATGATGAACGAACTACATTCCACACAGGGCTAGGCAGGGGTGTACTGCAAGTTCCATGTAATTATGGATGATGCCCAAGTAAAACATATAAAAAAATAAGAACTAAACAAAGGATAGTAGATAGAAGGATATGAAATAGTATTTTAAAATCATTTTTTTTTTAATGTGATAGGGTGGGCAAACGAGCAGACGGATCACCTGATGGTAAGCGATTACAGCCGCCCATGGACACCCGCAACACCAGAGGAGTTTCAGGTGCGTTGCCGCCCTTTTAAGGGGTTTGGGCGTCCGGTATCCTCACTCACTCGACGAAACACAACGAAAACGTTATTTCACGCCGGTTTTCTGTGAGGCCGTGGTATCAAGTCCGGTCGAGCCGGCCCATTCGTGCCGAAGCATGGCTCTCCCACGGTAAAACATCATAGAACATTTTCATTACAAAATATATTCCTTATTAAAATATACAAAACGAAATCTCTAGTTTCTATTAATAAAAGGCTACAAAGTACAATCGGTAGAAGAAAATGATTTCAATTTCCGATGTTTCATTCACTAAAAACCGTTGCAATATTTTTGAGTCAACACCTGAACGCTGAGCAAACACGAACTAAAAGCAAAACGACAACAATGGCCGCCGTCGTTGGCTTTATTTTTAGCGCGAAAGGAAAAATATGATGAGTAAATCCTAGTGCGAATGTCCAGCAAATGGTTTTAAAAGGGAATTTAGGCAAACTGTTGTTGCTTCGTGTAGTTATTGTCATCATCATACTATCATGACGTCTGTATTCCCCGAAGATTTAGACAGAGGTGCACCAATATACACCCATAGTTTGCCGGGATGTTTAGGTCCCGTGTAATAGGAGGTGAGCCTTTTGTTGCTATGAGCTGGGCACGAATCCAAACTTCGAATTGCTGCAGAAATTTCATAGAATAACCCAATTACTCTTTGCTCGACCACGGAATAGAATCCAGGACCTCTAGCGTAATAGTCGCGTTTATGACCACGAGAATAATGAGTCAGTTTAAATCTCAATTTTATTTACTACAAGGGCTTATAGCAATGTCTTAGTTACGCGGTATGGGAGTATTCCATACCACGTAACTAACTCCGATACTTTGTTACATAAGAATCTCCTGTGCAAAATTTCATGTTTCTAGGACCACCTGTTGTCTGTCAGTCAGTCAGACAGATTTTGAAGAATTCCCAAAGGATTGAGGAAAACGAGATTATTGCGGGGAAAAACCGCGCCTACACAGATAGTTTTAGCTGTTCCAAAGATGATAAGGAAATAACAGTGTTAATTTATAGCAATTGTTAGATGTCATGTGAGCGCAGGTCATATATCATGGGGATATATGACATGATACATTCCTTCACGATGACATGAAATGATGAAAACTCTAAGAATCGGAATAAGGTTGTATATAAAATGTAGATAACAGATATCTGATTCCTTTAAAAAGTCTCTGGCAAAGTTAATCACGTTAAAATGTGGAAAAATTCCTCGTAACTAATTTTCTGTCGGGACTTTGTACTGCAGAAGGTCGGGCAAAGTAAATATTTGGTTTATAATCGTATACTGTGTATTTCATTTGGTACATTATTTAATTTGCCTCAATTGAATCGTTCAAGTATTTATTACGATGGAATGAAAAGAGCGTTGCTAGGCAGCCGTCTGCGTGTGATGGTTGAATCGACTATTTTTCATTTCACACAACACCATCTAGTCTAAAACTAATCAGAGCTTGTACTATGGGTACTAGAGAATGGATATAATACTTGTATACTTTTATTTTGTAAATACATACTTATATTATTATAATTATAACAAAAACTTAATGTTCATCACATAAATATTTGTACCCTGTGGGAAAAGAACCCGCGACCTCGTGATTAGCAGTCCAACATGCAAACCACTAGACCATAGACTTCGTCATTCTTTGGTCCTTTCCAATTTTTTTAAGTTTTAAGGTCCATTTTTTAAATATAATTGAAATATCGAAAACAACAGCGGTATTAAAGTTTTTCAATTAATAAAAATCGATGATTGCGGTGACAGCCCAAGTCAAACATATTGAGTTCGAACCCAAGGTACAGACGCCAGCAGGTCAAGCTATCCAAAACTGTCAAATTTTCCCAATTGAAAATGAACCTTAGGATAGTGTAATAAAGTTGAAAATCAATCGAAGAAATTTGACAGATTGTGGTAGCTTGATGTGCTGGCCTCTGTACACACTACTGTATTCTGATTTTTTCGAAAGCATGTACGTTTTAATATATAATTGTCACTCGCTTAAGCGGTGAAGGAAAGCATCGTGAGGAAGCCTGCAAGTCAATCAACCCGCAATAGGCCAGTGTGTTGAACTACAGCTTAATCCCTCTCATTTTGAGAAGTGACCCGAGCTCAGCAGTGGGACAGTATGTGGGTTGATGATGATGATGAAAAACAAATCCTGTATCATACGTATTTTCATGTACAAGTTTAGTAGATTATTTTATTAGTACGATCCCTTAGGTTACGTGCCTGTAGCCTTACAATTTATTCTTTTTTTCGAAATTATCTTCCCGTAATTTATTCTAAACACATTACCAGAGGCAGTATCAGCGTTGAACTAGTAAAATGCCTACAAAAGAGGTCTAAACCACAGCTTGACCGACTTTCAACTTATGTTTTACAACAACCATAATTACGGTAGGAAGTTAAATGGTAGTACGCCGGCGTATCTAATGGTCTCGGGCCACCAATGCGTCACGGCAGGGCGCCCGGGGGCAGCGTAAAACACGCCTGCTAAGACCCAAAACCCACCTGTGCTCCTATCCTATAAATAAGTACCTACGCTCACCGCACTCCCGTAGGGACAATTTATTCTATTTATTTATGAAGTGAAATCGTGAAAAATATCGTCATTATTCTCATACTATTAGGGTGTTATTTATGTCTTTGTGATATTAATTCCAGGTCATAATTAAAAATACGACCCTGTTTTATAAATACTTGAGGCATTGAGGTTATAATTTAAGACATTGTTGAGTTATCTATATGAAAAGATCCGTTATGTCATAAAGCCATGGATACATTATACATACAGGATTATGCTCAAACGAATACTTTTCACAAAATGAGCCCTAAATCTTCTTACTAAAATATGACAGCCTTATTTGTAAAGCTAACACTGAGAAATCACATAACAGCGAAATGCTCGGAAATTTTAAGTTCAAAATAAGGATTAACTGAATAGCGGTGAAAAGAGAAATGCGGTTATTTTATAAGCTTATCTTGTGAGGAATCGCGTTGAATCTGCGGTCGACAGTGGACGCGGTTTCTACATGCTCTGAACTATTTTCGGCAAGCCAAAGTCCCTTGTATAACCCTCTTTGAATTACGAACGCTAGAAAAAACTCGAATCCTATATTACTCGAGAATAATGCTGGCGTACACGAGCCCCTCAAAAAAATACATCAGTGAAAATTGTTTTCCGCCCGGAGGTAGAATGTTTGCGAAGATTACTTTCACTGATCGTCCGCGGCGGACGATATTCTTACTTTATGAGACGAACCGGCGAGGCGAGGAGGTGAATGTATTTCAGCTGGATAATAGAACGAATCCTTAAATTTTCGTCACTTTTTCTGTATATCGGTATATCAGTTCTAGTATAGTGGATTGACGCGGCAAGAAGTGATTACGTCACCCTACTCCCGGTCGTATTTCACTCGTAGTTCTAAAACGCCTTCGCTCAATTGTGAGACGCTAAAGAAATGTCACCAGCAAAGATTAGAAAAATTAACTCAATAGCTAGTTTTCCGAAATATTTTCTAAGAGCGAAAATAGAGCACCCAGTATTCTATTAGAAAATGTTTTACAGGCTACAAAGTTAAAGAAATTCTGTTTCTGAAAGCGTAGGAGCCCTTCCAGATACTAGATAAACAGGTTTCACTTTACCTTTAACGTTAAAATATCCTTAAGGTTACCAAAGTTTCGAAAGTACCCTCATAAACAGAATAGTTTCCAATTACCAAAAAATGTACAGTCAGCCGTCAAAAAACCTAACCCTTTTTGTGGTTCGATCGAAATAAAACGAGGCGGCCCCTTTGCCAGATTCAAGCTATAGTTAGGACCCGGCCGCTACGTCGCATTCAAGCACAAAATGGAAAACCCGGAAAGGTACCCCAAGGACCGAGTGAGGCTCTTTATGTAAATTCACAGTGTACAAAAGGTGGAGTAATGTGAAAGAGAGATTGGGATTCTCCGTTTTCACGCTCCAACGTTGAGCCGAACTAAACTCGATCGACACAATTTAGAAATAAAAATTTCACAGTTCCGGAATTGAAGACAAACACGCTGAAACTCAAACATGGCATCTTTTTGCATGAGCCGACTCAATTTCCGTAGAATAATAGGAGTACACACAGAATATTTATAACAAACATTACTTTGTTTTGTGTAACGTTAATCGAGCTGGATAAAGAAATATAAATATTATTGAATATGACTATATCTATACTTATAAAAGTTTAAAAGTCCACACATAATTCTCCACTTTTATGGTCAGCTCTTTTAGAAAACTAGAAAATAAATTTATATAATGTTGAATTATCCTGTCTTCATCTTTCGAGACAAAGGAACGAGTAGTAGATAGTCTTCGCTAAGCTCCAGTACATTCGCACTTAAGTCATGAAAGAGGTTCTATTATTACCGCTATCTATGGCTCGGTGACATTACCTCGTGGAACAGTCATTCTTTTCTTGTGCGCCCACGCCAAACGCACATATTATGAACATTTATTTATTACTGAATATTTGTTATTCCGAAAGGAAAATGGCATTACAGATTAAGGACAAACAAATTATATCTTTTGGTTCCAGAAAAAAAAAATGTGTTCATAATATTTCTGGAAACCTTATACCTTCCTGTTAACACATCTAATGTTGGTGTATTTAATTTATAGGCACCGTTTCCATACTATTTAATTTAATAATTTAGTTTATTTTAAATTACTTCATAAGACAATAGCCAGGTGCCCTGACTGCCATGGGGTCAAATTCATGCTATTTCAAAGATATTAGATAAGTTATTCAATGACTATAAATAATACAACTACTAACAGATTTTGCAGATAAAACTGTCAAAAATCATCGATTCCAAATTCAAAATGACGATTTTGACGAAAGTATTAGCAGAATTGAGTCACACCGCGCAATCATGAAATCTATCGTCACTTGTGAAAGCTCTATCAATTGAAGAATGATGGATCAATCAATCATAATTTCCTACGTAAACGAAGGGATAACAAAACGGAACCCAAACTAAGATAGGGTCAAATACGTAATCGTAGCAACATAATTGTAATACACCGGCAAACGTAGCCGAGGGACCGCAAGTTATGGACCGGACTGTAACTGCGTATATCGGTATCGAAATACTCCCAGCGGACAACCGTAGATACTAGATGGTATCCGTAACATAATAACATAATAAACATAGTTCAAATTATTATCTGTTGTTGGTATTCGATTGTACTATCATTTTTATTGTAATTAATTTACTCGTCTTCTTAATTTGTAGTTTGTTCTTGTAACTTTATCATCATCATCAACCCATATACTGTCCCACTGCTGGGCACGGGTCTCCTCTCATAGAATGAGAGGGATTAGGCTATAGTCCACCACACTGGCCTTGTGCGTGTTGGTAGACTTCACACGCTGTCGTCATCTCTAAGGCATGCAGGTTTCCTCACGATGTTTTCCTTCACCGTTTAAGCGAGTACATGATTTCGAAAAGTCAGAGGTGCGTGCCCTGGGTTCGAACTCGAGACTTTCGACTTGGCAGTCCAATGATCATACCACTAGGCTGTCACTGCTTCCCACTTCTGTAACTTTATCCGAGCAGACGGATCGCCTGATGGTAAGCGATTTCCGCCGCTCATGGACACCCGCAACACCAGAGGAGTCACAAGCGCCTTGCCGGCCTTTAAAAGGGAGTACGCTCTTTTCTTGAAGGTTATTGTTGGTTATTGAAGTTGGGTTATTGAAGGTTAAGGTTATTAATATGACCTTAAGGTCATATTGGTCCGGAAATACTGCAGGCGACAGTTCATTCCACAGTTTAGTTGTGCGAGGCAGAAAGTTTCTAGAGAAACGCACATTAGTGGACTGCCAACCATCTAGATGATGTGGATGGAACTGCTGTCGCGTGGAACGTTGGCGGAAAGTAGCAGCAGGGATCAATCCGAAAAAATTCTCGGAGCATTCCCCATAGTACATGCGACAGAAGATGCATAGCGAGGCCACATCTCTACGCAGCGCCAAGGGGTCTAGCCGGTTTGAAATATCTTGGCAGTCGACGATTCGAATCGCTCTCCGTTGGATGCGGTCCAGAGGGAGTAGTTGGTACTGGGGTGCCCCTGCCCAGAGATGCGAACAGTATTCCATATGGGGCCGGACCTGCGCCTTATAAAGTAGTAGGTGGTGGGCCGGAGTGAAATACCGTCTCGATCTACTGAGCACGCCAAGCTTATTTGAGGCTAATTTAGCCTTGCCCTCTAAATGACCGCGGAATTGGACTTCATTCAATATGTCGACACCAAGTATTCCAATACTGGTTGAGGCAGTTAAGGGGATGCTCTCAAAACCAGGTGAAATGACCAACGGCAGTTTTTTGGGTTGCTATCAGGTGGGCCGTATGATTGTTTGCCACCTAAGTGGTATAAAGAAAACTTCTTTTTTAGTAAGCGCGACTGCTACGCTAGGTTCTAAGTTTGATTCCCAGGTCGAGCAGTGTTATTGGGTCTTTCTATGAAAGTCTCAGTAGCAGTTCAGAGTTTTGATTTGTGCCCGGTTAATGGTAATAAGCTGGACTTAAACATATCGGCGAACTGTGAGTTTACATTGGTGGACATATAAATGAATGCCTTAGGCATTAAGTCCGCCTTTGTACTATGTTTGTGCATAAAGTATTAAAATAAATAAATAAATGTATCTGCCTAACTCTTTAGAGAATATGGGCGTGGTGGGATTGTTATAGTACCTATCTTGTGCGCCGACCAGTAAATACTGAGCTGGTTTCCGTGCTGCACATGGTACTTGTTTTTATATTTACATGTTTATTAAGTTTGATATGTGACTGACTTGTAATATGTGTGGCTTATGTTGTCATATATCATATCTTATCGCACTTTTACTGCGCATCAAAATATTTCACTATACACGCTTCAATATTAGTTCACTTATTCATAACGGAGACATAAGGAGCTTTATCTATGATAAAATACAATAACGGTATTCATACAATATACAATACATATAGCTATGGAACTCCAACTAACTCAGTAACTTGAAATTTAGCGTGTTCCCGAGGAATATCGGCACCCTACCGTGATTGGCAGCACGATAGTAATATAATTATTAATATACTCGTTTGTAAGCGTCTTAATACTCCCTTGCCTACTTGCTTTATCGTAAAGGGGGATCGTGAAATAATCACTTATTTATGAAGTGTGTTCTTCAACATCGTTATGCTACTTGAGCATGTTAAAGTTACATGTTATTGGTCCAATATCTTGTTATAGAGATTATGATCTTTATGGCTTTGCTATGCATTAAGAAGGACCCGAGAAGACGACACAACTTTTTTAAACTAACTCTCACTTATGGACAAAAATCGAAGACCTAATTGTTTTTTATGTGTTTGTCTGCGCCGTTAGCCTAATGGTCCGCTGGTATGGTTCGATTCCCAGTTCGATCCCCATTTTTAGTGAATAATGACATAATCACCTTGACTATATACTGATTGAACTGTTTCTTATAATTTTTGAGAAGATGGTAAATAGTAAGGTTGGTTTAAAAAAATATGCTGATGATATTCCTACAAATTAAAACAGCCCTGTCTCCTAGCCTTTGTTAATTAATATGTGATGAGATTTTTGAAAAATAAATAGATACCCTTTGCGAAACACATTGAACACGAAACTATTCTCATCGTAAATTCCGCACACCAAATTACATGAAATTTCAAGTGATTATTCAACGAGAATGCTTCGTGTACCCTTAGTAATAGTGGTTGCTACCTTTGTTCCCGAAACAGAACTGTAGTTCTCATCTTGGTGATAGTTGAAGCGACACATCTAGTTTCAATAGATGGCTCAAATTGGACAGCTGAATCTAAAATAGGTAACTATGTGTGGCCGTATTTTGGATTAAGCTCCGTTTGGTAGGTACCTCGTAGCTTAGCGGTTTCTGAAAAGCCTTTGTTTCTCATATTTTATTTCTAGAACAGAATAAAATACGTTTAGAGATTATAATTTTCCTTAAAATGTTCTAAATGTTCTTGTTCCTGTAATTACGAGAATTGTATTCAGATTAATTTATCAGTGTGGACGTTTTAAAGATAATTTCATTTTTAGCTGAAGAACCGTATACCTGTTTTTCCACAAAAATGATTGTCATTGAAGTAAATTGGATTATTCCCTAATTTTTATATTTATAAAAAAAAGGTCGAATGTAAGGCACCTCTGACTCTACGCAATCATGAGCGTATCAATAATAATAAATTATTATTATCAATCGCTTAGTAAAGGAAAATATTGCGAGGAAAGTTGCATGCTTGAGAAATTTTCTCAACGGCATGTGAAGTGTGATCTGGCAAACCGGCACTAGGCCAGCGTGGTGGACTATGGGGTAATCCTTCTAAATCTAAAAGTAGATCCTTGCTCAGCAGTGAGACAGAAAACAGGTTGATGATGATGATTAAAAAATACCCCTAAAATTTCTATATCGTTAGTGTGATTAGAAACACTAATGATCACATCGCACACAAAAATCCAGACCCGAATTAACCACCTATATTAACTTGTGGTCCACTGTTTTGGTGGGATAATTTAATAAACCATTAAATTAATAACCCATTACCTACATTCAAGTGTACATAGTGAAAGTACAATATCGTATTTTATGGAGAGGTATATGGTAAGTCATAATTGATGAATAAGTATGCTAGGCTGCTTCATCAAATAGTGCCAAAAAAAAGCTCTAAGGGTTAACACAATGTATATTATCTATACTAATACAATAAAGCTAAAGACACGGTTTATTTTCTTTTTTGCTTCGACGCGCTAATCTCTGGAACTACCGGTCGTATTTGAAAAATTCTTTTGAATTATATAGTTAAATTTTTGAGAATGGTTATAGACTATTTAACAACACGCTACGACCCATTTTTACGACCAAACCGCAGGGCACAGCCTGTCTAGTGTCTACCCTATAAACAAAAAGCTTTTAGAATACCATTAAAATAAATTGACGCTGAAATTACATTTCAATTGTCACATAAGGAAACCAACAATAATAAAGTGAGTTTGATGTGTACGATATTATAAATAAGACTTAATAATCTGGGGAATGTGACGGTGCTGATGCTGACGTCACGGACGACAGTTGATGTGAGCCTCAAGCGACATTCTGTCGACGAATATCACGGAAGCCTTAGCGTAATATAAACGAGTATTACTCGCACGTTGTATTCTGTCATTCTGTTTCGGATAACATATCTGCATAATTGTGTTTTGCGTCATCATTTTATTTACGTACGTCTAATGATGTTTAAAATTGTATGTATGGTTAAAAAATGGAGGGGGGGATAGAAAACATTTTTCCTTTTACTATTAACACGAGGTGACATTAATTTATTCTAATCAACATGCTGCATTCTCTCGGGAATATTTTGGCGGGGAGCCGATTCCACAATATGAGCGTGCGTGGGAAGAAACTCCTCTGAAATCGCACGGTATGAGACCTGAGTGGCTCTAGGTTATGTGGATGTATTCTACAACGATGGCGAGAGGTGCAGTTTTCAAAAGTTATCCATTGGCATCATACTTTTTGTTGGTGTAAGAACAAAGACTATAAAAAGTTTTTTTTTTTTTTTACAAGTAATCACTAGGCAATTGCTCCAATTAATCCTGCCTAGGAAAAAATATATTAAGATTTACCGAAAGATATTCTAATATTTAAATATTTAGTGAAAGAACATTGTTACGATTTCTTGGAATACAATATTCTTATAAGCGTACATTTTAAATTAATGTTTTGCGTAAGTAATAAAAATCTCCCGCATTTATTTAGATCTAAATGGGATTATGAAAGTCTCGTTTAAAACTGGTCTTATATTTATGATAATAATATAACAGCTGTTTAAGACATTTATAAGAAAAAAAAAATCGTAGTACTAAATTGTACACCTTCATTATACGCTACGTGGTCTCGGCCAATAAAGGACGTTGTTTTAATCATGACTCCTTTGGGTAAACCTTCAAAAGGTCGACCAAAGGGCAACCTTCTTGGTAGGATATTTTACTTCCTTTTATCTGTCTCTAAAACTCACCAGATAGATTTTTGTGAATACTTATGATATCAAAAAAATATTCTTTATTGTGCTACACACAGAAGTTATAGAATAGAATAGAATAGAATAGTTTATTTCCATCACTTAGTATTACAAATATCTCTTAGTCTAAGAAAAATATAACAACAATGGGTCAGTATATTAACAAGAGAATACGTTGACGACCGTAGTAGTATGAACTGTGTCACAGTCGCCAGCGCCTTCCACTCTGATAGTTTCATATTTATGCATTGTTTTATATTGCAATTTTTTTTTTTTTGTAATAATCTTAAACTTAGTAAATCATAGGATAGACATTAGTACGTTACCGTTTGAAGTGTGCGTGTGTGTGTGTGTGTGTGTGTGTGTGTGTGTGCGTGTGTGTGTGGCTGTTTGTGTGTATGTGTGGATCAATGAATATGTGTATAGTGTAGTGTTAACTGTTTAAAATTTCCTCCGTTTGTGTATAGTTTAGTTGTAATAGCCAATCTCGTATTTTATCTTTACATTTGTTGGTAGGAAGTTGATAAATGTTATTGGCTCGATTTGCTATGTTATACAATTTATTACTTAAAACATAGTACTGACGTCTTGCGAGAGTTGTACGATAAGGGAACATGGAACAAACTCTTGTCTTATTGCGTTTATAGATCAGGTTATACGCAATACTTTTATGCTTGCGGATAACAGTATACAGTACAAAGAGCTTCCTGATGGATAGTACAGGAATCTCATTATACAAGAGATCTGTGCTGTATCTTCGTGGCTTTCCCAGCATAACTTTTAAAATAGCTCTTTGAGCCCGTTCTAGAGAAAGTAGGGTAGTCTTTCCAATTCCACCCCAAACAACAATACAGTACTGAAGTAAGCTCTGGGCAAGGGCGTAGTAAACACATAACAGGGTTTCAAGATCAGCAGAATTCCTAAGTTTCCTGAAAACTGGAATTAATCTTCTTATACGGGCAGTCGTTTGGGTAATATGTGGAGACCAATTTAGCGAGCTGTCTATGATGAGGCCTAGATACTTTATATTTGTGGCGCGACTTATCCTAGGGCAAGCGCAGATATTGAGCGGGTCACATGAATGTGCTCTAACTTCGAACTCTGCTGATGGCTGAGAGTGAGTACGGTGAGAAAAGGTAATATATCTAGTCTTGTCTACGTTTAAGGTTAAGAGGTTATCATTGAGCCATAACATTACATCCTTAAGGGCATGTTCAGTGTAGTGCTGGGCCTCTTTCCAATCCGATCCATGTATGATCAGCGCAGTGTCGTCAGCATATGTGACAATGTTACAGTTTGGTAGTTGTTTCGTGCACAAGCTGTTTATGTACAGAAGAAAAAGTGTAGGTCCCAAAACACTACCCTGAGGAACCCCGAAAGAAAAAGAGGCAAGTGCACTTGTGTGGTTACCCAATCTAACACACTGTGTGCGATCGGAGAGATATGACTTAAATATATCCAGTGCAATTCCACGTATTCCAGCTGATTCCATTTTGGCTAGCAGCAGGGGTACAGAGACTGTGTCGAAAGCCTTTGATAGATCGAGAAAGACCCCAATTACTTTTTTATTACTGTCAAGATTCGTAGCGATAGTTTCTGTAAGAAGCAAAGTTGCATCTTCAGTGGATTTACCTTTAACAAACCCAAATTGGTTTTTTGCAATGATATTGTTTTGTTGCAGAAACTTCGTGAGTCTGGAGTTTAGAATTTTTTCCAAAATTTTAGAAATTACAGACAACACAGATATCGGCCTATAGTTTCCGACATTGTCTCTTACTCCACTTTTATGGATAGGGTGCACCAATGCCCTCTTCAGTACATTTGGGAAGACGCCTGTGGTAAGACATAGGTTACACATAAACGTAAGTGGGTGGATCAAAGCACTCTTTGCACTCTTTACCACCAGTGTTGGTATACCATCAATACCAGTCGCAGAATCGTTTTTTAAGTTAGCAATAATATCTTCAATCTCCCCACAGTCAGTGGGAAATAATGCCATTGAATCTCTAGGTGACTGAGATGTATGACAACTGGTAGATGAGCTAGGCTGATTTATACCCTGTTTATTTATTATAGCATCTGCAAGTGTTGCACCGATTCCAGCAAAGTAGTTGTTCACTAAGTTAAGTGAGTGATATGGGTCTTGAGTCAGATTAAGTAATTCAGTAGAGGGGGGAGCAGATTGTTTAAGATTGGCTATTTTATTGATCGTGTTCCACATAGCCTTAGGATTCTTTTTATTTTTATGAAATTCCGATTATTCATACGCAATTTTTACTTTTTTTAATAGGTTATTGCAAAAATTGCGATACCTAGTGTAAGTAACCTGGTGTATTGCATTTTGTGCATCAAGTTTAGCCTTTTTTTGTAATCTGTCCCTATGTCTGATACACCGTACTAGACCCGGAGTCATCCATGGTTTGATCGTGCGTTTCCGGTGAGGAACGCTTATTTGTTTGGAGTGAATAGCAATGGTTTCAGATAATATGTGAGTTAAATTAGTAGCTGAAACATTAGCATCTGTAGTATTAAATACAGAACTAAAATCTGAATCAGAAAGTTGTAGAACCAAAGCCGGATAAGAAATTTTTAGGTATGTGTTATTAGTGGGATTTCTTTTAATTTTACAGTCTAAACAAAAAACCACTGGGGAATGGTCAGTTACAAGTGAATCTAATACATAAGTTGCTGCATGTTTTTCAGTTCTCAATATAACATGATCAATACAACTCTCTTTACGCGTAGGAAAGACATGTGCTGGTATAAATCCATGATAGGCCAGGAGGTCTAAGTACTTGCTCGAATTTGGGTCAGTATTGTTCGGAGAGATGTTTATATTAAAATCTCCAATCAGAACTACTGACTTCACTGACTGGAGTGATTCTAGACACAGATCAAGGCTGTCACAAAACTGAGCTATATTTCGATAGGACGGTGAGCGGTATATCGCTACAACAGCATATTCGTACTCATACTGCAGAATAAGGCAATTAGCATCTGTGATTGACGGTTTCTTTAAACAATGTTTTCTCTCTCAGACTTAACATAAATAATAACTCCGTCATTTTGGTTGGAAAAATCTGAAGCGTATGAGGCGTATCCGGGAATTTCCGGCGTAAGTGTGTTTTTACTAAGCCAGCATTCAGTTAATACGAGAATATCACACTGAATACATATTCTGTTAGACTAATAAAATTATTAAAAACAATATACAAAGGCAAACTTAACTTAAATTTGGGTTATGATTTGCTAGTTAACCCAAAATCGTTAAAAACTATACCCTTTATGTTATTCTGATGAATAAGTAATAATACAGTAAAGTTTCATCAAAATCCGTTCAGTAGTTTTAGCGTGAAAGAGTAACTAACATCCATCCTCACAAACTTTCACATTTAGAATATTACTAGGATAGGAAGTAGAATATAATATACATACTTCTATTAAGTACATTATTAAGTAATGCCGAAGCAAAACAATGTTTTTTGCTAAAACTGTCGTTTGTACCTATCTGTCCGTTTCCCTTGAGGGTTGATATTATTTTATCAAAGAATATTTTTATTTTTACAGTGAAGACCCAGCAAAATAAAGGCAGATGCTTTTATTTGAAGAAATCGTTAAAACAAGCCTCTTGCCTGTCATCGATGTCTGTTTGTGATTATAATTTTGTTATTCTGAAATGTGTTGTTATGTGTTCTAGCTTTGTAGTGTTAATTTGTTATTGAACATCCCACATGTTACATAAAAACTATTGAAGATGAAATAATGGAAGCATTTTTTTGTAGTTAACGAATTTGGATAGGCTGACTTTACTTTTTAGCTATCATTATTAAAATGACCTTATTCAAAATACTTGCATTCATCACTACAGGTACGCATAGCAGTATATTATACTTGCTCAAGATCCTGGCATTCATCACTACAGGTATGCATAGCAGTATATTATACTTGCTCAAAATACTGGAATTCATCACTACAGGTATGCATAGCAGTATATTATACTTGCTCAAAATCCTGGCATGCATCACTACAGGTATGCATAGCAGTATATTATATGAAGCTACTGCCATTAAATCTCCGTAACCCAATTTCTGGCTTACCTATTCTAAGGCTTAACTAGTTGTCTGGCTTTTCGGCCTTCTAACTAACAATTGTCATAGGTATTCATAAGCCAACTAGGAGCGACGACTTAACGTACTTTTCGAGATATGGAGAGGTCTCGATGCTGTGAGAATGGACAAAAATCCGTAGAGTCACCACGGCAAACGCAGCTTAACCTTGCGACCAAGTGAACCAGCGATTATTATCAGTTAGGTATTACTTGCTACATTGTGTATGAGAAAGTTTATGTTTTTAAACGCACCCAACTTGTTTCTCCCGCGCACCTGCAAGATGTGGAACGGTCTCCCTGCTGAGATTTTCCCTTTATGTTATGACATGGGGTTCTTCAAACGGCGCGTATACAGGTTCGTTAAGGGCCGGCAACGCAATAGCAACTCCTCCGGTGTTGCATATGTCCATGGGCACTAATGACGATGACTAATTACCATCAGGTGTCACGTTTGCTCGTTTGCCGACGTAAACAAATAAAAAAAACAAATAAAACCACGATACAGGAGAATCCTAGTGTGGGGTCCAATGTTCTTTTTTATACAACAAAAATAAAAAAATATTTAGGTCACGCCAGTCAGCCTTTCGTCCAGTTTTGACCCACAAGCACTAGTGAAGTCAAAAACTAGTCGCCTTTTGACGCTGTCGTTGACCTTTTGTATAGGTCTTGAATACTGGATGCAGTTGGTTGTTACTTCAAGCAGTGTTGACTTGTTTTGCTTACCCACAAGCTTTCCGAGCACATTACTGTTGCATGTGCCTTTGAATGCAACTGAAGCATTTAGTATTAATAGTAGTTTGAGTACCTAGTCCTCAGCTAACAGGCCATTCAAAATTGTATCGTTAAACATCTTGATTAAAATTTAGACACTGCTTTTTCTCCACAGATTGAAATGGTCATTTGGTGGAAAAGCAGATAACATCGGCTTGTAGCGACATGACATAAAAGCCATGTTAATCCCTACTTATATTACAAATGCGAAAGTAACTCTGTCTGTCTCTCAGGCTTTCGCGCCTAAACCGCTGTACCTGTATTTGAATAAAAGTTGATACAGAGATATATTAGACCTTAAAAAATGATATAGGCTACCTTCTGTCTCATATAAACTCTTGGGATGCGGGTGAAACTTGGGCTTGGTTCCCATAAGAAAAAAAATATAAACTTGTGGCTTCCAAATAACGCGACTGGGTTTAAGTTTGTGCCAACACAAACTACAATATTATAGAAGAGTTACCGTGAGTCACTTTTGAACCGAAAAAATATTTTATTAGGTATTATGAATCGAGATTTCCCAAGCATTTGGATAAGATCACGCTAACAACCTAGTGATGTGGAAGGTGTCTGCTTGGCTGAGTCCACTAAGATAAACTAAACTAAAACGATATTACTAAATTGTACGCAGAGTACATCACTAAATTTTGCGATGGAAAGTTTTCCGCTTCAAACTATTATTACAGCAATACTCGTAATATAGTAACAGCCTATATTTATATAACCACGTCAAATGATAATATAAACAATGTAAAAGAATGATAGCGAAGCTGACTGGTGGCTTGACGAACCCGCATTCTGATGTGGTTTATGTTTATTTTCGATTTCACTTCGCTTAGTACACGCGAAGGAGGGTTATAAGATTAAATTTGATGAAAACAGATGAAACGTAAACATTTTAATAAGTAAATTGGATGTCTTGCGCGTAAATTTTGAGATGGAGATGGGGTTTTTAATCAGCTTGTTCAAGAAATGTAAAATGTTTTAGAATTTGAATAAGTATTAAGAAATGAAAAGAATGTTTGTGCTTAAAATAACCTACATAATAATAAAAAAATCTTATAATGTGGGCTTTTAATGACGGTTCTATATGAAACTGAATGTTGCTGTTGCCCATGGTGCTCTCGCATCTCACATGACCTTTTGAGACAAAAGGTAGCCTATATTCTTCTCCAAAGTTCTCTTTTAGTTTACTAATATTATTATGTATGAATACCTTTACTTAAAATGAATTTATACTCCGCTACGGTCATCAGAGAAATGAGTAATATTAAAAGCAAAATGTTTCATGTTTATTGGTAGCGATAACACTGTTTTTAACAAAGTTATCTGATTTTTCTACGTATACTGTAACTATGTTTTGCATTATACTCACATAAGGGCCTGATTGTGTTGCATACATTTAAGCATTCCGTTATTAGTTGACGCAAAATGCAGATGCATGCTGTTTTTCTGATATTATATTTATTTTATAATTTCGTGCTAGGTAAGTTATAATAATACAGTGAATAAAATAATGTAGATATTCGAAAATTTATATTTTATATGGAAGTGTTTTGTGTTTATTTTAAGGTGACATCGAGCCCAATATTACACAGAAATCTAAAAAAACGGTGACACTACTTGAATTTTTAAATGAAAATTATCAGGGTAAAACCTTGAAGATTCCTGTCTTTTTAATAGCACCGATTATAATTGTTCCTAAAATAAAACAAGAAAACCATGCAAAATCACATCCAGGTTCTAGTTCTGAAAATGTTCAAGAAACCACTAGACCACAAACTACATTTCGAAGAATTACTCCGGTTAGAATAATATTAAATGACACCAAATCATTAGAAGACAATGGCGATATTGAAGTTAATTTTAGACAGGCGTTGGACAGAGGAAAATCTGGTAAGAATGAGCTGACCGATAACAAGACTGTAAAACCTCCCAAAAAAAGTAATGATATGGTAAATAAAAATAATACACGAAGCACTACTAAAGCAAGTGAAACTACCACAGCAGAAATAACCACTACAATAGAAAATCTTCAAGAAAATGTAACAGAGTTAATTACAACTACTGAATCTAGTGGACTTTATCCAACGGCGGCTTATAATGATCAAACCGTCAATACTTTGACAATAACAAATATGCCACCGGATTATTTTTTGTTACCACCTTTATTAAATGAAGAATGGAAAAACTTTACAGTTGCCACCAGTATTAATATTATCAAAGAAAACAACACAATTCCATTTACAAATTCAGACAATGCTAATTTATCTCTATCAGTAAATGAGAGCGACAGTACAATAAAAGGTCCCTATCCAGCAGCATTGTACCATAATGCTAAGATTGATCAGTTATCAATTACGACAAATTCTTATACAAATGAATCACCTTTGCCGCCGTCACTCGATGATCGATGGAGGAGCTTCTCTTCATTGGGGGAAACCGTTCCGATGTCAAATGAATTCAGACCATTAGCAGGTTTGTATTACGATGGGTTTTTGCATAGACCCCTGTCTAAAAACCCAGGTTTTGTTCCGTATAACCAATATTTTCTTCACTAGCTGTAAAATTTTCTATGTCTATCTTTTTGTATTTTTTTGGCATTTTCCATGCTAAGATTTTAAAGGTTTTTAAGGAAAGGAAAAATTCGACCGGGGGCAGGATCCAAACCTGCGTCTTCTGGTTAGGTAAACCAGGTCTGTTGAATTTTTCGTTTTCTTAAAAAACTTTAAAATTTTCTGTCGTTCAAGAGATTTATGTATTTTTTTATAGAATAAATTTTGTTTGTAATACATAATTATGTACAGACGCTAGCAGGTTAAGCTATCCAAAACTTAACGTTTGAATTTAAGTTGAAAATCTATTAAAGAAATTTGACAGATTGGGAAAGGTTGATGTGCTGGCCTCTGTACTTAATAGAAATTATTAAAAGTATTGTCAGCAATTTCTCAAAAGAGAATGGCAGGCTTGTATGGGGCTTTCGTACCGGTGACAAAATTTCGTGTTTTGTGATATTTTTTGTTTTAATTGGTAGTTAATATGATAGACGAGCCCTTTTTAAATTCTTAGATTTTTAGAAATTGGGACGTAAAAGTTATAACCAGTTTTATTTTTTAAGGTTATATACTAGTGTCCCAATATAGATTGTTAATAGGTACATAAACATTGCTTTTGTGATACAAGTTAATGTTCTAAATTGCTTGTTGCTATCTTTGTAGTGTTTTACTTACCATTAAGTAGGTAGATTGAGATGGAGGATCGTACCTACTCAGTCGGGTGCATTAGAAGATACCTATTTCCAGCAGTGGACTTTGTAGTGCACAGGTTGATAATGAAGAAGTCTGGAACATCGCCGCAAACGGTTGTTAGCTTATTGGTTTTTATCGGATACATTTCGGAGAATGTCCATCAAATCTCCACGATCTTAATCCCGATCATATTAAATGTTATTTCTATTTCTAAATAATTAAATAACATTTTGATATTAGTGTTATTTTACATATGGCAACTTCTAAAAACATAACTGCGCTTAGTTTACGATTTTATTACGTTTGTTTATTAATATTTCTATTGATATTATTAATTAATCCGAAGTTCTAAAAATAATATACTAACATGAAAATAAATGGCTTAGTTGCCCTAATAAGTGGTACAAATTCTATAACAGAACAACAAAAAAAGTATGCGGTACGAAATCTGCTGTTCGCCTTTTATAACGTTAAATCTTTTGTTTTCGATAAAGCTCAACTCAGGACGCATATTCATTGAACAGACGCAAAATAAAAAAATATTGAGCTACTAAAGTCACTCGCTAACTATGTATATGACAGTGTTCTCACATTTCCAACAGGGTAGCATCATAAAATTCGAACAATGCTGGTAACTACTGCAACTCGACAAGGCTCTAAAGTTGGTATTGTCAGTACATACTCGTAAAGAAGCATCGGCTTTTGTATTCAGTGATGTGTTACATTGTTGGCTGAAGATCGACACTAAATTAGTGATGTTTTATAGCTGGTCCGAACTCGATTTGTTTTCGGTGTTTTAGAATGTAATAAAATTCCGATTACAAAAACGTATTAAATACAGTGTAGATATAGTTGATCAATATTTGAGAGTAACTCTACACCCTATGTTACTAGTGTTTTAAAACTTAATAAACTTGGCCTGCTTTAATGAAATAGCGCCTCAGACGTGGTTTTTTAGTATTATTTAGGTACTACTAAATGTATTTCGAAAAAATAATGTTAACTTGTGCCTTAAGTTAGTATTATTTCTTATTGTTAAAAGCTTGTAGTGTTGAAACACACCTTTGTCCTGCATTGAAATGCAGGACAAAGGTTTGTTCATTCTTTTCCTATTTCGCTCTATCTACTGCCTTTTTAGAGAGACTCATCCAGCCATCTCTGCCGAGTTGGGGTTTGCCATTAAATGTAAATATTAATTTATTAATGGGTTGTTGTCCAGCCACAGTAAGGTATAAATTCAGCTGGAGAAATAGAAATAAAAGCTCACAGGTGACTTCCAGAACATTTATTATTCACCTGACAAAGTCACTCGCTATTGGAAGTTCCCTGTAAAATGTACTCGGGCAGGGAGTAAATTTTCCTTTAAAGTGTTATTGTTACGACAAGAAAGGGAGCGACGATTGATTTTCCTTTGTATATGATTTTTATTTTATAATCGTTCTTCGGGTCTAATAATGTTGAAGAGGATTATTGTGTCTTCCTATTGTTTCCTCCTTTTTATTATTATTACTTAACAACTTTGTCGTTATAATAACCAATATAAACAAGTTTCTTAAGTATCTGTGTTGATAGATATGGTAAATAGTTTTTTTTTATTTAGTCGTCTTTGTGTAACAAGAAGGATCTCCCTCTACTCTATTACTACTCATTAAAAAAATCTAAAGGCTTTTTCAGACCATTAAAAAAATAAGGTCCCCCCGTTACTATCTGGTCTTGCTACGTTGTTAGGTATCATTTGGAGGACTCACTATATATACAACTTACTAACACATTTTTAGCCCACAAGACAAGAATTTCTAAACATGTTTTCATATTTGGGTAGAGTTTAAACATTTATGTTCAAGATATTGTTGTTATAATGTTTGAAGTATGATCATCCTCAATGATTACTTTAGAACTCTAATATTTTGTAGCCCTAATTTCTACAGTCGTGCATTCAAGAAGTTTAAATAAAGAATTCTATGACCAAAAAGTTATGCTCACTCATTAAAAATGAAAATTGCGGAAAGTCTATTATTAAAATCTTATCAGTAGAGTTTAATTGTCTTTATAATGAGGTGGACCATCAATATTCAAAGTAAGTATTTGTCTCTGCAAACAGTCCCTTGATAAATCGACGTCCAGAATAAGATATTAGGGGACAGAACTTCACGCATCGACCCCTTTTTAAAAGGTTAATGTCTTGCGCCTCCCTCCGCGTCACCTGAATACTAATATCTTGTGACACGTTTTTTGTTGAAGTTTTCACGCCTCTTATCGCGACAGCGAGTATGTAGTTCACTTTTTTATGAAATTAATTTCTACATACATACATACATGCTTGTATTCCCCAAAGAGTTAGGCAGAGTTGTACTAAAGAATACCAACAGTTCGCCGGAATGTTTAGGTCACATGTGATATGGGGCGAGCCTAGCTTTGCCAGTAACGGACCATGTATCTATCAAGTTATCAAAATAGTTTGCACGGTTCCAAATAATGGGTTCTATGAAGAAGGACCGGCAAAAAAGTATACATAGTTAATTGATAATAGCAATGGGTTTTCTTTTGTTTAAAATTTACCAAGAATTATTTCTGGGTCTTAAGAACATTACAGGTTTTAAAAAGTTTACTGCATACACTTTTTTGTGTCATTCTTTTGTAACTTTGATGTGTAGGTAATGTGAATTATAATAACTGTTCGCTACTCTCTAGTTGATCTACCTTTATCAATGACGTGGAACTCTGTAATTGGCTAAGAGACAATTGTCATCATCTCGCTATCACTGTGCAGTATACACATGCTCTTTTAAAGATGTTAGTAACATTACCCACTACAACGATATTGGGCTGTTCATTGATAGTGAAGTGAACATTTAGAACTCAGGTAAATGTTAAAATAGCTTTAATTTATTTATTTATTTTAGCTGTTGAGTTTCCTTAATAAAGAAATAAATAAATAAAGTAAAAGAATGACACATCATCTTCAGGCTGTATAATTATGATCTAAACTTCAGACTATGATCTCATATTCTGTAATCTATATAAACATTTCCGTGTGTATTGTGAAAAATATAGTAATAACTAAGTCTTCAAAGGTACCTAATACCAAGACATCTATACACTATATGTTATTTATTAAAAAACAGACATTCTGAAAAAAAAAACATTACCTGCAGTTACCAATCCAATTCCATTCTGACACGGTAAATAAATGTTCTGAATTCTTAGTTTCCATTCGATTCAAAGCCAATTGGATTCGAACACAAAAATTGCTACATAATACGTTTAGTGCAAAGGTTGTTA
The DNA here is from genome assembly GCA_964056405.1 of Acronicta alni. Taxonomy (NCBI): domain Eukaryota; kingdom Metazoa; phylum Arthropoda; class Insecta; order Lepidoptera; family Noctuidae; genus Acronicta; species Acronicta alni. Next base: position 7,338,016 of record OZ043927.1, on the reverse strand, counting down.
CGCAAAATTTACTACAAAGTATGTTCTAATTTCAAACCGTTCGCCGCTGGTAAGCGCATTCCGACTGCAGTATGCAGAGCGAATTTTCTCGAATATTCTCTACTCGTTTATTGTTGGCTACCTACATTTTCCCTTTTAACCTTTTAGCGCTTTATTGCTGCGTATCGCTTTAATCTGTTGCTTTAGTTCGGGGTCTACTGCTTCTGAACTACGAGGTATGTGGAATGTTGAGTACGTTTTTGTTTAACCTTTGATGGTTACGATAATATGTATTCGAAGAATAGCTGTACACTTTTTTTTCTTTTCTTTCAAGTTAATATTGGACTTTTGCCTGTGCAAAACGTAATCAAATTGTAGAAATTACGGGTTATGTTATGCAGCTTTAATATTATAGACTTCGTCTAAATCTCCATCAGTCTAAAAATAAGCTGTCTAGTTCAGGAGTGTTTTGAATCCAACAAAACAAATTTGCAACTTTTCCTTTGTTTAAAGAACTCATAAAATTTTATTGATCCTCGCGATTTCTACGAGATGGCGTTACCAATTCTAATTTTGAAGTACTATAGTCAGCGCTTTTCAATGACGTCACAAAATTGACAGTGACTATTGGTGCTGGAGTTGTTATTTAATTTTAATTAGCGATAGACTGAATGCTGGTGCAAAGGATAAAGAGAAATTTATCTAACCTGTAATCTAGTATCCCTACTAATATTATACCACGGTTAAACCGATGAACCGATTTTGATGAAATTTGGACCAGAGATAGATTAGAAATTGGAGAAGAACATAGGCTACATTTTACATTAATAACTAGTTACTTATATTTACTTTTATGCGAGAGTAAACCAACAAGTGATCAGGTATTCATACTTGGCATTTAAACAGGCAGGAGTTTATATTTTTTGTAACTCCATGCTTCCCCATTGTGTTTCTATTGTATTAAGCCGAGGCAATTTCTCGAAACGACTTTCCAGTTAGTAATGTTTTTTGTAGTGCACTGAACAATTAACTGAGACTACATAGGAGGCTGTAAAAATTAGCTTCAATTAAAACCAAAAAAGACTAATTAAAAGCTAAGTTTTGAATTGAACTACTTTTTACGGATTTCATCATGGTGCCTACCTATATTAATAATTTTATAAGACGTTTTGGATCCTTTTGCAGCAAACATAAAAGCTGAATAGTTTTATTATAGTTACAACATGAATAACTTAAAACTTCAAGTAAAATAAAGACCCAAAAACACTTCGATATCAAACTGATATTTTTGTTTCCAGTTGACAATAATTATTAAAATGCGTCCTTATGTAGCAGGCAACACAAATAATATGAATCCAACAAATGTATCTCATGGAGTATTTCATTTAATACATTTAGTTATCACGTTTTATCATCTCACTTAATATTATATTAGCAGTAATGCCGACATCACAGCTGTCCATCTAGGAACCATTTTGTATGCCGTAAATGAATAAAAACCAGTATAAAATAAATAATATTAAATAAAATATGCTTGGACAATTTCACACAGCACCTAAACTAAGAGCTTGTACTATGGTACTAGACAATGGATATAATACATATACTTTCTTTTTTGTAAATACATACTTATAATACATAATGAAACACCGAGACGAACACAAACATTTATGCTAATCACATAAATATTTGTATTCTGTGGGAATCGAACCCACGACCTCGTGATCAGCAGCCCGAGACGCAAACCACTGGACCACAGACGTCGTCAAAATATTATATCACATCATTGGTTATTAATATGAAATTGACACTCTATACGCAGCCTTCTTCAATAAAGGCGTGGTTGTAATAAAACCAAGCCAAAATACGAAAATGAGCGCCCATGAAAACCAGCCGATACAAAACACCTCTTGGAATAATCCTTGCACATCAAGATCGTAATGAAATCAGAGCTTCAGACACGCCAAGTTTGGCTTACTGAGCAACGTCACAACGCCCCCTCAATGCGGTATTACATATGATTTATTTTATAGGGCGGGGTATTGAACATGTTTAGATAACTTTTGCACACCATTCATGTGTACGTAGCCCTGAATGTGAATGTTTGAAGAGTCCGTGATATGATTTATTGGTCTTAGCATACTGTTGTAAGGTTTTTTGCTTCATTTCTTACAAAGCTTAGGGCTAAAAGCGTAGAATATGACAGTGGTATTTTTATAAAATATATAATTATGTGCAATGTTTTAGACATTTTTTTTTATTCGCTGGTACCAACCCTCGGGTTGCTACTGAGAATTACAATAACACTTTCACTGACTCGCCAATCAAACGTAGGACTTTATAGTCTGCTACTACGTTTGCGACTACCAGAGCAATATGGCAGTCAAGTTTGCTCCAAAACGTAACGTAACGTAAAGTTTGTTTAATATCTGACTAGCGACCTGTCCTTCGCACAGGTGTAATGTACTGATAATATGCATCTACTATACCTATTTAAGCTTTCCGGTAGCAATTCCTTAAGTGATAGTGAAGACTCTATCAAAAACCCCTGCTTAGTTTGGAAGGAGTAAGCCGAGAGACATCAAGACAAACGCAGACAACGACTTTGTTTTATACTATTCAGATATAATTATAAAAATAATAATATTTATTGACATTAGGCCTAAACCAGTCTAAACTGTATCATAGGGAAAATTAACAAATTATTAGAATTGGAATAAACGAAAATCAGTCAAAGGCGGCTGAAATGTCATGTTTTAACATTTTATGTTCATCCGAGGAAATGAAGGAGTTTTGTATTCAGTTGCCGTCGCTAGATGGCGTTGAATATTATCACCAGTTTCATCCACAAGCAAAAATAACGAATTCAGTCTTATGTTGAGCAATAAACGGTAACCATAACACAGCCAAATCTTTACATAAAGGAACACGAACGCCGTGATTACTTCGAAATACAAGAATATTATACCCTAGATATTTTGAATGAGCAAAATGAGGTGAGTGAATGAATTTTATAATTACTTGCGCGCCACTCGGTCCCTACGGCGGTTCCGGCCCAATGTTAAATTAATTTCTGTCTACACACTAGGAATTATACAGCTTACATTGGGTTTCAAAGTGAATAAACGGTAACGTTTGCGAAGAATATCCTATATATATGCTATTTGTTCGTTAAACAAACACTGAGGAGTTTTTACTAAGTTAATTTGGGCTATTACACAAATATTTAATTAGGATGAATATATACATCATCATAATAAAATTATGTTCTTATATCGCAATCGAAAGAAAATGGTATTTCCTAGAAATTGGGTTGCGCAGGTTTGATAGCAGTCGCTTTGTGTAAAATTCTGATATTCCACAGCATCTGGTTAGACTGGAAGCCGACCCCAGTATGAAAGAAATGTCAAAGGAGGTTGAGGATGATTATTTGATACACCCGCTGTCAGAAATCACCGTAATAAATCAGCACTAGCCTTTACTTGACCTATTGTCATGGCCATGGGTTCCATCAAATTCTCCACGACCATGACAGGCTGTGGTCCAGCGGTCATTTGGCCAGGCCTTACCTCTCAACCTAATCGCACTTTTGTGGCAAACACACATGACACTTTCTAGGGCCATTGTCTCGTCGGTGGAATCCCTAATTCATCCAACCGCAGGTACGGAAAGTTTAGTTTCTTTAGCAATACAATGTCACAGACACACACACTCAAACACAAACATGGAATATCTGCTTATATTTACAAAAAAAAACAAAGTTTTATCATCCTGCTTTTTTGCAGTTTGCGGTAAAATGCAACTGCAAATCTCAAACGGTGATATTTTCTAAACGTCCAATTAAAACAAAACACTACTTAAACACAGTGTGGTACACACGGAAAATTAATTTAACCGCCACCACGGTATAATTGTGTTCGTACAACTGGCGGGATTGTTTAGTAAACAAGTTCAAATTTGGCGCTGCAGACGTACGAAAGAACTGGAATGTTTGCGGTCTACCCACATGAGCTATGACTCTGTGGAATACGTTTATAATGCAAAACGCATTCGTAATTTGAAATTGCGCTTTTGGGGAAACATGAAAGTGAAAAAAATTATGCTTATTTTCTTTTGCATGTAAAAGATTTGATTGTTCGATTGGCGCAGCCATCCAGCAATCGACTGGTGTGTTTAAAAACGTCCACGATACAGGTGAAATACCTTGCCTTACTAGACTGACAAAAACAATCTTTAATCTTATCCTCTATTCTCTTTTCCCTTAATTAGGGACAGAAATATCTGTTATTGGACGGCAGTAGTCCTGCGAGACTTGAATACTTGTCAACTAGAAATGTTCACCATATGCGCAAGTAGTTCAAGTTTTGTATAGGTAGATAAATAAAAACGTAACAGTAATATTCCGTCTCATTAAAATGTGTTTCAATATTCCACGGCATTTCCAACTCGCAACGATGTAGTTATGCCGGGAGTATTTCTTAAAATATTCATTTCAACAATGACACTAACAGAGTTATTTCAGTTCAGCTCTGTATGGTGCAGGGAAAAGCTAAAATTTTTAGCATTGTCCGACCAGCATGGTTAACGAGAATTCTTGAAGCGCGACGTTGTTAGTGAAACTTATTCTTAGAGCTACATTGATAAGTGATAATGGATATGGCTTTATTGCCTGGCTGATGGCCTTATTAATCTAGTGATCTTAAGCCCGACTGGTTCACCATACTACACTATACACTACTGGCTTAGATTCCCAGATAGAGCAGTGTTACTGGTTTGTTCTATGAAATTCTCACTAGTAGCTCGGAGTTTGGATTGGTGCCCGGTTAAATAGCAATAGAATCGGTACTTATTTGGGACCTAAACATATCGGCGAACTGTGGGTGTACATTGATACACCTCTGCTCAACACTTCGGGGAATATAGGCGTGTTATTATAATTATGGCGTGATAAGGTTGAGGATACAATATTGTTACATATCAAATATAAATAATTAAAGAGCTTGAAAAACTTTTTAAAGGATTTTGTAGCTTTTCTATAACAGGTGCCATTTTTAAACTGCCTCTTATAAACATGTTACAAAATACCCCGTAAAAAATATAATTAATTATCAAAGCCACAAATTTTGTCAGCTGTCATGTCAGGGAACCAGATTATTTAACAGAAAGGCCTACGTACCTATTTTTACTAATAATAATTGTCTACTTTAATAGTTTTTCTATTTTTCATTAATAAATGATGTTGTTTTCCTTTTTTTGGGTATGTTACTACGGTTCTTAAATATTGTGAATGGACTCGTTATAAAGCCCCATTTAAACTCTCGGCTTTACGGGTAGTTTTGTAACACCGTGTATATTCATTCCTCACCTTGTCCACTCTGGTAACTCTACACATTCATAATACCGTTCTCATTTCAGCGACATGCAATTGCCTTTCATGCATCCCTTTCGTAGCCCAACATTCTTACCCATTCAGGTTAATGTTAGGTCCATTATATGATAATAGTTGATACAGTATTCAGAGTCCATACTGGAAATTATTATTCATAAGTTATTATTAAATACAAATCTATGTTGAGTGACTATAAAATACAACTAGCCACAAACGGATCTATCCACAGCCAACTGCTCATTAGTGAACACTACAACATAAAACTGATTTTGTGTTTGTTATATACATTTGTTTGTTGGATACCTTCATTACTTCATCTACATTAGCTAAGTGAAGTGTCTTATTAACACAGGCTTTAAGTTTTAAATACACATACTAACATTATAATACATTATGCTAGTTTGTAAAGTCAATGGGCCGAAGTAGCCTGAAAATAAAGTCTTATTATTATTTTCAATTAAGATCCAGTTCTTAAGATGGTTAATTAAATTGAAAAAGGCACACAATAGGTACCATAGTAAAAATCCAAGTAGCAATCTAAATAAATTGGCTCCTTATTAGCAAACAACTTCAAAGCCAATAAAACCTAGTATATAATTTCAGTAGCTATTTATTTTCCTGCCACTTATTGCTATCAAGCGTGTCCTTTGTAGTCGAGTTAATAATTCATTGATCTACTGGAACGCATTGTAGGCACATACTTTTACTAATTGGTTCCCACTGAAAGGTTCTTTCGTTGGGTGGCATTTCGAAGCTACCAAATGAATCGTTCGGAAATAATTAAACGTAAGTACACCCCTGTAGGGCAGTAAGTAATTATTTTTCTTCGGAACTCATCTATAATTCAATACACGAGAGTCACTTGTTAATTGCAGGTGTTTATAGAAAGGTTTTCACAGTTTAGTTTTTAGGGCGCGCTTGGTTTTTTTAAGTAAAATATAACGGTTGTATATTTATGTACATACTCCGCCGACTGCCTGTTTGTCTTTTCTTACATAAACGTGCCCATTCAACGTCTGTTTATATTTTTTGGTGTACAATAAAGAATTTTCTATCTATAACAGTCTCATTGGACTAGTCTCAAACATGACTGCTGAGCTGTCCTAGGTTCAATTCCCAAGTCGTACAAAGTTATCAACTTGTTAAATACGTAATGTTTTTCCAAGGCATGAAATAATAAGTGGCTTATGCGGACAAGATTGAAAAAGTCAAATGATAACTACTCCATTCACGATACATCAAGAAAACTTTAAGTAGACATTTCAACTTGATGCCTACTCGCCCCATAATAGATAATACACGTGATATACATTTCTCACGTTATTTTTCCGCTTTCACTTTTACTTTACCGAATAAAGTCAGATCGTAAAGATATACATAACCTAATCTTTATCCAAGTGGCGGAAATTTCAACAGGAAAAATACGGTGACGTCACGTTTGCCACGTTTTTATAGATAACGTGAGCATGTGGCGTGACTAGTTATTGTTGTTCGAATAAATGATATAAAGAGACGATTATACCAAACCTTTTGATAGTAACAGAACTTTTTGTCAACAAAATGAGCTCCTTTAACATCAAAGCTTTTGATGTAAACCGATGTGGTTAAATAGTATGAATATTGAAATACTGTCTTTCAGTTGATGTCTATTCTAATATAAATCAGTTTGCTTGTTGGTTTGAACGCGCTGATCTTTGTAACTATAGGTCAGATTTGAATAATCTCCCGTGACATAGGGCTTGTCCTCTAGTCCGGGAGCTGTCTTTAATAAAAAACAAACAAAAAAGTAAATAAATTCTTACTAAAATAATATATCACAGAAAGAGACGGTAGAAAGATTAATTTCTCAAAGTTAATAAAATCCGAAGTCTATATCTCAAACGCATTTTCATAACTGACAGTTGCCAGTTTGCGTTGAGCCCAAGAATTGATTGAAAAGAAACAAAATATAATATAAGGGGAGAAATTTCCTTTGCTTCCATCACTTTGCACGAAATTCTGACTGGAAAAGTTTGATAGAATTAGTAAATTGTCGATATTTATTTACTTACGGATGTGTCGAGCAGCGAGTTATAGAGAGAGCTATGCTATGGAATTTTTTCCCTCAGAAATGAGGAGATCCGTACAAGAACAGCTGGACTATAGCCTAATCCCCCTTAATCTGAGAGGGGACCCGTGCCCAGCAGCGGGACAGTATCTGAGTTGATGATGATGATGATTTACAAGAACGAATGTTTCCGATATAGCTGAAAGATTTAGCAAGTATAAGTCGCAATAGGCGAGGCATATAGCTCATAGGACGGATGGCCGCTGGGTCAAAAAGGTTTTCGTGTAGATACCACGTATCGGAAAAAGCAGCGTAGGAAGGCCTCCAATGAGATTGATCGACAACCCTGGTAAAGGTCGCTGGAAGTTGTTGGATGCAGGCGGCGTTGAGCAGTGTAACTCTTGCGGCTGATAAGATGACAGCTGTATTGACATTTTTAATAAAATATACCGAGCCGGTTTTTTTATGCCGTGTGGAAATCCTCATGGATACTAACTAAATGGTCATAACGGACTCCTACCGACTAAACCTCACGACCTATGATGAATCTATGAGGTTGTGGAACTGCTTCGCTAGTCTAGTGGTCCTAAGCACGATTGGTAAGCTGGAGGCTCTGAAAAGCTACCATGAACCCTTTGCATCAATTGCAAATGTCAGAATTATCATCTTTGAGTTAGAATGATGGAAGTTACCTTGACATAATTTTATTTTCCTGTATCGTAAATATCGCGATATTATATACAAACATCCCATTAATAAATATAGGGTCTTGTCTTTAAAAAGGCGTAAAAGGGAGAGATAAAACATTTTATCACTAGCACGTAAGCTTCCCATATAAGCACACAGTCAGAGTGCAATATAATGAAGTCCTATTTACTGAAATAATAATTATACAATGCCCTCTCTTATATCAATTTCAACTATAGGAATTAGATTACAGTGTCGCTTAAAAACCAAAGGACAGAGACTGCAAGATGGGTATGCGATCTTTTTTTGTGCATTTTTTTTAAGGATTTTTGGGCACTTATATGTGTATGGTGTACCTATTCTATCACTTTTACTACCTATTGTAATATTTTTGCAACGTGTAATAATATTTTGAATGTATACTGTGAATAATGCTGCCGATTATATCATTGTTAGAGTTGCAACAATTGCATATTCTATTGTTTTGTTGCTCCAAATAAAAAAAAATATACATCAATTGCTTGCGTTCTCGCTGCAATGTCGTCCTTCACCACAATAACCCGTCCGCACATTCCGCTAAGATAACGAATGCGTATTTAAAGGCCTCATAAGTGGATCTGATGACGCCTCCGCCATACAGCCTGGTACTCGCACCTTAGGACTTCTGTTTATTAAAAAAAACTAGAGATAAGCATAGAGGTCTAAGCCTGGAAATGGTGGTGATTGCATTCCACTAAGCCATTGAAGTTGTACTTCACGCAATGGTTCCAAAAAATGCGAAAATGTGTAAATAATGATGGATAAAGGACATACTTTGAAAAACAATAAATGTATCATAAATATAGTAACTGATATTACTTAATAAAAAGCAGATACTTTCAGTATGACCCAAGTCATGCATCCAAACAGTACCGAACACTTTACCAAAATAGAACATATTCGCCGTATATAAATTTTATGATAACCACAGAAACTGGGAACAGATGCAAAACTTGTTCAAGTAAAACAATTTTATACAAATTACTTAACTACTTTGAGGCATGAGAGAACTAAGCAAACTTTGGCTATGGCACTTTTAGCAAAATTTTACTTCCCCGAGGTGGCGTATTTGCAAACTTTCATATAAACAGCTCTGCAGAAAGGTAAACAAGTTTAGTTTAACTCTAATTTCGACACTCTAAGGAAGAGTACTCGTACTGTACCTACGTATAAAGTTCTTGCGTCTCCGTCTAATTAGTATATAACTTACAGCCATTCGTTCCAATTTGGTTTCGGGGCATTTCCTTTACTTTGAGTAAGTTCAACTAATATATTCTTGTCTATAGGCTGCGAATGAATTTATTATACTTGTATAAAGACGAATTATGAAACAGCTTCGTCTTTAATCTGAAATACTTTATTTCATAGGTACTTTAAATCATCCACTCAGACTCGTATTTCTTAGCCAGCAGTATTTAAACGACAGTTCTAAATGATTTAAAACTTCTATATTCTTCGAAAACTAGTGAAGTGCTATCGATAAAATACGGAATAATATATTTTTATCGAAAAGGCAATATCTAAAAACGCTGAGTTATATGATATTGTTACGCCGGATACGTAATAGAACGACTGAGATGGCTCACGAAGGTTCTAGAAACGCGTGGAAGTTTAATCTTCACACTCGCGTAGATATAGGTAGGTACTTATATCTATAAGTGCCTATAACAATACCTCAAGGACACGCGGCTCGCGACACAATAAGCTGAGGTCAACGACCGCGAAACAATAGGCGCGCGAGTACCTACTCGTATTTTTTTGTAGCATTTTCGGGATTATTCGATTCTGGAACTTTCTGAGCCATATAAATAGCGGTCCTAAGGGGCCGGCAAGGCAGTTCAATTGTGGACACGGACAAGTGAAGATCGAAGCGAACTACGAAGTGACTACAGTGCGATAGTGAATTGTGAAGTGAACTAGTATAGCGACATACTGGTGATTTGTGTATTGTATTCGTGTGAGTAATTAAAGTTTTGATTGTCTATCGGTTAAATTGGTGTCATTTAATTTATCCCGAACCCCAGCTCGTAACAATATCAAAACTTGAAAAGTTTGAGGCAAGCAATCGCGGGCCCAGTTAGAGGTACAATTTCAATCTCCAAATTCAATTATATGAGAAAAAGTAAAACAGTATTCGAATAAGAGAGACGAAGCATCTCAAAGATGAAAATTCGGGGATGAAAATAAAGAGACATCAGTGACCTTTGTTATTCAATTAATTTCGTATAGACGAACCCTTTATCATGGCATTCGATTGTTTGTCCATTGTTTATGTTACGTATATTCTTTCTGAATCCAATAATATGACGGTGAAAGGGTCACGTTTGTTTGAATGGCGTCTCTTGTGGGCCACGGATGTAAACGCTATGTTTTATTACGAACACCGAGAAACGACGTACACTAACCGAACATAAATAAATTTGTGATGGCTGTATTTCTTTTATGGATGCGGTGAAAAGAAAATTGTGTGGACTGGCTTTTTCTAGTTTAGGGTACCTACAATTATACATACCGTGAAAATGGTAAGTTTCATCAAAATTCGTTCAGTAGTTGTAGCGTGAAAGAGTAAACAAAGATCCATCCATCTATCAATCCATCCTCAAAAACTTTCACATTTTTAATAATTAGTAGCTTAGGATAGGAAGGGTAGTAGGATCTACTACTTAAAAAAAAAACTATTTTTACGGACGGTAGACTGACAGTTTACCCGTGAGCATGGACGCTGTAAAGGGTCCGAAACGTCGGGATTAATAATATTAAATAACGCGATAACATCCGTAAAAAGTAGTTTTATTTCAATATTCCATATACATTAAATAAGTCAATGATTAGTTTAAAAAATAACACATGTCAAGACCTGGCCTTAAAATGTGTTTCATATGATTCGTCAGGTAAGTACAAGAGACGTAGAGCATAGTGGGAGTAATTCCACTCAAATGGGAGCTGTCCGACTGGGGAAGCCTTGCAGAAAATCAAAGTAAAATAACCCTGCTTTGAGCTGTGTTGTGTTTCTTACAGTGAGCAAGGTTGCCAGTGCTCCACGAGGAAACGTTGTGGCAGTGGGGGGGACTTTGACCCTTATACTGCCAAAACAACTATTCCTCTTTCGTTCAACAGAGTCGGCAACGCGCAAGTGACACACAAGTATTACAAGCGTGTACAGGCTACGGTAACTGCTTACTATCAGGTGGACCGTATACTTGTTCGCCACCTTAGTAATATAAAAAAAAATATAGAAAAAAGCTATCATGGATTTCATTTCGGCAAAATAATTATTAAATGTATATCCATAATTCCTCCTGTTCAGGAAAATCACGCCCCCAAATTACGAATATTGAAAAGTATCTAAAAACCACCGGCCGCTCTTAGCGTGATTTGTTGAAAAAAAAGGTACGTAAAATCGAAGATTTTCGTACACAATCCCGGAAATTTCCATATCTAAATGGAAAACCGACCCCGAACAATCAATTTATCCTCCAATATCCTCGAGCGGTTTATACCACCTGTACGATAAATATTTATACGTCTCCCTCGTTTTGTATCGCGAAATTCTTGAAACGGAGAACTTTTTTACCAACAATTATGATGATATTTCTTTTTGGATTGAGTGTAGAAGGACTGAGCAATACGAAGTTGTGTTTTTTTTTTGAGTGTATGTGTGTGTGCCCGCGACGTAGGTGGCGTGACGATTTCGATATGTTTGCATGATAGAGAGATGATGTTGTGCAAGATAGAGAGGTTTGAAAAAGAAAGGGGAGGCCTTTGCCCAGTTGTAGGAAATTTATTAGGCTATTAAAAAAAGTGTAAAACAAGATGTGTAAAGTTTTTTTTTCCTTTTCAGCCTATAGTTTATTAGACTTGTCTCTGTCTGTTGTAGGTTTTAAAATAAAATTGTATGCAATATCAACTAAACTTGGAACTAAAGATGTGAAGGAAGGCTTCACTGATTGACGGGGCTTGGTCGCAGCTTGTCATGGTCATGGCGTGGCGTGGCGTGGAAAGAAATAAAAAAAGAATATAGACGTGATGATAAGTAGATGTATGTATGTTTTTTATTTTGGATTTTATATCTGTTTATTGCCCGATTGTATCTGGTAACTACCTTTTTTGTCCAGTGACCGTAAGCGCGACTCTACGTTTAAGTTCCTCGTTTCAATTTCGAGGTCCAGCAGTGGTATTGAATTTTCTCTATAAAATTCTCAGTCGCAGCTCGGAAATTGGATTTTTACCCGAATAATGAAATTAGGCTCTAACTTGGGATCTAAAATACCGAACGGTGGGTATACATTAGTGTACACTTCTGCCTAACCCTTTAGGGAATACAGGCGTGATGAAATTGAAAAATTTAGAAATTGCTCAAAGAACTCACTTAGACCTCAGAGACCAATTGGGTTTTGTAATCCAATAGAATTTATTTATTTTATAATTGAACCGACGAAAACAAAGACCGAAAAATAAAATAAACCTTTGGTCTTAATAATTAATTTCGAGTCAGCACCAAAAAACTTAACTTAAAAAAATACATTCTTACACAGACGAACATAAAATCTCCTCCGATTTTCGTTGGTTAAAAAATCATATATTCTTAAGTTAATAATCTCGGCATCAGTGTAATTAACATCGAAATTAATTCTAAGAAAACCTTTACCTTTTTTTGCGGTGTTGTTTATTCTAATAATTTAATAATATTAAAACTTATTCATTCATATTAATACATTATAATAATATTAGTGCTATTAATCATAATAATGAATTTTATAGGTATATCAAAGAAATTGTTATAATATAATTTATCATTAATAATTAAAAATAATTTAATATTGTGGCGACACCTACCGCGCTACATGGAACTACGAAGTCCTGAATCGCGCAAGCAACATTCGCCACGAAAGTTGCAGATATACCACCGCCCGACATCAACCATCGGCCCGTAGCCCGCCAGGCAAAACACCCTAGTGGTTGGAGGAATCCCCCCTTTTCGTTGGAGGGGCAATACACCTCGCCTCTCCACAATATAATCTTTGTAGCCTTTTCCCAACTATGTTGGGGTCGGCTTCCGCTCTAACCAGATGCGGCTGAATAACAGTATGTTACACGAAGCGATTGCAATCAGACCACCGCAACCCAATTACTGGGTTATACTGGTATCCTGATGAGAGACTAGTTGTCAGGAATTTTTGGCTTCTGCCTACCACTAACGATTTTCGTAGGTGTTTGTATGACAACTTGGACCGACAGTTTTACGTGCTCTCTGAGGAACGGAAGATATATGGATATGTAAAGAATGGTCACCCATCCATAGATTGACCGCGGATAGCACTGCTTAACCTTACAGATCAGTTGTTCAGCGTAGTTATTACTTAGTCACGAGCCTTTAAAATAAATAAGTGTGGAGGAACTAATTAAAAAATATATATCTACCTACCTATAAAACACTGATATTCACAGATATATAATTCCACGAAGGTTTTCAGAGGATTAAAATAAATAAGGAAATGTTTGGGACATTTTACACAGCAACCTCTAGTCCCAAACCAAGCAAAGCTTGTACTATGGGTATATTATACTGTATGTAGATTGATAATTTATTTATATAAGACTACCGCCGATTTTATAATGGCAGTGTATCGCGTACTGCATAAAAGGAAGGCACAGACGTCACTCGCCCACTTTGTCGCTTGTCTTTGTGAGAGTAACATTGAATCTCTGTCTGATCATTGCGTATTTATTGTTATGTGTATTAATCTTAATGTAATACTGACTCTGTAAATTGTTACTTTTGCCTACAGTCATATTCAGTCCTTTTAAAAGGTTACTCGAACTCTTTATTTTTTGTAAATACATAGCTTCTTATAATACATAAGAAACAAACAAACACAAACACTTATGTTCATCACATAAATACTTGTGTACTGTGAGAATCGAACCCACGACCTCATGATCAGCAGTCAGACACTTGAACCACTGGATCACAGACACACAGAAGTAAAAGTTGAAGTAAACTTCAAGTTTCTCTCAATAATAAAATACCTACACATTCAGTAGGTACTGAATATAACTTTTCCATTTCACGGACGCCGAGCGTGCGTCTAAACAAGCTCAGTATATCATTTCAAGCCGTTATGATAATAGCGAAGTTCAGAATATTATCATAAAAAATGGTATTCAATAGTCCCAGTGTGGTATACCTAGATTTATTTATAACCTTTTTCGATTTGTATTAAGGATAGTAATTTGGTACTTTGTATTGTATAATTTTCTCGTGACTCGGGGCTTGTGGCTCGTGGATAAGTTATAACTAAAAGAAAGAAAAAGCTTTTATTTTGTACCTCAACATATTAAACATAAAAATTGAGTATGAGGTCAAAATACGCTACCAATCTCAGCTGATGCTTTGTTGTAGCAAAAGAGTGCAGCGCTGATTTTCAGAATGGCCCATTTTATACAGATAATAAATCAAAACATACATTATATAAAATTAATAAAAGTGATCGTGACTGTAACGCATTCATGACACTGACATTAATGTGACAGTTTACAAATTCTCTGTTCATGTGTCAATAATCTAATGTAAATGTAGGTGCACATTATATGCACACACAAATATACATACCGACGTGATGTAACTATAGTACTTATGTAAGGAATGAGGCGAAGTGGGAGTCGCCAGTTATCTGTTGTGCCGTGTACAGTCCACTTGTATTTTATGTTCATTATATATATTACTATATTTCCTGTGCGTGTATAATTTGGAGTCCAACAGGTAACTCCTGTTGGACACCGTACCCCGTGCATTCACCTGAGACTGAATACGTCCTCCTGAACACTCTTACACAATTACTCTTATCCTACATAAATAATAAAATCACAATGAGACTGATTTGAAATTAACTTACAATTACAACTAAAGTCTAAAATAATAATTATAAACTTAATATAGTATAAATACGCTGATTAACCGATTTGCAAGGTTGACCATTCTTAATATACAGAGACCCATTCGTGCTTCGGAGAACACCAAAGCCGTCGGTCTCGGTTGTCATACGAATGCCTATGACAATCGTTAGTGGTAGTCAGAAGACGAAAAATCACATCGAATGACACACCTAACATCCCTATTCTCCACTATGTTGGGGTCGCCTTCTCGTCTAACAAGATGCGGCTGAATATCAGTTTTTTTTTTTTTTTTTTTAATTAATAATTTTACATTACATGGTATACTCGCCAAACGTAATTGTTCAACGGCGAGAAGCGCTCTTATCATTATTACATAATAAACTTACATTTATTAACAACAGCAAACAAAAATATTTTAAATAACTATCATGGTCTAACTATTACTACAAGTGGTATCCAACAGAGTATTCTTCAGTTTCTTTTTTAATGTACTAATATTAATTTTTACACGAAGCAACTGCCGACAGACCTCCACAACTCAGTTTTTGGGTCATACCGATACGGATTGTCAATATTTTGGACTTTTAATTACCAGTAATGATTGTCATAGGCGTTTGTATAACAACTGGGACGAACGGCTACACGTGCTCTACAAGATACAGAGGGGTCTCGATATATTAGAAATGGTAACCCATGCACAGAGTGAACGTGGCTAGCGTAGCTTAACCTTGCAGGTCGGTTGATCAGCGTAGCCACAAGTCCCACCAAAAAAGTACATATAATAAATTTGCGAAGATATTTAGGGTTGCCTTTGTCCATACGTCTTTCCGCCTGTATTGCCTGAGGAATAGACAGAGGTATACCTACGTGAACTGCTGTACACCCAGTGTATGCCGATAACTTAAAAGAGGCCTATTGACGTCAAATCATCAAAAAAAAAATCACTTCTTGACGTGGGAATCGAAAACAGGAATTCAAGCGTAATAGTCACGCTTGCTTTCACTAGGGTAATGAAGCAGTATAAAAAATGTATATTTAAATACTTCTCATCTCAATAGATTTCTATAGAACACTTCAAAATCATTTTTCTTTTTTGCCGTTGAAAGTAATGGAAAAATAAGCCAATTTCTCCCTTTTGTTTTGAGTTTCGGGGCCATAAGCCCTTCACAGTCAATTTAACATTAGTTATTTATTACATCTTTACCGCACTTAAAAGGTGTTTTATTTTTATTATTCCTTCAGTTATACCTGGGGCAACGCCATTAATAAATCTTTTCTTCAGGGACCTCTTAGTGCGAAAACTAGGGGTTAATGTAAAGGAAATAAAATGGCTTTACACTTGCACCTAATATCAATTTAATGTTTATTTTGGCTGTAAATTAAGGTGAACAAAGAAAACAAAAAATCTCCAATGCTTAAAAAAGATAAGAAGCTGGTATGTAAGTATATTTAAACACTTTCAGATAATTATATCTGAAAGTGTTGTTCCTGATATTAATCAGGAACGCAATTTTAACCACTCAGAACTAGCATTTACAAAGTGATAGTCGAGTGATATAACCATTGGACTGCCAAGTTAAAGGTCTCAGGTTCCAATCCAAGGCACGCATCCTTTGACTTTTCGAAATCGTGTGTGTAATAATTATTACTTGCTCAAGATGTTTTCTTTCTCTGTTTGAGTGATATCTCGACAGCGTGTGAAGTCTGCCAACCCGCACAAGGCCAGCGTGGTGGATTACAGCCTAATCCCTCTCAATCTGAAAGGAAACCAGTTCCAAGCAGTAGGACAGTATAAGGTTTGATGATGATGATGATTTAAAATTAAGGGAGTATACCTGGATAGTTATTAAGAACCCCTACATCTCTAATATATCGGTAGCTATTACAGTTTCAATTTGTACTTTCAGAGAGAAGGTAAAGAGAAATTAAAATTACTAAATTTTTCTTTTCATAACATTTTGATACTCAATTTGATTAACCTTTTGTAGGGAAGCACTTTTAAATTGATTTCATTAATTAATACGAATAGGCTTTTAATAGAATATTGAGTCTTCAATAGGAAGTTATCTTTTTGTATGTTTTGGCATTTTCCATGCTAAGAATTTAAAGGAAAAATTTGATTGCGGGCAGGATTCGAACCTGCGTCTCCTGGTTAGGTAAACCAGATGCTATAGCCACTCAGCCACCGTGAGTCCCACCCGCCAGGTCGAAATTTGCTTTCACATTCTGAATTTACGTCTTTATGGTGACGTCAGTAACACCTAATCGAAAAGTAAGTTTTTGCTTCTCAACCGACATTACTTACTTACAGTTAGTTCAATGTCAAACGATGTCACCTTACGTATTAACTATCTTTTTGTATTTTAAATAAAAGAAAAAAAAAATTATAAAAGTTTCTTGACACCTTTGCATGATTCTAAGGACAAATATAAAATTAAAATTTGATTTTATTCCATAGTGGTACACAATCCTACGACCAGCTCGGTGGTTATTGTATCATCTTCAAGCAGTGTCCAATGATTCTATCAGTATTATAATCAACCCATATGCTGACCCATTGCTGGGCACGGGTCTCCTCTCAGGTTATGAAGAATTAGGTTATAGTCTACCACGCTGACCTAGTGCATTCCATCAGGTGGGCCGTATGCTTGTTTGCCACCTTAGTAGTGTAAAAAAATATACATTAAATTAAATGTTCATGTGAATCCCAACTAAGTATTCTTAACTAAAGCTAAACATGTTATGCTCATTTAATAATTAATTATTCTTAACTCGGAATGTGTGGCGTGCCTAGAAGCCTTGATAAATGCTACAAACTATGACATAAATTGAAATATTACTACATAATTGCTATGACTAAATACTATGTTTACAACATAAGAGAACCTATCTAATGCGAATATGCCTTCAGTGTTTGTATCCGACTTCAAAAAATGGAGAAGGTTGGTGAATTCTCTATGAAATACCTACCTGTAACTTCGAAGGTGTTCTGATGCATCACTGTTTGCCGATATGAGTTTTAGTCCTATATTATGGAGGGCAAGCCTATTGCCATAAACCGGCACAAATTCAAAATTCGAACTGAAAATTCTTTTGCTTAACCGCTACGCTTGTGACCAATAAGGTAGTTAGTTATTGACACATACTACTAACCTGGTGTAGAGGGTAACCTATTTATCCACGTCAATAAAGGTTAAAGATTAAAAACCACGAACAATTTACCACGTAAATGTAAACCCTTAATCAAAACACGGAACCAACTTCATTTAAAATTCATAAACTAATCAAGGGCGGCACAACTTGATAATTTTCCTTAAAACGTTGTATAAATATATCTTAGATATCCTAATTAAACGTGGAAATACGTTAGTAATACACTCGCCTACTAAAATGTTAATTACAGATGGTTGTTTACACGACGCAGAAGATTTACAATGTAAACCGGAGCGGTGAGGTGAGACCATTATTATTCATCGTGGCACCCCAACAACTTCCGAAGACTGTGACATTTTAAATTCCCAATACATAGTCTTAATTACAAACAACTAGCTGTTGCCCATGGTTTTTACAACAGACAAACACAGGCAGAGTCACTTTCGTAAAAATATTTATCATCAACCCATATACTGTCCCACTGCTGGGCACGGGTCTTCTCTCTCAGAATGAGAGGGATGAGGCTATAGTCCACCACGCTGGCCTAGTGCGAGTTGGTTGACTTCACACGCCGCCGCCGTCGAGAAAATTTCTAAGGCAGATAAACATACAGACATAGTGACTTGCGCAAATATTCATCATCAACACATGTACTGTCTTACTGCTGGGCACGAGTCTCCTCTCACAGAATGAGGGATTAGGATATAGTCCACCACACTGGCCTAGTGCGGGTTGGCAGACTTCATACGCCGTCGAGAAAATCTCTAAGGCACGCAGGACCATTTCCTCACGATGTTTTCCTTCACCGTTTAAGCGAGTGATAATTAGTCATTAATACGCACATGATTTCTAAAAGTCAGAGACCTTCGACTTGGCAGTCCAATGGTCATACCACTAGGCTATCACTGCTTCTCGCAAATATTAGTAAGGATTAATATCTGTACCTACATGCTGTAATAAATAATTAGAGATATTTTTTTTATTTTCAATCAGGTGCTCTGTATCTTATTCTGTAAGGTCTAATTTATATCTGTACCTAATTAGGTTTAGGCGTGAAAGCATAACAGATAGACAGACAGACAGAGGTACTTTCGCATTTATAATATCAGTAGGGATTCCTTGTAATAATTATTTGTAAAGGGCGCAGTGGTTGATGGATATGCTTACGTTACGAGTTGCGGATTTTATTCCCGCACCAAACATAAAATTGCACCGCCTACAGGTAGTTGTTCAGGTATGTGTTTGTGTATGGAAGAATTTGTTGTTGTAAACGCGCTCATGATCATATGTGGATGGCATTATTTCATTTAAACATTAAAAAGTATCTTTTGGTAATATAAACCAAAAAGTTTTCAACTCAGTAGTCTATGGCGAGCAAACGAGAAACGAAAAGAAGTACATTGATACTCTTTTTGGAGCTATTGATATAATATAAGAATATACTTACCACAATGTATGAAACGTTATGTGTGTTGTACGAAAAAATATTTATATTTGAAGAGGAAATCAATCAGAGAGCCAAAACACTCCAACAAAATTGGTGGAACCAAAAAAACGTCCTGTGGGATTTGGCACCGCATAACCTGCAATCGAAATCAATTAAAAGAATGTTGTCAAAAACCGTGCCGTACTAGGAATTTTTACGTGAATTTTATGACTATCGGATAGTCCAGACGACCGTAATAGGTAGTTACATGCATTCACACAAATTCTAATAAACACAATATTCTACAAACACATTATAGAAATGTTGTGTATTTCGTAGGTATCTGTTACGAACGCATCTGTAACAAATTGTCAACATTGAAAATGAGCGCACGTTTTCAAAAAGAAGTCGCTATAGACTAACCCCTTACATACCTATAGACATATTTTTTTTACCATTAATTCACCTTTCAACTTTGTAATTTAACGATCTTCACATTTTTTATATAAACTCAACCATCTCCTGTCTGACAAGCGTATAAAACCATGCTAGCGCCTTTTTCTTAATATTCTACGCCTTATTTTTTTACTCAAAATCAACAAAACGTAATCAATAAAGTGTTCTTTGTTGTTCTTTTGTCTGTCATCCGTGCTGTGCATCCCAGTTGTAATACGAATATCTATGATAATCGCTAGCGGTAGTCAGAAGCCAAAAAAGCCTGAATACCAGGGTACCCTCAGGATATCTGTATCACCCCGAAAATTGGGTTGTGATGGCAGCCGCTTCGTATGAAATGCTGATAGCCGCATCTGGTTAGACTGAAAACCGAACCCAACATGGTTGGGAAAGGCTCGGAGGATGAAAATGTTCATCTGTCATCCAAACCTTGTTCACATGTTTCTGTGTTTTTGTGTGTGCCGTAGTTACAGAAACGACGATATCTGGGGTCCTCTGATTATACCCAAGTTACTGCGCAGTGGTCAGTTTTACCAAAAAAAGAGTGTCTATGGAGTTTCTTGCCGGTTCTTCTCCATAAGAACCTTTTTGGAACCGTATTTTCACGGTTTTGACTTTTCAAAAGTGCTATCTTATTGGTCTAATTGAAATAAAACATTTGACTTTGAACATTTGACTTTAAAAAAGTGTCCAATTTTGCCTGGAGAAATATTGTAACCCACGCCGGGACTGCCGAAGATACAACTATGTCTTTGAAAATAAAATAATAATATTTTTTATTGTATTAATTTTCAAATACATGTTATAAATTATTTGCCTCCTGTGCTATTGTTAACTGTCGGGTGTCTAATGACCACGACCTTCCAAGACCTATTTAATTATCAAATCAAATGATAATAGATCTTAGCCTAATAGGTATATCCTATATCACAGCTAATCACACTGGGAACTAGTGGCCTCAAGAAATGTAGATAAAGTGGATCATCGTTAACTACATTGTCTCCAGGGATTAATGATAGTATAGTCCCCCTAAATTTCCCTACCTGATACCTCTACCCTTCGTAAACAGAGGTAAGGTAAGATATGGTAGCTGTAAACAAAGTTTCAATAGGCCTACTTGATAGGATAATCACCACGCATAAATTAAGTACGGGTTACGTTTGAGTCGAGTTGAGATAAAAATCTGAGTGTAATCGGAACATTATTTTGTTTTTATATGAATAGTTCAAAGACTCGAGTTGTTTGGTTGTTTTTGTGGGTGGAATGTGAAGTAGTATGATTAAGAATTAATGGTGAACGAATTATATCGGACGACTCATTATTTGCATACACTGTGGGACAATTTTTCTCTGTATAGAATCAATAACGCCCTGTAACGGGTTCTATACATACCGCAGTTTGTCTGTGTTGCCAAACATTCTGAAGCTGAGCAATAATGAGCGAATATTATTGTGTTCCGGTCTAAATGAGATTTAAGAACTAAGACCTCAAGATGACAACGCACTAGTGTTACTTACTAATGATGTTGCTAGCGTCTATAGGCTGCGGTTACCGCTTACCATCAGGCAGCCGTATGCGTGTTAGTTACCTTATATAACAATCAAAATAAAAATGAGCCCTATAATACTCTGTGCTTTGAGCTATGTTGTGTTCCTTACCTTTTTTTTTGTTTACGGGGGGAATCCTTCAAAAGGCTACCGGTCTACGGGGATTAGACCGGGGAGTGTGGGATTCTTACCCACTTTAACCCGGTGGCCACCATCCAGCACATGGAGGGGGGCACTGGGTCCTCTTAATAGATCACCCTAGTACCCCTTTGTGCACCGCCTATTAAGGCGTGCACAACATCCCTATGTTCCTTTCCTACGGTGAGCAAGGTTGCCAATGCACCTCGAGGAAACGTTGTGTCGACGGATGGGGTGACTTTGACCCTTATATTGCCAACCAACTATTCCTCTTTCGTTTTACAGGATCAGCAACGCACATGTGATACCCCTGGAGTTGCAAGAGTCTATAGGCTACGGTAACCACTTACCATTAGGTGGGCCCTATGTTTTTTTGCCACATTAGTGGTATAAAACTCTATGATAAGAAGATACTTTTTTTTAGAGCTGTGAGTGATATAATGATCATAAATTAATCTGCATGCACGCAGATTTAGACTTCACCGAGGCCTTTTAGATTTGCAGGTTTCTCTCTATATTTTTGAGATATTTTCTTCTAACGGATAAATTTTAATTACTGATTCGGACATATTAAATAACCCAAATTAATAATGCTGTAGATAACAATAAAAGCGTGATCTCACTTCATTCTACATGAAAACAGTATTCAAAGCTAGTCGAAGACTTTATAGAGTTACGTGTTTCAGTTCCTAAGAACAGCATCTAATACATTTCAAGTATGTCGTAGTAGCTCCCACATTGAATAAGAATCTCGTTAAACATTAAGTAAAATGTTTCCCTTACACACGCATTTGATTCGATAAAATGATTGAGAAAGTTTCCGGTGCTCGAATTGGCAACATAAAACTAATTTTATTGATATTCGCCGCGTTTACTTTTACAATTTTATCGGAACCTTTGCCGTAAAGCTATACAGCCCTTGACCGAAACTTTACCGAATATTGCGTACCTTCCTATATCAAAAATTTACTGACTTCGGTGTCTTTTTATGATGGTCTTTTTTTGCCTCGCGTCGATTCCGAACGTTAAGTAAGCTTCGTAAGCGTTTTTACCATAACCTTTCATCGTTCTTTGCATTAAAATTTTTACCGGTTACATTAAGGTACGGCCTTTATTATTACCTTGAAAACTTTTATCTTGAGGTCACGTGAAAAAAAAAACCCTTAGGACAGTTCCCCTTTTTGACGCCTTTTGTTGGCTATTGTGAGATAAGAGGGCATTGTTTAAAGAAATTACATGAATCGTCCGCAGATATATTGGATGCATCTGTATGAATGGTTACGTACACTATTTAATCAGCTTTTTAATTAGAAATTCTTTATAGTTAGGTATATAAGAAATTTCGAATGTCATTGTTTTTGGGAAAGAAAATTTCGCCTGCGGGTTAGAAACAAGAACATTACGTCTTCCGGGTCGGTAAACTTTCTCAATCGAATAGGAACCTTATAGTTGTGTATTAAAGTTGAAAATATATCAAAGAACTTTGACAGATTCGGGTAGCTTGATGTGCTGGCCTCTGTACATCGAAAACTTTATTAACTCCGCGGTTTACAGCTTCGAGTATAAAATTATAAATTTCAATGACGGTTTTATTTGGATAATGAGCGTCTAGCGGTTCGAGTGTCGGATTGCTGATCATGGGGTCGTGGGTTCGATTCCCACAGGACACAAATATTTGTGTGGATAAAACATGAGTAGGTATTTGTGTTTGTCTGGGTGTTTCTTATGTATTATAAGTATCTATTTACAAAAAAAAAGTATATAAGTATTATATCCATTGTCTAGTACCCATACTCTGCTTAGTTTGGGACTAGATGGTGTTGTGTAAAAATGTCGCAAAAATATTATTATTATTATCCGAATAAAATATATATTCATCATTCTTTATCTTTTCATTTCTTTATTCTATATTTTCTTCTGAATAAAGAACTACCGATTCAAAACACTGTTCATCAATTTATCGCAGCAATTTTTTTACTAGTAGGTACCAAGGCAGAAATAGAGGTGTTCATCAATTAACGACAAGGTAATCGATTAATTTGCTAGGACAAACAACTATCTGCTTAATTACACGCATACCCGAAGGCAATTACTGAGTAAATATAACGTTGTTATTACATATCGCTGCTGAGATTAATGCTGTTTGCTAATGAAATTGATGTTCAGTATTTGCGATGTAAATTTTAACGAATTCATTCGGTAATCGGGTTTCTGTTGTTCATGTGAAAAATGTTGATCAAAATTACTTGTGTTGAATCAGAGCTTTCGATTAATTTTTTTTTGCGTGTAGGCCATGATTGATAATCGAGCATTCTATTATAACACAATAAAATATTAGCCTGTCATATGAATACCAATTTATTTGTTCCGTAAGTACATACATACATACATACACTCACGCCTTTTTCCCATGGGGGTAGGCAGAAACTAAAGAACGCCACTTGCTTCGATTCCTGCATACTTCTTTTGCTTCGACCACATTCATACATCTTGTCATACATACACGC
Source organism: Acronicta alni (assembly GCA_964056405.1). Lineage (NCBI taxonomy): Eukaryota > Metazoa > Arthropoda > Insecta > Lepidoptera > Noctuidae > Acronicta > Acronicta alni. The sequence goes on along the minus strand of OZ043927.1, from coordinate 7,313,751 downwards.
CGGTTGCGAGTACTACGCACCTGACCTTTTTGAAGAACCTCACCAATAAGGTCGGCGTAAGTTTTTCTAGGGCGTCAGCTCTCGGCGGTTCCACTGACATTCGCCATATAAATCCCTTTTGTTAGTCGCCTCTCATCCATTCTCTCGACATGCCCAAACCATCTCAGCATATTCTTCCCAATCCTCGTCACTACATCGTCTTTTAAGCTTAACGTTCTCTTATCACACTATTTCTCAATCTGTCATTCCGTAAGTACTTATATGTGTATCGTGGTTAAGAACTTGTTTTATTATTATTATAACAAAATATAGCCATATATAGCCATCTGATTGCTAGGTATTCCGTAGTTATATTAGACCCAAAAGTTTTTATAAATTTGATGAAAATGTGCACTCGGCATCCTGCGTATCTACTAAAATTCTAAGACAGATAAATAATAAAATATTCGTAATTCTACCTTTACCTCATGAATATATAAAAAAAAAACGTTTTTAGAGAACGATATGTTTGCTAAATTGCATGCCAAAGCATGCGCATGCCAAAAGGTTTTTGTCTCAAAAAACCCTTTGGCATGCGAGTGAAATCCCGAGCTACAGCCAGGCTAATATAAAAAAAATAAAGAAAAATGTTTAATCTCACAGTGGTGTAGCAATATCGAAAATTTACCATTGTGAGTTGAGACGGCGACAAATCCAAGTCGGATCCGATAACGAATTGGATACAGTTGCATTACCGTTCGGGGACTACACTAGTGATCCCCTATCAAATGTTACAGTTTTATCGATATTTAGATTTACGATTACGGTTTCATTGTAATCTATTCGAATGAATTTATTGAGTGTGAAAATGTTTGCATAAAATCAACATGGTTGTGGATTTATTGTGTTTTATGAACTATGTGAATTATTTTTTTACTTTCGTCATTACCTATAGCTCGAAATCATCATCATCAACCCATATACTATCTCACTGTTGGGCATGGGTCTTCTCCCATGCCTATACCACGCTGGACTGATGCGGGTTGGCAGACTTCACATTCCATCGAGAAAATTTCTCAGGCATGCAGGTTTCCTCACGATGTTTTCCTTCACCGTTTAAGCGAGTGATATTTTATTATGAATACACACATGATTTTAAAAAGTCAGAGGTGCGTGCCTTCGTTTCTAACTCGAAACTTTTGACTTGGCAGTCAAATAGTCATATCTAGTGCTCTTTATCTTTTTAGTTTTTTTTTCTATTATAGATCGAAACAAGAAAAATAATTCGCTGCGCTAAACTTCTTAACTATCACTAATAAATTACCTCAAACCTACATCGGCAGGTACATGTAAAAATCGATAAAAATAAATTACTTACAACAAAACATCACATCACTAATCATAGCAGGAGTACCGATGCAATCGTCTTACGACATGTGTGCTGTAGCGACAAGTGGCGCCGCGCGTCGTCACTATACCTCGGACGATTGCCAACCTTAGGTTTGTCTTACACTGTCTCACAATGCAAGAGCATACAAGACGATAGAATAATGTCATAAATATTTTGACTCATATCTGTTTGTAGTAGGTAAGGTGGCATCGTTCGACATTCAACTAACTGTAACTCATGTTGGTTATGAATCAATAACTTGCTTTTCAATAAGTGTTGTCATAATGAATAAATGAACTTACATCTAGTAATACATTATTATTATATAATGCGGAGGGTGTGAAAATATTTTTACAGGATCGGCAACGCGCAAGTGATACTTCTGGTGTTGCAAAATTCTATAGGCTACGGTAACTGCTAACAATCACGTGGGCCGTATACTTGTGAGCATGTGAGCCAACTTAGTGGTATAAAAAAATTACAAAACAATATTTTAGGCGAATAATTTAATGATCATTTCTTACATCTGATTTCTCTTCTTGCATTACACTACAGTGTACAGCAGCCTTTACAGCGCAACGTGCTCTTACAACAATACCGTGACTATTGGTATCACAAGAGCTTCCCAATGTAACATGCATCAGTAGATCAGTACCAAAGATTTATCACCAGCTTTTATGTTTATGAAAACAAGGCGTGGAAACGCAAGGCGCCTCGCGGGCTGTGGCCGCGCTTATTATTTGATTACGTATCACTGTGTGTAACTGATTTATCGTGAAATTGCGAATTCGCAAAATGTCAAATGTATAAAAGGAATAGATAAATATATAATTCAAATACTTTTTGACAAGTGTGTTCTATGGCTAGAATCTCCTCCTACACCGTTGAGTTTTGTTTTTTTGGTTTTTTAAACGTTGCCCCACACTTGGATTTTCTTCTGTATCGTGGGTGCATTTACAAACACAAAATTTCACATGCACTCACACCCAGATCCGAAACAACTACCTGTACGTCATACAAATAAGGTTACGGAAGTATCTTACACATAAGCATTCTTCATCAACACAACCACACGCAGGTGTACACGTATACGTACACGCACACACTCACGCACACAATATTATACACACTACATACCTACATTTATCAATAATATGCTTTTCTCCTTTTTAAATAATTTCTGTTTCTTGTTTTTCTGTTTGCAACAAAAGTATGGAAAGTAGATTGTAAATCCGTAATTGGCTGTTAGAATTACTGTTCATTTATGTTATTTTTAAGAGCTGTGGATTTTGTGATGATTTAAATAAATAAATACAAATATTTGTTGCGTGAGAGGATCGAACCCACAACTCGTGGAACAGAAACCGATCGCTCAGCCGCAGCGCCAAACGTGTCGTCTACAACTACTAGAGTACCTACTTCAGTAGTTATTGAGAAATTATATATTATTTGAATTATATTTAACTAGCGACCCGCCCCCGCTTCGCACGGGTTCAATATACTAATAACATACATGTATTATTCATATAAACCTTCCTCTTGAATCACTCTATCTATTAAAAAAGCCGCATCAAAATCCGTTGCGTAGTTTCAAAGATTTAAGCATACATACTACTATGTAGTGATTTAGAATAAATTGTTGCTGAAAAGCTATCCGCTAATTGCCCAGTTAGTAATAATTAAGTGTAACATGCATCCTATTCTATATACATACTAGCTTCTGCCTGCGAGTTCTTTTGCGTGAACTTTATCAGTATAAAAAGTATCTAGGCGTTAAGATTTCTGAAATTATCTTATTTCCAGCGCAATCTTCTTATTTTTTCTTTTTGTAAGAACCTTCTACAAAGACTGGACAGGAGACTGGTTGTCAGGCTTTTTAGGCTTCTGACTACCTACTAACTGTAAAGTAAGTCGTGCTCCTCAAAATACTTGCTTTTCAATAGGTGTCACTGACGTCACCATAAAGACGTAAATTCAGAAAGCGAAGGCAAAATTCGACATGGCGGGTAGGTATCGCGGTGGCTTAGTGGTCACAGCGTCTGGTGTACCTAACCAGAAGACGCAGGTTCGAATCCTGCCCGCGGTCGAATTTTTCCTTTACTTCATAACTTTAAAATCTTAGCATGGAAAATGCCAAAAAATACAAAAAGATAACTGCTTCATTAGCCTAGTGGCCCTAAGCGCAACTACTACGCTAGAGGTCCTAGGTTCGATTGCCAGGTCGAGCAAGTTTTAGTTATTGGGTTTTTCTATGAAATCTCTGAAGCAGCTCGGAGTTTGGATCTGTGCTCGGTGAATGGCAATAGGCTCGCTCCCTATTATATGGGACCTAAGCTTACCGGCGAACTGTGGGTGTAGGTATATATACGAAGGTGCCAGGGAGGTAACCGCCTTGGCGCCTAACACGCTTGCACCATCTAAGGCAGGCGGGCCTTTGGGCTCGCGTTCAGAGAGGGAACTCTGTTCACCCATCATTACGCGACCCCAGAGAATACGATAGCACAGTGGTCACGTGCACAGGGACAGATTCAGGAGAGACCCGTTTACAATCTTCCCAGGGATCTGCCTTAATAGACGTTGCACAGGGGGGTTCTGGGGTGGTCTATTAAGATGATACAATGCCCCCTTCATGTGCTGATGGTGGCCACCGGGGTGGTTTTAGTGGGTAAGAATTCTACACTCCATACTTTATGAAACCACTAACGCGTCTAATGATTATAAATTGCGGAGCTTCTACATTATGAGACATATTAACACTCAGATATCAATATCTAGAAATTCTATAACTTCCCCACCTTCACATAAAATGGAATAGAAATTGAGCGGAGCGTCTGTCTAATAACAGTTACGCAGAAAACGGAAGTGGCTTCAAAGCGCCGCCCCTTATGTCATTGTGTTGCCAACTAGAAGTTACGAAATAACTTCGTAACTAGCGACCAACTACGGAAAATGGGGGTGAAGTGAATGTACTCAGTAATGTCGCTCGTTTTGTCTGCAATATTTTTGTCTGTGAAGTTGTTTGCAGTTTGTATTATATCAATTTGCGACAGTTTAATTTATTTAAATGGTATTTATTTTAGTTTCGGATAGTCAAATAAAATATTTCTAATAGTTTTTATGAAGGGTTACCGAAAAAGGTTAGTTCTACATATCGATCATGACGTCATGAATACCCGCAGTTTGTAGATATCTTTAGGTCCCACGTATTAGGGGGTGCGTCTATTGGCATTTTAACGAACTCAAATCTTAACTCCGAACTGCTACTGAGAATTTCATAGAAAACCCCAATAACACTGCCTCATCATGCCTACCTACATCGATATTTTTTTCTTTTGACGTAACTTTTTAAATCTACTATTACAATAAGTCTCGTACCCAAAAGATCCTCGTACAAAAAAGAAATCCTGATGGAAGTTTGTTGTATTTTTCTACACGTTTTAGTGGATGAGCGATTGGCAGAGCGCTGCGAGTCACGGGTTTAATTCCGGCGTTGAACTAAAGGTATTGGCGTATGTAAGGATTTATATTTGTTAATACACCCACAAAAACTATGTGTGGGTAATATATTATAAAAAAATCTTATGTATAAAAACAATTGCTAGTCGTTAGTCTCGCCAAAACTGAAAAACCGCTTAACCGATTTTGACTAAAGTGTTTGTGTGTGTTTGAGTGAATAAATTATAAATAAATAAATAAATACCAGCTAGTATATTATAAAAAAAGAATTTAAGAATGCATGTCATAATAACTGTAGTAGATTAAAAATTTCAAAAAATAAATTCCTTTACTGACGACAGCAGTCAAATTAAAAATAAAAGCCAGTCACAGTTTACACACAGATACACACACATAGATAGTATCTACTTTTCTGTTTCTCTTTTCAAAATATTGCACCTTCAAATGTTTCATACATCCGCGTTGGACGCCTCGTTCCACCGCAGCGTAGGCACCTACATATCACACGTATTCAGAAGAGAAGTGCTAAGTACTTTGCAAAGTTTCACCCTCGGGAGTCTGTTCTAGTTGATAATCATAACGAACGTCTTAAAGGAATTACTCAATTAGCAAGCGCTCTCATATCTACCATTGTTACTTAGTAACAAGAAAGTTTGTGTTTTGAAATAATTTCATATTTGCATTAGTTTTGCGTAATTTATTTTTAGGATTGAGTTTCAATGTTCCTACTAACGGGTCGGCACCCGTTGTCAGTTGATTTGAAGGAACGAACCACGTGGAAGACCACACAGACACAGATGAATAACAATTTATTGAAGGAGATGGTGGAAGCCGATCCGAGCCAAACTACCCAGGAATTAGCGGCATGGTTTAACGGAATTATTAGTAACAAGAAAGTTTGTTTTCAAATAATTTCATATGTGCATTCGTTTTGAGTACAATTTTTTTTAGGATTGAGTTCAATGTTCTAACTAATGTGTGCCATGTCAGTGGCTGCTGAATGTGATTTCTCCGGTTCGATTTCCAGGTCGAGCAAAGTGCTGTAGGGTTTTTCAACTAGAGAATTGCCACTAGCAGCTTAGACTTCAGATTAGAAGTTTTTGAAAACATGTGCGCCCCCTATTCCTACAGGATCTAAAAACATATTGGTTCTTTCTTTATTTATTTTTTAATTTACTGTTGTTTATGAGACATAGCAAGATTTATTAATTAAAACAGTGTCCCACAAAACTGAACAAACGGTTTGACTGTGCCATAAATAAATATTTGTTAAAATATTTAGATATAAAGAGTGAACAGTAATTATTTTAAGGTAAGTTATGATGCTATGATACTGATGTATTATGTAGGTACAATTAGTTCCTTGCACAAGAAACCAAAAGTCTTAGCTTCGATTCCCAAGTTAAGAGGTTCACTTCTCACGTCCGTCAACCGCATGTAATTTTTGAAATATAACTATTTTGCTATCGTGTTAAAAGGGGTCGAAAAGTCGGAATTAATAATATCAATAAAACGCGATAAAATTCATAAAAAGTAGTTTTATTTCAATGTCTAATTTTCGCATGACAGAAATTAATACATAATTCTATGTATAAAAATACATACACTAAGAGCATTTTAAATTATACATGCGACAGAAACTCTGTCTGTTACGCTTTCACGCCTTAACCTCCAAACCGATTTTTATGAAATTTGGTACAGAGATAGACTAGACATTGGAGAAGGAATTAGGCTACATTTTATCTCTATAAGCCCTTTGGGATATGCATAAAACCGTGGGCTAGTAATTTTATAAATACGAAAGTAACTGTCTGTCTATCTGTCTGTTACGCTTTCACGCCTAAACCGCTTAACCGATTTGGATGAAATTTAATACAGAGATAGATTAGATATTGGAAAAGGATTTAGGCTACCTTTTGCTTTAAAAAATCCTTTGGAATGCGAGCAGCACTGCGGGCAACAGCTATCTATAAATAAACGAAACATGATCACAATCTTTGTATCGAAGCCAGGCTTAGTCGCGGTTGAGTTAGAAATTCCGAATCGATCGTGCAACGTAGTTTAAAGTAGTATGTAGTAGCGTGTGCCAGCTAAGTTGATTTGCGGCTCCAACTGAGAACAAGTTCGTAAACTTTGCCCTCTACATACCCACTTTATTTCTGATTTGTTGCCATATTAACTGTAATTCACCGATACTAATGGTTTGTGCATTTTCGTGTTGATTTAAGTCGAGAAAATAATGTAGGTAATTGTTGTTGTAACAATGCGGATTATTGTTGTTTATCGGTAGATACCGCCTGTATTCCCCGAAGGGTTAGACACACCTTCAACATACCTTCGAACTGTGAGTCTATATTATTACAGCTAGTAATATACACTCACAGTTCGAAAGTATGTTTAGGTACCATATAATAGGCGAGAGCCTACTGCCATTAATCAGGCACAAGTCTAAATTCTAAGCTGTTAAGGGGAACTTCTCAGAAAATCCAACAACACTGCATGACCCAGAAATCGAATACAAGACCTGTAGTGTAGCAGTCATGCTAATGACCGCTAGGCCAATGAGGCAGTTATAGTGATTATCTGTCTTTTGATAAAACCTGCAACATTTTCCAATTTTTGTTGGAGTCGGCTTCCAGTCCTATTAGATACGCCTTAATATCAATAGGTATTTTACACGACAACTGTTATCAGATAGGTATAGATGGGCTATAAGGTTAATAACTGGTGCTAATTAGATATAGGTACCTATCCAAAAGTTACAATTAACATGCTAGTTCCAGTGTCTGCGCATAATTATGCGACCTCTTTAGAGGTTTGTAATATTCTAAATATTAACAGCTGCTGGTCCACTTAAGCTTAATTAAAGTTTACTACTCAGAATCATGGTTCATCACAAAACATTGCGACTTGTTCTTTTAACAATTAGCTAAATACAAAAACTAAATTTCATGCAAACTCGGTACAAGCAAAATAAATAAGAACCATTTTGCCATTGCAAAATTGAATAACATTTAATGAAAGGCACTGCTGTGTTTATCATAGACATTGATGGCCAAATATTTACAAACTTAATGGTAGCTCTTATATTTCGTGATTTTGCACTGAAAGACAAAACAATGGCTTTCAAACCCAATTAAGGACGACTGACCGGCCACGTGCAACGGCAGCCGTTTGCCGTGCTTGCCGTATTGACAGCACCTGTCATAGTGTTGAGTCGATAGTCGATTACGTCTCTCACGCTATCTGTGACTTCTCCCCGACAACCTGCACGCCGCTTCCTCGGGCTAATGTAGTGCAGTTCTGGAGAATTGATAGCAGGAAACGATTTGATACGATCGTGACTTCTCAATTATTGTTAATTATAATATTAAATAGATGATAATAACTCTTATCTGTGATCTCGCAGTTGTGTAGAAGATAATCTAGGTAGATGTATATTTTTATTTATTCTATGTACGAAAAAGCGCGAACGCTTCTCATTTGTCAATTGACATACGTCAGTGCTAACTTTAGTGTCGTTCTTCATGTAGAAACGGCTTCAATAATCAGGCCCTTTAATGTAATGAAGAATATTGTAATGAAGAAGTCTGGTTTTAAATTAAAAATATTAAAAATATGATTATCCTCCGCAATCGATTTTCTAGTTGGTTTTGTATTGTCCAGTGCCACCGCTTAGAATGTAGGCACACAGTACGTGCCTACATTCTAACTTTACAAAAGTATATAATTATTTTAATGATCTAATTGAAACAAAAAGTTTTGTCTGGTTATTTAACTGTAGTAGTTAAAGAGCTATTATTTTATAAAAAAACTTCTATTCAAACCTGAGTTTAATTAAAATCGTATGAAAATAATTTTGTTTTCGGCCTAAAGATTTACCCGGACACGTGATATTTAAACAGAAAAGTCCCCTCATATCACAAAAATATGCTTACCATTTTTCGAAAATATATTATAGGTAATATAGATGCGGCCTTCTTTTGTAATACTCATTATTTCTTAATAATTCCTCTAGTCTCGTAAATCATACTTAATCCTCAATACTACTGAGTTTCACCAGATTGAAATGAAGGCCTTGAAAGAAATTATTGTGAAGATAACGAAACAACACAAAATTAAGTGAGTTTGTAATTTATTCCGACGCCAATGGAAATGTCTGACTTACAAAATATTCCTCAGATATTTTGTATTCAGATAAATATAATTAATTTGTGGTAGGAATAGTAATGGAATCGTTTTAAATTGTACTATAACTTTTACCAAGTCCGGTGTCGATCCGCTGGCTGCAATAGCGTGGTTAATTTGAGTTCCTTGATTTAATTCTCAAGCTGGACTAGTTTTATTGGGTTTTTCTATTACAAAAAATTACAGTAGCCTGGAGTAGTCTTAATCGGCTAATGGCAGTGGGCTTGCTCCCTATTACATGGGACCTAAAATTATATATATACTCTATAATACCACTGCCATTGTCTTTCGTGAATACAGGCGAAGAGCTTGTACGCTAACGTACCGTCGCACTTCTCATATTTAAAGTAAAGTGAGAGAGAAATTATAGACTGGCCTATGCTAAGAATCATGCATAATAATTATGTAAGTACCTATTCTTGTTACTACGTCCCCGTTTATTGATGTTGTCATACACGCACACCGCAAAAGTCAAGTACTACGCACCTGACCTTTTGTAAAGGGCTAAAGAAAAATAAATTGGGGAATCTAATTGAGCCGTGATTTGACCTATTTATATATGTAGGTCACGCAAATTCGATACAATCTGGTTCTCTTATCGGTCCCTTAATGTCCGCCTTAGGATATCCTCATGGACCGTAACGAGGAACGATCTTGGAGGGATATTGCTGTAATACTGGTAGACTGGTAATGACTGTAATGACCAGATGTCGTGCTCCGTTTCCATGGGTTACCATGGAAACGGATTGATGTTAATCAATGGAAATACTTAAAAATCAATTCTGCACTCAGAGCTGTTACGTTTGGCTAGCGATAGTTAATATATATAATCTTGGCCTAATTTTCGTAATTATTAGACATTTTTTGTCAGTGTGCTAAAATCATCGTCATCTTCCTGCCCTTGTCCCAATTTATTTGGTCAGTGTCCTAAAATGTCACTTTATTATTTTTTGTTGATTTATGTCTCCGAGTATGGCAGAAAATCATTTATTTAAGATATACTACGTGGTCAATATGTGTTAGATACATTTTAACCCCCAAAACGCTTACTCTTCACTGCTTCCTGGCGTTTTTAGTGGGAAAAAGCGGCGCAATAAACTCCTCATATACCTCCTCAACACATCTTTATGCATCTATGTTTGCCTAGTAACAAATCCAATTATAACAAAACTAATTCACAATGTCTATTTTTCAGCATGTTTAATGTCACTTTCGATTATATTACGTATCTGTAGTACTCGATTGCAGTGACCAAGTCATGGCTCATTCGGAATTGACCCTAAAATTTTTAAACGCTGAATATTTCAAATTTGATGTAACGGTAAAGACAAACAAAAAAATGAAATAAAAACAGCAAGCTTCGATGATTATGAATCATTCAAACGACGTCCAGAAATGTATATGTAGTCTGCTAACTCCCATTAAGCCAGTATCATTCACAACGGTTCACAAAAGTAATATTAATAGTTAATTACAATAAGTATTTATTAATAGTTAATTCCGACCAACTCTCGAAATAGCATTACTGGGAAAATCGTCCAATTAATTGTCTCGTGAGACTATTTCGTCGAATTAGTAGGAGTTATGTCAAACGAATCTTTTTATAGATTTAAAAACTGACTAGATTTCCGAGTTCTTGATTTTTGCATATACCAATCACATCTGTATTCCCCGAAGGGTTAGTCACAAGTGTACCAATATACACCCACAGTTCACGGGTATGTTTAGGTCTCATTTAATAGGTGCCCTTCATGGCGATAAGCTCTCCGCTTATCGCCAAGGGCCAAACTCCGAGCTGTTTCCGAAAATTTCATAGAATAACCCAATAACACTGCTCGAGAATCAACCCAAGACTTCTAGCGTAACAGGACTCACGCTTTGAACTACTAGACTATCGATGCAGGTTATTATAATGTTAGAAGTTTAAATAAGTGATAGTTAATATTCTTGTTTCTATGGAGATGTCATAATAAAATGTTTTTAGCTTACACAGTAGAAAATATTACTGTAAGATGTAGAAACAAATTAATATAAAACACTATTATATAAAAAAAAACCAATGATACCTTAGTGATATTACCATTGAAATGCCAAGTCAAATGTCTTGATATTCGAATCCAAGGCCACGCCACTTCTAACTTTTCGGGTTCATGTGCGTATTAAAATTAATTATCCCTTGCTACAACGGCGAAGGAAAACATTGTGAAGAAACCTGTATGCCGTAGAGATTTTTCTCGACGTTGTGTGAAGTCTGCTAACCCATGCCCAGCAGTGGAACAGTGTATAGGTTCATCATGAATATGCATCAAAATGTATTGTCCTTTACATTCAAATAAATCTATAGTCACAAAACTCTAATGAAACTTGTTTCCAACTAAAACAGCTGGTTTTAATTAGAACATGATGAATGTGAAAAGTTTCCTTGTCATAATTCAACGGTAAGTTATCGCAGGTGTCGATAGAACGTACGGGATTCTACTAAAGCGAGGCAACTGTTGCAAATGAGGGATTCTATGCAAAATAAAGCTGACATGCATTATGTATTTTATAATTTTATGCATTTTATATTAATGCGTATGTATTCTTTTTTTTAAATACCCTACACTTAGGATTTCCTCCTGAATTGTGAGTGCGTTTACAAATACATATTTTAAACACCCAAACCCTGAACAACTACTTAATAGATCCTACAAAAATTTATTCTGTGCTGGGATAAAACCCACAACGGTTGGCACAGAAGTCGAATGCTCAGACGCTGCACCAAATGAGTCGTCAAAAACTAGTGGATAAGATAGTATCATTCATTTCACGCTCGTTAATTGTGACTGACTAAGTAATTTAGGCAATGTAGATTTTTAGAAGCGAATAATGCTATTAACGAAAGAAGAAGTCTGTTTAATTAGCACCTTTTTTAAACTAACCTGTAGGATGGAATATTTTGGAGACTAAAAGCATTTAATCAGGTACCATATACCTTATAAATCTTTCCCATTAGTGTAACTCATATAAATTTTTCCGATATAGAAAGGGAGTGAATCACGCACCAATACTCGTATTTATATAAATAATCAATTACATTACACGGGCTAGAAGGCCCGTACTGCTATTCTGGTTATACAATTGCACAGATCTGCTTAAGCGGATAAAGTCGGAATTGTCCAGTGGAAACGAGTTTCATTGCTGGCGAAATGCTGAGGTAATTTCATGGAACATTTAGCCCCCGACCAGGGGTAGTGTTTACAAAACCTCTCTTTTTTGGGGTATATTTTTGATTTCATGAAAATCATTTTCATACTTGTGTTTACTTCGCTCTTTTTTCGAAGAAATTTAAGTCGACATTTTTAAGATTATTTACATTCTAATAAGGTATCAGTTTGTTATAATTTAATGATTATAATATAATCGTTGCCATTCCTGAAAAATGCTCCTAAATATAGTTTATGATATCACAATCAACCCATATACTGTCCCACTGCTGGGCACAGGACTCCTCTCATAATGAGAGGGATCAGGCTTTAGTGCACCACACTAGCCTAATGCGGGTTGGCAGACTTTACACGCCATCGAGAAAATCTACGAAGCAAATACGATTCCTCATGTTTTCCTTCACCGTTTAAGAGAGTTATAATTAGAGCGAGAGAGTTCTGTATGTACTTTTTTCTGTTCCAATATATGCTTCATCGTTTTTTTTTAATTAACTTGTTTCTATAATATACAGACTGGGGCTTTGTTATCCTCTGTTAAATATACTCCTGACTAAATGAATTAATAACTTACATACAGTACATAAATAAACAAGATTATGAATAAGTAAATACCTGAGTAAGAAAAACCCGCAGTGAACAGTGACGAATGAACGCTGTTCCCCAAGATACCGAGAAGCTTTCACTTATTGATGAGCCCTTATTTATTAGTGGCGAACGGATGAGTGCCAATGAACTTCGATACGTTGCCATGACAACACATGTACGAACATGTAGATTTTTCCAGGTATTTCATACAGATGTCACGTACTTGTTTACTGTGTAATTCTTCTTAATTTGCGGATTTCATAAAAGGGAAACCAGCTACTGTATTTTATTCGGAGAACTCTAAATTTGTCATTTGGATACTTTATGTATAAAATACTCATAGAGTGAACCTGTGAAAAGTGACGATAATAAATGTTCCCGCTATTTATAATTTATAGGGACTGGGTGTGTGGATAGGTGACCATATTTAACACACCGAGACCCCTCCGTGCTTAAGAGAACAAGTAAAGCCGTCGGTCCCGGTTGTTGTACGAACATTTATGACAATCGTTAGTGGTAGTCAGAAGCTTAACAAGCCTGACAACCAGTCTATCCTCAGGATGTCGGTATTATCCAGAAATTAGGTTGCGAAGGTCTGATGGCAGTCGCTTCGTCTAAAATACTGATATTCAGCCGCATCTGGTTAGATTGGAAGCCGACCCTAAGATAGTTGGGAAAAGGCACGGAGACAGTATTTACGTGTTTAAATTTAAACCACTTTTTTTTTTAATAGAAACAATATTTAAACAACCTCATCGTACAGTAAATTAAATCGAATAAAAACTTACCTTATTTTTATATACATATATAGTGTTGTACGCAAGCTAAAGGGATCACTTATCGGCATATTTTTAATTAGGTTTAAACACGGCACTCGTGTTTTTCTGCGTGTAGGGTAAATCACATTATAAAAGCACTGGAGTTTGTTTTAAACTACTTAACAGGGATTACGCTTTTTATAGGGTAAACATAATACTAACTCTAATTTAAATTAAAACATGAACTTAAAAACCATAAACATTATTTATGTTTTTAGTCTGATGATAAGGGGCTAATAAAATAAACAAAAGTGTTTAACAACCTCTACTGAATTAATCATCTGTATTTTGGGAAAATATTTACCTATCTACAAAGCGCTTTATTATGTTTAATTTGTTGGTATGATTTCCCTTAGTGATATTCACTTATCACTAAGGTCTCCTGTTACATACTTTATACTTTGTTTTTGGTTTCCTATTTAAATCCATGTCATTCATGTATCTAGACTCGACATAAGCGTTTTGGTTCTGATCTGTAAGCTTATTGTTATGAAAATAAATAAATAAATTATAAATTTATCCTTGCATAATCCACGGATTTACTATTTACGAATCTGGGTAGACGAAGCCACTATCTCCGCAAGTCTGGGTAATACTGTTATCCTAAGTATAAACTGATTGGTATCCTTTTGGATTCCTGATTTCGGAACCGTGTCAAAGGCCACACCTTTGACACGGTTATTGGATAATAAAGCCATCTTTATTTGTTGCAAGCAACCTCGCGTCAGATGTTTCGATTGATCGGTAAAAAATTGTCAGTAAAAAGTCAAAAGATGTCGCTGTTATCTATGTGTTTTTAATTTTGATTATATCGTGCTTTATCTGTGGTTTTTCGCATGCTGCACCCGCTGCGATCTCTCTCTTCCTCTTCCTGTATCCTACTTCATGTTGATTGCTGTGTGTTAATAAATAAAAATAATTCTTTTTATTTTCTTCATATATGAGCGTCTAGTTATGACAATCGGAACTGAAGGTTTACGTGATCTCCGAGGCACGGAGGGATCGCGATGGGTTGAGAATGGTCACCCAGCCGACAAAGTCATCTTCTAGTTTCCCAAAACAGCTGTCACATTAATCCCCTAATTAACATCACTCGCAAAGAATTTGCAAAAATATATTATCTCCACTAACATCCTCGTTCCAGTCCGTAAAGGAGCAATTCTCCTAACTATTCCCCTTCAGTATGTGTTGGAAAAGAAATATGACGCAATTTTGGTAATGCTTAGTTGTCGAGCCACAAGGGAATGAAAAATTCAGGGGGCCGGCGTACATTACCGTACCACATTGCTAAGAGCATTTGTTCCCTTCCCAAATTTGAGGAGAGGAATATTTTTGGAAAGAATATAAGTAATGGCATTCAGTTGTCCGCTTTGTTCGGCGCTGTCGTCGCAACAGGGACTCAGGTGTTTAGTTCTGCATTTACATATTATGTAACAGTGTTGTGTTTAAACTATTGTGTGGTAAGGTACATGGTACAATAATAATACGCTAGGATTTCTCATACCACGTTGTTACGCGGCGACTTTACGAATATGACAATCAGTGTGGCGTTATCTTAGAAAAAATCAATAATACTTTGCTCGACCTGGGAAAGGAACCCAGAAGTTCTAGTGTGTCAGTAGCGCTTATGAGTACTAATGAGGTAGTTTATTTATTTATTTAAATTAAGGCACTCCAACGACTTACTCACTAATACATTTTTATGGTATCTTAACGTTAAATTTATAATCTAGAGTGAGTTTGTCACTTACAGGTGTGCACAGGACTTACATATTTTTATAATAAAATTATTACAATGATGAGGCAGTTCAAAAATAATCTATCATGCCGTGGTCATAAGGTCAATCATTTATTCAATTGAGATACACTACTTAATTTCAAATTTAACTTAACATCATATTTATTTGCACACGATACACCAAAAAAACGATTACGGGATCTTAAGGGGATGGATAAAGGTATCCACCTCAATAGTAATAAGATTATACCACGACCACCAATCTACCTTAATCGTGGCCAAGGGACTATCACTCCCCGCCTCCCATAAAACATATTATGTAAGGGGTTAAGGTAGTGTAAACCAACGTATTTTTATATAGCAAATTATTCATACTAATGTTATAAATGCGAAAATAACTCTGCCTGTCTTGTCTGTCTGTTACGTTTTTACGCCTACACCGATGAGCCGATTTTGATGAAATAGACTGCTTTTTGTCTCAAAATGGCCTTTGAAAAGTGGGTGACAACTCTGGCAACAGCTAGTCTAATATAAAAAGAAAAAAAAAACATTTAATCTCGAACAAGAGGGAGACGTATGAGACATTATAAGTATTTTTTGCTTATATTTATATTATGTGCATATTTTATAGTATTTACTGGTATATGAATATCTATGTTTTTAATATGTATTGGTATATATGTATATATTTTTAATATTGATTTGGTATATTTTAATATTTACTTGTATATATTATGTATTTATTCTTATGTTATTGTATTTTTAAATTTTAAACATCCATTTTATTGTTTGCACCGTAAACAACCCTAGAATTTAATGCAGTTATGTCCATCCAAAGGTTGCTTGGAAGAAATCGCAGATAGCGATAAGGACGCCCATTGTATGTCTTCAAATATTAAATGTATGTGTCTGTATATTATTTTGTTACTTGGTGTACAATAAAGTGTATATAAATAAATAAGAGTGGTGTAGCAATATCGAAAATTACCATTGTGAGTTGAGACGGCGACAAATCCAAGTCGGATCCGATAACGAATTGGATACAGTTGCATTACCGTTCGGGGACTGCACTAGTGATCCCCGAACCGTATCAAGAAGGAGAATAGCCTTTTGTTTCAAAAAACTAGTCTTTTTAAATAGCAAAGTATCCACTAGACAGTCTAGGTTACTACCGATTTTTGTTACTCTCTCACTCACATACTGTCTACTTTCAAAATCTCAGGAACCAGATACCCCAACGTGGTAGGTATATAGGGTGTAGGCATTCTTTAAAAACGATTCAGGGATATTCCCACGACATCGGAGAAAAATGAGAATGATTCCATGGGGCTAGCTCAATATAAATCCCACTACACATCCCTAAATCTATCGCCAGCAATATTGAGAGATGAGTTGCGAAAAAATCGTATACGTAATCACATCCTATAAGCCGGAGGGCTGTTAACAGCAATTTATATTTAAAAAAATCATTTATTGTTTTCATCACATGTGGTGTTGGTGGTATGTAGGTATTGATTCATTTAATAAAAAAAATAAAAAAATTTTAGAGACTGACTCTTTGGTCTTGGTGTATTTGGTTGGAACAAGACGTTTCCTCGTGGAGCACTGGCAACCTTGCTTACTGTTAGGAACACAACAGCCCAAAGCACTTTGATTTTCTGCAACGCGGAGGTACTTCCCCAGTCGGGCAGCTCCAATTTTAGTGAATTACTTCCACTATGCTCTACCTCTTTTAAACCCTAACTAACCTAAATGTATTACATGATATTAGAATAGGTAATTTGTTAGAAAATTCTCAGTATAAGCTCTGAGTTTGTATCTATGCAATGTGTGCAAAAATGCTTTTAATAAATTATAATAAAATATAATTATTAAACGGTGAAGGAAAACATCGTGAGGAAACCTGCATACCTTAGAGAATTTTCTCGACGGTTTGTGAAGTCTGCCAACCCGCACTAGGCCAGCGTGGTGGACTATAGCCTAATCCCTCTCAATATGAGAGGAGACCCGTGCCCAGTAGTGGGACAGTATATGGGTTGATGATGATGATGATAATTATAATATATCTATATTGCGCCAAATATTGATATGAAGCGGTCTAATTATTATTTGATTTGAAAGAGTAGATATTTAATCAACCAAGTTTTATAGAGAAAATGAACTGTAAGTAAAGATATTTATAGTTTATTTTTCAACAATTGTATCTCAATTAATATCGCAGCGGGAACATGCAAAAAGTATGTAATCAAAAATATTGTATCTACTCTAACAAATTACTCTACACCCACTAGTTCATTATCATGAAACATCTGGACATTCCCCTACTAATACTCTAATACCCGATGTTAAAGCGTTATTTATGATACATTTAGAGTAGGCGATGTGAAACTAATACATTTAGCACTTGGGCAATGCGAGGGGGAGTCAAACATCGGAAAAAGTGACGTCGCAAAGTGCATTACGTGTGCTCCAAAATCTGCCGAAACCATTGAGCTATTATGTATTGTAAATGCCACACCGCACCTATCAAAATTCTTTTAATGTGTTCCTATTAATCCAATGTAAGAAATATGAATAGTAGTAGCTTATGGTAATAAAAAATACAATTATAAAGACTCCGCTCATACCAAATATAATTCGAGGTGATACCACCTTTGTACACTTTTGTACATTAAGAATAAATAAATAAATAAAATATGATTTAGCCAACGTCTACAAAATTATATCTCCTAGGTGCCTTCCATTTTGGGTCCTTGATGGTCAACTTGTCAGGACAATATAATCTATGTAACAAATATTTATATTTTTATTTTTATGTGGCTACTCTATACCATAATACATCAATACAAGTAACATGCATTATTTGCACACGGCTCTTTTACTGGCGGATTTTCTCGGAGGGTTCTTCCCGTTTTCTCTTTCATAGAAATTGGGGAAATAAATGCAAAACCGATGTTGGGACGAAACGTGTTTATAAATTAAGAGGTTACTTTAATTTTCTCAGACCTGTGTTTTGTTTGCCTACGTGTATTTACAGCAATTTCTGAATGGCATGCAAGGGGGAGTCTCAATGTTCTTATAAAATTTACCCATCCATATACTGACCGCAAAAAGTGATCTCTTCCGTGGCAGGCAATTGACTACCATAGTTATTACTTAGCTATGAGCTCCTCAATTTATAATAACTATAATATAATTAAGTATACCATCACGCTTGTATTCCCCGAAGGATTACGCAGGGGTGTACCAATGTACACCCAGATCACCAGTATGTTTAGCTTCCATGTAATAGGGGGTGAGGCTATTGCCATTAACCGGGCTCAAATCCAAACTCCGAACTGCTACTGAAAGTTTCATAGAAAACCCCAACAAAATTGCTTGATCTGTGAATTGAAATATATAAATAAGATTAGTTAATTTATTTCAAAAAGTATGTATAACTTGCATGATTTTTATTGTTTATATTTTTCTCCATAAACTAATGCGAGTGCCTCAAGGAACCTACTTAAGGGAGGCTGTATAAAGTATCAGCTATCAACGTTCTCGTCGCCTGTGTATTTGAAAATAGTCAACGTGAACTTGATGGGGAGTGACGTAACCGTTTAATAGTCACGTTGAGGCTTAATAATTATAATGTTGGTCGTTTACTTGTGAATATTAATTATAAGAATTAGTAGTAGTAGTACTCACCACATATCACCCATTGATTATTACAAATATAATCGATGCATAATATTTTAATAAATGCGGAATGTTATTGTCAATACAGATTAGGTACAGTCAGCCAAAAAAATGGTTTTAGAATAGTCTTTACATACCAGTCTAGCGATCATATTATTAGGCTATCAATGCTTTTTTTGTAAGAAATAAGCACAATGAAATACATTTAAGAGAAACAACACGGAACATTCTAGACGATGACAACGAAACACGTTCTCTAGACTTTTACGAATCAACATGGTATTAGTTGCAGCCGTCTATAAATGGCAGACATCGCGTCCGTTTAATTCCAACATGTATATGAAACACGAACTGTTTTGGGATAGTTTCGAAATTATAATTTTACCGTACAATATAAAAATTCTAAAAGATGATTTAGGAAATTAATATCGTGATAAATATAAATTTTCTTTGATTTTTAACACACTTCAAAACATACATACTAAAAGTTTTATTGCGTTACATGATGTTTTCTTTTTTAAGGTAAAAAAAAAACATTTAAGATTGTATCATATAAAAGGTTGGTTTACAAGATTCGAATGGATCTACCATCTTGCTACCATTTATATCCCAGACCGCACAATTTGAAATTAGAACATACAAATACGACAATTCCATTGCGTTCCCGTCTAAAATAAATAAGATCTTCTCATTGGTGGCAAGTTATCGTACACATACACTTAAAGCAACACGGCTGTGCCACCATAACTTTGCTCGGCAGTGTAAAGAACGCAAAGCAATCTCTATAAATTGAAGTTATCTTCATAAATATCCGTTGACCCGCAGCAGGAGTTCTTAAATTGATTCTACGTGATACGGAATACGAAAAGCATCTATATTGATTCCACTCCAAGCCGTGGCCAAAGTGAGGGTTGACGCGTGAAATGTTTTAATAACATGGAAACCCTGGGATATTTATTTGAACAACTATTCCTTTTTTCATATTGAAATACTTTTAGGGTTTAGTAGAAATTGCTCGTGCTTCAGAATTTATTTCAACCGTCGATACCTATTTTCTTTTAAAAGAAAATAGGTAATACGGCTTCCGTTCCTATCCAGTATAAATTCTAAAGTGGACGAAAAGGACTCAATTACAGTATATTTTTATACAGAAATTGGGAAAACCAAATTATACTTCAGTTTTTACTACAAATACCTAATGAAATAAAGAAAAACCTGATTCGTAATATTTTGAATTTAGAGTTTGTGGCTAACTAATAATTACGCCGATCAACCGATCTGGCAGGTTAAGCTGCGCTAGCCGCGGTCAATCTGTAGATGGGTGACCATTAATAATAAACCAAGACCCCTCCGTGCCTCGAAGAACACGTAAAGCCGTCGGTCTCGGTTGTCATACGGACACCTATGACAATCGTTACTGGTAAGTCGTCTTCAGGAAATCGGTATTACCCTGAAAATGGGTCGTGGAGGTCTAACGGTAGTCGCTTCGTGTAAAATACTGATATTCAGTCGCATCTGGTTAGCCTGGAAGGTGACCCTAATATAGTTGGGAAAAGGCTCAGAAGAAGATATTTTGAATTTATATGAATATAATAAGAATAATAATTTATTCAAATAACTTTCAAAACAAAGTATAAATTAGGTATAAATATGAATACTAATCGTTTGGATGAAATTCTCGCGCAGCGGCAGCTCGGAGTTTTGACTTATGCTCACCCCTATTACATAGAGCCTAAAAATACCAGTGAAATATACACCTCTGCCTAACCCCTTGGGGAATACGGGCATGATGGTATGATATAGTATAAACTAGAGTATTTAGTAGTCAAGTCTATCTATCACATATGCGTTTCTAATCATTCACCATTAAATTTCAATTTAAACGACTCGTCCCTGAGCTGTTTTTACTAATGAAATATTTAAGCGTGATGTCAGCCTACCTCGTCGGCCTTATTATTACGATTAGTTCCCTGAAATATTTAAAGACAACGGAGAACTAGTAATTTAAGAATTACACATCCTAACCTACTTCCTACTAATATTATAAATGTGAAAGTTTGTGAGGATGGGTGGACGAATGGATGTGTGGATGTAGTTTGTTACTCTTTCACGCTAAAACTGCTGAACGGATATTGATGAAACTTTACAGTATTATTATTTATACATCAGAATAACATATAGGCTATAATTTATAACGATTTTGAGTTAATTAAAACGATAGCTAAAAGTAACTTTTGCACGCAGACGAAGTATATTGATACCTACGTGAAGTTAACTTTGTACCTTTTTTAAGAACATTTCGAACACGGAGGAGTGTGAGATTTGACTTAGTTTCATAGTTCATATGGATAAGGACCGCAGAAAGCTAAAATATATGTCCAATATGTGTTACAAATTCCTTAAATTTAACTAAATATTCATTGTTTACGTTCGGGATGTCAATGTCAAACCAGAAACGCCTGCTCTTTAAATAAACTTTGACAAAAAAAACTTTATAAATTAAAAAGTTTACAAACTTAAAAAGGTTGCATTTCAACCACCGCGGGATTACATTTAATACATTATTACTACTCATTTAATAGTTAACATACAATTATAATCACGAGTATATTCCCCTTTTTCTTTTTTTATATTCTTATTCAGCTTTACACAGCACTATCTAGTCCCAAACTAAGCAGAGCTTGTAGTATGGGTACTAGACAATGGATATAAATACTTATAATTATATATTTTTTTGTTGTAAATACATGTATGTATACCTATAATACACAAGAAATACCCAGACAAACACAAACATTTATGTTCTTCGATTTGGGTTCTGTGGGAATCGAACCCCGAACGATCTGACACGCGAACCACTAGACCACAGCTGACGTCATCCTTTCTTGTATATATGTAGATATATATATTTTTAATTCTATGTATTTGGAGGTAAACCTGTTTTCAATGGGGTACGAATTCTGTTTATACTACGATGGTTTAGCAGTTCACTCGTCTGACTGCTGATTATAGTGTCTTGAGTTCCATTCCCACAGCAAACAAATATAATTTACGTGAAGAACCTCAGTGTTTGTGTTTGGCTGGGTGTTTGGTATGTATAAGTTCCTTACAAATTATGTCACCATACTGTATTGTTATTGAGAATGACGTAGTATCGAGCATCAAAATCTTAAACAAGTTATTAATTTTTCGCTCAATAGAAACGATACACGATCACAGCACACGAGGTCGAAACACGAACGCTTTTCGAATACGCATTGAAAGTGGCTCTACCCAACCCAAGTCCCGTCCCAACCCCGTGATGGAGGCGGTGTGACGGGAATCGGAAATAGGATCGGAATGTTTTGTGGTTATTCCGATTGAACCTTGAAAGGGGTACGTACACTTGAAATTTCAAACCGATTCGCGACCAGTTTTCTCGTTAAACATAGAAGGTATTCCCGCAGGTAAAAGGCTCTTTTCTTCCCGAAATAAAAGGACGAGTAGGTTTTAGTTAACTTTGGCAGGTTTATTTATGGTAGCGTATAATAAAAAAGAAAACTAATTTTGGGTAAAGTAGTAACATTGTTACCTTTTTTTAGGATTCCGCTATGGATATGGGTTAGGTATACGATACTGTATGTTATTCGAAGATTTATGTTTTTTTTTTTGTTTTGGTTCTGATTTGTGCCATTCAGACTTCCATCACTCCTTTCCTGTTCATTGAAAGAATTATTTCTTTCAATGAACAGGAAATAGAAAAATAAGCCTCTTTGTTTTTGTAATGTGAATGTTCAAATTTTTACTTTTCTTGTTTACGATTACTTCGTAAACCTTACTTCAAGAGGAAGAGGTCAGGTAGTCTCTTTTTAAATAATTCCATTTTTAATTCTTTGACCTAGGTATTTCTGAAGACATACATTGTCCAGGTATCCATATATACTACTATTTAATGAGTTCCAAAAAAATTAGGGGCATATTCAATCACTATTGCATATTAATTCAGACTCTTAAAACTATTTACTCCGTATAAAACAAGCTATAGTTAAGACACGCTAAAGTTATGACGTCACAGAACATCTGGTGAGGGTACCTAAATAAATAGCTACAAATACCATCAGTATAGAATGTTGTTGACACAGCGGTGCCCGGGTATTATTGATGGGCATAATTTATCGCATTCGCCCCGTGTTCTAAGGGGAAAGCGAATGAAATCACGAAAGTACCACCCTCAAATTTATGATCCCCTCTGTGAACCTTTGATGACTACTAATTTTTCAAAGGCACCAAACGAAAAAATTGACAGCCGAAAAGTTTCTTTACTTACTCCGCCGACGAGGTATAAATTATTAATTGTACCCGATTTTATATAGGGTAACGTGATTGATGACAGCTAAGGGAATCGATGATAATACCAGCAAGCCACCAAATTATTACGATTCTATACCTTTATTTGTTTATGGATAGGTAAAAAATAGAATATGCTTGCCGCCTAAACAGCAATAAAAACAACGCGATGCACAGTTATTTTTCTATATTTTCGGTAACTGTCCACCAGTATTTCTAATTTTAAAAAACAAAAACTTGGACAATTTTACACGGCACCATTGAATAAATGAATTTCTAAACCTCAACAATCTTATACCGCTGCCGACATAATCCCTACGTATATACTCCAGTCTTATTAATAAAAGAGATCAAACGATCACGGTAATCAGATTGATCCCACGTATAATTTCACTCCGGAAAAGTCCCGGCTGTCAAACGCCAATCGCTTCTGCACCGAATGGACAACTGGGATGTGGAAACCAATTTTCCTATCGACTAGGTAAGTAGGTAAATACGTAATTTCATGCCGCATTAAATTCCAAGTAGATCATACAGTGGTCCGTCTCCCAATTTGCATTTGTTGTGTTGTCGTGTTCCAAGACCATTTCCTTGGATTTATATTTAGACAAGATTCGGTTAAGGGACGCTTTGAAAGAGCTGAACACATTTAATCTACATAGACAATAGAGATATTGTGGGTAGATACGTTAGTTACGGCAGTAGGAAGAACAAAAGATTTTTTCGTAGGGCGGCATTTCCAAGTTACTACAACAGTGATTTTGAATTTATTCGCACTGGAAGAGGGAGGCAAACGAGCAAGCGGGTCACCTGATGGTAAGTGATCACCGCCGCCCATTGACACCCACAACACCAGAGGGGTTGCCAGTGCTTAACCTACTTAAGTAGTACATCATCATCATATACTATCCCACTGCTGGGCACGAACCTCCTCTAACAGAATGAGAGGGATTAGGCCTCCACGCTGGCCTAGTGCGGGTTGGCAGACTTCACACGCTGTCGTTAAAATCTCTAAGGCATGCAAACCTGCATCATCACCTTACGATGTTTTCCTTTACCATTTAAGCGAGTAATAATTAATTATAAATACGCACCTAAACTCGAAAAGTCAGATGTGAGTGACTGGCAGTCCAAAGGTATTATCATACCATTAGGCTATCACTGCTTATCAAAGGTACCAAACATAAGTAAAGTAGTACATAACCTTCTTCTATTATGTATTACATTCTTATACTCGCTGTTCCACTCTATTTTACGCACATCGCAAAGGACTTTGTGACATAAAATTTGACCAAGTCTTTCCCCAAGGTCTAATCTATCTTTGTACTAGATTTCATCAAAATTAGTTTAGTTTAGGCGTGAAAGCCTAACAGACAGACTGAATGAGATACACATACACATTAATACTTCATACCTGCTAAAGCAAAAAGATTTACCAGTCAACAAGTTGCTAATTTCATAAAAATCGTAAAACTATTTATAATGTACTATAAGCTTAAAATAAAATAAATGGCATCAAAATCATTGATAGATGTGTGTGATGTTCGCAGTTTCATGACATTGGAGTAACTTCAAACAAAATGAAACTGTAATGATGTCGAGGGAACATCTGTTACAGATGACGTGACAACAATTTCATTTTAGAACTAACACAGTTTGCCTTCCATAGGATTTGTGATAGAAAGACATGACGTGTATAGGTACTAATAGTATTTGTTGAAATTAGTTAATTGCAACACTTGTCTCCATACGCCATCTATCTTCATTTATGTGAACAAAACGACGACTCACACTTGTCATTATCTTTGACGTTTTGTTGGTTTTAAAATGTTTCAGTAATAAAATGATTGTTGCTCAGTTTGCGTATTTTATTAAAATAAATAGTTCAGGAATTACATAAATTCTTTCATAAAATAACAGTATTGATTAATGGATTTATTTAGATGGATTCGTAACTATATAATAACGGAATATAATACACTGATAAATAAATACTGATTGAGCGACGAATTTACTGATTGAGCAGCAAAATACAGACATCGGTTAAGTTAGGTTAGAAGTGTGACCACAATCGAACCAGAACCAAATCTGAATATCTTGGGATCAAGATAGTGTATATATTACAATATTTTGAGGTGACTATTTTGCTGTGCAAGAAGTATTTTTGCAAAAATTGAAAGTATTTGCTTAGGATTGGGAATTACGTTGTTATACAAAACGACATTTTTTGATTTGCAGTTAAACACTAGCCTATAATAACCAATGTTGATCAATTTGTGAGGTTAAACCTCCTATTCATAACACATCCGAGAACCCCCGGTGCCTCGGAGAGCACGTGAAGTGGTCGATCCTTGTTTATGACAATCAGAAGCTTACAAAGTCTACAACCAACCGGTTACAACCGGCCTATCCTTAGAATATCGGTAATGCTCAGAAACTGGTTACCGAAGTTCTAATGACGGTTGCTTCGTGTAATATAATGAATTTCAGCTGCATCTGATTAGACTGGAAGCCAACTCCAACACAGTAATTAGAAAAAGGCAAGGAGAATGATTTTATTAATTTTAATTTGGCCAAATGTACAGTGGCCAGCTCATCAAGCTACCCCAATCTGTCAAACTTCTTTGATAGATTTTCAACTTTAACTCAAAACAATAAGGTTCATGTTCAATTGGGAAAATTTGACAGTTTTGGAGAGCTTGACCTGCTGTCGTCTGTACATAAATTAATTAAATCTAGTCTTTTGTGTTTTTTTTTAAAGTATTACTGAAAGAAAAGTTAAGGCTGGCGTTATTACTTGCCCAAGTGCACGTGGCGTGTCGAGCAAATTAGCATAGAACGAGGTGAATTTGCTGCGAGGTCGCGACTAGACAGCCTAATTAACAAGCAAACCAAACGAACAACACATGACATTGTACGTTAGGCTAGAACTACATTAAGCCGACGTACACGTCTGATACGTCTTTAACGCGAAAGATGTTTGTACACACCAAACGTACTAGCACCTTCACAGCCTCAGCTCGGAATTCGAAATACACTTACGAGACGCACGTCCTACTAGTATGTACAAGTATCGCGTGTAAAGAGGTCTCAGGCGTGTGTGTCGGCCTAATGTCATTCCTTTGTCGCGTCCTGCGAATTATTCAGTTCATTTTCATTCAAGTTCTGTTGCGTTTAAAGGATCATCAACCTATTTACTGTATCATTAGGTACTTGGTATGGGTCTCCTATTAGAATGACAAGGGTTAGACTATATTATAGTCCACCACCAGGCGACGTAGATTGTAGTATCCGCGCCCCGCTCAACGGATCGGTGGAAGAAGGACAGGGCGAACGTCTACGTCTCTCTCCCCTTACGCGTATGGGCGGCCCGCCACTGCCGGGTCTGCGGACGAAAGTCACAGCGCTCCCGTAGTCCCGGCACTAAAGTGGTGACACGAAACGCCGAGGTTGGTTTTAGTCGGTACCTCGCTCGTTTCAGAGCGGAGTCCAATACACCCCACCGCTCCGGGGAGAGCGGTGGGGTGTATTGGACCGTGTAGTGCATAAAGCATTTCCAACCCCGTCAACAATAAAAAATATATACTGCGTAAAAAATATATAGCGTGGTGGACTAATGACTATATGTCATTAGTCCACCACGCTATATATTTTTTTCTATATTTTTATAGTTCACCACGCTATCCTAATGCGGGCATGCAGGTTTCCTCACGATGTTTTAGCGAGTGATAAATTTACAATTTATTAATACGGACATGATTTCGAAAAATCAGACCTTGGATTCAAACTAAACTTACAACTTAGCATGCCAATAGTCACATCACTAAGCTGTCTCTATGTACTGCATTTAAAAGATGACGTTAAAATATATAAAAGCATATTGAGTTCATACATTTAGTATGCTAAGAGATGCATTATCGTGGAGTAACGCATCGTAAAAATGTAGGAATCCTAAAGTGTGCATGTAACGCTTTTATGTTTCCACGTTTGTAGCCGAACCATATATTGAAAAGTTGCTGTTTACTCTGAATATATTTATTATATTGCAAGATTAGAAGAATTAGAAGATATAAGATTGTTTTATTACAAGATTATTTAGAATCTGTCAAGTCAAGGTCAATCGACAACTTGACATCAAATTATTAAAAATTTCACTAACCTCAATTTCATGATATTGTCGACAGCTGATATGGATCTGCCAATTGCTTTACGTAGCTGTCCCAACAATCATTCTTAACACTTATAAACTCACGAAAGAAAACACATTAAGGTTCAATTAAAATTAAATTCTATTATCTACACGTTACGTTATATTTACAAATCACAGGATTAAACACAAAACTACCGCGATATAGAGTGGGATCGAGTATCTCGATCGACCAGACTGGACATTTTGTTGTACAAATCGTATTTGCAATAAAGAATAAGTATTGACAATTCATAACGCGACCAACTACCTTCATTGTTGTAAGACTCGAGTAATTTTTGGCTACCCACAAAACTTTTATTGGCTTTCTTTACAATAACAGCCATTATCTATGTTGCCTATTATAATAATAATTTTAATTACATATTTGTGACAGTAAATAAATTATCATTTACGTTTATTTAAATTATTCACGATGAAACAAATCAATCAATGCTCTCATGTTAAATTTCTGAATCGATTATGACAATTCGTTTTTTGTATAATTTATTTAGGATTAGATTAGTTTACTAGAGCATCAATTCATTAGGGCGATTTGGCAAAATAATGTCAAATAATTTTAGTTACTGGCCACACAGTTATCGTGCGCTGCTATTACCGCGCAATCAAATTACTGTAGGTGTCAACGTTGTTTGTCAAACTGATTATTTGAAGTACTTAAGAAACGCTATCAAGCGCAGTTTAATTTAAACGTCGGTCACACTGCATGATGTATGATGTATGTACTTATAAAAGATAAATTCATTTATATGAATACACATTTGATTATTATTCATTTATTATATTAATCAAATGATTTGATTTAATGATACATTTGATTTTGAGAAAGTAATAGGAATAATATTTTGAATACAGTAAGTTTAATACTTGGTTCTATCCATGACTAAGACGTTATGTTTATAGAAGTGACATCTGTTGTCACAATTTAAAACTAGAGTTTAGAACATAATATTAATTACTTCATAATAATATATTTGGGTACGCAGAACCTTATTATTAATCTGTGGTATATTGATCCGAAACCATTCAGTCACTTCTGCGTGATTAATTACGAACATCTTCATGTTTAGGAATAAGTACTCTCATTCTAAGAAACACTTTTCGCTGTAGAATCTGCTTAAACCTGTGTATATTTATTGTATTGTCATTGTATTGTCATGTCTTTCTATAATTCGAACTTGATTGATTATAATATTCAATCAAAGGAAACATCTAGCATTATGCGTGTCGCGTCTATTCATCAGTTTAAATATTGGCTGACGCAGGTAGGTACTTTGAGTTACAAATATTCATAATAAGTTCGATATAAAATGACGACATCTACCAGATTTATTTTTGATCACGTAGGTTGTTTATAAGGTAAAAATGTTGCCAGTTCTAATAATTTTGTAAACATTTAAATTTTGATTTATCGTATTTTAAGATGTTAAATTAATATCACAGTAATTTAGGTAAAAAAAGGTTACTACCGTGGGAGAGCCATGCTTCGGCACGAATGGGCCGGCTCGATCGGACTTGATACCACGGCTTCACAGAAAACCATCGTGAAATAACGTTTTCGTTGTGTTTCGTCGAGTGAGTGAGGATACCGGAGGCCCAAACCCCTTAAAAGGGCGGCAACGCACCTGAAACTCCTCTGGTGTTGCGGGTGTCCATGGGCGGCGGAAATCGCTTACCATCAGGTGATCCGTCTGCTCGTTTGCCCACCCTATCACATAAAAAAAATAAAAAAAAATACTAAAAAAGTAATTCATCATTCCAATAATTTTATTCCGTAGGTAGGTAGTTCAAAACGTATGTAAGTCATATTTAATAAAACAAACGACGGTAGTTTGGTATATTTCACATGTGTTGTCTGATCGAGTACGTATGTATTTATCGGTCCAAACTTATTCTTAGTAGAGTACATTGTGCGTATTTTTTCTTAATTCATTTAAGGGTCCTGTGCCCAAGGACACAATACGTCTTTCTATTGTTTTTTTGTTTGTAATTTCTGAGCTATCAAGTAACAATTTCATCGATTATGTTCGAAGTTGTGGTTTTATGTGAGTGATTTTGTAAATTGTGAATAGAACGTGTAATTAGAATGTAAAGTGTGAGTGTACATTCGACAAAATAATATCACAGTACCTAAAGTTTGCCCTTTGGGCTGCCCATATTCCGTTGCAATAGAGGTGATTTTTGTAGTGCAACTGTATAGATTGAAGTGTGTGTGTTGAAGTGTGTTGTGTGTTGATGTGTTCAAGTGTGTTAAGTGAGAAAGCTGTGTGTTCAGTGTGTTCCAGCCATAGGTTTCAGCAACTATCAAGATCAAGAAATTGAGGTAAGTGGAATGAATTCTAATACGATCATTTTTCTTGATGTAATGTATAGTCATTGACTAGCTGTGCATTGATCTCGTATTTTACGATCCCGCGGGATATTTCAAATTGTCTTTCATATAAATCTTGCCTGGACAGTTACAAACCTAACAAAAAATATCAGCGAAATCGATTGAGCCGTTTTCTGATAATGCTTTTAGATAGATGTTTTAATTAGATTATCTGTGACCAAAATGTGACCATTTTGATTAAGTACCTACCTCGCAGTGATCGGCTACATTCACATTCCATTTAGTAGAAGGTGGTAGGTACATACGTTTTTGCATATTATTTATAGTAAACTACCATCTATTTGAAATGGCTTAGGGTAATAACTTATTTTAAAATACTTTTTGTTTTAATTGAGGCTTTGATTTGATTTAATTTCCTTAGGGAAGCTATCATCGCAGCCAACCCGTATTAGGCCAGCGTGGTGGATTTTAGCCTAATCCTTCTCATTTTGAGAGGCAACCTGTGCCCAGCAGTGGGACAGTATCTGAGTTGATTTACCGATTTGCCGCCACTATTAAACTCGAAATTAAAATAATTTATGTAGGTATTATAAACATTGCAGATCAATGTATGATGAACAGAATGACATAAAATAATGAATCACTAGTGATATCGATTTACCGACAAATTGAAACCGTGATTGAATTCAAATTGCATAAGCATACAATGAAGGATGTGTGTCGGTTCAATTTGACTGCGCGTAATAGCTGATATCATCGTTTGAAATGGCTGATTTGACTTTAAGATCTGAACAATCTATTATAACATCCAGATACGAACCTACTTATGACTGATTCACATTAAGAAGAATTAGAATTGTATTTTTTATTTACCTAAAAAGTATAGTTTCTTAAAGCTTACATTCTTAAATTATGTTATAACAATCATTTTTAGAAATATTATAAATTTATCTTTTTATTTACAATATGATTTTTGTTTTATTGATCGGTTTTGAAAATTTATAGCTGCTTTGGTTTACAATTTGATAAAATTTTGAATTTTGAATAATGAAAGATACAAATTGTTTTACTGTAACTTGTGTATTATGTGAGTGTGCGTGTGTATGTGTGTGCGTGTGGGAGTTTGTGTGTTGGTCATGACATAACTTTTACATTTTTTTAGGGTACCTAGAATAGTATGACTGATTTGACTTCATGAAATGAGCAATCAGTAATTATGTAACTAATAATAAAAAAAAAATAGATACTAAAAATCAATAACGTCGTCATTAGATTTTAGTTATAATGTTCGTAAGTAATTGTTTGTTTTTAACATACAGTTATTAAACCAATAGGACTATTCCCTATTTTAAATTATTTTATTTATTAAACTTATCTTATCACTTCCTTTGCTGGTAGACCAAAATTATTAATTTATTTTCTTGTTAATTTAGTTTCTGCTTGCATGTCTTATTAGGGTACAATACGAAATAACTATCACTTGTTTATACATCAATAACAATTTTACTGTTAAAATAGGAAGTCACTAGTTTGTATATCAATGTCTTTATATTATTTAAGTATAGTTTAAAAATGTTCTCAACTAAGCGAAATCTTTGTAATTTCTTATTGAGAAATAAATTTCTTTAACCACAAACTAAAATATATTCTTACTGACTATCCTGCAACACGGAATTTTATAATGGTGACGAATATGGGCATAAATATTAAATAAAAATAAATTATTTTTAAATGATGACGAATCAGGATTTTTTGTATGGGCAAAAATTACGGTTACGAATCGAAACCATGACGAGTTGGGACTAACTTCCATCCAACACTATCACCAGTATCCTTACGTATATTCGGGATAGATGTGTTTTAGTTTTTTAAATCAATAAAATTATGAAATTAGAAAGTAATGTTTTTTGTATGTAACATCACGCCTGCATTCCCTAATGGGTTAGGTTGCGATGTTCTATTGTACACATGACTGTGTACAACATCCCAATACTGGTGGACTATATGTAATGTATCTAACATTACATAGTCCACCAGTATTTTTAAGGTCACATGTAATAGGAAATGCCTATTGCCATAAACCAAGCGTAAATGCAAACCGGAGTTTGCATTTTATCAAGTTATCAAGTTACTTATTTTCATTTTTTATAAGTGATAGGTTAGCGTTTGACCACAATCTCACCTGATGGTAAGTAACGATGTGGTCTAAGATGTAGCCCGCTTACCTAGAAGATACCTATTCCTGAACAATAATAGAGATAATGTAGTACCTACATATCAGTCGAATGCATATCGTAGTCACTGAACTAAAATAGGTTATTGTGAGGAACGTGTGACGTCACTGATTCACCAACACGATCTTCCAATCGACATGTAATGCAATTTGTATAGTGTTAATGCTATTTGAACCGGTATTCACCTCGGGAAATTAAAATATTAAGTAGGAAATAGGTCACAATCATCACTGTGGTGCGAAGGGTGGGTTTCGAATAATGGGTAACTTGACCATGGTCCTCCAGGAACGAAACAATTGATTGTCAATTGTGTATGCAAATTGAGCTTTAATAGGAATTTTATAGATAGACGATCACGCTTTAGCAGACGGCTTGTAACCGGTCCTTGTGGAAGTCTATAGGGGAGGCCTTTGTTCAGCAGTGGACTTCCTGTGGCTGATATGATGATGATCATGGTTTCAAATATTCCATGATTGCGTTCTGCGTTCTAGCGTGCAGTTACTCACGTGTCCTGTAGTCTTCGCGGTCTACGAGGTCTTTTTCTGTAATCGTGTTTTCCGGTGACAGACGGAAAGATAATAATTATTTTGTTGTCATTAGCAGCATCTAGAGCGACAGTCAAATTCCTCGGTGGCTACGCTAAATGCTAGAAATTAGTTAAAGTATCATATTATTACAAAATAAATCACATACATTCCGAATAATTTCAGTGATTCATTTTGAATATCGAGTTGAAATAGTAGGCTACCAAATTATTCTAAAACGTGCCTCTGGACACAGATTGACATTCACACTAGTTAGGTTAATCTGCGGATAAATGTTAATGGTGGTATTTTACATAATAGATCACAGAATACTACATAATTCCCACTATTTTATGGTGTTGAAATAATCAGGTCCAAAATATTTTATACTTCCATAATAATCTCTACTTAATATGATAAATGTGAAAGTAACGTCTGTCTGCCTGTCATTTATGCTTTCATTTCACTGCTGAACCTATATTGATGAAATATGGTACATAGATGGATTAGACTTTGGAAAAAGACATGGAGCACCATTGTGTCAAAAATCCCCATGGAATGCGAGTGAAACCACGGGCAACAGATATAGTTGATATGCAAAACTAACTTTGTTTCTCTGTCTGTCCGTCTGTATGTTTGTTACAATATCACGCCTTAACCACTGAATCGATATTAATGAATTTTGGTAAAGTGATAGACTGAACTTTGAAGAAGGATATAAGCTTACCTTTACCTATACCTTTTATGTCAAAAAGTCCTTTTGAATACAAGTGAAGCCCCGACTAATAAGCAAGTTACAAAATAATTCACAATCACTCGTTCCAAATTCGTAGCTCTTTGATCATCGTGTCAAACTTACACGCAGAATTAATTGGAAATGAAATGATCAGATGATCATGACATGTCATTTCCGACTGTGCAAACCTTGCTACAACCATTAATTTTAAATTGGAGTGCAAACGAATGCATTGCGGGGCTCAATATTCCTTTGAGGTATGTTTTTCATGTAATTGCATTTATGAATTTAAAGCCTTTGTCAAAATGAGGTCTCTATTAATGGAAATTGAGATATTCAGTGGTTTGTTATAATATAAAATTATCATTATGATCAGCTTTTTCGTCCACTGCTGGACGTAGGCCTCTCGTAGTAAACGCCACAGAGCCCCCTCTTCGGCACTCCTCATCCAGTCACTGGTAGCTGCTAAAAAACAGTACAGTAATAATAAAACGCCTAAATTAGTCACTTTCTTCAATAGGCTATTTTAGAAATCATCCTACATTGTAACACTCTCTTTAAGTACTATGTCTGGACTTAAAAAGAAACATTTTGGTGATACTTCTCAGAGTTAGCAACGCCGGCGAATCAACAATGAAACATTGACTTGTATAAATCAATATATTACTTTCATGTTTCTTCTATTTTCCTTGTGGCAATTGCGTCAATGGCGACTAGGTAATCTGTAAATGTGAAGCTAACAAATAAAATAGTTATAAAATAATGATGATCTTTATTAATTTACAGATATAAACACGTTTGTAACGTGTGCAACTAGGAAGTAAAATATAGTTTGTTACCTCTCTCGCCGATTTGCGATTGCATCTTAAGATTGTCTGTAACTTGGATCTAACCATATAAATAACCTAGCGATTAGCTCCCGCTCTAATCACATCTTCGCTGAATAGTGGAAAGTCGAGGCGAAGTTCCTCGATCGATATCCAAGATCACACGTAAACGGTTAAAGTTTCAATACTGATCGTAAGGTCCTAGAATTGATTCTGTCCATCTGTGGAGATAATAACAATAAATAAATAATAAAAAATGATTTATTGCCAGAAATCGGTTACAAAAAAAAAAAAACAAAATGCAAGTGTTATTTTGGCAATTGGGGTTAGCTCAGCACTAACACTGTGGACACAAATCTCCACAGGCCTGATTTTCATCATACCCCATCGCTCGAACTCAGGTGTTTGTTACGTAGAAAAAAATCAAAGAGAGTGTTAAGCGAATTGGCGCAGTGAACTAAACTTACAATAAACAGATCTATCAATGTTATTGAGTTTTTCTATGAATCTCTCAGTATCACCTTGGAGTTTGGATTTGTACCTGGTAAATGGCAATAGGGTCGTCCCCTATTACATGGGCTTGCTGCTCACAAATTGAAATGGTAGTAATCTCGCCTTATTAAATTAAACCAAAAAGCATAGCGATTTTTCGGTCAATATTCTAAACTTCATCAAAATCTTTAGAGCCACAATACCCTGACCGGATCCTTTACCCAACTTTGGTGGGGTCGACTTCCAGTCTCACCAGATACGGCTGAATGTCTGTATTTTACACGAAGCGACTACCATAGAACCCCACAACTCAGGTCATACCGATATCCTGATGATAGACTGATTGTCAGGCTTTTTGGGCTTCTGACTATCACTTACTATTGTCATAAGTTTTCGTATGACAAAGGGGACGGACGGCTTTACGTGTTGTTCGACAAAGAGGGGTCTCAATGTTTTAAGAATGGTCACCCATCTACAGAACTACCGCGGCTAGCGCAGCTTAACCTTGCACTTCGATTTATCAGCATAGTTATTACTTAGCCATGAGCCCCT
The DNA here is from genome assembly GCA_964056405.1 of Acronicta alni. Classification (NCBI taxonomy): domain Eukaryota; kingdom Metazoa; phylum Arthropoda; class Insecta; order Lepidoptera; family Noctuidae; genus Acronicta; species Acronicta alni. The sequence goes on along the minus strand of OZ043927.1, from coordinate 7,278,480 downwards.
TACACAATACACAGAGCACACATAAATAAAATAAACATCGCTCGTATAATAGTTTCAATTTCAGATTAAGAGAATTACCAGTTATAATAGAAAATGTACAAAACTCCTTTCACAGTACCTACTTATTTTTATAGCTTTAGATATGATTATAAGTAGACAGTAAGTTATGACTTCTGACGAGAGATAAATGTTGCCGCGTTGCCAAAGTCTTGGCAATGGCAGACGTGGAATTATTATAGTGAAACAACCAGTCTAACGATTATGTTTGCTCAATTTGGATTATCCCGACTGACTGCTGATTGGTGGGAGAAAAGGATTTATAAATGATATTTATATCTGTAAATAGATCTTTTAAAGACATTTTTACAAGTCATCATTTTACATATTTTTTTAAGCTAGATGGCTCCAGCTTTTCCTAACTGACGATCTCTGAGAAGAAACGCCGAAACTTTTTATATTTTTTTATATTTGAGAACCCATGAAAACTTTATGACGTGTGCCGACACGTTATAATGTTTCCAAAAAGATATATTTTTTTTAAATTTATAAACTGCCTTGTTAGTCTAGTGGTTCTAGATCGAGAAAAGGCTTATTGGGGTTTTCTGAGAAATTCTCAGTTGCATGAAAGACTTTGGATTTGTGTCCCGTTAGTGGCAATAAGTGGGACCTAAATATACCGGCGAACTGTGAGTGTACATTAGTACACTCGCAGTCTACCTAACCCTTCGGGGAATACAGGTGTAATGGTATGTCATGTAAATTCTATAAGTTAGAAGACGTGTATTAACTAATATAATGTCTGTCATTTTGATATCAATTTAAATGGTACTAAGGATTAAGATAATAGTGATACTCAGCTTAAATGTATGTTAACTAATAATAATTTTGAAATAATTCTATTTCGTACTTATTCGATTCATATATTCTAGATAAATAAATTGTTTGTGCTGTGAAATATGAAGGTTATATTTATATATTTTTTTAATTGTGGATAACGTTTCAATACACTGCAGTCACGGAAAATCTGATCGCTGAATCGATCAAATAAATTTTCCAATTCAATTTTATTACTTTAAAATATAAGTTCTTAAAATCTTGTTGAACTTTCGACTCCATTTCCTAGGAATTCAACTTCTGTCTAGCGTATTCACAACAGGTTCATTTTCAATTATACCTATTACTATCGAACACGTTTATTCGACTTATCGATTAACAATTCAAGTATAATAAATTCGACATTTACACAAAGTGGTACTAGGAATGCTCGAGGCGACAGAACTGACATTCGAGCGTGCTCGTGACGCGGGTCGGCTACGTACTGCTACGAGGATCTACGAGGTGCTACGAGCCAAGCATACGAATGACTACGTCGACAATCCGTAGCGGCTTGTCTAATAAACCAAATTGAAATGAATTTAAATTATAAGCTCCTTAAATTATGGTCGAGCTACACAATGACTGATGCATGCTTGCCGTCGGCTGGGGCTGGTCTACTCAAAGCCTCAATGGCTCTATCTTCAAAAGGCTATTTCAGACTTTGCCCTACATTGTAAGACTAAAATATTTGTTACTATTACAATTTCTGGACTTTAAAAGAGACTATGATTCTCTGAGTTTGTTTCAGCGATTCTACCCAGAGGTCTTCAGTTAGGAAATGCCGGAGCCATCTAGCTTAAAAAGAAAAACATTTACTTGTAAAACATTTACTTGTAAAAGTGTCTTGAAAAGACCTATTTGCAAAATAAATATTATTTATCATTTATAAATAAAATTAAAAATAAAGTTAAATAACTTTAAACTAATGCTTGGTTTGGATACTGGCGCAGGCGGTGCATAATAAAAAAACATCAGAATACGAATTATAATTTGCAGCTCGTGTTTAAATGCAAGTAAATTATATTAAAGAGATTATTCAAAGTGTAAAGTATAAATTAAGCATATTAACACTACATGTCAAGGTAAATAAATTGTATCAAGTGCTCCAATATTTTACTCGAATTAATTTAAACTGTTCAGCGATAATTTATGAACCGATGTGTGTTTATTTAATTTAAAACTAGCGGCTTGCCGCTCGCAGCATTGTACAGCTAACAGGTCAAGTTACCCAAAACTGTCAAGTTTTCCCATTTGATTATGCACCTTATTGTTTTGTGTTAAAGTTGAAAATCAATCAAAGAAGTTTGACTGATTGTGGTAGCTTGATGTGCTGGCCTCTGTACGTATAATTAAAACAAACTTGATCGTTATCCACTTATACTGGTTTTTTGAAAATTGTGTTAATTCCTTTGAAATCGTTATCTACATCAATCAGAACAAATTTTACAATTTTAATGGTCTAAGAGTTACTTATCTGGTGAATCAATATACAAGCTCTTCGTTAGAAAAAAAATATAGACCTAAACTAAATCCTAGTTTCTACTGAATCGTGTCCTGAAACACAAAATTTCAAATACACAATTACCCAGATATGGATGTTGATTGATGTATTCAACTCATAGGACAAATCTAAGTTTGTATGGTGTTACGTATAAACGGCTCTTAGGAACTAGTTTTTCTACAGTATCTTTACTTTACGCTCTTCTGTTAACAATCATAAGCATTATTGCTATACGTGCACCTGTTTGAAACATACACGTTCATTGACACGTTTGCGTTACGAGACAAAGAAACGGTAAACATATGCGGTACTGAATAATGAATGTGTCGGGATGTCGTCGGTAACGCTTTTGTTATACCACGAGTACATGCAGACTGTATCCGTCGGATAACTGATTCCATGTGTCGCTTAAGAGAATCTGAATGTTTTGCGATAATGTAGGAATGTATTGGTTTATTTTTTCAAAATGATTTTTCTATGGTTGTTTCTAGAAACAAGAATGAGTAAAAAAAATAAATAAATTCGTATAGTTTATTCTATAAAATTATCAGCCCTTGGCTGAACTAGGTTCAATTTGAAACAAATCATAAGAATAAAATGACTCGTTTAATTTACACTATTTTTTATTTATAAAAATTTGTTCAAACCTTGCTTATTTTCATTCCTTTAACATAGTGAGCGTCGTACACATAAAACGTGCTTGCGTTCCGAGACAAAGAAACTGTGAATATGTGCAGTATTTCATGATGAAGGTACCGGGACGTCATAGCTTATTATAAGTAGTCTCATGGCCGGTAAGTAGTAATCTAGGTAGGTAGGTAGTAAAATTGCGTAAATCAGCATTTAAAAATAGCTTAAGTTTTCAAGAAAATACTAAATACTTTACGCTGTACAGTAATGAACACAGTATAGGTTGAGTTGAATGGAAATAAATGTTGTTGTGAATAGGGTTAAGTGGGACTTGAAACATACAAAGAATTCTGTGGCATTCTTGTGAAGTAAGGTTAGCAAAACAAAGTTGAATATTATTTTAATTGTGAGTCATTTTAAATCTACATAGTACTAAAATTGGGCTATTTTAATTCTTGCCCCATGTAAGTAGGTTTTTATTTTATAATCCTTACCTATCTAAAATATGGAACGTCTTACATTCGAAAAATGACAATTCATTGAGGTTCGTTGCAATTGTCTACCACGCAGCGGTCAATGAACATGTTATATAAGCTTGTTGCAAGTACAGGCGGAAATATAATTTAATTTTGTACCATAATTTCTCGCTAATCGACTTTGTACCTTACCTTGTCCCTTTAATGCCTATTACTATTAACTGGGAATAACCCAAACTCTGACCTAGTAAAAAGAATTTCATGGGAAAACACAATAAAATTTTACTCGCCCTGAGAATCGAAGCCGAATTCTTGCAGCAGCCTGACTTGTGCCTAGTGGGAGGGTATAAGTAAGTAACTTCACACACAAAAATCTGGATAATTTAGTAAATAATTTTATGAGGAAGGACATAGACTACCTTTTGTTTCCCTTTTCTCACATTATATAGAAATTTATCAAACATTCTAGGTTGAAAAAGATGACAGACAAACATAGTTTCTTTCGCATTTATATTCATTACGAGTTGTTTTGATCACATTCACAACTCGCAAATCTCAAAGCATCATATAACAAACACCATCTATATAAATATCAACTCCTTAACTCCAAGACTGGCTGCATGAAATGAACTCTTGGCCACGCGAAAAACATTTTATTGCTTTATTACGAGCATGCAAATATAACCACGCGAGCGCAGTTGCGGCGGCAGCGACCTGAAAACTAAAATGGCTACCAACTGCGTTGAAGAACGCAAATCTAGGACACAATCTAAACTATATCACGCTACTTTACATTTTCTCAATGCGTTTTTGAAATCCATGTAGGTATACTGTAAAGAGGACCGGCCCATCGACGCTCTATAAAATTCTATAGAATGAAATCATTTTGCGCTCCGATTGCGTCCAATAGTCGTGTAAGCTTTTTATTCTTGCATTTTGAATAAGCATTTAATTGTATAGTATTAATGTGAAGATTTGATATTTAGCTCACATAATTTTCTACGTAGATTTTAATTATATTTCTAAAGGCAAGTTAGTTGCACAAAATGCAAAGTTTTATGAGTATTTTGAGAGAACTTATAAATTGCCAGAGAAAACACCATTGTTTTACAAGTTTTGAGTGGCTACTGAGTGTGGTACTATGTATATTTTAATTACAAAAAAGCTCAATAATAATGCTTTGAAATTCCACCCCGCTCTCTGCAGCCGTACCTACTTGAAATATTAACGAAAAAGTCTTCGATGACGTCATCACTTCATCCAAAAATAAAATAAATGTAAACCATTAAATTTTATTACAATCACGACATGTCATAACATTTTACTTCGAATTTTAACCCCAGTATCGAATATTATAATAAGATTCCTATTCAATGCACAACGCGAGTCTGTAGGTTTTATTATGCCTTCAATTTTTATTTCCTTGCCAAGCCACAAACCTAGAGTTTTATAGACTAGAGAAATATGTCGAAATCGTTTTCGGTTTATGCGTCAACACGTAACTAATCTCGTCTGGAGTTCCGATAACGTGAACCTTATTAGCGAAGAAGTTTGGCGTGGCGTTTAACGTGTTAGGAGCTGTGTTTCACGCTGAACTTAGGGATAACATTGAGGGCAAGTCGTCGATGCTGTAGTTTGAAATTTAAACACGCTTAACGTTCAATGCGTTTTCCCTGACAAAGACAATTCGACACAATAGTAGTATTTTTGTAAAAAGATACATAGAAGAATTAGACTTAGGAACACATTTATAATATAATTCAGAAAGCTGGGCCAAGATTATCTCGTAATGGGTGATTGTATGCTTAAACAATACTCCTCGTCGTTTTCGGTGATGGCGACCCAGACTAATTAAATTTTGTAGAAAGTATTCTACGTCTAGGCAGGTTGGAGAAAACCACAAAAGGAATATATGAAAGGAAGTGGACCTTTGCCTAAATCTGGGACATATCTAACTAAAGTAGATTATGAAAAAGTAAATACATTTTTATATTAATGTAATAGATTTTACATTGTAATAACCTATCAATGTACCTAATTGTGTCGCATATAGCCTTAGCTTACTACGTACAAAAAAAATACGACGATAAAAAATGTTTTGATAAAAAAACCTTTGTAAATGATATCTAATTCACTGTTGATTAACATTTTTCCTATAAAGTAAAGCTATTTTATTTATTTTGAATCTAGTATAATTACACTCCTCATAACATGATCTCTTGTCATGCTCTATAGCGTGTCGACTTCATTGTGAATAAAACCTTTGTGCTCTTAAACTGTAACTAATGAGGTCCAAACACGACTCACGGGATTCCTCATTTGAATTTCTGAACATTATTTAAATCATTATGCGCGGAAATGGTCATTACGCCAAATTGATGTTTACTCAAAATATTGGACGCAATGTTTTCTTAGATCAAAAGGAGAAAAAAATGTTTTCGCCAATTTTCACGGTGGCAAAATAATTTGATTTCAGTAGAGGGATGTTGGCAGTTGATTTTAAATTTAACTTCTCTGAACTTGGCAAAGTGGAATGGATTTTTTATGTACCTCCAACATTAAGTGTTTATTTTCGTGAGAATTTTCTTTTGCTTATTAAGTAGGAAAATTTTGATAGATGGATTTGTAGAACGTAAAATATTTTGTATGCTTTTTGCTTAACAATAGTAAGCAAAGTTAAATTAAAAAAAGAATATTCGAGTGCATACATCCAAAAACATACATAAAAACAATTGTGTCCTATACTCACTTTTTGAACTATCTACAATCAATTCATATTTGGAACTCGTAAAAGATTAATTTTCAAATTTGAACTAAAATACCTAATTTATCAAAATTTGCCGCTACTAGTAGTAGTACCTACTAAAAATCTGAAATAAAATATTTATAAAAGTTTCTTTAATAAAAAATCCAGGGAAAAATGAATTAAAGTGAAATAAAATGAACATTAGTATTTTAACCAAGCCCAAGTAAAGTTTCCTTTGCATTATTTCATTACCCAGTTTCTATTTGCTAACACGAATCAACACGCATTAAACTCTAATTCAATTTGCAGCTGATATTAGTTCAATCTGTATTAGTTTTCAACGGGTTAATGCATTCAAATCCAGCACAAACGATTTAGAGGACGCATTATGTCATGCACAATCCCCTGTGCTCAGTCTTTCGGAATATCACCGGCCCGCGGCTTCAGTTCGTCGATCGGGATTACATGGCGAGTATTGGTCTCAAAACACAGTATAATATTATATGAACATGTTTCCCGTTTCCCATAGAATAGTCACTAGAAAAATTACCAAAAATAAATTAAACGTACCCAAATTATTATGGACGGCGCACTTTAGAATTTTTAATTCTCACTTTAACCAATAACATTCCACAAAATATAAGGCAAAAAATATAAAAAAATATTATTATGACAATATAAATAAACCAATTACATAATAATTGAACAAATACCAAAATTAAAAAATAAAATCAAACAACCAATATACTCAAGAATGCTAAAGTTGACTAGAACCAGATTTTTTAGCATCAATACTACTAAGATTGGAAATGTAATTAGTACAGAATTGAACATTTCACAGAAATGGTGCTTACCGCTTACGTAATAACGTCTGGATTATTGTAACAATTATTATTATGATTAGTGAAGTAGCAGTGCAGAAGTGTAGCAACCAAATTATTGAGGTAAACCTATAGGTTTAAGATTGTTTATAACATACACACGAAGAGGCCTACAATAACATGCCCTCAAAAATTAATATAGCAATGCCCCCCAGCCTTAAACATTTGGGGATTCCCCCCCTTAGCGCGCTAAGGATTTGATATAATATGTATGTACCTATGGGATATTTATGTAAATAAAATAAAACGTACCGACCCTCGTTTATCGGTACTTTTTAATTACGAAGAATTGGTACGTACTGCATTGTGTTTTTTATTTGTGCGAGTCCTTTTATAGGTTAGTTAATTATTTTCAAGAAGCTTTTCTTTTTAAAGGAATTGAAGTGGCTGGTTAGTGGATCTTGATATGCGTTTTTTGATGTTGTTTATTTTTGTGTTGTTTATTTGTATATTGAGTACATTTTCGCATTTTTTATTTGGGACTAGCTCCGGGTACATTCACGCCCTTGAATGTAGGTATAAAGGCGGGATTTAGGGATATAGGTATTGGGGCATTGGGTAAAACAAGATCATTAACCTTAACACTGTCGGTTAGCCTGCCAACGGCTCTTGTCCACTGCCTTGTGACTTTTAAATGAATCAAAATTACCACCATTGTCGAAATATTCATTTTAACATTAGTTTAAGAGTCATTCCTGATCTTATTTATTACTGGCACGAGAATTAGACATTGAAATAAAACCAATGTTTCGGTTTAATCCAGATATTTCGGACGCTTTACAGCATCCGTGATCACGGGTAGACTTATAATATCATGGAAGCTGAAAAGGATCCGAAATTTTGGGATTAATAACATCAATATAACGCGATAAAATCCGCAAAAAGTAGCTTTATTTCAAGTCAAGGTTGAATTTAAAAAAATGACTATCGAACAATACTCGTCAAATAAACGAAGTGGTACAAGAACCTTTATTTTACTAAGTCTCAGAGGAGTGACTGAAAGTGCTAGAGAAAAAGAAAGAAAAGAAATGGGCTACTTTTTACCCCGACCGCTTAGGTAACTTAGCATCCCGCGGGAACTGTAGCTACAGAATGACCCCGCGCGAGTTTTAAGTTTGCTGAAACTTAAAACCTCGAGAGTAAAAACGTATACGATGTATATTATAAACTTTACTACATAAGTGTGTGTAGATGGTCCGATATACAAAGCGTTGTAGTGCACGGGTGGTCTCAGGAATGAAGTAATATAATAATAAATAATAATAAATATTCTTGGAAAATTGTATACAGCACCATCTAATCCCAAACTAAACAGAGCTTGTACTATGGGTACTAGACAATGGATATAATACTTGAGTAATATATAAATTATAATCTTAATATTCTTGGAAAATTTTACACAGCACCATCTAGTCCCAAACTAAGCAGAGCTTGTACTATGGGTAGGTACTAGACAATAGATATAATACTTACTTATATACTTTTTTTTAATACTCATACTTATAAATACATAAGAAACAAATACTTATATTCGTCACATAAATATTTGTGTTCTGTGGGAATCAAACCCATGACCTCGTGATCAGCAGTATGACACGCGAACCACTAGCCCACAGACGTCACAGACGTCATCGTTGTTTTATAGATATATATATTATATTACATATATATCTATAATACTATATAATTTTAGTAAAAAATGATTATTTTTCACTAAAATTAAATGTCATGCACCACTAAAAGGGATTATAATCCCTTTTCCTAACTATGTTAGGGTCGTTTATCACTTTCACACAAAGCCACTACTATCAAACTTCCGCAACCCAATTTTTGGATAACACCGATATCCTGAGGATAAACTGATTGTCCAGCTTCTTGGACTTCTGTCTACCTCCCCATAGATCCTACCTATAGGTATTCATTCGTATCAGAACCGGGTTTTACTTGCTCACCAAGGCACGGAGAGGCATTGATGCGTTAAAGTCACCCATCCTCAGACTGACCGCGGCTAGCGCAGCTTAACCCTGCTGATCAGTTGATTAGCGTAACGTTGATAACTTTGCCACTAGCCCCTCTACATATTATGACTATTTTTACTAGGCTATAGTGTCCCACTGCAGGGCAATGGACTTCCCACTCTCCTTCCACTTATGTAATTAAGTTAGTATATAAGCAGTAGATATTTAAGTACATAGGTTAGTACATAAGTAATACATAGGTTAGTAATTAACTAGTAGATGAGTAGTACATAGGTAAGTACATGACCAGCACATAGGATAGCAAATAAGCAGTACATAAGTATTCCATAGGCAAGTACATAAGTAATACATAGGTTAGTAATTAAGTAGTAGATGAGTAGTACATAGGTTAGTACATAAGTAGTACATAGGTTTCTTTTTAGTAGTACATAGGTTAGTACATAAGTAGTACATAGGTAAGTACATAAGCAGTACATAGGTTAGTACAGAAGCAGTACATTGTAAAAGTACAAAAGAGGTACATAGGTTAGTACATAAGTAGGTAAATAAGAAGTACATAGGTTAGTACATAAGCAGTAGATATTTAAGTGCATAAGTAGAACATAGGTTAGTATATAGGTAAGTATATAAGTGAGTACATAAGTAGTACATAGATAGGTAAATTAGCAGTACATAGGTTAGTACATAAGCAGTACAAAGGTTAGTACATAAGAAGTACATAGGTAAGTACATAAGCAGTACATAAGCAGAACATAGTTAAGTTACAAAGGTAGGTAAAAAATACATTGGTAAGTACTTATGTATTCCATAGGTAAGTACATAAGTAGTACATAAGTAATACATAGCTTAGTACATAAGTAGTAGATGAGTAGTATATGAGCGGTAAATAGTTTATTAAATAAACGGTACATAAGTAGTACCTAGGTTAGTACACAAGAAGTACATAGGTTAGTACATAAGCAGTAGATATTTAAGTACATAAGTAGTACATAGGTTAGTACATAATGAGTACATAAGCAGTACATAAGTCAGTACATAAGTAGTACATAGATAGGTACATTAGCAGTACATAGGTTAGTAAACAAGTAGTAAATAGGTAAGAACATAAGCCGTACATAGGTAAGTACATAGGTAGTACATAGGTTAGTACATAAGCAGTACATATTAAAGTACATAATTAGTACAGACGCCAGCAGGTCAACCTATCCAAATCTGTCAAATTTTTCCAATTGAATATGAACCCTATCACTTTGTTGACAGAGTGGTAGAGACACTTTGTGGTAGTTTGATGTGCTGCCGTCTTTACATAGATAGGTTTATAAGCAGTACATAGTTCAGTACATAAGTATTACATAGGTAAGTACATAGATAAGTACATAAGTAGTACATAGATTAGTACATAAGAAGTACATAGGTAAGTAAATAAGAAGTACATAGGTTAGTACATAAGCAGTTGATATTTAAGTACATAAGTATTACAACGATAGGTACATAAGCAGTACATAGGTTAGTACATAAGTATTACATAGGTAAGTACATAAGTAGTACATAGGTTAGTAAATAAGTGTTACATAGATAAGTACATAAGCAGTAAATAAGTAGTACACAGTAAAGTACATAAGAAGTACATAGGTTAGTACATAAGCAGTACATGTACCTGGGGCTCGTGTTGGACGGAAGATGGACTTTCTCCCCACCCATCACTCTCCCCGGAGCGGTGGGTAGTGCATAAAGCATTTCCAACCCCGTCAACAAAATAAAAAGGTTAGGTTAGTTTTGTTGTCACAATCTTATCTTCACAAACTCTTAATTGCCTAACTGTTAATATAAGTAGGATAGATCTACGGTGAGCGGCTGCACATAGTTCTATCCGGCTAAAACTAGATGTCACCGCACTACGGCTTTTAGCCTTAAAATGTACAATATCTAAAATACTATGTAGCTTTTTTCTTATAAGTTCATTACCCAACGTATAATACAACAAAAATAACTGAAATACCGAATTGATTTTCTAGTAAGCCTGAGCTTCTCGAACGTCCAAACATAATTGACATGAATCTACTCACAGAAATCTATTAACAAGGGAATTTCTGATCGTACCATACGCCTGGGGCGCGTCATTATGCTCAACCAAGCTCGCCCCTAGATGGGCCCACGTCATAGAATAAATGCAATCAACGGGATAGAACTGGCACGTTCATGTCAAAGCCCACCGGTGGGCCTGTCCGCCCCATGCCACACGACGCCCGCAAGTCATTGAGAGACATCTACGTGAATTGATTGTTCGATAATATGTGATTTGAATGAAGAGAGGCGATGTGTTGTACTGATTATACGTTTTATGTATTATGAGGATTGATTCTCGCCATAATAGTATTAAAATCCTTATAAAATAGTTAATCTAATCTAATAAAATGGCTTCAATATCTTACTCACTATCAATGACTCTTAGAAATTATTGCTACTTGAACTTTAAATATTTCAACAGCTGATACAAAATCGTAGCATTTGTAGCAGTGACGTCACCACTTCGTAGCAATGAGTAATGTCGTAGCAAACTCGTAGTTCATTATTGCAAATTTAATTTTAGAATAATGATCACAGTCGACTCGTATATGACACAGACATAAATCAACAGCTTGTATGTATAACCACCGGATAATTACAGTAACATACACACACACACACACACACATTCACGAATCATGTACGTATGTACGCATGTACAGTTATATTCCTACACTATCAATAGAAGGCATTTTGTCGAAGCGGTGTTTATTTTTATCTACAATACAATTGTTTGTCATGTTTCCGGAGGGAGAATTTATGGTGTTGCATAACCATGACTGAAACACAGTAGGGAACTACCTATCTGTAAATAAGGCAAAAAATCGCGATCGGTATCACGTAAAAACGCTGCGCTGCGTGAGGGAAAAAGCAATATTAATGATTACTGGACATTTTTGTGTAGTGTTGATATACTGTGTACGGTACACGAGTGTTATTACTGACTGTGTATGTACGTAGCTTTCCAGTCAACTGAAAATTGTTGAAACGAGAAATTCAAAAGTATCATTGAAATAAAAGCAGGACATTTTGAAATGTTTTCAATATAATATCCAATATGTTGTCAAATATTGGTAACTATTGTCCACGGTTTCACGTGCATCCTAAAAGGCGCCTACCACCTCAGTCTACCTGTGACCATGGACGCTGTAAAGGGTCCGAAACGTCGGGATTAATAACACAATATAACGCGATAAAATCCGTAAAAAGTAGTTTTATTTCAATGTATAATATTCGCGTAAATGTCAGAAATCAATAGACCAAGGTCTAATATACCTCTGTACTAAAATTCATCGAAATCGGTTTAGCGGTTTATGCTGAAAAGCGTACCAGACAGACGAGTTAATTTCGCTTTTATAATATTTGTTAAGTTAATTAATAATTAGGTTGACTACCATAAGGCATTCAATCTACCTTAAAGTATATTACTACTATACATAGAAGTTTAAATAGATACTGACGGCATGAAATTTTTCGTAATTAAAATGAAACTAGAAAAAAAACAATACTAAAATGACTTATTGTTAAAAGTAATGTTTACTTTTAGATATTGCTTAATGTTTACCGTGCGCAAATGTGAAATAGAATAAAAATTACAAAAATTTGATTCGATTTTTTAGAAAATGTTTATAAAATATTTATAAAATTAAATTAATGATGGACACGTTTTAAATTGTTTCATAATGATTCGAAACTTTATTTTTAGATCAGTTCTCTAACTGAGTTTGTGAAGAAAAACTTTTCTTAGTTTTCTTATTTTATTTTGTCTAAGTTCTGTGAGCGATTCCCATTTATTTCTAGCCGATTTTAGTGAAGAAATTAAATTACTTTTTTCTTCGAATCTAAAAGTATTTTGTTAAAATAGGATTATTTAGTTTAAAAGGCTTTATAAAAATATAAAATAATGTCTTACTTTAAAATATTAAAAAAAAAATATTTAATATAAAAAAGGGGTCTATTGGCATTTAATTAATACCTTACTAGCTTCTGTCCGCGACTTCGTCCACGTGGATACGCTACTTTTAATTACCCGACTGCCGAAGGAGGAGGGTTATGTGTTTGACGTGTATGTATGTATGTATGTATGTATGTATGTATGTCCGTTCCTATGTCCGCTCGTAACTATTCAACGGTGCAACCGATTTAGATAAATGATACCTCATTAGATTTGTCTTGATGGCACGAGTGTCACTGGGTACATGAAATTAAAAAAAATACAAAATGGCGGATTGTATGCGCTTTAATGCGTGGGCTGAAAAATATGTTTTGAGCATTCCGTATCATGTATTCTCAAATTTTCGGTAGCAATTAGCGAAAGCATTACATTACTTTATTGTTAAGGGACTTACGTAGGAAATCATCTACTTTTTCATATAAATAATTTCTTCGTTAATGTCCGTAGGTAGTTTTAGATTGAGGTTAGGAAATACGATTTGTTTGTTATAATTTATTTATCAAGCATTCTGAATTATTTTTACTGTCCTTATGTACCTATTTAGTTTTCTTTACGTAATATGTGGGTGACTCACATACACACATACATACACATAGTAAACCATTACATAACTGAAATAAATGACTTAAATACATATTATAATCAAATATATCAAACAGATTACTTAAATACATATTATAATCAAATATATCAATTCATGCATTCATCACACATTACTTGCACATAAATATATATTCCTTCCTATTGTTTATATTATTTAGTTTCTTTCTTAGTATTTAGATAGTTCTAGTAAATTCAAAATCATCTTCATCTCAACATCGTAGTATTCGTGCGTTGTGACTAGCCAAACGTACGCTAGATCCAAGAAGACTTCTGAAAAACCCTCATGACCTCAATTCGTTACAAGAATTAAATCGTTTGCGAAATCTTGCACAAGTAAATAACACACCTTAGTTTTAAATTAAGCGTCTGCAGATTTTTCGTAGTTTTGCACTAAAAATCCGGAAACACCATTACTGGGAATTTTAGAGACGGTCACGATTTTGAATGGGTCCCGACGGCAAGATTGACTTTATTCTACGTTATAATTTATTATTTTATGTATTTATCGATCATGAAAACATTTAAATGGTGTAGTTATTCAATATTACTTTACATAGGTCTGGACTACTAGACTTGTTTTTGTCTTTTTAGTTTTTTTTTTAAGTGTTTTTATGCAGTCGGGTTTTTTAGTTATTTTAATTACGTAATTATCGTTGTAATTTGGCAAATTAACGCAAAACCGATTTAAATTACAGCCTGAAAAAGTGACAAACATCCATCCATCCATCCTCACAATCTTTCACATTTATAATATTAGTAGGATTTTACAAGAATGACATACCAATACGACTGTATTTCCTTGGTGAGCTTATGGGTGTTATATATTATATTAGTGGCCCGAATCACTTTTGGGAATTTTACAGAATTTATAATTAAAATAATTAATTTTTTTCGATTAATGGCCATTTATTCGCTGTAAAAAAATGAAAATGCTTAAAATTAATAATATCAAAATCCTTAAAAAGTAAATTTTTTTTTTTTTTTTTTTTTTTTTTTTTTTTTTTTTTTTTTTTTTTTTTTTTTGGCTCGCACGGTTTGTGCATTTGCCATTACAAGTGTAAAAGGTAGGGAAACCATTATTTTGGGATAAATAGATTATGGAAACGGAATTTAGGGATTGAAATAGAATATAGGATCACGGTAGGTCAAGGAAAAAACATTAGGTATATATATTAATAAAGTAAATAGTATTAAATAAACAGTAAGAATGTTGTTTGATTTATGGGAGATTAAAAATATATTATACATACAGATTTTAATGGTTGAATATTAGATAAAATTACAATTTAATATTATTATCAATTATAAACTTGGAAATTAAATTATATATATCTAATGTCATAGAACATAATAAGGTAGGAACCGATGTAGGGAGAGGAATGCGGAGATCTATAAGAGAGTTTATGAAAGAGGAGCAATCATTGAGGAGACAACCAAAGAAAATATGATTTAAATCCTCTTCTTCATCAGCACCACAAGCGCACAAGCTGCTATTAATGATGCCAAGCCTCGCGAGATGTGAGGCAATGGAGACAAGATCTGATGCAACATTTTTATATGGAAACATATCGCCATTGTTTACTGCATCTTTCGCAAATTTGTCAGCTTTAACATTCCCAGGTATATTGTGATGGCCAGGTACCCACACAAGAAGAACATCATTTTTTTTTATTTTACAATTAAGTAATAATTGTCTACATTCCATTACATAAGCACAGGTTGACACAGATTTAAATGGAAATTTTTGTAAAGCTTGTAAAGCGCTTTTTGAGTCTGTAAGAATGATAGACTTGTGGAGTTTTGCAAGTAAAATGTACTCTAAAGATTTCAGAATGCCGAAACATTCTCCAGAAAACACCGTTGTTTCAAGAGGCAATTTGATTTTTTGGTGGATATTATACTGTTGATGATAAATCGCTACCCCCACGGTACTAAATAGTGTAGGTTTAGAAGCGTCACAATAAATATAATGACGATCTGCCCAGTCTGTTTCGATTGCAAATTTTATGGCAATGTTAGAATGTAGATCATTTTTTAGGATTTCAAAATTATAGTTTATGTTAGGAGGATTAACAAGCGCTTCGTAGTTGACTGAGAATAAAGGGAGAAACTGAGACCGATGTGTGGGAGCTTGCAATGAAATAAATTTACGAAAACTAATAATCAAGCATGGAAGAGATTTGTGAGTCCAATATGAGGAACTTTCTATTATAAGTGACAATTCTTGTAATTTTTTATAAAGAGGATGATTTAAAAACTGAAAAGCCCGGAATAAAAATTTATCACATAGGAACTGGCGTCGTAATTTTAAAGGGGGGTCAAGACATTCAACTTGCAGGGCATTTACGGGGCTAGATCTCATGGCTCCAGATACAATACGTAGAGCTTTGAACTGGATGGCTTCTAATTTAGACAAACCTACTACACTACAAGGCTCTAAAAAGTATGTTCCATAGTCTAAGATGCTTCTTATTATTGCGTTATACAAGAGTTTCATCGTGAATGGGTGAGAACCCCACCAAACACCCGCAAGACATCGTAAAATGTTAAGCAAGCGTTCACATCTAGCCGCAATATAATAACAGTGTGATACACCAGTCATTTTAGCATCTAATACGAGACCTAAAAATTTTGTTTCGTTTTTTTCCGGGATTGGTTGATTATTATATAAAACAGTATAAGGTGGAGGTAAACGCATCCTTGAGAACAATACTGCACAACTTTTGCTAACACTGAGACTCAGCGAATTCGAGTCTAGCCAAGCCTTCAAAAATTGCAAAGCATGGTTCAAAGAGTCGGTTAATTTTTCAGTAGACCGTCCTGAAACATATAAAACTAAATCATCTGCATACTGCAATATGTTAGCCTTACATGCAATATGCGATTCTAAGTCGTAGGTGTAAATATTATATAAAAGTGGACTCAGCACCGAACCCTGGGGTAGACCTTTCCATGTAAATCTTGTGATAAACTTAGAATCACCCATATTAATTTGAAGTTGTCTTTTCGAAAGAAGATTATGAATAAATTTACAAAATACAGGAGGAATTTTTAATGTGGATAATTTGGAGTTTAGAATGCGTAGATCAACATTATCATATGCGGCGGAAATGTCTAGAAAAACTGCAAGCAGGGATTCATTATTCGAGAAGGCAAGCCTTATGTCCGTAGTAAAAATACCTAAACTGTCCATGGTGCTTTTGCCTTTTCTGAATCCATATTGAGTTGAGGACAGTAGACCTTGACTTTCAACGTACCACTCTAATCTGTTTTTAACTAAATGTTCTGCTAGCTTAGAAATCACTGAGGCAAGGGCTATTGGTCTATAAGAGTTCGGGTCTGCAGCGGGCTTACTTGGTTTCAAAATAGGAACAATCTCATAGATTTTCCAAGAAGCAGGAATTTCTCCAGAGATTATGGTAGAGTTGATGACGTGTAGTAAATAATTTAGACTCGAGTCGTTCAAGTGAACAAGGAAGGAATATGGAATACCATCATTGCCCGGTGCAGAATCTTTAACATATGATAGCACACCTTTTAACTCAGTAAGGGTAAAGGAAGAGTCAAGGGCGGAATGTTCTGTTGGAGATTGAAAAGAGTTACTAGAAGATAAAAAAGGCATTTGAGGAACAAAGGGAGGAGCTAACTTATCTAAAAATTTATCGGCTACTGTTGTGTCAAGAAACTGTGGCAAGGTTTCCTTGAATGCTGATCTAAATCTACGAACATTTTGCCAGATAAGCGATGGCGAGACGTTGGGTGCTAGAGATGTGCAGAAAGCTTTCCATCCATTCCATTTCTTGATTTTAAATAGTTTACGGGTGTTATTCATTAATAGAGTTAAGCTCTCAAAGTTCTCTGAAGTGCTGTGTTCAAGATATAAAAGCTCTGCTTCTTTCCTCTTTTTGACCGCTGCTGTGCATTCACTATCCCACCAAGGAGGAGAATGAATATTATTATTACATTGCTTAGTTGGAAAAGTTTTATCCGCAGCTTCTATTATAGCTAAAGCAAAAGCATCAGCAGACACGGAGTGATTATTTCCTTGAAAAGGGAAAGAAGACAATTTTAGTTCAACCATGTTACTAAACGTTTCCCATCTGTCACTTTCAAAGTCATTGTCATTCGGGATCCTGTATTTCAGTCTAGGTGGGCGTTTAGATTTAATTTTAATTAGTGCGTTGGGAAAAGTTATTAATATAGGATAATGATCACTGTCGAAAGTTGAATATAGTGTGCTCCAAGTCAATATAGACGCTAAGCTGGGAGTAGAAATAGAAAGATCTGGGGCACTGATTCCTTCATGGGGCTTAGTACGTCGTGTGGCTACTCCAGTATTCAAAATGCAGAGATTATTGGAATCCAGAATATCTAGTACTCTAGTACCATAATAACTGGAATTGGAGCTACCCCAAGCCTGGTGTTGAGCATTAAAGTCACCCAATATTAAAATTGGTTTTGGGAGCTGTGAGATAATCGCCTCTAACTCATTAAATATAGATGACGTCGGATGGGGGATGTAAACCGAAACGAAACATATTTTGTTAATACTTATAGCTATAATGGAAAAATTAGTACTATGGATTGGAATAGGAATGTGGTCAAAAGGAACCGTGTTGTGAATAAGTAAAGCAACACCATTATAACCATCAGACCTATCTTCTCTTATACATATATACTGGGAAACTTTAAAGTTATGGTCTGGCTTAAGCCAGGTTTCCTGTAGAGCAATAGTTATGGGCTTATACAGATTAATCAGATACAATAATTCACTTTTTTTAGAATTAACACTGCGACAATTCCACTGAAGGATTGTCGATTGATAATCCATTGTTATTAAGAAGATGACTTATTTGTTGTACAGCAGCGTTGGACGGTTCAGACAAATTCTTAGTTTGAGTTAATGAGTTGATTAAAGCAATGATAAGATCTCTAGTTGACATGTTAGATAATGACACATCTTTTCCATTCATCATTGTGCCAACGGATGGCAAAGACATGTCATAATCTTTAGTGAAGAGAGTATGCGCATGCTTATCATAACCTTTACTATAATGTTTAGGTGAGTTGTTGGATTTCATAAAAACTGTTTTTTTATATGAAGTTGTGTTTGATTTCAAACTATTGCCCTTGGAAATATCATAAGTGTTTTTTAGGGGAGATGTAGGAGCAGCCAAAGAAGTTAAAACATCTGCATAAGGTTTTGATACTGGAGGGTGTAGTTTTGATGCCTCTGCATAGGAAATACAACTCTGTGCCATGGACTCTTTAATAGATTTCTGTCGACTGAATTCTGGACATTTTCTGTTGGTTGCATAATGAGAACCTGAACATAAGCAGCAAACCACTTCCTCTTCATCAATATTGCAGCCATCACCAGAGTGGTTGTTACCACATTTAAAACAACGGGGAGTCGAGCGGCATTGGCTTTTGATATGACCATAGCGGCAACAATTAAAACACTGTATAGTTGGAAATATGTATAAATCAACTGGAAGTGAGTTGTAACATAGAAATATTCTCTTGGGAAGAACCTGGCCATCAAATGTGAGCACCACAGTCTCAATTGGAGTGTAACTGGCTTGACCATTTACTATATTCTTCCTATTAATACGCCGAACTTTTAAAATGTTTCCACATCCAAGAGGTACATTAATATTTTTTAAAATTTCTTCTTCTGACCAATCAATTGGAACTCCCCTAACAACACCCATACGAATAACTGATGAGGTAGGTATATAAGCTTTGTAGTTGTTAGTTTTTAATGCTTCATTCTCGATAAAACAATTAGCATCTACATAGTTATTGAATGATAAAACTAATCTATTTCTTCCTATTTTCTTGAGGCTTCCATTCACAATATTTTTAATAAAATTATTTTTAAGGAAACGACCAAAGGAAATAGGATGAATAACAACATTATCATTTGGGCTAGACTGGACCTTTTGGATATGGACATTATAAGGTGCGGCATCAGATGATTGATAAAGTTTCCTGCCTATTGCTACACGCGAGTCAGCAGGATTGACATCACTAACATCAGGAGGGACAACCTGTGGTGATGGGATAAGAATTGACTCACAAGTTTCTTTGGAATCAGTTGGAAAGTCATTCTTAGAAACAGTTTCACAATGACAATCAGTCTCACAATGAATATCAGAAGACTTATGACGCCTCCTCTTTTTGTTACAGTGCTTACAAATTTTACGAGACACAGCACGCTTACGTTTGGAATGAGTATTCTTTTTGTTATCCGAAGCATCTGTATCTAAAATAGAACCTTCGGTTTCCATCTCCGAACCATCATAAGTGACTGTAACTACATGAGATACCTGGAGGGAAGTCCCCCCAGGATCTTCTGGAACACTCATATTGAAAACATAAAAAACTTACCAATATACTTTTGAACTAAACTAATAAACACTATACTTATACTACTAAGATTATTTATATACACTACCGCCTAAAAGATCCAATTTCTACACAAATAAATAAATTAAAATTGATGAGCGCCAAAAAATTCGACCGCCTACTTCAAGGTTTCCCGCGCTTTTTTTTCTTTTATTTAATTATGTAATATTGGCATAAGTGTCAGAAATCAAATTATATTTTAAATCATTATTTACTCTTAATCAAAGCAGCCAACTATACAGTATTGCGGCCTCCTTGAACCGATTTCTACAATATTGCGTATTCTGTGATAGTGCTTTTGTTAAGAAAGTATATCACTATTCAAACACCAACAAATGCAAAGCTGCAAGTGGGCCACGTTACGAAACCTAACCTTTAATTAATTAAAAGAGATGAAGTAAAGACTGTTCCACTTTATATTATTTCATAATTGAGAGAGCGTTTTATTGTTACTATTCATTTCATTAGCGATTCCGTTTGAAGCTGTCTACGTCATAAATAGAAAACTAAATTAAACCTCTTCAGTAAGCTGGGATAAAGACATTTTTAAAATAAGGTTGAAAGATTTGCTACCGCTCTCAGAAACGTCAATCAACGTTAATAAATCTTTAATTAACAGAAGTTTGTATTTCTATAGATCTATTATTGCATATTTGAGTTTTTTGTTAGTGTAATAAAATAATACTGGTAGTTGCTGTAAATTTGTTTCTTTTAATGTTGTGTCTGAGTGCGGCATTAAGGATTATATTCCAAAACTATCGAATACAAAGATATTTTTTTATATACAATCAAGAGTCTAGAGATCATTTATGTGTAATATACCTATGTAGAGTACATGGGATCAGTCTATTTTTAGCTTTAAACAAACCTGTAGGTACCTATGTTAAGTCACCAACTGTCAGAACAAACCAATCCGGGCTACTTATAAATTTCGCCACTCCACCGGAACGGTGAAAATCGAGTTTCAAGTGTTCCTCGTAGTAACAACGTCAGCATATTGGCCGGGCCACGTTCCTCTTGTATTATGAAGTCCTATTTTGCAGTGACATTTTTCGTTCAACACTACCCGATTGGATTTTTGAAACGTGTAAATTTGATAAAACACAGAACGTGGGGAATGAGTGAGTTATGGCCGTTTCAGATTGGGGGCCGCAGCGGCGGAAACGTAAAAGAGTACTGTATATCATTTTAAGCTGTAAACTGGATTGGAAAGCGTACCTACATTGCTTTATATTTTTAATCTGCTTTTGCTTTCGATGTCTGACTAGATTTTGCATTTATAAACTGGGTAGTACATCTAGTTTCTAGTATTAAATAAGGCTGCGGTTAACTTTTACCTACTTCAGTACTTCACATAATTGTGGTATTATCTATAAATTTTATTTTGAAATTGACTCAGATTTCATTTTAGATACCTACTTATAATATGAAATATCTCAGCACGATTCCTCTAGGGGTTGCTGTAGTAAATATTATAATGCATAAAAGAAAATATACTTTTATTATTCTGCTGGAAAATATTTCAACCAAATCATATTTCACGAACATAATTGCTACCAAAAACAGGCATCGCGTACGATGACACCACCTCCCCATTTTACACTTTTAATCTATAAAATATCGCTATACAAGATAATCTATCAAACGGTGTGACAACCAGCACGATATTGCAGCGAAATATAAAATTGCCGCGACGGTCCCGTAGGTAATGGCGGGACGCGTCATCAGCGGTAAATGCAACGAGGAAATTCCGCGGCGAGCACACGTGCGCTGGTCTTGAACGGCCTTATGCTGCCGTGGATGCGATTGTACATAATAAGCTTATTGTGGCACTGTTGAGTGCTCGACTGTACTTGTTATTTTTTGGCAAACGTGGCGTGAGTTTTTAAAAATAAAGTACTGATGTGGTGTTTTACACCTACATAATATTTTGTGTTAAACTGATTTTGACCATGCAGTTTCTCTTTTAGGTGATAAACTAAAGACTGCTAAATATTTTTTGAACTCGTTATCTGTATTATGAACATTTTTCAAAAATTTAGTTTAAGGTTATAATGCAAAAACAAAAACGAAAATATACGTCTCTATACCACTTCTATTCTCAACAATGCAACGGTCGCAGGTAATATATTTGGAATTTTCCAGTGCTATGAAAACGTTACGTGATCTCGAGTGAGGTTTCGTCTGTAAAACGGGCCAAAACATCCTTATTACCTCAATGGGCATCTTCAATTCCGTTCTATGAAATTTAAGCTGTCCTCATACACAACTGTTTACTTCTCTAAATGTAACTTCATATTGGTAAAGGAAAGCTCTGCGGTTCACAAAATCTGCGAACGAATACCTATGTGTTAACAAGATACCAGGGTACTGGAAGTGTAATATTGGCTTTAATTCAAGCACCTGACACTGTATTAGAAGTACCTGCTCCTAACAACAAGGTCAGGTGTCAGTGTGTATATTTTTAATGTTGTTTATTTTTAACAAATTTTCTCTTGCCACGCTAGAATATCCCCTTGGAGGTAGTACCCCTAGGTACCCTGTCAAAGATTATTTTGTAATGAGATACATTATTGTACTTAATGTACATATTTATTTTTTATTAGACAATAATGGTCTTAAATACATTAAGTATGTGTTTCGAGAATCACAAGTAAGTTATAAGTTTGTAACACTGAGTAAAGTAACAATATGTAGACTATTAAGCTTGCACGCTAGTACATTACCTAGTTTTAACTAGGGACTTTAATGCCACAACAAATATTATAACTGTATATAACATTTAAATTAAAAAACCTCCACAGCCAGACTTCATAAATAACGTTAATTAAGAATCCGACAAATATAAATAAAGTAAGTGTAAAATACTCTCTTTGATAAGTGTGAAAATTCTCATGGATTGTCTTTGAGGCACTTATTCCACTAAAACCTGTAGGTACTTACCTTACTCATGTCCTATGGTCATGGGACTCATTATCACACCTCGACCCCAACAAGTGCAGTGTAATCGCAGGTCATCTTCATCAGGCGAAGCCTTGCATCGCATCCTGCTCAAAGGCAAAAATGTCACGAATATCCGCGCGGTCGACTTGGGCCATTGCCTGATTACGTTTCCAATATTTGATTCACAGGCAACAGCTTGATAGGTCTGTTAGTACTCCGGCGCCCAGAGCATCTACTAAGGATCGGTGAGAGAATAACTACACACGTAAAAGCTGCGCAGTATTTTATGCGACATAGACATTTTTTTTTTTAAGGGAATCAAAAGAGTACTCGTGCAATAATAATTGCAGATAGCCAGTATCAAAATAAGACTAAGTACTCAACTAACCATAAATACACCACAGACGATATTAAATAAACAAACAAACGTAGATGTAGACTTCGTGAAGTGGCATAATGCTTGCAATTTAGCTGATATATTAGTCAATTTAAATGTCGCTTCCTACGCAAATTAATGGCGGCTGTTCTTTAAAATAATTTTCGACGTTACCCTCCCCTTGATTTGCGGTCTTTTCACATTTATTGTAAGCACGATATTGCACTTTAGCTGCTGATGTTGTGCTATAATTTTCGAACGCATAAAAAAAACACCCCAGGGACAGAGAGAGAGCTTTGTTTCTGTAACTTGTTTTCTTTACTCTAACTGTTCTTATAACGACTTAAAAACGCATCTGCACCTATTTAGATATAAATATTTATTATGATCGCCATAGAGAACTCCCATTTTTTAGTAAAGGCCTGCACTCTATAATATATATACCCTGCGAGCTAAATTTCAAGTTCGTTAGTTCCTTAGATTTCAAATTCATTATTCTCTTACACACTAACATACATTTATATATGAGAGGTGTCATACATACTACAGAGTCATTGTCTCTTTAGTGTATTATTCGTAAGCGTGACTGCTATAATAGAGATCCTGGGTGCGATTCCCAGACCGGGCAGTGTTATTGAGTTTTTCTGTGAACTGTTATGTCTAGATTAATACACCTCTGCCTTCGGGGAATATACCTAGCCACTTACACTCTTTGCGCTGTAGCATGGTGCGGGTGACAGTTTCAGTAACATTTGGTTTCACTCTTGAAAGTTGCCGCGATTTACAAATTATGACTTAGTATTTCAGCTATACCACATTCGTAGTATGTTAATCATTAATAACTGTAGTAAATTAAACATAATACATACCTACAATACGTCATACAGGCAACTGTCACCCGCACCATACTACAGCGGAAAGAGTGTAGAAGCGCAATCATTGATGGTATGACTATAAAAAGTAAAAAACTAGGAAATAAAATCCTCCAAGCCTTTTTCCAGCTATGTTGGGGTCGGCTTCCAGTCTAACCAGATGCGGCTAAATATCAGTAGGTATTTGACTGGACAGAGGAACTAAAATCGACATACAACAATTTGGCAAGCATGTTAGCGTCTATATCTCACTAAACACCTAGTCAGGCTACTCAACACTTCTATTCGAAAAAAAAAAGAAGAGAGAAGAAGAACAGGTCTGTGACCATCACGTGCACGGTAGTTTCATCATCATCATCATCAACCCATATACTGTCCCACTGCTGGGCACGGGTCTCCTCTCATATTGAGGGGGATTAGGCTGTAGTCCACCACGCTGGCCTAGTGCGGGTTGGCAGACTTCACAAACCGTCGAGAAAAATCTCTAAGAGAAAAAGTCAGAGGTGCGTGCCTTGGGTTCGAACTCTAGACCTTCGGCACGGTAGTTTAACGATTTGTTATTTATTTTATATTTTATATTAAAATAAATAAAATACCTATATTTCTATGAAAATAAATTTAAAGAAAATCTTTGCTCACTTTTGAGCGTTGTTTGCAAGAATATCTTCAAAGTAAGTGGCTTACCCTTCAACCGTAACTACCGGCTTCTATTTGCATAACAAACGGTTGACGCGGGCCCTCTTTGATGTCAATATACAAAACTGCTCCACCACGTTGCCTGTCTAACTGGCCACTTCAAAGCTGACTCAAAATTTAGTTCAATAATTTCTTAGTGAGGATAGTATCCATATTTATCCATTTATGTAGTATATCATTCAATCATTCATTCATAGAACACAAATATTTATGAGATCTACATAATGTTTTTGCGTGTTTTCTGGGTGTTTTTTATATATTTTAATTAAGTATTATGTAAAAAATTACCTGTATGAGTATTATAACCATTATCTAGTATCTATGATATAAGCTCAGCTTAGTTTGGGACTAGATGGAGCTGTGTAAAATAACCCAAGTACCTATTTATTTACATATTCTTTACATAAATTTATTTATTCTTATTAATTTGATATTTAACAATCTGAGTAGACTTGGGTGTGTAGGTATAATTCATTACTAAGTGACTGATATGTATGTAGGTAGGTACAGACGCCAGTAGGTCACTATCCAAAAATAATAAATTTTCCCAATCGAATATGAACCTAATCATTTTGTATTAAAGTTAAAAATCAATCAAAGAAATTTGTCAGATTGTGGTAGCTTGATGTGCTGGCCTCTGTACTATGAAACCAAAAGGAGTCGTGCCTCAAAACCACAAAAACTAGCTTAAATAATCATTAAAATTTATTCTAACCTGAGTGCTCTAGAGGATCATGAAACTCACAACTTGAGCTTAACGTGATTTAGTTTCAGCAAAATGTATTTGATATTACATTTCACACATTTTCGCCTATGACTTTCGATGTACTTTTTGAATTGGCCCATCCAAAGTTTTAAGAGAGTATTCGCCGAAGTCTAAAAGATAATTGAAATTTGATTACGATAAAATATACTTCAACTATATTTGCTTTGGATTAACTTTAGCAAATTATTTCGTAATTTGATCGCAATCTTTATGTATCTTTGGTTATACTAGCTTTTTAAATGTAATAACAGTTTGGGAGTCCAAAATACCATTAAGTAATTATTGTAAATAAAACGAAATAAAGTGTATCTATAACTCTTGCATACGAATTATTAGGAAACCGTATGGTTCTGTACTTAATCTTTATAATATACTTATAATAATTATTCTATACGTGTGTATGTCACTGAACTCCTCTTAAACTGCTGAACCGATTTTAATGAAATTGTATGTTGTGATTTAGTCTCTTGATGATTTAGATATATAATTGGACCCGGTAGATAGAATGCAATCGTGTCGCAGAGCAACGCCTGTGGAGCTCGTTAGTATTTGGTACAATTTTATTTACCTAATACTAAAGGTCTGACTGAAAAAGCAGTGATAGCCTAGTGGTATGACCATTGGACTGCACAGTCGAAGGTCCTGAGTTGGAATCCAAGGTACGCACTTATGACTTTTTGAAACCATGTGCGTATTAATAATAAATTATCACTCGCTTAAACGGTAAAGGAAAGCATCGTGATGAAACCTGCATGCCTTAGAGATTTTCTCGACGGCGTGTGAAGTCTACCAAACTGCACTAGGCTAGCGTGGTGGACTGTAGCCGAATCCCTCTCATTCTGTGAGAGGAGACCCATGCCCACCAGTGAGACAGTATATAGGTTGATAATGTAGAGGTCTGACCTAATTTTGTATAAGTCATCTATCCGTGCCAATCGTGTTTTATCAAAAGTAGTTAACTTGCATAGTTGGAAAGCAATTAGGCTGATATACAATAAACATATATTTTTGTAAGCTCGACTACTTGTTGTTTCAAAGGCATAACAATGTTTCTTTCTACTCTACATAATAAATAACGTCCCAATTTCTTACATTAGTACCCATGTTTTTTATTAATATACACGCTCTTCACCGTCATAAGAATATGTTTCTTAGAAATAATTAGATCGAAGAGACAGTCTTGAATGTCATTTGTTGTCAATTGAATCTCGACTAGAATTAAATTTATTATTAACAGGCAAACCAAAATTTTCGAGTCCTTTTGTATTATTCACACAATAAGTATTGTAGACGACAACGTCGAAATAATGAATACCTACCTCTCGAATTCAATGATTTGCTTTTATATAAATTTCGTTCGAAGAGGTATTTGAAAAGGCTATGAACAAATTTATTGTACTTATAGTTTGTTCATTTGGGCGTTAATATATTACACATTCAGTCGCCAGTTAAATTATTATTATTATTCAGCCGTTGCCGTCCTACTGCAGGGCTGAGGCCTCCCTCTGTCATGGTCGTGGCGAATTTAGCGGATCCCATGGCCATGACTATAGGGCAGGTGAAGGCAAATGTGGTTTTCAGTCGGTATGAGTCCGACATACCCTGCCACCACCCCGGGTGGCGGAGGATCCGTGATGATTTTCTGTACTCGATTTTCCGTTGCTCCACACTAGGATTTTCGCCTGAATCGTGGTTGCGTTTCCAAACACAAACTTTCACATACACAAACACCCATAACAACTAGGTACAGATGCCAGCAGGTCAAGCTATCCAAAACTGTCAAATTTTCCCAATTGAATATGAACCTTATCGATTGGTATTAAAGTTGAAAATCGATCAAAGAATTTTGACAGAATGTGGTAGCTTGATGTGCTGACTTCTGTACATGTAGGTCATACAAACATTTGTTCCTTGTGGGGATCGAACCCACAACCTGTGGCGGAGAAGCCGAAGGTGTCGTCAAATATACATTATAAATTAAAGAAAAAAGATGACAAAACAAAATCTAATTAAAAGTCATGTAAGTAAAATATTAAGTAAAATAAAAGAATAACGACACAGTTAAACAAAATTTAAAATTACTTTTCTTATAAAGAAAGTATCATCTTTGACATAATTAAAATAACACACTGTTTCAACAGCTGTTTCTTGTTCAAAAGAAAATTGATGAAATTAAAAATAATTGTTTGCCGAGGAATTCTTCGTTCGTCTGTTTGCTTTGTCTCGTTAAGATATTCAAATCTAGACACAAATAAACAAGAAGAAACTTTGGACAAATTTTCTTATCGACACTTCGTTATCATTCTTCAAGAAGCCCTCAACTCAAACGGACACTTAGGGATTCGGATAATAGATTTATAATTTACATTCAGAAAACAAAGTTGACATTCGAGTTTGCTTTGTTTGGAAATTAGGGGACAGCTAATAATAAATTGATGAGCAAATTGATAAGAAGTTTTTGTAATTCTTGTTGCGGCATGATAGAGAACCAAAATGTGACAATTACCTACTTTAAATAAAATAAATCTTATTAAGCAGTGATAGCCTAGTGATATGACCTTTGGACTGCCAAGTCAAAGGTCTTGAGTTCGAATCCAAGGCACGCACCTTGAATTCAAGTGCGTATTAATCATACTTTTCGAATTCAAGTGTAATTAATTATCACTTGTGGTGAAGGAAAACATCGTGAGGAAACCTGCATGCCTTAGAGATTTTCTCGAAGGTGTGTGAAGTCTGCCAACCCGCACTAGGCAGCGTGGTGGACTAATAGCCTAATCCATCTCAATCTGAGAGGAGACTCGTTCCCAGCAGTGGGACAGCATGTGGGTTGATGATAAAGTTTGCTTAACTATACAGAAATTAAACATCTATGTTTTGATAAAGTATCTCGCAACATGGCAACCTTCAAGAACCGAGCTTATTCTTTTCTCAAAGGCCGGCAACGCTCAAACCTCTCTGGTGTTGTGGATGTCAATGGGCGGCGATGATCACTTACCATCAGGTGACCTGCTTGGTCACTTGATCTTCCATATATAAATAAAAAAAACATTGCAATATACTTCAACTCTTTTTGACAGTACAATCTTATTTATATTGAAGGTACTTCTATTACGATAATTTCTAGTTCAGATACCTATTCCTTTATAAAAGAAACATGAGAAAGCCGTCCATATTCTAAGAAAGTTATTAAACAAAAACTTGAAAGAAAAAACAGTGTTAAATCTTACAATGATGTAGATATGTTACTTTAAATAATATGAATATTATTTAAAGTAACAAAGTTAAAGTTTGGGTAATTTTTCCTCCTAAATACGCAGCAAATTTCCGTACCACGAGAAAACAGAATGCAGTCGAGTCGAGAGCAAAATAGTCACAACCAACATCCATTGTAACTGAAATTTCGGCCCCATAAATCTCTAGCTGGGTGTACCAAAGTTACCGTATGCAGTGGACACAAATCTTGCGTCGGGAGTCGACGCTGCAAAAAAGTAACAATGAAAAAATCTTGAGTAAACTAACGTCACTATTATGGGTGAATAAAAAAAAAGATTGATTGATTTAGAATAGTAAGTGAACCATACATTATTTTTAGTTAAAAAGACTTCATGCAATCACACATACTATCACTCACGCTTGTATTCCCTAAGGGTTTTGCAGAGGTGTACTAAAATACCCATAGTTCACCGGTATCTTGTCCTATTAAATTGGCACTAACTGGGAACAAATCCAAACTCCGAGCTGCTACTGAGAATATCATAAAAAACTCAATAATATTTTGCTACAAAACTTGGAAGTGGAACGTAAGACTTTATGCTCAGCAGCCGTACTTTGTGACCCTCAGACCATGAAAGCAGTTAAAGTTGTCTAAGAACGAAATGTATAATATTATTTCCTAAAAAATATTAGCATTTTAAGAGAAATTTTTTGGCGTTTCCAACGAAGAGGTTGCATAAAAAAACTGCGTCAAAATTACCAACCCTGACTCACAAAAGAAGCTGGCTGATTCACAGCCACACGTGTTAACACTTCGCGTCGTCGCTTCGTGGTTAAAAAAGCAGTTTCAAAAGCGTAATTTCCCGATGAAACAACTTTGCAAATGCGGCCTTATATTCGCTGCCAATGGCTATAGAATGTCTTTCTAAACGCCACTCCACTCCGGTCTAATGAGGCCGTTCCATCCATTAAGCTATTTAGTAATTAGGTGCGAGCACGAGTGGCGCAGTTGCGAATGAACCACAATGAGTGAAACAACTCGTTTATTCACTTTGCATGACACAACCCTTACGAATTTTATGTTTATTGAGTTTGTTTTTTAATTTTATACCACACAAATTTTCTCCTCTCTCGTGGGTTAACAAACACAAATTTGGGAAATAATGTAGTAGTAGTTTTTAAATGGATACTATCCCAGTCCACTGCTGAACAATGGCTTTTACCATAGACTTAATGGGGTTGGCAGTATAAGGGTAAAAATCCCCCCACCGCCAATACGTTTCCTCGTGGAGCACTGGCAACCTTGCTCACGGTCAGAGATACAAAACAGTTGAAAACAGAGTGTTATTAGTAATTATTTTATTATTAATGTTATATTTTATTCATAATTATGGTTTCGTTTGTTAAAAGTACTTATATTTATTTGACAAGTTTATTTATTTAAAAACTAGCTGTCGACATCTAAATACACTTATCAAATTTATTCCAACTCTATTTTATAATTTTATTAGAAATTTACTGAGAAAATTCTAAGCGGCTTATAGAATAAAATACTCGTAATTGACAAGCAAATAGTATTCCACTCACAGTTTCTTCGTAATAGAGATTTAATAAGACTTCAGAAAAACTGTTATAAATCTAGAGAAAAACAATAAAATGTGCATGGGCAGTCCGCCACAGATGACATCAAAACTCCATCAGCAGGGAGCGGTTGATCTGAATTCAATGTGCGTACGGCGGAGACTGTTCGATACTGTACGTATATTTTATGCGCATAATACAATTATACGCATGTGTGTCTATAAGTACCTTCATACTCGGTCTTGGAAAAAACAAAATATTGAGGTTAATATAATTCTGATCGTCTTCTATGGTGCATAAATTAACTTTGTTTCAAATAGAAAACTGACGTCATCATCATCATCATCTATATACTGTTCCACTGCTGGGCTCAGGTCTCCTCTCAGAACTGACTTCATGAAATAAGATAATTTTAGATTTAGTTGAATATCAATTACATAATTATATTAGAGTACCAATTTAATTATAATAAATAATAATAATTAATATTCTGGACATTTTACTCCATCTAGTCCCAAATAAAGCAGAGCATGTACTAAGGGACAGCAGCAGGTACTAGAGAAAGTACTATAATATACTTTCTTTTTGTAAATAAGTACATAAGAAATAAATAAGTACATAACAAACAGCAAAACGACAAATACTTATATTTATCACATACCTACATATTTCCGTTCTGTTGGAATTGAACCTCCAACCTCGAGATCAACAGTCCGACACTTGGATCAACAAACCACAGATATTGTCAAATATTTAAAAAATGCATGTATTGTATTAGGTATTGACTTGTTTAAGTAAAGTTAAATAAAGACTCATACAAAACATAAATCACATAAATATTTTTGCTTTGCGGGAATCGAACCCACAACCTCGTGATCAGCAGTCCGACACTCGTACCATTACACCACAGAAATCAATATTAATGCAACATTTAATTAAAAACAGATTATTCGGAACTAATTTCAACAAAATATAATAATATAATAAAATATTTTTGGGACATTTTACACAACACCATCTAGTCCCAAACTAAGCAGAGCTTGTACTATGGGTACTAGACAATGGATATAATAAATACTTATATACTTTTTTTTGTAAATATATACTTATAATACATAAGAAACACCCAGACAAACACAAATACTCATGTTTTATCCACACAAATATTTGTGTCCTGTGGGAATCGAACCCACGACCCCGTGATCAGCAGTCCGGCACTCGAACCGCTAGACCACAGAGGTGTCTAAGAAAAAAGAAAAGAGCAACCGTTCTTTCAAAAACCGAATTTCAAGTTCAATATTGATAGCAGACACAAAAGGTATTATTTCATTTGAATGTTAGTGCCCTCGGTGAGTCTCTGTGAATTGTTGTTTAAATACAACGAGAGACAAGAGTTCGCTGTAAACTCGACAGAGCTTCGAGTCTACAGACATTATTGCTTTCTAAGAGTACTTCATTCATTATCTCCTACCGAGCTCCGAACTTCAATAGAAATTTGTTACTTTGGCGTAATAGGTATTTGAAGGTAGGTAAATAAAAAATAAAAAAAATTCAGTAGGGTATTGCAAAATAATGTATTTAAAGTTCGTTTTGAACTATCTCTTTGAAATTTCAACTCTTTAAGACGAGATCGGAATTTTTGTGGACTCGCATCAGAACCACAAGACTTGCAAGTCCACTAGAAAGACCAGAAATCGCTATTTTGGATCAGGATAATCATCGCGATAAGAATTATATTTAAAAAAAGTGTATAATTTTCTATGAAATCATTTTATTTATTTTATTTAACAAGTATGTGATATCGCGTCACTATGATAGATACTACAAATTGATATATATTGCGACAGAATATATATATTTTTTTTCAATATAAAATATTGTTTCGGTAGTACCTATTATGAACACATGTTTTAGCTATGTAAAAATGGGTGCAGAATTAAATAAAAGATGCCTCGACACGGAAGCCTAGACAAAACGGACAGAATTCCAGAAATGGTGAATGGTGAAAAACTTCTATTAAATTTCATTTGTTGGAGGTATTATGAAATTCTAATTACTACTTCTAATTATAAACCATTTCTCTGCTAACGTCTTATTATTTTTAGAGCCGTGCCCTTGCTAATTAGCACAGGATCCTCTTGTATCATAAGAGCTTTCAACAATAAACTCGAAAATGCTTGACTTATTCGCAAAAGGAAGTACCTGGATGAAGGAGCGACTCCATAAATATAAAAAGAAATATATACAACTATGTATTATCCACGGTTTTACTACATAGCATCCCAACGGATTTTTGTGACAAAAAGGAAGTCAATATGAAGGACATTGGCTTCCTTTTTGTTCAAGATATTGTCTATAACAAATATTACACAAATTGACAAACATACATTTTACTCTTACTTTCTGTATTTATAATTAGTATGCTTGATAATATGGATAATATTATTTATACAGTTTTATAACAGAAATTGCGTGTGTAAAAAAATTACTTACTTATGACAATAGTTTATTTTAGTATTTTGAACTAGACCATAGCATGTCTAAATGTCTAATGTGTGATAAATACATAAATATTCTTGGACAATTTTACACAGCACCAGTCCCAAACTAAGTAGAGCTTGTACTATGGGTACTAGACAATGGATATAATAATTATATACTTTTTTTGCAAATAGACAATAATATAATACATAAGAAACACAAACACTTATGTTCATCACATAAGTGTTTGTGTTCTGTGGGAATCGAACCCACGACCTCGTGATCAGCAGTCCGATATGCGAGCCACTAGACCACAGACGTCATCAAATGTCAATAATCTACTATACTATAGAAAAGGGAAGGGAAGTGCGGCTTATAGTCGGTACGAATCCGACAGGGTAAGACGCTTCTTTTTCTTTCTTTTTTTAAAGCTACTAAGGTGACAAACAAGCATACGGCAAACAAGCATACCCACCTGATGGTAAACGGTTACCGTAGCCTATAAACACTTGCAAAACCAGGGGTATCACTTGCGCGTTGCCGACCCTGTAAAACGAATGAGGAATAGTTGGGTTGGCAGTATGGGGGTCAAAGTCCCTCTGCCAACATCTTTTAGGGTCGGACACAACAGAATAGATTCCGAATATGTGCAAGAGCAACGCACAATAACAGCAATACACAATCGTATTCTTTTTTTTAACTTTTCCAAAGTCTCCCAACTTTGTTGGGGTCGGGATCCAGTCTAAACAGATGCTGCTGAATATACACGAAGCGAATGCTGGCAGCCCTTCACAACCCAATTTCTGGGTAATACCGATATCCTCATCTGTGATCAGCATTTATCTGTATTTAAATATTGTTAGTGACTTTAAAACAGTGTATACGGTGAAATAAAACTACTTTTTACGGATTTTATCGCGTATATTGATCCCTTGACGGGTAGACAGACGTGACGGAGTCTGGCCGTGACCATGGACGCTGTAAAGGGTCCGAAACGTCGGGATTAATAATATCAATATACGCGATAATATCCCTAAAAAGTAGTTTTATTTCAATGTATAATATTCGCGTAAATGTCAGAAATCAAGTGCACACGGTGATAAAATCTGTAATAAATACGTTTCTAATTTAGTTTTCCAGTAGTTCCTTCTGATTAATTATTCAACATTTATATCGGTAGCTCTACGATTGTATAACTAAATATAAATTATGATAAAATTTAGAAAACGGCCAAGTAAGACTGAGCCAACCCTATGAATTTAGAATAGCTATAAGGAACCGAAATCTTCAATCCAAATCCGGGTACAAATGTAGGACATACTCCGTACAAGTACTAACAAAAGAATCGCCCACTAAATAAAACAACAGCATGCCAATATATCGCTGAAAAGGCAGCGAAACAAGAAAGTTCAGAGAATTCCCGAAGGAACAGCACAACATTGGCAAATTTCTAAAAAAGAAAAATAAAAATATTCGTCTCAGATGTTGCTTGGAGCCATAACTTGCTGGTGGGAGGTTTTTTTTTATAGAAACATGGATGAAATACAATAACGCAGTCCCTTAAAGGGGTAAAAAAACCTATACTCAGTTTATAAGAATTTCTCGATAGAAAATATTTGATAAGTCTGTGACTGAATTTTTAATATATGAAGTTAATTTTGAAAATATTACGAAGTTAATTTTTTGTATTTAGGTTCTTTGATATATTGTTTAAAAATATCTTAATATTGTATTGAACATAATACAGTTACAAGATACAGACTGGGGTCTAGTTTTGGGGTCCTACACTAGACGCCAGTCAAAGTAATTTGTGATTTGTTACAAGACACTTCTAATGTTAAGTTAACTATGTAACGTAACACTGAATAAATATTATTTTATTTATTTATAATTTGTTCTAAACATTATATGTTTACACATTTATTATTATATAAATTTTTTACCTAATAATTCACAAAATGACTGTTTAACAAAATCATAGTTTGATATGGTTTGCACAAAATTAAAATGACGTTGATTCATGTTTGATTCTTATATTGTATCTATTCTAATGATAATATTCCCTATTGCAATACCCACTGGTTCATTAATCTTTAATCTTCACATTAATATACACTGTTTTCAACAAATTGGCACCCCATGAGTAAAGATCCCATGGGTATTGCACGACACCTCCTACCCTGCTCATCGCCCTAGTACCCACTCAATCACCATTAATTATACCATGAATAATTACGTTGATTGGTTGCAGAATTCATCTACATATACTTGATATACGCCTAATAATCACACTATGTTGGTAATGTCTTTGAACACAATGTTTTGAACAAGCATTGAAACCTCTTTGGTATGGAATCGCGATAAAAAGAAGAAATGTATTTTTAATGGAGCACTTACTACCTCATAACAGTTCCATTAAATTATCTAAATACACAGCTATTATTTTATTCATATTTCAGTATAAAAACATCTCAAAAAGTACTATAAATTACCACTTGCGCCATGCTCAAAAATCTATTATTTACATCTGTTTAAAATTGCTCTATCTGCGCTTTTGCTTCGAAGAAACGAGTTCTAAGATTGCTTGCATAATATCATACTAGCACTTGAAAATATTATTAAGCAAAACAATATCCATAAAAAGTCTCCCGCCAGAAAAATGAGCACATTTATAACACCTAGTTGCCACGAATATGGCATTCAGTGGCACAGAAATGAAGTCTCTAGAAAGTTGAACGTATAGCGTAGACTGCAAACTTTTGTTATATAGTCTCAACGGCATTATTAGATAAATGAAGTCGACTGAAATGTTTTTAATGTTTGTTTTTTACTTTTAATTTTGCAATAAAAAATACGCGTAGTTATAAAGTCGAGATAAAAACATGTACGTTCATTAGATCTCACTTATGTCATTTTATTAAGACTCACTAGTTTAGCACCCACTGTATTACTCGCGATTATTTTCCCAAAATGTTCACCTACGTTATGCAAAGATAATTCTCAGTAACAGTTCGGACTTTGTGTCCGGTTAATGGCAATCGGCTCGCTCCCTATTACATGGGACCTAAATATACTGGCGAACTGTGACTGTACATTGGTACACCTCTGCCTCTGCCTTTGGAATACAGGTGTGAAGGTATATTAAATAATTATATTTTTACTAAAATAATAATTATAAAATATCGAAAACGTAATGCGCCATAAAACATTTTTCGTAAGCTTACAATATCGCTGGATTATTTACGAACTTGCGTGCTTAATTATGATGACATAATAATGTATATTTACTACCAGTTGGGTTAAGTCGATTTTTTCTTTTTCTAAGTTATATGTCCAACAGGAAACGCGCTCAGTAGTAGTCGGATTCGGAACTATCTGGCATCTGGCCGCTACAAATGAGTTCTTTCCTTTCTGATCACTGCAGCGCTGCAAGTAACCGTGTCGTGAGCATCGGCGCACATGCTAACGCTTGCAAATTTGTTTCAGACCGTGTGAAAGTTCAGACGTGTGATCGATTTTCGGTTGAACGATTTGGACGTTATAAATTTATTTCTGGTGAGGTAAAACGGCTGCTATTAATGATTATAGTGTTTTATGAAACATAATAATTGTGATTCCCATTAAAAAATGACTAAAAGGACTTATTTCCAGAGGAATTGTTTTATGGGGTTTGCCCCACATATAAGTAATTGAGATTATAAGTGATTTGACTGCAGAGGAATTCTCCAATGAACCCTTTTAACACCTCGCAAATAGAATATGAAAAAAAGTAGATAAAAACCTATGTGGAGTGAACTGTGTGTTTAACAGCTATTTTGGTTGATTATGCCTTGTATTTTATTTGAATAACCCCATTACAAAGCGAGCACAAAAATATTCGTATTATAAATTTATTTTTTTCCAGAAAAACAAAACAGTTATCCGCAAACTATTGCAAATTCACCCTAAATTTAATTTAAAGTTGTTTTAAAATTAAAATTACTGAAAATAATGATTCAAGTGAAAAAAGGGGTATTTTTGACGTGCCATGCCGTCGTTGGCGTCGTGAGCAAGTTTTCATTTGACGTCTATACACGTCCGTGGCGGTCAAAAGGTTAAATTGTATTTACTTTGAAATAAACAGATATAATAATGTTTTTATAATCGATATACATATATAATATATAATTGTGGTTTTTATTTACTAATAGGTTACCTATATTATAATTACACTCCCAAAAGGATATTTGACGATTAATAACAATTTAATAAGATTATTGTGATTAATAAAAACATTTATGTGTTCAGTTAGTCTTTGAAGTCCTTTTAGGGTATTGCTACCTGTGTGAGGGACTTCGCTTATCCTTGGTTAAATTTTAAGTAAATAATAGGTCTAAAATCTGAAATCTTTTTACTCACTAAAAACACTATCCACACCAAAAACTAATAATACCAGTGCCGTAGGAATGAGCTAGTAAGTATCAATTTAACCCAAAATAGATCATCATTGTCTAAACCGTGATTGTCATTATAACATGGTAGTTACTAGTTCCAAATTACACTGCTGGCAATCAAAATAGTACACAATATATGGAGCTCTGTGGTTCATTACAGCTCTGAGCCTATATTAATAATTATGTTCGAAGCAAGTTTCACGCTAGCGGTGTTCATAAATGAGAAACTAAATACACTGGAAGCCAAGATTAGGGAGTCGCCAGCAAATGAGTTTATGGCGTGTTAGTGTACCTCCATTGTATCATTAAGGATCAAAGACTAAGGCTTTAACGTTAAAAGGTTTGTGTAAATAACGTTAAAAATCGTTGCGTTATTGTAACTGCTACGCACAGCTTGTTCACGCAATGTCATGCCATTGTTGGGTTTTATTTAGATATTGTGTAGCAACAATTGCTTTATTACTTATTGTATTTTTTCGTCATACCTAATGGCGTTCATACTTACACATTACTGTATGCATGACAAGTTATTTTGAGCTTAAGGCTTACCATAAAAAATCAGTTATAATAAAAGCACTAAAGGAAACTATATTAGATAAAATCAGTTCTATATTTATTATAAAATCGAACTACTTACTATATACTTAATCACTAACTCATTCATTCATTTATTACTAATCATGAAATCCCGGTAACTTTAAGCGAGGTAGATGTTCTACCTCACTTAGAGTTACGGGGATTTCGTAAATTTCGTAATTCTACTCAAATTGGGAGCTGCCTGACTGGGGAAGTTCCTCACTCTTGCAGAGAATCGTTGTGAAATAACAATGCTTTGAGCTGTGTTGTGTCCCTAACGGTGAGTAAGTTTGCCAGTGCTACGCGAGTACGTTGTGTTGGTACTGGGGGGACTTCGACCATTATACAGCCAACCCAGCTATTCTTCTTTCGTTTTACAGTGTCAGCAAAGCTCAAGATACCTCTGGTGTTCCAAGTATCTACAGTAGACATGAGTAGTACGAGTATGTAAAAATACCAGGGTCGAAAACCACGTATTAAAATACTTGAAAGTATTTGGCGGCATTCAGTCTAGTTTATAATCGCGCCGGTACGAGCTTCTTTAGCGAATGTTGAAAATACTTGCATAGGAAATCGAACCATATATTTGGCGTATTGGGTTGTGAATTTGGAGCATAATTGTATTTGCGAAAAAATACGCGAAGTATTTTTGCGGAAAATACCATTGTGCTCCTTGTATAAAATACGATATGGTTTTCGCCTTATAAATATTTTTATTTCTGGTGTTTTGTACTAGGCATGGGACGTATTTACTTTACCAGGTTTTAAAACCAGGGCTTTGCATCGAAGTAGGGCGCCCTGGTATGGGCGAGAAATACTTGCGAGTATGAATTATTTGCTGGATCGGCCCGGGCACAACACCAGAATTAAGAATACTTGCATAGAAAATCGATCCTTATAGACATACAAACAAAGTGCACAATCGTATTTGCAAAAAAAAATAACTGAACTTCCGAGTATTTTTTCCGCAAATACAATTGTACTCCCTATTTAAAAAGCTACACGGATAGATTTCCTATGAAAGTATTTTCAACAATTGAGGGCGAAAAATACTTGCAAGTATGAAAGTATTTGGTACAATCGAGGGCGAGGAATACTTGCAAGTATGAAAGTATTTGGTACAAATTTAACATCGCGAAGCTAGTGATAAATCTAAACCTTTACATTAGCTGTATATTTAATGCATCAATTTCCACATACAATCGATATAAATTTCAATAATATCATGTATTGAAAAAATGGCAACTGATATTCCACTTATATCCGGATACAAAATTGACGTTTTACATACAAATGACATTTACGCAGTTACAGTGATCGTGAGTACGTGCCGTAATAGATGTTTTCTGAGCTCTGTGTACTTGATAACCTATAGACGACAAACTCGGTTACTCGGTGAATGCCTATACATCCCTGACAGGTTAGACAGAAGTTTGATGGTTGTAACACTGAGCGTGATGTCCAGGATGAAATTTCTATCCTGTGATCATAGAAAAACTCAATGATACTTTGTCTAAAAGTCTAAAAAGTCTATGATACGAAAGTCGGACTTTGAATTTACGCCTCATAAGTAGCAACAGACTCGCCCCCTATTAACATGGGACCGAAAACCATATTATTGTATCTAATTTTGACGGAACTCCCAGGCCTAATGGTATATTTTTGGCAAGATTTGAGGAAGAATCAGATTATTTTTATAACCAAAAAAGAGTACCAAACTTTAAAAGGAAATTGTTTAAGGGAGAAGGGAAATTAATCTTTCTCTTAATTAGTAAAGTTGGTCGGACGCTGCGACGGGGAATTCAAGGCCAATAAATCAAGGTGTTACTCCAGTTTCAAACAAGAATAGCAAAAACCATTCTTCGTTTTTAATGTATTCAATATTTTAGGCAACCCTTATCGATATTTCAGCTGTAGTGAGCGGAACGGGCGGCTTCGACCTCCAATGCTTCCAGTGAAGTGTTAATGATAAAACTTTAAACTTATGTACATGGGTTTCTGGGAAATCACCCTACGGCGCTATCCGTGGTTTGTAACTTCCCATAGAAACAATTTCGTAAATGTTATTTAAGTTATGTGGGGAGGTCGTAGTCGCATTATCGTGGTTAGTAAGACGGATTATCCGTTAGAAAATTGGAAACTACAAGTGCCTCCTATATTCAATTACTTTTACTTAATTGTAATTATGGCTGAGATATGGAAGTCCTAAGACTACCAAATATTCTGCCCTAAGCAGTGTGTGTTGCTAGTAAAATTACTGAGTTAAATGTGATAACAGTACTAACAGTAGTACACTAGTAATATTACTATAAAAGTGTTTAGGTATTATTATCCAATCTCTGGTATCCATAGTACCAGGTCTGTGTCTCTAGAAAAGTTGCAATCTAACAGTAGAATCATCACAGGCGGAGAAACAAAATGTATGGAAATGAGCCTACGTAAAATGAAGCGATCATAAATGTAATTTCAATACATTTTGTTTCTATTCGTTCGTCGATTCGAACTTATGGAAGCCTCCTGTTTAGTTTGGCACTACTCGTAAATGGTGTTGTTTTAAATGTCCTATTTCTTTATAATTAATTTATTTATTATATATGCCTCTCACTGAGACCCGTAGTCAGCAGTAGAATAGTAATGTGCTGGTATTATTATAATAACTAATTCCCTCCTAACATTATAAATGCGAAAGTAACTCTGTCTGTCTGTTACGCTTTCATGCCTAAACCGCTAAAGTAATTTTGATGAAATTTGGTACAGAGATAGATTAGCCCTTGGAGAAGAACATAGACAGTACTATTTTCTCAAGAAATGCTTTGAGATGCCAGTAAAAACGCGGGGAACTGCTAGTTATTAATATTTTAATTAATTCGCGATGCACAGAAAATCTGACTGATTTTTGAAGTATTGGGTTTATTGCATAGACAATCTCAAAATGTCCAATATACTTTCAAAATGACATAGACAATAAAGTTTGTTTATCCTGGAAGATTTGTTCTGAATATCATTTCTTAATGTGACCACTGACTTCTTATCAATACTGTCTTGTATAATCATTGGCATTTAGCCGACATTTGGAGATCGTACATTGCGCTTGAGTAGACAATTATGTAATTGGAAAGTGACCCTTCGGTTTCGACGGATTACTGGTTAGAACTGTCAAGGGGTCGAATACACCCTCTTAGAGCATTTGAGGAGGTTCTCTAAGCGTTTGACATTTCGTTAGGGGACGAGAAACGAATTTCACGGTGTTTGGAACGTTTGTGAGCATATTAAGCATTTTAAGTGATAATTTCGGGGAAGAAACTACCTATGCGTTCAAATTTGTGGTCGGAATAGACTCGTGACGTCATGAGGTGGCCGTTTGAGCATTTAGTGGCGGCAGACATTGAATCAAATGAGTTTCAGTTACTTTAAGTGTAATGTGCATGTCGAATTAAGTTGCTAATTTTATAGTGCGATATTTGCACATCGTCTTTGTTTGTTTAATTTGCGTACATATTTTTTAGGATTGCGTTTTTAATGAACAATATTAGACAATATAGCACACGCCAAGACAAAGATCTTGAATTCAAATCCAAGATACTCACACAACTATTAATTTTCAAAATTATGTGCGTATTAATAATTAATTATGTGCCTATTTACGAATTTAAAACGGTGAATTAAGATATCGTGAGGTGAGGTATTATCTACATACCATAGAGATTTTGCACGTGAAGTCTGCCAAACCGCATTAGGCCAGCATGGTGGCCTATTATAGCCTAATCCCTCTTATTCTGAGAGGAGGCCGGTGCCCAACAGTGGGACAGTATAAGGGTTGATGATGATGATGTACCAGCGTGTATGTTAACTCAAAGGACTTAGGCAAAAGTGTTATATATTCCCAAGTCCTAGCTATGCTTTTAGAATAATCTACCAATATAATACATATTGGTAGATTATTCTAAAAGCATAGCAAGGAACTTATATTGGTAGATTATTCTAAAAGCATAGCAAGGACCTGGGAATATAGAACACTTTTGCCTAAGTCAAATCGATGAATTTGCTACTTCAAAACCCAAATGGATTTAGAGATTAAAGTTGTAGGTACATATAAAAGGCAAATGGTTAGTTGTTTGCAATTTGTAAAATAGATGTACCTCACAAAGATTAAGAGTGAAAGGTTCGGTAAGAACCGATTGGGGGTAGAATAGATAATTATAATACCCTAGAGGGTGCGTCCCTCGCTTTTAACAGGAGCTAATGTTAATACATAATTGAAATTTGGATAC
Organism: Acronicta alni; assembly: GCA_964056405.1. Classification (NCBI taxonomy): domain Eukaryota; kingdom Metazoa; phylum Arthropoda; class Insecta; order Lepidoptera; family Noctuidae; genus Acronicta; species Acronicta alni. The sequence continues at coordinate 7,236,148 of OZ043927.1, read as the reverse complement.
CAGGTGGACTTGTTGGGTAATAACTCACTAAGAATGATTTTGAAGTGTGAATTATCTTTTTTTAATGATATTTTATGGTACACCACATTATTTATATTTAGTTGGAAATTGATTGATTAAACGTCATAGTGTCCTAGTGTACCTAACCAGAAAACGCAGATTCGAATCAATCCTACCCGCGGTCGAATTTTTCCTTCGCTACAATAACTTTAAAATCTTAGCATGGAAAATGCCTTAAAAGATCTATTTTCAGAAATAAATATAATTTATCATTTAGCATAGTCATTAATTAACCACGAGTCCCTCCCTCAATAGAAGGAAAATATAAACTTGTGAAAGATTTTTACCATTATTTATTTTTAGAAATTAATATCATTTAGTCACCATTATTTTTCCATACCTTCTCCATTTTACTTACCAAGTAATTACGAAAATGTGACATTACTGTACCGAGGATGTTGTTTGTTACGCGCCTCCTTCGCACTGTTGTGAAAAATACGAAAGTAAATTAGATTCATCACTCAAGAAAAGTTCAATGACCGTTTAGTGACTACTGAGAGAAAATAACACTGTTTTACTTACTTTCTTGGGTACGCGTATGATTTAATAAATTCCTGTGGGATTCTAACTTCGACGACTCACTCAAGGAAAACAGCGGTCAACATCATATTCCTAAGTGAAAGTCCTACAATGATTTCCAAAAATTCTATGAATCTAATATTTTTGACATGAAACCGGCTATGTGTGCCTTTTATCAAATACTAGTAACCCACCCCGGCTTCGCATGGGTGCAATGTTCTACCTAATAACATGCATATATTATACATAAATATAGCCTATGACACTCACAAATATTGTGGCTTTCTATTGGTAAAAGCATTTTCAAAATCCAGAGATGATCGGTATTTATAACATTGATCAAATATCAAATATTACATATCCTATTTGATAAAAGCCGGTATATATGTCGTGGGCCGATCATTGGAGCGGTCTCATCAGGATCCGTTGGCATATCGTGATGAATCATTTGGGAGAACACACAACGGAGTTTTTTAGTGGATACGAGCCCCACAAAACCTCACAGTGTCCCCGACGGTGTAAAAAAAAAACGATCAGCCTACGACATACCAATATTATATTTTTAATACATTAATATTATAGAACTAGTTTTTTGTTAATTAACATTGACGGTAACTTGTTTATGTATGCTAATATAATAGAGCTGAGTTTTTGTGTTTGTTTGTTTGAATGCGCTAATCTCTTCTTTTTGTATTTTATTTTGAGGTTTAAATAACCTCGACACATACGAAGGAGCCGAGCAAAAAGGAAAAAGTCAGGGCGGATGAAATTAATTATAATTTCGACGGGACAACGTCTGTCAGGTCATCTAGTATCTAAATAAAACCTTGTTGTTGACTGCCTCATTAGCCTAGAGGTCATAAGTACGACAGCTACGCTAGAGTTCCTGGATTCGATCCCCAGGTCGAGCAGTTTTATTGGGTTTATCTATGAAATTTTCAGTAGCAGTTTGGATTTGTGCTCGATTAGTGGCTCGAATAGGCTCGCCCCATATTACATGGGACTTAAACATACCGGCTAACTGTGGGTGTACACTGGTACACCTCAAAAAAAAACCATCCTCATGGTTTGTCGGTGGGAACAAAATCATATTATGTTAAATAAAATATCCATTTTATAACGTATTGTTACATTTAAATTTAAATTACAAAACTCATAAAAATTATTGGCATACATAAGATTAAACAAAATCTGGTGGGATTCTAACTTAAAGTCACCCACACTCAAGGAAAATAGCGGCCGAGAACATAATGCTAAGTGAAATAATCCAACAATGGATTTCCTGGAATCTCAACTTATGTTTGCGACATAAAACTGGCTTTTTGTGCTTTTCGTCAAACGGTCAGTCCGATAGCCTCACACCTCATTACACAGCGACCCTACTCAATGCTATCGGATATGACGCAATCAAAAACCGTTAAAAATACAAAGGGTTAACGATGTCATTAGCCTTCATTTATAAATCACTGGGATCCAATCTGTCGACGCACGCAATGCTGCCAACCTAATAAATCTTTCACTAACTACAGCACATTCATTAAAATTTCTTCCAACGTGCGTGCGATAAACCAGTAGGAATACCTTCCCTGCCGAAAACTTCGACTTATCTCTCTCACGTAGAAGGTCGTTACGTTAAAATTATGGTTGTGGTTAAACACATGCTACATTTACTCGAAAGTTCATGTTACGCCCGAATAACTTCTCGTTTACCGAAAGGGTTCCATTTAGAGGACGCAAAAACAGTTTTGGTGCCTACAGCGTCAGGCGCAGAAGGCTACACTAGTACAGTCTGAATATATCGGGAACAGACTGTTCATTATTATATAAGAAATTGAAAAAATTAAACTGTATTACAATGGAATAAAATTCAAACCAGAATGACAGTTGCCGTGTATTCTGCGCATTCTGAAACATCTCGATCATTGAGATATAATAATTGTCTTAGCTCAGACATATCATTTTAAACTGTTGTAGGTACAATTAACAAAAACGTTAGGGGTACAGACAGAGAACAAAATGTGCATCTTTACACAGATTGAGTTATTAATAATTACGCGCCAAAGTAAAGGTACGCAGGTATTATATGCAGCAGCTTACAATATTTACCTGAGTTTTGAAATATAGATAGATTATTGTGTAACACAATACAGAGAAAATTGTAAAAAAATAAAACAAACTTCACATAATGTATCTACAATTGGCGCTCTTATCGCTTACAGCAATTTCTTACAGACAATCATGGGATGGACAAGTCATGTAAGAAACGGGTAACGGGCGGTTGTGTGCTTAGTAGTCATAGATAAATATATACATATACAAAAAGTTATGAGTTTTTAAAGGTACAAAAAGATGTAAAAAAATACGAAGCATAACTTTGACTTGCATTAAAAAAAAAACTGATAATTTTCTGTGAAATTAAAAAAAAGTAAAAAAAAAAACGGTGCGGCCAAGTTTAAATAATTTGGGCCCAGTGGGTAGCAGATGACCCCAACTAACCACCATTTTCGTATGTTCAACGTTCTACCAAACACCCTGTATATTCAAACAAGAATAAAATAAAATAAATAGGTACCTAATAAAATAAATATTAATAATGTATTTAAATACATACATACAATATATATATTGCGTGACATTATTAAATCTTTATGAAAACAGAATTTAATTAGCTGCTTGTCTACCTAACTCCTTTGTCGACCGTACTTTCAGCCCCAGATATCATCAAGATGACTGTACAATGTAGGTAGGTACGTAGATTATTTTGATATTTCCAAGTTTTTCTTTCGTCAGTATTGCAAACTCTTTTAGAGCTCAATAAAACGGTGTGGAGTAACTTTTCGTTCAGTACCGAAGTAGTTTGTTATAAAAGTGAGAAGGTTATTGCATAATATGAGGAATGTTGTTCCTACACTAAAGCAAGCTCCCGGGCAATAGTATAAATTGTCAGTCACTTTATTATGTAATGAATACTATGTAATGTATGTGTGTAAGTAATATACTAAAATAATAAGTGTATTTACACTTGATGAAGTTTATATTGGTGACTTTCTCATCATCGTCATCATCTCATTTCTCTTCTTTTTTACAGGTTACAAGGCCACTAAGTTACCTAACAAGTATATGGCCCACCTGATCGTAAGCGGTTACCGTAGCATGTAGACGCTTGCAACACCATGGGTGTCTCTTGCGTAGCCAACCCTGTAAAACGAAAGAGGAATATTATAGAATATTACAATATTCCTCGTGGAGCACGAGGAAACGTTTCATCTCATTTCTTACAAAAACTACACTGTTTGCTTAAAATAAGATTTGGAAATAATAAATAAATAAATAATAAATATTTTTGGGACATTTTACACAACACCATCTAGTTCCAAACTAAGCAGAGCTTGTACTATGGGTACTAGACAATGGATATTGTACGGGCCAACCGTACAATATTATTGCGCTTACGCAACAAAACGCATTTGTCCCAATTTATACAAATTTCACAATTTAATTCAGTTCGCGTTTCAAACACAAATACTCATGTTTTACCCACACAATTATTTGTGTCTTGTGGGAATCGAACCCACGACCCCATGATCAGCAGTCCGGCACGCGAACCACTAGACCACAGACGTCGTCAAAATCAAAATACAATTTGTTATATAATATCTCTGGCATGTTGTGTAGCTTAAATTATGAAGATAAATCAATTATTAAGAATTATATTATTATTATTATTTCCTTTATTCATTAGTTTTCTTATTATTTACATTTTTAAATATTTTTATAAAATAAATTATAAAACAAAAACATTTAAAAATATAAAAATAGAGGCCCACCGGTATCGGGAACAGGGTCCAAGCTACCGGCGGTCAGGGCTCCAGAGAGAGGAACCTCCTAACAATACGAGCCGTGTCCAGCAGTACTGCTTTCTGGATCAAGCCCTTGACCCAGCCGCCTAACGAGAGCCTCCTAAGATGTAGATCGAGGCTCGTGGCTATTAAGCCATTGGCTGACACGACTATCGGTACAATGATCGCTGTGTCCACATCCCACATGTCGACAACCTCGCGAGCCAAGTCAAGATACTTGATTTGCTTATCTTTCTCGGCTTTCACGAGGTTCCCGTCATGTGGGACGGTAATGTCAACAATCATTGCACGCCTCTCGATTCGGTCCACCACCACAATATCAGGCTTATTGGCTACAATAGTCCTGTCAGTGATGATGGACCGATCCCAGTAAAATGTGATACTGCCATTTTCGAGAACTGGGTCGGGCACATACCTGTAGTACGGTACCTCCGATGCCACAAGAGTGTATTTCAGAGCAAGTTGCTGATGGATAATTCTGGCTACAAGGTTGTGCCTATGCAAGTACTCTTCGTTAGCTAGACGAGAACAACCAGAGATAATGTGGCGGATCGATTCACCCGGGCGGTGACATGCCCGACAGATGTCAACCGTGCCATCCTTCACAATAAATCTCCGGTAGTTATTCGTCATGATAACTTCGTCCATAATTGCACAGACAAAACCTTCGGTTTCTCCAAAGAGGTCACCGAAACGTAGCCAGGCTACGGACGCTGCTTGGTCTACATCGGGCCTATGAAGGGCCCGGAAAAAGCGTCCGTGGAGCTCCTTACTCTGCCATACCTTCCTGCGGTCGTTAGTATCAAGCACTACAGGCTTGCGCCAGTTCTCATTCGCCAAGGAGAGCGGAGTGAGTCCCTTGTCCACTGCTACTACATCTCGATGCATTCCCACGTCGGCGTGTAGAAAATATTCCCTGAGATTGCATATCTCGCGGTTGTGAAGGTTTTTGGCATTTAAAAAGCCTCGGCCTCCACACTTCCGCGGGATATACAATCTCATGACAGACGATCGTGGGTGATGCATTCGATATGCAGTCAGCAGTGTACGGACCCGCCTATCCAGGGCGTCAAGTTCCGTTTGAGTCCATTTGAGTATGCCAAAAGAGTACATCAATACCGGCATGACCCAACCGTTGAAGGCGCGCACCTTGTTTCCGCCCGAAAGAAGGCTATTGAATACCTTCTTCAGGCGGCCAAAGAAACGTTCCCTCAACGATTGCTTCATGTCAGTTGTGCTGATACCTAACGCTTCTGACATACCCAAGTACTTGTAGGTTTCGTTTGAAGAGAGAGATCTCAGGTTTGTGGAATCCGCGAGTTGAACTCCTACGGATTCCACAATCTCCCCTCGCTTTACATGCATGACCGCACATTTGTCCACACCAAACTCCATCCTGATGGCGCTACTAAAAGTTTCAGTAACCTTCAATAGCTCCATCAGCCGAAGACTGCTGGGGGCAAAGAGCTTCAGGTCATCCATGTAAAGGAGGTGAGATATAACCTGACCCCCTCTCTTCAACCGATAGCCCAGCCCTGAATTCTCCAGCAGCATGCTTAGAGGATTCAGGGCTAGGCAAAACCAAAGCGGACTCAAACTATCGCCCTGAAATATACCTCGCTCGATCCTTACAGGTTCGCTATTCCTCTGGGTATTTCGACATCCTGGATAGCGAAGGACTGTGCTCCATTGCCTCATACACGACATCAGGAAGGTGCGTAGAGTTATATCTATTTTATACAATTCTAGCACCCTCATGAGCCATGTATGTGGCACCGAGTCATAGGCCTTCTTATAATCTATCCAACATGTTGACAGATCCTTTCGGGAACGCCGAACCTGTTGGCTAATGGCCATATCTATCAGGAGCAGCTCCTTAGTACCGCGGGACCCATTCCTACATCCATTTTGAGAGACCGACATGATGGAGTTATTGTCGATGTGTTTATTAATTTTAACTCTCAAGATGGATGTGAGAACCTTATAGATCGTTGGTAAACATGTAATAGGTCTATAATTTTTGAGGTCCGCGGTGCTACCAGACTTGTGGAGCAGGTGGGTTATTCCTGTTGTAAGGAACTTGGGTAGCAAACCAGACTCCAAGGCTGCCTGGTACTGAGACGCCAAACGCACGTGCGACCTTTGTAGCCACTTAATCCAGAAGTTGTGCAGCCCGTCCGGCCCTGGAGATTTCCAGTTTGGCAACGGACGGACTGCACGGGCTACATCTTGGGGGCTGATCGTGATAGCCCCCATTTCTTGTATTGGATCGCACGCTCGTTCGACCTCCCGAGTCCATTCACCTTCGGTGTGACTGACAGGCACCGACCAGATGCTGCGCCAGAATGAATACATTGCGTCATCATCCGGCAGGCACGTATCAGTCACACCTTGGTCGGGTCGCTCCCAAGCCCGATAAACCCACCTTTCATTACTTTGGAATGTACGATTCTGGGTGTATCGCTCCACTCTCCGCCTGTACCTACGAATACGATTTGCCCATGCAAACACTTTTTGTTTCAGGAAGTCGATGCGCTCTGTGACATGGGATATATAGTCTCGGGGGCTGACATCAGTCCCCGAAAATGCCCGTCTCACAAAGCGCATCACTCTTGGACGAGTATTTCCCTCCCTGAAACAAATTAGTTTGCCGATGAGTGCTCTGGCCCCACCAATACGACGCTCGATCCTGCACTGCCAAGCCAGTACGGCTGGTTTCGGTCGTGTAGCTCTGTCATCTGCAAATTTGACGTGGGCTACACGACATGCCGCTACAGCCGCGCAGTACATGATCGAATGTGTATCAGTGAGGTCTTCGCAGTCATCAAAATATTTTGACAACTGCGAATCCAAAACAGCCACCAGCGCCCTATTTTTGTTATGCATGGGCAAACGAGGTAATCGTGGCCTAAGTTCGGGCGGCATGTAGCGATATTCCCGAATAGCACACTCCAAAGCACTGCTTAATTCCTCACTGCACTGGGTACTTACGTTTGTAACCCTGTCACTACTCTCCTTGTCAGCGTGGCTAGAGGTATGGTTGGGCTGTGGTTGGGCCACAGCCTGCGACGATGGGGCAGTGACAGGGTTACACATTTCTGTTCGGAGGCGATCAAGCGCAGTATCATCCAACATACGATTACGCTGAATGACCCGCACCTGATCCGAAAGTCGTTGGGCCGAAACGTTGACGGCTGGCTCAAGCACCTGAAACAAAGAGAGCATCCGGACACGGTACGCGGTCAGGTTGTTTCCTCCCTCTGTAGCCCCAAAGTATGCGCGCATGACATTTTCATTGATGGATTGTGTCCATCTCATGCGCTGCACACTTCCGCCGGGTGCTGGGACCCTATCAGAGACCGGTGGGCCTCGAGGTCCTAAGCGGTCCGGCGGCCGGCGCCCTCCCCGTCGACGCGCAGGTGGTGGTGTCGTCGGCGGCGAGAAGCACTCGTCGCTCGAGCTCGACGCAACTGCCACGGCCGGTGTCACAGCACTCACAATGGGGCTGGGTTCCGACGGCGGCGAGGCGGAGCCGGGCGACGAGGCCGGAGATGGTAGGCGTGCGTTTTTTCTTCTGGCCTGGCTTCTTGTCAACATGGTGTGATCATTCCGTAAAAATTTGGTTTCTTTTTTTTTCTTTTATGCAACCACGGATAGTACATAATTTATGAATATATATATGAATTTGCTTTTATTTTGATTTTATATCTTATTTAAAATGGTTTGTATTGATTTAATTTCTTAAAATTATTGGTGAATATTTTTTACATGTCAACCTTGACAAGTCAGACCACAGATTATTATTATTATTATTATTTTCCAAGCCATTTTCGGCAACTATGTTGGGATCGATTTCCAGTGTAAACTGATACGGCTGAATATCAGCATTTTACACGAAGCGACAGCCATCACACCTTCGAAACCTATCTGTACAATATCTATATCCTAAGACTGGGTTGTCAGGCTTTTTCAGTTTCTGAACAACCTACCACTAACCATTGTAATAGGTGTTCAAATGAAAACCGGGACTGCCAGGTTATTCTTCAAGGCACGAACGGGTCTTGATATGTTTAGAATGGTACCTAACCCATCCATAAATTGACCGTGGCAAGTGTATCTTAGCCTTTCTTTTGATCAGAGTAGTTATTACTTAGCCATGAGCCCTTCAAAGGCAGATAAACTATTTTATTTACCTCAAGCACTTTAAAATGCTGTCGTGTATGGAAAAACACTAGTAGGTAGGCCAAGGTATCAATATTCATAGTTGTATACTTTCTCTCCAATCCACCCTGTACAAATATATCTGCTGTACGTTTTATACTTGTCTTTTACGATACCTACCTAAGAGTGAACATCACTCGGTATAATTCAAATATTCTGTGAACCCCACTCGCAGCTTACATAAATAAAACGCTATGTGACGAACTCATTCCATATAACCTACAATGTACAAACGCTTCCAAACAATGACAAGCGAATAGCAATATACTAACGACACATATACTATGTCACAACACAATATGAGTGAAGCGGAAATTAACAGACCACATTGCATTCCATAATGCTTGTAATTAACGAAATAATACGTATTGCGTCGGAATATTCATTTAACAGCGACATCAAAGAGAAATATTGTTCATTCAATCGAATGATACGTTTAATTATGCCTTTTAATTGTACCTAGTAACAGAGCATGTAAATATTATTTTTGTATCTACAGTCAGCGACGTGATTGTTGACTGAACAACTTTTTGACGCAACAACGGGTTACATACGTTATGTTGAAATAAAAAACACATTTATAATATTATAGTACTAGCTGTGGCTCGTGACCAAATTATAATTATGTTGATTAACCGATCTGCAAGGTTAAGTTGCGCTAGCTGCAGTCAATCTGTGGATGGGAGACTATTCTCAGCACAGCGAGACGTAAAACGTGCCTCGGAGAGCACGTAAAGCTGTCGGTCCCGGTTGTCATTCACCTATGACAATCGTTAGTGGTAGTCAGAAGCCTGACAACCAGTCTATCTTCAGGGTATTACCCAGAAATTGTGTTGCGGAGCTCTGATGGTAGTCGTATCTAGTTATACTGGAAGCCGACCCCAACATAATTGGGCTTGGAGTTTAGGCTGCTGCGGAAGAATGTGTTGTACCCGCGGCCCCCGGCGTACGTGTGTGACGGCACACCGGGGTGGTTTTAGTCAGTAAGAGTCTGACAGACCCCTCCATGAGGATTTCCACCCCGTGAACAAAAAAAGGAGTTTAGGCTAGTAGGATAATTGTTATAATATCCACTAGCTGTATCTCAAAATGTAAGCCTCGTCGTCTCGTTTTTTCCTAATTTCGTGGGAATTTCCTTAAATCATTTTTACTGGATATGAATAAATAAATAAATATTCTTGGACAATTTCACACAACACCTTCATACTGAACAATGGATATAAATACTTATACACTTTTTTATGTAAATATATACTTATTATATAGTGGATATAATATGGATGGTTAATCCTTCCCTCTGGAACATAATATCTAAACTTCAAGTTTTTAAGCTTAATAGCTTCGTTAGTCAGTGAGTTACTTTGCTTAAAGTAACTCACTGACTAACGTGAGTACCTATGTCCCTATACTAATATTTTCTATATTTTTTCTGGTAGTTGACACATAAGTTATTCTGATATATTTTTTGTTAAGGTAGCAATTTATACATATATTATTGTAATTATCGAAAACTATATTTTCGATATTAAACTAATTAATGCTTTCATTATTTTAATGTATTACAAATTAATGGTATGCAAACAAAGTGGGAAACAACAACACAATGGATACTTCCAATATTTTAATAACAATTTAATATAAATTGCGTCATTATACATTTACTTTATGAACATTACTGTTTAATCATTTATTAACCTAACTTTGTATGTAATTGTTAACTATATAACTTACTTAGAATATGCGCAGCTGCGCAGGAGCGTGAGGTTCTGGATTCGATTCCCAGGTTGAAGTCAAATTTATTCCAGTTAGATTAGTAGGTAGTATATTTTAACATTTAAGACAGCCCGCAAAACCATTCTGACTTTTGATGTATTATGTTAGAAAAAGTATAATGGGATTTTCTCTGAAATTCTCATTAGCAGCTCAAAGTTTGGACGCGGTTACTGGCAATAGGCTCGACCTATTTAGATGGAACATTTATAAAATACTAGAGAACTGTGGGTGGTACATTAGAACACCTCTGCCTAATCCTTCGGGGAATACAGTCGTAATGGTATGTCATATCGCCTGTTAGTCCAGTGGTGCCCCATTGAAGAGTAGAGAAACATTCTGTAAACAAAAAAAACAAATACAGAAAATGAAAAAAATTCATACTTCCGTAATTGTTATTCACCAAACACTCTGTCAATCTCAGACTACAACAGATTTTTTTTCTAAGAGGACGAAAATCTGTTGTAGTCCCAGATTTTTTATTAAATTTTGACAAGTTGAAGGCAAAATAATTTAATAGAAAATGGGCTACAATCCTGAAAGAGGAAGCAATTTTGTTTTTAATATTTTGAGAGAATATTAGGCGACTGTTTCGCTTTAATCCAGATCCAGAGCCTACGACATGCGTAACTTTGGTAAAAGAATTTTCCATCTCATTGCTAGGGGTTGTCAAGTATAATTGACACAGATACTAGCCACGCACGTCTTGAAGTATCTTAACCGAAATATAGGTATCGTTTTATCAGTTACAAACACCAACAAGCAGAAAATCATCTCGCGACTACACTAAACTTTCCCTACAAATCAGAATAGGTCACTATTTGGAGCTTACGTCAAACTATCTATTACAGAGTATCAGATTGATTCAAAGATTATTTTCAACATAAAAAAATACAACCTGCATTGAAACAGACTATATCCACGTGTGCAATGTACGCAAGACATTACGACATGTGGAGTTTTGATATATTATGTATGTACATACTTACACATTAGAAAAACACATTCATGGGATTGCGTTGCCTATGATAACTTTGACTCTGATGCATTCGCTTTCGATAAAATCATAAGACCGGATATCATACTGCGTTGCTTACGTTGCAAACGTGGGATCAATCTGTTTTCGACTTTATTATGGACGAGTGACATCACTTAGCAATCTATTTCTGGGGTTCTCTTGTATTTAGGGAATTAAAAAGTTATTAAATTGAAAATAGAATTGTAGTCATCACGTAAAAGATTTCTTTCTTCCATACTACCTACAGTGCCAACTATCTCTGCTTGTATTTTATCGAAGTAGTTCTTTTCTGTAATAATTTTTATGTTATTAGTTTATCTGGACTTAGGTAGTGAATTCATGTAAAGAAATATTTCATTGAAATTCTGTGTTTTCTTAAAAAAATCTGGTCATAAATATGACTGGGCATAAAAACGGTATCAGGGTATTCCATAACCAAAGAACTTTTAGTAAAGAGTTTTCCTCACTCGTCTCTTATAAGTGTTCGGAGACAGTAAACTTTTTATGGATTTCGTCCCAACCGCCATAAAAAAATATCAATTGTTCCTGTAAATGTGTGGTGTGTTAGTCCTGTTAAAAGATAATGTATGTTTCTGTTGGGAAAACCACGTCTCAATAGTTGTAAAAAAGTTAGGTGTATTATTAAAAAACCTTTCTGTAGTTATTTTTATTTTATTTTTTGGTAACTCACCGTGTCCCAATTTTCTCTCAAAATCCCATCTTAGGGTACAATTTTTTAAATAAAACTTAGTACTTTTTACTGATTTTATCACGTTATATTGATATTACTATTATCACATTTTAAAATGGCTAGTTTTTATAACCTTAGACGTATGTTGCTGTTCAGTAGCAGCTTAAGCAAATAGTTTTTCATCTTTTTTATGTTAAAATTGTTACTACATTGTAACTGGTCAATGTTATGTTCACCGTAAGAGTCGTACATAACTAGACTATACTATAGCCTAATCCCTCTCAGTATGAGAGGAGACCCGTACTCAGCAGTGGGCAGTATATTGGTTGATGATGATGAAGACTCGTATAATATATCAGATGTATTACTCTGTAACATAACTTTGAAAATTGTATTAATGTGTATGACGCTGAATAGGGTCACTATTCAGCGTTCATGGTCATGGGGAGACTGAGTCTACTGATGCTATCGGTTGACAAGATTTGATACGAATGAAATCAGTATTTATATTGTAAGGAAGACTTTGAAATATATGACGCTGCCTTTCCAAATGCCACTGACTGGCTCATTAGTTTACTGGGTACAAGCACGTCTGCTACGCTAGAAGTCCTAGGTTCGATTCCCAGGTCGAGCTAAGTATTAGAAAACTTTTCTATTAAATTCTCAATAGCAGTTCAGAGTTTGTAAATATTAAGGCTTGCCCAATATTACATGGGACCTAAACATACCTTCTTCAGTATGTTAAGGTCCCAAGTAATATGATATATAATGTGTGGGTGTATATTAGTACACATCTGCTTGACCCTTCGGGGAATGCAAGCGTAATGTATGTATGTAATTTTTTTTTATTTTCTATCAGCCTACAATATGTCGGATCAAGTAAATATTATAACAGAAGTCATTTCAGTTCTCAACGACATTCCAAAGTTGGGACAAATACTTGACGATATTTTATGCGAGTTTAAAAGTTGATTGAAATTTCCAAATGTTTGGGAAAATAATGCTTTTATTTCAACCGGTCATCGGTTTTCCTTTGATCGCGCTTTATAAAACCATAAATAACAAAATGACAAAAAGCACTCAGTTGATTGCTGTTCGGTTCTATTTCTAGAGTAGGTACCAATCAACTTATAAAATTGTAAAACTGTATAGCGAAGTGAATGCTTCCCAAAGAAGTCAACAACATCAATTTTCTGGAAAGTTCTGATACAATTTAAGGCGTTATTAGATTTTGTGTTTCTAATTCAGGTTTTCGACCTTTCGTGCATAATTGAGCAGCTTCATTCTATTATATTATTAAGTCTACGGATATAAATTGTCGATTGCAATTAAAAGTTTTTATTAATGGTCACAATTTGTGAAAATTATCCAGATCTAGTGTAACTTAGCCACGTTAGTTCACTGCTCGCGATTGCTATGCTAGTAATCCTGGGTTCGATTCCCAGGTCGAGCAAAATGTTATTGGGTTATTCTATGAAATTCTCAGTTAATAGCAATCGGATCGCTTCTATCACATGGGACCTAAATATACGTGCTAAGTGTGGTACAACTGTGGTGCACAGAGGTGCACTACAGTTGTACCACACTTCGCGTTAAATTAAATTAAATGATGAATTAAATTAAATGACACTTCGCGTGATTAAACACACGTCGTGATTAAAATCAATTGAGGTTTGTTAGTTGCAGGGTTAGGTTAGGGACTTAAACATATTTCTATAATTTACTCAACTCCACCCCAAAACGAGCATTATGTACTGGGACATCAGCCAGCATTAAAATTGCATATCATTACTTTAAATGCGCATAAAACAACCACTATTATTTCGGCCATTATACATTCTCGTTAAAGGCAAAAATTCATGATTGTGTGAACACATTGCCGTTGACATATTTTTTAGTAACGAGCCTTGCCGCGGTGTCATACACACTGTCGGAATTTCCATATCTAAATGGAAAACGGCCCTATACAATCAATTTTGTTCCCACATTCTATTTGAAAAGTGCACCTGTGCTGAGAGTATGGATTGTTTATTTTTGTTTGAATTGGAATTTAGAATTGGAATGCTTGGCCGCCATAGCGTGTTCACACTTCTGTCACGTAACTCGTATCACAGCCATTACGAGTAAGTGGTTTTGTTTCTTAGAGCGGTACGCGTTTACCTTGTGCTGTTTCTCTAAGTAAAGGATTGTGAATTCTGTGTGAGATACTGGTCTGTGTAGCGCAGGGATTTGCGTCTATACGAAGCGGGAGTTTATCAGATTTACTAGTCTATTTACCAGCGAGTAAATGGAATGTTAAAATACGTATAAAGATATTTTTATTAAACTTAACCAAACCTCTGAATTCCAGTAGTGCATTTTCTTCTATGTTCTAACAAAACATACTATGACACTTGTATTTCCCAAAGGATTAGGCGGAGGTGGACCACAATTGCACATCCATAGTTCTCCGGTAAGTTTAGATCCCATGTATTAGGGGCAAGCGTATTGCCATTAACCGGGCACAAATCCAAGCTGCTACTGATAAATTTCATAGAAAATCCCAATAACTATTTGCTTGATCTGAGAATAGAACCCAGGATCAGTGAGGTAGTCGCGTCAGTGTATCTTCTAACTAGAATGAATATCAATTGTACCATCATCATTCAAAAGTAGTCGTACTCCGACCGATTTCAATATCATAGGTATTTATCGTTTAGGACGTCGTCTATAAACATAACTGCCGGTGCCCTCTAGCATAAAAAAATCGAAACATTGACTTGTAAAAGTGTCTTTAAAAGATCTATTTACAGAAAATAAATATCATTTCATTATTTCATTTCATACATACAGCTTACCGTAACAACTCAGTTATGTTTTTTTTATACAAACATGCTAAATAATTGAACACAGTTATTATATTATACTGAAGTGAACCGAGTCTTGCATGTGGCCTAAGTAGGTATTATATTTTTATTTATTTTAAAACGCCTTAAAAACACGCAACATTTTATGTAAAACTTTATTAAGAACAGCCTCGCTACCCAGTCAGCTGAGGACGATCAAATCTGTTACAATTTTTTCTTTAGCTTTTATATTTTATTTTAATTTGGTGCTAGATTAAGTAGATTATATAATTATTGTTTTATAAAACTTGCTTTACCCACAAATTACTCAATTTATGGATAATTAAACATTCTTACCTTATCGAAATCACTCCGTGCCACGATGAGTAGGTAGTCATCGATCCGATTGTCACACTGAAAATCTTTCGGAAGTCAGTATGATACAGTAAAGTAGTACTTGTTAAGTACTAATATTTGGAGGTCTCTGGACTAGACTGGAACCCATGAAGAGAAATGATTACAGTACCTTGATTCTTATCAAGAAAGCGTGGATTTATATACAGGGTGGAAGGGACATCGAAGCGCAACGGCTTACCATGACTTCAGTACATGATTCTGGACCTCCCTGTTTTTCGTCGGCTTTTTCTTAAATTTTACAACTCGCAAGTGAACTCTAAGGAAACAGCTGACCAGAAGATCTTTCGAGTTTAATTTACAATGCTGTTTTTAGTGAAATAAGTGAATTAATGCCTTTTTAATTAAAATTCTTATTGGGTTAGATATAAATAATGATTTTATACAGTTTAAAGTTGAAAAATTTGCAAAAAAAAAACTAAAATTTAAGAAAAAGCCGACGAAAAATTCCAACGCAAATTTCCAGAATCATGTACTGAAGTCATGGTAAGCCGTTGCGCGTCGATGTCCCTTCCACCCTGTATATTTTTACCATATTGTAGGTATTATAAGCAGTAATAGCCTAGTGATAAGACTAAGTCAAAGGTATGGAGTTTGTATTCAAGGCACATACCTCTGACTTTTCGAATTTATAGGCGTATTAATAACTAATTATCACTTGCTTATAAAAACGGTGAAGAAGACATCGTGAGGATTTTTTCTCTATGGTGTGTGAGGTCTTCCAATCCACACTAGGCCAGCATGGTGGACTGAAGCCCAAGCCCTTTCAAGCTGAGAGCAGACCCGTGCCCAGCAGTGGGACAGTATATGGGTTGATGAGGTAGAGTACGTACTATCATAAATAGCACTAACGTAGTCGGTAAAACATGTATGAATAATCGCGTAATTACGTATAGAAACCAGGTGAAGCAATCAAGTTTATAATGCTAATCTTGGCACACATAATAGGGAGTTAATGCATTAGCGTATAATATAATTATGTACCGGACGATAGTTTGTAAGACAAGCTATATGTACATATAGTTCTATATACCATAACTATTATGTACAATAATTCTGCTCTGTTATGCTCAATTACGTACTTACTGAAGCTGGTTGATGAACATATATGTTCTTTGTTGTCTGTACTTTCCACTTGAATGAAACAATACAGTATGTATCTCAGTATTCCCAAATAATTGTTCCTAATATCTCAAGATTTAAATCATATTTGACCATCACGCCTGTATTCCCGAAGGGTGAGGCAGACGTGTACTAATGCGGTGTACATTTTAGTCCACGTCTGCCTCACCCATTTTTTTTTTTTTTTTTTTTTGTCGGACATAGTTTTTAGCTCGAGGGAGCTTTAAAAACTTAACCGGACTAGGTGGCGAGGCACCAAATGCCTCCAGCCAGGGGCAACTTATAAACTAAGCAACACAGCTAAGGGCGTCCCCTGCGGGACACGGACCTCGGCTTAGGGCGTTGCTGGGGGGGCAGCTAGGGACGGCTGGATCTGGGTTTAAATTATTTAGGGGCGAATTTAAAGCTACTGGCTCGGCACGGGCCGGCTCGAGCAAGGGACGGGGAGAATTACCGTTATGGGGTCTTCGCGACGGGCCTCGCCGGCGAGGGCGGTATATCGGACGGCGTTTTTGTGCGTGTGTTTTGAGAGTGCTAGTCACTCTGTTTGACTCCTGCGCTAGGGTAATTTGGTCGTCAGGGTAAGTGAGTGCGTGCCTTGGGCGGCGCACTCTACTTATCTGAGAGGGTTTGTAGTCTACGCTACTGACCACAAGGGGATTAGGGTGAAGGGGGGCCAAATCGAAATAGCGCTTAGAGGCGCGTTTCATAAACTGCTTGATGGTGGGCAGTTTTAGGTCTAAGTGAAGGTCCCTATTGCGCACGTACCAAGGGGCACCCGTGGCTTTGCGCATGAATCTGTTTTGGAGGGTCTGCATCCTATGGATAGCGGGACTTTCTATGTGAGCGAATACGACACTCGCATAGGTCATGATGGGGCGAATACACATCACGTAAATTCTCACCTTGTATTTGAGGGAGAGTTTACTGCGTGCATTGAGCATGCCATGTAGACGTCCTAGAGCAAAAGCGGCGCGCGAACGCACCGTTTTTATGTGCTCTCGTAACGTAAGTCGGTAATCTAGAACCACGCCCAGGTATTTGGCTTTCTTTTCCCAAGGGATTTGTTGGCCGAAGAGGGAGATGGGTTGAGCTTGAGCGGAGAGGTCGGAGCTCTTGTGAAAGAGAACCACCGCGCTCTTAGAGGGATTCACCTCTATTCTCCATTTCCTGAACCAATTCCCTAGGGCATTGACTGAGGATTGGAGAATTTTGGTGATGTTTGTTAGGCTGATGCCTGAATAATATATAGCCGTGTCGTCAGCGAATAGAGCCAACTGCGACTTGGATCTTTTTGGAATATCGCTGGTGTACAGCGTGAAAAGGAGAGGGGAGAGCACGGAGCCCTGAGGGACTCCGGCTCGGATAGGATGAGGGGACGAGAGTGTGCCGCCCTCTATACGATAGCGAAAGGTGCGATTCGACAGAAAATCTCGAATGATGAGCACGAGACGGTCTGGCACGTTGAATGAATATAGCTTGTAAATCAAGCCATTGTGCCAGACCTTGTCGAAGGCTTTCGCCACGTCGAAGAAGAGCATGCCAGTCGTCATACCGCGCTGGAATCCAGCGCTGATATGTTCGACTATGCGATGCACTTGGTGGATACAAGAGTGTTTGGTTCGAAAACCAAACTGCTCGTCGGGAATGAGATTATGGGATTCGGCAAATTTCTTTAATCGGGCATAGATAAGCCGCTCATAGATCTTCCCAAGGACTTTGAGGAGACTTATGGGGCGATAACTGGAGGGCTCAGACCTGGGTTTACCGGGTTTAGGGATACCGATGACGGTAGCTTCTTTCCACACTTGTGGGAAGATGTTATTATTTAATGCCGCATTGAAGATGGCGGTCATCAGAATGATCAGGGAGGCGGGGAAGAGCTTAACCATCTTGTTGGTGATGCCGTCTGAGCCGGGGGATCTGCCTCACCCACAGTTTTCCGGTATATTTAAGTCCCATGTCATAGGGCCACCTATTGTCATTAACCGAGCACAAATCCAAACTCCGAGCTGCTACCGACAATTTTATACAAAAACCCAATAGCTCTTTGCTGGAACTCGATATTGAAGCCAGGATCTGTTAGGATTTGTACCCAGTTAGTCGCAATAGGCTCGCTCCCTATTACATGGAATCTAACCATACCGGCGAACTGTGTGTATGTATACATCGGTATACCCCTTAAAAAATCCTTAACCCACCTATTTGAGACTGAGATTCAAAGAAAAATCTACGAGTGAACTTGCTCTACCATAAGTTATAATTGTAGTGAAATTTGATATATTAAAGCATATTATTAAATATTACCATTCAACTCTCTCTAAACGGTGTAGGAAAACATCGTGAGGAAACCTGCAGTCTGAATGATTTTTTTGAAGGCATTTGAAGTCTGCCAACCCGCATTAGGCTAACGTGGTGGACTATGCCTCTAGCCTAGTCTCTAGTATAGTCTCCTGTCAGTCTGAGAGAAGACTCTTGCCCAGCAGTGGTTGATGATAAATATGGAAGCGGTTGTTTGCGCTTAGCCTCGTCTCTGAATATTATCCAAAGTTTTAAATATTTAGACAAGACTTAGCATCCTTTATAAGTAACAGTCACCAGCACGCAGAAAGTCATATGTTACAAGTAGCTACGCAAGTAAATGAACAACTTTGACAGCCTAGCCATAAAATATGTGCCGCCCCAAACTACGCAGCCACGTAGTTTCATTATCGTATAGTTGCAGTGCGGTTACCCCTTTGGTCTTGAATTTCCAAAACATCGTGTTTACGAAGCGCCTACAACGTAAATTAGGAACATTCCTTAAATTTCAAATTCCAAGAATAACTGGTTTGGCTGGATAACTGGACGGGTGAGCCGACCTGAAACTTATGTGAAGTATTTTCATTTATCTTAGTTCAAGATACTGTCTGAAGGCAAAAAATATAAGATACAAGCTTGTTCTAAGTAGTAAAGGAGGTAGATATGGTATTTTTTCCCAAAACACTGTGATAATTGGAGCAGCAGACGAGTGCTCATCTAAAAAACCGTCTCCGATGTTCATCATGATCCTCTCAGACGATGTAATTATAACGTTCGGCCCATCTTGGCAGTCAACCAGGTTTAACATTATACAACGGTATCAAACATTAGGCCAGCGTGGTGAACTATAGCCTAATCCCTCTCATTCTATGAGAGAAGATCTGTGCCCTACAGTATATGGGTTGATGATGATGATGATGATGAACGATTTCAACTCAACTCTGTCAACACAACAATCATCAAACATGAAGTCATCACCCTCTTAGCCAACTATGTTGGAGTCGGATTCCAGTCTAACCAGATGCGGGTGAATATCTGTATTTTACACGATGCTAGTGCCATCAGACCTCCATAACCCAATTTCTGGGCAATGCCGATTTCTTGAGGATAGACTAGTTGTCAATCTTTTTGTCAAAGTCAAACATTTTATTTCAATTAGACCATTACGGCACTTTTAACTTAAAAGTCAAAACTACTTGCACGGTTCTTATGGAAAACGGGTTGCACGATTCAAGTGGGTCTTATGGAGAAGAACCGGCAAGAAACTCCATAGACACTATTTAAAAAAAAAATGATTACAGTGATGATCTTGGTTTACAATCTAAATCTGGTAAACCAAGATGATCACTGTATTTAAGTTTTTTTTTTCAAATAGTTCATGAGAACAATGCACTGTGATGTGTACTATTAAATTAACCCAGTATAATAAACAAGAAAAAAAAGAGATTGCCATTGAAAGTAAGAGCTGACCAGCCCCGACAGACGGCACTCGTTCACGAGTATGATACGCGTATCGGCGTCGTTCGTTTGGGCTTCTGACTACCACTAACGATTGTCATCGATGTGTATGACAAACGGGACCGACGGCTTTACGTGTTGAGAATCACCCATCCACATAGTAAATGTAAATACGAATAACAACAAATCAAATCAACAACACAAAATCAAAAGCGATATTTCAAACATGCCAACGTGGACTTCCCAGGGATTTCACTTGTTGTTACCCAAGTACTGTTCCGATCCGAGCTTTAATTATTTCATCAGATAATTTAGTTTGCGCGGCGCTCGTTACGCCAGCGAAGTGGACAGGCTAATGCAGCCTGAGCCTATAATCTAATTATTCGACGAGACAAATACAAATTAGTGACGTCACGTACCTGCTCAGATGAGCTCGGTATTTACCTGTTTTATGACGCTCATTTTGAAGATGGACGTGCGGATTACCGCAAAATGAGAAATTGTAAATAGCCTATAAAATAATAACATCTAAACTTTTAGAAGCGTTCCATCGTTTTTATTTTTAGAGACTAGGGAGTTAGCCCTCTGTCGTGTCAGAAAAAAATATAAAACTCATAATAATTATATACTCAAACCTAGACTCAAAACAAAAATTTGTGACGAATGGGAATCGAACCCACGACACTCAATTCAATCACTACATGGAATTGTGCAGTCGTTTATCTTATTGTAGTGTTTGATCCAATAGAAAATAAGAACTTTATTTAACAAAGTCATATTTTGTATTATTATATTATTTGTTACTAAAATATGAGTCACTTTGTCATTGGTTTATTTCACGCGTTCTATTTTCAAATGTAGCGCTTCGTTTAAGACTTAAGGTTGATAAAATAAGGAGAATCTTACCGAGACAATTATGGGAATTTCTATTTGAATAATTACAATTTTCCTCAAGCATCAAAAGTAAGTCAACATTGTACGCAATTGAATTACCTAAATGTAAAGCCATATCGGTGAAAGGACATAGCAATGATATTTTTTATTAAATTTGGAAATAACTTTAAAATACAAAAAAAAAAATTGCGATAAAAAAGTTAGATCTAACTACTATCATAACATAATTATTTAAAAACAATTTGAGAAAAATGTTAGATATTTAGTAAATTATGCGTCGAGCAAGTGTCACGTAAAACGTATCTACCGACTTTGGTCTTTTTAAACGAGTAGTCTGTGGGTATCATATTTGCAGAGGATCCTACAGCGCTCTCCGCGTTCAGTATAACAACGCGCTGAGGGCGCTGCTCCGGATGCCTCGCTTCTGCATCGGGTATGTTCGCGAGCGTCCACATTGACTGTTTTTATGCCAGTATGCGCAAGAGGGCCGCCTCGATAGCGAGTAGAGTGCGGGGCAGCGGCAACGGTCTCCTTTCAGTTATTGCCAGCAGGTTGGACGGGTCGTTCATGCAGCACTAGCAGGCCTTACATGCACCCATATATCAAGCTTGGGGCAGGTAGTAAATGAATTAAATGATTCTGACATTATTTAATTCATTTACTATTTAATTTCGTTATTTACTATTTATATTATTTAATTTTAATTTAATTGTAGGTATCTTTAGAATAATATGGACTGATTTATTGTCTGAAATAACATTATTATTCTATTTTTATTGATAAAAACTTTGAACAACAAAAGCACAGGCTTTTAACGATCAAAGGAATTTTTGACATAATGTTCGCTTATTCCGTGACAGGGTCGCATAAAGTAATTTAATACGGAGCTATAATTTACAAAAGAATTATAACAAGACAGAAATATAAGAATGTAGGGAGTCCCACCTTTATATCGCGACCCCAATGAAGCGGAATGTGTCTCATTTTTTGTGTACTAAATAAAAATATTTCACTGTCGTAAAACTGTCTTAGTACGTATTTGCTTGGTTTCTTTGTTGTGAAACAGACATTCTATTATCTTAGTATACTTTTTAAGCCATACCTACTGAGATTTTTACAGGTGTACAAGAAGAATGTATCCTTCATGCTTATTGTCGCGATTTTTACTCACATTTTTGTTTTTGTACAAAAACTAAATTTAAAATTGTTTTATTGCAATCTTTTAAATTGCTATACTTGAACTTTCGTACTATATCCGATCAGTGTTATTGGGTTTTTTATAAAATTCTCAGTTTGAATTTGTGCCCAGTTAATGGTAATAGGCTCATCCCTATTACATGAGACCTAAACATACCGGCGAACTGTGGGCGTAGGTATATTAATACGGCCTAACCCTTCGGGGAATACAGGCGTGATGGTATATATAAATACCTATTTGTATATAAGAGATGGATAAGTTCGAGATGTTTCAGTAATTTATTTTTTAGAATGTGTAGGTTGGGCTTTTAATGTATAATACTGTAAGTAATGAAATTGTGTAAATAAATGTTTTGGAATGAGTAATAGACCTGTTTCATAAATTAAAACCTCAACTGTAATTTTTAGAAATGACTTTAATCTTCCTTTTACCTGGAAATAATTACAGACTTTAAAAATCTTAATCTATAATTTATGTACAACCAATATCTAGTTAGTTACAACCTTAATTAATATTATACACAAATGAAATTACTAATTTTAGTTATACATTCTGTGAACGCTTAGATACCTACATTTTTACAACCTATATCACATTTTCATTTTTATGTCTAGTGTTATTACAATGTAGGGTCAGAATGAGAAACTGGATGCCTTTGAGAAAAACAAAACAAAACCAAAATTAAAATAGATGGTACAAAAAAAAATATCTAAGATAAGCACTTGAATTTTAGAACGAATTTAAAAATAATGACTAACAGTTGCAAATTTCACTCAGTAGTAAAAAAGGATAATTGGTCAATAACACCAACACAAAAAGTACCTAATTCAACAATATACATAATTTCAGTTTACACTTAAATCCAAAAATGTATTCTATTGTTCAGAGTCAGTCACTAACCACTCATACTACTAACAATTTAAAATGATTTTATTTTGTATCTTAAAATCGTATTGTCAAGCGTTTTATGTACATTTAGATATGTTATTTGATGAGAATAAAATTACTGTGAGATTTGACGCAAAGAATATTAAGTATCCGACGCCGGCTATTCAAACTTATTTTTTTTTTATTTACACAATATTCTACCAAGTCAAAGTCGTAGTCTTCGTCTCAGTGTAAAACAAATTACCTAACAATAGAAGCCAATTTTGTAGCACAATTTCGAATCTGAATTGCTATTGATCAAATGTTAGGGTAGGCACTTTCGCCAAATTCAGTCTTCAATCTAGAGTTTACACGAAAGAAAATCTGTTAAACGTCTTAAACGTTAAACTGTGGTTTCTATGAGATCCGGGGAGGGTCAACAAAAACCGTCTTTCATGTCTGGATAACCCAAATCAGGCAGTGCTCTTCTTGAACCGTTGCCTCTTGAGTTCTCGACTCGCATGCCTCGACCAGCTCGACCTAAACTAGCGTACCTTGTATCCGCGAGCTTATCCCTTTGTGCTACCTCGTCGTAGTAACGAGCGTCGTTCAACCCTGCACTATATTTCTGACTTAAGCTGTACTTATCTATAGTCGCGTACTTTTGCACTGTTGCGTATTGACGAGCCGCTTCAGGAACACCGTTCGTTTTAGCGCGATCAAACGGTCGTTCCTCAGATGGTAAAGCACCATCAAGTCGGGCTTTGAATTCTTTGTCTTTTCTTCGGCGTCTTTTACATGCACAAAGCGCAATGGCAATAGCACAAATAAGTAGACCAACTCCAGCAGCAGCGGCAACGTAAGGTGGGGGTAAAGATATCCTGAATGAACAATTGGAGTCATCTTCATCATAGCCCGACGGACAGTGGGCACTGCCATCACACCACAGTGCGATAGGAATACAAGCGTTCAATTCCGGACAGCTACATAGAAAATAAAACCAATATTAGAATCCAAACATTGAAATACATTTTCAGCAAAATTCGCAGAAGTAATGTCAACACTTACCTGTAACGACATTCTAATGACACTGGCGGGGGTATAATGTTAGAGTCGGGGTCATGTTCGAATGATTGTTTCTTCATCAACTCGATCCATTTTATTGAATAGTCAGCTTGTTCGTGTTGCAAAAAGTCGATAACGTAGCTTCGAGCATGGGGTTTCAAAGATGTTTCAATAGTAGTTTGAGCAGATTTCCACCCTGGTGAATATAGTTCTATGACACTTGAACTATCTGGACATACTTCTATTGCTTTTGAGGTATCATGAGCTTCATAAATGTACAGTCGATTTGGAGTACTACAAAAAGTTGAAGAGGATGAGATTTCAAACCCAGGAACTTTAACGTATAAATATCTCCCTTGTACAGGTGTTACTTCATCGCCTCCAGGTTCAATCAGCCAAGGCCGATGAACACATGCAACTTCTGCTCTCACGCTTTCTGATATAACATGTCTATCTCCTACAATTTCTGGTGCTACTGGTATTTGTCTTTTATCAAATAGTCTGATTTCTCCACTGCTCCCTCTTAGCCTTCTCTTTCCCCATCCTGTTGAACACACGGTTTCGTCTCCTGGTCCAGTGGGAACAAATTTGTATTCACCTTCAAAAGTAAAGTCGTCATAATCTTCGGTGATATTCATCATTGTAACAGTAAAGTTTATTTCGACGACTGGGGCGGTTAATGTATGTATATTTAATGGTTCAGATCTGTTAGTACAAATACAGTCTCTTTGTATGGGTACTCCTTCCCAGGGATATTCTGTTATAATAATTTGGCCAAGACCTTCACCTCCAATGGTTCTTTTCGCAGGCCTATTACATTTCCAACGACTTGTACGTGGGTCTTTGTGTGTATTACAATATTTATTCCCAAAGTAAGTGCTCGTGAAGGTCAACTGTATTCTTTCTCCTTGTTTGGCTTCGAATCTGAAAACATTATCATAATTTGTACTTAATGTACTCGATTTTTGTTTTATATTCCTAGGTTTATAATTTTATTCTTACCTTAGTATGCAAGTAAGGTTTTGCGCGCCACCCCTCCCGTAGTAGAAAATTGCGCGAGGAGCTTGAAATCTACCAGAATAGGTCTGAGCAGATTTAAAAACTCTATCGCAAGCTGATTGTGAGTCAACCAAAGGTTGACCTTGTTCACTTACGTCTACGAATTCGTAGCGAAGTAGAAATGAGACTGGATATAGAGCCGATCCCTGCCGCAATTCCTGCAAAGAAATATACAGCTGAGCATGGATTCAAATAAAAATGATACGTATTCTGGTACTTTAAAAACATACTAAACATAATTTATTTATACTAGTTATGGTAGCTATCCTTGAAAATGTAATTTTATAACTTGTGTCTCTTTGTACTATAATTTTGAGAATACATTTTACTATCATTATCAGTCTAGCACATAAAAACTTATTTATACACGTTAACCATCAGTAATTATAAACTTCCATCAATTTATAATTTTCTGGAAAGGTTAAAACTTCTTTGTACTTTACAAGTAGTGTATTGCCAAGGTCGGCTTCACGGTAAAGCGAAGCTGCGTGGTGTAGTAAAACTTCAAATATTTAGTTAGAAACTTGGTTCAGTCCTTCCTCTGTTGAATTTAATATTGAATAATAAAGCAGTTCTCAACTAGTGACTTTAACAACTTGCTTAAAACCAGGTTTCCTATATTAACTAGGGCGTATTCTAGTTGCGGAGCAGCTGCGTAGAATACTAATGACAAGTTTTTGTAATTATTGTACGCGTTTACTGATGTATTCAGTCTGGAGCTTTCTCAAGGTCAGACAGGGATATATGAAGGAAGATTTAAAGATACAGATAATAATAAGTCATCCTGTTATGCTTCAGTTTACAACTAATACAAAAAAATATGTTACGTATGGTATATGCAAATTTACGTTTTCAAATAGACCCAGTAGCAAACACAAACGTTAAACATTCATGAAATGAGAGAGGAGCTTATTAGCAGATTGGGAACTGAAATTAACTTTGACAAATCACGAATTTCAGCACCCGGGTGGAGGCTTCGGAATATAGCGCACAATTAGGATGACTGAATGTGAAATCTTATCAACATTAGACACTTACTCACCTAGCAAAATGAAATTATATATACCTACATCTACAAAACCCATATAAACTTAATCGCATTCAACCGTTCGAGTTTATGCAAAACATCGCTGAGAAAATAAAACAGCCATAACGAGTGATGAGGTGCAATAAATCTGAGTTTTACAAACAGTTTCGTACGTGTCTCATCCTGTGACACTCCTAACACTTCAAATAACGTGACAACACTAAAGCATTCTATCACTGTGAAAGGAGAGAGCTAGCACGTGCTCCTTGCATTATTCACTATGGCAAATGCAACGGGAGTGGAGCGTGACTTATCTATCCTGGCCGCTATGAATGTTTCACACGCCAGAAAAGTTACACCAAGCTAAGGGAATACAGCTGAAAGGGCAGTGGCGAGGCAGAAAAAGAAACAATAGACTGTCACAGGGGTAATCCCGCGTGAATTGCTACTTTGAATGTCAAAGTATATCAGAGGATCCATATCGAAATAAATATAAAGGAGTTTGATATATGCGGGCTATAATGGAGAAATCATGTTTATCGGATTTATATTATTGTTTCCTGATTTTAGGGAGGCTTATACATATGTTGGCGGAAAAATTTATTGCAGGGAATTAAATGTTGCTACAAATAAACTAATTTTTTGCAAAAACTGTGATTTTTGGTATCAAACAATTAGAAAATATTACTAGTACTCTTCGGCTTTAAAAAATATTTGCAATTCATTTGTTTTAATGTAAAAGTGAAAACTGGTACTTTGATGATAAACGAAGTAGTTGCACAATTCCAAAAAGAGCGTCTTTGGGAGAAGAACTGGTAAAAATCTCCATAGATATTCCTTTAAAAATATTAGTAGGTACAGACACCAGCTGCAGCAGGTCAAGCTATCCAAAACTGTCAAATTTGCCCAATTGAACATGAAAATCTATCAAAAAAATGTGACAGTTTGGGGTTCTCCATTACCATTACATTTTTGAGACAAAAATGCAGTTTTAATGATTTAGTATTGTACACAGCGAAATTGTGAAACTCCTAGCGCATGAAAACTTTTCTATATACATTACTTAAGAAATAACATGTTCTGCCTTCCATTACAATCTCACATATACATTCTAAAACTCATTCTTAGTAATTCATCCAACAATATGAGAAAAGACATGAAATATTCGCAAGAACCACTCGCACTAGCTTTCAAATGCACGTGACATGTTTTAGCTGACTGCTACTAAATTCATGACCGTTCCAACTCACTTGCAATGCGCTCCTGTTATATTTTGGCTAAAAATTCCTCGCTGCCTGTCACATCGCTCTTTGCATACGGGAGCATCCCAAAATGGTTGGATAAATATTTGCAGCAGTAGGTAATTATGTGAGCTTTGGCAGTTAGTTGTTTGTTGTTTTAATTACGCTTCTAATTCTTTTTTGAGGTTCACGTCATTTTGGAATAGAGGTAAAGTTTTCTGCAAACCTACCCGTAAGGTTTTTTTATTGTCATTGTTTAACGTCGTCTGTTGATTGTTATGTTTTTTTCCTGATTACTCGGCCATTACTTTTTTTTGGGTCTATCTATTCTGTAGATACATTACAAGATGATTAAAGTCGATTCTCTTTTCCTAAAAAAGTATTTTACCTACGCAGTAAATACTTTTTGCATTTAGATTCGAATTGGATAGGTATTTTTATTACTTCTAAAGTAAGTTTATCATAGCGAATTCGAGAATTAAAATTTTATTCAGTTGATTTATGATTCTAGCTTTTATTCGAATAAAAGAATACTTTAAGTACATATCTACTATTCAAAAAGGCCGCTAAAGAATTTTAAGCCCTTTTAATGATATCTATTGTCTACTGAAGATCCACTTTACACACAAAATAGGTCTTTGTTAAAGCCTTTGACACATCATTAATCACCGTTACACCACTAACAATTCGATCACCTTTTGTCCTATCAATGTGACCCTTGGAAATTTCTTCAATAGCCTGGATTGAAGAATACTTCATAAATTATCATATCGTATATTATTTCAAGCTTGAACTAGCTTGACTTGGCATGTCAGGTCTCTGACTTCGAAATCAAGTGCGTAGGTATTAAATTAATATTTATTATGATTAGATAAAATAAAAATCATACACTCGTTTAAACAGTGAAGAAACATCTTGAAGAATTCTAAATACCTTTCTAAGATATTATTTAACGGCAAGTGAAGGCTGATAATCAGCATTGACCAGCGTACTAAATCAGAAGCGTATTCAAATCTGTATCATCTATTCGTCTAAATTATAGAATATATATGTATAATTATGTTAGTTAAGTGCCGTTTAAGTAAATATTGCATGTGCCTGTAAAGGTAATACGTATAGATAACAATAAGATAAAATTAAGCTATAGTAACAACCACACGAGTCACGTACCCAGAATTAAAATGTAAAAAAATTGCAACTATTTTTTTCATCAATTTACAATAATCTTATATCGCAATACATTTAATCCGGTTTGTAGCTCCTTGCTACGGGAGCGTGTTAGCAGCATGTGCAACTAACAGCTAATTATTTACTTACTTGCAGTATAGTGAGCGCGTTCCCGGTAGTGATGTAGCTTTCAGATGGAGCGCAGGGGCGGGTCGCTCTGGTCGCGTTGGAGAGGAGAGCATGGTCGCAAAGTCGCGGCGATTCTTCGCGACAGAACAACCCGAGGCGGGACTTCTTGTCGCTCATGTCCAACTGGTCGAAAAAAGGATATATGATCTTAGGTTTTATATAAACTTAGAAATTAATATAATATACACCTAGGTTTTATAACTACAGGTATATTTTCTATTTCATACTTAACGCAGGTAATAAATGTTGTGTGTTAAAAATGCTCGGAGGACAACGGGTGATGTAAACGAGTAATAAACCTTTCCAACATCAAAAAGGTCCATGCAGTAAGTAAATTACAGCATAGAAACCCTTTTTAATATCCAGTTGGATACTAACAGGTAGCTCTTCCAAGAGTTTCTTCAACTAACAGTCACCTGAAAAACTGAAATCGGCTACGATTTTACTAAAAAGTTCTTGGTAGAGCTACAGAGCTAAATAAAAATGATATCGACGAATTTAAAAATGGTATGTTTTAAATAATTGTAAATTGAAAGAAAACCAAATCGATCCTGAATAAATTATTTAGTTATTCAACACCGCAACACTATTTACATAGTGTATCTGCGAGCGAACGGAAAAACTTTTCTGATTAAAGTGCCAACAAAAAATAAGTTGAACTAGAACCGCTTATCCATTCTTAATGCAAACTGAGGAATCCCGAATGAATGAAACGAAACACCGCACTGCAGGCGGTGGAACTCGGTAAAAGTGCTCAGACACATTAAAGAAAATTAATGTTTGGCTGCCGACGTCAAGTGGGGGGTTGAGGTAGTTGGCAAAGTGAAATGGCACGAATAAAGGCAGTGAGAACGCCCAATTCTATATCGCTTCTACTTGTATCATCGGGTTAGTCTTGCGCAGTGCGAAAGCTTAACCCAGTACATACTAAACTTAATCCACATTTCATTACAATACACGTTGGCTCGGAACTTTTTACCATTTAAATTCATGTACTATAAAATTTTATACGAACGAGCCGGTATTGTGATTCGGTATGCGATAACAATTTAAATATTTTATTTTTATTGCGCGAACGCCAAGAATTGTTTCCGATAAGTACGGAAGTTAGACAATAACAGTTTTAAATGTAGATTTACTGTGATATTTGGCACATTAGATGATACACCACGGGTACTTCTTTTGTTTATCTACGCAAAGCAAAATATGTTTTGGATATTGTAGGTATTAAAAAATGAAAACCCCCGTACAACGCCTCTAAAGGCCACCGAGGGAACTAGATTTTCGATACAATAAAATGACACATACATTTTCGTCTGTTTATACAGGGCTTTTTAATTTGGAGACGAGTTACAAAGTGTGTGTCGCGAAACATATTGTAGATTCAAAAATACATCAAACAATTTGTTAGTTTTTCATTCGGTCAGGCATACTAATATTTCATGGTCGTGGCGAATTTTACGGATCTCAAGGCTATGGGATCCGTGAAATTCGGCGCAAGTGAAGGCTAGTACGGGTTTTTGACGGGTCGAGTCCGACATGGGGTGTGCAGCCTCCCCTGGTGGCGGACGATCTACGAGAATTTTTGTACTACAAAATAAGGCATACTAATATTACAATAAATAAAAAATAAATATCCCATTCAATTTCATACAACACCATCTAGTCCCAAACTAAGCAGAGCTTGTATTAAGGGTACTAGACAATGGATATAATACTTATATACTTTTTTTGTAAATATATACTTAAATTACATAACAAACTCCCAGACAAACACAAATACTTAATGTTCATCACATAAATATTTGTGCCCTGTGGGAATCGAACCCACGACCTCTTGATCAGCAGTACGACACGCGGACCACTAGACCACAGACGTCGTCAAATATAAGTTAACTTCTAGAAAGAAAAGAAGCCCAAATAATATTTCTGTCACTTTATACTGATTTTGTAGATATGATAAACAGCTGATGACAAACAGCGGCACATTTATGCGAAATGGTATAAACCTGCAATTATCATTCAAAATGTAATATTTCGACCTTGTCTCGAATATAAATCTTATCTCAGGCTCATTTACAAGATAAATATTCAACTCATTACGGAGAGAACTAAATATCCATGAAAATATCCTGAAAATGTTTAATTAGAGAGACTAGAAATCGCTGTAAAACATTCTTACAGATTAAATTATTGAAAATGATTTTTATTTTGCTATGAATAAAGAAAATACGGTATTGTATCGTTTAATTAAACCTACCTATATTTTGACTGAAAATACAATAACACTCCGACAACATAGCGAATGTGTGGCGAAGCGAAAGCGATTCGATAAAATATGGATTGAACACGTTGAAATCCTCGTCCTCCGAACCTTTTCACAACTATGTTAAAGTCGGTTTCCAGTCTAACCAGATGCGGCTGAATATCAGTATTTTATACAAAGCGACTGCCATCAGACCTCCGCAACCCAATTTTTGGGTAATAGCAATATCCTAAGCCTAGACTAGTTGTCAGGCTTTTTGGGCTTCTGACTACCACTAACGACTTTCATAGATGTTCGTATGACAACCGGGACTAACGGCTTAACCTGCTCTCCGAGGCACGGAAGGATCTCGAAGTATTAAGAATGTGGGTGAAAATTCCACAGACTAGACGGCTAGTCACGGTTAGCCTTGGTTAGTGAGCCATGGGGCTAGCGTAGCTTATCCTTGCAGATAGGTTGATCGTCATTACTTAACCATGAGCCCTTCACACACACGTTGAAATAAACTACTACTAGTGATGTTGATAATCGATTATTAATTATCGATTAATCGATTATCAACATCACTACGACAGCATTGAGATGACAAAATAAAGGTAGAATAAATCTTTAGCTGCATTCACTCATGATTATTTATTATTTGAGTAAGATCTTTGCGATAATTAAGATTGTTTTACCTGTTTCGATCGATCATATCAATAATCGATTAATCGATTATCAACATCACTAAAAACTACCTTTTACGGATTTTATCGCGTTATGTTGGTAAGTATTATTAATTTGATTCGTATTAAGCTACCTCGTACATTACAAATGCAGAACGTTTCTTTACGTATTCCATTCACTATAGGTACGTTTAGTTGTGTTTCACAAGGCTTTAAATTGATACAACTTAAAGTAAAATAGTTGGACATTACCTATACTATCAACTTTTATAGCATAATACAAGTTTTAATTCACCAAGGTACAACCGACGTTCCGTTGCATATAAAACGTGTTCTTTATATTGTGAATAACGGAACGAGTTAGCAGGTAGCTTCGTTTTCTTTAAAAAATATAGCCTCATACAAAATTCGACGCTTGGGTACGTACCTACCTATTGTAGACACTAAATACCACTGCCTCATTGGTGTAAGGAGCGTTTTAGTAGCAGCCTGGAATTTTTAATACCTTACATACATTTAATATGATATTATAGCTAAGTAAACTAAGCTGATCAACCGGTTTCCAAGCTGCGCCTGTAGATAGTTGTGGTCAACCACCTTCCAATCATTCTTAACACATCGAGACCCCTCAATGCCTCGGAGATCACGTAAAGCGGCAACAGGCCCTATCAGAATATCAGCGCTGCAGCTGGATTTGCTTTTTGCTGCAGCACAGTGCTGAGATAGGGAGCTATTTTGACAGCGCACAGGATAACGTACTTCCTTAGTTTCAAGACTTATTCAATTAATAAGGATAATAAGGATTTATTTTTCTCTCCACAACATCATACACAAATTGATACGATCAATGATCAATAAAATAGCTTACATTATTGCGTACATAATATCGTGGGAGACTGGTGCCCAAACTAGGCGGAAGCCTGTATTTCAGGTCACCATAAATTGTTTGTATTTTGTCCTGTTCTGGCTGTCAGAATAAGTTTTCTTTCTTTCTTCTTCTTCTTTCTCATACGAATACCTATGAGAATCGTTAGTAGTAGTCAGAATCAGTCGGTCCTCAGGATATCGCTATTACCGAGAAATTGGGTTACGATTTAATGGCAGTCGCTTCGTGTAAAATACTGATACTCAAACGCATCTGGTTAAACTGGAAGCCAACCCAAACATAGTTGGGAAAAGGCTCGGAGAAAGAAAGAAAAATAATTATACTAGCTCTTCGCCTCAGTTTTACTCGCGTTTGTAAAAGGATTATGTTATGACACAAAAAGTACCTATTATATTTGTTATTCCCTACGATACAATTCATCTCTTTGTAAATTTTATGCGAAACTGTTCAACGGTAGCGGAAAAGGTAACAAACAGAATGACTTTCGAATTTTTATATTTGTATTGGTTTATAGATTTTTTTCTTAGCGTCGCTCATGATGATTTTTTTTTTATACTACTGTGGTGGTAAACAAGCCTACGGCTCACCTGATGGTAAGCGGTTACCGTAGCCTATAGACGCTTGCACCGTAGGGTAAGGCAAAGGTGTAGCAAAGGGCACCCACAGTTCGCATGTATGTAGATCCCATGTAATAGGAGGCGAACCTATCGCCATTAACCGGGCAAAAATCCAAACTCATGAGAATTTCATACAAGATCCCAATAACACTGCTTAACCTGATAATTGAACCCAGGACCTCGAGCGAAGCAGTGCTATTTACATGAGGGAAGTAAACTACATTATTTTCTGTATTAGGTACCTACTATTATATAGCGCTTTTATGGTAGGTACAAAAGATTAATCTGCCCCGTTGTAGATAAGTCATACCCGTAGCGTATAGCAATCATGGCTTTGTACTTCGAAGTAATGGAATCCTCAGCTTCAAGCTGGGTACCCAGCGGATTAATCTTAGAAATAAAGGCTTTGACTTAAGCAATATGATATATAAGTAAGATGTGTTACAATTATTGTCTATGTCAGTATGCAATTAGCCAATAATTCTAACACATAAAAGTGTCTTTTTGTATATTTTTGGCATTTTTGGGATTTTACAGACATAAAAAGTGCTTAAATCATAGCTTATTGAACTAATATTTGCTTTACTATTATAAGTTATATATTTAGTATACTAGTAAGGTCTCGAGTTCGAACCCAAGGCACGCACCTCTGACTTTTCGAAATCATGTGGATATTAATAACTAATTATCACTCGCTTAAACGGTGAAGGAACCCACACTAGGCCAGCGTGGCCCTCTAATTCTGTGAGAGGAGACCCGTGCCCAGCAGTGGGACAGTATATGGGTTGATGATGATTACAAGTTTTGCTAGCAATAATTAATTTCAAAATATATTGCTATATAACTGCCTCGTTAGTCTAGTTTGAATCCCACGTTGAGCAAAATATTTTTGGGTTTTTCTATGAAATTTTCAGTAGCAGCTCAAAGTATGGATTTGTGCCTGGTTAATGGCAATAGGCTCCCCCCGTGTTACATGAGACCTAAACTTAAAATAATATTACAGAAACATACCAGTCAACTGTGGGTTACTTCTGCCTCACATTTCGGGGAAAACAGCCATGATGGTATGATCATAAGTTTCACTATTCTTATTGCTCTGCTCTCCGAGTCAATTTGGTGACATAACGGTGTTTCACGTCAGCATAATAAAATTATAGTCATTTTTTATTCTTATACATATTGTAAGGTTGCAGGACATGTAGAAACGTTGTAATCCAACATTCGAATCGAATAAACTCATAGAAATTAAATGTCTCGATGTAAATATATACACGATATTTTTTTAAGCACGGAAAATTCTCATGCATAGTCTGCCACCTGGGAAGTGCCAGGGTATGTCAGACTTCTATCAAAAAGAAACCACCTTCCTTTGCTCTATACGTGATATTTTCCACTGAAGTAGTCCAGCGCTCGCTAGGCTTTAGGATCCCAGTTCGCTATAACAACAGGCATAAAAAAAATAGGTGAGTTTACCTTTCGATCCAAGTCGGCGTCAGGGGCAGCACCATCCCATATCGTCAGTTGAGACGAGCAGTCCTTTTGTTGATCGAAGCCAGCGGGCTCGGTTCCAGCAGAGTGGTACTTCACAAACGACACCCACACTATCTCGTTTGTACGACCCTAGAAATCGTAAATCGTTTTAACTACCAGTAACAGCCCTAGCAGTTGTTTTGTTTTAAATAATTACAATACACGCATGTTTTTGTCCTTTTTTGGGTTACTAGGTACTAAAACTGCTCACGGATTTTATCGCGTTATATATATTTTATGATATTATTAAATCCCAATCATTCGGCAATTCAACATTGTACATTTTACCGCGTAGACGAAACTATAAAATATATATTAGCATGTCGGATATCAGTACATTTTTTTAAATTGAATTTTGAAGCTAGTCAAGCCTTACCTGAAAATAATAGACACAAGAAGTGTTCGGTGGTAGTGAATGTCTGGGGTTTCTCAATACTCCACTTGTTTTGTCTGAAGAGCGCAATACAAAACGACACCGGCCATCGGAACGCACGTACGAATGTGAATCCTTCTCCACATAGAAAACCTGTACGGAAAGAAAAAAAATACAGTTTTTTTAAGCCTCACTATTGTTTATTAGGTTATTATTGTTTCAAATATGTGATTATATAATGTAAAAGACCACGGAGCAGCGGAGCAGAATTTACTACGAGCGAAATTCACTACGAGCGAAATTCACTACCAGCGAAATTCACTACGAGCGAAATTCAATACGAGCGAAATGTACGAGTTTAATGTTTGTGCTCTGAAGGGTAATTCGAGGACTTACATTATCATTTATATACAAAAATTCACAAAATTATTTAGTCTCAGTTTCCTAAATGTCAAATAGTTATTCTACTAAATGTCAAAAGCGAATAAGTTAGATTGAATTGAGATCTAAAATTGAACCACCAAATGTGAACGTTTTTGATGCTGAAATTAAACCAATCTATGTTACTATGAATACCTATGTATATTTTTAAGTACCAGAATTAGTCTTCTAAGAGAGTTAATGCTACAAGTATGGCGGGCCAATTGGCATTTTTAGGGCCATGGCATTAAATTATCACGCGATTAAAGTAAATTATACCCTTTTTTTTATACCCTTTTGGGCTCTAGCTATCCCAATCACACGCCTTGATGATGGCGGATCATTAGATCCTATCACGAAATATGTTTAAAAATGGCTATATATAGTCATCCAATGTTATTTAAATAGGTCCATTTTACCTATAATATGATTGTATCAATCACACAATACATTATCATTAAAAACCGATTTGCATAATAATCTATCAGCAATTATCTATCTCATTAATCAGTTAATAATTACAGTAATTGCAACTGAATTTAAATACAATAAATCATTTCAGGTACGTTAAATCAAATAACTACATTATGTATGCAGTTATTGGATTATTATATTATTATTATTACTGTATAATTTTGCCACGTAATTAACTTAGACACTAAATTTTGATTTCACTACATATACCAAATTATTCATTTGTATTTATTTATTGCATTCCGTAATGTACAGACGCCAGCAGGTCAAGCTATCCAAAACTGTAAAATTTTCCCAATTGAATATAAACCTTATTGTATTGCATTAAAGTTGAAAATCAATCAAAGAAATTTGACAGATTGTGGTAGCTTGATCTGCTGGCCTCTGCACAGAGGCCAGCACATCAAGCTACCACAATCTATCAAATTTCTTTGATTGATTTTCAACTTTATTAAAAAATAATAAGGTTCACATTGAAATGGGAAAATTTGACAGTTTTGGATAGCTTGACCTGCTGGCGTCTGTACAATACAGGTGGTAAATAATAAAAAGAAACAATAATAGACCCTGTTGGGCGCAGCAAAGAAAATTTTAAATTAATCATTCATAGTTGAATATAGATATTTTAGTCTTAACCATGATATTCTCTTCCCGTGGCAGCTAAGTCACGTGATTGGTTGTGACGGATTGTTACGTCATCGAGAGGCTTACGTTTGGTATATTAATTTGTCACTGTAAATAAATTACCTCATTTTTCACTTGCTTCTATAATTGCAATTCTGAATTGTATACAGTTTATTTTTTTGTATAGATGAAAAAATCGAGATAACATTAAATGGGCTACTAGGCAATTTATTATACAATTATCTGGATTATCTTCTTTTTTCTCCGAGCCTTTCCCCAACTATGTTGGGGTCGGCTTCCAGTCAAACCAGATACGGATAATTATCTCGAATTATAAATTTCCTTATTTGTATTGAATATGTCAAGTAGCGGCAACACTGATCGTGATATTCTATACGTAACCGCATGCCAATGTGGGAAGAAAATACCTGGAGGATACCCTAACTGAACCATGTGTTACATTCTTATTTTAGTTATTGTGTAAGTAATAATTATGGTATTTAAACGGAATATTATTAGTATCTCAATTGACTTATTGTGATTGGCTAGTAAGGTCAACTCTGATGGTCGACGTTAAAAATACTTGGAGGGGATAAGCCGTCGAAAATCAGAGTTGACAAGACAGCCACAGTCTTCACACACAGTGTTATTGTGTTTTTGATATTAAAGTTTAATAGTGACAAATAAATTGTTCCTGGGACAAAATATCTCGGAAGTTTTATTCCGTTTCGTCTGATTTTCAACACATCGACTAAACATAGGTAGCTGCTATAGTGTGTAATTTTCAAAGTACTCTTAGAAACCTTTTCAGACTACTACAAAAAAAAAAAAGGAAAAGAATATTTAATAACACAACTAACGACCCACCCCGGCTTCGCACGCATACCTATATTCATTTAACCCCCTTAGGGGTAAAATTTTCAAAATTCCCTCCTTTGTAACAACATAAAAGGCATCAACTGCCAAAATGTCAAGTTTGTAGCCCCAGCGGTTTGGGCCCTGCGTTGATGAATCAAGACAAGTAATTATAAATGTATAGATTTGTATTATATATGAGAATATATAACCTTACCCGCTTCTAATAATTACTATCTAATATCACTAGTAGCGACAATGAATCTTTCTATTCAATCTCTAGCGATGACAGTAGTTTTGTCAGCATTCCTTCACTTTCCGATTCAATCAAGGCGCAGTTTTCCGATGTACCTAGGAATTTTAACGCTGTTCATATAAATGCCCAGAGCATTCCAGCCCATTTTCCCGATATGCTGGCATCTTTTGACTGTAAAAATATTCATGCTATTCTTGTCTCCGAATCTTGGCTTAAACCATGTCTCCCTTCAATTTCTTATTCTCTACCCGGCTTTCAACTGGTTAGAAATGACCGCACCGTTGGAGGTGGTGGAGGTGTTGCCATATACTTACGCTCTCATATTCCTTTTACTATCGTTAATGTGTCAGCACAGCCACCACCGTCAAATGCTGGTGAGCATCTCTTTATCGAAATTGAACTAAATCATACAAAATTACTTCTTGGTGTGTACTATTGTCCTTCCCTACGTGTTAACTTCTTCGATTCCTTTGAAAACATTTTAGAGATGCTTATTCCTTCGTACAGTCATAGCATAATCATGGGTGACTTTAACACTTGCCTGCTTAAACAAGACTCACGTTCTTACACTCTTCGTTCCGTTTTAGATTCCAATAATTTGACCATTCTCCCACTCAATGCTTCTCATCACTTTCCTAATTCCACTCCCTCACTTCTCGATCTAATTTTTGTTTCTTCTCCTGATCGTGTCGCTAAGCATGGCCAATGTTCCGCCGATGCATTTTCTTACCATGATCTGATTTTCGTTTCATACAAAATTCGACCTCCTAAGGCGAAGCCTAAGGTTCTCATGCAGCGCAACTTTGGAGCAATGGACGTAGGAAAATTATGTGATGATGCCAACAGTTTAGATTGGTCTCCAATCTTCGCTTCTACTTCAGTTGAGGAGCAACTCGAGTTCTTTACAACTTCCCTCGTACAGCTCTATGATCGCCATGCGCCCGTTCGACCCGTTAAATTGAAGCACTTACCGTCGCCGTGGCTAACAGATAATATAAAAGAAGTTATGCTTAAAAAAACGGTGGCCAAATCTAAATATAAGGGCCGACCGACAGATTTAAATCGAGAACGATATGTGGCAATCCGCAATTACTGCAATAAGGTTTGTAGGAATGCTCAACGCCAACATGTTCACAGCTCTGTCCAAAATGGAGATCCAGCAAAAGTCTGGAAATTTCTTAGATCGATGGGAGTCGGTAAATCTCGACAAGATACTGTCCCTAAAGATTTAGATATTAACTCTCTTAATCATCATTTTACTGCTTCGCCTAATTTTGATAGGGCAACTAAACTTAATACTTTGAAGTCTCTTTCTTCTCATCCGGCTCCCAGTCATGCCTCGTTTTCTTTTAGTTCATTCTCCGCTTGTGATGTTAGGAAGAGCATAGTATCGATTACTTCCAACGCAGTTGGTAGTGACTGTGTCAGCCGTAATATGATCCTGCCTGTGCTTGATATTATCCTACCCGTTATCTGTCATATCCTGAATTATTCCATTTTCAGTGGAGTCTTTCCAAGCACATGGAAAGACGCCAAAGTAATTCCTCTACCTAAAAAGTCCCATCCTATATCATTCTCTGAATATCGGCCTATATCCATTTTACCTTTCCTTTCAAAAGTCCTCGAACGCCTTATTTATAATCAACTGAGCTATTTCCTTTCTAAAAATAACCTTCTTAACTCCTTCCAATCTGGATTCCGGCCAGGTCATAGCACAGCCACAGCTCTCGTCAATATTACGGATGACATTAGGTCCAGCATGGAAATCGGAAATCTTACTGTTATGGCTTTGCTGGATTTCAGTAATGCTTTTAATACTGTCGATTTCGATGTTTTGCTGGGCATATTACGCTCTCTTAACATATCTCCATCGGCGATTGACTGGTTTCGTAGTTACCTGTTCGGTCGTCGGCAACGTATTTGTATTGAAGATACTTCTTCTTCTTGGAGCAATACTTCTGCCGGTGTACCACAGGGTGGCGTTTTATCTCCTCTACTTTTCGCAATTTTTATAAATTCTATTTCCGAACGACTAACTTCTTCCTACCACCTATATGCAGATGATTTGCAAATTTACTGTAGAGCTCCACTTGGGAATCTGTCGCAAGCGGTGTACACTTTAAATCTAGACCTTTCTTGTATTTGTGACTGGAGTAAACGGTACGGGCTGATGTTAAACCCCACGAAGACGCAGGTGATAGTTGTAGGCAGTTCCAGAACCATTTCGCGGATCGACTGGAAATCCCTTCCCCAAGTCTCTCTTGACAATGTCGCCATTCCTTTTGCAGAAAAAGTCAAAAACTTGGGGATTTTTATCGACAAAAATTTTACCTGGACTGCTCAAATACAGGAAGTTAGTCGCAAGCTGTTTGCATCTGCTGCAAGTCTAAAAAGACTACGCAACTTCCTTCCGACTACCACCAAAGTTGCACTTGCTCAGTCGCTCCTTCTTCCAATCCTTGATTATGCGGATGTCAGCTATCTTGACCTAACAGAGGAACAACTTGATAAGCTGGAGCGCCTTCAAAATTTTTGTATAAGGTTCATATTTGGCCTACGCAAATATGACCATGTTTCAGAATTTCGTGCAAAGCTCAAGTGGTTACCAATTCGCCTTCGCCGGAATGCTCATATTCTTTCCTTACTTTACAATGTGCTCTTCCACCCTTCTACTCCTCTATATCTTAAAAAACGCTTCGAGTTTCTTGGGGACTCCCACTCTCGATTCCTAAGGTCATCGGATAACCTAAGTCTTAAAATGCCAATGCATTCCACAACTTTCTTTAACAAATCTTTTTCGGTTCAAGCTGCTCGCCTGTGGAATGCTTTACCGGTACCAATAAGGCGTGCCCAATCACTGCCAGTTTTTAAAAGACTTGTGAAGGAACACTACTTGTCGATATAATTTTGTTATTTGTCGTTGTAATTCAATCTATCTTATCTTTCTGTTGTATAGGTAATATGTATTTACATATATATATATATATATATAATATATATATATATAATATATATATATATAATATATATATATATAATATATATATACAATATATATATATAATTATAATTAATTGGTATGTATTTATTTATGTATATATTTTAGTTTGCTTTTTATATGATAAGTATTCAAATATATATTATATGCACCGTCAACCCCTTTCTTTCTTTGTTTAGTTCTATCAGTCCATCCAAAGGTTGCCTGGAAGAAATCGCTGATTGCGATAAGGCCGCCTATTGTATATTATTTTTGTATAAGATTTTGTTCTATATTTTGATACATTGGTGTACAATAAAGAATATATTATTATTATTATTATTATCACTACTATCTCTCTACTATATCTCTATTTACTATCAATATAAATATTAATACATTTTATTGACTCTTTGTAAAATAATATCTTTCACTCATTTTCCGTACTTACTTGTTTTTTTTTAATTCTACTGTTTGGTTTCCTAGATTTACACTTTATAATGGAATATTAAATTAAAGATACAATTTTATTGTCAACTCGGTACAAAAAGCTACAACTATCGAAGACTTCGTTTTATACTGAACGAAATGCAATCGGCTTCAGTGCAATAGTGTGGATTCCGTAGTGAACCAATTGCTTTTACTATGTAAGCTAATCGAATTTCTATTCTGTTTTATATAAAGTGACTATATCATTTAGAAATTGGTTCTAGTAATGCACAGTTTGTACCTAACTAGTCAATGGTAACTATAAGCAGTATAATATTACGAAATTTTGCAGTATACCCAGATATTGTGCATTATATTAAAGTCGTCTAGAAACTGAAAGAAGTGTTTTTAATTTTAAAACATCCAAATGTTTACCGCCATTAGATAATTGACCATTGATTAATTACTTAGCATGATTATCTTAAACTATAAGTATACAACCTACATTACAGATTGATATAAAACTTCTTGGTAGCTACATTATAAAAGAGACTTTATTGCGGACTTAACACTAAATTCCTTAACTCACAAACCCCCTCATTTCAAATTCATACGTTCGAAACTCGACACGCATACCAAAGCACAAAATAAATTCCATTCACACGTAATAATCTAAATTCGAAAACCTCACCTGTACTTCAAGCTCGAATCCGGGCAGGTAGCTCAACGGCACCGGGTGAAAGGGATTATCGTACGGAGATGTGTGGAACTCCAGTAACATATTGGGACCTCTACTGACAATATCGGGCACCGCATCTCCTCCACAAAGGCGAACCAACACAGGTGAATCTCTAGTGGCGCCGTCCCATACTGTGAGGTAATCTTGCACGACATTGCACTGGTCCCAAATCCTAAAAGATATTGATGGATTAGTAGGATTTGACAAATGGGAATAGATGATATTTTTGTTATTTAATGTACAATAGTACGTACTTTGATAGGCAAAGTATATTGTCAAAGTTTGAGTACTTATAGAGGCCTCGAATAGAAAAAAAACCTAAGAAAGCAAAAAATTGTAGCAAAATGTTGTGTACTACAGCACAGTTTCCAATTTATTGACAGATTATCTCATGCCCATTAAAATTTCAGCAAAATCTCAGAAACGTATTGACATCAAAATCAATTTGACTTTCACCACAAATGACTAAGCTGCTCCTCAGATATTTAATAAATCTGTTTAGAACAAAAGTCTAATTCGCTCCAACGCCTCTGTAACTTCTTAAATCAGGCGTAAATAACGTCCCCAAAACGTCTCGGACAGAATTTGTCAACATTTTAAGGCTCAGCACCCACTGGCGACACGGCACGACAAGGGATTTTTAAGCTGACAAATCATTTTAAAGGTTATTATTAGAATATTATAAATGAAATTTCAAATACAATGGTCATCGTCACAAAAACAATATGAAACAAAAGCTTGTCACTATTATACGTATTTGAAATTTCAACTCTAATATTAATAATTTATTAAGTGCGTACTGTGTTTTGTGCCGTCCCGCCAATGTGCACCAGGCTTTAGCCTAACAAATGGAAATTTCATTTCAACGCTCAAGACAGTGCGTTTACAAATTATACAGTAGTTTTGGTACATTAATCTATATTACAGTTGTAATTACGATTATTATCTGACATGAGTAATGGTTTGTAGTAATGTAGGAGTGTCCTGTCATGAGGGTTTCACGCAATAGCTCATGCGTAAGTACTATGATGATATTACTATGGCGTTTGTAAATCCATTATCCATAGAAAAAATCCATCGTTGATATAAAAAATACTTACTATCCCGCCATCACCCTTCGGAGATAGGGTTAGACAGAGGAGTAGTAATGTACAGTTAATTATACACTGTTGTGTTTAGATTCCATTCTCCGGGCCAGCCTTTCACAAATCCTACCTGCGAGATGCTACTAGAATATCATAGAAAAACCTAATAACACTTTGATCGACCTGGGTATCCAATCCAGGTCCTCTAGCGTAGTAGTCACGCTTACCGCTATGAGGCAGTTTGATATTACGAGGATAATTTTCGATTACTTTGCCGATGAGCAATCCTTTTTAGCTTTCTCTCATAACTACTGTTGTTCAAAAAACAACACTATGTCTCAGTTTTTATTGTCGTATTTTATAAATACCCATAAAAGTTGCTCGATTGTCAAATGGCATCTGTTTCGAATAAAATGGTGATGTTCAACCGCATATTGGAATATAACTGAGACTATGAGAGAAAACTAATGAGCATACTACCTACAAAATATGACGTAAGTAGGTCCAGTCCACGTTTGATGTGAAATTGCATAAGGGTAAGTAAACGCAAACGCGACCGTAACGTCAACCGAATGTACGTTCTAAGTTTTATGTTTACTTACTTCAAGACGCGCTGACTTCTATCGTACTTCACTATTTGGTCTTTGATATGTATTTTGTGACTATTCGTCTGTCTTACTGCTAGTAAAACATGTTTATCGGCTGGTATCTGCAAAGAAAGAGATTATCGTAAACTCTACTTTATTCACAAAGCGTTAAAGTAAATTTTGGCTTCACGAAAAACTTCTAACCCTTCACAGCCGACATTTATTATGTACATTTCAGGTGTAACTGTTACGCAGTTTGGTGTGAATTTTATATTAAATATTAACACAAAGTGCCGCACGAAGCCCACATTACACATCTCTTGCTTACGATTTATTTGTAACAAAACCTCTGTTTCTGTCCTTTGTTTTAATGTTGGCGTTTTTGTTTGTAAAGGACGCTATCATTAGATAGCGTACTCTGTAATATACATACTACGACTGTAAAATGACTGTTTTTTTTTTAATATCATTAAAGCATTGAAATAAAACTACTTTTTACAGATTTTATCGTGTCATTATTAATCCTGTCGTTTTGGACCCTTTACAAACGTAAACTATAAAAAGTTTTTTTTTTCAATGT
This sequence comes from Acronicta alni, assembly GCA_964056405.1. NCBI lineage: Eukaryota > Metazoa > Arthropoda > Insecta > Lepidoptera > Noctuidae > Acronicta > Acronicta alni. Next base: position 7,191,819 of record OZ043927.1, on the reverse strand, counting down.
CCAATATTTCGCCTGTCAGAAATCAATAATTAAAGCATTTTTCAAAGTAAACATTTGTATGCACAGGCCGCATAAGCCTTCACTTGCCCTATAGTCAGAGCTAAGAAACCGATAGATTACAGTTTGTTAGAGTCGTAGCTCTATCGTAGTCGTATTTCGTGACTACAGTCCATCACAATCACTGGACTACCTAAGGCATCCTTCCCGAAAGAGCAAGCATATTTCAAAGCAAATATTGATATATAATATGAACAATATCGGACTTTTCCCACTAAACACCCCACGAGTCTAATGTTGCCCTATGGTCAGAGTTATGACCCTGACAGACTGTAGTCCAACACAGTCACTGGACCTCATATCAAGGCCACTCCCAAAAGCACACGTGACGCAAACACGCGCCGCCTAGTGGGACAAATTGTGTAGCTCCCTAAATAGGTTGAGCTACACGATGACTGATGTAAGAGTGCCGTCAGTAAGTACTGATCAACCCAAAACTGCTATGGCTCTTTCTTCAAAAGGTCCAGTTCAGATTTGCCTGCATTGTAAAACACATCTAATAAGCATTGAATACTGTTACTGTCTGGACTTTAAAAGAGATCATGATTCTCTGAGTTTGTTTCGGCGTTTCTTTTCAGTGGTATATGATTAATTAAATATTGACTTGTAAAAGTGTCATTAAAAGATATATTTGCAAAAATAAATATCATTTATCATTTAAATGTCTAACCAGACACTTAAATGATAAATGATATTTATTTATCATTTAAATGTCTAAAAAGTATTAAGTCAATCTAGTGCACGTAATTATAAAAAAAACAACGAACGAGCGATCGTATAGTAATATAGCAATGGTTGAGTTACATAATTCATAATACTGATGACGTACAATCTGATTCAATCCCGTCTTCATCTTCTATGAAACTAGGTAAATGTCTCAATATCTAGACCGTAATAAATACTACATAATCTATATTGTAATTGTCTCCCTGAGGTTAATATCTAGCTCTATTGTCGTTGTGATATTAGTAATAGCAATCGTTAGTTCATAATGGTATTGTGTTTGCTATATTATATCGAAATAATACAATAGTTTGATTTTATTTGAAATGTAGGTACAAATACTAATAACTTTTCGAAACTTACATGAAACAGTAGCTAGTATTACCTACCTATTATGTGTCTTTTAAATATTTTACGGCTATTTTTAAATAAACATAGGAGTTACATATACTATTAATTATTTATACTTAAATATTCGACATTTCCTGATCACTGATAGACAAGCATCTAATTATTAATATTGATACGATAAAAAATAGTCTAAATTTCAGTACCTATGGTTTAATTATTTTTGACCTAATTAATTATACTTGTTCATAGACGATTGCTTCCTCGCATAGGTAAAATATTGCAAGCTATTTGTCAACATCAAAGCAAAATATTCCGTTCTCACTTACCTTAGTATGTTCAATGCGGTATGTACAAGTTGCGTTACGCGGATATACGCCGGGGAAGTTCGGCGACTGGATACGACAAGCTCTAAGGTCACAGTCGCTCAGTATCCTGTCGCAGTAGGTCCCTGGCACCCTCTCTCCTCTCCACGCGCCGACAGTAGCATTACCGTATCGTAATCTTGCTTCACTTCGCCTCAAAAACTTGTAAGCCAACTTGAAATCGAAATTGTAGCCAACACCCTGTGATAAAACAGAGGCGTCAGAATTTGTACAAATAAATACAAGTTTAATGGTAGGGGAACTTGGCAAGAGATACAAATGACACAGACTAGAGAAGATAAAATTAGAAATTATGTAAAAAGTTCCGGATCAAATGAGTATGTTCCGGCTTATCTCTACAGCCTATTATGTATATCATTAAGACTTATTATGTTAGTTCGAGTGGTAGACCATTAAGGAAATAAAATTATGAGTATTTCACAGAGGCACTAAAAGTATCATCGAAAATTATATAAAATTTCCAACTTCTGTCTCATTGAAAACGAGTCATTAATCAATTAGAAGAGCAAAATTACATTTCGAAAGATTCGCTTCAAAAGGAAAATATTAGTAAGAGATAAAAGGCGAAGCGCATTAACAAAATTTAGGGAGCCATCCGAAATGTATTAAATGGTTCCGAAACGAAATTCCCGTTATTAAATTAAGGAATTAAGGCGGTACCCAATAACATTATTGTAATAGCGAGGTATCCTTATCCTGCGGTCCCGGGAGGGTGTCCGTAATCGTCGCCTAATTAATTGATCGAAAGTTGAACCCTTAGTGCACATAATACGGCTGCTAAAACGAGATAAAGGAAAGGCAGCCAACCGTTAAAAGCGGGGCGATGTGAAATATTAGTCAAGTCACAGGCGCAAACGTGTAGTTAGTTACATCACGTCAGTAAAACACAAAGGGATGCTTAGTAAGTGACTCTTAATGAAGATAAATACTGTTGTTCATTTATACGGATTAACTTTGCTGAGAGCAAAAACTCTAATTAAACGCGTCAGTTTGTTGTGTTAACAAATTGTATGTTAAACCTTATCCCTACGTGTTCCCTTTCTAAGTATGTATACGTGTGTGGGATTTTTCATTCCTAATTTAAATTCTTTGCACAAAGGAGGCTCATCTTTACCTCTTTTTCTTTTTAATCAGCGTACACGCTCGGCACAATGGAAAATGTCAAAGATTAAACTGAACCATTATGTAAACTAAACATTCTAATAAATCAAAACGAAAAATGAGAGAAATTATAGCAAATTTCAATAACAGTTTTCTCAAACTGGGAATTGAACGTAAGACGACGTTAAGACCAATGAGGTATAAGAGTGACTTAGTGGTATCAAACTCGAACTAACCTGTTGGCTCAGCCGGTCCAATCTCAAGGTCATATTAATAGAATCTGACTCTGAGAAGTATACAGTGTACCCCCATGCGGAGCCGCACCACTGCCCCGTGGGCGGCGAAGGAGATCGCTCCACGATCGTCATGTGCCCGTCTGGGCAACCGTCTGACGTGAAAGACACGAACTTGCCTACCGTGAACGTGTCGAAAGTTAGCTGAAACAAAGGTTTATTTTTAGAATTCACTCACTGATATTTTATTAACAACGGTTACAAAATGAAGTATATTAAATTTATTAACAGTAGACTTAGAAACTTGACTTAGACTTCTGACTTTAGAGTCAGATTGAGCATTATTATTTTGTACGAATTTTAGATTACTAGTTGTCACCCGATTACACTCGCATCTCACGGATTTTTTGAGACAATGGGTAGCCTATTATATATCCTTCTACAAGCTCTTATCTAATTTGGTACCAAATTTCATCAAAATCGGTTTAACAGTTTAGGCGTGAAAGCGTAACAGACAAAGTTACTTTCGCATTTATATTATTTATATAGTGATTAGACACGATTATAAACGATTTTTTTACATAAAACCTACATAAAATAGATTTATTTATGGAACAAATTAAAGATTGATTTTATTTAAAAAATATTTGTAGAATATTTTTCAGTTTCATCTTCTTTATTGCATACAAAAATGAGTATATAAATCCTACATAAAATAGATGTATTTATGGTACAAATTAGAGATTGATTTAATTAAAAAAATATTTATAGAATATTTTCCTGTTTCATCTTCTTTATTGTATACAAAAATGAGCATAAAATAAGATTATTTCAATCTACAATACTATTTCTAAATTAAGTTGGTTTAAAGAAAATTATTTCCTAAAAGTCTACATATAAATAAATAAATAAATATTTTTTGGTCAATTTTTACACAGCACCATCTAGTCCCAAACTAAGCAGAGCTTGTACTATGGGTACTAGATAATATAATAATACAGACAGTACACGAGGACATAATTCACATAAAAGTATAAAACTACAATATTAATGTTCACATAATTATGTCAATATTCTGATAGCGCATTCAGTAATGATCTTATTAGGATAAACTTAAAAAAAAAAAGATTTTTAAACATATTGATTTCGTAATGATTACAAATAATAGTAGTCACTTCTTATAGTGATCATAACCCATGACTACTCTATTGTTGTTTATAGTCCAACAAAGGCAAAGTCAAAATCCCGAACAGGTCCACTGAAAATATTTTCTAATTTCAAAAACAGATACAGTTGAACATGCGCTCCTAAAAATCAAGTGTTTGGTAAATTCAAGATGGCTTCGCGTTTCAGGAACTGAATTGAAAAAATCTCTGTTCCAACAAACAATTAACAAAGATAAGATCGTTCTAATGATCGTCAACCAGCAATCTAAATGATGTCGCAGTAAGAATTGAAACCTTTGTGAGGATAAGACAGTTACTCCAGTGAAGCGTATACTTTTAATGAGCTCGTTTGTCAATACGTGTCCTTTTCAATATAACCCCTAAATTCAGATGACGTGTGCGTTTTATTATAAAGAAAATGGCGTATTATGTTACTAGAAAAGTAATTTGTATGAAGAATTTTTGAATATCGTGTTTAGTACAATATTAATTTGTTTTTATAATGAAATGTTCCAAGAATTCTAAATAGACTTTTGTGAATTTATATTTAATGGAATGAAATCATGTCAAACGGATTTGGGCTTTATTGTAAATCTCGTGACCGCGTTAAGAATTGTAGCTTAGCGTGTTTATGTATTTATGAAATATGAAATAAAATAAGTAGAGAAATGTATACACTTTTGATGTTAAAGTCATTAAATACTTACTGAAATATAATCTTGTGGACTGTTTGTACTGCTATTGTTATAGTATTACCGATTTAAAAACAATATTACTAAAGTATTAACATAAAAACCTATACATGAATATTTTCGCTTTTGAACTATCCGGTTGATCGGTTGATTAAGAGTAAAAAAAAAACGAATTGAATCGTAGACATCATAACCAAAATATCAAAAATTTCACGTCGCGCGTCGGTACCAATTTCAGAGCATCAAAATTCTCCACCCATCGCCACTAAAACACAATCTTCCTATTTCAGATTGCAATCACATACTAGTTCTGACCGATCGGTTTGACGGGGGTCTACTAAGGATTTGGATCACGTAGCCATTTCTAAATACCTGTATAATGTCCCCGTAGTTCCCTCCCATGGCGGTGAAGTTGAGGTGGCATACGAAAGGGAGGTGATCCTCGCGAGGTCGCCGCACCTCTAATTCGTACGTGCGGCCTACATCGCCCATGTACGTTCTGTTGCATGCTGTAACAAAAAAAAAAAATGATTAAAAAAGAAGTACCTCAATATTATTACATTTTCTATAGTGTTTCTATAATTAGGTAGGGCAGTAGAAGTAATTCCACTCAAATTGGAGCTTCTCGAAGGAAGTACCTCCGTCTTGCAGAAAATCGGAGTAAAATAACACTGCTTTAAGCTGTGTTGTGGTCCTTACGGTGAGCAAGGTTGCCAGTGCTCTGCGAGGAAACGTTGTGTTGGCAGTAGGGGACTTTGACCCTTGTACTGCCAACCCAACTCTTTCGTTTTACAGGGTCGGAAACGCACAAGTGATACTCCCGATGTTACAAGCGTCTATAGGCGCTTGGTAAGCGGTTACCGTAACCGCTTACCATCAGGTGGGCCAAATGCTTGTTTGCCACTTTAGTGGTATATAAAAAAAAATACTAACCTAACCGACAGAAGTTGTCCCGTCCAATTTATAATAAATTTTACCCAACCTGACTTTTTATATTTGCTCGGCTAAGAGTCAAGAGTAGTAGCGTGATGTTAAATACCATATAACCTTCCTCAATAATTAGGTTATCAAATGAAAAAATATTTGATCAATTCCGACTGGTAGTTTCCGATTGTAGTAGGTAGGTAGTAAAGAGTAGTTCAAACAAGCAAACAATCAAAACAATCTTCTATCTTTTAAATATCACAGGCAATCCCTGACTAAATTAAATTTAATATTCTTCTACATTCAATGTTCAGGTTATTATTGTAAATATGAAATCATTACTTTAGTACTTTATACAACCCCATTCGTTCCTTAATTGGCACATTTAAATAAAAACGCGTAATAAACACAATTAACACTTAACACGGTGATTTTTAGAGAATAACAATTGCAAAAGTTTTATGATCAAAATCTTTGACATTTTCGTATGAATAAAAATACTTCTTGTGTTACTTATATTTCTCAGTCAAACAAACAAATGAACTCAAGTCAAAGTCAATATAAAACTGACTACGCAGAAATAACATTAAGGTACAATACTACAAACAACGTAACATTAAACACACATTAGCTCGAAGCTACGTTCCTCTTGGCACGCTACAACCAAACCAGTCTTCCAAAATGACATTATTGTTTAACATGCCGTGAAGCAAAAGAGCAAAGTCTTAAGTCTAGACATCGCCTAAAATATCTGATACGGTGATTTGATAATAAAGTTGAGCAAGTTACTTGAAGTGAGTCTCACTGAATGAAAAGTTTAACTTTTTTCCATTTAAATGTCTGAAATTTTTAGAACACAAGCATGTAGTAATTTGCAGTGAACAAAGTGTATTTTTAAGTGATAAGCAAGAAGTTCTCAATTCGACTTTATTAGTCATGTGAGTTTGTTAAGCGATATTTTTTATGATTGGTTATGAACTGAAGAGGAATTCCGGAACTTAGAAAATGTTCAAAATATAATGTCTGTCCAGTTTCAGTGTCATAAACGTCATAAACAAATGAATTCAATCTATTTGACGTTTACGAAACTGAGACTAAATTGGAATTATATTTTTTTTTAATTACTAGAATAGCCTTTCGATCACAAAATTTTCGTCGTTTTGTTTTTCTGATAGAATAAACTTCCGATATGGTCCCATATTTGGTTGGTGTCTGACCATTGATTGTGAAGATATATCTATAGATATCCTAAATAATTCTGGATGTAATCTTCACAGTTTTTATTTGACCATAAGCTTTCTTAATGGAAAGCGGAAACCTTTGTTGTAAAATATTTACTCTGAAATTCCGGTTACTGTCTTATGCAGCTGGCTATGCCGTTAATCTTATATGTACAAATGTATGGAGTACAGTTATAATTAATGTTTGTGTTTGTGCATACAATACATACAACGTCTGAACATACAACATATTGTATTACCCTAGTCAATATGTACGTGTCGGTCGATTGTTGCTTGCCTTGTCGGGCATGGGGCCAGCTTAAAACTTTAGATTTATACACGGTATGCTTCATGGTAATATAGTCACTATGACATTATTCGCATGAATACTGTGACAGTGCAGCTGTCTATTTCTCTATTGAAAGAACAATAATCAGTTACGTTATTTTAAAATATACCACCATGCCTGTATTCCTTGAACGATTAGTCATAGGCACAGTTCGCCAGTATGTATTTAGGTCCCATGTAATAGGGGGCGTGCTTATTGGCATTAAGTGGGTAGAAATCCAAACTCCGAGCTGCTACTAAGTATTTCATAGAAAAACCCAATAACACTTCACTCGGCCAGAGAATCGAACTCAGGACTCTCTAATCGCGCTTAGGACCACTAAACTAACGAAGCAGTTACGTAATTTTACAGAAACAAAAAAACATAAAACCTAAATAACAGTGTACTCCAAAATTCAAAACTAAATATGTCATGTCCTAAATTTATGCAAGTCATTATAAAATACACCGCCGTACCTGTACTATTGTTAATCCTTTCAGAGTAAAAATGGGGAAATGAGAAGGAAAAAGGTTGTGAATAAAGCGCCCCACAATGGACTGCGGCCATATTTTACGATCTTTTTAAAAAAAACGAGCCTTTTGTCTACGCTGACAGCGCATTACATAGCATAAGACAAGTGTACACTTCGGACAAGAATCATTGTTCCTGTTAATGTACCGCCTTTGTTTTCGGTTAGGCAAACGCGAAATATCAAAACAACTTCGCCGCTTAATTACGTAAAATGATATCACCTAATTTGTTTGGTTTATTTCGTAAAATATAACTTAGATACGGAAGTTTTGTTTGTTACATAACTTTTAAGTGAAAGACGAGCCGTCAACACTGTTACGTTGCTTTAGTTCTGTAGATACCTGTCCGTGAATGAGTTTAACTTTTGTTTAATTAACAATTTTGGATTTTGAAATCACTCAACTTTCGGAGTAGCGAACAGTCAGGTTATTTATAATATGGTGCTATCTCGGGCATCATTCTCATTACGACTTGAGTTGTAATTGTGTAGTTGACTGGTCTTTGATTATTAATTATCAGATTAAGTGAAAAATATAAATTATAAATGATATTTATTTCTGTAAATAGATCTTTTGAAGACAACTTTACAAGTCAATGTTATATATATTTTTATTTTTTTAAGCTAGATGGCTCCGGCATTTCCTAACTGACGACCTCTGAGAAGAAACGCCGAAACAAACTCAGAGAATCATAGTCTCTTTTAAAGTCCAGACAATGAATAATAACAAAATAATATGTATCTTTTTGTATATTTTTGGCAATGTCCATGTTAAGATTTTAAAGTTATTTAGAAAAGGAAAAATTCGACCGCGTGCAGGATTTGAACTTGCGTCTTCTGGTTAGGTACACCAGACGCTATGACCACTAAGCCACTGCGATACCTACCCGTCATGTCGAATTTTTCCTTCACATACTGAATTTACGTCTTTATGGTGACGTCAGTAACACCTATTGAAATGCAACTTTTTGCTTTTCAACCGACACAACTTACTTTACAGTTAGTTCAATGTCGAATGATGCCACCTTACCTTCTAACTATCTTTTTGTATATTTTTGGCATTTTCCGTGCTAAGATTGTAAATTCGACCGCGGGCAGGATTCGAACCTGCGTCTTCTGGTTAGGTACACCAGACGCTATGACCACTAAGCCACCGCGATACCTACCCGTCATGTCGAATTTTTCCTTCACATACTGAATTTAGGTACGTCTTTGTGGTGACGTCAGTAACACCTATTGAAATGCAAGTTTTTGCTTTACCTCTAACATACCGCTAAACCATTGGTGTACAATAGTTTACCTTTATATTACCTTTCAAGAATACAGGTGTTAAGTAATGGCATCAATTCTATGGGAAGTGACAGCGAAAATACATACTATTTTTATTATTCTCTGCTATGGCCGCCCGGCCGGTATGATCTACCTATTTTGTGTCGATGTCGTAAAAGACGATTGAAGTATGTCAACTGAGAAGACAATGGCATGATCTTATGCTGCCATAAAACTATACCATGGTTCATAAACTTCGAATTTAGGGTTCGGTGGACTGGAATAATACATAGATACAACACACTGGGAAGGTAGGAAGAATATACAGGTGACTGTAAGGCATAATGTTACAGACAAAATTCATAACCGACGATTTTTCTACTCAAAATGATTTTATACATGTTTCGAGTTTACCTGTAACACAAGGGATATTATCTATGTCATTATTTCATCGATGATCTACCAATCTGCAAGGTTAAGTTGTGTTTTCCGCGGTCAGTCTATGGATGGGTGACCCTTCTTAACACATCGAAAATCCTCTGTGCCTCGTAGAGCACGTAAAGCCGCTGGTCCCGGTTGTTTAACGAAAACCTATGTTTAATACTGTCTACCACTACAACGATAAATAATGACGATTCGACTGTTTCTTGTAATCTATTAAATTCTGTCCCCCCCATTAAAAAATATGATAAAAGTGAGTCTGTAGTGCTCCGTTAATATGTATTTGTTTCGCTAACAGCTGTATAATTTTAATACCAATTACTCCTCGGCAATTTAATTATAGACAAGTGACCATCGACATATGAAGGTCCCGACCCGAGTAAAATTACCATATTCTGAGTCATAAGGCAATTACATTTCATGGATATATGTAGGTTACTCATATTAATTATCTTACGTGAAAGCTGTCTTTAACAATCGGATAGGTAATAATAATTTTTACTTTTAGTTAAAATACTTTTAATTCTCAACTTTCAAAGCGACTCATTTACTCTACTATTTTTAAATGTTCATATTTTAAAATATTCTGCTATTTTAAAAGTTCCATCGGCAATCTATCAAGGAACAATTAACACACATTAGTAAAACAATTCTTACGACCCTCTGGACGGTCACGTTTCTCTAATGAATTATTGATCCTTAATTTTGTATTTCTAATTTATTCGTTCTCAGTACGTTAAAGCGTAAGCAATCATCTGAATGTACCAGGAGAAAATGACGTGAAAGGAAGTGTTTGCTTAGCGAACATAATTGAGACATTCTAGCGAAAACGCAGTTAGTACTCGCTAAAGTTTTCTCAGAATGGAAACAAAATTGTTCTTCCGAAAGTTAGACGGCGACGATTCTCGAATAGGCACACTGGCAAGCGTTTGCGATTGCCGAATGACAATACGTATAGGAGAAAATGGGAGGTAAATGTTCGCTTACTAAGTGATACTTTCTTTTAGATACTATCAAAGAAATCGAGAACTTTCAGAAACCATTGTTCAAATATCTACAAACGTATGACAACAGAATTGAGATAGAAGTGTGTTGGCATACAACAAGCTTCCAACTCAACCCATAACCGTATAACCGCTTTACTCTCATTACAAACTATAGAATTAATAATAATAAATAATAAATATTTTGGGTCATTTTACACAGCACCATTTAGTCCCAAACTAAGCAGAGCTTGTACTATAGGTAAGTATAATACTTATACTTTTGTTGTAAAGAAATTCTTATATTATATAATAAACACATCGTCAGATAAATATTTGTGTCTTGTGGGAATCGAATCCACGACCTTATGATCAGCAGTCGAACCACTAGACCACAGAGAACTATTTTTAGTAACAAAAAAGTATACAATAAGGCTTATTAGAAATTGTTTGTAATTACTTAAACATATTATGTATTATTAATGATAGGGATAATATTTACAGAAAACTATAAAACAGCGTAGTCACACTAGTCTCCTGTTCTCCCACCTAGGAACTTTAAACAAATTTAATTAATTTAAATCTCACGAGCTTCTCTACTACACAGTGGTACGTTAATGTAACAAAGATTGACACAACAATATAGGTAACAAACCGGTCTCGTTGAGAATATAACAGAGCGCCTCTGTCCACCACTAATTATGTACAAACCTGTGTGTGTAATTTGGAAATTTGTGGGGAGGATAATTATTATTTTGCGAGTACATCTCGTCATAGTGGAGTTCATATACGAGTCTGTAAGCACTCAACATAACAATACGCTTGTATTCCCCAAGGGATAGGTAGAAATGATTAATATACACCTACAGTTCGCCGGTATATTTATGTCCCATGTTATAGGCGGCCAGCCTATTGCCGTTTACCCGGACACAAATCCATATTCCGAACTGCTACTGCAAATTTCATAGAAAACCCAATAAAACTGTTTGACTGGAAATAGAACCCAGGTCCTCTAAACTCGTGTTGTCACTAGAAATTTGAGACGTGAATATTTGTTTTGAATGCTACAAAGTTTCTAATTTGCTATATTACTTTGAAATCTCTTTTGGTATTTTTGTCTAAAAATTTTAGTAACAGCTGTGGTAGTTAGTAGGCCTACGATATTGCTACGGCGTAGTATCTAAGTACTACGCATGCTACGCTATCGTAGCAATAGTCCGAGCATGGATGAAATCGTTAAAAATCCATCTCAATCCCAGTTTCCCCAACTCTGCGGAAATTCCTAAAATCTTAGTGCTCACCTATTTTGTATAAACAAAATTTAATATTTGACGACCCACCAGTTTTAGGTTGAGTCAGTCAGTGCAAGATTTAAATCATCATCATCAATCCATATCTTACTTCTGGGCACAGAATTAATAGTTAGCTTTAATGTTATTTAGCGAAGAAAAATTCTACCGCGGTCAGGATTCGAACCTATATGCTATACAAAAAGATAGCTTTAATGTTTACTAATGCAAAAATAGCAGTTTGCTACCTTTTCACGCCTAAATTGTTGGTCAGATTTCGATGAAATTTGACAAGGTTAGAAAACATATAGGCTACCATAAATAAATATAATCGTCTTTATCGGACGCAAGTGAAATTTTGGGCAGTCGCTAATAATTAATGTCTTTATTACTACAAGATAAATGAACAATATCATATTATAGCCCTTTTAGAATCAATCAAGTATTCACCAACTACATTTAATACGCTTAACTGAATATGTTACGTAATCACTTACAGGCTATATAGTTAATATTAATAATTTCGCCTATCTGGAATACAGAACATTCGATGACAACGCTATAAATAATTAGTGAGCGATCCACCGCCTACTCGTATTACGAGGTTCTATCATGATATTACATGGCAACAATATGTAGTTAACAATATACAGCGAGGCTTTTGCCTACAAGCTAGATAAATACATAATTGTTGTGGCAAAGATAGGCGAATCTATTTCTTACACTTTATCATCAATGCAATGACTGGAATGAGCTATCGACTTCTGTTATAGACAAATGGCAATCTAACTTTCAAATCGACGAACGAATATGAACAGAATATGAAGAAACGCTTCGAGAAAAGGAAGACAGTGCCTTGCTACCTTCAGTTTATTTTAGCGGGGTCACTGCCCGTGCCTCCAGATATCGAAAAATGTTCGACAAATCGACCCCGAGTTCGATTCGTTTAAATTTACATTCGTTTTAAGTGTAGGTGCTCACCTAGGTTAGATTGGAAGTTGATTAACACTTAGAAACGGTTTTTTTTTTTAATTGAAATATAGTGACTAGACGCAGCTTCTATAACCCAGCAACTCTAACAGTAGCACTAGCGTTTATCTTGAGACCTCAGTTGTTAAGTCTCATATGCACAATAATTTCAATGACTACATTGTTACAGAACTACCCGTAAAGCCGAAAGGAAGTTAAATGGGGCCTTATAACGAGTCCAACCGTAGTAACTCTGTATAACATACCCCAAAAAAAGGAAAACAACAACATTTCATCATCATCATCATCATCAACCCATATACTGTCCCACTACTGGGTACGGGTCTCCTCTCATATTGAGAGGTATTAGGCTATAGTCCACCACGCTGGCCTAGTGCGAGTTGGCAGTCTTCACAAACCGTCGAGAAAAATCTCTAAGTTATGCAGGTTTCCTCACGATGTTTTCCTTCACCGTTTAAGCTAGTGATAATTAATTAATTAATTAACAACATTTATAAATGAAAAATAGAAAAACTATTAAAGTAGACAATTATTACGTAAAAAAGGTACGTAGGCCTTTCTGTTAAATAATCTGGTTCCCTGACATGACAGCTGACAAAATTTTTGGCTTTGATAATTAATTATATTTTTTACGGGGTATTTTGTAACACGTTGTATTATATTATTGCTCAGTAGCAGAGTATTTCATAATACGGTGGTACCACCCCACACAAGCTCAACAGCATCAGCAAAGCCGTTAAAAAGATGATGCAATAATATGGGAAAACATGTTGAATATTTTATTAAGCCTTACATTATACATTACATAAAGGGTGCACATGTGCAGTAATTTATTGGCAACCCCGTTTCTGTGTCACGGTAAAATTTGCGGTGTGGTTAATTATTCTTTCCCCACTGTTCGGGTACAACCGCGTATTTAATGATAGCTGAATTACTTTCCGGGGTAAAACAGCAGGGTAATATTCTTCCATAAGTTATTAGATTATTTTGGTGTAATTACTTTTTAAATCACTACATAAATATGAAAAACCATCTGTTGCCCGCAATTTACCACATCCCAGGCTTTTGAGACAAAAGAAACCCTGTCGTCTCCATAGTCTAATCTATCTGTGTACCAAATTTTATCAACATTTTTTCAGCGGCGTGAAATCATTATTAGACATACAAAGTTACTTCCGCATTTTTCACATACTTTAGCAGGTGAGTTAAGTTGTCGGAATATCAAACAATTGTTATTATTTTATGATCTTGTAAAGTATATTTCAGGCAAATAAATTATTATTATTATTTATACCACAATTATATTTGTGTCTAAAATAAAATAAACTTTTTAAGTTTTCTCAAATACTAGCACACACACGGTTACTCAGCACTGAGTATTTTACAAAATGTTTGAACGTAAACCCGAAGGTTCGCGACCCCGCTTACGTCGCTGATCCAGATTCTTGAGCTGTCCTCTTATACCTACGTGATCGGATGTTTTTCACGATTTGTCCCCATTTGCCGGTCACCTATCTCAATCGATGAAATGTTCGAGACAGGGATTGGCAATTTAGAAGATATCGTGTTCAGATTTGAACCATTTTTTTAACTTGGCGTTCACCATCACTACACTGACACTCGAAAGAACTTTATATCGAATTTTGATAGACTGATGTCCGGCTTTTGCTATTTTTTGTATACATATAAAAAGAAAAACTGAATCATTGGTCTAGTGGTCGCATGAGTGGCTGCTGAACGTGATTCTGAGTTCGATTCCCAGGTCGAACAGTGTTATTGGTTATTCTATATAATTCTCAGTAGCATGTAAAAAATAAAAACATTTCTCATTTTGCTCTCATTACCTTCCCTTCACTTTTTTGATGAAAAGATTAATAAGGATCATTATAATTTAAGGTTTTTGCAGACAAACTTTACCGGCATCGGACTCAGGCCAATTCTGTGTATTTTTATTTAAAAAAATGTTTTAAAAACCCCAGCATTCCGTTTTTTATTGCACCTGACCTAATTTCGGTTTGTGTAAATATATTTTGCGCTGGTTTTCAACAAGAGTAGAGTATTCATTTACAAAAGCAAATTGATTTTATTTAAAGCCTCTGTAGTATGGCCTCTTTACATATTTAATTCGGTAATAAAAATATAAAGTAAAAAACCGATAGTAAGAACCGAAGTAACACCAAATACAGTTCATGACTTTTGACATTTTCCTTTCTTAATTATTTTTTACTAACAACCCGCCCTGCCTTCGCACGGATGCAATATATATATATATATATTATACATAAGTATAGCCTAGGACATTCATAAATAATGTGGCTTTCTATCGGTAACAGAATTTTCAAAGTCGGTACAGTAGATCCAGAGACTACCCCTTACAACCTCACAAACTTTGCCTCTTTACAAAATAAGTATAGATTGTATTTGGCGTAAACATATTTAAAGATATATATTTCAGCGACAGAAATAAAGACCCGATTTGAATTGCAAAATTTAAATCTTGACCTTTTCTTATCTTAAATATGCTGTATAATGATATTACAAAATATATCCCACTGTTTATTATAAGCATATTAGCTGTACGTCTGATTTAATTGCTATGAGCTATTGGTTTAATACCCAGAGGTTACAGTATCATTTAAAACCGTCAATGTTTATGGGATCTAGAATTAGTGCCCGTCTAAACTCAAAATTATTCGTTTTTGATCGTGTAGAGGCAAAATTATCTACCTAATATCGTGAACTATTTGAACCATTCTACCCACAAAGAATGTCTGACCCTAAAAGCTTCTTGAGACTTTAAAATGGTGACACAGAAAGGTGAAATATTTGGGAATCATCTTGAATACCGTACGATAGTTCGCAGTGTTGAACCTGGTTTAAGGAGAAATTCTGAAATTCACTGCAACTTTGTTAGAAACAAGTTGTATTACAGCACTGTCTCCTACAAAGCAAGCTGTGACACGTAATATAGTAGACATGTTATTATTTATTTAACATATTATTATTATCTATTTTATCTTTATACATAAAGAAAGGCTACGTTAGATTTATATCATGATGTTCAATGTAATGATGAGGCAGATTATGATAAAAGTTTGCAGAAAACGAAAACTTATTTTTTTTAATAAAAAAACGTTGCCCATTCTAAGTTTGTTCTGTGTCGTGGATGTATTTACAATAATATTTTTTTACATACTCAAACACCCAGGCCTGACACAACCATCCAGTGTGGGGATTAAATCCACAAGTGGTAAAGAAGCCGACCAACTCCACTACACCGAACTCTCTAAATTACGGCCGGTTCCAATAACAAATCATACGGCAGATTTGCTTACTAGAGATAGGAATTGGATATTGCAAGTAATGTCCAGTCCGTATGGACTGCAAGTACATATTATTATGTCCACCATGTGTATGACACATACTTATGGACCCTATGTCAAAATATTACCTCTAGTAAACAAATCCACAGATTATGTAATTTGTTATTGGGAATGGCCGTTACACTGTCTGGTAAAATCACAATCAAATATAAATATAGTGTTCCAGTTCAAATATGTCACTTGAAACACCCAATTCATTCGTGAAAGTCAATACATATTATATAAATTAAATTTAAAATGAATGATTTTTGTGCCCATAAAACTTAAATTTCCTCAAAATCTATCATTTTTTAAAAATGTATCTTTATGTTTTTCGGGGTATTTTTTTATGTTTTCCAAAAAGGGAATCAAAAAATTATATCTTGATTATACCTTCACAGATTGAACAGAAGTTTTTGACTTATTATAGATACACTTAAATAATTTTAAATTCATTGAAATTTCGCAGCATTTAATACCTCGTTTCAGAAAAAAATATTTACGGATATTCATACACCGTACAAAATAATTTTGCTTGTGTATTCCAGAAAATTTCCAAAGAAAACTTGGCACGACCAAAGGCGGTTCGCCGAAAAAATTTCACCTAATAGCCTTAGGAAATATTCGTGCAAACATCGTGAAAATTTAAATAGCAACCACTCAAAGACCGAGGCGGACAATAAACCTTCTGTAATTATAGCGGCCGGCTGAAAACGAGCTTTCCCTTTTATCGTGCCCACGTAGGTGGTCATTAAGCCAAAATATAGCTACAATTAACAAAAAACCTGCGTTTAATAAGGTGTTAAGTTTACCGTGGCGGTGTTTACAAAATGGAGTGTCATTAGTCACGGAACCTAGGAAGAGATACCGTGTGTGTTTAGCTTGCTAAAATATTCATAACAATAATAATTATACCTAGGACTGTATTTAAAAATATTCAAAAATTAGGCATAAATCTGTAGTTTGTTTTGTTAGGGTTAAAGTAATAAATTAAAAAAGACCGCTGCGGAACATGGGCCTCATTTATCTAACTTTTATTCATACTGAAAGGTCGAAATAATTATCATTAATTATTGTACTATTTTTTTAACATCGTTTTTATTCTATGTTTGCAGCAACATACTTATTGTAAAGGTGACGGGCAAATTTGGATCTTACGTTACACTAATAAAAAGCTTATCAATATTTTTTTCTAGTTTTTTTTTGTTGTCAACTGTGAAATATTAAATCGTAAAATTATGAGATAATTGCCACATTAAATATTTGGCGAATAACTTATTTCTTTGTAGACATATTTTTTATAGTGACACACTTATTTAGTAGTAATTATGATAAAATTATGATGAACATGATTACAAATCATGGTCAAAATTGTTCTTTATTTAAGCCTAGTATTTAACTGCAAATCAAAAAAAGTCGTTTTGTATAACAAAATAATTCCCAATCCTAAACAAAAATTCTTATTGCACAACAAAATAGTCACCTCAAAGTATAGTTATTATATACACTTTCTTGGTTTTCAGATTCGGTATCATTCTGATTTGGTTCTGGCAATTCTGGCGATGTGTGGTCACAGTTCTAACCTAACCTAACCGATATCTGTATTTTGATGCTTAATCAGTAATTTTGTCGCTCAATCAGTATTTTTGATACGCGGTTTATTATATTCCTTTATTTAAACTTAATTTGTATCGCGCTGTAAGGCATAATGCTTAGGTACATTTTTGCCTACACTAATTAAAAAACTAAATACATGATCATTGAATATTGTTAATTTAAAAGAGACCATGATTCTCTGAGTTTGTTTCAGCGTTTCTTCTCAGAGGTCGTCAGCTAGGAAATGCCGGCTCCATCTAATATTAATTAATAATTAGTAATAAAATATCATTGATCTATTATAAATGTGCCACTATGAATTAATCCCTCATAACGTAATATAAGTTGCATCGAACTCTATTTCTATTGTTTCAATAGAATTTCTGTAAATTTCGCTCAATAAAAATGTAATTGGTATCTTCGTTCCGTGGTCTGCACCAGCCTGATGCACCAACTCCCTGGAGGGATGGAACTGAACAAACTCATTATAATCTACTTCTTTCAATTCCCTTTAGAAGTACATCTTCGAGTTCTTTTGTGTAAGACAATTATCGTTGCAGACATTTTCTGAGCAAAAACGTATTTTACGAGGAATGAGAACCATTTTGGCGCAACGCAGATTAAGGCATGCTATGCTCGAGTTTATTTATGTTGGGAATTGACGATAGTGCTATGGACGGGCAAATGTACACAAAATGTATCAAATGTACCCAATATTCTTTGGGACCCAGCTTTAAGAGCTTATTCAACCAATATAGACGGTGATTATTACTACTAATGTTGTGTAGTTTAGGTTCGTCGTTGTTCTGTTATGAATTGCGTTTACTTAAAACAAAATACTTGCACAGCATTATTTTGTACAAAAAAAATAAAATTGTTATGTTGTTTAAAAATAAACTCTATTTTTATTATTACGATGAGCATTAAAAGTAAATTTAATATTTACTTATCTAAAAAAAAACTAAACGTAATACAAAAGCTCGTATCATTACTATTGTGGAGAGGCGAGGTGTATTGCCCCTCCATCCAAAGGGAGGATCCTCCAACCAGGCGGGTGTTTTGCCTGGCGGGCCACGGCCCGACGGTTGATGTCGGGCGGTTGTATATATGCAACTTTTCGTTGCGAATGTTGCTTGCGCGATTCAGGCCTTCGTAGTTCTATGTAGCGCGGTAGATGTCGCTACATCACTCCCCCCCGAGACCGGATGTCGATGATCCAGATGAGTCAGCGGTCAGTGCGTCTGAAGAGCTTGCCAGTGCCAGGAGTGCGAGTTCCAGTGCGTCGGAACGGATGCCGCGTAGTCCGCAGTGAGTCGGGACTGTGAGCGGTGAGTGCGATGAGTCCCCAGTGAGTCGGGGCGATGCTTGTTGCTGCGTAGTCCTCAGTGAGTCGAGGTGGTGCAGTGAAGCGTAGCGAAGCGTAGTGGCTGGCTGCTGCGTCGACCAGGAGAGATAGCCGCTGCTTGTTGACCGGCCGAAGTGCAGTGTGCTGTGCCAAGTCGCTGATGTCGGCTGAGGGTTCTGACCAGGCTGCATGTCTGCTGCAGGCATGTGGTCAGGCTGCCCGTTGAAGCCGGAAGAGTGCTGGCTGGCTGTGTGACTCGCTGCTCGATGCTGTTGAAGGCTGCTGTGAGGGGAAGGTGATGACGAAGGTGCTGGTTCTCCGGAAGGCTGCGCTGATGTTCTGCTCGGGGTCACCAGTGTGGAAACACTGGCATCACGTCGGGGTCACCAGTGTGGAGAGGCGAGGTGTATTGCCCCTCCATCCAAAGGGAGGATCCTCCAACCAGGCGGGTGTTTTGCCTGGCGGGCCACGGCCCGACGGTTGATGTCGGGCGGTTGTATATATGCAACTTTTTGTTGCGAATGTTGCTTGCGCGATTCAGGCCTTCGTAGTTCTATGTAGCGCGGTAGATGTCGCTACACTATAATAAAATTATGATATCATTTTTAAGTAATTATTAAAAAGTTATTTCAACAAGGAATAAGAACTTTTTGCAATAATATTCGATTTTCAAACAACAATCGTTATAAAGAATTGCCAAGAAAGTAAAACCCACAAAGAAGCACGCTGACCTATCGGTAATGTCCTTCAAAAAGGTCAGCT
This sequence comes from Acronicta alni, assembly GCA_964056405.1. NCBI lineage: Eukaryota > Metazoa > Arthropoda > Insecta > Lepidoptera > Noctuidae > Acronicta > Acronicta alni. The sequence goes on along the minus strand of OZ043927.1, from coordinate 7,172,075 downwards.
ACGTAATAAATTCTTGCCGCTTACACTTTATATTATAGTTATGAGAAATAAGGGACAAACGGCCTTGAGTACACTGCCTATTTTTAGAGTGAAGTGTGTGACATACAACAAATAAACCATGTCGCCTGTATTCCCCGAATGGTGAGGCAGAGGTGTCCACAAGCGATCGATGCTACTGGGAATTTCATATTAATTTATACTTACAATACTATAAATAACTTAACTCGACATAGGCATCGAACGTGAGGACTTCAAGCGTGGTTATATATATTAATACTTTCACTGTAGGTATAGATTGAAAAGTTTTTCATTTAAAAGTAACGATATAGCAAGTTTACACTCATCATAACAGCCTCAGAGGTCCACTGCTGAACAAAGGCCTCCCCCATAGACTTCCACAAGGACCGGTTACATAGCGCCTGTATTCAACGGTTGCAAGTGACCTTTCCCAGGTCGTCTGCGGGCTGTCCATCTTGTTGGACGCCGTCCTACTCTGCGCTTTCCGGTGTTTACAGTATAACAGGCGCCAGCACGTCAAGCTATCCAAAACTGTCAAATGTTCCCAATTGAATATGAATCTTATCATTTTGTATTAAAGTTGAAAATCTATCAAAGAAATTTGGCAGATTGGGGTAGCTTGATGTAATAATTATTATCATCATGCCTGTATGGGGTTGTGCAGTGGTTTACTTATAATATAATAATATGTACATACAGTATACCAGGTAAATAGTTAAACTTAAATTAAATAAATTAATATCTACATATTTATACGGTAAGATAAATCTTATAAAAGACAAAGGCGCACTAAGAATTTAGATAATATACATATGAAATCTGATTTATCTACAGATATAGGTAAAGTTTAAAACAAAAATAATTAAAACTGCTCTAAAATATATAATTTAACAACAACTATTATTTTTCGTTTTGACCTTTGGATGGTATTTCTATGTTGGTATAATGCGACAGTGAAAAGTGCGCGGACTGATGACGCGAAAGATTTGACACGGATGCTCGTATTTTCTAAGCAACAACGTTTAAATTCGTAAAGAAATCATGTCAACCCCGCGGGGATCTTAAAGACAAATCGAATACGCTTTTTAGCACTCGTATGCCTTTTAAAAGAAGAAAAGTATTTTCACACGTCATGCTTATGACGGGAGCTGTCTATCAGGATTGCCAGTTCCAGCTCTGCTTCAAAAATATTTCCAGATTGTAGCATGTATGCTTCGTCAATTTATTTTAAAAGACAATTAATGTATACATACAAGACACTCGACTTCGAATCGATGAAGTTTTCATAATATGAACACTCGATTAATCTGACACATTATGGCAATTTTGTATTCGTTTGTCGATTCGAAAGGTAAATTGCAACTTGTTTAAGTTCTAGAGCAACTTCAATTCTTCAACAAATGCAGTAGCGATACTCTATGCTCCAACTGAACGATTACGTAAATCCATAAACATGTTGTATAATATGTTTTGGCGGAGTCCCCGCATAACTCCGGTATGAATATTACATAAAAGGCAAAAGGGAGCCAAGTCTGTCCATCGCTGACACAGCCACTCCACTGCCATGCGACGAAGCATTCGAGGCTAGGAGAACTGCGATTTCATAAGCGTAAAAATAAATAAGTAAAAAGTGTTATGATAAAAAGATGCAGTTTTGCATTCACTTCATGAATTTATAAGTTCATAACCATCCGAATATTGCAACATTTAAAATGATAGTGAAATACTAATTTCATAATGCTACCTCCTTAAGTTTATCTTTAGTGCCTGATAATTACGTCATTTAGTGTTAACAAGCGCGTCAGCTGAAGGTGACAAGGTGATTAAATAACAAGGTGGAGCAGTGTTAACGACTTTTCCTAAAAAAAAAATCTGTAGAAACTCGTAGTTTTGTGCCCGGAGACCTTAAATATACCGGTAAATTGTAGGTGCATGATATATGCAAATTATATTAGTACACGTGTACCTAACTTTTCAAAGATACAGGCGTGATGGTATGTTTTTATGTACATATTTTAAGGTGGTAGGCTCTGCTCATACTGCTGAGTTCGTCTGGGGTGCTACGGTCAGCAACAAAAGTCGCTGAACACTGCAAAATTTTTATAACATTACAGACCAAAACTTGTCAAGAGATTTTTTGTTATCATAAAGAGAAGATAAATATTTAATGGTCATCTATGCAATAATTTCGCACAACTTTCACAAGTCCCATTAAAGAAAATTTCCCAGAAAATTGCAACATGTTCAGCAACTTTCGTTGCTGACTGTACCACCGCATTTTCAAATATTCTGCCACTAGGAAATAATGTGCTAACATTGTGTTCCGGTTTGAAGGGCAATGTAGCCCGTGAAATTACTGGGTATATGAGACTTAATAACTCAGGTCTCAAGATGACGACGCACTAGTGTTACTACTGGCGTTACTGTGTTGCTGGCTGGCATCTGTAGGCTTCAGCTGCCGCTTCTCATCAGTAAGCTTATTCGTTGTATTACAATAAAAAAAAACAACTATGTTCCTTAGCATCGTGTTTCATATATTTTGTCATTTAATTTCAGTACGTTTAATATTTTATGCACACACTTATTTCCGCTTTCACAAATCCGCTTACTTCAAGGCCCTCAGTCCTTAGCCTCCTTTACTACCTTTTCTTTTGTGACAGATGTCAGCAAACCGAGAAGGGGAGACATATTAAAAATGCGTTTGAATGACCTAAAATGACTTTGAAAAGATTTATTCGCGCGCCTTTTTGTTATGAAGAGTTCGGCTTCTATTACTTCACATATTATTTTTGCGAATTACATATTTGATATTGCCTTCAACCTTGTGTGTTCTCATTCTTTCAAATACATATTTACATTTAAAATACTCTCCATTTGTTGTGCTCTTATTCTCTCTGTCACTAAATCGCTCTGTCTCTGTCATATATCAGCCTGATGAAAAGAGAAAACAAATCAAATTCATCGATTGGGTCATGGGATCGTCATTGTGGATCAAGGTCTTTGGTTAAAATCTTTTCTTCAAATCTTTTATTTAAAAAGGAGATCTTTTATTTAGAGTGGAAAATATTTCCATTTTCCGCTCTATACCTTTTTAAATTTCATTGCATTAATTAGTGCATAATAATCTTTTTGTATATTTTTGGCATTTTCCATGCTAAGATTTTAAATTTATTTAGAAAAGGAAAAATTCGACCGCGGGCAGGATTCGAACCTGCGTCTTCTGGTTAGGTACACCAGACGCTATGACCACTAAGCCACTTGCATTTCAATAGGTGTTACTGACGTCACCATAAAGACGTAAATTCAGTATGTGAAGGAAAAATTCGACATGACGGGTAGGTATCGTGGTGGCTTAGTGGTCATAGCGTCTGGTGTACCTAACCAGAAGACGCAGGTTCGAATCCTGCCCGCGGTTGAATTTTTCCTTTTCTAAATAGTGCATAATAAGATTACCTATATGAAATATTTTTATAGTCATACACACACAGGATACAGGTGTGTGTGTACACACACCTGTATCCTTGAAGGTTCCTAATCTCTTTGTCTGACATCAAAGACATTTCAATATTACGAGCAATAGACAACACAACACAAAATCTTAATCCTAATTACTATGGACTAGCACAGAATAGATTATCGTTCTGACATACTACGTACTAGTTACCCATAGGTAACAAATCGCTCTATCTAGTATGATACGCTAGCCTGACAAATAAAGAAATTATATCAAATCATGTTCAAAGATCAAGATATAAATGTACAGAGGCTAGTAAATCAAGCTACCACCCCAATCTGTTGAATTTCTTTGATAGACTTTGAACTTTAATTCAAAATAATGAGGTTCATGAAAATGAACCTTATTATTTTGAATTAAAGTTCAAAGTCTATTTGTTATTTGGACATTTTGACAGCTTTGGATAGCTTGACCTGCTGGCGTCTGTACTACCAAATAAATAAATAAATGTAATAGCTGTTGCCCGTGGTTTCACCCGCATCCAAAAGCCTATGTTCTTCTCCAAAGGTTAATCTATCTCTGTACCAAGTTCCATCAAAATCGGTTCAGCGTGAAAGCGTAACAGACGCACAAAAGAAAGAAAGAAAGAAAGAAAGAAAAATTTATTTTGCAAATATGGGTACAATATGAAGTTACAAATGAATAAAGTTCAGCCATATTTTACTGATCGGCATGCAAAAATAAAATATTAATGAGCGTTTAATGCTCATTAATAATCTAACATAATATAGTTTTATATAATATCTTTAATCTATAATATTCTATAACAATTAATAAATGTATATTTAATTAAATATGTATTTAAAAACGCACTATATACTATTATTACTTATTAGGTATTCGAGTCGGAAGAGAAAAGTCTTTTTCATTTATGAAATCTAAAATACTGTAATAAACTCTACTAACTAAAAAAATCCGCAGCTTACTTTTAAAAAGTGACAAAGGCAGTTCTCTCCAACCTTTAGGTAATTTATTAAATATAATAGGAGCCATACAGAAGACACTTTTGCGCATAAGGGCTGTGCCCGCGGAATGAAGACATATCCTACTGTTATCGCGCCTATTGCGCGGTATTACTTCATCTAACCGTTTGAAGCGATCCGGATTTGTTTTGACGAAAACAGCTATTTCCAAAATGTATAGACACGGCAAAGTGAGTATTTTATATTTTTTAAAGTAGGGCACGCAACTATCAGTAGGTTTAATTTTGAAAATTGAGCGTATGCATCGCTTTTGAGCCTTGAAGACCGTATCTTTTTCCGTTGAGTTGCCCCAAAAAATGACCCCATAGCGTAGATGGGATTCTGCTAACCCATAGTAGGCCGTAAGTAATGCCTCCACACCTATTATATGTGACAATGTGTGCAGGGCGTAGGCGGATGTACTTAATTTCTTACACAACATTTCGAGATGAGGTTTCCAATTTAGTTTTTTGTCTATATGGAGCCCTAAAAATTTTGTTGTTTCTACCTCTTCTATAACTAGGTTCTCATATTGTATATTTAGATTGCTCTTAGCATTATTCCGTTGATTGAAGTGTATTAATTTAGTTTTATTCAGGTTAATTTTTAAGTTATTGTCATCAAGCCATTTTACTATTAGTTTTATGGAATCATTTATGTCATTTTCATAGGTATCAATATTTTTGCAAGGTACTGTAAGTGTGCTATCGTCAGCAAATAGTGTCAAAGGTTGAGGGATACATTTTGGTAGGTCATTAATATATAATATGAATAGAGGAGGACCTAGAACGCTCCCCTGTGGCACCCCAAATAAAACGTTACGTTCTTTAGATTGATAAACAATTTCATGTTTACTCTTCATATTAATTTGGTTTATTTCAGTTATTTGAGTTCTATTATGCAAGTAAGATTTAATGAGACTGTTGACATTCCCTCTAATGCCATACGCTTCCAGTTTATTTAAGAGCGTACCATAATGCACATAGTCAAAGGCTTGAGTCATGTCACAAAACACGCCACAGACCGGTTGCCTCTTATCCACGCTATTTGTAACATTATCTAAAAAATCATAAATAGCCATATTAATTGTTTTACCTATTCTAAAGCCTTTCTGTTCTTTGCATATAATATTATTTTTTTCAAGAAATGAGTTTAATTCCTTGTAAATGTATTTCTCAAATATTTTTGAAATTATAGGGATGAGTGATATAGGCCGATAGAACTCCATTAGCTCCCTATCTTCTTTCTTGAACAGAGGCTTGACGATAGATACTTTTAGAGCATCAGGGTACACGACACAAACAGACAGAGTTACTTACGCATTTATAATTTAAAAAAAGTATGGATTTTTTCGACAAATACCTATAAACATTCATAATCATAATTATTGTAGGCAGTTGTCTCGGTAGCTTAGTTTGCTAAAGCATCCAGTGTGTTAACCGGAGGTACGCAGATTAGAATCCTGTTTGAGATTGATTTTTTCTTTCGCTAATATTTATAACTTTAAGTAAAGTTACATTTTCTCACAAACCACAAGAATCTTAAACTACGTGAGTTAAACTGGGCCTTTATGTAATGCAAGGAACATAATGCAATGTTACTTACGTGTGCAAGACTTCGGCTCGTCGCTCTTATCTCCACAGTCGTCCTCTCCGTTACAATACTTGTCCAAAGATATACACTGGCCAGTGTCACACAAGAGCTCGCTCATTCTACAAGGCATCGCTGCCCCGACATTTCTGGGAATTTTTTTCACTGGCACCACCATACTAATATCCGACAAAGTTTCTATACTATCCTCGTTAACAAAGTCCTCGTTTAAGTCCTGGGGACTGCACAGTTTTAGCGATAGCAACACTATTATGAACAAAAAAGTTCTATTGCTGGTCACATCTAGGGAACTCTTTGGGTGACACATTTTTAAGTCCCCAGTTGATTCACACGGTGTTTGTCACAACATTTTGCTCACGGTTTTCGCTTCACTGCGTCAGTACCTAAAACAAATAAAACATATATTATTAAACCTTTGCGTTTTCAAGTAACAGAACACATATTTCGTGAGCGACCTAAATACTGCAAAGCATCTACTTATTCACTGTTTCAAGTTATTTGAAACGTTTACCCCGAGCTTTCGCAGGAAGTCATTAAAATAATAGTAGGAAAATATTATGTTAATCTAAACGAAGCTAACAAACTTTCATGTAACTTTTACGTAACCGTTAACTTTGGAAGGATTTCTACGTAATCATAATTTTAGACATTTTGAAAGATACACTTTGTTTTGGCGTGAACTTATTGTTTATATCTAAACGTACTGCCCGAAGCGTTTTAGTTAAGCAACAGATTAACTAATTGTTATTATAATGTTGCTTACAGAAAGTTTAAAACCACGGTCATACTTGAAATTTCGATTCTACATTATAGGTTGTTTATATTAGATAAAGTATAACCAGTTAAAATTTTGTATGTGTATGTAACCCATAATGATAGATAATTAACCCAACTGCTAAACTAAAACAAACTATTCAGGCGCAACTGCAGAGTTCAAAGACCCCTTTCTATCATAATTCATAACACAATTCATCATAAAACATTGTCGAAACCTATTCTTGGGCTTTACTAAACCCAAATATCCATCATTTTTAATAATCATGGCATAAATTCTCATTCATTAACAATGTTCCAGTAAAAAAAACATAAAATCGTAAAAAAGAATATTCCAAATTGATTGAATATAAAATACTGATTGACGCGCAAAATATTAAGTAGCTACTATCAATATTTTAAACAAACTGTTTGGCGTTACTGGTAATTGGGAGCTATTAATGTATGAACGGTAGTGTACTCATTAATAAAATGATCAGAGTAATAATTAACATTAAGGACTTGTAAAACATGAATTGTAATTATGATGATTATGGTTTATAAATTATAATACTAAGTTCAACGTTTACGTGTGATATGTTAATACATACATACATACATACACTCACGCCTTTTTCCCATAGGGGTAGGCAGAAACTAAAGAACGCCACTTGCTACGATTCTTGCATACTTCTTTCGCTTCGACCACATTCATACATCTTGTCATACATACACGCCGGTTGCGAGTACTACGCACCTGACCTTTTTGAAGAACCTCACCAATAAGGTCGGTATAAGTTTTTCTAGGGCGTCCCCTCTCGGCGGTTCCACTGACATTCGCCATATAAATTCTTTTTGTTAGTCGCCTTTCATCCATTCTCTCGACATGCCCAAACCATCTCAGCATATTCTTCTCAATTCTCGTCACTACATCGTCTTTTAAGCCGCAACGTTCTTTTATCACACTATTTCTCAATCTGTCATTCCGAGTTACACCGCACATACTTCGCAGGGAACGCATTTCATGTTAATTGAAATAAAAATACTTTTCACTTAAAAGACAGGTAGACTCTTATCCCGTTAACCCCTGATGTTGTATAGGAGTTATAAGCACCGAATTAATCATACCATCATACTGCATCTACTATGATATAGTACAAATGGAAACAAATTAAGTAAGTGAAGTTTATTATGATATTATCATAATACGAGTTTGTTTAGGTTTTCAAACCACTGAATTGAATATAATTTCGTTAATTCTGCCCCTTTGCTGCCATTGCGTTGGTATATTCAGTATATTATGTATGTTTTTTTTATTAACAGGATCACTGATTACAATACAGAGATCATCATTAGATGATCTCAGTATTTCAAGTCTAAAAACCCCGGATATTAAAAAAGATTCTGACATTATTACAATATGAAGTTGATGCATATTTTTTTTAGTCGAGACTTAAATTGGATTGTTATATAACACAACAACACAACGACAATGTAAATGATAGGTTGTGTTTCTACAAAGAAACACCCTTACCATTTGCATTATCGTAATCCCACTATGAAACACTTGGTACCTACCCATCCGATTACAAATAAACATTTTGTTTAATCCTATTAGATCAAACGTACACACATAAATTTTGAACTTAATCCTCGAGTGCATACAAAACATAAATCGGTTTTATACAGCTTATTATTCCTTTTTCAAAAAGCGTCTGGCTTATTTACCATTTCTACCATCATGATTGTATTCCCTGAAGGGTTAGGCAGAGGCGTACCAATGTACACCCACAGTTCGCCGCTATATTTAGGTCCTTCCCATGTAATAATAGTTAATAATATTTACCATTTCCAAAACAAAAAATGAAAATTAGTTCCTATAGATATAATTATGTTTAAACTAATTAAAAGGCAGTTTTTATGGCATCAATCAACAAACATTAATGTAGTTCTTACACGCAAATATGTTTGTAATAGCGTATATTATATACTTAAATTATTTCGTGGCAAGGAGTCACTGGGCCCAGGAGTCCTGAAGGACTTAAGTATCGGATTGCTATGGATCGAAGCGGTGGAGGTACCGATGGTTTAAGAAAAGCAGGGCAAAGTGGGAGCAATTCCACTGAAATTGCAGCTCCACTGGGGAAGCATCTGCTCCTTGCAGAAAATCGAAGTGAAATAACACTGCTTTGAGTTGTGTTGTATTCCTGACGGCGAGCACGGTTGCCAGTGCTCCGCAAAGAAACGTTTTGTTGGCAGTAGGGGAACATTGACCGTTATACTGCCAACTCAACTGTTCCTCTTCCATTTTAAAGGGGTCGGCAACGCGCAAGTGATACCTCTGATGTTGCAAGGCTACAGTAACCGATTACCATCAGGTTGGCCGTATGAGTATTTCCCACCTTAGTGGTATAAAAAAAATGGTCCGGACCAACCTACTGGCCTGGTTTGCTCAGTAAGTGGGTCACTTACACTTTTACAGTACGAATTGAGATGGAGGTCCTCCATACCTACTGTAAAAGTGTTAGAAAATGCCTACGGCATTAAGACCACCTTTGTACACTTTTGTAGTTAGTAGGTAGGTAGGTATAACTAAATGGCGGCCCGTATGCAGATACCGGTCGCTGGTAAGTGGCAGCCATAGCCTATCAATAAATCAATCAAAATAGTTTTATTTTCATATAAACCATATACAGGCACTTATGAAATGTCTAGTCTAGGTGCACGGTTCCAAATTAGTCGTTTCCTATGGAGAAGAACCGGCAAGAAGCTCAATGGTTTCTCTTTTAAATTATTATCGTTGTTTACAATGATGTTCTTTATTCTTGCTTTATTCTTTATTGTACATACACAGAAAAAATAAAAATAATAATAACAAAATAATTATAAAACAATGTACAAAGGCAAGGCGACTTTAACTCAATTTGAGTTAAGTGATGTTCGATACAATAATAATTATAAATTGGATACTTACATGAGAGAACAATTTAGGAATGTTGCGAAGATTACAAATATAATATAAATATACAACTATAGACGCCAACCAGTAGTATTACTGGCGCGTTGTCATCTCAAGATCTCAGTTGTTAAGTTTCATGTGTCCAGTAATTTCATTGGCTACATTGCTCTTCAAATTGGAATACAGCATTGATGTTAGCACATTACTGCTAAACGGCAAAATATTAATTTGGTAATGTGGTGGTAGCAAACGATCTCAACAGCATGAGTAGAGCCAAATAACAATGACATACACACTATGTCGGCAGAATGAATTTTCAAGCGTATAATTATGTTATGATATGTAGTATGAATTTCGTTCATGGTTTAATATGTTTTGTGTTTTTAGTTATGTATTTATTATGTTTTAAATTAGATATAATTAAGATTTAAATAACACTATCGAATTAAATTATTTACCTGTAATAGTTGTAGATTATCCTTTAATTAAATTTTAGGTTTAAACGTCGGTGTTACTTGTATTTTTATCTCATCTCATCTAACTAAAACTGAGTGAGACAGAGTTACAAGCTGACAGCGTTTTTAGGCCATAAGCACTTTCACACCGACAGAGAAAAAAGGATCAATTCCCCGCAGTTCGTTTACAAATACTCATAATTCCCGAGCCAGCAATCCGAAGGCTCATGTAACAAAATCATAAATTAGTTCCATATACATTTCTTTATCTAGGCATGATCTAGCACTTACAGGTGCGCGATGTAATTTATGGTCTCCACACATGTCGGAAAGGGTGGGTGAATGTATTGCCCCACTTACGAGAGGTCGATTCTACTTCACACTTGCTGAGCACATATACGTTTGCGTTATATGATTTGTCCTTTGTTTTTGCTCCACTGGGTAGCGTGAATATTAACACTTACATTCTAAGTGATATTTATGTTTGACTTTATCATACGAAGTTGGACTAGTGACTAGATACAAAAGAACAACGACAAAATTAACACAATTCTCAAAAGACATTAGAAACTTTTCAGTAGATAAAATAACTCTGATAAAAGAATGTCTTACATCCATTGCAAAAGGGCTTGGAATTCTGTAAAGCTTGATCATTTCCCAGTTCAATGCTTTTTCTTTTTATATCGGGACACTTAAAAGTCTTCACTTCTTTCTATAGGTATCCTGTCTCTTTGAAAGAGTCTCAATAATTGTATTTATCTCGGAATAAGATACCATGTTAACAGTTTTATGCTCGGTACCGTCATAACGTGAACACAAATGTTCATAAGCGCTTGATGTAATCCGTCGCACCCTTCAGCGTTCAAATGTAAATTTTCCTAAATTCCTTTATTTCAATCCTTTAGCGAAATCAGAAATTCAAATCTCGGTTTTAATCTTGAACCGGGTTTTGTGAAAAATTATTATTATATGTTCATGTTATATACCGTCGGTATAGAGGGCTCTTTCATTCAAAATAGGTTTTCAGTATGAGAAGCACTCCGTTTCTGAAACATTGTTGAAACACCGTGTTTTTTTGTGTCTCAAACATGTTGCTCAAATCGTGGGCGATATTGTGGAATGAAGTAACTTAAACAGTACACATTACCTTTTAAATCTAAGAAAAAAAAGGCTTTGAATGAAACCAAATCTGAATCTACTATACCTAGATAACTTACAGGTCTATATAAGTACAAAATAGATTATATTCTAAATCTATCAAACTAAGGTATAATTTGTAAAGTATGCGCAAACAAAACAAAAACATAATGCGTGTTTCCACTTGTTTCATTAACTTTGTCGAAAACTTCATACAACCTGTTTCAATATCGACTTTAATTATATCCTATGATAAACGATTACAAAAGTACATGTACCTCGAAATATACGAAGGTCGTTTAATTAAACGTTGGCAGTAATTATAATAGGGGTGTCGCTCAATAAATTAGACATAAAAACAATGCTACGTACGCCTAATAAAACGGAAATTAGAAGCCGTAGCGTAATATAAGGCAAGAGTACGTATTAATAACCTTGCCATTTGCACAACTAGGCGTTTCGGAAGTCACCACAACTGTGACACAACAATGCAAATGAACGTAAAAGCAAATTTGTGTTCCCGAATGCAGAGCGCTTATAAAGGGTTTAAATTTGCAATTCTATTATAAAAGCGATGGAGATAATACGTTGAAATGTAAAACCAATTGGACGGCCCGTCGGGTGAGTATGTGGATAGGTAGATAACGTTTGAACTGTGAGCTTGGACATGACGCCGCATTTACTGCACTAAATCCCATTGATAGCTGAATTTTGCCGTGAGTGTGTTTAATTCTGTCATTCGTGATATTAAATTACGTCAATTTAATCAAATGTATAATTTTTGCTGCATAAAAGTACTTGCAGAATATTTCAAAATTACCAATCAATTTATTATGGCTTAGTTTATAGTCAGATTTATTTTTATTTTTTAGTATAGCGAAAAGTAAAACTTAGGCAAATCATTCCAGTTTTAGTTATGAACCTATTTACTCCATAGATACTTAAATTAACATAAATATAAGAAAAACATAACAACATTTCCGTTACCGTAAAACAATTAAAATTAACTTCGAGAGTAGGGATTTCCGGGTTGTAAAAACACTCGAATTGGGTCATCGATTCCTTAAGAGATAATTTGTAGGACAGTGATGAATTAATGACTAAATAAGCTTTGATAATGATCTGTAGCAAAAACTGTGAGCACGGAAGCCCTGGATACGATCGCCCCATAACAAATGAAGGCAGCGGTATAAAAATAATTGCGCTATTTAAATGCCACCTCAGTGCAAAGCTGAACAAATTGAGTCATTCTTATACTTTTTGTTTGAGCTGGGAACTATTTAATTATTTTACACAGGCTTCATAGTAAAGCTACCATGAAGCCTGGGGATGAATAAACATTCATACTCCTACAAATGATAATATAAAATTTTAACTCATCTAGTTAAAATTTGTAGTTTTCATCCTATACTTTGTTCTGTTGCATTCAAATTGAATCTCCAAGAGGCTAATGAAGCATTAAAATATATTTCTGTCTTTGTTATTTGTATGTCAATAAATCGAAACGGAACGAGTTCTTCTTCTATCGCGTCGGCATGAGCTCCTCAACAATAATTCATACCGAGGTTAAAACAGTAAGGCTGACTCAATGTGTGCCGGCCGATCATTACTCGATATTATGTAATACCTACTCCTCCTCCTCCTCATTGAGTCGTTCTCCTCACTGCTGAGGGTCGTGATCTCTATATAAGAGTTTCTTGCGAATGTTCCTCCATTTTGCTCTATTCTCTGCAACATGGATGGCGTCGCTCACTCTGGAGTCGAGTCTCGAACGGATCTGGTCGGACCAACGCATCGGGCTCCTCCCTCTTGGTCTTTTCCCTTCAATCTTGCCTGTCACAAGCAACTTTTCTAGGTTATCACCACGTTTTCTGGCTATGTGTCCAAAGAATTCAAGAATTCTCCAAAGACATGTCGTAGAGAGCCTGGTAGTTATATACCTACTAGTGTCTGTAGTAACTGTGTAGTGCTGTTGCTTGCGATGTCAGCATTACAAGTGTATATTATATCAAGATTTTCTCTCTGAAAGGAGTCCCATATCCAGCAGTAATGATGAACAAAAGTATTATACGAGTATTACCAAGGGATTTGACAAACGAACGCCTTAAATAAAAACTTCTCGCTAATTTTCTATTTTGTAAGCATTAATCGATACCTACATTATAAGTCATATTTTGTGCCGCTTATGACTGGGTCAAACATGGGACATTAAGTAGGCTAATGTAATTAGGTACATAATGGTACACTTTGTAATGTTTCGTGCTAAGGGCACTTAAAAAACTGCAGTAGCGTGGCTATGTACAATATAATGTGACGATTATGAAACCGTTTCTGTAGAAATGGTTACAAATCATTACGTACTTAAACTAAAAAAAATATTTAGTTTAAGTACGTAATGGCAACACAATATCAAGAATGTAAAAAGTTTCAATAAGTTTAGAAAGTTGTTAGTAAGATTGTCTTGATACCAAAATTGTATAGAATCCAGCGCACACGCAATCATATTATCTATCAACGTGCTGATTGGCTCATCTTTTTATAAAGAAAGAAAATTTATTCCATCAGTTTAGTTCATGAAGCAGAAGAAAATTAAATACGATGTAAGGGAATAAATGATCGATCAAGACTCACGTTGATAAAATTTAATTTTTAATGATATTTTTTAAATAAAAAAATATATATTTATATACTCTGTGATATCAGTAATTTACTAACACCTTTTGCCAGGGTCTACCTTAAAAAGTGAAATCTCATGCAATATCATATCATATATTCAGTTCTAGATGCAGAAACACATAAGTACCTACCTAGTTACTTTTTCAATATTCGTTTTATTATAATAGATTCAAAATTTAAGATTAAAAAAATGTCCATGTCTATTGAAAAAAAGAAATCTGTCTTCAAGCATTTTATTATGTATACCTTCAAAACCAACTCATGATGGACACCAACCAAATTTATATTGGAATAACTAAGAAGTAATTACTATAAAAAAAGAAACATCGTTAATACGTAACATAACAAAAAAAAGTACAGTCGAATTAAAACATCTTCGTTTTATGAAGCCGGATAAATAAACAGTGCAACTTGAGCCCATTCATGTTGATGAAGTATTGATTTCTTTTAAAACGTCTGATATTGTTCCTGATATTTTAAAACAAATGGACGAAAGATGAAGCATTTTAGTGAATAGGATACGAATAAAGCTAGGTTTGATTTCCTAAATGCAAACAGCATTCCTCTTTGTCATCGAATCGCAGTCAGCCACTTCAATTAGGTCGTCGCCCGCGTACCCCGAGGCAACGCTGCGCTTGTCCGTGAACTATTTTATTAACTTGCATAAATTCAAATATTCAGTAACAGATTGGAACAAGAACTTAAAGGGCTACGTGGTTAAGTAATTTCCACAATGGATCTACAACGTTAAGCTTACCGCGGTCAGTTTACAGATGGGTTTATTGTTATAATATCGATACTCCTCTGTGCACGTTACGGTGTCGGATCCGGTTTGCGATACGAATAATCGATACTGGTAATCAGAAGCCCTTAAATCCATCAGTACTGGTTTATCCTTTGGATATTGTCGATGATACTGCAATACCGTGTAACTAATACTTAACTGTAAGGTCTAACTGGCTATAATGGCTTGACTATTCGATTAC
The DNA here is from genome assembly GCA_964056405.1 of Acronicta alni. NCBI lineage: Eukaryota > Metazoa > Arthropoda > Insecta > Lepidoptera > Noctuidae > Acronicta > Acronicta alni. The sequence continues at coordinate 7,157,004 of OZ043927.1, read as the reverse complement.
CAGGTCGTGCAAAGTGTTTTTGGGGTTTACTATGAAATTCTCAGTAGCAGCTTGGGGTTTGGGTTTGTGCCTGGCTGATCGTACTAGGCTCGCCCCCTATTACATTGGACACATATTTTTTTTTTTAAACCAATCAGGTGGCAAACAAGCATACTGCCCACCTGATGGTAAGCGGTTACCGTAGCCTATAGACGCTTGCAACACTAGAGACCGACCATGCCGACCCTGTCACCTCTTTCACACTCTTTTTAACAACCCCATGCTATAGTCTCTGGGGAAAACCTGGACCGGGAGCTGATTCCACAACCTAAGCGTGCGTGGGAGAAAATGCCTCTAGAATCGCACGATATGAGACCAAAGTGGTTCCAGGGTATGTGTATTTATCTCTTTTTATTAACTCTCCACACAAAATGATTTCTATTATAAATACTATCCAAAATCCTTTCCTGGAACTCAATCTATTTCTACACCAAATTTCATCTCAAATCAGTTGAGCAGTTTAAGCGTAAAGAGGTAACAGACAGACACACTATCTCGTTTATAATAATACTAGCGACCCGCCCCCGCTTCGCACGGGTGCTATGTACAAATAACATACATATAAACCTTCCTCTTGAATCACTCTATCTATTAAAAAAAACTGCATCAAAATCCGTTGCGTAGTTTTAAAGATTTAAGCATACATAGGGACAGAGAAAGCGACTTTGTTTTATACTATGTAGTGATAGTGATAATGATATTAAGTATGGATTAACAACTACCATAAATTTAGGGATGTATTCACCAACTGACACATAAAAATAAGGAGTGTACTGATATCCTAGGGTCACAAGTACCCTTACGGCTCCCGCGTGTAACCTAGGTTCCCGTCTGTCTTCAACGCAGTAAGCCGATTCAGTTGAATAAGTTCTGCCTGTGGTTTTGGAACTATAAATCATGTCTTATTTATAAACAAGACTAATGATTTATGGTCTGAAAACTCCATCTATTATTTTTATTTATTTATTTAACATTAGAAAATCAACAGCTACAATTAATAATATCAATATAACGCGATAAAATCCGTAAAAAGTAGTTTTATTTTAAAATAGTATGTTTTAATACCTAAAAGTAATGTTATTGATTATTTTGAATTTAAATGACACACAGAGTTCAAAAGCAATAATTACTGTCCATGCCACCTCCGCTAATTTGAATGACAGCTGGAACGAGTGACATAACAGTATCAAGCATATGCGACACTCACACAAACACGTCACTAAGCAACATAATTCATTACATAACGTATGGTGGCCATAAATCGCGACAGTTGAGATGGGTGCACCTTCCGCACGTCACAATCCTACTCAATCCTAAGTGATAGTTTCTGTCTACTTCTGCTTATAGACGGTAATTAATTATATCCTCTTATACGATCTTACTTCAACTTTGTGGAGCAAACCATTCCTGTTTATTAATGCCGACCATTATTCAACGGCAACCGCAGATGAGGCAAAGCGAAGGAAGATTCTTGAAATATATTCATCTTGTCTCGTTAAAAGTAAGTTGAGTTGGAAACTTGACTTTATGATAGTTGTCGTTTGTTTTTAATTCTTCAATCCGATAAAACTGTGTCGTTTCGCAGTTTGTTTTATTATTACTTACAGCATTTTTATGTGTGTGTGTGTCGAATGTGAGTCTACGAGTGTGTAATGTACAACTTGTCCATTGGTCAATTAATTTCACATTATAATAAATTTATTGCAATGCTGTTAAAATTTTAAACGAGAATGTTAAAACCATACGTTTCAATTATGCATTGTGAGCACTCGTATCTTCGCTTTAATGAATATACACAATGAAATATTCAATTTGAAATGATGAACCACTTATTTCTGGATGATCTTAAAGGATCTGAAATTCATTGAAAACCCTTCAGAGGGTTTTGTGTGTGGTTTTTAATGAATTTGAGACATCACAACACGTTATATTGTGTCTGATAATTGTTGAACAGGCCTGTGGAGAGGCGAGGTGTGTTGCCCCTCCAACCAAAGGGAGGATCCTCCAACCAGGCGGGTGTTGTGCCTGGCGGGCCACGGCCCGACGGTTGATGTCGGGCGGTTGTATATGTGCAACTTTCGTTGCGAATGTTGCTTGCGCGATTCAGGACTTCGTAGTTGCGCGGTAGATGTCGCTACAGGCCCAATATGAAAATATTATTAGGTATAAAATACATATAAAAACGAAGTGATAGCCTAGTGATACGTTAAAGTCAAAGTTGAAGTCAAATATTTTATTTCAATTAGAAAATATTTCATTAGGAAAACATCGTGAGGAAACCTGCATGCCTTAAAGATTTTTCTCGACAGTGTGTGAAGTCTGCCAACCAGCACTAGGCTATCATGGTGGAATACAGCCTTATCTCTCTCAATCTGAGAGGAGACCCGTGCCCAGCAGTGGGACAGTATATGGGTTGATGATGATACATATAAAACTTTATAAATATACTTATAAATTACTATTACTACTTTATAAATAAATAAGCTGAGCGTACTGCAATAAAAGCACTGAATCACACTATCCCGATTGTTTACAGGTAATTTTAAAATATTATAGGATAATAAAAAACGCATTTCTTTACTACTCAAGTGCAGTTTTTTCATTTACTCGACATCATTAAACTGAACGTATACTGTAATGTACGAGTTTATATTGACCCACTGGCCATATAATTTTATTACTTATAAGTGGGTAGTACAATAAAAGCCAGTTGTTTGCTGCATAGCCAGCGAGCTCTGCGCCATGTTTCCTGAATACTAAACAGCGTGAAATGTGACTTCAAGTATTATTTGCTCAATAATTTACTAGCATGTTGATTAATAATTTCAATATAAATGGAAGCGTATTGTGTTGGGTTTTGTTCAGTTGTTCAATCGTCATCATTATCAGATTACGAATTTCTAGCTAAATGTCAAGCATAGCAATAATAGCAAAATTGACATAATTCAACCACTCCATGACAATGATTCTAATAATGATTTTAATACAATTGTGTAACAGGATCTATCTAATTGTGGGTAGTTGTATATAATGTTGGCACTAAAGGATGAATAGATTAGTCGGGTCGCCATTTTGACGTTAAGTAATTACTGTCAGTTGTCAAGACATTTTGACATTACTGAATGCATATTGAGAGTTAAGAAGATTTCACCAGGCTATCACAACTTTTTTTAAATAAGAGCAAAGTTGAACTCTCTTCCATTTTACTTCAATGTTGTTTTAATATTCAAATTACTTTTTCAAATAGAGCACAAAGTCAATAAACGATAACATAATCCCTTAATCCTCTGATAAAATCTCTTCTAATTAAAATTAAGCCAAACAATCAATTTAACTTCAAAATAGAAAGTTCCCGAACCTTCGATACATAATTAGGCTGAGCGTACAATAACTTAATAGGGTCCCGAAAGTTTCTTCGTTAGATTCACTCCCGATAGTATCGTATGCAAATTATCTAAATGCCTCTACGTCCGACCTGAGAGCGAAATACCCTCTGCATTCAGTTAAATCCCTGATGTAGGCCAATCTCCGTACAAATAAGTTTCTTATTGAAAACCGAAGCTGTGTAGTAGGTACATTGAGCTTTGTATCAGTCGGGCTGAGTAAATAATTTGTTTGTGATTGAAATTTGAGATTGCCGGAGGGGAGATGAAGATTATTTGGATTACAAATTATTAAAAAGAATGACTGTGTAATCTTGGATGGGGTGAGAATCTTTTCTGTCTTTATATTAATTTGTACAGAGTAATATAGTAAATCAGAGTTGTTAAATGTTTGGTAGAGACTAAACCATAGTTACTTTACTGTTATGCCTACAAAATAATAAATACAGTTTATGTCAGTTTAAAAGAATTGTTATTATAATTATTCTCACATTTAAATTTTTTTTACTCGCCACTACAATACGTGATTTTTCTCATAGTATAGACAAAATATGTATTTACAAGACCCTCCCGCCAAAACACGGCAATTCCATTTGCGAAGCTTCAATGACAATATTTTTTGACACAACAGCGAACGCATTGTACTTCATTAATCAAAAAATCTTCTTAGCAGTAAAAATTTAAATGAATGCAGATTTTCCTTTACAAATTTCATTTCGGGGCCCTGTCACTGAGATCGTTAGCCTTCGCATTTCCTTCGTAACGAAGTGTTCTTCTAAGTTGTTATTCCCAATTCTCTACGGCATGTTAGGCAAAGTAGGAAGGCATCTCTTGAAATTATTTTTCTGCTCTGAATAAAGCCCGTTGTATTTTTAAATACGTTGTCTTTGTACCTTTACTGAACTCTGTTTTTGATTAAAATTTCATAACAAATAAATAACTTCTTTCTTTATTCGAGCCTTTTCCCAACTATATTAGAGTCGGCTTCCAGTCTAACCAGATGCGGCTGAATATCAGTATTTTACACGAAGCAACTGTCATCAGACCATCTCAACCCAATTTTTGGGTAATAATGATACCCTGATACTACTGGTTGTCAGACTTTTTAGGTTTCTGACTACCACTAACAATTGTCATAGGTGCCGGGACCGACGGCTTTACGTGCTCTCCTACTGACCGCGACTAGCCCAACTTAACCTTGTAGATCGGTTGATCAGCATAGTTATGACTAAATTAGTGAATTTGTTGGATGTTGATTTCAGGCATACCAAAAAGGAAGCTTCAAATTATACTATTTTTAATTATATAATTATGAATACACTTTAAAATTATTTGGTATCTAGCTGCATCGACAACAAAAACATCCCTTGATAAGACTTGTAAAAACAGAAACAAAACATCCATACAAGTATTTTCCCTCAAACTCTGTAATATTATATAAAATTAATGACCCTTCAGGCTGTCCTAACTTTATTATAATCTCTTCAGTGCGCAATCGCGCAACCAACCACATGATCCAAATTACGCGGACGATGGAGAAAAATAGATCGACATTTTTCATCAGCAAACTTTGGTAAGCAACTTCCTGAGCGAGCCATGTCTTCTTTATTAAGCCTGATAGAAGATATATTACATATCTAATACCTACGAGTTTCGATATATAGCTACTAACTATCCACAAACCCAAAGGAAGTACGATAGCAGCATAATAGGCGTAGCTCCCGCCTATAAAGATAACGTTCCGTTTCGGTTACGCCGTTGACCGACGGAACGCTGACATTTTTCTTTACTTGCAAACTAAGATAAAAAGAAAATATTTCGCGAGTAAATCCCAAAGGATGCCATATTTTCCTTATTTCAAATATATTTTACGTCACCTCAATTCGACAGCATGCAAAAAAGTTATAAAGAACCTTCCTTGAAACTTATACGAATTAATGTTGTGGGAACAAGTTATCTGCGAATAATTTTCTGTGAAATTATGGATTGCTGAAGGGCGCTTTATCAATGACTGGGTAATATATCGTTTCTCGTCTTATATTTTCCTGAAGGAAAGCAACTTCGTCGTGAATTTAGGTTCATGAATTTTCTCGTTCGGTACAAGAAGATATTTATGATATATTATTTATTATCACGGTACTCTTCGTGATAATAATGTTTCGATCATGTAACATAACAAATTATAACTACTAAAACTTCAATTTATTTTTTTATCTATCTCGTTCAATGATCTCAGTTCATGGCCACTGAAATCAGTCTGTCTTTAAAAGTATTTTTCTTTTTTTTATACTACTAAGGTGGCAAACAAGCATATGTCCCACCTGATGGTAAGCGGTTACCGCAGCCTATAGACACTTGCAAAATCAGGGGTATCACTTGCGCGTTGCCGACCCTGTAAATCGAAAAAGTAATAGCTGGGGTGGCAGTATAAGGGTCAAAGTTCCCCCACTGCCAACACAACGTTTCCTGGTAGAGCACTGGGAACCTTAAACATGACAGTACATTTAACTATTCCCACACTGTTTGTTATAGAAACTCCAAGATACACACAAGTCACATATCATGTTCTTTATGGCCATTTTCCTGGTTCGTATTCGTGACTCAATAACACTCCTGCCGCGATAAACAAATAAACTCGCCGTGTGTTCCACACTTTCCGGTCAGTTAAAACATTTCTAACAAATAGACAGTATAACAGCGATTACGACGATTACCGAACAAACAACATTCAAAGAAATACGCGCAACATGAGAAAAACATGAACCCCACAATTTTCACAACAAACAGAATATGTTGGACACGCTTCACTTGTTCTGAGCAGTATTGTATTTTGTCGGCGGCCATCATTGTGTTTTCGAGCATTTGTTTCCTTACGAAACGGCAGTTAGGAATATTTATTGGATGAACTTGTGGCGTGATGTCGCTTTTTAGCCAATTGTAGCCATTTTTGTATCTCTACCCAATAGAGTTAGATATATAGAAGGTAATAAAAGTTTCGATGGCAATTTCGATTCAGTTGAACAATCGCTTTGCTATTTTTATATATAGTTACCACTTCAAACGATTGTTCAAAAATGTATATACGTGAACACGGTTTACCACTCGTATACCTATTTTACTGGTACTAACTTTAGGGAAGCATTACGGGCTATAGTTTCTACATCTGAAATTCTAAACCGTAATGGATTAACATATTTAAATGAGAGCAGAACGTGACGGGTATACTCACTAGTACATAGAGCTAATCTCGTTTGACGCGCTGGTAATAGTTTGCTCATAATAATTACGTATAAAAGGACCACATATCTAAATATGGAAGGATCTATGGATGTTTGATATACATGTGATTATCAAGCAATTTTTAAATAAAAAAGGAAACCCGCAAAAAAGATAGCAAAAAAAAAAAGTATTTTATCAAAACACTTAAACGCTGCGCCAATCATTATAATCCCGTATAATCCAATTAAATCTGTGAGAGCTGCCATCAAAAAGTCTTATTAAAGTTTTACAACCCATCTTATGACGGACAGGACTTATGCAAATGAGTGAAGGGTGTACAAACGGCTGTGTGTCCTGGATTAAAGGGGACGGTTCGAGTCGGTCTGTTTTTACAGCGCCACATGGTGTCAAGGGCTTTTAAACAAAACAAGCAATCGAGGGCGCGGCAGATAAGTAGCTAAACGGTCTCATTTACTTTTTGGGTCTATAGACTTCACTAGCCTGCGGGTTCGCGTACTTGCTTAGAGGATTAGACGGAAAGCTATGAATGAATCCCAGTCTATGATTAAGCTGACGTCAATAAAGTATTTTGTAATTAATAATTATACTCTGTTTCGGTGTCGCTCAATAAAAAAATCGTACATTGTAATAAATGATTTTTATTTTTATAAATATATGTTTAAAGACACTTTTACTAGTCAATAATAGATGGCGCCGGTATATCGTAGAGGACGAGCTTTAAGAAGTAACATTGAAACAAACTCAGAGAATCATGGTGTAAAGTCCAGACGGTAACATAAAGGCCTTATTAAAAAATTCTTAGTTAACCTCTACACATTTGAACATATATCTGTATAAATCGTCACATCACTGGAGTGAGTACTTTAATACCCACTGAATTGTAAATTTTAAGGATTTTTGCAACAAACTCAATATATACAGAAAAAAAACTTTTGTTTTACATTAAATCAGAAGCAAAATCTTTATAAAAAAGCTGGCAGTTTATGTTTTCGCTCGTCCTTCGTATCTTACCTAGACTTTTGTCTTAGTTTTCGTGGCGACGTCCGCTAAGATATTTTCCAGCGAACCACGCCTGTGGTAAAAGTATATCGTTTCTAATCTTCCCTTGCTTTCAAGGCTTTGTTTTAGAAAAACCTCCCCTGGGCACCACGTCGTTCCCGCCACCGTCTCACTGGCTTTAAAGTACATTATCTATGTCAATACAGTAAAACGGGTGAGCTGTTTTACGAAAACATTTTGCTATATCGCGTGTATCCCTAAAATAAGGAGCCGTGTGGGAACCATTAGGTAAAGATTTCTGTCCCACAAACAGCCCATAATATGGGTATATCGTTACGTAACCCACTCACAATGTATTTTTTCCGAAACACGATTTATCGGATATGGTATTACGGCTTATTTTTCACCAAAACAAATGTGACATCCATGGTTGATAGGATTATCTATTGTGACGCGTTAGTTTTGGGTCTGCATGAAAAGGTAGAATAAAAATATCTTTGTTTGCTTAACACAAGGTTATCCGATTTGTTAATCAATTAATGTTTTAAATACTGGATTACAGGTAGTAATAAATTCAGTATTGGTATTCTAAGTTAAGATAACATTGTTTTGTTGTTATAAAATATAAATGACTTAGATAAGGTATGCTGCTTCTCCCTGAAGTCCTTACTACGAGTGCGTTTCTAGTGTTTACTCGCAGCGATGTATTCTAGTAATGTGTTCAAACGATGGCTTCCTAGGCGATAACAGTACATTTAATTCCCATCCAGCTCATGTATACGAAGACTTAATTCAAGTCCATTTCACTACTCCGTACTCCAAATAAAATTAGTGCAAACAATTTAGCCAGAGTCGTCATTGGGTACAGCCAAATGATTGTTTCGTCTAATACTGTTATTTCCAACTGAATACCAGCACAGACGGCTACTTACAGTTAGCGTAATCCGGTTTAATCCGGTACAAAGTAAGTGCTCCTAATACGGACACTATTTCACGTAGATAATTGCTTGGCGAACGAAGCGGGTCGCCAGATTAAGGCCGGGTGCGACAACACTGCGCGAACACTCCTTTTAATACAAGGATTTACTTTCATAATGTTATTTGTTCAGCGTTTTTTAATAATAAAATGTAGGATGAACTGAATATGTTAGTATTCTAGTGATACTTTAATGGCTAAAAGGGGATGCGTTTGGGCAACTGTAATCATCATTTGGATTTGCGCAAAATGACTTTTTAATACCTTATAATATTTGTATTGCTATCCTGGAAAGCTTTCATAATCATAATAGGAAATGCCATTAATGTATGAATATTAGTATAGACGTGTTTGTATAACTGTTACAATAAATATTTGATTCCATTCCGGTGATAACATAAATATTACGATGTAAACTTTCTGTTGGGGTACCAACATAGGTTCACAAGTTATGTTCTGTTCTATTATACTATCGAAGTGGTATTGCACCATACTAAAGACTCTTTTCTCCAGGCCTATTCTGTTAAATTAATAGTTCGAAATAACATAAAGTTCCTATTTAGCTACTTACGATTAATATCAAATGTTATTCTCCTAAATTAACAAACAACTCTGTAACGTGAAAAGTTTGTACTAAGATTGAAAATACTGAATCGACATTGATATTAGATTGTAACTATATTTTAAATAGTATTTAATTGTCAGAATTAGCTCTCTGATTACATTAAAATATCGGATCACGTTGTAGTAGCATTACAAAATTATAATTAAACTTAGTCGAAATATTTGTAGAAACAAGTAGGTATTTAAGCAAACAATAGTTCGTTATAAATTCATCACAATCTTCTAAACCTAGTAACAGTTGGCGTAATAAAAGTCTATCTTAATTCAAATTTAGAAAGAGGGTTCTATTCATAGAAATGCAAAATAGGTAGATAAATACCCATTGATCCCTTGTTAAAAAAATCAATACGAAACATTTAGGGCAGGACTATTCATACGTGGGGTATTTAAAATTCAAATAAAGTTTTCGCTCGCTCCTCCCAATTCATGCCGTTTGATTACTGTTTTGATTACAAAGGGCGTCCATTCGTCCCTGCGAGGGGTCCGTGCCCGGTCAGTTGATCGATGACCATCGCCCCGGGGTTATTTTCCACGGTTTTTGTGTATTTATGATCAAAGCTGATATAAGTGGTATGAAAATTTATTGTGTTCATGCTTACTCGCTTCTTTGCTTGAAGATATTCAGGCCGGAATACCTTCAAGCAAAGGGAATATCTAAATATTCGTTTGGGTCCACTTTATTTGTGTTTCTCTTTACATATTTACCTAGGTATATAGACCTAATGATGATTTCCGGGTATTTTTAATTTGAGATGGATCTGGATTGTTTTATATACTTTTAAGTGTTTAGATTGAGTTTTCTGGTTTAAATCATTTTCAGAAAGCCGAATACGTTAATAAAATTTCTAATAACGTTATGTAAGGCGAATTCTAACTTATATTTCATAATAAAAAAATTACACAAAAACACTGTCGAAACATGAGACCTATTTAAAAATGTATTCATAGACACAAAAGTGCATATTGATGTCAACCAAAAAGGCCAGTGACATCATAAAATGTAATTCAATATTTTCTGCTGGCAACTTCATTATCTTCTTTTGAGTCATGCATAATTCATACCGAGGTACATTTACGCAAATAATAAGAGTAAAAAAAGTTTGTATTTTTTAAACGACGTTTTCTGAATGTAATAGAACATTCTGCTGCTGGTCGTAAAGACCACCCAGCGTTTTTAATTACTGAGTAAATAGCAGGGTTGCTTTTATTTTTCGAGACTGGCTACCCTGTATACATAGCTGTTATAAAAGGCTTTTAAAAACTTGACGAGCAAGGCACTGTCTTATTATAACATATCTCATCAGTATAATAATAATCAAGATTTAGCCTTTTCTAGCAAAGAGAATATTTTTATAGCAAATAGCCTAACCCCTCTCATTCTGAGAGAAGACCCGTGCCCAGCAGTGGGACAGTAAATGACTGAATGATGATGGAAATAAGTGATGCGTTCTCTGGATTTCCTCATTGTGTATATGAGGAAATCCAGGGAACTCATCTCATTATCATCGTTTAAGCTTGAAACTTTTCTGTGGTTATGACCTTCGTTGTACATGACATGACAAATGGCTGCTACGTCCTAAAAATAAAAAACAAGTGATAGCGAATTGGAATATTAACTGTCCACTAAAATCATTGATATTCGCTGAAATGTCTATTTCAGCCATATCTCGATATATCTCTACAGTTAGCCTATTGAACTGTTGAGCTGAATAGACAAAACTATCGTTACATTATATCGATACAGCTCCCACGAGTAGACACATATTTTTATGTCAGTTTTTTAATATAAAAATATTGTGATTTATCATATATTGCTCTACCTACGGAAACTGAAATTCTCAAAGATATAGGCTTCGTGAACGTGGGTGGTTGACATTATTTCCTTTAGTATTTATAAGCTATTCAAAGCCTCTTTTTAGCAATAATTATGATGTCATCATATTGAGTCACGAGTGACGGTATAAAAGGTGGAACCACACTGTTATATTATATATCTATTTGTAGGATATATTATTATTAGTAGTACAGAAAGACTATTTTTAGTCTATAAAATAAATATGGCACTTCGACTGAAATAAGACCTCCGTAACTCAACCTCAAAACTAATTAAAACAGAAGTAATTTTTAAGGAGGTGCTTAAACAGCTTTTAATTTACAACTAGGTACTGTACACAAATCTGTCATCGTGTATCTCAACTGCGTTTTAAAAAGCTCAACAAACAGCCATGGCGCCACCCATCAGTTATCATGATAAAACCATATAAGCCGGACGGCGTCGAGAAATGAAAACGTTTTACAAAAATTGTTTCATGGAAACCATTTGCTCTATTGTACAGCAATAACTTGTAACAGTAATACCTGGAAACTGTATACCAATTGTCGGAAATAATCGTTTAAGTGAATACACACACTGAAACGTAATCTCGTTTAGTTATATCGATATACCTACGTGTTATGTAAATCAGTTTTTTCAGCATGCAGTTTATTTTTAGTTTTGTAGTTTTTAAACAAGCTTTTTTATGAAAGTTTTTTGGTGACTAATTATTATTTAGTTAAGTTTGATTTTTTTCTTGAAAAAAGTTATAATTGCAGTTTCAAAAGCATATGATTTTATATTCATCTAATTGAATAAAGCATTTGAGTAGTAAATTCATCATCAACGCATATATACTGTCCAACTGCTGGGCACGGGTCTCCTCTCAGGATGAGAGGGCTTAGGCTATAGTCCACCACGCTACCCTAATGCAGGTTGGCAGACTTTACATACCGTCGAGAAAATCTCTCAGGCATGCAGGTTTCCTCACGATGTTTTTCTTTACCGTTTAAGCGTGATAATTAATTATAAATCCGCACATAAATAAATTATAAATGAATAAATATTTTTGGAACTTTGACTTGCCAGTCCAATGGTCATAACTCATACCACTAGGCCACTGCTACTGACTAGTTAATTAATCACATTCAAAAAGAAATCGAATTCGTCTTGAAATTAATCATTGGACTTCGATTTTGACATTAATAATAATATTATAATAATAATAAATGTTTTAAAGTTATTTAGAAAAGGAAAAATTGGACCGCGGGCAGGATTCGAACCTGCGTCTTCTGGTTAGGTACACCAGACGCTATGACCACTAAGCCACCGCGACTCCTACCCGTCATGTCGAATTTTTCCTTCCCATACTGAATTTACGTCTTTATGGTGACGTCAGTAACACCTATTGAAGAGCAAGTTTTTGCTTTTTCAACCGACACAACTTACTTTACAGTTAGTTCAATGTCGAACGATGCCACCTTACCTTCTAACTATCTTTTTGTATATTTTTCGCATTTTCCATGCTAAGATTTTAAAGTTATTTAGAAAAGGAAAAAAGCTTAGTGGTCATAGCGTCTGGTGTACCTAACCAGAAGACGCAGGTTCGAATCCTGCCCGCGGTCCAATTTTTCCTTTTCTAAATAACTTTAAAATCTTAGCATGGAAAATGCCAAAAATATACAAAAAGATAGTTAGAAGGTAAGGTGGCATCGTTCGACATTGAACTAACTGTAAAGTAAGTTGTGTCGGTTGAAAAAGCAAAAACTTGCTCTTCAATAGGTGTTACTGACGTCACCATAAAGACGTAAATTCAGTATGGGAAGGAAAAATTCGACATGACGGGTAGGAGTCGCGGTGGCTTAGTGGTCATAGCGTCTGGTGTACCTAACCAGAAGACGCAGGTTCGAATCCTGCCCGCGGTCCAATTTTTCCTTTTCTAAATAACTTTAAAATCTTAGCATGGAAAATGCCAAAAATATACAAAAAGATAAATGTTTTATTCACAACCCTTATTAAAATTGGTCTTATTCTAAGGTCACGACATTGGGTTATTTTCATAGGGTACTGTAGCTGGGGCTTATATTTGGCAGATAAAGTATAGGTATCCCTGACTCCGAAACTAGGCATAGCCTGTATCTTCAGAGCCAGAGGTTCCTTCTTGGGGTCTTGTCAACCGTTACAATACTAAGCGGTTAGGTAAACAAAAATAAAATTATGCAGCAAAGATGTAATAATAATAAATGTAAAAGGGTTATCTACTAGTAACTGAAATGAATTAAAAAGTTTACGAAAAAAGAAGTTCACACAGTACATTCTCACTTACACACAAACCATTTACACAGATATCCAGATTCCGCCAATGCCAAAATGGCCACATTGGATTCCGTTGGTGACATTACTGTAGTCTGACCCCTGATTGCTTGAAAGCCGTTACTGTCGCTGCATTGACCTACTGACTCCGAGATCGATGTCTCTTGCCATCTAACACAAAATTAAGTTATGTACGCTAATAATTCAATTCTTGGGATGATGGAATTATGAGCTGAGTGTGTTGGCGGATTAAGATGGCAGCGTGTGGTACTGTTATGTATATGAACTCATACGTTATATTGTGTTATCATTATTTCTACATTTTAAACAGTTTAAAAAGGGAGGGGCTCATGTTTTCCTACGGGTTATTTTTTATAGATATTCCTCTGTTCTGTGTCAGGGTATCAGTATTACCCAAAAAGAGTTGCGAAGTTCTGATAGCAGTCGCTTCGTATAAAATACTGATATTCAGCCGTATCTGGTTAGACTGGAAGTCGACCCCAATATAGTTGGGAAAAGGCTAGGAGAAAGAGATACCCTCTGTTCTATACATAATAAAAAGTAACATCAACCCATATACTGTCCCACTGCTGGGCACGGGACTCCTCTCATATTGAGAGGGATTTGCCTTATAGTCCACCACGCTGGCCTAGTGCGGGTTGGCAGACTTCACAAACCGTCGAGAAAAATCTCTAAGGTGTGCAGGTTTCCTCACGATGTTTTCCTTCACCGTTTAAGCGAGTGATAATTAATTATTAATACGCACATGAATTCTAAAAGTCAGAGGTGCGTGCCTTGGGTTCGAACTCGAAACCTTTGACTTGGCAGTCCAATGGTCACACAGCTAGGATAGCCTAGCGGTGCCCTGCCTTTATAATAAAAAGTACACATTTTATTTGTTTGTTTCAGATTTTGAAGCCGTTTTCGCGGTTGAGCCGATCTAGCAGGTAAGTATTTTGAAATCATAATAGCTGACTACCTACAGATTTTTATTGTTTTCGTTTTATACATGTAAGATATATGCTACGGTATACGCAATGTCTTATCACACTTTCATTGTGTTTAATGAAATTGTCTTGTAATTATTTATAATTAGGTAATTATAACGCAATTATTCAAAGTATTTATTTTCAGCGTATATTATATACGCTATATTTAATATATAAAGAAACTTTATTCTCAATAAAAACTTCTATCTGCTGATAGATATATCAGCCACGGACGTCCACTGCTGAACATAGGCCTCCCCTAATGATCGACACAAAAATCGATCTTGCGCTGACCGCATCCACCGACTCCCTGCGACCCTCATGAGGTCGTCCGTCCACCTAGTTGGGGGCCGTCCTACGCTGCACTTTCCTATGCGTGGTCGCCACTCCAGGACTTTATTTCCGCAGCGGCTATCCGTTCTTTTGGCCACATGGCCCGCCCATTGCCACTTCAACCGTGCAATCCTGCGAGCTATGTCGGTTACTTTGGTTCTTCTGCGGATATCCTCATTTCTGATTCTATCACGCAGAGAAACTCCGAGCATAGCCAGAGGGCTATTAAGTCACGCATCGTGCAATGGAGAGCCATTGCACGATGCGTGACTTAATAAAAACTTAATGTCACTTATTTGAGAACAATACTAAAATTTTAAAACTACCATAAGTTTGTCGTCGACAGTTACACATTAGTAATTAATTTAATAATTACCCAATACCCAATTATCCAATGCATTCATTTCTCCAGAAGTGATTGGTTTCCGATTAGGTATTCGCTAAGTTGTGTTTTGAATGCATTAAATTAGTATGTCTCTATTTTTGACATTTTTCATAGATATTTTTGTTGAGAAAACATACGCATGCATTCATTTTAAAACTCTTTTGAAGAATATGACCGTCTGCCGATGGATGCCAATATTCAACTTAAATGTAGTTTTGAAATAAAATTACTTTTTACGGATTTTATCGCGTTATATTGATATTATTAATCCCGACGTTTCGGACCCTTTACAGCGTCCATGGTCACAGGTAGACTGACCTTACCTTGACGGGTAGGCTTCGCTACCCGTGACCAGGGACGGTAACGTCGGGATTAATAATATCAATATAACGCAATAAAAATCCGTAAAAAGTAGTTTTATTTCAATGTATAATATTCGCGTAAATGTCAGAAATCAATATATTAAATGTAGTTTTTTTTTTCAATTATGATTTTGCAACCGAAGTCCGAGTCACGAGAGAGAGAAACCGAGTCGCGGCGACTAACTATATTAAATAGGATGTCTGGCATAGCGTACATTGACCTCTTTAGCGGACATCCGATCTAAGATCCTATAAATAAAGACATAATAAACATATTGATGCTAGAATATCTAAGAACACTTTTATTAAGAGATACGGTGAGCAAATATTTTGGAATCTGTTTTAGGGGAAACTGAGTTTTGATAATGTAAATGATGCTTTTCCCAAGTTGGATATATCCGACCAAAAAATTTACACTTAACAATCTATAGGTAGATATAAGACATAGATAAATGTGACTCAGACGGATTTGCCTCGAAAATTGTTGGATAGACCCGACTTGAGCGGTTATGAATTTGAATAGCAAGTTAGAATCAGAAATATATGCTCTTACATTGAATCCTACTAGGTACTATTTCACTTTGACACCGGAGTGTGGTAGCTCTAATTTACTATCAGTATCATTTATTTTATCAGTAGATACCATAGAGTATCAGGGTAGCACTTCTCCCAACTGTGTGGAGGTTTCAATACAGCACCACCTAGTTTCAAACTAAACAGAGCTTGTATTATATGGGTACTAGACAGTGAATACAATACGTGAATATTTTTTTACATTCATAAGAATTAATTACCCAGACAAAATCAAACACATACTCATCATATAAAATATTTGTGTTCCTGTGGGAATCGAATCCACGACCTTGTGATCTTGTGATCAGCAGTTAGAGACTTGAACCACTAGACTACCAGATGTCGTCAGTTCTAATAACCATTTCCTATTTTAAAATTATTTTTAGGCTAGAATAAATTGTACTTTCATTTAATATGTCGTAACATCGCATCCAGTTTGTACAGTTCACCGTAATTGATTATAAAAATTATGTTATTACCTATCACAGATAATAAAAATATATCATAAAAACGATACTCCGCTAGCTTCAGATCGGATTTTACAGCAATAAAATTCCGTATACCTATTCCGAGCCGTAATTTTTTTTGTACGCATTATATCCATAACATAAAGCCATTTTGGCTATAATCACATATCTGTATGCAAATCTCAATGGACATGAAACCATTTCGCGTGTTTTAATTGCGTAACGGATGGCCATTCGCACTCATAACCGGGAGGGAAATTATAATATCTTTATTAATAACTGGCCCCGTTTTCCTACGGCGGTAATTTTATTAGAGATTGTTCGTACGTTATTTATTTTATTCCATGGGAATTCATTTTAGAATAGCACCCCTAACAAATTGGCTGAAATCTTTCATGAGGCCGTTCTGATTTTGTGTTGATTTAATATTATATTCGAAAGGTAAAACACAAGTGAGAGATAAAACCACATAGAAAAGGTATGATAGCAATAAGGTTACAAAAAAATATTAAAACTGTATTTCTGTTCGGTGGTATTACTCTGACTTTCAACGATTTCCACCAATAAAAAAACTATTTTACACAGCTCTATAGAATCCCAAACAATATAGATATCAGAAATCAATACAATCACTTCTGTTGATATTTTGCAGCTCATAGGTATCGAACCCACAACTTCGTGAGAGTCTGGTACTCGAACCACTAGACCTAAGACATCATCTAATCGGCGGTACACCACAAAAAAGACACTATAACAAACAATTCAACCGATTAAATTACACCAGAAAATCACAATCCTTTCCGAAACCCAATATATCCTTTTGAAAATTCAAAACACAACTTCAACGTTCGACTTATTGGTTCTCAGTAACAAGTCAGAATTCCGTGTACCTTATTTAATAAAAGACATTTTCAAAAGTGGAATAGGGATGGACTCGATTCAATTTTCTCGATTCAGGGAGCATCGGTAGGAAGCAGTGCGAGGTGACATCCGACGAGTACAATGATCGCATTCTTTGGAGCGTAACACGTAAAAGGCGCTTCTACCTAACCACGGCATTGGCTAGGAAGCCCCAACAATTTTTGCTATGAAATGTTATCGTGTTTTCGGGATGCCGATGCAGGTGTTCATTGAATGGAATTTGCTGTGGTAATAATAATCTTCTATATAAATAAAAATGAAATGCTGTTCGATGGTAAGCGCATCACTCGAAGACGGCTCACCAATTTGGCTAGTATTTCTTTTTAAATGTTCCTAATATGGTTTTTAGTGAAAATGTTCATAATGGTCCGAATAAGGTTTTTAGTGAAACAAGGACAGCGTCTGTCAGGCTAGTGGTTTATAAATAAAATATGAAATAACCACCGGTCTTGCTCTTCCAAATATAGTTGATATCTTTTTTGGAATTCTGTTAGCCATATTTGAAAGCCATTTAGCTGTCATTTTGACAGCTGACATAAATATTAGTGGAATATAATATCGATATGAATGATATTAAAGAAATTGTTATCGTATTAAATAAAAAAACAGAACCAAAATGCAATAAGTTTATGTATAGAATTAAGAACACTTTTGAATCGTTCGAATATTCCATATTCACAACTGGGAACAAAAAGCGCAACATATTAACAGACCTTTATTCGTAATTTAGAAAGTTTAATCGTACGATTTGGTTTTTTGCCATTTGATACAATTACTCTCGGATGATCAAGCCGCAAGTTTTTGCCGCACCCTCATACGGCCAAACATACTTGTTTAAATTTGTTTTTGTATAATTCTCATTATCGTGTGTTGAAATAAAATTATCAGTATTTTTTACCGTTAATCAGTAATAACAACAAAAAACACAGTTGTGATAAATGAAAATTTGATGAACTGTAAATTAACAACCTAAAATAATTTAAAGTACTTTAAATGTAACTTAAAACGCACTTAAGAACATTTTAAATCACTGAAACGCTTTAAATCTATAGTAGTGCTAAAAAAATATATAATTTTATTCGAAACAGAATATTAAAACGATAGCACAAGTATCATTGCAAAGCGAACATTTTTATTTAAAATCTCGTTTAAAGCCTCTATTGACTCGAGGACAGTAAAGTAAGCGTCCAGCGAATAGGTCAATAGAATAGGCCACTTCGCAAACAGGCTCAGTTCAAACAAATTTACTGAAACTGTTCACTTATAAAATACTTGTTAAAATTTCATTTTAGTTGAATGGATGCGCTTTTTGAATGAAAATGGAACATTTAAATGTTACCTGTGATTTTATTTGTGTTCGTTTTAGTTTGGAATTAAATAGTTGTGTTGGCATGTTTGTTAAGGGCGAAGGAATGATTGTTTATTGCAACAACACATGCAATTACATCACAATGAAGTTTAATTAAGTACCGTGTTATTTTTATTTATTTATTTCCACCATACAATTATCTTTACAGGTTTACCACCTAATGCGATAATGTAGTCAACTATTATCTTTTTGTATTTTTTTGGCATTTTCCATGCTAAGATTTTAAAGTTATTTAGTGAAGGAAAAATTCGACCGCGGGCAAGATTCGAACCTGCGTCTTCTGGTTAGGTCGTGACGTCACCATAAAGACGTAAATTCTCAATGTGAAGGCAAAATTCGTCATGGCGGGTGGGACTCGCGGTGGCTTAGCGGTCATAGCGTCTGGTGTACCTAACCAGAAGACGCAGGTTCGAATCCTGCCCGCGGTCGAATTTTTCCTTCGCTAAATAACTTTAGTCAACTATTATTAAAGCTAAACAATTAAAAAAAAAATACAACTTTCAATCTTAATACTTATTGTTAATACAATTTCTATGTAACAGCAAGACCGTAACATATCTCAAAGAGAGCTCTCACTATGAACCCACGTTTGCAGAAGACGTGGCAGAAAAGGAGAGAGAATTGTCTATTGTTTTTCTGACCCGCAGTAGAGGCACTGGGCGCCAGAGAACGCAAACATACCTCCAGCCTCCTTGAGCTCCAGCTGCTTACCGCCGCCCAACTAGATAATGGCCCCAGCAGACGGTGCCTGATTTGACTGGTGACCTGATTGATCCACGCGAGAAAGGCCTCGCTCTTTAAAGGGATGCAGTGAAAGGTGGACTACAGCCTGTCACGGTCCTGACGTGACTAGACGAATGTCACGAATCCCATGGCTGTGACATAACGGGTAAGGGAAGGACAGTGTAGTTTTTAGTCGACACGGGTATGTCGGATTCGCACCGACTAAAAATCATCATATCCGTCACTCGGAGAGCACGTAAAGCCTTCGATCCCAGTTGTTATACATCTATGACAGTCGTTGGCCTGACAACCAGTCTATCCTTATACCCTTAGCATAGTTTATTTTTTTTGTCACTCGAGAGAATTCTCCTTGACTTCCATATTACAAGTTGTTACTTAGTTTAGAAGTCAAGAGTCCTTACAGTGTAACTATGTATTTCTGGTCAATAAATATTCTTGTATTTTGTATTTGTATTTGTATCGTCAGGATATCGCTATTATTTACCCAGAAATTGGATTACGTAGTTCTGACGGCAGTTGCTTCGTGTAAAATACTGATATTCTAAGCATCCTGACATGTATAGCAATAGCATACATACTTTGGTTAAACTGGAAGCCGAAATAATTGGGAAAAAGGCTCCAAGGATATGAATGAGACAGCATATATTATGATGTGTTCTATCTAAACCAATAACTTCGTATTTTGATTTGTAATCTCAACAAAGTACTAGATATGTTTATTTATTGGTATGGCTAGAGGCTATGTGACAGATATATTGAGTTGCTCAGAAAAATATAACTGTGTCTTCAATAATATATCTAGGGAATTGGCACTTGCATACTCTCTTTGTATACGTAAACATGGTATAATATTGTTGAATGCCCTGAGGTCGATTCTCCAGGTTGAGCAAACCGTTATTTTTCGTATTATTTATGTTCATGAGTAATTCTTAGTACTAACATGCGACGACGGTATTCCCCGAAGGGTAAGGTTGAGGGGGCACCATTTATTTCCATTTGCAGAAATCCAAAATCTGAGATGCTACTAAGAATTTCATAGAAACACCCAACCCATAAAGTGTTATTGGGCTCCGGGATGGATTCCCAGATCAAGCAGAGCCGAGCCAAGTCAGGAAATCGATCCCAGGCTTTCAAGCATAGAAATCGCCAGTGTACCACATACATATCAAACGCAAACAAAAACTATACCGTATGCCAATGGTGGAGTTTAAGGGATGGGATACACAGTATTTGCGTGCAGAACGCGTGTGGGACCAATGTAGAACGGTAGCAGTTGTGATATAAGAAAGTGTGTGCATGTGCGAAGTGTCACGCTGAGGCACTGTTGCTATTTCACACACGCATTCTGTGTAACCCAGCTTTAGGATGGCATAAAACTTGCTACCAGTGTCTGTATAAGAGTTGATCTGATATAGGATTGATCTGAAGTGTACTTAACGGGTATGAAGCATGTTTCTTTGTTGTAAAGTAGGAATTTCTTATTACTGTTTGAGTTCCCTACATATAAAGCGATATTAATAAGCAAAGTTCTTTTAACATCGAAGGATATCATCGTAAACGAAGCTACTAGTTACTTTACTCTGTATTATTCCATAATATTCTATTTTATAGTAGAATATTCTTCAGAAATGCTTACATATACATTTGAACAAAAAAAATATAAGCAAATAATCATTTATATAGGTTTTTTCATGTTTTTTGTTTTTAAAATTTCTCACCGTTATAAATCAGAGATAATTTCCGGATATCCGGCAAAGATCAAAGCATGGGACAAAATAAAAAAAACACCTTGTTAAAGATTGTTTATTCTAGGCAACTATCGATGGTGGAAAGTGCTACGTTAATATTCCGCTACAAAAGTAAAACTAGTTTCCCGACAATTTTCATTGTTTATTTACACATAATTTTTTGCCAGTTTTGAACGTTTCGCAGTTCAAGCTCCCAGAGGAGACGGTGTGATATGACAATCCGTCGAAATCGTTCCTTTTTCGAAGCGTTAATTTAAAAAAATACGTATTCACACGATATTGCTTCATATATTTTCGGCCAGAAACATGTCACTCCAATCTAATATTATAAAACCAGGTCGACACGTCGCGAAATTTTGTAAAAAAATTCAGATATCAAATTTGTTACAAAACTGTTACATATTACCTATGTCTATTGAACGCAACATAGGACAGGGACACACTGTCGCGGGCTATGACATTTTCCGTCCACAATAGAGTTACGCTCGCCGCGTCAAACAATGAACCCAGTCAATCGCGGTATCGCTAGTACTGCAAACAACACCGCTGGGCGTAACAACGGGGAATTGTTGCAAGTGTATACGGGACTTAAAGGTGGGTTTTGGTTGCGTCTATTGTGTACCGAGATGAAGTTTGCTATCGATCGCATCAATCTTCAGTTTCCGTAATGATGGCGGTTGATAACAATTTGTTGCTGGAATACTCACGAGGAAAATATTATGGTATAGAGAAAAGTTTTTTAACCCTATCGGTGAGACTATGATTTTTTTGAAGAAAGAAGAATGAAAAAGAATAAATTTATTTACGGTTTATGTTGACATTAAATTTATTTATGTTGACATGATGCATGAAAAATTAACGTTGTATAACAAGAAGGAAAAAAAGGAGTAATAGCCTAGTGATAATGACCATTGGACTGCCAAGTCAAAAATCTAGAGTTCGAATGGCACGCACCTCTGACGATTTCAATTTTCGAATTCATGTGCGTATTAATAACTAATTATTACTCGCTTAAACGATGAAGGAAAACATCGTGAAGAAACTTGCACTTTTCTCGAAGATGTGTGAAGTCTGCCAAACCGCACTAGGGCAGTGTGATGAACTTTAGCCTAATCGCTCTCAATCTGAGAGGAAATCCAGCAGTGGGACAGTATATGGGTTGATGATAACATGATGATGATAACAAGAAGAAACAAAACCGTTAAGTAAATCTGCGTCACTTCCACGCAAAACATACATACAGCATAATACAGTCTCATTCTACGGAGTCTCGTACTCATACACGGAGCACGGCGAAAAATTTTCAGTGACAACCGGCAACAATTCAGACATTTTCATTTCCGAAACGGTCGCGTTTAGTTTACGTAAAACTTGCGTTTTATTTTATATTGTAACATAAGTACAAGAAAGCTTAACATGAGGATCATGTGCTTGTTTATAAAAAACAACACGAGAGTTTTTCTTTTGAGATTCCGTTGAAGTTTCAATTTAGGCGTACCATTCCAAGTCTAAGTATGTATAATATAGTATTACAGTGAACAGTTAAACTTACTTACCCTGCTAATTTACCCCGTTTTTTTTTATGACACGTTTGGCTCTGCGGCTAAGCGATTGGGTTCTGCGTCACGGGTTCGATCCCCACACGGAACAAATATTTGTATGACCTACATGTAGTTGTTCCGGGTCTTGATGTCTTGATGTTTGTGTATGTGAAAGTTTGTGTTTGTAAACGCACCCATGATTCAGGAGAAAATCCTAGTGTGCAACGTATGGGGCAACGTTTTATAAAGAAAAAAAAAAGTCTCCTGTCAATTGCCTATTAACTGCCTAATTAACCAAGTGTCTTGCAGTCCTAGGTTTAATTCCCAGGTCAAGCAGTGTTATTGGGTTCTTTTTATGAAAATTCTTAGTATCAGTTCGGAGTTTGCTCTTTGTTAAATGGGATCTAAACATACCGGCGAAGTGTGGGTGTATAAACAGTACTCCTCTGCCTAACCCTTCGGGAAATACAGGCGAGATGGTATGTTTTCTATTGCAGATGTAGGTACTAACTGCTCTACCCCTACAAACCACAAGCGAGGTCAAACTTTGCATTAGTACTTCGAGAAAAATAAAGGTGAAGCTGTAGAAATAAGTATTTCTTCATTTTATAAACTTGCCTCAACTTTTGTAAAACATTCTTGGCCTCTTATATTTCAAGAGTATTTCTGTCCGTCGGTTGTAGACAAAGCGTAGGTGTACAGAACATAAACAGGTATCGATTGTTCAAAGGATTGAGTTTTGGTGGTACGTACGGTTGCCACAAAATCCTACGAATATTATAAATGTGAGGAAGGAAGTTTGTGAGGATGGATTGATGAATGGATGGATGTTTGTTACTCTTTCACGCTAAAACTACTGAACGGATTTTGATGAAACTTTACAGTATTATTATTTATACATTAAAATAACATATAGGCTATAATTTATAACGATTTTGAGTTAATTAGCCAAATTACAACGATAATTAAAATTAACTTTTCTACGCGGACGAAGTTGCGGGCAGAAGTTAGTCTATTATATTTTAATAACGTTGTACTTACGGGCTATATATGGATATACGGGCTCATCCGGTTGTCATGCCACACCTTTGACAAGTATCCTAGATATTGGGATGCGGAGATCTAATGGCAGTCCCTTTTCAACCGACGAAAAACAAAAAACGGAGGAGGTTCTCAATTCGACGTGTATATACATATATGTATATTTTTTTATGTTTGTCCACGCATAACTTTCTGCTGTGTAGTCCGATTTTGATAATTCTTTAATTTTTTATTGGAAAGGCCGACTTAAAATAACTTAGGTATAAGAACACTTATACCTAAGCAAGTTATACATTAGTATAAGAACTTAGTTATTATGGTTAAATAAGAAACGTTTATTATATTTTGCTTTTCAGTTTTCCGGCGGTTTAATTTTTTTGTTAAAAAGTTTTATTGTAAAACACTGATATTCAGCTGCATATGTTTAGATTGGAAGCCAAACCCAGTTGGAAAAAAGGCTCGGAGGATGGGGGTATTGTACTAGCCTAGTGTTAAAATGATGATTCCATCATTTTAACACTAGGCTATCAAACTCAATCATTCTCAATATCAAACTCAAGACTTATGACTTGGTATTCACCAAGTCATAAGTCTTGAGTTTGAATCTAACGCACGCACCATTGACATTTATATCTCGTATGTTTAATCTATTATTACAATATTCTAATTTTATGGGAATTGATAGGTATCATCATCATCATATCAGCCATAAGGGGTTCACAGCTGAAGAAAGGCCTCCCCCATAGACTTCCACAAGGACCGGTTGTATGCCGCCTGCAACCAACAGCTTCCAGCAACCTTTACTAGGTCGTCTACCCATATTGTTGATAGGTATACCCTATTCAAATAATATAATAAATTCAGTAGATATTAATATGGGTTTTATTTATGAGCAATCCATCACAAATATGTGGTGATTACTCCCGAAGAATTCAGAATTGAGGTTCTATTCACCGTGGTGCCATTCGAACGGTTGCTCTTCCCGGAACAGGTCCATGAGAATTATGGGTGCAAAACAGTTTGTGATTACAATATGTGTTGAATCGATTAACACAATTAGCTTACCGCTATGAATATTTGAAACGCTCGTTTATTACTTTTTCGTAATCGATATTTTGAAAAAAAAAAGGGAATTTACTCGTATGTAATGTGTATTATTGATTAAAACAAAAAGGAAGATTAAAAAAGCAGTGATAGCCTAGTGGTATGACCATTGGACTGCCAAGTCGAAGGTCTCGAGTTCGAACCCAAGGCCTCTGACTTTTCTAATTCATGTGCGTATTAATAATCAATTATATCACTCGCTTAAACGGTGAAGGAAAACATCGTGAGGAAACCTACATACCTTAGAGATTTTTCTCGACGGTTTGTGAAGTCTGCCAACCCGCACTAGGACAGCGTGGTGGACTATAGATCCCTCTCAATATAAGAGGAGACCCGTGCCCAGTGGGACAGTATATGAGTTGATGATGATTAAAACAACATAATAAATTCATTAGATATTGGCATTTATTGAATTCATACATAAGAGTAAAATTCCCTTTAAACCCTGTCGATTTAACCGGGAGCCAGAGATATATTTTTTTGAATCGCTGTCGACATCACGAAAATGTATTACCGGTTTTGTAAGGGGTTTCCATATTTGCATGACAATCAGGACATACCTGATGTTTGAATTTTATGCTAATCTTATAATGGAATTTCTATGCGACTTATGTAGGATTACTTTTCAGTAATTTTCAAACAAACTTTTCGTTTGCAAAAATATTGCACCATGTTACCATGTTACCAGTAAGGTGCTGAGCATTAATGTAGATGGATATAAACGAAGTGGGAGACCAAAGAAAAGGTGGTTGGACTGTGTGCGAGATGATATGGCTACAAAGGAAATGAATGATGAGAAAATGAGATGTATTGAAGAAAAGACATACTTTTTTTACTAAGGTGGGAAGTAAGCGTACGGTCCACCTGATGGTAAGCGGTTACCGTAGCCTATAGACGCTTGTAATACCAGAGTTATCAAATATCTGTTAATACCAGCGTTGCCGACCCTGTAAAACAAAAGAGAAATAGTTGGTTTGGCAGTATATGGGTCAAAGTCCCCCCACTGCCAACACAATGTTTCATCGTGGATCACCGGCAACCTTGCCCATCGTATGAAACACAACACAGCTGAAAGCAGTGTTATTTCACTTCGATTTTCTGCAAGGTACTTCCCCAGTCGGACAGCTCCAATTTGAGTGGAATTTCTCGTACTATGCCCTACCTCTCTTAAAACTACTATACTGCGCCGATCCCAAGTAATTTGGGGTGACGGTAGTAGGATGATGAAAAAGTCCGTGTATATATATATACTAAAAAAAGTAGTGATAGCCTAGTGGTATGACGATTGGACTGCCAAGTTGAAGGTCTCGAGTTCGAACCCAAGGCACGCAACTGTGACTTTTCGAATTCATGTGCATATTAATACTATAATTAATGATCACTCGCTTAAACGGTGAAGGAAAACATCGTGAGGAAACCTGCATACCTTGGAGATTTTTCTCGACGGTTTGTGAAGTCTGCCAACCCGCACTAGGCCAGCGTGGTGGACTATAGCCTAATCCCTCTCAATATGAGAGGAGACCCGTGCCCAGCAGTGGGACAGTATATGGGTTGATGAAAATATCTATATACTGCTGAACATATAACGATATAAACACGTTCGCATTATAAGAATACGAGCTTTACCCGTCGTTTCACCTATATCCCAAAGAGTTTTTTGAGACAAAAGGAAATCTCGGAAAACCAGCGCTGAGGCTCTGCTCCGTGCACGCGTCATACTCGTAGCAATTAAGCTGAGCGATGACCGTTTTGCGTGGATGTGACGCATACTTTCGCAATTAGTTTTACTTCTGTTTAAATACTAAATATGTTCTGTGCGTCTTCTCCATGTGAATAAATTCATTTTCTTTCTTTAATCTATCTCTGTACGAAATTTTATGAAAATCGATTCCCCGGTTTCGGTTTGAAAGCGTAACAAACAGACAGACAGAGTTACTTTCGCATTTATAATATTAGTAGGGATTAGTAATAATGTTAAACCATTTCTTTTATCAAGAATGATAATGAAATATCCTAACATTACTTCACACCCATATCTTTCAGTTGGTCATAAATACCATAAATACCATATTATATTACAGTAGACATAATTTATCTGCCATTGCCTAGTGGTCGCAAACACAACTGCTGGCAGCTGGTCAGAGTTTGGATTTGAGTCCGATTAATAAGAAAAAGCTCGTCGGATCAAAAACATACTGGTGAAATGTGGGTGTACACCTTTCTCTTTAAAACATCCTTATACCTTTTAAGAACCTAATCGCAGCTCATGATTCTATGTTTCTGTATTATAAAGATGTCAAAAACCAATCACACTTGCACGAACACACACAAAACAAAAAAAAACAAACGAGCAATTCGAATATTCATAGCGGTAAGCGAATTGTGTTAATTGAGTCAAGAAATATTGTAATCATTAACGATTTTACAACCCTAATTTTCATGCATCTGTTCCGGGAAGAGCAAACGTTTGAATGGCACCCCGGTGAATAGCACCTGAATTCTGAATTCCTCGGGAGCAATCACCAATATTCATTGTAATGGTTGCTCTTCACGTAACATTAAAAATATTATAATTTATTCCTCGAATACAAACTAAATTGGAGTACTAGTGATGTGGTTATTTTGTTCTTCAGGGCGCTATTAAGAAAATATTAAAGTTATTAAGCAAAGGAATGCCAAAAAATACAAAAAGATAAGAAAATATTACTTAACGATTACATCACCAGTACGTTTATTTTTCAATAAAGTATAGTGTAATTCTGTGAACAGCAACAATCAAGATTTTATTCGTACTTACTCTCCGGGAAGTAACATGAGCAAGTAGTGAACAGCACTTCCCGGAATATATTATTACATCGAAAAATCATTCTTGGTACCTATCTAAACAAAATGAAACATATAACATTGTAGTACCAATATAGTGCATGTGTATAAAGAAGTTACTATTGTAGAACAAAACACAGCCAACAAAATGGAGCACACACATGCAAACAAAAGGCTTAAATTAAAACAGTTTTACAAAATATTTCGTAACAATCCGGCGAGGTTACTACGGATATTAGCTCGCTTTTCGGAGCCGTACTTCTTTGGGCATGCAGCTCTAGACTATATTGCTGTATAAATAAGGCTATGTTAAAACTGGTCCCACTTTTCTAGAAGTAGCGAACGCAAAGTCTGTTAACTGATAACCTGGGTTTCTAGGTGATGGGAAGTGTTGTTTGTATTTTTTATAAAACTTGAGATTTTTATAGAAAATGCAAATAACACCGCAGTAAAAAAGTTTCACATTGTGCCCGACTAATGGTAGACAAGTTCACCGATGGTGAAGTGTTGGTGGACATCATCATCATCAGCTTTTTTATTTTGTAAAATATGTCGGAAACAAAAAATGCAAAACAAAAAAAAACTAGTTTTTGTTCTTATCGTTAATTTTTGTGTTTTATTTTAAGTATTAAGTTTATTTTTCAAGAGAGGCTCGTGGCTAAGTAATAACTGCGCTTATCAACAGAAAAGTTAAGCTAGCCTAACCACGGTCAATCTGAAGATGAGTGACTATTCTTAACACATCGAGATCCTTGCCTCAGAGTATCAGTCTCAGTTGTTATACGTATGACAATCGTCAATGGTAGTCAGAAGCCTGACAAGTAGTCTATCCTTAGGATATCGATATTGCCCAGAAAATGTACTAACATGATTCGTTCCGGTATGAAAGGCAATGCATGCCTTAGAGATTTTTCTCGACAATGTGTGAAGCCAACCCGAGCCAACCCGCACTATGCCAGCGTGGTGGACTATAGCCTAATCCCTCTCAATCTGAGAGGAGACTCCTGCCCAGCAGTGGGAAAGTGTAAAGGGTTGATAATGATGAAGAGTAATACAGCCAATAAATTTACTGGCTATATGAGACCTCAGCCGTGTCAAGATGACAACCTGCCAATTATACCACGTTTGTTGCTGGCGTCTATAGGCTGCGTTGCGCTTAGAATTTGGCAACCCGTGAGCTTATGCGCATGCTGGTTGCCACTTCGCTGGTATGTTTAGGAAATTCCATGTAATAGGTGGCGAGCCTAATGTCACTGGGTAGTGACATTAGGCTCGCCGGAGTGCGGGGGTACAAATATATCCGCACTCCGAGCTGCAACTAAGAAATTCATAAAAAAACTCAATAACACTTTGTTCGACCTGCGAATCGAAGGGCCAGGGCCTCTTTTTTTAAGGTGGCAAACAGGCATACGGCCCACCTGATGGTAAACGGTTACCGTAGCCTATAGACGCTTGTAGCCAAGGGTATCAATTGCGCGTTGCCGACCCTGTAAAACGAAAGAGGAATAGTTGGGTTGGCAGTATAAGGGTCAAGGTTCCCCCACTGCTAACACGTTTCGTCACGGAGCACTAGCAACCTTGCTCACCGTATGGAACACAACACAACTCAAAGCAGTGTTATTTCACTTCGATTTTCTGCAAGGCAGAGGTAGGTACAGACGCCAGCAGGTCAACATATCCAAATCTGTCAAAGTTTCCCAATTGAATATGAACCTTATCACTTTGTAATAAAGTTGAAAATCAATCAAAGAAATTTGACAGATTGTGGTAGCTTGATGTGCTGGCGTCTGTACATTGGTACACCTATGCTGAACCCTTCGGGGAATGCTGGCGTGATGGTATCTTATCTATAATTATAACACCTTTAATATTGCATTCGTAAGTTCAGTACTTTTCGAAGGCGTTCCCCGGTACAACTTGAGAGTCCCAATAGGCTGACTTGATTAATTGATTGATACTCGTTTACTCGCGGAACTTGATTGAAGCCTAATTTGTTGTAACTTCTATTGAATCAACGCTAAGTAGTTCCTGTAGGGTACTTTGGTATGCAACTATTAATTTGGATCTCTCTTGAAATAATTTACTTTTTGACGGATTTTATCGCGTTATGTTGATATTATTAATAAAGATTAAAAACGTACTTATTATATTATTAATAAGGATGTAAACGTCCTTATGTTTCGGACCGTTTACATCATCCATGGCCAGTTTTATTTCAATGTATAATATTCGCTTAAGTGTCAGAAATTAATAAATGTTAGATATTTCTTTAAATTCTGGGTGTATTTTGTGTCCGTTAATAAAATTATACCTACATTATGTTTGCAAAATCTCCCGCCACGCCGGAGTTGATCATTAGTTTAAATACATCCCATTTAAAAAAAAAGAGTATTTGATTATTACTGTCTGTAATGTGTGGGGATGCTAACTGCAGAACTGTTGACTGAGGTCCTAGGCTAGGCTCCGAGATCTAGTAAACCGTTATTATATTTTAACAAACCGGATTTTAAACTTTTAAATTTTGAAACTATCCTCATTGGTCTAGATATCATAAGCGCGGCTGCTGACTATGAGGTTCCAGCTTTGATCCTCGGCCCGAGCATTATGGTATTTAATTATTTTAAAAAAATCTTAGTGGTAGTTTTGATTTGTGTTCGTTTACTGACAATAGGCTCGCTTAATGTTTTTTTATTATTATTTATGTCATGGCTATACTATCAGTGTGTAGTCGGTCAATTGTGATCTCCAATTGTTGAAATTCGCCATAAAAAACATACCAGTGAATGGTTGGTGTACAATAGTACACCACTGCTTAACCTGTCGGAGATATAGGGCTAATATGATATTAAGTTATAATGTTGGTATAAGCGCTATTCCAACTTACTGCTGAATCTTCTAAAATTATCTTGAGTCATATTTCGTAAGTATTACTCTTCAAATTCTTTTAATAGAGACGCGTGGCACCAAAATGCTGAGAAAACGAAAAGCAGGAGTTCTTTAAGAACTAAGTACCGAGATAGGCGTCTTGCTACTTAGGTTTGAAGTGGAGTTTTAAAGTTCTAAGCAAAACTGCTTAGAACTTAGTTACTTTTAAATATCCGCTGAAAGTAGTTTCAATTTAATTCAGGTACCTACAGGATAGTTTGGGTTTACTAATCAATCAACTATTACAATAATAATTAAATATTACAGACTATAAAACATATAATAGAATAATTATTTAGGTACTTACGAAAGAACAAATCAAATAAAAAAAATTAAAAGATTTACCAAATTTAGATATACATTGTAAATAATACTTATTGTACCAGCCTAAAAAACTGGCACTAAAGCCGGTATACGCATCAATAACTCCTGTATTTCTTCAAAAGCCTTGCATGAAAATATCTTTGATAAAGTTCTTGTAAATAAACACACACAAGAATAAAACTAGAGAACAATGTTGAAACACAATGTAAAAGGATGCTGAAAGAGAAGTGTGTTACAACATAATAATTGTTTACCTTACATTTGTATTTGTGAGGGTAGAAATACAAATTCCATTCCAGCACTCGGTGAACAACAGTCTACTAATAATTAAGTTACACCAACACTAGTGTCACATGCATTACAATAATACGCCAAAACTTCCTAGCGCTTATTTATTATTACACAATATCGAATCCCGCAGCGGCTACCTTACATCCCGCTCAATCTACCGCAACACGACTAAACTGTCCCAATTTGTAAGCTATCATTTCGGCAAATTATTGTTCAAAAATTACATAGTGCCGCCTTAATAACCGTCTCTTTTGTGGACAAAGGGGGTCCGTTCAGCATACTGTCTCCGATTTTTTACGAGTAAATGTCACAAAGAGTCGCTTTTATTCACATCTAACAAAAAAATAACAAAACGCCACGAATCGTCGCCGGTTCTATTGTCCGATGATATGGGTAGGGGGACAGATGCGAGCGCGTTTGCTACGGCGTAGACGCGTCGTAGTGTCGCTACGACCGGCTCGACACTGGCGGGGGCTACGCGAGCCCGGACCGTTCACCTACACATCTACATTGAGCTCACGAACCTATCGGAATAGGGCGGCTCACGCACACACCTTTGCCACTTACAAGAGCCCCGCGAGAGGAAGCGGGAAAGTATCATTTTTGGGCTTGTAAATGATGTACACACTAATGGTGATTTACTCACACACGCAGCGGCCGACGCACAACTTCTCTCATGCCCATACACATAGAAGCGATTTAAACTTGTAATCCCTAACGATAATTTGTATTCAACGGATTTGGTTTATACTAGAACAGATACGAGTTTAACCTCAATATATAAATGTACGAATGAAAAATATACTTTGTAATTTACTCGTTCCATTCAGCTTGTAAATTATTTTTGATAAAATAATCTAGATAAAAAATCATGGTTATAAAAAAAAAACAATTTAAAATCGAAATTTCACCGTAATATTTATTACATCGAAATAAAACTACTTTTTACGGATTTTATCGCGTATATTTGATATTATTAATACCGACGTTTCGGACCAGCGTCCATGGTAGTCCAGTCTACCCGTGACCATGGACGCTGTAAAGGGTCCGAAACATCCGTAAAAAGTAGTTTTATTTCGATCTATAATATTCGCGTAAATGTCAGAAATCAATTTATTACATCGAGTTATATCACACCAATCGCATAACTCTACGTATAATCGGTACGAGTATGTGAAAAGATTGACATAATAATTATAATTGGAATCAACACGACCTGCAGTTAACTCTACTATGACTGACAGTTGCAAGTAACACGATGATTAGATAATTATTGCTACAAAGAGTAGGTACCTACATTATAAGTTTTTCTACAATGAATGTTGAGTTTAAGAATAAATAACAATGGTCTAATAAATGTTTAACTTCGCGTATTTTAGTCACTAACTACAAAAAACTACAAAAAGACTGGAAAAAGAATACAAATATAGTTTTCCTTTTTAAGACTTTATTTAAATTGATTTCATTCGTATAGAAACTATTTACTTAATTACATTTATAATTAAAAAAAATATTTTTGAAAATGTACGTTGTTAGATTTTAAAATTTTAGTTTTCCGCGCTCCACGTTCATAAACAAGTAATATTGAAATATAACGGTCGTCCATGGTCACGGGTAGTCTACTACGTCTACCCGTGACCATGGACGCTGTAAAGGGTCCGAAACGTCGGGAATAATAATATCAATATAACGCGATAAAATCCGTAAAAAGTAGTTTTATTTCAATGTATAATAGTCGTGTAAATGTCAGAAATCAATACATAAGTAATAGTTTTCTAATTTCCATTATTTCCTCCACACAAATGTTAAATGGATAAGCTGTCTTTTTATTCACAACACAAGATAATAATATTACAAGTCTTCACAGCTTTTATTGATTCGGTATAATTAAACTGGGCGCAAAATAAGATGAGAACTCTCTTAATAATGTTTTGCCAATCCAGTAGAAGGTTTCAACGGGTGATTGAAGAGAAAATTTGCTTAAGATTTACTTCTACGTAACAGTTACCCAGTCACCCCTTCGAGTTCTTCGCTAGATTCTCTGTATTGTCAAAGTTTCGCCGAAGGAAAATTTAGGAAGGTATCAAAGTTGAGTGAAAACTTTTCAATGAAGATGTCGCAATTAATTTTCGATAAAATTAAACTCGTTAACGTCGGAAAATTACAGTCTTTGAAAGGATACTAATTGAAATGTAAGAAAGTTTTTTCATTAAAAATCTTGCGTGTATCTGTAAAGCGGAGATTTTCGGATAAGTATTACATCTGACTCATTTACTAATCGTGGGCGTCGTAA
Organism: Acronicta alni; assembly: GCA_964056405.1. Classification (NCBI taxonomy): domain Eukaryota; kingdom Metazoa; phylum Arthropoda; class Insecta; order Lepidoptera; family Noctuidae; genus Acronicta; species Acronicta alni. The sequence goes on along the minus strand of OZ043927.1, from coordinate 7,123,384 downwards.
AAGGCAGTTGAACGGTTTTACAAGAGGGTATTCAGCAGGGGTTTCCTAGGCCTTCTTCGATTTAACGATAGGCAATAGATTATTATTTGACTGTCAATATGTGTTTATTGATTCCCATAGATTTTTAGTGTTAAAAATATATTTCCTACACACGAAATTTACTATTTTTACGACTGAATTTATATTTCATATTATTTTCTGTCCTTTGGTTAATAATAATATGTTGTTTATAAATGTATGTATATTAATAAAAAATAAATGCTGTAGGTTGTACGTAACACTTTAAAACGGCGCGGTTGGTTTGGCTATTTTTGTTAATATACACAATAGCTCGAAAAAAATGGAAAATTTGCAAGGGAGATTCGGGAAAAGTAGAAAGTGTCTTTTTATTTTAGTATGATTTATTTAATTTTGACAGGACAAGTATGTCGGGTTAGCTAGATTGGAATAAAAATAAGGTATATTTTTTCGCTAGACAGATAGCTGTATTAACGATATGGAATTAGTCCACATAGAAATGTGGACTAATTCCATATCACACATTTCTATGATACAGCTTCAATATTGTTGCTCAAATATTAAACGTTTATAATATATAATATTATATTTTTCTGATTGTTCATTATTTATGATATATTTTACCCATTAATATAACGAACAGACAAGAAATAAATAACAACATAGAATTGTAAGTCAAAATAAGAATAGGAACTTGTAGTCCGTTTCTAACTTACTACAAATTGACTACAACTACAATCGTCGCCTTAATTAAATCGGTAGATATTGTAGAAGTTCTTAGTCAAGGTATTTCAATTAATGTAGTTACCAGAATATGCTTGAGTAAATTGAAGCATTTGATATTAATTACGAAGACTGGGTATTACGAAATAGTTTAAGAATTCACGAAGGAGGTTTCACCGTTATCAGTCCCAGTAATGGTGTAGTAGGTATATACAATTCCTGAATAAGTTGACCTAGCATTGTGTAAGCTTTCCGTTCGTTTCTTTATACAACTAAAGTGGCAAACCAGCATACGGCCCACCTGATGGTAAGCAGTTACCATAGCCTATAGACGCTTGTAACACCAGGGGTATCACTTGCGCGTTGCAGTAAGCAGTGATAGCCTAGCGGTATGACCATTGGACTACCAAGTCGAAGGTTTCGAGTTCGAACCCAAGGCACGCACCTCTGACTTTTCGAATTCATGGGCGTATTAATAATTAATTATCACTTGCTTAAACGGTGAAGGAAAACATCATGAGGAAACCTGCATACCTTATAGATTTTTCTCGACGGTTTGTGAAGTCTGCCAACCCGCACTAGGTCTGCGTGGTGAACTATAGCCTAATCCCTCTCATTCTCTGAGAGGAGACCCGTGCCCAGCAGTGGGACAGTATATGGGTTGATGATGATGACGATGATGTTGTCGACCCTGTTACACAAAGCAACTGCCATCAGACCTCCGCAATCCAATTTCTGGGCAATACCGATATCCTGAGGATAGACTGGTTGTCAAGCTTTTTGGGCTTCTGACTTCTGAACCGACGCTTTATATGTTCTCCGAGGCACGGAGGGGTCTCGATGTGTTAAGAATGGTCCCATCCATATACTGACCGCGGCTAGCGTAGCTTAACCTTGCAGATCGATTGATCAGCGTATTTATAACTTAGCCAGGAGCTAAGCAGCAAAGGAAAAACGGCATTACGAATTGATTTTTCCGGATTGGCCGTCAACATCACCCAGACGAAAGGTTCACTGCAATGCGTACGGCAACGGGAACAATTTGTAGCTACTTAACAGTTTGTAACTGAAACGTTACAAATACAACAGATGGTATTTTTGGAACGCCGACCCTTTCGTGGAAAATGCAATAGATTTCATTTTGTGTTGTATCCAACAACCGAACCAAGTTTTCACTGTACGATGTTGTAATTGTATACAAAAATAGTACATAGATTTTGTATAAATTTAAGTCTGATCTAGAGGTCGTGGAATCAATTCCCAGGTTGAGCAGTCATGTTATTGGGTTTACTATGGAATTCTCTGTAGTAGGAGTTTGGATTTGTGCTCGATTTAATGGTAATAGGCTCACCCCCTATTACATAGAATACCTCTTCCGCCTAGCCTTTAGGGAAATATAGGTGTAATGGTATGCTAATATTATATTAAAGTTAGTTGTTCGTTGCTCTAAAAAGAGAAAATGGTTATTGAGTAACCCCATGAATAGCAGGATCCTGTTTTACCATATTTTTGAAATTTCCCTATTCTCCTCTTGGCCTATGTTGACATCGCATGGGCATGATATTTTGATCCAGCTATTTGAGGGTTACTCAATAACCATTTTCTCTGTGAAACACATTTCTTTCTTACTCTATAATTAACTCTCATTACAAAAGTTAATATCAAATAAACAAAGTGAAAAGTAACTTAGTTCTGTAAAAAAACTTCGAGCAGTTTCCCGCTTGAACTACACGGATTCTAGGAGAAAGCTTTACATAGAACCTCTTCTATATAACTTGGACGAATAAACCACTTCTCTCCCCGAAGATGCCATAACAATAATAAAGGATAACCCTTATTAACAGTTTATCGAAATGACACTACTTAAAAGGTAGACTTGACATTTGAAATTATTTCTCATTTATTTAATCAATGACACCTACACTAGGGAAATAGAACGGATTATATTTGACAAATCAGTAACATCAAATTATAATAATATAATAATATATTTGGGACATTATACACAACACCTTCTAGTCACAAACTAAGCGGAGTTCGTACTATGGGTACTAGACAATGGATATAATACTTATATACTTTTTTTTTGTAAATACATACTTATAATACATAAGAAACACCCAGACAAACACAAATACTCATATGTTTTATTCACACAAATATTTGTGTCTTGTGGGAATCGAACCCACGACCCCATGATCAGCAGTCCGGCACTCGAACCGCTAGACCACAGAGGTCGTCGTGTTAAATTATTTACAAATTAATGTGCGTGAATATATACCCCAAACATTAACTAAAGACTATTGTTTCAGTTTTGTTCAGAATGATCCTCCAGTGTCACTAATGAACACAAGAACTGATTGATTTGGTACAAAAAACTGTCAAAAATCAACAATTTTGTACCCAGCTTATGACGATTTTGAAACAGTAAGTATAATAATAAACAAGCACAGTATTTGTGTACGTCAAGCTTAAGCTTTCCCAAGAGATTAGTGAACGGAAGCCGCTAGCGTCTCCAGTAAACTATTTATATGCTGATTTTAGATGACCCCTAGAGGAATTCGCATACCAATAAATGTGTAAGCAATTATAGACCTTAGGAGTGGTTATTATTTTTATACTGTACATCACTCCTGTGGATTTAGAGCTTTCTGTAGCCAATCCATCCAAAAATCATTAAGTTCGTCCCAATAGGACTAGAAGGTGGGTAGGCCTTTGTCTAGCAGCTGTATGATTGTTCGAATAAAAAACTGAACATCAAAATGTATCACCTATAAACTCACCATCCCACATAAGTCTAATTTCAGCTTCAATTTTATTTTCGTGGCATTCTCCCATCAATGTAGTAGTATGATCCATCAAAACAGGACTCAATTTTATCTCAAAAACACCGATAGTTTCACCATATTCCACCGGTCAATTCTCCCGAAAGTCTGCAATAAAACTGCATGGCCGCTCAGCTATTCACCATTTCGGAGCAGTATTAGCGCACGATCATTCTTTCTGCGGGGCACTTAAAGCTTATAGTACGATTGCGGTAACAGGGACATAAGAGTAAATGGATGTGACTTAGATGGTAGATATAAAATGTTTAGTTGGCTCATTGAAGTTACTTTTCTAAAACTTACTAGACTATGGTTTAAAGGACATTCATCTATATGCGTAGGTATCCCTAAAACCATCAATTTTATTATCAATGTATAATAATAATTATACTTAATACACATTAGGGACAGGCACAGTTCGCTGCTCTGTTTTTAGTTCCATGTAATAGTGAGTGAACCCATTGCCACTAACCGGGCACAAATTCAAACTCTCTAGTTGCTACTGAGACTTTTATAAAAAAACGCAATAATTCTTTTTTCAACTTGGCACCTGAATCTATGTAGTACCTCAGTAGCAGCCATACTTGCGGCCATAAGGCATTTCTACACTCATAATATAAATACGTTTGTCTGTCTATTTGTAATCGCTTCACGTCTGAATTTGGCACGTACTTCGTAAATCAAAGGTTGGGTAAAAATATTACTTTCCTAAACACGACGTGGATGTCTTCATCCACGTCCTAGGCACTAGGTTTTAGTAAAAGATTAAAATATAATAATACTCTTACTAGTCATACTATCACGCTTGTATTCTTCAACGGAATAGGCAGAGGTGTACACTAAGGGATACTCACACTTGTCTTCTCCCGTATGTTTAATTTCCATGTAATAGGTGGCGAGCCTATAGCCGTTAACCAGGAAGTAATCCAAGCTTCGAGCTGTTACTCAGAAATTCATTAAACAATCCTATAGCACTGATCGATCAGGGATTCAAACCTAGGACCTCAATCCTCAAGGCGATATAATCATTATCATCGTCATCAATGAGCCTATAGTCGACTGCTATTAATTAGTCCACAGCTGGACGTAGGCCTCCCCTAATGTGCGCCATTTCACCCTCGGCATTTTGCATCCAGCTTCTACCAGCAGCCTTTCGCAAACCATCACTCCATCTTGCCGGAGGCTTGTCCTACACTACGTTTGCCGAGTAATCGGCTCCACTCGAGAACACGATATAATATATACTCGGAAGGTTATTAAAAAATCATTCACATTTTTTAGTCATACTGTTCTTCTACCAAACAAGATACTAGGAGAACATAAATAGCTTGCGTCTACACACTACCTTCAAGATTCGACCCGAGAGCGAATGTGAAAACTGTTAAGACAGGAAGCGGGGAGCGTAACAGATGTCTGACGGTTGAACGGATAGCGAGTAATTCAGTATTACCCATCCATATTTCATTCAGATGTTGTATGGCAAAGTAGAAAGACGAAAATAAACATTTATAGGGCAACCTATTTAAAAAAATAGAATAAATCGCTACTTCCTTACTAATACTAAAATCCATCTATCTTTTATGTCAATCTTGAAATAAAACCCTTATAATTATAAAAATATACCCTTTACAGCGTCCATGGTCACGGGTAGACTAACTGGATCTCAATATAACGCGATAAAATCCATAAAAGTAATTTTATTTCAATATAATAATATTCGCGTAAATGTCAGAAATCAATACTTTGTCTATCTGTTACGCTTTCACACCAATAGAGTTACTTACTTTCGCATTTAATAAAATAATATTAGTAAATTAGTAGAATAAGGTACTGTGATATAACTGTTTAACTGTCATATCAAAGATCTTGAGTTCAAAATTAGGCACGCCTGACCGGCACCTCTGATTTTACGAAATTTCAAAATTCATAAGCATATTATTATAACACTCGTTTATACGGTGAAGGAAAACTTCGTGAGGAAACCTGCATGCCTTAGACATTTTTACAATTGAGAGATTAAAAACTAGTGTTAGTAATAACAATGTTTGACATAATATAATTTATAATAGGTATAAATAAAGGATAATAATGTTATTATAAACCGAAAAACGTTACAAATAATTGTTCATTATATGTGGTCATACTGGGTCATACTGAAACAAATACGCTTCAGATCAGCATAATTGCCAAACTACTACGTGCTCTGCAAGTCGTTAAGAAGTTTCAATGAGCAAAGAATCACCCATCCATAGACTGACCCACGTAAACGCAGCTTATCCTTTCAACCCGGTGATTCAGCGGTTTTTACGTAGATACGATCCTTCCTATCTACGTAAAAACCGTTGCCTATGAGCTGCATAAGAGGTTGAATAGAGTGTACATAATTAATGAATAAATTCTTGCAGAAAACATAAGTAAAAAAACACTGCTGTTTTTTTTTTTTTATATGATAGGGTGGGCAAACGAGCAGACGGATCGCCTGATGGTAAGCGATTACCGCCGCCCATGGACACCCGCAACACCAGAGGAGTTTCAGGTGCGTTGCCGCCCTTTTAAGGGGTTTGGGCCTCCGGTATCCTCACTCACTCGACGAAACACAACGAAAACATTATTTCACGCCGGTTTTCTGTGAGGCCGTGGTATCAAGTCCGGTCGAGCCGGCCCATTCGTGCCGAAGCATGGCTCTCCCACGGTACGGTGCTGTGCTTGCTGTGTTGTGTTTCTTACGGTGAAAAAGATTGCCAGTGGTCCACGAGGAAACGTTGTGTTGGCAGTGGGGGGACTTTGACCTTTATACTGCCAACCCAACTATTCCTCTATCAATACAGGGTCGTCAACGCGCAAGTGATACTCTTGGTGTTGCAAGCGTCTATAGGCTACGGTAACTGCTTACCATCAGGTGGGCCGTATGATTGTTTGCCAACTTAGCAGTATTAAAAAAATATCCTTTTTTAATACGCTTTTATTAGCTTCGCCCACTATATAAAAAAATCTTATAAGGTAAATTTTACTTTAATTTTTTTTAATCGCTGCAGGGCAGCGTGTGCCGGGCCAACTTGTAATGAATAAAACAAATATTACTACTATACCTTTATAAAAGTATGTATTACAAGGCTTTCCGGACTTATTCTGTGATAACATAATAGTCTGTGTTGTAACCAAAATCTACGGAGCACAAACCACAATCTTATTTATGACATTGATCATTGTGATAAGCAAATATAAAGCGCTTAATATTCCATTTTACTTAGAGGCGAGCTACATTATAAAGATAAACTCTACCCAACAAAGCGGATTACTTAACTAATGAGATATATAGCGTCCAGAATACTTAATGGCTATTGAAACAGTTTCAGAGACCAGTTGGTAGGCAATGGTCCAATGTGGAATCTTAGTATTCACATACCATAGAGTTTAGGTAATGTTCGAGGTTAGCATTTCCAGGTACAGTCACATAAAAAAGTATTACCTAACATACCATCACACTTGTATTCTCCTAAGGGTTAGGCAGCAGTACTTCTGTACATCCAACGTTCGCTGGTATGTTTAGGTCCCACATAATACAGTGACGAGCCTATTGCCATAAACCGGGCCAGAAATCCAAACTCTGAGCTTCTACTGAGAATTTCATAGAAAAAAGGTTATTTGAACCCAAAACCTTATAGCATAGCAGCCGCGCTAAGACCGAAAGACTTAGGAGGCAGTTTTCTTAAGTTAACTCAAACAAAAAAAAGAACCTCCGTGGTTTATGTAGTTAATTAGAATATATGATATAGCGAAGGAAAAAGCCACCGCGAGTCCCACCCGCCAGGTCGTAATGGCGGGTGGGAGTCGCGGTGGCTTATTGGTCATAGCGTCTGGTGTACCTAACCAGAAGACGCAGGTTAGAACCCTGCCCACAGTTGATTTTTTCTTTCGCTAAAATAACTTTAAAATTTTAGCATGGAAAATGCCAAAAAATAGAATTTATACAACATAATATTTTTTTTTGTTATTTTGTATAACTGGCCAGTAAAGTATATAATAGAAATCTGACCATATTTTAATAACCAATAATTTAATACCTCACAGTTTGTGATTATGAGCAACCAAATAAGTTAGAGCTAGGCGCCCTAGTGTTGCCAGCGATTATCAGGTCTACGGTACAGCCTTCGCATAGGTTTATACAACTTCTACTTTTAAGAAGCTATGTGTTTTAGAAGATGGATAATTGAGGTCTCAAAACATTGTAGATAAAATGTTACAGATTTTTCCTAACGGATATTATATACTCCATCTATATTATTTTCTTTTTACGTTATCCTTCATATATTGAAGGCTACGCTTGCTATTGATCGTTTTATTATCATCCACAAGTATGCCTGTGAAGATACTTCCATATTTTCATCTACATTATCTTTAATACTGAGCTTGGTTTCAAGAGAATGCGTTATCTGAGATTATTCTACATTACTTTTTCTTAACTGAGCGTTCAGAATACCCGTCACAATCAAAATCAAAAATAGCGAAATTATACCTACCATTATTTGATTATGACACAACCAAATAGGTTCAATCAGATGAGTTTTTTATAGGTGATATGAGATTTTTTTATAACAAAAATTAGTAAAACCTCAGTTAACACTTATAATTTTTATAATATAAATACACAGAAAATAATTTACACAAGAAATGAGAATCACCACAATGTATTCTTCTCAGCAGACAAGCCTCAGAAAAAAAAGAAATAGATAAACATAACCCAAAATCGCGCACCGTATTTCGCAACCCTTCATTCATTTCATGACAGCTTCGCGTGTGAAGTACACACAAAATTACGCTCTGTTTTCCTCAACAAAAAACAAGCAATTCGTTGTCGTGTAAACGCGCCCTAAGGCTAAACTACTACATGAAAAGGCTCGCTGTAGAAAAGGCAAGACCGCGATAGCCAGACCTTTAGTGAGACGGCTTAAGATATTGCAGCTATCGAAAGCCCTTTGAGACTTCCTACCAGCGGAAATTTAATTTAATCGCATTTTCTTCTTTGCTAAACGACGTCTTTATACCATGGCATACAGGATTTCGAATTTTCCGTTCAAAATTAGAAGGATTATCGGATCGTGGTTAGCTTTTGTTAACATGATTTTTGAGAGCAATTTCAGTTTGTGGAAAACGAAACGGGTGAAGCATAAAATTCTCGTATGTGGATGCTCTTAAATCAAATAAAAAAGTAAATCTTTACGTAAATATGCATGCTTTTCTAACGTAATCCTCCATATTAACAGAAGCATACATATTATTTCTTGGAAAATTAGTTTTCATAGTGAAGGTGCATAACTATGTATCTAGTTTGAATACATACAAATGCACATGTATGTGATATAAACATAGTTTGTTACTTGTCTTCAATCAAAAAAGAATAAAAGGAGGTATTCAATTACTATGTACTTTCACTATTAGAAAAGCAGTGATTAGTCTATTGATACCGTTGGAATGCCAAGTCGAAGGTCTTGAGTTCGAATACAAGGCACGGACCTCTGACTTTTCATTTAATAATTAATAATTAATTATCACTTGCTTAAACGGTGAAGGAAAATATCGTAAGGAAACCTGCATGCCTTAGAGATTATCTCGAGTGCGTGTGAAGGCAGGCAACCCGCACTAGGCCAGCGTGGTGGACTATAGCCTAATCCCTCTCATTGTGTGAGAGGAGACCCGTGTCCCAGTCAGACAGTATACGGGTTGATGTTGGTGATGTACCGTCATGACTATCATACCCGAAGGGGTAGGCAGTGGTATACCTACTGATATGACCCATATAGATCGCTGGTTTTTTCTTCGAGTTGCTACTAAGAACTCCTTCATAGCTATACCCAACAACATTTTGCTCGGCTTGGGACTTGAACCCTTTTTTTGGTTGACAGGGTTGGAAATGCTTTATGCACTACCCACTGCTCCGGGGAGAGCGGTGGGGTGTGTCGGACTCCGCTCTGAAAAGAGCGATCTACCGAATAAAACTAACTTCGGTGTTTCGCGTCACCACTTTAGTGCCGGGAGTACGGGAGCGCAGTAGCATTCGTCCGCAGAGGGACTTGAACCCTAACCTAATAACTTCATGCTCAGCACCCACGCTTCCAAACACTAGACCAATGAGGGACTTTTATAAATAAATAAACATTTTAGGAAAATTTTACACAGCACCATATCGTCCCAATTTAAACATGCTTGTACTACGGGTACTAGAAAATTTATGGAAAGAATAATTGTAAACTTGAAATAAAACTACTTTTTTAAGGATTTTATCGCGTTATATTGATATTATTATAATAAACAGGGTGTTACAAAGGTACGTAGGCCTTTCTGTTAAATAATATGGTTCCCTGACATGACAGCTGACAAAATCTTTGGCTTTGATAATGAATTATATTTTTACGGGGTATTTTGTATCACGTTGTATAATGATATTATTATCTAATATATAGTATAGGGGAAATCAATATAACGCTATAAAATTCGTTTGGAAAAAGTCGTTTTTATTCAATGTCAGATATTCGTGTAAGTGTCAGAAATTAGTTATATGTATACTATACATATGTAAATAAATACTTATATTACATAAGAATCACACAGAATAACACAAACCTTGTGTTCATCACATTAATATTTGTGACCTGTGCGAATCGAACCCACGACCATGCATGATCGTGATCAGCAATCCGGCACTCTAATCACTAGGCAACTGACATCATCAGTGTTATGTTTCAATCTTTATTGTATTTTTGCTTTGTTATACATAATTTAAGATACTTAAACAACACTGCTTTGAGCTGTGTTGTGTTCCTTACGGTGAGCTATGTTGCCAGTGCTCCGCGAGGAAACGTTGTATTGGCAGTGGGACCAACAGACCCTTATACTGCCAACCCAAATATTACTTTTTTGTTTTACATGGTCGGCAACGTGCAAGTGATACCCCTGGTGTTACAAGTGTCTATAGGCTACGGTAACCGCTTACCATCAGGTGGGCCGAATGCTTGTTTGTATACTGTTATGTTTCATTTTATTTCACATTTACTATAAATAATTATGCTAAAAATTTTCTTGTATCATCAAACCAGAGGACACAGACTCGAATACTGCCAGAAGTTATAATAATATCGTACAAAATGTATAGCTATTTGAATGTCTTTATTCAACAGAATTTCAGTTAAAGCCTCAGTGACAGTCCCGACAGATAATCGATAATTTAAGTTTTAAACCTCAAAATAGTTGCGCAGACGTAAATCCCAGCACTTCAGATCCGAAGCAACGAAAAGGCCGTAAGCAATTATCGTAAAAGGGAACTCTTTGGAAAATACCCACTCCATTATTGTGCCTATTGTATCCTTTCATAGGTCAATTGCTTCGTCGGAGTGGATTAAGGCTGAATCGTACTTATCTCAGCGCCCGTTTGAGTATGTTATTATACGTGTGTACTTCCATTGGTTAGTGAGCTCAGCAATTTTGATCGTAAAGCTTTAAGCGGCATTATAATAATTTGATCATCATCCTCCGATGCTTTTCAATCAAAACTATGTTCGGGTAGGCTTCCAGTCGAAACAGATGCGGCTGGATATCAATATTTTACACAAAGCGACTGCCATCAGACCTCCGCAACCCAATATCTGGGTACTTACTTGTGGATAGACCGGTTGTCCAGCTTTTTGGTCTTCTAGCTACACTAAAGTTTGTTATAGGGGTTCGTATGACAACCGGGACGACGGCTTTACTTTCACTCTGGGGCACGGAAGGATCTCAATGCATTATTCACCTATCTTCAGATAACGCGACTGCTTGACTGGTTGACCAGTTATTAAAAGTTTTTTTCTATGAAATTCTCAGTAGTAGCTCGGAGTCTAAAATAGTGCCCCGCAATAGGTTCACTCCCCTATTACATAGAATCTAAACATATTGGCGAACGGTGAGTGTACTTAGTAGATCTCTGCCTAATCCACAGGCGTGATGATATGTTACATATTAATGTGTTTCTCTTTTAATCGTTCATTGGCAATTCACGCACTGTTACCTGTAAATTATTTAACACGCGCATTTACTATTCAACAGCAGCGTTTACGCTAATTTAAGGCTAATTAATACAACGTGTTCATTCAATGTTGTAGCATAATTAGACCCTGGTAATTATACCCTATCAATCATATTAAAAGCTCGGGTTGTTGGGGTTACCTGCAGCATTAGCTGAAATATAGAATATTTTTGAAAATTATCATCATGAACCCATATATCCCACAGCAGGGCATGAGCCTCCTCTCAGAACGAGAGGGATTAGACTGTAGTCCACCACGGTGACCTAATGCGGGTTGGCAGATTTCACACGCCGTCGAGAATATCTCTAAGGCAGGTTGCCTCACGATTTTTCCTTCACCATTTAGGCGAGTGACAATAATAATTAAATATTATTTTACCCAAATGATTTCAAAAAGTCTGAGGTGCCTGCCTGGGATTCGAACTCGAGACCTTTGACTTGGTAGTCCAATAGTCATATCAATGCTTCTTTCCTTTTGATTAGTAAGAGTATTGAAATTGTAACTCATATTCCAGCAGGGCATCGTGCCCTTTATATTGTTTTCATTAAAAAGCAATAATGTACATAAGTATTGGAAGTACAGACGCCAGCAAGTCAAGCTATACAAAACTATCAAATTTTCTCAATTGAATATGAACCTTATTGTATAGTAATAAAGTTGAAAATCTATCAAATAAATTTGACAGATTGTGGTAGCTTGATGTGCTGGCTTCTGTACCTACTTTCTTCAAATGTAGGTAATTCGTTGGTGTAGTTGAAATTGGGTATTTAAGTGAAATTTCAAATAGCAGAAATAGGCTCTCACCTATTACATGTGACCTATACATACCGGCGATATGGGTGTACATTAGTATACCTATGCCCATCTTTAATGGAATACAGATAGGTATGTTAGGTATGTTATGTAATTCGAGTAGCGCCCAAGTTAATATTGAAGCCTATGCTAATATGATAAAATTTTCTAAAAAGACGTATATTATAGGTACAGACGCCAGCAGGTCAAGGTATCCAAAACTGTAAAATTTTCCCCATTGAAAATGAATCTTATTATGCTGTGTTAAAGTTGAAAATCAATCAAAGAAATTTGACAGATTGTGGTAGCTTGATGTCCTGGCCTCTGTACTTTTCTAGTGTGAATCAAGTTACGCGGTAGCTAGTAGCATATTAGCGGGTATTTTAGCCCAGGAGATCAGATATGCATGATCAAACGCAAGCCTATTCATTTAATGCAATTTCAATCACTTTCACGCTAATATTCAACTTATTCCCGACCAGACAAAAAATCCACAGCTAAATAGCAGTATGTACCGAGCGGTCCATACATCAGAAGACCGCGTAGCTTGGAGACGTGTCGTATGTGGTCGCGATCCTCAGCAATGAGGGAACGAAGAAGAAGAAGAAGAAATAGCAAATAACAATCAATACTCCGTCTAGATAAAAAATAGCACTCACAAAAATACTTGGCAATTCTTTTAGCAAAAATATGCATAAATTTTCTCAGACGTCTAGAATAGATTAAAGGCTCTTAAATACCGACTCCCGTTCAAAGTTATCGGTTAGCCAACTGCAGTGGAACTTGCTCCACAGTGTTTCTTGCGAAACATAATAAATCTTTCTTACTGTCATTGATATTTAGCTCGTGCGAGGGATCCCCGCCACAATGGAAGGAGCCTTCAATAAATCATTTAGAAGTATTCTGTTTGCTTACATAAGTACGGTATATTATGTTCTCGATTGCTGAAGACAGGTTTAAGCAGTGGAATATTATCGTGCGATATTTGGTGATGGTGTAGGGCTTATGTATTCACGTCAGTTTAATGGTTCTGCTATGCTAGAGGTCCTAGATTCGATTCCTAGGTCGAGCAGTGTTATTGGGTTTTTGTATGAAATTCTCAGTATCAGCTAGGAGTTTGGATTTGAGCCCGGTTAATAGCAATAGTCTCGCCTCCTATTCATTGGGACCTAAACATACCGGTGAACTGTGGGTGTGCATTGGTACACCTCTGCCTAACTCTTCGGGAGTTCAGGCATGATGGTATGTTGTGTTTAATAAAAAAATATTAGTAGAAGAGATTCAAACAAACATTAGAATAATAATCTAAAAAAAAACATACAAATTATCTCAACATAATTCTATCCTTTGAGCTCTCATCGCTTATTTTCCTTATTATTAATCTCGATCAACCACCAGATTATTCAAAAATTGAGGATACAAATCGGGACGCTACAATAAACGGGACGAAAGGGAAAGTGGAATAAGAAAAATCAACGTAAAGAAGAAAAATAAACTTTTATAACGTCGAGCGTAGTCATTGGTAGAAAATGAAAAGGACACCCCGTTACGATTTCTATTAACAGGGAGTAGGAATGCGTCGAAGGCCCCCGGGCTCCAATAAATCAATCTACGGGTAGACAGACCTCTCCTAAATCGCTCTCAGAATATACAGAATTAAATTTGACCGGCCACATGAGTGTGCTCCTAAGCTTGAAATGTGAACGGTACACGCTTGCATGGTCGTCGGACAATAGTGTATCAGAAGTGTGTTAGCCATACAATTCGGGAGGCATGGTGTTTTCAATATTTTGTTGGCTCATAGTAACCGACACATTCGATACTGAAATCGGTAGTTGATGAAATATGATATTATTATAAGTTGAAAGTCAATAATTGCTTCTCAGGTGAAAGAAAGTTCTTCATATGAGAAAAGGTTGTAAGCTCAAATGCTTTTAGATTGATTTTAGATTCCATTCACTACGAAAAGGAAAGCTGTGACTAAGTATTTAAAAAATAAATCGTTAGTAGCAGCTCTAAAATTGAATTCTTATCGTCTGAGAAGAATTCAAACTTAGAGCTTAAATATTAAAAACTCCTATTTAGTAGACTTCAATATTTCTTTTCATACCGGTCTTATTCTTACATTAAATCGAAAAGTAGTTGTACAAAAATATAACTAACCTATTCTTTGGAAAATATTATATAGCCATGATTTATATAAAAAATAAAAGTTAATTACGTTGCCTCATTAATGCAAAAGTAGCTAGTGTGGTCAAATGTCATTAGGCATGAGAACAATGTGTAATTTGCACATCTTTTACAAAGTTTATTAAGACTGCCTTTAGTTTATAGGTGTCAAGTGCGAATGCTGAGGTTCTCGATTCAATTCCCAGGTCAAAAAAAGTGCTATAAAAGTAACAGTAGGTACAGATGCCAGCAGGTCAAGCTACCCAAAACTGTCAAAATTTCCCAATTGAATATGAACCTTATTACTTAGTTTTAAAGTTGAAAATCAATAAAAAAAATTGACAGATTGTGGCAGCTCGATGTGCGGGCCTCTTTACAATTCGGAGGTACAATTTGTCGCAGTTACCTTGATCCAGCTCGTCGATTTCTTAACTATTTTGGAGTCGACCTTTCAGTCGAATCAGATGCGGCTTAGCCAGTATTTTACACGAACCGATTGCCATCATACCACCACAACCCAATTTATGGGCAACACTGACATCCTAATAATAGACTGGTTCTACAACTACCATTTAAAAGTAATAATTTGTCGAATTCGAAAACCTAAATTAAGTAAATTAGGTACTATATAAATATACACCGCACTTTGGAGTCAAATGACCATTAAATCGTCGAATCAAAAGCTTGAAACAGTACACCATATGCGTCGCACTCAATCTTACTAAATTACTTCAACATGAACTGTTATGTTGTTTGTAGTTTTGCGTCCAGGAATGAAGCATAGTGGAAACAATGGAATAAACAGACTTTGACCGCCATTTGCTTTCAGCTAGCTTACGATTTGTGACGAATATCAAAATAGCGAACTTGGTCAACAAAAAATGTAACTCGTAAAATGAACTCCTACTTTTGGCATGAATGTGTTTATTTTGACACTCAAAAACTTATGTACACTTAAGAATTAAAATACCAACTATAGAAATATTATTTTATATTTTGACTTAATTGAAATATATTAACTGCGTCGTTAGTCTAGCGGCCCTAAGCGCGACTATTACGCGAGGTCCTGGGTTCGATCCCCAAGTCGAGCATATTGTTATTGGTTTTTTTCTATGAAATTCTCAGTAGCAGCTTGGAGTTTGAATTTTCGCCGGGTTAAGGCTCGCCCCTTATTACATGGGAACTAAACATACCAACCATACCAACTAACTCATCCAAAGCCTACATTAAGTACTGTTTTCAAGCTATGAACAAAAGTTCTTGACAACACTTTAAGCTACAGTGGCACACAAAAATCAGCGTTATTGCGATAGAATACGGGTGGTCATAAAAGTACATTGTTGAGTTTGCCATGGCGTCGTGTATTTGTACATTTATGAATGTACAATCGACACTTGATAAATTAAAGCACGTAAACGCATTGGTAAATTGGTATTTTTTGTACTGTATATATAGGAGGTGATATAACTAAAGAGATCCGCAAAGAAGGTTAAATAGGTAGTATAGTATTTCTAAGCAAAAATATGAGATGCCAGTAGGTACTACAAAAATATTTTTTTCTAGGTATCTCTTAAACTCAGGTCGGGACAAGACATTGTAAGGAAAAGCTTTGCAGTTTGTAACAACATAAACCTTTTCAAAATTTTAAACAAGGCCGATTCTTATTCACAAAGACTTCAGCTATAAAAGTGACTCCCCCAAGTAATTCTACACTGTATCAATCACGTTGCAGTAGTAAAATCCGACGTAAAACTTACCCAGATACAAATACAAGACGTACACTTGGCAAAAAAGTTAAATGTGCAGGCAAACGTTGATTTTTGTGCAATGTAGGTAACTATCGGTATTATTAGGTATATACTTCAGCTTTGTAGTTGATTAATAAATTGCAGTAATAAAACAAGACTTAAAACAAACTCACTGGTAATTCGGGTACTTAAAAAATGTTCAAATATAATATTGGTCTATTTCGGTGTCATAAACGTCACAAATGTTATCTTTGGATCTAATTTCAATTCAATTCAATCTAATTTGTTCACGTTTGACGTTTAGTGAAATACCATTTGACATTTTATGAAATTGATACTACATAATGTAGATTGGAATTCCACTTTGAATATTTTTAAGTATTTTTAAGTTCCAGATTTACTTTTCAAATACAAGTACAAGTAC
Source organism: Acronicta alni (assembly GCA_964056405.1). Classification (NCBI taxonomy): domain Eukaryota; kingdom Metazoa; phylum Arthropoda; class Insecta; order Lepidoptera; family Noctuidae; genus Acronicta; species Acronicta alni. Next base: position 7,106,625 of record OZ043927.1, on the reverse strand, counting down.
TTACACACCATAAAAAAGTTGTGTGGAGGCAGAAATTGATGTTAATGTGCGATGCAGACAATTTTTGTTGTTAATATTTAATGAAAGCAAGTGCTGTTGTTTGTCGATATCAGTCTGCCATACCAGACGATCCATGAGGATTTTCCGTACTGCAAAAAAGGTATATGCTTAATAGAAAATGAAAAACGAACGAAATCATATTGAACAAAAACTTTATTAGGATGCAGCTATAAATTCTTGTTTACTGACTGACTTGTACGCAGATTTGTATAAAGAGAAGCATGCTTACAGCAACATTTTACTTACTCCTTTGGCTGACTGTACCTAGTTCTGCAAATTTGCTTCCGAATCACGTAGGTAGACACTTGCAGCCCTGTTCGACCAATCACCGACATGTTTGAGACGAGAATACGTTAAGGGATCCCTGATATTAAACTTTTAACAGCTACGATTTTTATTTTTATTTGTAGGTCATGAACATTTTGTATAGAGTGTTGGATGGATGCTATGTTAAAAAAAGAAGTACTTAGAAAAAACATAGTTTTTAATTAAGAATAAGGAATAGTCATATACGGATCTGCCAGATTTTTCCTGAAGTCAAAGGAAGGTTATACTTAAAAGTTTCTGGTGCCCAGTATTTGACTTTTAGGTTGCCAACTGGAGAGGCTGCATATACTGCGTATGTACCGACAAAAATTCCGACTTTCCTTCAATTGCCATAGGGTGGGGGTCATGGGACTCGTGAATCTATATAGCACCTGACAATGCCGGGATCAATCTATGGAATAAATCACAGACCCCTTCATGGGGTCCTCCCGCCTCACTGATTTGCCCTGTACGATTATTATATGTCCGCTCAATATCTTTTCTTCTATCTATCAGCCACGGAAGTCCACTGCTGAACATAGGCCTCCCTAATGATCGCCACAAAAATCGGTCTTGCGCAAACCGCATCCACCGACTCCCTGCGACCCTCACGAGGTCATCCGTCCACCTAGTCGAGGGCCGTCCTACACTGCGCGTTCCTATGCGTTGTCATATTAAGTTCTCTTTTATATTATAGTATATTATTACCGCTTTCCAATATTATATCCAAGTACACCATGCTGACCTAGTATATGAAAAGAGTGCAATGATAATTTATAAGGGCTTTAAATTATATAACTTTATTAATGAAAGAATATAAAGATTTAAAACATTCTTTGTTGCTCACCAAAATATTAAGGACGAAATCAGATAAAATTTTAAAAATAAGTAACTATTTTAAATAAAAAAAATACTAAATACCAGCACAATCAAAACTTATTTTCCTGAAAACCGACATTTAATCTACCATTAAACCTATGTTAATTGTGAAAGGGATTTCTAAACTAATGTTAGGCGCGTGTCTGCCATTCAAAGTTTTACGATGAACCAAAATCCTAGTTTTATGTACAGTGAAAAGCGTTGATGGTTGACCACTTTTCGACCCTGTATACTTATTAATAAGGGTGAAAACTGATCAATCGCCAATATTCTCGATTGTACACGGTGACCATAGAATACTAAACAATATGAATGAGGTGAACATTTACCACATTTGGTTTAGTTATTCATTTAAACACTTACACAATCCTCGAGTTAAAGTATGATCTTAATCTGTTTTTTTTTTAAATTTGTCGATGAGTGACGACTGACGACTCGTTTTGCGCAGCGGCTGAGCGATCGGCTTCTGCGCCGAGGGTTGTGGGTTCGATCCCCGCACGCAACAAATATTTGATAACCTACATGTAGTTGTTCTGGGTCTGGGTGTTTGTGTATATGAAAGTTTGTATTTGTAAACGCACCCCACGGTACAGGAGAAAATTCTACTTAGTGTACATTAAAAAAAAAATTGTTTAGACTTACAACTCTTTGTAAAAAGCGAGAAAATGTAAACAAAATACAGCAAACGTAAAATTTGTTTTGAATCTGTCGAGAACAAGAAGCGATTCTCCCACTTCATAGTCGCCAGACCTAGAAGAAAAACTATTAAACTTCAGCACGCCAGTCCACTCTTGCTACAAGCTATTGTTTTATGAAGTAACTTAGTTGCTTGTCAAATAACAGTGTTTCTTACTTGCAACATTGATTATATTGGAGTCATGAAAGTGACAACAGAATGTCAAGGAGTTAACGCCTGCACTCTCCGAAGGGTTAGTGAGAGGCGTACCGATGTACACCTTTCGTCAGTATGTTTAGGTCCCATGTAATAGTGGGCGACTCTATTGCCATTAACTGGGCACAAATCCAAACACCGAGCATAGAAAAATTCATAGAAAAACTCAATAACACTTTGCTCGACCTGGGAATTGAACCCAAGAGTCTAGCAATCGCGCTTACGACCACTAGACTAACGAAGCGGTTAATCCTTTATCCCCAAAAAGGTAAATAATAATGGTCAGCGATATGTATGTATACGGTTAATGGTATATTTATTTCTCAAAAGACTAATTATTAAAATCACTTGAAGAAAATACAATGCTTATCATAATAAATGCGCCTGTCTTTTCCTTGCAGGGATGAGACGCTTATTTCAGTCAAATTATATATTTTTGTATGCAAGGATTTAATTGTTGTTTCATTATTTCTTTCTTCAATAGCGTAGTTGTAATTTAGGTTATAAAAAATAGCTTAAGACAATCTTACACACCAAAAAATCGCAGCTGGCAAAGCAATGTAAGTGTATTGACATTTTTATAATATTTTAAATGTTTTAACTTACTATAATTTTTATATGTATACTTATGGGTTTATTTTTCGTTTTGTTCCTTTCTCCGAGCCTTTTTCCAACAATATTGGGCTCGGCTTCCAGTCTAACCATATGCGGCTGAAATCAGTATTTTACCCAATTGTCCGGCAATACCGGTACCCTGAGGATAGACTGGTTGTAACTTTTTGGGCTTGGCTTTTTGGGCTTCTGACTACCACTAACGATTTTCATAGGTGTTCGTATGACAACCGGGACCGACGGCTTTACCTTTTAGGCTTTAGGGCCTCGATGTGTTAAAAATGGTCACCTATCCACAGACTGACCGGGACTAGCACAGCTTAACCTTGCAGTTCGGTTGATCATCTTAGTTACTTAGCCCCGAGCTTCGTTTTGTTCCGTTAAGCTTATTTAATTGTTTTATATTAGACATATTTATGGCTTGTTGACAAGAATACAGATAATTCATACACTAACTTCCAACATTAGGCTTTTCTCTAGGGGAACATTAGTCTGTATGTCTATCTATAAATATGACAAAAATTCTGTTTGAAATAATCGGGGTTTCTTAAAAACACATTGCCTTACTACAAAGGGTAATTAATCATTGAAAAAAGCTGTATTTTTCTCTTCGATCAGCGTTTTTTATAATAACCCATATCTATACCATCGACTTTGAATTAGTTGTTAAATATATACGAAATGGACAATTTGAATTCATTTTTACTGTATTATATCGATGCGATTTCGGCACGGCATCATTATTCGGTCCAAAATTATTGTAGTTGATAACAAAATCGCGGATACAGGGTTATTTTTCTCAAATGAAAGCGTAGGCTCACCGAAAAATAAGCGAACGAAAGAGAAAGAAACAGCCACGTGTATTCTGTGAAGTAATTTCGTATACAAAATGTCTTAGTGTACAAACCGTCACGAAAATCAAAAGATGGCAAGGAAAGCGCCCAAACAGATGTGAACAAAGATGAAAAAAGTTTCAGAAATTGGGAATAGGAGATGATTACAGTACACTGAATGGAGTTGCCGCGTTATTATCAAGTCGCCTTTGTACCGATTCCAAATGTTTCCCTTTACAAATTCCACAAAGTTTATGACTTACCCCGAATTGTTGTGCCTAAGAAAAAAAGTTTAATTTCCATCGGATCTTATAATTCTTTATTGTTCTTGGTTTGTTATTCAAATGGCCGTAATTTTGGTATTTTATGTAGTTAATTTCGAAAGCTTGTTTGATGAGGTTCCCGAAGAAAATACACTACACATGTATAGAAGGACTTATGTCACAAGTATTGAAAGATTCTTCGTCAGTTAAGAAATACGGATTATAAGAATCTAACCTTGAATCTGTGTACCAACTACATAATCAAAGGCCTTTTCCCTTTATTTCCCTTTGTGAAAACCTGCATAAGTGTTATTTATTTATTCTTTGGTACAGAGGCGGTCTTAATGCTATTATGCATAGGCATTTTCTGCCAGACAACCTTATGGTGATGCAGAGAGAATAAAATCACAGTAGAGAGTTAACTTACTGTTTTCCCTATTTATTTACTGCAAGACGTTATCGTAATACTGAATATCGTGTAGAGGACACGTGTAACTGAAGCGACATCTTTAATTTCCTTGTTTATTTCCGTATGTCTTACATGAGCTTGAATATCAAGTACGTTCTTTATGAGAATAGAATTTGACCTACCGTCACGTCTGTATTCCCCAAAGGGTTAGGTAGAGATGCACTCCACGAGGTGCCATGTAATAGGGGGCGAGCCCACTGCCTTTAACCAGACACAAATCCAAACTCCAAGCTGCTGCTGAAAATGTCATAGAAAATCCCAATAACACTGCTCGACCTGGAAACCGAACCCAGGACCTCTAGCAGTTGCGCTAAGAACTACTAGACTAAAGAAGCAGTGAATATATAAAATAAACTATACATCTATAAAATATCGTAGTTAGTATTCTAGAACAATTACAAAAGTCTGATTCTGCAAATCAATAATAGAAAGAGACAGAGCATTAATCCACGTGTTTCTCATGAAGATAATGGGAAACAAAAAGTGGAGAAACAAAAACATGTCTTCGTAATACCGTCTCTAGTTAATTAAGAAACTTTATAAATTCACATTCAGTTTTACATATTAAGTCGTGAAACAGTTTTTAAAGGATAAAGTTACTGGTAGTAATGAGATAAAATGAAAAGATTAACTAAGTATATAAACACTATATAATAGTGTAGTATGATAAGGGTCTTCCAACACTTATCGACGCGGAATCGATGACCGGCCTGATGTCGTCAAAACCTATGTAAACGACGTTTCTCGGTTCGGACGATGCGACGCGACACCGACGCGATGTCGAGTTGTATTTTTAAAGCTTTTTCGATCGGCCTAAGCGAAATCCAAGTTGATAAATGTGGAGAAACCATAATGGAAAACTTTATATTGATTTTAACTTAGAAATTACTTTGTAGCATAGCTTTTAGAAATCTATAAAATTCGTAAATATTTTTTATTGTTATATAAAAATTCGACGGCCGTTTTCTGGCAACCATTGGGTTACGATATTGGCCCATCTCTCCGGGTGCATCCGGTATACATGATCCGCACAATCCCACTTCAATCCGGCGGTGATAGCGCTGAACAGAGATCAGTGGAAGGAGATGGGGAAGACCTTTGCTCAGCAGTGGGATCATATCGGTTAGAAAAAAAATCACAAATATTTTTTTACCTTTTTCACCAAAATTCACCACGATTTGGAAATATTTGTCACAAACAAAGGCAAAAACTGCGATAATTCAATCATTTTTAGCGTTAAGCTGCACTTGAGGAGGTCAGTATATGGATGAGAGACTATTTCTGATACATAAATATCGCTCCTTACATCGCAAGTCCGAAAGTCTATCACACAGAATATTACATAAAATATAAGACTTACATATCGGTACCTAATTCTTACATGGCCTATTAAAGAAAGAAATCCAGTTGGGTAGTCAAGAAAGAACTTCTGCCTCCCCAGCGGGTATCCACTGGGATCTCCATGAAGTCTATACAAAATACCTTATCTTTTCCTAATTCCACAATTTTCACATACGAAAATTCATAATTACCAGAATTAAATAAGGAGACTCGTATTAATCGTATTTACGTCGATGTGATTACTTGGTTTGAATATTCATATAATCCCGATAACATTCTTCAGTGGCGTTACCAGTTTAATTGAATTACAGCGGCGTAGTAGCATAGAAATTAACTTACAAAATTACATTACTCGAGTACTTATAAATTGACTGAAACTTTTTATATAAGCTGTACAGTAAATTAAATTAATGATTATTATAGTTAAAAATGTTATTGCAAAATAGTAGAATAAAAAAAAACATTTAGCTTATTATTGTATTTTCTAAATTTTAAATCTCCGTGCCTTTTCCCAACTATGTTGGGGTCGGCTTCCAGTCTAATCAGATGCGGCTGAATATCAGTATTTTACACGACGTGACTGCCATCAGATGTCCCCAAACCAATTTCCTGAATAATACCGATTTCCTGAGGGTAGACCGGTAGTCAGGCTTTTTGGGCTTCTGGCTACCACTAACGACTGTCATAGATCTTCGTATAACATCCGGGGCCGTCGGCTTTACGTACTCTCCGAGGCACGGAGGGGTCTCCATGTATGGTCACCCATCCATAGACAGACCATGGCTAGCGCAGCTTAACCTTGCAGATCGGTTGATCAGTGTAGTTATTATTTCTAAATACCTATAAACTTACAAAATCAAAAGAAGAAAAATAAAGTAATATAATAAACTTTATTTCAAGCACAAAGACTCATTTAGGTATAGGGTTAGTAACAATTTGCTTAAATCTAAGTGTTACTATAAAGTTACATAGTTAGGTACATTTATTTGACAGCAGCTGCAGCAGTAATAAAAATACTTCTTTATTTTCACAATTTAAATTAATAAACCTAAGTAATCGGACAAAATATAGCTAACGTCCAAAACCTGTTAGAAATCATTTAAATTAATACACAAACACTAACAAACCATTCATCACAAATTAATTTTAATCATCACGCAATCAAAACTAAAATTAAGCTTGTTTTTAGCGCTCACCCTTCTACCATATTTCCTCAACCTAACCGAATAATTGAATGTTCCGAGCAGTTTTTATTCATTTAAACTGTACGCCACAATTACCTCTATTAATTTACGGCGAGGTGGGCCCGATAAAAGCCAGCTTAATAATATTGGGGTGAGAAGTGCTGAGGCGAGGGGGAAGGAGGTGCTGTCAAATTTTATGCAGTAAAGCCCTAGAAATGGTCTTCTACCTTACCCGCCTGGACAGGTACAGATGCAGGCATAACTTTTGCAGTCTTGTTTCATTTTTGACGTAATCGTGATTTACAACCAATGTTTAAAACGTGGTACTTTGCTTTGTATTCAGGTGTCTTTAGTATAAATCTACCGACATAGGAACAGTTTAACATTTAGACACCAAAAATACTTTCGTGAAGATAAAGTAAAATCTGATTATTACAACAATTATTTTACTTCAAAAAACCTCACGAAAAGATCACCAAAACGAAGAAAAATACCTTATACACAACAATGAGACATATTCTATTAAAGCAGGACATAAGATAAATAAAGCGAAATCACCGCTGTACACGATTATACTGAATGCATTCCGGCAGACAGCGGGCATTGGCGTTCGCTTTATCTTTACCATACACTGCCTGATAAGGAGCTTACCAGGCGAACTTAATAAGAGTTGACGTGGCCGTCCGACCAAATGATAATACACCTTTTGTTCTTCAAAACACGGCTTCATTTAGATTAGAGGCCGGCTTTGGACGGGTCACTGGGTAGGAGCAGTTTATGCATGACGTTGTTAGCTTTTTGGGTATAAAGTGCACAATAGATATGTAACAAATGTTGTTTGTCTCCTTTTGTTGGTGGGATGCATAATTATGAGGGATGTGTGTATAAAAAGTACAGTTTATACACTTGTAAGTTTAGGAAATAGAAAATAGAATAAGAATGCATTTATTCCATTTTGTTAGTTATTCTGTACCAATTGGAACCATGAACTAACTTGGGGTCGGCTTCCAGTCGTATCAAGTATGGTTGAATATCAGTATTTTACACGAAGCCAATGCCATCAAACCTCCACTACCTAAATGTCTGGGCAATATCCTAACGATAAGGACTTTTGAATACTAACCACTCACTAACGCCATATCATATGTGTTCGTATAACAATCGGAACAGCGAAGACAAGATTTATTCAATTTTATTAAAATCGCACTAAAATTAGTGTGTAATTTGCCTTACAAAAGACTTACAAAGTAATTATCATACCTACGGTTGAATTTTCAGTAATCAGAATTGTATGCAGCCATAGCTAGCCTCCAGCCAATTGTATTAAAATCCAAAGCTATCCGGCTTAGTTAGCTAATCAATCGCGACTCCAGTATGACATTGCGTTCCGGACTGGCTGATAGACCAGTGGCATTTTACAATGCACTATGTAATAATTTATCCCTGCTAATCGTACTGCTAATAATGCCTTTGACAGCGGATGTCAAAGGCATTATTGACAGATGTCAAAGGCATTATTAATAGGGGTGTTTGGTTTCATCGACGTAGGGGTAAATTGTACTTACAGTTGTAAGTCTATGGCATCTTGTTCATGCTGATCTGGTAATCGATCGGTGAGAAAAGAGCCCGTGGCTAAGTTATCTACGATGAGCAATCGACCAGCAAGGTTAAACTATGCTTGCAGCGGTCAGTTTTTAGGTGAGTGGCTGGAACAAGATAGACAAACAATGACACTGGCCAGTAATTGAGCATGACAATTATTTCATAAAAATACATACATATCATAGTTGAACCGCACTGCAAAAGCAGGAATACTAGAATGGAACAATTTGCAATGACCAGATGACCTTCATTTTATAAATTAATACTATTTAACCACATTGAGTTAAAACAGCAATGAGATAATATTATCTCCTGAGTCTTCTAAAAAGATTAATCATGAAACCTCCGGACCTGTGAAAATTACAGTCTTGAAATTAGGCCAGCGGGTAGGTAGAATGTTGGGTACATTTTGCATAAGGATTTAGGGAAACGGTAATAAGAAAAAAGAGATTTACTCAGGTAACACCGTAACATGATCTTGTCTTTTATAAAAATAGGTACATTATAAATATTTTATTGGGTTGAAGAAATTGGGTCGGGTTAGAAAAGTATACAAGCTTTTTGAGACGATAGGAGGCAGCATTCTCACTTTTGATGCTCTCAAATAACCTAAAGCATCCCGCGATGCAAGCGGCATGAGCAGTTCTACCTACCACCTAGCAAGCCACTTGCTTTTTAGAAACAAGACAAAATTTGTTTAAGAGAGGTAGGGCATAATGGAAGTAATTCCACTCAAATTGACGCTGCCCGTCTGGGGAAGTACCTTCAGCTTGCAGAAAATCGAAGTGAAAGAACACTGCTTTGAGCTGTGTTGTGTTTTCCTTCCTCGTTCATTCCTTTTTCGTTAAACAGGATCGGCAACGCGCCAGTGATAGGTACTCCTGGTGTTGCAAGCGTCTATAGGCTACGGTAACTGCTTACCATCAGGTGGGCCGTATGCCTGTTTGCCACATTAGGAGTATAAAAGAAAAATATAATATATTTTAAGTTTTTTTTTGTTTAATATATTTTAAGTTTTTTTTTAAATCTGTAAACATAATCTTCGTTTAAATCTGTAAACATAATCTTCGTTTAAATCTGTAAACATAATCTTCAACCTATTGACTGTCTTATTTTAGGAGCACGGATCGCCTCAAGAACGGCAGGGATTAAGATTTTTTGTCCATTACGCTAGTCTTGTGTGGGTTGGTAGACGTCACACGCTGTTGAGAATATCTCTTAGGCATTCAAATTTCTTTGTGATGTTCTCATCCACCGTTTAATTCAATGATCATTATTTATTAAGACAAACATAGATTTGAAAACTGGAGTGTGCGGTATTTGTTGGAATTTGAGAACCGTAGTTTTATAAATGGAACATTGACTGAGATGTATATTAAAATACTGTAAGTATAATATATCCCTACATGTATATTAAAATAAATATAGAAAAGGACATGAACCTAAAACTGAGGCTATGTGAGAACCGTGGGCATAATTTGGGGGATACAATAATTGGTGAGAATCCCCAATGTTTATGTTGCTCATGATAATTAGCGCAGGGTTGTCACAAAAAAACTAAAATTTCAACTACGCTTAAATCTGATTAAAACCGTAATCATATTACAATACCAAACCATAAATAACAACAATAACATCAAATTACGTTTCTAAAACGATAAAGTAAATAAGAGCATAGTACGAGCCAATTTGTGCAGTATCCACTCGCTCAGTCTAATTTACAGCAGATATTAAAACCGCGAGCCGCTTCACACGTGTCCTATCATAAATTGTAGAAGTACGTTCCACACTGAAATTGGGTGGTGGAACAATGTTAAATCTGCCTCATTTGGCTGGCGCAATTTTCTCATTATTAATAGAATGGAAGGTGAAGTAATAGTTAGTTAATTGGTTTTTATCGTATGTTTTTTCGCTCAATATTATAATTAACGTTATGATTTTTTTTGCAAGGAAATTAAACTGTTTATGTATTTAGCCTTCGTGCTCTTACACGTGCCTCAAAAGGTACAGAAAGCCGTCGAACACCTATGAGAATCATTCTTGGTAAACAGCATTCCAAAAAGTCTGGCAACCAGTCTATCATCAGGATATCAGTATTGCCCACAAATTTAGGAGCTCTGTTGGCAGACGTTTTGTGTAAAACACTGATATTCAGCCGCATAGGTTATGGTTAGGCTTGAAGGCTAAGGATGTATCTAAGGTTATTTGATATCATGTCATAAGAAATAAACTGTTTTTATTTATTATATTTATTAGAAATCAGAAGCAGTGATAGCCTAGTGGTATGACCATTGGACTGCCAAGTTGAAGGTCTCGAGTTCGAACCCAAGGCACGCACATCTGACTTTTCGAATTCATGTGCGTATTAATAATTAATTATCACTCGCTTAAACGGTGAAGGAAAACATCGTGAGGAAACATGCATGCCTTAGAGATTTTTCTCGACGGTTTGTGAAGTCTGCCAACCCGCACTAGGCTAGCGTGGTAGACTATAGCCTAATCCCTCACAATATGAGAGGCGACCCGTGCCCAGCAGTGGGACAGTATATGGGTTGATGATGATTAGAATTCATGTGCGTAAATAATAATTAATTATCACATGCTTAAACGGTGAAGGAAAACATCGTGAGGAAACCTGCATGACTTAGAGATTTTATCGACGGCGTGTGAAGTCTGCCAAACCGTACTGGGTCCGGTGGTGGACTATAGCCTAATCCCTCTTGTTCTGTGAGAGGTAAAACAGTATATGGGTTGATGATGATAGATAGAGTAGTCGTAATTCTGGATGTTTATGCATCTGACATTTGTTTAATACACGAAACGAAAAAGAAGAAAATCTTAGTGTAAGACAAAACAATTACATAAGTGTATTTAGAAAGGAAATTATTGGGAATATCTATGAGACAACAATTGAGATCTCAAGATGACAACGCCCCAGTGATATGGCGTTGCTGGTGTTAAAAGACTGCAGTTGCGGTCTACCATCAGACGGCATGTATGCTAGTCATCAACAATATAAATACGACAGTAAAAAACCATCAGCTGTAATGAAAATGAAACTGCTTCCAGCTTGAAGCTTGTGATAAAATTACAGCTTTAAATTCGTAATTGCAGAGTTCATGGTTTAATAAAGAATGAAAACTGCCATGAAAATTAAATTAGGTCAACTTCCAACGAAAAAATATTATATTTATTTAGTCTACGCAAAAAATTGTATTAACTAACCGCGGCGACTTAATTAAAAACCGGGACCAAATGCAATGAAATTAAATCATAAACTTTTGACACTAATACAGGTATACAACCTTTTATTCAATCTAACTTTGAGAACGAAATAGGGGTAGGTAATGAGGTGTTATTTTCTCATTAATGTGTCTCTGGAAGTTTGGGGGTAGGATTAAAAACTTCCATGGGGACGCACACTCGTGCAATTTGGCAACTTAGTTCATGTTATTGTAAAATATCATTGCTGGCAAGTTCAAGAACCAGAAATGAGGTTTCACTGACTATGAAATAAATCTTCAAAACAGGCATATTTCGTTTTTCATCTTAAAGATTCGCCTCGTACTAAAATTTTCAGTGTGCTTATTTATACCTACAGGTATAAGCACACTGAAAACTGGTTCCGGGTAAGGGTGTATAATTGTATATATTATTACGTATGTGAGAATTTGTGTTAACAAACGCACCGACGGAACAGGGGAAAACTAAAAGGTAGCCTAGAAAAAGAACCAACCTCAAACATTATCTTCAGAATCGATAGTTACACCAGCCAAATCTGATTTTCGGGGTTCCATATATAATGAAACCCCGAAAATTAGACCAAAAAGTAGTCAAAATCAGTTCATAAAAACATCGATATTCACATTATTATTTAAAAATAATATAAGTACAAAGTAAAAGCCTCCACCTTGTTTTTAAAAATCTTTAAAAAAATATTTCATCACGAACTCTCTAGACTTTTAGTAATTGTATCTTGTATATCATTGTAGCATCAAACAGGATTGAGCTTTGAAATAAAAACGGCTTTCAAAGGCTGTTTAATATCACGCAATAATACAAGTAGATATATTTGTAGTCTAGAATGCAATCTCGTTTTATCTTGATAAACGATATTGAGAGCTGGATTTATTTCTAGAATTGAAGCTTTATTTATTTTAACGACTCGATATATCAAATAACAGTTAATAAACACGATTCAATAAGCAATTAAGGTGTCCAATCAAAATGACAATTATTTTGTCTGTCTGTTCTGATATTATAGAATTTTTATTAAGACAACCCTATATCAATCAAATTACCTCAATATAATTATCGATTCAGTCTTTTCATTCCATTTTATCGATTCTTTGAAACAATGTGCGATGCAGAAACAGGGTGAATTATAATGAAGTTAGATCCTATCGTATCCTACTATTCTTATTAATTAATATTACAAATGTGAAAGTTTGTGAGGATACTCTTTCACGCTAAAACTACTGAACGGATTTTGATGACACTTTACAATATTATTGCTTAACATCAGACTAAAATTTAGGTCATAATTTATAACTTTAGTTACTTAGCCAAATTACAACGATAATTAAAAGGAACTTTTCCACGCGGTCGAAACCGCGGTCAGAAGCTAGTGATTAAATAAATAAAAACTTCTTATAAAATGGTTACGGGAGTAAAGTAAAAACATCTTACAGGGTTACAAGTTATGTACTTTGTCTTGTTAACACATGTCATAATATTAAGATTGTATTACCTATGCGAAAACTTCGCACCGAATTAAAAGATATTTTTTAACGGAAATTAACTAAAACTTTAAACTAATTGTTCGTCTTTAGAAGGAAAAATAATCATCAAAATGACGTCATCATTTATTTATTTTATTTTATAATCAACCCATATACTTTCCCACTGCTGGGCACGGGTCTCCTCTCAGAATGAGAGGGATTAGTCCACTACGATGGCCTAATGCGGCTTGGCAGACAGAGATGCAGGTTTCCTCACGATGTTTTCCTTCACCGTTTAAGCGAGTGATAATTAATTATTATTAATACGCACACGATTTCGAAAAGTCAGAGGTGCGTGCCTTGTATTCGAACTCATACCACTAGACTGTCAATGCTTTTTTATTGTACAAAACTCGCTATTGTCGAAGAGCACAGTGTAAACTCCGCTCACAAAATAGAAATATTTCTATTCCTAAATTTTATTTTAAGCCTTGTGAAATTGGCACTATAATGCTTGCAAAGGATTTCTCTAAGTAAAATTGATATAAAAATGCAAGTTTATTATTATAGAGCTGGTAACTTAAATTCTATTGTAAATTTTACTTACATCTTTTTTTTTTTTTATACCACTAAGGTGGCAAACAAGCATACGGCCCACCTGATGGTAAGCGGTTACCGTAGCCTATAGACGCTTGCAACACCAGAGGTATCACTTGCGCGTTGCCGACCCTGTAAAAATCTTTTCACACCCTTCTTGAAGAACCCCATGTCTCTGGGGAAAACCTGGACCGGGAGCTGATTCCACAACCTAAGCGTAAATAAAGACTTTTTTGTGCTATCAAAATTACCAAAATAAAAGTTTCAAACCTTCAACTGACAGCACTTGTCTGTAAGGCAAAATCTTAATACTTTGAATGTGGAATCACGACATTTAAATACAAATTTACAACTTATGCAAAGGCGGCATGCACCACAGAACTTAGTCCTCAATTACATTACAACATAACATACCAAAATGCCTATATTCATCGAAGGGTTAGGCAGAGGTGTAGATACTAATGTACACCCACAGTTCACTGGTATGTTTAGATCCCATGTAAGGCGAGCCTATTGCCATTACATTGCACAAATTCAAACTCCGAGCTGCTAGTGAGAATTCCATATAAAACCCAATAACACTTGACCTGGAATCGAACCAGGATCTCTAGCATAGCTGTCGCGCTTAGGCCCACTGGACTAATGAGGCAATTATAAATTAATATAAAAGAAGACTCATCATCATCATCAGCCCATATTCGTCCACTGCTGGACGTAGGCCTCTCCCAATGAACGCCACAAAGCCCGATCTTCAGCTTTCCTCATCCAGTCACTGCCAGCTGCCTTCCGCAAGTCGTCACTCCACCTGGCCGGCGGGCGTCCTACACTACGCTTACCTAGACGCGGTCGCCACTCGAGAACTCGTTTGCTCCACCGTTTGTCAGTTCTCCGCGAGATGTGACCGGCCCATTGCCACTTTAGCTTGCTTATTCTTTGACCTATGTCTGCAACTTTGGTTCTCTGACGGATAACTTCGTTGCGAATTTTATCCCTCAGAGAGACTCCGAGCATAGCTCTTTCCATAGCTCGCTGTGCGACTTTAAACTTTAAATTTGTGGATCAGTCTCATCGTGAGTGTCCACGTTTCGGCTCCGTAGGTCATTACTGGTAGGACGCACGCATTGAAGACTTTCGTCTTAAGGCACTGAAGTATGGGTGATGAGAAGACTTGACGAAGTTTGCCGAATGCTGCCCATCCCAGCTGTATCCTCCTATCGGCTTCCCTCTCGAAGTTGTTTTTACCTAATTGGACTATTTGCCCGAGGTAGGCATATTCACGAACAACTTCGAGAGATAACCCATTTACAACGACCGGTCCTGGGGTAACATGGTCGTTGTACATAACCTTAGTTTTATCTATATTCATCCCCAGACCGATACGTCGAGAGGCGTCAGCTAAATCGGTCAACATTCGTTCGAGATCCTGCAGCGACTCCGCCATGAGGACTATATCATCGGCGAAGCGCAGGTGTGAGATGTACTCGCCATTTGCATTTATGCCCATACTTTTCCAATCCAGCGTCTTAAACATATCCTCCAGGGCGTTGGTGAACAATTTAGGGGATATAACATCCCCTTGTCTCACTCCCCGGCGAAGCTGGATGTGTTTTGTCTGCTGGTTTTGTACTTCGACGGACATAGTCGCGGCGTCATACAAGCATCTCATCACCTCGATGTATCGCCAGTCCACTTGGCATCGCTGCAGGGCCTCCAAAACAGCCCAGGTCTCGATTGAGTCAAAGGCTTTCTCATAGTCCACAAATGCAAGACACAGCGGCAAGTTATACTCCTCGGTCTTCTGTATAACTTGCCGCACCGTGTGTATGTGGTCTATGGTCCCGTAACCTCTTCGAAACCCAGCCTGCTCTGGAGGTTGAAACTCGTCAAGTCTCCTTGCTAGACGATTTGAGACCACCCTCGAGAACAACTTATAGACATGGCTCAGAAGCGAGATAGGCCTGTAGTTCTTAAGTAGAATTTTGTCCCCTTTTTTGAAGAACAGTATCACCACGCTTCTGTTCCATGCCCTTGGAGTTCTCCCGTCGTTCAGGGAGAATTAAAAAGTCAGAGCAGAGTTAAAAAGCTTCTGGAGCTCCCGAAGTACAGGTCTGCCTGCCGCTTTCAGAAGCTCCGAAGTGACTCCGTCTTCCCCTGGGGCTTTTCCATTTTTAAGCTGTTCGAGGGCCATCTCGATCTCGTCGAGGCTGACTTCCGGCAGCTCGTTTGTGTAATGGCGGGTTAATGTGGCTCGGGAATCCTCGGAACTGGTTTGTGGTCGTGGAGCATGCGAGTCGTACAATCGGCCATAGAAGGCCTCTATCTCGGCGAGAATCTCCGGCTTTGAGGTGACGGTATTGCCAGATGATGTTTTTATCTTCGTCAGATGGGGCCTTCTCAATTGCTGGGCAAAGACTTTTGACCCCCGATTCTGCTCAATAGCCTCCATTACCCGGAGAGTATTTGAGTGACGAAGGTCTCGCCGCACCAGCCTACTGATGTTGCGATTGAGGGCCCGCTTCTCTGACGAAGTAGCCTGAATATAGTTTCGTCTCTCGTCCATAAGTCGGAGAGTCTCTACCGAAAGTTTGGACTTCGTACCTGTACGCTGCAGCTGAAAAAACTTTGACCCTTCCTCCCGAAGGATTCCCAAAATTTGTTTCAGGGTCTCGTCCACATCCATCGTGGTTTCCAGGGCAGCCAATCGATTTTCCAGGTGAAGCTGGAACTGTTCTGATCCGCGGCGCTTTGGAGCAGGTTAGGTCGAAGTATAGACTTCATCAAACGGGATCTTTCAAGCTTAAAATTGATATTCAGAGAGCCTCGTAGTAGTCGGTGGTCACTTCCGGTCGTAAACCTGTTGACCACAGAGACGTCTCTGAATATTTGCTTTCTGTCCGTCATGATGGAGCCTATCTTGTTTTTTGTAACAGTGTCGGGACTTTGCCACGTCCACTTTCTTTGAGGCTGTTTCTTAAAGAAGGAGTTCATTAAAAATAGCCCCTCTTTCTCTAAGAAGTTGACGAGCATTTGACCCCTGTGATTCCTGCTGCCGTAACCGTGTGGACCAATTCTCGATTCACCGCTATTCTGTACTCCCACTTTGGCGTTAAAATCCCCCATGACAACGTTGAAGTGCGTCTTCGTGGTTTTATGAAGTGCCGAAGAGATGTCTTCGTACATCTCTTCCACCGCATCATCCGAGTGCATCGACGTCGCTGCATATACCTGTATAACCTTGAGGCTATACCTCTCGGTTAATTTAATTATGAGGTATGCTACCCTGGTCGACACACTGGATATCTCTACAACGTTGTCAGAGAGGGCTTTATGGACTAGAAACCCTACGCCACCTTGGGATTGTTTGTCACCTTCCCGGTAATACATCAGGTGACTCGATTCAAAAGAAGACTCATTTTATTTTAAAGACAGAATGGTTAAGCGACTATGTTCTTTAAAGAAAAAACTCGCTTACCCGAATTCATTAGATACATAACACGTTGACAAAGACGTTGTGTAATAGTTTTTTCGCCTGAATATTCTTTCTAACTTCTACATTTCTACTACTTCTCTGCATTTTTATTAGTTCACTCTGAGTCCAGTTGTCACCGATTCTTGATGTTATTTGTATCTGATTTGTTTATAAGTGAAAACTTGTAATTGGCCTTCTTCTACATTCGTGCTCTTTGTTTATAATTTGTATTAGCTGTAAGTTTTCTGAATAGAATAAAATAAAATAAAACACACAGATTAAAAATCCATCCAAAAATCCTACTAATCCTTACTTAATATTATTAATGCGAAAGTATGTCTGTCTGTCACGCTTTCACGACAAAACAGCTGAATCGATTTTGATGATGGTACAGAGGTAGATTAGACCTTGGAGTAAACAAAGGCTATTGGTCTGAAAAAGTTATTTGAGGTGTGGATAATATTTTTTTTAAATATCCAAACAACAGTAAGGAATCCGTGCGTCACTGTTGCGTGGCACACGGAGGGACACGTACCGCCCAGATTAGTTGGTGTAGCTAACATCCGAGTAACTTTCACAATTAATACCAACCAACCGCACTGGGGGGTTAAGTCTGTTACAAATTGACGACTATTGCGAATCAATGTGCGATTACTTGATAAGGAGATAACATTAAAATTCTTAAAATAAATTCAGATAAAAATGACACGTCCAAAATTTATTACATAGCCTAGTTATCCTAGCTAGCCTATTATATGGTATACTCGTCGATGATGTAGTTCTAATGTAACCAATAAACTTTTACACTAAGGTGTTGTTTAAAACCAACCAATTGCACTAGGGATAAAATCTACTACAAATTGGAGATCGCATGCGATTTTTTTGAATGGGGATTTCGTTAAAATTCTTTCACCTCTTTTATATGTTGCATAGACTAAATTGTTTAACATAATGAATAATTCATCAATAAAAAAATCATCGACTCGACCATGTAGCAGGGAATAAAACGACCCGACACACTACGCCACCATCAGCAGGATATTGTATTATTAAAAATTATCAACTCTTGAAGTATCAGAAATTGCAGAAAAAAATAGATATTTTTTAATTGATTATATACATATATAGTTTTAATTTATTCATATTATATAAAATATTATAAACCGTTCGCCTTTGTACAAAAATTTTGTTTTGTGTATGAAGTATTAAATAAATAAAATAAAATTTATTGCTGAGTGCGGGTAACGGAATAATCCATGATAATTATAATAAATAAATAATATTGTTCAAATAATACCTTCAACCTGCTGAATCCTGGATTAATTTATGTTGAATACAAGGCTAAAACAATTAATATCAATCACTTGCATCGGGAGCTGTCTGCTGCAAATCGACGACTAAACGGTCGCACGTACGACTAATCGCACAACAAAGGGGAGATAAGGAACAGGGGCGGAAATCTATTACAATAGGTAGAGAAAATAAATTTGTGATACCTCTCTTCCATATTTCCCTGAGGACTATTAGTTGCGACCAGTTTGTTGGAGGGGTCTGTATGGGGAAGTTTAAGTTTATATGTGGGTATTTTCCAAGTGATTATTATGATGATAGCAGATGTCTCTATCACGACACGCTCTTTTAGTCGTAAAAAAGTTGTGCAAATAATGTAGGTGTGAGACAGTTGAACTGTTTTTTTTACTGTATGATATCAGTGTCACCTCAGTAGTGTAGTCCATCGTTTCTCAACCTTGAGTTCGCAAACACTAGGGGTCGCGCTCGCTATTATAGAGAATTGCACAAGACTTGTATACGAAATATCCTTTTATTTATTAGTTTTAAAGTTTAAAAATGAAACCGTTTTTGCATAAATCGGAAGTTTTCAAAATTGACGACAAATTGGCCGCAGAAGAAAGTATCAGAGAACCCCAGAGAGCATATAAAGTCATCGCTTTATATGCTCTCCGATACGAACACCTATGATAATCGTTAGTGGTAGTCCATAGCCCAAAAAGCCTGACAACCAGTCTATCCTCAGGGTATCGGTGTTGCCCAAAAATTGCGTTGCGGAGGTTGATGGCAGTTGCTTCGTGTAAAATACAAATTCAACCGCATCTGGGGGTCTACTCCCTAAGCACGAAGTCCGTAGTTTCGACCTTAGTTTGGGCGTTTCCTACTCCGTATCACCTACGGATGGATAATTCGTTTGGGGCCCGAACTAAACACAATTTGACAGTTGAAACACATCGAGAGTAGGGAACTCTCGATGTGTTTTTACCCGTTCGAAAAATTGAATTTAACACTTGTTTTATCGGACTCTGAAGTTTCGGAGAACTTTCGAACGGCTCGTAACTTCGTTGACGGAAATAGGGAGTAGACCCTCTGGTTACACTGGAAGCCGATCCCAACATAGTTGGGAAAAAGCCTTGGAGAAAGGATAATAATAAATAATTTTGAGTGGGCGCCAAACAAACAATCAAAGAATATCACGCTTTAAAGTTAGGTTTTTTTTGCTTTTGTTTAATATACAGTACACAGTACAGTGGTCTAGTGGTCCGCGTGTCGTACTTACTGATCACGAGGTTCGATTCCCACAGGACACAAATATTTAAGAGATGAATACGAGTTTGTGTTTGTCTATATTATAAGTATGTATTTACAAAAAAAAATAATAATATAAGTATTATATCCATTCTCTATTACCCATAGTACAAGCTCTGCTTAGTTTGGATCTAGATCGTGATGTGTGAAATACCCCATATAAAATAACCACTGTCTTAAACCACAGTCGCATTATAACCTCCTCCGTTTTTCGTCGGTTGAAAATACGTTGATACACGATCAAATCGTTCGTGTGCAGAAAGACTTCCGAATCGATTTGTTACCTACACGTCAGAAATAAAGTTTTGTAGGTATCACCACGCCCACGTGAAGGGATTATCGGATCTGCAACTACAGTAATCTGTTAGGGTTGTTTATAGTACTTAAAAATTTAAATCCCTCGAGGGCTTAGCAATACGGTCTGTTTATTATATGGCCGCAGCTTAAATTTCGAGGAAAATGTTTTTCAAAGCAAAACCATTTCTGTCTACTTATTTGGTGGTATTAAGTAATCTACTTACATAATCTCATTATTTTTGTACCTCATTAGTTAAAAGTTCTGGGATTGATTCCCAAGTCGGGCAGTGTGCAATATACAAACATGACTTTTGGGATAAAAACTATCCTATGTCCTTTCCCGGGACTAAAACTCTATACCAAATTTCATCTTAATCGGATCAGCGGTTTAATCGTGAAGACAGCAGATAGACACACTTTCGCATTTATAATATTATTATGAATATATAAAAGATATACCTACCTACCTACTCGTAGTTCCTCAGGATGCAGTCTATATCCTTGCCAACAGTTTTTGAATTTTTTTTTAGAATCGATTCAGGTGGGAAAGTTAACTCACAAACACATTTAATATTAGTATGTAGATTGAAATATATTAGTAATATAGAATTTGAATGTAGTCTGTAGCAGGTATGTATTTTAGTGGTATTTAGATGACGCTCTAAAACCTTATTGATACAAGCAGTGATGGATGAGAAACTCAAAAGGATGACTTATATCGAGCAAAAATTCAGTTCAAATAAATACTTAAACATTGTAATATTTATTAGATAACATTTATTTATTTATTTTAAGAAAACATTGTCCCACACTAGGCTTTATTCTCGTTTCATGGGTGCGTTTACAAACTCGGAACAACTACCAGTCCTATAGGTAATAAAAATATTTCTTCGGTACGAGAAACGAAACTACAACCTATGGAGGCCGCTGATCAACTTACCCACTACGCCAAACATGCCAACACAGTATACTTACTAAAATATAAATACATACACTCACGCCTTGCTACGATTCTTGTCTACTTCCAAATGTCCACATTCATATTTATTTTTCCTTCATTTTAACTTTTAATGTAGGTATTGATATTTATTGCATAAGTCTTTGAATAATATTTCTTCGGGAGAGGGCACTGGCTCTTGTAACACAAGTTTAACACTTAGCACAAGAGCCAGGGACTTCATACAAAATGTAACGATATTTATGTCAATAAAGATTATTATTATTTTCCTTTATTCATTAGTATTCTTATCATTTACATTTTTAAATATTTTTATAAAATAAATTATAAAACAAAAACATTTAAAAATATAAAAATAGAGGCCCACCGGTATCGGGAACAGGGTCCAAGCTACCGGCGGTCAGGGCTCCAGAGAGAGGAACCTCCTAACAATACGGGCCGTGTCCAGCAGTACTGCTTTCTGGATCAGGCCCTTGACCCAGCCGCCTAACGAGAGCCTCCTAAGGTGTTGGTCGAGGCTCGTGGCTATTAAGCCATTGGCTGACACGACTATCGGTACAATGATCGCTGTGTCCACATCCCACATGTCGACAACCTCGCGAGCCAAGTCAAGATACTTGATTTGCTTATCTTTCTCGGCTTTCACAGTAATTAATAATAATAATATATTAATAATAATAATAATATCAGGCGCAAACAAGGTGCGTGCCTTCAACGGTTGGGTTATGCCAGTCTTAATATATTCTTTCGGCATAGTCAAGTGGACGCAGACTGAGCTTGACGCCCTGGATAGGAGAGTCCGCACACTGCTGACGTCATATCGTATGCATCACCCACGCTCGTCAGTGATGAGGTTGTACATCCCGCGGAAATGTGGGGGTCGCGGCTTTTTGAATGCTAAGACCCTCCACAACCGTGAGATATGCAGCCTCAGAGGTTATTTTCTCCATGCTGACGTGGGGATGCATCGAAATGTCGTCGCAGTGGATAAAGGACTTACCCCGCTTACCTTAGCTAAAGAGAACTGGCGCAAACCTCAAGTACTAAGCACTAATGATCGCATGGTGGTATGGCAGAGTAAGGAACTCCACGGACGCTTTTTTCGGGCCTTACATGGGCCTGATGTTGATCTGTTAGCGTCCGTGGCCTGGTTACGCTTCGGTGACCTCTTCGGGGAGACCGAAGGATTTGTTTGTGCAATTATGGATGAAGTTATGATGACGAATAACTATCGGAAGTATATCGTGAAGGATGGCACAGTTGACATTTGTCGGGCATGCCACTGTCCTGGTGAATCTATCCGTCACATTATCTCTGGTTGTTCTCGTCTAGCTAACACAGAGTACTTGCACCGACACAATCTAGTGGCCAGGATTATCCATCAACAACTTGCCCTGAAATACAGCCTTGTGGACTCAGAGGTAGCGTACTACAGGTATGTGCCCGACCCAGTTCTCGAAAATGGCCATGTCACCTTATACTGGGATCGATCTATTATCACTGACAGGACTATTATGGCCAATAAGCCTGATGTAGTGGTGATAGATCGATCAGAACGTCGCGCAATGATTATTGATATCACCATCCCGCATGACGAGAATCTCGTGAAAGCTGAGAAAGATAAACAAAGTAAATATCTTGATTTGGCGCGCGAGGTTGTCGACATGTGGGATGTGGATTCAGCAGTCATTGTGCCGATAGTCGTTTCAGCCAATGGTCTAATAGCCAAGAGCCTCGACTTACATCTGAGGAGGCTTTCGTTAGGCGGCTGGGTCAAGGGTCTGATGCAGAAGGCGGTACTCCTGGAGACGGCGCGCATCGTCAGGAGGTTCCTCTCGCTGGGGCCCTGACCACCGGTAGCTTGGATACTGTTCCCGATACCGGTGGGCTACTATTTTTTATATTTTTAAATGTTTTACAATCTTTTTATACGATTTGTTAAATATTTAAAAATATCAATAATATGTATATATAAATGAATAAAGAGAATAATAATATATTATTATTATTAATATATATTAATATTATTAATATATATTTATTATTATTATTAGCACCTGAAACAAAGAGAGCATCCGGACACGGTACGCGGTCAGGTTGTTTCCTCCCTCTGTAGCCCCAAAGTATGCGCGCATGACATTTTCATTGATGGATTGTGTCCATCTCATGCGCTGCACACTTCCGCCGGGTGCTGGGACCCTATCAGAGACCGGTGGGCCTCGAGGTCCTAAGCGGTCCGGCGGCCGGCGCCCTCCCCGTCGACGCGCAGGTGGTGGTGTCGTCGGCGGCGAGAAGTACTCGTCGCTCGAGCTCGACGCAACTGCCACGGTCGGTGTCACAGCACTCACAATGGGGCTGGGTTCCGACGGCGGCGAGGCGGAGCTGGGCGACGAGGCCGGAGATGGTAGGCGTGCGTTTTGTCTTCTGGCCTGGCTTCTTGTCAACATGGTGTGATCATTCCGTAAAAATTTGGTTTCTTTTTTTTTCTTTTATGCAACGATGGACAGTACATTATTTGTGAATATATTAATTATTATTAATTATTAATAATAATATATTAATAATAATATATTATTATTAATATATTATTATTATTATTATTATATTATCTTGTCATACTCACACGCTGGTTGCAAGTACATGCCAAAAAATATACACATTACAAAGATCAAACAGTTACTGTGCAAACATTACCTTGTTTTACCAAAAGAAATTGTTTGCAAAGCACGCGGAACTTTCTCGAATCCCGCAGCCAGGTGTTCAGATTCACACACACGTTACAGAAAGCCCACAATAAGTACAATAACTAAACTTTTCCCATCAACACTGTTTCAGCAAGCTGTGCTCGATGAATGAGCGAGCAATATGAACGTATCTCATTCCCACGATTGGAGATTGTATGTCACTCTATTGAGTGATATTGGTACAATATATTAATTTACTTATTACCTATTTGTTAGCATAGTTACATAAAACAATATATCATGATGCGAATAGACCTCGAAGGATTAGTCTGAGGTGAATGTAGACCCACAGTGCGCCGGTATGATTAGGTCCCTTGTTATAGGAAGCCGGGCCTATTGCCGCTGGCTCGTCATCAACCCATATACTGTACCAATCCATCTACTATGCTGGGCATGGGTATTCTCTCAGAATGAGAGGGATTAGGCTTTTGTCCACCACGCTGGCCTAATGCGGGTTGGCAATCTTTTTTCATAGTATTAAAACATCAATAATATTTTAACTTCATAATCTGATAATCGATTCAGTATGAGGCGAAAATATTCAGTTACTAACACCGGACGCTTGAGCCTCTAAGCTACCGAGATCGGCGTCCTACTTACCGGAAGCATGCAGGTTCGAATTCTGTCTGAGATCGATTTTTTCTACCGCCAAGATTTATATCTTCATAATAAAGTTGAATCATGAAGGAAGGTGATTAAAATAAATTATAATACAGTAACTATAATTTACATCATACCCAATCAATGCAATTGCTAACGGTAAAACACGTTTAATAAAAAGAAATACGTAAAGAAATCGATTCCAATATCGCTACAGATTTACGTACAAGCAATCAATTTGGAATACAAAACCACAGTATCATCGCAGTTGTCAAATCGGAGCGACTTCGAAGCAAATTGTATCAAGTCATCGAGTTGTTCAAGTCACATCTTAACGCGCCATTAGGAGCAGATTGCGTGAGCAGAATACCGGTTATTTGCTTAATGTACTCGAAAAAAACCAATTTGTAACCCTAATGGACGAACACGACCGTAGGTTAATAATAATAGGAATAGGAACTGGGAGATATAAATAATAATGCTCTTTAATTCGAATACGGAAGAAGGAGGTTTTTATTATTTAAACGTCCTCCTTTTAAAAAACTTTCATCATTTTACAAATATACATTAAAAATATTGATACATTTCGAATTTCGAATTCAAAGCTCTAACCTCTGACTTTTCAAATGACCGATCCGATTTATCGGTGAAGGAAAACATTATAACCTCCGAGCTTGAGACAAATCGGCGGCGAGTAATGTATATGAAGTGCCAACCTGGACTAGGCCAGCGTAGTGTTTTATATAGGTTTATTGGTCTAATGGAATGAAGAATGCTGAGAGGAGATCCGGCAGAGACAATTGTCCACTGTCTTTGCTCAATTATGAAGCAGGTAAAAGGTATTTCAAACCGAACCATGTTGTCATGTCCAAAAAAAAGCAACTGGTGTCAATGTACTCTAATCCGCATTTTTTATTTACTATTGGTATACATATATAATAATTAATTATATATAAATAATAATATATATTGGTATATATAATATAATTAATTATCATTATTAATATTAGAGATTTTTCTCGACGGTTTGTGAAGTCTGCCAACCCGCACTAGGCCAACGTGGTGGACTATCACTACTCCTCTCAACATCTCAAGAGGAGACCCGTGCCAAGCAGTGGGACAGTATATGGGTTGACGATGAATGATGATTGGTATATAACTTCCTCTTTAGCCTAGTGATCGTAAGTGCGCCTGCAGCAGGTTCAATTCCCAGGTCGAGAACGTTATTGAGCTTTCTATGAAATTTTCAGTAGCAGTTCGGAATTTGGACTTGTGCCCGATTAATGGCATTAAAGTTGCCCCTTATCACATGGGACCTAAATATAATAAACTTTTTGTGTAAATTTAGTACTTACACCTCTGCTTAACCCTTTGAGGAATTACAGGTGTGATGGTATGTTTTACTATTAGTATTTTCCATATTTTGTTATTCGTTATTCCATTTATCAAACATTGCCAATTCTATGATTCAGTAGAAGAAATTTATCGACAAAGAAAAAAACTATTAAAGAAAATGAAATCGATGCTCCTTAATGACATATATTATAGCGGAACAAGGCATAAACTATCTTGAAAGATGTATCGACAAGACAAGGCACGCAAATGAGCTTCACCTCTTCATAATAGCAATTCCATTTGCCAGGAACTGGTAGCTCCAATATCTCACAAAGATTAATGTTCCATCTCCACACTATAACAAAAGGTAACGTGTGCACCTTAGAGAGGTCATAGTGAAGCTTACGGGAGCTACCTTATCTTAGAACAGAATAGTGTTATAAACGGAATTCCCGCTTGGGAGCCCGGACCGTTTGACCCGGCACTGTCATCCACGCTCATAAACTTTACGACCAGCTCTCGAAACAGGCTTTGAAGAATAAGCGTCTACCCCGGAAGCGCCTCCCTCTGATAAAATAATATTGGAACAAGAAAATATTGAGGTATGTAATGCGATCCGATGTAATCGTAAATATGGATGAGACACTCAAATTTTTGTAGCACATCTTAGTTTATTCAAAGGAAATTGCAAGGTTATGCTACATTTTGTTTTTTTTTGTTATGGCATCTTCATTTTGTTGTCATGTCATAAGAATACGCTGGATTGGAATAGAAATATAGGTTCAAAAATGAGTAGAGCTAACGGTTCGTAATAGTTCCATTGTTTTTTTTCTTACGGGAAAGTGTAAAGATAGACGCTTTAAGATTTTACAGGCCGATCTCAAAATGATCTTTTTCTGCTGAAGTAATAAAATAAAAAGTAATAGTCAAAGGTATAAGATATACTAAGGCAATCAGTATATTTTATTATTATGGTAATGTGGAGAATTTACAATACTTACTATTTTATTATGTTTATTGATGGTATCCACGATATAGACTTGCCTAGAGTGTGATTACCTCGAAAATTCCTTTTTAAATGATCCAACACGCTGTGTACCATATTTATGTACCTATTTTTTAGTTTATTTTGGTGATATCAATTATTTGTATTTATTTTTATCAATCTTGTTTTAACATTTACATTTAATTTACTATTCGTTACAAATTACTAAAACAAAATTTTCATACAATGTTAAAATACATAAAAAACGAGGTGTTATTGGTTAAGGACTACGCTGATTAATCGATTTGCTGATTAAGAATACGCTGCACCTGCCGCGGTCGGTCTATGGATGGGTTAAGACTCCATACTTCGGAGAGTACGTTAAGCCCTTGATCCCTGTTATACCGCCACCTATAACAATCACTAATGAAGTGATCAGAAGCCTGAAAAGCATGACAACTAGTCTTAGAATATCAGTATTGCCCAGAAATTGGATAGACGTCACTTTGTGTAAAATACTAATATTCAACCGTACCTAGTGGGATTGGAAATCGACCTCAACATCTAGAAAAAAAACATAGAAGGATGAAAATACCTCTTAAAGCTTCAAATTATAAAAAATAATCTTCGAAAATAAAGGTAGTTGTTTTATACTTGGATAATAAGTTAATAACATTGAGCGATTACTAAGTGGCTTTATTAAGTTAAAGTAGCTTCTATGCGAATTTAATTTAAAACGTGCTTCAAATTCGCACCTTTTGATAATGCTTTTGTTACGTGTTTTTCGCAGAAAGGCTTTAAAAATATTTTACTTTAACTCCACTTATTTAATGCTAAGTGTAAAATAATAAGTTAACTCTTGAATACTTAATTATTTATTTTGAATTTCACCACTAATGATAATATTTATTATTTACAATATAACTCCGATAAGTTTTCAAAATTATTTCATACACTGGCTTGTTCGTATTTCTGTTTTTGTAACAGCGTAAATTTTTTTTTCGAATTTTCCATTTTTTCGGGCAACTTTTCAATGTTTCTTTCCCTAGCAACATAATTCGTACTATAAAGAACATATTAAAAAAAAAACATAAATTTCGGTCCAGCCGCTTTAAAGTGGTGTGCTTATCAATAGTATTTCATTTTATTTGTATAGATAGTTTTTTTTAATCTTTATTTTTTGGGATTTTTATCCACAAGGTTACGCCAACCCCATTGTATCTTAAACAGAATACCATGCACAACACAATACTTTTATACTAAAAAACACATTCAACTGCTTCTACTTTAAAACTAACTATTAAAAAAAAATAAGTACACTAACTTAAGAAAACATTCAATACAATTTAAGGGGATTGATCTTTTAAAGCTCACATACATCCTACACAAGTGAAGCGAGTGGCATCACATAGTTTGTTCACCCTCGACGTGAAGTAGTGTGGGGCGATCTCTTTCAATTAACTGAAGCCTCCTCAGGCTTTCGAGAGGCTAGGCCTTCCTTATTCAGAAATTCGGGTCAGCCTCGAATTGTTCCGAACATCGCCTGTAAGCGGAATCTCGTTACTTGAATTGACAAGTAATAATGTGGCTTTATACATGACTGAACATTTGTCGATTCGTTTTTGTCTACGTTAGGGAAATTCGGAGTGAAAGCGAGCACGCTCATTGGCGGATGGTGTGTTTATTTAGGCGGTAAATTTAATTTTTCTGGGCTTAAGATGTTCAATTTGTGCTATACATGTCTTGATAAGTATTAAAAAGGTTTAACAAAATTACAATAATCGTTCATATTTATATTATACTTACAGAGATTTTTGTTAGAATTTAATTTAACTGTAAAATTATTTATTACATAGGTATTATTTTTTTCTTTCAATAAAATGGCAAACAAGCATAATTACGCTAATAATACTTATTTCCTCCTAACTGAATATGAACAATACATTGGCATTGTCGTTTACTAAAATAGTTCCAAATTTGAAAATAAAATTATAATTAAAAAATATAGAGAGCATGTATCCGCGAATCCGTTTACAGGGAATTAATTCGTGTGCTCTGTGCACATTATTTATTCCTGTTCGCATAAATCCTCGTATAACGTGCAGCGAAATTACACGAAGGTATTATTGTAGTGAACATTCAGCGGGTATGATGTGTAGGCAACCTAAATTGCCATGGCATATTTTTACTACTGAACAAATTCAATAAGAAACATTGGGTTCTGTTTAATATCTACTTTGGTAATTAGTTTATGGTTATAAAAGGACAGCCTCGTAACCTCTTGGTTCTACACGCGACAGCTACGCTAGAGGTCCTGGTTCGATTCCCAGGTCAAACAAAGTGTTATTAGGTTTTTCTGTGAAATCTCAGTAGCAGGTCGTAGTTTGGGTTTGTGCCCAGTTAATGGCAATAAGCTGGCCCCCTTTTCCATGGGACCTAAATATACCGGCGAGCTGTGGGTGTAAAATTAGTACTCTGCCTTACTCTTCGGAGAATACAGGCGTAATGTTATATTTGATTTAAGACTATAGAAGGACTGATACTGCTGTAGCGACATCTATAGCGCTACATGTAACTATGAACAAAATTCTGAATCGCACAATCAACATTCGCAACGCAAGTTGCATAATATACAGACGCCCGACATCAACCGTTGGGCCATGGCCCGCCAAGCAAAACACCCGCGTGGTTGGAGGATCCTCCGTTTAGTTGGATGGGCAATACACCTCGCCTCGCCACACTGCCAGTGTACACTTCTGTAATGCCTTTCAAAGATCAATATAAATTCTTTAGGTTTGCACGTTTGACGTAGCGGTTAAGATGATCATGACGTCACTACCGTTGCGCCATGTGTCGTGAGTTCCATCTTCCATAGCTCCCGAGCCAAATATTTGGCTGATCCACAAATATTTGTTTCGAATCTGGGTGTACTTCGTGTGCGTTAATTGTATGTTTATAACAAGTCCTCCGCAACACAGGCACTGACTTTTTAAAACAGTCAGCTCAAATACATAGTCCGAACTGAACGTGGTCTACCTTTAGTCTGGATCGGCTCTCAAAAACTTCGACGCACCATATTCCGTTTTTTAGCTGAGTCCTCTAATATGTACTTGCTAGTATTGAACCAAGACCTCTAACGATCTGGTAAAATGTCAAGTAAATTCAAAGGTAAACATTAAGTATCCGACATAACCCTTCGCGTCCCACGTACAGCGATGTGATATGATACTAAAAAGATCCTCTCTTAAGTTTTCTTATTTATAAACCAACACGTACGTACTGGTCTCAATTTTTCTATTTTGTGATCATACTCGGCCATTCCTTTAGCAATCATTCATTCTGTATAGTCCATTTTGCAGAGAAACGACACAAAAAAGAGCTATCATAGCGGACTTGGATGAATGGGCGGAGGCTTCAAGTATTAACGACCGAACTCTCTTGAATCAAAATAAATCCTGTATATTGGCAATGGAGTTATTTAGTTATGAGTGGTATTGATGTAGGTATAATTGGGCACTTGATCTGAAATAGAATTTGACTATTTAGCATAAAAAGCATATATATATATGCTGGTTTCCTCAAAAGGTTAGGCAAATCTGTATTAGTGTACTACATCTACAATTTGCCACACATACATAATAGATAATAGCGAAGCTCAAATCAAAAGTTCAAGCTATTACTAATCTATTACTAAGCTATATGTAACTCCGACATATTGAGTCCACTAAACAAGGTAATCTTCATAAAATATTGGACTTTGACTTAGAACTATATTTTATGTGCAACGGTCACGCTGCCAGCATTGTATTTTTTAAATCAGATTTACATCGACCGATTGAAAGCAGTTTCGACAATAAACCCAAATTCCGCAAGCTCTAAGCTCGGTTCATTTTAAGTGCAATATGTTCTTCAATGTATTTGATATATACCGGTAAATAAAGGCAGCCAAAGGATCTATAAGTATAAATCTTTTTGACAGGGACACAATATCGTGGCTGAAAATTCAATTAGGCATTTGTCAACGCTTCGTTGGCTACGGCCGGTTCGTGCGTGGTGCTTGCCTGACGATCACGTAACGACAAAGGGACCCCTTATTTTTACATTATGTACCTACTGAGGGAGAATTTCGGATGTATTTTCTTGTGACAGTTCAGTTAACAAGTTGTCTGATTTATCGCCAAAATTATCGGTTGTTGTACAAGTATTGTAAATAGGGAATTACTGTCCCTAAACGGAGTGAGGCCGGCGAGACCTTGGGAAAATAGTTCTGTCGTGTTCTTGTATACTGTTAGATCTACATATCTTAAGTCCTTATCCTTTGTATTTATCTATGTATAGATATATTAACTAAAGGGTCGTAAACGATGGAGAATTCGTCAGACAAAATGTATTGAGTGGCTAGACTGGGAGTGTCAACATTTTCTAATGAACCGTTCAAGCGGCAGCAGCAGAAACAAGTTGCCTTTTTGCTTTATACAAAGAGCTTTACAAAAAGACCGCACCTCATTTAAATAATAATTTATTTTGATATTAGATTTTAAGATTTGAAATTTACTTCAACATGATAAATTTTAGATGGATGGCAATAGGTTTTTGTTATTCTTTTAAATAAGTATCTACTAGTGTTTCACCAAAATCTGAAATGTTAAGTTGACGTTAAAATCAAAGCTAAAACTAAAAACTAAAAAATATGTACAACTTTTCGAGGACTATAAAAAATACAGTAAATTCGCTCAAACTTTTCAGAACAAATTGATACGACGAACTTATTATTAGAATTTTTTTAGAATATAAAACAAAATAGAAAGTGTAATAGGTTGTTCTGTGCACGGTTCTGTTTGAGTGAGAAATCAATTTGTTCCACCGTTTTCATTTATGCGATTCGAGCGTTTCCATTTATTCGAACGCAAATTGGAAAGGGACCGACGAGTTGTCAGCTGCGGCTTATGCAGTCGTCTCAACTTAGCAATAGAGTACGTTGTGCGAGAGAAACAATCGTCGTAACACAAGTGCCACTGATTCTAAATGTACTTAGTACCTTGTAGTTTTATTTTTAAAAGTAGCAGATACTATGAACGTTTATTAGGGTAGTCAGGTGTTAAATGGTGATATTCTCTTCATTATTGATCCTTTACACTGAACTAGAGTGAGTATTACTTCTATGTACCTTAATAGTCTCTACATCACCCGCAGGTTGTCTACCTAGGATATGATTGCCTTTGTATACGCTTGTACATTAAGTATTTATTTAATATTTCCTTCAAAATTAATTATTTTGAAGGAAATGTAATTTTAATGATTTTGAACGAAATGTTTTA
Source organism: Acronicta alni (assembly GCA_964056405.1). Taxonomy (NCBI): domain Eukaryota; kingdom Metazoa; phylum Arthropoda; class Insecta; order Lepidoptera; family Noctuidae; genus Acronicta; species Acronicta alni. Next base: position 7,074,562 of record OZ043927.1, on the reverse strand, counting down.
GCTTAAAAGAAATATATATATATATACTCGTATTCCTATAGTTTAGGTTCTGGTGTATTTATAAGATTGAGGATTAATTTAATTACTAGCTGACCCAACAGACCTTATCTTGTCCAAATTTCAATAAATCAAATAATAATACACAAATCCCATAGAAAATTATTTCACTTTTTCCCGGATATTTTATTATTCCGAGCACATTTCCCTATCAATGAGCTACCTCAGACTGGTAACTATCAAAATAATCTAATGTTTTACACTATAAAACAAAGCTATCTCTCTCATTTCCACTTATATCTTGTTTGTGCTAATATGGGCCAGCCTTTGTTCTAACTGTCAGGCCTGTCGTGTTTCGTCTCGTTGTAGAATGTTCTTGTTAGACATTTTGTGGGATGCACTCGGAAACAATGAGAATTTTGGCACTAATTTTCTTGTAAATTTAAAGACATCATTCAAGGGGTCATGTACATAAGCCAGCACATCAAGCTACCCCAACCTGTCAAATCGCTTTGATATATTTTCAATTTTAATACTAAGTAATAAGGTTCATGTTCAATTGCGAAAATTTGACAGTTAGATAGCTTGACCTGCTAGCATCTGTACATTATACATTTTTTGTTAGCCATTACTGTCCCACTGCTGAGCAGAGAATTTAATATACAAATTAAATAACAATTTTTATGACCTGGGAATCGAACCCAGGACATCAGTAGGAGTCGCGCTTACAACTATTAAGAGGCAGTGAACTGATCATATCAGCCTATTTGCCGTCTACTGCTGAACGTAGGCCTCCCCCAAAGAGCGCCAACTATCCCGGTCTTGGACAGACCTTTATCAAATCGTCTGTCCATTGTGACGAAAGGCGTCCCACACTATGCTTGCCCAAACTCTGCAGTGAACTGGGACATAAATAATAGGAACATAATAAACAGTTCCACTAAAAAGGTAAAGATCAAAGTCGATGATAATGTATACCAACCCGAGTAATAAAATATGAAAAACTTCTAGATTGCCGACGAACATACTGATTCACAAATTAATTAAGGAGAAGTACTACGGCATTTAAGGCACGCAAGTCTTGTCCGTTCCTTCCAAATTGTTCCAGGTAAAAGCAAAAAGGACGGTAGCGGATACCTTTCATTTCGAAAATAGCCCGAATATTTGAACGCTTAAATACAATGTTACAATCTGAGGGACGAGGTGGCGGAACTTTGTCAGGTCGTTTGGCCCCCGCACGATATAGAAAGTTATCTTGGAAGTGCATCGGAATTACAACGTGCTACCAACTTCGCGATTCGAATCGGAATACGGAGTATGGATGTACGGTTACTAGAAGAGTTCTTAAGATTAGTGATTATTTTCGAGATTGGTTATAATATAACTAAATTCTCAATTCTGGTTTTCGTCATCACTTATTTACTGTCCTACTGCTGGAGATGGGTATCTTATGTATGTATGGGTATTTTTTGTTTCGCCTGGGCACACAAATTTTGGAATTTAAAAACATTTTTTTAAATCCAAAATTTGTGTGTTATTTTTATATTAATACGATTCATCAAGAATCAATTAGCAGAGACAATAGAAAAAATATTAAAGACCCTCCGAAGGGTAATTTTTTTTTCAACTAGGTACTTCATTTAACAAACAATTTTATCACTAGTCTGCCGAAATTTCACAACAAAACTGTGGAATGAACTTTCGCATTTGTGACTCCTCTGGTGTCGCGGGTGTCCATGGGCGGTGGTAGTCGCTTACCATCAGGCGATCCATCTGCTTGTTTACATATATCATTTTTGTTTACAAAATAAATAGAGGTCTTCTACACTGGTACTCCCAGTAACGAGCACAATCAGCTTTTCTGTGCACGGTGTGATCGAGTCTTCCGGACTAAATTTGGATTTTCTAGCCATCTAAGAGCTCATGACAGGAAATAAACTTAGCCAGAGTCTATATACTATACTATACTCCCTCAAAATCAAATGTTAATACTTAATAAAAAAATACTATTTCAAATATAGTCTGGTGGAGACTCTAAGGGTACTAAAAAAGTCTCTTTGACAATAAAACAATTACATGACTGCTGTTATGAAAACATTAGTTAGTAGTTTGGACAAAAATTATATTAAGTATTATTTTCCTTCTAGTCAGACTTTATTTCAATGGTATTAAGGTACACATTTGTGTAAAACGCTACGTGCTAACTTTGAAGAGATACCTACGAGAGTAAGCGAAGTTCGAGTGTGCTTGAATGATAAGTTTTCCAAGTGGGATAGGGATTCACGGCTCTAAAAGTTGATGAAATGACGGCTGCAATAATGTGTCGACAGGTGGTGAGATATTCTTGAAATTGAAACCTTTTTCGCTACTTCTTTATCTGCTCTGAGATCTAATACCTTTGATAGAAACCTATCTTTCAACTTTCTTTAAATTAAAAATAGATAAACTTAAACATGGATCGTCTACGGACACACAGACAATCGATGGAGCAGACAAGTGTTACGAGTGGAGACCACGTTTGGGCAATCGTAGTGTGGGACGTCCTGCGACACGATACACCACAAGAAGGTGGCTGGCAGCGGATGTATGTGAGCTGCCCAAGACCGGGATAGCTGGCGCTCTTTTGGGGAGGCCTATGTTCAGCAGTGGACGGCAATAGACTGATATGATGATGATTTTAATGATGATGAGATAAACTTATATTACAAATAAAATGTGTTATCGTGTTAATAATGACAAAAATGACTGCCTTATTGGTCTAGTAGTCTTGTGTATGCTATACTAGAGGTCCTGGGTTCAATTCCAAGGTCGAGCATGTTATTGGTTTTTCTATGAAATTCTCAGTAGTAGCTCGGAGTTTGGTTTTGTGCCCATTTAAAGGCAATAGGCTTAAATAGGACCTTAACTTACCGGCAAACTGTGGGTATACATAATTAACCCTTCAAAAAGAACAGGCGTGATGGTATGATGATGATGACAAAAGCGAATGATTACTTGAAGAACATTAAACCACAGAAGCAGTTAAGCGCTAAGATTTTTTTTTTTTCTAGTTCTCTAATAACAAAAATTATTTTTGTTATTAGGGATTCATCGGAATCATTAGTATGGTTCAACACCAAGATACTCCAGTTTTCCAGTAAGGTGTCTACAGCATCATCAGAATATTACAAGGTACATAGTTTCCAAAGAAATTTGCCCGCGTACAGGCAGAAACGAAAAGTTACTTTGATGTAAATATTTGTACGCGAATAAAGCAGAGCCGAGACATACTAAGCTGGTTGCTAGATAGTTAATAAAGTAAGGAAAATACTTGCAAAGATCTTTAAGCTAGAAGTGCACGATAGAATCAAAACTGATATTGAAAAACTTATGTATGACATAATATAACATAACATACCATCACGCCTGTATTCCCCAAAGGGGTGGGAAATTTCACCCACAGCTTACCGGTATAGGTCCCATGTAAAAATGGTGCAGGTATCGGGTCACTGGTAGCGGTGGTTAAAACTCCAAAGAAAGGAACCTCCTGACAATTAAATTGTTATTACTATTAATCAGTCGTACTACTGCAGGGTAAAGCTTCCCTAGAGCTATCCTCCTTCTATTCCTCACGGTTCAAGGCTATTTCTGGTCAATACTTCCAGAAGAAGTCAAGTTCAACCCATTATTTATGTATACTTGTATGAAAATTACTATCCCTCTATCAGTATTAGATATTATTTTAACCTTGTGGGAACAGAAAACAAAGTACAGTAATATTTCCTACATAACTAGACAAAGTTTTAAATTAAAACTCCCGTACCTAGAATCCCCTGTCTGCCGACTCTACATCATTTTTCCGCCGGATAGTTGGGGTCGTAATAAGTGATGAGTTGCCTCCAAGTATGCCGAACTCCACGGCGGAGACAGCTTGATGTAAACTCTTGCCGAGGAATGGGAATTGCCACCTACTAGCGTGATTTCATCAAATAATTTTCGAGAGACGCTGACGAGACTAAAATACAGTTTCTAAACTACCTTTTTATGTAAAAATATTACTTAGAAACTTAACTATTGTCTACTTGTCTCAGTTCAGGTCGTTTCAGTTTGAGTTTGATATTGTCAAAGTAAAAAGACACATTTTTAGAACGGAGACCAGCACATCGAGCTAACCCAATCTGTCAAATTTCTTTGATAAACTTTCAACTTTAAAACAAAACAATTATCCTATAATTAACACTGCTCGACCTGGGAAGCAAACCCTTCGCTCTACAGTCGCACTTACGAACACTTAGCTCATAGGGCTATTGCCTATTTTTTGCAAAAAAATATTAAATTTTAGTAACCAGTGACATTACTGTGCACATGTCACATAACAACTGACGTCTTGAGGTGACAACGCGCGAGTAATGCTCTTGGTGTTCCTAGCGTCTATAGGCCACGGTCACCGCTTACCTTCAGCAGGTCGAACTTACACTTAATAGAAAAAATAATTGAATTTAATTATAAATTAAACGCGCTTTCTATATTTCCAAAACTAAAACAATTGCAATTTACAATAAAACGAGACTCAAATAACGTAAGCGTTGAATATCAATGAGTTTAGCAGAACAATTTAAATACAAAAAGCCAACCGCAGTGCAACAGAATAATGACAAGCGCACGGTCACTTGTTCCATTTATTTTAAACAATAACGTTATCAGTTTTCGACAAAGAGGTGTTGACGCAAATGAATGAAATAATCGGCGTGAATATTTTGCTTTCTGATGAAAAGTTGATGTCTATATTTATCACACAAAAGGAGGCTTTCTGGTTGTAGCGAATACTCGTATAAAGTAACATGAGTATGGAAAATGAAAAAGTTGCCTGCGGAAACGTAGCCGATACAAGAATCGGAGCAAATGGAAAAACTTTGTCAAACGCGATAAAAATAAAATTAAAAGCTTTTTGATTTTCAGATGACATCTAGTTGACGCATGTTTTTATTGTTGCTAAATAAGAAATCGATGTATTTGATGTATCTCGAACGTGAAGTTGAGAGAAAAATATTTACGAATAGGTACGGAAGATATTATTAGCAAAGGAACACGAAGTTTCCTCATTATAAGCAAACATATTATGTTTTTGTATATTTTTGGCATTTTCCATGCTAAGATTTTAAAGTTATTTAGAAAAGGAAAAATACGACCGCGGGCAGGATTCGTGGCTTAGTGACAGGTGGCTTAGTGGTCATAGCGTCTGGTGTACCGAACCAGAAGACGCAGGTTCGAATCCTGCCCGCGGTCGTATTTTTCCTTTTCTAAATAACTTTAAAAACATATTATGCTTTATTATAACTAAAAATGGAATATTTTTCCAATAATACTCTTTCAGCAGCTTACAAAATAAATGAAGTTGTTACATAATAGAATGCACTTGCTTACGAAAGTTTCATTTTAAAAATGCATTCAACAAACTTTGTGCTTTTAATCCGTTCAGGGACAAACTCAAAGCAGCTTTTGGTGGGCTTTACTCTGTCGGCCACCGCATGCGGATTTTGTCGGACAGTTGCAAGTGGCGCACCCTGTACATAGATTAATGTGTGACGCATACCGCATGACGCTTGACGTTCCACCCACTTTGTAGTTCTGATTTTATGATTTCATGGTTGAAGCCGCGCGGGCTCGGTTACCACCAATTTATGCCTTGAATACCAGCCGAATAAAATTGTGTTTCATATTAATTTTGTTCGGGAATTTGCGTTGTTATTGTTGGCAAGCAACATTACTTTATATGAATTAGAGTAAATTGCATGAAAATGTTTATAATAGATAATTTATTATAAACAATTACTATACCAATCCATAATTTCATACTCATATTATAAATTCGATTTTTTTTATACATAATCAAGCTTAAACCGCTTGACAGCTTTCGATCAAACTTGATAAGGATAGATTGCACCCTGATGAAGAACATAAGCTACCTAATGTCTTAAAAAGATAGTAAATAGTTAAAGATAGTAATAGAGACGTGAGTAAAACCATACACAATGGCTAGTATCTTATAATAAATAAAGAAGTTCTTTTATCCGAAAACTTTCAATCATAGCAAACGTATTCTTGTTTTCTGCTGAACTAAATTTTATTGTATACAAGAAATTGATTGGACATATGGATATCGATATGATTCGAGGGTATACAATTCTCTTGTAGCAAGGGTTAGCCCGTATCTTTTGTAGTAAACAATCATAGGTATGTTCATCCGAAACCTATCTGATAAAGCAGTTACAATAAATGATTCAATTTCCTTTACGCAAGTATCGGATCCACTTAAGTATTATGAAAGTAATAGAGGGGAGGGAATAGTTTTCTTGCTGACGCTCCTTTTACGATAATGACAGAAAACGCGGTCCAATATCTATAAAATATTACAACCGTACTCGTCCGAATGCTGGACGCTAGCGAACCCGGACCGGCCCGGAATGAGACGCTCGTTCATAGATTTGATTGTCAGAATTAACTTTAACCGGCGGTTGAATAAGCTTTAGTAATAGATAGATTATTGGCATAGATAAATTCAACGATATGTGCAGATATTATATTAGAATGTGTGCTCTATTTTAAGCAAACTTTTTATCATAATGTCAGTATTTCCCGGAGAGTTTGGCAGAGGTGTATACCCTTCATCTACCGCTCGGTATGTTTTTGGACTATATTATTGAGAGCTAGTATGGAGAAGCTTGTGCCTAAGTAATAAATATGCTGATCAACCAATTTGCAAAGTTAAGCCACAGTCTGTAGATGAGTGACCATTCTACACAATGTTTCTATGGAAACTCCTTACGTAAAGCCGTCGATCTCAGTTATTGTACGAACACCTATGATCGTTAATGACTGTCAGATGCCCAAAAATCCTGACAACTAGTTTATCATTAATTTGGTACTGTCCAGAAATTAGGTCACAGAGATCTGATGGCATTAGGTACCTGCAAAATACTGATTATCAGCTGCACCTGGTTAGACTGGAAGCTGAGCCCAAACCAATCCAGAAAAGGCTACAAGAATAATAAATGTATAGTTATATACATACTGTAAATTGTTTATCAATCAAAATCAAAATAGTTTTATTTTCATATAAACCATATACAGGCACTTATGAAATGTCGAGTCTAGGTGCACGGTTCCAAATTAGACATTTCCCATGGAGAAGAACCGACATGGAACTCCTTGGTTACTCTTTTAAATTAACGTTTTGTATTACAATGATATTTGTTACAGTAATAATTATAAATTGGATTGGATACTTACATGAGAGAATAATTTAGGAATGTTGCGAAGATTACAAATAATTTTATAAAATACAGCTAGGCATAAAAAAAAAGGATTACTGTCACAATAGTTCTAGTTAAGTATCACTGTCACAATCGTTTATAAACCTAATTAAATAAAATGATCGCGGGGGCTTAATGGTCATAAAAGCATCTGGTTTACCTAACCAGAAGACGCAGGTTCGAATCCTGCTTGAATCGAATTTTTCTTTCGCTAAAATAACTTTAAAATCTTAGCATGGAAAATGCCAAAAAATACAAAAAGATAAATAAAATGATGATGATGACGTTTATGACACTGAAACTGAACCGAAATTACGTTTTGAATTGTATTTTATGTACAAGAATTACGCTTCAGTTCAATTAAACCAGCCATTTGTTCTTTGAAATAGAGTGAGCTGGAAGTAAAATAGAAATAAGGAAACAGACTGACACTTTCACAAGACTCGTGACGTCCCAGCAACGAGCTCATTAAAAAAATTACGACACAATGGGCCCAGTGACTGAATAAAGTAGTGGGTACTGCCGTGGACTATGGGCCGCGAATTTGTCAGATCAGAAAGAATCACTTTTCTTAGATTTTTGGCCCGAAAATCTTAGTCATGTTAAAAACTAAAATAACAGTCCCTTCTGCAGACTAATAACATACAACCACACCTATATTCCTCTAAGGGTTAGACAGAGTTGTACCAATTTCCACCCACAGAAAATAACTACAGACATCCAGTAATTGAGCGTCTCTAAAACGTAACAAATAATACCTGAACGCAGTTTGTTTGGAAAGCTGTAAGCAGACGCGCTAATAAAGGGATTAACGAGAAAAAGTGGCCCTGCCCTGACTGGCTGGAACCGGATTACCGTTGAGATCGGATCATTAGTGAGCGATACACCTGATTAGGGCTCTGTAGATCCTTTGATACCGCTTGATATATGCTTTCATCTTACGTGACTAAGTGATTCGGATATGGAGCGATGTAGGTAGGCGGTACAGGTATTGGATGGCTTTTAGGCTTTGCAAGGTACAAGTAGGTAGATAAGTAACTGAAACAGGGATATTATTGTTCAAGTATACTTATGATCTTGATTATTAAACAGGATAGATTAAACCGTTTTGTTTTAAAGCTGAGCTTGCGCCGTCGGTAGATCAAAGTAACACGACGGTAAAAACTAGCGTAGGTACACGGACAATCGATTTAGTATTACTATGGATCTTTTGTTTCCATTTAGACGTTTATTATTTTATTTATCTTTATAAAAGGTTGTTATTTCCAAAAAATGTGTTTAAAAAAAAACAACTTTAAATAAATTACCTAAAATGCACGGAGCTCAATTAATTGTTAACACCATTGCATGCGTCATTGTATAATTGTAATTCACTGGATAACAAAAATAAATAGCATATATATCTTTATGCAGAATATTCTAGAGATCTTTAGTATTAGGTAAAGTACACATTCTAGAGGAAAATATAATGTTCTAAAACGTTATGCTTCCAGTAAAACTGGCTATACGATTATACGGGTGTGCACAATTCATATAGTACCTTAGAGCCGCCACTTGGCCCAGAGAGCGCTACTGTCGCATAATGCGGCCACTTGGTTACCCGGCATTACCAGGTACCTTACAGTATGAATAAGATAGCTTTTAACTAAGGGGTTCGTTTTTTATTTTCTTCGTAGTATAACAAGAAAATATGTTGTATCTAATAAACAAAAATGAAGTAGGTAGGTAGTGTTTGTTGGTAAGGGAATCAGTTGATTTTTTTTTATATTCGTATAAATCCGAATAATGTTTTTAGGGAAAGAAAAATTGAAAAAAATGTTTTTGTATTGGATTTTTATATTTGAAGCGTTAGTCCAGTGGTTCTAAGCACGACTGCTACGCTAGAGGTCTTGAGTTTGATTCCCAGGTCGGGCAAAGTGTTTCTATGAAATTCGAAGTAACAGCTCGAAGTTTGGATTTGTACCCGATTTATGGTAATATTATCACTCGCTTAAACGGTGAAGGAAAACATCGTGAGGAAACCTGCATGCCTTAGAGATTTTCTCGACTGCGTGTGTAGTCTGCCAACCCGCACTAGGCTAGCGTGGTGGACTATAGCCTAATCCCTCTCATTCTGTGAGAGGAGACCCACGGGTCTCCTCTCACAGACACTGTCCCACTGCTGGGCACGCCCAGCAGTGGGACAGTTTATGATGATGATAATACACTCGCCGTCAATTACATGGGACCTAACTTACCGAACTATGGATGTGATATTTTGGAGTTTATATCTTGATTTATTTATGTTAAATTTTTACAAAAATGAGGGATTACGATCACTTTTAAAAAAGTGTTGCATAGCTTGTTTTATTTATACTCCAAGTGGGAAACTATAAAAATGGGTCGTTGGTCGTTACTCTGCATATTTTCTAGCTTGCTCACTGCCTGTTTGACTAAGTCCTGAATTATTTATTGGCTATAACTAGCTGCGGTGTAGCGATTAAAAAATGGAAGCAATTCTCCTTTGAGGTCACTAGGTTGAATAGAAGCACAGATGTTTAATCAGACCTCTTAAAATGTATAAAGTTAAATAAATACTTAATTCCGGTACCATTTGTTCTATTTATTAATGCATTGACCATTTTTATTCTCAAATGAGCAGTGATAATCTAGTGATATGACCACTGGACTGCCAAGTTAATGGTCTCGAGTTCGAATCCAAGGCATGCACCTCTAACTTTACGAATTCATGTGCGTATTAATAATTAATTATCACTCGCTTAAACGGTGAAGGAATACACTGTGAGGAAACTTGTATGCCTAAGAGATTTTTCTCGACGGTATGTGAAGTGTGCCCACCCGAACTAGGCCAATCTGAAAGGAGACCCGTCCCCAGCAGTGGAACTGTATTACGTATTGATGATAATGTTGACCTACAGGTAAGTAGTTGGTTTGGTTCTGTTAAAGCTAAAACTGCACTCACGATACAGGAGAACATACTAGAAACATAATAGTTTAGAGCAACATTTTTCAAAATACAGAACTATGCCACTAAACTTAATGATAAATGTAAAAAGTAAAGGTTTCAATCTGAAATCTATTGAAACCCAATTTCAAACTGAAACAACAAAACACAAATAAGATTACTTATATTGTAAACACAATTCTCAAGTGCTCCAAACAAATCGCGCGATGTATTAAGAACTAATTGTATTATATCTTTAATCAGGCAATCTCTATTCAACCACATTTTAAAGTTACATGTAATCCCGTTGAATGGTTTGAACGGACCGGCTCCGTAAGTTTTAATAGAGGGAGTCTCTCTCGGTTTTCCATGTTTTACAAAGCGAACAGCTTCGCTACTTTTAATGATTTGCTTGTCTATAATCGGCATGCTTCGGAAACTACTTGGGAATACGTTTTGATTTTAACAACCTTGAAATAAAACTAATTTTACGGATTTTATCGCGTTATATTGATATTATTAATCCCGACGTTTCGGAGCCTTTACAGCGTCCATGGTCACGGGTAGACTGTCTACCCGTGACTGAGAAAATCCGTAAAAAGTAGTTTTATTTCAATGTACATATTCGCGTAAATGTCAGAAATCAATATGTTTAACAACCTTCATCAATTTGATATCAATATTCTGATTTCATGAAAGATTTTCTAATACTGAATATTATTTTATAATAATAATTCTACACATTACTGTCCTGAAACTGCCTAATTAGTCTAGTTGGTATTAGATAGGCGACTGCTGTGATAAAGGTCCTGGTTCAATTCCCAGGTTGAGCAAAAACAAATTTCATAACAATTCCCAATAACACATTGGGATTTGTTATGAAATGTTTTAGTAGAATCTCGGAGTTTGGATCTGTGCCCGTTTAATGGTAATAGGCTCGCCCCCTCTGGAATATGAAACCTAAACATACCAGCGAACTGTGGGTGTTGGTTCTTAGGAGAATATAGGCATGATGATATTAAAATTTCATGTTAAACATAATATATTTTATATATTTGTTGAGATTCATCAGTTACATTTTGTTTTCGTTTAAAATAAATGTTGGTTATGCAATTCAACAAATCATTTAATTCTCAGAACATCTAAAAATGAAGTACTGTTTATTAGTAAGTGCAACAGTTGATATTTATATATTTGTAAAAATCTGAATAATTGGAAATATGCTTTTATCTATGGCTTTTTAATGTTATATTTAAATCTTGTGGTTCTAAGCACGACTCCTACGCTAGAGATCTTAAGTTTCTCAGCACATCTAGCATAGCAGAACTGCTTATGGCTACTAGTCTAATGAGACTTTCTAAGATTTATTATCAATGTTTAATATAAACGGAAAATCCTATTAAATATGATTGCCATACTAAAATGAGGCGAAGCACGACAGTGGTGATTCCAATTCTTTATTATAAAAAATACGACTCTTTAAGAGAATGTTTGACAAACAGAATATTTGCGAAATAGGATCATTAAATTTTATTATGACGCACATTTCAAAGTTTAGTAGTCATCAAGTGTCAGTAAAATACAATCATAAATTTTCTAACAAAACGCAGAAAGGAGAAGGAAATTTGATCTTTATAGATGGCTCAATAAAAACGATAATATTAATATTAAGGAAGATTTGTAGTATTCTACTTATAGCATACTAGCTGTTGCTAGTAAGTATTTTTTTTTCCGAAGGCCTTTTTAGACAACAAGTAGCCTGTGTTCTTCTCCAAGCTCTAATCTATATTTATACCGAAATTGATTCAATGGTTCAGATGTAAAAACGTACAGAGGCCAGCACATCAAGCTACCCTAATCTGTCAAATTTCTTTGATAGATTTTCAACTTTAATACATTATAATATGGTTCATATTCAGTTGGGAAAATTTAACAGTTTTGGATAGCTTGACCTACCTATCTGTACATAATATACCATCGTAGTGTCACGCCTGTATTCCCCGAAGGGATACGCAGAAGTGTGCCAATGTACACCCACAATTCGCCGGTATGTTTAGCTCCCAAGTAATAGGGGGCGAGCTATCATTTGATTGCTATTATACTTTTAAGTACACATTTTTATTTTTAAATGACAACATCTACTATATAATAATATTAAAGTAATAGTAACTACTACAATGACGTCATCACCTTAAATCAGAATAGCTGTTACTAGAAGGAAATTGAAATTCGAACGTGAATGTTCCATTTATAGATCCCGGCAAGCTCTTGTTCGGTCTCATCTATTATTATTAAGGTGCAGATTCAAATGAATATAAAGAAATATTTTTGGAATTTATACGCCTTTTCTAATTTAAATGCCTTTTTTAAGTGCCTCATTTATTAGCCGCCATAGGCTCTGGTTTTGATTGGTCGCGCAAAGTGTTGGTATTGGGTTTTATAACATATTGTAAGTAGTAGTACAAGTTTGATTCAGTTGTTGTTCAGAAGGCCTAAAATGGCTACTTTCGATTAATCACACAAGCCCTAATCTTCCAGTGTAAGCTTACCTCGCATTGTATAAGTTTTTCTTACACTTAGGGGTCAGCTTATACTTAGTAGTATCTATCTGTCTATTCCGCCGATAACACCCACTGCTGAGTGAAGGCCTCTTTTCCATTCCGCCACTGTTACCGATCTTGTGCAAGTCCCACCCACTGATTCCCCTCTGCCGTCACAATATCATCCGACCATCGGGCTGGTACTCTGCCTTCCGATCGTTTTATATCCCTTGGCCACCATTCGTTTTCTGTTTTGATACACCTAAGATCATCTCGTCTTGCTAAGTGCCCTGCCCATCTTCACGACAACGGAGAAGTATAGCCCATATTATTATATTATTTACATTTTAAATAATAATAAATAAATTCATAGACCAAATAATATAATATTCTTGGACTAATGTTTGTTAATAAATTCATCAAAGCATTAATAAGCTAAGCACACTTAAAGGTCAGGTTATATTGGAGGTATGTGGCCGGTTGTGTAGTCACTGTACGTGTTTTATAAAAAGTCAAAATTGTAGCCTTCCAGAATAACGCCTAAGCGCGTAAGATCATCATTGTTACATCATTGTTAGTCAACGCATATAAGCCAATTATAGTCTGTTTTCCCACGTGGGTCTTAGTACTAGAACGGAATGATAACTAGGCAATAATACCACATTTAGATACATAGGTCATCTACTTACATATGTATTAACATATAATCAGAAAATTGGTACATTAGGCTCACTATTAGTACATAACATACCATCACGCCTGTATTCACCGAAGGGTTGAGCAGAAGTATACCAATGTACACCCATAGGTCGCCGGTATGTTTGTCCCATGTAATAGAAGGCGAGCCTATTGCCATTAACCGGGTACAAATCCTAACTCCGAGCTGCTACTGAGAAGTTCTTAGAAAAAACAAATAACACTGCTTGACCTAGGAATCAAACTCAGGACCTCTAGCATAGCAGTCGCGCTTAGGACAACTGGACTAACGAGGCAGTTCGCTATTATTACCACTGATTATGCTACAGGTTTGGTCGCAATCGTCTCTCCTGAGCGTCAGGTCCTGGGTTTGATTCCCTGGTTAAACAAAGTGTTATTTTTATATGTGTAAAACATTCAGTAGCAGTTGGGGTGTTTCGATTTGTACCCAGATGATGGCAACTGGAACAGAATATTTGCCAATTGTTTAACATGGTTGGACTGTTTTCTTTTGTCTAATTTAAGTAGGTTTAACAGATATCACAGAAAAAAAGTCTTCAGTTTCATTTCGTTGCACGCCTAGAACTACAAACTAGGAGATAGGAGTTAAATATCTATTTTCTCCGTTTTAATCAGTTTGCACACTTCAAAACCTACCAGTAGCAAAGCAAATCAAATAGAGAACTCGCAATAAATAGCGATTTCGTGTTTCTTTTCAAAATAAAAATCTCGTTAGACATTTCCAGTTTCGTTCCCTCGCTTCGTTCACGACATACTGGTATTAAAGTAGATCAAAGAGTTTCCATTTTTCAATTGATAAGTTTTATTATATCATTCTGATGGAGTCTCGGAAAGTGCTCCGATATGACGCACGGTACTTCTATTGTACGCTCATATTTTATCACCGTATTTTGTATCTTATTTCTTACTTGATAAAAGTGTATTTGCAATAGAAACATTAAGAATAAGAGAAGGTAACTTTAGTTTACCCATTATTCATATCCGCAGATATGAATAATGGGTAAACTAAAGTTACCTTAAAAATAAATAATATGATGTTTTATCCCAGAAAGCTTTTACGCTTCAATTAAAGCTGTTATAAAATTTATCCATATTATAGAGAACAAACTAAAAAAACAATCAAACATTTACGCCAATACGAAGCGCGAAGCGTCCATGGTCACGGGTTATTTCAATGTTTAAACATTGAAATAACCCGTGAACCCGTAACCCATTGAAATAAAACGTGGCTCGGGATTAATAATATCAAAATACGCGATAAAATCCGTAAAAAGTTGTATGTTTGTAACGAATAAAATCAAAAACTACTAGACCGAATTCTCAAATTCTTTCACCATTAGAATTCAACATTATCTCTAACTATATTTACGTATTGTAAAATGTCCACCCGTGAGAAGCCGGGAGGGGCCGCTAGTATGTAAGAATTAAAAATTAACTCTGCTTATTTGTTATTGCTACCTTTTCATGCCTAAACCGCTGAACAGAATTGGATACAATTTAGCAAAGAGATAGTTGTAGAAGGACGTAGACTACCTTATATTTATATTATAGTAAATAGTCCTTTAAAAAGCAGTGATATTCTAGTGACCATTGGACTAGCAAGTCAAATGTCACGAGTTCAAATCCAAGGCACGCACCTCTGACTTAATCGCCTATTAATACTCGAAATCATGTGCGTATTAATAATTAATTATCACTCGCTTGAACGGTGGAGGAAACCATCGTGAGGAAGTCTGCATGCCTGAGAGATTTTCTCGAAGGCGTGTGAAGTCAGCCAACCGTTAGGCCAGTGTGGTGGACTACAGCGTAATTAATCCCTTGACGCGAGTGAAGCTGGGGACCTCAGTATGTATAATATGAATGTATTGTATTATCATCGAAGCATCTCTTATCAAAATCTTAATGTCTTAGAAAAATCTCTAAACAGTGTATATTTTACATAACATAACATATCATCACGCCTGTATTCCCCGAAGGGTTAGGCAGAGCTGATGTACACCCACAGTTCGCCGGAATGTTTAAGTCCCGTGTAATATGGATATTAGTAGTAGTAATAGGAGGCAAACCTATTAGCATTTTTTGGTTATCATTAGGTAGTTTGTTTATAAAAAGTAAAACGTAGATTAATATAAAAATAAGTAATGATCCGTCTATGCTAACTTTTTTTCTTTTTTTAAATTTATCCGTGGACAATGGTGTCAGTTACATATTTACCTACTTATCTTTAAGAACCGCATTGTATCATTTTAACATGTAACTGGTTTTTGTCCCTATTAAAATTAAAATAAGGTTTTCGCATCGTCAAAAAAAACAGGGTTAAAGCTATTTAGCGAATGAAAAATTCGAACCTGCGTCTTCTGGTTAGGTACACCAGATCCTATGACCACTAAGCCACCGCGACTCCCACCCACCATGTCGAATTTTGCCATCACATTCTGAATTTACGTCTTTATGGTTACGTCGATTATTTTTTTTAACCGCGGTCTAATTTTCCCTTTGCTAAAATAGATTTAAATCATAGCATGGAAAAAGCCAGAAAATAGAAAAAGATAATAGGTGTAAACTTAAGTACCTACCTACACCCACATGTTAATTTTTAAATGAAAACTGATACCGATTTAATTTCTTTTCTTTATCAGGCACTAAAGAGAGCATTGGTTAAATACCTTTGATTAATGTCATAGCGTCATATGAGATTATTATGGATAATATGTTTTATGTAATACCCTTTTAAGTCTGTATATCAAACACAATAATATGAAATAATTGTTCCTGGTGCCGCTGGCAGTGATTTTCCCCAACACAATTATAAATACCTACTGCCAAAAACATGTCGACACAATACACAAATTAATTACAACATTAACAAATTGAGAAAAACACAGTATGCAAATAAGCGGACCGCACACTGTAACGTTATTTTGGACTCATTAAACCAGGGCTGATTTTACACACATATTCAGAGAGATAACTTTGCCGGCGTTATGCAGTTAAATGGATTAAATTCAGCCGCAGCTGGATTGTTCGCGTAATGGACACCGTGTACATGAAAACGCTGGGCAAACTTGTTACTGTGAACCGTGTGTTTTAGCAATTTTTACCCCAATTTATTGCATGCCATTGACGCACATTGAATTATTATTTTTAAATTGCGGATATTGTACATTTATTCTTTTGTTATTTTTTATATTCGTGAGTAATATCGGCTGGTGCATTCCAAATTTGAAATTCAAAATTACTATGATCTGAAAATCATTGATAAGTTTTAGAAGAATTTGTAGTGTTATTAATACGATGATATAAGGAGCGGACCCTCTAAAAATACTTATTATTTTTTTACTATTTATTTCAAAAGGTAAGCTTTATTGTTAGTAGGAATTCATGAGTTAGGTATGTACCTTATTTTATAGTACGTCAGTCTTCATACGTCAGTCGTCTACCACCTATGTCGGTACTCGTACCGACTAAAAACCATACTTGCCTTCCTTTACTCTATAATCATGACCATAGGTAACTTAGGTACCTACAGGAACGCAGCTGAAACGAAAAGAACACAATTTGGTCGATTTGTTGTGGGCTATACCAGCTCCCATAGAAAGACAAGATACAGGAACGTAGAATACCAGTACGCAAACTGAAAACTCAAAATAAAAAATGATGTTACCTTCTATAACATACCATCACGCCTGTATTTCCCGAAGGATTAGCAGAGATGTACAAAAGTTCACCTACAGTTTGCCGGAATGTTTAGATCCCATGTATTAGGGGACGATCCTATTGCCATTAACCGTAGTAATAATAGTTTATAAAAAAAATTCCTTTGTATAAAAGTTTCGAGTGCCTTTCCGGCGCGCCATACCATTATTTTTTTTTTCATTTCATCGAAATTTAACGCCCGCGACGGCAATGGGCCCTGGATTATTGAAAGTCGTTCCAATAAATCATATAACAAAGAGTTCCTTTTTACATGAACCCGTTATTGGAAGCTTTAGGTACTCTACCTATATTTAGAAAACGTATTTAGCTTAGATACAAATAAGCGCACTTAAGGCTTTTGGGGCCCATAATATAATTTTATGTTACTTTTATTATAGGTACAGAGCTTGCTCTCAAAGGTTGAACGTAATCCATTATGATTATCTTTATATACCAAGTTGGGCTATATCGCCGTACCTCCTAAGTAACAATTTACAAATAATGAATGTTTAAGGCTAAAACATACAAGTATTCGTCCAGGCAACAAGGTCGACGTTACGCTGTTAAATTTAATGCAAACGCAGCTTAAAAAGTTTTATTAAGGGGAAAGTAATAAAAGTTGAAGAAATAATTTCCACCTACGTTTAAAGAGGTTCCCGAAAATTTCAGTCATAAAACTCTCCCGGCGCAGGCACCAGCTACATTAACCAAATTGTACAAAACAAACATATCTAATAATTACGCCGCGGGCACCGAGGCTCGTTTTGTAGAATTATGCGACCGCCTGTAACTTTTTCAATCTGAACTTCGACAATTAAATTTAGTCCCAAGTCTGAACATAACATTTCAATAAGGGACACGGATCGGTTAAAGCCCTGTTTGTGTTACAAAAAACTGTTTGCGCTCCACACAATTTCATACTTGATAATCCCCGAATTGCGTAGGCTGAAAAACACTCTTAGGATCGACAGTACAATGGGGCTGTATGGTTTGATAAATACGATAAGGAATAGCAGTTAGAGAACGGTTTGAAAGAGCTCGTAGGACATATCATTAATCTTTACATTACAAATTCATTCGGTAAGAACTCACTCACTTGGATTAAGCAGAATTATAAATGAAGTGTCACGCGAACTCGCACAAAAAGTGTGAAAGGAGGAAAACCTCTGAATAAAGCGACGGCTGCGTCAGTTTTTAACTTGGAGATGAAGAGAATGGGTGCTACGCACAGGGGATTAATCGTGTAATTCTCAAGTTTAAATGCGGAAAAGAAATACGGAAATACGGAGCCGTACGATTTTGATTGTAAAATCGATATCGATAAGAGTTTATAGACTGTTTTCGAGTGAACGATCGTCTAAGAGCTATTCTACGCGGAGTCGTTTCATTAAGTCCGTTGATGATTCTGTACGCACGAACGGGCTTGTAAGTCGTTTAACACGACCGACTCTAATGTTGAAATAAGTAGTCGTATCCATTCTACAGCCAGTACGTCTGCAGCTGCTGGTAATCGACTCCAAAATGTCTTTAATGTACTCATAAGCACACTTACAAAGATATCCGTTATGAGCATTTGTTATACTAGTGAACATTAATTGTTAAATACAACGCTTAATAACACAATTTATTATGATCATGATCTTTGTTTTATTTTCTATATATACACAGACTTTTATCTCAAAAGAATAACGAAATAATTCGTCATAAAAACTATTTCAATTCATACGTTGGCACTACTTGAGACGTGAGTAAGTAGGCTGAAACTTTTTACTTTGCAAGTTCTTGACGTGGCTTCTTATCAGATGAAATATGATATCTTATTTTTTTTTTATAATACTAAGCTATACTACTATGCAATATATACTAAGACTTTAGTATATTCCTTATGAGAGTTCAAACAAAGACAGACCAGATACTTGGTAGAAAAATGTATTATTTCACAAATTGAAAAGTGCGTGCGTCTTTTTTTTCTCGAATCAACAAAACTAAGATACTCCAATGGTGTGACCATTGTAGTAGTACTAGTAATGGACATACTACTAAAAGTTTTTTTTTTACCACTAAGGTGGCTAACAAGCATACGGCCCACCCGATGGTAAGTGGTTACCGTAGCCTATAGACGCTTACAACACCAGGGCAACCTTTTCACACCCTTCTTATAAATTAAAGTAAACTAAAGTTATAATCATGAAACTATCATTTATTTTAATAGGTGCTAGGAAAAAATTTTGTGGGTTACATCAAATCTTATTACTGAACATGAGCTGCACCCGCTCTATATTTCATGCTCATCAATAAGGCAACACGAAAATGAAAATTGTAACTATGATGTATATCAGTCTTAACCAAAGTTTGAACAAAAAACGCGATATGTATTATGTACCTAGTCGAAAAAAAAATGGCAGCAACTCCCTTTTAGCATGGCAGTCCATTAATATAATAGTCTTGTTGTTAATGAAAATGGATGTAAAGCAAACACAAATATAGAACTGTGGTATAATTTAGCATTGTAATCATAAAATAATGAGACGTGATTTGTTGGCCAACTTTGATTCATAATAAGCGCGTATACAAACTACGCCACTCATTCCCCATCAGTTATTTTTTGCTATATTATAATTTTTTCCAGTGATTTCATTCGTCTTCTGATATCAATGTTCACCAGGGCTTTAATTATGGAGTTTAATTATTCATATTGTATACTACTTTTTATGATTTTTATAACCTTATATTATTACCACTGCTCGTAACCATGGTCGCTGTGAAGGGTGCGAAACGTAGGGATCAAAATATAAGTATAAGTAGTTTTACTTTAATATAATATTCACGTAGTAGAAATCTATACTCATATTATATTAAATATATTTCTAAGAGAGCTGGATAGACACAACCTCGAGGTGCCTACCACGAAAATCAAACGTCAATTCTTTGCAAAAAATAATTTAAATTTTGAATATCGAATCAACCGTTGAGGTAGGACACTTTAGTGTAGAAGGTGATTCGTTAACTGAAACTTTGAAGTCCGATTTGTATTATTGTAATAAGCCCCATGCTATTCGGTTCAATATTTAACACAAAGCTCGTCTAGTGGCTATTTATAGTCGAGACGAAACGTTAAACTTGCCGTAGCTTTATCTATACCACAACGTCATGGTCATCATTAGTTAAATCTACAAATCGCGAACGCAAACACTTCCCAAAATTAGCCCAAGACGTAGCCAGCTCTCAAACTTACCCTAGCGCGACGAATGCCGAATTTGCACGGAGCTCATAGAAAATGCATGTGAACTGTCGACCTCAACTTGTGGCGACTTGTGGCCACGTGGTTGCTGCGGTCTGTAGCTTAGTCTGCACGAGCACTTAGACACACAAACACTGATGTAAATAAGCATGTGTGCGAATCTGTAGTATGTGTGTGTTAGCAATGTCCTCAGATAATAACAAACACGTTATGAGAACATAATTGCCTGTATTTGTGCCAAAGTATTGTGTTACATTGTTGTATTGTTTATACGTAATGTGTTAACAATGCTTGTTTTCTCTCCAAACGAATCACTACTCTATTACGTATGATAAACGAAAATATTAGCTGTATTATACGAAACAGATGTTATTTTAGAATAACACTAAACCATTCCTTGAGATAAATAACATACCATATTTCAGCATATTATACAAATGACGATATATTAGTAAATATAGATAAAGCCTATATTATTTCGATGAATATAAAAGCTGTGTTCTATATTGTAACACTTAAGTAATTTATGTATACATATATTAAACATTAAATTCTGTTTTATTAATATCTCTAGAGACAAAGACGCAATATTTGCCTTTTCATTATTTATTTCAAAACACGACAGTCACTTTTTGTATTTATGTTATTTACAGCTTCAAACTTAAGTCCATACTTAACATTTATTAGTGCCGAGGTTACCGATAAGTTTTTATCTACTAGACTATGACTTCAAACTTTAAAATGAGCTTAAGAATAAGCAAGTGAATAATAACTGCTAACACAAAAAAGAAAACAGCAAACAGAAAAAAGAACTGCAAACATCTCAATTCAGCAACACACAAATTTACAATCTGCCATCTTTATACAAAGGAATGCAGAAAGAACTGACGAGACGCGACGGGCGGAAACGCATCCTTTGTCGCTCGACACGCCCCTCCATGCGACTGACAAGACGTTCTGATTTGTATGTAGATAAACGGAAAGGGTATTACTGTGTGTTTAGACTATTACATGTATTATACATGTAATAGTCTAAACACACAGTTTATGCACTTGTCATAGGCACAATTTGGATAGGTTCTAGGTTATAACTTATTCCCAGGGATCTACCCTAACAGATGTTGCACAGAGGGTTCTGAGGTGGTCTATTAAGTCGATAACGTAAACCGTTGATCATCTGATCAACGGTTATTAAAATTTGTCAAGGGTATAGGGAAGTATGTACATAGGCTTTTTGTCCTTTAGGTTCTGAATGAAACCACGGGAAACTGCTAGTATTATAATACAATGTAGTCAAAACTAATGAATAAAGCAGTGATTTATTCAACAAAAACAAAAAGCATATTACAAATCCATCGAAAACTTCTCATGAAAATTTAAAATACATATGAAGTTAAACCGTAACACAAATAACCAACGACTCAATATCAATAATGTTGAAAGTATTATTGTTCTGATACATAATATGTTATACGATAATAATCTATGTAATCAAATTATCAATGCTTTTCAAATATGATGGCCTACATTATAGGTAAACAATTACTATTAATTAAAAATAAGAGAATTGCTCAGATCAGCCACCCAGGACCGTTAAGTTCTACAAACTACTGAAACAAATTTACACATTATGTTATCTAATTATATTACCATAGATTATGTTTGCATTTGGTTGTCGATTCGAAAAGCAGTATAGCAGATAGCCAAGTGATAGTCTAGTCACTGTGGTCACATAGGACTGCCAAATCAAAAGTCTCTAGTTTGAATCTAAATACTTACCTCTGACTTTTCAAAATCAAGTGGGTATTTATATTAAATTATCACTCTCTTTTTGTATTTTTTTGCATCATCCATGCTAAGATTATAAAGTTACTTTAGCGTTTTTATTTGACTGCGAACAGAATTCAAACTTTTTGAACCAGAAGACGCACATTCGAATTCTGCCCACAGTCGAATTTTTCCCTCGCTAAAATCACTAATTATCACTCGCTTAACACAAAGAAATAAATCTGCATGCCTAAGAGATTTTCCTTGTGCTTAATGTGTTGCAGTTTCGATCCCCGCACGGAAAAAATATTGTTATACCCTACGGATAGTTGCTCCGGGTCTGGTGTTTGTGAGAGTGAAAATTTGTATTCACACCCACGGTAAAAGATGAAATCCTAGTGGCACAACATTTAAAAAAACACTCCACAAAATATAATAGGTACGTTCACACAATAAGTTAAGATAGATGCTAAAACACACTTAGTTACGTGATCGTAACTTATTGTATTTTAACATAACTCTTAACCAGCTAAAATGGCCTAAAGTACCTGTTAAAATTGCCATTTTAAAATAAGATAATTCAATTCAGTTTTGGCTAACGAGACTCCGCCGGATAAAAATGAAATAAAAACTGTAGTAGAGCAGGAAAAAGCTATCCGAACTACGCAACAGTCCTTTGATTCATTACTGTTTTCGATTAGCTACCGTGAGTTTGACTTCAAAAAATATATTCACTTTTTGTGTCTGGTCTCCTGTTTTTTGCTTGCTTTTAGTACACGTGTGTAATTTGGTTGAGAACCGTTAAAAGTGAATTCCACTGTAACGTCCTCAGAAGTATAAGATGATAATGAATGTACTAGGTAATATATAATACGCAGATACATTTTAGTAAATGGGAAAGGAAATAGGAGTGAATAGGAGTAAGGAGGAGTGAATAGAAATACATAATTTGGGACATTTTACACGGCACCGTCTAGTCCCAAACTAAGCAGAGGTTGTACTATGGGTACTATTATGGATATAATACTTTATAAACTGTTTTTTTTCTAAATACATACTTATAATTAAGTAACACCCAAACAAACACAAACACTTACATTTTTGTTAATCACATACTCTTAAATATTTGGGTCTTATAAATACAGTGTGTGGTCTTATGGCCGCAAGCGTGAAGTCCTTGGTTAAATTCCCAGATTAAGCAAAAACAGTTATAAAACCGTGTATAAACTTAAAGTTTAAGTTTATACACGGTTAGTAAGAATAAACTAGAAATACACAATTTCTTTCGGGAATACAGGGTGATGGTACCTATATTATGTTATTTAGTTGTTAACATTCTTAAAACCGAGCCCGTCCGTGCCTCGGAGAGCACGTAAAGCCGTCGGTCCCGATTGTCATTACGACAATCATTAGTGGTGGTCGGAACCCCAAAAAGCCTGACAGCCGGTCTATCCTCAGGATATCGGTATTACCCAGAATGAGTAACACCGATAACCGGTGGAGCAATACAAGGAACATACTTTAATCAGAAACAGCGCTATACGTTGTGAATCCACCTTTAATGAATAAAAATTAACAGTAAGTAATTTTAAGTAAATATTACGGTTATTTTTTAAAGACCATTTTTATTGCCCAACACTAGGATGTTCTCGTGTATCGTGGGTGCGATTACAAACAGAAATTACATCGTCGTCATGGCGGGTGGGTCTCGCGGTAGCTTAGTGGTCATAGCGTCTGGTGTAACTAACCAGAAGAAGTAGGTTTGAATATTGCTCGCGGTCGAATTTTTTGCTAAAATATTAGGTTCGCTAAAATATTTTTAAAGTTCAAAAATCTTAGCATGGAAAATGCAGAAAAGATAGCAAATTACATCCACAAACACTCAGACTCGGAACAACTACTTGTAGGTCATACATATATGTTCCGTGCGAGGATCGAACCCGCGACACATGGCACAGAATTCGGTAGCACAGCCACTACGCCAAACGAGTCGTCAAAAGGAAACTTTTACATTTTACTATATCCGTTAAAGTTTTATAAACATAAGCCCATGAAAAATAAATAGTCCACCATCTTTGTGAGTCCGCACTATTTAATGTAGAGTGACTTTATTTTATTTTTCATGTACTTGTCAGCAAACCCTTTCATTTAATCGTATCATGATAGTAAATAAGAAAATTGTGTCCGCGGTATTGATATTATTGTGACAACATTTTATTTTTCGTATTCTTCTCAGCAAACCCTTTTAATTTATAACTTTATCATGGGAGTGCATAACAAATAACTTTATGCCCTCCCTTCATAAATCTTTAGGTCCCATATAGTAAAGGGAGAGCCTATTACCATTACCTAGGCGCAAATCCAAATTGCGATGCAACTGATTTGCGTCTATGAAATTCTCAGTCAATAACACTTCACTCGACCGGGGAATCGAACCCAGTACCTCAAGCGTAACAGCCGCGCTTAAAACCACTAGACTTACGAGCCCGTTTATATTTGGCAGTTTATATGTGTATAAAAACTACTAAGTATACAAAGTATAGCAGATTGTTTTTAAAATTTAGCTAATGAGGACTGATTTTGATATTGATTCAGCGGGTATCTATCTATACATAAATAAGTATGTATCTTTATCTTTATTCTTATCTTTTTGACAAGAATGTGTTATTTCTGATTTGACTTCAAAAAGGGCCTTTATAAGTCAAAACAGTAATGACACCCCTGTATTCAGGTTAGGAAACGATATAGTTTAAAACAAATATATCTCTGATTTGAAGTCTCTCTTGCCTCCCTACTGCCATTAGTTGGCCACAAATCCAAATTCCACACTACCAGTGTACATTTTCTGAAATCCTCACAGCTATTTGCTTGACCTGAGAGTACAGTCTATCAACGAAGCAGTTAAAATATAAAACATCAAATAGATAATACAATACGGGGTTAGTACTATAATGTATTAAGACTAGGTAGACAGAAAGTGATACCGCTCTACAGAATATAGCACCATCCCTCTCTCACAGCCCTTAAATGATAGCGTTAACATGTTCTAACTTCTAGTACAGGCCTAGGCTACTCAACAAACATTTCCTTTAAAAAATCCTTATAATTCCACGTCATTCAACTAAGCGGACCGTGACCGAGCAGATAGGAAGATTAAGATTAACGAGACTACACGAGACGTGAACGATATGTTCCTCCATTGTACACCCTGATTGAATGACTTTCCATAAACAATGATACAACATTTCTGTCGGATCCCGTATTGATCCCGTCGAGCTATAAGGATAATAGAAGAATATATCGTTACAGGTAAACGTTTGAGAAATCGGAGCGTAATAGATTTTCGTATTGGTGCTTTATCAGACAAACGCTTTGATGTTTTACAAAGTATTTTGTAGTTCTGTATCTATAGATGTAAATGTTGAAGGGTTAGGATAAATGTGTTTGATGGGATGGCGTGTTCGGAAATTGTTTGGGCATAGACAAAGAAAGGTCTAAAACAAAGATATCCTGTGTGTAATCTGATTTATACATCTGAAGGTAAATTCCGGTCACCCTTGGGTCAATTTTGGATCTCATATAAATTTTCATGTTTGGCGTTTTTTTTTAGTTTGGCATGTAGTGATAGCCAAGTGATATGAC
Source organism: Acronicta alni (assembly GCA_964056405.1). Taxonomy (NCBI): domain Eukaryota; kingdom Metazoa; phylum Arthropoda; class Insecta; order Lepidoptera; family Noctuidae; genus Acronicta; species Acronicta alni. The sequence goes on along the minus strand of OZ043927.1, from coordinate 7,048,726 downwards.
CATTGGACTGCCTCATCAAAGGTCTCGAGTTCGAATCCAAAGCACACACCTCTGACTTTTAGAATTCATGTGCGTATTAATAATTATCACTCGCTTAAACGGAAGGAAAAGGAAACCTTAACCTTAGAGATTTTTCTCGACGGTTTGTGAAGTCTGCCAACCCACACTAGGCTAGCTAACTATAGCCTTATCCCTCTCAATCTGAGAAGAGACCCGTGCCTAGCAGTGGGACAGTGTATGGGTTGATGATGATGATAATATAGATTGGCATGATACTTTAGATCTTTTTTAATCACCTGATCGAACTTCTAACTGATTAAGAAATAAAGATGGAAGTTTTTATTGGGATGCAACATACTGAGCCATCCAATAGAAAGAGACACCATGAAAATAGCCAATATTGGAGACAAAATTGAGACTTATCACTTTCCAGTTAGCTTTTCCAGATAGTTAGTTTTCCGTTTTCATTAGCTCTTTGAATTTAAACACAGGAATGCTTTTATGAGATAGCCCTTCCTTAAGAGGCTTAATACAGCATGTATTAACGTCATTACATTTTATTGATATCTATTTTTAAAATGTATAATTACTAGATGTTCCCTACAGTGTTGCTCGTGTACATCTATCAATTTCCTGAGATCTTTTTATCTGCTATTTTGGGTTTATAATTTCAGAGATTACGTGATTACTCAGTATAAGAACGTATGGTATTATGATATATGTTACGCTCAAAGACCGAAAACAGCTCACAACGCGTTTGATGAGCTTCAAGATGCAAGGAATATTAAAAAATAAATAGGTAATAAATATTTCCTACTTAGGCTAGATTAAGTTGTTAGGTTTTTTTTTTCAATAAATACAAAAACTCGATGCCAGGTTAAATTAAAACACAGCTAACAACTGATTATTAAGCTAATACTTTCTAATATAATAGACCACAACATTGTAAGCTGTTTTTTCGCTCAATGAGCGTTTTCGGTTTTTGAGCCTAACATTATACATATAAAAAATATAGTTAAAAAAAATGAGACTAAACTACAGGTGGTTTAGGGCTTCAGATAAAGAAATATCTGTGTGCCACGGCCTTGTCAAAAAGTACCGCTTTGTGTATCAATCTCTATTAATTATTAGTATCTAAAGAACATAAACACGTCGTAGTAAATATTGACAACAACAGAAAGAAGCATTCGCCTCCAAAATTTAATATAACAACACTTCTACAAACAAGGCCCACTAAAAGTTTTTTCCACATCTCATGTCTTGATGCTGTAAAGTCAAGTTTGAAATAGGAGGAACGAGCTCAAGTGCACTCTCGTGAGAACCTCATTATTCCAAAGCACGGGCCCTTTGTATGGAAAAATAAGGTTCTTTAACAAACCTCACATACGTACACGAAAAACGAAAAAAGTTAACTTTTCACTTGAACACAGCGATGTAGGTAAGATGAGTTTTTCGGTGAACGTTGTAATTATCATTTTTTCATTTAAACAAACTAGTTTTTAATATGGACTCGTTGTTTACGTAAGTATTGCACAAAGAAACCTCAAGAAAGTAATGTTCATAAAAAATATTATTTATTTTTGTAAATAGATCTTTTCTGAATACATTTTCGTAAATTTTTGTATAATTAGAAAATATTACGATATGGGACAATGTGTCGGAAATAACATTTCGTACACCTCTAATCATTGCAAGTTGTATGCTAGTATTTTTAACAGTGTTTTTAAATAGGCTTATTTTTATTTTTTTAATGTTTTAGAGCACTGATAAGAACAATCCTCAATTAGTATTAAATCTCAGTAAAGGAAGACGTTACTCAAAAAAAAGGAATTATGAACATTTTCTCTCCAAGATACGTGCACAGCGAGAACACCTCAGTGCTATTTAAGTTCTTTAAGAAGAATTCTCAGGTAACCCATGAAATTGTTATAAACATGCTTCAGTTCTGAACGTAACGCAGGGAACGCGACCAGCCATTTGTTTAAAACGGCTTTTCCGCTTGGAACCCGCGAACAAATAATGTTTGTATTCGTAAGTTGAGTGATGATTAATGACGCTGTGAAATTGATGACAGTAAACTTATCTGACACTAGTTGATTTATTGAGCTAAAGTTGGAATTCAATCAAGTTTTTTATAGACATAGTTTGTGATTATAGTGAAATTACTTTTCTAACGAGTTAATTTCTGAAGGGTAGTGTTGGTTCTTAAAAAAAAATCTAAATGTAATCCAATCTAGCCTCAGTTTTGTAAATGTTAAACAGTATTCTATTAAATAAAAAGAGACACATCCAACTAGATCTAGTTAGATTGAATTGAGTTCGAAAATTTTACCCAAAGGTGGGTTTTGTAATATTTATGGGCACTGTGGGCGAAATTATACATATTTACAACCAGATTTAGATTACAGATTTCAATACCTTGAGTTTTAGTAATAACAGACGTATGTATTGCTTGTGAAACATTGCAGTTTCGACGGAATATTTTTCTAATATGCATAAGCAGTACTAGTAAAACTTCGTAGTCGTTTCGTTTTAATAAAAAATAGAGCCAATTGTAATTATACAAACGCCCCTTAGAAGAAGGTATTCTAAGTAAAAGTGAATTTTTAGTGTACAACACTCTTTATCAAAGACACGGGATTAGTTTCCCCTACATACTGGTAAAGTTTTTACCTTGCAAGGTGCTGTAACCGTAATATAATTAAATTTGGTTAAAAAGGTTACTGTGCCTTCTTGGAAAAGTTATTTTTGTACCTACTATAATCTCATACACCTTAAGCATAGAGAACAGTGATAATATACATTTAAACCTGATAACGATTCTACCCATACTACGCATGTATCGTAGCGGGTTCGTAGCGGCGTAGCGGGTTTGTAGCAGTTCGTAGCGAGTTCGTAGCTGAATTGTAGAATGTACGCAAGGAGCACAAGAGACTGCATTTAAGAAAACCATGGACTGAAATAGGAGGAATCTGTTTCGAACAATCGTTAAATACCCATACATACATTGATATATGATTCTTAGAATATCCAGATCCGTCGGTGATTCAACAGCACGTTGTTGTCAAAAGTCCCCCGACCGGCCCAACGAGTTTTGATAAATATTAAAAACAATGCCTACAATATTCCAAGAGGCTCAAGCAGAACAAACCAAAGTATACGTCTGGAGAATCGTGATGAGGTGAAACAATGGCACGCGACAGGACGCGAGCGGGCCCGACGCGACTCACTAAATCATTTCGCTGTACGAAATCACTAAGCTCACAGTCTTAGCGCCCTTCCACACGAACCGAGCGGTTTCACGCCGTGTCGCATACAAACACAGAATTTAATATACATTTTGTTGTACGTTTGTAATATGAATTGTTACAATGCTAGTAATAAGTAGCATGAATATGTGCAGTATTTATATGATAAATTAATTAAATTAGTGAATTATTGTAGCTTTAATTAGAGTTTCATTTGATTTCATTATCATTAACTAAGTAACTTTACCCAGCAATGGTACCCTGTATTTCCCGTAAGGGTTAGGCAGGTATGCCAATGTGCACACAGAGTTCACCGGTATGTTTCGGTCATGTAATAGGAGGCGAGCTTATTGCCATTCTGGGCACAAATCCTAACTCCGAAATGTTACGGAGAATTTCAAAGAAAATCCCAATACTTTGCTCAACCTGGGAACTGAACCCAAGACCTCTAGACCCAAGACCACCAAACTGACAAGTCAGTTAGTTCACAAGACTCTACCTAAGTAAAAGTAATTTGGCTATTTCCTCTCCCATGGAGGTGTTCATTGTTAGCTGTAGATAGCTCCAAGCTTATTCTCTTGCATATCTACCAGTTTTAAATTGGGTACATTATAGGTATGTAGTTAACTTTTCAGCAGACAACTCGGCTTCGATGTAATTGGTTCAGGTCCTCGTAGAAATCTATGGAGGAAGCATTTGTACACCGGTGGACGTGCTTTGACCGATATGATGGGACGTATTTGGGACAGCCGCGAGGCACAGTATATGTCTTGTACCGATATAGCTTTAATATTTTCTTACATAAATTTAAATCTTTGAAGTCAATGGTCGTTTATCCACCATATTATAAAAAGTATACATTGCTATCAAATGAAAAAATCAAATCGGTTCTAATGTACAAGAACATAACACACAGAAATATGTAAGCACCTTTTAAAACTTTTTTTTTTAATGGTTAAGAAATTATACGGATTTATAATGTGAAATACTGATATCTACTATATCGGCGCGATAGTAATTCTGTTTGTATGAAACATCTTAATAAACCCGTGGAATATATTTTCTCCCTAAACATTTCTGCACCGTTGACTTTTTTGTCCCGAAAATAATTTCAGTTTGGGACCTTTAAAGATTGTTTTGTATTCAAAAGAATCTTCTGAAGTATTTCAAAAAAGAAATTACAAATCATTACTAATATATCTACTGATGTTCTAGCAAAGAATATCTTCAGCAAAGATTGAAGCAATAAACAAGATTACATCCAATGTTCTTAAAGTTCTAACAACTTTCTTAATAACAGAATTCATTTAAAAGTAAAAGCTTAAGTACTATGTTTTACGTAAGTTGTTTAAATTTTCAGTATTAACTATGTACTATTTACTTACAACTCACAAACTTTTCACGATCTTAAAATGATAAGACATCTACAAGACTAGACTTGCAGTCGTCGGTTTAGGTAATTAATTTAATGATTTTCTAATTAATTTTAGTATCTAGATTTCTGTTTCAATAGGTAGTAAAACTGCAGTGACAAAACATTATGTGAGTACTAATTTAACGTTGTTTGCAATAGGTACAACAGTCTTTATACAATCTAAAAATAATATTATTTCATTAAATATGTATTTAAATATCCATAATCATGTAACTGTTTTTATTATATAGAACCGAAACTCATACACGGTGCAACAATTATGCTGTCCTCAATAATACCTAGGTTGATATAGAAAGCGGCACTCCTCGACACAATAAAGCTAATTAATGTAACCAAAGGCAAATAAGAAAATGTTGGACCAATTAAACATTATTTTAAACACGTGCAAACAAGACAGTTTTGAAAGTGCCAACCAAACCCTAACAAAATGTTCTCTTTTCTAAACTTTGATGCACGCTCTCAAAATGATATTTTAATCAAGATATTCTTGATTGAAAAGTTTTGTTCTACGTACGGCTAACTCCAGATAACGGGAAGCAGATAACGGTGGAAAGAATGAACTTGATTAAACTGCAGCGTCCAACCAGATGAGATTTCTGGAGGTTTTACTATCCACGCGCATACAATGTTGCTGGATGTATTACATCGTAAAATACACGTGCGCTCCCTTTTAAATTTTAAGAATTAATTATTTTACGTGCTCCCGAAGATTGAGTAGACTTTTAATTGGGGCTTATGTTATTTTGAAAGTCCTTCAACTAGATTCTAAGAATATTATCCGATTATTTGTGTTTAACGAAATATAAACATACAAGTATACTTATTCTTAATGGTTGTTAGAGAGGTTCGTGGCAAAATAAAAACTACGCTGATTAGTTGATCTGCAACATGAAGGTGCACTTAGTGATTATTCGTAACACATGGAAACCCCTCCGTGCATTGATGAGCACGTCCCGGGGGTGTTATATATGAATATCTATAACCACTATTAGTGAAAGTTAAAACCTGACAACCAATTAATCCATAGCGTATCAGTATTGCCGAACAATTGGGTTGCGAAGTTGATAATATAGCATGTAAAATACTGATAGTCAACCGCAGCTGAATAGACTGTAAGCCAACCCGAATATATTTTGTTTTATACACCACTAAGGTGGCAAACGAGCATACGGCCCACTTGATGGTAAGCAGTTACAGTAGCCTATAGACGTTTGCAACACCAGGGGTGTCACTTGCGTGTTGCCGACTCTGTAAAACGAAAGAGGAATAGTTGGGTTGGCAGTATAAGGGTCAAAGTCCCACCACTGCCAACACAACGTTTCCTCGTGGAGCACTGGCAACCTTTCTCACCGTAAGAAACACAACACAGCTCTAAGTGTGTTATTTCACTTCGATTTTCTGCAAGGCAATATTGTTGAGATAAGGTGCATAGAACTCGCAACCGTTTACTAAAAGAAGTTTCTACTTACCCCTTTAAAAAACATGAGAGTACGTATGTAGATAAAAATTGTCTCATTATGGCTCGACGTCACATGAAGCGACATGAAATGTAAGAGCAATGTAAGTATATATGAACGGCTCATGTTTCTTACTTTGTTCGCTCTTCTAGTAAGAAATTCAAATCTACGTTACAGTATCCTTTGTGTATCTGAAGTAGACGCTAGGGGGAACCGACTTACGAAGTGATGTTTAACTTGGAGAGTATGGTATTACATTCTGTAGCGACCTTTTTAAATACGCTCTTCCAAAGTACTTCCATGAAAGGGTCTCAAAAATTAATTATTAACACGGAAATTTACAAACAATCAACCTGGGGTTTGTAACAACTGGCCGACCAAAGTTCTATTTCCTCGAAATAAAAATGAGGCAGGTATAACAAAGTACTGGTGAGTTTATAAAAAATCTGAGGATATTATTTGCTTACTTATAAAAAAAAACATTATCTATGTATGCGTTGTGAACAAATATAATACAGTATAAATTTTAAAGGCACATATTTCACGAGCCAAGCTTACATTTCTAATTTTAACGCCCAGGACTGAATTTATGCTCCGTACATGTGTTGCCATATAGAGAAGTGGTGTAATAACATTCGGCATTTGGTAGCGCTCACACAAATATTTGTTTATTCAGTTACCGATACGTATAGCCTAATAACTCTGATGTATGCGGCGAATTTCACGATAATTTTGTTTTATAACCATTCGGTTATTGTAAAACCACTTTTTATGTGAATTTAAACGAGTCTTTTACGATTGAGCAAGGAATTTGTTCATCATTTATACAATTTTCTCTTCCATTCTTGTTGGGAAAGCTACAAGTCGTATTGACTTAAATCTAGACTTGTTATCTGATGGTGGTATAGGATTAATGATCACATTCATCACCACCCCAAAGTAGCATTGGAATTACAAATTATCACACTTCCTGCGCTGTCCACGTATTCTACTTCATAATTGAAGTTTATGGGATACACACATAAGAGATCAAATACATACACACACATACATAAGGGATCACATTCACTACCGGAGCAGCATTGGAAATTCTAGATTCACCGTAAACAATTACAAATATTATCACACTTCCTGCGTTGTCCTCGTATTCTACTTCTTAATTTAAGTTTAAGGGATACGATAATTTTAATTACTTATTACTTAAAATATATTTCATGTAAAACTACCTCATAGTGGTTCTTATTAGCGCGACTGCTACATTACGCTACGCGGTTCGATTCACAGGTCGAGCAGTGTTATTGAGTTTTTCTATAAAACATCAAGTAGTTTTCGATCAATCGCAGTAGCAGATTCTTGCATTATTTGTTTTGTTTTAGAAATTTATGTTTAAGATCTGTAGGAATGACTATAAAGAGTTCGTAATGACGATTATGTAACAATCTCTGTTTCTTATAAAACTAAGATGACAATAAGCATAAGGCCCACCTGAAAGTATGCGGTTAACGTAGCCTGTAGACGCTTGCAATACCAGGGGTATCACTTGCGCATTGCCGAACCTGTAAAACGAAAGGTGAATAGTTGAGTTGGCAGTATAAGGGTCAAATTCCCCCCCACTGCTAATACGTTTCATCGCGGAACACTGGTAACCTTGCTCACCGTTAAGAACACAACGCAGCTCAAAGCTGATTTATTTCACTTTGATTTTCTGCAAGGCGAAGGTAATTCCCATATTGGGCAGCTCTTATTTCAGAGGAATTACTCCCACTATGCCCTACCTCTCTTAGGATACCCTATCTCTCTTTGATTGCCCTACCTCTCTTAGGCTCCTCTCAGTATGGTGATTTTAAATTATGTCTTAACTTTATTGTCTGTGGAACAGAAATACTTATTTATATTTTTCTTGTAAAACTCCTCACGGACGTCCTCCGTCTCTGAGAAGGAAAGACGAAGAGTTATGCCAGCCATCCCCAGCACATTGAAGAGGGTGTTTCGAAATCTCCAATGTACGCACCGATGGCAACGTTCAGACATACTTACCGTAAGTGGAACAAATAATAGAAAAATTGTAATTAACTGCTAATTTTATCTTTAAAATGCCTGAGTTTTCTGGGCAAGATTTGCGGATTTAAAGCCGCTTGCATCGCTTACCATAAAACGAAACAATAGGATAAAAAAGCATGTCCGGAAAAATACAAATTTGAAGATAGTTAAACCAGCAACACTAAATCTTCCCACTTGTTAAACAGACCGTTCCATTTATCTGAATACCAAAGGTTTTTACTGCATTGCAACACCTGTCCAAAGCCCAAAGCACGGACTAAAAACTCAAAAGCAGATTTGTACGGTCCGCAGTTGCATACTGTTGTGTGCAACTGCGGATAGGATAGGATATTGTCGCGTTGTAATGGCCGCGGCTAAGTCATGGCTCCGTCAAAATGGTACTGATAGCAAAAATACCTTTCTAAATTCTACACGCGTGTGACAGGTGCACGCTATTAGCCTCCGACGGTACCAGCGGATTTATAGCTCGACCGCGCGACATTGCGCCACAAAACTAAACTGTAAAATTTATTCGAGATTCTAACAAATTTGAATATCGAACGCGTTTTAGAAAATATCGCCACATATTTTAAATACCATTCCAAATAAATTTATAAAGTTGAAAATTAGAATTTAGCAAAACTTTGCCCAAACGAGATTGATCGTGGCCTTGAATGTGAAATGTGAAAGTTGCAAAGAATTTGAAATAATCCGAAAAATGTATACATTTTACAAAGCTCTGGGATTCCATTTCCTTTATTGGGTAAAAAGTTGTTTCGTTGTTTTTGAAAGATAAGTTAATTTTAATCTAAGGCAGAACTTAAACGAGTTTGGTTTTCTCGGCTTTAACAATTAACTACATAGCAGCCTAAATATTTGCCTATTTTAGTATATAGTGGGCGCACAGCTGGCATGGACTTAGGATGCTTTAGGGCCTCAAAATTAATAATATTTTAAGCTACTGAAAAATGACATACGCGCTCTCAAAAGTCACAATTTTTTTAGAGACAGCTCTCTAGTGCATAAATAATAAAATAGTTCTGGTTCAAGCTCTGTGTCGCAAAGGACTTTACAAATACACAAAAATAACGGACGCCGACTCGATACGAAATATTCGCCTTGTGTCGGAATTGAATGCTCGGCGCTACGGTAGTGGTTGGCGCTACTACACCAAACGAGCAGTCAAATGTCAAATGAAATTGTAATATATAAATATTATAATTATTGATATAATATACTAAAATAGATTAAATTCCTTTATATTACATTAATCGTGAAATAACAGAGCTGATTCTGTTATTTCATATCAAATACTCACATCCCTAAATTTTACACCTATCCCACATAAACGCACAATCGCCCACCACTCTCCACAAACTCATACCTCCCACACATTCTCATCCACATCCCTAAACAACAGCACTTACACTAATACAACTCCCATTTTTATTTATATTAATTTAAAGCATCATAATTATACTTTTTTTTGTTTTGGAATTGAAGGCACTACCTCTCTAGATGCAGTCTTCGATAGGTAGAGCGCATATAAATTATTAAAAGTATAATTTAAATAAATTATTATTATATTAATTTACACGATTAGTCTGGTAGAAAATACTTTTTTTTGCAATAAACATAAATTAATTAATTAAATCACATAAACATAACATATCATCGCGCCTGTATTCCCCGAAGGGCTAGGCAGAGGTGTACCATTATACACCCACAGTTCACCGGTATGTGTAGGTTCCATATAACATTTTGGCGATAAATGGCCATTAACAGGACACAAATCCAAACTCGCGAGTTGCTACTGAGATTTTCATAGAAAAACCTAATAACACTTAGCTCGACCTTAGAATCGAACCCAATACCCCTAGCGTAGCAGTCGTTCTTAAGACCAGTAGACTAACGAGGCAGTTTTTTAATCTATTTACCATCTAGAAATAAACTGTAGAAGTATTTCCACTACAATTGTAGATATATGTCACTGTTATTTATCTAATGCTAGTAAAGGTAGGATACATAGATGTTTCATAGCATGGCTGTGAGCCATGCATGTTCTATTAAAAGGTAATTTATATACCTACTACCTGCATTGTGTGTTATACTCGAACAATGCATTCCATCAACTAAGACGAGATTCATTTGCATAAATTCCTCTTCAACGGGATCTTAGTTTCAACGCAAATTTCGACATCTCATTCGCGTTTCGGCTACGTTGTGAATTTCTTAGTTTATCGTTCGTTGTCTCGACAGAAGTTGATGTTAAGTGCAATATGGTGTTTATTGTGAGTTGTAGTGATGTATGTTTTCCTTGTAGTTCCTGTGAGTGGCGTTACAGGCGCCCAAGGGGAAGGGCAAAAACTTGTGAAGGCATAACTTTATTACATCCCTACTCAAATCATCGTCCGGACCTTTTCCCAATGTGTTGTGGTCGGCTTCCAGTCTAACCAGATGCGGCTGAATATCAGTATTTTACACGAAGCGACTGCCATCAGACCTCCGCAACTCATAAAAAATACAGGCACAATGGTACGTTATGTTATGTAAATACCTTTATTTTGTTAAAATAAGGTCCTATATATACGGCCAGCACAGCCCATTACTGATAGAATTAGTCGCAACATCTGTGTTAATTAATAAAAATGAACCCTGACTTTGGATAATAAAGAGAAATAATTTACTTCACGTCGACTACATTTTGAAAATTCCCCCGATTTAATTGTCAATACAGCGAGCCATTTCCCTCTGAAGTACGGAGCCGTTTTTTATATTAAATAATTTTCCTCGAGCGACACAGTAGGTACTGTAATTGAAACGGAGGCAATTCGCTGGAAGCTTAAAATATTGCATTGAAATAATTCATTACGCACATTTTTTATTCGCAGTATGAGTCCAGCCAGTTGACAAATCAAGAAAAAAAATTGTATCTTAGACCGGGAGTCGTTTAGGATTCCGTTTATTATTTTAGTATCGCGCTCCGAGGGCGGGATCCATCAAATTTCGTAAGCAAATGATGCTTCCAGGAGGATACGAATTTGTCATTCACAGCGGCCTTTTGTTTTGTTGAAGCTATATTGCGATTCAATTAATGATCCCCATATTTTACTGTCGGATCGCTTTACCTGACAAATAGCGTCTAAAATCTGACTTTTTGTCTACATTGCGAGTTTCCTTCCTGTTAAGGAATTATTCGAATAAAAGATAAACATTATTTGTCTTGTCGGTATAACAACAAACAAGCAATAGGTAACTTATCACTGGTAGAACTACAACAAGTATTAATTTGACAGATTCTACTTTTGCCTTACGTTATAATAGGTAGACGTGACCAATAAATGAATAAGGAAAAGCTCCCGTTACGTTCTAATTCTACCTATATACATAATATAATAGCTGTGTATTTCCCGTATTATCTCGTTTTTACTAATCCTGTGGGAATCCCAAAATCCCGTCCTAGTGCTCATCCACCTTATATAAGAACTTCTGCGCAAAATTGTTGGACGACAGGTTTGGCGATCACGTTACGTCACGTTAGGCGCGTCGTGGCGCAGGTTCGATCTCCATACGGTACAAATATTTGCATGACCTGTTCCCGGTCGAAAGGTTTGTGCATGTGAAATTTGTGTTTGTAAACGCACCCTCGATATAGGAGAAATTTCTAGAGGGGCAGTATTATTAAAAACAAAAAATATATGCTTGTTGGGTTACTAGTTTATGCAGAATAAGCCAGTGTGTTTTTTTATCTAGATGTATATTATTATATAAATTTTAGAGAAAGAAACATTTGATCTCAGGGAGGGTTCAAATCTGCGTTTTTCCGGTTAAGTACACCGGACACTTTAGTCAACTAAGCTACCATATTACTATGTTCTTCATCCGACATGACTACACGAAACTCCCAACCACTTATGTTTATCACATAAATATTTGTGTCCTATGGGAATCGAACCCATGATGATCAGCAGTCTGACACTCGAACCACTAGACCACATACGTCGTTTAAAGACGTTGACATAATTATACCGTCACGCCTGTATTCCCCGAAGGGTTTGGCAGAGGTGTACTAATGTACACCCACATTTCGCCGGTATGTTTAGGTCCCATGTAATAGGGGGCGAGCCTATTGCCATTAACCGGGCACAAATCCAGACTGCGAGCTGCTACTGAGAATTTCATAGAAAAACCCAATAACACTTTGCTCGACCTGGGGATCGAACCCAGGACCTCTAGCGTAACAGTCGTGACATAAATATACTGTCGAATAATATCAATATAACGCGAAAAATACAAAGGTATTTGTATTTCAAATTACCCAATGTTAGTAATTATCCACTTAAAATTGAAGAATAAATGTGTTTTCTACTCATTCTTCTATTCATTAACTGTGTTGTACTACCTTGTAACTTTATTTCGAACATAACACAGATACTGGCTTCAATAAACGTTTTAATGCCCTCTAGGCTTTGATATGAGCTGCCTCTACTATTGAATGTCTTCAATGAAATAGTCATGTTACCAACGCTCTTCAAGTATCTAATGGTGTTTTATTGCACGGTTTTGATGTTCTATTGCTTGTAAATTTTACAGAAACAAAGTCTTTGTTGGATCTTTTATTTAAGAGCTCAGCTCTTATCGATGAATTGAGTCAATAAAAATTTCTTGCATGTCGAGGACAAGCTGCTCAACCAAGATACTGTATGTTCATAAATCTTCTACTCTTCACCTGTATTTCAAGTCTCAATGAAATTAAAAGTATTACTTAGAATAATAACATTACATGAGGTAGGTATCTAATATTTTACAACATTTAATTCAACAAATCGCGAAAGGGCAACGTTATCTAGTTTACTTACTACTTTGCTTTGTGTCTGTAATTTCTTAGTTGACTAGTTATGAAATAATAATATGATTATGTTAATATTAAAAATGTTAATTTTTGTGTTCAAAATCTTAAATCTTCGAAAGTTCTTCACTAATGGCATTGAAATTTTGACACAACGCTGCATTGGAGTACGGGCTTATTTAATACACTTTTTGATACACCGCAACGCGTTGTCAGGTGCAGTAAATAATAAATAAGATAGATACACTGTAATAATTGAAATATATATTATAAATTAAGAAAGTTCCAGCATAATAATTTGATAGAAAAAAAGTAAAACCTTGCCCAAAAATATTAAAACATCTTTTAGAGTATATATTGGTTTTTATGATGGCTCATGTAAAATGGAGCTTATAATCCTATCAACATAAGGTCGAAAATGAAAGAGTAATTTTTTTAGGCGTAAAATATTTTGCCAGCGTAGAAAAACAAGTTACATAAATGTAAATAACCTAAACGTTATAAAGTAATCTGGAATGAAAAAATAATACAATAAAGTCTTTCATAATATATAAAATGTTGGTCTAAGAACTTGCTACTTAATAATATCTTTTACATTCCCAAAGAGTAATTCATTTTTGTAGCACGATAATATTCTATCACGGCCGCGTTCCCCGAAAGGTACAGCAAACGTGAAGCCGCTGGAATGTTATTAAGGGTGATCCTATTGCCTTTAAAAACATAAAACTATTGACTTTAGCCGGGCGTAACAAATCAAAATCTTAAGTTTATCCTATATACCCATATCTTATAATATGATAAGACTAAGAACAACTCATTCGTCATCCTAGCATTTTCTTTATTATGTTGGGGTCAGATTTCAGTATAAACAGATGCCCGCTGAATCTCAGTATTTTAATCTGATTTTTATCTTTTTATACCTTCTTGCGTCGTCCTTAAATTAGTTTTTATATGTTCTTAATCATTATTTTATGGCTTAGATTAATTGTTAATTTTTGGCATTTATGTTGTCATATTTAAAGTCGTTTATACTAACTGTTTTGACATACTTAATTTATTTATTTACCTAAGTATTAGCAAAGAATTAACATTTTTTTTTTTGTTAGGGTGGCTTATTGTTTTCTAAACAGATTGCCATAAAGCAGTAGGTACATTACACACCTACTCCTTTATGGCAATCTATTTAGAAAACGATAAGCCACCCTTTCGTCCGATCTGATATCTGTTCTTGTTTTATGTTTTTAAGAGTTCATTTCTTTTTCCCAAAACTCTTTCCCTTTATGCGAATCTGCTGCTCAGACTAGGGATGTCACTTCGCTTCAAACGCGTGTGGTGCAGGCCGCCATCTCCTCCTAGTGCTGTTGCGAGTTCATTCACGTGGTTTGAGAGTCTGTTGTGATATTTCATGCTGTAGAGACTTATTTCCTGCTTAATTGTCCTTATGTTGAGATCAAGGTACATGTATCTATTACTTATACATTTCAGATGTTGAACATAGTCCGTAACGCTTTACTCTGGAATCTTTCAAGTATTTCTATGTTGCTGTTGCTGGCTGTTCCCCATAATTGGATGCCGTATGTCCATATTGGTTTAATGATAGCTTTGTACACCATCATCTTGCTATAGTTGTTCAACTGGGAATGGGGTCCGGTCAGCCAGGAGAGGCTACGCAGTTTGCTGTCTAGTTGTTTGCGTTTGGACCAAATATGTTTTTGCCATGTAAGTCTCTTGTCAAGGTGGATTCCTAGGTATTTAGCATGATCTTCTTGAGGGATGTCCTGGTTGTTTAGTTTTACTGGTGGGCAAGTTCCTTTCCTGAGAGTAAAGGTAACGTGTATGGATTTACTTTGGTTGGATTTTATTCTCCACTGTTTAAGCCACTTTTTCAATTTCATTCAGATGTGCATGCAGATGAAACGAAGCAGTTTCTGGGTTAGAACTAGTTGACATCAAGGCAGTATCATCGGCATAAGTTGCAGTCATTGTGTTTTCATTTGTTGGAAAATCTGCAGTATAGATGAGGTATAGTATCGGTCCGAGTAGGCTGCCCTGAGGGACCCCCGAGTTAATATCGTACAATTCCGAGCACTCGTTCTTGAGTTTGACCTGAAAGGTTCTCTTGTTGAGGTATGATGTGAGAATATGCTGGAATGAGTGAGGAAGCGACTTCTTTATTTTGTACAAGAGACCATCGTGCCAGACTCTGTCAAATGCTTAGCTAATGTCTAAAAAGACGGCAAAGCAGTATTCCCGGTTTTCTAAACATCTTCCGATTATGTCTACCTTGCGATGGACTTGCTCAATTGTACCATGTTTCTCCCTGAAACCGAATTGGTGATTTGGGATCACTTTATTTAGGTGTTCTTTCATTCTGTTGAGTAGTGTCTTTTCCAATAATTTTCCAATAACCGGTAGTAGACTTATAGGCCTATACGAGGCTGTTTCTTGTAGTGGTTTCCCTGGTTTAGGGACCATCACTACTTGCGCAATCTTCCATTGTCCAGGAAAGTGCGATAGTCGCAGGCAGGCGTTAAAGATTTTTACTAGTGCCATGATTCCCTTTTGTGGTAAGTGTTTTAAGAGTGTTGCATCAATGAGGTCGTATCCCGGTGCTTTGCCTTCTTGGAGTAGCCTTATTTCCCGTAAAATTTCTTTGGGGGTTGTGTTTTTCAAAGGCAAACACATTTGTGTAGCTGACTCTAGATACTCTGTTATTGTTTCCGTATGTTCCTTACATGAATCCGGTAATGGCTGGAAAACGCCCTTGAGATGTTCGGCGAAGGCTGTAGCCTTTTCCAGGTTGGATCTAGCCCAATTTCCATTTTTGCTTCTTATAGGTGGTATTTGAGTTTTAGGTTTCTTCAGGTTTTTGGTGGCTTTCCATAAAGAGTAATTGGTGTCTAGAGTGGGAGACAGAGATGCCAATTATGTTTGTAAATTATTGTTGATTAAGGTTTTCACCTGATTTTTCAATTCCTGGGAGCAGTTATTGAAGAGTTTTTTATGTCTCGGGTACCTAGTAGTATGCCATATTTTCCGGAGCCTTCGTCGTTCCAGTATTTTTTCTTTTATGTTCTTAGGATAAACATTATGTTTAGGTGGGATTCCTTTGGCCTCCGGCGTTGCTCTGTTGGCAGCCCTATGTATCACGATGTTTAATTGCTCAACTTCATTCTCAAGGTCTTCCACATTCTTGATCCCGCTTTTCAAATTGATTTCTGAGTCTACAACGCTCTGATATATTTCCCAGTTTGTACTTTTTATACTATACATTCGTGGAGTGGGTTCAAGAAGCGTAACCATGGTGTTTATATTGAGGATAACTGGCGTATGGTCTGAGCTTAAGTCGTCCGACGACTCCGTGCTTATGTAATTATTGTGTACATTTTAGTAATAAAAAAGTCTAATAAGTCTGGGATCTTTTTTTTGTCTGTTGGCCAGTACGTTGGTTTGCTGCTCGTCTCAAGTTCTAGTCTCATTTTATGTGACTCTAATTAATTGCCTCCCCCTTGGGCTAATCAGTCTAGAACCCCAGTATGTGTGTTTAGCGTTCCAGTCACCGCCACAGATGAATCTTGTACCCATTTTTAAGAAAAATGCTTCAAAAGCTTTATCAGTTATTTTATGTTTGGGGGGACAGTAGACAGCTGTGATTTTTGTATCAATCCTGTTATTTATTATATTTATAGATGTTGCCTGAATTTTTTCAGTTCAATACTCTTCATTTGTCGTGAATCTCATCGGATACGGACGTGCTCGTTAGCAATAATATTTTAATAGTGACCTCCTTTACTATAATAATTATTACTTTAATGCATTTTTAACTATACTCAGTGTTTAGTTTAGTAGTAGGTTTAGTTCTTGACTTCAAAAATATCTTTGTTGATGTGTTTTGATTCAAGATCCACGTAGAACATAGGTAGTGGGTCTTTTGGCTCGGTGTAGGATGTTGACTACTTGCCTTACTTCATGTCCCTTTTCTGATAGTTCCTTTGCTATTTCTGATGTATCCTCTGTGGAGTGTAGTCTTCGAAGTACGACTCTATACGCTCTTTCGCTTTTTAATTGGTATGTGTAATGCAAAATGTTGTTTTTGATGAAGTTTTCTCTGATGATTTTATACGTTTGTATATCCTTAGGCATGATTTTAATTATGTGGCCTGATCGGAGTGTGGTCATCGTATATGAGGTAATTTCCAGAAACTTATTCAAAGTTTCTTTGAGCGGTGCTACGTTAAGTACTCCTGTGACGAATATCGGTTCTGGTTTGGTATGTGTACTTTTTCGTCTATTTGGGTTGTGAGGTGATTCATCATCAAGTATTTCAAATCTGTTGTATGTAGGTATTGTTATATCTGTGTTATTTTTTTGCTTTTTGTTAACATCATTATTTATTGGGCTTGTTTCTTTTCTTTTTGCTCTCTTAGCAGGTGCTCTGTCTTTTTGCCAGTCATCTTGGATGTTCACCTCTACCCTATGTTGCTCTTTGTCTGGCGTGTCGGTATTGGTTTCTTGTCCACATAGGGTTGAAGGTATTGATGCAATCGAGTTGGCTCTTTGTCTAATAAATATACTATTGTGCAACGTTTGTTGTACCATGTTGTTTGGATTTGGTTTGGAGTTTTTATTTTTTTGTATTTAGTTCATCATTCTGATCCCACGAGTAGGGTCGATCTAAAATGTCCGCCGAGAGGTAACGCCCATTCTCTCAGTAAGACACCATACGACAACGTTGGCCGGGTCCGTTGAAGTTGACGCTAGGAACTTTACTTCCGCAAGCCATGCATCCTTAGGATTGGAGTATTTTTATAGAGGTTTTGCTACCTCATGACCCGGGCGATCAAGCCAAGGCCCCCGGTTCTGCACCACCGTCCACAGAGTTGCGGGTCGTGAACATTGGAATGATTTAAAAATTTTACATTAAATTCCTTAATATCGATACCTATTTAAATTATGTAAGCGTGCTCGTGGCACGGAGGGTCTTAACTGACATGGTTACCCATCATATCAGTCCGATCTTACAGATCAACGTGGTTACTAATTCGCCACGGGCCCCTTCCACATAACGTTTTACATGTTGCGTATACATTATATAACCTAAATAAAATTATGAATGTCTGTCAATTAATAGGCTAGATTTTGTATGAAAAAACCGTTTGAAAATTGGAATTGTCGTCGATATTATTGTTTTTTTTTCCACTAAGGTGGCAAACAAGCATGCGGTCTTATGGTATTTGTAAGCACGCTACGACGAAAGAAATAGGAATAGTTGGGTTGGCAGTATAAGGGTCAAAGTTTACCTCCCTACTGCGAACACAACATTTCCTCGCGGAGCGCGAAATTAACATTGATACAAATAGTTAATTAGAATTAAATTTCCCGTTATGTCAACTCAATTACCTGTAATCACAACTGGCACAAATATTCGAGCATACAGGCAACCAAAAGAAGGGAAATTAATTACATTACATTAGTGAAATAAAATTATTACAGATATAATAAATTTAATAATTATCATTTTAAAATAAATATAAATGATAATTATTATAAATAATAATAATGCAAATATACGTTTACGCTCTGCTTCAGTATTCAAAAATTCATTTCATGAATGTAGGTAGTAACGATGTAGTTCACATAACTTAATTCCAAGTTCACTTAAAATTCTTACCAGTTTACTCCAAAGCGCTTACATAATTTTATTTTCAAAACTTTTACAGTAAAATAAGGGTAGGTAACTACCATAATTTTACATTTTACGTACGTACCTTCTTGAAAACTTCAAGCCTACTCGAATTTAGAACATTCAAATGTTTTTATTTGCCTAAGTTGTAACTACCATTTCTTACAGAATTGAACAAAACTAGGTAATATACACGCAAAACCACTTAGCATAATTATTGTTGGTAAAACTCGGTAACGTCAAACATAAATATGCAAAATTAACGGCGCAGTCACAGCTTCAGTGCCTAGTAAGTATACATAATATAATATAGGCAAATAACCTACACGATATACATAATAATACGAGTATATACGCGGTCTAAACATAGTCGTCTAGTTTAATGTGACAACAAACCTAAAACATTCAAACATTTTAACATTCGAATTGACGAACCAACAGAAAAAAAATTAAAATGTCATAAGCTTTTGACATATCAAGCATTCTTAAATGTTATTTCCATACATTTTGTTTTGAGTCCATTCGAACGTTAAATTATAACTACAAGCCCCAAATCTGCTTTTTTAATTGTATCAATCAATCAATGATTATAACGATATCTGTGGTCTAGTTCGATTCCCACTCCCTATTCATTGAACTATTGTCTAAACAAAACATCTCTAGTGACGATAACCCATAAATCCTGCTTCAGAAACCTCCGATCGTCAGCATAAATTAAAACAAAACATCTACATTACAAGAAGATTTTTGTATACGCAACAAACAAACGGAAGTGTCTCCCCCTATTTTGTCTAGTACGGAAAGTATCAGGAAAACATAAAGTGAACTTGTAAATCGATGGCCGAATTGGCGTTGGTCCAGACCTCTCTTACCAGCATCGAACATTACAAAAATCTGTTGTTGCACCATTTGGCAGGGCCGCCGCTACGAGAGATCACGTACTAACTTTATTTAAAAGATTTTGTATAAACGCCCCTCAAGCTCTGTGACTATTAATTTAATGTCAGAAACGCTTAGTAACTTTGAAGTCAGACGTGAGAAAATCGTTTGAAATCAGTGTCACTGAACTGCCAGAAAAACAGAAGTATTAATAATACCTACGGGTTAATATAATAATAAATCGATAGAATATTCTATAATAGCTCACCAAAAACTAATGCAAAGTAGGTACAATTTTATAAATACATATAGAATTCAGTTACAATGAGCGGTTTTATGGGATCAATCTTACCTTTGATTTTTTTTACCTTTATTTGTTTATTTATCCCTAAGATGGGTTATTTATCTACTATGTATTTTGTATAATAAATTGTAAAGGTTATTTTTTATACAAATAATGACAGATTTAATCTTTAATGTGTAAAAGAAAATATAGTAAGTGGGTACTTATTTTATTTTTTTATCGATGAATGAACTACTCTATTATTATAGAAATTTTGAGTTTTTGTGAATTCTATTATCTAAAAATTTGTTACTTCATTTTAATCTAAATATAAGAAATACGCTTATTTCTTTTACTTAAGCAAAAATATTTTTTTAAATCTGTTTAAGTTACAAGTTAGACATTAATATTTTGTAACTTACGAAAAACTTTTAAGCTTAAGCAAATATCGCGTCTTTACTTACCTGAGTTACTTAGCTGTAACTTAGCTTTTACGGAACTCTAAGATAGGTAAATATTTGACATTGATGTGATTGACCAGATCTTCTAGGGAATTTAAATAACCACATATTTTTAAACTATCACACGTGTGTATTGATTTTTTTAAATTTATTTATTTATTCAACTTAAACCATCATGACAGGGTTCACCCCAATACGACAGTCGACAGTATTAATAATTACATTTTCTTTCCACAGTATTAATAATTCACTTTTTAGAAAAAGGAAATCAACTTCAACATTTTGTAGTGTATCTTCAAAACCGATGGATACACATCAACCAAATTTATATGGGGCTAACTAAGAAGTATAACCTATCAGTTTAACAAAGAAATCTATTCAAGAACGCCGAAGATATTGCTTTTCATACAAATAAAAGAAACAAGCAGTTGAATTAAGAACTTCCTTCTTTTTTTAAATTTTGTTTTTAAAGATGACAAAGAAATATTCTCGATGCAGCCTAGACGCCAACAGCACCAGTGGTGTCACTTGCGCGTTGTCTTCTTGATATATTATGTCCAATAATTTCACTAGCTACATTGTCCTTAAAACCAGAATAAAACAATGTTAGGTTAGCGGCCGATTTGACAATGCGGTGGTACGATTCCAGCATGATCAGTAGGCCTGATACTTTAAAAAGTAAAAATAAAAGCAGGTTAAAACCGAAACCAACATAAATAATGTAGTTGAACAAAATACAGTCATGTAAAGATTACCCTAGAAAAAACATTGGACATGAAAAATAGAATTCATGGTACTAGGCGCACATAACCATGCGTATATAAACTGTTTCTTGACAAGGGCACTAGAACTACAAGTAAAAGTCAAAGGAGAAGTACTTGCGCGTCAGTTACATTACTTTACGATGTCGTAATGTTGCTGCGCCGAACCTCGTTTCGTTTTACTACTAGTCACTCATTAATGGGATATAACCTCCCGTACTATGATGGGAATGTGGGACACCTGATGATTAATGAATTTTGGATACATTGTGAGCTATGATGAGAGATACTGTTTACTTTCTTATAGTTGTTACAAAGTTATTTTATTTAGAGAAGAGATTATACGTAAAATGACTTCCAATTTAACATAACATAATATCGTCAATCCCGGGTGTCATATGAACTCTTATGACAATCGCTAGTGTGGTAGTCAGAAGCCCAAAAAAGCTTGACAACCAGTAGGATAGAAGTAGGATTTCGGTATTACCCAGAAATTGTATTGCGGAGGTCTGATTACAGTCGCTTCATGTAAAATGCTGAGTGAATGATATTCAGCCAGATCTAGTTATACAGGAAGCCAATCCCAACATAGTTGCGAAAAAGGTTTGGAAGATTATATCTTAAATTCAAAACTGTCTTTATTGATTTATCTATTTAAAATTGGTACACCAACAGCATACAAATCACACATTAAAAGAGTAAAAAAATGATATTGCATTAACTGATGTGTATACCAATTTGTTTTCGTTTCGTAGTTTTGTAAATTAAAGATCGTCTTCTATTAAAAGGTATAATCGTAAAAATAAATAAAAGTTACAAATGTTCGATGAAATTTTATAGATGTTGTTCGTGTCGTGGTTGTAAGGCAAAGAGAGAAAGACCGAGCGCCTTTTTCTTGCCACAGATAATATAGATAGCTAATGCATGATTTTATACAAATCAATAATAATTTAAAGTTCGTGGCGTCATCTGTCTGCAGAACGCGCGCAACACCGCTACACAACCGCGCGCCCCTGCAAACAGATGGCGCTGAACACAATTATAGGTACATACATAAATACATACACGCCTTTTTCCCATGGGCGTAAGCAGAAACTAAAGAACGCCACTTGCTACGATTCTTGCATACTTCTTTTGCTTCGACCACATTCATACATCTGTCATAAACACACGCTGGTTGCGAGTACTACGCACTAGACCTTTTTGAAGAATATCGCCAATAAGGTCAACGTAGGTTTTTCCAGGACGTCCCCTCTCGGCGGTTCCACTGACTTTCGCCATGTAAATCCCTTTTGTTAGTCGCCGTTCATCCATTCGCTCGACATGCCCAAACCGTCTCAGAATATTCCTCTCAATTCTCGTCACTACATCGTCTATACTCAACATTCAACTTATAAATATTTCTGTTGCAGTAAGTGTTGAGCACTAAATTCCCTGTCTGGAGGCTGTACCTAATGGTGCGTGTAGGAATTGCATAACTTATAGCAATTTTCCCCTACTTTAGCCCCATCCGAGTAACGCGTCATTTGGCCAACTCATCGCGTCGTTACTTCTGAAGCAATTACGAAAGTAGCCAGTCACAGCCTCCAACCTGTAATAATTGATGATATGGGAGTACTGTTGAGGTTTTTTATTTGTCTTATTGCACAAATTTCTGTGAAATTCAAAATTTTCTCATATTGGTTTCCGTTCATAATTTAAATTCACCATCACGCCTGTATTCCTCTAAGGGTTAGACAGAGGTTTACTAATGTACACACACAGTTTGCAGGTATGTTTAGTTCCCATATAAGAGGGTGCGAGCCTATTGCCATTAACTGGTTACAACTTCAAACTCAACTGCTACTGAAAATTTCAAAGTGGGCAAAAGCGCGACTCGAAACGGTTTCGTTTCTCAGTTCTCAGGAGAAGCTCGGAGTTTGGAATTGTGCCCAGTTAATGGCAATAGGATCACCCCTATTACATGGGGCCTAAGCATCCCGGTGATTTGTAGGTATACACTTCTGCCTAACCCTTCGGGAAAT
The DNA here is from genome assembly GCA_964056405.1 of Acronicta alni. Lineage (NCBI taxonomy): Eukaryota > Metazoa > Arthropoda > Insecta > Lepidoptera > Noctuidae > Acronicta > Acronicta alni. The sequence goes on along the minus strand of OZ043927.1, from coordinate 7,025,606 downwards.
ACAGGTGTGATAGTTATCTAATTAAACTTTCTTGAAATATGGTCGTTACATAGTATTTACTCATTCATAATAAAAAATATCGTTTATCTTTTTAGTACGAGTAAAATTCAAGCAGTTTCTATTCATTTCACTGAGCTCTATAAAATGAATACGATCTCTTAAGACACAGATTAAGATAAATTCTTAAAACTTTTCTCTTTACACGCATTTTACTTCAGTGGCCATTTTAATTACGTTTTTGATAGACGCTCAACTAATTAATTTCAACGCGAGAACGTAAAAGCGAAATAAACAATACTTGCAGTTGCTAACTTGCGTTATTCTGCAAACATTATCATTAATCGAATTCTGAAATTTTATTAGTCGACCTGAAACAGCGTGGCTAAGTACCTAATAACTACACTCACAAATCGATCTTTACAGTTTTTGTAGATGACTTGATCTCACGATGTGAGGGGCTCGTGGCTAATTACTTAATAACTAAGCTGATCAATGATCTGCAGGGTTAAGCTGCGCCCAGTCTGTGGATGGGTGACCATTTTCAACATATCGAAACCCCTTCGTGCCTCGGAGAGCATGTAAAGGCGACGGTCCAAGTTGTTATATTATGAACTGACAATTTTAAATTTTTTATCAGCCTATAACCCTGAACTCCAGTGTACACTCAAATGACATCGTTTATATTGTTCTTCCCATACAATTGGGGGCGAGCCTATTGCCATTACCTACAAAGTTCTAGCTGCTACTGAATAACCTAATGATACTGCACGACCTGGGAATCGAACCCGGGAACTAGAACGTAGCAGTCGTGCTTACAATCACGAGAATAATAGTTAGCTTAAAAAGTTATTGATTTTAACTGCACTGAATGCGTCAGGTGTAAGGGTACTGAATAATTAACGACTTAGTGCATAAATAATAAAGTGCCGGCTGCAAATAATAATTTTGCTTCACTGTTGGATATTGGAGTTTGCAATTGTACTGTGTGGATATATTCTGAAGTAATGTCGCCAAATATACGTATATAGGGAAACAGAGAATTGCTGTAGTTACACTAATAACAAATATCAAAATAGTTTAATAAGAGAGTTATATGAAATCTAACTACATTGTCATTTTGATTTCTGACATTAATACGCGAATGTTATACATTGAAATAAAACTATTTTCTACGGATTTTATCGCGTTATATTGATATTATTAATTCCGACGTTTCGGAGCCTTTACAGCGTCCATGGTCATGGGTAGACTGAGGTGGTGGGCGTCTTGATGATATAATTACGGACAGCTACCTTACATTTTTATTTGTTACATGATCAATGATATTTATTACTAATTATTAATTAATACTAGATGGAGCCGGCATTTCCTAGCTGACGACTTTTAGCCTCCCAAAAATGTGTGGAACTGTTAGTGAACACAGCTACACTTAACCCTTCCCGGAATACAGGGAAAAAAGTCTCTTCCCAAGGATCTCAAATTTTCAAATTTCGAAATGAACAGTTAATATAACAGTCAGGTCGTTCCCAAGGTTTGCGCGCATAGTCACAACCTCCCTACGTACGTACGTAAAATAAAATGCATGTAATTTGTGCGCGAACTCGCAGACACGTTTCCATTGTCGTTCATTTTGTGCGCAGGTGTCGCAGCGCATACAACGAACAAACCCTCGATGTTGCCGAAACCGAAATGGGATACCGATATTATGCACACTCTTGTGCCATTGGACTTTATGAAACACATTTTTTTATAATTGTATACCTACTTCGAATTCCTTCAAAGTCAAAGTCAAAATAATTTATTCAAGGTAGACTACTTGGTACTACTTTTGAACGTCCTTTCATATACTGCTGAGATCCTAGGTTAGATTACCAGATCGAGCAAAGTGCTATATATATAGCACTTTATATATATAACAACAACTAATATTCATACATAATTAACATTCAAAATTCATACTCAATCTGTTAAAAAAATTGCCATAAGAGTCGTGCAATTGCTTGATATCAAAAACAAATAAATATATTGCAAGATAAAATATTTTTTGAGCGATTTAATGTTTTTGCGGTGTCGCGCTAGTGTCGCGGCGGCTTTCGCAGAGTAACTTATTACACCAACAAGCGAGTTGTTAATTTTTTAATACTTAATAATAAATAAATGATGAAATCTGATAAAATATTATAAATCATTGATGATTACAGTCTATGACTAAATCTTCATTATATTTCACTGTAAAGTCGCCTATAGCAGCCAAAGTGTCGTACTATTTCAAGCGGATAATATTTGCCTTTATGCCAGGCCACGTTAGTTAGAGATCGGAGTTCCACATTAATCCCATGATGTACGAGCGGCCGCGCTGTCCCGCATACAACAGTAATGCACATTGTACATTGCTAAAGGTAAGGTACATCCATGCATTTGTAATAGGATTTTCGATTGGGTGATAGATGAGAACAGTATCTTCAATAGGGATACTTTTCTGTTTAATTATTATAATAGATTAATTATTATTGTACACATCAAACTGCAATGTTCTCATGAACTATTCAGAACAAAATTATAAACTAAGAATAACACTCATCATGTTTTTTAAAGTAGTGTCTATGGAGTTTCTTGCTGGTTCTTCTCCACATTTTATTACACCCACTTTTTGTAACCAGTTTAGACTTTTCAAAAGTACTAAATAAATAAATAAAATAATAATTTTTGGCACGTCTCCCCTCTCACATTGAGAGGGATTAGGCTATAGTCCACCACGCTGGCCTAGTGCGGATTGGCAGACTTCACACATCGTTGATAAAAATCTTTAAAGTATGCAAGTTTCCGCACTATGTTTTCCTTCACTAACATGAACTCGAAAAGTTAGAGGTTTTGGATTCGAACTAGAGACCTTTGACTTGGCAATCCGATGTTCAATCACTAGGCCCAAATACTTTAAGCATAATTACAACAAAACGGATGAATTTAATTAAATCTACTTTATATATAAGCTAAAATGAATTTACCTCAAATAGTTGTTAGCTTAATTAAAGGCAACTTATTTTAAATAAAGAAATCAGCTGTTACATACACTTATGTTCACTACCCAAAATGTACACAGAAAGACAGACCGGACAGATCAGAACAGCGGATATATTTTCGCGTTTTCAGGGTTGGTCCCATTGTCATATTATATTAATTGCACTTTGCTCGACCTGAGAATAGACCCCAGGTTGAGTAGTGTTATTGGATTTTTCTATAAAATTCTCAGGTAGTAGCCCGGGGTTTAGATTTGTGCCCGGTCGATGGGTTGCCTCCTATTACATGGACCTAAACATACCGGCAAATTATGAGTCTACATTGGTACACTTCCGCGTAACCTATCAGTGAATACAGGTGTGATGATTATGACGTAAGTCTAACGATACAATAGTAGGGGGTGTTGCTGTAATTACCGCACAGACGGATTGGTGGCAATTAGCAGTATGTTGTCATTAGCACCAGGATACTGATGCTATTCCCTTGACATAATAGTTACCTAACCTACAGTTCGATGTATAACATTGATGTTTTACAATCTAAAAATTCACGTTCCTAAACATTATTGATTTACTGTGTAAAAGCAAACCAAAATTCATTAATATTTTGATTTCTGACATTTACGCGAATATTATACATTGAAATAAAACTGCTTTTTACGGATTTTATCGCGTATATTGATATTATTAATCCGATAAAAAGTAGTTTTATTTCAATTCATTAATATTGTTAACTGCAATGCCTTGGATCGTCTAGTTGACGTGTGATGTCACAAGTGAAATAACACAGCTTTGAGCTGTGTTGTGTTCCTTACGGTGAGCAAGATTGCCAGTGCTCCACGAGGAAACGTTGTGTTGGCAGTGGGCTTTGACCCTTATACTGCCATCCAACTATTCCTCTTTCGTTTTACAAGGTCGGCAACGCGCAAGTGATACCCCTGGTGTTACAAGTGTCTATAGGCTACGGTAACCGCTTACCATCAGGTGGGCTGTATGTTTGATTTTTGTATTTTTTTATAACACATAACTACGAACAATGGGTGTAATTATGTACATCAGTTCACCTCTGTGAACTGATGATCATTATGATTTCACAGAGATGAACTGATGTACATAATTAAACCCATTGCCACATTGGTATGTAGGTTTTACGTTAGAAAAACCAAAAAAAATATACTGAATAAAAGAGTTTGATAGCTTAGATATAAACCTCCGTGTCTACAACTAAGCTCGATAAATAAAAAAAGGACTTAAAACGTCATAAACTAGATTCAAAGAGATTTAATGAAACTTTATCAGCCAGTACTGACACTATCTGCTAGTTACAAATAACGACCTACTTTGCTATCCAGCCTCTTTGATTTTATGCGATGACCCATTCTTCCCCGGAGGCCTGGATAAATTGCGCCGGCTTCGTCGGTACATATACGGGATTTATACCCATTCATCAACCTTTAGCCGAGTCGAGAGATAAGTACCAATTTACTTGCAGCGGCACCTTACTTTGCATGTACTCTCAACCTACTACCCTGAATCTGCATTTTAATAAAATATTAAGTTAACGAAGTATTTCCCTTAAAACAGAAGGTTTTTCTTTTAAAATATTTTCTGCCATTATTTATTTTGGCCAATCGGTGGTTCTGTTTTTTGGTTTGTAATAAAGTCATAAAAAAGGTTGTTCATTACCTTACAATACTATCATACATTATATATCAGCTTATTTTACTATGGCATTATTTACTTGTTACTTTTTTTCTACCCTATTTAGGTAATATAATACAATCGTCTTTATTTCAATCGTTTATCTAGACTTTGACCGACGAGAATGTTTCAAGAAAAGTATTTACAAGTATAATATGTTGCAATAAAAATAAGATTACCAACGGTACAAACTCTAACACTGACTACCAAAGTATTATACTTAGTTTATCTGTTATGATGTCGACATTATGATGAGGAGCTGGTGGCTAACTTATAGCTGTGCTGATCAACCGATCTGTAAGGTTGAGCTGCACTAGCCGCGGTCAGTCTGTCGATGGGTAACCGTTCTTAACACACCGAAACCCCTCCGTATGTCGGAGAGCACGTAAAGCCGTCGCTCCCGGTTGTCATGCGAACTCCTATGACAATCTTTAGTGGTAGTCAGAAGCCCAAAAAGCCTGACAACCAGTCTATCCTCAGGATATTGGTATTGCCTAGAAATTGGGTTAAGGATGTCTGATAGCAGTCTTCGTATAATATACTGATATTCAGCCACATGTCGTTAGACTGAAAACTGACCCCAAAATAGTTGGGAATTGCTCGGACGACGATGATATCGATATTATGAATCATCCTTTTACAAAATATGAACTAAAAAGGTCTGAATGTAATGTGAAAAATATCCACGTCATAGATATTGTTATAGGTCCTACGAACGGTCGTACTTCAAGCACATGCTCCCCACATCCCATTCGAATATAAAAATATTGTAACAACAAACCTATAACAATAAGAATGATTAATGATTGCTGTGTCCCATCCACCGACGGCATGACATATGAAATTTTATGAATATTTATCATGCGAATTTTTCATTTTATAAATTCCCTCAATGAATTTATTAACATTTTTATAGCGAACTTCAACATAAACTATTCTAGACTGGAAAAAGATTAACTATTCTTTTTTAGCAAAGAATTCTTTGCGAGAGGAGTAATTAAAAAAGTAGATACTGCTAGTATAAACATCGGAAGTGTTTCTGACTTGCGTTATTCAGAAAAAGAACCTGAGAAAAACTCATCAAATGTGTTAAAAAATGTATATTCTTCGCCAAACACCTAACTAAACCAAATTTCTGCTTGCACATACCTCGCGGGGGAAAATTCTCGATGTATAGAAGATCTCGACCGCCCCCGACCACAACGGAGCGCTCCAATAAAGAACATCTCTTCGGTCTCAACAGCAATTTAATCAGCTTTGTTCTTTATAAATAAGCTACGGTATTCGCCCGACCCAGGCAAGCTATTAAGCTTTGTCTTTTATTTTTTTCGTCGTCAGTTCAAACGTATAAACTTGGCCTTATTAGAACATTGCTTTGTAATGTTAAATTTTGGGCTGATGATAGAAGTTTTAGGCATTATGTACTTATAATGATATTGTTACAATATGCTTCACAGTATAATGTTTTTTTTTTCTAATATCCTCCGTCGAGCCTTTTCTCAACTAGGTTGGGCTTCCAGATGGAGGTTTCAACTAGATGTGGCTTAATATCAGTGTTTTACACAAAGTGACTGCCATCAGACCTCAGCAACCCAATTTCTAGGCAATACCGATATCCTGAGGATAGACTGGTTGACAGGCTTTTTGGGTCTGACCACCACTAACGATTGTCATAGGTGTTCGCATGACAAAAAATGTAGGTACGTGCTCTCCGAGGCACGTCCCCTATCCACAGACTGATCGCAGCTAGCGCAGCTGAACCTCGCAGATGGATTGATCACCGATATTTATTACTTGATAAATATCGATATTTATTACTTAGCCAAAAGCCCCGCTAGTTGTTTCAAATAATTTATCTTAACTAAGTCACTTTATATAGAATCTACGATAAAAGGCCCGCTAATTTTGTTTAAAAGAAACACAGACCATAGATAAATTTTCACGTAGGTAAACATTATAAACAAAAAACTAAATTCAATATAACATCTACATAAAATCACATCTATATCTAAATATCTGTACTCATAAACCAGTTCGAATATTCAGTAGAAGTTATCCCTAGTTATCGCGGATATATTTGACAAAATAATCAATCCAAACTTTGACAGACGGAGTCAGGAAAGGCACGTAGCTTTCGAACGGGTTCGTTATCTCGTTCGAACTGCACTGCCACCCCCAAAGCGGTGCCCTGCATACCATGAACGTACGCCTGACGTGGAAATACAAGTCACTAGACGAGACGTACTACATAGGTACGTAACATGTATGCATACTAACATAAATTCAGTAGCGCGTTTGTTTGTGTAATTTATTGACAACCAATTTCAACGTAATTAGCCACAGATCTAAAACTAAACGTGGAGAAGGACGAAAGATAATTTTGGCCTGGGAAATAGATTATAGATTGAAATAAAACTACTTTTTACGGATTTTATCGCGTATATTGATATTATTATTCCCGACGTTTCGGACCCTTTACAGCGTCCATGGTCACGGGTAGACCATGTGTCACCACCACAATATCAATATACGCGATAAAATCCGTAAAAAGTAGTTTTATTTCAATGTATAATATTCGCGTAAATGTCAGAAATCAATAGATTATAGTTTTTATAGAGAGAAGTATGATCTAAAAAGTGTCAGTACATGGCGATAGTATCAATTTATTAACCTTTTGACAGCCACGTCAATAATGGAAATCCGTGTTCTCTACGCCAAGCGACAAATTCTAGTATTTAATAACAGGTAAAAAAACAAAAAAAAATTGTATAGGTATGTATTCTGAACTAAAAAAAGTTGTATTTTTGACGGGCCATGCCGTCGTTGGCGTCGTGAACAAGTTTTCATTTGACGTCTATACACGTCCGTGGCGGTCAAAAGGTTAAGGCACGGAAATCTTCTTGGACTGAATTCAAATATTCGAGAACTTGGCAATCCAATGATCACTAGGCTATCACTGCCCTCAATGTAATTTGGGTAATTATAATTTATAATTATAACTATAATTTTATCGTCATATAGTACCTATAGCTATTTTTTTTTGTGTAGATATTAAATTAATCTCTGTTTATACTTTGGCAAACCTTACAAGTTTATAGAAGAAACTCGTCACGATTATGTCAAGGAATATAAAACTTTATTTTAACAACCATATAAATAGTAGTAATAGTACTACGTACAAACGGGCTACAATGGCTAGTGTTGATGAATAACAATATAATGTCCAGTATAAGCTGACCTCTAATTGAACGAAAAGTCTATGGAATGCTAGGTCAGCTTATATTGGACAGTTATGGCATGATGACGTATAGCCGTGTGATTTATTGTGATTAATCAAAAGCGGCAATTTCAGCCCCCTAGAACGGTCAATTTCTTCGCTCGTCTTTAACTTTAGATTCCACATCGGTCTCAACACTCCGTTGTTTCTAATACAATATTAATTTCATCATATTAGGCCGAATACATGGACACAGAAGCAACGCTACCTGTTTACTGTTTAATCTTGTTTTTGGAATCCTAGTGAGAATCGGTATCGGAACTGATTCCGGAGTATGCTACAACACTAAAGCACTTCGTTAACTAACGAAAATTAATGCATATGAAGCGTATCCTTTGACAGTATAATGCGGAATCATCAAAGGCACGTCCTCTCATTTCTATGTGCCTGATCCACTGAATATCAGAACGTATTCTATGCTGCACCTGTTCGCCCGACAACTCGCTAACTTTGCTTCACAAGTTTGCTTAAAGTATTACGAAATTTGAAGCGGACGCCGCGTTGCCAACTTGTCCCACATTATGTTTGTAAGCCTGATGAAATCGACGTCCAAACTTGCCACCTTGTTATTACCACTTTTAAAAATGTATTTCGGACGCACAATAGGAATTGCCAGTAAAATTCAAAGTTGACTTACACGTGGTAGGTAAACTTGTTCTTGGGTATCGACTTTTGAAACTATCGGGTAGAAACCTCACAAGGGAGACCCTCTATAACTTGCCAAAGCTGAAAAGTTGTTGCAGAATTTCATCCATTCTATAGTTGTTTGAATGTTCATTTAACATCCATTGGAATTTTTCTTTAAATTTCGAATATTTTTATTAAAAATATGGAAATTTCCACGAACGCGTTCACACAAACTCGAACGAGTGAAGTTATGCGAAATTATTTCAAAAAACAAAAACAATTGTTTTTCTAATATTTTGTCATTTAGACCCGATTGCTAATAAATTCATAATAATCCTCAACTTAACTTTGTGCAGTTACTGACTAGTTAGTCAGTCACAAGACAAAGTAGGTACAGACGCCAGCAGGTCAAGTTATCCAAAACTGTCAAATTTTCCCAATTGAATGTGAGCCTTATTGTGTTGTATTAAAGTAGAAAATCAATCAAAGAAATTTGACAGATTGTGGTAGCTTGATGTGCTGGCCTCTGTACTTAAAACATATAAATATTTCCATATAATAAATGAATGAAAGATATGAATGATATGGATACAAAATCTTCTCTCTCAGGATATCTTTTGTATCAAAAAGTCCATTGGGATGCCAGTGAAACCACGGGCCGTAGCTAGTTATTTATAATGGAGTTATTTCAGGGTAATTTATGGACGCAAGTACCTAAGCGTACACAAATATTTTTGAAAATATTATTACCTGGGACTTACTCAGGTTAATCTCCAAGTTTGTTATGCATTTCTATTTCAGAAAATGCAGAATCTCTGAACGACTTAAGTTCTTGCAGTAAATATAAGGCCAAAGTTAAGCTCAACATTGCAAGCATATTTTCATTCCAATGAAATAATTCAAAAGCAAGAATCCCGAGAGTTCCTAAGATTACAAGCATTTTTGCATCTCTAAACTATTCAAGGCAGAATGTGCTAAAGGCACATTCTATCTGATATTTTTTCCAGAGATTTAAATTAGCCTTTGGTATTGGAACAAAAATAACTATTTGAATTCCAGTCAATTGATGTCAAAGAACTTTTAATCTAAACGAAGTGTATTAAAGTAGAGAATGACAAAGAGAAATGCGACCAATCAATATAAACACGTTGATTATTCCATTACTCTCGTATTGCGCGTCCAATTTAAAATAACAAGGTGCACACAGAATGCACATAGGCATAATAAAATGGCGGCTACGTGTCGTCGGCTTTTGAGAGCTAATCACAGCGGGGACGCTTGATTGCATGCACTGATTTTTTGTTTTACAGACGCGTTCAAACTGGCTTCATTGAACAAAGCAACTATCGCTGAGCTCGGATTATTGAACCAATTTAATTTAAGCGGAATAAGCTTTTTGATGCTGCTCTAATGAAGAAAGAAACGAGATCTCACTGATTGGGCACTACGTGGCAGCTACAGACGGATATTTGAAGCCAATTTAGAGGATGAAAAATATTTGAAAGTAGAAAGATTATCTGTTTGAATATCTATTTCAACGTAGGAAAAGAATAGTAGAATAGTAGAATAGTAGAATAGTATAGTAGCTAGAACTTACCAAAGATAATTAAGTGTAGCCGTTTACAGGTTATCGATCGAACTAAATCAAATTCATACCATAACGTAACATAACATACCATCACGCTTGTTTTCCCCGAAGGGTTAGGCAGAGTAATGTACACCCACAGTTTGCTGGTATGTTTAGGTCGCATGTAAGGCGACCCTATTGCCATTCACAAATCCAAACCTAGAGCTGCTTCTGAGAATTTCATAGAAAAATCCACTAACATTGCTCGACCTGGGAATCGAACCCAGGACTTCTAGCGTAGTAGTCGCGCTTAGGACTACTAGACTAACGAGTCAGTTTTTTTTAGTCTTACTTTATTTTTCAACTAAAAATTGTGCGTGGATTACCAGGGCGGGAACTCTTCTCTCAAGGTTGCTGGCGGCTCTTGTCGCCTTAATGATCCGCCTGGTTATGATAATATCTAAGATTCTAAATTTAATTGTAGTCTCATTTCCAATAAGACAACCACGATTTACATTTATTAATGTAAACCAATTATATAGATCGGACTAACTTACTTAGTGACGTTCGATCCTCAATTATGTGAAGTAATCTCGTCCTCCGAGATTACTAAACATAATTACTGGTCAGTATCTATTTCATGGTAGAAAAATTAATATGAATAAGCTTTCAGTTCTCTTGCATGTAAATTGAGAAGAGTCGAGTACGAATCAAAATTCAACCGCCGAAGTGAATGAACGAATTATTTGGCTGATGTTTTATTTATTATTCTGACCGAAATAACGAGATGTCCGTAAATGTGGAGGTTATCATTCGTATAATTGGAGCATTATTCGAATATAAAAGTTAGGATTGTCGATGGGTAAGGAAACTTCAAGACCCTCGTCATGTTTTTTATCGAAGATTATTTTGAGTTGGGAAAGTGTAATTTTGCGAATGTTTTCGAATGATATCTACCGCTTTTTATTTAAGAATACTAAAGGGCAAAGCTGGCTCGTAGCTATGTTGTAACGCTGATCAACCGATACATACCATCATATACCATCACGCCTATATTCCCCGAAGGGTTAGGCAGAGGTGTACTAATGTACACCCACATTTCGCTGGTATATTTAGGTCCCATCTAATAGGGGGCGAGCCTATTGCCATTAAACGGGCACAAATCCAGACTCCGAGCTGCTACTGAGAATTTCATAGAAAAACCCAATAACACTTTGCTCGACCTGGGGATCGAACCCAGGACCTCTAGTGTAGCAGTCGCGCTTAGGACCACTAGACTAATGAGGCAGATCAACCGATCAACCGTTCTGCAAGGTAAAGCTGCGTTAGCCACGGTCAGTCTGTGGATGGGTGACCATTCTTAATACATTGAGACCCGTGCTTTGGAGAGCACGTAAACTTGTCATGGTTGTCCTGCGAACACCTATGACAATCGTTAGTCGTATTCAGAGGCCCAAAAAGGATAGGATATCGGTATTGCCCAGAAATTGAGATACGGACTTCTGATGGTAGTCGCTTCGTGTGAAATACTGATATTCAGCCGCATCTAACTAGACTGGAAGCCGATCCCAACATAGTTGGGAAAAATCTGGTGGGATAATGATGACTAAAGGGCAAAGGTTCATTGTATACAAACAGCGTGAACTATATAGCCGAAAGCCGTATCTACAAGCTTGAGTTTAAGGTCTAATATTCCATAGCAAATTAACTGTAATTTTCATACTGATAAGAGATGTTGCAGCGTCAAGCAGAGCAGTAGTTAACGATGTATTGACGCAGAAATCGGTAAGATTGCAGTAGACCGTACAGCAATCGATGAATAGCGCTTAATGTGGCGATTGATCGATACATCGCTTCATACTATTTGTAGACTGTAAGTACAACTTACGAGCGATTGAAGACGGGGATAATTTCCAACGATGTATTAATGCTAGCACCATGCTAGTACTATACATGTACCTGCTAATGACCTCATGTGGATACGTGACTGTTAGTGGAAGTGGCAGTGTATTGGTTGTACACGCGAGTCTGTCCGCGTCTGTCGGGGCTGGTCAGCTCTTACTGTCCATGGCAATCTTTTTTTGTTCTGTTTATTATTCTGAATTAATTTATTAGTACACATCAAACTGCATTGTTCTCGTGAACTGTCCAGATTGTAAACCAAGATGAACACGTTAATCATTTTTTTTAAGAGTGTCTATGGAGTTTCTTGCCTGTTCCTCTCGATTAAACCCACATTTTGGAACCGTGCAACTAGTTTTGACTTTTCAAAAGTGCTGTAATGGTCTTATTGAAATAAAATGTTTGACTTAGAGTGATGGGGCCACATCACAATTCCTAAATGATCGTACCACAAATCCAAACTCCCAGCTGCTATTGATAATTTCATAAAAAAAACCAGTAATATTTTACAAGCGGCAGCCGGTATCGTATCATTTTAGTCGGTACGAACCCGACATACCCCGCCGCGTCCAAAAGAATTTACAACACTATAAAAAAGGGTTTAAAACTCATTAGCATTCATTTAACCTACCTACATAAGTTTATGTAGATGGTGCTGATTCAATGAAATATAATTGAATTTTAGAAACCTCTTGTTGATTTTTCGGACAAATAGATTCACGATATAAATTCATATTTCAAAATTATGCTAATTAATTAAAAGTATCAATGTCATATGCCATTATTCCTGACTACATTGAATAACAAAGAGTCAAATTCACACCCTTTCGATTAGCAGCCTAACGAGCTAGCTATTGGGCTATTTAGCTTAACCATTGTATTAAATTGGGCCTGGAAAAATTCTCGCGGAAAAAAGGTCAAAGGCAAGAATGATGAAGGAAATAGAAGTGAACGATATCGCTTACATACCGACACATTTGGTAAAATAATATACTGACGTTTCTTTATCACAAGGCCCACCCTTTACGTAACGTCACACCACCGTTAATCTCATAGACCGTTGATCGAAAAACGTTTAAGATAAAACGGGGTTTAAAAAATAACAGCTCGCCAGTGACGTCAATAAATCATGGTGGGTCGTTACGCCCCGCGCGCCCCCTGTCAGCGCTACGCGAAACTCGCAAAAACATCCCAAATCTGTCTGGACCCACCCTTGTAATCGCTAGATAATGGGTGTGGATTGAAAAATCATCCCAGCTATATGTTAAGGGCATGCAAGGCTCAGATGTGCCCGTAATTTGTCATTGCGGTTCAGTTTTAGGTTAGGTATTATTAATGACTGTGATCAATTCTGCAATGAGGGTTGCAGATTACGTGTGGGTTTTGGCGTCATGATTATTGAATTAGGATTTTTTATTTTATTTTTCCAATGTGGAGCCACAGCTTGAACTAACTTATTCGGATAAACATCAACGTCTATTCGACCCAGTATATTGAAAAACATTACCTTCCTTCAGTGGGAGGGTAAAATGTGCGAAAATCCGGTAAAATAATCAAAATAGATATATAAAGTGAAAACTTTTTGATTAAAGAGCCTACTGTTTGGCAGCATTATAAAAGGTTACCATTCAAAGGTATGACGCTATACAATAGCTTATCAGAGCATATTGTCAAAAATTTAATGCCTATGGCGTCGGCAAACTAAAACTTTATTAGATACAAAAAAAAACAATCAATCCAATCGTTTTGTAGCAATATATTTTAGTGTATTGCACTTCTACTACAATAAAGTTTAACAACATATGAATGTGGTACTTGATGTTTACGACTGTGCATAAAATTCAGTATGTACCAAAACATCCAAATAAAACTTTTCACAAAAATGCAGCAAGTGCAAAAAGCGTTTCAAGAAAACCTTACTTATAAACTAGCAATGCCCTATGTTGTTACAAATCTGAGTCTGTCTCAATTTTCCCAAACCTTTGTTTTCTGATGTGTGAGCGAGAGAATTGTATTCCGCTTCTATCCTATACTGTAGTTTCATGCACACAGCAACACATCATTTTGGTGTACATACTAAGAAAATAATTTATACAAAATAGATTTAGCGAGATGTTTTACATCCGTCCTGAACAGATCTCGTTGGTCCATGGTACCTAGATATAAACAGAACGCTCCATACGTCTACGTGACTTATTAATCTTAGGGTCTTTAATGGTTCCTCTACATTTCGATAATAAAGATGACAGTGTCACCGCGACACACCAATAGCGTCGCTGTGGTCAAAGCGACGACGCATTGGCACGTCCTTTTTTTCACACAACTGATCCTACTGTAGAAAAATTTGCTGTATTCAGAATTATACCGACCACTGCGATAGGTGACAAAGGTAGACGACAATGTCGTCGCAACACTATCGCTAATCGCTGCTGCTTGTCACCGGTGATGGAATCAAATCTTTACACATTTCCAAAGCTAAAGCTTATGATGCGTTACCGCCAATGGCAGTTGTCTAAGGGGCCATCGAGACTCGCCAATCATCATAACAAGACCTTTGCTCTCTGCCGCATAGGATATCCTGGCATGGCAGTTATGTACTAATAATGTTATGTAGCCTGCATTGTTCAAACTCCACAAAAGACGAAATAGTACCGATCCGAACAAAAAACCAACGATTTATTAGTCCATTCGAATGTGAATCGATTTGATTTACAAAGCGCTAGTGGCCCGCCTCTACTGGACGACAATAGACCACAGCTTTTCTTGAATAATGCTGTATGTATAATTGGGCTAGAATGTACTATAACAAATTTCTGTTTACTCAAAAGATTACCCAAATCTTATATCGGGAATTCAGTGGTTTTTGAGTATTTTGGTGTAACATAGTATTTGCTCCGTTCGATTGTTCCGCAGGCGCCCATACCAATTGTTGTACATACTGTTGTATACTACGTAATTAGTAAACTTGTTCGCTTCGTTCGGTCATTGTACATTTATAGAGTTATATATTTTATGTTATTTTTAGTGTGAATCGTGTTCGTGTGTAATTGTGTAAGTTGAGATAGTTGTTCAGGCAAAGATTGTCTAATTAAAAAGCTCTACAATTGTAACTCTTAAAAGTAATATCAGTCAGTTATTTTCAAATATTAGCTATAAGAGTTCAATTCCAATTTATCTAATTGCCAGTGCTCCACGAGGAAACGTTGTGTTGGCAGTGGGGGGGACTTACACTGCCAACGCAACTATTCCTCTTTTAATACAGGGTCGGCAACGCGCAAGTGATACTCCTGGTGTTGCAAGCGTCTAAAGGCTACGGTCACCGCTTACCATCAGGTAGGCCGTATGCTTGTTTGAAACCTTAATAATATAAAAAAAATGTAATGACTGTGCCTTACCTGATTGGTCTAGTGGGCGCAAATACGGCTGCTAAGTGTGACGTCCTGGGTAAGATTCCTAGATTAAATAAAGTGCTATTTGGGTTATTCTACGAAATTGTTTGTAGCTACTTTGTACCCGCTTAATGGCAATAGGCGCGTCCCTTGTCTTGATGGTTCCTAACATGCCGGCGAATTGTTTATGTAAATCAATGCACCTCTACCTAACCAATAGGAGATACAGGCGCGATAATATGTGAGTATTTAAATCGTTTAACTACATAATAACCTATTATCCAAAACTAAATTCTCTAAAGCTTAACAATACAGTTGCGAGTTCGTGTACATTATAATATGCTAATATTACTAATGTACTAAATGTGTCAATTAAAGAACATAAGCGTGTTACAGACAACATTTTGGATGCTATAACTGAATTATGTAGTGGCATGAATACGATTTTAAACAGCTGTCTGTCATATTATTTGGATAATAATTTTGCAGAATGTTACATTCTGTTTTGTGTTGCCCGATGAATACATGATGATTCACGATTCACGAGTAGATATGGCAATACCAAGACAGCATAAAAAATATTTAGTAATTTTAATCGTTTATACGACTTCTGATGTAGCAGGTTAGAGGTCCTGGGTTCAATTCCCAGTGATATTGGGTTTTTCTATGAAATTCTCAGTAGCAGCTCGGAGTTTGAATTTGTGCCCGGTTAGTGGTACTAGACTCACCCCATATTACATGGGACTCAAACATACCGGTTATGGGTGTACGTAAGTACACCTCGGAAATACAGTCGTGATTCATAATCATCTTCTGAACCTTTTCCCCATTATGATGGGGTCGGCTTCCAGTTTCACCAGATGCTGCTAAATATCAGTATTTTACACGAAGCGACTGCCTGAGGATCTCCGCAACCTAATATATGGGTAATACCGATATCCTGAGGATAGACTGGTTGTCAGGCTTTTTGAGCTTCTGACTACCACCAATGATTGTCATAGATGTTCGCATGACAACCAGGACTGAAGGCTTTTTTACGTGCTCTCCGAAGCACGGGGTCTGGACGTGTTAAGAATGGCCTTGCAGATCGGTGGATCAGCTAGAGCTCTAGATGGAGGGAAAGGAAACACTTAGTTTTAACTATTTTAACAGTCACTGTATTACTCAAAAACCAAAGGAATTCTAACTTCACCAAAATTAATTTTTTTATTAACATTCTTACGTTTAAAATTCTAATGTTTGTATTGTTCGTAATAAAATCAGCCAGTCATGCGGTCCAATTATATCTGTGAAGTTCTTTAATTGGCTGTGTGAAGCTTAAGCAGTTTTATATGTTTTCTTATTTAACGCTGTTGGTTTTCCAAATAAATAAATGAAAATGTAAATTGCTGACTCCTCGTACCGATCTCTACAGTAACTACACTATGGCTGTCAGTTGTCAAGACACCCAGAAAAACCTCCGCATCCGTTCCAATCCCACTCTTACCTCTTCATACCATACCTGTCAGATTAATTCGTGACATCAACACTATAACAGGCGGTCATTGATAATTCAATAGCCCTGATAGCTCTTCGTCGACGACACGTAAGGCTATCATCTGTCATGCTCCTCACAGACAGCGATCAAATTGCGGATTCCTGGCTTATTGCCCTTTGTTAATGCTTCAGTTCACACATGCAAACTGAGATTAAACCTGCCCATCTGACTATGGAATAGATTCTAGCTCAATTGCATCATCCCTAGCAATAATTGTTGATCTAACATTAAGCTGTTCAGCAGCTTAATGTTAGATCAAGCAAAACGATAAATAAATAAATATACTTGGACAATTTTATACATTATTTATTTCTAAACTAAGCAGAACTTGTACTATGGGTACCTACTAGACAATAGATATAATACTTATATACTTTTTTTTTTTAAATACATACTTAAATTACATAACAAACACCCAGACAAACATCTTAATGTTCATGACATAAATATTTGTAATCTATGGGAATCGAACCCACGACATCGTGATCAGCAGTGCGACATGCGGACCACTAGAGCATAGATGTCGTCAAAACTGTTGCAACTGATTTTGAAAGTTGGATTAGTAACAATTTGTAATGTATTAGAACTTTTGAAAGCTAAACTGTCATTCAGTTGTTATTAAAAACCAGTTATCCGGATCCTTTTCGAATGATTGCATTTAATTAATAATTAGTAATAAATGTCATTGATCATGTAACAATAAAAAATGTAGGGTAGCTGTCAGTAATTATATCATCAAGACGCCCACCACCTCAGTCTACCCGTGACCATGAACACTGTGAAGAGTCCGAAACGTCGGGATTAATTATATCAATATACGCAATAAAATCCGTAAAAAGTAGTTTTATTTCGTTTTTACCTTCTAAACTTTCGTCAGTAATTGACCGAAAAATATATTAACACTGCTGGCCTTTTTTGCTTGACATGGGAATCTAATCCAGAACCTCACACTTAGCAGCTGCACTTGCAACCACTAGATCAATGGAGCAGTTGTCAGGCATTTGACCAAAGTTCATTATAACAACAATAAAAATAATATTATAACATAAGATTCCATTACCATTTAAAATTATACAATATATCGGATACACATAGTGCATATTATAGCATAACACCTCTATTCTGTGGTTTCTTTCAAATGATGCTAATCATGTACATTTTCGAAGAAACTGATTTTCATAGGAGACGATTTCAAAGCTCAGAGATACCCCCATATTTTAACATAAAAGGAATTTTGTACTAATTGGAATTGGTGCGTAAAATATCGGATTACGCAAGCGACTTGTCGGGCAGGCCGTGTCTAGTGCACCCGCCCCGCGTTACCAAGTCAAATTAAATTTACATAAATAGTCAAATACACAAGGCCCAAAGTAAACCATTCTAAATTCGATGGCCCGAAAGTTGTATCTCTGCAAACATGGACATTCGGAGCGGCAAATGTGACCTGAATTAATATTTGACCAGCTTGTTTGTACAGCACAACTTGTACCTTCATTTGGCTTCCGCGGGGACTTTACATTTGGTAATTTTCTATGAACTGTAATTTCCGAAATTAGTAGTCTGACCTGACTTTAACATATTTAATTTACACCGCACCGGAATGTTGAATTCCGTATTAATTTCGAGATCAGTTAATACACACCTAGGAAAGTTGTATCTAATGGAATACGAACAACTTACACACATCAAAAAAAGTTTGTGATCACTGAAAAATTGAAATCTTTTTTGTGTAATCATAATATAATCTACCGTAGATTATATAATGATTTCTTCTTCGTTTTAGATTCTTTCAAACAGGGTATTTCTATTTAAAGAAAACACACAACAAAGATTTTTTCTTGATAAAGTTCAATTTAAAGAATTATATCAGCTTACGCTAGTGATCGCAAACTTTTTTTGATGTGTGTATTATTATTGTAGCTGGCTTTAATTTTATAATGAAGATAAAATAATAGCTTAATCAATTAGCAAACCAGAGGCCTACTGAAAGAAAGAAAGAAAGAAAAATATTTATTGACACAGTCTTGGACAATTAAAAACAGTAATATTAAAAACATGATGGAAGTACAAATAAAATAAGGAAAAAAAAATGAAAAAATGTGTGTCCCACGACTGCGTTAAATAGGCTCCAGTTCAGCTAAATGCCAGACCGCTGCAGCTGGTGAGCTGCCTGGCGCTGCACAATCTTGTGAGATTTTCGGTCGAATAACCATTTAAATTAAATTGAATAATCAGCCAATTTTTAAATCAATATTATCAAGCAGTTTTTGCAAAGACGTGTCCTACAAAAGCTCAGTGCCCGACAAACCACAAATTCAAATTGAAACTAAATTAATTATTTATGTTTAGGTATCGCGTAAAACATCGGGTATATAATATTGGTAGTGTTGTAATATAGTTTTAACAATATTATCCTTGTAAGTGTAGAGTAGAAGTGAAAATGTATGTAAATTTCTTTACTTACATTTTAACACTATACATAAATAAACAAAAACTTACCTATATTTCTCAATTTTAAACCTTTGAAGCCAACACCCGTATCTGCTGATAAATACAGAATAATCTCCCTAAACTTCCAACCAAGAAATAGTCGTAGCTTCCTACAAAGCGCAAACATCAAAAATTCCACCACCAAAAATCGCCTTATCTAAACACGACACATCTCGCAGATTATAAAGGCACCTGTGTATAAACCGTGAGTTTATTTTAAAAATAAACACGCTTGTTCATTGAAGCGCCTGAAACATGAGCAGCACTCAGGCAGGGTGGCATTAAATATTTCATTTTAGAGAAGTTTTTATTACAGTCAGTGAACGTGTCCGCGATAAACGTAGTGAACGTGACTAGAGAACCTTGCTTAGATCGCCCGCTCACCTATTACTTGCGCATCTAGAGACGCTGGATATACCAGTTCTTTCTTTTTAATTTTCATCATCACTCCATTTAGTGGCAGTCTTATTGTAACACTAGAAGAATCTGTAATAAGAATTAGAAGAATTAAGCTAATAGTCCACTCCACTGGCCCAGATTTCTCACACCTGCCGTCGAGATAATTAATTAAGTCATATCACTCTATCCATTTTTTTTTATATGAGAATAGGTTAGATTTTCAACACAATCTCACCTAATGGTAAGTGACGATGTAGTCTTAGATGTAACACGCTTACCTAGAAGATAACTACTCACTCGTGTGTGGAAGACCCATAAATTGTACACGTCAGGAATTATAGACTATAAGGCAGTTGATTTCATTCCCTGGCTTTTATTTTTTAAACAGCGATAGGTCAGGGACTAGATCATTATCATTAGCACTAATCACCCGCCTCTCCTTTCCTTCTTTCTAAACCAACATCAGAATAATTAATGTATGTTGGTGACGCAAAGCGGCGACGGGGCGTTAACGGGACGACAACGAGGCGGTTGCGTTGGAAATATGCTTCCTTGCACGCCCTCCTTCCGTAACACAATACATTTATCTCACACGTTAGGCTGCCTTGTTAGCCTAGTAGTCCTAAACGCGACTGTTACAGTAGAGGTCCTGGTTTCGATTATCTGATTTATTTATGCCTAATTTTTAAATGAAACTAGTTAATTTAGATTACTTATGTTCAATGAATTGAGGACCTTCTTCCATATTATCTTTTTTCGGGTCATCAATGTATGTTGTGACACCTTAAAATATTGTGTATTTCGCTCTTAATTAATATATTATATTTTACAATGTACAAAAATAATTTTACAACTACTGGTAATAAATAAATAAATACGTCCGTCTGGCTAAGACACCAACAAGGATTTGGAAAAGAGCTTATCTTGCCACCTTTTTCTGGATCTGTTTTGATAAGGTTATCTATTATTTGAGAGCCATTGTGCAGTGTTTTTCGCCTATAAGTCATCACCCATTCAAAGGTTATCCGGTATGTGGGCGACGATTTTTCAGAATAAAGCTCCAAACAGATAGAAAGAGGAACCCCTCAATGTTTTTAACCTCCACTCAACTGATTTGTATACAGATTAGTTTAACGCATGCACCACACATCCATATGGTAGTTCACACGCTAAGTGATGCATAGCTGGCTAGCTCGCAAATCCCTTTATCATACATTTTATCTGATAGTTGGCTCAAAAAAAAACGGAACGCCATGTTGTAGGTTTCACAGTTCACTGTGCTATTCCTACATCACGAAATAAACCGCATTGCAACGGTTAAAATAAAGCCCGGAACTGCATGTTGGAATAACTTTTGTAACGGTTTTCATGTTACCTATCTTTGCTGAGTGCAAGAGTGAATTGGTTACCAATGTTTTTACATACATTGCAAATGTATCTATGTACAATCGACAAAAGAGTTCGTATACAGGCAGCGAATTACATCTGCGTCTTGCTTGTGTGGAATGACGTACACTCCGAGCCCAGAAATTTCTCGCTGCTAGAATGGTCACCCATCCAAAGAGTGACCGCAACAAGTGCAGCTTGCTTTTTAGATCGCTTGCTCGGCGTATTTATTGCTTTGCCAAAGGCTCTCCAGCTCAAGTGATCATTATGATCATCACCTTGAACACTGATGGAAATTCGTCTCTCCGTTTACCATATTCAGTTCAACGTTAAGGAACCGCGTAACAATTTCGTGTATCCGCGTTCACGACGCTGTGTACGCTTGGCTGGCATTTAATTTGGTCGATTCCAGTTAATTCACGTGTACGGTCGCACCTATCGACCCCCGCTCCAACTTTGTCTAATACACTTTGCAATGTACATAACCCCATCCACTGCAGGCACTATAATTAAGATTTTCTCCATAAAAGCAAGAATATCTATAGAGTTTTCATGTTATGAAATATTTTTAATGCTTTAATAACTTTATTAAATGGGAATACGCTTTCAAAGATTATGTTTGACGGTTCTAATGACGCAGCAGTCGAGCAATCGGCTACTGTCTAGGAGTCGCAGGTTCGAAAACCACACGGAGCAAATATTTTTATGACCTACAAATCTTCAAGTCGTTTCCGGTCTAGGTGTGATTGCATGTTATGTTTGTGTATGTAAACGCACCAACGATACAAGAGAAAATCCTGGTGTGGGACAACGTTTTAAAAAAACAAAATTTATTGATGAGAATAGAGAAGGATATAATGCAATCAGGTTTTATCGGAAGGTTAATTTAATTCTGGTTCTACATGTTTTAAAATCAGTTTCGTAAATGTCAAATTGTATTCTATTAAACGTCAAACGCTGACTGAAGTGAATGGGACATTTGTGACTAAAACTAGACCAAAACTATAATTTAGTCATTTTTTAGATGCTAGAATTACTCTACTGGTGCGAATTCGAAGTTTCTTTCTCCAGAATTAAATTAAATCGATTTTTTAGAAACAGTTATCCACTTGTTTATATAAATCTTCGAATCGAAACCGAAAACACAATCAAAGCATAAAATAACTTCTATAATAATATAACGCGTTATAACATATAACAGTTTATGATTTAACAGTCGTAAGCTGCCCCCGACGGCTTTACGATATGAAACTCTGCAAAGAAATAGCGAGTTAACTTCATAATACTTTATAATACTGAATTGAATCGGCGACAACCCGACGGCGAAATTAAACTGTTTATTAAAATTTCAATTTCCTTGATTGTAGCTGTAATCCTACCCTTTAATAGAATAACAGAGTAGGAAAAGCTTCAGAGATTACGTAACGCAATATCTATAAAACATTATGATTTTGATTCCGTGTGACAGTCTATGAATTATTTATTTAAGGAAATAACTAGCGGGATTCGTTATATTAGATAAATTAAGTTGCCCAGCCCAGTTCCACAGTTTATGTAAATGTAACAGTTATAGACGTTTCATGAGTGTATTATGTACTACATTAATATTTTAAACGATAGGAATTTGTATACAGTTCCGTAGCGAAGTGAATTGATTATCTGTAATAATGGTTTTTATAAAAACGTACGTGTCGAATTGAGTATATAATACTCTCATACCCTTATTCCCGAAGGGTTATACTGAGGTGTACTATTGTACAAAGGCCATCACATCAAGCTATCCCAATCTGTCAATTTTCTTTGATAGATTTTCAACTTTAATACAAAGTAAGTGTCCAGAAGTACCTTATTATTATTATGTCACTGTCGCTTGGTTTTGTAAGCAAAAATAGACCTTGTTAAATGCTAAATGATATTTATTTCTGTAAATAGATCTTTTAAAGACACTTTTACAAATCAATATCTTAAATATTTTTTAAAGCTCGATGGCTCCGGCATTTCCTAGCTGACGACCTCTGAGAAGAAACGCTGAAACAAACTCAGAGAATCATAATATGTGTCTTAAAATAAGGGCAAAGTCTGAAATGGCCTTTTGAAGAAAGAGCCATAGCGGCTTTGAGTAGACCAGTCCCAACCGACGGCACGCATGCATCAGTCATTGTGTAGCTCAACCATAATTTAGTTGTGTTGTGATATGCAAACGACACCACCACTCTTGGTGGTAAAGCAATTTTATGGGCGACTGTACTTGCAGCAATCAACAGCTAGATCCGGCTCAATAACCCCAACCCACATTTAATAAAACCTCAACAATGACAAAAGTTGTAGACAGGCCCGACCGCAGGGCCCATTTCATTCAGTAACCAAATCACGATTCTCACTAATGACACCCATTAGTACAGGTGTTTAGCGATACGTATACCAATTGGTGATACCACAATGCCGGCTAACTGTACCTATTGGTTATAAACTGCAAACCAGCATTACACAGATCAACTCGGCATTAACGTGCCGTTTTCAAATTGTCAACACGTCATTCTAACAGATTTATGTCCGTATGTGACGTCAAATTTTCGAGGGGCTCGTAGGTAAGGAATAACTACGTTAATCAACTGATCTGTAAGGTTAAGCTGCGCTAGTCGCGGTCAGTCTGTGGATGGGTTACCATTCTTAACCGATCAAGACCCCTCCTTGCCTCGTAAAGACATCAGTCCCGGTTGTCATACCAACATCTATGACAATTGTTAGTGGTAGTCAGAAGTCCATAACCCTAACCGATCTGTAAGGTTAAGCTGCGCTGGCCACGGTCAGTTTGTGGATGGGTGACCATTCTTAACACATCGAGACCCCTCCTTGCCTCGTAAAGAAATCAGTCCTGGTTTTCATGCCAACATCTACGACAACCGTTAGTGGTAGTCAGAAACCCAAAAGCCTGACAACTAATCTATCCTCAGGATATCGGTATTGCCTGGAAATTGGGTTGTGGAGGTCCGATGGCAGTCGTTTCGTGTAAAATACTGTTATTCAGCCGCATCTGGTTAGATTAGATGGAAGGTTTGATGAAATTTGGTACAGAGATAAATTAGACCTTGGAGAATGGCATGGCCTTTCGTCTTAAAAAAACTCTTTGCGATGCGGGTGAACTCGCAGCCAACTGCAAGTTACTAATAAGTCAGAGGTGCTTTGAATTCAATTTAGAGACCTTTATATAGATTTTTCGATAGATAGACTTGACTGTTGGCAGTCATGCGAAATGCGATAAAAACTTATTAGGTGTATTGAAATAAAACTACTTTTTACGGATTTTATCGCGTATATTGATATTATTAGCGTATATTGATATTTAGACGACGTCTGTGGTCTAGTGGTTCGAGTACCGGACTGCTGATCATGGGGTCGTGGGTTCGATTCCCACAGGACACAAATATTTGTGTGGTTAAAACATAAGTGTTTGTGTTTGTCTGGGTGTTTCTATGTATTATAAGTATGTATTTACAAAAAAAAAAAGTATATAAGTATTATATCCATTATCTAGTACCCATAGTACAAGCTTTGCTTAGTTTAGGACTTGATGGTGCTGTGTGAAATTGTCCAAGAATATTTATATTTATTATTTATTTATTAATCCCGACGTTTCGGACCCTTTACAGCATCCATGGTCACGGGTAGACTGAGGTGGTGGGCGTCTTGATGATATAATTACTGACAGCTACCTTAAATTTTTTATTGTTGCATGATAAATGACATTTATTACTAATTATTAATTAAAACTAGATGGAGCCGGCATTTCCTAGCTGACGACCTCTGAGAAGAAACGCCGAAACAAACTCAGAGAATCATGGTCTCTTTTAAAGGGTCCGAAACGTCGGGATTAATAATATCAATATACGCGATAAAATCCGTAAAAAGTAGTTTTATTTCAATTTATAATATTCGCGTTAAGGTCAGAAATTAATATTTATTAGGTGTAAATATTTAAAGCCAATAAAATAGGTATGTAAAATATTTTTTTTCTCAGTGAATCCATAAAACTAAAGTCTAGCTGCAAGAGACACAGCTATATACATAGATATTTTTACTCTAGAAACATAACGTTGTTATTCTTTCACAGTCTCAAAGCGAAAGTTTCCAAAATAGGTAGAAAATTGCGAAGCAGTGAGCTAAACACTTCTTAATTTTAGAACTATCTTTATAGACCGACTCATCAAATCTGTCAAAACTAATTTGTGACGTCACAGTCTTTTCAAAAGTTCTGATATTTATACTAACTCAAGTTATGACACGTCTCATTTGATGAAAAGCTTTAGTGTTCAGTAACTCTTAACGATGTCGGTTTGATTTCTACTCATAACTATGATTTTAAATAAGCACGTGGGTTTGCGTCTGAGGCCGCATTCTCACTGTGACATGACGATTGAAAGTATCGTAGCTTGTATATTTAGAAGGACTTGTTACACATATAGCACAATACTCGTTCACAAATTTTTTGGAGTTATGTCCAATGATAAATAACACGTTACGATATAATGGGAACGCGGCCTAAATTGTAATGACTGATCAATGAGATCTGCAATTTTATACTGCGCCTGCCGTGCGTGACCATCCTATGGATGGTATATACTCCACCACCATATATAGATTATAATCTACCACGCTGGCCTAATACGAGTTGATTTCACACGCCGTCAAAAAAATCTCTCAGGCTTGCAGGTTTCCTCGCGATGTTTTCCTTCACCGTTTTTCCGAGTGATAATTAAATCAGTCAAAAAATTCAAAGGTGCCTTGAATTCTATTTCGAGATATTTTACTTGACAGCTCACGTTCTCGATGGTGAGAAAAAATCTTCCATCCACCCTAGGCCAACGTGATAACCTAACCCTTCTTTTTATGAGAGGAGATTCGTGTCCAGAGAGTGGAACAGGTGATGGGTTGATGATGCCGTAAGAAACAACCCGCAAAAACAAAAAAAAGTATGTAGAACAGTAAAAAGGAAGAAGCCTCTCGTTTCTCCCTTGTTTTAATCCGGGTCTAGCTATCACTTCTCGAATAGTATCATTTGTGTGCATGATTGGCTTCAGCGCCCCGAGTAGCGGGTTCAATCTCCATACGGAACTAAATTTCGTATTTTTATTTTACATATTATGGAAAACTTACAGCTAGATATAAAGGTAAGACTCACAGAGTAACAAAAATAAAGATAATTAAAAGTTTTTCACAGATAGAAATACACAATTATATGGTAGAAAAAAAAAGTAGAAAGTAGAATTTAATACCAATTGATTTAAAATTATAAAATGTTGTATGGTCCAGCTATTATTATGTCATGAATATCATCATCGGATGAGAGAAAGAGATGAGATATATGTAGTATATACTATTTAAGTATCTATGTACGTTATTATTAACATTATTCACACGTATACAGTAATTTAGATGTCTGAGCCCCAGATTTGCGGTCATTATGAATTGGATTAAACTATTAACTTTACATATTACCGCTTAGCGTACGCAAGTAGTTTTATATGAAACATTTGACCCTCATCCCAGTAACTTTAACTTTATTATGCCTATTAAAATTGGATAATAAATTCGCAAATATGGACCTAAAAGAGCGTCATTTATTTCTATATTATCTACTTTTTCTCATGAAGTCGTTAGATATAATCTACATATTTAAATAATTATAATGTGGACACATAAAAGAACTTGTGATCTGAAGTGATATCGGAAATGTTTGCAAGTATAATTATTATGTTAATAAATCTGCATTTCAATCCAAATGAATACAATAAAAAAAAATTGAGCACCTTATTTAAAAAAGTGATATTATAATAATAGTGTCACAATTGTAAATAGTATACCATAATTATCTACGTCGTGTATTAAAAAAATAAACAAGTTACTGCAAAAAATAAAATAAAATAATCATTTATTTTAATACCAACATTATGTACAGGCTGGCGTACTAAAATTAAAAAAAAACAGCAATATCTTGATTAATAATATAAAAGGCCCATAAATGGCAACACTACGTTGGGAAACCTGCGATATTATTTAATTAAAATAATAATGTTTTAATATAGGGTCTGGAAAACAGCCCGAATTGTTAGTTTCATGGATTTTAGGTTATAGTTCTTAGCATGTGTATAAAAATAATAAAAAGGGCAGGATAATAATACCAAATTAGTTTTTCAATTAAGTAAATTAAACGAATGTGGTGGATTTACTATCTGCTATCGCTATATTATTTGAATTCTTCTAATTTATTTATTAAAGTTAATTAATTAAATTGTAAGTTTTAGGTATAGTACACACATCAAAGCGTTTATTACGACTAAATTACTGTTAGACCGATATTAATCACTGCGAGTTATTACAGGTAAGATTACATTGCTGTCATCGGAAAACAAAACTTGACAAGAAAAATAATGATGATCACACTACATCAACAAATCTTTCCATCACGTCTATATTCCCCGAAGGGTTAGGCAGGGGTGTACTAATGTACACCTACACTTCGTGGGTATGTTTAACTCCCATTTGACAGGGGGTGGACCTATTACCATTAACCAGGCACATTAAGTATATCTAAACTCCAGCTGCTACTGAGAATTTCAGTTAAAAATGCGATAACACTTTGCTCGACCTGGAAATCGAGCCCAGGACCTGGCAGCCAAAAACTTTTACATTAGAAAATATTAAAAATTAAGCCAATACCAACCACGTCCCATCCTCAGTATTCCCCCTATCGAAATAAATGGAAAATTTCCTGCGTTCCAATTTTGAACACGTCTGTACACAAATTTGCTCGAAATAAGTGGCCCGCGTGGTTATCGAAAATTCAACGCGCCACAGAAATGTGAATACTGTGTATCAAAATTGGTAATACCAATGAATTTCAGACAGGACTAATTTAAAATTAGTATGAAGGAGTTTCTTAAAAGTAAGGAGTTTCTTATAAAGAGTTTGGTTATTCAATAAAGTAGGTATAATAACAGAACCAAAGAAAATAAAAAATAAATTACTAGGTTATCGACACCTAAATTAAGTATATCATCATTCGTCGTTTTTATCCATACCTATTGTGATTTTTTTTAAGAAATAAATATAATAAATAAATAACCAAATCTCCTCTCGTCCTCCAACTTATATCTAAATATCTCAGGCGTATATTCGCTCATGGTACGGCAAATAAATCATACTGACATTTCACTGAGACGTCGACATCGGTCGTTAGTCGCGTCACCAACGCCGCCTGCCGATAACAGACAAAAACAGGAAAACTAAGAACAAAATGCTATACTTTTTAGCTTCATAGATGTTGCAATAGATTGTTTTATTTACAGATCATATATTATGATTCTAGCGTCAGATATCGTGCTATCATTTATCAATGATATCATTTTTTATGAACGCACTGCCATTTAAGTATTTTTTTATACATGTCTTCACTAGTATGAACTCGTTACTTAGTAAAATTGGAAGCTGGTTTATTGAAATCGACTTACTTTATTATACTTTTATTATGCGTAGTTGAAAATCCTCTACACTACACGAATCGTCTCCTTTTAATCTGGTAGACACTAAAGTTATAAATTTTATGGAAATGTGTATGCTAAATAGGTATTTAGCATTTCTAGGTAGATAGGTATATTTTAGATATATATAGATAGAACCTAGCCTTAGATTTACCCCCGCGAAAATATTGCTACAAAATATTTCAATCAACATATTAATAAGTACTGTCATTTGGTTATAAAATACTTATTCCTTGTAAAAACCTAATTGATAAAATTAAACAATGTCTTGTAAAACTAAAGTTTAACGCAATCTGATTAATTAGAAGTATGGTGACGTAACATGACCTTAATATAACTACGAAGTGTAAATACACCAACACCGACACCGAAAAACGTTTTAATAATATTTCCTCTATCACAAAGGTCGGAAACTAGAGTGAAGAATGTTCGCTGAATGGAAACAAAGAGAGTGACAAATATTTGCCGATGGATGTACGGAGAAAATCCTTTGCGAGCCTCGTCGGACGCTGTAACAGATTTACCCTCATATGAGTCCAGTGTTAGTTGCTTGTTTGCACTGAACGAGAAACACGCGATATGCGGTGGGTTAACGACATCTACTACCATTAGAAGTATAGTGAGTCTATGTATTACCTAAGTTTTGCTTGTGTGTCGTGGTTTTTTATTGTTATAAGGTAACAAGCAAACGGATACGCACAAGCAAAAGCATACGGACTGCCTGATAGTAAGCAACGGTAAGCAACAACTGTAGCCTGCATACGTCCTCAATACCTGTCATAGCACTCGCGTGTTGTCATCTTGAGACATCAGTTTTTAAATCTGATGTTCCACAATTTGTTTTTATTTCTCCCTGCAGCATCAAACCGTTGTCTAACAAAACGTGGAATTGAGTCCGCTTCTGTACAATACTGTGCAGTAAGTATTACTAACTTAATAAATAAAAATACACAACTTTGCAAACAACTGAAAATATCACGAAGCAATATTTAGACAGATATCAATCTGATTCGAAGAAATATTATTCTGAATATTCAAAGAACAGCGGGACGTTTTCAATTTGCGCTTTATTAATAAATTCTAAATATAGAACGCGAAGTTTATGAATGGAACCCGAATCGATATTTCAAAAATTCTCTCAAGTTTCGTCATAAAGAAACACTCCAGTGCGCTTTTCCGCGGACGCCGACCAACGGATTCCGAAACTTAAGAGGCCGGCGGAGCGAGCGCGCAACTTCGACACGAGGCGATTGCAAAAATACGTCTAAATATTGTTTTCTCTGTCGGACTAAAGTGGGCGTAGCCAAAATATTCATACCTAGTGACATGTGGCTTTTAGCTGAGAATTTAATTCTCTAATATTTCTCTAACAATTTATGACGTGTTCAATAAATGTGATATTTTTAAAATTTTTTTTGGTTAATCGGTAGGTAATGTCGAGAACTAGAATGCATTTTAAAGAAATTTCTTTACGAGGGTTACATCGTCAGATATCACACATATCACACATACCTACCGGCTTATTTCCGCGGATTTCGCGATCACGTTCGAGGGCCAAGGTGGGTAGATCGGTGCTAGCCAGCGGCTTAGTTACCTATTTCGTGTTAGTTTTTCTCAATACCAACCAATTTCCCAAACACCTTGACTAACATGCCAATTGGTAGGTCATTGTAATGTTTCTAACTTCAAGAAAAAGAAAGATAGTGGATAGGGAAATATACCTACTTACTTATGAGTTCATTGATACAATTTCGTAACTATGTATACTTTATTCATACTTATTACTAAACTACAAAAATATAAAAACAAATCATGTCGTGTGTGTGACGGTGACCATATATTATTTTATCGATAAGTAGGTAAGTACCTATTTTAAATTTTACAATGTGAGCGATGAAAAAGAATCCGCTAAGGAACTCCATGGACACTAATTTAAAATAAGCTAGCTGATGCCCACAGTTTCACTCGCAGCCCAAAATGGATGTACTTATAAATTTATTAAGTACACTTACATCCATTGTGGGCTGCGAGTTAGTTAATTTTATTATTAATTATGTCCTTACTAATTAGGTACTTACCTATGTACTATAGTAACTGTATCAATTTATATTAGACATTTTTATATCTGTAATAAAAATAATGCCTTGGCAATTGCGCGGTTACCTACCTAATAACTTATCTATCTATTATGCATTATAATATCGATCTGAGAGGGCCCGAAAAGATACTTACCTACTATCAACTTTTTGAGTACCTAAGTATTTATTATATTATCAGTAGGTATTTGATTCTATAAGTAGGTATTCCATCATCGTGACGTGTTGGTGCATTATGTGAACTAGTAGGTATTTAATTCGAGGAGTATTTCTTCATCATCATAACACGCCGATTGATCATAGTTATTATTAAAACATTCCACTAATCTAAAAGTAATAAAAACACATACAATTTAAAATTAAATTTTTAAATTTAAATTCAATAAAAAATGCGTGTTATTTATGTATTACAAACTATTTACAGAAAAATACTTTCATCTGCTACGACACGCCACTTTTACTACTCGGGAGGAAGGTAAACAACAACTTTTGTAAAAAAAATAGTGTCCTATGTTTTTTACATTTTGACAGCACTATCGGCTTCAACACCCTCGAAAACCATGAAAACGATACCCATGACTAAAAAGTTGCAATTTACTGCAGCCGCTATCTTGGATTTACATTTTGACCGCATTGTCGGCTTCAACACCCTCGAAAACCATGAAAACGACACCCATGATAAAAAAGATGATAATCAATTGTAGCCACCATCTTGGATTAACATTTTGACAGCACTATCGGTTTCAACACCCTTAAAAACCATGAAAACGACACCCATAACAAAAAGTTGATAATTTATTGCAACCGCCATCTTGGATTGACATTTGGACAGAACTATCTGTTTCAACACTCTCAAAAACCATGAAAACGACACCCATGACGAAAAAGTTGAAAATTTATTCCAACCGCCATTTTGCCCGTACTATCGGTTTCATCACCCTCGAAAACCATGAAAACGACACCCATAACGAAAAAGTTGATAATTTATGGCAGCTGCCATCATGGATTGACATTTTGACCGCACTGTCGGCTTCAACACCCTCGAAAACCATGAAAACGACACCCATGACGAAAAAGTTGTAATTTACTGCAGCCGCCATTTTGACAAACAATAACTAAATCATTCTAACCTTTCAAAATCAGCAAGAAGTTTAAAATATGATAGGTCTGCTTTGATGAAGCCGAGTCAGTTTTTTATGAAATAATAAATATATAATATAATATTTATTATTATTATTATTCCTATTCTGTGGCCTAGCTATCACAGTCGTGCACCTACGTTTAGTGAAGCTGTATATGGGTGTAGGTAAGTACCTACCTACCTATGTAGATCATAGCTACTCGGGTAAGGAAGTATCTACTGTGTAAAATCCCTGTTTTTCAACAAAGATAAACTAGTACCTACCTATCTTAGTAAGCACCTAGGCACTGTAGAGACCGTTGCAAGGAGATTGCATTACTATATACGTATGTATAGTTACCTAGTAATAGCCTTGTAGGTATCTACAAGGCCATTATAATAATATCTACATTGGCCGGTAACAGTAAGGACTACAAACAAATATTCAAATATTTGACAAGTAGAGTAGACTTATATAGTCTATACAAAAAAGTTGAACTATAATCATTCTGTACCATAACGATCGAGTCCGGTGCCTTATTGTAGTTAGGTACTTACTCTTGGATTCATTCAACCTTTGGGAAAACATTATTAAAAAAATATACTAACGGCAAACAATCCAACTCGTAATAAAATTCACGTTACGTCTTCGTCAAACACGAACACTAACGAACTGCATCGCCCGACGGGCAGCAGGCCACACCCCCCGCTTAGAACGCACGAGAGAGCAATATTTTCCTTCAAAATTTGGGCTATATTGCGTGGCGTGTCGTAATTGAACATTTTATAAATTAAAAGTTCATAGTATAATAATTTTCTGATGTTTTAATGATTATTTATAATATAATCTGTGTTCAAGAGACGAAAAGAGTTCAAATATTGTTGTTTTTAGTATTAAATCAATGAGCGGAAGACCGGACGAAAAATCGTAAAAATATCAAGATTTACATTCGCCTATATTTATTTCCATTGAAGTATTTTGGACAAAATGGTACCGTAGGAACCTAAATTAAAGGTATCCGAATCCAAATAATAGCACAAGTTAATAAAATTGTGTTTGAATTATTAATTATATGGATATTACGTTTGTATGGGCAATTCACGCTCCGCCGGACCCTTAACAAAATTCTCAACTTTAGCCCGATTCATCATGCCTTATACAGTGATGTAGCTTATAATATCTTCTGCAACATTAAATCTAAATTATTCCCTGTACTACGTTCAAAAGTAGGTACACGTAATAGGGAAGCTTACGCGAGATATATAATATTGTTATGCACCAGTGTAGAATCTGTTCAGATTCTGTGGGTCTTAAAGTTGAAACATTTTTGCCGTAAATAAAGATATCTTGTCTAGATTCATATAACCCCGAAGATTTAGTTTACCCCCTGACACGTCACTATACATAAAGGTACCCGTTTTGGTAGAAAAAGAAATGACAAATGTTCTGCGTGTTGAGGATTTGCTAAGAATGCGTTATGTTTATTTAGGGACACAAAATCCCGTAGTTTGCTCGGAAGGGTTACAGCGGCAACTGTGTTATTTTTAAGGGGAAGACAGAAAAATAAATGGAATGGTATGGTTTTGCGAAATAAAATGG
Organism: Acronicta alni; assembly: GCA_964056405.1. Taxonomy (NCBI): domain Eukaryota; kingdom Metazoa; phylum Arthropoda; class Insecta; order Lepidoptera; family Noctuidae; genus Acronicta; species Acronicta alni. The sequence goes on along the minus strand of OZ043927.1, from coordinate 6,991,960 downwards.
TATTCAGAACAAAAATTTTAATAATGAAATGAAGATAAATTACATTTATTTATATGCTAACCCGTATTTAAACTCACCTTGGAAAAAAAACATATTTATCCTTAATAGCCCAACGTAAAAAAGGATCACAGAACGAAAAAAAACGACACTGTTTTGAAATAGATACCAACATTACAACACGAATTGCATTTAAGCTGACACGTAGCGTAGCCGTGTCATTTACTAAAGGGGGCCAGCAATTGCACTTAAAACACTGCTTATCAGTGCGGTGGTATGTAATCTCGAATTCTAGGACCTTGACCATAAGGTAAGGGAAGGCACGTGCGGTGTTTAGTCGGTACATATTTGACATAGTCCGCCACCTTCGCTGACGACAAAGGATCCATGAGGATTATCGGCACGATACCTACAAAATTATGACGTAATCTCGCTATATTAAAGATACTTATACCATAGACGTGCACCTCATAAAGCATTCATAATAATGGATAATTATATTCTTTGAACCAAGCACCTTCTGTGCTTCTTTACGTAATATAGTACATCTAATCTGTACTAGGACAACAGAGCGGAGTCGGAGGTCTCATTTAAGGCCACATAGCTTTTGTTCTCTACCGGAAAATCAAGGAGAGAAGCGAATAAAGGAAGGGCCCCTTTACAAATCCGACGGATACCTACCTGACCTCGACGTAGGCAATTACAGATACTTTCTTTAGGAACAGACTGTCATACACAGCGGGTATATTGTTTACCGCTTGTAATTTCGAATATTGTCTTCAAGCAATTAAGATTCTAATGTCTAGGCCCGAAATTAATTCTAAAGAAATTCTTCACAAGACTCGTGTAATTAACATTTAGGTAATTTGTTTCGCTGGATTTTTTATTAATTTTCGTCGGTAGCCATCGCAGTAAGTTGGTAATCATTTTAATGTATCACGTTTTCCGGTAACAAAGGGCACGCTGGTACTTTTATGGTACCCTTAATAACCCTCGATAGCTGGGACAAGTGGTTTCTAATTTTGCCTATGACTGAGATTACAGTAAACTACGTAGTAGTATGGATTGGCAGACTTAATTGAAATAATCTCTCAGGCATGCAAGTTTCCTCACTATGATTTTTTTCAGCACTTTAATCGAGTAACAATGTATTGAAATTGAATCATTAAGAGAATTTGTGCCTAGTATTAATTAATTAAAACAATTAGGACAACTATGAATAGATCCGATACGTGTACCCGACCTGACCTGGAGGTTAGGTCACGCGTGTCACCTTCGTTACTTGCATGCATCTCATTCTTCATCTTTTCTTTGTAAAAACACTTTTCACGTGTGAAATATGACAGACATTTTTCACTTTTATTAGTCAAAGGCACGTGACAAATTGATTGCACATAATGAGTTGAAATATCAATCGTACATTCGCTATTAGGTATTCCTTTTCGTAAAATATTCTCAATTTTTATACACAACATACTTTATTATTAGGTAGGTACCTAAATTCTGATTTCAATTTTTTTATATTATTGAATTCAAATATAAAATTAGATCTACTTTTAGGTCTCCCTAAAGGAGAAATGTACGTCTGATTTATAGCAACAAAGATGTTCAATATAAATCCATGGTTAGGAGTCCATCTGTACTATGTACGAATATATTGAAGTTACAACTTCTAAGGTACGTTTTCTTTGTCAAACAAACTTTTCAAATAGCTCAATAGTACATACGCCAGCAGGTCAACCTATCCAAAACTGTCAAATCTTCCCAATTGAATATGAACCTTATTACTTTGTGTTAAAGTTGAAAATCAATCAAAGAAATTTGACAGATTGTGGTAGCTTGATGTGCTGGCCTCTGTACAATAAGCAGACTTAATGCCGCCTCAGATAATACCACCAGTAGAAATGTTAATAGGTTAATGAGATAGAAACATACAGTCGTGGTCAACTAATTAGGGACAATCTCTAGTTAAGCCAAATTGTGAATTATTTTTTTATTTTCCAACGAGCCTTAACAATATTCCATATCTTTTACATGTAAGTGTAATTAGTCATTTATGTGCGCGATTACACAAACAATAACAACTTCTTAAACATTAAACCTCTTTACAGTATAGCTGATAGATTATCATAGTGCTATTTGTTCAAAGAATGCTGGCTGGCCATTTAATTAGGGACACTGAGGTATTGCGTTCTAATTTCTTAATTGGAATTTTAATACTTTTTTGTTTCTTTTCTTATTTTTTCGTGGTCGTTTTGGCGGCAATCCAGATTTTTTATTTTAAGTTTTGAGAATTATTTTGTAGAAAAATGGGTAAAAATAAAAGTTGCGATCCAACACTACGAAAACATAACCGGTTATAGCCCTTCACTATCTTGAATGTCCCTAATTAGTTGACCACGACTGTATAATTATTACATTTTTTATTGTCCCACATCGGTGTATGATAATGTTCCCCTGCATCGTGGACAAATTTACAAAATTATAACATAACATACCATTCCATCACGCCTATATTCCCTGAAGGGTTAAACATAGGTACACTTAATTACACCCACAGTCGGTTTAGTTAGGTCCCATATAATAGAGGGTGAGCCTATTGCCAGTAACCGGACACAAATCCAAACTCCGAACTGCTACTGGGAATCGAACCCCATGATCTCAAGCCTAGCAGTCGTGCTTCGGACCAAGCAGTTACACTATTGGAACCTATATTTAAACTGAAAAATTTCGTTACCTCTCCGCGCAAAATATTTAGCAATATTTTTAGTATTGCATAAATAGGCTGGAAATAAAAACTTGTTTCGTAATTTCGGTCATGTCATTCCGCTTTGGGGACGTTACCGCATTCGCCCAAGTAACTGTCAAGCAGGGCAAGATGCTTCGTGCTCGCGCTTCGTAGCTGTCCTGAACGCTGAAAATGTTGTAACAAAAATAGGACTGGCAACTTTAAGTTTTAAGTAAAGTAGGTAAAGATATAAATTTAGAAGAGGTACTTACTTCAAAAAGGTCGAATAGTATAGTCATTTATTTTTTTCACATTGTATTTGAATTTACATTTTACTGTTACAGCTTGTTTCATGTGCAATAAGGCAATAAGTGATTAGATATAAAGCAATAGTGTGGAAATAACTTATTTAATTTAATTTATTTAAAAAGGGATTCAAATAAAGAATGCCAAAGTAAATTGCTTATTTCTCACAACTCAGGATTCAAGTAACTTATCAAAACATTTAAATTTGCTCTATAGTTGTAATGGATAGTAGTGCTCGCAACTCGGTACCTAGTATGCTATCACACAGCCATTAAAGAACTATCAGTCAAGTACTAGTCAGTTTATATAAAAATAGCACCGACCCTCTACTGAATACAGTATGAGTACAATATGAGTATACAGTAAGAGTACCCTTTCCATACATTTTGTGTCGATTCGATCGTTGATTGGAAACGCCCCCAGTTCATAGCTTCGGGTTTGCGTTAAAAGCAATTCATGCATGACCATGACGCATTTTCAGACCAGACCCTTTTATATAGTATTAAAAATCCTGTGGAGATTTTGGGGAGGTGGCAGGGTATATCGTCCTACAGATTAAAAACCGCATTTATTTATTTATTAGGATTTCCAACGAAGAATACACATTACATACAATTGAGATACAATAATAATTATTACCTTGTGTTTCTTCATTTACAGGAAATCACAGCATGCTTAGGAATATAATAAAATCATGGTCAAATTACAATAAAAATAGCGTTTGATAATTTTGTTTACAAATAAAAATAAAAAAAATAATTATTAAGATAAAAATTAAAATTTCGTTAACATTAAAATTTGTTTAAGATTAAATTTAAATCGTTGTTATCTAGTCAAATATTGTATAATAATAATTATTGCTATATAAATTCAAAGTTAAATTTAATTTGCCTTCCCTTGCCTTTATCTTTTGATCTTTGATCGACTGCGCTCCTTCAGCTCTTCTTAGCTCACTAAATATAAAACCCAAATCTCAAAGTAAGTTTTATCTAAACATGTTCATAATATAGCGCCTGTCGCCAGCTGTTTGCCATTACTATCATAAGCATATATTAGTAGCAGGTGCGGTATATTGATACAATTTTATCGCAAAACGACGATGTAAATATACGTAGAAGTGACAAAATAGAAAATATGTTTGCTCGCGTCTCAAAATTTGGCAGTTCTCCATGACCGCACCTTTACTAGATAATGGCACCCTTATTTAATGCTTGACGCAAAAAGTTCTGAACATTTAAAATGCTCTGGCATTTTTTGGTAAAATATTTAAATTTAGATACACATCATCATCAACCCATATACTGTCCCACTGCTGGGCACGGGTCTCCTCTCATATTGAGAGGGATTAGGCTATAGTCCACCACGCTGGCCTAGTGCGGGTTGGCAGACTTCACAAACCGTCGAGAAAAATCTCTAAGGTATGCAGGTTTCCTCACGATGTTTTCCTTCACCGTTTAAGCTAGTGATAATTAATTATTAATACGCACATGAATTCGAAAAGTCAGAGGTGCGTACCTTGGGTTCGAACTCGAGACCTTCGACTTGGCAGTCCAATGGTCATACCACTAGGCTATCACGAAATTTAGATACACGGCTCCTTCTAATTTTAAAAACAATTATATACTTTTACAGAACCTTCCTAATGTTCTCAGGATAGAATATGAAGATTACTAAAATCGAAAATGTGTCTAATCGTTGTAATAGTGTTATTAACCGAGTTCAAAAACGAGGAGATTCTCAATTCGATTGGTATTTTTTTTATGTATGTACAGAGACTAGCACATCAAGCTACCACAATCTGTCAAATTTAATTTATTGATTTTCAACTTAAGGCAAAACGATAAGGTTCATATTCAATTGGGAAAATTTGACAGTTTTGGATAGCTTGACCTGCTGGCTACTGTACACCGATTACTCTGAGATTTAAGATCCGATTTACGTGATTCTTCTTTAGTTTGATACGGAATAGTTGCTATTTGGTCCCATAAAAATTTAGTTTTCATTTTATGAACATTTTGTATTATACTGTCATAATATAATCATACGCGCCGTGCACTCACGCTCCTCAACCGGCTGATATCCGTACAAGATGTGGACCTCTTCTCACAGAACCTCACACAAATAATTTCCGCGGCACGGGTCTTCCTCTCCTTCTATCCTACCTACCAATCCTTTCATTCATGCTCGTCCTAATAGCATTCCATAATCAAAACCTGTATTATGTATTGTGTACTGAAAATTGTAACTTAGTAGTAAGTGTTATATAAGTATGTATTTCATGTAACTAACTAATTTATAGACGCTTTGGGTTTACCTGTTATGTCTATAAATATGAATAAATAAATAAATAAATAATCATATCTCAACCTTGTTTTTGTATTATTATTTTTTTGGCATTTTCCATGCTAAGATTTCTGAGAACTTTTCTGAGCACTTGAATTCGAATACAAGGTATATTGAGAACTCCAATATACCTTGTATTCGAATTCAAGTCCTATGACTTGGCAGTTCATTATCACATCAATAGACTATCACTGCGTCAAGCTTTCAAAATTCTTAAAAAAAATCAGCCCACACCAATAAAAAACTGGCAAGCATATTTTCCAGCACTATATGACTACCCATGTAATAATCTCTTTCAATCTACAACGTGTTACAAGATACCCCGTAAAAAATAATTATAATTAATTATTATCAAAGCCAAAACCCTAGTAAGCTGTCATGTCAGGAAACCAGATTATTTAACAGAGAGGCCTACGTAGGTACCTATTTCACCTAATAATTGACTATTTTAATAGTTTTTCTATTTTTCATTCATAAATGTTGTTCCTTTTCTTGGGGTATGTTATACAGCGTTACTACGGTTCTTAAATATTGGGAATGGACTCGTTATAAGACCCCATTCAACCTCCTTTATGCTTTACGGATAGTTTTGTAACATTCTGTATACCAACATTATATAAAACAAAGTCGTTTCCCGCTGTCTGTCCCTCAGTGCGCTGAGATCTTAAAAACTACTCAACGCATTTTATTGCGGTTTTCACTACCATTTAGATAATTTATTCCGTAAGTTGTATATGTATACATGCATATTATTAGTACATTGCACCTGTACGTATCCGGGGCGGGTCGCTAGTAGGTATTAGATTACACAAAAAGTTGACACAGACTAAAAAAATAAATGACTGACGATTTTAAGCTATACGACTCGATCAAATAAAACAAATAATAGTATGAGCATCAATATATACTACAGTACTTTCGAAACTATACTATAATAATATTAGAATTTGTCGTCTTACAGTCGTCATGTATGGGTTTAATATAAAATGTTTTAAGAATAATGTTCAATCATTCTGTTCAATAGCCATTTTGAGAAAAAATCGCTTTTGACTTTTATTAAATGCATACATATTTTATGCTCGTGACTGTACAACAATATTGAATTTTAAAAACAATCATTCGAACCCCTATCGGTGGGGTAGGAATCGGAAAAAATATACTTTGAAACGTAGAAGTGTTTTTTGCTGACGCATAGGGAGGTATCACAAAAAATACAATTCCGTCTACCTTGCCTCGGGGTACACAAATAGTATTCTATTTCCAATATTGATCGATAGTACTCTAGCAAGGAGAAGTAACTACATTACTGGTCAATAGGTGCCTACCAAAGAAGATATGTGTTTCTATATAACTTCTTTGGTGCCTACACATCCACTTTGAATCTTTTATGAAATTCATAGACTACATTTTTTATTCGGAATCATTCATCATCAAACCATATACTGTCCCACTGCTGGGCACGAGTCTCCTCTCGTATTTTTATTTGTTCTCTCAAATTTCATTATTCGGAATCATTTATTTAAAAAATATTGTAATACTGACACTATTATAAAACGTAAATCTGCTTAGTTTAGTGGTCCTAAAACGCGACTGCTACGCTAGAGGTTCTAGGTTCGATTGGTTGAGCAGAGTATTATTGGGTTTTTCTATGCTAAGAAGTAGTTCGGAATTTGGATTTGTGTCCGCTTAATAGCAATAGGTTCGCTCCCTACTACATGGGAACAAAAACTTACCGGCAAACTGTGTACATTAGTACACCTCTGCCTAACCCGGGGAATACAGACGTGGTGGTATGTTAATGATTTTTCTTTCCCGTCACTGATTTTTTTATGCTTCTGATTTTTTCTTTCTTCATGATCTTAATGGTCGTGGTGAATTTCATCAAACCCATGGCCATGACTACAGGGCAAATGAAGGCAAGTGCGGTTTTTAACCGGTGCGAGTCTGACATGACTTACCGCCTCCCCGGGTGGGGAGGTCGATAAGAATTATCCGTACTATAAAAAAAAAAAAGTGGACACTGAGGACTTTTCATAGAAACATTATTTATTACGAGGAACGCTAGGGTATATCGTTCACTAAACTCGAATTACTAAACAAAACAAAATAATAATATAGGTATTATGTGAACAAAACACTTTTATTAAAAACCTAATATTCGAAATAAGACGTAATTGACTTAAGCCTTAGCCGCTCCAACTTTTTCAGCAAGCTCAATACACTGTCGCATTAATGAAACATAGCCAGCCAGTATAGCTCGTTCTGCAAAAAAATAAAAACAATGTATTTATTTCTTAAATTCTCAGTATCAATTCTAAATAAGGATTAGTGCGCGGTTAATGGCAATAGGCTCGCCCCCTAATACGTGGGACCAAAAAAAGCCGGGGAACTGTGGCACCTCAGCCTAACTGTTCGGGGATGCGAGCGTGAAGGTAATTAATTATGATTTTGTTTATGTTACTAACACTAAAGACGCCCAAGTCTAATTATGAATGTACAGACGCCACCAGGTCGAGCTATCCAAAACTGTCAAATTTTCTCAATTGAATATGAACCTTATCGTTTTGTATTAAAGTTCAAAATCTATCAAATAAATTTGACATATTGTGGTAGCTTAATGTGCTGGCCTCAGTACTAGCTTCTGCCCGCGACTCCGTCTGCGTGGAAAAGTTTAATTTGGCTAATTAACTCAAAATCGTTATAAATTATAGCCTATATGTTATTCTGATGTTTAAATAATAATACTGTAAAGTTTCATCAAAATCCGTTCAGTAGTTTTCGCGTGAAAGAGTAACAAACATCCATCCTCACAAACTTTCACATTTATAATATTAGTAGGATAGGGCAAGATTTTAAATACAGAATTTTCATTGCACCTTATACGTATATTACCTACCTACACCGACAGTATTTAAAACCTTGCTTGTTTTAAACCTTAGTTTGTACAAACTACGTACTAAGTATTGAATAAAACTTGAAGTCCGCTGATAATTTAAATAGAGTTTCTACGATTCGAAAGCTTATTCTTTGAAGTATTAAAACTATAGAACTTGACGCTTTGTTTTCAGAATTCAGAATATCGGGCGGGGAACGCAAAAAGGCGGAAAGTCAGATAAAGTTTTGATAACCTTAAATCTTTATGGATTTAACTGAAATAATATGTGTAAGTTCTTTTAATGCACGTGACATGTTTTACAAAATAGTTTCCACTGTAAGGGATTTTATTCCGTTTGCATTGGTAGCTTATATCTAATTTATTTTAATGTCCTTCGGAAGTTAGCCATAATAATAATAATTGCGCTCGGCAGATCATTTGATATTAATTTATTAATTGGATATTCGATAATATTAAAATCGATAGTCGGCAACGACTATTTTGTCTAATCCTTTAGATAGGTACAACATCATAAAACCTATAATTGAGGAGGATTCTGCTGATTATTGTTTGTTCAAGAATTACACAGAACTCCCATACAACGAACACTTTGCTATAAGGCGTAATTTTCAAGGTTAACATTAAATCACCAAAGACGACCTCTGTGGTCTAGCGGTTCGAGTAAGACTGCTGATCATAGGTTCGATTCCCACAGGACGCAAATATTTGTGTGGATAAAACATGAGTATTTGTGTTTGTCTGGGTGTTTCCTATGTATTATAAGTATGTATTTACAAAAAAAAAAAGTATATATGTATTATTATCCATTGTCTAGTACCCATAGTACAAGCTCTGCTTAGTTTGGGACTAGATGGTGTTGTGTAAAATGTCCCAAAAATATTATGTTATTATTAATATTATATTATATTATTTATTTAATACAAAATCAGGCCATAAAGTACCTAAAGTGGTAGTTACGCGGTATGGTTGGTACCTGTCACCGACGATATAACCTATAATGCCATGGGGAAAAATAATACAAATAGGAATACGTCAGTCGATCAAGAAACGTTGGGATTGATTTAACACGATGGTTACCCATCCATAGATAGACCGCAGCAACCTCAGGTCAACCTTGCAGATCGATAAACCAGCATATTACTTATTCATGAGCCCATATTACTCAGCCATCCTTAAATTATAACGCGTTAAAACCCTTCAAATGAAGTTTATCTTCAATGTCCAATATCCGCGTGTAGGAAACTAGGAAGAACAATAAGTGGTAGTAAAATTGGCGAATTCACACAAACTATTAGGCATTCTTTCTTTTGTTTGTTCTCTCTTTCAAAGATCACTACACTCATTGGACAAGACCCCATGACTGACGATCGCTCCAAAAATTCTACCACTACGCAACAGTAACTCGGAATAAAACAGCCATATTTGTAGACATATTCATATTCCAATAATAGTCGATTTCTGTGCGAAAAACCGTGACATTTACGGATGTGGGTAAATCAATTCGGAGACGGGTGCAAACATTACCCATGTCAGCGAAGCGCGAAGGTACCGTATAGGCGATTGTTTTGCGCAAAATTGATTTGAACCCTATCCAAACGACATAAATACTACGCCGGTGAGTTTACCGGGAATATTTCAGTGCGTTCATCGCGACAAGCCAGAGCACTGTTGTCATAGATAACAGAACGGCCAACCCAACGACTCAGGTAAACATTGGCTTTGTCAAATATTATGCGGATGAAATTTCAAGCATTCTTTGTTTCCACCTCATGAAACTGTTCGCTGTCTGTTACTATTTTCTCTTCCATATTTTTTTTCCGGTGTCGTACGTCATAAGCAATTTTTTGTATTTTTCTTTAATTCTGTACTTACTTATTTATTCTCTTTTATTTTTTTAACGACTATTTAGGTCTTCTTCTCTGTCTGTCAAATAGTGTTGTTAGCGCTTATTAAATCTTTTTAATTCAGCAAGAATAACAGATTTTGCATTGTGTCCGTAATTTGTTACTTGACGGGTCAATCATTGTTAGAGTAATCTTCTATTAAATACCTTCTATGCAATGCATGAAAATAATTAAAAACGCACTATTCCAGGAATAGTGCGTTTTTAAGTCATGTCTAGGACCTAGACATGGCTATTTATCTCACGCCTTTTATAAAATTAACAATGATTTTCCAGAACAACATAAAAACTGAACTTATAATGAAAGTATCAGCGCACTTACACCAGCCCTAGTCCGGCAGGTCCTATGAACAGGGTGTGAGATGAGGTGTGGCGAGGGACGTGCGGGGCTGTGGGGCGGGGGTTGTCCGTCAGTTGATCCGATCGCGGGACGAGCTGATTGATGACGCCGATTAGTGATGCCCAACCCGCCCACGAATAAATTGTCGACCGATTTTTTGCTTCGTAAACTTAAGTCCGAACGCGCCTTTTTATTTGTCGAAAATTTTCAGACTTGACACGGTGTGCTAATGGAAAAAGGATTTGAAAATAATGTCACTTTCAAAGGCTACTTACACTAGGATTGTAAGCATTTGTCAAATACGTACACTCACGCCTTTTCCTCCTCGTAGAGGTAGGCAGACTAAAGAACGCCGCTTATTACAATTCTTGACTGCCTGTTAAATAGTAATTTTATCTCTAAAACTCTCTGACTCGCTAAAACTCAAAAACTGCTTGACCGATTTTGACGTGTTTGGCTTAGACCCACAATTGGACCCTATAGGTGACACTGCAATCAGTTTGTAGGACAACGTCTGCCAGGCCAGTTAGTAACCAGATAGTTTGTTCGCGCCGCTTCATATCATATTTTCGATACTGGACGTATAAAAAAACAATATCATTAAATGACCACACACATTTTTATTCCACTATCGATATGAAAAAACAATTTTCCTGATACTATTGTTCAAACACGCCTTTAGAATTGCAGAATCATCATTGGCCACCTCCGTTTCGTTTAAGAGTTGAAATAATTTCAGCTTTTCGCTTTATTTACTTTCGATAATGGAGCGTGATTCAGCTGTTTACATCAGTTTTAAACATCCAAAGAGATTTTCTATCGCTTTTTACAATGTTTTATTATTTACATAGAATTGTATTGTATGTATACAATATAGTAATGAATGCTAAAATATTCTCAGTTTATTGAAATTAAACATCGCTGGTTTCGCTTTAAATTATCATCTGGCATTTATTGTTTGAATTGAATCTTATTGTAAACACTTCGCTGGGCCGAATAATTTCTATTCGAGTAAATACATATTGGAAAACGCTGCAATATAAAATAATGTAAATAGGGATTACAATTGATATCTGAAAATAATGATTAACGATAATATGGTGTTGACACTAATGGATAAGGTTCTTTTAAATACTCTTAAGACTTCTTAATGATGACGTGTAACAGTTAGTAGGTATGTACTTACATACCTACTAACTGTTACACGTCATCATTGTAAAACAGTAGTACCTATCTATATATTTTCTTTTAAAATAAACGACCACCTACTACCTCTCCTACTCAGGCTAACATACGTCCTGAGATAATTATCTTGTTAGCTTATCTCGTCTTTAGCCGTTAATTAGCACGAGAAATGTGACGACATGATTACCTATTAACATTCCGATAAGTTTAGTGAATATCAAATGAATGAATATTCTATTTTTCCTCATTTTTCATTCGACAAACAAGGTTTCATTATCATCAATTATCAACCCATTAACTGTCCCACTGGAAGATACGGGTTTGCTCTAACAATGAGGTGGGTTCAGTCCACCTCTTTGCTTGGCCGCCTGATTCGAATGTCCCGACATAACACACTGTCCAAGAAAATTCTTATTAATATTTCCTCACCACGACTGTAATGTGTCGTAATTAGTCGGTACACACTTGATCTTGGATAGTCAGAAGTAGCTTAGATTGAAAGTCGAGACCTATAACTTGGAATTGCATGGTCATATCCAATAATGAACTGAATCTGGAACTGGTTTGCTGATAAGAAGACGTATATATTGTTGGAATATTTTGAGGTATTTTGAGAAGATTGATTGAATAGCTTCTATATTATATGTGTGTAATGTAAGCTATGTGTAGTAATTAGAGTAAATAGCTTGTTGGTCGTTCTGAAATAAATCACTGTAAACAAAATTAAAAACTCCAACTTTCAACAAAACCACAAACATCCTGATGTAGATAGGCAACATTGAAACTAATTACGTTCGTTCTGGAGCTAATGGTATCTAGATTTGCATAGGTTTGCGTGGTGCAACGTGAGCGTGGCCGGTAAGTAACAGTAGCGAGAACTATAAACTATCGCATCCGACGTAGCCGCGTTGAAGTGAGTCGATAATAAATCGCCAACTTGCCGTGGAATTAACCGGGTAGTGGACCATAGACTAAGATTGTTTTATACACAGGAAGTTTATTTGAAAAAATAATACCAAGCTGATTAGGAACAACAAATGAAAGTCCTTTTTCGTTTCCCTTTGACCAAAATCTTGAACGCCACCTTTTTTTTAATGTCACTGGTGGCAAACAAGCATACTCTCCACCTGGTGGTAAGCGGTTACCGTAGCCTATAGACGCTTGTAACACCAGAGGTATCACTTGCGCATTGCCGACCCTGTAAAACGAAAGAGAAATAGTTGGGTTGAAAGTAGGTATAAGGGTCAAAGTCCCCGCCACTGCCAAAACATTTCCTCGCGGAGCACATATTTGAAAAAACCTTCAAAGTCATCTTCAAAGTTCATGTCCCTCATAATATTCGACTATTACTCATTAACTTGTAAAGCCTACGTGATAGATTTCCTTTTAAGTTCTTTAAATATACTTACTATTTCCGGGATTTATTTTAGTTACCCTTGACTCTGTCAAAAATTAACACTTTAAAGATTAATATTCGAACCCTGTTTTTACATAACCGCCATACTTATTTTTGCATGACCTATCCACTGAAGACAAAAATTATCCACTTTAAAAAAGTTAAGCCAATACAAAAAATACAAGCAACAGTACTGTAATAACAACGAAAAGTTGTTTTGAACATTAATAACTTTTTAGGAAAAGAAAACCGACTTCAACCATTGTCATCATCATCAACCCATACACTGTCCTAATGCTGGGCCCGGGTCTCCTCTCAGTTTAAGAGGAATTAGGCTACAGTCCACCACCGTGGCCTAGTGCGGGTTGGTAGACTTCACATACCGTTGAGAAAAATCTCTAAGGCAGGCAGGTTTCCTCACGATTTCATCAAGTGTCTCGTCTACCTGTTATGTAATCTGTGGGATATAAGGTCATGAGCACGTCGGACGCGCGCCCCGCCGGACGCGACGCGTCTGCACCATCCGCCTCCCACCGAGCGCTATATTAGTCGCCATATTACACCTCATTTTTATTAAAAACACTTTATTTATAATATGTTTCATAGAATGCCCCATAAGTCTAAGGATTACAAGCGCTGCGTATGGATTTCGAGTTTTGATTCTCGAGTTGGATAAATTTGTCAGTAGAACAAAAGTATATGTGGCAATAGCAACAAGATCATTTCCTGGTAGGAGAAAGTTCCATGGGATGTAAAGGGGTCGCTAGCAAACTTTTCGACATGTTACGTAAAAAATACACTAATATTATAAATGCGCAAGAAAAGTCTGCCTCTCCGTGTCTGTTTATTTGTTACGTTTTCACGCTTAAGCCCCTGAACCAACTTTGATTAATTTTGGTGAAAATATAGATTGTACCTTCGGAGAAATTACCTTCAGCATAAAAAAATGGACATAACTATAGATTACCACCACAGCCCCATAATTTATGTTAATAATGAATACACTCACCGCCATCATTACAATCGGTGCATTGAAAAGGAGCCAATACATCGCCTGCATCTGCATCATGTACTCCTTCTGGTGCACATGCGCCGACACTGCTAACTGCTGCAAATCCAAATACCTATATTATTTCTACCTATATCTATCTGTCTATCAGCCACGGACGTCCACTGCTGACATAGCCCTCCCCTAATGATCGCCACAAAAATCGGTCTAGCGCAGACCGCATCTCCCGACTCCCCGCGACCCTCACGAGGTCGTCCATCCACCTAGTTGGGGTCCGTCCTACGCTGCACTTTCCTATGCGTGGTCGCCACTCCAGGACTTCTACCTATACATCATCAACCCTTATACTGTCCCACTGCTGGACACGGGTCTCCTCTCATATTGAGAGGGATTAGGCTATAGTCCACCACGCTGGCCTAATGCGGGTTGGCAGACTTCACAAACCGTCGAGAAAAATCTCTAACGTATGCAGGTTTCCTCACGATGTTTTCCTTCACCGTTTAAGCTAGTGATAATTAATTATTAATACGCATATGAATTCGAAAAGTCAGAGGTGCGTGCCTTAGGTTCGAACTCGAGACCTTCGACTTGGCAGTCCAATGGTCATACCACTAGGCTATCACTGCTTTTTAACTACCTATACTGCCCCTATTAATACCGTTTAGGCTTAAAACTTTAGCCAAGCCACTACTTATTACATGAAATAGGTATTATTTATTTAACAAAAACTAAGACAACGTCTGTGGTTGTCTAGTGGTTCGGTTGTCGAACAGCTGACTACGAGATCGTCGCTTCGATTACCACAGGACACAAATAATTGTGTGATGAACATAAATTATGTACTTATTTGTATTTTTTCCTATATTATGTATTTGCAAAAAAATATATCCTTTGTGCAGGCCACCCATAGCACAGATGGCAGCAGGTCAAGCTATCCAAAACTGTAAAATTTTCTCAATTGAATATTCACCTTATTACTTTATCTTAAAATTGAAAATCTATCAAAAAAATTGGGACAGATTGGGGTAGCTTGATGTGCTGGCCTCCGTACAAGCCCTGCTTAGTTAGGAACTAGATGGTGCTGTATGAAGAAAATATGTCCCAAAAATAACTTACAGTCTGAATCCTTAGTCAGGTCATAAACAGTATCCAGCACAGCGTCAGTTTCATTCATTATCTCGACAGTAGCGAGCAAGCTCTTCAAGTTTTCCATATTCTTTTCGCCTGTAAAATTACTTCCGTAAAAGTTATTTTAGACTATTTCTGAAATGAAAATTTATTATTTTTTAATAATTAAATAAAACTATAAATCTAATCTATAGCTATTTTCTTATTGTGTGACATTATCGATCAATTCATCATTAATTGAAAGTCTATGGATAAAAGTTAAAGAGGTTATAATTTAATTTCGTATGAAGCCAACCTTCTTTGAAATGTGATAATGTTATTTGCAGGATTACAAAAATCAAATATATCTATTTATAGTAGAATAGTCAAATTGTGCATTATTATTTTTTAATAACCCTATTTCTCCACAAGCTTTTTAAATGCTGACCTTACTGACTGAGACATTTTTATAGCTGTTGCCCGCGTTTTCGCTCACATAAGGATTTTTTGAGACAAAATATAGCCTATGTTCTTTTCCAAGGTCTAATCTATCTCTGTACTATATTATCAAAATCGGTTCAGCGGTTTAGGCGTGAAAGCGTAACAAACAGACAGAGTTATGTTTCGGAATTATAATGTGAGTTGAGAATGATATCAATATCTAGAATCTTTCATCTAAGGATAAAAAATAATATAAAATAAATAATAAAACCGTCAGACATATTATTATGAATTTTAATAAAATAAAAAATTTAAAGTATCCTTGCTAAATAGTACTAAAAAATCTTTATTTCAGACGTATTTCAATCCATAAGTTGTTAGTGATGAGTTATTAACAGAGTGTGCTCATGTGCTATATTAGTATTGATATTAGTTTTTTTCCTAATGTAATGAGAATCATCCAAACCTTAAAACAGTTAGACGGCACTGTTTCAAGGTTTGGCTGATTCTCATTATTACATATTACCCAGATTTATGATCAGATATAAGTAATAAATTATTTCCAAGCTCTAATTACTAGCGATTCGCCCAAGTGATACTGTCATGAACAATAACAGTTTTATATGTAGATCAAAGGAACAATCGCCTTTGATATCGGAGTTCATGTAAAGCTGGTCATAAAAATTAATAAACAGAAATAAATAAAGGCTTGCCAATACCGCAGGCGTTCCGCTTATTGATAAAATGAGTGCCAATTAAAATCTGAGCCCATAACATTATACGAAAATGGGCTATATTTTTATTTTCATTCAACAGATTTTTCATGTATGCAGGCGCTTGCCATATTAGCTACAACCAGCCACGCGCTTGATTAAAAGTGGACTTCAACATACACCCACCCATTGGAAAAAAAAGAAAAAAACGTTTACGTAGTCCCTAACTACAGTGCAAACGTGCTACGAACGAGCGATTTCCCTCGTTATAAAACCCATAGGGTGAACTACTCAACCGATCGGAGTTCACTTTTACTCGCGGGTTTTTTAAGAGGCAATACGCTGTGGAAGATTACTTACTACCTTATCACCAAGCTTAGTTTACGACTGTCACACACCAAAGTATAAATACAAAGAACAGTGGAAAGCTCATTAATTTGACAAAATAGTAATCTCTTGCATTCCACGACTAAAGTTTCGGAGTCCATCAAAACGTTGTTGGGGATATTTAGCGAAATTATATTCTACTTAACAATTTTTCTAAACGCGTCGATAGTAAAACGAGGAAAAATATAATAATAGTAATATATTGCATCTTGTAGCGTGACTGAGAAGGTGTCAGAGCACGCTGAACTTGCTAACATAATTAGGCACCATATCTTCCACTATGTCACACATTTGATCTACTATCACGTCTGGACTTTAAAAGATATCATGACTCTCTGAGTTTGTTTCGATGTTTCTTCTCAGAGATCATCAAGGAAATGCGGGCGCCATATAGCAATAAAAATTCAAAACATTGACTTATAAATGTAGACACATTTATAAGTCAATGTTTTGATCTTGTATAGACATACAAGATCTATTTACAGGAATAAATATCATTTATCACCGTTTACAGCTAGGCTGGACCCGTTCGAGAAGTTATTTTCAAATTGCGCAATAGAAAGGATCATGTTATTTTATTTCTATAATAATTTACATTCAATACCAACGTACATATTATATTGATATTTGTTAAAAACTCTTTCAACTCCTCCGAGCCTAAATTCAATATTGACTAATCAATTTAGTAATTCAATATTCAAGTTTAAACTATACAAACTCACACATTAATGAAAATCTTATTCGATTCTGAGTCTCGATCCAAGCAAAAACTCAATTTACGTTTTCGCTAAGCGTTTAAACTTCAACATCGAATCAATTTCAATTTATAATACAATTAGGCACAGTCGCAAATAAATAAAGCCTCGTTCTAATTGGTGAGCGAACACATATTAATGCGAGCAAAAGAAATCTATTTATACAAAAATATTTTGCCGCTTGTAGGTAGGTTGTAAGATTTACCGTGGGAGAGCCATGCTTCGGCACGAATGGGCCGGCTCGACCGGACTTGATACCACGGCCTCACAGAAAACCGGCGTGAAATAACATGTTCGTTGTGTTTCGTCGAGTGAGTGAGGATACCGGACGCCCAAACCCCTTAAAAGGGCGGCAACGCACCCGGAACTCCTCTGGTGTTGCGGGTGTCCATGGGCGGCGGTAATCGCTTACCATCAGGTGATCCGTCTGCTCGTTTGCCCACCCTAGCACATAAAAAAAAAAAAAAAAAATCACTTGTGGACGGCTCGACCGATTTGGCAGTTTTTTTTGTTCGATTTGAAATTGACAAGACATTAAGGTTTGTATGACAGACAATTTTGAAAATTCCCACGGGATTCAAAAATATGAGATTACGTGTAGCACAGCACACATAATAGGGTATAAATACAAAATGTGTTTCTTCTTATAGTCTAGCGGCAGTCATTAGCTGACTCATCATCCTTAACCCATATATTGTCCCACTGCTGATCACGGCTCTCCTTTCAGAATGAGAGGAATTAGGCTATAGTGCACCACGCTGGCCTTATGCAGGTTGGCAGACTACACACACTGCAAGAAAATGTCTAAGGATTCCTCACGATGTTTTCCTGCACCGTTTAAGCGGTCGATAATTAATGATTAATAAGCACATGATTTTGGAAAGTCAGAGATGCGTGCCATGGATTCGAACTTTTACTTAGCAGTTCAGGGATCATAACACTACTAATTTATCACTCATAAACTAGCTGGTTCGACCAGGAAAGTACCAACGTAAAGTTACCCACGGAGAGAACGGGAATCCCAATAACTCTAAAAGTTCCTGCAGTCCACTGGTGTTGCAGATGTTCATGGGCGGTGGTGATTATGTACCATGAGGGAACCTTTGCTTGCCCTATATTAAACAACTATTCTAGAGGTTGTTCATCCACATGTGTTTGCCACCCTTGCAATGCAGTAATTTGTACAGTTAATTGTATTTTCTTTTTCTCTTTAATTACATTTTATTATAGTTGTATTTTTTTTCTTATTGACTGTTAGCTGCTTATTATTCCTTACTAGCTGTTCACTTGCGTCCTTTCCCAGGATGCAATCTACCTCCTTGCCAAATTTTATTAAATCTGTTCAGCGTTTTAGACGTTAAAAGGTAACAGACAGGCAGAATTACATTTGCATTTTTAATATTAGTGTAAAGTATGGATTTGTGTCGGTATAATATACCATGAATTTCTTCTGAAAAAAAAAGCACCTTTTTGCCTTTGCATTACCAATAAACACTAAGCCTAATCTTGTAAACCTTAAAATTTCTGACTCCTAGCTCAAAGCAAATAAAAGTAGCAAATCCCTTTGATCTTGAAATATTAATTGATTTTATGAAATTGTGAATATTAATTACTCTGCCACGGGGACTTTGATTTTTAATTTAGTCAATAATTTAATAAGATTTTGATGTTACCGATAAATTACAGCTGTTTAAAATAATATATAATTACTTAAAGTTTATTTGGAATCATCGAGCAGGATTGTGTGTATGATTATGCATGGTACCTAATATATTCATAAATTACTGCAAGTTTACCTACAGATCATATAATAATAAAAAAATATAGATAGCGTTTATAAACGATAGTATAATTTTTGGATACATGGTTTCTATAATATGTATGTAATTATAATGGGCTGTTGAGATACACTACTAACATACGGCAAAATTTTATAAAACCTACATCACCCAACCCGCAACTCATACATAATTTATTATTTATGATTTTTCGTTTTTCCGAATCATAATTCAAAATAAAGAATGAATTACACAGCTCCCGCATTAGGGAACAAACCTTGTGTCGTGGGGGACTTTAACAAACAGAAAAAACGCCCAGACTCGAAACAAATAAGTATTGGTACAAAGATTTATCTCGGTTGCGAACCGAACCCACGACACCCGGCGCAACGGTAGTGGCGAGATAACAACCTTAACCGCTACGCCAAACAAGTAGTCAAAGTCTTATTTAACTCCTACATTATGTATAGTTTGTATATTTTGTAAATATACAGAAAGAAGTAGTGGTAGTTCATTCCTAACACGCACCATCTGGCTCTGGAATGAACTACCTGCTGCGGTGTTTCCCTTGCGTTATGACATGTCCTTCTTTAAAAGAGGTCTAAAAAGAGCTCTCTACCACACACAGTAGGCGACGGCACAGCTCTGTCCCCGACGTTGCTGATGTCCATGGGCGGCGGTAACCACTTACCATCAGGTGGGCCGTCTGCTCGTCTGCTACGGTAGGCAATAAAAAAAAAAAATGTAAGTAATATTTTGGTAAGTCTGTTGTAAATAATGTATTAAATCTTTGATTAAATGCTATTAACTCCTTCATCCATTTTATTTTATTTCTTAGGGACAAAAAACAGTTACATGCCAAGCTTAGCTAAAGATTCTTAAATTAAGGATAATACTTAGAAGTACAGTTATACATAATCTATTCCATATTTATATTAATATACATATAACCCACACCATTGTCCACAAATTTACAAAATAGAAGTTAAAAGAAAACAGACATGCTGTGTGTATCATAAGATACTATTACAAAGATATTAAAAAAAAAGAGAAGAACTATATTCAAGAGGTTAACAACTCTATTGCTCTCATCTTGAATCGATGTTGGGAGAGAGCAAATATGTCAAGCTCCATAAAATGAGTGTCCATAACTTAACATCAAATTTTTCAATACAATTAAAGTTGACACAGTTACAGTTACTGACATTAGCGTACCGTGGGAAATAATAAAATAAAAGGCGAAAATAAAACGAATATTTACGACACATTTTATGTTTCTCATTTTCCATTAATGAAATTTTTTTCATTCACGATATGAGGGAAAATGAACGTTATTTGAGCTGAAATATGACCCACCATATGTTCTCGGCGGCTTTCCCTGTAATTGACTTCTCCCTAATGAAACGCGGCTCAGACACACCCCTGTGTTTAGCATTTCTGTAAATTCTATATATTACGTGTTTTGTGCTTATAGTAAATATCTATAGGTACGCATAAGATGTATTAAACGCAAAATTTGTTTGTCGTGTAAAATATTCTACTGCATCATTTCCCCTGAGTGTAAGTGATTTTATCAGGCTGATATGAGAAATAGCAGTTACTCTCATTTCACAGACTTGAATTATTTTCTGTGTATATAATAAAAATAATGTATATAGTATAATATATATAACTGTCAAAATTAGATTTTATTGCGCTATTTATTAAAAAATCAATATCACCCAATGTAAAACGAAATTAAACCATATTCGATCAATATTCATTATTTACAGTTATTTTACGGTGCAAATATGAAAGCGACGGTGTTATAAAGAAATGGGTGTGTTATCTATAAAGCTAAGCATAGTTATGAGAAAATTATGATCCTGTTGTTACCGAAACGAAAGTAATCAACAACAGTTGTATAACTTTCATTTATTTTATCGCAAACTATTTACACGGTTTTATGTCCGTCAATAAAATAAAATTTAAACACAACTGAATGCTCTTCTCCACATATCTCCTCCCCATAAACATTAATGTAAAACCGGAAAATGGTCGAAATGACATTAAAACGTTGTGTTTCTTTTAGAAATCTTTGTCAGCTTCATAATAATAACAAAAGGGCCAGGTGAGAGCTAATAAACAGAATGGCTTTGTCCTCTTAACGAGCTTTCACGGAAAGACTTAGCCGTGCAAATATAAATAAACTGCTATTGTTTCAGTGTGCCGGATGAACCTCTGCTTTTAGCGATCCACTGGAAAATACAGCGAACGCTCTCTGTTTATCTTCTTAATTACTGATTAGCCGATACAGACGTTTCCGTTTCTTTGCCGATCAGATGTTCCACGCTACATGTTTCATTACGTTCTATATAAAAACGAAGCAAAAAAATCATACTGTTTGTGAAAGGTTCGAATCGCATTACATCTTTAGCTAAAATGGTGATTTTCTCGTTAGCTAAATGTTAATCTGTACAATTTTAACAAATATAGCTAAAGGTACAAACAATAGGAAGCCCATTTTCACTAAAAATGAAAACAAGGTTAATAAGGTCGTCAGTCATCGCCTAATGGTCGGCTATTCACGTAATACGTAGGCATCTCATCCGTCTGTAATGCATATGTCCATTTTCATTAACCATTGAAAAGGGATCTCTCATATCCTTACCAATTTCATGATTATGAAGTGAGAGGACGATAAATTAACACCAATTTAGTTTTGAAATGTTTGTTGTAAGACGTTAAAGGGAGGGATATCTATCCTGCTCGAATTTCTCGAAAGGTTAAGTACTCCAATAAACATTTATTAATAACTGGTGAGGGTGTCTGCACCAGTTATTATGACTTAGACTATGTTTTGTGGTTTAGCGGGAAAATTTACTGTCACTGGGGGATTGCTAATCGGACTTGAATCAATATTAAAGACTGTTCCTAAAAAAAATATGGTTTTTCCGACCTAAAAATCCATCCTAAATGTACGAGTATTATAATATCTGTACCTAAGTTCTGAGACTCAGCAGCTTAATTGAATGAAGCAAGATTTTATTATTGGAAATAGAATATAATTGTACGGAACTGTGGGCATTGATGATACCAGTAGGTACCTACCTACCACTTTATTTCTGTTACTGCCTTGAACGGAGAAGTTTCATTTTAATCGTCTTATTTCTCGGTATTATTATAGGAATAAGTACATTCGTAGATTGTACATTAATGAAAAATCAAAATGTTAAATCTTATTTAATTAAATTTAACGATTAAAGATCGATTTGATCGAAGATTTGATTTTAGTGAAATAGCACTGAAATCAAATCGAACTTTATTCACAAATTACTTTGTCTCCAACTCCAACTAATAAAGACGTTAATAAATTAAATAAATAAATAAATATTCTTGGACAATTTTACACAGCACCATCTAGTCCCAAACTAAGCAAAGCTTGTACTATGGGTACTAGATAATGGATATAATACTTATATACTTTTTTTTTTGTAAATACATACTTATAATACATAGAAACACCCGAAAATTGTTAGCCAGCTCTAAGATTGATGCGTGATCCATGCGGGGATCAAACCCGCGCCTCTTGAAGCTTTAGTATCAGCTCTACTAGGCGTTTTAGTATTGGGAGAAGTTCGACAAAATCGGTCCACACTATCAAAAATTATTTCAATTTAGAATCTGTCAAAAGTATGTTTGCATTGAGGTATTATGAGGTCAGTAGCGCTAAAAGTATTTCAAATCAAGAAATGGTGATATTATAAAATTAATGTGTTTTGTGTAATAAATTAAATAATGAGTAACTTAGGTGACCACTAAGTCGGGATTTGCTGCAATTCCCATGGCATTGAGACGATAATATCGCGGGCTACACCGCGGATATTAGCTAGTCTAAACTAATAATAAGATATAGGTAATATCACAATAATAGCATTGATAGCCTAATGGTATGACGATAGGTCTAAGGTCGAAGTCTAAGGTCTCGATTTCGGTTCCAGAGCACGCACCTCTGACTTTTCGAAATCATGTGCATATTAATAAAATAAATTAATTATCACTCGCCTAAACGGTGAAGGAAAACACCGTGAGGAAACCTGCATGTCTTAGAGATTATCTCGACGGCGTGTGAAGTCTGTCAACCCGCACTAGGCAAGCGTGGCTATAGCCTAATCCCTCTCGTTCTGTGAGAGGAGACCCGTGCCCAGCAGTGGGACAGTATATGGGTTGATGATGATAATTATAATTTATTATGCTAGGTCAGTGATTAGCATAAGGCATAGCATAAGAATCTTAAATGTCTGAAAAGAAAAACCCAGTGCCTTGTAGTAGTACACCAATACCAACTGACGCTATATTCGATTCCCGCCCAAAACAAATAGTTGTATAGAGTAAGAACTCTTTATACTAACTTTTGTCATTTTTCTTAAACCCGATACAAGAGTAATTTTAGATAGTATCAGACACAGACTTATTAAAATTACAAATAAACCCTCCTCAAAAAAGAATCTAACAAAAAATATAACTTGTCTCTATCGTAATACTTCGGCAAACAACCCATTTCACGGCACTTAAGAGTTATCGTATGACACAGTCGTATGTAGTACTGGTACATGGAATATCTATTATGGGCACGTAAGCCCCGCCCGTTGGGCACACTGATAGGGGCAGACTGTCGGTACTGGTTTAGCTCTTAAGTACGCCTTGCTGGTGCTCTTAGCCTGCAGATAACTGCCCCACTGTAATGTAGGATTGCTTGAGAATCTTTCGAAAATGCTAGACTGGTTTCAAAATGAATTGCTTTTGAGATTTCTGCTGGACGTATGTTTTTTACTTGAAAGTTCACTGTAGGAAGGGTTTAAGCATTAATGTATATATAAGATGGATGGACTGGGTGAAAGGTGGAAGGTGGTGTGTACGGAAGGAAAACTATTTTTGTATGACATTTTATGCGTTGTCTGTCTTTTAAATATACGTAAGTATGCTCTCTTTACAAATCTTAACTATCTCGCTATCGACCTGCATACTGAGTAATCTTTTTACCAGGACTTGAAGTATTCTATGTAACTCACGCATGGTACGCACGGCTTAATGTCCAACAAAACCTGACCTTTCATTGTACGGAGAGCCTATACAATACGAGGTCAGCTTATAATGGAAATTATTGATGTATAGCTGTGTTTGACTGCAAAATACCAGTCTAATGGTCTGATAATAGAACAGGAAGAAAGAAAGAAAAGCAATTTGATCCTTGAGAAAAGAATAAGACTATGACTAACATATTTGTATGTAAAAAAAACATTAGTTAGTACACTAAGTACAACTTCAACCGCCCGTTATGTTTCTTTTCTCGATTTTTGTCCATCCATTCCACTGGTTGTCTGTACGAAATTACTCTTAGCGATAAGACCGTCAATTGTACACTTGTAACGTTTGTGTATCTTTTACATCTGTGTATGTTCACATTCATTAATTCCAAAGTATACTAATCGTCGTGTTACCAGGACTCGAGACGCACTAAAGTGCAAGACAAGGCTATATTAGCCAGTCGAGTGTGTGTAAAACATAAGTGGCTTCTCAGAGCTGACGCAATGTAAGGAGAGCAAGCTTCTGAGGTTGATGATACCAGTATATCCCTTGGTGCTCCTCGGTAAAGTAGTGAAATTTAATTACCGTAAAAAAATATTTTTCGCGTTTTCATCACTGGTCCTATACTAAAATTTATTTGTAATGATAAGTTCAGAGGCCAGCACATCAAGCTACCACAATCTGTCAGAATTCTTTGATTGTTTTTCAACTTAAATACAAAACAATAAGGTTCATATTCAAGTTGGAAAATTTGACAGTTTTGGATAGCTTGAACTGCTGGCGTGTACAATACTCCCTTAAATTTATACGGAAATTAGAAAGTAAAGA
This sequence comes from Acronicta alni, assembly GCA_964056405.1. Lineage (NCBI taxonomy): Eukaryota > Metazoa > Arthropoda > Insecta > Lepidoptera > Noctuidae > Acronicta > Acronicta alni. The sequence goes on along the minus strand of OZ043927.1, from coordinate 6,966,781 downwards.
GGTCGGTGTATGTTTGTCTAGCTTCAAGAAATTGAGACGAAGAACATTTTTTTATAATTTTTCCCGTACATTTGAGTTTTCTCTCCTGTATTGTGGGTACTTTTACAAACTCAAATCACAGTTGCAATAATCTTCAAGCCATACAAAATTATGTTACAATACCGAAGTTTAAATCAATCTCGGCCACTGCTGTGCTTTAAAGTAACTCTTCGGGATTGCATAGAATTTGGAGAACTATTAGTTATTTGAAGATGACGAACAAGCATCTAATCTTATCTGAGAAAAGGATGCCGTGCTGCGCGTTTTTAGTAAGACTAGCTGTTTCCGCCGTTTCACCTGCATCCTAAAGGGTTTTTTGAGACAAAAGGATACCTATATCCTTCTCCAAGATCTATTCTATCTCAGTACTAAATTCCATCAAAATCTGTGCAGCGGTTTAGACGTGATAGTGTCACAGACAGACATAGTTACTTTCGCATTAATAATATTAGTAGGGAAGTAGGGATTGTATGCTGTTGTCTTGTTAGAAAACTTTGTTGAGGATGTATACCACAGAACATTATTACTCCTAGCGGAGATGTATACTTAAAAGCAGTAATCATAGCTTAGCAAAAGTGACTTTATGAGTAACAAAATGTACTCTTTGCAGTATTTATTACTTAGTTGTCGAAGTAAATACAATATATTATGAAATACAAATACATATCTAGGCATTACATTTGTTTCTCTTTCTCGTTCAATATTCATTGAAATATCGCAGCTATTTGATACAACAAACTTTATATCGCTGTAGAAAACTGATGTCGAGATAAACATGACTTTGCGTAATACATGGGTCCCTATTATGTCGCTCCGATACCGACATTTCACGTTCCACGTTCGGGGCCGATTTCGAAAAATGCTTCATCAATTTATCTGTTCCCGTTCAGTGCCTGTGATCGATGACAACGAGCGATATTTGTCAATCGTACGACATATAAAATACGGTACGCTTAAAACTTTTCACTCTCTGCATATGTTCTGAACATTGGATATGTCGTTTCTGTTTGATTCAAGTTTTTGTTGTTAACACGATTGTTTTAACACGTCAAGGAAGAATTATCAGACAAAATAGAAAAACAATTTTATTGTATGGAGGGCATTGATTGATAATGAATTACTTACCAAATTGTGTGGAGGATTCAAGGTGTTTGTTCTATGAGGCGACATACAAACTGAAAGTAAAATCTTTAAGTACCTAAGTAAATGCCCGCGAATATTGACTTCACAAACCGTCGAGAAAAATCCCTGAGGCATGCAGGTTTCCTCACGATGTTTTCCTTCACTCTTTAAGCGAGTGGTAATTAATTATGAATACGCGTCTTGGCTTGGAACCCGACACCTTTGACTTGGCAGTCCGATGGTCATATTAGTAGGCTATCGCTACTTATAATTAAAAATGGTTAAAGCTAAACCCAGATTAAAAAATATTTTCAAGAAAACAGATGGGGCTGTTTTAAAACCCGTGATTTCCTTTTAGCCAAACTTGTTAGCTCGCAGGGTGGAATACAACATTAAAACTTTTTCAAAGAAGGTAAAATAAATAGGTTTACTCTTGGAAAAATAAACAGAGACAAACAAACGTAACGATGACAAGACCTTATTTTTTTTAGCTTAAGTAAAACCTCTAGTCTAATATAAAATACAGGGTATAGTGGAAACACTATTCTTTATTTTAGACGTAAATTAGTAAAATTATGAACACTTTATAAGCATAGACTATTTGTGAACTGAAGCTCGGTAAAGATAGTATCATTTATTAGGGGCGTGTTATAATTAAACTAATCTATTGGACGCGTGTCTACCAGTATCTGCCATTTTACTTTGACACCCTACTTTCCGAGATTTTCGTAAGAAACTGTGCTCTTTACTGCAGCAGTTGAGACGTGAAGGCTCTAGTTATATTGGACATGTGTTGCTGCTTGTCTGATCTCGTAAAGGCGCCTTCTTGTGCTGGCAGCCTCCTTTAATTAATGTCTCTGAAACTACACGAGCCACACGTATTTAATACTTGGTATGAACACATAGGAAAATCAAAGTTCGACAATTTGATCAGATCTTTCAAATATCGTATCTTGGTTATTGAAGAACGTGATTGTCATAATAGTAAATCATAGGTATAAAAAAATGAAAATGTTAGTTTGTTCAAAATCTGAAGTCTTAATTGAAATATGTTTGTGGTTTTGTTCATTCTGAGCCATATCATAACGTTGGTAGGGTACCATGACTATAAGGCAAGTCAAGGAAAGTGCGATTTTTAGTCGGTACGAGTCCGAAATACACTGCCGCCTCCCCTGGTGGCGGATGATCCAATGAATAATAATAATAATATTTTGGGACATTTTTACACAACACCATCTAGTCCCAAACTAAGCAGAGCTTGTACTATGGGTACTAAACAATGGATATAATACTGATATACTTTTTTTTTGTAAATACATACTTATAATACATAAGAAACCCACAGACAGACTCAAATCCAGGACCTCTCGTTGCAGCAGTCGCGCTTAGGACCACTAGGACAATTAGGCAGTTCTAAGACTTCAAAGGTTTTGAAATAAGTGTATCTACTCCCATGATTAACGGACACAAAGTACTATCACGCTCGAAACAAATATCTGTGGATTACATAGAGATTTGGCTCAGGTGGAATCGAACCCACGACATTCGGCACAACAGTAATCGAGGTACAGTGTGGGGCCATAAGTCCAGTAGCATTTCAATTCCAAATTTTTAATTCGCTTCCACGGTACTGCGCGTATACACACATTTGTGAGTGATTTCAATGCAAACATTTACCAGTTAAATAGTATAACTACGAGAAGGTGATAATGTGTGGTTTGTCACTAAGGCAAATGGTCATTATATCGCACTCGGTCTCTTTAGATAATGATGAAAGAGTGCGTTATTCGATTGGTGCTAAATGTGTGTTATATAGAGGTGGTCGTTGAATCAATAAACTGTTTTTTTTAACGACTTTTCATTCGTCAACGAGATAACTGTTTTTTCATCAATGAAAAAACAGGTTGAAAATTTAATCTGTTAATTTTCGTCAACGGCTTATTTCATTAAAATTTTATTTAACAAAATTTCTGAGAATCAACTCTAATTGTCAATGATTGAAAACGTTGACATAAATTAACGCTAAACGCTACCGTTGAACATTCAAAACCTGTTATTAATTTAACAGTTTTTTTAAACTGTTGACCATTGATCAATAACAGTTAAATTACATTAACAAAAAAACCGTCAATGACACATGCCTAGTGTTATAGAAAAACGTCATAAGTGTGACTTCTTTTGATGCGCTTAATTTGTGAAACTGCTACTGGACTTATGCCCTCGACCGTATCATCTTCACCGCAACATCAAACGTGCAGTCAAATCCCTAGTTCTATTTAGGCATGGCACGGTCAACAGTTTAAAAAAACTGTTAAATTAATAACAGGTTTTGAATGTTCAACGGTAGCATTTAGCGTTAATTTATGTCTACGTTTTAAAATTTTAATGAAATAAGCCGTTGACGAAAATTAACAGATTAAATTTTCAACCTGTTTTTTCATTGATGAATAACAGTTATCTCGTTGACGAATGAAAAGTCGTTAAAAAAAACAGTTTATTGATTCAACGACCACCTCTAGTTCTATTCCCAATAAAACGGATTGATCAACCGCACTCCATTAATCTGCCAATGCCAAGGACAAATGTGATTGATGACGGACACGACATTACTTATGTCCTACCAACGATATCAATCACCCGTGGACCAGAAATATTGACCAATATCTAGTTATGACGTTTTATAAGTCTATTATGGATCGTGTCGGTTTCATTGGTTAATATAATGGCGCAATGGTAGATCGTTTTCCGTGAGAATAATCGATTTAATACATTCAGGTAAATAATTCGGAACGTTATTCGGAAAAGGTATACCAATCCGGAAGGGATAGGTATAGTACTCATGATAATTTATAACTTAACTATTGTTAACTTTTTATAAATACGAAAGAAATGTTTTTTTCATTATCAAACATTTCTTTGTTCATCCTCTATGCGTTCGTATACTTTAACCTCCTGAGTGAAATTGTGAAACTTTAGTGAGCTGTTATGAGCTTGTCGTTCATAATAGCTCACCGTAAAGGTTTCTAATTAAAAAAGAAATAAAGAAACCTTATAATATATTTTTTTAATAATTAAATATGTTCTATGATTATTAATTATATTATCCTATTTCATTTGTCAATTTATTTTTAATCGTGTTTTTTCGTACCTCATTGGGTTGAGTTTCTTTTAACCCGAAAGTTGACTGGTAGAGAATGTGTAAGGAAAGTGCATCAAAGTATAAATAAATGGTATGTTCACTATTCTAAACCCTCTATTAAGTGGCTTTAACTCGTTAAAGACCTTGTAGCGACATCTACCGCGCTACATGGAACTAGAACATCCTGAATCGCGCAAGCAACATTCGCAACGCAAGTTGATACAACTGCCCGACAACAACCGTCGGGCCGTGCCCCGCCAGGCAAAACACCCGCCTGGTTGGAGGATCCTCCCTTTGGTTGGAAGGGCAATACACCTCGCCTCTCCTCAACCTCATACCTAACATAATTATAGTAATTCTGTCAATTAATGTTTGTAGTCTTACGGCTCACCCACGTGACGGGTCATAAAACAAATAAGAATGGAAGCACGCCACTGAAAACTTGTTCATATCTTCAAAGTTAACTGAAACTTGAAAGTGCATTATAACTTCCACCTGCGCCAGTGAAGGCTTTAATAGGGACATGTCTGAAAGCTTTTGAATCTTTCCAGAGTTAACCAAATATTATACGGAATAATGAATTATATTAGCAATGTTACGTGTTTGCTATTCTACTTTGGTAGCCCTTTTGGCTTTAATGAGTGAGAGTTTTTCATTCGGATTCAAGTTAAACATACCATCATGCCTGTATATACAGAGGCCAGCACATCAAGCTACCCCAATCTGTCAAATTTCTTTGATATATTTTCAACTATAACACAAAATATATAAGGTTCATTTTCAATTGGGAAAATTTGATACTATTAGTATACCAAATTTCATGCAAATCGGTTCAGCCGTTTTTGCGTGATTGAGTAACAAATAAATAAACAAACAAACAAACGAACAAACATCCAAACATTCACATTTATAATATTAGTATGATATGATGATAAAAATCTTATTTACTTACGAATTAAATCTTAAAGTTCTACTTCAGTGATTACAGGCAAAAATATACCGTTCGAGTATGTATAATAAATAATAAAAGTAACATGCTTTCTGGTTTAATTTATTTTCACCCGACCTCGGATCAGTAATGGTAGCCTCCTTTGTCCGAACAGCAAAGGTTAGATATCAAGCTTTGTTTGTCATTATTCTAAAATTTTTAGCTTTCAGCTCCTTGAAAAGAACATGTTTTATATATTTTTATATATCACGCCTGTCTTCCATTTAGGCAAGACCAGGTAATGTACCTAATCTTCACCTGCTAGATAGTATCCTGGCATTCCATTGATGCATGATCTATGTTAATCAAATAGACTAAAACCAGAATAGGTAGTTATATTTGTGAGCAATAAGACATCGGTCAAACCATAATGATAAAGTCAATGTTTTGAAGTTTTAAATGTCGAAATAAACTTAAAGAATCATGGTTTCTTTAAGCGTCGAGACATAAAAGTGTCAAATATGTCACACATTCTGAAATGGCCTTTTGAAGAAAGACTCACAACAGTGGCTTTGAGTAGATCAGTCTCAGCAGACCACGCATGCATCAGTCTTTGTGTAGCTCGACCATATTATTGAGAGCTCAAGAACCCACGACGGCACCACACGACGGAACGACGCTACCACGGCGCACGGAACATTTGCGTAGGCCTCATAAAAAAATTAAAGTCACAGGTCAGGTTTTATCATCAGGATGATATTAGTTTCTCTAGCCTTAATTAGGGTTGGTACAAACGCCGCATAGATTTGTAAAGAATCTGTTTTCAGAAAAAAAAAAGTTCTATAGTTAATTACCCTATAGCCGGTCACTGAAGTGTGTGCATTAACGCATTAAGTAGGTACCCATATAAGGAAGCTGTACTGTATCTATCCTCCTAGTGCCTGATAAAGAATCCAATGCCAATCATGATAAAGAATCTCAACTAAAATGAATTTACGAGACTTACAAATTTTCCCGCACACAGCTAAAAATACTCCAATGGACTCGATGTCAGTACCAACTGCCAGCGGTCTATTTCCATTAGCCGGCAGACAGTCGGCACAATGGTAAGCAAGCTGTTAGGGCATAATGAAGGCATTGTACGTACGCCGTCCCCGCGAACGGATGACGTCATTATGTGCAACCTCTTGCCGACTCAGCTCGGCTGCCACCGATGTGATATATCGCCACCAAACCCGATTTATTGGTGTTTTGTGCGCGATTGTACATACAGTCTTATTATTCCATTAGTCAGATAAGAAATGCTTCACAGTTACTAAAGCAAGTAACAGTAAATACCTACAGTGAAAATAACAGAAAATTTCATGGTGGCTATATTTTCTCATTACATACCTAAATCTCAAAAAAATAATTAAGTATAATAGAAAGCCTATAGAAAATTCATTTCAATCAATTTTGAGCACTTTAATAACCTGTACTTCATAGTCAGCCACCATTCCTTGTGTCAGCCTCAGAATTTGGCCACCAAGTATATCACAGTCCTGGTACCTAAAAATTTCTCAGCGTGATGTCGGCCAAATGGTAAATAAACGGTACAGATTTCAAATAGATACCAATCTTTATATGTTTCTTTTTTATCCATAAACTAAGTAAATAAAACGTACCTCTATTTGGGTATGACAACATCTACTCTATGAATTTTACAGGAATCGAACCCAGAAGTCACACTGAACTGGCACACTTGAAATTTGGTAGTTTTAAATGTTGTAATAAACCAAGATAGTTCTAATAATATTAGTAAAAAAACTTTAGGAAATACAGTACCATCAGACAGTCTAGACTTAAAACTTAAAATTTATTTCCACTATGTGCTCTTTCAATAAAAAACATAATATATTATTAAAATTATTACTTTTGCAATGTTTGCACACATCAAGCGACTCCAAAACGAAGCGTAGTCAGGCTTTCAAGATAAATCACTCTTGTAAAATTTATGGGCACATTGGCACACTCAATTACGACATTGAATTTAATGTGGGCACAGATTAGGGTCGGTTCTTATTGATTTCAATATCTTATTATAACACTAGTAACTTGTGGATAGCTCTGATGGCCTAGTGATAGTCGTGTCAAGTTGTAAACAAATGCACGCATCTGAGATTTTTCAAAATGATGTGCATATTAAATAAAATATCAGTCCTGACGTCACGCCTGTCTCAGAGAATTTCTCTATGGTGTGCGAAAAAAAGTTCTCGAATACCACTGATACACATTTTAACTTTAGTTACTTTAAAAAGTAACTTTTAAATAGCATCCATTGGAATGTAAAATTAACTTTCGAGTTTTTAAGAAAAGATGGACGGGTTCGATGAAAGAATGGATGTGTACTATTTTAACAGAATTACTTATGAAATCAATTTTAATCGAATGTTTAGCTATTAAAAATTAATCTAAAGTACATTGTTTATGCAGATCAGCAGCAAAATACGGTGACGCACAAGTCCTCTTAAGGTGGCAGTATTGCGAATCTTAACAAATTAACAATACTTACAGAATACGGAAACTTTTTGATAGGATAAAGAATAACAAAAATTGTTGGCATTTAATGGTTTTATAATTCAGTTTGTTTAATTGAAACTAAAGATAAATTAAATGACGGACTTTAGACTTTCGTTCATCCCAGATTTGACCAAAATATTCATGACTAGTTACTACCTATAACTAAGTAGATATAAGTAATTAACACTAACAACACATAACTACACTGTTCTGTTCAGTTCTAATAGACACTGATATTGGTTTTATTGGTTCAGTAAGATTGGACAACAGCATTTTCTACCTGGATTTGCGGCAGATTCTTGAGAATGCTGCTGAAAAGTTCTTGCATTTTATCAAGTTCTGCTTTAAAGTTTGTGACCATTGATTCTACGTCAACGAGGAATTTCTCCGTAGAAATATTTTCTTGGTTATTTGCTTGTTTAACCGCCTCAACAATATGTGCTATTTTCTTTTTTTTTAGTTCGTTTGTCTTATCGAACTCTGCACAAATCACGGCCACCTTTTTTTCAATCGTCTTTTTAGCAATATCGACGGCCATTTTTTTGTATATTTGTCTTTCAAAGTTCACTTTTTTCTCAAGCTCAGCATCTGTTTTATTACACATGGATTTTTTTCTCTCGAAAACAACCCTCAAAAATTTTTCATCGGACTCATTAATAGTGGTGGTCATTTTGGAAAAAATCTAATTCACAGACAATTGTTCATTACAGAATTTGCTTCGAAACTTTAAGAAGCTAATTAATGAACAATCGTATGGATTATTTGCGTTTTCTTTCGATGAAGACTATTTGATATTTACATACTCAGATGACAACAAAATACACTGAATGACAGGCTACGAATATTAACTGACAGAAGATTTAGTTTTTTAATATTGCCTTATCAAAGACAATCAATACGTATTACCTACACTTTGATAACGTTTCGGGGACATGCTGTAGATTTAAAAACTGAAAGTTTTACAATTGTCTACCAATTGATTTACTTTATAAGTTTTTGTGTTCGTCTGGGTGTTTCTAATTTATTATAAGTATATGTATTTATTAAAATAAAGTATATACCTAAGTATCATATCCAATATCTAAGTAGTACCCATTCGTACAAGCTCTGCATAGTTTGGGAAATAATGGGTGCTCAATAGAATGCCGCAAAAAATAATGTAGGTATTTATTGCAAGACATACATAAATCATGGTATTTTCGACTCATATCGACGAAGAACCTCACTTGCCTTCACATATGGTCGGGTTCATGGGACTCATGAATAGTATATCGCTAGCATTTAGACCGCGACCCCTACAGGCTCTGATCCAGCGCAATTGTCAAACCGTTTCAAGGTCGAGGTCCTGCTTCGCATCCTACTTGAAAACCCTATTGTCTGCTCGGGGCAAAGGACTCCCCCATTCAACTCTCACAGGCACATGAATGTATATTTACATCACTGATGTGCTCATAGAGACCGTAGTTCTGTAGCTCAGCAGGCTCCAACAGAACTTGGAGCCTTGGAGAGCTCCATCTTGGAGCTCCCGGGATAGTGTGGTCTGGTAGCTTATAGTAAAATTATAAACTTGAAATAAAACACAGTCTTATTTGACTAATTACCAAAAAAAAATACATGCTCAGCTTTAACACTCAACTTTAAATACAACTTGAATAAGCAACAATATTTTTTTACAATGTTATGCGATATATTCCAGAATATAGAGCAACAAAACCCATTGAACTGTTTTCTAAAATCAGCGACATCTTTACTATAACATTGAAACTAAAAGGAACCTCGCTGATGTCCGTCCAAACAACAACTCACAACATTTACTAAAATGAGGTAACGTGTAATGAACGTAGTGTATAACATGTCCCACAGATGTCACTGTAGTACGAGTTCCATTTGATCCTTTGGAATAGAGTAACTGCTCAATTTCAGAAAAACGCACGTAAATAAATGTTATTTATGTCTTCGGGTGCAATACCCGAAGACATAAATAACATTTATTTACGTGTTTAGGTAATTTTACTTAGAAATGTGCGTATCTACAAAATTTTAATTGGTACTGTTTAACAGTGCAACATTTTTAAATAAGTACCTATTATAGTAGGTAAGTAAATAAATTCGTGTATACCCACTTCTATTGTACTTAGGTTGCGATTCCTACTTGACTCTATGACTCGAGAAATCTTGGCACATTCCTCTATAAGATCAAAGATATGACCAGGAGTATGTAATGATTTATTAAAAATCATTATTAAAGAGATTGTAGGTAGGTAGGTACAAGTATTATTTTTCTATATGAACAAGTAAAGATTTGAATTTAAGTTATCTGACCCTATTATGATTTATCGGGATCAGAGATCGACTTACCGTATGGTGTCTGTCTACTTTACGCATAAATTCGTAATGGCCATTTATCAATGTGAGGAAAAGGTCTTTGGAAATATATTTCATACACCCACGACGACGGAAAATGTCCTGAAAACACACGTTCTTAGGGTTCCGTAACTCCAAATGACGAAAACGGAATGCAAGCGATCACTTTGTTGTTGTTGTCCGTCCGTTTGCCATTTTACAAAGCCCGAGCTACAAACTAATAACCCCCCGCCCATTACTTAAAATACTCTTTTGTGTTGCATTACAAAACTAGGTACTATACTTTGAAATCCTATTCTAAAAAATACTATATAATATCAGCCGAAAATAAAATAAAAAAATGTTAGCAACCCTAGTTAGGGTGATCCGGTTCGGAGGTGAATAGCTCAGTCCCGGTTTTTGCTCCTCAAGGTTCCACTGCAACTTGTAACGAGGGCTACCGTTCACGTTTCGTCTAGAACTTCAATGCCCAGCACCCGGCTCCCGGGTCGATTAAACTTGTATTTAATGAGCTTGACAGTGAAAGTGTTAATGGATTCAAATAAAATTCACTATTGACCTTATTAAATACTAAATATGTTACTTAAATACAACATTTATTTACAACATATACATAATAATGTATCATCACACCGGTAAGCCTAGTGGTATGACCATTGGACTGCCAAGTCGAAGGTCTCGAGTTCGAACCCAAGGCACGCACCTCTCACTTTTCGAATTCATGTGCGTATTAATAATGAATTATCACTCGCTTATACGGTGAAGGAAAACATCGTGAGGAAACCTGCATACCTTAGAGAGTTTTCTCGACGGTTTGTGAAGTCTGCCAATCCGCACTAGGCCAGCATGGTGGACTATAGCCTGAACCCTCTCAATATGAGAGGAGACCCGTGCCCAGCAGTGGGACAGTATATGGGTTGATGATGATCACACCGGTATGCCCAAAAGGCTTAGGCAGAGGTGTACTGCTGAAAAAACACTGGTCGCGGTTATGTTTAGGTTAGATAGAGGGCAAGCCTATTATAGCCATGAACCAGGTACAAATCCAAACTCCGAGTAGCTACTGAAAACCCAATAGTACATGACTCAACCGGTGGGTATCTACATTTACCACGGGTGCCACGATGTTGTCACTGCCGGAAAAGAGACACTGTGGTATCAAAATTATATCGCAGCATGCATGTTACCGCCGCTGAGAATTGAACCCAGAACGTCTACGTATACTATCCTGAGATAGTGACTATATGCTTAACATACGTAGTACGGATATACATCATCTTCAACCCATATACTGTCCCACTGCTGGGCACGGGTCTCCTCTCTGGATGAAAGAGATTAAGCTATAGTCCACCATGCTGGCCTAGTGCGGGTTGGCAGAATTCACACACCGTCGATCTCTGAGACATGCAGGTTTCCTCACGATGTTTTTCTTCACCGTTTAAGCGAGTGATAATTCATTATTAATAACCATAATTAAATTTTCTAAAAGTCAGAGATGACGATATTATATAAACGAATCCATTACGAACTTCCTCATTAGTCTAGTGGTCGTAAGCGCTTGAGGTTCTGGATTCAATTCCCAGACTAACTAGCAAAGCGCTATTGAGTTTTCTATTGAAATTCTCAGTAGAAGTTCGGAGTAGGTATGGATCTGTGAGTAGCCCCTTAACGTTGACCTAAACATACCGGCGAACTACGGGTTTATTACATTAGTACACCTCTGCCTGACCCTTCGGGGAATACAGGCGAGATGGTAATTATGTAATGGTATGAACTAGAAAAACACGAATAGGGACTATTAACTATTGGTATTTAAAAGTTACAGGTCAAATCTATTCGTAGAAACTAATAAAATTACACATAAATCATCGGATTAATTTGACACCGTAAAATAAGGAATTTTATTACCTACAACGTGTTTCTCAAAAGTTTCTCCGTAAAGATTAACGAATTGAACAATGTCAGGTGACATTTCTAATTTTATAGCCGTTGAAGGACTTAACAACAAACAATAATTTAATACCAAGTACCTAATAAATAATCCTTAAAAAGCTGTAAAACGCTGGTATTACAACAATGTAAGGGATATGAATTTCGAATCTTGCAGGTAGTCATTTTAGGTAGGAATACCCTTTTTAATTATTATTGCTACTTTTGGAAGTCCTTACGGAATTCCGCCACCCGGGGAAGGTGACGGGCGTGTCGGATTCCACCGGTAGGTACCTATACCCAGGCTACTTCCAACGAATCATTAGAAATCTTATAGGCATGGTATAACTTGATTCCACTTTATTCTTGTAGTGCATCTCAAGTTTGATAGACAATAGTAAATGATTCTAGAGTAAGTACTTTAGCCATATAGCAAGAAAAACAGGTGACAATCTAGTTGCAAACTGATTGCAAAGTATAAGGAAGAAGACAACGAGGCCGCAGTGCCACAAGATGGAAATACCAGATCCGTAGCTCACTCTCCATCACCGTTCATGACGCCATCCAGGCAGCGGGTGACCAGATGGCAAAAAATCATCCGCGATAAAGTTCTTCCTAGGGATGGTTCGACCTTCAGCATTGAGGAATATGGCTTAAGGAGGAGGAGGATTAAATGATACGGCACCCTCAGTACCGAAAATATTTTTTCATTTATACTTGTAGATTTCACTATCATAAACGAAACGTCGCGTGATTCGATCGAATATGTTAGTTGCGTAAATGTCACCGATCCGACCCTCGAGCGTTTTATCCTTATTACGGCTCCTTAGTAAATTACTTCTGCTGTCTTGGGATGATAAAGAGCCTCCCACGAGTGACCATATAAGTAATTATCCAGATGCCTATCATATATATGATCTATCATTATGTATCAAATTATGTGATAACTCCTAAACTATATTTGTAATTTGTGGAAGAAAATTAAATATTTTTTATTGTTTATTTTACCTATACAAAAAATAATGCTTATTTGTATGTATGCGTTCCTATACCATTCACCAGACATTAATTAAACTTTGAGGAATTATTTGGCCCGCCTGGGAAAGGTTATGACTAAAAAAAAAGCAAAATGTAGAATTAAAGGCATGTGTTGTTCCAACGACACTTTAAACAGCTAGAGCAAACTCAGCTTTTTAATTTATTGCACGTGTTGCCAGTTACGTACGAAGTTGCACATGTTTTAACACACAGCAAAAAAAATATTATACACAAACATATCGGGTTGCTAATGTGAGTACTTAGGTATTTCTTGACGAGGCGCATTTCTTGTACAGGGTGGTATTAAGTGTGTCGTAAGTTCCGCTGACACGTTGAAGCAAGATTTTAATTTTTTAAGATATTTAATTTCGATTCTTTACTTCAACAACAATACAAAATAATTTCCATTTGGTAAGGAATCGGTGTACCTAGTACCAAAAACGAATCCTGGAGTAATAAGCATTATAGAAACTAGGGTCATAAACCATAGAGAGAAGTCCGAGATCCCGAAAGACCACAGCTTAAAAACATTACAAGGATCAACCTTAGTCAATAAAAGTCGAATGTAATCCTGCTTCGCCAAACGGGCGGGTTGCAAAAATATAATTACATTATTATTATTAGCATCGACTCAAATTATAAAAACAAACAGACAAAAAAACTGAGGAGGTTCTCAAGTCGACGCGTATATACATATTTTTATTGTTATGATTATTAATCTTAATGTAATCTTGACTCTGTAAATTGTTACTTTGCGCTACAGCCATATTCAATATTTTTAAAAAGTTACTCGAGGTCTTTATTTCTAAGACTACAATATTCTCGGTGGCGCATGGCGCTTGACTATCTAAGTAAATCAAGACACAACGGAAAATGGTCCTTTAAATCGGGGGGAAAAGGATCAGTCCAATTTTCATTAGGTTCATTACATTACCTACCATTAATAGTAAAGATTAACATCAATAAAGCGGAATTCTATACATAGCAAAAAACAAAGTCGCTTCTCGCTGAGATCTTTTAAACTACACAACGGATTTTGATACGGTTTCACTTTTATATAATTTAGATAATTCCACACATACTCGTATTTATCACTACATAGTATAAAACAAAGTCGCTTTCTCTGTCCCTATATCCCTATGTATGCTTAAACCTTTAAAACTACGCAACGGATTTTGATGCGGTGTTTTTTAATAGCTACAGTGATTCAAGAGGAAGGTTTATATATATAATACATGTATGTTATTTGTACATTGCACCCGTGCGAAGCGGGGGCGGGTAGTTTTACATAAATCGTTCCGGAAGGTTTATATGTAAGGTTTTTAAGCGTGTTATTAGTACAGACGCTGGCAAAACTGTCCAATTTTCCCAATTGAATTGAAAACCTTATAGTTTTGTATTAAAGTTGGAAATTAATTTAAAAATAATTACAAATTGTGGTAACTTGTTGTGCTGGCCTCTATACATTGCATCCGTGCAAAGCAGATCACTAGTTATTAATAAACTATTTTTATTGAATTTGCATTAACTTAAAGATTTATGCTGTGCCAAAGAATGAAATTTCAGGCAGGATTCAACATTTGGCTCCTTACTTTTCCACTTTCCAAGACCTGTTCTTAGAATAAGAGAAGCATCAATCATCATTTTATTTTTAAATTGATGAACGGCGCATTTCTTATATTTTTCCACAATCGAAGTACAAAATAGGTTCGTTCCCTATTGCATGGGACCGAAACATACTGGCGAACTTTAGGTGTTCAATTAGTACACTTCTACCTAAGCCTTTAGGAAATACAGGCGTGATGGTATGCCGAAGTCCATAATCTTTTGCTGGTATTATGGAAGAGGCAAAAGATTATGATAAAGGTTAATCAAAAAACGAAATTAGATTACGGTAACCTCGTTTTTAGCTCTAGGGAATGTTCCTAGAATCTAAAAGAAAATATAGTTACGTTCTCACTATCCGCT
Organism: Acronicta alni; assembly: GCA_964056405.1. Lineage (NCBI taxonomy): Eukaryota > Metazoa > Arthropoda > Insecta > Lepidoptera > Noctuidae > Acronicta > Acronicta alni. The sequence continues at coordinate 6,951,695 of OZ043927.1, read as the reverse complement.
TCGTTGAAATACATAGTCTATCTACACATTACATTCACGGCTCACAGAATTCTACACCTACGCAGTTATCAAGAGCAATATTATATCTTCATACAATTGAATATCTCTACAAAAATTACTTATTAGAGAACCCGAAAATTCAAATGGAATATCCTCTTTAAGGTCACCTTCCAATAATAGAAATCAATTCTCCAATTTATTTGCTCTAATAGGTACTATACCTTAGTACCTATTAGAGCAATTTGTTATGTTTTTTATTGAAATTTTTTGACACAAAATAATGTATATTTTAATGAAGTTAAGTTCCAATGCTTTACTAAAAATAAATATGATTTCATCTATAGTAGTCTGGCTGATGTGATTAGGGTATTTAAAATAAATTATTTTTCATGAAAAGAAAATTCAAAACGCAGACAAATAATCTTTTTCTATTTTGATAACAAAGAAACATCGAAGGTAAAATATAATATTTCAGATATTTGGCTGTATAATTTACAACATAGTATAGGAATACTATGTTGTAAATTATACAGCCAAATATACAACCAATAGCACAGTAGCACAGTAGCACAGTAGCCAAATATACAACCAACAGTAGCACAGGCAGGAGCCTGTGCTACTGTTGTTACACCGTACTTCGCCTGTATGGCGAACATTAATTTGGATTCAAATCCAAGGTCCGAGCTGCTCATGAGAATTTAATAAAAGAAAACATTACACATACACGATATTAAGAGAGGGCGGGCATAGTGGGAGTAATTCAACTCGGAGCTGCCCGACTGGGAATGTACCTCCACCTTGCAGAATATCAAAGTGACATAACACAGCTTCGAGCTGTGTTGTTTCTAACGTTGAGAAAGGTTGCCAGTGCTCCGAGAGAAAACGTTGTGTTTGCCGTGGGGGGACTTTGACCCTTATACTGCCAACTTATATACCTCTTTGGATTTATAGGATCGGCAACGCGGAAGTGACACCCCTGGTGTCGCAAGCGTATATAGGCTACGGTAACCGCTTACCATCAGGTGGGCCGTATAGTTGTTTGTAAATAAATATCATTGAATCCTGGACCTCACGCTCGGCAGCCAGGTTTTCGACGACCAAGATATTAAACCAGGTTCATCATCATCATCATATCAGCCACAGGAAGTCCACTGCTGAACAAAGGCCTCCCACATAGACTTCCACAAGCCGTCTGCATCCAACGACTTCCAGCGACCTTTATCAGGTCGTCCGTCCGTCTCGTTGGAAACCGACCCACACTGCGCTTTCCGGTTTATTTTACTAATATTTATTCTATTGCTATGGAAATATCTAAAATACTTGAAAGGCATGAAATGTTTGAGCTCATGACTTGAGAACGAGTCGTTTGTGGCTCGTGAATGGTCGGCCTCATTATTTCAGAAGAGGCTTTTCAAACGAAATGGCTGCTGCTATAATTATTATGACGTAAAACATTTTAATGATACATATTCAGAATTATTAGACTGTAAGGCACTGAAAAAGCAAACTACAAAGAACCGTCCGTCCTTTGTCGTTTTAGCCACAAAATATTATTCACCGTAAAGAGGAAATTTGATATTTCTGTGTAAATTTTATCACAAACTCAAGTATAAAACAAAAAGTAATCAAAATTAAAATTAAGTAGGTATCTACTTCCAATTTATCTTGAAATTAAATTTATATTCGGGCTTGGTAAATCACTGTAAGAATTTATATTTCTTCAGGTACTTTTCTATCTATAGTAAACATATAAACAACACAGTAATATTATTGAAAATATTTTTTGTTAGAAACAACACAAGAAAATTATTGTTTGAAGACTGGATTTTGATTCATTTTTCAAGGCACCTACAAATTACCATTGGACATCTTTTCTTTTTTTTCTATTAATTATTTGCTGTTGTAGTGTCAATGCATTGTGATCGCCACTCGTTGCGTTAGAGACTTAGAGTTCACCGCTAAACACTGCGGCTACTATAAACTGCAGGATTTGCTTGGGTGTAAGCTCCTTTAATTCATCTGGGCTTACTATTGTGTTTCCCCAGGCGAGCACTGCGCTTGTGCATTCCCTAGGAGATGAAGTGGCGTTTTATCACATGTCCTAACCATACTATGATTATATTATTTATTTAACATAACATACAGGTTAATACAGAAGTGTACTCTAAGTACAGCCACAGTTCTGTTTGGGTCCCATGTAACACCGGGCACAATTCCAAACTTCGAGCTGTTACTGAGAATTTCATAGAAAAACCCAATAACACTTTGCTCGACCTAGGAATCGAACCCAGGACCTCGTGCGTAGTAATCACTCTTAGGTAGTAGGCCCTTATTAGCCTAGTGGTCTAGGCTAATGAGGCAGGTTATTTATTATTTATTTTAATAAAATTCTAATAAAAATCCAGCCAATCAATCACTTGCAGCGGTAAATCCTCAGATGAATAATCTATTTGCAGCCTAACACCAAAACAGTTTATATGTGCAAATCTCATATTGCAAAATGATAACAACCTGTATACGGACACCAGTGAATAATAGCTGATATTATGTTATTGCATAAATATCGTAACCTGATGACCCGTATCCAATTCGATGTTCTATGAAACGCTGGCTAATGAGCAATCGTTGATTATGCAGACCTCAACAGATAAAAATGTAGAGTATGGAGTTGACTTATGAGAAATTTTCGTACAAGTAACTATACCCGTTCCGTTTAAAGTGATGATGTTGAAATTGAAACGGTTTCCGTTGAGTGCTGACACTACTTTTAAGAACTAACCGCCGCACTCAGAGACGATGCCTTCTTTCTTTTGACGAGGCTTTTCCCAACTATATTTGGGTCGACTTCTAACCAGATGCGGCTGAATATCAGTATTTTACACGAAGCAACTGCCGTCAGACTTCCGCAACTCAATTTTTGGGTAATTTGCACAATGTATACATAAATTATAGAGGACTTAGTTCAATAGTTCTCAGTTCATAGACACAACATAGTTCACAACTATGAACTGAGAACTATCTGTCGCACTCAGAGACAACAATTAACGTAAAAGAATCATTAGCTAGGTCGCAAGCGCAACTGCTGAGTTGCGTTTCAATTTACGATTCAAGCAAATTTTTGGGTTTTTCTTATTACATACATGGAAGATAAACACACCAGTGAAGCTGACCTGATATTGTACAGGCTTTCCGTAGACTGAGAGATCAGATTAAACTGGAATAGTATGGCCCGTTGCGTAGCTGTGTGACCGTGAATTTTAGCCCCCCCCAGCGCACTGACAAAGTATTAAATGATGACTTACAAAAACATATATGATGATGATGATGATGATAATTATGATATGTATTTTCTTTTAAAGACACTGTTACGAATCAATGTTTTTAATACTAGATGGCGCTGGCTTCTTAGAATAAACACTCGAACAAATTGTATTGTGAGTTTACGTCACCATAAAGACGTAAATTCACAATGCGAAGGCAAAATTCAAGAAAGAGCCACAGCGCTTTGAGTAGACCAATCCCAGCCGACACGGCACGCTTGCATCAATCATTTTGTAGTTCGATTATATTAGAGGGAGCTCAACAACCTGTTGCATGACGATACCAGATCGGCGGAACTTTTTTTTATATTACTAAGGTGGCAAACAAGCATACGGCCCACCTGATGGTAAGCGGTTACTGTAGCTTATAGCCGCTTGCAACACCAGAAGTATCACTTGCACGTTACCGACCCTGTAAAACGAAAGAGGAATAGTTGGGTTGACAGTATAAGGATCAAAGTCCCGCCACTGCCAATACAACGTTTCGTCGCGGAGCACTGGCAACCTTGCTCACCTTAAGGAACACAACACAGCTCAATTTTTTTTTTGCGTAAGCCTAAAAAAAGTCTCAAAGCCACCGGACAGTTAAAAACTGTGCATGTTTGTATATCTGCCTACATACTTAAACTTAAATCGGAATAGAACGCATTGTTAACAAATGATCCCTAAACCCTTATCTAATACATTTATGTGATTGGACAAGCTCTCGAAATGGCCCTGTCACAAACAATAAATCGGTTTTGGTACTGGAACCGACAGATTTACTTCTGCTTATATTTCAATAGAAATAAAACGCGGGTGGAACGGAAGAGTCCAAAGAAAAAATCTTTCGCACACAAATCTTGTTACCAATTGAAATGTTTGCGTTCAATGAAGGTCCAGTTTAACAATATGAAAATGTTTGTAGCTTATCAAAAGTACGCCTGTTCAGTTTTAGCAATTGATGAGTTTGTTTAAGCGTCCGGTATACCAAATTGGAGGAAATAGGTCCAAGGTCCTAAGGTGTCTCCTGCCCTTCGAACCAATTAACAGTAAGTATAACTCGTAATTCAATTGTCTTCACGACAATAATCGAGGAACATCAAAGTAGACGCGTAGTGAAATAATTTACGAATATTGTTTTACTAGGTAGTCCTTATAATGGTGCTCTTTGGACCAATCTAAGATGGAGTCTCATATTCAGATTCAAAGTGTAAACTTACGCTTTCATATATCAAAAGAACAACGGGAGCAATTCTTCCTACCCTCCAACAGATTTCAGACATCTCATTCAAAAGGTCTACTTAGTTAGTAGATATTTTTAAGTTTTGACAACATTCTTTAAATGTGGGGTTTATGAATACTATTTTGTTTCCATTTAATAATGATCACATTCACAGTCCATGACTGTTGAAGGGCGGGAATGCGGTCTATACAAAATCCCAAAAGGTCCCTTCAATGCAAATTTGACATAATGGAAGCACACATTTACATAATGATTCTATGCCATATTAAAATATCCGGTCCTGTAAAGCATACACACACACACACACAAAACTGGAACAACTCGTATCTATAAGCATTACAATTATTGTTCTGTGCGGGAATCGTGCCATCTGTTTTTAGGACATTATACGGGTCACATTTATTATTATTATTGAGCCGTTGTAGTCCCACTGCCTACAGTGGGACTTTATCCTCACAAAGGCCCCCCCACGAGGATGAGGAGGAATGGAAGGAGGTTTCCATTCCTCACGGTTCAATGCTATTTTTGGGGCAATCCTTCCAAAAGAAGTCAAGCTCGACCCGCCGGACGGCCCGCCGCATTTTTTTTTGACGAACATAGTTCTTATCTCGCGGAGGGACTAAAGGAGGGACCTTTAAAAAACTTAACCGGACTTGGTGGCGAGGCACCGAATGCCTCCAGCCAGGGGCAACTTATAAACTAAGGAACACAGCTAACGGCGTCCCCTGTGGGGCTCGGACCTCGGCTTAAGGCGTTGCTGGGGGGCAGCTAGGGACGGCTGGATCTGAGTTTAGGTTAATTAGGGGTGAATTTAAAGCTACTGGCTCGGCACGGGCCGGCTCGAACAAGGGACGGGGAGGGCTACTGTTAAGGGGTCTTCGCGACGGGCCTCGCCGGTGAAGACGGTATATCGGGCAGCGTTTGTGTGCGTGTCTTTTGAGAGTGCCTCAATCACCATAGCGCAGGAGTCAAATAAAGTGACTACTATTGGACTCCTGCACTAGGGTGATTGAGTCGTCAGGGTAAGTTAGTGCGTGCCTTGGGCGGCGCATTCTACTTATCTGAGAGGGTTTGTGGTCTACGCTACTAACCACAAGTTGAAGGGGGGCCTGATCGAAATAACGCTTAGAGGCGCGTTTCATGTACTGCTTGATGGTGGGCAGTTTTAAATCTGAAGTTCCCTATTGCGCACGTACCTCGGGGCGCCCGTGGCTTTGCGCATAAAACGGTTTCGGGGGGTCTGTATCCTATGGATTGTGGGTCTTTCTATGTGAGCGAATACGAAACACGCATAGTGGGACGACACTCTCATGATGGGACGGATACACATCACGTAAATTCTCACCATGAATTTAAGGGAGAGTTTACTGCGAGCAATGAGCATGCTGTGTAGACGACCGAGAACAAAGGCGGCGCGCGAACGCACCGTCTTTATGTGCTCTTGGAGCGTAAGTCGGTAATCTAAAACCACGCCCAAGTATTTGGATTTATTTTTCCAAAGGATCTGTTGGCTGAAGAGGGAGATGAGTTGGGCTTGAGCGGAACTCTTGTGAAAGAGAACTGCCGCACTCTTGGAGGAATTCACCTCGATTCTCCATTTCCTGAACCAATTGCCGAGGGCATTGACCGAGGTTTGGAGAGTTTTGGTGATATTTGTGAGGCTAATGCCGGAATAATAGATCTAAGCCGTATCGTCAGCGAATAGCAACTGCGACTTGGGTCTTTTTGGAATATCGCTGGTGTACAGCGTGAAATGGAGAGGGGAGAGCATAGGCTCGGATAGGATGGGGGGACGAGAGTTTGCCACGCTCTATGCGATATCGAAAGTTGCAATTCGACAGAAAATCTGGAATGATGAGCACGAGACGGCCTGGCACGTTGAATGCGTACCTATAGCTTGTAAATCAAGCCATTGTGCCAGACTTTGTCGAAGGCTTTCGCCACGTCGAAAAAGAGCATACCAGTCGTCATGCCGCGCTGGTAATCAGCGCTGATATGTTTGGACTGTTTTTACGAGACCTTTTTTTCCCTGTTACGGGAGTGAATCCGTCAGAGGATTCGGAACTTGAGCTCGAGCTCAAGTTCACTCCAAGAGGGATGCCTCGGACTCTGAGTCACGCGGTGCCGACGTATCCATCGGCACCGTTTGGTTCGGGGGCGGGGCCACAGAAGTTGACGCACGTGCATCAATATTCTCGGAATCTGCGGACAATAGGCTTGAGAACCTATTGTTCACAATGGGGATCGGGGAACTGGACAATAAGCCGGGGTCATAAAAATGAGACTCCGGGCTATCCGGAGAATCATTTTGTTTGTGCAGGTGTTCCATTGTGATGTGTATGGAACATCTGCGTCCGGTGAGGCCAGGCTATCGAGGATGGAGGCGCGGGCGGGGTGAGGGGCTAGCTCACGCGGGAGCTTGGCGTGTGTATCTGTAGCTACCTTGTACTTGTACCCTAGCTTGTCTCCAATCTTATTGTGCGAATGGGTTCCTATGCTCTAGTACCGTACTAGTACGATACTAGAGGAGCTGAAAAAGAACGGGGTTAAAGCTAGGGTCGACTAGGAAACCCCCCAAGGCCGGTGGTCCTAGCTCCTTCCGATTTTTGCTTTACCCAGAAAGGGGTTAGGGGGTGTATCGGGTCCCCCACCCCACTCGGTTTCGTTGACACCGGATGGTTTCCACTAAGGACGGCCCGCCGCGCTGTTGTCTAACGTTTTGTGGAACCCACTCGGTACATACTTTCTTGGGTTATACCTGTCTTTACAATTGGCTTTTATTATAGTGGTATTTATATGGTTTATAATTGTATAAATCTCTTGTATAGATATAGACAGACGTACAGTGCGCAAGAGATGGTTCAGGCCGCTAAAGCCATCTGCGCTTTGACATAAAAAGTATAATAAATTATACACCGTTTTAACTCTCAATGATATGGTGATCGAAAGAAAGAAGAATGACAATTATTAACGCATGACAATTATTAATGGGCCAAAGGCCATTGTCTCAGTTTTGATACGGAGTTGGTAACTAAGTGCCAACATAAGAAAAAAATAATAATAACTAAACTATAAACATTACAAACAAAATATCAAATAGTAAATACGATAAATTAAATTAATTTAAGCCCTAGGTTTAAATAAAAGAGAGGGATGAGCATCGCGTGAGCGAAAAAAGGTTAGAGCTCAGCATATTGCTGCGGTGATGCAACACCGACAGAGCTGGTTTTCAGCAATGACCATTATTTAATATTTACACTCAATAGAAAGAAGACTATTAAGTGTAAATAATAAATTATGAAAAATGATATTTATTTTTGTAAATAGTCTTTTACAAGTCCATATTTTACTTTTTATTAAGCCAGATGAATCCGACATTTCCTAACTGACCTCTGAGACGAAACACCGAAATAAACTCATAGAAATAGAATCATAGTCTCTTTTAAAGTCCAGACATAGGATATTAGCAAATATGTGAGTGTTACAATTCAGTGCAATGAATGTAATGGCCTTTTGAAGAAAATGCCATAGCGGCTTTGAGTATACCAGTCCCAGCCGACGGCACGCATGCATCAGTGATTGTGTAGCTCAACCATAATTTAGTTTGTAAATTCCTGGTTACAATTGTCAGATTGAGCAGTGTTATTGAGGTTTTATATGCAATTCTTAGTGGCTCAGAGTTTGGATTTGTTCCCGGTTATTAGACCCCCTTTTACAGGAGATCGGCGAACTGTGGGTGCACATTCACAGCACACCTTAGCACACTTCTGTCTAACCTTCGGGGAATATAGGAATATCGTTTTTGATACGTATCTTTTATTAATTATCACTAGGATGATTCTTTATTACTCCAAAGCCTGAAAAGTTTAAGAACTCCATTATTAATATTGATTTCTGACATTACGCGAATATTATACGTTGAAATAAAACTACCATTGTCCATGGTCACGAGTAAGACTACCCGTGATCATTAGATTTTCAACTTTAATACAAATTGATAAGGTTCGTTTTCAATTGAGAAAATTTGACAGTTTTGGATAGCTTGACCTGCTGGCGTCTGTACTATGGGTACTAAACAATGAATGAATAATACTTTTAAACTTTTTTTGTAAATAAATACGAATAATACATAAGAAACATCCAGACAAACACAAACAGTCATGTTCATCACATAAATATGTGTCCTGTGGAAATAGAAACCACGACCTCAGGATCAGCAGTCTGACACTCGAACCACTGGACCACAGACGTTATCATCTTCGTGTTTTTAATCAAACTGCTTAGATATAAATATAATTATCATCAACCCATATACTGTCCCACTGCTGGGCACGGGTCTCCTTTCAGATTGAGAGGGGTTAGGCTATAGTCCATTACGCTGGCCTAGTGCGGATTGGCAGACTTCACAAATCGTCGAGAAAAATCTTAAGGGGCACAGGTTTCCTCACAATGTTTTCTTTCACCGTTTAAGCGAGTGATAATTATTGAAATAAAACTACTTTTTACGGATTTTATAGCGTTATATTGGCGTTTAGTGGTGTAAAGGGTCCGAAACCTCGGGATTAATAATATCAATATAACGCGATAAAATCCGTAAAAAGTAGTTTTATTTCAAAGTATAATATTCGCGTAAATGTCTGTGATAATTAATAAGATATTAATTATTAATATGAATTCGAAAAGTCAGAGGTGTTCCTTGGCTTCGAAGTCAAGACCTTTGACTTAGCAATCCAATCCAATGGTCACATCACTAGGCTATCACTGTTTATTTTCTTTACGTCTTATTCATCTTCATAAAGGACACAAATTGTAAAGCTTATTTTTTTTTATCTCAATGTAAAAAAAAACCTGTTTCCATTATTCAATTATGATCCTTATGTGAATGGGAATCCTTACGTTCCAGCTTTTTATGAATCCTCAAAGTTCAAGGGTACATTATTTGTTGTTAGATATAGGGCTACCTAACAACATCTCTTTAGTAACGAGAACAGGAATCAATTTATTTTGTTACATTATAAGCTAAAGATATCAGAACATATATAGTCTTTTTTTTTCTCTCTTACACTCTTAGGAATGGTGTACCAGTTTCTAATTAGGTATTTTAGGCTTTAGGGTTTCACCGTCGGCATTATCTTTTATCCGATTAGCTAATCTAAACCTTAATCCTGCGGGATAGAGGCTGTAATGCACAGCCAGGTTTATTTTATTTCATCTTGTCATCCCACGTATTTCGTTGTACATTATAACAAAATATTCTTTTTGTAAGTAGCACGATTTATTATATTTTTTTTAGCTTTAGAAGCAATCATTCCCAGTTTTGTTGTCGTACTTGACTTCTATAGATATTTCTAATGGTCGTAAATACAACTCCTACGCTAGAGGTCTTGGCTTCGATTCCTAGGTAGAAGAAAGTGTTATTTGTTTTTTTTATGAAATTCTTAGAGCAGCTAGTAGTTGGTATTTAAAATGAGGCAGAGGCTGTTTAGATCCCAGGAGTAGGCCTAGGCAGAGTCTGTTTACATCCCATGTTATAAGGGGTGAGCCTGTTGCCATTAACCGAGCACAAATTCATACTCCGAATTGCTACTGAAAATGTCATAAAAAACCCCAATAACACTTTGCTCGACCTGGGAATCGAACCCGTGACGTCTAATGTAATTAATACTAAACTAACTTTATAAATCCAACTGGATATCATAAAGATTCACTACGAGCAGGATTCGAACCTGCGGCTTCTGGTTCAATACACCGGACGCTTATGATCACTAAGCCATCGCGAGTCCCACTCGCCAGGTCCAAATTTTCCTTCACATTCTGAATTTACGCCTTTATGATGATGTCAGTGATATCTATTGAAAAGCAAGTTTTAAGAGAGGTATTGCTTAGTGGGAGTAATTCCACTCTATATCATTTTCTGCAAGGCGGAGGGCCTTGCAGAAAATCGAAGTAAAATAACACTGTTTTGAGCTGTGTTGTGTTTCTTACGGTGAGCAAGGTTGCCAGTGCTCCACGAGGTAATGTTGTGTTGGCAGTGAGGGGACTTTGACCCTTATACTGCCAACCCAACTATTCCTCTCTCGTTTTAAAGAAGGAAGAAAGAAAGTAAATTTATTGATTACACACAATCCATAGGGTCGGCAACTCGCAAATGATACCCCTGGTATTACAAGCGTCTATATGCTACGGTATCCGCTTACCGTCAAATGGGCCGTATGCATGTTTGCCACCTTAGTAGTATACAAAAAAAAAGTTACTTATCTTCTCAAAAATAACTTTATATTCTTAGCATGGAAAATACAGAAAAAATTTCACAAGTTAGTAAATTATGTAACTTACTAACTTGTGAAAAGGTAGGCTTTACTATGTAGTAAAGCCTACCTGAGCAGTGATAGCCTAGTGGTATGACCATTGGACTGCCAAGTCGAAGGTCTCGAGTTCGAACCCAAGGCACGCACCTCTGACTTTTCGAATTCACGTGCGTATTAATAATTAATTATCACTCGCTTAAACGGTGAAGGAAAACATCGTGAGGAAACCTGCATACCTTAGAGATTCTTCTCGACGGTTTGTGAAGTCTGCCAACCCGCACTAGGCCAGCGTGGTGGACTATAGCCTAATCCCTCTCATTCTGAGAGGAGACCCGTGCCCAGCAGTGGGACAGTATATGGGTTGATGATGATGATGATGATGAAAGCCTACCTTTAACTGTAAAATGTTACAGTGCCATTGGTTTCACTGTACTAATATGACTCATAAAAATAAGGTGAAGCGTATATAATCCTTAGCGTTACTAACAAGTGCTTATGATTTACGGCGTTTTGACAGGCATGTAAAATGCAACAAGAGAAACTTTGATTTTATGATCTTTTAACAGGCGTAACGGGAGTCTCCAGATAAGAATTACATTGTGGATTATGGAAGTTGGAACCAGAGTTCAGTATTTACTTGAATTGCGTGGTCATTGACCCTATTTGTGCTGTTGATTGGGAAGACTAGGGTTAAATACATTCCTGTCATAGTCGGGGTGAATATCACCAATCATGACTAAAGGGCTGGGGAAGGCCAGTGCGGTTTTTAGCCAAGATTCAAACATACCATGAAGATGCACAACAGAAATAAAAATAGTTAAACGAGTTCAACTTAACAATTTTTTTTTTACAAATTAACTAGAAATTTTTAAAAATGGTTGTAATTTAAAGGTGGTAATTTTTAAAATAGGTATGTATATTAAATCTACACGGCGAATACACTTATTTTAACATATTTCACTATAAGACCAACACTGAGATATCGAAATAAATACAGTTTCATGCATTTTTGAATGAAAAAGCTGTTTCTTTTTCGATATTTCAGGGTTGGTCTTCCAGTGACAGTTGTTTATATTCATGAGTAGGTACTTTCACCTCCTGAAAGGTTAACAGTGAATTAAAAATCCAAACGTGGATATGTTGTTACGTTGTTGTTGTATGGCCATTATAAGTAGGTCATTGAGATATAAAACAAGTTACATTTTACTGTAACTTTTCAAAAACATAATGTAGTTGACATGCACAAAGGATTCCAAAATTGTCTTTTTATATGATTTTTAATTTAGGCAAGTAATTTTTTTGGGTCAATAAATTAACCCAGTCCCCAACTTCCAATCCTTTCTTTTTTTCATAAACTATATTAATAAAAAAAGAACAAATAAATAATGTTGCTCTTTTATTAACAAACATTTCAAAACTTGCCAGCCTATAAATTACAATTTTAAATTAGACACTCAAACAATCCTTCTTTGTATATAAATATATTGCCCACTTTGATAAGCATCAAATTGCTACAAAAGTCCTCTTGTAGCCACAAAACTAAACAAATAAAAGCTACGAATATTGTCTTTGAAATTTCAACTCTAATACTATAATGTTAAGTTATGTTATGATTAATTAGCTAAACATTCCTTGCCATGCCGTCCCACCAGTTCCTGCTCGTACTTTCATGTATGTATACTACTTATGTATATGTATGTGTAAGAGTCGGAGAGAATGCCGGCGAAGTCAGAAGTGAGCCGCGATACGATTGCGGCGTCAGTTGGTCGTCACGGGGCATACAGAAAGTTCACAGAGAATTCGCGCCAAATTAGCGCTTATTGCATCGAGGTTAATAGTAAACGCTTCCCTTCATTTTATTTCCGCGTGTATTGACCCCTAAGGTTAATAATTTGGTTTCTATAAAGTTGAACAATTATGACACCGATATAAGTGAGGAAGAATACATCACTTCAACACTAATATTAGGACTAATCAAGTAAATTCACCATTGAAAAACGATTACAGAGACATCTTGTGTGAGAATATTGAAGGATTTCATGCTGCAATAAAGAAGACGACCCAACGACGGATCTGTAGAATTAACCAATACAAGCAATCAGCCAACTTTAACACAACCAAGGACGTCTGTCAAGCCAAGACTACAAACTGAATCCGTAGCTGTAAGTCTTCTATACTCGATTGGATATCAACTTTTCCTATATCTATCCAAATTATTAATTGTTTTACTTTCTTATTGTTATTTTTTGATCCACATAATGGCAAACGATTACCAACATAATCATCATGAAAATACATCAACAGAAAAATTAATGAACATGATACCTAAGTTTAGAGGAAACACGAATAACATTGACAATTTCATTAATAAGTGCAACGCAGCATGTCAGTTGGCAAACGATGTACAAAAACATATATTGCTACTCTTTGCCATTTCTAGGCTTGAGGGCAGAGCGGCATTATTCGCGCATTCTCGAAAATTTACTTCAATGACACAATTTTTAGAAGAAATGAAATCCCGTTTTGTTATAAATCGTGACAAACATGTCATTTTTATCGAAATGCAAAACAAACAGAAAGGATCGATCGTGAGCCACATTAAACATTTCAAAAAATTAAGAGACGAGCTACTCCGTACCGATGGACTAAAAGATCAATCGGATGATTTTAAGAATGGGTGTGATTTCATAATAATGCACCTTTTTATTATAAGTTTAAAGCCTCATTTTCACTACAAATTATTGCGAATTGATCCGCAGAATTGCGAAGAGGCTTTCTTAGCTGCACTTGACATAGAAAGGCACGGAATGTAATGTAACGCGATAATCAGTTCCTTATGGAACAGAAAGAACCTAATCATGATTATTGCCTTATCAATTTTTTCTGACCTATTTTTTGTAAAAGGCCTTCTACACTGTCGGGACCAACCGCTGACCATCGTGTCCTTGATCGGGTTGATGTAAAAATGGACAGTGTAGAAATCGGTTGACCGACCAATATTTGGTTGATGTCAACGGCCTTGGTCGTCAGGGCATCCCTCGCGACAGGCTGCGTCCGTAGTCGACTACGACCGTCTAGGACGCTGGCCTACGACAAAAATCGGTTAAAATCGGTTATCGATTTTCCAAGGACACGATAGTCGTAAGTTGGTGCCGATCGTGTAGAAGGCCTTTAAAAACATTTTGTTTTATTTTTGTATACAAAATTAATTATTTTTTTAATTTTGTATTCATCTTAATGTAAACACGATAATGTAAGATTATATTGTTAGAATCATAGTTATTCTGAATTCTTCTTCTCCTTTCAATATTTTGAATAAACTAAAAACCTTGTAAAGAAAATAAAAGAAATGTAACTGATCTTGTTCTTCTGTTATTAACTTATTATCCACTGCCTACTTGACATAATGCAAACTTGCGTAAGACCTCATCTTCACTTCAAGAAATTCTCTTAGACGGGCAGGTATCATCGTGAGGATACCTGCCCGTCTAAGAGAATTCCTAAAGGACCTCCAGCGTACTTAGTAGTCGCGCTAACTTGCACCAGACTAATGAGGGAATTCCATCGTTTGCTCCCGATAAAAAAAAAATATAATTACCTACTACTGATGTATAAAATAACGTTATCACAAAACAACAATGTCAAACGATAATAATATATTATAATGCAGTAAAGGTAAGGTCTAGTTTATACTTTCATAAACTTTTAATGACGCCCACAAAATTTATTATTAAAATTAAGTTGTGCCCTCTTTTCCTTTGTTATTCCAACAACAAAGCTCAGCGTGTTAGCCAGAGTTCGATCTTTGTGTTGTTAAATCAGCTCAAAAGATGAAATCTATAATGGATCCCTAAAATTAGGAGTTAAGTTAATGTGGAGGAGGCAGGGTATGTCGGATTTGTTATCACCAAAGCCTCACTTCCCATCATTTGCCGTATAGTCATGGCCATGGGTTCTGTGAAATTAAAAATAATGTAGAATAAGCATTTATTACAGATTTTGTGCACTAAAATATATGGTACAGAGGCCAGCACATCAAGCTACCCCAAACTGTCAAATTTCATTGATAGATTTCCAACTTTAATACAAAGTAATGAGGTTCATTTTCAATTGGGAAAATTTTACAGTTTTGGATTGGTTGACCTTCTGGCGTTTGTACCTACATGATCAGTCTCTAAAATTTCCACCGTTGATAGTACACATAATTGGTACTATATATAATTTTTAAGTTACGATATGTAACAATTGTACTACTAAAACTTATAAAATCTGTCTCAGCATCCAAGCCCCGTAAGAGGCATTTGTTGTCCTTTTTAAGATAACAGCGTTTAATTATAACTAGCGACCCGCCCCGACTTCGTACGGGTGCAATGTACTACCTTATAACATGCATATATTATACATCAATATGTCACTCACAAAAATAATATATCTTTCTATTGGTAAAAGAATTTTCAAAATGGGTTCTGTTGATCCAAAGATTACCCCCTACACCCTTACAAACTTTACCTCTATAATATTAAGTATAGATAAGTTCTTAGTAGTTAGAAAACGTTTCTATGTAACACGATACTCTTATTTTAAAGGTAACAATATATTGTTATTATGATTGGCAAATTCCATTGTATGCAACCTGAGCTAAGCTATCAAGTTGCGAACAAGCTATGTGCTGACGTCTTGTTCGTTCGTCACTTGAAGGATTTTTGCAGCTACGTAGCCTTTTTAAATTATATATGAATGATGAATAGATGATAATACCTATTTTTTTTTTTTGTTTAACGTATGGAAAATCCTTATGGACTATCCGCCGCCCGGGGAAGGCGGCGGGGTGTGTCGGACTCCACCCAGAGTGGGTGACCTACCGACTAAAAACCACACGGTGTTTACAGCTCACCACCTTAGTGCCGGGGTAACGGGAGCGGTTACCCAATCATCCGCGACATAGATGATAGTACCTAGCTGGCAAAACCTTTTTTAGATTTAATCTTCTATAATTTATGATGCTTGTTTTTGGTTTTAAAAAAAGGGAGAGTACCTGCTATGGGAACGGATATTGTTTACTGTGTCAGCACAAACAGTGTGTGCGCCCCGCGTGGCCACTCAGGAGAGTCGGTGTTATGACGCATAGGAAACAACACAGGTGTAGGTACCTATAGATTTAGTGATGGACAATCAATAAATAGTGTACGGAAATAAGTGTATCATTTCTCTCCACACACATACCCAGCACACACCTTCCTTCTTTACACATTTTTCCTTCGCTAAAATAATGTTTTAATCTTAACATGGAAAATAAAAAAGAAATACAAAAAGAAAGTATCTCTATTTTAAGAGTGTCTAGATTCCCAAGATGTTTACTTCCAAACTTCGAAGTCGGATTCCTTTTAGTATTAAAGCAGTAAAACAGTGTCAGCTTATGGATATTATTACCATTTCTTCTTCTTATTCGACCGCTAAATAAGTCTGTGTTCGAATCTAATTTTCATTCCAAACACTTCACTTCAGTTTTCAAAATTTCACTTCAAACTTTAATTAAATGAATGTAGGAAATAATCTTAAGGAAACCTGCGTTCTTGAGTCCTGACTGACTTTCTCGCAACAGCGGCATGTGAAGTCTAGCTAACGAGGTTTTTTTTATACTACTAAGGTGGCAAACAAACATACGGTCCACCTCATGGTAAGCGGTTACCGTAGCCTATAGACGCTTGCTACACCAGGAGTATCTCTTGCGCGTTGCCGATCCTGTAAAACAAAAGGGAAATAGTTGGGTTGGCAGCATAAGGGTTTAAGTCCCCCCACTGCCAACACAAAGTTTCCTCGTGGAGCACTGGCAACTTTGCTCACCGTAAGAAATACAACACGCTCAAAGCAGTGCTACTTTACTTCGATTTACTGCAATGCGTAGGTACTTCCCAATCGGACAGCTCCAATTGAGTGGAATTACTCCCACTATGTCCTACCTCTCTTATTATATCACACCTCTCATTCTGAAAGGAGCCCAGTGCCCAGCAATAAATAAGTAAAGTCAAGCAAATAGAACACCCTTTCAGTTTACAGTAGGTACCTTTCCAACATTGTATAGGATCATATCAATTTTTCCGTATAGACAGATGCGTCCATTTTCCGTATAACGTGACTAGACTAGATAGTGCCCTTTCATGTCACACTCGATAATGTACACAAGTATAATAAATGTCCAGTCGTGTCCAGTAGCTGCCAACACAAGGTCAAGGTCGCGCCACCCCTGCGTAAACAAAAGAACTTGTATCAAAAGGAACAGTATCTTTCTATAGACAATACAGCCATATTTACCATGACGCCTGTATTCCTGTGTATGCATGTTTTTTTAATTTACTTTTTTATAATCTCTTAACCCAATGTCTAATTAAGTCTTCACATTCAGTATAGCCTTAGTATTCATATTTTTGAACTAATATTATTTGTAATAATTCTTTAATAGGAAATATGCATGTTTTTTTTTAATATTCACCACCAAAAAATTAATAAAGTTTTTTTTAAATTAAATTCTTAGTTACAGAAATGTCAAAATATCTTTGTTTAGGGCGTACTGCCAAGCATTTTACACATGCAGTTTGTGGACCAGATATACGCAAAAAGCGTACAGCGCTCTGCGCGTACAGTACAACAATGCTTTTAGGATGCTGTTGTCGCTGTCACGTTTTTGCAGCGCGTCAGAAATGTTCGCAGCAGCGCGTACTGACGACTTTTTTGCAATTATGCGTAAAAGATCCGCATCATTGCTACGTCGGGTGAGGGTCAGCGACAACAGTCTCCTGAGTATTGTTGCTAGCAAGACTGAGGGCCACTTGATGGGGCACCTGTGCGCTGTACATGTGTTGTTGCCAGATGCGTCCAGACTGTAGTAAGTAACTGGTTTTGTGTTGTTTGTCGTTTGTTTGTATTGTTTTGTAATGTTTTGTTAAGTATTGTGTCTATCTATGTCTAAGTCAATGTTATAATACTAACATAGTTTAAGCGATTACTAACAAACCCTATGGGATATTGATTGTCCTGAGTTAAATATCAATAAATAAATTAGTTAAAAAAATATTTTTAATCAAAAATATTGATGAAGGTATAAAGTAATAAAGTTTCTAAAAAAATATATTTGAATCATAGCTGAATCACAGCATATTCCCTATTGTAATCTTGAAAATCGCTATCCAACGAATAAGGTAAGAAGCGAACCAACTATAACACAAGTATTTATATTACTTTCCAAATAGGGTCTGGTTGCTAAATAATAACTACGCTGATCAACCGAATCGCAAGATTAAGCTGCGCTAGCCGCGGTCAGTCTGTGGATGGGTGACCATTGACCACATTGTGACCCTCCCGTGCCTCGGGGAGCATATAAAGCCGTCGCTCCTGGTTATCATTCGAAAAAGCCTGCAACCAGTTTATCCTCACGCTATAGGTATTGCCCAGAAATTGGGGTACGGAGGTCTGATGGTAGTTGCTTCATGATAAAGATTGATATTCAGCCCCTTCTTCAGTGTACAATATTAGTTCAATACGACAAACAAATGGCAAGGAGTCTCCATTGACTATTGCTCCTACCCATACTATCTAACACTGGACTGAGTTACTTTCTTTTTGTAAATATTCAAAGGTATGAAAAAGTGAACGGACCTTGAAGGACAAAGCAGCAAATTTTACTCAAAGGAAATATTCCTTTATTTTGCACAGTAAGTAACACTACACTTACTTGAAAAGTTGCTTACCTGGGTCGGTCCGTTCTTTCTAAAGTTCGTTCTTTATAAAAAGACACTGGACGTACATAGTCACCAATTACAGGCAAACCAACAAACACTACGTAGACACTATAACATTATTAATAAATTATTTATTCTTATTTTAATTCTGCTCTCATTTCAGTTAAATAAACAATTGAAATTTAGATAATTAAACAATAAAATTAAATAAAATTAATAATTATTTTTAATTAATAAATATTTCAATATTAAATATTTATAAGTGATTTGTAAAAGTAAACAAATCCCTTATTTCGAGTCGGACTCGCGCACGAAGGGTTCTGTACCAATACATATAATAATATCACGTTTATTGCATGGGAGCCCCCTTTAATATTTATTTTATTCTATTTTTAGTATTTTTGTTATAGGGGCAACAGAAATACATAATTTGTGAAAATGTCAACTGTCTAGCTATCACTGTTCATGAGATACTGTACAGCCTGGCGACAAACGGACGGATGGATGGACGGACGGACAGCAGAGTCTTAGTAAGGTCCCGTTTTTACCCTTTGGGTACGGAACCCTAAAAATTACATTTTCTATACTTAAAAAATGGTAGTGTCAACTGAAGAGTAGACAAAACTCTTATCTACGTCTACTAAATATTCTTGCACAATTTTACCATCTAATCCCAATCTATGCTTAGTTCACAAGGATTCGAACCCAAGACTCTATGCTCAGCAGTGCGCTGACGTTCAGTCCACACGACTGGTGTAAATACCTCCACTGCAAGACTATAAGTAAACATAATTATAATCCTTGTAAGCTGTCTCCACTGGCGGTGTTTATCTATCCGTGTAATCCCGTGGGTATTTCCTTAAATCCCGTCTAAGTAGGTGCTTACGTCACAAAAGCGAAACGATCTTGACTTGGCGTTGATAACACAACCAGGAAATGTTCTTATTATACATTTATATTATGTATACTAAACAGCGAAAAACAATTTTGTCCCCTTAAAGTCAAATTTTCAAAAAATGCTGAATTATTTGTTGTATAGTGATCGATGGTCCAAGTGTTAACTTTATGTTTAAAGTAATTTCATTTTCCATACAATTTTCTTTCGTAAGGGAAAGAACAAAGAAAGATGTCTTTGTTAATACATAGGTACCATTACGTAATCTGCTAGTAATCTCCTGGGGGGGGAGAAGGGGGCGACCAGACACAAATCTAAACTCCGAGCTGCTGCTGAGAATTTCATAGAAAACCCCAATAACACTTTGCTCCACTTTGGGAATCGAACCCAAAATCTCTAGTCGCGTTTAGGATCCCTAGAATCTTCAAACCCCATCCACCTTCAGATACCTAAGAGTAAAACCTTTGTGTGTTTAGGCTTTGAGTGGTAATTAGCTTTATGTATCTGTAGAAGAACATTATTAATTTCTCGCCCAATAAAATTTTTTGTAGGTAAAAAGGATTAGTCTGAAAGTTTATTATCAGTTTCAAGAAAAAAATATTTTAGTTCTTTATTTACGATATTGGAGCAAAGGATATGAGCAATATCACCGGTCATCGACTAAGAAACTAGTGACCGTATCATTCAACCATAGAGTACCTACCTACCTTTTTGCGGATCTCATATACCAAAGAGATTTAAAAAAGTTACAAAGCGTAGTTTGGGAATATTTTCACATACACACCTGTATTTCCCGAAGGGTTAGGCAGAGCTGTACCAAAACTACCAATGTTCGCCGGTATTTTCAGGTCTCATTTATTAGAGGACGAGCCTACTGCCATTAACCGGACAGAAATCGGAAATAGGAGCCGTTAATGTACTATAAAAAAACTACTTACAAAAATAGTTTGATCGACCTCGGAATCGGACTCAGGACCTCGCGCCTAGAAGCCGCGATTGCAACCTCTAGACCTATGAAACGCTTATCTATGATATTCCGAGAATTGAACGCGTGCTCATGACTATGTGATTAAATTACACGCTTGCAAACATCAAACTTCTGAACTGTTCGTCGACATAATTCGGTAACATTTCAATAATTATGCTTTTGTTTACTTTTGAATATTCGCTTTGTATGATTTAATTTATCATATTACACGTGCCTACAAGTAGCTATTGAACTTTTTGTAATAGCTTCATGACCTCATTTCGTTTCGTTTAAATATTGATTGTGTTATTTTGATAACTTCTGCTTTTAACAGACATCAAAGAGGAAGGTTCTCAATGTATGTTTTTGTGTGTATGTTACGCGGTATCTTCACCTATTTAGACTTTTTCTTTTTACCTGATAGTATATTGTAATATTCTCACGTTTGGTTGTTGCTTTCATCGGTTCTTAAGATACACCACAAATTGCTTGAAGTTGGATAATTCATGTCGTGGTTGAAAATCAGTGGGCCGACAAACACCAGGCATGTTGATAGCGAAACTGAGCAGCATGTGGAGGCTCTTTCAGTGCACCCAATAAGTCATTCACCCTGAATTAATTGAGGATTAGGACAAGGAAAAAACAACGGAAAAATACAATACGTATCCAATTTGAATTTAGAATATTATTTTATTTGAACTGACAATCCAATATAATTCGATTCGAAACTTAAATTAAGAAGTTCGAAGAATTGAATATAACTAATTGATACTTAGTAGTTACATATTTTTTCAAAAACATAACATTTCTTATCCTCCTCTATCCAATTACCTTTTTTATTTTTAGTATCATCAATAACCTAAGTTTATATTTTATGAACGGACGGATAACTAAAATTAGTAGAATACTATGATCAGCATATATTTGATTCCTTGTTAGGGTAACATTGAGGATAACCATGGCAGTTTCCCAGTATTTTTAAAACTCTGCCAGTCATACAGAAATCTTCCTAACACTAACAAAATTAAGGCTAATAAAACTAAATTAGCAATATTAATGGGACTTATAGGCATGACATCGTCGTTTCCACAGATGTTCCCTAGTTGTATAGAGCTGATCTGAAACAAGAAGGACATAGTCAATATTTATATTTATATCTCATAAATTATAAAGAGTATTAATCATAATACAGTAGAAAGTGGACAACATGCTTTTTTTTTTTAATATTACGAAAGAATCATTCAATTTTATCTTCACAAAATTATTGTTTTTCCGAATGATATCAAATTATTTTTTTCTTGGAAACTGAACAAGCTTTGACTGTATATCGAGATAATTAAAACAATAAAGAGACGAAAGGACCTTGTAGGTACTAGTTTTTATTATAAACTTTTGCCCGTGACTTC
This sequence comes from Acronicta alni, assembly GCA_964056405.1. Taxonomy (NCBI): domain Eukaryota; kingdom Metazoa; phylum Arthropoda; class Insecta; order Lepidoptera; family Noctuidae; genus Acronicta; species Acronicta alni. The sequence continues at coordinate 6,929,838 of OZ043927.1, read as the reverse complement.
GTCTGCGTGGACTTTACCTGGGTAAAAAGTATCTAGTCGCTAATTTTTTTGAAAAATTCCAAAATTCCTACGCAATTTTCTTATTTTTCTTTCCGTAAGAACCTTCTACAAAGTTCTACAGAAACCTTAAAAAAAATATTAATGAAATCGGTAAAGTCGTTCTCAAGTTATGTCGTAACCATTATTATAATATATAAAACCTGGCTATCGAAGTGCGATACGTACTTTATTTATGAACTTTTCCCCGTACCTGTCTTCAAACTTCAAGTTTCAAGGATTCAAGAGATACCTCTTGGAAGTTCATTTCCTCACGTCTACAGCCTATAGATTACAATATATAGCTAACAAATTCAGTTTAATCAATTTTCAATGTTCCAAAGATTTATTTTAAATCTTTATAGATCTTTTAAAGACACTTTTAGAAGTCAATATTTTACATTTTTTTTAAGCTCCGGCATTTCCTAGCTGACGACCTCTGAGAAGAAACGCCGAAACAAACTCAGACAATCATAGTCTCTTTTAAAGTCCAGACATAGTATAGTAACAAATATGTGTGTTACAATGTAGTGCAAAGTCTGAAATGGCCTTTTGAAGAAAGAGCCATAGCGGCTTTGAGTAGACCAATCCCAACTGACGGCACGCATGCATCAGTCACTTTGTAGCTCAACGATAATTTAGGGAGCTCCAATTTACTTAATTACATAATATAATATACTCGTATATACTAGTCTAGTCATAAAATATTCAGATATTGTTTCATGCATCCAACGAGCACGCCTTTATTATTAGACTAATCTACATTTCTGATTAATTAAGATGATTTTGTACGTTCTGCGTAGAGTCACCTCGCCACTACCGTTGCGTCTGGTTTCGTGCGTTCGATTCACACCCAAAACAAATCTTTGTTTGATCCACAGATATTTGTTTCAAGTCTAGGTGTAATTTGTATTACATGTTTGTAAAGTCCTCGCGACACAGAGCTTGTTCCTCAGTGCAGGAGCTCTCTTTTAAAAATAAAGATATTAAGACATTTTACAGCGAAATTCTAAAGGAGCTAGATTCCAAATTAATTAGTGTTTCGCTGTCTCGGTGTCTTATTATATCTTAGGTTTTTTTTTTTTTATGTGATAGGGTGGGCAAACGACCAGACGGATCACCTGATGGTAAGCGATTACCGCCGCCCATGGACACCCGCAACACCAGAGGAGTTTCAGGTGCGTTGCCGCCCTTTTAAGGGGTTTGTTTGTTTGTTTTAGGTGATACATATAAGACATTTTATATGTACTTGTAATTAAAATTAATTGATGAAAGTTGCGCACAAAACAAGAAATTATGCATAGATGTTTATTAAGAGTTGCTAACACGCTTTTCCTAATTCATACATTATTCATGTCGACTTCGTTTAAATAGGTTACTATACTTTAACTGAACTGAACCTTAATCGCCACGCAAAACTTGATCGAAATGTATAAGAAGAGAACGTTTTGTTAGAAGTAAAAAGTAGCCTATGTCCTTTTCAATAGTCTAATCTATCTCTGTACCAAATTTCATCAAAATCGGTCCAGCGGCTTAGGCGCGAAAGCGCAACAGACAGACAGCCCAACAGAGTTACTTTCGCATTTTAATATTAGTAAGTAGAGATTTGAAAAATTGATCAACATCAAGTAGTAGGTACATTATGTCTAATTAATTTTATGTATTGATTCTGTCAACATAAACGTTTTTGCCACATTCTCTCTCTGTCTCTGCACTGTCTCTGTATTACCTTTGGTTGACTGATAGGTGCATCCACACCGTAGTTAGGTACTTTTTGTTGAAAAACCTTTCCAAATGTTACTAAGCAACATCCGATAGCAAAAAGTATTTTTAGTATAATGTTGCCGTGTTAGTTTATTTTTGCCTAACTTTTGAAAACAATGGTAACAATAGATATAGAACATATGCCGTGAAACTCGCTTGTTGTTGACAGATATCTTTGTTAATTTATTTTATTGGCGGTATGGACGCGGTGAGTAACATTCAACAAATAGTAACAGTAGTCGCCAAAGCTACAGATAGTTACCTAATGTTACCGTGTTGCACAGTGTTGCTCTACAAAAGTTAACTGTGATGTGGATGCACCAATAGATAATGCGTCTATGTACAATTATGTGCATAAGGTATTAAAATAAATCATATTTGTCTGTCATCAAAAATACTCTATCCACTGGCCTAAGTTTGACCTCTTGATTCGTTTTCTTCTTCACTTGTACAAAAGACACAAAAAGTGCCATATTATATTGATGAAGCTAAATCATATCGCATCTACTTTCCAACTCTTTGTGCTCCAACACAATGCACAATGAATAAACTGTGATCCACCGCTGATAACGCTGTAGACGTGGTAAAATGTTTGGCACAGAGCACGAAGAAACAGAGAAAACAGGAAGAACGGGTGAAGAATCTAAAGCGTTTGTATATACGCTACAAATATTGTCATACTTCCGCACGAGATGGAACTTGCAATATAACGAGAATTCGAGAAGTTGAAACGCGCAAGTCGAGTCGTAGGTAGGTATACAACAATATTGTATTCGGTGGAATGACTGTCGCGACGGAATCTATCTCACTTTAATATATTATCATTTATACATACATACATACACTCACGCCTTTTTGGGGGTAAGGAGAAACCAAAGAACGCCACTTGCTACGATTCTTGCATATTTCTTTTGCTTCGTCCACATTCATACATCTTGTCATTACACACACGCCGGTTGCGAGTAGGTACTACGCACCTGACCTTTTTGAAGAACCCCACTAATGAGGTCGGCATAAGTTTTTCTAGAGCGTCCCCTCTCGGCAGTTCCACTGACATTCGCCATGTAAATCCCTTTTGTTAGTCGCCTTTTATGCATTTGACATGTCCAAACCATCTTAGCATATTCTTCTCAATTCTCGTCACTACATCGTGTTTTAAGCCGCAACGTTCCCTAATCACAGTATTTCTCAATCTGTAATTCCGAGTTACACCGCACATACTTCGCAAGGAACGCATTTCTACAACATCTATTCTACTGTCATGTTTCTTCTGCCGTACCCAAGTTTCACTTCCATAGATACCTAAGTGATAGTGACCTCTATATTGCACTGCTGTAAAAGGCCGCTAAGTTATAAGTTCACTAAAATGTAATGTAACACCTTATGTACACTTAGTAAGCAATAAATCTTTGAATCTTTGAAGGTACCAACACACCATTGTTTATCATTTATTTTATAACAATAAACGTTCAGAGCGCCTGCTCCTTGTCATGGAAGGACTTTTGGCTTCAGGAAGTGGTGCTCCGTCGCATCCACGGACAAGTGCCACTAGAACGCGTTGTGACTAGTGAAATGAAATGAAACGATATTTTACTTCTATAATTTGATCTTTTAACTAGACTAGGGCTAAGTGAAATGTCTTACTAACATAGGCTTAAGGTTTTATACATACTGTCATTAATAGTAATATAATAATATAGCTACATGCTAGTTTATACGGTATTTGTCTATGGGCCAAAGTAGCCGGAAAATAAAAGTTATTGATATCATAAATAAATGTTGGTAAAATATTATACAAACACATTACAACCAGCGGCAATTCCTGACTGACTCATTGTTTTATCTGCGGTGATAAAATGACCTCACAATATGATTCACAAAATAATGTAGGTAGGTATAATTCGTGTGTGGATGTCCGTGAACATTATTTTGATTATAATAAAAAAATATCCTGAGCTAGCTATTAAATTATTACTGGATCCAGTGTATTGGTATTCCCTGTATGATTAGCTGTGATAAGTGTAATTAGGTGTGCTAATTTACCTAAACTTCAAAGAACAGAGACCAAAACTGGAGACTTCCTTACGACGTCATTTTTTGTCGGGGCATCGTCCCGGAATTTCGGGACATCAATTAAGTAAATCCTATAATTAATGTTATTAATACAGTTAATCAATTGAATTCGTTTCCTGTTTTTTGTTTCCCAAATTTGACGCAAAACCAATAGATCCGTTTTTTAGTGTTTTAATAAATAAAAGACAAAGTCCTCATCTTAAATTGAACATTTTTTTTAATGATGTTTCATATCACTCAAACGCTAATTTATTAGCGTTTGATGCCCACCACTGTAGTCATCGTCACTAAAAATAGGTACCTAATATTTACCGGTAGATAGCAATAGAGGGAGATTAGCAAGTACAGGGGTATAGATAGAGCCAAAGGTATCTTCCAGTTGACAATTACCGACGTACCTGTATAAGCGAAGTCTTCTTATCGTTTGATTTTGAACACCTGATGTCAGATAGATCACGAATCACTCTCTTGTACTTCATCAGTAAGCTTTGGAAGCGAGGTATGTAGTGGCAGTCGCACCGCCAGGGGTTGTCACCCAAGAACACGTGCATTAAATTATTGTTATATTGAAACGCTTTGTCAAAAGCATAGACAGGAATCTGTGAAAAAAAGATAAATAAATCGTAGAAAATTTATTATAAAAAATAAATATAATATAATCATTTCATATCATGGGATCCGCAAAGTTCATCCATGACATGGTTATATGGTACAGCCGTCGCTAGACTCCTTTATTCGGGGAGGCCTTGCCTCTCATTCTAAGCCTTCTGATCGAAGGCAAGCTTGGGGCGAGCACGCGTGCCGCCCACTTCTTAGAGAACCTTACTTATACAAACTTACAACACGAGATTATTATTTTTTTAATATTGACTAAAATTCTGACCAAGTTGATTTATAAACAACATTGTAACAAATTTACTCATATTAATTTAACAATAACTATGTATTTCAATTTGGCAAAATTGGGAATTCAAAAACTCCAAATCAGTACCTCCTTCTATAACAACCCTAACCGAAACGAACTGACATCCGATTCTGTAAATAGATCTTTTAGAAACTTTTACAAGTCCAATCAATCTTAATCTGCATAACGCTGTTATATCTGCCCACTCGTGTATCATAATGCTGCCGATAACAGAATATTTTTACTAGATACTATAGAAAAAGATTTGTAATTTAACTGTTATAAAACTTGGTAACAAGCTTACTTCTGTCTTTTTGTATTTTTTGGCATTTTCCATGCTAAGATATTAAAGTTACTTTAGCGATTTGATATTTGACCGCGGGCACGATTCGAACCTGCGTCTTCTGGTTAGGTACCTACACCAGACGCTATGACTACTCACGGCAAATTTTGATCTGGCGGGCGGGACTCGCGGTGGCTTAGTGTCAATTAATGAACACTCGCTTAAACAGTGAAGGAAAATATCGTGAGGAAACCTGCATGCCTTAGATATTTTTCTGGCAGTGTGTGAAGACTGCCTACGCGCACTAGGCCAGCGTGGTTGACTTTATAGCCTACTGCCTCTCAATCTGAGAGGAGAGAGGAGACCCGTGCCCAAGAGTGCTTGGTTTTGTTGACTTTTGATCCCAATGTAGAGATATTTGACAGGCGTCCATAAATTTATATGTTAAAAATCATCAATTAAATGGGTAATAGTTGTTTCACAATACATTTATACGTATTTACACCTAATAAAGTTTAGTTGGTTTTAATTATGTGTATCAGGTGACTTACGTAAACACGGATCAAAACTTTGCTGTAGGTAACACTAAGCGATACGCCACAGTCGTACAGCTTTATCAGTTCGCTTCAATACGGAAACAAACATGCAATGTACGTACATTGTAGGTATAATTTAATATTTCAATGAATTTGCTTTCCGTGCAATATGTTCAGGAAGGGAGCATCACGAATACGTTTATTGTTTGCCGTTTCCACACAATGTTGTCTGCCAGAGTGTAGTAATATTTATTATTCTCTAGCTATCCTTTCCGCAACCTCAACGTGTTTCGCTTCTCAACGAGACTAGATACAAAATTTTGGTTTGGAATATTGAAAATATTAACTTTTTTTATGGAATCGAAAGAGTCTTTATAAACTTTTGAATTCTGAATACGAATTCAGAATTCAAAAGGAAATAAAGACTCTCTCCTCTCTATCTTTCTATCATTTATCGTATTTTTAAAACTTTATTTACTTGTTTAATTCTTGAAGCCTCAAATAATTTTCTTTAATATCAAATAGGTATTCGGTCAGACTGGATGCGGTAGGCGGAGAACCGAGTGTTGTGGCGCGATTTGGGAGAGGCCTATGTCGCAGTGGACTGCGACAGGCTGATTTGATGATGATGATCAAATAAGGTAGGCACTATTTGGTCCTGTTCGGTTCATAACTATCTTGTCTTAAAAAAGATAGGTTATTCTTTATTACAGAAAATATTTTTTTTTATTCATAAGAAATTATGTACATATCGAAAATTAGAAGATGGAGCTTGCTTACACTAATTTAATAAAATTTTAGATCACACTAATTGAAAAATCGTAACAGTCGACATTATCGACTTCGCGAGAGCGAAACATCGTGTAAAAGAGATAAAATACGACGGCTATGAGACACTAATTAAAAAGCTTTTCTATTTTTGGAGTTCGTTAAGGAAGTAAGAAAATACAGTTAATCACCATTCAGACAATAGACTTGAAAAACTAACATGCTAAGCCTAGACAAGCTACCTAACGGTCGGATCGACAAACGAACAGAAACAAAATGTAACAGACATTACATTTTAGAACAAAGATCGGATTATGTAGAGTATATTTAAGTACCTACCTATCTAACTTCAAGAAAGTAATTCGTATTATTATTCATAATAAATAATTCATATTTCTTAAATTCGTGGCTAAAATCGTCATGATTTTATTCCGGGATTTCAAAGGAAGGTATTATTATTTGCTCCATTTCTTACTTCCTCAAAGTTTAGGTAAATATATTTTACCAATTCCGATTTGTTTATGAATGCCCAATTGTCGAACGCTTATGTTAATTCCGTACATTTTATTTCGAAGTTGGGATTTTTTTTTTTTTTTTATTTCAGATGTACATCCATAGTGTGTTAGTAGTGCTTAAAAACTATGTTAGTAACAATATATTTTATATTAAATATTGTTGGCCTGGAGCCATGCACACAATTCCAGTGCCTTACAACTGGGCATTCAAATTTGTCCAGTATGGTGTTAAGAAGGCTGTTGGTACTGTCTCTCACACGGCGCACCAGGGAGGCCACTCTCTTCCGCACTATTGTTCTAAAACAATCCGTCCTACTTTCTGCAAACATACCCGATGCGCTGCAGAAACGAGGCAGCCCCAACAGCATCCGAAACCCGTTATTGTACAGGACCCGTAGGGCACTGAAAGACCTTTGCGTATAACGGATCCACAGGGAGCAGGTATTAACATTCGAATATCCAATGAAACCGAAAGTTCCGAATATTATATTATCCATGATAATGAATCCAAATAATATGAATAATTCACGTAACAGCCTAGACCTAATGTGGAGACCGCTAGTCAAAATTTTCCTTTAGATTATAGGTTAGGTTAAATTAGAAATAAAAACTAGAATAAGGAAATGTAAAAGAATAAGGTTTACTGGCAATAAATTATTATTATTATAAAAACAACTATGCTATGCCCGCGACTTCGTCCGCGTGGAAAAGGTACTTTTAATTTTCGTTGTAAATTATAGCCTATATCCTATTCTGATATATAAATAATAATACTGTAAAGTTTCATCAAAATCCGTTCAGTAGTTGTAGCGTGAAAGAGTAACAAACATCTATCCATCATCCTCACAAACTTTCACATTTGTAATATGAGTAGGATAGCAGGTAGGATAGGATGGTAGGATAGGCCAAAAATTTAAAACACACCTGCTTCAGCAAGTTCCCGCGAAGACTCAGCACGCGGAATGTGGAAAACCACTCGGTGCCTTCGAGCTCCTTGACAGCCGATATACTGTTATTGTCCAAGTACAAATCAGCCAGTGTCTTGTACTGAGGATTGTGTACTATGGCTCGAATAGTATTTAACTGCGAATAAAAGAATTAATCTTACAAAACTTTAAAATACTACATAGCTCTTGAATCCCACTATGATAATATTTATTTCTTTACAATATGTACGTAGTTTGGAAATTCTACAAATGACATAACTCTTAAATGCTAATATGTATGATAATATCTATTTTTGTAGGTACAGAGGCTAGCACATCAAGCTACCACAATCTTTCAAATCTATTTGATTGATTTTCAACTTTATTACAAAACAATATGGTTCATATACAATTGGGAAATTTGACAATTTTGGATAGCTTGGTCTGCTGGAGTCTGTACATTATGTACGTAGAAAAAAAAGAAATTCTACAAATAGCATAGCTCTTAAATGCTACTATGATAATATATATTTCTCTTCATTATATACCTACGTAGTTCGGAAATTCTACGAATGACATGCAAAATGACAACATAATTAAAGAATTCAGTACCATATGTGGCAGATCGGACATGAAATAAGAAATACATAAGAAGAATAAACATTACAAGAATAATCTTAGCATAATGGGTCTATTTGATACTATTCTAGCTTTCTGTAGGGACTGCAGGGATAATATTTTTTTTGTAATGAGTTTCACTTTTATTAGGTAGATAACTGACTATAGAAAAAAATATTAATATTAGACATAGACACACTAATGCCTTGAGTACAAACTTTACTCGACTTTTCTCTGCCACATCGAATAGATATAAGATATTACTATCGTAGTTGCATCTTGACAGTGTATTTAGAACCTACTAATCTCACGTAACTTGAAATGAGGTAAGTTTAAGTAAAGTTGCAGACTACAAAGAGAGTATAAAATGATCCGTTATGCTAAAATTTCCTTCTCAGTTTAGAATTCAGTTTGTTTTTCGTTTTCTTTATGACTTTATTACAATTAATCTGGGTGAACTCTACCCTCCCCCTGTCTCTGTGTAATGCTGATGGAACCAAAGACATTTAAATATTAAATAAATCTATCCCTAATCCTTATCTAATCCCTTTTAAATCGCTTTGGATCATCGACTGTGTGCAAACTCATTTACCTGACATGGATTGGCCAGATCATCACACCATTTGGATTTTGGTCTGCTATTACATCATAAATATCTTTTACTTAGAAAAATGTTTTATTTTTTATTATGAAAATATGTACCTATCGTCTTGTAGCGCACAGCCACAAAACGCTACTGGCTTTCCAAAACATAAACCGTAGGTAAGTATCATATTCTCTCCGTGATCGTATAACAACATAAACAATAACTTCTTGGTATTAAGTATATATGTATATAGGTACGTAACTTCAAAGAGTTCTCAGAAAGTTTGATATTGCCAACGCGATTAATTGGAACTCGACATACAACACTTGTGCCCTATCCCTTTTAGTCAACTCTAGTATGAAAGAGACAAAGGGAAAAAACAAAACATCCGGAGTGTTGACGTCAATAAAAACATAATATCAGAAATATGTAACGAATTAGTGATATATTTGTTATTTAGCACTTTTAAAATTCTCTTCGTAAATGGTTTGGAGTTCATACTACGTTATTAATATGTAACAAGGGTAGGTCGCGTTAATACCGCAACTGTATCTTCACATGGGCGTACGTATAACACACGTACATACTAACGATCTTGTTAATTTAATTAACCACCTTGTTTCACGAATCTAAAGGTGACAAAGAAATACAAAGAAGTGTAACCCAAAACATGAATAAATAATATAAAATGGAAATCAAATAACTATAAGAATACAACATATGTATATCATATATATAGCAGTGATAGCCTAGTGGTATGACTATTGGACTGCTAAGTCGAAGGCCTCGAGTTCGAACCCAAGGCAGACACCTCTGACTTTTCGAATTCATGTGCGTATTAATAATTAATTATGACTCGCTTAAACGGTGAAGGAAAACATCGTGAGGACACCTACATGCCTTAGAGATTTTTCTCGACGGATTGTGAAGTCTGCCAACCCGCACTAGGCCTCCGTGGTGGACTATAGCCTAATCCCTCTCAATATGAGAGGAAACCCGTGCCCAGCAGTGGGACAGTATATGGGTTGATATCATAAAACATAATGCCTTCTTCCTCTCTCCTACATTGCCGTGCCCGACAGGGTCATAAACTTGTGGAATGCGATAAAAGAATTGAGTATTGACTATCGGAGCAACTCCTTTTTAAAAAGTAATGAATCTTCATTGCTCATTAATCTAGTCGTCGTAAGAGCGACTGCTAAGCTAGCGGTTCGATTCCCAGGTCAAACAAAGTCTCATTGGACGCTGTAAAGGGTCCGAAACGTCGGGATTAATAATATCAATAAAACGCGATAAAATCCGTAAAAAGTAGTTTTATTTCAAATTCTTATTGGAGTTTGGATTTGTGCCCGGTTAAATGCGAATAGGCTCTGGCCCTCTATTATAAGGGACCTAAACATTGTGTACATTAGTACTACCACTAACATACCTTTACAAAGGTATAAAAAGGATCAAATATGAATAAGGACTAAGGAAATGACAGGTTAAAGAAAAGTTAGTTTGAAAGCTGTGAAAGACGATATAGAAAAAATGGTAGGGAACGATGGGGAGACAGTTGTTAAATAATAATATTATGAATATGTACTGAGCCGGCTTTGAATAAAGAAGAATGCAGGAAATGATTATTACCTATATTAAGTACTTAAATGCGAATGGGATTTTTTTACACTTATAACAACACACCTTTTTGTTTTTTTTTTTGCATTTTCCATGCTAAGATTACAAAGTTATTGTAGCAAAGAAAAATCGACTGCGGGCAGGATTTCTAAGCAAAGTAGGTCATAGCTTCTGGTCATCTGGTGTATTGAAACAGAAGACGGTCAAGTCCTTCCCGCAGAAGAATTTTACCTTCATAACATAACAAAATACCACCACGCCTGTTTTCCCCGAAGGGTTAAGCAGAGGCGTACCAAAGTATACACACAGTTCGCAGCTATGCAGGTCCCATGTAATAGCGGGCGAGCATTTGCCGTTAACCAAGTGCAAATCCAAACTTCGACCTGCTACTGAGAATCTCATAGAAAAACCCAATAATACTGCTCGACTTGGGAATCGAACCCAAGACCTCTAGAGTAGCTGTTGCGCTTATGACCATTGGGCTGACAAGGCCCTGAAATCATTGTCCTGATCTACTTTAATGTTTCGGTAACACGTTTTTTTGGTGGTGGCAAACAAGCATACGGCACAAGCTATAGACGCTTGCAACACCAGGGGTAACAGTAGCGCGTTGACAACCCTGTAAAAAGAAAGAGGAATAGTTGGGTCGGCAGTATAAGGGTCAAAGTCCCCACTCTATCAACACAAAGTTTCCTCGTGGATCACAGCTGTCACGTTTCGTCAAGTTTGCCTTTTTCCTCCTCCTTCTAAAAATCCAGCCACAAATAGTGCGTTGTTCATTTAACTGTATGACACATTACTGATAAATACATAATATCAATTCAATAGGCACAAGTAGGTAAGCTACCCAACTTGGCCCCGTTGAGGATAACAAAAGTGTACTATAACTTTTGTATTTAAGAAGTTGTTCATAATGTTTCAAATAACAAATTATAATGAAACCCGAAACTAATTACTTGATCTATTTTGGTTTCATGAACAAGCCACACCAACGGCCTATATTGGTGAAAAATAATACACTATTAGCGTTATTAGTCTCTACAACTACGCACATGAGGTGATCCATGTCTGGGATAATCTGTATAAAAATTTAAGAAGAGAGATTTTTAACAAACAATATATATTATCTGTCGTAATTTTCGTGAAAAGTGATGATCGAAAACAGCTTTCAGTTTTCGATCTTTGAGTTGAGCTTCAAAATGCAAAAACATTCTAGTTAGGCCAGCTTGGGTTGTTAGGTTTTTTTTTAAATAAATACAAATACTCGATGCCAGTTCACTGATTATTAAGCTGCTATTTTTTTTTTTAATTACATTTTTATATTTGCGTTGTGAGCTCTTTTTCCTTTGTTGTGAGATCTTTGAGCGTAACATATTATACATAAATAATGTTCTGATATAATATTCTAAGAATTTTTGTTATTTCTTTAGTTTCTCAAAAGATACTTAAGATAGGTATTTCAAAATAGCTGTCAGGCTGGATCTATATTAAATTCATGGGTAACTTTAACTTTGCTGAGGCACCGCAGGCGTTGCGCGTAGGAGGAATACTTTACTCTCTACCCTTTTCGAGTTCTAACGTTGCTTCGCCAAACGGCAAATACTTTTATATCATTCAACCCAACTAATATTGAACATCAAAAAAAACTTCGTACCATTTTACCTTGTTGCCCTCAAGCCGAAGCGTGGTGGTCCCGGGGGGGAGCGCTGGTGGTGGGGTTTCCAGCTGCCTGTTGGAGCAGTCGACGGTTATAAGCGGGATCACAGCACCCGCTGGATCGGACACCACGTGTGTCATTGTACATGCGCAGGGATCCGGACATGTCTGTCGCATTGTCTGTGAAACAGATTGGTATTATAGAAAGCGATACATCCTGTCAATCTGCTTTTTAAATCGGCTTGTCTTAATGAAATATATCCACAAAGTTTTGCCAGGGTTTCCGATGACATTCTCTCGTTATTCAAAGAATGTTAGACTTTATCGGGAAACAGTTTCCAATAAAATGCATTACTAGGAATCTTGACTTTATACAATAAAATTCACTTTGAGATATTAAATTAAAAACATAAAAAAACAAACTCACGCTTATATTCCCCGAAGGGTTAGGTAGAGTTGTAATAATGAACACGTTGTAGGTACAGACGCCAGCAGGTCAAGCTATCCAAAACTGTCAAATTTTCCCAATTGAATCTAATTGTTTTGTGTTAAAGTTGAAAATTTATCAAAGAATTTTGACAGATTGTGGTAGCTTGATGTGCTGGCCTATGTACAATACAATACAATATAGTTAGCCAGTATGTTTAGATCCCATGTAGATATGGGATATAGGCAGATAGGAGGCGAGTCTATTGGTATTTGACAAGCGTGGTCATTATTGGGAAAATATGATCCGGTCTAGAATTTTTAATGAGTCTCGACTGTTAAAGTTTCAGTGAGGTTTTTTAATTTTAAAATTTACTTTTTTTAAAGTTATGTACCTGTAACATTTTACTTTTTTCAAAACCTTGTTTATCGACCGAAAGTGCGTTTGGGATACAAACAACAATTTAACTAACAAGATAATGAATTAAGTTACTCTATGATATTAATAGCGAATGAAAACGTTAATTAAAAGTATTTACTTTGACTGTAAACATTCAGAGGGACATTAATTAATCGTGAAATTCATTGGCATCTGACGTGTTGAAATGAATTACAAATTTATTATTGGTATTTAAATAATTTATTATTATTTATCTTTATTTGTAAGTGCCCCTTTTGTGCGACTGCTACGCTCGACCTTCGATTCCCAGGTCGAGCATAGCAGTCGCACAAAAGGGGCGTGGAGGGGATTCCCAGGTCAAGCAAAGTATGATTGGGATTTTCTATGAAAATCTTAATAAAAGTTCGGGAGTTTGGATATATTGTGCCCGGTTAATAGCAAACGGCTCGTCTCCTATTACTTGGAACCTAAACGTGCCGGCAAACTGTGAGTGTATACTTATACACCTCTGCCTAACCCTCCCATGTTTTATTTGTAAGTCTGTTAATTAAAATTACCTAGTTTCCAAAACTCGAATTGATATAGGTATTTTTTCATTCAAATGATGTTCAGGCTCTGGAGATAGAGACAAATCATCGTGGAAGGTTTATAATCTGGCTATTTTAAATTAAAATTATAGAAAGAAAGAAAGATAAATATTTATTGACACTGTCTCGGACAGTGCACACAATAATATTAAACACATGTGTGCCCCACGACTGGGTCAAATAGGCCCCAGTTCTGCTAAATGCACTAGACAGTTCACCAACGGTCTGGCCGCTGGTGAACTGCCTAGTGCAGGTTTTCAACTGGACCTTTAAAATGATGTATCACGGATGCAAACCAGTTTTCAATAACAGTATACACATATATAGTTTCTGTAGGTATAATAATATGAATAAATGAAAATAATTATATTTATATCTTTAGGAAAATAATTATACCTACTTATTTCTTATAAATATTCACTGCTGACCAGTCTTGGACTCATGGCCACCACCACGAGCCACGCAGCGATAACAGGGTTATTATCTTTGTTGGAAAACAAGCCGATTCTAAAATTGTTTCTCTGTTATTATGAGATCTGAATATAGGATTATAGGTATCTAGCTTTCTTATGGATATACATAGATAAAAAAACGTGGACAGGCGGAAACAAGATAGCATCGGATTTATAAGATTAGTCGTTTAGGATTGCAAAGATAGACATTTTTATTACGCGAAACAAAAAAACACGAGCAAAAGCCTCGGTAATATTTTTTACTGTTAAATACAGCTACGAAAAGTATCGGACGAATAATTTGAAACCATGGTGGCTGCATTCAAGCGACGACGTGCATGAGGTTTAGGTTCATAGAGTGTCATCAAACATAAAGAAAACAAAATAAAAAATAGGGACGGCCTCATTGGTGTTTTCGTTGCTAATTTACCTACAATGTTTATGGCAAGTAGGGACGTTACATTGTATTCTGAACTGGTTTTTTGTAGGTATCATGCATCTGACAGAGAGTGAGTGGTCTAGAGTTCAGAGTAGCACTTCGCATTGATTAAGGTATCTTCTGTATTGAGTGTGTGTGTTATTTAATCATTGTCAAAAGAACAAAATATTATAAATTCCGTGTTCACTGAGTGCCCTACACAAGTTAATTACCAGGTATATAATTCTATTATACTGCAATTCTCCACGTTGTTCTTCCGTTGTCCGTATTCTAGGTGAGTAAATATGTTACCTAGAATTGGAGTAAATTATCTTGTAATGTCTTATCAAATTTATGAATAATATCATGTCTATCTATCATAATGGGATTTCCACTCTCGTATCGTGTCGAATGCCGGTAGCATGTTGATTTCATTTGATTGATTTATCTGTACACAACAAATGATTTGACGATTTCATCTTGTGTGGTATTTGTAACGGTATATCTTATTTTTAGACAATTTTGTATTCTACGCTCAACTTCTGACGTAGCATTTATTATCTTGAAAGGGTTGAATGATTACGGCTTATATTATAAAAAGCAAAAGAAAATACTAATTTATTTTGGAATGTATAAATTTACCATTCCGTAGTAGTAGATAAAAGAAAAAAAAAGGATATCGGTATATCCCAGAAATTGGGTTGTGGAGGTCTGATGGCAGTCGCTTCGTGTAAAATACTAATATTCAGCCGCATCTGGTTAGACTAGAAGCCGACCCCAACATAGTCTCGAAAATACAGGTACACACGCCTCCCTGCCTACACCCGGCAGGGAGGGTTCATTCACCCACACAACCCCGGGCCCATCCAACCCGGGGACGGTAGAGTTAGGATTTACTCGATATTCCCCTTTCCCCTTTGTCTCTCTCGGACATCTCGTCAAGATGTCCGACACCAGCCTCATCATTTTCCTCAGGGAGGTCCTTTTAAAGGACCCCGAATTTTTGGCCAAATATGGCCCGAAGCTCCCGCGTGAGCTAGCCCCTCGCCCCGCCCGCGCCCCTATCCCCGATAGCCCGGCATCACCGGACGCAGATGTTCCTTCAATGGAGCACCTGCATAAACAATTAGATTCTCCGGAAAGCCCGGAGGCTAATTTTTACGACCCCGCACTATTGTGCGGTTCCCCGATCCCCATTGCGAACAATAGGTTCTCGAGCCTATTGTCCGCTGATTCGGAGAATGTTGGCGCACGTGCGCCAATTACTGTAGCCCCGCCCCCAACTCAAACGGTGCCAATGGATACGTCGGCACCGCGTGACTCCGAGTCCGAGTCGTCCCTCTCGGACTCGAGCTCTAGCTCTGAATCCTCTGACGGATTCACCCCTGTAACAGGGAAAAAAAGGCCTCGTAAAAACAAGGCCAACTCTGTTACCCCCGCTAAGGCCCCCAGGACCGCTGAGGTCATCGACTCCCCAGCCTCTCCCATCCCATCAACCTCTTCACAGGTTGCTCCCACCCCCGCCCCTCGCCCTCGTTCTCAGCCTACTGAGAACGCACCCAAGAAAGGCAAAGCCCCGCCCCCCGTCATTGTCCACGACAAAGAGTCGTGGGTCCCCATCTCCAAGATGTGTGTTGATCGCAAGATCAACTACACCTCTGCCCGACCAATTCAAGAGGGTATCAAAGTTACCCTCTCGACCTCCACCGACTTTAGAGGCTTTACAAGCCTACTTACCGAGCGTAAAATTAATTACCACACTTTTACGCTCGCTTCCGAGAAACCCCTACGCGTCATTATCCGCGGGATTCCCAAGGAGATTGACACGGAGGACGTACTCAGCGACCTTAAATCGCAAAATATTCCCGCCCTCGAAATCCATCGCATGCACCGCGGCCGCGGTGGCATGCTGTACAACATGGTACTCGCCATTATCGAGCAATCGGAGGGCGCAAAGGCCATATTCAACTTACGATCTGTTTGCCACTTATCCGGCTTACGGATCGAAAAACCCCACAAGGGTAGGCCTATAGGGCAATGTCACAATTGCCAACTATACGGCCACGCACCCCGCAATTGCCACGCCAGATCAAGGTGCGTGAAATGCCTAGGCGATCACGCTACCGCAGACTGTAGTCGTCCTAAAGATAAGACACTATGCACGGAACCTCCCAGCTGTGTTCTGTGCGGGGAGCAAGGCCACCCGGCTAACTACCGAGGCTGCAAATACCTGGGCGTGGTTCTAGATTACCGACTTACGTTCCGAGAGCACATAAAAACGGTGCGTTCGCGCGCCGCTTTTGCTCTAGGATGTCTACATGGCATGCTCAATGCACGCAGTAAACTCTCCCTTAAATACAAGGTGAGAATTTACGTGATGTGTATTCACCCCACCATGACCTATGCGAGTGTCGTATTCGCTCACATAGAAAGTCCCGCTATCCATAGGATGCAGACCCTCCAAAACCGATTCATGCGCAAAGCCACGGGCGCCCCTTGGTACGTGCGCAATAGGGACCTTCACTTAGACCTAAAACTGCCTACCATCAAGCAGTTTATGAAACGCGCCTCTAAGCGCTATTTCGATTTGGCCCCCCTTCACCCTAATCCCCTTGTGGTGAGTAGCGTAGACTACAAACCCTCTCAGATAAGTAGAGTGCGCCTAGAGCTGTGTTGCTTAGTTTATAAGCTGCCCCTGGCTGGAGGCATTTGGTGCCTCGCCACCTAGTCCGGTTAAGTTTTTAAAGCTCCCTCAATCTAAAAACTATGTCCGTCATAATAAAAAAAAAAAATAGTCTCGAAAGGTAAGGAAAAATAAGAGAAAAGTTTACCGTTTTGTATCAAAGTTAATTGTTATACGCACATGATTTTGATGAACCAACGGACTTTGATAGACCTTGAGACTTGGCAGTCCGCGGTCATCAGTACTCTAGTGGTAGACTAGTGATGACCCTGATGATGTCTGAGCACCCCACATTGCTCGTGGGGACGTCATTTAAGAAGATGATAATTTTTTTTTTATAAAAAAAATTATCAAAATTTATAAAATTTTATCAAAAAAAATCTATGAAATTCTGAATAGCAGCTTGTAGTATACTTAGATTTGTGCCCGGTTAATAGCTAAACATACCGGCGTACCGTGGGTGTACATTAGAACACCTCTGTCTAAGGCTTTGGGGAACAGATACAGGAGCGATGGTGCGTTATGTTGTTTTATTAAGAATATTGTTCCTAAACAAAAAGGTGTATTATTGACTACATAAAATAAAAGCATGTAACTTACGTAAACGAAAAATAATAATGATTGCTCTACGAGTGAGCCGTTGATTAGACTTTATGGATAGATAAGCGGATGAAAGAAACAGTCTTGAGAACAAAGCATGCGACTAATTACGCCCATTAAGTAATAACCAAAACATTGTCTGAGTTAATGATTTCAGAGGCGACACCACTTTACGTTGCGAAATAGGGATGGTAATATTGAATCTCTATAGCGGCGTCTCTTTCTCTCAGCCGCCAAATGTTCGCGTTAACACGTCTTTACGTACGGCTATTAATCTTAATGGCTATGGCTTATTGTCAAATTAAGAACGTTGCAGGGTTGCAGACATGAGACATAAATCCGATTTCTTTATATTATCTACCAGACTATTACTTATTATAACTGCCAAGACCTGTCATCAGTACCTACAACTCTACCTCTGATATTTAAGAGAATATAGGCATGATGTTATTTAAGGTACGCTAGACAGCGCTGAAACCAAGGCTTTCTAGGTTATTGTATTTATAAACGGTCCGGTAGTGAGTTCCAACGAAGCGGCAGCAGCGGTAAGCAAAAACGGTTTTAGTAGCTGGATTTTATTGGACTTACCCGGATAATATCCATGACCTTGTTCAGTGGTTTGCCCCTATACAGTTGCTGATGACACACAAGATCGTCGTAGTCTACAATTTTTCTTCGGATTGTACCATTTTCTGATTCCATTGCCAACCAGTCTAGACCTCCGTCACTACAATCCCAACTGTTGCCTGTGAATAACAATTAAAATTATTTCCCATATTTAGGGTTACGTACGCGAAAGATTTTTGGGTAACCCTATTGTTGTACAACGAGGTATGTATATCTGTTTGTTGTTACAGTACAATATCTTTGTGCTGTATCTACAATCTACATCGCAATCTTATGTTCTTTATCGCACGTTCAATATCTATTAAATGTTTCTACTATCTGTTATCAACACGAAGTCACGTAGTCACGTAGTAGTAGTCACGTAGTACACGTTAGTATATAAGATGCACCTTTGGATAATTATAACCAGACTATACTACATCTTTTGTCTCATTTATACCTAATCATATACTGCCAAGAAGTTTGGCAAATTTGTCAAAGACTTCTAACTTCGAAACGAAATAAGATTTCTACTACTTAAATATACACACATTTTACCAATATATTTACCAATCCTTGACCCCTAGGTGAAAAAGGTATTAAATGTAAATAAAAAACATTTGAAGATCACATACATACTCCAACAAACATAAATGTATACATATAGAAGGAAAACGATGTTGTTGAGTTGAAGGTGTAGGTAATTATTTCTCAGCTGTGATGGCAGCGCACAACAGGACTCAGACTCCTCGTACTCGCGCACCAAGGGTTCCTAGGTACCACTTGAAGGTATGTAAATTTTGTAAAAGATATTTTTCTGATGTAACTAAGTACTAATTTACGGTTTTCGGATTTTCGTCTTTACTTATGCTCATAGAAATTGCTTCTTTCCAATTTCATTATTCTTTCGCCTTTCCCTAGCGAATGTCAAAATATGCGATTGATGCGATATGATATTTATTTCAATTTGATGCTACCACGCCTTCTTGAGAAACAGTGTCTTGATAGACAGATGGACAGACAAATGAACAACAATTAACAACGAAGTGTTCCTATAAGGGTTCTTTTTCTTCATTTGAAGTACGGAACCCTAAAATATAATAATCGACGTCCACTGCTTGATAGCGTTCGATTTTGCGTTTTAGATCAATGACACTACCATTTGGGTTCATATGTGAATATCTCAGGAGAATACCATATATTTCAAACAAATAATATTAATGATCAGTACTTAGACAATAAAGTTATATTATCTGCCATTGAGTCAATGATATATACCTATTTCCTTTGATCCTTGTCTTTGAGCTATACTAATACTAAAAGTAAGAAACTTAAGGTACCAACACACGAACAACTTTCGTTATATTAATGTTATCTAACTATTGGAAATATCAATTTCTGGAGATTGATCAAAGAGGATCAGGATCATAATTATACAAAAACTAATTCCGTTTTGATTGAATTTCTTTCTTTATCAGACTGAAGTACCTATGATATTAGATAAATACCCTTATTACAAATGTTGTCCCATCTATGGCTCATAATATTGAAATATCCTAGAGTTTGGGTAATTTGTGTGGGGTTTGAACTTTTGAAGGAATGTTTTTTTTGTTATAGCCGAAATATTACGAAAGTCCTTGAGAACTTTTTTCAGGTATGGCAATTTGGAGACATTTTTTTTCAGTGTTTTATTTTAAAACTCTTGATACAAGTGCTCTTTCACACATATTTCGTTAAACCTCTTACGTAATCAGTGCGAGACACTTAATATAGATGATATCCATCAAGCAAAATAAGGTCTTATTTCTAGAGAAATAAGCATTATGCATTTGCAGTATTTGCTCCCCGTTCATTTTGAAGTGCGTTGCGTGATATTATTATCAGAAAACGTACCTACATACTCTTCAAAGTTCAAAATTTGAAGCTGTTCTTGGAAGAGCGATAGAAAGTTTAAATTATAAGCTTCATTGTACTTAAACGCAGTGTTTATACACAGTATCGTTAAAACTTAGAGCTGTCGGTGTCGTTTTCACTATCTTTACAAAGAAACTGATTGTTTCTCAACTCACATGATGACTTAAAGGAGATTCTTTGTTCAAAAATGTAATTTTATACTGCAATCTCGAGTTGGTATTCCGGTTGTACCGCTAATTTTTTTTTTTTTTTTTTAATATTTTTTAATATAATATTTTTTTTTTTTTGGGACATTTTACACAACACCATCTAGTCCCAAACTAAGCAGAGCTTGTACTATGGGTACTAGACAATGGATATAATACTTAAATACTTTTTTTTTTGTAAATACATACTTATAATACATAAGAAACACCCAGACAAACACAAATACTCATGTTTTACCCACACAAATATTTGTGTCCTGTGGGAATCGAACCCACGACCCTATGATCAGCAGTCCGGCACTCGAACCGCTAGACCACAGAGGTCGTAATTGAGAACAACAACAACAATTTATCGACATAGTTCGTATCATCAGAGATATAAATATACACCGTGACTTTATAGTCGTTTTGGAACCGAAACGTGGTAACTTAGGATAATTAGTAGTACAAATAAAAAATATTAAGTTGACTGTACAGCTAATAATAAAAAAGTTGGCATTTCAAAAAAAAATTTCACTTGTTCGAGTTTGTTCGTAGTAGTGCACGAATATTTCATTCTAAAACCGCCGCAGTCTCAAGCTTGCCATTTATCAATGATGCGCGGCGGGTGGCGCGGGCGCGGGGCGCGGTGGCGCGAGCTCGGTACGAGTCAGCTCATCAGCTGGTCACCTACCTACAGCAACGCGAGCGACGGACGACGGTCGGATGATTCGTCCGAGTACCTACTACGCGTGATTTAATAGCTAGTAGCTAGACAAGTACATTTTATTATTAAAATAAATTGCATTACGATGCAGATAGCGACGTAATTTGATGTTAGGTTAGTACCTAGATCGCAGTTCAAATACTACAAGTATGGCGCCCAGCGAATCAGCTGATACGGGACACGAACGTAATACCTACATTCTTACTAAAAAAATTAGAATAAGACTGTGTGTAGGTAGGTTTTATCGTAGTTTTTATTTAAGAAAAAAAAACGTTGCCCAACACTAGGATTTTCTCCTGTGTCATGGGTGCATTTACAAACATAAATTTTCACATACACAAACACGCAAGCCCAGAACATTCACCCACAGATCATACAAATTTGTTCCGAGCGAGGATCGAACCCGCGACAGGCGCAGCAGTCGCTCGCACAGCCGCTGCGCATCAACATTTTCACGCCAACTACGTAAATTGTACCTACTCCAATTTCTCGTTCATACTTTACACGGGCTTAGGACCGGCAGAAATACTTTATTTGAATTGAACTTATCTTTATTTTACTGTAGGTATCAATAATTAGAAACAAAGAGCCAATGAACTGAGTAGGTACTTCAGGCGTTTGGATTTTTGGAATTTGAGCTAAATTTACAAAATAAAAAATAATTAACTTATGTCATAGCTAAGTACTTACCTATTAAAAGTTTATTTATAAATTGTTTACACTTCCCTGTACCGAAGCAACTACACGAAATGGAGTCTGCCGCGTTCAATACACAAACGTGTCCGTTTTATGCTATTGTCTTTTAGCCTATCACTTTTCACTTTATCAAAGGCGTCCACTATCGCACTGCGTAACTCGTTAAGACTTTCATGTTCACGGGTATAAAGGAGTCTTTTTATTTCCAACCACAAGAAAAATCCAGGGGCGTTAAGTATGGGCTCCGTGGTGGGCAAGCCACGGGACCGCCGCGCGACGTGGCCTATCCATCGATCACGGAACTGATTGTTTGGGTAAGCACGCACAACACTTGCATAACGAGCCGGGCAGCTGACATAGGGCAGTTCTTGCCGGTGCATCATTGTTGTTGATGACGTGAGCTCGACGGAACTTATAGGGATGTTAAGCCATTATTATTTAATGTTTTCCATACAAAGCATTGGCTAACATTAAATTCTTGTGCCGCCATTCTCGTGCTTCGCCGCGGAGCCCGCTCGAAGTACCTACTCCAGAATAGCGTCTTCGTTCTCCTGCGAGTCATTTAGGCGCCCTCGACCTTGCGCGTGAGCCGGCACACGGAATTGTCCATGATTGAGAAGGCGCTGGGTTGCAGCCAAGTTGGTATGGGTTGAAGGTACTTGAGGACTTTCAATCCCTCGTAGCCGCAGCGCCTTTAAATGTTCTGGCCGGGAATACAACCGCTTGGCCTTCCAAATTGTAACTAGTAACAGTGTACAGCTGAACCATTGTCAAGTACCTACTCCGCGTTCAAATATTCATACTGAAGACTCATTTTCGCGTGGCTACGTAAAACGTAAACAATGCAACCTTTATCGCGCGCGAGTTGCAGCAGAACTGGCGGGTGCGTTCGGTTAACGGGGGTGGGTGCGGCGCGGGCGACGGCGCGGGAGCGCCCGCCGCGCTGGCGCCGCGCAGCCTGTTACTAGGGGTAGGTACATAATACATTACAGCTGTGTGCGTGGATTGTAGGCAGCGGGCGCCGCGCCGCATCCAATGGGCGGATAACGTGTCTAGGCATGTTTTACCGCTTAGTGTTGTGTGTGTAACATTGAAAGACATCGATCGTAGTGATCGTAGTACGTAACATTGAGTGGAATTATCATGAGTTCTCACTTTTTGTTCGAATATGACATTACTTTTAATAATCAATAAAATAATATATTTTTATTTAATTTAAATTATATTTTAATAGGTTCTATTACTGATATAGAGTCTAAAATGTTCGGTTCCAAAACGACTACAAAATCATCGTGTATATTTCGTCGGCTTTTTCTTAAATTTTACAACTCGCAAGTGAACTCTGAGGAAAAAGCTGCCCAAAAGATCTTTCGAGTTTAATTTACAATGCTGTTTTTAGTGAAAAAGTGAATTAATGACTTTTTAATTAAAATTCTTATTGGGTTAGATAGAAATAATGATTTTATACAGTTTGAAGTTGAAAAAACTGCAAAAAAACGTAAAATTTAAGAAAAAGCCGACGAAAAATTCCAACGCAGGGGTGTCCAGAATCATGTACTGAAGTCATGGTAAGCCGTTGCGCGTCGACGTCCCTTCCACCCTGTATACCTACAGGTTATCCGGTAATTAATGGATAACTTTGAAATAGCTTATAGTAGAACTTACCGTTCAGAAATAAATGTATAATTAAACGACCATAACTTCTGTTGTAAACCATTTCAAGGTTATCCATTAAATTCTGGATATTCTATTTATAACTGTATACATTTTATTACTTTTTTTGATGTGTGTATACACATCAAAAAAAGTTTGCGATCACTTGAAAAATCTAAATCCTTTTTGTTACAGTAGATTTTATTATAATTTCTTCTTCTTTTTAGATCCTTTCAAACAGGATATTTATATTTAAAGAAAACACACAACAAAGATTTTTTCTTGATGGAGTTCAATTTAAAGAATTATATCAGCTTACGCTAATGATCGCAAACTTTTTTTGATGTGTGTATAACATAATATATATCTCTTCTGCAAATAAATTAGTGAAACGTTTTGCGAAAATGTGTCATTGTGTAGCAAAGTACCTATATGACTTTTCACCAGTATGTAAAATCATTTTTAGTGCCGTGCATGATAAGGTTAGGGTTGCCAACCAATCAAAGCATAGTTCAGAAACGATGCTATAATATTGAGCACTTAATATTGTTATTATATAATACTAGCTTTCACTCGCGGTTTTACTCCGCACTCGCATCCAAAATGACTTTTTAAGTCAGAAGCTCAGGCCACCACGGTAACCTGGTGAGGGTTGGTAGTCATCACACATCGTCAGGAAAACCCCTCAGGTGTGCCAGCTTCCTCAAAATATTTTTCTTCACCATTTTTCTTATGTATCATAAGTATATATTGACAAAAAAAGTCTAGTACCCATATTACAAGCTCTGCTTAGTTTGGGACTAGATGGTGCTGTGTAAAATTATCCAAAAATGTATAGATATTTTTATTCACATGATTACTAAGTAGTCCATAGTCATATCACCAGGCTATCATCATGGATTTTTATAATCGACTAAAAATAGCAAGCTCCTTGAAAAGGCAATACTATTTACTCAGTAGTGTAAATAAGATTGACATTCTACCGCACCGCTGCACCACACAAATAATTGAGTGGTTCTCGGTAGACTTGCAGCGGTAATCGACGTGTGACGTGTTCTCAGGCGCTAAGCAGAAGATGGACTATTTGACCGCACGCTAATATTGTCTGCGACGATAGAAGAAGTAAGACCCCTGAGACTGTAAGTATGTAGACTACGTATTTTGTGAAAATCCTTTCTCAGGATGCAATATATCTTCTTGCCAAATTTTATCGAAATCTGCATATTGAAATAAAACTCCTTTTTTACGGATTTTATCGCATTATATTGATATTATTAATCCCAACGTTTCGGACCCTTTACAGCTACAGTCTACCCGTGACCATGGACGCTGTAAAGGGTTCGAAACGTCGGGATTAATAATATCAATATAACGCGATAAGATCCGTAAAAAGTAGTTTTATTTCAATGTATAATATTCGCGTAAATGTCAGAAATCTGTATAGTATAGCAGTCCTCTTCGCAGTCGCGGCCATTTTCCGCAAATTCACCGTTATGTCTCGTCACCTCCGCGAGATCTCGCGAGATAGCGGCTCGGGTGATTAAAATGAGGATATCTTGAAGCTTTTGTATAGGAACTGTATATAAACTGTATATCGTTGGAATTGCCATGAAATAATCTATCTTATTTAGCTAGAATAGCAGAGTTTTGTCTTGTGATATACTGTTAAATCTAAGTTAAAATCAGGGTAAACTAATTTTGCCTAGATTGTTGTACCTAAGTAGTTATAATTTAAAAAATATTCCGTTATTTTAAAAAATATTTATTTTATTTACTTATAGTTATACTATTTTACATTATTCAAGTAAAAAAACAGAACTGCCCATACAGTTTTTTCACCCCACCTGCTTTACAAAAACGTGCCAAAAAAAAGCGACCCAAGCGGCGAACAAAAAATACTATTTTTATTGCTCCATTGTGACGAAACTACAAGCGAAGCAGCTAAACTCGATAACATAAACTGTAATTCGAGTCACATTCATAACACAAACAAAGTTTTAGTTCTCGGAACTGTTTAGTTTACGAGCGTCGATCAAGATAACAAAGCACTTGAACTTGAGCCGAAAATATGGCCCGTCAAACTTTAGAGCACAGAACAATATCTGGTGAATTTATGTTACATACAAATTTATATTTTACAATTAGATGATATTTACTAATATATATTCACAATATAATGCTGCCTTACAAAAAATCTCAGAAATAAATAATCAAAACAAACAATTTCACTACGAAATGTACCAAGAACATGCTGAGTATGGATAAGACCAAAACTGTCACATCTAATGATTTTTTTTTTTTCAAATTATCGTGCTCGAATTCGAAATCGGTTAAAAGGCAAATAAAACATACCAGTTTTTAAAAAAGTGGTAAGAAATGCAAAAACACAACAAGAAAATATTTTTTCGAAATAAAGTTCTTATCCAGACTGCAAAATCATCGACCAAAATTCAAACAAAATGGCGGATCCCGTGTCTGTCATCGACCTTTAAAAGGCGGGTCTGGGTAGCGTATTTTTTATTTCGATATTATTGAAATTCCTAACGTTATTATACAATTTAAATGCATAATATGTATGTAGTTACATATTTTACTATTGTTACTAGCGACAGTTTGTTATTATTAATGTATTTAATACTTTTTAAAAGAGGAAAAGTACGAAGATTTTTTGAAAAATGTCTAAGTATGTTTGATGAACTTAGTATTTCTGATCCAAACCATTATCTTATACACATTCTATGAATTAAAAGTTAAGTTGTTCTTTATTTACCTATACATGATAAACAAAAGAATTTTTATTACTTTAAAGGGGAAAAAAAAAAGAAACAATCACAAAGTCGTCGATGTACACTCCTAAGAACGTCACACGGACACTCGATTTCAAACTTTTATGAACAGACATTACTGACGTTTAGATACGTAATAAGTGATTTTATGTCATCCTTGTTATTTTTTGTACACTGTGTGCAAATATGAGCAGGATCGATAGCAGTTGCTAGAGACATTTTAGAGGGAAATAAGAGCAGGTAACATCGACCTTCTTAAGGTTGGTGACAGACGTAATTTTGACGTCAACCTTCTTAAGGTGACGAAACAGCCCAGGGGGTTGTAACAAATTTGTTTCAGTTTATGTACAGAGGCCAGCACATCAAGCTACCACAATCTGTCAAATTTTTTTGATTGTTTTTGAACTTTAATACAAAGTGCCAAGGTTCATATTAAATTGGGAAAATTTGACAGTTTTGGATAGCTTGACCTGCTGGCGTCTGTACGGTCGTACGCAAAATAATTAACTCAGGCCCCATTAAACCTATCATTATATATTTTTTTCATTGACAAACTATTTTTTATACATTGCCCTTCAACATGAAGAATATTAATGGTCATTTTCAATGACCTATCTATCGGTCTTTTTAGTTACTCATTCTTCCATATCGCGAAAAAAATTGGAACAGCCCTAGAAATAGCGGCCCCTGTACGCCATTAGCCGTGCCGTATAGTGGCTATACGTGCTTAAGGGGCGTTCAGTTGATTCGCTGCGAATACGCGTTTCGAACATATTTATCGATGAAGTCCAGAAAATACCAGCGATATGAGTTGTTCAGTGCGTGTGTGTGTGTTTGTGTGTGTTATTGAACTTTTTTATCTTGACAAAACCGTTATTTAGGTATTTGACTCAATGACTCCGGAATCACAGGGAAGGCAAATGCGGTTTTTAGTCTGTAGGGGTCCGACAAACCCTGCCATCTTCCCGAAGTGGTAGACGATCCATGAGAATTTTTGGTACTATAAAAAAGGGTTTGGTGAACGACAGTCGCTTTTCAATCTGTCAAACATTTTGTAGGGAAAACCTAATTCTTTAGGTGACATTGATTTCTGACACTTAGCGAATCTTGTACATTGAAATAAAACTAAAAAAAATATATTTATTAATCGCATATCGCATGGACGCTGTAAAGGGTCCGAAACGTCGGGATAACATCAATATAACGCGATAAAATCCGTAAAAAGTAGTTTTATTTCATTCTTTAGGTGACTGCTAGAAGCATTATTCAAGTTTTCTTATTAATTGATAGATTCGCTAGAAACTCCTAGACTCGAACTCTTACTTATTACAGTTATTATATGTTATAAGATATATAAGAGTTCAAGTCTAGGAGTTTGGTGAAAATCTATCGAACCAGTGAGCCAGTGTTCACTGCGGCTGTCCAATAACAACATACTTCTGAGTTGCGAACCACGCAGTTAAGCTAGCTCACAATCACAACAGCTTATAGTGCGTGAATATGTAGTCATTCTGTATATTTATTTACTAAGGAAGCAAGTGTCTATATTCTACGTAAACGCTTACCATCAGGTAGGCCGTATATTTGTTTGCCACCTTAGTGGCATAAAAAATAAAATAAAAGGAAGCATTAAAGACACATAGTTAGTTTCTTTTTCTAAAGACACGTGCCGCACTAAGGATACAATTTACGTACACAAAGAACACCCAGACTCGAAAAAAATATCAGTCTACTCTCAATGTCTCCTCTCTCAAATCAAAATCTGTGTCAATCTCTGTGCCACATTATACTAAAAAGAATATCTTTGAATATTGTAAGACCTTTTTTTGGAGTGTGGAAAATCCTCATGAGTTGTCTGCCGTCTAGGGAGACGGCAGGGTACATCGGACTCATACCAACTAAAACCGCACTTGCCTCCCCTAGATCACGAATTTCTGATATTTGCTATGACAATATAATAATACATTTATTGCAAAAATATGAAGTTCATTTAAAAAAATAATATATATAAGTCTTAGAAATTATAAAGGTTTAATAATATTTGGTGCCTATAGTTACCTACTTGGTTAAACCTGTGTCACAATGAAGAACCGAATACCGGACATTTTTGAATTTCATAAAAATGGTAGTCCACTATCTTTTTGTATATTTTTGGCATTTTCCATGCTAAGATTTTAAAGTTATTTAGAAAAGGAAAAATTCGACCGCGGCAGGATTCGAACCTGCATCTTCTGGTTGGGTACACCAGACGCTATGACCACTAAGCCACCGCGATACCTACCCGTCATGTCGAATTTTTCCTCCACATACTGAATTTACGTCTTTATGGTGACGTCAGTAACACCTATTGAAAAGCAAGTTTTTGCTTTTCAATAGGTACTTTTCGAAGAAGACGCAGGTTCGAATCCTGCCCGCGGTCGAATTTTTCCTTTTCTAAATAACTTTAAAATGGTAGTCAACTATTTTATTTGCAACTTAGTGGATATCAGCTTTTATTACCTATCATTTTATTATCCTAACTGAAACAACATATTAGAAAATTGCCGCAAATCTACAAAAATATTAGTTTTTATTTTTATATTACTTAATCTACTCAAATCACTCTGCTGCTGTAAAGACCAAACACTGAGTGGGCTGTACGAGGAATAAATCACAAAAGATTTTTATCTATTTCGGTTAATAAATTAATCTTCAAATATTAATAATTAGCACGCTCATATTCCTATAGAACTTACAGAAATGTCTCAGTAATATCCAGTGTAGTACAATAACGAAGAAGATGTATTTTCTCATGCGTGAATATCATATTATGGACTGAAATTCCATTGGGAAATAGCACCTGCTAATAATCTTTGCCGCAATAAATGAATAAAATGAGATACCTTTAACAATATAAGTAACTGTATATGATTCCATGGGACATTCGCAGATTTGGTAACATCGAAAATAAAAGAAAATTATATAAGTATTTGTACATTAGTAAGTTTACATTTATTTTAATACGAATAATAATAGCGATAAGACCGCCAATTGTACCTACTCTTGTAACGTTTGCATATTGTTATTCTGACTTGTCCTATGTAATGGTGTACAATAAAGAATACTCTATCTATCTATCTACGAATAAAATATTATAAGATTACATAACAAAGTACAAAGCATTGCTATTTTTTCTTCGGCTCGATTGATCCCACTGCAGGGCAAGGGCCTCCCTACCCACATTCCAGTCGGTTTACGGACTGAAATTAATGTAAACTTATTAATGTAGAAATACTTATATCATTTTCTTTAATTATCAACATTACCAAATCTGCGAATGTCCCATGCGATCATATACAGTTACTTATATCCGATCCGAGTCCGTGAAAATACAGTCCAGAGTAGTCACTGACAGAACTATTCGTATGATAGTTTATGTTACAGTACAATATCTTTGTGCTGTATCTACAATCTACATCGCAATCTTATGTTCTTTATCGCACGTTCAATATCTATTAAATGTTTCTACTATCTGTTATCAACACGAAGTCACGTAGTCACGTAGTAGTAGTCACGTAGTACACGTTAGTATATAAGATGCACCTTTGGATAATTATAACCAGACTATACTACATCTTTTGTCTCATTTATACCTAATCATATACTGCCAAGAAGTTTGGCAAAGTTTACACAATAGATCCGATTTCTGTCATCCGATTTCTCTATGTCATCCGTTTAATCTC
The DNA here is from genome assembly GCA_964056405.1 of Acronicta alni. NCBI lineage: Eukaryota > Metazoa > Arthropoda > Insecta > Lepidoptera > Noctuidae > Acronicta > Acronicta alni. Next base: position 6,899,701 of record OZ043927.1, on the reverse strand, counting down.
TCTTTCTCTGTATTTTCACAGATTCGGATCGGACGTAGTGCGAAACCGCTCTAAGGCTTTTTCGACAAATAAGAATCCAATAAAAGAAAAACCTATATACACCACCTGCTAAGTAAAGTCGCTCCAAACTCTTTGGACCTGTCAATAAAGACGACTTGATATGTCTCAGCATATTTCCCCGAAGGTCCAACTCTTGAAGATCCGGCATGTCGATCACAAGCTCCGCTGGCACCTCCCATAGTGACATCAAACCGTGGAGTGTGAGTTTCTGTTAAGAAAATTTGTATTTAAGTCACTACCATAATATAGGTACAATAGGTACATCTGTGCCTTTTTGAAGTTGTATACAACTGCAGAGTAGATAGAAAAGTTGTTGGTACGATAAAAACGCGGGGCGCATATAGGGACAGGGGACCCCTTACCCTCCTACGTTGCCTGAATACAATATTATGTCCTGCTGGCTCGGTGCAAAAGACAGCCGGGATCGTAAATGTTTAGGATTCGTGATTATTCTCATAATAACTTCGACAATTGGCATGGTAACACTTTTGTATGCGATTATAGCTGCTCGGCTGTTTATAGTGGCTTCGGTGAACACTGTTACATCACTCGAACTAATAGTTTTTTTGGTAACGTATACTATCTCACTGCTAGGAAAAGGTATCCCCATAACCTTCAACATCTACCTGTTTGAGGTTTTGTCCGGCCAGTTATTAATGAACGCATCCCTGCCCCGGCATCGATGATTTTCCTAATAAACCTTTAGTTTACATAGTAATAATATAGTAATATTACTAGTATAGTACCACAAAATCTGTGCCCGAACTGTAGACTAATTCACCTAAAATCAAACCTAAAAACAGTGGAAATTTTTTAACTAAACTATTTAAAATTTTAATTGCCGATGGCAATAGCAACGCCATTACTTGTTTTTATGTAACATGAGAATTAATAAGTAAGTAAACACCATCATTAATATAAGTGTATTTTCTAATATGAAACATTATTATATTGTACCTAAATAAAGCTGTAAATGATTATTGGAAATCGACATTATTAGAAACGTGATATGAGCTTGGTGACTATCCATATTTTATTACACGCCTGGCCTTGTATATGGGTACATTTATGTATATGCTCCATGATTAATAGATTCATCTGATATTCATCTGATAGTCGTAGGTTCAAATCTGGTCCTGCGTCATTAATATCATCTACTCATACCACCAACTATACTCCATTACAATTACCCAGTATACTTTGATTATATACTTGTCTAGATGCCACATTGACACGTACAGAACGGCCCAAATAAAGTCTACTAAAATTGGTAGACTCTCTTCTCACTTACGTCAGTGTCATTTGGATCACTTCAGGGTGTGGAGTTCTCGAAAAATAATTAATTATGTCGGTATGTGCTGTCAAATTGTGTCGCAATTATGTGGGAAAACCGTATAATTACACTAAGATCACATTACATCGGTAAGTTTTGTTATTTAACCTCTATTCTTTTATGAAAACATGATTTTTCAATTCGTTAATTTGTAGGTTCGACAGATAGCCGGTGTTGTCAATTTATTACAAGGGAGATTTGGCGAAACTATGGGAGATAAAATGCAAATATCAGTCATCATCTTTCGATGAGAAAAATTTATTATTTTAATAATTACCTACATAATTTATTTGATCAGTAAATGATAACTTGCCTTCACAAATTAAATGAAGTCATTCACTAAATAGTATTTTTGTTAGTTCTTTCTAATATTTTGGATTTCAGATTTCTTAAGACTGGAGAGACATTATACAGCGGACACGAAATGAAATATAAAAAAAAAAAATATTTCGAAAACAAATACAAAGAGATGGATTTTGATCTATAAATTGCTGTATATATTTTTTCATTGTATTTTTTGTTTTTATTAAAATAAATAAAACACTAATCTACAAAATAATTACTTTATTCAGCCAATTTCGTTTAACTGTCATCCCATTAAATAATGGAGAAAAGGTAAGTTAATAATTTGGAGCAGGCATCCCTAAACACGCACACCTTGACAGTTTGACTACAATAAGTACACAAGCGGTACTCACACATATCACGCAATTTGGCCCCAGTTTTCGCGTGTCGTTTGTTTGCATTGCTCCATCTGGACAAGTATATAATCAAAGCCAGTATACCTATTATTTTTGCAAGCTATTCTATGTAGCCTCTATTACGTCTTACTTGTGGTCAAATTTCCACAGAATTAAATATCCCTGCCGGGCTTTCCCATATCGCTACGGCTAAAAGCCTTCTGCCATTGAAGGAACTCTTCTGAAACTTGTAAGCCAGTCTCGCTCAACGCTCGGTTGCTTGCTAGGACATTGTCCTACGTTGTGTGGTATTGATGTGGACAGTCCACCGCCGCTTAAGCTGTTCTTTTGTCAGATTTACAAGCTTCCCCCCGCCTTTTTTCCTTTGCTCGGCTCCTATTGGTTGGAGCCTGATGTCATATAACCTACAACCTTCGACCAAGAAGACCAAGCGGAAGAAGAAGCAGAAGGATAACAGTCTAGCTGTCAAGCTAGACTGTCATCCCCACCTAGTACGTCCGGCGCGCGGCGCCCACAGACACAACTATGTTTTTTATTTATGTCACACCTTTCCCCTTTTCACAAATTTGTAATTTTATCAAAGCATTAAACAAACATAGAAGCAAAGCACATTTCCGTAACAATGTGATGATAAGAACACTATTAGTGGTATACATCTAGATTGTTACCAACAACAAATGTTTCAACTGCTGTTCAAGCTTCCAATTAAACATTTCATTTAACTGAATAATTTCGAAATAGATGATAGAATTTCTACACAAATGGCAGCATCGCAGTCTAGGAGAAATGAAGGGAAATTATTTTCTTTGCGGGTTCCACGAAAACAGGTTATTGTGTACGCGACAAGCAGCTGTTATCTGAGCTGATATCTCACCAAATATGAATATACATTACTTTTACTATTATCTGACAACATTTTGTTAGTATCTTACATTACATGCTATTTCTTTTGACTGATATTTTCTTAACCCCCGCTCTAACGCAAAAGGACTTTGTTATGGATTTGACGATTTGAATATTTACCTGTCCCGAGTAAAGAAACCGATTTTGTTTGACAGCTGCGGCAATGGGGGTGGTTCTTGGCTATATTTGATGTTGTTTTTTATCTAGATAAAAAAAACAAGAAGTCAGCAGGTTAAGCGAAGTTGACCGCTAAAAAAAAGGATATGCCGGACGTCACTTGTTTCTGTTTAGGCTCTTTGATGGAAACAAATGTTTGATAATACCACTTCAGTCAATTTCATGTAACGACGACGATCTATGTGGTCTAGCGGTTCGGGTTCGATCTGAACTGCTGATCACGAGGTCGTGGGATCGATTCCCACATAATGAATATAAGTGTTTGTGCTTCTCTGGCGGTTCTTATGTGTTATACGTATGTATTTACAAAAAAAAGTATTATATCCATTGTCTATTACCTATATTACAAGCTCTGCTTTGTTTTGGACTAGATGCTGCTGGCTTAAAATGTCCCAAGCATTTATTTACAATTTTAATATATATAAATTGATTCCGTATATTTTTATACCATGTAAATATAAGTATGCACAAACCATTCTTAGTAGAATTGATAAGTCCGTTATACAATAATTAAAAAGTAAGTAGGTACCTAACAATTATTGCCATACCCTTACTCACACAATTCATATTGCATTCGTGTTATCGCAAACTTGTTGTTAGATAATACCTGCTTTAAAAATGAATGAGGATGCTTTCAACCGTGATGCCGGGACGAAGGATATTATAGAGATGGTTCGGTTCAGCTTCAGTGACGGCCCAATTGATAAGTAGATAAGATAAACGCTTTTTTTATATTTAACTGGTAGTAAACTAGTAAGTTTTTTCAAAGTACTGTTTCCTAATTATAATACTCACAACTAACTGTATCCCGTTCTGTTACATTCATTAATCAATTCAATTATCAATCCCACCACTACATATTTATATTCATAATTATATTCTTATCACTTTTGATGAGAGAAGAGAATATGTCCTCTAAGCAAATCCTGCAGTTTATAATAGCTGTAGGGTTTTAACGGTGAACTTTAAGGCAACAAGTGCGATCACAATAGACTGACTGTGATATTATAGCCGCAAATAAATAAATAAATTTAAGAAAACACTTGACACACAATATGATTTACGGACACAAAAACATAACTTCCCTTATATATGTATATCTAGTATAATTTGATCTTCTTTCAGCGAGCGAAAAGCCTACACAATACCAAGTCAGCTTAGACTGGATGCGCATTCTGTAGCTGTGTCCGTGAAACATTGTGATTGGTGAATCATATTGTTCAATTGGTTAATCAATCAAAAGTACAGTCAAACGGGGTAAATAGGGATGCAGGGCTGAATCGAGACAAAACTTTGAACTAGTTTATTGGAAAAAAGGACTCTAATATTTTACCTAAATTATAATAAACCATTAAAAGGTCTTGTTGGCATCAAAAATATAATAACTTGAAAATCCCTTTGAAAGTTTTGTCCAGATTCACCCCCGTGCATCCCTATTCACCTCATTTGACGGTAGCTATTGCAGCCCACCTGGTGGACACTTCTACTCCTCTAACCCCTACATCACCATACCGACCGATATTTTATCAGGCGAAATCATAAAATAATAAAACCTAATAGGTATTTTAAAAAGCATACTTAACTACACGATTTTACTAATATTAAAAGTATAACCCTAGCTTGTATGGGTATAGGTCTCAAAGCTGCCACAGTAAATGCGAGCGCCAGAAAATACTGGGCCAACATAACTTTGATACTTTATTCAATATTATTGTTGTCGAGTTGAATTTTAGTTTTGTGTCGTTTTTGCTAAAAAAAACACAAACCTCAATCTTTGCCACAGCGCTAAATTGTCCCTTGAAACTCTTCAAAGTAGTAGAATTTACGAATTCCAATATGAGAAGCTCAGGATAGTGATACTGGAGTATTGCGACGTTGAAGCACTCTCCGGGCCAGTTCAGTAATTGAAGATGTGTTATCTCTAGCCTGAAACAAATATACCAGATTTAAACTACTTTTTACCTTTACTACCACTTTACTACTTTAAGAGAGGTAGGACATAGTGAGAGCAATTCCAGTCAAATTGGAGCTGCTCGACTGGGGAAGTACATCCGCCTTGTAGAAAATCAAAGTGAAATAACACTGCTTCGTAGCCGTGTTGTGTTCCTTACGTTGAGCAAGGTTGCCAGAGCTCCGCGAGGAAACGTTAAGTCGGCAGACTTTGACCCTTATACTGCCAACCCAATTATTCCTCTTCCATTTTACAGGGTTGGCAACGCGCAAGTGAAGTGAAGTTAATAAGTATTATATCCATTGTCTAGTACCCATAGTGCACACAAGCTCTGCTTAGTTTGGATCTAGATATTGCTGTGTAAAAAGATTTAGGATGGCAGGGGCCGGGGCCTCCACAAGAAGGGGCATCCACAGGGATTTTTTTGTATGTTCCATCAATTTTTCGGGGCCTCCACTTCTTGGTTGCCCCAGGGTGTTTACAGCCTTAAATCCAGACTTGGTTCTAGTTATATTGCTGGTGTTGCTTCCTATAGACTGTAAGCTACGGCTGCCGCTTACCAACAGACGCCCCGAAGGCTAGTTAGCTAGTCTAGTCTTATAACAATAAGAAAAATCGATCTCAGGCAGAGTTTGAATCTGCGTCGTTCTGGTAAAATATACTAAATGCTTCGCAAACTAAGCTATCGAGACCACTTGGAGAGTTTCAACCTCACTTTCAGTCCTAGTGTCATACTGTCATTGGATGCCCATTTTTATAGTGTCAAAACCGTACTGGCCTTCAACAAGCGTTCTACACAAAATTGACTTTTACTCGCTCACACACATGCATCTATTTAATGTGTGTGCATTATTCTGTTACCATGGCGCAAATATTTCCGACATTCCGACTGAACATTTAATTACCATAAATAAATTTTTGAATTTTGTGTTACATAATAATGTACTTTTTGAAAATTGCGCCCGTTCTTGACATGGATGGGGAGCGAGTTACGCAAAAGACTCATTTACATCGACATTAATTATGTAAGTTTAGGAAGTCGTAAAGTCCTTTAGGAATAATTGATCATTTCAATGATCCTAAAGTACTTTACGGCTTCGTATAGATCTTATATAATCAATATCTAATTTAATACTTTGATCGATAGCGAGTGTCTATTGTCGAGAAATTGTATTTCGAACATCAGCAGACTTGACTTAATTGACAGTTATCGTTAACGAAGGTAATAAACTGATTCTGTATTCATGATGGTAGAGCAATAATAATTATGAAAACATTAAATAATACAAAATTTCACAGATGTTTACAACACAGTTCGTCGCTACATTTTTGCTGCTATTATCGGGGCATAAATAAAGCTAATAAACTTTGCTTGACCTGGGAATTGAAGCCAGCAAACCAATGAGGCAGTTTAAAATATAATAGTTAAGGTAACTTTTGTACAGGCACACATTCCTTAGGCATTTTGTACTAGACGACCTGGGTGACGCAGAATCGATCAACGTAAATGAGAGTCTTTATTTCAGAGATATCTTTTCAAATGGTCAAAATAAACAAACACGGAGATGCACGATGTAATAAATGGACGTGCGACAATAACGTCAATATGTCGTTTCGCCTGGCGAATGACGGGAAAGGACGAGTGCAAACGACAATAAAGTTTCACATGTAAATAGATACGTGAGGAAAAAAGTGTATATTAAAAACAACAACATTATTTACCGCTTGAACGCTGTACGGGCGAGTTCTCGGGTACCGTAGTATCCCAAGTCCACACTCGTACGTACGAACGTTATATACTAGAATACCCTATTTGTACGCGTATATAGGTGCTCGTAACTGGGCACCGTAATGACCCAGCTGAACCCAGAACACTCGTACCTAGTGGTAATGCCTACAACTAATTAATCCCTAAACTCCCTAATTCCCTAGCCCTGCCGATATTTCAACCCTTTGGTGAACGTATGTATACATATATAAATAGGTGCAGGATGTCTGTTACCAGGAGACCTAGGGCAACAGATGGACGAGCAAGTCAGGCTTGCAAAGGAGGTGGCCGAAAGAGAGAGAGAATTGTCCACCTCTTTCTCAATCCGTAGTAGACGCACCGGGCACCGGAGGACGCAGACAGACCTCCGACCTCCATGAGCCGTGGCCTGCGGGCGGTTGAATTGAGGATTCCACCGCCCGACCAGACAATGGCCCCAGTAGGCGGTACGCTTGTGGCGAACACGCGTGCCTTCAAGTGCTATGTGAGGAAAGGCCTCGCTAATTGATGGGTTCCAGCGACAGCCGGACAGCAGCCTGTCATGGTCGTGGCAAATTTCGCGGATCCCATAGGGCAGGTGAAGGCAAGTGCGGTTTTTAGTCGGTACGAGTCCGACATACCCTATGTCACCTCCCCGGGTGGCGGAGGATCCATGAGGATTTTCAGTACTATAAAAAATAGGCAACAGATGGAAAGTGAGCAGTAAGCTGTGGTTTGGAAATGATTTTCACTCTGCCAGTCGAGCCAACTCACAAGAACGATTACCTACGACGAAAGGTGTCTTGGCCGCAGTGAGAAGTTGATGAAGGGAAATGAGTCAAAGTCGAATTAGACAAAATGATTTATTGCATAATATTTACACTTTATATACTAACAGAAACATCGATGTGTGCTATCCGTGTATTGTGCAAAAGCAGCAGTCTTCAATCTTAGTTTATGCCGTAATATTTAACAGTATATCTAAGCGGATAATAAAACAACGTTTGCTGGGACAGCAAACGTGGTGATGAAAATGATCATTATGGCATAATGATCATGTAGTATTATATATCTATATATACAATACTACATGGTTTTAATACAATCATACGCCCAGGTATGTGTGTACGTGACATTTGGTGCAAATATATTCGCTGCTACTGGTTGATGGACATTGGATATGTTGTATGGAATGTATTAATGACATAAAAAGGTAAATACCTATTTGTTTGTTCCACAACAAAAATAAATACCACTAATTAATTCCACAATTTCCCCTAAAATGAACCCGTGTCACTGAAAATTCGGAATAAGAACCAGGCTACGTTATAACTTCAATATTCGACGTCTATAAGACAGGTCTTAATCCCGTATTGACTGAAAAAAAAAAGTGGAAAGACAAAAAATTTTACGGTAGGAAGGAAAAATAACAAGTTGAATCCGTTTGGCATACCAGTCACTTTTGTGGATGTACATTAGTACACCTCTGCCTAACCCTTCTGGGAATACAGGCGTGATGGTATGTTTATGTTATGTATGTGAAAGTTTGTAAGGATAGATGGATGGATGGATGTTGGTTACTCTTTCACGTTAACACTACTGAACGGATTTTGATGAAACTTTACAGTATTTATTTATTTATAAGTCTGATCTATACATCAGAATAATATAGGCTATAATTTGTCCTATCCTATCCTACTATAATATTAAAAATGTGAAAGTTTGTGAGGATGGATGGATAAATTGATGATGATGAATTAAAGGTTATTGTAAATTATGTAACCCTTTTACTTACTGCACTCCTCTTATCCAGAAACTGGCAATGCCATCCTCGCAAATGAGACGATGCTGCGATTGTGTGCAATGTGCCCTGGCCGTGTACTCTCCAAACGAACAGGACTTGTTCCCTGAAGCGTCAGATGCATTCCTCCCGCGGAACTGGAGCCCAGGAGTCACCACCATCACCACGCTAAACAGTACCAGAGCCTCCGACAGTACTGAGAACAAAATATAATACACATTTATTAAAGAGAAACAGAAGTAGAGCATAGTGGGAGTAATTCCACTCAAATTGGAGCTGTCAATTGGGGAAGTACCTCCGCATTGCAGAAAATTTAACTGCAATAACACTGCTTTGAGCTGTGTTGTGTTCCTAACAGAGAGCAGGGTTGCCAGTGCTCCGCGAAAAAAGATTGTGTTGGCAGTGGGGGACTTTGACCCATATACTGTCAACCCAACAGTTCCTCTTTCATTTTACAGGGTCGGCAACGCTCAAGTGATAAATAGTGATAAATCGTTTACCATCAGGTGGACCACTTTAGTGGTATAAAAAAAGTAGTTTACTTTCTACTTTACTTAATTGCCTCATTCGCGACAACTACGCTAAAGGACTGGTACGCTTAAATCTATTACCAGACCAAGGAAAGTGTTGAGTTTTTCTATGCACTTCTCAGTATCAAGTCCAAATCTGGATTTATGCTCAGTTAATATTACATGGGATATCATAGGGGGCTACCACATCAAATAGGACCTAAAGATACCAGCGAATATCATCTTTCTTTTATTTTCTAACTATTCGCGAATACAGGCTTGATGGTATGTCATGTTATGTTCTTTATATCCATTACTTTAACACAATTTCTTCACTCTGGGTTTATCAACCAAATCAGCCTATCGCAGTCCACTGCTGGACATAGGGGTCTCCCAAACCGCGCCTCAACACCCGGTTCTCCGCCTTCTGATCCAGCCGCCTTCTTGGGATTGCTCTGGGCTTATAATGCTGGTTAATTAATTTTCACTAATCAACCTATCCTTAACTATCCTTCTGTTGGACACAGGCCTTTTAAAATAACAGGGGTTCAGCTATAGGCCACCACGATGACCTGCCCACGTTTTCTTACGTTGTTTTTTTTTAAGGCAAAGATAATTACGCATAAAGACATCGGTCTTGGTTGTCATACCCTAAAATGACAACCTATTTATTTATTATTTCAAGATAATAATTTGATAAACTATGCATAACTGACAAGGCGATTCAGGCAACTTGGGAGTGTAAATAAAATATATTTTTTTAAACCATAGCCAGCAAATCCACCGGGCACCACGAGCAGCATAAAATCAATGTTCAGGAGCGCGAGCACGACCCACTCACGAGCGTAATCACAACACCAGCAGAAACAGCTCTTTTTATGAATACTGTTAAATATAATAAGGTAAGTTTTAAAACAAAATAATTTAAAAGTAAATGTTTGATATTTTCTATGAACACCAATAGCCTCAGGCAGGCCTTGCTTTATTTCGTTGAGATTATAAAAAATAAAAATACGCCGTAATAAAAAGTTGGAAGCAATGTCAACCCCAGCGGCTGTCTTACAACGCCAACGTCGGTAACACATTTTATAGCCCGCGTCCTATTTCTGTCAAGACCCAACGATTGGATTTTTTCTTTACCCTATCGCAGAGAATATTAAATTAACCCTACTGTTACGCTGGATTAGGCAAGTGAGACAATCGACTTAGTTATATTACAAAATGTATGGTGGGCGGGGTTAACATGCTTACCACGATAGTAAGTCTGTCATCGTATCATCTCTTCCCAACCTTATTTTCGGCACGAGATAAGCGAGGACTAAATTATCTCTTGTCGCGCATGTTAGCTGATCCACCGTGCATGACGGTCTGTTAGTATCGAATTTATGTGTGAATCATAAGTTTTGCTGCGTTCACGGAAAAATCTTATCTCCGAAGAAATAAAGTTCATTCATGAATATGTATTATAAATAATCGAATACCATCATCTGTAAATTATTAATAGAGGGCTTGTGTCTAAGTAGATAATAACTACGCTGATCAACCGATCTGTAAGGTTAAGCTGCGCTAGACGCGGCCAGTGTGTGGATGGGTGACCATTCTTAATACACCGAGACCGACACGAGTCTCGGTTGTCATACGAACACCTATAACAACCGTTAGTGGTAGTCAGAAGCCTAAGAACAAGTCTATCCTCAGGATGCCGGTATTACCCAGAAATTGGGTTGTGGAGTACTGACGGCAGTCGTTAAAATAATGAATGTATAATAATAATAATTTAAAATTTACAGACGCCAGCAGGTCAAGTTGTCAAACTGTCAAATTTTCCCAATTGAATATGAACCTTATCGTTCTGTATGAAAGTAGAAAATCTATCAAAGAAATTTGATAGATTGTGGTAGCTTGATGTGCTGGCCTCTGTACGTAGAATGTAAATTAATGATATTCAGCCGCATCTGGTTAGACAGGAAGCCGACCCCAACATAGGAGAAGGCTCGGAAAAGATTAATGTAAACGCTTTTATCATCTCATCCTTGGCATCCATTTTAATTTAACAAAATCTCGAATGCTAGGTCTTATGTAGTGACATATGTACTGCAACCCTATTGGTCTAATATACCGTTAATTTGTGTAATAATTGTTCTGTTTCCTTGTTCCCTGAAATTATTGGGATTTTTAACTTGCTCAGTTCAGTACTACCTATATTTAATTTCTCGTGTGACTTAAATAGGATAAATTCAATATATATTTTTTTACCATTTAAAAGAAAGCAGAAAGCTGAAGTATATCCAATATATACCGTTAATTTGTGTAATAATTGTTCTGTTTCCTTGTTCCCTGTAATTATTGGGATTCTTTACTTGCTCAGTTCAGTACTACCTATATTTAATTTCTCGTGTGACTTAAATAGGATAAATTCAATATTTTTTTTTTTACCATTTAAAAGAAAGCAGAAAGCTGAAGTATTTCTAATAAACAATTTGTTTAAAGTGGTTAGTATAGCATAATCAATTGAATCAAACCCAACAGAAGGCTCTTTATTTCTACAACCGTTTTGTGTGGTGTACAGCACATCAAGCTATCTGTCAAATTTCTATAATAGATTTTCAACTATAATACAAAATAATAAAGTTCATATTCAATTGGGAAAATTTTACTTTCATATATTATTATTTAAAACATGAAAGAACAGACAAAAACACAAGTTACACTACAGAAAAATAGTAAAATATATAAAGGTCAGACAGTGTGTTAAATTCTATAGAATCGTGCCCGGCTCGGAACGCAGCGTTACACACGTGCCCGCCAGACGTCTGAACCCTCTATTCTTTTAGACAAAGAAATACAATAATACTAATAAAATGGGTGAAAAAGGCAAACCGTTTAAAAGTGGATCACAAAAAGGCACTTTAAAAAAAGAAGAATGGGCAAAATATTTTACAAGGGACCGCGCCCCGAAAGCCTTTGTCTCGCGTGAACCGTTCCTAACTATTATTATTAATCTGTGCCAGTACTATACAACACTGACCTTTTTATTACAAGTATAGAAGTCAGTGTATACAACTAATACGTACAAATACTAGTTATTTAATTTTAAAAAATATTATAATTTAACATTATGGTTATTATATTTTGACATTAAGAAAATGTCTTTTTGTATTTTTTTTTGATTTTCTAATCTATATTCTAAGATTTTAAAATTATCCAGAAGACGCAGGTTCGAATCCTGCCCGCGGTCTCGCTCATTTAGTAATGATTTCTTATTTATCCCCAATAGTAGTTGTTGTGACTTTTGAATAACTATTTATCGCATTAAAAATCATCCGACCACTCGGACATAATAAGGAGAAAAAATAGCCAGTTTTAATGAATCAACATGAATCACTGACATCCACCAACACAACATGTCATTATATTTTCAGTATAAACTAGATCACACTTACCACAACGTAATAACGCGATCATCTTTAGGTTGTGTGAAAGGGATGGCTGGATTGACTGGATGGTTTTTTTTTTTTTAATATATTTATTTGAACAGAATAACAGTTACAGAAGAAATAAAATACAATTACTCAGGTCTTATATACTAATTATGTGCTAATTATACAATTTAACATAATGACTTATGACCCAGATGGCAAAGTGCTAATGTGGTTGTTTATTCTTGTTTACAAAGCTAATTTGGGCATATTGGGGTTCCTTAACTCGTGCCTTGGGTTCGAACTCGAGACCTTCGACTTGGCAGTCCAATGGTCATACCGCTAGGCTATCACATGTCATATTCGTAGTCAATGTCACTAATCCCAGGACTAGTACAAATTAAGGCAAGAGCTGCGATATAAGCGCATACCGGGGATTTTCCGCATTCCATAAAAAAGCATTCAACAGTCTTCAGTGACAGAATCAAGCTAAAGATATAGTGATGGTACCGATACTAACTGGCATCGATACGTAGTGCTTCGATACCATTAGAAATAATGTAATTACAACACTCGAAACGTAGACTCCGAACAGGGATTATCCAATCATAGATGATCATTTTGTTCGCACTTTTCTAGAGTACCCACTTTCCTTGATCCATGAGTAGAGTTTAGACTCATTAGATTGATTTGCAGTTTTTTAAGCCCAGCCATTTCATTACGGTAGTGCTCCCGATTGACTTTATACATTAAACTTTATGGTACGAGCGCACCTTGATCCAAATTGAAAAGCCACGAGGGCCCATCATTCCTTTAATCGCTCAGAGTAATATCTTGTAACTGCTGCGATGGTCTAGTGGTCCGATAAAGGTTTTGGGCTCGATTTCAGAGCAGTGTTATTGGGGTTTTCTATAAAATTCTCAACAGGAGCTCGGAGTTTGTATTTGTGCCCGGTTAATCGCAATAGGTTCGTCCCCTAAGACATGTCACCTATACATACCGACGAACTGTGGGTGTATGTTATTATTACATTCATCACATCACGAACAAAATAGTAATGTATCAGATTTGCTTTAGGAAACAAACCGCTCTGCCTAACGGCCGTTGTCAATAACCAATCCATATGTGTTATTCCCACGGAAGAGATAAATAAGGTTGGAATGGTAATGTGGGCGTAGCCGGCGTGCCACAATTATGATGCGACAATCATAATTCGACCGATTTATTCGTTCATCATGTTTAGTATGCTTCGGACTTTTCAGAAAATAGAGCTCTGCATTAATATTAAAATACCGTATTGTGCAATTATTACTTGTAAGACAAAAAGTCAGACCTCAAGTTTAGAGCGAGGAGGTATATCTTTCCATCTGTAAGTCGAAAATAACATTTAATAACTATATTTTTTATAAAAAACATAAAAATGTTCTGATCACTATGAAATTCCGAATATCAACAACATTATTGCAATAATTACATAAAAAATACATTGCCCGATATGTACTCGCTTAATAAACCCAATGACCGAATCCGCTTGCAATGTACCGCATGCATTGCGTCCGCTACACTTTAACCTTTGCACGTTTCGTCGGTTCCCGTGATTGGCTATGATGCACAGCGCGTGCTAGTCTGCAAACGAATAGCTGCCCTGAGATACTTATGTTTGTAGTAACATAGTATTGTGTATGTGTTGAAATAGTGGAAGTCGAGCGGCGACACTGGTCCTAATACAAAATTGCAGCGAGGGCCTTTCCAACCTTATTTATCTATTCCGTGGGTTTGCCCAATTTGAGGTAGGAATTTAACATAAGCTCCATACAAAATGTATCAAAATTCCATCTGTAATCGAGAAAAGCGGATTTCGCCGATTGATCTCTGTCATAAAAGTCAGCCTGGCAAAGATATAAAACAAAGAAACGGATCAAAATTTTTGTTTGAAAATGTTTCCAAACCTAAACCCTTTTAAATCTCTTTGCATTTTGCTAGCCCGAACATAAACCCGGAATCAGATTTTTAGGAACTCTTTCCACTGACCACGTATATTTATAATTATATTCTGTGGTAAAGCTTTTTTATGGTTCTGATCTCTTATCTCTCTCTTTCAGAACGTAGATTAGATAATATCATAGAGATCCATAATTGTATCTACGAGATCTCTCCTAGATGAGAGATCTCAAAAGTCCTATAGAGAACTCATAAATGCTCACAGATAGTTTGCTACCAGTGGTGGCGGCATATCTAATTCGTACTGACTAAAAACCATTCTTTGGTTCTGCACACAATAAAGTATAGGTACACTTTCAATGGTCTGGTGTATTTCTCTTTAAAGGGAGCGGAGCGACCCGAAACTTGGAAATTTAATTTCTTTCTCAAAATTAGGGCGAGGGGATTGTAGCCGATCTGCATGGTTAAGCTGCACTTGTCGCAGTCAGTCTGTGGATAGGTGACCATTAAAAACCCTTTGAGACCCTTCTGTGCATTGGAGACCGCATACACACGTCGGTCACGGTTGTCACCTAAGATAATCGTTAGTGGTCTGACAACCCCAAAAATCAAGACAACCGGTCTATTCTTAGGATATAGGCACAGCCCAGAATTTGGGTTGCGGAGGTCTGATGGCAGTCTACTGATATTCAGCCACATCTGGCTAGGCTGGAAGCCGACCCCAAGATAGTTGGGAAAAGGCTCGAGGCATGATGAGAATTTCTTAAAATTCACGTCTCCGCCCCATTATGAAATACATTTTGTAAGTACTTTCCTATATCTACACCGCTATTGCCCTCTGCTTCTGTGCTAATAATTTATGTTGCCTCATATCAAGTCACAAAATTGTGTAATAAATAAATTAAGTAGACACTAATGTGAGAAAAATACGCCGTAAAATATGTTCCTACCTAATACTTGTTATGTACTGAGCTATTTAAGTATAGTGTTAACTATAGCTAGCTATGATTGGAAGGTCGAGCATTATGATTTTCTGTGAATTGTTCTGTCACGAACATAATGTTTAGAGAAAACATTGAAATCTCACGTATGTGTTAATAAATTCCCATAAATAGTCATCTAAATGGGGATATTGAGAGAGCACCGAAATAGATTTATTGGTTCGGAGGATAAAGAAAATCTTTTATGTATGGTGTAGTATTTCATATTGTTATTAGCCTACAGGTAGTTGTATCAGGTAAACGCACGATACAAGAGAAATACCGAGAGTGGAACAGTTTTAAAAAAAAGTGTCAAAAACAACTATATTCCATTTAGTAATACAAAACTGCGTCATAACGATAGTTATTGTGTTATACAGTAATATCCCGAACTTACGCGTTAGCTGGGAGAGAGCGATAACCGCGTAAGTAGGGGTACTATTTAGCATATTCTAACAAACACATACTATCGAGTGCGTTTTCTTATCTACGGAGATAAGAAATAAATAACACAAAATAAATTGTAGCTACGCGTCGATGTATGTTCATAAGCTGAATAATCTTCTCAGTCAGATCTCAATTGTCAGGTCTTTCTCGTAAGGTCGCACTCGCTAGTCATGCAGAATAGAAAGCAAGGGTTGCAGGTACTACAGGTACAATATTTTACACGAACCGACTGCCATCAGACCTCCGCTACCCAAATTCTGGGCTGTGCCTATATCCTAAGGATAGACCGGTTATCTTGATTTTTGGGGTTCTCAGTACCACTAACGATTATCTTAGGTGACAACCGTGACCGACGTGTGTATGCGGTCTCCAATGCACAGAAGGGTCACAAAGGGTTTTTAATGGTCACCTATCCACAGACTGACTGCTACAAGTGCAGCTTAACCATGCAGATCTGCTACAATCCCCTCGCCCCAATTTTGAGAAAGAAATTAAATTTCCAAGTTTCGGGTCGCTCCGCTCCATTTAAAGAAAAAAACAGCAGACCATTGAAAGTGTACCTACACCGGCTCTTTATCGTGTGTAGAACCAGTTACATCACCCTTCATTAACCTTGGAAACTGGGTTAACTCCTGAGCTAGAAACCGTCGCCGAAGCCGAGTAGTGTAGCTATAATAGTCCTTTGTAAAATCCCTCAAAGGTTAAGTAGATGAATATTCGGAGCACGAGGCAATTACCGAGTACTATAGGTGATTTCAAATACCATGACGTAATCGAATGATTGTAGGTATAGCGTAATAAAATTAACGGTAGGAACTTTCTAAATATTGCTATGATACCCTAACAGATTAAACAGATTTTGTGAAAATGATACGGTTTTTTTTTTAACGTATATTTTTTGTTTGTATTTCGATAACTTTTTTGATATCTTCGTTATAATATGCTTGTAAGTAGTATCCTGTGTATCTCTTGCACTATGCGTCTGGCAAGGAAGTTCGATAGTGATATCATACGGATGGCTAATGCATTTAATAATAATAATCATTTATTTCAGACATTTAAATTAAAATTAAATAATATAAATAGTAAATAACTAAATTAAATAATAAATGAATTACATAAATCATGCCGGTGAGAGTGCTCCGTGGAAGGGAGAGTAATCCGGGAGTATTACAGAGATTAAGTTTTTGTGTGCCGGACCGTTACGTGTAGTGGCGGACGACGCCGCCTCCACACGTAACGGTCCGGCACACAAAAACTTAATCTCTGTAATACTCCCGGATTACTCTCCCTTCCACGGAGCACTCTCACCAAGTAGGCGACCAGCGTAAACTCCCGTCGGACATGCAGTTGATTATAGCCAACCATGCCCAGGACAAACAGAGTGGGATACATCAGTGGGTAAAACGGGTATACTCCATAGTATCCGGGTATACTCCATGGTAGGAGATTGGTAGCAGTGCTGTGCCCCGGCCGGAATCCATGCTGCGCATCCGATAACTGTCCACGCACTTGCTCCTGCATGCAGCGCTGAATGGCAGACTATAACACCTTTGCCGGCGTGGACAGCACTGCAACCGGTCTATACCCACCGATGTCAGCTCCCGCCCTGCCTTTGGGGACTGGAATGACTCGCGTAATTTTCCACCGAGCTGGGAACTTCGCGGAATGAAGACAGATATTAAATATATGAAGTAATGGTTTCACGAGTACCCTTCCACAATCTTTAAAAAGAAACGCTGGTATACCATCCGGACCCGCAGAGCGCTTAGGTTTGAGGCGTTCGAGTGCATTTCTAACGTCCTTAAAGCTTAGATTACTAATTTGCACGCACGCATTACCAGTGTTCACGGCCTCCGCCGCCGCCGCTTTTGAGTCTAGTCGTGGCGGCACACTACTATATACCGACTCGAAATAAGTGGCGAACTGCTCTGCACACTCCTCATCTGACAAATACTGACCGTCCTTTATGATGTTCTGTCTACTAGTTGTATTTTTCTGCGATCGTATGTATTGCCAAAATGACTTAGGGTCTTTCGCGAACTGACATTGAATATTATTTTGATGCTGCATGTGTGCAATTTCTATTAATTTTTTAGTATTTGCTCTATATTTCATGTATGAAAGAAGTAGGTATACACTCACGAATTCGCAAATTTGATTCTAGAAAGATGCCTAACTATATTATGTCATACAAGTAAGTGTTTAAGTATAGAATACATGATAAAAAACTTTTAAGTTGTAGCCGGATTTTCTTTTTTTTTTACAATAATACTATCAAGTGTACCTACCAACACTATCACCTACATTGCCGAATCGGGGCTAATAGTGCAAATTCGTAGTATCATTATCATCTCCATGTTTTCCACTGCCCAATTACCTTGAGACTGCGACGTCCATACTCAATAAGAGCAATAGTAAGATTACTTGCTTCCGATTACCGGAAACAACATTGTCGATTACATCACTATGGTATGATAGGAACGTTCCTAAAGCGTGACCTAAAGAAAATAAAACGAAGAAGAACACATAAAAAGAGTTTCACCTAGTGTGAATGATGACGATTATGGTACTGGAGGAAGATTATTTTTTTAAAAATGAACCGTAACTCACAAAAAATTTTCATCAAATCATTTTGTTTGGTGGTTCTAATCACATGCGGTTTCGTTAGAACCGATGGTCAGACACCAAAATGTTTGAAGACGGTTTTCTTTTTTTTCTATATGTGCCAAATGCAATGAACAACCTGGGAGCGAAGTCTGTAAAGTCATTGAACTACGATTTTGACACAATAAAATAGTAGCCTTGGACCCCGGTCTCTTTCCATCGTCACGTACCAAGCAGTTAGGTACTGGTACAGCTGGTACCCGGTGGTGGCAGTAGTACGGTCATCAACGAAAGTCGCTGAATACAGCTAAATTTCGAAAATATGACAGCTATTATGAAGGTGAGGTAAATATTTAATGGTCATCTATGCAATGATTTTGCACAACCTTCACAGGTCAGTAACTTTATATTAAAAATCGTATTGAATATGCAACATCATCATCATCTTTATAACAGAATTCTAGAGCTTGTTTATATTATTTTCAGTTGATACTCGTAGCTCAAATATATTGGCAAGTGTATTGTTTGATTGAATGCACATGAGCATCACGTATAATGTGGGCACCCATCCAATGCATGATCGCAACCACATTGTTTACTCTGCACGGTGACCACATTATCATAAATCGTATAATACTATTAATATCATCTATTAACGCCCCAACAGACGATCAACAAATATGGAGAGGTTATCAAAATTTTGTTAAATTAGTTTCAGAACTTCATGCCGAGTTGAAACACCTACCTATACATATATGTACTTGATTTATGTGCTCAGTATTCTCATGAAATGTATCTATCTCCATAATAATTAATATGTTGATGCTGAAACTATATAAAGACTATATTTTTGTATTTTTTGGCATTTTCCATGTAAGATTTTAAAGTTATTAAGCAAAGGAAAAATTCCTGCCCGCAGTCGAATTTTTCCTTGCTTAATAACTATATATAGACTGTCTAGGGTTATGTGTAAAACACTAATAACCTCGCAGGACTATATTAGTAAAATCATAAACAACATCTTTGATTTTAGACTTTTAATAATACATTCCATTAATTATTTCATATAAAATTAAAAATATTTAAATGAATGTCTCAACTGTACGCAATAATAACATAAATCTATCTGTTTACCTGCTTATCTAATGATAAGTAGGTAAACAAATAGTGCATTGCAGAAGGGAGTACTTACTTACATACAGATTTAGAGGGTTTCAGATAGTACAACAAAAACTTCGAAACTTTGTTTTTGGTATTTTTTTTAAATAACTGGTATATTTTTGTAAAATTGTACCTGTGTGAAGGAAGTTCTCATCAAAGTTTTCCTCAGTAACCTAAGTCTTGACGTTACTCACGACTAACAAACAAACAACCCACGTCTGCATTTGTTTATATGGATTATTATAACCTAAAGTAAACATATATACCTACGAGTATATAACATACCATTATGCCTGCATTCATCGAACTGTTAGGTAAAAGTACCCACAGTTCACCGCTATGTTTCCATCTATCTATCTATCAGCCACGGACGTCCACTGCTGAACATAGGCCTCCCCTAATGATCGCCACAAAAATTGATCTTGCGCAGACCGCATCCACCGACTCCCTGCGACCCTCACAAGGTCGTCCGTCCACTTAGCCCATTGCCACTTCAACCGTGCAAACCTGCGAGCTATGTCGGTAACTTTGGTTCTTCTGCGGATATCCTCATTTCTGATTCTATCACGCAGAGAAACTCCGAGCATAGCTCGCCATGTAACAGGAGGCGAGCCTATAATCCAGACTCCGAGCTGCTACTGAGAATTTCATCGAAAAACCTATTCATAATTTGCTCGACCTGAGAATCCAGCCCAGGATATTTA
Source organism: Acronicta alni (assembly GCA_964056405.1). NCBI lineage: Eukaryota > Metazoa > Arthropoda > Insecta > Lepidoptera > Noctuidae > Acronicta > Acronicta alni. The sequence continues at coordinate 6,879,260 of OZ043927.1, read as the reverse complement.
TCGTAGCAGTCACGCTTAGGACCAAAAGACTAACAAGGCAGTTAACAGTTAAAGTAAACAATATTTCATTGCGAGTATGTAAGCGCAGACTTGGTTACTTAAATAAAAAATCGTGAGTGATTCCAAACTCTGTTATTATACCAATATACGCGTTTCTGTAAAATGTTAAGAGCAGCTAAATTGACTTTGCAATCATTAATGTATTTTTATGGTACGCGTACATTCAAAGTACTCCTAAATGCTCCTGATTAAGAAACATTACGTCGTTTGTTGTTTTTATTCACATTTAAATACGGGACGTTACGTCTCGTTTTATGTTTAGGATTCTAAAATATTAATATTTTAATTCGAAGTGTTCATTGTTTTATTGATTTTAACCACAAACAAATTAAAATTAATAACAATTTTTTTTTACGTTTTTCCGTTTTTGTTATCGTCAGTTCCCTTTTTTTGTTAAAATGTTATTATGATAATTATCAAGATATTCACACTGTGTCGTATCGAAAAACATCGTTTTAAAACTTCTTATCCATTTCTATATAGGGACAGTTGATATTACATACTCGTAACACACCACCACGCCTGTATAACCCGAAGGGTTAGGCAGAGGTGTACTAAATGTATACCCACAGTTCGCGGGTATATTTAGGTTCCATGTAATAGGGGGTGAACCTATTACCATTAACCGGGCACCAAAGTTCTCCACAGAACTCACAGTTCCCCGGTATGTTTTTGGACCCATGTAATAAGTTCAAACTTCGAATTGTTACCTACAGAGAATTTCATAGAAAAACCATTATAATAACACTGTTCCTGGGAATGGACAGGACCTCTACCGTAGCAGTCACGTTTAACACCACTAGACTAACGAGGCAAAGGCATAGATTAAATAAGTAAACGCGGCTTCTAAACTAATTACTATAAGGGCAATTGAAGTATGTAACGCACAGACCGATTTATTTAATTGTTTCCCGAAATTTGAACCCTCTGCTAATTATTGTATAAGAATCACAGCGTGTGATCACTCATCATAATATGAACTTACTGTTATTATTGGAAACTAGATCCAAGGTGGTAATATATAAAAAATAAATATTTGTTTGTTCGTCCCCTATGCGTCCTGTATCAGTCATGCGATTACGATGAAACTGGTGAGTTGCTGTGTTGTGTGTATGTACCCGTGATAGATTTTGACAACAAAAAAGAGGCATTACAACGCACTTCTCAGAAAAAAATCTATTATTTCCAATCCCATGTTCCATTAAGTTTAACTTTGAGATGTTTTACCGCTCGTACTAGAGTTCGTGCATGAAAATTATGCACGAATTAGTAATACCTCGAAAAGCTCAATTTTAGTTTTATCGACATCATGGCTAGAGTATGTTCATGTATGTTACCAACAAAAATAATAATATCTATTTAAATCATATTCCGTACTCACCTCTCATTTTCATTGACTTCTTGTTAATTTTGAAGTATTTATTCTTCCACCAACAGAATATAACATTTTAGTACAATTTATTGAGTGTTATTAGTTTATTTTTGTAAAAGTAGGTATTCCACATTAAGGAATTTAAGGTATAAGTATGTTACAATGAAAACTCATATCCAGTCAAAACTATTTTTTACCGCGAAAATCAGTCAACTACATTGATACTATTCTTCTAAATTAATTTATGAATGGAAACAGAGTTTGATGATTATAACTGGCAGAACATTTAACAGCCTTCGGAAAAATTAGTTGACATCTAATAAACAAAATTAACTCGAACAAAAATTTTCTATAATAAAAAATCGATTAAATACGATAACCTCACATAATTATACAATATCCTATGACGGTACCCAACTTTTCAGTCACTACTACGTAGTACGTAAATGGAAAATTCGCGCGCTTTTCCTCAATTCCTGAAAAACGTGAGGCGCGCCCGGCGACCGGTTTACGACTGAAAGCCTGAAAACGATAAACATCACACCTTTATATCTTGATCTTATTAGCGAGATTGCTCTAACAAGTGTTTGTGGTCGTGCGTCAAATATTTTAGTACACATACCGGAATTTGGGAGTACAATACTGTAACATAGCGCATATCAAATAATGTTTTATGTTATTATAAATCTAAATTTGTTTTAATTTGTAAGTAGGTAGCGTTTCTTTGTTTTCTGTTCTATGAAATTATCATCATTTACTTAACTTTTTACAAAATAATACGAATTTTCGCGATTTATTTTCAATATTTTAGTAATTATTTTGTCAATTTACATCGCGTCAACATTATTTTAAGTACATAATGGCATATTTAATAACAATATTGTAAATATTCAGCAGGTTTATAGCTAGGCTAGCTACCGAAAGTGCATATCCCTCGTGGGTTTTTTTCAGCATTTTTGGTTTATCAAAAAATAATTTGGCAGCTGACTTCAGGAGTCTATTTGCCACTTTGTGTAGGATGCGAGGCAAGCTCTATCCCTTAAAAGAGTCCAACAACGATTGCTGTTATGGTCGTGGCGAATGTTCCAAATCCCATGTCTGTTATATGAAGGTAATTGCAGTTTTTAGTGTTTAGTAATTTCCGCCCCAAAAAGGAAAGGATTCGATAACATCTTTATAATTCGTTAAGGAATATTTTTTAATTTCTGAATTCATAAATGCATGTATACGAATACATGCATTTATGCATTTAGGTAGCCGGAAGGTTTGTAGAAATAAATAAACATAGATCAGTCTATCAGTCAAAATTCTGGCTAAAAAATCTCAACGAAATTAGGTACGAAAGAAATAAAAAAACAATCTACACAACAATCTGCGCAGAGATTTTTGCAAACCTTTCCGGTTCGCAAAAATCGCTGCGCAGGCAAAATCGTACAGATCAGTGAATATCTGCTTACACACTTGCTTACTACTACTACTTATTTAAGCACGTTTTACAATGCCAGAGGTTATTAGATTTCTATATGAAAAATTAGTAATAGCTTTGGATTTAGATTTGTGATCGAGGCGGCTATTACATGAGACCTTATCATACCAAACTATACGTTAGACTATCCGCTAATGTATGTATGTAATGTAATTTAGTTTTTGTTTGTTTCGTGGGTACATCAGAATAAACAGAATTATCGTCGTTGTTTAGTTTCAATTCATTAATTTCCTCATACAGGAGACCTTCCTCCAACCCTCTAAGAGGAATCCTGGAATGGCGAACTATCAGATAGGTAGTGCACAATGACAGGACTCACTATCAAGGGAGCGGTACTCTCATTTATTATAAAAGGTCCCTGCACTGCATATGGATCCCCTGATCCTTCACATATAGAGACCTCTAGGTATATGTCGAGTAGGCTTAACCGGACACCAACCGATCACCATTGTATCGGCTTATATTCCCCCCTCTTCAACCTGGGTTCACCTCCGATCACACCTGGAAATTCTTCTAGATGGCTTATTTTATATTACTTTTATTGTTTTACAAGCTACAAATATTATGAATTAATAGTGAATTATAGTAATTTATTGGATACGTTAATTACATGTCATTCATATTTGAAAACAAATAGCTAATTACACCAGTGTGTTGTTTTAAATTTCATGCATTCGCCATAATATTGTAGGACGCATCCCATAACGAATTGTGACTTTTATCGCAGTAGTTATGTGTCAATAATGATATTCGTATTCGTGCCCTAATAATGTTATATGCCTCCTATTTGGTGAATAAGAAAAGCCGCAACGACCGATCTGCAGGGGGGAGCTGCAAACTGCATTTTTCTCACGAACTATTCAGAACAAAATTGTAAACTAAGAACACTATTATCATGTTTTTTTTAAGGAGTGTCTATGGCGTTTCTTGCCGGTTATTCTCCATAAGATCCACTTTTTGGAACCGTGCAACTATGTAGTTTTGACTTTTCAAAAGTGCTATTTTAATTATCTAATTGAATTAAAATATTTGACTTTAGACACGGTGCTCAGCTAGAGCACGCATTGCATCTATTAGGGACAAATTTATATTAGTTACAAACTTAGTTCTTTCCGAGTTTAAATGTCTGACACGTTTTGTTTCGGCCTCTTTGTTTTAAAAATTGCATTTGATGCAATTGTTTTTTCAATAATAATTCATTGCTCACTGCGATTACATTATTTATTTAGGTACTACTAGCTTTTCCCACGGTTTCTCGCGCATCCCAAAGGGCTGGCTAAAAGGTAGGCTGCGTTTTTTTTTTCAAAAACGATAAGCAATTTTTGTGTAAAATTTCGTAATTTAAAATATTTTTAACCCTTTTTGTTTATTATTCAGGAAAAATTGTTGAATTATTCCATAGCCTCAACGCTTATATTTACAATATGGCCATTTGCACCTCTGTAGGTCTCTTAAATTGAAAGATATTAGCATTTTATTGAACATACCCTATTTTAAAATAAGATGGCTGCCATTCGCGAGGTGTTCGGTTAGGAGTATATATAAAAGTGCATTTGTCGATGAAATTGAGCATATAATATGTACTTAAAGTATCGGTAACCGTTCCCCAAACACACTGTATACTGCATTATGTAATCTAAAATACACATTTAGTACGATAAAACATCCTGTTGATAGTTGTTGACTAATCAATTGTTTATTGTTCTCATCTCATTAGGTAACGATTAGTTACGTACGTGCGTACAATAAATTGTTGTGACCTTTGAATATGTATTTATCACTCTTAATGATCCTGTTGATTGTGAGAGCGTATAGTATCCTCTAAAGCAGTGATAGCCTAGTGGTAAGACCATTGGACCTACCTATAATTATAACCATCTGCCCTAAATCTTGAAGGCAGATCTCGAATGATCGATAGTGTTTAACAACTCCTGCAACATGTGCAAATAGCGTTTTACCAACTCTTTATAAGTTTCATCGTAACAACTTTCGGACCCTTGTTGTAAAATTTAAATACATACAAACAGCAGCTTATTTGTACGATTCCACATTCCTGTACATTCAATTAATGTCGCAAGATCGGCGTCGGCATTACTTAACCTTCTGGGAATGTAGGAGAAGTAGAGGTAGAAAGAAGTAGAGGAAGTAAATTTTTGCAATTTATTGGACAACACTAATGTGACCCTCACTTCGGAGTTTCTATTATTACAGCATAGTGTACCAAAATGCACATGTGTTAATGATACAATGTTAAAATCCAAACAATTGGAACTACGAAAAACTATTATTCCAATAGCAACCGTAATAAAATGTACTTATTAACGCTAATTAACCAAATGTTCACGTGCTGATTTTCGCGCGCGTCGGATATGAAACTGCCCTAAAAGTATGAATATTTGCAGACGTGACATTTTTTAAGGTATCAGTATAATAGCTTTTGAAATCCTTTGTTATGAATAAATTGCTTTCTTAAAAGTAAATTTTGCAGACTAGAATATCAAAAACTTCAGAAAATTCTGAGACATAAAAAATTATCATTTTAGTGTTGTACAGATTGTGTAAGACAACGTCAAACGCGAAATAATTAAAACAATAAATAATACCTTCAGAACTTAATAAAATAAACAATGGATCTAACCAACTAGGCTATCCCCGGAAATCATCGCGTTGGCGATATTTAATCCCTTATCTTCAAAATTTCAGTGAAGGTTTCATCAAAGGCACCGAATAGGGTATCAAAGACTCCACCCACGCCGCCGCCCGTGCACGTGGTCTGTTATCAGGCGGTACTGCGCGGTGTTTTTTACTTTTTCTCTTTGAAATTGTTATTTCCATTTTCGTCATCAAAATATAATAGAAACAATAAAATTTATTTCTTTAAAAATAGTACTAGTGTGTGTTTTAAACTTAGGTATACTAAGTTTAAAACACACATTAGTTCACAAAATCCTTAAATTGAAAATACTCCTAGCACCTTGGGCCTTGATCCACTCCGTGATTAAAAAAAACATGTCATTGTGTAAGATTCGTACAAAATTAAGAGATCACATTCTAAAAACTCGAAACGAAATACGAAAGTCTGTGTATTCTTTTCTTCAGTAAATGTTTGTAAAAGTATTATTAACACTATAGCACCCCACCTAGCGATAATATTTAACAAGTGCGTAGACCAATGAACCTTCCCAAATCTAATTAAATACAGCAAAGTTATACCCTTGCTTAAATCTGGAGATAGTCAAGATCCTGGCAACTTTAGGCCGGTTTCCATTCTGCCTGTACTTAGCAAAATATTTGAAAAAATCATGCTCAATCAAATGCTATTGCATTTCAATATAAATAGGATTTTTCATGACCATATGATATGGCTTCACCAAAGGACGTAATACTGACGATGGTATCACTCTTATCAAACACATTCTTGATGCCTGGGAAGGGTCAAGATGGGATCGGTATATTCTGCGACCTTTCAAAAGCCTTTGACTGTGTAAGTCATGAGACTTTGTTATTAAAATTGAAGCATTATGGTTTGAAGCACAAAACTTTGAAACTTGTCAAATCATACTTGCAAGGTACCAAAGTTCCAAAGGAACCAAAAGTTCAAATATGTGGGGTAAAATCGCCCGGCACTCAGGAGAAATTGGGTGTACCTCAGGGTTCCATTCTAGGTCCATTCTTATTTCTAGTGTATATAAATTATTCACCCTACATGCTTGAGGATCAATCGAAGATTGTGTTATTTGCGGATGATACTTCTTTAATTTTTAAACTAAACAGACGTATACCTAATACTGACGATGTAAATAATGCCCTTCTTAAGGTCCATGAGGGGTTCACAGTTAATAATTTAGTATTAAATGGGCCGAAAACCAAATACATAAAGTTTGCTCTACCTAACGTAAGATCTATGAAACGAAAGATTATACTAAATAATTATAAACTATTTGTCGGTCAAACGGTTTTCCTGGGAGTCAGGATCGACTCAAAGCTTCAGTGGGGTCCACACATTAGAACTTTAGCAGGACGCCTGAGTTCAGTTGCTTATGCAGTTAGGAAAATCAGACTACTTACAGATGTAAGAACCGCAAGACTAGTCTAATTTGGTTACTTTCATAGCATTATGTCAACGGAATATTGTTATGGGGCCGCGCTGCAAACATAGAATCTGATTTTATATTGCAGAAAAGAGCTATTAGAGTCATTTATAACCTACCTAGTCGAGATTCACTCAGGGAAACCTTTAAAGAAATAAATATAATGATAGTGCCTTCTCAGTAAATCTATAAGAATATTTTATATGTAAGAAAAAATTTGAAACAAGAAAAAATGAAAAAATGTGAACTGCATGAAAAGACATTAATAGACACAAATCAAACTTAATGCAGCCACATTTCGTCTAGCTAAAGTTCATACTTCTTTTAGGGGGTACTGCGTAAGATTTTATAATAAAATTCCGAACGCAATTTTAGAACATATAGAAAACAAATTTAAAAAAGTCATTAATTCTACCCTGTGCAGGCAAGCTTACTATAAATTGGAAGATTATGTTCTAGATAAAAATGTTTGGCGGAATGCTGGTCCAGCTCCACAATATGAAAATCTTGTAATTAATTAATTTTACTGTACGTTATACAATTTAACATTCTTTGTTTGGATTCATATTTTAAAACATGAATTGTAAAGTATGAGAGTCGTGCAGCCATTGATATTGCATATGTTGATTTTTGTACACACACATTTTGGGGCACATGTCAAGTCATTATAATGACTTAAAATTACATTGTGCCCTTCCGTTGCCTAGCGGTCTGAGCTTGTCATGCTCACTAAATTGTCCTGCTGATGGTGGCGTTGTGTGTCGGGTCTTTTTATTCCCTGCAACATGGTTGAGTCGAACAGCGCCCATACGTCTGTCTCTTCCTGTATCCTATAAATATATACATATACTGTATCCTATAATGTATACTGTATTACCGAAGCCTTTATAACACAGTTTCTGCTTAACAAAGGACTTAAATTTATTGAGGCCTAATTCTGAAATTTTGATTGGGATTTTGTTGTACAAGCGTATATCATTTGAATGATTTACTGATCTTCTGGAGCCTGGTTGCAGGCATAATAAATTTATTCTTTCCTTGTATTAAGGTTATGGGTAACACTACGTTTTTTAAAGAGATTAATATTCTTATGGACCGGAGACTGGTCGATTCTTCGCTTGTCCAAAGAGCTTGGTCTGTTTATAGCAGAACGAATAAGCCTTATTGTTTCCGGACGACAACGATGCTGAAAAAAAATTATATTCATATTACATCTGCAATAACATCAGCAGAGTTTAGAGAAAGGTTACAATATCAATAATTTTATCATTAACCTTTTACTTTGACCGGTCTAGATTTTTTTTTTAATTGTATACAAGTCTAAATTCATCATGTATTTAGTAAATTTGTTAATCCTTAATATTTTAAATATGTGTAATCTTCACGCACATGCCTGCCTCATTAGTCTAGTGGTCCTTATTGCGACTGCTACGCTAGACGTCTTAGCTTCGATTTCCAGATCCAGCAAAGTGTTATTGGGTTTTTTTTATTAAATTCTCAGTAGCAGCTCGGAGTTTGGAGTTTGCTCGGTATTCAGATCCTAATTATTATCTCCAATAAATGCAACAAATATTTGGTTGTACGTGTGTAACACCCACTCTTGGCTCAAGTGCATAAAAAAAAGAAAATAGAACTGTAGCTACCTAATTGATTGGAGGAATCAACCTTTAACTGTGGTGACAGTTCTATGGAGGGAGCAATAAGTAATGTAACCTTATTAAATTATGGCATACCATGGTCTCGCTCCCCTTAATCAACATTCCTATTGTCAAGGCCAACACTCAAAATCTATATTTCCAAGACACTATTTTCGAACACAATTGAATGTTAGGAACTCGCATAATAATGCCCAGGCGGCGACCATGCAAAACCACTGCACTGTGCCGATGTGCCAAAGCCAGAGCCTGTCCTAGGGCCCTAGTCTCCTCACTCATATGTGCCCGCCGCCCGGGGCCCCACTCGATAACCGGTTTGACCAATCCAGCACACGATCCTGCCTACACCCACCCCACTTCATCCCACATGAGTGAGCGGGCAGTTACACAGTTGAGTTCGAGCTGCGCGGACGCTTACTCATTGCTTACTTTGAAAGCCAAATCGAATCATTATTATGCTTTTAAGTGTGTGTGTAGTAGTTTAGATAACGACAGAAAACAACAAACAGTGCAAAAGCTAGTGTGTGGCTTATGGATATTATGTGCTTTGCATTGGATTCTTGGAAGTTATTCAAATTGGATTTCTTTGCGATTGTCACTCGTTTTACAACAGAAATATCAAGGTATCGTATAAACAAAAGCATTTAAAACACAAACTACGTCAGACATTGTATTTCATTTAGGTACATTTTGAAAATGCCCATGAAGAAATAATTATTCATTCATCATTATTGTTCACAAAATTCAAATTAAATATTTAATGAAAATGCTGATGTATTTTATTTAAATGCAATTAAGTAGCGGTGTGACCACGTGTCGAAAAATATGATGGTGCTTTATTTATTTTTGTATATTTAACTATTAAATAATATAAATAAAGCGCCAACGGCTCCCTAAAGTTATTGTGATAGATTATATGTTGTTAATTATTTAATTACTCTAAGCCAAATACATTGAAAAAAAAAAAAGTCTTTGCCCTGCAGTGGGACGGTCGCGGCTAGAAATAAATAATAAAAAGTAATGCATATAATGCCACTTTATTATTTCCAATATTAACATTATACTATCATGCCTGTATTTCCCAAGGTTTAGGCAGAGGTGCACTAATGTACAGGCACAGTTCGCAGATATGTTTATTATTATATTAATAAAAAAAGAACTATTGAAGTTTTTTCTTTTACAAAAGGTGTAAATTTCGTCAAAATTACAATGGTATATGATTAGTATCATAAATAACTAAAACTAAAGTAGGTACCTAGGTACATATTTTATAATAGGTGCAGATGCCTTATGTGTAATAGGAGCCTTATGTAGCGATCTGTCTGATTTAGGTTTGAGGATTATAGGTACAGGGGCGAGCACATCAAGCTACCCCAATCTGTCAAATTTCTTTGATAGACTTTCAACTTTATTATAATATATTAAGATTCATGTTCAATTGGGAAAATTAGACAGTTTTGGATAGCTTGCTGGTGTCTATACAAACCCGTGTTTCAGGCCATCACTTTCCGCGGTAGGTAATTAAATTGCGTAGTAATTATTTTCAATATTAAGTTTAATAATTTTAATTGTTGTTTAATTTTGAAACACGGTTTTTTTATGTTTACCTACGCGAAGTCACGTCATAGTTCTAACTTACTGTTGCTGTTTATTTATTCATTAATAAACTAATACATAATTATTAATACAGAATAAACCTAGTCAGAACTAAGTGTAGGTAAAATATTAGGCGGCAAACACAGCAAGAAAAAACAATTTCACTTTTCAATTTGTTGTTTGTAAATGCCCATTTAATGGCCATAGGCTCGCCCCTATTCCATGGGGCCTAAACATAACGGTGAATTGTGTGTGTACATTGGCACACCTCAGCCTATCCCTTCAGAGACTGCAGGCGTCTTGTTTTGTTTATATTATGTTAATTACAATTATAAACCACCGTTGTTCTCGTTTCCCGAATACCGTTGGCAATGTTGGCATTTTCCTAATCTTGATATTTTTGGACCGAATGAACAGGAAGACAATAAGAAAACGGGCTACATTCGCGCACCCCCCCAAAAAAATCCACCTATTTTTACAGGCTCACTCTATTTACATTTTTTTTTCTATATTCGAACTCTTTCAGAAACGTTCTATCAAAACTTCAAGTCTATCGCGTACTACTATAGAATTTAAGCTTGCGTCAGGTATTCTATTCCCACGTTGGTTTGTGGTGACGTTATTTTTTTTTTTATTATTTTTTTTACGGCCCTGGATACATTTCCTTTAAGCCTACCTTATTATTTAAATACATTGTTAAGTTTCGTGGTGACGTCTCGATCAGTGTTGCCATTACTTTATATATTTAATACAATTATGAAGATTTATAATTCAAGAAGCAAGCAAGTGAAAAAATGCATTTTTTGCAGGTACTTTATTTTAGTGCCGTTAGTTACGAATCAAACGTCAATCTGTTGACTACGTCAATCTAAACTGATAACGTGACCTGGCTGGGACGGGAATAGAATACCTGTTATTATTCTGCCATGAAACTTCAGTTAAGCAGTTAGGTAGGTATTTGTACCTACCAATACCTACCTAACTAAAGGTGTTTTGTCAAGCTATCCAAAACTGACAAATTTTCCCAATTGGATATGAATCTTATTTTGTATAAAAGTTGGAATTCAATAAAAAGGAACTGACATATTGTAGGTAGTAGCTTGATGTGCTGGCCTCTGTGCATTGATCGTACCTAGGTACTGTAGGTAGGTACCTACTGTAACTCTGATCCATCTTTATATTGTTTTGACGTTTTTTCTATTCGTTCAGTTGACTTGTTGTATTTTTTATTATGTTTTGTATAACTACAGCGAGCCTACGAAATCTTTAAGTAATGACTTATTTTTGTAGCACACGAGAAACAATGTTTGAATTATAATAATTTAAAGTCGCCCGTGGTGTGTACGTAATCTGCATAATAATTCGTTTTGTTCTGACACATCACTTGGTAGGTATGTTTTTGTTTTATTGAGATTTGTATTTTTGCAATGCTAATAGCGCCCATGCAACTGTCCTGCTATACCTACCTACTGCTTTACGAACTTTTAAAATTGATGTAGGTAGTTTGTAGCCTTGGTCAGTACATCAAGCTACCACAATCTGTCAAATTTCTTTGATGATTTTGAAGTTTAATGCAAAACTATAAGGTTCGATTGCGAAAATTTGACAGTTTTGGATAGCTTGACATGCTGGCATCTGTGCACCAAGTTACAGCTATGCGCATAATGTTTGATTCTAGAATACAAGTACGTAAGTACGGACGCCAGCAGGTCAAGCTATCCAAAACTGTCAAATTTGCCCAATTTAATATGAGTCTTATCGTTTGCTATTAAAGTTGAAAATCTATCAAAGAAATTTTACAGATTGTGGTAGCTTGATGTGCTGGCCTCTGTACCTAACTATCTAGGTACCTACTAACTTACGAGTTTTTACACTTTATCTACGATAATTAGGAAATATTATAGATCTGCGAATAATATCGCCTCTCACGTCATTTAAAACTAAGTAGGTCTTTGTAGATTTTTGTATCTTTAGTCTTAAACTAAGTCATAAAAAGTAACATTGTATAATTATAATCAATTATTTATAACCACTTATCCTCGTCTGCGACGCATCTTTGCATCCCACGCACATCCTACTATTATAATTATTTAGTAAATAATAAGTACACAAATGTTTAATATGTAGGTAGGTATTTAATAAAACTAGTAGAAATCTAAGAGTTTCTACATTATTCGTCCGGATAATTCTAGGTAAATGCACGATAACAAATAATTTGATGTAAAATATAAAAGTAATAATAATAATTAATTAGGTTTCTTTCTCTGGGGCTCTGACCACCGGTAGCTCCCGATGCCGTGTGCCAGTGGGTTTCTATTTTTAAATATTTAGGTAGGTATATGTTTTTTATACTTATGATTTTTTTTATGTAGAAATATAAATAAAGGGAATAATTATAAAAATATTAATTATTATATACCATTATTTTGTTAACAGGTTATGCAGGCACACAACCAATTGTTACCCAAAATTGAAAGCCCACAAAGGAAAGAATCAACTAAAATGGCTAGCGGTAAGATAATCGTTTGAAGTATTTATTAATCTAAAAATGTACAATCATTAGATATGTATAATAAGTACCGGTTATTATTTATAGTACAAACCTACAAGGCGGTTTTAAAAGTGACTTACAGACCCTAAAAAATTAATAGGTTTTTTTTTCAAAAAGGTATTTACTTATTTCATCCATTCAAGCAGGTGTCCCATGAGATTCCACTAACAGGTGTTTATTAGATTGAGATTGGAAACAAAGAATAATTAATGATCATCTGTGTGTTTCATATCATCATGTTTTTATTGAAATCGATAAATAATTATTAATAAACTTGCATATTATATTATGTTCGTAAAAAATATTACTTACCATATTTATACTTAATGAGGAATTATATGCAATAACATAACAATAATAATAATTTATTAATTTCAACAGTTACAGTATTTCTATGGTTATAATGACACTGGACCCCACACTAGGATACCCTATGTTATGGGGATTTGCTCTAAGAGTCTGACAACTTAGAGAACACTCGTTTCGAACCTATTATTTTTTTTGTCAATGTTAAAAGTCATCACCATCAACCCATATACCTACTGTCCTACTACTGAGCATGGGTCCCCTCTTAGAGTTAGAGGGGCTAGTGTAGCGATAGGCATACAGGTTAGCCTACTCTACTACTTGGAATTAATTTCGTCCGCTCGCAGGTTTCCTCACGATGTTTTCCGTTTTAAGCGGGCGTTAGTTAATTATTTGATACTCACATGATAGACTCCTGGACTAAGATAGGGGAAGTCTTTAGCCTGCAGTGGGACACAAAGAGGCTACATAAAAATAACTCATATGATTGTAAATAGCTTCGTGCTTTATCTTAGTAACTACCAAGGTAAACCACGAAGCTTTTTTTGTAAAAAGCTTAAATGCACAACAGCTTTAAGCACAATCATCATATGAGTTTTTTCAAAGACCTACAACTTTACAGACTTCTAGCTGAAACCTCACTCGCTTGGCCCATCAAATTCAATATTCAATCGTAATCAATAAGCTATTTAAGCCGATAGATACCTACTCTTAGTTTCATATTATGTGCAAGTCCAAAGTTGACTGATCGATTTTATAATTAAAAGCTTTAACACGATATAGTATAATTGTTGCTATTATGTACCATTTTGATGTAAGTAATAATAATTTGTTATAGACCTAACAAATACGACAAATCACATACAATGTGAATTTAGCGAGTCAAGTAAACGCCTCCGCCTTAACAAAACAATAAACTTGTTGAATGATTTACCTTTATGTTTTACTTTTTTTATTATTGATGATGATTTTTTTAATAATGACGTTTCTTTTGTATTTTAGTTAACGTTCTGAATCAGATGGCAGAGTATGATTTTAATTCACCAATAAATGTAACTATGATATTTGAAGACAGTGATGATGAAATCGATACTGACTCGTTTGAAAATGTACGAGAACCAGAAATCATACAGGCAAATAACAACAACAACAACAACAAAAAAGAGACTTTTAGCGAGGAACATGTATCTGACTGCTTACAAGTTAATAAAAATAAATGTAAATCCTATTGCTTGAATAAAAATAATAAAATTCATAAAAACAAAACAAAAATTACAGAAATCAATAAAAATGTATTGGGAAAGATTGTAAATAATAACACAAATATAGACAAAATAAGAGAGAATATTAAAAATGTTGAAGATCAACATAATGCAAATAAATCCGTTTCTAATCTACATTCATGTGTTGTAAGAAACGAAGTTCGAGAGAACACAGAAAGTAATGAGAATACAGTGCAAACATTCGTAGAAGATTTATTGGACAAATTGTCTGAAAACTTATTAATGATCATGCAGTCGTTTTATTACTATGAAATGAAAAATAAGAGATCTGGTCCCGTGGTAGAAGAAGACTATCATAAAATGAAAAAAGCATTCCGCTTTATAAAATCCCATTTTTTTGAAGTGTCGTATACCACAGTGGAGTCAATAATTTTGCCGCTGGAACAAAATGCTACACTTATAAATCAATTCTTGGATAACACTATGATGATTGCTAAAATCAAGTTCTTGAAATGGACTTTTCAAAGACACCACGTGCAAGCATTATTTGATGAATTAGTCATATGGGCAAAACAAAAACAAGCCCAGATTAAAACCATAAAGCAAACCCCTAATGGAAACTTTAATCTAAGGCAACATTTAACCAGGCCGCCACCACCATATCCTGCCCAAAGTTTGAATAACGCTCCTTACACTAAAAATGTCACTGCACCAAGTAAGAACACACAAAATGGGATGTGGTGTATATTTCGTTCTGGAGCCCCTGGCAGTCAAATAAGTATAAATGTCAATCCAGATACATTACTAAGTTGTGACAAAACTCATAACACTCTTGAATGGACTGAAAACCGAAATAACTTTGCATCAAGTGCTGAATTTCCTACAAGAAATAGATCAAAAGCACCCCCGTCATACGACAGCTACTATAGTTATTGTCATCAGCCGTCACCGCACCTAAATCAGAACACTGTCCATGCAAATCAAAACCAGATGCAAAATCGCTACATTATTGGACAGCAGCATCAGCATCGCCAGGACGAAAGACATCCAATTCAAAATAATTATCGAACTCAAGTTCCATATGCAAACGTGAACAGAACACCTCAATTTGGAAGCGATTTTATAAACCCTTTGCGCTATGATTGCATAAATGTGAATAATGAAATGGTAAGGATGCCTAGCTGAACTGAATCGTTTTCCCAATACTTTGTTGAAGTTTCAACGTCGTATAACAGTTTTCCTCATAATTGCAGCATGAAACAGAGGCCGAACAACGAATTTCATCCTTACCAGTCATAACGAATGTTACTTCAGTCAATCCAAAGGCATACACGAATGTACGTTGTTGTATGTGTGGAAAAATGACTGAACCAAGATATTATGCCTTTTCACACTCCCCCGCTAGACCCACCTACTGCAGTAACCTATGCCAGGTAATTATTATAAAGCATAATGATATATTTTTCTTTGTTACTAGTGTCTACGACCATAG
This sequence comes from Acronicta alni, assembly GCA_964056405.1. NCBI lineage: Eukaryota > Metazoa > Arthropoda > Insecta > Lepidoptera > Noctuidae > Acronicta > Acronicta alni. Next base: position 6,863,428 of record OZ043927.1, on the reverse strand, counting down.
GCGCAGACCTGGCTACTGCTTGATATATACATATAGTATCGATCCTAGTCGTGTTTAACTCTTAACTGAATCGACACTTTACTGAAACATTTAAGCTTTCCAGAAAATGGGAACATGAACGTCGATTACGTGTCGGAGAGACCGACCAAGTAATAATGAATTACTAAGCGACAAGTGTGATCACAATAAAATCTAAGAAAGTGAGAATGAGATACCAAATGAGATGAATCTCACAATAAAGCCAAAAAAAGACCAAATGAAACCACAGCCTGTTTCTCGGCTTCAGTTTGCGGGCGAAGTCCGGAGCAGCGCATGATTGTACTTCCTTTAACGTACCATACTGCTTTGATGCTCATATGTGTGCGTTTTTGGGTCTCAGATGTTAAAATTTTATTCAAATACATAAATATACGTATGGACTAAAGTCTAGAAAATTCTAAAAACATGCGGGCAATTCTTTTCTACTTTTTTAGTTAATAATTAGGCTGATTTTGCTTTAAAATCTATCGTGTCCTTCTATTGTATTGAATTATTTTGTTTTAACTTGATAGTTAACATAGATTTCATTATTATTTCAGGAATTGGATAACCAGATTCGCAATAATATGTGCAGCAGTACTTAGAAACCCGACAAACTTCTGTACAGACTATGATATGAAATTGTTGTTATATATTTTTATTAAATATTTTAAAACAATGGGCTTTTTTATATTATTTCCTCTTTGATCAGACACATAGACAAGCACACCCACCACACGTTCACTATGTCTTGATCGTGGAGAGTGTCACTAATCTTATGTTTCCAGAATCTCAGAATACCAATTTTCGGCCCATCTGTAACTCGGGTCCAGCATAGAACAGATAGCGAGACTAGCTGGATTACGAAAGCATAAACTAGATTAAAAAATTATTGCGATTACATCAAATTAAATTATTATTAAATAAATTATAAACCCTGTATAAATTGAAATTATTATAAATAAGATGTTTAAAATTTTTATTGAAAAATATCATGAATGCTTTAAAAACATTTCTCGCCAAGCCACCAGGTTAGATGTAATTTAAATCTATTAAAATGTCAGTTATAAGATACGTGTTATGATCATTTGGGAGCTATGGCACTGAGAAAATCTTTTATGTATAACAGAAACAAAAGTGGTCCCAATATCCTGTAGTAGGTACCTATGCCTTATTTGTTTTCCAATTAATTATAAAACATTAGAATACACTCGTCCGTATGTTCGTACTCTAAATACATTCATTATAACTAACAAATTTTTACACATTCAGATGTGTTATCAAGATACATTTTATTGCAATCATGCGCTAGACCAGAAACTAAAAGTACACGAGGATTGAACAATAATACAGTGTTAAATTTCGATGGGTCCTATGTATAAGGCATAGACCTTAAATAAGGGCCAATGTGCAAATTGATAACTTTTCAATAGAGGCTCCCAAAGTTTCGATTTGAAATATTTTTTACATGCTTCAACTGATAATTAGCAGAATAAGTTTGTCAATAAAAACATACTCATGCTAATACGAAAATGTTAAGTAATTGTTAATTGCAATAGCAAATAAAATTTAAAAAATCAACTTGGGTTATTAATACTTCAAAAAGTTTACATAAAAATATGAAATATTATTTTTTTAGGTTTCCAGAACCCTAGGCTAGTAATAGCCGCTGTTTTTCAATACGTTTTTCGTTCATGTTTCTGGTTTTATAATTATTTTTCTTGCAGTATTACTTTTCACTAAGGTTAGACTATCTTACATTTTATAAAAATCTTTAGTCTCTTATAAATAAACTAATATATCAGAAAAACTTGCAACGACTTTCTTCTAAAAATTCTTTAGCCGCCATTCTGAATCTGAAATGACACGAGAGATGCATCTGATTGGTTGGTTGAAGATTGCCGAGGGTTGTGAAGTCTGTTAGATTTCCGTTTTTGAGATGATTTTAGAGGGTTTTAAGCCGTCTGATTAAAAAACAATAATAGAGTCAGTTTGAATTTGAATTTTCTGTTACCATAATATATAAATAACGCAATTTACTAAAAGTTAACCAAAAAATTTGGCGTAATGAAGAGTTGCAAAAACTAGATTAAATTACGTAACGTCTTTTGAGTATTTTTTAATATAACTGAATATTTTTGTAATAAATATGTTTGACTTATATGGACATTACTATTATTTATTACTAAAAAAAAATTGGGGAAGATGTGGGGAATAATGATTTTATTTTTCCCAAAATTGGGGATTTTCATTCGGGTTTTTGGGTAATCCAGACCATGGACATCGGCAACACTGCAAAGAAGTGCTTGGCCGTTCGACTGAAGGACTTGTATACATGGTCATGATAAATTAAAAAAAAAGTGCTTGGCCGTTGGTGTAAACAAAAACGCGGGATCACCCTGCCCACAAGTCTCTATATTACTAACCGTTTGGATAAACGTTTAAAATTGTGCCACATAAGCTCTTTTATTACAGCAAAAAAATTAATTTTTACATCTAAATGTCTATTTTTTTTAGTGCCCGTTGTTAACTAGAGTAAAAGGAAGCATATAAAACAAAAAATAAGAATTCTCAAATTTTTGCGTTGGCCCAGTAGGCTTAGCAGATCGAGTGAAACTGATTGGGTTGGGGATCTAAAATCGAATAATTGATTTTACAGGCTTTTGGGCCTAACCGATTTTGTAAATCGATTTGCAGTACTGAATCGATGCAGTGAATCGATATTTCACCCTAGAAAATCGCCATTAGATTTTTTCATGAAATAAATACATTTTGAAAATAAATATCTTCTTTCATACCTGATCTGACTTGGATTTGGTAATATAAACAATTGTTATTATCGAATTCTCTGAACTAAAAAAACAGATTCTACTGATAATAGATCATATATTATTTATTTCAAAAGCGTAAATCAATTAATCGATCATTAAATCGAATATCCAGATAGTTTTGTAACTACATTCAAAATTGGCCGAAATTACGGTAAATAAGTAAAACTACGTTAATAAATTATATAATCAATGTTTTATTATGAAAACATGCAAAACCAAAAAAATGCCAAAACTATGTGGCGTATCGGCACGACTCTAATAGTTCAACTATTTATTGTCTTTGGTTGAACGACTAAAAAAATACCACAGATGATTGTCTGTGGATGGGGGCGGAGCGTGCTTGCATCAGATCGCGCGCTCGCTCTCTCCGCTTCCTGCCGTCAATCGACTCGCACGCATGTCGCGTTGCCCGAGCCGACAGTAATGGCCGCTTGGCAATAATGTAAAATACTTTCGTGGGATTAAACCAATTTCGTACACATTGGCGAGTATCATTTCTCGGCTAGGAGTAGGCCGATCCCGAAATACTCCAAAGTGGTGACCCGACGGGAACAATCCTCGTCTTGCCGGCTGCCATTCAGCCCTACGCAGCTGTAAAACGACACCTTACGCCCGCGGCCGTTATTGTTCGTCCAACTCCAGCCCGGCCGTCTCCAAGGTCAAGTCAGGTGATCCAACGCCGGATATGAAGGTACTGTACACCGGCCGATACCTTATACTGCCACGGGATTCGTCTTCGTCAGCTAGAAATCTCATTTTTGCAACGCAAAGCACAGCGCTTTCAATTTCTTCAAATTGTTTCGCTAACAAAATGGCGTCCCGGCAATATAATATTACGTTGTGATGTGAGAAATGGTGACTTTAACAGTGTTACTAAAATAACTTATACGGCATTAGTAATCGTCAAAAGATATTATAGTTTTTTTTCTGCAACGAAGTTTACCTACGCCAGTGACTATGGCGGAATTATTATTTTATGTTTGCATTCTAAATTCCAATCAATTCATATTGGATCTGTGTATTTAGGTACTATAAATAAGTGCTACAAATTATCTCAATAATTAATTATCCTTGCGTTACACTTGTAACATCAATGTAATTAATTTACGTGTTGTACTTTGAACATTTTGTCATAATTTTCGTGCTAACCAATCTGACGTATGCTTGATATATGTGTACATTAATTATTTAATATGTCATTACCTATTAACAAGGCACTGATATTTTTGGTGAACGGAGAGCATGCTAGATAAATTATGTAATCGTATGACAATATTATGCATCTTGTGTTTTAATGTTTTAGTTACAATCTTGACATTTTTCTTTTATCGATTGTTTTTATTACCCGACTTTGTGTAATTAAGTAACGGTAATGCTTTTCTGAATGAATGGTGACTAACATTTTTTACTATAAAATTAAGTGCCTGTTTAAATGCCTACGTGTTCTATTTTGTTTGTTTACACGTTTTTAAATTTTTAATGATTCTTTTATTGCTTCTTTTGCATTTCGTTTGTATTTTTGTGTTATAAATATTATTTTTTGTACTAACCGTTTACCTACTTGTGTTTTTGATGTTCATTGCTTTTACATTGCGTTCTGCTGGGTTGTGTGATATCGGGTTTTTAGTTTTACGACTTTCTTTGCCTTACTTTTTATTCTCCTACCGCTTTCTCTGCAAGCATGGCCGCTGAAAAGTTGCAAGCTCAATTACAGGACCTCATGGCCACAAATACTGCTTTACAGGAACAGCTCACCCAGGGGAAATCTGGCATTTACAAAGTATCTGTTAAACTGCCACCATTCTGGGCAGATAAACCTGCAATATGGTTTGCTCAAGTCGAGGCCCAATTTCAAATAGCAGACATCACCGCTGACACAACCAAATACAACTATGTCATAGGGCATCTAGACCAGCGATTTGCAGGCGAAATAGAAGACATCATAACGAATCCTCCCGCTGAAGGCCGCTATGATAAATTGAAATCAGAATTAGTTCGGCGCCTGTCCATATCTGAAGAACAGCGGGTTAGACAACTAGTTAGTGACGAGGAACTCGGGGATAGGAAACCATCCCAGTTTCTTCGCCACCTCCGTTCTCTTGCTGGAGCAACTTTGTTTGATCAAAACATTCTACGACAGCTATGGTTGCGTCGCTTACCCCAACATGTTCAAGCTATTCTGGCAGCTCAAGGTGACCTAGGTTTGGACAATGTTGCAGAACTTGCAGACAAAATCATAGAGCTCTCGCCCGCCTCGGCAAATGTTTGCTCTGCGGCTAGTGGGCCCGCCCCTGCATTGATCACTACATTAATTGACCGTGTCGATCAACTAACCCGGCAAGTAGCGGCACTGTCATCAGCACAGCAACGCAGTCGCTCTCGTAGCCGTTCTCGCAGCGGCTCTCCACAAAATACTAGCAAAATATGCTGGTATCATAAAAAATTCGGGTCCAAGGCCAGTAAATGCTATGCTCCATGTAACTGGACTGCGGAAAACCAGTCGGGCAGTCAGTAGCGGCGACGACTGATTGCCTACCTTACGGTCGTCGTCTTTTTGTAACAGATAAATGTTCTAAACGTCTTTTCCTCATTGACACTGGGTCGGATCTATGTTGCTACCCCCACCGCTGGCTCCCAGGTCGTAGACAATCCACAGACTACGAGCTCAGCGCTGCTAACGGTAGCCATATTAAAACATTTGGGACTATAAACCTGAGGCTGAATCTTGGACTTCGTCGTGAATTTGTGTGGAGGTTTGTGGTAGCCGATGTGAGCACCGCTATCATTGGTTCAGACTTTTTGGCTTACTATCACCTTTTACCAGACTGTCGTAACATGAAACTTGTCGATGGTACTACTGGGCTGTCGTCTTTCATCTCTGCTGCTAGCGTTGACCAGCCTAGTATTAAAGCCGTAGCCACTAGTAACACTTCGTGTGCCCATATATTAGCGGAATTCCCGGAAGTTTCCAAACCACCTGGACTACCGAGGATTACCAAGCACAGCACAGTGCACTATATAAAAACCACGGACGGACCTCCTGTCTCTTCTCGCCCTCGGCGACTAGCCCCTCACAAACTTATTTCTGCAAAAAAGAGAGTTTGAGGAAATGGTCAAGTGTGGCACGGCTAGACCTACAAAGAGCGCAAGGTCATCACCGCTGCACATGACTATGAAAAAAGATAATACCTGGCACCCTTGTGGTGATTATCGTGCTTTGAACGCTAGGACCATCCCAGACCGATATCCGGTCCGGCACATTAATGACTTTGGCCACAACCTTTCCGCTGCCACCGTGTTCAGTACCATTGACCTGGTTAAGGCCTATCATCAGATCCCGGTGTTTGAAGAGGATGTACCGAAGACGGCAATCACAACCCCGTTTGGCCTCTTCGAATTTCCCTTCATGACCTTCGGGTTGCGCAACGCAGGACAAACTTTCCAGCGCTTTATTGATGAGGTCACACGGGGTCTTGATTTCTGCTTCCCATACGTCGATGACATACTCGTATTTTCAAAAACCGAGACTCAACATATGGAGCATTTACGAATCCTTTTTAGACGCCTACAAGACTATGGAGTTGTAGTCAACCCTACCAAGTGCTGTCTTGGCGTTAGAGAGGTGGTGTTTTTAGGTTTTCACATAAGTGCTGAAGGTACTCGTCCTCCGCAGGATCACATTCAAACCCTGCTGGATTTTCCTCCTCCCAAAACGCTTCAAGGCATGCGCCGCTTTCTTGGTATGTTAAATTATTACCGTCGCTTTGTGCCACAAGCAGCTCAATTTCAGGCACCCCTCATTGACGTCCTGGTCGCGGCTAACGGCAAAGGTGCTAAACCATATCCGTGGACACCGGAGCTTTTGCAGCAATTTGAAAGGTGTAAGAAAAGCCTGTCAAACGCCACTCTGCTTCAGCACCCAGTCGCCGAAGCTCCACTTGGCCTTTTTACTGATGCCTCTAGTGTGCATATCGGCTCCTGTTTACAGCAACAGGTCAATGGAGAATGGCTTCCGATTGCTTTCTTTAGCAAAAAGTTAACACCGAAGCAGTCAGAGTGGCCAGCATATTACAGGGAACTTTTGGCGGTGTATGAAAGCGTATAACATTTCCGCTATATTTTAGAAACCCAGACCGCAACAATCTTCACCGATCACAAACCATTGCTGTACGCCTTTGTGCAGCGCAGAGAGAAACTCCCGCCTTCTCAACTAAATCAGCTGGCTTTTATCAGTCAATTTACCACGGACATCAGGTATATCAAGGGGGAGGACAATGTAGTGGCTGACGCTATGTCACGGGTCGACGCTATCGTTCTAGAGCAGGATTATGAGGACCTTGCTAAATCCCAAGCGTCGGATAAAGAACTCGCAAAATTAATGAAGAGTGATTCCGGCCTGAACCTTATTCAAGTCACTGTAAAAATAAAATAATAAAAAGGTTTATTGCGAAACTTGTACAACTTTTACAGTAAATGTTACATAGAGACCTCCTTTTAAGTAAAATATATACCTGTGCTAGGAGGCCCCGCTCTTCAATAACAAAACAAAGTGGTACAAAGTTGTGTACTTACGAAATATTATATAAAAATAAGAAAATAAAGAATTTAAAGAATTATAAAATTTAAAAAACAGAAAAACTTAAAAATACCTACTAAAAGTGTGTGTGTGTGCATGTGTGTGTGTGTGTGTGTATGTGTGTGCGTATATACTAATAATCCACTGATATTTTTATGTTTGTAGGAGCAGTTCTATGTCATCATAGGTCTTAGGTTTTAACCATAGTACTATTGTCTTTTTGCAGTCTTTAGTAGTCATGGGATATATATAGTCACTATCCCTAATACAGATATCTCTCTAACTTGCGACATTTCTTCTGGCAAACCACGTCCTTATGTAACCCCTCCTTTCCGTCGTGCCATTTTCGACAAATTGCATAATTTAAGCCACCCCGGTGCTCGAGCTACTACCCGTCTTGTAACCGATCGTTTTGTCTGGCCGTCCATCAACAAGGACTGCCGCGACTGGTGTCGTACTTGTGAAACATGTCAGCGCAGCAAGGTGTCGAGACATAATTACGCTCCTTTAGGTAAATTCGACACACCAACGGGTCGATTTATGCACGTGCATATGGACTTCATTGGTCCTCTGCCTGTCTGTAACGAATACCGTTACTGTCTCACGGCAATTGACAGAGTGACCAGATGGCCTGAAGTGTGGCCCATGCGTACTATCACTGCAGAAGAGGTGGCCGAGATTTTTACAAGAGAATGGATTTCTCGCTTTGGCGTTCCTACAGTTATAACAACAGACCAGGGTACTCAATTTGAATCAGATCTGTTCCGCCGACTCCTGCAATTCGCCACTAAGCGCATTAGAACTACTTCTTATCACCCTTCAGCTAACGGCATGATCGAACGTGTCCACCGACAACTCAAAGCCGCTCTAATGTGCCACCAAGAGTCTTGGGTTAGGTCTTTGCCATTAGTCTTACTTGGAATGCGTTCCGCATTCAAGGATGACCTTAAAACGACTGCTGCTGAGATGCTCTACGGCGAGACGCTGCGCCTTCCCGGTGAACTGCTTGTACATAGTCCCGGTGCAGAAAAGGCTGAGGATCTAGGTGACTTCGTCGTAGAGCTGCGTCATAAGATGTCGACAATTCGACCTGTTCCAGCCTCTCGACATGCTAATCCGGCTTCTTTTGTCTTCAAAGACTTGGCTACGGCGACACACGTCTTTTTACGAGATTACGCCGTTAGGCGCGCGTTACAGCCTCCTTACACTGGCCCATTTGAAATCCTGGAGCGCACCGGTGATGGGAAGACCCTGTCCTTGGGTATCAAAGGTAAGAGAGTGACTGTGAGGATCGATAGAGTCAAACCGGCTTATATTGAGCAACAGAATCCTCAGTGCCAACCCAGTCCGGTCATACAAACTCCGCCGCCAATTAATGTCCCGCCTAACGCAGCGACTACAAAAAAATCTACTGAAAATTGTCCGCGTCTCCCAAACAACCGTATACCACACGATCTGGCAGACGCGTTAGGTTTAAGGATTATTCTTAATTTTTCTTTCTTTGTATATTATCCTAAATTCACATGCTAAACATAGTATCTAATAATAAGTTGTTTATGTGATTTATCCCTCTCCGTGGGGGGGTGGTGTGGCGTATCGGCACGCCTCTAATAGTTCAACTATTTATTGTCTTTGGTTGAACGACTAAAAAAATACCACAGATGATTGTCTGTGGATGGGGGTGGAGCGTGCTTGTATCAGATCGCGCGCTCGCTCTCTCCGCTTCCTGCCGTCAATCGACTCGCACGCATGTCGCGTTGCCCGAGCCGACAGTAATGGCCGCTTGGCAATAATGTAAAATACTTTCGTGGGATTAAACCAATTTCGTACACATTGGCGAGTATCATTTCTCGGCTAGGAGTAGGCCGATCCCGAAATACTCCAAAACTATAACAAAATTAGATAACAATAGCAACCATAATTAAATAAAAATATTTCCTTAATCACTTTCAAGTTTCATTATGTAATGCTATACTCAAAAAGCAATTATCCGTCCACCAACATTTTGAAAATTATTAGTTAGACAACAATGAGAAATAAAAAACAAACCTATATATTTCTTCATAGCACACATAACAACATGATGTTTATAATTATTTGTTAATAGCTACTATTATTATACACCTTTAATATATTATGTGCCTAGTATGATCTGCTGCGGTTAGTAAATAGTGTAGATAAAAAATACATTTCTGATCTTAGTAATTTTGACAATTATTTTATATAATCGATTTCATAAATCCACATCGATTATGGTCAATCATATAAATAATCGATTTATCGATTATTGATAATCGATTATCAACATCACTATAAAAAATTAAACAGTGTCAACGTCAAACTGCTGTCAAGACTAAACATAAAATGTCAACAAATAGTCAAATATCAATTTGTCATGAAATCAGCTTTGGGACTTGCCGTCTTGTGTCTTGAATTCTTGATTGTTGCTTTCTTCTGATTGTGATGACTTGCCTTGCAATGCACATGCAAAACGTAATATTATTCAAAATAAACAACATTGTTTATCTAGATTGAGAGTAAACAAAGTACACCTACGGTTTAAAAGAAGGATAATAAAAGAAAGATGTCTTCAGAGAAAGTGAATTTTGCACTGCATTCTTACGCCTGAAAATGTTATTATTTTTCGATTTATTTCCCTATTATTGTAATCGGTTTCGTAAGTTGAGTGTTAATTCCAAGTATAAAATGTGGTATGCTGCTTTGGTGCGATTCATACGAAGACGTTTAGTGTTGGGCATAATATTTGCATCTTCTTTAACTTATTGTATTGTGAGTTTTCTTAGAGAGGTTAGTATTAAAAGGTTTTACTTCTTTGCAATTGAAATATAAATCGGCTTATAATTTTTGCCTGGAGGCTCAATAGCAGTTCATATTAAAATTTATCATATTTGATCAGATTATCACAACTAGAACTCCTTGAATTAATGAAACTGTTGTTTCATATAATATTCAATAAATTAAAGTATTATATTCAATATTATGTCAATTATATCAATAAGCCAACCTCAGGTGATTTCATTAAAATCAATTTATTTCTGTGACTGTCTGTGACATGATTGATGCAACAGCCAATGCCGCATAATACATGGTGCATAATATTATTCAGAAATGGAGCTGCTTATCACACAAATTATATATTATTCAATAACTATAATTAAGTATGTTTATTAAAACTCTTATCCACCTCAAGAGTGCTGGTTAGCCTTAGTCTGCATTTGTGTAAACTTAAAATCATATAATATTATTTTTTGTTAATAAATTAATGAAATATTATTTACAGGGAAGCAGCAGAGGCCTGATATATCAAGATGTATCATTTGAAAAAAAGCCATTTGTTTGGAGAACACTTCAAGAACATAATGACAGTATTGATAACATTATGTGTAGGAACTCTGTGCAGGGAAAGCAGTTACTTGTAGATGATAGGGGTAAGATTATTATTAATTTTTAAATATATAAATTGAATAGTAATAATATAGTCCTTAGTGAAACAATAAATAGATAAATAAATCAATTGTTGCTTGGTACAACTGTTATTATTAAGTCATTAGTGCAATATGTATAATGTAAATGTAATAAGGCCATTTCTTATGAATGAATGTATGATCAATGGCTTTTCTGAATGTGGACTTATTTGGTATGTTTTGTTATATCATGTAAATGATTTATCAAAAGGTGGTTTAGGTCTAGATAAAAATAAAATACAATTAGCATTTGAAATGGATCTGGGATAAACACATCCACTTTATCTCAAATGAGCTGTAAGCTAAAGAACATACTGAGTGGGTTCCACAAAACAGGCAACAGTGCGGTAGGCCTGAACTTAACTTCTTTTGTAAGAATTGGCTCAAAGTAGCCTTGAACCGGAAGATTGGAAGGAAGGCGGGCCTTTGACCCGCTGCGGTATAACAACAGCTAAATAATAATAATAATTAGCCATTTTACACATCTCTACATATTAATCTATACACATAAATAAAATTGAAGTGTCTGTTTGTAATTCCAAATTAAATAGGATATACGGTATTTACATAAAAAAAATTATTAACATAAATCAATTTTTAAAATTTTTGTCTGTCTGTTTGTTCTGGCTAATCTCTGAAATGGCTGGACCGATTTTAACGGGAATTTCACTGGCATATGGCTGATGTTATAAGGAGTAACTTGGGCTACTTTTATTTTATAAAATTAAAATAGACTTCCGCCATCACATATCCACCCGTGCGAAGCCAGGACACTAGCTGCTATTAATATTATTATAAATATTACATCTGACTTAATTCACATTCCAGGTTATGTATGTCAAAGAATGGATGTGACCAAGAATGGTTGCTGTGACACTGATGCAGATTTTACTGACAGATATAGTTGTGAGACATGTTCAGATAATAACTGCTGTATTATATATGAATACTGTGTATCTTGTTGTTTGGATCCCAGTAAGGTAAACACCATTTTATTTCATTTCAATTGCTGTTTCTGATTGTACACTAATTTGAAAAATCTAATAACTTACTGGCCAACCCAGAATAATAATGAATAGTTAAGGTCAAGAGTTGTAGACTATAGCCTAATCCCTCTCATTCTGAGAGGAGGCTCATGCCCGGCAGTGGGTCAGTATATAGTTGATGATGATTAAACTTGCCGTACCAATAAAGAAAACTTTGTAGTAAAACTGCACACTTAAGAAAACTATAAAAGTTATTGAAAGAGTGGGAATTGAATTAAACTTCAGGCTTTAAGCTTGAAACTGCACTACAGCCTACTGCCGTAAGGTCGCCGTAGGAACAATATTGCCTAACCCATTCATGACAGCCAATATTGTATGGATGTTATCTGGCACATTTTACGAATGTGACCTTTCTAACTTGTAAGATCACTGATTACTGCAGCAACTATAATTGCATTGCATCAATTTATTTCACACTAAAGCTAGTGATTATGGTTTGGCTCTAATCATATTGTATAATTAATAAATTTTATTAATTGTCTAAATAATAAATTTCTCTGTTCACAGAGACATATGCTCGAAGTTGTCTTATCAAAACTCTCGACGGAGAAGAATGTGCTCTTCCGTTCACTGAGTGATGACTACGAACTTTGTTTAACAAAATGTCGTACCAGTTCCCACAGTGTTCTCCATGAGAACTCCTATAAGGACCCTATTAATAAACACTGTTTTGGTGACGAGTTACCAAGATCCAGAACACCAGACTAACGAAAACTAATCTCCATAGCTTAAGTTAGTATTTTTTTTACGTTTTTATTAATTTGAAATGTAGCTAAGGTATGATATGATAAGTTATTTTACTGAAATGATATTATGTGCACTTCAGTTTCCAAACATGTTTATTAATATTTAAATAATTGACATACCTAAACAAGATCAGTATACTAATATCAATAACATAAATTGAGCTAAAAAAGTAATATATTACGTAAAATGATACAAATATATGTAATTATGTTAATATACAGATCTCTACAACTTAAAATGTAGGCCGCCTTACGATATCTGCATCTTGTTGGTAAAATCTGTTAAAATAATTGTTTTATTTTACGAATGCGCGATATGTGAGTTCTAAGGCACACAAGTTTAAATTTGATCACTTATGCACACTCGTAAAATAAAAATTCTTAACACATTTCCAAGAAAGTTTGTTTGTGTTATATTTATCTAATTTAATGCCAGTGAACAAGGAGCTATGGATCATTAACGTAACACCAATGTTATCTAAGTAATGATAAGACTTCAGAATCACTAAATAAAACTTATGTTAATGGTATTTTAAAATAATGATAGAACATGGTTACTTATGACGTACATAGGTACACCCTAGTGAGTATTCATGAAAGAAATTTGTATGCAAGTGAGATAACAGTGTTAACTCAAAGGCGGATCAAGTGTGCAAGTCGGGGCCTAAGCTAAAGCATTGGTTAGCAAACCAAGCACCCGCCTTCGCTGTTAGTTTCGTCGTTGTGAAAATGGAATGGTATTGGCAGTGCTGGTGATTAAACATTTTTGTAACATAAATATATTTATCTTACTGGTCAATATGAGAAATCTGTTAATGTGCGCATTAACCAGTTAATCTGCACGATAACGTGTACCATCTCAACCGCGGTGAAGCGCGAAAAATATATCAATCCATACTTTAATGTTAATAATTATGATATATGCGAATGTAATTCTGTTTACCCGTTTGTCGTATACCTTTTGATGCCCTAAACCACTAAACAACGAGATAGATTGCATCCTCAGGAAGGACATAGATGCCTTGTCTTAAAAAAGTAAATAGATAGTTATTTTGGGATACGAACCTGCGGTCAACAACTAATATTGAGATCAATAAACAATTTATTAAGTGTTATGATACATAATGTATGTTGTTAATTTGTAGATTACCTAGTTAATGAGCATAATATCGGGCTTACCTACCCACTTTAACGCTAGATACCTATACAAAATTCTAAAGGAAATATTAAACTTAAACTGCTTGTATGAAATCTGGTATTTAGGTAAAAGAAACGTGAAAAATTTGAATCTCGATACGTACCAATACATAGTAATGTCGTAGTGTAGTGCAGGTACAGAATTCAGCATTCACCTCATTGCCAATGTATGACATGCCATACATGACGCGGAAGATTATAGGTTATTTTTGGCGATAAAAAGACGTTTTTCGTATAATGTAGTTATAAACAAAAACGCTACCCAGGCTTTATTACTAACGAAACTGATTCATTACGCAAGCCTTGTATAGACGCCAGCACATCAAGCTACCACAATCTGTCAAATTTCTTTGATTGATTTTCAACTTTAATACAAAACACTAAGGTTCATATTCAATTGGGAAAATGTGACAGTTTTGGATAGCTGACACGCTGGCGTCTGTACCTAAGATCGTCCATCTCATCAACAATAAAATTATAATGAAATGAAAAAGTTATCCATTGTAGGTATAAATTGCCAAAATATATTGAATACGAATGAAATTGTTGAGATTTTTATACAAAAATTAGCGTTAATGCAAAAATGGATGAATGATTTAAGATCACATTATTATAATATCGATCGTTATTTATTGTCTTATCATATTTGCTGTTACCTTTATTTAATATAAGTATCATACTATTATCCTATGTAATACACGGCAAATTTTAAGTGGCCCTAGAACCGAAATGTTGTACCTACCCTTTTTACCCGGGTAATGTGTTTTATACTTGTCGTGAATCATAATGCATACGCCCGCAGCCGGGGACCAAGAAGGGTTATGTCTGCTTATTACCGACTTAACCCAAATGTTGTTCCATCTTCATAGTTCTGGCTGGCCAAAAAGCGGCATCTAGCCTTACGTCCGCCTCAAAAATCTCGATACCACCCCGCACCAACTTTGGTCATTCTCTGTTTTAACAGCAAACTTCTCAAACCAGCGCAAGCCACAAGCTCATGGAAGCCGTTGGTCATTGAGGCACAGATAAGAAAAGACCCACTCCCCTCCCCCCTCTCCCTCATCTGCTCGCATTAACTATCTGCAGACTTCAGTCTTACCACCCGCTGTCCCTTGCGGCGATATATTAATTAAATATCTTCAAAAATTTAACAGAGAGTCAATAAAGACAAGCACTTCCCCAACTGCAACTACCGTCAACCCTAAGACAGCCGTTGTGCTTGTCCAGTTCTTCCTCCGCATCTACTGTGTACCCATTAATTTGTATGTTACCTCAGCAATCATTACATTAAGGATTTCGGTTCAAAACGATAAAAACTTCTCCGTGTACAAGTTATATTAATATTTATACTAAATACATTATATCTAACATTCGAATATGACAACGAGTTGATGAAAATTATACTGTATTGTTATTGTAAATATTAGGGTCATATTCTTTAGTTACCAGATTCAAAATAATAACAATGTTATGTATTAAGGAAATATTGTATTGAGGCTATTCCGAATAACCCATATTTTTTTACACTTGCTTGTTTTATTTAGTCGCCTTCATATCATCTTGATCATATCTACACTGGTACTGTAATAGGTATCTTGAAACTATTCTTGCAGTGGGTACAGACGCCATGAACTCAAGTTGTCCAAAACTCAAATTTTCCCAATCGAACATGAACCTTATTGTTTTGTATTAAAGTTGAAAATCTTTCGCTTGTAGCTTGATGTGCTGGCCTCTGTACATGGGCGATATCAATAGCCCTAATCGGAATAGAAAATAACCGTCACTTTGCTTGGCAGACTTGCCACATTATTCATTCCTCTAGGAACAAACCAGTCCCTGTATCTAATACAAAAGATTATACTCTAATAAAAAAAAAAAGTTACAATTATCGTAACGTATCTTATATATACAATAAGATACGTTACGATACTGTTACTTCATAGTTAACGCTGCTCAAATTGAAGTGTTTAAGACCTGCCCGCAACTAGTCACATTCGGAACAGACTGCATGAAAATGCGCATTGGTTGAGGGATAACTGGGCTTGAGTTTGGATGAGATGGAGAAAAATAGAGTTTTCTAGCGATGATAGACGTGTAGGTACGCGTGTGGAGAAGTGAAGGAGAACTTTTTAGAGAATCATGCCATCAATGTAACTGACCTTCTTGGTAGATCTTTCTTGGTAGGTAGGTTTTTAATATTATTGTGTGCATTGTCCAAGACTGTATCAATAAATATTTTTCTTTCTTTCATAGATAGCGCTCCAGATAGGCTCATAGAGTACAGAGGCCAGCACATCAAGCTACCACAATCTGTCAAATTTCTTTGATTGAATTTCAACTTTAACTCGAAACAATAAGATTCATATTCAATTGGGAAAATTTGACAGTTTTGTATAGCTTGACCTGCTGACGTCTGTACATATGTAGCAAAGGAGGTGCTACTCATTATTAAAAATCATCGTCGTCTCCAATAAAAAAATAAAACGGCAAAAGACAATTAAACATCTCTTTTTATTATCTACTAAATAACAAGAGATGTTTATTTTTTCGAAATTCAATTTTAGTTTCTAGTTTCGCGGTGGCTCAGTGGTCATAGCGTCTGGTGTACCTAATCATAAGACGCAGGTTTGAATCCTGCCCGCGGTCGAATTTTTCCTTTGCTTAAATATTTTTATGAACTTCATATTTTTGGAATAAATATTATTATTATTATCTCCTTTATTCGTCTTTAAATACTTAATAATAATATTATTACATTTTTAAATATTTTTATAAAATAAAACAAGACAAAAACATTTAAAAATATAAAAAATAGAGGCCCACCGGTATCGGGAGCAGGGTCCAAGCTACCGGTGGTTAGGGCCCCAGAGACAGGAACCTCCTCACAATACGCGCCGTATCAAGGAGTACTGCCTTCTGAATCAGGCCCTGATTATTAATTATTATTATTATTATAGGTACCATGCCGCCTCCCCAAGCGGTAGAGGATCCGTAAGCATTTTCCGCACTATAAAAAAAGAAAGGTCTGGTTTCGTTAATGAATTCAGTCATATTTTGCGAACAGTTTTACGCCATATTTTAATATTGAAATAATTTACCCTGCTCGGGACATTGGATCGCCATCGCCATCAATGTCTAAGACTAATGACAGTGCTACGTATTTTCCTATTTACCTATGTCATGCAAATTGGAAAACCACTGCGTGAAATGAAGAAATAACACATACCTAATTTAGATACCTATGCATACTTCCTGTTTACATAGGTCATTACGTCTATTTTCCTGTGAACTACTAGGTACCGTTTCAATAAGAAGTCTGCCAATTCCAGGAAAATAAAAATGATAAAATGGTAGGTCTTATCTGTTCCGGTATCTATTGTTAAATATTTAGTACCTACCTACGTCAAATGGTGTTCTCGTTTCGTGTAAAATACTGATATTCAGCAGCATCAGGTTAAACTGGAAGCCGAACCTAACATAGTTGGGAAAAGGCTATAATAAGTTATTAATTTACCTAAGTTTTTTCTTTTGCTTGGGAAGATTCATTATTAATTTATCTTACAGACTTCGATAAGTAGATAATACCTATTTAATATTTATCTTACTAATAAAACAGTTTCTAGATTTCGAATTCGTTAGATCAGGCACAGTGTATGTTATTGGATTATCCAGAGCGGTTTGCGCCCGGTAAATGATACCGTCGAAATGTGGGTGTAGGAGCTACACATGTGCCCAACCTTTCGGGGAAAGCGTGATGGTTATTTATCGGTATGATACAAAATACGTTCGGACAAGCGGTCAGTTACTAAATGTCTTAAAAACTTCTTACTACCTATACCGCGCACCGTGGATTATATCGCAATAAAATATAAACACGTGCCGATCTTACCTATTCGAAATCGATAATCTGTATGGAATTGCAATTGTGCCGTCTAGTAATCAGTTTATCTTCCATAAAATTATGATACCTATATCAAGCAAGGTGCAAGATAGCCGACTCATTGCCCTACGCAATAGGAAAGCATACGAACGACCTTAAACATTCAAACAATTCAATTCTGCGCTCTCGCAGTTTGTGAGTGACTGCGACCACGGACTGTCGTCAGCATTGATCATGTGGTGAGATACATCGTACTTTATTGAACTAACATAACATTACAAGTGAAATACTAACACTGCTAAAACTACCAACAGTGTGACTTCCGATAACATTGCGACGGTTATTTTATTGAAAGTTTAATTTATTCTAAATGAAAGTTAACTAATTTCGCACCATAGAAATAGCTGTTTCAAATCAATTTAGGCGTGTGTTAGGTGTTATTTTGTTACTACTGCAAAAATAGTTAGGCAGGTGATAATTCTCAATGAAATATGAATTGGTGGAAACAAAAAAATCTACTACCATTCACTGTTTCACGTTTTATCAGTGTTTTTTTTATACACTGCAGAAATTATGTCCGTTTTATTTGACGTAAGTACATGTGCATTCACACAAAAATTAAATAACAGTACCTACTATTACAAACTTAGGTCGCCCGGTCGGTCCGCGGAAATGTATTCATCCATCCTAACGCCTCCTAATTACCTATCTACTAGTGATTAATACGTAATTCTATCAAATGAGCTATACCTGCGCAGGCGTCGTTATTACCAAAGTCATCATGACAAGTAAATGCCATTTTCGAAACCGTTCTAAAATATTAGATAATACCTACTAGGTATATTAATATTCAATAAGTAGTTATGCTAGTCTCGCATGGAAATTCTCAGATAGGCAAAAAATGTATAAAAGCTGGATTATAGATTCGAACAACATTAGCTTAGAACAGGGTTGGAATTTATCTTAATGAATAGGTATACAAATATCAAGGTAGATGATAGTATCTTATACCTACCTAAGCAGGTACCTAAGCTGATATTGAGATATCATTTGAAATTCGGGATTTATTCTTTTCCTATAAAAACTGTTTCCTCACAACATTTTTGCTTGTATTTATTTTAAAAATTCTCACTTACACAAACTGGACCAAAGAGAATCGAACCCACGACCAGTGGTGCTGAAACTGATTACTCAGCCAAGCGCGAATTAGGTACCTAGTACGAGATAAAATATAGGTAGGTCCTGTGTTTTTGTTAACATAAAGATTTTATGTAAATGTGTATAATCGAATAATCCGGAGATGTAGAGTAGATATTAGATATAGCCTAATACCAGATACGTTGTTATAATAAAATCAGATCAAGTTTATTCCAAATACTAAAACCTGTTTAGCGGCAACGGTATTACGGCATTGAGTCAGGATTAGGCATTAGGTACCTAGATGTTTTGTGATAAAAATAAACTTATACTTACTTGTACTCATTTGTAAATAATTGGGTGATCTAAAATCTGAATATTCACTTATACGTAGGGAGAGGTACACAGGACGGTTTAGCCAACTAATTTGCCGAAACCGCTGCCTGTGATGTCGAATTTCTCTTCTACATTATGTGCTTGATACTGTGCTAAAATGTATATCTTTAAAAATGTTTGCGCCAAATGTTTTTTTTTTATGTAGCCCCTTTTGTTTTCCACTGCAGGGCAAAGGCCTCCCCTATCTTAGTCCAGGACTCTCTATCCTGAGCTTCTTCATACCACGTTAGCAAAAAGTGATCAAAATCATCTCGCCATTGTCTCCTCGGCTGACCTCGTCCACGAATAGCATTGCAAGGGACCCACTCTGTAGCTAGCGCCAAATAAAATTTAAAATAATATTAGTATGGATAATTATTACATATTAATGTTTACATCGCCCGTAAGTTGACGTGACGTCCCCTTTTATAGTTTCCACCGAAATGCCCATACCTATATAGTTAGCAGTGTTCGTGACTGCATTTCTGCCACAAGACAAAGGTTTTAGACCCCATCAACATATGGTGAACTTTGCTTTGAAATCTTATTGTTGTTAGAAATAGGTAGTAATCGACTTTAAACCTAAGCATATTGGGTTTACTTTCGCAGTGGCGGCAACCAGCAGTAACTACGAGTACCTAGAAATCAATTTTTATAACAGTTCTTTCACATACTTGTATACGTAGTAGCTAAGAATGACAAAGATAAGATAATAAGCACCTAGGTATGCCATTCATATTGTCTTATTATTATAAAGCATGTACACGGTGGCTCAATTCATTGGCAAATTAAAGCAATACTTCACACACTAGATTGATAGGTATCTGATATTATCATTATAATCGAAATGTCAAAATAAAACGTTTTGTATGTCGACATCGGCTCGAAGGATAAACAAAAAATCAACTAAGATCATAATTATTTTGAAGTTGAATTTTTTGACGCCGACTCAAAATTAATTGAAAGGGAGTTTTATTTTTCGCTTTTCAATTTTTATTTTCATCGTTTCAAGTTTTTGTAAAATGTTAATATTTTTATGGTTAAAATCTACTCAACTACCAGGTAGCTGATGTTAACCGTTGAGGAGTTCCTTCGTCTGTCTTCCGTCTTCGTCATCAGATCAATTTCAGGTCTTTGTCGTGTTGTAGTCATTAGAAATATACGTGTGCCAAATTTCAACAGTATCGTTTTTTATTGGGTAATCCATTTATCGAGGAAGGTTGTAGGCTATATATCATCACGCTACGATCAATAGGAGACGAGCAAAAATGAAAAAAGGCGGGTGACACCGCGGGGGGCAGCTAGTCCTGAATAATCCTAATGAAGTAACAAATTACATACACCACGCAAAATCGTTCAAAAACTATTGTTCTTGGGCGCCGATGTCAGTGCCGAGCCGAGTCAAAAAATCACGTAAGGACACCTGCACCGTTATTGTATTCAAACCAGCAGTTCAAGGACATAATTTAGAAAATGACTGCTCAGGTAACAATATTTTATATAAGCTTACTAAAAAAATCGTACAACATTACAAACAAAGATTACAAATTTTCATTTCGGCAATGTTTATAAACTGACTGCTAGTTCTTTTTATAAATATTCAAATGTTATTTTATGTGGCACGTTTATGTAGACGTTGTGCTTGTAAATTCAAAATAATTGAAATGTAGATATTACCGATCGGCTGGATTAAAGCCTGTTCTGTGATATTCTGAAATATTTTTGAATAAAATCCACTTTTCGTCATTCACGTTTTTAATTCAAATGAAAACCTCTCTCGAAAATAGACAATATTTATAAAATAAAAAAACATAGACAAATTATCAAAAAGGTGCCAATCGGGCACAGTAGAGTAGAAGAATAAAACGAACTAATTCAAAACAAATTGGAGGACACTAATTTTGAAATCCTCATAGACTTCCGCCGCCCGGGAAAGGCGACGCAACGTGTCGGACTCCCACACGGGTGTTTCGCCTCGCCACTTTTTGCTAAGGTTCGGGAGCGACGTTTCATTCCTCGAGAGACACGCACTTACAGTTTTACATAATTATGATGTATCTAGCGTCTATTTTATCTGGTAAAGTTAGTCTGGGTACCGAAACTAGCACCGGCTCTAAAAATGCCAGTACTTAATTCCATGCTTCTACCAAATACGGAACTTAACGGAGGGATCTTACAAAAAGGGTAGCTAGGATTTTTGTCATATGGATTTCAAATAGAATTCAATTTTTAATACTTTATACCTACCTACCTAGTCAAATTTTATTTAAAAAACCCCAACAAATTCCCCGGAGGTTTTTGTCGGAAACCTTTTCCGCCACGTTCGTTTTCCGTTCGCTGATGTAAACACTTTATTATATACATAAAATTTATAAACATACATATAACGTAATAAGTATACCTACATACATCACATGCAATCATCATTCAGTAAAATCCCATAGTTTAACAAGCGAGTATTACCTATTATTTAATTGCACCGACACATGTATTGTGACATTTGTGACGTCTGTACGTCATTCGTCAGCAGAAAGTAATAACAAAAGAAAGTCGGATATCCCAGTGAACGCAGGAAAACTTACTTAGTACAATCAAGCGGTTTTCCTTGACAGAGTCAGAAGTTGATGAGTATTGATGACACTATAAAATAATCGTCATAGATTCCTGTACAGCAATATACCCATATGATAGACGTTATTCAATAGCGATGCATTGAAGAAAATATAAATGGTACTAAATAAATTTTACCACAAAAAATAAAAAATATTAATTTTTAATAAAAAACTAAGAATTAAATACTTAAATCTTTTTTATAACCTCTTTCGTTTCTGCCTCGTAAGTCGTAGTTATAATAAAGTGTTAGTGAGGCAGCGACAGCGTACGGAGGTACACGGCGCATCACTCAAAGTTAGGCCGCGTCTCACGACTTGGTCCAGTGATTCAATACAAGGTCGCGAAAAATGTTGAGGCGGGATCAACGTAGCTCGCTCTGAAGTTGAAAGACAAGTTGGTACCAGGTCTTACAGTCTAAAAATTAAGCTCAATTAAACATGATTATTTAAATGTGTGAAAGAAAAAATGCTTTGGTCTCATAGTAAGAGTTGACGAAATGAAACTTTGCGAAAGAGTTTACCGTTTTTGACGTACACTTTTAAAGATTTCTACCCTAGTACCTTCCCAAAAAAAGTATACCATTTGAAAAATATACTACAGTTCGCGCTTTGGATTTCTTTAGAAGGAAAATCGTAGTTGTGTCCTTTAACTTTTTAAACAGGTAATGGTTCAGGGAAGCATATTCCAATTTCAAAAATTCGTCAATAAGGAAATTCACGCATGGCTTCAACTAAAATAAAAGAACTTTATTCATTCAATTTACCTACAATATTGCCTTGTGCAGCTGACCTTTTATCATGGTCTAGCTAGCTAGTCAGTCGTCAGTTTGAGAGACGGTGATTGCACTTCAAAGTCGTTCCTAACGACTCGCGTGAGCCGTTGCATCACTCAAACCATGCATTCCCAAATTTCCCGTCAGCCTATGATGGTCGGATGCGACTACAAAATAGGAAAATTTTGTTCCACATTGATTTCTTGTTTCAATTTATTATTTAACAGTTTTGTTTCCCTGGTGTCAATGAGGGTAAGCTGAGAGACTAAAACCAGATGAGGCTACTTACTACGGAAATTATATTAATTACAATTATAGCGTAAGATGAATTCATTCTTCACTGAAATTTTATGAATTATTGTACGAGTTCCTAGTTTACTGTAACGACATAAACCGACTTGCATTTACTGATTACGCATTAGTAAAAGTTTAATAAAACGTAACATTTTAATACGTCACATTTTTCGGCATTGTAAACATTACCATATCTACGTTTATCTGACTGTGCTATTTTATCAAGTTATCACAGAATTTGGTCTAAAACGATTTGTCATTATGGTAATTCAGTCATCAAATAAAAAGCAACTGTAACATTTCTTTATCTAAATCCATCATAATGATTTAATTGAAGTTTACTTAGTACCTACTCCCAACCACTGCCATAAAGATATGAGGATAGGTGCCTATTTTTGATATCTTTCAGTGTCTTGACTATTATGTACATAAGTTAATTACAAAATGTTGTATAAATATCTGAAGAAATCAACAGTTATAGGGCAGGCACTCCAAAGATACTTACACATATCTATGTACCTAAGTATTACATAGTATATCATCAAGCCTGTATAACATAAAGGTATGGTTAATGTGTAAATATTGATCACTCACAGTTCGCCGCTAAGTTTTAAGGGTTTAATCTTTAAAACTTATATTTTATAAGTAATACGGGCCGAACCTATGAGCACAAATCAAAACTCGGAGCTCGCATAGCATGTTTATTACTGAGAAATTCATAATAAAACTGTTGGACCTGGGACTTTATTACGTAATTATATAAATAATGGCCAACAATATAGCTACCTTTTATAAATAAATTCCTATTCATTACTTCGTTTTCGTAACGGATCGATGCACAACTTGAATCGAGCGATGCAGATAGATCGATTGTCTATAATAGAATAATTAGAAAGCGGATAAACTGTCATTTAGAAAGGGTTAGATAGACAATTTAATAATTGAAGCACCTCCGTGTTAGAATACTTCTCGTACATATTATTTCAGTATTATTTTAAGTTCAAGTACATTGTAAATTGTAACTCAGAATATTTCTGTCTGTGTCGCGATTTCAAAAACTTACGTGTTCATATGCTTATACACCGTTAATCAGCAATTTGGTATTAGTTGTTCCTATCTATACTTACATATGCTTATCACATGTTTTAGCTTATGGTGTACCGTATCATGGGATATAATTACTAGTGATATCGAACGCAATAGTTACAATTTCCTATGCTAAAGAAAGTATACTAATTCAAGTATTCAACAAAATGTTCTAATGTTAATTAGAGAAAACTTAATTACTTACATCATTAAGCAAGCAGATAAGATGCCGCATAGAATTCAGTTACTTCATACAAACACAATGTAACACCGCGAAACAAAAACCATGTCCTAAATTATTGAATGTGAAGAAATTCCAGGTTTAATAGTTCACGACGGACGACTCGGCAGTGCCCAATATACTTAATTATTGACCTTGTACTACTTTAGCTTTTCGTACACAGGTAGGTCTAGTACTTACTAGAACAGAATGCATAAATAAATTATTAGATAACCTTCTGTCTGCCCTCTTTTGGATAAATTAACTGCTGAATACAACAAAAAACATAACATATAAAAAATTATGTAGGTGTTAGCACATATTAATTTATAGACGAATTGAAGGATATAAAACAATATATAATTTCTTATGGCCCCATATATGGCAGGTACCCACTATTACCACGGTACTACTTTCGCGGTAAGCGCTTTATCCTTTATTCTTTAAAAAACATTTTTAATTCTTTAATTTTTAATAGTTTAAAAAAAATCCCGTGATTTTACTATAGAACAGAACCCAGTGTGAATCACAACAGGAATATTCTACAACCTGTGCTTTCCCAATCCACTTCTCCATATAAAAAATACCTCTAAAAGCGTGTGCCTTAATCACCACAACACACATGTCTAATTTAATACATTGTTAAATGACGGCATGACACAGCCCAGTTTTTCACCGATCGTAATGTGAATTTAAATGACTGTATACTTATGTTTGGGGTTACGTCGTTACGATTACTAGTAAATATTTTGCCTAATTAGTATTGTAATTTACAATAGGTATCTACTAATTAGGCAAAAAAATAATAACATTATTGGCAATTTGTAATAGCACTTTTAACTCTGGAAAAAAGGTATATTATATATTGATTTCTGACATTTACGCGAATATTATACATTGAAAGAAAACTACTTTTTACGGATTTTATCGCGTTATGTTGACATTAATAATCCAGCGTCCATAGTCACGGGTAGACTACTCGTGACCATGGACGCTAACGTAAAGGGTCCGAAATAATATCAATAAAACGCGATAAAATCCGTAAAAAGTAGTATTATTTCAAGGTATATTATGATCAAGTTTGGTCTTGGTTTAGATACCTATAGTGGCACCTTGCTTCTGATCATTGGCCTAGTGATCACGATGCTACGGTGATCCAACTGCTATGCTATGCAAGAAAGTGTTTAAAAATGCAACACTGCTGCTTTACCTTTCTGTTCTGTGGAGCTAGTCTGAGTACCTATGTGAGTGTGCTGTTCGCATTCAAAGGTCTCGAGTTCTAATCTGCACCTGCGACGTTTCGAAATCGTCTGTACACAACATGAGGGTTTTTATAGTCCAAAAAAATGCCTTAGCGCGATTACAAGGAAAGCTCCAAGTGATAGTTGTAAGCCTTTATTCAAAGAGCTGAAGATTTTGACTTTGGTATCGTTGTATATCCTAGAAATTGGTGTATTTGCAAAAAAGTATAGCCATTTGCTTATTAAGATCAATTGTTTGTAAATTTGAAAAAAAGAGATACTAAATTGAGAAATGTACTGTGTAGAAGCACTTTTCACTATAGAAGCAGCTACCTCATGTCAATTAAAGTTTACAATCACATACCACAACAGTTTAGAGAGCAAAACCAAAACTTTGATTATGGTTATTATACAAATGCTTCTACATACTAAAAGATTTTTTCACTTCTAAAATATAATGTACCTTACTTATAATTGCGATGCATGCCTTAGAGGTTTTCTCGACGACACGAACGTGTGTAAGTCTGCCAACCCGCACTAGGCCAGCGTCGTGGACTACTTATAGCTTAACTAAGACTGAGCCATTCTGAGAGTAGACCCGTGCCCAGTAGTGGGACAATATATGGGTTGATAATAACTCTGTTCGCAAACCTGATAATTATAATTGCAGTAACTACCTAACAGCAGTTTACTTGTCTATTCGTAGACTTGAAAAACGAGATTCTAGTCTTATCTATTACTTAATGCACGTTGAAGAGACATTGTTGATATTGCTACATTGGCACACGAATCAGACAACGTCATATTAATTCACCAGACAGTACTTGAGTATTACCTATTGAGTATTACATTCATAAGTGCAATCGTATACTTATTCTTGAAGTATCCGAGGCGTATTATAAAACGACTACGACCTAGAAAGTAAACTGTCTTGAGACTTGACGGTTTTCTCATCCAATATTTATTTTTAGGGTTGTGCACCAAAAACGTAGGAAACCTTATGATATTAACCTTATGGTTTTGGGTTAAATGCTTGCTTGCGTACTACTTTTGGTTTGAATTCTTGCTTGCAATAGCAAGAATTCAAACCAAAAGTAGTACGGAAAATCCACATGGATCGAAGTCACCTTGGGAGATAGCATGGAGATGTCGGACGCTTACCCTTGCCTTCACTTGCCCTATACCTTGTCATGGCCATGGGATCCATGAAATTCGCCACGACCATGAGAGAAGTAGGTAAGTAGTGATATGACCAATGCACAAGTCAACGGTCTTGAGTTCGAATCCAAAGCCTCTCTAACTTTTCGAAATCATAATTATGCATAGACTTTAATGTTATCGTATAATTAGTTATCACGCGTTTTAACGGTGAAGGAAAACATCGTGAAGAAACCTGCATGCCTAAGAGATTTTCTTGACGGCGTGTGAATCTGCCAGCCCACATTATGCCAGCGTGGTGGACTTTACTTAATCCCTCTCAGTGTGAGAGGAGACCCATGTCCCGCAGAGGATAGCGGTATGTGGGTTGATGATGATGACATGCTTGCATGCGTCTGCGGTGTCAATTCGATTCCAGTAACGAGATAACTCGTTCACTCGTATACAAATCAAACTATCACAAAATAATTAAAAAATCCTAGCTGTATATAATTATGCTATATGCTTAATGCTAATTTAGAGGAACTCTTAAACTCTACACTATTGGTAGAATTTAATAGAAACACAGACCATCGTTTTTTTATCATTTGATTAGTGAATCAAACGTTCACATCGAACGTTTTAAAACATAATACCTAATTATATTCAAAGTTCAGCTAAACATAAGATATTATGTTTAATTGTACTGTCGTGTGATGCTAATAAAATGTTTAACCGATAAAAACATTAACATTTTGTCTCTATAATGCCACAAATTACTTTGTAGATTATTATATTACACTACGATAATATTATAATTCAGACATAAGGTTATATCACTGTTTCAACAATAATTAAAAAACATATTATTCGAAGGCGTATGATATGGATCTATAAATTGTATTGGATATTTTGTTTCGTAGAAATTGTAACGTTAACAAACCTGCATTCTATCGCAGACTAATTTTATTATTACTAACAAATTCTGATAAAAATACTTTTTAGTGCAAGTTCATAATACCTCTAAACGTCTACAATAAAAAAAAATATGTGGTAGATGCACAACTGTCATATTGTGGAGGCCTTTCAGTAGTTTATGACAAGTAACAAATCAGTAAAATTTGCATTGATACTCGTGATTATTAAAATTTTAAGTAATATTAAACGTTTAAATTATATGTTAAATATTAGTGAAAATGAAAATCATCAAATGTTTGTGAATACTAATAGGTTAACAGCTGGTATCTCCTAAGGTTAGAAGAATATTGTTTACTTCTCTTTAGTTCATACAAAAGCAAGAATCCTCATATTTCGTTGTTATTGATAAAATGACTATAGGTTTTTAAGTGACTTCAGCCGAAACGTTCCACATGAAGGAAAAATGGCACTGTTGGCATTTTATAATTATTTTGTAAATGGTCAATAAGTAGTTATTTCGTTGTTATTATTTATTTGGCAGTTAAATTTTCCTTAATTGAGTGGGTAGATTATAATATATATACCTAATTGAAAATATATATTTAATTATTCAATTCAGCTATGAATAACGATATCCTTATCAAACATTTTGCTCCAAAAATTAAATTACTATGGTGTTAGGGGTAATGTTAATAATCTTATAAAATCCTATTTAAGTAATAGACACCAAGCTACTCAAATAAATCGAGTATGCCCAATATCGAAAGTAGAAAAAGTATACGAATCTGAGTTCACTAATGTCCGTTTTGGTGTACCACAAGGTAGTGTATTGGGCCCATTACTTTTTATTGTATATGTGAATGATCTACCATCCATAACGCACCATCCAATGACACTTTTTGCTGACGACAGCACAGTTTTGTTTAATGACGACAATATGCACTCTAGCATAAATGTGGAGATTGATATGTTTTTAACTAATGCAACTGAATGGCTATCATCTAATAATTTAAATATAAATCTGTCAAAAACAAAAATTATGAAATTTAGACAAAATTTTCTAGCATCGTCGCTTTTAAATATAACATTCAAAGATACAAATATTGAAGAAATAGATGAAATTAAGTTTTTGGGGCTACATATTGACAGGAGACTTAACTGGAAAAATCACATAGAATATGTCTGTAAACGCTTGAATCAACAGTCATATGCCCTTTATAAATTAAGTAAAATAGCAGATAGATCTGCTGTTCTTAGTGCGTATCATGGTTATGTCTCTTCCATTTTAAGGTACGGTCTTATTTTCTGGGGCAATTCAACCAACAAAGACCTAGCTTTTAAGGCGCAAAAGCGCTGTATCCGATCAATTGTAAGTATTGATTCAACGGAATCCTGTGTTTCACATTTTAAAGAACTAAAAATACTATCACTCCCCTGTCTGTTTATTTACGAATGTGCCATCTTCGCTAAATTAAATATTCACCGTTTCAAATTTAGTAATAGAGCCAGACATAAAGACAAAATGACACGTGAACCCCACAAAACTGCTCTTTTCCACAAAAGTGTTTTTTATCTAATCCCCGACATATATAATAAATTGCCAAAGACTATTAGAGATTTAGATTTGCATAATTATAAAAAGCAATTATTTCAATTGTTATTAGACAAATGTTACTATACTTTAAAGGATTATCTCGATGATGTTATTTAATTTTAATTGTTTCCTGTATATTTCTTAATTTGTATTCATTAATTTTAATTTTAATTGAATTTATAATTTATGTCTTATGTCTTATTATTTTAATTTTTGCTTTGACATGTAAAAATGTGCGTTAAATCTAAATTGCTGCATTTTGAATTGTTATTATTTTAATTTTCTATTTGATTGTGCTATGTTTATGTTGCAAAATGTCACTGACCTACTTAAAAAAATATTGTATGCCATTACGGCGGGTCATAGCTGTGTACAATCTCGGAAACATGTAACAACTATTTGCTTACCTATGTACCACAATAAAGAAATTTGTATTTGTATTTGTACAATGATTAAATGATTCTATGGATTCCGTAGACAAATCAGATTACCCTTCTATTTTACCCATTACCGGTTTCGCATTGTTTTATCTAGTAATCTACTGTTTCAACTGTTAGATAATAAGCAAATGCTAATTTATTAACGCACATACTTACCTACAGGCTTACAATTAGCAGTGTACGCCTGTGTTCAATTATGTGTGTTCTAATATTATCTCCTTGTAACAAAGCATGAAATCTTCCAAGATTAAAAAACTGTTTTTACAAATTTAGTAAGAAAATATAGATCAAAGATAGGTCTTACTATATTTTTTGTATGATGCCTATTTTAGGCAATATCTTCGGTAATTGTGAACCAATTTCGATTTCTTGTTTTGTTTTTTATCTGATAGGCCAGTCAGTAAGTAAATTTTAAAAAGTTAGGTATTATAAGGTAGTTATTATATTCAGGACTTGCAAGTCGAAGCGGTGGTGTTTGGTGGGCAGCGTGTTGGCGGCGCTGGTCGCAGGCGCGCTGGTGGCCGTGCTGGTGCTGCAGCCGTGGGCCGGCCCTGACCACCCGCGCTTCCCGCGCGCTGCTGTCGCCGCCAATGGCTACGAATGTGCTTCTATTGGAAGGTTCGCATCATCTTCACCATATTTACTTATCGCTACGTTTTTTTAAGTATTGTTGCTTACTTATACATATGAAATTCGACTTTTCGTCATCATGACAAATATCTATGTCCAGAGAAATCCTGGAACGAAATGGTTCAGCCGTGGATGCAGCGATAGCGACATTATTCTGTGAGGGCATCGCGTGCGCGCAATGTATGGGGCTCGGCGGTGGGTTCCTGGCTACGGTGTACGACGCGTCGACGGGGCAGGTGCGCGTGATCAACGCTCGCGAGAGGGCGCCGGCCGCGACGCACGAGAACATGTTCATCAACACGTCGTCAACCGTCGGCGGTCTCGCCATCGCCGTGCCAGGAGAACTGAGGGGCTATGGCGCTCTCCATCAGGAGTACGGACGCCTGCCCTGGCGCGAGCTCGTCCAGCCCACGGCCGACCTCTGCCGCCGCGGACATCGCGTCAACGCCTACATGGCTCGGGTGCTCAAGACTTACAGCGACAGAATCAAAGCCGAACCTTCCATGCGGTGAGAGTTCAATTTCTTATCTAATAACTCAAAAATAGTTCATCGTCGCGGTCGTTCTACATAACCCGACAAAATCAAATTTTCTATTTACTTTTTCTGTTATGTATTCATAAATAAATAATTGCCGATATTGGCAGTTGGCACAGTTATAGCATAAATAGAAAGATACCTAACTTCTAAGGTGTAATGCGATATAAGATTACTGAATTTGGCGGTCAAGATTCACCTTAAACGGAATTAGGAACCGTGAACCGTCTCTCCTTTGATTAAGAGATTGTATTTATGGTGATTTCTTATAGCTAATATAGCTATTGCCGCGAAAGTGGTATTGATTTGGATTAATATAGGGAGGTGTACGTGAACGGGGTGACGGGCGAGGTGTGGAACGAGGGCGACCTCATAACAGAACCGACATTAGCACGTACGCTGGACATTATCGCCGAGGAGGGCCCACAGGCGATACACAACGGCTCCCTGACGTCGCGGTTCGTGCAAGATATCCAGAACTTCGGTGGCATAATTACAGAAGAAGACCTCAGGAATTACAGGTGCGACAATTGAATAGTATATTCGTCAACTGCCAAAGATAAAGTCGATGTCTGTGTAGATGAAAATAAATTACTCTTATGAACCGATTATGTTGCTTCGTCCATCCATCATCTTGAGTTACTTTGTTGTATAATCATCCCCCCTAGTGGTCGACTACCAAATCCTTAACGGTCAATAAGAAAAAGCTGGGCAAATAGGTCATGCTGATGTCCTGCCTGAAAATTGAACAATAATAAAATTTTAGGGTGGAGTGGCAAGAGCCAATCGCAGTACAACTAACGGAGGAGTACACGCTTTATTCCGTTCCGCTGCCGGGGTCAGGGTCGGTTCTGGCGTTCATACTGAACATGCTGCGCGATTGGGTAGGAGACGGCACGCCCGCGCCGACCGGCTCCGACCTGTACTGGCACCGCGTCGTCGAAACCTTCAAGTACGCGTACGCCAAGCGAACCGGCCTCGGCGACCCTTCACGCTCTAACCTGGCCTTCGACATTCGTGGTGTGAGTATTGAATACTTTTTAATCTTAAAGATCTCTTCTCTCTCAGTTTTGTCACCACTTTTAGCCAATTATTGCTGGGCGCCTGTTTAACAACGCCCATGTATCTACCTACTATAAAAGCCCCTGATGCTGTAGCACAACACGATAACACGTTGTGGTGGCACGGCGTCTGATCGTACTGAAGTCTACGTAAATCCCACTCCTGGCGAATACCAGCCCTGAGGGCCTACTCCCTAACTCCGTCAACGAAGTTACGAGCTGTTCGAAAGTTCTCCGAAACCGATAAAACAAGTGTAAAATTCAATTTTTCGAACGGGTAAAAACACATCGAGAGTAGGGACAACTGTCAAATTATGTTGTCATTCATTCTTAGTTCGGCCCCGAACGAATCATCCATCCGTAGGTGATACGGAGTAGGAAACGCCCGTAACTAAGGTCGAAACTACGGATTTCGTGCTTAGGGAGTAGACTAGACCCCCTGGCTGTGAATGGATATACCTTGCCTCTATTCATCACAATTTGATAGCCTAGCCTAAAATGTAATCCTCAACTGTCTGCAGTGGGAAAGTAAATGGGTTGGTAATTGTGTATAGCTAAATCCTTATTAGATCTAATTTATTCAACACCAAGCCACTTATAAGAACCCGCATTGATTGAAATTGAATGAATTGTTTTTCCTAATGCCACGGATTATGCCCGAAATTACTTAGCAGATCCCACACCCTATTAGAAACGTGCCGTAACCAGTGATTGATATTTCGCGATAGAAGAGAGGCAGAGTAAACTAACAACTTGTCATCATATAACATAACATTGTCACATTGCAAATATGCATTAACTGCGCCCAGGTGATTGATAGTAGGCTAACTAAATACATAATATACACATACATACCATCACGCCTGTATTCTCCAAAAGGTTAGCCAGAGGTGTACTAATGTACACCCACATTTTGCCGGTATGTTTAGGACCCATGTAATAGGGGGCGAGCCTATTGCCATCAAACGGGCTGCTACTGAGAATTTCATAGAAAAACCCAATAACACTTTGCTCGACCTGGGAATCGAACCCAGGACCTCTAGCGTAGCAGTCGCGCTTAGGACTACTAAACTAATGAGGCAGTCAGACAACCTATACCTACTTACGTAGTTACGTATACGTACTTACGTATAAAGTTGTGAAACCAGGATATTGTTGTATCAAGTCAAATATTTCATAGAAATATAGAAATGCACCAGACGAACCCATTAAAAAAATTTGTAATCGTACTAGCATCTAAGTAGAAAGCGGTTATTACAAAACATACTAACTTTACAAACAATTTAATGACAACTTCATTATTGTTTATTCATTGGTGGCGTCTCACGCCTCACTTTTGTAAGTATGTAAGATTTATACACTCAGCTGATGTGAACATAATGAAAATGATATTATACCTACCATTCTTTGTGTCAATCTGTTTAAATATCATCACAGTAAATGACGTGGGAATTATCTCACAGAGCATAAAAAAACTTCATACCAAAGCGCTTGGGTTCCCATTCCCATTGTTAATGAAATTTAATGTGAAAATTTTAAAAACTTCCTAAAGTCCATCCCAATGATGCAGTGATAGCCTAGCGGTATGACCATTGGACTGCCAAGTCGAAGGTCTCAAGTTCGAATCCAAGGCACGTACCGCTGACTTTTCGAATTCATGTGCGTATTATTAATTAATGATCACTCCCAAGCAGCACATTAGCGGCAATTACATCCATACAAAATCTATAATAGAGCCAAAGGCTCTTATGTAGCTGTACTAATGGATAACACGACTCTTAAGACTGTATAAGAGGTGATCTCTACACTGCTAAACAGCACCGCTGACTAATCGCTGTATAATGGAGAAAAAAACAACAAAATGCATTTTAATAGAACTTAAAAGAACTACTGTCCAGCCGCTAGCTACGTATAATGCTACTAGCTGGTTAAAAAGACCAAAGCTTTTAAACGGCTGTTTAACGCGATAAAGTTACACCTCTACTAAGCTGTGAGCTGTATTAGAGAATCAAATTTTGCCATTGGCTTTTGGCTTTTTTATGGTGTACACTAATTCTATTATGACCGCAATGAGCATGATAGTAGCTGGTTAAAAGACTTTTAAGACGGCAAGAGCTGTATATTAGTGTAGCTTTACTCCACATTAACTCCAAAGCTTATAGTGTAAATATTAGCTATTATACAGCCTCTAGAATTATTGAAGAGTAAACATAGGTTATCTCACTTAAACGGTGAAGGAAAACATCGTGAAGAAACCTGCATACCTTAGAGATTTTTCTTGACGGTTTGTGAAGTCTGCCAACCCGCACTTGGCCAGCGTGGTGGACTATAGCCTGATCCCTCTCAATATGAGAGGAGACCCGTGCCCAGCAGTGAGACAGCATAAGAGTTGATGATGAACTTCCTTCCCAACCCTACGTACTTAGGTTCGACCTTTCGAAGTTGCAACAGAAATAAATGCACCCCTGTTAACTCGTCATCGTATTCATCACGTCATTGTATTTCAGTTGGAGAGTAATCTTTCTAACCCAGCTTGGGCTAGATCATTCCGGGCGCTAGTGAACGACTCTAGGACGTACTCAGACTGGCAGCACTACGGCGCGCTGTTCGAAGGCGCGGACGACCACGGCACTGCACACATCGTAGTCGTGGCTCCAGACGGCAGCGTCGTCTCAGCCACCAGCACCATAAATTATATGTACCTAAACTACCTTATTTATATAACTGTATTATAATTATGTCTCGTGGGCTAAGTAATAACTACGACGATCAATCAATCTGCAAGGTTAGGCTGTGCTTGCCGCGGTTAAACTATGGATGATCACCATTCTTAACACATCAGCACAAAGCACATAAAGCCGTCGGCCCTTGTCTTCGATCAATAATAATTATTTATTTATTTATATATTAAGGACTTCTAACAAGAGATGTACAGAATTCGTATTATGTACATTCATATGTGCAAAGAATATTCTCAATATCATATGTGCAAAGAAATGTACTCCCTCAATTATAGGAGGCCACATCATCTAACTAAGGTGTACAATTATGAATAAGAAATTAGAGATTATAAATATTAAAATTAAGTAATTATCAATAAATTTAAACACAATAAAATAGATCCTGGAATAATAAAAACTAATACAATAAAATATTAAACAATCATTTAACACATTTAGGGAAAGTTAATTAAATTAAAACTAAAATTACAAGTAAATACAATAAAACAGTAATAGGAAGTATAGGGAGGGACACATTAATCTACCGCTAACATAATTTTTCGCAGGTTTTTTTTTAAACAAATTGTACACCCTTTTTTTTAAACAAATTGTGGTTATACGAACTCGGGTAGGCTGGAAGTGAAAACGTTATGAACAACCGAAGCGACCTTTTTGTTGGTCGAGGTGATTGGCTTATATTTAAGCCAAGCCAAATATTATAATAATAAAATACTTAAATTTTAGTATTATATTTGGTATTTTAGTATTTTATTTTACTAAAGTATTATCTTTAGTAACAAATTCACAGAGATAGATTCTACAACTTTATTCATAAAATACCTCCTATTATTTACATGACAATGCGATGAATAGACGTTTAGTCGCGATATGATTTATGCGAAAATAATTCAAAAATTGAACCAAACGTCTCTAAAGTCTAAACAATGCCAACAAAAGAATGTTAATACACAGTACCTACCTATGCCAAAATAACATTAAGAACAATATAGAAGATTTAAATATTATTGTGATCTGTGCTCCTTAATTTTTTTATAACGATCTGAGTTTTATAATTACTTACCTGAGCACATAATAATTTTATACTGTAGCTTTCTTTTTACTAAAATAGTAATAACTGTACAATTTAATTACATAGGTACCTACATTCTGAAACTGAACTAAGTATTCAAAAGATGAACGGATTTGAATTTTTACAGTTGGGGCTCTCAGAGACGGTCACAAAGCCTGGGTATCATGTTGAACAACGAGATGGATGACTTTGCGATCCCACACCTGGAGTCCTCATACGGTCTGCCACCTTCCCCTGCGAATATGTTGGCTCCTGGACTGCAGCCACTTAGCTCTATGGTGCCCAGCATAGTAAAGTCGAGAAGCGGTAGCGTAGATTTAGTTCTCGGAGCCGCTGGTGGTACTAAGATCACCACACAAGTCGCACTGGTAAGCGTTTACTACATATTTTAGTAATTTAATAAACTATTATGCACGCATTTCTGACTTTTCGAAATCATGTGCGGATTAATAATCACTCGCTTAAACGGTGAAAGAGAACATCGTGAGGAAACCTGCATGCCTTAGAGATTTTCTCGACGGCGTTTGAAGTCTGCCAACCCGCATTTGGCCAGCGTGGTGGACTATAGCCTAAGCCCTCTCATTCTGTGAGAGGAGATCCGTGCCCAGCAGTGGGACAGTATATGGGTTAATGATGATGATGATGAATAAACTATTACGCACGAAAATCTCTCATCTTGAAGGCCAGTCGTATGTACGTACTTATACTGTGCTATAACTAGGACGGTACCAGCGGTGCCCTGGCACCGGATGGACGCAGATTTGAACACAGATTTTTAAAGGGCGCAGTTATAGAAGTTCGCACTGGGCGCATAAAGGGCAAGTTACAGCACTGTACGCATATATGAAAACAAATTTATTTTTCCTATTTCAGATGGCTAGGCATACAATATTAGAAGGCAGCGACCTGCCAGACGCTGTCCAGAGACCACGTCTACATCATCAACTGTTACCTATGGAGGTGCAACATGAGGCCGACTTCAACCCGGTAATCGATATAATTTATGAAATAAAGCTACAATAAGAAAAAGAGATATGGTATAACGAGCTAGTTCTAGCTCGTTCCGCTATCTCCTCTCTTTTGGAAGGACTGGACGCAGAAGCCTCTAAACCAAAAAGATTAGAAAGATCGTAGGGAGTCCTTTGCCCCGCACTGGGACGGTAAGACAGACTATCCCTAGGATATCTGTATTGCCCAGAAATTGTATTGCGGGTATCTAATGCCACCCGTATCTGGTTAGACTGGAAGCCGAGTAAAGCGAGGCCTCACTGAGCGAAGGGGTCCAGCGGTTGCTGGACCACAGCCCGGGTATTGTCATGGCCAATTTCACGGATCCTATTGCCATAACTATCGGGCAAAGGAAGGCAAGTGCGGTTTTTAGTCGGTACGTGTTCGACATACCCTGCCGTCTCCCCAGATGGCAGGGTATGTCATGTATGTCTCATGGAAAAAAAACGCTAGAAGCTGACCCCAACATAGTAGGTAAAAGGCTACCAGGAAGATGATATTTATTATAACCACTTAGTCACTTTTACCTACTCCATTTCCAACGCATAACCTTTTCAATGAATATTCGTATTAAGATTCGTTTGTGTAGTGAGTGGACAAATCGTAATGTTATGTCAACCAAAGCGGCCTTGGTGTCAGCTGTGGTGATTGCGTTATACAATAGGTAATACCTATACAAGTCGATATTATAAATAAATTGCTTGTGAAAATGATAGATTAGTGACGTTCGACATAAATATTACGTGGTACCACAAGTAGGTAACCGTAATCACCTCTTTTAAAACGTATAGGATCTACTAGGTACTAGACATGCTAAGCAGTTATGAACTACCTAAGTATTGTAGGTATCTAACATACATAACATATTATAATGTGTTATTTCAAAGGCCTTTCTACACACCCAGATTAAACAACTGTTTTGTATTTTTTTTGCATTTTCCATGCTAAAATTGTAGTTACATACTTTAGCGAAGCAATGTTAACGCTTATGGCCTATTCATTATTCTGCAAATTTTAATTACAGAGACCCCTCCGTGCCTCGGAGAGTACGTAAAACCATCGGTCCCGGTTGTCACAAGAATACCTATGACAATAGTTAGTGGTAGTCAGAAACCTAAAAAGTCCGACGACCAGTCTATCCTCAGGATATCGGTATTGCCCAGAAACTGGGTTACGGAGGTCTGGCAGTCGCTTTGTTTAAAATACTGATATTCAGCCGCATCTTGTTAGACTAGAAGCCGACCTGAGGTTAGGATTCGTGATACTTTTCTATAGATACATAATTCAGGTCGTAGTTAGCCGAGACGTTAGCAGATTACGCAACTTGGCCTATTAGTTATTCTGTACTGGCGTGACGGACAGTGGTGTTTGCGATGGTTAACAATAATCTACATGCCTATTCAGTATGTAAACTACAATACTACGTTACGTAAAACATAACAGAAAGGAACTGCAATGTGAAAATTATAAACCCAAAGATTTTTAACAGCTTAGGTACTTCAATAATTACCTACCTACTTTTGTATAAAAAACTTGCCCATATAACAAATGTGACACCCTGTTTTATTTCTTCTTGACCGTCTTTTACTATGTGAACGTGTGTGTGAACCTAACAGCCTATAAAGTTTATTAGGTAGGTAGGTACGATACACTCTATGTAAGTAAATGTTTTGATAAGACATCTTTTAAATTCTAATTCTAATTTGTATTTTGTAGGTAGACAAATAATACGTGCTGAACGCCCCTCCGCGTTTTCCTTGATAACAGTAGCCTTCACCACTGGCTGGCATATAATAATTTCTCATCATCTTATCTGAATAGAGCAACATTGTGAAAAATCTTGTAATGCTCTTGAAATTCCAAAATACCTACATTATGTTTTCATGTTATTTTAGAGTAAATAAACTCAGAGAACCTTCTTCGCGTAAAAGGGGGAGCCATACTCGCTATATGACAGGAAGGAAAGTTAGTCAGGGTTACTGTCACCGGATACGGTGAAGATGACTATATCAGTTCTGCTGCAAAACTAATCTTCTTAAAACTAAGCATTTATAGGCAACATAGCGGCAATTTTCATGCGCGGGCCACAAATGTTATGAAAATCAATTCTTAAAAAATGTGTAGGTAGTATTTCAAAGCCATATGGTCTTTGTGTTATAAAATTTAGTTTTGGCACTTTTTGTTGCCTAAATGTTATTTTACTATTATTTACTTCCATAGAACCAGTATCAGCACGCATGTAGAATCCCTGACGCTTAGGCAGATATGAACTGATATAGCTATACCCACAGATCGCCAGTATATTTTAGGTGCCATGCAATAGAGGGCGTACCCAACCAAAAATCGAAATTCTGAGTAGCTACTCAGAATTTCATAGAAAAACACTTTGCTCGACCTAGATTGAACCATGACCTAACGCTCAGCAGCCAGCAGCCGTGCTTGCGACCAAAACCGCCTTTTTTAAATAGTATTAATATACCTAAAGAACTACTACTAGGAAAATACTGAATGATTTGTTCAACGCTGTTCAGTAGTTCATTTGAACCTCGTTTTCAGCAGAACGAAGCACCAGTAGACAAAATGAGCAAACCGAATTATTATAACTGTTGTTTTCCTTCGACAGGCAATCATTGCATCTCTCCAAGCAAAGGGGCATGCCACCACGGAGCTGGGCCCGACCGCTGGCTTTGCTGCGATGGTAGCTGCCGCTAGAGACCCCTACGGCTACTTGGTACCCCAGACGGACCGAAGACGTGTCGGCAGCATCGATGGATTCTAAATTTAAATAGTTTTTAATCGACTGATAGTAGGGTAGCACTTTGCAGATGGATGATGGATGGTTTTATGAATGTAGAACTGTTTTGCTTAATAAAAAAGGCTTTATAGTCTCCATACTCTTATACCGTAGGTTTCTACATACCTCTCATTGGAAACCTATTAAGTACTATATTTTGTAAAAGACGACTACCTATATCCTTTATTTTGTAAATGATTGAATCTAAATAAAATCGATTCTAAATTTACTAATTTGTGATCGATTGGTAGATCGGTCACCTCACCAAGATAACATAATTATTATTCATAGCTCCTTATTATGACTGCCTACAAAAATTAAATGCCCAACTAGTTACATTATTTTTTTGGATTGAATCCAAGTGAAAATCAATTGTGATATTATATTTTATAGAGGTGGATATTTCTGGTTATAAGTATTATTTTGTTATAGAATTTTAATTAAGTTGCTGTGATGTTTTATGTATTGTTACTCGTGAAATAAATAATTTTGATGGTATGTTTTTTGGTACTTGAGTTTACTAAAACTTCTTTCTGTTTGTCTCCTGGGGAAAATGATAGACCTTTAAGTTGTGTGTGTTTTCACCATCGACTAATATTATCAGTTCTATCAACCCATTTACCAATTACGTCCTATGTAATAGGGAGCGATCTATTTGCCATTAACCGGGTAAAAAACAAACTCAAACCCGAGCTACAAGTTATACTACTGAGAGCTTCAAAGAAAAATTCAATAATACTGCTCGAACTGGGAATCGAACCTAAGATCTCACCCTCAGCAACCGCACTTGCGACCACTAGTCATACCGCACTACATCTACTTATGACTAAAAAATTAGGCAGTTTAGTATCTACATATAATTTGAAGTATTTCTAATTACAGACGCCAGCAATTCAAGCTATCCAAAACTGTCAATTTTTTCCAATGAAATATGAACCTTATTGAATCAAAGAAAGACAGATTGTGGAAGCTTGATGTGCTGGCCTCCTTAAACAGGTAGGGCAGAAACTAAAGAACGCCACTTGCTACAATTCTTGCATACTTCATTTGCTGCGTCTTCAATACATCTTGTCATACACACACGCCAGTTGCGAGTGCTTGAGAGTAACTTCTAGACATTAATCAAAATATCTTGGCAACGTGCAACGGTCGTTAGTGACATTTATTTATTTTATTTATTTATTTCAGGCAACAAGGCCCATATAAAAATATAATAATACAATATAAAATAGGAAAAAAAATAAAATACTATAAAATATATACAACAATAACAAAACTATTACTATTCCACACGTAAATTCGTCGTGTGTCGCTCGGTGTTAGGTATCCGGCCTCGGAACCGCCGGAATAGTACACCTTTCGGCCAAAACTCTTCCTTCATGAAAGTCGACAGATGTTCGGTCGGTACTCTAATCACAAAAGAACTGAAATTCACATTGTGACTAGAGTCTAACCGTTCGACCCTCAGAGTGAGATTGCTCTTAATTGCAATATACTCTACAATCTCCTCTGTTTTTGTAGAGTAATGCAGCCTGGACACGTAGAGCGGCGTCACTG
This sequence comes from Acronicta alni, assembly GCA_964056405.1. Taxonomy (NCBI): domain Eukaryota; kingdom Metazoa; phylum Arthropoda; class Insecta; order Lepidoptera; family Noctuidae; genus Acronicta; species Acronicta alni. Next base: position 6,822,427 of record OZ043927.1, on the reverse strand, counting down.
GTACTACAGGACGCAGCAGGTGTTTCGGTCCGGTCGGTGCAGTCCCGCACTTGTTCAGACGGTTAGGCTTCTTCTTTTTCTTCTCCACCTTGATGAAGCCATCGTTGTCTCCCTGGTCCCCTGGACCGCCGTCTTGCAAAACCTTCCCCTTTGATTCGGAGCGGCTCTGCTTACCCCCTATTTTATTTGATGTCGTAGTCTGCAATCCAGCGGATTTGCTGGTTACGACAATTGCTGCGTAGGCACGTTTGGGGGTCGATGTACCTACATGTGACGTTACCTCTGTCGAGGCAGGGTCAATTAGTTCCATTTACAACCACTGGGTCGAATATAAGCTTGTCGCACTATATTTTTTCTTAAGGCAAGTAAGGAGGCAAGTAGGCAACTCTCACTTACTGTCAGTCCAGCTGTCATTGTCAAATGTCAATTTAATAAGAAAAGAAAAGCGGTTAGAATTTCGCGCCTCGGCGCAATTTGTGATTTCTTTTTCAATCATATCTTTATCGAGTTTAACCTGCAACTGTATAACTGTTAAGTTCTCACGAAAGTTTACGTGTTTTTCCTCAAACATAAGTTATTAACTACTTTTAATAAGTACTAAGTTTATTCTCAAAATGAGTCGGCAACTATCAGAGGGCTCTCTGGAGGTGATTATATTTTTTTAACAATTTTCGTTTATTACATAGTATACCATATTTTAGACAAGGTGATCAAAATAGGAGCTATAAAATAAAAGATATTCGGTTAGTCCATGCATGCAAAAGATGAATAATTGAATGATATTACTAACTAGCAGGTTGTTACTTGTTCAAGACTTCAGTATTTTTCCAAACTATAAACAAAATAACATGCAACATCAACAACATTGTATGCATCAATTTTCTGTACCTACAACTGTGTTATGTTGTATTATTTTGTAATCAAGATCCAAATCATGATCATACAGGTAAAACTTCTAACCAGGCTCCATACACCTACAAGAAGTCCTCCTGGAAGAATAGGTTTTATCACTGTTTATTTTAGTTGATATTATTTAATTTTAGGTGATAATGAATGGTGGGGTCTATGATAAACCCATCATGCAAGTCTTGGGCAGCAAAAAAATCCAAGGAAGTGGTGCCAATGAGAGATTCCGGCTGCTTGTATCTGATGGCAAGCATTCCCACAGCTTTGCGATGCTTGCTACCCAACTTAATGATAAGCTGATATCTGGGGAGTTGTCTGATTATTCTGTCGTACAGATAGACCGATTTGTAACATCACTGCTGAAAAACACTGGAAAAGGAGAAAAGTATGTTGATTATTATTATTATGATAATTAATCAAAATGGATAACTTAAATTTTACCCTCTTGATAAAAAATTATAATTAGACTATTTTTATAACTTGTCTGTTACTGTATAATATGCACAAGAGGTCACGGTTTCTTTGATGCTTTAACTAAGCTACCATACTACTGGAACTAAAATATACCTTTTTATACTCAACAGGCGTGTTATGATCATCTTAGACCTCACAATTGTAGCTCCTGGCAGCGAGGTAGGCAAGAAGATAGGTAACCCTCAGACGTGGACGGAAGACTCGACGGCCGCAGCACCCGCGCAGGCTGCGGCTGCGCCTACGCCTCGCCCCAGTCCTGCACCTGTACCTAAATCAGTACCTATGGCTACTCCAAATCTTGATAACAGCCTCCTTTCATCACAGATGACCCATCCCATTGCTAGCCTGAGTCCCTATCAAAATAAGTAAGTATTCTACTTTACACAATATTTGATTATTTCTTCTTTGTCTAGACCATCAGCATATATTTTTTAGTGCATACAAGCAAAATAAGTTTGAAAAACAAGTGGCAGGAATTTGTTCCACCTTCAGAATCATGTAAGGTATAAATTATAATGTAATTTTGTATTTAACTAGGTGGGTGATTAAAGCTCGCGTGATGAGCAAGTCAGATATACGTGTTTGGAACAATGCCAGAGGGGAAGGGAAACTATTCAGCATGGACTTGTGTGATGAGAGCGGAGAAATCAGAGCAACAGCTTTTAAGAATGAATGTGATAAATTTTATGATATGATACAGGTAAGCATAAAATACAATCAAATGATAGCTTAATTCATAAATTTAAATTTCTAAAATAAAAGCTAAAAATGTTAGAATTAAATCAAATAAATAAAGAAGTTTGTGTCAACAATGTCAGTAAAGTTAATATCAATGTTAAAAAAAAACCGGCTAAGTGCGAGTCGGACTCGCGCACCGAGGGTTCCGTACAAACCAGGTACGAAAGGTATACTTTTGATTTTGTTGTCATAGAAGTTTGATTTTGTGACAGCTTAAAGGTATTATAGACCCGAGTATTTGATATGAATTTCAATTTAATACCTCTACGCGTTCATTAGGAAAGGGGTAGTAACTGTAAAATTATTAAAAATGTTTTTATTATATGGTGTAACTAAAAATTTACGGTTTTCGCAATTTTTCCTTTATCTGTGCTATAAGACGTTGCTTCGTACCAAATTTCAAGATTCTGAGTTCACAGGAAGTGCCCTGTAGGTTTTGATTCCCTTGCGAGTTTCGAAAATTTGCGGCATAAACGGCTGTACCTTTTGATTGCGTTGGCTTAGAAGTTTGATTTTTTCACAGCTCCAAGGGACAGTAAACTTGAGTAATTGATATAAATTTTAGCTTGATACCTCCACGCGTTCCTGAGAAAAAGGGTCTTGACAGACAGACGGATGGACAACAAAGTGATCCTATAAGGGTTCCGTTTTTCCTTTTAAGGTACCTAAAAAAGAATACAATTGAGGCATAAACTCCCTTATTATTTTACAGGTTGACAAAGTGTATTACATCAGTCGTTGTCAATTGAAAACAGCTAATAAACAATACACCAGTATAAAGAATGACTATGAAATGACATTCACAGCTAATACTGTGGTAGCTGAATGTATGGAAGACTCCTCCAGTGTGCCCAGTATTAAATTCGACTTTATGCCTATAAATGATATTGCCACAAAGAGTCCTGACACATTACTGGGTAAGACATACTTGAAACTATTATGAGCTAGCAGCCTTGCTTTTATTAATAGCCTTCATGGGTGAATTTCACTAAAATTGACAAAAGCACCCTTTCCTGGGCTTAAGAATATACTGACTCAGACTATTCATGTTTTGTAATTGTGCTGGGCTGTCAAGCAGCCACATTTTAACTATTCAGCAGTGTTAGATTACTGTGTGATCAAACAGAAAGTATTCTAAAGACATAAAAAAATAATAAAATTAAAAACTTAGTTTGGCTTCCAATTCATCCCAGGCATATCTCCCACACTTTTTTTTTTAAACAAATTCATTTACAATTTTATTACTTGTATTTATTTTTAGATACTAAAACCAAACCATGTAGGTTACTTTCCAAATTATTCTCTTTGTAATACAAACTTATAATTCTGCAAATGCCAGAACTATATCCATGTATCAGTAAATTATAACTTTTAGATGTGGTGGGTGTGTGCAAGTCGAGTTCTGAGCTCCAAGAGCTGACTGCTAGAAGTACTGGAAAGTTACTGAAGAAGAGGGAGCTTACTCTAGTTGACAACTCTGGTGGAGCGGTTAGTACGAAAATATAACCATTAAATAATAAACACAGAATCATAATGTGTCTGCCTGGTTTCTGTACCTGTATATAAAATTTCAGATAGTCTTGACAATGTGGGGAAAAGAAGCTGAAAACTTTGAAGGCAGCACAAACCCAGTCATAGCTGTAAAGGTAAACATATTTTTTTTAATAGTTTTATGGCTTAGTTTTTACTTGTGTGCTCACAACAGAAACCTTTAGGTGCAATTGGTCCAATTCTCGGTTAGTCCTATGGTAAATAACATGTCGTTTCAGGGTTGGTCACATGACATTTAGTCCAATTCGCACTTGGTCCAAAATGGTCATTATTTCTAAAACTATATAAAATATATGTTTTTTTGCAATTTTTTAAAATTTAGATAGAGTCCCGCTAAGCGTGACGCGAATAGGACCAATCTCGTCTAATGGAATAGAACATTTATTTGAAGAGGAGACTAGAAGACAAACATTAATTGATCTATGTATAATAATTTATTTTAATAATAATTTATTTAATTCACCAGAAGTTTGCACACACTGTTACAAAGCTTAATTGACATTATAATCGTCTTATTACTATGCCAGCGGTACTTCGTAACACAGGAACTTCTGCATCCGAACTAGGTGTAAACCTGTATCTCGGAGTGCAGCTCATTCCCCTCAAGAATGTAAAAACATAAAAATATGTGTAAGCCAATTTACAACACATTAGTCACTCGTCATATGTGTGTGTTTGCGTGAGAGTGTGGGTTGTTGTTGTGTGTGCGAGTCTGTGCGTGTGTGTACGTGTATGTGTGTGTGGGTGTGTGTGTGTCTGCGCGTTTATCGGAGTGTCACAAGATCATTTAAGATGGTATGTCGATTAACTGCTCAGTCTCTTCATACGAGAGACTTAGTAAGTAATCATGCACTTGTTTTTTAAAAGTCAACCTGTTTAGTGGGTATATATTAATAATTTTGTTAACTTTGTTGTATAGATAGGGACCAATAAAAATATAGAATCTCTGAACGAATGACGTTTTTGGGAGATGTTTAAGTGTACATACTGTTTGTTTTCTACGTCTCATTAACGCATTTTTATCAAACGGGGTTTCTAGGTGTTGTTTAAGAAGAATTCTCTGAAAAAATAGCTGGCGTACAGTAAGAACTCGACATGATTGATATAACTGTTTAGTAGGATACAAAAAAGGTCTGAAAGACATTACCTTCAACACCGCACGTTGAGCAACTTCTATGTTCTTCATAACACTCTTTGGAGCGCCTCCCCAGGACAAGATACAATAGGCAAGTACAGATTGACATAGGGCGAAATATATTTGCCTCAACAGAATAGCATCAGTGATATGTCTGAGGGTTTTAAAGACAAAGATAAGTTTACGCACCCGGGCACTCAATTGCTTAATGTGTTCTCTAAAATTAAGTTTGCTGTCTATTATAATGCCCAGATATCTTATCTTATTTATTTGATCCAAAGACATGCATGAACAACCCATGCCAGCGGCACATTCGTGTGAGATAATTTTTAAGTGTTCGTTGGTTCTAGCACTATGACGTGAACTGAAAGTAATAAATTTTGTTTTTTCACTGTTTAATGTTAGTATGTTGTCACCAAGCCACTTCCTAACAATATTGAATCCCGTTTGGGCAGCATCGTAGACCTCATCCCAGGTATCGGCAGAAAAAAGGAGGGCAGTGTCATCCGCATATGAGATTAGTTCGCCGTGGGCTAGTTTGAGGTTTGTGAGGTCATTAATGTATACAAGAAATAAGGTTGGGCCCAAGACACTGCCCTGTGGTACCCCATAAGTGACTGAGAGGCCATCGCTAACGAATTCGCCCAATCGTACGCATTGCACGCGTCCCGACAAGTAACTCTCAAAGAGTTTTAATTGGGTTCCCCGTATACCTAGTCTATCGAGCTTCGTCAGTAAGATTGGGATAGAAATCGTATCAAACGCTTTACTAAAGTCGAGGAAGATTGACAGGCATTTCTTACCTTTATCGAGGTTCATGGAGATGTAGTTGGTTAGGTAATGTACTGCCCCCTCGGTGGATCTACCTTTACGAAAACCGAATTGATTTGTCGAAAGTATCTTAAATCGTTCCAGGTAGTTCACCAATCGAACATTAATAATTTTCTCCAAGATTTTCGACAATGCAGGCAGAAGTGATATTGGCCTGTAATTATTAATACGACTTCTATCACCATCCTTGTGTATTGGATGAACTTCCGATTTTTTCAATGGTTCTGGGAAGACGCCTGACTCAAGACAATTATTGAATATTGATGTTAGGGGGGGAAATAAGAAGTCAATATTTTGCTTTAGAACGTTATTAGAGATATTGTCCCATCCCACTGAAGAACCATTTTTGAGTCCACAAATAATGCGTACTAGTTCCTCCTCAGTCACTCCCTCCATAACAAGTGAGTTCTTCTGAGAGGTCTTTTGGTACGAAATGGTTTCGGAAGATTTATTTAATGAAATATAATTTAGTTGTATACACTTTTCAGCTAAATTTTTACCGACATTAACGAAATAGTGATTGATTTCATTGACAGACCGTTGCGGGTTAGGCTGTATTTTTAAAAGTTCCTCCGGATAGTTAGTGTCTTTCGAAGTGTACGTTATATTTTTAATGGTTTGCCATAGCTTTTTAGGGTCATTCCGGACTTTGTCAATTAAGGATTTATCGTATGCCCGCTTGACGTTTTTAAGGATTTTATTACCATAATTTCTGTAGCGGACATACGTTAATTTGTATATTATAACATTATCTTTAATGTCGAATAGGTAATCAAGGTACAGATTGAAGTAAATCCAACCCATATCAATATTAGATACAAATTAAATAAATAGAAGATTCAAAAAAAAATTAAACTATTATTACGACGTCTGTGGTCTAGTCAGGGCCGTCTTAAGCTATGGCTAGGCTCTAGGGCACACAAGAATTTGGGGCCCTGTTGGAAAGTAAAAAAAGGGTATGACAAAAAATATTCTGCTGATCTTATTTATTATGGTTTATTATGGAGCAACTATATTTCTTAGCTGTAATTATATAAATTAAATACATAGATTTCCCGAAAATTAAAAAAAAACACCAGGTTATAAGTTAGGCTTTGATCTCTGCATCACCCAAAGGTTCATCATCATCATCAACCCATATACTGTCCCATTGCTGGGCACGGGTCTCCTCTCATATTGAGAGGGATTGGGGAGATATAGTCTACCAAAGCACTAAGGCTTCTACCTTTGGCAACCCAAAGGTTGTTCGATAGAAAATGCCTAATGACATTCAAACTACCTCTGTACACTTTTTTGTTCATAACGAATAAATAAATATAGTCTTTCGGGGGCCCCCGTGACGATGGGGACCCTGGGTACGGGCCCCGCGTGCCCTTATGGTAAAGATGGTACTGGGTCTAGTAGTTCGGACTGCTGATCACGAGGTCGTAGGTACGATTCCCACAGGACAACAATATTTATGTGATATAACATAAATGTTTGTGTGTCTGGGTGTTTCTTATGTATTTTAAGCATTTATTTACAAAAAAAGTATACTAGTATTATATCCATTGTCTAATGCTCATAGTACTATGAAGCTGTGCTGGTCTAAGAATATTTATATTTATTTATATTCATAAATGTTATAGAGTGCCCGTTTAACCGAGTTCAATGGAAGCAAGTCCTTGTCGTGTTTAGCAAGCACCATGATACGACTTAACCCTGACTTGCCCGAGGCCCACAAGCTGAGAGGCTGGTACGATAATGGCGGTGCTGACATGGAGATCGTCAATATTTCTGCTAGGTAAACTGTAATGAATATGTGTTATAAGGTTTAATTAATTACTGTTTGTTTACCTTGTAAAAGTGCTATGATAATTTTGATTATTTACATAAACTTACTATATCAAACAATCTTCATTTGCATGCAGCTTATCACTGACTGATGTGCTTCAGTTGAACCAACAGCATTGTTTTATCTCATGGAATACCAAATTACGAAAAAAAATATTCCAATATTATTTCATAACGCGTGTTTTCAATCTTTGCAGAGCGGGAGGCTACACGGGCGGTAGCAACGAATGGATCACATTCTCTGACGCGGAGGCCCGTCAGCTTGGCTCAGGCGACAAGGGCGACTACTTCAGTCTTCTCGGAGTCCTCACGTTTACTTTCGCTGACAATGCAGTCTACAAAGCATGCCCACAAGAGCAGTGCAACAAAAAACTCGTCGATCAAGAAAATGGACTCTTTAGATGTGAAAAATGCAACAGAGAATATCCTAATTACAAGTATAGACTCCTACTGACGGTGAGTGTAGTGATGCAGTTTTTAGTTTTCTTTCTTTTGAACTTTTTTGTTCCTCACGTTTTAACGTGAGGAACAAAAAAGTTGTTCCTGGTAATATTTAAGTTATTTAAACATCATATTTAAGCTACCTAATTAAAATTTTACCATGAAAAATAAAATTCTTGACCATTTCCGGGCAGGCAAATGTATCCGATGCGACTGGCGATCAGCGCGTATCGGCCTTCAATGAAGCTGCGGAAGCAATGCTTGGTAGAAACGTTGCCGAAATCGGTCGCGCATTCGAGAATGACAAGACTGCATACACGCAAATGTTCGAAGAAGTCAAGTTCAAGACTTTCGTGTTCAAATTTCGCACTAAAATGGAGACATACAACGTAAGTACATCATTGTATTTTAACAAATTGTTATTTTAAATGCTACCTTTAATTACATGTTCTGCTTTAATATCAACTATGTGAACGCTTCTTAGCTGGACCTATCTATTAATGGTTGCATATGCGTATTTCATTAATATTCCTATTGGACATACAAATTGTAGGTAGCCTTACAGAGACCAAAGATATTGAATGCTATCTCATTTATTATAAAACACTATCTCATATCTATCTTATTAATGAATAACAATATTTTAAAGGATGAAGCCCGCCTGAAAACTACAGTAATGAATGTACAACCCGTCGACTACAAAGATGCTAACAAAAGATTAATCGCAAGCATAAAAGCAATATCAGGTGTTGAAGTCTAGTGTTAAACTTTAATTTTATTTAGAATTACTTATTAAATTAAGTGTTTATGTTAAGATTTTTTCCCAAACATTAAATGTCAGTAAATATCTTGAAAAGAAATTTTGTAAATCGATCATGTTATAATAATAATGTAATTTAAAATTATGCTAGTGTAAACATAATATCTCATTACTATTTTCATTAATACATTTTATAATTCCTATGTCAGATATTTCCGTTAAATACCTACGTTATAATATTAAATGGAATTTAATTAGATGGTTTCACTTGCGTTATAAAAGGACAAATTATATTTACTAACTTTCAACGCGGTCAATGATACAACTTATCTCCTTGCCAAGTTTTAGATAGTTAGAGATAATTAATTTCTCATAGTTATATTAGTAGATTTTTCGATTCACAGCCAAGTAATGCAGATCCATTGATCTACCAGATATAGTATGCTTGCCACGATCAGTATGAATGGGTTGATTATTAGCTTAATAATTTGAAACCGAAAACGGTTAGACTGGAAGCAGAGTCTGGAGCATGGTCGATACTGTAGCCAATGATGGTCCTGACAATTTCTTATAATGTCAACGGTATCAGTAGTCGTCGTTTAACCTAAAACTTGCCATCTTGTATTTGAAAAGGATTGTCAAAATAATATACACAAAATTTTACTAGGTACTTTATTCAATCTCATTTGATATGACTCATAATTTGGCTAAGGAAATGTAAATTTAATAACGGGTGTACTTGGACATCTGCAAAATATTTATCCCCTTATGTTTAATTGCCGAAAAATTAAGGGGTTTATTTATTTTTTAGGGGTTCATTGTACTCAGAACTATGAACAAATTTTACTATGGGACCAACAATGAAGTCGAAAAAAATATAAGTGCCATACATTTGTGTCCACTCAACTGTACAAAATGTATGTTAAAGCTGTTTTTTTTTTGTACGGTGGCCCCTTTAAATTTTTTCGGTGATTGAAAAGTAACAATAGTATATTTTACAATAAGTTAAAACACTCTTTTCTTTTATAAAACTGCTGAATTGATTCGGAAAATAATAATTATAATAATACTATCCGCCGAAGATCGTGACCGTATTTAGTACCTTATCATAATACACACAATATTAATTTACCTTCCAATCTTAATATCTCGTCATTTATAAAGAAAGCTACATAAATGCTGACATGTTTACTACAGAATTTCATAGTAAAATAAGAAGCTTACGCCAGGCATTATCTTGCCAACTTGGTTCACGGTGACCTCACGATCAGAAGTGCAGTTGCTTGATATCTTAAATACAAGATATTGGGAACTGTTACAAATTTAATTCAAGATTACTTCGTTATAGAAGTGAAAAAATGCATTTTGTTCAGGTAATTCATTTACACATAGTCAACATATCAAACGTCAAACTGCCAATGATGTCACTGCGAACCGAAGTTAAGGGAAAGAATACTCGTTATTATTAACCATGTAGGATTTCATATTTTGATATACATATTATATCTTATTTAGATATCAATTGAGCTACTAATTTGATTTGATGTGTGCTTTAACAGTAGTCAGCTATGGAAAATAACAGTGTGTCCAAGTAGGTACCGTTCGAGGTGCATAAAATTAAGTAGCTAATGTAATTTATTATCAATTACAAGGGGGTTATCATTTCTATGTAAAATGTACACTTACATTAAGAAAATTCAATAATGGTATTTATTACAACTACAATAAAATTAATATGAACTTACAAAGAAAATGACAGTTAATAGATACATGGCAGTGTTATTTATTCAAATTTAAAGGACTAATGATTGCAACAGTAGGTAGGTACCTAATTACTTTCTTCACCAAAAACTTAGTATCTAATTTTTAGCCTTGTACTTAAATATTAGTTGCATCTGCCCATCTGCTGCGGGCACAGATCGAGTCGCATTTGCCCCGGTACGGCAATGGAAACCATGGCAAATGGAAATTAATCCATGCCATTCTATGCAAAATCGGGGAAAATTATACTTAATTTAGCCGTACCAGGGCAAATGCGACTCGATCTGTGCCATCTGCCCCGGTAAGAGCGGATGCCGAGGCTACCGGGGCAGATGCAACTAATTTTCCCATCTGCCCCGTTAACGGAACAAAGCCGCCTGGGCAAGTGGGAGCAAGTCAATAATAATCTGATATTATTCTGAAGTCAAGATTTAAATGATATTTATAAATGTCAAAACAGGTAAAGAGTATCTCATGATACTAATATGTTTACGTAGATAACATTATTTTCGTCTAACTTAAAAGGTAGTGACTAAGAGCGAACTATCCGGATTCGCGAAAGGTTTACTACAAAATCCATTTCGTATTGGAAGTTTTCACCATTATTTTATCAACGATATACATTTTAGAGAGAAAAAAAACTATGTTGGACAGGATTTTAACCTAACCGGAGGGACGCCCTCCGGTTAAAAATGATTAGCACGTGTTAATGCCAAATATAATAAAAAAATACTACATTATGTTGTTTTACCAGTTTGTACGTCTCCAAAAGGAAGCTTCTGCTTCTGAATCGCATTAAAAATGTAATTCAAACCTTTGTAAAAATCGTGCAAGTCTTTTGACGTGAAAACAACTTCTTGATTTATCAAAGCCTCATTTGATCGCATTAACAACTACAAAGCTGCTTAAAGATAAAAAATGTACAAGTAAATTAATAGCTGCGGAGGCTAAAACTTTCGGGTTATTCCCAGTTGTCCCCACCGTCTTCGTCACCACTGGTGACAAATGGGAAAAAAATTCCCATTTGTCACCAGTGGTGACGAAGACGGTGGTGACAACTGGGAATAACTCAAACTTTCGACAAATCTACCAATTAGGTATATAATGTATAATAACCAGTGATCGGCGTAGGTAGTGCTATTTTCGGTCAATGACCCTGAATGATTATATTAATATGGACATGTCCCGGGATTTTCGGGGTTCACGGGAATATTTTTCGGAACGTTGATGTAAATGAAGTTATACGGTTAAAGATACCATGAATATGCACTGCGTCATATCAGACTACTTATTTCTGGTTTAACTTATTACGAATAAATTTTGTATCAACTAGCTGCAATGCAACCCACTTAGCTTACGAACACTTGCGGATGACGTCATATTTGACAGCGTCTACTTCATTTCTAGCAATTCAGCTTACCTTATCGTTTAAGAAGAATACAGGTCCCGTCGAAAAGTGCAACAGAATCACAGTGTCAAATCGTAGTCCGGTAAAGCAAGCCAAAGTCGTACGTTAGAGAATATTCACAAATCCGTTAAACTAGCCTTGGTCAAACAATAGTATCACTTAAATCACACGTGCGCACTCAAACTATCGAAGAACAAGTGTGTAGTAGTCGAATGAGACAAATAGACGACCACTACAGTCCTTCTCTCTCACGCTATACCTGCGCGAGAGTCTGAGATGAAGAGTGCCTCTTCTATCTCACTCCCACGCGTAGTTCTATCTCTGTCACATATTATGTACATAGCGCCGCGTATTGTGTACTAGCTGTACCCGCGATTTCGTTGGCGACTGCCATACTTGCGGACAAATTACCCACACTTGACCACAGTTTCTCTCTAATTAAGAAAAGCTGTGCAACAACAAACATCAATTTGCAGAATTGTTGTTGACCTGTTACAATTTTAATATAAGTACACATGTTTATTAAACTACGAACTCCTAAAAAAGATTTAGACGGCATATCCATGTTAAGTTAACGGTCACTAATTCCCGTGAATAGCACTACCTACGCCGATCACTAATAATAACGTATGTTGTTTTCTTTTCATGTATTAAAAAAGACAATGATTACATTATGTTATGGGATAAAAATTGATTTATGCAATGATTAATCAGTGTACACATTAAAAAATTAAAGCCATGACCAAGAACATTCATAAGCAATAATAAAAATATAGTTTTAATTTCATGGTGTCAGAAAACACAACGTTCAAAAATATTAGGTACACTTACACAAATCTTACCGCTATTTTATACTTACCTATCCATAAATTAATTGTCGTTTACATAAATATTAGGAAAATATAATTTTTAAATAATTTTCAATTCCAAATTTTCTGACATTTACAAAATAGTAAAACCAATATGAGATTCTAGACATGACTAACAAACTGAAAATTAATTTAAAGTATATTCTTCTGTGTAATAGACAGACATGATTCCTATGTATAATGGTTAATAAAATAGTATTTCAATTATATGAAGTATATCATACTAAAAGGTAACTTTAATCAAAACATATAGTTAATTCCTTTATATATCTCAGTATTCATAGTCATATATTTCGATAATCTCACGTCGAGAGCCGTAACATAACACGGTCAATTACGAGCTAGTAGAACGCACAGTCACTTACACTAGTCGTGCACTAACACTAGAGATACGAGTTCGCTTTACAAAAGACGCAAGTAGTACATACGCGATACGAATATATTTGAGCGAGCGGTAGCAGTCCGAGATCCGAGTGGGTCGCCTGCCCGAGCCTGCCTGGCGAGGCCGCACACACACACGCACACCACACGCGCGCACACACACACACACACACACACACACACTCGCACGTACGCTGTACACAGACACACGCACACACCCACCACACGCACACCTGCACCCTGCACCCCTGCTCGCCTGCACTCGCGCCACCCCAGATGCAACACAAGCCGTACAACATAAATTATAAACATGATTTACACACAACTAAGGACGAATCAATAAATTAAAGCGAATAAATAATAGTTACGCTCTTTGGAACGGATTACATTCGAGGTACGCCAGTACACACAGATAACTGAATGCGTTCCGCCCATCGCAGGAGCGAGCTGCGCCGAGGGTCGACAACCGGCTGCCAAACTTATAACCATACGCTTAATAATATAAATCTCTAAAATGGCGAGTCTCACTCATTAAGTAGATTCAGATCAATAACTCATTTTCAGATCTTTTTCTTTTAGTTCCATCGCTCTAACCGATACAAAATAAAATTGTAAGTAAAAAAAAAACAACTAAACTTATCAACTCTATGAAAGTGAACTGAATATAAATTAAAACAAACTGGGTGTCTACAAAAGAATCATAGCACTTACACTGGAAGTAGCCAAAACAAGTACAATTTATGCTATTATCTTTGCACAATAATATATTATTTATTTTACAGTAAAATTCAGTTACGCATGTGTCGCATTCAACGCGACACAATTATAATTTTGATCAGCCCAAGTACTATGACATTTTCGAACAACAAAAACAACGGACCGTCGCTACTGTTGCGATAGGTCCAAAAACTGCATCGATAGGTTGCTCCCCGAAGCCGTGTCGCGCAATCGTACGACCCGACGGCGAGCCGAACGCAACCGCACGACTACCGAGTTACACCCTACGACGCCCGACCGACAAGTTTATAGTTAAACATGACTCCATAGTCAATTTAATCTGACGACAAAATTAATCTCCAAAATCAGTCTTTTCTCATTGGGAGAACCATTAATTATCAAGGAAGATTTATTCACGTTCAGATACGTATACGACTGTGGCGTCCGTTATTATCTATAAGGTCGGGTCGGGGCGGCGCAGGTCGCGGGTCGCGGCAGCGGGGAGCGCGGCGCCGGCTAGAGGGGCGTGACGTCAGGCGTGTGGGCGGGGCGCGCGCGCGTCAGAGCCAGAGGGCGCGAGCGCGAGCGCGAGCGCGGGCGCGGGAGCGGGAGCGGGCGGCGGGCGCGGGGCCGTGCGCGCGCGCCACGCTAGCGCGCGCCTCACGGCACCAGGTCGGGCAGGCGCCCGCGGCCCTAGGGGCGCGCCCCGCCTTCCGCACTCACCACCTGCCGAACACACACACTAATGATGCCCCGGCAACTATGACGATTAATAATTATTTATACACGTTGATTTTATAGATGAAACGATTATCAAAATTTCACGATTAATCGTAAATTCGTAATCGTAGATTGGGCATTGCGATTATTTATGACTTTATTCCTATTATCTTTTTGTATATTTTTTGGCATTTTCCATGCTAAGATTTTAAAGTTATTTAGAAGACATGACGGGTAGGAGTCGCGGTGGCTTAGTGGTCATAGCGTCTGGTGTACCTAACCAGAAGACGCAGGTTCGAATCCTGCCCGCGGTCCAATTTTTCCTTTTCTAAATAACTTTATTCCTATTGTTAATATAAGATACTTTGTAAACGCACATATTATGTGCTTAGATACATTTTCTTAGCGCATAAATGCGTGTATCTGAACTCTACTTCATCTACTTGCATAGCTAAAAACAGTTTTCTGAATAAAAACTAAAATTTTTCAATTATGATTATGACGTAATCTCTTAGGTGATATTCGTTACATCACTAATTAATAATTATTGACTTTAATTGGGACACTTTATTAAAAATTAAGTACTACTTATGATCATTGAACGCTGGCGACATGACCGGTCCTTGTAGAAGTCTGTGTCTTAGGCCTTTGTTCAGCAGTGGACCTCTTGTGGCTAATTTATGATTATCATGATGCTCATCAGTTTGGATTCGTATCTCTACAATGGTTCGCCCCCTGTTACATGGAACCCAAAACAATGGTAGTACTCACTTTCCGCTCCTTGTAGTAGAGCTCCTCGCTCTCTTTATCGCATAGCAGCAGCACGACAGCGCCGAACAGGAAGATGGCGGCGCCCCAGCCCACGCCGTACGCCCACCCGAACTCCCACACAGACCTATTACCTATACTCACACAATCATAAAGTTAAGCCTTAGAGAATAAAATGCTTTTCTTCACATACATTAAAGTTTTTTAAATTGAACTTACCCAGGTTTAACTCCGCAGCGAAGCAGACTGGATAGATCACAAGTGCTATTAAAATGCACATGACTGAAAAGAAAAACAATATATTAAACCCTAAATAACAATCTGTTATTGGACGACCACACCGGCTGATAGAATTGTTAAACAAAACTGACAAAAATCGACAATTCTGAAGTTATTGAGTTTGTTAACAGGGACTGCTGTACATATTATTTATGAGAACTACCTCTACCATAATGAAAACTGCATTAATTTAAAAATTCTGCAAATATTATGTGCTTATTAGTTATTAATTAATTCAGAAGAGTGACCCTTCAGAAGATCGTAACTATTTTTTTTCTACTGCCTTGACATACGTACTTGTTTTCATAGATATAATCGTTCGCACTTTTGTGAAACAACTGGTACATAGGAGTTTCTTTCAAGTTACATCTGTGTTCGAAAAATGATTTCTGTTTTTCTGTTATACCCCCTTCTTTTTTAATTACCGAAAAATTTAAGCGGTCATTGTTCTAATAAAAAATACTGTTCCAAATATTTTGTCGAGTTCAATGTTTTAAATGCAGTTTTTTTTAATGAGTACTTACGTATTTTTACGACAAATCAAAAATGTCCCCGCCTCAATTACATTTTCCAACATAAGTTAAGTTTATATAGAGCTTGTTTTTCGATGTTTGGTTATTATTTTTTCACACGGTGGTTTTTTTGTTTTATTTAATTTGATAAATTGAACAATAATAAAATAATGATGTCAGAAATACTGTACGAACGGGCTAGCGACATGGCGAGCACTGCAAATCTGTAGTAACGGAATTTGGTGCGGTGGTCGGTGGATCGGAGGCCCAGCCCCGTCAGCAGTGCGCCGCACACGTCGGCCGCCAGCGTCGCTACGCACAGTCCCGCCGCCGCTCTGGGGCACAACAAACAAAGTAAGCATGTTTGAATAAAATATGTATAAATATTATGCATGCTCACAGATGCTCTCTTGACCTTCCGAACCCTAAACCGGTTTATACGGCATGGAGGTCGTCTGACTTCCGAAATTACAGTACCTACATAAAATAAAATCATTATCACGTACCATGGGAAGCCGGCTTGAGATTTGATAAGTTGTCAGACTTACCTTACATTAGAAAGCGTGTCGCCAGCCAATAAGTCAAAAACAAATATTTATATTGCAACTTATGAACATTGGTTTGAATTAGTGTTATTGTTTTAGCTATGTTCCAAAACTAAAACCAATAATTTTCAACTCTATAGACAAACAGCACGACATAGTGTTTAGTTGTCTATAATATTCCAATAAATACGTTATTTTATGGGCCACTTAATATCCCATAATTTTCCTTTTATATTACTCCATATTCTGATAACAATAATAACATTGCCGTTGTACTCTCTGCTACACGAATGCTTGCTGTTCTGAAACTAACCTTCGAGACCTTAGTACAGCATAAACACTCCAAAACAACGATTTCGTGATAACATCGGAATTGCAGTTATTAAGACTTAAAACGTTTTATTTTATGTTTCGCTTTTCAGTTTTTGTTTCTGTCGGTTATTTAAAAAGTTGTTACTTTTTATTTTTTTGTTATTATCTACTTAGTGCCTACGTTACTTCAATATACATAGCTTGTCCTACAGCACTCATCGAGAAAAATAAGACCAAACACGAGGTAGCCGGAAACCGTTGAGGAGTTCCCTCGAACTACATACATGTGCATGTGCCAAATTTCAACAGAAACATACACCCAAGATTACAAACGCGCAGCCTCTCCACAGAGATTACTCACGCACGTATTAATATTATATTTTAGTCCATGTTTATTTTTTCTTTATAATCTCAGTCTCAAAACATTTTTATCTGAGAAAACATTGTTGATATCTACTTACTTACAGCAAATTCGACGTGAGATATATTCGTCACATCGGTTTAACTGGGTATCCAAGTATGGAATCCCGTCCGTCTCGCAAAGGAACATAAATTAGGCGGAAAAAATATTTGTTGGAAATTGTTAATTTTGACTCTTTATGTTGCTACTGATGTACATTGTGAATCTTTGTAAGGGAAATATTATTGCTAGCAGGACTTAATTCTTTTTTTTTTCTGTAAATAGATCTTTGAAGGAAACTTGCGAGTCGATGTTATGCAGATACGGGAGTGTCGTTGTTCTACACATCAATTATTATAATTGCTTCGTTTCTAATAATTTTGTTTGTACTTTGATTGTAATACAGGTTTAAATCGGGCCTGCTTTGCCAGGTTTGGATAAACTAGAGATATTACTTACTTAATATAAGGCGCGGGTCTAGCAGCATAGCATCCGGGCTGTGCGGTTATATCGAAAGGCAGTGGCGTGGGTGCTTCAGGGTCTATACAGTGCATGAAGAGGCCTTGCCGCCATCCAGCCGCCATCAGCCAGTCAGCCGAGGCTAGCCCTAACACCATCAGGATCACCACCAACAAGCCGC
The DNA here is from genome assembly GCA_964056405.1 of Acronicta alni. Classification (NCBI taxonomy): domain Eukaryota; kingdom Metazoa; phylum Arthropoda; class Insecta; order Lepidoptera; family Noctuidae; genus Acronicta; species Acronicta alni. The sequence continues at coordinate 6,804,446 of OZ043927.1, read as the reverse complement.
ATATCAACGCGATCACCTGAAACGTAATGTGTATAATTAGGATGACCCGTCCACTTGGTTTTTTAGAGCATCTCTTAAAACATTTGCTACCTACCGCTGCTGATTTTAACTGAAAATTATCTAAGCGAGCGCGTGTAAGTTCGCGTAACATATTTCAAGTGAGTACAAGGCACCAAGTGTCACTTCGACACGAGATTACCTGCAGGTAGTTTTATTAATTTCTTGTAGTGTATACTAATATATACAAATCTAGCGTCACAGTATCACACAGTGACACACACTCCTCTTAAACGGCTGGACCGACTTTTATGTTTTTTTTTGTGTATATTTGGTCGGTCTGAATTCTCGAGCAAAAAATACACAAAAAATTTAAAGGCTATTTTCTATTCCCCTAGGCGATAAGGATGGCCCTCTAGATTTTTATTATTTTTGGGACATTTGTTTTTTTAATGATTTGGCATCAAAAAATACTTATAACCCCTATTTTTGTCATAGACCCCATACCCACATACTTACAATAGGCAAGTTAGTTATTTTTTATTGAACTACCAAAATATTCACTAGAAATAATTTATAATAATATGGCAAAACAACGATTGCCGGGTCAGCTAGTAGGTATAATATAATTATTTGGTGTGCATTTTTAAAAACTATAAGAATATGAACTGCCTTCCTATAATAAAATCCTAATGACTTTCTTTTTGTATATTTTTGGCATTTGCCATGCTAAGATTTTAAAGTTATTTAGAAAAGGAAAAAATTCGACCGCGGACAGGATTCGAACCTGCGTCTTCTGGTTAGGTACACCAGACGCTATGACCACTAATCCACCGCGATACCTACCCGTCATGTCGAATTTTTCCTTCACATACTGAATTTACGTCTTTATGGTGACGTCATCCTAATGACTTACCAAAAAGTTACATAATGTTTCTTTTCTTTTCAGAATGCTTTTTATAAAAATAACCGTAAAAATATGAATTCAAGCCCAATTCAGTCAAGCCCAAACTTTCCTGTAATTTTTTTGTTAAGTAGAAGTCCGAAACTTTTGGAATTGATTATACCTAAATAAAAAAAATAGCTGGTACCGTGGTAACTAACAGGTTCGCTCACATTGCAACCAATGTCAATGTGGGATAATGTACAGACGCCAGCAGGTCAAGCCATCCAAAACTGTCAAATTTTCCCAATTGAACATAAACCTTATTGCATTTAGATTAAAGTTGAAAATCTATCAAAAAAAATTGACAGATTGGGGTAACTTGATGTGCTGGCCTCAGTACCTTTGAAATGATGAAAGTATTTTTGGGTGCAATTCTTCTGGAGATTACCCTCCGAATATAAACAAACTTACAAAATTCGCTATAATATGTATATGGCGAATTGAATCCTGTGGCTAAAAGGCCACTGGGCGCCCTTTACATATTTATACATTTTTAAACAATATTAGTACATAGTTACGTACGGAAAAGATTAGTTGTAACTCTTTCGTTTAGCCTTCTTAGGTATCAAATATTAACCAGACAGATACATCTCAACCCTAATATTCTCCGAAGAGGTCAGTGTTCGAAAGTTAAATTAGGGTAGGTAGATACTGAGCGGTTCCTTGCTGTTTTTGTAACAGCAAGTTAATATTTCATTGTAATTTGACGTCTGTGGTCTGATTCGACTGCTGATCACGAGGTCGTTGCCGTTGGTTCGATTCCCACAGAACACAAATATTTATGTGAAGGACATTTTAAAGTGGTTGTTTAGCTGGAGATGTACATATTTACAAAAAAAAAAGTAAGTAAGTATACAATAACCATCCATGGTCTAGTACCCATATTACAAACTCTGCTTAGTTTGAATCTAACGGCGCTGTCTAAAATGTTCAAATTTTTGCATTTTACAGAAACAAATCAAATCGTGTCAACAGCCAATTGGTTAATTTGAAAATTAATCGATATAGAAACTGCAGAGTACACATTAATAAACAATATTTCAGTCATTAGAAAAGTATTGCTTCAATAATATTTCAAACAGATTCTGATATAAATCATCCATCACAGTGAATCGTAGTATTCAAAACACGCGGCATGGGTGCGCGTTAAAGTAGGTAACACGTTATACCTACCTATGTTCGAAAGAAAGAAAAGCGGGAAAGTGAGACGCACCCGTGCGGTGGTGTCTAGAGGTGAGGGGGGAGCGCGGGGTGCGGTCATCGATCGCAATCCCCGACGGCGCTCGGGGCCGCGGGGACCGCCATCAGCTGTTAGAGGCAGCGACGATCCGCCTCTTGGACTCCCCAAGCACACTTCACGCTCCGCTCCTTAAAGCCTCTATTGCCCCGAGTTTTAAAGCTAAGTACATTGTGTACTTCCCGTACCTTGCATTTTTCATTTTGGTAGAACAAATTAACCAATGATGTAGAAGAAAATAATTGTCTGACGTCACATAAATGTCATTGAATTTTTGTTTTGTATGCAAACAAAGAATTCTGTCAAGGTCCTGAGCATAATAGAGAGATTTAAAAAGCCCCCGAATTTTAATATACAAACAAACAATATCGAATAAAGAGGGTATACATACACGTCTTAATCGAATGTTCCAACCAAGCGGAAGCACGTATTATCAAGATAGATTTTATTCAATAAATTATAAAGCAATGTAGTTTATATTCAGTTCTTCCGGACATTCATAAAGGGGAGAAGGAGAAACAAAGGAAATATTGTAATGTAACTCGGAGCTATGCATGTTTTTATCAATACTTTTAAATAGGTACTGCTCGAATCGAAAACCCAATTTCCGCTTTCACAACCACTACAAATTACTCAAATTAACATTAAGTGTCAATCAAAATTAAAACTAGGAACTACGTACATCAGCACCATTAATGTCTGCAGTACCTATCTATTTCAAATTCAAAGTATGAAATTCAGAATGGTAAAGCCCGTGATCCACTTGAACGTCCACGCCGCGAACTGTCAAACCACAGATACGTCACGATGTAAGTGTAAAACTCGCGCTAGAAATCGCTCAGTATCTCTACCGATAAAAAAGTTTGTCAAAAGCTTTGTCAAAAGATAATTAAACGATTGCTCCAAACCCAGATCTAAATACTTAAAATAAATAGAGAACTTTAGACAGTAGACATTTTTCCCTCGTATTCCGATATTACCATCTCCAATTTATTAAAACAATTTCTCAATCATGGCGCACACAACTATGATTATTTTATATCATTGGCACGAGCAAATCTTTAGAAAACTCTTGATGTAATACACTTTATGATATAAGTAATAAGAAAAAAGAAATAACGACATAATTACGGACAATCCTCAGCGTGACAATACACACAAAATCACTCCAACTTCAAACTGACGTATAAAAACAGTTGTTCATTTAAGCGCCATCCACGGTTACTTCCGCGTCTTAAATACCAGAGATATTGCAAAAAGGTGCTTTAATGCAACCGTATCAAGTGGATTCTCGTCACTGCCTCTAAACCACCATAGTAGACACTATAGTGTACCCAGACGTAAGATGACAAAAACTTTTTGGACACTTAAGTGTCTCATGACGTTTGAGTGGTGATGAGACTATGAAATTCAGAACGGTAAAGACCGTGTTCGCGGGGCTTTAATCTCGCCTTTGTGAGATGCACAACTAACATCGAATGTTTTACCTATAAAGACCAGATTAAGAATCTTGCTGTAGTCTGTCGCTCTAACCTGTGCAATCTGATTGGCAGGCATCTCGTCTTGCTCAGTGGCGAACTGGGGTGGTGGCGGCAAGACAGGCGGCGGGAGGGCGCGCGGGTTAGAGCGGAGCCCGCCCGGGCCTGCGCCCGCGCGCCCCTGCATGCGCTCGCTACCGGCCCGCCACCACAGCACGCGGCCCCGCGCACAGGTTAACACATCAAACCACTAACACCAATACACAAGACTATTCCGCTTCAGCTGCAGCTTCACGATCAATCACAAGGTCAGCCTTTTGTTGTTATTTGATGTGATTTAAGTAAGTACCTTAACCTTATATGTATGATGATAGATACCTATTGCCGAATTACCAAAATTTCGGACACATTTCCCTGCAAAGGGCGATGGAACACAATCAATCAATGTCGATTGGCTTACACGACACAATACAGAAAAATCGTCCCTATCCCTGCAGTTAAGTAAACTACTGATTGAAAGGTGATTGATTGTGTCCATGAAAAGAACTTAAAGGGATCGGACACAAGCCCACCAAGTGCTAATAAATGAGTTCATCCGATCCGCGAGCAGGGTGAATCTTTAGTTACTTACAGTAGATATTGCCTTTTCCTGTTTAAGGCATCGCAATATCTACAACTATTTTTATAAAAATCTTATGCCATCTTCATGAGCCCCATTTGCAAAATATGAATGTCCTTCCACGTCGCTTCGTCTTAATGTAGGTCACAACACCCACAACTCTCGAGTTTTGGGAGAAAAGTGTGGTGAATGGGGTCACCCATCGTAAGTGACAGTGGACAGCGAGGTTAGACTATAATCACGGTATATACTGTCGTGTACGATATCGAAACATGCCAAAGAAAGAAAAAGTTTTATATTATTTCATATGAGTTGAAGCAGTCCATATGAAATTACTTTTGCACAACTCGGGTTTTGTGAACCACTAACAGCATCGCATGCTGTTCAGATGCATAATATCTTAATTTAGCTTATTTAAATAAAATCAACGACGGGAGAAACGATAACGCCTTGAAACAAATATCATCGCAAACTCAATTCACTGAAGTGAAACAAACAGTTATTGATAATATTTATCATAATCACAATATACAACGTATTTATTTAGCATACTAAGAAAAACAAGTGGCTCATCGTCTATTAATAACCAATTATAAAATAAACTGAAGCATCATAACTACAAAGGCAATGCAATCGTTTATTTAGATTCGTCAAACCAAATAAAGCGAGATAAATAATTCATTGTTTAAGAAAAATGTTTGTTTTTGTGGGTTCTTAGGAAGTAACGGAAACATCAATAATAGGCGGAATAATATACAATTTGAAAGATACGAAAGATTTCAAAGCAACAGTAATCTTGTCTAACCTAACATGCTATTATTAGGTGCATAGTTAGAATTACGAGATGCTAAAGAACGTTGGAGTTTATTTTCTGAATAGTTGCTAGAAGTAATAGCCTAGTGATATGACCATTGGACGGCCAAGTCAAAGGTCTCGAGTTCGAATCTAAGGCACGCACCTTTGACTTTTCGAATTCATGTACTTATTAATAATTCTGACTCGCTTAAAAGGTGAAGGAAAACATTGTAAGGAAACCTGCATGCTTTAGAGATTTTGTCAACAGCGTGTCAATTGACTTCATTGAAGTCTGCCAACCCGGACTAGGCCAGCGTGATTCATTACAGCCTAACTCGTCTCAATCTGAGAGGAGACCCATGCCCACCAGCGGGACAGTATTATGTGTGGATGATGAATTGCTTTTACAAGCTTGTTAGTGTTTGAGAGCTTTCAGACTTTTCTACGTTTTCATTTTACGCCTACTACATACATATAAGTATGAATAAAATTACTAGATTTAGATCGTTAATTAACATAATAAAGTCAGCAGCCAGAAAAAATATGTCGCCTTACGATAAAAATTAGTCACTCATTCTTCTAATTAAAGACACATAAGTAGGTACACTAAAAGTAAGTATAATAGTAATAGGGAAAGGAATAATATAGTATACTATACCATTTTATTTATGCAACCTTCTAGACATTATAGTTTATCGCAAGGATTTTGAATTATCTTTCTAAAACAAACCTTTATTTATTAATTTCTGAGCGTTACACGAATGTTAGACATTGAAATAAAACCCCCAGGAAAAAAGACCTTTTCGGGAAAAATAAGCAAATTATTTATTACCTTTATTTATTAACTAGCATAGTTAAGGTATGTATATATATGTAAAACGCTAGAGGGCCTGGGTTCGATCCCCAGGTCGAGCAGTGTTATTGGGTTTTTCTATGAAATTCTCAGCAGCATCTCGGAGTCAGGATTTGTGCCCTGTTAATGGCAATAGGCTCGCCCCCTATTACATGGGATCTAAACATACCGGCGAAATGTGGGTGTACATTGGTACACCTCTGCCTAACCCTTCGGGGAATACAGGCGTGATGGTATGTTATATATGTAAAACGTTAAATAACTGGTCTGCGTTCCTAAAATGAATACTCGTCCTTTATTAAATTATAATAATCCAGTGATCCATCAAAATGCAGTGGAACATTTTTATTTGACGTAAAAGCACAAGGTTTCAGTTTTTGATCAGATTCGTTTAAGGAATCGTACCTAATGCAAAATAAAATAAAAAAATGAAATAAAGGGAATGCCTACTTTAAATTAATAAACATCAAAACCATTTTCTCCGTCGGAGTTTTCGTCCGAGCGTTGACCATAACTTGATTTTGTCCTATTTTCTACTGTTTGTTATTTGTATTTATATCCTTTCCAAATAATAAAAATTAATCATAGATTGATAAATAGTATTGACGAATTAGAAATAGATTAAATTATTAAATAGTCGTAATGAAATTATAGCCGTAATCTAATATCTCAATGCAAACCAATTTAATATTAACACATACAGCAACTTATTAAAAATAAAAAAAACATAAAATATGTTTTGTCCTAGTTTTCCGTATAATTCGTGAGGTTTGCGCATTGGGTCGCGCCGATTTTATACCTTGACACAAAAAACCACCACGCATTTACCACAAAAAAATGTCTACCAACTTTTAAAATAAATCACAATCAGCCTAAAAACGTGGTTTTGGTTTCGGATATAATTGGTTATTTAAGTAACGTGGAACACTGTTAGGGCGGGATTCACTACTTGGGCGGTAAGACCGGGCGTCACGGCGCCTGACACGGGACTGCCGCCCGCCCAGTCCTCCCCTCTTACCCCCTTGCGTCCACCCGCCCGTGCGCCAACAAAACACAGATTATGGTAACACATTTATTAGCCTAAAACTACTAAAAACTCTACATTTCTACAAAACGTACACAATTATTATCGCTTAGCGTTCTATATATACCATCGTCGTTATGTTTAAGTTGGTTTATGTCTCTGGCCGAATTATTTTTGACACAACAAAGCACTTAGCTAATTTCACTTATACTCCGGCTACAACTGTTCTTCCACATCACACCTGAGTAATTTGAAGACGAGGCGGATGAGGCTGCCGTCGAGGCGGGCGCCGAGGGCGGTGTCTACACCACTCGCTAAAAGCTCGCATTCGTCGAGAGCACGACGTGCTGGGAGGTAGCTTGAACCATCTTCGTTTCTTTGCTTCTGCTCCGAAAGTGGAAGTCATCCTGTCACCTGGCTTAGGGACGTGATACACAATCTTTGGGCTATCCACGGCTTCGGAACCTGGAGCGACACGATATTTCACTCCTGATATAGCCTTCTTTATTCCGTTTAAAGCTCCTCGTGCGGAATTTTTATCTTCCTTGATGTCGAAAGTCGTTTCTCTGGGAACGGTTGTTAAACGTCCCGTCGGTGGGCAACTTGCGATAACAGTCTGATCAGGCTTGTCTTGTTGGCGTTTCAAAAGAAGCCTCAACCTGGTGAGTATAGTCGGAGGAGGTTCGGTATTGGTTCCGACGGTGCACACGCGTGGTCTACTGCACGCGGCTTGGTCGGGAACAGTTGCCGCTGGAAATGTTTGACAAGGCAGCGTCGCGGCGCGTCTCGGTAATGGCTCATCCTGAAGGTAAGCAATATGCAGTGTACTGATACTTAAGGGCTGCTGAGGAGGTGGCCACAGCTCCCTGGTGGGCGGCACTGGCGATGGTCGCTCTCCCAGCATTCGGCGGGCAAACTCGCCCGGCTGCCACAAGTAACTCGCTGTCAAGTTCCCGTGCGTTTGCATCACGATACCAATCTTCACTAACAGCACACAAACTACGCTCGCTAATCTAATACTAGGCTTTGTGCACTTGTAGGTGTTCGCATAGATATGTCGAGTAAAGACATTTTAAATTGGATCAAGGGTGATGAATATTTAATAAGCAACGGGTGCTGTCGGCGAATAATCCGTTTCGTTGTTATGCAAAATGTTTGCAAGTGCAATGGCGGAATATTTAATAGTATGCCTGACGCAATATAATAGGTCGGATTGGACGCATATCATTTGCTGTGATGACTTTGTACTATGGGATGTTCCCGGAAATACATGCCAAATACATGTATAAAGAATAGCAATAAATACTAAAAGGAAGTCCCGGGCCGTTTTAATGAACAGTAAATTTGTACGATTGGCTTTAAAAAAATCAAAGATACCTATACTGTTTGTGTTTATATTATATATGCTGATATTTTATCAGCTAACCCTGCTATAATGCTGTATAGTTTTTTATAGAATTTACCTTTTAAAACTTTAACCTATCAAGAATAAATTAGAATGTATACTTATAGGCAATGAGTCGCTCGTCAAAACCAAACTTCACAGTCTCGAACATCGGCGCAAGATTGCTTGCCTTTCGATCTTTTACAATGCGTACTATGGAGAGTTACACTTTCCTTCATAGAACTACCAGACGCCGGGAGGGCTTTCCCCCCACATGTGGTCGGAATTTCCACCACAACACACGAAGCAGTATGCTGCATGTTTTCTTGTTCATACCGCAAAGGAGTGGAATGCTCTCCCTGCCTGTCTGTATTCCTGGACTCATATAACCTTGGTGTCTTTAAAGTGTACAAGCAGGCATTTTCTAGGTAAGCATGTTCCATCTACGACGTCGTCGTCGCTTACCATCAGGTGAGACTGAGGTACAATGCAAACCCATTAACAATAAAAAAAAAATAGGGAGATATAATGAAATAATTAACTTACCTTAAGTGGTCTTGTAATTGTGACAGTCTCAATCACTGTAGTTGATGCCATTTTTCATATGATATCCTGCAAAAAATAACAAATTTTTCATAATACTTAGAATAAATAAATATAAAAATCGTCTTAATTAAATATAAAAATGGAACTTTTGCAGTTTTTAATTTCACTAATAATCACAGAACAGTATATTTTCTGCAATCAACCCATGAAATATTGCAATATCATTCCAATTGTATTTCCATAAAGACATTTACATTTTAGCAAAAGAAAAATTTACAGCTTTCGAAACTGCATCCCTCCGGTTAAGTATAAGGGATGCTTTAGCCACTAAGGCACTGCCTGTGATGTCAAGTTTCTCTTCCACATTCTATATCTTGTAGGTGACATATATGTATAAGCCTGTACATTTATATAAAGATATATGAATGTGCAGGCCTAATCAAACAAAATATTTAATTTTTTATATCATAATCTAGGTCAAATGTGTAAAAAATGCTACAATACAATTGTAGTATTTTTTGTGTTAATTATTTATTATGTATAAATAAAGTACATTGTCCATTGTCTTCAGTATTATAAACATACCTTCAAAAATGACTATAAACACAAATTATCCCTTCAAGTAAAAAAATTAAAGATCAGTCCCTCTATGTGACTTACAAAATGAATGTAAGAAATAACTTTTGATGTTTTACTACCAACTTAAAGAATTATTATGACATTAGAGAGTGTGAGTATAAATCAGCTCATGAAATTGCCTTTCCTTTAGTTGACTACCACTTACAGTATTGATATGGCTATATTAAAAGGCCATTAAAAGACAGACACAAACATCAATAAACAGTATGGTACACCAATAATGTTTAATTCAAACCATTAATAAATCACATCAATAAATAATTAAGCTTCAACCTTAACCAAAACACGAAGATTCACAAACAAACATAAAATGTAACTTGTTTCAAGAGCAAGAAGTATGGGTACCTATAACTTTACAACTTTGGAAATCATCTTTGTTTGGTCCAATGTATTTGATGTGCGACAGTATTTTATATTTTATACCTTTGAACATGAAGTACTATAAAACAGATTTTTTTATGTAGCATATTTCATGCTAACATTCTGTTTATTGACTGACGATTGCGTAAAGCGCTAAGCAAATCTAAACCACTATAAATATAATTATATTGATAAATTTCATGAAACAATTTTTTTCTCTAAATTAAAAACGTACACAAGATAGTCATGATTTCTCCAACTACAAAAATAATCAATATTCTTCGAGACGATAACAAATGAATAATTTAAGTGTCTTACGCAATAATGGAAATCCTTATACCAAAAAAAAATATGAAATGGATTTTACAAATGATCAAACGTTTAATTCACTTCACAATCACAAGCAAAAAATAAATAAATCTTACAAACAATAGATGAAGATGACATGACAGTTCAACAAGCACACGCCACACTAGCGTCAATCAAGAGTGCCAGCACAGATTAGTGAATACGAATTTATGAGTGCAACAGTGTCATTTAAAAAAAAAGTTTACGTGTTCAATGCCTTACACGAGACCATGGATATAAATCATCAACCAATATACTGTCCCACTGCTGGGCACGGGTCTCCTCTCACATAATGAGAGGAATTAGGCTATAGCCCACCACGTTGACTTAATGCGGGTTGGCAGACTTCACACGCCGTTGAGAAAATCTCCAAGGCATGCAGGTTTCTTCACAATTTTTTCCTTCACAGGTTCTTGGATTCGAACTCGAGACCTTCGACTTAACAGTCCAATGATCATACCACAAAGCTATCACTGCTTACTTTTTATTAAAACCATCTTATCCAAATAAGAGTACACTCATGCGCTTATTAAGAGTCGACTAATATTCGAAATCTGATTGTCTTTCGAATTCAGTCGAATAAACTGAACAAACGAATTTTTTATGATATATTTGTCGCCCATCGCTAGTTGCCAAAACATTACTTATTTAATTTTTCATGAGTTTCTTGACAGACTGTATCACTCACTTTAATTATGTTACAGACTTACAGTAGTCACACAGTGGTTTGTTTGAATGGAATTGATGCTGTGATGCTGAATCAAATCCAAAAAAGAAGTACATAACGACAGTTTATGAGTACGACAGAGACAGATAGTTGAAAGATTCATTCAACATTGTGACTTTGTGAGATATTTGTAGAGATGCGCTTTTTTTAAGCTCGATCCAATTTTGTGGATTGTTATGACTCGCAAGTTGCGATGCGGATCGGATCGCATGCATTTGATCCGATTTTCAAAAGATCGACCCAAAAAATCGCATGAAAATACAACATTTAACAATTAATATATTACATTTATTTCAAACAAAAAAGGGTTGAGTGTAAACAAGGCAACAGAAATTATATGAACCTAATAGAACTAATTTTTAGATTAAAATTAATTAACAATAATTGAAAGATTTCCGTGTCATCTATTTACCCTCCGTCATCTATAGCAACGCCAATAATAAATAAGATGTAAAGTAACGACATTTTGTTTATATTTGTAACAAAAAAGCTAAAGTTCGAGATCGTACTTTGATTGACCTTGATGGTCATAACATACCTAACTTACATTGTGTGCAAACCACAACCTTTGGACCGCGATTAGCGATTGTTCTTAAATAATCTATCGAATGAATCGACAATCGTAGATGCGTATATTCAAATGTCGATTTATTCAATCACATGTAGAGATGGGCAGAGGGTTTAAACCCATTGGGTTGAAACCGGGTTAAAACCGGGTGTTCTGGGTTCAAATGGGTTTAAACCCAAGTAATAACCCAAACAGCGGGTTTAAATTATTTAACAATATTTTGAATCAGGGACGACACTGATTTATTTGTGTTATGTTTTTTGGAGCATAATAAATACATAAATGATACAATTAACAACACATCAAGTTTTTCCTTTGTAACAGCAATGCCTTAATAGCCATGGTAGCCATAGTCTACTCTACAGCCGATCTCGGATATTTGTCCTAGGAAGGGGAACTGATACTCTTCAGAATATCTGTTCACAATTCACGAATTCTAACTCATTCGATGTCGTTGCTTCTGCTTGATAAGGTGCGAATACTTCGTCCTCGGTTGCATTTGCTTCTATTCACGGTGAACTCCCATTTGGTGTTGCAGTTTCTTCACTAATCTGAGGGTCTACTCCCTATCTCCGTCAACGAAGTTACGACCCGTTCGAAAGTTCTCCGAAACTTCGGAGTCGGATAAAAAAAGTGTCAAATTCAATTATTCTAACGGGTAAAAACACATCGGGAGTAGGGATAACTGTCAAATTGTGTTGTCATTCATTCTTAGTTCAGGCCACGGACGAATCATCCATCCGTAGGTGATACGGAGTAGGAAACGCCCGTAACGAAGGTCGAAACTACGGACTTCGTGCTCATCATAGACCCCCTGATCATCATTTATTACTTTTCTGTGTAAAATGTTGCAGTTGTACGATACAAAAGTTATTTTGGCGGCTCTTTCCGCAGTCTAGCGATTTCTTTTTATATTGTGAACATTTGCTTGGGCACTAAATGTACGTTCCGTTGCGGCAGACGTACATGATGCTGTAAGAACTACATATTATACCTTTCCACCACACAACCGGCTCAATATCTCCCAGAGACTTCCCAAAAAATTGTTTACCCAAGAAGCATTCTTTAGCTGTGTAATTAGCAAGATCGGGTGACACATCTAAATTCAGCCTTTGAACTTCAGTAAATATTCCATATCTAGAAGTTCGTGCTCTTGGTTGAGCTCCAAACCTTGCTCTCTTGGGTCAAGCATGTATGCTGTCATATGGTAAAACCTATAGGTTTTATACACATACTTGCTCTTGAATCCATCGACTACTGCCAAGCTTTACAAAGCAGCTTTATCATTTAATATCGAAAGCTTACTGCATATTTTTTGCATTATCCCCTATGAGGACTATAAACTTATTTACACCGTAGGTTTTCATCACATTTTCGATCTCATTTGCGATATGTTGGCTGGTATGGCAGTTAGTTTCTATATTCAATTTTTTTATGAATACTAGTTGTGGCTTCGATATAACGAAATTGATTATACCTTCAGTACGTAAATTACTCCAACCATCGCACTGGAGATGAAGATAATTTGCAGATAGTATTTCTTCCCTGAATTCCATTCGCATCTCCTTATAAATTTGATCTAAATATTTTGTAGCGAGTGCTTTTCGTGACGGCATCTTAAACTGCAATTTTTCAAAAAAGTTTATCCAAAGAGGGTGTTCTACCATAGATAACGCAGTAGTTGTTACAAAAATGGCCTTAGAAAACTACAGTAAGATACTCTCAGTTGTTAGTATCATCGTGTAAAGAACTCGTATTCGTACTTGCTGTAGGTGTCGGCAAGTCAGTACTATTACTAATACTACCTTATTTATTTCTGACATTTACGCGAATATTGTACATTGAAATAAAACTACTTTTAAGGATTTTATCGCGTTATCTTGATATTATTAATCCCGACGTTTCAGACCCTTTACAGCGTCCATGGTCACGGGTAGACTGAATGAAGTCTACAGACTGGTGTGGACGTGTGGAGCGTGGGCGGTGCGGGTCGTATCGCTTGATAGAAAGAAAGAGAGCGTAAACGAGCGACAAAGAGCGGCCATATTTCTTTGTTTAAATGGTCGTCTACCTGCGGCTTCTTTCGTTTAATTTGCAGAATATTTATCACAAAGACGACGTAAAAACGAGAATTATATCAAAATACTAATAGTATATTTAAAAATATTTAGGTTCGATATGATTAAACTGATAAATTTCCCCAAAACAGTTAAGACCCAAATAAAAACCCGACGGGAGGGTATAAATGGGTTTTTATTCGGTTTAAATCCACTAATCGGGTTTAAACCGGGTCGATTGCCCATCTCTAATCACATGATAAAACAATCGAATGACAATCGAACAATCGAATGACAATCGAACAATCGAATGAATTGTTATATGCGTTGTTTGCGTAGAGCTACGAACGAATATTTTTTTATCGTTTTAGTAGATCCCGGTCGATCATTCATAAGTCAAGGTCGCGCGCAATGCTTATTATTGAAACTTGACGTACGTTGCGGTTTTGCTGACTTTTGTATAATTGTTGATTGTTCGATTCTAGTAAAAATTCCGAAATTTCAGTCCGTATGTGAATCCTAGAATCAATCCAAGATCGGATCGTATTGTTGCGATCGGATCTGCATAATCGATTGGATCATATGCCCACGCACATATCTTCGAAAAGATTGGATTGGATCGGCGCATCACTAGATATTTCAAATTCAAATCAAATGTCATTGTCGGCATTTCTGACTGCAAAAATATCAAGCAAATCCGCCGCGACATAACCTGTCAGCGACTGTTGAGTTTCCTTGTTTGCCGCTTGGGCCGCTTGGGGTTGATTTTATCTTTCCTTGGCGCGAAAGATACTGTATGTAATTCGGACCATTTAGAGAACAACAACCTCTGTGATCCCATTATGGCGGTTGTTAAATCTTTAATGATAAGGGGCATTAGAAGCTTCGGGCCTGACGATGCCGATGAGCAGGGAATATCGTTTGAAAGTCCTTTGACTCTGATACTGGGACAAAATGGATGTGGTAAAACAACTATAATTGAATCTTTGCGATATGCCATAACGTCGCAAATGCCGCCTGGAATGGGTCATAATGACTGTTTTGTTCATGACCCCAAAGTAAATCGAACCACTGAAGTTCTTGCACAAATAAAACTGAAGGTAGGTCTTGCCCTCTACTAACTGCAGAAATAAATAATTTAGTTTGATTTTATACTAATACATTGTTGTGGCATGATGTCTCAAGTACCTATAATATTATGTATTTAAATAAATAAATAAATGCTCATACAATCACAAGTAATGTAATTGGGAGTTATTACAAACCAATTTCTTTTGTTTTTATAACATGGAAGAATACCTAGAGATATTTGGTTCAATGGTACTGTTTATTTCTAAAAAAACTTCTAGCAGACTGGACGTTATTATCATCTAGAAGTTTTGATATTTGCTATAATAAAGATTTTTATCTTCAAATTTATTTCTTTCTATCTTGACATTCAGTAGGGTGTAGCACAGGAAAATGCCTTGGGGCCATTTTATGTGGCATTCCTCAAAGCCTATAATTACAAAACATATTTCTTTCTATGTTCAGCTTGGAAATGCACAACAAAAGAATATGGATGTAACAAGATCTATGAAGGTGGTTTTACAAAAAAAGAAAGCAACATTCCGGACTCTGGAATCTTTAATTTCAATTACTGATGAGACTGGTAAAACAAAAGATATATCTAAAAGATGTGCTGATCTAGATGCAGTTCTACATGATGAACTTGGTATGTTAGAAGAAAAAATATTAAATCTACTCCATCCACTTGTGTATTAACTTTTTGACTGAAGGAACAATTAGTGATTGCAGCATCATAATATTTTGATTGTTGATTCAATTATTGACAATATAATGATAATTGATTTATTTAGTTGTTTAATTTTTGTTGTACAAACCCACAATATAAAGTTATTGACTTATATTTAAAATTATTGCTTAATTTGATATCATTATTTTATTGGTATTTGAGTGGATGCAAGGTTTTTCAGGCACCTATAAGGGTTGGCAAAATTTCACAATAAATAATAATAACATACCTATCCTTTAAATATTTGAGCTTTTTCATTTCATATTATTTGTTGGGCCTACAATCCAGACTGATAAAAATTAAAATGAGTGTAAGCTTTTAATTCTAAAAAATATCTCATTTCTATTGAATGTTTTAAATGTATGTGTATGCAATATGATACCTAACATATTATAGTGTATCAAAAACCAGGACAGGGTTTTTGATCCGATATGCTCTGAATATGAATTCAACCATTGATGTAAAAATATAATGTCATTCTAGTCTCAAAAAATTCAAATGTTCTATCAATTCAATATCCCTCATCATGATCGTAAAATGTATATCTTCGACAATAATAATTATGTATATCAATCATAAGGAAGCAGTTCTTAATTTATCCGTATTTATATTCTTTAAAATAAAGGTATGTTACATCTGGAATGTGGCGTCTTATAAATTGAGTTGTAGTATTTTCAATTTTTATTCAAAGGAATTCAAATGAAGCTTTATTATACCAATGTAAGCTGTCTTCCTAAAGTCTTCTTAATGTTTAGGTGTGTCCAAAGCAATATTGAATGCAGTGATATTTTGCCACCAAGAAGAATCCAGCTGGCCTCTAGATGAAGGAAAGAAAGTTAAAGAACGTTTTGATGAAATATTTGATTCAGACAAATATAGCAACTGTTTTGATCGTCTCAAGAAAATTAGAAAAGCTTATTCTACAGACATTAAAATTCTTGGTATGTATTACTTGTGAGGAATTAGTAAGTTTTACATATTTAATTGTAAAATGAATTTAATAAATGATATTTATTTCTGCAAATAGATCTTTTAAAGACACTTTTACAAGTAAATATTTAATGAATACTAGATAATGACGAATTAATAATGGTATTTAAAAAAAACTTGTAGTGTATTCACATTAAATAACATCTAAACATAATTCATTATTAATATGTACCTATATTTTCTTACATCCTCGTTTTGAAAGGATATTTAAATCCCTGAAGAGTAAATTGGGAATATGATCCTTAACAACATTATTAGTAGAGATTATAATATGCTAAAAGCTTTGGGTTCACCTACAGTTTGACTTTGTTAATGTTTTTATTATTATATTATCTTATACCATTGGAAATAAAGGGGTTCAGGGATATTTCACAAACAACCAACAAGACTGGCAGCTCATCGATATCCACCTTTAATATTTTGAAAATAAGGTTGAAAATGTTCAGCTGTCGATGTTGTCAATGGCATAATATAATTATATGGACCTGAATTTGATGTTTTTCTTTAAGAAAATAGATTTTATAAGTCTTATTAGTTGATTTATAATACACATGTTCTTTGTTGTTCATTTAGTGGATAGAGTTGAAGTATTAGAAGAACAAAAAAAAGAATTGGATAAAAAAAAATTAGATGTAATCAATACTGAAACTAGAATCTCCGAAACTGAATTGAAACTGTGTGAAACTAAAAAAGAACTGAAGCCAATTGAAGAACAGCTGCAGTCTATCAAAGTACTGGAAACAACCCTGAACACATATGATACTAAACTAGAAAAAATAAAAGTGAAGTATGTTGTTTATATTCAAACCAAATGAAAATATACCAACATCAAGGGCCAAATCTTTCGCTTGAGCATCTAATGTATGCTGCTTTACAGAAAATTATTGTAACCATGTCTATTTATTTCTATTACTATTTACGACTGCTACGCTAGAGGTCCTGGGTTCGATCCCCAGGTCGAGCAAAGTGTTATTGGGTTTTTCTATGAAATTCTCAGTAGCAGCTCGGAGTCTGGATTTGTGCCCGGTTAATGGCAATAGGCTCGCCCCCTATTACATGGGACCTAAACATACCGGCGAAATGTGGGTGTACATTAGTACACCTCTGCCTAACCCTTCGGGGAATACAGGCGTGATGGTATGTATGTACTATTTACTTTTCTTGTAACTCTTCAATACCTATACCAATTTCAATACTAATTTGGCCTGTTATTCATATTTCAGACTTGAACACTGCCATAAACGAGAACAAGAGCTGAAGAAAGATATTAAAAATGTATTTGAGGGTACTTTGCTAGAATTGCGAGAGAAAATTAGTAAGATATTTTATTAATATAAAATATTGGTATTAAGTTTTTTTTTTAACACTGATACTCTAGAATGTTCAAACAATTGTTTTATTTTGTGTCTATTAATTGATTCTTGATAGGTTAAATTGTATTCATAAATAAAATTTTAGGTAACTATGAAGCAACTGTAACAACAAACCAAGAAGAACTTGAGGCATCATACAAAAAAATTACGATATTCAATAATGAGGAACAAAGAGTAGCAAACGAGAAGGATGCAAATAAAATTAGACTTGAAAAATTGATCTTGTTCGATAGTCAAAATGATAAAAAAATGGTCGAGCGAAATGAAATGCTTGTAAAAGTCGCACAATTAGCCGGTAAGATCTTTTGTTTGAATAGAAAAAATGCTAAATTCGTCCAGCCATACTTGTGTAATGAGCTTACCAACGAACTGCAATTAATTTTATTTATACATATTAAAGGTAAACCAACTTAAAAAAATATTCCATCATCCATCCAATATTATATTAAAAACTTGGTTAGTGAAGATGTTTCTATACAGTTTCGAATTACCTTAATATGAGAAACTTGTATATCGCTACTTAAGTTGATTTTAAAATAATACCATTTTGGACATTTGCAGGAGTTGATGAAATCTCGAAGATTGAGTCTAATGAAGAAGCACAACAAGGAATTAATACATTGACGCAAAAGATGACAAGTCTGAAACAGGAACTCGATGAATTAAAATCGTCAGCCGATACAGAAGAAAAGCAAAAACAATCAGTTGTTGATGAAAGTCGTGTAGCGCTTGTGAGTACTAACATTATTTAAAAAATGTGTAAGAAACCCAAATACTGAACCCCAATTTTGATCCGAGCTCCAGAATTTTTAGAATCTGGAGGATATTTATTTAAAAGTGATGTATGATTAATTATGTATACTGATATTAATAGCTATGGCAATGTCCCAGTACCTTATGTCCTATTAATTGAGAGTTCTCTTGATTTTAGTCCCGTCACAATCAGCAAATATCCAGTAAAGAAAATGATATTGAAAAAAACAAGAAAGAAGTAGCAAAATTGGCAAAACAGATTGTTGCTGCTAATGAGTCCAAAGTACGTTTGGAGAGCGCAGAAAAAAAATACAAGACTGCTGAAGAGTAAGTAATTGCGACTTTTTGATGAAAACCCCGCGACGAGTTTAATAATATTATAGATTTGAGTGAAAGGTTATTAGGATTTTTATGAACATTTTTCGATTACAGGGAATTTGAAAAAGTAGAAAAAGAATTAAACACGGAGGAGCATCAACATCAAATTAATGAGGACGAAAAAGAATTGGAAAAATACGATGAAGAGCTTGATGTAATCGATAAGAAGGTAATAGATTTGTAAAAAACCCATTATTTTTATGTACATATATGCTAGGAATTCACTGAGCAATGGTTTGCTCAGTAAATTCCTAGTTTATATGGGCATAACTGTAATTTGATAAATATTTTTTTACCTCCAGATTACAAAACTGCAAAAACAAAGTGCCAAATTGAAGGAGCTTGAAGTCAAAGAAGATTTGCTTAAGCAGAAAGAGAAACAATTCACTGTACTGAAGAACAAACATAGGTCATCCTTAACAGATCTCTTGAATACAATGCCAGAGAAGGACTTTGCACTCTCTCTAAACAAGTTAGAATTAAATTTAAACAGTGAAGTTAATTCATTTAAAAAGAACTTAAACAATAAGAAGACAGAGGTAATTAACATTCTAAAGCTTTAATGAGTAATCGTGTTTTTCAAAGGGTGCCTAAATTATGCACCACATGAAACAAGATTAGAAAGCATAATAAAAGCTTCTATTCATTCGTTAAAAACTTACACTTCGGAACAATTTTTTTTTTATCATTTCTATATTAGTCTTATTTTATTTCTGTAAATAATTAAAGTATTGAGCCATGCATAATTATGCTGTATATGATCAGTTTAGATCAAAAGTTTGAAATGAAAGTTGTTAGTCTACATTTTTTTAGAAAAAGTACTTAGAAGTTGTACGCTAACAAAGAGTTCTCATAGGTAAATTAAATTGCCTGTTTCATGTCTTTAACTTGTCACAGAATATTAGATTTTGAGAGAACAGAAAAATATAATAATAATTGATGTCATAGTTCTATGATTTCATGATGGGTGTGGCACAGGGATCAATTATAGGTCCATTATTAGACTTTTTAGCATTTTTTTCCATTGTTTTTGTAATTAGTTGTTTGACGGTTTATTTAATATACATAAACATATATACTTTAAATAGATAACTAAGCTCGAAGAAGAACGGAAGCATGTTCGAAGCACATTAATGGAACGTTGTAAAGAACAAACAGAAGCTGAAGAACAAATGTACAAGGCTTGTGGCATGGCATCTTATGAAAACACATTGAACAAAGTTATTGCTAATGTAGAAAAGTTGCAGGTTCGTTTTATTTTATTGTGTCTGTATTTATTGAGTTGTTTTTGTCTTATAAACGCATGGTAATTGTACTGAAATTAATTAATTTGAGCAAAATAATTATTAAAATATTTGAAAAAATAAAAATGCAGTGCCTTTTTTATGTTACAGGATGATCACAATGTTCTTGAATCGTCTATGTTTGTCATCACTAAATACGAAACGCAACTGAAAGCTAATAGTTGCTGCCCTCTATGTAACCGTGGATTTGACTCTGAGACTGAAGTATGTACTGCACTCAAGTAATTATGTTAATATAACAATTTCCCCTGCCAAGGAACCCATTGAATATTATGGACATAAAACTAAAATAGAATTATCTTCCTTCAGGTATCAGATTTAATAAGCCAACTAAACACTAAGGTTATGAATGTTCCTGATCAACTTAAGAAGGTATCTGAGGAACTTCAAAAAGAACAAGCTAAGAAAGATGAACTGCTTAGCATGAAGTCTCTGAACGAAAAGATTAAAGCATTTAAAGAAAAAGATAAACCACAGTTAGAACAGCGTCTGGCTGATGTTGAAACAGTAAGACTTTAATCAATGCTTATGAATTTGAAATATCTAAGCAGAATACTTTGATAATTTATATCCTGTCTTTCTTTACAGAAAATAACCAAACTGACTGAGGATGTGGATGACTTATCTAAGTCCCTTTCAGAACCAGAAAAAAAACTACAGATGATTAAGCAAATACAAGGCGAAATGCCACTCCTAGACCGATACAACCAAGAAGTTAAAACCTTCACTAAAGAGGTAATTATCTGTCTTATTAGTATTAATCAATCCATTAATGAAACAATTGTTTTTAATCACAATCTTTTTGTATATTTACAGTATGAAACTATAAAAGCACAATGTTCAGAAGTAGAATCAGATATGAATTTAGATGAAGCTACTGCTAAACAAGCTGATATTAAACAAAAAATCAACAATTTGAAAGCAAAACTCAAAGACGCTCAGAAAAAACTTAATGCACATAATAAAAAACTTCAGGAATTAAGCGTCAAAAAGAATAAACTGAAAGAAGAATGTTTAAATCTGCAGAAAAAGGTATTGATTACGAAAAATAAAAATCGCTTCACAAGTTAATAGTTTTAGGGATTTATTTTATGGAAATAGTATACGCGTCAAGCTATCGTGGATCATGTTTTATCTCTTTTCTTTTACCGATTTAAAATTCAAATCACCAGATGCGAGAATTATAAATCTTATGTAGCAACCCTGGCAATATTTGTATCTAACAGTTTAAAATGCTAACAGGTTCAAGAGATTTTTAATCTCCAAGAAACGAAAAAGCAATTAGAGTCAGATAGGGAAAAGATTATAGAAGAAGTAAATGAATTGAAACATGGTGTAACTCCTCTTAAAGAAGCACTTCAGGAAAAGGAACAAGCTAAAGCTGATGTTGTTAAGAAAAACAGGTATGATACTAAATAATATACAAAAATATTTTCATCTTTTAATCAGATTTTTGTTGTAAAATCAATTCGGTAGTCGGTAAAAACAATCATAGAAAATTTCCTCACAAATGTTGTTGGTTAAAACAAAAACAACTAGATAATATACCGTCAAATTGCGACGACATTCGGAGTGATTTTCACTGTTTATTAAGTATTTTGTTTCCAGAGCTAACATAGAATCCAAAACCAATGAAATAATGAAAGTATCTATGGCATTCGAAAAAGTAAAGTCAATTGATCTCGAAATAAGACAGCATATAGAAAGAAATATTCCACTTGAGAAGTCAAAGAAAGAAGAAGCAATAAAAAAATTGGACGATAAATTGAAGCAGATACAAAGTGACAGACATGCAACTACAAAGAGGATCGAGTGTTTGAAAGATGAGATTGCTAAAGAAAAGGTAAGATATAATTAAGTATTATTTCACTGTTTTTTTTTTTCAATGCGTCTAAAGGTTCATCCTGCAGAGAATAATCCAGCATGGACACCCTTTTAAAATGTTAGGTAAACATAATATGTTTATTTATTTGGTTAGCTGATAACGATTATCGATGTTGGAACATCATAATCGTTTTCAACGTAAAATTAACCTTTTTGACCGACCAAGAATTGATTAATGGTGTCATCATCATCATCATATCAGCCACAGGAAGTCCACTGCTGAACAAAGGCCTCCCCCATAGACTTCCACAAGGACCGGTTACAAGCCGTCTGCATCCAACGACTTCCAGCGACCTTAACCAGGTCGTCCGTCTATTTCGTTGGAGGCCGTCCCACGCTGCGCTTTCCGGTGCGTGGTTTCCACTCGAGAACCTTTTTGCCCCAGCGGCCATCAGTTCTACGAGCTATGTGCCCCGCCCATTGCCACTTAAACTTGCTAAGTCTTTCAGCTATGTCGGTAACTTTCGTTCTTCTACGGATCTCCTCATTTCTAATTTGATCACGCAGGGAAATACCAAGCATAGCCCTCTCCATAGCTCGCTGAGTGACCTTGAGCTTCTTTATGAGACCCATAGTGAGCGACCACGTCTCTGTGCCGTATGTCATCACTGGTAATGGATTAATGGTTTAACCAAACTTATTTCCTTATGTAAAGGAGATGATAGAAGTTCCAAAACTTTCCAGATCTACAAACGTGAATTAAACGATAATCTGAAATTAAGAGAAAATCAAAAGGACACAGTGGACTGTGAGAAGGAGGAGGCAGAAATCAACGAAAAGTTAAGCACACTCAATAGAGACATTCTTACTGAAAAGGATTCCTTGTTACTGAAACACAAGAAGCTTTCTTCTGATAAATTCAAAATTGATGGTATTCTAGATGAGCTACAGGTAATCCTTTTACTAAATAGACGTAATATTTCCATTAAGGATCCTTAGGTTTAAATTGAAAAGTAAAAATGTGAGAAAATCATTCACAGCAAGTCGCCCGATATTGCATAAAAGTCCTTTTTTCTATATCACTAAGGTGGCAAACAAGCAAACGGTCCACCTGATGGTGAGCAATTTTTTTTTTTTTTTTTTTTTTCTTTATTTAAATTAGGGACTTTTATATACAATACATGTCAGTCCCATCGTACCTTATAACAACATAACATTTACAAAATTAACTACATAAAGCGAAGACTTACAAATCTAAATAAATCCTTAGCAGCATCAGACAACGGCATAGACAAAATTTCGTGAAATAATCCTACATTGTTTTTAGACAATTGAAGGTCATTTATTAATATTTCTCTCTCGGCATGGAACCGGACACATTCCGTTAGCAAATGTACTACGTCTTCCACCGTACCGCATACCTCACAGTTTGGGGAACTGCATTTTTTCATTAGGTAGCAAAAATTGTTGAGCGGCATGTGTCCAGATCTTAACCTAAAGGCTATTACCAACAACTGTCTACTCAATTTAACATTATTAAACCAAGGTATACGAGGAGGTTCTGCAACTATGGTCTTATACCAGATACCTTTAGTTCTAGCTTTTAAATTAAAATATTCCTTCCAATGTTGAAAACAACGATTTTTATATTTTGGTAAAAGTTCTGAAAAAATTGGTTTTATATCCAGATCCTTTCCTTGCAAAGTTGCTTTTTTTGCCAAATTATCAACCTCCTCATTACCTTTTACGCCTATATGAGAGGGAACCCATTGCAACTTCAGGTCTATTCCGCTATTAGTTAAAGCATCCATCTTCGAAATAATCTTATAAGCTACTGATGCACCTTCGTGACCAGAGGCGCATCGAGCTATATGCTGAAGAGCACTTTTGCTATCTACGCATATTAATATTTTTCTTTTACTAATGGTTCTAGCATATGATAAGGCTTCTGAAATCGCAATGAGTTCCAAGGACATAATGCTTACAGGAGAACTTATTCTAAAGCATTTACTACTTTCTGGTTTAAGAAGGTCATAAAACGCAGCACCTCGTCCGTCAGCAGTTTTGGACCCATCGGTGTAAATAACATAATATTCACAATATTTTACGCGTAGTTCGAAAACTGTAGAAAAACATAGATAGTTTGGATCATATGTCCTCTTAGGCGTTTTAATTGAATCTAGATTTAGAATAACTAAATTTTTTATATTCATTTTAGTGACCCAAGTTCTTAAACAAAACATTTCTAAAGACGGTTTCGAGTCTATTTTTTCTTCTTTAACTTCTTTATATGCTGTGGTTAATAGAGGCATTTCTTTATTTGACCAGTATCTGATATGGCTTAAACTGCTAAGCTCAGCTAACAATTTATTTGTTTCATTACAACTTACAGAACAACACTTTAAACAATACTTATATGCTAACCATTTCCTTCGCAAATGCAGTGGGGTAACACAGAGCTCACTCTCCATTACGTGTATTGGAGTACTTCTTATGAATCCACCTACTATTCTTAGTGCTTGGTTCTGTACTTTATCTACTTTGTACTGATAAGTTTTAGCACTACTATTGTAAAAAAATGACCCGTAATCTAACCTACTTCTTATAATTGCTATATATATTCTTCGCAGGTGACTCTGATGCACACCCCACGATGGACTTGCAAGAATTTTTAGTATATTAATGTATTTAAGAGCCTTTTCAACGATTTCATTTATATGCTTACTCCAGCGTAAAGATTTGTCAAGCCAAACTCCCAAATATTTATACGTCTCAACATTGCCAAGGCGACTATTATTAACTACTAGGCTTATCTGATGTTGTCTTCGGCCTCTATTAAATATGCAATATTTTGATTTATTAACAGATAACTGTAAACCTAACTCTTCTACTATATTAGTAAATATATTTAAAGAATTTTGAATATTCAGTGCACTTTCAAGAATATTTCTACTAGTTGTGTATAACACAAAGTCGTCCGCGTATTGGCACACAAACACACTCGCAGCAATATTTTGACAAATTTTAAAGGTTGCTATGTTAAAAAGTAGTGGCGACAGAGGATCACCTTGAGCTAAACCATTTCTCGCAAATCTGACCACCTCATTCTCCCTGTCAAAGTCATTCGTAATTTTAAGATGTCGTTCACTAAGAAAACTCCATATATACTGGCAAATACTCTTTCCTACGTTCAAGCTATCAAGGATCATCACCATTTTATTAATTAGAACATTATTGTATGCGCTTTCGATATCCAAAAAGCAGGCAACTGTAGGTAGATTCTTAGAAAAACCGATTTGAATTTGTGTAACCAAGCGTGCCAAACAGTCAAGGCAAGACTGGCCTCTTCGGAAACCAGTAGTGAATGGTGATAAAACTTTATTCTTTTCCACGAACCATTCAAGTCTCTTCGCAATCATAGCATGGAAGACTTTACAGATACAGGATATCAATGATATAGGTCTAAGTTTCCCACTGCCGTTCGAAGGACTATCTGGCTTAGGGATTGCTATTACTTTAACCTCACGCCATTGAGAGGGGAGTACACCAGAACTGAGTATGAGATTGTATAACCGTAACAAATATAACTCGCCAATTTCAGGTAAGTGTGTGATCATAGAATAAGTGATCATATCTTCACCCGGAGCTGTATCTTTTTTTTTAAAGCATCCACGCATTTCATGTATGTTGAAATCTGATTCCAATGACTCATTAACTGATAAAAAGGATGGCGAAGGTGACATAACAAAATCAGGAGTAAGGGTACGTAATAGTGCTGTCTTTGCTTCTGGAGAAACGAACAGTTTAGACCTTTTGTATCCCTTCACCCAGCGCATTTTATTCCACATATCAGAGACCGACATTGTATGATCGATGCTATGACAAAATGATTGCCAGTCATTCGTTTTGGCTTTGCAGATAGCACGCTTTGCGTTTAGCGTCTTCTCGTCGAGTATATTTAAGTTATTGGGGGTAGGATTTTTTCGAAAATTTGCCAAAGCTAGTCTTCGTTCACCTACCAATTTCGAGATCAACGGAGACCAATAACCCTTTGGAATAAATCTACTACTCGGATTATGACAAGACCTTTTCATGGGAATGCTTTCATCAGCGGCACTATTAATACGAAGAATAAACTGATCATATAATTCCTGTATATTCGTTGTTTCTAAAGGTAATGATAAATGTTTCGATATGTGTGTTTTATAAGAGTTCCAGTCAGCTAATTTATAATTACGGGTTTTAGAAATATTCAGGACGTCTCGATACCGGAATTTCATTTTAATAAATAAGTGATCGCTTCCCAAGTTGTCGCTTATGACTGACCATTCAAAATTAATTGCAATATCTGACGATGAAAATGTAACGTCTGGAGAAGATTCCTGGAGATAATTATTGACAAGTTTTGATCGAGTAGGTTGTCCGTTATTAAGGGAGGCAAATCCAAACTCTAGAGCTGATTCGTAAATTTGTTTACCTCTGCAATCATTCTTGCACGACCAATTAGTGTGGTGAGCATTAAAATCTCCCCCTATCAAACATTTTTTATGAAACTTAGAAAATATATTATCCCAATCACTTTGCGAAGTATATACAGAACTTGGACAATAAACTAGTATAATACGTTCGATACTACCACAATTTATTAATCTAACACATAGAATTTCAATTCCAGAATTATTAATACTTACCGGAATCTCCTGTACTTTAATTGAATTGTGTGTGATAATTGCAATACCTCCGTAAGAGTCGTCTCGGTCTTGTCTAAATATGTTATATCCACATAGGTTAAGCATAAGATCAGGGTTTAACCAGGTTTCGCAAACTAGGGCAATATGTACTTTTTCTTGTGATAATAAAAGTTTAAATTCTTCCGCTTTTGGTTTCAAGCTCTGTGCATTCCACTGCATCATATTCAATACGTAGTCTTTTTTATTAGCCATTGTTAAATATATTCATAATGTTTCCCAAAATATCCACCTCTTTAATTACTTTAACAATAAAACATATAATCTCTTCAAAAATACAGCTACACAAAACCTTAAATTTGCTATCAAAATTAGATTCAGACATACAAATATTCTTCAATTTCTCCAATAATTTATTATAATTAATTTTAGGTTTAACGTTTTCCTTAGATTTAGTTACATGACACTGTTCAGATATAATGTCTGCGCTAGGGTAAATTACGTTATCTTCATTTTTGTCTACCTTTTCTTGTAAATTTCTATCCATGGAAAGTTTCTTCTTTGTTTTCGTTTTTAATATTGGGGACGCCATCGAAATATTATCTTTGCTTTTATCATCACAATTTGAAGCATTAGAGGGTAATAAGGTCCCGGTTACTAGTACATCTCTAAAAGTTTTCCTACTATCAATAGTTTGTGAATTTTCACTTATTTGTGATTCTAAACTGACCATTAGTTCCTCCGTATCCTTTGAATGTTTGTTTGGATTTGGTGTACTATAATGTGTCAAATAAACTTCAAGGGCCTTTTTATATGTACAGTTCAGTTCGGACATTATATTCCTAATCTGCTTCTCTTTAAGAAATGATTGGCATTTACTTTTGTCCAATGCCATATGATTCCCTTTACAATTTACACATGTGTATATCTGTATTTCACAATTTGGGTGATTTCCAGCGCATTTTGGACAAATTATTTTTTTTGTTGGACATGAGCGGCTTACGTGACCAAACTTCCAGCAATTGGAACACTGGGTGACTGGAAAGACATATGGTTCAACTTTAAACTTATACCCGTATCCAGAAATATACGGGGGTAAAGTTGCACCCTTGAAACCTAAACGAATAGTCTCGCTTTCTACCCATTCTCCTGTTTCAGTCTGTTTCTTTAATCTTCTTATAGAAATAACCTCATAATCACACTTCAAGTTATCCCGAATTTCTTCTTCAGTCATGTCTAAATCTACATGCCTCACAACACCATAAGAAATCGTAATTTCATCCATCAATCGACAGTTGTAATCTAGCTTTTTAAAATTTTCAGAATTAATTAACTTCTCTGATTCCTGTTTGTTCTCAAAATAAATATAACTTTTGTATGGATTTTTATACTGGATTTTTAAAATGTTTAGAATGTTGTTAGATCTCAGCAACTTAGCCATACCGAATTGTTTTGGTAAAGT
Organism: Acronicta alni; assembly: GCA_964056405.1. Lineage (NCBI taxonomy): Eukaryota > Metazoa > Arthropoda > Insecta > Lepidoptera > Noctuidae > Acronicta > Acronicta alni. The sequence goes on along the minus strand of OZ043927.1, from coordinate 6,776,301 downwards.
ATCCTTTCCTGTGACACATACTATATATGATAAGGTATCACTCAAGCTTTTACTCTTTACATTTGAATTATTACTCATTTCGATTGTTCTATTTTTCGCTTTTCTTTTGTGTTCTTTCCTCACAGTGATAAATCCATCATCATCCTCTATTATTTCCTCACTATCCTGTCTGGTTCTCTTTTCTGGTAATAAATGTTCTTTCTCTCGCTCCTCCAATCTCGGGCTCTCGCTTCTCTCAATACATTCCACAATTTGTTGTTCATTCATTATTAAGTCTTGAACTACATCATCACTTGAATTATTAACAATGTCCCTTACTTCATCCATTATTAAAATTAAACATTACGAGAAAAAAAAATAAAAAAATATGGGGTATATGAAACAAAATTTAGCCGCGCAAAACAACGTTCACTAGTCCAACGCGCATTCAGTACGGCGTCTCGTGCGCGACTGGTGAGCAATTATCTTTGTTTCAATACTACCCAAAAGTGCTGTGATCTCTTACTATTATGTTTTTTTTTTTTTTTGCATTAAGAACCCTTTAATTAAGCAATAGATTTATTCCACTTTGATGTCACCAAACCAACGCAATTATTGTAATGCAATTTACTGAATCCTATACAATTACTATTATTGCTCTGTATAGGCCTATAACATGTGATTTGATTCTGTTAACTGTTATTTTCTAATCAAGAATTATCCTAAATATGTATGGGTCATATCATATGTTTGTAATTACAGACTACATTGAAGAAAAATAAATCGGACTTAAAAACTGCATTAGCTAAAGACACAGAAAAAAAGTATAGAGAGAAATATTATGATTTGCAAGTGACAAGAATGTTAGACAAGGATGTTAAAGACTATTCTATCGCCTTAGAAAAGTGTCTCATGGAGTACCACAAAAAGAAGATGGAGAGCATCAATCTTATCATAAAGTAAGTTTATATTATAATACCTACTAGTAGATAGGTATCTTATAAAAATGTTTACGTCTTAAACCATGTTTATTAATACTTATCGGTGCGTAGCCCGCTGGCGCCCAAACCAATTCTTTTCCTATTGAGGTTGTTAAATAGTACCTTGACGGATATTAGAAAACACTAGTAATAGATTTATAAGCATTGGCATTCATTTTTAGCATGTTACTTTTCATATAGTGTTTTAAGAAATTAAACTTGAGGATATATTCGTCTTCTGGAAGGAATAAAATTAACAATTTTGATTTTTTATCATGGAAGTTGCTTGAAAGCTGAAGTCTAGTTACGTAGAAATACGAAAGCAACCGAGTCGACGCGTTCAGATCTTTATGAAATTTTCATGATTAAAATAATATGTTGTTGAATTAAATATACTTTTTCTTTGCAGGGAACTTTGGAGTAAAATCTACAGTGGAAACGATATAGACTACATAGCTATTAAAGCTGAAGGCAGTATGACGATGGAGTCGGAACGTCGTAAATATGAATATAGGTAAGAAATCTGTTGTTCAAATATAAACGGAACTGATGTTTGAGAAAATAGAACGTAAATATTTATTACTTAATAAAATATTGTTCTGTACTGCTGACAAAAATATTTGTTCATAATTATGATTTACGAGATAACCTTTTTCAGGGTGGTTCAATGTAAAAATGGAGTTGAAATAGATATGAGAGGAAGATGTAGTGCTGGTCAGAAGGTCCTGGCCTGCCTTATAATTAGACTAGCTCTTGCAGAAACATTTAGTTCTAGGTAAGTCCTTGTTATTTGTTGTTTTATTCAGGCAAAGCAGTTGAGCTGTGCTCGCTTTTTCACCCGCCCTGACTTTTTTCTTTTTGCTCGGCCCTCAGGGTCGCGCAAATTAATACCCATGTGTACCCATTACAGGACACTGCACTGGCAGAAATTGCTGAAAATTCGGCAGATTGCCATAAACAAAAAAAAACCTAAACAAACTTCTCGCCTTTTTCTCGTAATACTAATCAAGTCTGTTAAAATAGTAGTATGATATGTATAATTCAATACCTAATTTTTAGATTTGGAGTACTAGCATTAGACGAGCCTACAACAAATTTAGATCAAGCAAACATCAAAAGCCTATGCATGGCTCTCGGTGAGATCGTACAGGAGCGAAGAATGCAGAAAAATTTCATGTTCATTATCATTACTCACGACAGGGAGTTCATAGAGTCCTTAGGACAGATTGATAAAGTCACACACTTTTTTGAGGTGTCTAGAAACGATGAAGGCAAATCTAGGATCAAAAGAGTTAAATTCTCATAATAATCTGTTATTACGTATAAGAACAAATATTGTAATCATTCCTTAATGTTACTTTCATTTCATTGTTTCACTAGTTGTTAAGAGGCAGTGCCTTAATTTCTTTTATACGATTTAATCACTATATTTTTTATGAATAAACTAAAACATGTTTATACTTTTAACTTGTTTATTTTCCATAACATAAATCTGCATAGAATAATCTATAAATATATATTTGATTTAATTATGATAATTACTATATTTAGTTAATTGCTACTCCTATTATACAATTCAAGGGTTCACAGACAGAGTTATGATCAATATGTAGAATACTCCTCTCTTGTAGAACAGTTAATGTCACACCCAGTAGTTCTGCTATATGAGTAGAAGGAAATGATTGTGCAAGACACTTGGCTATGTATGGCACCAAGTCTTCAGAGAAGCATACGCATAATGACACGAAATTTTGTTTTTCAATATCAGTAAAACTCTGTTGCTCTCTGTAGTAGAATGACAACAAAACCTGAACAGCTTTTGTGAAAGATTCTCTGAAAGCATTGTACACCTCCTTCACAATGTTAAGTGGAGCTGTAACTCTCATGGAGTTCAAAACTGTTAGCATGCCATTGCATAACTCCGCTAGTGGATAGTAATCCAATAAGTTTTCAGGTGGCCCTGTTGTTATGCTTTCATTTATAGGCCGCGGAACACTCTTTATGCTTGGCACTTTGTATGATCGCATTTGATTTTCAAATTGACTATCAGCTTTATCAAGCCCAGTATGGAACTGAGTAACAATGTTATTTCGAAATAAAGGTGTTAACACACATCTCATGTCTGCCCCAACTCTTCCGAAAGACAAACAGAGATACATACATTGATTTAGAAGAGACTCGAAACTCGCTTCATCTTCTTTTGTCAAGTCTTGATTCAATATCTGCGCCAGTATTTCCACCTGTTAAGTATTAATCACATCTATATTATTACTAGCTTGTGCCCATGATTTCGTATGTGTGGACTTTACCTAGATAAAAAGTATCGTTTTCTGTTTTAAGTTTTCTGAAAATTTCCAATATTCAGATTTTTTTTTTCGTAAGAACCTTCTACAAACGATTAGAAAACTTAAAAAAAATATGAATGAAATCGGTAAGTAGTCTGTCTCAAATTATGGCGTGACCAAGGGAAACAGGGTTTCATTATTATACAGGTTGTCCCAGAACGTGACGATAAGCCGGCAACAGGGAAAAGGCCTACTAATGGCGGGCTCGGTAAAAAAATCATCGATATATTCGCTACAGTGTCCTAAGTGCCAGCCATTTAAAAACAAAAATACTACCTTGAGTTAATCGGCAATATGACTAGTTTTGTTTATAGAAACAGATTATGTTGTTTATGTAAAACAAGTTATGTTGCCATCTTAATAATTAGAAAGAGATAGATAGTGAGGCCTACAACGACGCCATTTTGATTCGTTGACACTAGCGTTTGCTTCATTACATTACTAGCTTTTACCCGCGACTTCGTACGCCTAGACTTAGTAACACAATTGTTGTCGGATTGTATTCATGGGATAAGAAGTACTCAATGTTAAGGAAATTCCCGCTTTGTTCCGAGAAAAGTATTCGATATGCCAGCGCCAATCACAAACTATTAGTGTACCAACATTTCATTTAAATCCCGTAAGTAGGTCTCCTACATAACTTTTCTGGGAATTCCCAAATAATTTTGGGGTAAAACGTATCCTATTTGTTATTCCCGGTCACATACTGTGTCTGTATGAAATGTCATTCAAATGCCGTAAGGTATTCTTTTTTCGGGATTTCCGCATTAATTCCCACAACATTTTTCTGAGATAAAATATATCCTATTTGTTATTCCCGGTCACATACTATGTGTGTATAAAATTTCATTCAAATCCCATAAGCTAGCCATTTTTCGGGATTTCCGGGATATACCCACATTTTTCTGAGGTGAAATATATACTATTTGTTATTTCCGGTCAAATACTATGTGTGTATGAAATTCATTCAAATCCCGTAAGTTATTCGTTTTTCGGGATTTCCGGGATATTCCCAAAGTTTTCTGGGGTAAAATATATCCTATTTGTTATTCCCGGTCACATACTGTGTATGAAATTTCATTCAAATCCCGTAAGATACCTATTAGTTTTTTGGGATTTCGGGGATATTCCCACATTTTTCTGGGGTAAAATATATCCTATGTGTTATTCCCGGTCACATACCTACTGTGTATATGAAATTTCATTCAAATCCCGTGAGTAGTTCTCCTATATCCGTTTTTCGGGATTTCAGGGATAATCCCACATTTTTCTGGGATAAAAAATAGCCTATACTTTATTCCCGGTGACATACTATTAGGATACCAAATTTCATACAAATCGGTTCAGCCGTTTTTGCGTGATTGAGTAACAAATAAACAAACAAACAAGCATCCAAACTTTCACATTTTTAATATTAGTATGAAGTATGATTAGTTTACGCATCTTGTCGCATTTGTCATAGTCTCGTAGGTACATACTGAACTGGCTCTGAATATTGAACTCGATTGGTGTATTGATTTGGTGACTTATACGAACTGATCTGGGTTCCTCTTGGACTGGTTTGGTTTTTGTGTTGTGCAAATCTATAAGCACTATGCCAAACACTTATTCTGCACAGGAGTATGCTAACATTCATCTCATATATAGAGAGTGTAGATGTAATGCAACCGAAGGTCATAGACTAGTGCTCCGAGAAACAAAGAGAGACATCGTACAATCAACGATGACGTTGTTTTGGAATAAGTCGCCCATGATCACGAAATTTCACTTCGTAAAATATAGGAAATACAGGTGTAAGCAAAAGTACTGTACAAAGGATTTTAAACACTTTAAAAAAGTGCAATGCTTGTGCCACGTGTTTAACAGACTAGAGTAGAAATTTGTAGACAAATGATACGGAAGAATACCGAGGATCCGCAGGTTTTAAATAGTATTTTGTGGTCAGATGAGACAACATGCAAAAAGGATGGATTTATAAATCTACACTACTTACACAGTTCGCAAATTCAAAATCCGCATCTGATGCACTAGGAACGGTCTCAGTATCAATTTAAAATAAATTTATGGACTGGTATTCTAAATGGAAATATCTTAGGCTCAATAGAGCTTCCAGAAAACGTAAATGGAGAATTTTTTTGCAATTTAACTAACTACAAAACGTATTATGTGCCACATATCATACTACAAAGGATGTGGTTCCAGCAAGACGGATGTCCAGCTCATTATGCTCGACAAGTAAGGGAATATCTGAATAATGAGTTCCCCAACAGGTGGATTGGTCGGTTAGGCTCGATTCAGTTGCCGGCACGATAGCTAGATTTAAATCCATTAGATTTTTTTTTATCAGGTATATTGAAGGAAATGGTACCTATACCAAAAACCTATAGAAAATACCTATAGCGGATCTACGGAGAAGCATCGAATGAAGTTGCCGAAAAAATAAAGGTGTGCTAGATTAGTAGAAATATCGTTTTTGCGAAGATGTGCCTAGATGATGTGATGATGTGTGCATGCATTAGGGATTTAGGGCTATGGGGCAACAATTTGAGCTTATTGTTGTAATTTAATAAATATTAAAAGTAATCTTGCTTGTTACATTTATTTTTGTTTTTAATTCTTGTTTTCATTTAACCGGTGACGATGCGAAACTAATAATTTTCCTAAAATAATATTAAAAGACGTCACTATCAAGCGTAAAAAATGTCATTACAAGATGGCGGCGTTATATACGTGTATCTATCTATGTCTTTATAAAATAATATACCCTATTCCAATCAAATGTGAAAACTTGGTAAACAAACCATCACTCAACATAAAATCGTCGATTTCATACTTATTTCGTATTCACTGCATTAAATTCTGATGTCAAACTTCGAAAATTTATCATTTTTTTATCGCTTCAATTAGAAAATGTATTTCTAGGATCAAATTATAATTATAATATAAATCAGTAAAAACTAAAACTTAAATGAATATTTTTAATTGACATAATGGCATAAATCCTTTTTATTTTCATTTATTTAATCTGTTTCGCATTCGTTCTATTTCGTACAGATCAGCACTTTACTAAAAAAATATGACGTATTAATACAAATTTTATAAATTCGATAATTTTTACATATTTTTGGTTAAATTGAAATAAATAACGAGTGTAACATGAAAGCGACAGTATTTTCGAAGATTCCGACATCAGAATTTAATGCAGTGAATAAGTACGAAATCGACTATTTTATGATGAGTGATGGTTTGTTTACAAAGTTTTCACGTTTGTCGGAATAGGGTAGACAAAAGGTTGCATCACTGTCTTTTTAATGATTAAAATGGCAACTTATCAACTTGTTTTACTCAAACAACAGAATCAATCAAATCAACAAGGATTTTTATTTGGATGACAAACTTTTAAATTAGGACACCGGAATAATAAGTTATATTTTTGTACTTATAACAGAAAACATGTACATGTCATAGCATTTTATAATCTTGGTGAAATGGGCCTAGACTTTTACATACCTTTAATTTCAACCAACAAGATAAGGCACTAGTGCCACTTAATTCGTCATCTTTGATTTTGGACTCTTGAGAATCAGACAAGAAAATAGACTTATGTTGAGTCAAAACATTGAAAAGATGAATTCTGTGCAGTTCTACAATTCTTCTTAAGAGTCTCTCTGATGCTAAAATGTGAAAAAATATTTTTTTACTCATGTGAAATAAGGTATAAAATAAATGGTACACTGTCCATAGGCAGAATTGAGCATAGTGTTATTTTTTTGCTAAAACGAAGTGACTGCGGTGTGCTCAGCAAACAAATTGTATACAAAACATACCCTCTGTATTCTTGGCATCTTCCAAGGCTTTCTCAAACCAGGCATTTCTGGCTTTTAGAAAATGCACATGTAGACCATCAGAAGTGGATGTATTATTTGTCTTTATAGTACCAGTATACAAACTACCTTCATCATCATCTGTAGATCTGTACACTGTATTTGCTCTACGAAGATAGCCCAGAATCTAAAAATATAATTTTGTTTTATATACTTATTACACAAAATTATCACAATTTTATTTTATCTTTTTGTATTTTTTGGCATTTTCCATGCTAAGATTTCAAAGTTATTTTAGCGAAGAAAAAATTCGACCACGAGCAGGATTCGAGCCTGCGTCTCCTGGTTAGGTACACCAGACGCTATGACCACTAAGCCACCGCGAGTCCCACCCGCCAGGTCAAAATTTGCCTTCACATTCTGAATTTACGTCTTTATGGTGACATCAGTAACACCTATTGAAAAGCAAGTTTTTGCTTCTCAACCGACATGACTTATTTTACAGTTAGTTCGATGTGATCGATGATGCCACCTTACCTATAAACTATCTTTTTGTATTTTTTGGCATTTTCCATGCTAAGATTGTAAATATTTTAGTCAAGCAAAAAAACAATTATTTTTGTACTTACTTGCAAACATTGAGGCAGTGGCAGATCATATCGCAATTGATTGAAAAGGTGGTAGAGAGTTTCAAACCAGAGAGTCATAATTTCTGACGTAGTGTTCTAAATAAAATAAAATACTAATTTACTTTGCACAAAGAATTACACAATTTCTAAGTTCAAATGCAACCTCCATACCTGGACAATAGGTATTTCAGAATACCTTTTCGATAGATTACGGACAAATGTAAAAATGTCCAAAGCACTCTCATAGTCCTCAGCATTCAAAGCCTCTCGCATTAGAGATGGCAGCTCCAGTAACTCCAGAAGTTTATCACTTTGGTTACGGATTGTACTGTAACGACTGAAAAATATTCAAGAATCAAAAATGTTTCTATAAATACTTAAATTGCAAATTAAGTTTAGATTTCCACAGTAGAAATCTAGCTTAGAATATCTGAAATAATTTTATGCCATTATTGTTCATTCAAAATAAGGCTTACCTTTTCTCCTTAACAATATTCCCAGCAATTTGTGAGAATTTGTCACACTCTTGTAAGAATATAGGTGTATTATCCAAGAAAGATGAAAGTGATTCTTTAGACTTTGCTAAGTCATTTATTATTGTATGTGAAATCTCTGCAGTCTCAACAAATGTCTTGTAATTAGTAAAGGCCAGCTCTTGTGTCTGTTCCGTTAACTGTTTCATCTCCTCTGTTAGTCTCTCTGGTTCTTTCCGAATATATTCCCAATTTTGGGATCCCAGCTTTTTTATGTAGTCAGTAATATCATTGAAATATTCTGCATTTTCTGTAAATCATAGAATGCAATTACACACATCTTTTATGCAGAAAATGTTGACCCACCAGGCAAAATCTTAATATTAATATTTATTATTACCAATTTGTTTGTCATTTTTACCTCAAAGGATGTTCGCGCCGCACCGCTATGTCGAACTGCCGACTCTTTGCTTTGATTTTTTTTTATTTGATTGCTATTTATTTTGATAAAGCCCATATACTTAATAATTAGGAACATACATTAAAAGTTGGGACCCTTTATTCTGCCGTCATAAATGAAAAGGACGGCTATAGGTATCTAATAATAGAGAAAAAAAAACAACTGTCTTTCTTAAATTTAAAAATTGAAAGAAAAAAAATATTTTTTTTTGTGAAAAGTGTGTCGTGAAGTTTGATCTTTTGAAATATATATCAATTTTAATAAAAAAATAAGTAAGTTATACTTATTTTTTTATTAAAATTGATATAGTTTAGTTATTAGATTATACTTATTTTTTTAATAATAAATTAGATTTACCGTTTCTTTCTAGTAAAAAAAAATACAGTTTAATAGGTGATACTGCAATGAAAGGACGTTTCTCGATATATACGTCCTTTCAACTTAGTAATTTATGAAACGTCTTTCTTGCTTACTGATAATGAGTAAGGTAAGTATTCAGTAAACTTATAATATTAGGTACCTGAAGAAATGCCTATGTTGCATATTTAAGAGTTAAGTAAGTACTTAACAACCCTAAACCATATATTATGTTAATATTATGTTTGTTTTCTGATTTTCATACATAGGTTCTCGGTCCGAAAAACTACATTCCGAATAAACAGCTAAAATTAGGATTGTGATTCATTAGTATAATATTCAATTACGCTTATTATATTCGAAATCCATATGTAATGTTTAAAGTAATTTAAAAACATCTACTTTATTAACAATGTGTGCATTAATATAAAATTTTGTGTTTTCTTCTTCTGTGTATACCTCTCCTTTATTGTTGGTGAATAATTTGAGTACTATTTTAGTTGAGTAACATTTCCAAGTATTAGTGAGCAACATCCGATAACAAAAAGTTATTTGTTGAGTTGCCGTGAAAGTTGAAGAACGTTACCTAATGTTATCATGTTGCATTCTGTTGCTCAACAAAAAACTGCAGTGTGGATGCTCACTAATATTGTTAGGTTAGATTAGGTAAGAACTGTGACCAACGAAAGAAAATATTTTTATTCAAAAGTAAACAATCATAGTTTAAATGACAACCAATACACTGCAAAAAATGTATCTCTCAATTATGCTATTATGGGTAGGAAAACGCATCTGTAATTAGTTTTTAATTCTATCTCCTCATACTAAATATAATAATATATTATACTTCTCTGTAACGAGTAATCATGTATTTGTCTTGCTATTAAATTTTACAAGAGGAGTTCTAATTATTTGGTATTTTAATAATCGGAATTAGTATTTTTTATATATCGAATTTCATTAAGTCGGACTTATTTGATCTATTGAAACTCGTTATTATAATAATAGTCATTAGTTAAAAACATTAGGAATATTGAAATTTCGGACTACATTATACATAATAATATTATGTATAATAATATTACGTTAAAATAATGTACGTAATATTATTTTTATGATCAAGTACATAAATTTTAAATAATTAAGACGCTTCTACTTAAGTAGAAACGTCTTTCCAACTTACTAGGTCAGAAATGACTTTCCAATTTGGTAAATATTGTGATTTATAACAGATGCGCGTTGTTTTAAAGTAAGATTTACAAGGTTGTGTTACTCTAAGCCAAATATAAAAAATACTGGCAGATGCGTCTTTTTTTACTGATTCCAAATATGTACGTAACTCAATTTCGTTACGAAAATGTCAGATGCATCTTTTTTCCTTATGACGGCAGCATCGAGAAGTTCCAGTCTAGAATTTTTATAATATAACTACTAGGACTAATCCCTCTCATTCTGTTAGAGGAGGCCCATGCCCAGCAGTGGGACTGTATTCATGATGACTAGAATTTGTAATGGGTCCCGACTGTTAGTTGTTTTATTCTTTTTTTTTTTCTTTCTTTATACATATCTTTATTTATTAGGTACCTAAGCCTGTATGCCTGTATGAAATCAGCCAATACCTATGCATAAGCCCATTTATTAGGTAAACATCACTACATATGAGGCACCATTAATATCAGGCTTGATACTAGTGTAGATGAAAGTATCAAACTCAATAAACTTTACTAACTACTAAACTATTAAACTCTATTTACTAACTCTGGAAATCAGTGTTGACATGGAAAAATATATCTCATTTTAAACATATTAAACATTTATGTTCAGTGGAGGTTATGAGGAGGTATAGGTACCTAGCAATCAAAACTATCAAATGCCTGTAATCTTGATCAATTATAAAATATAATAATGTTGGCCTAACAACCAGTGCAATCTTCAGGATATCAGTATTACCGAATTTAAGAAATTGGACAACGGTAACGGTAGCGGATGTCTGATGGCAGTCATCATCAGACATCCGCTACCGTAAAGTAATGACATTCGGCTGCATCTAATTAGACTGTAAGGCGACCCCAACACAATTTCCCTAAGGAAAAGGCATAATGCTCGATGTTTTTACTTCAGTTTAACATTGACAGTACATATTAACATAAATAATTCGTGATAAGATGCGGCTAGACTTTAATATCGGTACATGTAGCTAGGGTCCTTCCTAAGATGCACTACCTACATAATAAGATGTAAAAGACTTTTACCTTCAGTTGAGTCAGGGAATAGAAGTTGACAGAGTTCTTTTAACTCTTGAGCCATTTTTAACACAATGTTTATTAACCGTAGGAATAGGATAGCTTTAAAAGCATTGGGTTTTTTTTTTAATAAATAATTCAAAGTTACACGAAATCAAATTATTGTTGTGAATTTGATTGACATTGACAGAATGACAGACAGAGGTGATCAGGTGACAGTTGTCACTAGTGGTGTTGATAATGTTGATTATTTTATTTGTATAATTGACCATATTTGATGATGATTTATGAAATCGATTACGTAGTCGATTATTATAAACAAATATTCGTCAAAATTACTAAGATCAGAAATGTATTTATCTACACTATTTACTAACCATAGCAGATTAAACTAGGCACAATAAATTAACCTTTTGACCGCCACGTCAATAACGAAAATCCGTGTTCTCTACGCCAAGCGACAAATTCTAGTATCTAATAATAAGTAAAACAAAAAATTCTTGTTTAGGTATTTGTTTTGAACTAAAAAAAAAGTGGTATTTTTGACGTGCCATGCCGTCTTTGGCGTCGTGAGCAAGTTTTCATTTGACGTCTATACACGTCCGTGGCGGTCAAAAGGTTAAAGGTGTTAATTAATATTAATCGATTATTTAAATAATCGAACATAACCGATGGTAGATTTATGAAATCGATTGCGTAATCAATTATAATAAATAATCGTCAAAATTACTAAGATTTGAAAAATATTTTTTATTTACACTATTTACTAACTACAGCAGATTATACTAGGTAGTCTGTTTTTGCACTTACGACACCATTAACTGTGTGTTATTACAACCGGTATTTAAAAAGATTGGTTAGTATTGTCGAAGATCAACCTGTGCCATGCCAGCCATGTGGGAACTCGCTAACCTAAGTTCAGTTCTATACTATCTGTGCCTCTTAAAGGACACAGCTAAAGACTGGTAACTGACGCTTTCCGATTTTGTTAACGACCAGCGCCCTCTGAACGCCAAGCAAGCAACTAAATATGCTATGTATTTGTATACATAATAATTATGTATGTTTATCTAACTATATTATTTAAAGCTAAGCTTAATATTATTATAATAATATTTATTGTCGATAAATAGGTACTACCTACGAAGTGCTTTCTGTTTTATTTATATTTATTAGATACTCAAACTGTTTTTAGGTCAGCATTTTTATGGATGTTTTGCACACAAGTTTAAGTATCTTGAGTAATGGGGTAAAGATAGTGAGATTGAATAATAAAACAAAATTATATTACAATTGAATGAATTTATTTCTCAGACATTACCCTAAATTTAACAATTAGTGTAACTATCAAACATTTCAAGCAAAAAAAGTGGTAACACTGTCGTAAAAAATTCTATAAGTGGCGGATAGATGGCACTTTTCACAACAAAAAAAAAATGTTCTAAGCGGTTCTTAGTTACCAGGGCATGCAGCTACCCAGGGATGTGCCTTAATAGGCGGTGCACAGGGGGGTTCTGGGGTGGTCTATTAAGAGGACCCAGTGCCCCCCTCCATGTGCTGATGGTGGCCACCGGGGTGGTTTTAGTGGGTCAGAATCCCACACTCCCCGGTCTAACCCCCGTAGACCGGTAGCCTTTTGAAGGTTTCCCCCCGTAAACAAAAAAAAAAAAAAAAGGGCATGCAGCTAGTAACAAATAATTAAAAACATATTTATGTTTTGTTTTCTGTTATATTCTCATATTTCGTAAACTAGGTACTTGTTTGATGAGAGAGACTTCAAATTTACATCTATTGTTTGAATCAAAATGTTCGGTCGTCTCGGTAGGCTGGCAAAAAAAGTTTGACTCAGTGACATATCTGAAACACATTAGGTACTTCTGGTATTACCATACTTGTGTCAACTTTATTTTTAAATATCAATTATATATACAATGTCAATGTCAATCTTTTTGTATTTTTTTTGGCATTTTATATGCTAAGATTTTTAACTTAAATAAACAATGTGTTTTTTACGACACAGAACCCGAACAGAATACAGAACTATTGCATATAAAGAGCAATGTCAAAGCAGTCATCGTTAAATCTCGACCTAGTTAACTTTTTAGAAGAATAACCAACAACCGACTTATATCATTAATTTGTGGTGTGTGACCTCTGAGTCCACTGACCTCTATAGTGTGTGTGATACACCACCATGAAGGTATAGATAAAGGGTAGATCATCAAACTCAATAACTTTGGAACCATTGAATACCGCGGTAGCGGAACATAAATGGGGATCATATCGATAGGTATTGAAGTCCCCCCCCATCGTTTAACTGACGATGATTCAACCCCCCTGTTACACGCTGTTTATGCTAGTGGTTCCAAAGTTGCTATAAATCATTAACGTGCATAATGCTATATGCTTAATTTTTTAAGCAAGCGATTTAATTTAGTAGTTATTTAAATATTTAGTAGCATTACAGCATAAAGTGCGAACCGCGATATCATTTGCTATTTAAAATAAGCACGCTAATACTTTCCTCTGTCTACGGGTTTATGCTTTATTAACCAGCGCCCTCAATCTTTCCAGTTCCAGTCTTTTTTTTTGCTCAAAAGAATACATAGATTTTTGTTCAACAAGAAAGACAGGACTACAAGTCAAGCGCGTTTGTCTATGGTTTGGATGGAATGGAAATGGAAGATAGCCATTTGTCTGATAACCAAACAATAAAAAATATTCTCTTCACGAGTGTAATTGTAACTCTAAAATAGTTAATTTAGTTAAATTTAACAATTTCCAGGTAAGTACTTTTCAAAAAAATGTAATGACTTTGGTTATATTATTGTTTTCATCGACGATGAACTATCGATAAGTTCTATGATTGCGTCATTAAACGTTTAGTTAAGTAAAATACCTGTGAATAACGGATCGAGCGTGATATTTTGTTGTAATCTAATTGATTTCCACTTTTTAAAATAATAATTACGATATAATGAGTCTTGTTACTAACCTTCTACTTTGACAGGATAACCTAATCGTTTTTTACTTTTAAAATAGTTCCAAGTTGACACCATTTTTGTTTCGGCTTTCAGTCTATAATATTACAGCTACTGTGTGAATAATGAATATTTTATTACTAACTGTTGATGGTTTCGCATAAAACGTCTTACTCGTAAATAAGAATATGTATCTAAATGATAAGGTTATGTTGATGTTTTGATTCAAGGATGTTTTATGATGTATCTGGTATTATTGACAGGAATGTAATCTTTCTATGTATTATTTAACATGCTACCATGAATTGAACACAGTATGAAATTTTGTAGGTTTTCATACCTATTATGATTACTATCATGAGAAAACCTATAAAGTACTTACTGTAATTAAGCAGTTATATTTTGTTTTTATTAGGTAGTATAAATATTTATCTAATACTAAGAAAACCTGGGAGTACTAGTTTATAGGGTGTGTTTAGTAAGTCTTAGTATTTTAATCCTCATTAAAGGGCATACCCTAGTCCAATATTATGATATTATTAGGTTCTTAGTGGTTCTTGCACAAAGCCTGGCCTTTTTTAATATGATTATAAAAAAAGTGGCTATTTAATGATTATCACCAATTCTAAATATTATTTACAATTTAGAAATGATGGCTACACTATCACATATAGTAATTAATATTACTTAATAAGGTAATTAAAATTTGTGATGTGATTTAGATTTATTAACATTGAAAGTAATTTTTTGCAGGTCCTTCCTGGATAAAAACGAATTTGTCAATGGATTGAAATCAGGATTTAACTATGGACGGGGAAGCAGAAGACTTCAACCTCCAATGGGAGGAAGAAGTTGAAGTTAAGGTAAAGAATGAGATTCTAATTTTTTTACAAAACATTTACCATAAATGTTTTATTATTTAACTGTATGGGGAAATCCTAAACTTTCTTGGGTATTCTATGTATAAGTATTATTGCAAATAATCTTAAAATAATAAAAACATTAAATGTAAAAATCTACATAAATGATTGATTTTTACTTTATTATAAGTCTTATGAAGAGAGGCTGTAAAATAAATCATTCATACCTTCCTAGAATTTTATATTTAAAGCAAAAATGTGTAACCCTTTCTGCTTAAATCATTAATAATATACATTTTCCAGTTCTTAGGATCTTATTTATTAATTTCATAATAAGTAGATTGTAGATTAAAAGAGTAGATATACACTTTTATTTTCTTCTTATGTTTTTTTATTTTCTTCAACACTGAAGAAAATATTTGGTTTGCAGCATGTTCCAAGTGTTGTTGAGACTGAAGAGGTGATAACAGGCCTAGGAAATGTACAACATCCAGAATATTCTAACATGGTGAGACAAAATACTCCAAAATAAAATAAGAACTGTAAATTTTAGTCCTGTAGTATAGTTGTGTTGAACTAAAATAACACTTGACAAATTCCTTTAAACCTTCCTCTAAAATGTATTTATCTCATCAGCTTAAGGTTGAGAATCAAATGTATACCCAGACATCAGAAGAAATAATGAGCACAGACCAAATGGCTGCAGAGAATTTAATGTTTTTATCACAAGATGTAGTGAGTTACACAGAAACAGCTGAACTAGCTGATGATCCTAGTGTGGAGTGTGTCACTGAAGAGGTCATCACAGATGATTGGGTTATACCCGGTGGACAAGAAAGGTATGGTAATATTTCATTTTATTTAAGATTTAATTTTATAAAGAAATTTTTAAATTCTTATGATAAAGTCAGTTTATTTTTAAAGTTATTTAGAAAAGGAAAAATTGGACCGCGGGCAGGATTCGAACCTGCGTCTTCTGGTTAGGTACACCAGACGCTATGACCACTAAGCCATCGCGATACCTACCCGTCATGTCGAATTTTTCCTTCACATACTGAATTTACGTCTTTATGGTGACGTCAGTAACACCTATTGAAATGCAAGTTTTTGCTTTTCAACCGACACAACTTACTTTACAGTTAGTTAAATGTCGAACGATGCCACCTTACCTTGTAACTATCTTTTTGTATATTTTTGGCATTTTCCATGCTAAGATTTTAAAGTTATTTAGAAAAGGAAAAATTGGACCGCGGGCAGGATTCGAACCTGCGTCTTCTGGTTAGGTACACCGTCATGTCGAATTTTTCCTTCAGGTAGGTATCGCGATGGCTTAGTGGTCATAGCGTCTGGTGTACCTAACCAGAAGACGCAGGTTCGAATCCTGCCCGCGGTCCAATTTTTCCTTTTCTAAATAACTTTAAAATCTTAGCATGGAAAATGCCAAAAATATACAAAAAGAAAGTCAGTTTATTTTACAAAATAGTAATTAAATTTTTTTCTAAGGTTTACCTAGTTTTAAAATAATAATTATATTCTAAATAAATAAATCACGTTTTATTAGTGATGATAGCCATTGTTGGTTTTAATTTGTAGTGTTTTTTCAGAGTGGAAGTACCCATGGAACATCTGACACATCCAGATTTGGTTCTAAAAGAAGAAAACGAACTTGATGTACCACTGCCAACAGACCAAGTTAGTAATTACTCATTCTTTTTAACATAACAACTGTTATGCATTTAAACAGAGACTCTATGCCGCCCCCATAGACTTCCACAAGTTATAATTATGCTTCCTGCAAATCAAATGATAATGATTAATAAATAATGTTGTCCTCCATGTAAAAGTAAAGTGAGTGGAGCTCACAGATGCTGAATAAATGTTTCTGTCACATATAAAATTGTCATGTCACAAACCATAGCATGTTAAATGTGCCTAGTCACAGCACTGTGTAGGGAACACAAGTTCGCCGTAACCAGTAGTATGTTGTTGTTGAATAGGATGAATACACAGCTATGCGCCCTTGGCCCTGCGACTTCTGTTCGCGGCGGTTCCGCAAGAAGGCAGCGCTCATGAACCACATGGTAGCGCACCAGAACGACCGGCCGCACGCCTGCAACCTGTGCGGCGTGCGCTACGTGCGCAAGTGCGATCTTATGAACCATCTCAAGGTGCACGCCTTTGTGCCAGACAACCCTGATTCCATAGATTATGGTAAGTTATGTAACATACGGGTCATATTTAAATACCACTTAAAATAAATATAGAAAATATTTAACTTATTAAAATTTTGTTATAGAAGATGTTTTAGACAATAACCAAATTGTAAAACCAAAGAAGAAACGAGGTCGACGGAAAAAGAATCCTGACCCAGTAGAAGAGGTAGGTAGTGTATTGTATTGCATTTTTATTAAATCTTGTGACACTTAAACATAACTAGCGTCTTTTCCATGCCGCCATGGCTTCAGCTCGCTAGTAAACAAAAATTTTAAATTTTCCAACCAAACTACTACAAACTATTTGTCATTATTTTGATATCGCTTAGTAATGAATGATTGGATTTGATGTGACATCAGAATGGCATGTGGGAGAACATGACGTCGGCACGTACGCAGCAGTGGTCGAGGCGGGCGCGCTCGCCGCCCAAGCCGCCGCCCACGCCGCCCTCGCCGCCCTCGCCGCCCTCGCCGCCCTCCGAGCCGTCGCCGCCCACGCCGCCCACGCCGCCGCCGCCGCCCAGCGACCCCACGCGCCCATTTGTGTGCCGACACTGTGGCATCGGCTTCGCGAGAGAGAAGGCCTTACAGTCACACTCCAGGGTGGGTAATTTTGCCAATTATTAATAGGATAATTGACTAGGACGAAACACTAACACATTAAATAATTAATTAATTAATTACATACATACATAAAAAAAAGTATATAAGTTATAATACTTATTCCATTGTCTAGTACCCATAGTACAAGCTCTGTTTAGTTTGGGACTAGATGGTGTTGTGTAAAAATGTCCCAAAAAAAATATTATATTGTTACGAGCTGGGGTTCGGGATAAATTAAATGTCACCAATTTAACCGATAAACAATCAAAACTTTAATTATCCACACGAATACAAAACACAAATCACCAGTATGTCGCTATACTAGTTCACTTCACAATTCACTATCGCACTGTAGTCGCTTCGTAGTTCGCTTCGATCTTCACTTGTCCGTGTCCACAATTGAACTGCCTTGCCGGCCCCTTAGGACCGCTATTTATATGGCTCAGAAAGTTCCAGAATCGAATAATCCCGAAAATGCTACAAAAAAATACGAGTAGGTACTCGCGCGCCTATTGTTTCGCGGTCGTTGACCTCAGCCTATTGTGTCGCGAGCCGCGTGACCTTGAGGTATTGTTATAGGCACTTATAGATATAAGTACCTACCTATACCTACGCGAGTGTTGAGATTAAACTTCCACGCGTTTCTAGAACCTTCGTGAGCCATCTCAGTCGTTCTATTACGTATCCGGCGTAACAATATTATATTAATCATAAAAGATGTGAACGTCAGTATTGTTCTTGATTCACGCTTCTCACCTACGATAGGATGGGGCCCAGTGGCGGATATAGACATTTGCCGCCAGTAGGCTCTTCAAATATTGCCGCCCCTACTGTTCTCTGTATTTCGATATTCTAGTTCACAATCAGTGGCGTGCACAGAGTTTTCAGATAGGGTAGGCAGAAAAAAATAGAAGCTTTTTTCCGCTTACACTTGGTGTATCGAATCGACCTTTGTTATTTTATTCTTCCTATATTTACAGACGCTACACTAGAGATAAGGTCATTTTGAATCTGATTAAGAGCTAGTGCAATTTTGTAAATTATTTTACAAAACTATCAGTATTTCGCGAGCAAGTTAAGGTACCGTGTCTAAATAAGTACCCTTATTCATTGACGACATAGATTAGTCACTTCCACGAAAAGCGAGCTCTTGTTTCTCCAAAAAGCAAACAATGTTCCGATCGACTTTCGCGATATACCTATCTATCAATGTCGATTTGTATCTGAGAATTTAAACGCGTCTCAACCTACGATTTTTTCCAAAAATATGGGAAGCTTCTAAGTATTTTTCAGATAGCTCATAATGAATATCCGGCATCGTGCCTAGAGTGTTTTTATTGTTTGATAGTAGACAAGGGAAACGGGACAACCTATTGCTGTGTATGCAACCTGTGAGCCAATAATATGAATCATATTGTTTTGTATTGAATTTACGACCACCAAGAAACCTTCCACGATCACCTTTTTTTTTTCATCGAAGTTTTGAATGCTTACGCATATGTAATTTTTTATTTTCTCTATACACACCACCACCTGAACTACTTCACCAGTGAATAGGTATTATCCATTTTTCACATATATTATCAACGATACTATCCTAAATAGGTATTTAGGATAGTATCGTTGATAATATATGTGACATAACAGGTGTTATGTAATAGGAGTATATATATAATTATATAACTATATAATATATAACTCACAACCAAAACAAAACAAACAAACAACGGTGACTCAATATAAAAAATAATACGACAAATAGTAATGGGGCTTTTTAAATCAAGAATTCAATTAAAAAATGCTATTTTTTAAAATAGTTACATAACCTTCGGTTCGGAAAAGTTCGGCAAGAATCGTAATTTGTCGTGTTGTTTAATACTTACATCCAAACCACAGGTTAGGCACTGCCTATTCCTGCGCTTGTGTGCGTTATTATTGACATTGTGTGCCACGTATTCATAGGAACGCACACCTATTTAATCTGCATGATCACGAGAGCACACATACAAACATTTAGCCAACAATAGTTTGTGGCTTTCCCGACTCCCGTGGCGGAGCTAGTACAGCGCGAAATTGCGTTTTTGTAGTAAACGAGCAATACTGTAGGTAACAATATATACCACTACATGTCAACAAATGGAGCTGATTTAAGATTTTTGTCTTTATTGATAATATCGTAAAAAAAAAGTTTATAAATCTTAACTGATTTAAGTAGGGTAGGCAGTGTCTTTTTGTCTTTATGGCATGCACGCCACTGTTCACAATCATATATTTTTTTATTGTTCCACAATTTTTGACACAAGAAATAGTTTTTAAGTATAATTCTGAGTTAAGAAAAGCTAAGTACTACTTATAATATGGGGTAAGGTATTCTTTAATACAGTGACGGCCGTAACAGTCTCATTAGACCAAAAGAAATTGCATATATTTCAAATAGATATTGCATATATTTTTGAGTCATACAGAATTAAAAGAAAGTATAATTACACCTAATGTTATTAGATCCACTCGCAATTTCATCAACGTTTAATGTGTTTCACCACACAAATATTTTTTTAAATCGAATCTCACTTACTTTAGTGAAGGAAAAAATCGACTGCAGGCTTCGAACCTGCGTCGTCTGGTTATATACACCAGACGCTATGACCACTAAGCCACCGCGAGTCCCACACGCTAGTTCGAAATTAACGTTAATAAAACATTTTTGAATTTAAATACAAATACAAATACAAATTTCTTTATTGTGGTACATAGGTAAGCAAATAGTTGTTACATGTTTCCGAGATTGTACACAGCTATGACCCGCCGTAATGGCATACAATATTTTTTTAAGTAGGTCAGTGACATTTTGCAACATAAACATAGCACAATCAAATAGAAAATTAAAATAATAACAATTCAAAATGCAGCAATTTAGATTTAACGCACATTTTTACATGTCAAAGCAAAAATTAAAATAATAAGACATAAGACATAAATTATAAATTCAATTAAAATTAAAATTAATGAATACAAATTAAGAAATATACAGGAAACAATTAAAATTAAATAACATCATCGAGATAATCCTTTAAAGTATAGTAACATTTGTCTAATAACAATTAAAATAATTGCTTTTTATAATTATGCAAATCTAAATCTCTAATAGTCTTTGGCAATTTATTATATATGTCGGGGATTAGATAAAAAACACTTTTGTGGAAAAGAGCAGTTTTGTGGGGTTCACGTGTCATTTTGTCTTTATGTCTGGCTCTATTACTAAGTCTTTGAGGTGACGTCAAATCTCCTTTTTATAACGGAAATTATTATATGATTTTGGAACTGTTAGCGGAATTCGATTCTTTTCTTATCCAGTCAAATTGAAAGATTTAGGAATCAAGGGTATACCACTTACTTATTAAAGACCGTTTGCGAAACCAACAAAACTTTTCGCTTTTTTAAGTGTCTTTTTCTGACCATTCTTGAATTCAGTGGCAACTACGGCTGCTGAATCCTGTACAGAGGCTTGTCGCTTTTTTTAATATGCTTAGGTAATTCCAACTGCGTCGCGGTTAAGACAGGGAGACGTCATCTTTCCAAAACCGTTCACGAACGCGTTGGAGAACGATTTCAAGACGCTTAACTGGACAGAACGACACATAAGATGTATATCTCGCACTTCCGATTGGCGGATGACATTGTCATCACGGCTGAATCTCTGCATGAGCTGGAGATGATGCTGAACAGCCTTGGCAATTCTTACAGTGGGTAGGGTCTCGGGATGAGCCTAGATAAAACCAAAGCCATGTCACCCTGAGACCTGTATGAATGGAGCTACCTTCGAGGTTGCGCAAGAATACATATCCCTTCTCTTCTCCAGCTCAGAAACGCATCTGCAAACCATTTTGTATTGCAGATGTCCATAAGCGGCGATGACTACCATCAGGTAGCTCTCCTGCTCGTTTGCCGAATAATCCCGTAGAAACATAATCTGACAAATGGGCCTGCAGAAGAAGACGCGTGTAAAAGTTTGAGAGATCCTTGGAAGGAAGTTCTTAGACTTTAGACACAAAAAAACGTGAATTTCCTGTAGCATTCAGCAGTCGCAGTTGCCACTGAATTCAAAGAATGGGCAGAATAAGACACATAAAAAGTGAAAAGTATTTTTTGTTTTCACAAATGGTCTTTAATAAGTAACTGGTATACCCTAATCCTTAATTCCTAAATCTCTCAAATTGATTGGATAAAAAAAAACGTATCCCACTAACAATTCCTGAATCATACAGTAATTTCCATTATTTAGGTAAGTATGATTTCATTTAAACTAAAATAGGGTGAAACACATTACACGTTGATTAAAATTGTGACTGGATCTAATAACATTTAAGGTATACATATTTTTTTTTATTCAGAAAGACAATTTTTTTTTTTTTTCAAATTTGCCGCCCCCTAAAATCTGTAAAATCTGCCGCCCTAGGCTCCAGCCTACTCAGCTTACTGGTAAATCCGCCACTGATGGGGCATGACTTAGTGATATAATAATAATTATTTTATAATTAAGTAGCTGTTACCCACGGTCTCACCGGCATGGCGGCATCCAAAACGGCTTTCAGAGACAAAAGCCTATGTCCTTCTCCAAGGTCTAATCTATCTCTGTACCAAATTTCGTCAAAAACGGTTCAGTGGTTTAGGCGTGAAAGCGTAATAGAGAGATTTACCACTAACTTAACTTTAAATAAGATATTTAGTTTCATAAACACAATAACGTATGCTGTATGGCTATCTTCTTAGGTTAAAGTATAGAGTATGCCGATGTATGTAATATTTAAAATAAAAGGTTTTCTGATCTACCTACATAGAACTAATACCTAGTCTAGGTTTATTTGAAACATCATTTGTTCACAAAAGTAGAGTAATAACAGGTAATTAAATATTCAGATTAAATTATTCTTGTAAGATAACCCTAATGTCGTCAGAAAAGGTAAGAGTTATACGATAGAAAGGTAAGGGTCCGATTTAAGGCTGTGGAGGCTCTGGGACAACCAAGAAGCGGAGGCCTCGAAAAATTGATGGAACTGACAAAAAAAACCCTGTAGAGGCCCTGGGTCTAGAGCCCGTGTTGTCCTGGCCTAAATCCGGCCCTGTGAATCGCGTTTAGTCATTTGAAGAATAAATTACAAAAGACGATTTTCAAAATTGAATAATCGAAGAACAATGTCAGAATTTGGTCTGGACTTTTTTTAGCGTACATAGATTTCATATTATCTGAATCAAATTTAATTAATTTTCTACGATATTTCAATTATTCACTCCTTCTCGTCGAAGCCGGAGTTATTTTATGTTGTTAAAAGCATATCAAATGATGTTCGAATTAGGTACATTCGAAATGTTACCATTAAAATAGTGATGTGAGTACAAATAATACGAATTAAATTTATCTGTATCAATAATTAAACGAATGATCGATATAATCGATCGATCGATCCTCATGTAGAGTTGATTTTGTTTTTAACATAATTATTGAAATGCTCCAGTCTTTCGTCTTTAATGAACTGATAATTATCTTTGAGGAAATGCTTCTACTTTTAAATCCTATTGATAATGGATCAAAATATCACAGGATCGTTTCAGTGTTGTATCGATTCTTAAGAAAACCGAATCGAAACGTGCAGCAGTACTTTTGTCTTTGTTGACAGTGACATGTTGACTGTCAAGACGTTACAGAATCCTTCCGCGTTTTTCATCTCGGTTGTGTTTTGTATTTATATTTATTTTTACCCGACCTGGACTGTTTATGGACTGATTGACACTGCCCTGTGTGACTAGTGCGTGCCCTTAGGACTCCGATATTGCTTTTGCGTGACCTAGAGCATTTTAATTGAAAATAATATTCCTGGCAGAATATTGCGGTAGTTGTTTAGTTGGCCGGCGCACTGTAGGCTGCTGCGCACACACTATAACCTTAGTGTGGTATCTAGGATGGGCCAGATATCAAGAACATAATCTCAGCACCACCAGGTTTTCTTGATGAAATGATAATACGAGATGAGGATGAGGAATACAATAAATATGTTTAACAAAATGTGTTTTTTATTTGCCCTAACATTACCTAGATATTATAAACCCTCAGTTTTAGTGTTTACGGGGCAAGTGCATTTCTTTTAAAATACGCGCCCAACTTTTTTTTCGTAAACATACAATTGAGTACTTACTACTCTACACCGAGGGTTAGAATTTATTTGGGTTTTTCTCATTTTTGCCGTAAATACTCTTATTCTCACTTAGACCACACCACATTATCCATTTCTTTATGATTTATTTTCAATCTGCGATGTTTTATAGATAATTGTTATTTGACGTTCATTCATAACCTAAAAATTCAAACACCGAAATCTTTTTTTTCCGGTTTTCCCAAATGAAAATGGTCTTATTTATAGATTCTGGAGCTAAAGCCAAATGATTTAACATATTTTTAATTACAGGACGCTTCAATTGGATCCGATACAATTCTTAGTATGGAGACCTGCCATTGTTCTTTACATTGCATCTTTATGAATAAAAATCGATGCTTCTGGAGTAGGTACAGAGGCCAGAAAATCAATCAAAGAAATTTGACAGATTGGGGTAGTTTGATGTGCTATCAAGCTACCCCAATCTGTCAAATTTCTTTGATTGATTTTCAACTTTAATACAAAATAATAAGGTTCATGTTCGATTGGAAAAGTTTGCCAGTTTTGGATAGGTTGACCTGCTGGCGTCTGTACTTTTTGCGAAATCTATCATAAACATGCACGTTTAGGTTTGGTTCTTTTGATAAGAAACCTACCCTATATGTATGGGTATAAGGTGATAGTTGTTTGTGTCAGGTTCACGGCGGCGACTCGCCGGTGGAGTGCGGCTCGTGCGGGGAGCTGTGCTGGTCTCGCGAGGCGCTGGCGGCCCACGCTCGCCTGCGTCACCCGCACTTGCCGCACCTGCCGCCGCGCCATGGGGACCCCGACCCGCCCTACGACGACTCCGACTCGGGTCTGTGGACATTCACTTTATTCCTTTTTTATATAAACTTAATCACTGACTGCACGTTTAGTGTAACTATTATGATGGTCACTTCGCCACTATCCACCAACCCGAAGCAATTGTGTATACCACGAGTACTTGTTTCTAGTCGGAGTGTACTTTGTGTCCGTTATTTATGTTTGTGTCCTCTGCGACATAGGGTTTGTTCATAGTGTGTGAGCTGTCAAAAAAATAAAATAAAGAATGTCCCGAATAATTAACGGCTAGACTATCTATCTATCAAGCTATCGATGTAACCAATTTCACTTGAAGTTATACGAAGCAAACTACTCAGGTGTTTAAAACTATACCTATATTTTAAAGTTATTAAGCAAAGGAAAAATTCGACCGCGGGCAGGTTTTTCCTTTGCTTAATAACTTTAAAATCTTAGCATGAAAAATGCCAAGAAATACAAAAAGATAATACCTCTGTTGTATACTACTTAGTATATTTTTTTCAAATCTTGATATTATTGTAACAACCCTATTTTGAACATTTTCTTTAAAGTATTACCACTTGTTCTCGTATACCATTTAATACTCTGCTAAGCTTGGGCACAAAGTAAGACGTAGACGTAATGTTTTAATGTCAGGCGACGATATGGAGTTCCGGCTATCGCCGCTGTCGGCGGGCGGAGGCGGGGGCGGCGGCGGGGTGGGGGGTGATCGCGCCGTGTACGACACGATGCGGGGGCCGGAGCTGTTCTGCCAGGAGTGCGGCGTGGCCTTCCAGCGCGCCGACCTGCTGCGCCGCCACGTCGCCGCCGCGCACAGGTACGCTATACACAATACACATTACACGCCACCATACTATAGCTACTACTACTACGCCTGTAGACGATATAACATGAAAAGCAGATGGTAGATTCATCTCATATGGTTTGGATGTGAAGTCGCGTTGACCGCGAAGTAAAAGCAATCAATTTAGCTCAGTCATATTACCTACTTGGAAAGAATAGTTTGCAAATTATTGTCAATATTAAATAAAGTACAGAGGCCAGCATATCAAGCTACAACAATCTGTCAAATTTCTTTGATTGAATTTCAACTTTAATACAAAACAATAAGGTTCATATTCAATTGGGAAAATTTGACAGTTTTGTATAGCTTGACCTGCTGTTGTCTGTACAACTAGCTGACCCAACAAATGTTATTCTGCCTTAATTTCAAATAAATCATACAAAAATCCACTTAGCGAGAAGTTTATCCCAAATTTTCTAAGTATCTGGAAACTGTTCCAATTTTTCTTTTTCTAAAAACCTTATTCAGTCTCTTAAAAAAATATCTCAAGTGATGCGCTTACCAAGAAAGTATTTCATTTTAATTTATATTAAATTAGCGACGCGGGCCAGATTCGCACGGGTATGTTCATATATACCTATTCACACTTCAATCCTACTTTTCCTTTAGGCGCGATTGGTCCAATGTTCAAAAAATGTCCAATTCGCGGTTGGTCCAAAACGGATTTTCCATTTTATTGTCAGTTTCCGAAAGTCACAGGTGGTTAAACTTAGATCTGTCCTACTTATCTTCGGTTAGAACTAGGTTAGCCTTTAGTCATACCAGCTAAAACTAGGTGCAGCCACTCACTGTTGGTTAAACTTAGTAGGTTAAGTTGCTGTCAGGCTTTTTTTTAAATCCTAATAACTATTGTAATACAAGATATGATTTGTAATATGATTATGAATAAATATATTTATGTAGTACCTGTACATCAAAATTTTGTTTAATTTTGGAAATACTTTATATTGAACCAACTGCGAATTGGACTAACCGCCTGTTGGACAATTGCGAATAAGGTGAATTTGACCAATCGCTTCTAAAGGCTTCTTTTTATTGGTGAATACCGTATAAAAAGCTGTATGTATATGACTGCAAAAAAAATATTGACGCTGGTTGCGGAAATGTTCTGTCAGGCTGCGTAGTAGAGACGTTTCATGAAAACTTGCGGCTGGGATTATAATTAGTGATGTGGATAATCGATTAATCGATTATTGATAATGGATTGAAACTTGTAAAATTTTCTTAATTATCTCAAAGGTATACATTATCTCACTCAAATAATCAATAATCATGAATGAATGAAGCTAAAGAGTTATTTACCTTTGCTTCCTGTCATCTCAATGCGGTGATAGTAATGTTGATAATCGATTATCAATATCACTAATTATAATATATGTGTGTGGTGTGCGCAGCTACAAGCGGCACGAGAGCGGGCGCAGCGCGTGGGCGTCGCACACGTGTGACGAGTGCGGCGAGGGGTTCGCCGACGCACTGCGGCTGCTGGCGCACGCAGAGGGACACGCCGAGCGACACGCCGCTCACACCGCCTCCACCACCTCCACCACCTCCGCCGCCACGCCCAGGTCTACCACACGGGTTTTATAAAGTTTTTTACGCGTTGTAAAGTATTTACGCTACAAAAGAAAAATGTGCTTTCATTTGATATAAATAAAAAACTTAGTCCGCCATCTTTAGAAATCCACCATATTGGATTTAGAGCAACGTCACTTTATTTTTCGAATTATTCTCAGCAAGCCCTTTCATTTGATACCCATATTGTAGGAGTGCATTAAAATAACTAGTCCACCATCTTGGGTGTTCTGCAATGTTGAACTTCGAATGACGTCACACAGCTAACCATGTATTATTATGCAAACTAAACGTGTACACAAAATTCCAGTATAATCGGTTGAAGATATCTACTTCAAAATTGAGTTGAAAGATTCCACCCGAAGAAACGTGGTTACATACATTTCAAGTTGATTAAAAGCTTGTAAAAAAGCGGCATAAATGTAAATTTACAATTTTCGACTTCATTGCATCTTTTATCCTCTTGATCAACTTTAACATCTCATCTTTAACACCATGTTCTAACGATTCTTATACTATCTTGTTCTCTTGCAGATTAAAACGAATGTCAAGGGGTCGAAATAACACCTCATCATCAAATAATTCACGGCAATTTCCCTGTAGAGTCTGTGGTGAGTATATTTTCTTTTTTATAAAATAAAAAATAATAATATTATTTTATTTAAACTGTGTCTCTTAAAGAGACTAATTGATTTGTGTCTGAAATCTGCACTGATCTGAAAATCATAACTCATACGTATATTATTAACTGGTAGGCAAGGTTTTCGGTTCGCGGAGCTCGCAACAGATCCACATCCGCATCCACACGGGCGAGCGGCCGTACGCATGCCGGTTCTGCTGGAAGGCCTTCGCAGACGGGGGCACGCTGCGGAAACATGAAAGAATACATACAGGTACACCTCCTTTGTCCTATTTAAATTAACGAAAAAGTGAGACATAAATGCTAGCAGGCAATGCAAGCAGGTTCTTCACATTCAATGCTTAGGTGTCGAAAATGTTTGTGTTTTATATTGATAACAGAAATTGGGTTCAGTTGCTACTAGAGCTACTATGTTCAATTAAGGACGCTTTTACATTTTTCTACAAATAACAGTGCTTTTCAGGTACCATTTTAATATATAAGCAAGCACAAATGTGAAGATATTATGGTCTCAATTTAAAGGTAATCTATTCATCTCCCGATTGGCATCCATTCATTATGAAATGCTAAGTATTAGATATGTTCAAATAAATACCCAATTCAAATAGTATCAGTAATTTTTGAGAATATCTCGGATATAAAATCGTACACACGGGTCGAGTTAACAGGCTTCAAAAAAAGGCGGTGCTCTCCCGCCTTTTTTTGAAGTCTGTTAAAAATAGTAACCTTAATTAGGTTACTATTACGTCACGAAAATAGTACGGTCACCAAATGCGCTTTCAAAGTTCCAACTAAATTTGTTGAATAAATTCCAATTAATTAAATATACCAAGGACCAATATTATTTAAGCGATGTATAAAATCGAGCGCTCTTTGGTTTCAATGTGTGCGTACGCGTAATGTTGCTGTGCGCGACTCTATATACCTAAATTTGAGTTCGTCGAAATTGTAACAGCGTCCTTAAACTCTCTCACTCAGCAGCCTGAAGATATATCAAAGCTTTTGAACGAGCTTCAAAAAAAGGTTACGCCATATTTTGGGTCCGACCATCGGTTCTGAAGATAAACCACAAAACAAGTGGTTGTTGGCTATTCCAGTAGGTAATCCCCAAATATTACAGGTGCTGACGATTCGCAAATATTAAACATACTACTTTTTACGGTTTTTATCGAGTTATATTTATATTATTATAGGGTCCGAAAGGATTAATAATAATAATAAATTTATTCAAATAACTTTTGGCTTAAGATAAATAAATAAACTACACAAAATACAAAGTATAAATTAGGTATAATACACAAACTACTTTTTACGGTTTTTATCGAGTTATATTTATATTATTATAGGGTCCGAAAGGATTAATAATAATAATGAATTTATTCAAATAACTTTTGGCTTAAGATAAATAAATAAACTACACAAAACAAAGTATAAATTAGGTATAATACAATACATATGCGTGACTCCTGTGTTTCAGGCGAGTAGGGCTAATAAAGTCTAAAATAATCACAACAAATTATAAATTAATCAAGGTATAAGTAGTTAAACAGAGACATTAAGAAAAATAACATGGAGAAATAAAAACTAATTTAAATCACTATTACAACTAATGTTTACTTTAATACACCTTTTAAAGGCCGGCAACGTGCTTGTGACTCCTCTGATGTTGCGGTTGTCCATGGGCGGTGGAAATCGCTTACCATGAAGCGATCCTTCTGCCCGTTTGCCCCCAAAAAAAACAGAAGTCATTAAACTTCTCTGTATCTTCTTAGGACATACTTGGAGGGCTCCCTGGAGTTTTTTTTACAGTTACTGAAGTTTACGGTATCGATATTTAATTTTGCACGATGTCTATTGTAGAAAAGCAGACCTATGAACCCAAATTGACGTAAAAGCACGTTTAATTCCTATATTGTGAGGGCAAACATCCTTCTGTCTTTTGTTAATGAATTCAGTGCTGTGTGCTGCTTTAATACAATGATCATTATATAACTGTTGAACTGTTACTACACTACAAGATTTATAGGTTAGTGGGAAAAAGAAAAGGACGGAAAGTAGACATCTTGGGAAACGCTCTTTGAGCTCTTTCGATTGTTAGCAACAGCCCATGAGGTTATACAGTATGTCAATATTGATTGACATAGAGCAAAGTAAACTTGTCTTAGTATTTTTGACACAGACCATCACAATATTACCTATTATTACATCTCAGTCTCATAAACCTGTATTCCCCGAAAGGTTAGGCAGACGTATTCTTGAGAACACTACTTACTAACTACGCATTGGGATCACTCTTCTAGATAGCTTGTGAAAAGTTGCAGCTGAGTGTCTCGTATAATTATCGTCTCAAGCTTGCGCAACAGAATAGAAATAGACACTATGTCAAACGCTTTGGCGAGGTTCTGGAAGATTCCTTTTACCTTTAGTTACCTTTATCCAATTCTTATGCTAGATGGTCAATCAAAAGACTACGGCATCGGCAGTTGATACGTTATGTCTGCATCCAAACTGCGTCTTAGAAAAAAAAACGTTTTTTTCCTCCAATTATTTGACAAAACTTTTTTTTCCAAAATTGGATAGAGGTCAGTAAAGAAATAGGCCTATAAACTACCTGACTAATATACAGGGTCAACGATTAATATCAAAATTCGTAAAAAGTAGTTTTATTTCAATTTCGGGTATTGGTAAAGATTCAGTCGTTTCAAATGAAAACCCGAGGAACACACCTCTGGTTATAAATTAGAGATTGTCAGTTGCTTTTTGAGTTGTAAAACAATTGTGTGTTACTTTTGATGTCAGGAGAGAAGCCGTACGCATGCGCGGTGTGTCCGCGCGCCTTCAACCAGCGCGTCGTGCTGCGGGAACATGTGCGCTCGCACCACTCCGCGCCCGACCGCCGAGCCAACGGTACCACTACCGCTACTACTACCACTACCACTACCACTTGCACTACACCACATGCTTTATAATCTACTATCAATTACACGATATAATATCTTTAATTTGAAGCGAAAATAG
Source organism: Acronicta alni (assembly GCA_964056405.1). Lineage (NCBI taxonomy): Eukaryota > Metazoa > Arthropoda > Insecta > Lepidoptera > Noctuidae > Acronicta > Acronicta alni. Next base: position 6,745,288 of record OZ043927.1, on the reverse strand, counting down.
CACATGAAACGGTCCACAAACATCTGTCATGGTCGTGACGAATTTCACGGATCTCATAGCCATGATTATAAGGCAAGAGAAGGCCATACAAAAAAAATTTTCCACAAATAAAACCAATAAATAAAATTCGAGCAGACAGATCACTAACAAGAGCATACACCTATAATACGAAAGCCAAACTATTGTAAAAATACCTTTAGCCAATTTGGCTTTTGTGTTATATATATTATATTTTGGCCTTTTATAAAATGTTTCCCAACAACAACGTTATAATTATCCATATGTTACACACATATGGATATAACGTTGTTGTTGGGAAACATTTTTGCGTACCATGAAATGATAATAATGATTAAGTTAAAATTTAAATGTCTCTGTTAAAACTAGGTGGTCCCGCATATTGCTGCGTAGTTTGCGGGCGCACACTGCATACTAGTGCAGAACTTGTGCAGCACCTCATACAACACTGTGACGCTAACACAGCACTTAAGAGACAACCCCAGGTGAGGTCTTCTTTAGTTAGGAGGTAATGGGTATGCCCATAGCCGAAGCTGACCAATTTTTAAGGGTGAATTTTTCAAGTTGGTAGCGATGGCCAAATCCGAAACTATATGGAATACCGAATCAATGTATCCGATTTTGATGAACACTAAAACTGCATCAATGTCACGCCTTCTTAAAAAAATCACCTACATAATATATATTTGCACCAGAATGCTCATTTTATAGAAATACTTTTAGACGGGGCCTCGGAAATACAAGAGGCGACGAAAATTGAAGACTGAACAGTCCCCCGTGACGCCGCGCGACTGGGAGCGCGCCTCACCTTCCCCGCCGCCTGCCTCGCGCTCGCCCTCGCCCTCGCCCTCCTCGCGCGCCTCGCCCGCGCCGCCCGCCTCGCCGCCGTCGCCGCCCTCGCCGCCCTCGCCTGCACCGCGCCGCCGCCGCCGCCGCGCCGCCTCGCCCGCGCCGCGCCCGCGCATGATCCACACGGAGCGGCGCCAGGCCAGCCCGGGCGCGCCGCGCCGGCGCCGCGGGCCTGGCCCGTCGCGGGCGGCGTCCCCGGCGGCGCGGGCGGTTCGCTCCCGCCGTCCGCCGCGGCACCCGGCCGACGACCTGCGCGCCATCCGTCCCGGCGCCGCCTCGCCTCCGGTGGCGGACGCGGGCGGGCCCTTCAAGTGCGAGATGTGCGCACTAGAGTTCCCGCGGCGTGACGCGCTGCTGCTGCACGTGCCGGTGCACATTTGACGAACGCGTTCGGGCGGGAGTCCCGGCACTGTGCCTACAACGCGGCGCGGCAAGTTTACCCGGATGAATCTCCGCTGACGACGCCATCTGTGATGTCCCTGTGAGCCTAAATCCTCGTCGCATGTTGGGTATGTTGGTGCAACTTTTCAGTGTGCGACCTTTGGCTAAAGAGACTTTAACCAGAAAATCATTAAACATTGTATTAAATTAAATCTTAATACCATACAGTTATGAAATGAATACTTATAATATTGTATAAAATATTAATATGAAGCCATTGTTTATAATTAATTATTATAGCTGTCTGTTCTTTTTAGTTAATAATTTTGTATGATGGCCATTCTTTATTCCTATTCTTCCACTACTATTTTTTTTTATAATAATATGAGATGAGATCACTAAATAAACGCAAGTTGTCAATAGATAAAAATTGTTCATTTATTTTTATCAAAGACCTGTTTAGAGGCTAATTTAATTGCACATTTTATATTGTTTGCCTGTAGCTCATATTAATTTACTATAGTAGTCAGCATATAAATAGATTCCAGTGTGATAAAAGATTATTCGGTTTTGGAAATAATGTAATTTAGAAATGTATGTTATATAGTATATGAAATTATTTCATCTCATACACAGATGCCAGCAGGTCAAGCTATCTAAAACTGACAAATTTTACCAATAGAACCGTATTAAAGTTTTATTTTATTACGTTTGTATTAAAGTTGAAAATCTATCAAAGAAATTTGACAGATTGGGGTAACTTGATGTGCGGGCCTCTGTACCACCATACCGCATATTTTCAAAAATAGACATGTCAAATTGTTTGCAAGATCATACACCCTGAAATCTATACATTTCACGTATTGTTAATTAATTAATCTACCTTCGGGTTCGAAGCACTCGATAACAACTTTCCTATTATTTTTTGCTTCACAGGGTTAAATTATATAACATTTTGAAATAGATGTAAATAGTTTCCATACGGAATCATCTTTAACTAAAGTGGAGAAATAACCGTCATTCCTGCCTACTGCAGTCTGCCCGACCGCCACTGTACAGTCAGCGTCAAATAGTTAGTGACACTCAGAGTATTCAAATAAATAGACGCAACCAAAAAGTCAATAATATCGGTACAAACAAAGTTTCCATAATGTTGTCAACATTATAGTCGCTCAAAAGGTCGAGACGTTTAAAACGTCATATAGATAGGTTCAGTCAAACCGTCATAAATATGGTTACAGTCATCCCGCCAATGGTATCCAAGCATTTTATGTGTTCAAAAATATGGAAAACCTTAGAAAAATAAACTTTACTGCTATACATTTTAAATACCTATTATTTCTCACATCAATTAATGTGAAAACAATTATACAGAAAAATGAAAGGAATAGTAGTAACTACTGTTGTCCTTTTCATTTTAAGCATGACGTCATAGACATGTCTTTTGTTTTTTAAAGGCTCGTGCATAGCCTTTTACGATACTTGTAAGCAATAAACAGCTGACTGAAAATAGATGTACCTAAACCTCATTGATAGTGAGTATGACTGTAATATTATATCCCATAGAGCTCTTGCTCTATCTATCTATATATTTTAATTATACACTCTTGTGCATAATTAAAATTTAAATGATTCAATATCATGATCATTTTATTTTAACAATGAACGTCGACAAAATTACTAGACTCGATAGTGCTTGCAAAAAAGAGGTGCAAGCGATTTTCAACCTTATTGACTATTATTCAAAAACCGCTATTTAAAACATAAACAAGGTAATAGAGTGGATGAATAACTAAAATTAAACAATAAAATAATGTCAATAAGGTCGATAATCGCTTGCATCAATTTTTACAACTAAAATCGTTTAAATTAAGAAATCCAACTATTGTTTTTTCAATTTTCTCTAGTTTTTGACTGCTTACTATCAGGCGGGCTGTGTGCTTGTTTATACATATCTATATTTATAGGTATGTATAAACAATATATACTTACCTATAAATATAGGTATGTAGTGCGAATATGGTTACGGAGACACCTTCCTCCCTCAAATATAAATTCGATGTTTTGTGGTGTCACTAATGCGATAAGTAGCCATATTTCTAGCTTGCTTTAGTATTGCACTTGACATTGATATTACTGACAGATAAATAGACATGCAATTACAACCCTAGATTGCCTAAAGAGGTTTTCGTCTTTGGGAAACCGTTTATTCCTATAACATGCTGGTTTATTTTTCTAATGTGTTCCAAATTTTTGAACTAAGTGTTCAAAAGTTTAAATGCTTGGATACCATTGGCGGGATGACTGTAACCATATTTATGACGGTTTGACTGAACCTATTTATATGACGTTTTAAACGTCTCGACCTTTTGAGCGACTATAATGTTGACAACAATATGGAAACTTTGTTTGTACCGATATTATTGACTTTTTGGTTGCGTCTATTTATTTGAATACCCTGAGTGTCACTAACTATTTGACGCTGACTGTACCAGAAAATTGAAGTCACTTACACGTTATAAAGACAGTAAAAATAAATATAATGTCAATAAAACTGAGAATAATTTATCTTGTTACATTACTGAAGGTGTATATCGAGTTTATTGTTGTATTATACAAATTGACTGATTTATTGATTAGTTCAATGTAAATTTATTATTAAGCTACTGTATAGTTATGTACATAAAATATGTATGTAAAAATAATATTTGTGACAGTTTTAAAGTTTTCATGATGTAGTGCAGACTAGTGCAAATACTGTATGTTTTGGGGTTTTTACGGTTTTTAATAATTTATTGTGATATAGACATTAACACATTCATTATGTATTGTGCCATGTAATGGTTATGAAAAATGTTTTCATGTCTTGTTTCACTAACGACAAGACATACCAAATCTGCAGTAGAAAAATCCATGTTAAATTCATCCTTTGAAGTTCCAAAATTTTATCAAGCTAGTATACAAAATTGTGCAATACATTCCCCAAAATGCATGGTAGTATGTATGCCTTAAGAAATTTATGTAAGAAATCTGATCATTGTTTCAAAATTTTGATCATTGCACATAAACTGAAATAAAACGTACTTTATGTACTACATTTTTCGAGTCTCTGATTTACTTACCCAACATACAATATATCGTGTCATAGTTACAATGCGATAACTAAATAAAAGCCATAGCCACTGTGTAAAGGAAACTATAATAGGTTTTTAACGAGAATTAACCTAACTACGGGGTCGAAAGATGTGAATAACAATTCTGTATTTAACCTTTTGACCTCCACGGACGTGTATAGACGTCAAACTTGCTCACGACGCCAACGACGGCATGGCACGTCAAAAATACCACTTTTTTTAGTTCAAAATACATACACAATTTTTTTTGGTTTTTATTTACCTATTATTAAATACTTGAATTTGTCGCTTGGCGTAGAGAACACGGATTTTCGTTTGACGTGGTTGTCAAAAGGTTAAAAAAAAACTTAAGAACGGCAAGGCGCTCTAATCTGGCGCAGCTTGAGCAGACCAGCGACGTGATCTAGTCGTGGGTAGCCTAGAATTTAATTATAATTTAACAAGCTGTTGCCCGCTGATTCACCCGCATCCTAAAGGACTAAAAAAGAGTAAAAAATTTAGTAAAAAAGTAGCCTATGTCCTCCAAGGTCTAATCTATCTCTGTATCAAAGGTATGGTCAGTTTATTATGGTGTATTAATATTTTTACTAAACATTAATGTTAATTCTGAAATAAATATTTTTGCACATCATATTAATAGCCAGTTAAACGTACGGTCGACAAAAGAGTTAAGTATATAGGCAGCTAATTAACATGTGTTTTGTTAAAGATTGTGTAATAATGTATCAATATATTAGTCTATGTAATGTATCATCAATGTAATGCATCACGCAATATGTGTCAAAACGCAGGTATTGTAAGCTGCTACACATCAAACCCTTTGACGGGTAATTATTTATATCACAATCTGTGTAAAGATACAGATTTCGTTCGCTACATGTGTAACAATCTCTTTTGTTGACTGTACAAAAAGTCGAAATAAAAAGAATAGGTATTGAGATTGTTTATGCCAGTTTGACGTAGTGTTACCAGCACGAAAATAAGACATCAATTTCAAAATTAATTAGCGAAGGTAAAATTCGACTGCGGGCAGGATCCGAACCTGCGTCTTCTGGTTACTTACACCAGACGTTATTTTATTCTACTTTATTGGGACATAAAACAGTTACACATTACAATTACAATATGACAGGATTAGCCTAAACAAAGTAAATTTACGTATTTATGGTGACGACCATCACCGTGGTCAACCAAATCTGTGTTTTGAAAGACATTTCTATAAGAGTTTACCATTTTAATTTGATGAAAAACTACTAAAGATAATTTACTAAATGTTGGCAACTTGTTAGACAAGTACACACTCCTCCCCGTAGACACTAGACAGAGAATCCTCCCAGACGCTCTCTCTCCATGTTCGTTTGTCTGCTTACAAAAATGATATTCTAAAAAGCCATAGTGAAATGGCAGACAGTGTAATTTGGTACCTATGTTTTAAAATATGTAATACTCAATTGCATCGCAGGCAGTGATAGTCTAGTGATATGACCATTGAACTGCCATGCCAAGTCAAAAGTCTCAACTTCGATTCTTCGAATCCAAGACACGCATCTATGACTTAGAAATCATGTGCGTAATAGGGCCATTTTAATAGATCATCTGTCACTTTTATACATGGTAAATCGTGAAATTACCTTTAGTCATTAATACGAATAATTATGTAACCGTAATGGAATTAAAAACTTTTTAACAAAAAACTTAAACCACCTTAAAATTTCGTTTTCAAGTCCCTGATCACAGACCACATCGCATTTAGTAGATCTGTCAACTGTCATGTCATGATGACACTGTGACTGTCTGTCAGTGATAGCACTGATATCTGACTGACTGACACTGACACTGACTGCCATCGTCATCATTAGGAAATTGGATTGGAATTATTAAATAATTTCATTCCAAAATTTAAAGCTATTAGAGGAGTTATTTCGCCTTACACGTAATTATTGCAACATTCAAATATTGATGGAATAAGCCAAGCGAACCCAACAATACTGGAACTCTGTTGAAAATACTGTATTCTTGTGTGTGGTGTCAAAACACTTATTTTTTTCGCAATTACATTAAACTCATCAGAACCTAAGAATATTTTTCATCAAAACGGCAGGACGAAACAGTATGCGTCGTGCCCGGGATGGGTATAATTATCAGCCTGTACCTAGAGTGGCAACAGAAGATGCTCTGGAATATGACAATGAGCGGATGGCAGAAGAGCTCAGTGGGAAAATATCTTCGTTAAAGAACATATCCATTGAGTTGGGCAATGAAGTCCGGTATCAGGAAAAACTATTACATGGTCTTGATGACGATGTTGACAGGAGTTCTGGCTTCCTTGGCAAAACAATGGGGCGAGTTCTGAGATTGGGGAAAGGAAATCATAACTACTATATATTTTATCTTTTTCTCTTTGCAATTTTTGTGTTCTTTTTACTTTATATTGTGTTAAAATTTAGGTGATGTGTTAATTTCTAGCACTACTATCCATAATAATTCATTCCTATGTATTTATGTAAAAATGTATTCCCTTGTAAATAAAGATCTTGACGTCTGTCTCTAGTTTATCAAATTATTGTGTGATTTATTGATTCATCAAGCAATGTTTGGTGTATAAACTCATGAGAAAAATAGCCCTGAATATTTAAATTTAAAAATATAACAGTAAAATTCAAAAATTTATTTTACAAATTATATTTCATACAAGTACAATATAGATCACTTAGAATATTACAATAGTCTTCGCCCATAGCAATTTTAGGAACTGAAATACAAAGCCTACAAGGTGTTTTTAATAATAACGAACAACATTGTGTTGTGTCTATGAGAAGGGCCACAATACCACAAGCATTTTGTAAATTATTTTTATTACAATATGCACTTAAATCATCTAATATAATTGTTGAAGGAATTCTTTGCCAACTGTGCAGTGTAGAAATGCTTTCTATTAACAAATCCAAAGTATTCACATATAAAAAAGTGATCATTTTCATGTAATGTTTGTTAGGCAAAGTGAAATCTTGGGATAGTTCTGGCAGTTCATTTAGTTCTTCTGATAATATGTAAAGAACTTTGCCATTTTTAGCACTAATTAAAGCTTCTTCAAAAAGTTTTTTGCGGTTTGTACATGAATCATCCAAATAAAGTGCACAAGAAGCATTATCCATCATTGTTTCTGAACTTCAGTTTAATAACCCTAGGATGGTGCTTGACTTGACAGCTTGCTGAGCAAAATGATTTTTTTATTTTTTTTTTACAAAGGACTGCTGAGAATACAGAATACAATCAGTCATCTGGATTGGAACACCAGACTAAGGACACAACAACCACAGAATAATGATGGATGGATAGACTCACAGACTACAAAAAGATAGATAGACTACTAATAATATCGTAGAATAATATTGTCATAGACAGAGGATGCACTTTCCCCTGTCTACAATATTAAAAACTGATTACCAAAAGAAAAGACTACTGATCATAGATCAACCCTTTATTACTGAACTGACTAACATCATTGTGACCAGATTATTTTTTACGAAAATACCGAGGAACCTCCAAAAAATACTGAAATAAACTGACTTACGCAGGACAAAATTTATCCTGTGTCTCAAATCAAATAAAAAGTAAAGATGGACCGTTGCGAACAAAGAAGTGAGGCCGGTTTATTAAACATGTGTGCACGGGCAGGTGCTGCCATCATAATTCAATATTACAAAAATAACGTTACAAATTATTAAAGTTATCTAATAACGTTATCACGATAGCATTACCAATTATTAACATTATAATAAATAATAATAAATTTATTTATTTTGGAACAACAAACACATACAAATAATAACTAGTTGAAGCGATGATAACCGCAGTAGTATAAAACTGTGTCGCGGTTATCAGCGCCCCTCTCCAGGTAGGGAAGTAATTAATTAGTTCCAGTTACATTATAACAAAAGATGCGAAGTTGAGAAATAATTAATTAACAAAGTAAGTACGGTATACATGTATATTGGGAGTAGAAGAGTGGTTGTGAGTGTTGAGTGTGAGTGTGTATGTAGTGTGTATGTGTGTGTGAATCTGCGTGAGGGATTGAGTGAGTTACACTTCCACTAGTTCCTCTGTCTCGTCATAGTTTAATTGTTTTAGCCATATATTTAACTTAATTTTAAGTTTTTTTCTAGTTAATGGATAGATATTAATTTTTTTATTTATTTTATTATACATTTTCGAACTAATGTGTTTAAAGTGACGACTTGCTGCGTCGGTTCTGCAGGCTTGTGTGTTACATACCCTATCAAACCGGCGTTTTGTTCTGTAAATACTCAGATCATAGGCAAGGTGTCTGTGTTTACGTAGAATAGTTTGTAGTACAAATAACTGTCTCACAGTAAGAACCTGGCACAAGGAGTAAAGCGCTGTAGTTGGAAAACGTCTCGGTTTCCTCGCCAGAACCTTAAGTATGGCACGCTGTCCGCGTTCAACTCGTAACATAGTCGTTTTGTGACTTCCTCCCCATACAACAAGGCAATAACCTATCAGTGATTGAGCTAGCGAGAAGTATATAGTAATTAAACTGCTGAAATCAACAACAGACCTAAGTTTCTTGAAAACATAAATAAGCTTTCTTAGTCGCATGACTGTGGCATCAATTTGCTGTTTCCATCTAAGGTGACTATCGACTATAACACCTAGGTACTTGATAGTCTGAGTACTCTCTAATTTGGAACAGTTACAAGTTGTGTTTGGTGTAAAGTTAGCACATGTGTGAGCACGAATTATCACAGGAATTGGAGGCTGACTAGATTTATTGGTTGAGAATGCAATGAATTTGGTCTTACTAATATTTAGAGTTAAGAGATTTTTGGTTAACCATTTCATGACATAACTTAGGGCCAGTTCTGAATTTATCTGAACCTCATTCCAATCATTTCCATGAATTATTAGAGCTGTGTCGTCTGCGTAAGTAATAATTTTGCAGTTGGGTAGGTGTAACTGACACAGCTCATTTACGTATATGAGAAATAGGGTTGGCCCCAAAACACTACCCTGTGGAACGCCAAAAGTGAGAGATTCTTCTCTACTTATGTAACTTGCTATTTTAAGGGACTGTTTACGCCCTGTAAGATAGCTACTGAATAAATCATATGCCGCGCCGCGAATGCCAATGCCATACAGCTTCGAAAGAAGGGTGGGGACAGAGACAGTGTCAAAAGCTTTTGAGAGGTCTAAGAAAATACCGATAGTCTTCTGCTTCCTTTCAAAATTGTTCACAATTGTGTCTGAAAGTTCTAAGACAGCATCGTCAGTAGATTTACCACTTCTAAAACCAAACTGATTTGGTGCTAAAATGTTGAATTTGTTGAGGTATTTGGTGAGTCTTATATTTATGACCTTTTCGAAAACTTTGGAAAGCGTGGAGAGTACCGAAATAGGTCTGTAATTTGAAACACTGTCCCTGTCCCCGGATTTGTAGATTGGGTGAACAATCGCGGTTTTAAATATGTCGGGAAAGATACCTCTTGAGAGGCACAAGTTAAAAATATGGACAAGGATAGGAATAATAGTTTGTCTCGTGGCTTTCACAATAGCAGATGTTATACCATCAAGACCAGCAGAACTTTTATTTTTGAGACCCAGAATAATGTTTTCTAACTCAGTACTATCCACCTCCAGCAACGTCATTGAGTGTAAAGAACAGGAGTGAAAAGAACTTAGATTACTGGAAGCAAGGGTTTTATAGGAGTCCGTTTGTTGAATTTTATCCGCTAATAGTCTACCTATGTTAGAAAAGTAGTCATTCGCGCTATCTACCGATTGAGAGGGATTTGCACAGCAATTTAATAGTTCCGAGGCTGCTATCCTGTTTTGGTTTAAGTTCGCGATTTGTTTAATAAGCCGCCATGTATCTTTAGGATTACTTCACTACTTACTACATTATCACAATATGTGTTCTGTCAGCCATTCAAATTCCGACGCGAAGTGTAGATAAAAAGTAATGGTGGTAGGTGTGTAGTGGAAAGGAAATAAGAGTGTTTCAAAAATAAAATTACTAGGTATTTGTTATTATTTATTATATTCTTTGATGTACAGACGCCAGAAAGTCAACATATACAAAACTGTCATCCCAATTGAATATGAACCTTACTGCTTTGTATTAAAGTTGAAAATCTATTAAAGAAATTTGACAGATTGGGGTAGCTGATGTGCTGGCCTCTGTACTTACACCAGAAATATATAAAAAATAAATGTGCAATTTTAATTTTATTTCAAAACCTTTGTTCTGAATTACTTATAATAATACTTATTTATCCTCACACTGTTAATGTAAGATAGAATGTTCTCTGCTTTCACAAAATGATGGTATGCTTTCAGTCAAGTGCCCTTTCACCCTTATGTAATTAAATGCAACATGCACAAGCGATGTTGCACATGCCGATTACACCATTGCCTCTTTTTGAACGTGTTTTGCCCCTCCACAGGATGTCCTGTAGTCCTGATAGTTGCCCCGAGGATGTCCTCATCCTCGGGGCAACTATTACAACAAGCGAACAAAATTATGAACCTGTGATACAATTATTTTAATACATAAATTAAAGTAATAGAAAAAAAAATTGACTAACCGATCATTCGAATCTATGGTTAGCTTTAAATGTAAACATACACCTTTATTAAGATCGTTCAAATGTTAAAACGGTTATAAATTTAGTAAAATAACGTCGCGTGTCAGAGTACCTAAAAATAGGGTAATCTATAACGCTTTATATTTGCAACACTTGTTGTGTTTCAATGGATAACCTCAATTTTATTTTGATTTATTGAAAATATTGGTTTCCAAGTTTACTTTTATGTGACATGTGATTCCGTCCTGCATTTTATCTCTTGTAGTTTGGTTTTTACACCATTTCACAACAATATTGTTGTTTCGTGGGACAAAAACAAAGCAGTGACAAACAAAGAAGTGAGGCGTAGTTTCTTTTTTGTTTGTACTTTGTACAAACACAAATTACACACGTGTACGAAACTACGCCTTGTCTTGTTAGACCAGGGGTCGATAATTTTTAAAACAAAAAAAAATAATAGGATGAAACCCATTAGAAAAGGAGGGGAATATTTTAAAAATGAATGGAAAATTAATTTACGGGCGATCTGAGGTCGGGAAGGGGATGGGGGTGAGTTTTTAAGGGTTAAAAACGTTTTTTCTCGATTTCCGGCAAAACTAAAAGTCCTATCGAAAAAAGTCAAATGGCAAAGTTGTTGGTATGTACCAATAAAAAGATCTAAAACTTTTGTATTTACACTTTTTTCACATAACCTCAAAATTTATGTGAAAAATTCAAAAAACCAAGTTTTTGGTTTTTTATTTTTATCTTTTACAAAAAAATTTTTTTTTTAACGAAATTCGGTGAAAAATTACCTTTTTATGTCCCAAATACGCTGTAATTTATTTGATTAAAAATATTTATTTTTTCACCTTATTTTGAATTAATATCGAAAAAGCACCCTAATTTTCAATCGAAAATTCACCCGTCAGAATATCAGCTTTTTTCAAAAAGTTGGTATGTTTTCTGTTCGTTGAAATCTCTAATAAATCATCTGCATGATTGGTGATTAATCGCTATAATAATATCGTGACACAGACAATTATCCCTCTCGAAGTATTATTACTTTCATTAGAATTATTATGCTAGCAAGAATGCCTGGTAGAAACGCAATATGAACTAGGTTCCTAGCCTATCATGGTTGTGGCGAATGTCTGAGTATAGAAATACTATAGGTACCTACTCAAATGCGATTTTAGGGTTTAGGTAGGGTAGGGTTTTGAGATTGCAGATGTAAGGGTAATGCAAGGTAAAGCTCCATCATGATTCACGGCACCCTTAAAAAGGCTATATTTATTCATGTGCATCACTCAAGTAGGTATCAAGAATTAATAGTCAACGTACACGCGAATTTTCAAACTACAATAATCAGATAATCACTTTGTTAACAATACAAAATATTCGATTGTATTTTTAATGTTCAGATGAATTAAAAAATAACAGGTTACAGAAAAATAAATAATACGAAATAATAATTTGTGGATCAAATGGATAAATGCCTGTTACAATCAGATACAAAATTTAGTTTAGGCTCAATTTCCCTTTCCCGTAGCGTCCATTTCCCAAAATGCTCTCTTACCGTGTCCCTTTCCTACGACATACATTAATTGTTAAGCTACGTGTAGTCGTAGTTATTTCAAAGATATCTGTTTTGCTCACCCTACCTAGCTGGTTTGAATTGACAGCTATGACGTCACAAGATGACTGGAGGTCAGTCCTAGGTCCTATATTATTCTTAATTGAAACATGTAACCTCTTACGTATACTTGTTTGCGTTTGTTCCCGTTGAGTTACACCATTTTGTGTCATACTGTTACCCATTGGGAAAAAAATTACCGATTAATAACACTGTAACTCAAAGCCACATATTTCTTTCCCTTTGAGTGACAATGTAACTCAACATAACGCTGTGTTCCCGTTAAGTAACACCTGTTTGGGTAAAATCGTTGTTGAAATACATTACTGAATTGCACACTAAATTTGCTCATCAAATAAATCAATTGTTATTACTTATATACACCTTCTTGGTCTTCAGATTCGGTATTATTCAGATTTGGTTCTGGCACTCGTCGGCCGCTGCCGCGGCACCGCTCGTTCGTTGTGATCACAGTTCTAACCTAACCGATATCTGTATTTTGCTGCTCAATCAGTAATTTTGTCGCTCAATCAGTATTTATGATGCGCGGTTTATTATATTCCTTAAAAAACATCCTAATCATGTCACAATAAAAATGTAGGGTAGCAGTATTAAATCAAGATGTATTTCAACAACGATTTTACCTAAAAAGGTGTTACTTAACGGGAACACAGCGTTATGTTGAGTTACATTGTCACTCAAAGGGAAAGAAAAATGTGGCTTTGAGTTAGTGTTATTAATCGGTATTTTTTTTCCCAATGGGTAACAGTATGACACAAAATGGTGTAACTCAACGGGAACATAGTCTTGTTTGCCACCTTAGTAAAATGAAAAAAAAAAAAAAAAAAAAAAAAAAAGACAAGCTGCACAACTAATAAAATTATCTACATCTTTTAAATTACAATTTTCGACAATATTTTGCTGGGGTAAGGCACACTCGTATATTCGTGACATTCGCCACACACAACCAATATTCGGCGCAGTCTTGCATCTATGATTTCAGTCGAAATCATAGATGAAATAAATTGATGTTATGATAAATGATACGTTTAGGTAAACGTATCATTACGCCGGTATGTATAGGTATAGGCATAAAGTATGTAAGAAAAAAACTATGTCGTATCGTCGCTTCATCTTTAATACTAAATAAAAAATAAAAATAAATGATATTATAATAAAAACTTTAATTATAACTAAGTATACCATTATATTACAAAATTGAAATTAAAATACTAGTACCTATACATCATTCCTTACACAGGGCTATATTTTCTATTTTTAGGCAAACTGACGAACTGTTTTTGATCGAGGATCAATTATTATAAAGACAATTGATAATCGACCCTCTGGAGAGTCACGGTGAATTAATCAAGTAAAAAAAGTTATTAAAAATACATATTAGTATCACTTTTCAACTAAATTTTTTTAAGTCATGTAAAGATCTAACATCTACTCATAAATTTTAGTTATTTAGGTAGGTATACCATTTTTCCCTTGGTTTATGACTTGATTTTATGCAAATCCTTGAACACACATTTATAGAAACAATAGTATCCAATTAAATTGTATGCAGGTAATGATACCCTACACATAGAGACATAGGTACCTACACTGTTTTGCCTCAATACTAATGTCAGTCCAATAAAAAAGGCAAAACAATTTGATACAGGATAAACAACTAGAGGAGATTGGCAATCAAAAAATGATTCTTATGTCGAACATTAAAGATGTTTATGTTGTTTACACAATACTAATCAAAGTAGCGAAAGACAAGCGTAAACAAACACTAGATACCTACACAGTAAGTTTTTGCGCCGGTCTCTTCCTCACCTCTTCTAGGATACAGGCGTGGTAGTATATTGGGTTTCTCTCCTCATTCTCTATTTATTGTTGAAACCACAGATTTAATAATATTATATGTACACACGGCTACATCAAGCTATTGTCACTCAGAAAGATTAACAATGTGAAGTCAGATTATACTGAAAATCAAAAATATTAAAACTAGACAGTCCAGATTTATGGCCAGTTTCAATATCGAATCTATCAGTAGATTTCCTTACTATGGATAGGATTTTGACATAACGTCCATACAAGTAATGTCAAAATCCTATCTTCTAGTAAGTCTACCGACGGATTTGATCTTGAAAACGGCCGTTAGTATTTGTTGGCATTTCGTCGTTCGCTAAATTGTATGCAGTATTTGATTTTTGTAGTAAATATTTAAAATGAAGTTGTAAAATTAAATCTAAAATTTAATATAATATGAATTTATATACACATGCGAAACGTTTATATTCAATGAACTTCAAAAGTAATAAAATAAGTAAATTACAGCAACAACATTACTCATACCAGTCATACCTATCACATAATAACTAAGGCTAAATGAATGTAGCTCAAACTATCAAGGTCAAGTCAGACAGAGGATAAGGATAATTAGATCGCCGAGTTGCTGCATTTCCAATTATTCAATTACTATTACTATTGCGTATTTTCGCAAATATTTCAGTCAATTAAATTACTTTTTATACTCCATGATCTCTTAGATCTTTTAGACTCAATGATCAAAGTAAGTAAAAAGTATCATGGCAATGAATACCTCGTCAAACTGGAAATACTTTAAGGCTCATACTCAGAGACGAGTCTAGGCGTAAATTTACACTTCCATTTATGTCAAATATCAATACAAATTAGATACATGGAAGCTAAGTTTAGTATTCGATTCGTCTCAGAATCTCAGCCAATCTTTATAACAAAATTCATTGAATAAAATATTATCGATTACAAATTAGACATTGTTTTGAGTTTCTCAATCGGAACATAATTATTGTATTGTAAATCTATATAAAATAAAGTATAGCTACACAAGATATTATATCGAAACCTTACTTATTTATCACTATCTGGTGAAGCCTTCAAACTGTTGAGCTACACATAACTGACATAGTGGCTGATAAATGTACAAAGGCTAGCACATCAAGCTACCACAATCTGTCAAATTTCTATGATATATTTTCAACTTTAAAGTTATAAGGATGATTTTCAATTGGCAAATTTTTTTCAGTTTTGGATAGCTTAACCTGCTGGCGTCTGTACGATGTAATAATAATATTAATAAATGTACGTTAGAGATCAGCAGCGTCAATAATTTATTTAGAATGGTTTTGACTAAACCGCAAAATGCTACAAGCATTTTTCGGTTTAATCAAACCTTTGCTTAGACAAATAGACATAACCCAATTGTATATGGGACCATCATGAACGACTAGTCTATTAAATAAAAAAAATAGTAATCGAAATCGGTTCATAAATAAAGTATTATGCGCGCACATGCATGGTTAAATATATACCGATAAATTATTAAGAACCTCCTTTTTTAAGTTAAATATTGTTAACAGAAGTTACTATGAAAATCAAGACTACAACGATATACAGTTGTCTTCCACGGTATATAGTTGGTAACATGTTGTAGATTCTTATCTAAAGACAAAGTCTTCTATTGTAGCATTAATATATATTATTATAAAGTAAATTTAGTGAACTTTTATAATAGACAAGAATATATATGTATAATGAATGTTATAAAAGTTCACTAAATATACTTTACGGAAAGTCGTAAATGCGATGTTTGTTTTCCGATTTTTATACGTTCGAAGAATCAAATGCTCGATGGGATCTCGGTCCGAAAAACGATATTCCGATTTTCAATACTTCGTGTAAACTGCTAAAATTAGGATTCCGATTCAGTTAGTATAATATTCAGTTACTTAGATACCTATATTCAAAATCTATAGTAACGTTTAATGTAATTTGAAAACGTCTACTTTGTTATACCTATTTTGTGTATTCATATTATTTTTTTTGTTTTCTTCTTCATATATACCTGCGTCGGGTACCTACAGACGCCAGCACGTCAAGCTATCCAAAACTGTCAAATTTTCCCAATTGAATATGAACCTTACTGTGTTGCGTTAAAGTTGAAAATCAATGAAAGAAATTTGATAGATTGTGGTAGGTTGATGTGCTGGCCTTTGTACCAATTACTATTGTATTTTTGATGTTCAGAATTAATATTATGTCGGACTTTTTGTTAGTCGTTCTATTGAAACTCTGCATTTTGAGAATAGTAATTATAAACGTTATGAATATTGAAATTTTGAACTATTCTGAATTTAGTCCGGTCAATTTAGACATCCATGTACCAAAATTTCGCACCCAGCTGAAAAGAGTTATTCCCAGTTGTCCCCACCGTCTTCAAATGGGAAAAAAAATCCCATTTGTCACCAGTGGTGACGAAGACTGTGGTGACAACTGGGAATAACTCGCTGAAAATTGGTAGGATTGTTCAAAACACGAAATCTAAGAAGTCTTCATCGATCCGATAATACCTGGAAAAATATTTACTCGGGGCCAAAGATGCACACGTTTCCACGCCACCCTAGAGGTAGTGTACTTAGCGCGTGTTTTTTAATGTGGTTTCCCCGGTAGGCCTATTCCACGGATCTGTGGTGATTCTGTTTAATTTGAAACTATTGAATAATTAAGGTTATTTAATGTATTGGGCATTCTAAGATAAACAGGTATACGACTCTAGCCAAGCAGACAATTGAATAGGAGAAATATGTTGCTCAAGGTTACACTGGCATATAAAATGAGGGACTGGGATTCTTTTTACCCGACATTCTCATATTTTTATATGCGTAAGTTACACTGACCAATAGAATAATATTTTTACTTATATTACAGCCTCAGTGATGTAAATACGTGAACATATTAGGAGTATTACAACTCTTTCAACTTTTTGAATTGTTATATCTCATAAACGGTAGCTCTTAGAGCTCTGCCTCACTAGGCCGCCATGGCGACGTCGCCGGCGGCGCAAGTCTGGCTACTTCTGGCAACCGATGGTCGCCATGTCGAGTGGCCATGGCGTCTCGATAGTCATTCGTTTACCGTCGTCAGGAATGGACGTAGAAGAAATTGCACTTCTTTGTTATGTACGTCGCAGAAAAATGGAAAAAGAAAAGAAGAAAAAAAGGAAACTATGGGTGCATCCCTTTAATTTTTAAGTTACGATCGGCATAATCATTTGATGAACTATCCCACAAACAATGACGGTTTTGAATTTCTATAATGAATCTTTCACTATCGAAACTCATTTTTTTCAAAATCAAATACAAATAAATATTTGAACGGGCGTCCAAAATGGCGGCTGGCCAGCGACTGAGTGAGGGAGGTGCAGTTTACACGTGTACATTATAGTGGCAACGTCGTCAGGCCGCCAGAGTAGCCAGAAGCCACCTAGGGAGCTGTCGCTTGTGGCAACGCTTCCAAATTGGCGACGTTTCCAAACCGTCGCCAAGTGAGTTAGGTAACATACATTTCAATATTAACTGCTTGGATACGTAGCCGGCGACGTCGCCATGGCGGCCTAGTGAGGCAGAGCTCTTAGGAAAAAAAAAGTATATAGACATTTTTTGTAGATCTACAATAAAATTGTTGTCTGGGCTAATTTTATGATAAAACTTACCGTTTTGCTGAAAATCGCAAAAAAACCTTTGACCCCGAGTAAATTTTTTTTTTAGATATCGGATCGATAAGGACTTTTTAGATTTATAATGGTGTTTTGAACAATCCTACCAATTTTCAGCTTGGTGCGAATTTTTGTAACTTCACTCCTATTTTTCGGTCTAATTTAACCAGACAAGATAAAAAAATCGGTATTTTAAAATTCGTATTTGTGACTGATGGAATAAAGTTTTTCGTATTTATGTATTGTACCCTTTTTTAATAGCTGTGTTAGTAAAAATAATTTTAATGTTGAAAATTTATCACACATTTCATATTTTGTTTAGTTTTACAGGTTTATTTTATTGATTTAACATAGTCCTATTGATTCAACGTTTAGGCTTCTCATAGGTTAAGCACCAAAACTTTTAGGTAAGTCTAAAATTAACAAAACGAAATTGGGGTCAAACGCAAACCCCTTGTACATTATATTGCGTCATAGTTCAAACTGCATAATAATCATTTCATATACACACATTATTAGAAATAAATATTTAAGTATATGTATATCTGAAATACAAGTAAAGAATATTTTTGTTTAAAGGAATTCAGAAGTATGTGAAACAGCTGCAGGAATTAGGAGATGAATGACTACGTCGTACACCCATCCAATGTGTCCCGGGCTTTGATAACAATCACTTCTTATGATTGATTTACTCTGAATAATGATAAACACTTTCCTGGTTTATCAAAAAACATTATTCCTGAGCTTTGCTAGCCTCCGTTATTGACTCATACTGCTCCTTGTCAAGTTCAGTCATTGTTAAACTGCCATCAGGCAACATAAGTACTACTCTTCGTGTTCCACCTGTAACAATTAAATCAAATTGATATTTTAAGATGCATTATCTAAAGGGTTTTAAAGTCAGTGAAATGATAGTACTTATATTTATCTAATATCTAATTGCTACATACAGGCTTATATGACATCTGGCAAGGAGGAAATTACCAGGTGTACTCTTAGCTGAACTACTGGTAACTACTACTACAAACAGCTACTGCAGTAATTAAATAAAGCAATATAGTTACAGTCGGAAGTTCGCAAGTTTGATGTAGATAGGTATATGTATAGGTAGAGGTAGTACAAGACTGACCGGGGGAGGGCAGGTCGGCCTGCAGCAGCTGCGCGATGACTTGCGTGGCGTCCTCGCCCGGCTCGCCCTCCACCTGCACGGCTACCTGCTGCAGCGCCGGCGCCGCCTCGCCGCCCGGCATCAGCTGCGCCAGCTGAGAAGGATCGATCGCCAACACCTCCTGTGGGAAATACTCACTTGAAGCTACTGAAAGGTTAAATACCCAAGTAGTATACGGGGTATCCAAGCTAGGGTTGTCAACCGTACTATAATATGTAGTCTTGTACTGTATTTCGGGTCTGCGTACTATATACTGTTGAAGAAATGCATAGTACGCATAGTAATTTTTTTTTAATGTAACAATTATACGTATACCATAACGAATTGAAAAAAAAAAAAAGAATCCTGAATTCATTCAATCTGCCTGTGAAAATACACTGACCTGTCCGTCTTCCCTAGTGACGTACATGACGTCACCGTCGCCCTCCACAGCGCCTTCCACGCCCTCAACAGCACCTTCTACGCCCTCCGCCGCAACAAGTAACGTTTGACCAGCTTCGTTCTCACCCGCAACCTTTTACAATTGACATTTCATGAATAACTATGTTCCGTACTTAAGGTAAGAATCGGTTAAGTAAGTATTTCATAGAAAAACTTAGTTCGACCTGGGAATGGGACCCAGCTCACTTCTACTTCCAACGCATCAGTCGCGCTTACGACCACAATGCTAATGAGGAACTCTTTGAAATCATAATAAAAGCATTCCTTCCACCTAAAAAGCCGTATCTTTAGGTACTTATAGTGTATGGTAACAATACCTGATAAAGTACTCCATCTTCTCCTCGAATCATAATGGGCGTATGTCCTGCGTGTAACAACCCAACCTCCTCGCCATCGTCAACCCCAACGCCTCCTTCTAGCAGCTGTTTTACAGCACTGGCTTCCACTTTCACTTCCGTCTATAACAGAACAGTAATTAAAAAACAAATAAACGAAAATGACACTAATGGGAATAATTTGAGCTCCTGAACAATATTTTCTTGTGTTCAATAAATCTAGCAACAAAAATAATTATTAAGATATGTGAATTTCCCGTCTATGACGTGTTGGGGTCATTATCTGCAGTGAGGAATTATTCATTAGAGGCAAACAGTAATATACTTACACCATCTTCGTCTGTGAGTACGGGTAGTGAGGGCTGAGCGCCATCTCCTTGCACCAGCATACCTGTCGTACCACCCGGGGACATTTCCACCTGACAGCAATTATATTGGTGTTATATTTTTGTATTTTTTGGAATTTTCCATGCTAAGATTTTAAATTTATTTTAGCGAAGGAAAAATTCGACCGCGGGACGGATTGACGTCGTAAAAACGTAATTTATTAGCAAAATTCGGCATGGCGTGTGGGAGTCGCGGTGGCTTAGTGGTCAAAGCGTCTGGTGTACCTAACCAGAAGACACCGGTTCGAGTCCTGCCCGCGGTTGAATTTTTATTCGTTAAAATTGCTTTATACCCTATAAGGTTCAGCATATACATATATTGACGTTTATACATTTAAAATGGTTCATAGAAGGGTTTCTACCCATGACAAATGACAGCAAGTCACAGTTTGCTGAGAATAAATATTAAAAGTAACCTTCATGAGCATGGTGGCGGCGAGCGGCTCGGAGGCGGGTGGCGTGGGCGGCGCGGGCGGCGGCGACGGCGTCGGCGGCGGAGTGGGCTCGCCCTCCGCCCGCGCCAGGCGCCGCCCCGACAGCGGGCACAGCGTCAGCTCGCGCTCCGGCGACGGCGACGGCAGCGGGCCCGGCGACACCGGGAACGGGTCCTCGATGCCGTCCGACGTGTCCGACGACGCGTCCGACTGTAACCACACACCACATACACACCACATACACACCACATACTACAACAACGACACACACGCGCTAGCGTGACGGACCTACTGGTGTGCCCAGCCATACATAAGGATTTAAATAATGGATACTGAAAGATAATGACAAAAAATAGAGTTGATCATCAAGAATATAATAAAAAAAAATGTTAACCTGTTCAAATTCTACTGCAACAGGAACCTTATCTCGGATACGTACGATGTTGCCGCCGGCAGTAGCCACGGAATAGCCACCGCGACCGCGGCCCCGACCCGACCCACCGCGCCGCAATAAACTGTCACCCTGTGCAGTCAATATATTCATTATAATATGTACTATAGGTATATTGTTGAATCCCTGTTAGTCAAAGATCTAAACTGTAACTAATAATATTTTTTTTTACCAATTAGAAATAACTATAATAGTTGTAACAACAACAACAATGAAATGACGTGTACACAAGATCAAATGGTGTGACTTACGCTAATATAATGTTCAAATTTACACTTTGAAAAGTGTAAGAAGCTAATAATAAAAAAATACATAAATAAAAATGCTATTTTATGTGTTTTTTACCTGAGCAAGTTTCTTATTGAGTATGGTAACAGGTGATTTTCCTTCAGATCCTTGGCCTGTAGGTCTTTGGATTGTGCGCTGAATGATCTTTTGCCCTGATGGAGTTATTATGGTCTTCTCTGTCACTTGTTGGCCTCCTGATCCATATGTTTTCTTTATCTGTTTTAGTTATTATTTACATAAAAATCTTAGTGCTACTAAATAAAACAAAAAAACGATATCTTCAATAATTTAATAATAATATTACCTGTGATGTCATAGGTGTGCGCACTGGGGATGTCTTTTTGGTTTCTTCTAATTTTTTCTATAACAAAGTGTTGATATGAAAAACCACACATTTACTTGTAAAAAATAATCATGTAATACTGAAACACAATAATACCTGTTTAGCTGCTAATATCTGTTTACGAATGACCTCTTGATCAATGTTTAGACCAGGCCCTAATTTTCCAGGTGAATCAATCTTCATAATTCCTGAACTCTTCGACATTATATAAACACCTGTTAGAGAAATATATAAGTTTACAGGGCATCCATGTTAAAAGCAAAGCCAGCACATACATCGCTGTTGCAACCTCAGCGAATTCAACAATCTCATACCAAACAATCAAATACCTGTAGTAAGGTTAGGCATATGTTTAGGGTCAACTTTAATGACACCCTTAATATTCGGCATGCCCTTCCCAGCGAGGCCGAGTGATTTCACCAGCTCAGGGTCCAGAGTGGACTTGGGCGATGATTGGCCATTCAGCAATTTCTTGTCAGCTGAAATGTTTACTAGATTATTTTATTATTATCAGTACTGGGCCTTGCTGTTTGATTTATAATTTAAAATATATATGTGTATACATAACTGATTTTACCAACAGAAAATAAGCTCCTAAACAACATACTCCAATTATCAAAACCACAACCCCTTGTAATGAGCAAATTCTGAATGCAAATTATAGACAAAATACAATTAAATGAACTGTAAAACAACAGGTGACAATGCCTTTAGTATTAGTATACCTTTAGTAGAATCAGGGTCAGAGTAATCCTCATCTTCACTGGATATTTCTTTCTTAACTTTCTTCGCGGCTGGCTCCCCATCGTCAGCGCCGCACCACGCTTTCACTTGATCCAAGGCACGAACCTTGCTGGTGCGCTGGAGACGACTGGAAAAATCAAATAACTTTATTGACATTCTTGGCAAGCAACCATACAATATTTTTACTTCTTTTTTATTCCTCACTTAATCTTTTTTAAATCTTAGTAAGTCCTATCTTTTTGTATATTTTTGGCATTTTCCATGCAGGAAAAATTCGACCTGCGGACGGGCGGAATCCTGCCCGCGGTCGAATTTTTCCTTTTCTAAATAACTTTAGTAAGTCCTTTTTATTACAATGGCTAAGCAATACCGAATACAGCAGCGAAACGGTTATATAAAACATATCTACCATAAACTGCAGAAAAATATGATGTTATCTTACCCAGATGGTGTAATTGCTGGACTATCAGACTTCTTGACCACTTGCTTGACAACCTGAGGCAAAGGTGTGCTTATTTGTTTCACCTGGCAAATAAAAAACAAATGATATAAGGCACAAAAAATATTAAATAAAGTGTGTTGCATATAAAATATTAACTTTGTACCTGCACTGGGTGTTGTTGCTGCTGCTGTTGAGCTCTCAATGCCTTTAACTCTTTCTGGCGCGCGAGTTGTTTCTCAAACGCTTCTAATAGATGTTTACACGTCTCCATATTTTCGACTGGCTCCCATGTATTCTGTTCACTACGAAAAAAATATAGTATAAAGGGGACAGCAAAGAATAATTTTAGAGATAATTTTCTCTCCAAGACTGACTGATCAGCTGATTACGTTGTTTTGTGTGTATTAAAGAATTTTTCTAGAGTTTTCCGTACTCTTAAAACAGCTAAACACAACAAGTTGTTAGTTTTGATAGTAATTATGTCTCTCCTTCCATCAGTCACCAAGTATATTGAAATTATTATGTTATCAAAACTAAATAGGTACTAGTTGCTCATTATTATAGATTTCTTTGTTAAAGTAAAATGGCGTAACCGCAATCATATCATACTAGTTGTATCAGTATAATTTACTTACTGAGGATATCCTTCCCATTTGAGCAAGTACTCGTATTGCTTTCGGCGCGGGTTAAAGCGCTTGGCTAAGATCTTCTCGACGACATACTCGCCAGCCTCTGTGGGATCTCCCTGCCGCTCTGTACGACGCGCAATACGTTCTTCTGGGGGCACGCGCTCTTGAGCATTGCGTACAGACTCGTTCAACTCCTAACAAGAGGAAAGAAAACGTAAAATAACGCAAGATAATAAAAAAAAAGAATATAATGTATGACTAAATTTTATATAAAAAAAAAAAATACAAATTTCCACAAACACGCACATTTCCGTAAACAAGCACTAAGCATTTAAGTAATGTATGTATGCATGAGATTGGTGTTAGGAAAGCTGGAAATTAAATCATTTATAATGTGAACTATTTGCGCAACTAATTGTTATTATAACTACTCTACTAATTGTGTAGGCTAGACATTTTACCAAAAATAACATTAGTCTTAAGTTAAGAATAAAAAAAAAGTACCTTAGTTTTGTTAATATTATGTGCTATTGGTACTTTCTGAATGCCCTTCAATCCAGGACTAGCCTTAACAATACCATCACTTTCCTCCCCTGAGGGCTGTGTTTCAGAATCCTCCTGCAATAGTTTGTTAGCAATGAGTGTTAAGAATAATGATGTCATAAATAATTTATTTTAAGGATGGCATAGGTTCTTACTGGTTTCGCTATTTTCCTTGGTCTGCCACGCCGTTTAACTTCAGGCTGTACAGGTGTTTGAATAGGCACTAACTGATCTTCAGTCTTAACCTCCATCTGCAATGTATAAAACAAATGGGTTTTAAAAAAATATTCAAATATAAATAAAAATGTAAAAATATATACTATAGCTATTTATTATAATATATCACCAGTTTTTTTCCTTTTTGCTCGGGTCCTACTGGTTGTAGCGTGAAGTTAAATGTATAAATAGTGGAAATATCATCTTTGGAGCCTGAATATCAATATATTATTATACAAAGCAACTGCTATAAAACATCTGCAATCCAATTTCTGGGTAATACCTACATCCTGAGGATAGACTGGTTGTTAGGTTTATTGGGCTCCTGACTAATAATGATTGTCATGGATGCCTGCATGACAACCAGGACTGATGGCTTTCCATGCTCTCCAAGGCACAGAGGGGACTCAATGTATTAAGAATGGTCACCCATCCACAGACTGACCACAGATTGAGCACAGCTGGCAGATCAGTTGATCAGCATATTTAAACTTAGCCAAAAGCCCCTTGACAATGGAAATAATGAAACAATATAAACAATGACTTACAACTTTAGCATGTGCAAATTTGGACAGGCCCTGAACATTTGACCCAGCTGTAATCCAGGCAGTCCGCTGAGCCTCTGCCATGCGACACCACTGCTGGTAAAGCTTCCAGCTGTTGTCTGTGTTAACTGTAGATCCATCACGGACTGATGAGCATTTCCATAAGAGGAAAGCCCATACCTGAGCTTTGCTTTCATTCTGGTGACCAAATATTTCTTTTTATATCAACATTATAATGAAATTCTATAATTTTGATTATGAATTTTATTAAATAAGTTTAAACTCGAAAAGATTTCAAATCAAACAAAAGAAAAAATAACTATAGGCAGTACTAAACATAAATATACTTACACTATCTCTAACAGGAGATTTTCCTGTACAGTTATTGGCATCTTTATGCTCTTTGAACTCCTCAACAAAGTGGAATGCCGAGTGACATTGGCCACAAACCAGGACATCTAGTGTTGCCATTTGCTCATGGGCCTCTATAAAGGATCAAAATTTATAATTAAGTGATATACAGAAATAATTAAAGCTGATCATCCCTGTCATCAATATCCATTATAATTATAACAGGCTTTTTATGTTCCTTAATTCATTAAAGAACTATAAGCCTCCGGAGGATCTTAATAAATGCTTTTCTATTGTGACTCCTGATTTCCTTAACTGGTATATCAAACTATAACAAAATATTCCTATAGATACTTACTGAATTCATTCAACAATAAAATTAATCTATTTTTGGACTAAATATTTTAATGATAAATAACAACTTGGGGTCATACCTATTGCAATTGAATTAAGATTAAGAAAAAGTATAGAGAACCGCGGTAATTGGTCTGTCACCTTAAGGAGAGAGTTGATTTACCTTTTAGAGCTGTCGGGTTTTTAGCCAATTCCTCCGGGTTTCCCGCCGGTACTTCATCCGACGGCGTCTCGCCTTCTTCGACAGAAGTCATTATTACTTGTCAGATGGATCTACAAATGGAGTGCGAAATTTGTAATACCGTAATAAAATGATAAAATCATAACAATACAATCTGGTTTTCACATACATCATTCGCAGATAACCTTAATACAGTCAACACCGGCAGATTCCCGCCAACTCACGTCATCTATCTAATAAATAATGTCAAAAATAGTGCTTAAATCATTTTTTTTGTAGCTATCTTATAATATCAGAATGGTTAAATTAATAACTCGGAGTTTCAATAAATTTACTATTCAAATAATTCAAAATATTTGAACTCCCGTGACACAAATCAACACTCATTGAATTACATTGCCATCGTAGCGTTAAAATTAGACGCTTCAGTCCTATAATAATTTAGTTATGAATGTATGGTTTTATTATTCATTCGCATAATTACAAAATAAAATAGGTATACGATCAAGACAATGTCACTTACCAAAACAATATTTTTTTTCTAAATTATTGAAACTTTTCAGAGAATACAACGCAAAACGGAACAAATCACATCAACAATCGAATCTGTAATGAGGATAAAAAACGTTTCGCCGACACGCTTGGGCTGCCACCTAGTGATCGCCGACATATCTTGTTCTCTTTGCAATCATTTTGATTTTCAGCCAATCCTGAGGCACAGTCCAATTATATTAGCCTATCAAAATACAGCACTTAACTACACACGCTATAACAAACCTACTGTTTTGTAGACGCCACTAGTTTTGGCCGACAATTGTACTTTGCCACCAAGTTTCACCGACATCCTTTAATATAGTGCAATATTTCTTTAATTAATTAGAATTTCACAGTTTTATGAGTCTAATTACGTAAAATACTTTGATTTAAACATATGGGATGCAATGAGTAAAGTAAAAAGCTATAATTGAACTGAAACAGACGTATAGGCTCGACTCTGTTTATCGGCCTGTTTCAGAGTTATTGGAAGAAAGGCTATTTAACTATTTTTACTGCATTATTTCATAATCTTTATTCGGTAGGTACTTACCTATGTATTGGCTTAAATACCAACTAAATTATTATTCTTTTAGTATGAACCTACCCATGTAAGTGTATAATTATATACGTACAAAGTCTTAGAAATATTAGTTAGATTATGTGTATTATAGTTCCACGGACCTGCACAGTTCACACTTGACTTTATTTTAGTTTACAATACTTTTTATCTTTGCTCTGAAAGAACCCGAAACATTTAAATGCCTAAAGTTTACCTTTTTTGATTGCTTTTTGTAAAAGTAGGT
The DNA here is from genome assembly GCA_964056405.1 of Acronicta alni. Taxonomy (NCBI): domain Eukaryota; kingdom Metazoa; phylum Arthropoda; class Insecta; order Lepidoptera; family Noctuidae; genus Acronicta; species Acronicta alni. Next base: position 6,717,959 of record OZ043927.1, on the reverse strand, counting down.
ACATTTTCACAAAAAAGTTTTCTATCGAAAATAAATCTGAAACAAAAATCAGTATGTACCAAAGATATTTAAACGTCTTTGTACCTACTTCATATCTAATTAAGCGGTGTCTATTACCTCGAGACCCTTGCGTAATGGAAACCAGAAGTATCTACCTACCTCACCTACATAATCATCAACTCTCAGAATTACTCAATATCCGAAGAGATGCGCTTGATAATGTTGTACTCTTCAACATTAATAACTTCATAGAATCAATTTTATCGCGTTATATTTTTATATATTATTTTTACCCTTTACAGCGTCCATGGTCACGGGTAGACTCCCCACAAGTCTACCCGTGACCATGGACGCTGTAAAGGGTCCGAAACGTCGGGATTATCAATATAATGCGATAAAATCCGTAAAATGTAGTTTTATTACAATTTTGAAAGATTTTTAATTTCAGTCCAGTTTCATTCCTCGTGGTGTAAAAAATAATATTTGAAAAATTGTGGATTTGGTAGTTAATTAATTTAAATGTCATGGGGTGTACATTTTCGAAGGATTTCAATGTTTTATTACTTAGTAATTTCCAAAAAAATAAATTTATTTGTTTTCCTCGAGTAGCCAGGAGCAAGTCCACCCTCTGGTGCCGGCTTATCGTTGAATTTTGGGACATGTTGTATATAGATATAACCTTTGATTATATACTTGTCTAGATGCCACATTGACACGTACAGAACGGCCCAAATAAAGTCTACTAAAATTGGTAGACTCTCTTCTCACTTACGTCAGTGTCATTTGGATCACTTCAGGGTGTGGAGTTCTCGAAAAATAATTAATTATGTCGGTATGTGCTGTCAAATTGTGTCGCAATTATGTGGGAAAACCGTATAATTACACTAAGATCACATTACATCGGTAAGTTTTGTTATTTAACCTCTATTATTTTATGAAAACATGATTTTTCAATTCGTTAATTTGTAGGTTCGACAGAGTAGCCGGTGTTGTCAATTTATTACAAGGGAGATTTGGCGAAACTATGGGAGATAAAATGCAAATATCAGTCATCATCTTTCGATCAGGAGAAAATTTTATTATTTTAATAATTACCTACATAATTTATTTGATCACTAAATGATAACTTGCCTTCACAAAATAAATGAAGTCATTCACTAAATAGTATTTTTGTTCGTTCTTTCTAATATTTTGGGTTTCAGATTTCTTAAGACTGGAGAGACATTTCGTGACATTTCGTGTCCGCTGTATAATGCAGCGGACACGAAATGAAATATAAAATAAAACTATTTCGAAAACAAATACAAAGAGATGGATTTTGATCTATAAATTGCTGTATATATTTTTTCATTGTATTTTTTGTTTTTATTAAAATAAATAAAACACTAATCTATAAAATAATTACTTAATTCAGCCTATTTCGTTTAACTGTCATCCCATTAAATAATGGAGAAAAGGTAAGTTAATAATTTGGAGCAGGCATCCCTAAACACGCACACCTTGACAGTTTGACTACAATAAGTACACAAGCGGTACTCACACATATCACGCAATTTGGCCCCAGTTTTCGCGTGTCGTTTGTTTGCATTGCTCCATCTAGACAAGTATATAATCAAAGGATATAACACTATAACTCTATTCCAATCAAGCGTGAAAACTTGAAACGAATGAGTGAATGATTTTTCATTCGATGGAATAAATTTGATTAGGAGGTATATATTTATTAACCAACTTAAATTTTCGGTTATACACACATACAAGTTATAATAGGTCAAATAAGGAGTAGACATTATAAACATGTACTTGGCTTCCTTTGCAATCTAAACTTGGGGATGCCGTCTGGACCTTGAGTGGCTTTTGGTTTCTTTGCATCGTTATCGACCTACGATTAATAAAACGTATTATAAAAATAATCCGAAAAACCTTAAAACCAAATTATAAAACAATTTAAATAGCGTCCGCCAACAGCGCATATCACCTGTAATTCGTCACTTCCCCTTGACTGGCACGCGGCCAGCTCCTGGCTCATGTACACTTCAGTCGTTCGTCAATGACTTCGAATGATCGCAATCTGTCAAAAAGTACAGCTTGAAAAGAAAATTAATTTTATCTTTTGAAATTTTAAAACTTTATAATATATTTATAAGCAGTAATACCGAAACCTGAATTCTGCGAGTTAATAAAAAGGCACAAACTGCCAAAAAACGATATTACAGACAATATTTTAAACTCCCCTTGCAGTTTTTAAGACTTGAGGTTTTTAAGCTGCCACTCTACAGTTGTGATTGAAATCCAATTCAATATATCTGGCACTTGATTAGCATAAGGTGGCTGACAATAATGTTCAACAATTAGAAAGCCAAATTGAGAATCTAACATTGGAAACTATTGATTCCATTACCAATGACGATTGCCAAAAAGAAATTAACCGCTCAAATGAATCGAAAATAAATACAAATTAAAGGGAAATATTTCATGTCGATGATAACTTTAGTTGTATTAATAAACACAGGTAATATAATATCTAATTTTCTTCCTCTGATCCTTTATTTAATTTTCTGAACATAGAATTTAATAATTTCGTTCAATATTTTTTTGATATTTTATTATTGAATAATGAGGTATTTGTCGTTTAACCTTCAACGCCAGAATCATGAAAATTATGGATTAAAGTAACAAGAAGAAACATCTGGCTACCTAAGAAAAGCTCAAAAATATGCAGCAAACACTTTCATAATAGTTCTTTAGTGAAGATAGGAAAGGAAGAAAATAGGAACTGAAACATGTTTTGAACCAAAGGAAAGAATAAGAAAAGTTCTAAATTGGTACTATTTCAAAGACAATAAAAAAAATATAATATGGCTTTGATGTTTTATTTCTAGTTATAAATAACTTAAGGCTAAATAAGCCCTGTAGGTAGATAGAGAACATACAGTCAACCTGGGTAACTTTGTCCCATTATGTAGATATTTTTGTGTAGTGTGTCAATATTTTACCGATTATTTTTTAAGAATGCGGTTTTCTGGTGGGTTTTCAATGTCTTGAATTTATATTTAGGCAAATTTGTTAAGATAAACTGCATAAATCCTCCAAAATTGTAAAATTATTTGTGGGCCAATGTTATACTGAGACTGGGGTAACATTGCCACCATAGAACCCAGCAAAACATTTTTGATGTATTTTTATATTTTTAGGCTGTGGATAACTTTGGCTTTACTTTTAATTATTTAATAATATATCACCATACCTACGGCGCTGTTTTCACCCAAAAAGAGGTAGTTTTAGGGTTACCAGTACAAATAAATAAGATACATACATCTGAAAATCACCTTTATTTATTTAAGTTCGAATTTGGCTTTTAATCAGTCTTAATTAATTAAAATTAACAAAAAACTATATTTTCTAATAACAAAACAATTAAAATAATTATGTAGTCAAGAAACAAAATAATTAATATTGAACATGCAGACCATTTTTCAATCACCCCATTCCATGTACAGAAAATGGTCTTCGATCATGTAAGAATCCCCTCGTTTTATAATATTCTTATCATCTATATAACTAACAATGCTAGTTTGATTGCACACTAATAAATCAGGTTTAGAAGGCCACTTCCATCCTTCAAATGTCTTCTGCATCACAGAAATGGTGCATGTTGGGCCTTCCGCGCGTGTGATTCGACCTGGGAAAAGACATTCTTCATGCTTAACCACACAATATCGGCCACCGCTTTGTTCTTTGGTTTTCTTATTTCTATTGCCATTGTCTACTTTCTCCAATGTCCCTTGATGAACTTGATGAACGGCCAAAGTTACCCAATTTAATACGATATTTTACAGAACAAGCTAAAATCAAGAAACCCCAGAAAACAGTAACTTACAATGTTATAGTTTTGTTGAAAAATCATTATTTAGGACTGAAACTTAATTATTAAAAGCTACTTACCCTCACAACAAACTTTGAAGTACTCAAATGGACAACTTTAAAAAAACGTTACACTTCTGACTTGCTAACACAACAATTTCAAAGTTATGACAAAAAAGTTGTGTTGACATGTGTCAAATTTTGCCGCATATTTTCGTTCAAAAATATAGTAAAGAAGTAGATGATTCATAAGTCACTGATATTCAGCATTTTGTTTAAAAATAAAAAATGATGAAATAAAATATGAATTAACGGGTCAATGTTATACGGAAAGCTTAAGTTACCCAGATTGACTGTAACTCTCTTCTGGCGCTGTCTGGTAAAAACTAAGATTTGGGGTAAAATAATTTAAATGGTAATCCTAAAGTTACAAGTACCTTTATTTTTTGTCCCGCTCAGCGACACGCTAACGTATAGTCTCTATCTTTTCTCTGTCTACGAGATTACCACTTCACTAAAAAAAATGACATATTACAAATTTTGTTCGAAGTAATTACTTATTTTTGTTGAAATTAAATTAAAAAAATGAGTGTAATAGGAAAGCGACACGAAGATTCCGACATCAGAATTTAGTGCAGTGAAAACGAAATAAGAATGAAATCGACGATTATAAGTTGAGTGATGGTTTGTTTACAAAGTTTTCATTAAATTTTCGTCTTCAGAAGGAAATATGAGTTTGGCCTTCATTCTTTACTAACCACATGATAGAACCTTTGATTATAAACTTGTCTAGATGCCACAGTGACACGTACAGAACGGCCCAAATAAAGTCTACTAAAATTGGTAGACTCTCTTCTCACTTACGTCAGTGTCATTTGGATCACTTCAGGGTGTCGAGTTCTCGAAAAATAATTAATTGTGTTGGTATGTGCTTTCAAATTGTGTCGCAATTATGTGGGAAAACCGTATAATTACACTAAGATCACATTACATCGGTAAGTTTTGTTATTTAACCTCTATTATTTTATGAAAACATGATTTTTCAATTCGTTAATTTGTAAGTTCGACAGATTAGCCGGTGTTGTCAATTTATTATAAGGGAGATTTGGCGAAACTATGGGAGATAAAATGCAAATATCAGTCATCATCTTTCGATCAGGAGAAAAATTTACTATTTTAATAATTACCTACATAATTTATTTGTAAATGAAGTCATTCACTAAATAGTATTTTTGTAATTCTTTCTAATATTTTGGGTTTCAAATTTCTTAAGACTGGAGAGACATTATACAGCGGACACGAAATGAAATTAAAAAAAAAAACTATTCCGAAAACAAATACAAAGAGATGGATTTTGATCTATAAATTGCTGTATATATTTGTTCATTGCATTTTTTGTTTTTACTAAAATAAATAAAACACTAATCTACAAAATAATTACTTTATTCAGCCTATTTCGTTTAACTGCATAGAGCAACACGGGCCACCGGCCGCGGCGAACCGGAGGGGAGTAGCCATACGCAGGCGTTCCCCTCTGTCAAAGTACAAGTCCACGCGGTCCTATGCGTACAATAAAACTAGTTTCAGCTGCACTACTCACTAGACTAAATCTAGTTGCGCGACTGAATAGACGTCCTAAAAAATACCGAATTGTTCTGTTTATTGCTGCAAAAAGAGATCTGCCACGTCAAATTTACAAAAAGATGGCGTTACCTTTCATATGTAAGTAATTTTCAATCACATTATTACTATTTACTTCTTATAAACTTAAAAATTACAATATTATAGTTCGTGTTGTTTCGGATTTGTTTACCAACACAGGCCGCTCGCCCTCATATAATATGCGGATCGGTCGAGCGACTGATCCGAGTGTGTTTCCGAGAAGTCGTTTCTCCGAGCGATAGTGTTGTTACCCGTTTGTTTGTAGACAGTTATCGATAAAAACGGCAAAGGCAAAGTAGTCTATAATAAAGGTACAGAGACATTTTTGAGAATAAGTTTTCTGATTTATTTAAAATATTATATTGTTAGATTTGTTTTAATATACATAGTTTTATAATTAAATATATTACGAGATATATTACATAAACACTACTTACGAGAATGAACACATTTTATTAAAATTACTTAGAACTTCGACCATAACATTTTTTTATTTATTTATTGCAGGTTTCCTAAAGATCCAAATTTAAGGGATGCATGGAAGAAATTTTGTAATAACAAGCAAACCTGGATTTCCACAAGAAATAGTGTCATTTGCTCAAATCATTTTAAGACCTCTGACTTTCAAGTGTTGGCAAACAATAGGAGGAGATTAGTCGAGGGCACCAAACCAACTCTAACGCCAGATTGTATCTGTTCCGTAAGTTTTTTTTCCATGATAGGTGTGTAGGGACACTGCTGACACTTTCGATTTGTATACCTGTATTACTGTACTAGCGCGGCGTAGCAGTTGTCGCCCCACACCCAGTCAGTTAAGTCGTTCGTTTATAAATAATACTAATGTAATAAGTATATGTACCCGGTACTAGTAAAGAATATTTATATAGAAATGTGACCGAACTTCATTTAACATTTCCTTCATCTATAAACCCCACAGGTATAAACATTAAGTTTATTGGTTAAATGATAAATATTGTAGTACTAATTAAATAAAGTCCATTTTTATAAAAAATATCTACCTTTGTATCACTTTTTAATCCTAATTTCCCTAACGGAGTTCTTGAATTTATCGATAATGTGTATCGACAGTTGTACAACCACGGCTGTTAGCAACTTTTCAGTGTAGTGGCGTCACCGCTATATACTGTTATGACACAAAATGTATTTAGGTGTGTGTGAAATTTGTTACTGTGTTTTCTTTTTGTTTTGTGTGAGTTTCGTAGTGACAGACGATTGTTTTTGTGTGGGAATTTGAGAAAGTGTGTGTATTGCAGATTTCCCCCCGCAAAAATTGACAGACAGTTTTGTATCCTTTAAAATCGCTATGGCTACTCCCCTCCGGTCCGCCGCGGCCGGTGGCCCGTGTTGCTCTATGTTTAACTGTCATCCCATTAAATAATGGAGAACAGGTAAGTTAATAATTTGGAGCAGGCATCCCTAAACACGCACACCTTGACAACTACAATAAGTACACAAGCGGTACTCACACATATCCCGCAATTGGGGACAGTTTTCGCGTCTCGTTTGTTTGCATTGCTCCATCTAGACAAGTATATAATCAAAGGACAGAACATTTCAGAACAGTAACTGTAACTGGAGTCGAGCTCTTTAATTATAACATTGACCGGCTTCTGGTCATAGTTGGTTAACAATTATTTAATTTTTATACCATATATTATTCGACTGATTCGACTACATCTCTCCATTATAAAATTAATTAAAGTCTGGCAAAAAAGAGTTAGACGCGGTGACAGAAGAAACTAAAACATATTACTTGTGGCAGCACAACACTACATCTTTGGCAGATGCCAATAGTTAGATGAATTTAATAAAACTGTCATCTTTATACCGGGTTGCTAGTACGAAATTCATTAGATTCCGCTGCAATATTTTGTTTTCGTCGGTTTTCGTGCTCATTAATAAAACTTTTCCACAGAATAGAAATATGAACAGTAGGGAAGCTACCTACAAGCGCTCGAAACGGAACACTCACACAAACTTGCGCATTTACGAGGCCCCTAAGGGATTTTCGCGGTGCTGTCAGTAGCGATTGCCCCGTCACTACTAACTAACTTGGCTTCATCAAAACCAGAGCTATCATATTATTTTAAGCTTCGTGCTGATTTTGAAAGGTAAGAATGATTTAGTTATTGTTTGTCAAAATGTAAATTAAAGATGGCGGCTGCAGTAAATTACAACTTTTTCGTCATGGGTGTCGTTTTCATGGTTTTTGAGGATTTTGAAGCCGATAGTGCGGTCAAAATGTCAATCCAAGATGGCGGCTGCAATAAATTATTAACTGTTTCGTCATGAGTGTCGTTTTCATGGTTTTCGAGGGTGTTGAAACCGATAGTGCTGTCAAAATGTCAATCCAAGATGGTGGCTCCAATAAATTATCAACTTTTTCGTCATGGATGTCGTTTTCATGGTTTTCAAGGGTGTTGAAACCGATAGTGCTGTCAAAATTTAAAAAACATAGAGCAGTATTTTTTTTTAAAGTTGTTGTTTACCTTCCTCCCGAATAGTAAAAGTGGCGTGTCGTAGCAGACGAAAATATTAACGCCGCCCTTTTTTGAAGTCGGCTAAAAATAATAAATATTTTTTGTGTAACATTTTTGAGTCCCAGTGTGACCAGATTCAGTATTTTAATACTTTTCAGTATATTTTACCGACTTTTTCAAATATTAATATTTTTGTAGGTCTATTGCCAGAAGTCGGTATTTTTGGGTATGTTTTGGTTAAGAAGTTAGTAACATCATAAGCAACATCGGTTCGGTTCGATTGTTTCACGATGCTCGCGAAGCATTGTTCGGGGATTTCGTGAACATCAATTATCTAAATAGACCCCGAATTTACAGATAGGACATGACAGGCAGGCCGCCACCTGCATTGTAGGACTTTTAAACTATGCTATAAATAATCTATAATGTTCAAAACAAGGTTTAGTTGTAGGAATAGGGAAGTAGATAGGTACATTCAATCCTTTCGGGTATGAATTACAAATAGTATCGATTCGCCCAATAGGTACCTATGGTTTGTTTAGGTGAAATGATTTTTTGCTCTACTTATCTTTGGGGATGTTCTGACCAAAATTCGGGAATTTCCCCAAATTAGTAATACGTTTAAAGCGCATTTTTTGTTTGTTTTCATTATATTTGACGCATCTCTCCGGTCAGCATGTCTAGCTTTCAGCAAAATTATTTGGCATAGTGGGATCTTGGTCAATAAACAAGTCCTAACTTAATAAGAAACAGCTTCTTCACTGGAGGAACAGTTTTCTCCTGTTCTCCTGAACACCCCACAACTAATCTGTTAAGGGCAGGTAAAGCCGATCGTAAGATGTCAATAAATAAAAAAGAATGCTTTTTTAAGAATAAAGCAAGGTTTATAGATGTAGGAGTTTGTAGGTATCAATTTTTTACTTACTCGAAAATAAATTTAAAATATAACTTGCATTTATAGCGATGATTGATGATGACTATTAAACTAAACATATTACCCAAGAAAATCAGTATTTTTAATAGTATATTTGCCCTGCGTAAGTCGGTAAAGTTTAGTATTTTTTGGAGGTTCCTCGGTATTTTCGTAAAAAATAATCTGATTACACTGTTATGTCGGGTTGCCACACGTACTATTTATGCGCCCTCAATTTATCCACAGTCTTTTTTGTTGGGCTTTAGGGGATCGCGTGAGTAATGTGCCTCAGTAAAAAGAGTACATGATGGTTTAATAATTAATTCAAAACATCTTACAAAATAAAATAAATATTTGTGATAATGATTTCTTTTTTCATTTTGTTTCACAATCCCTACATTTTTATTTGCTTTGATGATCCGTGGTTAAAAAAGGTACTTACTATTGATTTATGGTTTCGATTATCATTCATTAAAATAGTTTTGGACGAACTCTATTTTTTAGTATTATAATTTTATCTGTGACCTCTGCTCATTTCGTGGGACGCTTCGCGCACCGTGTGATTTATTTTTTCGTATTTCTTTGTATTTGTCACTAAACGGTGAGAACATTTCGGTATTGAGTAAAAATCATTGAAACCGATATTATTTTTAAATTCTGGTATTTTAATTCTAGGAAATGTCGGGCATAGCAAGTGCACGTTTAGCTGAAGAAAGAAAAGCTTGGCGCAAAGACCATCCTTTTGTAAGCGACATGACTATTTGTTATGAATGACCAGTGATTTTATTGTTTATTCAGTATATATTTCGTAATGAACAACATTGTGTTTTTCAGGGTTTTGTGGCTAGACCTATGAAAAATCCTGATGGATCTTTAAATCTCATGACATGGGAATGTGCGATTCCTGGAAAAAAGGGGGTTAGTATTTTCTAGAAACTTGAAACTTTAGATTAGCTTCAATCTGTAAATTCAATAGCGCGTGATCAAAATAAAACATAGCCAATGTTACTTCATGTAGATTTCTATCAATAAACGAGTTTTTAGTATTGGATCACAAGTTTCAGAGATTACCTCATACAAACAAACAAAATAACAAAGTTACCTCCACTTAATTGTATTTATTGATACTATTACATTGAACGTAAAAAATAAATAAAGTGGGTTCAATAAATAAACATCCCTGAACCTAAAAATATATTTTTGGAAATATTCTCTGTTGGTCTGTTGGTTAGAGGTTGGCACAAAAACTACTGAATAAATTTTATTATTTGTTGAAATAAAACAGAAATCAATACTTGTGCTACACCTTATAAACTGGGATTTTCCTTATCTCAATTAGTTGAATCAAACCTGACATGGAGCTTGACCTCTGTTGTATACAACCCCATAGAAAGCACTGCAAAAGGTAGTATACACATTGTGTATATATATAAGATGATTTTATCTTACAAAACATTATTTTTAAAATTTTTAACATATTGGCAAACTGTGGATGTAAATTTAGTATACCTCTCCTAACCCAATGGGGAATACAGGCCTGATGGTAATATGTTAAGTTAATTTTATCTTACAGACACCATGGGAGGGAGGTTTATATAAGCTGCGCATGATTTTCAAAGATGACTACCCATCGAGCCCACCAAAATGCAAATTTGAACCGCCACTTTTCCATCCCAATGTTTATCCATCAGGGACAGTCTGCCTTTCATTATTAGATGAGGAAAAAGATTGGCGCCCTGCAATCACAATCAAACAGATTCTCCTTGGTATTCAGGATCTGCTCAATGAACCTAATGTTAAGGACCCAGCACAGGCTGAAGCTTATACAATCTATTGGTAAGTACATTCTGAAATTCTAATGATATTTTTAATATTAATCAAATTATCAACTATAAAACAAAAATATGTTTGTTTTTAACATAACTATTTCTTTTACAGTCAAAATCGATTAGAATATGATAAGAGAGTGCGGGCACAAGCACGAGCCATGGCAGCTACAGAGTGATGCCATGACATGATAACATAACTGGACTAATTGCTATCAACTTGGTATGTTGCAGAAAGCTGTTAGTATAGATTTAATCAGTTTTTTTTTAATATACTAGAAGCTAATTAAGTCAAAAGAAAATTCAGTGAGCATTTGGACTGAATTATGTGGATTTATACAACTTTCTGCAAAATAACATGCAAGCTAGTTCATAACAGTCTTATTGTTGAAATGTTCATTGACTAAGTATTATGTATTATCTTTGAATAATTCAACAGTACATCTGATTTTATTATTATAGAGATTCCAATAAACAGCCATTCATTCTAATTGCTTTTCACATTTAAGAATTAATGGTTACTCATAAAGCTCATTTTATTTATTTGTAAAGTATCTGCAATAACTACACACTGACTATATATGCTGGACATTATATAACATATCGACTGTGAACTGGCAACCGGTACATATCAACTTTACAGGATGAAGAAAAAACATGATAGCATCATTTATACAGCATCTCATGTGTTAAATAAAAATACGTAGTTTTTAAATATTTTTATTGCACATGTAATTAAAAATGAGTTAGGATTTCTTGCAACGATGTGGAGTATTAAATGGTATAAAATGGCATTAAAAAGTTAAATCCTCAAAAAATTGAGATAGGACCGGTTGCAAGTTCACAGTCGATATATGTATGTGTCGCCCATGTTGTATTTGCATGACTTATTTGCAAATCAAAGTTATTGTGAAGACCTACACCAATGACATTAAATAGGTAGTATATAATAGTGATAATAGTGATTGTCCTATAATTTCATTTTTAAATATTTTTGTATTTTATGTTAGTAACACTTGTTAATAAATTTCTCTAAAGTATCTGTAATTTTAAGACTTCTTCTCCATTCTGTTTACGTATTAAGTATAAGTATGTGTCGGCCATCTTGTATTTGCATGACTTTTATTTGCAAATCGAAGTTATTGTGAAGACCTACACTATAATTTTTAACTATTTTTGTATTTTTTATGTTAGTTAAACTTTATAATAAATTTCTCAAAGTATCTGTAATTTTAAGACTTCTCTGCACTAATTGCCTTTAATTCAACCTCCTAGCCTTTTCTCTTATTGCTAGGGTTAGCTTCCTGTTTAACAAGTTGAGGCTGCATGTCAATACTTTACATGAAGCGACGAACAGTTGAGCGAATTGGTGTGAAGCCTCTCGAGTCCTCGACATGTGGGTCTCGGCATACCTGGACAAAACTAGTGTCATGTTCATTGCACATGTGCCGAAACTGATCTACGCGAAGGGTCGACTTGAAGTTGTGCAGGTAATCCGAAATACGTCTACCTAGGGCCGGAACATTCAGTTCGGTCTCGAGAAAAAAAGCTGACAGGATTTGGTTGGGTTGGGCAGCATTTGGCAAACTTTGCAGTGTTCGCGTTGCCTATAGCTAAGTGCTTGAAGACGAAAGTTTTTCAACCAGCGCGTCCTACCTATGATGACACTGACAGTTGAACTGGTCCAAAATATTAAAATTGTTCAGCAAGCGATGGAACTGGATGGAACGAAGCCAGCAAACGTAGTGTGGGAGGTCCCCCAGCCTGATGTACCGACGATCTCAGGCATCCAACGAAACCCTTGTTCCCTACCTACCTAAAGAAACGTATTTTTTTATGTGAGTTACATTTTTAATTCGTTAGAAATGCATACGTATCGATGACACGTTATACTTAAATACTACCATCAATAAAAGCTGTTTATCAAATTATTATGAATTTGTGTCACCGCGAGCACCTTGCGCGCGCGCTGCACCGCTTTGATCCTATCATATTCTGCTGACTGGGGCACACCACACAATATGTCAACTATATTTAATTGTATAACTTCGGTGCGACACTAACTGCGACTACGACCACGATCATCTTCAGGCGCGCCTCTTCGCTATTGGTTAATTATCGTTTAACCGGTATTAACATAGATCTTTTGCCTACATTGTTATGTTTGAAGTAGTCTTAAATTCCAATAAATAAATAATCAAAATCATGATCCAGATTCCAGCTGTCCCCTAGTCCCTACCTATCTCCCAACAACGCTCTGCCGAGGTCGGGACGAGTCCTCCTAAGGTGATGTTGCTGAATAATACGTAAGTGCTTCTACTGGTATCTATACATGAGACATGTATATACGGTGCCTCGCCACAAGGTCCGGTTAAGTTATTAAAGTTGCTTCAAACAACATCAGAAAAAAAAACAGTAAAAAACAAATTTCAAATTTTACGACGGCTTTACGTGCCTCGGAGCGCTACGTGCGCTCCGAAGCCGTCGGTCCCAGTTGTCATAGGAACACCTATGATAATCGTTAGTGGTAATCAGAAGCCCAAAAAGCCTGACAACCAGTCTAACCTATATCTATAGGTATCAGTATTACCTAAAAATTGGGTTGCGAAGGTCTGATGGCAGTCGCTTCGTGTAAAATACGTATACGTGTAATAGTACTAGGTGATCCTGTTTAGGCATGGTCTGTGGGCATCATGGGTCTTGGGAATGGCGAGTTTTTTCCAAAAAACATTGTTTTTCTTTTAATCAATTCGGAGCAATCAGTCTTGACTTGATCTTGACTCACAAAAAAAAACGCTTTCTCAAAAATCCATCTTTTTTTCGCTGTTAGTTTGTATTTACAATAAAGGTATGGGATAATGGTAGGATGATGATGATTTACAATAAATATAAATCTTTAAATAAGGAAAATAAAAGTATAAGTACATACCTACCAAAATAAATAAATGATTGATCTGATCATGAATCAAGATTCTGATGAATAATGATTAAATGATATTTATTTCTGTAAATAGATCTTTTAAAGACACTTTTACAAGTCAAAATATTTTACATAATTTTTAAGCTAGATCCGGCATTTCCTAGCTGACGATCTCTGAGAAGAAACGCCGAAACAAACTCAGAAATCCAAACATTGTATAGTAACAAATATGTGTCTTACAATATAGGGCAAAGTCTGAAATGGCCTTTTGAAGAAAGAGCCATAGCGGCTTTGAGTAGACCAGTCCCAACTGACGGCACGCATGCATCAGTCATTGTGTAGCTCAACCAGGGAGCTCAACAACCCGTCGCACAACGATACCAGATCAGAGGAACATTTGCGTAGGTCACATAAAAAAAGGCTCAAAGCCACCAGACTATTCAAAGCTGAGTATGTATAAGTAGCCTACAAAGTAGGTACTCACATTTACATTTTATTGTCAAAGTCAAATATTCTAGTTCAATTAGACCATTAAAATAGCACTTTTGAAAAGTCAAACTAGTTGCACGGTTCCAAAAAGTGGGTCTTATGGAGAAGAACCGGCAAGAAACTCCATAGACACTCTTTTCAACAAAAAAATCATGATTACAGTGTTCAGTATTACAGTCTAAATCTGAATAGTTCATGAGAACAATGCAGTTTGATGTGTACAAATGTGTTGACGTTCGGAATTTTATTAATCTAGCATAATAAACAGAAAAATAAAAGAGGTTGCCATTGACAGTAAGAGCTGACCAGCCCCGACAGACGGCACTCGTTCACGAGTATGACGTGCGTATCGGCGTCGTTCGACTCAACCATGTTGTAGGGAATAAAACGACCCGACACACAACGCCACCATCAGCAGGACATTTTAGTGAGCATGACAAGCTCAGACCTCTAGGCAACTGAAGGGCACAATGTAATTTTAAGTCATTATAATGCATATCAACATATGCAACATCAATGGCTGCACGACTCTCATACTTTACAATTCATGTTTTTACAAACAAAGATTATTAAATTGTATAACGTACAGTAAAATTATTGATTTACAAGATGTTCATCTTGTGGAGTTGGACCAGCATTCCGCCAAACATTTTTATCTAGAAGATAATCTTCCAATTTTATAGTAAGCTTGCCTGCACAGGGTAGACTTAATGAATTTTTTGAATTTGTTTTCTGTAAGTTCTAAAATTGCGTTCGGAATTTTATTATAAAATCTAACGCAGTACCCTCTAAAAGAAGTATGAACTTTAGCTAGACGAAATTGTGGCTGCATTAATTTTGATTTATGTCTAGTATTATAATCATGCAGTTCACATTTTCTGACGTACAAGTGCAAATTTTTTCTTACATATAAAATATTCTCATAGATGTACTGAGAAGGCACTGTCATTATATTTATTTCTTTAAAGATTTCCCTGAGTGAATCTCGACTACGTAGGTTATAAATAGCTCTAATAGCTCTTTTCTGCAATATAAAAACAGATTCTATGTCTGCAGCGCGGCCCCATAGTAATATTCCGTAAGACATAATGCTATGAAAATAACTAAAGTAGACTAGTCTTGCAGTTTCTACATCTGTAAGTAGTCTGATTTTTCTAACTGCATAAGCAGCTGAACTCAGGCGTCCTGCTAAAGTTCTAATGTGTGGACCCCACTGAAGCTTTGAGTCTATCCTGATTCCCAGGAAAACCGTTTGGTCGACAAATTCAAGTTTATCATTATTTAGTATAACATCGCATTCCATAGATCTTACGTTAGGTAGAGCAAACTTTATGCATTTGGTTTTCTGCCTATTTAATACTAAATTATTAGCTGTGAACCACTCATGGACCTTAAGAAGTGCGTTATTTACATCGTCAGTATTAGGTATACGTCTGTTTAGTTTAAAAATTAAAGAAGTATCATCCGCAAATAACACAATCTTCGATTGATCCTCAAGCATGTAGGGTAAATCATTTATATACACTAGAAATAAGAATGGACCTAGAATGGAACCCTGAGGTACGCCCATTTTCACCTGAGTGCCGGGCGAGTTAAATTATTAAAAATCATAAGAAATCGATCTTTTGAAAATCGTTTCAAATGGTTGCGATCCGATCCGCGGTCATTACGATTCACAAAATCGGATCGACCTTAAAAAAAGCGCATCCCTAAATTATATATTTTATGACAACTTGACACAAGTTTGACATTGACTGAGTCTGACAGACATTAATTTATTAATACGATTTAAAAAAAACTGTGTTGTGTTTTGAACTTTAATTTTCTGCTATTTTCGTGGTTTAGCGTTTGATAAATTAAAACTTGCCATTTTGTTTCGTTTTGTCAACTGGACTAATTGTTTGGGAACGGGATAGAGTTGTTAGTTATAGTTGTTAACTACCGCATACCCTTGTTTACAATGGCCGATGACGAGCCGGATCCTAAAGAATACCGGTGGGAGACAGGTTATGAGAAAACTTGGTGAGTTTCGTGGTTATCGGCATAAATTTACCTTATAATTGAAGTGTAACTGTATTATTTAAACTTATTTATGTATGAAAAGCTAACATTGTAGTAACATTGTAGATTTTTACTTGTTTAGGGAGGCCATCAAAGAGGATGAGGATGGTTTGGTGGAAGGCCTGGTAGCGGAGTTTGCACAGAAAGCGGCACGGAAGGCTGTCGTGCCTCGTCGTGGACCTGTGAGATTGGGTATGATGAGACATGTGTTAGTAGCAGTGGATTGTTCTGAAGCTATGAATTCACAGGACCTCAAGCCATCTCGATTTCTTTGTACTTTAAAAGTAAGTGATAATAGTAGTAAATAGTTCTATGGAGTATTAATTGTATTTGTAGTTGTATGCAGCCTTTATACTTATTTCAGCTGCTTGAAAAATTTATAGAGGAGTACTTTGACCAAAACCCATTGAGTCAACTTGGTTTAATATTGATGAAGAATAAAAGGGCTGAAAAACTTACAGAACTTTCTGGAAATGTAAGAAAACATATTAAGTCTTTACAAGGGTATGTTTAATACTTTCAAATAATCACATTGCTCAGAGATGAGATTTTTGGTCTTCAGAATTCTTATTTTTATATTGACATGAATATCAATGCAGGCTGAACTTTTCTTAAGTGTACTTTGAGGGACTTGGAGAGCCCTTTGCCCAACAGTGGGACAGCAATGGGAAAAGAAAATACAATTAGTTTTGCATTTCAAATATTACTATGGGTGTCAGATGAAATCTTTCAATTTTACCTTTGCTCATCATTATAATTATGATAAATTGACATTGATATTTTTATGCTACAAATAAATACAAACTTATGAAAATAAGTCACAGCTTCTAAATAGTAAATAGTGTGCTTCAAACAATTTTATGATAAATTATATTTATTTCTGTAAATAGATCTTTTATAGACACTTTTACAAGTCAATATTATTACATATTTTTTAAGCTAGATGGCTCTGGCATTTCCTAACTGACTACCTCTGAGAAGAAACACCTAAACAAATTCAGATAATCATAGTCTCTTTTAAAGTCCAGGCATAGAATAGTAACAAATATGTGCACCTAGACTCGACATTTCATAAGTGCCTGTATATGGTTTATATGAAAATAAAACTATTTTGATTTTGATATGTGTCTTACAATGTAGGGCAAAATCTAACATGAATCCTAAATTAAACAGATTAACTGAAATGGTACTTGTTGGGGAGCCATCATTACAAAACACCCTGGAGTTAGCGGGACGGGTGCTTAAACCTCTACCAGGCCATGCTTCCAGAGAACTTCTAGTATTATTTGCATCATTGACTACCTGTGACCCTGGTGACATTAATACTACAATTCAGGTGTGTATAATTGTAATTTATGCAGCTAGCCATAAATAATCAAACCAATATACCATTTATAGCTAAATAAATTAATTACCATTAATTAATTTACCATTTATATTTTTTACCATTTTTTATTTTTGTCACACCAATTATTTTCATGTATGATGGATTTTTCAGACTGTCTAAATTTTATTAACTCTAGATGTAGGTAAGGAGTACATAAGGAGTACATAAGGAGTACATAAGGAGTACATAAGGAGTACATAAGGAGTACATAAGGAGTACATAAGGAGTACATAAGGAGTACATAAGGAGTACATAAGGAGTACATAAGGAGTACATAAGGAGTACATAAGGAGTACATAAGGAGTACATAAGGAGTACATAAGGAGTACATAAGGAGTACATAAGGAGTACATAAGGAGTACATAAGGAGTACATAAGGAGTACATAAGGAGTACATAAGGAGTACATAAGGAGTACATAAGGAGTACATAAGGAGTACATAAGGAGTACATAAGGAGTACATAAGGAGTACATAAGGAGTACATAAGGAGTACATAAGGAGTACATAAGGAGTACATAAGGAGTACATAAGGAGTACATAAGGAGTACATAAGGAGTACATAAGGAGTACATAAGGAGTACATAAGGAGTACATAAGGAGTACATAAGGAGTACATAAGGAGTACATAAGGAGTACATAAGGAGTACATAAGGAGTACATAAGGAGTACATAAGGAGTACATAAGGAGTACATAAGGAGTACATAAGGAGTACATAAGGAGTACATAAGGAGTACATAAGGAGTACATAAGGAGTACATAAGGAGTACATAAGGAGTACATAAGGAGTACATAAGGAGTACATAAGGAGTACATAAGGAGTACATAAGGAGTACATAAGGAGTACATAAGGAGTACATAAGGAGTACATAAGGAGTATATAAGGAGTACATAAGGAGTTCATAAGGAGTACATAAGGAGTACATAAAGAGTACACAAGGAGTACGAAGAACTTCGAGAACAGCTTGTTGAAACACTTGTTGTGTCAAGGTTGAATTATGCCGACTCTGTGTATGGCCTACGTTTATTGGTCGAACCGATCGCCTTATCCCGAGAGTGCAGAATGCTTGCGCTCGTTTAGAACACACGTCACTCCATTTCTTAATAGACATTCAATCCTCTTAATGAAGTCGAGACGATAGTTGCATCTGGCGTGTCTCCTCTTTGGTGTCATCAAATACTAAAAACCGAAGTATTTGTACGTAATGCCTCGTCTACACAATCGGCCATGATGGGCGATTACACGCGAGCACGATCGTGTAGAAGGGCTACTTGCCTGGTAGTCGCCCATCATCGTCCTTAATCGTCGTCATGATTGCGGCGATCGGCGACTTGTCGGTTTTTCGGGACGCATCAAAGGGAATCGCTTGTAGTTGTATGCGCGTGCCCACACGATTACCGACCATTCATTCACCGGAGGACAACGAGCCGTGCGGACGTCGCGTTGTTTTTTTTTTAAATATAAGCTAGCTGCTTCTTGCTTTTAATAATAATAATAAATCATTTATTTGTCCGAATATTGTAGGAAAGTTGTTACAATTATTATGATAGTACAAAATATTCTGCCGTCTCCAGCGTATAAATAATATAATTTTTTTTGTTAATTTTAAATTGAGATTGGCAAGAAAAATTTAAAAAAATCACCCACCTTGACGCCGCCCCTGGCGGATTGGTGCCCCGGGCCATGGCCCGGATGGCCCTAGGGTAAATACGCCCCTGACCCTAGACCTTCCTCAAAAATTGGACTATCAATAATTTATCAAATCAGACTGGTAGTTCAGAGATTAGTACATTCAAAGAAACAAAAAAAAATCTCTTCTGCTTTATTAATATATTAGTATAGATTTTATTTTTACCACTAATTTGGCAAACAAGCTTATGGCCCACCTGATGTTGAGCACTTAGAGATAAACCATTCACAGGCATTTATGAAATATTGAGGTGCATGGTTCCAAATATGTTGTTGTTTTATCGAGAAGAACCTGCAAGAAAATCCATGGTTACTCTTTTAAATTATTGTTCTTTACACTGATGTTCGATAAAATAATAATAATAATAAATTCTCTTCCTTGTAGGCTTTAAAAACAGAAGGCATTAGATGTTCTGTGATTGGGTTGGCAGCAGAAGTCAGAATTTGCAAAAAGTTGTGTCAAGACACTGGTGGAGATTATGGTGTAAGTTGTCTCTTGATAATAGTGTACAATATATTTAGTAATAAATAATTCTAAACAATCTAATTGTATTGGCTAATTTTTAAAAGATTTAAAAACAGTATCTACTATATTAATTTTACATAACACTTGCTACAACATTGTGCCTTGAAGTATTCAGTATACATTAATTTCGCTCAGGTGGTACTGGACGACGTGCATTATCGATCCTTATTACTAGACTCCACGAGTCCACCACCGCGAGCGCGCGCGCTGGACGCGGGACTTGTCAAGATGGGCTTCCCCCACTCTGTGCCGCAGACCAATCAAATGGATGCCGGGACTAATGTTGACCCTCCCATCACTGTGTGCATGTGGTTAGTAATTGGAATAATTCTAACTCCTATTTTTATTACTTTTTGGGACATATACCTTTATAGGAAAAAGGAACCATATAAGATCATTGTCGCGTTCATGTCTGTCCTCATGTATATTTTATTTTTCAGAAAACACTTTTTTATTTGCATTCTGAGGTTTATTGAGGGTTATTCGATAAATTTGGTGGTTTCTATATAGAAAAACTAGTTTTCCGCCCGCGGCTTCGCCCGCGTCGAGTTCGGTTATATCGCGTTTCCAAGAGAACTCTTCAAAAGTCCGAGATAAAAACTATCCTATGTTCTTTCTCAAGGTCAACTCTATCTCTGTACCAAAATTCATTAAAATCAGTTCAGTGATTTAGACGTGAAAGCGTAACAGACAGACAGAGTTACTTTCGCATTTATAATATTAGTAGGGATTAGTAGGGATAGTTTATAGTATATTTTTAGAAGTAATGTTGAGTTTTTCTATTTTCTATTTTGACTTAAGCATAATTATGTGGGTAACAGCCTATTGCTTATTTTACAGTCATTTAGAGGATGGTGAGGGTGTTGGTGGAGAGGGGCACTTGTGCCCTCAGTGTCGCAGCAAGTACTGCTCGCTGCCCGCTCAGTGCCGCACCTGCGGTCTCACGCTTGCCTCGGCGCCCCATCTAGCGAGGTATTTATGTTATGCTAGCTTATGTTTCCCGTCTGATACCCGTAGTTTGATTGAATCATTTGTAATTAGTGCATTAGTAAATTAGTGCCCAAATTGATAGCAACTTTATTTTATAGGTCATACCATCATTTGTTCCCTGTTGAGCCATATGAAGAATTGTTAAACGAGGGACAAGCACAATACTGTTTTGCATGTCTGAGGAACTTTACAGATTTGGATAAACAGGTGAGTTCTTAAAAAGTGTGTTACTCAATAGATCGACTGTGGTCGCAATTATGCTATAGCAGCTAAACAAACAATATTACTGAGTTACTAGATTTCTACATAACTTTATAAGAAAGTTGTGTTTTTCTTCTTAATCTTACTTTTATATTCAACTCGTGTTCCATAGACTTGTTGCTAAAAAAGTCTTTACTGAATCTGGCTTGAATAGATTCGGTCATTTTCTGTAAGTACCAATGATCAACAGGTGTATCGCTGCACGCGGTGTCATGAGTTGTATTGTTGGGAGTGTGAGAGCGTGGTGTCGGCCACGTTACACGTGTGTCCCGGCTGCGCCTCCCGACCACATCTGTACCAACGATTGCCCGATACCTCGTGACGTCAACAACTACTACCAAGACGAAATAAGCATTGTGTTATATTCAAACATCTTGCCACGTATCTACTGAGCTCTTTTTAACAAGAAAGCAGTCTTATCTGGCATTTTCTTTGGTATGTTTGAGAAGAAACTGCGTATTGTATGTACTCTAGTGTAAATACTTTCTATGTATTGAAACTCGTGGTTCTTCACCACCCATACCAATAAAGCGACTCACTGTCTTTCGAATCTGTAGTCGGTTTTTATTTTGACTTTCCCCGTGTTCATATAATGTAGATACCATATATAATCCTATCTACTAGCGCCGCTTAGAGCTTTTTTATTTTACAGTGAACAACAAAGTCGCTTTCTCTGTCCCTATATCCCTATGTATGCTTAAATCTTTAAAACTACGCAACGGATTTTGATGCGGTTTTTTTTAATAGATAGAGTGATTGAAGAGGAAGGTTTATATAATACATTATTTTATTAGCACATTGCACCCGTGCGAAGCGGGGGTGGGTCGCTAGTAGAGAATAAAGATAATCGAATCGAGCTAATAAATACACACCACTCAAGTCGTGCAAGGAATATAAAAGGTCAGTCACAACTCACAACGGTAATTTAATGGTTTATTCGTATCACAATTTTGAATTTTCTATGAGGTAATAGAAAAATAACTGCTCTTAAACTAAGAACATAATGTCAATATGTCATATTAATAAACATACTTGCTATTTCGAGCCATTTTTCCACTATGTAAGTAGTAGACTGCAGATCAGGCTGTTCTGGAGCAAAATAATCATCATAATTTTTTGTGTAAATGGATTTCATTAATTGTTTATTTTTGAGTAAAACGTACAGACGCCAGCAGGTAAAGCTATCCAAAACTGTCAGAATTTCCCAATTGAACATGAACCTTATTACTTTGTGTTATAGTTGAAAATCTATCAAACAAATTTGATAGTTTGGGGTAGCTTGATGTGCTGGGCTCTGTACGTATATTGGAAATAATTGTGTCCGGAACTCTGGACACAGCCGCCAATTTTAATACCATGTTATACATTAATATGAACATAAATATTTATTCTTTATTTAAAGAATGGTCTGCGACAGTTATTTACATAAATCACAGATAAAATCTCTCATTGCTATATTATAAAGGTATTTTATACCAAATGCCATTGTTTTTGGTTTTACCTACTACATTTTAATAAAAGTATTTTATGTATAAAAGGCAATTGTCTTGTACACGGAATAACCGTTTTAGTATTAATTACTTATAATTTAATAGTTTTATTTATATGAGATAAGCTAGTTCGCACCTTTGAGGCACGCTTTCGCTACTTACAAGATACATTTGAATACACTTTTGTGTCGTCTACTTGTAACAATAGTGTACATTAAACAGTTATATAAAATATGGATACATTATTTAAATTACAATTTTGTGTTGTCTACTTGTAACAATTGTACATTGAACAGTAATATAAAATAAAATATGGATACATTTTTTAGCTTTCTCATACTCTATGCAATCTTCATCTTCACAACAATTTAATTGGAATTGTGGTAATTGATAAGAGCATAATTATTAAATTGTTGATTTATTTAAAAGAATATTTTTGCTTTTGTTAATGTTAAGGAAATGAATATTTTATCACAGATCATATTTTATGGTAGCTCCGACGAGATCGTGCGATGGCGATATAACGAAATGTCTCTTAATTTGAGATATCTTATTATCAGAGCGTTTCCACTCATGCTTAAGTACAACAAAATATCTTAAACAAGTAGGTAGTTCAGACCCTTTGGCTCTCTGTCGCCATCTTCTTGCGTGACATCCACAGAATATTAGGTTTTTGATAATATTGTTCTATTTGTAGCAGAGATTTGCCTTTTGTCTCCGGAAGTAGTAGAAATAGAACTAAAGTAGCGAGAAGTGATGATGCACCGAAAAGTCCAAAGACTCCAGCGATGCCAATGCTATTTTTCATGACTGGATAAAGCTTGGTGAAGCCGAATAGAACCGAGTTGAAGACGCAAAATATGTAGCCACCGCACAGTCCTCGGACTTTAGTGGGTAGTAGTTCTCCGATCATGAGTCCGGGTAGGAGGAAGAAGCCGAGGGTGTTGAAGGCGACGTAGCCCAGTATGAGCGCGGGCGGCGTGACGCCGGAGCCGGGCCCCCGCGCCAGTAGCAGCGCCAGCGCCAGCGTGCACGCCGCCGTGCCCACGCCCGACACCAGCACCAGCGCGCGCCGCGTCACGCGCAGCAGCAGGATGCACGCCACCACCGTCACCACCAGCCTTACCAATGCACTAGCGTTTGCTGCCATCTACAAATTAAAATATAATATGTCGTATGTTAAGTCGCATACAACCTCTTTTCTAAAATCTATCTTTAGGATCCAATTCCGAGGTTATTGGTTTTTACTACGTGCATGAAAGTTGACCCGTAAAAATATGTACTATGTAATTCTAGGTCATACTGGCGCAAAACAGACAACAACCACACCGATGGTCGGCGTAGGCAGGGAACTTCATTTGAAAAACTCAAAATGTATGTGCCAACAACCAAAGAGCCACAATGCAACATAGATATAGTTCTGTCAGTCTTACGCCCTAGGCAAGTCAATAGCATACTTACTGTGGGCTGAAGCGCGCCACCTGAGTCTTTTACAATGTCTACAGCGTAGAATATGACGACGTAGCTGCCAGACAATATTTGCAGTAAATTGAATGCGTTGATCAGAAGCAGAGGTTTCAGCACTGGCGCTCGAGTGACAGTCTCTAAGAAATTTATTTTTTCTTCACCTCGCGCTTTTTCTTTTTCCCGAGCTGATATGAGCTCGTGGAGCTCACGTTGGGCCTGTAGGTTAACGATGGGTAAGGTTTAGTTTATAATAGCTTGAAAAGTTATATCTTCTCACAATGGAATGACACGAATTACGTGTGGAACTCCTAGCACTACTATTTCGTGTAGCTATGTCATGTTTCACTAGAGGGTGTGGGTAAATTTATATTCGTGCTTAGAGGTCCACGTTTGTAAGAAGCGGTGGATGTTAAGAAACACGAAAGGGTGGGTAACTTGTAAGATATACCTACCCAATATATATCTACTTATTTATTTCAACAAGAAGTCTTAGATGTCTATCTAATTAAATTCTTTATCTGATTCTTATATCGTAATTTAGAAACATAATAGCAACAATTTACAACGTTTAGCAGCCATTCTCTGACTGCATGTTTATTACTTGTATTTGTTTGAATCGTCCGCGCATGTTCGAGAAAATGATAATATCAATTGGCGTGTGCCTCCTTCCTTGTTGAGCTCATTAAGGAGCCATTTTAGAGGCAATCACATGCATGTCTGAAGCTTTCGACATTACTAACAATAATAGGTACAGAACGCAGCTATAGCGTACAAATTTGTTGAGATAGCATTCAACACAGTTGCAGTAATTTAATATACGACAATTCGATATTCAGAAAAATAAATGATTAGGTACTAATTAACCTGGGACTAAGGATAGTCTTTTTTTAAATCAATAGGTATTTAGAATTTAACGAGGTCGTAACAAACTTTTTTTATCTTACGGAAAATCCTTATGAGTCATCTGCCACCTGGAGAGGCGGCAGGGTATGTCGGACACACTCACACTGACTAAAAATCGCACTTGCTTTCACTTGCTCTATAGTCATGGGCTCATAGCCGTGGGCTCCGTGAATTCGCTATGACCATGACAGGCCTGGATGATTGAAGGGCTCAATCATCCAGGCCTTGCCTGGCATCCTAATCGAAAGCACGCGTGTGGCAAACGTAGATTTAGATTCATTTATTTATTTGTCTACGTACACGCATGATGAGGTCGTAGCTTAACGTAGGTAGATATAAACTACACGTAAGTACTTACATAGTTGCCATTCTTTTAGCACAAGTTTCTTGTGTAACTAATGTACCTACCTAACCAAGTTGCTGTAGCCAGGATGTATCAAAAGCTTTGGTGATCAATGTGGCAGATAAATATTCCAGTTGTATTATAAGCTGGAGCTTATAATACAACTGGAATATTTAAGGACCTAATTCTGGAGAATTAGGTCCTTTTTTTGTATACAGTGGTAACATTCAAAAGTCGACCGGTCTTTGGGGATTAGACCAGGGAGTTTGGGGTTTCTTATCTATTAAAACCGGTAGTGACTACCAACATCACAGAGTAGATACATAGTACCCGTGTCCTCTTAAACGGCCATCCCAACACCCTCCCTGGGGAGACTTAGCTACTTACCCCTTGATGACGAAAAATAAAAAAAATGGATATATTTTATAATATGACATTAGAAAGTGATGGATATACATATTTAGATTGGGTTTGAGCGAAGCTAAATGAACTTAACTTCGTTACCAGTGTGGACTGCGCTTTATTTTCGATATGTAATAGAACTTCGCTTTTGACTATTTAATAAGTTACTTGATACTCACAGTATCGGGGTCTCCCCGTAGGCGTGACATGGCGGCCATGGCGTCGTGGAAGCGTCCCCGACGGGCCAGCCACGTGGGGCTCTCCGGAGACAGGCAGAGTGCTAGGAAAGCGAGCGCTGGCAGCACCGTGGACAGATGCGCCACTGATCGCCACGGCAGCGCTCCTCCCAGCGCGTACACATACAACACGCCGAGCGAGTACGCAACGAACGGTGTGCCTATCAGTAAACCTCTCAGTCGTGGCTCTGATATTTCACCTAGATACACCTGGAAACAAAAAGTGACTTTAATTGAAGCGGCACTTGCCCCATTAAATTGCTAAATCGTGCAATCAGAAGTCGTCGAATATTACCCTGCCTATCCATTGCAGAATTGCGCTACTTCGTGATTGCACATACTTCTAGCTAGCAAAACTATGTTTAGCGTAGGTACGTATTCCGAGGAGTTAAATAAATAAATAAAACACTACACTATCATAAATGTGGGGCGGGTTGATTGTAATCTAAAAAAAAATACTACTACCTTCCGCATAGTGATGGGATCACGTGAATCTATCTCGTATGATCTGCGATCCCACCACGGATGTCCATTGACGGACCCTGCCGGAGGGCCAAGTACAAAAGGCGACTGACGACCCCGAGTCCGCCGCCCAAGACCCGCTTTGTGGCACGAAAGGGTAGGAAATACCCATAAAGTATGGTTACAAAACCTAGAGGTCTTTACTAGTAGGTAGGTAGGTACTTGTTGTTAAGCAACATTCAACGTTCAGAAACGTGAGGCTGTTATTTCAAAACAGGTGGTATTATTATTTACTTGTTGCATCTATTCGAATTATTACCTGTGAAGGTGCCGCCATAATGCCTACGGCGAAACCGCACACGATTCTGCCGAGAAGAAGTACTGCATGGTGAGTGGCCGTGCCAATTATGATCCAGCCGACGATCAGTGGCAGTGTGCACGTTTGTAACGTCCGCTTCCGGCCTATAGCTTCCATAATTGGTCCCGACAGTATGGACCCGAGTGGTGTCGCTGCGGAGTGGATACTTGCTGCAAAGAAAAAGATTTTTCGTAACAATTTGCCATTTTTGTAATTAACTGTTACACTAGTAATTTGCTAATTTTAGAATAAGTAATTAGTAAATTTTAGAATAACTCCTTCATTTTGCAAGCAAGCTGACTAAGTAGATATAGACCGTATCTTATTTATTTATTTACGGGGATAAACCTTTAAAAGTCTTCAGGGATTAGACCGGGAGTGGTTCTCACTGACGAAAACCCGTGGTGGTTTTCGTGGTAGCCACCATCAGCACATTAATGGGAGCACTGTGTCCAGTACAGGTTATCTTAATGACAAGAATTATTTGCATGTCATTCAGCTTTAATTTTTTATTTCTTTTATATTGAATTGCTATGTATTATACGAGTGACAAGCGAGACTTCGGTTTTATGTTGACAACTCGATTACGCGTAATTAATGA
The DNA here is from genome assembly GCA_964056405.1 of Acronicta alni. Classification (NCBI taxonomy): domain Eukaryota; kingdom Metazoa; phylum Arthropoda; class Insecta; order Lepidoptera; family Noctuidae; genus Acronicta; species Acronicta alni. The sequence continues at coordinate 6,690,608 of OZ043927.1, read as the reverse complement.
TTCCAAGTTGTTTGTAAATAATTTGTGCACATTGAGTCATGTACGCTGCGGCTCGTTTTAAACTCTCCAACTCAAATATCTACTTTGTGACGAAAGGCGTTTATCAACAATTGCAGCTGGCCGTTTAATGTTTGCTTGCTTTGTCGTGTAGGTAGGTAAGTACCTACGATTGTGCATAAAACAAGTTAAATGGGTATACTGTATCCTTATCAATCTGTTGTGAAGCAAAAAGAAGAGCTTTCAGAATGTAACCACACGTGAAATTAGTACTGTAAATTCCTTTTGAGTGGCCGACGGAATGAAATTACTTAATTGTTTATAAAATTAAAACGACCGCAAGTTTCTTGTTACTTATTTGAATTGATATTCTCATAGAATTGATATTCTGTGTCCAAAAACCTAAAAATATATGTTTAAACTTATTACTGTGCTCTGCTCTGCTAATTTGCCCCACTTTACCGATATCTGAATACATGACCGTCACCACTATTATTTACAGCGATTGAGCACTGTTACAAATGACAAACTTGAGCGTTTCAAATGGAACGATATGCCTATTAAATATCTGACTACATAAAATACGACCACACGGTGATTAATTGAAGTTTCAATTTGGGAATTTTATTACAAAACTTATCGGAAAATGCGGTGCGGTGGAAATAGTTAATTATAGGTACTTAGTTTTATGGCGATCATGACTTCAGATGAAGTGAGGTTAAGCGTTTTTTTTGTTTATTTTCATTTTTCTTGGTCTTTACACGAGACCATCTAGTCCCAAACTAAGCAGAACTTGTAATATGGGTACTAGATAATGGATATAATAGGTACGTTTATATACTTTTTTTTTGTAAATACATACATACAATACCTACCTACATAAGAAAGACCCAGAGAAACACTAACACTTAATATTCGTGTGAATCGAACCCGCGACCTCGGTATCAGCAGTTCGACACACGAACCACTCGACCACAGACGTTGTCAAATATCAAGGATGCCACCTAAGTGATTAAATACTTGAGAAATAAGTAGTATTTTGTTATTGCAAAACATCACGTGCCTCATTCTTTTTAAAGCTACACATTTTTCACAATTTTGTTTTGGGTATAGGCTGCCATGATATTTTCATACAATGATGGTCGAACTTCACTTAAACCCTATAAGTTATAGGTAAATTCGTTTAATCACTCATTTTGATTGATAGTATTAGTTTTGCTTGGAATATATTAGGTTAGGTTACGGCATCCGAGGTAAGAGTTTCAACGCTTGGTACGTGTTTGTTTGGTACTTACAAAGATTTATCTAACGACGGACGCCGGACGTAGATAAGCAACTGTGAATATTGCATTTTATTATCCATCAGATCAGTAAGTTACGCGTTCAAGCCGTGACTTGCAAAGAGAGGGTCAAAGATATCAATGACGTGTTGGACGATTCCATAGGTGAGCACGGCATTGCTGATCGTGACCCTTGACAGAGAGTAACGCATTTCACACAGCTGTACAACGTGATAACGATAAGTTTTACTGATAGTCTGATGCCCCAGAGCCGATGTATTTTTTAATTTGTTCAATTTAATAAGTAGTAGGCTAGACAAAAAAGCACTTATTTATGTTGCAATTTTCTTATGTGTATATGTATGTATGTGTCTGTATGTACCTCCCTCCCTAAATTGCCTTACGTAATAACTGGATGGCGCCATATGCCTAGTAATTTTACTGACATATTATTACTCTTGAAACAGGAACACAATAATACTAGCCCATTATTGCTATGCGGCAGAATATTTAGCATTGCTGGTGATATCACCCCAGACGACCCCTCGGACTTCCAAAAGAGTCCAGCTTGTCTTCTATCTGTCTTTTATAATTATACTAGCTGACTCAGCAAACGTTGTTTTGCCATATACATTATTTCTATCCACCCTTATCACCTAGGGGTATGGAAAATAGATAGTAGCCGATTCTCAGACCTACTGAATACGCATATAAAATTTGGTAAAAATCGGTAAAGCCGTTTCGGAGGAGTACGGTAACTAACATTGTGACATGGAAAATTTATATATAAGATTTACTAGCAACACCCCGGCTTTGCACAGATGGTACATATTATATGAAAGAAATCCTTCCGGAAGAAATCCTATAAATTATTGTGAAATCCCTATCAAAATCCGTTACTTGTCCGTAGTTTCTTTAGATCTTTATGACGATTTCGATATAGCTCCAACAATACTATTACGTACTGTATATTATTATGTATTGTTATATCTTACAGTGAATAAGTGCTATTATATTAGACTTGTAAGAACGCGTACAATAGGAAAATGTAAATCTAAACTATTATACTATATAACGTATATTAAATAAAAGTATATATCTACTTAGCTATTTATATTTTATATCATTTGTGAAATAATTTTAGTTAATTCGGTACTTAAAATAATCAAAAATTTATACACACTGTACCTACTGTAAGGAGCCTAGGTGGGTTAGGTATATATTTTAGCTATACCTTACCTATGTGCGTCTTATTGTGGATGGACACATTTTTTCGTTGTACCTAACATATACATATTCTTATACTTACTCATTGTTAGTAACTAATTAGTGTAAATTACTTGCTGTCTTCGCCAATTTAAATAGAATTTGTTTCAATAATCACTATTCATTAGTGAGGCGAGAACACGTGTTTAGATTTTTTACTATAGATCTCTCGACTTCGTTAATTATTATGTTGTTTGTGAGCTCAAAAGATGAACATTACAGACTTGTTAGTATTCAGACTAGGGTTGTATCAATTAAGAAGGCCGGGGGACTTTGTACTTACCTAGTTCATTTTTGTCTAAGTGATTTTTAACCTAATATAATTACTTAATTTTTGCTATTCACTAAAAGATTAAGTAAGTAATTATTTTATAATAAGTATTAACTGAGTTAAAGATAGAAGAAAGAAAATTTATTCTGACAGGCACAAAACAGGACAAAATACAATTTAACATAACAATTTAATAAGTCTTAAAACTAAGGAAGTACACGTTATCCTGTGCGATGTCAGAATAGGTCCCTATCTCAGCACTGTGCTGCAGCAAAAAGCAAATCCAGCTGCAGCGCTGATATTCTGATAGGGCCTATAGATTGTGCTCATCACAGGTTGTCAGAAGTTATGATTAATCTTGCGATACATGGTAAGTTTCTTTACAACTACACCATTACCTACTCTGTAAAGAGTACAAACTTTTCGTTTTTGAGTAGGGTAGGGTAGGCTTGGGATAGAAAATACTATAAGCAGGTACCTATTAGCAGAAAAAAAAAATAGAGCTGCCTCTAGCGTCAACTGCCAAATAGCTATGGTTGTAAGAGTACACCCATGAGCATGACTCGTGGCAGCATCTAGCCATCTACATTTGCTGGTAATTTCGATGTCAATTTCCAATGACATAATACACATAAATTTAATAATGTATCATTGTCAACAATTCTTTGTTGACATGTTTCCAAAATCCTTTGAGTACCTACCTAAATTATACTTAAAACCTGTCTTGTGAGCATGTGAGTTATGTGGACTTTGACATGAGGTAAGCAAACGGTGTCACGTTACCGTATTCAATGTTGTTTGTAATCGTAAACATTGCATCCGATTCGAAAGCAGTTTTAATTCCGCCGATTGTGGATTTGCATTGCGAAATCCTCTTAATCACCATAACAAAATGAATCAATAATAAACTGCCTTATTTGTCAAGGGGTTGTAGGTAAGTGCCACTGCTAGGCTAGAGGTCCTGGGTTCGATTCCCAGATCGAAGCAGTGTTATTGGGTTTTTCTAAAAAATTCTCAGTAGCAGCTCGTAGTTCGATCTAGGTAGTTAACCTAGATAAAGTACCTACAAAAATCCAGACTGCGTGCAGAGGGAATCCCGGGATTCGCAGGAAAATCCCGGAAATTGTATTTTGGGGCAAACTAGTACATAATTAATGATCGTATTAGTAGCCTATATGTTATTTCCGGTCACATACTATTTGATTACCTATTAAATTTAATGCGAATCGGTTCAGCAACATCCAAACTTTCACAAACATAATAATTATTAATTATCATATCCTAGAAAATTATAATTTAAATAAAACTACTTTTTACGGATTTTATTGCTTATATTATTTCATTCATACCCAACGTTTCGGATTCTAAACAGCATCCATGGTCAGGGGAAGACTCAGGTGTTTGACTTCATAATGTTAAAATTACTAACTAACTACTTACTTACTAATTTACATTTTCGTTAATCAATAAAAGATTTGAAACGTTGGGAATCAGATTGGTAATGACAATAAAATCCGTAAACTAAAAAGTAATTATATTTCAATAATTTAAAGAGTTATCGCAACTTATAGGAAGAATATTTTAAATCCGGTTGAATATTATTTTAAGTCCGAGTCTTGTCAAGAAGTTAAAACTGAAAAAAAGAACTCGCGGAAATTGTTTTATGCAAATTCGCGCCTCGAAAATGTTAATGGTCATGGTCTGTAAAATAGTAGCCAAGTATTTGTACCTACACTACTTTTTTAAATTATAAACGGTCCATGCGGATATGACCACTAATTACCAAATATGACCAATTAATTATAAATGGTGTTTAAAAATAAAATTAGTTATGGTGACCAACTTAAAAGATTTAAAATAACTTGTAGTATTCGCAACTGAGCTGAACATTATCTGCCTACCTAAATCAAAGTTATCATGATTTGTATATTTTATGGTTGAAAAAGGAAGTAACGTTTCGTTAAGTTGTCTATTTTATCTAATCATTGTGGTGAAATCAAATGTCGATGAATTATTTTAGATAAGTAGATACTTATCATAAACAATTACTTATCTTGATTGATGGTGAAATCTGCACGCATACTTACCTATCCATACCACCCACACTTACTATTGTATTAAATTCAATATTATTTAAAGTACGATTTTAGTGGAAGGTAAATATATAAATTTATCATATAAAAAACGTGTTTTGATAAAATTATTTGGACTTCCGAGGCAAACTGTTGATAATAAAATGATGAATCACCGAATTTTGCCTATTGTAAAAACGTAAATGCAACATTATACTTGTGTTCTAGTAAAGAACAATTAAAATACATCAGCCAATCAACAATTTTCTTGGGACCTCTTCTTTACAATAGACTCAACAAGATTCTAAGCATTATAAAGTGTATGCTCTAAAAAATTTAGAGTATGTTAGCAGAATTTTTAGACACAGAAAAACTCTAGAAATATTAGTGATGATAGTGTTATTTTGCATTTTTATAGCTGAATATTAATAATCACTAATCATTAAGAAGTACATTTTTAATTTAGTTTTTAAGGAAATCTATTGTCCAATTTAATTAGGCACTATGTAAATAGTGATAGCCTGAAACACAGCTTTATATAAACCTAGATCAGGTTGGTAGCTCCATATCTCTAGTTTTGAATATTTATTTTTTTACCTATTATAAATAATTATGTACAGAGGCCAGCACATCGAGTTACCCCAATCTGTCAAATTTATTTGATAGATTTTCAACTTTAATACAAAACAATAAGGTTCATAATCAATTGCGAAAATTTGACTGTTTTGGATAGCTTGACCTGCTGGCGTCTGTACTTTAGTTTTAGTTATTATTAAGACCTTTTTTTTATAATACGGAAAATCCTCATGGATCATGCGCCACCCAGGGAGGCGGCACTTTCCGTCATGGCCATGGGGTCCGTGAAATTCACCACGACCATGACAGGCTGTGGTCCAGCACTCGCTGGACCCCATCGTTATTATTAAAACCCTAATCATATACCTTACTGTTAATTTGTAATGTTGACGAAATGTACTTGTACACCTTTTTGTAAAATAATTTTAAATAAAGATTTTATTTAATTATTTTCTATTTATATTTATCTAGTTAGACTGGAATAGAAGCCGACCCAACCAATCACGGAATAGACGGTTCTTTAACACTTTTTGAAACTGTGCAACTAGGTAGTTTTTGAATATTCAAAGTGACATGTAATAATGGAACTCTAAATAGTGCTATATAATTTCGATTATAGCTACTGCGGTTAGTGGTTCTGTTATTATTACAAAGTACATTATGTTTCACATTATGTGTAATATTATTTACCATTAATTTTTCACGGTGTTTTGGTGGGTGTCGGATATTATACTACCTACCTACCTACTGGTCTACAAATCTACGGGTCTATAAAAAATAAGTACAACTCAAATGAAGCGTGTGCCTTGTCAATATTTATTATGTAGAATTCACAAGCTTTAATAGAGTTCGTATAAATAGTAAAAGATGAGTTGGGAGAATTTCCCAAAATCACGCCTCTAAGGACTCTAAGTACCTCTAAGCTATTATACTCAACGAATATTTACAAAATTCAAATTCCAAATTTCACCTCTGCGTTTGCGGCTGCGCGTCGTTTGTCTGTCAGTTATGACTCACGATAATATTTTTTTCCTCCATGTAGAACATCAATAAGAATAAGACACATGCGTGGTCATACCACCACACCTGTATCTACTTATTCGCCGAAGGGTTAGCAGAGGTGTACAAATTAGATAAATCCACAGTTCGTTGGTATGTTTAGGTTTAGGTCCCATGTAAAAGGAGGCGAGCCTATTGCCATTAACCGGCACAAATCCAAAGTCGCGAGCTGGGAATTTCATAGAAAACCCCAAATAGCACTATATGCTCGACCTGCGATTTAAACAGAGCACCGTCTATAGACTATTAAGGCAGTAGAAGACCAAAAGAGCATGTATAATATGATGGTGCTAACCTAGTTTTCACACTAGCGAAATGAGTCATAAACTCACAACACAAAGTGTGTTTTCAGTACAACGGGCGCCTACTATAAAGTTTTCTGGCGCTGAGGTGTACAAAAGAGTAAACATACTTTTAGAACAAAACGACAAAGTGCTACTCTAGTGGGTACCTTTTGTTTAGGTACACACATTAACGGTACATGCTTTCACGTGATTTGTACTGAAAGTCTGAACAGTACCTATTATTAACTAAGTAAGTATGTCTTACGGAATATTAAAAAGGTCGACCAGTGTTACTAGGTTTTTCTATAAATTAAGTGGCAGCTCGGAGCTCGAAGTTTTAATTGTGCCCCTCTAATTGTGGGTGTATATGTATAAGTACACCTCTGTCTAACCCTTCGGAGAACACAGGCGTGATGGTATGTTAATAGTTGGTTATTTATTAGCTTTTGCTCCTGAACAAGAAAAAACGTTTTCTGGTCCCGGAGTTAGAGATTGGATTGAAATGACAATAGGCGCGAATCGCGAATCGCCTATCTCAGAGCGCGAATCCCAGATTCATTATGTCATAATATATGAAATGAAATGATATTTATTTTCTGTAAATTTATAGATCTTTTAAAGACACTTTTACAAGTCAATGTTTAGTTTTTTTTTATGCTAGAAGGCATTCCTAGCTGACGGCCTCTAAGAAGAAACACCGAAACAAACTCAGAGAATCATGGTCTCTTTTAAAGTCCAGACATAATAGTTAATATCAAATATGTGGGTGTTACAATGTCGCAATGTCTGAAATGGCCTTTTGAAGAAAGAGCCACAGCGGCTTTTAGTAGGCCAATCCCAGCCGACGGCACGCATACTATACATCAGTCATTGTGTAGCTCGATTATATTAGAGGGAGCTCAACAACCCGTTGCACGACGATACGAGATCGGCGGAACATTTGCGTAAGCCTCTTAAAAAAACCCAAAGCCACCAGACAGTATTAAAAACCTATGCAAAACCTGTGCATATTTGTATATAGTGGAGTAGATATTATATCAAATAATATATAGTCGAGTGTGTGTGATTATTTTGTTCTACTTTTAACGTGTTTGTTTACATTTAGTTCTAATTACGGTATTTGTAACAAGTGCTCTGAATTTTTTTACACTTCTGGGCTGGGCACTTCTTGAAACTGGCACATATTGATTTGGCCGGCCATATATTGTTAAAAGTCAGCCGGATCATTTCTTTCGAATAAAAATATTTTCTTTCGCTGGTCACAGTCCTAACCCAAATGATTCATCACGATGTGCCCGTACATATCACGATGACGTGACTAATCCAACGATCGGCCCACGCCATAATTATACATAGATATATAAAACATTTTAATTTTGTTAGACAAACGAATTCAAGCTTTTCGTAGACGTTTCAAAAATGTTACAGAAATACTGTCACTTACCGATCCAGGAGCCCATTTCGTCGTCTATCCTCATGGAACTGTTCTCCTTCCTGAGTTGCGGCAGGGCTACGGCGGAGAACCCGATGGGGTGCCCAGCCCCCGCCGCGAGGATGAGGACTGCACATGTTATGAGACACTGAAATAAATGCAGCCATTTAGATTGTTCTGTTAATAATTACAGTTTTGTTAATGGATTTAAGTACCTAGGTATAGTATATTGACATATTCTCTGCTATTAGAAACCTACCTACCTTTTTTTAACGTTCGGAAAATACTCATGGATCATCTACCACCTGGGGAGGGTATCTCGAACTCCTTTCGAGTAAAAACTGCACTTGAGATACAGCGTGACGTATCTACATGCGATTTAGCCACAGTGGTTTAACTTTCTCTAAGAAATCTTTTTTTTTTGTTTAACGCTACAGCATAATTATTATGTAATTCTGTGAGGTCGACGAGACGATCGAAAACTTAAGGTACCAAACAACCTATTTATACCAAATAACCTACAGTCTGCTAATAGGTAGGTACATAAATAATTTATCAAGTATGCTCCTTGTTCGCCGGATATTACAGATTTTATCGCCCGGTAGTTTTAATCGTGTTGATGTGACCGTTTCGGGTCTAGGTGTAGATATCGACGTACGTCCTATTTACTTAGGTATATTTATTGTGACAACTGCTTCCTAGTAGCAATATAAATTATAGTAGGTATGTTTATGAAATAACAACTTGCACGGTGATTATGTTAGCTCTAGTCGCAGTTTTATGAGGAAGGAAATGATACTCACCGTAATTTTAATGTAGTAGGTCAAGTAACAGTAAATAATACTTTACACTCATTTTTTGTTATTATCTCTACAAATACTTTATATAAGTATTATTATTCTACTGCGTAGGGTGTGCTTACCCAGGGCAGTCGATCAGCTGTGTAATGTCTACGGTTGTTGCACCACCTCATATCACGATTTTTATAGCTTCTGTGATTCTTGCTCTCTCGCAATCCTTCCATATTTATATTTCTTTTATTTTATTTTAAATTGACACATAATTACTGACATTCTATTCTTCACATTCAATTCATCATTGTAATATTTATTGTTGTTACTATTAAATAATATCATTATTATTTTTTATAAAAATCTATTGTACAATTCAATGAGCATGTGTAATTTAAACTTATTCAGTTAACATTCAATTGTTAATGTTAGTAACTAATCTTGTAAGCTATTGTATCTTTTAGCTTGTAAGATTAAATGAATGAGTGAATGAATAAGACTGGAACAGCTACCTATTTGCCTATTTGAGATCGAGATGTTTGAGAGGCGTAAAAATAATTTATATTATAATATTAGAATTTCAACAAAGATGTTTCATTACAAACATGTTTTTAACTGCCTAGTGGCTTTGAGATTTTTTTGAGGCTTACGCAAATGTTCCGCCCATTTGGTATCGCCGTGCAACGGGTTGATAAGCTCCCTCTAATATGGTCGAGCTACACAATAACTGATGCATACGTGCCGTCGGCTAGCTAGGATTAGTCTACTCAAAGCCGCCGTGGGTCTTTTTTCAAAAGGCCATTTCGGACATTGCCTTGCATATTATTTGATATTATTACCTATGTCTGGTATTTAAAAGTGACCATGATACACCGAATTCTGAGAGATCGTTAGTAAGGAAATACCGGCGCTATCTAGCATTAAAAAATCAAAACATAAATTGTGTCTTTTTTACAGAAAATAAATATGATTTTATTTCAAGTATTCAGGGTGTCAGTTCGTCTGCCATACATAAAATATTCTAAAACTAAAACCGGTATATACGACGGTACGAGTGCCTTCTTCAGAATGTATGTATATATATTATATTGACGTGAGTATGTACGTGTGCCATGACTTGCATTATTATTGATTCCACCACGAATGTCTAACAATGTGGTTTTCAAGATTTTAAATAGGTACTACGAAGGTACATTGTCGATTTTTGTTATTCGATAATTTTAAGAAGAAAAAATTACAGACAAATAAATTTGTGTTGGAAGAACGGAACATTATAAGTACTTAGGTACGTATCTATACTACAACCACGGTATCTTACCGTGCTACGACTATTCGACATTAAGTGAGTAGGTACTAGTGGTCACATTGCACGGATCTACACGGTGAGGTCGCTATAGGGATTTCCTTCCTCATTCAGAGGGTAAACAGAACTTCTGCAGAATATTTAATTTTGTTTATTTTGATATGACACTCAACAGGCATAAAAATAATTTTGTCTTATACCTACTAAACTTAGATGTTAGTAAGTGAGATTAGTCGATAGAGCTCCGGCTCCTATTTTTGTGTAGTTATAAAAAAAAACTACTAAGGCTAATAAGCGCTAAGCCTTAGCCTTCGTGGTTATTTTTTTCTAGCCCGCTAACCTAACTAACCTAACCAAGTCGAATTGCCCTAAGACGAGGCTGAATAAATAATTATTTGTATTCGGACTATTTATTATGCAAACAAATATTAACGTGTTAACCAAATTTCTACTTTAATTGCTTGTCCTTTAATTGTATGCGTCATCTAACATAATCACTAGGTTTTCTATACAATGCCTGAATTATATGTTTTGCCGGTAACTTATATAGGCCATTAGGTTATTTTGTTAAGTATTTCCTCTTCCTATGAAACGTACCTAAGTCAACACTGTATTCTTTGTTTATCTTGCACATAGAACAAATTTTACCATGATCTTGTGCCTTGTCCAAAAGGTGTTTGCACAGTTTATTTCATATTCACATGTGATTAGCTAGCTGTCGTAAACTTCTACATCCTTACAACGTTTGGGTTTTATTTTAATTGTTTGTTGATTTTATTTTTTTTGAGGTTATTTGGATCTAAAAAGTGAGTCGTATGATGATTTTCTTATCTTTTTTTAGTCGTCTCGACTTGAGGAAGTGAAGCGATAGGACAGTGATAATGTGAAAAAAGGTGAATAAGTCACTATACTTACTTAATATACTTTATAAAATAAATAAGAAATATTTAATTTTGGGACATTTTACACAGCACGATCTAGTTTCAAACAAAGCAACGCTTGTTTTAGGAATAATTAACATTAAGACAATGTATATAATACTTATGTACTTTTATGTAAATACATAAGGACTTAAAATACGTAAGAAAATCAAATATTTAAAACGTCTAGGTAAGTAACGGCACATTTACAACATAAAAACATACGACAAGTTCGGGACAATGTATCAGAAAAATTACTTTAAAAATTGAGTGGAGAAAGTTTGAGTTTTGTAGATATGTAGATATGGTCAATCGTGGAGAATTTTTCCCGTGACCTTTCAACTCAATGAAACTGTTTAGTTAGGTACCCTTATTACAGTGTCGGTCACACTCAGCTCGTGTCATTGTCAGTTCCTATAAAAACAATTTCTTTAATTGGAATATATGGAGTTTGCAAACAATGGTTCATGCTTGTCATGATGTGGCTGTCGTTACTTGAAGAAAATTGTCTAATTAACTAATGCTTGGGGAAATAACATGTGGATGCGTGTATCGTGTGTCACATTGTAGTCCTACCATAATCCACAAGGTACTTAGATAACCGGCAACCTCGTTGTAGTTTTAAGGAAAATAATTCATATATAATAACTATAACAACAGTAAGTTTATTTCATGATGACGCGCGCCGGGAGTCTTATGTCACTGGCATAGGGAACTAACTCCTAGTAAGTACTAATTATAGGTACTTACTTATTGTACCTGGTAGGAGAATGACAATTTTGGTCGTTAAGTCCCGTCTATCTCGTAATATTTAATATCTTTGTCTCACAGTCAATAAAAGTAGTACTGACACTGAAGATCACTAATGCGCTGCGCAAAGTGGACACTTCTGTGTTTTGTGTTGGATACAAGCTACCAACGAATATTTGATTTCTATGTAACCAGTATGAAATCAGCCGCTACAGGACACAGCAACTACGGTTTCCTGTGTTGGTGTGCCGTGTACGCAACAAAAAGTGTCTACGTTTGCGCAGCGCCTTATCTGTGATTGAAATTTCTTTCACACACATTTTGTTACTAACATTCCAACGTCATAGATAAATTGCTAGTAATGTGTGTTGCATAATTGCTGACTTAATAGGATAGTCTACTTCTATGCAAATTTTGAGGTCAATATCGTTAAGTAATTTTGTCAATAACTAGAATTTGCATAGCAACTCCCAGCAACTATGGACAGCGTACCTAGTTGTCCTATGTTTTAATGTTTCTGCTCTCATTGTCATATATATCATGCAGCATGGTCATATATGTATATTCGAAATTGATTTTTTTTAAATGATACATACCTATATTTCATAACAGATAAATGCTTAGAATCGCCTCAAGTAGATTCCAGTAAGTATCATATTTCTTTGATAAATGAAATTGCTAATTGGGCCACAAAAAAGATAAGAAAAACAAGCCTACTAAAGACAAAAAGTAGGAAAATCCCAGATGATTATCAGAGATGCTTAAATATATGACGTAGCGTAGAAATAACCCCATACTTAATCTCATAGAGGTTCTATGAGATTATGGGGATACGAATTTGGTGTAGGTAAATACACAGTGCGAAAACGATGATTTGATGATTTTCAACCGACGAAGCAAAAAACCGAGGATGTTCTCAAGTCGACGCGAGTCGATGACCACGCATAACTTTTTACAGTGTGGTCCGCTTTTGATAATTATTTTTTTATTGGAATGGGTATAGGTACCCCGAAGTAGGTCCCATATAAATTTAGGATAAAAACCAACCCTAAGGCTAGGAAAACAGGGGATGATTGATTGTTCACTCACTGACACTGTCAATTTTGAGTCGGCGCCAGTTTTTTGGAATGTTAATATTTATCGCTGGAGATTTCACTGGCTATTTCTTTATTTAGTGATCTTTGTTCATTGATTGTTTAGCGCCGACTCAAAATTACTTAGGTATACTAACATTAATTTAAGAACTTAGTTATTAAGGTTAAATAAGAAACGTTTATTATTTTTTGCTTTTCAGTTTTTCGGTGGTTTAATTTTTTTGTTAAAAAGTTTTTGTAGATTTATGACAACATTATGAACTATTATTATAATTTCAGATGTCAATATACTTATACCTTTGTATGAAAAGTGTTTGTTTTGCTGAAAATGATCTATTTAACGAATTGCAGCCGGAAATTGACACGGACATAATGTGGGGTAAGTTACCACATTCTTTAAACACTGTAGTATTAAAACAGAATTATATCATTGAAATAAAAATGCAGACTATGATTTATGAATGCTATGATAAAAATAAAAATTGATTTTTACGTTACATTTGATTTTACAAGAAGGTTTGGTATGGTGGTAGGTAACTACATAGGTATGATGTTATCTCAAGTATTTATTTGGGTTGATTCCTTACCTGGTTGAATACACCTTTGGTAGATGAGTAAGTCTCGCCTTTCACGTAAGGTGGCAGGGTGGCTGTGGAGCTAATGCTTCGTAGGAAACTCTGCAGGGCCTCGTACTCGTCAGCTTTCTTTGTCTCCTTGCTGACAATCTGCGGCACCTGGCCCTCGCCCAGCATAGCTTCGTGGGCTCCATCACTGCACGGAAACGAATAAGGATTTATATGTATGTAGGTATATTATTATTCATACTTCTTGATCCTTTAGGCGCGATGGGTCCCATTCGCGATTACTTAGTCCAATTCACCTTATTCGCGATTGGTACAATTCGCGATTGGTCCAATATAAAGTATTTACAAAATTAAATTAAATATCACATTTTTATTTACAGATTGTAGGAACGGTCAGCAACGAAAGTCGCTGAACACAGAAAAATTTTGAAAACATGATAGCTGCAAAACTTGTCAAGAGATTTTTTTATTATGAAGGTAAGATAAATATTTAAGAATTGTTAACTATATTACAATGATTTTGCACAACCTTCACAGGTCAGTAACTTCATAATAAAAATCGTATTGAAGATTGCAACCTATGCAGCGTCTTTTGCTGCTGACTCTACTTATATTTATTAGTACTTAATTATATTATTACAAATCATATCTTGTGTTACAATAATTAGTAATTTTGTAGATTTTTAGTAGGTTAGGTTGGTAGGTTTTTTTTTTAAATAAACCTAGCAACGTAACTTAACCCACTTAGTTTAACCAACGGTGAGCGGCTACGAATTGGACCAACTGCGAATTGGACCAATCGCGCCTAGAGGTTCTTGATAATTGGATCAAGCTGACTCTCTCTTACACTGATACAGGGGTGATCCGATCTCAACAATGAAACAAGTACACATGTGCTGAATCGTTCATCGTGATTAAATTATTGTAAGTACCTAATTATAACAATTGAATAAACTTTAGATTATTATTACTCTCCTAAGTACATGAGTTTATCCATAAATATACAGTAACAACATTCCATTCGCATAAAAATTTACGTAGCATTTCGTAAATCCATAATTAGTTGATGTCAATACCCTAGAACAACTTACTGGAACACAGAACTAAATTATTTGTCACTTATTCTCCGTTATAATTTACACTGAACAGTAAAATGTACACTTGACTTATATGCATAATAGATATTGATGCAAATCCAGCAGGATTTACGTGAAATTCTGATACAAAAGCAACCGTTTTGTCATCAGTGTTCTTTTTATACATAGGCGATACAATTATTATTTTTAGATATTTAATCAATATAGGTTTTGCTTCGTTAACATTTTTTTAAACACTTTAAGTATTGGTAACTTTTCAAGTTCAACGTTTTAATAGTTCAAATTGTAATAACTTTTGATAGACTGAACTGAAACCGAATGAAATAAAACCTAAACGTGGTCTCAAGATATGGGCGATGAATTTCTTTGCAGTTCGAATTCAGTAATTATTAGGGATTGACATCCAGCAGCGTCTCCAATCCTTCTATATTTTTGATAGATCGACGTTATTACAGCTGATTCTAGGGCGGATCCAGAATCCGTCTAGAATTTATGATTTGTTGGGTGGTCAAGCACAGACAAACAGACAAACCGACCTTATTCTCAGTTCCCTTTCTTATTACTCGTACCACTGCTGGGATGTGCCACTTGTATCCAAATTAGTCTGTTATAACTTAGGTACATAACTAAATTACTAAAATGGTGACCATTACAATTTAATTTAAGACACAACTTACTTTACAGTTGTGTCGGTTGAAAAGCAAAAACTTGCATTTCAATAGGTGTTACTGACGTCACCATAAAGACGTAAATTCAATATGTGAAGGAAAAATTCGACATGACGGGTAGGTATCGCGGTGGCTTAGTGGTCATAGCGTCTGGTGTACCGAACCAGAAGACGCAGGTTCGAATCCTGCCCGCGGTCGTATTTTTCCTTTTCTAAATAACTTTAAGATAATTATTTGAGAAATCCATGCCCAAGTAGATATTTTGGTATAAGTGTGCATAAAATTAATTAATTAGGTAGATAGAAAACAGTTTTATCGTTTGGTAGTCGAAGCGGTGCTGATTGATTTTTATGGTTCGTAACGCCTATTGTACGTGTGCAATTTTAATTTCTAACTTTTTCGTGGTAATTATAAGGAAAATTATTATTTTGCACTTATAGATTAGATACCAATTGAATCGAAGTAAACAGGCTCATCAAAAGTTATTTGATTAAAGTTCTGATAGTCAGCCGTTTATGTACTTAATAATAAAGATATTAATTACCAATCATTGGTTCAAATATGAAATTATGAACATTTGAACCGATGCCTTGTAATAACGTAATATATTTACATGGCTGTAGGATGACAAATGAGATGTAAGATATATATAATAGTATTGGTAACCTAGACGACTTCGAATTAATGACTTTGTTGACAAACGAAGTCTTTCTTACGCATAATGACTATAAAATTAAACCAGAAACATTGTAAATCTGACTTGTTTACAACTTGTATATCAAAGATCTTGTGTTATGTAGTTGAGCAATGAAATTCTTTATTAGAATGAAGGAAATAACTTACATTAACAAGCCAGTACCTACGTTGTAGTTTTACACAAATAGGCAGGTCGCGTCTATCATAATTTCTTCATGTTGAGATTTCCAAAAAGTCCCTGTTTTAATGTTAATAATTTGTGAACTTACCTCTGTACCTTAACGATCCTAAACTTCCGTTTAAAATGTATGGCAAAACCGAAAATGATGAAAACCATTTTAATTGCACTATTATAAGTCAGGCCCTTAAGGTCGTGACGTCTTGTCCCCGTAGAAGTATACTGCGACTGGTGGAATGTAAAAAAAATACTGTTATCTAGCTAACCCTTAACCCCGTTACGATGCAACCGTACGTCATACAATGATAGGCGGAAAGGACATCCTTTCCTGATGGACGGCGGGCAATTTAAATATTTACTACTCATCTTTGTAGCAGATGTAACTTATATTAAAAGTACAAACTCAACTACCTCATTGGTAGCCTAGTGGTCATAAGCGCAACTGCTATGCAAAGTGTTATTGGTTCTTTTCTGTGAAAGAGAGTCAACCGGGCAAAACCCTAACTCCTCAATTGACCTGGGAATCGAACCCAGGAACTCAAGTTGAGCGACCTCACTTGTGAACATTTCGGCAGTTTTAATTTATAACTAGAGATTTTTTACTTTTCGAAAATTTAGTATGTTATTTGTTTAATACACTTCGAACAGTAAAGACGTCTTTTTAAAAACGCTTTCGCGGATCTAATGAACCTAACTGGCACACTCCCATGTTGTCCCACTGCTGGGCTCGGGTCTTCTCTCAGAATGAGAAGGATTAGGCTATAGTCAAACACGCTGCTGGCACGTTAATAAGGAAGTTGGCAGACTTCACACGCCACCGTTGAGAAAATCTCTAAGGCATTTAGATTTCCTCACGATGTTTTCCTTCACCGTTTAATCAAGTGATACCTAATTAATTTTTAATACGCATTTGGAGTTGATTAAGTTTAGTAGCAGGCGGGACCCAATCGCAAATTATAAACCGAAAGTAAATTAATGGGTTCCGCTTGCAAATAAACCTAAGTCAGTTCATAATATAGTCTGATAAACCGATGTAGAGTTTCTTTGTTTATAGTTGATTTTATTTTTGTTTTCTATTTTTAATCTCGATTAAGTCTTAACCTAGCTTCGTCTTGACCTCTTGATAAGACTTAATAAGTTACATAAACAAGTAATAGTTTATAACTTTTGATTTCAGGGCTAAGATTGTTTTACATTTGATAGATTTGCGAGTTGAACGTAATTCTTAGAATGCCAAGGTCTACTAAAATGACCCAATTGCGCAATGTGGCGATGTAAAAATTAGATATGCTTCGCCAGCGAAAAAAAAATGTGTTTAATATTTTAAAAGCAGAGATTGCACTTAACTGTCATAATGAAGTTAATGATATCCAAAACTTTACTGGTTCTTAATTTGAGGTTAGACTCTAGCTACCTATAGAGTTCTCATCGTACATCGTAAACTTTTGGACATTCAATTTTTTTTCTCTAAGTGGTGGTTGTATTTTTAGGCTAGCTAGGGCTTCGTACCTTCGTAGGTAGTGTGGCCTTATGGTTATCTGACGGCGTAATTACGACAGCAAATTAATTCCTTATCTAAATATTAAAAGATGACCTTAAATTGACTATTATTCAGGGTAGACGATCCTGACATTTTGAGAACCTACCTAAATACTACCTGACATTTCATCTAGTAACTCAAATATCATGACAATTCGAATCATAATGTACTTGGTAAGTATACTTATAAATAAATATATAAATATACATATAGTTATTCACAGAATATTCACTAAACTAAACTATGAATGCTAGCTTATCCAAATAGTCAGTATTATATAGATAATTTAATAATACTGCCTTGACTGCCTCATTAGTCTAGTGGTCCTAGGCGCGACTGCTACGCTAGAGGTCCTGGGTTCGATCCCCAGGTCGAGCAAAGTGTTATTGGGTTTTTCTATGAAATTCTCAGTAGCAGCTCGGAGTCTGGATTTGTGTGCCCGGTTAATGGCAATAGGCTCGCCCCCTATTACATGGGACCTAAACATACCGGCGAAATGTGGGTGTACATTAGTACACCTCTGCCTAACCCTTCGGGGAATACAGGCGTGATGGTATGTAATTTAATAATAAAACTTCTTGGTTATTCTTTGATCTAGTTTAAAAAAAAAGTATACAAAAAATTAGCAAAAGATCTCTATTTTGTTTGTTTTTATTTATTTCTTTCCAAAATCTGAATTGCAATGATGACAAATGTTGACCGCATTCAGAATAAGGACTTTATTTGATAACTCACATCATAATAATAGTTTTTTTTTTTACAAAGTAAGTAGTAAGTACGATATTGTTGTTCAACGTGGGAAAACGTATACGTTAAGAGTTTTTGTTGTCGAAAAATCATATAATAAACTACTGATACACTTTATTTGAATGACATTGCGATGATTGCGATATTATAACGACCAATTTGAAGCACTTATATCTACTCATTGATATTATAGCAGATTGTATGTGGAAATATCTGTTTTATTCCTTTGTTGTCCCGAAGAAAATGGTCATGAAATCGAGGATGGACCTATGAATAATTTGTAAACTTGTAGGATCGATAAGTCTTGCTATTGATGCTGATATAGTATGGTAAAAATCTGACTCCAAATTAATCGGAAAGATCATTAACTTAAATCTTGATATGTCTCCCAATATTATAACGTTTAAAAAATCGTCTTAGTTGGAACAATTATGCCTTAATAATGTAGGTAGGTAATAGCGCTGTTATAGTAGTCAATACTGTTTGGAGTGTTTTGTTTGCAAAGAAGAGTAGTTAGCAGCATTATTTATATTCCATGCACGTGATCTGCCCGTAGGTATGTGTACCGACGTGCGTCCGACACACAGCACTAAAATTTTCTCATCAAGTTTATTGAGTTTCTAACATACGAATGTACAATAGTAAAACCTAAGTTTTGTAATCGTACATTGTTGGATTCCTGCTTCATTTGTATAGGCCAAACCAATAGGTCCGTAAATTAGCAAGGTTACGTAATAATAAGGTACGGTCGACTTACAATAACAGTTCAGTGGTGGCGTCACTGCTGACTATGATCTATTGTGTTCCATAATGAGATATACATCCTATATATTATTTATTTGCACACATCTATTGTTATGTATGTGACATTTGGATTCGTAACGAGTTTCTACATCATGTCCGCCCCGCACGGGTAATAACATACAAGTATTATACATTATATACATATAAGCCTTCCTCTTGAATCACTCTATCTATTAAAAAAACCGCATCAAAATCCGTTGCGTAGTTTTTAAGGTCTAAGCATACATAGGGACAGACAGACAGCGAGAATCGACTTTGTTTTATACTATGTAGTGAAGCATAAAATGATGAGTTATACATAACCATGTGTAGGTAGTAGGTATAGTTAATGATTAAACGAATTTACCCTAAGTGAAGTTCTACCATAATTAGGTATACGAATTGCGTCACCCGAAGAGATTAGTAACACCCTTACAACACTCAAACCGTTTCTGGTCATTTAAAAACTTAACGAAATGACAGCTGGGCCAAGTAAAAAATAAAAATATTCTCAACGTCGTGGATGAGCAGTTCCTGAAGGGGGTTCTACTTGTTAGATATAGGTACTATACTAATCTCGAGGATGAGGATAAAACCTCAGATCAAATTTTAAGGATAAAACTTTATCCTAAGACTTAGCCAGTGACAGTTCTCAACCTATTTGGAAAAGTCTACAGATATTTAAACTGATATACCTACATAATATGCATCTAGCTATTTAATTCTTGTGTGACGAGGCAACAGACGGGCAGATAGAATTTATTTCATGTTTCTTAACTATTTTTTAAGAATAGATAATTTTTCACACAATATACTCCTTTAATATACTGACAAGTACCTAATACGTTATCAACTCACGTGGGGTCGGTCAGATAACAGCAGGCTAGTAGAATTATTTGGCTGTTCGTTGATAAACTGTTTTTTAGCGATTCGACATATTATTGTGATGTGTTTGGTATTAACATGGGGCGACTCTGTGTTGACAGAAAGTATATTTTATATTTTACATATAGTCCCTCCTCATCGTTTTCGATGAAGGAGACCCTGACTAATTAAATTACCTACATTATTAATTATACATACATAGAGTTCAAAGTTAATCTTTGCAAGAAATTATTTTCGCGTAATTATTATTATTACATGAGTAGACCGTATTATGTATTATTCATACAATTACGAAACATTAAGAACACAATAAGTGAGGAATGTAGGTACTCAAGTTATTATTAATATTTTAATGTAATAATTAATAAACTCGTCTTTGTTAAATAAAACCTTGAAACGAAAAAAAAAAAAACATTTCCAAGCGCATTGTGTTAAATTGCGATTTAGATAACATTACATGACATAATACAATTAACAGGTATTTTTTAGGCGTTCGATTTTATCGGGGCCTATTTAATTCAAATCATAGAATAAATAAGTGTAGAGGCGTAGGTACTACCTCAAATTTCTTTGATTGATTTTCATCTTTAATTCAAATTCAAATGATTTATTTCGGATACAGATCCATAATATTATATATACATTAATACAACACCAGGAATATTTGACAGTTTTGGATAGCTTGAACTGCTGGCGTCTGTACATTTAGCGATAGTTTGTTTTTAGTTCTAATGTCACCACACTTGCTCAATTGGAGTTCGGTCAGACTTGGTAAGAAAAGTTGGTAAGCTCAAGCTAGGCGACTGACCGACACCAAGTCGACCTTACAGATTTCGGGTTTTGACCTTTGAACTTTTCTTCTGTACCTATAGTGGTTGCGTGTATAAACACAAATTCTCAGATGACAAACATCTCAGAACTCAATCTAACAAAAACAAAATTATTTGTAGGCCTTATACTTACATAATTATAATTATTGCAGAAATCGAATCGCGACTCGTAGCGTAGCGACTCAGTTGCTGTGACAATTGTGACGTGTCGCGTCGATTTAACATATTTTATTATTTCAATGACATAATATAACTTGTGTTGATATTTAAATCACGTGCAAAATATTCTTAAATAACGACAAGAATTTTATCATTATAAATATTATAGCTTAGGTACCGTTTCTTTTAATCGTAGTTACGGCCAAGAGCCGGGCGCACTTGCGCAAATATTCTGCTTTATCATAATATCATCATTCTATATTTATTAAAATCATAATCATCAACCCATATACTGTCCCACTGCTGGGCACGGGTCTCCTCTCATATTAAGAGGGATTAGGCTGTAGTCCACCACGCTAGCCTACTGCGGGTTCGCAGACTTCACAAACCGTCGAGATTCTCTAAGGTATGCAGGTTTCCTCACGATGTTTTCCTTCACCGTTTAAGCGAGTGATAATTAATTATTAATACGCACATGAATTCGAAAAGTCAGAGGTGCGTGCTTTGGGTTTGAACTCGAGACCTTCGACTTGGCAGCCCAATGGTAATACCACTAGGCTATCACTGCTTATTATTATTATTATAATTTATATTTTTAATTTAAAGAAAAGAAGAGGTTCTCCAGTCGTCTGTATTGTATTTTTTATGGAACACGAACCACTATTCCTAAGAATACGGTTTTCTTTTTCTAAAAAGATTACTAAAACAAACAAAAAACAGGTAGGTACCTAGGTATCGGTGGTTAGGGTTTCCAAGAAAGAAACCTCACAATGTGTACCCTCAGTGCTAACGAGATCTGGTCCAGACTCAGACTCATTAATTCTGACGTCTAACGACGAGTTCTTTCTGCCGATGATCAACATTTTTGGCTATTGTTATAATTATATTTATTACGTTTAAATATACGTGGTATACACCGTAGATACATACGTACCAGCACGCCTGTGTTCCCATACGGGTTGTGTAGAGTTGTACTAAAGTACACCCACAGTTCGCCGGTATGTTTAGTTCATAATTATGTAATAGGGGGGCGAGCCTATTGCCGTAGGTAGAGATACATATTATGTATAAGTTTATATTTTTTGCACCAATACAATTTATTAGATCATAAAGAAAGTGCGAGTACAAGTGTTATTTGTTTACGCATAAAAGTTTCGCAGAAGCTCGTGAGACCGAAATAGTTGTGATAGGTACCTACCTATTCATTTTGCCAATTTTGTTACGAAACACTAAAAAGTCATGCGATAAAACTGGTTTCGTAAAGTTTGAAGCTGTTCACAGTAGTACATCGTGATTCTGTTTTTTTATAAACAGGCAAAATCAATACAAAAGAAATAGATAAGAATCATTAAATCTGTGCTAGTACTACCTACTTATAATTCGTTTAAAGGCCTTCAGGATTTTCTTGGAAATCCTCATAAAATTTTCCGCAGGCATCAATCGAGTCTTCCTAAAGTATTACAAAAAATGACCTACATATACGCAGGCGGAGCGACCGCCGGCGCCGAACCCCGCTCCGCAGGCTAAGTTTGATGGGGCGCCGAACTTCGTCGTCAAACCTAACCTGCTCGACCGATTCTTAAAAAAGAGTTAACTACAACAGGAACTTCGTAACAAAAATATTCGTTAGTCGGTATGTACTAAGTTTACATTATGGAAATTAAAAGAGAAAACGCCAGGTAAGTACCTCCACCAAATTACACTGTCAACCGGTTTTTCGATTATTAATCAAAACTATTTTTGTTTTTGTATAAAGGTTCCATCACTGAAGTGTTAAGAAATGAGGAGTTATTGTATTGTATTGTACGATAACGATAAAAAAATATAGTGGTAGATACATTTGTTATTAAAAGAAAGTTTGTACAGAGGCCAGCACATCAAGCTACCCCAATCTGTCAAATTTGTTTGACAGATTTTCAACTCTAAGACAAAACGATAAGGTTCATGTTCCATTGGGAAAATTTGTAAGTTTTGGATAGCTTGACCGTCTGTACCTACTTGATAAAGCATTACAAATGAGAACAACTGTTAAAATTTTGTGCAATCTTCGAGATGTCGTTTTTTTTTACTTTTCAATTTTTATGACAAAGAAATAGTTTTTGCTCATTAGTACTGGTTGTCATGACTGTTAGGTAATATAAACCCAAAACGTGACAGTGATAGTTGCCAACTATACGTATAGCGAGTGACATACGGAACGGCTGGGTGCTAGGTACGATGATTCGGTCCACCTTTATAATAACATTCATGACGACCGGCGTACCTATCTGATACCTAATTAATTAGGTATCAGATCCCAGTTCTCTAGGTCTCCAAGTGTTATGTTTGTCGATACTGTACTTACTAAGGTCAACGTTTCAATGTCGTTGATATTGCATTATTAGTTTCTAATGAATACCTACTTTACAAATAATTTACTTGCAAATAATTTATTAATTCTGCATATCAAGGACATATACACTTTGATTCATAAATTATATATTATTAAAAAGACACAAAACGCGTCATTTTGAAAGTGACGCGGTTAAAACTACTTCACTGATATCTCCTCAAATTAAGTCAAACTGAAACACCGTGAATCATATTTTTTAAGGCAAACCGAACGTACAGATAAACCGTTTATTTAGGCAGAATGAAAGTAGATAAATAAATACTATTGAAATTTCAGTGACCTTACAATTATTTTTGCAATAACTTACCTTTTCTTCTTATCCTTCATGATGAATTTTTTTTCACTAATAACAAAAACTCTTATAAAATAAGTAATACTGTTCTAAAAATGTTCTTCAAGTGATCACTTAGAATTAAATAAAGAATGCTGGTAAACAGCTGCTAGTGTCTCGTATATAACATTTCAGATTTAAGTTTAGAGTATAGCACCATAAAGGCCGGTATGTTTGGTGATTTTTTTAGAAAACTTCAAAACATTGTGATTGAAGCGATCGATAGGTAGTGCGTGTAGATTGAGAAGCGAAGGCGGTGTGGCCGCGACGACCGACGACTAATAGCGGGCGAAGCGCCGACCGACTGATGTGAGCGGGCTTGTGCCTCCGGGGCTATCCAGAGTGCTCGAGTGCCGAGCGCACCACGACATGCTCGCCTCAGCGCGACGCCACTTACGTCAACATTTAATCAATGAACTTCGCAAACCTTGAACACTTGAATAGAAATATGTGTTACAGTGACAACGCGCTCATAGGTTCAAATGTTTCATGTATGGAATCTCAGTATCGCATATATACACAACCAAGATAGCAAAAACCACTCTGTAGAATTTACTTGTATCTAGTTAATCCAATTATGGGGAAAATGAGTTTTTTAGCCATAGCAACAACACTAATGATTTCTAACTTCCCGTTATCATATTTGCTGCAACGGTATTGTATTCCAAACAACTTTTATTATTTTGAAAGTAAATGCTTCATATTATTTTAAAACACTAAAATCAACAATAGTGCTTTTATAAACGCTCACAAATTTTTTTATAAAAAAATAAATAAAAGCCAGTTCCTTTTTTAGAAGAGCTGTAGATAAATACTAGAACTAAGATTTTATGCGGGTAGCACCACTTCTATAATTAAGCAAGGATATTTTATAATTAAATTATCAAAACAAAAGATTTAAATACTATTTGGAATAATCTTCTAGCGACATCTTGAAACGATGGCTGTGAAATTATAGTAGCATTATAAGAAGCCTCTTTTAAGGAGGTACCTCATTATTCCGTCAGATGTCGTGATGCTTCAGCCTATGTGTAGCAACAGGGATAGACCACATTGTTCGCATCATAATCTACTAACAAAAGATGGACCTTGTCTGAATAAATAAATATATTATTATTATAATCACATAATGTTGAATTGTATGCATAGTAGTCATATTTTTATAATAAAATTGGACCTGTCTGTCATTACCTATATTCAGCATAAAATAATTCCAAAACTAATAAACTAAAACATGTATATGAGAGGCCCACTATGCCCTATAGTGGGAGTAATTCCACTCAAATTGGAGCTGCCTGACTGGGGAAGTACCTCCGCCTTGCAGAAAATGGAAGTAAAATAACACTTCTTTGAGCTGTGTTGTGTTTCTTACGGTGAGCAAGGTTGCCAGTGCTCCACGAGGAAACGTTGTGTTGGCAGTGGGGGGCGGGACTTTGAACCTTATACTGCCAACCCAACTATTTCGGCAACGCGCAAGTGATACTCCTGGTGTTGCACCATCCACCATCAGGTGGGCCGTATGCTTGTTTGCCAACTTAGTGAAATAAAACACACTTGTTTTACTTGCAGGGTCAAGCCCTCAGTGTGTATTTTCATGCAAGTATGTCTTCGAAATTTGGTTGTAAGTATGGGAACGACAAGAAGTAACACATCGCTGAGTGGACTGAGCTCGTATTTCAAGAAATACGTGACGCACTTCCTATCGATGAAAGCGATAAAGAAAATGTTGATTTTAGAGAGTTACAAAAACCACTATATGAAAACGGTTTTTGTCAAAACAGCATGATTGGCTTGTCACTCGCGAAACTGTGGCATTGGAAGGGTTTTGAGAATCCTGAAATTTCAACTGAAATCACAGGCATCGATAAAAGCTTAATAGAGCGTTGTGCCACCTTATTGCAAGTTTTAAATTCGGGGTACAAAATAAACCATGTTAAGTTTGGAGAGTATGCCATGGAAACTACCAGGCAAATTGTCCAAGCCTCCAAGCATATCCATCTGCCAAATTCTGTCCACAAGATTTTAGTGCATGAAGCTGCAATAATAGAACATGCACTATTACCTTTTGGCGAGCTTTCCGAAGAAACGGCTGTCAGAAATAAAGATATAAAAATGTTCAGACTTTGACCGTTTATTTGTAACCCCAGAAAATTTTCGTGTGTGCCGAACACGAAAGTTTTCTAGGTTTACAAATAAAAAATAGGGACTTATTGAATATGCTTTAGGAGAAATATGCTTTATGCGTTAGGTTTCCTAGAAAAAAAAAACTGTTTTATCAAAAGCTGTTTTGGAACTATTAAGTTTATAAGATATTGTATTTTATTTGTTTTATTTTGTATATAATAAATTGGTAGAGCTGCAGTTTTGATTTTGTATACATATGTGTTGTAAGATAAGTTTATTTAATAGTTATAATATATTGTAAGATTGTTTTTTTAATTCTTTGATTTTAATGTGTAAATACTTTTAAGTACTTTTTTTTGTATTTTTTTTATACGGTAATAGGTATAGTGTTATATTATATTTTTCATACAATAAATCAATAATCTCCGTTCCTAAGCAGTTTCATTTGCTACATCCCAGAAATAAAGTAGTTAAGTATTTTTATCGCACCTTGGTATGGGCCACATTGCACAGTGGTTCCCCAACCACTGTGCGATGTGGCGATTAATTTCTTGATCCTGCCTGTTTTCGAGTAGCTGGCCAAGTAAATATGTTTATCGACATTCTATTTTTCTTACTCATCAACCTCTACCCTACGTTTCGTGGTATTAGTCATGAGTTTGTTTAGTCTTTGACGGATTCATCTTAGGTCCAACTTTAAGGCCGGCTGTGCTCGGTTCTTGTGGCATCTGTTGCAATTCCTGTGCAGTAGGCGCGAAGACGACGATGTCGTCAGCAAAGCAAAGATTAGCTTTATGGTACCAATTTCAATTCCGGACCTCATCCATGGGTCTGCTAGATCTTTAAATATTTACTTAAGAGTATTCGTAAATGTTTTGGGAGATAGCGAATCACCCTTTATTTATAATTTAAGTCAATATTTGCTGTGCTCTTGTTGTATAATGTTGTAATAGGTTTATTTAGGTGTCCTCTACATCTTAAACAAGAGCTGTTAATATTGCACTGTGCTAATGCTATCAATAGATGTAGATATTTAAGGGTGACGTCATCAAAGATTTGTTTGGTTGGAAAGCATTTTAGCATTTTGTCAGTAAGATTTGGTACATAATAAAGTGGCTGTAGAACTATTTACACGCATAGTAGAAAAACTGTAGGAACCTTAGATTCCACTGTGTCATTAAATAGGTACTCTCGGGATGCGGAAATAACTTCATGACTTCATGTTTGTTTTTTGCCTTACTTAACAAGGAAATGTTTAAATACATATTATTATAAATAATCTTTTCTATGTCGGTGGATAGGTTGTTTCCGCACAATAATACCTACGTACCTACCTAGAGTATGATTAACCTCAAGCGTTTGAAATCAAGAGCAAGTAAAACGGATACCTTTAATGTAGGTAACCTATTGTAGGTATATAATTTAAAGATCTGGCTATGTATGTACTTATGTGGACAATAGTGGGTGTAGAGAGGTGCGGCCCCGGTTTCACCGTCGCGAGTCTTCACGAGACCCGGATTGGGTTTCCCCGCTATTACGCCATTAGACACTTCCACCCCCGAGCATATAGCTCTGGCGGCCCCCCTCTGACCGGCCAGTTAAGGCAAGACAGAGTTGAGAGTCCTGCGGGCGCTCTTCGGGTTCCACTCCAGCTACCCAGTAGTATGGGCAAACTGGAGACGAGGCTCGCAGTGTCGCCACTCACCATCAGCTCGCCACAAGCTGCCCTGCGGTTTGTGTGCTTTTCTTAAGACCTTATGACACATTTTTTGTTTTATTGTCAAAGGTTTGTAGAAAGCGTTTCTAATCTTCCCTCCAGTGTTACGTTAATCTCATGATGAGGTTATTATTATTATATTATTATTACCTTATTCGCCAAGAATAAGGTACAAAAGTTGTTATGTTACAAATAGTTTTCCGACACATCCGCCTCTGCACGAGGCATACGAATATTCTTAGGCTAAGATAACATTGCACGTACATTATATAAAATATGGGTATGTTGGGTATACCACCTGACCAGACTTAAAAACATTTACAATATTGCTACATAAACACTAAATAAAAATATTGAATAAATACATTATTGGTTAAAACTAAAAATAAATAAAACTATTATGTATATCGGTTAAACTTACAAACTATGGATTCTTTTACTGTGTAAAAATTATTTTCAAGGAACCATTTAGGTATATAAAGCTTTTTTAAACAAACGTAAAGGTAGTTCTCTAATATATTGTGGAATATGGTTGTCGACTTTTATAGACATTAAATAACTGTTCTTATAATGGAGGGTGCTTCTGCAAGGTATACGTTTTAATTTTGATTGATCTCTTTTCGTATATCTTCTGTTGTCACTAACTTTGGGCAAGAAATGTGTATTTTTCCTTAAAAACATGCCAATTTCTAAAATGTTTAAAGAAGTTAATCTTAACACCTTTAGCTTTTTAAAAATTGATCTACTGCTTTCAAATGGTGGAGCCCCAGTTATTGCTCTCATGCATTTCTTTTGCACTATGAAGACCCTTTGGACGATTAATAAAATGATCTATAAAAAAGATAACAATTGATTTCCTGCTAATCATGTTACGCCCTGGAAGCCCTCGCCTCATTGCTTCGGTGCAGACCATAGAGTAACTGGTGCAGACCGACTAATTATAACTCCAGTAGAAGGTGTATTAACTAATTCTTATTAAACGTTAATTGGTCAAATTAAGCATACCTAAGTAATCAGTTGTTTAAGTTTTCGTCAGCATTATCAGCGCAGTGGCTTGACGATTGAATAAGTTGGTTTGATTACGATACGGGACAATATAGGGATAAGTGTATATTAAATACCTACCTACACAATATAAATTGGTAGTAAAAATATATTTTTTAAGTACCTATTACACAAATAAATTATTTCTGCCTTGTCAGCTATAAAAAAAGCCGCCTACAGTTTTCTAATAAATTTTCTTCTCCTCGGTACACGGGCTCCACCCTACAGAATCAAGAGCACGTGTCAAATCAATCATGTGATGACTTGCAACGTGTGACAGATTATACCGAGACGCACGTGCACCTAGGTAATTGTACGAGTACTTACGTTACGTGCTCGGGATACTTGCACCATTATGTATCTGATATAGGAGTGATCTGTCTTGCACTCCGAGATTCGTTAAAAAACACAAACCAATTATCTGTGATCCATGGTTGATCCTTACCAACAATATTAGTTCATCTTTGTCCTTAATTCCTTAGTTAAGAACAAAGATTAACTAATATTGTAGGGAACATTAAAAAACAATGAAAACAACATGAAAAAAAATCTGGTAAGTAACCTAAAAATCCGACGTCAGTAGTATATAATTATGTATACCTACATACTACATGTATGGCTAATCTGCGTATTTATGGGCGCGCCGCCAGGATTACTTTCAGGGAGATGCATCTGCATCTACACATTCTACTGTTAACTATACATTTGGCCGGAAATCTAGATGCCTTCAGTTTTTATTCAAATCGTACCTTAATAAAGAATGAAATTTTTTTGAAGAAAATTATGTATTTTTTTTCCTGACAGACCCCCCATGCACCGTGCTACCGGCGCCCATGTAAACAGAACTTGGGTTTTAATTAAAATTTGTGTTCCTTGGTTGAACATAGTCATGTGAGCGAGTGGATGCGGTAGTTCCCACAGCTTACTTCTCACATTGGTAGGTGGTTGGTCTTGTGAAGCGAAGAAGTCTCAATTTGGCGAAATTGGGGAGGGTCGAGACCCTCCCGTCACAGAGTGCGAGTACGGTGCCCCTGACCAGACCATGCTCCACTTGCTGGTGTGCCAAAAATGTCCGTACCTACGACTGCATGGTTGAGGACTTAAGAACACCACAGATGCATGAAAATAATAACACGAAAAGAAAGAATTTATGATTTCCATTTATACTTCCGGGATATAGGTACCTATTACGTCGATATCGACACACCTATAGTAAATGATCAATCAGAGCATTAAACCGACCTTCAATAATAACGCACTTATAGTATATGTAGGTAGGTATACTTACCTACAATAAGCAAGATTACAATTTCAATGATGTTATTGCGAAGTATTGTGTAAACAGTTTTTATTGAGATTATATTAAAATTTCAAGAATTCCATGTTTGTTTAGGTTCATAACTTCATTGGCGTTGTACAGTTGTGTTGGCGTCATAATGACCTCATGACTCGGCCACCTTGACAATGACTGATAAATAAACAGTCGCGTGTTCAAATTCATAGTGCGTCTGATTTAATTGTAACGATACACTTACAGATAGAAACGATTTACTTAATTAAAAGAATTAGGTAGGTACGGGTAAACACATTTAATTTGAAATCCCATTTACCCTAGCTTCTTAGTAGCCGCGTAGCAGTAGATATCGTAGGCTGCAAATTATTTACACCATATTGCGTAATAGTAAAGCTTCCTGATAACCAAGATTCAGATAATATAAGTGCCGGAAATTACCATTTTTTTTATTAGATTCATTACTGGTTAAATACACTTTGTAAAAAAATTGCTAAACCTGTATGGCTAGATGCCCTCTTTTATATAATTTTCACTTTACGAATCACGTGTTACTTTGTCCGACGAATGAAGTAGGTATTACACGAATTTAGTGGAGCCAGAACCATGGACCATGGTAAAATTAATATGGAAGAAAGTTTTCAAATAGTTCTTTGTAGTTTTTTTTTTCATTAAAATAATGTTTTAGATTGTTTATTATATATTAATGTGCCAATACAGGATACTGATTAAGATCACCCTTACCTACTGGCGATAATATTATGTAATCCATGCAAATCTGTATTATATATATTAAGAGCAATGATTGTGTCACTAACTCACTATTGATTTATCGAAGTCTGTACCTACAGCAACAGTGTGTTCACAAGACCTATAAACCCATTTGTATATAATTATCTACTCATAATGTATATGAATGTGTGTTTAATTAACCATAATAATATTACCTATACGACGTTACATATTACGTGTTTAAATGCTTATTGCAAAAGTATGTTTTACGAGTTCTCGAATTAAAAACATGAGTAAGTAATACTACCTAAATATGGGCTGGTATTTATTATGTTAAAATTTCTTAAACATGAGTACCTATTGTCCAAAACAATGATAATATTGTAGTCTGTGTAATTATTGCCATTCGAAACTGTGTCAAAGTATTGTTACGAATATTTGCAGAATGTGACTCAGATTATTCAATTTGTTTGGTCCTAATACACATAATATTCAAAAATAGGTACATACCTAATAAACGGAAAAAAGTTGTGTATATTGGGTAAATATTGGTTTCAATATCCGTATCTACTGACGGACATATTATAGTGACCACAGTAGTGACAATGTAGGTCTTACCGTTGTGCACCACCGGCCTATGAATGTGTCGAGAACGTGTTAATTGGATGTGACCGTATGACCCTTTACATTTCCTAAAATACCACAGGGTAAACAGATGCACCAGATGTGTGTCATCTGCTGGTGATTAGCGTCCCTATAAAACATGAACATTTACTCGAACTCACATACATAGGGATTAGCCATCGTAGCTTCTATATCTCCATAAAAAAAATATAAACTTACCTTCATAATGTTCAGTTTCAAGTTGATTTGTTTATTTTGTTTTGTATTTTTTATATTAATTAACGCAAAGCCGCTTGAGGAATCCAAGGATTTAACTCCAAAACTGGAGTTAGACGATGGCGAAATGATGGAAGTACTGGAATCTCAAAATCCGTTCTTACCGCGATTTGCCATGAAAAAACTCAGGGAGCGGAGCGAAAAAGCAAGAGCTCAGAGGAGGAATTACCAGTCGCAAAAACAATTAAATAGACCGCAACGGATTCTCTGCCCTGACAGATATTATTATGTAAGTGCTAAGATAATTAATTTTCAACATTTATGATTAGGGGTATGTACATAAACAGTCAGAAATTACTTTTTGATTTGAAAACATGAACGGCGCATCTGAGGCCGAGTGATCGGCTTGTACCAACACTTGTACGCTGCGCGCGGGTTCGGTTCACGGTTCCCCACGGAATAGTTGCTCCAGGTGAAGTGAACGCACTATACAGTAGAAGCATAGCTTTAATAAAAACAAAGATGGTTCCCCAAACTTAATAAGTTAACCTTTGTTTTTGTAAGGAATGTTGTAATTTATATTTTGATATTTCAAAAAGTAATGGTAATAGGCTCGCTCACTACCTTACACGTATGGGACCTAAACGCACCGGGAACTGAGGATGTACACTAGTACACCTCTGGCTAACCCTACGGGGGTTACAGAGATACAGGTATGTTCATATGTTTATGCAAAAAGTTGTAGACCACAATTATCTACTATACGCAGCTCTTTTTAGGATTGGTATACTTTCCGAAGAGGAAAGAAGGGTAACCCACACCCTCTGGTTCGCTGGTATTTAATAGGGCGCAAGCCTATCGTCATTATCCGTGCACAAATCTAAACTCCAAGCTGCTAGGTACTGAGAATTTTCACAGTAAAACCCAATAACACTGCAGCCCTGGGAATCAAATTCTAGGCTAATGAAGCAGTACCTAAGACATTTTTTGGGATTACCGATTTTGCCTGACAATGAATTTATTTACAAATAAAATTTGTACGTTCACCATACAGCTTTCTTTGACCCCGTTCCTATCTAATATAAGCCCACGTTACTAGAAACATTTCACATTTATATGCTTGTGTTCATCTTCTTGTTATCAAGTAAAATATATATTTTTCAGAAGAAATGAAGGCGCATTTAACATTATTATTAATGGCGGGGATTGTCGGTGTGATTGCGAATCCTGTTTCAAAACAAGAAAGTTTGAGTAATAAGGAACCACTTTTGTCCGAAACCGGTGAGTCACAAGTGAAACATAAAGACGTTACAGTAAACAAAAGTGAACCGGCACCCATTGAAATAGTAGCAAATGAAGAGTTTTTGCCTACACCTGATGTTGGTGGAGAAACCACAAATTTTGGTGACGGTGAAGTGGACATAGTTATTGAAGAAAACGTTACCCCACTAGAAGACATCTCCGATGCGCAAAATGATATCAAAATCGATGATGACGATTATCTTTCGCCGAGTAACAGCCTAATGGATAATATTCTAGTGGATAGAATTAAAGATGAAATAATGCAAACTGCCGCAGGATTTGCACCAATTCCGCTATTTAGAAAAAGACAAAAGCAACCGCCGAGGCGTCGATTTGCTATACGACGACAATTTCAAAGGTATCCGTATGCGCCCTACAGGAGACTCCCGTTCTATTACCCCTACTATAGGTTTTATCGTCCTAGCTCTCTAAGATTTTATTAATGTTTAGCATTGATACTTTATTTATTTTATAATTTATTGCAACTTAATCGATGTGTAAAATTTAATGTTATTTATGTAAGATTAATAAATACACTTAAATAGTGATTGATTTTCATTGTATTTATTTCTACAAAATCTATAAGCACAAATGCCTTAACACTAAATCATTTCAATGTCATTATTATATTAATTTTATATTATTACTATTTACAATTATTGTAAATCATCAAATTCTATAATTGTATCACTTAATACAGGAAAAAAATTGTAAACTAAATTGTATTATACTCATGGCAGTAGTGTTAAGTGGTTCTTTCGTTAACAATAATACATGGACATACAAATCATGTTTTTTTAAAGTATGACACAAGATGAAATTCAATTACTAAATTATATTTGAATCACATAATATTTCCTTACACATTAAAATAATATCTGAGGTCACTAAAAATAAGAAAATCCGTATTTTGAAATGAGTACCTAACTAGTTTACTTATAGAGAGATTATACGAATAAATTACTTGATAAATACAAATTGATTAAAAATTACACAGGATACCTCAAATGTCGAGAAATTCTCAAACAATATAATATAATGGTAAACGTTCCAAGGTTTTGTTCGTACGCGAAATTCGTGACTTCGCACTGGAAAGCTTGAAGTAGAGAGGCGCGCGCGGTTTGAATATGGAGCTTTGCAACACTCTCACTCATTTGCCGGGGCCCACGAGCGCCTCGTCCATAAGTTCGTCGTCGGTGATGCACGGCGAGTTGGAGTGCGGCGAGGGCGCCACGAGCGGTGAGGGCGCGGGGCTCTTGGCCAGCTGCAGCGCTAGCGCCGGCGACGACGGGTACACGGGCCGCACGGCCACCATGCCCGACACCTTGCTTCCCGACGACGCCGAGAAGTCCAACAGCATCTCCGCCGCCTCCTGTGGCGTGGTGGCTCCGCTGCGCGCCACGGCGCCACTCGCCGGCGGCTTCATGCACGAGTCGGCGCCTTTCCTGTCTTCCGAGCTGCCTTTAGGAGCGGCAAATCCCTTTGCCATTTCTGTTTTAAAATCCAGGGGCATGATAGGAAATGCTGCCGAATAACCATCTTTAGAGTCATCCTTATTTCTCATTGGGCTTTCCCCCTTTGATATACTGTCAGCCATTGCTTTAGAAAATTCTAGAGGCCGTTCGGACTGATCATTCTTGCCGGCTGGTATCGTTTTAGGGCTCATGCTACCCATGTTAAGCAGTGGTTTCGGAACATTTAGAGGATAGGCGGACTTTTGAAGGGAGTCTGTTGTTCTAGCGCCGGGATTTTCGAAATGCGGAAACTGATATTTATTTTGTTCTAGCGAACGAGCAAAGTCATTGACTAAAGATCGTTGATCGTACTGTGCAGCTGGACTGTTTTTATCTGGAGTATTTTGGTTTTTCAATTTTGGTATTTGAAACTTACTAGTATCGAGAGGCTTGATCAAGCCCTCTACTAGAAAGTTAGCTTCCTTGGAAGTTTTAAACCTGTCTCCATCTATTTCGTCTCTAGAGCCACTAGGGCTGGAATGGCGTTCTGATTTGGAAGAAAAAATAGATTTCTCGGAATTGTTCATAAGTTTAGTTCTAGCCTTTTCACGTTCCCTGTCCCTAATTATTTTAGCTAGATCCGTGCTGCTGCTTTTAGGGGATCCAGAACTAGATTTGGATGCTGACTTTGATAGGTTTATACCAGTACTACTGGCGCTTGACGATTTTAAATAAGGCACTTTGGGCATATTAGGGTTACCGGAACTGGAAGAATCCGAAGGGCTCATGTTAGCTTTAGGTGGTGTTGAACCAGATGTGACGCTGCCTGATTTAGAAGATTGCATCACTTGAGTTTTTTTGGAAGCGGGTCCACTTATCACTCCTGGCTTTAAGCCTGTATGGGTTTTTGGGGAGCCCTGACTCGGTGGGGTGAGTTGGGGTGATGATTGTTTTGAACCAGAACTACTATAATTTAATTTGGAACTGCTGCTTGAAGAATCTTTGGTTCTAGTTTTATTGATTGTTATTTTCATGCCATCGGAGCTCGGCTTTACCATATATTCTTGATTTTTGCTATCGTTAAGTTTTCCACTACTGCTGGACATACTTGTTTTTGGATCTGAAAACTTGGCGCTACTGGAAGAGCTACTGGATTTTGCGCTTACCTCGGAGTCTGTGCCACAGTGCTGGGCAGATTTCAGTTTATCTATCACAGCGCTGAGAGAACCTTTTCTATTGCGAGCCTGGCTCGGAGCATTTGATTTGTTAACTTCGATGTTGGGTGGGGATATGAGAGGTTCTGTTACAGGACTATCACAAGAAACAGGGGTAATTTCTAATTGTTTCAATTTAATTGGGTTTTTTAATTTAGGGCTACTCCTATCGGAACTGGAAAAAGATAAGCTGGAATGTTTCTTTTCCTTATCTCTTGACGTCATCGAGCTAGATCCGTAACTGTCTTTAGATATCTTTTTTGTAAGGTCATACCCTGTTGTTCCAGATTTACCTGATGGCGAACCGCTGGTCGCCGACTTTAGTGCTGACATGCTCGGTTTTCCCGACCCCGAAGAACTGTGCTTAGGGGACGAGATGCTGTGGTTTTTTGGACTTGAGTATCCAGGTAAATGTTTAGGGCTGTTTTGCACTGGAGAATGCCTAGGACTGCTGTGGTGACTGGATGTCCCCGACGGTTTTCCCATTCCTTTTACAGTGCTGGGGCTTAGCGACTTAGTAATGGACACAGACCTGCCATGCGTTGGACTCGGACTAAATTTTCTTATAAGAGAGTTTGGGGACGTCGCACGTAAAGGGGACCCGTCGGTGGGTTTGATGCTGACGGAAACGGGTTTAGTGAGTGGATCTTGTTTGGGAGGCACTTTCTCAGGTGGACCCATGGAGTCATCTCTTCTTCGCTTCTTCTTTTTTTCCTTACTGCGCTCTTCCCCCGACCGGCTAGATTTCTTCTCGGATCTGATACGATCGTCGAGTGTTTTCATTTGTGACGATGTTATTGGTGTTATTGTTATGGAGCTGGGCAAAGCGGCTGGAGCGGCCGCCGTGATCGGGATTATTTCAATACCCGGCCGCCTATCCAGACATAACATCGAAGTTATACTGGAACCGGAACTAGCATTAGGTGTGTTCGGTGTGCTACCTATAGGTGTTATGCTTACCGAAGATGGCATATATGACTTCCCTTCGGTCAAGTCCAAGAGGAGGGAAGACGCGCTCCTGCTCGGGCGCAATTCAGAATCTTTGCTTTTAAGTTTTTGCCTTTTGTGCTCAGACTTGTGAAAAGAATTCCTGTAAAGAAGATATGAATTATTAGTCTGTTATGAATTTTAAAAAGTTAGTAAGATGCTAGAGGATTAATACAAACCGGATAATATCATCAACATCTCCATCATTTGAGTTGTCCATATCAGAGGAGGTTCTATTGTCTTGTCCACCCAAAGCATCAGTGGCGTCCATACCAGACAGCTCCATATCTGACGTAAACTCGTTCTGCGAAACCGAAGACTCTCGACCCTCCATATCATCGTTCGTAGAGTTACTGTTTATAGTATTCTCGTCTTCGTTGACATATTCATCTGAATTGTCACTCTCACTATCAGAGTCCATCATTTCGGAGATGCCCTGTTTGCCCTTCTTCTGGCTGGAAGACCATAAGTCATCGGATTTTCTCTTTTTAGATTTCCTTTCTTCGGGCTGAGGCTTTATGTCAGTGGCGCTGGTGTCTTGGCACATTACGGACAAATGATGTTGCTGCTCGGAGAGGTATGCCCCTGTGGGACAATTTACGTAACAATCAAATCTTTGTAATATAAAAAGAAAATAGGGAACAAACGTGGAACGTGCGAATGTTCAAAGCAGTTACATAGCGATGCATGTTTCAATAAAATAAGTGACTCACCGCCCTGGTGCGGATGGTTAACGCTGGAGGGGTACAGCGGGCGCGAGTGCATGGTGCCCGGCTCGTGCTTGATGTGCTCGCCTCCCGGGTCGAGGCCCCCGAGGCCACAGCTAAAATTTGGCTCCAGAGCCGAGTATCCGCCATTTAACTGTTTACTTGCAGCTTCGCGTTCCCAGATTTTTATTAATGACCTGCGGGAATAAATAGATTTTCTCATAGTATTTCTTCTTGAGGAACCATATTTTCTATGTAATGATTTGGTGTAGACTCACCTGAGCGTGATAGGAATTGAATGCGTCTTCTGTAATACCCGGGTGATGTACTCGTCAATATGTTCAGCGGGCGCGTTATGTAGAGTGTATAGCGAGGCCCTGGGCGCGGCCGGGTCACTCAGTTCTAGTTCTACGGTGGCCATGCTCTCGTCGCCCGGGTGCTCCAGAGATATAGAGATGTGCTGCCATGATAGAGCGCTTACCTCGAACATGAGTACGCTTTCCAACTCTATGACTGTGAACCAGACGGTGTTTGAATTAGACAGAAGAAAAGGGGAAATTCATGAAATATTTTGATGTCAGTCTGTATATTATTAGTATTGGCCATTTTGTGCATTAAGTC
Organism: Acronicta alni; assembly: GCA_964056405.1. Taxonomy (NCBI): domain Eukaryota; kingdom Metazoa; phylum Arthropoda; class Insecta; order Lepidoptera; family Noctuidae; genus Acronicta; species Acronicta alni. Next base: position 6,652,590 of record OZ043927.1, on the reverse strand, counting down.
ATAGCCAAATAAAATGAATTCTTAGACCTTTTTAAACATAACATACTAGAGATGAAACGGAGAACCGCCAACTTGTACGAAATCTTAATTTACTGTGTATGTACAGAGGCGAGCACATCAAGCTATCACAATCTGACAATTTTCTTTGATTGATTTTCAACTTTAATCCAAAACAATAAGGTTCATATTCAATTGGGAATATTTGACAGTTTTGCATAGATTGACCTGCTGGCGTCTGTATATAGAAAGGCACCCTCAAAAATGCAGCCACTATCTACTAGCAAGTAACAAGTAGCCCAAGTCAAAGTATATAGTACTGTGATTTTTAGTGATACAATAGTCTTCTATTGTTGTATTTTTGACATACTTAAACAATTAATTGTTTAAGTATGTTAAAAATGTACCTATACATACCTAATGTACCTGTACTATTTTACAAATATGTAAATGAGATAAAGAAAAATTACATTACACAATCTATCAGTCATAAAATGACAATTCTGGATAATTTAACTATAATTGATCCGCCATGTGACATCTGCAAGATCGAGGTGAAAATTTATGTGGTTGCCAATCTGCTTCACAAACTAGACACATCTAAAGGTGCCGGTCCTGATAACCTATCATCCCTTCTCCTTGTTAAGTGTGCATCATCTATCTGTTTACCTATTTCAATCTTATTTGCAAAATCTTTATCCTCATGTATCGTCCCCAAAGTCTGGAAGTCTGCATATATTACACCTGTGCATAAAAAAGGGTCAAAAACGGATGTAGTCAATTATAGGCCTATTTCTAAGCTATGCATCATAGCGAAAGTATTCGAAAAGATTACCTACCAGCAGTTACTCCCCGTTATTGTTAAAGCGCTTAGTCCTTTTCAGCACGGCTTTTTAAAAGGCCGGTCTACGACCTCAAACCTGGCGTTATTTAATGATTTTATTACAAAAGCTATGGATGAGGGCCGTCAGGTCGATGTCATTTATACTGATTATAGCAAGGCATTTGACCGAATTGAACATAGCATCCTAATTAATAAGCTTGCCCACTTGGGAATACGCGGAGATCTGCTCAGGTGGTTTTCCTCGTATATAGAAAACAGGTCGTAACCTGTAGCACTAAATAACTACCTGTCAAGTTGGGTTTCAGTGCCTAGTGGAGTACCACAAGGTTCGTTATTGGGCCCCCTCCTATTCGTTATCTATATAAACGACATCGACCATTGCCTTCAATCATCTCATCTATTATGTTTTGCTGATGATATGAAAATTTATTCCACAATATCATCAGTTGAAGACATGTCAGCACTTCAGACCTACCTATGCCGACTGGAAGAGTATTGCCGAATAAATAAACTTGACCTCAACCCCTTGAAATGCTCAGTAATCACGTATACTAGGAAACGTGAGATTTTAGAGACTTCGTACACCTTGGAGGTCTAACCTTGCCAAGAAGTAGTACAATTCGAGATTTGGGCGTATACCACGACCAGAAGCTAGCTTTTGACACGCATATTGACACATGTGTGAGAAAATCTTCTAAATCGCTCGGGTTTATAATGCGGCTTTCTAAATCATTCACTGAAGTTAAGACCCTTAAAATTCTGTACTGCACTTATGTCAGATCTCACTTAGAGTATGGATCCCAAATCTGGAACCCCTGTTACGACAAATACGTCGATAGAATCGAAAAAATACAAGAACACTTCGTTAGGCACCTCTGCTTTCGTCAAAAGATTCCTTATCATTCTAAAGATTACCCCCAATTATGTAAAAAATACCACCTCCTACCACTTTCCATTCGTCGTGAGATTGCTGACTTCACCTATCTTCTAAAAATCATTAACAATGAAATCGACTGCCATGAGCTCTTGGAAAAACTATATTTTAATGTCCCGTGTAAGTCAGTTCGCTTCAATCCACCCATTCGTGTTCCGAATGCCAGTACAAATTACAGGCAAAACAGTTACATTGTGCGAGCAATCAGAAATTTCAACAGTGTGTGTAGGCAGCACGGTTTTGATCCATCTATGACTAGTGTGTCTTCGGCAAGAAGGACCTTAAGCCTCACCTTTTTTAAGTAGTTAGATAGCAATTTGTTGTATCTATTATTTGTAGTTGTAATAGTGATTTGTAGTTGTAACAGTGATTAGTAGTTATACCTAATAGTGATTTCCGATCTGTAGTTGTAATTTTTAATTATATACTTTAACATGGTAGTAGTTACTCGCTCACAATTCAATTTAGCTTACTATGTTTCTATAAGCGAAGACCTAAAGGATGTTGTTACTATGTTATCTTAGCTGTAGGTCTTCCATATTTTAAATAAATAAATAAATAATTTGGTAGGAAATAAATTTTTATATTTCCCTTACTCACACAATTTTGTCAAGTAGAAAATCGACACTGGTGTAGATTTTATCAATTAAAATTTAAATGTTATTTACAAATTTAAATTTTATCAAGTTTCAATCTTTCATGTCATTTGGTAACGTATTAAATACTTTCGGAGCCCTACTAAGTAGGTATACGTAGTAAGTAAAGTGGTGGCGTAGTAAGATATACTAACATTGTTTGCACTGTGTGCGCACGCAGCTGGTGATGAGCGCGTTGAAGAGAGCCTGCTGGCGCAGACACGCCAGCAGCGGCGCCACGTGCGACGGGTGAGTGAACGGCACGCTCGACACCCAGCAGCCCTCCAGCCCTCGCGTCTCGCACAAGAAGTAGCATTGAGTCTGCTCCGGGAGATTCTAACACATACCACACACCACACACATGCCGATATCAATATCTACCTAGGCAAACATTTAACCTTTTGACCGCCACGTCGATAATAAATATCCGGTTTCTCTACGCCAAGCGACAAATTCTAGTATTTATAATAGATAAAAAAAACAAATTTTTGTATAGGTATGTATTTTGAACTAATAAAAAAGTGGTATTTTTGACGTGCCATGCCGTCGTTGACGCCGTGAGCAAGTTTTCATTTGACGTCTATACACGTCCGTGGCGGTCAAAAGGTTAAATCGCTAGATATGCCCTCACCGTACTTATACCGCTCGAAAACGTGTCCATAAAGAGACGAGTGCATGCACACATTCCATGTAGAGACAGAGAACGACAGGGTGTAATATTCAGTACGAGTGAACGAGACAATAACAGATTCGATACTTCCGATGTTAACCAGTTTACTTACGGAAACGTGACCATTATTTGACGCGGTAGGACGCATCTAACAATTTAATTCTTTTCTAGCTAGGTACAGTCAACAAAAGAGATTGGTATACAGGTAGCGAACGAAATCTGCATCTTTACACAGATTGTGATTTAAATAATTACCCGTGAAAGGGTTGGATGAGTAGCAGCTTACAATATCTGCGTTTTGTCACATATTGCGTGATACATTATTACACAATCTTTAAAAAAACACAGATGTTAATTAGCTGCCTGTATACTCAACTCTTTTATCATACATGATGTACATGACCCATTTACTTCACTGTGATACAGGTTTTAGTGAGTTATTTGTCGTCGTTATTATAGAAATCACACAGGCAGAGCTTATCATCCTTCTATTTCAAATATGTCACACTGACTTTAACCCTGATGTAATAATGAGCTAAGAACATGAAAATGGTCAAGTCAGTATCATGTCAAAACTTCAGTTGCGTGATGTATCGCAAAACTAAAGTTAGTTAAACTTTTTTCAAAATTTTATGACAATGTACAAACCACAAATAGTCCTTTGCTGAGATTCAATTCAATAACTTTGCCTGGAGTGAGCTTGTTGTATGCTTGTTGGGCAACTAGGCCTAACATGGGCTTCGCATTTGCCCAGTCGCCTGCCACTTCCACCTGAAATTATTGAAATTGGGAAAATTATAGTTTTAGTGTAAAGCCAAATTAAGAAACGCTTTGGACAGTTCGAATCCTCTGAGAGAACTGTTTTTATTTATTTATTTATCTAACGTAACAGCTTAAACTATCATATAGGTACATAAACGAATGTATTATACAGGGCGCCTGGCGCATGGACCGACACAAACTTGGGGGATTGCTAAGCTCATAAATAATTTTTAACGAATACGGTATCTCCGTATAGAAATAATTTGATACAAACGGTGCTTAAAATAAATATTATATCAAAATAAAAGTGACACATTGAACATAGAATTTTGGGTGAAAACTAGTATTTGATGATTCCCCACTCTCAAACACCTCAAAAAATTGGGTCGGTCCATACGCCAATCATTCTGTATAAATGAACCTAATAAACTAATATTGAAATCTCAGTTTTAAAACTGAAACACGTCTCCTCTCATATTGAGAGGGATTAGGCTATAAGTCCACCACGCTGGCCTAGTGCGGGTTGGCAGACTTCACAAACCGTCGAGAAAAATCTCTAAGGTATGCAGGTTTCCTCACAATGTTTTCCTTCACCGTTTAAGCTAGTGATAATTAATTATTAATACGCACATGAATTCGAAAAGTCGTTCGAACTCGAGATCTTCGACTTGGCAGTCCAATGTATGACCATTTGACTGCCAAGTCGCAGATCTACTAGGCTAACAAAAAACGTATTGAGTTCTTTTATGCTATTTTTAAGAAGTTTATTACGACATTTTTACCTCAGTAGTGGCGTGTATGAGTTTGGCGAGACCAGCACATAGTGGGGTGGGCTGCGACAACTTGAGCGTGAAGCACGCGGGCAGCATCGCGCTGTTCTGAGGAACTAGTTGGGCGTATACAGGTCCGTTACTACGAACAAAAATTGCCAGCTGTAAATAAACCCTATAACTAAAACAACAAATAATAGACGCACAGAACGTCTAATGCATTCTTAATACTTACCCTTTTCCAGGACGCTGTCCACCAGCTATGATAGGTGATAGCTGCAGTTTATTGGCTGTGGAACCTTCTAGAAGCACAGTGGCTGATTGGCCTATCGGAGTATGAGAAGGAACAACCAGTGACGCAAGACCGCTTGATGCGGACGGTTTGCCTAGTGTAAGAAGCTCTACTGTTAGTGGAGTTAGGCCCTTATCTTTGTCTAATAATTCGTATGGAGACACGAAGTATGTGAGGCGCATGGCGTGACCTGGAATAAATAGGTTTCATGTCATTTCTAATTGGAGTTTTGTCTCCTGTATAATATTCGATATGTATAGGATTGTTTAATTTACGCCATTCTTGCTAGAGACATACCTCCTCTGCGCTTCTGCAAGAAACCAATGGGACTTTTATGAACCTGTGCCCATGGATCTTTGATAAAACTCTGAAGTTGTCTCATTGTACATAAGTCTTCTTCTAAGCTCTGTAGAGCACTAAATGCTTTACATTTGACCTGAAAATACAAACAAAAAGAATTATAAGCATTAATTCAATAGAGGTATATATATTATTTATGTTGTCATGAAAAAAAAAAAAATGTTAAAAGCATGTCCGCAAGGAGCACTGAGTCAGCACCGCCCAGGCAGTGTGGGCTTTGTGCAGAGAATCTGGGCAGAGATCACATGGAGAAAAATGGGTCGACACTGCTTGTGCAGTATTGACATGCTCAGAATCTCTGCATAGTTAGTAAAGCAATAAGATCAGTTTGAGTCGACACTGCCCTGGCAGTGCTGACTCTACACACCCTGCGGACTTCCCCCGTAACAGGTATTGAGGCGTAAGTTACTTTTTTCTCCGCGCCTAGTTGATAAACAGCTGTTAAGCCTTCCAGTTGAGCTGTAAAATCGGCAAAATCTCCACGAGATATACACGACACCAGTTCTTCACAACTCTGTTGTTCAATCTGTTAAACACAAAAAGGCTTATTTTTATATAAAATTCAAATATACTATTGACAAAAAAATATATTAATAAAACTAAACATTCATTAAAATTCCGATGTTACCTTTTTCTAGTAAAACTTACTTTTCCTTCATGATGAATTTTAACATCTTTTACTGACCCTGAAGATTCCACTAATATTTCCAAATAAAACATATCAGATGATATAAAAAGGTTGACACCTGATGTGCCTACTACAAATTTAAGCCTGAAACAAACAGAGATTACTTATGTAGAGCAATACTTTTAAGGTTACATTCAAAAATTTGTGTAAGAACCCTGGAGCCCAAGAACAATAGATTTTGCAATATGTCTGTAATTAGTTACCTGAGAGGCTATTTCTTACAATTAGTCCATTGCAACTAATTTTGTTTTAATAATTTATGGTATCAATCTAAACAGAGTTGACTAATCAATGTTACTACATACAGAATGGCCTCTTGGCCTCTCCCTAGCTTTATATACCTCACTTCTTTCTGCACTTTATAGTAGTCTGTTGCCTTTAAAACAACACCGTAGGGTGGCAAATGGCAGTCAGTATACATACCCTATATGTATGTATACACATGTACTACCTATAATACATATGGACACTATGGCAACCCTACATATTTCACAAATACATTTATGCGTGTGGGTACATCCATCATCATGATCTAGTAGACAATAGTATTAGAAAGTTTCTATGAATTGTATTGGGTGTGCAGTTTTATTATGATTTAAAAGTGTTTAAAGTTATTCCTGGCTGTTTTCCTATTGTTTACCAGTGTTTTGGATTGTTATTCGCGATTTAATTTCATATTTTGAATTTACATACTTCTTAATCTTATTTATCACTTTGTAATACTTCTCTTGGCTAACTATGCTGATCAATGAACCTGCGAAAAATATTCTTAACACATTGTACATATCTTAATTATTTTGGAGAGCATGTAGTTGGCCCTGGTTATCATACAAACACCTAGGACAGTTGCTCTGAATCTGATTTCTGGGCCGATATTCTTAGGATATTGATGTTCTGGAGGTCTGGTGGTAGTTGCTTCATTAAGATACTGATATTTAGCCACACTTGGTTAGGCTGAAAGCCTACACCAACATAGTTGGGCAAAGGCTTATGGAGGATAAGTGTTTAAAGTTTACATACCCAAGTTGTCTAGATAAGCACTCTAAGCGTTCAATTAGACTCTGTAAGGAGCTAACTTTGATGCAATGCTGTAAACTGTCAAGGCACTTTTGTAGTATCATACGATCAGCACTGTCTATTCCCCATCTTTTATCCTGCAACCATAAAGTGTTTATTAATAAAGCTTACATACCCTATATTTTGTGAGTGTAATTTGTTATGCATGAATATAGTTCCTAAGTTCCTAGTTATTAAATGCCTTTTCCATGACTATTTATACTGAGGCTGTGGGGTAAAAAAACAATTAAAGCGGAATCCTGCAGTAAGTAGTAAATCAATTTATAAATTAAAATATGTGGTTCTGGTCATTTTTTTATAACAATACTAGCTGACCCCGCAAACGTTGTTTTGCCAAAAAAAAAAAAAAATTGGGGTATGAAAAATAGATGTTGGCCTATTCTCAGACCTCCCCGATAAGCACAAAAAATTTCATCAAAATCGGTCAAGCCGTTTCGGAGGAGTATGGCAACGAAAACTGTGACACGAGAATTTTATATATTAGATTATTGACATGGACATTTAATAATGTTTCAATTGTACCCCAATTTAAATAATTACATATTCCATTATTGATAAGTATTAAAATTATAAACTAGTTGTAGTAGTCTTGTGAATGCTAGTTCAAATTGTAAATCAATGTTGATAGTATATTGGTTCAGTTTAATAGTTTAAGGTATTAATTAGCCTAATTACAAGGCTGGATTGGTTGGTGTTATCAATTTCATTGGTATCACCAAACTTCTTACTGAGTTCAATCAGTTGATTTGCTATAGTACATTATGCCTTATTTTAACATTGGTATTAAATTGACTTTATAGTAGCCATAATATAAGGCATGCTTTAATCTGTTTACATCAAGTAAAAAAGTATTAATTACCTTTGCACTTTCAATAGTGTTATGAAGTAGAATTACTATGATAATTTGCTCTAAAAAAATTCTCAGTTGGTTAAGTAACTGTAATCGACTGTTTATTTAATCTTCTAGAAATAATATAGTTAAGTACAAACCAATAAAGCCATTCGGACGCCTTTTGAAGTTTCTGTTAAGTTTTTAAATAGTGATGTTTTGGACCTCAATTTTTCCATTAAAATTTCCTTTTGGAGTTCTTTTGATTTATCTATTAGTCCATTAGCGGAAGCCATGGCTACAGCAGTGGTGTTGTCCGTCATTTTCGCAAGTTTTATTGCACCACTTTTAAACAACAAAATAAATGATAACACAAGAGCAATCACAGGCAGAACATCTGATACGTGAGTATTGTATTTTATTTTGTAAATTCGTGTAAGTTTGATGAACCTCTTTTTTAAAGTTGTTGAGCTATTTTATGTTCCTTTTTATGTAAAAATGTTCAACAATCACTGTTATGTTTCGATAAAATAATTTTATCGTTCTGAGAACAAACTGTCATTTTCACGCGATGCCATTTGCTTTAATACTGTTAAATGCAATAGATGAATTAATATCAAGGTGGCATTTGTTTAAAAACCGACTGGCGCTACTAGAATCTAATTTTCTATGGGCGAGAAAGAGAGCACCGATTGTTTTCTCTAAGTAATACATGCTTATTTTGTATATACGGATATAACTGGTTATTAAATGCCAAAAATGTCAACTTCGACTGCGTTCAGGACTCCAAACCACAGATACACACTACTTTATTGGTCAATTATTTTTATTTATGTGAGATACACAATACATACCTACTAAATATAGTATAGGTTATAATTTTATAATATTTACTACAAGTAAATTGTTTTATGTAATAGTAATAAATAAACCGTGTTTATCATAGGCTTAGTGTAGCCGGGCTCCGACTTATCGAAACAAATATTTTAAAATGGCAACGCCACTTTCAAATTTTTGCATAAAATGGGTAAAGATTTTTTTCACCCTCCGAATTTTACCGCCCCAGAAAGTTTTCCCTTGCTGCCAGAGCCAGAGCCACTACCTGCCCTTAGTGTAAATCCAGCGCTGATAATAGTTTCGATAATTCACTTTTTTATAATTTTAACGGTTCGCTTAGGGAACTAAAGATTCATCATGTCGACAGTACGATTTGAATCGAACGCAATCAATGCTGTAGTTTGGGTATCTGCCGCCCGAAACTTGATAATCCTTTACCGATTACTGATCGACAAGATTCAGCTATTATCGAATTGAATATAAAAGTCATATATTACTCATACTCATTGTTGATCTTAAATTATTTTCGATAAATATAAATTTTGAAAAACCTCTCACAGCTCGCATTGCTGTTCTTCTTCTTAGCGTGTCGATGGTAAATAAAAAATAAATTAAATAATAATGTAACTATTGTAGACTCATATTCGTCCGGCCTAGAATTCAGCAACCCGGACTGCATTTGCTGATGCGGTTACTAAAGCCTCGCGTGTGCAGTTTACAGGGCATTTAGGGCAAGATGGGAGGTGAGCCATTGTCTGCGGAGAGACGCCGCACGCACGAGAGATCTGAGGCGTCTGTGAACCCCCATTTGTAGAGATTATCTTTCTCTACGACCGACCTGGGTTCGGAGCCTGTTAAGACTTTTCCAAGTCTGCCATGTTAGAGTGTGCCCAGGTGGGAGATTCTCCTTTGGGGTAGGAAAAAAATTGCTGTTAATGTGAGGAATTATAACGAACTTACCTGAAGGGATCGTTACCCGTACTGTGAGTCTGTGACCTAATTTGCATCTGTTATTATGGGATATCGAACACTATTATTTTATTATAGAAGTAATAAAATTGTACCTGCGTATTAGTCCTAAACAAATCGAGCACTAAATAAAACACGAGGAATCGCTGCAACTGGCAGTAAAGATGGTGTTGCCAGTCGCTACAATATGGAAGATGACTAGCTTCATTTTAATAGATCCGAATTGTAGGTGCGACATAATTATATATGAAATAAAATGGTTTTAATTGTATTTATTGTGAATTTTTGTCACCCGGAGCGGACCGCTCCTGCTACGCACCGCGCCTGAGCGCAACATAGTGGTATGTACTTTTTTCTTTAACTATAGTATGTACATACCATTCAAGAAGCATAATAACTTCATGTAATCATGAAGTTAATCCATATGATATGGTATGGTGATCCATACAATAGTTAAAGCTCGACCATGATCGAGTGATGTGTCATGGTGCAGTTGTTTATTGGTTATTTTAGTACCTACATCTAAGTATGGCTAAAGCTTATGGGATTACCTACAAGCGTTCATAGTTGGTGGTGTGTAAGTAGATATTATGTTGTTTCAACCACTTTATAGTCGATCTTATCCGATGGATGGATTGAGTCAAACATTAATTAAGTAGGTAACCAAATTATGGTACCATCTCAGAAGCAGTCCTCTTCTCTTGGATCTTACTTAATTCATTTAATAATCGTGACCCTCCAGAGGTTCGTAACAATTATTCTTCCACTGAGTCCGTTGTTGTGACCGCCCATGCCTGATAAGGCATCGGCGGTTTGCGGTATCGTATTAGTTGATTAAATCCCTCGGTCACCGGGTGTCCAGTTATTTAGGACGTGGCAATATGTGTTCTTAAGTTTCTTGACCTTCATAAGAATAATATTTTCTTACTTATTGTACGCTGCTGTCGGTTACATTGTAGGTTGGTAGTGTTGGTACCGTAAACTTTTTTAATAATACTGTTTCATACCAAATGTCTATTACTATTCTATTGCCAGGTTTTATTGGTCATTTGACTTTATAGGACACCGCGTGGCAATATTGGCATTACGAAATCAGTTGATGATGTTTATTTGATTTTTTATTTTATGGGATTCAAGTAGCAATAACTTATAATTAGGTATTCAGGGATTTTTCATTCTTATATCAAGGGTATTAAGAAATAATGTAGATATATTATGTAAAGGTAGGTAGACCGATCTATTCTAGGTAGGTAATTTTTTTTTTACATAGGAGTTTAATAACTCTCTAGACACCTTATTTGTTAATTATCAAAAAAAAAATTAAGAGGTCTTTGTAGGTACCTACTCATCATTATAAACAACTTTTACAATGAACAGGACACGAATAAATAAGTATTATATCCATTATATAGTACCCATAATACAGGCTCTGCTTAGTTTGGGACTAGATGTGCTGTGTAAAATTATCCAAAAATATTTATTATTATTATACCAAACATCATACTATTATATATAATACCAAAAATCAGCTATTTATCGAGTTGAGTAAACCTAAATGTATGGAAAAGCTGTTTTTTTTTTAAATTGGAAATTAAATATAAAGGGGTTTTCTAGGTACCTCTACATATAGATACCTACCCTACCTACACCCATGTCTAAATATTCGTAGATAAGCTCCTAAAGAGGGTGGGTCATTTCCCATCACCTCATCATTCTTTTTTATGGACATCAATTTCTAAGAATAACGACTACATGTCAATGGTAATGAATAAACATAAAATGAACGTAATGACTCTGCCATTTTCCTTTTGCATTATTTGTAAAGAAAGATCAAAGACGGCTCCACATGATCTTAATTATAATTAATTTGAAAATATTTAGAGACAATCAATGGTAATAAAATAATTATAATAATTAAGCTTATTTAAAAAGGAATGGTTATAATTCTATCCTATTAAAGATGTAACTGCTTCAGTGGCTGCAAACTCGTCTGCTTAGCGTGTGGTACCTATAGGTAATCTTCCAGGTCGATCAGTGTTATTGGGTTTTTCTACAAAATTCTCAATACCAGTTCCGGTTTGAATTTGTGCCCAATGAATGGCATTAGGCTTGCCCCTATTAGATACAGATGTGACGTAAAAACATACCAGCGAACTGTGTTAATAAATGCGTTTCTACAACTTTGCCTAACACTAATACCTACCTATGTTGTTAGGTATGAGTAAATACATATTAACCTATAGCGAATATTCCTATGAAATCATAGCCTTATTTTCCTGCTCAGGTACATTTTAAATTATGAAATGTTTCCTTAAAAGTAACTAATAACATAGTTAGCAGTAACGACCAGACCATGCATTCTATTCTATAACTAGGTACTCACAACTAACGATGTAGATTGTAATATAACGACGAAGAGGGATAACAACTTGATTGGCATTTTGTCTCTTGAATTTGAAAACATTGTTCCTACATGCGTCTCACGTCTACTAAACTTGAGGGATCGAAGCTTCTAACACTGTTATAAGTGAGACGAACTCTAACAAATCAAATTAAGGATGCTTTTCGATCCCTGAACCAGCCTATAGATACCTACCATAATAAAATAATTTATTTACATTTATGTAGGTACTGTTACTTATCAGACAGAAATGCTATGATACTACGTAAGACATAAGTAATAGAAGAGTGATCCTCCAAAGGGTCGTAAGTGTCGTAACAATTGCTTTTCAATTTTCTGCTACTTTTTTCCTGAAATTTATTAAATGATATCATAGTAGTATATAAATACGCAGTATAGATACCTATAGTCTATGGTGTAAAGGATGGCCACTAGTAAGAGAGACAGAAAAGGTGCGTAAGCTGCGGGTCCGCCTTGATGCCGAGTGCTGATGACTGGTGTTGAAGTGTATCCAGGAGAGGCTTATTTCCACAAGAAGATTCTGATATTGATATATATATATCCATTACCACAACATTGATATATCCAGTACTGTTGTAACCATAAGTATAGCTATCATAAAAATTAAGAAATAAACATTATCATACATACAAACATTCAAAATGTGAATTTTAGAAATTCACGGTCCTGTGGCTATTGTGCTGCATTGAAATTATTGGGATGGAATGGAAATGCTGAAAATAAAAAAAAAGTGGTAGCGGGTGGCTTTACCTATAGCATGTTCTATTCGCATCCCTGCACTTGTCCGGAACAATAAGTAACAAGTGGTTGAATCCTTTATTGATTGTAGAGATTCTAGAATGGATATCAGATTTTAAAATAATATTTTTGGACAATTTTACACAGCACCATCTAGTCCCAAACTAAGCAGAGCTTGTACTATGGGTACTAGACAATGGATATAATTCTACTTTAAATATACTTTTTTTTGAAAACCTATCACCACACATAAATATTAGTGATTTGTGGTAATTTAAAACGACGACACACAAACCACTAGAGCACAGACGTCGTTGTATGTAGGTATATTTAATACTTATTTGGTACCTATTTGTTTGATAGGTACCTACTTAATTCAAAGTACCAAGAATTTCTAGTCTATTGCACATTTACGTATAGGTACTACCTGAGTAATTTTCAAAGTTATAATTTTTGAGATTGCCCCAGTGCGGACTCCAAGTGGAGAAGTCGGCTCCATGGGGTAATCAACAGACATGACAGCGTTCGTCCGCATAGTGACATTCAAAATTTGCAAGTGTCACGTACTACAGCTGGGAGTTCCAACCCTTTGATATCCCCTAAGGCCCAAACCTTGACTCCTTCTTACTTACTCGGGTAACTTACACCTTTTTAAATTTAGAAACTTTAGTTTGGCTCATTCTGTAGCTTTATATCCAGGTACGACGGTCGTAACAAGGTAACAAGCAGTGCCTGCAGCTGACGCATTAAAAAATGCAATTTTTTGCTTTGTCTCTGTGTCTCCTGTGTTTCACTGTGTCACTCTTAATAAATGGGAGCTATTGTCGCATATCCTACATAAGTATAAACGGTAATTTACATCAAGACACTGGAAGTAATAAGCAGATCATTTTGTATATGTTATTTTCTTGAATAGAACTTTTCTTGTAGGTACTTTATTTAATCCTTGAGCTCCCTAAAATATAAATTGATCACTGAATGATCGATTGGGTAGCTAAAACCTAAAACTAAGTTGTACAAAATACTTCCTGTCAAAAAGCCAGCCAAACCGTTTCAGACACTTTCAGCGTTTCTTCTTGCGGATCGTCAGATAGGAATAAGAAGTAATAATACCTAACCAAAACTTTAGTGTCTGTATTTCTTTGTACATTTTGTCAATGAAAGTAAATGCTTCCAAATAAAATCGTAAGAAAACAAACAGGTATTCTTACAGATATTTGTGGAATTCTGAGTTAGGTGCACGTAGAAATGCTTAGTGTAGGTGTAGGTATTATCTACCTATATTACAACATAGATGGCCCGACTAGAATTGATTCCCTGTCAGATAAATACCTGAACAGAACTGAGTCTACCCGTGACCATGGACGCTGTAAAGGGTCTGAAACGTCAGGATTAATAATATCCGTAAAAAGTAGTTTTATATAAATACCGGAACAACTAAATATACTTGTGTTTGTATACTTAATACATAACTGCCTCATTAGTCTAATGGTCATTAGCGGGTTGGGTTTTTCTATGAGATCTTCAGTAGTAGCTCGGAGTTTGGATGTGTGTCCGGTTAATGGCAATAGCCTCGCCCCATATTACATTGGTTCTAAACATTTCGGCGAAGTGTGACTGTACATACATCCTTGCCTAACCCGTCAGGGAATACAGAAATACATTTAAAACTTTGGTACTTACTTACTTAAAAACCATCTGCTCTATATTTCAGATAAGTACCAGAATACAAACATTGTTATGAAAATTAATTAAATTTTGTACAAAGGCAACAATCTCAAGGTGTACAATCCTTTGAAATTAGACTGAACGTGAAGACAAACTTGGGAGATTAATTGATAATTTTTGGGTCCTCGCTAGTTGATTGTCTATTAAAAGGTACTTACTGAAAAGTTACCGGAAATGAATAATTGCTGAATTAATAATAATTACTACAATCTTGTTGGGGTTCTTTGGTATTGAGAGATTATAGATAACTTTACCTACTTACTATTATAATTTTATTACATTTACCCGGCCGATGTCCTCGACTATTCAATCGGAAGACTCGGGCTTTTTTACTAAGATCGAAACAATAAGCAAAGCGTGCAAGAATCGTAGAAAAGTGACGTTCTTTAGGTTCTGCCTACTACGGGAAAAAGGCACTTAATGTATCTAGATAGAAATTCATTTATATTTTGTTTATGAATAATGTGTTTAGAAAGTTCATGAGTTTTGGAGATGTTCAATATAAAGATCTGCCAGAGGCTAGAGATATAAGTAGGTAGATTCACATAATTAGGTATATATTACATTATAATATAATCCGTATATTCACACTATCTATGGCTCGTATCGTTAATATTTTTAATTGCTGAGGTACGCACATTTCTATCAGGCTTACAGGCTTTACCGACGTATAGCTATGAATAGGAGAGTGCCTTGGTTTTAACTTTGCATTTGCTTAATGAGTCAAAATGTAGGTCAATGCGTCTCACGTTTCTGTCTGCCGGGTACTTTAATATGTAATGTGGACCACTAGAAGGTAAGTTATGCAACTACTCAAAACTTAAGAACTTAAAATCTTTGCTGGATCTTTCTGAACTCGTGTTAGAGGCCAGCTTAATACAAACCTTTTTGAAGTTTTGACCTTGGGAGTTCGGGGAAAACAGTCTTACGTTAAGTATACTATTACACCTGTTTTCCCCGAAGGGTAAGGTGCAGGTGTACTTATTTACATCCACAGTTCGCCAAATTGCCGTGCAGCATTGCCGACCTGGGAATCGAACCCAGGTTCTGTAGCGTAGCAGTAGCGCATACGATCACTTGACTAATTAGGCAGAAATTGAGCTTATTTCACTTCCAAAGAATAAACATGACTGTCTTAGATAGAGACGTGCTAATTTCATTTAAGATTAGATATGATCATGGAAGTAAATGTTAATCTTGTTTATTCCGCATAAGTAATGCAAACTTGTTTATCTCAATTCAAACTACCGTACACAGTGTATACCATACTCTATGGAGAAAGTAAATTGATACAATTAACTTGTGAGGCGAACATTCATGTCTACAAAGTGATCCAGAACCTATTAAATTTTCTCGAAAGTTGAACAGAATGTTTATACTATGGCATTGAGTAAAAAAAAACGGTCTTATTAAGGTCTGTGGATCCTCTGTAGCTGTTATTAGATCTTGTTCTTTATTATGTTTCCAGTCTGAAAGTTCTAATACAGTTGCCACATAGTTATTATGTATAGTGGGCAAGTTTGGCGGTTGAGGCTTTTTCGACCTTATGCTCTTGATAATAAGTACCCTATGGAACGTGCCCAAATCGCCGATTGTACCGATCCTACTTTTCCCTTAAACATCTGGTCTCAAAGTTCTATCAAAGATAGATGTTGTTCTAACTCTTTTCAAAGAATTAGAACAACACGACGTCGGATCTTTGCTGTAAACGACTAGAATAATGATAAAACATTTAATTTATTGAGCCAAGTCGAGACTATTCAGCGTTGTATTTTTCTTCGGATAGGCAAAGATACAGGAAACATTTTATCTAAATCATGGAAAATTACTTGAATTCCTATTCTCGTTTGTGTACCTACAATTTGAATTTAGGCCTTCACACAATTTTAATTATAGTTACTTAGTTTATTATCAAATCTACGTAAGTCGTAAGCAGCCACGTATAGTGATGGGTCGAGAAACTGTTCTCGGTAAGATAAATTTCTGTCACTGAGAATGTTCTGCAATATTGGGAATGTTCTCAGAACATTCTCTGACACTGAGAATTTCAAATAACTACAATACTATTATTTTATTGAAACTTATATTTAAATAAGTAGATTTTTTTATATTTTTTTTTATTTATTATTATTTAAGAGGCTTTTATCCACAATGGCAAATCAGCCTCATCAAATAAGTAGATGTAGATGCATGTTAGTACATATTCCGTACATAGGTTAGTACATACGCAGTACATAAGTTAGTCCATAATAATAATAATAATAAACCCCCTCTGGGAAAAGCGTTACCTCATCATGAGATTAACTTACGTTAATCTCATGATGAGGTAACGCTGAGGTAACTGGAGGGTATATTAGAAACGCTCTCTACGAACCTATGACAATAAAACAAAAAATGTGTCATAAGGTCTAAAAAAAGCACACAAACCGCAGAGCAGCTTGTGGCGAGCTGATGGTGAGTGGCGACACTGCGGTCCTTATTGCCCCAGAGAGTCGGTCAGGGCCTCGTCTCCAGTTAGCCCGTATTGGGTAGCTGGAGTGGAACCCCAAGAGCGCCCGCAGGACTCTCAACTCTGTCGCCTTAACTGGCCGGCCAGAGGGGGGCCGCCAGAGCTATATGCTCGGGCGTGGAAGTATCTAATGGCATAATAGCGGGGAAACCCAATCCGGGTCTCTTAAAGACCCGCGATGGTGAAACTGGGGCCGCACCTCTCTACACCCCTAGCCACTCACACCGCTGTTGCCGCCTTCTGCCTGCAGTGGCAGCTTTTTGGGGGGCCCAGCTCGTGAGTTGGCAGTTACCGTCTGCCATCCCTAAGGATGTATGTTCGAGGCGTAAGGCAGACGCCGTTTTCCTCCGGCAGTAGAGGTTATCAGTCCACCAAACCCCCACATCCATAATCCCATTAATTTATAGTTGCATATTCTACAATAGTCCTACTCCATGACTGTACTTTTATAGTGCAGGTGTGGAGTGACCCGGGTTGGTGCCCCATCCCATATTTAGATAAAAGTTCTCCAAGGGGCCTCTACGCGTTGGACCTGTGTCCCCGCGCAAGCCTGCCAAAGAACCGGATGTCTTCCTCACGGGAGATATGCCGTGATATCCAAAGTGGAGATACCAATAATAATAATAAATCCTTTATTTTCAGACTACTATGCCCATAAATACATACCTTAAACACTAACATATATAATAATATTACAAAAAGTGTTAGTACAATAAAAACTTAACCTAGTTATGTTAGTAAACACTTCACTTGGCACAAGTCACTGTGCGGTCCGGTGGCACTTGTCCGCGGAAGCGACGGAACACCACGTCCTGCGGCCAAAAGTCCTCTTCCACGACGAGGGGCAGAAAGCAATTCGGTACTCGCACCACGAAAGACTTAAAGTTGACGTTCCGGCGCGACTCCAGTAACTGCACCCACGGCGTGTACTTGGTCTTCTGGCGCACGTACTCCAAGCTGTCCTCCGCCCTAGTGGTGTAGTGCAGGCGGGAGATATACACCGGTGTGTTCGGCTTGGCGGCACGCAGGCTCACGTTGGGCTCCGTAGGAGCGTTGCCGCAGCGGTTCTTATTGCTTCGCATACGGCGCTTCCACCTTTGCACCGTCACGAAACCATCTTCATTTCCAGCCTTTTCCGTTGCCTTATATGGCCCAGGTTTTATATTAGCTGCGCTAGGGACGCTCGCGGTAACGCTAGCATAATCTTTTGTGAAAGGTTTTGCTGCGGCTGCAGGCACTGGCAGCGAGGCGGGGCGAGGGGCTCGAGCGGCGGTGCGGTGCGGCAACAGGCACGGGGCTGCGGGGTGCGCAGGAGGGGCACTATGCAGGTACATAGGTAAGTACACTCGAGAAAAGAGTTAAGTATACAGATAGCAGACGAAATATGCATTTTTAAACAGATTTCGACACAAATAATTACACGCCAAAGTTAAGTAAGTATGTAAAAAGTTAGGTATGTAGCTGCTTAAAATACCTACGTTTTGACACATATTGCGTGATACATTATTACACTATCTTTATCAAAACACAGATTATTAATTAGCTGCCTGTATACCTAACTCTTTTGTTGACCGTAAGTACATAGGTAAGTACATAGGTAAGTACATAGGTAAGTACATAGGTAAGTACATAGGTAAGTACATAGGTAAGTACATAGGTAAGTACATAGGTAAGTACATAGGTAAGTACATAGGTAAGTACATAGATAAGTACATAGGTAAGTACATAGGTAAGTACATAGGTAAGTACATAGGTAAGTACATAGGTAAGTACATAGGTAAGTACATAGTTAAATACATAGGTAGATATCTCCCGAAGTACTGGAATGGTTTTCCTCTTAACTTCGGGAACGCCAGCAATCAGTCCACGTAGAGGAGTCTTTCTCAACCTGGTGCAATCTCGAAACTGGTGTTCCCCAAGGCGGTATATTATCTAATCTACTTTTTTATATTTTTATAAATCTCATCACCCAAAAGCTTCAGTGTGCGTATCATCTTTATGCCGATGACCTACAGCTGTACTCTCAAGCTAAAGTAGGAGATTTATCCAACGCGATCGAAACTGTAAACCACGATCTTAACTCAATTAGGGACTGAGCTGATAGGTTTGGTTTGGCACATAGGTAAGTACATAGGTAAGTACATAGGTAAGTACATAGGTAAGTACATAGGTAAGTACATAGGTAAGTACATAGGTAAGTACATAGGTAAGTACATAGGTAAGTACATAGGTAAGTACATAGGTAAGTACATAGGTAAGTACATAGGTAAGTACATAGGTAAGTACATAGGTAAGTACATAGGTAAGTACATAGGTAAGTACATAGGTAAGTACATAGGTAAGTACATAGGTAAGTACATAGGTAAGTACATAGGTAAGTACATAGGTAAGTACATAGGTAAGTACATAGGTAAGTACATAGGTAAGTACATAGGTAAGTACATAGGTAAGTACATAGGTAAGTACATAGGTAAGTACATAGGTAAGTACATAGGTAAGTACATAGGTAAGTACATAGGTAAGTACATAGGTAAGTACATAGGTAAGTACATAGGTAAGTACATAGGTAAGTACATAGATAAGTACATAGGTAAGTACATAGGTAAGTACATAGATAAGTACATAGGTAAGAACGTACGTAAGTAGTTAGTAAAACTGATTATTGAAACATAATTTGTTCAATTTTCACCCTATGTGAAATATTAATAAAATTATGCAAGAAACGAGAATTTATCCGAGAAGTTACTCGAGAATGTTCTCGCTGAAGAGAATTTACCGAGAAAAATGGTTTTACAGCTGGCAATACTGAACGTAAACTTCATAAAACATTCAAATATTAAACAATTTTTTTATCTTGACAAATCATGACAGAATTAAAAAAATGACATTGCAAAGCAATTAAGAGAAAGTCCCTTTCCAAACCTGCCTAGTTGATTTTAGGATTTATGTGCGTTAGATATAACTAAGTATCTACCTAATTATCATAAAATTTTCTCCACACAATTATTAGCAAGCTTACATGTTACTTCTGGTGTTGCCCGTGCCTCGCTAATGTTGTAACAAGATGCTCATTAAAAGTGTACCTAATTACACGCATGTTGGTATAAAATATGATATATTTTCCAGTACAACATATATATCATTAGATAAAACTTCGGATTTACAGAAACAAGAACTTGTACCCGAAAGGTAAATAATGTTGCACTTTGCCTTTAAGAAGAAAAAAGAATATACAGTTTTATTTTGTGACCTGCATTTTTTTTAAGTATTGCAATACACATTAGGTACAGCACATTAGAATCAAGATATTGTATTAAAGCGATTACGTAGTCCCCTAAGCTAATAATTGCCCAATATCCTGTATAGTGCACGGTCCACGGAGGTGACAATGCAACAGGCGTGAACGCTACATGCACTATTCATAGAGGCATTTATAGCCACGTGACGGTGCATATAATTGGAAACAATTGAATCACGCATCGATTGTATCAAACAGTGGTATCTATATCTACCTACGTATGTAGAAACCATGTAACTTAGACACGGAAGATTAATTACCTACCACCGTATCTACCTCTTTTGTATTTGTGTATTGGAATATTCGATTATTAGGTACTACTTACTACAAAGGGTATTATGTGCTGTATTGCATAATGTGGCACATTCAATATCTACCATGTACCTACCTACCATTAAATACCGTCACGTCATGCTATGTTATGTACTACATAAAATAGTAATATGAGTACTTAAGATAATATCACGCTTGTATTCTGCGAAGGGTTGAGCATAGGTGTATTAAAGTACTCTCACAGTTCCCATGTTATGTATATGTTAGGTCCCATGTATATAATACATTTTTTGATATTGTTTAAATATCAATAAGCCACCAACCAACTATGGGATGAAAACTATCTTATTTGAGGGAGCACAGCTGTACAACAAGCTACCGAACGAAATAAAAGAATGTGAAAATATGAATTTATTAAAACGAAATTAAGGAAATATGTGATCACACAATAATAACTATATTTTGAATGTACGGTGGACCAAGCTACCACAATGTGTCAAATTTCTTTAAGATATTTTCAACTTTGATATAAAATTATGATTTTGAAAATTTGACGGTTTTCGATGATTTGACATGCCGGCTGGAATTAGATAAAATAATCTACTTATGTCCAATTGACCATCTACAATGTTATTTCAATACTTAGATTTCAATAACACAGCATGCCAGATGCATAAACCAATGTATTACTAACAAATTAGAATGTTGCAAATCCTATTTTAAGCAAACTGTAATGTTTTTTTATAAGAAAAATAAAATTCTTTAATCCGAATACCAAAAAATATAGTTTTAAAATTACATGGGATCATTAGATCCTTAATGTAGGTTTGCCTGGTACTTAAAATGACTCCCAAAGTTGTAAAGTAGAACTTGTTCAATATGCAGGAAACGATTACACTGAGAGAAATATACATGAAAGTGTACCCAAGTGTAATGCCGAAGCAGTATTTGATGGAAACATTTTTAATGAAAATGGAAACGTTGATATCTCAACAGCCTGGAAGATATTGTTTACCTTATAAACATCCTTTTTCATAAGATATTTTGGTTTATGTATGACTACCTGGTATGAATGTTTCTTTTGGAACACAGTTACCAGGCCATTGGTTCAAGCTTTGGTTCTGAACCGTTAACAGGATTTTTTATTTTTTTCTACATTATGAAGACAATAACACGTATGAAAGAAATGACGAACTCTCATATTTTAATGTGTGTATTAGTTTTTTATCCACGACTTTCCTCAAAACATCTTATTGCGGTCGAATAAGTTCTATTTATATTATTTATATCGAGTGGTGGTAGCGCGACTGCTACGCTAAACGTCCTGGGTTCGATCCCCAGGTCGAGCAAAATGTTATTGGGTTTTTCTGTGAAATTCTCAGTAGCAGCTCGGAGTCTGGATTTGTGCCCGGTTAATGGCAATAGGCTCGCCCCCTATGACATGGGACCTAAAATATACCGTCAAAATGTGGGTGTACATTAGTACACCTCTGCCTAACCTTTCGGGGAATACAGGTGTGATGGTATGTATGTATGAATAAGTTGATAAATACATCAATTAGCCGATTGAATTCCTTATAAAATAATATTGAAGACTGTCCTTAACTGAAAACTTAATTTCAGACTACTCGTGTTGGTCGTCATGCCGCTAATTTTCGAATTTGCGTTCGACATTCCTATTTAAAGTTGAAGACTCTACACGTATTGTTGAAAGTTTGATAAAATCTTGGAGGAGGCAATTTGAGGCTGGATTTATGCGGGCCCTTAAATCCAATCTATCGTTGAATACATGATTGAGAGCGCGAGATCCAGCCATCCCTTGGACATTAGATGCATATTAAACAGTCCACTTTGAGGACATCATCAATCTATGAAATTATTATGACAGATACCTTGGAAAATTTGATGTTCAGAGTACGTTGAGAGATAAACTTTACTAACAAAAAAATCTTACGCTGAAACGCAGTATAGTACCGTAATGTTTAATACAAAATACTTAAACATTGCTTAGGTACCTACTGCCCTGCGGTATCTACTTGTGTATACAGAATATGTAAAAAAATACTTGTTAAAGGACAATATAGAAATAGCTGTGTTCGAGTTGTGTCAATAAAGTTAAAAATTTTAAAAATGTAAAGCATGAGTTTTGTTGAACCTATTTTAGCTAGTAAGTAATATTGCACATCCGATACGGATATACTGTTGATACTTATTGTATAAATGTTAACACCTACTGTACACAGTTGCGCAATAAATATATTCTATTATAATATTGTTTTGGTACCTACTTACTATATTCTTTTTCTTAACTATCCCGTCAGTTCACACTACTCAATGGATACCATTTATTTATTTACACAGTATACAATAATGTTTATTCACCAATATTACATCAGCTGTTTGGTCCCGCAACTTCATAAAAGTATCAAAACATTAATAATCCTCTAAACAAAGCCCAGAATTGGATATTTTTTTGTTCCTTATTATTCAATGCTTAACTCATTTATTTAATTGTTATCAAATTAAGTTTTATGCATAATTATCTCAATGAAAACCGAGTTCATAGAATGTTTATTTAAAGTTATTTCATAATTGATGTTTATGTATGAAGATCGTTAAGCTAAATTTAAACGTTAAACAAGTTTAGAGGGTGAGTTACTTAGCAATCATTAAACGATTTCACGAAAATGCTCGACTTAATTGGTGAAAGTTGTAGAACAATTCTCATTGAACTAGTATTCCAAATAATAAATACTTAGAGAATTTAATTCCACGTCCTAACTGTTTTCTTTCTTAGAAGCTTTACGTCAGAGTGAGAAAATTAACTGATTTAAAAAGTAATGAGGTTATCTGCTCCCGATATATTGTAACTTTCATACATGTTCAAGTCTAGTCTCTAGGGAAACGCTCTGAATTTTAATACTTATTTGGAGTCTATATAAATATAACTTCTAAATATTCTGATATAAAATCTCAATAATTAGAATATCTGCCTCATTAGCTCGGATAAGACTGCTACGCTAAAGATCCTGGATTCGAATTCCAGATCGCGCAGTGTTAGGCACGAACGCTCGGTAAATAAGCTCGGAGTGTGAATTTGTCCCCGGTTGAATGACAATAAGCTCGCCCGCTATTACATGGGACTTTTAAACTCGACAAACTGTGGGTGGACATTGGTACACCTCTGCCTAAAACTTTGAGAAATACAGTATTGATAGAGATATATAGTTTTGTTTTGTTAGTTATATTTAATTATTAATATTCTATGTTAAGAAAATTTTTTGGATACTATTATATTGGGGTTATCCTGTAAAGATAGTAAAATAAATGTGAAATAGTTAAATAAATTAATAAATATTTTTATAAAATTACTTTATTACTCATTGCTACATTCGTCTAGTTGTCGCAAACGTGACTGACGAGTGTGAGGTCCGGGGTTCTATTCCCATATCGAGCAAAGTGCTATTGGGTTTTTATATGGATATTTCAGTACCAGCATGGTATGCTCGCCTACTGTTACGTGGCACCTACAATCATACCGGTGAACTGTGGTTGTTCGTCATTACAACTTTGCCAACCCTTCGGGACGTAGAAGTGAAGTAAGGTTATGGATAGATCGATATTATTATTCATAATTTTTATTTATATGTATACATTTTTTTTTTCCTTAAAATCTAAATCGTTTCTCTTTATATTGTTTTCTGTTTTCTTTTTGCATAACAAGTGTTATATAAGTAGCAATTAAGCGGTAATCTGGCGTCTATGTTGTAAATGTTGTGTTTACCCATAATTGGCATATATATTAGAATAGTACCTATAATCTTGTATCTGTACGTGTATATATATATATGCTGTGGGCGAACCTAAGTTAATAAATAAATAAATAATTATATCATGATAAATGATATTTATTTCTGCAAATAGATTTTTTAAAGACACTTATTTACAAGTCAATGCTGTACTTTTTTAAGCTAGATGAATCCGGCATTTCGTAACTGACGACCTCTGAGAAGAAACACCGAAGCAAACAGATAATCATAGTCTCTATTAAAGTCCAGACATAGGATATTAGCAAACATGTGTGTTACAATGTAGGACAATGTCTGAAATGGCATTTTGAAGAAAGAGCCATTGCGGCTTTGAGAAGACCAGTCCCAGCCGAATATATACACGGTCAGACTCTTTTTATTTTTTATAATTTGAAGAAACTAACTTGTCATCATCAACTTATACTGTCCCACTGCTGGGCACGGGTCTTCTCTCATATTGAGAAGGATTAGGCATAGTACAAGAAAGTAACTTAATTTTATTGAATAAAATGATTTAGCCATTACCAACCCAATTTCATATCCGTTTAATGCTTATTCTACAATTATAGTTTTATTTTGTATTTTCCAGAGGAGACCCTTGTTACAGAGGATTTTCTTATTACCATTTTATATCTAATGTACTTTAAGCTTCAACGAAAGCGAATGAAAAACCCATCGACTACAACTGAGGACTAAAATTATAGATATACCTAGCCTAGGTCGTTAGCA
Organism: Acronicta alni; assembly: GCA_964056405.1. Taxonomy (NCBI): domain Eukaryota; kingdom Metazoa; phylum Arthropoda; class Insecta; order Lepidoptera; family Noctuidae; genus Acronicta; species Acronicta alni. The sequence continues at coordinate 6,627,420 of OZ043927.1, read as the reverse complement.
CGCTGCTACTGCTACGCTAGAGGTCTTGGGTTTGATTACCAGATCGAGCAGCCGTTTAATGGTATTACGTGGTACATATCAGTGAAATGTGCCGTGTAGTTTAGTACACCTTTGCCTAACCATTCCATGAATACAGGCGTGATGGTATTTTATGTTTATAGTTTTATTGATTACCAAGAGTCAACAAAATTATGTTTATACAATTTAAGTGTTTCGACACGAGAGATAGATCTGTCGTACCGTGTAGCGTAGCACTTCGCCACTACGAAAAACGCACGGTCAAAACGAACAACGAAACTAAAATCCATGTCTTCATAGACCTTTTTATGTTGTGTTTTGATGACAAAATAAATCGTGTATTAAGTACCATATCAATTGACTATATATGTACGAGTTGCGAAACGGCTACGAAATGGTTATGAGTTAGCTACGAAACGGCTACGAGTCGGCTACGAAATGCCAATTATGCCTATGAAAGTTCTTAAATTTGAAAATAGTCTACATTTTCATCAAATATTTCGTTTTAGCCAGCTTGAAAGGTTTTTCTGCATTTTGCACTAACCAAGCTAAGCTGATTGATTAGGGTTGTAAGCTCACAGACTCACGCTTTACAAATAGTCGCTCCATGATACTAGTTTAACATGAAAACAGTTCAACAAAACACGTAGTGATCAATGGTAATTCTATTAGATATATAGTCTCAAGCACGCTGTCTTTTCGAAATCATGTGTATCTCATAGACGTTGAAGAAAAGCACTGATTAGCGATATGTAAGCCACATGTCGACATCATAGAACAAGATTTAAATTGTCACTTATACTCGATCTCCTTTACCGAATAAGTACTAGTAGGTATTCACGATATTGTGAAATATTGATTCATGGCAATTGCGCGTCTAAGGTACAAATTTATTTTGTATTGACCGATTGCGATTGTGCGATGCGATTGAAAGATTGACCGGTGTGCGTTAGATTCCATATACTGTCCATATACCCAATCCATATACCTCAATACTGTCCCACTGGGGGGAACGTAGTGGTCTCGTCTTAGAATGAGAGGGATTAGGCTATAGTCCACCACGCTGTGCAGTGTTCTCTTGCAGGTTGGCAGACGGTTAAGCATTAAACATTTTTAAATATTGGTATGTTGTATAGCTAACTATTAAGTTGTTCTGTAGAAAATGTATGATTCCCTTAGATTTCATATCTTTTGAGGTCAGAAATAAAATGTATTTCTGGACGAATAGCATTTAAAATTCTTACCAAAAGAAGAGAAAAGGATAAATAATAATTGTTTCGTAGAAAGTTAGAAACGCAGTTCCCAAAAAAGCTCTTTCAAGGTGAAGATTTCAAAAAAATATATAAAATATTGGACGTGAACTTGCCCACTTTAACGGTTGAGTGACTGCGTGATTAGCGTAAGGGTCGCTATCCGCGAACTGAACAAATATTCGTATGGCTTAAAGGTCTGAATAGAGTATAGAGTAAAATGGCGTTGTTTGACTGAACGAATCTAACTTAATTATGTATCTAATATTAGCCATAGTCCTCATAAAAACTCAAAACTAATAGGCGGCTGTTTGGTCTCATTTTAGCGTTCAGCGTTATATCGGACAAATATCCCGAAGCGGAAAGGAGAAAAACAAGACATACAGTTAAAAAACTAATAAAATGGAGTTTTAGTTGGATATATTGTAACTACCTACCTACTTATTATATAAGTGTGTCAAGGCTGGACCAAATGTCGAACTGTATTTAATATTGCTCGACTTATTCCTCTGTGCCAATACATAAAGGACATTGAATTATTAATCTAATGCGAACTGAATTAGATTGAATTTTAATTGCTATCTTCCATCTGCAACTAAGTTTAGTGTGTTGATTTACTTTGGAAACCTGTTTTCGCCAAGTTTTTAATCGAATGTGGTAGTACCGGTGGCTATTTGTCACAGTTTAGATTGTTTAGTTAGATTGCGTTCCAACAACGCAAACTTTAATTACTTAGAAACGTTTGTCATCGACCATTTGTCGCCATTTGTCGTCGCAATCTCGACACACCTTACTTTTATGAGCCGTTTCGTGGACTGTGATTCACTTAAATCTTTCTATGTGATTATTTAATAGGACGTCATGACCGTACATACGTATCATACTATACTAAGTTGCTTTTAATTTTGTGAAAGGCTTAATTTTTTAGAGTGAACCGTGCGCAACTAGTTATATTCAGATCACAACAATTTAAACATCACAAACGTTATAAACATTACATTTGTAATGTAACAACATAGCTTAACTAATAATATAGGTATTTTATGCATAAAGCTTAGTCTGAAATAAATGTGTTTTTTTATCAATTTTTAATTACAATTATACAATTGTAATTAAAAATTGGTTTCAGGCAAGGGGTTTATTGGGTACCTACTAACAGCATGAGATTGTTCGATGTAATCGTATATTTATGTTATTAATATGTCAAAGTGAAAGTTACGTATTTATGAAAGCTATTTTCTAGTTAAATTGCTAAAGCCCTCGAGTTATTATTCGTTGCTTGTACAACTTGTCTAACCGGCAGCCAGATAAAGGACACCGGCCCCTATGTAATTTATACAGTTATACTGTGCAAACTTAAACATTAATTATATTTGTTTGAGTTTAAAAATTTGTGGAGTGTTTCATGGACCAACTGAAGCTGAATAGAAACCATTAAAAACATTCATAATCTTTTATTGATTCAATAATATTTTTATAGGTAAGTACTCGAAATAAAATCAAATTACATAGTAAATATTTTTAGTTACAAATATGAAACAATGCACAGGTACGTATCTATTAAAAGGTAGGTATACATAGTCGTAGGAATGTTCGATAATACTGATAATTATAACATTGAGATAAGAATCTAAACCTCTCCCTCCTTACAAATTTAATTTTAACTACGATTTATAATATCAGAGAAATGTACAATATCATAATATTTATTTTCTAATAATTTATTCAATCTAGATGTTTTGAGAGAAACGAGAAAAGACTAGAAAGTTACATGAGACCATATGAGGTAGGTGATTACCAAGTTCAATTAAGACAACAAAAAAGTTTGCGATACCATTAAAACTTTTTTTAGAAAAATAGAGCTGTAGTAACGTTGAAAGTTAAACAGAAGACAATTACTGTTATATATTACTGTTTTAATGGGAAATCACACAGTTCGGGGATATATGGACATAATGGTAATAAAGTAGGACGGTTGCTAGATTCTGTAATTTACAATAGATTGCGGGGGACCAGGGGGTAGCTGTCTTGAGACCGTTTGGAGCCGATGGGGAAGTGAGACAGGTCAATCTCGTCCATGGGGTAGTCGGGTCTGTACCTCTTCTTGTCGAAGCTTGAACTGAAACAAGGAATTCATTAAAACATTTGAAAGTCAACCATATAAGCATTATAATTATGTAGTTTTAGAGATGTTTAACGCGTTTATTATCATTGGATTGAACATTTGTTTGATCAACCCTGTGTTGCTTTAGGCTGTCCGACTATAATTTTGAAAGCCGTCAAAGTAAATATTAGAATATTTGAGTGTGTTTTACCGTATGTATTAATTTGTGTTTCACCGTAAGTACTGTGTGGGTACATACAGTCGGTGAACCTAGCTTACACAGGCGTATCAATATTTAGGTAGTTAGTTCCGTACACATGGTAGAAGCGCTTGGTGGCGTAGGGGAACGGCATCGATGACCGGTCGATCTCGTCGAAGTTGCGCTTCTTCACGAACGTGTCCAGGCCAGACCTGGAGAACATACTTGGGTTAAGGTGGCGGTTCATTGATCATTATTCGTATGCCTAACCAGAGGGGCTAAAATATTGAGAATCTATAGTACAGTCAACAAAAGAGATTGGTATACAGGTAGCGAACGAAATCTGCATCTTAACACAGATTGTGATGTAAATAATTACCCTTCAAAGGGTTTGATGTGTAGCAGCTTACAATACCTGCGTTTTGACACATATTGCGTGATACATTATTACACAATCTTTAATAAAACACAGATGTTAATTAGCTGCCTGTATACTTAACTCTTTTGTCGACCGTACCTAGCTCCTTATCAATTTTCTAATGTGAATCATAGTACGATTTGTAACTTGCAATGGCTTTTTTAGCCCAGCAGATTACATGTACGGATAGAGAGCTGTGTGTATGTGATAATATTTACTCACAATTATATTATAATAGCTACTTAACAAGTTTTTCTTAAAATAGGTATTGCAGTTTGTCCTCACAGAGAAACCAATCGGACACGTTGAGATTATGTGGGGCTCGCACCCACTAAAAAGTCCGTTTGTGCCTGTTTGTCCGCTTTCATAGAGGGGCCACGAGAACTGCTACATGTTACTTTCACGAAATCAGATACACCCTGCGTGGATTTAACTGATAACTTTATACTTTTTCATTATTGAAGTTGACTATAAACCCTTTTTGAATAAAATTTATAATAATATTTAACAAATATTCCTGGACTCTTTCATACAACACCATCTAGTCCCAAATAAAGCAGAGCTTGTACTAAACAATGGATATAATACTTATATACTTTTTTTTGGAAATATATACATAAATTACATAACAAACACAAATTTATGAATTAATAAGTAACGCATTTCATGTTTTCAACATTTTTTGTTTCATTTTTGTACCTAATGTCACTGGTTCTTGGGATGCTAATTTAATTTATTAATTAAATCCCACTGGGATTATACTGGAATTCATATGTCCGTGAACACAGGTCTCAGTTAAAAAGTTTTCATAGATATAGGTATATATCTTATTTAATCGTTTCCTTAGTTGATGTTTTACCAAACGATTATGGCATCATTTATCATACCGTAATATGAAAAATTTGTGCTGTGTAGCTTTCTTCAGTAGGTGGCTTAATTTTGAACATCAGTTAAATCCGTAAATAATGAATGTGGTTTATTTATTTAGTGACCCGAGTTAGGCTACCACGAGTTCTTGCCAAATATGTAAATATCGTATATATGTTCAAAAGTTCATGATATATTTGAATAGGCTGCTTGTTTACGAAACAAAAACAAATAGGTATTATTTAAGGTTGAACGTCTTAGAAAATGAAAGTATTATTTAGATGGTTAAGTAAGTATGTACGTCCGATTGCGCGTGTAATAATACGCCTCGAGACTTGACCTTATTGATATCATAGAAAATAAATTTACTTTTTAATAGCTAAAAAGAGCGTATGTTCATGACAGCTCTAATTTTCCCGTTTTCTTTAAAAAAGCACTGGTACTCATGTCAAATCTATAGCAAAATTTATTTAGGAGTTGAAAATTAGCTTTTGGTTTTTTTCTACATAAATAAGTACTTTAGTAAATAAGATGAACAATAATTATTATTGAGCGAAATAATCGTGTTTCAACCACAATTCGACGAAGTTTATTATCGCGACAATTAAATATTTCTCTACTTACATCTAAGTAGTAGGTATTAATAATTTAAAATGTTAACGTTAGTGTGTTTACAAGATCTTATTACAGAAATAAATATAAATTATTACAGTAGGTACTTTCCTACTGACAGATTGAATAAGGCTTTAGAAATTAGTTGTTGAATATTATATATTTTAATGTTGGGTTTTGTTCCTATTAACTTTCGCTTTAGAAATTGTGAGAGTGTCAAAGCAATTTCACCCGTATCGGTCAATTGAACGGTATTTAGAAGTAATTTTTTTCACACAAAGAGATCATTTATTTAAGTTTAAAAATAAAACATACATAATTTACACAACCACAGCGGGTGTATGCTGATTGCTGCTTCCAGATCTTAATAGGATAAGGCTTAATATAAAACATAAAACTATCATATGAGGGATGTAGGACACGACGCTGACAGCTAGTGCTGTACAGTTGTTGTTTACCCCAAGCATATCTACTTTATACCCTCTCTTCTTTTATCCTTCCCAGGGCCCAGTAGTGGGACGGTAACTAATGAGCTAAATTGCTATAGATACATTTATTATTTTATATATTGCCGGTGATCATTCTGAGCCATAGGTGGGGATTGGTACATCGTAATAGTAGTTTTTTTCGAAATCATATGCGTATTAATAATTAATTATCACTTGCTAAAACGGTGAAGGAAAACATTGTGAGGAAACCTGCATACCTTAGAGATTATCTCGACGGCGTGTGAAGTCTGCTAACCCTCACTAGGCCAGCGTGGTGGACTAATAGCCTAATCCTTCTCATTCTGTGAGAGGTCAGAGAAGACCCGTGCCTAGCAGTGGGATAGTATATGGGTTGATGATAAATAGTAGTAAGTACAAATTTAGGTATACTAAGTGACCCGTACGAATACTTCGCATCTATTTAAAATGTAATTTTTTAACGGAAAATAACAACAACTTACGTAAACTTATTTTTCGTCATTAGAGGGAATAAACATCTTTAAAATGGTGTATCGAACATTAATTTTGATAGGGCGTTAAGGGAGACAATTCATATTGATAAAAAACATATTTAAGAAATAATACATAGACATTTTTACGCTGCTCTAATAAAGGAAGGTCTTATCTAAACCGTCTAGAAGTAAGAAGATATTAACATTTTTAAAGATATCAAATATACATACAAAACAGTGTGTTTTGCTTTAAGGAAAAAATAGAAGAATTCCTTACCGGTCAATCTCGTCGAAATTGCGCTTAGGAAGGCCATCTCCGTAATATCCGCCGAACTCGATAGGCGCTAGCGGCCACGGCTCGCGCTTGCCTCCGTACGGACTGCGGCCAAATACTCATTTAAATTCATGCAGGTTCTAATATGTGCTCTAATATAGGCCTTGGGAGCAATGTTATCAATATTTGAGTTAAACGAAAGTTAACTGTAGTTAACAGAACTATTTATCTATATAAAGTGGAGTAGCGGCTACTCAGTAGCCACTACTAGCAGTGCTGCAAAATCAGTCAGTTTCAGCTATTCAATACAATAGTTAAAACATGCCTTCATAATGCAGTATGTGTCGTTCATATTCAAATGTGATTATCATACGCATGTTTAATCTAATGCATGTCATGTTTGACTTTTAAACATAATTACTTATCATCAAACAGTTATGTAAGTAATGCTGAAATAATTTCATAGGAATTATCTATGAAACATAATTATTATGATTATGTGTAAGTACCTGGTCTGTGCAGCTATATCTATAAAGTATTCTATGCATCACAGCGGGGTGCTCTGCCTTTCATAGAATATTATTTTCATGTGTACATACACTAAAAGAAATGTCGTAATTGCCTATTGAATAAGATAATATTTATATTATGGATGTGCGACATGAATACGCAGCGGTTAAGTAATTACATTTTCGGAATAAGATGATGTTAGTTTATTAATAGTAAATGTCTGATGTATGGCGAAATCTAATTTAATGGTGATTAATTTGATAGACTATCCCAAAATCAAAAAATTCAGCATATTTGACCAAATTGAATTGAGTTTAATAAATAATTTGTCTTCAAAAGAAATTTTAAATGAAGTTATGATTCTTATTAGTCTCATTTTTTGACTTTCTAAGCGATATTACACTTTTAAATAGCTCATAACAAGCTTTGAAGAAACTTTTCAATTGCTTTTTTGTATAATATAAATAATAATTCGAGGTCTAACTCGTTAAATATATATATTATATGTTGTACTGACCTGGCAAAATCATATCGCCTAGAAATAAGGTAGGGCACATATCCAGAGTGGCGGACTTCTCGCACTTCTCGAACCAAGTTGTCACTGCCGAGAGTGTCCAGGGTCTTGTGGCCTATACGCATGTAAGCCAAGATTAAGAGATAGAAAGGAGTAGACAGAAATAACTACATTGAAATTATAACAGCTGATAATCTTACCTGTTTTAAATCAGTTACAGTAAATTATAAAAAAAAAACATAAAAACAGATAGGTAGGTACTATTTAGATTCATGGGATGCCGGCAGATATAAAAAGACTTTTCTAGGTTGCAAAGTATTTATTTAAAAACATCAACACCGAATGATAAACGATGACAAATTTTCAATAAATAAAATTTTCGTAGAGGTATCACAATTTATACGTTGTATGAGAAAATGTATAGGGATAGAATGAATAGGATATTGTTTAAAGGATAATTAAACCAGGTTGGAGCCTCCTATGGAATCGAGTTCACGGACAAAGTTTCCGCCACCGATAGAATCGAGGTTACGGACGAAGTTGCTCCCGCCCAGAGAATCCAGATTCCTCTTGACGAGGTTCGGGCCACCAAGCTGATCGAGGTTCTTTTTGACAAAGTTGCTACCTCCAATAGAGTCCAAATTCCTCACAAAATTGCTTCCACCAATAGAGTCCAAGTTACGAACAAAGTTGCCGCCACCGAGGGAATCGACGAATCTGGAATATCTTTTGTCCCCTTCAACCTCTCGACCTAATAAAGTGGATCCCCCTATTCCGTTCAAGACTCCATTCAAGGCTCTACCAGCCAGAGATGATCCACCAAGTCCGTGCGTGTTTCTGCCCTGTCCATAATTTAGCTCTCTACCCAATAAAGAGCTGCCCCCGAGGTTTCCGAGGTTTCTTCCTAGTAAGGAGCTCCCACCGAGACCATTCAAGTTGCGTTCTTCGTATTTATTTTCGTAGTGAATGAGGAATCGGAGAAAATCTTCAAGTTCTTGTTTTTGTTTATATTCTGTAACAATTTCAAGTAAGCTTATTACTGTATGCATATTACGTGATTTAAAATCTAAGATGAACATTTATGTGCATTTAAATAAAATAGTACTCACCACATATTGTGCAAAGATATATACGTACCGTGTGAAAAAGCTTCGTGATTCAATCTTGTGCAGAGACGTACTTTGTGATTGGTGCAATATTCCATCACTCGAATGGAATGTGTGCACAGAAAGAATGTATTTACAAACTATTATAAGTGCATGTTTGACGTACTCAAAAGTGATGTTTTAAAATACAGAAGTGTGCAAGGAAAGTTTGGGTGCATCAAATGTGTAGACGTCGTTTGATTGGGCGTTAATCCTTTATCATCAACAGACGTTGGACGTAACAGAACATAAATAACAAAGTGTGCTGGAAGTTAACAAAGTGTTGCCATCTACAATATGATTCAATGTGTTATTGGTGCATGACTTTTTTGTGAGAGTTAGATACTTTTTGGTGCCTAGCATTAGCAGCATACTCACACAATCAACATGGATTTATCGGTCTGATATTTTACATTATTCACTAGTAAGTATATTTCTCGATATGTAAATGCATGTGATGTTAATCCAATATTGATCGTGTTCCTTTCCATCGAGATATGATGTGCCAGGTAAGTATTACAGTGTTAGCTTTCTGTGTGCGTATAAATTTAATATTGAATAACTGTGTTGAAGTTCATAACGTGTGCAGTGGTGTGCGAGAGCCTGGGGAGTGGGGTCAGACTTACCGCTCGCATCGAAGCGATCCGCGGAGCTGTGGTCGCTGCCACTCACATCCTGTTCCTGCTGGAATAATAAATACGTTAATATGAAAACGTAATAAAGTAAATACGAACAGTTATGCACAGTTATGCATAACAGGTATAATATATATTAATTATTTACTGATCGATTTCTTTTGTATCGTGGCCACTACTGAGTAGGTATTATTGGTTTTGCATTCCCAAAACATCACTTGTGCGTAGAAAAAAATCGCTGTTACGAACTAGATGATAATGTCATCAAATAATTAATTATTTGAAATATAATGGAAATGAAATTAATTTTATGTTATAAATATTGTTCATAAAGTAGGTAAGATGAGCGCTATCGAAGCCAATTACTAAAATAAATGGTGGAATTTCTGGGTGGTCATTATCCCGCCTCATTTTAAATTTAGAATTTGCAAGGTTTTCCTAGTCGGAGTCGTCTCTACAGGTAATATTAACAAAACAACATGTATGGCGACAGGTGAATAGATATATCTAGAGTTGTAGACATCTGACATAGCGTCCTAGATATTGTTGTTTAGTCAATAAACCGACCGTCCATGTGTTTATTTATTCTGACTCTAGGTGCACTGGAGGAGCACTTGGTGTGGTGCAAACATTAAATATGTAGTACATCTGATATGGTTAGGGACGTTAAAGAACCTATGCCAGTCATTACAAATTTTTATCGATGTATATAAGACTGAACAAACATTAATGTTTCAAACAAATTACCTACATCGCTAAGATGTCATTACTATTGAAGCACCTCACTTCTCTGTGATCTTATACATGTACTTTGTTAACAAGTTAGATAGTTCACTGAACATTATTGTGTCGTATTGGGTCTGTAAACCGCCTTATTCAGTCTCTAGGCATAACGTTGCAAGTAACTAGACAACGTTCATAATTATGATCATGTGTTTTACAGTGCTCCACGAGAAAACGTTGTGTTGGCAGTGGGGGGACTTTGACCCTTATACTGCCAATCCATACTATTCCTCTTTCAATACAGGGTCGGCAACGCGCAAGTGATACTCCTGGTGTTGCAAGCGTCTATAGGCTACGGTAACCGCTCACCATCAGGTGGGCCGTATGCTTGTTTGCCATCTTTATAGCAGAATAAAAAAAAATGCGCGTAGATTTGTTTCTAGTACTAGATAGAGAAAATGCTCTACCTTTTTTAATTTCCTCGTTCATACTTTCAAAGTCTCGATTACAGACCGATTAGTGTATAATTGAAGGCTTAAGTTGTGATTATATTTTCTCGTTACGACGCGGCCAATCAGAATTTGCCCTGTCAGTTAATATTCCGCGCTGCTGTAGGTAATTATAGGATGTACGTCCGAGTTCAGAATTGTGTCGGAACAAAAAACATTTAGCGAAATTCGTTCAATTTCAACAATTCGACAAAATAAATCTTCTTTTATAAAATTGTGTAATTTTAAACGGGTCGCTGCTCTGAATAACTACCCTAAGTAGTGGTTCAAGCAAGTCCCTCAAATACTGAGTTTCTTTCTTTGATTTTAAACCCAACATATACATTTTACTTTTGTGTTTCAATGTATAAACCAGCTATCTGGTTTACATATATCAGAATATATTACAAGTTGAACGTTACATGCTTCGATAGAATCTTATAATAACTTGAGGTAAATGTTATGTTTTCAAGATCAAAGTAGCTCGGAGGCTTGTTAGATTACTAATTAGCTCATTATCTATAAGTCTTTAACAATGGTAAGAGCAGATAAATACCGATGACTATACTTAGAAGTCAAGTCTCTTAAAGAATTGTAGCGTAAAGCCAAAGAACACTTTTACCATAACAGTGATTAAGTAATTAACTTACTGATTTAAGTGCTTAGCGTAGAAATAAATAGATAGGTAATGAGTAACATATATATATAGTGGAAGCTAGATATCATAAACAAAATTGTATTGTTTTGTATATGTCGACGCCGGTTTTCCCTGCTCGTCGACCGTATTATGTTAACCATAAGACGCATTTTATATTGTGTTGTATTGAGCCACACACTCGACCAATCATATCTCACATACGTCACTTTCACTCATTCGCATTCATTCAATCAAAAAACGTTCAAAAAACTACTGAGACACACGCCTAACGACTCCACACCTAATTTCCTTGTAAAACTACTAAAACGGATTAAATCCTGTCAAAACCAACAAATTCATCTTTTCTTTTGTTCTGCGCGAACAGTATATATTAGGATGTTAATGCGGAAAGACTCTCAAAATTCGAGCAAATCTCAGTCTTAGCGTGTTAATTTATATAATGCAGCTGTACAAGTAATCATCTTAATATTGAAGTATTGTTACCGATGCTTATTTTTTGTACTTTTTGAAGGAAATAAATTTATTATTATGTATTATTATTATTACATTATAAGGAAAAGAAAACCGATTTCAACCATTTTGTGGTGTGAACGCGGCCAGGAAGATGACCAAGTCATAAAATTAAATAAATTGAAATATAATAATATGCAGACATAGTTAAATGAAGGCGATGTATGAACATATTATCTATTCATTCACTGCCTTTTAACTCTGCCGTTAGGGTTTTGTATTCGGTGAGTTTATTTGAAATCTAAAAATGAAAATGATTGATCCCGACTTTTCTGAATTAAAAGCTATTTGCGCCTTCGCTGGCGGCCTTTTATAGTGGAGCTCTTGGAGTTCAGCCACAAATAAGACTTATGTATGGTTTTATTCGGTATCGTTATCGCCAAACAATAATGAGTAAATGTGATGATGTGTGATTGGGATTATTCGTAGCAATAATTTCAAATTTGGATTGCAAGGCGGCCTATTAACCCCACTGTTCATATCCTTTCTTTGTACAAGTAGTGGCACAGCTTACATGGTTTTATAGAATGTTACCTGATGAGGATCAGCACTGCAGCAGACCAGCAGCGCGGCGACCGCCACGACCAGCGCTCCGCCGGTACCTCGCATCATTGCACCTAAACTGAACAAACAAAAAGTAGGTATCATAATAATGTATATATAATATTAATATTTATGTATAATATATATCCTTATTTATGTTTAATAATATGTATAATATTAATAATTGTTTTATCGTTACCTAGTCTTAAATTCTTGCGAGTCAAAGCATCGTGGTCGTCGACCAGTTGTTAAATCACACAGCGTTATATTATGTGACGTAGAGACGTACAATTACTATTGTACTATATACTAATATGTTGTTAGTTATTCACCATCGTAAATATAGAAGTAGTTGCATAAGGCGTCGGTCTGGCGAGTGAGTTAGTGATGTGAATTTCTTAGGCTTTCTGTCCACTGAATTGGTGCGAAGCTGCTACTTGAAAAATATTAACCAATAGTACTATAATTATACTAAATAATTAAATATTCACGTCTCCGGTCTGCTGTACAATTCTCTGTTGGTATAATATTTTTTTCGCTCTGCTCCAGTGGACAGGCAGCCCTACACTAACGTTATTTTAGGTTAATTGGAGTAGTAGTCATAGGAAGCCCCATATTACTAGTATTTTGTTAAAGTTTTTGTCCCCGCAGGATTGTTTATTAAAGTTAATCACGGTATATTGTTTGTCCGTTCTTAAAACTTTAACACTGATTCCCGAGAGCCCAGGAACAATGAGATCCTCGCGAGTATGACCACGGGTATACAGCTCATTCTAAATAAATTATTTAGTAGTACGCGTACATGAGTGCTTAAATAACTTCTAACATACGGGGTAACTAAACCGATTAAAATTAATGCATTCATATTCAATTTGAGACTGAAATATGACGCACAAGGAAATTATACATGGTTCTGAATGCAGATATGTCATGAGGGTACTACTTAATATAAAACTCAGACAGCATATTAAATGCAGTACTAACTTTCAATTGCATCGAGATATTGTTTACCACATGAAGTAATAAACGACATGCTTTGATTCCATTATATTTCATTAGATCATTCTTAAATTCGCACATTCTCATGTAATATTATTATTGTTCTACAGTTTTCTCTCATAACATTAATAAAGTGAGCGGTACATTTAAATAACGCAATTAAAATAGGTAAAGGTAGGGTACATTTTCAGACCATAATTATTTATTCATATCTTTTTTCCTCGCGCCGCTTCCTAATTATATTATTTTGTTGCGTAATTGGATTTGAAACTCAGAAGTAAAGGTATTATAAATCTAGTAATTAAGTTCACAACGATATTTTATTTTCAACGTGTTTAGTACGGGATACATAGGACATGGTAAGTAAGTGACAATGTAATTATATAGACATCAACGCACTCACCAGACGAGAAAGTATTGAGCAGTCACAGTTTATTTTATAAATCCATATTTTTTTATTATATTTCAGTTCAATCAATAGTAGTACAGTACTACTGCTGGGAACGGCTTCCTTGGCAGAATGTGAGGCCCTTTGCAGGTGTGTTTACATAACTTGTTCCCTTATGAAATCAGGTTTGTGAATGTTATCCTTTGGTGAGTTATCAATTTCTAATTGGCGTCATGGAACACATACTATAGACCTATACATATAGACCTATACATATTATATAGGTATCCTCGAATAAATTCTAAAAGTCAGAGGGGCGTATCTCTGAGTTTTAGAATATATTCGAGGATATTCGTTTTGATTTGTACTCATCACTAAACTAGGCAGGAAAGACTATCAGAACTTTTTAAATGATTAAAAGTTAATAAATACAATATATGGGTACACCACAATGTCTATAACGTGCCGTAAAGATGTCATGTGTACCTATTAATTTATGACATGTAGTAGCTGGTCTCGGTGCCCAAAAGTACATTTAAAAGACAGTTTTTATTACTCAATATGTCTTCGATTTATGACAGCATATACAGGTCATGAAAAGAGTAGAATCAATCATGCTGTCTTTTATTTAATTCCGTGTGAGTTTTGATCGAGTTTCGCGAGATCTGGGTTGTGGGAAAACGTTACACGTGCAAGTAATCAAGCCTACGATTGGGTTGAACCAATTTTTAATCTAAATATAGAATAATATACGGATCGAAGCACTCTTCCAAATTACTTATAAGTATCTTAGTTTATGAAAGAGTGCCTTTTTTCGTTGTGCTTACTTTATGTACGTAAAGGACCATTGTTCGTGTTTTATATTCAAAATTTTGAAATTGGAAATCTAAAAAATTAAGACTCAGAAAGAAAATCTTTCAATAAACAATGGCATTATTATGGCTTTGGGATCCTATTGTATTTTGATGATGTTCATTCATGGGGTACTTATAATACGTTTCAGAGAAGAGGTATCTGTACTTATACCTAATAGTTCTATAACTTTGTAAGGCACAAACTCTGGTGAAGTTCTCAGAAGCCTGTTGAGTAAATCGAAAGATAACACCTCTTTGACTTACTGCTGCTGTTCAATAATATAATAATACGCTTTAAATGGAACGAATGGTTTGTAAAAATAAAAGATATCTACCGAGAATTACATACGTACTGAGATATTAGTGAGTGTAGTATAAGAGACGTGATCGATGAATGATGGATATTAATTAAATTTTGCTCTACCTTCGCAATGTACGGGGGTAAGCAGAAACTGCAGTTACTTGGGTATAATCTACGTTTTACACGTTTTGTTTTCATTATCAAATCATCATTTCATTTATGCAACTTGGAAATGTCTTACACGAAATAATTCCTACTAATATAATAAATGCGACAGTAACTCTGTCTATCTGTTACGCTTGCACGCCTAAACAGCTGAACCGATTTTGATGAAATATGGTACAGAGAACAAAGCCTATGTCTTCCTCCAAGGTCTAATCTAACCTTGGAGAAAGATATAGGCTTTTGTCTCTAAAAACCCTTTGGAATGCGGGTGAAACCGCGGGCAACAACTAGTTTTTTATAAAAGTATGCTTTTACGTAAATGTGACTGTACCTATTGACGTATAGTAAATACTCAACTTATCACATTCAAATATCGGTCATGGCCTAAATTCATAATGTGAATTCCTCTTTAGTCTAGTGGCTGCAACGGCAACTGCTGAGGATGAGGACCTGGGTTGTAGGTCGACTAAGACGAGGGAACAGGCGTCATAGTTTCTATATGGTGTTATTTATGTATTTTCAAAATTAAGGAATCGACGACTAGTACTTTCTTTGTTTTTTTAAAGACAGCTCCTGAAACTCCCTCGTTAATCTAGCTATCCTAAGCGTGACTGCTACGCTAGGGATCCTGGGTTCGATTCCCAGATCGAGCAAAGTGTTATTGGGGTTTTCTATGAAATTATCAGTACCAGCTCAGAGTTTCAATTTGTGGTCAATGGCAATAGGCTCGCCCCCTATTATATGAGACGTAAACATACCGGTTAACAGTGGGTGGTACATTGGAACACCTCTACTTAACCACAAGATAGCTCCAACCAAACGATAAGGAACAATACTTGTGTCGTGGGCGACTTTAAACATACATCTAACTAACGGACACAAACTACCGCGTATCATCAAAAATTCTATCGACTACATTAATGACTCATGAGTAAAAGTTTCTTCCTGTAACCTCCGTTTTAAATTTTCATAGTTTTATTTCAATAAATATGTATTATAAATAAGTAATTTAGTAATGTTAATCAAGTTATCCCACAAAAGAAAGCTTCTGATTATTGTAATGGTCACCGAAAGGCTTGAATTCTTCTAAAATCACTATAAGTAGGTAATTATAGGAAATATTATTCTTTAGAAAATAAAGAATGTTTAAACCGATAAAATATGTATCAACGTACGTACACAGATGCAGTGAGCGATTTAAAATAAAAATAAAATGGTGCTATAACCATAAACCAACGGATATGAGGGCCATATTGAAACCCGAGTTAAAGTATTGTGCCGTTAAAGAATTCAGTTACGAGCCGTACATAGAATTAACTAGTTTGATTTTCACAGCAAAAAGTATAAATTATATAACTTAATAAAGCTACGAAAAACTTTGAGTTACTTCAGAATAATAATAATTATTTCTGTGGTTATAGTTATTATTACTTTGACATACATGGTAAAAAAAAATACCATAAAGTCTGGGTAATAAAAAATATTTGACAAAATAATATGAAATACTTGTAAACTTTTTTAAAATATTGCGAAAATAGTGTAACCAATAAAAAAGGTAAAGCACTTCACTGCAAGTTTAATACAAAATTAAATATATAAAAAAAAAGTTGTACCAACCTGTGGTCGTCTGGTCGGGAATGAGAGAGCTCGTGGTTGTCGGTGGTTGTGTTGCGATGTGCCGCTGAAAGCTCGCCCTCGCCTTATATATCCGATGCGTGAGCTCGCTGGGCGGATCGACGGGATGGGTGGGCGGGCGGCATCTACACCGCTAACCTCGTGCAATAATTGACCACCTACTTTTACAATAATTTTAAATATATTTAAATTAAATTAACCATCGCGTCTGTATTCCTCGAAGGGCAAGCAGAGGTGTACCAATGTACACCCACAGTTCTCCGGTATGTTTAGGTCGTATATAATAGGGGATACTTAATGTGCACTTAATTTAATATCAAAGTTTAGTTAAAATGAATACCGAAATGACAAAAAGTTTTAAAGGAATTAAATTTTAACTTAAATTATTGTTTTAAGTAAGGATAACGGTAAGGATAACAAATATGCGAAATTTCAAAATTTATTCACCTACGTGGATGGATATATATTTAAGATTTCAGGAGCAATCAAATTTTGGTTAAAAGGACTGAAATTTCGTAACTTACCTATATCTACGCTGGAATCTCGAAAAGTTTCACAACTCATAAGTGAAATCTACTTCAGTGTTTGGTGTAAAGTCATAACATTTTAAAGTAAATAAGTAACACCCACGTTGGTCAAGTCACTAGAGGATGGCCACCGTAATGTTTTGGCGTAGTTTCAAAATAAGAATGTAATTGTGTTTTTCTTGTTGCAAGCTACGAGTGAAATGATGATGTTTTTGGAAGAGTAAGGCAGTGCAAACAGCACTCCCTGTTATTCAGCCAATTATGAATACTTAATTAACTACGACGACGTCTATGGTCTAGTGGTTCGCGTGTCGGACTGCTGATCACGATGTCGTGGGTTCGATTCCCACAAATCACAAATATTTATGTGATGAATATAAGTGTTTGTGTTTGTCTGGGTGTTTCTTATATATAATACATACGAGTAAGTAAGTATGTATTAAAAAAAAAAGTATATAAGTATTATATCCATTGTCTAATACCCATAGTACAAGCTCTGCTTAGTTTGGGACTAGATGGTGCTGTGTAAAATTGTCCAAGAATATTTATTTATTTATTAAGTCCTAATTTTAAAAGGATGATTAACTGAGCACACATCTAATTCCAAGCTGCTATTGCGAATTGAAAAACAAAGTGAAAATATTTTTTTCCAAACTAGACGTAGGCAAGCTATCAATTAATACTCAGAACCACCACGATCAACCAACCGACCGACCGACCAACGAGAAGATCTGTGTTTATTTATTTATTTAGAGAAAACAAACAGTAGTGTACTGAGCATATTATACATAAGTGTTTAACAATTAATTAAGCTTTACTACCCACTATATTTTCCAACAATACTTTTAAGAGTATAAGAACAAACTATTAGCAATCGTTAATTGTTGATTGTTGCGCGGGAAAAATCAAAAATAAAAATAAACTACATATGTACCTATATAAAAATAGTAATTGAGCAAGACGAGTAACGGAACCTACTGCTGCTGCATCCTACATTTTTTTTTTAAAAGTATATCTACTGAGGAATAATATCGCACTACTGTTGCATCGATTGCACTAATTTAATTCTTCTTCTTCTTCTTCCTAGCCTTGCCTTTTCCTAACTATTTTGGGGTCGGCTTCCAGTCTTACCAGGTGCGGCTGAATATCAGTATTTTACACGAAGCGACTGCCATCAGACCACTGCACATAAATTTTTGGGCAATACAGATATCCGGATTTAATTTAATTAAAAAACAATATTATATAAGTATTGACTTAACGGTGTAACGGTGAGTGCACACCAGTGTTCGAAAAGAAAAATATGTTTGGCTAAGTTGCACCCACAGAGATTTAAGAGTTATATTCATGTTTTTGGCTGTACATACCATCACGCCTGTATTCCCTGAAGGGTTAGGCAGAGGTGGATCCCCACAGTTCCCCTTTATGTTTAATTTTCATGTAATAGGGGGCGAGCCTTTAGCGAGGGGTTATTTTAATGTACCTACCTAATTTATTCAAGGCAAATTTTAGTAATAGATTATTGCAAATAATCGTCTGCTCTCTTAGTAACTAACTAAACTAACTTAACCTGTACGTTAATATTTTTTATTAAAAAATAAAATTGCTCATTAATATTAACGTACCTACCTTTTTTTTTTTTTTCGGGTGGGGAAATGCGCCCTATGCATGCCGCCCCCCTCGGGGACGCGGGACGGTTATGTCGGGCTCTCCGGCCAGGTGGCCAGCATACCGACTAAAACTACCACCACTCTTCCACCTTCCGCATAGTGGTGGGATCACGGAAATTGCTCTCGCGATCCCACCGCCGACCAAGAGGGCCAAGTGCAATAAGCGACTGACGACCCCAAGTCCGCCGCTCAAAGCTTACTTGAGTAGCGTAGTAATCGTACAACTGTATTTAGTACTCTTTTGTACTCATTAAAGTAAAAACAGTCATAAATGTGGAGCTTTACGAAGGAAAAAAAAAATTGCTATGTAAACATAACTATTACTGTTTTATAATTCCGCTGAAGGTTCAATTAAAAAAGCTTATGCTGTCCCGTAATTTGAGTTAAACATACTTATAAGGACTTTTGTTAAGTATGTAAGTTAGTTTTTAAAATTATGATTTAGTCAATATTCTGTCTTGTTTTGTTGCAACATAGCATTTAACATACCAACACGTCTGTTTTCCACGAAGGGTTAGGTCAAACTTAAAAAAAATAAGCTATCGTATTTCGACGTCTGCTCCACCACTAGTATCTAAATATAAAGATTTGATGTGGCATGGATTTGATTTTTGGGTTTTCTTCTAAAAGTCTAAATTCTAGTTTAGTATTTTATACATTATGTGCCTAACACATTAGACAAGCAGGTAACGTGTCTTGTCCAGGCTTTTCGAGTAAAAGTTAAAAGGGAACGGAATTGAATTTACTGAGTAGCGTGTTTGAAAAATGTTGCAAAGGCTAACTTTAGGGTACCTACTTACCTACATAATAGGTAGTTTACTTTACGGTATAATGTATATAAAATTATACCAAGTTAGTGTTTATTGTTCGTTATGTACCTATCCTTATTTAGTAAGTATACGCACATTACAAGGAACACCATAAGGAATGAAGGAATGTTACCAAAGTTGATTCCAGTTTTTAAAATCAAATTAACTTAGTTATCCAGAAGTTATAATGATTTTTATTTACACGGAGTACGGCCCGACCTCGAAGTTTTATAAAATTTTACGTTTTTTATGACATATTTTTAGGAATTCTTCAACAATTATGTAACAATAATTATGAATTTTCGACGGTCTTTTGTCGTCCGTCAAAGTGAATACTAAGTAAATACTTAAACTTAATCATTCTGTTGATATCATGATGGTTACCTTACAGGTCTCGTATACTTAGGTCAAACTCATAGCTTTGCGATAAAATTAAAAAATAAATGTAGAAATCTATCAATTTTGTTGTTTTCAGTTACTAAGGAAACGTTGGTAGCATGAGCGTCGTTCTTCCAAATATATTGAAATTGTTCGTAAAATTCGTTCATTAAATTATTTCAGTGTAGCTATAGGTAGAAGTGTAGATACCTCTTTGGTTTAAGATAAATAAATCCTCATGGATTCTCGTTTTTGAACACTACAAAGGTTCCTTCCTAAAAGTACCTTACCTATATGGGCAGCATTGTGTTACAAGGGGAGTTTCTAGAAATGTGTTCACTTTTTTCAAATCACTACATTCGTAAAATACAAATTTCACGTTATTCTTTAGTTTGATAGTTAGGTACTACGTTATTTTCAAGACACATAAATCTGAATTATGATACTAATAATAGATAGTACCTACATTTA
This sequence comes from Acronicta alni, assembly GCA_964056405.1. Lineage (NCBI taxonomy): Eukaryota > Metazoa > Arthropoda > Insecta > Lepidoptera > Noctuidae > Acronicta > Acronicta alni. Next base: position 6,606,815 of record OZ043927.1, on the reverse strand, counting down.
TTTACACACGCAAAATGTAGGTAACATATAGACATAGAAAATACAATGAAAATTATAGAAATACAAAAGTAGAGATAGCCGTGGGCCCCAAACTAGGCACAGCCAGTATCTTGGTAACCCAATATTAAGTGTAAAGACAAATTACTGTGGCAAAGGGCTCACTCCGGCTTAAAGACTTAAAACTTACCGGTGAACTATGGGTGTATTTATCAGTAATGTTCTGCATAGTTTTTTGGGGTAAGTACAGGTATGTTATACAGGGTCGAAGGGACATCGACGCGCAACGGCTTACCATGACTTCAGTACATGATTCTGGACACCCCTGCGTTGGAATTTTTCGTCGGCTTTTTCTTAAATTTTACGTTTTTTTTGCAGTTTTTTCAAACTGTTTTCTTTAAACTGTATAAAATCATTATTTCTATCTAACCCAATAAGAATTTTAATTAAAAAGTCATTAATTCACTTTTTTTACTAAAAACAGCATTGTAAATTAAACTCGAAAGATCTTCTGGTTAGCTGTTTCCTTTCCAACACTTGCGAGTTGTAAAATTTAAGAAAAAGCCGACGAAAAATTCCAACGCAGGGGAGTCCAGAATCATGTACTGAAGTCATGGTAAGCCGTTGCGCGTCGATGTCCCTTCCACCCTGTATAACATACCATCACGCCTGTACTTACCCCCAAAAAACAGTGTTTTTTTTTACGGAGTGAAACCTTCAAAAGGCTACCGGTCTATGGGGGTTAGACCGGGGAGTGTGGGATTCTTACCCACTAAAACCACCCCGGGGCCACCATCAGCACATGGAGGGGGTCCTCTGTGTCCTCTTAATAGACCACCCCAGAACCCCCCTGTGCACCTCCTATTAAGGATATACATATATATCATAATATATATTACGCATATATATACGTGGTTGTACTCTAGGAGTACAACCACGTGCAAAAGCTATCTACTTACCACTTAGCCCATTCGTCACCATATTTTAAGAATTTGTTCGGTAGTTGTCAATGAGATTGCCACGTAAATAATAATGTAGAAGAGTATTAAAACCGTGGTGCGTATAATCGTAATATCCGTGAAGTACCTAATATTAATATGAGCGCCGTTAAATGTCGTTGGCTAACAATGTTTCTAAAATTCCTTACCTATATGTTAAGCGATTCTGCACCGTGGAATTTTTCATATCTTCAATATGTAAGGTAGAATGACACAGATACAGTGATAGTTAAGTAAACCGTCACGGCCTTTTGGCCTCATGGATTGTCGAATGTCAGGGTATGTTGGACTCATACCGACTAAAAATCGCACTTGCCTTCCCTTGCCTTAGAACCACACTCACCTGGGAATGGGAATCCTGATGACAGTCACCACGAAAGCAGTTTTTAGCCTGATGCCTGACCTCATTAGTCATATAATACTAATGAGGTGTAAGAAAATGTTGCGTGGGAAAATTTCTTGACGGCATAACCCTCATTTGGCCAATGTGGTCGATAATAACCTAATAAACTTATTCATTCCGAGAGGAGATCCTTACCCAACAGTGGGATGGTAAATGTATTTATGGTAAGGATGACTGAACATGTTTTTTATGGCATGGTAATCATAGAAACCCATGTACTTAATAAAACAATATTTCTTTGAAACGGATATTTAATTCTACGTAGCTTATATATAGTTTTTTTTATTATATTGACGTAACCATGATGATTTAAAAAATAGATTCGTATTTAGGAAGTAGTAACAGTAAGAAGTCTTAAGACACAGGAAGTCAGTAAGTGAAGGTACATTTCCTGTTACATTTTGTTGCAAAAAGATTAGATACATTGTTCGGAAAGGAACTATTTAGTAGCCAGGTCCACGCTAGCGGCAGAATCGTAGTACCTATTTCATTATTAAATCTTCAACGATAGGTACCTATGTTGAGTAGACAAAGTTTCTAAATTATACAGTCTAATGACCCATACATACTTGTTGTTACAAAGACATATAGATGCGTGCCCAAATTAGGGAAAATTTCTGACCCATTAGATATCAATAGCATATAGCAATAGGCAAGTTGCTTATATCCTTTTAGGAATTATTGGACCGGTAAGGTACCGTTGATATTCAATTATTTTATGTTAAAGTACCTGCCTGCCCACAAGCTGCCCACCATAGCCGCTTTATTCATCACGGCGTTAATAACGTCTATGTTTTGCATTTTTTGTGTCCTCTAATCTGTCACGTATAAAATTAAGTGGCACTTCGTGTGAAATTTTCATATTTTACGTCGGTCACTTGCGGTTATTTTGTCAACATTTGCAAGTCTTTGAGTGTCCGAATGTATGCGAGTCACGAACGCCTCATCTTCATTAAGACTAGGTTACACGGGTGGCAGGCGGTATACTAGAACAGACCATGGTAAGTTATACGGTAGAATATTTTATTTTATTTGAACACACACCTGAAATCTGTGTTATTTCACTTCTATTTTCTGCAAGGCGGAGGTATCTCTTAACAAAAAAAAAAAGATTGTGATACATAAATCTTGTAAGTTTATAGATTTGGGTGAATTTGTAATGATGATTAAAAATAAGGTAACCAATACCGATTAACATTAATTATTTAACGTTAGAAACTAAGCTTATTCCTGACGGTGTAACATTTAAACATAATGGAGTTCCGTGGCCTTTTTTATAGTATGGAAAATCGTCATAGATCACCCGGGGAGACGGCAGGGTAACTCGTACCGACTAAAAACCGCACTTGCCTTCAATTACCCTATAGTCATGGCCATGGGATCCATGAAATTAGAAACCATCATGACAGAGGTATCCATGACACCTCTGTCATGGTGGTCCTAGTACAATAGAAGAACCCGGGGAAGAACCCGGACTACACTCGTAACCTTTATTAATAAAGGTTACGAGTGTAGTCTAGTGTTTAGAAAAGTGGGGTATTTTTCTTTAATATCACGGTGTGTTCAGCGTCTTAATTGACGCTTGGCGTCTGATGAACGCTGTCTCTTTTAATGATTCTGCGTAGATCTCACAGGATGGAGGACATACCTAACGCGTTTGAGTGAGCACGTAATACTTACCTACGCTAGTACACCGTATAGTATTAATTTATTTATTTGATCGATCAACTATAGTATCAATCAACTAACACTATTTTCATTTAATCACAGTAGGGTTTTGATTGTTTCCTGGGCCGGATTTACCATATGGGCCCCCAGCTAAGTCAAGTCAAAGTCAATATAAATCAAATATTTTACTGTTCATTTTTGTCTATACTTTGAGTAATTAGGTGGGCCCCTAAGTAGTATTAGCCCAGGGCGCCCTAAACTCACGATCCGGCCCCGACTGTTTCTATCTGTCAGTCATTGGTTTTACTTAGACAGGTTAACAATGAATGAAATAATCAAAAAGTTCGATGGAATATTATAAATATAACAGATGTGGAAGGTTACTGCCTAGTACCAGGCGTTTGGCTTGAAACTTGTTACCCAGGCTAGTGCCTGGGTAACGATGATAGTTATAGATAGTTGCAACGATGATAGTTCATCGTTGCAACTTGTAATTTCTAACTGGGCACTTACGGATGCACGTGACCTAAGAATGCTCCAACCTGCTATGAGTACAAGCTACAATTAATAAATCCACTTTGATTTGGTACCTACAAAATTAAAGGAACTTGTTGAGTATATAAAATATCTTAAGAACGTCCTAAGAAATAAGTATACTTAATTAGTGTTTTTCAGTGAGTCAATTTTGTTAAAAAAGATGCGATTATAAAATAGCATGTTATAGTAATGATACAGCTACAATAAACAAGATAATCGAATGTAAAAGAAAAAAGACTTGTAGTGTACATAGCGTTCTTCATATGTTTTTAATAGCAGGGTCTTATTATCAAAACGTCCATCTATATCACTTATGTGAGTAAATTAACCGTGTGGTAGCAATATATCAATCTGTTTTTTTTTCTGAAACCAATTATTATATGGCGCCAGCGTCGGTAAAAAGATCTTTCTCATATATTCACCACTAACAATATGATGTAATATTGGTTCCGTGCGTAAAAAGAGGGCTAAAAAGTCCTTGTTATGCCTTTCTTTTAGATTCTATTCATATTTAGAACTCTGCGTCTGTCCGTAGCCAATTTTCTAATGTGAATCATATTATGATTCATCAAGCCATTTTAGACCTGATAAGCACGACATACGATTCGTTTAAATAGTGATAATACTAAGTAGGTTCTTTGTTTCAATGTGCTGTTATAAAAAAGGTCTAGATACACTAGAACAACATTGATGAGCTCTCGTTATGCCTCCATATCAAAACATACAATTTACCATCAACGAAGGGTTAGGCAAAGGTGTACTGCTTACATAGTCGTAGGTAGGTATATTTTTATGTCCCATTTATTAAGGAGTTTAAGTCGGAAAATGCTCATGTATCAACCGCCACCTGGGGAGGCGGTATGTCGGACTCGACTAATAACCGTGCTTGCCATCACTTGCCCTAGTCATGGCCATGGGATCCGTGAAATTCGCCACAACTATGACAGGCTACGGCCAGCAGTCGCTGGACCTCAGTAAAGTAAGTACCTACCTACATACTCTAGCTGTTAAGTAAATATGTAGGTGTGCGAAACAAATGTGTTTGTATAACAATATCTTTGATAAAGTGAGAGAGAGTGTCCGCATTGATATCGGTAGCGGCTCAATCAATAAAATTAAGAAGGACGATGATAACAATTCATAGTGACGTGACGAATATATGCGTTTTGTGGCAATTCCATTATCTAGAGTGCTCTTGACAGTTAATAACCGCACTTGACGCTCAATGAAGTGCGCGGACGATAGTCGAGGTACAAATCTCGCCGAGATATGCTACCGAGTGATGTCACACATGATATTGAGCCAATACTAGTTGGAAACACTCTCGAGCTTTATACGGCTGAACAACTGTTTCCCTTTTAGTTGTTGAAGGAAAATGATCGTGTTTCCTTTTTATTGCCTTTCTTACCCTTTCCTGCCTACCGTCTGTACTTAGGTAAGTATATGTATGAGAAAAAAAAACATAAAATCCTAATTTCTAATGTGACCATGGACGCTGTAAAGGTTCCGAAACGTCGGGATTAATAATATCAATATAACGCAATGAAGTCCGTAAAAAGTAGTTTTAATTCAACCTAATTTCTAATGTCAACAAAATCCTAGATTATTTTTGATTGGATGACACAACAATCTATTGTATCTAAATGATTTTATTTGTGGTTCAGACATACATGTTTGTTTAAGCTACAGGCCATTTCAATAAACTCTCAATTCAATTTATGCCAATCCAATATATTAATCAAATACACATTCGATGGATACCTTAAAACAATACATTTTATTCGTATTCTGTTGTTTTATAATTTAGTTTCATTTTTTTACCGTAAATACACGATTCGATTATACTAATGACCATAATATCTACAGTCACAGAACAGAAGCGACCGAACGAAGAATATGGTTAATTTCAATGTTTAACTAGATCTAGGCATATCTTTTCAAAACATCTTGCTAAAGATAAAATCAGCAAATACCTATACGATAGATGACATTTGCACAGTTGGTTAGAAACACTAGATATAGTAGCTCCCTCTTGAATATACTTAAGTAAGTACTTCAAATTGTTTTTAAATGTATTTATCCCAAGTAAATGATACACCGCAGATGTTTCTACAGCGGTAAGAGAAAAATTAGGTACGCACGCGTGATGTTTCACGCGTTTAAAGTACCTACACACGGTTCTATCAGGTATCATGATACCCACTTACATTTCCTTACTACCAGTATTATTTTACTGAATAAAATAAAATAATATGAATAATGTTTTATTAAAAAATGTTGACGTCAATCGTTGGGTACCTGGTAAGTATTCCTTCAAATGTATTTTGAAAGATTAGTGCCGTACTTGGTTCTGTAGTTCATTCTTTTTCCTTTTTTTTAAATACTTTTCAAGCACACAAGCCTTTTTACAAACATACAATTTACGGACACAAAGCACATCCAGACTCGAAACAAATATTTATGGGTAACACAAAGATTTGTCACGGGTAGGGTATCAAACCCACGACACGCGGCGCGACGGTAGTCAAACGTGCTGTCAATTAATTATTAAATTAAATTTAACTGTATCTGTATGGTGACATCACCATAGCTGGGCGGTCGGTGCTGCGTACAAACGCACTGCATGTAGTTCAATCCAATTAGTGATTTGTTTATTTTTGTTTTGTTTAAACAGAGTGATATATTTTGTGAAAAATCGATCTATATACTTTTTATCTCATTTATTGTACATTTCTCGTATCGATGTATACAGCTATGTAGGTATATTAGAATTCAGTTGAAGAGGGTTTTTCCCTAAACTTATTGATAACAGAGATAGATTCGTTGGAAATTGGAAAAGTTGATTAATGAATCCCCATTGTAGCTGTCACAACATCTCCGGGTAGATTGTGGGCGACGCCCGCGACCAAGTTCTCGGCCCATCGGCCTATCCGCCCGCCCTTCGAACATCTACACGCGTTGTAATTACAACCGATATGATTGAGATTTCAAAGTAGGTGAGAGTACCTACTTGTCACCTTACATTTTTGCTTAAGTGGTTGTCATTGTTACCTGACTACAATTTATAACTTTGACTACAAGTTCTTGAGTACCTACTCACAATGAAAAAAATTCGGGGTAGATATATAAAGTGGCTCAGAAGAAAAGACATTACATAATTTGACTAGTAATAGAAGTTTATTATATGTTTATTTTATTTATTTTTATTTATTTATGTTAGGGAAACAAACAGCTTATAATAATAAGTTACAAAATATAAAACTTAAGCCTATAGTTTCCACCTATAAACACAAAGGAAACACTAAATATAATAATAAGAAAAAGCAAAAAAAAAGATGTAATATAGTAAATAAAAAAAAATTAATTGAAGAACTCATTCGATATAAGTCGTCGGAACGGATTGGTTTCAAAAATGTCAATACGATAATCTTGTATAGCCTTGTTCACGTTTTTGACTATCCGAGGAAAATAGGCATTGGAGCGATACTTTGTGTCAACGGTTGCCTCGAAAAATACAGTAATATTTATCTGTTAGTGACGCATGTTATTCGTGTAGAGTGTAGCAGCGGTGGCAAAGGGTCAGTTTTGGTAAGCTGAAGCAAAAAATACATAAGTAGACTTGCTAATAGTAGACACTAATAGAGATAGGTCGTTCATGGGAGATGTTGGTAGGAATAGAGTTGTAGTGTAGGTATTGTAGAACCGAGTGGTATATAGGACTCTGAATTGCATTTATTATGTTCCTTTTTGTTGTTCTGTATAGTTAGTATTTTTTTTTCTGTATAAGAACTGTAAGTAAGTATGTAGTTGTATTTTAAATTAAATTTGTAGTTTGTAACCACTGTATGTCTTAAAATATGCTTGCAGGATTCACATCGAGTAGATGACAATCAAAGGCATTGTATTAAGTTCTAAAGTTTTAACTGCTTGCGAGATTGAACATCAGTTTTGTGAATTACAATAATAAAAAATACAAACTCGACCTCGACTCGAAATGTATAGTACAGAGGCCAGCACATCAAGCTACCACAATCTGTCAAATTTATTTGATTGATTTTCAACTTTAAACATAAAATGATAAGGTTCATATTCAATTGGAAAAATTTGACAGTTTTGGATAGGTTGACCTGCTGGCGTCTGTACATCTATCTTTTTCACGATTCTAGGTTTGGTGCCTTATTTTTTTTATGGTGGGTTTATAAAAAATAAAGTTGTGTAATTATAACGTAAAGTAGTGATTTTATATTAGACTTCACAATTATGTTGCAACAATTTGAGGGTCCTTAGGCAGCGAGATCTTGAACTGTAGTAGAACGATCAAGTAGATTGCTATCATGCTTATAGCCTGTGAACAAACAACACATTTATTTACCTAATACTTTAAAAAATACTAATTTGATGAGACCCAGGTAGTCTGGGAATGTTCTAATAATGGGGTACATTATACCATCACGCCTGCACTCCCTGAACGGTTATGCAGAGGAGTACTAATTGTACATCCACAGTTCGTCAGTATGTTTAGGTCCCATATGTATGTGGTGAGCCTATTGCAAACCAGACACAAATCCAAATTCCGAGCTGCTACTGAGATTTCATAGAAAAATCCAATAACACTTTGCTCGACATGAACCTTTTTTTTTTTTTTTTTTTTTTTTTTTGTTTACGGGGGGAAACCTTCAAAAGGCTACCGGTCTACGGGGGTTAGACCGGGGAGTGTGGGATTCTTACCCACTAAAACCACCCCGGTGGCCACCATCAGCACATGGAGGGGGGCACTGGGTCCTCTTATTAGACCACCCCAGAACCCCCCTGTGCACCGCCTATTAAGGCACATCCCTGGGGAGACTGTAAATGGGTCTCCCCTGAATCTGTCCTTGTGTACGGCAGCACGTGACCACTGTGCTACCGTCTTCTCTGAGATCGCATGATGATGGGCGAACAGAGTCCCCTTTCTGAACGCCCGCGACCCCAAAGGCCCGCCTGCTTTAGATTGTGCAGGCGGGGTTTCGGCGTGTTAGGCGCCAAGGCGGTTGCCTCCCTGGCGCCTCCTTCTCCTAGCTGGGTCGGCCCTCTCCCGATCCCGCTCAGCAGCCTCCTTCCGAACCATAATTTTTTCACAGAAGGAGGCCACTTCAGCCCAGTTCTCCGGCTCTGCCAGCATAGCCCTCACTACTGCTGGCAGCGATAAATTCCTCCCAATCCTTGCGACCAGGACCCGCCGCTCGGAAGCCCACGCTGGACATTCCTCAAGGGTGTGCTGTGCGGAGTCCAGGTCACCATCGCAATGGTGGCAATTCGCCGTGGCTTCTCGCCCAATCCTCTTCAGGTACTCACCGAAGCAACCGTGCCCGGTCAGCACCTGAGTGAGCCTGAAGGAGATGCGCTCTCCTCTTTTCAGCCAGGCTTCGAAGTGCGGCAGGATGGCTTCGACAACGCGCTTGTGCGAGTATTGCGGCTCTTGTAGCCGTTCTCGCCACCGCTCGAGCGCGTGTCGCCGTTCTCGCCGCCTCAGCCTTACTATAGCCATTCCTGGCACGCTGTCACCGCTTTGGCGGATGGCACGGATCTGGTCATAGACCTTCGCGTCCATATCCGCCAGGATATCCAGCGGCGGAAAGCGCGCCAGGAGAGTTGCTGCCTCGAAAGATACCGTTCGGTAACCTCGTGCGATACGAATGGCCATTTTCCGCTGCAGTCTGTTGACTTTCGTTCTGCAGCGTCGGACGCCCGACAGTCTAGCTGACCATACAGGCGCCCCATAAAGGACCATCGATCGCACGACACCAGCGTAGAGGCAGCGAACTTCTTCCCGAGGTCCCCCGAGGTTGGGCAGCAGTCTGTGCAAAGCACCCACTGCCTTTTCGACCCGAGGGACCAGGCGCTCAAAGTGCTCTTCGAAGCCCCACCGACCGTCCAGGGTAAGGCCAAGATACTTAATGTATCGGCCCACCTGAACTTGCGCATCTCCAACTTGGACTAGCGAGCTGGGTGGCTCTCTGCTCCTCGGCAGCTTATGGAACCATAACGCCTCAGTTTTATGAGGCGCTATTTCTAAACCCAGCCCGCGGATCGATGCCACGACTCTTGCCACCCCGAGCTCGGAGAGCTGGATGGTCTGCTCGAAGGTATCCCCGCTGGTCAGCACCAGAGTGTCATCTGCGTAGCAAACGACACTAACGCCAACGGGGAGGTCCACACGCAAGACCGCATCGTATGCAAGATTCCACAAGAGAGGACCCAGAACCGACCCCTGCGGAACCCCACACGTAATCTCCCTCCGATGGACGTTACCGTCCCGACCCACATAGCGAATATGCCTATCACGCAGGTATGCCCCAACAATGCACTGCAGGTAAGGAGGCACCCTATGATATACTAGTGCCTCCCTAATAGTTTTCCAGGGCAAGGAGTTAAAGGCATTGACGATATCTAAACTTACCGCCAACGCCACCCCACCCCGGGATACTGCCAGTTTTGATAGCGAGTGAACGCGTAGAATCGCATCCACTGTTGACCGTTGCTGCCGAAAGCCGTACTGACAGTCGGCAAGGTCGGGACCAATACGCGACAGGTGCCCGACGAGTCTCTCAGCAACTATTCTTTCGAAGAGCTTGGAGACCTCGTCGAGCAGGCAGATGGGACGGTATGCAGAGGGAGACTCTGCGGCCCTGCCTTCCTTCCTTAGTAAGACCAATCCAGCCTCTTTCCAGGAGGTGGGGAACACGCCTGCACAAAGACAGCTGTTAAATAGGCGTCTCAAGCGGTCACCCAGTGCAGCCAGAGCAAGAACCCACGCCCTGCCAGGAATACCATCCGGGCCTGGCGCGGTGTTACGAGCTCCCAAGCGTCTAACGGCTCGGTCAAGCTCCCCTTCTGTCACCCTTAATTCATCAGACCAGTCCAACGATGGCGAGAAGGGCGAGGGACTGTCTCTTACTACTGGGAAGAGCGTATTTACAACTCTCTCCAGTAGATCTGGATCCATGGTTTCTGTAATAGGGGGGACCCAAGGACGTAATTTGTCCATGACCAACTTATATGGTTTCCCCCATGGATCCCTGTCCAGCCCCTCGAGAAGCTCTCCCCAGGAACGAGACTTGGCATCCGTTATCGCGTGTTGGAGCGCCATAGTCGCCACTCGGTAAGCTCTGTAGGCTCTGGCTATTTCCTCCTCCGAGGCTCTCGGCTGCCTTCTGCGTCGGGTGCGCTGATACTGGCGCCGGCACCTAAGACAGGCAGTGCGCAATTGCGCAATGTTTTGAGACCACCAGTAAGCCGCACCAGGGCGCTGGACGCACCTGACCCGGGGCATGGAAGCGTCACAAATTGACGTCATCTTGTCCCGAAACCAGGCTGCCTCCTCTTCGGGATCAGGCAAGATCCCTTGAGAACTAGCATCTGGCCATGCCGTGACGTTGGCAGCTGCAATAAGCATATCTCGATCGAGCTGTTTAAGGGCCCATCGTCGCGGCTGTGGGCCAAAGTTTGGGCGACTCGTGTCGTTCGAAGGGCGGCGGAGTGCCACATCAAAGACGATGTGACGATGGTCGGAGAGCGTGACAATCTCCTCCGCAACCCTCCATTCTGAGACCATGCGGGCTAAGGAAGGAGATGCCCATGTGAGATCCACTATTGACTCACCTTGCCATCGAACGCATGTAGCAACGGACCCCCGGTTTAAGAGCCGAAGGTCAAGCGAAGCCGCCCAGTCTTGTACCGCGTGTCCTCTAGGTCTATCCCTAGTGTTACCCCATGCTCTGGAATGAGCATTAAAATCACCCAGGACGAGCACCGGACGGGGTGAACATTTGCGCCGAATACAGTTCGTAACCCCATCTAGATAACCCTCGAATTCAGCTAGGGAAATGTTGGGAGACACGTAGCAGCCCACTACAGCCAGAGGTCCCCATTCCACTGCGACATATCCTTGCCCCCTGTCTATTAAGCAGCAGTGAGGCCCACCGCTTCCACCAGTCCAATAAACGGCGACAGAGTCCACGGTGTCCCGGAACCACCGAGGATGATCCCGGAGGCCGTAAGGCTCTGCTACCACCGCCAAGGCAACTGACCACTCCGCAACAGTCTGCAAAAAGAGGTTCTGCGCATTACGGCAGTGGTTCAGGTTGCATTGCAGAACTTTTAGGGCTGGGAATGTGAAGTGTCCATTTCCTCCGGTGTGCCTTCACCCCGTGGGGCCGGCTTCGATCGCTGCAATGTGGCCGGGACTGGCGAGCCCCGCTTCTTGCGTGGAGCACATTTATTGCTTCCGAGCCGGTGATCCGATGGAAAACCATGGTCCGCACACAGCGGACACCGCACGGTCGGCGACGTGCAGTCTCTCGCTTTATGTGCTCCCCCACAGGCATAGCACTGGGTGCTTCGGTCGACCGTACTGGGACACTGACGGCGGACGTGTCCGGACTCGAAGCAACGGAAGCACATCATACGACGCGCCTCTAATACCTCCACCCTTACTGATGTCCATCCTAAGCGCATGCGCTTATCGGATGCCAGCTTCTTTATTGCCGCTAGTGGGCCACGAACCCAGACGTGCCCCAGAGAAGAATGTGGGCGACGGATTTCACCCACCTTTACGTCTGCGGGAGAACAGCCGCCCGCTTCGGCAATGGCAACAGCAACATCCTCCGGCGTGACAGCGTCATCGAGGTCCCTGATCCTTGCCTCAGCCTTTTTTATTGGCCGCGTAATTTGCACATCAAACTCTGCAAGGACTTCCCGCATACAACTGGCGAGATTGTCAGCCTTGGCAGAAGAGTCAGCGCCAGTAACAGAAATTATTAATCCGCCGTCAACTGCCCTTTTTTGGCCGACACTGTCGATACCGATGTCAGCCAACTTAATTCTCTGCCTCGCTGCTGACATAACCTCAGCAAGAGTTATAGATGATCCCTCTCTTACCGAGACAGCAATAGCTGCCGCAGCAGGAACTCTAGGCAGTTTGGCCGGCTGTTTATTTGCCTTCGCAGAAGTGGACGCCAGTGCAGGCGGAGCGTTGGTTTGGGGCGTCTTAACTTGGTTCGTCTTCCTCCCCACCACAGTAGACCAAGCCTCCGTGCCAGTCTGTGTTACAGCCTGCGAAGCCTGCGGGGTCGCCGTGGACACAGCGGGCAATTCCTCCACCGGAGCCACTGCTTTGCTCTTTCCTTTCCTCTTTCTCTTACCCTTTTGCTTTGCAGGGTTGGGAGGGTTAGGAACCTGCTGCAGGTTCGGACTCAGCTGCGCTTGGGTTTCTGACGGTGAAATCGTAGCCTTCTTTACATCAGTGGCAAGAGGTGGGCGCAATGGCCACTCTGGGAGCAACCTGCTCTCTAAAGCAGCCAACTTGGCGTCCACCATTCCCCCAATTTCGAGGGCAATAGAACGCCGAAAGTGAGCCTCCGCGTCGTGCCCCAGGTCTGATACCAAAGAATTCCCAATAGACCCGGCCGTTGGACTGGCATGACTAAGTCCTATCATATTAGCTGCCACGCTGGAGCCTGCTAATTTATCCTCCTGGCTTCGAAGAAGACTGACCTGCGCTGTCAGCTTCTCAACTTGTGTCGATAGACCGGCAAGATGGCTTTTCAGCTCCACGTTTTCAGACTGCAATATCTCGACAGTAGCCTCAACGGCCGTTCGTGTTGCCAATTCAGCCACCGCAGCCTGCATCGTCACCGCCGCCACCTTAAGACTGTGAGCATAACTCCCTTTAAGGTTGCGTGATGCATTTGCAACTTCCTCTATGGTTCTAAGACTCTCCATGATGCTAGAGCTTAGTTCCGCTGTTGGTTGTGCCTGCATCGTCTTCGCCAACAACTCCGGGTTTGGCAGACTCTGCTTCGCCTTAGCTCGGGTCCTTGCCTGCTTAGCCGGGGGGCTTGCAAGCTCTGAATCCCCTTCTTGCTCTCCTTTGTCACTAAGCGGCTTGGGAGGCTTCTTCCTAACTGCGATCGGTTCATATGTCTCTATTGCCTGGGTACGCTTACGCGTGCGGGCCCGAGACGATCTCGTCGATATTTCCGAGGCGCATGACATTTGTGAGTAAATAGACTCACCACTGTCACTCGCCACCTCATCAGCAACTGGAGTAGGTGGGCGTACAAATTTTCCACGGGTTTGCTTCTCATTTGGCAACCTGTGCGTCTTCTCGGCAGGTGACGTACCTGCGCCGGCTGATGCCTGCTTTTTGGGTTCTGGTGCTGCGGATGTGCTGGGAAAAGAACCCAACGACTCCTCATCACAGGAACGAGAGCCACCCTGGCTCAATGCGCCCTTAAAGGACGGGTAAAAGTCCGGAACGGACTCCAAGCGATCAATGTCCCCCCCAGAATACGTGGGACTGACCGAGCTCTGCTCGGTGAGGGATTCTCCTACTGCAGTGCAGCAGGTACCCTCCTGAGGTAATATCTTTTTTTGATGCGCTTCCATATTGTTTGCTGAACTCAGCTTTGCCTTTTTTATGGGGTGGGGTCCCCAGTTGGTGGATTTTTGAAAGGGGTTATCTCCCCGCAGCCCTGCATGCAGAGCTCCCGGTCCCCTCAGTGGAGATTACGGGTCGAGCCGAACGGTGGTCTGTATCAGACCGTGTCTGCTAGTGTTGACCCTAACTAGCAAACTCGTCGCCTCTACATCGCTTTGAACGACCTCTCGTCATTCAGGACTCAGTCCTGACTCCAAAACCACTGCTTCACTATCACAGTCACGTCTGATGAACAGATGCATACCCGAAGTGAAACCCCCCGTCCATTCATCACGCAGTCACACCGCCCAATAACACGAACTCGGTTCAGGCTTCCAGGCGGCGTGCCCCTCTCGGCAGTTCGATGTTATGAACTCGGCCCTGTGTCTCGCCTAGTCTGGTCTCTCCCTTCGAGCCTGTCCGGCATGAGTATCTCTACCGGCATAGCCCCAAAGATCATTGAAACACGCAAGCCCCACCACGACGACAACGTGGAGACACTCGGTGGGGGCTCGACATGAACCTAGGACCTCTAGCTTAGCACTCGCACTTGGCACCATGATGCTAATGAGACAGTTAAATGTGTATCAAGGAAAATCCCTCAGGATTAGATATTTAGAGGTAGAGCGCAAGTCTATTGCCATAAGCCATCTCAAAAATCCATACTGTCTGATCCCCGCCGGTATGTATTTAGATCCTATGTAATCATTTAGTAAATTTATCTTATTTCATACTTAAGTTACTTAATATAAGAAAGCTATTTATTAGCTTTTACTCGATACGATTATGTTATTTTTTTTTTTGGAGGACACTAAATTGTAGAACTGAGACGAATCTAATGACCTGTTTATAATGTTGAAATCCGTGAAACGGTTTAGGCTTTACTTACAGCGCGCGCGCCAAAGAATTAGATACCGTGAGTATCTGGTTTCATTCCGCACAAAACAAATGTTTCTAGGGCCTAAAAGTTGTTCTTGGTAGGTACTACTAAATCCTAGTGTCGGACAACAGTTTTTTAAATAAAATCATAAGATAAAATGTGGCATGACCAAATAACTATAACTCTAACTACACGTCAAAAACATAGTATTCATTGATATTCCGTGAGCTGGACGGCCTCGCAGGGCTTGACAGTAATAGGACGAGTGTACGCTCCGCAAGTCTCAACTTACCTTAGCTTTCAATTTGTTGCTGAAAATACTTTGAAATGCGATATAACCAGCCTAACGTAATCACTTTTGAATAGCAGGACGTTCCGATCTCTGGGGAGTTTCATTTCGTATCAATAAAGTGGTAAAACAAAGACAACACATTTGTTTATAGTACGCATCAAAAATACTGATTGAGCGACAAAATTACTCATTGAGCAGCAAAATTACTGATTGAGCAGCAAAATACTGAAGAACTGTGACCACACAACGAACAGAACCAAATCTGAATGTTTTGAGTGTACCTATATAACAATATTTTGAGGTGACTATTTTACTGTGCAAATAAGTATTTTTGCTGTGCAATAAGTATTTTTGCTTAGGATTGGGAATTGTTTTGTAATACAAAACGACATTTTTTGATTTGCAGTTAAATACTAACCATAGTAAACTGCAGGTCTTTATTATTTATTGACTTGTGTGAGTAGTCGAAGTAGTTACGTATCTTTATTTTATTGGTGTAAATTATATCTGTAATATATAGGTACTGAGAATACCTCAAAGAAAATAATGTAAAAGACATACAAACCGATGTAAGCAGCTCTCTGTTGACATGCGCGTAGCCTTTTAGGCTGACGACAGCGGGGTTCATCTCGATGGCCTGAATAAAGTGGTCAATCTGTAAGCACAGACATTTTCATTCTGTTATCTTTTTTTAAACTCCAATTTAAAAAAAAAAAAAAAAAAAAAAAAAAAAAAAACTGAAAATTGCGTATTTTCAGTGAAAATTTTAACATCACGAAGGAAAACATCGTGAGGAAAACATCTGCATACCTTAGAGATTTTTCTCGACGGCGTGTGAAGTCTGCCAACCCGCGTGGTGGACTATAGCCTAATAAAATTACTCTCATTCTGAGAGGAGACCCATGCCCAGAACTGGGACAGTAGGTATATGAGTTGATGATGAAACTCAAATTATGTATGGCGCCAATTATGTCTAGTTGGGTAGGTGTCTGCGGTTTTAGCTTTATAGCAGTCCCAAGCATTTAAATATAGGCAGGAAATATTAAGAAGATAGAGAAAATAACGATATTAATTAGATAAACTAAGGTACTACTTAAGGTACTTACGCTATAATGTAAAGTCAACCGCCAACTCAAACTTGGTTAGTGTAAACATCATTTTCGATTCATGAATATTAATCTGTTTAAACGTGTTATACTACCAAATTTAGGGGACCTATAGTCTGAGAGCACATTTACCATGAAGAGAGTAAATGCACCTGTTAAGTTACACTTAAGTACAGCGCGCCTTCGTAAGTTTGTTAATAAGGAGAAATAGGCAATCTGCAAGTATTTTATGGGTTGTGTGGTGTGTACTTAGATAACTCGATAACAGTAAGTACTATTATTATAACACGCAACAATAACAACGTTATTAATTATAATCGTAAGGAAACCTGCACATCTGAGAAGACCATTGATATTCTGAATGTGCACTTTTAAGCTTTTATCCGTCTCATAATGATTGAGGTCCAAGTGGTCCACGTTCCCAGTACCAGTGGGAAAGTAATGGGCTGATATTATTGTTTAACTGTATTTTAAATATGTAAACACAAAAATAAAAAAAAAAATTGCTAATTAAAAAAACTACAAGTGACAAAATTATCACACTACAGAACAGGGGGCCTCCACGAATAATCTTGTAAGTACCTGTGATGCAATTTGATTATATGAATGGATTAATTTAAATACAAGTATACCTCCTTCTGTGTCGGTCTGTCAACCGCCAGGACATCGATGGATAGCAGTGTGTCTTGGACACCGGCAGCCACCTGTAACAATAAACTTTTCATTATTAATATTAATTTAATGACGACCTCTGTGGTCTAGCGGTTCGAATGCCGGACTGCTGATCATGGGGTCGTGGGTTCGATTCCCACAGGACACAAATAGTTGTGTGGATAAAACATGAGTATTTGTGTTTGTCTGGGTGTTTCTTATGTATTATAAGTATGTATTTACAAAAAAAAAGTATATAAGTATTATATCCATTGTCTAGTACCCATAGTACAAGCTCTGCTTAGTTTGGGACTAGATGGTGTTGTGTAAAATGTCCCAAAAATATTATTATTATTCTCGTATTTATTTAATTTCTTATTTACGTTATATTTTTAAATATTTTTATAAAAACTAAAAACAAAAATATTTAAAAATATAAAAAATAGTCAGACCACCGATATCGGGAACAGGGTCCAAGCTACTGGTGGTTAAGGCTCCAGAGAGAGGAACCTCCTCACAATGCGTGCCGTGTCGAGGAGTACCGCTTTCTGTATCAAGCCCTTGATCCAGCCGTCTAACGAGAGCCTCCTTAGATGTCCATCGAGGGTCTTGGCTATTAAACCATTGGCTGTAACAACTATCGGCACAATCATTGCCGAATCCACATCCCACATGTCGACAACCTCACGGGCTAGATCAAGATATTTAATTTCTTTATCTTTTTCAGCCTTGGTGAGGTTCTCATCATGCGGGACAGTGATATCGATTATCATTGTGCGGCGCTCTAATCGATCTATCAACACTATATCAGGTTTGTTGGCAACAACAGATTATTATTAATTACTGTAATTATCCTAAATGCCTCCACTCCTTAGATCTTATTCATCAAAAGATTGTTTCGAATCGCCTGCTGTATCCAGCAATCCATACCTCAAGAATAAATTCATATTCACAACTCACATTTCTGATGTAAATCATATTATTATCATAACTCATGTCAATACACTCCAGGTTATTATATGCCTTACCGTGAGGGTAGATTTATGTGAGCAATCGACGAAGATAAAGAATAGCGTAGAGCAGTAGGCGGCGTCGACGAACAAACCCATCTCTTTGAAGCTGAATCCGAAGCCGTGATCCACAATCTCGGAGAGGGCTCCATAAACAGCTATCGTTATGTTCGCAAACCTGGGTTTTATTTAACAATAATATATTTAAACCATTTAAACCATTTATTTTGCCACACATTAATTACATAAAAAAGGTGAAGATACATAAATATAAAAGACAGGCAACATGTGCAGCACGGAAACCAGCTCACTGTTTGCTGTGCGGAAGGCACGGCACTGATTTTCAGCTGGTCCCTGCCAAAGTGAGCAAACAGTGTTTTTATATAATTATCCTACTTTGTTTTGTGGCTCGCTTATATACCTAGGTCGATAAGAATTTCAAATCATAATATAGGATTACCTATAGGGTAATATAATTTAATTTTGTAATTCCAGAAAGCACATTATCAAGTAAATGATGGGCTGTAGTGACAATTAATAAAAAATTACCCAAGACCTTGACCTCAACTGTCACGCATGACAGCACCAGAGGAACGTGGTGCATCGATAACATACCCGGCGGGGGAAATAGATTAAATACAACAAAGATGACTTACATAAAAAGACAATATGTGGAATAAGTCCTCGCGTATGCATTTCCCAGTAATTGAAGTAGTTCGGACAAGTTGAGCCACAGGTAACGGTATCGAGATATCAGTTTGGCTGAACAGTCTATTTCAACATCCTGACAAATAAAAAAAGAACTGTCATCCTAATTCTACCCCATAGTCATAGATTTTGTAAGGGACGCTTCTCAAAACGTACAGCAGAGGTTCCGAAAAAGTCAATATCCGTTCATTAATAAATTGCTGTGCTGTTGGTATGGTATTGGGTAGAAAACGAACATAATTATAAGTAAATACATTACCCTGCGGAAACATTCGGAAAGACTCTGCGAAGCTATTTTAATGCCTTTGCAATTGATGTACCACAGCGCACAGTTCATGTTGATCATCGTTATTATATGATAATATGCTGTAGTGTGTCTCAGAAGAAAGCCGTCCAGCAGGATACACAGGCTCAGTAAGAAACACACGGCAAGCAGCAAACAACCCACGCTTATGATTACTATTGTGGTCTTCAAGTTCGGGAATTTGAGATTTTCACCCGTAACGCGATAGTATCTGACCTGTAAAAAATAGTCGAATTAGTTCACAGGTCTTTGTATAAAATTAAGATTATTCTATATATAGGTGTAGATTATTAAGATTACTTTTAAGATTTAAGAAACTTTCATTGGATCTCTCAATAGTGACAATGTAGGAAATAAACATTTGCGCGTAGATACGAGTACCTATAACGCGTGTTTTTGCGCTGAGTTAACTTTTTCAAATTAGTATTATGTATAATAGTATTAGGGTAAATCCTGATATACCTTATAATAAGTATTAACCGTTCTTCTTTTGGTCGGTGCTTAACTTAAAAATTAGAAGTAGGTAATATCTCTGCACTGGGAGGTATGCTCTGCTTAATATACCCAATGTATATCTACTATTCGACTGAGCATTTAATTATACAGTCTAAATACGCTGCATTATAAACGAACCTACGAACGCTCACCCTAGATCAATACGAAGGGACCTTTAGTAAAAATGTATTTGCTTACCTGAAACTTCCCCCAGCTAGTTTTATAAATAGCTACTTGATGAGCAACACCCCAGCCTACAAACGGAATCCAGAAATGCGGGACAAGGAAAATGACAAAAAGGATAGCATAAATGTAATCGTCGAAGCGTCGAATCGAGCGCAATATCATAATGCGCTCATATCCCACTACCAGAACCACGACCGTCGCTGCGATGTAGAAACATACAGCATACACGGTAGCTCTTGACTTCCAACTGAACGTGATTGTACCTGAAATAATGAAAGTGTAATACATACTTACTTGTATGTTTTATTCTAGCAAGTCGAGCTTCAAAAAGCTTCTCGGGAGATCAGAAGTTGTAATAAATCATCAATAAAAAACAATAATGCCATAGTTATCGATAGCTTGAATGTGTACCTACGGCTTAAAAGGAATCTTTTATCGTGCGAGAAATTAAGGAATTTAATTTCCTTTCTAAAACCTTCGATAAAAAAAGGTTTTAAACTGGGTACCTATAATAAACAACTGCCCCATACCTCTCTCCATATCCGGATTATCTACGATATTTTATACCATCAATGGGAACAAAGTCCTGCGGGTTCATTATTCATAGTTCACTAAGTGTTTTCTGACGCATACCTATATAAATATTGACATTACTAATCACGTCACCACACTCAGCTTCACATTGTGCAGTGGAATAAGTGGGTATACGTGTTGGCTTTCGAGATCTCTGTTTATACACCATGGTCCAAGAGGCTAGGTCACGAAAAATACATAGTTACCTATTTAAATCTTTTATTCCAATCTGGACTATGAAGGATATACCTAGCAGGATGTATAGAACCATTCCCTCCATTCTCGTTATAGACTATTACCGCTGAGTCTTCATTTGGAGTAAATCCGTGTTAGTTAGTTTACCCGCTTCCTCGATTTTTGTGTTTTCATTCCCGATGGTGAACTAAATCTACTATAAATTATTCAAATAACCTGGTCGCGATCGGGTGATAGGCATGACAGCGAGTGCTCGGAATAGCACGAGCAGTAGTTTGTGGTCTCTGTAGAACTGATCGTGTATCTCGCACGTGTCGCCATCTTGAGATGATAAAGTGTCACGTTGTTCTTGCTCCTGTACATAAAATAATTAATACTCAATACATTTATTGCACTCCACAATTAACGGGTTGCATGCACCCTTCTCAGTATCTACCTCAGTCTTAAAGGCGGGTAGTATCACCTAGTAACCATCTTGCACTTTTGCCTACTAGTAGGTACTTACCATAGGTACTTAGGTACTGCTGCAGTCTTATTATATTTTTCTCGTTGATTGTTTGTCTGGTGCTGACTCAAAATTTGTTATTAAGACAAAAAGCTTTATTTTATTTTCCGCTTTTGTTTCGGTCGGTTTATTTTTAGATAAATTAAATTTTTGGTATGATTAAAATCGAATTTCTTAGGTATTACTTACGAATTACGTAGCTACCTCCCTTATTTTAACCTAGTTAGATCTACATAGGTAATTAAAGGCCAACACGAGATAGGTGTTATAAACCGTTGAGGAGTTCCCTCTGTCTTCATCATCAGATCAACCCTAGGTCTCCAATAAGTAAGTAGTACTCATCATAAATTATTATGTGCCAAGCCTATCGGCAAATCGGTTCACGGGTGCAATACAGTCCCTATTTTTTACTTACAAAAAATTAAAATCACAAAGATTTAATATTAAACAAATTACTTACATGGTCTCTTTGTGTTTTCTCGTACACTGATTTCTTTTGCTGCACATGCCTCATATCATAATGAAGCAAAGTATTATTAATACCTTCATCAAAATAATGATCGGGAATCATCATTTTTAACTTCGGAATGAGCAGACGTAGCGCCTACTATTCCATTGCCTAGCAAAACGTGAAATGGATTAACGATTTTCTAAGTAACCGCGACATTATCGAACAGTAAACAAAGTGAGTCAATTTAATTAAATTTTAAAGTAAATGGTTTTGTCGCTTTGTGCATATAAATGTGACGGTCACCCAACGTTGACTACCTTAGCTAACTAAGTTTTATTTGAAGGTCAGTTATGAAATATTAAATACTTTTTAACTCGCTTTTATTATTAGCTTCACCTGTATGTTTTTTTATACCATTAAGTCGGCAAACAAGCATACGGCTCACCTGATGGTAAGCGGTTACGGTAGCCTATAGACGCTTGTAACACCAGGGGTATCACTTGCGCATTGCCGACCCTGTTAAACGAAATAGGAATACCTAGTTGGGTTGGCAGTATAAGGGTCAAAGTCCCCCCCCCACTGCAAACACAACGTTTCCTCGCGGAGCAGTGGCAACCTTGTTCACCGTAAGGAACACAACACAGCAGTGTTATTTTAAGCAAGGTGGAGGCACTTCCCACCTAATTACTCAAAGTATAGAAAAAAATAAGACAGTAAAATATTTAATTTATATTGACTCTGACTTGGCTTAGCCCTTGAATCCACGGGGCCCTGGGCTGAAGCCCAAAAAGCCATATGGTAGATCCGGCCCTGCACACAAAGATGTCTCGGGTGGGAATCGAACCCAAAACACCCGGCGTAGCGATAGTGGCGAGGTGAACACCTTAACCGCTACGCGAAACGTGCAGTCGTAGTCTTGGGAAGTTAAATTGAACCCACATTTTGCCATAGTTTAAACCTATATAACTTTGTGAATATTGGATCTACGAATTTGCGACTTTCATTGTTAGTGTTTTACAAATTCCTTCGTAATGTTGTCTTCGTAGTCAAACTTGTCTCCTACGACATTGTAGCCGAGCAGTCGAAACGGACACTGTTTAGTTTGGATGTCAATGCATGCGAGTCTTTTTAAACTATACTTTGTTTAAAATATAATAACTGTTTAATATAATATAATAACTACATTTTATCAAGATTTGTAGGTATAGGCTTTCCCTACAATGGCAGGTCCACTTACCTATACTGAAAATGTATAGCTTGATATGTAGCGGTACGAACTAACAAGAGATAGGTATCATATTCAGTAATTCCAAATCTCAATATTTATAAACACCATACACCTGTTTATCCGAAGGCTGAATTTGTAGATTTTTTAATGCTTTTTATCATAAAATCCACAATATCTGCCGATCTCCATAACGGTATAAATCGAACTCCCATACCGCTACTGAGGATTTTAAAAAATAGAGAAATTATAAAACTGCTCAACCTAGGAACCGAAACCTTATGCTCAGCAGCCGCAGTTCCGACCACTAGACCAATGAATCAACCATAATAAGTGAAGGTTTAAAAAAGTATTGGAATGAAACTAATTAATTTCTCCCGTAACATATAATACAAAAATATCACAGTTAGGTATTTATTTTCACATTATAACGTACGTAAGTTAAATAAAATAATATTAACAGCCATTGAAAGTTGGACGTATTCGTGTGTATGTTATATTGATCCTTATTGTAATTAAAATTATTCGTGCAATTGTAGTACTTAGGGTGCGACAAGGAAGATAGGTAGGTAGGTATATAATACTTGATCCTAATTTTGACTAAATATATTATATCTAAAATATAGACTGCGGATTCGCTTATTTTTAAACCTTTTTATCTTATCGAATCCTTAATTTCGCTGTTGAATCAAAACGGTTACCAATAGCTAAGAACTGTTCTAATTCATCAACGTTTCATAAGTTCTAGTAAAAGCTTATTTGAAATAAAAACTTTAAACTTGAACATGAACGCAAAATCAATTTCGTACTAGCTAATTTGTCTATCATTATAATTAGTTAAACAATAAATTTATCATAAAAATATCCTAGGACTTGAGCTTAGCTAGTTGGTCCATAAGTTCTTTATCCGCGTCTTTGGTCGACTCTCCGAGTTTGTTGCGAGCCACCGAGGGAGCACCTGCCATCTGTCAATATGAAAATAGTTTTATTTAGTATTTTCAGCGCTGAGTATGATAATAAAAGTGGGGGGCGACGCGTACTAGACATGAGTTCAGCCAAACACACTATGCCACTGGCCAATATATTTTTCCGAGGTTTAATCAAATCTCTTTGAAAATTGCCTCACTAGACCAGCAGTTGTCCAATATATTTGTCCAACATTTTTTATGTCTAGATTTCTTTGATAATTACCTCCACAACCATTTTTGTTCACATTTAGAACCTGTGACCGTGTGTTACCCGGAATTTGGAAATTGGTTGGACAGGATTAGAAAATTTGGTCTCGTATTTCCTAATTCCGTGGGATATTCCCAAATTTTATTTCATACAAATCTTGTCAATTACAAACCCAAAAAAAACTGCCAAATCGGTCGAGCCATTCTCAAGTGCTGATCTTACATACATGGGGCAGTTGATTTTTATTTGTATAGAAGATATATTGTTCAAATCAACCACAGATAGCTATTCAATAAATATAGCTAATAATATAAATGTATACAACCAATTTGGCAATACCAATGTATTTATATTGGTATTAGCTTCAGACTAAATAGATCACGACTGTGACACATTACATTGTTTTCTGAGGCCACATCTGATTGGTGCAATGACCTTCAAATCTGCTCATCACATCAACATGTTTGTATGACCTACACGTATTTGTTCTCGAATCTCGTTGTTTGCATTACGACCTCGACACGAAATTCTTGTGTAGATAGAATTGGGGTGGTGGGGTTGTGACTGTTAACTTGATTTATATATTTTAATTTAGTTCAATTTAGTTGCTATAGCCATACAAATATTTTGTTTAAAGAATACCAAATAACTACCAAAAAATAGTACCAATAACTTAAATCGGAAAAAAGAAGGTCCAGTATTTTTACCTTTCCACTAATTTCGATGCCAATTTCATCAAGAACCTTGTTAACAACTCCTTCAGTCTCTTCTTCATCGCCTGATTCATCCATAATGTCATCAAGAGTATCTGAAACTATAAACATTATTTTATATTAAAGAAGTTATAGTATTGGCAAAAGTTTTTATGCATGGAAAAAATATATTTTATGAAGTCATATAACTATTTTTGACTGCTTTTTGCAAGTCAAAATTAATTGACTGGTTTTGAAGAAATACATAATACAATAAAACTTTTAGAAATAAGTTTACCACATCACCTTTCATACTGCAGTACCATACAAGATCAAAATACTTTTGCATTCGAAATCCCGACTACCCAACTTATTATTGAAAAATCCCCCTACCGATGCCCCTGCAATACACAAGAGAATCAAATTAAAAAACTTACTCATTTCATCTGTCATGTCCATCTTAGCATTGGCTAATCTGAAAGCTTCCATATCTTTAGCTATCTGTTGTGGATTCATGACCGAGTTCATGCTGCCCATAGTTTTGGCGGTGGTGCCCATCGCTCCTGCAATTGCTATGTTTGCGCCCATTGCCTTATTTTGTATCTGTACACTTGAAATCTGAAATATGAGGAACATGAAAATTACCTGGCCTGTATTAGTAATGTATATTTGTGACACATATTGCTTCTAGTAATCATATCTACTACCTACTATATTTTCTTACTACTCTTGTCAATGGATTAACATTTCATTCTTGCTTAGTTTAATGCTGTGTGTGAAGCATCACACACAGCATTTCAAGGAGATAGGTATGATCATCAGCAGATGATCATACCTATCTCCTTGAACTTTCAAGTCCAATATCAGATTATTATCTATATAATAATAGCCTTTATTTAGACAGTATTTCATTTACAGTATATCTAAATTACATATAATTTTTTACGCTTTTCGTTTTAACATTAAATTATGCATCAACAACCCTGTCTGTATTTTACAAATTGGAAGAAGCCTCCTACAAATGCCTCCCTATCATTACTATTTTTGTCCATGTATGTTACGGCTTTGATGTGATGGTCTTAAAATAGTCCACAGTTTCATATAATTATGTATATGAAACTGTGGACATTCAAAACTAATAACTGGTTATGAGTTTTAACTATAATATATATACTTAATATATATATTAAGTATATAGTCTTTACAGAATTATTAATTCATTATTAGTTTGTTTTTAATTTTACCTTACTATTAGCTGTATAAATTCTAGTCTTCTGTTTCCTCAGCTGCACTAGTTGTTTTGCTAATATTTTACAACCATCATTATTCCCTTCTTTGGCCATTTTCTTGATCTCCATCTCCTATAAAAAGAGAAAAGTGGTAAGCAAATAAATATGAGGGATTCCTTATCTATACTAGAATAGTTTAGATTAGTCAGATCATCATCGTCAGCCAGCCCATAAAACCCATTTTTGGGCACAGGTCCTCTCTCATAATGAGAGGGATTATTAAGCGATGGCCCCCTTGTTGGCCTAATGTAGGTTGGCAGACTTCACACGCCAAAACTCTCTCAGGCATACAGCTTTCCTCATAATATTTCCTTCACCGTTAAAGCAAATCATAATTAATTATTAATATGCATAAATTCCGAGGATTCTGCATTCCAATAGTCACTAAGCAAACACTGATTTTTACAGCTAATATTATTATTACTAGAAACTTATTTTTGAACTATGACTCATAATAAGTAGCAGAATAAGATTATGAAGAAACTTGTCTGAGAGTAGTTTTAATAATTATTTTGTATTATAATGGAACCTTACAAGTTTCTTCTCTTCCCTTTCCAATACTGCTTTGTCTCTCTCCAAGTCTCTGGTAGCCTTGCGAAGCTCACGGTCATTTTGTCTCTGTTGTTCTGGAATTGAAATCATATGAAAATAGATTTATTAGCTATTGTGACAAAGCTTTACTTAGATTAATGTGAGAAAGGATAAAAAGAGGCAGGTATTTTTATTAATTTCTCTAATAACAACAGTGTAATAGTATTCCAAACTAAGCATATTGAGCTGACATTAGTGTGTGTTATCAATGTTTTCTCACATAGTTTAGATAGTAATTTGAGGGAATAATGATTTCACAAGTTAGTTCATTCGTTACTTACTTGTATTAGTATTGCGTCAAATTATATTTTATTGATCAAGATGTTCTATGATGGTGCAGATACTTTTTTATTTTCTTGTTTAGCCTTACCTTTGACAGTCGGTTGTTTCCCAAAGAAAAAATCCATCGTAAAGTATATAAAAATTATGATTTAGTAATAATTATATCAAACAATACTAAGATTATTCGCAAATTAAAATAATAATGTTATGATAAATTCTCAACAGGTGAGGTGACTCAACTGAGTTCATTCCTATCAATATTTGACATTGATAAAATTGACATTGACGTGATTGATACTGTCAGTGTTAAAATTGTTACCATAGTATAAAAATAAATGATAAGATATGGGTCGAGACACACTTGTTATTCCACAATGCGATACAATCTGAACCGTGACCGAAGCGACACGGTAACATGGTTATGTAGCTCGACTGCAGTGGCTACCGACTTTTATAGCGCCCGGCCGTACTCACTGTGTGGTCACCTGGATGCCAAGCTTATTGAAACATATAAGCATACCTCCATCATATATAAATTCTGCAAGACTTCCGAATTCTACATAACCTATAATAAAATAAATAAGGATGGTTGATAACTTGTTACAGACTTTACCTCTATGATCCATATTATTTACGGTAGGTGTAACTAGGATGTAAAATCTTGAAACTAAATTAGGTAAGTATTCAGAATTTTACGAATAGAATTTTACAAATTGTCAGTCTGACAGCCTCACAGATTCACATTTCTCCTGATAAACCAATCATATTCATAACCACAGAAAATAAGCAAACAGTTTTGTTTAAATAGGTACTTTCTACGGCGTTCAGTAAAAAGATCTACTGAGTAGGAGAAGCATGCCAAGCAAGCCTCATCAATGCATAAAATCACTTCACAAAAGGGTACCTACACTAGAATAGCATCCTGGATGCTTTGGGACCTTTTAGAAACTTTGCTTCAAGATCCGAATAGAGGTATCGTAAGTGGTTTATAAAACAGTTCATGGAAGGTGATTCCAAAATAATAGGTAGGTACCTAACCTCAGTCAGTGCCGGGACTAGATCCTAACAGATTGTTACATACCTACTATACCATACACGTAGGTAATGTACGTGATTTCGAATAGGTTCATCATCATCATCATTATATCAGCCACAGGAGGTCCACTGCTGAACAAAGGCCTCCCCCATAGACTTCCACAAAGACCGGCTATAAGCCGCCTGCATCCAACGACTCCCGAGTACCTACGTTGATCATTCAGGAATATTTTTAGGTAATTATGGCAATAGGCTCGCCCCCTATTATCTACATGGGACCTAAACATACCGGATAACTGTGGGTGTACATTGGCACACCTCTACGTAACCCTTCGGGGAATACAGGCGTGATGGTATGTTATTTATAATTATTTGCTTATAAATTATATCAATAATGATTATGGAAATAATCATAGATACAATTTAGTGGAAACATTTATTTTCGAGAGCAAAATCGAATATTTCTAAGTCACTTCATTTTTATTAAACACACAATAATAAATACAGGTTGATGT
Organism: Acronicta alni; assembly: GCA_964056405.1. Classification (NCBI taxonomy): domain Eukaryota; kingdom Metazoa; phylum Arthropoda; class Insecta; order Lepidoptera; family Noctuidae; genus Acronicta; species Acronicta alni. The sequence continues at coordinate 6,578,592 of OZ043927.1, read as the reverse complement.
CATTTTAAAATGGACGTAGATGATGCTTCACAAAATATTTAAGTATATGTAACTACTTAAAAAATATTGTAATATAAAAATAAGTAAGTACATCTTCAAGTACAACGCCGTGTTGTATGTAGATACATTAAATTATTATATAAGAACAACATGGTCAATTATGATAAAATAATAGTAAATGTTCAATATATTTTTGGAAATAAATAAGTACCTCAATACATTTTACATTAATGTAATTTCATTAAAAATCCATTTCATTATTGATAGCATTGTATTTTTTTTCATTGGGTAAGATTTCCGGCTGTGTCGTCACTTAGTTCTGATTTATGAACAGAAACTACTGTAATACACGTCTTTTAAAACTACACAAACAAACATAAACGGGACGAACATAAAGCCAATAAATAATCTTAGCGTAAAGATTGAAATAAAATTACGAACTGAATTGCTATAAATTACCTACATCAGAAAAATCTGATCAGAATGAGTAGAAGGTGAAGATGGAAATCAATTTTGCCAAACTTTACAAACAAGGTTACATTATTTAACATCCCAATAGTCTTATTTCTAGTTGGAAGTGATGAACCAGGGCTTAAAATTAAATTAAAACAAATTATTATGAAGAATATGATGACTTGGAGATTCACCACGACCATTTAGGCGAGTACAGTTCAAATGCCCACCTATCAGGAAGACCCTGATGCGTATCATTCTTGAATTCACTTTCTGACCAATCGAAAGGTTTTATCAAGTCTTTGTTAAGCAATTCTAGTTTGTCTTCTTCAGCTTTCTCTTGTTCATGTAGTACAAGGTCTCTTATTTCAATGCCGTTAATATCGGGATTGTTGTTCAACAGTTCAGTATAAATAGGAGCAAGGTTCCCTTTATTAATTAAAGTTTTAGTTGCGTTTGGCTGTATCTCTGTGTATGGTGGACCGGATATCGCGAAAATCTCCAAATTTGTTACATTTAGAGTTCCTGCAATCAAAATTATCATAGGTAGTTTCAGTAACAGTTACACTTTTTAAATAGACATACCATCACGCCTTCATCCCCAAATGGCTAGGCTGAGCTGTTAGTTTTGATGAATCACAATATTATGATTGACTTGACGGACACACGGCAACACAACGGCTTAGCAATAGCTTCCCAGAAGTAAGCTGACCTCACATTGTATAGGCTTTTTGTATACTAATGTCTGCTTATAATGGAACTGCAGGGCACGCTGTGTAGTCGTCTGTCCGTGCATCGTGAATCAAAAGTGGCCATTTGAGCTAAATAATAGTGAATAATAAATTAAAGATACTGGGCAAGACAAATTTAACATTCAAAGAGTGCCTATTAGCGTGAATTTTGTAGAAAATGCTAATAACTCTTCGACCTGGTAATCGCATTCAAGAGTTACGCTATGCAGAAGCACTTGTAGTTAATATAATTCTTATATATTGTAAATAATAAAGATGACTATCTAACTTTCAGAAATTTCACAGGATAGACTAATCCAGGAATTATTTTGGAATCCAACTCACCGGTGACGACTTTAGTGTCAATAACTCCATAGGCTTCTTTATGAAGACTGACGATGTCACCTCTAACTCCGACCACCGACCAATAGCCCCGCTCGTCAAATATACAGTTGACATCACCAGAACACAAATCAGTGTCTGAATTAGTACTATTTGCCTCCGTCAGGTTATTTTGTCTCATTAACATTATAATGCGGTCTAAAGTCGTTGCGTTCTTGTAACCTTGCTTGAACAACAATGCTCGAGGGGACTGTGACTCAGAAAAAATGTTCCCGTGTTGTTCTTCCATTTTGTTGATATGTGTAATTTCTGCGATATCCTGTAAAAAGTGAATCATATAATTATCAAAGCGGAAAATATCATAACTAGCTGTATAGTCTCGCTGCCCGCGATTTCACAGCTTATGTCCTTCTCCAGAGTCTAATCTATCTCTGTACCAGAGGTTCAGAGGTTTAAGCATGAAAGGGCGATGGACAGACAGTTACTTTCGGATTTATAATAGCAGGGATTGAGATAGGCATATTGCAGCAAAAAAAGGCAATACCTACAAAATATTTAAAGGTCCAGGACCTTTACTCTACTAAGTAAAGAGTATGTACATCACCATCATCATTACGCTCATTATTATTTCATTTCATTATATTTTCATTAGACATTATTTCATTAATATGTATGTTAATCCCATACCCACTATTTATATGTATATTTTAGTTTCTTTAAGACTGTAAATGATTAGAAACTAATTTATTTGAAAAATAACATACTTTGAAAAACGGCAGTCCATACGTGGCCCAATAGCCCTGTTCCAAGAAAGCGTCAGATAAGTCCGCGGAGTGTGTCCGTCCTGGCACTTGCTCCACTAGTGCAACCAGACCCTTAGAATGACCGTTGTTGTTGCGGTACACCACTATGTGTCTGACGTCCCTGGGGATAAATAAAGGTTTTCTAATAAATACCAATTTCACTCTGGTCTCAATGTGTTTTGAATAGAACTGGCTTTCACCCCCATACCTATAACAAATCATACGTACAAGGTTTCCAAAGACAATTCTTTTATTACAATTCCCTTGCTATTCCCCTGCATAAATATGTAAGGCACCATGGAGTTTACCTACAAACTTGCTATAGTTCGTTTCATTCAGCCATTTCTGAGAAAAATTAGGTACGGTCATAAAGTATTTGTTCAAATGTTGACGAAACATTCGTAGGACAAAGAAACGACATTGTAACCTCTTTACATAATTAATTTTATAATAATTTTATCGTTTTGTTACACTTTTTAGAAATGTTGCAGTGCAAAAACTTACTTGTCGACAGTGCTCTCAGTAACCACTTCATTTCGGACTGGTTTAGTTACTTCGGTTCGAGTTGCGAGTGCATGCAAATGGTCGAATCTATTAAAGTCCACGATGAGCCATTGTTTGCTTGCAGTTCCCGAGTTGCTGCTCGCTAGGATATGGCTCCAGGAGCTCACATTGGTTGCTAGACGGTTGGCTGCTGATACGCGTGGACCCACCGGCACCTGAAATATTTTAACATTCTATTAGTTTTTGAGAATAATGTTGCAACTTCTGATTGAGGTACCTACCTAATGAAATAAAATTTGGTAATAACCTACCTACATGACCTTTTTACGTATTTAATCTGCACTATTAAATTGAGATGAGAGAGAATATCACTAGTCCAGTGTTAACAAAGTAAAATGTAGTAAGTAAAGTGTGAGTAAACGAAATTAAATTTGATAAGTGCTTCTCTACTTAATTGATGAGAATGATAAGTGTATGAATATACTTTCTCTAATTACTAACTTGTTCGGTAATGTTGACTTCTTTCCACAGTTTTTTGTTATAATTCCGCAGAGCAGTGCCTGTAACAGCCATCCTATGTTTGTCGCCCTTAACTATATAGAATTCGTCTTGGCTAGTGATGGAGCCAGGGTACCCTGAGAAATGGACTGATGTTCCAGGTACTAGTTTGGCATCTTTAGCAGTCTCATGGTAGTTTAGTGTATATTTCTTCAGTATGCGAGTCATTGAAGAGTAACTGAAATAGAAACAGGATATGATTAAAACATTTTAAGGGAAAATTGTAAGGAAGTAGGTACTTAGGTAATTTTATATAATGCTGACACAATAAATATCTATCAGTTTTCTCACCTTCCAGCAGCATTTTGTGAAACATAAAGCTTTTTCGTGGGTGTTCCTTCATGAGCTTTATCATCTACAATTCTCAAAAAGGCACTAGAAAGATGAGGAACTGTTTCAAGAGCTTCATCTTCTAAAGAGATGTTCATTTTTCGCTGGATTTCAATTGCTTCGGATACGGAATTTAACCAATACAAGTCTGATATGTCGGTTTCATACTCTTTCATGCTACGGTCTATTCCATGCTTCCAACCCGTAAATACTCCGCTTATTTGTGTGTAGTACAAAGATACCTGTAAACAGGAAAACACGTGGTTTAGTAGGTACTCTATATATATCTATATATTATATTGTATTTTATAGGCCGCAGCAATAGGAAATGAGCCACCGCTCATGGAGGCACATGAGGCCATGGCCATGCTCATAAGGCCTCGCCATGATGCGACTGATATAATATATTACCAGGAAAATTAAAATTGCATGATTTTAACAAAGTACAATAATAGAATGTAAGCGTTTCTTAGTTGATATGGAATAATGTTCTGTGAACTGATGAGGTAGGTAATTGTTATTTTCTCCAGTGACTACAGCCGCTAAACAAATAATTAATATCCCTCGCAACTCATAATATATAGGATATTATGAGTTGCGAGGGATATTAATTCAGAATTCGACTGCAACGATAAAAGAAAATATGGAATAGCTTACATGATGCCAGAACGGGTCCTCACCACCACGTTCCGCGGCGTTTGCCTTCCAGATATCTACGGACTTGTCCAGAGCGTCCCTGAATTTGTTACATTGCTTCATTGTAGAAGGCGATTCGTCACACTTCGCTCGAATGGTATTCTCCAAGTGTGAATGAATCAAGGACCACGTTAATGCGCCTTCTACGATTCCCGCCGCGTATGCTTGGTGTTCGTCAGAGTACGAAGGGTCGGTCTCGATTTCCAGTACAGACCAGCTGTAAGTAAAATTCAAAATATAAAACTAGGTAGGTATGTACGTTTTTAGCTCAAAGACTTCTGTACGTTTTTCATTTTCTGGTCTTAAGAGCTTTGAGGTCAACAAAATAGGTAGTAAAAGAGTTAAAAATAATTACCCACCACAATACTTATAACATTGTGAGACTACGAATGTATGCACTATAGCGACTCCTTTTTAAAATTGAGTTATGCTGGGACTCGGAGCGAAGTCATTCAACCTCTATTATTTTTTAAAGAATGTATTTTATTCTTACCCTGTAGTGTCAATGTCCATCCTAAAATATGCGCGTGCTACCCCTCTGGGTATATCTGCTAGTTCATTGCTTTGTCCCCAATACTCGATGCGATATCCAGTTTTATTAGAAAAAAAAACAGTGGCTGCATAATTTCCATCTTCCTGTATTCTGCAATCAAATGAAGTCAACCTTTTCAGTATTGGGATAAAGAGCACGAAGAATACTTAAAAGTGATAAGTTTTTTGTTAGACCAAAATACTTAAAAGTGATAAGTTTTTTGTTAGACCAAAAAAGCGTCTGCTTACGGTTTTCATAATTCTTTTACATGTACTGAGTACGTAATACAATGTACCTACAATAGCTACAATCATAAAGTTATAAGTAAAACGTATCCATAAATTATACAATTTCGTAATTATTCGATCTGAGTTCTGATAAGAAAAAGTAATTGTAGCGCAATATGCATTGTTTTGTTAGATTCGCAACGCCATTTGTCGCCGAGTTTTCCATCTCTAGATGCTTAATCGTTATTCGTAAGCACAACTACCTATATGTAGGTAAAGTTATTTCCTGTATGGTTATCTAAATAGTTATTATTATTGTATTATGTACCAACCTTTCAATTTGTCCAACAAAGAGGGCCAAGATTGACAGAATGCCGAGAATCCCAAGGATATAGGAGCTAATCTTAGTTTGGAGCCAAGAGGCTCCGACGACTTTCAAAATCTTGCTCATGTTCAAATTGATTACAAGTTGTATTATATATAAATAGATAGATAGACTACAAAATGAAGAAGATGTTTAAAAACTTAATAATAATGAAGTGACAGTGCGTGTAGATAATTTTCTCCAGCGGGAGAGTGACCATCAAAACAGCGATGGCGTGGCCAGGTGTTCACGGTACTAGTGACGATGCTCCGAATGCTGCCGTCGGAGTCTTCATTGGTTATACCTCGTCGGCCACGTATTTTTAAGGTGTACTTTGGCACCACTTTTTCAATTAATTTCCCTTTAAAGTCTGTAAAAAAGAAACAGATTTTTTAAACAATCTACGTAATTTTTCAATCCAGCAACCTGATGTCGTAACTATAGATCTAAGCCAACACTACATCAGCAACGATCATGGGATAGAACGAAGGTATAACGTATGTTTACTAACTTAGATCATAGCTCCCTACGTAGATATTACTCAAGTCAGTGAGTGATCAGGGCATGTCCAATAAGATAAGTAAGTCAGGTCACAGATCGACGCACTAACTTATCTGCTAACATTACTAGTAACATGTTCGATTAATGTTACTCTCATATCGATGTAATTTCACTCACTGAGTCGTAATTTATGATTTGCAATCGTAATTTCTTTGTTATCTCGAGACAACTAAGTAACTAGTATATGTGTGATTTCTTCTAGATCTTTCCTACATTAGCAGAATAAAGATGTTTTTGTCTAAGTATTATAACTTACCATCATACCGTCCTGCCTGTATTTTTCGAAAGGTGAAGCAAAGGTGTACTCTACAACTAAAGTTTGCTTGTATTTAATTATTATCATTACATTATAACGAAATTACGCATAATTTTTTTGTGGTACCTAAACCTTTTCGGCAAAAGTAATCAAAGACATTATTGGAGCAGATCATCAAAAGATAGAATTGGAAAAATCGTAAGGTAAATTCTTATATCAACAGAATCTGCACCAAGTTTTGTGAGTCAAATTAAAAAGGATAGGTACCTCAGCTACTTTTTGGCGCGATGTATCACAGAAATGTCAAGTCATCATACTTAATTTATATCTAAATTTAATGTGGTTGACAAATATTATTCCATAATGTGGTATACAAACAATGCCAGACCACGCATAGGTCTATGTACCGTACCGTACACAAACATTACTGGCGCTGATAATAATATAGAAATTTCCGTAGGGAAGGGACCGATAGCGGCACGAACGCACCAAATGTAGAATGGAGTTCCTACTTACAAGTAACCTTTCTCCCTATAACTTGTTATTATCCGAAGATCAGAGGTCTTCATGCAGTGCACACTGTATATCCATAGATCCTCACTATAACGACTGGAACGTGAACATCAGTAGTCAGGTAGATATACAGCGTTATCACTGTATCAATAGAAGATACTCTAATGTCTATGGATTGCGCTCTCGCGTTATCTATAACAGTGTTTAATTACGAAAACTGAACACCTGACAAATAAATTGATGAATTTTATGTAAGACCAATACTTACTGAGAGAGAGTCTGCATCACAGTGTTAGTTCTGTTTATTAAATTATTCATACTTTAAATATACCTACATGTTTTTCTTATATTTAACAAAGAAAATAATCATTCACATTCCAGTCAATAAAAAATAATATGTTAGGTTTTTTTTTAAATTTAGGCAATTTTTGGAAAATGTTTTTCAACTTAGTTTCGATTTTGCAATGTCTTTTCTTATGTAAAGCCCAAAATCCTTACTCAAATATTGTTTTAATTTAGGTAGAAAGATATATAGATATGAAAAAATCTGAAAAAATAAATATCAATATAGATATGAATACTATATAAATGTACTTACAGTTAATTTTAATACACAAATAATTTGTCGTATTATAATTTTGCACTATTATCTTTTTACTATAGGTATAGCTGTATTTTTAACATTGCTCACAGCCCAATATCTAGATAATTGTTATCGCTTCATGAAATTTATAGTATTAGGAATAATATTATAGTGTCAAAATGTTGGTACACTACGTAAACGGGAACACAAAAGTACCGTATCCTAAGACAAGACAATTACTAATGTTGGCATCCCATCGGCACTAGTGCAACAATGGGCTGAACCTGAAATCATACACTACCTACTCTACACGTGGAGTAAGTAAGACAAGCGCCTAATAATAGCTCGGCTATAAATACCTATCTAAGTAATGTAAGCAACAATTATTTCTTTCGAATAAATTGCTCGTGCGTATAATAATAATATCTAATAGGTACCTAGAAATATAGTAGAGTGTAAAGAAAATAGTAGAGTCATAACAGAAAATATGAAAAGGTTAAATACCTAAAATCAATAAGAAATGTTCTGAAAAAAATGTATGTGGCGTATGGGCCTAAACAAGAAGTCAGGAAGTACCTAGTGATTCAGGAAAAAAATTGTTTTGGAACCCCTTTTTTCCAGTGGCATGAGGAAGGAAGTCTTAGCATAACAGTAGGTAATGTAGCTATGTCTTGGATGTTTACTTGGCTAACAAAACGAAAGTATTTAATTTGTAATCGCAACGGAGCAAATGCATTGCATCCGTCCTTTTTCATCCTACAGATGTATGTAACTGCATATTTCAAAAAGGCTTTTCCGCATCACCTTCCCTTGCATATTTTTTGCTTAGATACACAATCGAGACAATCCACAACAAGATAATAGTCCATATACCGTGGTACGTAATTCTCTCATTCAATGGCAATCTGGACAGAATGCGTTGCATTCAAATTTTCCACTCACAATGAACAATCGATATAACCATGGAATCGTGCAGTGCGTGCCCAGTTTAAACAGTCATTATACAATGCATGTATTTTAAAATCAGATCCGCTTAAAAGGTTTTTCACAACGTTTTATGTGAATACACAGTTGTAGATGTAGATCTGTCTACTTGAGTTGTATGGTTCCAAACAATATTTTTTTCTGTTAAAAGCGACTTTCGAAGATTCAAGCTTTTAATCTTAATAAATCTAGCGTTATTTACAAAACTTTCAGCATCAACTACCGAAGGAAAACAACCCGAATTGTTGCGAAAATATCCATGTCGTGATAATTCTGCGTAAAACATCCGGGGCGTTATAACAATTCTTATAATAAAAATAGTCCTTTTGTACATATATTTTAATATTATGTCAAATGTTTACGGTAATAGCGCTTGTTAAGCAAAGTCGGTGCATATGCACCTGAACGGCTCAACACCCGAGAAGGCACCGCCTAGCGCCGCGGCGGTGTCGGTGCTTCCGTACTTTGTCCTTATCGCGCGAGGCGCAACCCGAGCGGGTCGTCTACACTGTCACAGGGCTTCTTAGCGCCATGGCAACAAGCCCGCGGCTCCTATTCCAACACACTTCCTATTACACTATTAGATAACAAATCATCCATTACTACCTATAAACAAAGAACGCGTCGTTATCTAGTCGTGAGGGTACTGTATACAAAAGATTTCTAAACAATCATCTTAGTATTCTATCCACTTACCCGAGATCCGTGAGAGGCCAGGACTGATTGAACGTAATACGAAGCTCACGGCTGAGGAAATAGCCAACTGAAATAATTTCCTTACTAGCAAATAAAACTGCAAGCTCTGTTTAACGGTAGAGATGGAACAGAAATAAGAGCTACACCTAATCGTAGACGAGTTATTCTGGTAGCACTCACTGAATTTATGTTACTTTATTATAAATATTAGAACCGAATTTGCAAAAGTACGTTCGGCGAATACGTAAACATATCTAAAGTAAATCAATACGGTCGGGAGGAACAGAATATACATTCGGTTTTATGAATTTTATGATGATGCCCTAGAATATAGATATATTGATGACGCTCGCACGTGTCTCAGTAAGTTTCCAAGGTAGATAGAGTTTTAAACGTCAAAGGATCAACTTGGAAACTATTCCTCCTTGTAAAGCCATATCCAATATACCAGGCCTATTGTATTAACATACATAAATTTTCTGCTTCTGCCATCCTTATTAATAATCAGGTTTTTGTTAGAAGAAAGTTGTTAGACCGCTATTTCCCTTACAACCACGATAAAAGTTTCCTACATAATGGTTTCTGTCTTGAAATAGATCCTCTATATCTACTCGTATTTACTGTTTAATCAAATCAAATATGTACATTAATATTAATAGGGGCTTGAGTTTATAAATAAAATATGATATATTTTATCTATGTGACGTCGAAGCATACGTTGCCTTGCCATGAAAAATTAAATATTTTCACCTGTAACCGTCACTTTGTCAACAAAACTGATGATTTACGAACGTTGTCATACATGATTTGCTACGATCATCATAATTTAAAAAAAAAATATGTATCAATTCAGTTGCTGACTACACAACTAATGTTGCAATAGTGTTACTGAAGTAATATTGTTTTACGTCATAGCAAGGTGCGTGCTGCTCACAGGCTCACGATTTCATACTTTGATCATGAAATATGGCTGTGATCAGCGTATGCGCACACCTAGGCAATTCCCGGTTCTGTAACGAATGGTACATTACTCTGATGCTATTTTTGGCACCAAAAATATATTTACTACATACTTCAAATACTAATATAGTTGTGTTATGTATAGAACAAACACCACTTACGTAGTTTCGGTAACAGCGCAGAGATAAATAAATGCACGCCCTTGGCTATCGATGCTTTAGATTCAGTAAAGTAATTTCTTTACTATTTACTTTTGTATCTTTAATTATTGCTGCAGTGCAATGGAGGCACGTCCGAAGCGTTGCTAACGCCATATTTCGCGTGAAGCCACGTACTAAGAAAGAGATAAAATTTCGCTACAAATTGTTTTGAATTACCTACAGATTTAAAATTATAGAACTTGCCACATCTTAGGTTTTCAGTCTAGTACATGTCACCAATTACAATAAATAGTAATGAGAGCTTAATAAGAAAAAGATACCGCTGCCGCCATCCGCAAGTTCATCATCATCATCATCAACCCATATACAGTCCCACTGCTGGGCACGGGTCTCCTGTCAGAATGAGAGGGATTAGGCTATAGTCCACCACGCTGGCCTAGTGCGGGTTGGCAGACTTCACAAACCGTCGAGAAAAGTCTCTAAGGTATGCAGGTTTCCTCACGATGTTTTCCTTCACCGTTTAGGCGAGTGATAATTAATTATTAATACGCACATGAATTCGAAAAGTCAGAGGTGCGTGCCTTGGGTTCGAACTCGAGACCTTCGACTTGGCAGTCCAATGGTCGTACCACTAGGCTGTCACTGATCCGCAAGTTAATTAAGATAAAAGCAAGAGAATGAGAATGACTTTATCGACTACCTATGTAAGTGAACATAAGAGTTTAATGTTTTCTTTTAATATAGCTTCATGTATTAATAACTATTAATATTTAGAGAAGATAGAAAGAACGTATTCCTACTATGTATACTGTCTCATACGGTATGAGTCATACCCCCATAGTTGTATTACAAAATTTCACATAATTATTTTATTGAAAATTATTCATTGTTTACGTTAGGGCTCTCCGTATGGCATACCATACAGAAACACATAAACTTTTCTCTCTAAGATACAAACTTAAAAAGAGCACCACCGTGTGACCACTAGTAGGCTTAAAATACATCTAAAGATAGAACTAATCGTAATGTTTGCCCACTACATCACTAAAGTCTTTAACCTCAAACGACCCCAGTGGGACTTCGCACACGGCCGGAAATTCCTGTCTGGATAAAAAAATCCTGTCTATAGAAAAACGTTGCTGCGGATACCGGCGCGGGCGCATACTTGCGTTCGAAGAACAATGGTATTTTTTTAAATTGAATATCTGTAGAGCCGACCGAGTTTACCAGAGTGCCGGTATATTTTATACATAATGCATAAATCACTATGCTTAATCCGCTTTCCTACTTTCACTAAGTTAACCGTGCACATAAATAAAATATTATAGCAAACTACATCAAACTAATCAACAGTGTTTAAGTATGTATTTAAGTTTTTGTAAATACTATATTATAATGGAATGAATGGAATGGATAATGGAAGTTTATGTGTATATCTAATCTGTAAATAATTTAAATTTGGTCCTCATATTATTATGTAAAAGAGATGGTAAAATGTCACAGTACCCCTATTGATTGAGATCTCGGCAAGATATTGCATATCATTCTAACTTTTCGTAATTTTACCTTTTTTGTAGTACGGAACATCATCAGGGATGTCCGCCACCTGGGAAGATGCCAGGATATGTCGGACTCGTACCGACTAAAACCGCGCATGCCCTATAGTCTTTACCGACCTACTCATACCTAATAGCTGGAATGATTCGGAATTTTACTCAATGTTATACAGGATGTATCAAAAACCCTGTCCGATCCTTAAGGGTCGTATAAGGTGTCGTATTACGTACACAAACACGTAAACGATAATTAGATATGAGATATTTTTTTTTCCCCGATTAATTTAAATATAATTTAAAAAAAAACTAAACCTTTTACATGTCAACACTCAATCCACGAAATAAAGTTTATTCAATTCGATCTACACTAGTGTCAAAGAAACCGCCCGAGCAATTTGCCGCTTTTTGATCCTTTGTCATGTGCCGCCAGCCCGCTCTGTCGCGTGCCGCCAAACAAATTTAATGCGAATGAATCTTACCTACTGGGCCTACACGTAGATATTAGCTGATATCGATTAGGCATAGTTATGTTTACCTAATAATTGACGTTCTTTTGTGTTTTTCATAAGTATCAGCTGTTACGTATTAGTCATAGGGATGATTACCTCCTACCGGGCCTACGCGTAGGTATCAGCTGGTATCGTACAAGCATCGTGATACCCAATACTTCCGCTTACGCGTGGGTATCAGGAATGTGTTGCTTACCTAATAGGTACCTAAATAATTATTGACGTTGTTTTTCAAGAAACAATGAACTAAATGTATTGCTTTGTTAAAATTATTTTGTAAAACATGAACTTGATATCTACAAAATTCTGCGATCGTGTTCCTTAAGTGAACTTCCAATAGGTACTTACTGATATTCCACGTCGTGTTTTCGTGGTCTTTCGGCATTAGGGTAATGAGTCTTGTACTCATTCATGGACACTGCTTGACACGTGTTCGTACACGTGTACACGTGAACTTCAAGTTCATGGAGACGTTGGATACACGCTCCGACGGCACTGGCATACCTTGCCTAGCAAAACGCAACCCATACTCTCACTCACTCGTAGTCTTTTCGAACATCTGCATAATTGCAGCATAAGCACATTGGAACACGACATTGACAACAGATTGGAATACGACATTACTCACGATACGATAGGTAATCGAGGTGTTAAGAGATTCACGGACGTCCGATCGGAAGCGAACTCTACGCGAGACTGACATGTCAAGGACAACAATTGGCTTACACGTGCCGCTCTGTAGGTAGTTAGGTACAGTCTGTCGGCGACGACAAAGCGCGCATGGAGCGGCACCGCTTGGCGGCATCCTTTGAGGTAAAAATGAAAAATAAATTGGTAAATATTAAAAGATTTCGCCGCTGGGTGGAGTATTGTCAACTTATGAAATTTTCCCATATTTAGTGGAGAATTGTGTAAGTTTATTAGAAGAAGAAAAATCGATACTTTCTGGTTTCTTTAATATCGTATTTTTATTTATGTTTATTAGTAAGTATATAAGAAAAGGAATACGCCTCTTTCGGATCGGACAGGGTTTTTGTTACATCCTGTATACAATTAATGAAGTAGAATTTCAATCAAGTCGTGCGAACTCAAGTGACACAGATTTCTGCCCTCTTTGTGGAACAAAGTAGATTACTGATTAAGTACATAATTATCTAAGTACGGTTTATCTAAGAACAATCGATCGAGCGATAGATAAATATTGCCATAATATGTCAGTACCTACTTCTAATTAAAAAATAATGTAAGTATGCAGAAAGATGAAAGAGTCTTTACAAATCACATACATATGAGAAAGAGTGTGGATGTGATGAAAAACTGTAGAATGCACTCGGAGTGGATAAGTGTTGTTCAGTGAGTGCAGTCGCAACTGTGAATGGGTCACTATGAAGGGGCAATGACCCGGCCCATTGGTACCGCAATATCGCGCCCGCCGGCTGCAGGAATCGGGGAACCCATCGTATGGCGTTCAAAACGATTTCTATAAACTTTTATAGGTAAACATCGATAAGACAATCCATATTACTTCACATGGCTTTGACTGTCAGTATTCAAGAAGTTTGCAAGGTGTATCTGGTTAATATACAGCTGTCGATAAGAACATCTCGTACAGATTTCGAATAATAAAATAATATTTTATTATTCGAAATCTATTCTAGATGTTCTTATTTTATGTAAGTAAACGACACATGTAAATTCCTAAATAGAGCGTTTACATAAAAATACCTAGGTAATTACCACTTGCTTACACGTTTCAGCAATAAAACATTTTCGAGCTACAAAATATTGTGTAATTTTGTAAATTATAGCTTAAAATACCTATATTACCTGCTAATAAATATCCCACGTCCCATTGTTTGTTACTATCGTGAAGATGGTATAAATAATAATGTATTCAACACGTATGTCACAGTACAGGGTGATCATGAACGTATCTATCATACATATATTATTGTTTCTCGTTTTTTCCAATCTTATAGACAATTCCCACAGTGCAGTAGCGTAGGTAGGTATTAGGTGGGTATATGAAAGGGCTAAGAAGACTGAAAATTTCAAGTAAATAGACCCAGCGCGACAGCAGAAGTTTGGGTTGTGCGTTAACTTTATGCCAGTCGGTTAAATGTATTAGCAATGATTGATTTGCTTACTAATTCCAAGAGGTTACATGTCGAAAACTAACAAGGTTACGCTACATAGTCTAGTACGGTCATGCATGAGAGTTACCCTTCAATCATCAGCGCTAAATTATATGATAGGTGTCCCTAAATAGTAGGTCAACTCACTTGTTACTAATTTCATAACGCTTATTTGTATCCAACTTCAACAATATAAAATAATTCAGAACCAACTTCTTACCTATCAGCGTTATTTTATTCTATAGTATAAAAAATGGTGTGCGGCAAATAGGCATAATATTTACTTCAAAACGAGGTTACTGGGACTTAAGCACTTAGTATACCTACAAATTAATTGTACGACTCAATACTTCTTGACGGATTACTTTCCTTATTTGAATGTAAATGAATTAATGAGAATTATATGTCGTGATAATTTTTATATTAACAAGTAATCTTTATAAGACAGCTAGAAGGACAAAATAATTAATCATTTATTAATAAAAATGTATACAATTAAGTCGACACAATTCGATGATTACATAATTATAAAGCAAAACTCGTGCACTTTCTGTTGACATCAATTCTAAAATTTGTCAATGTATAACGATCGTGACTGTATATACCATATTCGAGTTAGTACCTATGACTGTCTATATATAAATTTCCGTGTTATTATTTATTTTACGGCCCTGGATACATGTCCTTTAAGCCTAAATTTCCGTGTTCCGTGTGGTGTTGCCGCGTTATCCTAGTCGCGCTACTTACTGCTACGTTTACGGTCCTGAGCGGATTGGGGCGGATTGGATTTAACAACGAGGATTCAAGCGAAGATTGGGTTTTTCTAATAAATTATTAGGAGCAGCTCCGAGCTAGATTTGTGCACAGTTAATGGTGCAATAAGTTCGTCCCCTATTACATAGGACATAAAGATATCAGCTAATTGTGAGTTACATTAGTACACTTCTGCTTACCGTCCGGGAATACAGGCGTGATAGAATGTTATAATTATGTTTATATATAAAATGTAGGTTGGGACTTTAAAAATAATAGAAGATGGTTAGACTTTAAAATTAATCGAAACTATTACAGAAGTAAGAGGATCATACTTGTCAATTAATAAAATTGGTACTTACAGCGTGAGTGGTGTGACCACTATCGCAAAACGTCGGCGTACTCAACCCATCGGGATAGAACACTGTTGTAGACGCTGGGAGACGGTCGACTGATCTAGACCGCAATTGATCTGAAACAACACAAGTAATTATATAAATAGGAAGCGCGTACGCATGACACACTAAATCACGATTACGTATGAACCCTATGTGTAGCACTTAGGTAGCTTGCCTTTGTTCTATCATGGTAAGAATATCAGCTTCAACTGGATTTTAGACCACAGATACAGCAACTCAGTATATTTCATATTATGCGCTACCTGGGGGACTTCACGAACACATTTAAAAATCCTCTGGAACGATTTATAAATCTCTGTAGAAAATTTATTGTGTGAAATAAATGATTCAGGTGAGCTCAGATTTGGAGAAAGACGTTGACTGACCAAGTAACATGCGTCGTTTTGTTGACCACGGAATAGATATAAGTGAACAAAAATATATGGACACGACTTAATAATGTACGTGTCACACACAGCAGTGTACGCCATGAACAATTTCGAATATCCGAAGTGAAATATTTTTTAAGTACTTCCTAATTCTAATGCAGCTAGTTACACTGATTTATGGTACTTTAGAGTGTTTAAATAACGGATTGGCTATCGAATAGTTGTTATCTAATAAATAGCTATATTATATTAATCTAGTGTGTAAAAATCGATGCAAGGAAATCTTTTTCTTTTTGTATTTTTTGGCATTTTCCTTGCTAAGATTCTAAAGTTATTTTAGCGAAGGAAAAATTAGACCGCGAGCAGGATTCGAACCTTGGTCTTCTGGTTAGGGAACCAGACGCTACGACCACTAATTAATATCTTATTATACTAAATTGATATCTTTTTACACCATTGTATTCCAAAAACTGTACCTATATCAAGCAAGTTAATGTACTGTTGTATGTGTACCATAACAAGGTTTACTTTTTTCTTTCCTTGAAAAAAAAATTAGCATCTATCCTAAAAAGTAATATGTGCACTGGAGTGGTACAAATTATATGTAATAAAAAAATTATCTCAACAAGGATTTCCGAATTAAATTGCAGTCCAAGTTCGCAATAGCAATGTTAAATATCTCCGTTGTCATTGAAACTTGTTTGACTTATATCGATCTGATGGTCACTTAACGTTGTCTGATGATAATAATGTGTAGGTAGGATACAGCGGCGCGGGCGACGGTCACACGACACTGTAGTAATTAGCGATGGCTGATCACCTGCCGTTGTAAACAAATGTCTGAGATACGAGATGAGAAGACGATTAAACGCGCGCGAACGCGTCGAGGTGGCCCAATTGATAATGTAAATAACGACTTGTTGAATACATACATATACACGTCATTTAATATGGTTTTCAGAAACAAGTTTAATGGTGACCATGGCAACAGTCATGCGGTGATGCGGGTCATTTTGGTCCAAATAAATTTAAATGCTAAAACCATTTCGGTCATTACTTTCTTTTTGCCAATGACTGAAATATTTAGAACAGTTTTTATTTAGAGATATACATATATGTTTATGTAGATTTTATACTATAACTCGCCTGGTTAAATCTTGCAACAAATCAGTGTGAAATACGTACAGAGGCCAGCACATCAAGGTACCACAATCTGTCAAATTTCTTTGATTGATTTTCTACTTTAACCCAAAGTCATAAGGTTCATATTCAAATGGTAAAATTTGCAGTTTTGGATAGCTTGACCTGCTGGCGTCTGTACATAATGCAGAGTTCATTTTCGCAAATAAGGTGTGTAAATTGAGTTAGTTACTATATTCCAAATCGATTCAAAAGTGGGATTTTTTCAATGCCAATCACTGTTCAATATTTGGCGATGTGAACGACTAGCTCCTGAGAATATGAATGGATTTCTAGAACGTTTTATACGTCATAGCTTAATTCCCTACGTGCTTGGCATCCGTTTGAAGAATATAAAATAAAAATATATTTTTCATTCAACACTTGCGCGATGTGACGTAGATAATAAGTCTAGGAAGGTGTCACAAGACTCAAGACTGAGACAAATAATTTCCCGGCGACTGATAAACTGATATGACGTCAAAAAATATACGTCGGATGTAAGTAGGTAGAGGTTCTTACATAAAAACTCACCGTTATGTTCTAATTATAATATTGTGTGGGTTGTAACTGAGCTAGTAATTTTTTAAGTATTTTTTTGATTAATACGATAATATGAATGTAAAAGATTATTAATTTTCGAATTAAATATTCTTAAATAGTTCGATCTAAAGATGAAGGAATACATCCTGAGTTAACCTGTATGCCTAAGTCTGCAAACAGGACTAAGGCTCCTCGTTCCGGGAGGAGCAGGCCCATATTTAGCAGCAGCAGTAGGACAGGTAAATGGAATGATGATGGTGTATGTAACTAAGTATTACGACCGACGGTCGCTGCTAAAACATTACCTTAGTCTTGTATATGGTAAAAATAACAGGGCATTGAAATGAAAATCAAGTTATTGAATGCAGGTTTTTTACTCAGTCATGTAAAGTTCTTTTCCATTCAATCATCAAGGGCTGTATTAATAAACAATAATTAACAACTGATTAGCAAGAAGTAAATGTAGTGAATGTTCTCGTTGTTGAATTTAAGTTACTTACATATTAAAAACGCCCAATGTAACACTACAAAATTCATCGCTATAATTTACCGGAAATGGGTAAGGTTATATAAACGTTTTTTTACGTTACCTTAGATAAATAATTAATAAAATCCAAACAACTATAATAAAAACTGATCCTGTGTTATAAAAAATTACTTAGCCAGACAACCATTCATTTGCATTGAAACGACTGTAAAAAAATCTTGACTTAAAAGTTATACAATCACAAAATGGAGAATAGCTTCTAGAATGGTGTCTTAGCTGTGAGCTCATGTCTTGGTAGTCCATCGTTTTTTTATCCAAGTCGCGATGAACCTTTACTCAAATATGTAGTGATTGATCATCGCCAAAGGCAATTCCAAATATGTAATACTAACATATTGCCTAAAGTTCAAGACACGCATCATTATGGTAAAACGTCTTTTGCCTATATTAATTACATACTTAACCGTTTAATTAAGCTCCTCGACTGCTACGCTAATGGTCCAAGTTTTGATTCAAAGTGCTATTGTTTTTCTATGAATTTCTCAGTGGCACTGTTTCACAGATTTGTGCCCCGGCTCGCCCCCTATTACATGGAACTTAACCATACCGGCGAACTGTGGATTTAAATCTCTACCTAACCCTGCGGGCAGTACAGTCGTTATGGTATGTTAATTACTGAAACTAGTCGCAATAATAGATAACAAACTACCGAGTATTATGTAATTAGTTGTTTATTTCCATCACTCTACAATACGTCTTTAATACTGCTATTCATGCTCTATTTTGTTTAAAGACAAGAAATGGACAAAAGAATAACATCATGTTGAAGACTGTTTAACAAAACGATAAATTATTATAAACGACGCCTACGTACAACTTCAATGTAAAGTAAAAGTTACATTTTCTTTTCAATAATAGGTAAATTGTTTATGATTAAGAACTTCTGCTTTACCATTCGAGGAAAGCGAAGGGTTACTAACTGACTACGACCACGCTTGCTATGACTTCATGAAGAGCGAGCCCATACACTTTAAGACGACGGTAAAAGGTTAATAATCTACACATAGGTCTATTGCCCTGCTTAGATTTCATAATGGGTACCTACCTAAAAATAATTTACTTATGGTTTCCAACATTTATACGTGAAACAATTTTAATGTTTAAAATTCGAACAGCTGCGAGTGCGACCGTGGACTCTAAACAAAATCGCTTGCGAAATACAGTAATGTACACAAAGCAAGTATCTACATTATTAATCACTACTGCCATGTAGCTTTCTATACACTGCCTACTAGAAAGCAGGGCGTCTTGTTTATTACTGCAATTATTATATCTCTAGCACAATCGAAAGGAGCTCCAATAACTTAGTAATTGATGGGAGCGAATTGGATGGCACATTAGACTTTTCAATATTGCATCGAGATGATGAATGCAATGATGACACGTAGACATCTAATGGATGTAACTTACGGACCAAAAGAGCAAATGGGCAAAGACTATCTGTAACCTAATCAAACCATTAAAATAACAGAGAATCTATTTGGTCAAGTCCTTATAAATAGCATAATGTTCAAACCGAGTGAGAGAGAGGTTAAAACCTATATGTATATACTAATTCCCACAGCAGGAAAACAAAGAATTTAAGAAGAGACCATATCATAATATCAGGTCAGTAGTTTTACGTTCCAACATGTCGGATTAAAATACAACACAATATTATCGTTTTTACTAAATACGTTATTAACAATTATTTACATATTGTGTGCTTAGGAGATCATGAACGAGATACACTGGTAATATTTTTTGTAAAGGTATTTGTAGAGACAAATTTAAGTAGACTTCGCAGCCTCCATTATTCTTCCACACATTGCATGCAAATAAATCAAATGCAACATCTTGTACATCATCTGCAGCCTCTGCCTGGATGTCTCTGGAGTATTGCCGTAGCTTGCATCCCATTGTATACATAGGTCAATATTTCAGCCATGATTATATTTTAAGTGGTTAACTTTTATAATATAAACGTGTCGTATATCTCGGGATTCTCCAGTCATAGGTAGCCGAAGGAACCAAGTAGTTTGGATATACACATAACCCTCCAACTTTCTCGAGTAGGGAATACGCACCGATGAAGATTTCAGCGCCGGGAAAAATGGATTAAGGGCTCTTTGTAGAGAAAGTTTTTAGTAATTTTCATTCAGACATTCATAAATAAATTGTTGGGCCATTGCGTTACGATATGAAATGATTTCCGTAGTGCGGGCGAATCTTATTGAAAACAAACGCAAAGGAACTCAATTGTGTTATCCAAGACAATTTTCCTTATTGTGCAGTACTGCAACGATTACTGCAGTTTACAGTTCTTCATGCTTAAATCACACAAATTTAAAATCTACCTGCCTGTAGCAAGCAGATTAATTTCATAAATGATACGTTTAACTAGACTCACTGTAGAAAATCAGCAGCAATGGAATACCACTCAAGTCAATAGCATTTACGCGTACAATCGAAGGAGGCGCTTATTTAACTGAATTTATCAAAAATTGTTTTATCTGTTTCTATTACCTATTGGATGCCACAGAGCTAGCCTTAAACCTCATCTCAACCTCATTTACTTCATCATACACATCATAACGACTAAGGTACGACTTTATACTGGTATTGAGTAAAATCAAGTCTCGTGTAAGTAACGATCATGTGAGCGATACGTGTTTATTAGAATAATGTTTTCCTTTAGCTACTGTAAAAACAGTAATTATTGTAATAACATTAATGTACCAATACTGTTATCCTTTGTATATCATAAAAGGTGTGTCGTTACCAGGAATAAGTTAGACGTATTCACATTCCAAGAACAAATTTCCAGAAATATTATGGATAATAATTGTAAGCAGGACTATGAATCATACCAATTTGCTTATCAGGTTGAGCAATCTTATCACTTAGCAATAGGAACGATAATATACCTGCACAGTAAATGGTAAAATACTACAGTTTTAACGAACCGTAACGCAAGCAACTAATTAAAGAAGTACTGTTACCAAACATAAATGGCATTTTACTTAATTCAAGGCAGAAACAGATAAAGAGTTTCCTGAGTCATTTTGCGAGAAATTGTTAAGCATTGAATTAAATGTTTTTGTATTTGACCTTAAATGTTGAAGCATTACCTAACTTGGCGATGTTTCGTTGTAGAACCAATAAGTTTTCATGTCTGATAGTCTGCTTCACGGCGTGGTCTAAATATAACAACCACGTGCACGTTTAGGGGACATTGTTCGGAGTTATTCGGTTCATAAACTGATTTGGGGTCAGATGCCGTACGTCTAGACTCCATTGTGACACAAATATCTCGCTCTTTATGAATGACTTCAAGTAGGCCGGGGGAACGCTTTGATAGCAATCACCGAGTTTTAGCTTAATAATAACGTCATCGACGTTAATTTTAAGTTAAACATCTCGTTTTGTGTTATTCTCACAAATTAAAGGTCGAAGGCGCAGGCGAAGTTTCATCTCGAGGAAGAGAAAGTTACAAAGAACCGACTTCTAATCTAACAAACCTATGTATTCAACTTGAAATATTACCTGATTTTATTGGAAAAGCTATTATTTACTGAAAATTGTGCAATATGGTTTCAATGACTAGTGGGAAATAGTGGAAAAATAGTGGCAAGGTACTTACGATTTCATCGATTTTCCTCTCGAAGTTCAGATATTATAAGCCTTTGCGCTGTATACCACCAAAGGACTACATTTGAAAAGGCACTATTAAGGGCTTTCGTGTGAACTACAATGAGCCCTGTAGCAACACGACTGCTCGTTATTACATCGATATGACGAGTGGCTGGGACAGACTGGTGGTGGCGCTGTGGGCGACAAGCGTAAGCGCCGCCTCGCAGAGCGTGCTACGCGACAATCGCTGGCTCGCTGCTATTAACGCTAACACATTATTCGTTTATAAAGAAATTAAACCAGCATGCATGCAGCAGCAACCATTTGTAACCAAGTCACCAATATTCTTATAGTTCTTAATACACTTTCCTTCGATTCGCTCATTTTGTTACTTCTTGGTAGCTATACTAACTCTCCAAAGAACTACCTAGAATATCTGAAACTCATTTGGAATATTTCATCATGACCTCATCAGAATATCGTATCGTAACTGTTAGCGCCATCTCTGCGATGTTGTAGATACTAAAACGTAAACTGGCTCTGTACATTTCCGTCCGTAACGTCATACAAAGACTCTTTTATAAGTTCAAGCGACACTCGTTACTCCGTGTTTATTAGTAAAAGATGGCGCTAGTAACATTTAACCTTGTGAGAATCTTCTTAGCGCTAATTGAAATAATCTTGAAATAATGGATAGGTAGATATTATTTTGGTATCTAGATCACATGCGCGCCGAAATAATTTTGTGGCGATATTGCGGCAAAATATTCTCGTTGCACGCATGTTAGCCCGGGGTACAGTGCATATTAATGGATATTTGGATATAAATGGAATCAAAGAAAATTTGCGTATCAAACGCGTGAGTACGCTCAACACATAAATTATCATAATTAAGCTAAGCACCTACTACCTATGTGTGTGCGTACTGTCTTATTAATGGTTGCTAATAGGAAGTCATCTTGACATCTAAATACCTACCTACTCATATATAATGTTTGCAGTGAACATTTATCTACGTATACGTAGTTATTAGTCATCTACTAACGTCGAATGTTGTTACTTAATTAGAATATTAATAACAGTATTTAAATCTTCGTGTGTCTAACCTGTTTTTATGTCCTCTTTGATTAGTATGTAGCTAGCTGACCGTGATGGAAATTTAACCTTTAATCCATTTTATTTATATTGTAAAATAAAATAAGCGCTCACATTCGGTTTTTCTGCCAAGTTAATATTATTTTTCTTGTACTAGTACAAAATACAGATATTATGATACCTACAGATTTTGTATTCTGTTACCTAATAGTAATATTCCTGCAATGACATATCTACGTACCCATCCCTTTCTGGTGTAGACTATTTTTTTAAGGAGTAGGTACCTACGCTAAACAGATAATTTGATAAGTAATAATTTATACAAATAATTTTATTATCATATATTTTTATTTGATAAAATTATAATAAACAATTATGTATTTCCTTCACGACATTCATATTCCAATCCATCGAAAAAATTAACATACTTAAGTAATTGATTTTGTTTCGCAAAATCGTTTGACGTAAATACAATCTATATCAGTTAAAAGAGCATCAATTCGTGAACACTGGCTGTATAGATAGGTATTTGTGTATCAAGCTCAAAGACCTTGGGGTGTTACGTGGCATTATGTCGAGTGTTCCCCGGCCGCGACCTGCCCCACCGCGATAGCTCATCGTCACACTTGTACGGGTCAACGAACTCACGCTATACCCATTTACCTAATGGCGCCTCCAAACTTTGTCATGTTGCCATGAATTATCGTTTAATATACAAATATGACATACAGAGATACAAGTACTTATACATACATACAGACAAGTATGTTCACACTTATGAATACGATCTGGTATTCACGAAATCCTTGGTTCATATAGATTTAGTAACTAGTGACGACAACCACGTTTTCCTTTAAGTTTATAAGTCATAATATTATTTATAAATCGTTATGAAAACAAAAAGGTATGAATCCTCTATTTATATAAACTATTTTATAACTTAGGCTTAATTATGTACAGTACCTACCTATTGTGAACCCTGAGGACCATTTTTATTATTAAATTGAACTATTACGTGATATGTACTGGAACCGAATAAAATATTCAACATAATCAGGAATTAATATTTTCTATTCTAATTCTTATTCTTATTCTTTATTGTATACACAAATAGTCAATATATTAACAAAATATAATAAAATCGAACAATAATAAATAAATATTCTTGGACAATTTTACACAGCACAATCTAGTCCCAAACTAAGCAGAGCTTGTACTATGGGTACTAGACAATGGATATAATACATATATATTTTTTTTTTTGTTAATACATACATATAATACATAGGAAACACCCAGACAAACACAAATACTCATGTTTTATACACACAAATATTTGTGTCCTGTGGGAATCGAACCCACGACCCCATGATCAGCAGTCCGGCACTCGAACCGTTAGACCGCAGAGGTCGTCAAAAAGTTAGGTCGGACACATCACGACGCTCAGCAAAGAGCCAACTACTGAAGGAGGAGGATTATTAATTATGTGTTGTAGAGACAAAATACTCCTTTATTCTTCTTTTGAAAACATACAGAGTAGGGCTGTCGCGTAATGACTGCTGTTCCAAAGACAATTATGCACAGTGAATGATCCGTCATATTTAACTGTACTAATAACCCTCATTGTAAGGAAAATAGTATTTTTTTTGTGAAGGTAAGGTACCATACCGTCACGCTTGTATTCCCCGAAGTAACACTTGGCCGAGGTGTAATTGATTTACACCTGCGATTCACCGGTATAATATTGGTAACCGGCCATAAGCCTAACTAACCTATTGTGGGCTATATAATAATATATATGTATATAATAGATGATAATCAAGAGTCGCCTTTTCATTTTGAACAAGTCTTTGTATTCCTCTGGGTATCGCCCTTTTCCTCCTACGATCCAGGGATCGAGAACAGGTTTACATAGAACAGGTTCTAAGTACGGTACTAGACGTATGGAAGAACCAGTAAGAATCATGAATGGGAAACATTAGCATCAAAAATGTCGGACAAATGGCCATTAAATTTGTTTTAGATACCAACCGTATAAAAACTCATTGTAAAAACAGTACTTCAATAATAAAAACACCATAGATCGAATGAGTTACCTCTATGTTTCTTTTATATTGAGAAAACTAGCAAAAAACATAAACGTGTTTTGCAACATTGATTCTTAAATTCAATCGGTGACGACAATGTTAAGCAATTAGCAGTGTGCTGTAACGACGTCGTCTCTTTATTATCTTTTTAAAATACTTCCATTGCCGGAGTTTTTGCTTATAAGATTTTTTCTCGACATGTGAACATTTTTTATATCGTTCTTCATTCGGAGTACCAAACTTTATTTCTAATAGAATGAAAAATGTATCCAGCATAGTTTGTTAGTAGATCATAAGCTGCGTAAACGGTTAGTTAATACACAGTAACTACATAGAGGTGTCGCGTAGATGCGCCGTAGAGATCTCGTAGACGCTGTGGAGCACCTACATAGAGGTGTCGCGTAGTTGCGCCGTAGAGGTCTGGTAGACGCTGCGTAGCACTTACAAAGACGTGTCGCGTAGATGCGGCGTAGAGGTCTCGTAGACGCTGCGTAGCACTTACAAAATCGTGTCGAATAGACGCGGCGTAGAGGTCTCGTAGACGCTACGTAGCACCTACATAGACGTGTCGCGTAGATGCGGCGTAGTAGGCTCGTGGACGCTGCGTAGCACTTACAAAGTCGTTTCGTGTAGATGCGGCGCGGCGCGCCGCGCCGCATCTACACGAAACGAAGACGTGTCGCGTAGACGCGACGTAGAGATCTCGTAGACGCTGTGTAGCATCCAATAGCATAGCAATATTGCCAGCAGTACCAGGTGGCGACTGTTATATGTAAGTACCTCTTATTTTAAAAGAATTTCCATGGAGTTACTTGCTCCATAGTTTCATTTTTTTGGAACTGTGCAACGCGGCGTCACCATTTTCATGGTACGCAAAATCCCTAAACTCTTAGCTCCACGTAAAATACTGATTTCAGCCACATCCAGTTAGGCTGATCGGAAGCCGTTCTGCTTGACGCCTTGCCAGATGCGGTTACATAGTTAGGGTAAGACTTCATGTCCGCTAAGAGTCGATAGGTTCAGTTCAGTCACACTGTTCATTGAAAACGAATAATAAACTCAGTACCTAATAAAAAAAACTGCAATGATCTAATTGGAGATAATATCGGAGATTACGCTGCTACTTGAATAACAATGGGAATTAATAATCAACGATTTTCTTATTGTCTCCCACCTGCCTTTGTTTTCAATATTAAAGGCTGGTGGCCGTACCAATCTAAATATAATTATCTACTATTTCATTTCTATATCCCTTTTTCTAAGTGACTAACTCATAATTCAAACAAATATAACCTACAATACCTATAATACCTATCACATAATAACACGACGGACAGAATAGCTATGAATTAGAAGTCAAAATTCATTAGTACTTATTATATTTTTTCTTGACGAAGATAACTTTAGGCTTGTGATAAGATCGTATTATCAATAATAATAATAATAATATGTAGCATAGATACAGCAAGTCATTGATTCGACTTACGCATGCCAGAGTTCTAATTTCAGAGAAGTTATTTTGAGCATGTTTTGAGTATCGGCAATTGGTCCAATTTGCTCCGTATTGTGTGCTTAAGAGTACAGGGTTTTTCTCGTAATATCACAGGTTCTGGGTTGATTGGGGATATTTTTATGTAGTAGTGCCATATGTAAGATATTAAAATAATATTTTATTTTATAAAAAACATGTGAAATTGGTCGACGATTACCTACATCTACCTGTTAAAGACAGATGTTAAAGATCTTACTTTATCCAGAGGATTTTTTAACAACTGAAAGGTCCAACGGTTTGATTCAAACACGAAGTACCTATTGAAGACAATAAGTACCTACATACTTACTTCAGATTTCGTTTATACTTAGTAAAACTCTAAATAATCATATCAATTCGCGATGCCGAACAAAGGTTTCAAATCGTTCTCCGTACATATCAATCAACGGTTTGTTCCATAGAAAACACAATACCTACATCAAGAATTCAAGACATTCAGACGTACTTAGGTATTAGAAATCAATACTCTGGGTGTGTACCTAAATTCTTGAGACGACGACTGGCTCGCCACCTGTTACATTTTATACACGCTATACAGCGAAGTATCAGACTATACACTCGGATACTTAGATTTAGTTTAGTATTTTTTCGGACCTTTATCTATCAAATTATAATGGAGATCGTGTTTATGTCAGCCTATTCGGCCCACTAACTCGAACACTCAATGTTAGCACATTATCGTTTTCTACGACAATACGATATTATAGCGGCAGTATTTGCAGTTAGTGCCTAAATTTCTCATTTACAATGTTATTTATGTATTTTGGTTTTTTTTTTTTTAACGATAACAACTAGGTACATCAAGCATTCAATGAATTGCGCTATGACCACATATAAAGTTAAGAATATAAATTATAATATAGTAAGCATAAAAATAATACGTTTTAGGTAACTGTCTCTTATTTTTTTAGTACCTACTGATAATGTGTATTAGATTATGCACGAGAGCTTTCTACCTACGTGGCAAGCTAACACGAGGTAATGTGTGTTTAACATTCGGAGTAAGATTTATATTTATAATTATAAATTTCTACATAGTATATTACTTATATCGAACACATACAACATTCTAAGCAAACGATACTAAGTCACAAAAAGTAAGTCTACTGTAAGTCACAAACGTTTACAGCTACCAGAACAACTAATAAAACCATTCAAGTGTACCTTCAATATTTATTTTGTTTAAAACAACATTCTACAAAAAGGAGTTTCCAGAACAGTTACTTTGTGTATCTGAAACAAAAACAGAATTACTTTATATATATACAGAATAATTTTCGTATAATAACTTCTACTGTTAACTTTGAAACCAAGGTAACGAAATACCACGTGTATATTTTATATATGTACTTAGATACCTACAGGAGATCTAGAGCGGGGAAATGTTTCTTAGTCCGAATATGTTAGACTGAAATTACAATAGTGCGAAGCTTCATTATTTCGAAGTTTGAATATTGGGTAGGTACTTGAAAAAGAAATTTAACTTTGATAAAAACTACTTTTTACGGATTTTATCGCGTCACGACGTCGGGATTAATAATATCAATACAAATACGCGATTAAATCCGTAACTAGTAGATTTATTTCCATGTCTAATATTTGCGTAAGTGTCAGAAAACAATCAATCAATTATTTCGCTTCAACGCATCTTCTAACCTAAAATAATTCGAACTGACATATGTTTCGCAGAGCAACACAGGGAGTCATGTGGAAGCCATTTGTATCTGTCTTCGAGATTTTAGATACTGCTGGATACAACATAATTTAATGACATTATGTTGTACCCAACAGTAGATACCTGTTTAATAGACAACTTAACTCAGAATAATTGAAAAATATGATAAGTTAATGAATAGAAATTATAGCAAGCAACGGCAGGTAACTTAAAAAAGTACTACAGAATCGTTTGATAACTTTCACAAAAGCCAAAATTAATTATAGCTATTGACTTGCAAATTTTAGTCAATCATGCCGTCAGTCCAACAACTGTATCTGTGATTAGGTCCCGTTAGGATCGACCAGATTGCCTGTCATGGTCGCGTCGAATTTCACGGATTCCATGGTCATGACTATAGGGTGAGTGAACGCAAGTGCGATTTTCCGTCCAATGATCCATGAGGGTTTTCTGTACCTACTATAAAAAAAGGATCGAACAGATTCACTCAAATCTAGATTCTCGCTATTATGTTTGAGGTACTTAGGAAATTCTGATGAAGAAATTCACAATAACAAAACACTGTGGCATACTTCCAATATAATAATAAGAGTATAATTTGTTGCCCAAATAACAATTAATACCTAGTCACCGAGCTCTGTCAGATGTAAAAAGTCTAGCTAAATCTATTTTTCGCCACCTTTAAGAACGTGATTACAAAGAAATAATAAAATATTAAATATTACTCGCATAAGAGTATAGGACTGATCTTGCTAGCCTAGCATTTCAAGGTAGAGAGGCCACTAGAGTCACCTTATTTGCAGATCTCGCAGTCAAGGTGTTTGTTAAAATTCTGCCATAGTGATTCGAAGTGTCGAATGAATGAGATGGAGCTGCTACAATGCTGTATTAGGCTACGTGTATACTTGTACTGACCTAAGAGTGAGTTGTCCGTACAGTATTTGATGGTATGAGCCTGGTCACCGGTGGCACCGCACCTTGGACAGCGGCACCCTCGCAAAACGGGGCACCGCACACGGCCGAAGCCATCCCGCAGCGTATGCGACCTGTACCAAGATGAAGACTTGCCGTTGTTCTTGCAAAATGCACATTCCTGCAAAGAACGATGTAAAATCAACTATAAATATTTTGAAATAAACTTTGATTTTCTATGAGATTCAACATGCTGCAAGAGTCTCAAAAGTTCACAATCACCTTAACAGTGCCTAGTTTAAGGGATGATAAAGCAGAAGCAAACACTAAGTCCAAAAAAATAAGGTAAGTTTAGTATAGTGCAGTGTTCTTTAAAAAATCGCAGCTCTGCATGGAGCATAAGTTATTATGAACTTTTGTAACCAAGCTTAATTACCAAATGTCTTTGGGTTCCCATCCTTTGTCTGCGTAGAAAGTCAGCATACTTCATAAGCAGTTCCAATTGGAGTGGAGTCAACGACAAGAGTGCTGCCTCATGCTGCAGCACCATATCTTTAAAACCTTTTGGGACCTGCGATGTTACTGGCATGATCGACGAAGGTTCTTTCTCTGTAATACATATAAATTACCCATACTTTATAATTGTAGAGAGACATAATTAAATCAATCGGTATATAAATTAACTTGGCATACTAGGCATTGAAATTCGACCATGCCAATCCAGTAATCGGTTGTATCAAAAACCTTTATAAGTGAATACCAAATGAGGTTCTAATGAGGTAGACATGTTATTTAATGGGTCGGTCTTTGTTCAATTTATTTTGGCTTTAATTTATTATAATTTATTGAAAAATTAAGCTCTAACAATAGACGTGAATCCTTGGCCCTTAAACTAGTGTAAACTGTATCAAAGGCCCCTCCTAGTATCATAGGGATCACCTAGTATTAGGGGATGGCGGCTTCGTCCTAAACTTTCTGATCACAGAATTATGTGTAAATTAAAAGCTTGCGAACATTTTTAAGTTTTGAGAAAGGGATTGCACTGTTAATGTACTGATGTGTAGGTCTGGGGTTAGTGAGTCTGTATGAATTTGCGTAGGTCTGTATAATGGTTTCTATCACTTGTTACTATTAAAAATCATGTTCTCAACAACAAAATAATTAGATCATAAACATAAATAACGATACATTTGGCCCAGCGGCCGACCGATCCCGCACGGAAGAAATATTTTTATGGCCTACATGGCCTAGTTGTTCCAGATCTGGGTGTTTGTATATGGGAAAATTTGTGTTTGTAAACACACCCACGATACAGGAATTTTCACCTAGTGTGGGTCAATGTCCTTTTAAAAAAAAATAACATACTTTCACGCCTGTATTTCCCGAAGGCTTAGGCAGAGGTGTACCTACTACACTAATGTACACCCACATGTTTAGGGCCCACGTAGTGGTGGCGACCTAACCTATTACCATTAAGTGGGCGCAATTGAAAAATAAAAGACAAATCGGCCCAGCTCTACTCAATTGAAAAACGAACACTTATTTCACACTTTTAATTATTTTAATAATAATACCTAATAACTACTACCTTAACATGTTTTTTTAATCACATACTAACCTGATTGGATGAGAGTAATTTAGTTATAGATAGGTAGTCAATAATAATTTGTATTGCCCTTGGGTACTACCTATTTATGTTACCTTCGTTATGCTAATAAACTAGTTTTCATTAGTTTCAATAACCGGTAAGTAATTTCGGCTGTCGAAAAATTGCCAGTAAAGGAACTACTTTATTTTTTCTACAATTAAACATGATGATCACTAAAAGCGATATAAGCAATACCTATGATGATTTTTCAGTCTAACTTCTATATCTTTGTGTGTAGTAGATGTGTGGTAGATTTATTTATGTTTATAATATTATTTAATATATATAAGATTTCATTGCAATTTCCTACAAATAATTCGCAACCTTCAATTCAAAGGACAGTTTGAAATTTAATACTACTACTAATTTAATACAATTAATTACGAACGCAAATATATTCGGTAATTGCATGATCTAATCGGGTTATTGTGTCGATGTCTCATGTCACCGCAGCGAGTGAATAAATAATCGAGTTGCTTCATAACTGTGGATCAAATCCTTTTTGTGAAATCTTTAGCAATATATTTCCCTTTTACATTGATATGTCAACTTATCATCAAATGCTAAAGCATTAGAGACAAGAAACGATAGAAAAAAAATGTTTTTGGGCCAAATCATTACTTATGAGACGAAGGAATTATAATTTATTGCCACAGAGTGCCTAGTGACTAGATAAATGTCACGGTTGCCAGACTAGCCAAGCGCGGTTTCCAGCAGAACAACTTAGTGAAATAAGAATTATCTACCTTTCTCATTCCCAATGGCAATGTTACGACTTTTGTTCAAGTCCGTGGTGTTACTAGTTTTATTTTCGGCATGCACCGTCACCTGTGCTTCTAAAACAGCCGGATCCAGTTTAACAGCTTGCAATGCATCTGTAAATTAAACGTCGATTTCAAAAACTAGGTAGTTATACCTACCCACCGTCATATTATGGTAAAATATATTTAAAAACTAACCTATCTGACCATAACCTGATGATGATAAGCCACTGACATCATTGAATAAATCCTGCAAAGAATGAGATTCAAATTTATCATTCGGAATACAAATGAACAAACATTATGACTAAAATATTGTATTACCTACTTACTTAAATATATTTATTATTTTAGATTTTTAACAGTGTAATAAATAACCATGCAGTAGTATAAAATAATGTAGGCACTATCATGTCATTTATATTACATGATAGTATCTACATTTTCCATCAAACAGAAAGTACATACTAAGGTATTACGTATTTTGGACGATGAGGTAGGTACCTATATGTATAAATATATGCTTATTTAAAAACTCTAAAAACAAAACCAAAAATCTCTGTCAAAGCAGCGGACAGAGACCGACCTGGAAACAGGGAGGCCTTTGCCGGACGAATCGAGCTAGAAAAGAAAACTATTTATGAACAAAAACCCTTTCTATTCGTTTATTTATATGTAATAAGTAGTAGTAATCTCTCTAATCACTGCACCATTTAAAAAAATCTTTCACCATAGAAAGGCAAATTATATGGATAACCATATGGACCGGCTATAATATTATCTTGCAACGCAGGTGAAACTGCGGGAATCAGCTAGTATAATATAGAGAGAATCTGATTTTAAAACAGGTTATTATTAAAAATGTCGTCATCCTAGTTGATGTGACGAAGATCGATCATCATCTTCATCTACCGTGGTATTTATTATAATTATTCTACGAATTGATAAATAACTTGACACCGGCTAAAAATTCGCCATCGACTCAATTACCACAAGAAAGAGATAAGAAGGTACTAAAATAATATATTTTACTTACTTTACCAAGACTACAAGGTCCTTCTTTGAACATTTTAATGAAAGGTGATGATCTTGAATTAAAAGGAATAAACGATTTGATATCCATCACTAAGAATGATTATAGTTGCCGTTAGAAACTACTAGGTATTGAAACGTCTTCACGAAAAACTTCTGATAAATTTATGAAACACTTGACAATAACGGCAAAGCTGATTTATAACCACAACTGAAAATGTATCATAAAGTTAGTTTATTACAGTAGGTAGGTACATTAATTTTATAAAAGAGGGTAGATATCATAAATGATACTGATTTTCTGTAACATTCCGATCAGTAATCAAATGCTGCCAGTAGTAAAATATGAAGTATCTTAGTCAAAACCATAAACTTATTAAAATAAACTGTTTCGGATAGATGCATTTTTAGCTAGTCACAGATTGTTGATGAAATAAAATAATTCTTAGAAGTTAAACGATTGTTGATTACTAAGAGTGATGTTCTTTGAAGCATACCAACAAACGGGTTAAGTATGTAAAGTATTTAGCAGTCAAGTTCAGTGTTTTATCAGACAGTTAAATAAATAACTGGTATTTACATCAGTAACTACAACGGCCTTGTAGAATTTCCGGTTAGACAACTCGTCGCTACGCTAAATTAAAAATCATGTGGTCTAAACTTAGATTCAAAGACAAACTACATTATATTTTAAAAGCAGTGGTTGACACACTGATATTTTAAGACAACATGCAATTTTCGTAAGCGTAACCTTTGGATCGTGTGGCTATGGCGTAAGGTTTTGCAAATTTATGTCCGAATAAGAATAAACGTTTAAGGCGAAGTTATTTGAGATAAATAGACTGGTGAACCATTGAACGTACAATTCATGGTTCATTATTATTCATTTAATTTAATACTAACATTAGGCTAAGTTAAACTACTACTAACATTATATGGATCTGTATCCGAAATAAATCATTTGAATTTGAAGTCTGAAAAGGATGACCTACCTGATATCTTAGAAAAAATATGGTTATGGTATTTTTTTTCTTATACAAAGTCCGTTTATTATTTAGCTATGTATCTATAAGAAGTATAAGGTAAATCACCTTATCATCCATCATTACCCCATATAATGTCCTACTGCTGGGTACGAGTCTCCTCTTAGATTGAGAGTGATTAGGCTAGAGTCCACCACGCTGGCCTAGTGAGGCATGACAGATTTCACTCACCGTCGAGGAAAAATCTCTAAGGATGCCTGCATTCGTCACGATGCTTTCCTTCACTATTTAAGAAAGTGAAAAGTAATTTATTTTCATAAGCACATGATTTTGAAAACTCGAGGTGCGTACCTTGGATTCGAACTTTACCTTTGACTTGGCAGTCCAGTGATCATATGACCAAGCTATCACTGCTTTTTAAAAATCCTTTTACTTCGTATAGTACAGACGCCAGCAGGTCAAAATATCAAAAACTGTCTAATTTTCTCAATTGAAAATTAACCTGATTATTTAGTATTAAACTTGTAAATCTATTGATTTCTGACATTTACGCGAATATTATACATTGAAATAAAATTACTTCTTACGGATTTTGTCGCGTATATTGATATTATTAAACCCGACGTTTCGGACCCTTTACAGCGTCCATGGTCACGGGTAGACTGAGGTGGTAGGCGTCTTGATGATATAATTACTGACAGCTACCCTACATTTTTGTTACATGATCAATGTTATTTATTACTAATTATTAATTAATACTAGATAGAGCCAGCATTTCCTAGCCGACGACCTCTGAGAAGAAACGCCGAAACAAACTCAGAGAATCATGGTCTCTTTTAAATTAACAATATTCAATGATCATGCATTTAGTTTTTTAATTACTGGCAATCCGATTCACGCAGAACGAGCTCACAGTATCCTTTGGTCTTGCAGTTGTAGGCTTGGATTTTGATTTAATAGAATCTATAACAGAATTCCAAGCAGGTGGTAAGACCCAGCCATCTTCTCTATTGAAATTTGGATGTTTTTTTAATTTCAATGGCCTCACGAATCATCCTGGGTAGGTATCGACTTTCCTTCGCAAGGGTTTGTGGTTTATCACTTGTAAATATATCAAAGAAATTTGACAGATTGTGGTAACTTGATGTGCTGGCCTCTGTACGTAGCTACTAATTTGATTTGAAATCAACGCAGAGCCTAAACTTCTGAAAAGTTTTATTTAGATACTCAACCATTAACATGGTTGAACTTGATATGAGAAAAGACTATGTTGGACGTGTGTTATGGATGTACACTCAGTACATAGTACAATAGTCCGACTCGAAACACATTACTAAAGAGTTACTACGTACTTCACGGTTTGTGTGGCTCGTGATATAACTCCAATGTTCTTTTTATTGCACCTACGTCTTTGTGTGACCGATAAGCCTACGTATGTACTGCGGTAAATACGTACCTACATTACAGCATTACGTTACATTATAAAACCAGCAGTAAAAATAGGTACGTACTTTGTAATGTGGCACGTGGACACATTGAGACGAGAAGAGAAGTATTCGTCTTTTTTTTACAGACACGAAGTTTATCAACTTGAGATAAGCCGATTTACGATTTATTCCACGGCGTGTCCCACGACGATTTTAGTGTTAGAAAAAAGGGAAAGAAAATATTACAGAAAGAAAGATTTGCCGCTACATTATCCTCAATCCACCAACCACCAACAAGCATCCTGCTTGTGGCTTTTAGTTCTAGTCACCTCCGGCAGGTCATCGCGACCTAAGCGTGTTCTACACTCACGATCTCGATTATCCATCAACCACAGGTAAGCTTTATGAGTGATGTGATCGATCGTCCTCACGTTTGACTCTTTTGGGGAGGCAGTAGTAGGAGTAAGGGAGGGTCCCTTCCAGGTGATAGCAATGTAGAGGAGATTTTTAATGCCTGAATTTTTAATAAACTGTTCTTGTATCCTTGTTTGATCTGTAATCTGTTGCTTGGCAAGATTTGGTCCTTCAAATCATCTTAACATGACACGCCTTTTTTTTGTTTACGGAGGGAAACCTTCAAAAGGTTCGGCAATATAATGATAAGCTTAATTATATGACCATTATAAGACCAAAGCCGATTAAAACATGTAAACTTTAAAAAAATAGATGATAGTGCTATGTGCTTTTGCAGCATTAAATAAGGTTAAACAGGTTTCGTTACCATTGTATTACTGCAAAAGTATTTATTAACAAAAAGCGAATAATTATTATGTAATTTGTCGTACACGAAATATTACCCACTAGACAACTCCTACTGTTTCCTTCATGTAATTAACAAAACCCAATAAAGGTATACTTATATATATGTAGGTACTTACCGATACTAACTGTATTGATACGAATTCGTGTCTGTTTATTTCAAATGTAGGTACAAAATAATTATAATTGAAAGTAACATTATAATTATGGAAGCAGATACATTACGAATAAGATCCGGTGTAAATATCTGGGTCATACACATGCAAATAGTAAAATTACATCATTATTAGATATTTTAGACTCCCTCATTAGTCTAGTGGTCCTAAGCGCGATTGCTACGCTAGAGGTCCTCAGTTCGATCCCCAGGTCGAGCAAAATGTTATTGGGTTTTTCTATGAAATTCTCAGTAGCAGCTCGGAGATTTGTGCCCGGTTAATGGCAATAGGCTCGCCCCCTATTACATGGGACCTAAACATACCGGCGAAATGTGGTTATACATTAGTACACCTCTGCCTTATCCTTTGGGGAATACCGGCGTGATGGTATGTTATATTATGTATGTTATGTTATTAGATATTTTACTTACTTTGAAAAAGAAAACAATAAGTAGGTACTTAGCAATTATGTGAAGTAGCTTTTTCAAGCAAGCATCTTTTTTATTCACACTACAAAACGTGAGGGTCCTCACTCCCACTCCTCACAGTAGACCGTTAGGTACAATGAACGGACCACGGAGTGTATTGTGGTAGTCAACATGATTTGATTGAAGGAGACAAAAAATGTCGTTCAAAGTGGACTAATACTTTAGTACTGGGACTATTAGAAGTTTGTTGCTTGCTTCTTGTCAGAACTGATTGATGCCTGGCTTAGTGAACTGCTTTTTTCTGCAAAATTTAAATTTCTGGGTTCATTGATTTCAATGCGGTTAAAGAGCAATATAAAAAAAGGTTAAAGGCATATACTGTCCCACTGCTAGACACGGGTCTCCTGTCAGATTGAGAGGGATAAGGCTATAAGTCCGCCGCGCTGGCCTAGTACGCGTTGGCAGACTTCACACACCGTCGAGAAAAATCTCTAAGGTATGCAGGTTTCCTTACGATGTTTCCCTGATAAATAATTATTTACTAATACGCACATGAATTCGAAAAGTCAGAGGTGCGTGCCTTGGATTCGAAATCGAGACCTTTAAGTTGGCAGTCCAATGGTCAAATCACTATAGGCTATCACAAATGTCTAGGTTATCACAAGTTTATAATATATGATTGTTTTAGATGCTATCCCACTTGCACTGCAGCCCGCTCCCAAAAAAGGTGCTCTCTAAGCTGTTGATACTCTCAACTAAAATCCCGTTTCAGTAACGTTCGTACTCTGTAAGACAAACATGTACTGCCCACAGCCACACTAACATACGCTCCTGGGTACCTTGAAACGAATGACCTTCTTAGTAATCGGCGATACTTTATACTATCCGCCGAAACCGGTCTACTGGAGACCTTATTGCGTATTATATCCATACGCAATATAACGGCATATCGGCCATAACGACTTGATATCTCCAAGGTCTTTGACGAGTTAAAGCACGGCGTTCCCTAATACGGCCTTCTGGAATGCGCAGTTCAAATTCCTGAAATATGGAGGTAAGGCTCTGCGTGTGGAACATAGACGCAGAGCTCCAAGCATAACGTAGTTTTATCGGATACGTTTGCAGAACCCCAGTCTATCATAGGACAAAAATCATTGACACGATGTCACTACTAAACGGTGAATAATCCACTAATTAATATGAACGAAGCGATTTTCATGAATGTTGCTAGACAGTGGAACTCCTTACCTGGGTCGATGTTTACTGATAATTGCAAACTGGAAGTCTTAAAGTCACGAAGTCCACCTTTAGCTAAGATTCTGATGATTAACAGGGGCTACAGTCGATATGAAACAATTGTTAAATAAATATAAAAACGAAATAAATGATCTCTTGCTGACGGTTACGTTATTTAAAGGGGCCGTACGTTACAAAATGGTTGGGACGAACAAAGCCGTTCAGTACAAACGCCTCTTGAACAGTCTTTCGGGGCTGATCAGCATCTAGGTACTTTATATAGTAATTTTCTGATAAAATTACCCACTACTAACAAATGACCGAACTGCAGATAACAGACCAGACGTCTTGAGTGTTGCAAACTGCGAAGTGGTACAGAAATACATCTACCTTGGTTCTACTGTGTCAAATGAGGGAGGCTGCGAAGACGAAATTAAGCGACGGTGTCCATAACCAGATCTGCTGTGGAGAGGTTGGGAAAGATTTGGAAAGACAGGAGAATAACCAAAAATACAAAGGTTAGACTTATGAACTCTCTTGTATTTCCAATCTTCCTATATGGAGCAGAGACGTGGTCCTTGCGATTGCTAGACCACCGCAAAATTGACGCCCTGAAGATGTGGTGTTGGAGGCGCCTCCTTAAGATCCCATGGACCGCTTTCCGTACAAATACATCAATTTTGAGGGAACTAAAAATTAAGAACAGACTTTCGTCGACTGTGCAACTGCGAATACTAAAGTTCTTCGGCCATATCTCCAGGAATGAAGACTCAATCGAAAGACTGGTAGTCCAAGGTCAGGTAGCTGGAAAGAGAGGTAGAGGCAGATCTCCTACACGCTGGACAGATCTCATTAAGACGACAACTAAGGCGTCCATGACAGAGTGTTCTCGTAATGCGACGAACCGACTACAATGGAGAAACATTGCGAGATCAGTAATCACTGCCGCCGAGAAGACTGGCGACGTTGAAGACCCACCGTGTACCACCATCATACCAACCACGACCACTCTGTCAAGAGTGCCCGATTAAGAAGAAGAACAAATTACGTGTTTCTCACCAACGCACAATAATGTCATCATCATCAACCCATATACTGTCCCACTGCTGGGCACGGATCTCCTCTCATATTGAGAGGGATTAGGCTATAGTCCACCACGCTGGCCTAGTGCGGGTTGGCAGACTTCACAAACCGTCGAGAAAAATCTCTAAGGTATACAGGTTTCCTCACCGTTTAAGCGAGTGATAATTAATTATTAATACGCACATGAATTCGAAAAGTCAGAGGTGCGTGCCTTGGGTTCGAACTCGAAACCTTCGACTTGGCAGTCCAATGGTCATACCACTAGGCTATCACTGCTGTACTAATACAATAATGTAAGTAGTAGAAAATAATTCTGTGACCTGGTGCAAAAAGGGCCAAAGTCCATTTTTGTAAGAATCACTTTTTATATTAATGGAGTGAAAACTAGAAAGATCAAAGTTAGCTTAAGCCCATTTTGAATTACAATGTTAGCCCTAACTGCACAGATTTTAATAAAGCAAATTTTTGCACTACCTGCAACCTTCTAGCAGTCCATTTTAAGCTACACTTGAAACTTTGTTCATTGCTATAATGCTATTTACAGGAAATAAAAACTTTAGACTTTGGCCGTTTTAGCACCAGGCCACAGAATTAATGGTAGCTATCTATTTTCATAATAATAAATTGCCTTATTGTTTAAAAAGCTTAAGCTGTTATTTATTTAAACGAAGGTTAATTGATATCAACCAACGATTTCTATTATGAGCACATTATTTTTCATTTTTATCATTTAGATAAAAATGTAAAATAAAGAGCTCATTATAAAATTATTAGATAGAAAAAAAAATACTTAATTGGTAAATAGTAATAGCAATTGGTATTATAAATAATAATTGGTACAAATATAATATGTTGCTTTTAAAGTAGATAGGTCCTACTTTAAAATATATATATTATATTTGTACACCAGAAGTGGTAGAATAGGTAAGCGATTTATCAAAAGCGGATTTTTACAGGGGTAAAAAGGTAGCGGTAGGTAGATTCCATGTAATTTAGGAGCGAGTCTATTTCAGGACCTGCAACTAAAATAGACTGTATTACATGGCACCTACCGAACGAACTGTAAGTGTAGGTACCTACATTACATGTCTGGAATAAAAGCGTGATGTTATATTTAAAGTTATACA
This sequence comes from Acronicta alni, assembly GCA_964056405.1. NCBI lineage: Eukaryota > Metazoa > Arthropoda > Insecta > Lepidoptera > Noctuidae > Acronicta > Acronicta alni. The sequence continues at coordinate 6,538,697 of OZ043927.1, read as the reverse complement.
AACTTAATAATATTACACTTTGTATAGTATTTATAGGTACAGTCAACAAAAGTGTTTGGTATACAGGTAGCGAACGAAATCTGCATCTTTACACAGATTGTGATTTAAATAATTACCCGTCAAAGGGTTTAATGTGTAGCAGCTTACAATACCTGCATTTTTACACATATTGCGTGATACATAATCACATAATCTTTAAAAAAACACGATGTTTAATTAGCTGCCTGTATACTTAACTCTTTTGTCGACCGTACTATACACAGAGTACCTAATATTAGTCAAATGACTATTAAATTCAGATAAATAAAATATAATTATCCTAAAACTAGGTACCTATTTAATTTTGATATTAAACAATACGATTTTGATACTTTTTTGCAACAGTACGACGTAAGTACAAAACCTGATTTTTATTAAAAAAAACACTACACAATTATTATCAGCTTGAATTTAAAAACACACATTTATGTAATACAAGCAAGTAAGACGACATAATGAACTTCAAAAACCTAGAACGACGATGGAAAGAAAAACATACCATACGTTAGTTACTTTAGAAAAGAGCGCAACTATTTTATAAACTAAGAAATAGTTAATAGGGAGATCTAGACCTATCAATCGTTGATTACAAAAGTATAGCTGAAGAAAATCAATTAGGTAACAACTAATTGGTTTTCTTCAGCTAATATATAATTTATAGTACCCTGCACATTTCGAAGAAACCGTAAGTAGGGTTTCTTAGATCATAAAAATTATCATGTATGGGTTCATTATCAGGTACTTTCTAAATGTAAGTGAACTAAATATATCTATTTTCTAAAAGGAATAAAGATTATTTTAACGAAAATAAATGAAATGCATTCACAGTCATGCAAATCTTTAATTAATTTCATACCATGTACCACTACATAAGTAACATAATTTCAAACATAAATAAAATCATTATCTATTTCAAGCAGTCATTCACATAACGTTATATGCAACTCATATTTCGTAAATGCAACTGCCAAGTTCTTGTACGAAATTTGGCAAGGATTTCATGCAACAAAAACAAAACGAACGTAATGCTATTAAAAGCACACATTTAATGTTTAGTTTGGCCATTTATAAGAAAACACAGCTGTAGAGGGAAGAAATAGTTAATTTACGGATATGAACTCTTTCTTCTCTCTACAGCCATTATCAATATTCCCACCCCCTTGATGAGTAAAAATATGACTGAATGAAACGACGAACAAGAGAGGCGAAACGGCAAGTTCTATCGATTAAAACCTCCACGATAGCTCTAACTAACGGTGTTCAATGTAAGACATCCACGTGTTTCAAGTGAAGGTCAACATTATAGTCAATATTTGACTTATTTATTAGGTATCTACCATCCAATAAAGTTGAATTAGATGCTTTCAATCAGTGCCTTTATATGTATACAAATAAATTATGGATGGAGGTACTAGGTACTTACTAATTCCAGTTTTGCTCTCATATTGTAGCATGTAGAAAATGGTTTTTACAATATGTAGTCATACCATAATTAAGTAATGCATGATCAAATAATCGTACTTGATGTTACATTATAATTTATAAAAGACAATTATCATTCAATCTAACCCTCTCGAGAAGCAAATTATTAAGCTAATGAAGAAAATACCTATGTAATTTGACTTGGGAAATTACCTTTGTTTTAGCGTGTAGATACATTCGTGATGGGAATGTCCGTGGAAAATGAAGGGCTATGTCAGTGTTCATTTTTGTAAACATGGTCGAAACGAAGTCACGGTCAGCCCAAATGGCAATAGCCAGCCATGAAAATGACTGGAGCTGTGTAACGGATTGAGTTTGCCGCCTATAACGAAGCAGAGCAGACCTTAGATAATTCAAAGCAGAGCGAATAATTTCAGTGCCACGAACGCACCTTCCTCCTCAACGTTTACTACGTCACAATTTATTTATTGATGTTTATGTATGTACCTATTTAATTTCTAGCTCTAACTGCGCTCGCTCATTTCTTTACGTCAATAATCTGCATTTTTTGACACTTTTGGTATAGGTATTGCGGAGTGGAGTTTTGGATATTGAACAACTATACCTAATCGTAGTTTACCTCAGCTCCGCTCGTCTCTATTTTGTGTCGGACTCTATTCTGAATACTTTTACAGTGCTACTAGAGGAGTGGCTACGGGAAAAAACATTAACTACAACTACGATGCCTACGTCAGTTGGAAACGCGTCGTTCTACGTCAGGACACGCACGAGTATGTGTACATTTATTTGGTCGTTACTGGTTACTCGTTATCGTAGGTAAAGCTGTCGGTCGTCACTGATAACGTCGATCGTATAGTGCAATTTCTTGCGGCTGTTATCGCGAGTGGGTTGGTAGGCAAATAAGTTTTATATTCTTTGCTATTATAACATCTAGCAAAATATACTTAAGTATCTACTCACACACTTTTATTAAGTTAGGTAGGTATTGTTTTTATTTTCCTTTATAACGCCAATTGTGCCAATACTGCCCCATAATCCATGAGAATTGTTATTTTGCCTTAATTTAATAACCTTAAAATTAAAGTTTTTATATTTTTGAAAATTATCTCATCTACTTACATATTTTGATTAAATTTGAGGATACAGAAAATAATTAACTAGTGCTTAAGTACAAATACAAAATAATGACTGGGCAATACTATGTGGACATTTCTGTCAACATAAGTAGGTACCTAAAGTACTGAGGTCGTGGCGAATTTCACGGATCCCATGGCCGTGACTACAGGGCAAGTGAAGGTGTTTTAGTCGATACGAATCCGACATACCCTGCCGCCTCCTCAGGTGGTAGATGATTCATGAGGATTTTCGTACAATAAAAACAAGGTACCTAAGTAAAGTACTGCACATAATCTTTAATTCAAAAAGAAAAGCTTTAACAGGAAGACCTATAGAGAAAATTTTACAAAGTAAACAACTACCTCTTAATTAAAACGAAAATCCTTAAAAATAGTAGGTAATAAAATACCATGTAAAAAAATAGATTATTATCTTTTGTATAAAACATAAAATCAGTTGCCTCCAGGAAAAATTCTTGATGTTGTAGGTACTTACGTAGCAAATTAAAAGCTTTTCCCGTCCGGCACGTGTTTCACCGTTCACCCAAACTTTATTTTAACCCGGCTTCCAAGTTGATTCAAAATTGTTTCTGATGTAGGTACCTAGGCATTAAAAAAACAGTTTCAATTTATTTGAAAAGGGTTATTCGGGAAGGGCATTCTTCCCAAACCAAGGATAATAAATAACATAAATTACGATCTATAACTTCTTGAAGTACCTACTTAGGTACCTACCAAAATCTTTTAATAATAACATAGCTGTAGGTACATACTTAGTAGTTATTCACAAGTGCGGCTATTGGTACCTACGTAGCAGCGACCATTCCCTTCTATGGGATACCAAAAACCTTGCTGAAATAACCTATTTATCCTTTGAGACTGCCATCAAGATCTGGACGGAATCGCCAAAAAATTACCATTTAACAATAAAGGGCACATATACAATAAAAACAAAAACAATAAACCTTATACTAGCGCTGAGCAGGAACTATTTCCGCACTGTGACGTAAGCCTTCGCACTCTCCATAGTACACTATAAGTATAAACACTATTGCATAAACAAGCACGTGTTCGATCAACCTACGGTGAGCGACACGAGCCGCGAACCTGCCGACGTTGTGACGCCGCCGCCAGCTGATGAGACACCAATGGAATGGGTATGTGGATCGCTAATAGACAAAACCGCCTCTTGGCCTAGTGATCTTAAGTGCGGCGGCTGAGTAAGTTTCAATGTATTTGGGTTTCTTCTTCAAAATTCTCATGTAACTAGTTGCTCGGAGTTTGGAATTGTGCCCGGTTAATGCTAATACGCTCGCTCCCTATTACATGGGACCTAAACATACTGCGCAAACTGTGGGTGTAGGTTAGTACACATCTTTCTAACCCTTCGGGGAATACAGGCGTGATGGTATGTTATGTTACGTAATACACAAAAGTAGTGCTCGAGCCCATCTAGGGACTTACGTATATAGTTCAAACCTATGGAGTATAATTGTTGATGGCAAAGGTTAATCTCTCTATGCCTAAAACTATTACTATTCTTTACACAGATACCTAAACGAAATGTATTTATGATATTTATGATTATTTACGATTACCCTGGTTTCATTTCAAGTTTCCTACTTTTATTTCATATTAATGAGACGACACGAGGTGTCGGCCCGGTCACATGCATTATACATTTTCTCGCTGCAATCCATTGGAAAATGGAGACTGATATTTTGGAATGACTTAGTCCCAACACGTTATGATTTCGATCCGTCACCATAATTTTTGTCCATAAACAATACCGATTCGTCATCATTATAAATCACTCAACACTTGTTCAAAGTAAAATTCTCACTCGCATTTTACCTATCCTATATTTGCTTAGCGCACGAAATTTTGTACATTAGGTCAATATAACATAGGTACTAACTCGAAAAATATACTTTATACTTTAACGAACTTTATTAAAACTTAATTGCCTTGACACAAATGCGACTAGGTCGGTTAGAAAAATGCGAACTTGAAAATCAAATAACGAGCGGTTTTGAAATAGAGCCTAGTCTCATAAGGATTGTTAAATTGCAAACAGGTGTGCAAGTGTTACATAATATTTTTATATATTTTTTTAAATACCGAGACATTTCTTCCACTACACTTAGACAAATGATAAATGACATTTATTTCTGTAAATAGATCTTTTAAAGACACTTTTACAAGTCAATATTTAACATTTTTTTAAGCTAGATGGCTCCGGCATTTCCTAACTGAGAAGAAACGCCAAAATAGGAAAACCTTTGGAATGTTCGATATAAGCTCTCTCAGATATCTACAATGTTAAAAACAGAATCGCACCCTTCAAGATTTAATATACATATAAGACCGATTCAATAACCATTTCTTACTTAAATTTCATCCGTCCGAGTCAAAGGTATTAGCCGATCCAACAACTAAACTAAATAGCGCCTCTTGAGTTTAGGAGACGTGACTTCGTATGTGAAGTGCGAGGCGTCCAACTGGTCCAACTCACGACCTCCCGAGGTCACCAGTCCAATGCCTTAGCTGCTAAGTTATTGCCTGCAAATATAATAACTACTTAAGTATTTAAAGTTAACGTAGTTGTAATTGACAATAGTTAATTGATTGTCTGTAATCTTATGTCAAAATACTATCTCTGGTAAGCAAATTTATTGCCTGATTTGTTAATGATGAATGGCTTTTTGTCGGCCAGTTATCCGTTTTCCAAGATTAATAGATCGTATATAAGTCGGAACGCACGCGTGAGCTGTCATGCAAACGCGTGGACCGCAACGTGACAATAGGTACTTAGTTTACCATTAATTAAATGATACTGATGTGCATTTCATAAAGTTTTAAGTCACTTGGATTTTCTAATAAAGAGAATTAATAAGTAGAATAAAAAATAATCAAGCTGTGGTCCAGTACAAACACCGGACCCCTAAATAAATTTACCTTACTAATGAGAGACGATCGCATACGATCATCGAACTCAGAGAAGTCGCAAAGCATTACCCACCATATCACCCTCGTCAGAATACAAAAAGTACAGTATCGAATTCAGAAATTTAAAATCAGAGGATAAAAATCCGAACAAGCTGAATGGTAATAGAATCATCTTTCCCTACCTTTTTTCTATACTTAAATAAAATAAATTGGGTATTTACTTATTTAGATGACCAATAACCATTTTATGGATTTAGATTTGTTCATATTATCAGCTGGTCAGTTTAAAAGGGCTTTAATTGAAAAAAATGATAATTTGCAACATGTATAATTGCTTTATTTTGCATAAATTTTTCATTATATTCATTAATTTTACTAGTTTCACTTGATTTCATATTTATTCAGATGTATACTCTAATTTAAAAAATGCAATAGTATTATGTCTCCTTCGAGCTCAGTTCCTATTTTAAATAATAATTATTTATGTAAAATACGTGAAAAACGTTGTGGGTTTCACATATGCGAAATATTTGTTTTTCTAATATTCTTTTTTTAGCAATATGTGTGTAACTGTTTGTTTTTCCCGAAATAAATAAATAGATAATCAGTAATTACTTACTGATATATTAATCATCATTAGGCCACAATAAATCAAGTCATAAAAAAATATAACTAGGTACCTACTCTAAATGTATCGCAGTTTTGAATTATAAAAATAAATGGGTAGGGCAGAGGCCCTAGCTGTGTATTTATTATCCTTTCTCGGCGTCTCCTTTCCCATTACGTAAAAGTTATCCAGCTTCGAAAACAAAATAATATAATATACCATATAAACCAATTAAGGAAATATACCTGTCCCTGAAATGCTATACTGGGACAAGGTTGCGACAATTTCAAAGTATAATTTAATTTATATGCATCGGTACTCCCGGGGTTCCCTTAGCGGCCCCTCACCCGCCAGACTATTGCTTGCCTATGCTATATTTATTACACTACACAACTATTGCATAGCCATAATATGTACAATGCAGTACAAAACGTTGCACACTGCACCAACTCGGAATTGCCCTACGCAACAATGTTTCGACCAATAGTAAGTAGGACATGACGTAATGAACGATTTAAGAATTAAAATAGACATTGTATTAGGTATCTGCCTACCTACTTACTACTTAGTCTCAGAAATAAACTTTGAATACTTACTGTGAACTATGGCTCGATTAGGACTCGCGACCAAGTATTTACTGACTAAGCTGAACAACCGATATATATATACTACTAGTTTTCCGCCCGCGGCTTCGCCCGCGTCGAGTTCGGTTATATCGCGTTTCCAAGAGAACTCTTCAAAAGTCCGAGATAAAAACTATCCTATGTTCTTTCTCAAGGTCAACTCTATCTCTGTACCAAATTTCATTAAAATCAGTTCAGTGATTTAGACGTGAAAGCGTAACAGACAGACAGACAGAGTTACTTTCGCATTTATAATATTAGTAGGGAAGTAGGGATTGCACTGCCCGCTCCTCTCAGATTGAGAGGGATTAGGTTATAGTCCAATACGCTGGCCTAGTGCGGGTTGGCAGACTTCACACACCGTCGATAAAAAATCTGTAAGGTATGCAGGTTTACTCACGATATTTTGCTTCACCGTTTGACCGAGTGATAATTAATTATTAATACCCACATGAATTCGAAACGTCAAAGGTATGCCTTGGACTTGTCAGTCCAATGGTCACATCACTAAAAGATCTATATTACAGAAAGTAAATATAATTTCATATATTCATTCATCATTTCATTTTCCTGTTGATTTGGGTTGTGAAGGTCTACTGACAGTAAGTAACTTCACATAATATAATGATATACAGCCCTATATGTTTAGAGTGGAAGCCGACCCCAACATAGGTGGAAAAAGGCTAGGAGATTGAGGATGATTCAGAGACGATTCTCTGCTATTCCCCAAAGGGATAAGCAGAGGTGTACTGCAATACACTACAGTATTACTACTGCAGTAGGTAGGTACTCGCTGATATGTTTAGGTCCCGTGTCGAGCCTATGGCCATTACTCTGAGAATTGCATTGGAAAATCCAATAATACTTGCTCGACCTGGGAATCGAACCCAAAAGACTAATGACGCAGTCTAATAGATAGGTTAAATGCGGTAAGCTATAATATTTTTACAAAACACTCTTAATAAACTGCTTAATAGGCGCTCATTACAAAAAACAAAATGTAATTTCATTCACGAATCTTGCAAGAAATCTTAAACTTACCTACCTACTCATTAAAATTTTACTACTATAAAAGATTATTAATTAAATAGTGGAATCTCGATACCTCAAATTCCAAGGGAAATGATAAAAAAATCGAGTTAATGAGTTTTCGACTTAATATTCGAGATGTAAAGGTTTTACTTGCTAAAATTTGGACTTAAGGAGGCGCAATTTCTAAATATATTATATTTTCTAGTTGTAGTCAAAGTTAAATAAAAATTCGAGACAAGTTTTACTGGAACATATTTAATGAAATAAAATATACATATTAATGAACAAAAATCTGTTACTTTCGCAGATTTTTTATCAATTATTTTTTATAGTTCAAACAATGAACTGAATACGTGATCCTCAATATCAATAAGTACATCTTTCAATGTAGGTTCGCAGTGTGTTACATGTAATTTACTAACTAGCACAGCTGTGTTTCTTAGGAAATTGTAAAAATGCATTCATTCATTGCACGTGTACAAGACACCCCGTGTCCTTCCCGTTGTCCCCATTGACGCTTTCCTGTTATGAAACTTATAAAATATCCTTCCTTTTAGAGTTCCTTTTAGGTACAAATGAAACAATTAAGCATAACAGGGTTTTAAACAAATATGAAAAAATCTAATAAAAAAACTTACTTAAATAACAACATTTTAATGTTATAAAAAAGTAAAAATAATAAAAAGTAACAAAAAACAATAGTTTATTGGGTTCATAGAACCAACATTGTATATTTATAAAAATATAAAATTATACAGAATATTACAGAATCAATATTGTACATACTTATAATTTAAAATAAAGATACAATTTTAACCGTACAATTTGTAAACGCTTCAAAAAATGTGCTAGCGGTCTATCAAGTGATAAAAATGGAATAACAACAGCTAAGGAACTTACAAAAACACAACTACATATATATGTGTATTAATGATATCACATAATCAACTTAAATCTAAATGAAAACACCAACACACATAAACACAATTATCCACGCAAGATCCTAGATATTCTAAGGCCTAATTCACGACCCTTCTACCAAACTGCATAATAACAACTATGCAGATCTGTAGCTGGAAAAACTTCCCTAATTGCAAACAGGTTTCCTTTTTTGAAATCACATGTGAAAGGCGATGGATTCCAATCGGAAATTTGGGACTTAATAAAGAATTTCATATCAGTGCAGTGCTTTCATTGTTGCTTCCTAAATCGGCATGAATTGTAAAATATTAGATGAAATATAGCTGGGCAATTTTTGAGAGTTCCATCTTCAAAAAAGGCTTTAAGAATCATCTCTCTAAGGTCTTCTTCAAAATATTCCTTCCTGTAAATAAACGAAAGTTGTAAGTAGACGTATGTTATTTTTGCATCATAATATGGTCTTATTATACGTCGGAAATGGCCGAATATGATTTAGGTAGTTTATTTTAATTAACTTACCTGAGTTTTTTACACTTTCACTTACAACACCACAATTCATCACTTATCAATATGGCATAACTAAGTAACTCCCAGTCACTAGTTCCTTTTTGTTAAGGATTTTCTGGAGTGGGGTTTAATATAAGCCAATGAGAGCTTCGCAAAATCAATGTTATCTGTGCGCTTTTGTTCCCTAGCTTGTTTTATTATATTTAACTAGTTTAACAATTATGAAACAAATAATAAACTATTTTACACAGTAAAAAAGTCACTCGATGATGTAAGGCAAACTAAATAATAATAAAACGAATAAAAATGTTTTATTAAGTTTCGCTTATCTCCGTTGACACGGACACTGACAATGGGGACAACAGGAATAAAAAATATTTTTATTATTGAGTTTCGCTGTCCCCATTAGCAGGGATAGCGTCAATAGGTGTTCCCATGGGAATACATTTTAATTATTTTTATTGAGTTCCGCTGTCCCCATTAACTGTTACATGGCAATAGGGACAACAGGAATAAATTTTAATTGTCGCTGTCCCCATTGAATGGGGACAGCGTCAATGGGGACAACGGGAATACACCATCCAAACAATAGATTAAAAACACCGAACTTTTGGAATTTATTGCTATGAGTTCGAAGAATTCTAAGTAAATAGTTAATAAATTTTACTAACTTCGACTAACAAAGTCTTCTTTTTGAAGTATAAATAAATATGTAGATACCTACTATCAATACCTCATAGGGAAATACCACTTTGTTCGACTTACAAAGTCAAAACAATTCGAGTCAATATCAATAATTATAATAGTCAATTTCGATATCGCGTACCTAATTGGGGGTCCAGCGGAAGGGAATGGCAATATTTTTCGTCTTACTGAGGATTACGACTTAACGACGTTCGAGTTATCGAGATTCCTTGTTTATGTAACTACTGAGAGCTCTTAAGGTATGCTATACATATATTATGATATGATAAAGACCTCACGAAGCTACAATACAGCCTAGGTACTGTAATTATAATTAATGATAATGTTAACATAAACCGGCATTAAAAAAACCTTCGTATAAAATCGTAGGTACCTATTAAGTTTGATATAAAATTAAATGTTATATCAATAGTAGCAAAATTGCGAAAACTCGGAACAAGGTCGTAGTCTCACCACGTGTCACCCAGGCGACCGGGAGCGCGTGCCAAGGGCGCGAGCGCTCAGCGGAATAGCTGAGGTACTTAGATACGGTCCACAACTCGCTCTAATCTCACTTCTACAATTAAATTACCTAGATTACCTATTAATTAAAAAAAAAACAACAATATAAATAACGTGGATTGTCTAACATAACCTCCAAAATTAATAGAATTTGTTATTTTTTTTAAATGTCGTCTTATTCCGTGTCGAATCCGGTTTGTATTACTGTATTATTTAAAAATATCGCCTCAATTTTAATGTGAAAATGGAGTGAGTTTTAGTCGTAAAGTATAATAACACGCGCCGTGAGTTCGTTGCCGAGCAACCCGCGGTTCTCCCGGCCGCTCCAGCAGCCCACCCCAGCCGGCTGCATTCATCGATTTCATTGCTCGTCTACTTTGGTGTGGACGTTATGACGCCACAGGTCATACAATTCTGAGCCATAACAGTACAGTAACACAACACATAATTGGTTCCCTGTTCTACCTATCTTAATACATTTTATGGCAGTACAATCTCTGTTGTAGGAAAATCTATTTTCCGTGCTACGCCTACGGATCATTTTTCATAATTTCGTAGATAGACTAATAACTTGGTTGTTTTATTGGTAATCTCATGAATGTAGATAGATGCAACAATGTTGCAAATGCAATGAGTATCTACGTGTTAAAATGTTGTTAGTCGTGTTAAAATATTCTAGATTTTCCTAGGATTTTGTAATGTAATGAAATCTTTGTTTTATTGATAGTGTAGGTGTCTGAATAATTCACGAAATGGCGCCTTCTTCAAAGACATGATACTAAGATGGCAGGCTCTACTCATGCGGCAAAATTTATCTAGGTAGTACCTACCACCCCATTTCCAAATAGCCTGCCGCTAAGCAATAATGTGCTGACATTGTAAGTGTTCCAGTTTGAAGGACAATGTAGCCAGTGGTGATGAGACTTAACAAGTGAGGTCTCAAGATGATAACGTGCGAGTGATACCAATGGTGTTGCTGGCGTCCATATGTTCGAGTTGTCGCTTAACATCAGGCGGCCCGTATGTTTTTTTGTCATTTTATCTCAATAAATATTCCATATTTATTATCCTACATCGTTACACTACCAAAGCTCCTTGTAAGTACGTGTAATGCCTGGACTTAAAAAGAGACCATGACTAAGTTTCGGCCTTCTAGTTAAAACGAATTAAAACATTACCGTGGATGGAAAAGTTTCTCTAAAGATCTACGTACATTCATTATAGAAATTCTAATCTAATCAACAAATCTAATAGTCAACAAGTTATTCAGTTGTCGATATAACTATACTATCATAGGGTCAAACTAGGTAGGATTATTTATTATTGGATATTTATGATTTGTTATCAGTGGTACTTTGTACCTACCTACAAACCTCCTACTTATTTATAATTAAATAACAATTAACGATAACATAGTAGCTACTTTGAAATGCGAACTAGGTTATTGTGTCTATTTGGTTGTTGTGTATATTATTTCTTTTCGTAAACCAAGTTGACTGGTGCACTCATGGTCTGTAATTAAGTTGCCTTTTCCAAGTAGGGACTATAACTGGTTTTAGGTTTTCTACTTACACTATACGTGCCAAACTGAGGGCTACACCTAATAGCATTGCTTGTCTATAAGATGGCACCTTTTTATTTTATAGTACGGAAAATCTAATTCCCAAGGAGAAAGCAGGATTTATGAAAGGCCGGGGTACCCGTGAGCAAATTCTCAATGTGAGGCAGCTAATAGAGAAATGCCGAGTGCACAATGTGTCTATGGTCATGTGCTTCATAGATTACGCAAAGGCTTTTGACTGCATCAACTGGAGCAAAATGTTCGGGGTCATGAGCGAGATGGGGATACCACAACACCTGATCTTTCTTGTACAAAACCTGTACTAAAGTTGCGTATCGAGAGTGAGGATAGAGGACACCAAGGATGCATCTTATCACCACAGCTGTTCAATCTCATCGGTGAAAACATTATGAGGAGGGTATTGGAGGGTTGGGAAGGTGGTATACGCGTAGGTGGTCACCTAATTAACCACCTCCGCTTTGCAGATGACACTACAGTGATAGGTGCCTCAGAAGAAGAGCTAGCGGTCCTCTTGCACAAAATAGAGCACATCAGCGATGAGTATGGCCTCAAAATCAACAGGAGCAAGACCAAACTGATGTTTGTTAAACGGTCTGGTACAGTGTAAAGAAGCAATGAGCTACGAGACCTGGAAGTTGTACATAAAATCGTATAAGCAATGACAGCAACTGCGATCAAGAGGTGATCAGAAGATCTCAGATGGCCAAAGCTGCGGTAAAAAGACTGGAGAAGATATGGAAGAACAGGAGCATTAACCGCAAAACGAAAATAAGACTGATGCGAACCCTTGTCTTCTCGATCTTCTTGTACGCTTCGGAAACCTGGACGTTGAAAACTCGCACCCGACAAAGAATAGACGCGTTCGAAATGTGGTGTTGGCGCAGAATGCTCCAGATTTCATGGACTGAACGTCGCACAAACGAGTCTATTCTTAAAGAACTTAACATAGGAACGCGGCTCTCGACCATCTGCACACAACGTGTCCTAAACTTTTTCAGCCATCTGGCCAGGTCTGGTCCAGACGGTTTAGAAAACGTGATCATCACAGGCCGCATGGCTGGGAAGAGGAGTAGGGGTCGTGTGCCTATGCAATGGGTGGACACAGTAACAACAGCAACTGGAGCTACGTTGCAGGCAAGCGTACGTCAAGCCCAAGATGAAGCCCACAGTCGTCACGTCCCTCAGCCGTGAGGATACGACGAAGAAGAAGAAAGATAGAGCCTAGCCTGCTGCCTGTAATGGTGGTGGTGGTGGTGGCAAATATCATGCATTTGACCACCTATAAAGCAAGTGAAGAAAAACACGGTTTTTAATCGGTAGGAGTCCGACCGCGTCGCGAGGAGATCCATGGGGATTTTCCGTACTATAAAAAAGGCATCTCTTCTCCTTCTCCGTGAAAATAAAAGATTTTATAACCTAATTAATGTAAATATACGGTATTTTCGTTTAATTAGTTATAAATTATTTTTGATTAAACGTGGATTGGATAGAAAGATTTACCTATTTAAAAAAAAAAAACATTTCACAAGGTATTACTAATTCTTTATCAAATTCAAAACCACCCAGCTATGAAGCTAAAGGAATATTTTAAACAAAGTTTTTTTATTTTATAAGGTGTATTATAAATTTATTACTCATTAATTCATTATCCTTGTGAATGCTTAGGCTACTTGCCACACATATTAGCTTCAGGCATTTTGTGAAATTGAGTAGTCTGGGTTCCACGCTCACATTCACATTATTATGATTAAGTATATTTCACCCTTGACCTTGGATGTGCGGTTGTTACCTACTCAGTCAAGCTAAAATAATTAAACCAGATGCTTGAACAACTACAAGAAATAAGGCCCTTTTTCACTGAGTCATACATGCCACAACGCATCTAATTACCTATTAGCCTTCTATAACACTATATACTATGGGCGATACTTGGCTAGATAGAACTAGATTTAAATTTGACTTTAGATTAAAAGACCTTGAATTTTGCTAAACCACTTTTCTTTTTACCCGACTGCGCGACGCAAAGGAGGATAAAGATTTTATTAGTCTATGTAGTATGATAATTTTATTTCATGACCACTATTATGAAATGTATGAATATATGTTTGTTCCTTTGTAGCACTTTACAGAGCCAAGGCGTGGGCCGATTTTGGCGATTCTTACGTCAATCGATTTGTCTTAATCTTGCAAGTGTCACTAAAGACAAGACAGTAATCAAAATTCAATAAGGCGACAACCAGACGATATTGTGAAAAAGAAAAAATATAGTAGACGAAAGTTAAGCGGGCTATGATTGATATGTTTGAAAATCATATTTAGGTTTCTCTTATCAATTTCATTTCTAATGACCATTTAGGATTTATAACGATTTAAAGTTGGTATGCAACTATTCTCACTGAAATTTTCAAAACTTATAAATTTTATAATAATAAGTCCGTGATAAAGTTCTTATATAGAATCGGTGAAAAATTTATATCAGAATAGTAAAATATTTTTTTAAAACCCGACTGAAAAGTTATTTTTTTTTCTTTGAGAAGACTTGTTTTTTCGTTTTTCCCTTTTGTATTAAGTAATTATTACAAACTACATGTCGTAGTCGCACTACAAAATCACAGCTATTGCGATGTAGTACAGGGGGCGGTCCAAACAAAGGCAAACTGTTTAGCTTTATTTGTCGCTGTGTGTACCTGGAACCCAACCCACTGAACTGTGCTCGGGACGGGTAAAACGTCTAGCTAGATCTATTTTAGATCCACCATTTAGACCAAGGGGTTCTTGCCTTGTTGCCCATGGTGAAGCTAAGTAGAGCCCCAGGGAGGTGCTGCTCCTTCAAGCTTGGGCCGAAGCCCGCATTGGAGCGGCCAATTTAGGTTGCGGTGTCGTATGAGAGGCACCACAACTGAGGCGGACCGCGGTGTTATATGGGCGACACTGCGGCTGAAGGTTTACGGGGCCGCAGCGGGGGAGGAGTGCCGGTTTCACGGTGCGTGCTCCCTGCCTTCCGCAGCCTCGATGGAGTTGCAGCCGCAGGACTGCGGACACGGTGGGCCGTGTCCGCAGTCCTGCGTTCTGCGTTTCTGTCAAATGACCTTCATAAAAAATAGGGATTTCAAAACTTATATCGATATACAAATAAGTTTTTATTTTCGTCTTTAATTTTCTAATAAATCTAATAAAACGACACTGAAATTTTATTTAACCTGCCACTATATTCCAATATAGTAATCTTTACACAGTATTTAACAGAGACTATCAATGAAAAGCAGAAATTAGAAAACTAAAAAAAAAATTATTACATTATGGTTACAACACTATTCAACATGACTTGTCTTGGTATTGTGACAATGGCGTTGGTTGCCTGTCATTTTATGACATTCTCGCATCTAAATTAGGGATGTAGCAGTGTACATGTTGGTTATCGATTCTAATAAGTATTCTAATCTAATATAATACCTATCCATATCTAAAATACGCAAGGATTTTAATGTAGTAATAAAAAAAAATTTAAAACAGTATTTTAATTATTGTTTTTTTTTACATGTAAAAAATACGCAGATATAATTTAAAAAACAACAGTTACATATACCTAATAATTATTATTACGAAACAGTCTTATAATTTCACAAATCGACAGTTACATATACCTAATAATAATTATTACGAATCAGTCTTACAATTTTACAAATCAACAGCTAAATATACCTACACTAACTGGTTCTGTCTTAGTAGTATATTTAAGCTTACATATTAGGTGCATACTATGATTACTACCTTTATTATCGCATACCTAAATAAATACCTATGTACACAGTGTGCGCGACATTTTTCTCATTCGTAAGAGTTAAAAGAAACAAGAACAATAAGGTCAGATAATATTTTCAACGATGTTGCATATCATAAGTAAATCTAATAAAAGAGAAAATATTTCAGGTGCTTATCAAAGCCTGTATCGTTCTTCTAATAGTGTGGGTTACTTGTTGAAAAAATCGTTTAAGAAATTACTGACCTGTTTTTGTCCCTAATAAATAAATAAAAATATTGATTTAACATTTTTAATCATAGTTTTTGAAATAACTCACCTCTATATCATTTTCTTGGGATTGATTCCGCTTCCGAGAACTCTTCGTGATCTCCGATTCCTTCTAATATTCGAAGTTCTTCGGTAGTCATTACACTCATGATCGCAGTTCATAATATTACACCATACACGATATTAACTTACACGATATTTTAATAATAAATAAATATTTTAAAAAAAATCAAAGCACTTCACTACACGTAATCGTCTGCGCTTACGACGTCACCGTTGTGTCATAGATTTGTGACTATGGCGTACAAGGGACTGATAATATTGGTTTGCGCTAGGGATACGCAAGAGATGAGTTTAACAAGTGTCGATATTAGATATTTGCATACTTATTTTATTTTTGATTGTGAAGCTAGAGGCATGATTGTATAAGGAGTTGTTTTAGTAATACTTACGTTTTATTTTTCCTGATACCAACTTATACACAAATAATATACTCTGGACTAAAATTTCATATTCATCCTCTTAAGTTTTTATTGATTTTAGAATCATACGTCACAACACTAGCTGTCACATATAGCAGACTTCGGCGTGTGACACTCCTTTTATACGAGTTTAACATCTACTTTTAAAACAACAAATTTCTCGATATTGGTGGTTTATTTATATTAGTTTCATGAAATACAATATAGACGGAAGCTTAAACTTTTAAATGATATAAATGAAAACACACTAAAGTAATGATTAAATTGTTTATTTCATAATATGGTGCGACGTATATTTTGTCATATATTTGTGACGTTGGCGTTCAGGGTAAGATTTCGTTTGTCACATATATGTGACAATGGCGTTCAAAAGGTTAATGTCGGGCACCACCACATTCAATGGTTTTTATTTTCTAAAAAACGTTGCCCCACCCTAGGATTTTCTCCTGTATCGTGGGTGCGTTTACAAACACAAACTTTTCACATCACCCAGTCCCCATCGCACAATCACCCAGACCCGGAACAACTAGGTACGTGTAGGTCATACAAATATTTGTTCATGTTGTTGTTGTGGGAATCGAATCCACAACCCGTGGCGCAGAAGCCGATGTAATGTTTATCAGGCATCATAATAATTTATGTTGTCAACGATGGGTTGGAGTCGCGATACCAAATTACTTCAATATCAACTCCAAGCCGAAACGGACATAACCCACTACGCCGTGTGTTGTTGTAAACATTAGTTTTTAGTCAAATGGTTATTTGAGCGTGTCATTGTAGCACCTCCTATATTCCTATATGTTCGATGCTTCGAAGTGCGTTCAAACCAACAAACTAGGAATAAAAGTAATGCGATTTTTGGGTCGACGACCTAGCAATGTCACCTTTAGCGCCTAGTGACAAGCACGATCGACCAGATAAACCTCGCCTCGCTTCCATTCCATCGGGCATTATTAGTTATTCTGTGACCGAGCATTCGGCACAGGCACACTTAATATAATAATGCATAAAGATGATACTATACCTACTACATGCACAGTATGCACACCCGCTACTGCATCTTATCGTGTCACATATTAAATACGTGTTATGAGTATAATATTATAATTTAAATAGTCATATAGTTACAAACAATATACTTAACTGCAAAATGCTTATTGCTTATCTAGACTGCACACGACCGACGCGACATATTGATAAAGAATCAGCGTAGCAATTTTGAATTACTTACCTACCTACTTACCGTTATGTATGATTATATTATGTAGAGTGTAGCACTCACTTTTGCAGAACATTTCTTTTACTTTGTCAAAATGTTCGCATTAAACAAATAATTATAGGCAATGTACGCAGACAATGGAAATGGATGTCTAACAGTAGACCTAATAAATATGACTAACCAGTTTTTGGCAATGGCAGACAGCAACTCAAAAACACATTGTAATACCTATTCGCCCACAACATAATACATACTTACCTACTTTGTTACGGACACTGGTACCTATTACAGTGACTTGGTGACTATTCCGTTTCGGAGGGCACCTTCAAACGATGCCGTTGACCGTGGTCAGGGACAGACGAGCCGGCGGGCCCTGACCGTGTGCCGCGGAGCCATTCGCCGGAACATTCCGCGCTTGGCCTAAATCGCAGTGACGTAACGATGCCGCGTCGCGTCGCTTACAATTCATGCTAACAGCTTGCATGCTAGAATTGTGATGTAACTAATACTTAATAGTTTTATTATTGACATGATTGGGAATTTACATTTATGTATTTATGCTTTAGAATTTATTCATAGACCAAACAAAATTAAATGAAAAGACCAGACAGATCAGATCAAGAAGTGCCTGCTTAGGGCTCAGAGTTACGAGTATGGCAACATAATCTCGTAGTTTAAGAGAAATCCCTGACGTATATGGACGAGACTTCCATACATTCCTAACTACTATATTTTCTGATAAAGGTATTAATTACGAGATCATTCACAAAAGTTTCCTTGGAACGGGGATACAATAAGAAGGGCTGTTTTTTCCACCGAGCGGGATAGTGAGAAGGCTGATCCTGCTAAAGAAAGGAGTTTACGTACTCGAAAAAAAGCTTCAGCTGAAATTTAAATGGTATCGAATACTAAAATTTATCCGTTCATCGATTCTTCCATCTCATCGCAAAAACAGCATTACATATAGTTAGGTTTGGTATTTAATAAAAAAACCCGATGACATTTTTATTTTTTATTACATCAAGTAATATCAATGTAACATTAATTCATTCTTAGACAAAAACAAGTACATAAGTTTAATTATTATCAGTTTAAAATGCATTCCATCTCAAGAATTTTGTTCAAGATAAAATACATCGATATATAGTTAGAAGGACAGTGTTACCATGGTAATATTATCTGTATAATATTACCGTGGTGTTACTTCTCGCTTTAATTGAGTTTAATTTATGGGTAAACCAAGCTATATTTACAACAGGTAATCTATACGGTAGGTTTTTCTGTCAAAAATATTCACAATAATATTATGAATGCCATGCCTAAATAACATTTAAAGATGCATCCCTTAGAATTCAGATCATAGCAAAGGGAAATTTTATAGCTTTTACTCAACACAGTACTGTCTCAAGTAGTCGTTTTGTACAGTTGACTTCATTCAAAATTCCAAAATTCTATATATCTATCTAGTATGTCACAACCCTTATAGCCATCATTAAACTAAATTAATTAACAATGATATATATAATTATATGTGACATCAAAATACCACCAGCAGCCAAATGAAATTAGCGCTGATAACAAAACTGGCACCGCACTTGCATTAAAACAACTTTTACGGATTTTACATCTTCCGCATCGTATGGTTGACCATGGATTCTGTAAAGGATCTGGGGGTCTACTCCCTAAGCACGAAGTCCGTAGTTTCGACCTTCGTTACGGGCGTTTCCTACTCCGTATCATCTACGGACGGATGATTCGTTCGGGGCCCGAACTAAGAATGAATGACAGACAACACAATTTGACAGTTGTCCCTACTCCCGATGTTTTTTTACCCGTTAGAAAAAAATAATTTGACACTTATTTTACCAGACACCGAAGTTTCGGAGAACTATTGAACGGCTCGTAACTTCCTTGACGGAGATAGGGAGTAGACCCTCAGAAACGTTTGAATTTATCTTTATTAGGTAGGTAGATAAATATTAATAATATCAATGTACCGCCATAAAATCCGTAAAAGTATTTTTATTTCAGCAAAACTTAGCATACGTAGTTAACAATTTTATCTACTTACCAAAAACTAAAATTATGCTAATGTGTCAATCACTCGTAGCGGTAAGCGAGAAAATTATAAGTGTTGTATAATTTTAATATCTAGTTTAGATACAGTTTTCGTAATTGTTAACACTGATTTAACTGGATAACGGTTTGACATCATTCGTAACATATTTTATAAAGGTTTTACTACATTTTGTATGGTTACTCATAATGAGGTACACACGTGTCATTTCTTTAAGTAGATATACTTACTTACTTTTTCTTACATCAAAATAATCAGTAAACATTCAGAGTTATTCAATATTTGAACAAAAACATCAAATATTTACACTAAATAACTGGACATTGTTGTAACTACACATGTTTTATCTTGAGAAAAATCTTAATTTTATTAAAATGGCTGAATTTGTGGAAACGTCTTAAAACCTTTTTTACAAGTATCCCTTAACAAACGAGACAATGTAAATAAGAGACCTTGAATATTTATGATAAATTTAATACACTGCTAATTTGTATTCAATAGTCTATACAATTATATAAAAGTCAGACTGTAAAAAGTCAGACTTACAATTTAGAAATAAGAGATCATGATACACCTATCTAGGTAATTTTTATAAACATCTGAGCAAGTCTGTAAAAGGTGTAAAACCTGGTGGCAAGTGTAACATGCAATATTAATTGATTTATTGTGCACTACAATAATTAGTTCCAATATTTGTTTCTCTATAGACCTAACTTATCTGCTAACCAGTGCATTGATACATCAGGTAATTGCACAATTCGATAGTTCCCGTTTAACCCTACACAGTCAGCCAGCCCTACACCAAGCAGACATTCCTGGAAGCACACGAGCAAGTAACCTTAAGTAGGTTACTTACTGGTGTGCACCAACTATTACAAAAACAATTACAGACCAAAATGTTAGTCTGTAATCATTTTTGTTGATTAGGCCAGACTAAAAGAGATGCGTTAAGCATACCGACGCATGGTTTTGCTAGCTATGACAACAGAGGCAGTTATTCATACAATTATATTACCTCTATAACTAAGTAATTACTATATTCCTATGCCTAGGTACCCAAATTCTTATCTTTTTAAGAACATCAAAATTTTACAATGTATTGATAGTCTACCTAATAGACAATCAAATAGAAAATCTTAGGAAATTAGCTGAAATCCCTCTATTACGCATTCATAAAATTACTTTAATAAAATTATTAACTTACACTGAAATTTGTGTAACCTAGGTAAACCTGCACAGAATGTTCTTATTTCTAAACATAATATTAAAGTAATATAATATTCTGGTTATGCAAAATTTGATGTTGCCATAAGATATGAATATATACAGGTAATACCTACCTAATCATTTTTCATAATAATTCGGGTGCACATATATTTAATATATTTTAAACATCGATACAATACAACAAACATTCACGTCACTACACGTTTTATTTAAGTAATTATGTCGTTGTGATTTAAAAATGTCTACTTTTTTACGTACGGAATATCCTCATGGATCGTCTACCACCTGGAGGTGGCAGGCTATGACGGACTCCTATTGACTAAAAACCGCACATGCCTTCCCTTGAACTATATGTCATGGCCATGGGATTCGTGACGGTATCTCGTCACTTCCTACTAGAACTTCGAACGCGCGCGTGGTTTAAACGGCCACAGCTCATGGAAGCCGAAGGTCTAATTGCGCCGGCGCGCGGTGCATCTACTCGGATCCAAAGAGACATTTCTCTTCCCCTGTCCACAGCCTCTTTTGCAAGCCTAATTTGCTCACAGTAGGAGGTGGCGGTATCCCACCATAGATCGAATTACGGCCGAAAGTTTGAGGTCACCGCCCAAGCCGGAGGGCATAATTCCAGCGTGTGCTGCCCCGGTTCCTCGGGGCAGTCCACGCGTTGGTGACAATCGGGCGATGGTTCCCGTTGGTCGAGCCTTCCACTCCGCTACTGAGATATGGCGGAGCGCGGTGCGCTGTGCCTCAATCTCGTGTAGCAACGGCAGTTCGCCAGCTCAAGCGCCTCCCCACGCCTAGTGTCGCTAGGACTCTCGCTTCCAGATCCCAGGGCGCAGATCCGGCAAGGAAACTCGCCGCCTCAAAGGAATCGTATCGATAGTACGGTATCCCCTTATCACCCTGTCGGCTATTGCCCGCTGCGGTCTTCACAGCAGAGCTGTGCATGGGCCGTACGAATCCTAGATATTAATAATATCTAAGTAGTTATACAAAGGATCTAGGAGTATCCTTAATCTCGAATAACTGAGCGACTTTTGTCCGTACATATAAGAAAACGTGCGAAAAATGTTATTTCAAACGTTTGTTGATGTACTATGGTTATGTGATATCAACTAATATCTACTGTACCTACTCCAGAACTGCGACCGATATCATAATATTATTATCGTATCGGTGACTAAAAATTCCAATAGGCGCATGTTCCGTATAATAGTCTTACCAACCGCGCAACCTATTGATGATGGTGCTGTGTAAAATTGTCCAAGAATATATACCTATATATAATATGACCTTGTTTCATGTGTAAGTTTGAAGTTAGCATTTATAGCAACTTGTAAATTAATATTCTCAATTTCATCATAATGATATTTCTTCAATTTACACAGCTGCCAAAAACTTGCGTTACGTTTAAGTTAGTTTTCATACCTTTAGGACCTAAAGTTTTTCTGCAATACTGTCTACCTAAAGTTTGGGTAGACAGTAATGCAGAAAAACTTTTTATGGTCAATTATAACTAACAAACTTAAAAAAGTAACATCCCTGCGTGCTTGCACTACCATTCATCATTATAGGGCCCGACTCGAAATTACTATACAATACGTTTCAATACTTGGTCGATCTAGATCACAATAAAATAATTCGTCAGTACCCTGCAGCACAACTTGTTCCAGTAAAACAAGTATTCCTTTTATCGTTCTGCTACCCTAGCCACACGACACAGAAAGCGGCACGACACCACATCTATATTTTGTAGCAACTGTATATCATTATATTGTATTTAAAATGAAATTAATTCACATAGGTACCTATGATAATTTAAATATTTAGAAGATGAAAGTGCATACCATTTTCGTTTTATATAATTACACTAGCTGTACCCGCGACTTCGTCCGCGTGGAATTTAACAAAAAAGCTAATTAATTTATTTAGTATTTTTTTTGGTTTTTGGATTTTTAATTTAATTATCATTTATTTTCAGTTTTTTCTAAAATAAAAGTAGCCTAAGTTACTCCTTATTACATCAGCTACCTGCCAGTAAAAGTCCCGTCAAAATCGGTCCAGCCATTTTAGAGCCGGAACAAACAGACAAACAGACAGACAAAAAATAAATAAAATGTTATTTTGGTGTATGTACCGTATATACATATATTCATACAATAGATGTATAGATTATCTACATAATTATTAAAATGCCATATGAAAGTTCGTTAAGTAAATAATGTTATAAAAAATTATGTTTTCATATCTAACTTTTAATTACCAAAGTGCAGCTATACTTATAGCTGCACTTTGAACTACATCATTATAACGTGAGTGGTACAAGGGCCAGCACATCAAGCTACCCCAATCTGTCTTTCTTTGATAGATTTTAAACTTTAACACAAAACAAAATGTTATTGTTCTTATTCGATTGGGAAAATTTGACAGTTTTGGATAGCTTGACCTGCTGGCGTCTGTACCCGTCTGGCCACAAAAAATATCAATGTCAAATGAACACACTATTATGACTGACCGACTGATAGAAACTCAACTCACTTTGCGCTGATGTTATGTGATCATGGGACAGAAAATGCGAATCGTTACTCTGGTATCTGTCTGTTGGTGCAACACGTGCTGTCATTTCGTTGTTTTTTATTATTTGAGGTTCCATCATGGAATAATTGTAATGCTCGATACGTTTTCAGTCTCTTTGTGAACTTTTCCATACAAAAATACAGTATCACACTATATTACGCTAGCTGCTTTTTTTCCTAAACCTACAAATAATTCGATAACAGAGCATCATCACAAGCGAATATTTACCATATGTTGCGGGTGAATGAATAAAATATGGAACAGGCGGACACCCTTCCCGATTCCATATCGGAAAAGATCCATAATAAATTAAATGCTGTTCTGTATAAAAACCCGGGTCTTGAACCAATAAACCAAAATACAGATCAACGGCACAGGTACAACATACCAGGCTACTCAGAAAGTTTTGTGACAAAAAGTTTTTATGTATAAGACACTGGCCACTTGTAATTATTTTGAAAACTTCGATTATTTAAAAGTAAAAATACAAAGTTCCCTCCGCATTTTTTTTGAGAGCCAATTTAAATTTTCTTGTCTCATAAAAAAATGGATCTGCGAGAACATTTTTGTGCAATGATTTTTATGAATTCAAATGTGGCTTAAAACCTGATGAGTCATTTGATCGACTTCGAATTGCTTTTATGGATGAAGGACCTTCAAAAGCAACCATCTACCGCTGGCATAGCGAGTTCAAACGCGGTCGTCTTACTTTGGCGGATGAACAAAGGAGTGGTCGTCCTACGACGGCTGTCACCGAAGAAAGTGTGTTGGCAGTAACAAAAAATATTCAATAAAACAGACGAATTACGTACGAAGAGATTCAGCATACTCTGCTGATGGGTTCAGGAAGTGTTCACAAGATTTTGCACGAGCACCTTCGCATACGACATTGTGACAGGTGACGAATCCTGGATTTATCAATACGATCCAGAAACAAAGCGTCAGTCGACAGTTTGGCTGTTTCAAAATTAACCGACGACTACGAAAGTGAAGCGATCGAGGAGCGCAGGAAAAATGTTGATCGCTAGTTTCTTCACTTTGATGGGGTACCTAATTTCAATTCCACTTCGAGACCAAAGCAGCATCAACGCCGAATGGCAGTTTTTTCTGCAATGAGCAACAAGCGACCGAACACCGGGCTCTGCGCGGTCCTTCTTCACCACGACAACGCGCCCGCGCACTCTGCGATCAAAACGAGGGACTTCCTGGACTCCACACCGGTCAGTCTTGGGACACCCTCCTTGCAGTCCTGATTTGGCTTCGTGTGACTTCTTTTTATTCCCTAAAATTAAAAATCAGCTCAAAAGGATACAGTTTTCATCGCCGGAAGACGCGCTAGCAGGGTTTGAGAAGGCCGTGGAAGAGGTGTCTGCGGAGGACTGGAAAAAATGTTTTGAAAATTGGTCCAGACGCATGAAACTTTGTATAGAAATAAAAATATTTTTTTCATAGAAGTTAGTTTTTTAGTTTCTCAAAACTTTCTGAGTGTCCCACGTACCTTGCTTCAAAAGGTTTCTATTGAAATTACGCCATTATTTAAAATATCCAGTGCAGTTGACGTGGTCATTTTCGGCCTACAAAATTAAATTTTATGAGAAAAATTCGTGTGATGACAATACAATACTTACCACAATATTAAAGAATGATAATAAAGAAGCGTTGAATTCAAACAATATATAGGTATGATACTGATTGATTTTATTAAGTACAACACCAGCAATAAAACAATCTAAATTAAAATTGGCATTTGGTTATTTGATCATATTTTAGAGCATATTTACTCACATACATATTTTGCCATTTTGGTAGTGTATAGTATCCGATGTAAAAGATTATACTTAAATAATTATCTTCTGCTTTAAAATATTATGAATTAAGTTTTTGTATTTTTTTTCGTTAATTGGCATTACTTTCGATAATTGCTTACCAGTAAGTAGTAGGTAACATTTGGCACATTTAAGTGTATATAAGCAGAGACATTTAAATATTTACGAGTGTAAGTAAATAGTAATGATGTTAATTAAGGTCACGATTCATGTTTAAATCCAATATTAATTCAAGACGACACATTGGTACTAATATTTTATTTTGCTTTAATAAGTTTGTGAAACCCCTAAGGTTACATGATCTGTGAAAAAACGCTTGCATTGGATGGTTCTGTGTAAATTTTCCTCAACATTTATTTATTTTACTTTTATTTACGCTATTGCGTTTAATTTATTAAGGTCATCCACTGATTACTCTAGATAAGGACAATTGGTTGCAGACACGAAATAGATAAATAAGGTTGGAAAAGCCCTCGCTGCAATTTTGCATTAGGACCAGTGTCGCCACTCGAATCCCACTATTTAAATTCTAACACTTATGCGTTTCAAATAAGAATAAGACTGACCTCAAGTCGTCTTGTGACGTCATAGCTGTCAATTCAAACCAGCTAGGTAGGGTGAGCAAAACAGAAGTAAGTATCTAAATATTCCACCAACTTTTATTTAGAAGAAGAAATTAGATATTATAATACCTGTGTTTATAATAAAACTATAACGACGATAACTACGACATTTCCCTTTTTTGGTGTTTATTTTCGATTCATTTGACGTAGATATATTTTTTTTCTCACTCATTCACTCAGTCACTACTCACTGGTCATTGAATCAATGTTTCGGACCGTTTCCATTGATAGTGCTGCAGACGTAGATAAATATCTACTTCTTGCAAAGCACAATAACAGTTCGTGTAGTCGGTATGCACCCGGAGATGCAATAACAATAAGCCGGTAGGTACCCATCGCGAATAAGAAATAGCTGTTGTAGAATCAGGATTGTTGAAATAATCCCACTAGTTCGATCTACCTGATTAGGTGTGGCCCACTATGGCTTCAATAAGTATATGTATATTAATACCTTAAGCATTCAAAAATATGTTTAAATAGATAGGTAGGGAGAGACGCCAGCAGGTCAAGCTATCCATAGCATGGAAAACTAGAATTGAATGTTATTCAATTCTTGTAGGTAGGTAGGTACACCTTGTATACCAGGTGATAGGCCCTTAGAATGGACTGGACTGGAAGGGTCCAGCATTGGCCTCTGGGCCTGTTAGCAGTATTTTTTGGCATATTCAGTCAATGACACATACCTAAATCAATATAAGAATAGTTCTCCATAAGAAAATGTGAACAAATTCACAACAATTATTTTATTATGAAATATATTATATACAATGAAGTTTTGAATAAACTTTAAATTATAGGCTGTAATGCACAGCCTACAGCTGTGCTGTACAGCCTAATCCCTCTCAATATGATAGGAGACCCTTGCCCAACAGTGGGACAGTATAAGGGTAGATGATGTTAAATTATAAATCAATGTAGGTGTAATAAATTGCACATCTACTATTTATTATACAAGCAGATATGATTTTCAGCATTACCAACTAATAACTTATTGTTGAAGAATTCTATAATTATGAAAACACAATTTAGGCAGTAGATTAAATATCATGAAGATGTAGATGTATGAACTAGGTACCTATTATGCTTAAACAATCTTTTGAGTAGCCTCTGGAGCTGTAAGCACCATTACTTGTGATAGTCGTTTTACTTAACATTACAGGTCTTGAAAACAACATTATGGGCAGTTAGTAGGTCCATTTTAAAACTATTTCAGTCAATTTCCAGAGAGTTAATTATTTCAAGTCTCATGTAGATAGCGTTAATATCTTTGTAATCATTCAATATCACCACTGACACATGCCAGTACCTACTGAATACTATCTACATCAAGTAAATGTTTTTATAAGCTCATCATGTTAGCCAAGGTGTTTTATGCTATCCTCTGGACCCCTTAAACATCCCTTATCATCATGATTTTGTAAGCCCATGAATTTATATTAACAATATATAGATGTCGTGGACCAAGTGATTAACAAGAGCAATATTTATATTATTTATTTTAATTATTAAATTGCCCAGTCCATGTGAATATAAATATATATTATAAATTATTTTAAACTTCGTTATTTAATGTGTCTGGCCATTATGAATATTGCAGTGCAACTTTTGTGTAATATGATAAATGTGATAATTTACTTATTTATATTAATTAAATGATCACAACAGACAAATTCACCTGAATTTGTGGAGTTTAGGGACTTGGTACAAACAAGGAACACTCCTCAACCAACCAGTTTGTGCCCCAGCCACCGCGGACTATATTCTAATTATACCTTATAGAAACTTCTCACAGGAGTTATAACTGGTATGCTTAGAATAAGGCTCACAATATGACGTCTGTGGTCTAGTGGTCCGCGAGGTCGTGGGTTCGATTCCCACATGACACAAATATTTATGTGATGAACATTAAGTATTTGTGTTTGTCTGCGTGTTTATTACTATTATTCTTCTTAATATATTGGAACTCCTGATCATACACATATAGGGCACATGACATATGTTTAGGACATAATTATAATTATGTTTCAGCAGGGAATGTTTATGGTTGTTTTGTTGCACTCCCCTGTCCATAAATATACATGTACTTATAAATTATGGTTAGGTTAGATCCGTAACCCTACAAAGCAAACATAGCAAGCGGTGACATGGCTGCAGCATTATACAATAAATAAATCATATGATAATATAAATACTATGCATATTATTATTCTGCCCAATAGGTGATGGGCACTATTATTAAACCCAATTGAAGTCAATTTGATATTATATTATTGTTCTAAATGCCCGCTCATAAAGGGCATTTTGAACCTGCCCAGGCATAATGAATAATGTTGTATTAACTACTTGGTCCACAATATTATATTACTTTTGTGAAATAATAAATGAAGTACAGAAAGAACCTAGAATGACAGTGAAAAGATAATGCATTGAATTCATGGTTTACTTTTTAGATGGCTTGCCTGGAGTTAAGAACTAAAAAATATTTTAAATCATACTCAAAGCCGCTATGGCTCTTTCTTCAAAAGGCCATTTCAGACTTTGCCCTACATTGTAAGTAATATTTGTTACTACACATTGTCTGGACTATAAAAGAGACTATGATTCTCTGAGTTTGTTTCGGCGTTTCTTCTCAGAGGTTGTCAGCAGAAATGCCGGAGCCATCTAGCTTAAAAAAATATGTAAAATATTGACTTGTAAAAGTGTCTTTAAAAGATCTATTTACAGAAATAAATATCATTTCATCATTTCATTTCATAAGAAAGTATATTTCTATAATATCAATATAATATTATCTACCATTTTAGTTGTAAGTAGTTCATCACAAATGAAACTGATATGAAATGCATGACAAAAATTAATGATTATGCTAGATACATTTTATTTATTTATTTAGAGTTGTTTGTATATAAGATTAGGTGAGACTTACTTGCATTAACATCTCATTCTGTGTCACTTGTTTGAATGAGATTTACCTAATTTCTGCAAAGGGCTATTATAGTCTACCCTCAAAGTGGAAGTTAGCCACAGACTTAGTCCACTGCTTCAATATTCACTTATTATTTAATGAAACATTTGGTCAAACATACCATCTATGTACTTACGTAATATAATCATTTCGGAAACTTATTTAACAATCTTAGGAACAGACATCACAAAGCTTATTCACAAATTACAGATCAACATTAACATCTTGCAGTCCACTGTGTCTTTTCAGATAATCACTATTTTCATCACAGTCTACTTTTCTCCTCTTCCTTGAGTCAAACCTCACTCCTGTTTCTTGAACAACTTTTTCACTATTTTTAATTGCAGATATTATATTTTCTTTAGAAGGTGGAACCAATTTGAGTTCATCAATATTATCATTAACTGAAGGCTCAACTAGATGCATGACTATGCGCTCTAAACGTTTAGGATGTTCCACTGGGGCA
The DNA here is from genome assembly GCA_964056405.1 of Acronicta alni. Taxonomy (NCBI): domain Eukaryota; kingdom Metazoa; phylum Arthropoda; class Insecta; order Lepidoptera; family Noctuidae; genus Acronicta; species Acronicta alni. Next base: position 6,509,178 of record OZ043927.1, on the reverse strand, counting down.
TCATCAGTGGTGGGTAACTCAGTTTGTTGTTTTTCAACATCAATAATCACTGAATATTTTCTTTTCATTTCCTCCATCATTCTACATCCATATTCTTCACCAATAACACTATTTACACACACAAAACTCTGAACTTTTTTGGTATCTCTATCAATTTCAAGAAAGCCTCGTGTTCTCATGTATATAAAGTGTCCAGATCGTGACATCAGTCTGTAGTAAGACTCACCAAACTCTCTGCTCTCATCATACATTTGTCGCAATACACAGATAACCCAACGGACATCTTCTTTGTGCATAAACACAAAGGCTGAAGTACCAGTTACTTCTTCAGTCATGTAGCCTATAGCTAATGATATACTTTGGTCACATTGTACTATACGCCCATCTATCAAATGTCTTGTCCAATACTCTGAATAGGCTGTGGGGGGTAAGATCCGAGCAGGCATAGCATTAGACAACATGTGAATCATACCAATGAAAACCACATCATTTCCACTAGATGAAAAAGTTCTATTGGTTCTGACTCGTTGCCTTCTAATTATTTGCTCATCTTGCACACCATTAGAAGTAGCTTTGTCAGATCGCCTCAAAATGCCATCAATGCGGCATCTCTCATATCTAGCAGGGTCTGAACGAGCACCCGCCCTCATAATGCGGATATGGAAATTATGGTGGTGTTCAAACAGTCTACTGTCACAACTTGTCTGTAGTTCTTGGGGGTAAATATGGTGGCGCAGGGTTTCCTTGTCATCTGGGTGAATGTAATTGTACATGTCTTGTCCAAGTAGATCAATATGACAATATCCCAACTTTTCTTGAACATTTGGCGATACTATAAACAATCGACCGCGGCACGTGACACCAAACATAATACCACCAAAAAGATCAAAAAACTTCAAAAACGAAGAAGACCAAGTCTCTAGATGACCACATTTGATTGTATCTCCAAATACATGTTCATTGCGGAGTTTGTTAGCGGCAAGCCTTAACACACTCGTCTTATCAACTTTGCGTTGGGAGTGCACTATATCAGACAACAAAGACATAATTAGACTGATTTGAGAGTTGTATTGGCTCCGACGTTGTTTTTCAGCAATGATGCGGGATTCTCGGTCACTAGCTTTGGCTGTCGGCATACCTGGTGAGTGCGATTCGGAGGAAGAATCGCCACTGTGGCTAGCTTGAATATCATAACCCATCGTTGGAGCTGGCACTCCGACTGTTAAACCAAACTCTGTCGGTGGAACAGAGAGGCCTATCGGATTTGCGATCCCCGAATGCATTCCAAGATGTGTACTCGCTCCGGCCGGGGATGTCATATTGTAGACTGTTCACAAACTACGTCCTTGTTGTTGGTATCATTACAATCCACTAACCTTATATATTTATGTAGATAGTGAAATTGTAAATTACAGCTAACAACATGCTGATACAGGTTTTATCTTGTTGTAATTCCTAGTTTCATATCACGGTCACAACACAGCAAACATTAATGTTTTTTCAACAATATTCACGGGTTATTATGATAATTACTATTTTTATGCGATCCAACACAGTACTCGAACTATCGAGTGCGACAGGTCGACTATCAAAATGTGCGTGGTGTTACCATGTAGTAGGTAGAGGTAGTTACTTATCGGACTTTAGTTTTCGTATCGGGATTATGTAGAGAGGAGTGAGGGAGGACCACCAAGACCAACCGACCGAAACCCTCTCTCTCTCTCTCGCTACCTAACTAGTTGACAGTTCCTTATAACAGTGTTGCTAGAAACAGATTTGTTTCTAGCAACACTGACATAAGGATTTAATTGAATATTTAATAATTCCGTAGATAAATAGTCGATTTTAATAATACTAATTCCTATAGTGATATTACTACTTTGCTGTGCTTGCTTGTTTGAATATCACAATTAATATCGTACATTATTATTAATAAATAATAAAATAAGAGATAGGTAATTTTAATTCACGAACCGGAACACCTACAAACCGAACGAACCGTAGACAGAGGAAAGTTAGACTTTATGGTTTAAGTTAGCGTACCGCTGAGCGGGACAAAAAATGAAGGTGTTCTTGTAACTTTAGGGTTACCATTCAAATTATTTTACCCCAAATCTTAGTTTTTACCAGACAGCGCCAGAAGAGAGTTATGTTCTCTATCTACCTACAGGGCTTATTTAGCCCTAAGTTATTTTTATCTAGAAATAAAGCATCAAAGACGACGACGTCTGTGGTCTAGTGGTTCAACTGCTATCGGTTCGATTCCTACAGGACACAAATATTTGTGTGGGTAAAACATAAGTGTTTGTCCCAGACAAATGTTTCTTATGTATTATAAGTATGTATTTAAAAAAAAGTATATAAGTATTATATCCATTGTCTAGTACCTACCCATAGTACAAGCTCTGCTTAGTTTGGGACTAGATGGTGCTGTGTAAAAATGTTCCAAAATATTTATTTTTTTATTTATTTAAAGCCGAAATATTTTTTTTTTATTGTCTTTGAAATAGTACTTACCAATTTATTATGAACATTTCTTATTCTTTCTTTTGGTTCAAAACATGTGTTAGTTCCATTTTCTTCCTTTCCTATCTTCAATAAAGACCTAATAAGAAAATGTTTATTTTTAGAGCTTTTCTTAGTCAGCCAGATGTTTCTTCTTGTTACTTTAATCCATAATTCTCGTGATTCTGGTTTTTCGGGATATCTGAAAGATTTTAGGTGTTAAGGTTAAACGACAAATACTTAATTATTCATCAAAACAATATTGAGCGAAATTATTAAACTCATATTCATATGTTCATTTCCTAAATTTCCTTTAAAAACTGGGGCAATTTCCCAGCGAATGTGGCAACACTGAACTTTTAGGTTAAGTTTTTATCACTATGTAAAAATTAAAATAGCCGTTTATTTCACTTTGAAATAGCAGTATCTGATCTAAACTAGATAATAAAGCATCACAACAAGTGTTAAATTGAAAAACTTTTAGCATATAAACAAAAAAATGTGATACTTTCGAATGAAAAGATTAACCGGGAATTTTCTTCTCACTATCACTTTTTCAACCAAGAACACTGCACCGTGCCATTTTGTAGTATTAGATAAAGATGCTGTTGAACAGTGAACACAAAATAATACAAAATTGATGAACTAATCAATAAAAAATTCAATGTTTATCACAATCTGTCACGAATGCTCAATCAAAACGTCAAAGTTTGTTTAGCAAATAAAGTGCTGACTTGAACCTTGAATCCTTAAAAAAAACGGGACGCGATGAGGGATTAAAATAGCATAATCGTTATCTTTTCTTCTCAGGTATCTGGTGTATATTAATTATCCTTTTTTTGCCAAAGAAAGATAGATGTATCCAGCAGTCTATACTTTCCTCTATCTACGGAACGAACAAACCGGACTATATGTAGTGTACTTAAAGTGTAGAATGTAGTTGGGTTTGGATATACTTATACATTCCGACTTCTAGGTTACTTAATCATGCCAAAACTCATAGAAAACTGTATAGATTGTGATGTATAATAATTTTAAGCCTGGAGCTTGCTTTATTCGTTATTCGAACTTTTCTGTATGGAAGCTGGCATAATTATTGACCCACCGCAATGATGATTTTTCCGAAATCGCGGTGTACGATGAAAGTGGTGTATATGGGTAAGTAAAGAAGAAATGTGAAGTATTATGGTAATATGCGTTTCAAATATGAATAGGACCGTCAATAACCTCGAATGACCCCGATCTGTCAAAAAAGTACAGCTTGCAAAGAAAATTAATATTATCTTTTGAAATTTTAAAACGTTGTAATATACATATTTATAAGCAGTGATACCAAATCCGGAACTCTCCGAGTTAATAAAAAGGCAAAAAAACTATATTATAGACAATATTTTAAACTCCCATGGCTTTGAAGTTTTGAAGCTGCCACCCTATATATAATTGTTATTTAAATCCAATTGAATATGCCTGGCACTTGATAAGCGTAGGGTAATTGACAATAATGTTCAATAATTAGAAAGCCAAATTGAGAATCTAACACTGGAAACTATTGATTCAATTGCCAGTGACGATTGGCAAAAAGAAATTAACCACGTCCAATGAATCGAAAATAAAAACCAATAAAAGGGAAATATTTCAAGACAACGATAACTTTAGTTTTATTATAAACACGGGTAATAAAATATCGAATTTTCTTTTAAATAACAATCGGTGGAATATTTTAAATACATAAAAAATATTATTTGAAAAATATCTGTTTTGCTCACCCTACCTAGCTAGTTTGAATTGACAGCTATGACGTCACAAGATGGCTGGAGGTCAGTCCTATTTTTATTTGAAACGCATAGTACCCCAAAGTGTCACGTTACCGATATATTTAGAGGTAAAGATCGACATATGTGGTACGAATAATTAAAAAAGACTTATACATATACGCTTATCGACACGTAATAATAAGTGTCTATAAGCGTCAGATTGTATCTTAATACGATAACGATTTCCCAGGTTGATTATTATTCCCTTTATTACTGTAATCTCATTTCAATTAACAGTATTTATTGTCTTAAATATCTACGTATTTGTTTTATTAGTTTCCATCATTATATCTGACTAAACAATCTTATCGTGCGTTATAGTTGTGTTTTCAAAATCAAAGATATTTTAAAGAGTGATTACGGATTTTGAAAGATTATACATCTTTTTTATCAGTAATTTCTGAGTTGAGGCTCTCCCCCACAGGTGCGTTATTATCGGCCGGTAATGCCGGATGCGTTATCACGTTATGCTGTCTATATAGTTCATAGTTATTAAAAATTATCTGAAAAACTTATTTGACAAATATAGTCATTTCATGTAAAAACTACTAAAGAATGTAATTTATTTAACGTGGGCAACTTATTAGAGAAGGGACACACTCCCACCCAGATGCTATCTCACCAACCATAACTGCAATTCAGCTAAAAAAACTTTTATAGAACCCTATTTCAATTCCTTAGAGTATAATTTTGATTGTCATTAATTTAAAGTACGCGATCTTGATGAGAACCAATGTATGTACTGTCAAATAAATGTCTCAGAAAGATTATTTACAAACGTCATCCACCGGCAAGCATGAAGTTCGGGGAATTCCCCAAATACCTAAACCGTGCCTAGATCTTTTACTTGAATGAAGGCCCTTTAAGAATCAATAGAGGCAGTTTTTGTTTGCTTTTTTACAAAACTTATTTCTCCTAATAAAATAAACTCCTTAAATCAAAAATGTCACAACCACATAATAATATTCAATTAGTTATTGCCTGAAGTAACGAAAATTGTAAGAAGTTTAAGCCAACAAAAGAAATGTTAAAAAATAATTATGATAGAACATTTTTATTAGTCTAACAAATAGGTAGTTTTATTGCATTTCTTTTCTAAAACTAAACGAATTTTGATATTTTTAGTATAAGTTTTTGTACGATCTTTTCATTTAAAAATTTTCTTGGCATACGAATATTTTATAGTTGGCGTACGATACAGCTTTTTTGCACCTGGCAGCCCTGCTCAAAAAGTCAACTTTGCAAGTTTGCATTGCTCATTCATTATTATTCATTTTGTTCAGTCAGTGTTGCCATAAATACAGATTTCTCTGTATTTATACAGATTTTCGATGTGTGATACAGATTACCATTGGATACAGATTTTTATACAGAATTTTCACATTATACTGACGTAATCTGCTTAAAACGGAACATAGCAAAATAAATAACACACTCAAATGCCATCCGTAATTAAAATATTAAAGAAAAATTTAAAAATGTTGTCTGCTTCTATTTTTTATGGATAATTTATTTTTTAAGCCGTGCCGTTAATTTTTTAATATGACCATATTACTAGTTTGGAATGGAGGGAATTCCCTAACCAATATCTTTTGTATGCTCTCCAAGATACTGCGCTCTCATGATGCATTTCTCGAAAGTAATTCATATTCATATCTTACGAACTTTTAGTAGTAATTGGTACATACCTATTGATTGTGTTTTTGTGAATTTATAAATATTTAAATTAGATAACTGTGGCATCTTAAAAATCGGAAAAGTTTAATCGGAATTGGATGGAAGAGTCTTCTTATAAGGCTGGATTGTGACCGAGTCATAAAGGTGAATATTTTACTTTTTGTACAGACGCCAGCAGATCAAGCCATCAAAAACTGACAAAATTTCCCAATTGAAAATTAACATTATTACATCTATAAGTTGAAAATCTATCAAAGAAATGTGGCAGGTTGAGGTAGCTTGATGTGCTGGCCTCTGTACATTCTGTAAAACAGATCTTTCAAAAGAAACAGAACAAAGTAACTAGCCTGCATATGGTAAGTAGGTTCTGTTTTGGTTCTTTTGACCATACAGATTTTAAACAAATTCATTATAAAAAGGCATACAGATTTTATACAGATTCTAGCTGTTTCCAATACAGATAAAAGATTCAATGCATCTGGCAACACTGAGTTCAGTTTTGTTTGGCACAATTTCACAAGTAGATGTTGATAATTGGTCTAATATTTAATATTAAAATGTGTGTGCTGCACTCAGATGCGCACAGTGCTTTTTAATCGTTGTAATTGAACAAAATAAATGTTTTTATTTCCAATGTGATGTATAACTGGTTGTGGTTACCGAAGTAGTTTAATTGATAAATTTAGGTACATGAATAAAGTTTTGCATTTAAAGTAAAGTTTTTAAACAATTTAGAAAAATTAAACCGGTTCTTGCCAGAGTGAAGGAAGCAAGAACCATTATTAGTACTGTTTAATTTTTGTGCACAATGTGGACAAAGCGACTGATATTTTTTAATATTATTCTATTACACTTCGCATTCTCAGAGGATGGTAAGATTACACAAATACATTTTTATCATTAAACTTTAACACTAAGTAGGTACATTAGATAATTGTACTTTAAATCCTAGGTAACAGTGCATGTCCAATGACTATCTATTAGCTGTTTTCTGTTTTATCATACTAATTTTGTTTAGTGAATCGCCTTATGGCCTTTAGCGATATAAACACCTTTTATTTTTTTTTAATCATTAAAAGTAAAGTTTGTACTATTCTTGTTACAACTTAATTGCTGTAAAAACAGCAGCAATTATTGTATATGAAATTAAAGAGTTAAATTGGAAATGTACTCAATTACATTTTTAATATGGTGTCAATTGATTTCATGGTTACAATTATTATTGATGTGTTTGAAATATTGTAGTTGGTGAAAGCTGTATGACAAATGACCAATTATTAGAAGGTACTTGTACTGAGGTTCTCAAGTGTGAAGCTGCTATCCTGTAAGTCTTATTGCAACAAGAAATTAAATTAACAAATTTCTATGTAGTTTCCATTTTTGTTAACTTATTGAATCCTTCTATGTTTAATAAAAATGATGATACATTATTTACATGTTTTACATAAAAATTATATTGAGTATAGGTAATTACTCTTATAATATCTTGAATATAAGTAATTATTAATAACAAAATTGAAATACTTTTTTAGAGAAATTAGAAAAAAGAAATTTCATCAATTTATGAGGTGTGGCTTTAATGGGTCTGAAGAAATAGTATGTTGTCCTCATGTTACTATTAAATATGGTAAGATTGTGTAGAAATATTTATTAAGTAGGTTGTGAAAATTGTTTGATAAACTTTGCTTTAATTTAGGTGAACCTGAAAAAACAACAATAAAAGCAGAAAGAATTGCTGATAGAGGTGAGTTCCCTTTTTATTTCATATTAAGTAGGTATCTAAACATATCAGATCAACCTATTTGGTATAATTTTACTAAAGAACTGAAAATTTCATTAAATAAGTAATTTGTAATTAAATACCATATAAATAAAATTAACATACATAATTATAGAAAGAAAATCCTGACAAGAAATCATTGCAGTACTCAAGTACTGCCAGTGGTATTGTGTGAGTAAAGTATGTAGTATGATAGGTAGAGCCAACATAATATTATTTGGTAGCCTTTAAGGAAATGAGAACATACCATATAAATTCCTAACCACATTAAACATTTTAGAATGCCAGAAAATCATTGCATCAAATATTCCTGCTTTGGACTTGCATATATTGGGTGGTGAAACAGCATCTCCTGGGGAATTTCCACATATGGTAATAAACTTTACTATTTTCCTTATATTTTATTGATGTTCATTGTAATTAGCTCTTGTTTAGTCATTAGAGACCACTTCAAAGAACTCCTTTTTGAACAGAACTGGTTTTAAACAAAAATAAGATAATTTTAAAATGACATCATCATCAAGTTTCTAGTCTTATACTGTGTTAGGTAAGGTAAAGATAATGGTGAAAAATTATTTAATTTATTAATAAGTAACTGATGCCCGCAGTTTTACTTGCGCCTCCATCTACTCTACATCTATGTAATCCTTTATTGCTTATTCCATGCATACATACACTCCCGCCTTTTTCCCTTAGGGTTAGGCAAAATAACGCCACATTCATTTAACTTGTCATACACGCGTTGGTTACAAGTACGTATTACGTAACTGGCTTTCAAAATGCAAAAGTCAAAATAATTTATTCAAGATAGACTTGGTAGTACCCATGTTCAAAAATGTCATTTTTACATTAAAGACAGCCCTCAAACGCCGGCTCTTTACCGCTTCGTAGTGTTTGAGCTGGGAAATAGAAGCGGCGCAACAAACTCTATAAAACAAAATGTTAATTTTGCTTAGATTAAGTAAATATTCATTGTTTTAATATATTAGTAGGACACCGATACAATTTAATTAAGGAGGAGGCTTCCTCCTTAATTAAATTGTATCGGTGAAATTGCGCACACAAGCAATGATAAAAACGATGCATGATTACTAGGACCTCTATACCTACTTTTTTTAAAGAACTTCACTAAATTCTTATTCCCCAAAGGTAGGTAGGTATAGATATAAGTAGATATAATAATAATAATAATAAGAGATGATGATGAGATGTGGTCGCAGTGGACAATGGACTCACCCCGCTATCTTTGGCTAAAGAGAACTGGCGCAAACCCGTGGTGCTTAGTACCAACGACCGCAAGGAAGTATGGCAGAGCAAGGAGCTTCACGGACGCTTTTTCCGGGCCCTACATGGGCCCGATGTAGACCAAGTAGCGTCCGTAGCCTGGCTGCGTTTCGGTGACCTCTTTGGGGAAACCGAAGGTTTTGTCTGTGCAATTATGGATGAAGTTATACTGACGAACAACTACCGGAAGTATATCATGAAAGACGGGACGATCGACATATGTCGGGCATGCCATTGTCCCGGTGAGTCTATCAGGCATATTACTTCTGGGTGTTCTCGTCTGGCTAACGGCGAGTATTTGCACAGGCATAACCAAGTGGCCAGGATTATCCACCAGCAACTTGCTTTAAAATACGGCCTTGTGGATTCTGAGGTACCGTATTACAGGTATGCGCCCGACCCAGTTCTCGAGAATGACCATGTCACGTTGTACTGGGATCGATCTGTTATCACTGACAGGACTATTGTAGCCAATAAGCCTGATATAGTGGTAATAGATCGATCAGCGCGCCGCACAATGATTATCGATGTCACCATCCCGCATGACGAGAACCTCGTGAAGGCTGAGAAAGAGAAACAGTTAAAATATCTCAACTTAGCTCACGAGGTGGTCGCCATGTGGGATGTGGACTCGGCCATCATTGTGCCGATAGTCGTTACGGTCAATGGACTTATCGCCAAGAGCCTCGACCAACACCTCAGGAGGCTCGAGCTGGGTGGCTGGGTTAAGGGCCTGATTCAGAAGGCAGTACTCCTTGATACGGCACGTATTGTGAGGAGGTTCCTGTCTCTGGGGCCCTAACCACCGGTAGCTTGGACCCTGCTCCCGATACCAGTGGGCCTCTATTTTTTATATTTTTAAATGTTTTTGTCTTTTTTTATTTTATAATAATATTTAAAAATGTAATTAGTAAGTTTATAGACAAATAAAGGAGATAATAATAATAACCAATACCTCAGGAGGCTCTCGTTAGGCGGCTGGGTCAAGGGCCTGATCCAGAAAGCAGTACCTACTGCTGGACACGGCCCGTATTGTTAGGAGGTTCCTCTCTCTAGAGCCCTGACCGCCGCCGCGCCGGTAGCTTGGACCCTGTTCCCGATACCGGTGGGCCTCTATTTTTTATATTTTTAAATGATTTTGTCTTTATTTTATAAAAATATTTAAAAATATAATTTATAAGAAAATAGAGAGAAATAATAATAATTTTATTTCAGACAATAAATCAGTCCATATTTTTCTAAAGATACCTACAATTAAATTAAAATAATATAAATAGTAAATAACGAAATTAGCGAAATTAAGTAGTAAATGAATTAAATCATGTCAGAATCATTTAATTCATTTACTACCTGCCCCAAGCTTGATATGTGGGTGCATGTAAGGCCTGCCAGTGCTGCATGAACGGCCCGTCCAACCTGCTGGCAATAACTGAAAGGACACCGTTGCCGCTGCCCCGCACTCTACTCGCTATCGAGGTGGCCCTCTTGCGCATACTGGCATAAAAACAGTCAATGCGGACGCTCGCGAACATTCCCGATGCGCTGCAGAAGCGAGGCATCCGGAGCAGCGCCCTCAGCGCGTTGTTATACTGAACGCGGAGAGCGCTGTAGGATCTCTGCAAATATGTATATCTTATACATGCTTTTATATTATAAAACAGAGTCTCTTCCCGTTGCCTGCCCTTCCGTACGCGGAGATCTTTTAAATTACGCTTACGGATTTTGATACGGTTTTCACTATAATTTTGGTATTTTTTCTGGAAAGTTCATATGTATAACACGTGCGTGTTGTTGCCCCCGTGCGAAGACGGGGCAGGTGGGCGGCCCGCCGACGCCACTGCCGGGTCTGCGGACGAATGGTACAGTGCCCCGTAGTCCCGGCACTAAAAAGCACTAAAAGCACTAAAAGACATAAACGTAAGAAGTTAGAAAAAATAGTCAAATATTTCAAGTGTATATTTCGGCATCAGTGTGGTATTAAAACGTTAATTTAAATACCCGAGTATTCTCATACGAGGACCCATGGCAATCGTTAGTTACCACTAACGATTGCCATGGGTCCTCGTATGAGAATACGAGAATATGACTACCGTCAGAAGCATGAAAACTCCTGACCAGGTTGTCAGGAGTTTTATTCTATTCTATTTTAATTTAATACTAATTTATTCTATTTTAGAATATCGGTATTATCTATATACGGTTAGCCTGGAAGGCTTCCACTTTTGTTGGGAAAAGACTAGGAGGATTAATATAGAAATATTGATGTTAAATTTAATGAAGTTCACGCCTCACCGAAGCACACTGTTGTATAAAACATCCATCCGAGAGTTGAATTTGCATGCAAATAATATCTACTCACCTGATCATGGGCGTAGCTAGGATTTTGTTAAGGGATGGGCAGGTGTAGACAAACCAAGAATATATCTAAGTTAAATGCTGCGTGAGCAATGGGACAGGTTATCTATGTTAAAAATGAAAAACTAATCAACCAATAGATTCAACTATTCATAGAACAATCTTATAAAATACGCCTGTCAATGTGAATCAACTTTGTTTGTGAGCATTCCTGCATCTTCTGCCCCTGCCCGTACCTTGCTACGCCCTTGAATCTGATAAAATTTTAAAATATAAAAAATACTTCAGATAATATAGTAAATCAAGAAAACAGCCTTTAAACGTGATGTGGTGTATCTGCAGAAACGATGATCGTACACGAACCTTTATATAGAACCATCTCCTTAAAAAGTGTGGAGATCATAAAACATTTGAAGTCGGTTAAAAAAGAATGAACAGGTTACATGAATCCGATTAAGACCTATCCTATATTTTTACAGTACTTACTAATTAATAACAAGCTGAGTATTGCAGTCGTTTACTAATTTGTTAGAGATTTTATTATCAGTGAGAGACTCAGAGTTCATGGTGCGATACCCTGTGTGCGCAAGTCAAAGTCGCGCTCAGTTGCGGTAGACTGTTTTTGTTTATTAAACCTTGTTTTTGTAGCGGCATTGTTCTAATTATTATCTAAATGCGCTAGAATGTACAAAATGCTCTTGCCGGGTTTTTAATGATGACACCAACCACAGCAGCTGCATCGCAAATCTGCTTTTGCGATGCAGCAAAAAGCAAAAATCATAAAAAAAAACTATGTAGTCATTTTACAGCCCAATACTAATGATGCATACCTACGTTGACTAAAATGTCTTATTTATATTAGGAAACGCCGATGTCCACAATAAAATTCTATAGGTATATAAATCAATTGCTATTATGTTACTTTTGTTAGTCTAGCAAAAAATCGAAAACGACTTGACCGATTTTGATGATTGCTTTTGTGTGTATTACAGTGGGTTCCTTGATGGATTAGATTCACATTTTGATCCGATAAGTGGCCCTGAATTCGGGTTGCAGGATAGCATCTGCCGGGCGAGCTAGTATTTTAATAAAATCACAACAGATTTACAAAAACTAAAACGTATTCGGTTTTTTATTTGTCTAATGAGGTGTGGACGAACCCCTGCCGAAGAGCGTCGGACTCGGACAAGACCATCGGAATATGTGTGCGTTGGTAGCGATGTTTTTGTTTCACATGTGTCTTTCTGTGCCTAATTCCAGGTGGCCCTAGGGTATGATCGAGGAGACGGATATGAATTTGATTGCGGTGGTTCAGTGTTGTCACATACCTACGTCCTAAGCGCTGCGCATTGTGTGGATACTTTGGACAGGTAATAAAACATATAAATTAAGTTTTTAGACTGAATGACCCAGGTGACAGTTGAAACACTCGTTTTATTTTCTGTTTTGGATTAAAAAGTGCATTGACTTGAAAAGTAATTGATGACAAACAGGTTATTCCAACATTTTATTATACCAGGGAATTGGATTTAAAGGTTAAAAGGACTCGATAAAATATGATAAAATAGCTTTTTTTGTGAGTCTACAAAAAATAATTTACTGCTCACAAGGCAGATATCATAAATACTTATACTGACCCGCGCGACCAGTCTTATCGTTCTTTTATCTAGTTGCAGTAAACTACCTACATAATTATATATGTCCTTTTTTGTTGTCTACATTTTGGCAGAATAATATTTAAAAATATATTTTAGAATACAACCTACAATCATTCGCGGAGGTGTAATAGAGATCGGTGGAAAAGAGTTTAATCTTGAAACTGATGACAGAATAGCGCAAATCATATTGAGCCCAAGATATACACGGCGGGAGAAATACCATGATTTGGCTTTATTGAGGTAAGTCTAAAGATTGCGATGCTTAATATGATATTTTCGTCATTGATAGCATTTTAGAAATATGGATTTTAATACTTACAAAAGTATATTGGTATAAAAAAATATTTAAATAAAGACGTGAAATATACATAAAGCTAACGTAGTAAATTGAGTGGGTGCGAAGGGTGTGCGCCAGGGCTGCATCATGTCGCCCATAGATACTGTTCAACGCACACGGGGAGTATATCATTCGCCGCACTTGTGAAGACCGGGAAGGTGGGGTGAGCATTGGTGGGGTTATGCAGATGATACAACTCTTCTTGCTGCAAACGAGGTGGAACTGATCGCCCTGCTAGACAGGATGGAACAGGTCAGCGAAAGCATGGGCCTCTCAGTAAACCGAGCCATAGGTCAGAATTCAGGAATACGACTTAAGGAGGAGGAGTAAATTGATACTTTATGTACGCATGATGAACACTGTTTTTCGTACATCTTAGTTAACTATATTAAGTGGTTCTCGTCGAACAACAACTAAATATCAGACTTGGGCCCCTGGACTTTAAATTTAAAGAGACCATGACCCTTGGGGTTTTTTCAGCGTTTCTCCTCTAAGGTTCAATATATCTACTGTGCCAGAGGGCCAAACCGGAGGACGCAGGTTTTAATGCTACCTGTCATCGAATATTTCTTTCTGTAAATTTGTTACTATGTATGTACCTACTGTTATTTTTTTAACAAATATATGGGTTTTACTGTGTAGGGCATAATAAATCTGAATAATGAACATTGCCCAATATTGGTATTTATACTTTTTATAGGTAATTTTTAGTTAGTAAATAAACTTAGTAATAAAACTACTTTTTACGGATATTATCTCGTTATTGATATTAATAATTCTGACGTTTCAGACCCTTTACAGAGTCCATGGTCACGGGTAGACTGAGGTGGTGGGCGTCTTGATGATATAATTAGGTACTAACAGCTACCGAAACGACGGGATAATAATCCCTACTATATAATATTATAAATGCGAAAGTAACTCTGTCTGTCTGTTACGCTTTCACGTCTAAATAACTGAACTGATTTTAATGAAATTTGGTACAGAGATAGAGTTGACCTTGAGAAAGAACATAGGATAGTTTTTATCTCGGACTTTTGAAGAGTTCTCTTGGAAACGCGATATAACCGAACTCGACGCGGGCGAAGCCGCGGGCGGAAAACTAGTATCATTATAATGCGATAAAATCCGTAAAAAGTAGTTTTATTTCAATGTGTAATATTCGCGTAAGTTTCAGAAATCAATATAAACAGCGTAGTATTATAATTAAAAATATTATAATGACAACATTGTTCTTTTTAAGGTTAGAGAATCCTTTGCGTTTTTCAAGTGCTTTGAATGCAGTGTGTCTAGAAACGAGCGAGTCTGATCCAAAAATACCACTCACAATAACCGGATGGGGCAAAACTAGTAATACGAGTATGTATTTACTTTATGTTGTTATTTACATTTATTAGTTTTTTAATTTAAAATAAGATTAGGTAAGTATTTATTTTTCGTGGACCAGCTTATAACACTCTTGTGAATAGACAATCTTAGATCTAATAATAAAAAAAATGTTTACCTAAAGTCCGTCTCACGTCCTTTACATTAATCAATTTCAATAAATTACTAAAACAATAAAATCAGATTCATCCTACAGGGATTAAATATTGAATTTTTGGAGAGTCTAAAACAATAGATTTTAGCAAATGGCAATATTCCGTCGTATGACAGTGGCGCCGCGTTTGTGGGACTTCTTTCGTGAGACGGACTTTACATAGGTTTTAAAATGTCAATAGAAATAATAAAAACTGGATAAGCGACGGCCAGTCCAGCGGCTACTTAAAATGTCTATGTTTATTGCACACTGCGCTAAAATTTGATAAAAAATGATTGTCGATTTAAATTTGCAGGGGACACCAGAAGCAGTATACTATTGAAAGCGAATGTGAAAACCGTGCCACGCAATAAATGTGGTGAATCTTATGTGAACTGGCGTAAACTTCCTGATGGCATCTCGCCCGACCAGATGTGTGCAGGTGATCCTGAAGGCATTAGGGACACCTGTCAGGTAAACAAATAGGTTTAATATAATCTACACATTTATAATGTAGCCGCGCGTACATTGGGTACATAGGGATATACTTAGCGAATTATCGACGGCGAAGTGCCAATAATACCTCCTATCTAAAATTTTTTGAGAAACCTGACTTTCATATACATACGACTTTGAGGTCGCTTTCCGCGTGTTTTTATGAAGGCACTTATTTGTATGTTTAACAATAACTCCAATCTACGTACAGAGGCCAACACATCAAGCTACCACAAAATGTTAAATTTCTTTAATTGATTTTCAACTTTAATATAAAACAATAAGTATCTTTTTGTATATTAGTGGTCATAGCGTCTGGTGTACCGAACCAGAAGACGCAGGTTCGAATCCTGCCCGCGGTCGTATTTTTCCTTTTCTAAATAACTTTAAAATCTTAGCATGGAAAATGCCAAAAATATACAAAAAGATAGTTAGAAGGTAAGGTGGCATCGTTCGGCATTTAACTAACTGTAAAGTAAGTTGTGTCGGTTGAAAAGCAAAAACTTGCATTTCAATAGGTGTTACTGACGTCACCATAAAGACGTAAATTCAATATGTGAAGGAAAAATTCGACATGACGGGTAGGTATCGCGGTGGCTTAGTGGTCATAGCGTCTGGTGTACCGAACCAGAAGACGCAGGTTCGAATCCTGCCCGCGGTCGTATTTTTCCTTTTCTAAATAACTTTAAAATCTTAGCATGGAAAATGCCAAAAATATACAAAAAGATAGTTAGAAGGTAAGGTGGCATCGTTCGGCATTTAACTAACTGTAAAGTAAGTTGTGTCGGTTGAAAAGCAAAAACTTGCATTTCAATAGGTGTTACTGACGTCACCATAAAGACGTAAATTCAATATGTGAAGGAAAAATTCGACATGACGGGTAGGTATCGCGGTGGCTTAGTGGTCATAGCGTCTGGTGTACCGAACCAGAAGACGCAGGTTCGAATCCTGCCCGCGGTCGTATTTTTCCTTTTCTAAATAACTTTAAAATCTTAGCATGGAAAATGCCAAAAATATACAAAAAGATAGTTAGAAGGTAAGGTGGCATCGTTCGGCATTTAACTAACTGTAAAGTAAGTTGTGTCGGTTGAAAAGCAAAAACTTGCATTTCAATAGGTGTTACTGACGTCACCATAAAGACGTAAATTCAATATGTGAAGGAAAAATTCGACATGACGGGTAGGTATCGCGGTGGCTTAGTGGTCATAGCGTCTGGTGTACCGAACCAGAAGACGCAGGTTCGAATCCTGCCCGCGGTCGTATTTTCCTTTTCTAAATAACTTTAAAACAATAAGGTTCATATTCAATTGAACAAGCTTGACCTGCTGTCGTCTGTACAACGCGACTACAACGTGTTACAAAATACCCCGTAAAAAATATAATTAATTATCAAAGCCAAAAATTAAATAGAAAGACCTACGTACCTATTTTACCTAATAATTGTCTACTTTAATAGTTTTTCTATTTTTCATTCATAAATATTTTTGTTTTCCTTTTTTTGGGGTATGTTACAGCGTTACTACGGTTCTTAAATATTGTGAATGGACTCGTTATAAGGCCCCATTTAACCTTCTTTTGGCTTTACGGGTAGTTTTGTAACACCCTGCATTTGACCGCGGAATATTTTTAAGTTTGCTCTATGTTAGTTACAAGGTATTGGCACTTCGCCATCGATATCAAGGTATTTTTTTTTTGTATACGCTGCCTCTCATTGTACGGACAGCCTATGCAATGCGAGCTCGGCTTAAACTGAAAATATATAGCTTGAAATATAGTTGTATGTAAATTGCTGGAAACAAATCAAAATAGATATGATAAATTGTACGCACCAGTGACGTATGTTGTTTCAGTTTACGACCATTTTTAATGTATATTTTTAAGGTATCCGATTTGTCAAAATTAGGTATATGAGTTCGAAAGCAATTAATCTATTGAGGAAATTGGGAAATAACATAAAAGTTGTTTTAATGTTTGTATAGGGAGACTCTGGTGGACCACTTCAAAGCACCACACCTGATGGGTTGAACAAGCTTGTGGGCGTGACGTCATTCGGTCGCGGCTGCGGCTCGCCAGTGCCCGGCGTGTACACGCGCGTCAGTCGCTACCTCAACTGGATTGAAAGTGTTGTCTGGCCCAACGAGTCCTAAACACTCAAATAAACGCTTTTCAGTAATATGCTGTTTTAATACTACCTGTTTTAAAATCTTCGGTGAACGCGTTTCTAAGCCCCCCCGGTGGCAATAGGATTTTTATATAACATATTTAGCAGTAAAATTTTTGAAAAAAAATATTATCTCCGCCGGTAGGGACTGAGGATTTTGTCATGTCCCAGTTGCCACCGGTTCGTCAATCCCCCGGTGGCGAATCTATACTTAATAACAAAAAGCTGAAGTTTGTTTGATTGAAAACGCTAATATCAAGAACTACTTCAGTACGTTCGAATTGAGAAACAATTGAAAAAATATTTTTGTGTTGCATAGTCCATTTAGCGAGGAGGATAGTCCATTTAGCGAGGAATGTGTGATGTGATTTATATGGGCTATATAACCCGTCGCACGACGATACCATATCAGAGGAACATTTGCGTAGGTCACATAAAAAAAGGCTCAAAGCCACCAGACTGTTCAAAGCTAAGTATGTATATTTAGCCTACAAAGTACTCACATTTACATTTTATTGAGTTAAAGTATTAAATAATAAGAAAAATATATATATATAATCACAGTAACGATTTCAGTAATATCTGATAAATTAAAAAACATTATTGTCAGACTTACATGAGAGCAATGCAGTTTGATGTGTACTATTTAAATTAATACAGTCTACTAAACAGAAAAGGAAAAATAATAATTAAAGAGATTGCCATTGACAGTAAGAGCTGACCAGCCCCGACAGACGCCACCCGTTCACGAGTATGACGTGTGTATCGCCGTCGTTTGACTCAACCATGTTGTAGGGAATAAAACGACCCGACACACAACGCCACCATCAGCAGGACATTTTAGTGAGCATGACAAGCTCAGACCGCTAGGCAACTGATGGGCACAATGTAATTTTAAGTCGTTATAATGCATATCAATATATGCAACATCAATGGCTGTACGACTCTCATACTTTATATCATCACGCTACGACCGATAGGAGCTCAGCATAAAGGAAAAAAGGCGAATGACGCCGCGGGGGGCAGCTAGCAGGATATTTTTTTTTTAGTAAAATCTCAGATGGCAACGCTGGTGTTGGCGAGTGTGACTAAACGCAACGTAACAACCTGACGTTAATATACCTGTGTAGATAATATGACCTAAAACACCCGAGCAAGGGCAAAGAAAAAAAACAGCAAGTTTAGGAAAAAAGTATAACTTTATTAGTTAACACAATATAAATGCAGGAAGTCTCCGCTTCTACAGTATTTTTAAACATGAAACAACACCAATAAAATTGCTTAAATATTCAATTAGCAAGCTTTTTTTTTTTTCAAAAATAATAGGTATACTTAATGATAAAAATTACATTATGTAGATCCACACGTACAATAAATGTGATGTATATTTGTAATAAAGGTCAAACCGGTATGGTCATTGCGTCTAAAACATAAAATTAGGTGCGTACCTTACCTACTATATTTATCGTGTAGGTACAGAAGGTACCTACAATATAACTGTGCCTTTGAAGTTGTACGAAAGTGGCTGCGCAATGGTGAATTTTACGATAAAATTTTGTGAAGACAATTGTGTAGTAAATGTTTCGCATTTGTGATTAAAAAAGAATCCTTACAAACAGAATGAAACTATCACTAACATTCGACATAGACAGTGAGTCTCATCCCCACAAGGAAAAAGGGTTTTCATTACAACTTTAAATACCTACATATTTTTGTACAATAACCCTTGCGTGGCCGTTCGGAAAGGCCAACTTTAGAAAGGCACAGTTTTAGTGTCAGTATCTACCGAAGGAAAAAACTTGTTATAAAACCGTTTTACTAATATAGCTACTTAAAAGAATAATTGGATAAATACTACATGAAAGTAATGGACAGCAAAAAAGTAGCTAAAAGAAGTGACAGATAGGATATCTATGTAAGATTGGAAAAACCGAGAAAAACAGTACATAGGACAGGAATAACTAGAATAATAATAATATTGTTAAAAAAATATACGTAGGGGTCCACATACGTATTACGTTTCACGTTATGGGGGAAAAGGGGAGTACTGTTTTAATTTAATTAGTTCTACATTTAAAATTCCGTAAGTTGTGACACAGAGGGAGGGTGTCATACACATGTCAACGCCTTGTAATAATTCGTGTTCGTGTGACGTAATAATTATGTGGATGGCTCCATAAAGGTCTGACAATTAAATCATTCAAAAATGGTTAGTTTTTTTTAAATTTGGTAGAAAAAAGATACAGAGTACAGGAAATGCTTAAAGTATATCGCGAATATTAAAATTAACCATGTTGTTCTGTTCTGACCACGCTGGAAAACTAGATCCATCCATTTCTGGTGCGTGGGAATTATCAGAAATGAGAGTATGATCAGTGCCACCTATGGCCGCTCCACAGTCCGCACATCTACTCACTTGGTTAGCTCCACCGCATTCACCAATGCAATAGAAATGACCGTTTGGACATTTAAACCAGCGCCCAGCTTTTAAGCCAATAGCTTCAACAATTAATTTCCGTTCGTATTTAGATAAAACACCACTTGATTTTACTGTAGTTTGCAGTTGTTTAATGGACTCCAGGGCTTCATCTTCATTAAATCTCCACAACGTGAAGACAGCTGCATGGGCAGCTTTGATATGTTCTGTGACTTTTGGATCGCCTTTTGAACCATTAGCGACATTAAGTACTTGAGAAAACTGGACTATAACATTTAACCGTTTAATCTCATAACCGATATCTTGTTGTTGCTGCACACTAAGCTTTACAGGTATCCTGGATTTTGCCTTTATCTTGAGCACATTGAGAATAATTTTAATATGTTTTTGCAACTCATTCATTAAGGTTGTCGTTTCTGGTGTTTGCGTTCGATATTTATGCCAACATTCTACAATCATTTCAAATATATTGAAGTATACGCATTCCATTTCCACTTGTAAAAGTGACACTTTTTTTTGTGAACGGATGAGATTTTCAAAATTTACGTACGTAGTATTTAAGTCCTTATAACCTGAAAAACAAACTAATTTAATAAGCACCAAAAAGTATGGTAAACACTATGGGTAAGAATCTCATGGCGGTTTCAAATTGTGGATACTTATTGACCATATCAAACGCTAGCAAATATACCCTTTGCCTCTGAGTAGTGGAAGTACCAACTTATCTATGCCTTTGCCTCTAATGAAGTTCTCAGATAAACGTATAATAAGTATTATGCAACATACCAGAGCAGAGAGAAATAATCATCAAACAAAACAACAACAATGATAGGTATACCTATACTCTGCATATCTGCATGTCTAGTTTACGTTGTGGCACAAATAAATATTGTCCCAAAAATGTGAATTGATTTTTATATAAATGTATAGGTTTAAAATACAAACCATTCAAAAGTTTTACATATTTAGGTAAAAACGCTGATAGTTTGGAGCGTAATTGGATCAGCTTCTTATTAATTTGGTCATGTGTCCCATAAACTCGTTCCTTAATGGGATTTATCTCATTTTTGAACATGTTATTCACAGAGTCTTTGTATCTGTTGGTGTTCACGATAGGCTTACGACAGTAAGGACACACGCGTATTTTAATATCTTCCTGATCAGCAAGCATTAGTGAATCCATAGTTTCAACCTCCAAAACATGACCACAATCTTGGAGCACAATAAACCTGAAATATTAGAAAAAAAATTGGTTTTAAATCGTTCCTAAGGAAGGTTGTGTGCAAAAATAAATATTTTCTTTCTTTCCTGGAAGGTTAGGCCTTCGGAGATGATTTTCTGTATATAAACCCGGTAGGACCTTATGTCACATGTAATGAACGCGTCTATCGCCATTAACCGGCCACAAATCTACCTGAAAACCTGTTAACACTGCCTGACCTGGGAATCAAACCCAACACCTCACACCAACTTGCCGCGTGCTTACGGCCAAATTAAATGTTGATACAACACATTGTGTCACAAACACAAAATTGGAGCAACTGATACGATAATTATTGACGAATTTTGACAATAAAGCAATTTAGGTAAAACGAGTATTTCAAGGTTTGTGTGTAGAAAAAGAAGAAGTTTCTCTGAAGGTACAACTACGTGTGTTTGAAGTATCTGTCAAATCAATTAAACGCCATACTGTCACAATATGACGATAACTTTATTGTCGATCATCCTGCTGATTTCATATTTATAATAACAGTGTTATGATGAGGTAAGTTAGAAACAAAAAATGACTTCTCAAGGCGACACACACCCCAAATACTCATAAATGAAACGCATTTGGAATGGGCCGACGCGACGTGATACTTGTCAACCACTACTACGATCCATAAATAAAACCTTAGCTTGGTAAAGAACGTTTAGCGCTTTTTAAAATAGTTGAAACGTGTCTCACTTGTCGTCATCGTCGTAGTCGTAGCCGAGGAAATCGGTGGGGAAGGTCTCGGGGCGACAAACTCTGCACACGATAGGGCAGGGCTCGCCACAGAGCCCGCGGCAGGCGTGGCCACACGCTAGGCGGCGCGGGCAGTGCTCCGAGCACGCTGCGCGGTCGCACGGCTCGCCACAGCGCCGCGTGCATTTACCGTGAATGCACCTTCGACTGCATTTCTCCTTTAAGTCATAGCACATCATGGACATTTCATTCGTTTAGCAATGAGGTATCGAACGTTCTGAGGGGAGAATGGCCTTTTTTTTCAAACATAGCAAGGGACGGGGGCACGCAAATCTAATATCTGTGGAAGTTCTGTACGTAGGTAGTAGGTTACTATTACTTTATCAGTATATACATGTATCACAGAAAACGATTTTAAATTATTTCGCACTTTTTGTATCTAAAGTTGAGGCTTTAGATTAAAAAGTGCGAAATAATTTCTATTTATTAATTATTTTAATTTCTGATTATTGTTTATTTATTATTAAATGGAAATAAGTAAGTAAACGTTTTAAAATTCCTGAATACCTGACAGGGCACGCAAGGTTCGCCACATATTTTCTTGCAACGTGAATGCTGACACCTAACCTCGCAGTGTATTTTGCATGGCGGGCAAATTTGGTTACATGGTTCTTGACATCTAAAAACATCGAGAAAGTAGTAATCACGGTATGTGTGACTTGAAGTCCAAAATTGTTTTAGTGTTATCTAATTTTATTTACATAATTGATGGAGATTGATAGAAAAATCTATAGAACAACTAGCTGACCCCGAAAACGTTGTTTTGCCATAAAAAAAATTTTAGGGGTATGAAAAATAGATGTTGGCCTATTCTCAGACCTCCCCGATAAGCACAAAAAATTTCATCAAAATCGGTCAAGCCGTTTCGGAGGAGTATGGCAACGAAAACTGTGACACGAGAATTTTATATATTAGATAAATAATATAGGTAATATTTCTACATTCAGAAGGTCAAAGACGACTTGCGCTAGACCAATATTCGAATTATTCAATGGTTTTCGTGCTTACTGGTGTCCGCAAATATTGTCTTGATTGCAGGTCTGCTGGCAGGGCACGTGCAGGCGGCCCTGCTGGCACGCCGCGCACGTCCCGCTGCACAGGTGCTCGCACGCCAGCGTCACGCTGCATTTAGCCTGGCAATACTGCGGCAACTGTTCCAGCTTCAACTCACCTTAAAATTTAGTTAATTAGCGAGTCTACACTTAATGAAAGATTATAATATGTCATTTTCATCAAGTGTAGATTCGAACAACCATTCAAATAGTAGGTAGGTATTTAATTAGGTAAAGTATTACACTTGTCACGCGGCTTGATTGTAAAGCAAACAGCACGTGGCTACAGACATAAACAAACACCGCCCTTTGGGACAGTTACGAATTTCCGATGTTAGCAAGTTCTTACCTTTAGCGTATGAAGCTGCTGCACTGCACGGCAGCCTGACGCTGTGACCACATGGAGACTGTATCTCGGTAGCCACGAGTTCTATGCACTTTGATGGGTCACATTGGACACCACATGGGCCCGTACAAGAATGCCCACATGAAAGCTTCCGCGTACATTTCGCAGTGCAGAGGGCTCGCGTGGGAGTTATCATACATTCCACTTTAATTTTGTGATTACATTCTGGTATTAGTTTCTCAACCTAAAATTTAAGAAGTGTTTGGTAAATTATATGTTTCTAGTCAAAATAATTTACAGTTTAGTAAAAACTGGAAAGTTTGAAGTCAGTGTTTACAATGCTTCAATTTAACAGAGAATAAAAATTTGTACAGAGTGTAATTACGGACTTGTCCAAATATTATATGATGGATACCTTACTTAAAACAGGAATTGACGTGAATTTACGAGAGAATTTCCAAAGTGTGTTGGTGTAAATATATACCTATACAGTAAGAATATAATTATACTTGTCTATGTATAGTGTCCTGGCATTATCTATACTGTCTCGGATTAATGTATAGGTATTGCATATACATACCATTTGTGTACAATTTCCGCAAACTTCAGAACACTTCTTCTTGCAAAAATGTCCGCAGGGCATGGTACGTGCGCATTTCTTAGTACAGGCAATCTCGTCAATTATCTTGCAGCATGCTACGCGATCCACGTGCTTACAAGTTGATCTTTTCTTCGAAACCTTAACATAATGATTTATTTCGTCAGGTTATTAAGTAGGTACATGTTTCCGAGGACCGATTAACCTAAAGGTAAAGTAAGCAATTGCCTTTGGGCCATGTCACTTAGGGCAGGTTCAGAGAAAAATGAGTTTTTAGGAAGGTATAAACACAGGAGAGATAATTACACTACCTCTACGTGGTTTATAGCGATGGCAACCACTAGGAACGGAATGGACTGACTGAAATTTAGCTCAGATTACTAACCGACCTAAAAGATATCGTACGTAACCTAACCTACTGCAAAAGATAGGTAAGTACCTAGTTTTTCATCTTAATTTAACATTGCCGTTGAAAACCATTGCGATAAGTAAAGAATAAATGTAAGTACCTGGACGTGACATTCATCGCATTGTTCATAGCATTTCTTTTGGCATTGATGTTCACCTCGATCCCCTATCAGTTCAGCAGTACAACCCGCTTTCGCTCGAGCACAGGCTTTCATACACGAATACTAAAATTAATTGAAGATACATACATTAATATAACCTATAATTAAAAATATAATAATTATATCACAATTATGATCATTCTGACCATGACAGTAAGCTGCCATGGTCAGAATAAAAAGTAAAAAAAAAAAGTATTTGATAGCTTGACCTGCTGTAGGTAGACGCCAGCAGGTCAAGCTATCCAAAACTTTCAAATTTTCCCAATTGAATATGAACCTTATTGTTTTGTATTAAAGTTGAAAAGCCATCAAAGAAGTTTGAAAGATTGGGGTAGCTTGATGTGCTGGCCGCTGTACCTACATTAGATATTATTAATTGTTCGTTTCTTTTTTATGGTAAGTAGGTAGGCATTTCCAAAGATTATATCAGTAGAAGGTACGTATACATATATGTATAAATTTGGTTTTGTAGAAAGGAATCGCAGCTATAAACCACGCTGATCACTCGATCTGCATGGTCAAGCAGCGATCGCAGCGGTCAGTTGATGGATTGGTGATCATTCTTAGCAGCTGTCGATCTCGGTGTCATACAAACGCCTATGACAATCGTTAGTGGAAGCCCAAAAAAGCTAACAATCATTTATCCTTAAAATGTCCAGAAATTGGGTTGCGCAAGTCTACTGACAGTTACTTCAAAGAACTTAGGTACTGATATTCAGCCGCATCAAAGGAAAAGACTAGCATGACGTTGATGATAAAAAATAGGATGATTTTGAATACTAATGGTAAGATTAAAAAATACTGACAGTTTCATGGTTCGGATCTTCAGTCACATGGCAGCGGCGGGCGCAGACATGGCCGCATGTATCCAAGCGGTACACACATGGCTCGAAGCATTTCACCTTATTTATATCTAAGTAACAACATTTCTCCGCCTGTAATACAAATAGGTACGTAATTTAATTCAGTTTTTTCGCTAATCTTACAAATCATTTACTGTCTCATTGTTTAGTGGTAGGTGTGATGGTGAGCTGGACCTTGGGTTTGATTTCCAGGTCAAACAGTTCTTCTTTTAGTTTTTACTACTCACTACCTAGATACTACTGAAACAATAAAGTAGCAATAAAATATTTTTACCTACAAGTAACAATTCGAATGATTTTCTTCCTCGATATTGATTGCATTTTATGGAATATTTCTCCTGTCATAAATTATATTATTGTGTATTCATAAAGGTATCTCTATAATTCATGCTCGCACTCTTTAGTGTGAGCTTATCATATCTTACTTAGGACATCCTCGCAATGGACCTACCTTATGTCCACAATTTGGTAAAGGAACATCAATTTTAGTAAAACACTTGTTATTCGGGTCCCCGGGTTCGCGACAGCAATACACATTCATGTCGTGGCCGCAAGGTAGAGTTTTCAATACGAGAACTTTGCAAGGCTCACATGGTTCCTGACATTTCAACGGACATACGTGTCCTAAGTCGCATATAACTCTACAAAAAAAAGCCTCGTATTAGTGTTTGTGTATGTAGACAGATGCAAAATTAAACCACCCGTATAAATTAGATACAGACGCCAGCAGGTCAAGCTATCCAAAACTGTCAAAATTTCCCGATTGAACATGAACCTTATTACATCGTGTGAAAGTTAAAAATCTATCAAAGAAATTTGACAGATTGGGGTAGCTTGATGTGCTGGGCTACTTGACAGTGATGGATTTGTGGGGTTGAGGACCAATATCTATTCCTCGGTGTTACAGTGAGCCCCGTCGAACTGGTGACTCTACAACTGGTCGCAATGACCTTTCACAATTGGCCTGAATGCCTACCGGAAGGCTCAATGCCGTTTCACTATACCGCTCAATCGGCTTATACCTTCGACTTGGCCGAGACTTCGAGAGACGCATACTCGCTGCGCTGCATTAATCCACAATAGCTTTCCTCAATAGCTTATTGCTTCATTCAAGCAGAGGGAGACATAGAACAGCTCTCCCCCTGAACTCTGTCTGAACTGTGTAGAAACGGACTCCCCATAAGCAATAATGTTATAAGTATGGTACCGCAACCAACCCAAAGGGCACCTAATTACATCAGAACATCATAGTCCGTATATTACATATGATGACTATGATGGTTCTGCGTTAATATAATTAAACCATTAAATGTAAATGTATTGGAAAAATATTTTACGTATGTACAACATGCGTATATTAATTAATTAATTTTTTTAGAATGCGTGTTCTAAATGTGTAATTCTGTAATCATATAGGTAGATACTTGTGTGTACGCGTGGAGGATTATAATGTCAGCGGTGGCAAGCAGTCGCTTGCTAACCACCTTGTGTTAGCTGTAAATAAATGATAATACTGACTATAATATATTATTTCATTTATCGCCCATAGTACAGTACCTAAAGATTCTATCTAATAAGTTCTTCATCTGAACCGTGTTGACTAAGGAGAGAGTTGATGTTAACTAAAGAGAGAGTGCGTATTTTGAGAGGTTGTGTATGTGGGTAATATCCGGAACCACTACACCTATTTAAAAAAAA
This sequence comes from Acronicta alni, assembly GCA_964056405.1. Classification (NCBI taxonomy): domain Eukaryota; kingdom Metazoa; phylum Arthropoda; class Insecta; order Lepidoptera; family Noctuidae; genus Acronicta; species Acronicta alni. Next base: position 6,482,022 of record OZ043927.1, on the reverse strand, counting down.
ATCATTTGAAAGTTATGTTATCCCACATGGGCATAGGCTATGAGTATACCATTTTGGAATTGAGAATAAACCTAGATTCACTGAATTAATTAAACAGCTCATCCAATATAAAATATTATGCAGAAAGCTAGACGGACTCTTGCGGGATACATAAATGTAGGTGCTTACTTAGTGGTTTAAAAAACAATGCGGCTCCAAAAAAGTACCTCATTTCTTTTTACGAGTATGTTTTAGGATGGAATAACAATTAGGTTTACCTTTCGCATTTCACAGAACATTTAGTGTTAACATGATTACGGTCATATCCATGACAGTAAAGTAAACACTGGTGACCACAATCGTATTGGTAGTTGCATTTCTCGAAGCATCCTCCTTCTGGTGGTAACTTATTGAAATCTTCTGGACATGTGATCTGCAAATAAATGCGAAACTGTAAACAAACCACACTACTCTACGTCTCAAAATATTGCTAAAGTGCAAAATAAAGTGTATTTTGCTGTTCCTATGTAAAAAAATTCAGTAGGTACTAAGGATCCGTACACAACACAGCCAAACCAAAACTTTTAGGTACTACGTACACAGCGGTGCGATACGTCTTTGCTACATTGTAAAACGATGTCGCTTATAGGTTTAGGTTTAAAGAAACTTTATTCTCAATAAAAACATAATGTCACTTACTTGAGAACAATACTAAAATCTTAAAACTACCATAAGTTTGTCGTCGTCAGTTACAAATTAGAATAAGTAATTAGGTACCCATCCAATGCATTCATTTCTCCAAAGGAGATTGGTGTGCGGCATATATATGTAGGTAGGTACGCAATTTTTTTTCTGCGTGTTTTTTTGTCATCATCATCAACCCATATACTGTCCCACTGCTGGGCACGGGTCTGCTCTCATATTGAGAGGGATTAGGCTATAGTCCACCACGCTGGCCTACTGGCAAGACTTTACACACCGTCGCAAAAGCATGCAGGTTTGCTCACGATGTTTTCCTTTACCGTTTAAGCGAGTAATAATTAAGTATTAATAAGCACAAGAATTCGAAAAGTCAGAGGTGCATGCCTTCGAAGTCGAGACCTTTGACTCGGCAGTCCAATGGTCGTATCACTTATGTATCACTGCTTTTTTAGTAAAAAGTCAAGTATCTAGTACTAACCGTTGTGATCTGATCTGGATGATTTTGACATTTCAGTTTTAATCGTGTTCCCAAGGATCCATTACTTTCCAAAGTATACGATATTTTTTTCCATAATTCAGATTTTTCTTTCAACATGTTGATATTACCAAATATATAAAATCCTGCAGAATATGAAAGAGAATATAAACAAAATGATACTTTGTACACATATATAATAGGTGCGCTATTCGAATTCAGCAGTAGATATGGTTTAACAAGTCCATTTTACCCCCTGGTCTACTATAATAGGAATAGCAGACGGCAGAGAAGGCATTCCCATAATTACAATGTTTACCGTTTTCGATATGTTTCTCGTTACACTTTTTTTTATAACATAAAAACACACCCACCTGTGGTCCCATGTTATAGGGGGCGAGCCAATTGTCATACCGGGCACAAATTCAAACTCCCGAGCTGCTACTGAGAATTTTATAGAACAACCTACTGACACTGCTCAACCTTACGTTAAATAGCGTGGTTAGGAGATCAGTCCCGGCTGTCGTGCGAACTCCTATGACAATCGTTAGACCACTAACGATTCAGTTGTCAGGCTTTTTGGGCTTCTGACTACCAAGTCAGAAGCCCAAAAAGCCTGACAACTGACTGGTTAGAGGATAGACTTATCCTCAGGATATCGGTAGGTATTACCCAGAAATTAGCTGTCGGAGGTCTAATGGCAGTCGCTTCGAAATAAAAAAAAAAATTTCTATTTCTTCGCGTAAAATACTGATATTCAGGCGCATCTGGTTAGACTGGAAGCCGGCCCGCCCGAACATACCTAATCGGGAAAAAGGCTCAGAGGATGATGTTTAAGTTAGATAACTGTAGTACCTACCTAGGTACTGTGACCATACCTTCTTTAGCCCGCGAGAGTGCGACGCAAATCCTGTTCTCTATTCCGAGAAACCCAATGTTATTTTCTGGGTTATTCCTCACAAGTGACAAAATAATAATTTTGGATTCCTCTCCTTGGTAGTTATCAACAACTGTCATTTTAACTTGAGCTAAAGTAGGATAATTCTGACGTTCCTGCCAAGCAAAAATAGGTGTTCATTTAACATTGATTTGTGAACCTATCATAGCAAAGTAATCTTGAGCTGGTGAAGCCTATTTCTACTTACTTTCCTCATGTAAAACATTTGACCAGAATATGCAGCAAGAATTGTTATGTCATCGGGGGAGTACCCTTGTTGCATGAGGTAATGTGCCAAAGCGAGCGTCATGTCCGCTTCTTTGTGATTTGCTTTGCTACTACCATCTTTAATTTCCTAAAAATAAATAAAATTTTACACTTCAAATAATATTCTGAGTATTTAAGTTTTACAAGATGAAAAAGGCATTATTTTTTTAACAATACCTCTTCTTTAAACTCATGTGTGAAAAAGTATAAATTTTTATCAATTCCAGCTACATCGTTGAATGTTTCGACAGATGGGTGGTTGATTAGGTCAGGATATATGTGTGGCGCGATGAGCGCGGCGATCTCTGGTCGCATGCGGTGCTGCACATTCAGTCGCCGGCTGTGGATACCGTTAGTGATCATGCGCTCAAATAGAGACACTTCGATATTGTATTGCTTAGCTAGTTTTATGTGGGCTGCCGATGGACGCAATTGCTGATGATCGCCTGTAAACAAATGTTAAAATTTTAGGTAAATAGTAAGGATCTTTCCGTCAAAGCTCTGTAACCTAACCACGAGTTTAGTGAACCCGTCTCTGGCATTTTTTATCTATAGAAAACCCTGTAGCCGTCACCTGAGGACCTAAAACTAAAACTTACGAAAATCAGATGATCTTGTTCCATACATTTCTGTTCACTCAACTGGAAGGAATTAGTTTCTTTTTTCAAGCGATCCGATAATTTCGCGATTCCGCGATTCATTTATTTAAAAAATAAGGGAATATATTATCAAATTATATTACATTTACATACCGATTAGAATGAGATGTTGACAGTCGGTGGTAAGTGAAGTAATTATGTGCTGTTCCAAAACTTCTGCAGCTTCTTCCACTATCACTGTCAAAATTAAGACAAAAATGCAGTTAGTACAGAGGCCAGCACATCAAGCTACCACAATCTGTCAAATTTCTTTAATAGATTATCAACTTTAATACAAAGGAATAAGGTTCATTTTTAATTGGGAAAATTTGACAGTTTTGGATAGCTTGACCTGCTGGCGTCTGTACATTAGTAGAAACAGATAACTGATATTATAAATCACTAGAGTCTGTGTGTAGGTAAATAAATAATATATACAGGCGAGTTCTTTTCCAGGTAGATATCTAAATAATCCATACCTACTAATATTTACTAATATAACTATTGTCTATTTCATTTGATTTGAAATTTGGTTCAGAGATAGATTAGACCTTTGAGAACTACATGTTTGTTTCAAAAAGCCCTTTCTAATGCGGGTGACACTGCGAGCACCAGTTAGTATCAATATGACGCGATATAATCAATAAAAGTAGTCTTATTTCAATGAAAAAATAATATAATTACCAATTTTTGGTCCAATTGCTTGCAAGAGCTTTCGCATTCTTGCTGCACCACTCGTAGTCATTCCTAAGACTCTAACACCATTATCCTTTAACAGTTCCACGTCCATCATCATCCTAGCTTCTTCGTATGCTGTTAGTGCAGGTGTCACCGATTCCTGAAATAGTAGATGACCCACTCAAAGTATTTTTTATTTATATTTATTTTTGTAAACACTCATTATTAATTTTCTGTAGCTATACTCTCAACGGAAGTATACCTATATCAACATAGGCGCAACACAATGTAGGTATAAATTTCTAGTTGGGTTAGTCACTATTGCTAGTGGCGTCCCACAAGGTTCTCTTTTAGGACCTTTACTTTTTGAAATCTTTGTAAATGACACCGGCGAGTGTTTACATCGCGCCTTACTTTGTTACGCGGCTGACATGAAGATATTTCTATCTATTTCATCACAAGCGGATGTTCAGGCCCTACAGACTGAATTATCGCGCCTTGATGATTAATGCACCAAACATAAGCTTGAACTCAATCCATTAAAATGCTCCGTTGTTTCCTTTACTACGAAAAATACCAATGTCTCATCGGAATATACTTTGAGAGGATACAAACTATACAAGTATCACAAAGTCCGTGATCTTGGTATATTGTATGATTCCGAATGACTTTTCGATGAGAACGTGGACAATATTGTAAAGAAAGCGTCTCAAGCACTTGGGTTCGTAATGCGAACATCAATTTGTTTCAAGGACGCTAAGAGACGTATAAAATACTATATTGTGCAAATGCACAATATAGTATTTTATACTGCGAACAAATGTTCGCAGTATTCTGGAATACGGGTCACAAGTATGGAACCCAAGATATGATAAATATTATAGGTACTCAGATTATAAAATGTCTAAAAAAGTTCATCAGATACCTACCTACCTATGCTATCGGATCAAATATCAGAAGTCAGGATTACTTAAAAATATGTGCAAAGTTTCACCTTCTTCCGCTGGTTAAGCGACGAGAAATAGCTGATATTGTTTATTTGATAAAAAAAATATTTCTAAAATTGATTGCCCGGAACTTCTTGGTAAAATAGGTTTTAATGTCCACGTAAAATCTGTGCGACGTCATGGCCCCTGCGTTATCAAATTACCGATAAATAAATAATAGGTACAGTTACATACCTGCAAGCGACCAATCTTCTCATTCATTTCAACGAATAAATTCCTTATCCACATGAAATACAAACACCATCGATTTTCTAATGATATTGCTGAAAATTTCGTTTTTGCATTTATGTTAAGACGAACTTCACGATACCTATATTTCTCCATATCCTGAAATAGTTACGCAAAACATCTCATTATTACTAAGTCCACTGTAAGTATTACTATTATGATATAGGTACCGTCTAACTCGTCTCTTTATATTTTTTTAAAGAATTGCATAGTGCATAAACCGCGGGTGCGTTCATTCAAATATTTTTAAAGTGCGGGGATCGAACCCACATTATGTAGCGCAGAAGCCGAACGCTCAACCGCTACGCCAGTCATAACGATTAGCCAACCACTAGTGAAGCTACTAGTTACAAACGTGAGTCCGAAACTTTATTACATAAACGAATTATTATCATTCATATTGACTTAGGTCATGCAAAATATTAAATTATATGAAATAAACTCATATGTAGCTCTCACTTTACTACCAATAGGTTTAGGTTGTTATGTAATATGCCGCAAGTGTTATAGACGGAATAATACGCTTGGTAGAAAAACTTACTTGATATAAATTGATCTTAGAATCAAGGTTTTGTATTGTTTTTTCTAATTCATATCTCTCATCATGATCACGACTATTTTCATAAAATGATAGTAACTTTCTGATTTCAAGTTTCGCACGGCTTAATAAAAATGTTGCATTATTTTCTATATATAAGTCCAATCTATTTTTCTTTTCATTCACTCCTCTCTCGTCATCCAAAACCATTTCTGTCCTCTTTTCATCGATGTATTCTTCGTTGATATTTAATGTGCCATAATCGGCCACACAATCATTAAAATGTCTATAATAATCTGAACGGAATTGAAACAACCAATAGTTTAAAGGATCTTGGATAGCAATGTTCATACTATCATAATAATTAGTGAGTAGATCTACTTCAGGAATGTCTGAAAGGTGCTCGTAAGTCACAACCCCGTTGTTCAAAATATCAAGAAACGTTAGTGATTCCTGAAGTTCTTCAATTGAATTTCTTAAGATAATTTTGTGTTCAAAGAAAAAATTTGAACGACAAGCTTGACGTCGTAAGTTTGCTAAATTAAACTCCTCCATAGCATTGTTACGGGACTGACTGCCGATGCGCACTATGGATTTAGTGATTTTCGAGATTGCTTCAAGAAATTGATCTAAGGCATGATTGGTATAACATATAATTAGCATAAGGCAGTTTGTGTTCGATTTAACATTTCGCAACAACGTTTTTGCCACATTTATAGCGATGTAAGTTTTTCCCGTGCCTGGTGGACCTTGTATAACAGCAAACTCGTTTGTGAGCGCTAACCGATAGGCATCATACTGACTTTCGTTAAAATTGAGGTCTTCTTTCCGTGGCCACGTCTCAGGTTCCAAAACCTTAAATTTTATTGGCTTAATTTCACCATCTTCATCATCGCTATGTATGTGTTCGCTTTCGTTGTCACTTTCGGAATCTGTCTGATACCTTAATTCTAATTCCTCATGTAACTGTAGTATTTTTTCATCACCAATAACATACTTTTTGTCGGGATTTATATAAGCAGGATGTTTCGTGGTAGACTGGAAAGGATTACAGATCAATATAAGGTAATGTTATCATTATCAAAGTTGTTTTAACATTTTACTACTACTATTTAGTTAAACTTATATTTAATCGTAAAAACAAAAAACTACCTACTCCCTGTAGGTAGTTATTTATTTTTATCACCGAAATGAAAGATTTATCAGCGAATATATAATATTTAGGTATTTATTTTGGATTGTAAATAAGTAATACTTACATCAACTTTGACTATATATTGCTGCATAGCCAAATGCTGTGGAAATGTGGGCTCTTGTAGAGCTTTCAATACGTGGTAATAAGGTTCAAAATAAACTTCACTCTCTAACATAGTGTACGTCTCTTCGTTATAGATACTATTACTTATATGTGTGTCAATTATTGAAACAGGCAGCTGGAATAAAATTAAACTGGTGTTATTAACTATGATGCAAGTCTGAAATATAAATTGTTTGAAAATATGTACATAAAAACGTTATGGCAGTCTGCCTCACAAGACAGTAGATTTTATTTCTTCGATGTGCTTTATAGGAACTACTAAGTTGATTTCAATCTTCGAATAGGTATATATAATTTGTAATTTTGTATTCCACGAATTAAGTTTAAGTAGACGCTATACCACTTACCTTACCCGACGACAGAAGATTCACGTTGCGATCAAGAATTGTAGCAGCTATGAAACTGTTACAATGATCTTTTGTAAATAACAATAACGAACCGAAAAGGAACCTCTTGTTGTGTGCCCAATTAATTTTATGGAAATTTCTGTTGCTTGACATATCGATCTGTACGATGGCACCGACCTTCAAGTTGTCTACATAAGGGCAGACAAATCTGACATCATGGAATATTCTAAAAGAAAAACAGGAACTAAATAGATCAGTTTATTACCTTTACCAATATAAAATGTGAAACAAAACACCAACAAAGAAATTAGCTCCAGGTAGATAAACTACCTGTATAAGTACGCTCTATTAGATTTATGTTATATATTATGTAAGTATACCTGAATCTTAACTTACCGTACGTGATCGTATTTTTTCTTATTGGGATCCGCCAAAAACTGATCTACAAAGAAAAATCATTGTTTTAATGTATTTAACAACTTATACACTCCAAAAAAGTGTAGGAAAATAGTTATTTAGAAAAGGAAAAATTCGACCGCGGGCAGGATTCGAACCTGCGTCTTCTGGTACTTAGCATGGAAAATGCCAAAAATATACAAAAAGATAGTGTAGGAAAATATTTATTGCCAACGGATATTATTATTTCCAGTCTATCTGATATTTGAGTTTGTGTAGGTATTAGAGCGCCGTCGATACTGAAGAAATCTTCCGCACCGGCGAAACACCACCGGTGCCACCAACAATAATTATTATGGTAAACTAGGTATTAACTGTATGTCAGTAAATCCCGTTGGGAATACGTTATTGTGTTTTTTACTTTTCAATCCCAGTAACACTACAAGTAGATCATTAACCTCGTACCTACTAAATATAGGAAGGAACACACACCTCTCATCATGATCGGAAGTTATACTACCTACAATATTCTAGTAATCTCTATAATAAATACAAATTACAAGCATACTTACGTATGCCTTCTCTGAATGGTCCAAAGCAATCTTCTCGCAGCAACCGGAACTGCACGTCTAAGTAGTGTTCCACATCTTGGTACCCCCCCTCGACAATGTTCGGTCGCAGGAACGGCTTGGAACCTAAAAGGTCTTCTCTAGTTGGAACTACACTCAGCTCACGGAAATTTTCTGGTGGTTGCATGTCTTGATCGTCCACTAGTCTCTTTCGCTTTTCCTCTGGCTGTCATAAGAAAGAAATAGGAGTTTATGAAAAGTTTTCAAATACACATGTCTCGTTTCTGACATCCAAATCAGGTCACTTGCATTGTGTAGTATTTCGAAACCTCCGCTTCGTTTCGGTGGTTAGGTAGAAGTGATCACCCACAGACCCCTGCGCGCCGGTAAGTTTTTATAAGAAATCCGAGCCCCAAACCGAAAACTGAAGAGCTGCTTCCGAGAATTAAAAAGCAAAACTCAGATAAACTCTCCCTGGGAACCGAACCCAGGTTACCTCACGCTTAGCAGCCGCACCTGTGACCAATATAGGTACGCAGGCTCGTTTGAATATGTACATTCTCAAAACTAGAATAGTTTGCTTATTCATATGATTAAAAAGACGATAGATTAGATTTCTGTAATTTAAATTATAGTCTAATTTTATTATTTGTTTCTATAAAATTAAAATTCAGAGTCTACGCCTTATATATTTTTTAAAATTTGTTATTGAATGTAAAATTTGGGTCTTTTTTTAGTAAAACAAATAAAAAATCGATAAAAAAAATCCACAGGGCATGAGGGGATAAGTGCTTACCTGATATTTATCACCATGTGTTGTGATTTTATGTCGTATGTTTTCCAATTTCAATGCATTTTCTTCAGACAAAATAAATCCATGTCTTTGATTTAAACATTCCAGGCACGTTTTCGTAATGCCTTCAATCAGCGCTCTACATTTCCTCAGAGCTGTAGATGGCGATGTATCAACTATTTCCCCGCAAAATATTATAAAGTTTTTCCAAAATTCAGGTTGATTTTTCCAATATAAATTATTTGGAGATTTATTTTCCACGTAAGGTAAATCCATTAAATAATTCCTCAAGGAAGCAATGAAATTTGAATTGCATACGTCCAAAAGCAATTTAGATTTTAATTCAACAAAGGGTGATTGGGATATTTTTGAGAATATTTCAATAAGTAATACGAAAACATCATGTCTGTCGATGGGTGAATTTGCGAGGTTCATTAATCCTTCCTTCTTTTCGTTAATTTTTTGAAGCATATCTTTTGCATCTGAATTTGCTATGTCTTCTAATGTTCTAAACCCAATAAGTCTAAAACGGTCGTTATGATGATTTAACCTCATATTGTGATCTCTACCTCCTCTGCCACCTCTGCCTCCTCTCACGTCACGCTCACGAGATTGGTCATCATGTCGAAAGCGAGGATTATGTACCATTTCTGAATCAAAATAAGAAGACATTAATAACAAAATCGAATGAAGTCGATAACGACGTTAAAAAAAATACCGAAATCATACCATTATTATTTCTCATTTGCCTGTTTTGTGCATTTTGTTGAATGATTGAAGATTGTAGTGCTGATGGATTCCTAAAAGAATTACTCTGGGTACGGTTTCTATCACGATTATCTTGCCTAAAATTTGCTCTCCTCGTTCCATTAAGACTTTGATCTCTCCTTCTCCAATGTGAAGGCCCTAAAAGTATGTAGATATGGTTTGTAATTTTGTAGTATCGAATATCAAACTAAACGTTCAAAAAGAGGTAGAGCTACACAAGCAGATTAATATACTATTTCATAATTATCCTCCATACCATATTTCTAGATACCTAAGTAGGCAATATGGTATGGAGGAATCTGTTTTTTTTTTAATCACAAGTCTGGATATATGTATTATTATCATTCGAACTATGACAATATTCGAGGATCCTCGAATGTCGTCATGATTCGAATGATTTTCATTTCATTAAAAAAATATATATACCAATATGCGGAAAAATACTGAAACTGAAACATTTTTTTGGACATAATATTTAAAACTTTAATTCTGTGGTATGTAAGCTCTATTAGAAAAATTAAAACAATAAATACAAAAGATCAGACTGCGATACGTTTTACAACATTAAGTTTTAGAGTTTTTATAAAGTTTAGAATACTATAAACATATTTTATTAGTCAAGTATTTGTTACCGCACCCTAAAAAGCTCCAGCAAAAAAAACTGTAACTTACCACCAGCGGTGCACAACAATAGGTCTGTTGCTTGTTAATTACAATATAATTAAATAGTATAAGCCCTCTTTGAAACTATGTATACGTAGCTTATAGCCCTTGAATTTTAATCTAAACTTAAAAATAATGATTGTGTTGTGTTAGCTCACCAACTCAAAACCACCGCATCTTTCAGGCTAGAGAAATGCCAAATCCTCCACAAATAAAATTTCTAGATACCTATTTTGTCATATTACAACGATTAAATAATATGCCTTAGTTATTTTGTATCTATAATGAGTGCAGTAAAGGTATTATTACAAATTACAAACTATTAACTATAATACATAACGATCTTTTTTTATCAAGTATGCTCATTACTAGAACAAAATTGTAAACAGGAAGGAAAACATTGCTATCACCATTACTTAAGGGTGTATCTATGTAATTTGTAAATATTTTGGAACATTTCACACACTGCCAAGTACCATCTAGTCCCAAACTAAGCAGAGTCGGTACTACGGGCACTAGACAATGGATAGATATACTTAATATTTATTTGTATAGGTACCTATTGATTTCTGACATTTACGCGAATATTATCATCGTCATCATCATACCATCACGCCTGTATTCCCCTAAGGTTTAGGCAGAGGTGTATTAATGTAGGTACACCGACATTTCGCCAGTATGTTTTTTAGGTTCCTTGTAATAGGGGGCGAGCCTATTGCCATTAACCGGGCTCAAATCCAGACTCTGAGCTGCTACTGAGAATTTCATAGAAAACCCAATAACACTTTGCTCGACCTGGGGATCGAACCCAGGACCTCTAGCGTAGCAGTCGCGCTTAGCACCACTAGACTAATGAGGCAGTCTCGTTTCGTTTCGTTTTCGTTACGTTTCGGACCCTTTACTATAAGCGATATGTAAATGATACAGATACAGTTAGGAAATGCCGGAAAAGCCATCTACTATTGACTTATAAAAGTGTCTAGGTATCTACAGTAGGTAGATACCTAGACACTTTTATCACCAAAGCTCATGAAATAATCTACACCATTACACAGAACAATCAGTGACCTACCATTTATAAACAAAATCATTCCTAGTAGGAATTCAATTACACATAAGTAGGTACTTACTGATTAACAATAACATCCTAAATACATAGTATTACGTAGGTTGGGTAGGTACTCTGGTACTCACATGCCATTATAAAAATAAAGAATGAGCCATCATCACCAAATTTACTAACAAAAGCCTGCCTTCATATTTTTATTTGCTAGTAGGTACAGAGGCCAGCACATCAAGCTAACCCCTTCTGTCAAATTTCTGTAATAGATTTTAACTTTAACACAAAGTGATAAGGTTCATATTCAATTGGGAAAATATTTGACAGTTTCGGATAGCTAGGCTTGACCTGCTGGCGTCTGTACTTACAATGATTATCATCATGATAATCATGAACCCATATACTGTTCCACTGCTGGGTACGAGTCTCCTCTCAAATTGAGAAAGATTAGGCTTTGGTCCACCAGGCTGACGGCAGGCAGGCTAATGCGGGTTGGCAGACTTCACACACCGTCGAGAAAAATCTCTAGGTCATACAGGTTTCCTCACAGATACACATAGATACCTACATTTTGTTTTCGAAAAGTCAGAGGTGCGTACCTTGGATTCGAACAAGTCAAAGGTCTCGAACCTATGACCTGGCAGCCATTGGCTAGGCTATCACTGCTTTTATTTTACAGGTAAAATAAGCTTTTGCGATAATGGGTACAATTTTTATATGTACAATTTACTTGTTAAACAAGTAGGTACCTACCTACCTATATTTTTTTTGTTTATCGTAAGTACGTAAAATCCTAAGGGATCATAATCATACCACCACCTGGGAAGGTGGCTGGGTATGTCGGATTCCTGCCGAATAAACCCGAACTTGCTTTCACTAGCTCTGTATGTAGGTATGTCATCTTACTCTACTTACATTAGAACTCCTGTTTTCGAATTATAATCCCCATCATCCCTCAATTAATTTCATCAAAATAGTTTTATTTTTCATATAAACCATATACAGGCACTTATGAAATGTCGAGTCTAGGTGCACGGTTCCAAAGTAGTCGTTTCCTATGGAGAAGAACCGGCAAGAAACTCCATGGTTACTCTTTTAAAATATCATGGTTAAATACTAATGTATTTAACCTTATAGATTTAAATTTATAGATTAATTGATTGAATAAATTAATTAATCTGGAAAAACAATAATAGGGAAGGGTGCCAAGAAAAAGGGGTACCTTAGGTAGTTGCGAAGTTTACTACATAGTTCATAATTTTTATATTTATCGATTCTTAATGGTTTTACAGTCTTACCAGGTTTGGGCGGCTCCTCTTCCATTGCTACGTTCCACCTGAAAAAATCATCATAATTAGGTACCTACCCACAGTTACAACAACAACAAGTGATTGAAGATGATAGTCACTGCACCCTACTGTATATTACGTCAGTCCGTGCTAAAATGACACTCGGATACGGGAAGCATACAAGGGCGGATCCTGGGCTAAAAGGGTCTCCCCCCTAAACTGGGCACAGCACAACCATTGGTGACCATTGATTTTGCTTAATAAAAATACTTTGTGTGATGGTTGGCCTCTCGCAAGTAATCAACAACGTACCTACCTACGCTAGGTACCTACGCATGATAAACACATAGCCTAGCTAGGATTAGTCTCCTTAAGTATAACGTAATAATAATAAAGGTTGCCTGGAAGAAATCGCAGATAGCGATAAGGCCGCCCATTGTATGTCTTCAAATATTAAATGTATGTGTATGTATATTATTTTGTTACTTGGTGTACAATAAAGTGTATATAAATAAATTAATAAATAAATAATAAATGCGCCCCTAAGGAAACTCTCTGACCAAATTTTATATTACTATTACTAGTAAGAATAAAGGAATATTAAATAGGTAGCTAGGCACCTAGACTCGACATTTCGTATGTGTTTATATGAAAATAAAACTATTTTGATTTGATTGATTTTGGTACTATTATGCTGACTGATGTATCTACCCGTGAATGTTGTACAAACCAAGCAGCAGAAAACTACTAGCGTAAGTACCTACGTTCTTAGTTCCTACAAAGTAAAATTAAAAAATAACATTGTAAATTGCTCAAGTTTGTATTAGGTATTATATTATGATAACATAATCTCTTTCCGTTACACTGAGTTAAGTACAGTGTAGGTAATAACGTAACGGAAGTTGTCATAACATTTAATCGAGACAAAAATAGAACTATAAATAATGGCATTGCTTACACTCGGCTTGGCATTAAATATAATGCCAAGCCGAGTGTAAGCAATGCCATATGCAATAGCATAAGGTAGATGCCTACCTAGTAAAGTAGTAACCACAAGACATGCGACCATAGATCAATATTTATGCATGCGACTGATGCGACACAGGTCGCCGGAAAACGAGAAGAGACTGAGTACAGTGAGTACCTATAAATATTATTTTTTTCAAAGTTTCATACGCTGCCCTACCGAGTTAGAGAACTTCTCCATTTAAAATTATGCAACTATTATTCTATGTTTTATTATCCCTAAACATAAACTTTATATTATGCTATGTAAGTAGTTATGTTTTAAATAAGAAAATACCTAATGGGAACAAACAATATCACCGTGAAAACATTTAAGCAACCTTAAGTATGTACCTAGATACTAGTGGTTACTAGTTATTTACGAAGTAAGTAAAATCAGTAGGTAGGTACTACTACAAAGGGTATATTGATTTATGGGTAGGTACTACCTATTAAGTACGATTTATGCTGTAACCCACACAAAATTAAAATGGGCATCTGCAATATTACTACAGTTAAAATAATATGTTACTGCGTACACTGCAAGGAGCAGTAAGCCAAAATACTCATACACTGCAAGAAGTCAAGCAGATTAGAATATCAAACGATAAGCGTAGGTACCTACTTATTTCTTAAGTGCCAGAATGTCAAGGGCCATATTCTGGAGGAAAAGAGTCTAGGAGATTTCTTTACAACACAATAAAAAACTACTTAGATACCAATTAATAAGTAATGCTCTACTTACACTTCTCACGACGATGGCTATAAAGAGTCTGCTTCAGAAGAGGTGTTGCGCACAACTGATGCTGATTGCTGTAAGCAGTGAGTAAGCCTTCGCAAAAGTCTAGTCTAGTCATTATTCGGGGAACTCCTTCATGTGTCTAGGGATGTGAAAAGTTATAAGTGAATTGAACGAACATTTCGTTATTTTCGTTATACATTAAAAGGCGACTCCGCGACGAAACAGAACATCATAATTCGCTAATCTAAAATAATTTTGGGTAAGTAGGTACTTACCTAGTTGAGGATCGCGATTGTAAGATAATAAGCGGCGCTGTCCCCCAGGCGTCCAGTTGGTAACAATTTTTGCCCAACGGTCAGGGTGGATTCGAGCAACATGGCCAGCCCACTCCCACTTTAACCTGGCTGTTTTCTCCCCAACATCTGCTATTTGAGTTATGGAACGTAGGGTGGTGTTTTGAACATGATCCATACGACTTAAACCTAGTATGCTCCGTTTCATTGCTCGTTGGCAAATCTTGAGTTTGGACTTCTGTTGTTCAGTAAGGGACCAGCTTTGAGCACCGTAGGTTAATACGGGTAAGATGCACATGTCGATGAGTTTGCGCTTTAGTGATATAGGCAGGCTACTCTTCATAAGATAAGATAAGATAAGATAAGATAACTTTATTTGCAATAAATATGGGTACAGACAGTTCTAATTGCTAAGTCGCTAAGTCCAAATAGTTGCCACATATTATACCATACAATGGTGTGCAAAGGAAAAATAAACATTAAGAATAAGTACATATAAACCAAGTAGGTAAAAATCGATTACAATAATTATAATAGAGTATAGTACTATAAATATCATCACATTATTTTATTTTACGTTCCGTTAGGTAGTCCTTAACAGAATAGTAACATTTATTTACCAGCCATGCATACAATTTACGCTTGAATATTTTTAGGGGGAGACTTCTCATATTTTCCGGTAGTTTATTATATATTTTTATAAGCATAGGATAGCAATTGTTGCTGAAATATGTACTTTTTATGCTGGGTAGTAGAAGTTTACTTGGATATCTTGTATTGAATCCACAATGCGCTCCAGAAGTTTTAAATAAGTATGGGTGCTTCTTTGCGAACATACAGCATTCATATATGTACACTGAAGGTGCAGTCAAAAGCTTTAATTTTGGAAATAATGTTCTGCAAGATGTTAGCGGTTCTACATTGCAAATTGCACGTATACATTGTTTTTGGGATATAAACACCGTGTTAATATTTACTGAATTACCCCAAAGCAGTATCGCATACCTTATTTGAGATGCAACATATCCATGGTAAGCTTGTAGTGCTATCTTTTGATTACAAATTTTTGTTAACCTCCATAACGCATAGACAAATTTATTTATTTTAGTGCTAACCTTATCAATATGAAGCTTCCATGAGCATTGATTATCGAGACTTAAGCCTAAGAAATTTACATCATTGGCTTCTAGTAGTGGATTTCCTTTATACATGATTTCAAGGTCGGTTTTGTATTTATGTCTATTGTAGAATTCTACGTATTTCGTTTTTGTGATATTAGCTTTCAGATTATTGTTTTCCATCCATTGTATAGTTGTTTTCACCGTTTGATTTATTTCATTATTGTAGTTTTCAGTATTATTGTTTCTCGAAATTATTATAGCTATGTCATCTGCAAATAAATTACACGGATGTTTTATGTTGTCAGGAAGATCATTAATATAAATTAAGAACAGAAGGGGGCCTAGAATGCTCCCCTGTGGGACGCCTACTTTGTTTTTAACTAGAGATGACTTAATGGTGATTTCCTCTTGTTTATTATTTATGTCTTTAATTTCGACATATTGTTGCCTATTTTTAAGATAGCTTCGAAGCCAATTATCAGCTACACCACGAAGACCGTAAGCAGAGCATTTATGAAGAAGGAGATCATGAGCAACAAAATCGAATGCTTTGCTCATGTCGAAAAATACTCCTACTGTAGGTATTTTCTTGTCTATATTTTCTGTTATTTCTCTCACCAGTTTAAAAGCAGCCAGTGTAGTGGACTTGTCTTTTTGGAAACCGTGTTGTTCATGTCTTAAAATATTAAATTTATTAAAAAATGATGTGATCCTTTCATGCATGACCTTTTCGAATACCTTGGCAAATATTGGAATTAAAGCTATAGGTCTGTAATTATCTAGTTCCTCCTGATTCCCTTTTTTGTGAATAGGTTTGATTACTGATATTTTTAACCTATCAGGAAAAGTACCTTCCGAAAGAGACATATTTACCAAGTGACAAAGAATAGGTGTAATGGGAATAGCACATTGTTTCAATATTTGAGTAGAAAATTCATCAAAGCCTACAGATGCTGTATTCTTAAGAGATTTAATAATTCTGAAAACTTCATCACATGTAGCGGGTAATAGGTAGATACTCTTATCAATACGTTTGTAATTAGTGTTAAATGCAGCAGATAAGTCAATATTGGATGTCTTATTGGTCAATTCAATGAAAAAGTTGTTAAACGTATTTGATAGTATTGTTTTGTTGGAAATCATTTTGCCATTAAGTATAATAGTGGTGATTTCATTTTGGTAATTATTACTATTATCATGATTTTTTATTAATTGCCATGACGCGCGACATATGTTTTTAGTATTGTTAAGGAATCGTTCATTTTTTATTTTTTGTGCAGTGAATATACATTTTTTCAATATTTTGTTATATGTTCGGTATTTATTTTTACTAATATTATCTTTTTGTCTAATATAATTATATCTGAGTTTTCTCTTAGTTAGACATGATTTTTTTAACCCAGTTGAAATCCATGATGAGTGGTTGTTGTTTTTATTTATTTTGATTTTACGCAATGGAAAACATAATTTAAAGAATAAAATTATATTATCATGAAATCTATTGAAGGCTGAATTTACGTCATTCTGTTCATAGATGTCAGACCATGACAAACTAAGAAGACACTCATTGAATTTCTTAATATTCATAACATTATAATTGCGTTTAAATATAAAGTATTGCCCTTTTTTTATTAATTTAGTTTTTAAGGGGATTGTAACAATTTGTCCAGTCTCATGATCAGATAACCCCAACGAATGTACACTACCTTTGGCTTTGGCACCATTGCTTATAATTTGATCTAAACAGGCATTATTCCGTGTCGGTTCCTTTATATGGATATAATAATGATAGTTATACGTAATACTTATATACTCAGTACATACCTTTGACTCTTTTAAAAGATTTATATTAAAGTCGCCGCAAATGATTACCTTTTTGTTTACTTTAGCACGGATTTTAGCCAATAATTTTTCAAATCTTTCTAAAAATATATAAGGGTTTGATTTTGGTGTTCGATAGATACATATAACAAGACATTTATAGTCAGGTATTTCTATACCGCAACACTCAAACAAAGTTTCAGATGCATGATTTTTAAGCC
Source organism: Acronicta alni (assembly GCA_964056405.1). Taxonomy (NCBI): domain Eukaryota; kingdom Metazoa; phylum Arthropoda; class Insecta; order Lepidoptera; family Noctuidae; genus Acronicta; species Acronicta alni. Next base: position 6,464,167 of record OZ043927.1, on the reverse strand, counting down.
ACGTTATGGTTTTGAATGGAATATATTCTTTACATAAAATTGCAACACCACCTCGTCGTTGTTTACCCCTAGAATAAAAAGATGCTAATTTAAAACCTGTGATGTTCAGGTTAACTTCATCCCCAACCTTGAGAAACGTCTCGCTGAGACACAAGATGTCGATATCTATATCCTTATTTGCTAGATCAAGCGTTGTTATTTGAATTAATTCTATTTTGCTCAGAACGCCAGCTATGTTTTGGTGCAATAATGTTAATTTGCAGTTTCTATTACTTACGAAAAAATGGTTCTTTAGAATTCAAATGTTTAATTGAAGGTGGAATGGATGACTCAGCTTTTTGGAAATAGTCCAATATTGATTTTTGCACAATTTTTTTTTTGTTGTCATTTTTATAACAAGGTGATACGATATTGTAATTTTCATGCTGTGCAATTTTAGGCGCTGGAAAATTTGAGTTACGATTAGTAGATTGTTTACATAGGGCAGACAAATATTTCTTCTTATAATCTATACTGTCAATCATTACATTAAGTTTTTGACACAATAAATCTATCTTTAAATCTTTATAGTATTCCAGAAAATAGCAGTTATTAAAATTATTACATATTAATTTTATTTTTGTATTTAACATGTAAGTATTGATAAACTTATTATATTTTACCTTTAAAACAATAACAGATACATTGAAAACATTTTTAAGAAAAGCCGCTAATTCAATAACTACATGCATCGGGTTCGAGTCGTTCTCGCCAATACCCAGTATAATTTTATCATTGACATTAATGTTCATAATATTACAACATTTTAGAATTTCTTCCGTATTGCCAAAAGGTTTGGTAAATGCCGTTACTTGATATTTTTCATATGCGGTATCACGTCTCGATTGAATCAATTTTGATGCTAAACCAACACATCGTTGTGCTCCAAAGATTATTATTTTTCTGTGGTACAAGTTTGATTCTCTATGACAGGTGTTTTCTGCAGCTAGTTCAAAGTTAGGAGACGCAGGAGTAGAATGCGTTGTTCGAGAATTTTCCGAATTTCTCATCATCTGACTGTCTATGACCTTCTCTTTAGGTTCTTTTTCCTTTATCCGTGGCGACAACTGCGTACCTTGAGAATCTTCACGAGTGGTAATCATGATATTGCTGCTGAGCTGCTTAGAATGTGATATGGGAGAGCTGGTTGAAGTAAAGGAGATAGTTTTTGGAGTTAAACTTATTTTCCGCATTTTTTTGGTGTTTCTTATGTTATATGGGGTACATAGTTGCATTAATTTGTTAATTTTTGTCTCTCTTTCAGTCAATACAGCATTTAAGTGTGTGTTTTCTGTTAACAGTTTTTGTATTTCGCAGTCTGCACTGTCAAGTTGAGCTCTTAAGTCTGCAATAGTGTCCTTTAGCTGGGTTATTTCACTGTAACTTGTGGAAAGTTAATAATTATACTTTTTAATATTCCCTTTTTTTTATTCTGATACCATTTTTAAATGTCTATGAGTGAAAGTAAACATGCAAAAAGTCAATAGGTAACCTGAGATTTGATCTTGCGACACACGAATCGTCATCCACGACCTAGACCGGATGAGCCAAAGTGAACTTATTCCATGTTTCGAAAATTTTGTTCATATGCTGTCTTTTCTTTTCCGTTAATGTGGATTGTTTACATATTTGAATTTTAATAACCACCGTCACACTTTTTATTATTTTTGTTCTAATCACAATTTATACATTGTAATTTGGAATGCATTCACTGTAATCCTTAAGTTTCGATGTTCTTTATTGTGCATTTGTTATTTTTAAGAAGTTACAGCTTAAAAATAGTATAATTTGATAAAAACAGAATGTTATTTACACTGTGATATGAAATTGTTTTTTATTACACTTTACTTGAAATAAGTCACGAGATAACACTTCCACTTGGTAATTGCACTGTTTACTTATAGGTTCCGAGTTTATTTTTGAATCTAGTGCATAATTATAATTTTAAACAGTAAAAATATACAGAGCTGATATTGAGCGTGGCACTAGCGCCATCTACGTCGATAAAAACTCGGATTATTTAGAAGCTCAACGACCCTCGAACGAATCATTAATTATTCGTCTACTTTTGTCGCATCACTATTCTAAAAATAGCTTTTAACGATTGCCAATATTACAGCATTCGGTTAGCCCCCGTCAAACTGAGGGTTGCTAGTGTTACTTATTTTGTTTATGGTTTATAAATTCTTTTTTTTGACCACCAAGGTGGCATACAGGCATACGACCCACCTGATGGTAAGCGGTTACCGTAGCCTATAGACGTTTGTAACACCAGGGTATCACTTGCACGTTGCCGACCCGGTAAAACAAAAGAGGAATACTTGAGTTGGCAGTATAAAGGACAAAGTCCCACCGACTCCCACCACTCCCCTGGCTGGAGGCATTTGGTGCCTCGCCACCTAGTCCGGTTAAGTTAATTAAATTTTTTAATTTAATTAAATTAGTAAATTTATTATTTATGTAAATAAATGGATGCAGGAAATAATAAAAACTAGTCAATAGCGGTAAACTCATCATAATTATACAAGATGGGACAAAATCTTTGCCTTATTTATATCTACACAAAGGAAAACCTTAATTTTTGAAGTTTAGATTTTTGATCAAAAAGTGTTGCCATACCAACGAACAATAAAAAAAATTACTTTTTTATTTTTTCTGTTTCACTTCATATCTCTCTTTTCGAGTCGATGGCAACTAATTTTACCAGTGTGAAGATATTTATTTTTTTCGAGTGAACAGAGAACAGGAAAGTCAATAAACTCCCAAGTTCAATGACAGCTTGGTGATGAGTAACAATGACAATTTTACGTTGACAAAAGTCCGTCTCACGAAAGAAGTCCCACGGTGAAACTAATTTTGACAACTCGGACAACTTTACATTATATTTATCAATTTCGATAAATTACTGAATCAATAAAATCAGACTCATCCTACAGGGGTTAAATGTTGAATTTTTGAAGTCTGAAACAATAGAGGTTAGCAAGTAGGAACATTCCGTGGCATGACTATGGCGCGGTGGCGCCGCGTCTACAATACTTCTTTCGTGTGACGGACTTTACTACCCAATTTAACATATTAATAATCTATGGGAATTACATTAAGAAAATATGAATAATTATGGACTTTGTATCCAAGCCAAAACCAATAATAAAAAAGAAAATATGAATATGTCAATGTCGCAGTCATAGAGACTAATAAAAAAATATATATATACTAGTGGTGAGTCGTCGACGATTTTCCCGTCGACGCAACGAGACTGTTTACCGTCGACGATAAACTAGTTGAAAAAACAGTCTAATTTTCGACTAGTTTACGTCGTGGACTAGATGTGTTCAACGTTCATTCAACGACAACTGACTGCACGAACGAACGTGTCAACGCAAGTTCGCGTGTCTTCTTCTTCGCGTTCATCGTCGACTGGTCGACGTCGTCAACCTGTTTATGTATGAACCTTCGACTAGTTTATCCGTTCACGGCGATAAACAGTCTAAAAAAACAGTTCGTTCATTCAACGCTCACCACTAATATATACTCAATGACATGTGACAGTGTGCTGTGTGAGTGAGTTTATTTTCTGGTTGCGAAGTCCATGAATTATTCCAAAAATTGGACTGATTGGAATTTGAGATCCAATCGAGATGCAAAACCAAGATATAGAAGATGACCAGCATGATATTGGACCTATAGACAATGCGTGGGCTATGAAAATTCCGAAATTTACTCCGGAAGATAATCCACATGGTCTTTTAGAAGAAAGTAAATTTGCAACCCTGTTTCCTAAGTACAGAGAACAGTATTTGAAAGAATGTTGGCCGCTGGTGCAAAAGGTACTGAAAGAACACTACATAGTCGCTGATCTTGACCTTGTCGAAGGTAGTATAACTGTTAAAACTACAAGAAAAACATGGGATCCTTACATCATAATCAAAGCGAGAGATTTAATGAAACTGTTGTCCCGAAGCGTTCCCTTTGAACAAGCTGTACGAGTTCTAGAAGACGAGATTGGATGTGACATCATAAAAATCAACTCATTTGTACGTAAAAAAGAGACATTTTTAAAAAGGCGACAACGCTTGATTGGTCCAAATGGAGTCACTCTCAAATCTATAGAACTGCTAACTGAATGCTATGTGTTAGTGCAGGGTAACACAGTTTCAGCGGTGGGTCCATATAGGGGCCTGGTGCAAGTTAGACGAATAGTGGAAGATACAATGAAGAATATTCATCCAATGTACAACATTAAAAGTTTAATGATCAAAAGAGAACTAATGAAAGATCCAAGATTGAAAAATGAGAGTTGGGATAGATTCTTACCTTCATTTAAAAGTAAAAATGTACCAAGGAAACATCCTAAAAAGAAAGTTGAAAAGAAGCCTTACACACCATTCCCACCACCACAGCAAGAAAGTAAAATTGATCATGAACTTGCTACTGGAGAATACTTCCTGAAAGATGAACAAAAGAAAGCCAAGCATCGACATGAAAAAGAAGAAAAGCAAGTGCAAGCTAAGAATGCTAAACAGGCCCAGAGACAAAAAGCATTTATACCACCTGAGGAGAAAACAAATACTCTTGATACCCCAGTGGAAGCAACTGTTGATATAAAATTGTTTAAATCTAAAATGAAAAAACTTTCCAAACAGCAGCAAAAGGGATCAAAGTAATTTTTACAATACTTGTCCACAAAATATACATTTTAGTGATATAGATTTTGTATGTAATGTGAACGGTCACAGCAACAGATTAACAATCACCATCATTGTAAGGACTTTAAGATCTATTCAAATGGTCACTATACAGTATGCAAGAACGAAAAAAATATTGGGTTATCTACTCTTGCATGATAATATTTGTATGTTGATAATTTGATTTGAAATAAAATTATTTAATTGGTATTTTATCTCTTTATTTTCATTAGTTTTAGTTCAGGCACTGAAGTGTTTTTACCTATATACTTTTTTCCATTCATATAAGGTTGTAACATTTCTGGTATATGTATTTTTCCTTTTGGATCTTGATGTGTTTCTAGAATAGCTATCAACATTCTTGGTAGTGCACATGCAGTGCCATTTAATGTGTGAACATAACTCTGTTCACTACCATGTCCATATTTAATATTTAGTCTCCTTGATTGGTAATCTGTACAGTTGCTACAGCTAGATATTTCACCATAACTATTACGACCTGGCATCCATGCTTCTATGTCATACTTCCTGTAAAGTAAAATAATGTTTGCATAATATACTATAATTTCAATTTTTTTTTTTTGTATTGTGTTAGCATTGTGTTTTATGGGGTAATTATATTGACGACGTCTGTGGTTTAGTGGTTCGCATGGCGGAGTGCTGATCACGACGCCGTGGGTTCGATTCCGACAAGACAAATATTTGTGTTGTTAAAACGTGTTTGTTTTTGTCTGGGTGTTTCTATGTATTATAAGTAAGTATATAAGTATAATATCCATTGTCTAGTACCCATAGTACAAGCTCTGTTGCTCTTTCTAGTTTGGGACTAGATGGTGCTGTGTAAAATTGTCCAAGAATATTTACTTATGTTCATCACATAGATATTTGTGTCCTGTGAGAATTGGACCCACAAAGCTATCATCTAAAATTATTTAGAAAAGGAAAAATACGACCGCGGGCAGGATTCGAACCTGCGTCTTCTGGTTCGGTACACCAGACGCTATGACCACTAAGCCACCGCGATACCTACCCGTCATGTCGCATTTTTCCTTCACATATTGAATTTACGTCTTTATGGTGACGTCAGTAACACCTATTGAAATGCAAGTTTTTGCTTTTACACCGACACAACTTACTTTACAGTTAGTTCAATGCCGAACGATGCCACCTTACCTTCTATCTTTTTGTATATTTTTGGCATTTTCCAAGCTAAGATTTTAAAGTTATTTAGAAAAGGAAAAATACGACCGCGGGCAGGATTCGAACCTGCGTCTTCTGGTTCGGTACACCAGACGCTATGACCACTAAGCCACCGCGATACCTACCCGTCATGTCGAATTTTTCCTATTTTGGCATTTTCCAAGCTAAGATAGCTTGGAAAATGCCAAAAATATATCATCTAAAATGTTACTTCCTACATACCTATAAGCAGGAGCGCCCAATTCGTGTGGTGGCATGTCAAGTATTCTCATATTAAAACCTAAGGGAGTAAACAAATCTTCTTGTGTTGTTCTCAAATATTCAAGCACACTTTCAGACTGACTTGGAGTAGTGACTGCAAACATTTCTACTTTTGTGAATTGATGTACTCTGTGGGCAAGAACAAAAAATCATTGTAAATAGATACAATCTGTATGCAATTCTATAACTTTCACTCATAGCTCAATGATTTTAAAATTATTTTCTCACCAATTTATCATACAGAGACAACTGTTGTTTATACATATAGTTAAATTTATTAAGAAGGCTGGAAACGTTAATTGTATAAATACTCTTGTATTTATTTATTTTATTCTTAATGTACAAAAGTGATATAGGCATTCTTAATGACTTAGACATTCCATACCAGACTTGATTATACTGTAATACAAATAGTTATAACAATAATATCAGTAATTTTATTAATAAAAGGATGAGGAGGGCTATTTGTGGACTATCCACCACCGGGGAAGGCGGCAGAGTGTGTAGGACTCATACCAACAAAAAATCGTGACTTGCCCTATAGGGAGACACTTTGACAAACTCCGCTAAGCTAGTGTTGTGGTGAGTCTCTCTCACTCCAGAGGATAGTTATGTGCATACACAATATGTGACACAAAGTAAAATATAAATATTAGATTACAGATGTTAGACAACTTACAGAAAATTAGGATAACATTGTGTGTCATGCAGCAGGAAATAGGAATATGATAATTTATTTTGTGTATAGTATGGTATATAAAATTGAGTGTTTTTAGTTACCAGTCACCTGTATATTCCTCTCTCTTCAATCATGTTAGAAGTTTCTGCCCTATAGCATCTACTCACTGCAGCAAGTTTAAGTGGCAAGTCTTGTTTAGTGTGAACTGTATTCTTTAACAGCCCTGCAAGGGACATCTCTGCTGTCCCTGACAGGTATAGATCAGGGCCATGATAGTCTGGATCCAATGAATATATCTAGAAATAGAAAAATGATCAACTGAAACATCATAGCTTTCAATTATTTCTTTAACTGTTTTTACTTTCTTTTAAACACAAGCTCACTATAGTCTCATGTGTCTACTTGCACCATCAAATATTTATGTCATAGTTTGGCAGTTAAACATCTTATATATACATCACTTTAAAGTCTTATACAGTGGAAATTTGATTAACTGGACTAATTATTGTTGTTAGGCATTCAAATAATCGAAAATCTGGAAAATCAGATGAAAAAAGAGAACCTGTTTTTGTAGGTACAGACAGCAGGTTGAGCTATCCAAAACTGTCAAAATTTCCCAATTGAACTTGAAACTTAATCTTTGCTTTAGCTTGATGTGGTGGCCTTATTGCATACTACATAATGCTAGGTGTTTATTAAAAACAAATTAAACTTATCAACAAAAATCATTGCATAGTCACATTTTTGAATGAACATAAATACACCTATTAATTTTTGTACATACATATTTTCTTATTATATTATGAAATACTGCAAACATAATAATAAAATAAAATAATGTACATATTATGTCTAATTTGTTTACAATTTGGTATTTTTTTTATTCTACTATGGAGGCAAACAAGCATACGACCCACCTAATGGTAAGCGGTTACCATAGCCTATACATAGACTCTTGCAACACCAGGAGTATCACTTGCGCGTTGCCGACCCTGTATTGAAAGAGGAATAGTTGGGTTGGCAGTATAAGGGTCAAAGTTGCCAATACGACGTTTCCTTGGTGAGCACTGGCAACCTAAATTTAATTTGGTCACGGTCATTATTGATTTAAGCCCTTTTTTGTCTTTATTGCTGCTACATCGGTCCATGCTTGCATGGGTTCAACTTGTATAAAGTTACAAATTTGAGTGCAGTTGGTAGAATTAGTTGGAATCCTTTTAACTAAGGGCTGGATAATCAAGTCTCCACTGTACAGACGCCAGCAGGTCAAGCTATCCAAATCTGTCAAATTTTTCCAATTGAATATGAACCTTACAGTTTTGTATTAAAGTTGAAAATCTATCAAAGAAATTTGATAGATTGTGGTAGCTTGATGTGCGGGCCTCTGTACATTAATTGAACAACTTCTTGAACACATTTAATTTATGTATAACTTGCTAGGTTTAGGATATCTTCAATTGTTAGTTCTTTCCCACTTTGTTTAATTAAATAATTTACCTGTGTTCTATCTTTGTTTATTGTCATACCACAGCTCTCCAACACATTACTTTGTAAAATGTCAGGCACTGAGATTAATTGAAACTTTTCAGTAACAAGTTTATTGACAGTGTATTTAATTAATGCTTCTTCTAACTCAGCAAGTTCTCCTAAGAAGTAATAGCTTTTGTGGCCACATGTGTGTCCTAGTTTGTCTGTCCTTACTAAATTAAGTCGTCTCGTTATTTCACTAAATTCTAGGGGAATCTTCTCTCCAAAATCTCTTTTCTGGTTTATTTCTTGAATTACTTGTGGGTCAATATTATTTATGACTGAAGGGTGAGTCTTATTCGGTAAACAACTCAGTTCTTTATAACAGTTTTCTCTGACGGTTTCATACAAACTATCCGTTATTGGGGTTGTCTTCAGTTTTTTATACATGTGTAGAGCACGATTTACATCACCCACACCTTTTCTTATTCTAATATTGTTCTCAATTTCCGAGGTATTTTCCACATTGCAGTAATAGTTTATATCAATATCCGGCACTGATACAGTTGAATATAACCTGAGAATTCTTGATCTAAATAATAAAACATGTCTACAAGGGTTTATCATTTTGTGTAAGTTGCAGATACAACTTTATTTAGGTACCTAATAGACCTATACTGGCATCGCAAGTACCTTCCTGAGTTCCTGAGATATTTTGTTTTATTGGATATGTACAGAACTGATCAACTGAGTTCACTGTTTATCTGAGAACAGCTGGACAGCTCCGATGACCGATCATCGATGACATGACACTGACACTTGACAGCAGGACAGCTGGACGGAGTCATACAGTGTGACCAGATTATTTTTTACGGAATAAGTATTCACTCAGCAACTCGGAACGAACCACCTGACGAAGCTCACCACCACCACCACACGATGGCAGGACCGTCTCATCAAAGCCGAAGATTTTTGTCGACACAAAAAATTTTTATGGCCGATTTTATGCCCCTATGTACCACGTCCGCAACTGGACAGCAACGATTCTAGAGCCACTACACCGACGAACTGCCAGATATAAGCCACGACGAGAATCTGTTGGACGAGAATGTCTGAAACAGCTAAAGAAAGAAAAGCTCCCAGTGAAGATGGAATTACTTCAGAACTCCTGAATAGATAGGAGGAGCCCCTCTTGTTCAGAAGCTGCAAAAAAATCTTTAATACCATCATTCACTGCAAGAGAACTCCAATGAGAGTGGTGATTCTGTTTTTTAAGACGGCATAAAGCTATTCTTAAAAAATCCAGACACATTTCTCTTTTAAGCCACGTCCATAAGTTGTTCTCTAAAGTCACCAGGAATCGTATCGCTAGGAGACTTGCCGAGTTTCAGCCTGCCGAAAAGATCGGGTTTCACTCAAATGACTAGTTAATTTTTACCTTTTAAATAGGTATTTTTTATAATTTTATTATTAAAATCTTCACTATTGAAAATGATAATAGAAATTGTTCTGGCTTCCGATTAAAATTCGCTAAGCTACTACATTTCCTATCTTCATTACTTATCCTGTTATAAATTTGACCAACAATATTTTTAAGCTATAATTATTTATATTAATTTTTTTTTTTTATGGGATAGGTGGCAATCGAGCAGACGGATCGCCTGATGGTAAGCGATTTCCGCCGCCCATGGACACCCGCAACACCAGAGGAGTCACAAGCGCGTTTCCGGCCTTTAAAAAGGAGTACGCTCTTTTCTTGAAGGCTTGAAGGTCATATTGGTCCGGAAATACTGCAGACGACAGTTCATTCCAGTTTAGTTGTGCGAGGCAGAAAGTTTCTAGAGAAACGCACAGTAGTGGATTGCCAACCATCTAGATGATGTGGATGGAACTGCTGTCGCGTGGAACGACGGCGGAAAGTAGCAGCAGGGATCAATCCGAACAATTCCTCGGAGCATTCCCCATAGTACATGCGATAGAAGATGCATAGCGAGGCCACATCTCTACGCAGCGCCAAGGGGTCTAGCCGGTTTGAAATATCTTGGCAGTCGACGATTCGAATCGCTCTCCGTTGGATGCGGTCCAGAGGGAGAAGTTGGTACTGGGGTGCCCCTGCCCAGAGATGCGAACAGTATTCCATATGGGGCCGGACCTGCGCCTTATAAAGTAGTAGGCGGTGGGCTGGAGTGAAATACCGTCTCGATCTACTGAGCACGCCAAGCTTCTTTGAGGCTAATTTAGCCTTGCCCTCTAAATGACCGCGGAATTGGACTTCATTCGATATGTCGACACCAAGTATTCCAATACTGGTTGAGGCAGTTAAGGGGATGCTCTCAAAACGAGGTGAAATGACCAACGGCAGTTTTTTGGCGGTGAATACGCAAGCTTGCGTCTTTGTGGGATTAAATTGGACCAAATTAAGTCTGCCCCACTCTGAGACTTTTTCTAAAATGGTCTCAATTTCAGACACAAGTTTGTTTCGGCTCTCGATGACGTTGTCCCGAGAAATGTTAGCGCAGCCGGTATAGAAAGTATCGCCTGTGCTGTCATCCGCATAACAATGAATGCCGCAGGTTTGCAACAGGTCATTGATATGGAGGAGGAATAGAGTAGGCGATAGTACACAGCCTTGAGGGACACCAGCATTTATAAACATAGAGTCAGAGCATTCACCGTCTACTACGACCTTTATGCTTCTGTCTGCAAGAAAGCTGGTGACCCATTCGCATAGTTTCTCGGGAAGCCCATAGGAAGGGAGCTTCGAAAGAAGCGCTTTGTGCCATACCCGATCGAAGGCCTTCAAATACATAGATTTGCCGAAAATTAAAAAATACACCAGGCTATAAGTTAGGTTTTGATCGTATCTGCATCACCCAAAGGTTGTCCGATAGAAATTGCCTAATGGCATTAAGACCGCTTTTTTACACTTTTTGTTTATAACGAATAAATAAATATGGTCTTTCGGGAGCCCCCGTGGTGATGATGGCCCTGGGCACGGGTCCCGCGTGCGCGTTATGATTGAAATGAAAGATTTAATTTCTATTTTGCGTCATTAGAAAATAATCGGCTAGTATTAATATATTATGTAATATATTATTATATTGTTCGACTGAAGGACTTGTATCCATGGTCATGAAATAAATTAAAAAAAAAAGTCATACTTGTCATTGTCAGATGTCGTTGTCAGTTATCATAACAAAAAAAAAAGTAGTAACTGTCAAATAACTCACAGCTCCAGTTTTGGCGCGTATTTGTTTTTTGCTATGTTCCTTTTAATCGTTGATCTTTCTAGTTTCTTGTTCTTCGCCTAATGATCCCTTCAGAATTATAAATTAAATTCGTACGGTTACCATTACCAGAAAGTATGACTAAGTGCTTTTAAATAATTTAGTCCTATGTTACTGGTATTCCAACAAACATGCCTGTTAAAAATCGTAACTTTTTTCAAAATGCTGAAGAAAGTGTTTCTTCTTTGGACAAACCTAGCTCCCCTTCTGAAACGTAAGTTTATACTTATTAATAATAATTCATACTATCCGTGACAGGCCAATACAAAATGTGTTAAAACTGTATTATTAATAAAATATTACATCCTTTTAATTGCCACAATGACGCCTTTGAAGCTTCTTTTTCGATGTGTCTTTTATTGGGAAATCTGAAGAATGTTAAAGGAATACTATACCAAACTTAGTTATGAAAACAAAATAATAATGTACCTACTGTGTTAATAGTACTGTGTATAAAAGATGCTTTTAAATTTTAATTTCAGATCCAGGAGAAGGTCCCCGCGTAATGGAAATCAAACAAAAATCACTACTATGTTCCCATTGAAAAGGAATAGAAGTCCTAGAAACGAGAACAATATACAAGCAGTGAGATTAAATTTTACTAATGCCTATAACTTTTGTCCTTTTGAACTACTGCTTGCCCCTTGTATGCCATATATTTGGTCTCACACTGTTCAACAAATTCTTTAATAAATTTAATAATATATTATGTGCTAGTTATCTATTTGAGATGACAAGATAATCTTTATTTTCTCCATATTCCAGGAATGCCATATAAATCAAAAAAATACATCATATTAAAAAAAAACTCACAGTAGTTAAACAATCATTTAATCTTTAACACACCTTTGGCACCTCACACATATACAAACTTAAAACTTGTCCTTCAATTAGTGTAAAGGGTTACGCAAATAAATAATATCATAATATCATGATGAAACAATATCATGCAAAATACTAGGAGATCTTAGTTTGGATGGTAGTATAGTAACCAACATTTTAATTTGGACTTATCATTGGTTACAAATCCAACCAAAACCCTTTAAGGGTCAAAGTTCCTCCACTGCCAAGACAGTGTTTCCTCACGGGGCACTGGCAAACCCTCTCACCGTTACTGATGAAAATATATGACTTGTAGGAAATCCATTAAATTGATCATACTTTAGTGTTTAGTATATATTTTTTGGGTATGGATATATTTTTTAAACTAAGTAGAATAATAATTGAAAACATTTGTATTTTTTAGAAAAAAATTAAATATGATGATGAAAGTAATGAGATTGCAATTGATAATCTAAGCAGACATGAAAATAGTAGTACACCTAACTTGGACATTGAAGCAGATACTGGAAATGGTAATGAAGACAATAAAATAAAAGAAATTGAACAAATTACTTGCAATGATGAACTTAAAGAAAACTCTCAACATGATAAGGAAATCATTGAAAGTGATACCAAAATTAATGACATCATCAGCCAGAAACGAAGTGGTTCCAAAGAAGAACACACAGAAAATGTTGACTCTGAAAGCAGAAATGGAAACGCTCAGAGATCTATTCCGGACACTGAAAAATGCAACATTTGTGGTCAATTTTTGAACAATTCAGACATTATTTATTACCAGGGTCACCCTCAGGATGCCGTGGAAGAGTATATAGCACTGACCAATGAAAAACTTGTTTTAGCCTCAGGTATTCTCTGAAAAAGATTTTTTTTGCTGTTATTTAATTGATGAAATGGGCTTACATCATCTCATTTTTCCAGGTGATGATGGAGACATAATGGAAAGACCACAGACTAATGTAACATCTTTTTCTATATTTGATGAACAGGGACATCTTTGCCCTATTGATGGTGGTCTTGTTGAAAATGATGTGCGCATATACATGTCAGGATATTTAAAGTCTATTTGTTCTGATTCAGCTGAAATTGATGAGGAATCTGTGCCTGTAAAGGATGTTGGTCCTATAATTGAATGGTAAGTTTATTTTACTAGTATAAGTTGAAGCTGTGTCAATAACATGATATTTCTGCAAAATTTTGTGGGTTGACACAATATTGCTTAACAGCACCCAAATATAAGTGTGGTAAGTATAAGTTGAGGCTAATGAATTTAGTTTTTCTAACACTGATATACAAAATGGACAAGATGAGTCTATGCTCAAAACTTTGAAACAAATATCAAAAATTTGGTTGACTAACTAACTATGCTTCCGCATATTTAAATATGATTATGTAGACTATTGTCTACATTTTTTCTGTTTAATCAATGAAAACATTCTTCTCCACAAGACCCACTTTTTGGAACCATGCATCTAGTATTGTTTTTTCCAAAAGTGCTGTAATGGTCTAATTGAAATAAAATGTTTGACTTTGAAAAGAGATTTCCTTATTTTAATTTTACAAGGTTCATGAAGTTACTTTTATGTGTTAATCTGTGTTTGATTGCAATAGATTTATGATGACTATGAACCTGTTTTCCCACAAGTTTACAAGGTTTCTTGTGGAAATAGAAATAATGCGATATTTGTTGACCCCACCTGAGATTGGGTGAGTTTCGGCTCGACCACTTCTACCCCCTAAGGGCTTCACACAATTAATGGCCACAATTACTTTTAACTTTGATAATGTATCTCGGGGATATTTTAACCAAATCTATTACAACTATTAAATTATTTTTTACCTCGGTATCTATTATCACATGTATATAATATATGTATATATAAATGAAATTTATATTAAACTGCCACCACCCCATTGGAGGTAGCTTAATACAAAATTCGATATTTGTTACAGGTTTATACATGGTTTTGATGGTGGTGACAGAAATTGTATAACCTTATCAACAGAATTTGGGGAATATAATTTACTGAAACCAAGTGAACAGTACACACCTCTTATGAATAATCTGTATGAAAAAATATGGCTAAGCAAAGTTGTGGTCGAGTATTTAGAAGAATATCATTATCTACAACCAACTTATGAGGACCTACTAGAGCTGCTGAGAGAATCTACTATTCCAGAATTGAATGATATGAAAATGACTGAAGAAATGCTTCACAAACACGCCCAATTTGTGTGTGATCAGGTGGTTAGCTTAGAAGCTGATGAGGATGATGCACCATTAATAACTTTACCATGTATGAGAGAATTGATTAAATTAATGGGGATTAAATTTGGTAAACGTAAATTCCGTACTAAAATAGATTACAAAAAAATTGACAAAAAAGCTTGGACTAAAGCTACTACTACGCCCCTTGTGAGGAAAACATTCGAAAGTTTCTTCTCAAACCAGTTGGATAAAACCAATCATGAGTTAGTATTAAGGAGGAAAAGATGTGGTGTGTGTGAAGCTTGCCAACTGCCTGACTGTGGTGAATGTAATGCGTGTCGAGCTATGGCTAAGTTTGGTGGACATGGCCGTACAAAGAAAGCATGTGTAAGAAGATTCTGTCCTAATATGGCGGTAGAACAAGCCGAAGATTCAGACCCTGAAGATGAAGAAGAATACCAACAAATGGTTGAAAAGAAGCAACATGACAAGATTGAAGACACAGTGCCTGTAAAATTAACTGGCACAAACAATAGAAAAATCACATGGGTAGGCGAGCCCACAAAAGCTGACGCCACCAAGGTGTATTATGAAAAAGTTGAAATTGATGGCTCTGAACTTTGCAATGGTGACTTTGTGATGGTTGAAACTTCTCAATCCAATATTCCTGCTTTGGTTGCTAGAGTTGTATACATGTGGAGAGAAACTATCAATTCAAAAGCTGGTTATTTTCATGCAGAGGTATTTATTAGAGCCTCAGACACTGTGTTGGGTGAGGTCAGTGACCCCAGGGAAGTATTTTTAGGGGATAGATGTTGCCATGGTGCTCCTCTTTCTTCAATATTAAGGAAAGCTTGTGTTGAAAAAGGAGAAATTCCTTCAGACTGGTTTAAGCTTGGGGGTAAAGAAGTAGATGACAAACATTTTGAGGATGATGGTAAAACTTATTTTTACAATAAATATTATGAAAGGTTTACTGCAAGATTTGAAGATTTACCGGTAGATCCAGTTTGTCCTAATCCACTAAGGCAGCATAGATTTTGCCCCTCTTGTGAAAGGAAAACTAAAAGAGATGCCAAAAATATACCTAAAGTTTCTGGGAAATTGTTAGAAAAATCTACTTCAGTATCTGAAAGCAATAGAACTGAATGGTCAGTAGTTAGGTGGCAGGATTACAATTACAAGAAAGGCTGTGGTGTATTTCTTAAACCAGGGACATTCAAATTAAAAAATAATCTCACGTATGCCAACAATATGAAAGCAAAATTAGAGAAAGTTGATGAGGATGTCTATCCTGAATATTATAGAAAGAGTGACAATAACTTACGAGGATCGAATATAGATACAGGTGAACCATTCTGTGTTGGTTACATTGCTGCTATAACCGCGATTGGAGATGGTCCTTTAATTGTTCCGCAAGACATTTATTTAAAAATAAATGTTCTGTACAGACCTGAGAATACATCCAGTAGATTTCCTCAGCATGAAGATATTAATGTTGTATATTGGAGTGAAGAAATTCGCGATGTGTCTTTTTCTGCTGTTGTTGGAGTATGCCATTTAATTTATGAACAAAATGTGCCACAACCATACTCCTTGGCTGAGTGGCTAGAAGGAGACCCAAGTAGATTTTACTTTAGAATGGCTTTTGATAAATCTTCTGGTCAGTTTATAAATGTGCCAAATTATGCTATGAATGTTGGACGGACAGATAGAGGCAAAGACAAAGGAAAAGGTAAAGGCAAATCAAGTAAACCTCTGGAGACAACTGAAGATAAGCAAGAATATATTTCAGTGCGACCATTAAGAACTCTAGACGTATTTGCTGGGTGTGGGGGGCTATCAGAAGGCCTGCATCAAGCTGGTGTGGCTGAATGTAGATGGGCTATAGAAAACGTTGAAGCAGCAGCACATGCATATGCTCTCAATAATAAGAACTGCATTGTTTTCAATGAAGACTGTAATGCATTGCTAAAGGAAGCTATGTCTGGAGCCACTCATAGTGTTGGCGGATTACGCCTCCCTATGCAAGGTGAAGTAGAATTGTTATGTGGTGGGCCACCATGTCAGGGATTCTCTGGAATGAACAGATTCAATTCGAGGGAATATTCTAATTTCAAAAATTCCCTGGTAGCTTCATACTTATCTTTCTGTGATTTTTACCGACCAAAATATTTTATATTGGAAAATGTCAGAAACTTTGTGGCATTTAAAAAAGGTATGGTTTTGAAACTCACACTGAGAGCTCTTCTCGACATGGGATATCAGTGTACGTTTGGTATTCTGCAGGCCGGAAACTATGGTGTACCACAGACGAGGAGAAGGCTTATTATTTTAGCAGCAGCGCCAGGGTACAGCTTACCATTCTATCCAGAACCTACACATGTGTTCAGCAGACGCGCGTGTTCTCTTACAACAACTATAGACGGCAAAAGATTTGTTACAAACATTCATTGGGACGAGTCCGCTCCTAGGAGAACCTGCACAATACGTGATGCAATGAGCGATTTGCCACGAATATGCAATGGTGCTAATAAAATAGAAATCGAGTATGGATCTATGCCAGAGAGTCATTTCCAACGATTAGTGAGAAGCAAGGATGAAAATACTAAATTGCGGGACCACATTTGCAAGAACATGGCGCCCTTAATTCAAGCTAGAATATGTAGAGTACCTACTACAGCCGGATCCGATTGGAGAGATCTACCTAACATATCGGTGGCGTTATCTGATGGAACTAAATGCAAGGTAATCTTACAGCAGTTTGTTCTGTTATTGCAACGAAAACTAGAAATGTTGAGTACATGATAGTCTGTGGTGTCCAGGTACTGCAGTACCGGTACGACGACAAGAGGAACGGTCGGTCGGCGAGCGGAGCGCTGCGAGGAGTGTGCGCCTGCGCAGCCGGCGGCTCGTGCTCGCCGCACGACAAGCAGGAGAACACGCTCATCCCCTGGTGCCTGCCGCATACCGGCAACCGACACAACAACTGGGCTGGACTCTACGGTAATAAAATACTCACCATACTCCTAAGGTTCATATGTATTTAATTAGGAAAATTTTACAGTTTTTTATAGCTTGACTTGACGTCTGTACTTTGACACCACCTGCAATTTCTGCACTCTCAACATCGATAGTGCAGAAATTGTATGTGGCTCGGTATTCTGCAAGAGATTGTTTGGAATTCTGGCTATCCTGCCTAAAGAACATTTACCTAAGCTTTAGTTAACTTGTAATTGGGGACTTCAAAGCAATAAAAAACGCAGCTATACATGGCAAAAGAATTAGAACAAAATTATCTTATTAACATTTTAGGTAGAGTCTGCTGGGACGGCTATTTCAGCACTACGGTGACGGACCCCGAACCGATGGGCAAGCAAGGCAGAGTGCTGCACCCTGAACAGAACCGCGTCGTGTCAGTACGAGAGTGTGCACGATCGCAGGGCTTCCGGGATACTTACATATTTGCCGGCTCAGTACAAGACAAACATCGACAGGTAACATTAACCCGTATTTTAAGCCGTCCGATCTATCGACCTCGTTGGCGAGGCCCGTCGCGAAAACCCTGTAAAGTTGATTCCTCGACACTTGCTTGCACTTGCGCAAGTCGGCCCGCGCCGAGCCATAAATTTGCCCCTAAATAATTAAATCATGATCCAGCTTGTTGTCCCCTCACCAACAACGCCTTAAGCCAAGTTCCGTTCGGGATACGCCCTTAGCTGCTATTACAATACGTTTAATGTAACTTGGCGAGTCTGAACAAAGGCTCTGCGAACTTTCGCGCATGTATAATCACGAAGGAAACTGTTATCGCTAGATAAACAAACATACGAACAGAATATTATGTAAAAATGTGAGAACTTACAATAATAAAACACTTTTAGACTATAAAGCTATAACAAAATCTAATATATAAAATTCTCGTGTCACAGTTTTCGTTGCCATACTCCTCCGAAACGGCTTGACCGATTTTGATGAAATTTTTTGTGCTTATCGGTGAGGTCTGAGAATAGGCCAACATCTATTTTTCATACCCTTAAATTTTTTTTTTATGGCAAAACAACGTTTGCGGGGTCAGCTAGTAACCTATAAAATAAAACATTGTAACGTGTTGCATTGTTGTGTAGATATAACGATGACAGAAAAAAAAATCTAAGGGTGCCCTAAGGACGACGCGGCATGCCCAAGGATGTCAGGGCATTGTTGCCACAATTATGCGCTTGCATAAAGTGATGCCGAGGGATCCCCTGCTATGTCGTGTCGCCAGTGGGCGCAGACCCTTACGCGCGTATCGCGTTTGTATCTTGATGCCTAATTAAGCATGTGTGTATCCGCAGGTGGGTAATGCTGTTCCGCCACCTTTGGGAGCTGCATTGGGCAGAGAAATAAAGAAAGCTTTAACTGCCAGTATAGCATCTTGAACTTATTATTGTAAAATGGAATGTTAAAAATATTTAAATTTGTAGCATGTGTTAAGTAATGATATCAGTTTATAGATTATATATAATCATGACATGCATGTTTCTGTAGTGTTATTATAATCATGACGATCGAATTAAATAAATTTAATATTTACGCAGATAGTTTTATTTCTTCAAAACATCTTTAGTTTTTCTCTTAACATTCTTTACTAAAATACTAAGCTCAATATCTTCTTTAGATTTTTTTGACAGTTGATGTTCAGCTGGTGAATCAGCCGGTCTTCGCTTTAATTTTTCTTGAATAAGCTTTTCCATATTCTTTGTTTTCTTAAAATTAGGATCACTTGGATCGATGTTGTACAAATGCGAATTGTACAATGCGGAAAATCGATCATCATTTACATTTATTTCAAAGTCCGGCAGAGATTGTTTCTGTTCATTCATTTTCGCTTTTAATTTCTTTTTCCTTCTAGATTTCTTGGTACTCTCGGATTCTTGAATTTTCTTCAGACTGAAATGTGCTTTTCCGTCGTCATCATCCAAAAGTAATTCTAATTCTGCTTTAGTTTTTTCGTGATTCGCATCTATTTCACAACTATTGTTTTCTTTCTTTTTCTCTTTGCTGCCAGTTTTAGATTTTTTAAATTCGGGTTTATTAAATTCTTCAGCAAAGTATGGGTCATTCATATCAATGTCAGAAGGCACATCATCTGATACGCTGCCGCTCTCTGAATCGGATAAGGATTCTTCTTTTTTCTCTTTTGGCGACTGATTTTTCATTTTCTTTTCCTTTTTTTTTTCTTTCCGCTTTTGTATTAACTTTTCAAATGGCGTCAGTTCTTTATTTTCTGTAAAATCAATTTTCAAATTATAAAACAAAAATGATTCTCGAATACCTACGTTAATATAATAAGTTACAGTAAATAGTACGAGGCCAATATTATAAAACACGTAGCTAATCCATACCTGCATTAATTTTTTTCTTGACTAACTCTTCTGCTTTATCTTTAATTCCGATTCCCCAACTTATCTCCATTTCCATATCTTTATTGCTTTTCTTGTTATCTTTTTTTTCGATGTCTTCAAGCAACTTCTTATATTTTTGTATAGGATCTTCATCTTGAGTTTCTTGCTTTGTTTCAATGTCTTCAGATTGACTGTCTTCTGTAAAAAAAAAAATACCAATTGTAATTTATTGGTCATTGTAACAAGAATATTTTGAGATTTTTTAGATATAATTTGAATTGTTTTTAATTAATAACACATTTATAAATAAAACACCTAGTGCTCCCGGTTAAATGGCAATAGGCCATTTAACCAAGAGCATATCCAAACTCCGAGCTGCTACTGAGAATTTATTAGAAAAATTCAATAACTCTGCTTGATCTGGAATGAAACGCACGGGCAGTCGCGCTTAGAACCATTAACAAGGCAAGAATGGGCATCAAAATTATGGTTTTTGTTATTTAAATATTTGTACCACTACAAGACTATGATTTGCGATATATTTATTTAGTAAAAAAAACTTGGCTTGGTTATGGTTAACAGAAACGACCCCAAAAGTGTATTTAAAAATAATGTTATATATGCCTCTAATTAGGAAACAAAAGCATACCAGCTTATAGTGACCATAGGAAGAGATATTCACATAGAGTCACCCTACGCCCCTGCAAAATATCTACAACTTTCCTCAAAACCTGTATATAAAAAATCCTCAATTGGAATGCTTAATATCAGCAAGAATACTAAATAAAAAATACAAGTCTTTTTAATGTAAATCGCAAATATGTTACCATCGCTTTCACTACTAGATGCTAGGTAGTCTTTTAAGTCTAGATCATCAATTTTTCCATCAAGTGCACTTTTGATGGTTTCAGTACGGTTTGGGTTTGTAGCATCCCAGGTAAGCTCGACCTTGGCTTGCTGCAGTGCCGTAGTCGTAAATAGCCGAGGTTTATATTTCGTCAAATCCGGAAGTTTTCTGCATTCTTCGCGGGGTTCCTAAATAGAAAGACTTGATGTTATATTCCTGAGTAGGTAATCTTGTAAAGACTGTTCCTTAACTTACCCATTATTCTAAACCTAGAGACAATAATAATAAATAATGTTTATTATCAGCCAAATAAATGTTCAAAAAATATTGCTCAGACTCCTGAACTAGAATAATATAATATAAAAATAACATGCGAGAATTTTCTCCTGTATCGTGGGTGCATTTATGCCTAATTTTAAAGATATTGTGCTCCCATACAGTAACGCCAAACCCAGAACTTGTAGGTCAGAAATATTAATTTCGTGCAGGGATTGAAGCCATGACACGTGCGGCAAAAGCGGACCGCTCAACCACTACGCAAAACGTGTCGTCAGACCTTATCATTAGCCCCCTCACTTTATTAACATCAACGCGAAAACGCATTAACTGGTGTTAGGAGGAGTAGCGTTTCTTAGCAAATAACTTCTCCAGCTTCACTAGGAGCTTATAAATACCTGATCAAAAGAGACGTCATCGGGAATAAACCTCATATCGAGCCGAGTAGCGCTGCTTTCGTATTCCATACCATCACATTCACTATATAACTTGTCAGCCGTTGAAACCGAGTCACATTCTACCACTGCATAGAAATACTTTAGCCTATTTAATTGGTATCGGCGCAGTTTTTCCATGTGATATGACGAACCTGAAATATATTTTGCATAAATGTAGAATAGGTGGCACAATAAAACAAAACTGGTTTCTGGACCACTTATAACAGGAAGAATAAGATTTTTTTTTTCATATATGTAGGATACTCTAATCTGAGACTATTTCTCAGATCATCATAATTACATGTGATTTTACATGCTATTGGTTAGCATGTAAATTCACATGTAATTAATATATAGAACAAGTATGAGTTCTAATATACTTATCGCGCACTGGGGAATAAGACACTTAAATATGCATTATAAGAACAAACCTTCCTCATTGCCCTCATCTTCCGAGAAATCTTCGTGTTTATCTTTTGTTAATTCTATAGGACCACGTATTTCCTCTTCCTTCATTCTTTCTAAGCCATATTCAGATGGATAAATCTAGAAAATGTGAGATTTTGATGGTACTTTATTCCATATTTTTAGTAAACACATTATTATTATGTATGCGGAACCAGACGACGACGCAGCGTAGGACGGCCTCCAATGTGATGGGATGGACGACCTGGTAAAATTCGCTGGAAGTCGTTGGATGCAGGCGGTATATAACCGGTCCTTGTGGAAGTCTATGGGGGAGGCCTTTGTTCAGCAGTGGACCACTTGTGGCTGATATGATGATGATAATATGTACATATATACATATACAATACGCACAGTATTCACCGAAGCGATAGGCAGAGGTGTACTAAGGTATACCCACAGCTCGCCGTGCCAACCCGAACCCAGGATCTCCACAGTAGCAGTTGCACTAGACTAATTAATAAAATTAAATATATGCCTCAACTACTAAACCAATTTATATGAAAATTGGAACAGGCTGAAATTCTACTCTAAAAAGAATGTACAGAGGCCAGCACATCAAGCTACCCCAATCTGTCAAATTTCTTTGATAGATTTTCAACTTTAATGCATTATAATAAGGTTCATATTTAATTGGGAAATTTTGACAGTTTTGTCATTACACACACAGGTTACATTTGATTGAACATTACTCTTTAAACATTTCATATTAAACCCATAGATGACGACTGTAAGAAGACACTCAGACGTCGACAGTTTAGAAATTATTCATTCATTCGCTTCAAAATTATTGTACCGCGCAAGGGTTATGCCATGTGCTGCGACAGGGTTAGGTGTCACACCGCTTGCGCACCTCGGGTATTATTATTATTATTGTGTTAGCTCAAAGTAGTCAATTTTAAACATCTGATTCAAGGATTCACTGTTTAAATTGTAATACAGAAAAGTTGCTACCCTGGACCCTGATTTAACTTTATTGCTCAACTACAAAGTAGAGGTAACACAGTGAATTATAATTATACAGTGCTGCGGCGGCGCACCCGCCTTCACAGAGAGGTTCCCACACAGCATAGACAAGGAGCATTTTGTATATTTATACACAACATTATGAGTGAAACAAATCTAGTTCTTTCCTTTTAGGTATCATTCTCATGGATGCTAAATAGAGTGACCTCAGGCACTCCAAACAATTATCAAAAAACAAAATATCTGAATTTAAAAAATCAGCATCCACCTGAATGAAACTACAATATATTTTAAAACTAGTTTTCCGCCCGCGTCGAGTTCGGTTATATCGCGTTTCCAAGAGAACTCTTCAAAAGTCCGAGATAAAAACTATCCTATGTTCTTTCTCAAGGTCAACTCTATCTCTGTACCAAATTTCATTAAAATCAGTTCAGTGATTTAGACGTGAAAGCGTAACAGACAGACAGAGTTACTTTCGCATTTATAATATTAGTAGGGATTATTATGACTTACTGTTATTTTCTTAATAACACCACCTGCTGGTACAAATGAGTTGAGCAGAACCATTAGGTCATCTGCTTTTATATTGTCCCAATCCATGTTGCAGATAGCAATTCTGAAAAGAGTTTAATTTATTTGAGATTACATGTTTTATTGCTATGCCTTGTTAGTGTAGAGGTGCTAAGCGCGACTGCTATGCTAGAGGTCCTGGGATTGATTCCCATGTGAAGCAGTTCAGCTCAGTTTGGATTTGTGCCTGGTTAATGGCAATAGGCTCACCACCTATTACATGGAACCTTAATTATACTGGTGAACTATGGACCTCAGTTCACCTCTGCCTAACCCATTGAGGAATACAGGGGTGATGGTATATTAGCATCCACTTCAAGAGTATAAAATTCTTTCTTTACCTAGGCCTGAGACAGACAGCCAGTTTCACTCTAAACAGTGTGAAAGCCATTATAAAATCAAAACACAGACATTTTTCAAGTATACCTATTGTATGCCAATGTAACCCCACTCTTTAAAAAACCCCTACAGCACCCCACTTGTTAAAATGCTGCAGTTACTGTATTAAAAATAACTCTATATTTAATTATATGTAAGTTGTATAACATTTTGCAATTAAGAAATATAAGAATGTTCCATATTTGCAAACTTAGTAGCCTAGCCTTTAGTTGAAAAAAGATAGTATTAATGTACCTTTTAGTTGACTCTTCAGTACTTCCAGCATCAGCATCAAGCTCTCCCCATTCATGATCTAGCTCACTGTCTTGTTCTGCTTCACTACTCTCCTCCTCTGAAGAACTGTCAGTTTGTATAACTCCTAAAAAGAATAATAATTACTTTTTTAACATTGCAGCATTCAACCTGTCATGTGTCCCTTTATAATGATTTAAAATGGCAAACAATTTTAAGGACAGATGTTATGTGGTTACATAATATTCTAGTGCTTGGCACCAGATTTGTTACTAAGTGTCCATAAGAAGTTAGACAGGATTAAACTCTGACAAAGGCGTTACAAGGAAACTGGTGAGTGTAAGGTCTTGGGTTTCATTCCAACTAGGTGTTATTTATTTCATTGAGGTATTTTCAGTAGCAGCACAGAGTTTAGTTGAGAAACTTGTACATAAGTGGATTTCAAGTATGTGCACAAGAAAGTTGGAAAACATTAAATTATGACGTGTCAGTGGTCTAAGTACCACTGCTACACTAGAGGTTACAGATTTAGTATCCCAGAGAAGTGAATTGAGTTAATCTATAAAATACTCAGTAGAAGCTCGGAGTTTGGATTTATTTGTACCCATTAATGGCAAATAGGCTTGCCCTCGTATTATATTATACCCAGTGGTCAGTGGGTGTACATCAGTACACCTATGCCTATCAGGGAGTGTGATGGTATGTTATGTTATACTATGTGTTACTATAAACATGATTTTTATTTTATGCTAAGTGCTCTATATGCAGTCATTACTTGGTAAATAAATAACTCACCTTCTCCACGGGCATAATCAATATCCAGATCTAATAATCTTGTCTTAACCTTTTTATCCAATTTACCACGAATCAATTTATCATTATGAAAACCAGGTTCTTTATCATCATCTTCTTCGTTTTTATCATCAATTGAAGGTCTTTTAACAAAGCGACCGGGGGCATATTTATTTTCTGATACACTTTCTTCATTTGCAATTGCTTCATCAACTTCTTCATCGGAACCCGTAGTTTCGTCAGAGTCTTCCACCTCGTAATATTTCCTCAAATTTTCCGTAGAAGTTTCATTAACAGGCCGTCCACGTTTATCCACTGTGTATTTCACTTTAAATTTTTCATCCCTAAACATAGACTGAAAACGTTTATCTATTTTAACTTTTCTTTCATGTTTAGGAATTTGCCGATATCTGGGATCACTGAGATATTTTGTAAAACGACTATCCTTCAGTATATCATCCATTTTGGTAAGAAAAAGACTTAATTTCAATAAATTATGAACATTGAACAAGTAGTTCGTGGCTTTTAGAGGTTAGGTACAAACTTTTCTTCTGAAAATTAAAAAATGACAATGACATTGACTTTCCAACCCCGTTGTTCCCTCTCTCCCTGCACAGATTAGTGATTACGCCCCTCTCACTCATCTCAAATGTACTCATATCTCAATTTGTACTCATCTCACGGGCCATGGCCATACTTCGGGCATCTCATAGAATTGTCGGATTCTGAAAATTTTATGAGATGCGCAAAGTATCTCTACTAAACAAATCGCTCAAAATCTTTCTGCGATTTGAGTCTGTGGAATCACAATTGTCTCTCACTCTGAATCTGTGGAATGAATATTCTGTCTATAATCTGACTATTCTGATTCTATGGCAAGAGCTTTTGCGCGATCACTCTGCAGAAAAGAGCCATTCTATCCATTTACAATTTAAGTTCCAGTTATTCACTAAGGGATTTTGTTAATTGTTATGAATGTTGCATCACAGTATAACTATGAGAATTTATTAATGTCATATAGTAGTTTAGTGGTATAACGGATGACCGATAGTCTAGTGGTATGACCATTGGACTGACTGGCAAGTCAAAGGTCTCAAGTTTGAATCCAAGGCATGCACCTCTGACTTTTTGAAATTATGTGGGTATTATGTGTCCGACTGCTGATCACGAGGTCATGGGTTCGATTCCCACAGAACACAAATATTTATGTGATGAACATTGTGTTTGATATATAATTTAAGTATGTATTTACAAAAAAAGTATTTATGTATTATATCCATTGTCTATTACCCATAGTACAAGCTCAAGCTCTGCTTAGTTTGGGACTAGATGATGTTGTATGAAATTGTTCAGGAATATTAATTTATTATTACATTATATTTAATTATAATAATTATTTACCACTCGCATAAATGGTGAAGGAAAACATCGTGAGGAAACCTGCATACCAAAGAGACTTTCTCGAAGATGTGTCAAGTCTACCAACAGCGTGGTTGACTATATCCTAATCCCTCTCATCCTGAGAGGAGACCCGCGCCCAACCAGCAGTAGGACAATATATGGGTTGATGATATATTAATGGCTTCATGTCTGCCATGTCAAGGATTATTAATTTGAATAATTTGAATTGCATCCCTTTGTTTATTCAATTCGATTGAGTATCGCACGCTAAAAATAAATAATTTCAATGGTGTTCTGTAATACATAATTAATAATCTATGCAGGAGTGGTTCTGTCTGTGTAGTTCTGTTCTGAAGTGTTCTGTCTGTGACTTAGGGCTGCTGATATTTTTTTAAATATTGGATTCTCGATATATCGATATTTTTGAATATATCAATATCGGAGCTTGATATATCGAAAAAAAATATCGATATTTCGATATATCGATATTTTATCCACAGTCCTAAATTGCATGATGATGTTTGCGTTTTAAGTGGGTTGCTAAATTAGTTGTATTTCAGCTGCTTTTATAATTTTTCCCGCATAAGTGGCAGGAAACACTTCTTGTATTAACTTTTTTGAAATACGTCCATACAATGGAAGAATTGGTCCAAGAAGACATATTTTGGCACAACTATTTCTATGTAACTAGAAATTAAATAAATTAATATGAATAAACACTGTTTTTACTGCTACATTACAATAAAACAGTATTTTTTCTTATCAGAGGTAGTTATTAGGAGAAAATAGGTGACAATAAACAATAACTGTAAGTAAAGTACATACCATAGATTATAGTAATTTTTACCCCCAGAGGTATGTTTATACAAAATTACATATCATTTTAAGATAATGTAAACTAGGAATAGAGAAAAATCATAATATAGTGTAAATGAAGTACAGTAGATTAAGTTTACGATGATTTTGTAGATTAAATAATTTAAGAAAAAAAATTAATATAAAATTAATTTAAAAAAATATCGACCTTCGATATCTACATTTCAATATCGATATAATTATCGTTCAAAAAAATATTACTAAGAAATATCGATATTTATAAATAATATTATCGATATTTTATCAACAGTCCTACTGTGACTGTTTGTAACTGTCAGTTTCACGTCACGTAATTTTTTCGATTTTTTGAGTACGCAACTGATAGAATATTAGTGTAATGTGACTAATGTGATAATCAAATCGGCCACCTTTCTTATAAAGGTTACAAATATTTATTTAATAATCTATTTATCGCGGGCTTCAATCATGAATAGCATTGGGGAAGAATGCACTGAGCTAAAGAAAAAATATGATGACTGTTTCAATAGTTGGTTTTCAGAACGATTTTTAAAGGGCGATCACGATGATTCAATTTGCGCCGGTATTTTTAAAGTTTATCAAGATTGTGTAAAGGTATTTCATATGATTACATAATTCCACTTAATCAATCACTGATAAATTCGTCCCAGGGTCTCCTTGATGAGCAGACACCACAAAAAGAGACCACATGAAAACTTAGTACCATAAAGGGTTAAATGTATTTCAAACATTAATTAATTTTGGTATTCTACACAACTATATTATTATTATTTTACCAATAGTAGTCTGCATGAAACATAAGTAATAAATTTGTGAACTGCATAGCTCATTAGTCTGAAGCTTGTTCAAGATCAAGAGTATCTATGATTATGAATACTGTGAACATTTTTTTATGATATTTTTCCATTATGGTTTCATCAAGTTCTTTTGTGTATGATAAATAATCTTTAACTGTCACTATTTACCAGTGTACAGTTGACAAAATAATGAGGTATACACATGGTTTACTAAATTGGGTTTGAAGATTTTGGCCTACAGTATGCTATACTCTTTTTTAAAATGGCAGCCATTACCTCTACTTTTTGAGAGCTGAGAAAACAATAAAAAATTCAGTATTCTCATGAATAAAAATTCTTGTCAGGTTTCCAAAATAAACTCATAAAAACTGTTAAAGTAAGACTAGGTAGATGAAATTTATGAATCAAAGGTCTTAGACTTATTGCATCATACAGCCACAAGTGAACTTGTCATTTCAAATGAAAGCATCTTGCATACAATTTGCATGAGAATGCTTTTTCCTAACTAAACCAAAAACATAAAAATAATTTTAAAGTTATTTAGAAAAGGAAAAATTGGACCGCGGGCAGGATTCGAACCTGCGTCTTCTGGTTAGGTACACCAGACGCTATGACCACTAAGCCACCGCGACTCCTACCCGTCATGTCGAATTTTTCCTTCCCATACTGAATTTACGTCTTTATGGTGACGTCAGTAACACCTATTGAAATGCAAGTTTTTGCTTTTCAACCGACACAACTTACTTTACAGTTAGTTAAATGTCGAACGATGCCACCTTACCTTGTAACTATCTTTTTGTATATTTTTGGCATTTTCCATGCTAAGATTTTAAAGTTATTTAGAAAAGGAAAAATTGGACCGCGGGCAGGATTCGAACCTGCGACATCTGGTTAGGTACACCAGACGCTATGACCACTAAGCCACCGCGACTCCTACCCGTCATGTCGAATTTTTCCTTCCCATACTGAATTTACGTCTTTATGGTGACGTCAGTGAAAATGTAGATGTTGTTGTGATCTCTGCTTTCACCCCAAATGTCCAGCTATATAAATAAACTTAGTCAATCAAATATTATATAAGAGAATATTACTTTGATTTCAGAATGCAATGAAACAACAGAACATAGATTTCAAAGAAATCGATAAAGATGTACTAGGAACCGAAAGCGAGTACAAAGCCCCACCATCAGGCAGTAGTTGACAGAACATCATTGTGTGTATCAACACAATTTATAACATGCCACAAGACATAGTATGGGAATAGAGAACAGAAAGTTGATAACAAACTACAATAGTGGTTTTAATTAGCACAATTACATGTATGAATTATTTGATGTAAATGAATGTTCAGGTTATAAACTTGTGTTGTGAATGTTTGCATAATCAGTGTTATTTCAATTCACATTTTTCTAATGCAATTTGTTGTATGATGGCTTCCATAGTCTTGCATTTCTTTTAGTTAAAGTTTATTTTTTCTTTAGGATATGTTGTATAGTTATTTAGGAGAATGAAGTTATGTTTTTATTTAAAATACTTGTTTTATTTTTACCAGATTTTGAAATTTACGATGCAGACAGCATCAATAGATTAAAGTTATTAAGCAAAGGAAAAATTCGACCGGGCAGGATTCGAACCTGCGTCTTCTGGTTGTGCACCACACGCTATGACCGCTAAGCCACCGCGATACCTACCCGCCATGTCGAATTTTGCCTTCGCTTTCTGAATTTACGTCTTTATGGTGACGTCAGTTAAGGGAATCAAACTCGTAATTATAAAATGAGACGTTAATTAGATATATTAATTAGTATTTTGTAGCTAGACTCTTAAACTTATTATCTTTGGCTGGTATCTCTGGGTCTGTACACAAAGCCACGGCTCTTCATTTCTCTTATTACTCCAGCTGGTAGTCTGCCGGATACTGATATAGCATATACTCCTTTACAAAAACGATCTGTAAATAATGAAATTAATTTAGTTAGAACACTATAAATCACAAAATAATGGTTTGTCACATTGCAACCTCATTTACAGTTTCAAGATTACAAACATGTAGTTACAACTAGTACCTATTCCTAGTACTCAAGTACCTACCTAAATATGCTAATAAATATAATATACTTGTGCTAGGAGTCATCACAGTGTAATAGATGAATATTACTGCACTGTATCATTGCTGCTTAAAGTTTCGTTTTTACTTTAGGAATTGAGATTAGGTTTTGAAACATGTCTTTGTATATCCAATAGTAAAAGATTGGTCAAGAAGTACAACTAGCTCAGCAAGGATTTAAATAAACAAATAAAAAGAGATAAGCCTGGAACTTATTAATAATTTTATTAATCTTTGGACCGCCAAGTCAATAAAGAAAATCCGTGTTCTCTACGCCAAGCGACAAATTTTAGTATCTAATAATAGGTAAAAAAAAACAATAAATTTTGTATAGGTATTTATTTTGAACTAAAAGAAAAGGGGAAATTTTGACGTGCCATGCCGTCGTTGGCGTCCGTGGCGGTCAAAAGGTTAAAAATCAAACCTTATTATAAAACAATATACCTACATCATTATAAAAAATTTAATACTCACTTATGCGTTGCCATTTGCACACCCAACTATCTTCAGGGCTCATAACGGCAATCATTCTAAAAACAGGGCAAAATATCAGTATTCACTTTCACCATAACATGATTAGTTTAAAGTTGGTAAACAATCTTTTATTATTATTTTCATTGTCTAGTAATACATACTGCTTTGGGACAAGATTAGATACAGTGTAAAAATTATTTATTAATTTTAACTGCAATGTCAAGCAGCCAAGTTAACAGACACAATGATCTGTGTGCTGAAGAAGTGAGGAGTCACAGAATGCTGTAGCAAAAACAAATACTTACCCATCAAAGTTATTACTAGTACAGTCGTATACATTGTCTTTATTATTCTTCATACGAAGAAATTCGTCACAGTTGTCACATCCATCATATTCAAACTGATCGAATGTCTGGAAAAGATAATGTGACACAAATAAGGTTTAACTAATTATAGCCAAATTTCAAGCAGATATTACGGGTAACAAGTCTTAGTAATGATTACCTTTATTAAAGAGCACACTAAACAAGCCCGCAATCCTCTGAGATCTTTTGGCACGGTATCCAACGACATTCTCTTGATTTAAATAAAGAAGATAATCTTTAAAATTTTATGTTTGAACACGTTATTGATCTAGAAAAATAGCTCATAATCTATTAGATGTTTCCAAGAAAATAATAATTAAAATTAATATTCTGCACACCAGAGCCTGCCTAGCCCAGCAGCAAAAATAATTGACAAATGACCACAGATTAGAAAATAGAAATAGTACAATAAATTGACAATGTCAATTTTGACAAATAAGGCACGAGAAAGAGAATTGAGATTTTGAGAATGACAAATGCATGAATTTAAATTAAGGACCACTCACCAAGTGAAAACCAAAAATATACCTTTATTGCGTAGACAGAGGAAACTATAGACTGCTGGATACATCTATCTCTTTTCAGCAAAAAAAGGATAAATATACACCAGATGCCCGAGAAGAAAAGAGATAACGGTATGCTATTTCTTGTCCCTCATCGCGTGGCCATTTTTTTCAAGGTCAGCACTTCATTTGCTCAATCTTTGACGTTTTGATTGAGCATCCGTGACAGATTGTGATAAACATTGGTTTTTTTATTGATTATTTCATCAATTTTGTATTATTAAGTGTTCGCTGTTGAGCAGGATCTTTATCTAATACTGCAAAATGGTACGGTGCAGTGTTCTTGGTTGCAAAAGTGAGAAGAAAATCCCCGGTTTATCTTTTCATTCGTATCACATTTTTTTGTTTATTTGCTAAAAGTTTTTCAATTTAACACTTGTTGCGATGCTTTATTATCTAGTAATAAGCGGCTATTTTATTTTTTTACGTAATGATAAAAACATAACCTAAAAGTTCAGTGTTGCCACTTTGTGCTGGGAAATTGCCCCAGTTTTTGATAGAAAATTGTAAGGAAATGAATATAGAATTTAATAATTTCGTACAATATTTTTTTGATGAATAATTAAGTATTTGTCGTTTAACCTTAACGCCTTCTGGTTTTTCAGATATCCCGAAAAACCAGAATCATGAAAATTATGGATTAAAGTAACAAGAAGAAACATCTGGCTGCCTGCTCAAACATATGCAGCAAACACTTTCATAATAGTTGTTTAGTGAAGATAGGAAAGGAAGAAAATAGGAACTAAAAAAATGTTTTGAATCAAAGGAAAGAATAAGAAATGTTCATAATAAATTGGTACTATTTCAAAGACAATAAAAAAAATATAATTTGGCTTTGATGTTTTATTTCTGGTTATAAATAACTTAGGGCTAAATAAGCCCTGTAGGTATATAGAGAACATAACTCTTTTGGCGCTGTCTGGTAAAAACTAAGATTTGGGGTAAAATAATTTAAATGGTAACCCTAAAGTTACAAGTACCTTTATTTTTTGTCCCGCTCAGCGACTCGCTAACCTATAGTCTCAACTTTTCTCTGTTTAAGCTACATTGTGTCAGTCTCTCTCTCTCTAGAGACGCACTTTCTCTTTCTAAGTAGGATGCTAAACATTGTTATTGTTTCTATTCTCGGACTTGCGTATTTCTCGAATTTCATAGTATATCAATATTTATTTATTTCGATATTATTTCTACACAAAGAATTTTAATTAGGTATTTTAAATTTCTTTATTCCACATCACCGTAACGATGTAATAAAAATATATCGCTAAAATATGATGTATACCTATATCTCTCCTAGGAATATTTTCAAAAATCCTCGAGAAAATAATAAGCAAGAGGCTGGTTAGATACCTTGAAACAAATAACCTGATCTCTGAAAAACAGTATGGCTTCCGTCAGGGTAGGTCCTTAAATGATGCAGTAGCTAACCTTACATCCTTCATTGCATCAAATCTTGATAATTCCAGAAACTGTGCTGGGGTCTTTTTATATCTAGCTAAGGCTTTTGATTCTGTTTCCGTTCCGATACTTTTAAGAAAGCTGGAAAGCAAGGGAATAAGAGGACCTCCTTTAGACTGGTTTAAAAGCTACCTAACGGAACGGAGACAGTGTATAAGAGTCTCCGGACAGCTAAGTGACTCCAACTATATCAATTTTGGTGTGCCCCAAGGCAGCATTCTGGGACCTACCCTATTTAACATATATATGGATGACATTCACAAGATTCCTATAGACCATGCAGAGGTAGTTTGTTATGCAGATGACACGGTCATACTTTTCGATGGTTCAAACTGGGGTGAAGTCATCTCAAACGCTGAGAAAGGCATAGTTAAGGTATCTAACTGGTTACGCAGCAACCTTCTCACACTCAATGTGAAAAAAACGAAATTGCTCTGTTTCCATAAGACCGCAGCCACTGCTCCTTCCTCATCACCAATCAATCTAAAATTACATGTTTGCACCAATCCAACCACTGACTGTTCTTGCGGGTGCGTCCAAAGTTGTACAGAAGTTAAATATCTTGGAATCATCATAGATCAAAATCTTAATTACCAGAAACACATTGACTTTCTCTCTAAAAGAGTAAGAAAGACAATAAATATAATAAGACAACTTAGAAATGCTACTTCTATAGAAACTTTAAAGATGACTTACTTTGCCTTATGTCAATCTTTGCTGACGTACTGCATACAATGTTGGGGTGGAGCTGCTAAGACACCATATGCTGCAACTGGAACGAGCTCAACGAGCGGTGCTAAAAACACTGCTAAAAAAACCGAGACGATACCCAACTATAGACCTGTATAAAGAGAGTCAAATGTATAGTGTCCGTAAACTTTTTATAATCCAAACATCAATAAACATGCATAAAAATGTTCTATTATCACCTAATTATGAAGATATGACCAAACGCCGTATCTTTAGAGTTCCTGTCCCTAACAGTCGCACTAAATTTATACAACGTTTTTCTCCTTTTTTATCTGCTTTTATCTCTAATAAAATTGTAAAAATATGTAATATACGCCTTTGTTCGGCTGTAGAAGCAAAACAAAAAATACTCAAATGGATTATTAATTTAACTTATGAGGATACTGAAAGGCTGATTACTACAATAACATAATAATTATATATGTGATTATGTTAAATATCATATTACATTACATTAATTTATCCCTAAACTACTTATGCATAATATATACCTTGTTATTTATATATACTTTAATATATATCTTAAGAAAATATTTATTGTTAATAAACTAAGTACACATTTAATGATAATATTCCTGGTCCCTACATAATTATGGAACACCTTTTATTTTTATTTTATTTTATCTTAAAATACTTGTTTTAATTTTAATTATAGTGCAATAGGCTTGACTGTGTTTTATGTTACGACATCATAATATAGGCCCCCACGATACAGGCTTTGCCTAGTGTGGGGACCATGGCAAATACACCTAGTGACTAAAGTCGATGTACAAATTTAATACTTATCTTGATCTCACTTTAAAGCTTTTTAATTGACTGATTTGTATGTTTAAATAAATATTTTTTCATTTTCATTTTCATTTCATTTTCATACCCCCATACTGAGACTGTTTACATTTATGTCATTTATGAATATTGGTGCGGTAACGACATTATTATGCTTAATATCAGTTCATTAATAAATAAAAAGAGTAAATAATTATGAGATATACATATGTGTAAGCTTCCTACTTAGAAAGAGAAAGCATGTCTCTAGAGAGTAAGATAATATACATTTTTGTCTTCACTTCGTTATTTTGGAGTTTGACCTCCATTCTTTACATAAAATTTTATTTTCATGGATGGAAATAACAGAGAGAAGCAATAAGCAGAGCTTGAACTATGGGTACTAGACAATGGATATAATACTTATATACTTTTTTTTGTAAATACATTATTTTAATACATAAGAAACACCCCGACAAATACAAATACCCATGTTTCATCCACACAAATATTTGTGTCCTGTGGGAATCGAACCCACGACCAGCAGTCCGGCACTCGAACCACTAGACCACAGAGGTCGTCAAATATAAGTATTTATATTTATTTGTAAGGTATTTATGTAGTAAGCAGGAACCACGCCTGTGTTACCTGAAGGGTAAGGCAGAGGTGTAGTAGTTACCTACCAATGTAGGTACCTACACCCACAGTTTGCCGATATTTTTAGCCGTTAACCGAGCACAATTC
Organism: Acronicta alni; assembly: GCA_964056405.1. Classification (NCBI taxonomy): domain Eukaryota; kingdom Metazoa; phylum Arthropoda; class Insecta; order Lepidoptera; family Noctuidae; genus Acronicta; species Acronicta alni. Next base: position 6,428,848 of record OZ043927.1, on the reverse strand, counting down.
CAAACTCTGAGCTGCTACTGAGAATCCCTACTTAATATTATAAATGCGAAAGTAACTCTGTCTGTCTGTCTGTTACGCTTTCACGTCTAAATCACTGAACTGATTTTAATGAAATTTGGTACAGAGATAGAGTTGACCTTGAGAAAGAACATAGGATAGTTTTTATCTCGGACTTTTAAAGAGTTCTCTTGGAAACGCGATATAACCGAACTCGACGCGGGCGAAGCCGCGGGCGGAAAACTAGTTTCATATAAAATCCCAATAATACTTTGACTTTGAATAATTCGACCTGGGAATCGAACCCAAGACCTCTAGCGTACACACTATGCACATGGCGTAAGACGTATTGTTGTAGTTAATAATAAAATTAATCATGCTAGTTACTATTACTTTTTTTCAATTGTTATGCGAAAAGCATAAACAGCATAAAGCAACAGCATATGGGCCGCCCGATGGTAAGCGGCATCCGTAAACTATAGACGCCAACAAGACCAGTACCTAGTAATTACTTACCATTACCACTACCTACCACCCCGTTGTCATCTTGAGACTTTAGCTTGTTAAAGTCTCCTAAGCCTAGTAATTTCACTAGATACTATACGATGTTCAATAAATTCAAAACACAATAGGTAATGTTAGCACATTATTGCTTAGCGGCAGAATAATTGGCAATGAGTGCAATGGTACCACCTCATTGCCCTTTTTTATAGTAGGTACCGACAAACCCCGACATGGCCCCCGGGAGGCATGTCGGGGTATGTCGGATTCATACCGACTAAAAACCGCACTTTCCCTATTAGTCATGGCCATGGGATCCGTGAAATTTGCCATGACCATGACAGGCGACCTAAGGTGCTACCACCCTACGCGAGCTCAGCGACATGAGTAGAACCTACCTACAGCTACTAAAAAAAATATTTTTTGCATAAACACCTATCGCCATATACATAAACATAAGTACATACGCTATTTTAAATACGCCGCTAATTGCGCATAACACTTATTAAAATATCATTGAAGTACCGACCTAATTAGGTAATACATTTTACTACGCAGCAGCAAAGCATGGAGATTCCTATGCGTCGCATCGCCCGCGCAGCTGTTCTCAAGACGTCAACATTTGAGGGCTCTCTGACCTATCACCCGCTCATTCACAGATCTAAACTAATCGAAGAATCCTTGATAATAATGTCTCGTATCATTAAGTATGTGTAGAAAATAATTACTTATTATTTCCAGATAATAATTTAAAGTCCTACAAAGGGAATAGGGAAACCTTTGGTAGATAAACCTAATAAACACAGAGAATAATACATAATAACATTTTTTTTTTTAATATTATCTTTATTTCTGTTCATTACTTGATTGAGAAGGATTCTCATTCTTCATGTCAATTACGACATTAAGTATGTTGTATATATTTAGTAGATTTATTATTTAGAAAATAGGGTAGTTACTGACTATCCTCACGCCACCAATGTGCTCCCTGTGCGGCAAGTGGCAACAAGGGATCTTATTCATTGTTCATGATTGTTCTGTAGTGTAATATCCATTGCCCAGACGAATTGTACCATCAAATTTGAATTGGTTATATAGTAGGTATATTATACAAACTGTAATAATTAAAGCTGAAAATCCCTTTTAAAGGTTACCCGATTGACCCCCGTTAATCCGTCCGTAGTTATAAATCAGTAATTTGTTGGTGGAATACCATATCACGTTGTATCTACTAGTAGATTGACTCGACTGAGTAGTATAAACTGTATTAAAATCTGGTTTTATAATATGTTTCCGTTATACAAGTCTGAGTACCTATCTCATGTAAAATTCATTATGTTAAATTAGGCTGAAATAGAAAAATAAGAGAAATTCGAGAGGGAGTAATATAAATATTTCAGATTTAAGTTTTAGGCCAGACAGCTGGACCTTGTTTAAAATATTCATATGTTTAAGTATACAGTATGTCCATATTCACTTTCCATATCACAGTGATAGGTACTAATAATTGTAATGTGCTTTTGTAACTTTGCTAGGTACAAATACAAAAAAAGATCGGAAATCAATGAAAATAAAATTAATACATTGGTTATTTAGTACCTACTTACCTTGATTTTTCCTTGGAGATGTCGACTAAATGGAGCTTATCCTTTTAGAATGTTTAAAAAATATATATAACGGGTCTGAGAACGAAGACTAATTAACATTATATTTAAGTAGATACTTACCCACATTTAATGTTGTCTGCGGTTTCATCAACCAACATGCCAAAGGATTTTTTGAGACAAAAGGTCTGTCTTTCTCCATGGTCTAATCTTCGTGAAAATCGGTTCAGCGGTTTAGGCTTGTAAGAGTAACAGACGGATAGACAAAGTTACTTTCGCATTTATAATATTAGTAGGGATAATCTCAGGAGCACAATTCTAATTAGATATATAATTTGTACGTTATCTAAGTTCAGTTATACATCAATAAGTAGGTACTTGCCTTTTAATTATGTCTTCACCGTCCCCCGAATTCGAGGAAAAAAGTGATATAAATGTTTTTTTTTTCTATTAACATACAGATGTTCATTAATTATTACACTAACAAACTTGTAGGGTACCTTGTAAAGTTGTTTTATTTTTTGGTTAATTTCAAATAATATAAAAAATCCTGAATCCTGACTAATATTAAAGTACTTAATACGAAGTTATGTTTACACGCTGTATATATGTGTATAGTCCTGTATTTAGTGCAATTTAGCACTATTGATGGTTTGGCGAGTTGAAATTCTTAGATACATAGGTAATTAGATTGTCACTCTGCCTCAGATAACTTGCCGCAGAATTTTATCTCTTTATCGTTATACTCACTACAGCTTACAAATTTAGTAGGTACTTGTCTAACTAAATTACGTAGTAAATAATCTGCAGCCGATGACGAAGATACCTAGGTACTGTAGATATAGGAACGTATATTATCCATGTATAATCTAAATAAGTATTTTTAGAATATTTATATTTTTCTACTATGTATGTATTGTCAGTTATTTGCAAATATTTTGAACACACAAACTTGGCTTACAGATTTACTAAATTTATACCTACACAAATATGTCATTCGCTGGAAACATGTATTGAATTCTTTAAGGCTTTGAACTTTCAAATGTATCATGGATGTTTATCATTCATCAATACATTAACATACATCCATGACTGTATCTTGTTTACTCAAACAGATTGGGGAAGTATGTTTTTGTATCTGAATATTGGGACTATTATTTTTAAATGTAAGCAATAACCTTCCTAATGTTAAAAAACATTAGGAGGATTCCGGCGACCGGGACCGCAATTAACTCGAACCGCGGTCCCAGTCGCCGGATTGATTTATTTTAATATTTTTCTTCTGGCGACTGGGACCACCAATAAAGCAATACTAAAATCTATTGTTCAAAAGTCAAAAATAGTACAGTCAAACAAAAAAGTGTTCAAAGTAGTAATTTAAGAAATAAGATTCTAACAATTGGGCAATGTTTGGTTCAACGATTGAAATATCAACTAATTGTGGTTGTTGAGTGTGGTTATAGTATTTTAAATAACAGGGATGATAACTCGTTCAAGACTGATTATGTGAAATTGTGAAAGCAGTGATAGCCTAGTGGTATGACATATGATAGGCAAGGTTTTGAGTTCGAATCCAAGGCACGCACCTCTGACTTTTCGAAATCATGTGCGTATTATTAATAATTATTATTAATTATCACTCGCTTAATCGGTGAAGGAAACATCGTGAGGAAACCTGCATGCCTGAGAGATTTTCTCGAAGGCGTGTGAAGCCTGATAACCCGCATTAGGCCAGCGTGGTGGACTATAGCCCTCTCATCCTGAGAAGGGTTGATGATGATAATAATGTGAAATTGTGAAGCTATGATTGTCATTTTTAACTAATTGTGTGTCTAGTATTTCCTTTTTGGATATCATGGCGTATCTCCCATGAGGAAAACATCCGGTCCTTTGGCAGGCTTGCGCGGGACCACAAGTCCAATGCATAGAGGCCCCTTGGAGAGATTTTATCTAAATATGGGATGGGGGACCAACCTGGACACTCCACACCTGCACTATAGAAGTACAGGCATGCAGTAACCCGGGCGGATGTAGGGCTATTGTAAAATATGGAACTATAATTTACTGGGATTATGGGGGTTTGGTGGAATGTAACCTCTATTGCCACAGGAAAATAGCGTCTGCCTTACAGCCTTGAATATACATCCTTAGGGATGGCAGACGGTGACTCACCACCTCACTAGCTAGACCCCCCGAAAAGCTGCCAGTACAAGGAGAAGGCGGCAACAGCGGTGTGAGCTAGGGGTGTATAGAGGTGCGGCCCCGGTTTCACCATCGCGGGTCTTTAAGAGACCCGGATTGGGTTACTCCGCTATTATGCCATAAGACACTTCCACCCCCGAGCATTTAGCTCTGGCGGCCCCCCTCTAGCCGGCCAGTTAAGGCAAGACAAAGTTAAGTCCTTCGGGCGTTCCAGTCCAGCTACCCAATATGGGAAAAGTGGAGACGAGGCCCTGACCGACTCTCTGGGGCAATAAGGACTGCAGTGTCGCCACTCACCATCAGCTCGCCACAAGCTGCCCTATGGTTTGAGCGCTTTTCTTTTGACCTTATAACACATTTTTTGTTTTATTGTTATAGGTTTGTAGTAATAATCTAACTTCCAGTTTTATAGTTTTCTTACGTCATTTTTAAATGACAAGAACGGTAATCAAAGGGTGTTTTTTTCATATTATATTCTATAATTATGTAGATGTTATTTTTCTATCGGATTTTTTTCTTTAATTATAACTGAAAATTTTTTGTTTGACTGTACTTTTTGACTTGAACAATAGATTTTTATTGGTGGTCCCAGTCGCCGGAAGAAAAATATTAAAATAAATCGATCCGGCGACTGGGACCGCGGTTCGAGTTAATTGCGGTCCCGGTCGCCGGAATCCTCACATTAGGAACTTCTAGGACTGAAGGAGCAAAGGCCGCAGGGTGTGTTGTGTACCTACGTGGATGTGTAACACTGCTTGGGAATTTATTGCAGTTACTTCCTTCCTTGCAATCGTATCGACTTTGTAAATAAGAACGAATGACAAATAATGCTAAATATTGTAATGTTACGAGCTGGGGTTCGGGATAAATTAAATGACACCAATTTAACCGATAAACAATCAAAACTTTAATTGCTCACACGAACACAAAACACAAATCACCAGTATGTCGCTATACTAGTTCACTTCACAATTCACTATCGCACTGTAGTCACTTCGTAATTCGCTTCGATCTTCACTTGTCCGTGTCCACAATTGAACTGCCTTGTCGGCCCCTTAGGACCGCTATTTATATGGCTCAGAAAGTTCCAGAATCGAATAATCCCGAAAATGCTACAAAAAATACGAGTAGGTACTCGCGCGCCTATTGTTTCGCGGTCGTTGACCTCAGCCTATTGTGTCGCGAGCCGCGTGACCTTGAGGTATTGTTATAGGCACTTATAGATATAAGTACCTACCTATACCTACGCGAGTGTCGAGATTAAACTTCCATGCGTTTCCAGAACCTTCGTGAGCCATCTCAGTCGTTCTATTACGTGTCCGGCGTAACACTGCCCCCTCCTAAGACATGCTCGTCCCGAGCATTATTAGATCCGTGATATCGTGCCAGGCGATCCACATGAACGATCTTCGCAGCACCTCTTTGTCCCTTTTGTATTCGGTAGGTGACATCGTTGATCTTAGTCACGACTCGATAGGGACCGTCCCATTTTGGCTGTAACTTAGGTGACTTTCCTTTGCTGCGCACCGGGTTATGTAGCCACACTAGCGAACCTTCGTCAAAGCCTTTATTGTTCATCTTGCGGTCGTAGCGGGTCTTCGTTTTCTCGGACGTTTGTTTGCCTGATTCCCTGACATGCTCATATATGTCATTCATTCTAGTCCGTAAGTCGTTCGCATAATCAGTAACACAGCGGGGAGTGCCAGGGGGGATACCAGTGATGAGATCTGCAGGCAACCGTAGTTCTCTTCCAAAATTCGCGAAGGCTGGCGTTACCGTCGTACTTTCGTGAACTGCACTCCGATATGACAAAAGGAACGGCTGGATGTGCTTGTCCCAGTCTCTCTGCCTGTTCCCCACAACTTTCGCCAAATATCTCTCTAACGTCTGATTGAACCGTTCAACCATTCCATCAGACTGTGGGTGGTACGAGGTGGTTCTAGTTTTATGAGTACCCATGACTCGACACGTCTCCTGGAATATTTGAGCTTCAAAATTCCTTCCTTGATCACTGTGAATTTCTAAAGGTACTCCAAATCGACAGAAGACCTCATGGACCAACTTATCGGCAACCGTCGAAGCTTCTTGGTTCGGGATTGCGAACACTTCCGGCCATTTTGTGAAGTAATCCATCACAACCATAAAATACTTGTGCCCACTTTCACTTTCCGGGAATGGTCCCGCAACGTCTAGAGCTATTCGTTCCCAGGGTGCACCAACGTTGTAGACCTTTAATGCACCTCTGCTGCGTGTGTGAGGCCCTTTGACCGCTGCACAACTCGTGCATTTACGACACCAGTCTTCAACGTCGTTTCGACAGTGGATCCAGTAGAAGCGCTCTCGAATCTTTAACAAAGTTCTTTTTACTCCTAGATGACCTCCTGAACATCCATCATGATAAAGTTGTAGTATATCTGGGACCTTAGCTTTGGGGACTACTATCTGCAGATGGCTCTTGTCCCCTTTAGCGTTTTCCCATTTACGGCACAAGACACCATTCTGTAACAACAGACTGTCCCACTGCGCCCAATAACTCTTTGTAACTGTGCTCAATGCTGCAACGTCACTCCATGTCGGTTTAGAGGCACCAGCTTTCATCCACTCGAGGATTGGTTTGACATCTGTGTCATTTTCTTGAGCCTGCTGTAAAGTTCCCTTCCACTCGTCACTAAGGTCTGTTTTCAGCATCCTTACCGGAACTGCTTCCTTAGTCTCCTGCCTGACACAGTGCTTGCAAGTTTCCGGACAAGGTCTTCTTGACAACGCATCTGCGTTACCGTGAGATCTGCCACTACGGTGTTCAATTATGAAATCGAACTCCTGCAGAAGCTCAATCCACCTTGCTACCTGTCCTTCCGGGTTTTTAAACTGTAATAGCCACTTCAGTGCAGCATGATCCGTTCGCAAGTGGAACTTCCGCCCCAATAAATATTTGCTGAAGTGCTGTAGTGTCTTAACTATGGCCAGCAATTCCCTCCTCGTGACGCAATAGTTCCTTTCAGGCTTTGACAGTGATTTACTGAAGTAACCTATCACAACCTCCTGATCTCCTTTTCGTTGTGACAAAACACCGCCAATACCAGTATTACTTGCGTCTGTGTCCACTATGAATTCATTTTCATTGTCAGGGTAGCCCAAAATAGGTGTATTGCACAGACGTTTCTTCAACTCTTGGAAAGCACTTTCGCAACTCGTGTCCCAGCAAAACTGTGACTTTTCCTCCGTCAGTTTGTGTAGAGGCTTCGCTACATCCGAAAAGTTCTTCACAAACCGTCGATAGTAGGAGCACAAGCCCAAGAATGCTCTGACTTGCGTCTTATCTTTTGGAACTGGCCAATCCTTAACAGCAACTATCTTCTCTGGATCGGTTTCAACACCTTTTTCTGAAACGACGTGTCCCAAAAAGCTTACTTGATGTTTAAAAAATGAGCACTTTTTCGGACTCAACTTTAGGTTGGCCCCTCGGATTTTTGAAAGGACTCGTTCCAGGTTTCGAAGGTGTTCATCAAACGAACGGCCCACTATGATGATGTCATCTAGATAGACCAGGCAGGCGTCTCCAATTAGGCCAGTGAGCACTAGTTCCATAAGCCTCTCGAATGTGGCAGGAGCATTGCATAGTCCAAACGGCATGACTTTAAACTGCCACAGACCCTTTCCTGTAGAAAATGCTGTTTTCTCTTTATCTTTTGGGTCTATCTCCACTTGCCAGTAACCACTTTTTAGGTCTAACGTCGTAAACCATTTCATTCCTGTCAATGTATCCAGTGTGTCATCAATCCTTGGCAATGGATAGCTGTCCTTCTTCGTGACATCATTCAATCGTCGATAGTCTACGCAGAAGCGCATACTACCGTCTTTCTTTTTTACCAGCACCACAGGAGAGCACCATGGACTAGATGAAGGCTCTATTACACCATCCTTCACCATTCCCTCAATCATGGTCTCCACGTCTTTTTCTCTTGCAACTGGCAGCCTTCTGGGTCTTTGACGAATTGGTGGCTCATTTCCAGTATTTATCTTGTGCTGAACCCGACCAGTCTTTCCTATGTCAGCATCATTTGATGAGAAAATATCAGCGTATTGAAGCAACAACTTTTTAGCCTTGTTCTTTTCTTCTTCAGACAGATGATTTTGACAATCTTTCAGGAGCGTCGCAACGTTAAACTTAACGTTTTGTACCTTATTACCAGCACGTTGATCTTGGCACCGTCGCATCCAGACTACTTCTTCACAAGTACCCATCAATGTGCCCTTCTTGATAACTTGCTCCTTATCGCTTGGATTCAATATGCGTACTGCTGATACATTGGTAGCCTTCACCAACGTTCGTGCCATCTTCCATGAAAAGTCATCGTCCAACCTTTCTATGAGGACACATCGATTTTTCTGTCCAGCATTTTGTGGAAGAGTGACTGGGACGATTGTTTCCGACTTAGGGGGAAGAACAATCTTCCTTAAGCAGAACACATTCCCAGTAGATGCACCTTCCATAAAGATTTCTTCTGAACCACACTTCAATACTCCTTGGTTAACATCGATCTCACAAAAATGCTTTCGCATAAAGTCCAGTCCCAGAATGCAGTCATCTACTATATCGGCTACGATGACATTATGCCGATATATTCTGTTACCAAGTTTTAATTCCACCTCCTTCTCGCCTCGGACGGCTATGTGCTGACCAGTAGCTGTTACTAGTTGTATATGATCACGGTCACCGGTGTAATCCCCAAGAACCTGACGTGCTAACTGAAAATTCACGACCGTGCGAGAAGCTCCAGTATCTAGTGTCAGCTTACATGGTGTTCTGTTGACTTCGCCTTTGATGATCAGGCTGTTTCCATCATGGGCTTGTGAGATCGAAATCCTTGGGGCTCCTTTCACACCAGCCAGCACCCGCCCCGCAGTCCTGGCTTTTACTCGTTTCCCTGTTGTTCCTCGGTGGTGGAGCTAACCGCCTTTACTTTCACGCTTTGCCCTTTTTCTCGCCACGAAGTTCCTTTGGGGCAATTTGCTCGCAGGTGACCCTTCTCACCACAAATGTAGCATCGAGGTGATCCTACACCTTCCCTTCGACCCTCGTTACGCTTTGGACAACCCGCCTGATAGTGACCTTTTTCCCCGCAGAGGTGACATGTTGGCAACATGAGTTCTCGAACTCTATGTGCTCGATGGTCCTGTCTAACTGCCTCCACTTCTAAGGCATGGGCCAAGGCATCTTTAAGGGTTTTGTGGTGTCCAAGATTCACAGCAGCTCTGACTTCTAGGTCACGAATCCCATCGACGAACGCCTGGACCAGATTTCCGTCGAATGGTGGCAACTTGAATTCACAACGTGAAGGCATCGTGGAACCACCACCCACAGGACCCACAATTCCGTTTCCTGCCTTGAGATCACCTAAAGTTTTCTTTATATCAGATATTTCCACTTTGATTTCGGAAATCCAACTGTCGTGTTGCTTAACTTGCTCTTTCACCTCCTTGAGCTCTTTGCCAAATGTCGCGTGAACATCCTTTAAAAAGTGCATTTGGTCGTCTTTACCACGCTGTAATTGCTCCTGCAATTGACGCGTCTGCTCCTCCTGTTTACGGGCCTGCTCCTCCTGTTTACGGGCCTGCTCCTCCTTGTCCTTTTGCAGCTTCTCCCGCAGTAGGCGGGCCTGCTCCTCCTGCTTACGGGCCTGCTCCTCCTTGTCCTTTTGCAGCTGCTCCCGCAGTAGGCGGGTCTGATCCTGCATCAGCGCCAACAAGGCCGACAAGTCGACCGCAGGGGCTGGAAGGGCTCCAGATGGACCAGCGACCGGATCTAACGTCGGCTGCCGAGGGCCCGAAGGTTGTGACGGAGAATCTCCAAACCGTCTCTGGTCCATCTCTTGCTGCCGCTGACTCCTGGTACGAATACCGTCCGTGTCTTCCTTCGGTAGAACTGGCATAATTTATTTATCCCACTACTTCTGACACCAATTGTTACGAGCTGGGGTTCGGGATAAATTAAATGACACCAATTTAACCGATAAACAATCAAAACTTTAATTGCTCACACGAACACAAAACACAAATCACCAGTATGTCGCTATACTAGTTCACTTCACAATTCACTATCGCACTGTAGTCACTTCGTAATTCGCTTCGATCTTCACTTGTCCGTGTCCACAATTGAACTGCCTTGTCGGCCCCTTAGGACCGCTATTTATATGGCTCAGAAAGTTCCAGAATCGAATAATCCCGAAAATGCTACAAAAAATACGAGTAGGTACTCGCGCGCCTATTGTTTCGCGGTCGTTGACCTCAGCCTATTGTGTCGCGAGCCGCGTGACCTTGAGGTATTGTTATAGGCACTTATAGATATAAGTACCTACCTATACCTACGCGAGTGTCGAGATTAAACTTCCATGCGTTTCCAGAACCTTCGTGAGCCATCTCAGTCGTTCTATTACGTGTCCGGCGTAACAGTAAGTTTTCTTACTTGCTTACTTTAGCGTACAATAATTACAAGAATAAATTACAGCGACAATGCCTAATCTAAGAGAGGCGATGCTATTTCATTTTACTTCATATTTAGAAGTCTTATGGATGACATTCACCTCACATAGACTAAATTGTTGAGCGTAAACTTACATTTCCAAAATTATGTCAAAGTAATTTACACTTATCTCTTACTATTAACTCGCATGTAATAGAAGGCGAGTCTATCCAATCTCGGAGCAGCTACTGTGAATTTTATAATAAACCCAATAACACTGCTACCTGGGAATCGAACCCATGACCGCGACTGCGACTGCTAGACCTATTTTGAAGCAGTTGCAGCGGCATTAGATTGGTAGATTTTTTACCAAAGTTTTTTTAACGGATAGGTAGGTACGAACTAAAATCATTTTAATATAAGTTTTTTGTTAAGTACCATTATGTAGTTTTATGGACGTTAAGATAAGATTTTATTTTGGTCGTTACTTCAAGTTGAGTTGAGCCGGTTGGATAAGAAAGCTCTAAAGCGTAGTATTTACTTTCCACGAAGTTATAAAATGGGAATCCCTTTTAAAGCCAGTGGGCAGACATATTTACAATTTTAAACTACAAATAGAAAGGTTACAGTAAGGGTACTTGCAACTTGCATAACCTTCAGCCAACCTAACTTGGTCCTAATAACCTTAGCTGAGGTCACTTTGTTGTGAAGTGATTTTAAAATTTAATGCGGCCTCAATTTTATTTTGTTTCTGTAGTAGGTACAGTGGCCAGCACATCAAGAGACCACAAAATGTCAGATTTCTTTGATTGATTTTCAACTTTAATACAATACGATAAGATTTATATTCAATTGGGATAATTTGACAGTTTTGGATAACTTGACATGCTGGCGTCTGTACTACTTATTGATAGTATCTACTATCAATAAAGAAAGAGTACCATAAAACTGCTACTTTACTGGGTTTTAGCGCTAATCGGGTTCGTATTTTGGGTTACATAAAGCATCGATAAGTACACGCTTAATGAGGTTAACCTGGGTAACATATGTGACGAAATACTATTATTATATTGAGGGCTTGCACAGGAGATCCAGTGTCGGACTTTTGAGATGGTAGGAGTCCGACATGGACGGTGTTCTTTCGATATTTTTTGCGCTATCTAAGTAAGTACACTAGGCCCTATAAGAGAAATAATTCATTCAACCTGAGTTCTTTATTCAAACACCTGAAGCTCCAGCACGACCACAGACTTACTACTAGCTCTACTAATTTCAAATGATTATCCCTTAAAGTCTTTGTGAATGCCAGTGCGAAAATTAGATACCTGAGTTACAACCTACAAGTCCAAATCAAGATTTTCAACAATTTGGCTAAATCGAGGAATAAGCGTTTATTACTTACGACCATAATTTATGTTTTGTCTATTACCTATAAGAATCATGAGATTTGTGAAAACGTGAAATAGTCTCGGAACATATATTAAATTGTCAGTGTATGTAAAACAAAGGTAAGTATCTACCTATTTAAAACGTCATTGGTGTAAAAAAGTTGACCGATGTTTTGAAAATGGATCGATCATTCTGGATAGGACATAAGATATTATTATGTCTTTTAAAAGACGCACGGAGTATGATGCAATCCTGAGTGTGAACATACAAAATAATATTAGAAGAGGAGTCAGTGGTCTACTTAGATATAATTTATAGGTTAGCATGTATACCAGTGCGGTTGCGGTCGCCGGCCGCTACCGCCGCGCCCGCCGCCCTGCAGTCTACGATCGTTTTACATTTGATCGTAAACCACTAGTTTGATAACCGGCTCTTAGTATTTACCTATCTCATATTAAACTTACTTATTACATTATTTATACCTATCCGAACTTAGACTTTTCTGATTGATATGATGTACTTATTGTCTATTTTTTTAAATGCTACTTAGGTTAGTATTTAGGTTTCAGTATTTTTATCTTTGTACCAGACTCGGTTTCATACGATACTTGACGTTAGCTTCGACATTATACCATGGAAATTACAAGTAATACTCGTCATGACGTTTGCACTAGCTGTCAGTAAATGATAAGTAAATAATAATTAATGAAGAAGCCGGGTGCATTGCCCATACAATTTCATTACCAAGGTAAAGTCCACGTAGACGAAGTCGCGGGTAGTAGCTAGTAATATGTATTATATAGGTATCTATATATCTAAGAATCCATTATGTCCAAAATATATGGAATAATATTATTATATAATATTATAGAAGGACATAAGTAAGTTATCTTTGGTCTCCGCGGTCCGTGTTTTCTCAGTCCTAAAATACTTTACAGGAAGGAACATATTTTTTTATTACTTAAGTAGTACGATTTTGTTCCTGTAAAAGTATTTCTTAATTGGAAATTTTTGATGTTTTTTTTTTTATAATTTATTTTACCTCTTGTAATATAATATTGCAAAAGTATATAAGTTACTCAAGTAAACCGTTTTATTTTATTTATTTGTTCACATCCTAAATGAATTCAGCTAACTAGATATTTAAAAGCGGTTTCTTTTTGTAAAAATCAATAAGAATTTATATAGCTTTGGTTTATGATCACAATAATAAAGCGCTTGTCACAAGTAACTAAGTCACAAGTCACCGTCCAGACACCTAAATGTCCTAAATAACTCATTATGTAAGCGGTAATTATACGATCCGAAATTGTTGATCTTTTTTTAATCGAGCATTGAACTCCGTCCTACGATGTAAACTGCCAAGCCAAGTGTTTCTGGGTCGACTGTGATATGTTTGCCAGACAAACTGTTAGACATCGGTGACGGTGAGACTGATTATTTGAAATCACTTGAAGATATTTCGTCACTTATTTTTTTGAAAAAGTATTTTATATATAAATAAATATTAACCATAGTGATTATTTATACTATAACAGGAAAACATCGTGAGGAAACCTGCATGCATGTGAGATTATCTCGAAGGTGTTTGAAGTCTGCCAACCTGCACTAGGCCAACGTGGTGGACTAGGTATATAGGTGACTGAGCCCAGCAGTGGGACAGTATATGGGTTAATAGGTAATGATGATGATAATTAACCGTATATTTTCGTTACTCTCTCAGGCGGGTGTTATGCCTGGCGGGCCACGGCCCGATGGTTGATGTCGGGCGGTTGTATATATGCAACTTTCGTTGCGAATGTTGCTTGCGCGATTCAGGCCTTCGTAGTTTTTATGTAGCGCGGTAGATGTCGCTACACTCTTATTCACATCGTTTACCTAAGTCCTATGTTGACTTACAAGTGCACTTACCAGGTGCAAGTTTGAAGTCTTATTCATTATTGCGTCATTTTTGTAACTGGGTTAGATTAGTGTCCAATCACAAGGTAGAAAGCGTGAAATCAATAATTATCTTTTCATAAAAGCTAGACTATTTTTCATCGATATCATATAAAGTAGTTGTCTAGATACCTCAGAACACATAGCAGTTGCTCTAGTCGAGAAAAAAAATTACCATATAAACTTATCGAAAGATGAAAGGAAAACAAAGGTAGTAGATATGCACTATAATTATCTTCAGTAGGTAGGATAACTTAAAGAACTTTGGAACATTCCGTCCAATCTCTGTTGTCATGTCTGTTGTCAATCATAAACAAAACCAAGTAAAAATTTGTATAGGTATGCGAACGAGATGTTTTATGCAAGCAGAGAATCTCGTTTCGTATACGCAAATAATTTTCAGCTTCAAGTGTACCATGTTCACAAACCCTTCGGACGTCAAGTCGTTAAATAAGTAGTACTTACGGTTTTGGGCAGAAACTTGATAATCCCGTCAGCGTCCGTCGAGACAACATTTATTAAACGCACTTTAGGACGTTGGTATTTTTAGAAGAATTAATGTTAGTGTTATAAAGTACGTATCTATATTGGGAGCACCCTTTTGAACGAGCATGAGAAAATTAATTGTTGAAAACGAACGTTTTTACAATAATGTATGTTTATGCAACTAATTAAGTGAAACATTCCTTGTGCTGTTGTTACGCGCGTTCATAGAACGGGTCGTCTTTTTGTACGAAAACGTCGCCTGCACAGGTGATAATATGTAGTTCCTTTATTTATGCAATAAGAGTTAAACTTTGAAGTCCGAAAGGGCTTTATTATTTATGGTCCTAAGAGTAATGTCCGCACGTTACTGTGCGCCAATTCACACAACACTCGACATTAGTCGCAAATTTTTTAATACGTAGAATCTATAAAAAATATTTACAAAAAGTGCATTTAAAAAAAAATATGTTCTACCTATAACCATTAACATAATAATAAAATCCGTTTATGGATCCCGTTGTCAGTACAACAAAACTTCTGCTTTCCTAAGAGACCACGATAAGGCGTCGTCGGTTCAAGTTCGAACACATTCGATGTCATAATGTCAATCGTGAGTGGTAGTCAGTAGCCTCAAAGCCAGTTACAATCTGACAGCCAGTCCAGATGCTACTTTGAGTCCTAAATATGAATTGATCCAAGGGGAATGTTAAATGTGGCCTTTCAAGCCCCCTCGATGACATAATAAATATCATGGTTGATATTCTAAGAACCCGTTGATCTGTAGTAGTAACCACATTCTCTGTATTAAACTCAAGTGTACCTATTAACATTAACCATGTATAGATTACATCTATAATTCTATATTATGACTGTTGAATTGATAGGTAGGTACACACTAATAAAGATGATTTTGTAAGATCCTCCTTTTTTGATCACATCAAATCCTTTGAATTACTTTGAGTTCTAGAAGAGAATGCGGACCGCAGTGCATTAGTAACTCAAACTGGAGTTTATTGAAAGATAATAATGTATATGCTAGCGTCCCTACGGTAAGTTCTCTAGAAACGCTAGGCTGCTAGGCTATCTGTCCTGGTCGTGGTGAATTCAACGGATATCTTGTAATAGGGCAAGTGAATCCAAGAGGGGTGTTTAGTCAGTACGAGCCTGGCAAATCACCATACTGCATATATTGGAATTTCCGTACCTATTATAAAAAAGGGTGCTAAGGTAACTATTTCTTTTTCTGTTTGGATTAAACCAATGAAGGATCGTGAAATATTCGGGTTTACATGAATAATATTATAATCATTCAGACTGGGAGATTTCCAGTTGTTCTTTAAATATTGAAAGGTGTGGTAAGTGAAGTAGGTATGTATCTACTCATTTCGTCATAAAGTGAATTCATTCGTTTGAAACTTTGAATTGTTGATTACCCTCCTAAAGAGTGGGCATAATAATATTCTTTTCAGATTCTGAGTACTTATGTACTTAGTTCTGTTTAGTTCCAGGGATTGGGTGATGGGCGAGATTTCTTGTAGGATTTATAGAATGATCAGCAAGGAAATAACTAAAACTCCTGTTGCATATGATACGTGGATGTGGAGAATTTGTCAGTGTCGCTCACATCCGAATCGCGAGTCCAATAAAAACTCCGACAGTTCTGAAGGGATTTTTAATTTGTTTGGGCCTACGTATTTCTAAACGTGCGAAATATTTCTAAGGTATGAATAATTTATTTATTTATACTTATTGTACAGAAAAGTGTACAAAGGCGGTCTTAATGCCTTAGGCATTTTCTACCAGACAACCTTAGGGTGATGCAGAGACGGTCATGGTAGATGCACCAAAGATTAGAAGTGAGAGGTAAGATGCGAATCTACAAGCAACTATAAAATATTGCTCAAAAAGCATAAACTTACATAAACATTACACAAATATTTATATACATTATATAAATACAGAATACCAATATATACAATAAATAACGTTAAGCGAAAAAGAGAAATCAGTGTCAAGAAGAATCTAATAAGGTTTTGTCCAGCAAGTATTTGCGCACACAGGTTTTGAAGGATAGCCGACTGTTAAGCAGTCTGATTTCAGCAGGGAGAGCATTCCACAGTAGAATAGATTGAATGAAGAAGGTAGAATGTACAAAGTCAGAATGATGAGAGGGACATTGAAGAAGACGGTTATTAGATGATAGAAGATGTTTATTGTGGAAGGAAGAAATATACTGAAAAAGAGGAGATAAATAAGATGGAGAATTGGGAGAAAAAAGTATACTATACAGAGTAGTCAGCGCTCTCCAGTTTCTGCATTGGCGAATGGGCAGCCATTTCAGGTTTGATCGATATTCTGAGACATGGTCATATTTACGGAGATTAATAAATACGAATCGAATGCAATTGTTAAGAAGTCGGTCCAATTTATTGAGTAGATCTGCATTCAGGTCGAAGTAACACACATCCCCATACTCGATAGTGGGAAAAATTAAGGTCTCCACCAGCATTGCTTTTGTCCGCGGTGGTAGAAAATTTTTCAAACGGCAAAGAGATCGCAGGGTACCCGTTACTTTTCGGCTAACTGATGCAACTTGGGAATGCCAACTCATAGTAGAGTCAAGGTGTAAGCCAAGATCTTTGACGCTGGAAGTCAACGGAATGTGGATGCCATTGAACATAATAGGTGGTATGTTATGGATATTGATCACCTTGCAAACATTTCGGTGGCTACCTAAAGTAATCGCCTGGCATTTATTGGGGTTCACCGCCAAACCAAACCTATCAGACCAGTCCCTGATTGTGTCAAGATCTTGGTTCACAGCCCTGATCGCGACGGATAGGTCATCGACTCCAGCTTGGAAGTACAGCTGTAGGTCATCGGCATAAAGATGATACGCACACTGAAGCTTTTGGGTAATTAGATTAATGAAAATAGAAAAAAGAAGAGGAGACAATATACCGCCCTGGGGAATTCAAACTAAATTGAAACAAACTAAAATCTAAGAGTGTAGGAACAAATCACCAGTTATCTTGAGAGTTTGAGACTCATGAATTGAAGATGCAGACTACCAGCATAGCAATATAGCTACCAGACGGGCATTAATCACCAGCTTTACTGTCTTATTGTTGTTTTTGAAACCGGTCACACCACGTAATTTTAGCTTTCTTGTGGAGTCGTAAAACTTGGGTTTGTTTGGGTGCGATTTTGAAAGATTGCCTGATACCTGGCAGTCTTCCAGGCCCTACTAACCTTCAGTGGCGGCACACAGAAAGACGCGTGTTGAACACACTAGTGCGAATCCAACGGCACTAATGTCTCACATAGCTAACAATCATTTTGTCATTGACTCAGAAATGTATTGCAAATTTGGAAGGCAACTCATTACCTGTGTTACTTTTAACCTATAGTTGCAGCCAGACACGGCGAGACACGGTGGCACCGTGCGCTCGCGCACGTGTGTACTTTCATGCGCTATTTACTAATTAACATCAACTTTGATTAATTATCTACGACTTACGTATTATAATTTCGATATTCTCTTTGATAGTCTAGTTTTATTAATGGTAAACATTGAGCGTGAGAGAAATGCGCCGTTCGATAACTTAAGATTAATAGAAGAAATACATATGATTGATTTAGTATACATAATACTATGTCGGTGCTTTACCTATTAGGTACTATTGCATCAGTCTGGTGGACGTAAGCGTGACCGTCTAGTTGTCCTGGGTTCGATTTCCAGGTCGAGAAGTGTTACTGAACTACCGGTTAAAGCAAATAGGCACGCTTTCTGTTACATGGGACCTATAAAACATACCGGCGAACTATGGCTGTACATAAGTACACCTCTGCCTGAACCTTCGGGGAATACAACGGTGTAATGAATACAAGGGTGATGAGGATTGTGAAGATGATATTATGTTTGTAAGTAAAGTAAACGTTAATGTGTGCTTCTGATCCGTCTGAACACAGTTTTCCTTGCTCGTAAGTTAATTATAGTAGTACTTATATTTCGTCTGGTTGATGATGATTCCGTCTGGGTTTAAAAAAGCTATTTTTAGAATTAGTCATGTGTCATGTGCCAGCACCTGTTAGCTGTACACTTCATTGCACTCGATTGCATTACTGGCACCTGAGTGCATCAGCTATTCTTGGAATAAATTATTCACGGGATATTGGATTTTCCATGTTCATGACCATAAAGGTCTCACATTCGTACCTTATCTGAAACGTAACTCATATCTAATAAACATGAAACGATAGGTGTGACACTTTTTTGTTTTTTTTTTAATATGTCTACTACATCAAACTGCATGCATTAAGTATACTGTAGGTTGGTAATAACCCTTTTGTAAAGAAGTGTATTTAAATAATGTTTGTATGTGACCCATTTTTATAACCATCCAAATAATTTTGCTTTTAAATTTGGCTAATTTTAATGATCTAATTAAAACAGAACATTTGACTTTGCTACTTATCCAGTGATTGCTGTGGATTGCATCCATGAGGTGCATTTATTTATGTGTATACAAGTTACAGTGTAATATCTAATCTTATTACCAAAGTGGGTCTACACTACACTATACGCGGGCTAAGGTCTAAGGGCAGCGAATTGCTATAAGTGAGCAAGTGAGCATAATTAGGTTTTTTTTTTTGTTATACCACTACCAACATGCACAATGAAAAAGGCCTTACAGGATATGCCGATATAAAGCACAAAGAGGATTGGTGCAATAGCCTAGGGCTAGAACGCTCACGACAATTTTTCGGCAGCAGCACCACGCGAGTCTCTAAATTCATCATCAATAATACAAGGGACAAAGCCTGAGCTGTCATCGGAGCTCTCACATGGCACTATGCAACCAATGCTCTATAAAGGTGGCATTCAATAATGATTGTTGAGCTTGCGGTGAATTCAAGGAAACAATTCAACATCTTGTGTGATTGTGACGTCCTGGTGATGAAACGAATGAACCTCTTCACAACGGATATCCGAAGCCAGAAGACTACAGATTCCTTCCTGTTAGTGGGCTAGCCGCCTTCACGAACCACGTACGAACAACACAAAAGATCACATTTGGTTAAAGTGTTGCTGGCTAAGTCAGCCCCCAAAGTAAGAAGATAAGATGAAGAACTTTCAAATTATTTTTTATTAATTCCTTAGATGATTTGTAAATTGTACGACTGTAACAAGCATTATCTGATCTACCAAAGATACTGTACTGTAAGTATGTAGGTACATAGGTGGTGTAACATTTTTAATAATTTTATTTTGACAGTTAATTCAATTGTAATTTAGTAGTTGGTTTCAAACAGTGATATCTAATAATAGTCAACAAAACGTCAAGAAAAACGTCAATGCACAGAAAAATATACATTGGTGAGATTATTTAAGTACCTACCTATTTATTTTTATTTTTTTCCTTTTGCATAGTTCATGATCTCAAGAGTGAGGCTGATTTTGTCGTCTCGCTGACTGTCAGCGCAGATCGGCAAACATCTTCATGCGCAGAGTACAGTGGATAATTTTCTTGTAACATTGACAACTCAGCACTTATTTGCCGACTGGAACAGATAGCGTAGATCGGTTAGCATGACTGGAGCATGAGCCTAGTAACTTTATAGTTTTCTAAATTAAGGCAGTTCGCTGGTATGTTTTGTTTATATCCCATTGATATTAACCGCACAAATGCAAACAGAGAATTTCATAGTAAAACCCATAACACTAAGGGGTGTCACGTGGCTTTCAAATAACGTCATAATAAAAGTTTAATAGTCGGTATGTGTATATTTCCATGAGGTCACAGGTCACGGGGCCTTCGAAACAAAAGTACCGTGACGAAAAGTTTAACTGTTGTTTAACATTATGTGAATGTGAATCATTACCCGATAACCACATAGCGTGATCCGAATTGTAACAAAGTTTATCTTATCGCTTTCATAGAAGAGAAGACTTCAATTAAATTTTACGCATTAGTAATTATGAAATACTACGTACTTCGATAGAGTAAAATATACAATAATAATATTGATCAATTTGTTCAAAAGACGTTAGGAATGCAACATTATTTCGTTTGATTTATGTTTGTAATAAATTGAAAGTTGTTTATTAGGTAAACTATTTAATATATTAAAGTAACTATGAATTACACCCATTATACTTCAATAAAAATCAAGACAATGGTGCTAAATGGCGGCACGTGGGTCAGTGGGTGTGATATAATTAGAGCAGAATGTAGGTGAAGCCTCGCTACTGGACTACTGGTCTAGGTCCAGCAATTGATGAACCGCGTCCAATAGCGAGGCTTCACCACTGGGCAAAAATCTGTGTTCTACGAAAATCGAACAACGAAGTTTCGGCTGATCGTTTGCACTTTTTTCGACAACGAAAATGTTGCGGATTCGACGATCGATTCGTGATATTTTAACTTTTTGTTTGGCAATAATTGACGTTATAATTCCATAAATTCTTTAACGTTTGGTTTTAGTAGCAGAGTTCCTGGAGTTCGACGGTTTATATATTATACAGGCTGTTACAAAACTACCCGTAAAGCCGAAAGGAGGTTAAATGGGGCCTTATATCAAGTCCATTCACAATATATTTAAGAACCGTAGTAACGCTGTATAACATACCCAAAAAAAAAAGGAAAACAACAACATTTATGAATGAAAAATAGAAAAAATATTAAAGTAGACAATTATTAGATAAAATAGGTTAAATAATCTGGTTCCCTAACATGACAGCTGACAAAATTTTTGGCTTTGATAATTCATTATATTTTTACGGGGTATTTTGTAACACGTTCTATATATATAAGGTTAGCATATTTAATCTGTCGTTTTAGTATAGTATATAAATAAAAAATAAAAATGATGATAGTAACTACAATAATAAATACCTAAGTAATCTGAAAATACTGAAACAAATATGTGGAGTGTTAAACTTTGTCTGCACAGGGAAAATCAACGTGTTTCGAAGTGGTTATTATGTCCAATCCAAATAAAAGAGCGAGAATATAAATGGGAGCTTGAATTCTGGAGAAAATAGTACCTACCTACTTATGAGCCGGTTAGGTACCTGTTACTGTACTTGGAACGCAGGCTTTGTTAAACTGCGCTCGGCGCCGATTGTATTTTTCGATCAATCTATCTGCATAGTCTCATTAATTATGTGAGGCGACCGATGTATTTTAAGAGAGGTAGGTATAATGAGAGTAATTCTACTCAAATTGGAGCTGTCTGACTGGAGAAGTACCTCCGCCTTGCAGAAAATCGAAGTGAAACAACACTGCTTTGAACTGTACAACACAGTTCCTTTCCTTACAGTGAGCTAGATTGCCAGTGCTCCGCGAGGAAACGTTGTGTTGGCAGTGGGGGGAATTTGACTCTTATACTGCCAATCCAACTATTCCTCTTCTTACAGGTTCGGTAACGCGCAAGTGTTACCCCTGGTATTGCAAGCGTCTATAGGCTACGGTAACCGCTTACCATCAGGTGGGCCCTATGCTTGTTTGCCACCGTAGTGGTATAACAAAAAAAAATTGAAGATGACCCTTAGTGAAATTCGTACTCGGTGACCCAGTAACACCGCCCCTAGATTCACGTTAGCTTTTTCAAAATTCGTATTTTTTACGTCAATATAATCTGTGTTGCGTTAGATTTATTTAAAAACACATAATTTGCTTAAGTTATTTTCAGTTAAGACTATTTAATTTATTTTTTAACTACGAGTCAGTAGAATTTCTTACTAGAGATAGTTTTTTGACATAAGTTCTAGTAGAAATAAGGGACAGGGGACGAAAATAACAATAAAAAACCAAAGCTACAAAGTGAGATTCTTATCTAAAATCTATTTGAATTCACTCGGAGTGCGGAATGATGCAACAGTAAACATATTTGTCGTCAGGGCAAGGGAAGGGCGCCTCTCCGGTGCTACGGCATGCACCATGGGCACAGGTTGATATATAAAGGGTTACTACGTATAGGCACAGTATGTAATTAGCTTATAAGTATAATACTGTGGTATAGGTACCACAGTATAGTACGTGTTTGATTAAGGCATTGGACTGGTTAGATTTTCTGTAGTTCCTTTTATTCTATTATGTAGTCAGTAGATTATAGGGCAGCATTGTTGTAGGTTGTTTTTGGATGACGTGTTTAGACGTTAAGTCGGTTCAAGCAAAGTTATAGTAAGCTTTAACTTTGCTTGAACCCATTTAACCCATCCAACAACAAATTGCATGCACAATAGGACATCAAATAGATAATACTTGATAAATGCAGTCAGCTAAAGTAATTAGGATCCAACAAAAAATTAAGTAGAAAAGTATGAAATAAATTTAAATAACTACGACTTAAAAGTTTCATTATAACTGAACTGTATTTATAACTAAGGAACGGAGTGCTGTAAGCTATCTCTAAAGCATCTTGTCCCTGTCACACTCGCTTTAAATAGTGATCATGTGTCTCTTAGTTTCATTCAAGATCAAGCATGGTTTACTTAGACTTGAAAATAACTTCACTACATAAGGACTCTATCTATTCCGTGGGAGCGTCTATCACTATTCGTTATTATTTGTAAAACAATAGGTACCAAGATTTGAATCATTTGACTTAAAGCAGCACCTTGCAAAAAGGGTAGGTAGCTACAATTTATTACCTATTGAAAGTTATTCTTCATTCATAAAAGGAACACTTATCAGTAGTTCATTCTACGTAATTTATATGTTTGTAGTTTGTACGCGACGTCGTGCATGAATACAATAACAACATAATATTATTATTATTAGGTATGTGCCGGGGCGGCGCAGCGCGCCGGCGGGCGGCGGTGGCGGCGGCGGAGCGCTACGATATTATCACTTATAGGCTCGACCATTCATGTCAGCTAAATTACAAACAATAATAATACTTACTTATTTTTTTTTCTTGCTTAGAGAAGTGGTGATTTTGATAGGAAAATCTTTAGCGATGGCGGTGTGGTGCGACGTCCGACGGTCACAGGGGCCTCTTCACACCGCGTCAGCGTAGGTACTTATAAAACGGCGCGCCCGCCCGCCGACGCCACTCCGGCACGCTCCGTCACCGCGCGCACCAAACATTTTTTTTGCAAGTACACAGCTTTCTGTCGAGACTTCGAGAGTAGCGTTTGTGACCATGAACCGAGGGTTGCTGGTATTTCTCGCAATAAGTGCTTTCACCACAGCCATGGTTCCTAGAAATAGGGTGAGTGGCTTTTTAATAACTAGCATAAAACACCGAATGTGTCCTGTTTTTAGTTTCTCAAGTTTAATTGTTTATAGAAGATTGTTCATTTTTTATATAAAATTCCATTAAAAAAATATGTACGTTGATGTAGTGATTGATCAAATTAAACACAATTTTTCGTAAATTTTCAATGACTGTATTTTTAACAAAGTATATTTTTAGCTATAATGATCGAATCGAAACTTATGAAAGAAAAAAATGATTTCATTATTAGTATCTTTAACTTAACTAAAAATAAAATTAGACTGGACTTCTCAAAAGCAAAAAAGCGTCTTAAAAAAACAGGTTTTCAATTGATTGTGTTTTTATCTGATAAATTTATTAGGTAATGTTAAAATAATTAAATAATTAATATTTTTGAACCTTTATGTAAAATAAATTGACCGACATCCCCAATGGGGCCTTTGAAGGCCGAGATGCATTGCATTGTTTTTGTAATTAAAAAATAATTCAACAATCTGTTAGAGCCTGAATAAACTGAAATGTTGTGCAGTCCTTGTGCGCAACCTTTTCAGTTTACGAGGAGAGCAATTTGTGAAAGGGATTTTTTACTCGATCTAGTTATTTACATTTTGACAATAACTTTACAAGTGGTCAACAATCAAAGTTGACAATGATACTAAGGACACTAATAATAATAATACCTATATTTCCAAATATTTTTTAAAATGTTCACGATTTTACAAGTTTATAACCACCAACATCTAATTTTTTTTTGAAGAAAAAAAGAGTATCAATACAAAGGCACCTGTAGATTCTTTAAAATTAAAGTTCGATACACACTACGTACCTCGGTATTTCAGTGAAGACAATATTTTGCTGGTGAATACCTAATATACTAAGACATTTTTATCTCATTGTCGCTGACGCTTGGGTTGTTGTTGTTCGTTTAAATCGGTCAACTAACACCAACCCTTTTTGAAACGTAATGTTATCACGGTACTGTAAACATGTTTTTAATGTTTATTGTACATTGTTCGCAATTTATTTTAGAAGTCTCGTGTGTTATAAATTATATTTCATCAAGAGTGATAAAGGAATCTAATTAATGTAAGTAGGGACTTTCTCAGTTGCAAATATGTAAAACAGCGTGTATTACCTCATCCGTATCACGCACATTGTAAAACAATAATCGACAAATACGATTTAATGCGTATAAATCAAGTAAGTACTTAATGATAATGAAATCTTGTTTGTACTGCCTCCTGTTCGGTTCACTGGTCATGCCGATAAAGATGAAGATCAATATGAACGTAGGAACGTAGGTAGGTACGTACCCACCTACTCAATACATAGATACATTGCATATTTATCAAAACAAAAGCATAGTTACTCGACCGACTTTTATTTAAATCAAAATACCTACTTACATAGGTACTATTACGGCCGATCCCAATAAATTCGGTAAAATAGATTTTCTTACTAGAATACCCATAGGATTTTGGCATTAGATATGGGCTTTGTCAAATTTTTGGGAATGGAAGTGGAATAAGATTAGTAAACTGACAGGTCGTGTAATTTTTATATTGATACTAAACTCGTAGGTATAATTAATGAACTCATACTCGATTCCTAAAATAAAATGAACCTTGGTTCTGTAGACTTTTTAAGTATAAAATGTTTGTCTTTCTTTAAATAGCTTCATACTGAAAATTAAAAGCTGTGCTAAAAGTAATGCTCTTTTCTATTTAAAACAACTAACAGAATGCGTTTCCGTTTAACTTTTGCGTATTTGACAAAATAATATTGTACTGTTTCTATTTGCGGACTGTGAATAATGTTTGTGTGTAAACGCACGTCGCCGTCGTCGGCAGCGTTCCTTTAAAACAGCGCGGCGGTGATCTTTTAGTGTGTGGTAAAAAGATTTTTCGAAGTAGAAGAAGAAAAAAGTTTCAGGGTCACGTTTAGATGTAAAAAAAATTAAGATCAGTGCGTGGAAATTTAGTATTTCAGCAAAAAATATAACCAATTTGGTTCTTATCAATAAAAAAACCGAACCCCAAGTACCTATCGTTTTTGTAATGAAGTGTGCCTGAGGAATCGGCAGGGTATCGGAACTTTGTATTCATATATTGGATAGAAGGTGTTTGACTTATAAAGAAAAGTTGTGTCTTATTAAACCACAAAACAGTGAGTGCATATTTCAGAAGCAACAAAAAATTAAAATGTATTTTGCCACTACAGCTCGTTATACATTGCGTTTTGATGTCATTATTAAGTTGCAATTAATAACAATCAAGCCAATCCTTATTTAATGGCTAACGATGAATCGCGCCATATTTTACCGAATATCCGTATTCGGTAAAACTCCTTCCATCACTAATATCGATTCGATTCGAACCTGCGTCCCTCCGGTTATTTCCGGTTTCAATACTTTTTGCTTTTTTGTTTCGCAAAATTTTATACCTATGTTTAAAAGTGTTTAGCATTCTTTAGTTGTACCTATGTATACAAAAAAAATACTAGTGCAAGGTAAGACGACATCGTCCGACATTGAACTAACTGTAAATATCTCGGTTGAAGTGTGTTATGTTAGCTATGCTAGTAGTGTTATGTCTTCGATAGATATTGCTGACGTCACCTTTAAGACGTAGAACGTCGAAGAGAAATTCGACATCACAGGCAGTGGTTTCGGAAGCTTAATGGCTAAAGCGCCCGGTGTACATAACCGGAGGGACGTAGGTTTTAATCCTGCATCCCAGGGATGTGCCTTAATAGGCGGTGCCTTCTGGGGTGCTTTCTGGGGTGGCCTATGAAGAGGGCACATGCTGATGGTGGCCACCGGGGTGATTTTAGTGGGTAAGAATCCCACATTCCCCGGTCTAACCTCCGTAGACCGGTAGCCTTTTGAAGGTTTCCCCCTGTAAACAAAAAAATAAGGTTCGAATCCTGTCTGAGATCGATTTTTTCTTTCGATAAAAGTTAGTTGTACGGTAGATTTCACAATAAATAGACGATATTAATATAATTGCGTTGTTATCAACAACAAATAAAACGTCACGACGTCATATTTGTTTGAAAACATGGTAGTTCTTGGATCTGTTTACAATTATATATTTTAATAAAAACTACATTTTTTATAAGCTATTATGGAAATAAATATTTGTTCGTCCTCTATGCGTTCTAGTGTTCTTACCATTCATCTGATTAAATTATGGTGAGTTGAGTGCACGTCCGCGAAGAATTTTGATAAAAAAATATGGAAAGACAAGAACCACCATACACCTTTTTTTTTCTTCGCGAGCGTTAAAACCTCATGGATCGTCTGCCACTCGAGGAGCTACCAGAGGATGTCGGATTTATTAGCAAAACTTCTTTAGGAACTTGTATTTTTTTTTTCAACCTTTATCATTATACCATTACTATAACAAGTATCTAGTTAAAAAGTGGTGCAAATCGTCGCAACCTTCAATGCGACCGTCTAATAATTAGACGGTCGCATTGAAGGTTGTGTGGTGTTCTTAATCGTAACCTACCATTATGTATTAGACTCTAATACATAATGATAGGTAACGATTACGAACACTAACGAACGAGTAACGACACGCGTCGTTTGCTAACGAATAACGCGGTGTAACAAACTTCAATAGATAATCTCATCCGGCACTGGGCAGGCGCAGGATTATCGGACTCAGTTTCTGACCTGTCCGTTACATGTACTTATTACCGGAGAAAATTCTTTCTGTACATATATTCAGCCAATAACACCCACTGCTGAGTGAAGTCGTCATTAACCAATTACGGTACCACTACTGGGCACGCGTATCCTCACAGATTGAGAGGGATTAGGCTGCATGCAGGTTTCCTCACGATGTTTTCCTTTACCGTTAAAGTAAGTGACAAATAATTAATACGCACATGATTTCGAAAAGTCAGAGGTGCGTGCCTTGGATTCGATCTAGAGATCTGGTATCTTCCCGTGCTTCTTTTGCTACGAGCTTGGCACCAGTTCTACTAATTACGTTCTATTCCCCATTGGGAACTGATCTATTCCAATTCTATTCACATTCCCAATTTAAAAGAGCTAGTATAGGGAGCAATTCCACTCAATTGGAGCTGCCCGACTGGGGAAGTGGAGGTACTTCAGGCCTTGCAGAAAATCTAAGTAAAATAACACTACATTGAGCAGTGTTGTGTAGGACCTATTTCTGAAACTCGAGGGAAATTCCGCAAAATCCTTTCCTAGCTACTAATCTTCTATATCCTATGGAATCTACATGTAAATTTTTAAGTTTAATAGTACTTATCTGAGATTTCGTGATTAATCCGTGGTCCTAGGTTTGGTTCTCAGGTCGAGTAAAGTGTTAGTTGTAGTTTTTTATTACATTTAAGAAACAGTTTTATTTTGTCATTGGATTAGGCTCACCCCCTATTCCATGGAACCTAAATTATACCAGCGGGTGTACACTATTGTGCCGTTGTGCCTCTGTTTAACACTTCGGGCATAGAGGCGTGGTGGTATTGCTGTTTATTTTTTCACCCAACTACGGAAAATCTAATGAATCCATTAGCCATATTCGTTTAGGTACCTACATGTCGACCTATACCTAGGTACATTGAGCCAAGAAATGTTTTAAAACTTTAAATACTTAACGTAAGGCAAATCTTGGCTAATCGATGACATGAAGTAATTCAGTAATAGTTTTTATCGTCTTAGTAATTTGGTGCACATTACATTACATTACATTAATTATTACATTACATTAATATAATCAGAAGTTCAAAAATGGTAGACCAATTCATCCATTTTTACTTAGTACCATTTCAGAAAACAGTTATACCGATAGGTAATATTAAATTGTTATTATTGTAAATAAACCTATCTATCACCGATTAAACAAGGTTTACCTACCTAGAACGGAAGTTTAATCGTCCTAGAGTTCTATTGGACAATATAAACTATAAATAGGTAACTAAAGTATTTTAAAATGTTTCTTTCAGCAATAAAATGTATGTAAGAAATAACGGGTTAGGTTGTCAAAGCAACCCCTTGACTTAATGGATCTGTGTTTATGTCTGTCTAAATACAAATTCAGAACAGTACCTATTGATACGTTTTCAATAATTCAATGACCCGCAATGACCCGCATACCCTATAGCCAAATGCTGCTTCCTGTTAGTGTCATATGCTTGCGCGGAACTACGACATAGTTTCGTGTAGTCATTCAACGGGTATTTGGTTCATTCATGATTTTTAGTGATCGCGGCAGACCGGACGACGGATACGCTCAAGGGCGCGCCGCGTATACGATATACGATGATATTAATTCCGACTATGGCCTGACGGCGGAGATGGTGGCGGCGGCGCATGTGTCGCGTACTTGCGTCTCTGTCAACTTATCGCACAACGCGTGGCGCAGGCGTGGCGCGGGAGTGGCGCGGACACCAGTGTAGCCCTAGAACAATTTAAAATCAACAATCAACGCGCGGCGCGGCGCCGATTGGTACCTATTCCCACCTCAAACACTTGCAGTGGGAATTCCAATCGGTGCCATCGTCGTCACGGCGCGAAAAATTCTACTGATAACTGGAAATATCGCTGATATTCCCGGTATATTGTATTGTCTGATATTTAGATGTAGGTACGACGATACCTACTTAAATGTTTTTTCACTGCTAATGTTTTCTTTAAGCTCCTAAGCTACTCCTAAGCTCCTGTGGCCTACCACATTATACGAGCCGAGCTGAGAGCGACCTTCCTAGTAGGGCTCCTTAGACCGCGCACTACTCGATCGAAGTTCAAAAGCCAATCTAGGAGCTTATTGAGATGATGGATGATTAGGTACCTATATGTATAGACAAATGATCTGAATGAATAAACAATCAACCTTAGAGTACTATGCGTTTCAATTTCAAATAAGAATAGGAACGTCAGTGACCTCAAATGACCCCGATCTGTCAAAAAAGTACAGCGTGCAAAGAAAATTAATTTTATCTTTTGAAATTTTAAAACTTAATAATATATTTATAAGCAGTAATACCAAACCCGCAACTCTCCGAGTTAGTCCTCCGAGTTAGAATACCTACTGTATAAGTCCAAGGTATGTACTTATACAGTAGGTATTATATAAAAATAATATTTAGTATTAATAATATTATTAATAGAAGTAGGTCTCATTTAAGCTTTAAATGCAAGAATCCAAGCAGTATACGTATCATACGTATGTATAGTGTAGGTAGTCAATTCAATAAAATAAAAAATCTTATATCTTCTTCTATTGACTGGACCTAAGTACGTAAAATAATTTTGTGCGCAGTTGTAGATACTTATGTAGTGTAAATAGGACACTTGATAATTTGGATGAGTACCTACCTAAATAATATATACTACACCTATGCTTCCCTCGATAGCAATCGGAGGTTATAATAAAATAAATTAGCTGGTCATTTAATCATTATCTAAACCTTGACATGGACGCATTTCTCAGTTTTGATGTGCCACGAAACTATAACATTCACATGATGACACATTGCACATTGACGCACGTAAGTAGGTATTCGATAACTTAATTGCCCTTTGAGACAATGTTATCAATTTCTTGGACAGATAAAAAATGAGTTGTGTCCGTTAGAGGACTACTTACTTTTTTCCTCTTAGTGTGTAGGCACTATCGTTAATATTTATGTTATGCATACATCAATCAAACTGACCTTTCGAATCGGAATATAGAATTTATTGCCTTCAATTATATCTCCATCGTAATTAACTTTTTAGAGACAAGTATAATTTATTTACTAGCAATCGTATGAACTCGTATTGTCGTCGTGAATAAATGTAGATTAATAATTCATCCCCATTAATGAACGGTGCATCTTGGGTAATTAAAATAAGCACTAGAGAGCAGAAGTACAAAATTTAATTTTGTTCGCTATTTACTTTGCTCGTGAGTAGGCACAGAGGCAAGCACATCAAGCTACCACAATCGATTTCAACTTAATAGCAAAGTAATAAGGTTCATGTTCAACCCACCCTCCTCGTTAAAATTACTGGTGTCGAGGAACGTCATATTTTATTATTCTGTAATGCCTTTAATAGTTATAAGTCATGAGTTTTTTCATTATTGTAACAACAATTTTGCTGTGTACACATAGTTAGAAGATAAAATCTAGTTACTAATTTTAATAAAGTAAACTTTTAGTTCTAAGGTTTTTTTTTAGTAGGTAACGATTGTAATGTTTTGTGCATCAAATAAATAAAAAAAAAAATTGAGAAAATTTGACAGTTTTGGATAGCTTGACCTGCAGACGTCTGTGACAAGAATAATAATATGGAAGTCTTTACGAAAAATGTTGGTATTTTCTTGCGCCGCTGCCGTCAAATGTGTAATTTACACTGGCAATGAAATATTATATTTAGTACATATATACCGGGTGTTACAAAACTACCCGAGAGGAGGTTAAATAGGGCCTTATAACGAGTCCATTCACAATATTTAAGAACCAAAGTAACGCTGTTTAACATACCCCAAAAAAAGGAAAACAACAACATTTATGAATGAAAAATAGAAAAACTATTAAAGTAGACAATTATTAGGTAAATTAGGTACGTAGGACTTTCGGTTCCTTGAAATGACAGCTGACAAAATTTTTGGCTTTGTTAATTAATTATATTTTTACCGGGTATTTTGTAACACGTTGTATATAAAATATATTTAAAGTATATTTTTGTTTGAAATATACATTTATACATTGTTTCAGCGTGCTGTGAATTCTGAAGAGCAACACGATACATTGCTGCTTACGGAGAATTCGACCCCCGCGACTACCACACAAAAGGAAGCTAAGAAGCTCCTGTGCGCGCCTAAGACACCCTGCGGCTGGTCTATATATAAATCCAGCAACACGTTCATAGAAATGAATATCACAAACACATAGTGAGTACCTACAGACTGAATATCTAATCTCCTTCCATAAATTACAAAAAATTCATGGGTATCTTCGGGAACTAGAAAATGTCAATCGTTCAAAGAACCGTAGTGGCCACAAAATATTGGGTATCGCTATCTCACTATTGATTTGGCCAGTTGGGTTGTTGCTTTTATGGTCTGGAAATTAATTGTTTTAATCGTGCTGGAAAGACCTAGACAAAATTGTTGCAAGACAGAGGCGTATGTAGATGGATGTTGATAATGCTTAGAATTTAAGTAACCTAACTGTATAAATAGGTAACGTGAACAGACCTTTATTATACTTAATTGCTGTCGTACAACTTGACTAGGCAAGGGAATACCTATACATGTGATTCAAATAAGAGTCAAACATATTTTTTGGGGAGACCCGTGCCCAGCAGTGGGACAGTTTATGGTTGATGATGAAACACGACGCCATTTGTCAAAGCGGATATGACGTAAAAGTATATACACCAAATATAAATATCACTGATTTCGTAGTCTGCCTACAACAAACTGTTGTAGGAGTATTCATAGGAGTAGGAATGTAGGTGTGTTATTTATTTTATTTATTTATTATTTTATTGTAGAACTGTTTGTGATATTTTGTGATAGAATATGATTATATGACGTCACACTAAGCGCGCCAAAATGGCGGACGTTTAAAGTGCCCGGTTCGGTTGGCTATTTTAAATATTTTTTTAATACTTTATATTACTTTTTTGTGGTTATTAATTTTTTACCAATATATAGTGATGTAAATAATCGAATTAAAATATATAAAAAAATAAAAAATCATGCATATTCCCAGGGAATACCTATGCATTATTTTTTGTTGAACTGAAGTAGTTACCTATTACGAAATTATTGATCTTCATTGCGAAGGTTTCCGTCACTGCTGTAATTGAAAAACGATTGCGTCATTAATAAATCAGACCACCTACTACGAAGAACTTAAAACATGTTTGTTTTCTCAGTTGTGACTGCAGCCCCGGCACAAAATGCCAAGTACACGAGGACGACTCATCGGTGAATGCATGGGTGCACCGATGTAAGCCGCAGCCCGAGACAGAGGAAGTAACTGAGAGCTAGCGGGCCGGGTTACGGCGTTCACAACACGCCGACCGACACGTCGCGTCGCGTAGTCCCTGTGCCCACCGCTCCATCACACACTGCTGATCGATAAAGACTAAATATGACTCTCGATGCGGATACTTGACTTTCAGTAATTGCCCGACTATAGTTCCTCTTAAAAAGCTTTCCGTCTGACACAGGTCGATACAAAAACGAACAACAGCATAGGCAGGCCTCCACAAGTTACACCAACAACCCATTTTATGTAGTCGACGCTTTAAATGGTTTAAATTTTTGTAGAATTTATTCTTACTTCATTTCATGATTCGAGGTTTCATGTAGGTACAGAGGCCAGCAGATCAAGCTACCCCAATCTGTCAAATTTCTTTGATAGATTTTCAACTTTCATGCGATGTAATAAGGTCCATGTTCAATTGGGAAATTTGGACAGTTTTGGATAGCTTGACCTGCTGGCGTCTGTACCTCGTATCTAGTATACTTACTTAGATTTCCTATTACCGCTGTTCCATTTAAAAATTACTTACTACACTAGAAAATCTGTTATTTTAGACTGAAATAATGTTGCTTTTACGGAAATGTAACTGGCAAATATTATTTTCATAATATAATTAGTACCTATATCATTTTAAAGCAATAGTAACGACAAAAAATGCGGTCCATATCTAAGCTACTCTTGCCGTCATTAACAATTTAATGTGTCGTTGTAAGTTTTTTTTTTATCTAAGTATGTAATAATTTAAAACTTTTTATTTAACGTTTTACTTAATAATTATATTTTAGTACCCTACCTACTATAAATGTAATTGTTGTGTTTTAATAATATTATGTAATATACTTGCCATAAACTATTGAGTCCGCCTCAATTCTTAAATCGTTATTACTTATATTATTTGCTATTTCTTTTATTGCATATCTATATTTTATTGACTCGAATGGTTTTTATCTTGCCGCATTACAGTAAATTTTAATGTACTTAAGTATATTAGTTTTAGGTTACTTTCATAATAGATATAATTCACCGTCTCCCCGAAATAATATCTTAATCGACCTCTAAATCGAATTAGGTTTAAATAATGACTCATTCCTCCAAATGATGTAGTTATAAGTAATAGAACTAATAGAAGAAAATAAGACGCTTTCGAGACACAACTTTGCAAAATCTTCACAGTCATGTCTGCGGGCAGAAGTCAGATTTTCCCATTTGACATGAAAGTAGGTAGGTACTTCAGTTTATTATTCGGTGGTCAGGCAGGACGAATCATCCTTAATCGTCCCTGTTCGGTGGGGATGGTGTTATGTCATTCATAACTTACCGATGGAGATCAGAAAGCACGACATTTTTAAAGTTCCTATTTTTATTTTTTATTATTATTTATAATGTAACTTTAAGTGATTACTAATGTAACGTTGGTTTTTTGTAACGCCATATCTAACGATTATGAAATGACATAATGAAGTTGTATTATTAGTTTAGGATAATCTTGTAAAATCTACTATTTGGCGAAATAAATGAGCAAAAAGCAGGCATGTCGACTATTATTTCATCACGTTTTACTCCTCTTGGCTTGTCCGTATCCAGATACCATTTCATGGCTTCATACGTAATTTCATGCTATTCCCCATTGTCTTCTTCGATTACAGGCCCCGTCCGCCGGTGAAACGAAGTCCCTGCGACGATTCGAGTCATATCAATCAATAAAAATATTTTATGGTGAGACATGGTTCCATGGCTAAAGTTTAGCCATGTAAAGAGCACAATATTTCAAATAGGATAAAAAAAATGTTTAACTCCATTGTTGTTTGTCTCAAAACGAATTTGTCAGATATCTCTGTGACTACAGCGTTATAAATACTACGTATATTCCTACATACTATTTTATCCATATTATATTATGTAGTAATGAAATACACATCAGTCTATAATTTTATAAGCATATCTACAGGACCTCAGACAGAGACATTATGTTAGCCCTTTTCCCAACTACCTATGTTGAATTTTTCTTATGTGGAACTTTCGAGGACTGCTATCAGACATCAACCCAATTTCAAGGCAATTCCTACCGATATCCTTAAACTTCTGACTGCCACTAATGATTGTCATAGGTGTTCGTATGACAACTGGGACCAAGGACTCTTTGGTCGAATAGGTATACCAGATGAGACCATTCTTACCTAGAAATAGCTTTAGGCCACCAGTAGCAGTCAATATACACGTAGATGATAGACTGGCCACCGCAATACATCGATCGATTGATCAACGTAACCATGAGCACTAAACTCTTTGGCAGAGCAGATTCCCAATATCTTAGATTAAACTTAGGTACCTATAACATGTTACACCCATGTTGCCCCTCTCGAAAGTAAGTGCATTTCTTCTGGTTTCGTTATTAATACGAATATCCTTTACGCGATAAGAATTTATAAGTAACTAGGTGTACCTTTGTTCCAGAAAAATTATTTATTTCATTATTCGTATCGATAATGATAATAAACAATGTTTATGGTGGGTTGGTTGGTACTACACACATCAAATGTTCTAGGACAGACGTTTTATAATTTTTCTAAATGGAGGTAGATTTGAATATTGGCTGACAAACAAGTTTTGTCGGTGTACGTATTTATATTTGTGCGTATGTTTAGAAGTTCAATGAGTATAAATGGTGCATCTCCGTGGCAGTAGATCCTTTCCATCGTCGGCGGCTTACGGACAACATTTTATCATCTGATTAGTTTTGTTTGAATTTTTAATAAGTACTTTATTGTTGAAATGGATTCAGTGTCGGTCAGTTTTAACATGGAGGAACAGAAACCTATTTTTACACTTGCTAGTGATGCAAATCCTACATTAACAACCGTAAGTATGGAGTTTGTGCGAATAAATTAAGTACCCACATCATCCAATTATACTAAATTAATTAATATTTGAGGCTCACGTTACTGAGAATTGGTTCTGGTTCTTGGGAAACCATTTAATTATTTTCATAAGATGATGTTATAGTAATTAATTATCGTAATCACTCGCTGAAATTCAATCAAAAACAACTTGGATACCTTTAGAACGCATTGCGAGTAGGTAGCTGGTACCTCATTTCTTTGGATCCATCCATACCTACTTACTCCGCCCCTAAAGTTACCTTTGGATTGGGTTGTAGTGTAACCTTGCTGCGGGCGGAGCATTCTAGTGCACACATTTCATCCCTATATGCTTGCGCTCTATAGATATTTATTCTAATTCTGAATAA
Source organism: Acronicta alni (assembly GCA_964056405.1). Lineage (NCBI taxonomy): Eukaryota > Metazoa > Arthropoda > Insecta > Lepidoptera > Noctuidae > Acronicta > Acronicta alni. The sequence continues at coordinate 6,392,778 of OZ043927.1, read as the reverse complement.
TCCATCATTCACATGCATATATGTACGTATTTCAGGATAGCAATAACCAGGAAGGAGTGTTGTCTTCAATGACTCCAATTATGCAGGGCCTCGGCGGTAATGAATTGTTGAACATGCTGTCCCAGCAAGAGCCCAAAGTCGCCGATTCAGGTATTTATGTATTTATTTAGATAATAAGCACACCTACTATACAATCTCTTATAATGTAAAACAATAAAATATAAAACTACTCAAATTGTGTTTCCAGCAATCATACAAATAACAGGTGTGCATTACATTTAAGATGAAAAGAAAAATAAAGCTAGGAGACTATAAATAGTTCAGTTGAGGGTGTTCAAAATAATACTTTAATCGCATAATCAATAACTTATAGACTAAAATGCGCACTGTTTGAAGGTGACGGTGAATTTCATAAAAATAATGAATGGGATTGTACCGTTGCTTTTGACATTTTATTATACAAGCCTTGCCATATCTACGTGTAAGGGGGCTGTTAATTATGTGTGGTATTTAAAGTAGATGTAAGTAGTAGGTCAAAATTGCCATGACGTTTACTACGTTGACAAGTCTAAGATTATTGTAGTTTCTTTCAAACTGTACAATCATTCATTTTGAACCACATACTTGGATATAGCAATCTTATCAACCCAATTATTGACCCACTGCTAGGCACGGGTCTCGTCTCGGAATGAGAGGGGTTAGGCTTTGCGCGCCCATCACGCTGACCTAGTGCAGGTTGGCAGACTTCACACGCTGCCGCCGTCGAGAAAGTCTCGGGTATACAGGTTTCCTCACATAAGCATAGCGAACAACTTAAAAAAAAAGGTGTTTAACCAATAAAATAACCAGTGTTTTGCTTTCTCCAGCGCCCTCTGTCACTGAAATGGAGGAGTTATTGACAAATATCCGTTCGAATGAATCTGAAGGGTATAACGACGATGCCAACATGAATAATTATTTCACAGGTAATTGTTTACTGATTACCTACTAACAGAGTCGTGTAAATATATCAAATGTGTCTACCCAATGTTTACAAGTTTCATGTCTTGCGTCACCGTTACTCCTAGACGGATAAACAATGTCTTAATAAATTCTATTTTTATTTATAAGATAGCGAGTTACCGTACTAACCGATCTAATCGTCATCTCTGTTTTTTGTAATTCGGGTTCCATTTATAATGTTTAATTTCAGGTTATAGTAGCCGGTCGGAATCTGCAACGTCTAACGTTTGGTCTGATAATGCGAATTTGCAAAACGCAAGAAGCTATGAAATGATAGATACATTCGACTTTCTCGTCAAAAGTAAGTTTTAACTTTTTAAAATTAAACTAGTTAAATATTGTGTAAAACTGTCACGTGTAAAACCATAGATGTACCTATACATCTACAGTTTTACACATGGCATCAAAATGGTAGCAATCTTATGTCTGAGATTTGTTAGGTGATTGGTCGAACCGAATCTCTCAATCACGTTTTTTTTTTTCGCAAGAAACTCAATCGATTACTTATATTACGTCGGTATTTATAAAAAAAAATGCATTCGATTGTGTGTCCGCGTAATTCCAATGGCAACATTTTATGTGACTGTGTGCCTTCTTAGGTACCTACTTATTTACAATTGGTAATATTACAGGCCTTTCGTCGGCGAATAACTACGTATCGATGTTGACGCGGGAGCAGTTGTCCGTGCTGCGGTCCATTCGCCCCAGTCTGTTGTACGAGTTCTTACAGGAAGTCGCCAAAGCCCGCAGCGACAGGCGTATGCGTCGTGCTTTACCTAATGTAAGTTCACACATGAAACATACGAAAATACCCACCACGCACCTGTATAATCTCAGGTTGATGTTATCGGCTTGTCTACACTTCTTCCACTAACTAACCTGAGTACAACTAAAATTACACTACGCAGGTAATAATAATAATATAAGATACCTCATCTATTTTCTTTTTCAGGAATGCGCATTCTGTAAGAACAACGGTGAAAATGAGGAGTGCTACTCTTCTCATGCTCTGAAGGATTGGCGCGGGCGTGTACTGTGTCCCGTTTTGCGAGCGTTCCGCTGTCCCCGGTGCGGCGCCACCGGTGACAGGGCACACACCATCAAATACTGTCCAGAGGGGGGTGAATCAGGTAGCAAAGTCTTTCTATTTGTATTCTACATTAATGAATTAGATAAGCCTGCCATAGTTAGTATTAAACGGGACGCTATCTTGTTTTTGAAGGGCAATGGTGGTTCTTATTTCTACCCATCCTCCATAAAATCTCCACCCAACTTATACCCCATGTTACTTTTTTACTTAGAAACTTCTTTAATTTACTTACCTATTGTTACTTATTACTTGTATTTTCTGCGGTTTTTCCTAGGCTCCAGTGGCTTGGCATCGCGTCGTCGTATGCCGCCGTCGCTGCTGCTGAACGGCGCGGGCGCAGGCGCGGCAGCACGCTCGCAGGCGGCGCCGACCCCGGCCTCTGCCTCGCCAGTGAACTCTCCATCTAACCTGTCCTTTTCGTCGCTCTGGTCCAACTTTGGTCTCAACTAAACTGCTTCATTTAAAATAGTGAAGCAGTTGACTTCGATCGGGAGCGTCCAAACGGTTATAGGATATTAATTCGCTAATCAACTGCTTAGAGAATTAGATGTCAACTTAATGGTGGACCTCAACGCGCTACTATATTCCCAGGTCATCTTGACGACACGTACAGTCACCATATATATATCGTGCTGACAAGGTGACCAAATACTTCTGAACATTTTAAAATGTCAATAAGTTCTATAAACTAAGTGACCATTCATATCTGAACATTCATTACTTATTATCTGAGCAAATGCTTGTCAATAATTTCTATACATAATATGTATAAGTGTATCTACGCAGACCAACACTGAGCTCACCTAATTTGACTGCTAAATATATAGGATGAACCAAACACTATCTAGGGTATAAATAAGATGAAAAGGGAACAAAAATTGTAGGTATAGAAAACTATCGGTATAGGATGCACCTAGGGTTCCCAACTATCCCGGAATGCCTGGGAGACTATTAATAACGGTAATCCCGAGCTCCAGGGACACAATAATTACTCCCGTTTTTTTTTCTAAATTTTGAGTTGAGTATTCAACTTAAATATAAATTTAAAAATAAATATTGACAAATATTGAGATTTTCTTTCAAAACTACTGCTTCTCTATCCCCGATTTTTAAGACCACCCCATCTGCGTGTAGAATTGTACACATTGTATACTATATAAATTATTGACAAGCATTTTCTCAGATATGAATGAAGTAGTGAATGTTCACATAATAATAGTTACATTTTAAAATGTTCAGAAGTATTTGGTCACCTTGTCTGCTACGATATATCTGATGGCGACTGTACCTAAACTCTCAAGGACGCTTCCCTTTCGACTTAACATAAATACAAACGTATTGTATCGAGGAACACTGATTAGTTTTGATAACCCTTTGTCTGAAACCATTATCCTTTATGAATATAGTTTTCTGTTTAAAATATTACATTTGGTATTTTTTAACAGGAAGACTGTATTTTTTCAGTTCGTTCATTTTTCTACTTTATAACAGTATAATAGTGAACTATAGAGAGTAAGTTCTATGGCAATTAAAAACCTACTAATATCTACAAAAGTATGCAGGTCATACATTTACATCTCGCGAAAGAGGCATGGCTTCAGATGAGCTGTATTTATTTTGTTACTTTATTAAATTTTTCATTGGTTTTAAAAATGTTATAAAATGTCTAAAGTTGATCAAAATTAATAATCATATCTAATGGGAATCTCAATATTTACAGGACAAGCTACAATTAAAGTTTCTCTACCCTAATGAATTTATTGTTTAAATATTGATTCATTCTATCAATTTGCATTATTTTATGTGTACCGTCAATCTATGTATTAACTTTGGCAAAATATGCTTACACCAATTAATTGTGTACCAATGAAAAATTGTTCTTTCGTTGTATTATATATATCTAAATATACCTATTACTTTGCAATATTAATTTTTTATTTGTTTCATAAGCACCTGCACAAACCATCTAATTTCAGAATGAAATTATTTCCTCCCATATATTTTGATATAGATTAAACTAAATCTTACAATTTAGAAATTAAAGTCGTCCTCCTTTCAAATACTTTATTCAAATACAACTATAATAATGATACATTAACTGTATAACGAGAGTATTTTATAGGGTATAGAATATTTAATGCACTTATTATTTCATGACGCAAAATAAATTTAATTAGGTAAAAATCACTAAAATAGTCAATAGCTCACTATCTAGCAAAGGATTTATTCAATAGAGAATTTTTAAATATTTATTAAATTCGTAATATTTTCAAATAAACAGTTGTAACGTACATAGATATTGTAATATAGCACTTAAATTTCGAAAATCTTAATAAAAGTAACAATCTAACAAGTATTAACATTACAGGTAAAGGACTTAAAACTATAGGGGTAAATTCATCAAAAATGGGAAAAAGCATACGCAAGTAGGAATTTTATAAAAAGTTTTCTAACGAATAGGGATTTGCAGTCGATTTGCAGTCGATTCAGGGCTCTGTTCTTTGTTTGCCCCTTGATAAAGGGTTTATTTAACTGGACAACATAATTGGTTTATATTGAAATATTAAAACACACTACTGTTTCAAATATCTAATAATCACCATCCCACAACATAGCTGTTGGAAAAATTATGTCATAAAGGCAAGTACAGATTATTGCAATAATTTGGCAAGTGATATTAAATTATATACTAAATTGCTTACAAAAAAAAAGCTAAAAGTAATAATAAGGTTCGATTGAGATTCATATCTGAGCCGAATTCTTAAAAAAATAGATACCTATAATTAGAATTACATATATATTTAGATATTTTTGGAATGGCTTGTTAGTTCTTTGAATACAGGAATGTAATCATTAATAGCATTTAATTACATGCAACTGTCATACAATTCATAAGTCGGAAAAATACATAAATTTCATAATTTTCATCTAACTATTTTTACATTAACAATATCAAACCAATACTTAAATCTTTGGTTTACTATAAGTAAATCACACCACCTTTTATTATGGCCTTTATCATACTTATTTGTTTGCATAGCGGCGGGAGTAATACAATTTCGGGTACTTCATGTTTTTTTAAATGAATTCCTAAGAACTACACTGGAAGTCTGTAAAGCCTGTCTGTAACTAGTGTTAAAAGCTTGGGTAAGGTATAAGAACATCACAGTTTGCGGGCCGTGCTAGAATTTAGACCTCAGTCTACTTCCACACAGCCATAATCAAAAAAGTTTATGATACTTAAAGTCGTCATATCGTGAACCACAGCTGCGGTCCTATTTTTTGTAGCATTTATTTACACAAATTGTATAATACTGTGATTGTTTCTCATTGAGTTTTGTTCAAATCAAACCTTTCTTTCTTCTTTCTAATACCTACTGGAGAAGCATTATAAAGAAATAAGCGGTACCTTTGTTGCGTAAGAAAGAAATTACTATTCACTGTAAAGTAATGGAAAGGATACTAACAAGTTAGACCCAAGATAATAAATAAATCTTCAAAATTATTATTTTTTTAAACTCAGACAAGACAAAGAGATAAAACACTCACTTTATTATCATGCACACCAAAAACAAATGCAAAATAGAATTTTATAAATCATGGAATGGGCAGTTTCGTCCAATATTTCTTGTAAAAATCAATATTAAGCTTTTTAACAGTATACCACTCTACTGCTGGGCACAGGCTGCCTCACAGATAGGGGGGCGATTATACAAATATTTATTGAATAATGATGTTGATCATTCAAGTGCAGGCAATTAACTGTTATTTTTCTAAATACCTCCCTGTTTTAATATTTATCCAAACAATAAAAGGAACGGTTTTTGGAGATTCTTAATAAAACGAAAAAAAAAAGGGAGATAACTGTCATCACCCAGAGAGATCTTTGAACTGAACTATACATATTATATTTTAAAGAAAATATTTTTTTTTTCGTACTAAATAAAATTCATGTATTATTTATAGCGTCGTTTCACTCTCACAAAAGATAGCTCTTAACGCTTAATAATAAAGACCATAATCGTTTATATTGTGTATTCTTATAAGCTATTACAAGAATAGCGTGAAACATACATAACGAGTTAACATTTAAAGCTTTACACGTCACTTGCCAGCCCCATCTATAAAAAATAAGCTTATGCATCCATAGTAATAATTATTATTATGTACCTACACTTGAGTTAAACAATGACAACAATAATGGAAGTAATCACTGGCATAAGTATGGCATAATTAGTGATTATAATAACTGCATATACCTTTTTTTTTATCGTACAGAAAATCCTCATGGATAATTCACCACCTGGGGAGGTGGCACGGTATGACGAACTCCTACCGATACCTACCGTGATGTTTGCTCTCTGATTCGCCTTTAGTAGTCATATAGCGCTTTCTCACTCTATCAAAAAAATACATGCCATCGCAAAAGTGGTCATTGTTTTCAATTATACAATTAAGAAATTAGAGCTGTATAAGATTACAAAATTGATTATGTATATTTGGCAGCAAAATTTTGTTTTTTAATATATAATTTTAACAGAGATCATATTATGCTCTTGTCTAAAAAGCACTTTGTCATTAATTTTTACGTCATACATAATTGGTATTTTATCTAGTTTTTATGAATGCTCAAAGCACTAGTCGAAATTAAAACTATCCCAGATTTAGAATAACATTTATTAGTTTATAAGGAAAGAGTGATGATCCTATCACTTTAATTTTCTAAATATTAATGTAAAAAATACAAGTAATGACGTATATATTATATATAAAAGATTCGTAACACGTTCGTGAGACTTTAACAAGTCTTTAACAAGACAGTCTTGGGAAATGGCGGAGTAATCGTGAGTACCAATGGTAATGTTGCTAGTGTAAAGTTACCTCGTTGGAAGTATGAACCGTGATGCTATAGTCTGTAGACATTATAGTCAAGTATGAGCCGCTAGTGTTGCTTGTGGCTTGCAACTACCGGTTTAGTGTGATGCATAAACCGCGCCACCATGTAGTCGCTGGTAGACCGATTCGTTGCGTCATTCACTTGATTGTTCACCTAAAAAAGTAAATAGATACTACGAAATTCTATTTTATTTTAATATATGCCGCGCCACTTGTATTTTAATGATCGTGACAATAATAGGGAAACTTATTATAAAGTTACAAGTAAAATATCAGGAAATAATAAATAAAAATATTAATGAAAAAGGCTTAAAAATATTTATGAAATGCTTGGTATCAAAGATTATTATCGTCACATGACATTATGCCGAAGTTAAAAAAAATATTTGTTCAAATAAAAGTTAATTCATTGCACACAGAAAAAATAAAAGGTTCAGTTCAGTAGGTACCTTCGTTGTTATTGTGTTTGGCGCGGACAAGTCGCTCGGGATGCGAGTGCGCAAGCTGTGTATAATCGCGAAATACTTCGTTGTATGTGTCGTCATTGGATGACATCTCGCTTTCGCGCATTTCCTCATTCAGCTTCGTCAACCTTAACCTGATGGAAATCACAAATGAAATAATAGTAAAAACTTGAACTAACTGAACAACCTTGCGAAAGAAACCTTGTTTGCTTTTTAAACATTTTCTCAACTACTTCAGGAAAACACCGACGTAACGAAACTTTCTTAAAATCCATCTTGAATTCTATTTATATGCATTGGGCCCTTTTTTGAAACAATTTGAACTCAAGAAAAGTTTGGTCACCGATATCTTTCGGGTCCTTGAAGCCCCTTTAAAAAATGGAAGGTCTAAGAATACTTAACCCAGACATCTCCGCTTCATTTTAATCGTGATATAACGGAAAATAGTGTTTTGGGGTTTCATTTAGACTAACTTTAAATTCTCTTTTGTCTGTTTGCGCAGAGCCGGATAGCACTTACAATGTAACAATATCCGCGTTGGCGTTGTTGACAGCGATATCAAGCGGCGTCTGGCCGGTTTTGTCCACTATCGATTGGTCTGCGCGATACCGGAGTAGTAGACAAACCTGAAATATTATTTATATTCATAATCAGACTAACGCCTTTCTGTATACAAAGACATCGGACAAAGATGGTGCCGTGCTACCCTTTGTTTTGTAGTTTTCACTCACTCAGGAACCTTAAACAGATTAATCATTTATTAAGATTTAAAAGCTGCTTGAAATCTTCCAAACGTGATAATGTTAACTCTTGACCATCCAATTTTATTGCTAAGCCCTTGGGATGCGGGTGAATCCGCGGGCAACAGCTAGTTACCAATAAGAATCCATCCATACCTATTGGTACGGTATTGGCTGACTACGTCGCCTCCGCGTCGTCCAAACCGAGAGACGTCGTTTACACACAAACAAAATAATTTTAAAAAATACTTTGTTAATGAACATAAATTATTTTCCTATCGGCCTAAGCCAATTCTACGTCTTTAAGACTCGCGTGAGACCCAAATAATCAGATATGAATGCCATGATTGTTTTTTTTTTAAAGTAGTAAGTCGTAATTTATTTACCTGTCCGGTGTGTCCAGCTTCCGTGGCGAGGTGCAACGGGGTTTTTCCATCATCATCTTGCATATTTAACTTGCTTCCATTTAGCAGTAGGAACGAACACGCCATCACAGAACCCTAAAATGTTATAAATCTTTAACTTGTTCATTTATGTCTTAAGGTATGATGTAATTCAATTAGGTTAAATTGTTTTTAAGTCACCTCCAATAATATTAACGTTTGTTTTTTTTTTTTCAGTGCAGTTGTAGGCGGGATGTAGCCAAATAAGGTGACCTCTCATTGTATGTAAACCCAATACAATACGAGGTTAACTTATATATTATAATAGCTTAGAATATCCATTATGATAGATGTCAATATTTAGATTTTCTTTTTTTTTATACAATGACGATAAATATGATAGTTTGTCTAGTACGATTTGCTTTTTTGGCTTTGGTAAGCGCAATTGCTGAGCAATAGAAGTTTTTTATGAAATTTTCAGTAGTAGTTCGGAGTTTAGATTCCTATCTGGTTAATGGTAATGGGCTTGCTTCCATTCCTTCCATATGGGATGTAGAGCAGGACCTCTCTGCCTAATCCTTTACAGGTGTACAGACGGTATGATAATGAATAAGGTATATTTACGCTGAGCACGGCGGCGTGCAGCGGCGTCCGTCGTTGTTGCGCAGGCGCAGGTGCATGCAGGTCTGCGCCGGCCGCCAGCGCGCCTCGCATCACGGGCACGTTGTGTGCGCGCGCCGCCCGCTGCAGCACGGCGTCCGGCGACAGGCGGCTCATGTCCTCCGCCGCTGTCAACACAACACAACACAACACAACACATTTACCACCGGCTCGAATAACTCATTTGTCATTAATATTGTTGCTAAAGATACGACTTTTTCATAAAATTATTGTGAAAATACTATTTTTAATAAACAAATCTACTAGCTGCGTATTCACTACAAAATGGGTAACACATTTTTTCTATAAGAAGCCCTTTTAATGCTAACCAACAACTAACCTAATTCATCGCTGTCCTCTCCCTCCGTGGAATCGTGATCGGAGGGCAAGCTGAGATCGACGCCGCGGTCACTGGCCAGCTCTGTGCCGATCAAAAGCACTGGACTGCCTTCTGACTTGCTAGAACTTTCTGACACTGTAACAACAATTTCACAAATTCATGGAACCACAACTAGCATTCATGTACCTAAAAAAATTACTTACTTCACACTAGTATCTCGTTAAAACATGCTGTACATTGGTAACGGTTGGCTTATACGGTTCGGCAGTATTTGTTGAGCATCAAAACTGACCCGAAGCAATTACTATATATTATTATACCATGTTTGTTAGTTCAAAGTATTTCTGTTGGTATTCTGAATAAAAAAAAGACTGCCGGGTTGGTGCAGCGGCTGAGTGATAAGGTTCTGTGCTGCGGATTCAATTCCCATACACAGCAAGTGTTACTTCCGCGGTATTGGAGTATCACCGAAGAATTATGCCGTTTCTATGGGTACTTGTTGTCGGGCTGGAGGTTTGTGTGTGGAACAGAAATAGTCATTGAAAATACCTAAGATACAAGAATATATTTAAAATTATATTTACCACTCGTGTTGCTGTTGGCGTCACTTTTATCAGCGATAGTTTCTGGCACAGAGGGTGTAGCACGGACTCTGCAAATTAAAAGTTATTCAAATTGAGTCCCTTCTTTTGTGAGCAAAATTGGACGATTGTGAGCGAATTGGAAGACATTGGGGTGTAACTTTATACAGAAAAAAACGTTTTTGCTAAGGTTTTTTGAAAGAATACATCTTTCTCCCAACACAAACTAAAACATTTGATAAGTCGGCCGACGGCCTCTGTGGTCTAGCGGTTCGAGTGCCGGACTGCTGATCATGGGGTCGTGGGTTCGATTCCCACAGGACACAAATATTTGTGTGGATAAAACGTTGTCGAGCTAACTTGTATGTCGAGGAACAGCTGATATTTTTTCGATTCCATCACCAGTTATTTTATGCATAAGGTTGTATTTACAATAAATTCAGTATTATTCTAAGATACAAAGTGACCAGTTTTATTTATTTATAATAGGATGGACCCATCATCATATTTAATAAGTAATACGTATTGGTATCTATCTATCTATCAGCCACAGACGTCCACTGCTGAACATAGGCCTCCCCCAATGATCGCCACAAAAATCGGTCTTGCGCAAACCGCATCCACCGACTCCCTGCGACCCTCACGAGGTCTTCCGTCCACCTAGTTGGGGGCCGTCCCACGCTGCGCTTTCCTATGCGTGGTCGTGGTCTCGTTCATTTAAAGTTTGGTTCGTCGAACCGGATGAAATAAAAATTATATTTATTTTCACTGATAGATCTTTTAGAGACACTTCAAGTCAATGTTTTAATTTTTTAATACTAGATGGCGCCGGCGTTTCCTAACTGACATCCCAATGATATGTCAATGTCATAATGCAGGGTAAAATACTTTTTTCTTGTAAGCAAAACACAAGCTGCACTGTTTACCTGCGCCTCGCTCGCCTCACAGACCAGCGGCGTCCGGCCCGCAGCGGACTGTCGGCGGCGGTGGTCAGGGCACCGCTGCTGCCCACCAGGTCCTTGACGAACAGGAGCGATACATACTTTGCCCGGATCCAGGCTTCTCGCACGCATCTGTTCAAAGCATCTTCGTTAAACAGCGTTATTAACCCGACAAATAAAAATAAATACAGACAAATAATAATTATTGGTCTCGGGACCTTGAGGTGATTAACTGAATTAAGAAATCAAATACTGTCGAATGGAAATATCACTTTTATACGTCATAACTAAGATCTTTTATGTTTTCATGAATAGGTTAAATACATAAAAATAATATAAATTCCTTATAAAACTATTTTTTACCGTTTTTATTACGTTATATTGATATTATTAAATCATGCCGTTTTATTGGAATATCTAACATTAACGTAAGTATCAGAAACCAGTATACAAATTGTTTATATACAGTTGACAAATAAATCTGACCTTCACTCAATAAGTTCAGAGATCGGGCGCTTTATAATTAGTAAAAATAAGTCTTACGTCTCACAGTCGGGAGTAGCCCTTGTGATGGTCGAGTTTTCCGTGTTTGCTTCATAAATTAAATTCACTATTTTATTGCCAAGTTCCGCCATTACCTGAAACAATAACAATTTAATCTTTAGGTACAGACGCCAGCAGGTCAAGCTATCCAAAACTGTCAAAATTTCCCAATTGAATATAAACCTTACTGTAATGTGTTAAAGTTTAAAATACATCAAAGAAATTTGACAGATTGTGGTAGCTTGATGTGCTGGCCTCTGTACATACTCCCGAACTAGCTAATTATATGTAAGAGTTGTTTCCTCATTCATAACAACTCGTATCATATCATTATGTGCAAAATACGGGAGAATAACTATTTTAGTCGATCACTCACAATAATGTGGCAACTATTAAGTAAACATAAAATGCTTCGTACCTTTATTATATCAGGTTCCCAGTCGTCCAAGGTGAGGGATCTCACTTTGCTGACGTGAACGCCTAACGAGCGATGTATACCAGAACATTCTAGAACAAATATTCAATAATTAAACATTCGATAATTTGGGTCATGTATTTTTATGTCATAATGTACGAGCATTTTTTTATGTTCCCGCCTGCCTGATGGTAAACGGTAACTGCAGCCTATAGACGCGCGATCTTGAGACCTCATTTGTTAAGTTTTATACGCTCATTAATTTCACTGGCTACATTTCCCTTCAAACCAGAACACTTCTTAGCATATAAGGCTTAGCGGCAATATTTGGCAATGCAGTATTACCACCATTCCGGGCAAAAGAAGTGTTGGAAGAAGGAAATTATCGTGGCTCCGCAACATCCGACAATGGACTGGGATAAGGAAAGTGGAAGATCTGTTCAGACTAGCTCTGAACAAAGAAGAATTTAAAAGGATGACTGCCGAGCTTCAGTAGTGGAGAGGCACCCAAAGAAGAAGAAGAAGTATTACCACCCAAGACGCACTCTGCGGAATGAACAGAGCCTACCATAAAAAAATAAAAGAGCGATGTCAAAGATTAGCTCAATTAGGCCTAATTTATACATACCAATGCAGAGTGTAATGCCAAGATTAATACTGGCCCACCGAGGATTAGGGCTGCCGCAGTCGCAGCAGTAATTGTTGCCAGGAATGCTCAATAATTGCTCCCATATCCTGAGTACACAAATACATATTTTCCGTCAAGAGAACACACCTTGTGCCGTGGGGGACTTAACAAAAATACATATAATTAACGATCACAAGGCTGGAATCAAATATTTGTGAATCACAAATATCGTGAGAATAAAACCCACGACAAGTCACTCAACACGTATTAAAAAAAAATGTTTTAACATTTATAAATATGCTTATTTTTTTATACAATATATTTGGTGTATGTGTGATGATCGCGCATGGTGTCGACCGGGAATATCAGTAGATTAAAAATAAAACTGCGTTTTCATGCATGCATACACGGAAATTGATATTTGCATCTATTTAGGATGCAACAATCTTAAATGCTCAGTCGAGCGTATATGTATAGACAAGCCAAACGTTTTTTATAATGATATTTTTTTCTGTAAGTATTTTTTCTCCAATTAAATCACATTTTGTTATTCTTCTAATATTAATCATTTTCGCTCTATGAATCGCATGTTCGATTTTCTTCCTTTTATTTCTACGGCCTCCTAATAAATTTATTCTTTAATTATATTATGTAAGAGTTTAAGTAAGGATGCCTTAAAAATGACTAGTAAAATACTGAAAAGTATTGTTCAGTAATTTTACCTGATCTTTCTCATGCCCCGCATATTCGCGGCGCTGTGTCTGTGTTCTAAGGGTCTGTCGTCTGGTACTAGTATGTGCTGAGTGTCCGGATTCTCACGACTCTGGCCCTGCTGGATGGCGGAGCGGATTCCGTTCTGCAGAGCGGTTATCCAACAGGTGAGCATCTCTTCAGAGTCCGCTTGTAACATGTGACTCCTGGGAATTGTTACTTGATTACTGGAAGAAATGTTCGGATCTGACTGCCAATTATGGCACTATGGAGATCGAAAGACTTACTTCGACGGTGACAGTACTTCGAAGCAGTAACGCCTCTCGCCGTCCAGCACGGGCTTCACAGTGCACAGTCGCAAGTCTTCCTCCATAACTGTCACGTTTAGCTCGCCTGTCCGTTTCCTAAATAAATTTTAAGTTGATGTTACAAAAACCACTTATAAACATACTTGACTGCTGAGCTGAGCTGTGGTTATTGGGTTAACAGCTCAAAATTTGTGTGCAGTAAATGGCAATAGGCCCACTACAGTCCAGTTGTCCGATTGGACTAGAACTCTTATAACAGTGCACCCTGGGTCCTCATGACGCCAAAACATACATACATTTCTTTCATATTTGAATGCCAGGCTTTCTGGTCCTATTTGCTTTAAAGGTATTAATTGTTTAAGTTTGCTCCCCAGCCCAGCAGCACTGACACCTCTGTCTGCCCAACCGTTAGGGTAATACAAGCGTGGTGTTATGTTAAACACACAAACTGGTGTCAGCTCTATGACCTAAAAAATAATAGACCTCCAACTACAACCTCCAGAAAAAAGCTGTTAGAAGTGGCACGACATCACTTGTAAAACCAATAAACCTACATTTTATAATAGTCTTCATTTGAATAAAAGATTCGACAAGAATTTCGTCATGTCTCACTTAAATCTAGACTCTGATACGAATGAACGGACATGATATTTCGTAACAATTTAGCAAATAGTCTTATCTAACCAATCTAATAAAAAATTAAACAGTACAGATAAAGAAGTGAACCGATTAACAAGCTATGACGTCACTGGCCTACATAACAAGGCTCCAATAGAAACCGCAATCGAAAACCAACTTACCTATACACTAGACGATTGTCGTATAAATAGAACCATCTTCTGTTCCATGTTTTGAACGCATTCGAAGTCCTCTTGAAGAGATAGCCTTGCATTCGAGGCATGTTTTTGAGGCACGGCGTACTCAACAGCCCGTCTTTGCAGTCTCCTTCAGCTTCAGAGCTTTTACAGCTTGGTAGCACCGTGTCCTTACTGTTTACTATCGTATGGCGGTTCTCCATCTCTTTATCGAGTATTTTTGTGTCGTTACGCATAGCTGCGATCTGAAAATGTGATCATTAGCGGTGAATACTTGTAGACTTCAATATTTCTTGTAACGAACATGACGTGCTGTTGTAAAATATTTGTATGCTACGCTCAATTGGCTTTGTTATGTTGTCAATTTTAAACATATCATTATAAGTAAATGTAACGCTTATTAGGACATTTCAATGGAGTCATTTGTACGGTGCAATTTTAAGATAAAAAATTTAAGTGACAACTACACAAAGCACATAAAGAAGTTATTAATAGTAATGTGCCAGAAAAATAACTTGACTCACGTCTTCAGCCGTTGTCTTGAGGAATGGTTCCAAATCCTCTGACAAATCGGCACCTTGATGGTAATAAGTGCAGCACGCTTGCAAGTAGGACAGGAACTATAACAGATAAACATGGTTTACTTAACATCATAACAAACCACTCGAAAGACTTACCTATTGTAAATAACGTTTAAGAATTGTATGAAGAGACAATGCAATATGCATCTACTAGAAAGCCAGACTGAAGAAGCAATTCGTAGCAAGTTATACCTACAGATTATACTGATATATCTAGGTAGTTGTATTTTTTATTTACGTTTAAGTACCACTACTAAAATTTTCTCTTGTATAGTGGGTAGGTACTTCAAAAACCCAAACCCGGAACAAATGTAATGATCCTGTAGGCCGTTATGCCATCACAATTATTTGTTCCTTACGCGAATGGAACCCGCGATCCGTACACATCAGCCGTTCACTCGGCCACTGCGACATTCATGCGGTCCTGTAGGTATCCGATTCATATCGTATTATAAACACATTTGATTCCTACTCCTAAAACTGGTCCGGCCTTTAACACTTTTGGTAATAAGTGTGATAATACTGTAACTTAACCTGCAAATTTACTCGGTCGCTATCATACATACTTATTTACGTTTAGGTACGGCCGTAATGAGTCACCCAATTTACATATGAACAAAAATTAAAGGAGCTAAAAGATCAAAATTTTTGTGTACTAAAGATAGAATTAAGTACTAGCGCAATTAGTTCGATACCTATGTATTTTTTGTCCATTAAAAAAATAAGATAATTACAGGGGTTAATGACACGGAGTGCCTGACCGTCCCTTCATTTTATTAAATGGGTATAAGTTAGTGAAACAGATATTTGCACGCTATTGAAACACATTACACAAATAAATAATTGCTTTAATCACCCTATTTCGGCGTTGACATAAACCACACCTAGCCGTACCCACTAACCTAAATGTACTGTGGATCCATATTTGAGTAACAGAGGTTTTATTACAAGAATAAAAAAGAACATAGAAAGTTTTTTTGTGTCGTGACCGGCTGCTTTACTTTTTATTTAAACAACACATCAGACATCGGTGAAAATCATGATCGAAACGTCATATAATTGTCGAGTGAGTGTCTTTCTTCTCGACATCTTGCACTTCGATATGACCACGTTCTAAAATATATATTTTTATAATATCACGATTAAAGTTTCGTTGTTTGCGTTACGTTAGAAACACGAATTCTCATTTACACAAATACTCAGACCCGGAATATCTACACAAATATTAATTAGTCGGTGCGGGAATCGAACATGTAATCCGTAATTATACAAGTTTATCCCTGGACCACTGCAGCATTTATGTTTAAAAATTTAAAATTCCATATTATATGGGTCAACAATATTACTTGATTTGTGGATCGATTCCTTTTTTATAGTACGGAAAATCCAACGGGCGATGGGGAGGCGACAGGGTATGTCGTACTAGTACTGAGTAAAAACCGCACTTGCTTTCATTTACCCTATAGTCATGGCCGTGAAATTCACCACGACATGACTGGGTGAATCTAACCCTGCATCAGAAAATTTCTTACTTAGAATAAATGTTAAGTGATAAATGATGATATTTTTTTTAAATGTCATACATACATACACTTACGCCTTTTTCCCATGGGGGTAGGCAGAAATTAAAGAACGCCACTTGCTACGATTCTTGCATACTTCTTTTCCTTCGACCACATGCATAAATCTTGTCATACAGACGCAAGTTGAGAGTACTACGCGCCTGACCTTTTTGAAGAACCCCACCAGTAAGGTCGGTGTAAGTTTTTCTAGGGCGTCTCCTATCGGTGGTTCCACTGACAGTCACTATGTCAATCCCTTTCATCCATTCTCTCGACATGCGCAAACCATCTCAGCATATTCTTCCCAATTCTCCCAATTCTCGACACCACATCTTCTTTTAAACCGCAACGTTCCCTTATCACGCTATTTCTCAATCTGTCATCTTTCTATCTTTTTAAATGTCATGTTTGGAGAAATGTTAAAACACCAATAGATATGGGCATTTAGCATGTCTAATAAAGTAATAACATTACATATTTGTAATTTCGTGACACGAATCACGACAGTGTCAATGTGCGTCTGGTGTCGTTGCATGTTCCATTGATATTACGAGAGTTATATCATACAGATATAATATGGCATTGAAATACATCGGTTTGAACGAACAATAAACAATTACTGTTTGGTTTCGCAATAGATGGTGGTGCTCTTATGTCTTCGCATATCGGGATAAAACCTTCAATCAAGGAATTTATCAAAAAAATCCTTGGAAATTCAAAGCCTACAAGCTTGTACCAAATTCGGCTTGTATTGTGGCGAAAGTAAATAAAAAAAGTGTTGTCCTGAAATTCACAAATTTAAACAGCTTGGCAATTTATGTTTTTGAACGGGTGGCGACAAAAGCAAATTTAAACTGATGGTATTACGTTTAACTAATTAATTAAATTTTTACCATAATTCTCATAAGATTAAAAATACAATGACGGAATACTTCAATGACCTCCATGCCCTCCTACGTCCTCCTCTGACTATACATACTTACGTATCAACGGTTGAGTCAGAGAGGTAATAAAATAGCATAATCAGTGTTACAGTAAAAGAAACAATACGATTTTACAGACCATCACATCTATATTCCCCTAAGGGTTAGGCAGAGGTGTACTAATATATACGCACAGTAAGTAATACTCTGATATATTTAGTATAATAACGAGATGGGAGTCACGATCTTAAGTCAAAAGTAAGTCAACCGATCTTTGCTAGCAGTGGACCACAAAAGATGCTAAAATTAATCGATTGAGGTTGAGCCGATCTTATCGCTGCAATAGTGCTCCCAAGCAGTTATTATTTCCAATTTTCCTGTCAGCAATCATATATCTAGTTTTGTTTTAATGGGATACACCAATTACATAACAGAAATGTTATCTGAGCGATGCATGTATTTTATAAAAACAGGTTGTAGATAAATATGCTCATATTCGAGGCACACAATCATCCGATGTATAAATTAAATTATTAACGCACAATTCTTTTGCTCAACTTCTTAGATATCTATCATTACTTTTTTAATTTCCAGTTTTCAAAAAAGACTCTGCGGGAGTTTTTTCAACTCATCAGATCTTTAGAATTACTGGGAACTTTGAAAATATATAATTTTCTAGTTCAATTGTTAATTTAGTTACTTCGAACGCGATTTGCTAATGATTCACTGAACAAACCTTCTACCTTCTTAGAATAGTAAGGAATGACTCAAAATGTTATGCTAATTATCTATATCGTATACTTTACACACTTGTGAAAGATAAAGAGTTTTCTAGTACAGCTCTTAACGCCCTATTTCAGTACATGCAGACTTATTTAACAAAGGTGTGGCTATTTTTGCTTGATAGGATCTAATTCAATTTGCTGCTCACTTGTGCCATAATCGGCTTATAAGGATTTATAGTTTAGTAAGTGCGTCATTCGTGTCTGCCCTACATATTTAGTCCACGAAAGCTAAATACGCACTTTATATACATAATATCTATTGACCTAAAAAAATTGTAAATACTTGACATTCAGGAAGCAGTTCCTTGAATGCCGTTATTATGGACAACATGTTAACTATCATAGTAACACTGACACATTAAAAAAAAAACAATTACCAACAGGTACAGGTTCCAAATCCACTTTGGCAAGCTCTCTGTTCACTGATTCGTCACAGAACTAGTCGAGTATGAACACTGTTATTTGATAACAACAAAAACCACTGCCTGATTTTAGCAACACAATACATAACTGCCGTCTGAAGACGCCACTGTCAGATAAGTTGTGCAGCCGGTCAGCCTTGCGATGTAAAGGTGCGTTGCAAAACTGGCTATTGAAACTGATAATTATTTGTCAATAGTGCAAATGAGTAACAGCTTTAGATAACTATCTTTTATCAAGGAAGTAGGCTTGCTAAACAAATAATACTTGATTGTATAGTTACTTAGAAGAGATTATTGACACTTCCTTAATAAATTATTATTGTGTTCAAATGATTCGAGATTTTACCATGTAATCTTCTATACATTTTAATATCTCATATATAAAAATATTAATAATTATCATGTATTTTATGTTTTATTTGTGTAAAATAATAATTTAGTACTCTTATTAATTCTTGATTTAATTATATAATAATAGATTGATTATAATAACTTGTTTTAATAGTGAAGAAAATCATCGTGACCACAAAATATTCACACTAGGTCTTGTTAAGCATGAAGACCTTTTTTTTTATAGTACGGAAAATCCTCATGGATCCTCTGCCACCCGAGGAGGTGGCAGGGTATGTCCGACTCATACCGACTAAAAACCGCACTTGCCTTCACGTGCCCTATTGTCATGGCCATGGGATCCGCGAAACTACACGCAATAGGGTTGCGTGAAGGGCCAATGAATGATTGACTTGATTTGCATGGTCCTCGCAGGCAGAGGAGCGAATAGAGGAAGGCAAATACTGTCTCAATGATTAAATTAGTTAATTAATTACTTATTGATAATTTTTGTTATTCTCACCCCACATTTAAGGCAAATAAATTACTTTTAAATCTACTATTACTTATATATTTATTAATAGACATAAACAAGTCTTATTAACCATAATCATGATGAATAAAAAAGTCTCAACACGCCATTAACTTGAATAACTAAGGGTCACAACGTCATAAAACAACAATGCGAAGAGGTTGCATAACAAAGTAATATGAATTTCGAAGCTGCAATCACATTTTCTAAAACGCGACCTTATACAATAGCGAAACGTTATGTGATGTAAACAAAACGTATTATGTATGACTCATTTTTTTTTTCTAATTTATATGCGCGGTAAACAACGCACTAGTGAAGCAGTACCTATTTATAAGCAGAGCCAGCGCTTAGTTCCCACGAAGTAATCGCTTAGAATTATTTCAATACAAATACGATGGTAGTACGAATATTACCTTGAGGTTGTAATTATATTTTATGATCTGTGCATACGCTACCTGAGGATCTTAAAATCGATGTAGCTAAAACACGCTTCACCTCACTGCGTCCTTGATGGTTTGTTCAAATTATTTATGTAGTATGTTAAATTTGCGTTGTATGTTAGTTATAAGCACAACATGTTGAGATAAATACACTAGGTATTAGTCGAAACAAGTTAGAAAACTGTAAGCGGATTATTACTCGATAAAATGAGAATTCTGGGACGGAATATCTATACAGGCAGCTGTCACAAATAATTCTACATTCTTGTAAATAAACCGACAGGCTATCCCTGAAGCTTGTATCAATTAAGGTACAATAACCCTAACTAACCGCTCAGCCGTCGACTAATGGACGAGAGGTCAAGGGAGGTCGTGAGTTCAAATCTTACCCCGTTGATTTAATCTGGTACACTTTTCCAAGGAAAAAAGAAAGTAACTATACGAAATAGATAATAAATGTAGTACAACGCCGTTGCACGTAGATATTATTACTGTTGAAATAAAGATATTCTAGTCTACAGTGAGAACTACCGTATTGCGCTTGTTTTTTTTTTATATTTAAAATAAAAAAATTAGAAACCTGAACTGGACTGTTTACTCATCACGAGAAGGCGATGATGAAATGAACCATCGTGAAATCCTGGCCGCTGAACACTATTGCTCTTATCTGTCTGTGCTAATCTATCTTCCCCTGAAAAGCCACCAGCAACTCCATTAACTAAATCCGATGTTCCAGTCCCATAGGCAGCCAGAGGCTCCCTAGCTGTATTTCATTGCCTTAGCCCGAGTCGGTGCCCTATCGCACACCTTAGATTAAAAATATCTCAGGCATAACACTAAGACAAACCTTTGTCCCCAAGCAAGCCTTCTAAGAATCCAAATATTTTCACATTAAACTAACACAACTTTAGATCTTCCAACAGACTAAGCTACAAAACTAGAAACACTAAAATAGTCATTTATTTTGCCGTCGCATCTTGAAAAACTAGCAATATGCATAATAAATACATTCAAGACGCACATCCTAACTTATACCGGTTTGTACAAAACTGCCGCGAGTCACAACTTAAGCTTAACGGAAATAACAAAATTATTTTAGCGACAGTGAAAGTAGGTGCACCTGAAATGTTGTGTTTACGCAGACATCCTAAGGACAGCGCATCGGCCCGGCCGACCGTGACGTTGCTAGCAGAATTAGGCATTGAGGGCAGCTGCTATGAATAGCCGCGCAAAACTCAGTACTTACGGTTATTAACCCATTGTCCCGGAGTGGAGCGTGATTATTGTCTTCCTATTGTTGTTCGACACTGACCGACCGGTCGGGAAAATCACGTTGTTTGTTTAGAAAAGTTATTGCGTGTCTTTGCCTATATTACATTGGAATAATGTTAAGCCCCTCCGGCTTATACATAATTTTATAATTTTGAAATGAAATCCTTTATTGCGACACCAAAAATATAGATTAGGAGTCATCAGAAATAAAAAATATGTTGAAACCTGCATTAAGGGACATCATACATTTCTTAAATGTTTAAAAAGTCTGTCAACTCGCAGTATACAACAAGATATTTAGGTTTATTTTTACCTGTATAAGACAATGAGAGACCCGTTTTTACGAAGATTATTATTAAAATCATGATTTAAAAACGAGGAACTGGTTATTATGATATGCGAACATTGCTTTATTGCAATAAAAAAACGATCCACGAACTTACATGCCTCGCCTTGCGTTGCAGTATAATATTTTACAACTAGTATGTAATTAGTAGTAATACGCATTGGAAAATTATTGCTGTACTACTGACTATGTTTCTAGACTCGGTTTTATTACAATTTTCTCTACCACAAACTATTTTTACAGGTGTTCATTCGTATTACCAAGTGTGCTTTCCGACCACAGCATAGAGGGGTCCGACTGAGCATCCATCCCAACTAGCAAATCAACCTTGTAACGCTCAGACTATATGGCTAGAAATCTTATAATTGTTTTATAACTGCAGTCAATAATTCAATGCACCTTATAATGGTTTATTATAAGATGCTTTGGCTTATCTTGCTTTTATTCTTATAAATCTGTTGTATAAACCTTTTTGAATCCAAATAATATGACCACAATAAAGGTTCAAAATATATTTCCCTTATAATGGTTATTTTTATTGCTTATTTGTCATATAATATTTAAAGCTGTACAATGGTCATCGCAAAGACTAATTTACCTTATAAAAGCGGTGGTCAAAGTAATTATAAAGCTAGGGGTCTTGTAGATGTATTTTATAAGACGTCTATACAGATAATGAGTCTTGCTAGTAATATGGTTTTTAAAAGAATTTATGCAATTTATAATCCTTTTGACATGAATAATAAGGGTATTATTCTTGGGGTTGTTATATTACTATGCTTTACATAACCAAGTAAGCCATTTTGACAATAAAACATGGTTGGACTATCTGCGCACATTTTGCTATTCAAAATGAATGTACAGGATTGGAAAAGATTTAAGAGAAGTGGCGGTTTTAGGAGAAGGGTTGCCAAAAAATATGAGGCCATGGCAACAAACATAGCACCGGCCACTTCTTCTTGTGTGGAGTTATTTATTGGGAGCGAGACTAACGAAAGTTCTGGTGGTTCCGAACAAAATAATTTAATCGAGATACAGTGTGAGGAATAACTATAACTGCGTTTTCTTGACTTCTATCTTCTAATATTTCATTTCCTGTTTCTGCTGGCACGTCATCCTGTAAGAGAAAATAATTGTATTTTAACTCAAATCCCTTTTCTCGACGGCGT
Source organism: Acronicta alni (assembly GCA_964056405.1). Classification (NCBI taxonomy): domain Eukaryota; kingdom Metazoa; phylum Arthropoda; class Insecta; order Lepidoptera; family Noctuidae; genus Acronicta; species Acronicta alni. Next base: position 6,369,896 of record OZ043927.1, on the reverse strand, counting down.
GTGAAGTCTGCCAACCCGCACTAGGCCAGCGTGGTGGACTATAGCCTAATCCCTCTCATTCTGTGAGAGGAGACCCGTGTCCAGCAGTGGGACAGTATATGGGTTGATGAAAAACTCAAATCTGTAAGGATTGAACATACGTACGAACAATATTGCTAAAATTGGATAATCACAATTTAAATCCTTCTGCGTAAATGCAAAAATATGTTTGGGGCATAAGTAATCTACAAAGTAGATAGTAAAAATAGTAAATTTTAATAAGTCTGTGGGTAGTAGTAAAATAGCAATTTTAATATACAGTCGGGTGTGTGCGTGTGTGTTTGTACTTGTGTGAGTGGTGTGGGTGTGTGTGTATAAGTATTAAGTACCTACTTGGACTTACCGTTAGGTAATTTTGTATAATGTCGGCTCTTTTTGGTTATTTCGTACTTTAAAAAAAAAATGTCTTCGCTATCCGTCTCCGTCACTGATTTTTTGCACATCTTTCCTAATTCTTGTTCTGCTCCATAAAAATAACCATATCAGATCTCGACTGCAAATATTTGGTTTTAGTTTACGAAGTAAGGAACCCTAAAATAAGTAAAATAACAATCAATATGGAGGCAGTATAGCAAGACGTATTGCTAATATAAGAGTATAATCTTTTTAGACACCTTATAAACGCTTTGTTATTTACTTTTGTTCTTGTAGTAACTATATTAAAAACAATACGAAAAAATTAAACAGTTTTTCAGCATAAAACAGCTAAAATTCAGCGGCGCGTCGGTAAATACAATAGAAATCATACCTAACTTTCTCATAATTTTAAATTCCCATACAGATTTTACTTAAATTAAGCACAAAACACAGAAATAAATAATTTAGTACTTACCGTTTAACGAAAATGGTTGACAGGAAATAATATAACATGTACTAAACACAACTCACAAAGGTAAAACACTTTTAGGTCTAACACACCAGCTAAAAGAATAATTACACTTATTAACGTAGTAACACAATGCATTTACAAGGGAAATTACCGTTTTATATGACGTCTATATATCTCTTATAAGGGTAGTGCCCTTGTAAACACCTTGTATATGGCAACAATAAGAGAGATTATTCTTGTTGCTAGCCACTATAAAACTTCTACAAGAACAAAATGCATGCAATAAAGCTTTAATATGGTAATTGTAAGGTTTAAACACTTATAATTTGTGCCCAAACCCGCTCTTATTAACGTTAATATGGTTTCTATAAGGATAATTTATTTGGCTTTATAAACTTTAATAAGACAAATTTTTGCTAGTTGGGCATGTCTGCGGCCAGCGTAATTTTTATAACATACCTATTTCTACTGACAGTTGTAAGGATAAAAAAGCTATTATTTTAATGACGCGTGTATATGTAAACTCGTCTCACTTGAATGTTTTATAATGTTACCGTAGGGTTTAATATCAGAAATCTAGCTGCAGTCACGTAGTATTGATATAAATAAATTCTGTCCATAAGAGTTTAGTATAATTTATTTTTGTATAAACAGATAATTATATTTGTCAACAGGTTTGTTTTTGTATACTAGCTGCCCGCGTGTTGCCCGCGGTTTCACTCCCATTCCAAAGGATTTTTTTGTGACAAAAGGATGGAATCTTTATCCTTGCCAAACTTTATCAAAATCTTTTCAGCGGTTTAGATGTGAAAAGGTTTCAGACACAGATATACAGAGTTACTATCACATTCATAATAAGAGTAAGGATATTTGAATTTTAACCTTTTTAAAAAAAAATATGATAGGTACTGCTGCGTGCTCGTAAGCGTATCGCACACATGTCAATGTAAAACAATGCGAGTTGCGCTTGCGACCCTCGCAGACATTCCTTACATATTTGTTTTTATTTATATTTTATAATTATGGAAGTCTGTAATTATTACGCTCGTACGTATATTTATGTAATGTATGTATATTGTTATTATTATTATATATTGTTACTACAATTCGTGATTTTGCATGATGCTGTATAAAAACATAATAAAACTAAGGTATTGTTAGAAAACGTGTCCATAGTGTATAGTATTGTATTCAGTTTACGCTGTCTTCTTATTTACAACTTAGCTCTTGAAAGTGCAATCTATTTTATTTATTATTTTATTTTTAATAATTATTTATTCAACCGTAACACCTATTCTATCTAATGAACCCGTATGTATGTTCACAAATAAATAAATGAATGAACTGAGACTTTGGTCAAGCTATGAATGTGGTTATTATAGATTTTTCGACATCTACTTAGAAACGGTTACTGTGTAAGTGTGAAGGCAGCATTGCCTGAATTGAAACTAGTATTCATAAAACTTACTGTAGCCAGTATTTCGTGCCGCTTTCTCGCCTGCAACATGGTGATCTTCTGCACGTGGTCAAGTGCCGTGTGACGGAAGCATGATCGTGTTGCCAGCAAGAGATTCATCATCTCCTCCACTTCCGCTAATTTATGACGAGACACCTTGGTATAGAACAAAAAAAAATTATATATAGGCATAACCCATAGAATTATTTTACAGGAGTTAAGTATGTGAAAATATTTCTAATGTGCTTATTGCTAATCAACAGAGCCTATATAGTGTCAGTATTAACTTAGTTTCATGGTAATGAACTATGTTTTCACTACGACTTCTCACACTGGAAGCTCAATCACCAATTCACCATTGTCAATTAATTCATAAATGACAATTTGCTCAAATTTTTACTTGTTTATATTTTCTATTTGCTTAATCAGATGAGCCCAAAAAATACTTAATGATTTGAAACAGGTGAATAATGTCTTTGACATTTACGCGAATAATAAACATTGAAATAAAACTACTTTTTACGGATTTTATGTAAAATGTCAATGATACGTAAAATGTCTTTTTATTTTAAAATAAATAAAATATTGTCCCAATACATATTGATTTTCTCCTTAATGTGTACAAACACAATTATTTATATGCGGTTATATTATCAATGCGACCGTAGTCGGTCTATTGTGATCGCTTCAAATACACATACAAATAGACGCAGAACAATTTTATTATCAGTAGGTAGGCCATACAAATCTTCATTATTTGCGGGAATCGAGTCCGCAACCAGTTCAGCACCCGCCGATTACTCAGTCACTACGTCAATCCTGCCGTCGAATATTATGTAATACTAAATACATAAGTAGGAGATACCTGTGAATTCCTATTTAAAGCTGTATCTAGATCGTTAGAGATTTTTTCGAAGTGATTTTTGCTTTCTTTGACACCTTTGATATCCCTGAAACAAAACAAGAACTGTAAATGCTTTTTTTATTGTCTACAGTGGTAGACGAGCAAGCGGCCCACTAACCGCTGCCCATGGACATTAGCAACGTCGTGGTCAGAGCTGAGCCGCCGCCTACTGTGTGAGATAGAGAGCTCTTTTTAGGCGTCGTTTGAAGAAGGACATGTCATAGCGCACGGGAAACACAGCTGGTAGTTCATTTCAGAGCCTGATAGTATGTGGTAGAAATGATCTTTGGACAAGTGAATAAATGTGATAAATTGTAAATATTCATAACAAAGGAAGTGGGGTGTCTGCATCACTATCAATCAATGTTATGAGTCAGCTTGGTAATAATGTGTTGCAGTATTTACTTGTGGACAATAGCTTATACCTTAATTTGTCTAGTGGCTAACATGGCTGCTGAGCGTGAGGCCCAGGTTTGACTCCCAGGTTAAGCAGTGTTATTGAGTATATCAATTGGGAAATTCTTTTTTTACTTTTATTTAATACCAGCTGTGATGAAGTTCATAAATTCCTGTGTTAGTGTTCACCCATAAAAAACTCATGTACAAAACTTTATGCCCCTCAAAGCACCAGTTTAACCTGTCCATTGTTTGTCAGTCAGTATTAAGATTTTAAGTAGATTATATTATTTATAAACATTATGACAGGAACAACGTCATATTAAATACAAATATCTTTTGCGATGTCTAATTTCAATTTTGCAAGTTGTAGTGTAATTATAATCTCTATAAAAAAATAGAAGTCCATTTATTTAATTTCACATACCTTCTTCAAAGTATGTAAGAAATTACAGACAATCCAAAATCAATTATTTTGGAGCTAAGGTGTTTATATGATTTTCTGAATTAAATACCTTTTAAAAAGACATACATCCTATACTGGCCAATGGATCACACATACATAAACAATTACACACCTCAACTGTTAATTTAAAAAATTGAACTAGTAATCCCTATTGAACTAGTAATCAATATTATAAATGCAAAAGTAACTCTGTCTGTTAGTTATGCTTACACACCTAAACTGCTGAACCGATTTTGATGAAAATTGGTACAGAGATTACACCGTGAAGGATATAGGCTACCTTTTGTCTCATAAAGTTCTTTGGGGTGCTTGTGAAACCAAAAGCAATAGCTAGTAGGTACATATAAGCAAATAAAACAAAAAAAATACTACTAAAATACTTTTATGACTATAATAAAATTTAATAGTCTTAACAGAGTAACCTTAGTAACTGGCACAAATAAACTTTAAAGTAAATATAATTCCCTAACTAAACGTCAGAGCCATTAAAACTAAAAATAAAAAATATTTATTTACTTCAGAAATAAAAAAATCAAAACTTTGCGACTTAATTAGCCTCAGTATTTTTTGTTGTCATGTATATTTTTTTTATGTTCAATGATGTCTTTAGGAATACTTTAAAATAATATTGCAATTAAGAATACTTATAGGTAAGTATTATGATTGCTGAGTGCATAGACCACGACCTTGATTTGCATTGGCAGAAGGAAAATAATAACTTTAACTCTAGTCATCTTCACCATCAAGACTTTGTAATAATATAAACTTAATCACCCCTTTCGCTAGAAATATTGTAACTTCATACTTACACTCTAATAAAAGCAGTGAGATTCTTGAGTACAGTTCGGGAAACTTGGTCAAGCAGGATTGAATGGAATTTGTTCATCTCTTGCAAAGCATGGATCATTCTATTGAGGGTTGCCATCACTGGTGGATCTTCTGAGAAACTTCCCGTCAAATCCCACAATGCATTTGTAAATGTGCTAAAAATAAACATTATATTTTATTCTCATAGTAAATATGCTATTTTTTTTTTTACAAGTTAATGTGTCAAGGTTATTATGTTACTTTACAATTTATCTATAAATATCTAAGATCTTAATAAGTACAATTAATTTTTAAAATAAATTAATTGCTTTGTTACCTTCTGGTTATGATAATGAACAACAAAACAACACGTGTTTTGTATAAATTGATAATTTTATTGTACACTGTCCCTTGAACATTAAAATACAGTAATCTTTTGGAAAAATAATTACACTAAGTAACCTAATAAACTGAAATGTAGGTGCATAGAGCATAGGAGATTATAAAAATGACAATAAATATTTACTTCTATCTCTGTTAGGTTTATTTTTATTACTAACTATATAATATCAATTGATATAATTGCCTAAGTACCTTTATTAGTGCTAAAATTACTACTACACTATCTTAACTGATAATAATTTGTATTGTGATAAAATATCAACAAAATCGATGTCCAAACCAATTACTTTTTTTAGTTCAAGAAACTAGGACACAGGCCAAAAAATAATAATGTGGATTTGAACTAAAAAACGCAATGTGATTTATTAATCTGTGATTACGGATGTACCGCATCGTGTGAGAAAACCTATGGGAACAAAAAAGAAAGGAGTTCAATCCTCACCCTCTATGACTCATGTAGATTTTACCAGAGTCTATCATAACTGAGCATGCTTTTAGAACTTTATCAAGTTTCTGCTCTAATGAATCGATGCTGGATTCTTCAGTTTCCAGCTGCTCCCTACAATAACAAACAGGATGCTTATACAACAAATTAACACGCACAACATGTACAAATTTCACTTTCTATGAATAACTTTCATTGATGATGATTTTTGATATACCTAAATTTGGGAGAGTCTCTAAGACATTCATCAAAATCTATTAATGGCTTCATGTTAACTGAAACGCTTTTCTCATTGAAAGGTTTACATAAATATTTTATGAGACTATTTCATTTCCAACACACAAAAACTTAGCTAGGAGTAACACTATTCTTCTTTGAGACTTTGAATTTGACAGACAATCTGATCTGACATGAATGTCATGAATTCTTGTATGACATTGACAGTGAAGGTAGAAAGAAACTGGAAGTTTACGCGTGATGCGCAGTTTACATATATTATTTCTACATTTTGGATAAATTAATTTTTGCCGCTATGTACTTACTTAAATAGAATGTCAGAAAATAAATTATATAATTTTTAAAATTAAAGTTATGGAACAAATTTGGTATAGTATAAAAAATGGAATGATCTTAGACCCAGGCGTGATAATGTATTGTAATTTTTACAACAACGTTAAAATCTTTAAATTGTAAATTTCAACACCAAGTCAGGCAGGTTAAAGGTTAACTTGACCAGATTTATCTAGATATTGTCAACCTTACTCACGTACGCATATACATTACGGGTGCAGCTTTTATTTATTACCCTTCTTGTATATTATACAAATGACAAATCGACTCACATACTAGGGAATTCAAAATATCGATTACTGGTGCAATGAATTATTTTACTTTTAGTACACATTTAAGACTATTATTTTGAATAGATACCTAACTGCTGAACGAATTTAATAACATTATAAGTTGTTGCATAGTCAGCAACAATTCGACCAAAGGCGACCTGTTATGTAGTCCCCAACATGGTATAAAGAGAAGGAACTTGTAGTCCTATATATATTGTAGTCTTTGCTTGTAGTCTTCCGGCTTCAGATATCCGTTGCCGAGATGCAGGGCAGCCAGGTAAAAAGGTGTGATCGTACACAAACTACAATAAAATCGTATGCCAAGGAAGTTTTGAAATAAAAAGATATAACTTTATAAGTAAATTTTTTTTATTAAAATATCAAAATTCGTTTCGTTTTACAAAAGAAATGCAATAAAACTATTGTGTCTAACAAGAAAATTACTATGTAAATAAATACTATTATGTAGTCGTAACGTTTTTGATAAAAGTTTATTTATTGTTTTCTGACATTTACGCGAATATTATACATTGAAATAAAACTACTTTTTTCCCTATTTCTGGATTAATAATATCCATGTATCGCGATAAAATCCGAAAAAAAGTAGTTTTATTTCAACAGAAGTTTATTTTATTTAGTAGTAATAAGTTTCATAAAAATGCAAACAAATACAGCCTTTTTATGATTGTCCAAAGGGTCATAATTCAAGTAAAAGATCTAGGCAAGCCTTAGGTAGTTGGGGAATTCCCCGAAATTGATGGTTGCCGTTGGATGACGTTTATTTATTTATCAAATGATGTCAGGTAAATACATAAAAATCGTAAATTTTCCGTACGATCTTGGTCTAGCGATCGTACATGAGTAAAAATGCCAAAAAATCGTATGTGTACGATTTTATTCAAAGCCAACGTCATTTTAAAGAATATGTTATTTGTTGCATAATGCCGATGACAGTTTGGGCTTTGTTCCTTCTGTTAATGAAAATGAATTTGCAGAGAAAGAGACTCGTGTGTTGCTGCTGCCGAAAAATTTTCGTGACTGTTCTAGCCCTAGGGTATTGCACCACTCCTCTTTGTGTTTCGGCATAGTCCTGTAAGGCCCTTTTGATGATGCATGTTGGTAGTCCCATACATGATTCTGGTCCAATCATGGCATTTGCTGATTCGATCCGGTTCTGCCTTAATCATCGGCCTTTTCATTCCCTTTCATGTCTGCTTGCCCCAGGAACTAGTTAAGGGACAGAGATTAGAGGCCCCTTGGAGAGCTTTTATCTAAATATGGGACCAACCCGGGACACTCCACACCTGCACTATAGAAGTACAGTCATGGAATAGCCGGGCGGATGCAGGACTATTGTTAATTAAGGAACTATAAATTACTTAGGGATTATGGATGTGGGGGTTTGGTGGACTAATAACCTCTATCTACTGCTAGACTAAAACGGCGTCGGTCTTACAGCCTTGAACATACATCCTTAGGGATTGCTAATTTTATACAATCTGAAGAAGCACGAAGTATGAAATGTATCTACAACTTTATGACTGTATTGATGTCGATAATAATTTTCTTCGCAAAAAGGACACCACTTCTAAGTAACGATAAGTCGATAAATGTGGTTGTTGATTGTTGTGTCTAGGCCTATTGTCATTTGTCAAAGTCAAAGTGTCAGTGAACAACACAAGTCGACTCACTGTGAAGTGAAAAATAACACCGGTGATACAGTTTAAAAATTCTCAAAAGTTATGAATAATTATATTTTTTTGTTAAAGTCCTATAATACTAGGATGTAATATAAATTATTAGGTATTCGACAAACTGATTATTATACATAAACTTACTATTGTAAAATTTTGAAATAACTTGAAAAGTATCTTTTAATATAATTTTAAAATGGCACTAAACAATAAACTTTTAAAAGATGATCATCTAATAACTGTTTTGTTGTGCGCTCTCGCGATACCCTTATCGATGTCTATGTGGATTATCAATTTAGTCTACTCAAAGTTTATTACAAAGAACGAAGGTTTTGATGGTAATGTATTTATTTTGTAACTTAGCATATATTAGATTTAGGACTGAAGTTTTATTCAGGTCAGTAATAACTGTAGTTTTTAAGATGAGATGATGATTCATTGATGATACAAAACAACTCACAGTAAAATAATAAATGACTTTATAGTAGCACAAACATACAAACTAGCATGTACTTAGATTATATAAAAATAAAAACTTGTGGTTAAATGTTTGTATATTTGTTGTGTATATTGTATAATTTGGCATAATTTTAAATCAAGTTATCAATTACATATTTCAGAACCGGTAGTGATATCTCCTGGAAGATGGTTAGCATCCTGTCTGATACCACTTATTGTGGCAGTACATGGGTACAGGAAGAAAAGTATAACACTCAATGGAGCCCTGCTTGGATGTGTAATAGCTTTTGTGCTAACACTAAGCAATTACTCTTTTTTAGCATGTCTGATAACATTCTTCATATCATCTTCAAAAGCAACAAAAATCCGACCCCACATCAAAAGAAAGTTTGAGGATGATTTTAAAGAAGGTATTAATTTTGTTCTATGTTTATCTATCATCTAGAATTTGAAATCATACTTCCAATTCGTTTTTTGATTTAGGCGGCCAACGAAACTGGGTTCAAGTTCTATGTAATGGAGGGATGGCTGCACAACTTGCACTTTTGTATTTATTGGATGTAGGAGCATCTGAGAGACCAATCGACTTTATTGGTGATTACAGAGCTTCCTGGCTTTCAATAGGGATTCTTGGTAAGCGGACACATTTTAAAAGAAATGTACTTTGTAAAATAATCTGTGTAGGCAAGTGTTAAATATTATGATAAATGCAAATTTAAAGTTATGGTGTTTTCCAGGTGTATTTGCATGTTGTAATGGCGACACTTGGGCATCTGAACTGGGAACAGTATTCTCAAATTCTGATCCCTACCTGGTCACTACTTTTGAGAGGGTTCCAAAGGGAACAAATGGTGGAATCAGTGTGATGGGGACATTATTCAGTACAGTGGGAGGTCTGGTTATTGGCTTATCACAATATCTGACTATCTACTACTTCGCCGAAAAATCAATATGGGCTAATGCACCTCCCCAGTGGCCTATAATTTTATTTGGAACTTTTGGTGGATTTCTTGGCAGTCTCATAGATTCCTTAATGGGAGCAACTCTGCAATATTCAGGTAACTTCTATATTATTTTAATTATTTTCTTTACAAGAAAATGTTGATAACTAATTAAATGGTTTGTTACAGGCTTGGACAAAGATGGCAAAATTGTATCACACTCTAGATTAACAGTAAAACATATCAGTGGTAGAAATATTCTAGATAACCACAGTGTAAACCTCATAACCACAGTCATCATGGGCCTACTGATGCCTACAATATGCAAAAGTTTATGGCCTTTGTTTTAACCTTGTATACAGTGCAATGAATATTTGTATTACTTATTATTTTTTATTATGTTGTAATGATAGGATGCTTGAACAGTTGTAATTTAAATAAGAATTTTATCAGTCTTTGAAGTCAAATATGAACCCTAATCTTGCTGAATACTGTGGCTGTATGGGGCAGCTACCAAAATAAGAGTAAATAATGTGTAATATGACTGTTTTGTAGTATGTACTTGTCGATAAGTTCGTTTGTGGGCATTTTTCAAAAAAGATGTACATAGCGAATTTGGGGTGTCCCCTCACTTTAGCTATTTTTTATAATTTTTGTATGCACCGTACTCAAATAAACTGCATATTTATTTAATACTTACATGTTTAAGTTATAAAATTGGCTAAAATATGCAACCCAATTATCACTGTTATTAAAATATCATAAAATTAACATTAAAAAACGTGTAAAATATTCGTGTCCCAACTGCATGTTTGGAACTTTCAAGTCTCAGGTAAGATTAGATAAATTAAATGGAGTCACTGTTTTAGGCTCAGTAGACGTATGTTGAACTCTTAAATACAGTTTAGAGCTTTTTATTTCGAATTTGGGTTTTAATAGTTCAGAATACTATATTTATTGTTGTCCCAGGAATATGACCGAACCGGAATTCCGGCATACGTCACGATAATTTTTTCAATAGTTCAACGCAATATTACCCTAAAATATTGTTATTTTTCATTTCTGGTAACATTTATCTTGTATGTGGTGTCAACCGTCATTTTGAAACAAACCTCAGTGTCAACAAAATCTGTGACGAAAGTGGGCGCGTTACGGTGGTGCCGAATTGGAGTTCCAGATAGTAACAGGATTTATGAGGTATGTAGCAAATTTTCAAGTCATTTGCCGTAACACAATGACATTTCTATTTATAACTTATTGTAAAACAAGTCAGAAGTAGTCATAAAGGGGATACAACAGCTTAAATTATTGTTAGAAGTTTTGTAGGTATGAATTCGTCACATCGGGATCGTCACGTATTGTATAGCCGGAAACATTTTGTGACGCACCGGAACTATTAGGCTGGGGTTACATTTGATAAGGGAATAAAATAAATAATCATTCTGACATTTAAAAAAATGTTAGATTGATATTAGGATATTTATTTATATTTTATAGATGATATTTGGATGTTTGTTACCGCTAATCTTCGGAACGGTTGAACCAATTTGAATGAAAAAAATATAAAAATACGAATTTCGGAAAATCTTCTCTTAGTGCTCCCCTAGATTCCTTATGGAACCTACATGCCAAATTTGACCTTACAACCAGTAGTTTTGGCTGTGCGTTGTTTGTCAGTTCCTCAGTCACTCAGTAATTCGGTAAATAATTAAGAGTTGTGTATATATTGATTAAGTATATAATGTTATATATAAGTATGTCTGCTATATTTCAGTAAACATGGCTCTCTCGGCAGCAGAAAGAGCTAAACGCTACCGGGAGAAAAAACCCTGAAAAATTTGAAGAACAGTGGAAGGAGCAGTTAGAACGACTTAAGAAGAGTCGAAAAACCATAAGTGAGTTGACAGAAGAAGATAAAAAATGTAGAAGAAAACAATGGAGGGAAGAAAAGAGAAAACAGAAAGTAAAAAAGAAAACGAAAATCAAAGAGCTACCCAAAGTTCAGTGAAGTCCCAAAACAGCGCAGCTCTTGTTAAAAATTCGTTACAATAAAATATGTAGGAGATAATGAGGAGCTTTTAATTTTAATTTGCGAACATTTACTCTAGTAAATGTTCGCAGTAGTAAAAAATGAAGCAATTCGCAATATAATAACCTGTTTTTACTTTAGATTATTAATACGACTTAAAATAAAAATGTTCGACCAAATATTACTCTGTGTAAACTTAGCTTATTTTTTTCCAGTTAGTCACATAGAATTCCAGATAGTCACTGTCCCATATTTTACCGAGACAATAAACTTATCCTATTTAAGAAATATTTAGTTATTTGATAATATTTATATAGTTGTAGTTGACCCTGAATTTGTTGTTTATATTATTAGTAATCTCGTTCAATTTCATTTTAAGTAGTAGGTAGAAATGTAAAGTTTTAATGGTCAAATGTTCCGTCTGTTACGATCTCGAAATTAAAATGATTGCTAAGCTATTATTATAGTGATTTATCTATGTTTAGATGTTTTAGTTCAAAGATTTGAAGGTTTATTAAATAAATATTACAAACAAAGTATCATAACAAGTCATATTTTGCATTTTATTTACACTTTTCCTTTGTGATAAACCGGAGCACGTTCCTGTGAACCCTTGCATCAAAATAAATATTTCCACGTTGTTTTGCGTAATACTGATGTATTTTTTTAATTTTTAACTTTTTAAGAGTATATTTAATCAAATGAGATAAGAATTTACAGTAAAATTTAAATAACACAAACATCTGTTCCGGTTCGTCACGTGTACATCTTTTTTGAAAAACGCCCTTGTAGTCATTTTAATGTACTTACTGGCAATGAATGGGGAATAATGGAATATGTAGAAGGCAAGTACAATGTTATTTACAATGTCCTGTTGATATTGAATGTTATTAATTCATTTATAAAGATTTTTATAAAAACATTGCTGTTATTTATTTTTGACTTGATACCATACTGTACTCATGCTCTACCCAATTTTTGAATTTACAAAGCTTATTTCTTATTTAACAACCATTGAAATTGAAATCTATCCACTGACAATGCCGTTCACACTCTGGTAGACTCAATAGTCAAAAACTTGATGCAAGCTAGAAATGTGTCGCGTTGTTCCTAGACCTTGCCAGGGCGTTCGACACGGTTTCGATTCTCATCCTTATGAATAAGCTTGAAGTACTCGGAATCAGAGGGCTTCAGCTATCCTTGTTTCATAGCTATCTCTCAGGCAGGTCTCAGTCGGTAATAATCGGTCCCCATGACAGCAACGAACTGCCGCTGGAGTACGGTGTGCCTCAAGGCAGTATCCTTGCTCCTAGCTTGTTTCTGGTTTGCATTAATGACCTGTGCAGCCTTAAACTTGATCACGGAGAAATTTTCTCCTATGCAGACGATACGACACTTGTATTCTCTTCAAATACCTGGGAGGCTTTGATGTGGTTAGTAAATGGCTCACTGACAATCTTCTTACATTAAATGTAAACAAGACCAAAATTGTAGACTTCTCCATCCGCTCTGCAACTCTGCCTATTACGCTGAGGATAAAGGCCAATCCACCTCCTGGTGCACCCGTAATAGCCCCTTGCTACATATAAAAAGTAAACTGCATTGCTTATCTTGGCGTGATCCTTGATACTAACCTGACTTTCCAAAATCACATACAATACCTATCAAGTAGAGCACGTAAACATAATTATCTACATATTTAAAGAGTTACGCCGATGCTCATGTCATAAAAATGGTCTATCAAGCCCTATCTGCTATCCTCTGTTATTGTATCACTTCTTGGGGCGGTGCTGCAAAAACTCATTAAATATTGGTCGAACGCGCACAGAGGGCTGTACTGAAGGTTTGGTGCTTTAAGCCTCGTCCATACCCTACTAACCAGCTCTATGAATATTGCCAAGTACACACTGTTAGGCAACTTTTCATAAAAGCAACAATACTCAAACAGCACTCTCAAACGATATATGCAAAGGAAACAACTCGCCGCAATAATCTGGTAGTCGCATCATCACAAGTTAAAACCGCATTTAGTCAAAGATTTTTTTATTTTTCTCGGACCTTATCTGTACAATAAAATTCATAAAATATTAATGATTTTTACGCTTAACTCATACAAATGCAACATAATAGTTTCAGAATGGCTTCAAAAGCAAAATAGAAGACCTCTTAAAAGTTCTCAAATAACATTGGTCGCGCATGTGCATCTCACGCTTTCATTCATTTTTCAGACGCATACCCTCTTAATTCACACTTAAACACTAACACACATACACACGCACACATACACACACGTACACACAAAAACTATTAAACTGTCTCTCACTGCCTTGTAAGGTGTAATTCTTTATTATTTAATAGTTATATTTATATCATTTAAAATATTTTTGTAAGACAGGATCGTGAGAGTTCCTCTTCACGCTGCAATTAATCATTGCATCTCTTTTCCTGTATAACTTTTTTAGTCCGCCCAAACAGTCTTTGCATATAAGGGCAACTGTAAACCAGGGTTCGAGTGGGGGCCTGGTGACCTGTAACACAGGTGCGACGGCACCTACCTCAGGCACCAGCGAGCCACAACTGTACTTATATATAAATTGTCAACCATAGCTTAAGTTACCTAATGTATTGCGGTTTTGGTGAGGAAATAAATGAATTTATTATTATTCTCTTTATTCATTTATATATACATATTATTGATATTTTTAAATATTTAACAAATAGTATAAAAATATTGTAAAACATTTAAAAATATAAAAAATAGTAGCCCACCGGTATCGGGAACGGTATCCAAGCTACCGGTGGTCAGTAGGTCTACTCTTAAAATCGATAACGATATATTCGAAACGATACGATACTACTCCGAATGTATCGCATCTACCCTACTCTAACAAATGTTCGAATCCGATATCGTATATCGTTTATCGTATCGTTTTTTTTACGATGTTCGGAGTGAATGATAAGTGCTAACCTTGTTAAAAACACTAAATATACACTATGGCCTCATTGTTACATTTTAAAATGTCAAAACTTGCAGACGCGCGAGATTTTGTTTTAAATAATCGAGAGTTGAAGTGGTTTTAAAACTTATTTGGTTCGACATTTTTCTTAGTTGTGAAATTATAGAAGTGTGCCTAAGGTGTGTCTGTGTGTGTACAACTGATTTAAATACTTTAAATAAGGAAGTTTTGAAGAAGTAAGTATAATGCAATTTGTTGTGATGGAGTTAAAGTTAGTTAAAGTTGTGACTACGTTTTATTACTTTTAGAGAATGTCTCAGTCATGTAGCACCGACCAGTTAAACGCCTTGCTTGATTTCCTCAATGAGCATAAAGACTTAGCTAGAGTCAGGACAGCTGATTGAAGGGCCCGAGCAAAGCGGTTGTGGGAGGAAATAAAAATAACTCAGCTGCTCAATTCTTTGGGGGCAGTGTAAAAACTGTGCAACAATGGCAAAAGGTAATTAATATTTCAATCATTCAAGTTTGCTTAAATAATTATGTCTACACAATTTAGTGTATTATTATTGTAATATTATAGTATGATGCCCCACAGCTAGCATAGTAAATTGTCAACTAAGACAATTATTTGATATACAATTATTAATAATTGTATGTATTTCAATTTTATGATTATTTAAATTTTTTGGGATCAAACAAGAATAATGAATTGAAAGTTGAAAAAAAGTAGTATGAAAAAAGGCCCTTTGCAAGTTGTCAAAATGTTATACTGTCACTTAAATATAGCTAGATTTAAATAGATTAGAAACAGAAATGTAGGTACTGTTAAAATTTTGTAAATAATTTAAATTAGAAATTCATTGGTAAGTATATATTTGTAATCAATTGTTATTCTGTTTTACAGAATATTGATGAAGAGGTGGCTCAGTATAAAGTACCTACAGTCCGAAGTACTATCTTCCATTTCCTAATGAAAGTTTAGGTTTGGTTGGTACATCAGACAATCTTGGTGGTAACTCTAGTGCAACTACAGTGGAGATTTCTACTGAAGATGCACAAAGAGATAACCCACCAACATTACCAGAACCATTGAGCCTTACTTCACATCAGCAAAATAGGCAGTCAACCCCTGCATCATCTCATATTAATATCCGTGAGTACTTTTTGTTACGATTTTTTAAATATTATATTTGAAATTTTATATCTTTCAGCTTCACATACTTTTTTATAAAATAATACACCTCAATATTTATGTCACCACCTGACGCTTTACCAAAACAACTGACGTAACCACCCTATAAAGGGCCATTGATTGTTAAATTCCATAGTCAAGTGGCTGCTACAAACCCACATACTTGACAACTTTGGCACTGAAGAAAAGTTTAACTGCATATTTTTAGTTTTAAAGCGAACATTACATACCAGATAAATTCTAATTATAAATTTCTTGTTTAGGTCCATCTTGGCGTTTAACCAGCCGCCGTCTAGGGAGCAATATCAGTGACCATTTGATCCGGATAGGAAATGAAAAAAATAGTATATTAAATAGCATTAATTCACGGCTTTCTGGTATAGAAAAAGCTATACTAGAATTAGTCAAATTAAAACAGAATAATACCAACAGCTAACTGTTGCTGTTTGTATTATTCTGTTTTAACTTATGATGTAATTGTTGTTAATTTTCTGTTTTTAAGTATTGAGTTTAATAAATTTATAGAGAGTTAAACTATTAAGTAAGTATTCGATATTTTAGTATAAAGTTTTAAATAAATTTAAATAAATTTGTAGGTTTATGTCGAAGTTTTTTTTATTAAAACGAGTTTTATTCTAAAAGTATTTTAATAAATTTCATATTACCTACCATGTTCTTCATTTTAAATGTGCCATTTTTTATTTACAGTCATAAAACATAATAATATAAGTACCTAATATTCATAATTATTTTATGTATTATCGGTAGGTATTTATAAAAGGTCGTACAATGATGCCTTGGATGACTTCAACTGTGAGCAAAATCCTCGACATTGTTTGGAACTGAAATTTTTACAAAAGTTAGCGCAAGAGCTCATTGGTACACTTGATATATTAAATTAAAAAAAACACTTGAAACTTTTTTGTTCTCATTTTATCACTTACTTTTAATTCGATTACAAGCACTGTGCAAATGAGCAAAGTCCATTAATTTTGGGTCATATGCATGTCCGGTATGTGTTGAGTGAGCAGTCAATGTCAAAAGATGAATTTAAAGAAAATTAACTCCACAATCACTAAAAATCACAAGCATAATTCAAGACGATAATGCCGACGACGTCCTAGGAGGTATCGTTGAGTTTATCGTAAAATGTACACTTTGGTCGTTGTCAAATTCGAATGTTCGTTACTGACATTTACAACTAAGAGTAGGGCTACAATCGATACTCTCGAATTTTGTATCGTTCGTTCTCTCATCGTTACGACAATCGAAACGATGTAACTAAGAGTAGGATTCGACGCGACAAATGTCACGACATATCGATTATCGATTTTACGAGTAGACCCCCAGGGCCCCAGCGAGAGGAACCTCCTGACGATGCGTGCCGTGTCCAGGAGTACCGCCTTCTGTGTCACATATTTGCTAAATATGTGCAGGGCTGCTGGGTTAATTGTATAATAATTAAAACTCGATGCACGTGAGACAACTTTTATTTTTGAGAACCCATAGAGAACTAAGAATCACAAACATAGACAATCATTCTAGAACACAGATTATAATTTATGCAACACTCCTCTCTTCTAATTTTTACAAAATTTAATTACTACAAATCAAGTCTCTGAACTGGCTTATGAGTATGTGCACTTCTACGCACTTCTGGCTGAACTAAAATAGGAGAATGGGCATTGTTACTTGGTATTTCTTTGTTAATTAATGGCTTAGTAACTTCTAAATTCTCAGATTCTTTTTCTTGCTCCAACACACTTTCATTAGGTACACTATAGTTGGGCAAACACTGAGTAACATTCCTGGTGAGTATGCCTTTGTCGGTGTGCACATCATACATAACATTTCCTACTGGTTTTTCAATAATACCCTCTAACCATTTCCGAGAGTTATCATATGATGCAATCAGTACTTTATCCCCTGGTAAATATTGCTTTACAGGTTTCTTACAAATCAACTGCCGAGGCATAATTACATCTTTTTTTATTAAAGATAAACGTGTACGGAGTTTTCTACCAAACATTAACTCACACGGTGCCTTGCCTGTTGTGGCATGTGGTGCTGTACGATATGCTAATAGCCATTGCTGTATACTATGATCTAAACAATTTTTATCAAACTTATATGTTAACATGGCCTTTTTGAAGGTTTGCACCCCCCTTTCTGCTAAGCCATTGCTGGCTGGGTGATAAGGTGCCGTACATATGTGCCTAATATTATTATTCTTACAAAAAGTATTAAACTCTTCAGATGTCCATTGTGGACCATTATCTGTTACCATTTGTTCCGGTAGACCAAATCTAGCAAAAATACTACGTAGACATTTAATTGTACTGCTGGAGGTAATATTGTTCATTTTAACTACTTCTGGCCATTTTGAGTGTGCATCCACAATTATTAACCACATATGCCCTAAAAATGGCCCAGCAAAATCAGCATGAATACGTTTCCACGGCTCCTCTGGCCACTCCCATCTATGTATAGGTTTTATCGGTGGTAAGTTCCTATTTTGGATACAACCTGCACAATTATTAGTTAATGTTTTGATATCATTTGTGATGTTTGGCCACCAAAAACAACTATTAGCTAAAGATAACATTTTATTAATACCCAAATGACCAGAATGCAGTTCAGTTAAAACTTTATCCTTTAAACTGTCAGGTATAACTACTCTATCCCTCCATAAAATGCAATCTTTAATTATATATAACTCAGTCTCCTTGCCTTTAAAATAACATAACTCTCTATTAATCAGCTTTGGCCAGCCCTCTCTTAAGTAAGTACAAACCATGCTTAACTTAGGGTCTTTCTGAGTATGTTTGGCAATTTCAGATAAAGTTACAGGTGGATTATCCAATACAATGCTGTTAATGTTGCCTTCCAGATTAATTTTATCCTCCTCATTACTACTTTTAATTGGTAACCTAGATGGAAAATCTGCTGCAGCATTATGTTGTGAAGTCCTGTACTTTATATCATAATTATAATTACATAAAATTAAAGCCCACCTAGTCATTCTATCTGCATATATACTACCAGCTGTTTTATTTGGATTAAATATAGATATCAATGGTTTATGGTCAGTAACTAATGTAAATGTTTTACCTTTTAAATACAAATCAAATTTCTTAACTGCCCATATAATGGCTAAGGCTTCTTTATCTATTTGTGAATATTTTACTTCTGCTTCATTGAGTGTTCTGCTTGCAAAAGCAATAGGGCGTTCAACAATATTATTACCTACCCTAATTTCATGAGCTAAACATGCTCCTAACCCATACTTGGAAGCATCACAACTCAATACAACTGGTAGCTTTGGATTATAATGAATTAATACTTGATCTGATACAATAGCTTTCTTGGCCCATTCATATGCTAGTTCTTGTTGCTTAGACCATACCCATTTTTCTGAACTCTTTAGTAATGTATACAAAGGTTTTAAATTTTCAGCGGCATTCTTTAGAAATTTATGATAGAAATTAATAGTGCCAAGGAAGCTACGTAATTCTTTAATATTTTTAGGTTGTGGTGCCTCCAATATGGCCTTGATGTGTCCTGGTGTCTTGTGAATGCCTTCCTTATCAATCACATGCCCGCAATACTCTAATTGTGGGGACATCAACACAGTTTTCTCTTTATTTACTTTAATATTTAAATTTTTAAGTTTTTGAAATATACACTCTAACGTTTTTAAATGGCAATCCACATCACTACTTGCAACTAAAATATCATCAATGAAACAATATACATTTGGCATATTAAAGTGTTCATCCATAAAATCTTGCCATTCTTGTGGAGCAGGTGACATACCAAACATCATGAATGTTGGTCTATACAACCCCCATGGTGTGGTAATTGTCATAAGCTTTTGTGCCTCCTCATCCATTCGCCTGTTCATATATGCCTTTCTTAAATCAATTTTACTAAATACTGTTTTAACATTTTGATCATCTTTATTTAATTTTGCAAAAATGTCTTCAATGACAGGGATTGGATGATTTGGTACCTCCAAAAATGGATTTATTGTTACCTTGTAATCCCCACAAATTCTTATATTATGAGGTCCTTTAATGATGGTCACTATGGGTGTAGCCCATGTGCCTGTTTCTTTATTTGTCACTCTATACATTTTACCTTCGGCACATAACTTGTCAAGCTCCTTTTTAACTAAGTTTTCTACAGCATAAGCTATTCTTCTTGGTTTAAATGCAATGGGTTTAATATTAGCTTCTTTTAATTTTAAAGTGCCTACAGTACCTTTAATTTCGCCTGGAAACCCTGAAAATATGTCACTATATTTTTCTACTAAATTCTTAAGTTTAATTTGTGAATCTTGGTGAATAATTAAATTGCACTGTTTTATACAAGTTTGCCAATCAATTTTCATAGCACTCAGCCAATCCCTACCTAACAATGGTTTTTTACCTTCTCTGACAATAATCAATGTTGCTAAGTATTCTTCATTTTTAGTTTTAATATTTACATTTGTTTTACCCAATACAGTGATATTGTTACCACCATATCCTGATAGCTTTAGGTTACATGGAAATAATTTTAAATTAGGAAAAGATGCTATGAACATAGATTCAGGCATTAATGTGACATCTGATCCACAATCAATTTCAAATGACATATTTACATTATTAATTTTTAAAGTTATATACCAAGGACTTGGACGCTTCTCATCTATTGATACCACTTTGTTAATATTTAATTGACTCTCCGTTTCCTGAAATAAGCTGGACAAATCATAACTATCACACACAGATTCATTATTCAATTGTACTTCACTAACTTGCATAACAGAATATTCTTCATCATTTGTAATTTCATGGACCTTCTTGGGTTTGAAAACTTGGTTATTGTTTGCTTTGCAAACACTTGCCATATGCCCCTTCTTGTGGCATTTAAAACATTCTTCTTCTTTAAATTTGCATTGGGGTTTTACATGCCCCATCTTCCCACAACAATGACATTTTATGCTTACATGTTTTTCACTTATTTTGTGTATGTCTGAGCTTTCTTGCCCAGAACTGCCAGCAGTTATTAATTTTGCTCCCTTCTCTGCCAGCTCCATGCTCATTGCTATCTCCACTGCTTTAGCAAATGTTAAATTTTCTTCACCAAATAATCTTTTCACTATGCTTTCACTTTTTAATCCGTGAACGAATTTTATCTCTGAGACATCTTTCTAAATGTGTGGTAAAATTGCACGTCTGTGCCAATTTCTTTAACGCCGCCACAAACTCGCAGATTGACTCGTCTGCCAGCTGTTCACGTTTCATAAACTTATATGTTTCCGCAATTTCGGATTGCTGTGGCTCCAGATGTTTTTCAACAAGTTCCACTAATTCAGTATACGTTTTATCCTGTGGTGTTTTCGGGAAACAGAGTTCTGTTAGCAACGTGACCATGTCAAATCCTATAAACGAGATTAAATATTGTGACCACTTCGTTTCATCCACCTCGTGGATCTTCATTTTATTTTCAAACACCTGTTTGTACACCTTAAATGTGCATTTTGCAGCTGAAAATTCAGGTATTATGGGCCCAGCAGCCGCCATTTTGTGAAATTTCGGCCGACGTAACAAGACGAAATTATTCTATTAACACTCTTTGTAGTTTACGGACGTAACACGTAAAACTTTCACTGTTTTCTTTTTATCCTCGTCGCCACTGTCACATATTTGCTAAATATGTGCAGGGCTGCTGGGTTAATTGTATAATAATTAAAACTCGATGCACGTGAGACAACTTTTATTTTTGAGAACCCATAGAGAACTAAGAATCACAAACATAGACAATCATTCTAGAACACAGATTATAATTTATGCAACATCAGACCCTTGACCCAGCCGCCTAACGAAAGCCTCCTCAGATGTAAGTCGAGGCTCTTGGCTATTAGACCATTGGCTGAAACGACTATCGGCACAATGACTGCTGAATCCACATCCCACATGTCGACAACCTCGCGCGCCAAATCAAGATATTTACTTTGTTTATCTTTCTCAGCTTTCACGAGATTCTCGTCATGCGGGACGGTGATATCAATAATCATTGCGCGACGTTCTGATCGATCTATCACCACTACATCAGGCTTATTGGCCATAATAGTCCTGTCAGTGATAATAGATCGATCCCAGTATAAGGTGACATGGCCATTTTCGAGAACTGGGTCGGGCACATACCTGTAGTACGCTACCTCTGAGTCCACAAGGCTGTATTTCAGGGCAAGTTGTTGATGGATTATCCTGGCCACTAGCTTGTGTCGGTGCAAGTACTCTGTGTTAGCTAGACGAGAACAACCAGAGATAATGTGACGGATAGATTCACCAGGACAGTGGCATGCCCGACAAATGTCAACTGTGCCGTCCTTCACGATATACTTCCGATAGTTATTCGTCATCATAACTTCATCCATAATTGCACAAACAAATCCTTCGGTCTCCCCGAAGAGGTCACCGAAGCGTAACCAGGCCACGGACGCTAACAGATCAACATCAGGACCATGTAAGGCCCGAAAAAAGCGCCAGTGGAGTTCCTAACTCTGCCATACCACCATGCGATCATTAGTGCTTAGTACTTGAGGTTTGCGCCAGTTCTCTTTTGCTAAGGTAAGCGGGGTAAGTCCTTTATCCACTGCGACGACATTTCGATGCATCCCCACGTCAGCATGGAGAAAATAATCTCTGAGGCTGCATATCTCACGGTTGTGGAGGGTCTTAGCATTCAAAAAGCCGCGACCCCCACATTTCCGCGGGATGTACAACCTCATCACTGACGAGCGTGGGTGATGCATACGATATGACGTCAGCAGTGTGCGGACTCTCCTATCCAGGGCGTCAAGCTCAGTCTGCGTCCACTTGACTAATCTACTCTTATTATTATTATTGACAGACTATTGTAACATGTAGGTACCTATTCAGTATGGGGATCCTATAAATTGTACTTTATCAAAGAAAGTTCCACTGTGGTTGTTCTGATTGAATACATACTTCCCTACAGAGACTAGTTAGCCAATATTCGTCTAAAATATGAAGACGTCTGTGGTCTAGTGGTTTGAGTGTCGGACTGCTGATCATGGGGTCGTGGGTTCGATTCCCACAGGACACAAATATTTGTGTGGTTAAAACATATTTAAGTCTTTCTATGTATTTACAAAAAAAGTTTATAAGTATTATATCCATTGTCTAGTACCCATAGTACAAGCATTGCTTATTTTGGGACCAGATGGTGCTGCGTAAAATTGACTAAGAATATTTATTTATTATATTATTATTTTATTACTTGCGCTAGCTTCTTAAACTTTGATGCACTCTGTCTGTTTGATTTTGGCTGCTTGACCCAAACATGATGGGTTTGTTAGGTATGCCTATCAGTTAAAAAGACTTAAAGGGCCGTAAAGCTCCTGATGTGTTTTGTTCAACATAATGGAACGCAACCAATATTTGGCTTTAAAAAGTAATAAATCTTTGAACGTTACGAAAACTGACGAAAAGAACGCAAGGATTTGTCACTGTCAGACGTGTGTCTGTCTTTGACTGTCATACAGACGTCAAATTGTCAATTTTGATTGCTTGATGCTTCTGTCATATTTCTGACAGGCAGGCAGGAAGCGAGCTGTTCTTTGTTTACGAATACGAACTTACGAACAGAATAAATACCTAATTTTGTAACAAAAAAACTTCTGAGGTCCGTGACTCATACTGATTTACTAAGAGTGAAGTGCTACAGATTTTGTAACGTTACTACCTGACTTTTTCTATTGTATTTGTGGATAAACTTTATTGACAAAATTTCAGAATAATATTTTTACTACGTAATGGTGTTTTAATTGTAATTTGAACATTACGATGTCATCGTCAATAGAAGAAAGTCCGATAATAAATTCGGATATAGAACATGACGTTACGAGTAGTCGTCGAAACTTGGTGGAAGCAGGACAAGGTACCTACCTACTAAGGTTTTTGTTTTGAATTTTTGAAGGTTACTTATGATAACAAAGTTCTAGCGTAATCAAAATACCATACACATGCGCATATCATCGCAGATTTAATGAAACATCTGTAGACTTGTCTGTATAATTACATGAGATCATGATCAATTTGACTTGATTTTAAAGAATACACACACAATACATGTACTTGTAATGGTACTTTCACATTCATACTAGTTGTGTGGTTTTAGTTGAAGAAACAACAGGATGGATCAAATGTCGGACTGTGCTTGGCATTATGGGCTTCCTGGGCTTTGCCAGTGTGTATGCCATGAGAGTTAACCTGTCTGTGGCAATAGTAGCTATGGTCAACTCCACTACACCCACACCATCAAACTCTTCCATGGATGTAGATGTGTGCCCTGCTAGCCCAGTCAGCAATAGTTCTGTACCACAGGTGAGATTTTTCATTTGAATATTTTGATATTTGTGAAAAATGATTATTTATTTGTTTATTCCCAAGAGTTTATTCATATTATAAGTAAACTTAAAGTGAAAAGTTTATGTCCTATTTATAACATTACATACAACACTAGGCTAAATAAATAAGAAATACTCTTGCACAACATTCTTCACAAAGTAAAAACATAATCCACTAAATGTTTATCATAAATGTAACCCAATACACTTGTTGAATTGTTAGTTTTACAAGTTTATAAACAAAATTAATATTTAGGTGATAGGAATTTGGTCCCTTCTCATTGTTATAGTAACATATAATATCTAGCACATTGCACTCTATAAATGACTATTTTCTCTTGTTTCAGAGGCCTGGAGACTTTAACTGGTCCGTGCAACAACAAAGTATAGTTTTAGGATCCTTTTTCTATGGATATGTTTTAACTCAGGTAAGGAAAAACACTTTTACCACAATTCTTTCTTTCTCCACATATTTATATCAAATACCTAAGTGCCATATCTATGGCAAAACAATCAAATGTAATAATTAAAAAGAAAATATATTATTGTTGGTTGGTTGGGTTTGTAACTCTTTCAACTAGAATGTAAGGTGGGCTCCAAATAGATATTAGAAAACAAATAAGAAAACAAAAGCATGAAGACAAATCAAGTTTTGGATTCCTAAAACATTAAAATTAAAGTGTTTCTTGATTGTAACAAAAATATATGTACAGAGTTGATTGCACTGCACCCATAGCCCACCAATGAGTAATATTCCCATTATTTTATTTGGTTTAGGTGTGTGCTGATTCTGTTGCACTTTATTTATTATCTCTTTCTTACAAACATCATTGAAAAAGGATGGAAAATGTTTTATTAAATTATATTAGCTCAATTCAATTTGATTGTCTATCCTTTTTTAATGATTTATGTATGAAAGAGTCAGTGATGCAAATAAATTGTTGTTGATAATTTATGTTTAGTATGTGTTTTATAAATTTTTAGATTCCAGGAGGAAGAATAGCAGAAATATATGGAGGGAAACTTGTTTATGGTTTAGGAATATTTTTCACAGCAGTATTTACAGTACTTAGCCCAATTGCAGCATATACAGATATAAAATTCTTCATTGCTATGCGGGCACTAGCTGGTTTGGCTGAAGGAGTCACATACCCAGCCATGCATGCTATGTTGGCTAGATGGATCCCTCCTTTCGAGAGATCTAAATTTGCAGCTTATGTGTATGCTGGTAAGTATTTTGATTTTGGTTCCTGTTTAATTATTTTTTTAGTGCTTCAGTGCTTTTCAATGGCTTATGAGCCTAAAAGGCTCAATCCAAGGACGCAGCACCCTTTCATATAAAATGTTTATAATATTCGCGCATGCATACATCCGCATGCATTCATCCGTTTTTTTTAACTTTAAATAAATTTCGTTTGAAGTACATTAAAGGGGCGTCACGTCTGCGCCCCATGCATTTATCATCTGTAAGGGTTGCACCTTAATATAATAATTCTGATAAGTGGTCCTCTATAATTAATTTCATTGCTATTAATGTCATTATCTATAAATATTAAGATACTTACAAATTACTTAAGCTATAATTGAACTGTGTTTACCCTATATTTTCAGGTTCCAACATAGGTACAGTTATTACCTTGCCCATATCTGGATGGTTGTGTACACTCGAGTTTGGTGGTGGTTGGCCACTCTGTTTTTACATATTTGGTGGAATTGGTGTCGTTTGGTTCATATTTTGGCTGTTTTTGGTATATGATACACCACAGAAGCACCCAAGGATTTGTCCAAAAGAGATTGAATATATTGCATGGACTATTGGACCTCAGGTAGGAACTTACAAATAATTTACTTAGATTCCTCAATGAGTGACGAAACTACTGTCTGCTAAGATGGTATACCAAGGTTATGTTTATAAATTAGGTTGGGAATGACGATGACCTCAACGATTGTCCTTAGCGATTGGCTGAATATTATCTGTTATACCTCGCTACCCCTGATCTTTGTTATCGAGTTTTCGAAGCAAAAAAAATTCACTGTTTCTGTATTTAATGCGAAATCTTTAATGACAAAATATAATTAGTTATAAAAACTTTAGGAAGTGATCCAGTTTTTGAACACATTCAAGTTAAGCTGAAATAAAAGCAAAGTGTCATTTGCTTTATAAATTTACTGATTCTTAGGCACTTTAGCTGAATATTCCTATTTGAGATTTGTTTTTGAGATATGCTGATATCCACCCGTATAGGTTAAGCTTATGGCCATTGACTGGGTGCAAATCCATAGTCCGAGCTGCTATTGAGAATGTCGTAAATTAAGAATTCCCAATAACAATGCTTGATCTGGGAAGCGTACCCAGGAATTCACACTTGGGGCCACTGGAATACCAATGGCAGTTAATAGCAAATAAAAAGATGTTACCATGTATTATGTCACCATATGATATAATGGTGCAAGGTCATTCCTTTTCTTAATGCATAGTATTCTTACTTTAATAAGTAACTGCATAATTACTTGTTAACATTAAACATAATTATGTACACGACATACCTAATGTGTTCAATATTATTGTTTAATATGGATTATGAACATATGTATCAATTGGCTCACAGTTATCAGAATGTGGGACAAACATGAGTCACAGAAACTCGAATTCACAGTTGTTTTGACGCAGTTCCTTTTGTACATACTTAATATTATATGCTTACAGTACATTCTCTCGGAAAATTTTTATTACGTATACGTCGTAGAAAATGTTAACAGCTATTTCCGTTTATTATGAATTCAAAAATTCTGTAGGGTGGTTGCCCCCGAAGGTCTTTCCTCACCTTTAATTTTTTCCCACACTAGATTTTTTTCCCGCATCTTGGGTGCTTTTACAAACGCAAATAACATATATACAAGCACCGGACCGGAACAATGATCTGTAGACCTTATAAATATTTACATTCGTAGCGCAGAAGCGTATCACTCAACCTCTGTGCCACTCAAGTCTCTCGTTTTGAGTCTTATGTTCAGCAACCTAAGACTCAAAACAAGAGAGACTTTTTCGGTTTCGCACTACGTCCGAACCGAATCTGATGAATCCGTGAAAATACGGTCCGGAGTAGTCGTAGACCTATTTGTATGGTAGTTTACACACTAGATCCGATTTACGTCATTCGATTTCTCTACGTCATCCGTTGAATCTTTCTCGGATTCGGATTGGACGTAGTGCGAAACCGCTCATAATATACAAGCACAACTTCCAACAGACAACATAGTAGTAACATTTTATGCTAATAAATTATGTTGTCTCAGGTATATGTATGATGACTCCTAATGTTGTTTTTTCTTCACAGGCGGACGAGAAGCACTCATTGACAATTCCTTGGCTAAAGTTTTTAACATGCGTGCCACTATGGGCCATCCTCATCGCCCAATGCGGTCAGTCATGGGTGTTCTACACGCAATTTACGGAACTACCCTCGTACATGAACAATATTCTGCATTTTGATATAGTATCTGTAAGTAAAATTAATATATGGATTTTCATTTCAGAGATAAAAGTATAGATAAATAAACTGTAGATGTCATTATTCGCCGTTTTATCCTTTTCTGATAATATTGCATTTGAATAAAGTAGAATGTAGAACTAGCTGCCCCCCGCGTTGTCACTCGCCTTTTTCTTTTTGCTCGGCCCCTATTGGTCGTAACTTGATGTTATATAGACAAAAAAAATCATTTTTCAATTCGAACCAGTAGTTCCTGAGATTAGCGCGTTCAACCTACCAAACAAACAAACCCTTCAACTTTTTAATATTATTTATTTGTATATAGTATAGATTAGGAAGATAATTTTAAAGTGGGGGTCAGGTAAGGTAACAACCCAAGGTTAAAGTAACAATAAAATGTGACCCACGCTTCAAAACCTATCTACCTAAAACGTGCTTTGTAACATCATTTAAGAATTAGTGAACTGCCGGCATTTTTATTGGTTTGCATTCTTTTGCCACGACGTAAAAAGTTATGTTAGAAATAAGTTTGTATGTAGCATCTTTGCTCAAAAACCGATGAACCGATTTGTTGTTGTTTTATTTGATATCAGCCATAAGCCGTTATAATATTATAATTCCCAGTTTATATATAAAACTAGGCGTTGCCCGCGGTTTCATTAGCATCTCAAAAGAACTATTTTTTAAAGATATAAAAGGAGGGCAATTTATCCTGAGAAAGGCTTGTCAAATTTTATTGAAATCTGTTCAGCGATTTAGGCGTGAAAAGCTAACAGAGAAACAGACATACTAAGTTACTGAGTTACTTGTTCATTTTCAATATTACAATTATTTTTTGTAGTGTCAGTTTAAAAAAAGGATTTAATTTTACATTAAAAACTATATCCTATTTACTTTCAGAACTCAAGACTAAGTGCTTTGCCGTATTTAACGGCGTGGTTCGGTGGCATATTGCTGTGTATTTTCGCTGACTGGACACTAGCTAAGGGATGGATATCGCGTCTAAACAGCATGAAACTGTGGAATACAGTATGTGAGTAGCACTTAGGCTAAATATTGACTACCTATGAAGTGAAATAATGGCCCTGTGGCGGTTTTATTATCTCTCTATTCTGTATGCCATATACATTAATTTAATTTCTTAGTTTTGTGTAAGGATACCTAAAATCTACAAGATTAATAGTTTTTTTTTTTAAATATAAATAAGATATAACTACGCTGATCAACCGATCTGCATGGTAAATCTCCTCCGTCCTTCGTCTGTCACCAGGGTATCTCATGAGCCGTGATAGCTACACAATTGAAAATTTCACAAATTATGTATTTATGTTGTAAATACTAAAGTTAAAATTAAAATAAAATAAATATTTAAGGGAGGGGTGGGGGGGGGGGGTCTCAGGTAAGGATCCTTCGTGCGCGAGTCCGACTCGCACTTCGCCGTTTTTTCTATTTCATCTTGGTGTGGAAACTTTAATTAGTGGCTAGTTTATGTGTAGTGAATAGATGTAATCTAAACATTCCTTGAGACGTAACTGCGTAAGTTAGGTCTATTTAGAACATTAGGTTATCTAATGTGTTCGATAACGCATTCCTTGAGCACTTTGCATCAATAAGAATCATGTTTATAGTAACAAACTGCCATTAATTCAATATGATATTGAATTTATTTGATTATCGTAGTACTCAAAGCAATTAATGTATATCTACTTAGGTACAAATCAGTTTCGTGGTGTGGGTTTATATTTGTGTAGGTCAATGTCTTAAACGATAGGTAAATTACTATCGTATAACAGAGGCGTCTCTAGCCCATGTAGCGCCCGTGTGCAATGCAATTATTACATTAGCGCCCTCTAGTAAGCGCGAGGTCAAAATGAAATGGGTACCAAGTACAAATAACAGCACACCACAAGCTGTCAAATTACCCCAATGGATAATAAACTCTGAGAAATTTGTCAGTTTTGGATGCCGTGATGTGCTGTTGACAGTATTTAGAATAACCGCTGCCGGCCTAATGGTCGCGGCAAGTGGCGCTCGGCGCCCCTTAGGACCGCTGTGCCCGTGTGCAACGCCCCTGAATATAAAGTCTATGTAATATGTGTCTTTATCTCATTAAAATAGAGTTAAAAATAGTGAAGTGAAAACGTTGCGTACTATTGCAACTACATATTATCTGAATAGTAAATGTAA
The DNA here is from genome assembly GCA_964056405.1 of Acronicta alni. Taxonomy (NCBI): domain Eukaryota; kingdom Metazoa; phylum Arthropoda; class Insecta; order Lepidoptera; family Noctuidae; genus Acronicta; species Acronicta alni. Next base: position 6,339,938 of record OZ043927.1, on the reverse strand, counting down.
GGTTGATTTTTAATTGTCAGTGGAAACTCGAGAGTTTTCACCCAATCTTAACATGAATAACAATGACCGTGGATCTTTATCACGGGCTCTGATATTTTTGTTCAGCGGCGTTTGTTCCTGCGTTCGGTCTTGTATGCATCGCGTGGGCTGGCTGCGATCGTATTGCTGTCATTCTGCTGCTATGTATCACGTCGGCCTTCGGTGGAGCGTCTTATGCTGGTGGGTAATCAATATTTAATATTCTTACATTAAATGCTGCAAAAAACAAGAAAAGCCTTGCACAGACCTACAGACCTTTGCTACGATTTAGTTTAGCTAATCATATTATTTCAGAGAGCTTAATTTTGTGCAAGTGCATCTACTTGTGTGATCTCCGATTTTGTCATAGCGGATTTAAAAGGCAATTTTATCTGTATTGATCAAAATTGAAATCGGCAGGTAATCAGATGAACCACATTGACCTGTCGCCGCAGTTCGCGGGTACTATGTACGGCATAACGAACGCTGCGAGCAACATCTGTGGCTTCATGGCGCCCTACGTCGTCGGACACATCATTAAGGCTGATGAGGTTAGCAAATCTATTAACTTAGCTCTCGTAGTTTTTTCAGCCTATAACACACACACCATCACGCCTGTATTCCCCGAAGGGTTAGGCAGAGGTGTACTAATGTACACCCACATTTCGCCGGTATGTTTTAGGTCCCATGTAATAGAGGGCGAGCCTATTGCCATTAAGCGGGCACAAATCCAAACTCCGAGCTGCTACTGAGAATTTCATAGAAAAACCCAATAACACTTTGCTCGACCTGGGGATCGAACCCAGGACCTCTAGCGTAGCAGTCGCGTTTAGGACCACTAGACTAATGAGGCAGTCCAAATTTCAAATTTCAACTAGAATACATTTTAAATGTAAGTACTAAACTTTGAAAGAATTTAGTGCATTTCCTTTTATCGTTAGGTACTAACATATTTAGGGTTACTAGTTAACACTAGTAACTTGGCTAGTTAACACTAGTAATCTGGCCCTTTTTACAGGAAACTCTGGGCCAATGGCGAGAGGTGTTCTACTTGGCGGCAGCTATAGACCTTGGCGCCAATCTTTTCTACTTATTCTTCTCGAGTACTGAGGAACAGGTACTGGAACAATTTTTTTATAATTTAAAAGTGAGGCTGACAAATTGACAAGTCGCGCCGGACGTTTATTTACATAAGTTCACTCTTCGAGGCTCTAATGCACGCTAATATTGCTATTGTGTTTGCAGTATTGAATTCATTTAATCGAGAATCATTAGATGAAATCTTATACGGTATGCTAATTAAATTGTAAGATTATTAGATTTGTTCAAGTTTATTATTTGATCATGCTAACATTCGAAACTCAAATGGCGTGCATAATTATTATAAGGTTGAGCTATACAATAACTAATGCATGCGTACTATCGTCTGGGGCTGGCTTACTCAAAGCTGCTGTGGGTCTTCAAAAGTTCATTTTAGTCACTGGCCTACATCATGACATTCACATATTTGATTATATTCTGTCTGGACTTTGGAAGAGACCACGGTTCTCTTGAGTTTTTCGACGTTTCTTTACAGATGTCGTCAGTTAAGAAATGTCGGCGTCATTCACCATTAAAAAAATCATAACATTGCCTTGTAAAAGTGTCTTTAAAAGATCTATTTACAATAACAAATATCATTTATTATTACGAACTAAACACTTTTGAATACTGAACTATGAACCAAAAAATACTGTATACTAGCCAGATATGTGAAGTTAATAATACTAAAGCAACTTTGTATTCAACAGGATTGGTCGCGAGCCGATGACGACTTGACCACACCGATGCCCGTCGAAAGTATTCTATTCCCCGAATCATAGTCAACGTAACAAACAGACGAAGGCACAAACAAGGGACGGTTAGTTCTCATACTTATTCGTCACATCCGTAGCAAGGATTAAAACGTCAAATTCTATTTCGTTCCTAATTATCAACAAATTGCTACTTACCTCTAGAGGATGAAAAAAAACTTATGATTATGAAGTAATTAAAAGGCAGTCATCATCATAAAAACATAAATGACAATAAATGTGAGTAAATGTGTTAAGAGCAATAGGATAGTTAATATTAATACTACTTATCCTTAGGTTTATGGAACACGGTATGCTTCACAGATTAACTTGTGTTACTTAGATGTATGTCCTGAATCTGTGATAAAAACTAATGTTGGCGACCGATTTTGCTGTCAAAATTTGTATTTAATTGGAAACCTGTCCTAGTTAACAGATAAATTGTTACTGATTGATGATTTAGGGAATTTATCAATTAGTGACAAATTGAAGGCATAAGTATTCGGACACGGATCTAAGCGTCAAAATTATGTCGAAATTCGATACAAATTTGACATAATTATGGAAGCGTAACCTTACGCTTTGATTTGTCTTTGAATAATAACCCTAAGTATTTTTTATTTTAAGTTGTGTCATTATCCTGTAACTCTCGTTACAAAATATTAAACAGCGGAAATTATATGAGACCTTTTACGCAAATCATAATTATACTTGTTGATTAATATGATTCTTAACAATAAAATAATTCTTAAACATATAAAAAACTTTCTGAAATAACCGCCAAAGCATTTTCGGGTTAATGTCTTTTTTAAATATTTTTATCATAGCGTTGATTATGTAGCGTATTAGAAAGACCAAAAATTTAAAGTTTACTTCGAAATATATGTCAAATTAAATTTAAGTATTGTCATTGTCAAAAAGTTAGTTTGATCCGATGAAAGCAGTAAACGGAACTGCATTAAGATACCTATTACTGCACACATTTTACCTAAAGAGGTAACAACAAACGCATAAATATCCCCTAAAGAGGTTCTTACACGCAATACAGTGGACAGCAGGACGTTAGGACATAATGATAACACTGGGCACATGTCTCTTAAAAAGGCATTTTACACCAAATCCATAAAAATAAATGCGTTAAAATCCACAATAATGTGCACTTTTCCAAGAAGACCTTCATGCTTATTGCAGCAGACTGCAAAAGTCGCCTAAATAGGCCCTTTACACCCAATATAAAGGAGAGAAACGCGTAAAGAGATGCACAATACTGTGTATACTTCCCATGTGAAGCCTTTTATACCCAATTTAGTAGAGAAAAGCGCGTTAGACCAGGCCCTTTACAAGCATTGCCGTAGGGAGCATGAGCGCGGGACATAATTATAGCTATGTGTGTCGCAAAGTCGTTTCTTTGGAAAATTTGAGAAAAACGCATTCATACATTATATTTACATTACATTACACCGTGTGGCAAATACGTAAACAAAGTCAAACAAATCAGTAACATTAGAAAACATTTACTACAATGCAATTATACTCGTGGTGCTGACCACTGCTTATTTTGGTGAGCTTGGCTTAAAACAATGTCTTATGAAAATGAAACGATGATGAATTAGGGTATTAACTTAAGTTTAGTTTTTATTTCGTATTAACCCAGTTATTTCTCTTTCCAATAAACGTTATTCGTCAGAAGAGAGTTAATAACTATAGCTATTTTTATTTATATGAATCACGGCTGTAGAACATAGTTCAAACATCAGCCGCAAACCTTAACAATACTTACATGATTAATTAAATTAAGTTATTCATGCTCTCATTCGTAAATCGCAACAGATGACACAGATCTTAACGGGTTTTTCAGCAAAATGTTCCTATGAATTCTGCTATTGATTAATGTTAAACATTACTTTTCTACTTGTGTTCTTTCGTAAGCAGTTTTCATGTCTATTTAATGGTATCATTAGTGTTAATTTTCCTTGTTGAAATAAATGTTAATCGCACTTACTCACTTCAGTATTCAGTATTTGTAAGAATACTGACGATTGAAATATAAACTACTTTTTACGGAATTAATTGCGTTGTATTGACCTTAATAATCCCGAAGTTTCGAACCCTTTACAATATAACGCGATCAAATCCGTAAAAAGTAGTCTTATTTCAATGTCTAATATTCGCGTAATTGTCAGCAATCAATATTGACGATATTTGGTCAAAACAATACTATTTCGTGCTCTGCAATTAGTAGCTTTTTCTTCTACTAATACACAATAGGAAATTACAGCTCCCTTCATAAATTATTTTTATTATTGTTATTAACCAACTATGAATACACAATCAAGTTACTTAACACGATAATCATTCCAAATAACATGCTTGGGTACACGAATATTAATGTATTTATCCAATTACTTTTAAGTTACAAAGAGTTCAATCGTAAGCTCAGCAGTATTCATTATGTGATGACTTTATTTCAAATGTAATCAATACAAAAATATTTTATACGATGTTATTTTCTTTTAAATACGTTTTAGTGCTAATAACCAATTTGTGTTATTTCATTTATTCTTAATATATTTATATTTAAAGCATAAGGAAACAAGTAAATAATGGTTATTTTAGAATCTCTAATATGTCTCATTATAACATTTTTAATTCCCAGTAATGGTTATTTCTTACTAGTTATCAATTCATTGCATTGAACAAAAATGTTAAATTAGCACGTTGAGTTTATTTACTGTAATATATAATAAAGAATGGAATATAAAATTGTAAATAAAAGTAAAATGTATATGACGTACCTATTTTTTTAGCGATGGCAAATAAATTTTTCAAACAACATTATGTACTTTCTTTAACTCCTTCCTTGCAATATTGAAAATTTCCATAAAATTATGAAAATAAATACAAAATTCAATATTGAAACAATTTCGTGTGTAGCGTTAGTTTTTTGTGGGTCCTAATTGCTGAACATCAACTGCGAGAAAATTATAACTTATACGAGCCACCGCGAATGAGTAAACGAAGATTATCATTATTCTCATTCCATGGCTGTTTAGGGTCGGATGTTTATAATAATATTTATACCCAACACCGCAGTGGGTTGTGAAATGAAATTAGTGTCTTAGTGTTTCTTACTTCTATAGTGTGTTGTGTTGTGTTGTGGTGTGGGCGAAATTCACGAGTAATCTCGACACTAGAGGCGTCTGCCCGTGGCCCAACGTAGGTACGTAATTACAGAGTGCGAAGGACCGGGCGTCAATACTAATATTTGCTTACGCCCTGAAGTGAGGGCTCGCTCGGGATGCGGGCGTTTATGTTATAACGAGGTGTGGTTCACGTATAATTATGACAGTCGTCAATTTTCGAATGATTGCAGCAAATACGGCAGGTGCCACATTCTCTTCAGCTCTTGATTGTACCTGTCCACAGTGTTAGAATATAAATGCCGTTGGTTTTATTTTGTAAAATTATAGGTGCTTGGTATGTTGGGTGTAAAAAATCTATACATTTTGTTTTGGTCAACCTTTCAACAACATCATTGCAGAAAATAACAGTTAAAAAGTGGGTCCCTCAAATATTACTTCGGCGACGTCGTAAACTTGCAGTAAATAAAAGAGTTGCTAACAAAGAAGAGGTTATTGGCAAACCCTTGCAATTAACTGTTAACAAAGTATTATTGTTAAGCGCGTGTTTGCCAACATTTCGGTATTATTGTTCTTTTGTCGATTTTGCTTCAACCCGTCAATTTAGGTGTGCGAAAGGCCGAAAGGACGTTGACGGGCGATCTGCGATAAAATTTAAGAAAAACTTTACGAGCCGCCAAAGGCGGGTAACGCGAATACAACGAACAAAACTTAACGGCCAATATGTTTATGGCGGTGGGCTGTTTTACAATATTTTATTGTTGTGAAGATACAAACAATAGTTGCGTTTTGGGTTTCTTTGGTTAGGGGTGAAAGATATAACGGTGATATTATGATCAGCTTGTAGGTAATGTCTGTTTTAGTTTTTATGTTGACAACAGCCCTATCGTTAATGTTTGTAAAAGGCGCCGCGTTTTGATGACAAGCGCGTGTCATGGTGATGAGATGACTCTATCAATATAAATTATCGTATGTCCTACTTTTGATCTATCATTTGCAGAGACTTAGGGTCTATTTAGACGAGAGGATTGCGTGATATCATTTCGATGTAGGTACGCATTTTTTAAGAAATTGTATTTTCTGATCAGGCAGTACCAGAGTATGAAAGAGCTATAGGTAGTCTCTATACTTCCCGATGTTGTGCTTATATTTGATCACAAGGCTTTCCATCCAGGGCAGCCTTAGACCATCTGCTCTTTGGAAAGCAGAAAAAATCAACTCCCTGAATTTTCTTTTCTTTTGGACTATTTCTTCATTATTTACAAGAAAAGCGGTAGATTTGAGTGCGTACTTACGTACCTAAGATTCTCTAATCTTAGGTAGGTAAGTGCCTACCAGGAGTTACAGCGAAACTATAAAACGTAGAAGCCTATCCTATGTCCAGTAGTTACATGTGTCCCGATATGCTTCACACGCCATAGCAATTCGGTTTTGATATGATAACATTTTGGAAATTCTAATCTTTCACATCAAACTTACGTTCACATTGATATAACAAAATCTTAAACAGAAGAAGAAAAACATTGTAAATATATATTAATTATATAAAGGAGTAGGTATCTATGCATGGAGTTCCTTTGCGGCCTTTTCTCCATATGGCCCACATTTTAAAAGTAGGTTTTAATAATAGCTTACCTAATTGAAATAAAACATTTGACTTTGATTTACGGTAACAAGTAGTCTTGATGTGCACGAGCATAATTATGTGCACTGTCACAGAGTTACGCAGTGCACTGTCCCTGCACTTTATTAGCTAACCAGTACAGTTTGCAAATCAGTAAGGTTTACAGAACGAGTTAAGTTCTATAACGTAGATGTCGCAAATTATTATCTTTTTGCCGACCGTACCTTTTTACTTGCTAACATAGCGTTTAATTGCTATCTTTGTAGGCACCTTTATTGCAGACAATAGGTACCTACCTAAAGATACTGCAGTTATTGCGTCAACAGTGAACACAGTCAACACGCACTGATTTTAAGCGCATACAAATCAATATTAATTTAGTAAAATATGTTCGTGCGGCCTCAATTTGTGCGTTATGCAATATCGTGACGTAGCAGATACAGTGCTAACTTGCATACCTACAAAGCAAAGGCTTCGTGCATTACCTAAATCATTTTTTTAAGTCTACAATTTCTTCTTCATCAAAGTAAAATCATGATTTAGGTATTAGGTATTAGTTACCACATTTGTTACCCATGTATTGCCCGAAAGGTTAGATTGGTACAGGTACGTAATAGTGGGCGACGCTATTGCCATAATCGGGTGTTACTGTTCAGATGTATAGAAAAACCCAATAATACATTGCTCGACCTATGAATCGAACTTATGACCTCTAGCGTAGCAGTCGTGCTTACGACCACTAGACTCGAGGCATGACATGAGGCAGTTACTGTTATGGATAATATATTATACTTAATGATTTCTGACACTTACTCTTCACGTCAGTCTACCCGTGACCATGGACGCTGTAAAGGGTCCGAAACGTCGGGATTAATAATATCAATATAACGCAATGAAGTCCGTAAAAAGTAGTTTTAATTCAATTATAAAGATTAAAGTGAGAATCCTAAGTAGCTACTGTGGTACCCGGGTTACTATTCTTAGGGGCGTATTTTAATTTAAACGCAATTATGGAATTATAAGGCTTCTATTTTAGTTTTCATTAAATCATCTGACAATAAATCAATTCATTTCTAGACATCGTTCAAAATCTACTTACTTTTTTGTTCGCCACATATTTAACCAGCCTGAACGTGAACAATAAAAACTCATTGTTCCAAACTCTTACAGTAACTACCTACATAGTTACGGAGAAATAAACTGTAATCTTTTACGGAGATATAAATACTATAAAACCATATTTAATTATAATAATTGCAACTGGAGAAAGCAAGTAAAGGTACCTTCTTACTGCAAAGTCAAACGAGTCGCCCGATTCGTCCCGGTGGTAATTTAAAACGTACGAAACATGATTTTCTACAGAAAAGTAATTATAGCGCGGTTCCAAAAAGCGGTTTTGGTTTCGGTAGCAATAAAACTTGCGTTGTCAGCGACAAAAGGGTTTGTTTTGGGCCTTCGGACCTTCTCCGAACAGCGGGAGTTGAACAAATAAACGGTCGGTGTAAACGAACGTAGGTATTCGTCGACCGAAGCTAATAACGTGTCGTCTGACATAATAGGCGGGACAGCGAAGACGATGCTCATAATGAGCCCAGACCGAGCTTTGTTCTGCGCAGAATGGGCTCGAAATGTCACCGAGATAGGTTTATTTACATGAAAGTGGTACGTCATTGAGTATTGTGTGCAAAGCCGCACCGTACTAAATCAGTTTTATGATTTTTATGAAAAGAAATGTTCTAAAGAGCCGTTTACGATGAAGTTTGATTAATACGAGTCGTTAGAAAGTAATGCGTGTTACTGCCTTATGCATGCTGTTAATTTTGGTTTACCTACACAATCGGACATAGAAGATTTATTCATGTGGGCGTTAGAACATATCCTATATAAATCAATTGAGCACATAACACCTATTATATAATGGACAGAAGTATCGACTGATTTGCTACATCCTAAAAGTTCCTAAAATATCGTAATTTTTGGGAAATCGCATGGGGACTGCACATAGTGCACATACATCACATTAGGTATGATAGAGACTATGCTACTGGGCCATTTAGGTTTACCACACTGAAGCACGTAAATAGCTTTTCGGTAAAGGAAAACCTCATCTTATTTAATTGCCTAACATGGTAACATAAAAAATCATCTTGGAAACGCTTTTGGAGTGGAATGACAAAATTTGCGTTTGTACATAGGTATCCTAAAGTAGGTCGAGATTGCATTTACTGACTAATCTGCGAATTTTTGCATTTAAGGGGAAGTTCTCAACGTAAGTAAAAAATATGTAAAAATTTGGCGATTGCTATTGAAAACAAAACTGTTTTGGGTAACAGCAAAAAGTCATATAATAAAAAATACACCAAACATTTAAAAATAATGTAACGGCAAACCAATTCAAAGGAATGCTCTATTTTTAAGGTCATAAAAATTAGTAAAATGGAGCAGGACTTTTGTTAAAAAAGGTTTTATGGATGTGGCGCGCTAGTTTCAGTAGAAGGAACTTTTTGTTAAAAAATATTTGACCGTTAATTGTAACAGTTTGTTGTTTTTCTTCCTTCCGTAAACACTGCTGTAACGTTACTATTCTTAGTGTCTGTTATTTTCTGAGAAATCAAAATTGTTCTTTTTTGTTTGTCAAAGGCGTCAAAGCTCTCGCTTTGCTTTCGCGTTCTGCTATGTAAAAAGAGAATAATAATTTGTTTTGATAAAAACAACAAGAGGATGCATGTCCATTAACTTAGACATGAGACCCCGTAGGGTAGACAGAGGTGTACTAAATGTAGTCCAGAGTTCGCTGGCATGGTTAGGTCACATGTAATAGGGGGCGAGCCTATTGCCACTAACCAGGCACAAATCCAAACTTTGATCTGGTAATGGGAATTTCGTAGAACAATTTTCATTCATCGGTCATTTTTTCTTGACCTGGAAATCGTACCCAGGACCTATAGCGTATCAGCCGCGCTTACGACCACTAGGCTTACGGCCTGTCACTTTTATTTGCAACTAGTCCCACAACATAGGTGTTGAAAATACATCTCGGGAATGCCGACTAAACCAAACAGGTAGATTCTAATTCATCAACCTTTCTAGAAAGATACAGGGAAACGTTTCAAATATTTTAATTAGTCGGTCTAATGGTAATACGAACCGCTTCAGCTTCTACCAGTTCTGGGATTCTAGGCTTCACTTCCAAATCGAGCTAGTGACATACCTACAATAGGTAGGTAGACGAGTTTTTTCTCATATTACACTTTCAGTAGAGCACATTGCTGAAACTGTTGATGACGCAAACGGGTGGAATCTCAAATTTGAATAGGCTTGATCTGCATCAAAACTTCAAATTTGAGAAGACACTGGCTACCCATAGTGGCCTTTTTATTTTATTAATTACATAGTACAACTACATCATACATAATAATAAATACAATATTCAAGTTTATGTGACAGATGTGTCAGAGAGAGTGAGAGTGAGGAATACCCCGCAGACTCTACGGGGTATTCCTCACTCTCTATACATTCCACACTCTACGGCGTAGAGTGTTATGGTTTATGTACTTACCCTAGTGCATAAGTACAGACGTCAGCAAGTCAAGCTATCCAAAACCGTCAAATTTTCCCAATTGAATATGAACCTTATCGTTTTGTTTTAAAGTTGGACAGATTGTGGTAGCTTGATGTGGGCCAGCACATCAACCTACCACAATCTGTCCAATTCTGTACATGCACCCTAAAATAACTCTTACTATACTCACTCAAATATCGTATACAGCATCAATGCCCTTCTCAGACTATAACGTTACGAGTTATGAGGATGGTTGGGATTAATAAATTCATAAATGTCTACCTGCGCGCCTAATCGGCTGTAGCCTGCCACAAATAACCTAACATCTGGTAAAAAAATATTTTAAAAACATTTCGGTACTTTACATTTTTAGATTTTATTTTTACCTAGTTTTTGCCCGCGGCTTCCATCAAGGCTCAAAAGCACTATATAATAATGTACCTATTTTATTAAAACAAGAGACAGCCTATGTTCCTCCCCAGGATTCAATCTATTTCCTTGCCAAATTTTATCGTAATCTGTTCAGTGGTTTACACGGGAAACGGTAACCGACAGAGTTACATCCGTAATTATAATGTTACTAAGTAACTGATTTTGGTTTTAAGGTTTTTTTGAGACAAAAGGTTGTTCTTCTCCAGGGTCTAATCTACTTCTGTACATCAAAATAGGTTCAGTGGTTTAAGCGTGAAAACGTAACAGACATACAGAGCTACTTTCGCATTTATAATATGACGTAGAGAAAGTAGGGATGCTATGGAAGTATAGATTTTGACACATTTGTTATAGTATGTCCTGAATAAGTACGATCTCATATGACCTTTGTGGTGAAGTTAGACTGGTCAGCGATCCTGCTCAAGCCACGCAATTATATTCCATATCTACTATACTAAGAGTCCGATCAGCTGGTTTATTTCTCAGCCGGATGATGATATACAATCATTCGTCGTGTTTTTAATGCCTACGATAAGTTAATATTATGTAGATTAAGCACTTCTACCATTTCTACCTCATATTACGTCACCGTTCCTGAAGTTGACATTTCTTAGGCCCTAATTAGTTGCGTTCAGTAACACAATAGATCATTTGAATAAAGATCTCAAGCAACTGGGACAATGCTGGCGGGTGGGCCAAACTGAACCTTTGCATATGTAAAACAGAGGCTGTATGGGCAACAGGCGGGCCCGCTTTGATGTCGGTCGGTAGACGCGAACAAATTTATGCTCAGTGTCAATACATTAGAGGAGAGCGGCGTCGCGACTGATGTCAGACTCGGCTGTGTTTGAATAATAAGTGCGCAGCTCCATTGTCCGATAACGTGACCTGTGCTGGCGGTGTCAGATAATGAATGATAGAGTGGAATTCAGCTTTGTTTACTGAAGACTCTTAGCACTGTGTAAACGTCAGTGTTGTTGCTTTTAATACTTCTTTGTATGATTTAAGATTACTTAGATGCCGCACGACAATATAGACATGCGAATTTAAGATTCCATCGATGAGCGTCTTTATGAGTTCCTATAGAGTCAGGGTGATCAAAGCGAAGAGAAATAATACAATTTTTATGGGCTGACTGGTAATAAATCAGTATTATAAGGAAAGCGAATTCGTAGTAATGAAGATTGTAGCAGAAAGATCTTAGATGGTGTTAGATTTAAACTAAACTCCTGATAACAGAACAGTGATGACATCATTCCGATAAATCACTAATCACACAAAAAAGAGATACGAAACGTGACGTACGTTAATGGAGCTTGGTGTAATAACGCGGAGGCACGCGAGACGCCTTGCGCCGCGCCCGCGCTGCGTGCACCGCGCGCGTGCCTGCCGCGCGACCTGGCGCGACGTGCGGCGCGGTGCGGCTCGCGCTCAGTCGCGCGTCGACAGCTACACCGTGCACACGTACAACACGCTCCCTATCTAATGATGCTGTGATTGCTCTTAGATTACGAACGACGTACACGTTTGGTATTTGGATGTTTTATAAGTGAAGTGTTTAATAGTAACTATGGTGACGGGCATAGCCGGCAGCCCTCAGCAGGTCGCCACAAACCCTGTTGTGGTGAATATGAGCCCTTCAGCTACGCAGGTTGAACAGAAGAAAACCGGTGATAATAGAAGGGTGAGTTAGAATTTTGTTTATTTTCTTTTTAACTTTTATTTTATAAAGTAAGATTGCTCTGTAAATTTAGTTATATTAAAAAGACATCAACGCGCTTTTATTTAGGAATTATTTATGACTCGTATTAATCACAAAAAAGGGAACTATTTTTTGCTAATAGTTAAATCTTGAAACAAATAAATATTGTATTAGTTATACTGGGTTTTTATAAGGAAAATTAAGGACATTCGTGCACTTATTTTAGTAGGATCTACATACTTACTTATCTTTTAGTAAGTATTTAGACTCTACCTACGTAAGAAAATGATGAGTTTAAAATAAAAATGCGTTGTGACTTGTTTTTAAACTGCAACAACATTATTGTTAAATAACATTTTTATTTAGGTATTTATACATACATATCATACTTTCAACCGTTAGTAAATTTCGGTACCTAACGACGCATTTCCCCGCAATTACTTAGCATAGTCAAATCTGTCGCAACGACATCGTGTTTCGTGTTTATATTATTAACTTAGAGGCACTTAAGCGATGAGCAGGATGTTAGCGGGGAGACGCGAAATTCAAGTGCTGTCACGATTCTGCGTCGTGAATGTGCAACCCACGGTACTAGCTTACTTATACATACTTTACACTTATGTAGGACTTGCACATAATATTATAAAGGTACAGACGGTCAAACAATACAAAACTGTCAAATTTTCCCAATTAAATATGAACCTGTAATGAATGTGTCAAAGTTGAAAATCTATCAAAGAAATTTGACAGATTGTGGTAGCTTGATGCGCTGGCCTCTGTAGATAGACTCCATGTGAGAAAAGAATGAATGCTGAGCAGACAGATAAAAGGCATATGCATACACAACATTTCGACGATTTTTGTGTGTTTGACTCTTGTGACCTGAGCTGTTTAGTTGTGTTAATACTTCAATTTAATAACACTAGCTTTTGCGCCAGTTTCTTTCGTATCTCAAAAGACTTTTTAAGACAAAATCGTATGTCCTTATCCTAGGTCTAATCTATCTCTATACCAATCAGCGTTTTAGGCCTGTAAGAGTAACAGACAGACTAACTTTGGCATTTATAATATTAATATTAGGGATATATTAGTAGGGATTTACCCTTTTTTGTCGTAGACGCCGCATATTATAAAAAAAACATTTTAACGGCTTTGCGCTACGGGCTACGGCTACGGTCCGTAGCTTCGTAGGTTCGATGCCTACGACGAAAGAACCTTTTGGCACTAAACTTATTCTTTGTGTTTTCCCCATTTCCGGGATATGAGATATTTTTTGACAATTGCATGCAGCTCTCAGGCAGCTGCAGGATGATAATAGGGATAGTACAAAGTGGAAACAAAAAGACATGTAATGCTTAGCTTACCAGAAAGTTACGGAAGCAGGAATTGATGAAATGGCTGTTGACAGCAGGTCGATAACATCGATATTCTTTGATAATGATGCGATATTATGAATTTCTTTTTAGTATATAAAAAAAATACTAATAAATAATATTTTTGAAAGAAAAGGTTGCCTATTTCTTCTCCAAGATGTAGGTAATCTATCTCTGTGCCAGATTTCATCAAAGTCGGTTCAGCAGTTTAGGCGTGAAAGCGAAAATTTATAATATTAGTAGTGCTGATGTTCCGCTCTAGATTCTATCATCATCCGTTTTCCCAATAAAGTTTGAGTCTGCTTCTAGTCATATTAGATATAGCTGGCTTCCACAAAATAATGACTGGACGATACCGATATCCTAAGAATAAACTGGTTGTCATGATTTCAGCTTCTAACTACCACTACAGACTTACCACTATCTTAATGACACCCGGGACCACCGGCTCAAGGTGGTCTCACGTTACACGGGAACGTCAGAACGAGTTTCGTTGGATGTGTGATTGAAATGTTTCCCATGCTGCCTGCAGCATATGGAGCTTAACCCTGTAGAAGAACTAATTAGCCCTAAATCCCACTTCTAACTTCTATATACAAATAAATCACTAATAAGCAAGAATTATATATGTCTAGCGGTCTTACTTATAAGTTATAAGTGGCATACCTAATAGTTGGTATATACCGCAGTTGGTACCTTATTTATCTGAGGTCTGAAGGCTAGCTTGTGAATAGTTTGTACTTATAAATACAAGCTTGCAAACACGTACTGTTTGTCACACTCATCACATAAGATATTTTCACGGGAAAACCCGCGACACGTAGCATGAAATATACATATGTATAAATACGTAGACGGTTTGACGATCTGTTGACAATTGCGATTGTAGCATTTTAGGTGATGATTCAAAATTTAAAAACTTAAATTTAACGTTTAACCTATTCAGTATTGCCATTTTGTAACATGTGGTACCACTATTTTTTTTGTTAATGATATGTTTTCAAAGCATTTAAATTATGCAGCGGGCTATGAAACGTCTAGCTTTTAAAAGAATACCTGTGCAGGCGCGCAACTTATATCTTGTCTGCATTCAATATGTAGGTAATAGTCGGCACTGGACAGTGTTTAAAGTATACAATCTGGCTCGTGCCTGCTGTGTCACCTGTATTTTGATCTCGTTTTAGCAGTCTCGTGGTTTGGGCTGGACCTTGATTCACATAGATCCAGACAGTCAGCGAATTAGATTTCTATTTATGCGAAAAAACAACATTCTCTACATTTTTTGAAAAAAGATATTCTCCTTAAGACCCCCAACGATGATGTTTCCTTATATTAAAATTATGCGCAGTTGTTTTGACTAACCTTTAAACGTCGCGAATGTTTTCCCACGCAGCGGCGCGCGGCGGTTGAGTGCGGTTAATCCTACGTGTGCGCGTTAACACCAAATAATGCAACTCTACAGCGCCACCCACATCGCATCCCTCTTATCTCGCAGCCACTCGAGCCGACTTAGTAGCTCGCTAGGGTTATCACCTGCTGAGTTGTTTTTAAATCTATGGTCACGTCTGTTTTGAAAGGTTATACTCGTATACATAACAAATAGGATAACAAGCACGTGAAATTCCAATCTCAGTTACAATTACTTGGAATCCAGCTTTGTCATAAGAGCTCACGGAGTCACTACCTACCGCTGTGCTCTAACCAGCTTAATCTAAATCAGGCCTCTTGCACCTGAACCTTTCCGTAGGTATCCTGTACATTGTATATCAAAACGGCCCTAAACCATTAAGCGTTCTCTCTCATTGATAACTTATACACTACCTAAATATTAGTGTCTATTATTCCACAAGATACATATAACGTATACCTTTGTTAAGCCAGGATGTCGTTGATAGTAATACCTAACACTTACAAGTCGTTGCCAGTGTAAAATCTATATTTTACACAATTTATTACGTTCCAAAATACGATGCCAAAATCCATAAATTGTAGCATTATCTCGTAGCCAGCCCTCCGCTCCGTCCAGACGGTAGGAACATGAGTCAGTGGTGGGCGTGGGTGAGCGCGTGGGTGACGCGCCGTGGGCTAATTGTCGTGAGAACGTCCCCCCTTCCCCCACTGTCGCCTACACCAGGACGCTAGAATGCGTCATAGGATAACATAATGAATGAGATACCGCCTTACAGCTGTCAACGTTGTGTTTTTATGAGCTTCTCACCAAAATTGAGCGTGGAAACACGTCTGAAACATTAGTTTGGCATTTTCCGCAGACGGTCTATAATATGACAAGTACTGTGAAAGTTTACCATACTATTGACGTAATATACTAACCCAAGCAACTGGGCCCAAGTCTGGCAGTCACTGCTAGCTGTGGCAAAGGCACTAACTACATTTCTTAGCCTGTACAAGTCACGAGATGCTTTATTTAAATGCAGTTGTCTGACGGTGACTTACAATGATTTTTATTCTTAATGCAACCTCATCTGTCAGCAATCCGATCCTTCATATGCTTAGTACCTACCCATATTAATCAGGCTACAAGACATGCAACAGACAGTAGATGGATGTGATGGATGTTGACGCGTAATTACACGCGTCTCGTCTCACTGGTGGAAGCTATTAGGCAGCCGGCAATCCATCATGCGATGATAAACATCATGCTGCCGTGAGATAAGCCGTCGGCGCGTCGCGTGTGACCGGCCTATCGCCCACGCGTCGACGCCAGCGCCGCGCTGCGCGACCGATACCGCCTACAGCGACCTACCAACTCTAGATAAGGCCGCACTCACGATTTTATCATACAAAAGTCGTGGGCTTGGAACACGCCTTATACAGAGAAGAATGTTTTGAATCTCTGTTTACAATAAAGGGCGTATAGCTTTCAGATAATTGTTTGAACAATTAACAGTATTACCACTGGTGTGTTAATGCCGTCAAAAGTTATTAAGTAAATGAATCTTGATGCTAATCAAATAAATGTTTGTTTCATTGGGATATTTTTGTATATTCGTACAAGGTAGGTAGGTACATCAGTGACTTGCCTGCATTGTCGTCGAATCAAGGATTGTCTCAATTGAATCAGTATTCCTCCGCTGAAACGTTAGCTACGTCTTTGATTCTATATCGTGTTCGTGTGTGGTCGGTTTATTTATCGTGTTCGACTTCTTCTTAATAGTAATATATCTTAGTGTATATAACTAACGAGTTTTGCGCAAAACACGTGACCGTTTATTACACACCACACTGACAGATGGTCATAACTCGTCTAGCTATTCAAAACAAAAAACAATTTCGCTCTGGCACATCCAGACGTCTGGCAGTGTCGTGGTGTGGCGGAAGTTCGGCGTCCGCTCCCACGCGTTGGCACGCGACGCTGCGGCCGGCGCGTGGCTGCCAAGCGCATGCCAGCGCCGGCCCGCTACCCACTGCAAACCCGTGCCAACACACTGCCGACAACACTACGGCAGAAGGTGAACTCAGTCTGCAACATTAAGGTGATGACGCCGCGCCGATGTGTTGGCGACGTCGCGGTCGTCGTGACTCGCACACCTCTAAATACAGACGTGTCATTAAATATACGAAAACAGTTGTCATTACTCTACCTATGCGGACCCCAATATACTATGGATGTATAAGTCTTTAAAAAAGGTTAATTTTTAAAAAGGCTGTAATTATAAAAGGTCTTCAACAACCTTTGGAAGAGCTTCAAATACCGTTGCTCCTTTTTCATTTATTTGTAGGTAGGTGTTACATAAAAAAACAAAATGCGAAGATTTCGAATGATGATCTGGTACTAAGCCTGCACCATTGCTCCAATGCATCTATATCTACGTTGCAGTAAAGGTACCTAACTGAAAAATCGAAATGAACCACTTTGTCTTACTTTCTGCGCTCCCATATCAAAAGTTCGCTGATATTTTGAGAATGTAGCGAATCATACCGATCGGTTAAGGTCTTTTAATTAAACACTCTAGATACTATAAACCGATCTACGATAATTACTCTTTACAGCAATCGTTACATACACATAACAGTTGTAGAGGCTCATGATAGAGGCGGCGCGATTGATGCTAATCCCTCAAGTCCGTGTTAATTACTTACTTCACTTTATTCTATACTTTCTTGACTTTAATACTGATAAAATGAATTAAACCGTAATAATTAGTCATGGTGTAGTGTATTGTTTTAGATTTCAATGCACAATAAACCCAGCTGATAACAAAACATACTTTAATGTAATTTTGTCATTACGTATATTCTCTATCAACCTAATAATTATTAGGTGTCCTGTTCACAAAACACATTACGAACAGATAACATATTTTTTATGAACAGATTAAACAAGTGAACTTTCAGAAGGTCGGCGTCTCGTCGTGTAGCTCCATTGCATTGCTATTTATCGCATACATTAGCGCGGCGCTGTCAAATGTGCAGATTTAGGCGACACGAATGTGTAATGACCACTGGGCGACTGCCAGACAGAGCAAAATAGCCGATACAGACAGATACAGAGGTGCTCAACCCTCGGTCTAGAAGACCATGATAGATTTGTTTAACTTAATCTGTAAATTTGTAATAAAATTATTGATTTACACCTGTAGGGGATTTCAATTTCATAATATATACGTAATGCAAAATCTAAGGAATAGGAATTCCCCCAAGTAC
Source organism: Acronicta alni (assembly GCA_964056405.1). Lineage (NCBI taxonomy): Eukaryota > Metazoa > Arthropoda > Insecta > Lepidoptera > Noctuidae > Acronicta > Acronicta alni. The sequence continues at coordinate 6,321,590 of OZ043927.1, read as the reverse complement.
GCTCGTTATGTGTGTAGTTTCGTTTTACCAGCACCATCTGAATATCGGCACAAAAATATTTTGTAGATTTTTCAGCTGAATGATTTATTATCTAAGTTAGGAGAGTGGATTCATGAGGACAGGATACATTATACCTATATGAAACAACTTCTAGCAAAAGCAATTAAGGTTAGAAGGTAGTGTATGGCCTTCATCATTAGTTTAATATTTACTGTTACTGGCTTCAAATATTATCAAAAGAAATACTTCATCATCAAAAAGGTTGATTATCTCCGACTATGAAAGCGCCAATGGCTGCGTAACCAGGGTGCATTGCGTGACTCAGCTGCTCCTAGTAAATAGATATTGACGACTTGATCGTGTCGGACGCCTCGTTCGCCTTTCGTTAATATCAATTACGATGGAGAATTATGCGGCGACGAGATGCGCTATGAATTGACACTTTTGTCAGGTAATGGTGTGGACGATACTTAAAGTGCGTTGAATTGAGATGCTTTTATTAATTCAATCGTCACTGTTAGTTATTCTTCTTAAACTTGGGAACGGAGTCGGTTTCTAGGACCTATAATCTAATCAGCCATGTGGCCCTCACACCGGTTTCGGTATATTATAATATGATTAGTGCCAGGAAGAACACATCAAAGAATATTCCAAAACATGAATAAAAATCAAGGTTTTGGCCGTTTTGGTCGTTACGGATACCGGAACGCAGTCGCCGCGTCTCAGTCGGTCGCAGACAGTTGATAACCCTGACGGCACGTGTGCGGCGGCGGCGCCTCGCGACTAAATCCATTCCGCATGTCGGGCCAAATGTTACGTAAATGATAGCGCTAGAACAGAAGACTCACAATCATTTGGAACCTATTCAACCAATTCTAGTACTAAGCAGTGAGTGGTCAAAGAGCAGGGGAGCCATATCCTGCAATTTCTCTTAATTAGTTCATTCCGAGCTTATTCGTAGAACTCTAGCAATTTTGTAATATACATTTTAAACATTAATTTTAGTGCGTCTAGCGTGTAACGCACAACCTATCTCTGAATAATAGAATTCATGGCATCATCATCATTTACTAAATTCGAAAGAGGGCCCCGTGCTATAGTATTATTTCAACATGACATCGCTGGAAAAGCGTAGGCAACTCATCGACGCGATATTTGCCTTTAAAATTATTAAGCATAAAATAGACAGTCCTTGCTTGCTTGCGCTTTTCAATTTTCGGGCTCCCGCTAGAATCCCACGTGGTGCCATCACACCTCTGTACCCGCCACTTAGAAGAACTATCTTGGGAGCTAATTCGCCTTATGCAAGAATGTGTAAGACAGTTAATAGCCATAGTGATGTTGTCGATCTTCACTTTGATTCTCTTGCCAAACTTAAATACACCCTCAAAAATGTATCCAGCACCTAGCTAGTCTTCTTCAACCAATTTTATTATTATTATTGGTTTTAAGCTTAAGTTTATTTTTAATTTTAATAGTATGTTATTGGGTTTTCATTCATAATTCTACTAAGTTTTGTCAAAACTGTTCATACTTATTCTGGTTATCCTTTGAACTGTATAAATTAATAACTTTCGAACTGTGTATCTGTTACTTCAATAGCTAGTTTTTAATTTAAACATTTTTTTTAACTTTGTTGTGCATGTTGTGGTCTCCTATAAGTAAAGGAGTACACCTACGATATTTGTTAACTATTTTTGTGTCATGTTTGTGTATATCTTTTGTTGGAGATCCTAAATAAATAAAAAATAAAAAAATAAAAAATAGTATATGGGTAGACAGTATGTCTTACTTCTTTCACAAATTTTCTTCACAGTTTGTGATAGAAAAACTCAGTTAGGTTTGCGCCCCAGGGTTATAATTTTGCCACAGTGAGGAGAGATTTGCCAGTTGCAAGTTGCCAGTGCTCCGCGAGGACACGTATTGGCAGTGGGAGGGACTTTGATCCTTATAATGCCAACCCAAGTACCTTTTCCTCTTTCGTTTTACAGGGTCGGCTACGCGTAATTGATACCCCTGTTGTTTCAAGCGTCTATAAGCTACGGTAACCGCTTACCATCAGGTGGGCCGTAAGCTTGTTTGCCAACTTAGTGGTATATAAAAAATCAAGACAGGTATTGTGTGTTTGTACAAAGATACGACAGCCTTATCTAACACCTGTTACCCCTACATGTTGGCTGGTATTATCGGGTCAATGCAATCACATGAAATGAGAGTGACTGATAACAGTTTCTGTTTTGGGTCATTGTCGGAGTAACAATATTAGATAAAAATCCCACGTGACACAATCGCGATATAACTTTACTAATCGTTTAATTGCCAATCGTGTCATTAATGTAAATATTAGATTGTCAAATATTGTTCAAATTATGTTGTTTTACCATAAATTAAAGTAGGTAGGTAGTTATTGCTTCTTTCTGATGCTAATAAACTTACCTATAAAAATACATAAAGAAAAAAAATTGTATGTCAGGCGACACATTCAAACAAGCGACTTGTTATTGGCATCTTGTAAAGGCAATTGTAATATGTAAACGCGTAACAAACGTCATGTTTCTTTTAACTCGCCTGACAAGTATTTTGTTAGCAGTTAATATATTCTGAAATACACGTGATAATTGAAATGGCGCGTTTGTAGTTTGCACGGCGGCATCGGCGTCGGCAGCATAACGAGTACACATAATGTATTTGTATGGTCGTATGTGTTTGTGCCGCCGCGCCGCCGTGACGCCGCAAGCTTAGTAGGTAAGTATGTGGTCAAGCAAAATACCTACAATAACGCAAGCTCACTCACCACGTGCCGACTGCCCGCCTTCAATGCTCTCTCAACTTTAAGATCTGTAGAAAGATAGACAACCCGATTTTTCAGTTGAAAATCTTTCATGTTTTTAAAGACAAGAGCACGCGGTGAGCCCTCGCTTCCTGGTTGTCACACAACAACTATGCCAATCGTTAGTTGTCAGAAGCCGGGAAAGCATAGCAGTCAGTTATTCCTTAGGATATTGGTATAGCCCAGAAATGGTTGCGGAGGTGTAATGGCTGATGCTTGGTGTAACACGTGGTTTGAACACTAAGTAATATTCAGCCGCATCTAGTTAGATTAGAAACTGATCCTAAATGAAATAAGCTTCATAGTTTATACCCTACCTATAGATCTCGCGATTTTTTGTACAGAGGCCAGCACATCAAGCTACCACTATCTGTCAAATTTTTTTGATTGATTTTCAACTTTAATGCAAAATAATAAGGTTCATATTCAATTGGAAAAAATTGACAGTTTTGGATAGCTTGACCTGCTGGCGTCTGTACATGTATATCTGAAAAAACGAACAACAATAATAATGTTAACCTTATATGTTAACCTTTCTCCAAAGTTGGTTTTCAGTAAAAATATATTGTAGGAGATGTCGAACTAGGATACGTATTACGCAATGAAAAAAAAACTACATTGGTATATTGATCTAAAATTATCTCGGTAACAATGTTTTTCTTAGCATATTTTCCTTTTAGCAATATACGAGTATTATTGTCAACGTACCTACTCGTACAAGCGTACAAGGTCTTGGGTTCGATTCCCAGGGCGAGTAACGTGTTATTGGTTTTTTCTATGAAATTCTCAGTAGCAGCTCAGTGAAATTGTAACCGGTTAATAGCAGTAGGCTCGCCTCCCATTAGGTACATGGGACCTAAACTATCCGGCGAACTGTGGGTGTACATTACTATGTAGAAGGAAAAATGTACCTTTGAGGGATTTTATTAGTTTTTCTATTGAAACTGAAGTTTGAATCAAGTTGTATCAACAACTATTTTATAAAAGGAGACAAACTTTGAGCGCCCTTTCTCCTCGATTGCGGAAGCGGGTTCGTATGCGGAAGGTAATAATTTCCCGCACTCGTTCGAACGCCTCTATCATGTTCTATGTATTCAATGTTAGATAGATTGTAGGTATTTAGTGTAGGTATTATCTGACATTGGCGTATCAGTCAAGCGGTGTCGGCGGCTAATTTTGAACTAGCAACTGTGACGTGTGTTCTCGAAGTGTTAAGTGTAGTTACGAGACGAATTGGTAAAACGTCTTTGTGTGATAAATTACAAGCATATTCTATTTATCAGACACGGTGCAAATTCTAAGAATTTTGATATAAAAATCATTTGATCTCGTCTTGAATTGGCGCCAAAAAACTAACACTCTGCTGCGTCGCGTCGTCGTCGTCGCAGTTTGTTGATTAGAGACTTAAATACGCAAGCACTTATCATTAGAATGTTAACAAAGAGATGGCGTCGCCGCCGCTGTGTTACACGTTAGTAACGTTCGGTTGATAGTCACGTGGTCCCGCCACGCGTGATTCAGCGTCACGGCGCGCGCGCAGCCAATCACGACACGGACGACCTTCACCTTGAGGCAGTCGCACGCGCCGTCACCGGCGTGTAACCAGAGATTAATGGCTCTTTTTGTCACGCGCCTTACTTGGTGTCACCCGGCGATACACCGATAACAATGTTGTTTACACACAGCACAAAATAATAACTTATAATAAAATAAATAAAAATAAATATTCTCGGACAATTTTATACAGCACCATCTAGTCCCAAACTAAGCAGAGCTTGTACTATGGGTACTAGACAATGGATATAATACTTATATACTTTTTTTTTTGTAAATACATAAGTACTTATAATACATAGTTTTCCGCCCGCGGCTTCGCCCGCGTCGAGTTCGGTTATATCGCGTTTCCAAGAGAACTCTTCAAAAGTCCGAGATAAAACTATCCTATGTTCTTTCTCACGGTCAACTCTATCTCTGTACCAAATTTCATTAAAATCAGTTCAGTGATTTAGACGTGGAAGCGTAACAGACAGACAGACAGAGTTACTTTCGCATTTATAATATTAGTAGGGATAAGAAACACCCAGACAAACACAAACACTTATGTTCATCACATAAATATTTGTGATTTGTGGAAATCGAACCCACGACCTCGTGATCAGCAGTCCGACACGCGAACCATTAGACCACAGACGTCGTCGAATAATACAATATGTACCATGCTTGTGTGACTGATAAAATTTATAAGCTAATTTGGTATTGTTACATAAATATCCGCTTGGAAACTCATACTCATCACGACTCGTTTGAGAAAAAATAGTAAGGTGCCGATCTACGTCTGTTTGCCTTAACCTTGCGTGTAACATTTAGTTCCTACACGTGTAGCTAATGGATGCAAATGCGCCTTGTTGACGCAAGGATACTTGCCATTTATCAACTATGTTTTAAACCTGGTTATCCTATTATATTAACAAAATGTCTGTTTTGTTACAGAGCAACAAGCCGATAATGGAGAAGAGGCGACGGGCGCGCATCAACAACTGCCTAAATGAACTGAAGGCGTTAATTTTGGATGCCATGAAGAAAGACGTAAGTTGATAAATAAATCACTTTATTGAGCCAGACGATTGATTTAGAGTCTATTCTCTTATAATTACTCTTAGTTAAAAAAAACATGCTCATAAAATGTTGTATTAATTGTTACAGCCGGCGAGACATTCGAAACTAGAGAAGGCTGACATTTTAGAGATGACTGTGAAACATTTAGAGGGGCTTCGATCTGAAGGCGCTAGTTCGCCGGATCGATTCCGTGCGGGGTACAGGCACTGCGTGACCGAAGTGTCCAAGTTCCAAGGCATCGAGCCGGCGTTAAGGAGAAGGCTAGTCAGGCATCTGGAAGGGTGTGTCAACACACCCGGGGCGAGGCCCGCTGGGGCTCCCACGCCCCCCTCAGACACTGAAGACGCTCCACAAACTCAACATTCTACTATTTTTATCACTGGTGAGTATTAAAAATCCTGTTTCATTTAACTTGCCTAATATTAATGGTACTACACCTATTATCGTTATTGTTTCTTATTCAGTATTGCTAACGATTTCCTGTTATTTCAGCTGGTCCCGGCTCCGGCGTCCGTCTCGTACCCACGAGGTTGTCCAACGGCGACATCGCACTGGTTCTACCGGCAGGAGTCAACGCCAGCACTCTCGGCGCCCTGCCTACGCTAGTGCCGCTATCACCGCGAGACGCTTCTTCCTCCACATCCTCGGAACCTCGCTGCTACTCCCCCGCCAGCTCAGGTTGGGGGACACCTCCCCCCTCTAACGAGGAGACGGCCCCACTAGCCCTCGTCACAAGAAAACAACCGCCGGAAGAAAAGCCCTGGAGACCGTGGTGACGTTCCCTCTCCATTCCTTTCATGATTCTGTGATAAATTATATATATTTTAGCTGTAAATATAGCTGTCTACATTGACAGAATAATAGTTCCTAGCATTAGGTAGATACGAACTAGATGCTTTCGGCAAAGAAGGCTATTTTTACTGGAGTTACTTGCTCGGTCAGTTTAGAATGTGTGATAGATTTTATAGAGATAGTTGCGACGAGAGATTGTATAATTCCTTTCTGTTTAACGAAAGGTTTATTTTAGTTTAAATATAGAATAGAAACGTGTAAATTCGCGGATGACATCTGAGGCAGTATTTCATGTATCATTTATGTAGCGTGACGTAGCATTTCTACGTCATTACCATTATATAGATTTAGTACATAATAACTAGTGCCATTAATTTACTATCTTCATATTACTATTAGTTTGCTTCAAGCTTTTGTAAATAGGAGTTTATACAAATATTGAGCATTTGAGATTCAATATTTGATTATTATAATAGATAATACGTATAATTCTGTGTGCCTTATACAACAAAATTGTATAGTCTTCCATGAAATAGGTGTAAGTGCAGAGTGTACCTACTAATATGTTTAACATGTAATGTACAGTTAATTACATTTTAAAACTTGATTACGACGCTCAATATCCAGTTAGTTTTGTTACCGGAATAAACCAGTAGTCATAATGGTCTTCCTTTACTAGTTACCGAACGAGGACAGTTTATTTTAAACGTAATAGTTTAAGATATAATGTTTATTATATTTGTATGAAAGAAGAAATGCCTTTAACATTAGCTATTTAAGTAAATCAAGTTAATATCAATGTGTATTTATGTTTGCATCTTATGTATAATTAATTGAATGTTATATGAATAATTACTTAGTTTATTTTAATTGTAAACAATTATAATAATTTGCCGTCTCAATGTAAATTATATTAAGGGAATACCGTGATATTATTTAAGATTATATATAGTAACTACAATATAAGAAAATGTACCTAAAAGAAATATGCCATTAATCTAGAAATAAAAGTATAAATATACCTTTACGTTTTATTTTTTATTTCATTTTATCTTTAGTTTGTTAGAGCTTTAAAATACAGCGATATATTTTTGTATAGGACTTACTACCGAAAATAGCAGTATGGACAAAAACCTTTGGTTCCAAAATTAATTAAAAGGCAATGTTAATTTGCCCTTCTTTTACTGTATAAGATAATATTGGGAAACTGGTTGAAGGATAGAAATAGTGTAGGGTATCTATTTATTACTAACCGTTGTTCAATATGCATAAAACATACCGATCAGCTGACGTTTCTTTGTGAATATCCATCTTTTTTATGAAACTCCCAAACTTGTAGAACAAGAGTTTTTCGTTTTCAGTAAGTAAAAGAGTTGTGACTGATATTATTTCTGAGAGCTAGACGTAATGTGCTGAATACTCTAGAAAACGATGACTGCTTTTGCGGATAAAATATCACAATGAACAAAAATCGAAAAGAGAAACAGGTAGCGATATAGACCTATGAATAATTCATCAAGGCGCTTATAATTTGTTCTGTACGTAAGTACGTCATAATTACCTGTCTCACTACACGCCTTACATTGTGTTGTCACGTTTTCCTGCTAAAGTGTAAATTCCTGACATAATTTATCGACGTGTTATCGGAGACTTACGGGTCCAAAGCCATATTGTATTTGCGCTTAGGCGTATTCATTGTTTTGGCTAGACATTTTAGTTTTTAGTGTATGCTTAGTGAGTTCCAAGTTGCTCCTAATAATTGCTGCTTTTGTCTAACAGTTGCGCTTGAAGCTTATAGATTGGCGAACAGTTTGTGATTTGCCTAATACTACCGATGGAAAAACGCATGACAGAGTTTTATGTTACAAGTAATTGCAAAAAATTTTCTTGTAAGTACTATGATAACAGACACAATGGAAAAATATATTTTTTTTGGGTCCCTTACGTTGGGGAACTTACGTGTATTGCTGAATTAAAAAGCTAAAACTGCATTTTGATGACTATGTTTATCCTTTAAATTCATATACACTGGTTGAATCGATAAGTCAATAACAATTCCTTATACTCATCGGTAGAACAACCGCGCAGTTCTCCCTCGGTGGTCGAATTAATTCGTCAAACATTCAATTATAACCGTTTGTTTGCGCTGTCCCGACACTAATGGCGGGTATTGGAGAATTATTGCACCTGCGGCTGCAATTTGCCACAATCTCCGACCGAACTAATTATTTACACAATTTTCATGTCTACGAACGCGATGGAAAGAATATTTTTGGTAGGAATTTATGATGATAAATATTACGTAAGTATAGAGGGTTGTATCTATAAGAGAACTCTAGCAGCGATAAAACCCCTTTTGACAGATATTTCACAAGCATCAAGTTGTTCCTATATATTAATGACTAGTATACCTACAAACTACCAAAAACTTATTCATTAATTTATTTATAAAGGGTAGGTATATGTATATTTTTCAAGCAAGTAAGTGGTCTAGTTAAAACAGTAATATAATCAAAATTCTATGAGGGTTCAATGCATGATTGAGAACACCTTATCCTTTCTCTAGTCTTATCCTTATTTCATATAAGTATTTGCTTACCTTCTAATTTTGTTTCAACAAATACCTACTGCTTATCTTGGTATTTAAAATCAGTAAATTATTGCAGACCACACCAATGAGGTAAATGCACGGATAACAATCTTTGCGCACAACTCGCTTTTCCGTTTGATACGTACGTATAGGTAACACTTATTACATAAACCCTAGATTAAAATGACAATCATCAATTCATTAATCTAATATTAGATTACGCAAATATAAATAAACTGGAAGCACATATCGTCGCTAAGCGCGTAATTATTTTAGAAAGTGGTAACACGATACTCCAGTCAGAAAATATTTTCGAAAATATTTTGAGAGGCTCTCGTCTCATCAGATCCGATCACGTTCATTACTTGGCTCATTAAAATTCATAAGATGATGTGTTTACGTGTAATGTCCGTAATATCGACTAACGATGAAAGTAATTGAAATGTGATTTTTTATCAATCTGAGCAACATCTGCCGAGCCACCCAAGTGGAGCGGCGTCCTGAGGCGCTGTTTGTTCGGTTTTGCTTATCATAATGTCGATACCCGTGTAATTTTCTCTCAATACCACTTGATTCCGAATATATTAATTGACCAGCCTCATCGATTACTCGTTTAATGCACAGGAGATATAAATTCGCATTAAGATTCGCATCGGAAAGAAACTACGTAGATATGGACGATATTTTACGATAATGTTTCGAAAAATTAATATTCGGTGATAATTTCGATAGGTATCGGTGCCATGACATTATTGCCTATCATTCAAGTGGGAACGAGTGTAGGCATTGAGTTGCATATAAATTGAACTTGTCAAGTGTATGTTGGCTGGCGCGCCCGCCTGACTGACGGCTTCTCGTTACCGAAAGGTCGTTGCTTGCTTGTTTTTTACATCTCTTTGTATTCGCATCAAGCGTCGGAAGCCAATTAATCAGTGTTATGACGCGTGACATGACCTAATGAGCAGAGATAATGGGGGCTCGTGAAAATTGCGCTGTATTACCTACACAAGTGATTAGGTACAATGTTTTCTATAAGTACAGTGTTAATTGAATTGGAGTGTTATAGATAATTACATGGGCCTTTTATTAATATTGAAGTCAACTTAATATGTACATATATCTAACTGTACTAGAGAAGGTAAATGATAAAGTAAAGTAATAATAATAAGTGTTACTTATCAATTTTAACCCTCCCAATGAAATACTCCAATGAATACCTCATTAGCGACTGCTACGCTGGAAGCCTTGGGTGCAATTCCCAAGTCGAGTAGAGTGCTATTGGGCTTTTCTATTAAATTCTCAGTAGCAACTCAAGGGTTTGGATTTGAAGGCGTTTAATATCAATGGGATCGTTCCCTTTTATATCCTAAACATACCGACGAACTGTGGGTGTACATACAGTAGTATAACTCTGCCTAACCCTTCGGGGAATGCAAGCGCGTTGATGTTATGTTATCAATTAATATTTATGCGAACAGCAACTATAATAACATTGCATTTTATTTCTTTTAATTTGATTACAACATAATATTATTTTGTTTAATCAGAAACCAACTAAATAAAGCTCCTAAGTGCCATATTGCCGTACCATATAAGCTTTAATGAGGATTAGAAAATGTTATTAGTCTTTTTACAAGCTCAGTCACCGGTGGTCCGGATAATTCGTTTTTATAAAATCTGTCTTAGTACGAAATCTAGGTGGTCGGTTGCAGGACGAATTTTAATCAAACTTAGGCCCACCCGGATAGAAATATCTTTAGCATTTATGTAGGTATTTGTCGGTAGATTCCGGTTTGAATTTTTTACAAGCCAAGATTATAAAAGGATATGCGAAATCCATGTCAGATTAAAACTTCAGATTCTGTCGAAGCCATTCGCAAGTAATTTGAATTGAGTTTGGGGGCATTTAAGATTTTAGTTCTTTTATTATAAATGTATGTAGGTATTTTAGGCCAATATTATTTAAAAAATACGAAGGTTTGTTCGTTGTTGTTAGCCGAGGAGACGTTGGGATGATCTTGATCTCTTTGTGCCATCGTGGTATGAAGAAGCTCAGGGTAGAGAGTCCTGGACTAAGATAGAGGAGGCCTTTACTCTGCAGTCGGACACAAAAGAGGCTACATAAAAAAAGGTTGTTTTATTTACTTTAATACCAACTCAATACTTAGTTACTAAAGTATTTTGTATTTGTAGTAGGTATATATTTCATTTTGAAGGTAGGTAAGTGGTACTCGTATACATCCTAGGGAAAAATATATAGTTTAGTATTATAGTCACCTCGAGTATCGTTATAAATTTATAAATTGGGATTATTGATGTTTTTTCAGGGCAATAGCAAAATTTGTAACTAATAAAAGTTTAACTAATAGCTTTTTATAAATAAAATTAACTAAAGTATCGTATTCTATTGTAACTTGTAAGTATGTATTGTCCTTAAGCACATACTTAAGCAATTTTGTTATTTGGAGGTAGAGAGAAGCTACATAACGCCACATGGTACTTACGATCCTTGCATATAATAAATATTTCGACAGAATATAATTAATTAAGTCCCATATTGTATATTTTGCTATTACTATTTCTCTTAGAATATCCGTAGATAATATTCTAAAGAACAATATTAAAAGTTACGTCCACAAACTATAATTTTACATGTAGGTAATTAGATATTGGTAGCAATATGATTGTCCTCCGTGGTAACCGCAGGTGCATCCAAACTCTGCACATAATGACGAGTTTAGACATCTTTGTTTTAATAAATACTTTTTGTATTTTTAACTTTTTAATAAAGCAATTGCCTTAAATACAGTTTTGAACTATCTGGGTGGGCCGATTGTGGGCTTTAAATAATGGTAATTTGAACAAACCTCAAAATTGAGCATCTCCGGTCCGAAGTACCTACTTCGAAGTTGTAATTTTTGTAAATATGAGAAAGAAACGCGGGTGACGTAGACCGAACGCAAAGAGATCTTCAAAGAATTTGTTCCTGAACATAAAATGGTAATGAGAACAGATTTCTTCATTACATTTACATAATTTAGTCTGTAGAGAGTTAGGAAGTTAGTAATTTTATTCTGGCAGCTATTAACCGAGTTTGTTCATAATTTACTTAATGGCTAACGATACAGCGGCGATTATGTTGCTTGGTGCAGATTTATTTGTTTTAACAATTCAAAATTAAAATAATTACTATACAGTTGCTGGGATAAATGGCAATCGCTTTCCTCTCTCACTGTAGAGGTGAAGTGACTATAAGATTATTTTTTACGACTGTAAGTAGGTATTAGTAGTACCTTGTCAAAAGAATAGGAACCAGGATCATAATTCTGTAACGAGATAAGGATATTCTCTCTTTCGCGAGGAAACGGCGTGTTAGCAGTGGGTGGAATTTGACCTTTATACTGCTTACCCAACTAAAAATCCTCTTTTGATTTACAGGGTCGGTAGCTAATGCGCAAGTGATACCTTTGGTGTTGAAAGTGTCTATAGGCTACGGTAACCACTTAGCATCAGATGGGCGTGGGCCGTATGCTTGTTTGCCACCTTAGTGGTATAAAAAAATATTATGCATTACTCATATTAGTTATTGATGTAAGCTGCGCGCTTGTTGTATCTAATATGGACTATAATTAAAACAGATATACCTACATAAAGACCTTTCAGTTTCCGTCTCAGCCATTATTTTGTAAATGGTTGAATTAATAACAATAAATCCAAGTTTACACAAGAAAATACTTTGTTGAATTTAAACAGTATTTTAAAGAAGACGATCCTATTTATTCTAATTCTTGTGTGTGCGACACAAAATCCGTCTCAGTCCCAGACTGGACATGTCGCGGGCCGTAAGGCAGTTATATGGTCATCACGTGTTGTTAGATGAAAAAAATGCGAAAAAACGGGAAGGTCCACCACCCACGGCGGCGGCGGCGGCGCAGTCGCACGTGGCCATGTCACGTCACTCTTTGACAATCATTCTTTTACTTTACATGTTAAATTATGTTTTTAATATCATCGTGTTCAACTAGAGCTTTGTTGATTTTAGTTAGTGTAATAAAACGGGATAATTTCAGTACAATAATTTTATAGTAATGATTTTGTGCTATGTCTAGTATGTTATTCTTATTGCAATTTTGCCGAATTGTGCGTCAAGAACCTTATTCTACAATTCGACGGTTATTTTGATTAAATTAAACTTACAGACCTAATTAGGTATAACAATTATATTTAAGAAAAACAACCACTTAAATTCGATTAATTTAATTTATAATCTAGAGCTTCACTGTTGATTTTATCTGACCTCAACAAAGCGTAGGTAGTTAGTTTTCAGTCCGATTCATTCCGAACATGCCTTCAATATGTCCGATCTCGATATAAAGAAAGAATGGCTCATTCGAAGCGTACATTAATCGTTCCAATTACTGCGCTTCGTCGATCGCTCGGTAGCTATCCCTTCAAATTAATTGAATTGATTAACCAATTGAATTTAGCGCAATTCAGTTTTTGTTCGCGTCGCGTCGTGCGCGCGCAACAAGCGTTTACAAACCGTAGAATACCAAGGATTACTCTAGTGGAAGACTTACACCGTGCTTTAATTAGATACAGTCGCATTGTTTGGTAATTTCTACATGGCTGACTTAATTATTTCAGTTGCTACAATTAGTTACCTATGTACGGCATTCTGCTCTAAGCTACAGGTGTTCGCGAGGGCCCAGACATTAGTTTGAAATTAGGTTCCGAAAAATAATCAATAATCAAATCATACAATCATCATAATTATGAAGTAACAGGTAACGCACTTGTTTCTTATGTGACGGAATTGAATTGGCCTAAACCTACACCATTAATCTTGCTAAGCAATTAAAAATAGACATTAATTCCACATCTGCATTTCAATTTTTTGCTTGGCCTGAGGTATTTTATGATTTAAGCGTTGAAGATAATGAGGCAAATTGTCGAGCGACGATTATTTAGAACGACGCCTCACAACAGCGACATTTCGATGCTTAATTACCTTCGTTGTTAATGCGAGACTTAAAATAAACGGCACGGGAATTTTATCGAGTTGCAACCACAGCCTTCGAGAGAGCGGCGCGGGCGCTTCGTGAAAAAAATTAAGTTTTACTTTTTGGTGCTTCAGAGTAATTTTGTCGCATTTTAATTTTGTTACACGAGGTGTTTTTAAGTGGAACTAATGAATGTATTGGTTTTTCAGATTGTGAATGAGATAAACCCAAGCTTTTGAGGTTCGACATTTTCAATATAAATATGAATATTTAACAATGACAACAAAATTAAATAGATCAAAACACTGTACTTATTATTTCTATATCAACTGCAATGAGTGAAAACTAACATTATGACGTCGTTCGAGCTCGGGTTTGTTCGGGAGCTGTCGGCGTGTCTTCGGTACTAGATTCAAAAATTAATTTTTATTTTGAAATAACTTTTGAATTATTGCGAAAAAAAAAAATAGTTTTGTTATAAAACTTATATTTATATGATCTTTCCATTTATCACAAAAAAAATATATTTTCAAAAACCCAATTCACAAATATTTAATAAATATGATTCCCTCTAAAGTTCTTGGCTGCGGCCACGCCTGGTAATCCTTACTTAATATAAAGATTTTCCAGTGAGTTTTGATTTAGACACTAAATACAATGGAGATTTGATTCTCCTTTTTAAAATTACTTAAAAATGACTGAGAAAGAAAAAGCTAAACAAATGACATTTCTTGTCTAAATCTGAGCTTACTGCAAACTTTTTACATTACATACGTAAGTAAGTTCTGTACTATATAGGTACTTAATTTATAAAATAAATGTAGCTACATAGAAGAAGAAGCAGATAATTGCGGAGGCAGACGATTCTTTTCTAAAAGTATTTTTAATGGTACACGAAGCACGTAATATTTTTTATTACCCATAGTAGTCGCGATTATAATCGATAATTAAACGCACTATGCAACTTAAATACATTGTAACTTTGGTACAGTAATGAGCTTAATGCATGATCGTAAAAATATAATTATTATAAAAATAGTGACGAAAAATAAAAAGGTAAATAATCAAGGTCGCTGGCTCTATTAAATCCGGGATCCAGGTTTTTTTAATCGAGTTTCTTTTCAACTTCTAAGTAAATTATAGGTACTTTGAATATTACCTAAGTACCTTTTTGTTGACGCCGATATGTTTAAGTCTACATACATCTGTGTAGGTATTACAGAGGACCTTTTTTTATAGTACGGAAAATTCTCATGGATCATCCGCCATCTGGGGACGCGGCAGGGAATGTCGGTTTCGTACCGACTAAAAAGCGCACTTGCCTTCACTTTCCCTATAGTTATGGCCATGGGATCCTTGAAATTCGCCACGACCATGAAGTTGCGGTCCTCTCAATCAGCGAGGCCCTACCTCGCATCCCAATCAAAAGCACACGAAACACACGTGCCGCCTATTCCAGAGGACCTAAATATACTGGTGAACTGTGGTTGTACTTTCGTACCTACACCTCTGCCTAAACCCTTCGGGGGTATGCTATTATTACGTATATAGTTCGACGTAGGTAATGCATCTCTCATACGCTGGCCGCTAATGTCAACTAACTTTATAAAACTTGCACTAGACAAATGTACATTTTATGCATTAGCCTCTGTCTAGTGTACAGAACCAACAAACATACGACAAGGTTATAAAAAACATGTTTAAGAATAATAAATATAATGTGTTTTGTGCAGAATAGTATTTCGAGAACGTAATGGTTTTAACCGGATTGCATAGTAACGACATTTAATTAGTATAAAAAGTTTAGTGTGTAATGTGTTGCTTAGTAATTTAAAAGATCTCATTATAGATGCTTAACATCTAGCCGACTCGAAGCGGCCCCTATGTGATGTAAAACAAAAACGCACTTATCGATACAACATCGATACTTTTATCAACAGATAACGTTCGATAGTCATAGATAACTGTAGCTATTAACGCCTTAATTTTTTTATAGCTAATTTAATTTTTATGTACACTGGGGCCATGGGGTCCAAGTATACTTTTGCTTTTTAAGGATATTGCTAAATATCTGAACGACGGTTCATGTGACCCAAACTGGCCTTTACTTCAGACAGAGAATAAGCATTGCCACTTGACGTGGCAATAAAGCCAGCCTTTTGGGTACCAAGCGATAGCGATACGGATTTTTTGATACCCTTTTCTAACTTTTTTTTCTAAATAAATATCCGAGTCTAGTTTTGATATAGTTTATTAAGAGTAGACAATTTAGCTACCTAAACCTACCTTTTCTAGTTGCCTAGTTTTTCTGTGTTGTTTTTAATAAATACTGATTTGATAAAAAAAATTGAACCGCGCTTGTAAAACACCACTGTTGATGAATCATATTTATATGAATGAGATACACATTACTTACATTACTAGGGATCTGCTACGGGACCTAACTAGGAACTGTCTAATTTGGCTGTTCTAGCCCCCCAGATGGAAAATCTGTCCAATTAATAATCGCTCGCTTTGCTTATGAGACGTATCGGGATTGAGGAATCTGAGCTTCAAGGGATAAAGTTGGCCAATATGGTTGAAAAAAATCTGTAAAAATTCTAGAAGACAGAATCCTCTGCGTGTGGAAATCGCTATAGATAACTCTACCCGGAGAGCTGATCCCGCTACGAAATGCGGTGTCGGATCCCTATTTACTTAAATAACAGGGAGTTTTCCCTTTATTTGTGGCTTGCACATAAGAAACCTTATAATATGCTAAATAGGTACATATTATATGCTCAATTTGAATGTATCTTAATACTAAACCACAAAGGGCGTTGGATTACTCATAATATAAGTACTATGTTCACATGTATTATGAGCAGGAAATACTATAATTCAGGCCATCATTGTATTTTTCGTAGTATTGCAGCCCGTAGGTACAAAATTGACCTTAATAATTTTCGCGTGCAGCGCGTGCGCCGGCCGCCGAGTTGTTCGGAGGACGGACTTGTCACGAAACTGAGAAACTGTGGCCGCGGCTTGCGGTGTGGTCGGTTCCTATAATTACATATGCATGTTTATACCCATGTGTGAAGTGTCGTGTCGTATTCAATAGTATAGAAGTAAAGACATATTATTATGTACTAAGTTCTCTGACATCTAGAAGTAGATATTATAAATAGTAGACCACTTGTTCATTATAAAGAGTATAATGAACCAGTGCATACAGGTACATATCCCGAGCTAGTAAAAAGATCAGAAAAGTTTCCTAGATGATTTTTATGTAGTTAATGGTCGATTGAATTGCCCATAAATTGAATAAAACTAAAACGACGATACAGATTTTTATATTACACTTTAGTGTCCAGTAAGGATTTTTCAGGTGCGCTGGAATCATTCAATGTTTACTAGGCAATCAAATTATTCAATCGATCTGAAAGTATAGTTAGCGATTTGATTCCAGCTTTGTAACAAGACCGAATCGATGACACAGATACCTGCGTGTATCTTTATAACCGCCAAGGATCTATTTAAGTGTGCATTAAATAAGAGTGTGTAGGTCTCGGTTGCGCGCGTAGGTGCTATTTAGCCCTCAAGGTGGCGGCCGGCGTCGTGACTTACCCGCCGCGTGCGCCGCCAATAAGAAATAAACGCCCACGCCGACTTAAAAATGTTAAAATAAATAAAATGCACACGTCCCGGCTTATCTGAGAGCGTAGTCGAGGACAGGGAAGGGTGTCCGCGCACTGAGCATAGCGGATTTTATAATGAGGGAGTCAGGCTGTGAAGTTGTGCCGTCATTACTGAAGGAATTTCAGCGTATAATAATAACCGTAGAGTTTGACGTCGATTTACGATGGTGTTCGATCTAAAGTGAAATATATATTCATCCTATGTACTCTATAGATTTTACCCTACGGTAAGTATTGTGTTCCAAAAAGAGTTTAAAGGAACCTTCCTCTCTATTCTTTCTTTCTTTGACTCTATGGGTAAAAATGTTAATTGGCTAATCTTTTTACCATTGCATGAACTAATATTATATCCCATATAATTCTATCTTTTGGGAGATGGATCCTAGGGAAAATTTGATTGTTAATCCCTACCATATCTGATCTCAAGTATAAGACTATTAGCAAAGCAAATATTAGACAAACGACGTGAGAATTTAATTGCACAAATTTTACATAATTACTCATAATCTAAAGTTAACCCTTCATTACCAGTGTGCGTCGCGCACTAGTGGCGTGTGCCCGAGGCAGGTGCGTACGCGCCGACCGGTCCGCACTCGCGCAATACCGCACACTGTACAATGTACTTACAATCAAGCGTTACGTACTCTCGCTATCAACAATTTAAGCTTTGGCTTAAGCGCTTATTTTTTATATAAAATAAAAAAATCTGTTTGCATTTGCCAAACAGTAAAATAATTTTGTAAGTAGAGGCCGGAGTAAGCCGTGGCTCCTTGATTGTGACTTATTGAATTTAAGTTATTAAGGTAATCCATACACCTCGGGTATCTCGGGTATCTGTGTTATTGCATTTTTGTAATACAGTTGCCCGATTAAACAATAATTGAAAACCCTTTGTATAATACTATATACAAAGTATAATATTTATATAACATATCGGAAAATTACAAGTCAATTCAAATTTTGAATTAATTTGTAATTTCCCGAATTTCATCCTGAAATAATATCTAACTAGATATCAACTACTTACAAGCAAACAGGGTGAATCGGGACGAATTTTGAAAGAGAATCTCTAATATTTTTGTACTCTTATATTGTTCCTAAATTATAATAAAGCATTAGAATATAAGCTTTAAATGTAAAGTATTAGCCATTTCAGTAGCCGTGCATTACGGTCTTTTTAAAGTAAATCTACTTAACATTTTTATTAACGTTGCACTTTAATAATAGTCCAAAACCCTGAAAACTGGTCCATCCTTAGGAAATTAGTAGAACGGTGGTCTGACGGTAGTCGCTTCGTTTAATGTCATCATTATCAATATAGCATCCCACTGCTGGGCACGGGTCTCCTCTCAGAATTAGTGATTAGGCTATATTTCACCACGCTGACCTAGTGCGGGTTGGCAGACCACACAGTCGAGTAAAATCTTTAAGGGATGCAGGTTTCCTCACGATGTTTTACCTTCACCGTTTATGCGAGTGATCAACGCACATGATTTCGAAAAGTCAGAGGTGTGTGCCTTGACTTTGACTTGCCAATCCAGTGGTCATATCACACATCACGAACCAAGCACAAATCCAAGTGGCTACCGAGAATTTTATTAAAAACTCTAAACATTTTGCACGACCTAGGAATGGTACACATGACCTCATGCTCAGCAGGCGCACTTGTAGCGATTGGACCATCGAGATAATAAAATATAACTCATAAAGAATAACAAATTAATGTTTCGACAGTTATTTTTTAATGTGGAGTGGGACATTTGCAGGTACTTTACTGACCGTCTAATAATTACGGGATGCTTGAATTAATTTCCACGACGATTATTAGTGTCATGATAAAAACTCTCATTAAAAATAAAAAGTGACATAAAGTGTGGCCTAAGACGTTGCCGCCTGTGCTTCGGTTGAGTCCGCCAATCCGGTTTCTGTAGCGGCGACCTCTCGGCCCCGTTTGTTTTTTCATTCGCAAAACTGTCTTATTTACGTTAATTAAGTGAAGTATAAGTTCGTGACTAGTACTGTGAGAGCCGAAGAAGACGACGGGAAACGTGACGGCTCTCACTGTAGCTCTCTGTCATAAGTGTGTTTTATTTTACCCACACAATGCAGTCTGGTCCGATCTGAGGGCGACTGGGAACCTATTAAACACCAGACACTCGTTATTTCCAGATAATGAAGCTGTTACTTTCTTCATTATGTACGTCCCTTACAGCTCATAAGTCTACGATATTTTGACAGGTGTTTAATAAGAATGTAGCAAAAACTCGTATATAGAATAATATGTGTTTGTTTATAAAATAATGAGCTTTCATTAGGAGGCGACAACACAGTAGAGAGCGCAGACAACAATAAGCTTTCAAGATTTAACAAATTATATAAGTACACCAAAAATATTAATTGTTACTTAAATATTTTATACCTTAAGTTAGCTGTATAAAAGCATAACATATAATACTAAGAACTTCTCAACTATGTATATAAGCGCTGTGTACTTATAAATTGCAATCCATAAATATTAAATTACGTTTTTTTATTAAACTTTTTATTATTAATGATTAAAGTAGGTATAAACATAAATAACAAAAAGAAAATTATCGTTTTTTTATTGAAGATTGTCAAGCGGGAAGATTTTACTCACTTTTATCTTAAAAAAGAATTCCTAATGTTTTAAGAATTCATTTATTCTGGAGAACGTGGTAAGCATCACAAAAGAAACTGGTTTCTGACACTTACGCCAATATTAAATATTACAATATTTTCAAATTCTTTAGATCAGAATAATCATGGATATAATCATAAATCATTAAACCTCAATAAATCATAAAAAATCTGTTTTATTTCAATGTCAGAAGTAAATTTAAAATTATTTCATGTTCAGTTGCCAGTTACCAAGCTCTTTTAGTAATGAGGGTTCCGTTTTACAGCGAGCCAATGTGACTTATGGTGGCCGTGGTATGGCATGTCTTATTACTGTTATTATGGGCCCGAGGCCCACACGAATTATAGAATAACAGGTCCGAGAAACGAACCACGCGTTTTTTAAACGTTTTTTCATCCATACTGTGCTACCCCAAGGGAAGTAACATATATCATGTATTGTTCGTGCGTGCCACAACGAATATAATGGCGTTATTTTTTACAATGTTACTTACGTGTAAGTAATAAGTACATTGTGTTAATAGGCCCCTATCCATCAGCTGCCATTACACCAGGTTAAAGCCCGAACTAATGATGAACTGAATAATGAAAATGATTATATTAAATTCCGTATCCCTTTCTGGATACTCATAAAACACACTGAAAGGTTGTTTGTGATAAATTATAATGATTCGCATTAGAAAATTGCTTAGGATTTACTATGGATTCTAAATATGAAATGGAACGGGATACTTATTTCAATGTGGCAATTTCAAGATGTCTTATACGAATATTGTGAAATTGTAACACACGAAAATTGATTAAAAAGGAACTATTTGATATAAAACTTCCGACCATACATTTAGGTCCACCAAGCTATTAATAAAGAAAAATTGCAAAAACTTCTTTTTGCAATTTTTCCCATCTTCATTAGTTTCGTTTATTTGTCCTTTATTTCCTCCAAGATATCGTAGGGAGGTATCGCTTACTGTCATTACTTATAACTTTAAGTAATTGTTGCACTGTGTAAAGTTTAAGTGCATGTTTTATTTTTATTTGTAGATTAGTGTAAATAAATGTTGGTAGACCTAATAAATAAAATAACAGACACCCGGAACAAGTTCGTTTATTAACTCCGTGCAGTGTCCACTGTCCTCCGAGAGACGTAGTACCTAATTGAGACATCGGAACTGATAACCATCATCCAGGGAACATTCGCTTTAAGCACCACTAACCTGTTATTATATGTACTGTTATAATAAATCTGAACTTTTTATAAAGGTTTTATTTTATTTTATTTATTTGGCTTACTAACAATTGATTACACTGAATAGTATTAACAGTAATTTAAACATATGATAAAACAATTATAATGTAACAAAGGTTATGAAAAGGTTAAGAATGATGGGTTGCCTTAATTTTCAACTATAATATAATATTCATTGAATAGATAAAATAGACATGCATGCATTCATTAAATAGACAAGGCTATAAGATGAATCAGGGGAGCTAAAACAATTCATATTTCCTGTGTGTCATTTTCTAATGATTCTTAGAATATGACTCATCTGAATATAGAAAACCGAAAAAAAAGCTTTTTAGTGTAACCATCTATTTTGTCTCAGCTTTAACACGCCGCTTTCCCCTCAGCATTTAACGTTTTAAAAGGTTCAACAACAAAACAAAGGTTCAGGAACAAGCCTAGGCATGGTCCATGTGATGTCTACACGGTATGTCTACGCTATCAACGCCTAAGCCGAGTCTAGACTCCGCGTAGGCGTTGCGTAGACTTCGCCTAAACGGCTTGTAGACCTCGCGTAGGCGTTGCGTAGACTTCGCGTAAACGGCCTGTAGACCCCGCGTAGGCGTTGCGTAGATCCCGCGTAGGCCGCTTGTAGACCCTGTATATTGCGTAGACCACGCATCAGCGCACCGTGTGTACGCGCCGTAACACTGGGCCTTGAACTACAGTTGCATTGTTAACGTCGCGCAAAACCAACGCCGAATATTAAAATGCGCACATATTATTGGGCGGAAAGGCACTGACTGGATGAGGAAAGACGAAGATCGGAATCTGTGGAGTCGGAAGAGAGTTACTTCCAGCAGTGAGCGTATATAGGGCGATGATAATGATTATTGGTTCTATCAGGATGGAATATTACAGCTTCTTTTTAACCGACTTCAAAAAAGAAGGTTGTATGTTCGACTGTATGTATTTTTTAAATGTATCTTTTACAATTATGGTTGGTAATTAGGGAATACTTCTTTTTGTGTTTTAAACAAATGTCGCTGCATTGCTCCCAAGTAGGTATTGTATCCTACACGATTAATTCTGATGTTACATAGCGTGATATATCGACAAAACGTTATAAAATAATGTATAAACGTAAATTGCAGCGGTTTGGTTTCACTTTCTCGATGGCGCACATTAACTCACGATACATCTTCCGATGTATCTACATTAAGCCTCATATTTACGACCAACGTTACATGGGTGTAATAAGGAAACGGCTGGGAGTCTTCGAAATAATTGTTACATGAAGATATTTAATGTGAACGCTTTCACTTGTTTTAATAGTGAAGGGTCACATCGGTCTATTCTCTCATTGCTGCAGCTGAGACTTTATTTAAGTAGGTACGTTCTTGTTGAGTTATTAGACTTCCCAATTTCCGAGGGCTAAGCGAAGTTACTTGGATTTAAAACTTGGTATTTTTGGAGCAATTTCCTCGCAATGATATTCTTCTTACCAAAATTATCAAACATTTTTATTTTATATCAACATAATTAAAATACTTAAGTTGTGTGTGTTGCGTAGTTTGATCTAAACGAAAATCAGTGATTATTATTAAGACTAAATTTATATTAATTAGTATGAAAAAAACAACATAACCAACAAAAATTGTCTTGGAAAAATAACCACGACCAAAGATAAAACCAATAATTTTAATATCGGCAAATTATACGGCTTTTAAACCAAGAAATGGACGTAAAGTGGTACACATTTAAAGCCTTGAATAATATCTTAAAATTAATATCTGATATCCTTGGTAATACCGAATACCCTCTCACTTCAACATTTTATGTACCATCATAATAATGTACATTACCCGATCCGTTAAAATGTTGAGATAGGGCGTGCAAACATAGCATTTCGAAATTTATGTTTGGCAACATTTGTAAGTGATATTGGATTGGCAGTTGGCATTTACCGAGCAGTTTGATCTGGGTGGTCTAGCCGGTGAGGCTTTGTTGCAGACGTGTGTATTTTCATTTATTCGTAGTATAATAATCGTTCCATTCAGTTGCTAATTGGACCACCTCTGGAAGAAATCGCTAGATATAGTTGCCTACATTATTTACCGAAAAGCATTATATTTGACAACTTACAAAGCGTAATTTTAGGGTTGAAACAAAGGTATCTCGGGTAAACCATTGTGATTAATTTATTGGAAGATATTAATATGAACTTTCGGAGAATTTAAATCAAATACAGACGTCTTGGCTGCGAAATATATGTCTACAAATAAAGTGACGTTTATTTTAGGAATTGCTTCACACTACCGTCATATAGCATCATGTAGGATGTCCTTAGCGTTTATCGAAAGTATATGGTAACTCTGTGATTTATTGCCTCGCTATCAGCAACGCCTCGCTGCATTCGTATGTTTGTGCAACTTCCACTATTCACCAAACATATGTCTTTGGGTAAACGTGAGGAAATCAAAGGGAAATCTATTATGGGATGATATTTCCTTCTATAATTGATTTCCTCACAGCGATTGTTACGGAAATACTAAAGGCTGTGTTTAAAACGATATAATTAACATATTATGAAATGTAACGTTAAATGGGACGGTACAAAAAAAAGTGGAACGTCTTCATGGCTCATCGAGGTGGTCGCCGAAGATTTCTCCTGTATAGGTACTAGACAATAATGGGAGTTCCTTTAGATTAGATTTCTCGGCTCGATGTAGAATATTGGTGTATTTCAATCATATCCCAGTTTACTACGGATAAAAGACAATTTAATACAATGTTCGACATGATACAGGGCCCAATTCCTGGATTTCTCGATTAATAATTGCTATGTTTCTGCAATGCATCTCCCATCACCCTATGTAAATCTTAGCGCAATATATATGTAATAAGAAAACGTATCGCAGTCATCAAATGTAACAAGTATTGGTTGGCAGTGATTACATTACGATGAATATCATCGTAGAACATACATGCACAGTCACTGCACTCTGTCAATAATTTAACGTTGTAATGCGCGGGAGCAAACTGCGGGTTCGGGTGTAATACTGCGGTTCCGATCCCATTTACGATGAGTGTTGCAAGTTCTATAAATCAGATTTGCAAGAATTCGTTATTCTTCTTTTGTTTATACGCAAATTTGATTTTAATATATGTTCTTAATTGTGATTCGGATTCTCTGTATGAATAATAATTTATAATACTCATGAGTGATTACATCTTATAAAATATACTTAGATTTTTTTTGAAGATATAAATATCTTCTAACTAAATTACAAATTACTTTCAATGTTTTAACTAGAAATGTAGTTAGAATACGTACAATTTTTGAGAGAGTTTTCCTAACATAGCAACTCAGAAGTCGTGGCGCACGCGCAGTGGCTACTGGTATTACCGGTGGATCATCACGAGCCAGGCTTAATTCCACAGCCTGCGTCTTAAATTGAACCCTCTAGAAACAACCTCTCGCTAATTTTATGTTTTCATTGATTGGAGGATACTTGGGCTTTAGAAAACATCTGCTCAAAAATGAACATAGCTATGTTTTTTAAAGATTGAATTTTATAATATGTAATTATTACTCACACTTTGTCACGTCACATCAGATATCTTCTGACGTGCAGTGTTATTTGATATTTTGTTAGGAAATTTTCATTAGCAGTATGCATGTAATCCAGCATGGTACCTATAACATGTCGACGACTTGTGAGTGTTTATAGCAGTACCTATACCTTGGCCAAATCATGCGGGGGATACATGTACATAATATGTTATGTAAAAAACATCGTTTATGATAAATAAAGAGTTAACAAACAGTAAACTTCGCTTATTTCAACAATGAATATGATAGGTTATACTTCTTGAAATATACGTAGGTATATCCCATAAATTAACCGCAGCATTACTATCTGAAGCCCTCCTTTGTACCCATGTCAAAATGTCAAGAGCAAACCGCTACTTATAGTATCTTGCTATCTCCTTTAATAAAGCCATATTATGCGAATAAAGCACCTTTCACGGCAAATGCAAACATTTCTTTGAAAGATAAAGATTTTTACCCAAACACATCAATCAGTGCGCCGGCGTCAGCTTCAGTGTAACTATAGCATAGAATGTTTGAACGTGCGGCGTGACCGAAGAGTCCTCACGCATCGCCACACGTGCGATCATCTTTGTAGTTAACGCCCAGTTTAAGAAGAACCAGGACAATGTAGGATTGTTACCTATCTGGAGATCAAAGTTAATTGGAGATCGTGGGCTTATAGAGAGGCGGCAGGATCTAATTCTCGGTCGAGTCTGCGCGTCACGACTCAGGGATGCTACGCCGATATTTGGGTTGAAAGTAATCACGATCGCGCCACCCGAAAAAAATAACAAATTATATTTTGGTGTAGATTAACAATCTAGATAAAAGGCATTACTTGTATTATTGTCAGCTCCTTAGAACAGGAGTTGCGATGGTAGATAAAAGAGGTGCTATTAGGAAAACAAAGCTTCCGATTTTCAGAAGGAGACTTGAATAATACCATTAAGTTATCCGCAGCTTGTGAATAAATTAATATCATTGATAGTGGCTAGTAAGCTACTGTTTTTTTTACACATTATAAATAAAAAATACGAGTAGGTACATAACTATATCCTTGAAGTATGGACTGAAGGTAAAAGTCTCTAGGGCTTTTGTATGGGAATCCAAATTCAATAAGAAAAAAGAGGAAGCAAATAGCCACACATTATGCTTATAAGGATAGGAAAAGAGTTATTTTCTATGCGGGTATGTGTAGCAGCCCTCCGTGAGGTGCGCGTGCGGCGGGCGCGAGCGGTAGGCGAGCTGCGCACGACCGTGCATAAATTAGAAATGACGTCCGTCGCCACCGACATGACTGTATGACTGAGTGAGGAAATATCATGTAGACAAGCTAATGCTAAGGAAATTAGGGGGAACGAAACTGATATTTATGAAGATGGCCATTGTTTTTTGCCAACCGATGATAATCGACCGTAAAGAATCCTCTTACTTTTTCGTGGTGTCTATGGGTGGCGATAAACAATAATTTTCATCAGGTGGGCCGATGCATCGTTGACCGTAGAAGTTGATGAAAGTGTCGTGTAGCTGAACACGGCAAAATTTTAAAATCATACATAGGTACCTACACAAAATATAATAATATTTTTGGGACATTTTACACAACACCATTTAGTCCCAAAAGCAGAGCTTGTACTATGGGTATACTAGAAAATGGATATATAATACTTATATACTTTTTTTGTTGTAAATACATAATTATAATACATAAGAAACACCCAGACAAACACAAATACTCATGTTTCACCACACAAATATTTGTGTCCTGTGGGAATCGAACCGCTAGACCACAGAGGTCGTCAACTATTTTCATTAGATTATAATTAAGGTAAAGTTTAGGTAAGTATAATAATAATTGTCCTATATACTTACAGATAACCCGTAGGTATTACCTTCTCGGGTCAGTAAATACTGGATAAAAAAATGTGATAGATACCATTTTAATGGCATCGTGTTCAGACTGTACCTACTCCTTTTTTAATTTCCTGTAGAATACTGTAGTTTCTAGGAATTCTCGATATATGAAACATGAAAATACTCTTGCGAGAAACGTACACACAGTAAAACCTATACTTAAGAACATGGTTATTTTAATCGCATACGTTCTCGTCCCTATCTCGGCAATACTTAACAATTTCCAGAGCTATCTCAACGAAATGTTAGTTACAAGGTGGATTCCTCGAGTGGCTTGCGGGCTATGCACGGAGGGCATGCGCGCCTCTAGTAGTGTCCCACGAGACGAGGCACCGGCGACCGCGGCGACCTCGCCGACCGACACCCAACTGAGATCTATTGCACACCTCCACTACATTGTGGAATGGAGGCAGATTTTGATCAGATATAGACACAAATAAACTTCTTCTTCTATAGTGTCCATCATGAGCTACTAGAATAATAGTTCAGACCGTGTTAAAAATATTTGCAAGTCAGCTAGTCAGGGGCAAGGCTCTTTATCTATTCTTGGAGGCTCTTCTTATTCCCAGTGAAGTGTGCGTTACACTGCAATGATAAACCAGTTTTTCATGTGCAAATATTTGTTTCATCCTTTTATCATTTGAAATCTAAGTACCTACGTATAATGCGTACTTCTTTTGGAGTCACGGCCGACTTCTGGTCTCACACGATGCGATTAAATAACAACGAAGCAACTCAGATCTGAACTGTGCAATTACTTTACTTACCAATCATCATCATCATCATCAGCCCATATTCGTCCACTGCTGGACGTAGGCCTCTCCCAATGAACGCCACAAAGCCCGATCTTCGGCTTTCCTCATCCAGTCACTGCCAGCTGCCTTCCGCAAGTCGTCACTCCACCTGGCCGGCGGGCGTCCTACACTACGCTTACCTAGACGCGGTCGCCACTCGAGAACTCGTTTGCTCCAGCGTTTATCAGTTCTCCGCGAGATGTGACCGGCCCATTGCCACCAATACCGATACCATAATCTAAAGTTAAGTTAATATAGCTTTACCGATACATTTCCCAAGTTCACTATACATAGTTAAACTCGTAGGTAGGTATGTTACCTATAACAAAGCTGTCCATCTTTACAACTCACTAGACTGCCTATTCATCTACCACTTACCACCCAAATTACAAGGCTAATCAAATGTTTCTTCGTCAATAGCAGCAGCAGGCGTGCGCTGGTCGCGCGCTGCTCGGCGCGTGCCTGGGAACCCGCCGCGCGCGCACGTTCTCACGGCCTCTCTGACCTGCGCCTTCCCGCCTCCTCCCCCTCCCCGCACACCCCCGCCCCGCCAAGTCGTGCCACCAGCCACACCGAAACTGCCTTTCCTTACGCCTCATCTGTGTGAGTAACCGCCTCCTAACACCGAACACTCTACACCAACCATTAATTTGTAAAGCCAAAGATTGAATGGTATACTAACAAATTCGTTAATTAGAAGCGATAACAGTTATTGCTGTGTCAGTGAAAAATGTTTTGAAAGTGATTCAGATACTGTTTTAACGAAATATATTGAGTCTACAAGATGTATACAACATAACATCACGCCTGTACTCCCCGAAGAGTTAGGCAGATGTGTACTAATTATACACCCATAGTATGTATGTACAGTGTGTATGTTTAGATCCCATGTAATAGAGGGCGAGCCTATTGACATTAACCGGGTACATATCCAAACTCCGAGCTGCTACTGAGAATTTCATAAAGTTCCAATAACACTTTGTTTGACCTGGGAATCGAACCCAGGACCTCTAGCGTAGCAGTCGTGCTTAGGACCACTAGACTAGAGGCAGTTTAGAATATGTTGTGTATCGAGGAAGAATTCCTCATGTCATTTCAATAAATACTTAACATTAATTCCTTTGTTCTTAATGATAGAGCGCCAGGAAGACACCACACTCATGAGTCGTATTGAGTAATGGCGTACATTAACGTGCGATAAGAGATTTATATGTGCACAGATAATGTATCTTGTAATCATCCGCTATCAAAAGGAGGTATACATGCGCTGCTCATGTACTTTCATAATAATTATATAGCCTGTACATTACTATATTACATTGGTGCACGATATATTAATCACAGAATGTATCCGCTGCGCGCTGTCCCGCTGTCGGTATGTTCACAATATTGCTGAGCAATGATGCATCTTGCAGTCAATCATATTGTTTACTGAAGAATGATTTAATATCAGGTCAGGTGCGTAGTACTCGCAACCGGCGTGTATGTATGACAAGATGTATGAATGTGGTCGAAGCGAAAGAAGTATGCAAGAATCGTAGCAAGTGGCGTTCTTTAGTTTCTGCCTACCCCTATGGGAAAAAGGCGTGAGTGTATGTATGTATGATTTAATATCGCAATGTCAAACATCTTTAAACAATGTATATTTAAGCTTAGGGCTAAGGTCTTATCTCTAGACAGCGTCAGTAATAAAAATCTGACAACTTCACGAGCGAAGCAACAGGCAAAAGCTAGTATGTGAAATAACAAAGGTAATTTTTCAAAGCGAGCATGATTCTACGGAGTCCGAAAAAGAATGTTACGTAGTTTCCCACGAGGCATCAAGTGTGTATTACGGGCTAATAGGTACACGGCGCTGCGCCTCAAGCTTTTTGCCTCGCCTTACACAATAAGCACCAACATTTTCTCTTGCATCATCATTATGGCAGCCTAAAATGCTAATGTATTTAATGAAAATATGCTCTGTACATCATACAAACATGAGTTTTTAGAAAAAACTTTAAGTTCCATATCTACAACGTATGTAGATATTTTTTAATTTATTTATTCTGAAAGCTTTTCTAAAAAGTTTAGTTTTTTCGATGTCAAATAACTGAAACGAAAGAAGAAACGACGGTATCAAACGTAACGTACGGGTCGAATATTTTTCCATGTTAAATTAGATCTCTGTAGTCATCCTTGTTGCTTTTAACCGAATGCAGGAACAGTTATTTGAGGATATAGTGTTAAAATAGCTTCAACTTTCAGTACAAGGATTTACATTCGGAAAAGAGGCTCTCTGACATCCTTAAATGCAATTATTCAACACAATTTCTAAGTAGCAGCTTTGATAATCCTAGCGGCAACAAATGCTAAGCGATGAATAAACACGAATAGAGAAACAAAACGGCTCAAAGTGGGCCGACAGCGACGTGCAGTGCACTGCCGATGCCGTCCGTAGTAATCCAGGGCCATCGCGGACTTATCTCGTCGAAGGTACAAAAGGTGCGCGCGCGCCGCGACCGACCGAGACGACGATATGATTCTGCGCATCCAGCATTTCATTCAGCTAGGGCTGTCACCTAGGTCTTTCTGTTTGTGAACTGATGTTATCGGTTTTATGACGGTTTGGTTTCCTAAACTGAATTAGGTGTACGTTTCACAATAAATTTTCTTAACTTCTTCATTTCGCTATGTGAAAATTTTATAAAGCGCTTTATCCTTTGGTTTGGCATGAATATATGGAGATTTCGAATTGCTAGTACTACTATACCTACTAAACATAGTAAAATCATTTTTTTAATAACAACATACAGGTCATTCAACAGTTTTATTTATTTTCGAGCAGAGAGAGAAAGTATGAAATACAAATAATATTGCGCCGTCTAGATCTAGATAAAATAACGATACTCATCTTAAAAAAGGTTTCGATATCAAGAGATTTACCATTCGGCTCAATGATTTCAAAGATGAGATGCGTCCTATGGCGTGGCGCGGCGCGTGTGTAATGCTCTTGGCACGTAGGCAGGCACTGCGACAGAGCACAGATGCAATCTGTTTACTTTATAAGCCACGGCTGGCTTTACTAGCCCCACAGAATTAATATAATGCATATATACTGTTCTGAATTCATTTTAGTTTATTTATGTAGGCATATATTTACCCGCCCGGTGGTCATGCTAGGCGGAGTCACAGACAAAAACTGTTTAGGTCATTTTAATAGTAGGGTCACATAAAAGAAATTAAGGCGTCGATTCTTTTTCTTCTTACCTACTTATTTCATTGTTTGGACGATTTAAGCAAGAGGTTCATTATTAATTAAATATTCTTGAATTGTCTTTGTCTTCTTTAAGTAGGTTTGTCAATTGCAAGTGTATGATTTCAAGATCCCTACGTCTGTCGAACCGCGCCTAGTGGATGCAAAAGGATGCATTTGCACTGCCCGATTATGAAAGAAAATACTGAAAAACAAGCTTTTTTTATTTAACCGTGGAATTTTGGCACAGTTGTCAAGCTACGTTGCCTATTATTGAAACAAAGATTCGATATAACTAGACTAACTCGTATATAAGGTAGGTACCTACTTACTTGATCTTAATTTCCCACATACAGAGTACCTACCTAGTGATTCAAGAACAACAAAGCCACGATTAAAATAATGCAAAAAATTCTACCTTATTTTATTTAACCCAGTAATTTATTTACATTCAGTCCGCATATTCAACGTTATTACTATCAATATCAAGTAAGGAACATTTACGTCAAAGTTACAGGTACATAAACAAGGTATCCGTACATATATTGTGTCGTGTCGTGAGATGTAAAGAACAATATGTTGGCACGAACAAGTGGCCAGGAGGCTGAGCACGTTCGCCGCGTCTTCATCTGCATTGTACATACGTAACGTTTAGTAAAGGCTGGACCACACCACACGCAGAAAAAATACAATACCTATGTGGAATGGAATGTCGGAAACCCAAGATGGATTAATCCCTACTAAAAATATAATGCGAAAGTACCTCTGTTTGTCTCTCTGTTACGCTTTCACGCCTAAACCGCTGAACCGATTTTGATGAAATTTGGTACAGAGATAGATTAAACCTTGTAGAAGAACATAGGGTACCTTTTGTCTCAAAAAAATATTTGGCTTGCGAGTAACACCGCGGGCAACAGCTATTACCTTATAATAATCCAGTTATCCTGCAATATAACGTAACCTGCTCCTAGAGTGCAGTTTGCTTACTTGCAAACGTAGTGTAGGACAGCTAAGACAGAAAGATGGATGACTATACTATAACTACATTTTATATTTTTTAAATTCTGGGCGTTAAGTACATACCAATATTCAAAGTATAAACTCTCAAGATTTCTCTCGAGATTTCAAGACTCAAGATGCTTCTAGGGATTTAAGGGCAGTTGGAAGCCTTATAATCGTTGTTATATAGTTATATATCACGACAATTATCATAGGTATTTGTATAACAATGGGAATCGACTTATGAGCAATTTTCTAATGCTATTATGAACCTCTGGCATGTTGCCCGGTGTGACCCGGCTTTTAGTTCACTTACCATCCGACACGATGCGTGTCGTGCTCCAGACTAATTCCTTATACTGAATTATCAGTTGCATTAACAATAAATTCATTTTCACCTGCTAATAAAATGCTGTGGCAAACTCTATCTTTCGATTATTCGCGTCTTTCATATGGTGTGCATTTAAAAGTTTATTGCATAATCATGCATTAATATTTCTGTTTAAGTTATTAGACGATAGGTTGAAGGTCTCGCTCGCCACAGGATAGAACTATTGTTTTTAATGTGATTATATATTTTAACTGTGTACGAGCAAACCCGACATTTGCAATATTTAGTTTATATTCTGACGATTGCGCTGAATGTTAGAATGATGTAAACATAATTTATTAAGTACCAATAAATCCGTGGAACAGTAAACATCGTTTTAATCATATTCCCGAAACACGGGTCGCGCTTGCGGTACTCATAACATTAACTATCGCATAAGGTGTAAGGCAATCCCCGTACAAACTGTTAAGAAAAGGACATTTATATGGGACAAAGAAATGGTTGTCTTTAATAAAGATTTAATGCTCACGATTGAATATAAGAACGTGACAATTCTTTAATGGAATTCTAAGCTAGTGCTAGTGTAAAGAATGTGACAGCTAGGATCCTGTCCGTTTTAACGTTAAATTATTGCTTACGAAGGCATTGCATGAGAGCATACCTCTTAGCATATTTCTTAGTGTATTTGATGAGATAGGGCTGTGAACTTGAAGTATATAAAAACTTTATCATGATCATCACTGACAGCTCTGTTTCATTCACATTCCTGCTGACTTCCTAAGTAATAGGCCTCCTTTCCTTTACGCTACAAGTATTGTATTCTATTGATTAAATAATTCTATTGATTGCTTACACACACGTCTTTTTCCACGGGGGTAACTGCAAAACGCCATTCACTACGATTCTTGCATAATTCCACTATTTATTATTTATACATTTGTGTGATTATTTATTTATTTAGTTTTGTGCAGTAATCGAGGTTGTGGTTTTAAACGCACCCACGATACAGGAAAATAAAATCCTATAAGGTTTTTTTTTCAATAAAAAGTATACATACTTACCTCAATATATAATTAACATACACTGTACTGAATCGAACCCAAGATCTTTAGCGTAGCAGTCGCCCTTAGGACATCTTCACTAACGAGGCAGTTTAGAATATAATTATGACCGAGCCTAGTGTGGTCTCATGTTTTCGCACTGTATGTGGAACAAACTCAAACATTTCATATTTACACGGTCTATTTGTCAAGTCACGTGGCTCGCTCGTGCGTACGAGGTTACAAAATAAACAAAAAACAACTCCCGGTTCAGATTAGGCGAGAGGGACCTGCAAAAACCAGCTACCTGCGCCTGCGCCACCGTCATTTTGGGAGCTTATTATAATCATGCCGCCTCGGCCGCGTCTAAAATGATGAAGTCGCTTAGAAAGAGATGAACTATACAAACTATTAAAGGAGGAAAGAAATACTACATCCCTCCTAATTTAAGGGTTATGTCAAAGGCGGTTGGTAGCCGAAACAAGTTATTTAAATTTGGGTCTTGTATCGAAACTGCTACGCCTACAGCTCGGCCACAGGCAGACTGAACGCTGACTTGTTTATTTTTTATTTTTATATCCGCATGCAATAAAGTGGAATAGAAATATATTGGCAACGAAATACTTCTCGTGATAGGGAGGTATGCGTGTGACCAATAAAGTAATCATCGGGACGGGCGGACCAATTACGGCACTACCGACTCATTCGTTGGCGATCGAAAATTAAAATTTAATTGATGGCACGCTGGCCGCCGGCGCTCGTGGAGCGTGCGCCCGCAGCCCGCGGGCCCCTGTCGCACACCACACTCCTGTTCATAGCGTTTATTTAAAATGAATGGTAATTCAATTTGCGCTTTTAAAACACCAATTTACTTGGTAATTAAACATCGTACGTGCTCTCCGAGCAAGCCTCGCTGTTGCTTTTACATTCAAGTTCAGACGATAGCTTTCTCTCCTTGACAACTACCGTATTGTGTAGGAGTCGTTTACTTATTCACTTACTAGTGGACTGGACAATCGTCGTTTGTTCCGGACTAAGGATTCCCATATAACGACAAGTTAAGTGGCTGAAGTCGTGGTTATCCTATAAATGGATATGCAAATGCAACTTTTCAAACGAGCTATTTGCGCGACAATGATTGACTTTTAAATGGGTATAAACACCGGAGTATCTCCGTATCTCACGGCGTCGTTGGATGCTCACACGGAGTCACTCGGCGGGCAGTGAGGCAGCTCGTCACGTAGGTACTCTGAGACTTGTCCTCAATTACTCATATAGCCGACTTAAAAAACGCGCGACACGTCGGTTTTTTACCGAAAAGGATCACCGCGTTCCATTTTCACAAAGAGTGGCCTCTGGTTAAGGCAATTTGTTTTGGATTGTGCGGCGCGGATGAATGGCTACGGCGACGGTGGCATGTGGCCGGCTCCGCTCCGCGCATACTGATGAGGTGCGCGCCGCCTCTAGCCGCACACACAGGAGGTCCCAATTATTTCTGTCTTCTCTCATCTATTGTGATACTCCGACTTTTTTCGGAGCTTCGTTTCCAATTCATACGTGCCTACATTAGTTCTGCGCAGCGTACATTTTATGGGTTTGAAATGCCAATTCACATAAATAATATAGGTAGGTAGCTACCTAATGCACCTCACAGGCACGTAGTAAAGAAACACTTGAACCGACTATAAAAGTGATTCTTAATTAATCTGTAATTACTTTTATGGCTCGTCCGTAATACCTATAATACAATATTAAACTGAGTGCAATTTAGTCTCATTGAGCACCGAGATTATTTAATACGTCCGGTTTTGAGCGGTGAAAAATAAGAATCGAGTGGGCATTTTCAAAAATCGATTAAGAGAGACATGATTAAGTACCGGAGTTTTTGTGCTCGCACGTACCTCTCGAGGCGCGATTGTAGTCAGTGCACCGAGTTAAAATGTTTGCATATGCGGCTATAAAGCAATCCCTCGTTAAATAATTACGTTAGTGCGGTCCCTTTTTGTTGGTTAACGTAACGCCATAATTATTTCCATTCAACTGCACTGTCAAGCAATGTATAATACCGCGAGATATCCCGTACAAAATAATGGTATGCTTCGACGTCAGCGCACCGGGAGATTAATGCTTCGGACAATATTTTAAGAGACGTCTTGTATCGAGATAACCTTTAAAGTTTATTCTTTCGCAATGACTTAATTGAAAAAGTCAACAAACATCACTAAAAATCTGCCATAAAGATAATTCATGCGAGCGACTTGGTACGCGACACGCCCACCGAAGCGATTTAATTACAAAATCAATAATCGAATTGCGGAGGCGAGTTAATTGATTGTCTCTCGATACGACGCGACGCCGCGCTATCGATGTGCGTGCATCGGGGACTTGGAATAAAAGTAACGTAACGTCACTGATACCTACCGAGAGGGGGAAGGTGGCAGACGCATTTCATTTATACCATATGTACTGAATTCTATGTTACGATATATGACAATATTCCAAAAGCAGGTAACTAATTACGATAAAGTTATGAGTGCGCCACGCACGAGCTGTTTTATAATTAGGGTGAACATCTACTAGTCTACCCGTGACCATGGACGCTGTAAGGGTCCGAAACGTCGGGATCAATAATATCAATATACGCGATAAAATCCGTAAAAAGTAGTTTTATTTCAATATACATTATTTTCTTACAAAAAGATCTCTTGGACCACCAGAATTTATATAATTATGTTAATAAGTACTAGAAGAGATCTAAACAAACTCATCATCTATGAGTACTTTAGATTACTATCTACCTCGTTAGTCTTGTGGTCTTAAGCGTGATTGCTAGGCTAGAGTTCGATTCCCAGATCGAACAAAGTGTTATTGGTATTTTATATTAAATTCCTAGTAGCAGCTCGGAGTTTGGATTTGTGCCCGGTTAATAGGGTATAGGCTCGTCCCCTATTACACGAGATCTAAAGATACCGGCGATTAATACACACAGTTTGCCGGTATGTTTAAGTATGTTTACTACACTTCTTCTTAACCCTTCGGGAACACAGGCGTGATGGTATGTTATGAAATGAGTATTGGTAAAGAAATCTTTATATTTTTCTTTGATTATGTCAATAGAAACAGTATGCTACACTGCACTTAATTCGGAAATATATCCGACAAGCGCGGTCCGTAGTTGGTGAATGCAGCAAATGTCGTGTGAGATCTTTGTTCACATCAGTCTCTACGGGACTTTATTCAATAGGCTTTATGGTATTCCAATGAGCAGTTACTGCTTGTTGCTCCGTCCATTTACACTAACTGTTCAGTCGTTATATGAGTAACAAAAACGCGTCCGTTCTTCGGCTCGCGGCCATTAAAAACGCATCAGCGTCATATAAATTATTTTATTAAATGTCGATTCACACCTTTGCCCCTGAGCGTGTCTAATCGATCGGGACCTTGCTGGTGTTTATTGCTTGAGATATTTTCGGATTTATAAGTAATTGAATCCATTTTATGGTACATAAAGCATCTCGAGAAATACAAGGATTCGAAATATTATCCAGTTCTATTTAGCAGAAATAGCAGGTACTGTGACCATTGTGGTGTGGTCAATGTAAATAATACCTAGAAATACCTAAGTGCAGACGTCAGCAGGTCAAGCTATCCAAAACTGTCAAATTTTTCCAATTAAATAAGAACCTTCTTGTTTTGTTTTAAAGTTGAAAATCTATCAAAGAAATTTGACAGATTGGGGTAGCTTGACGTGCTGACCTCAGTACTTATATTTATTTTTTTATTATTATTATCACTGCGACCGCAGTCGGTTTATTATGATCGCCACAACCTCTGTACCTAGGTATTTTAATAGATTTTTGGGTAAATGAAGTTTTACATACTTACTTAAAGGGTGGCCGACACTTAACCCTCTGTGGGCTAGCTTGCGGCCCGTTGAGCTGGCCAATATAATAAAATTAGGTTATACATATAATAAAACCACCAAAACAGCGTTCCGTCAGTAAGACCTGACGTGAAACCTAATTATGGAATTGGAACTTTTTGTATTAAAATATTCGTATTGTTAACGTAAGCTTGAACTAAATATTATGAATTACAGAATTACATACCTACAAAATCTTGTTAAATTACTACATACTATTTTTAAAATTCATTGGAATAAACGTAAGAATATGTTGTTAGTATTTTACCTATTTAATTTACCCAAAATACGCACTTCTAACATATAATAACGTACAATTGTGTATTGTAAAAATAAAAATGGGATAGATTATGTTTGTATTTTTAAGTATTTTGTTGTAGGCCCTCTGCCACTACACTATAAAAATAGATAATCTTGACAGTTTATCTACAAATATCGTATGTACTTGCCATTTAAGTATTAATCGCTATCAATTTTCCATTCAGTTAAACCCAAAAAGGTTATGCTATTTCTAGGTTCAACATTATACATTATAACATAAAGCTAAGTTTCAATGCTTATAAGACATAAAAAAGTTTCATCTAACTTTTTAAAATTAACGATAGTATAATTAATCTTTGGAGCGATAAATCTCGCGAGCGATTATTATGGGAGGCCGTTCTGAGGTACAAGCATGTAAAAATTAATGAACCCCGGTTACACGCAGTACAAGTGCTACGTAATAGCCCGTTTAATTAGCAGATAGTTAACTTGGAGTATGAACAGGGCCCTAATGTATTAGATGTCTATGGATCTATGGATGCCTTCCAATCTCGTGTTATAATCGAGGACATGTTTTTATAACGAAAGCTTGGCCTTTGTTGGTAACTTTGTATAAAAATTCTTACTTATGCCTGCCTTGGACGCATGCTACCAAAAACCTTTGTAATAAGTATTGGCAACCTCCGGCACTGTAGTAGATTCTGCTATTTTACTAACTGATTTAATCAGTGTCATTGTTTCTATATAACAAATGTCATGAGAAAAGGATAGCTGGGTTAGGTAGCTACAGTTTGTCGATATGCTTACGTCCCATGTAATACGCCAGCCTATCTAAACTCCGAGCTGGTATTGAGATTTCACAGAAAACACTTGACAAACACTCGAACAAACACTCGATCTGCGAATCGAACCCAGGACCTCTAGCGTACCAGGCACACGGACCACTAGGCTAATGAGGCAATCTGTCCAAATATTTTTTTTTTTTGCATATTTCATCTTCGTATAGTATCATAATTCATTCTTAATAAGGAAAGAAATTTGGGAAGTCTGCCAACTCGCACTAGGCCAGCGTGGTGGACTATAGCCTAATCCCTCTCGATATGAGAGGAGACCCGTGCTAGCAGTGGGACAGTATATGGGTTGATGATGAAGGAAAGAAGACACTAAGACAGAAATTACTATTTTTTTACTTAATTATAACGTTTAATACATAAAACGCTACTTATTAATAACCTATCAAGGAACAATTAGCAGACACATTAGAAAAACAATTGTTACGACCCTCTGCAGGGTCGAGGCTCTAATTGAATGAATGATTAATACATTAATTAATTATTCATTCAATTAGAGTTGCTAATTACCAAATAAGAGAATTATTAATGTAAAATTTGACATTAGAGGCTGAAATATCCGATATATGGATATACGTTTTGTATCGGTTACAGCTGGCGAACGATTATCCCTCCACGACATTCGCTTCACTTGATAACATCTCGATTCTCGATTGAGCCCCACTCTAATTCACGCAAATTTCATCTTTGATTTCTATCTGGCTAATTGAATGCTGCGTTTCAGGTGTCGATTTTTATCAACAGAACTTAATATCTACGCCATTGGAAGTTAAACATAAAACAATATATATTTTTCATATTATTTTTATATGAACAAAATACGCAGGGGCTTGTGGCTAAGTGATAACTAAGCTGATGAATTGATCTGCAAGGTTAAGCTGATTTAGCCGTGGCCAGTCTGTGGGGATGGGTGACTATTCTGAACACACCGAGACCCCTCCGTGCCTCGGAATGCACGTAAAG
Organism: Acronicta alni; assembly: GCA_964056405.1. Lineage (NCBI taxonomy): Eukaryota > Metazoa > Arthropoda > Insecta > Lepidoptera > Noctuidae > Acronicta > Acronicta alni. Next base: position 6,282,294 of record OZ043927.1, on the reverse strand, counting down.
CCGTCGTTCCCAGTTGTCATAACAACGCTTTTGACATTTTTCTCGACGGTGTCTGAACTCTGCCAACCCGTATTAGGCCAGCGTGGTGGACTATAGCTTAATCTTTGTCAATCTGAGAGGAGACCCGTATCCAGCAGTGGGACAGTAAATGGGTGATGATGTGATTTTTTTTTTTTATGTGATAGGGTGGGCAAACGTGCAGACGGATCACCTGATGGTAAGCGATTGCCGCCGCCCATGGACACCCGCAACACCAGAGGAGTTTCAGGTGCGTTGCCGCCCTTTTAAAGGGTTTGGGCCTCCGGTATCCTCACTCACTCGACGAAACACAACGAAAACGTTATTTCACGCCGGTTTTCTGTGAGGCCGTGGTATCAAGTCCGGTCGAGCCGGCCCATTCGTGCCGAAGCATGGCTCTCCCACGGTAAAAACTGATGTGTGTGTTTCTAGCAAATAAATATATTATTAATATTATTTAATGTTAGAATTTGAAGGCAAATTTCAACCTGGCGGGTGAGACTCGCGTTGGCTTAGTTGGTCATAGCGTCTGGTGTATTGATAAAGAAAACGCAAGTACGAATCCTGCCCGCAGTCTAATTTTTCCTACGCTAAAATAACTTAAAAAGTGAAATTTATCTCTTCACAACACAAAGTCAAAAACACGCCAATATAGGCCACTGTGTATCACCAAGGAGCCAGCCGACGACGGTCACCATGCAGGACTGGAGGTGATTTAAATATCGTAAAGTTCGACAAAAAATCACCGAAAAAATCAAAAGGCGCTGAAAACAAAGTAGGCACTAAACCTGTTAGTTTGTTGACGCGCTCTCCGACTTTGTGGGAACTGGGATCGATGAGTGGGTGACACATTGACTCGTAAACTCTCGAACAACCTCTGGGGCCCTACCACGATGTGATAACGCGATCATCTTTAGTTTGTGTGAAAGGGATGGCGCTATTCAATGTGTAGAGCGGCATCCCTCGGTACGGCCTCTGGACGCACCTCGGTGGTCCCGTAACTAACACTTCCATTTGAGGAGGTCCGATGAATATCTGCTTTTTTACATAGATTTACATTTTGGAAAAACAATGAGAATGCATTACATGATTTCATATTATTTGTTCCAGATTCACAATATTTAGAGAGTCGTAGATTGCAGCAGTTATTCCTCTACTCTGCAAAAGACTCAATTATGTTTTGGGATGTACCTACCTACATATCAATTACGAAACTTTACGAAGATACCCCATAATTAACAACAGACGTACGAATTTTAATAATAATCTGTTCGTTTTAAAGTTATAAGAATTGCATTCATAAAAATTTATTGCGAATGTTGTTTAATTCACTATAAATCGATCACTCGTGCGCAATCGTGCGTGTTCACTCAGGGTGTTGCCTGCCATAAAGTTTCGAATCAGGTTCTGAAAAAGTTACTGATGTTCCAATTTCTTTTTCGGCCGTGGAACGTTTAAGCGAATGGACGTGTGTCGGTCCTGCTAAGAAATTGTCGTCTCTAAATTCTGTGATTGGTTAAATTCATTAACCTCTGATTCCTTGTTACTCTTTAAGTTGTTATACGAAGGGGTCCCGCCCACAAGGCGGACCAAGAGTGAGATACACATATATTTGTAATTTGTGTGTTAAGTGACACCTCAAAAAGTGCCAGTGATTCGTGGATTCGAACTCGAGACGTCAGCACTGGTGACGCCCCGATTCCGAGCGCCTGGCCGCCGAGCTAGCGAAGCTGTAGTCGCGCTAGTTCAAATAACACGCTACGTGCTACGAGACTGACGTCACCGCTACAACCGCCGGTCACTGTGCTACGAGCTACTGCTACGCACCGACTATAAGTAGCTACGCTCTTAACTGAATAGGCAAGTACAACTACGCAGCGTACGCACATAGTCAATACTTAATATTCCCTCAATTATTACTGTAGACCATTTTACTCAATTTTTGAAGATTATATACCAAAATGGCAGGTGTTCAACATAGCCCACCGAATACGCCTAAAACATCGGATGATCTCAACCGGACACAATCGGAACCAAATATTAACTCAGAAGTTATGCAGTGTGATTTCGTGAATACTAATAGAAACAAACGTCAGCGTAAGGAAAGCCCCCCCCAAAGTGGATCAACCATTAATCCAGATGACTTACACACTACGCTGGCAGACTGGAAAAAAGATTGCGACTCTTCCATATCTAAAAAATTAGCGGAGCAGACTGATATATTGTCTAAGTTGAGGTCAGAATTAGCAGAAATTAAAACACAAAATAACCAAATCCAGGCAACAAATGTTGAGATACAAAAATCTAATACAGAGATAGCCAACTCAATTGCATTTATAAACAGTGAATTTCAAGAACTAAAAAAGGAGGTTGAAGACCTAAAGAAAGAGCGTAAGGAACAAAATATTTATATTGAAAGCTTGGAGAAGAAGATACAAGATCTCCAATACAAAACTAGGTCTTCGGGTGCAGAAATAAGAAATATTCCGCAGACCGAGACTGAAAACTACGAGAGCCTTGTGAAAATGGTCTGCAACATTGGTACTACTATTGGAGCGAGCATTGTTGGCACTGACTTCCGCGACATCTACCGCCTACCCGGGAAATCTACTAATGAGTCCACACCGCGTCCAATTATAGCCGAGTTCAAAACTGTTCAAACTAAAGAGCTGCTGTTGTCTGCCACTCGACGCTACAACAAAGATAAAACCAAGGGATTAAAGCTTAACACCGAAAGTATCGGAATAAAAGGAAAACCACAACCTGTCTATATCGCTGAACAACTACCTCCTAGCCAAAAGAAACTGTTCTATCAAGCTCGGGACTTTGCCAAAAATAAAGGCTACAACTTTTGCTGGATCTCTAACGGAAATATTTTCCTTCGAAAAAAAGAGGGTGATAAGCACATAAAAGTTGCTTCAGAAAGGTGCCTCAAGGAACTTGCCAATAATATGTGACTATATGTGGAAATTTCAAGGCTCTTTATCCTTATTATTGTAAGTTTTCCTAGAATAACCCACTCTCCAATAATTAAAAAATACGTAAACTCAATTACAACTCCTTGCATGTCACCTTCTCACAATCATAACACCTGCACAAACATCACCCACAAACACCAAACAGCATACTCACTCATCAACACTTCCATCCATCTCTTAATAACAAATCACAATGTAGCAAACAAAGAGTCAGCAATTTTACAACTCTTGGGATACTCTACTGGCACATTAATCTTTTTAAATGGCTAACATAAATGACATAAATAATGAACTAGATCCTATGCTTGGAAACGCCTTTAACTGTGATCCGGAGGACTGTTTCAAATTTATAAATTTAAATGACAGTAATTTTAAACTATTACACTTGAATATTCGAAGCATAAACAAAAATTTTGACCAACTCCAAGTACTATTACAACTAACTAAAATTACTTTCGATATTATAGTACTTACCGAATGCTGGCTGGGTGTAATAAATAACCTGCCCCTAATGTATGGCTTCCAGTCATATTCCACGAAAAATAACTCTAATAAAAACGATGGTGTAGTAATCTATATAAAACAAGAAATCCAACACACGGTATGGGAACCAGTCTTCAGGTTCGGTAACTGCCTAGTGTGTGAAATAGACAAAAATTTGGCGGTGCTTGCCGTGTACCGTTCTCCATCGTACTACACAAAAGATAATTATGTCAATTTTTTAAATAGCGTCGACCTTACCTACAGTAAATTGTCATGTTTCCCTAACATAGCCCTAGTGGGAGACTTGAATGTCGACATAGCCCAAGATAACAGAGACTCCCGGTCATTAGATTATCTACTACTAAATGCTTCTCATGGTCTCCTTCCAACACACCTTCTTCCCACGCGCATAAACAAATGCATTGACCATGTCTTACTGAAAAGTAGGTTATCTACCACTACCCTAATTTTGGAAGCCCATATTACGGACCACAAACCTGTTATCTTGAATATTTCTAATACGACTCCCAAAAAAAATGCGTCCCGTTTCACCACTCGTATAAACTATGAAGCTATTAGGATGGAATTATATAGTACTGACTTTTCCGCCATTTACTCCACAAATTGTGCAAACTCATCTATGACTATATTCATATCAACATTAATATCTATAATACTCAAACACACGATACAGGTGAAGCTGCCACGACAAAAGTCAATACTCAAGCCGTGGATTACACCTGGCCTATTAAAATGCATACGTAATCGGGACAGAATGCACATTAAATCTAAAAAATCTCCTGATAACCTATTACTTAGAATAACCTATACCCGCTACCGAAATTTCTGCAATAATCTCCTTCGGAAATTAAAAACTATCTATGAACAAAACCAACTTGAAAAAGCTAAAAATAATCCCAAGGCTCTGTGGAAAACCATAAAAGAAATCACAAACACCGCTAAAAAACATAACAACTCAACTGACCTACTAAAAACCTCTGAAAATCCAAAATCAGCAGTAAATGAGGTCTGTGCTTACTTTACCAACATTGGAAAAGACCTGGCAGAAAAAATAATATCTCAGGCAAACACTTCTCCTTCTGATATCAGGAACAAGACACGACACTCCCCAGCTAACTCCCTCGTAATCTTGGGAGTGGACGAATGGGAGGTGGAATCTCTTATTCTCCAGTTGCGAAACGACTGTGCGGTTGGGTGGGATGGAATATCTTCAATCATTCTAAAACAGTGTCGCCAAACTCTGGTCCCACATTTAACCTATCTTTTTCGCCGTTGCCTTCAAACAGGTATTTTTCCAACGGTGCTAAAGAAGGCTATTGTGCATCCTATTTACAAGGGAGGAGAAAGAGACTGTGTAAACAATTATAGGCCAATCTCTGTCTTGCCAGCGATATCCAAATTACTAGAAAAAATTCTTAACAACAACCTTAGAAAGTTTTTGGACAAACATCAAATAATATCTAAGAATCAATTTGGTTTTCGTCCCGGTGTATCTACAGAAGATGCTGTACTGGAACTTACACAACTTGTAGCTGGGAACCTAGACAAACAGACTAAATGTCTGGGTATATTCTTAGATCTCCGTAAAGCGTTTGACACGGTTTCTATTCCCCTCCTCGTCTCTAAGCTAGAACTTGCCGGTGTGCGCGGTATGCCCCTGGAAATATTCAAAGATTATCTTAGGAACCGCACACAGTGTGTTAAGATTGATTCCTACCTTAGTGAAGAGGAACCAATTACCTTTGGCATTCCTCAGGGGAGTATTTTAGGCCCAACCCTTTTTCAAATTTACATGAACGAACTGTGCTCCATTGATCTACCAGATAGCAAACTCTACGCATATGCTGATGATACGGCAATTATTACCTACGGTGATACCTGGGAAAAGGTCAAACAACAAGCAGAATCAGCTTTGGAAAAAATAATGACCTGGCTTAATTCCAATCTCCTAACCCTTAACATTCAAAAAACATCTTACATTCCCTTCGCAATTCGAAATAACTTCTCTCCACCTCCAAACTTTTCGCTAATTGCTCACTCCTGTTCCAACTCTCGTTCACCCTGTCTCTGTCCGTCACTAACTAAAACAGACAGTGTTAAATACCTAGGCGTGGTCATCGATAGTCGGCTTAGTTGGGATAAACAATTGGAATCGGTGACTACCCGAACTATGCGTCTTATTCATATATTCAAAGCGCTCAGGAACTCTGCGAATTTCAACATAATAAAACTAGTATATTACGCATTGTGCCAATCTATAATTGGATATTGCATAACAGTGTGGGGTGGGGCAGCAAAAACAAAGATTCTGAGATTGGAGAGAGCTCAGCGAGCCATACTAAAAGTCAGTGCAAAAAGACCTTACAGATACCCAACTGCTCAACTGTACGCTGACTATAAAGTACTCACGGTTCGACAACTGTTCTTTTTGCAGACTGTTTTACGTTATCATGCTAATCTGCCTCCGATGAATCGTTCTAAACGTAGGTACGTCTTCCCTAGGGTTCAACACAATACTTCTTTTGCGAAGCATCACAACTATATATTAAGTCCGCACCTCTATAAAAAAGCCCAGAACCAGCTAAACATTATGGACTTAAGTATACATATGGCCAAAATTAAGGTTACAGAGTGGCTACTACATTTAGATTACTCCTCCACAGAGACTCTGCTACATTTCATCACGTAAGAAACACACATACCCTTACCTTACACACACACACACACGCACACACACTGACACTCACATGCACTTACACACACACACACACAAACACTATCATGCCAAGAACAATACATTTTAGTCATAACAATTGATGTTTGATAAAATTAAAATTGTATGTTGATCGACACGCAGTTCACTGCATTATTAATTATTATACAAATAATTGTACATTCTTCGAGCCGATAACTGTTCCTTAAGATACAGGCCAGTCCTAGTTTAAGGGACAGTGTTCACTTTTGTGTATGATGTTAGCAAGCTTAAGTGTGTCTACCGCAACATAACATGTAAAGCAATAAGGTACAGTCGCCGGCGGGACGGGCTATCCGGGGCTGTTGGGCTTTGCCGAGTGAAAGTGGACCCTATTGTCCTGTAATAATGTTGAGGATCGATCGGTGAAGTTTGGCAGAATGGGGTGCCTTGATCTGCTGGCCTCTGTACCTAACACCTTTTCGTTTTCCTATGTGCACAATGTTATAACATGACCTATGTATCATTATTTGGCAAAATAAACTATTATTATTATTATATTATTATTATTAATTAGATATTAATAAAAGTATTTGGGTTGATACAGAATGAGTAGCGGCAACGTTGAACCATAGAAATATGTTTTTTATGTTGCACCAAGCCTGAGCTAGAGAGCGTATTTCTTATATTATATATAATCGAAGAGTTGTTGTGTGTATGTACTCACTTTAATTTAAAAAAATGAGTTAGTGTGTTTACTAAATTGTTTAAAAAATATACAAACTTTGAATATGATGTACCTATCTACCGCTAGAGATTTTTTAATTATAAAATATAATAAATTACTAAGTATAGGATTTTTTACAAGTATTTTATTGTCAACATAATATAAGTACTTAATGTACATACTTATATAGGGTCTGAATGTAATTAATGAATGTGCTAATATAGCACTGCAAAAGAGCGTTGTTTTAAAACAAATTTTATAAAATGACGAATAAATAAATATAAATAAACAAACAATGGCGTCATAGGCTTCGGCCTATAGACTAGGACGATTCTTCCTAGCCATAGACGTTAGCAACGCCAGTAATATTACTAGCGCGTTGTCATCTTGAGACCCCATGTGTCCAGTAATTTCACAGGCTACATTGCCCTTCAAATGGTACATAGTAATATTAGCAGATTATTGCTCAGCGGCAGAATATTTGTTAACTGTGGTGGTACGGTCAACAACGAAAGTCGCTGAACACAGCTAAATTTTGAAAACATGACAGCCCCAAAACTTGTCAAGTGACTTTTTTTATATGAAGGTAAGGTAAATATTTAATGATCATCTATGCAATGATTTCTCACAACATTCACAGGTCAGTAACTTCATATTAAAATCGTAGTGAAGATTGCAAAATGTTCATTGACTTTCGTTGTTGACTGTACCACCCCAGACGAACTCAGCAGCATGAGGAGGGTATACCACCTATACACATTAAAGTACTATGATATTAATCATCCTTTATCTATGGCAATATTCATAACAGTAACATGATAAAGTTTTGCAAGTTACGTGTGCTTACCGATTACTTTATTACTCTGTTTAACGGGCCGAGAGGGGGGTAATTGCCGTATGCCGTAGGTACCATACCGGCAATGACGAGTTACGACATTTTAACTGATGACATGTTATTTTAGATGGTAAACCCACGAAATAAAGCAGCTGTAGAAGGTTGACTCATGACATACCATCAAGCCTGTATTCCCCGAAGAGCTAAGGTAGAGGTATATAAATAGTGTTACATTAGTACACCTCTGCCTAACCCTTCGGGGAATATAGGTATGATGGTATTTTATGTTATATTTATACAGTAGAACGCTATTGGAGGTGGGCTCTAGTGACTGCGACACATTTTCTTGTAAAGTTGTTAACGTACACACAACAACATTATAAAAAAAATTGTTCCAATATTTTTTTAATAAACTTCGAGCTGTCATGCCACTGGGAACTTAATAGAAAACTAGAATACATTATTATATACGTCGCTGCGCCTCCTTACATTCTATTTCGCATAGGAGACGCAAAATAACTGATCAATTTGCGTATTTATATGGAACTTTCGATATATGAGTGTCACATGGTAACATGCCGTAACTTTTCAAACATTGCATTTATCACATAGTTTATTTTACAGTTACAGTTAATGTGCTTATATAAAAATCTCTAAGGCATGCAGGTTTCCTCACGGTGTTTTACTTCACCGTTTAAGCGAGTGATAATACGCACATTAAAATTCAGAGGTTTTGGATTCGAACTCGAGACCTTCAATTTGATAGACCAATGTTCATACAATTAGGCTATCACTGCTTCCATATAACTTCATAAAAAACCTAGAGACAGTGAACTCATCGTTTACGTACAAATATTTGCTAAGTGCCTAACCTTCTTGGCAGTTCTTCAAAAATTTTATCTAGCAGTGACCCTTCTTACTATTATTAGTTTGTAGTGGTAAAACATGGCGGGCCTTGCCTTCCACTATTTGCAATGCAACACTAAAACACTGTGGGTGACTGGGTGCATTATAACGTTATATCTATTCTAACTAAAGATATTTCGTTGTAAGCTTGTGTTGACTAAGTCACGTTGTATTTGACATTTCAATCGTAGCAAAATGTAGTAATTAGAGCCTTCCGAAACAAGTTCTTTAAATATTCTACATATATGACAAATAATTATAAAGCAAGTGATACAAGGAATAAGAATATTCGAATTCGCCGAAACAAAGAATGATAGCATAACCAATTAATATTTATAGTACTGTTTGCAGGTTACTTGGAGTACTGTATGTGCAATTTTTTTGAAACTGTGCCTTGTCAATTAAATTATTAATGTCTCAAAAACGAGAATATGAACTTAGAAACAATTAAAAAAAAAACATTTATTCGTATTCACTGAATAGTAAAATAATTGTTCGTATTCGTAAAAGTAGTTTTCGTTGCATCACTACAAAGCGTTGCAACTGCTAATTGTGGCCCATGGACACCAATAATACCGGAGTATCAGGGCTGACTTATAGAGAAATTTTTTTTGCTTAGTATAATTTCACAAGGCATTCAAACAGAAACAACTGGGTAGCACACTACTGCTTCATAATTTCAGCCAAAAAACGTCCACTGTTGAACAAAGGCTGCCCAGATTTCAAAACGAGATGGACAAACGACCACTACTGCTTGCTGGCTGAATACTCTACCAAGTCAAAGTAAGTACCTATATTTGTATGAATATCCATGTAATGATATGGATCTAAGTCTGGGCAAATACTGATCAAAAACTGCCAGTAATATTGACGTACGTTACGTTGCAGTTTAACTCGGTACCCCACTGTGAGTGTGCAACCAACAGATCACATAAAAATCAAATCACGTACAATTTTAATAATAAAAACAACCCAATCCCAGAAACCTTATTACGCCCCATTGTTTCCACACAAATGAGCTACAAAACGAACACCTCACACAATGCAATTTAAAAGCGTATATTACTCTGAGAGTACAATAAAATGTAATTACGAATTATAGAATAGATTGCTTAATCAATGCGTTGCGCCTTCACGCAAATTAAGAGCTATGTCAATTGAGTTGTGCCGACGAACAAACTGTTAATTATTGAAGTAATTACTTTTCGAAATTATGTTATTAAGCTTAATGAACCTGACTACATAGCGGCAGTACAAAGCGAACTGAAATAACATTTGCTATTCTCGCTAAGAGATTATCGAGCAATGGCAGTTCAAATATGTAGGTCTGTTTATGCTAATTTCTTTCACTTTCAATTAGATGAGACAGTCAGTTACAACTCACAAGGTGCGCCGCAGTTACTCGGCCCTTATTTAGAGCTGTTTCATTCTCGTCAACGACGCCACACCGCGATCCAATACATTTCTCTTGAGAATTTAGTTCTTCAATCTTATTTAATGTGAAAATACGAGAGCTGTGCGTATTATTTTCTCGATTCTATTACTGTAAATGTGTTTCACTCACTTTCATCAGACATTCAATCGGGATTATATAAAACATACTTCGAAGTTACAAAAATACAAATAGGAACTGGTTATAGCATTGAAAAGTAGGTAAGTAATCTTCTTATTCTCGTCAATGGTTAAACAATTTTTGAGTAATACATTTATGGCCACTTCATTAGCGTTAGGCGTGGCCGCGTAGATAAAAAAAGGTTGTTCCACATAAAGTATATTTAAAGTAGGTAGTTATCCAAAATTATTATTACAGGATTTGAAAAACTTAATTTTGATTAGATCAATCTACCCGTCGCTGTAAAGGGTCGGAAATGTCGGGATTAATAATATCAATATAACGCGATAAAATCCGTAAAAAGTACTTTTATTTCAATGGTTTTATAGAGTTTCAATTTGCAGCAATTCGGACTATGAAGGACCAGAAAGTTTTGTACAGGTACATTCATTAATCATTATATATGTGCCGTAAAAATCCTCCTAAACATTTTCTAAAACGCATTTGCATTTGCATATGTGATTACTCAAAGCCTTTAAAAAAGGGTTGTTTCTTCAAAAGGTCATGTATTGTACTGTTTTTTTTTTTGCAACAAAAAGCTTCTGAAGGCTCTGAGCTACTTGACTGCGTGTACCGAATAGTGACGGTATTGTACGATGCGCGGGCGCTGCGCCGTGACAGATTCGATTTGTCCATTGTCCGGTAGCGCTAACGATTTGTTACGGGAACGCTCGGTTGTACTATTATAAGAAGGTTAACCGAAGGCTCTACAAAACATTACTTAGGATTTGCTAACTTTTAACGTAAATGGGCTGAAAACATTTTTATAATAGAGGAAATATGTTTATTGAATGTTTGGAGTGTTTTGAAATAATGGATTGATGGAGGCATGTTGCTACATCTCATTGTAATGATTTTGGTCATAACGGCCCACTTTTGTTACACTTTAACATTTTGATTATTCACAAGTTGCGTTGATGTCCGCAACAATTTGAGTCATAAGTAACTCTTTTGATTATAAAACTTTAACTAATTATTTGGCTTTATTTATCTACTTCTTATCAGGGCGCGTTTATTAACAAAATGTATGTTGCAGTAAAATTATTGCTGCACAGTTAGAGAGAGACATAAGTTAAACGCGAGCAGTTCGGTGCCACCCGGCCGCAAGCGCCACGCAATCTATCAGTGGCATCGATTCAATTAGCGGTAGAACAATAGAATGGCCGCCGCGTCCGGACTCCGCCGCGTCCGGACTCCGCCGAACACCGACGCCGTCCGACCGAAACCGAACGCTATTACATTTTATAACCAAATTCTATTGTTTAACCAAACACAAACCATTTGCTTACGGATGAGAGTACTTGTAAACTGTTCTCCATTAGTTTAATAGGACCTTTGATTTTCGGTTCGCTAAACATTTTTCAGTTTGAGGATCATTTAAGTTTAAGCCTTGTACTAAACAGTTTTGTATACCTACTGTTATTCAGTCAAATTAGAAAAATAACGTAGGAAGAAATAAAATTTGACTGTTTTGTTAAGATGTAGCGCCTCCTCTTATCAATCAACCATCTTAGTACCCGAACCGATTTATTAGTCAAATAGTATGGGATTCCTCTCTATGCAACAGCTATGCTTCTGATATCAGAATCAAAAATGCAGCTAAAATAAAAATAAAACGGTATTCGGGCGAGTGCAGTGATTATTTCACAAAACCCTCGTTCCACACAAACTTAACCTATTTTTGTATCTTAACGTAAATAAAAGAACACGTTTCGCAAATCGAAAGATATTCTGCGATCGTAAATCGGTCGAAATGAGTCTTATTTCAAACGTCGGCAGCAGGGAACACGGCGATCAATAAGACGAACTGAATTTATCACTGCGCGGTAATGCTAGGATGTTTTAATCTTTCGGCGCGTGGGCAGACCCTTTAAGCTCACATTAAGTTTCGTCAGGACAAGTATTGCCTGTAAATTACTGATTTTATCCATAAATCAATAAGGAGTTTTTGTTAATGGTTGCACAGTTTAAAATATTATTCACATTAGCGATGTAGGGTTATCAAAACGATTATTAAAGAGAAGGTGTGTGAAGTGGTGAAGTCTTTCTACTTACTAAGCTTCTTTTAGTGCTTCTCTTATACACGAATGAAAAAGTTTTCTTTAAATTGCGATTCTAATCAGTATTTGACTAATAATGAGACTAATTTACATACGCACTTTGTACTACTTGCATTGATCTCTAGGTTGACTTGTATTTAAAGTTATTTAGAAAAGGAAAAATTGGACCGCGGGCAGGATACGAACCTGCGTCTTCTGGTTAGGTACACCAGACGCTATGACCACTAAGCCACCGCGATACCTACCCGTCATGTCGAATTTTTCCTTCACATACTGAATTTACGTCTTTATGGTGACGTCATTTAAAGTTAAATACCCCAAAAAAAATTAGGCAGTTGATCCCTTTTTTATTTATTTTTTACTTTTTATAGTACGGAAAGTTCTCATGCCATCTGGTAAGGTGAAAGGGTATGGCGAACTCGAACCGTCTAATAACCGCATTTGTCGCAACCAAATTCGCCCGACCATGACAGACTGTGTTTGGCTGATCTTCTTCAAAGGTATAGAGGTCAGCACATCAAGCTACCACAATCTGTCAAATTTCGTTGATTGATTTTCAACTTTAATACAAAACAATATGGTTCATATTCAATTGGGAAAAACAGTTTTGGATAACTTGACCTGCTGGCGTCTGTACTTGATCCTTGATTAAATTTTTCGATCAGAAAAAGTATCTGGCTGATATTAAAAAATCTTAAAACTCGACCATGAATTTTCAAGTTTAATTTATGTCAGAGTATTAAAGTAATTCTTACGCGTGGGCATACACATATTTACCACGGGATACCGAAATTCAGATAGTCGATCCTGCTGGTGTCATCGGAGGATCTTCTGTCACCTGGGGAGGCGGCAACCCATATGGCACTTGTACCGACTAAAAACAGCACTTGTCTTCACTTACCTTAGTCATGGCCATGGGATCCATGAAATTGGCCACAGCCAAAGACTTGACATTTTAACATTTGTCAAAGCATCATTGAGTGTGTAGGTACACATGTAAGTAGGTTTGTAAGGTAAGCAAAACTTATACAATCGTGATGAATGCATTGAACGGACAGTTACTGTGCACTGGTCCGGGCGAACGGTTCTCTCTTGGGTTCACGCGAAATATATTCGGTAAACGGAGGTCGATCTTTGATTTGACCCCAGAACCCACTCCAGAAGAGGCAGTACTCCAACTAGGGATAAATACTGACATTCACAAACACAGACTAATCCCCAAAAAATATTTACTACTCGTATTATAAACCGAGTGAACTAACTCGACTCAAAGTTTCGTCGAAAGCAAACAATCTGACACCTAATTTCTCTAAATATACTAGGTTTAGTTATTATTCTTAGTATTACATATTTAAAGAATAATAATGTCATAGTAGCTTCAAAATTATTACATTTAAAAGTAATTACTTCACCGCAGTCTTCTGGTGTAACTGATTTTGTCTGTTACACCAGCCAGATTGATAGCTTGTCAACTAGTGATTACAACAAGCCAGGATGTAATAAGCCGTCTGTACAGGACAAACATAGCTGATTAAGCTTGACTCGTGGTGATTAATCGATTGATAATAACGATGACAGAAATTGACGCATAACAGCATTATAATTACTTGCCATTGTGTTGTGAATAACACGGAATAAATTGCATTTTGTATATGATGTCTGGAGTCCAGTGACTTCTTGAAATTATTTGCGGATCAGTATTTAATCGATTGTTATTTGTTTAAATGACGAAGGAAAAATCCTGATAACCTAAAAATTTCGAAAAATAATTTCTTAATGATTTCCACTTAGATTTCCACTTTCACACATAGACTGCGAACAAGGAGAATATTTTTCACCTATAAACTATTCCCCGCATTCTACGGGTCTAGCTTAATAAATGGGCAGTAACGAGCTGATAAAAATATTAGATTGAATATTGAAACACAGGCAGATGTAATCTTACCTGGAATTACAAAATAGTAATTAGGGCAACAACTCAATATTAAATTACTTAGGAATGAAAATCATAAATAAAGCTAGCCACCATAAAAGTAAAATAAAACAAAACAACGCCAGTTATTGCAATTATGATTCGTAAGATCATCCAGTGAACCCATTAATGATCACACGGCATAATTACAAGAAATAATATCCTTCTGCCGATAAGAGGACTCGCTAAGTGGCCGACACTAAAGCCTCTGCGAAACGCGTAATGTGTCATTACGCTCATTAAGCTACCTGTTGTCAAAAAGATAAAACTAAGTTTAATCGGCAGTCGACATTAACGTGTGCGTCGTTATCGAAGTAGCTTAACATTTCAATTAAAACCACGATTAAGACATTAAAGGTAATGAGTGGTTGGAGGTGCCGATTACATCCAGGACGGGCTTTACGATTCAAAGAATTGGCGTAATTGGCAGTACCTATCTAGAGAAAGAACTGTGTTCATATTCAAATACATTTATTTAAATTATATCTTTTAATTTCAATGTCATCAGTCCAAGGTTTCAAGTTCGAATTCGACTTCGATTCGAGTATTTAATTAATTGTGACTCGCATAAACGGTGAAGGAAAACATCGAGAGGAAACCTTAGAGATTTTCTCGACGGCGTGTGAAGTCTGGCAAAACCACACTAGGCCAGCGTGGTGGACTGTAGATCTAATCTCTTCTGTGCCTAACCCCTCATTTTTTGAGGAGACCCGTGCCAGGAGTGGGACAGTGTATGGGTTGATGATGACCATGGACACGAAATTCCTCTCGATGTAATGTTTTAAAGTTTGCTATAATTCAATCTTTAGTTTGTGATAAATAAACATTTGGTGATTGAGTACTGTTTACTACTGACAAATCGATCCGGCCGTTTTTGAGTTCTAGTGTAGTGTAGAACAGGAATTGATTTTTATATAATATGTTACGCTCAAAGACGACAACGTTCATTGAGCGAAATATCAGCTCAGAACGCGTTGTGGTCAAATATATGTATTAGAAAGTAGAACTTATTATGTTATATATTGTCCAAGAATATTTATTTAATCAGTTGTTATATCATCATCAACCTATATACTGTCCCACTGCTGGGCACGGGTCTCCTCTCATATTGAGAGGGATTAGGCTATAGTCCACCACGCTGGCCTAGTGCGGGGTGGCAGACTTCACAAACCGTCGAGAAAAATCTCTAAGGTATGCAGGTTTCCTCACGATGTTTTCCTTCACCGTTTAAGCGAGTGATAATTAATTATTAATACGCACATGAATCAGTTGTTAGCTTTGTTTTAATTTAAACTGGCACCGAGTTTTTGTATATATTAAAAAATAAACCTAACAACCTAACCTAGCCTAAGTAGAATTTTTTTATAATTCCTTGCAATTTAAAGCTCATCTAATATAATTAACAACTACGCGTTGTGAGCTGTTTTGATCTTTGAGCGTACCTAAGTAGTCCTGCGACTTTAGTATATAAGATAGATAAGTAGATAACCAATTATAAATTACATAAAGGTGTTGCATTGGTCATTGATTGAACTGGTTCAGAATACCAGACACAATTTACAATAACATGCAAACAAACAATTATTTTAAATAATAATTATTAGTTACCAAGTTATTGCGCGTTGTTTTAACTTTTACTGCCTCGCCACTCCTGAAACTTTATTATTTTCTTTAACAACTTGTTTAAGTCTGTAGATGTGAGAAGTTTTATGTTTTATGCTAATAACTGGTTTTATTAGTTGGTTGGAATAATACACACGAATGATTCTAAATAACTGATCAAATTCGGGAAAGGTTATGTAGCACTCCACATGTGAAATTTTCTAGTAGAATCAATCAGACAAACTTTTGCACTGGTTACGTGTTACGTGTTTGTATCACAAAAAAGAAAATTAAAAAAAGAACACAAATCGTTTTTATTTTTAACAATTTTATAAACAGCCAGTACATACAAGGGGTTGCATTAAAAGAGGTTACGTTTTTATACATATAAATAAAACTGGAACGGATACTTTATGTAAAGTTTTTTACATCAGTAACTTATATACGCACGTCTCATTAAAGTGACATGAAAACAGTAGGTAAGTACTTCAAGCTACGTTTACGGCAACTAAAACAAGGTGAGTGTAATGCAAAGCACACAGAAGTTTAACAATGTATAACTGAACACCTAATGTTCCTCAGGTTTTCTTTTCTCAGCCATTTTGGCACGAAACGGTAAGCTGCGTCATGTCAAGCAAAGATGGCCATGCCTATTTATTCCCCATTGTATATATTCAGTCTTCATAGATTATAATTTTCATGTATTTTTATAATTAGGACCACATTCATCCCACTCATACACTTCAGCGATTATAAATAAGAATCTGCAATGGATAAAATGATCAAATACTGGTCTATGATAATCAGTTAAACGATAGCTTGATAAAATAGGTAGCATTGTCTAGCGCATGTCTTTCAAGAATCTTGTACCTATCTGGACTTCTGCTAATGACCTGTATGTTGGAGTTATTCTGTTATGCATTGTTCGACATCGGTGCGCGGCCTCCTCTCCATACGCACCGCCACTACTCGATAATTGGAACTCGCTAACTTATCTGCGGCGCCAACAAGGTGCCTTTCGATACGCTTCAACTTGCTATTGCGATTGGATTTACCATAAAGATAGATATGAACGCAAAAGAGAGGTTAATTAGTGCATACAATAGAGGAAGGTTACAAGGCATCCAGCATTAGGTCGTCAGTTCGATGTCCTTCGTCAAACATCATCGACGATTAAGATTAAAATTAAGATTTAAGTAATAAAGTATTTTATCAGAACTATATAAATTTATAACACGTTTTTAAGTTAATTTATGGTAACTACTTATTTTATCAGTTAGCAAGCTCGTTGTCGAGAAATCGCTTCAAATTTATGATGGTACACTACAAGGTGATTAACTGTGACTGATTGCTTCACCGTGATATATTGGATGCCAAAATGTTGGTGTCGAAGCGCCCGTCGATATCGCCGGAGGCCCTGTTCCGATCTCTCTATATGGATATTCACCAAAAACCGTTGCAAAAACTCGCACAAGTGCGTATGTAAGGCGGGCGAGCCTTACAGGATGACAGCGCGCTTGCGTCGGACAAAGAATGATACAAGAAATAATTACGCCCATTGATCGGAGCTCATTAAAATGGACCAATGGGCGTCGGCGCGGCAACAACTACAAAAGGAGAACTGCACGCCCAGCTAGCAAAACTTGGTATTACAAGTATCCTAAGAGCATATTTTTCTTACTCTTTTAGTACACTTACAAACGTTGGTAAGTGTGGAATTGGGCGCACTTTGTAAGAGCGTTTGCCCTTATTGTTATTGTATTAAACTCTTATGAAGAGTGTTTTCAATCTTACAGTGATCTGCCTAGTGCCGTTGTAAAAGCAAGTGTCTTACAGAGGCATGGTGTAAGGGTAAAATATGCCATTGTGTAGTCCCACGAATGCCGTTCTAAGTGTGATTTGCCTTATTTACTTCTTTGTGATCTCAATGTAAGAGTATTTTTAAGCGTGGCGAACATTTTAACAAACCGTTAATGGTGCGCATGCAGAGAATATAATAAAAATCTTAAAAAATGTAAGTACTTTGTATATTAACTTTATAATTTAAAAATTTCTATGTTACTTGTATCTTACTATTATTATAATGTTGAACTACCTGCGGAGTAGGATTTTTCGAAGTATTTTTAATGTAAATAACATTAAAGTCTCGGGCCATTTCTGAGATGTGTTTTTGAATAATCGTTATTGATTTATTAAAATGTGAAATAATACAAAATATCACCATTTTCCATTATTTACAATCTTACTTATAGTGTACTTCATCAGAACATTTAAAAGTTCAATCGTTTTTAGTTAAATGAACTGTCAGACTAGTTAGTCTTATATGACTCTAGTTAAGTGTGTTTAAAGACCATTGCTCCTATTAAACACTAGCCTAAAACAATGATCGGTGGCCATTGTTCATAATGTTAGGGTTCCTTAACATTAAGAAGGAACAGTGGAAGAACCAAATGTCCCACCTAATAATTTTAACTTATAGGTAATGTAAATATGCTTATAACATTTAGTTTGTATGTTAATTATTTGTTCTAGCGTAGCAACTGCTGTACCCAAATAATTATGGGCATTAAGAATGAAGAAGAAGAAGTAATAATATCCAGACTAAATTTACATTACATAAAAAGCAGTTCGTATAGGTACAGACGCCAGCAGGTCAACCTATCCAAAACTGTTATTTAATATGAACCTTACGGTTTAGTATTAAACAAAGAAATATGACAGATTGTGGTAGCTTGATGTGCTGGCCTCTGTACATTGTAGTGTTCAAGTCAAGTTAGTTTGATACAATTTGTTGATATTGTTTTAATAAAATGCTAGTGATAAATCATTGACATTGCTTAATCGGAATTTTCGTAAATTTTCATACATTTCTTTATTTCAGATTAGCTGTTTAAACTATGCCCTTTAAAATAGTGCAGACTATAGAAAGAGGCAGGCCTCTATTGACTGCAGTACCGCACGAGTGGGAAAATAATGGAATTTTGTTTTGGCCAAAAAAACATGAAAAATTACGGAGAATAAGAAACTCAAAACTGTGTTAAATTGTGTATATTGCTTGAGATGTAGTCTTTTCCATAAATATTTTTAAAGATATCAATAAAAATTTCTATATAGACTTTTTCTATATCTTTGCTGCACCATTTAGTAAAATATTTACCAAAATTACAGTCTCTCCATCCAGTTAACAAATGTTTCATAACACCAAGATCAATCAAGTGGAGCGAGTCACAAACTGGAAAGTCTTCTACCATATCGATATTAAGTTATAAAAGAGGAGAATCTAGCTTATGGTGTTCCTCGTCCTTTTTTGATCGAAAATCCTTGTCATTTCTTTTAGGACAATCATAGTTTGGAAACGTGACAGTGCGAGACACCTGTGAATATTCACCTACAACCGCACATTTCAGACATCCGTGCTTGCCGTTAAAATTGGCAAACCATCGATATTAATATTCAATTAAATATTATTAGGCATGTAATCAAAGTGTTCTAAGTGTTTTCTTATTTGTTTAATTGAGCCATTATGCCAATAATTTCCTGTCCCTAAGCAGCAATCTGTATTTCTTGTCTCGTTGTTTGAAGAAGCGTGCGAGCATCCTTAGGTAAACAGTGTTTACAATTTTTATTTAAAATCACTGCAAGTTCATTGTACGTTGAGTGTGATATGTTATATTTAATGGCCCAGATTTTAATATCTTCGCGCAACTGCAGATTATTTTCATACTCCACCAAAGTTTTCGAGGTCAAACTCACGTTCACTGTCATCGCTAGACGTAATATCAGTACCACTAGAATTACAACTTTCTTTTTGTGCGGAACCACCAACCATATTGCTGGATCCAGCTTGTTCTGTTCCTGTTCCTCGTAAAACTTGTGAAGATGCTGGCTCTTTCATTAATTTCATGTATTCTTTATTTTACTTTTCTGCGGTATGCACAACTTCTTTTAAACCGTTTCCACCTATTTAAATCCATTATTAAATACGGTACTTTATCTTCATTACAACGCAGTGAAGAATACTTATATAAATAAATGAGATCAGTAATATACTTAATAAAGCATGTTTACGACGTTTGTGAGCTTAAATGTTCTTTTATACATCTTCGAACATGCTACTATTCTTTAATATGATTTAGATCAGACAAATCACTCTTATAATTTTTTGGTTCTTCAACAGTTGTATATCATGTTATAGTAAGATCAGTACTCTTTTAAAATACTTACCCAAGAAATCTATAAGAACATTCGATCTTTTATGATGCCTCAATAAGTATAAAAAAATATCAAGAGTAATTAGTCTTACACAAGTGTGCTTGTAAACTTTTGTTCTTATAAATATTTTTACAAGGAGGTCTTCTATATATCTATAAGACTCCTTTATAAGTTTAAACATTCTTTTAGTTCAAATCACCATTATACATGCCTTTATAAGAGGCCCCTTCTTAATCAGGACACTTATAAATGTTTTATAATGCTTTTATTCTTTAAAGTAATTATTTACAAGACTATTTTGCTAGCTGGGCGGGTAGGCACAATTTGCCGCGGCGCCGCCGCCTGCCCTTTCTTATTGAAATAATTCAACTTATTCAATTAGATACAAAGCCGTTATTCTCGGGAATTTATCAATTAAGTGAAGCCTTTGCGGAGGTCGACTCACTCATTAGACACGTTTGAATTGTAATTGTGAACATGCCCTTCGGTGTTATGCGCGTCCATTAGGCGGAGGACAAGTTACACTTGAGTGCGTTAAGCGTTCGCAGCAAGTTATTAAAAACGGTGACGTCACAATAATTACATAACATGAGTAAAAAACAAGGATTTTCTGGGAGGCTTCAAAACGGTAAAATAATATTTATTTATTAATAACTAGCTTCTGCCCGCGACTTCTTCGCGTGGAAAAGTTACTTTTGATTGTCGTTGTAATTAACACAAAATCGTTATAAATAATTATAGCCTATATGTTATTCTGATGTATAAATAATAATACTGTAAAGTTTCATCAAAATCCGTTCAGTAGTTATAGTATGAAAGAGTAACAAACATCCATCCATCCTCACAAACTTTCAAATTGAAAATATTATTAGGATTTATGTACACACTTAGAAACTTGAGCTTAGGACTATTTAATACAAGGGTAGGCTTATTTCTAAAGAAATCTCTTCCAGCAGACCTGCGATAGGAGAATTGAAAATAAGAAAAGAAATGTAGACAACAAGCGAACATAATAAAAAAACTTGAGAGGTGTCAAGGGACACCCGGATGGAACGAAGTTCCTTTCATTAAAATTTAATAATTAAAAACAAACAATTCTTCAAAACAATTCAAATATTGTCATTCACTCAATAATTCGAAATTCAAATATTGTTGACAAGCAAAAAGTGTCGTGACAACTTTTCGTAAGAATTTTTTCCGTCTAGCCCCCTTTCACAACGCGCGATAAGGAACTTCGTTCCAAAAATACAAAGTACACATATACGTATGAAATATTTGTCAGAATTCTAAACAAAAATAATAAGTTTAGATTGAAGGATATTTTAAATAAGAACTTATTTTATTTCATTTTACTTAACTCATTTTGAACCATCAGCGTTGCCGCACTCGTTGATGTCTTTAATATGAAATGGTTTGCCTGGTGAGTCTCGACGCATTTTGATCGCAGCTTATTGTTCACTATCTAAGAATTCTTATTGATAAATGATGTTTATTTCTGCAAATAGATCTTTTAAAGACACTTTTACAAGTCCTTGTTTTATTTTTTTTTAAGCGAGATGAATCCGGCGGCATTTCCTACTGACGATCTCTGAGAAGAAACATCGAAATAAACTCAGAGAATCATAGTCTCTTTTAAAGTCCCGACATAGAATATTACCAAACATGTTACCAAACATGTGAGTGTTTAAATGCAGGGCAATGTCTAAAATGGATTTTTGAAGAAAGAGCCATAGCGGCTTTGAGTAGACCAGTTCTAGCCGACGGCATGCATGCATTTGTCATTATTTTAGGGAGCCCAACAATCTGTCGCTCGACAATACCAGATCAGCGGAGCATTTGCGTAGGCCACATAAAAAAAGACTGTTCAAAGCTTCATTTTCTTATGATAATGAATGATAATTTTGATACCTTAGCGCTTTAAATATTCAGAAAGACTTTATGTTAACACCTAAATATTAACTACGAGGTTATTTAAACCATGCAAAGATATGGCGGTGAAGCAGCCTCCAGACTGTTCGTGAAATGTGATTATCAACTGAAATTTGGTTATTTAAGGAGTTTACTTAAATTAACATCTAATCTGAAATTAAAGAGTAATAACAGGACTTTACTTCATCTGTTAATTAGTGAAAATAATCACAACTGCCTTAGGCCCAAAGTTGAATACATTACAGTTAGTGCCAGGACAACAGCTGTGTTCGGCGCGTGCGCAGCGTCGTCACACGCAACGCGTAAATTGACGCGTGGCGAGATGGCCGCTGAATAAACCTGCGAGTTAATGTGACACCCTGAGGGCCCTACAGCAGCCTGCAGAAACATTGCTGGCCAAAAGTGTTTTAAAAAGAGAGTTTTCGAACCGTTTAGATACTTATGCCTGAATTTAGTCGAATGTTGCATCATTCTTTTTTATTTTATTATTCATTCGCGTGCATTTGGCAGCACCTCAGCGCGTATGCGTATTATACGCATTTGAAATTGGAGGGGTACATTTGAAATTGAAAAGACATGCACAAGAATGTGAGGTAAGGGTCACCATCAGCTGAGGTGCTGCCAAATGCACGCGAATGAATAATAAAATAAAAAAGAATGATGCAACATTCGACTGTTATGCGTAATATGTAAGTCGTTTGTACAGACGACAGCATTAATTATGCTGCAATTTAAGCTATCCAAAACTGTCAAAGTTTCCCAATTGAATATGAACCTTAATCTTTTGTGTTAAAGTTAAAAATCAATCAAAGAAATTTGACAGATTGGTGGTAACTGATGTGCTGGCCCCAGCACATCAGCTACCACCAATCTGTCCTTTGTACTTATTTGTAATAATATAATTATTAAAACAAACTCATTCGTCCAGTAGACGTAAGCGCCTCTGACGCTAGGTACTGAGTCAAGTTCAATTCCCAGGTCAAGCAGTGTTACTGGATATTTTAACCGATGAAAAACGGAGAGAGTTCTTATGTTCTTTTCTGTACGTTTTTTTTGTCTATGAAAATCTCAGTAGCAACACAAATAGTTATATAGTTTCAATTTGTGCCCGGTTAATTGCAATATACTCGCCCCTATTTTATGGGATCTAAATATCGAACGCGAACTTTGGGTAATATAAGCACAACTCTGCCTAACCCTTTGAGGAATACAGGCGTGATGTGATAGTAGTAGGTAAGTTAAAGTTGTCTGGCACCTTTACGTGGGCTGTAAAGGTCTTAATGTCATCATAAAAACTTTATATTTTGAGTCAATGCTCTGCTGCTATTAAGCAGACACCACTCCTGATCCTTGACTCATAACTTGAGCCGCCTGGAACCAACCCTTGCAGTACACATTCAAATCAAACCCACCACCTCTCTCTCGGCCCATCTCGATCTTCCATCTTCAGGCACACATTTTATGGATGACTTGTAGCCGACCTCAAGATATTTGGGGAAATTTTAGGATGATGACAACGATTCAATATCATGAATACTTCTCTGGCTCCTAATTTTATGACCCTCAACCATTTGTAAGAACAATCCTCGCCTTCTTTACAATACACATAAAATACTAATTAGGTGCACACGATAAAAAACAGTTGTCGTAAATTCGTAATCAGCATAAATTTTATCATTGTTTATGGTTCGCATAAATAAGGAGGTGATATTTACAGGAGGCTACTGATTGGGTCAAGGTAATTTTTATGAATATTATGTTTATAATTTATTGTAGTGTTAAAATAACGTCAACTGTAATTAGAGGGTGCTATTTCTTGTAATAATTGTCATGGTTATCTCAACACCTCTTGTGCACTCTCAAATTATTAAAAAAAAAATATTACTGTTGTTTCGTTAATTAATTCATAAATAACATAGTACAATGTCTTCCAGGTGACTTCTCGGAGCCTGGTCTTCTCAGTCTACTGTGATATACCCACCGTTTGCTAGTATGCATATGGTGCCAATAGATAGGGGCGAGCCTGTTGAAATTGACGGGTTGGTACTAAAAATTACATAAATCTGAGTATCAAACTTAAGAGTTCACAAAAAAGGATGTAAGTACCCAGTAATGAAACCTGTGAGGTATATTAATCCTTCTTTACATATTTTATTTTTTCGTTTAAAACAGAAAAAATAATATATAAAATATAATTGTGACAGACCCACAGACAAATAGGTACTTCTGATGAAGAAATCATCATCAATCATCAAGTACTCCTTTATTTATATGGGAAATTGATTCAATCGACAATAAATATAAATTGCGTGCCTATCCTGTGTGTGCTTTCCATCTGAAGGTCAAACATATTCAGGTCTACAGTAAAAAATCGGTACTCTCTAGCAAGAAACATAATCTATCTGTGTGTATTTGTTATTGTAGAAACTCTACATATTTTATGTCCGAGTACGTACAGCCAAGAAAATAAAAAGAAAACATTTATCATCCAATACCTACCTATAAATAACTCAGAACTGCAATTGTGCAGGTACCTATCCCATTAAATATTCACGTCACTTCACCAAAACAAAAACGGATCACGTCCTTGTCGAAACTAAAACAAAAAGTGGCAATGTTAGTTAGTTTCACGTACATGATCACCGACCAGTTTTTGCGTGGTCCGTATCAATGGAGTTGAATGGTTCGACGGCGAAGCAAAAAGCGAGTCGCCGCGTGTCGCCATTAGTATGTGTGGTGGCGTCCGAATGTGAGCATTAATTTATTGATAATATTACAGTATTGAATAATGCACGCTTCGGAACGCTCGATGAAGCACGCGCACGCTTCCTGCGACGACATGATTTCGGTAGCGGTACAATACGTGCCGATTTTATTAGCACACATTACGTTGACAATGCCCGTCTGGTTTCCTGGTGTTTTCACTTTTTCTCCTTTGTGCAGTTTCGTTTTTGTAATTTCATCGACTGTGTTTTTATCGAGGAAGAAATACCCACCGGAAAATGCCGTTAATGAGCCTGATTTTTTATATTATCCGTTTTAGGGCGCGGCCATTAAAATGGAAGCAGTACGTAGTGTCTATATTTTATGTTATGATGTATAATTTTATTATGTTAAATCGTTAAATCGTATGCAATCTCAGTAAATATGTTTTATTATTTATAAGAACTAATTAAATCTCGCATCAAATTAGTCCTGTAAATGTACATAATAATGTAATTGTTGTGTTATTTTTTAATTTTTTTCATGTTCTCACAACACATTAATCATCTTGCATATGGATAGCTATGCTTCAAATAATCCTAAATCTCATTGTATGAGGGAGCCGTTAATCAGTAAAATGACCTAAAACTGTGTGTACCCCTGGTGTGGCATTAATTAAAATACTTCGCGACCATTGCGCGGCCATCGGGAATTCCGCAATCTGTCCCGGGCATTTGTTAAAAGGCAAGTTTTGATAAAAACACCGATTGCGAAGATTTTTCCGTATAAACAAAATGTTCCCACAAAATAAAGGTTAAAAGCATCCGATAAATCTTTGTCCACCTTTTTGTAGTTGGTATGTTGAACATAAAAGTCATATTACGTTTTTGTTATGCTCCTTTTTGATGTTATAAATTGGACTTGTTTTTGGATGATGATGACAGTAAAAACGAATTGAGTTTTCTGGACTGCATGTTTTTTGGGATTTTAGACGATTCTAATAGAAAAATCTTCGTATTTATTTTGTAATTCGATGACTGCAAACTTTTATAAAATGCTGTAAAGGGTCCGAAAGGTTGGGATTAATAATATCAATATAACGCGATAAAATCTGTAAAAAGTAGTTTTATTTCTATTTCCAAGTAGGTACTGTTTATTTTAGTCAGTTTGAATTAGTTCATAATATTATTGATTTCTGACACGCGAATTTAACCTTCACGTCCACGGATTTGAATATACGCGATAAAATCCGTAAATAGTTGTTTTATTTAAATTAATTATTTCTGCTAAAATTTATTTTTCATTGATGACCAATGCATTACATTTAATCAAGATACTTATTACGCGCCGCTTGAAAATAAAACGTACAAACACTTTCGTGTTATCACTATCCACACAACAACGTCGAAACTAATTTAAATATCGATATGCATTAAAAGTCAGTGGGCACACGCTGAGCTCTTTTATTTCTATTTAATTAAGGCCAAATTAGAGCAACAAGAATGTCGGCAAAAGAAGTATGCTTAACAAAAGGTTCTCGTATATCGTGGAGCGCGTTTTGCATACGATCCTCGGCCGGTTAGGACAGCCGATTGACAAGCACGGCTCATTAAGTCAACGAGATCGATCGCCAGACCTGATCGAATTTCCAACATGACTTGCTGAACACGTACGTATTACTTAATGTAAAGTGAATCTTTACTGAGTAACGACATTGACAAAATCTTTTTTTTTATTGTAATGGTGGCGACCCAGGTATAAATCCAAACTCCAAGCTACTACATGAATTATAGAAAAACTCTATAACACTTTTCTCGACCTGAGAATCGAAAGGACTTCATGAGATAATTTGACAAAAATTAGAATTTTTCCTTCGCTAAAATAACTTTAAAATCTTAGCATGGAAAATGCGTAAAAGTACAAAAGATAAAAATTATGAAGTGAAATTCATAAAAGTATGAAGACTGAATGCAACGGTCCATTATTGAAACAAAAAACTGTGTTTGTGTTGTAGGTACCTTGTGCCAGACGGGCGTTAACCTCCCAGCTATATACGGTGTATGTATGTCGGAGGGTGGTATATAGCTGGCGAGACGCTTACGTCCTGCACCTGTAGGTTCCGGAGAGCTTCGTGTGTTCGATGAAGTTGTATGTAGGCGTGTGTCTGTAGCCGTCACGAGTCTTCAGGGAGATGCGGTGGTGAAGAAATAAGAACGCAGAAATAGTCTTCAAAATATGCGGGGGAAGCGGTTCCTGGTAGATGAGCAGATTTCTTCAAGAAATAATATGTCGCACCGATGTCTACGATTTGCGTACATTTTGCATTTACTAACGTACGCCCAAACTTTACCTTGACGAGAACCGCGGAGCCGCTTCCCGTTCGCAGTACAAACTTTATTGAAACTGTTTTATTAAACAATTATTTCTAGGCTTAAATCTAGGTCTTACATTATGCTTATGTCTATGTGTCATATGTCGATGGAAAGCCTATTTTGTAACCTATATGCCTATCTAGGTCCCATCGACCGTATGTCTATAGTTACAAAGATATTCTAGTATGAACTTGAAAATTTTAGGAATTTTTAGGGCACCTAACTTTTCCCTTAGGTCCTATTATTTTTCTATATGTGTTAGGTAAATTAAAACACTGTCGATAGCTAGGTCATTACCTAAGCTACCCGGGAATACTAAATTCATTTATTTCTATTTATATTTAATACCTAATATTAGGGTACAAAGCCTATTACGAAAAAACTTAAATATTGCATTAACAAAAAACAAACGTTCGAAGGTAGGGTGAAAAATATTCATACGAGTCTCAGGTCATACAAAAACACTAGATTACTGTTAAATGATCGAAATACTAATTTGAATACTATTTTGAGACCTGGATCGTACTTACGTTTCACCCTGGCATCGAATTAACACAAAATGACACTTATAGATAGCACTTTTCACTAGTTTTTTAACTGTTTTATTTTGTCTATTTTTCTAACACTTAGCGATTTCTATTATTGTTTTGACTTAGGCACTCGCGTAAGCACTATATTTGATGGGTGACGTGTCGTCGCGAACATCTCTCCCGCCGTGCAGCGCAGCGCAGTGGCGCCGGCTCGTAGCGGAGCTGCATCCTCTTCGGTGAGCGACGTCTCAGGATCACTTCGGTAGGGGGACGAGCTTCTTCACAGGACGTTTCAGGACCCCGCCAGAGGTGCGAACCTCGGCGGTCCTGACCTCGCCGTCTGGACCAGGGTACACGGCGATTACTCTGCCGCGCGGCCATGTATTGCGCGGCAGTTGGCCGTCTGCGATGAGCACAGGGTCGCCCACTTGCAGACAGGGGCCACGGCTGTAGGGCTCCCGCCGGTTTTGGAGCTCGGGAAGGTACTCTCGCACCCAGCGTCGCCAGAACATGTCGGCGAGCGCCTGGGAGCGGCGCCAGTGCTTCTTGCTGTCTATGTCTTGCTCGTCGAATGTGCCGGGGGTGGGCAGCCTTGCGGAGCCCCCCAGCAGGAAGTGGTTCGGGGTGATTGACTCCCCGTCCTCGCTGTCCACCGAGACGTGGGTCAATGGCCTGCTGTTTACTGTGTACTCTGCTTCACACAGTAACGTCGATAGTACCTCTTCGTGCGGATGTTTTTCTTGCAGTACAGTGTATAGTGCGGTCTTCACGCAGCGCACCAGACGCTCCCACACCCCTCCCATAAAGGGCGCGGAAGGGGTGATGAAGCGCCACACGATGCCGCGGCGACTTGCTTCTTCTCTGGTCGCCTCTCGAAGTTCCTTGTCAGCGCCGTGCATGTTAGTGCCGTTGTCCGAGTGTATTTCGGTGGGACAACCTCGACGGGCGGCGAACCTGCGCAGGGCGAGTATGGCGGAGTCTGCGCTCAGGCTCGCGGCGATCTCCAGGTGGACGGCTCTGGTGGTCAGACACGTGAATAGAGCCACGTATCGCTTCTGATGCTGTCGTCCGACGGTGATTGACACGGGTCCGAAGTAGTCGAGTCCGGTGTAGGTGAACGGCCTCTGGTGATGTGCGAGGCGTGTCTTCGGGTGATCACCGGTGGCTGGTTCTGGTGGACGTGTCTTGCGGATGCGACACGGTAGGCAGCGGTTCACCACCTGCTTCGTTGCGGGGCGCAGTCTGACGATCCAGTAGTGCTGTCTGATCTCGTTGATGGTGAGCTCTGTTCCGCTGTGTTGCAGGCTTCTGTGCGTCCAGTCTATATACAGCCGGGTGATGTGATGATCTCCATCTAGCACGGGCGGACTTCTTACATATTTGATTTCGTCGATGGCGGCTATGCGGCTTCTTAGCACTATTATTTTGTCCTCAAGCTGTACCTGCAGGGCGCGTAGTCGGCTGTCGCTGGTGACACTCTTCTGTTTACTGAGGTCGGATATTTCTTGTCCGAACGAATCCTGTTGCACGACCCGCACGAGGGTTTTTTCCGCTTTTCTGAGGAATTCGGCTTCCAGTATGACGAATTTTCTATGCTTTTCATTCGAACATATAATTTTCTTCTGAGGCGTAGGTGTGACATTTTTCTGTTTCTTCCATTCGGGATCATTTTCTCTATTTTTTCTTGTTCTCTTGTATAACGTAGTTTCCTTGGGCCTTCGACATAGCGATATGAACTGTAGTACTCTCGCCGTTGCACGTAGAAGACGCTCCCATCGTGAAAATCTGTCTGGGTCAGGGACGGCTTCTCTAATTTTCGATATGTTGCATTTTTCTGTGGCTACGAGCGTTTTTTCCTCTGTCGTATTTTCTATTATTTCTGTTTTTTCTGAAGGCCAAGTCGACGGTTCTTCATACAGGAAGTTCGGTCCGCTGTACCACTCGTGTGTAGGGTTGAAGTAGTGCGGTACGTCACGCGTTGCTATGTCGGCTATGCTCAACTTGGTCGATACTTCCTTTTCCAGTATGTCTATTGGAAGTCTGGCTATTTTCAAGTTGAAGCTCAGCTCGTCGGTACTCGGTTTCCATATCAGTCCGAGTATTTTCTCTATATTTTCTTTATTTCCTATGTTCACGATTTCTATATTGTTCTGTCGATCTGGATCTATATTTTCTATTACTTCTGTTGAGTTGGACACCCACTTCTTGAGGTCGGGGTTGCGGTCCAACTTTCTTTCTATTGACACGTGCCTTTTCAAGGCCGCTGCATAGCTATCTGGCATTTCTATATTTTCATTTTTCCATAAAATTGATTTTTCTATGTGCCCGTTTTCTAACTGTACTGTGGTCCGGTTCAATATATCTTCTGCTATTTTCTCAGGGTCGGATGCAGGACGGCGAGGGTTGATCATCAGCGACTCCAGCGCGAAGTATTCTCGTAGCTGTTCATCCAGGTTGTCGTCACTCGTGGTCAGTCTGTTGACGTAGTGTACTTGCTGTCCCAGGGTTCTCGTGTGAGCACCGTGCAGTACCCATCCTAGCGCGGTGAGCGACGCTATCGGTTGATGCTTCGGTCCACGTCGTACTTCTGTTGCCAGGAGTAGGTGCAAGTTTTCTTGGCCGATGAGTAGCTTCGGTGTGCTGGCGGTGCGTGAGCTGGTGACGATTTCCTGTGATTCTCTGACCTCTTCTATTCTAGGCTTCTTTTCGTAGTGAAGAAGCTGATGGTGCTTGGCGATGCATCCTTCGATACCACATCTCTTTGCCTTGCAGGTGTGTCCCTGGTATCTGTTGTGGAGGCAGCGAAAACACATGCCATGCTTCTTAGCCAGCTCCCATCTTTTGTTGTTGTCAGCGTCCTTGAATCTGTAACATTGAGAAGAATAATGACCTTCTTTGTCGCATATGTGACATTTAACTGTGTTTCTGTCTGTAGCTGTGTGTGTTCTTTGTACGATACGTCTCACTCCCGCCGGTGGGTCCGCCACGGTCTTCGCGGGTGCGTTGCGTGGCGTAACAGCTTCATTGCCTTTCTTCCCGGCGAGCGCAGCTACAGCAGAGGTAAGTTCTGTGATGAACGGGCGAAGTGTGCCATCAGTCGTACTATCTTCTTTTTTCTGTATGGGCGCGATGTCCTTTGTTGCGATTTCTTGTTCTGTATTGGAGATTAACGGTGCTTTCTGTTGGATGCCCTGTATGTCGAAGTCCACAGGGGGGGGCGGTGGCTCGGTGTCCGTATTTCGAATGCCCCCCTCGGCGGTGTTGGCCTCCCTCGTAGCAGGTTCCGGTGCTTCTAGCCAGGAACGTGCGTAGTCATCGTTCGAATTTCTATCCTCCAAATGTTCATCTATATTGGAGATTAACGGTGATTTCTGTTGGATGCCCTGTATGTCGAAGTCCACAGGGGGGGGCGGTGGCTCGGTGTCCGTATTTCGAATGCCCCCCTCGGCGGTGTTGGCTTCCCTCATCGTAGGTTCCGGTGCTTCTTCCAGCCAGGAACGTACGTAGTCATCGTTCGAATTTCTGTCCTCCAAATATTCGTCCTCGGAATCTTCCTCGGCCCTCTGTAAAGCTAGTTGCGCAAGCTCTAGCTTAATCTTCAGTAGGTCTTCACGAGCCTTCCTGATTTTCCTTGTCGATTTGTTCGATGCTGATGGCGGTCGAGACTGTTCTTGACGGGCGTCACCCCGGGTAGTCATCGGTGCGGCACGACGGTACGTTTCATCCACATTCTTCACGGTGCGATCAGAGACGTTTTCCATCGAGCGGGCTTCCCTTCTGTCACGCGGCGTCGCTGTTGATCCACTTAGTTCTGTCGACGTCGCTGCAGGGGGGGCACCCCCCCCGCCCCGGGGGGGGCGTGACGGCTCTGCTCCCTCGGTGGTAGACGGCGAGCGGGGCGGTAGCTGATGACGAACAGTTGCCTCGCTGTGTTCCGCTCCGACGTCAACAACCCACGCCTCTGCTGATCTCCCTTGCGATCTTGTGACCGGCATGCTGGTTACGTATTTCTATCTTCAATCTTCAACGAAGAAATCCGGCTCGAAGGACCATCAAATGTGCCAGACGGGCGTTAACCTCCCAGCTATATACGGTGTATGTATGTCGGAGGGTGGTATATAGCTGGCGAGACGCTTACGTCCTGCACCTGTAGGTTCCGGAGAGCTTCGTGTGTTCGATGAAGTTGTATGTAGGCGTGTGTCTGTAGCCGTCACGAGTCTTCAGGGAGATGCGGTGGTGAAGAAATAAGAACGCAGAAATAGTCTTCAAAATATGCGGGGGAAGCGGTTCCTGGTAGATGAGCAGATTTCTTCAAGAAATAATATGTCGCACCGATGTCTACGATTTGCGTACATTTTGCATTTACTAACGTACGCCCAAACTTTACCTTGACGAGAACCGCGGAGCCGCTTCCCGTTCGCAGTACAAACTTTATTGAAACTGTTTTATTAAACAATTATTTCTAGGCTTAAATCTAGGTCTTACATTATGCTTATGTCTATGTGTCATATGTCGATGGAAAGCCTATTTTGTAACCTATATGCCTATCTAGGTCCCATCGACCGTATGTCTATAGTTACAAAGATATTCTAGTATGAACTTGAAAATTTTAGGAATTTTTAGGGCACCTAACTTTTCCCTTAGGTCCTATTATTTTTCTATATGTGTTAGGTAAATTAAAACACTGTCGATAGCTAGGTCATTACCTAAGCTACCCGGGAATACTAAATTCATTTATTTCTATTTATATTTAATACCTAATATTAGGGTACAAAGCCTATTACGAAAAAACTTAAATATTGCATTAACAAAAAACAAACGTTCGAAGGTAGGGTGAAAAATATTCATACGAGTCTCAGGTCATACAAAAACACTAGATTATTTATTTATTTATTTTATTTATTTATTTATTTAATACTTTATGCACAAACATAGTACAAAGGCGGACTTAATGCCTGAGGCATTTTCTACCAGTCGACCTTAGGGTGATGCAGAGACAGAAATTGGTAGGTGCACTAGCGGTGTTGTTATATAAACAAAGAAAAAACAATATTTATTATTGTACAACTAAATATATGCAATTTATAAATATATTACATACATCACATAATTATATATCCATATGCATACATAAATAAAAACACATACATAATATAATACAATACAATATATATATATATGTATATATACTATATTAACATTTATACAAGGAGAGGTTAATGTTAAGAATCTGCCAAAGAACAGAGGAGATGTTTCCGAAGTTTACTTTTAAAAGAGTAGCGACTGGTAGCCATCCTGATCTCCCGAGGTAGCGCATTCCACAGGATTATGGATTGTATGAAGAAAGAAGATTGCATGAAGTCAGTATGATGAGATGGACATCGCAAGAGACGATTAAAAGAAGACCGAAGATTTCTATCATGATTTGAGCATATAAATTGAAATTTCGAAGTAAGGTAAGTAGGGGAGGTGGAAGAATCAAGTATAGAGAATAAAGTGGTCAATGCCCTTTGCACTCTACGCTGACGGATGGGCAACCATTTTAAAAGCCTTCTATGTGCTGAAACATGATCATACTTACGGAGGTTGAAAACGAATCGAATGCAGTTATTCAGAAGACGGTCAAGTTTGTTGAGCAGATCTGCATTCAGGTCATAGTAACACACATCACCATAGTCTATAATTGGAAATATGAGGGTCTGCACAAGCATTGCTTTTGTGTTGGATGGGAGTAAATTTCTCAATCTGTAGAGAGACCGCAATGCTCCAGTAACTTTTTGGCTTACATTGGTGACTTGTGATCGCCAGTCTAACGTAGCATCTATAAGCAAGCCAAGGTCTTTAACTTCAGTGCCAAAGGGAATGGTTGTTCCATTAAACACCATAGAAGGCAAAGTTGCACTATCCACCTTGCTCAAAATGCGTTGACTCCCCACAATTATTGCTTGGCACTTTGTAGGATTTACCGCAACACCGAATCTATCAGACCAATTCTTGATAGCTGCCAAGTCACGGTTCAGTTTGTCGATTGCCTCCGGTATACTTTCAATTCTTGCTTGACAATAAACTTGTAGATCGTCGGCATACAGATGATACGTACACTGAAGTTCAGGAGTAAGGAAATTAATAAAAATTGAGAACAAGAGAGGAGAAAGAATACCGCCTTGTGGAACGCCAGTTTCTAAGTCAAACCAGCTTGAAGAGATCTCACCAGCTTCAACTGACTGCTGACGTCCCTGAAGATATGAAGAGAACCAACCCAGTGCCTTATGTGAGATCATAAGATAAGAAAGAATTGAGAGAAGGATATCGTGACTGACAGTATTGAAAGCATTGGAGAAATCCACCAACACTAAAACAGTGACTTTGGTGTCTTCCATACCAGCTCTTATATCTCCAGTCACTTTAAGGAGAGCGGAAGTAGTACTGTGCCCAGGTCTAAACCCCGATTGAAGTGGGCTAATGAGGCCATTGCTATGAACAAAACGAGATAGCTGTTTGTGAACACAAGCCTCAAGTACTTTCGATAAGAAGGGAAGGATGGAAATTGGGCGGAAGTGGCTGGGAAGAGACGGGTTGGATATTTTCGGTAGGGCACGGACGTAAGCTTTACGCCACAGGGAAGGAAATGCTCCAGAAGTTAGAGAGAAATTAATAATGTGAGATATTATAGGAAGGAGTTGGTCAAGGATTGTCATAATCATGCGACGGGTAATGCAGTCACACCCCACAGCATTGGATTTAATGGAAACAATTACCTTTTTGATCTCTCCGGGGTCAACTGGGAAGAAGTGAAAAGAGTCAATATCAGGACGCGTTAGACCAGTTATGTTCATGAGAGTTTGTTCTTGGGTCAAACGATCCATAGTAGGTACAGTAGAGAAATGACGGTTGAGATCGTTTAACCCAATAGAGCTAGGTAGATCTAAATGCCGCGACTTGCCAATGCCCAGAGTTCCAAGGAATTTCCAAACATTTGCAGAAGAAGAAGAAATGATGTTTTCGAGAATATGGCGGCGTTTGGCGTTACGTATCATCTGATTACACCGATTCCTGGCAGACTTGAAAGTAGCCCAATTTTCATCAGTGCGATCTTTTTTAAATTTGCGAAAGGCGCGGTCCCTACGCCTCATGGCCATACGAATGCCTCTAGTCATCCATGGCGCAGGTGGGCGCTTCAATTTAATTTTCCTAATCGGAGCATGCAGATTATATAGCTCGAGCACAGCGTCATTAAATATAGAAACTTTATCGTCCACTGTAGAAGCTTGAACCAATGAGTCCCAGTTTATATCAGAGGCATCTTTACGTAATGTATTTACATCCATACGCGCAAAACAACGCCTGTACAGTACCCTAGGACTAGGTTTGGGAGGTTTTAGAATATAGGAAAGGAAAATAAGATCATGATGGGAAAAACCAGGAGCAATATGTTGACCATGGGAGGAAACGAGGGAAGGGTTTGAGGTAAGAATTAAATCAAGCCAAGTGTCGTCACCGACAGTATTGTGATGAGTGGCTTGAAGGGGTAGGAGGTGTAAGCTAGCCGACTCAATTAAGTGACGGAGTTTACAGGATCTGGGAGAGCTGTGGGCAAGGAGGTTTGTATTAAAATCACCCATGATGATGTGATGTGCATACTCAGAACCCAATGATTCTAATACAGATTCGAATTCTGTGAAGTAATCAACAGTGGGGGGACAATAAACTACACCAAATATAGTTTTAACTCCTCTGACATTAACCTCAAGAAAAAGAAACTCGGACGAACAAGTGTTAAAAGACGAAGACGCTATAATTTTAAAAGGGAAGTCGCTACGTAGATATATTGCCACTCCGCCCCCTCTTTTACCAACCCTGTCGTTCCGGATAAGAATAAAACCAGGGAGAGCGTAAGTAGTAGATAGCAGATTTGGTTTGAGCCAACTCTCGGATACCAGGACGGCATGAACATTGCAGTTGGAAAACGTATCGTAAAGTTCATGATAATGGCTAGCAATACTCTGAGCGTTGATATGGCAAACATTCAACAGTTTACCTGATCGACCATTAAACTCGCTACGTAAAATATCTCCAAGAGTGTTGGTCAGCGAATTGAAACTTTCATCTCCAGAATTAGCAGATTCATTGGCAGAATAAAAAGACTCGTTATCAGAGTCCATAAATAAATAATACAATAAAAAATATAATATTAATAAATATTTCAATATTCTAACTCTTTGCCGTGCGTGAATTTGATGCATCTCTGCACCACCCGCCAGCTAACAACATAATTCATCACAGTCAATCACAGAAAGTTAATTATGCACTATAATGTTAAGAAATAAAAAAAAAATAATAATAAGGAAGCACTAAGCAGGCGAAAAAAAAATATATATATAAGAAAGAAGCTACTAACGTTATTTTTATTTTAATATTATTTTGAGAACGCATCCGAAAATATGTGTGAGTTTGACAAGTCATCGATTAGTTTGACAATTCATAACTAAATGACATTTGACGTTGACAATCACGACAAATTCATTTCAAAAGTTTTAAAATAATGTATAAACACGACCGTCCGAAACAGAAAGAAAAAGTAATATTAATGTACTCAAAAGAAATAAATTATTGAGGGTATCAGCAAAGCGAGATGAACTGTTTTGTTTTAGGTTTAGATCATATTTAGATACATCACTAAAAGTATCCATAATGTAAAGAAAAAATAAGTTACACTGAAGTTTGCGGTACGTTATCGGTAGGTAATAATATAAAAAATAAAAATGTACATTACACTATTATGTAGTAAACAGGATCAGCATATTAGCATTTCCGTGTATTTTTCAGATGCCCTCCTGCACCTTCGATACCAGTCGGCCTACTTGATTGAGATGGTTGCATCTTAGGATACTTCAGCAACAAGGGATTGAGTTCATCGCCAGTGGTAATCTTGTGTCGGCTACCATCAGAGGCTTTTATCACAATAGCCCCATCCTGTGTCCAACATGACCTCATACCAAAATGTAGCCGCCCTTGACTGAAGAGGGATTGCCTGGATTTTGTTAGAAATTCTTTCACTGAGATTCCCGAACCCTTCAACCCTGTTTTGGCGCGCCAGACTGCAGATCTGACATCTGTACTGGAGAACCACACTAGTATGGGCCTGTGATGATCCTTGTTAGTGGTACCAAGTCTGTGGCAAACCTTTAAGTCAGATGCAGACAGATTCTTCAGGGACATCTTATTATTTATAACATCCAGAGTGACTGCTTTACTGTCCTCACCATCAACCTCAGTCAGCCCCTGGAAGATTAGTGCCTTCCGACGGTGTCTCGTCTCCAAACTGTCAACCTGCCGGACACACTCACTAATTTGCTGTCTGAGTAGCTGGAACATATTGAAGATGAGCTCCCGAAATGTGCGGAATTCTTCAGCCACCTTCGCCACAGTATCCTTTGCAGGCCCAGCAGACTGTATTTGTGATTCAAGCTCCCCCATCCTCTTTGTGAAACTTGCCTCAAGACTTTTTTGCATAGACAGAATCTCAGCAACTTGAGACATTATGCAGTTGGTGTTATAGTGCTAAGTGACAAAGTAGTGCAGTTGATGAGCTGGCAGGTGGTGTTTAATTAGTACTTAAATCACATTAAATGTTTTGCAATTGTAAGTACCAAGCTTATTGATGTTTAATATCAGCAACCTGTTAAATTTTCTAGCAAAAAGTGATAATTACTATTTTTAATTGAATAAAAATATACAGAGCTGTGTTCACTTTTTAACACCTACTGTTAAATGATCGAAATACTAATTTGAATACTATTTTGAGACCTGGATCGTACTTACGTTTCACCCTGGCATCGAATTAACACAAAATGACACTTATAGATAGCACTTTTCACTAGTTTTTTAACTGTTTTATTTTGTCTATTTTTCTAACACTTAGCGATTTCTATTATTGTTTTGACTTAGGTACTCGCGTAAGCACTATATTTGATGGGTGACGTGTCGTCGCGAACATACCTAGTTACCAACTTCTTTTCAGAAAAATCAAGAAAATGTATGGCTTAGAGCTGACGTATTTAAGTTAGAAACGTTAATGTGAACAACACTAAGCGGTAGATAAAACTTGAAAGAACCGATTGACTACTAGGTATGCGCTGGCCTAATGGAACAGCTTCAGAGTACAAATCGATTCCATAATTTATCATTGAACGGACACATGTAAGGCACGATTTAGTCGGCCAAATGAGCCGGCCACGCTTGCAGCGCCTCTGGACTGATATGACAATGATTTATGCATTGTCAAGCGAGAAATATCCGAGACGGGCGTTACTTTCTACATTGTAAGTTTGTAACGAGCTGACGCGTATCCAGACCCAACAACTATTAATATCTGTCTCAGACACGTCCCGTTGCGTTCGGATACATAACTTTATTACAATGCCTTTTTAGTATCGTTTGTTACAAGATTGATTTGTTACGAAGTTTACAGGTTGTGATAATTTAAGAAGCTATGCTGAATCAAGAGGTGCTCTCGTTTTGGATTGTCAAAATGGATATTAGGATGAAATATACAACAAATTAACAAAATAGCCATAAATAAGAATCAATTTAGGTAAGTGGATAGTTAATATGGCTCGTATCGTATCGAACATTTATAAATATAAATAAAAGTATAGAAGGATAGTAACATTGTTTTGACGACTTTTCGCGTAGTGGCTAAGCGTTCGGATTCTGCGACAGAGGTTGCGGGTCCAATGTCTAGGAGGAAATGTCTAGAAAAATTGATCTAAACGCTCCCACGGTACTGCTAATAATGTTCAATGCTTTGCGGTATGCTGGTACCTAATGCTTCTGTATCTCAAGATCTTATCAGACACCGCATTTGAATAAAGACGCTGTTGTAATTACTCCAAAAACGCTTCACTAAATAATATAAATCTGACAGTCTTATATGCGGTAGGATGTTATATTTAACATCCACTGGAATAAGATCCCGGGAGGTCAGTTATATTTTAAATATAAAGTAGAATGATTTATTAAATTAACATTACGAACGTACCAGTCGAATAAAAATAAATGGACCAGCATGTAAAGGAACAGGACCTACTGCAAATAGGCGCGTATAGTAAGTAGGTACACGGCCTTTGTACAAGGCACTTTCTTGCGATGCATTCATTGAGGACAATTACACGAGATCGGAATACCGACAGCATCTTCTTATATTTATTCAAGCAATAAAGCGAGGGACCCGGAATCCGTGGCATCGGGCCGACTGGCCGCGCCTGCGCAGCAAAAACCTGCCTACACATACGCTGACCAGTTATTTGTCAAAAATAAAATTATGTTCTGATTATTATTTCAAGCAAGACGCGGCATCCGCCGGCCAGAGGGTGCACGATGCAGGCGATAAAGCGACAATAAAATATATAAATAATTCATATCGAGGAGCTGAGTATTGATTCGCAAGAACGTGTTTCAAATGTTTTATTGTCAGTGGTATTAATAAATGGGGCAGATGTATGGCCCGTTGTTTTTCCCTGCCACATGATTGCTCTGCTTGGCAGTTCAATTAATAAAAATCAAATTTGTTATTTTTGTAACGACGCGAAATACTTCTCTGAATGCGTTTCGTACTTAGTACCAAACTTGTTAAAAGAATTTTATAAGAATATTTCAGATTTAATGGTAGCGTTGGTATCTGCTCCAATCAAAACTTTGTGATGTTTGACACAGATTTCAAAGAAAAATGCTTTATTTTGAAACATCACGATAATGATTAAAAACAAAAGAAGTTGTGAAATTTATACTTTCTTTGAATACAATGCTTACTTTACGTTATACATATAGGCAATCTCATACAAAGATATTTATGATATGGACTGACTTGTAGGAAACATATTCGATTACCTACTTGTAGATTTCAATAACTACTTGGTCCCTTCTGACAACATACCTTACTATGTAAAGTAGTAAATACATAACAATTTGTTTTATGTAAATACCTTTTAAGG
Organism: Acronicta alni; assembly: GCA_964056405.1. Lineage (NCBI taxonomy): Eukaryota > Metazoa > Arthropoda > Insecta > Lepidoptera > Noctuidae > Acronicta > Acronicta alni. The sequence continues at coordinate 6,242,649 of OZ043927.1, read as the reverse complement.
TGGCGATATTAATAAGAAAATGTACTTCAAGACCAAGTTGTTTTATGGTCATTACGATCAAAATTAATTAAGTAAGTGCTTTATTTTAATGCACTCCCACATATTAAACAAAAAAGGGATCTTCAACGAGTTCTACAATCGATCATAATCGGCAATGGCCATTCATTTAAACATCCTTTTATAAAAAAACAAAATTGTGTCATTACAATTTTATTCTGCAATGAGACATACCGAATGCGTAATTACTACTACTGAAAAACTATCACCTACTGGAATATACATACTTACACAGGCTTAAAGGTACTGGTAGACCAATGAGCTGCTAGATTTAAGGTCAACTCAAAAGGTAGGCGGAACCAAGCAGGTGCATCAAGGATTTCAACTCATTTCTTGCTTACAATACACAATTACACACTTAAGTTTTTGTTCTCATATTAACTATTACTAGGAATACAATACCAGTTCTATCAATGACAATTTATAGTTTAAAAATAATAACTTATCAGTGACTATTCATCGTTATCATCATCAACCCATATACTGTCCCATTGCTGGGCACGGGTCTACTCTCAGATTATAAATTATTATTTGTAAAGTCAAGCCCATCTAGACATTTAAATATTACTTAAATCTCTTTATTGTATGAAAAAGATTTTAAAAAGTTTTGATTATGTCTTTTATTTCCAAAAAGTTTGTATTTAATAGAATGATGCTGAAGCCACTACAACAATACTGGCCGTATTGTTGTAGTAGCAGAATTTATATAATAAAGTTGTATGCCGGTAGAAAACAGAAAGCGGTAATTTTAATTATGAATAGGTACGACTATCATGTCTCAGTATTTACGAGTAAGTAGTTGCAATATCTTCTAACGGAACTCGATAATGTTTTATGAGTTATGAAAATGCATACCTACGTTTTATGTGTGGCCGTATAAGTGCAATTACTGCTAAACCGTTATAAGATTTCACAAAAGAAAACTTAACAATACATTTATTGAGGCGTAATTAATACAATATTTTCTCTTTGCCGCTGGAAACTTAAAAGAGTTGACACATAAGTTTCCACGTTTAATTAATAAGAAAATAAGTTTTACAGCAGTCGATGATTACCTACTACATATTACAATAATATCATCATCATCATATCGACCACAAGAGGTCCATTGGCAATGGACCATTGCTGAACAATGGCCTCCCCCATACACTTCCACAAGGACCGGTTACTTGCCTCCTGCATCCGACGACTCCCAGCAATATTTACCAGTTCTTCCGTCTGTTAAATGATCCTTTTGTGAGTGTGAGGCGTCCGGTAGTGGATGATATCAGAATTCATAATATTCGTTGCCATGGACAAGATTAGCACAGGATAGGAAAAAGTGAAAAAGATCAGACCTATACTCAGCAGTATGTAGGTTCGGGATATGGATGATGAGATCCTTTTAATAAGTTATTTAACTGCACGGTTAGTAGGTGGTTCGAAACGATTAAGTAGCTATTTAGTAATTATTGATAACTTTACAACTTTACTCCGTCACTTAGATTAAAGCAGAAGTTTAGTATCTGATGATTTTACTCAAGTAACGCAAGAGAGCTTTCATTCCTCAAGTGACGCAAGTTTTAGTTCGACAAGCGAAGCAAGAGTTTTAGTTCCTCAAGTATGTTTTCCATACATTAAAATGCCAGAGACGCTAGCTTCTATCCTTCCTTAAACTCCTGGTGGTCTAAAAGATGTAATAACAAGGTAAGGAAAAACAGCAAAAGCGCAACACATCAGAATAGCTCTACATCACCCTTTAAAGACATTGTTCCAGTAAGAATCACCCATCCGAGTAAAAAGCACTTCAAGAATAGCCCAATTACAGTATTTATAAAATATATGAGGCGTACATCAAAATTAAATAATACAGTGGTTGCAGGGATCAAAGAGGCCGCGGAATGAAGATTTGCCCCACAAAATGTCAACAAGACACTGTGCGCCGACAAAGGCGAGGCAAGCGGTCAAGGTTGCCACTTGACACTCGCCTTCAAAACTCAAGTTTGTCCCTCAATAAAAAGCTCATAATTTTAAAATCAACACAGCTAACACATCATTCTGCCCGATGCGAAACTTTAGGACAATAATATCAATACACTACCTATATTTTAAATAGAGGGGTTAGGTTAAAAAAAAAGGTTATACTAAAGTTCACCCACACAGTTCGCCGGTATGTTTAGGTCCCATGTAATAAGGGGCGAGCCGAGTTGCAGACTATAGCTTAAGTCCTCTCAATTGGAGGGGAGACCGGTGCCCAGCATTGGAACAGTATATAGGTTGATGATGGGCATGAATCCAAACTTAGAGCTCCTACTGAGAATTTATACTAAAAAACTTTACTGGACTTCGAACACAGGTCTTCAAACGTCCTCAAGCAATTGCAAGAGATTTTTTCAAAAAGTTAACGTTTCCAGGTATTTCCCTTCTATTATAAACTAGCAACCCGCCCCCGCTTCGCACGGGTGCAATGTACTAATAAAATACATGTATTATACATATAAACCTTCCTCTTCAATCACTCTATCTATTAAAAAAAACCGCATCAAAATCCGTTGCGTAGTTTTAAAGATTTAAGCATACATAGGGATAAAGGGACAGAGAAAGCGACTTTGTTTTATACTATGTAGTGATGATGATAAACAGGGTGAAACACTGATACTTTAATAATATTTAGTTTTAGGATCAATGATCACTGAAAGAAAGAAAGAAAAGAAAGAAAGAAATCCAGGTTTAATATATTTTCCAAGGTATTTATTCTCGTATCAAAATTACTTTTTATACTTACCTAAGAAGAAGCTAAAATAAATGTAACGTATTTCCTCTTCGCGCCAACCCTAAGTGTGTTCCAGGGGTCGGGCATCCGTGGCCCGCCATGCTTATTTCACAGTAATCGTTTAATTGTAGACCCTTAACAAGTCGACTATCAACCGCTTGCACCAGCCACCATCGAAATAAAGAAGAATAATTGTATACCTAATCATATTCTTATTCATCGATGGTGGTGAAGAGTAGATTTTTCGTAAGAGGGAATCCGAAGGAAATAATGCTGGCCAGCATCAGTTTCTCGAGATTCCTTACTCAATACTCAATACTTTATTGCATTCCATAATGTGTACATTAGTTGGTAGGTATGTTAAACATTGGATCAATTATGAACCCTGTCGGGCACAGCAAAAATATTTTTAATAGGAGAGAGGATGAAGGCGCTCTCTGTCAAATAAAATAATATTAAATTAACTAATTAATGGCCTTGATCATAAAATTACAGAACAAACACAGCCTAACTGAATTACACGACCAAAACTAAATGGGATGTTTTACCGACAGTGTCAGTGTTTAAAAGGGAATGTAACAAAACGATGAGTCGCCAATCTAATATATAAAATTCTCGTGTCACAGTTTTCGTTGCCATACTCCTCCGAAACGGCTAGACCGATTTTGATGAATTTTTTTGTGCTTATCGGGGAGGTCTGAGAATAGGCCAACATCTATTTTTCATACCCCTAAATTATTATTTTTTATGGCAAAACAACGTTTGCGGGGTCAGCTAGTATACTATATCAGCCAGTGAATAATTGCATAGCGTTTCTTTGCGAATCTTGTTTATAGGTTTTTTGTTAAGAGGCATCTATTATTTGATGCACGGCCTCTAGGTACTTATTTAGTTACGGGTACGGGTTTTTGGGTTAGGCAGAGGTGTACCTACTAGTGTACACCCACATTTCGCCGGTATGTGTCAGTCCCATTGTAGAAAGTTAGTGTTCGGCGCTATGGTGACCTAACACTCCTTTCTCGTATTGATAGTGTGGTTTAGGGTAAAAGTCAAAGTCTCGAATTACAAGGTAAATAGCTATATTAATTCACTACTAAACTTAATAACACAAAATGGTAAAAATGGTAAACTATGACTAATGTACTGGTAAAATGGTTATGGTTTTAGAACGTGGTGTCTCTGATGAGATCTAGACGCGAACTGGCCCACATTTTGGTGGACGAGCAAATGTACATACTTGCGTTCGATGCAATTATGCATTTTTGCTGTGTTCGATCAAACTCGAACACCCATGTAATAGAGGGCGGGCCTATTGCCATTAACCGATCATATCCAAACGCCGAGCTGCTACTGCATATTACATAGAAAATCCCAATAACCTTTGCTGGAATCGAACCCAGTTTCTACCTCTAGCGTAGCAATCGCGTTTACGACCACTAGACTAATGATCTATTCATCTTACTCAATATTAATCTTGTAACGAAGTACCTGTGAAAGGACAATATATAAAAAGTAAACGCCACAAATAATCTGGCGGCAAAACAGCAAACGCAATAAACAATACATAAAGCTTAAAGTCAGGTACGAGCACGTATCTGAAATGTAAATCTGTTCTAAATTCAATACCTTCCACTTAATAAGTATTTTGCATAACTGCATATCTGGTCGCAATGAGTGCACATTTGTTGATAAATATTGAAATTTGCGTTGATTTCCATTACGGACCACACACGGCGCGGCGTGTTCGACCTGCGAGAGCGCGATATTTGCTCATATTAATACTTGACATGTGTCAACGATGCACAATCTCCTTTATCTCCTCAACAAAGAATTCGATTAATCCTTGATTAAAATAATTAGCCATTCGCTATGCATCTCGGAGAGCCCACTTGCGGCGCGCGCGTTGACAGTGAACAGAGCTCACCGGCCGGCGGCGACCACCACCCGAACCAATGCGAAAAATTAATGAGATAAAAATCAATTATAAATACGCTGACATAAACTTTCAATTGAAGTCATAGCCCGAAACTTTACCGCTTATTATAATGCCCTTTAAACAACAACCGTGATAAGTGCGGTTGCGGTACAAAATTAAAAAGCATTTTTGGTTTTCGAGTTTCGTATAATAACTTTCATAATAAAGTATTTTATTGACTTTGTTTAACTTTTTTATTATATATTATAATAAAACTAGCTGTTGCCCGCGGTTTCATCCGCATTCCAAAAGGCTTTTTGGGATAAAACTTCTTAAACCCTCGTCCCATCCCAAAGTCTAATCTATCTCTGTACCAAATTTGATCAAAATCATTTCAGCGTTTTTGGCGTGAAAGCGTAACAGACGGACAGTATATAACTAAAATTATAAATGCGAGAGTAACTCTGTCTGTCTGTTTATATAAGTAGTATATATTATACTTATACACTACACTACTAATGGATACCGTTACGCCTGTATTCCCCGAAAGGTTAGGCAGAGGTTTACCTCTGTACATCCAAAATTCAGCGGTCCCGTGTAGGGGGAGCATATTGCCATTATTTATTATAGCGACCCGCCCCGACATCGCACGAGTGCAATGTACGTGATACTCATGTGATAGGTACCTATGATACTCACAAATAATGTGGCTTTCTATTGGTAAAAGAATTTTCCAAATCGGGTCTGTCGATCCAGAGATTACCCCCTACAACCTCACAAACTTTACCTCTTTATAATATTAGTACACATTAATATATTTTTTATATAAGTACTTACTATAAGTACTTACATATAATAACAATATGTATGTGTAAACCCAGCCGGTACTCGGTAGTAATAGAATGCAATGAAAAATCGTTATTGGTTACCATAAATATTGATAACGTAACCATTAGCAGTCTCGGTCACAGGCTCAATATAATTATCCTTCGATTAAGATTCAGTGATAAAGGTTATTAAAAAATTAAGTATTGATATTCGACACCCTGTTTATTGTACAATTTTTAAAATTCTGCCAATGAGATTCCTTAAAGAGACAATATTGGATATACAATCCTCTTGGCCTATTCTCAACTATGCCGTATCTGGGTAAGACTGGAAGCCGACCCCGACTTCCAGTCTAACCCAGATACGGCAGCAAATTACACGAAGCGTCTGCCAGCAACCCAATTATACCAATACCCTAGGAATATACTGGTTGCTAGCGTTTTTAGGCTTCTGATACCTACTGCTAAAGATTATTATAGGTGTTCAAATGACAACGGGGACCGACGCGTTTACGGTCTCGATGTATTAAGAATGGTCACTCATCCACAGACGGACTTAGCAATAACTGCCCCTATAAAACATATATTTGTTGCTAGGATAAATTGGGCAGCCTGCCCATGTTACAATGGGATAGACTTGTCGTGAAGACGTGCCGTCAATACACCCAGGTACAGACGCCAGCAGGTCAAGCTATCCAAAACTGTCAAATTTTCCCAATTGAATATTAACCTTATTGTTTTGAATTTAGGTTAAAAATCAATCAAAGAAATTTGATAAATTGTGATAGCTTGATGTGCTGGCCTCTGTTCATCAATTCAGAAAAGTAAGATCGTATAAGGGCCCCGGCGTGGGCGCCCGAGAACAGAATTGACTGCAGAGCTGGATACCGGCCCAGGGTCGCTTAGGGGGCTCCGAGAAAAATAAGTATTTTTTTGGGAGAAGGTAGTAGCGAGATGAGTAGCTAGGTACCTCAAGAGTCCCATTGTCTAGAGGCCCTACATGGCTTAAGCCAGCCCTGCTTGACGGGTGAATAAAATGAAACTTCAAAGCCTTAAACTTTTGAGTCAAAAAAATTACATTGTCAAGAATTATGACGACAGGACACTCGAATGTATACGAAATCGATTGTCGCTATCATAAGTATAATATTATCGAGGTTTTTTAACACGTCCTCAAAATATTTGATTATATATTATCTCGAAGCAGGGCTTTACAGCTGTACATTATGTCGTTAATAAATGGCATAGGTTATTTTAGGCGTTGTTTATATAGGTAGGTTCTCCAACATGTACCTACCATAGGTTCCTACATATACCACTTGTACTTTCACAAGTTGTACAAAAGGTCTTGGTAAACTAAATTAGATACGTACTTCTACTACAATTATCTATAAAAAAAGTGATCAGCAAAACCTTCACCTAATTGTTCAATTTGTCATAGGTATTATTACTCTAGCAGATACAATAACTATAAATAATGAATAATTTCCAAGGAAAGGTATCTGCTACAATTCGAGGATAATGAATTCATACCAGAGCAATGTGGCATTGATAGCTCCCAAGGTGCCTACTTACAAGGTGCCATCTTAGATAGATGAATGATGAATGAGATCTATTTCTGCAAATAGATCTTATAAAGACACTTTTACAAGCCAATGTATTACATCTATTTTTTTTTAAGATAGATCAATCCGGCATTTCTTAACAGATGTCCTCTGAGAAGAACAACCGAAACACAACTCAGAGGACCATAGTATCTCGCTTTTAAAGTACAGACAGCATATTTAGTAAACATGACTGTGTGTCATGCAGGGCAATGTCTGAAATGGCTTTTGAAGAAAGAGCCATAGCGAGATAATTTATATATCTTCTAAATAGTTGTCACATAAGTAGGTTGTATAAAATGTTGGATGTAAGTGTGCAATTTATTATCTTGGGTGGTAATACCTCTACCTGCACCACTCCTGGGAAAATATCGTAAAAATATCATTATCAAAAAGGGTGGCGAAAGTGTAGAAAAGTAAATCGTGGTTCCCATGCACCGGTGTCGGCCGGTGCACTGACTGGGCGATCGCATTTCTCCCACGCTTACGGTTTACCTAGTTAAGGCGAATACTACTATGTTACAATATGTCTTGTAAGCTTCAGTTTTGATAATTATGTGGAAGTGATTATTGAGTGATTATTATTAGATCAGTTTTTTGGGATAACAAAAAAAGCAATGTTTTAATACTGTCACATCAATCGAACGAGTTGTCATTAGTGCAAGTATTCTGGGCGCGTTGGTTGTAGTTGAGTTTAATCTTAATTAAGTATTTTATTGTATTGCGTATTTTATTAAAAATGCCTTATTGCAACTTAAAGACCGTCAGAACGTTTGTAATAAGTAATTCAAACATATACGTTTCTTTTTCTTTTTAGAATATTTTTTTTGCTCACAGAAGCGAGGCGTAATTTGTAATACAAATCAATAAATTCTGTTTCACTAGGTATACTTGCTTGGTTCATATTGAACTTACCCTTAACACAACTCCATTGAGTGGAGCACTGAGGGAGCAAAAAGCTTTCATTGATTGATCCTTTCACTCCATTTGCTATGGTTTTATAACACTGATTCCCATAAAAACCCTACACATGCCTTACAAAAATCATTCTATCTGTACTTGCAATATTATCGATAGGTACACAGCACGAACTCTTGGTCGAAAACAGGCCAATCCGTGCCAATATCATGATGACTATTATGAGTGCCGTGTTTTATGTGACTATAAAAAAGAAATACTAACTGGAACCAGGAATTTAGAACTATATTTGTAGCACATTAATTTGATAAACTTAAAGAGATTATATTATTTTGTTAAGTGTCGACTTGATGTTCATTTAATTAATAAAAACAAAGGGGTAAATTTTCACTCAGTGCTCTCTGTGAAAAAAAATTACATAAAAAATAATTTGTAAATAGTAATAGAGTACCTACCTCGAGATCGAGACCTTACGACGACCTGTACGACTTGACAGTCCATTTCAATGGTCATATCACTAAGCTATCAATGCTTCTCAGACAGCTAAGTTATTGCTATTTTTTGCGACTATAGTAGGTACCACTGCGATCGTAATTGATCTGCTGTGATCGCCACTTCAACTTTATTTAGAGTTCATAGTAGTAGGCAGTAGGTACTTTTAAATTATCTTTGAAGACGTATTTTATTTTTATAAAAGCAACATAAAGAAGACATCATCATCAGATCCCATCTTAATAAAGAATCAACCATCAATTTCAGCCTATTAACTGTTAACAGTATTTTCATGCAAAGTTAAGATTTACACATGAGCTCTGAGCTCACTTTATTAATACCAAAAATAAGTAGGTAGACAGCTTTTATATGCGTCTTCATCTTGCTTGATGAGGGTAATCATAATTTAATTTAATAGTGCCCGCCACTTTACTTTTTCGGTAAGTGAATATGCACCGCCAATTATCTGCCTAGTAATGAAAATGACGTTAATTCAGTAGTTATTAATCGTGCCTACCTGTATATTGTAAGTCAGTATTATCATAAAGTTGAGTGTTGCTTCAGTTTAACTTCTTGTTCCCCAGATCCCTCAAGCAACAAATTACAGACACGATAAGAAGTCAAAGTACCCGATGCAACTTATTAAATGTATACAACTACTTGTCGTCCAAAATGTCTAAATTTCTCGCTGCCTAAATTTACTGAAAACTAAAAATCTTCGGCTTGTTTTGATCCCATATCGATAAGATACCGATTATAATCATACTTACTTCAAACAAAAATATGAATAAATAAATTAATATTAAATAAATTAATTTAGGAGTAACAAAACAGACGGCATGTATGTAATGTCATCATCGTTAAAATATCCTTAATGCTCCTCATTTAGTCCTTCATAAAAAAGGCAGTTCCTATTTAACTGACCATTTTTATTTACTAAGCACGAAGCAACATTATCATTCATTCGAGAAATAGCACCCATTATGTGGCAGCAACGCGTTATGAGTACGACATGCCAAGCCAACGTAGATATAACGACTTGCCGGTACACTACTTTGATCAATATTCGACTTTTTCACAAGTTGGAAATTGTTTTGGTTTTCATTAATGAGACAACATTGTTGAGTCGTAGGTACTTGAGTAGGTAATAGTTCGTATACCGTAATCATCTCCCGGCGGGTATAAATGAGTAGGTTAGCTTCGTATTTGGTTAATCTTACAATAGTATTGTCAGATCTGAGGTCAGATTTTCCTACCTACTTATCACAAGTAGGTAGGTAAGTACCAACTAATTTATTCTAAATAAAAAAAAAATTGCCATTCGCTTCGTCTAGACATTCAATACAAATTGTTATTAGGTATTAGCCACTGGGACTGTTCAAGCTAAATAAGAAGTTTATCTACAAAGTTTGTAATGTAAGTGACGGCATAGTGCTGGCTGAATATGTCATTTTGAAATGGTTGCTAGGCAACAATTCTGGTAATAATAACAAAAAAACAAGAGAAATGTTTAGCAATAAAATATTGTAATACGGTCAAATTTATTATATATTATTAGTTCAACGGCCCTGCTTCGTTTTATTCAGACCATCCCAAACATTGGTCATTCGAGCCGGATGTTATCGGTTATATTAGTGGGAACACTAAAAGACTTCTAGGATCGTTTCTCAGATGTAGGAAGGGTTTTCCTCGTAGAGGAAAATATCATCAGGAGTCGTCGAGTGAGACGTCATCAGCCTACGCTGAGAACGGGAAGTTCTACAGAGGGCTGACAAAACAGGGTCGGTAAAGAGAGTGTGACAAGGACAAACTGTGAGTACAATTGTTATAAATTAACTGAAGAAAATAGTTAAATTCTGAAAAAGAATTTAATTTGGAATGGAAAAGTACGCCAATTTGCAAGTAAATTTAAAGGCGACTATAGAAAAGTCTAGAGTTAATTTCAAGAAGACACCGAAAGATCGCTTATCTTATCAATATATAGAAGCGAGATTAGAGAAATTAGAACTAGATTGGAAGGCGTTTTGTAAAAATCATTTCGAAATATTGGAATTGGATACAGCAACTTTAAAATCTCTAGAATGTATTACATGTGATGTATATGAAGCAGCAGAGGAAGCTTACATTACCTATAAGTCGGAACTCAAGATTGCATTATGTAATCATTCACCGCCAGTAATTTCACCATCAGCAGCTAAGAATACACAAGAAGGCTCCGACTCATCATCATGTGGTGCTTCTATAAGACTACCTAAAATAGTAATACCAGTATTTTCAGGAAAATATTCTGAGTGGACAACATTTCGTGATTTATTTATTTCTTTAGTACACAGTAATAAGTCTTTAGATTCAGTTCAAAAGTTGCATTATTTAAAGGGCTATCTTAAAGGAGAGGCAGAGCAGCTGATTAAATTTGTACCTATAACAGCAGCAAATTATAGCCAATGTTGGTTAAAGTTAGAGTCCAGATATAATAACAAAAGATACTTATCTAATTGTATTTTGAAAAGATTATTCAGCCAACGTAATTCAAATGTAGAGTCGGCTACAGCCCTAAAAGAATTGTTAGACACTACAACTGAATGTCTAGATGCATTGAAAAATTTGGATATTGATGTAAGTACTTGGGATATAATTGTAATTCACATTGTTATATATAAACTAGACTTTGAAACACGAAAACAATGGGAATTACATGTTACGAGTGACAGCTCAAATGAGCTGCCGTCTTTTAAACAATTTTCTATGTTCATTGAAAGTCGGTTTCGAGCATTAGAGTTTATTCAGCCCAAAATTAAACCATTTCAACAAAGTAGTGCACACATCAACAAACCAAATGTTTTACATGTATCAACTAATTATAGTATTAAATGTGAATATTGTTCAGATGACCACAAGTTATGTTTCTGTAAGCAGTTTGCAAAAATAGATTATGACCAAAGGCACGACTTTGTGACTAAAAGGCACATTTGTTTTAATTGTTTGGGAGCGAATCATTCTGTTAAACAATGTCAAAAAGCCACTAATTGTCGTATTTGCAATCGTCGCCATCATTCACTTCTGCACCCAAGCAATAGTTTATTCGAACCAATACCTGGTACACAACAAGAAAATAAACAGATCAATCAGGAAACAAAGGTCAAGTCGTTAGTACAATCGGTGGAGTCAACCTCAGCCGACGCTACACCAGTTGTATCATGTTTTTCGACTGGAAAGGTGAAAAGTCAAGTATTGTTAGCTACTGCGCTAATTAACGCCCAATCGAAATACGGAGACAAACAAGTTATCAGAGCTTTGATTGATCAAGGCTCACAAGCTTCTTTTGTCACAGAAGCTACAGTGCAAAGCTTAGGCTTACGAAAGGTCCCAGCAAGGGGAATTATTTCAGGAATTGGAGGAGATAGCAAGGTCACCTCTAATTCCACAGTTGCTTTAAAAATTCAATCCAGAATGGATCCAAGTTTTGAAATTATGGTCAGAGCTTATGTTTTAAAATCAATTACCACTCTTTTGCCAGTTATTTAAATAACTAGGCTAATAGATTTGGACTTACATTCAATTTCGTTAGCTGATCCCCAGTATGACACTCCCAATAAAATAAACATTTTATTAGGGGCGGAGATTTACAGCCAAATTATACAACAAGGTGTTCTTAAAGGACCACCTGGTACACCTATTGCCCAGTTCACTACGCTTGGGTGGATTTTATCTGGTGTCATATCTACTGAATGCCCAGATACATCCAGATTAGTAGTTATGAATGCCACAACAAACGAAGATGAGATTTTAAAACAGTTTTGGGAGTTGGAATCAGATCATTCTTCAATTTCACATAAAATGCTAACTGAAGAAGAACAGAAATGTGAAGAATCTTTTAAGGCTACTACTCGTAGAACTTCCGAAGGTCGTTACGTGGTTCGCTTACCTTTTAGGGATGTCGATCCTTTGTGCAGGTATGGCAGATCTCGTGATATTGCTGTAAACAGATTAAAGTCATTGGAAAGAAGATTAGATAAAGATGCTGAAATGAAAAGAAGTTATACTAAGGTTATAAAAGAATATTTACAATTAGGTCACATGTTTCCTGTTCCAGAGAATGACATCAAGCAGTCTACAGCTGTTTACCTTCCTCATCACGCGGTGGTACGAGAAGATAAATCTACTACCAAAGTAAGAGTAGTTTTTGATGCATCGTGCAAGGGAATAAACGGAGTATCATTAAATGACACATTAATGATTGGTCCAAAATTGCAACCAGAGTTACGTCACCTTATTATCAGATGGAGAGTTCACCCTATTTGTTTAGTAGCTGATATCGTAAAAATGTATCGGCAAGTAAGAATTCACGACGACGATGCAGTATTCCAGCGAATACTATGGAGAGATAAGCCTGAGGATAAAATACAAGATTACGAGATGGTTACTGTAACATTTGGAACGGCTTCAGCACCATATTTGGCTGTGAAGGCACTCCAACAAGTAGCTATTGATGAAGGAGATAAGTGTCCAGATGTTGCTAGAAAGGTTCAAGACGACTTTTATATGGATGATTTAATGAGTGGCTGTGAGACAGTCGAACAAGGTATAGAATTATTTAAAGAAATGAATACGCTGCTTCGTAAAGGTGGATTCGAATTACAAAAATGGACCAGTAATAATGAGAAAATACTCAAGGAAATAAATACTGTATATAAAGAGAAAGAAGGGAGGGAATATTCTCTGGAAATGGAACAAAATAAAGAAATAAAACTGGATGATATTACAAAAATACTAGGTCTTACCTGGAACCGTAGTGAAGATATATTTCAATACTCGATAAAGCTTATGAAGACGTCAGGACCTGAAACAAAAAGAACAGTTATATCTAATATTTCACGATTATTTGACCCATTGGGTTGGTTAGCACCAGCACTTATAACCGCTAAGATATTTATACAAAAGCTATGGCTAGCTGGAATAAGCTGGGATGAAGAAATTCCAAGGCAATTATTAAATGAATGGGTTACTTACTGTAGTGAGCTGTCACAACTCACAGATTTTGAAATTCCTAGATGGCTTGGAATAAGGTCAAGTGATACTGCAGTAGAATTGCATGGGTTTTCTGATGCTTCCAAGGTTGCTTATGCAGCAGCAATTTATATACGAATCGTTGATATCACTGGAAATGTTCATGTATCACTTGTTACAGCTAAAACACGTGTTGCACCAATAAAACAAGTAAGCATACCGCGTCTTGAGCTATGTGGTGCAGTACTAGTAACGCGTTTGCTAGTTGAGATGGCAGAAGTTTTAAATATACACAAGAACAACTTGCGAGCATGGACAGACTCAACGGTTGTGCTCGCATGGTTAAATAAACATCCCAGTTACTGGAAGACCTTTGTAGCAAATAGAGTGTCTGAAATTCTTACTACTTTGGACGCATTTCAATGGGCACATATTCCATCTAATCAAAACCCTGCTGATTGTGCATCAAGGGGGATTAGACCTGTAGAGATAATAAAAAATAAGCTGTGGCTACAAGGGCCTGATATGTTACATGAAAAGGTTATTGCTTACCCAAAACTAAAGGATTTAGAAACTAAAGTAGAAAGTTCAATACAGACGCACTGTTCCACTATAAACAATCCTTTATGGAACAGATATTCATCCCTTACAAAACTAGTGAGAATTATAGCTTACTGTAGACGTTTTTTAAACTATAAAACGGATACTCTACGTTCAAAATACTTAAGTTACGAAGAGATCGCTGAATCACTAAATTGCTGTATTAGGCAATGCCAAATAGAAGAATTTCAAGTAGAGTACATAGAAATAAAACAGAAGGGTGAAGTTAAGACAAAACATAGTAAAATTAGAACACTTAACCCATACATCGACGAAAAAGGTATACTTAGAGCTGGCGGTAGACTTCAAAAAGTTCAGCTAGATGAATCAATCAAGCATCCAATATTGCTGCCCCATCGATCACATTTAACCCAATTGATTATTGCAGATGCTCACATTAAGACCATGCATGGAGGACCTAGGCTCATGTTGATCTATATACGTTCAGCGTATTGGATAGTTGGTGTTAAAAATTTAGTAAAGCAGCAGGTTCGCCAATGTGTTACATGTGTGAAAAACAGTGTCCCTGTAAAGAATCAAATGATGGGATCACTTCCATCAGTTCGTGGAACCCCTTCCAGACCGTTTTAACACAGTGGAGTCGATTACGCTGGTCCTATAAACATAAGAACATCCAAGGGACGTGGAAATCGTTCATACAAAGGATATATCTGTCTATTTATATGTATGGCGACACGAGCTATACATTTAGAAATAGTTAGTGATTTAACTTCTTCAGGGTTCATAGCAGCATTTAGACGATTTGTGTCCCGACGAGGTCATTGCTCAGATTTATGGAGTGATAATGGCACAAATTTTATTGGGGCATCCAAAGAATTAAGGGATCTACTTAAATTACAAAGGTCAACTCTGAGTGATGAAATTGCAGAAAGTTTAGCTACCATAGGAACAACTTGGCACTTTATTCCAGCCCATGCACCTCATTTCGGAGGTCTGTGGGAAGCAGGAATCAAGTCTACCAAATTTCACCTCAAAAGAGTCATAGGTGATTCCACTCTCACATATGAGGAGATGGCTACTCTCTTAACTCAAGTGGAGGCATGCTTGAACTCTCGGCCACTATCGCTTGTTGAAGGAACAGACCAAGAGGAGGTAATGCCATTGACTCCGGGTCATTTTTTAATAGGAGGGCCTTTATTAACCGTACCTGATTCAAATTATGAAACCAGCCCTCTTAGTAACTTGAAAAGATGGCAATTAGTTCAAAGAATGTTGCAGATTTTTTGGCGAAGATGGACTCAAGAATATCTGACACATTTCATTCATAGATACAAATGGAATAAACAAGTACCTGAACCACAGGTTGGAGATGTTGTTTTGATTAAAGAAAACGACTTGCCACCGGCTAAGTGGCTTCTTGGCAGAGTTACTGAAAAACACCCAGGCAGGGACAGCATAACTAGAGTTGTAACATTAAAATGTAAAAATTCATATATTAAACGACCGACATCGAAGTTGCGCATTTTACCTGTGGCAAAATGATTAGTTTTTATTTAGTTATTCTTTGTAAAGTCAGTTTTTAGTTTTTGTAATTTATAATTTTAGTTCTGAACTATAAGAAAGTAGTATAGGTCAATTTAATTTAATTTGTCATGGTGGGCGGTCACTATGGAGGAAAAGGGTCATGGTGGGCAGCCACTGTTAAGGACCAAGGTCCTTGGTGGGCGGTATGTTCAAGCTAAATAAGAAGTTTATCTACAAAGTTTGTAATGTAAGTGACGGCATAGTGCTGGCTGAATATGTCATTTTGAAATGGTTGCTAGGCAACAATTCTGGTAATAATAACAAAAAAACAAGAGAAATGTTTAGCAATAAAATATTGTAATACGGTCAAAATTATTATATATTATTAGTTCAACGGCCCTGCTTCGTTTTATTCAGACCATCCCAAACAGGGACTTTATTGATTACAACATCGTACACTTTTATCATTAGTGTGAATGTATCTATGTATCCAATCCATAGCACGTGCTACAAAATAATAATTATATAAAATGTTAATCTAAGTTAACATTTATAATAGGTATCAATAATTTATGATAAGGTCATGAATATGCATAATAGTATAATCGACAACGATTTGGGATAACTTTAATGAATATAATATTACTTGCAAAAAAACTATTCAAATACTAACGTATTCTCAACCCTTCAGTTGAGAAGAACAAAAGCTATCGATTCGCGTCAATATCGAAGTCATGAATATGCAAAAATAACAATTAGGTAGAATAGATAATCAATATTGGTTTTGATCTTGAATTTTAGTCGAGTCATTTAGCATCATTAATCTCTACGTAGTGAAGTGACATAGAATTGAACTTTGCACACACAAAGAGGAAGGGTTAGGCAAGCATAACACCTGCGTGGTTGTGAAAAAATGTATGAGAAAAATTAGTAACGGTATTAGTAGGATAGGACACAATAACATTGATAGGTATTTAGGTAAAGTGGGGTGTCAGGGTACCTACTTGGCGAATGTCACGAATACCATTGACATAATTATAGTACCTACCTATATATACCTATAAACTAAAACGTGGTGACGCAAAACATTGAGGTTGGTTTTCATCGGTAGGTCGCTCTTTTCGGAGCGGAGTCCGGCAGACCCCACCGCTTCTAGTGCATAAAGCATTTCCAACCCAGTCACCAAAAAAAAAAGTTATGTAGGTGCCTGAGGGCCACGGTCGGACAACCTCCTCGTGCTTCATGGCTATCAGTCCTTTCGGGATACGTCCTTGGGGAAACCGTTCCTCAAGTATGTATCATAGTTCCAGTTGCCCAGGGTGCATCAGGCTTTATAACTACCGAGTCATGAAGTGCACCCTGGGCAACTCGAGCAGAAACTATTCCTGGCTTTTGTTTGGGGGAGCAGTGGGAATTCGTTCTCACCTGCTACCACCGTACAAGTGGAAAGGTGATGGTTCGGGGGCGGTGGACGCGGGGACATCCGTCGCTCCCCCTTAAGGACCCGAGGCAGCGGCGCGCATCTCTAAGGCGGTGGGGGGTAGTCTACGCCCCCCTGTAAAACCAAGGAGGTGAGCCGCGGAGGAATGCTATGTTCCCATAGCGCCCGACGCGACGCAGCAGGTGCGAGAAGGAACACCGTGTGGTTTTTAGTCGGTAGGTCAACCACTCTGGGTGGAGTCCGACACGTCCCGCCGCCTCCCCGGGTTGCGGAAGTCCATGAGGATTTTCCACACGCTAAGCAAAAAAAAAGTCCCCGTCGTCTGCCTTATAGTTGACCAATAAATTACAATTATTTAAGATCCCAGTATGAATTATTGTTGTCAGTAATCTCATTTGTGTATGTACCTATTTATATTGTTTGTGTATTTAGTAGATATGTTAGTACATATATATGATAGATTTAGATATAAGTGATTTGATTGTTTAAACTGTAAGCCTAAGCTTATATTTCATAAATAGAAATTAATGAATGTGTTGTTACTGTTTTATTACTTTATAGCATTTCCTCACAAAACTGCTTACATTGGGCTTGCATCAACAGCATAATCAATGGGGTGTCGTTGTGTACCTAAGAATTTGTATAAAAATAAAAAGCGTTTTAAAAAAGCAGTCAAGTTTTATTTTTAAAAATCCTTGACAATAATAAAATATAGTAATAGCAGTTCATAAATCATCAAATGCACAATTCTTTAAGAATATACTGCAATATATTGTTATTCAAAGGCGGATATTTGTAACATCCTTTAACAATAAATGCATTTCTAATACCCTATCAGTACATTCAAAAATCACAAGGTAAAAATACAACAAGAAAATTAGACAAAACAAAAAGATCTTAAAATAACAGAACACAACAATGATAATATCATATCGAACCACTGAACTAAAGTTATTACAAATGTTTTATGTACTTTACTAAACAAAACCGAACCGTGATTTTGTATATCACAGTTCTTTTAGTTTGATCACAACTGTAAAGTTACAGCTTTTGAGAAAAATAGGGGAAAATGCAGCCTCATAATTTATGCAATGTCTGACTAAAGTTTAGACATCCAATCTTGCAATGTTTTGATGTCTGCAGGTGTGTCGTCATCGCCGGTGTTGGCTGAACTCTCGGCGATATCGACGCGACAGTTGAGGTGGGAAAACTCGAAGTCCTTGCCGATCTTGCCGAGGTAGGCAGCGTTGTTGCCCTGAGAAGGATCCACTGACTGCAGCTGACTGGATTTAGTAATGCGCACTAGGTTTCTGGAAAATAATTTTATTGATTGAAATATTCATAGTGAATATAGTTTTTCATTGAAAAAGCTTAAAACAACTGCTTACACTCATACATTTACATTTACGTTCATATTATTACTTTTTCCCATAGGGGTATTGATATAGATTTTATTTCTTAGTTGTCGTTGTTGAGTAACATGCACACATTTCTGAAGGACCCCACCAATAAGGTTGGTGTAAGTCTTTCTAATGTGTCCCCTCCTCCCATTGTTCCACTGACATTCGCCTTATATATTCCTGTTCTTAGTCAGCTTTCATTCATTCAATCACATTCCCCAAACACACCTTTGCATATAATTTCTCAATTCCTGTCTCTACATCGTCTTTTATGTGTAGTATCACTCTATTTCTCAACCTATCAAATACTTACATCTCCTTCTCTAACAAACTCTTGATGACCTGGCTGCCCTTAGCTAACGGCTGATCCTGTTTGTTGCATAGGATCAGTAGTGGGGGATTGTAGCTCTGCAACACTGGGTCTGACAGCACTGTATACAAGTACCTAGAATAAGCATTCATAATAGTTAATATAAAACTTACTATAGATAATAAGATACAGTTCTGTCTTTTCCATAAGGCCACAAAACTCTGTAATATCCAAAGGTTGCTGGCTGCCTAAGACAGCCCTGATGAAGTAACATTAAAACACATAAAAAATATGGGTGAGAGCTATTTGAAATCGGATTTAACATATAATTTAAAAAAACATGTGAATATTATGATTAACTGCCAATATTAAGGAATGTATTATGGCTACACATGGCCAACATTACTTTTCAGCCTCTAGGATGATGCTGCAGTCACTTTTTTGGTGTGCTTAGCAATATAGAGATCTATGCTTGCATTGGATACAGATTTATCAACTACAAATTAGTTCATGATTAACTGAATATAATAAATTCTCCACTACCAATATGAATCAGCTAGTAAATTAAATTATAAGTAATAAAACAATGTGAACACTTACTCAGCCACATCTCTGATCTCTTTTTGTATAGTAACAGAATCAATTACATATACAATAGCTTTAGCACTGTTCTTGTATTGATCAAAGAATTTGTTACGCAGTCTCTCCTGACCAGGCAAGTCCACTATTTTTAATGAATCCTAAAAAGGAAACAAAATATATTGATGTTATTAAATTGTGTTGATTTTGTTAATATTGAAGAAAAGCAATTCATAAAGCTCAAAATTCTATCTCCTCATCATCAGCATTATCAGCATTTATCAGCCCACTGCAGGGTATGCAACCTCCTCCCCTTTATGCCATTCTATCCCTTGACATCATTCAATTCCCAGTTTTATTAAAACATCAGATTTGCCTTGTAATAATTATATAGCAAAAATCTTTAGTTTGAGTGCTATTTGAGGTTAAATAGCATTCAATCTGCAGACTTACGATTGTTTGACTAGTCAAACAATCGCCATAAGCACTCTAGAGTGCTTATGGCTATGGGCAGAGGTACTCAGATCCCACAGTAACAGTTAAAATGCAAACTTAATACCTTTATTCTGAATTAGTAAGAAGCATTCAAGCCAAAAGTTAGCCGAGCCTTTTCCCACCTATGTTGGGGTTGGCTTTCAGTATCACCAGATGTGGCTGAATATCAGTATTTTACAGGAAGTTAGTAAAACTACATAACATAGTAAATGCCTGGTTCATTAGAGCATCCATTACCAAAATTACTTACACTGGATGTAAGATATTCTTCAACATTTTCTTTCATTGAAGTAAATGTTTGTCTGTATTGAGAGTATGCCAGTCTTACAAACAACAGTGTTTTACCAGAGTCCGAGAGACCCATAAACAACACAGATTTACGAAGTTGCCGCCTTCTTGAAAAAAACCACCAGAACACTGAAACATTACAGTGCAAAGTTATTTTTTTAATTAATATATACAAACCCTATCCCCTCGAACTCAACAGCCAGCTAAATAAAAAAGTATGGACCGAAACAGTATAATACACGTGGAATTTATGCTTCCATTGCAATGTTGGCACACTTTCCCTGCTATGATTGTAAGAAGGAAGACACCAAGAAGTAAAATAATCATCAGTGACAATGTAATACAAGGTGTTCCGCTAACGTTAACAGTTATTTAATGATTGTCCAGTGATTATTCAGTCCGTAAAAAAAAAAAAATTTAGATCGACTCACCCAAAGTAAAAAGAAGGACTATTAAGCTCAGTAAGGTTATGTACCGAGGATCATTTAACATAGGTTCTGTATGAATCTTTTCCTTTATTACTTCGGACTCCATGACTGAAAAATAAACAAGCTAGCTAAGATAAAATTATCTTCGTAACGTATTAAATTTATAATTCTCTCCAAATGGCGACTCAAGTTCAAGTCCAACACACACAACTTTGACATATGGGGATGTAGTTGACATTTACTTATATTGTTATTATTTATAGTCGACTAATATAATAGTTTGTATGTTGGAAATTATTTTAATAGATTAATTTTGGCTTTAATACCCTGCAATATACATACGGCAAATAAATAAAAGTAAGTACCATAATATTGTAGTGGTACTTTAATATTGCTTTTGGGCGCCGGACCCGTGCCATTCATGGGTCAGCTCAAATTAGCTGTCTCCTGTCCTGTCGATCGCTATCTGTTTGTCAGTCACAGTCACCACCTCACCACGCACCAGTCACCACTCACTTGCGACACACGGTGTAAAGCCTCCTCTACACAATCGGCCATGATTGACACTCGTTGATCGTCTGTGATCGGCAAGGTAATCGTCACGGTCATTGTGCAACCATCCACAAACACGATCGTCCGTGATCATTTATTGAGCGGCAACTAAGCCTTCAAGAGGGACGTGGAGGTTATAGCTATAACTGCAGAGCTACCATTAATTTTATTTATGTTTAGGTTTCCTTATTACTGGGTGGTTCTGATATATAGTTCTATGAACTTGAATGTCTTCATTTGACCACCCAGTGGCCATTGTTCTGCACTCCCACTAACTTGTATTTTAAAACAAAAAAACGACGCGACGTACGGACGGTGAATGAATGACCGGCGATCGTGTGGGCACGCGCATCCAACTACAACTTCAAGATTCCCTTTGATGCGTGCCTGAAAAACCAACAAGTCACCCATCACCGCGATCATGACGACGATTAAGGACGATTATGGGGGACTACAGACAAGTAGCCCTTCTACACGATCGTGCTCGCGTGTAATCGCCCATCATGGCCGATTGTGTAGAGGAGGCATCACTGTGACAGAGGCAGTCGTCCACATTACTGTTGCGTGCGTCAGATTGATGTGCGAACTAGGAAGGGGTAGATTGTTTCAGTCAGTCATAATTATTGCAACATCGATGTTAAGACATCAGTCGATGTTTCGTTACTTTACAATGACATCGATGTTCATCGAGCGAGCATCCTTATCTGTCAGTCAAACTTACTATGTCAGAGAGTGACATATTAAGTTTGACTGATTTGATCCTCATTAGCTTAGCTTGACTTGCTTGGTGTCGCTGCCTCAGACAGAACTTTAAAAATTGAATCAATTGAATGTCAAAGCGCTTATTTAATCTAACGTATTCTAGCAGTGCGCTAGAATTTGTTAATTTAAGAAACATGAGTATTGATATTGGAGGTAAGTTTTTTATAAAATGTAACTTTTATGTACACAAAGGACAATCTGCAAAAATGTATGAAGGCTAGGCATTAATAAGGATCACACATAAATCATTTGCACAAAGCTATTTTTGATTTGAAATTCAATGCACTAGATACAAGTTTAAAATGGCAGTTCATTTCGAATCGCTGTGTGAAGTAGTTCGGGTTTCTCAAGTTTTCAAACCTGCAAACATGGCATAAAAGTTGGTCTACTGAGTGATGATAAATAAAAGTCAGACATTTGTCAAAAAGCTATTACAATGCACTACAATACTTTATAATGAGAGAGATTTTTTTACATGACATGGAAATTTTATATATTAGATTTATATATTTATAGTTACTCTAACAAAGACTAATTATATCTTTCTTTTTGGCTTCACTTATTTCCAGATATTGTCAGGCTATTTATTTGGTCTGGAAATTGAAGATTGGATCTGTTCGCTCCTAAATTACCATGATATTACTTTCTAAAGTAATAACATAGCACTTAGCCGGTTTTACCAGTTTACAGAGCTCAAGAAGATAATAATGTTAATGTACATGACTAATCTTTGGCAAAAACTAGTGATGCAAAGTTTCAAATTTTTAAAAGTAACTCTTAACATAGGTACTTATGTTATTAAGTCGTTGTCAGGTTGTTTTATTCCCTGCAACATGGTTGAGTCGAACGACGCCGATACACACGTTATACTCGTGAACGGGTGCCGTCTGTCAGGGCTGGTCAGCTCTTACTGTCAATGGCAGTCTCTTTATTACTTTTCCTTGTCTGTTTAGTAGACTAGATTAATTCAATAGTATGCATCAAGCTGCATTGCTCTCTTGTACGTCTGACATAACAATGATTTATATAAAAAAAAAAAAAATGTAAAATATTGACTTGTAAAAGTGTCTATAAAGGATCTATTCACAGAAATAAATATCGTTTATTAATTTGATATCAGCAGACATTACTGAAATTATTACTGTGATTATATATGTATATATATATTTTTTTTTCTTATTATATAATAATGTTCAACTATAACTGACTAACTGTAAATGTGAGTACTTAGTAGGCTAAATTTACATACTCAGCTTTGAACAGTCTGGTGGCTTTGAGCCTTTTTTCATGTGGCCTGCGCAAATGTGCCTCTGATCTGGTATCATCGTGCGACGGGTTGTTGAGCTCCCTAAATTATGGTTGAGCTACACAATGATTGATGCATGCGTGCCGTCAGTTGGGACCGGTCTACTCAAAGCAGCTATGGCTCTTTCTTCAAAAGGCCATTTCAGACTTTGCCCTACATTGTAAGACACATATTTATTACTATTCTATGTCTGGACTTTAAAAGAGACTATGATTCTCTGAGTTTGTTTCGGCGTTTCTTCTCAGAGGTCGTCAGCTAGGAAATGCCGGAGCCATATAGCTTTAAAAAAAATAATTGTAAAGTATTGACTTGTAAAAGTGTCTTTAAAAGATCTATTTACAGAAATAAATATCATTTAATTTCATTAACTAAATAGTAAAATAGCTGTTGATTTTCCATTATTAAATAAATAACTTTTTTCAAACAGCAATTTTGTAATGAGACGTCATATAGTATACATATTTCTTAGTGCATTAAAATGCTTTTAATGTGTGATTGTTCTTTGTCATGAGGACCATTAATTTTGTCCGATTATCCTTTATTCAAATCAATATTTATCCATTAATATAGTTTTTTTTATTGATAATATTTTATAGGCATGAGAATAAAATACAAGGATAAGGATGAAACCTTTCTGGAGAAGCATTTGGTATCCAAAGAACCTTTTGGACAATTTAAAGCATGGTTTGAAGAAGCATGTGCTAGGAAGGAGATTCTTGAACCCAATGCTATGTGTCTGGCAACTGTTACCAAGTAGATATATTTATTTCTACATTCATAATTATTACATATTATTATGGCACTATTAACTTCAAGTTAAATATTAAGTTAATGTCTGACATTTACACAAATATTATACATTGAAATAATACTACTATGTATTATTATTATTATTTTTGTGTCCTATGTATTTCCAAAAAAAAGTATATATGTATTATATCCATTGTCTAGTACCCATAGTACAAGCTCTGCTTAGTTTGGGACTAGATGGTGTTGTGTAAAATGTCCCAAAAATATTATTATATTATTACTACTGTTTACGGATTTCGTCTACCCCTGGCCTTGGGCTCTGTAAGGGGTCAGAAACGTCGGGATTAATAATATCAATTTATCGCGATAAAATCCGTAAAAAGTAGTTTTATTTCAATATTAAGTTAATGTTGAGATTATTACATTAAATATTATCATTGTGGCAATGCTGCCTGTTGCATACCCAGCTGAGACTGGGTATATATCTATACCAAGGACTAATCTACCTAAAATGTTTCACATAATTCATTAAATTTGGTGAAATTTATGAAAATTTACTTATATTTTTATGTAAAACAACATATGTAACTTTTATGAAATAAATACTTTTACAGAGATGGCTTCCCATCAGCAAGATTTGTTTTATGTAAAGGATATGGAAAAGATGGTTTTAAATTCTATACAAACTATGGAAGTAGAAAAGCAAGAGAGATGGTGTGTAATTAATGTTCCTATAAGTAATATAATGATATAACACATCCACATACTTTATCTTTTCCAAACAACATACAGTTTATGATTAGAACCAGATAAGACAACTTCACTTATGTACAATAAAATTATAAACTTTTTATTATTTCAGGGTGAGAATCCAAATGTGGCAGCAACATTTTACTGGGAAGTTCTGAACAGATCAATCAGGATTGAAGGTCATGTAGAGAAACTGGATGAAGATGAGTCAACAAAATACTTCCACTCACGACCAGTGCCTAGCCAAATTGCAGCATGTGCAAGTTTTCAGAGCACTCCAATAGAATCAAGAGATGTTCTGTGTGAAAGGGAGTCTGTTTTGGAAGCCGAATACATGATTCCTGGAAAAGAAATCCCAAAACCTAGCTTTTGGTCATTATGTTTTCTTTCTATTTATTTAAATATTTCTCTTTAACCTTTTGACCGCCACGTCTATAACGAAAATCCGTGTTATCTACGCCAAGAGACAAATTCTAGTATCTGATAATAAGTTAAAAAAAAAAATATGTAAAATAGTGGTATTGCCGTCGTCGGCGTCGTGAGCAAGTTTTCAATTGACATCTATACCTACACGTCCGTGGCGGTCAAAATGTTAATTACAAATGTAGCACGAAACTAAACAATATAAAGACTGTCGACTATTCCACCAACAAAACCAACTTTGTGAATTGACAATGTTCTCATGCTAGCTATTATTCTACATCAATGTCCATAAAACATCTTTATTTTGTAGCTATAATAAAACAACGTGTATCATTTCTTGCTAATGTAATGCAATTACTATCTAGACAGCATAACAAATGCAGAAACTATTGTCTATTCTCATACCTAATCTAGTTTGTTCGTTTTTATTTCATTTGCCTTACTTCAATTTTAATTCAAGGTCAGAAAATAGATAAAAGAACACGTAAAGTAAGTTTTATTTCAATGTCTAATACCGACAGAATGTACTGAATTGTTTTTTTTTTTATTTCAGGGGAGGATACATAATTCGTCCTAGAGCTGTTGAGTTTTGGCAAGGTCAAAGAGATCGGCTGCATGATAGAATAAAATTCAGGAAACCCAAGGAGGGAGAGGTTGCTAATGGAAACATCTTGCATGAAGGTGATGATGGATGGGTATATGAAAGATTATCTCCATAAAACACGATACTTATCATAATCCATTAAGAGAAAGTCTTCCAATTTAGGATAACACAATTTTATTGCAAATGTTAGTACAAATCAATTTTAATAAAGGTTGTTGTGGTTATATATGTGTAATTTTTAATATTTCTCTTTGAATACCACCAGAACTTTTCCAGCAATTCTCACATTTCAACTGTCCATGTTTTTTAATACTTTGTTCAAATTGTCGGAGTCCTCCGCCAACACCAAAGTAATATGTTTTAGCAGCTAAATAAGCAACTCCACTTCTGCTTAGTCTATCCACAAATAATGAGATTAATTTGTCATAGTTACATTCATTGTAAATAGTCTCTGATGTTAGGATTATATCATACATTACAGAGCTTGACAACTGTTTGTTGAATGAGTCCCAGTCCCCTGAGTAAAATTTGCATCGTTTTATTTCTTTTTCTCTTTCATCTTCCTCTTCAATGTTCAATAATACATTGGGTATTGTGACATGAGCTAAAACTTCCTTATTCTGAAATGTATAATACTGGTAATAAGCTAATAGATTTGATATTATTAAGTTCCTAATTGTGTTTTATAAATTTTCTGTAATGTGCTACTGTATGTTCAATAAAAGTTAATGCTGTTGTAAGCTATCAAGCTTGCAGGTTGATAGTGAAGCTCTAATGTTGATAATAATTAATTATAGGTACCTACCAATTATTGTTTATTATATTACCTCTACCTATATAAAAATAATAAATAACTGCTTACATAATCCTGAAATGTAACCATTGAACCATTTAAAAATGCATATATTCCTAGAATACCAGCACCACATCCTAAATCCAAAACATTGCTCTTATCAAACTTGATATCTGTTTCTTTTTCTTCCAAATACTGTATTAAATCATAAGTGCACTCCCAAATTTTTAGGCCACCTGAAATTATAAAACAATAATTTCTAGGAAATGTTTACTTATGTAATCACAAACTTAAAGACTATTCAGGTGGTTTCACACCAGGGAGGGGGGACCCATCCCCATTGGCAAATTGTAAAATGAATTGCAAAAATTCTCTCAATTCTTACTTGAAACTAGAATTGAAATAAATTATTGTTACAACATTAAACCATATTGCTGCATAAATTAGAATATTAGTTTTCTGGTACACTGCATGCATTGCTGCTCACTTAAAATACTTAATTTTATTTTTACTACTAGAGTAGTGTTACCCTAAAAGAAGCTAAAAAGTAAAATCTGTTTTTCAGAAGAGAGAGAATTCAATTATCACCCAATCTATCCTCGCCTTGCCAGTGTCAAACCACATTTACAAAATACTTGCCTTCATATTTGCCTGCAACAAGATCGCTATGCTCCTTTTCTGCTAATTCAACTGCATTTTTAAATCCACTCTCTTCAATACTGGCTATTGCCTCACTTACAACTATATGGCCAATCTCAACATCACCACAGGCAAACATTTTTGCGCGAGTCGCCATACCATCAAGACTTTCTATTTGTTTGTCTGGTATAACTTCTTCACTATCGAACCATAGTATGGTTTCTTTCGTGTCTATTGAAACAATGTTTATTGTTAAGTTCATTTCATGTTATGATTAGATGTTAGTTGACATTATCTTAAATAATATTATAATACATTTTGTTATTTTTATCAACTTAACAAAATACAGTTGTTATACCGCTGATAATGCAATGTATTTCTTTTAGCTTTACAAACAAACTTACAAATAATCAAATGTTTTCTCTTTTTAATATTAGTTTAGGTAACATAAAATTCTACCTTCTAAATGACTATTGTCGTCTTCACCAGAAAAATTAAATCTAAAAGTAGCCATACTTTTGATTGAATAAAATACGTTTTTGTAATTACATATGCTTGTGTTGTATGGTAGCATAAAATAATAACCTATGCAAAAAATCCTAAACACCGCATGTTGTTTGTTTACAATTTTGACATTTTGTTTGATTGACTAAAATTGACTTTAGTTTGACAGTGGTGTTGTTTTTTTTGTAATATTCTTGGCATGGCTTCAGAGGCCTTTGTACCTTAAGAAGTTTGAGTGCTGTTTTGGAGATATAGTAGCCACAGAGAAAAATTATTTACGAGCAGGTAGGAAAAGCCAACTGCCAAACCGCCAAAGGACAACGAACAGATAACCTCTTTGTTCAATTTTAATGATGGCGAGCTAAGAAAAATACACTACCTATTATTTTAGATAAAAAATTAAAAAGTTGGTTATGTCATACTGCCATAACGTAGCAAAAATATTGTATAATTAATTTATAATGGAAACGGATTCTAAAATAAATGAACAACTAAAGAAATCGGTATTGATGTGTTTGTAATTTTTTAGCTTAGTAACTTGTGTTCATAAATAACGCCGAGTGAACGAAATTCATTTCATTCATTCACATACACACGAGTTGTTAGCGTAAAAAGTTGTGTGGAATTAAACAGTATTTTGTATTACAAGGGATTTATCATAGTTAAAATCCCAGTTAAAATAATATTAGCACAATGACAGACGTTGCAAAGAAGGTAAACCCATTATTAATTTTTGTGATACATCGCTTTGTTTGACACGAGTAACGTACTTCGATTAGTGTGTGTGTGACCTCACAGTTTTCCTTACTGAGTGGTCGCTAATATTAATTATTTTTGACTGAATCTAGCACTTAGTTAACTTTTTTACTTTTGAGGAGCACTGCAACTGTATTTATCACCATGGGAGCGGTAGGTATTGCATATAATACCACTTAACCTCTATATATTGGGACCGTGGAGTATCGGCGTAGGAATGAATAATGGAGCCTGTTGTTAAGTGGCTCATATAATTCGGCACGTGTATTTTCAGGTACAGGACTATAAGGATTCCCTCAAGCAGAAGGCTGAGCATCTAATAATAAAAGGATTTCCAGAGAAGATAGTGAAACTAAATGAACTTCTAGAAACATCAAATTTCCAAAATCGAGATTTGTCTGATGTTCATCAGGTATAATATTTTGTATTTTCCAATGTTTTCAATCACGTTTCAAATTGTTAGATACATCAACACTAAAAAAATATTTCAAATTGTAAGGCACAGGTTCTCCATATGGTATATTTATAAATTTTCCCATTACTCATGCTGTGAATGTGTTATTAGCTAGCTAATTTTAATACTTGTTACCAACAATATAACATACTTAAATCATAAAATACATATGTAATAAATAATAACATAATTATGTTGCTACACTTTTTCTTGTTTTGATTATTTTGGTGATGTGATTTCAGGACCTAAACATTCCAGTGCCACCTCCTGCATCAGCAGCAAATGAGCCTAATGCTAAACGCCCACGTGTGGACTCATCTGAGGTGTCAAGCAACACCACTGTGGAAGGCACACATGTGTATGCCTTGCCCAACGGCACAGTGCCATGCAACAAGCCACTTAGTGACCTCATACATCTTGTGAAACCACACATTCGAGAGCTGGTTGAAGATTCCAATTTGGTAAGCAAATTTTTATGTTTAATTATTAGGATGGATGTCAAGAACTCAAAATTCACAAATATATCATGGTAGATTCTACAAAAGGACCCAAGCAAGAAGACTGTTAAAAAGAAGATAGAGCTTAATTCCATCAATCGTCTCAGCCACTGCTTGCTGGACATAGGTTTCTTCCAAGTAGCACCTAACAAAGCATAAATCCAGGACTTAATGATAACTTAAGCAGTTTTAGTGCCACTTTGGTGGTGCCCACCAAAACTCAACCACTAAAACTGCTTTGTTGCATAATGACATCACTATTATAACATCACCAATTATAATATTATCCTCAATCTATCAAGCAACAAATTCCATATTTATTGTTTCAAATAAATGTCTAACTTATAATTTATTTAAATTGATTTGCAAGCTCAGGCTTTGCATAGTAGTCGGTGCCTTAAACTGTGTACCTCAAATGAGGACTATTATTATATTAAATAGCAATACAATAAAAAGTAGAGGAGGTTATTGCATGCAGAATGGTTTTTGTCCTAAGTAATAAATAATATTGGTGTTACATGAAAGAGGCCTCTGTTCAAATAGAGTAATACTTACATCTTATCAATTGTAATCAACTAATGGTTAAGTTTGAAGATGAAACCAAATCTATTTCACTATTAACACATGCATACATGTATTTGGAATACTGTGTCATAGATCTTTCTGATTATATGCTATTAAGCCTAATGGAACTCAATAGCGATCGACATCTGCACAAACACTGCGTATGTCGCCGTGTCAGTCGCCAATTGAAACTACGCCGTATGACGCGACACCAGCGACCATCCAATGATAGATGTTAATTCCCTGCGCCTCACAAATTGGGTGAGTTTAATTCTAGGGAGAAATTTGCGTATTATCACTCCATTTCTTTACAACTTGGTATGATTTGAAGCTAATCCATGTCGACGTGATGCGATGCAAAGTCTCAAACAGTAGGTACCTGTTTATGCAGCACCAAGCAAAAGAATAAGTGCAATAAGATATTCAATTTTTGAGTACCTTATTCATTTCAAATCATTTTATTTCTTTCCATTAAAATTGAGGATTGTCAACAATGATGAAGCATGTTTTTTATATTTATAGGACTTAATATAAATCTATAGGATAATTTTATTGGAAAGAGTGAACTGAAGTTGTTAAGTTCAGATTTAAAAAAAAAAGTTTGATGGCATCAAATCGTGTCATATTATTCGTCATTTCACATTGCTTCATGTTGTGTAATTCGTCTCCCAAATATGGCCATTCGTTATTTTCTGTTGTAACTGCCCACAATGGATTCTTTTCAGGTGAAAGGGCTGGAATCAATCTGAAAAAATGACTTCACTTTCTTCTGATATCTTATATCCCATTTTGACTGTTGACTGTTGCAGATGCTAAACCTTATTATAAATATAGATTGGTGTTGACCCTAGTACTCAGATTGTGCCTAATTTTGTTCCAGCTGAAAATGTGGATATCATTCATGATTCCCAAAATCGAGGATGGCAACAACTTCGGTGTATCAATACAGGAGGATACGCTTGCCGAGATACAGTCAGTGGAGTCGGAGGCCGCCGCGTTCTTTGACCAAATCTCCCGATACTTCATCTCTCGAGCAAAGATCGTGTCTAAGGTCGCCAAATACCCACATATTGAAGACTACAGGAGAGCTGTTAGAGTGAGTAAATAGTCAACATGATCCTGAACACAATCACAAGTGGACAGAATTGTGATGGCTGCTCTTGGTGGGTGGGATGCATTGTTGCCCATTTGTGCTATGCACTTTTAAATCCATACAAATAAGGAGCTTTCATTGTCTTTTAGGTTTTGGAAATAAATTACTATTACGTAATAATTAAGCAATGTGTGACATATATTAATTTAAAAATGTTTTCCTTGCCAGGAACTGGACGAGAAAGAATACCTGTCGTTATGGCTGGTGATGTGCGAGATTCGTAACCGCTACTGCTCGCTCCACGACATTGTCATCAAGAACTTGGAGAAGATTAAAAAACCACGTTCATCAAACGCGGAGTCTTTATACTAGGCACTATTTCAACAATCTCAAGTAGTAGCTCTTTAGTCACATGCAATTGTAAGAATACATTGTGGATCTAAGAGGAATTCTTAAACTGGCTTATATGTATTGTTTTTTATTCACTAGACCATGCTTCTGTAAATAATTTTATAGCAAATTAATAAGCACAAATGATCCACTTGTGCTATTCATAAACTGTGAAACATTTTATATATTATTATACTGTATTCCTAGATTGATGCAAACTGTCATGCTTATCTCATAATGCAGTGCTGAGTAGTCTAGTGAGTCAAAATAAATACGTTTGTCGTGTTGTGGTTTTATAGCAAGCAATGCGGAGAGGCTGAAGACTCGTATTATATTGTGAGACTGAGTGCTGCGTCGTAACACATATTAATTGTAATATAATATCGATATGATAACTTGCTTGACTTGTGTATGACCAGTAATTTTATTGATGACCCATAGTAGTTAAATGTCAACTTGCTATGAAACTACAATGTGATTAGTTTTGTATACTGTCAGTGATTCAAAAACTATTCATAAATAGGTCTTAATTAAGCTAAAATATTATGATGTTACTTAACTTAATAATAACCAGGTTTCGAACTTCTAAGAAAATCTCAAAATTTCCGTTTTATGCACCTCTACATACTTCAGGTTGACTTATCCTAAAGTGATATGATTGACTTTTAGTCAATACTTTTACTTACTATATAATTAAATAATGTACCCAATGTCGATATAAATGAATACATTTCTATAAATGTGTAAAAAATTGTTTCGATTTCCTATCATCCTTTTCAATTAGTGTATTTATCTTGTATTTTTTTGCATTATCCATGCTAAGATTATAAAGTTATTGACGTACGGAAGATATAGGATGGGACTCGCTTAGTGGTTATAGCGTCTAATGTATTTAACCAGAAGATGTAGGTTCGAATCCTGCCCGCAGTTGAATTTTTCCTTCTCTAAAATAACTTTCTTATTCTTTACTACACACACAGGATATTTAACAAAATACAGTAAAACAAACAATGTGCAAACTTTAGTGTATTTATGTTTAACTGTACCAATACTTATCGCAAATAAAGATTCATTCATTCATAGAGGTATATAAGTAGAGTCAATTCTCATAAACAACAATTTTTTACTGCAAAACTTTTATTTCTTTGTACATTGCGTACAATCAGGGGCGTATTTACCCTAGGGCCATCCGGGCCATGGCCCGGGGCGCCAATCCGCCAAGGGCTATAAAAAAACAAGAATCAGCAAGTAAATCATTTGGTCGAAAACAAGCTTTTAAGTTTCGCCAATATCTCCGGAGCGCGTCTGTAAGTACGAGTAGGTC
Source organism: Acronicta alni (assembly GCA_964056405.1). Taxonomy (NCBI): domain Eukaryota; kingdom Metazoa; phylum Arthropoda; class Insecta; order Lepidoptera; family Noctuidae; genus Acronicta; species Acronicta alni. The sequence goes on along the minus strand of OZ043927.1, from coordinate 6,209,890 downwards.
ATAGACAGAGGAAACTAGTAGGTACACAATAAATATAACACGGGGCGCGGGCGCCGAGCGAGGAGGGGGCGTTGTGGCGAGCGGGGCAGGGGCGATCAGCCTTACTACTGTACTACCTTACTACGTAGAAATATTTCGGTTCTTGGTATTTGATGACACCAAAGAGGAGTCACGCCAGATGCAATTTTGAATTTCTATTAAGAAATGGAGTGACGTGTGTTCTTTAAGGAACTGGTAACAAAAACGAGCGCAAGCATTCTGCACTCTCGGGATAAGGCGATCGGTTCGAGCCAATAAACGTAGGCCATACCTACACCGTGTCGACATAATTCAACCTTGACAACAAGTGTTTCAACGAGCTGTTCTCGAAGTTCTTCAGATAGATATGGTCTTATTTTCTATAGGACCGTAAGGCGGTAAGAACAGCTTTGTACCGAGTCGGATAGGTACAATGTATCTGATTTGAAAAATATGTCATGTTTTTCAAATCTGAGGTTGCTATCCATGAGCAGTCTAAGGTTACGGGCTTCAGCTACCCTCTCAATAGGTTTTCCTAACAGTATTATATTCAATGATGATGGAAGCCTTTTAACATGCTGTAGTGTACCAAAAACAATATAGAATAGAATAAATTTTACCGTACACTATAAGAAGCAACATTCTGGAATTCATAAAACTAAGGGTACAATGGCGGTCTTAACGCTAATAGCGATATCTACCAGACAACCTTTGGATGGACAGGAACATTTGAAAAATGGTGGGTAGTCTAAGGTGTACTATACCAACTATAATAAACAATAAAATATACTTATTACTTATAAAATAACTAAAATAAATATAAAATTAAAATATAATATAAAAAATATAACATAATATGTATACATATAAATGCAATAATAAATATTAATAAATATTTTATTATACTAAACCTCTTATGTACTCCTTGTGTACCCCTTGTGTACTCCTTGCTTACTCCTTGTGTACTCCTTATGTACTCCTTGTGTACTCCTTGTGTACTCCTTTTGTATTCCTTATGTACTCCTTGTGTTCTCCTTATGTACTTCTTGTGTACTCCTTATGTACTCTTTATGTACTCCTTGTGTTCTCCTTATGTACTCCTTGTGTGCTCCTTATGTACTCCTTGTGTACTCCTTATGTACTCCTTATATGCTCCTTGTGTACTCCTTATGTACTACATAAAGAGTACATAAGGAGTACATAACCTTATGTACTCCTTGTGTACTCCTTATGTACTACATAAAGAGTACATAAGGAGTACATAACCTTATGTACTCCTTGTGTACTCCTTATGTACTGCTTATGTACTGCTTATGTGCTCCTTATGTACCCCTTATGTTATATATGTACTTCTTATGTACTCTTTATGTACTCTTTATGTACTCCTTATGTACTCCTTATGTACTCCTTATATACTCCTTATGTACTACTTATGTACTCCTTATGTCCTCCTTATTTACTCCTTATGTACTACTTATGTACTCCTTGTGTACTCCTTGTGTACTCCTTATGTACTCCTCATGTACTCCTTATGTATTTACCTGTGTACTGATCATGTACTTACATTTGTACTGCTTATGTACTTACCCATGTACTGCTTATGTATTAACCTTTGTACTGCTTATGTACTTACCTATGTACTCCTTATGTAATTATCTATGTATTTATTTAATATTTCATGCACAAAACAAAATTGTTGTACAAAGGCGGACTTAATGCCATTAGGCATTCTCTTAATAATAAGTGCTGAGATCTTTATGGACTATGGGCAGTATCTTCGCGAAGACTTCGCTTATGTTGATTAAACCTGAATATGACTGATTTTCTCAGTCGAAATTTAACTGCACGTTTACTAAAGCAGTGGTTTGGTGGTTACCTCGCCAAATTTTATGGCAAGTTGCCAATACAAATTAGTTCACTAACCACCCAGGTTGACTTACAATTAAGTGAGGTTACTAAGTTGATATACTCAGCGTAAGCTTACGCTTCCATATCACAAATTTCAACACAAATTTGATATAAAACGGCTCGTATTAAGACCCAATTCTGAGCTTTAATAGTGTGGCCGAAGCCTAATAGTATCTACTGGTCAGGACAGCCACTCCCCGCCTCTCCCTAACTTTAGATATCTTAATGCTCCATGTATTTCGTTGTAGTAATGAACGTGAAGCCAGATAACGGTAAAGTGAAGGAAGTGTCCAGACTGCGGCACTGCTACCAAAGAACGTGCTTTGTGCCATAAAATGGTTTGCATGATCTACATCATTTGTGTTAGGTACCTACCTACGTACCTAACACAAATTTCGGAATTTGTTTGTCCATAGCAGATTTTTAATATCAACAGTTCCAATCCATCGTGAATTAAGATGCACTTCTAAGAGAACTCCAAGTTCTAGGGTTGGCTGGCGTGTCTGTCTTAATCTGAAACAACATTATCTCAGCATTTTTTTGGTTGTCTCAAACACGTAGTTGCTACAGTTACGTGGGATCAGTCTGTCTCCAACTTTATGCATAATATTATGTCCACGTGTATTTAAAACAACATTTAATGATTTTCGGAAAACTTTGATTCAGTGATTTTACATTTTTCTTAGCTGCGGACCACTAAATTGTGTTCATTTTCGGTCCCCCCGCGCACCAAATATACGATGCGTTAATGACCGTTTATTTTGTCTAATATCTAAATAACTGTGTTATTATAAAGAGTAAACTAAGTAGACCCTTGGCACTCATATTACGGACTCTTAAAAACCCTGCCTTAATTCAAAGGTTCAGGTTCAGTTATAATCCATGTCAAAATAATAATAATAATAAAACCGCAGGGCAGCTTGTGCCGAGCTGATGATCAGTGGCGACACTGCGGTCCTTATTGTCCCAGAGAGTCGGTTCGGGATTTATATATATATTTTTTAGGGATAGTGTGTGTGTGTGTGTATGTGTGTGTATGTGTGAGCTACACGCATGTGTGTGTGGTGTACTTTTAGTAGAATGTCAGACCGGTATAACAATCAGATTTTCTGTGTCGTCGTAATTTAATTCCTGAAGCCAATTGCTTACCTTTATTTTGCACTTGATCTTCGACAGCTTGTAAATAGATAGAGTCCTATTTATCTTATTATAAAAGAATCCGCCTAGATGACCGAAAAAGCGCTTAGAGAACATAGTAGAAAGCCGATTTTGATGGCGGTCCACAGGATTGCATCGTCTTCTACTACAGGGTAGACAAAATAGGTTCTTACGACGGCGCTTATTGTAAAGGATTAAGAGAAGAAGTAAATTGCTATGAAGAATCGTATTCAGACGGTTCATGCACTTTGGCGTGGACTGAACATTACCGAAACTTGCAGACTTGCATAATGGGTCACTCCAACTACCTAGATCAAGTAAAAAGTTAATAGTATTTCTAATAAGTAACTACTGGTCAGTTACAAAAGTCAAATGAGTTTCGTTTTCAGAATCATCCATATTTTGACGTAACGTTCTTTTAGGGTAAGATATTTTGACAGTCTACTTCTACAACATACATTTTTATATTTCTTTTCCTTCGTCCATATTTGTATTTTAGAATTATTGATTTATTTAATTATGGTAATAAATTGTTAAAGGGATTTGAGGTAATGGCGAGCGACATCGACAAAGGGAACTTTGGCGACAGCGCCCGTAACACTACGGTGTTTGAATTGAAGTCGAGAAATTCCAATCATATTTTTGATGGTGCTGGCGAAAATATACAATACCACAGTGATTCGGAATCTGTTGCTTCGAGAAAAAGTAAAACGCGTTACATTAATCCGGCTATTTACATTGAACCAGTGGAGTCGACACATTCTGTGACATCTCTCCAGACGGACTCTTGTGTCTCCGACGTCACCCCACATCCACACAGTAGCTATAGGAGTAACTCAACCCCACTTTTAAGTGGTCGAGACTCGAGTATTTCGTCAGGTAGTGTGAAGAGAAAGTCGTGTCGACTGATAGGACCGAGGAACTTGCAAGATTTAGCTACAGAAGAAGAAACGCCGCGATTTGATCGCACTTACCGTGAAGATGGACCCGACACATTTAGGTTATCAGTGGTATCCGTGTCAACCACTACTACAGCGAAGGAGGAACGGGAGCGTAATGAAAAGAAAAAGCAAGAAGCCTTCAAGCAATGGGTGGCACGGAAGGACCAAGAGGTAAAATAATGTTTATACATAATACTTATTTAGATAATACTTTGATAAAGATATCACTAACGGAGATTTAAATGACAAGATATAATAGTAGGTTGTAACAATAAGGTAAGCAGGTCAATAACAGGACTTGATATTACCCTAGGATGGCACTCGGGCTGAGTTTGAATGATTTAAGTACGCTTAACTACAATTTTTTTAAAAACTGATATAAAATTTTACTTGGTCCTGAGAATCACATCGTCGTGACCTCTGTAGCAAGTGATCTTCATCAGATTTCGACAAAATTCGTATGACTTAAGATTAGTTCCTAAGTTTCCAGGAAAGGAAATAATTATAATGTAAAAGAAGGCGCCATTTTGAAAAAGTCGAAATTTGTTAGCGTGTGAAATATCTCTGTATAAAAAATGGTCAACAATGAAGCAATACAAATAAGAAAAATTGGATACAGATCTCATTTTTATTTCAGTTAAAAAGGATAGTAATGAATTCAGTCCCATTGTTACGGCTTCAAGTTTCTCAATTATTTTTAACATTAACAGAAGCGTGACAAGGCTCGTCTCGAAAAGATGAAGCGTCAGGTTGGACCTTCAACGTCACAAGAACAACGCGAAGAGTCGTACCGACGGTGGCTTGAAAGAAAACGAACACAGACGGAGAGACAACGTGCCGAAGATATTATGCGGCAATATCGACATAACGAACAGCTTGAAAGAGAAAGAAACAAGCGCGAAAGGGATAAAGAAGAGAAACTCGCGGAGTGGATACGTCGGAAGGAGGAAGATATGAAAGGTAACTTTGTAACTTCTTGTTTAGTTTATTCCCAATAGCAGTGATTAATATCGTGATAATTCACGATAGCAGTGATATTACCCCGATAGCAGTGATATTACACCGATAGCAGTTATATTACCCCGATAGCAGTTATATTACCCCGATAGCAGTTATATTACCCCGATAGCAGTTATATTACCCCGATAGCAGTTATATTACCCCGATAGCAGTTATATTACCCCGATAGCAGTTATATTACCCCGATAGCAGTTATATTACCCCGATAGCAGTTATATTACCCCGATAGCAGTTATATTACCCCGATAGCAGTTATATTACCCCGATAGCAGTTATATTACCCCGATAGCAGTTATATTACCCCGATAGCAGTTATATTACCCCGATAGCAGTTATATTACCCCGATAGCAGTTACATTACCCCGATAGCAGTTATATTACCCCGATAGCAGTGATATATAACGATAGCAGTTATATTATAGCAATAGCAGCGATATTACCCTGACAGCAGTGATATTACTCCGATTAACACAAAATAGCAGTTATATTATCACGATAGCAGTGATATTACCCTGACAGCAGTGATTTATCACGTGGCTGAAATTAGCAGTGATAATATCGTATCATCTTCCTCCCAAAACATGATAGTCACTTAGGATTTGAGATATTGCAAAACGTAGACCGTATCCATTGAGCCTGTTATGATTTTATTGAAATAAATAAAAACACGGTAGCAAATAAAAACAGTAGACTTCTAGGTCTCTGCTGAGTTCATAACATTTTAAATTTAACTACAGCGATGAAAACGCGTGAGGAGCGTAGGGCGGCGCGTGCGGCGATCGATGAAGAGCGCAGGCGCGCGAATGGTGAGCGAGCGTACCGAGATTGGCTTCGTACGAGCAAGAATAAGCCCCTTCCCGTGCCCCTCAACCAAGGAGAACTCAGTAAGTTCACTAACACCATTAATGTCACCATTGAGCACACATACCATTACACCTGTATCCCTCGAAGGTCTAGACCTTCAGCAGCAACAGCAGAGGTGTGCTAATTTACATCCACTATTCGCCGGCACTATTCTATGTTTAGGTCCCATGTAATAGGGGGCGCGCCTATTGCCTTTAACCGGGTACAAATTCAAACTCGGAGCCGTTACTGAGTATTTCATAGCAAAACCCTATAATATGTGGTGTGACTCCGTCCACAGGAGGATCCTCTGACCAGGCAGTATTATGATTGGCGGCCACAGCCCATTTCGAATAGGGACTATTCATTTAATCATTTCATCGGGTTGTACTTATTAATATTTTTTGGCATAAAGGTATTCTGATGCAGGCATGGTATTCCTCTGCTACGACATTCAGGTTTATCTAGAAATTTAGGTAAAATACTGATATTTATTTAAATACTATTGTCGTGACCAACCTGTCGTGTACAAATATTTCAATAAATTACAAAAATCCCGTATAGAAATAAGTACTCAGTTTTCCAATTTTACGGGAAACTGAGCGTATGAAAAAATGCCAAATCGGTCTAGCGCACCTTAACAATGAACAGCATTTCATTTTTATTAAAGATAAAATCGAACCATGACCCAATTGAGGCTAGAAAGACCTTTAAAACAGAGTATGTAGTCTTAATAAGTGTCCATCTTACGTATAATTAGATTATATTGTACTTCCAGGTATGCGTGGTTCCGTGTCACAAATGTATATAAATCCCGTGCCTTGGCAGTTCCCCACATGAACATCTATAGAAGATATCGTTGTAATTAATTGTAGGTACTTTTAAAATTAACTGATTAATGATTATGATCGGTATTATTTTGTGCCCACGTCAAAATCGCAATTTTGTGTAATATAAACTGTTGTTATTATTTAATAATCGATGTACTTCATTTTAGAATAAATTTTCAATTTTTAGATTAACATTTTGTTGTAGTCACATTATTTATTTTATCAAGGTTATTGTGGTGATAATTATAATAGACAAGCTGAACGCTCGTTAAATAAAACCAGGTTGTTTATTTCGACATGTAGTTTTGTTTTATTTTTATTTTCAAGGTATATATTAGGGTCCCATCAAGTTTATTATAAGTTTACGTAAATACATACCATAGAAAATTCACAAATATCTACTATTCGGCACGCGACAATATTTCTAACTTCCTAACTTTAACTACGACGATTAAAACATAGTTTGCGAATTGCAAAATGTGCGTATAATAAGAAGCAACAAATCGTCTCTACTTCCTAGTCCTACACTGATCTGTCCAAGCCCGTTTACAATGTTTTAGTTCAAGCCACAGCCATCTTTGACGCCTACCTAAGACTAGTTTTGCACTAAATCTATTCTGAACTATGTTCAATTGTTGAGTCTACCAGAAGACTTCCTCTTCTTCTTTGAGCCGCAGTATTTCTGACTTGTTCATGAAATAGTAGGTGGGTTGGCGACCCTTGAGGTCTTTGAGAACTCGCTTCGCGCCAGCTCGGATCAGCACTCTGCTCAGAGACTCTATCTTCTCTACGCCCATCGCGTAATGCAGCGGTGTGCGCTCTAACTGTTATGAAAACCAAAGTTAGAAAACGAAACTGACATGACGTTAAACTTAGGAAGGTTATGTTACATAAATGTGTGACAGGGGACTTTGTATTTTGATTAGAATATACTTTGCTTACATTATCACCAACCCGCAACAGTTCGGGGTAGTTCTGCGCGAGGTGCGCGACTACGTCCTCGTGCTGTGCGAGCACGGCCACGTGCAGCGCTGTGCGCCCGAACGCGTTCTGGCAGCGCGCCAGCGTGCGAGCGCCTGCACCTGATAGCACGCTCTGCACGGCTGGCAGGTCACCACGCCGCACCGCACCGTGCAAGGCTTCGCGGGACTCCTAACGAAACAAGCAGGTAAAGCAAAGGTGTAAGTTAAGTACTGTTTGTCAATGATTTGTAAGCCACACACTGCCTTACCAACGACTGAAAAAAAAACGACTGTCCGAATTGGAAAACGAACCAAGGACTTGGTGTTCTGCAGTATGCAATCCTGTGAGTCCACTTACATTATGAAAGATGAATGAATAGACTGTCCATTTATACCACCTACACTAGTGTTTCTTTCTCTGGGGCCCTAACCAGACCTTACCGGTAGCTTGGTATACTGCTATATGTATTACATTTTTTTTTTTTAATGTTTTATTGTCTTTTTATATTATTTGTTATTAAAAACTAAGTAAATAAATAAATACTTGAGATAAATATATCACTAAATACCGAAGAAAACATGAATGGTTTACCAATTATCATAGATGTAAATGAATTGTTCTGTTGTTGTAATCTATTGATATATTGGAGCTAAACGATAAACGCAGTTACCTCAAAAACGGGAATTGAAGCGAGCAAGTTGCTCATTTCAGTGGCACCGCGTTGAGCTATCACTTCTGTTATTGGCACTCCCTCTTCATCGACGACGTCCAATATGTGATCATATCCTTCCATTATAAGTTCCATTATTTTATCTGTGTTTCCTGTAAGCAGAGCATTTTAATTTATGGGAAATTTAAATTTAGAGTTCTTAAAGATGAAAAACTACAGCTATTTTACGCAGGTTTCTTACCTCTTGCAGCCAAATGTAAGACCCATTTATCAATCTCGATTGTATTTTCTGGCATATTGGCTTGTATTGATACGTCTCGAGCAGTCCTGTACAGTTCGTCTCTGTAACCCAGGCTAATATCAGACTCTTGGAAGAGCTGAAATAAGGCGTTTCTTGCGTGTGTGCGAGCAGCAGCGAAGTGCAGCACTGACTGTCCGTGTTCATCCTAAGATAAAGTTATTGTTAAAAATTTCGTAATATTTCAACCCAGAAATGTAACCTTGTAAATCGTAGAAAAACGGCACAAAGATACAGATCAGATTCAAAAATCACCCATTCTTCTAGGGCAATATAATACTGTAGAAGAAACCAATACAGCCAATTGTTGTCAAAGATCTTAAAATATAAAATAGAACTTAAGCTTTTGGAATACCTATAATTATCTTAATTTACTTGGTAACTTGTTAACATCACAATGTCCGAAATTGCAGACGTACTTTTTATCACCAGAATTATCTACAAATAAAATAGGTGTTCCAGCTAACAAACCATCAAATTAAATTAAATGAGCAAGTACCTAGATAAAACTTACCCTAGTGGCACTACTGAAGGCAGATTCGGGTGCATCGGGGCTTGTAACGGGCTGTGGGTCAATTGTGACGACGTCAATGGGTCGCTGTTTCTTGGTTGCCGTGCGGGAGTCTCTCACTGCGTTGGGTGCGTTTGATTTTAGAGGTTCTGTTACGATCGGCGGCGGTCGTTCGTTCTCTACTTTTGCTTCTTCTCGCGTCACTAGTGTTTCTGATTCCACCTGCAAGATTCGCAAACGAAAATGACCATTGATCATAGTTCTAATCTAATCTTATGGAAAAAAAACACATTATTAATATCACATTTCTACATGTTTTTCAGATTCTATATATAGGAATAGCACAATATTATATTATGTACCCTACTTCATGGTACCTGTAAAATTGTACGTGTACATCAGGAAGACAGGAACCCTCTGCCTAACTTGAGTAAGAACAAATATTTTAGAAAGGACCCCACAATAATCGTTGATTAAGTGTTTAAAAAATAAAAATATTGCAATTGGCTCACCTGCGTACCTAAATTTGGTTTCTCTTGTTCAGGAAAGTTATGAAGAAAACTTGCTAGGAACGCGACCGGATCTTTAGGCTTTATATTAGCCACTTCGGTTAGACCTTTGATCAAAGGATCGCCGAGAGCTGTGAACACATCGTCCATATGAACGTCGCTTTTCACAATTTCCATTTTTATTATTTGTTAAAATTAATTTAAAACTTTATTAAGAGCTTACACTTAGAAAGATATCTGCCCTCTTCGGTCCGAAAGATGGGAATGTCCATATGGCCGTTGTCGCCGTGGCTTGTGCCTGAAATCGATCAATTATTCATTGTCGGCCTTCGATATGTTTGCGTGGAAGGGGAAGGGCTGCTAGAATACATCAAACACGTGTGCTTTTACGCGAACGTGAACACCCTGTGGGGGCAGTGGGTGGACGACGATTACAGTAAATGGTGGTGGCGGGAATTGAACACAAAGGCTCTATTAGCGTTTGTCAGTCATAATTGATATGACCTATTACTATCGATTGACTGAACGCTGAGTAACGTTATTATGTTTTAGGACATGACAGATTCAATTATTAATAGCTTAGTTCAATATTACAAAATAATATAGATAAATATTATCTAGATATAGTACAAAGTTCTAGTCCATAATAATTAACTACGCAACATCACTTCAAAGCACACACAATCTAAAGACAGGACAGGGACAGCACATTTTCGACGTCACACCATAATATCTAATGTTGGAAAGACAGAAATGGTTGATAGCGAGCGTGCAATTAAACCCAAAACATTTTCAACTGTTTATTGTGCAAGCGTGAGCGTTTGCAATGATTCCACTTGGTGTAAGACTCACACGAACACACCACTTCACAAGGATACGAACAGAATTATCAGTACTGACCTAAAACTTTACAGATGTAAATTGTTAAATACAAATGTTGCTTAGCTCCAACCACAAACAGGCACTTTTTCAGTGCCTGCAATCTTTCCAACATTCGATAAAATTAATTGTGAAATGTGAACGCTTGTGTGAAGGTGAATAAAACTTTAACATCAATACGTTTGACATCTATAATTTTTCCCTCTTCTCTGGACTATCTTGACCAGTTAAGCTACTTCGTTTTCTACGAAAAATGTTTGATAACATCGTTGCAATATGTGCTGAGTTTTGCATCGATAAATCTTTTTCTAGATGAAGTAAGTTTGAAGCCGCTGTCACAAAATCGTTGAAACAGTTCATTTCAGTAATACTTAAACTTTGGTAATTACTGATTCTAGCTATATCAGTACTTAAAGTTTCACGATACTGCAACCCTCTCATGGCACATAGATGTTTTATGTTTTCGATGTCTTTTGATAAACCAGGAAAATTAACAATAAGGCTGAAGCGAATGCTACTACCCAAGAATGTTGGTCTAGCAGACAAATATCCCAGCTTGGCATCCCATTTAAAGTCAAGCTTTTCATGAAGGTAAGTCATGATGTAAGATATTTTACTGAATGCTAGACCGATTTCTCCAGGATAATCTTGGGATGAAGAAACAAGTACGCGAACATGGTCGTGCACATTAATCCATACAGCTACATTCTTATCATCAGTAACAAATACTCCACGACCGTAAGGCCAATGCTTTCCGTGCAATCTCGCGGAATCATCAATCTCATCTCTGTCACAAAGAGCTATCAAAAGACCATTTGATGCTAAAGATGCACATATCTCAGATGGTTTTTCCAATACCTCATTCATTGTGTAATAAGTTCCTCCCTTTTGATCAGATTCAGGATTGGGATGTTCACTAAATTTTGAAAAATCTTCTTGTATCAATAGGGTTGTTACAATCCTCTCTATAGTTTCTAATTTCCCAACTTTTAAATTTAAAGGTAGTTCAAAACCTTCTAAATTACGTGAACATTCTATTACTCCAGAAAGTATAAATTCATCATTTGGATCTATATTTAATTCTACAAGAGGTTCAGAAGATAGTTTTGCAGACGTGGTGGCTATAAAATCTGATCTTGGATGCGTTGGTAATTCAGAATTTACATTTATGTTATGAAGATCTTTTACAAGTGGCAGTACAAATTCATGAAATACATCATATACGTAATAGTCTGGGGCCGTTATCCCTCCTGGAAAGTCTTCTTCGACAGTTTGAACAATATTTCTGTTATCTGGAAGTTTTTTCACAGCCGGCCAAATAACGTCAAATAGGTCGTGATCTAATTTGGTGACTCTGTATTTCAAGATATCGAATATAGGCTTTTTTAGGAAACGTGCTAACACCAGCGGCGGTGTGGCCCTATTGGACGAGGCTGACAAAGGCGTTCGAGCCGGTCTTGCAGACGCTAATAAACGGTAGCATCGTTCCAAGGTATCCAAAGCTTCAGGTGCATCCAAAACACGGCGAGATGATACTTGATCCTCAGGCACTAGACATACTCAAGTTAAAAAATATTGTCATCATTCACACATTAATTCAGTAAATTAAATATTAATATTTTATATAAGTAGTGCGATTTCTATTTAGTAAAAAAGGCGACGGTTTTGTCACCGATTTACATACCTTTGTCAGAGAACATACTTTGTGCTGCATCTTCGTTAATACCGTAATCTGACAGTAACTGGTTTAGAGGTAATAAAGATGGACTTTTTTGATATTCTTCAGCTGACTTCCCATTCTGTAAAATATTGATAATTATGTTTTTGTCCTTGTTGTAAATGTAAATTAAAGTAAGTGTTAATGTAGTTTGACATACGTCATCTAAATCTTTTGAATTGGCACCAAGTTGTTGAAGTAAATTATAGTAATGACCATTGTCGGGGAGCACTGCTGCATAATGTAAAGCCGTTCTTCCTTCAAAGTCAACTGCGGACAGAGTTTCAGGAAACCTATAAGAGAAATATATTATAAAACTAAATTATCTAAATTGATAAAACTGCACAGATTTGATGGCAACTGATAGCTCATAATAATACAAATTTAGAAAAGTTTTGATTAAACTGCAGTAATGTAATACTGTGGGGAGTTATTGATTATTAAAAGTCAAAAATTTTAAAACATTTGGATTAAAACAGTATGAATTTTAACAAGTACCTTCCACCTAAATATTTTATGATATTAGTCTTTCCAAATATAGTTGCTACGTGTAATGGGGTTGCTCCGTTTGGTGATATTGGATCGCGAGCTATTGCAAATTTTCTTCTATCTAGTGCTGCTTGAAGATCTCTTATATTGCCTTCTCTTGCAGCTTCATGTACTTTGTTTATTTTTTGCTAAAATAATGCCCATTTGTTAAAATTGCTGTGGTTGCATTGTAACTTATGAAAAAATATTTTTAAATTGACAATTACCATGTAAGTGGGTACATTGTCGAGAAAAGCTTGTAATTCAGAGTTTCTCGAATTCCTTCCTATAAGCCTCGAACCCTCACCATTAAGAACTAAAGTTGCTAACATTTCCATATTTGCACTGTTAATTAAATCTGTCACCTCTGGGTCTATTTCATTGTCCTGCGAAAACAAAAAAAAATATAAATTTTAAGGTTGAGAAAATAAATGTATTGTGAAAACTACAATCGCAGACTACCTAATTGTATTTACTTGATAGAACGTACAATAACTAAGAAGCTGGCAAATCAATTCATGACAGTGGTGTTACGAGGTGTCTGTGAAAGTACACAGTGCTACAATGATGCTTCTATTCTAATGAACACCACAATCAACTAATCAATTTACTAATTACCTTCTTTAGTCGGTCGATTGTCTTACTTGATGGTACAAGTTAGAGATATACTTACAACTACGAGAACTTCTCCGTGTACTGATCCATCTCTTTGCGTCATACTTGCATCCTGTGAATCCAGCTCGGCTTCTCCATTGACAACACCTTCTATAAGACTTTCCTGTGTACTTCGGCCGTTGGTCACGCTTCCTTAATTAGCAAAATAATCAAAAATATTGAACTTGTCAGGGACCCTCTTATAATTTATTAAAATTACGAGGATTATATTTTGATTGTTTCGTGTATAGTGCCAGAAGAGATTTCGGCTTTACCTCTCTTGGCACTTCCCAAGTCGGACAATTCCGCTGTGCTTTTAAGATTCGAATCACTATATTCAGACTGTGTTTCTCCTTGCACTTGAACGTCATCATCATCTTCACTGTGTTCACCATTAGTATTACCTTCATTTGAAGTGGCAAATTCCTCTGCACCTTCTTCGATTTCATTGTTTTCTTTGATTTTATCATTAGATTCGATTTCATTATCATCATCCTTTTCGGAATGTTGAGACTGGGTTTCCTCATATTCCCTTTTATGGTTCACATTTTCTGTATGGTCGTCATGTAATTCTTTTTCATCGTGCTCAATTTTTATGATATCTACGTGCATTTCTTGAATATTATCGATATTACCTTTTTTATTTTCAATTGCTTGTTCTTCCTCCCCAAGAGTGTGTACTTTATCTTCATTGGTTTGTTCGGTATCCTCATCAGTTTGTTTTTCATCCACATCTGTTTCTTTTTTATCCTCATCAATGTGTTCTGTGTTCTCTATTTCAGTTTCTTCCTCGTGACTCTGCTGTTCTTCTACTGTTTCAGCTTTCTCTTCTTTTTCGCCTTCGGGATTACTTTCAGTATTTCCTGTTTCTTGGTGTACATCTTCTGCACTAACATTATCATTAATTTCATCTTTGTCTTCAGTTTCTTCTTCGGCATGCTTATTTGTCTCTTCAGAGTTATGCTCTGAATTGTCATCTTCTTTTGAGTCTTCTAATTTTTCTACCGTTTGTTCAACATCTTCAGGTTTTATTTCTTCATCGGTGACTTCATGATTTTTGGATTCATTTTCTTCCTCTTGCTCTTGTTCATGACTTTCTTCCACTTCTTCTAATGCCTAAAATGCATAAAATAAAAAATCATGCAGATGTTTATCAAAAAGCAATGCAACTTAACTGTAACTGCATTCCGTGAAAATGTGACATGCAATGCTCACCTTGCTACTTTCTACATTTTCAACGTGTTTGTCAGTTTCATCATTTGCTTGTTTTGCGTCATCTAATTCAGGCAAATTATTAATGAGCTCATGCGTGCTACTGCCCTTCATTCCACCTATACGATTATCCGTACTTTCGGAAACAGTATGGGTATTTGTGTCTTTTGAAGAAATATTTTCATTAGATGCTTTGTGATTCTTCCTCCTAGATTTTTTATTTAATTCAGAAATGACTTCAGTGTCTAATAACTTCCAATCCCATGAATTCGGATAAGCACTAGATGGAGTCCTGGGAGCGTCTGGTAATGTTTTGAATATATTTTTGTCTATTTCTTGAGGCCTATTTATATAATAAGCTGGAGTTTTATTTTTCTAAAAACCAGAAAATACATTAACAATTGAGTATGCTCAAGGATTGAGTATGCAAGGAATGTACCATGTAGTTGTTTTTTTTTATAACAGAGGGATCAAACGAACGTGCTGGTCACGCGATGGTAAGTGACTACCATTGTTTTTTTTGAATACTTACATTGTCAACAACACTTTCATCAGCTCCAAGGCTGACTAAAGTGTTATATGTGTGGTGATCATCCCTCACGGCTGCGGCATAGTGAAGCGGTGTACGTCCATCGTTGTCTACGTCGTTTATACCTTGTGGATACCTTTCAGCGATGTACTTGAGGATGCCGCCATGTCCTAAACCTGCCGCCTAAATATAAATTTGCTATCAATAGTTTGTTTAATATCATTATCTACCAGTGACCATGGACGCTGTAAAGGGTCCGAATCTTCTGGATTAATAATATCGATGTAACGCGATAAGATCCCTAAAAAGTAGTTTTATTTCAATAATGAAGTACTTTTAAGGCCTTTCTCACGAGTGGGTACATCTGCTGCAAAACAATATTTCTAGGAACGATTCTCAATCAGTATTTTTGATACGCGGTTTATTATATTCCGTTTCTTAATATAATAATTTATATTCAAACCATCATCAAATTTATATTCAAACCAATATCTACCAGCTGACAGTGGTAAAACCTAGCATATACTGAATTCGAATGGTAAAAGCTCGAAAATATCGTCGTATTTTCAGAAATACTTAAATCTTAAGATTTACCGTAGTTCGAGCTTTTACAGTAACATATATATAAAATGGTTTAGTATTGCTGATTTATGAGCTCGGTCGGTAGAGGTTCCTCCGTCTAGATCTTCCTCTAATTAGCTTTCCTTCAACTTTGCCTTTCAAAATTGTCTCTTAGGCTTGAATATTATTGACATGGTACCTTGTGCATTACAGTCATGTTGTTGACGTCCCTGCTGGATAGAGCTTGTGGTGGCACCGGATCTCCTGCATGTTTCATCAGACCTTCGAGATCATTCTGCACTACCGCAGAGTGGATATCTCTGATTGTGTTCTGAAATCAGTTAAATGTACCTAGAGTTTATTAAGAAAGAGGTTTCCTTTACATGATTTATACGTTTGTACGTTGAACTTTCTACTTTCTTGTTTTATTTCTTTACTACCAACATCTTTTAAGAGAGGACAGTGGGAGTAACAAAAAAAAATTAAGTACCTCCGCCTTGCAGAAAATCGAAATGAAATAACACTGCTTCGGGCTGTGTTGTGTTCCTTCAGGTGAGCAAGGTTGCTAGTGCTCCACGAGGAAACGTATTGGCAGTGGGGAGGGGTGACTTTAACCCTTATACTGCGAACCCAAATATTCCTCATTCGTTTTACAGGGTCGGCAACGCGCAAGTGATACCCCTCGTATTACAAGCGTCTATAGGCTACAGTAACCGCTTACCATCAGGTGGGCTGTTTGCCACTTTAGTGGTATAAAAAAAAAGTCTTAAATGTTAGGTTTAAATAATGAAAGACCCGGTTCTTACCATAATATACGGTACAGCTTCCAAGAATTTTTTGACGACTGGCTGGTTGGAGACTTCGCTCAGGAGTCGCGACCCGTGTCCCTCCCACACGACGCGCTGTAGTCGCGCCATGTCACAGTCGTGGCACCATATCCGAATATTGTGCCGCTTGATTACCAACCCTGACAAAAGATTGATTGTATAAATATACAATCATATTTTAATGTAGAAGGAAAATATGGATGGATTGTGTGAAGGACGAAATTGAAAAAGGAGACGAGTAACACGGATGGAAGAACATGCTGCGTTGACCCCAAATAAATTGGGGCCGGGGCAGGATGATGATTTTGGTGTATCTACGAAACCGAGGAGGACACGCCATCGCCCATTGCCGTTAACAAATGCAATGCAAACTTCAAAGTATGGACATATTTGTGCCCGGTTAATGGCTGCGACTACTGATAATTTCATAGAAAACCTCAATAACACTGATCGACCTGGGAATCGAACCCAGGACCACAAACTACTTACGATTAGACTAGGCATTATTTTTTTCTAAAATAGTAATATAATATCAATTATAGACATTACATATTTTAAATAATATCTGTCTAGGTATTTTTAATAAATAGTACATAATAAGTCCCATAAAGGATGGGAGAAAGCTACATGCAACGGAAATGAGAATGTTGAGGTGGATGTGTGGAGTAACTAGAAGGACAAAATAAGGAACGATTATATTTAGAGGAAGTTTGAAAGTGGCGCCAGGGACAGAAACATTGAAAGGGTTTGGCATGGTATGAGAAGAGATGAAATGCCTGTAACTAAAAGAGTGAATATGAAGGGGTAGAGGCCAAAGAAAGGGTGAATGGATTGAGTTAAAGCGGACATGATAGAAAAGAGAGTGACTGATGATGTGACGGCTGACAGAGATGAATGTAAGAAAAGGACATACTGCGCCGACCACAAATAAATTAGGACAAGGGCAGAAAGATGATAATGATGATGAATAAGTCCCATAAAATGTTTATAAATTCCATAATTTTGAACCGATTTTAATTTTGTTTATATTATTGACAGATCTCCGATAGATTGTACTAAGACGATAGACGATAGATTGTAATTGGAGATCTGTATACAGTGGATTACTACTGCATAGAGTAGAGTATATAGACTTTTGACGACCTCTGTGGTCTAGCGGTTCGAGTGCCAGACTGCTGATCATGGGGTCGTGAGTTCGATTCCCACAGGACACAAATATTTGTGTGGATAAAACATGAGTATTTGTGTTTGTCTGGGTGTTTCTTATGTATTATAAGTATGTATTTACAAAAAAAAAAGTATATATGTATTATATCCATTGTCTAGTACCCATAGTACAAGCTCTGCTTAGTTTGGGACTAGATGGTGCTGTGTAAAATGTCCCAAAAATTTAAAAAAAATATATATATGTATATAAATATATAAAATACTCTTAATACTCTATAGAGTAGAGTATAAACAGTAGAATCAAATACATAATTATTATGTTACATAATTCAACCATGTTGTACTATGCTAACAATATTCTCGCGAGGGTCGGTTGCTCGAAATACCTAACATGCAAGAAAGATCGCACGTCGTATCGTATCGCTTTACCGACACATTAGTTTGAAAGGAACGTCAAATATGTGCCACTACTTGTACGTGGAATTGCAATCGATGGAAAAGTTCAAGGTGAACACCATTCACAAGAAAACTGGTGGAAAATACTATAAAGTATTTTTTTAAAGTCTTATTATTTCAGCTCTGTTGTTAACGCTTATTGGGTTTCGTTTCACGCAAGTAATGCGGGGGTACCTACGTCATAAAGTTTTTATAAATGGGGTTGATAAGGAATTTTATCGATACTTCTTTTATAAAAATAGTCGGAGATATTTACGATAGTTCTAGAAGTACGTACTTAGGAGGTAATTAATGTTTTTGTAAGCTTTGTTAAACATACTCATACTGTGCTTAACTAGTGCCTAAGTATGGTGATTATTACCTACATCTAAATTCGGATTGTTGAATGTAAAATAAATAAACTTATAAATATTTTGGGAAACTTTTACACGGCACATCTAGTCCCAAACTAAGCAGAGCTTGTACTATGAGCATTGGATATACTTACTTATATATATTTTGTAAATACATACTTATAATACATAAGAAACACCTAGAGAAACAAACACTTATGTTTATCACATAAATATTTGTGTCCTGTGGTAATCAAACCACCAGACCACAGACGTCGTTAAAGTCAAATATCATTATCATTGTCATTTGGACTACTCAATTAGGTACCTTATTTTAACAGCTTTAAAACAGTATCGTCACTTACTGCCTGACATCACACACCCTACGTTGGTAGAGTTGGCGATAATTAGTAGTTATATAAATGTTTTAAACTCTGATCGACCAAGGTTATACTCCTAGTACCTACTGATCCTTATCAAATGATAGTATTCAACACAAACCGATCGGTTTTAAATACTAAAAGTTTCACAAATCGATTAACGAGGTGCGTGCCAATCAGGTTTGTATCAATCGACATTCGATTCAACATTCTAGTTTCCAATAATGAGAGAATAGTTCAGTGTAAATATTCAATATCGTTAATAGAACATTGTTTTGTATTCGTTTGTTTTTGTGTAATAAAGTGGAGTTTTACTTCGATAAAAATCAATATCGACAAAGTCATGGAGATATTTTGTATTATTAACTTCTATTGGTACAATTAATTAGCACTGATGTGTGAGTTACTTACCTTTTGGTGCCTATATTAGACTTGTTTATTACTATTGACCTAGTGACTGCTTCGCACGGATACCTATATTCATAAATTATAGCAAAGGTACTCGCTGGAAATGTAGCTTTCTATATGTGAAATCGATTATGTATTTTTTTAGTTAATCGATTATAAACATACAAAAAAGTTATTCGTGGTCATACATAAAAAAAATATACGCGTCGACTTTTCGTCGGTTATGAATTAAAATCTTTTCTGTTTATAATATTATATATTTTAAATGAATCTGTTTCAATCCCAATAACATTGCTTGAACCGGAAATGGCACGCAGGACCTTATTCAAACTTAGCAGCCACATTTGTGTCCGCTAGCATTGCGTCATTGCGGCAATTAGCATTTTAATTTATATTAAACATGTCGCAATAGTCATGATAATGGCTTGACATGTTTATTAGTGGAGAACGCGACTCGGCAAACGTAATGTAGGACGCTCCTGCAAGATGGAGTGATGACTTGTGAAAGGTTGCTGGCAGAAGTTGAAAAGCCGAGGCCAGGGTAAAATGGCGCACATTAGGGGAGGCCTACGTTTTTTTTTTTTTTTAGGTCGGACATAGTTTTTAGCTCGAGGGAGCTTTAAAAACTTAACCGGACTAGGTGGCGAGGCACCAAATGCCTCCAGCCAGGGGCAACTTATAAACTAAGCAACACAGCTAAGGGCGTCCCCTGCGGGACTCGAACCTCGGCTTAGGGCGTTGCTGGGGGGGCAGCTAGGGACGGCTGGATCTGGGTTTAAATTATTTATGGGCGAATTTAAAGCTACTGGCTCGGCACGGGCCGGCTCGAGCAAGGGACGGGGAGGATTACCGTTAAGGGGTCTTCGCGACGGGCCTCGCCGGCGAGGACGGTATATCGGGCGGCGTTTTTGTGCGTGTGTTTTGAGAGTGCTAGTCACTCTGTTTGACTCCTGCGCTAGGGTGATTTGGTCGTCAGGGTAAGTGAGTGCGTGCCTTGGGCGGCGCACTCTACTTATCTGAGAGGGTTTGTAGTCTACGCTACTGACTACAAGGGGATTAGGGTGAAGGGGGGCCAAATCGAAATAGCGCTTAGAGGCGCGTTTCATAAACTGCTTGATGGTAGGCAGTTTTAGGTCTAAGTGAAGGTCCCTATTGCGCACGTACCAAGGGGCGCCCGTGGCTTTGCGCATGAATCGGTTTTGGAGGGTCTGCATCCTATGGATAGCGGGACTTTCTATGTGAGCGAATACGACACTCGCATAGGTCATGATCGGGCGAATACACATCACCTAAATTCTCACCTTGTATTTAAGGGAGAGTTTACTGCGTGCATTGAGCATGCCATGTAGACGTCCTAGAGCAAAAGCGGCGCGCGAACGCACCGTTTTTATGTGCTCTCGGAACGTAAGTCGGTAATCTAGAACCACGCCCAGGTATTTGGCTTTCTTTTCCCAAGGGATCTGTTGGCCGAAGAGGGAGATGGGTTGGGCTTGAGCGGAGAGGTCGGAACTCTTGTGAAAGAGAACCGCCGCGCTCTTGGAGGGATTCACCTCTATTCTCCATTTCCTGAACCAATTCCCTAGGGCATTGACTGAGGATTGGAGAATTTTGGTGATGTTTGTTAGGCTGATGCCGGAATAATATATAGCCGTGTCGTCAGCGAATAGAGCCAACTGCGACTTGGATCTTTTTGGAATATCGCTGGTGTACAGCGTGAAAAGGAGAGGGGAGAGCACGGAGCCCTGAGGGACTCCGGCTCGGATAGGATGGGGGGACGAGAGTGTGCCGCCCTCTATACGATAGCGAAAGGTGCGATTCGACAGAAAATCTCGAATGATGAGCACGAGACGGTCTGGCACGTTGAATGAATATAGCTTGTAAATCAAGCCATTGTGCCAGACCTTGTCGAAGGCTTTCGCCACGTCGAAGAAAAGCATGCCAGTCGTCATACCGCGCTGGAATCCAGCGCTGATATGTTCGACTATGCGATGCACTTGGTGGATACAGGAGTGTTTGGTTCGAAAACCAAACTGCTCGTCGGGAATGAGATTATGGGATTCGGCAAAGTTCTTTAATCGGGCATAGATAAGCCGCTCATAGATCTTCCCAAGGACTTTGAGGAGACTTATGGGGCGATAACTGGAGGGCTCAGACCTGGGTTTACCGGGTTTAGGGATACCGATGACGGTAGCTTCTTTCCACACTTGTGGGAAGATGTTATTATTTAATGCCGCATTGAAGATGGCGGTCATCAGAATGATCAGGGAGGCGGGGAAGAGCTTAACCACCTTGTTGGTGATGCCGTCTGAGCCGGGGGCTTTCCTGGGTCGTAGGTTCTGTACGATCGACCGGACTTCGTCCGCAGTGACGGGGGGGACGGGATCGTCTGGGTCGGGGGCGGGGGAGGGAGTGGAACTTACGGGGGCCGTAGGGTTTTCGGGGGACAGCGAGAGGGCGACTCTACGTTCGACTTCGGCGTTCACCTCATTGAGGTGGGCCTTGTCTACTGGTAGAGTGCTAGGCGAGCATTGTGCCTCTAGACTGTCGGCTAGGCATTCGGCTTTTTCGTCATCGTCAAAGGCGGGCCTTTGATTAGGACGGTTCAGAGGGGGCATTGTAGACTCTTGATCGGACTTGAGCTTCCGGGTCAGCTGCCAGAAGGCCTGATGGGTGGGCTCCAGGTCCTTCAACCAATTGTCCCAGCGGGCCTCGCGCAACTCATTTATGCGTTTCTTTACAGCACGCTGTAAATTGCGCATGTGAGCGCGGTTCGGCTCGCAAGGAAAACTGTCGTACGCTCTGATGGCCGCGTTCTTCTCCGTCATCAAGCCACGCACATCCTCCGGCAGATTCCAGCGGTTATCAAACTCCTCTGGAATCTGTCGTGAACATTCGTTCAACAGGGATTGTACATGGTCGGTGAGGGAGTCGATCGCGCCCGTCGCGTCGGCAGCTGACACTATAGAGTCGGGGATGGCATCCAGGTGGACGGATGAAGTTGACTTGAGGCGTTCCTCGAGTTTCCTCCAATCCGTTATCACCTTTGTTGGAGCGGGCTGACCTGGATCTGAGGGGGCAAGTCTGGGGCCTAATACTAGGATCACAGGTCGGTGGTCAGAGTCTAACTCTTGTAGCGTCTCTAGAGAGCGTAAACCTAAGTTTACGTTCTTTAAGAGGGCTATGTCGAGTACGTCAGGTCTGTGGTTTACGTCAGCGGGATAGTGGGTGGGCATCATTGGGGCGATGATATCGTAATTTAGCAAGGTGCTCAGGTTATCAAGCTCTCTGCCTCTCTGGTTGTTCGAGTGGCAATTCCAGGCGACATTTTTCGCGTTAAGGTCACCTGCTATGATAACTGAGTCACCTAAGCCTAAGAGGGCTTCTAAGTCGGGACGTATGTGAAGCCTAGCACTGCTAGGGGGGATATAAGCCGATACGATAGTTATCGGTTGATGACCGGTCATGCCTACTCGACATATCGAGGTCTCAATATGCTCGAGGGAAGGATTATCCATAGGAGTGCAGTACAAGGACCTTTTATAGTAAATGAGGGTACCACCTCCTTGAGAACGAGTCCTGTCATTGCGCACTATATGATAGTTTGCAATTCCAGGATTCCTCTTGGATGGTTTGAGGAAGGTCTCCTGTATAAGGAAGATGTCAATTTGATGGTCGCGGAGGAAAGTGGTGATCTCATCACGTTGACCATTCATGCTATTCGCGTTGAAAAAACCTATTTTAAGGGACCGGGGTTTGGTTCTACCTACGTGCACCGCCATTTAGAACCTAAGCTGGGAGAATGCATCAATTAGATCAGCATTCTCGGATATGATTTTGAGAATGCTGAGGCCGTTTCCCTCATTAGCTATGAGGGCGTGGCCAATGGTAGTGATGCGTTCAATGGGGGCGACACTGAACGCTTTAAAAGCAGCACCCAAGGACCTTCCTGCTGCCGGGGTGGCAGAGGCGGGTACGTGGGGTTGCGTGGGTGCTGGCGCAAGCGCAGGCTTAGAGGCCTGTGCGGGTCTTAGAGCGGCCGGGGAAGCCGGCGTGCAGGGAGCATGGGTGGGGGCACCCATTAGGGGTGCGATGTTTGCCACATGATGTGGCGTTTTAAGAGGGGGAAACGCTTGCTGGTGATTCAGCGCGCTCCAGGGGGAGGGCCTTTGAGGGCTAAGGCGGTCAGGGAGGGCGGCCGAGGGGCTTTCCCTCTGGGTCTTCGCCGCAGCACGTTTAGCGTGCTTGGGAGAGATTTTGGGGGCCTTGGGGCAACCACGGTAATTAGCCGGGTGACCTTGCTCCCCGCACAGAACACAACTGGGAGGTTCGGTACAAAGTGTCCTGTCTTTAGGACGACTGCAGTCCGCGGTAGCGTGATCGCCTAGGCATTTCACGCACCGGGATCTGGCATGGCAGTTACGGCCTGCGTGGCCGTATAGTTGGCAATTGTGACATTGCCCTATGGGACCTCCCTTGTGGGGTTTTTCGATCCGAATACCGGATAAGTGGCAAACGGATCGGATGTTGAGGCCTACGTTCAGCAGTGGGCTAATATAAGCTGAGGATGATGAGTCAAGGCAACCCTTAGAATATAGCTTTATTAACATAACTAACCGAAGTAACTAATACTACCAGGATTATTACCATATGACTAGTAACTGCTTCATTAATATACTGGTTGTAAGCGCGACTGCTACGCTAGAGGACTATGTTCGATTCCCAGTTCGAGCAGTTTTCCTAAGTAGCAGCTCGGACGTTGTGCCCGGTTCATGGCAATAGGCTTGCCTCCTATTACATGGGATCTAAATATCGATAACATACTGGCGAACTGTGGACGTACTCTAGTACACCTCTGCTGTGATGGTGTCATGTATACTGGGAATTACTGAAAATTTTTTTCCTAGGTACCGATGCTTACCCATTGACATTTCACATGATAAAACTCTCGTCAACCATGTCTTATTATGTTTTTAGTTCCATTCGTTAAATATAACCCGCTTAACTACATAATAATACTATTACATACATACACTCGTACTTTGCCTCAAAAGGGTAGGAAAAACTAATAGACAACACGTTCAAAAATTTTGGATACATTTTCACTATAATTAATATATGTATATCATGAAGCATCATGCCTACATATTACAACGTATATGACGAAAAAAATTAACGAAGTTCTTGTCTCTAGGAGACAGTAGAATAAAAACATTTGGTTAAACTGTTCTGTGATGCATAATACATGGAACGGGCCGCCTTTAAAACCGGATTTCTAAGTAAATATTTATGGCCAGTTACATTTATGTCGACCTAAAGTGCCAAGGACACTCGTTATATTGTTCAAAATGGCTGAAAGTCAGACTGATAGGTTTTAATGTTTAATGACTTGGCCATCGATCGATCACATACACCTGCTGTTTGCCCTTCGGCCCCGACATGTCTTTGAATGTAGGACGATCATCAAGGTACGAGGTACTCTTTTGTATAGTTTTCAATGCGTGAAAGTAATTTTCCCGTATAATTCTTTATATTAAACTGAAAGCTTATTATTGTAAAGAAGTTTGTAAGTAGCCATGAAAGTATGTAATAAAATTATGAAATATTTAATCACTTTATATAAAATGCGAAGATTAGGCTCACGATATTTTGAATCATAACCCACCGACGAAGCTAACTGAAACAATAAGGCCGTTTATGTTTCATCTATACCTATACATCAAACATAATCGGCCTTATTGTTGGCAAAAACTTTGTACTTTGAAATTGGTCCCATACAGATAATTGCAAAAAATCCTATCCTAAAGGTGGGAAAATAGGGGTGATTTATTATTCACTCACAGATTTTAATGCTGAGTGAGAGCCCTTTTATAGTCAACAATCGTAAAAACGTGTCAGATTGTATTACGTAGAAATAATAAAGAGCCACCAAATTGGCGAAGCAACAAGTTTGCGTGCCAGTACACGCTAACCGAGATTAACATAATGGGAATCAACTAAACAGTCCCAAAACAAACTAGATTGCACGCGTGATACACTTAATTACTGAATTCTTCAAGTTTCAAGAGTCGGCCTGTCGGGCTTGTTGTTAAGTGTATTTGAATTGCTATTTGTTATGAATGGTGGTCTTTGAATATTTTATGACTGTACTGTAGAAGTTGCTTGTTGTTTGTTTCATATTGACGACCTCTGTGGTCTAGCGGTTCGAGTGCCGGACTGCTGATCATGGGGTCGTGGGTTCGATTCCCACAGGACACAAATATTTGTGTGGATAAAACATGAGCATTTGTGTTTGTCTGAGTGTTTCTTATGTATTATAAGTATGTATTTACAAAAAAAAAAGTATATAAGTATTATATCAATTGTCTAGTACCCATAATACAAGCTCTGCTTAGTTTGGGACTAGATGATGTTGTGTAAAATGTCCCAAAAATATTATTATTATTATATTATTATTTCAGATATAGTGTTTTGAGATTTTAAGCCGCACTTATAAAAGTAGGAACCGATTACTTTTTGTTATCACAGTGTGCATGTGTGAAGGAACATCCACAAAACAGTTGATCGAAATTTAATAATTACATATTTATGGCGAAGCTTACAACTGTATTGTTTGGAAAAATAAAATAAGCTCGTAACCTTTTGCACTGAAAAATATACTTAAATATATTTCGTCTGAATCGTTTAGTTTTTACGATCTTATTATTTAAGAACACGCTTTGTGTAATAAAGTTTCTTACACTGGTTGTATGATGCATACAAATAAATGAGCTTACGTATAACATACTAAGTTTGTTTGTTCATTAGTTTTTCTAAGTACTGTATTTATCTAAGTACTCTTTTTTCCTGTCCATCCAAAGGTTGTCTGGTAGATATCGCTATTAGCGATAAGACCGCCATTGTACCCTTAATTTAATGAATTCCAATTGTTGTTCCGTAACATGGTGTGCAATAAAGATAATTCTATTCTATTCTATTAGGTATGTATATATTATTAGACCCTTATTGAATAACAAAATAAGATTGACGTCACTACTTTCTTTTGTTCTAAAAATATGCACCGGCAACTGTTTCATTGATGTCCTTCGCAGATAAGTTACGGGTACGAATGACCACTCGTTTTTGGTGAACGCAAATAAAATATAATAAAAGGGGAGTGTCGCCGTCAGAGTAGAAAGGCTTCCATAAAAATAAATATTCATAACCACGCAACACCAAGCCTGAAAGCCGAGCCTTTACACGCTAATGAAATTAATGTATGCCTGTAATATCGGAATGGACGAGCCGATGACAGACAATGTCGTGACAGAGGCTTCATGCAACCGTTATTGATGTGTCTAATGTTATAATTATAATATAGGACACCAACAACATACTAGTTAAGTATGGCTGATCATGCTTATTGTAAATGAATCGTGGGCAAAATCCATAAAGTTCAAAGTTGTGAACTTTGAATACATGGTATTGGAATAAATATAGCAAGAATAAATTCAACTTTGTTGACACTGATTTTTATAATTTGGGAATGTATTTTTTTAAGTTCGGATAGTTCTTCTGGTTAACATCTAATATGGGTTGTTAATTGACCCTTTCAAAATTTGTAGAGTATAAGATTTTCTTCATATCACCTGAAATAGTAGATTGTTCAACAAGGGGAGAACGTGACAGATTACAAACGAATGTAGGTATATTTCGCAATAACACATGAGTTTTGTAGTAATGTGACCAGGTGTATGAGCAGGCAGAGAGTAAAAAAACTATGTATTGACTGTGTATTTGTAATGGGCGCACAATATCGTATGCTATTGAAACAATTTTGTAAATTGTGGACAACATTCAATAATACTCTTGTAAACTTCAGTTCTAAAAAAACCTAATCATGCAGACAGATTGTACATACAAATGTTGGATGTCAGATTGATAAATTATAAATGCGACGAAAGACCTACTTATGAATGTGGCTGTTTAACACACTTATTTTTGTTTGTCACGAACAGATAGCATTATTAGTAAATCTGTCGTTTCTTAAACACATAGAAAACAAATATTTGTTTTCTATGTGTTTGTTTCAATTAGCTGTAATTACAGTTACTAGGCATAGCAAAACGCCAGTGAATTCCAATTTAACGTTTTTTCAAAATATCAAAGCAATCCATGAAGTTTCGGACATTTAAGATTTTAAATCAACGTCCATACACAGTAAAGTAATATTGTATAGTTATATAAGCAAAGTTAGTAATATAACCTCCGAAACTGAATTAAAAATTTACATTTATGCAGTTTTCTTATCTTTAAATTGTCGGGTCTTAAATTTTAGTAACATAAATATGTCTCGTGTGTCCGACGCTCCTTTAGCGTTGAAATAGTTATCTAAGTTGAGGGTGCCGCTCACGCCGCACGACGGGCCAATAACAAGCAGTCAGCGTTTTAAATGCATGTTGACATGATATGTACGGCGAAAATAGTTGGCGATTGACCATTTTCCGACCCTATCCTAATAGTATTAAGGGTGAAAACTGGTTAACCGTCAAAATTCTCGACTGTACACACACGTCAAGTTATTATAATAATTTATTTTATTTGTACACAAGAATGTTATATGTTACTAGCTATTGCACGCGGTTTCACCCGCAAAACAAAGGGTTTTTTGGGATAAAGCGTACCTTATATCCTTCTCCAAGGCCTACTCTATCTCTGTAACAAATTTAATCAAAATCGATTTAGCGGTTTAGGCGTGAAAGCGTATCAAACAGACAGACAGAGTTACTTTCGCATTTATAATATAAGCAGGGATAATACAACCTTGACATTTTAGTTATATAATTATACACAGTACCCACATAATTATTAGTGTGGTCAGCAGCAAATAAAGTGAGTGTTTGCGATACTTAGTTATATATGTAGTGCCACTTTAGAAAATACCGCTATTGGATTGGATATACGAGCGGTCCAAAAGGTAAACTGTGTAGTGTTGTATCGTGTCTTCGTATGTATTTATTCAGTATAATGCTAAACTTTAAAATATAGATTTTTTAAATTAATAATTAAAGCGCTAAATTTGCATTCAACTCGGTATTAAAAACAAAATATTTTTTTAGATTACATTAGAAAGATATCTGTAATACTAAAACTTTTACAATAATTAAAAATCAAATAGGCCTTTCAGTTATTGGCGCTTGTATCATGTATCTGTCTATATGTATGCATAGTAAGTAGGTACTTAGGTATATTACATAGATAAATATTTATTTGATGTTTGCACTTTTCTAAAATACCTAGCAAAGAAATAAACAACTTCGCAAATTTAAAGTCAGTAACTCCAAAGTTAGCTACTAGTAGGAATTTAGTGCCAGCCTTGTGTAGCGACACCCTAAATCTAAAATCGACAAACAAATCGAATGCATTCTATTCTGCATGCTATGCTAGGATTAGTGAGCTCGTTAGAATTCCGAATGATTTTTTCTGTTTTCCTATTCGCTATTTTGTTATCGCGAATTTTTTTGTCTTGGTATTCAGCGTAGGCGTAGCGACGGATCATTGACAGTTTTCGTGGAAATATATAGTAAACTTACCTATCTTTATTAATCTTTATTAGTCGGATTTGAATAAATATTTTTGCATTTGATAGCGGAATTCTTGCGGAAGGTTATAGGATATTACACAAGTTAAGTTGAGCAAAAAGGAACAAGCCAGGCCGGTTGAAACAGCGGGGCACAGCTGGTATAACATTAAAGTCTATTTTGCTCCATATAACAACTGTTTTATTTTAGAAATACCTTTTTTTTAACAGATAACAGTATACCAGTTTATTCTATATAACATTAATTTTATTTTTGCAACAATTATTTGGCTATGTACTATTTATGTATTTTGAAATGTTCACATGTATGTATATTTTATCAGGTTATTAAAAAACAAAAAACCTTTCATTCATTCCTCATAGCCGTTCGTTGATTCAATGTCCATTGCTATTTCAGTACCTACAACCAGTGTGGACATAATTGCCGGTTTCATGTACTGTCACCAATAGTCGCCCACCACGTGAACTTACATAGAAATATGTAATCAATATGATGCTATCTGCTGGTGAAAACGGAAATATTTCTGGTTTAATAAGTTTTCCTGTGTACAGAATGTAATTACGATTGAATGTTGGTATTGGTTTTTTTTTTCAGCGTTTTTATGTGTATCATAACAGAACTATCATGCTTACTGTTTTCCAGTCTAGTCAGTGCGGCAATGGCGTTGAAAAAAATCTTGATGTACCTATACGAGTATATATTATCTACATCATGCAGTTTTATTAATCATTTGTAATTTTATAGTTATATGGAAAAAGGAGAGGGATGCATTTGTCCTGAAGTGGGAAAATACAGTATTTGTAATTATGCATACATCATTTTAGTTAGGTACGTTATACGAAGTGCGAAGCGCACTCACACCGCACCCCACCATTGGACATTATAATTAAAAGAGTTCGTCATGCTATCAATCCCAGTTGTCTGTCATTCGCACACTTGTGAAAGCACTAAAGTGACGAACCAGTCGAGCGTATGGCACTCACAGGTTGCAGCTGAAAACCAGCTGAAAGGGCTGAAAACCAGCTGAAAGTATCAGTGCCTGTGTGGCTACATTTTGGTCTGAGGACCAAATGCCTCATGGCACCTGGAGAGGTGGTACGTGGGACTCGCTCCGACTACAAATGATTCGTGAGTGACATTCATCATGACCATGACGAAGCTGTATTAATTATTAACAATAACTTGACAATATGCTGAGGCCATTTTGGCACCTAGTATTAATAAAATTATTTTTAAGATTGTTTTCATTATGGTTTATGCATTTTTTTTCTTTCTTTCTCAGTTAGTCCTTAGGCTATCGGTATTGCCCAAAAATTGGGTTCATATAGAAAACTGATATTCAGCCGCAGCTGGCTAGACTGTAAGTCGGTGATGATGTTATTGTACAGTACAATATCACAACTAAGTATGGAATATAAATGACCTGTCTGGGGACAACCGTCTAATTAGTAACCCCTCAAGTTGAGCAATTTGTACTTGTCAACTAACCAAAGCTATTTCTTGTTTCATTGCTTATGGGAACTTAGCCAGTACACTCCCCACAAAAGTCTAAAGGCATACTTAGGCTATGCTCACATTATAAGTGGTTGATCACGGATTATATTTATTCCGTAATACAATTTGTACTGGTACGGAGGATAGCGTGAATCAGTTTTATATCAAATCAATACAGCTTATTTACAATTATTCCACTAAACCCCAAAAATCATTCCACTTCAAACCCAAGACGATTTGTAGGAATGATTATTATCAATCCTTATAAATGATACATTAACTTCACTGGACCTTGACGGTTAGTGATTGGTTTTGCAGATGTTCAAGACTTATCTCAGTTTAGACTTTTGAAGTGTACGTGTTATATTTAACTTATTTTAAATCTTTATTAAATTAAGGTACCTTTGCTACCGAGCTATACTTAGGACAGATTACGTGAAATCAAGGAGAAAATTATTTTTCCCAGAATACAGACCTAGCTGGATCTATTTTTCGCCGTCGTCAATCGGAAAATTGAAAATTCGATTACAAACAAATAAATAACTGATATATTATGAATATTTGTATTAACATATTAAAGGATAAGTTTTATTTAGTAGATTCTATGTAAATGTATAATATTATTCTATGTGATAAGTTTTATATATCATGATAATATATAAAACTTATCTTGCTAAGAACCAACTTATATCTATGTTACGTACCCAACTTAAATATATGTATACAGCATTTAATTATATCATCAAAAGTACAAATATTTAAAATAGAGTTGCACGGATGGAGATATACATCTATAAACTGCATTTACATAGCATAACTATATTGCGTATATATAAAATTATCGTGTCACAGTTTTCGTTGCCATACTCCTCCGAAACGGCTTGACCGATTTTGATGAAATTTTTTGTGCTTATCGGGGAGGTCTGAGAATAGGCCAACATCTATTTTTCATACCCCTAAATTTTTTTTTTATGGCAAAACAACGTTTGCGGGCAGCTAGTTGCGTATAAACCTGCATATGGTTTGTACTATATTCAATTTACGTATGTGACAAATAAGGTTATTAACTATTAACTGTTGGCAATACCAACAAAATAAATATTATTTGTGGTAAAATATTTTCCATAAGCTAGCAACACTGTACTGTCCTTTTTACATTATTTTGATCTCAAGAGAGCACATAAAAAATGATTATACCTTACTATAATTGGCTGATTCAAGGAAAGGTGCAGTATTAGTTAAGGAACAATGGAAGATCATGTTCTACAACCACGAGGTAGGGTACCGGTCGGGGCATATAGCTCGTAGAACTGATGGCTGTTGGGGCAAGAAGGTTCTTGAGTGGAGACCACGCACCGGAAAGTGCAGATTAGGACGGCCTCCAATGAAATGGACAGATGACCGCTGGAAGCTGTTGGATGCAGGCGGCATATAACCAGTCCTTATGGAAGTCTATGGAGGAGGCCTTTGTTCAGCAGTGGAACTCTTGTGGCTGATATGATGACGATGATGATATCCTAAAATACTAGGAGACGGTGAAGGGCGGGCGGTTTGGGGCTGTCTTAAATGTAAAAATGACGTTCAATATGTAGAATAAATTATTTTGACTTTGACATAGGGAAGGTTTAAGCAGTCCCAACGAGCGGAGGTCGCTTAGAAAGCAAAAATCTTTATATTAATAAATTTATTATTATTTTAAATACCCAGCCAATTAAAAAAAAAAAAAAATCTCAAGCATATTAATTTTAAGCAAACCAACAATTGTACATATAAATATTACAAGCTGTTCTTTAATGTACAGTCCACTACGTTGAATGTTCTACTGTGAATGTCCCAGTAGAAAATCCAATTAATATTATGCTTGATCTGAGAATTAAACCCAGGAGCAATGACCATGTGTATTATAGATTATTTACCCAAAATATATATGAACAGTTAAACCACCCATTATATTTACCCATTATAATAACGTTGTCTATCACTAAGAATTGCCCTGAATCATGTGTTTACAAACATAAATGCATAAACGTCTATTATAAATTACTTATTGTTACGTGTTGAAATCATAAGCGCACAATTATATCATTCAGCTAGTTATATACCATCACCGTTTAATGCTACCGCATTTTATTATACAGGGTATAATAGAGGAGGTGGATTATCGTAAGTCAAACGATAGGGGACTTCAATACCTATCGATATGACCCCCATGTATGTTCCGCGATATTCAATGATTTCAAAGTTATTGAGATTATTGTGAAGTTTGCGTAAAAACGGAATTCAGTATAAAAGTCGTCACTGCAGTTTAACTATTATACATACTAACTTTCAATCCCTCTTCACTAGAGGCCTTGAAAGTAGATAAAAATAATTCGATTTGCAAAACTGTATTTTTTATTTCAAAATGATAGGGTTTTGACTCAAATCGGTATCGCGATCATTAAGACCCACTATTGAACTACTTCTAGAAAAAAATCATGCAAGCAGGTAGGCAGGCAAGCAGTCAAGCTGACGTGACGACTTTTATACTGAACTTATTTTAAATATCAACAATTTTGGAACCATTGAATATCGCGGAATATACATGGGGATCATATTGATAGGTATTGAAGCCCCCCCCCCTATCATTTAACTTACGATAATCCACCCCCCTTGTTACACCCTATATAATCATCATGTAATAATATATTGATTCATTAAAGAACCGTGACCCTCGAAAGGGTCGCATTAATTTTCTATTATGTTTGATAATAATTGTTCCCTGACAGGTTTATTTTCTGCGGGCAGGATTAGAACCTGCCTCTTCTGGTTGAATACAGCACACGCTATGACCAACTGAGCCGCCGCAGTCGAAGTTTTAGCTAAAATAACTTTCTAATCTTTGCATGGAAAGTAAAAAAATATATACATGAGTTTAAATTATACTGGTGTGATGGACAAGAACAGTATTAAGTTATTATTATTATTTACATTTTGACGACAAAACACAACACGACTATCACTAAAATTAGTTACCTTGTTAGTGAAAGTGCCAAAGGACAAAAAAATTTTGCTAATGAAGTTAATGAGTAGTCAGCATTTCATGTAAGTAGCTAAAAAAATAAATGACAAAAGACTCATTACAAAAACGTTGGTGTTGCCATTATATCCATCTGTGACGCAGACACACTAATGAATTAAGGGGAGTTTATTTTTTATTATTTAAAAAAAAATGCGTTTTATTAAAACCGATTCAGCATAGTTTAAAATATTTACTGTTTTCTACAAAAAAAAATAACTAAAAATCAAATACTTACCTACTACTCTATTATTAAGAGGCTGCAAAAACTAAATCGTTACTAAACTTATTTAAATTCCAAAATCAACCAAATTAAAGGAACATGTCCACTAACCTGGGGTGTTCTTGTTGTCGCGCGCCATGGCGTCAGGTAAGGCGAGCAGCTCTCGCGCGTGTCCGCGGTAATGTGCCGGCGTGCGGCCGGCCGCGTCTCGCGCGCCCCGTGCCGCCCCCGCGCCCTCGAGCAACGCGGCCAGCGAAGCAGAGTCGCGACACACCGACGAGTAGTGCAGTGGTGTGCGACCCTCCTGTATGCCCAACACTAGCCTAGGTATATTTGCATGTCACCGACGAAACGTGATGGACTGGTCAGTCACAGATAAGATACCTATGCATCATTTTTACAGCTTATAAAGATCTAGTCAAAATCACAATCTTAATAATAGTATGTCTCTGAAAGAGGGAACTAAAGTCTTGTATTGTGAGGATCTTACTTATTACACTAACTTTTAACTGCCATAATGGTTAGTGGCCACAAGCTTGGCCGTGGCCGTGATATGGAATATATGCTGTTCGATTCCCAGGTTGAAGGATTTTTTTTCAGGAATAATAAGACAATTCAATATATAAGACGGTTAAATTATGGCTAAGCATCAATTTTATAAGCAACTAACAGAATCTTTCTGATGCACCAGTTGCGGGTAGTTCTTTACGAGGTACTCGGCGATGTCCATGTAGTCGTAGAAGACGGCTTTGTGCAGCAGGCCGACGCCGGCCTCGTCCCGGCACATCACATATTTACGACGGTTGTAGTCGCTCTCCAACAACTCCTGCCGGTTAAACATTCAACAACAGTCACTGATGCCTCGTAAACAACATTAGTTTACATGCTACGGTTCGTAGCGCTACGAAGTAGTAAAGTGCTACGACGTAGCAATGTGCTACGAAATAGTTAAATCGTAATCACGAATTTTAACTCAGCTTGAATTATGTTTCTGTAACATTCCAGCCATTTCTATTCCGTATTATATTTTGTTTGCCATCGACTTGAGCACATATTTACATTGATGTTACATGAACTTACGCGCTCCGGGCTACGGTGTTTGCGTAGGCAGTTGTATTTGAGCCTGTCCATGAAATATTAATGCTAGCAGCGGAAGCAATACTAAGTAAATGAATGTAAGTACACTTAAATTATACAATAGTTTTATTAAACTATATCAAACACCTACCTCCTGTAAAATTTATAACTTAGGTATTAACTAACTGGTCAGTAATAAGAATTTCCGCACTATAATAAAAAGAGTTTCCTCTCTCCAACATCGGGAACCCATCTTATCTACTAAAAAATAATTACCACGATGCGCAACAACTTGATATTTCGTTTGATTCAGTAACGATATTTTGATTTGCATAATAATGCAATTAGTGTTGGGGTTCTTAATTTTTAAAACTAATTTGTAATATATATTTTTAGTATAAAAAAAAGTCTCTCTCAAAAGTCTCTCTTCAGTCCTAGCTAAATTAAATTTTCTACTCAGTAATACAGTGTGTATTACCAGTAATACCTGAAGTTCAAGCAGAGAGCCTTTCTCCACGGCAGCATGCAGCGCGTCACACTTGGCCACCAGGGTCGGCAGGTGGTGGGACAGCGGCAAAGCTTCGGCTTCAGCCAGCAGGCGCCGACCCTGGCCCGCTAGGACGGCTCGCTCCAGTCTGCTCTCAGGGCCGCCTCGTGCCCACTGGCGGAGCTGAGCTGCTGATACTACACCAACCACTGATAAAAAAAAACATATTATACATATAATATGATATGATACAGAACTAATAACATAACGCCTGTATTCCCAGAAGGTTTAGGTTCGCCGGTGTAATAGATGGCGAGCCTATTGCCGTTAGCCAGACACATTTCCGAACTCCGGGCTGCTACTGAGAATTTCATAGAAAAATCCAATAACATGACCCATATTCGTAAACAGTGGGTGCAAATTAGTAAACCACTGTCTTAGCCTTAGGAGAATATAAACGTTATGGTATATTGTGTTTTTAGATACACAAAATTGTAGTTATTAATTGTAAATGTAAATTGTTCACAATATACTTGATTATTTACAAGTATTGACCACAGTTCAAAGTTAAACCACCTGCTTTGAAGCAAATATATCTTTCTTTTCTTCGGGAAAACGCACTGCTTAATTAAAGACTAAAGTTGGTAGTGGCTACAGCTCGCACAAACTGAAACCGTCGACGCAACTTCAGCAATCGTCTTCTGCGATATTGCGACCCGTGATTTACTGATTGGTTTTATACAGAGTGTTATCGCTATCACATGATTTTTTGTTTAACCAAAAAGTCAGTGTCCTATAGTCACCCTCTCTTTTTTTAAGGAAAAGTTACATGGAAATGAAACATTCAAATAAGAAGGCAACAGACAATCACGGGCTAAAATGACGTAAAGTAATTAGCCTCTTTTAAATTTAATGAATACAAATACAATATTTGTAACAACCGATTATAAATCTATAATGCGTTCCCTGCGTCTATATTTCCGGACTTATATAACCTTGGTGTCTTTAAGGTGAGAGTAGACAGGTATTTTCTGGGTAAGCGTGTTCCACCTTCGACCTCGTCGTCACTTACCGTCAGGTGAAACTGAGGTCAATCGCAAACTCATCAACAATAAAAAAAACACTTGTAACGCTAAACTCTTAATATTTTAATAACTTTGGCAACTAACGTTATACTCAGTTCGAGACGTGCATGATACTAAAACGATTAAAATGCACAATAAATATACAGCGACTTAAAAATTTTCATATCTACATCTTATCTAAGTAAATCTGTTGTATTTAATACAAGTAAGCTTTTTACTCTACGTCTTTACCAATTTACCTACTATTCAAGTTATACCGAAAAATACAAGTTATAAATAAATAATTATTTATTTTTAGTTACATTATGCAAAGAAAGAAGTACGAAACATCCTGTTTAACGGCAGCTATTTCTGGTGTTAGATTACGAGATTTATGTGCCAACAGCCGGATGTGGGCGAGTTATCGCGACATCTGCTGACCTTACACTCTTAGGGCAAAAACATACCCAACATGCAAAAACAACCACTTTCTTATTACATTATGGATACTGACTGATTTGTAAAATCCACTTGTCACAATTTAGTTAATAAGTAGGTAGTTATTAGTATTCAGGTGTCCTTTTTAAATATATCTTATTTTTTATAATTTTTTTGTCTGTATAACTGCTTCATTAGTGAAAAACCAGTGATAGTTCAGTGATATGAACATTGGAATGCCAAGTGTTCATTCGAATTCATGGCCCTTTACTTTTCGAAGTCATATAATGCGTATTCATTAATTATCACGCGCTTAAACGGTGAAGGAAAACGTCATGAGGAAATCTGCATTCCTGAGAGATTTCCTTGGCGGCGTGTGAAGTCTGCTAACCTGCATTAAGCCAGCGCGCAGCGGGGTGGAGTATAGCCTAATCTCTGTCATTCTGTGAGGAGACCCGTGTCCAGCAGTAGGATAGCAGATGGGTCGATGATGACTCTGGTGATAAATGCGACTGCTACGTTTTGTTCTGGTAATCGTCGAGCAAAGGTTCGGTTTAAAGATCTTTATTTCTCACTAGTGACTCACCCAGACTTCGCACGGGTGTAATGTAGTATCTAATAACATGCATATATTATACTATAAATATTATAGCCTATGACACTCACAATTAATGTGGCTTTCTGTTGGTAAAAGAAGTTTCAAAATCAGTTCAGTAGACCCATAGATTACCCCTACAACCTCACCAACTTACCTCTTTATAATATTAGTATAGATGAGTGAGAGTGTTGTAAACGTAAGAGTAGACAAATATAATCAGAAAGCTCCGAACTGCTAAGCTATCGGGAGTTACACGTGTTATTGTGAGTCAACCTTATAAGATAGACATTTGCTGTCCTGGAATATTTGTTATATAATTTTAAGGAAAACATTTCCGTCATACATGATTTCTGTGTAGCTTTAACCATTAAGGCTGCATACGCGACGGAAACTTAAAAAATGGAGTAAGTTCTCCTGTTTTCCCAACATTTCCCTTCACTGCTCTGCTCCTATTGATTGTAGCGTGATGAAAAGTATACTATAACCTGCCCAGGAGTATGAAGAACAATTGTACCAACTTTCGTTGAAATCCGTCGAGTGGTTTTTGTTTCTATAACGAACATACAGACAGACAGACAGACAAAAAATTTACTGATTGCATTATTGGCGTCAGTATCGATCACTAATCACCCGCTGATAGTTATTTTGGAAATATATTTCATGTACAGAATTGACCTCTCTACAGATTTATTATAAGTAGTAGACAATCGTCACTTACATGAGAACAATAAATCTTATTACTAATTAATTAATCAATGCGGGTAGAAGAACAAAATAAAAATAAAATATGATTGTTGTCAACAAAATTGGAAGCGAGTTCACTGCATTCCTAAGATGAGGCGGTGGCACAAGTTAAAAGATGTTGCTGCTTTAAACGAACACATAAACAATACAATTAATGAAGTGTTTCGTCGTTATAAATATGAGAAGATAATTTCTTTTTAAATATGTTGAGTGAAGTCGCTTCTTTTACATTTTTTGGAAGTTTATTGAAAAGCTGTGCTCCCCCATAGGTTAGGTTATGTTTACCGTAATTAGTTCTTATTCTAGACAATACTAGGTGACTAGCTCGACGAGATGAGTATTTTCTTGTTTCACCCTCGGTTGTGAATGTAATGCGTGAGTAAATAAGTTTGTGAATAATTTTATATATAAGTATACACGTGTAATATATATAAAGTTGTCTGATGTTCGGTCTCTTTGTAGACAGTTTTTGACGGTGTTAGAAAGTCGTAATTGTGTAGTATTTTTATTATTTTGTTTTGTAAAAGTTTAATGGGGTTTTCTATGGAATTCTCAGTAGCAGCTCGGAGTTTGGATTTGTGATCGATGAGTTAGG
The DNA here is from genome assembly GCA_964056405.1 of Acronicta alni. Classification (NCBI taxonomy): domain Eukaryota; kingdom Metazoa; phylum Arthropoda; class Insecta; order Lepidoptera; family Noctuidae; genus Acronicta; species Acronicta alni. The sequence goes on along the minus strand of OZ043927.1, from coordinate 6,171,215 downwards.
CTATAGACTTGCCCTTTATTACATGGAACCTAAACATACCGGCATTACAGCAATTAGGGGTGTACAGCTTAGTACACCTTTGCCTAACCCTTCAAGTAATATAGGCATGATGGTTTGTATATGTTAGGTTATCTTGCTTTATTCTCAATGTTAGTGTTAATTTCTGTAACATTTTAGTTTTTAATCTTGTGTACTGTAGTGTTACAACTACGTCAAACAGTTCAGCATAATAATGATATGCGACAAGTTCATGCTAACATTATTCAGTGTTTGCATGAAACTGGGTTAATTAAGATAAAGTGTTTTTAATTATGCTGCGATTGAAAAGTGCTTTAGGGCGTAAAACTAAGTGAATTATGTTGAAGTGTTTTGGTATGGTAGGTATTTTAGTTGTATGGATTAAAAGGGAGGATGGCACGTTTTCATTCTATAATTATTTTAAAACCCATAGAAAATAATTATGATTTATATTAGTATTAGTGAAAAAAAATTAATAGGTTAGATTATTTTTTTATTTAGCATGTAGCGTAATTGTAATTGTTTTTAGTTATTTGTTTATCAATGCCCCGGGGTCGAATGAAATACTTATTTCTTTTTAATGTGATTAGATATCGATACGTATCGTCTGTAAACCAATGAATTAAGTACTCTGAAGTATATGGCTAGCATCGGATGAGTGGCAAGACACTAGGGTGTCGCAAATTCATATTAATAAATTAAAAATAACCTAATAACCAGTCTATCTTCAGGATATCGGTATTATTCAGAAATTAGTCTACAGAGGTCTGATGGCAGTCGCTTTGTGTAAAACACTGATATTTATTCGTCATCTCGTTAGACTGGAAGCCGACTAATAAGAAAAAAAATATCGCACGAAAATCTGTAAAACCTGAGGAGATATTTTCGTGACGTGTAAAGTCTGCCAACCCGCACTAGGCTATCGGTGGCCACATCTAATTCTAATAGAAAACCAGTGCCTAGCAAGGGACTTACACATATTATGTATTTTTCATTTCTCATACTCCGAAAGTAGTGTTTAAATTTGATTCGAGTAGCGGGTGAAAGATTCTACTTCCCACCTTTGGGCGGGAAATACTCATAGTAATTACTCCCCTCCTTAGGGTGGGAATACATTTTAAAAATAGAACTAAATTTCGATCGGCAGTCGGTTATAAAAAATCTAACACAATTAAGAAAAAAATGCTGCGGTTTTGTGAGTGTATACATATACGGCCAGTGTGAATTAAAAAAAAAATCTAAGTGCGGCCGCCCGCGTCAGTGACGCGGTGTATTCCATAATTAAAATTTTAAATAGACTATATAATTTCGCGGGATACTAACTCTAAGCTGTTAAGACTAATATCTTATTAAAACTACTATTATTTACTTTCCTTACATTCGAAATGAAAAGTAGAGTGCTTAACACTGGTGAAAGACATCAATTCCTACTCAGACTATAGCCGAGCCGAGACTATAGTCTAAATACCTCGTATGGGAATTGATTCCTTTCGACCCTCGTGTAACAATCTACTATTGTAACTTCCAAAGCTTACCTACTATCCCAGCTGTCATGGAAATCACGTATATTAGGTACCTACCTTACTCATCCTTAATTCATGCGTACCTACTACATTACCTACCAACTTACTCTGTACTATACTAGTATGTTATATGTGAGTGAGTTGACACGATTTAGTGGATCGTTATGGGTGAACAGTCGCGGGTGATCGAACCCCATCAATATTCACATAGGAACTCACTGCACACCGCCCGCTTTGGGCGACTAATTTGTAATACATTGACGCGTATATATAAGTAACTTGTTGTTGCCCGCGGTTTCACTCGCGTCCCAATGGATTTATGAGTCGAAAACGTATGTCCTTCCACAAGGTTTAATCTATCTCTATATCAAATTTCAACAAAAACGGTTCAGCTGTTTAGTCGTGAAAGCGTAACAGACATAGTTATTTTTGCATTTATAATATTAAGTATGGACAAGTAGAGACTAGTTACCTACCCCTCTTCGCACGGGTTTGTTCATAATATAGTCTAGGTTACATTCAACTCAATGATATGATGATGATGAGCTTTTCTAGGTTTCGATTTTTTTTAATCGAACAAGTATTTATTGAGTTGATTACAAAAAAAAAACAGAAAAAATCAAATCTTTTCTCTTTATAATATTAGTTTGGATTAGAGGTTTGTGTACAAAGTAAAAGTTGGTCTAAAGTAATAAATTTAGGATAATTGTAAATGTTTTTAAACACGTAAACATTACAGTTGTTCAATTAGTATATTCCTGTAAATATTTGATGTAATTACTGGCTGAATTCTAGACAAACTAGTATTATTCAAACATTGCAGAACTATATTTAAGGAAATTTATTAAATACAAGACGTAGGCACAAGTTTAGTCGAAAACAAAGCTAAAATATTCTTACCTATACAAAGATATAAATTTCATTTTAAAATTGTGAAGGTTTCATAAAATAACTTTTGTCTTTTTTTTGATCCCGTTATACATAACTTCACAAATTAATAATACCATATAATATAAACATACTATAAAATAATAACATATGCTGTAGTTTAACATATATTTTTTTCAAATAATTAACCACTCATTTAGACGTGATCTCCGATTTAAAATAATTAAAAGTCGTATATCACCGCTTTAATAATTAATTTATAATGTGTTCTAGCTGGCCATACGGTATTCACACAATGCCGTGTTGCAATATTTATGACATTTTTGTCGGTACTGCAAAACCTCTCACGACATCACGCTAAGGTCGTGTCGCGCCCACGTCGTAAACGAGACTTGTTGAAATAAATTACCCATTAACGGTATTATTTATAATTATAATTCACCCATAAATACCCACATGTTTACACCTTGCCCTACTAGACTTGACATACTTAGTTTAGGTTGTTCGCAACCATCGTGTAAATAAAAAATGTTGTAATTCAAATGTAGATTTTTTGGTAAAAAAATACTTTTGAATTTAAATTAAGAATAACGTAAATTAGATTGCCGTCAATTTTATAAACTTCGAAGGATGTTATCCTTTATAATACTTCAGTGTCTCAAACTTTTAAAATGTATAATTAGTATTATATATAATGTAATATTTCTTTTCAACTTTTTAGTTGAAGATTTTTCAATAAAAGCTAGCAAAAATATTTTTTTTCAATATTATGGCTTTTGTTATTTGACATATACCAAAGATATCTTGATGGGACGTAGTGAAGGTTTGTCATTTTAAAATTTAATATAATGTGATGAAGTGCGGGGCTTAAATGTTGCTCGTAATATTTTTATGGCTAGTAAGTTAGATATAATTCGGATACTAGATTTAGGTATATTTTTATTGTGGCGTCTATTGGCATATATCATGTTCTTATTCCGGTAATCGTTTTCAAACAATGTTAGACAGTCAAATTGAAATGAAAGAATGCTTTCAACTTTACGTGGCAATTTCGTAGGTAAGTTTACATTGGTTTGATAGGGCGCTTGCTAGGGTAGATATTTTCCTGGCCAGCACGCGAGCTCCCGTACATTTTCCAGACAGGTTCAGTCGAGCCGTTTATACATAATGTTTTGTCAGGCTATTTAGACAGCCTTATTTTTTTCAGTATCGATTTTCGCTTGAAAGTTGTTATTTTTTAATGTTATTTTGAATTGTAGTTGTTCGAAATAATCAAGTTTCAAAGAATTTGATCTGTATTAAAAACCAGGTAATCGGATATATGATACACAGGCCAGCACATCAAGCTACCACAATCTATCAAATTTCTTGGATTGATTTTCAACTTTAATACAAAACAATATGGTTCATATTCAATTGGGAAAATTTGTATTTTATCTGTACAAAAACTTTCTAAATATTACTGTCATTGAATGATACCAATAAATCAATAATTAAATTAAACAGCGATGTTAAATATATATTTTTTGTTATGTTCATTAGATAAAGCAAGATAGTCACAGTCTACCTGTGACCATAGACGCTGTAAAGAGTCCGAAACGTCGGGATTAATAATATCAATATAACGCGATAAAATTCGTAAAAAGTAGTTTTATTTCAATGTATAATATTCGCGTTAATGTCAGAAATCAACAAAATAGTCACAGTTAAACAATTAGGTAGTATTAAGTAATAGTTTTGTGTAGGAAATATGGATGACATTTATTATTCTAGATCTTACACAAAATACTTACATTTCGGTGGACTATAGTGCACATACATCCCATTCTTCTTAGCAGTTCGTTCTGTCAGCCACTTCTTTACGCCCTCCATAGTAAGGAGCGAGGTAGATACGTCACATCCTCATGGGAAATAATTGGAGCTCAGGGTATTGGTAAAAAATCAATACGACTGTAATTAGACCAATATAATTGTTTGTACCTAATTGAAACGAGGTAGTTGTTCATGTTCGGAAGTTAGGTACAGACGCCAGCACATCAAGCTACCACAATCTGTCAAATTTCTGTGATTGATTTTCAACTTGAATACAAAATTATAAGGCTCATATTCAATTGGGAATATTTGACAGTTTTAGCTTGACTTGCTGGCGACTGTAAATACTTTGATTACGATTGCCTGACTTAGAATTTTAAAAAATCAGCCATCATATAAATTTAGGGGGTAAGTATACAAAGATTTATAATTTTAAGATTCCTACTATAAAAATATCGATGGTTTATATAATATTATAATGTATCATCTACATAATTTATCTAGAATGAAGATCAAAATTAGACTAACCTCTTTCTTAAAATAAAAAAATACTAAAGTAGGTATCTGCAATCTTCACTAACAAGAAATAATAGTATAGAAAACTAATGAGGTATGACTGTATAAAGAGGTTATTTCTTTTTTTTAAGTCATGACCAATCGATTGCCCGCCGCCGTGTGCGATCGAAATCGTTTCTCATAAAATATTTATCGATGTTCGACTAACACCGTTTAGCTAGTCGTAGCCCCGACGGAAATTACTTCTAGAATATCTTTATATTAGAAAATTCGGACAATATAGCGGCAAATGGTGGGTGTACATTAGTACACCTGTATTTAATGCTTCGAGAAAACAGGCGTGATGGTAGAAGGCAGCCTATATTTCATAGAATTTACGTAAACCAGGCTTTAAAGCAGCTTGGTACCTATTAGTAGATATGTAGTTAAAAAAAATTAGTAAACGTTACTTATAAACATTACTGACTAAATGATGAATATTAACTGAAAGTAAAAATGACCTAGAAAGGTTTATGGATTAGTAAATGTTCTGCATTAAATAGGAAAGAGAGAAATAGCTTGTTTGAAAGACGATATACTTTAGGAAGATTGTGTTGACGAGGAACAATTTACTAAGCCAATACACCGCACGACCAAGAAACCTATAAAATACTTAATAATTGTTATGTGAATAGCGAAGAATTATGACAGGAGAATTTTGAATGATGACAAGGTACTCAAGTTATACTCCGGAAAATGAGAATATTTTTCAACCCTGGCAAGCTGCAATTTTAGGCAAAGATCTTTACACGAACAGCTGTCAACACCACTTTTGTGACGTCAGTTTATCATTAGGTAACACGCACGAAATATATCGATGTGCTCAGTTTAGCACCACGATAAAGTTATAACTAGTCGATAAGAACAGGAGTGATAGCAGGTGTGCTATCAACTGGACGCGGCTGTCGTCGTTTCACATCATTCGGGGTATCTAGCGATGCAACAATACGTACACCCCGTGACGCAAGTTGCTGCTGTTAAAGAAATACCGATATTACAATAAAGCTGAAATTTGTTTGTTTTTTGTTTGCATTTTTTTGTACATCCCAATTCATTAAGAATATATTTAGCATCCATAGATTATGGTCCTATTGCTGTGGCATTATGTTTTAGGTTTAAAGAATTTATTTCTCAAAAAGACATACTAGCCACTTACATGAGAACTTATTTTAACTTAAAAACAATAACATTTCAAGCAATGGTCGTCTATAACATTCAAATATTTTAATGACAGTGCAATAAATATTTGTTTAAGTGAGAAACGAGCGATTGTTTATAATATAACGAGATAATGATTGTAGTCTTAAATAAACTAAATGTGCTAACATTTCTTATATGTGAGGGTAGACTGTTGTAAAGTTGAATACCTTCAAAAGTTATACTCTTTTTTCCATAGTTAGTTCTTAATATAGCAGCATTATGCTGAGATAGGATTATTTTTGGCCTCGTACAGTGTTGCTGTAATAAAATGTACTTAGGTGTTTACTTAATTTCTGTACGAGTTCAAATAAAAGTTTTTTTTTCTTTCTGAATTTCTTTACGTAAAATATAAAACTTTAATTTATTCAACACCTGAGATCAAGTAAAACCTTTACCAACCTTTCGGGGAATAGAGTCGTGGTGGTATGTTTTTGTTTCCGAGATCAACGTCCAACTCTATAATATATTTTCAGTATCGCCATCGATGGTAAAAACTTTAAGCGAGTGCTGTATGTGATTCAGCGAAAAAAATTAAATATATAATGTGAAGACACAAAGGCAGCTGACACCGATATTGATGATCACACCACACCATTCTTCTTCCAATTATACTCCTTTAGACTTTTTGATTTTTAGAAAATTGGTACAGGTAGGTACAGGGAGCCAATTTCACTAATGTACTGCACTAACTGCCTGAGTAGTTTAGTGGTCCTCGATTGCTACGTTAAAGGTCCTGGGTTCGATTCCTAGGTCGAGCAATGTGTGTTATTAGGTTAGGTTCTATAACATTTTCAATAGCAGCTCGGAGTTTGGAATAGTGCCCAGTTAATGGCAATAGGCGCACGCTATTAAATAGGACCTAAACTATGGATGGGTACCTACAGGTACCCATCCATAGTATATCCATAGTTCGCCGGGAACAGCCTTTACCTAACCCTTCGGGGAATTATGGCGTGAGGATGATGTACATACTGAAAACTATCGATTCTGTTAGTAATAATTATTAGATTATATTGATTGCAAAACATGTCACAATGAACTGACGTTCGATTGATTCTAACGGATCGATTCACATTTACTAACTTCTAAGGAAAATGCACGCAATAATTTCTTCTTTAAACAAAGCCAAGTGCTATGATAGCGTTAGTTCCCAAGCTCGGCCTTGACTGCGCTATACATTATTGATATAAAATAATGACATGTTCTGAAATTGTGTAAGTGACTAGCTTTCGCATGCAACTTCGTTTATGTATAGATTAACGTAAAAAGATTTTTGGTTAGCCTACAGTACCTACAGTATTAGCCTATACAGTATTAAGTATTAATGATAGTCGTCGTGATCTTGTAGTAAGATAGGAGGTAACTAATTAAATTATTAAAATTCTGACATCCAAAGATATACTATATTTAAAAAATATTTAAATTACATATAAATAATTTATATGAGAATTTAACTACTTCATATGTTGCTGGTTTTCACGCCTCGATGTTTCTACTTTTTGTTCACTTGCTCTGAACTGTTGGACAAGGTGATATTGATGTTCAGTCCAATGTTTTTCTTGTAGGGGGGGTTCTGTGATGTACTTGGTTCCGCAGGTTGAGGAGCGGCACTGTTTTGAACTGAAAAGGTATTGAATTTTGTATATCTATTGAAAGAACATGCAATTTTCAACTGAAAAGGGCTAACTTTCTGATTTAAAATAGGTAATAAAATGTAACAGTTGGTACCAAAAAGGAATAAATAGAATACATACCGTTATTTAGCTGAACGTTTAGAATGCGATGATATAATTCATTGAATTTCTTCTGCCGTTTCATATTAGACGGCGTACGAACAACTAAAGTTGGCAGTAGGATATAATGTTCGAGATTAGGCTCATCTCTAGAGTGGTGCTTGCGATGAGACGCGACTTTTTTCACGACCAGCCGAGGATTCCTTGGCTTGCACGTAGAACTACTGCCGCTAGTTAACTCACGACTTCCGGTGCGATGCTTCTTAGTTCCACAACAGCGCCTTTCCGGCTTCATGGGGCTGGATGCCTGGTAGCAACAAGTTGGCTCTCTACTCGTTGGAGATCTGTTTGCCGCGTAACTTGGCCCTGGAGAACAGTCTTCGTATCCATGTCTGCGCTCCAGAGAGTGACGATTATGTCGCAACTCCACCCCCAATCGATCATGACTTCTTGGGGTTCTACGCAGCCCCGGCTCATCCCAGTGTCTTTCGGCTATCATCGCGCTCGCAGCGTTATGATCGCTGATTGCAACCTCATCACCCTGCCTATTTTTATGACTGGCTACGATTATATCTCCAGTTTTACCCATCGGTCTACAACTTTCATGTCGATGATTTAATTTCACTATCCTATAATGACGTCGCCTTCTGCGCTCTACGTGTGCGACGCGCTCTCTTAGCAAACTGTCAATCAGTCGTTGTAGCTCACATCTTGTGCTACACCTCTCCGAGTGAGCCACCCGTCGTCCAAGCCGAGCGTTAGGCCAATGCGTGCGACAAACGTCTTCCCAAATGATATCGCTTAGTACAGCCTCCCTTGAAGGTGTTAGTTTTATACCATCATCGCGTGGAGCAAACTCACCCTGCGCTAGATAATGAACCGTATCCATCAACCGATAATCACGCACTGGATTGAGTTTGTGTCTAATCTTGTGCACTCTTTCGGCAGCCATTTTTGGAATATCGTCCCTTTTACATGGTACGGACGCACACTGTCGCCGACCACGAGCAGTTATGCCGTCGTAAGCGGTAAAATCACGACCATATTGCTCAGAATTGTGTTCTTTTTCTAAAGTGGTAGCTTTACTTGGAGAAAGCGGCGCCGCTTGCTGCGCGTAGCGCTGGAACGCCGAGGTTTCAGGAACATGACTATACTGCTGAATGTAGCTACACCCAGGCCTCCCGGTCCCAGATGTAGTCCTCATTATGTTACCTTTGGGCTCTTCATCTGATGAAGACAGAGGTATATTAGGATCTATAGAACGGAAAACCATTTCTTGTCTCAAAATTTTACGCTCCAAATGATCTATTCTTTTATTCAAATTGTTAATTGTGGTAATAGAAGGCGGTGCTGAATCTTCCGAAGATGTGTTCGTGATAATTAATGTGGCAATATCAACTTTATTATTATTTAACGTCTTTTTATCTGTTTTGGCGTCGACTTTAGGAAGGTTCATATTTAACTGTGGTTGTGTATATAAGTAGCATTTTTCCGCAGACCTTTGTTTTGCATTATACACATTTATCTTTGGAGGCGTGCTATTAGTATGTGAACATTTTGAAACTACTGCTGAGCTCTCTACCTGAATAGTGACGGAAGATGCTTTATCTGTTTCTATTTCACTTTTCCTATGAGGCTGCTCCGTACCACAAGCAATTGAATTTATAATATTTGAATCATCTTCACTAAAATCTGCAATAGTGAGACCATTATTTAACAAAATAAGACCATTCGAAATTAAAAATGTCTATTTATTAACTTACGAGTGGTAAAACATGAATGGTCTCCAATACCAAGACGTGAACCCGACTTATCTGAAACCTGGAAAATACGCGGATGATTATTACAATGTGAACAATTGAAAAAATGAAAAAAAAAATGGTATTAAAGTACCTTTTTGGCTTGAAAACGGGTCTTCTCTGCAATGTACAATGTTTTGATGGCAGGTGCTCTTGGTTTTATGGATACGAGTACTCTTTGTGAAGCCGGACGGTGCGTTGGTCTCTTCTGAAATATCTCTAAATCTGGAAATTGACGCACTCGTGTTAGCAGTCAATCGACATCGAATATACCTTTGTTATAAGGTGAGTGTTACCCAGAAGAAGTTGTTTCTTAGGCAGGCGGGCCGAACCTCCTGCGAGAGAATCGTAATCAACCTCACGTATCAACTTCTCTTCTTGGATGGACAGTAACTTCTTCTTGGATGGAGACTGTTTATTTTCCATCACATTTTATTTTCCTCTTCCCATGCATAGTTCTAAAATCAACCCGCCCGAACTATAATGATATGTGACTAAAACAATAATTTAATTTTACAGTAAAAAGAAAATTTTACATTATTCTGACAGGTGCTTTGACTGGAAATGTTTTTCTTCTTTCACCTTGAGCAGTATTTATGGGTATGTAACTTTTAAGTTTGTATACTTGAGGAGGTTTATCATTTTACAATGTTTTAAATAAAGTGCTGCATGTTAAAAGAGACCGAATCCAAAACACTATAAAAAGACAATATCACTCATACGGGTGTATGAAATTGAAGTGGCGATGGGTAGGACGTCGTCAGACGTGACAATAGAAAGTGTTATTAGCAAAGCCAGTTGCCGGATGGGTGGAAGAGCGTTTTAGTTAAGATCTGGATAAAAACAAAAAAATAATAAATTGCGTAAGGAGGAAGACCCAGTGCTGGGTTAAGAACCTGAGCCTATCTTCTAACTAATGCAATCTCCAGTGTTACAAGAGAAAAGTGTAAAACTAGCAAGTAATCCATGGAAGGAGTTTTGCTTAAATCCTTCCAAATATTTAATGCTATAATTAAATATGTTACGAAGGAAAAGGAAATCCACTTCTTTTGAAACCTGATACTGTTGGACAACCTAACTAGGCTCGTTGAGCTAACTTTATAAGTTAAATAGGATAATAGACATCGGGAACCTTAAAAACACTGCGAACTTTTTCATATAGACCCATTTCGAAAATGGAAGGCAGAAAAACAAGTAAGTTAGCTGTCAAAATTTACAAAGCGTGACGTTTCACCCATTTGTGCTTTTCTAAAAATTGTTAGCCATTTTTCTGGTGACAAATTAGTAAGGATTTAGGGTATATATAACGTATGGATGCTTGAGTTGTTGTGGCCGTGAAAGATGTCGGATCAAGAAAAGAAAAGCGGTGGGGGCGGCTCCGGTCGCGGATCACCCGTGGTGATGGTGGAGCATTCGACAGCTAGTAGGCACAAGCCATATCGCCCCACTGAGTTGCAGGACGAGGCACCCGAATTGCATCACAAGCGCTCGCGCGCGCCTGCCGTCCCATGTATTTAATTCACTCAATTTATAGTTTACGCCATCAAAATGTCACATGCTTTTAAGCTGATATTGATTAATAGTCTTTTTTTTTGACAGCTGTGGCTGAAGAATTAAAAGATACCGCCGATAGTACTGATATCAAAGAACGAAAGGAATTAGAACACGGTGAGACGCTGATAATATATTTTATAAATAAGTGAAACATTCGTGTCTATTATGTATCATCGTATAATAATACATTGTATATTCCTATAATAATATGTTGTATATTGTATATTACTAGCGATGTCTTCCGAAAAACAGAAGCATAACGTCGCGAAGAAATTATCTTCGACTATTAAGAGGCGAGGGATCTCACCAGAGACAGTGATATTGGCACCTTTAGACGTGGAAAAGAAGGTGGGGTCAATGAATCATAATATACAGCTATCATGTCCTCGCTCGCGATGTTCTGTCACAAATATCTTTATATCACGCTACTGTCGTGTGCAGCGGATTCGTTTACACACGATAATTTAAATGCATCGTTATAGCAATTAAATAATTTTACACGATGCCTTATTTAGAGCACTATATTAATAGTGAATCATGCTTATAGGTTTCTCTAAACTTTATTGTTTATGTTACAGAGGGCGGGTGCAATTTCGCCACAATCACAGCCCATACCAGCGCACGTGGGCCCTGTGGCATCCGGTGTATCTGATTTAAGATCGAAAGAGGCAGGAAAGAAGAGTGACGACGATAGCATAACAGAGGAGATCGCCGAGTTGCCGCATCTCGATGCGACCCAAAAAGCTTCGGATTGGGTACGAATATTACTCTTTCCTATTTTAAGTTACGTGGTTATAGTGGTTTTAACCGCATGCTGTTGAAATATTAAACAAGCAAAAAATTTCTTTAAAGCATAGAAACTATGTAAGTTGTTGTTCAAATCGTGTAAGGGCCGTTTTGTTGTTAATCGAGCTGATAGACCGTACTGTCGAGACGCGGCAGCCCGCACGTTACATTGCCGCTAAGCTTCAACCTCACCCAAAATTACTAAGTTTTAAACGTTTGATACCAAACAGAACCAAGACAACATCTTTATACTCCTTTACGCATAAAGCACAATGAATAGGGATAGTAACTGCCGCATGTAAACTTCTCCACAGTGATGTCAATCCCATTTATTTAAGAAAGTATGCGTCGAGGAGTGTTGGGGTGTTGGGGGTCTGTGCTGCGGCGTGTTGCGTACGTGGCACGCGGTAACGTGTTGTTGTGGTTGTAGTCTGACGATGAGGAGGCGGCCGGGCTGCCGCGCAGCGACTCCCGTGCGTCGCGCGTGTCACGCGCCGTGCGCCAGCTGTTCTGTTGCGGCGTGCCCTACGAGGCCCCCTCCGAGGAAGATGTGTCCTCGCCGCGTGGCCTCAGCGACGGCATTTAATCCTCTACACTCGTATTATACGACACACGACCTGCGACGTGTTCGCGGAGGGACCCCGATGTTACATCAGCTGGCCATTTTCGACCGTCGCGAACCTATCTAAGTTAGTCGTTTAGCGATTAAGCTATAAATGTTTTGTCAACCCTGTAAGTGATTTAATTAACACAGTTCAGCGGCTAGATCATAAGTGTCCACCAAAACGCGCTACCAAGATATCTGTAGGTGACGGCGCTTGAGGATGGCCAGCTGAACAAAAAGAAAACTTACCATTAATAAACATCGCGTGTACTTAGCTGTGTATATAAAATTACTAATAACGATGATTTTGTTTGCTTACGATTGCCTGGCCACACATGGGATTGGTATACAGATTTCAGTATGCCCACAGCTCATTCAGTGTTAGGTGTGACATTTACAAAAATATTTTTATTCGTATTGTCCGATTTAATGTTGGTTTCATTATGATAATATTCCCATTGTTGATTTAGCTCAAAAAGGTTTAAAACATTTAAGTATATTACTAAGAATAATATCCATACCTAGTATTTATTAAACACCTCTGTACGATTAAAGCAAATTAAAGTTTCGATTAACAGACCAATCAATGTTTTACTATAATTTACCAGTAGGTTCCTTCATCGCTAATAAGCATTATCAATTTTATTGTACCCCGCAGTAGCAGTTGGGTCATGATGGTGGGTCAGGACCTTTTTTCCATCTGTTAAGGTAGTAGACAAGACCGTGGATGTGGAGAAGATACATGTCGTGATTGACCACGTGTACAAACTCTACGCGGGAGGTCGTAACACAAAGAGGTTTTAGTCGCTAAAGAGTCCGACGACATCGTACACCTACCCTGGCCATTATCAAGACTTGCGTTTCCTTATACCGGAAAAAAGTTTTAAATCCTTTAGATAATTAGCAATATTCATTATTGCCTACCAAAAAAACTAAAAAGGATCGAATTTATAGCATTCGTTAATGAGAAAGATGTTTTAGGACAATGAAAATCTTATAAAATATGTACCCGAAACTCAAGAAATTGAAGACACTATTTCATTGCAGAGGAAATTAGCGACTGAGGTCATTAACAGTATTGTAAGTGAATTATTAATCTTTAAGTTGGCAGTTTAATGGTCATATCACTAGGCCAGGTTAAGTTATCTCCCTTAATACCGTATCAAAAGGTTTGATACGCCATTTTGAAGATTATTTTTCCCTCTAATGACGAAAAATATTAGTTTATTATAAAAATACATTTAAATCGGTGCGAATTATTCGCACGGGTCATATCTATTTCTGGAGTATTACGAAACCTGTATTTAAAAATATATAACTACAATATAAAGTTTAATACTAGAATAGAGCCCGAGGTCTCATTACATTATTGAAAATATTCACCTACTTAAATGAAATGTGTGTGTTATAGTTTATCCGTATTTTTTTCGTTTAGGTACTTAGCAGAAATGATTCAAATAATACAATTTTTATTTTTTATGAAGTAAAAAAAAAGTATGTGTTATTACATACTTACCTATGTAAAATTTCCCAGATTAGAAATGCCCAGAAAAAGTCATTTTAACGTAAACGTGCCCCAATGGGTAACCCATGGGTATCCCCAGTGCCCAACTGGGTAAGTAGGTTATTTTAATGTAAAATAGATAATACTTTCGTTATTATGTACTAGAGTCATAGATAAATATTGTAGGTTAACGAAACCAAACCCGAGGAAGATCCGCGAGAAATGGATCCCATTGTTCCATTACAAAGAAAATTAGGAAGTGAAGTAAATGAAACGGTAAGTATTCATAAAACTGCTTTTTGCTCTATCAACCAGGGAACATGAATTCTGTAAAGGATTCGAAAATTCGGGTTTTTATCATTTCAATATAACAAAACCAGTTTAAAGTAATTTTACCTCAATGTCTCATATATGTACGCATTATTTATACTTATAAGTATAAATCACAAAGTAGGTAGGAACCTAGTAAGTACTTACTTAAAGCCCAAAACAAAAAATATGGGTATGGAACATATAACGAAATTGACGATGTGATTTTTGGGTCTTGTACCAAAATGGCAAAAACAGAATACCTACTTAACCTAAGAATAGGTACTCTATGCATCTTTGCCACAGCCATCTTATAAAGAGAGGCTAATAAACCTAGAAAATTGAATTTTGTTCGTAACTATCGTGAGAACATGCTTACTGCTTGGCCTAAAATAAATGGCATCCCTAAAAGCAAAAATAATAGGTATTACGTTAGGTATGCGCGTTTTGTGTTGTTTGTCTTTTAAAGACATAAAAATACAGTTCAAATTTATTCACCCACACTCGAAACATGCTATTGCAGATCACAAGTACTCAGCAGTTATTGAAAAAGAAGGAAATCACGTGGAGTAGTGCAACATACCTCAACAAAGTGCAGCTGCAGGTATGTGTGTTAGGAATTCGATGGGAGTCGTAAATGATAAATGATGAAGATTATAACTCTTTTTTTACGTACGGAAAATCCTAATGGATCGCCCTCCACCCGGGGAGGTGGCAGGGTATGTCGGACTCGTAGGTACCGACTAAAAACTGCACTTACCTTCACTTGCTCTATAGTTAAGGCTATGGGATCCGCGAAATTCGTCACGGCCAAGAAGATTATGACCTGACTATCCATGGTGACAAAATTATTTTCAACAACGTTTTATATATTTGTTTTTTGAAATTGGAAGATATTATATCCCAATTTCAAAACGTAATATATAATGTATATTCCCAAAAATTAAAAACGTCTGCATTGCATTGAAAAGATGAAAATGTTGCGAATATTGATCCAATTTTATTATCTGATTCTTTTTAAGTTTATCAAAGATATAAAATTTGATGAAAGAAATATATTCGTACGTAGATAAGATGCGTCCTGTGGATTGGTACACCAGATCAGTCAACCAACTGAGCTACTGAAATCACTGCTGTTCCATTTTGACCTTCATTATGATGACGTCAATGTTAACGAAACTGTCATGCGTTTGGCATTAACGCATGCAAAATAGTTTTGTCAACTTATACAATAAAAAACTAACTTTGTTATAGGATTTGAACGCTCGAAGCGCGGCTTGGATGTTAGAACGGAAGGCTTCGGTGGGACCTTGCTACAGAAAAACCATGCCCTACGGAGAGCCTTCCGGAATAACTATCTGTTTACCAAAGGTCAAACATTGTTTTACTAACTTTGGCATATTTTACACTAAATACCTGTACTAATAGTAAATATTTGACTTCTAGAAATCACAGAAAAACATTAGTGAAAATACTAAGCCAACGAAATCAGGGATAACCATTACCGTTTCGAAGGTGAGTTTGAAACTACACAGATATCAAATTTGCTATGTTTGTCACTAATTCACTTAAAATTATACCTATACGCTACATTAGAAATATCACCACCCCTAGCATCCTCCCCGAGAGCCTTCAAAGTCAAATCTTATAATTATTTCAGTAAGACAATTAAAATAGGTACTTCTGAATAGTCAGAAACTAAAATAGTCAGTTATAATATTAAGCAATGAGTCATCAAAATCAATTCTATGTACATGTTTGTAAGTCAGTTATACAATTACTATTGTATAACTATGTTTAATATTCTTCAGCTTCATTATATTAGTTGCTTACTTAGTCTTTCTATAAATTACAGAGATGCATAAACAATAATTTTAAACAGGAAAGGGTAAATGCAAATTCGTCCAGAAAAGAAAACAAAGCTGGATTAAAGGTACTTACCAACTTATCAAAAGTATTTTTTTTCCTGGTTCAACCATCAATGTGGCTTACCGAAATACTTCACCGATCTAGTATCATCTTGCTGCGGGTTGTTGAGCTCTCTAGATTATGGTTGAACTACAAGATATTGCTCTCTAGACTATGACACTCAAAAATATTTGATAACACTACTATATCTGGATTTTAAAGGACACCATGATTATCTGAGTTTGGTTCAGTTTCTTCTAAGAGGTCGTCTGGAAAAGTCTGCGTAATTTTAATAAATAGTACTAAGGTACTTATCCTCCGTCCCTTTTTCCAAATATGGGGTCGGTTTTCAGTCTAACCAGATGCGGTTGAAAAAAATAATCTTATTTTATATGAACGACTGCCATCACATCTCCTCAACCCAATTTCTGGACAATACCTCAATATCCTGAGGATAGATGGGTTGTCAGACTTTTTGTGCTATCACTAACGATTGTGGGGTTAGGATATGTGTTCTCTTTTAATCTAGATAATACTTAAAACATGGGGTTGGAAGTCTTGAAAACATCTATTAAAAGATATACTTCATTACCATTTATTAGAATCGGCTCACACGAGTCGTTGTGGATGACCTAACACAATATATAGATTGAACCATCCTAAGCTAAAAATTTCCTGTACATGCAGTATTTTGTGACAAAATATGACAAAAGTAATTAAATATTAAGTAAAGTAAAAGTAATTACTAATGACTGAATATACAACATTATTATTAGTATATGCGAAACCTGAATATAGTTTGTTCAGAATCAGTAACTGAATACATTCCAATAATTTTTACATCATGTTATATTTTGTCCCAAAAACATTTAAAAAATGTTACGAGTAGGACACCGAGCGACACTAAGTACCTATCCGCAATCATATGCGCGCAACACAGGTCACTGACACTGAGCGGTCAGCGCGGGCGCAGTGGGGCGGGCGGGGCCCGGGGGTGAACCAACCAGGCAACCACTTCAGTCGCCCGGCAGCTATAGGGAAGTGTGCACGTATGTCGCTCCCGTTCAGATAAGTAGGTACAAAACGAGAGCGCGACCGCGAGCGCAAGCATTTCGGTTGATCTGTACCTATCGTATGTAAAAAGCATAGGTAGTGTTCGTTTAAGAAATGGTACGTACAGTAGCGGTTTGTGGTGATAACGCGAGCGCGCGGCAGTTGTGTTTCGGTTGACGTGTACCTATCGTATGTAAAAAGCATAGTGTTCGTGTAAGAAATGGTACGGATACTAGCGGTTTGTGGTGATAAGTGATAACGTATTCCTGGCAGTGCGGCACGAGGAGCTATCTGACATTAAAGTATCGTCACACACATGAACACACGTTTTTATTTGTACCTACAGCCTGTTGTGGTTAAGTAGTGCGATGTTTAACACTTTTCATCCATTTTGAACTTACAGTGTTTGGTATAAGGTGCAACATATCGCATTGACTACATTTAATCACTTACGGCTGCATTTACAAATAAAGTACTTATTAATGTCTACCTACACTTGACCATTACGACAGTTCAAAGACTGGAAGTGTGATGGAAAATGTGGAAAGTGTGATGTATCATCAGTTAAATACAATGCAATCGGAAATCGCCGTAAGGTTAGGTACCTACTGCCACATTATTATCAATGAGCGCCGCGACAACGCGGGCGCGGGGCGGCGCCTGCGCGTGATGAGCATGTTTTTGTACGGACAACCAGGTAACTTAACAAGCTTATAACTTTGTGATTTTTCATGATACAAGTTTTGAAATTTTGTACATAGATTATTTACATAAAAATACTAGACACGTGTTTCAGGTTTCGCATATACTAATAATAATGTTGTATAATTTTCAGATTGAAGGGGAGCATTGCGACATTTTAGATAATCTCAGAGGAAAATTAGACATCTTACGTGGTAAAATAAAACACGTGCTGCATATATAGCAAACAATTCAGAAGTCATTAGTTATTTAGTCTTTTGTTTTGTATAGTTTTTTTTAGTGAACTTAAACAAAAAACCGTCTGTTTCAAAAATACTAACTAAAAAGCAAAAATCAAGCTCTTTAAAAACTTAAAAAAATAATGTTGAAAAATGAATTGCAGACAAGCTATTTTAAATTACAAGCAAATATGTTTTGTTTCTTTGCTTATCATTCTAAGCTAAGAAAATATAATTACGTTTATACACGTTTGATGTAGATAATGTTAAGATTACTTAACATTACATCAAAATGTGTATCAGTATAATATACATTAGTAGGTATATACAGGGATACTGTAATTAGAGGCAGAACCGCAAGGAAGCAATAAAAAAATACTAGACATTAGGTATCCGATATTGAACACTTTTTGGAGATATTCACTGGTTTTTGATTATTTAGAAATTGTCACAAATATACTATTTGTTGACGCTGCATAGAAAAGATTTTAAAAATCTTCTGTATACAGGGCTTTCGGATAATTAAAGGAAAAAAAAACAGTTTTATTCCAAGATTCAGTTCACTTTTATTTTGTAATGTTAAATTATTTATTATATTTTACATTTAGGTAGCTGTTTGTTCTTACCTTAGTATTTTTAAGGCGGTCGGATTTTATGTTTAATTATTTATTTTATTTGGCACTTGTTTTATGAATAAAAGAAATCTATTTATTTTTAATTTTTATTTATACCCATAATGTTGTAATAATAGTTTTTATTAACCTCTCTTTTTTTCGAAGACGCCACATTGAAATAATATACCTTAAACCACTCCCACAACTAAGACTAATCTAATGACACCTCATAATTATGTTGAAATCAGTCGGTTTAGGTTGTAAAGTATGCCAAATAATTCTAGACATATACATAAATACATACATAAGCTCGAAACATTACTCTCCTTCGGCAGTTGGGTAAAAAATAAGTTATTGTTTAATATATTTTTATTATTTTACTAAAGTTATATTTTTATAGACCTAAACATACGGTTGCACATTTGTAAAACTTCTTATTTTTAACAGACAAACTGCAATATATAACACGGTTTTTCAAAGGGTAAGTCAAAAACCTTGAAGCCTCTGAATACTGACAATGTAGACAATTCCTTCAATAGAATACATTTTCAATAATATTTATGTAAGTAACTCCAACTTATTTATATTTCATAAAACTTCACTACGAATTTGCGTAGTTCTAACACGAGAATCCTGTGCCATTTCAATTTGTCGTATGAACGAATTACATACTACTGTCCAGCTATACTTTATCCAGCAGAAAAGACAGTTAATCTATTTGTCTTCTCTATGGTTATATTAATGCAGTACAGACTAATTACGGTTTGCAGACTGCGATACTTTAGCATACTTTTATGTTTAATAATACTGCTGGAAATGTCTAGCAGTTGGAGTGTCTCGGTACTGTTATGAATGATAGTTTGGCTCCATCCCTTATAAGCTGTGCAATGCACAATTTCTCAAACGTTCACAAATCTTGTCGACTTTGAAGAGGTTGCATTCGGTGTAGTAACTTCACAAGTTCTATAAATCATCAGCCTTTTATTTAAGCTATAGAGCAGCATTAGGTACCTCCAAATCCGTTTTAGTTTTTTCTATGTATTACTGATTCACTATGCGATGTATATGTTTCTAGAGGAAATTGGAAGCTCTGGCTCATAGAAAGATTCCATATTCTACAAGTTAGAGAAGCAAGGGTCCCGGCTCTTCTCCCTAATCTCTTGCGCCATGCGGACGCTCCTGGGAACCTTACAGTCGGTGCAAGGTGGACTACGCACTGGAATTTGGTGCGTAAGGTTGGCAGCGCGCGCTGCGTCATAATCTACTTCGCGGGGACGCCAACAAAGTTCAGTACCACCACATTTGCACGTCATATCTCGACAGATCTGTGGAGAAAAGGAGTATAGAAAGAATTGAAAAAGGATTCAGTATAGCTATAGTCTTTTATGATAAATAATTTACTTAACTTTAACATACACATCCTTAATTCCTATTATATTATAGGTATTATCTTACTGATCCATCTAACAAAAAAACTGATACTTCCAAGTCCTGATCCAGTAGTTGGATTAGATTTGGAAATTGCTTAACTTAAATAAATAAAGCTATCGAGTTGCCAGTCATGGCAAGAACAGTCATAGCTAGATCTTTATACATGTATCGCAACACGTTGCATGTTACATACCGATGCTAGATACTCATCCCTGCAGGCGTCGGGGCTGTCGCAGGTCCAGGTGGCGGGAGGCACGCACGGCACCACGGGTGGCGTGTAGCATGTGCTCGGGTGCGTGTTGCATGCCGCGCAGCAACACTGCTGGCACATCGTGTACACCTGCAATAAAAATACAATCTTTCTTACACACTAATCTACAATACTAACTAGTAGACTGGTGCGGCGGATCTAAAAGCGTGGAATTTTGTACAGGAGTACCTTTTATAGCGTGGGTGAGTTCTTAGACAGGATTTTGGGATACCTATTCCCAAGAGATTGGAGAAACGGTAGATATCACATTATAAAAAAAATAGTTAAATATGAGTCTAAATATATGGCAAATGTTTATGTATGTATAAAATGAATAGAGCAAGATAATGACTATCATCATGAAAATTCCCTAATGGATAAAGATAATTATTTGGTCGTTTATGGTAACTTTGAATCTCGTAAATAGTTTAAAATATGGCTGTTATTAGTTTTTTTTATTTTTATAAATTCATCATTTCTTCTGCCGTTAACATGATATCTTACCAGCCATACAGCTCTAGCAATCTCGTTCCTTATGTAAGGCAGACAATTACTCAGAAGACAGTTCTCAAACTTGGATAGCTCCGGTATGCCCAAGTTTCTCTCCACCCCTGAAGGACCAAGAATCACCTGGAAATTTAAAGCTTTACAGTAACTACATAAATGTAATCATGTTTATTACATCAAAAAGCCATTTGGTAAGCAGATAAATAATGAAAGAAGAAACATAAATTGGAATTGAACGATTTTTTAGTTCTGTTAGACCTCGAACGATTTTGAAAGTAAGGAAATAATTAACTCACATCACTAGCAAAGAACTGACAGTCAGGTGCGCAAGTATTGAGACTGTCAACGTAAGCGCACTGCGTGATCTTCTTGCCTTGCAGTGCTTTCACAACGTTGATGGTGGTGCGAGCTATGGCGTATGCGCCGGCTAGGCACGCCGTCGCAGTCACGCATCCCTTGGCTGCGCAAACCGCCTCATTGCCGCTCATTATGCACGAAGTAACGCATTCGATCTGTTATAAAAGATATAGGCACATTTCATCCCAAAAATAATCATTTATTTCGACAAATATATGAGTGTGTCTGGAGATATTCATAGCACTCTAACCATCTGTTTGTAGATGGTTAGAGTGCAATTAATGTCTCCACACATTTTCCGGTGTCGCAAAAGCAAAAAGAGCCGTTATAATAACAGCTGTTAGAAGTTTAGTTTTCTTGAACTATACCAAATTTTGAGAAATGACACTTTTCTATTTCACTGACGGATCATCACGCCTGTTTTCCTCGAAAGGTTAGGCAGAGGCATACTAAACTACGCGCACAGTTCCCGGGCATGTTAAGGTCCCATGTAATAAGGCGTGAGCCCGATTATCCGGGCACAAATTACCCCCGAGCTGCTACCGAGATTTTCTTAGAATAACCCAATAACACTGCTCGACCTGGAAGTCGAACTCAGGCCTTCAAGCGTAGCATTCGCACTGTTTATGACCACTAGTCTAGTGAGGCAGTTGATTGATTGAAATTATAACTGCTAAGTTATAATATTTAACCATACGATACGATGGAACTAACATATATACGCTAAAGTTACTTAAAATAAAAATAATTAATAATATAATATATAATATTTTTGGGACATCTTTACATAACACCATCTAGTCCCAAACTAAGCAGAGCTTGTACTATGGGTACTAGACAGTAGATATAATACTTAAATACTTTTTTTTTTGTAAATACATACTTATAATACATAAGAAACACCCAGACAAACACAAATACTCGTGTTTATTCCACACAAATATTTGTGTCCTGTGGGAATCGAACCCACGATCCCATGATCAGCAGTCCGGCACTCGAACCGCTAGACCACAGAGGTCGTCATAATAATAAAGTAGTTTTTACATTTTTGTTATAAGATTTGGTCTATCTATGATAAAATAAGGATCAGGATTATGATATGTCTTAGAATGACAAAAAAACAAGTGAAAACTAAATTAAAACAGTTTAGTCATAAAAAAAACTCGATAGGTACCTGTTCCTGAGTCATAACGCAAGGATGTACAGCAGCAGACAACACCGGCACCATGGTGCAAGGCGTGGCTCCCCCTATCACAGGCACCCGCACAGCCTCGGGGGGTGCCCTCAAGAAGTCCGCCAGCACCGTGTTGGCCCTCACACAGTTCAACTCCACGCAGCCAAGGAGGGCTCGAGGGTTGTACACTCCTCGGAGACGCTGGATTTCGCTCACTAGAGGCACCATACTCTCCACGGGTTCTGTCGCCACTATCGTGAAGGCCTAAAGTGGATAAATAAACTCATTAGTAGGTAAGATTTTCTCTATGAGAACCTACTTCAAAATACATTTGTGAGCTATCAATATTATTGCTAACATTTTAAAAAAGGAACTATTTCTGCGTAAGTAATATTTCGATTCATTTTGTGGCTCACAGAGTATTTTTCCTAAAAAGTTCCGTGAAAATCTATGGATTTTGGGTTATTGCATATGTTTGTATTCGAATTTTGAATTATGACTGTGTAAAAATGAGCATTGTACTAACCGAAGGGCATGTGTTACAGATCTGCAGCGCAATCTCAGACACAACCGGCGCACTATGTTCGAACGTGTCTACCATGTTCCGAGCCACGAGAACCACTACCTTTGCACCCTGGAATTATAAATACATTTACTAATAGGGTTGTTACGGTCAGTGCACACCACTCTAAAATATTCATGGGAACGAAGTATATTAAAAAACATGCGAGTATATACCTGAAATGTAAATTTCGATTTAATAAAAGGCTAGTTGTGAATGGATTTAGTACTGTCAATTGTTAACTAGTTTTGGGAACTTAAACTTTGTAAATTTTATATAAAATAAAGACAAGTAAGAAAATTTAATGATTAAAATAAACATTCAGATTTACAGCAGGATTAAGCGTAGTGCAAAATAGTGGAATGTAGTAGTTGCGATGAAATGCGTATTTTACTACGCGGTCTACGCTACGTTACTACGCTACGCTACTACGCGAGTAGCACTGCGCCTACGCGCACATTTGTGGATAGTTTTGAAGTTTTAAAGATATGGCGGAGGTTTTAGGCACAGGTTTATTTATAAGCATAGTTATGTACGTACTTGCAGTGCGTCACAAAGCATGTGGCGCCCAGAGAATGAGGACACCTTGCACTTGGTATCCACATGGCTTAGTTCCATGCCGTAGCCGCAAGTAGCACACATGTCGTATAGAGCTATCTCATCCAACAATGGACACTGCTTGAGTAACAAGGCTAGAGGCTGACCTGCCGAAAGGAATGACACTTGAAAAAAAAATAATGAATTATGTAATGTGAATTATGTTTAAAGGAAGATTATAGTTTAAGCTATTTGCTCTCTTAATTAAGATCTACGAAGACAAACTAGCAACAAATTCCTCACTCTATAACTTCATTTAATTCTGTATTATTTATATAAAAGTTCATGAGTTTAATTATCACAATATCTGCATTTAAGTTATTAATTAAACTTTTACTTTATTTTGTAATAATAATTAATTCACGAGATCCTAAACACAATTTAAATCCACTTTCTACACTGCGTTTGTAGACGACCTGAACCTAATTTCCGTACAAACAGAATAAGGTTAAAATAACCAAGATATTTTATTGGATTTTCAGCTACTGATGTGACCTACCCGTGCAGCCTGCAGCCCCACAGATAGTGACTTTCATTCCAGCAGGACAAGTACTATAACTCCGTTCGTCATTATTTGTTCTTCGTTTAACATTCCTCCCGTAGAATTTGTCGTAACACAACGCGTTGCATCTCGTGTCCAACAGCTGCCGCCTACCCACAGCGCACCCTCTCAAAACAGATCTCAATATGTGCATGTTTTTTGATACTTTTTAATTTAAAAATAAACTTTTATAATTTTATCATAATTTTACATGACTTAAAAATTTCAAGTTTTTGAAGTATGATTTTACTTTTTTCTTCTGTCTATATTTGGTGACAGTCTAGAGGTTTTATATTTTGATATGGTTAAAAAGAATGTTCCAAATGATTATTGACTATGGACTTCTTCTATCGGTACGACGTACTTCTATCGGTATGTTACACTTATAACATTACCTTCACAGTGTCCACGCTAACTCGAATTATGCAAAAACTAATTAGGTAGATACGAAAAATAGCCTGTATTTATTCAAGACTTCCCGGACCCATACGATAAACTAACCCTCCATCTCCGTCTCTTCGTCTCTATCCATCAATAACGAGGCCTCATATTTCATGAAAAATAAAATTTTGGTAAGTATTTGCACAAATCAGTTAATTTATATTTAGTTCCAACCTTAAAATACTTTGTTTAAAGTATCGGGCAATTCCATATTGCTTATCTAAGTATACGTGTTAGCTACACGTCACAACTTATAATTTATGTTACTTTGATAATATCGATACATAATACTTGACAGATTTTGATATACATAATCAGTAAACGGATTTTACTGTTGATAGACATTTAATACTACGTTGTGCATCTAGGCATGTATCCCTCACTGAATAAATAATGTGCAAAGATGCTATCGCCTCACTTTGTGTATTAATTGTTTTACAATAACCGGTTACCGACGTGGGGATTCATTCGTATATGAAGCGTTCCATTTTGCGCTTCGCGTTTGTTAGCTGTGCACTGCATAATGTTTTCGGACATGAAAAAATATTTCTATACAAATCAGAATGAGAAACTCAACATTTGCTTTATATTTAAACCTCTCTACATTGTGTTATCAGCATTCGGTCTGTTACCTTACAGCTTTAAATTCAACAATAGCAAACGTGGTTTAACTATAGTCAAGAAGTCGATATATATTAATTCAGTGTGTTCTGTTTCATATTTATTGCTCTTGTGGACTTTCTTAGCTTTGCATGTTCAATATGTTTACGATTCTATCGGCGACACGACAATGACCAGAGAGATTATGACACAAGCTAACTACATTGTAGAACTGATTACATTCATTATTTTTTGCCTAGCTGCATACGTCTGCGCATTTAGGAATCGTTGTACATATGTGAAAATAATAAATAAAATAGAAAATACTATTGAACCAATAAATTTGCGCACAGAGCATGCAATAAAGCATTTTCGCTTTCAAGTGAATGCTGTCATGGCTTCTCTCTTAACGGCGTTGTTACTGCAAGTATCTGTAAACTACTCCAGAGATGATTCATTGTGGAAAATGATATTAGTGACTGTTTCGTTCCTATTGCCACAAATGATTCAGTTCACAGTGCTATCTTTTTATTATGTGCTCATCTTAATGCTAATAGTACTAATGAAGGATATAAGAGCCCATATCGAAAACTTAAAGAAAAATAAAATGTTTGTTATGGATTGTTATGTTAAGGCAGAAACTAAATTAATAACGTTGCAGTATATAGAGTCAATGTACGAAAAGGCTTTCGAGGTAAAGAGAGAAATAAACAAAGCGTTCCAGGCACCCTTGTTGATCACCACTTTGCAATGTTTCCACGCTATAGTTAGCGAGTCTCACATTATATACCACGGTCTTGTGGTTGAGAGAAACTTCTCTGTACACCCCATCGTCAATTGCTCTATTTGGATACTATACCAAATCATTAAAATTTATATTATAGCAAGATCGGGAAATTTATTGAAGCAAGAGGTGAGTAGACGGAATTTAATGAAAATAAATGTAATTCGTTGTAAAAAATAATGGTTTTATTCTGTGTGAGAGAGAGAGATGACACGAGATCGGCATAAAACTAATTTTATTGGTACGGGTTAGCCAACAAAACATACGTATTCCCTGAAAATTCAGGCAGAGGTACCAATGTAAACCCTCAGTTCGCGAGTATGTTTAGGTCCTATGTACTGCGGTACGGGTTACACATTTACGGGATTTATATATTTAAATTCTAATATTAAAAACTATATTTCAGGTGATATTAATAGGACAGGCGTTGCACAACATTCCTACAGAAAAACATGATATAAGATTGTTCTTGGAGGTAAGTTATAGTACCACTTAGTAGTTATCCTGATAAGAATGAATTTAGATATTTTAAAATATTCATTTTGTGGGAAATTTCTAGATACAGCACTTTTCATCATTAATCTCATATCAAGGTAATGAAATAACAGCATACGGATTAGTTTCGCTTGATGCTGCTCTGCTGTCAAAGGTTAGAATAATGCAATTTACTTTATCGTATTAATGTAAGGCAACAATAAAACTTATCTTTAATTAATTAGTCAACTGCGTCTTGGACCTCCGCTAGTGTTATTAAGATTCCATAGTCTATATTTTAAATACAAATTTATTTTGCAGTTGATTTTTGAAGTGAAGTACCTACCTACCGTCTATAAACTTTTTACCAATCCAACTGAGTATATAATATCATAAACTAACGGCCATTCCCAATAGCAAATCAGTCATTAGGTTTGCTTACTATAAATAAGATTTTGACATAGGTCATCGATTTCACGAAAAAAATAACCTAGATACCTACCTACTTTTTTCGAACCTAGTTGATTCCACTGCTGAGCAAAGGTCTCCCAATCTCTCGACGACGTCTGTGGTCTAGTGGTTCGTGTGCCGGACTGCTGATCATGGGGTCGTGGGTTCGATTCCCACAAGACACAAATATTTGTGTGGATAAAACATGAGTATTTGTGTTTGTCTGGGTGTTTCTTATGTATTATAAGTATGTATTTACAAAAAAAAAGTATATAAGTATTATATCCATTGTCTAGTACCCATAGTACAAGCTCTGCTTAGTTTGGGACTAGATGGTGCTGTGTAAAATGTCCCAAAAAAAAAAAAATCTCCTTCCACTGATCTCTGTTCCGTGCTAACTGAAGACAGTCTATCCTGCAAAGCAGTTTCTAGGCCTTCCTCGGCGTCGACAACCAATTGGATTACAAAAATCAATTTCTATTTTTAAATTTGGCGGCATTTTCTACAGCTTGGGTTAGGGGTGTGACTTACTTGTAGGGGGCCGCATAGGCGGCCCGCCAATGCCGGCCGGGTCTGCGGACGAATGCTACAGCGCTCCGTAGCCCCGGCACTAAAGTGGTGGCGCGAAAAGTCGAGGTTGGTTTTAGTCGGTAGCTCACTCTTTTCAGAGCGGAGTCCGACTCACCTCACCGCTCTCCCCGGAGCGGTAGACAGTGCTTAAAGCATTTCAAAACCCTTAAAAAAAGTGGTGTGACTTACTAGATACGGCCGGTAAGTAGGATGTTCTAGTTTAGGAGTAAGTAATAGTTAGTTGAACATATTAAATTTTTAAATAAGTAGGTAGTTGGATGTTTTGTAAAAATCATAGAACTTCACAGAAAGTCAACTGCAAATCCTACGTGGTCCGATTTACAGTTAGCCCTTTTTTAGTACGTTATTGGCTGACTAGATTATTTTTTACAGATCCTTGCATCATCGGCCATGTACTTAACCATCTTGGTGCAGTTCGATAGAAAATAAAACAAATTAAATACATCAATTTGTAATATTTATTTAAAATACTATAACTTAATTATTACAAAAGAGTTTTCTTTATATTACTTACCTAGGGATTTTCGATTTTTTATTGTAGTTTTTATTCAAGGGAGAAAAGGTAGGTAGGTTCTCTTGATTAAATACTACAATAAAACTAGAATTTATACCACAGATATCTAAATCTTCATGCCGCACAAGACCCACACAATACAGAGCTGCGCAAAAAACTGGCATGACCCTTTATCTAGTAAATGATTTTATTCTATTATAATATTAATTTCCATTTAGTGGTTAGTAACAACAATAAAATAACCTAGTGGTATGACCATCGGACTGCCAAGTCGAAGGTCTCAAGTTCGAATCCAAGGCGCGCACCTCTGACTTTCGAATTCATGTGCGTATTAATAATTAATTATCACTCGCTTAATTAAACGTGAAGGAAACATCGTGAGAGAACCTGCATATCTTAGAGATTTTTCTCGACGATTTGTGAAGTCTTTGGCAGACTATGCTAGCGTGGTGGATTATAGCCTAATTCCTCTCAATATGAGAGGAGACCCGTGCCCAACAGTGGGACAGTATATGGGTTGATGATGAACCACAACAAAATAATGTAGGTACCTTATCTACACAATCCCAAACAATGTGCAATGACTTGACAGACATTAAAGAGGTCATTGAGGGTCAATCGGCTCTGTAAAGTCTATCAAGTTATTCATCAGTTTTGTTTCTTTTGCACAGGCCAAAGAAACAAAATTTTAGTCATGAATGTTAAATATCATGAAAACCAAATAAAATTTGAATTTAGAAATATATGCGAGAGCATCAGAACAAAAAATAGCAAACCGCGTGAAAACTACTATAAAATCAATTATTCAAAGTCCCGTTTCAGGAAAATAAAATTTAGATTTGGTATGTATACATATTATTATAGTTTATTTTAACAAAATCACACTAAACAACAAATAGAATGAGAAAAATAAATAAATTTTAGTTCCAATTATGGCCACATGTCAGATGAGTCAGTCGCACTGTTACACAGTACACTGCTGCCGTGCAGACGCTAAACAGCAGTAAGAGCTATTTCGACGAATTTTAGTTATAATGTGAACCTGAATGGTCACGTCATAAGGAACACGGTAATCTAATCAGTTTTTAATTTGGATAACTACAAGGACAGAAAACCCCAAAAGTGTGAATGCAGTAACTATAATTTTAAACCAAAATCAACCAATAAACTATGTAAAATGCAGTAAGTGCTATTACTACATAAATATACTACGTAAATTGCAGTAAATATCTCTATTACCACAAAATATCTGTAAACTGCACTTAAAAAACGATTATTACATAAAAACTAAAATGCAGTAAGACGTAAATGTACTGAAAATATTTATACTGCATACTTGATCTCTATTTTTATTCATATCGTATTACTGATTAATACGCAGCAAAGTGCTAAAATATTGCATTTTATTAAGTACTATTCATAGTATAACACTAAATAAAATGCAGTTAAAACTGTCTTTAACTGCAATGTAATTGGTAACTTGTGTGGTGCTCCTAAATTTTACTGCGTTCGTGAGGTGTCTTACTGCACTCTAGTCGGATTTGTCGCTTATACACGCCTAGCGCTTAATTCAGTAATGCTAAGCGGACACCACACATTAATAAGGAGAATACGAAAAAAGAGGTAACAGTGTTCCGCGAATTCATGCAGCAGCAGAAACCTATCACTGTGTACGATGTACAAATACAAAAACCTACAAAATTATCAGCAACAACCACAGAAAGTGGCCAGAACTCACAATTAAGCAACCCCAGTACACGTAAAAAGTTTACTGTTTTGCAAAACGTTTGTAGCACCGGAGATAAAAGTCGCTGCGCTTCTTTCAGCGATATTTCGAAAACAGGCCTTGTTCTTTGCCAGAGAACTACATTGAGGAATTTCTGTACACCTAAGAGATTAGGGCATATGGGCACGTGTTGTATTTGATAATATAAGTCCATCGACAAGTCACCAATACGAAGCTAGCGTCTTGGATCTCAGTCGGGGTGAATACGCAGAAAAAGACGATAAAATTTACTGATAATACGACCATTCAGTAGAGTTGTCAACCTCCATTACAGCCTACAGGAAACAACCAATATGCTCACTTAGATGAACAACCTTTACATACTTACATGATGATGATGATATTCAGACTCAGGAAACCCATGATGATGATGATGAAAGTAACTACTCTCATTTAAGTTCATCGTTTGATTCTTTTAATTTTACTTCTTGTGACGAATCGGATGCGACAGACACCTTACAATCAGTCTCAGTCAAATGCTATTGCATTTAGCTGAGATATTGTGTGTAACGTTGACCACATTCATTAGCAAGACGAATGGATAGACCCAGTCATCTATAGTCTAGTGGTTAGAGTGTCAAACTGCTGATCATTAGGTTTCGTGTTCGATTCCCACGGGACACAAATATTTATTTGATGACCATAAGTGTTTGTGCTTGTGTGGGTGTTTCATATAATATAATAATAATAATATTTTTTGGGACATTTACCCATAATATAAGCTCTTCTTAGTTTAGGACTAGATGGTGCTGCGTAAAATGTCCCCAGTATTATATTATAGACCCCGAAACATATTATATCAGATTTTACTAACAAATTATTGAAATAAATGTTCTTTCTGCCTGCAAATTTCCTTTTGCAGGTAGAAAGTAGGCAGAAGACAGCCAAAAATATATATAAATTATTTATTTATAAAGATCATTTGATAAATAAAATGATTATTGAGACAAATAAATATGCACATAAATAGATATATAAACAATGAAACGTTGAAAAAATCATTATGGGCTAAAAACGGAAATCAACAGATTATAACAAAATTAATGTGCATTTTCATGGACTTCCTAATTACAATGCATATTGTTTTCTCTTTATAGTATAAAGTGGCAAACGATTTATTTACTAGGTATAAAGACATTGACGCGTTAACATCTATTATACTATATAAAGTAACCCATAGTTACATAATTTATAATTCAAAAACGGCTGGACGGATTTTGAGTTAATCCTATGTGTTAACATAAGATACTTTTTATCATCATCATTACCGCATAGTTACTTATAATTTTACGCAAAGTCCTTACTTACTGCATAGCATGTACATTATTTATGTTAGAAGACACCAAGTAAGTTTGATATTGCGTTTTAGTTGTTTTAGTACCCTAAATCGTTTACAGTATAAAGTACAATTACTGCATTTTATTTGGTATATGTGATGTTTTTTGAGTGCAGTATCTGCCATAATTTTGAAAAAAAATCGTTTTATTCTAAACATATTGAAAATAATTCGGTTTTTTTCTCACGGGTACAATCTTTATATTCGTTTCCTGCCATTACCAACAAAAATTGCAATCATACATTATTAGATATAAAAAAAACAGCCTGAAAAAGTTTTTTGCGTTTTTCTCGAAACCGCATTTTTGCTCTTACTGCGTTTTAGCGTCTGCACGGCAGACTGGTACTGAATAGTTTTGCAGTGGATCTTTTATGCGATTCACGGATAATTATATTTTTCCAGTTAATTTAATATTATTCCACCAGTAAATTAATAATAAATATTCAAAAACGGTGACGCCGTCACCGCATCAGAAGTACGAAATTCGCATTGAAGGGGTTCGTCACAGTCAAACGGGCAGTATATATTAAATACAAAAATACTCTCTCAAATTATTTCGGAACTTTGGAACCAAAGAGTCAGTATATTTTTAAAGTAGTCTATGAAAGAGCGTAGACACAGGTTTCCTCTGCTACGTGAAAGAGTCTTGCAATCTTTTTTAAGCGGTAATGTTGCCAAACACCAAAATTATTCGTTTTAACAAAAGTTAGCATAGTAAAAATACCAATACACTGGGGTAACTAATAAAATCATGATCCTGAAATCACAAATTGAAATTTGTGATTAAAAACTAAAATTTATTATTGCAGTTATTTTCAATTTTAACTAAAATAACGTTTAGGTAAAATAAGTGATTTATGAACCGGTGGCACTGTGGGAGACGGGAGAATTAAATTTTCACTCTGACAACCGGCACGGTTCCCAACTTAGGGGTTTTCCCCCCAGATTTAAGGGGCAAATAAGTGAGATAGGATTTTTTTAGGGATCTGAAATTTTTAGGGGTATTTTATCTATTAAAATGTTGCAAAGCATCATGATGGTACGATTTACATTAAATCGAAATGGTGGATCTTGTACAATATTTAATCCATCCAATAAAATGTTAAATTTATTCAATGTCAACATGTATGATTTCAAGAAATCTGAATCTTCAGATGAAGACGAAATATTGTATGTATTAAATAACTTATAATAAAAAGACTTTTGAAACATTACAGCATATCATTTCTAAATCATTATGAATTTATATTTATTTAATTTTTAAACTCAATAATTATGGCGATTTTAGGGGTTTTTGACACAAAGTTTAGGGATAAATATTTTTGAGAGTTGGTAACACTGCACCGGTTAAAAAGAAATTCCAATATTTTCAATAATCGAAATCTATTGCTGAACTGACTGAAACTGAATCTGAAGTAGAAGCGCCGGAAGCTTTCCGTGGTTAGTATTAAAAAGAGATTGATTATTTATACCTAAACCGTGATTACACGCAGATAAGAAACCAATCGTTTATTTTATTTTAATCTTTTCAGTGTTGTTCTACTGTCACTTCAGAACGGGAAACTTGTAAAATGGTAAGTTCATCCAGATTATATTGTCGTATAGCTAATTATTTATTCAAGCAGTATTATCGTTTATGTTACATCAATTTATATTGTGTGAAATATGCAATGGGAGAGTTTAGAAACGCCGGATGCCGGCATGCATGCGGTGTAGCCATTTTGCGATAAGTACCGTAATGGCTGGCGTCCGCCATGTCACGGAACTGAGAATCAAAGATTCTCGCAAAAATTTCAATTTAGTGTCTCAGTGCAGTTAATGCAATTTTTAGTTTTCTCTGGTTTGGTAGGAAGTGAACCATTTGTCTATTTATTAGGTACATACTTAGTGGTTTTCAAATTGCTGAGTGGTGATATCAATTCGATTTTGTAGGCTACCATCATGTATGTTCTTAGGACTCAGGTGAGTTGATTCATTAGGATTTTATCACCAACCTTTTGGCTTGTATAGTGCAATGATTTCAAATTTTATGTAGTTTTCGCTAAGGCACCACGCCACGTCATGAAACAAATATTATTTTACCACATTTTTATTATTTTCATAAACTGTAGGTACATTTGTTTTGATATGTAGATTAATGATAGATGTTTGTGTTTAGATGGACGGTAATGTAGTACACCCGCATCCGGGCGTGGTGCCGGGCGGGATCCCGGGTGTGGTCCACGGTATGGCGGTGCACGGTGCCGGTCCGGATGGCGAGCACGCCCCGCACGGCCCACGTCGCCGCTACCAGAACAGACCTAAACCGCCTAACAACTTGGAACGTCTGCCACTCGATGAAGCTGCTAAGAGGGTAAGTTGCTGTAAGATTATTCCTAATTTGGCCTCAAATATTTTTATAGGGACATTTTATAGATGGTAGGCTCTGCTGATGCTGCGGTGTTAACGCTGCATTGCCAAATGTTCTATTGTTAAGCAATAATGTGCTAACGTTATTGTATTCCAGTTTAAAAGTGTGAAATGTCATCATCAACCCATATACTGTTCCACTGCTGGGCGGGTCTCCTCTCAGAGTAAGGCAAGGCCAGTGAAATTAATGGCATTCGAGACTTAACAACTGAGGGTCTCAAGATGACAATGCAATACTTAGTGATACTAGTGGTGCTGCTGCTTTCTATAGGCTATGGTAGCCCCATGTGCCCATTTGTTTTATTTTGCTCTGTATTTTACTCTTATCAACTAATTAGGCTTGTAATTAGCAATCTATTAATAACATATTCTTATATCTTATGTCTATTAGTCTGTAAGCCTTCTGTAAAATAAAATAGGTTGCCGTGCCCAACAGGGTCCATGATTGATACCATAAACTGTATAACAACTGCTTAACATTGTGGAGTGCAATAAACGTATTGAGTATTGAAAATAAATAAAAAATAAATATTTGTCATCTAAAAGCCATGCAGATACATAAGGCAATTGGCTGTGAAAAGAGTATGTATGTGCTTTGCTAACAAATGTATTATATTGTGATTGCAGGAGATGGAATCCCTTCCCCTAAAAACACCTGTATCTGTGCTCCAAGAACTGCTGGCACGTCGTGGTACTGTGCCTAAATATGAATTGGTACAAATAGAGGGCATGATACATGAGCCAACCTTCCGCTACAGGGTAACTGTTGCTGATTTAGTTGGTAAGTCCATGAAAGTGTGTACATTACTTGTTTTACATTTACAACAATGTAAAAACAGATGTTATTACAGCTATGGGCACTGGACGCTCCAAGAAAGAAGCCAAGCATTCGGCAGCTAAGGCTTTGCTTGATAAATTGACTGGAGCTGCACCTGCTGATCAAAACACTAATGGCAATGTGCCCGAGACGTAAGTGTTAACTACACTTACTTATGACTATTAATTTTATCTATTCCACATTAACTTGATACTTTTTTTAGTGGAACTGTGGTGTCATCATTTGAAGATAAACTGATGGGTAACCCTGTAGGCTGGTTGCAAGAGCTGTGCATGTCGCGATTTTGGCCACCACCTTCTTACCATGCTGAAAATGACGACAATGTAAACAGGCGTAAGTTAAATTTAAAAGTAATAATGTAACATTACAAAACATGTCCCCAAATTAAATATTCTGCCACTAAACATTATTGTGTGGAAATTTGAAGGATTAATTCTGTCAGTAACCAATAAGCAATATTGATATCGGGCTTGAACATCCATTAACACTTGAAGGCTAAATTATTAATTTGAAATGTTTACCCTCTAGGTTTACCCCATGAGCGTCAGTTTACTATTGTCTGCACGCTGCTGAAACGCCGTGAAGTCGGAACTGGCAAGTCTAAGAAACTTGCTAAGCGCCAAGCTGCTTATAAGATGTGGCAAGCTCTTCAGGACAACCCCCCAGAATCGTTCCAGCCTGAGGAAGAAGTATAATGCATTTATTAAACACATACATTAAAAGATATTTTGTACAAATAATATTATAAATATGCATAGCATTTGGACATGCAGTACTAATTTAGATGTCTATGTGTGACTAACTTTGTAACACAACAAAGCAAAATTACTGACCAAATATTATTTTTCACTATAACTAATAATCAATATTTCAGTATAATAATTTACCTGTACCTGTGTACTTATACATGTTTTTACTTCCAATATTAATTAACAGATCACTAGATTAGCATCAGCCAACTGAGTGGCTCTTTTGTATCATTCACTGAGAGGGTTGCTCGCACTTGGCCAGGTGTTTTACTATCTTTCGGTCGGCTTCTGCAGGCATGAATGGACAGAAGGGTCACTCGCGTTAGTTCCTTGATTTTTATATTTCGTGTTATGTTCTAGGGCGGAGTCGCGGCCCGTTATGCCGACTTGAAAGATAGTAAAATCTCGACTCTGACTACAAGTCACAGCCACAAGGTGTCGCAGTTTCACAAACATCTCAAACAATCTGTCGGCCCTAACCTGGCCAAGTTGCAGGTATTTATAATATTTTATTATGCATGGTTGCTTTGCACAAAACTGAACTGGAATGACATTAGTACATATTATTATTAATTCATCAAGTAATAATATGCGTGTTGTAGTTAGTACTCTGGCTATAGATATATTATAATTTAGTGTAGAGATACTAATTTGAATGTTTTCTTGCAACAGGTGACTGCACTAAACAACAAGGATTTTAATTTTGTGCAATTCTTGCAAGAGATTGCATCTGAGCAGGCATTTGAAGTTACGTATGTGGATATTGAAGAGAAGTCAATGACAGGACGTAGCCAGTGCCTCGTTCAGCTTTCGACATTGCCGGTGGCTGTTTGCTATGGATCAGGACTGACCAGCAAGGATGCTCAGTCTTCTGCTGCTCAAAACGCTCTTGAGTACCTCAAGATCATGACAAAAAAGTGAATGCCTCATTATCTTGCGACATCAGCACCAATTGCCGAGTGCCCCACAGAACAAACATGATTTGAAATATAACAGATAAACAAACTTTTTGGTGGTGAACACAGCACTTGAGCTGGTGATTGATGTCGTTAGGTTTTGAGCCTATAACTTATCTTTATCACCACTTCCCATTTGAATATGGCATTGTGCCTGTGTGCCAGTAGCACTTCGGGCTATGCTTTATAACTGGCATGTTTGCAGTATCTTACTCGTGATTATTTTCTCCATTATTATGAAATTGCACATTTTACACTCAGTGCAAAATTTGAAATACCTAATTATGTTTACTTTCCCTTTTACACTTAAACTTTAACAACAACAAGTGACTTTTCACTTGTACTATTACTGCCAACGTGCGAGGGTAAATGGCATAGCCCGTAAATTTAAATGAAACAAAGTATGGAGTGGTTACATAACAAATACAAGCTATACTTTGCATAGAATTAGTGTAATTTTCCCAGCGTGGAAATTACTTAAAAAATTAAATATAAAAAAAAAAACAAAAAAAATATAAAAATGTATAAAAGTAAAAAAAAAGTGTGGATATTTCCAGTTTAATATTCAGCATTATTTAGGCATGATTTTTGCATTCATATTAATAAAATTTGTATACTTATCAGACAAAAGTTACAAGTCTTAGCTTTTAATGTATATTATAATCATGGCATAGCCAGTCATATTTTTTCATTTCTTTAAACCAGATAAATACTTATTTTACTTAAATTTAGTTAAGTGTCGTGTGTTAAGAAGCTATCTAACATGCTGAGCATTAAACGGAAAAACATTTCTCAGCTAGTAATGTCTTGTTGACGAACTGCCCGACCTTTGCTTTGTGACAAGCTCCAACATTGCGCTAAATTCAAACTAGAAAAAAACTTTTATCAAAACGCAAGGGTTG
The DNA here is from genome assembly GCA_964056405.1 of Acronicta alni. Classification (NCBI taxonomy): domain Eukaryota; kingdom Metazoa; phylum Arthropoda; class Insecta; order Lepidoptera; family Noctuidae; genus Acronicta; species Acronicta alni. The sequence continues at coordinate 6,134,186 of OZ043927.1, read as the reverse complement.
GAATTTGTGGATGAATCATGTGAGGCAGGATTGCAGAGTGTTTTTATTTAAATTTGAACCAGTGAGTCTAGGTTTTCTTTTGAATACAAGATGGATAACTTTGCAGGGAAGCTGAGAACTACGTGCTAGAGTGAATTTATCACTGGAATTAGTGGTTGCGAAGTTAGGATCCCTTGCCTGTGAAAATGGGCATTATTTTAATGCAAAGTATAGAGGTTGTAACATTTCTAACTGTACAGTGTCGTCGTCGGTGCTTTGCCTTTATTTGCCGGGCAATGACGAGGATCCTGCACGCACCAAGTTTCTTTTAAATTGAATGGTGTGAGTTCAGCCTGCCCTTGTAAAATCGCACTGTTCAAGTTAGAAAAGACTACTCGAGTAAAGGATTGGAGTTCCGTTCAACCAAGACCGACTAAATAAAATTATGATGTCCGACCGTCGTGGCATTATTGAAGTTAATGTATTTTTTTATGTTTAGTGAGTCTTGGTTTTACATGTTCTTGTGATTAATCTTAAGATAATTAAAATGAATTGTAGATTTTTGTCAACTTTGTGGACAATCACTCTTCTCACCTATTTACATATGTGAAACGGTTTTATTTTAGTATGTAATAGATTAACTTTAATTTTTGCTATGAATTATTTCAGCGCTAATTTAAATATAAAGTTTGATGTTGCTTCTAAAGTTGTTGTTTTATTTTCTATTTCCCATAAACAAACAACTAGTGACAGTTGGTATTTTCGCGATACGATGGATTGTTATCTAGATATTTGGACTCATTTATGTTTTTTCTACGAAATTCACAATGTTCCCAGTTATGTCAATAGGCTAATTTCATGAGATTGCTAAACACCGGCGAACCGTGACTGTACATAAGTTCAAAACCCTTGTTTTGAACATAAGTGCAGCTACGGTTCGCCGGTACGGTCGGGGATACAGTTACAGACGTGATAACTTAATATTATGGTTAAATTAAAAGGATATCGTATTAATAAATTCATTTGTTTTTAATAATACTTCGTTAAGCACAATAATGTAAGACAAATATTTTTTGAATGAAAGATTATTTTAACTTTGACAGATTTATTTGATGACTTTGTTAGACTTTAATGCAGGGACTTGAAAACGAAATAGATTTCGTTCCGTTCCACAAAATGTTATCTCATATCGTTCCAAAATTTATAACGTTACTGGAACTATAAGCAATGTTTAACATAGAGCAACAGGGGCCACCGGCCGCAGCGGGGTCCGCCGCGGCCGGTGGCCCGTGTTGCTTGTTTAACGATATAGAATAACATTTTAGCAGAACTATGTTTTGCTTAACGTTACTGACTTAGTAACGATACTAGATATATCGTTCTGTTACGTAACAGTTCCACCTGCGTTATAGTTTAACGTTATTCTTTCACCCTTGCACACCGTGCGGCAGGGTTGCCAGATGTACGATTTTTTGGCATTTTTACGTATATACGATTGTTGTACAATAAACAAGACAACTATACTATAAAATCCTAACCTATACTTAGTCTGGCCATAAATACTGTTACAATTAAAAAGAAACAAAATATTACATTTTAATTTGGAATCTGTAATTTTTATATGATTGTTCATTGTGTTTTCTCATTTTGGCGCCAATACATTGTACAATATTTTGCGATATTAAATTGGAGTGGGTTGATAAAGAGAACCGAATCACTGTGATTTCATTACACAAAGTAGGTATGGAGGCAAATACAATTTTTAAAGGTCTCCGTACGCTTGGTATTAGGCAAATGTTTGTGTACCGGGCTATTATTAGGTACAATGAGACCTCTGTTTGTGGCAGAAAAAGATCTGGCCGTCCACGTTGTGTTCGTACGAAAAAGGTGGTCGAAGCAGTAAGGGAAAGAATTCGAAGAAATCCTGTCCGAAAGCAAAAGATTTTTGATATCGGGAGATGAAGATAGCACCTAGAACCATGTCGCGTATTTTAAAAGATGACTTAGGACTTGCAGCCTATATGAGACGCACTGGTCATTTCTCAACTGATAATTTAAAAAAGAATAGGGTGGTAAAAGCGATACAACTACTGAAGCGGTACGCAAACGGAGATCACAGAAAAAATATTTTTACGGATGAGAAAATTTTTACAATTGAGCAACATTTTAACACAAAATGACCGTATTTATGCTCAAAGCTCTAAGGAAGCTTCCCAATTAGTCGACAGAGTGCAACGTGGGCATTATCCGACTTCAGTGATGGTTTGGTGGGATGTTAGCTATGAAGGAGGGACTGAGCCATATTTTTGTGAAAAAGGTATCAAAACATTGGCACAATTGTATCATGATACCATTCTTGAGAAGGTAGTTAAGCCCCTTAGCAACACCATGTTCTATAACCAAGAATGGTCCTTCCAGCAAGAGTTGGCGCCGGATCATAAAGCTCGGTCTTGGTTGGAAACGAACGTTTCGGACTTCATCAGAGCTGAAGACTGGCCGTCGTCTATACCCGATCTTAATCCGCTGGATTATAATTTATGGTCAGTTTTAGAGAGGCTTGCTCTAAACGCCATGATAATTTGGAGTCCCTAAAACAATCCATCCGATTGGCAGTGAAGAATTTTCCAATGGAAAGAGTGCGTGTTTCTATTGATAACTGGCCTCAATATTTAAAGGACTGTATTGCAGCCAATGAAGACAACTTCGAATAAGCTTTTTATATTTTAAATTGTTTTATATTTATGTATTAAACTAACACACTGTTAAAGTTATAAATGTAGGGTGGTATTTAATACTTTAACTGTAAATCCCCTTTTTTCAATCAAAATATTCGAAATTAGCACCAAAAATACTGAATTGCACACTAAATTTGCTCATCAATAGTTCAAATACGCGCGTACAATAACTATCGTAATTATGGCTGCCCGAGGTAAGTTCTGGCACTCGCCGGCCGCTGCTGCGGCACCGCTCGCTTCGCTCGCTCAGCTCGTGCGTTGTGTGGTCACAGTTCTAACCTAACCGATATCTGTATTTGGTGCTCAATCAGTAATTTTGGCGCTCAATCAGTATTTTTGATACGCGGTTTATTATATTCCAATGTCATATGCAATACAAAAAAAAAATTTCTTTGTTACAATAATTATGGCAAGACTAGGTATACCACTTGTACTGCTCTATTTTCCCAACATTAATAAAAAACTATTATTTGTATATGCTACCTATTGATAGGTTTGAAGTCAAAAAAAGGGAAACAGCTGACTGTTTCCCTAAAATTCACTTGCGAGGTCTACTCCAGCCTAGTACCTGCACACGCGATGCAATCAAAGTCTTGGCGGTTGACCAGTTTTCACGTTTATCACTAAAAGAATAGGGTCGAAATATTAATCAACCGCCAACGATCTTCATCAATTTTTTTTGTAACAAAGGCGCCGACAAAGAGCCGGCTAGGCAGGCGATCTTGTAAAGAAGCTATACCACAGTTCCCAATAAATCTAACAGAGACATCATCAAATAATCTAGTACCACTGCTACTCCTACGTATTGGTCAGCTGTTTCGCTAAAGTTCACTTTCGCGGTCAACGCCGGTCTTATACCTGCAAACGCCATGCACTAAAAACCTTCACGGTTGACTAGTTTCACCTTTATCACTATAAGAATAGAGTCGAAAATTAATCAACGGTCAACGATCTTCCAAACAAATTACGGGTTCGATCAAAAGTAAACTAGAAAAATACGAATAAATTATGCTAGGTTGCCATTATGCACGCGGGAGTCGGGAGTCGCGGCGTGGTGTGACCTTGCCGGCCTAGCGATAAAGCTGGCAACGTTGTATAACCAAATAAGTAATGTTACGTTATGAGATATAGTTATAACGTTTCGTTACTAATTTCGTTCCGTTATCTCTTAAAGTTAGAACAAAATAAAGAATTTCGTTACGTTCCTAATCGAACGTTACGAGAACAGTACTTATCGTTATTTTTTATAACGTTTCAAGTCCCTGCTTTAATGTGTTGAGAGTTCGAATCCAAAGGCACCACCTCTCACTGATTCAGACGTCAGATGGTTTGAATTTGTTATTTTTATACAGACGCCAGCAGGTCAAGCTATCCATAACTGTCAAATTTTCACAATTGACTATGAAGCTGTTTTGAATTAAAGTTGAAAATCAATTGAAGAAAATATAATTATGACATTCCGACATTCATTTCATTAAAATCCTGTAGTTTTCCGATATCAGTTTTTCGGAATATTCCCACATTTCTCTGGGATAAAAAGTAGCATAATTATGTTATTCCCAGTCACATACTATGTGTATGTTCCATTCAAATCCCGTAAGTAGGTCTTCTACATAAGTTTTCTGGGAAATTCCCACATAATTTTGGGGTAAAATGTATCCTATTTGTTATTCCCGATCACATACTATGTGTGTATGAAATTGTATTGAAATCCCGTAAGTAGGTCTCCTACATAAGTTTTCTGGGAAATTCCCACATAATTTTGGGGTAAAATGTATTAGTAGTATTCTATTTGTTATTCCCGGTCTTAACTTTGCTGTCGGAGATAGGGAGTAGACCCTCTGACTGCAGATAACGGAATAAAAATGTACGTTTAAATATGGTAGGTTTTATTTTATTAAGGAAGTCTTATTTTATCACCGTACAATATTATTCTACACATTGACATGACAAACCTAGAAAGTAAATGCTTGTGAACACTACACAAGCATTTACTTTCTCAGTTTCATTTTATTTTTTGGACTAACTCTAAATTGTCTTAACTTATTTTTTCTAGAATACTGACTATTCTGAAAAACAAAGTCATTTAAGGTATTTTTACGCATTACTGTATAAGATTTTCCTGGACTTGTGTTCACTGAACTGTTAGGATCATATTCCCAACTATGTTCTCGAGATAAATTCCATGTTTCTATTTCCCTAGAAGGAGTTAACTCTGTAGGACAGGTTTCATCAAATATAGATTCATTGTTTTCTGAAACTCTTTCTGTGGATATATCAAGGTCTGGATCTCTCAAACACTGACTGTCACTATAATTTGCAAAAGAAACTTCACCAGCGTTATAGTCAGGTGAATAACTGAAGCCGTCACAGAATTCTGGCGGCGGAGGAACTATTTCACCGCAGTCTTCGTCCATTACACATTGTAAAAGAGTTTTAGGATCAAACATTGACTGGTCAATTTTAAAATCATTTGAGGGTTCCAATTCATTAGCAGGTAAATGGAATGGTTCTAAATCTAAATCAGTGATGTCCTGAAATTCGGGAACCGCTACATCTATGGACTTCATCTCAATACATTCAATGTGTTGACTATCATCATGTTTACTTTGTGTTACAAAAGAATCATTTATTTTTGAGAATACAGCACTACTTTTCGATTCAGGTTTAGGATCTATAATAGTGTTTGGTAAAGGCGCATGTAATTTGTGAATGTCACTTATCTTAAATGGTTTTGACTTGTATTTTATTAAAGGTGATTTGTTACAATTTACATTTTTATTGGTACTTGAAAAGCCATTGTTATTGATAGTGCCTGCAGAGCTTGATGTTCCGTTTTGTGCAATATTTTTCCTGGAAATGAATAGTATTTATTAAAATTCTTCTACTAAATATTCTTCTTATTTATAAATTTTAATCGAAAGTTCAGTTTGCTATCAAAAAATCATTTAAAATTTGTACCGGTAATGCAATAAGCCCCTACATGGGACCTAAACATACCGGTGAACTGTGGGTATATAGTATATATAGAGGAGACCCAACACGGGTCTCCTCTGAGATTGAGAGGAAGGCTATAGTCTACCACGCTGACCTATTGCGGGTTGGCAGACTTCACACACCGTCGAGAAAAATCTCTAAGGCATGCAGGTTTCCTCACGATGTTTTCCTTCACCGTTTAAGCGAGTGATAATTAATTATTAATACGCACATGAATTCGAAAAGTCAGAGGTGCGTGTGTTGGATTAGAACCCGATACCTTTGATTTGGTAGTCCGATGGTCATATCACTGCTTATACCTGTATACCTATATTGATACTTTTTTTTTTTTTTTTGCTTAGCGTGTGGAAAATCCATCATGGACTTCCGCCGCCCGGGGAGGCGGCGGGGCGTGTCGGACTCCACCCAGAGTGGGTGACCTACCGACTAAAAACCACACGGTGTTCCTTCTCGTACCTGCTGCGTCGGGGGCTACGGGAACAGAGCATTCTTCCGCGGCCCCCGACTGGTGATGGCCCGCCGCAGCGGGCCCCGTCTTTGAGTTTGTAGGGGGGGAGTGAGGCGTAGACTCCCCCCCGACGTCATGGAGAGGCGCGCGTGGAACACAACGCGCCACCGTCTCGGGTCCTTGAGGGGGAGCGACAGACGTTCCCCGCGTCTGTCGCCCCCGGACCGTTTAGGGAGGCTGGAAGAGGGCGTTGTCCGCCCTCTCCCGGCGACGACGTCGCCCGGTGCGCCTTCTGCGGATCGGGTCAGCGCTTGCACTCTCGCGCTCCCGCTCCGCAGCTTCACCTATATTGATACTTACCCTAACCATACCTAACCTAACTCTTCGGAGAAAACAGTTGTGATGGTACGTTTGTTGTTTTTTACATAGGTATTTTTAAATACTTACCCTAATATTTTTCCATATTTTTGTAATATGTTTTTTATTTTAGAATCCTTATTAACTATACTGACTTCAGAATTGGTTCCTAAATTTTCACTCTGTGTCTTCAGATTGTCGAAACAAAGATTATTTTTTAAATTTTTGTGTAACACTTCTGAGCTTTCTACTTCATCAATGCTATTTAGTGATGGATTCTCTGGTATCTTATAATCACTTGTAGCTGCAACTTCATCAATTTTATTAATTACTTGTGGATTAATTGTTTCATTTGATTTAGGGTCTATCATTTTATTCGCTAGCATGTTAGTCATGGGAAATATTAAAGTTGGTTTGAGATTTACTTTTGATGTGCATTGTATTTCATCAACAGTATTATTCATAAACTTAATGGAGTCTTGACTAGAATGCAGAGAAGTATTTTCAAGTGTTGGAATCGCTATACTCATATTTTTCTCTCTATTTCTATAATCTTCATCCTTTTCTGACTCTTTAAATTCATTTTGAAATGAATTGGGCTTACGAGACACTATTGCCGTTATGTCTAAGTCCATTTTCACTTTTTTTATAACTTGCACACAATAATCTGGGGTTTGTTTGGTACAAACGTCAATTTTACTAGTGGAATAAGTATATCTCTTTGAGTATTCTGCTCTCTGTTGATATGTATCTATTTGCTTTTTACTCAAAGTCGGTCGACTTTGGTCAGCATTAACATAATTAGCGAAAGGATACATGTATCTTGTTACGGAGGTATTACAATTGCTTGTATCATTTTGTAGCTGATTTTGTACGTTACGCTCAATATCTTCTGCCGCCAAGGTATCATTATACGATGCTCTATTAGTATTGTCAAAAGGAATAACTTCCTGGCAATGTATTATTGCCGAATTACCATTATTATTACACTCATTCATATTAGGAAAATCTTTGTTATCAAGTGGAATACGACTACCACACAATATGTCGTTAAACCTATTTCCGTTCAAATCTGTAGAACTCCCATTTGAGTCTGCGTTATTTATTTTAAGACTAGATTTTAGTTTTTTTAGATTAGAATCATTGCTTACATCAAGGAAATCGGTGGTATTTATATCCGGTTCTCCGTTATTTACAATTGCCTCAGGGCATTCATTGTTGGTAGTATTACTATCTTCGTCACACATTATTTTGATAATATTATTTCCTCCTGTATATTTATAACCATCTATTATATTATTTTCTTCATATATACACATTTCGTGAGAATTATCTTTATTATCAATTAGAGACTCCACCTCATTTGGTTTGTATTTACTTATGGTTATATTAGTAGATACATTTTCTCCAGTTTGCGTATTACATAAAGGTGTTATTTGTTTGTCAATGTGAAATGTGTTGGTTATTTGACCCTTTATTAAATCTTCATTACAAATTAAATTTTCATCTTGCTTTGTCTTAGTCTGTTGAATATTGTTATTTTGCTCAACTAATGTTGTACCATCTAGAATTTCTTTTATTTCATACACAGGATATGAATTGTGATTTATTGATTTAATCTCATTAAATTTGTCATCATGGTTTAACTGTTCGTCTTCAGCTTTATTTAGCACCGTTTCAATGTTCCCGTCTAATGCATTGGTTTTGCTCTTAGTTTTCTCTATGTATTTCTGTATTTGACTTTTTATAGCATCTGAAAATCCGGTATCTTTTGGCTGCGTATCAGTTTTACCAGCATCGCTTAAACTTAAATTTCTTTCTAGTAAATCGATGAAGTTGTAATTGGATTTTGGAGTAATAAGTAGTCTTCGCTTTCGTGACCCACTGGCTGTTTTAAGATTACTATGTTTTGTCATTATGTTTTCATTCGTTGCATTATTGACACAGTCAGATTTAAATCTAGTTGGGAAAGAATTTTTTGAATTGACATTTTCTTCACGAAAATATAAATTGTTGTTATAACTTGAAGTTTTTGTATTGAGATTTGAGCTTGTTTTACTTTTACACATTTCATTTTCAATGTCATTAAGTATGCTATCAATTTTTTCATCATCTATAAACTCATCGCTATCAATATCTTCAATACATTTATTATCATTTACTAAAGAATTTAAGACTTGTGTGTTTATAACGCATGGCATCGTGTTTGTTGTATCACTGGGTAATGTACATTCATCTGCTCTAGAATTAGGATCTTCACTTTGTTGTTGGCCATTTTGAATTACATTTTTAGAAGCTGCTTTGAATGACTCTTTGAGGATTTTAAAATGTTCAATAATTGTATTATCCCTTTTTTTCTTTTCTTTCAATTGCGTTTTATCTATGGCATCTGTGTTTTTTCTTTTGCGTTCCTTAAAAGTGTCAGTTATGCATGTTTGCCTCTCTGTAGTTTTTTTAGGCGGGACCTGTCCTCCAAAAAACTGAACTAAATCATTAAACAAATATTCTGACTGTACATCGATACCAACTGAAATTAAAACATAGAAATCATGTCTACAGAGTATAATAAAATTGTATTTAGTAATTTTATATAATAAGAGGCTCACCCCCTAGGGTTAGGCAGAGGTGTACTAATGTGATAGGGGCGCGCCTATTGCCATTAACCAGGCACAAATCCAGACACCGAGCATCTACTGAGAATTTCATAGAAAAACCCAATATCACTTTGCTCGACCTGGTATATCGAACCCAGGACCTCTAGCGCAGCAGTCGCGCTTAGGACCACTAGACTAAATTTAATAAGGCAGTCATATTTACATGGTATCTAAATATACCGGCGAAATGTGTAGGTATTTACAATAGTACACTTCTGTCTGAACCTTCGGGGAATATAGGCGTGATGGTCATGTTATGTTATGTTTAGTAATATAATATAATTATGTAGAAATAATTAAACTGACCAAAAGTGGAACTGATGCAATGAGCAAATATTTTGTGTTCAAAATTAAGTTTTCGTCTTACTTGATGAGTTATGGTGCCATCAAAGACACTTATTAAATCTTTCTCCCTGTAATAGTAGCAGAATATTTTATTCCAATGACAAAAAAAGCTTCAAAATTATCTACTAGGTACCTAGGTAGGTACTTATTTTTATTACAAATTATTCAAACATGCTTTCTTTAGCGTATACAACATTATTATTAGTATATGCGAAACCTGAAACACGTGTCTAGTATTTTTATGTAAATAATCTATGTACAAAATTTCAAAACTTGTATCATGAAAAATCACAAAGTTATAAGCTTGTTAAGTTACCTGGTTGTCCGTACAAAAACATGCTCATCACGCGCAGGCGCCGCCCCGCGCCCGCGTTGTCGCGGCGCTCATTGATAATAATGTGGCAGTAGGTACCTAACCGTACGGCGATTTCCGATTGCATTGTATTTAACTGATGATACATCACACTTTCCACATTTTCCATCACACGTCCAGTCTTTGAACTGTCGTAATGGTCAAGTGTAGGTAGACATTAATAAGTACTTTATTTGTAAATGCAGCCGTAAGTGATTAAATGTAGTCAATGCGATATGTTGCACCTTATACCAAACACTGTAAGTTCAAAATGGATGAAAAGTGTTAAACATCGCACTACTTAACCACAACAGGCTGTAGGTACAAATAAAGACGTGTGTTCATGTGTGTGACGATACCTTAATGTCAGATAGCTCCTCGTGCCGCACTGCCAGGAATACGTTATCACTTATCACCACAAACCGCTAGTATCCGTACCATTTCTTACACGAACACTATGCTTTTTACATACGATAGGTACACGTCAACCGAAACACAACTGCCGCGCGCTCGCGTTATCACCACAAACCGCTACTGTACGTACCATTTCTTAAACGAACACTACCTATGCTTTTTACATACGATAGGTACAGATCAACCGAAATGCTTGCGCTCGCGGTCGCACTCTCGTTTTGTACCTACTTATCTGAACGGGAGCGACATACGTGCACACTTCCCTATAGCTGCCGGGCGACTGAAGTGGTTGCCTGGTTGGTTCACCCCCGGGCCCCGCCCGCCCCACTGCGCCCGCGCTGACCGCTCAGTGTCAGTGACCTGTGTTGCGCGCATATGATTGCGGATAGGTACTTAGTGTCGCTCGGTGTCCTACTCGTAACATTTTTTAAATGTTTTTGGGACAAAATATAACATGATGTAAAAATTATTGGAATCGATTCAGTTACTGATTCTGAACAAACTATATTCAGGTTTCGCATATACTAATAATAATGTTGTATATTTATTTTTATAATTATGTCTTATTGTTTTGTATCTACCTACTTCTACCTTAGTATTTAAATTGTTTACTTGAAAGCTGCTAGTAGCAAGAGGTGGTTGTTGGAATCGCCCACGATGATATAACTTTTGTGATTGTCTCCCGCTGTGAGATTATCTATATTCTCCGTGAGGTAACATTTATTTGCTAGCATAAGTTGTACTGTCACAGTCCTCTCGTCTACTGGTATCATTGTCAGCTGATACTTTGGCAGCAAACTAACTTGCTTGCGTAGTACATTACCGGCGGGAGCTCCCTTGTTCATTATCTATAAAATTTTCTTATATAATAGCACCGTAATTCAAGATTTTCATTCACATTCACTTTTAAGAGAGGTAGGGTATACCTAGTGGGAGTAATTCCACTTCACCTTGCAGAAAATAGAAGTGAAGTAACACTGCTTTGAGCTGCGTTGTGTTCCTAACGGTGAGCAAGGTTGCCAGTGCTCCGCGAGGAAACATTGTGTTGACTATTCTTCTTTCGTTTTACAGGGTTGGCAACGCACAAGTGCCAGGGGTATCCCTGGTGTAGCAAGCGTCTATAGGCTACGGTAACCGCTTACCATCAGGTGGGCCTAATGCTTGTTTGCCACCTTAGTGGTAAAATTTTCCATCAACAGAAAAATGAGCGAACGAAAGAAATATATAATTTTGGGAAATGGATTTTTTTAGAAACTTATTCAAAGTATACCTAAGCATTAGCATACTTGCTTATTTTTCATCTTATCCATTAAAAAAAAACGCATACTTATAGATAAAAGCTCGCTCTTGAGTTCGCGAAGAATGAGTAGACATCAAAAGTAAACGACATTACTCACCCTTTCCAAGTCTCTCGGATGACTCTCCTCAAGCAACAAAAAATTCACTTTACCAGCTGACGCCAGCAAAGTACTGAAAGTTGGTCCTATACCCTTAAGTTGTTTGCTAACAAACGGAGAGTTCTCCCAAAGATGAGCTGCTACACATTTCGCTAGGATGATCGTGTTTAGAACAGCTGAATAGAACTGTGGTTGATTGGATATAAGTTCTGGTCGAGTGACGTATGTTACTAGACCTGTGAAAATTAATCATTATCTTTAATTTTAATATTCTACAATATGTTCTAGAATTGTCGAAGGATGAGAATAATGTACCTAGGTACCTAATTAAGAGAACATTTGCATATATAGATGGTCCTTTAATGTTTCAGAAACACAATTATGTATATCACTAACTAAATCTACGCCGTTATACTGAATCGATTAGGCGAAGGAATTTTGTTGTCTGCGTTGTGGATGTTTTACGTTCTGTAAAATGTTTTATAAGCAAAAAAAAATCTTAATAATAATTGGGTAATTTTGAGGTCAGAACATCATTAATTTTTGTACCTACCTACTTGATGGCTATCTCGTCACGATAAAATGCCTTGTTACACAGAATTACCTGGTAGTTTCCATAAGTCCTATCAAAGTAAAAAATAAGTTAATGAAGAAAAGTACTAACATTTGCAAATTCTGTCTGCAATTCTCATGATTTTCATAGCCTCTTGGTTAAGAGACGGATCAGGGATTGTAAGGCACCCAAGAACAGCTTGAATTATGCTATAAAGGAAGATATAATGTATAAATTATTATAGCTACGATAGGCTTCTACAGTCTTCATCTTGCGAAAGATTTTAATATTGTCCTTGTCCGACGTAAACGGTAAGTATTGACTGTAATGAATTACCTGACGTATGCAACCATTATTGAAGGTAAATGTAGGAATATAAGAAAACAATATGTCACATTTATCATAATTTATACCTACGACCTTTGCTGAATGAGCCTCATTGACTACTTCAAAACGCAAAGTATTTTTATTGCTCGACACATTATTAAACTTGTCAGATAATCGGTGATCGCTGTTTTTTTTATTATTTTCTCTAATATCTTCAATACAATGCACCTAATTAAAACACGATTACACGACCATTCATTTGTGCTTGGGCATTGGCCATCCTGTATCATCACTGTGAATAAACTACTACTTACTACTTGGATAGCTGACCCCCGGTAAAAAATTTACAAATAATGTTCGTAGGTAACTTGAAAACGGTGAGACCGATTAAGCAATTTCTTTTAAATGTTCGTAATAGTCCTTGTAAGGTTTTTGGAGCAAAAAAATTGGAAAAGTTACGCTGAGACAAGTTACGTCTCAAACACATCGGCAAAAAATGAGTGCTCTTTTCTATGGTACCGTCAAACGGGGTGAATCGAAAACTTTGAAAAGGATTTTCACCTATTTTGTTGGAAAAAGGGACTCTAATATTATTCTTAAATTATAATGAACCATTAGAAGACCTTGTTGGCATCAAACTATAATAATTAAAGATGAAACCTTTACCTAGATACCTTTCAAAGTTTTGTTTCGATTCACTCATGTATTTCTATTCACTCTGTTTGACTGTACCTACCTATTTTGGCATGATTTAATGAATTTTTGGGCACAATAAAGCCCGGGTCATCAATAAAATTATTCAATTCTATGTATAAAAAGTTGAACTATAAACTCACCAATTAAGTTTCATCTGTCGTGTGCTGATCTTACCCTTCATAGGGAAGCGTATGGTTGCTGCAGCATTGTTCCTGTTGAGGGTGTTCAAACACCGCCGCTCATCCACCCGCAAGTGCATATCAGCGAGTTCATGGCTCTCGCATATGAGGGCTAGTAAACGTTCCAAGGATTCTGTGCCTTCGATCTAGTTGAGAGAATTAAAGTTACAACGAGGAAATTGTGTATTCCGTGCGAATACTAGATATTCATATTTAAATGCTCGAAACGTCACAGTATATAAGAAATTACTTAAATTAGGAAAAAGGAATTCGGTATATTATAATTTTAAATAAGTGTTGATGAGGCATTTTCCATAGGCCCATATGAAAGATATGGGCCTATGGAAAATGCCTCATCAACACAAGCACACTAAGACAAAGATAGGTTCCAGGGACCTTGCATCCTAAGGAAAGAAAGAAAACTTTATTTGAATTCGCACAGAAACCAAGTAGACGCCTAAATAAGTACATTTACTACAGCAACCCTGTACGAGGCCAAAAAGGACCCTATCTCAACAAAATGCTGCGACATAAAAAACCAATGGCACAGCGCTGTTATTCTGATAGGACAAGGAATAACTAGACTATTCCAATTCATTTTTCATGTTAACTAATCGTAACCTTAAAGCAAAAAGTTGCTCATCAGTACCTACTTCATTATTTTTCAATTAAGTCCAAGATCTTGGATGTATTGACCCGCAAAAAGGTCAATTAAACTTATAGGTGCATGATTACGCTTCCAGTGCGCACTGAACTTTACAGTATGTAGGTAGGTAAATTATCCTGTATATTATGTAGATATTTTACTAAAAATATTGGACTTCAATCGGTTGCAATCAGAGTAACACGAACAAAAATGTTGCCTTAGTGGTATCAACATAAAAATGAATTATTAAATACACCTAGATAGGGATCTGTAAAATATTATTGTTTTTAAATACAATGTCAATGTGAGTGTGAGTATTAAAATAATTTCCACTAAATGTAGGTAGTTCTATTTTGGGCACTGTAAATCAGCGCTAAATGTTTGATAGATCGTTAGTCGGTCGCCTCAGAGAGCATCACCTTCCTTGTGTTGAATGTTGTTGATCACTAGTATATTCTTATTAACTTTCCTTTAATAGATTTTACCTTCATAATGTGCTTCATGGTTTCCAAATCCAAGTAAAAGACAGACATGAGTCGTCCGGCTTCAGTCGATTCTATACAGCTAGCTTCATCCATTGTTATAAGTCCCGAAGAAGCTAATCCGTTCATCGCTTTAACACACAGCTCTGTAAAGCGAAAATAATTATATTTGCATTAGATTTCGATCAATTGTGTCGATAACGTTGTATTTATAGTTATTTCATTGTATTTATATTATTAACCTATTGTATCTCACCAGAAGACGCAGGTTCGAATCCTGCCCGCGGTCGATTTTTTCCTTCGTTAAATAACTTTAAAATCTTAGCATGGAAAATGGCAAAAAATACAAAAATATTGTATTTATACTTAAAAGGCAGAGGTAAAGACGAGTGCTGATTTCGTTAAACGCACTGTTGTATCCATCCATATACATAATAGTCAATTTTCATTCAATTCTGTTAAAAAAACAACAAATACCAGTAATAACAGTACAGTAGTCAGGTCTTGCATTATAGTAATTACTCACGACATAGATTATTACGGCATAGAACAAACGCACCTATCATATAGGTTAACAGATTCACAATATTTATATGGTGCGAAGATGCATCATGCACCTTTTAACTTTTCCAGATAAGGACATCATTGAAGAATGACATCGTAGATATGGGGAATTAGATGTAATCAAGGTTCAGAACAGCAATTATTATAACTAAAGTGAAGATGAATAAACATAATTGCCATTCCAATGCCGTGATATTTACAAGCGTTTACTACGATTTAGCACAAACACACACACATTAAGTGTCTTCGACGACATCAGAAATAGCTTTACGTTTAAAGGGCATGTAATACCTATACAGTAAGGTAGACGCTTTCAACGTTTAGATCGATCCTTTGTTATATCTCACTGGTCAATCGTTTTTTTTTATTTATTGGAACGAAGTTCCTTATCGCGCGTTGTGAAAGGGGGCTAGACGGAAAAAATTCTTACGAAAAGTTGTCACGACACTTTTTTCGAAATTCAAATATTGTTGACAAGCATTCAAATATTATTGAGTGAATGACAATATTTGAATTTCGCGCGTTGTGAATTGTTGAGTGTATACAGGTTTTTTTATTTTTAATTATTAAATTTTAATGAAAGGAATTTCGTTCCATCCGGGTGTCCCTTGACACCTCTCAAGTTTTTTATTTCTTATAATATCACCAGGGGCTATTGGACATGGGTGGCCTCTTGTAGGCGTATGAGGCCACCCAACAGTGGTGTCTGACCCAGATTGACTAGGTCTACCACTATAGTTCACCACGATTGGTTCTGCACATGACAGAGTTTAAAGTTCATCAAGAACTTTGTTAAGATTTCTTTTTGTAAGTTCCTTGCATAATCAATTTATAATCAGCTTATGAAAACTTAAATTTCTTGTCTGCCAACTACAATTATTAGGCACCTAAATTAATATAATGCAAATTGGATATATTGATAAAAAATAAAGTAATTGACTCTCATATTCCGTCTCATAATATTTAAATTTTACACGCATGAGCCCTTCACTTGCACCAAGGAGTAGAGGATCGCGTGCATCCACAATTGCTTAGGATGAGCGCGTGTCGACAAGACTTGTTCATCAATCACGATCCGGAACTCAAGCGAGGCCGCACAACACCGGGGATAGCGAACTTGAGTAGGTACACACGTTACTAAAGTGATGACATATAGATATTATAAGAAAGGGCTCATTAATGAATCATAGTAAATTGGTAAAAATCCATACGAAGCAATTTTAGACCGTTATATCCAATAATTGTGTTATTATTGATTATTTTGATTTCGTCAAGCTAGTCTTCGATGTCGGAGGCCACGATTGCTGAAATAAGTGAATAATTCAATACAACGATGTTGTAACTACAATACTTATAATTTGTGTTATGGTAAAAGAAGGTTTCTTTCGAAACTTACGCGGAGGTAACAAATAAGATGGTTTATGTCAATAATGTTGTTGACTCATGGCTTTTTTCAAGGTTTAACCAAACCAATACAATAATATCAATCCCCTATAAAAAAATGCGTTGCGAGGGTATTTAATTACCAGTTGCAGCAATTGATTTTCTATACTTTCTAATATAATTGACTACAACGCGTTGTGAGCTGTTTTTTCGCTCAATGAGCTTTTTCGATCTTTGAGCGTAAACATTATATTACACACCATCCATCTAAATTCCCTTACGGGTTAGGCACACTGTAATAAACTATACAGGGTATTCAGGCAGTGTTTTTTTAAGCCCCATGTTAAAGCGGACAAACCTATTGACCCTTATTGGGCAAATCCAGACTGAGCTGTTTGTTACTGACAATTTTTACTGAGAGTTACTGGGAATTCTGCTCGATACCAGGACCTCACGTTCTACAATTGTGACCTCTAGACAAAAGTATAATATTAACCTTTCAAACCACTGAGACGCTGTTTTTATTTGATAATATAGTGGAATACTGACTAGATGCGAATTAATTAATTACTTAAATTATATGTAGTGAATGCAATATTTGACCTAACAAAATTGCGATTGTAAGTAGATAACCTATGTTTTATAAAATGTAAGCAGTTTTTTTGTATAATTGAATAATCTAGTCATTAAACGGCAATGATGATGCCACTGGATAATTGCCACAACATATTGTACCCATTTATGTAAACTTATGAATTCATTAAAATTATAGTTAATACAGATAGATAAAGTAATCATGAATATTTTATCAGAACATTATAAAATGGCAGGCGATTTAACATAATCTTTCGAAGGGTTTTCTATGTCTAGCAATGGACTGCGATTGGATGAGTTGGATAAGGTTTTAGTAACCATATTGAAGAGATTCGATTTTCAGGTCGAACAGTGTTATTCGGTTGTTCTATAAAATTCTCAATAGCAGCTCAGAGTTTTGATTTGTGCCCTGTTAATGGCAATGGGCTCGCCCCCTTTTACATTGTAGGTGTACATTGGTACACCACCGCCTAACACTTTCAGGACTACAGGCTTGAAGTAATATATGTCTGATGTTACTGAACATATAGCATAAGCAGTGATAGCCTAGTGGTATGACCATTGGACTGACAAGTCGAAGGTCTCGAGTTCGAACCCCAGGCACGCACCTCTGACTTTTAAAATTCATGTGCGTATTAATAATTAATTATCACTCGCTTAAACGGTGAAGGAAAACATCGTGAGGAAACCTGCATACCTTAGAGATTTTCTCGACGGTTTGTGAAGTCTGCCAACCCGCACTAGGCCAGCGTGGTGGACTATAGCCTAATCCCTCTCAATATGAGAGGAGACCCGTGCCCAGCAGTGGGACATTATATGGGTTGATGATGATGATGATGACTGAACATATATTTTAGTAGATATGTGTAATTACTGATTCTTGTTTAATTTTAGTAATAGGTAAACGAGTTAAATTGATAGATATAGAATAAATAATGGCTGGCTATGTTTTTTTCTGTAATAAAATATTGTTATCAGAACAATTATAATTATATCTGTGTATTTTATTTAATGGAATCTTCCGACGTCTAATGATCTGAAACTTGTTTTAATTAGCAAACGATGTTTTTCTTAATTCAAGAAAATGGTTGTATTTAATCGTTGTAAGAGATTTATAATTGACGCCCACTCAATATCGTTAATTATAGCTACCTATACCTAATTATACCTACTCGAAAGGTACCTAGACGTAAAACCTCAAGCTCAAAAAGCTCTTTAGGGTGTGAGTGAAGAAACTACGGGCAACGGCTAGTTTTCTTTAAGAGACTATTCGAAAGTAATTTTAATTTTATCCACCAATTAAGACAGAACATCTTTTAATTTAATTGTCCATAATTTTTATTTCTAGTACCTAAGAGAAGAAAAACTAATTTGTAATTTTAGTGATATCTCTGTTTTACAGTAGTATAACATTAAACTATAATTATGTACAACCTAGGGAAGAGCGCTGATGTCTGGGTTACAGATATTTCATTGTGGGACTAAATAACCAAATGGTAAAAAAGAAAGCCATCACTTGGCTTCTGAACCTAGACTACGAGGCAACTGAAACACTGCTAAGGTTCTTAGAATAATCATTGTCACTCACTCATATATTACGCACATGCTAACACATCACGGCACACACACACACACACACATACACACGCACACACACACGCACTACTTAGACACGCACACACACACGCACACACACACGCACTACATCCCACACACTCTTGCATAATATAAAATGTATTTTTTAGATAAATATCAATAATAATGATTATATTATTACAATTAATAATAATACATTAATAATAATACAATAATAATTTTTAGATAATATTTATAAGCTTATCTTATTGAATAACCACGTCTGTTTACTGCGTCTACTGCTGTATATTTTTGACCGTGCTCTGTCTCCCAAAATACAGGCACTAGCCTAGTTTGGGAATCAGTTCCAGTATGTATTGTAAAAAACAACGCATAGAAATCATATCAACATTTTGTAAAATTATTTTTGTGATAAATAAACATTTTTCATTTTTTCTAGTTCAGACACAGATGTCTTTGTATTGATTTAGTGAATTTTAGCGACATATTTAATAAAAAAATAAAAAAACTTGATGAGTTTTTTTTCAAGTAGTAAAAGACCTTTTTAAATAGAAAATAGCGTCAATAACTAAAGCGAGTTAATGGGTTGAGTAATTAATTTCAATTAAAGTAATTTTATTACAAATGCAGTGATAACATCTAAAGGACACAATAGAGATTAATAGCGTGATTATCCTATAATACTGATTGTAATGTAATGTAATCCTGAATTTAAAACATCATTTATCTCGACTATCAGTTGACTATAAAGTTTCTTGTGAAGTAATATAGTTTTTAATTTTTTAAGGTTATTTAGCGAAGGAAAAAAAAATACTGCGGACAGGATTCGAACCTGCGTCTTCGGTTAGGTACACCAGACTCTATGACCACTAAGCCACCGCGAGTCCCAGTCCATCTTAAAGCCACATTTAGACTATATTTCATTAAAATCGGTTCACTGAAAACGGTGAGCTTGAAAATCGTGCGGCAAGCGCAGCTTAACTTTTCATATCTATTGAAGCGCTTATAAGTTATAACTTAGCCTGCAAGATCGCAACTAAGTAACTATATTACATCTCATCACGGTAAGAGGACAGGGTGAAATGGCGCACATTAGGGGAGGCCTATGTCCAGCAGTGGACTACTATATAGTAAGAGGTTTCTCAAAAAACTTGATAATAAATATAAAACTTGAAAACTTACCCTCTATTTTCTTAGAGATAAGGTGCTGAGGTGAGTTCTGGGGCAATCCAAGATACCTGTTGGAAGACATAAACCATAATTATCTCATGGAATGTCCTGTTCATGTGTGAAATTGTCCTCTTTATGAAACCAGCTACCGTTGTTCTGAGTGGCTATAGTTTAATTCCTACGGTCTACAAAATATTTAGTTGATCTACAGATATTTTGTCTAGAAAATCGTATTATGGAACAGATAAAAAGTACATCTTTGTCAATAACATGTAGGATGTGATCGACAAATTTCAGACAATTAATTAATATAACGGACAAATATGACACTATTATACTTACTTTTTAGGATCACGTGCAGCTCGTACGTACAGAAAAGTGGAGCGTAGCCATTGCACGCACTGAGCTACATCGCCCACTGTACCTAAGGCCGCTTCACTATTCAAATTCTCTGCCAAACGTTTGTGCAAATAACTTTGCAAAGGCTCGCATCCACCCACCAGCGCCTGATAACGGGGCTGTTAGAAATATAAATATATATAATTATGTACAGGTAATTAACAGCAATATTACCTATTGGAAAATGTTCAGTTATAACTATTATGTTTATGTTGAAATACTGGCTTAGAATATTTTGCGATGCCATTATATGCAAATAATAATAACTTTCTGTACCTCTTCAGCAAGCCATAATTTGACCATTGGACAGCTAAGTCAAAGGTCTCCAGTTCGAATTCAAGGCACGCACCTCTGATTTTTCAAAATCACTCAAGAGTGAAGAGTCAATCGTTTTTATTGACGGTATGTGCAAATTGCCATTCCAATAGAGGACTATAGCCCTAATATCCCCATATAATCCCTTTCATTCTGGGAGGAGACTTCTGTATAGAGTGAGATATTTTGTTCAGGTATTTAACAAACCTACTTATATCATTTGATATAAACCTTTTTGAATCATGACTGAAAATAAAAATAAGTATTTTATTTCTTCCATTGACATACAATTTTTCGCAAAAAGCTGAAAGAAAACTATACTATTTTATTTTATAAAGATTTCAACTATTTACAAATAATTTAAATTGTTGCAATAATGGGGTTAACTAAAGAAGAGAAAAAAGCCCGAAAAGAGGCGAAAAAACTAGAAAAGATAAGACTGGAGATTG
The DNA here is from genome assembly GCA_964056405.1 of Acronicta alni. Classification (NCBI taxonomy): domain Eukaryota; kingdom Metazoa; phylum Arthropoda; class Insecta; order Lepidoptera; family Noctuidae; genus Acronicta; species Acronicta alni. The sequence goes on along the minus strand of OZ043927.1, from coordinate 6,113,155 downwards.
AGGCCCGAAAACAATTAAAACGTGACGAGCTCAACCGTGAAATTGCTGCACAAGCCCTAAGACGCGGTGAACTTGACAAAAGCTGGCGCGCGATGATGCTTAAAATAAAAGAACCCGTGTTTAAACAGGATGTTGAAGTAATGTGGCATGTCTTCGAAAGAGCGTATGATAAAAAAGATCATTTGATTGGGTATACGATGAAACTCATGGACGTTGCTGATGACCAATTCCAGCGGACTGTTGCCAGCTTCTGTGACACTATTGATAGGATGATCAACAAATTTTTATCTGACTTAGAAGAATTGTCCAAAGAGAATAATCGTAGAACAAGTGATCTTTTGAGGCGATCCGATGATGAGACCGCCAATATTATGTCTGATCACACCGCAGCAGAAACTCATTTACAACTGCTATTGTATCATGCTCACAACACTGCTGATACTTTGGCGTGGACTACGAGGGGTGAAAACATGGTAAAAGCAGACGAAGAACGTAACAAATACACCGACGAGCGTGAAAGTTTGCGGTCATTCCTTGAAAATAATTACAATGCCATGTGGGACGAGTACAAAGCGGTCCTGAAAGCCTACGTCCTTGGTACCGCTGAAAACCAGAAAGCAGTGCGTAAATTGAGACGAAAGGAAAATTTGATGGCTGATATAATTGCTTCCCAAGGCAAAAAAATAGCTAGTAGCGATGGGCTGCTTAGGCGTCTACGCACAGAGTTGGCCGCATACGAATCTGGAACTAAACAAGCTGTCTTTCGGGAACGGCGTAATAGGCATAGGGATGCTTGTTTTAGATTGAAAAATCTTATGTACAATGGAGTTGCTACAGATGTTAAACAGCTAGCAATGTTAGTAAAAGTGTCTGATGATGCCGTCGAATGGTTAGAAGAAGCTTACAAAAAAGTTGATAAAATACTCCGTATGGCTGGACTTTGCCGAAAATTTGAGACACAACGCGAGAAAGTCCTGCCCTTCGGTTCATGTTTGCCTCATTCCCCAACCCAATCGAAACTGAATATCCGTAGACAACAGTCAGATGATTCATTAGTTTTGAATGCTATAACATCCACAAGCGGTTTGACAAGGCTCTGGCATAGGATATCGAAAGCCGAATTGACAAAGAGAGCTTTGTACCGCGAAAAATTGTTGTTGGAAGAAGAAAATGCTCTTATATTAAGTCGCATACAAGAATTTAATGAGAATAAAATGGCATTGGATCCGCAAAAATGCACTTGCACAAAACCTACACATGAGCAAAGACTTTCTCAACAGAGATCTTCTGTAATACATCCCGTTGCAATAGAGGGAGTTGTAGAAGCTAGTAAATTACAACTACAATCTAATACCCGTATGTGATATCGTACAAGTTGGTGGGTATTTAAAATTATATTGCTTTAATACAGAATAAAAGCTTGTCAGCATACAACATTTTCGTGTCGGTGCATCACGATGCATCATTAAACTCTTCCGTCGTAGGTGACATAACATTTTGTAGGTTCGAAGGGGGTTCTATGTGACGTTTGGGTTTATTTCGTCGATCACGGCGCAGCCGCAACATCGCACGCGCATGTCGCAAGACACGAAACCCTTGCAAGGCGCAAACGATGATACTTTGACATTACCCACTTCTTATACTGGGGCTCATATTAAAGGTGAGCGGTAAAAATGTTAAATAATATAAAACAGTTTCACCGTTTTTTTTATTTTACTATCTTGGCAATATCACGGTGTAAATTGAGGATGTGGTATTGAAAGTAAAGTACTGCTATTTTCAACTCTAGTAGATAATTATGGTAGAACAAATGTTTCTATCTGATATACTTTTTCGTACGGTTTAGTCCCTCTACTTGATTAAACAGTGTTAAGTTTTATTTGATTATTAAGAAAATGTTTGTACGTATTATATTTAGTATGAATATGGGACAATAAACATTTCTTAATTTTTTACTTTTCTCTATTAACTTGTACCACTGTATTGTCTGAATCATTCTTATTGCAAGACAAGAAGTGACCCACGGTTTCATCCGAAATATAGATTTCCCAATTTTGAAAATGTTCCTAATGGATGTTTTAAATTTCCTACGAATATACTAATATTTTAATTATTCTTACTATTTCGACCTTGCACTTCGTGGGTAGTTGTATTAGTAAAGTAGGTGAACTAAACGCCTATTGTGATAAAGAATCACTTTCACACGTTAATTTAAAAATATTTAAACTGTTTCACAATCACCATTATTCATATCATACTCAGTATCTACTCATTTCAAGGTGTCCACGAATCCGAAGTATAATATTTAACATAGATGTTATTCTATATACCTAGTTGTCCTTTACAAATGTCAGTAAAAGTTCGTACAATATTGCATAGAAAAAAACACAACTTTTCTCTCGGGCAACTTTTCAAATGTTTCTGACTATTACGAAAATTTCCTTTTTATTTATAAGTACGATTATACGAATACATAGTACCAATTTTGATTCTGCGATTGCAATAATAATCATATAATAATACGAGAATCGCATCGCGATTGTCCCAAGTTGTAGGTATGAATAAATTAAGTCCTACGTCTATTAAGTCGCTATTATGAGATTGAATGAAATGTATAGGTCTTGTAACAATAAAATTACGATTGATCATTGGTCCCATTGGTTCCTATCCATGATATTGCAATTTGAAATGATGCTTTTATATTTCGCAAGATGAGAATTTTATTAAACGTTCATTTAAATTTTATAATATTGAGTTAGGTATTTTGCATAGCTACATCGATAAATTTCGTATGAAATCAATGAGAATGAAAAACGAAAAATGTTCATTTGCCAATTGCCAAAAGCTAGACGAAGATTAGAGTGAGGGATACAATAAAATTATACTTTTTCTGTTATTTTCTTAGGCCTATCGATATTATGAATAACGTGCTAGGCTAAAGAACATAAAGATATATGACTTCCTCATCATGAACGTTTGACAGATAGTCGCTTTCACCGCTAGATGCAAGGATATCTACAAGGAAGAAGCTATGACCTACTCAGTGTAATGAACTATATTGTACTAAAGGCATATTGTAGGTAGGTACACGTATTGTTAATCATACAATAGAGTATTTCTATCCTTCCAAAACTGCATAACTATATAATATTGTTATCACGACACGTCTCTTTAATTCAGACGAAGATTTAAACATCACATAAAGTGAGATGATGAAACAATTTCCTTGTTAAAATTGAGATAAAATCAATAAAACTAGAAGTTGCTTCTGGTTTGTAAAATAAGAACAAAATTTAACGACTGGATGTGAATTAATTTGTTATAAAAGTTACGTAATGTAGGTATAACCCGACTACATAAGGAAAATACAGAGGGTAAGTAATAAGATTTTGTTTATCATCAACCCAAATACTGTGAACTGTCCTGTCTCAGATTGGCTATCACTGCTATAAACTGCTACCTTTAATAAAATCAATTTTAATAAAATATAATCAAATAAGAAATACATTTTAACTTTCTTATTGATGGTATTGATGGCGCAGCACCTGAAGGATCGAATTCTGTATCATTGAGCGCGGTATCGACTGATATTTGTATGGCCTACAGGTTGATTTTCCTATCTGGCTGTTTTTGTGTATGAAACTGGGTTTGTAAACACATGACAGGAGAAAATCCTAGTGTGGGGAAACGTTTTTTAAAGAAAAAGGAACAGAATTGATTGATGGTCTGGATAAAAGTAGCAATTTTTCATAAAAAAAATTATAACAGAATCGAGATTAAGAAACGAGGAACTAAGGAATAATTAAGGAACAAGGTCGTTACTCGTGCAATAGAACCTTAAAATATCATTAAAAAGGTTCACGGTCACATGATTTGGTATTTTAATTGGTTTATAACTGAGAAGGCAGGCACAAAAGTCATCACATTATGAAATAATTACCACAAATGCCAACAAAAGTCAAAAATACACGTGTTACGAAAACGTAGTTTGGTAAAGTCTGATCACGCGATGAAATTAAACTCATTGATACATTGATGTATTGGGAGGCTCGTATACCGACAATGTGCGACTCTACGACAAGCGTCAGGTCGTATGTGAACCGATGATACGATTGATACGTAGGTGGTATCTATCGGTGATATTTAGTCACGGTTATCGACGCACTATCAAAGCTGAGATCCGTATGTTTCGGAGGGACATCTATCATGATAGGGCGACATTGCGGCATCTTCGCTACGCCGGGGAGCCGTGGGGTGCGTATATAAGACGGGGACGAGGCCGGGGCGCGCCACCAGTCAGCTTTGCACGCTAAACTACGATCATTGTCACCGGTACCGATTGTTACAAGTTGTGTACAGTGTCGTGCTTTTTGTGTGTACGTGCCTTCTAAGGTGAGTTTGCGTATTGTATCTTTGTAGAGCTAAAAACGCCGGCCACCATTATATAACGAATGTTAAGGGTAGGTATATGGTAAAATATGAGGGACAATTTTTTTTCGTGAAATGTGAATATCAAGAATCTTATATGTAAAGTAGACTATTACTACCTATAGTCAAATTTTTTGAGTTAGAGTGTTACCATGTCAAAAATATACCTATGCTAAAATATGAGGTCCAGTTGTTTCTTTATCATAAAAACAATGTTAATTAATTTCCTTATTACATACAACAGACGTTCGTGAACGTCGTAAGATGTATATTAGCATAATAGTTTAATGTTAATTAAAATAATAATGATTATCATCAGTATCTCAGCCAGTAAACGAAAACTATTAAATGATAGCACATAACAAAGTTAATATTATTATAATATATGGAAAACATACTAAATATGATGGAGCTCCAATTATCCACATTTGAATCAGATTCTTATGAAATAATATTCACAAACGTTGAATGAAATTCATTAATTGATACCTACGCTAACCGAGAATAGTGTTGATTATCTTAGAATGTTATCACTTGCGCGCTGTCATGAAAATGGTGAAAAACGTGTGAGTTTATATATGTATTACAATATTGATTTATTGCATACCATTACCATTGGCAACTGAGCAAGCTGCTGCGAAAATGCAATGTCGTCACCTTTGCCATTTCTTCCTAGCACACAGAGGCTGGAGGGCCCTGATACAGTAGCATTTCCCACGGCACAAACACAACATAAAGTGCGTTTAACGTAAAAAAAATATCTATAGACAGCTGATGGATAGACACTTCTAAGATTTAAGCGCGTTATACACGGTAAAGATGTCATAATTCTTTATTTTATCTTAATTTATTATATATATATAGCATACCGGGTATGATACTTTAATATGGAATCTTTACATTCAGTTGAATGTCTGCTAAAAATCGTGTCGCAGCACGATGAAAAAGTTACAACCTGTATACCTACGCATCTTATTAAGATAATAACTATATCGCTCGATATTATTAAGATACTGTTGGATGAAAATATGTTTTCTTCGTCATATGTAGTGGTCCATTGTATTGTATGCCGAGCGATACATATTGTAGCATCTTCAATGCATGTGCATCCCATTAATTTACAACTAAGAATAATTAACTATTCAGCAAGCCTTTGGAGTATTGGGAACATTTTTAACTCGATAAAATCGCCGTTGTTATTGCAGATTGTGATGTTTTAATTGACAATAATATAGTTAGCTCCATCAATCAAGACGTCATGTTGATGATTCCAGAAAATCATCGATTTTTTTGGGTATATAAATAGCAAACGAGTTGTACCCATATACCTTGTCGTATACTAAACTGTTGAACTAAAAGAATATTTACCTAAATCCGTAAGTCACGGGTTTGGTCTTTCCAAAAAGTTTACAATTTGGACGGTCCATTACAATTTACCTACGCCATTTGTACACCCAAATCACGCGTGAAACGATGTAAACGATAGGTTCGCACGAGGTGTTCGTTAACGCCATCGTAAACCTAGAAACAGTGAGAATGACATTTTGTTTGTCGCCATTGACTAATTACGCATGTAATAACAACACTGTTTGATGGGATTTTTATTAATATTGTTTATTGAGGGCAAGGACTACCGAATACGGCAAGTCTATGAGAAAGAATTATAGTTTTCGGAATAAAATGCAAATGGAATTTTTATGTGTGAGATTTCATGATTTTAGAGATCGTGAAATAAAGGAATATACTTCAATTGTGATGTAATTGTCGAAAACGAAAGATTTAATCAGCGGCTATGCTCTATTGTGCCTGTTATGGAGCCCTCATTATAGGTTAATTATTAGGTACACTTCTATCTAACACTTATAGTTTTTACTCTAATCCGTGGAAGAGTAATATAATAAACCCACACTCCTACTCCGCTTGACGGTTTAATCTCATTTCTATTGTGCCATACAACGTGAGTAATATAATCAGGCTTATTCTTCTCATTTATGTCGAACCTGCAGTATAGTAGTAACATTTACAGCCAATGCATATTTAGACAACCTAAGTTATTGATATGCGATCAAGATTCTGCTTCTGAACACTTAGTTCCTTTTTAGTGCCATAGGTAAGTGTGGTAAATTAAAAGTACCTGTGGTAAATGCACAAGTGAAAGTGTTAATTTGCTCATCATAATTTTTTAAAGTTTCACAGGGACGAAATATATTCATAAAATTTTTCACTCCTCGAGAAATTGCCTAAGAAACAAATAGATTTATCATTCTCACATTCCGCGAGGAAATTCTCAAAGTAACTGTCTTTTCCTTGGCTTTTCATAAACAAAAACTGCCGAATAAGTGCGCAATCACACGTCCGCAACAGATTGCGACGCGACAAGACAAAGCAATTCCCCACAGGAATCGATCACGCGAGGCCAGACAAATCTCAATTATTGGCATACCTGTTTCAATGTTTTATGCAGATTTGCCGACAATGTTCTCCCTATCAGGTATTGTTTATGATAATTAGCCTTTTTCCGAATGCCTAATTATGAATATATTTAAATGAAGTAAAATTAATCTACGGTGTCGTAGTTATAGTCAATTATCTTATAATCTCGCTATTACTGCGTAAAAACTTTCATTATATTTAAAGATACATCTTCAAGTAACTCATTAATGGATATCAGAATCACAAATTCAGAATAATACAATTTGGACTATCCTTTGTGTTAGGAGTTAGGAAGGACAATGGACAAGGAGGAAATTCAATCGTATTGCCTGTAAATAAAGTAGCGGAATCTTAATTTTTTTGGGTTTACAGTTTCTACTTGTTAAGTGCTTAGGTACCTACTATTCTTTAACCTAATACTAATTAAACAGGTTAAATACTTTTTGCCCAGTCAAAGTCGGGTCGTTGGGATTAATAATATAGCCTATAATTGAATATAATAAAATTATTTCGAGTTTATTTTTAATTCTATAATAAATAATAATAAATTTCAGACTAACTACATATTGCTGCTGCAATATAATATGCTTTAAGACTGATATGATGGAAATTATTTTTTAAAACGAGTTCCCCAAGGCTACCGACAGCCTGCAGGCTGCAGACATTACTGAAATTATTACCGTGATTTTATATATTTTTTTCTTACTATTTAATTATTTTCAACTATAACTGACTAACTGTAAATGTGAGTACTTTGTAGGCTAAATTTACATACTCAGCTTTGAACAGTCTGGTGGCTTTGAGCCTTTTTTTATGTGGCCTACGCAAATGTGCCTCTGATCTGGTATCGTCGTGCGACGGGTTGTTGAGCTCCCTAAATTATGGTTGAGCTACACAATGACTGATGCATGCGTGCCGTCAGTTGGGACTGGTCTACTCAAAGCCGCTATGGCTCTTTCTTCAAAAGGCCATTTCAGACTTTGCCCTACATTGTAAGACACATATTTGTTACTATTCTATGTCTGGACTTTAAAAGAGACTATGATTCTCTGAGTTTGTTTCGGCGTTTCTTCTCAGAGGTCGTCAGCTAGGAAATGCCGGAGCCATCTAGCTTAAAAAAAAAAGTGTAAAATATTGACTTGTAAAAGTGAAATAAATATCATTTCATTTCATTTCATTTCATTTCAATATCATTTCATTTCATTTCATTACCAGGGTTACTTACAGTAAAGACTTACTTATAGTAAGTAGTTAGGTAGCTAGTAGTTAGTTAATCCTCGGGCGTGTGGGAAAGTCCACAAAGCGTGCGTGTTACAAAAACATAAAACTGAAGATAATTACAGTAATTGTCACTCTATAGCTTAGGTCGATAATGAGGTGTTTATTCCATAACTAGGTATTTTATATCAACTTCATTTTTTTATTCTAGTGTCTACGAGTCCAGTATGATTTGGCAGATAAATGAAATGTTTATTTAATCTACAAATTAAATGTTTATTTCAAATAGGTACCAATGAAATGTTTAAAAGAAACGAATGAATGGTGAAATAAACATTTCATTTACAAAATTCATTTTATTTACTTTAATATCGGTTAACGAAATGTTTATGTATCTATCGGTTAACGAAATGTTTATTTCATATTAGATAGATAGATAGATAGATAGATAGATAGATAGATAGATAGATAGAATATTCTTTATTGTATAACACAATACAGAGAAAATGACAAAAAGAAAACAAACGTCACATAATGTATATACAATTGGCGGTCTTATCGCTTAAAGCAATTTCTTACAGACAACCATGGGATGGACAAGTCATGTAAGAAACGGGTAATGGGCGGTTGTGTGCTTAGTAGTCATAGATAGATAGATAATACATATATATATTCAAACAAGAATAAAATAAAATAAATATTAATAATGTATATAAATACTATACATACAATATATATTCTTTTTGCATAAAGAGAATACTATAACAATTCACGTACAAGTAGCCAAGTAATGTTCCTTTACCATTTTTTAAAAACATATTAGTACCAATTTCATTGGTATTGAGTATATTTAGATTTCGATAGATTTATTTATTTATTTGGACGACCAGTTCTGTAGCTGTTACATTGTTTCTTATATCTACAATATAATCACTTTAGTAGAATTAAATGCACAGCATTCGATAGATCGGAGATGTACCTAAGATGTTATAAGAAAATAGGTACCTAACCTATTTTCTTATAACAATTACCCACCCACTAAGATTTACCTATTTTTTCATTATGACGATACCCAACGATAGATTTATGTACTAATGATTGAACGTTGACATTCTTTACCCACATTAGCTTAGTAATTGCTTATTGTTTTGATTGAAGAATCCACGGAAATGATAAACGCTCATGAAACTAAACATCGTATACAAGTAATTAAAATTAATCATTATAATAATATAATTATAATATTTAAATATTATCGTCTGAGGTATATAACGGCAATTATCGCACGTCGAGTAAATTACTTAATTTGTACGAAGAGTTAATTAATCGAGATGTTAGTCAGTGTTAATGCTTAATTGCTACAAGCTGGGCGAAATATATTCACATAAATGACTTATTATAATACATGTAATACCTATTTATTGTTAAATATGTTCAATTAAGTTCTGTATCTGTCACAGAGTTTTAAATTCGTAACAAGACTTATTTATTTAAAAAAAACACAGCCATATGACATGCATGACATACAATCTTAATAACTACAGGACTAATGCACATGACAATTAAGGTTTAAGAAAAACGTTTAAGAAAATAATATCTAGCAAGATTAAAAGAGCAAGCCCCTTTCATTTTTGAAATCTTGACAATTTAAATATAAAAAATAAAATCCTAAAAAACCTATCAAGTTACAAATCAACTAGGTTTATTAATATCCGATTAAATTTTGTTTAACTACTTACAAACTGCCTGAGTAGAATTTGTAGCAGGTTGTATATTTTCCGTTAGATATCCGCGAGGCTCGCTTACCTAAGTATAGTAAAATATCCGAGCAATTACTCGGCGTAGAAAACCTATAAATTCGCTTTCGGATCAATTTAGTAATTCAAATCTATTGAACTTTGCCTTTCCCTAGTAATAAATAACAATTTGTTTTTCCGTAGATGTCGTCAACAAAGTGGTTGGTGTGTGCGCTCGTAGTGGTGTGTGTAAGCGTACGGCAAGCAACAGCTGCGCCCGCGCCGCAGGAGCAGGAGTACCCGCCAATGCCAGTAAGTCTACTCGTCTTATGAGAAGAACAGAGTTCAATGTTTATCTTAAACACGCAATGAACTAAAAGGTTTGCTGTAGGTATAATTTTAATATCTAATACAGCGATTTTATTGCAACTACAACTCCATCATTAAAACTACAATAAAGTTTAATGTCAACTTAAGTTCAATGCCGATACATAGGTATGGTACCTATATACATAGGTATACCAGTATGAAATTTTGAAAAAAAAGTAGATATAATCTCACTCCTAAGAATTATTTTCTCAATTATTCTCATAATTCTATTTCAATGACACAGATGACACAGGGGTGTGTCAAAGGTCAAATTGTCCGTATGTATAACAAGACTTCATTGCTCTGTATCTCTACATATTTTATTAATGCAACTATAATTGATATTGAATGAATACATTGCCTTTGTAAGGTCTTGTGCCCTTTAAAATGACAATGAGAGAACATCTTCACATTATAATGGTATTTATAGGATTGATGTCCCAGTTGATACTGGGTTGAACCTTCTATACATAGCTAAATATAATTATTAATACCTACATAAGTAGGTGCATGTTATAACACATAAGTTGGTTAGAATTGAATGTCAACCTTTTTTAGTTACGTATTTGAAAATACTTTTTACTAATATTACAGTGAATTCTAGAACTTTAGATTTTTTTTTAATGTGAATAATCCTGATGCCTAATTTTCTCCTTAAATACCTACTCAATAATTCAAATTTAGGACACTAATCAAATCTCACAGATTCCTACTTGGATTTTACATCATTTTTCTTTACAAAATCGAGTAAAAAATATTTGTAGAAAGCGATCTCATTATTAAAATATAGCATCGTATAGTTTTAAACACAGTGTTAATATTTTGAGAATAACAGTCGTTGTTGTTGTATCTTACTTGCGAACACAATAGTTCATTGCTTTGGTAATCAATGGCATTGATTTATTAATTGGCAATTGGTAATCAGTAACGCATGAGTTAAACACAACACAATATTTTGCAATATTAATGTAATTTAAGGTATAAATATAAAACGGCTAGCTTTCAAGGTGAAATGATGTATGAAAAAATTCGCGTATAAACTCGTCAGCTATTTACTATACAAGTCGTTTTCAACAACTAAAAGTTGTCTACCTTAACATATAAGCGAGACATCGCAAGGATGCTCGTACGTTGGCAATAATTTAAACAAAACGTGAATACCTTTGACCTACGGCATTACGACTATGGCAAGTTTATGTCATGTAGATGTTAAATTACGACACAAATTCAAGTTAACAATAAACTAAACGCAGCGTCAAACGCATAAGGAGTATTGCATATATATTTTAACTACAGAAGCAAAAATGTCGTCATTATCAGAGAGAGCAGAGATCGGAATACGCAGGATTACCTAAACTTCACGGAAGAAACATAAGTGACAGACTGTAGTACATCTATTAGAGTAGAAAATACCTACCCCTCTGAAACCCCTGAAGTTTACATAATAATAGTTTATTTGCAAATTTGTAAATCCATAAATGATTATTTTTTGAAAAATCGTGACGTGAAAAATGATAACGTTTCAGAAAAAATGATGGTCTACTAACTAGTTTAATCTTCTGTAAAAAATAAACTGTAAGATTTTCATAAAATGATTTATATGGGCTGTTAAATACATTATTAAAGGGATAATTGTCGTTTTATCACATTAATGCAGCAATAACTCTTACAATACAATCGCTGTCAAAAGTTCATTGTAAGATAAACAGGCATTAGCATTAAGTAACCTGAATTTATAAACGATAAATAATCAAGGGTAATCGTAATATGACAATATACCAGCAATTTCAAGGCTGCAGCTAAGATTTTGAGACCGCTTGAATCAGTCGGTCGTCAGTCTTTCAGCAATTAAACAGAAGTGCAGTTAAATATCCGTGTTTTTTTTTTATTATGTTTATTCAATACATTCCTGTTCAATAAAAAGGTAAATTATCACGTTCATGAGTTAACTACTTTTACTTAGAATAAGTAGGTACTGAAATCAGATGATTGTAACAAATAGATACTTACAATGCAAAATCTAGTAGCTATCGGGCGCCACCGTGGCCCCGCTATTAGCTAAAGTTGTAAATAAGTAATAATCTTTACTCGTGAAAGTATAATAATAATAGTATAGGTAAGATTTTTTCATGACAAAACATTATTCAGTTTTAGTAAACAAGATTTTTTTCTGAGCCTAAATTAGCGTAACAATTTAGATTCTCAAGGAGACTTAATGTAATGATAATGATCGAAATAATGATTTTGTTACTTTTTTGGTCTAATGTATGTGTGAAACTGTATTTAATCGCTCAATTCTGCTTGTTTTTTAGTTTCCTGTGCTTAGTTTAGCGCTAATTGCGTGTAAGAGAACATACTCCTACATGGATTTATATCACGTTCGATATACATCTGTAAGTTAGTACCTAAGCTTTATACACATAAGCTTTGTACACAGCTTAGCACAAACAGTAATTGCACTATACCTACACAGCCAAATGGTAAAGTAGGTTTGCGGTATTAACCCCGTCATCTTAACTACTCCTACTAAAGTAGATACTGAACAACAACGAACTCATCTATCCATGTTCATACATTTGCCCTTATCCCATCGTTATAGTATTGTTCGTCTGCAACGAAGTATAGTTGCTAGCACGTCCGTGCATTATCGGATTCATCTTGCCAACGATTATGTTAATGATGTGAACATTTGCAACGCAAACTCTACTAATTGGACGCAATTGCGTTCAACCGTCTTTGTGAGCGTTATACGGCTTATCTCGATTAATTGCAAACACTACACAATAAAAACCTAATTGAATCACGTGCATGTGTTCGAACTAAAGAATAATGCAAACGCACAGTTTTAAGTTTATTCTCATAATACGTTAGCGTAATTGTCTAGTACTTACAAATTATAATTATTCCATACTTCAAGGACTTTGTCTTTGCATAAAAATGAAACTTCAAAATGACTAAATACCTATGCGATGTCATGCTCGGACAAAGATAGATTATATCTATGGTGAAATTGTATTTAGCATAAATAAAAATAAATAAATATTAAATATTTTGTAACATTCCTTTATGGGAGTTATTGCGCTGTGAAATTTTGATAACAAAAATTTTAAGAATATGTAAATATCAAAGAGCATTTAATGTTTTAATCATATATTTTGCATAAATTACAGTTTGGCACAGTAACACCAATATTATAAAGGATGCTGTCGTTAAGCAAGTAGATATATCTACCAATTTAATTAGAGAGTAAGGAAAAATATGACTCATATTTTTCCTTACTCTCTTGGCATACCTACTCAATATTTATGCCACGGCATATTGCAAATTTTACAGATTATAGATAATTACGATAGTATCGTTATTTATTTATTACCTATTTTTTATTTCTGTTGGTCGTTTTTTATTGAACAATGCAGACATGAGCTTTAAGTCTGAAATTTGCACAGAGGATGCATATGCAAATAACAAAATCCAGTCAATTGCTATAAATTCCTGAAAAACTGGTTTTAACCGTTTTCTTATTCTCACCATCTAGGTACCTACTTACACGTCCATTTTCGTTGATGTTAACATAGTTATATTATGTAATATTTCTAAGATCCCCGCAATGACCGCTGCAATCTACAACGAACGGTATGGTGAAACCGGGTTAGGATTGTTGAAGGGAATAGGAAACGTCGATAGATACAATGCAATTTCACATCGATGAATCGATTTGTAGCCAAAGTCTCAACTGCATCATTACCTACATTAGTTATCCTGATTATCTAAATACAAATGAAACTTTTAAAAGAACCATATAGTAAAATAATTATCTACTAGGTACTTACCGTTTTCTGTCTCAGTCGCGATCATAGATCTAAGACCTATTTAACTGAAATAGCGCGTATTAAATACATAATAATATGGTAATTTTGTTTATTTTAATTTATAAAATAGGTATTCGTATATACCTACATAATACGTACATTTTGAGAAATTACACTTTGTAATCGACAATAGTTGCTAATGAAAAAATTAATATAAAAATATAAATCTCTTTATGGTCCCTTACTACCTACTGCGTCTGATGTAGGTACTTATGCTAGATTAAAGATAAACAGGCTATCCATCAGAATCTTCATTCTTTTGTTATGTACCTAAACGTACCATGTGCCATACTGACTTTAACAAATCTATGCACACATCGTAAATCTTAATTAATTACATGATATCGACTTTGAAAAATCAAAAATGGTCTTTTCCTGGCTGAGTCCGGGGGAAACGTATCAAAATTATTCATTTCATTAAACTTTAATATTTTATCCACAGTATGAATACAAATATGACGTAGAAGACCAAGAGAAAGCTCTATACTTCGGAGCGAACGAAGCAGGAGATGCGCAAGGCAAGGTCATCGGCGGTTACCGAGTCCTACTTCCCGACGGTCGTCTTATGACTGTTGAGTATAGCGTGGAAGGAGACAGTGGCTTCGTACCCAAGATCACCTTCGAAGATAACGCGAGCCCCTTCGGCAAAGGAAAGTAGACCGCATAATGCTGCACACAAGACTGGTTTCGCGATGAATTGATTAATAGTTCAAATACACTACGACTCCTGAACTTCATGCAAATTTTATAAATAATTTTGATTGAAGTTTTTCTTTGGATAAAAATAGATTTTATTCTTAGTTATTGGCCAAATTTAATTTTGTATGAAAGCATGAAATTCACAAGTCAAAACCCAGAGAAAAAGTTACTTTAATTTTTTATAGGACTTTGTGTGAATATTGTAATCTATCAGGGATCTAATTATGTAACATGTATTATTTAAAATTAAGGATAAGGGACAATTTATAAAAGAAAACATTCGAATAATTATTTGTAAGAAAATAATTATTGGTCGCTAAGAAAAAACACCAGTAACTTTTTTCAACAATGACATTTTATTCTTATATTCTTCTAATTATGGTATATCTTTTAAATAATAAGTGTACTCTAAATATTGTAGATGTAGTTGAAACTCATTCGCACATAAGATAATGTACAGTCAGCGATCTCTGCGTGAATTGGTGTACTGCAAATATCGAGTTACCGATACTGTGATCAATTAGAACGATTTTAATATAGGCCATGTTTAACATTTAATGTAATAAAATTGTAATTTGTATTATCAATTAGTACTTAATTTCATGTAGATTTTAATACTTAATGAATACTTTTTATAAATATTTTTGTATTGAAATATTTTATGCAGTTTTATTGAATAACACTACAAATTCATTGTACGTAGAAGGACGTCGTAGGTCTCCAATATCAGTTTTCTGGGAAATTATCACATATTTTTGGGATATAATGTAGCCTATTTGTTATTCCCAGTCACATACTATATGTGTATAAAATTTCATTCAAATCCCCTAAGTAAGTCTCCTATATCAGTTTTTTGGGAAATTCTCACATAATTTTGGGTTAAAATGTTGCCTATTTGTTATTCCCGGTCACATACTAAGTATGTGTGTACGAAATATCATTCAACTCCCGTAAGTAGGTCACCTATATCACTTTTCTGAGAATTTTCCTGTTTCTCTGGGATAAAAATCAGCCTATATTTTATTCCCGGTCCCATATTACCTGCATACCAAATTTCATGCGAATCGGTTCAGCCGTTTTTGCGTGATTGACTAACAAACAAACATTCAAACTTTCACATTTATAATATTAAGTATGATGATTGCTACCTCGTACTTAGAGGAAGTGAATAAATAACTATTCATTAACAATCTGAATATTATAAATTCCATTGAACATTAGCATCATAATTTTAGCAGTATTGGCAGCGTTAACTGAAGTATAGTATAATGTTACGTGATAATGAAAGACTGTCCTTGTTCACGAGGCGTGTCCGTAGATACGTTTAGTTTAGATCCCTTGTACCTAATAGGGGTCGAGCTTATTGCCTTTTTATAACTTATATAACTTAGATAAGGTTTTGCCACAAAATAACTAATTGTAAGTAATACTGCTACTGCTCGAATTTGAACTTTGTCAAGTAATATAATAAATAATAATAATAAATGTTTATTCATTAGCTTAGATTAAAATACATTTGTTACATAGGGATATTCTTTTATGCAAGGTATAATGCTTGTGTTAGAATATCCCGCTCTTCCACAAGTTGTTTACAAACTAGCCAACTAAAGATACAAACAGTTTATATTTATATTTGAGGTAAGTACCTATTATAAGTTTTAAGAGAAGATTCAAATATTAAACTTATTAAAATATTAAATTATTAAAATTTTAAATTATTAAAATAATAAAATAAAAATATTAAAAAAAAATCAAGGAAAATTTAGGTCCAATATTGTCTTAGCAGCATGGCTCAGAGATTCTATAAGAATATAGAATCTAGTAGGTCACGGTCCACCAAGTACTCTCTATGGGCCATTACATAGCGCCGCGAAGAGTCAGAAAAAACATTCTCATGGGATTGTTATTTCACAAACACAGCAATATTTCTAAAAAGCTAAGATTTGGGCTATAGTGATAAGGACCCTTAACCAGTTTGTCGAGAAGCGAAAGGATTAGGGATACAATTCTTAATTAATTCCGTCAGTGACAAAACGGGATATAACAACAACACAAATTAGGGTTGGAGTGGTTAAGCGTTAAGGAATTCAACAATATCCAATACAAATAAGACAACGCATGGTTTTAATTATAGAACCCAAATACGGCCACCAATTTTTCCCACAGTGCGGCGGAGGGTAGGTAATTTCTCTTAGATCTTTAGGTCAGAATCCGAATATAAATCTATGTGGAAAAGAAGGCTTAGAAAGTTTTTTTTTTATTCTAATAAGTTGGCAAACAAGTATACCGTCCACCTGATGGTAAGCGGTTACCGTAGCCTATAGACGCTTGCAATACCAGGAGTATCACTTGCGCGTTGATTGAAACTGTATTAAAAGAACTGAACTCCGACCCTGTAGGTATTGAAAGAGGAATAGTTGGGTTGTAAGTATAAGGTTCAAAGTCCCCCCACTCCCAACACAACGTTTCTCCGTGGAGCACTGGCAACCTTGAGTAAGAGACACAACACAGCTCAATGCAGTGTTATTTTACTTCGATTTTCTGCAAGGTGGAGGTAATTCCCCAGGGGGTAGCTTCAATTTGAGTGGAATTACTCCCACTATGCCCTACCTCTCTTTAAAACAAGATGATATTCAAAGCCAGTATTTAACTTCCGCTTCCTTGTTCAATGTCAAATCCCTAAGTATTGTATAATGTAACGTGATAATATTAAAATAGACTGGCCTTGTCGACGAGCCGCGTCATGATGACCGCGGTCGCTTCAGTGTCGAACTGCGGTCGGCCGGCGCGACCCACCATCTGTAGCACTGTGCTTATGCTGTACTCCTATACCACAACAAAGATATACGTTACTTAACCTTCATCATCAACCTATATACTGTCCCACTGCTGGGCATGGATCTCCTCTCATAGAAAGAGAGGGATTACGCTATAGTTCAGTTACTTCATCACCATCATCATCAACCCATATACTTTCCCACTGCTGGGCACGGGTCTCCTCTCATATTGAGAGGGATTAGGCTATAGTCCACCACGCTAGCCTAGTGCGGGTTGGCAGACTTCACAAACCGTCGAGAAAAATCTCTAAGGTATGCAGGTTTCCTCACGATGTTTTCCTTCACCGTTTTAAACAAGTGATAATTAATTATTAATACGCACATGAATTCGAAAAGTCAGAGGTGCGTGCCTTGGGTTCGAACTCGAGACCTTCGACTTGGCAGTCCAATGGTCATACCACTAGGCTATCACTGCTGTTCAGTTACTTAACCCGTGAATAATTAATCAATCAAACAATATACATAGAATGTAAGTCTGAGCAGAAATAATTGTTTAAACCCTCTGGATGCCAGTGGACGATGCAGAAGTAGTGCATCATTCCTGTAACCCACTTTTATATAATAACATAATATTGCACTTTTATTTTACGAAGGATTTTTTTTTTATGTGATAGGGTGGGCAAACGAACAGACGGATCGCCTGATGGTAAGCGATTACAGCCGCCCATGGACACCCGCAACACCAGAGGAGTTTCAGGTGCGTTGCCGCCCTTTTAAGGGGTTTGGGCCTCCGGTATCCTCACTCACTCGACGAAACACAACGAAAACGTTATTTCACGCCGGTTTTCTGTGAAGCCGTGGTGTCAAGTCCGGTCGAGCCGGCCCAATCGTGCCGAAGCATGGCTCTCCCACGGTCAATGATGAAGTCTGTTTAATCATTCGAATCAAAAGTACCATGATATGGCCATTGGACTGACTGCCTAGTCGTATGTCTCGAGTTCAAATCCAAGGTACAGTCAGCGTCAAATAGTTAGTGACACTCAGGGTATTCAAATAAATAGACGCAATCAAAAAGTCAATAATATCGGTACAAACAAAGTTTCCATAATGTTGTCAACATTATAGTCGCTCAAAAGGTCGAGACGTTTAAAACGTCATATAGATAGGTTCAGTCAAACCGTCATAAATATGGTTACAGTCATCCCGCCAATGGTATCCAAGCATTCTAAGTGTTCAAAAATATGGAACACGAAAGAAAAATTTAGAAAAATAAACTTTACTGCTATACATTTTAAATATTATTTCTCACATCAATTAATGTGAATACATTTATACACAATAATGAAAGGAATAGAAACTACTGTTGTCCTTTTCATTTTAAGCATGACGTCATAGACATGTCTTTTGTTTTGTAAAGAATTTCGTGCATAGCTGTTTACGATACTTAGCAATATACAGCTGACTGAAAATAGATGTACCTAAACCTCATTGATAATGAGTATGACTATATATCTCATAGAGCAAGAGTGCATAATTAAAATATATGATTCAATATCATGATCATTTTATTTTATTTTAACAATGAACGTCGACAAAACTAGACTCGATAGTGCTTGCAAAAAAGAGGTGCAAAGATTTCAACGCTATTGACTATTATTCAAAAACTGCTATTTTAAACATAAACAAGGTAATAGAGTGGATGAATAACTAAAAATAAGCAATAAAATAATGTCAATAAGGTCGATAATCGCTTGCATCTTTTCAATTTTCTCTAGTTTTCGACTGCTTACCATCAGGCGGGCTGTGTGCTTGTTTATACATATATGTGCGAATATGCAGAAATGAGAATCTAGAGAGATGAGAATAATTCGACAGGTAACTACACGTAACATCTAAAACGATAGGTACATAAGGATATTCCCAGTTCATTTGAAATATCTGTTACGGAGACATCTTCCTCCCTCAAATATATAATTCGATGTTTTGTGGTGTCACTAATGCGTAGCCATATTTCTAGCTTGCTTTAGTATTGCACTTGACATTGATATTACTGATAGATAAATAGAATGACATGCAAATAACACTAGATTACCTAAAGAGGTTTTCATCTTTGGGAAACCGTTTATTTCTATAACATGCTGTTTTTATTTTTAAATTTTTGAACACTTAGAATGCTTGGTTAACATTGGCGGGATGACTGTTACCATATTTATGACGGTTTGACTGAACCTATCTTTATGACGTTTTACACGTCTCGAACTTTTGAGCGACTATAATGTTGACAACAATATGGAAACTTTGTTTGTACCGATATTATTGACTTTTTGGTTGCGTCTATTTATTTGAATACCCTGAGTGTCACTAACTATTTGACGCTGACTGTACCTCTGACTTTTTGAAATTATTTAAGTTTTAATAATAAATTATCACTCGCTTAAACTTGGTGAAGGAAAACATCGTGAGAAAACCTGCATTTTCTCGCCGGCATATGAAGTCTGCAAACTGCATTAGGCTAGCGTGATGGACTATAACCTAATCCCTCTCATGCTGTGAGGAGACCCGTGCCGAGCAGTGGAACAGTATACGGGTTGATTCTATAACCAAATTGATCATTCTGAGAGGAGAGCCCTGCTCAGTACGGATATTTATCCGCATATGGTTGCACTGGTAGCCGATCTCAACTCAGTTGGGAAAAGGCTCATGATGTATATCTGCCCAGGCTAATACAGCATTGCTACCGATTCTATGTTCGGTGATATGGTTAATGTGGTGATTTATGCAATAGCTCTCTTCAAACTTGAACGGTCTCTATAGGAAATTCCTATCAGAAGGCAGTATAACTCGTGTACCACAAACAAAAGCTGTAATAATAAGCTGCCTGCTATAATAAATAAGTTATGGGAAAGATAAAATGAGAAAAAGTTACCTGGTAGGCACCGTTCACATATTGCTGCGTATTCTTAACGATTACTAAATGAGCAGGCAGATTAACACCCATTGCTGAAACAAAACAGCAAGGACTTCATTAATTTTAGGGTAATTTCTCCAAAGTATTCTATAATCTTAAGCTCATCTTTCTTATTATTTCCCAACTATTGGCTTCCAGTCTTCCACCATATGCGACTTAATAGCCGTATTTTATACGAAGCAACTGCCATCAGACTTCCGCCTCTGCCACCCATTTCTGGATAATAACGATGTCCTATTGATACAAAATAAGGGTAAGCAGTGATAGCCTAGTGGTATGACCATTGGACTGCCAAGTCGAAGGCCTCGAGTTCGAACCCAAGGCACGCACCTCTGACTTTTCGAATTCATGTCCGTATTCATAATTAATTATCACTCGCTTAAACGGTGAAGGAAAACATCGTGAGGAAACCTGCATACCTTAGAGATTTTTCTCGACGGTTTGTGAAGTCTGCCAACCCGCACTAGACCAGCGTGGTGGACTATAGCCTAATCCCTCTCAATATGAGAGGAGACCCGTGCCCAGCAGTGGTGGGACAGTATATGGGTTGATGATGATTGATGATACAAAATATAAGGCTATTCGGGTTTCTGACTACCACTAACGATTGGTATAGGTTATAGACATACTGACAACCAAGATTGAGAGCTTACTCAGCTCTCTGAGGCACGAAGGGTTTCGATGTGCTAAGAACAGTCAGCCCATCCAATTAGGTATATCTACACCGAAGCTATAATTTTCTGTATATTAAAATATAAGATTTACCCAATGTTGTAGTAGTAATTAGTATAGGTAAGTCTCTGTTCCTGAAGGCCCGCTCTATATTCTGCCTCTCTTCATACAGCAAGCCAGCGTGATGACATCCTACACCGCTCATTACTAAGGTCTGAAAATGGTAGGTATTATTAGGCAAGCTAGTGGCTCAGAAGTAATCATGGCGTGAGCGGCCATGATTACTTCTCATAATACGATAATCTTGGATATCTTAAAAAAAAAAAAACTTCTACCAAAAATGAAGTCGTAATTTACCCTAGATACAAACTGACACTGCTGCTACGATGTTACTCTCACTCCGCTCGAATGTAGACGGGTTATACCAAATTTTCGGTAATTGCTTACCATCAATTTTATGTTTTCGATCTTTGCCGTAGGTTTAGATGACGACACGAGGAGGGCTCGTGGTAGTGTTGTCTTGGAGGTCTAGGAGCCCCTCCTCATAAAGTGCGGGTAATGGTCATTAAAGTCAAATGTCAAGTGTTTTTGAAAAGTCAAAACAAGTTGCACAGTTCCAACAAGTGGATCATAATGGAGAAGAACCAAAAGAAACACCACTCGTTCTTAGTTTAAGATTTTGTTCTGAAGAGTTCTTGAGAATAGTGCAGTTTGATTATACAATAATTATTGATTTCTGACATTTACGCGAATATTATACATTGAAATAAAACTACTTTTTACGGTTTTTTTACGGTCCGAAACGTCGGGATTAATAATATCGATATACGCGATAAAATCCGTAAAAAGTAGTTTTATTTCAATATACAATAATTAGTTGAGTACAATAAATAAACCGAAAAATAGTTCCATTGACAGTATGAGCCAACCAGCCCCGACAGATACCGCCAGCATTGTGGAATTTTAATCGGTAGGAGTCCGACCATATTTTATTTGGTATCCATGAAGATTCACGGGACAAAAAAGTTTAGATGATGATTCCAGTACTTAGTTGTTACAATAAGCTCTCATCAACCTCTTACCCTTGAAAGTCTTTTTCTTCTTACATCTCTATCGACCATCATTTCATCATTCACTTCCCTCGTAGCCAACAATAAGCTCTAAATAAACAAAACCAAATTCTCGTATTAAATTTACCTGCAATTTCTTATTCTTGATAGAAGAGGCCACCGCAGTTAATTTTGCCTTTTGCTCCGAGTTGAAATTAATTGTTAGCTCCCGGGACAAAGTCTCCGCCGTCAATATGACGCTTTTACGAGTGTTGCAGAAAATCTGAATGTGGCGAAATGTTATTATCACTGAACTAATTATGGCGAAATGTTCCTGAGAATAACATAAATTGCCATTGTGAAGGAATTACTTCAATTATTTTGTAGCATAATTAGTTAGTAGATTATGATTGTCTGGATGTGTGGCCACCGTCGTGGTTTCACAACCGACGAGAATGACAATTTATTAGAAAAAAGGGAGTTTACAAAAACATCAGTATATTGTGAAGACTTCTTGTTCTTCAAAATGAGTTTCTTTGGAAAGTAAAGATTGCGCACAATACTTAATACATAGGTAGATGTTGTCTGCAACAAAAAGCTAACTAGGTAACAAATAGTAGGAAAACTCTGCCGAACCATTCGGGAAACACAGGCGTGATGTTATAGTATGTTATGTGGCATAGGTACTTAGATTTATGTCCTTGCAATACTTAACTTACGTTTTGTTAAAAAAAATCCGCATTATAATGAATTAAGTTTAGTATAATGTGGGATGTTTAAAAATAGATTTTTATTTTAAAAAGATCTTACTAGGGTCGGTTTCCCGGAGTGGTACTTCTGTATAACAGGCCAAAGCTTGTAGTTGAGAATGATGTCGAACTTGAATATGCTAGTGCCCTCCGGACACGGGTAACCTTCTACCACACGTTTGAGTTTCACTGGACGACACTCGTCACCAAACCTAGAGACATTTTATCGTTTATATAGATAAACTTTAACTTTATGTACCTACTTTTACATTTTACCACCTAATAGATAAACTTGAACCGAAAATAAAATATGAAGGTTTTAACTAATTAATTTGTTATAGACCTACTAGATATAATTAAATTACATGATACAGGCTTCTTCTATAGGAAGGGTAAAACGGGTTGTTATAGAAAGAAAAGCTGAATAAACAGACCAGGGTGCACCGATTAATTGATATACCTATTACCACTCCCATTGAAAAAGTGAAGAAAAACACTTATCTATATTATGTACACGCACGCTCATATGTATCAATGTAGTCGTTTAGATAGTTTTAATCACAAGCAAAATGTTATGTCCACCTGTCTTGAACATTTTTTACCTCTACGGCCATCAATTTGGTCAAAAGTATCATCGTATCAGCCACAAAAGGTCAGTGGACCTTTTGTGGCTTTTGTGGCTGAACAAAACCTTCCTTCCACAAGGAGCGGTTATAGGCCGCCTGTTGCCAAGGACTCCCAGCGACACTTACCAAGTGGGGCACATAGCTCGTAGAACTGATGGCCGCTGGGGTAAAAAGATTCTAGAGACGAGAACACGCACTGGAAAAGTAGGTATACCGGTAGGACGGCCACCAACGAGATGGTCAAAAGCATACTAAGTAGTTAAAAAGTAAAGGGATATATTGACTTACTATATAACAAGTATTTTCAACAATTTCTGTAACGCCATTATGGTCAGAAGAAATTACACTCACTTATAAAACACAGCGGGCTTATCGCTGGTTCCAAGCCAATCAGCAACGTCTTCAGGATTGCTGACGGTAGCGGACACAGCGACGAATCTTATCCTAGGTGCTGATTTGTTGGATACTGTTTCACCTTTTAGTTCTTTTTGCAGTTTCTCTATACGGTACACTGATTGAGCTGAATTCTGTAGTATCAAGTAATGATGTACAGTCAGCAACGAAAGTCGCTGAACATAACAAAATTTTGAAAACATCACAGCTCCAAAACTTGTCCAGAGGTTTTTTCTATTAAGGTAACCTGAATATTGAATGGTCATCTATGCAATTATTTCGCATAACCTTCACAGGTCAGTAACTTCACACTTATTAAAAATCATATTGAAAATTGCAACATGTTCAGCGACTTTCGTTGCTGACTGTACATAATGAACTGATGCGGTAAATTTTTACGAAGTTTTTGAGACAGATACTATTATTTATTTATTTTGAATTAAGAACTGTAAATAAGCTTTGCTTTTCAGCTACTGCTGTATTGTTGGGTATATATTATGTTCTGCTATAACACGTGTAAATAGTTCGATAAATCGCAGAAATACTGTTTATACCTAATAAAAATAACTAGGCGTCAATGTTAAATGTCAATTCCTACAACCCTTTTTTTATAGTTCTGAAAATCCTCATCAATCTTCTGCCACCTGGGGAGGTGGTAGGGTACGTCAGACTCGTGCCGACTAAAAACCGCACTTCCCTTCACTTGCCCTATAGGCATGGCCATGGGATCCGTGAAATTCGCCCCGACCATGATAGTTCTTACAACCCTAGCAATAGACAGATGTTTGGTGGGTAAATCATTAATATTGGCAAATTCTATATCAATGAGGTAATGTAGCCTTAGTGAAGCAATTAAAAAGCAAAGATAACTGTGTTATCTGACCTCAATGGTCTTCATCCTGCTAACAACAGCTTCGAGTACGGGTCCTCTGAGTTCATCGTTCAGTATGTGTACCTCGTCTATAAGGAACAGCTTGATGACTTCAACTAAACCTCTGTGGTCGCGCCATCGACGAGTCAACATATCCCATTTTTCTGGAGTCGTTATTATTATTCTGGAGAACGAATTTTGCTTTGCAGTTCTATATTTTTAATGATGATAATCAAGTAAGAGGTGGCACGTTTGAGGAAAGTATCAGGTTAACTACTTAGATACCTATTCAGTTAAAAGAGGACCAACCACTACAGCGTGTAAATATTCTGCAAGAATTTCAGTTTTCAAATTTTTTTTCCATTGGAAGCAAGTCACTCAAGTCGTCGTCGTCGTCAAAACAATCGTGTTTATAGCTTTCATAGTTTAGGAACAAAACTAAACTGGAACTAACTAAACGGGAACTGAACTAGTCTTTTACTAGGTACCGACTGAACGTACAGACAATCAATAGAGGCGAGTGCAGACAATCAGCAGTAGCGAGGTACCTACACTCGCCACTACTGATGCGCTAAGTGTTGTGGGTTTGATTCTCACTCAAATCTTTGTGTGATCCGTGAATATTTATTTTGAGTCTAGCTGTACTATGTGTGAGTTATTAATTGTATGTTTGTAGTCTTCGCGACACAGCGCTTGTTCGTAGCTGTATTTGCCGCTACTGTTGCGCTAAGTGTCTTGACTCGTGAGTTAGATTCTCACCCTAGACAAATATCTGGGTGTACTATATGCGAGTTATCTGTATTACACAGGAGAAAATCCTAGTGCGGGGCAACGTGTTTTTTTTAATAAACAAAAAAAAATTTGTAAAAACTTCGGGACAGAGGTCTTATTCTATAATGCGAGAGCGTCTTCTGTAAAAGTTGTAATATTAAAATGGTTACACCAATTTAACTTACTTGTATGGCTTTAACTGCGTAAAGTCCACATCGGTGTCTCCTGTCACTTCTATACACAGCAGACCCAGTTTCGTGAACTTTGAGTACCACTCTGTCAATCTTTCCGTACATAACGCTTTCACGGGAGCCACTAAAAATTAAGATTTATCGAAAAATTGTGTATTTATTGAACGTTGCATGTTATCTATTAAACGCCTATGCTTAAAGTGATAAGAATAAGATTCTAGGTGCAATGTTGCTTATAAAATAATTTTAGGTTCTTAATATTTATTATCACGTTACTTGTAAAAATATAACAAATATTTGCTTAATTTAAAACAAAGTCCACTAAGAGCAAAGTTTTTACATGATTTTATGCATTTATTCCTCCATCACAATTGTAATTATCAGGCATGTAAATGTCAGGCCAATCCTTATGAATCGCCAATCGCTACCAGAGGCGGACCGGGTATAAGTTTGAATTTTTTTTTCAATTTGAATCTAGCGTCAGGGCAATGCAAAGGATTTGTAAGCACAGTCACACATAAAGTCAAATTCAAGGTTTAGGTCTGCTTTATGTCCGTTTATTATGTTTGTAAAGTCCCCGCGACACAGGGCTCGTTACATAGAGCGGGAAATCCTTTAAAAAAAATAATATAAAATATTCACCACTCCTCCGATAGATCATACCATTCTACCTACATTCATCATCTACCCATGTCCCACTACTGGGCACGGGTCTCCTCTCAGGATGAGAGGGATTCGCCTATAGTCCACCACGCTGGCCTAATGTGGGCTGGAAAGCTTCACACGCCTTCGAGAAAATATCTCAGGCATGCAGGTTTCCTCACGTTTAATTCCTTCACCATTGAAGCGAGTGATAATTAATTATACGCACATTATTCAAAAAGTCAGAGGTACGTGTCTTGGATTAGAACTCGAGACCTTTGACTTATAAGTCATTGGACTGGTCTCGAGTTGATTTTGAATTGAAAAAGCAGTGATAGCCTACTTTAAGATACTTTAAGTCTACTGAAGCATATGGAACGTTTTACTGTAAATAATTTTGAAGTCCTCGGTGCACTGTTTCTCTTCTAGCTCCATTAGTAACTGCACTATAGCCATTTCGAATACAACTGTCTTCCCGGAACCTGTGGGTGCGCATACCACTATAGACTTATCTGGAATATAAAACCAAATTTAGAGCTCGTAAACTAAACCTAATTAATAAGTTTAATTTTCCTCAACTTGATGTTTTGTAGAATGTTGAGTATCTTACCTGTGTATAGTGCATCTTCAATAACACTTGACTGCACGAGATTAAAATATGGATATGAAAACACGTCTCGGTATTTTGTATCTGCAATAAGTGGATATTTGAGGTAATGTCGGTCGTTGCCGATATATCAAGGTCGGCGTACCGATGCGGCTAGGTGTTAGATGGTCAGTAGGCGGGTTCTCCAAATAGGTGCAGAAGATACGTCACGCCCGATAGTGCAGACCGTCTTTGCGATAGATGCATCTACGATAGCGCTTGTCGAAGCATAAATAATACATTATTTATTATAAACGAGCTACTTTAGACGGTTATAGTTATGACATTATTTTTTTATTCACGATAGGCCTCCGCTTGACCACTAGTTCGCCTGATGTTAAGCGACACTGCGATCTACGGTGGAGCGCACTTGTCTAGAAGAAACCGATTCACTCGAGATTTAAAGACACACATATTATAGTTATTGGGGAAGACCCACTCAGGAAGCTCATTCCACATTTCAGCGGTACGCATGATGAAACTTGATTTAAAGCGTTTCGTTCGGGCTTTTGGGATGTCCACCATGAATCGATGACGCTTTTTCGTGCTTCTGGTCGTCCGATAGTAGAAAGGGCAAGGGGGTATAAGATCGTGGAGATCTGATGCACACTCTCCGAAATGCATCCGATAAAAAACTGATCTAATTCGAATGGAATACAATACAATAATTATGCATATAATTCACCAGCTTCATTTATTAATAATATTCGTACTTGACTACCTAACAATAGTAGCCATAATCACGACTGCACGCTACAGGTCCTGGGTTCGATTCCCAGGTCAAGCAGTGGTCACTAGATTTTTCTGTAAAATGCTCAGGATTTGTGCCCGGTTAATCGGACGGTAGCATTTCAGTGGCTGTCACCGCGTCGTTGGAGTCCTTATAAATAGTGCATGGGATCAACAAATACCAAAGTAGCCTGACTTGACGATCAAATTCATGTAGGTATTCACCTCAAAAATATAAACAAATAAGTAGGTAGCTACTTTAGTAATTGGAATGGTTTGAATAGAAATAGGAAATGGACGGATTGAAAGATAATTGAAAGATAGATTTGTACCGATTTCCTCAATACTCCGAAACTGCCCTCGCTGTCCAGTACCTTTTGGCGGACGTTGTATGGTTCTTGTGTCATTACTAATAGAATTGTATAAATTCAAAGATGTGATTCTACTTCCAGCAGATGGCGACAGTGACATCGGTTGGGAATTGCTTATTTCGTCGGCTAACACATCTGTGAAGTTTCCACTAAAAAAGGAAACATGTAACTACAATATAAGATTAGCCACGGATACCGTTATGTACCTACTTGTATCGTTTGCTGTAGAAGAAAAATATTTAAATGTTTTATTATGATGTGTAGGTAAATAATATGTACCTAACGAATTTCTTAGATTTTGGACATTAAATTATTCTCGCCAACATTAAGTTAAATTTATGTAAATGAATATAAAAAATCCATGATAACTTACAGCGTAGTATTCATTATTCGTTATTAGTTACACTATTGTTTAAGTTATCGAATAAAATCAACTAAAATGAAAGTTTCATTCAAAGAATGCTTTTTTAACGCGCCAAAATAATTTTTGACAGTATATTGGTCATGTCAGGACATTGGACAAGGGCAAGGGCAACTATGGCCAATTGGGCTTGGTAGCAAGCGAAAAAAAAACTAGTTATTGTTACAACACGGGAAAATTGTTCATACCAAATATATTATTTTTTAATTATTCTATTCCGTACATATTTTTAAATTTAAACCACAACAAAAGTAAAATATAAATTGATTTCAAAGTAACAGGTCCATTCACACCAATCAACCAAACCAACGATTATATTAGGGACTGCTATTAAGTGTATGTTAATTAATGCTCTATAGCTTTCCTCAGGAATTAGGCTATTACCTAAATGCAGATTTTTTCAAATACTTCATATCACCGTCACGTGACGTCTGCTAACAGTTACAGAAATGTGAATAGTAATCTGTATTCTGTGATTCTCAGGAAAATGTAGAAGGTAATATATTCTCCAAGTTTAGTTATATGTACTGTATTCACTGTTTGTTTTCCTTAGTGTTTAAAATAAAAAATACATATAAAAATCCGACTCGTAGTTTCAGAGATTAGCGCGTTCAAACAAACAAACTCTGTAACTTCATTAATTATTAAAGATTCTATAAAATTATGATTATTCTTTCTGGTTCGGTTTTATTACCCAGCGACTGACCGCCTTATTATAAATAAAGAGGTCGGTGTACCCAGCGTATGCCAGACGGATAAAATAAACAGATGACAGACATGACAGTGTCACTCAAGTCAAGTGTCACTGTGTCAGTTAAAAAGTGACATTGACAAGTTTGGGCTGGGACTGGGAATTTGCGAGAGTAATTTTGTGGTCTTTTTCCTTATTCAAATTTCGACGAGATTTATTTACCACGATTGTAACATGTGTATTCAATTGTTTTGATTAGAATAAAATTTAACAAGATGTAAGTTTTAATAAAGTTTTGCTTCTTGCACCTATGCTATTTTTGTGCTAATTCCAAGAAATTGTTTACAGGGATGATCCAAATGATTATGAAGATGCTGATACCATCAGTGTTGACACATTAGCTTTAGAAGAAATGGTACAGCAGGAAAGAGCAAAGGAGATAACCGAATTGCATTCATTGAGTAAGAAAGTCAGTTTCCTCCACACAGATTTGTTGTATTATCGGCATGCAAAATCTGCCATGGGCTCATCATGCTATCAGTTATGGAAAACTTTGCTGAAAAAAGTTGGTGGCACTCCGAATGGATGGCGGGATCTTGGTTATGCTTTAGGCATTTCACAGGATGATTTAAATGTAAGTTTTAATATTTTTGCTATGAGTATTAAGTTTGCAATATGGTTATTCTAAGATAATGTGAGAATGAAAATATTCTTGATCATTCTAGATAAATAATAAATGTGATAATGTACATCATTGAAATTAATTATCTTTATTTACCTGTGATGTGAAAAAATTACAAACAGAACCCTTTGTTCTCTGACCATTATGTGATTTAGTAACCTTTTAGATTTACCTCATTAAAATGTTGTATTTTCTTTACAGTATATAATGCACTCTGTGAAGGAAGATCCTGTGGATATGGTGTTAAAAGTATACAGGCAAAATGACAATGCAACAATTGACAAGATATTAGATGC
Organism: Acronicta alni; assembly: GCA_964056405.1. Classification (NCBI taxonomy): domain Eukaryota; kingdom Metazoa; phylum Arthropoda; class Insecta; order Lepidoptera; family Noctuidae; genus Acronicta; species Acronicta alni. The sequence continues at coordinate 6,082,858 of OZ043927.1, read as the reverse complement.
CTTCATAAAACTCAAACGCTATGACATACTAAAATCAATTGAAGAACCACTTTGTGAAATAGCTCAGTATTTCAATAAAGATGACAGTGGTTATCAGAGCAAAAGCTCTGGAAAGAGAGATATAGTTAGTCTGAAGAATCTGCCTAATGATTTACCAGCACCTTTAAATAAAAACGTTGTAACTAAAGATAAGGATCCAAACAAACAAAAACAACCACTTTTAAGACCACCTGTTGCTACAAATGAGCCTATAGTGAATGATAGTCCAATTCTTTTCTTAACTTATACACAAGATGGTTTTCCAACTGCAATAAATATACAAGAGTATGTTGAAAACTGGCTGGATGTGCCAAATGTTAAAGTAATTACTTTGAATAATAAAAGAGAAGAATTATATCAAAATCCAGAGAAATTTATCAGGGAATATTTTGAAAAGGTAATTCCTCATCCTTGCTAATCTTTACAGCTCTGGCCCAGTGATCATATTATTATACAATAATAGGGACTGCATTTATATTATGTTATACTAACTAATGCATAACTAAATATATGTATACTTTTTTATTTACAGGCTGATATCATCATACCTATCATAACATCTGGGTATCTAGACGAAATAAGGTCACATAATCCTACTGTTCCCAATACATCTGATAACTTAGATCATAAATATGTAAATTTTATCTATAATCTTATTGTTAATCACTATATTCATGCAACTGGATGCCTTAACAAAAAGGTTAGAAGTGTGCTGCCTCAAAATGCCAATGTTGATTTATTTAGGCGTATTACTATGTATCCAGATTTAATGCCATGGACATATGAAATTAATTTTGATGAACAATTCAAAGTTTTTTTGAGGAAAGAGTATTTATGACTGTAATGATCAATGAGTAATTTTTATTGCAACTGTAACTATATCAATTTGTCTTGCCATTATCACAACTTATTTTTTGTGGGTAAAAATATTTTATGAAGCTGTACCTGAAATCAAGCACATTAATAAAGAAATATTTTTTATCAGTTTTTTTTTATTATTTTCTTCATAATACAAAAAAGGGAACTTGATACCAATTTAATCATATGAAGCAATGCTAATCCTATTGATAAGATTGTACTTACTGTAATAGGAATTTGAGAAATAATTATAAATTAGGAGGCAACATGTAATGAGAACCAAATAATTAGTATTAATTTCATGAAGAACAGCCATGATACTCAAAAAAATAAAATTACACAAGGTATTAAAAAAGTGGTTTATAGGAATAAGTACATTTAATAATAAAGAAGGCAATATTTAATATATATTAGTATTTTAGTAAGTTTAAAAAAGGTAGCTTGCTCATAATTTGCATTACAGGTAGGTTTTGTTAACTATTCTATTACACACAACTTTATTTAAAGAAAAAGAATGCAACATTTATTGTGAATGAGACTATAGCATTTTTTTAAATATCTACTAAAAGGCACAACTGCAACCCTTTGTAAACTCCCATAATCCTGATATTAACTCATTTCAATAAAGAAATATAATTACTTGCACACAAGTTTTCTAAGTTTTACATGTTTATAAAGAGGTACTAAGAATGTTATTTGGTATGAAATGTCATCACACATAATACTATGTAAAGATTATGCCTCTAGTAAGTTTTAGTAGGAGCACAAGTTCATAAGGGCATTATGATCTAGTCTTCTTCAGCAGTCTTGGTCTCAATGTCATCAGTAGTATTATCTGCAGTAGTGTCATCAGCAGTACTAACATCATTCACATCAATGCCAGTGTCATTGTTGCTACTGTTTGCAAGTTCCTCCTGAAAGAAACGTAAAAAATTAAGTCCTCCAATTGCAACACCTAATATAAGTTATGCTAGGTACACATAGATTATGAAATGGTTATGGTTAAGTCTTCAAAAGACAAGCTTTTTTAAATAAGTAAGTAATTTTAAAAACAAGTGCATCTCAACAAAATATAAACTGACACGGGCTCCAAAACCTAATTCAGGAGGCAGAGCTTCTATGAAACAGTAACATTAATGAATCAGGACTAGGGTAAAACTTACCTTGATAACTTCAACAAAGCTGTTAGCCTCATCCAGCATTTGTTTAAACAGAGCATTTTCTTCTTTGAGATCTTCAATAATTTTACGAAGCTTCTCATTCTCATCTAGAGCATCTTGTAAAGCAACTCTGCAATTTTTAGATTAGTTTGAGACATATTACAAGTATTAATTGGTGATATTACAAATAATCAAATAAAATTAATGGAAGATTCAAAGTGATACTTACGCTTTACTGTGCATGGACTTATCAAACAATAAATTAGCCAATAGGAAATTTCAAATGACAGGGGAACCTAGTGGCTTAACATAAATAACATAATGAATATGAATATACTTCTTCTTTGTGTTGACAATACAGATTTTAAAGTTTGTTGTATACAACAATATTTCCTAGAGGATTAGGCAAGGGAGTACCAATGTACACCCACAGTTTCACCAGTACGTTTAGGTTGATAGGGTGTGAGCCTATTGCCATAATTGCCAGGCACAAATCCAAACTCTGAGCTGCTACTCAGAATTTCGAATTAATTATTATGACATGCAATATTTAAAGGAGCAGTTGGGTTTAATGAGAGTCACTGTGTAAAATTCTGATATTCATCATCAATCTGGTTAGATTGGAAGCCAACCCCCGACATAGTTGGGAAAAGTCTAGGATGTGTAGTGAGTGAATATTTAAAAAACAGAACATGAAAGTAGTTTACTTACTGCCGTTTCTCAGCTAATAGTTGCCAATACTTTTCTGATGGTCCTTCAGGGTTAGTGAGATCATCAACAGTGATTTTCGCATCAAGATTAGCTTGAGTTTCTTTGGTTGACAAATTCTTGCGCTTAACCTCTATGTCACTAAAAACAACAAAAGTTTAATTAAGTTCTAATAGGCGACTTTATGACTGAAAATTATAATTAAATAACATTTGTATTACTTACACAGGCGACTCCTGGCTAAGTTGGTGCTTTAAACTTTTTGATGGTCTACCCACTAAATTTTCTCTGTCTGAAGCAGTGTGTTGAAGAGTTTTTAGAGACTTCCTAGTGACTCTTGTTGTCTCCTACGATGACAAAATTAAAAAATAAATATAAATGACTTCGTACCGCTACATAAAAGTTAGCTAACATTAATGATGTCAAAGAAAATGTAACGTGTCGCTTACCTGAAGATCTTGACTGCTCATGGTGGAGTTTATAAAAAATCGAATTTATATAAATGTAACAATAAGAATAATTCCAGATAAACAATTTATTGATACTTTACATTTACAATATTAGCTCGCTCGCATCACAAACGCGTCGCATCGCAAGATGTTGACAGTATTATTTGTTTGACAGGACAGCTTCCCGAAAAGTTTCCCGCCAAGTCAAGGTACTTTTTTTTTTTTCTATTTCGTTCGACTTTGACGAATTTGACAGTTTGTCCTAGGGATAGGGATGGCGATTCTTTCCGAAAAAAATTAAAAATATTTCAAAAATAGAACTTTGCGCAAAATGGAAATAACCATAAATGTAATTCAGTACATAAAAAACCACACTATCACATATAATTAGCCATTAATCCAAAAGTACTAAACGTTAAGTTCATAAAAACAATATTAAAATAACCATACCTTACCTAGAAAGTAGAAAGACAGAAAAAGTATTTATTTTCGCCTAATTTAGGATGCATGACAATTATTAGTGGGCCAAAGGCCAATATGTCAGCTTAGACTTTGCCTTAAAGGACTTTTTATCCAAACCAAAACCAATAATAAAAAAATTAAAAAACCATGCAATTGCAATCAAGTGCCAACTTAGTAAAAGAAGTAAACAATATACATTATTAAAAACAATTATAAACGTTTTATAAATTATTTTTCAACACACTTGCTCATAAAATGGCTCTATTTCACCGCAATTAGGCACGTAATGACACCTATAATAATCAAACTGTGACTTTTTCATTATTAATGTTCACTGAGTTTTTTTTATTTTATTAGTTGAGTTGCTTTGTTTTTAAAAAAGTCTCGATACAAAAAAGATCGTGTTCAATAAATAGTACAAATAAATTAATACACCTATTGCTTGCTCATTTCATGCAACTTCGTATATAAATAGATACGGAAAGCCAAAGAAAAAGAAACTTCATTATTTCACAATTCGTTTTGTTGAACTTATAGTTTTTATTCACAAGTGTGTTGAAAAACGTCGTATGATACACTTGTGTATTGATGATTACCGTCCTCGGCTCTCTTAAAACCCTCGCCTCATGGCTCGGGTTTCAATTGCGCCTCAGCGGTTCCAATCACCAACATTACACACTTGTACCATAATGTACTAAGCCATAAGTTAAAAGAGAGTGCATCACAGAAATATGCATTGTGTGAGCGAAAAAAGGTCAAAGGTCAGCATGTTGCTGCGGAGATTTAGTTCCATGTGGCCATAGACTAATATTTAATACTGGTAGTTCCAGCCATGATGCACTTCAATTAAATAGGACGATTATTTGTAGAAATAAATGTTTTAATAATACACTCACGAACGTTATCGGATAATTAATGATGTGGGTTTATAGTAAACTTTGAGCTAAAAAAAAAAAGCTATTTATTTCAATTTAAAAAAAGACACACTTTTACATAATTATAATAACACTCAATCTTTTGAGTAAGATTATGTGCGTTATTACATAATTCAATATACATTATTATTGTTTACAATATTTGACCCTATGAATGTCCCTCCCCCGTTCTAAACTTCCCCACAGTGAAGTATGCTTTAAGGATGTTTTTAATTTGTCGTGGTTTTTTGTTTACAATTTTTTTGGCAATTCCCTTTGGTAATTTATTCAGAACGTCAGGAAGAGCATACGTCCAGGCCCGCTTGCCATATACATTGTTTACTCTTGGCAGTTTATATAGAGGCAAGTATGACAGACTACGAACAAAACTAGGTCTATTTGTTTTCTGTATCCTATTCATATATTCAGAGTAATCAGAGGCAACAGCTAATTTAACTTTATCAAATACATTTACTACTTTACAGTATTTAAACAACAAATCATAATTTGGTTTAAGTTGTAATTTAACTTTACATGGTACCATTATTTTTAATAAACGTATCTGTATATCATAGATTTTTTTAAGGTAAGTTGTATAAGTCCTTCCGTAACAATTTATACCATAGTTGATTACAGAGTCAGCCAGTGACATATACAATAGTCGTATTGTTTTATATGGCAATTTCTGCTTTAAAATCCGCAATTTTGAGCTAATGCACCGCTTTCAATACAGCGCTCTTTTTTCTGTTTTATTTTATTTGACGCATCCCTCTGGACAGCATGTCTAGCTTTCAGCAAAGTGGGATGGAATCAGTATCATATTGTAGTCTTTGGATGGAATCTTGTTCAATAACAAGTGCTAACATTTTTTTTTATGGCATGCGTGCCGATGTCGATAATTCTGCCAACGTCGAAGTGTGGTGGAAAAACGTGTGTTAATATTTCTAATTTGATTAATATTATATTTATGAATGATAAAAATTATATTATTTACGAAAGCCGATCGCAAGATGTTAATATATTATACAAAAAAACTATTTTAGGAATAAAGCAAGGTGTTAAAGATGAAGGAGGTTGTATCAATTTTTTACTTACTCGAAAATAATGTTAAAATATAACTTTAACATTTATAGTGATGATTTATTAAACTAAAATGGTACATAAGTAAATCAGTATTTTTTTGGTATATTTACCCTTTTTTTTTGTTGACGGGGTTGGAAAGGTATATTTACCCTGCATTAAGTCGGTATATTTCATTATTTTTTGGAGGTGCCTCGGTCCTTTTGTAGAAAATAATCTGGTCAGTTCGGACTTCAGTGGTCACACTGATATGGAATGACACTGACAATGACAATTTGATAAATGACAGTTCATTTGAGTCCAGTTGGGGAGTTAGTCGTTTTCGTAATTTTGTGTGAACTTGAAGTGAAATAAAATTAATAATACGTTGCGTTTTTTAAAATAACACTCAACCAAGGCATGTTTTTGTGATTGTGTGGTAAAGAATCAATAATTTATACTACGCTCATTAAAATAATAATTTTGTATAATGTAATTAATGTGCTGTGATAAGAATATCCTTATTAAATTAATTCTTTCTATTTGTATCTTATCTATCTATACCTGAAGTACAATAATTTATCTATCGTGTAAGTGCACAGATCCCACCAAGGTTCCGATAGTGTAACAAGAGAAGAAAATGGATACTCTAAGGTGAGGCTGAAAAGTTAACTCTACGCTGTACTGTAAATCTGTACTTAAAGAACTTGCGTCAGAAGAAGTCAAGGTTACGTTTAAACGTTTGATACATATATAGTTGACCTTTTTATGATTGCTGTTAGTTAATTATCAATTGTCATGAAACTATGAATTTTTCAGGTTTTATTTCGTAACATGGAATGTGGCCACCAAGAACCCAGGACAAGATCTAAATGCCTTATTAGACTTCCCATCTCAGTTCAATAAAAATAAGCCATTACCAGACTTTTTTGTGATTGGGTAAGTGGTTCATGATTACTTGCATAATTATTGCTGTTACCTACTTATTTACTAGGTCAATGTAATACATTAATTTATCAAAGTACTACTATTAGTATATAGAGTACTAAGACTAAGAAAATTGGCCTGAGTGCCGGTAGGCCAGGCACTGTCTGCTATACCTATTTAATTTTAAGTCCTTATTTGTAATAATTTAAAATTATGTCTCTAATTACTTGAGAAATATCTCACTGTATGTATGTGTACCATAATAACAAATAAAATAATTATGCCATAGGTTTTATGTTATCTAAATTTAAAATGTTTATTATTAGTTTCAGGAAAATTACATTGTTATTGTTGTAACAGGAAGTATTATTTATTGACATGTTAACAATAATATCAACTATATCAACATAATGCCATTATATATCCATTGTCTAGTACCCATAGTACAAGCTTTGCTTAGTTTGGGACTAGATGGTGCTGTGTAAAATGTCCCTTAATATTATTATTATTAATGCAACACTGAAATTAGTAGATATAATGTAGTTTAGTACAAAAATACAAATTATGTCTATCATCTAATTTCCTCTAAACATTATCATCATAAACCCATATTGTCCCACTGCTGGGCATGGGTCTTCTCTCAGATCAGAGGGATTAGGTTATAGTCCACCTTGCTGGCCTAGTTCGGATTGACAGACTTCTCACATCTTCAAGAAAAATCTCCAAGGCATGCAGGTTTCTTCACAAGGTTTTCCTTCTCCATTGACGCTAGTGATAATAATTTTTGGAACGAAGTTCCTTATCGCGCGTTGTGAAAGGGGGCTAGACGGAAAAAATTCTTACGAAAAGTTGTCACGACACTTTTTTCGAAATTCAAATATTGTTGAAAAGCATTTAAATATTATTGAGTGAATGACAATATTTGAATTTCGCGCGTTGTGAATTGTTGAGTGTCTAAAGGTTTTTTTATTTTTAATTATTAAATTTTAATGAAAGGAACTTCATTCCATCCGGGTCTCCCTTGACACCTCTCAAGTTTTTCTTTCTTTCTTAGCACCTAAACATACCTTTGAATGTCTGCCTGTGTATATTTTATGATGGAACTCAAATATGACCCTTTTTTCCACTGTAACTAGCTATGTATGTAGTCTATTTCTATGTCATTTAGCATATTATTTTCATATTCTGATGATTTTTACAGGCTACAAGAAGTTAAGTCCCAGCCACAGAATTTGGTAATGGACTCTCTGTTCACTGATGCATGGACATCTTCTTTCAACAAAATACTTTGCCGGCAAGGGTTCATTATAGCCAAGAGTACTAGACTGCAGGGCATATTGTTGTTGGTATACACTCAGATGAAACATGTCACTCATTTGAGGGATATTGAGGCTCAGTACACCAAGACTGGGCTGGGAGGAATGTGGGTAAGTGAAATTGTACAAAATTTTATCAAAATACAGTTGAATTTTTGGGAGTCATAATTTAAATTATTTGAAATAAAAGTTAGCTGTCATAATTATTGTTAGTGTTAAAAATAAAATCTGTGTATTACATACTTTTATTAAAATTAATAACTGGCATGGAATTGAAGTTGTTAAAATGAACATCCAATATTATGTATTTTGTAATTATGTGTGTTTGTCATTTGTATTATACATGTAATACTACTAATACTACTGTTTGATAATAATCATCCATATTATGCAAAGCATGAAAGCAATATGGATAATAAAATAAATATTCAGTATGCTTATATGAATTTTATGACTATTCATATAGCATCTATAGGCTGATAAGATGAATGGCAATTTCTGATAAATTATTTATTGTCCATGCTTAACAGAGTATGGTGTTTGCCATACTAGAAAGAATAAAATAATTACAGTAACTACAGTACCCAGCACAAAAAATCTTACAACACATAACACAGCTATTATAAAATTGAGCAATACTGCATTTCATCTTACAGTTATTTGTAACATGTTTAATGTTACATAATTTATACTACCGTGAACAGTTTGTCAGAAATAATGAAAACCTACTTTATAGGTATGAGAATGGTGAACATTGTAACACTTAATAATTCCATTATTTCCATAATTAAAGTGTGTTTGGGAGTATTGAAAAAAGTACGAATGAATAATTTATGTACATGTTCAAAGTACATCATAAGATTCATTTAAAATGTTTTAACTCAGTGAAGTATTTATGTAAGTCCAATTTGAAGTTTGATTGTATGGTTGACAAAAGAGTTAGGTACCTGTACAGGCAGCTAAACATCTGCCTTTTAATAAAGATTGTGCACTTAATAATGCACTTAATATATATATGTCAAAACAGAGGTATTTTAAGCTGCTACGTGCCAAACCCATTGGCGCGTAATTATTTGTAACGCAACCATGTTTTTTTTATACCATTAAGGTGGCAAACAATCATACGACCCACCTGATGGTAAGCGGTTACCGTATCCTATAGACGCTTGTGTAAAATGAAAGAGGAATCCTTGGGTTGGCAGTATAATGGTCAAAATCCCCTACTGCCAACGCAACTTTTCCTCGCGGGGCACTGGCAACATTGCTCACCGTAAGGAACATAAGACAGCTCAAAGCAGTGTTATTTCACCACTCCGATTTTCTGCAAAACGGAGGTACTTTCCCAGTCAGGCAGTTCCAGTTTGAGTGGACTTACACCCACTATGTAAAGATGCAGATTTCATTATCCTACCTACCTAACTCTTTTGTTAACTGTACTACAATGTTTGCTGGCTAGTGAAAATCGATCTATAAATCTAATATCAATACCGGTCTAGTCTAGTCTCTATCTTCTAGTAACTGACTCCTTAACATATTTAAAATTATCTAAACTCGTTTATGGTAATAATTATTATCGGGCAAGTTCTACTTTTATTTTGGGTGAACATTACCGAAAATACCGAATTATTAACATACTAAATAGGTATGTCTGTTTACCGAATTAGTTTTATAGGTAAGTACTGCAGTAATTATATTGATCATTTATTTGTGATCATGTAATAATGATATGTAAAAATCATGATAACATATCACGGAATAAAAAATACTGATTCAATTCTTACTAACTCTTTTGAAATGAATTCTTATTTATCACATTCACAATAATCAAATTCTTCAAAGTTCATTTGTATTTTTATTTTAGTAGTCTAGTATGGCGACTAGCCATTTCATTTAGTTCGAAATGAACTAGTAAACTGATTAATAGTTATGTAATTTGAAGCTAAATACGGTTTTTAGGTGAAACATTTCCGCCAATCGGTATAGAGATTAATGAATAAAGTATGTTTTAATACTTATTTAGTTAGTTTGAACATAGTATCTAACATAATATTTATTCTTCTTTAGTACTTTAATTAAAAAAGCTGCATTTTTTATTGAGATAAGATGACAAACAATTACTACATAATACGGGCCATCAGATGATAAGCGGCTATCGCACCCAGTGGTAGGTTCTCGCGCGTTGTTTTGAGATCTTGAGACCTCATATGCCCAGTAATTGGTTACATTGCATACATTGCCTCTCAAACCGTATTACAATAATGTTAACTCATTATTGCTTAGATGCAGAGTATTCGGCAATGCGATGACCTTGGACGAACTGCAGCATGAGCAGTCTTAAATTTTTGATGAAAAAATGTGACTGGACTTACTTATCATGTTTACGCATGCGCACGAACTAATATTAGGAAATTCTTCGTCTAGCATATGAATGGTAGGTATTTACGTCATGCCAATCTATGTCAGAAGGCAGAAATCTAGAGTAAGAATTTGTAATTATACTGTTAATTGTTAGTTAGGACTAGAACACGGAAAATAACCCTGACTTTATCGCATAGGGAAAACTAAAGCATGTAGGATGTTCATAATTTTACACTTATTGTGATGGTTATTTATTCCAGACGCGAGTCCAGTTCTAGTCTAGATATAATGTCGCCGCTTACGACATTTTATTTATTTTTACTTCAATTAGAGCGGTCTAATGTCATTGCCCGTTTCTTGCGAGTTAAACTCGTGCGAATCAATCATTACACAAATTGCTATTAGGTAGGTAGATACTAGGTACACAGTGCCCCCCTCCATGTGCTGATGGCCACCGGGGTGGTTTTAGTGGGTTAGAATCCCACACCTGTGTAACCCCCGTAGACCAGTAGCCTTCTGAAAGTTTCCCCCCGTAAACAAAAAAAGGTAGATACTAAGTACACATACTTAATAGGTGTTACGCCTTTTTGGTGTACGAATAACATGTGCAGAAGGTAGGTACAGAACACTACGATCTTTGGATGCTATTTTAAGTCCTACCCAATTGACCCTTGATTAATTTAAACAATTTGAGTTTTTATTTTTCAATTTTATATTCTAAACTACAGTCTCGTGTACCGATACTTACGTTAAAAGGATGCTAATTATTTAAGAGCCAACTTGTGGTTTAGAGGTCAGGGTGATCATGTTTTCTTTAAGTAAATCTTGAGTTTTACTGGACGTAGCAATGCAACTGAAACGTTTTTATCGCTTTGTCTATTAATGAAGTTTTAGACTGCACGCTACCTTACGTTTGCTCAGTAAAGGTGTTTAAGAGTCAACGTAATATCTGTTGGCACCGTTCTGAGTTAACTGTCATAAACAAATCGACCATGAAGTTAAACGTTCGAGAGACCTACCTGCCTATATTTACTTTTATAAAGTTGTACTCAAATAAAATTGCAATACTTTTTATTTTTTATTCTTGATAGGCCCTTGACCGCCAGATCGTTTGACATAGGTACAGTCAACAAAAGAGTTAAGTATACATATAGCAAACGAAATATGCATTTTTATACAGATTTCGACATAAATAATTACGCTCCAAAGGGTTAGGTATGCTGTTTACAATACCTACGTTTTGACACATATTGCGTGATAAATTATTACACAATCTTTATCAAAACACAGATGTTTAATTAGCTGCCTGGATACATAACTCTTTTGGTGACCGTATATAATACATAGGTACTTAAAACTTCGTTCTTGTTCCAGGGAAACAAAGGAGCTGTTAGTATTAGATTCAACATATACGGGTGTTCGGTGTGCCTCGTGAATTGCCATCTGACGGCCCACGAGCACCTGTTGGCGGACCGCATCAACGATTACAACACGATCATAAAACAACACATGTATCACGTTAGCGAGACGACCAACATCTTGTTTCATGAGTAAGTTTATTGACAATTTTTTTAAATGTTTTCAGTAGGATTTTTCTAGAATATAACTCAAACCCTCCGTCCGTAGCGCAAGTTAAAGCCCAATAGTTGCAATCCGGCTGTCGAAATAAAAAGTATACATATATGTACAGACGCCAGCAGGTCAAGCTATTCAAAACTGTCAAATTTTCCCAATTGAATATACACCTTAGGCTTTTGTATTAATGTTGAAAATTAATCAAAGAAATTTGACAGGTTGTGGTAGCTTGATGTGCTGGCCTCTGTACTTATATCTAGTCTTATAGTTGAAACGGTTTTTTCTGAGAACCGGAAGATCTTAGCCATCGTAATAATCATTTATCTCTTTTGAGAACGGTATGATGTCATTATATTTCTGAATAATTGATTATTTGACGACAGTCCAACATTTGTTTCAATATCATCGCGTACATTGACGTAGCAAGAGATTAACAATGTAGACGAGGAGTTAATGTCAGCTAAGGGGTCGAGATGAAATGTAATTTTTGTCAACTTTTCCATTGTTTGATTCCATTTCCTCTGTGTAAGATTAGTGTCAATTATGCTATGCATATTGCTATGAGTTACTGTTTTCTTTTGTATGATAAATAGTTGTGTACAAAACAATGTTTTATGTCTTTTGAAGGTACGATTAGAACGTTGGTTGATTGATCGGTTTCCTCGAAACGGAACTTCGATTTCAATTGCCGTTTTGAACAAATATTTGAACGACCTACATTGCATTTGTCAGTATTTAGTGACAGAACTTTTTTCTCGTGTGGAAATCTTCATGCATACACATCGTGAGTCAGAAAGTACAGGATTATGTCAGTGATTTCTACGTAAAAAAACTGGAAATAAAATAATATTGGAACAGTGTTTCAACTAAGCTGTATTCGCGATGTGATACGGATAGTAAACAGTCTATCGTCACATTACCTTATCGATTATCTTATAGTTCCAAGTTTCTACCGACCTTGGCATTAGCAAGTACCTACTTACACTAATAGTATATTTACTATTTTTAAGTCAATAGAAATACAGTAGCAATTAGACACTAATGTTGATTAGATAATGCAAGATTATCATTCTAATTAATTTGTACTAATTATAGAACATACATAGTTATTATACTTACTATTTCCGCTCAAATATTTCTAATCGATCTTATCTTATCTTATTTTATATAAAATATTCATAAAATTGTGTATATATATATATATATATTATAATTACTATTATTAACTAGTGAATTATTCGAATGTGTGGTCGTCATATCTTTATCATAGGCATACCACACAGTTTTATCAGATCCTCATTGACTTAGCTACAAACATCGATAGCAATGATCAATAAACGTGATATTATTAGTTTATGTGATAACGATTAGGTGGGAAGGCCCGATATCCGTTTCTAACTTATCATATATTTTAAGCACTTCTAAAAGTACCTTTTTTATAGTATTACGGTGGTAACTTTTTTATAGTAAAAACAAGCATACGGCCCACGTTATGGTAAGCGGTTAGCCGTAGCCTATAGACGCTTGCAACACCAGGAGTATCACTTGCTTATTGCCGACCCTGCAGAACGAAAGAGGAATAGTTGGGTTGGCAGTATAAGGGTCAACACAACGTTTGCCACTGCCAACACAACGTTTCCTCGTGGAGTACTGGCAACCTTGCTCACCGTAAGAAACACAACACAGCTCAAAGCAGTGTTATTTCTTATTGATACTCAGCATGTTATTACCCAATATGAATCTCATCGATAACGTGATCATTCATACTAGTATGATATATTATAGATATATTAATTAACAGTTTATCAGAAATGAAATCAAGTGATTATTTATATGTGTATCTTTTCGAGTGTTTCGTTAGAAACCAATTAAATTCATACATTACAGAGAAACCATAAAATAGATATTAAATTATCAATTCATTGCGGATAAAACTGTCTTCTTCTTTGGTCGGCAAGAGCTATACAACAATTATTTTTCTTCTTTATCTTATAGACTTCAAATGGAAAGGAAAGGTTAAAAGAAAATAAATATATTTAACGTTTTTTATTTATACCAACAAAAAATGCTTAATTACTATACAATACATCTCTCATACTGTCACTAAGTTAGGCAACTATAACAAATCACAATTCCCCAGCACTAGTTTGTACTGTATTACAGCGAGGAACACTAATTCATAAGTTATCAGTACAATAAACACAAATTTGATGGTAACGAGTTATAAACAATATAAGTTAAACTGGATTGGACTAGTATTCCGCTACGCGTACAGCGTTTTCTAAAGTGGCTATTAGGTCTTCATGTGGTAGAAAGATTAACCAGCTAGCAAGTTCTTACGGTTCTCGGTTCGAATTTTAAATTTTCTCACTATAAACGCTCATATTGCGCTGAACGAGCATTTATATGTCGTCACGCTAGGCAGCTATATTATCTTATTGTACCCCTTTAAATCTTTTAGTAGATTGTAGAATGTATCGATTATAAGAAGATAGGGAAGTCGTCTTGCTTACTGCTATTTTATGATCCATCCCCCATAGATCTCTACAAGGAACTAACCGTTCCTTCCATGCCGGCTGTACCCAACGACGAATAATTTTGGCGAAAAGATTTATGTTCATCATGTAGATACAGCTTTTTAATCTTTAATATCTTTATTGACAGAGCCCTGTTTATTTCAGCTACGTCATCTGGATTGGTGACCTAAACTTCCGCACCGACCATCCAACGGGCAGTAGTCCTACATCCGACGAGATCATCGCCACACTGCAGAAAATTGAGAAGGACAAGTACGCGACGCTGCTCAAACACGACCAGTTGATAGCCGTGATGGACTCCGGCGACGCATTCTCAGAGTTCACAGAGCATGATATACGGTTCCCGCCGACCTACAAGTTTTCTATTGGCGGTGACGAGTACGATGTTAAGTACGTATTCAATATTTAGTTACTTTAATTAGGTAAGGATAGGAAAGTAAAGGAAAAAATAAGCATTGCTTCAGGATGTCCTTTTAGGCGGATTTTTACTTCCTATGTTTCGTTCTTACTGAAGAGGTGTAATGAGTCCATCAAAATAAAGTACTTAGGTCGCGATTTGGGTTGGCGGGCAATTGCACCCGTTGCATGCGGATACATACAACGGGTGTTTGTGTTGCTTACACGCATGGGAGTATTTTCACATACAAATCTCTTGTTGACCTAGAGGTATTACCGTTTTGACTTACAAATATGGAGTCCTTCCGCGTGGAATAACCACGCGGAAGCAGAACCAGAGACTCGTAAGGCAGAAACAGTCAATACTCATCGGGCCAGTAGCTCAAATTTACCTTTACGAGATATATGGATAACTAGCTTCTGCCCGCGACTTCATCCGCGTGAAATTCGAGATAAATAATAGCCCATAGTATAAATAATAATACTGTAAAGTTTCATCAAAATCCGTTCAGTAGTTTCAGCGTGAAAGGGTAACAAACATCCATCCATCCTAACAAACTTTCACATTTATAATATTAGTAGGATAGGATAGGATAAAAGAGAGAAAGAAAACAAAGGAAGATTGAAACATTTAAGTATTCTAAACAATGATCGTCATCACGTCTCTGCCTTCGTTTCTTTCGTTTCTATTTAGTACGTGCTTACTCCTATTTCCCATACGTCACATATATTATTTAGCGTGTATTTGTGAAATAAAATCCAATATTACATGTCTGACTTACGCAAGACGCCAAAGATAAAGTATCGTGCAGACCGCGAATGCTCTCGGCGCGTCTAGTTACTCTAAACCTGTTTGAGAAGTAGTATTAAAAACGGCTTATGTTTAATTTATCACCGAATGTAGTAAAATATAACGTCAAACAACCGCTAAAAATATTAAATGATCACTAACATTAAAACTTTATAACCAAAAAAAAAATACTCTTTGCTATCCTATTATGGCAAATTTCTCAAAATAAATCATTGTTAACCCAAACATAGGAAGAGGCAACCAACATTTTTACCACATTTTAAGTTCGGTTTCTGGTAGTCGCTAAAATAAATTTAACCTGACCACTCTTCGCATTTCGTTGTTATGTTCGTTGTATTAAAAACAAAGGTGTGCGAACGATCACGTAAGCAAGTTATAGGAAATCGTATTGACACATATTGACAGTGCAGTGTGCACTTGGACTCAAATGCAACTACATAAGTATACATTTTAAAGTGTACAAACGTCATATTATTTATCATCGGTGATACTTAATTATTAACACTGCAATAAGGCTTAACTCTGTTTTAAAAACATTTAAAATTAGACCTTACAGCATAGTGTTAGTTACGCGTTATTGAAGTATCACCGACGTTATTTAGTTGTAGTGCTTAATCGGTCCGCGCGGTGTGCCACCTATGAGACAATTTATAATTGAATACAATGCTATGTAGGTATATGGTATCAAATAATTTAGATTTATAATTTTTCTAAATCAGCCTTGTTTGTTCTTTTTCATAAAACCCACTTTTTGGAACCGTACAATTAGTTTTTGACTTTTCAAAAGCAAGTAGTAAGAAATAGGCCTTATTTAGACAGAACGAATCTTTTTTTTATATAATTGTATAAGTAATGTTGCCATCTTAAGATTTTAGAGTCTCTTAAGAAAGTTTCTTAAAGCATCATTACAATGCATACAGTGAATAAAAAAGATAATTATTATCGTTGGTGACGTAAATGTCTACTTACAAAAACAACTCTACAACGGTGTTGTCTGTTGCACATTGACCTAACTAATTTAATATTATCAAACAGGGATAGAAAATATTGAGAACTATTACTTGAGACTAATAATTATATTGGATTATACTCGTAGACTAGCGTTTAATATACATATACATGTAGATATGATCATAATTCATTCTTTAAAAAATATTTAGAAATCGAATGTAATTTTCTTATTTAAGTACCCTTTTTACGGTTGTTGAAGATAAAAAACCGAATCAAATACAAATACGTAAACAAACTCGAACACAAAGTCAATAAAAGTAAACTCGACGTCTTTGCGCATAGCCGCCGGCGCAGGTCATGTAGCCGAGTGCAATGCTCCTAAATATCATTAAAATGCCTAGCAACCCGCCATGGCTTCACACGGATCTGTTCATAAATTATAGTATAAATCCTAATTTTTTAAATAATCCTTATTTCTATTGACCGTATGAAAATCGGTATTGTAGTTTCTGAGATCAGCCCGAGCAAACAAACGTAGCACGGCGCGGATTTAAATTTATAATATACAGTATAATTAGTCTTTAGTGTGTAAGGTGTTGATGATACTTAATACTGAATTATAAAAATATTCAAATTAATACAAAGACATTTAGTGAGCATTTAATCGATTTAATGAACTCTCCTTTAAACGCCTTTATGATTATTTTAAATATACTAATCACGTGTTTCTACACATGTCCTATACCTATGCCTACCTGATTCCATTGTTTATATTTTCCCATCATTATGTTGCATAATCATTATGAAAGCATATTTTTGTAAAATCTTGTGTCGTGGAAATTGCAAGATTAATAATTTTATTGTTGTTGTTCAACTAATTCTCGTTGTAACCAATCCAAAATCTTGTCAATATAGTAATTTAACTACGACGCGTCTGGCGATCTAATTAAATAAAAGCAACAACTGGCTTATCAAATATTGCGGTCAAAAAGATCCTCTACAAGTCATGATCATCATATCAGCCAAAGGATGTCCTCTGCTGAAGAAAGTTTTCTCCATAAATTTTCTAGAGACTGTCCAGCACATCATCAATCCATATAATGTCGCACAGCTGGGCAAGGGTCTCCTCTCAAAAGAAGAGGGTTTGGGAGGCTATAGTCCACCACAGTGGCCAAGTGCGCGTTGGCAGGCTTCACACGCCGTCGAGAAAATCTCTAAGGCATGCAGGTTTCCTCATGATGTTTTCCTTCACCGTTTAAGCGAGTGATAATTAATTATTATTAATACCCATATTAATCTGAAAAGATTCCTTATTAGTAGGCACCTTACACCTTATGTATGAGTTAAGTTTTTGTGAGTTGACTTAAACCACAGTTTTTTTTTACTGTTCAAAGTTTATTAAGTATACCGATACACAAACGTAAGTTTAAGTTGGATGCTTATCCGTGGCGATCGCTCGAGAAGTAAATTGTCAACTAACTTAAAAAGTGCAAAGCGATGTTGTTAAAGAATAAGTAGGTTGCTGGCTGTATATCCTAACAACTGTAGGTGCGTGAACCGTACAAGAAGGGATCAAAAGCAAAGAAGTGCTATTTTCAGTTATAAACGACGACGACACCGTCTTGAACTTAATAACCGGACTTTTTTTGTTCTGCAGGAGAAAACCTTCGTGGACTGACAGGATCCTATACAAAGTCAATGCGAACAACTACGAGAACGTCACACTGAGGGCAGAGGTGGTGTCTTATAATCACATGCCTCACTACACGGTCAGTGACCACAAGCCAGTTGTCGCGCAACTCAATATAAAGGTCAGTATGTCATTGCATATCGCATGACGTATCGCATTGTAGTCTAGTACATTTAGTAGTTTCGTTATTGATCTTATTTCCGCATGTATACATTTAACACCAATAGCATTTTTTTTTACTGATTTTGTGTCTACACTTGAAATACGTATAGCTTTACAATCATTACATTTTCTTTGATTTTATTACGATCTTTTCTCATGATCAGAAATATGTATATTACTTTACAATAATACGTAATGTTGTCTATGGTCGTAAACAGCTTTTGGCCTTTCAATATTTCCATCTTTTGTCACGCAAAATTAGGAGTAGGTGTTTATTATAACTACGCCCAAAATGAAGTGGTCCAGTGTCTGGGTATGCTCACAATGTCCAATTGAATAGGGTATTCGTCAATACATAATTGTTCTCAAGAGCAACCTGTATACCTACCATATAGTATTTACTGTATTACAGGTTTAACAGCTCTAGACAAATTGCCTTAAAGAAACGTGTCTATATGACGACCATAATACTCCACAAACTCCTATTGAATAGTTAAAAGACAAACATTGTTTTTTCTTAAATTTGAAATGGTGGTAACAAACGGAAATTAGAGATACAATCAAAGTATTATTAACAACTCTATTCATGCACGTAACATTATTGAATTAAGTTTACAAATACCCTATAGTTTGTTACTATGGGCGATTTTTATTGTTGTGCACAGTAGCAAGCATGTCTAATTTATTTCACATGTTGGTGCTAATTTTCATTCTGTATTTTGGTATATCCAAACAGGTGTGGGCGTCTATTGCGTTTGAAACATCTGATCTTTGTCGATGGAATTTTTAGGGAATGGAAATGTTTGGGTTGTGTAAATCACATTTTTTTTAATAATGTGGCCTGTTTTACAGAATAAGATCCTATTGTGAGATGGTAACGTTATTCTAGTATCAGATGTTTTGATTTTGCATCTCCCTTTCCATTAAAACCAACAACTTAAACGATAAATTATAGATTGTTAACTATATTAGCATTCTAAACTTTTCCATTAATTTTTAAACATATTTTATTCTTGCAATATATTGGTAATTACATTTAAAAACTCATAAAAACATTTAGTAAATTATGCCATAATATTTTTTTCTATACTCGTGTAGTACTGTTTCAAAGTAATCTATTGTTATGGTAATCACCAAGTAATGTCTGCTCTGAAGCAAGCGCCCACATTCATGCGCAAGCACAAGTCTTGTTTTCAGGTTGGTTATAACTTTTGGTCCCCTCCAAACAAAAAAAAAAAAGACAATTTTGTATATAAAATAGTTTTGATCTTAAAACAACAGTAGTATTCAAACCACCAGTATTCGCTTAATTAAACCTTCACGCTTGCATGCTAGATACGTCACAGCTTCGCACGCCTGATTATGCCTGAGCCAGTTTCCAACCGGTCTTCTATCCGCATGCGTTCAATGATTATATCTCCGAATGTACTGGAAGAGCCAGCTCCACAATCTTCGGGTGCCGAGCCGGTGGTGACGGGTACTTCTACTGATACGAACATTGCGCATACAATGATGTTCCCAAAGGACGAAGTGATTGTATCAGATGTTGTGGAGCCATCGGTAAGTACGCCTGTTTATGAGATTTTCATAGGGTAGTTCTTGTACAGTTATCAAAAGAGATTGGTATACAGGTAGCGAACGAAATTTGCATCTTTACACATATAGTGATTTAAATAATTATCCCTCAATGGATTTCATGTGTAGCAGCTTACAATACCTGCGTTTTGACACATATTGCGTGATACATTATTATACAATCTTTCACAAAACACAGATGTTTAATTAGCTGCCTGTATACTTAACTCTTTTGTCGACCGTACCTGATCGTTCCCGACTACTATACCAGCACATCAAGCTACCATAATCTGTCTCTTTCTTCTGTATCTTTGATAGATTTTCAACTTTAAAACAAAATTATAAGGTTCATATTAAATTGGGAAAATTTGACAGTTTTGGATAGCTTGACCTGCTGCCTTCTGCACCTTGTAAATATTTAATCTCATTATAAAATAACTTGATTAAGTTTTTCCATAATTGTTAGACATTTCAGATACTTGAATAGATCGGAATAATATTTTGAACGTTCATACTATGGAATAAATCTAATTCACATACTAATCTCTGGTGTTGTGGGTGTCAATGGGCGGCGGTGATCACTTACCGTCAGGTGACCTGGATGCTCGCTTGCCTCCCTCTTCTATAACAAAAAAACTAATTTGGCCTTCAAATAGATACATATATTATTATAAAATTGTAAAAGAGGAAAAGTGTCCTTGTGTGCATATTATTTAAAAAAAATCAAGTTTGTGTGTATATACAAGTCCGCGAACCCAAAAATTACGGCAGTGGTATCGACATTTTGGTCTAGAACTAAGATTTTCCAATGAAAAAATACTATATTTTTCGTACAGACATTCTCGAACTACACGGAGAAGACGGTCGAGTTTGCTCCCATCAACCGAATCTGGTACATTGGTGACGCCGACTTCAGGACGCAGTGCACGCTCACGCCGGACGTGCAAGTCAACCCTAACGATTGGATTGGTATCTATGATGTGAGTAACAATAGCGAAGGGTGATTTTTGATTAGAGGGAAGAGGGAACCAAAATGCTTACCTTGACTTGCTATTTGGTTATAGTAGACAAGAGTAGTCTTGACTAGTAGTGATCGTTCAAAAGGGAAGCCTGTAGGAATTGAGTTTTATAGAACCCTCGCCACTGGTAACTGGTCAGTTTTTTTTAAACCTCTTGCCCCGCACTGAGATTTCCTTCTGTGTCGTGGGTGCGTTTACAAACACAAATTTTCACATACAGAAACACTCAGAGGGTCTACTCCCTATCTCCGTCAACGAAGTTACGAGCCGTTTGAAAGATCTCCGAAACTTCGGAGTCCGATAAAACAAGTATCAAATTCAATTTTTCGAACGGGTAAAAACACATAGAGAGTAGGGACAACTGTCAAATTGTGTTGCCATTCATTCTTAGTTCGGGCCTCGAACGAATTATCCAACCGTAGGTGATACGGAGTAGGAAACGCCCGTAACTAAGGTCGAAACTACGGACTTCATGCTTAGGGAGTAGAACCTCTGACCCGGAACAACTACTTACCTGTTGATCATACTAATATTGGTTCCGTGTGAGGATCGAACCCACAACTCGTGGCGCTGAAGCCGATCACTCAGCCGCTGCGCCAAACGTGTCGACAAATGAATCATTAGGAGCATTCGAGAATGTATATATCTTATCCTGTGACAGTTTGGAACACCGCTAAAAAACATGCGTATTTACACGAAGATGTCATTAAACTTTTATAAATTCTATAAATATAGAAACCGCCATGTTATATCACTTGGATAGTAAGTAATAAATACTACATTTTATAAAATAACTTGTTCATAAAACAACCTCCCTTTTTGGCTACAGCTTCTCTATTTAAGCTATCTTTAACGAAATAGGTGTATTAGATTCCTAACCCTTTTGGTATATAGTAATGTTACGTCATTTATTTTGCTTTAACTAAAACGGCCGCAGGCCAATTACTTTAATTAAAGACATTGCATTCGTACACAACTCACACAAAATTCCAGATATATTGACAAGTTAGTGTCTTCCATTCGTCACAATCACGAACACACTGTGAACACATCACACTCAGGCAAGCCTGAGTGTGAGAGCCTCCAGGAAAGTGTTGAGGAACAAGAGAGAAACATTCTCATGTCTTATGTAGAAACATTCTCCTCAACAACTCGTTTTTTTTTTGCCTTATGCTTTTGACCGCAACGGTCGTGTTTAGACGTCAAATTAAAAATTGCTCACGACGCCAACGACGGCATGGCACGTCAAAAATACCACTTTTTTTAGTTCAAAATAAATACCTATACAAAAATTTGTTGTTTTTTTTACCTGTTATTAAATACTAGAATATGTCGCTTGGCGTAGACAACACGGATTTTCGTTATTGACGTGGCGGTCAAAGGTTAAAATAATCAAACTATGAAAAGATTGAGATTAATACTTCGCATTTTGACCACCGTCTTTTTTGCAGGCCAATTTCCACAACCTAGACGACTACATAGCATACGAATACTTGGCGAAGGTGAGCCTGCCGCAGGGCCCTGCCACGACCGGTCAGCCGCGCCCCATCACGCTCAGCTTCCCAGTGGGCAGCGGAGTTAGAACACCCGGCTTCTACCGGTTCATCTATTTCAGCCAGCCTAATAATGACGTTAGAAGCGTTTTGGGTAAGGTCCTCTCAGTTTTGAGTTTTTTTTATCATAGACATATCGTTTTGTTCCTAGAAGTTGCAATACTTTGTACTTGATAAAACATTGATAATAATAATATAAATTTGATATATTCATAGTTATTATGAATTATTGCGACACTCGTCTTTATAATTATATTAAATAGCTTCGATTTTACGATAATATGACACCTAGTTTGGAAGAGAATGTGTATAATCATTTATATCATAGTTCGCACTAGTTAGCTTTAACAGATGAAATGTCTACCGAACACTCAAGCCATAATTTCCTTCCACAGGCATATCCGAACCTTTTGAGGTAAGCAGCAAAGAGGATAGACTAGTAGCGATAGATCCTTGTGAGCAGGCCTCCAGCAGTTCCTCGCCGGGCCGATCAAAACCCAGCACCGCGACCACCGACATCTTCACCGACTTTACCGGCCTCGACGTCGCCAAGCTCTCGCGACACTTCTCCAACGATCTCAGCATTGACTGACTAAAGACCTACCTGCCCGGCTCGCCGGCAAACGTCAGGAAGAACAATAACGGTGTTTGATTCGGTGTTGTTGGTGTTCTCCTAGCTTTAAGTATAATGTACAATCGAAAGGTTAACTTCGAATCTAATTTTAAAAAATTATGGTGCATAGTTAACACTTTTGAATGGGACTGTACATAAATCGTCACAAAATAGTATTGTTATGAAATAAAAGGCGTAACTTGCCACAAATATAAAAAATACTTAAAAAAAATTTAGATTAAAATTATATCGACTCACATCCATATCTATCCGGCTATACTTTAGATTTTGTTTTGAATTGTTAGGTCATTGTTGTTGGTGATATAAGAAGACGTAAGAAATAATAATTCTGCTTTTTAATATTATATTAACTCGCAATGACTGTCTAGTCGCCGATGTACTCTGTCGTGCAAAGAGTTGGGGCAGTTGCTCTCTAAACTAATCATTATGTTACACTTTGTAAGTAATGCCATGATCATTGTTCAAATATTATATTAAATGTTGCATTTTATTGTAGTTGAATACACAGCTTTATAACCAAAAATCGATTGATAGTCGATAACCGAAAATCGATTACTGGATAGAAGCAGATATGTAGTAATGAAGTATTTAATAGGAATTATGATATGTGGGTCAATAGCCCAATATTAAGTATTGTTAGTTGGGACATATCTACGAGTCTGGTGAGCAAATCCGCTTTATATAGTACCTTTTAACACGTATCAGGAATTGATATTTTTAATGTATGTAAATAATAAGCTTTTTGTTGAGTACAATGTGTAATTTTAAATTTTAAGTAGAGCGTTCACTGATCAATCGTTGTATAACATAATATCACTGTAAAAATTACATAATAAATGTTACTCTATCTTTACCGTAGTAAAGTTTGTTGCCGGTGTTTGACCACTTTTCGACACTATCGTCTTAGTAATAAGGGTGAAAACTGGTCAACCGCCAAGATACTCGATTTTACTGGGGTTAAAATAAATGTACTTAGATACTTGAGACGTCACAATTTTAGGCAGTATTATAAAATATATTAAAATTAATTATAAATTATATTAATACGTATAATCCATGACCAAGGCCTTTCTTTTCTTTTAAATAACATTCCGGCTACAATACTATATATGGAAATTACTATTATGTTGTGCTTTGGCAGTCAATTAAGCCATATATGTATATATAGAGGAAAGGTACCAATTATGGAATACGTGCCTAATATGGAATACCACAATATTTCTAAAACCAAGCGTCCCAAATAATTCAAGCGGATATGTAGTTGCCCCGCCCTTCTTCTTCTTCTCCCTCTTTCTTCTTAAGAAGAAATATTGTGGTATTCCATATTAGGCACGTATTCCATAATTGGTACCTTTCCTCTATATCGATGGTCCCTACGTACAATCTTCCAAGTGGTAGATACGGGATTTACATGTTTTCTTACAGTGACCAGTCATCAGGTTTTTAATACACACAACATTTCTTATGTAGAACAGAACATAGTTCATGTGTTAATTTTAAAACGCTCTCCTGTAAAATTTGACATTTGTAGTTAGGAGATTATTCGTAGGGACCGTCGATATAATAATTATGCTAATAAAAAAACGATTTTAAAGATGTCTGCAAAATAAAAATGCCTATTCTTTAAGTACTTTGTGTGTTACTTTTTGCTGTTGATCTGCGTTGATTTTGCAAAAACATTCCGAATCGAGTGCGTCAGTGACAATTTCCATTATAAAGAAGCTTTAGGTAAATCCAATTAATTAATTTAGATGTGTGCAATAACATGTTTTTTTTTTAATAATTTATGCTAAAACAAAACAATAATACAGAATATAAATAATTATGCGACGCTCCATAATAATTGTTAGGGTTCCTTAATAGCTCAGTCTATAATGACAATAAAATTGTTAGTTAAGTGTTGTGATGCATATAATTGCCAATATTTTTGTTTTTAAAACATATTAGAACCCGTCCCTATTTTTTGTTATTTAAGCTTTAGCCTGCTCAATGGAAACCTCCCTTTTTTAAGTACAAGCCTTTTGAGAAGTGGTTTCCATATTAAAATGTTAATTATTATATTAAAGCTACTTTTCGAACCGTTTGTAATGAAAAATATTTTTCTTATTAATATATTCGGGTATACCAATCCAAATCTATTAGTAACATGTATATTAGGCGTAGTAACTTTTTGAATAAAACCACCGATTTTAAACACAATCATTTATAATAACATTTTTGTATCTATTAATCTGTAAAGTAATGTATGTATACAAAAGAGTTTCCGTTATAATAAAATAATATAATATTAGCAATCAAACTAGCTTTTTAAAAGTAGGCAATGTATTTTATATTTCCAATGGCCTATTATGTATAATTATAACCAATTTCGTAACACTTGTGTGGCCCATTGTACTTTTCATAATGACTATAGTTGACTCTGGTAATAATTATAATTATGTATAATCTCTTTGTATGTACTAATTTAGTATTGGGACACATTGCTTTTACATAATATTGTTTAGTAACACGTTATTTTAAATAGTGCGCGTCATGAGGCCAAATTTTAATGTGCTTATATGCTTGTGCGCATTGAAGTGTTTATAGAAAAATATGGGAAGTATTACAAAAATGCACCCGCTTTTGGAAATATTCAATATCGGTCTTATTCATATAAATATAAAACGCATAATCCTATGTTTTAAAAGTACAATACGTCAAAGCTATGGGAGGTTTATAAGACGTTTTATATTTTTATGACTTGTTTAGTGTGTTCAAAAAGAGAACGCAAAATATGCTAAATTAATGCACAAGCACTACAAATACAACACGTTTTAATACGCGTACTGTTTAAAATATCGCACGCTTGAATATATTAAATCAATTTTAAGGTTGAGAGGTACCTACCATGATTATAAAACAATGCGGAGATTAAATAGTTTACATTTAACTAACACTTAGAATTTTAAGATATTACTTGCCATTGTACCATTCATTTGAAAAAGTACTTACCTATTAGTTAAGTAATTAAATATATTAAATGAATATATTGCCAAAAATCTTAAGGCCTGTTTAGATATAAGCGATATTCGCTACCACTGTTTCATAAAGCAAGTGAAAAGATACCGCTAATATGAACGCGGTATTTTAGTTTAACTGTAGCCGTAAACACCCTACCCAATACCGCTCGGTATTTCTCGCTACCGACAGCGGTAACTGATATCGTTTATACTTAAATAAATCTGTAGAATATCAGCACATGTTACGTGAATAGAGCCGCAAAGGTCCCTTAACCTACATGCCTATCAATACTTTCAGATTGCCTTGAGAATACTATTTGCAAAAATATTTGCATGGTTAATCGGTCTTGAATTTTGTTAAAAAAATAATAAAAAAAATCACGATATTTACTGTTCATCTATGTATATGTAATAGTGGGTACATTTTTGTGACAGCGTTTTGCAAGAAACTATCCTTCTATGAGCATGTTTCACCAAGTTTGAGTAACCGTAATCCCCCGAATAAATTCAAACATTGAACAGAATTTGTATGAAATGAACTCTCGATAAATTTAACAGGAACTTACTCTGAGTTGGCGAAATATGCCATTAGTGTTATTATAATCGTTAAATTCTAATCCGAAAACATAGTGTTACTGCTAAAATCGGAAAGTCGAGAATGAGTATGATTTCTGTACGACCACGTAGTCGTTGGCAAGCGGAAACGGAAATCATGTCGAAATACGTAGGACCCAGTTTGCTTTGCAGTCGGATTGGTTCATTTATTCTTCATCGTCCGAACGTTTTGCTCACAACTAGCCTCTGTTCTTTGGAAATTAATTCCTACCTCGCTTTTTGATGAAGATCAAATAACTGTGTGGCTGTCATAGTTATTACTGTGGTAGACAAACTTATTTAAAAAAAATGAGGATTTGCTAAAGTAGCAATTTTAACACTAATAAAGTTAAAATAAAACTACTTTTTACGGATTGCGTCCATCGTCACGGATAGATCAGTCTGCCTGTGACCATGGAGCCTGTAAACGGTGCGAAACGTTGGGATTAATAATATCAATATACGCGATAAAATCCGTAAAAAGTAGTTTTATTTCAATGTATAATATTCGCGTAAATGTCAGGAATCAATACTAATAAAGTTATTTTATTTATTTATTCTTTATGCACAAAGACGGCCATTAGGCAAAGCTATGTCCAGTTTTGGCGCGTATTGTATACCAATGGAAATTTTATGATCAAATTCAATTTCTTTATTTGCATAATATGGGTTTTACAAAAGATTTCACATAATATAAAATGTCTCTGTAAAATGTGTCTAATCAGATTCTTAAATCAAATAACGCCCTAGATATCAACGTTTATGTGAACTAATGCAACTATAAAAATCACAGACTTAGAGCGGTTCCGTCGCGCAAATCTGATTAAATGATGAGCTTGTAGAAAACAAATGTGCTTTCTTGAGTAACGTTAACGTAAAACTCAAAAAGGTTTGGTTGACAAGTGATTCGTCTAGGGTTGAGATCGAATATAAATAGCGAAGTTGGTTAATATTTAAAATAAATCCAATACAAAATTTCGAATATGGTCTATTTGAATTTTGGCGAAGCTCGCATATTTTTCTGAGATTTTTACGAATTTCCGACTTTAGCGGTATCTTTATATCCACCAAGTGTAGAAAATTACAATTATATTTTTTCTTGGTTGAGCGAATATTAACACTGCATAGTTAGAATTTCGAATTCGTTATGCTTTTTGTAAATTATAAGTCGGCTACGTACGCTAAGCGATTTCACTTTGCAGAGATTGGTTCATATTTTATTGATATCACATGAGATTGTTATCAATTTCAACATCAAACATTATAAATTGTGGAGTCTGTCCAGTAAAGTCTGCGACAAGCGAAGCAGCTCTATGATGAACCACTGTAGTACGAGTATAATTACTTAGACAACAATATACCAAATAATATGTAACAATTATAAAATGAGTGCAATTAGCAGATGCTAATTGCACTCATATTGGTCCTTAATATTATACAGGAGTACCTACCTAACGAGATTGTGATCTTATTAGTCAGTGTACCCAATTTTCCGTGTAAATGTGTCGTGATTTGCTGCATTTCATAATATATGTAAAATGCTATTAAGATTGTAGTACAAAATGATTAATTTGTAGTTGTCACAACAGTTGTGTTAAATTATGGGAATAGAATTTATTAAGTTGGAACGATTTGTTTTATTTACTCGTTTCTTTGGTAATTGCGTGTCGTAATCGCTGTCAAGGCGCGACACGATAGGTGTAATGTTTGCCCTTATCAAATTAATCACATCGCGATAAAGACTACGCGATATGTAGCGAGGCAAGGGAGGCGCGGCGTTAATGTCGAATGCGTGCGGCTCGTAGTACTTCGGTTCGTAGCGTTATCGGGAAAGCGCGGGAAAATCGTGGCGTAGAGCACTCGCTTCAGTAGGCTCGCGGCCGCCGACAGACATGGACGGGTCCACGCGCGCGCTCGCTCTCGTACTCGCGGTCGTAGCGCTCGCATACGCGCGCGCCCACATACCCTCCCACGATAACATCCTCAGAATACAATTGTGGGACGCGGAGGGTCTAAGCAGAGATCCCATCACCACGCCGGTTCCTCCCACCACGTTAGCTTCGAAAACCACCAGGCGCCACAAGTTAAAAGTGAATTTGGACTCTCTCTATGACGCTATGCTGGAGGAAGGCCTTGGTGGCAGTTTCGGCAGGTCCACGCGGCATAAAGTGCGACACAAGCGGCGCCGGCCCCGGCAGGCCGGCACCAACCTGCCGTGGAGGTTTCACGCTGGTGACCAGGTTTTGAACGTGGCCGAGTACAACGACGATGTTCCGTGGGAAGTTATCGAGGCTGACAATGCCGGAAGGGTCGTGATAGCAAGTGCAGTGAGTGAGAGTGCCAGTTCCCCAGTGAATGGGTCGCGGGACGTGGGGCCCCCCATGTTGCTGCGTCAGCCTGAGGACGAGGTAATGAGTGAGAGCAAACACCGTATACATTAATGTAACGTCGCCTTTCATCGTTATCGTCGCCCCGAGGTGGTTAATAGCCATTCACAGTACTGATAGCCTGCCGGCGTGGCCGTAGGGATTTCTATTCACCGCTCCTTTTCAGCATAACCCCTCAGGCGACGATGCGTTGATAAAAGTGAATGCCCTTCATTGTTTTTAAAATATTTTCTCGCCGGCTGTATGTAGATCGTATCATATCGCGCGGACGCGAGAGAAAAATGATTTTCAAGGGGAGATTGGCTCACGTAGAATCTTATCAGTGAGATATATTTTGTGGATTACTTATCTGTTTGTTTACGTTCTCCTACCTGCTATATTTTCCAATAATCATTTATCTGCACTTATTTTTTGTTATTATCAGCTTGAAATATGAATGACTCGCGTTTTGTTATTTGTATTTAGGTTTAGGTACGTGGGTGAGTGTAACAAGAATTGCAATAATTAGGTACAATGGGTTGAATTGGGTATACAGTTAGCTATAAAACAATTATCTACAAATTTTGTATGTAATTGTCACGATTGGCCTGTTTAATTGCTTGATAGTTTTTTGGATTTTTCATATCTACCTAAATTTTTGATCTTTGAGTTTATCACGGTGTTTCTTCTCAAATAATATTATCTACTCGTTAAAAGACCATTACCTAATTAAATAAAAACTCTTCTTTAAAGAGATACTTAGGTAAGTAGTAGCTATTACTTATAGAAGTACCCAATAACACTACTCGTAACCACCTTGAAATCGAACCCAGGAACTCTAGTGTAGCAGTGGTGCTTCGAGGTGAAGTTCTCAGTAGCAGTTCGTTATATGGATTTGTGGAAATAGGCTATTAGTTCCTATTAGGTACCTATATGAAACTTAAACATTCTGGTGTACTGTGGGTGTAGGTACACTTAGTACATCTCTGCTTACCCTTGGGGAATATATATCTATGGTTTTATAGCTAACATTTTAAATAAGTAGGAGTGTTTATTAATGTTTGTAAAAAGGGCGGTCTGAAAATCAGCGTTGACAGTGTGCTGCTGTGTGGCACATTGACAACATTTGCTGAGATCGTTCCTTTTGTCACACTCATTATAGCACTAGCTAGCAACTTAATGCAAATTAATCGGTATTTATACAAAATTGTAATAGTTGTACTCTGTGTTATTTTTGGTTTTGTGGCAATAAACTTTTTCTATTCTATTCTTATAAGTTTAGCAAATAATATAAACAAGAGGTGATTTACTTCGAAGATAGTTAATATCGTCGGTGATATTCCAATACCGCGTAAATAACACTAAGGTTTTTTTTTATACCATTTAGGTGGCAAACAAGCTAAGTGGGATACGGCCCACCTGATGGTAAGCGGTTACCGTAGCCTATAGACGCTTGTAAGACCAGGGGTAGGTATCACTTGCGCGTTGCCGACCCTGTAATTCGAAAGAGGAATAGTTGGGTTGGCAGTATAAGGGTAAAAGTCCCCCCCACTGCCAACACATTTACAAAGTGTTAATTATCTACGCAGTATTGTAGTACCTATCACCGACGATATGCCAAAACTTGACATTTGCGGCTGTAGGCTTAGTAAAAGTTAACTGCGTTATACCTTTCTACATTGAAACAGAGGCCCATAAAGTACCTACAATACATTTCCCTTGGGAACTAAATTAGGCATGCATTGCTGTGTTTAGTGCTCGACCTTTAGACTGTGAACCTTTCGCGAAACTAACCAAGGGTCATGCAAACGACGGAGGGTTGCTACCCGCTCCATTATACTTTCACATTTATTCACTGGCATCCTGTTTTAACATAAACGACTCATTTAACCGTGTTCCCTTAAATTCATGGTTACCGGTAGTTCACTTGATTTAATTTTCATAAACCCCGCGAGAATACTTCCGTGATACACCCAAATGTATTATGGCACACAGAATACACTTAACTATCTCTAATCTACATAGACATAACTTTATTATCTAGAGATAAATTAAACTCGAGTTGCATATAAAGTGACGAACATTTCAATTTAAACGACTTTAGTTGATTGCGTAGTTATATCGATAAGGTTTCCAATCAGTTGCTATCGAATAGCACGTACCTACATAATCTCGTTTCGTCTGAGTTAATCGTTCACCTGGTGCTAAGTTACAGCGCTGACCGCGTATACGCCCGCTGCCCGCAGCCCGACCGGCGCCAATCACCCGGAAATTAGGCACAAATCAATAATTTCCCAGCCAATATTGTCCACTATACGTTGGCGCTAATAGAGTCTGATTGACTCGTCTGCCATCCATTTACTCGAGTGATGCAAAATACAAAATTTCAATCAACATCGATCAGTGTTATTAAGCGGATGGATATTTTCACTTCATGTTTAGATGACCATTTTTAATGATATGTCTATTATATTTAAACTACGGGTTAATAACGTAACTTATTGGTAATTACATCTATCCATCTCCAGTTTATTACAATAATTACAATTAAATTTTTAATTACAAATTTGAGTTGTTGCAATGGCATGTATGGCATAATTTGTAATATTAATTAGTTATCTAAAGCGCAAACGAGATTACATAACAAAGTGGTGTATAATTACTAAAGACTTTTTACGTAGAATTTACCTCGATTAAGATCTAGGTATTTTTATTAAAACATTGCTAGCGTAAGCAGTAACTACAGACGGGAAAATACTAATCGTTAATTCTTGGAATTCTGTATTCGTATTCTTGGTACATAATTCATAATGTATAAATTCATCGCTCAAACGTTAATTAATTTATGAAGTAGGGATCAGGTGTGTAATTTAGTATACCGCATTGCACCTCACGGACACATTTAGGCCTCACATATTATTATTGTACCCCGTTGTAAACTCACCCTCCGTCTTCATTACACTAGAATACGAATTTAATACTTGCAAACTGTAATTTCTTCATGTAAGCGGGCATTAAAGGACTTTATTATGTTACAGAATACGAATAAGGAAAGTATACGAGAATATTAAGTGAAAACCATAAAATCGTCGTTAAAAAAGTTTATTCATTAGACTATTTAAAGCCGAAGTAATCTACGAATATTCCTGATTAACAATTTGTTCTTACCGCTGCTTGTTCTTAACATAACGACCCATAGATGACGTTTAAAAGTTTATTATCCGTCTTTAAATTTATTATTCCTATAAAAAATCTTTATGAAACGTAGACAGCCGTAAGAAAACCGTAACAAGAGTAATAATAATGGGGTTCCCCTTTGTGACGGTATTATAAAAAGGAAAGATGTAATTCCTTAGTGAATCAAACATCTGCCTTTGAAATATTGTCAGTCGTCAACCAAAATAATTATCTGTTCGTCTCCCCCGATCGTTAAGTGCGATGAGGCGAGTACCCCCTTTTGCGAAAATCTATGGGCTAAGTTTCGTGTGTAGTCCTACATTGCACCTGTGACTACACAAACATGTTTTTTAGCAATCAACAATATTGTAAGCGTGCAAAATTTATCAAAGTTAGTAGGAAAATGGGGCAGAATACCTACTTTATCTTTTTCTGTAACCTATGCTTACTCATATTATTATTACTAAGCAAAGTGGAAAATGAATTTTAAATAATTTCTAAGTGTGTCACCATAAAAAAACGCCGTTCATAATTTGTTCATCATTCTCAGTAAACTGTGGAGTATATGAAAGCACTGTAAACTCGCCACTCGTATACTGTCAAAACGCAAGTTAAATTCTACAGCTGTGTTATATAATGTTATTGTGGCCGACCACTTGCAAACCAGCGGCTTTGTCACGCGTATAATTAATTTATGCGACGGAAAAATGCAATTACTCAGTCATTTTGTGTAATATCCCCAAACGGTCCTCAAAAACGCACAACTAAGTACACCGCGCTATCTAAATCGTATTTTTTTCCACACCTACTTAATTAAGTGTAGTATAATTTTATGTATTAGATATATTATACGACTTACAACTATAACGTAGACGTAGTGTTTTTACTAGGTACAATTTACTAAACCACTGAAAAGTTGAATTTTATCGTGTGTGTTGACATTATTAATACCGATGTTTTTTATCTGTAACCGCGATAAAATCCGCAAATAGTAGTTTTATTTCTAATATTCGCTGTGTCAGTATATCTTAATCAATATTTTTGTGATCAGGAAATGTTAATTTACAAAACCATCGGTCCTTCTTATTACAATCTTGGTTATGGACAGCCATAACAGCTATATGGGGTTCAACCAACAGTGGTCGTAGTTTAAAACTTGTGTTTAGCTCCTTTTTTTTTCTAGCATCACAGTTCGGTAATGTTTGCTTCTAAACCAGGAGCTCTTTGGTATACTTCCTCACATTTTTTATCAATTAACGGTTGCCAGCTATTCGGACATTGATCGATAGATAACTAGATAAACGGGCACTGATTGAAAGGTTCCGAAGTCTGACCACATTTTGCACTCAACGGCTTAACGAGGATCAGTAGTTAAGAAGTAAAACTAGGATAGTTATAATTTGTTTGAAAAACGCCTAGTTTCCTGGGAAAACAGCCCGAATCGCGATAGAGATCGAATCTATATTAGGATTCTGCTATGTCGAACCAATAATTGTCGTTTCGATATAGGTATGTGTCGTCTCGCGAGATAGATAGATTATAAATCTTGTAAACTGTCGACAGATTGTGAACCGTAACACTGCTTACAATTTAACACATTTTTCGGTAGATTATAAGTAATCTATCGAAGTGAAACCGTCAAATTTTGAAATGGCATGCGACGGAACGTACCTCGCGGCTGATTGGTTGAATTGAACGTCAATTGTCCAGCGCCATTAACAATAACTGATATTTCAAAGTTTTTTTGATGGCCACGCTCAATATCCGACATTGTACATATTATTATATACTGATATTCAGCCGCACCTGGTTAGAAGTCGACCTCATCATATGTAATTAGGATAAAGGCTAGGATGAATAATGTAAGATGGAACACCAATAACACAACAAGAAATTCACGCTATCGCTTTATCAGAATTAGTGATGCTTATTGCTTGTATCGTAAATCAGCGCGATGACATTTATCACTTAATTTATCTTTATCCAATGTGTTCCGCTAGGGCCGGCCAAACGTTCGGTAACAAAGGAAAATTATGTTTTGTTTCCGATATTCGGTTGTTAGGGGATGGGTATTTATTGTTCACAAGGAGTGTCGTGGGAATGTGTCTAGTCTACGTAATAAGTTTCATTAAGCCACTATGTATTCGGTATTGTTTTCAGCCAACTAAATTTCACACTGCGATTATAAAGTTGTATATTCGCTTAATTAATGGCCAAACTATCACAATAATAATAGAGTAACAAATGTGGGAAAATGATACCTATCCAGACTCAGAGTAAATCGTGCGCGCTAAAGTTACTAAACTTTTGAGATATAATCAATTTTACGATCTTCCTCAAACCAACGCAAAGTTAATCAAATATAATTTCCGGTACATAAACAAACACAAAATATATTTTACCTTCCTTTCAAAAACTGTACAAAGAGCTTTTGACGTTCTCATTCTGTTGCGATAATGTAATATTTTTTTACCTTTTCATCTTCAATATTGCATGTGATAACATCTTCCTGCTTATCGACAGGGGGATACGTACTGAATTACATAGAAAAATCAGATGAAAGTGAAAGTTATCTATAAATATATTCCATATACATAATTTCAAAGCTTTGATTCGAGTTTCTGATGATATTGTCGGTTGCACGCTTAGGGATTATCGCCGAAGACAGCTAATACTCTTGCTATGTCGTGCATTAAGGCAAGTTCACTGAGATTTATGTATGAAGAAATGCTTACTTAAGTGATTGGCTGCATCACGTACCATGTTAAGTAGGTTATAGTACATCTATGAAGAAAGATTAACGAGCGGAAGCGAATATATTTGGTCTTATCCTGTAAGTCTTGTTACAGATTGGGAAATATTTAGGCTACATTACATATATGTAATATAGCCTAAATATTTCCCAATCTAAGTCATACCAAGTACAGAGTCCAGCACATCAAGTTCCCACAATCTGACAAATTTCTTTGATTGATTTTCAATTTTAATACAACATTCATATTCAATTGGGAAAATTTGTCAGTTTTGGATAGCTTGACCTGCTGGCGTCTGTACATATATGTACTTACATACAGCCTTTTTTTTTTTAAACTGTATCGTGGCTGCGTTTACAAACACAAACTTTCACATAAACAAACTCCCAGACCCGGAACAACTACATCTAGGTCATGCAAATATTTGTTATATAATATTTGTTCCGTGTGGGGATCGAACCCACTACCAGTGGCGCAGAAGCCGATCGATCAGCCGATCATACGTACCTATAATCAGCCGTACATTTAATAATTAAACAAAACGACTGGGTAGTCAACAATAAATAATATAATATTCATCATTATGGTTGTAAATATGAAATTAATATTCCTACAAAGTTACATTGTCATATTTATCATGTTGCCTGATATAGAATATGAGTCTCACAACAGACAAACAGACGATAAACTCAGACCCTTTCATTCATTTAATACTGAATAAAACTGACCTTACGGACGAACTCCCTAACTATATGTTATTTGCCCACACTAAGGCTGGAGCATATAAACGTACAAAAAATCCGAGTCCACTTTAATGTCTCTATCAACGGACTATGTGGGAGTCACTGCGGTCTTGTTAACATGGTTCAAACAATACCCTGCTCCTACGCATTTCTGTAATATGAATTTTAATAGAACACCGTATTTTATAGGTTTAAAATGTCGCTGTTCTTTTTTCAAACGGATTTGTTTAAACAGGGATTAACGGACATTCATTATTAAAAATGAGTTTTATTATAAAGAATGTTTTTAAATTAACATTTTAATAGCAACACTACACAGCCACTATCCTTGAATGTTATTTTAATCCTGAGAACCAGACATGATATAAGTTTATAAATTAATCTTAAACGTATTCCGTTGTTTATAAATAACATCAATTTGTTATAATAATAACATACAAGTTACCAACACACGTTAACTATTAAACTAAAGTGTTTTAAAGACTAAGTAAAATGATTAAGTCATTAAAAAAACATGAAAGTTCTGTCGGGAACGGGGCCCTCTCGGGAACCTGTTTTGAGAATAATACGTTTTGCCAGTAATGTTGCGTTAGTTTTAAATAGGGTTGTCAGGACTCGAATTATTTAATTTGAATGAATGATTGTTGATCGCCTTCTTATAGTAAAATATATTATAGGTACTGCTTCGTATATATAGTAATCGCAAGCGCGATTACTGAGCGTGAGGTGCTGAGCTGAGTTTCCCAGGTCGGGGAATTTATTTTTTTAAGAAATTTTCAATAGCAGCTCGGGGTTTAGATTCGTGTCTGGTTAAGGGTAATGATAGGCTTATCTCGTATTGCTTGCATACCGTTGAATTATATGGTATGTTTTGTTTAACGTTATATTACTACCATGTGACCAATACTTTTCTTCTGAATTTCTTATTTATTAAAACTTTGGTATTACTTAGGTCACAAGTTAGTGTACTGATGGTCTACTCCCTATCACCGTCAACGAAGTTACGAGCCGTTCGAAAGTTCTCCGAAACTTCGGAGTCCGATAAAATGTGTCAAATTCAATTTTCCTAAAGGGTCAAAACACATCGGGAGTAGGGACAACTGTCAAATTGTGTTGTCATTCATTCTTAGTTCGGGTCCCGAAAGAATCATCCATCCGTAGGTGATACGGAGTAGGAAACGCCCGTAACGAAGGTCGAAACTACGGACTTCGTGCTTAGGGAGTAGATCCCCTGACTGGGTCTGGATAAAGTCGATCCATTATCATTATCGTCATCATCAGTCCGTATCGGCCACTGCTGGACGTAGGCCTCTCCTAGAGAACCATTACGTTTTATTAAAGAATAATATGTTTTTTAGAGTCAGTTCCCGCTCGTTGTCTCAAAGGAGACTTTAAGCGGAAACAAAGTACACCCATAAGTACTCTAAACAAATATCTCTGGGTCACAATCACACAAATATTTGTCTCGGGTGGGAATCGAACCCACAGCACCCAACGCAGCAGCAGTGGTGAGATGTCCTCTTAACCGTTACTCCACATTATATATTTTTTTGGGACAACATCCGGACCAACACATACACTTTATGTTCGTCACCTAAATTTTGTCCTGTGGGAATCGAACCCGACATTGTGATCAGTAGTCTCGAGTCTCGAACCACTAGACCACAGAGGTCGTCAAAGTCATAATTATATTCATATTAAGATAATTTGCATAGAGGTAACATCATAATAGCTATTCAGATTACGTCATAAAGAGGGTTAGGTTACAAGCTTTAAAATTTTTTCAAAAAAATATTTACAAACATACCAGTCTGTATTCCCCGAAGGGTTAGGCAGAGGTGCATTAATGCATACCCGCAGTTCGCCAGTATATTTAGGTCCCATTTAATAGGGGGCGAGCTTATTACCATTAACCGTGCACAAATTCAAAGTCCGAGCTGTCAATGAGAATTTCACCAAAAAACCCAATAACCCTTTGCTCGAAATTGCCTGGGAATCTAACCCAAGAACTCTAACATCGCAGTCGCGCTAGGTCACGGAGGCAATTAAACTGAAATATAACTATTTTTTACGGTTTTTATTGCGTTATATTGATATTCTCAATCTCCACGTTTTAGACGATCTAAATAAAAAAGTAGTTTTATTTCAATGTCTAATATTCACGTAAGAAATAAAATGATTATTACAAAATGAAAAATCTTTATTAACGGTGAAAACTGCCTTAGGTAATTGTTTTATTTAACTTATTGTTTTGTCTTCATACCCGCAGCTGGGTCGGACTGGATTGGCACAAAGGAGAGGTCCCCTGTGCCTATAAGTTCTTATCTCAAAAAAGATAAGAAAAAGCAAAAGGAAAGATTATAATATTATCCTCAATTTTGACGTTTCTTTCCTTTACTTTCAGTTATTCATTTTCGTATTGTTCATTCTTTAATAAAAATGTTAAGTACCTAATATTCTTTGATAACCTTGACAATTAGTGGAATATTA
Source organism: Acronicta alni (assembly GCA_964056405.1). NCBI lineage: Eukaryota > Metazoa > Arthropoda > Insecta > Lepidoptera > Noctuidae > Acronicta > Acronicta alni. Next base: position 6,044,583 of record OZ043927.1, on the reverse strand, counting down.
GCGTACGTTATTGCGAGGGTTAGTAAATTAAAGTGATTAGTTACGAAGATACCGATCGGTCAGGATGTGAGAATGATCCTGCAGGAGCCAGTTTGAATATTATGTTGACTATTATCTCGACTTCTCCAAGTAGTAAAATAGTTTTGCTTAATTGAAAATTGAAAAAAAGAAATTAGGTATATTGGAAAAATGAAGTCGGCCTCGTAGCTAAGTAATAACCACGACGATTAACCGATCTGCAGGGTAAGCTGTGCTAGCCGAGGTCAGTCTGTAGATGGGTGACCATTGATCCCCCGTGCCTCGGAGAACACGTAAAGCCGTCGGTCCAGACTGTCATACGAACATCTATAACAGTCGTTAGTGGTAGTCAGAAGCCCAAAAAGTCCAAACAACCAAAAGTTTATTGTTGCGGAGGCCTGATGGCAGTCGCTTCGTGTAAAATACTGATATTCAGAAGCATTTGGTTAGTATCGCAGTGATACTTATCTACTTTAGCCATATAACAAATAAAAATAGGCCTGGGTCTGGGTGTTTGTGTATGTGACAATTTGTATTTAAGTATAATATTTTTTTTTTTTTTTTTTTTGTTTTGGCTCGCACGGTTTGTGCATTTGCCATTACAAGTGTAAAAGGTAGGGAAACCATTATTTTGGGATAAATAGATTATGGAAACGGAATATTTATAACATACCAACCACAAAGGAGAAAAGATGTGTTGTTAAAGATAAAAAAGGCATTTGGTGCGTAATGGTAAAGGTACTACAGGAGAAGGTAACATTTAAATAATTATTTACAAATGTATAATAAAGTTAATTTACAGGCAGAGAAAGAAAAACTTCTTAAAAATAAATTAATTGGACAATGTCCTTTCTGTACAAATCCAAGTGTTCGTTCATTCATTAGTTTAATATTAAATTATGATTTAATTATGAAAGGATTATCCATTCTATAAAAAAGAAAGTTATAAGCAGATTGTACATTTAAAGAACGATAACTCAATTTCTTCGTAATTTCCGACAAGGAAAATGTTGTAGAAACGTTAACGTTAAATTTCCTAAATAGCAAAATAATATTCATTACGAATACAGATATGCCACAATCATAACATGAAAGGTACTTTCTTTCATGTTCAAGTACACGCCACATCGTCAAATGTCAGAACGAGACTTTTGACATTTCAATCGCCCGCTGTTTCCGCGCCACGCGAGTCATAACTGCATGTCTTGTTAAAACTTAATAATGTGATGCCGGAATTTATATTAAATTCTATCATCAATTCGTTTACTATCCCACTACTGGGCACAAATCTTCTCTCAGAAGGAGATGGGTGCGGCTATACTTCACTAGAATCTAAAATCGCTTATGTATGCTGTTTTCTTTCACCATTTCTGCGGGTGATATATATTGCAGTAAAATCTAAGTGTTAAATTCACTCAATTATCATAAAATAAGAAGGCGAATCCTAAAGACGTATCTATGTGCTCTTCCTGCACTTTTAGATTTAGGTATTACAGATTCCTTGAGATATCTTTGTGATTTTAACGCTTACCAAACTTATATTTAAATACATACACATAAATATCCCTAGGAACTTGAGAACGTATGCTTGTAATTTAAACTGAAATTATAATTTAACTTTAAGATAAACTGTCTCCAACGAAGTAAGTGAAGTCTATAAATTAGCGCCGGCGTCCCACCTTACTTTACGAACTTACAATCTAATTATAAGATATCAGTTTACTCATTACAAGATTTATCTTCATACTAATCTCGTAAATTTTCATCCGATATATGTAAATAAATTTACTTTCTACGGTAATATGTTAGGAAATGCTGTGATATATGATTGTTTCGTAATTATTTCTACTTCATTTGAGCGCGGCGCATTCATCTTATTTGAAATAGTTATCGACTACGGAGGTATACATTATAGTGAACAATCAGAATTGTAAGACAGACAATAAATAACATTCAGAGACTCGTTGAGAGGCAACTAATTAAGTTCTTGTGAGTTCGGACGTCGCGTGGGCGACTGATACCCCATCTTAACGATCCAGGAATTTATTGTCACCAACAAATCGAACTTTACCACTACATTCCTAAGGGCCGTATTCGATTGAAAAGCGGCAAGCTTATAAATATCTTATGCAAATTCTTAATATTTAGTGGTCGATGCTGATTCTATTTTAATAATTGATAATGCTAATGAAAAGTCTTGTATGAAATATGTTTTTTAATGATCACTGTAGGGATAGGTACTTGTACTGTTCAAATGAGTTATTGCGACAAGTTCTTGGAGTTAAACATGCCTTGTGTAAATAAGAGGTCAAATAATTAAAAAGACTTTATAAATAGATATGACTAGGTGTCTACTGTGAATGGCATATTGAACCTAGAATATATTTTCAAGTATTATTCATGTAGAGAAATACTCCAGTCACATGCTTCCTACCTATCAAAGCTTTTGATCTTGTCCTCAAATTATTTGGGTCCTCTACTTAAATGTAAAAGGTGTGATTGACACACACACACATGAAAAACATTGAAATTGTATTACTAGATTAATTAAACTCTCATAGAATCATCATCATCAATCTATATACTGCCCCACTGCTGGACACGGGTATCCTCTCAAATTTATAGGGATGAGGCTATACTCCACCACGCTGGCCTAGTGCGGGTCGGCAGACTTCACATACCGTCGAGAAAAATCTCTAAAGCATGTAGGATGTTTTCCTTCATCGTTTAAGCTAGTGATAATTAATTATTAATACGTACTACATTACACTAGGCTATTAATGTTATCCCGTAGCATTACTACCTACTATAATTGAATGTAAAAGTAGCAAATAATACTTATTAAATATTAATGAACCTTCCACGCAAAAATAAGTCTGGATCACTCAATCATATATATAGAAAGAGTATTACATAGGTACTTAATCATTTTCGAGATTATATGAACCATGAATCCTGAATCTGACACGCGATATTATGTTTGTAGCAATAATTAATTGTTCATAGTACTTATTTACAAACAATAAATCTATACCTACTTCTTTCTGATTTTACTATTTGCGATAATGATTAATGAAATGATCTTAAATCATAGACATAGTAGTCGATTGAAATCCAAAAGGCATTTTTATATTCATAATATAAATGTAAATAATATACATATACACAATAATGTCAACCGTATCATAGGTGGGTCTCATTTATAACCGCACCATCATAAACAAACTTAATGACTGGACCCCCAGTACGGCGCCGGCGCAGCTTAAATCACAGTGATCAATTCTCCGACTATAGACTAGAGAACAATGTATGGTCGTCCTCACTGTTTCGTTACCAAACAATGCGTTGAGCGAACAATTTGTCAAACTTGTGTTCTTACCTGTCCTTAGTGTTGTTTACTCGCCACGATTTATGTATGGACTGACGTTGGTCAATGACACGTTGTCGTAGCGTAGCGGCGCTTAAAAAAAATGGTTAAATATTTTTTAGATGTGTTGTTTATGAATAGGCTTAAGATGAAGATTGATTATCGTTCCAATATTTGTTTTATCACCTTGAATTATGGTATACAAACAGGGTAAAAATCTGGGTTTTCGATTATATAATATCGTGTATGTTATATATATTATTGGCCGTATTGGAAATGCGATGATGCCAATAAATAATATAACTGAATAATATTAAGCATAATGACTTTTGTGCCTACACGAGGTAATTATTCGTTATTGTATGGTCGAATGTGGTGATACTCGGTATCTATAGTTAAGAACTATGTCTGGTTTAGTCGCAAAATAAATGATTTGAATTTGAATTAGGTATTTCTCTATTAACTATTTTTGACCACAATTTTTAATCATGTTTTTTTTTATTATTCTAGGTCTATCTTTTATTATTCTTTATTTCCTATTGTTCTGCTGTGCTACATAGTTTGTCTGGGATGGTATGGCATTACCAAATATATTCGCGCTGAGCAATAATGTACTAGCTTCATTGTTATGCGATTTGAAGGGTAATGTAGCCAGTGAAATTACTGGGAATATTATGAGACAACAGCTGAGGTCTCAATATGACAAAAATAGTGTTACTACTAGTGATGCTGGCGTTTATAGGCTACTATAAGGCGCCCCGTATGCTGGTTTGTCATAGAAATATATAAAAAAAAACTGGAATTAATTCATTAGAACGGTGACCTTCCAGAATCGTAACAATTATTTTTCAATGTTGTCCGCTAATCGGTTCCCCGTCAGATCATTTAAATTGATCAACTCTTCCATTACTAGATAGTTACATAAAATCAAATCACATAGCATTAAATTCATTTATCATTGTGCGTTACATAAGGTTGTACGTAAGCTTTAATGGACAAGATGTAGATTAAAAAGCCGTCGTTTGTATTCACTATTGTTTTTGAATAGAGAACAAGGTGATGCAACTTCGTATCAATAATAATGCATTACTCGATTTGAAATCCGTGAGGTCCTCTCTAATGTTATTAAGTATGATGTAAGGATATAACAAGTGAATGTTTAGTATTGAGGTTTAAAGGAAATTGAATTAAATCACGGGAGAGTTTTCATATCATAATTTATGACCTGTAGCCAATTACAAATAAACTAAAACTATTTCTTAACTGTTATTGAAAAACTTTGCTTTCTTTTAAAATAATTTTCGCAATATCTTACTTTTCAATACAAGTTGAAAAAACCGTCGGCGTTGGTTCTGAATGGGAATGTACTTAAATAGTTATATCTGCTAATTAATTACTTCTTTCTGTGAAGTAATTAATTAGCAGATATAATAGGATGGATTTCGTTGTTGAACTAACAATAACTTCTAATAATGTCTATGGCCATCACAATATTTTTAGTCTTAAAAGATAATGTTTGACTTTTTGACCTGTATCGATAGCATTCCTAAGATTTCAATCTAGTTACGTAATCGGGTCGCAACTCTCAGGATTTATGTCTGACCTTTTTAGAGTTTTATGGTCTATTTCGGCCGCTATACGGTGTTAAACAGTGGTTATGCTGATTTGCTATTTAAGGTTTCAGTTGTTCGTGGTAAATCCTGAAAGAAAACGTTTCCGTCTTTGACATGCAAACTAGACTCAAAAAGCACATAACCGGTTCGGGAAAAGCTGAGAATCTTTTCCCGAACTATTTTGAGGTGACCTTCCGGTCTAACCATACAGCTAAATATCAATATTTAACACGAAGCGACTGATGGACGATTAAGGATAAATTGGATTTAGTCCAGAAATGTTGGTTGTCAAGTAGATATTACTTAAACATTTATTTATAAACTATATGAGGTCTTAAATATAGATACCACCTAACTTAATACCGTACCTAGTGCTAAAGATGTCATTTGTTCTTATGACAACAGCAATAAAATTAAAAACAGCTATATCCATTAGCGTAATGTAGCTCCAAAGCTGTACAAAAACGCACGTACACATTATACAAATATTTTGAGGCAGCTTACAATTTTATTTAGGTAGCACCGAGAATAACAGTGTTAAATATTACCAGCAGAATAAAGTCATAGCTGCAAAACGGAACGTAAAAATACGACATAAAAATTGAGAACCAAAAACAATGCGACGTAAAACAGAGGTGACGTCGTTTGTTGTCACTATACTAACAATTTATGCATGAAGTCTAATGGCCCGCTCCATCAGGCTTGTTTGCAAAGCTTTTTATGAAATTTTATTCGGTAATAGCCCGTATAGGCTTCCACGTCTTGCCTCAATATCACATTGTCAATATAAGTTGTTGTTAAGTGATTCAGGAGAGAAAAGTTTCACATTACCCCTTTTAAGTTGGCCGATTTGTCTATTCTTTTTTTTGTTAGATTTAAGATTTTTTTGGACTATGTAGCAAAGGTTTTTCGCTGAAGTGATCATTAATTTATTTATATGTACTATATTAATTATTATTAATTTATTTATATATTATTATGTATTTATACTTTTATTGTACAGACGCCAGCAGGTCAAGCTATCGAAAACTGTAAAATTTTCCCAATTGAAAATGAACCTTATAATTTTGTGTTGAAGTCGAAAATCTATCAAAGAAATTTGACAGATTTAGGTAGCTTGATGTGCTGACCTCTGTACAGCAAGTAATTAATATACAGAGCAATTCATTCATAAGTGTGAATGGTTTTTGTTTCAGAAACCAGCGATAATGTAAATGAACTTAGATTGTTTATCATTCACGCCATATTTTGCATCCTTTTTTGCTCCGGCGGCGGCGACGTTCATACATCTTGTCATTCATACGCACGCGCAGTACTTAAGTACGCAGTACTATGTAGGTACGCGACCTTTTTGAAGGATCTCACCAATAAGGTTTATATGTAAGGCCTGATAGGGACTATGTATTTCAGGCTGCTGGAGAATTGAAGGTTATGATGATTTTTCCTCCAAAATAGTTTACTATCATCATATTGTTATTTAAGAACTAAATTAGTACCTATGGGGTAACCACTCGCTATGTTATAATATGAGTAGATATAATTGATGAATTAGTCACTGAATTATCATAACATATTTTATCTCGGCCAAGCGATACAATTAATGTTCTTTAAACTACGTTTTAAAGAAGTCAGACGTATTATTTAGATTTAACTTAATACTTTTAACATAAAAATTAGTACCTATAATTAAATAACTTTACCTATATTCGATTTTTAATTTTATTCTTTTCTTACTGGGCTCAAGTAAATAATTATGTACCTACTTATTGACACGAAAAGAAAAAGAAGAATATTCAATTGTTCTAATGGCATACAATTAATCATACTGTCGATATTAACAAATTCTTCATTATTAATAATATGTGCAGTCCACTGTGTGTCTGTTTTCATATCTAATAGTGCAGAAAATATATATTTTCGACCAAATTTCTCTGTAATAGTGGTCTATTCGAAGAAAACAAATTCTCCAATTCCAACACGTAACCAGAGTGGTTGAATAATATGCATCGTGTAACAAGGAGACAAGAACATTCGAGAGCTCGGAATGCGTTGAATAGAATTCTTCCAGTTTCTTTATTGGTTCTCGCGATCCCGCCATCTTTTCCTAGTGAGTTCGGTCACTATTGAAAATTCCGTTTTTATTTTTTATAAAAACTCGCGAAAGTGAATGTCCGCGTCCTCTCTTTAGACTTATAATACCTCAATACTTGTCCACTGTTTTATGTATTTTGTTTGTGATACTTATTTTTGAAATGAATATTTAAGGAAAATTTGGGATTTATAATTATTTCCGTAAACATCAACACAGCTTCACTGAAACTATAAGAAAACTGAACTATAACATAGTGGTTGTTTATTATTTATAGACATCGGATTAGAATGCTTTTAATAGAACGTAATAACGGCATAGGAAAGCTTTTCGCTCGTGGGAGAGCTTAGAATACAAAACTTCCTCTTCGCACTCTAGGAAAAATCGTACGTAATATTCATCAAACAGCACGCATGCTGGTATTATCTACGAGTAGTGACAAGGAGGGCGCAAAAAAGTTCCATCGTGTGATCTAGCTTCTGAAAGGGTATTTTACTTGAATTGCGTGGTCTATCATAAATCCTGTTTGTACTGTCTATCAATCACCCATTCCTAAATAGGGACTATCCATTAATTCCCATCCAAGTTAACATTAACAAAAATGTTATTGGAAATACCCGAACTAATTAAATAATTATGAACACCAATGCCTCTATATTATTATTTTTAAATTATATCGTGTATAGAGGTGCAATATAATCGATAAAAAATTGTTATTATAAAAATTTAAACGGAGGCACTAGTTACTTGATTATTTATACTGGGGTTTCCATATACATTCCATACTATTTGTAGGGTTTGTCATTAGCATCTTTCGTTCCTAATCAGATGACGCTGACTGATAGCTTGCAAGGCATACATTATTCCTTAATAGGTCAACATGTATCTATGGTGATGCGATCTACATAATTATATTATGAGGAGGGAACTGACAGCTATATTTATGACATATTTAAACATATAATCTAGAGATCTGTCTGAGACCTCCGGTTCATCTACTACCACCTGCTACCAGGGTTGCCACGTGCTATATTTTTATTTAAGGGCTACAAGCATTAAAAATACGTGTACGTGGGAGACAATGAAAACGTAATTATTTGATAAAAAAATCTTAAATTTTAAATTTATATTTTTTATTAGAGGAAACAGTTTTTAACATAACTATCTTCATACGACTTACGGCCAGACATAACGCCCGTGTTTAGAGTAGCGCATGACGGAATTGGTAAAACACTGGAGCTTTGTTTACCCCGTATTTAATTTTCTAATTATGGGTTCTCAAAATTTTGTAGCGCGTAAATCATGGTAACCCGTAAAATACGGGGCATCTGGCCACCCTATCTTCTACATATCGAGAAAGAGGTGGGTGCTTCTCACTTCCTTTCCGGGCCTCGACCCGGAAAGGAAGTGTAACTTGCTCGTGATAGGGGAAGCCAGGGGTTTCTTAGAAGTACTTTAACCTTATAAAAAGCAGAATGTTTTTCAATTGGGTGACTAATACTATGATTAACCAATGGATAGCCCACACAATGCTTAACAAAAGGAATTCAATACCTACCTCTATGGATTTTAATTAAAGTATTAATATTATAATATGAACTCGTTTGACGCTACAAACATTTTCGTTACATGATGCAATAGTTTTTACGTCTGCATATCGAATAGGGTGCAACATTGTTGTATTCATGAAAATAATGACATCATCAAAGACATTAGGGACGTGGTGATGGATGGCATGGCGAGGGCATGATTTGATTTTGAAAACTGATGACTTTAATTTAAAGTATTAGAATTGATGAGTCAATAGTTTTGTTGCTGGGAAATGGGCTAAAGATCTTCTAAAATATAAACTCAAGTTTTTAAATAGCTCTGTATTTTTTGGACTATGTACATTAGAATAACATGTTTTATTTCTTGTTTTACTTTACTAAAACTGTTGCATAATGTCAAGCTTATGATAAATTTTCATTATCATCAACCTATCTACTGACTGAATGCTGAGCGCGGGTCTTCTCTTAGAATGAGGCTATAGTAATAATAATAATAAATATTTTTGGGACATTTTTACACAGCACCATCTAGTCCCAAGCTAAGCAGAGCTTGTACTATGGATACTAGACGATGGATATAATACTTATATACTTTTTTTTTGTAAATACATATTTATAATACATAAGAAACACCCAGACAAACACAAATACTCATGTTTTACCCACACAAATACTTGTGTTTTGTGGGAATCGAACCCACGACCCCATGATCAGCAGTCCGGTACTCGAACCACTAGACCACAGATGTCGTCAAACGATAGTCCATCTATAGTCAATCGATATTCCACCACGCTGGCATAATATGAGTTGGCAGACTTCACACGCCCTTCAAGAAAATCTCTCAGGCATGCAAGTTTCCTCACGATGTTTTCCTTCACCGTTTAAGCGAGTTATAAATTAATACGCACATGATTTTGAAAAGTATGAGGTGCGTGCCTCGGATTCGAACTCGAGACCTTTGACTTGGCAGTCCAATAGCCATATCACTATGCTATCATATATATAATTATAATAATGTATATACTACTCGTATAATACACTTTCCCCAAGAGTTTATTAAACATAGATTTAGTAGGATGTATGAAGTAAATAAAAATAAACAATTATATGATAATTATGATTAGTATAATTATAATTTAAAAAAAAAATGTATTAAAAGAGATTATTTGAAATACAAAATAAACTTGATAGAGATAAAACCTTATTTTCCCGAAACGGGGTAAACGTTTGCAAACTAACCTTCTAAGTACATGAAACCGTCAAAGTCGGCCACACGAAACTGGCCAGATTTCCTGTATTGTTTTAGCAGACATCCGCAATCCCGGGGGACAACCTGGCCTTATTGTGTGTTGGACATGGCTGGATCATTGGACAGCCGACTCGATTAGTTTCTGAACTCAATGGCCTCCCAGATAGCAAGGGCTGCCAGAACATTGTCTCTTGATAACGTTGCTAGAAGTGTATCAAATTGAATTTTTCCACCTTTGTTCTAATTTTGAATTATGTAGCTAGTTTTTTTTTGTAAACTTTAGTGAATAGCTATTGTATACGAACATTGAATCCGTATATCCGTATCCGGATATTGAAGTCCGTATACCGGACTTACATTGTCAAAGGAAGTTTATGATATTATGAGGATTCTGTCTATCATGCGATCCTAAAGAAGATGGTAGCACAGTGGTCATGTGTTGCCATGCATAGGTTTAGGGGAGATCCGTTTACAGTCTGCTCAGGGATGTGCCTCAACAGGCCTTGCGCAGGGAGGGTTCTGGGGTGGTTTATGAACAGGACACTAGCACATAGAGGGGTCTCTACGTACTGACGGTGGCCACCGGAGTGGTTTTAGTGGAAAAAATAATCATCGCTCCCCGGTGTTATCCCCGTAAACTGGTCTGTCGCTTTTTGAAGGTTTCCCCCCATAAACAACAACAAAAAAAAGATATGACATTATAAGTATGATGTTTTTGGTCTAGTTTAATATCTCTAAATCTATGTAAAAAAATACGCGTGTCCCGCACTCCGACTTTAGTACACTGTAGGTACTTTGCAGATTAATTGTTCCCCATGATTCCCGTTCTTGAGCGTATCGAGCTATTGCGGACTCGATAGGTCAACTTGGTTTAGTCGAGCTTTCACTAACCTTTAGTTTGGACTTCTGTGACTTATAATAACCTGTAAGCTATTTATATGATTCTGTTTAACGAAGGAATCTATTATTATCTGTTTTCCTGTTACGTCTTCTTGACAACATCTTGAGCGGGAGAAACTTAACGGGTACCTATACCCGGTACTATAAACACAACCTGTTTTGTGTGTGTGTCTTGCAATCTTCAATCAATAAGGAAATTATAAAGTATTAAATAAATAAATAAAAGGTTTATTGCAGAAACTTGTACAGCTTTATAGTAAATTTTACAATAGTATTGCCATATACATAACTTATAGTCCCTTTAATAATTACGTATAGTTTTTTTATAGTTTTTTTGTTGACAACCCTAGCAACATGTTGCATTCTATTTCGCTACATTTAAAGTCCGCCAACAGAAAATCGGAATAAGTAGGCGAATAATTTATCGACGATGGTAGCGCCCATCTTGTAATGTGTCCCAAGTAATTTGTTAGTAATTGGCTCTATCTACTAATGACACACTTAGACTGTCTTATTGGAAGGAAAAAGGAATTAAATGGGCAAAATATATAGCAACCGATGGCGATATATAGTTTTTTATGAAAGTAGGGACGCTTATTGTTTCGATAAGAATAAATGACTTTCCTTTCCGGTTGCATGTTAATACTCCTAGTTTAAGTTTATAGCTCAAACCAAGCCTTTTATAATAACTAATTGGTTACTTACTTACATTTTTATAAGGAAGAAAATATTATACGAAGTCACTACAAATTCATAATGTTGAATGTGATTTATAAACTTGCAATTGCACATATTATGCTACTATATCAGGCTAGTGATATGAGCATTGGACTGCCAAGTCAAAGGTCTTGAGTTCGAATTCAAGGCACGCACCTCTGACTTTTCGAATTCATCACCATCATATCAGCCTATTGCCCTCCACTGCTGAACGTAAGCCTCCCCCAAAGGGCGCCAACCATGATTTCGAATTCATGTGCGTATTAATAATTAATTATCACTGGCTTAATCGGTGAAAGAAAACATCGTGAGGAAACCTGCATGCCTTAGAGATTTTTCTCGACGGTGTGTCAAGCCTACCAACCCGCACTAGGCCAGCGTGCAGCGTGGTGGACAATAGCCCAATCCTTCTCAAACTGAGACCCGTGTCTAGCAGTGGGACAGTATATGGGTTGATGATGATGATAAGATATATTTATTTATTTAGTTTGATATTAGATGATATTTATATTATAGATGATATTTACTTTTTTACAAATAACACGTTATAACTTTATTCACATAATGGGATAGTAAATAATAATTATTATTGCTACACAAATTTTATTATTTACTGTCCCTTTACGTTTTTCCACGGTATAAAAGTACCGATTTAATACTTATTAAATAGGTACCTTAATACCGGGGAAAAACGTAAGTACTTAGATCTTTACAGCCTTGGGGCAGTAAAGTTGTATGTAAATCTATTATTAACCTGGGTTTACTGATTTAATATTGAACAGGAAAGGCTTAAGTCATGTTTACAGCAAATTTTACTTAACGAAAATACCCGGGGTGCGCCGAATGATATTTTATATATCATCCCTCATTTTAAACATACCTCTAATGTTCTTTATTCGTCAAAAGAAATGTATAATCAAGTATAATCTTAATAACATTAGGTGGTTAGGCGGTTAGACGCCCGTGTAATTTCCCTTACAAACTATTGCTGTTTTGGGGTCGTGTAATATGACGGAAGCTGATGTGATATTTATAATACGGTTTTTACGACGCCATGGCTCAGGGAAGATTGGATCCGTCTTGATTACTTTATGTAGACGGTTTATATAAGGACTGTATGTGAATGTGTTGATAGAATCATAGAACAGAGAACAAACTGATTAAATTATAAACGCGAAATGTTTTATTGGTTGTACAAATCGATTGAAATAAATAAAAGCTATATAAGGTACTAGCTGCTCCCTGCGGTGTCACCCGCCTTTTTTCCTTTTTGCTCGGCTCCTATTGGTCGTAGTGTGATGCTATATAGCCTATAACCTTCCTCGATAAATGGACTATCTAATACAAAAAGATTTCTTCAATTAGAACCAGTAGTTCTTGAGATTAGCGCGTTCAACCAAACAAGCAAACAAACTCTTCGGCTTTACAATATTATGTTTGCATTTCTTAGTAAAAAAGGCACAAACAATTATTAAAAAGACTTTTAAAAACAGTCCCTCTCTTACTGCCTATCCTGTTAATTTCAGCTAGAAGCTTTGATATGAAGCATTGTATAACAAACTGGTAAGCAACTCCATGCCATACCGTACCTACACGCTTGTGTTTTATGAATATTTCATGATTATTAATTATGCCCCTATTTAATACAAGTATACGAAGGGTGACGTAACAATATGATTAACATATTAATAGTATATTATGCTTTGGATAAAAGGAAAGTGTATCAATCTTACCATATTATGTGAGGCCGAAGAATAAGCCAGAGATCAGGCACAAAAGAATTTTATTTTTAGGCTTTTTCATTCAGGTTATGAAGAATACGTGGCCTAAGTAAATTGAAAAGATATTCATAAATAATTCAAAGCGAATGAATTTTGATTCAAGGCATATTGAAAGTCACCTAATCCTAAAATGATATCCACTAATGTATGTATGTTAGGCACTTAAGTTCAGTTTAATCTGTATTTAAATTTACTAATTAAGGTCCTCAATTCTACTTAACCACAAAAAAGGTTCTAATTTAAATAGTATAATTAGAATGACCTCAAAAGCCTAATGCTCGTCAAACTAACAAAGATTTTGACTCGAGTATTTCGCTTAAGAAAATGTGAGTAAAAAAGGATTCTTTAAATGTGAATAAGCAGGACTTTTCTCATTATAGGAATCTAAAGAATAAGGTTGGCGAAAGGGAAGAGGCTAAATTAAGGAAATTAACTTTTTATAATAAAAGCTGTGCTTCCACTCGACCATTGCAAACGACGTACCATTAATTGTGTTATGTAATTAAGGGTGAAAACAAATAAGAGCTAGGAGATTCTTCCTTTTCACTACTGTAATGCTTGAATGCGGTTTGTAAATGTTTTATAGAGCACTTAGACTGCTTGCTGGCTTCAATGTAATACAGGACGCATAAGGGTGCAAGTCAGCTGTTGGTTGGTGTCTGCGATTTATGTTTTTACCTAAAATATACTGGCAAGTTGCGGGTGTATGGTCACCAACAAAAGTAGTTGAACACAATCAAATTTTGACAACAGTACTGCACCAAAACTTTTCATTCATTTCTAGTTAAGGTAAAGCTTGTAATTAGCTCGTAAATAACTCGTAACTACCTTCTCAGACGGTAACTTTAAGTTAGTAAAAAATGTTAAAGCGTGAATTGTTAGATTGAATCGTCTTCAGTGACTTTCGTTGCTGACTGTACAATTGTAATGTATCAGTACATCTGTGGTCGTGACGTCGTCTGTCTCTCTGTCTAGTGGTTTACGTGTCAGACAGCTAATCATGTGGTTGTTGGTCCGATTTCCACAAGAAACAAAAATTTATGTGATGAACATGGTGTTTGTGTGGCTGTTTCTTATGTATTTTATGTATTACACCGACGACCTCTGTGGTCTAGCGGTTTGAGTGCCGGACCGCTGATGATGGGGTCGTGGGTTCAATTCCCACAGGACACAAATATTTGTGTGGGTAAAACATGAGTATTTGTGTTTGTCTGGGTGTTTCTTATGTATTAAACGTAGGTCAAGCTATCCAAAACTGTCAAATTTTCCCAATTGAATATGAACCTTATTCATTTGCATTAAAGTTGAAAATCAATCAAAGAAATTTGACAGATTGGGGTAACTTGATGTGCTGGCCTCTGAACAAGCTCTGCTTAGTTTGGGACTAGATGATGCAGTGGAAAATTGTTCAAAGTATATATATTATTATTATTTGAAAAAAGTTGAGATTAGTTTCGAATACACTTTAAAATAAACATTAGTTTAGAAAAAAAAAATCAGGGGTAAAATAACATAGGTACCCCTTAAAAAAATTATAATAAGTAGTTAAGTAGGTACCTCAATCGCAAAACAATGTGACGGACGTAAACACCTCAAAATGTCAGAGAGTATAAAAAGTTAAGTCCAATGCGGAATTATCTGTAAAACAGTGATTCAAAGTACTAATATTTGCTATAGATAATGATGACGTAGTATTTTTATTTTCTTGGCAGTACCAAAAACATTTACATAAGTACTCGTGAGATACGATAATATTATCTCTGTTCCGGTGTTAATTACAAGCTCGACAGTCGCATCGCGTAGCGGATTTACATTGATAAACTTGTCTACGTGTAGGCGTTATTAGGCTGCTTGTTCACTAAAGCAGAGTGTAGAATCGAAGCGAAGAAGCGACGCAGATCGAGTGATAGAGCGAAGCGTAGAGTGAGTAAAGTGTAGAGGATGCGGATTTTCCATGCGAGTGAACGATTAAGTGTGTTTCCACGGCAAAACTGACTAGGTTTAGCACTTTTCTGCTCCGCTTCAGAGATAAATATTGCAACTTGCAACCATTATGATTAGTCTATAACTACTACTTGAATATCCCGTCTCTGAAAAGGTGTGAAAATTTTAGGCCATATACTATTTTATTTATCCTGAGCATACCGTATTACCCAGGAATTAGGTATAAAATGCGTGTAAAATGCTCATATTCATTCTGGTTAGGTTAGAAGCCGACCCCAAGTTCTTAGTTTCGCTTCGGTGCAGCTCCAAACCGCTTTGGTGGACAACTGGCTTTATATTGGCACTATCGCCTATTATTATTTCTGGATAATAATATCTATGTTATATCTTCTAGAAATTATTGTAACTTGTCTGGTTACATCGGATTCCTTATCTTGGATTAATCAAGTGTGGTGGAACCTGCTCTTTGAATGTCTATCTAGTTGATTAAAATTATGTTTTGCTGTAATTATATGAATTAGTGTTTTGTTTATACTTTTTTCTCTATAAATATAACTCTAGATAACCAAACGCATTGCAAGTTAATTGGTCCTTATGAAGTTTTATGCAAACAGATAATTTATATTTTAACTTTTATACTAATATAATCAAGCTGAGTTGTTTTGTTTGTTTGTACGCTCTAAAACTACCAGTCAGATTTGAAAAATCTTTTTGCATTTGATAGCCCAACTCTTGAGGAAGGTTATAGGGTATTTAATATCACGCTACGATAATTAGGAACCGAGCAAAAATAAAAAGGTCAGGGTGGATGAAACCGCGGAGCACAACTAGTTTTAACATAAAATTGATTGATGGCATACTCCTTTTTAATTCCATTATATATCTCCAGCTCTAGTAGCAGTGTATTGATGTACATACCCATAGTATATACCCATAGATCGCTGGTATGATCTTAGATCCCATGTACAGACGCCAGCAAGTCAAGCTATCCAAAACTGTCAAATTTACCCAATTGAATATGAACCTTAATGTTTTGAATTAAAGTTAAAAATCAATCAAAGAAATTTGACAGATTGTGGCAGCTTGATGTGCTGGCGTCTGTACATAATAGGCGACTCTTTGTCTTGTCTGTTTTTTTCTTCTTAATTGTTTTTTTACAATCAAGGATCTTTCTTTATATATTATCTGTAATAATATGACTAAAAATGTCTAATATTCACTAAAATTGTCTAATATTCACGTAAATACGTGTCAGAAATCAATGTGACTGAAGTTTGCATTTAAAGTTACAGTTAACACACAACTTAAATGGTAAAACGGTAATATTTCAGCGATATCATAGAGTCGACATTAACGGAACATTGAAGGAAGCGTAAATTCCATGAAATTATATCATAAATACATTTTGAAAGTAGGTACCTACTTGGGCCCGATTTCAAAGTAACCCACAGTTTAAACTAGAATGGGCTTGAAAGTGTTCCTCTATCAAATATATAATTACATTTAAGCTTTGAAATAAACGCTTCAGTGATGCGTTTAGTATTAGGGACAAAATACACTAGGTACTAGTACGCCGAAAACCCAATAACGGGAGTACCTAGTGATTGTTTATTTTATTAATTGCCTTATTAGTTTAGTAGTCGTTAACGCAGCTGCTACGCTAGAGGTCTTTGGTTCGATTTTCTGGTAGAACAGTTTTATTTGGGTTTTGTAAAATTCTCAGTAGCAGCTCGTAGTTTGGATTTGTGTTTGATTACCTATATGTATGTATACCGACTAACTGTTGGTGTACATAACTACACCCTGCTTAAACCTTCCTTGCACTTGGACCCCAGGACCCAAGTGTAAATCGAATCGAAATTGTGAAGCGAAGACAAGACTGCACGACACACGCTCAGCAGTGTGTTTGGGTCCAGTAAGGCATCGTTCCGTAGAAATATACATATGATCTTTGAATTGCTTGTAAATAGAATATTATAGATAAAAAAAACTAAAAGCACGCTTCTGTCACACAATAAAAATTAATTTAATTGATACACATATCATGAGAGTGCATAAAAAATAAATAGCCCGCCATCTTTGGGAATCTGTCATAACTTAAATTTAGAATGACGTTACTTACCACGAATTGTCATCCAAATTAAACGTGTATGCAGAATTTCAGCTCACTAGGAAACCGGAAAGTGGGTACAATTAAACTTTTAAGATTTTTTACAGATGAATCTTATTAAAGCTTATTATTAATAAAGGCAACAAGTAGCAATTAGTTGGCATTCCCAATACGCTACCGGCATTTGTAATATACAATACACCTATATTCCTCGAAGGTTTAGGCAGAGGTGTAGGTACTAATGTACACCCACAGTTCACCAGTATATTTCTATAAATACGTTCTATGTAATAGGGGGTGAGTTTATTGCAATTCCAAACTTCGAGCTGCTATCTAAATACCCAATATTAACACTTTGTTACTGACTGCTACTGACTGTGAAGACCCAGGACCTCATATTCAGTGCTTTACGAATGCTAGGCTAATGGGGCAGGCAGCTCAGTGTAATACCATACCGGTCCTTGTGGAAATTTATGGGCGAGACAGTTCAGCACACGGCGAACTGTGGATGCCTCTACCTAACCCTTCGAGGAATACTGGCGTGGTGGTAGGTGTGATTATACTGGCGCATTGGTCCGATCATTTGATGTTCAATATTATTGTATATGATTCAGCTCTTTGTCTGATTTTACAGTCATGCTGACCGTCAGTCGAGACTTATCCGTGAACATGTTCAATCGTGACAAAGTAGATATTTCCTCAGCACGGAACTGCGGTTGTGAATAGATGTCTGTAACAGTCGGCAAGGACAATCAACGTCACATAAAACCAGCTTTAAGGTCTTACCTAAAGGTTAACTACAACTTGAAATCGGGGACGGCGTTCTGTGTGATTAATGAAACCCATTTACAAAAAAATTATCAACAGTGTAGTCCAGACTGACCATCCAAAATAGAAATTAAAAAAAAAAAATTTTTTTTTACTTCCAACAGTTGGTAATTCAATAGATAATTATTACTTATTCAACTCTACAGCTCTCTTATTAATAAATCAAAAACCAATATTGATGGCAAACATTGGCACGCAATATTGCCAACATAATGCATTCCACGCGACAATAATTCATACCATAAACAAGTACTAAGCCTCCAGTCCCATAAATTATAGAGCGGTGACACTCGAATCGGAATAAAGGCATTTAGACAGGGCTCAAGGGACGAAGGGCCTAACACTCAGATTCGTCCCAAATTAAGATGGAATTAACTTATTGTTTGCGCGTATTTGTTGTGGTTGACTGTACGTATTTATGTTGTGTATTTTTATATAATTATGTGTGTATTAGGAGTGTTATGTTTTTAATTTTATTTAAATGTTTTATTTTGGCTTTCATACAGTAAAATTAGGTATTTATTTTCTGTGATATACAGTGTGTTACAAAGCTACCCGTAAAGCCGAGAGGAGGTTAAATGGGGCCTTATAACGAGTCCATTCACAATATTTAAGAACCGTAGTAACGCTGTATAACATACCCCAAAAAAAAGTAAAACAACAACATGAATGAAAAATAGAAAAACTATTAAAGTAGACAATTATTAGGTAAAATAGGTACGTAGGCCTTTCTGTTAAATAATCTGGTTCCCTGACATGACAGCTGACAAAATTTTTGGCTTTGATAATTAATTATATTTTTTACGGGATATTTGAAAACACCTTGTATAATTATGTATGACTACTGAGTCGAACTAAACCACCCGTTACCCGTTTTCTTACACGAGTTTTGTCCATCCCATGGTTGTCTGTAAGAAATTGCTTTTAGCGATAAGACCGCCAATTGTACTTATGTGACGTTTGTTTTTATTTTTTTCTCTACATCATTTGGTGTACAATAAAGAATACTTTATCTATCTATAAAACATATATTAAATAGCTACATTTTTCATAATACAAAAGCTCATGGTCTTATTTCAAGGTCAAGTTTCCGATAGTTCGTTTTATCTATTGTTTGAGTAATTATTATAGATACAAACTTGCTCTCTATTACTAAATTATAACTTTGTTATTAGATAAGTTATATTGTTTAAGTTTGCCTGTTATATCTAATTTGCACATTTGAATCAAAGTTTAAATAAAGTGATTGCAATATTTGATTATGCAAACAAAACTCAAAACAATTTGTCGAGGTCAAGGACGTTCTTAATGATTTTATCAAATTATTTTAACAATTTTTACAATTATGAAATGTTGACCTCAACATATTTTAAGATAGGTTTAATTAAGTTAGCTTAGCCTCTACATAAACTATGTTTAGAAAAAATAACACTACTTTATACCAATTAACACAAAGTTACACACTCCAAGCTCGCTGTTCCGTCCATCAAAGGCCTATTCTTATTCTTACCAAAGAGCCACAGTTGGAAGTGGCAAAGATGTCAAATTCCGCAGAAATAGGCCATGTCAAGTTGAAGTTAAGAGTCCCAATGCCCCGCGGCGGTGACGATTATGTAACCAAAGACGGCTATAGGGTTGACTGTTCGAACATATTATGTCCCATTTGAATTTGATGTTTACATGACACGATTTTTATGGATGTTCGGTTAAAAGTAAGTATAAGTAGTTGTTGTTTATATTCGTTTGCATGCGCAGAACAAAAATGTTGAAGGAATCATTTCCACCTTCCACATAGTGGTGGGATCACGGGAATCGCCCTCGCATGATCCGCGATCCCACCGCGGACGTCCAATGTCAGACCCTCCTCGAAGGTCAAGTGCAATGAGCGACTGACGATTCCGAGTCACCCAAGGCCCTTTTGCGGCGGGACAGATTTCCGTGGCCGCGCCGTTCACACCTCAGTCGCAGAGGGTAGGGAGACCATCGCAATACCGACACTACTCTCCCCCTGTGGCCCTACCGTGTGTCCGCAGTCCTGCGGCTGCGACCCCACCGAGGCCGTGGAAGGCAGGGAGAAGAGAAAAACAAAAATCACATGAGTACAATTGTGTACACCAATTGGTGGTCTTATAAGCTATTTCTTACAGAATACCATCAGTATTTAGGAGAATTTCATACTTACCTACCACATTTTGAGGCAAGTGCTCTGCAGACAGTTCTGGAAAAGTAATTGGAAAAATCACGCTTTTAACACATAATCCCTGCAAATTTTCGTTGGTAATATTATGACGAGTTCGCGTCAACCCTGCCGCGGTCGTAGTGTGGCGGCACGGAATGAAAGCGCTATGACGACCCTCGTCATCTGAAGGAGTGCGTCGCGGCCGCTCCTCATTTTGTGCGAACAACCGCACAATCACGACGATGCTAAACCGGATCACTCACCGTCAGATCATTTGTTTATTTACTATAATTTATATTTATTTTTGTAAATAGATCTTTTAAAGACACTTTTACAAGTCAATAATTAATTAATAATACTAGGTGGCGCTGGCATTTCTTAGCTGACGGCCTCTGTGAAGAAATTAGAAGTACACGGTGTGTTATGGCTTTCCTTAAATGTGTTATTTAGTAATACTAGCTGACTCTACAGACGTTGTCCTGTCTATAAGATTTTTAGGTAAAGAATTGGAAAAGTTGTCCAGAAAATTGTAAAATTCAGGAAAACACCTAAAATCTCATTTCCAAAAGGCATTTTCCAGAATTTAACAATTTTCCGGACAACTTTTCCAATTCTTTACCTATAAACCATATTCGGACTGTTACGAACATATTAAAAAAATCAGCCCGAACGGCCACTTTTCAAGTGATGCGTTTACTAACGAACAGCATTTCATTTTTATTTACATAGATAAAACGTTTCCCCGCACTACGATTATCTCTATAGTGAGTGCGGTAACCAACACAAATTCTCTCACTAACATTCAGACCTGACTTTATCGTACAAATATTTGTTCCGAGCGGGGATCGAACTCACAAACTGTAGCGCAGAAGCCTGTCACTCGTGTGTTTGTATTTTTTTTTATATATTTTTAAATTAAAACGTCGAATTAACAGTTAGTAGTCGGCTTATGAACCTTCATGTGATAATTTCTTTCAAACTGGATATTGGATGTCACTAGAAAAAAAACACGCTCTGTTCTTCTTAAGTAAGAAGATCAGAGCGTAAAAAAAAATTGGGTTGCGGAGGTCTGATGGCAGTCGCTTCGTGTAAAATACTGATATTCAGTTGCATCTGGTTAGACTGGAAGCCAACCCTAAAATAGTTGGGAAAAGGCTCGGAGAAAGAAGAAGATTTTTCTACCCGTGCGAAGCCGGCGGCTAGTATTTGTATATAACCAACCCGTTTTAACACTTCTTGCTTATCTATGTATCACGCGGGACATCATTTCCATCGTTGATTAAACGTCAGTGATTCGTTCACACATTTTTTTTGTTCATAAACATGTCTCACGCAAATTTATGGATGTGAATACTCAAGCGTCAGAATAACTCTTAATTTACTAGTTTTCTTTGACTCCAACTATAAAGCAAGTTGTTGCAATAAATTCAAGGCTGGCATCGATGTTGACGCCCGATAACTCTTGTTGCATTTGATTTATACCGCATCTCAGTGCAGATATCAGAGTCCCATACTGTGGTAACATTTCTCACTATTTCTCAAGGGTATCGTATGTTAAGATGAAGTATAAGTAAATGCATTTCTACGATTGGACTAGTTTTCAACCATATTTTACAGTCATACTTCCATGTGATTGTTTGTGAATAAATAGCATGAGATGTTGTTATTTTTGATATTTTAGGATTTACAAAAGGTTATTAAGATAAATATTTTTCGTGTCGTCTTACTCTGTTGAGCTCAAAATGACTGATATATAATAAATGTGTGTAATAATGTCTAATTTGTTAATAATACTTTAAAAAGCCTTGTTTATAACTACCTTTTTGCTCTAGAGGTCAAAAGCACGGCGTCTGAGCAAAAGGTCTCTAGTTCGATTCCAAAAAAAAAATTGGGTTTTACATGGGACTTTAACTAGTTAAGTATTTTGTTAGCCTTACTGTTCTTAAATTTCCTATTTATCTATAGACTGTTTTTATAGACATGTAATTTTCATATGAACCTTTTTGTAAATAAAAAAAAGAAATGAAATACAAAAAAAGGCCTTAGGTAAAAAAGAATCTGTAAACCCCTTTGTAATATCTTTAGGTCACAAGCTTTTTCAATAAATACTAAAACAATTTTGTGACTGGCTGCCAACAAATTCGACCTTTTAAAGAAGTTCTGCGCAATGAATAAATCTGATTTATTACTCTATCCCAATGGTTGAAAATACATAGCATGTCTTTAGTATCATGAACGTCGTCACAATTTCGGCTAAATCCGAGGTAGATATATCAGAATCCGGTGCGAACGGAAAAAATACTGCTTATGGAAATACGAAAATCCCGATACCGACACAAACTAGGATTACTTGTCGCAAGGTCCGAATAAATGACTCCGTAAATAGTGCTAAGGCGATTCAATTTGCTCAGAGGATCCAAACGTTACATATTTTATAAGGATTTTGATATAAGCATGGAAGAGCGTACTCCCTTTTAAAGGCCGGCAACGTGCTTGTGACTGCTCTGGTGTTGCGGGTGTCTATGGGCAGCGGAAATCGCTTACCATCAGGCGATCCGTCTGCTCGTTTGCCCCTTATCCCATAAAAAAATATCTTTCAATGCTCGTCTTTGTTTAGTATATTGTGACGCAATTTAGAAGGACAAAGATGTAATCATGCTATTCCAGGGGCTCGTGGCTAAGTAACAGTTGATCAACCGATCTACAAGGCTAAGCTGTGCTAGCCGCGGCGAGTTTGTGGATGCATGACTATTCTTAACAATTCGAGACCCGCAAAGTTCACGTAAAGCTATATAGCAAAGGAAAAAATCGACCGCGGGCAGGATTCGAACCTGCGTCTTCTGGTTAGGTACACCAGACGCTATGATCACTAAGCCACCGCGATACCTACCCGTCATGTCGAATTTTGCCTTCACATTCTGACTCTGGACTTTAAAATCTTAGCATGGAAAATACAAAAAAAAAACATATTCACATAAAGCTGTTGATCCCGGTTGTCATACAAACATCTATGCCAGTCGTTAGTGGTAGTCAGAAGCCTAAAAAGTCTGACAACCAGTCTATCCTCAGTATATCGGTATTAGGTTGCGTAAGTTTGATGGGAGTCGCTTCGCTGGTATACTGAAAGACAACCAACGTAGTTGCGAAAACGCTAGGACGATGGATACTATTAAATATAGCAAATAGTTAGTACGCACGTAGCCAAAATTGACGCGAAGAATATGCTGAGATGGTTGGGAGATGTTGAGAGAATAAATGAAAGACGATTAACAACAGGGATTTATGAGACTATGGAATCGTTGAAACAGGACATCCTAGAAAGACAAAGGTACAACCGACTTAATTGGTGAGGTCCTTCAAAAAGGTCAGGTACGTAGGTAGTGTTAACAATCACTGCGTGTGATTAAGATAGGATTCATGAAAGTTGACGGAGCAAGACAAGTATGATACCAGAATCGTAGCAAGTGGCGTTATGTAGTCTACCTAACTCTGTGGAATAATGCGTGTATTTTTTAAATTAGTTTAGTTTTAGCTAGTTTTTCCTATGACGTGTTTTCTTATCCTTTCTTTTATTGTACTGCCAAATAAGGACTCTTGTATTCTATCCTGAATACATGACTACATAGTCCCTAAATTATTTATTCAGGGTAGATTCTAGTGGATAACATTAAAATAATAAGAAAAAAAAAATAAACTACCTACTTCAACATTTTATAATATTTAATTTATTGATCTGTATGACTATATGATTTAGTAAAGAGTTTAAGTATTTTCACCTGATCATACTATTCATGTTTCACGATCACGATAGATTGGTGAGCCAAAAAATCTTCTGAAATCAATTAATTTCAATAATTTATAAGAGACCTAAGCAATTTCTGACGTCATTATGATGGATGGAAACGACCTCCAACTTTGTAGGCCTCCTACTTGAAAGAGCGACTGAATCATTGTATACCATACTATAATGAGCTATCTGTGTGTGCAGTTAGTGTTTAAATTTGCTTACGTACGATCCCCTACTGCATATGGTAAGAAGTACTTACATAATTTGCAGCCACATGCAGTTTTAAGTGATAGATTTAAATCCACCAACGTCTATATCATTAATTCACGATAATTGATCAACTTGGAGGATTCAATTATGACGTTTTCTATTATAACTATTAGACGACCGGTTTTAGCTTAAGTATTATATTACTTAAGATATGTTTACGCCTGTATTCTCCGAAAGGTTAGGCTTGGAGACTCATAGTTCAATGGTTATAGGTGCCCTGTACCTACCGTGGGCGAGCCTATTAGAAATAACGGGACACAATATCATAACCTCAAGCAGCATCGGATAATTTCATTACAGAAATCCAATAACACAGCCTGAACTGGGATGTGAACCTAG
The DNA here is from genome assembly GCA_964056405.1 of Acronicta alni. Lineage (NCBI taxonomy): Eukaryota > Metazoa > Arthropoda > Insecta > Lepidoptera > Noctuidae > Acronicta > Acronicta alni. The sequence goes on along the minus strand of OZ043927.1, from coordinate 6,019,842 downwards.
AACTTACGGTTAGGACTCGCGTTTGTGACCACTGGTATAAATAATGACATGGTTGTTTAAGCCAATGCGATAATTATAGCCAACAACTTTACTGACTAGTAAAGTCTGTTTTTCAATAATTGTCATCTAAGTATCTCATGGCATCCTGGGTTAATCTTAAATCGAGACCAAAAACTTTCTTTACCTTTTATTTTTATAAAAAAGGTCAAAACAGTTAAATTTCCTATATTGATTTTGTTCGAAATTTTCATCATAATGTTCCAAATAAACAATACACCTATCCATCATTTAAAATTGTGTATTACATTATAGTATAATTATTATGTATAGAGTATAAGTAAGGAGAACTATAATTAATATTTCCGGAAACATTACAAAGTAACGTTGAAGCAAATAAACGTATAAAGTACCTATTCATATGTATTTAATAAACCCTTTGTAGAGTGGACCTGATATTAATTATTGTGGTTGAGTACCGACGGCCACAGAGACTCCATTATTAAACTTTTAAGCATTGAAACTTCGTGGTAGTGGTAGGTACTCGCAGCCTTTAAATTTAGAATTCGATTTTTAAATTTAATTTATTTTCGGTTGTTATTTTTTTTATTGATTTAAAATAAAAACTATAAAAACTTTTGTGCACGGCACAAAACATTTATGGCGTTGATGATTTCACCGAAGCGATTTCTTCTTTCATCAGGGAAATTAAAATAAATTTGATGTAATTGTTCCACTCAGATTGATATGCTGATAATTAGGTATTTAGGTAAATGGTATTTTCTTTTATCTAGTTATTCTGCAGTTACTGTATCTTAGCAGCTGACTGTGAATTACTGGCGTCCGCACAGCGGGAATAAGTTACTATTAATGTGACGTTTTATTATGATAAACGCACTTTTTTCATTATTGTCTATGGGTAGACTAGACTATGAATAACGTTTTGTTATTAATAATCCTGCTGTTATTATCTTTGTTACGATGCGATAAGCTTGTTTTGGAAATTATTATAGGTTACACTTATAGCAGATGGCCTTTCGACTATTTTAGAGGGAACAGGCCTGTTTTTTAGCCTGTTTCTGGCAATGTTTAGAAAGAAATTTCGTCTATATATTAGTATTTGAATTTGATTAGAAATTTGTATACCCATAAGTCGATCTCACGCGATAATTTTAACAGAGGTAGTGGAAGGTAATTCCACTCAAACTGGAGCTGCAGAAAATCGAAGTGAAATAAGTAATACTGCTTTGAGCTGTGTTGTGTTCCTAACATTCATAAATTAGATTCTTGTTAATTATCGCAGTGTCGTCATGAGCCGAGCATGACAGCTAGCGTTTCCGCGCGAAAATTCAAAATTATGAATAACAAATAGTTTAAAAAATATATTTTTCGGTTTTCTAAATTTGAAATAAAAAATCTACTATCCAATACGACTTCAATATTAAGATAAATCAGTTTTCAAAAATGAATAAAGTTTCTTATTATTGCACTTGAATATAATATTATATGCGCCGGCCTAAAACGTATGAAATTCAAGGGTAAACCCACGTACGGTCTAGTCCACACTGTTCGTACACATTTAAACAGTAGGTAATTGATAAAAATTGTCTACCCGTGCGTGCCCGACCTTTGCTCAACGAAAGGTTTCAAATAATAATTTCAACCATATTTTGTTTATTTCATTTTCATAAAAGGAATGTTAATGTAGCAGTGTATGGCGGTCCCAAATAAATATTGATAGTTTGAAGAAGGATCGTGGTTGAGATAGGTACTAATGAATACTAATAATGAATATGGAATAATGATAAGTACGTAATAATGGAATACTAATACTAACAAAAATAATTTTCTAGAATAGAGTAGAATTTGTGAGAACAATCACTATGCAGGAATAAAATGTGGGTTTATATAGTTGAACACTGGCAACACACAATTTACCTACCCCAGATTACCTTTTAACTCTCTGCGGACAGAGACTAATAAGGTAAAATACGTAGAGATAATGTGTGTGAACACGTGTTTTAGTGAATAATCTGTTCCATGCCAGTTCCTAATATGACCACCTCTACCTTCTTTTTATTCTTGCCTACTTTTAATTGACTCGATTTTTAAGGTTCCGTACCCAAATGGTAAAAACGGGACCCCATTACTAAGACTCCGCTGTCCATCCGTCCGTCCGTCCGTTTGTCAACAGGCTGTATCTCATGAACCGTGATAGCTAAACAGCTGAAATTTTCACAAATGATGTATTTCTATTGTCCCTATAGCAACAAATACTAAAAACTGAATAAAATAAATATTTAAGGGGGGCTCTCATACAAATTGGTACGGAACCATACGTGCGGGAGGCCGACCCGCACTTGGCCACTTTTTTATCTCGTCGCTAATCATGACAGACCATAGTCTGTTATACATTCATAATCTGTCTTAAGCTATGGCTTAACATACGCTAGGTATTATATTAATAAAGGTTTACGACCCAAAACCAATAAAAAAATTATAGCTGCAATCAAAAAGCAGAATTAATATGCAAAAACAGCTAGTGATATTTTGTGGTTTTGTAATGGGTAGAGGGGAGAAACAGGACGGAGCGTTAAAGCAGGATTAGTAAAAGCGGTTTAATCATCCGTTTTGCTATGTAATGTATGGTTTCCACTAATTAGGCTGAATTATTGGTATTAAGTGCTTCGCTCATTCGACGCTTGTTTACACAGAGCGTTTAACAGTTCTACATACTGGGGAATTATAATGAGTAATGTTTTTAAAGGTTTCGGGTGATCGGGTATTTTGAAATAAAGCGAGTACCTAATAAAAATATTATTTGCGGTCTTTTGCACTTTCGAGTAAACTTAAGCTAGCCTTACCTACTTACGTTAAATAATTCAATGACACACAAGATAGGTCAAGTCAAAAAAGTAAAAATAATTTATTCGACAGGCTATAACTAGTATTTTTTTAACGTTATTTTTATATTTTAGATATCTCCTAAATATAAACTGCTAGTATAGTATCTACGAATCTTCTTACATTTGTTTAAGACTCTCTTGCCGGTCCTGGTGGACCTATGTGCTCTATGTGCCAATTATCTTTCGGCACATTACTGTCCCACTGCTGGACACGATACTTATTGACTACCTAACAATTTTTATCGAATTCTTGAACCAATGCAATGTTTGGAATATAAACAAAATCGAAGATCAGTCATGCATGACGTTGAAGGATACGGAATGACTCACCAAATATGATTCGTGTTGTTACAATTTAGACTTGTAACTTCTAAGAAGTACGAGTATTTTGTATGCTATAGGTAAAAAACGGAGGCCAACTTTATTACGGAGCAGTTTTATTAATTGTCATTGTTGATTTTTGCTGGCTGAATGTATTATGTACCAAGTGACATTTTAACTTGACGAAACAAAAATGAAATTATGTGGTGCAATTGCCAATTTTGAAAATAGAATAAAAATAATTTTAAATTCGATGAGTAAATAATTTTATTTTGGGAATTTTATAATATGATTGTATTATTTTTTGTATTAATTTGAATTAAAATAAATTAAATTCTAATACGCTGTTTTTTACGAGACATTTTAAATCTTTGATTTATACCTACCATGTTGTATTAATATTCTGTGGTTTTAAGATAATATTTTTGTATCCTTCATATACATGAATAATATTTTATCAGAAAGTGTAAAGTGATTAAAAAAATCCCGGTTAGTGACCACTTAGTGACGTTCTATTTGTACTTGACCTAGACTCAGATCTTTCTAGTCACACAAGTTAATGTGTTTTTTATCGTAAACTGGAAAGGACAAAAAATATAGTCGACATTTTTATTGGCAAATATATTTTGAGCGTACCTTCTTGATACAAGTATTTACTCACTTAATTTTATTTTTTGTTAAAGTAATATCATTATTTATCTAAAATATTAGTATCTACAGAGGCCAGCACATTAAGCTTCCCCAAACTGTCAAATGTCTTTGATAGATTTTCAACTTCAACAACTTTCAAATAAGAAAATTTTACAGTTTTGGATAGCTTGACCTACTGGCTTCTGTATCTACCTATTATTAATGTAAGTATCAGAGTTATGGTTTTTTATTTTTTTTGTGTTTCTTTGTTTCAGGTATGTAAACATTTCTTATATCTTACAATCATCATCCCAGAAGTAGTAATCTCCAGGGTAAGTAAATCTCCTTAATTTTGAGGTATTATGAAATAAAATCGTCGATTGCTTTGTGATAAAACGAATCGGGTAAAACTGCCATACTTTTTTTTCTCTCTAAGACTACATTTTACTACTTTAATACCATCACGAATATATCCTCGAAGGCTTAAGTAAAGGTGTACACCCACAATTCGCCGGTATATTTAAGTCTCAGGTAATAGTGGGCGAACCATTACCATTAACCTGCTACTGAAAAATAACTGCTACTCCTAATTTCATAGACCTTTTTCATTCCCAGGTGGACACCTGGGAATTAAACCCAGCAGGACCTTAAGCGTAGCAATACGCTAATGAAATTTCACAGAGATGGGATAGGAAAGCGGACTTCCCTAGGATAGGACTTAATAGTCGAGACAAAGTAAGGGTTCGGGAAGAATACGTTAGTTCCCGGAGCCTCCCAAAATTGTGCTGAAGAGGGCATCGGGAGGGTTTTAGTGCCGTAAAATCCCATACACCCTGGCCTTCTGTCCTAGCAGGTTTCCATGATGAAATCCATAACTTTAAATGTTATGAATTTAACAATTTCAGAACTTTTATAGACCAAACGACAATTTGAATATTGTCGTTTGGTCTATTCACTCGTCAGCACTTCTTAAGAGGAAAGTCTATAATTACGCACAGAAATGTGGCCGTAGCAGATAAGGGAAATTTGACGTCAAATGCTTGTTCAAATTACGTCAATCACGTAAGGGTTAAGGGCTTAATCAGACCTGCGTGACGCATACCAAATACCTACGTAGGTACACACGCCAAAGTAGCAATATATATATAATAGTAAAGTACGCAAGCAAATAATATCGATATCAATGTCTCGCAAGTTCTTGATAATATCGACCAGGTGTCAAACTTGGACACATGCTTTTTTTTTAACTCAACTACCAGAGGCCATACCACAACGTGTTAATGCGATCATTTTTAGCTTGTGAGAAAGGGACGGCGCTATTTAATTTATAGAGCGACGTTCCTCTCTCTCCATCGGAACACGATCGCAGTAACACGTTGTGGTACGGCCACAGTAATTGAATTTGAAAGTATATTTAGTTCTTTTTACCTTCTTATGAGGTTCTTTTTGAATAAAAAATGTCTTTAACGTAGTAATTATTTACATATTATGGATGTTTGAAACTCTGTTATAATATAAATGAATCTCTCTCTCTTACGCTCTCTTTTACTCACTGTACCTACCTGTATTTAACTATTTGTACTTATATGAAGAGTTAATATGCTTCGGTAAGTTTATTAAGTAATGTTTATAAGAACATAAATTTTACTGCAATTTTAGTGCCATCGTGAATTGGTTGTAAATAATTATTTATAGGTAGGTATGTAAATTAGTGTCAGAGGTGTCTATGTGTTTACTAATCTGTCATCCTATAGAATTCACTACCTACTAGAGATATTGATATGTTAGTTGGTGTTGGGACAATACCTAGAAAAATATATAGGCATACTTTTACTCACGTCTAATTCACTTATGAAAGAAAGAAAAAAAACAGATTTATTGCCACAGCATGGACGTACAAAATAATATTAAAAGAATTAAAAAAACATCGACAATACTAGCTGAAGTAGAACAAAAATAAAATCAAATAAATGAAAACACAGAGTTGGACGTCATAAGGGTAAGCAAATATTACAGAATGCTACTTTTTACGATACGATTGCATATCTCTCCCTTTTACTACCTTACTCTTCGTTCGACTGTACCTATCTAAAAAGTTTCTCTTATATTATTGAGCCAATGGGCTCCTGGCGTTAATTTCTAAAATTAAGAGGAAGATAGTTATTTGTGATAATATTTTAGATCTTATCACAAATAAATAACACGTAATAATGATGTTATAGAAACAGTTGCCACATCATTTTAGAAAAAAGAACGCTGAGGCAATTCAAATTCGTTCATTAAGATTCTTAAAAAAAACTCAACATGTAACTTAAACTGTGCTATTACGTCATTACTTTCCGAACATACCCACCTATTATCTAGCGTCCGTTGTGTCTTGAGCTCTGACATTTAGAAAATCAAAGTCATTTGATTGCGTGTTACGGTAATGGTAGCGACGACACAGGTCACGCTGTTCTGGTCGGTTTCTTCGAACTAATGTGGTTCAAATAGTTGTTCCTAGAACCGTGTGCCTGATAAATTGACTCGTCCGTCGAGCTCCGACGCACCTTTGATAGTACGCTCCCTCGATAGATGGGTGTGCTCTACATTTACGAGATAGAGCACGCATTTTTTATTATGAAAACTTGGTAATAATGTGTTAAATATTATTATATTTTGCAATAATTATTCATAGAATCCGTTTCATCCTTCGAACTAGTCTAACCAGTGGGACTAGTCTAACCAGATGCGGCTGAATATCAGTATACTACACAAAGCGACGGCCATCCACCCAATTTTCTGGGTAATATCGATATCCCGACTGGTTGTCACAATTATTAAGTTTCTACCACTAACAACTGTCTGACAACCGAGACCAACGGCTGTACGTGTTCTACACCCATCCACAGACTGACCGCGGCTAGCAAAGCACAGTTCACCGGTATGTTTCGGTCTCATGTAATAGGGGGCGAGTCTATTGCCATTTCAACCAGACTTTATCACAGACCAGATAAACTCCGAATAGCTATTGAGAATTACATTAACTCAAAACTAGAAAACTCAATCGCACATCCAAGGTTTGTTTGGACGCGCGTCTCAAAGTCTACAAATTATTGTAGTTAGTTTTAATCACCACCGTGTGTAACATAAATTATGGAAAAAGTATAATAATAAGAATAAATTGACCGTTTAATGAAATGAAATAGGTACTAATTAATATCAATAAGGATAAATGTCTCATTGATCGCACGGCTCTAGGGCGGTAAGTCCTGGTTTAATTCCCACTGGTAAGGCAGTGTTATTTTTTAAATAGTTGTTCTATTAAATTTTGAGTAGTAGCTCGGTATTCGGATTTGTGTGGGGGTATACAGAAGTACATTTCTGCTTAACCCATCGGGGATACACTTCTTTATTTATGCAATGAGCACTAGCTCATGTTCCTGTGCTGGTCGCCCATCGCCTTCTTCGCGCTCACCGCCTTTTTCGGCGTGCAGCTTGTGTCGCTCGAGGAAGCCAAATGTATATAGTAAATTGTACTAGGATGTTCTCTACACACACATACACCCAGACCCGAAAGAATAAACTGTAGGGCATTCTATACACATATTTGATTAGTGCGGGAATTGATCCCGTGACCTGTAGCGCAGATATTGATTACTCATCCGGGACAACAAACAACATCTACGTCTAGACATAGAATGCATTATAAATAATTAACCGCCACATGGTTTGATATGTAGGGCAGCTAACAAAACCTGTGTTTTGACACATATTGTGTGATACATTCATAATCTTTGTCAAAACACAAACCTGTCTAACTAACTCTTTTGTTTTACTCATTATTTTTTCCAACACGTTGTTAAGTATATATTGTGACTTCCTAGATATTGATACTAAACACCTGCGTTTTGACACATATTGCGTAATACATTATCTTTGTCAAAATTCAGATGTCGTTAGCTGCCTGTATAGTATACCTAACTCTTTTGTCGACTTTATAGCGTTTTTACTCGAACATGTTATTTCTAAGTTTAAAGTAATTTTATGGCGCGTTTCTGGTTATTGATACCAACCACCTGCGTTTTGACACATTGCGTGATACATTATCTTTGTCAAAATACAGAAGTCGTTAGCTGCCTGTATACCTAACTCTTTTGTCGACTGTAAACAACGTGTTCGAGTAAAAACGCTATTATTCGACACACGTTGTTTCTAAGCTTAAGTAATTTTATGGTGCGTTCCTGGTTATTGACACCAACAGGTGCAACCATCAAATCAGTTAATAGCCCTCGGTATCGGGTTCGGCAGTAAAACGGGTGCCTTATCGACCCATGATCTTGTATTCATTCTATTAGTCTTAATTATGTTTATATTCTGGTTAAGCTTCGACCAAAGTGTGCTATAAATCGTATTGGTTTTTATTTACATTAGCAGCATGTAATTGGATAGACAAATTAATAAATTATGCGCAGTTCAAGTTATCTGTCATCTTGTGTATAATCGTAACTTTTTTACTTGGACGTTGATTAGTTGCGTCCATAGATAATTAGAAATATTATGGATAAATTGAAGATTTTGTGTAGAAGACGTTGCGTTCAAATAAAATATTCTTAGAATAGTTTAACCAGTATCGATTTGATTTTTTCATATTTACCATGACGAAGGCACTAGGATTAATTATTCTTGCAGAGACACATTACATATATGATCTATTACAATAATTAAATACAAGTCTTGTGCAAACAAAAGTTATTTAAATTATAATTTGTTAATACAATAATAAATTAACACTTGAAAAACTTACAGGAAAAACCAAAAAGATTTAAATACCCAGACTTCTAATTAATATTCATAACACATCAGATAAATTCAAAATTATGACATCACACAGGTATTAAAATGCATCCTTATACGTCTTCTGGGAATATTACAAAAACAAAATGTAGTCATCGATTGTTTTCGGAAATATCCGGTTCAGAATACAGAATTTCATTTGACTATAATGATCTGCGTACTGAGAAATGATTTTAAATCGCAAGGAACAGGAGATTAAGCAGATACATCAATGTCATTGCAAAGATTCTTGGAGAAGGATTACTGTTATAACCTGTTAGTTTAAGAGTAATAGCTCAGCTGACTCAGAGGAACGTTTTCTGTGAGTTGATTCATCCGCAGCAGGGTCAAATTTTATGGGCTAAGTGTTCCACGACTTAAGGCGATACAATGACAATTTTCTATTTCGGCGAAATGATTACGTGATCCATGTGAATTATCAACTTTTTTTCTAATGCTTTGTAATTTGTAACCCAAAGATGTTAGATATTATCCTGACCATTGTTGAATTACTGGCCCAATGTTGATCGAATAACAAAACATGCTGAAATAAAAAAAATAACAGAATCAATCGTGTTCTTTGTCAAAGTAGATGTTATACTTAATTACGAAGTACCTACTAATTACCTCTAAAAGTTGTGTGTAATTTACCTACTTATACAATTAAAATTACTACAACACTTTACCTACCTCACTATGTTCTTCCCTTGTATAAGTTTTGTTTCTACTCATTTATTAAAGCATAAATAATATTGTAGGGCGTGAGTCCTATTAGGAAAATCACCAGGAAAATTCAAAGGTTAAATCATTAGCTGATGGGGTCATAAAAATAGGACAACTGGATACGGGACCGACTTCATGCTGTGTAACAACATTAAAAAAGTAGGTAGAGTAATTTGTGTTTAACGAACTCTTCAGGGACTTATTATGTACGAGTTACGACGTGGTTAATTGGCAAACAGTGCTCTGTACTATTATCACATGCTGGTATAGTGTACTTACAGGTTATGTTTATTAATAATATTTACTTATCATACATAACCATTGTATCGCAGTTTTCATAATAATATAAATACCAAGAACTTTTTAAAAAAAAAAAAAGGTTTTACTACATCTATACTATAATGTAATATAGCAGAAGTGTTTTTTGGTGGTTTGTTTGTTTGAACGCAAATCTCTGAAACTACCAAATATGTAGTTTTACCTTGCACATCGGTTGATCAGCGTAGTTAATTACTTAGCAACGAGCTACTCGTTTGATGACAGCTGTCACTGTCAAAAAGACTGTCACTGTCATCAAAATTACGTTACTAATCCACATTATAATATATTTTTTAAATGTTTACATTATACCTATGATAATATACCATAAACATATTTTTTCTATGACTAACGTAATGTTTGCAATATTAGGTACTTAGGTATCTTATTTGAACTTTAGTTTTTAATAGTGTTATCGGTCATGACGTGCAGAAATTCTTCGTGACTAATAACAGTATCATAAAGGTATTGGCAGTTAGTTTGATTCATTTGTATAAATTAATCATACATTAGAAAGAAAAAAATAATAAAACGAACAGACTAGGGACCCTGCCGTAAGGATGAAAAATGGATTCTGCTAAAAAATACATTCTATGACTAGAATAAAATTTGAAAGGTGAATTGTCGGATTTATTATCATGAGGTTGTGTATCGGGATCGGTATCAGTGGGTTCGATTCCCACAGGGGACAAATATTTATGTGATGAATATAACTGTTTGTGTTTGTATGGGTGTTTCCTTTGTATGTATTTAAAAAAAAGTATAAAAGTATTATATCCATTGTCTAGTATACATAGTACAGAGGCCAGCACATCAAGCTACCACAATCTGTCAAATTTATTTTATTGATTTTCATCTTTAACACAATAAGGTTCATATTCAATTGGGAGACTGACAGTTTTAGATAGCTTGACCTGCTGGCGTCTGTACCTATAAGGTCTGCTTAGTTTGGGACTAGATGGTGCTCTGTAAAATTGTTCAAAAATATTTATATTTATAATAAGTATAGTATTAATTTATAGCATAAGCATTGATAGCCTAGTGGTGTGACCATTGGACTGCCAAGTCGAAGGTCTCGAGTTCGAACAAGGCACGCACCTGTGACTTTTCGAATTCATGTGCGTATTAATAATTAATTATCACTCGCTTAAACGGTGAAGGAAAACATCGTGAGGAAACCTGCATACCTTAGAGATTTTTCTCGACGGTTTGTGAAGTCTGCCAACCCGCACTAAGCCAGCGTGGTGGACTATAGCCTAATCCCTCTCAATATGAGAGGAGACCCGTGCCCAGCAGTGGGACAGTATATGGGTTGATGATGATGACTAATTTATACCATGTAACTTTCGAAAAGTAGAATATTTTAGTTATAATTATGTTTATTCCGCAAATCCTCAGATTCCCAATCCGTTCATTACGTCGCCAATAAAAGAGATTAAAAACGCCGCCATGAAATAATACTCATTGCTCCTATAAAATATCCAGCGCTTTATTAACCAATAAAACGAATTTATTTGTATTTCCATTCGGGCTAACTCCTCAAAATACCGATCGTTAATGCGTTCAATCATAAAAGGTAATGACAGAATATAGGATGAAACTTGAGGCAATTACGTAAAGAGATAATGTACGGTCGTGAAAACAATGCTGAGGAAGATTTATATCTTTTAATGTTTAGCAATCACTTGGATAAGATTACGGAAATACTGGTTTCGACATTTTATTGTTATATCACAATAGAGTTGAGTACGTTAAGTGTACTATGAGTTTCATGGAGTTGTTTTGGCTTAGCGTTGCAAGGGTTAGATAAAATAACAAGCTTATTACTTGCTTAGTTTGCGTCTTAAATACAATTCTAAAGAATATCTTGAGCTGAACCTAGATAGAAACTAGATAAGTGGAATGATAAACCATTATTAATTCTTAGAAAAGTGACACTTGACAGTGACATTTTCGTAAAATTTCGGAGATCTAGAGAAAATCCGTGTTTTGGGTTGAGAAAAGACTTTATTGATTGTGATTTTGATAAACAGTCCTTTTCGTAATGTTGATGTTATTCGGGATTTTCCTTGAGCATTGTCTGATGAGTTATAAATAGTCAAAGCTAATGTAAGAATATTTTTTATTCATTTCTATTTCCTAGAAACACTTACGGAATGACGATATTTATTCTCGCCAAAAAGGTTATATTCATTATTTAATTTATAGGTATTCCCACAGTCTTGTTATTTTTGGGTACGAGACCCTATTTTGCCGGGATACAAGTATTTACTTACATTCGTAAATATGTCTGAATCATAAATGAAAAAGTTATAGTATATCAGTATATCGCAGTTTTTAAAGGCCTTCATGAGTTATGTTTGAAATATTAATTCATTCATAGTTGTAGAAAGAAGTAGGCTGATTAGTCTTGAAAGAATGTCCAGGAATTGTTAAAATGATATCTAATTAAATAATAATTTTAAAGTTATTTAGAAAACGAAAAAATCGACCGCGGGCAGGATTCGAACCTGCGTCTTCTGGTTAGGTATACGAAACGCTATGACCACTAAGCCACCGCGATACCTACCCGTCATGCATCAAAAAATCTTAGCATGGAAAATGCCAAAAATATACAAAAAAGACAGTTAGAAGGTAAGGTGGCATCGTTCGACATTGAACTAACTGTAAAGTAAGTTGTGTCGGTTGAAAAGCAAAAAAAAAATTGCATTTTCAATAGGTGTTACTGACGTCACCATAAAGACGTAAATTCAGTATGTGAAGGAAAAATTCGACATGACGGGTAGGTATCGCGGTGGCTTAGTGGTCATAGCGTCTGGTGTACCTAACCAGAAGACGCAGGTTCGAATCCTGCCCGCGGTCGAATTTTTCCTTTTCTAAATAACTTTAAAATCTTAGCATGGAAAATGCCAAAAATATACAAAAAAGATTAATAATAATTATTATAAATTTATGTATTTTCCTATCACAACAGTTACCATACATGCTATAAGAATAATAAATTTACCATATCTAAAGCTAACTTTGTAAGAGACTGGTGCTGATGTAGGTTTGTGCTAGGCACACCCTGTATGGTCACCAGGACCCACAGTTAATTAATAGATACTTAAAAATATAAGTGAATTAATAGTAGTGTACGTTACTGTATGTAATGCATTTTGATATATGATATATTTTTATTGATTGTCTACCCGTGACGCTGTACAGAAACGTCGGGATTAATAATATCAATATAATGCGATAAAATCCGTAAAAAATAGTTTTATTTCAACGATTCATACAGTTTATGATAAATTATGTGCTAGTCATTGAAGACACTAAGTATTTTTGTAAATTTACAAATTATCTTATTGCGAATATGCAAACCACCGATTTCATGGCAGTGTACATGATATATGAAGGAAGGAAACAAGTACCTTAGATCATAGAAAGTAGGGAGTTTATGTTCAAATGTATGCACGCGTAAGTAAATAAATATAAAAAGTACACAGTGCGCCGGTATGTTTAGGTCACGTGTCATAGGGTGTGATGCCATAATTTTATAGAAAAACCCAACAACACTACTCAACTTGGGAGTTGAACCCAGGACTCCAGTGTATCAGTCCCGCTTACGACTCCTAGACCAATGAGGTAGTTATCTAATAGTACACCATGACGGACGACAGCTGGTATTCTATGCAGACATTAATATGCATTATGCATTACACAAAACATGACAGTCCACAGCCCTCATATGGGGAGTCCTTGTGGACTCCTATATATATATATATATATTTTCTAATTCCACATATGGGCTGTAGTAAAAAATACCCCCTCCCTAAAAAATACCTCTAATGCTGATAAACTAACATTAATCACCATACAATACTCAATTTTATCGAAACATCTACAATCTAGGATTTAGGAGATACTTTATACACTAGACTGTAAATCTGATAAGGTATAGTTTGCCGGTTATTTTCTAGCATATTCAAGCGTGGCGTGTTGCCTCGCCATATCTCCATTGCTTCTCTACTCCGTGTGCTCGGGGCACGCGAGCTAACACAATTAGCGCTAATGGAACGACTTGTTTGTTTGTTCTTACAACTAACGCCAAAACATCGCCATAAGTTGTTCTCTGACTTAAATTTCTTGCGGAACCTTTTTAAAGTCTTACACGGTTTTGTTCTTGTTTATGGGTTTCACCTGTGTTTTCTGAGCTCATTTGCTTTTGAAGAGTATTTAATGGGTTTTGAATTGAATCTTGTGTTTATTTTGTGCTTTTTAATTTACCCAATTTAACAGTGGCTTGACTTACGTATCGCCTATCATCATCATATCAGCCACAAGGGGTTCACTGCTGAATAAAGGCCATAAAATTCCATAAGGATCTTTTTTTACATACATGCACTTAGGCCGTTTTCCTATCCGGATAGAAGGATAGAAACTAACACTTAATTCTAATATGTAATATTTTTACCTAATATTTTTTATCAGTTTACCTTAATAAATCTTATTGCGTCATTCTGGAAAATCTCATAAATTATACCTATAATAATCTGCTGATTAATGATCCTGAGTTTGCGTAGACATCCATATTCAATGTCAATATCGATGTGAGTTAGTTTTTGTAGTCCCTTCTATTGATTTAGGTAACTTTGGACTCGCTCCCTTATTTGGTGTATCTAGGGTTATTTTTCAGGGCGGTCCTGGCCCCTGAGTAGAGTCAACACCCAATGTAGTCAGTGAGTAGATACGGTGTGAAATGGTGGAGTCAACTGTATAAGAGTTGACTGTTGTTGTTGTTGTTAATAATAATTTGATTTAAATGATTTTTGTGTGGAGTTATTTAGTATCTGTCCTATAATTTCGAATCGTTAAACCAACATTCTGGGGTGGGCACTAGACCATAGTGGGGTGCCCATGCCCCCCCCTTTTACAGGCCTATGCTGAACATCATCATGTTAAAAAAGAAACCATAATTAATTTAAGGTTGTCGACAACGGATGCTAAAATATATGTAACGGTAATACCAGAAGTTTCATGTTCCAAATGAAAGTAAATTGAAAGTCCTACAAAAAATTTCGATACTGGCCACTACTTACAGGGTGTCCTACTTGTACAGTATAATGTGAATACATCTTGATGAAATGATTTTGTTAGAATAAAAAAATATATAAAATTATATATATTACAAAATATAAATTATAGCTTTGTTATGTCCTGCCTAATAGGCATACAATAATTATTACAATGTTTAATAAAACCTTACCTTAACCACTTTTACCTATTTGTACTAAATAGTCCCCAGCTGGCTCTTTTAGTTTCTAAGTGTGTACATAAATAAATAAATAAAACACTTTTCTAAATTTAGAACAGACCATTACTTTTCACACAAAGGCCCATTTTGAACACTTATTATATTACGAATCTAAGAAATCTTGGATCGTGTAGTATCTACGCATTGTTAATTAAAAATTAACGTATTTTTTTTAAATACTTAGTGATAGTTACTTGGTGCTCAAAATGTCTACCTACTCAAAACCTTAAACGGTTTTAACTCTAAAATGGGTAGGTCGTTTTCAAGAGGTATTTTTGAAAGTAATAGAATTTTAATATTATAATAACCTTTCATCCATTTAGGCAGGTGACACCCTGTATATTTTTGTACACTTAATTTTCGGCCCGATATACAAATTAAGTCAAATTGATAAGACTTGTTTTTAAGTGGTACAGTAGTTGTTATCGAATGGAATAAAGACAGTAATTACGAAAAGTATTTTTAAATTGTAAATTGGCAATCCGTTATTCAGGTTCTACTTTCAAAGATTTTAGGATAACTGTATCTTTTAAAGCTTAATATTTATTAATGTAATAACAACTAGTCAAAACTTGAAGAGATTATTTAACCATAATAGATAAAGGTTATCTCAATTTTTTGGTTTTCTGAGCTAAAATCATCTTTCAGTATTTAATAGGCATGTCCAGACTCAACTAGCTAACTGGATAAACCAAGAAGAAGAGAGAGAGAGAGAGAAAGAATATTAATCCATTAAATATGAACGCCATAATAAAAATATTGATCTAAGAGCTGGCATGTCTGACGTTGTGACGTCAGACATGCCAGCTCAGCGTCAGCTCAGCGTCAGACATAACACCAATGAATGTTACCAACAACAACATAAATATCGTAAATGTTAATGCTATTAAGTTCATCAACTTACAAACTACAAAACTGTGACTCATTTACTTACTGAAAAAGTTATCTAATATTTCCCGGGACATCCATACTCCGTTTATATTATAAATGTGAAAGTAAATCTGTCTGCCTGTTAAATATAACGGGCAGGCAAAGTTACTTACTGCTGAACCAATTTTGATGAAATTTGGTATAGGTACTTAGAGATAAATTGGACCTTGGAGAAGGACATAGCTACCTTTTGGCTCAAAAAGAACGTTGCGATAAGAGTGAAAATATTTCGCGGGAATAATAATAATAGACACTAAGAATCTATACAGAAGTATTGGTAACGAAAACTTAAAAAATAATTTTAATTTAATTTCTAAATAACTTAAAAAATAATGTTAGTATGAGGAAGGATAGGAAATAGGGATTGGATAGGAAGGATTATTATAGAATAATCCTTCCTATCCAATAGGATAGGAAGGATTATTAAAAAAAAAGATAATATTAGTAGGAAGTAGAATACTACTTCCTCCTAATATTATCTTTTTTTTTTCCAAAATAAAAAATATGAGAAAGTAACCCACCGGGTTCACTATTTTTTATATTTTCTATGTGAAAGTTTGTGAGGATGAATGAATGGATGTTTGTTATCTACTCTTTCATGTTAAAACTTCTGAACGGATTTTGTGATGAAACTTTACAGTATTATTATGTATACATCAGAATAACATACAGGCCATAATTTATAACGATTTTGAGTTAATTAGCCAAATTAGAACAATAATTAGAATTAACTTTTCCACGCGGACGAAGTCGCGGGCAAAAGCTATAGTCTTATACAAAGATTTGGAACCGAGGACACTAACCGCGTAGTATGTTATACGTAGATGTAGCTATAATAGGTGCGGTAATAAATATCGTTACAAATTCCTTATTCAAAAGTGTGGTCATTTTCCGAACAAATTGCTTGTTCTAGCTGTTGCCTCTTAGTTTGAACACTGTGTTTGTTCGCGTCAGCAAACATTGTAGGTATTATGTTTGCAGTGTGTGCCAAACTGGCTCCCATGCTGACTTCTTACAAAATTATTTCATTACCAGTCTGACGTTTATATCACAAACATTTGACATAATCTACATACATAAACATCATCATAGCATCACGCCTATAATCCCCGAAGGGTTAGGCAGAATTGTACTAATGTACACCCACAGTTTACCGGTATGTGTAGGTGCCATGTAATAGCTTATTGCCATTAACCGGGCACAATTCCAAATTCCGAGCAGCTACTGAGAATTTTATGAAAAAAATCAATAATACTCCTAAGAATCGATCCTAGGACCTCTAGTGTATCAATCGCTTTTACGACCACTGGGCTAATGAGCCAGTTCACTACTAAACTAAAATAGTAATAAAACACAGTACTTATACCTGAAACATCGGTAATTAAAAAATAAAGAGGATTTATACCTAACTTGAAATTATTGCGATGTATTTCCGTTTTGAGCTATCCTGAATACTAGTGTTAATCCCAAATGGTAAATTCCATAAATTGGCGACATAGCATTTGAAAATCAGAACATTACACGCTTGGGAGCAAATTTGCAATATCCCAATATCATGTTTCCTTCTGCCCAGGGCTATATGACTTAGTTTGCCTATACCAGACTTTTGCCGTTTGAAATAAAATGGCAGCAACAATTTTTTATAAATTTTAATTTATTTTATTTTATTCACTTTTGTGAGTGACATAGCTCATAATATCTAATTGAGTATTCAACAAGTTATATAATATACTTATTTTCAAAATAATATTCAAATAAAATAATACAACTATAAACATTATATTTAATACAAATGTTTGATATTGGAGATGACATAAACCGATAGATTTTAATTAGATAAGACTTAACTTAACTTATACCCTCATATGGTAAATGTGCTGAAGCTGAACCATATTGTTTTTAATCATTTGTATGTACACAATGTTATGTACACATTTATGTACCTAAATAAATTAATTTCACTTTATTTTATATCGGCGAAAGGTACCATATGCATTTCGGAAAGCAATAGGTCGCCGTGGGTACAAATATTATACATAATAGCGGGATTGGCAAAGTGGCTCAGTGATCGTCTTCTGCGGTCATGGATACGATTCCTGTGCAAAAAAAGAGTCAGGGTATTTGTGTATATGAGAATTTGTGTTTGTCAACGCTCTTATTATACAGGTAAGTACTTAAATCTTAGCGTCGGCCACCGATTTTTTTTAAACAGTCGTCTGCGCGTCCCTTATTAATATCAATAATGTTAACAGTAACAAAACATCATACTAAACTTGTTGGGCTACTTGTAAGGCTCAATTCACACCGAGGTAGCTCCGTCAGTGTCCGCATGGTCCTTTCGAGCTTCTCAAGCGATTATAGTATTATTGTAATGGAGATAAAGTTTAAAATCGAGCCAACATTTTGACTCTGGCTTCGCTGCCGGTCGCTGTGAATTGAGCCTAAAGAAACAACAATCATCCAAACATTGTCACAGTAGTTCCATTCATGAACAAGCGCGGACCGAACGAAGGCGTTGCATACATTTTGAAAATACTCTAATGCTACTAAACAACAATAAAATATGTACTAAAGTACAATACCACTGACTTATTTGACGTTCATAAGGCCCTAAAATGAATAAATGATATCTAATTTAAATATCAATTGACTGCAGTTGAATATGAAATAAAAATACTGGAATCTTATGTGTATTAATGTTGAGTTCACAGTGCGTACGATAAATTGTGTATTGATGTTGAACAGTAAAGTTTACGTCAAAGGATATCATATTAGGTTATTATTGGTTCATAGAGGCTTTGTGTTCTATAAATGATAATAGTTTCAAAGTTTGTTTTATGAGTATCCTAACGGTACAGTGTGTTAACTTTCATTTAGCTTTAGGTAAGGTTTACGTACCTTACGTACTTATTTAAGAACGTGTGCTTTTTACGATTTAAACTGGGATTATAACTACCTATTTCGAAGGTCGTTAACGCGTCAGTGACTCCTCAGATGATGCAGTGTTATCGCGGTGGTAATTCTTACCTACGAGTACCATCGGGTCAATGTAAATCGCTTTTTTATACTACTAAGGAGGCAAACAAGCATACGGCCCACCTGATAGTAAGCGGTTACCGTAGCCTATACAGGCTTGCAATACCAGGGGTGTCACTTGCCCTATGCCGATCCTGTAAAACGAAAGAGCAATCGTTGGGTTGGCAGTATAGGGGTCAAACTGCCTCCACTGCCAACACAACGTTTCCTCGTGGAGCACGCTTGTTCGCATGCCCCTTAAATTCTAAAGAAATACTCTTTTAAATGTCTTTTTGGTATCTTCTAAAAAGATATATATACATTGAACTAAAACTACTTTTTACGGATTTTATCGCGTATATTGATGTTATTAATCCCGACGTTTCGGACCCTTTACAGCGTCCATGGTCACGGGTAGACTGACACAGTCTACCCGTGACTAAATATTGAAATAAAGTAGTTTTATTTCAATGTATAATATTCGCGTAAATGTCAGAAATCAATAAGATATATATATATATATCTTATATATCTTTGGTATCTTCTTCCTTCATTAATGAACAAAGAAAAATTTGATCTGATGCAGGTTTCGAACCATAGTCTGCCCGTGATGAGTGTGATTTTTAGTCTGTACGAATCGAGAAACATATCCTATCACCTCTTCAAGTGGCACAAGATCCATGAGAATTTTTCGTACTTCAAAACAAAAGGTTTCAAACCATCCATCTTTTCGATTAAGATGAGATACAGATAATTTACTTTGCAAATATGGGTACAGTACATGATGACATAAAGAAGAGAATACAAGTTCAGCCATATTTTGACGACGTCTGTGATCTAGTGGTTCGAGTACCGAACTGCTGATCATGGGGTCGTGGGTTCGATTCCCACAGGATACAAATATTTGTGTGGGTAAAACATGAGTATTTGTGTTTGTCTGGGTGTTTCTTATGTATTATTTGAAGTTATTAAAAAAAAAAGGTATATATTGTCTAGTATTATACCCATAGTACAAGCTCTGCTTAGTTTGGGACTAGATGGTGTTATGTGAAATGTCCCAAAAAAGAAAAAAAATATACATTTTAATATATTACCAGTAGGCATGCAAAAAATACAAAATAAACTAATCTAAGGTATAGGCACAATTAGGTAGCATTTCAAGTGGGTTACCATAACCTTTCATTAAAAAAATAGGTTATGCCTTATCTGCTAAAAAATACAAATAAGCTAACAAGACTGCCCGTGATGTCGAATTCCTCTTCCATATCCTACGAAAATTTGTATAATCTACTTTCAACGGAGTCCTGTGAACTATATAATCACATTTACTGTTACAAAATCAATATATCCTTGTGTAGTCTCAAGTGTTGTCACTTATCCATTTTGCTCCAGTATCGCGTCGATATCCAGACAATTGCATTATCTTCGATTTTATCTACTCGGAGCTGTTATATTATGTCTGAAGAGCTTCGAGATAGCAGTCTGAGGGTAAACCTTATTAGTGGAGAGGTTTTGACAGTATGCTCGATACATTAACAGACACTTTCTTGTGTAATTAAAATTTAACAATTCGGATTGAGGAAATTAGTGATGTTGATAATCGATTACTAATCGATTATCAAAGGCCAGCATATCAAGCTACCACAATCTGTCAAATTTCTTTGATTGATTTTCAACTTTAATACAAAACAATTAGTTTCATATACAATTGGATAAGGTTAGTTTGACCTGCTGGCGCGTGCATACACTGACATTTAGACTCGGGACATAGGGTACATATACCTCCTTTTTTGTGATGCAGAAACTTCTCATTAATTCAATGGGGTAGGTGGCAGGGTATGTCAGGCTCGTACCAACTAAAACTTCAAACTGCTTTCACTGATCGATTAAATGCTAAAGCCTATGAGTGCAATCTTCAACCTAGATCAAAGTGGGGACCAGACGGCGACTATCTATAGCGTAGGTGTGGCGAAGGCGACTAAAGGATTCTATCAGATGAATGGTAACATCCACCTGTAGGATCTACGTTGATAAACAGTTGCGTAGGTTAGTGCACCGCCACGTTTAGCTGAGTCTCAGACTTGCATTCGTATTGATAAATCAGTATTTATCAATACGAATTTAGGAGACTAGTGATTCGCCCCAGATTCGCAAGCTATGTCCATAAATTATTTAAGGGAAGGCCCTTAAAACCTATAGGTTAGATATAATTTATAACCTCCTTAGATGATCACTCTTTCTATTGGTGAAAATCTGTACATTTGTTTCTGAGATTAGCTCGAGCAAACACAAAAGCAGCGCAGCGGGGACCTGAATTTATAATATGTGCCTACTATAGCTATAGTGATAGCCTAGTGGTCTCGAAGGTCTCGAGTTGGAATCCAAGGCACGCACCTGACTTTTCGAAATCATGTGCGTATTCATAATTGATTATCACGCGCTTAAAAACATCGTGAGGAAACCTGCATGCCTTAGAGGTTATCTCGACAACGTGTGAAGTCTGCCAACCCGCATTAGGTCAGCGTGGTGGACTATAGCCTCATCCCTCTCATTATGTGAGAGGAGATCCGTGTCCAGCAGTGGAATAGTATATGGGTTGATGATGACAGTGATAGTGAAAGTGATGATGATAGCAACGTCTTCTAGATAATTTTTTGAGAATCTTGAGATTTAAGAACTTATTTCAATTTTGTTTTGTTTAGATACATGATGCTAATGCTATGTATGGCGTATGACCATGACGATTCCTCAAATAAGTACATATTTGTACATTGTACAATGTGGATACAAAAAAATAAATTAATCCGTCCATTAAACCATACTGGTGGCCAGATAAAAAAAGGAAAGGAAGCAACAGCTTTTACTTACAATAGAAATAAAAAAAAAACACACTTTAATACTCTCATTCATATTTAGAATTGGAAGACTAATTCAATTTGTGAATCGATAATTGTAGTGGTTTGTAAAGGGGATTCCGACGGGCTGGTAAAAATTCTTAATCTATCTTGAAAATGATTAATGAATTCCCGTTGGCTCAGCGTTCCACAGTTTGTACTTATTTATTTGATTATACCCTAATCTCCAATCTTTCGTGAAATTTTTCCCGCCCCTCGGTCTAAGTAATTAATTATGTTATTTGGGTATTATTGGAAGATGGGGAGGTCTTTTTGTGAAGCGCTAATTTGTTTGAATTACGATAATATGAGTGTCACTTTTACTTTTTAAGTAGTTAGAGCTTTAAGTAATGAAATTGAATAAGTATGCTATTGTTATATTTACCTATGTTATACTTTTATTCTTTCCATTATTAATCCAAATAACCCGATGTTTTAAATACTCTTAATTTTCGGCATAAGCGCCTTCCGTTAGTTGGTCTCATTAAGATTCAGCAGCGATAAATTGTCCGTTAAAAGGCGGACCGCGTTTAGGCACCCCCAATCAAAACGTTAAACCGTTTTAAACCAAGAGGACGATGGATTGAAAAGGACACTGCATATGGAATACGTGTTGACTGTGCAAACATCAGATGGGAAATGAAATGAAACGAACGAGTTACGAGTTCCCGAGTGTCAACCCTGCGTTAGGGTTGACACTCGTTACTGTGTGGTTTCAAATGACACAAAATAAACATATTTTTCTTTTTACTAGAATGCAATATGATCGAAATTTTCCAAATTACAATAAAATTTTCTTCCTGTTGGTTACCTTTATCCGATTATTTTAATAATATACCAGTCTCTAATCTTTAACATCAACGGTTAAGTCTGCTATATCTATGTTAACTTTATGGTTGAAAATGGTGATATCTGCGAATATAGAGTATTAATAAGTTGCTCGTACCTACTTATCTGTTAAGACTAAGCCTATATGTTTGTTTTGCTTCTTCCGCGTTTTGTTATTACAGATAACGGAAAATATAAGTTACTATAACTTAATAAATAGTCATATTTTTTTTTGTAATTTAATGATTTATATTTTGAAGCTTTCTGACTTCTAAAGCAGCAGCTTTGTTGTTGCAGTTGTTTTGTGCATACCAATGTACAAAGCATAATGTCATTTATGAACTGTAAATGACACATAATTAAAAATTTGGTTATTTGATTGTCAAAGAACTAATCAGATTATTCATTAGTTTAAAATTTCATTTGAAATTTATTTCTTCTGGTATATTTAATTATGATAATATCTAAATTATTTAAAATAGACTTATTAAAATAATACTTACATAGTTATTATGTTATATTTTTTACGTGTAAGATAGTCATGGCAACCCTGTCGCTAGCGCGTGCTCTGTGTTGCCAACCTTAGCAAATGTTTACCTTCTATTATCTTTCACGCCATCTGCAAGGAGTGTCGCTTACTTTGCCTCTTGCAGTCACGTACTAAACGTTATTGATGTGGTCATCGTTTTCTTTCTATTGAAATATTCAATTTTTCAGAACTGGCAATGTATACTGGCAATATTACAAACTTAGTTTTAAGGTAAAGTTGCATTTTATGTTTATCTATGAAGAGCTATTTTGCTCAGCGCAAGCTTAACATTATTTGGTACATGCTTGAAATTATTCATTTGAGGCATATGTACAGTACTGTTACAGTTAATAACAGCGAAATACATGAACGTATTTTTTGTATGATCGCTCACCCACTGCGCCTTAGATTACCTACACAAGAAAATGGCAACCCCGCCTTTATTTTTTTATAAACAACGTAACTTATTTATTACACCGGCTGATGTAGTTTGTCTTAAGCCGGGCCCTTGTTTCCTCATTTCAATGATAAATATTTTCTCAATTTCAACCCGACGTAAACCAATTACATCCAATCTACGTTTACAACCTCAGGCGGTTTGTCTGTGCTAAAGTTTATTTTAGGCTGGCCTCACACTTTCGACAGTCGGACGAAGACCAGCATATTTAGGAATATGTGTGAAGACTCGTGCATACATTGTAGATAACAGTATTAAGGTTCCTACGATAGCGACAACGAAAGGTGTTTCAGAATATTTCCGCATGTGTGAAGCGGGCCTTAGGCTAATATAGTTTCGAGTTTGAGTGGGCGGGCCCCGGTTAGGCTTTACGAACGCTAAGCGTCATGCGTTAAACAGATAGAGAATTCCCGTTCAACAGCCGCAGGGATGGCATGTGGGCAATCCGTGCAGCGATCTAAACGTTATTGAATTCTCTAAACTCAGTTGGGTTTAAATGTAATCAACTGGAAATACTTGAAGTATCGGTGTTAGATTAAGTAGGTTTTGTTATCTGTTTTCGAGGCACTTTTGCGTTTTGAAAGAAGTATATTTAGAAGTACGTATGTTTTGAGCGATATATGCAGGTACCTTTATCGACGCTGCTTTGATAACTCTTTATTTATCTGAACTGTAAATAAAAAGTGAAATAATTAGTTTATTTTACTTAGTTGCGAACCTATAATATCTACTACATATGTGATAGTTGAAAAAAAAAACAATAGGTTGATTTTCATCAGTTTTAGTATTTAGCAAATTTGCAATTCCTTAAATTTGGATGAAGCAGAACCATGTATACATAAAAGTGAATCATTTAATGTCATGAGCAATCGTGTTCAATTGCGTTGAAAGAATTGAACAAGCTTAATAATTTCATTTTCACTGTTCACAATTCAATGCAGTTGACGAATAAAAGAGTTTGTAAGCCAGTATTGAACGATTCACTCGTCGAAATTCAATCGTACGTTGCGAAGAATGTCAGAATAATCAGAATTGTCAAATGAAACGACAATTGAAAATTGCTTTTTTTTTCGACGCAATCTTCCGAGCAATGTGAAATAAACAGCTCAATCTAACATATTGTGTAAACAGCATGCTTTTATTTTTGCACCTTGGAACCAAAGTGAATCAATTTGGTTGAACCTTATAATATAATATTATTACAATATATATTTTATTTTCTCCCACTAAGGGGGTAAAATAGCCTAATCACACGGGCCTTAGCCAAGCGTGAATAGGGATTAGGTGATGGTGTAGGCAGAGGAGACCGATGAAGTAGTGAGAAATTTGTATATGATTCGGCATGTGTTGAGGATCACCACTTTTTGGAGTAATTGTACTGTGTGTTTGGGAACCTGTAAAATATCTAAACTGTGCTGTAGACTCTTCGGTATGATTCCTGTTGATGAAATTACTATTGGGACTATATGTATGGTTCCCGCTCGCTATTGACGTTTCAGTTCTATAGCTGTCTTTACAATATATTATTATTACAATATATTATAAATATAATTTAGAGATATTTTAACACCACGTTACAATTTTACGGTAAATTACGATCAAGTTGAGTGAATAAAATATTTTATTATAAACTATATTCCTGTTGGTTTCCTCAAGATTTATTTTGCAAATTAAATTTACAGAAAAACCGGACGAAGATCCATTTCGCAGAATACTACTACTTAATGGTTGGATTACGATAATACCTATCGGAATACAAGTATGAATTACATAGATAAGGTATCCACTGACAAGAATTTCATACATTTCGGCCAATTTATTCGTCACAAAAATCTCCAAGTGCTTATCGGCCGTAACACATGTGTATCAGAGATTACCTTCAAATCTACATGTACACGCCGCTTATCCGGCTAAAAAAATTTAGATATTTTTATATCGCAGTACAAACAGACTGTATTTCGATAATCCGATAAGTAAGTGCATGCGTTAGGTTCAAATAAAGTCTTAACTCGTGGGTATTTCTTAGTATTTTGTGATGTTTCTTCTGTGTCTATCTAAATACGATTTCACTAGCACTCTTGATACTTACGCTTCAGATAAAGAATAAGTTGTTCAATATACTATTCTGAAACACTTAGTTTACTTAACTTACGTTAGTTGTATTTCTGCATTGATTTTAAACAGCATAATAACTTTTACTAACTTGCATGTGGCAAATCTAATAATAAGATACATGGCTTCTTTTTTCGAATTAGTTTAAATAAGTTTGTTCTTTTTTCAAGTTATAAAAGTCACTTGACTCACGTGACATCACAAGAAATAAATGTCAAAAGTCAAAACGTTATTTAATTTGAAAAAAAAAAAAGTAAATGGACGGTTGTCACATCTTGAGGACTCGGTTTATTTAATGTAGTGGGCTGGTTGTGACGTGAAGAGCTTATAAATAAGATTCGTTAGGGATGTCCCTCGTCTATGTAAACATCAATTTATAGGACCCGTGTTGATATTATGTTTGAGCAGAAACGTCGATGAGTGATTATGCTATAAGTATTTGTAACTGGATATAAAAACTCTTTAGTTATTAAATTAAAGAATTTTTTATATCCAGTTACAATAAATAACAATAAATGGCAACTTTTCTTTCAGAAAATAATTATCTTTTCTGGAAGAAAAGTTGCCATTTATTGTACAACCCAGTTCATCCGTATTTTTGGTTTAATATAATAATGCTGTCTGTGAACCTAAGTATATTGCCATTAACCGGGTAGAAATCTAAACTTCGAGCGGCTGTTGAAAAGAAGAACCTTTTGCTCAACCTGAGAATCTAACCCAGGATCCCCAGCAGCCGGTCCTGCGACGCATTTCAGCTCCCCAACATTTTGTTCTGCCTGTACCTAATCCCTTAAATGTATTCAGAACCTATATGTAGTTAGCGGAAAGCATATAGAGAATCCTAGAGGACTACTTCAGTGGCCTTATTAATTATGAAATTACGCGTGTTTTGTGGGCTGGTGGCTATGTTACAACCAACTCTATAGAGCAAGCTACAGAGTACATTTTTGGGATTCACCCCTAAAGTGTTAGAGGCGTGTTATGTCATAGGGAATATGCCCCAAGTTGTATAAATGTTTCTAAATTAAAAGCAGATGTTAAAGTTTCACATGTAATTATGTCTTAAAGTCTGAAATGTGAGAGCTTTGTCAGAAGCTATTACTATGAAAACGTTCGTATTTTCCTTGTAAGGAGTTACTTGCAATTTGGAAAATACCTTTGTATACCGAACTTAAATTATATTTTTTCATTTGTCATGAGACCAATGACAGGCAGAAGGAGTGTTGAGCGTCCGCTAGCAAGATGGGTCGATGTCATTAAAAAATGTATTGGTCACAGATGGATAAGTTTAGCACAGGATGGAGATAGGTGGCATAAGAAAAGGGAGGCCTATACTCAGCAGTGGGACATTTAATTGGCTGTCTGTTTCCTATCTATAATGCTTATTTTGTTTTGTTCATGGCTGTTGGTTTGCCAAACATTTAAATAAATAAATAAATTTCTTTTGGTATTGCAACGTCCATAAGTAGCGGTACATTCCATTCTGGTGAAGCATCACAATATTAACAAAGTTGTAAGTGTCAATTAGAGGAATAGATCTATAGGTATATTCATAAACAATGGCCGTGTAAACTGTCAATTATTTTATACAGTGGTGCTATTAAAATCTAATGGCTTCTTTTCCAACAAAGGTCAACCTTTAACGTTTA
This sequence comes from Acronicta alni, assembly GCA_964056405.1. Taxonomy (NCBI): domain Eukaryota; kingdom Metazoa; phylum Arthropoda; class Insecta; order Lepidoptera; family Noctuidae; genus Acronicta; species Acronicta alni. The sequence continues at coordinate 5,992,419 of OZ043927.1, read as the reverse complement.
TTGACAGATGCTGATAAACCTTTCAATTAACGCTGAAACAATGATAATAAGTACTAACAGCCATTGAATTCCAGAGTCGAAGTCTGGCATATAATTGGTCCTTCAGTACGGAAACCTATAACAACCTGAGATTTCATATAGTTTTAGAGAAATACGATCATACGTATAAATCGCTAGTTTAATATAATAAAGAAAGCAGACACATTTTCAAGATTTCGTCGCCTCTATTTTAGAGTTCCATCGCAAAAATGTAAAAACGGAGCAATGTCGCCTGTCGTTCTGCTTCGCTGTCAGAGCTTATTTTCTCAAGGACTATTTGGCACAGGAATTTGTTACTTTCCTTCATATCTCAAGTAAATAGAAGCTACCTCTTTCTAACCACATAAACTGAAATAAATATTCCACTAGCGAAAAATAAACCATTTTCTTTGTTAATATAGTATGTCTATAAAAATAGTTTTTTTTTATAATACTCGTAATATTGTGATTTTAAATGGTCTTCAAGTATAAAGGAGACCATGTTCAAGTCAATTATACTTTTGTGTAAATGTTGATTTTTTTTTTCTTTTAAATGTTACAAAATTATCTAATAAATTTAAACTCGTTCATACGAGTATCTATCAGACGCCTTCAAAACATAAAGCTTTCAACCGAAAACGAATTTACGTTAATTATTAAAACCTTACGTTACTAATTTATAAACCGATAAATAATTAAAGCCGATAAAATTTTATCGATTCAAATTAAGTTATTCGGAATTCCGAATAATTTTACGGACAAATTTTTCGAATTAAAATAAAGTGTATCATTAATTTATTTGGTAGTGTTGGGCAGTTGATTTATAAATGGTGTGTAACGGCATTTCTTGCGTGGGTGTATCTTATCTGTGGCTGTCAGTAACTTGCTACCGTCGTCCCGCGTCGCCGCCGCCGCGCCGTCGCGTCGTGTCGCAGTCGTCGGTGCATCGATATCTTACTCGCCATGTCCAGAGATAAGCAGCACATGCTATTAAATACACGGTTTATGAGACCCTTTGAGACGTTTAGAAGTTAAGAGACAGATAAGATACGGACCGCTTTTCCAGAAAAAAATATATTATAAAAATGAGATTAAGCTGCATGTTTAAATAGTTTATTATTCGTGGAAGAAGCTTATTTAAAAAAATATCAACTTTTTAACTTAATACGAGTAATAAATATTTATTTTACAAAATTGACCATAATCAGTCTCAGCATAAATCCTGAGCCGTGTATTTGCAAACGCGCATATTTTTAGAGCTGCATCAAGCTTGAAGTAAATTAATTTTCCTAGTCCGTTAATCAAGAAAGCGTCTAGGTTCATTATCCCGCTATTTTGTTTGCGTCCAGATCACGACGTTTCTGAACGCTCCTGAGACATCTTCGCTGACCTAAAAACTAGATCACTATCCAGAAACTCGCTTATTATCTTTTTGAATAGAAAGAAAATTATAAGGATTACTTACCTTTAGCCCCAGCTGTGTTTAAGCGACAATGGTAGGTCCACTTTACATGGCAAACCAATCTGGAAGGTGTCCTTGTCTATCCTTGTCTATCCTTGTCTTAGGATTTTTTTATTAGAAAATGTTAGAATAGAACCCGTACTTTTTATATTCACAATATTTGGAATTTTTGTGCATAACGTGAAGATTAACTTAATAAATACCCTTTAAGATTGAGTGAATTTTACAAAAAAAATAACAAATGTAACTATGGGATAGACAAGACAATATAATCGCGTAAGTTTTAATTCTGAGTACCAAGAAACAAAACAACTTCCTGACCACATAAACATAATAGACACGGAACAAAATGTTCCCAGTTTGGATTACAAAGTAACAAGACAGTTAGTTTGGTATCATTTTTCGGTTGAAGCGGTTCTGCCCACGTTTCGTTGGTCATGGTCTTAATAAGGTTTTTAACCATAGGCCGGTTATACCGTAAAGATTAAGCTAATATTGTTACCTGGGCTTGATGCAGATGGCCGAAAACTTCTGACGTTCGCAGAAATACACTACGTCACTACATTTTGTCAGAATTTTACTGTATCTTAGATTGAAATAAAACTACTTTTTACGGATTTTATCGCGTATATTTCAATGTATAATATTCGCGTAAATGTCAGAAATCAATATGTATCTGAGATTGTTGTTGTAATAGTAGTAGGAGTTGATTATTTATGTTATTGCGAAGCAGTATATTCTTTTTTGGTTTATAATTAAATGATTATTTATAATGAGAATAGTTGAGTGTCTATCCATATATTACGAGTTTATGTTAGTCATGTCCTAGCAATGAGAGTGTGGAAACGGCCTAACATGTTTTAGTTTAGCTGTCTACGCTGGTATGAGTAGCATGGGACTGTGGATCGCTTCCTAGGGTGTTGGTAAGCAAAGTGTTTGGAATTAATGACAGGTACCACTCCTTGGCCTTATCTGACACTTACGAAGACTTACTGTAAATAGCTCAATGAAAGCGGTTCAATGTATTCGAGTGCGACTAGTATTGTGAAACTTGTTGGCATTATTTTATTATTAAAATTTCAAAAAATTATAATTAGTGTTTTACTACTTGTATAAGTATTGATTAACAACCACTGCCTATGGATGAGATATTTTATATCACTCTCTCAATATACATTAAAATCCGACTACGAAAAAATTATAATCAGTGTTTTACTACTTGTATAAGTATTGATTAACAACCACTGCCTATGGATGAGATATTTTATATCACTCTCTCAATATACATTAAAATCCGACTCAAAGGACCAAAATTTATGTACGGAAAAACCATTTAATTTCCTGTAAAGCAATGCACTACTATAAGCATGCGGTTCTGATGTCCAAAGGGTTGGGTATATATGTACACCGATAGCTTTTGGGTATAAAAGAGTGTGCTGTTTGCCATCAACCAGGCGCAAATCAAAAGTCCGAGCTGCTATTCAGAACTCCCAAATAGAAAATTTCAATAACACTGATTTGAGATTAAATCCAGGACGTTATGGTCGGTGCCCCTGCTTAAGAGTATTAGACTAATGAGGTTACTGGAGTCTATATAGTACCTGTGTAAATATACACAATATCTGATAAGTAATATTTGCTCTTGTAATTCTGTCCGTACATTGGTATTTACGCGGGATGCGGTCCAATTGTACCGTAAAACGCAGATCAAACAGTGTCGTGTGTGGCGACTGATGGTCGTTCACAACTTTGTACCGAGTCCAATGTGGGTGGCTCTTTGCTAGTTCATATGGGTAAATATTACAAATGTAATGTAAGCACGCAGTTTTATGGTTATGATGCAATGAGATAGATTATTATATTGTTTTAAATATAAATTGGAAATATAATTTCTTTAACTGTCAGTGTTAGCGTCAGACCGTCGAACGCTAGAACGTTCTCATATAAAGAGTTTAAAAGAGGTTGGGCATAGTGGGAGAGTTCCACTCAAACCGGACCTCTTTCCTCTTTCGATTCCTCTTTCGTTTTATAGGGTCGGTAACGCGCAAGTGATACTCCTGGTGTTACAAGCGTCTATAGGCTACGGTAACCGCTTACCATCAGGTGGGCCTTATGCTTGTTTGCCACCTTAGTAGTAAATAAAAAAGGAGTAAATAATATATCTTTGGGTCCTGATATATTTATATTAGCATCTTGATTTAGTTTTGGATTCCCTGCACATCAGGATACATTAAAATTGTTTGGCTTGGTCAGTTGGTAGACTCAAAAAGTTCGATTGTTTTTTCTTTTTGTAAAAATATTTTTATTGACCGATTTATTTATGTGGACACATAAACGCTGCAATATTTTGTATATCTTCATTCAGTATATCAGTGGTTCAGTATGAAGAGGTAGTTGCAATAATTACACACAATTCTATAAATGGTTCTTACATAGTTTATATAATCATGTGAAATACCAGACTATTATCTTTGAGAAGGTAGTGTCTCATTTCCGTTACACGCCTTGCACGCGTTCTTTTAGCTGTTATCGTAATAGAGGGAAATGCTAATGTTATTCATATTATTAGTGTTTGTTCGAGTGGTCGAAATTCGACCATAAAAAACATTTTCCATTTTTTTTATTGATAACTGTTACATTAGCCTAGTGTTGGTTCCTAAGCGCGATTGCCACGTTTGAGGTCCATCGATTCCTTGGTCGAGCAAAGTGTTGGACTTTTAAAATTTTTTTACTTCCTGCTCGGAAATCAAGAAATCTAAAAAGTTCAAGATAAAATCAAGTACCTACCTATAAAATCGAATTAAAACGTTAACTCTCACCTAATTTCTTTGCAGCGTTCAAGACAAAGAAACTTAAATTTCGCATGACTTGAAATAAATTGTTCTACAACTTAATTGTAGCCGGCCTTGGGATACTTTCAGGGAATTAGGTCGCGGCATGCACGCCTGCTAACAAATTGTAGCAATATAATGCAAGTTACATGAAGGACACCACAGGCCTAAGGCTGTGTGTGCGAATAAATAACTAATAAACCTCGATAAGGCTGAGACGCTATGCCGGAAAAAAACAGAAGGCTAAATAATCTTGTATATTTCTTGTACCTACGCAATACGAGTATGTGTCCTCAAGAAATTAGGAAGGTCTGAAAAAAAAAACTATTATGCACAATATTTTACAAACACGCGTTTAAGTTTTTTGTAACCGGCTACTAAAAGAGTAAATAAATATAAGATGACTAAATATCTGATACTATTAAATTGATTGATAACTTCACCATGAATTATAGTGGTTAGGTTAGGTTTGTAGCTCGCTCTTTTCAGAGCTGAGTCCGACACATCCAACAGAGCGCTCAACACAACTCTCCCCAGAGCGGTATTATAGGGGGCATAAAGCATTTCCAACCCCGTCAAACAAAAGGTTTCTCTAGGTTGGACCTGGCCTACCATATTATCTTTCTTTGACTGTTTCGTCGTATATCCAAAAAAAAAAACCTTATTTCATCTTTTAGATGGCGTCTCGAAGGACCAGATATCGATATTATTTCGACCTTACATTACTTTCCCATACTTGTATTGTGGCGGGGGCCACTTAAAGAGATTGCTCCGAGACTCCACGCACCACATTCATTCTCACAAGATAGGATTCAGTTAATATGAGCATTCTTCGCAAAAAAATATACTGCCCCTGGTGCCGAAATAAATATTGTTAAGTACCATAAGGCCGTCTGCTGCAGAGATGTCCTGATATATCTTTGTTGAGGAGATAATGTCGTCTGATAATGGAAAGGGAAGCTTAATGTATGGTTCCTTTAACCACCAAATCAAATGAAATTAATGGTGTTTTGATTGGTTGGACAGTGGTTGTGTGTTAAATTAGTACCAATTTGTGATGCTCAGTTTACGAATTAAAATCATACGTTGAATTTTTCTGATTACTGTAATTAAGTTGCTTGTTGATTGAAATAAAACAATGTCAGATATTCACGTATGTGTTAGAAATCAATGTTTATTTGATGATGTTATTGCTTCCGTATTCGATTTGTCACATTTTAAAAATTTAAATAATATTTTTATTAAAAAATAAGTGCGGTTGTTAGTTAAAAAATATGTTATCTCCCCTGTATTCTCCGAGGGGATATAGAGAGGTTTACGAATGTACAGACACCAGTAGGTTAAGCTATCCAAAACTGACAAATTTTCCCAATTGAATATGAACCTTATTGCTTTATTTTAAAGTTGAAAATCAATCAAAGGAATTTGTCAGATTGTGGTAGTTATTTAGAAAAGGAAAAATTAGATTGTGGTAGCTTGATGTCCTGGCCTCTGCACACACACATTTCAGTGTTTTAGGACGGGGCGAGCCTATCACGAATCCGAACTCCGAGATGCTACTGAGAATTTCATAGAAAACCCCAATAACACTTTTTTTGACCTAGGAATCGAACCTCGCTTACGATTACTGGGTTAATGAGACAGTTAGTAGGTAGGTAACTAGATTTATTTGTAGATAATAAATTTCTGTCAGGCCATCCAAGTTGGTAAGTAGATACTAGACTAATATAGCATGCAAATAAACAATAACAAAAATTACAATTCAAATTCAAATAACACTCATTTCAATCCATTTTAGATCATAATATTTTATAAAATAGATTGAGTGAAGTTAGTTTACTTTATCGAGTCTGTAATTGTAATAATATTCTACCGTTTTTTAAATTTCTGTTCTGCGAGTACTACAGCCCATGATACTTCCATTGCCAAATCCGTAACCTATTTTGCTAAATCTTTACAATATTTGTAAAGATTTAGAAGTATTTCGCCATCTTAATTGCTTCCAATTTGATGAACCCTTTGGATAGCACACTGAAGGCTATTTCGTTTAATCTAACTTTAATTACCAACGAACCTCTGGACACGATGATTGAAGATGGAAAAATAACATACTAATCACAACACTAACCCAAATTAATATTTACTTAACATTACTACTAAGGCTCACATAAGTTACAGCTCTGTTGGCACTCCATGTGTGTATATATTTAACGTATGGACACATATGTAGCTACATAATAATTAGGTGCCTACGTAGTTTATATAGCGTTGATTGATAACAGAATTCATTTACAGACAGACAGCTATCAAGAGAGTGTATTAAATATCCACTATTCTATTGGTTTAGTGAGAATTTCAGATTAATTATAGCCTGTCAAAGAACAATTAGTTAGATATAATGAAAATATATTTTTTACGACCCTGTCGAGGGAACCAACCAACCGACTCGAAGAACCATTAACGTTCTTTAATAAATTAATGCATTTGTTCAAATGTAAGTCGGACAAATCTTTTGTCGTCAGGTATATCCGCCTCTTTGGTGTCCAACAATGGCCTCTTGTAACTTAGTTGCCTTTCTATCAATATTTTAATTCTGATAAAAATATAAAATAATTTAAATCAAATAATATTTTGATATATTTTAATGACAGTCAGTATCAACAACGCGGCTATTGATTAAAAATAGAAAACATAACAATATGCATGCATTAATTTTTCCTTATTAGTCCTCTGATATTATACTGTTTGATAGCAGATGACAACTTAATAATAAATTTACAAAAAAAATATAAAACCATTGTAAGTAGAATATAGTCGACACTCCGCTTATCACTAAGACCTTTCCGCTTATCATTAAGACATTCCCTAGGGGTTTACCCCTAGGTATGGGAATGTACCTTTAGGCACAGTCCGCAAAGAAAATCGCTGAACACGATGCAATCTTTAGAGTACTTTAACGTTTTTATTATCCAGAAGTTACTGAACCGAGAAGGCATTTCGAGTCTCAGCATACAGGATAATTATAATAATATGCGTTCTAATAAAAAGATTTCGTATTGAGACGTCTTCAAAATTTAGCTGTATTCAGAGACTCGTTGCTGACTGTACTTACCAATAGTGTCACTTTAAGTCTAACTCAACGTGGCAGAACGTCAGTATTTGTAGAAGGATCTGCTCACTGTAAGCCGTACCAAGCCGCAAGCTTTAGCCATGTATCACTCTCACCGTCCCCGACGGGTGCCAGAAGGCTACCAGTAGCGAAAATATTTACTTTCTATTACCTGCCGCTACTCGGTGGCGACGTGAAATGGCCCTCTGAATAATTCCTATGTGATACCCTTCTTCGTGGTAAGTGTGGCTGCGTGGGAAGGGAACAAAATGTCGTCGGTTTGGTTTTTGTTAAGTTTTAAATTGACAACTAAACAAATTGTAATTTACATATTTCCTTCATAATTTTTGTAACGATGGTAGCTATAGAAACGTTCTACTCAGTCAATAGCTATTTTTTTTTTAAAACTGTATCACTGATTATGTTTCGGTGTTTCTTGTCAGAGGTTGAGTGAAAGAGCTGGCTTTGGCACAAAAAATCACAATGAAATCTATATAATATAAAAAAGAATCTCTATTTCCGTTGGTCATCGCATCACGCGTGAACGGATAGAACAATTTCGCTTATTCTTTTTTTGTTGTGTTAATTATTGTTAGGAGAAGGTTCCTATGAAAGAAAAAAAATTGAAAAACTTTACAACTAGATGCTTTCAGGTAAAGTCGACGCAGACGAAGTCGCAGGCAGAAGCTAATGTACCTACATATAAAAATGTCTTAAAAACATATTTTTACATCGATAAAATCATCTATAATTTACAAAACTACGCAAAACAGAAGACAGGAAATCTGACGTAGGCAATACTTTATTTATGCTCCCCTAAATGCATTGTGGATTAATAATGCGCGGCGCATTTTTTATCAGGTTAAGAGGAATCCAGGCAACGCGGCCACGAGGTGTGAACAGCTCTTAAAACCACGCAAAGCTTAAGTGCGGACAGCTTAGTTAGCATATCCCTAAGGGGATACATTTTTACTTTTCCTTAAAAATACTAAATCATTTATGTAAAGGGAGTCACATTAATAGCTGCGATGATTTTTTAAAAGTTATCAAATATGTACTGTCCAATAGCGATATGCGTAATTTAAAATTTAATATAATTAGATACTATCAATTTTGTTTTACTCCAAGATTGGAGTAATCACAAAATTATAGAATGGAAGTGTTTAGTTTCTGGACGATATTGTATAAAAACTCCAAAGACAATATTTGTTTTATAGGAAAAATAATGGAGACTTGTAAGAAGTAATTAATTAAAAGTTACCTATCTTTGTATGTGGTCTTTTGACACACATGATTGTAAAATCTATATCAAATTATTTAAATTTTAAGTACCAAATTACATGTAGATACTAACATAGATATTAAGTTCTTCTGTATACTAACAACTTATGGATTAATTTCTGAAATAAAGTACTTATTATCATATTATTAACACTTACATCCATGTTAGCCCGCTTCTATCACGCTATCTACAGAAAGTCCGAGAAATCACCATGCAGACCTTATTAAAACATCAAAGTTCATTGTGCGCTTCTCTAAAATGTTTCATTTTACTAGATAATATGGGTGCGTATGTAGATAATATATTATTTCAAGTTATGCCTAGGCGTACTGACATGTTAAAGACATTTCCAATCTCATACAGAATACTTATCAACTTATTACCAATACGTATTATCATAACCAGGCAAATAGAATATGTAGGAGGTTTTCCAGACGTATTTACTTTCCCCCGATGTCCTAGTTATTACGCGGAACGAATACGTGCCTGGCGTGGTTGAAATATTTTTACTCCTATAACCTGTCTGCGTGTTATGTCCTCCTGGTACCTGATAGCTTCTCCTTTATGAATTTAATTCAGATGCGTGTGTTAGGATTATATTCTGTTTGTTACAAATAAAATTAAGTTTTTGTGGGATAGGTTTGTCTATTTTATATTCTGTAGTTGGCTTGGTCACAAAGCAAATAGTTTGGTTAAGGTTATTCAATGGCAGTGATGTGTTTTATACTCAAATCTGTAACAATACTAATTCACAACAAGGGCTTTTATTTTAATTAAATTAAAAATAATTTATTCATATTTTGAAAAATCACAACAAAATTAAAATAGAATGCTAATAATTTTCTTGATTATGATTTTCATTTCGGACGTATCTGTCATGCTTAGTGATAGGTAGGTATACCTTGGAGAATAAGCCTAGTTATTGGGATTTTAAAAATTTGTACCAAGTAATCTAAAAACTTTTCATTTTTTAGATAATAATTATTGTATTTCTTATTTTTTTTATTTTATCATTCACTACTGATAAGATTTCGCCACAAATCCGCAACACAAAAGATATTTAAATTGCATTTTCAACACAATATTTATTTCATTCAATAGCAATGTCGGAACAGATACAAATCGGAATTCCGACATTATCACGGTTCGTGACGTCGACGATAAAAACTTTCACAATAAGTGCTAAGAGGTGTGTAAAGGATTATTAATAATTTTGCACTGCAAGCATTAGTAAGTATTTAATTTAATTACTTGCACTTTTAGAATATTGGCTGAGAGATTGTGTCAGTGCTGGGTTCTTCAATCTCGAAATATTTTTATGACCTACAGGTAGTTCTTCTGGATCTGGTTGGTAATATAATGATGTTAGCATGTCATATTGATACAGTCCTCTACATTTACCGTGCGGCATGCAAATAAATTATATTAATATTTAATTGAATTAATCAGATTAGCAAGTATCAGTGGATATTCAAATGTCAGCAAACATAATTCATGTGTATGTGACAATTTGTGTTTTTTCAACAGTAAGACCTAGGGTGAGGCCCCTTTTTTCAACAAGAAACAAGCAAGAATTTTGATGATATTTTAAGCTTACAGAAGAGTATAATTTCACTTATTTCGCTTAACCTAACCCTCGCGATATCCAGCAAATGTTCTCGGTTCTCTCGTGGGACCTGTTACCGATGTGAAATACATTAGCAATATGCCTCGAACTAGGTCAAAATTGTCGGATCATTGGCAAGTGCAAATAGGTTCGCTGTTACCTATGTTATGTATTGCCTCTGTGCCCGTTCTTATTTTGAACGAGCTGTGCCCCTCGGTGTTACCCGCGTTCATCTAGCTATTCCAAATTTCACAAATATTTATATTTGTAACTTCTGAACCCTCCAAGATATCATCGAAATGGAATAACTTACACGATAATTTTAGTGAAAATTCCTGCTTTAATCCTTAAAAGTTTCATTGGAATCCGTTAAGTTTTTTCAGAGTCCATTCGGGATCAGCTTTCAAACACAAAAATTTAAAATATGGTCATGTACGATCAGACTTCGTATAAATAGCAGCTTACCCTTCAATTTTGCCATTATTTTGAAATCACAGACTGATATTTCAATTTTATTTATCGGTATGAATGTATCGGTATAATGATCATTGGACTGCCAAGTCAAAGGTCTCGAGTTCAAATCCAAGGCACGCACCTCTCATAATTATTCACTATCACTCTCTTAAACGGCGAAGGAAAACATCATGAGGAAACCTGCATGCTTTAGAGATTTTCGCGACGGTGCGTGTGAAGTCTGCTAACCCCCATTAGGCCAGTGTGGTGGACCATAGCCGTAATCCCTCTCAGATATTTTTTTTATACCACTAAGGTGGCAAACTATCATATGGCCGATCTGATGCTATCGGATTGAGCGGAATGAGAGGGATTACGAACCGGTGCGAAACCCGTGCCCAGTATACGGGTTGATGATAACTCATCAGCGGTGAAAAGTGCGACCAAGGAAAACCTTAAAAACGTAGGATGAATATACATGAACTAGGTTATAATTTCAAATTTGCCGTAATATTAACCCTTCTAAAATTCTTTTGGTGATTACCAAACCAAAACATTTTCTGAAAAAGAAAAAAAGCTCTTATGAGTATTTTTAAGGTTTCCTTTGCAAATATTTCGCGGAAGTTGACAGTGTCGTCACGGCTCCCAGGCCCGGGATATTTCCATAAAGAAGCCTTAAAAAACAAAATGTTTTAACATTTAGAAATTCGCCGAGTTTCCGACTTAAACGGGTCTCTAGGCTTTTGTTCTTGAAAAAAACTTTTTTTTGTTAGTAATATTTTTTTAGGTACTTTTATTTGGTATGAAAGACGTAATCAAGTCGTTAAAGATTTTATATTCGGTTGATTAATTATAGCAGAACCAATGAACTGAATTTAAAGTTGAACGAACAGTGTTAATTTTTTTTATTAAACTTATGTGAGCATTAATTTGCCATACGATTAAGAATAGGTATAATGGCTTTCTAATAGTTTATAGATCGTATATACTGGTGCCAAACAGTTTTTACTATGTTCCATTGTCTGTATTTGAGTTAGAGTCCAAATAGGACTAAATATGATAGGACCAATAGAAATTCACTTGAATTCATGTACTCCGGTTCCATTTTACCACTTACGCATTCACAAAATGAAATTATTAATAAGCAATAAGCAAGATTAGAAGTTAGAGAGTGAGAGGCTCGTAGCTGAGTAATAACTACGCTTATCAAACGATCTGCAAGGTTAAACTGCGCTAACCGCGGTCGGTGTGTGGATTGGTGACCATTATTAACACATCTAGATCCCTCCGTGCCTCGGAGAGCTAAGCATAAACCCATCAGTCACGGTTGTCATAGGAACACTTAAGACAATCTTTAGAAGCCCATAAAGCTTGACAACCAGTCTATCCTCAGAATATCAGTATTGCCCAGAAATTGGGTTGCGGGGGTCTGATAGCAGTCACATCGTGTAAAATACTGCTATTCAGCCGTGTCTGGTTAGACTGGAAGCCGACCCCAACAGAGTCGGGAAAAGGCTCGAAGGAAGAAGCAAGCTTAGTTTTTACATTTTCGAAGCCTCTGTGTTTTGACGTTTTGCAAGCTGACTGACCATGGGTTGGTAGTCAGTTTGTGATAATAGTGCTTACGCTACGCTATCGAGTAATTTCGAATATTAATGAATTTAAAAATTGAGTTTTGTTTTATTCCACTAAAGTGGCAAACAAGCATATGGTCCCTGATGGTAAGCGGTTAGCGTAGCCAGCTATAGACGCTTGCAACACCAGGGGTATCACTTGCGACGTTGCCGACTCTGTAAAACGAAAGAGGAATAGTTGCGTTGGCAGTATAAGGGTAAAAGTCCTCCACAACGTTTCCTCGCGGACCACTAGCAACCATGCTCACCGTTAGGACACAACACAGCTGAAAGCAGTGTTATTTCACTTCGATTTTCTGCAAGGTGGAAGTACTTTCCAATTCGGGCACCTGGCCCTCCAATTTGAGTAAAATTACTCCCACTATGTCCTACCTAAAACTAGTCTAGTACCTAATGGTAGTGTTGTACCTAATTAGTAGAAACGAGGTGTCCAGCAAAGCTAATAATTATTTTTTTGACGCTTTAAGTGGCAAAGAGCTGCTGAAATATAGCAATTAATTTTCTATTATGTCTGGTAATGAGGTACGTGACGAGTTAAGTTTTTTCTCATTAAAGTTTTTTTGGTAAGGTGAATATGTTCAAGTGTCAATCACCTTGATGAATTTATGAAACAGCATTTAAAGTAATACTGAATGGAAACTTTACCAGAGAGTTTATGGTCAGATTTTTAACAGATTCTAGAACTAAACGCAGACTATAGACTAAAATGATGTACCTGAATTCAGTTGGATTGGACTGGAGTTTCTTATAAGCCGATTACAAATTATTTGAATGTGTGATCTCTTTTAAATATTCGTTAATGAAACGATTGATCATATCGAATGAAAAGTTTTGTGGTGTGCGGGTGCTCTTATTGGGTATTTACTTGGTCCTAATAGACGGAAACTGTAATAAACGCGGTCCAGTAGTTATTTTTTTCTAAAATTCTGATATTTTGTTCCAGCTAAACGTTAGATCCTAATTACAATGATTGGTTGTAATTAGAATACCATGTTGTTAATTCATTAAATAACTGTGAACCTACCGTGAGTCATAACTGTTTTTCAATTATTAAGCAAACGAAAAATTCGACCGCGGGCAGGATTCAAACCTGCGTCTTCTGGTTAGGTACACCAGAAGCGAATTTTTCCTTTGCTTAATAACTTTAAAATCTTAGCATGGAAATTGCCAAAAAAATACAAAAAGATTGTTTTTCAATTGTTTTTTTTTAAGTGTCTTGTAATTAAATAAAAGCAATTCAAATCCTAATATTTGAAATATGCTAGGGGTTTTAAATCCTATGCTTAAAATTAAAACTGTTTGTTTTAAAAGGGTTCTGCAAAACAAATATAGTTCACACAAATTTGACGAGTTTTGTTGAGTACTTATATGCTTCAGTCACCCAGTTTATCGTATAACGTAACTACTTACGGTACTAGCCTGTGTCTCCAAGAGATGTGAGGTCTAAACTCCTCAAACTGTTACTGCAAACATCCTAATCTGATACTCACACGTGTTTACAAGAAAAATCACATCTTTCTCCAAGCAAACATACAACCAAGGCGCTCGCACCGTGATCACCCACTTAGAACACAAGTTTTCTTAAATGATGAGCAAATATGGAAGTTTTTTTGACTCACCCTACGCTGGTCTGCTACGCTATAGGTCCTGGGTTCGATTTCCAGATCAAGCAAAGTATTATTGGGTTTTCTATGAAATTCTCAGTAGCAGCTTGGAGTATGGAATAGGCTCGTCACCTGTTACATATCGGCAAACTGTGGGTGTACATTAGTACGCCTCTGCCAATATAGACTTGCAACAAGCCCATTTTATTACGTTTAAACACTAGAAAATCATAATGGGATAAATTGACTCTTTGTATCTTTTGGCATTTTCCATGTTAAGATTTTAAAGTTATTTTAGCGAAGGAAAAAATCGTCTACAGGTACAGACGCTATGACCACTAAGCCGGCGCGAGTCCCACCCGTCAGTACCTACTGGTCTGGTTGTATAAATAGGCATAAATTGTTTTAAAACTACTTGAACGCCAAATCATAGCTACAAAATAAAAATCTATTGTACCTTTTCCCAAAAGTTCCCGTCGAAATCCATCATCGTTGTCACCGGCGCACGCGGCGCGCATTACGTAGCAGAATGGTGGATGTCATCAGGTGTCTCATTACCGTTGCGGGCACGTAGCTAACAAGACGCGTGACAGACGTGGCGCCTTCGATACCGAGCGCCTTTACCTGAACAAAAAGTAGATGACCTTATTATGTTGGATACAGAATTGGTATGCTTTGTTGTTACCGGAGATTTTTAGATTACGGCCTTTTTCCCGCGGCTTTCCTCGTGTCGTACAAGATCACTAGCATATGCTGATATAATTGTTTAAATTGAACTTTATCAAGAAAAAATCTTTGTTGTATTTTCTTTAAATAGATATAATTATCCTGTTTGTAATTATATATATATATATTATTATAATCTACCGTAACAAAAAATATTTCGATTTTTCAAAGTGATCGCAAACTTTTTTTGATGTGTGTATCTACTACTATTATGAATTTGAAATTGATTTAACTGCTTAGGTATTAACTGTGGGAAGTAACATTCTGTCATATTCTGTCATACATTATAGAGATAGATTAGATGTTAGACAAGGATTGCTGCCGGCCCCGGGAGTACGGCAGCCAGGAATCGCGGCGGAGGACTGTTATATACTGGCCACCTACAATGGACACCTGTCATGTTGATGGAGATATGACATTGTTCTTTGATTGAAAAACTTATTAAGAAAATATATCAGCAACTAGTATTTTATAAATAAAGGTAGTACAACTATCAAATGGGATTTAAAATACGAAGAAGAGGTAGTTAAATTCGCTATCCAAAATTATTAACTTAACTATAATATATAAATAATATTAATCGTAAGTTAATGACGCCGGCTCTAAAATCTCCCATCTTTATTATTCAAGCTTAGAACAAGCTTGAAACTTGAAGTAATGAGGAAAATCGCTTCACTTGACTCGGTTCAGCGGGGAGTTTTATGAGCATTTACTTACCAGGGGCCTTACTACAACGTGTTAATGCGATCATTTTTAGGTTGTGAGAAAGGGATGGCGCTATTTAGTTTATAGAGCGACATCCCTCTCTCTCAATCGGACAACGATCGCAATTATAGGTGGTGGTACAGCCCCAAGAACCGTTTGTATAGCTTACTCTAACAAAACATGTTAAAAGTGTATAAAGCGGCGCGGACTGGCTTGTCTATCGTTGCTGAAACTCCAATTTTGAATACATTTTTATGTTTGTTCATAGTATAGAAGTCAATGTAGGTACCTATGGTTACATTACGAGTTCGTGTATTACCTTTGCAAAAGCTAGAACCCTTTCATCTGAAGTTAGGCTTTAAATTCAGTCATATGGGCAAAGTTGGTAAGCTGCTAAGAATATTTACAGAGAGTTTATTAAAATCAAAATACCTAGTTTTATTTTTTAATGCGAAACATATACAAACACTTATGGAGGGGCTCGTGGCTAAGTAATAACTTTATTTCTTAAGTAGATGTTTTAAAGACACTTTTACAATCATCATCAACATCATCAGTCTATATTAGTCCACAGCTGGACATAGACCTCCCCTAATGTGCGCCATCTCACCCTGTCCTGGGCTATTCGCATCCAGCTTCTACCAGCAAGCAGCCTTTCGCAAATCATAACTCCATCTTGCCGGAGGGCGTCCTACACTACGTTTGCCGAGTCGCGGTCTCCACTCGAGAACACATTTACAAGTCTTTTACAAGTTAATATTTAATTAAAACTAGATGGCGCTGGCACTTCCTAGCTGACCTTTCAGAGGAAAAGAAATAAGGTTACGGAGGTCTGATGGGTAAAATTCTCAGCCGTATCTGGTTAGACTGGAACCCGACAGGTAGGTACATATTTGGGAAAAGGCTATAGGGCGATTATGATAATTATTCTTGGACACTGCATGGCAAATGCACTGCATTGTTCTCATAAACTATTCATAATAAACATTGTAAAGATGAACACTGTAATCATGTTTTTTTTAAAAGAGAGTCTATGGAGTTTCTTGCCGGTTCTTCTCCATAAGACCCACTTTTTGGTACCGTGCGACTAGTTTTGACTTTTCAAAAGTGCTAGTTTAATGGTTTAATTGAAATAAAATACTTGACTTTGACTGTTTCATATTTCTCAGAACTGGAGAGACTCCATATCGGTGAAGTTCGGAGAGAATAATGTAAATGCTTGTGAAAATTAAATTAACAAAATAATAACATTCATCATCAACCCATAATTATCTCACTGCTGGGCACGGGTCTTCTCTCACAGAATCAGAAGGATTTCCACTACGCTGGCCTAGTGCGGGTTGGCAGAATTCACACGTCTAAGGCTTGCAGGTTTCTTCATGATGTTTTCCTTCACCGATTTTAGCGAGTGATAATTAATTATTAGTACGCACATGATTTAGAAAAGTCTGAGATGCGTGCCTTGGATTCTAAAATAATGACATGGCTTATGATAAGTCTATAAAATTATCTCATTTACAAAACGTAGAAGCAAATCTACACTACTATTATAAAGAGGAAAGATTTGTATTTTTGTGTATATGTTTGTAATGAATAAACTCAAAAACTACTGTGCCGATTTCAAAAATTCTTTCACCATTGGAAAGCTACATTTACCCTGAGTAACATAGGCTATATTTATTGCTAGAAAAGATTAGGGAATCTTATGTCCACTTGTGCGAAGCGGGGACGGGCCGCTAGTAAATTATTTATATGTAACTGACATAACTTGTACGCAAGATCGCATAGTAAGTGTCTAATAAAAGAGGTGATATAATTGAATATTCTTTGAAATATCTACCTCTCCTAAGATTATTTGAAATGTATCACCTGTCTTTGTCTTTTTATGAGATCGCACTAGAGATAATACCGCTAGAACTATGAGATGTTTTAGATTAAGAGCCAAGGTAAGATTGCTGCTAAACAAATTTAAAATATCGAATGATTCACTTTTTCGTTTTCCCTTTCTATAAACAAACCAGCAGTCATCATTTCAACGTACACGTAATTCACTGTTGGACTTTGTTTCATACTATTTCAGCTAGTTCGTTATACACTTGGCATACACCCGACATCTGTACATTGTATTTTTAGGCGTATTTTTACCAACAACTGCTACTATTTCTAGATATCTGAGCAAACTGTTAAAATTGGATACAAAAATGTCTTTGTATTTAGTTAGTTTTAGAAACGAATTTTATTAAATACAGGCAGAGCGACAGTAACATGAAATAGTACTTGAATTGCGTCATACATTTTTCTTTAAAATTTCAGAGGTAAGCTTCAAATGTATGGAATATTGAAAATATGTAACTTAGATTAAATCGAGATTCGGTTAATGTTTTTTGCCTGAAATGGTGGTAATCGTTCTGAAAAGTCTGCAGAAAATGGAATAGATTCCTTACAAATTTATATCAGGAGTTTAAAACTCGAAATATAAGGAAAAATCGAAATATGTGACTTGCTTGAAATGATAGGCATGTAGCTTTACGTAGCTTCAAAATCCCTATTTACCTAATAATGAAACTGTAGTAGAAATTGATTTAAATACCGTCTCAAGAACTGACTAATAATTGGACATACTAATAAGAAAGACGTGACCGATTCTAAATAACACGTTACGTCATCAACCTTAGTTGAATTTCTTTTATGTGCGTCAAAGTTCAAATACTCATGTTGAATTTTGATGGAACTTACACAAATAGACTTGCAATTTATCATCGTTTAAATGACATCCATAATTATGTTGTCCTTACCTTGAGATTGTGGCGTGACCCAATTTAAAACATAACGTCACGACTTACAAAAACATTATGGAACTAAATTCCAAGCGGATTTTTAGAGCATTACGAATAAATTGGGTTCTTTTTGGTTTTAGGTTTTGACTTATTATTTGGGTTATAAGAAAGAACAGCTGTAAGTACCTAAACTAATGTTAAAAGCTCGTAAAACTGTTTCTAATTATATTTGTTTCTAAGAAAATAATGTGAAATTTTCCTTTATTTTGCCGAATTTGTAATTGCTCCTGAATTTTCTCGTTAACTCAATTTTGTGAGTAAGATCAGGAGTCGTATATTTTATCATTTCTACTCAGTGTTATCTAGTTAAAAGTTTTGGATTTATATTATTCTTCTCTTGTCAATAGGAAGAAGAAGTGAAATCGCTGCCAGTGGTCCCGAAATGCTGTCCAAGTGGGCAGAACCTCACTGTCACGGTAGAAGACGGCAACACGAAGACCGTCTGTTCCCGGTCCTCGCTGACCTTCCAGCCCATCTTCCATCAAGCCAACGAGACCCACATCTTCAGTTTCGACAGCAATGTGTACGAGACCATCGTGGGCAACCCGTGTCGCTATGAAAAGTAAATGAAGGTTTTAATTTTGTATATTAAGTATTTAAATTAACTCGGAAACATATGATTCGTCCTATTTTCTTTATCCACAATGATTCTTCATTGTGGATAAAGAAAACACTATCACAACTAATTCCGTTTTCAAGGTAAAGTGGATCACCTCTAAAACCTGTCTTTTTCAACCTACACTTTTCAGCGCTAGATCTTGCTAATGATGGTCTTATTGATATTATGGCCTCTTCCTGTCTAGGCCTTACAATAGTATCACGACAGTATCAAATATACCTAAAAGGTTTTATGTGCTAACATACAAATTAAATTGCACTACGTGAAAAAGAGGATGGCAAATTATTATCAAAATAATCTATCGTCAGGTACTATCAAAAAATTTCAAATATTTGAAGATAATATTGTTTTATTCGTTTCTGATAACGATTAATAATAACTAACGTTTCTGATAACGATTAATAATAACTAAATGCTATCTGAATACTGTAAGAAAGGCATGAATAATGTTTAATTAGAGGATTCCCGACAACAATTAAGTAATAAAGACGATTATTGTTTATTTTTGCTGTGTAATAGACAGCTGTTCAGAGTTCATTAGCTAGGTCCTTAGGACTAATTCCGTTGTCCATTAAATTTCCAGTATCTTGTTTATAGCGATTGTATATCTCGTGGCAAGTAAATTAATTAGTAGATACTTAGTTAATTAATTGAATAAATGTCAATCTTTTTTGGTACTACTATTACCATTTGCACCAAGTAAAGTCTTTGTTTTATTGTGAATATTATGACCTTATGAATAAAACATTTTAAATTTGTAGAGATTACTTCAGAAAATGAGTTTAGAGAGATTAGAAACTACAGGAAATATAAGTAAAATTATAAAGACAAGATATTGTTTGCGGTATTCATAATGCTGGCGTATTTACATTGATTTGTTATTTCCAAGCAGTGTAAAATCGATGGCAATATTATGTATACATCTATTTTTTAACACAATCACCATTTATGTATGAAATATTTGCCCACAGATATAAACTTCAACCGGATATTCACAGCCAAGACGAATTCTATCTCCTAGTAAATGGGTCCCTTTTCGTCCCATTCTCAAAACCCCCACTCTTAGGCACTCGAGACTACTGTATGGAGACTTTCTATAACGAGTCGGTGCCAGCAGGCATTACTTTACCAGTCGTGTGTTTCACTACACCGATGGAGGATACCAAAACATCATCTACACTAATTGCTTATGCTACAGGTTGGTATTTACATATGGTGATAGTCCCTTAGTAAGGCAAAATGTCTTAGAAGTTTTGCGCGGAGTTCCTTAAGTTCATTGGCAATGCTCTTGCATTTTATGATGATGGCTTCTTAGCCAACGTCGTGTGTGTCTATAGATTTCCTATTACAGATAAATTTTGACTGATAAATTTAAAATAATAATAAAATCTAGTAAAATGTGTGTATTATGCTTCAATTAATTTACTGTCCAACTGCTGAGCACTCATTATTAGAATAATATGTAGGCAAGTATAATAAAATATTTCATATTTATCAATAAAAAAAATAATAATAAATAAAATAACACTACCCACAGCTTATTTATATTGTAAACATGAAATATTCAATCGATTGTACCGCCTCCTGCGGGAAAATAAACGACTGTGTTTTTCGTCCAAAGTAAATACTAACTGAGTTGATCATTAATTAATTCAACTTTTTGTTGTTCGCAACAAGTAAGGGTTTATTAACTTTGTTACGAAAAGTCTAGTTACCGAGTTACTTAACTATTTGATCGCTGTCCTAGCCGCCAAAAGATTTTAAGAAGTTTTTGAAGTGTACAATATTACAGTTTAATTCCTTTTTGTGATTAAGTTACTTCAGATTTGTTACTTTAAAAGCTTTTATTAATGGATTTCAGGCCTGGGTTGTAACAATTGTAAGAAATGGTAATTAGTTCAAAGCTTTGGAGACTTTTGAACTTCAGTTATAACAATATAATGAAAAAATATGAAGCATAGCTCCTCTAACAACATCTGGTCACATTTGTCACATTGGCATTCTCTACTGGCCTAAAACTGTCGATTTTAATGAATAATTAATAATAATTATGATTCCCATAAGATTTTTGATTATTTGTGATCAGTTTTAAACCTACTTATTTGCAGAGGAGAGAATTGCTTAGTACGCCTTTTCAACCCCTCTGCGCATGAGAAACAAGTTTACATAAAAAGGTCATAAAAGTATACATAATTTATTATTTATCCAGAAAGTATTTCACGGTTTTCGGATTCTTTCCATTACGGATGATGACCATTTACTATGAAGAAGATATCTACCGTCCTTCGTAATAATATATTAGATCTTATAAAGCGAAACTCGTTTTAAGATAAATCCAATAAGTAAATCTTTCTAAAGCTAAAATGATCCTCCTTTTTCTAGGGCTGTTAATATCAGTTCCATTCCTGCTGGCGACGGCCTTTGTGTACCTATTCATTACGGAGCTGCGGGACACACACGGAAAGGCACTCGCTTGCCACACAGTGTGTTTGGCTCTAGCGTTTACCTGTCTAGCTGCTACACAGCTTGCCGGACATGCCTTTCCTGCAGTAGCTTGCACAATTATGGGTAAGTGTTTAGATAAATCATTGATTTTATTTTATGAGCTATTGTTTTTATTGATATTTTATCTTAATGGAAAAGAAAGCTCGTTTAAAAATGTAAACTTAAATTTTCGAGTCTAATATACGAAATACGAGTACTACATGAATACATTTTGAATAATTTATTTTACGATGACTTTGTACAGGGTATGAGGCAATTTTATCACAGTATTAGTTTATAATAGACTATAGTTCTAATTAAAACAAAACAAGTATTTTGTGATTCTCGCTGCTTTTCTAAGTGACTCGTACATATGTCTCAGCAATCTGTAAAGATCTTCGAATATGTTGCGTAAAATATTTCTGTTACAATTATTAGGACCTACTTGATATTTTAAGTTAATTTTGTTTCAGCGTATTTGATCCAGTTTTCGTTCGTCTCTTGCTTCTTCTGGCTCAACGTGATGTGTTTCGATATATTCTTGAACGTTCGGTAAGTACTCATACCTCTTAAACGTAACGTTGTTAAATGTATCGTTATTACATTTATTGCTACTACGTACTTTATAAGCTTTTTGATCGTCACTTTCAACGTTTATTATGTTATGCACGTTAATGTGTGCTGAGTAAGTAATATGATGCTGTACTGCCGTATATTTCTACAGCTGTGTCAAAAAATATTAATGAGGCTTCAGAAATGAAGTATTATGCAGACAACATGCGATTAACACTACTGGTATTGTTGGCATCTATAGGTTGACTTTTACCATACGCGACCCGTATTTGTCATTTTATTACAATAAAAAAAAATCTCAATCACTATTCGTCTTCACAGGAGATATATAAACGCATCAGTCACAAGACGAAGTATGAGACGAAGGTTCGCATGGTACTGCGTGTACGCAGTGCTGTTCCCAATACTCCTGCTAGTTGTCACCATTACTATGGACCTATCCCCGGCAGTGCCCAGCACGTACCTGAAGCCTAACTTCGGAGTCAAAGGGTGCTGGTTTAAGAGTAAGTTACTTTTACATCAACTTTTTTATCGAAAGATCGAAAGAATTTCTTTCCCGTTGAGCTAAGATTATTTTGTATAATATTATTGGAATGACTTTAATTTAAACGCAGTTACAACATGGTTTATTTATTAAATTGAGTAAGTAAAATATGAGTGATTTTGTTGATACAATAAATCTTTGAAAGTTTTCTTATAGAAATCGATTCAGTTAGGTTCTTGTATAATAAAACAAATGAACAAACATATTTACAACTACAGCTGCAAAATCTTTATGTATCTTCTCCATGTTTATTTTCCAAATCAACAATGTTCTTGATGAAATTCAATATTTTATAAAGAGTCGTCATATCGTGAATCGAATTACTTACTGTCAGTTGCGGAGTTTATTTTCAGTTCAAATCAAACTAACTTAAAATTTAATAAAAATATTTTTTTGTAAATAAAAGGTTTAGTTTTTTACTTACTTATTTGCGAAATATACAATCATATATCTAAAGGTTTAGTTAAATAGCAAATATAAATATAAAAAAGATTTAACTGTCTGAGCTATTTATAAATTGTAGAACCAGTTTTGTATAAAGGTAGACGACATAGACGAAACTTTATAATATTAAAAAAAATAAAATTTTTATATTACTAAAAGCTGCTGCATGCGAAATTATACTCTCAAAAAAGTATTTTGGAATATAAAATTTAACTGCTTTATTTTCTACGTTTAGTATTGTACGATACCTACGGATGGTTGTCAAATTGAAGACACACTTGTCTGAGATTTTAAAAACAATAAATAATTGTTTAACAAATGCTTACTTAAAACACCGGCCAGTTATAAAAAACTTGAGAGGTGTCAAGGGACACCCGGATGGAACGAAGTTCCTTTCATTAAAATTTAATAATTAAAAATAAAAAAACCTGTATACACTCAACAATTCACAACGCGCGAAATTCAAATATTGTCATTCACTCAATAATATTTGAATGCTTGTCAACAATATTTGAATTTCGAAAAAAGTGTCGTGACAACTTTTCGTAAGATTTTTCCGTCTAGCCCCCTTTCACAACGCGCGATAAGGAACTTCGTTCCAATATAGTATCACCTCTTTATACCTGTCTCTATAATTTTAAATTACTTCGTTTGAAAGTGCCTTCAACCATGTATTTGATTGCAGCGGACCAGGCAGCGTTGCCATACTTCTACGGGCCGGTGGCGCTGATTCTTTTCAGCAATCTTTGTATATTTTTCTTCACATCACGAGCCATCGCAACACATTACGATAAACTTAAGGATGTCACCCGTAAGTTGTGTTTATATTTACAAAGCACGTAGACATTACGTATAAAACTACTATTTATGGATATTATCGTGTATGTCGACATTATAATCCCGATGTTTCGGACCTTTTACAGCATAGTTACGGGCATGATAAAATCCATAAATGCTACTTAGTTTGGTTTCAATATTCGCGTAAATGTCTGAAATTAATACAATTAAAATTTGTTTTTACCCACACTCGGTACGATAGTTTTCTGTATAGTGGGTTAAACTCACTGCCCTCTTTAATACAATAGATTGCATTGCCACCAGATATCTGCGAGTTCAAAAAGGATTTTGGTGGAAACGTAACTTATTGGTGGATTTCTATTGTTAATCGGTGACGGGGTTGTACAGACCGTTCACACAGTTATTTTACCTCTGACTTAGGTAATCTTAACTTCCCGTTAAGTTGGTATTTCTTGCTGTCAAGTGTGTTGGTAGCTTCGTCAAGCTCCTTTGATTATTATTAAATATTTTGAACAGGGAAGTCGTGAAAACTACGTTTGGCAAAATAGAGCTCAAGCTAGCCAACTTTACAGCTAGAGGTAAAATAAAGGTGAACGGTCTGTAAATGCGGCCGCTATGCACGCTATGGTATTATTGTTATCTATAAGATACTCAGCAGCATTTTAAGGTTTAGATGCTCTGTTAATGGCAACAAATTCGGCCCCTTAATAGGGGCCATATAATTATGAGAATTAAATACGTGCGAAGTTAAGCCCAGTTAAAACCTTCGTGGACTACAGGCATTTTGGCAGGTTATGTTATGCTTATTGTTGTATTTATCGACAAAATAATAAGAGAATGTCTTTACTGTCGAAATTGCTACCTATTAATTGTATGGATTTTAAAGTGAAAAATAAAAATTCAATCGGTAGTAGAAACCGCTTGCTATAAATTGTTATTTACAGATTTTATTCATTCATAAAGTCAACCCGGATACTTAATAACAATTGTGTTCTGGTGTATTATACGCGTTTTATTTCTCGATTTATTGATGGCGTCGAAAGAAATCTCTATTCACAGAGGATTGTGTTCATATCGTATTTATGTCACGGCTATGTAACAATTATTTTGAATGTATTGTTTAAGGCTTTTTACGATTAATAAAACGATTATCGTAAAAGTTTTATTAGTCGTTTCTATGATAATCAAGTCTTCGAACAATGATAACCGATTCTTCAGTAAATATTTTATTATGAGCAATCAGTATCGGCACAACGCAATGATTTACAATGAGCTATCCTTAAAGATAAGCTCTAGGACAAAAGTGTGTATTAGTAGACAGCAAACACAAAAAGTCTTGATAAAAACATATACGACTGCCTCATTAGTCTAGTGGTCCTAAGCGCGACTGCTACGCTAGAGGTCCTGGGTTCGATCCCCAGGTCGAGCAAAGTGTTATTGGGTTTTTCTATGAAATTCTCAGTAGCAGCTCGGAGTCTGGATTTGTGTCCGGTTAAATGGCAATAGGCTCGCCCCCTATTACATGGGACCTAAACTTACCGGTGAAATGTGGGTGTACATTTAGTACACCTTTGCCTAACCCTTCGGGGAATACAGGCGTGATGGTATGTTTTATGTTTAAAAACATATATTTTTATTGAATATTTCTAAAAGATTTCATTTAAATAGTGCCCAGTCACTATTTTTATAATCATCAATCCATATACTATCCCACTGCTAGGCACGGGTCTCCTCTCAGATCATGTGGGATTAGGCTATAGTACACGCTGGCCTAATGTGGGTTGGCAGATTTCACACATCATCGAAAAAAATCTCTAAGGCATGCAGGTTTTCTCAAGATGTTTTCCTTCACCGTTTAAGCAAGTGATCATTAATTATTAATACATTCATGAACTCGAAAAGTCAGAGATACGTGGTGCATGATACATGGCATAAGAGAAGTCTATAAAATTCTCTCATTTACAAAACGTAGTAGCAACTAAATGATTTATAATTAACCGGCATTTGTATGCAAGAGCACTTAGTAAGTGCGTGCCTTGGACTCGAACTGGAGATCTTTGACTTGGCAGTCTAATGGTCATATCACTGGGCTATCACTGTTTTTTTTAATCATTTTTTGAAAATTAGTTTTTTCTAATAAGGTTTTTTAAAGACCTCCTGCACTGGGGTACAAGTTGTTTCGCTGAGAATTTAACAAATAAATAAGTATCGGGTGAAAACTACACCCAGATTCAAATCTTTCCATCCATGACAAATGTCTGTGAATCACACAAATATTTGTCATGTATGTAAATATAACGTTACGACACTCGGTGCAATAGTAGTGGTGAGGTGTCCACGTCAACCACTAAGACGTGCAGACAAAACTGCAGCAATAACGTACAAGCCAAAGAAGCATAATACCTACTTATGTGAATTCTGAGTAAACAGTAACAGTAACATCGGTAATTGCCCCAATCCTGAGTTATGCTATACCTCATTGCAGAAAATCGTGACTCGCAATTTAATTAAGTCTTTTGGCATGCATTTCTTTGGCGTTAAGTTGAGCCAGTATCCTTAAATTCATCTATGCAGAATGTTATACAAGATTTATTATACCTTTAAAAAAAAAAACTCATTTTATCTTCTTTGGACTAATAGGTAATTTTGGAATATTTACATTTATTCCTTTTACCAAAAATATACAATAGTGGACCAAACGTCAATGAAACACGTGTTCAAAGAAAATACAATATTTACAGTAACATGTTAGTCTAAAAAATGCAGCTAAAGCTAACCATTACCTTACTAACCCTCACAGCATTAGATCTGACGCACTCAGACTTCAGTACGTCAGACGATTGGGTTCGGCTGGGCACGGTGCTGGGACAGCCCCTGCCTGTTAATGAAACCACGTCATCACCGCCACGGGAAGCACCTTCAAACTTCAACCAGAGGCTCAAGAAGTACAAGAAATTGTAAGTTGCTTTATTGATACTTTTGTGTAACTTCATTGCTTTCTTAGAAAAAGGAACGCAACGCTATTTATACAATAATTCTTTAGTAACTAATGCAACCGCTTTAGAGAGGGAGATTTCGTTCTTAGAAATCCAACTAGAGCTTTCACAGAACTCTACGCTGTATGTTTAAATAATAATAGTTATTTTCTTCCGAACTAATACTAAATGACCACTCTGGGTATGTGCCCAGAGTAGTATTACCATTACATTTACTATATAAACGTGTATCATTAACACTGACTTACATAAGTCAGTGTTAATGATACACGTTTTTATCAACATTTAAAGTAATCCATTTAGTTAAAATCTGCGAAGTTAAAACGATCAACGTTGTCTGGTAGGTAATAATTGCTATTAGCGATAAGACCGCCATTGTTATGATTTTACTGTAAACAACTTTTATGGTGAATAATACAATATATTCTATTGATCTATTTGACGACCTCTGTGGTCTAGCGGTTCGACTGCTGATCAGGGGGTCGTGGGTTCGATTCCCACAGGACACAAACATTTGTTTGGATAAAACATGAGTATTTGTGTTTGTCTGGGTGTTTCTTATGTATTATAAGTATGTATTTACAAAAAAAAGTATATAAGTATTATATCCATTGTCTAGTACCCATAGTGAGCTCTGCTTAGTTTGGGACTAGATGGTGTTGTGTAAAATGTCCCAAAAATATTATTTGTATCTCCTTTTTGGATATCTCGGCATATCTCCCGTAAGGAAGACATCCGGTCCTTTGGCAGGCTTGCGCGGGGACACAGGTCCAACGCGTAGAGGCCCTTGGAGAGCTTTTATCTAAATATGGGATGGGGCACCAACCCGGGTCACTCCACACCTGCACTATAAAAGTACAGTCATGGAGTATCCCGGGCGGGTGCAGGACTATTGTAGAATCTGGAACTATAAATTACTGGGATTATGGATGTGGGGGTTTGGTGGACTGATAACCTCTACGCCGGAGGAAAACGGCGCCTGCCTTACGCCTCGAACATACATCCTTAGGGATTGCAGACGGTGACTCGCCAACTCACTAGCTGGGCCCCCCGAAAAGCTGCCAGGGCAGGCAGAAGGCGGCAACAGCGGTGTGAGTGGCTAGGGGTGTAGAGAGTTGCAGCCCCGGTTTCACCGTCGCGAGTCTAGGAGAGACCCGGATTGGGTTTCCCCGCTATTACGCCATTACACACTTCCACCCTCGAGTATATAGCTCTGGCGGTCCCCCTCTGACCGGCCAGTTAAGGCAAGACAGAGTTGAGAGTCCTGCGGGCGCTCTTGGAGTTCCACTCCAGCAACCCAGTACGGGCAAACTGGAGATGAGGTCCTGACCGACTCTCTGGGGCAATAAGGACCGCAGTTTCGCCACTCACCATCAGCTCGCCACAAGCTGCCCTGTGGTTTGTGCGCTTTTCTTTAGACCTTATGACACATTTTTTGTTTTATTGTCATAGGTTTGTAGAAAGCGTTTCTAATCTACCCTCCATTTTTACGTTAGTCTCATGATGAGGTAACGCTTTTCCCAGAGGGGGTATATTATTATTATTATTTCAATAAAACAATGTTCTCCGCTAGATTCCGCATGTGCTGCTTGCTGTCGTTCATCATGGGGTTGTCATGGGTGTTGGAGGTGGTCTCGTGGGCGGCGGGTGCTGGCTCGGACGCGGTCTCCGTATGGTCCGTGTTCGACCTCATCAACGCGCTGCAAGGAGTTGTCATCTTCGCCATATTTGTCTTGCAACAGCCCGTCCGTTCTCTTGTTAAGGTGAGTTTTCTTCCAAAATAGCTATAGATTGTATGTATACCGTTGCCAATTTTGAAAGTAAATTGATTTATGTAAGCATAAATGTTAAGATTAAAATCACTGAAGAACACAGTGTAGATATTGATATATGTATTTCAAATTATGTACTTTAAATTAGAAATTAAATTTACTTAAAAATATTTTCTTAACAGGCCTCCAAACTCTTCAATTCGTGCAGGAAAAAAACTGACGGTTCTGAAGTGTCAGTTGTAAGTGAAAGAAATAGTATTATAGGAGCCGGGAGAAGAGACTATGTGTAGTGCAGTGAAGTGTAACAAATACCTAATGATAGTGACCAAGTGAATGACAAACTATAATCAATCGATGAACAACTTGTAAACGTTTTAGGTAAAACGCTCGAGACTGATAAAGGTAACAGTATTATTGGCTTTGAAGATTTAGTGTTGAGTGGTGCTTCTGGAGACTTTGATTTGAATCCAACAAATGTTAAACTGAAATCAAAAGATGTACTAAGAAAAACCTGGGTTTTAAAATGCTCCGTGTCTTTTTGTAATAAGACATTTTAGAAAGCGATGGATATATTTTAAAACTTGGTTCCACTTAGGTTACAATCATCTATTGTAATACAGTGAAAATGATTATGATATTATAGGTAGTTAAGTTTTATATATCCAATGATGTTTGAATGAAACGCGGACGAACAATCCATTATTTGATTTGAAATAAGGTGTGCAACTAAAATATGTTTTATTTATTGTTATAGTATGTTATTTTGAAAATATCTAAATTTATATTAGCTTGAAATTAGACTTCTGTCATTGATTCAGCCTCTTTAAAAAAGTAGTGATTGAAATGTGCTTTTCCTAAAGCGAGATTAAGATTTGCTTTCAAGTCACTCCCATTAAAATCTTCAAAGCATTGCGGATTAACTGTGAAAGGTGTATGAACTTCATTCATGATTTCATTCCTGTGATAGCGCCTTAAAATTTGTTTATAATATTATTTTGCAAAAGTTATATCGTCTTATTGTTTTGCTTGAATTATTTGATATTATAATTGGTTACAAAATAGCAAGCTGTTTGCAGTTTGTTTAAGTTACCGTTTCTTTAGGCTGGGTGCTCTTGTTAGTACAACGATACACAATGCTTCGATTCAATGTATTTTTATGCAAATGTTATATAAATTATTTTGTTTAATTTTATTTAAGCAGTTGTTCGCTAGATATGGCTATTAAACCGGCCAAACCCCAGCCTAACTGCTTGTTAAATGTATGGTTGTTAATACTTAGTATAAGAAAATTAAATATTTTTATAAAGTACATGACCAAGTTAATGATTTTATCTAAGCATTAGCTGATGTGACCTCAGCATCGGAACCTACATTCTTGATAGATAAAAATGTGTAGTGCCATATGATAGAAAATAGTAAACTAAAAAAGTGGTGCATTTTATTTCCTTTACGAGAGCTAGTCATAAAATATAATTAATGAATGTTATAAGCAAATAGGTTATTTAATTTATTTTCGTAATTAAAATTAAGGTGGTAAACTTTTTGGACTTGTACATTTTTGTATTTAATTCTTGGAACAGAAAAAGTAAGAAAGTTTGAAGAAATTACATCAACTGTGTTGTGTTACTGGTTTCTGGTCACGTATTTCCTCAGTAGCCAACCATTTAAAGAGAAAAAGCCTTTTATATGACATTTACTGAAATTAGATTGTGATATTATATCTATGATTAAACAGAAGTATCATTCCGTTCTCAATACCAACTTAATCCAACAATAGAAAGCAAGAAAAACAATTGCATATTGACTTACAATTAAAATACATTGCATATTATTTACTATGAGTCAAAATATAAGGATACTCAATATTTGAAATATATTTTTATAAATGCTCAATTATTATGATTTATCATGAATGGGGACAGGAAAACAATATGTTACCTTACTTAAAATGCGTAGAACGTACTTATCGTTGTTTGCTATAACGCCAGAAGTACTTTTTAAATTGCCTTCGGGGTTTGCCCTGACGATACACAGAAAAAATAAAATGGCCAGACGACTATAATTTGATCAAGGAAAATGCTACGTTTTGATAAAAGTAAATATTTAGCTGAGAAAATAATAAATTGTATGTTCTTTTTTGGTCAACAGAATAACTATCTGATATTTCATAAAATTTCGTGATTTTTTGATGATTTATGGTCAACGTGGCGGTTTAGCTGAGTAAATAGTTGCAATATTAAAGAAATGAACTATTATAGTGAATTCCTATAATAAATGAAACCAGTTGATGTTATTTCTATAAAGTCGGGGGTCCACGACATGGAGTGGAACAAAAACGTCTAGAGCAAATGTTTTGAAATCACCATAATTCGGAAATGTTTACGCTCAACTCCCTAATGGGATTTTGACTTTTATTCTAACTGACGGAACTCATATATTGAACTAAATTTCCTACTCATAAATTGTTTATTGACTCGGAACTAATTTGCAAACGTTATCGGTACTAAATTAAAATAATATTCTGGATAAGACTGGTCGTATGAATAATGAAACGGGAATACGTAATAAAGTTATTAAAATACCATTACGTGTAGACGATAAGGAAAGTAAATGTAAGGCTTGATGAAGGATGTTGAAGGAAGATATAAATCGTATTCGGTTGGGACCAAATGTTGCGCATCATTATGTAACATTCAATTTTGGTAAAAATAATGACGTAACGGTTTTAGACGATCTTTTTAATTTAAGACTTAATTAAATTTTGGTCAAAATGAATATGTTTTATTTATTTGAAATGATATGATTCTAGTGAAAGTAAAATCCAGTCCTAAGAATTCAAGTAACTTATTAGTAACGTGTCTACCAACTCAATTGTCGAATGACACGCGACATTTTATTCTATGCCGAATACGAGAATAAGTTTCTAGCTAGGTATGTTGGATTTTTGTTAGCTTTGCTTTCGCTAATCAAAATTTTTCGTGTGGAAAAAATTTAATCAAAATTTAAGGACCCACGACAATAATTAGTATTGTAACTTTAAGTATACTTTATTTCTTTATACACCATCTGTTATGTTCGATCGTGAAATATTGAATCTTTATTAACAGTAAATTATTAAATGATGTAATTAATGTATAGCAATGAGTTGTACAAAGTGTATTTATCTTAAAGGCTGAAACACGCTTGATGTACTCTCAAAGATTATCTTGGATTTTATGAACTTATTTTTTAATAATTGTACTTTTTTACGGATCGATCGATACGGACGAACCGTCAAGTGACGATCGTTTAATCTACAAAAAAAATAAGTTCATAATATTAAATGGTTTATGATTTGAAGTCTTCTAGTGTACTGCAAATGTGTATTCAGCTTTGAAGTTAGCGTGTATGCGTGTGTAACTATGTATTATATTAATTGTTAAATGTTGATGCGGAATTTTTAAGTGAAATGACAATTTAAAAATGTATATTTGTCTATTTTGCAAAACATGACGTTAATAAACAAGCTTTATATAAAACTTTTTTGATTTTGTATCCCATTCTCACTTACCTTTCCATAGGTTTACCTTTAGAAATAAAATAAACGATACATTCAGTTCAAAGTGGCCTTAAACATCGATAAATTCACCGAACTTTAAGCTTAATACGCTAATAAATATCATAAACAATTCCTAAACAAACAGCCAATTACGAGCAAGTTTACTATTTGTACGGATCATTTCTGCATCGCAAATAGTTAGGGTCCATTGTTTGATCTGGCGTCTCAATTGGCATTTGTAATAATAAAGGACCACAATAATTACCGGAGGAATGGGGATCGAGGGGGCGAGGAACCCAATAAGGGGGATGGTTGTGCTTCCTCCCAGCAGACGTTAATCTTGCGGAATTCCGAGCAAATGCGGATAGATCCATCGTCACTATCCGCTCCTCTCGATTCCGTTTCGAATCGCCGAGAATTATTTTTCACATTACGAATTCGACTTGGATTGGTGGAGCATTATTTGTTAAAATCGACCCGTTTAAATTTCGAATTGCTGGCAATACTGTGAATATTTTCAAACAAATGTTAAAATAATGTAATTAACTCAGATCAAATAAAAAAGTTTTTTATTTATTTGATCTGAGGTAATTAATAGTTTAATAATTAGACGTCAAAATATATATTAATAAACCGTGGACACTGGTGGAAGAAAATGTGTAATTATAGACAGTAGTAATTTTAGTAATCGTTTTCAATAGTGGCTTATATTGGATGTCATTTATAAATAGGTAAGTTACCTATACTTCAACCTTTGTTTTTTTTTTGCTAGTTTGTTTTTAGTTAGCAAAAATAATTATGACATTACTGCTAGATATCTATTTAATTCTAGTACCTTTATGCTCTGGTCACTGCTATCAATTTGAAGTTGCCTACCCTCATTGATGTTGGGATTGTCCCTTAGGTAAATTATTTTCTTTTGAACATATCGGATTACTTTTCTTATTCAGTAAACAATGGACTGCATACATTTTTCGACAGTGTCGTACACGTCACAGTTGGTCGGTATGTTTAGGTTCCATGTAATAGGGGGCAGGGCATGAAACTCCAAATACCGAACCTGCTGAGAATTTAATGGAAAATACAATAACACTGCTCTAACTGCGGACTTCTAGCGGAGCAGTCGCGCTTAAGACCACAAGGTTAATGAGGCAGTCTACTATTTTTTTTAAAGCCGAAATAAAGAAAGTACTTGAAACTACAATGAAAGTCTGGTCTGGTCTAATTTCGAATCTCAGTGGCTCTGAATGCAATATGACGCAACTATTAACATATCTAGCGTGCACACATACGTCGTCTCAGAAACAAACATTCTCTAGATTTATATATTTCTCGTATATTACGATGCAAGGATATTGCCACTAGAATTTCTGTGGAACTGGCTCCGGTATGCGACAGTTTCGGAACAACACTGAAGGGTACCGCAATATGCGCGGAAGATGATATGGCAGACTACTTTATACTTTCTGATATTGGAGTGGAATTTTACGCATTTAAATTTGTTGGAAAATGGAATGTGAACTTTACTGCATTTTCATTTTCTCGTAAAGTATAGTTAGTATTTTTTTTATTGTATTTGAGGCATTAACGCATGCCAAACATTTTTAAATAAATAAAATTTTGAGAAAGAAATCTGTGTCTGTGTGAAATCGAGACCACTGCCTGTGGTGTCTAATTTTTCTTCCAATTTCTTACGTATTATAGGACATCAGCGACATCTATCGAAGAAAACTATTCTTCAACCGAAACCACTTTACAGTTCTAAGATCGACTTTTTCTTTCTCTAAAATTTATTTTAGATATAACATTCTATCTTACGGAGGCCCTTAAATTATTGAACTTTTAAATTTATGTCAATGACATTCATACATAATAGGCATAGATCTCAAATGCGATTTGTAAAAGTTTCGTTCCTTAATATAATTTTAGTTGTGTTTTTAAAATAGCGTTGTACCTGGAGGGGCTACCGTGGAGAGGCTCGTGGCTAAGTTATAACTACTATAATAGAGAACAATTTCACACTCCACTTTTTACAATAAACATAAAAGGAATCTGCCACCTTTCTCCCATAATAAACATGCCGTGAAATATGGCTTCCCAAACGTATCCAGGAAGGGTAATGGTGTTGCTCTGTTTATGGTTGAGTGTGATTGATGGCCTCTTATCTGCAGGTGCACGGTGCCCTTCCACCTTGAAATATGGAGCTTGCATATTCGGGGATTAAGGAATAAAAATTCTGAGGGGTGCGCATTAGCTAATATTGGTACCGCAATCTGCTTTTATGGGCAAAATACTTGGGTATTGTGCAAAAATATATTCAGTAACCAATATGTACATGGTTAATGAATATTTACATAATTATAATGGTTACTGAATATATTTACGCGTTACTAGTAATAATAACTAATTATAATTATTATTACTAGTACCTCTGTGGTCTAGCGGTTCGACTGCTGATCATGGGGTCGTGGGTTCGATTCCCACAGGACACAAATATTTGTGTGGATAAAACATGAGTATTTGTGTTTGTCTGGGTGTTTCTTATGTATTATAAGTATGTATTTACAAAAAAAAGTATATAAGTATTATATCCATTGTCTAGTACCCATAGTACAAGCTCTACTTAGTTTGGGACTAGGTGGCGTTGTGTAAAATGTTCCAAAAATATTATTATTATTAATAATAATAAAGTATTTAAATATTCGAGGATATTGTAGAAATAAAGAATAAAACTAGCAATATCTGAATTTGTAAATTCATTCCACGTTATTTTTAACTCCATAATATTATTAAATTGTTTCCAACTTAAAAACAAATGTTAACTTAATATTTAACTTAATAGATTAGTTGTATTCCTTAATGTTATTTTGCATGCTGTGGTCTCCACTAATTGAGGGGGTACACGTGATATTTAAAATTTAATTTGCTTTGTAAATTGAAAATGTTTGTGTATATCCTTTGTTGGAGATCCTTAATAAATAAATAAATATAGGTACTCCCAAAAGGGATGCATCAAATTTACGTTTTTATAATAACATTGATAAACCATACCTATATGTATATTTTATCAGCCGAACATTCTTCTATCAAACGAATCATAATCGGTGTTCCAAACTTTCCTCCAAATTATGATTAATACGGTCGAGTTAAAGTAGTAAACGGTTAATCCATCAACTGGTAGGGGACTTAGCGAACGTGACTTATCTCTGTATTTCGCTAACATCCCTCATCCGCATCGATTCGTTTCGCTTCGCTACATAAAACGTGCTCCACACAACACACGAGAAATTCGCTTTCGAAACACTGAACCTGAGAGCTTGTCTGATACCAGCTTTAGGTCGGTGTGTTTGTAAGTCTGAGGGGGTCAAGCATGTTCATTGGAATATAATTTATAACGCCTGTACGTCGGTTTTTCTTTTTTTTAATTGTCTGATTGTAAACGGCAACCGCAGGAACGTGCCAGGGGGCTTAGACAAGTGGCAATCTGACAATAGAATCGACGAACGAATAGAAACAAAATGTATGGGAATGACATCTATGATCGCCCAATTTGTCGAAAGCTTATGTCATTTCCATACTTTTTGTTTCTATTCGTTCGTCGATTCGATTGTCAGATTGCCACTTGTCTAAGCCCCCAGGAACACTAGTAGTATTACACCTAGCCGGCCACCCCGTCGATGTTATGATGACATGAATAATTACAACTAAAGAGTACCTATATTGATTTCTGACATTTATGCGAATAATATACATTGAAATAAAACTACTTTCTACGGACTTTATCGCGTTATATTGATATTCATAAATATAATATCGGTCTACCCGTGACCATGGACGCGGTAAAGGGTTCGAAACGTCGGGAAAATCCAACAAAAGTAATTTTGTTTTACACTCTTTTACTGCTGAAAATATTTTCTTTATTTGTGATTTCATGATTCAGTACTCGATATAAGTAAAACCTAATAAACATAAAGTAGGTTGGTAGTTTGCAGTAAGTTAAAATCAGACAGTTCTTGAGTTCCAACACCTGGTCTGGAGGCGACGGGAAATGTAAATAAAACTGGTTTAACTTTGCCGTATTATAATGCACGTAAGTGGAGAAAGTGAGTAAGGAAAGCGGGCTCTGTATGGATAAGAATATTGCTGCTCCTTTCTGCTAAAGAAAACCATCTTATGAGGGAAGTACTTACTTATGTGCTAACACCCTAATAACAACGAGACTTACTCATCTTAGAAACAATATAACATAGTCATAACATACCATCACGCCTGTAGTCCTTGAAGGATTAGGCAGAGGTGTATCAGCCAAAGCACTTTTGAAAATTCGATCTATTTGCACGGTTTCAAAAAGTTGGTCTTATGGAGAAGAACCGACAAGAAACTCAATAGACACTTTTTAAAAGAAAAACATGATTACAGTGTTAATCTAGGTTTATATTTTTTTTCTGTTCATGAGAAGAATTGCAATTGGATGTGTATTAATAAATTAATCCAGTATAATAATTAAACAGAAAAAAAAACAGACAGAGTCAGTGTCAAATACACTGATTCGGTCAGCTTTCACTGTCTTTAGGTCCCATGTAATAAGGGGCAAGCCTATTGCCATTAACCGGGCACAAATCCAAACTCCGAGTTGATACCAAGAATTTCATAGAAAACACTTTGCTCTACATGGGAATTCAATCCAGTACCTCTCGTATAGCAGTCGCGCTAAGGACATAAAAATAAACCAAAATATTGTCATAAAACACATTTTTATAGAAACGAAATATAATGTTTTTGGCAGGACTCGAAAATACTAGTTTCGGATTGCACAAATTTTCTACTGAAAGGAATTTCGATTCGGAATTTTGATGGCGTTAAATTTTTAAATTTAATTTAATTGTAGTTAAACGGCTGAATTCTACTGCAGTTTATAGGTAATGTTAAACGTTTTATTTTTATCACATTTATTGTAATAAATAAATAAGTCAATATTTTATTTTATGTCTCAGTTTCAATAATTATTCAACTGACTTTAGAAAAGGTACTTCAAAAGCTTCGACATTTCTTTTCGTTCACTGCTTGTCATCAAAAGCCATCGCCAATATCACCTACTCCATCTTCCATTTTCAAATACCATTCCATATTCAAACACGCAGTTCATCAAACCGTATACTATATCAACAGGTACATAAATATTGCCAGCTTAAAGCGTGCATTTTCCTTAATATCAGCAATAATTCCCTCGGAGTGGGTCGACGTTCCCCTGTAGCTACCTACGATGACACGTCATCCATCTTGCTCATTTTTACTTCGAAGCCCGTCCGTACCGATACACAATTAGATTTTGATTGGATGGAGCTCCGCTGAATAAAAAGGACACGGAACTGGGAAATTGTTTTTTGAAGCCGTATGGAGTTGACGCCAATTTTTCGCTTTCAAATTTTTTTGTACGTATTGTGTTTGTAGTTCAACTCAAAATATTCTTTGACGAAAAAGTAGTCAGTTAGTAATTTTTGTTTTATTTTTTATTGGATACGTTACTTGGTGCACTATATTTATTAAAAGGATCAAACAGGCGAGAGAGCAATGTAAGACGTATTATGAGTAAGTTTTTAATTTTATATAATTAATAAAGAAGACCGGACTCATGACCGGGTACTTAGTTACTCGTCAGTCGCCCATTGCACTTGGCCCTCGAGGAGGGTCCGACACTGGACTCCGTGGTGGGATCGCGGATCATGCGAGAGCGATTCCCGTGGACCCATCACTAAGCGGAAGGTGGTAGTGGTGGTGGTTTTAGTCAGTATGCATGCCACCTAGCCGGAGAGCCCAACATAACCGTTCTGCGTCCCCGAGCGGGGCGGCATGCTTAAGGAGCCTACCCGAAAAAAACAGGTACCTAGTTACTGATCTGATCAACCGATCTGTAAGATCAAGCTCCTCTTGTCGCGGTCGTGGTAGACGGAAGCCGACCTCAACATAGTTGGAAAAAAGGAAGATGATTATAATTATGATTATGATAACAGGGCTCATTACACAAATGTTATATTTTCTCCGAATCATGTGACGCATACGCATGTGAAGAAGGCTTATCTACGAAGTGACCGTGTTAAGCATCGGGCTCCGTATGGTTAGATATTTTTCTACTATATTTGGTATTAACGCATGCTACACATTTTCAAAAATTTAAATTTTAGCGAAAGAGAAATTCCATTTCAGGCAAGATTGGTACCCGAATCCGGTGTAATTAAAGAAGGACGCAGGTTCGAAGCCTGTCTGAAATAGAATGTTTCTTTCGCTAAAATTTATATCCTCATGCCTTATATTCATAAGAGAACAATCGCTGCGTGCCGCCAGTAGTCACGAGATTTGGTACGGACCGAAAAAAATATATAATCTGGGTGTTTTTAAATGACGAGTAAAACGGTTTCTTCTAGGCAAGCGCGCTCCATCGTAGATCACAGTGTCGCTTTACATCAGGCGAACTGGCGGCCAAGTGTAGGCCTATCAAGAATAATAAAAACAAAACAAAACAAAAAAAAAAGGTTGTCTATCAAAACTTTGAATGAAAATCATATTTTGCCCTATTACGTGATTATGCAAATAGGTTTGTGAAATTAGTCATTAACCGCGATCTTGATACCGGCGAGCCCAGCGATTGCTATCGACCGTCATCAGCTGTTGTAATTAGCGGTTAATCTAATGGAACTTGATGGAGTGTTTGCTTTTACTATTTTCTTGGAAGTTCAGCTCGGCTTATGATGGATTTTTTATCTTTTTTCAAAGCGAATTCAAAAAAGGAGTTCTTAATTCGATATGTTACGTCATATATTCGTTGATCGTGAATCGATTTACTTTTTATTTGATAGGGTATAGTTCCTAGTTAGTCTCATAAAAATTTGGTTAGTATCTGAAGATACACTACAAAATAATAATTGTGGTCGTTTTTCATTTATCTCAAAATCTTAATTGAATTGTAAGTAATTATAAAATGGATTCAAATTGGTAAATGTTCAGCTTTGTTGGATTTATTTTTTATATAGCCATCTCTTTGTTGCAGTGGTTGCAAGTACCTACAGCTGATGTGTGTGGTCCTAGGTTCGTAGATACAGTATTTACATCAGTATCTCCACCTCTAGTTAACACTTGAGGAATACCAGTCTGATGTATGGTGTTGTTTTATGTGAAAATAACTAAATACTTATTAGGTTTAGTTTCTGCTATCAGTCAATGAATTTGATACATTATTTTTGTTCTTTTTAAATACTTTCTCAAAATATTGAATGATTTTTGTAAAATACATCATACTTATAATAATTAAGAAACAATATGAATATTGATGAATCATTGTGAGGATTACCTAAACTTGGCAAGCTTAGTGCTGGCCTTATCTGTACGGTCCAAACTTTGTTCTGGTAACAGTAAACAGGTAAGTCCAAGAAGCTTTTTAAAAAATAAACAACAAACCTTTTCGCTTAAAATCTCTTTCGTCAAATATAGACTGGCCGCGTCCATTTCACAAAGTTATTATAAAAATGAATGCGTCCAGTGTCGTTCGCGATTATGTACCGGATGTTGTTTCGGGGGAGGGCGCTGACGTCAATTTCCGGCGCGGGCGCTCGTGCCGGAAACTGCGAAAAACACTTCACTCTCCATATGATTATAATGCAGTGACTGGAAACCGGAATGATGTAAGGGAAATTACTAAACGCTTATTTTAATAATTCGTAAGTTTGATTAAAATACTCATCCTTTTTCTAAAAAAACATGTGGATCTTTTTGTACGTGATATTAAAATTTATTGTTACGCCTTTCTCTGTTTTTTACGGAAGATTAACTTTATGTAAATGCATGAATGTCTGTGAAACACCAATATAATATATTAGGTATTCTATTAATAATTTAATCATTATAACATAGGACTAGTCCCGAACTACAGCTACAACTATTTTTTCAGTTTACTTTTCAATTATGTGACTCAACGTAATTTTATTTATCGAAATAAGAAAATATTTTTCATATCAAGCTAATATTATTTTAGAAGCCTAAACTAAATAATAATAGTTTAATGTAAATACAATATATTAAATAAATAAAGTAGACATAGACGGATCACTGGAGAACATAAAAAAAAAACAATTTTGCAGGTAAATAAAATATATTGAACGGACTTTCACATGGAGTGGGAGGTTCTACGTGATTGATATATTTTCTGTATGGATATTTTTTTTTCAAAATTGTTTCATAGCTATCTTTTTGTATTTTTTTGGCATTTTCCACGCTAAGATTTTAAAGTTATTAAAGCAAAGGAAAAATTCGACCGCAGGCAGGACTCGAACCTGCGTCTTCTGGTTAGGTACACCAGACGCTATGACTACTAAGCCACCGCGTTTGCGTTGTTTCATAGCCTTTGTATTGCCGAGGAGGCTCGTGGTTAAAAAATAACTAAGCTGATCATACGATGTCTTGCTGCGGTTAATCTGTGGACGGGTGACCATTACTAATCCCTACCAATATAACACATCGGGACCACTCCGTGCTTCGGATAGCACGTAAAGCCAGTCCTGGTTGTCATACGAACACCTATGAATATCGTGGTAGTTAGAAGCTCAAGAATCAGTCTATTATCGGTATGGCTCAGTAATTGGGTTGCAAAGATCTGATGGAAGTTGTTTCGTGTAAAATATCTACTGATTTCAGCCGCATCTAGTTACACTGAAAGTTTAGGGTCGACTTTGAGTCACTTTCAGAAGCAGTTGGAAAAAGACTCGGGAGATTATGGTTATTATGTAGCTGTTGTACTTCGGTAGCCAGTCAGACATGCTATTCTGTACCCTCTTATGAAAAAAATATAGGTAAATGTACAAACTAAATACATATAAGTATATATAAAACAAATTTATATAATATAAACAATATTTAACGATTATTTTTAATGTCAAAAAAGAAAAGAAAGAACTAGTGTCTGCCCTATTAAAGTAGTGTGAAATAATATTAACACGACAAATATTTCGTTAAAAAAAATCAAGATCATACTACAAGGTCAGCTATGCGCAATTAAAATCATGTACGTAAAAATATATTTTGGTTGTGGTGGCAGTGTGTGTGTGTGTGTGTGTATGTGTGTGTGTGCCAATGCTGCAGTTTATAGTAGCGTTTATCGGTTTTTATTTTTATCGGTTTTTTATCGGTTATAGTAGGGTTTATCGGTGACCTCTTACTCCACGAGGTCTATTGTGACCGACTACGGTGATACTATGACCACACATAATGTCTACGCCTGAACGCAGCCTTTTCATATTTACAAATTATTACGAACGCACCGTAACAAGAGCGCTCGCTGCGTGCTTCACGGCGGAGGAACTGCACTAACTTCACTACGCACGACGCGAAGATCTTGTTCGCACCGCCATTTTTGTCTCGACACACAAATTGTATAATTTTGAACAATAAACTTTTTAAAACTTCGAGGTGTGATCTTAATTCTTATTGTATCGCCCACACATAATATACAAAAATACATATTATTCATACAATAAATACCTATGCCTTAAGATTGTAATACTAACTACATTTACCTAAGTTACTACCTAGCACTTAGTACTAACGGTAAAAAATTCAGACATGATAGGCGAAAAAAGGATGTCGCGATTGTTAGTCAATTTTTCTTATGTAATAAGGGCTAAATTATGTTTTTTTCCAATATGTTCTATTTACCGGACCGGAGGGACTTGCAGATGCGGGTAATTTTGAAAACAATGTTTGGAATTGTTAATAAATCCCGTCACTATAAAGGCGCGAGCGCTCGATTTATTTTCAAGTACCCACACATATATTATATTTTTATTACGTCTTTCCTTGCCTTTTCCATTGCATTCAATCACTGTTCGCTTCTCGAATAGTTCGCGTTTGATCATCTGCACGGATGGACTCGCCGGACGCGTTGTTCAATTATTCGATCCGTTTAGAATTTCAAGCCTAATATTAATATAGGTTTATATTACATGGTTCAACCAAATTGATACACATTAATTTTAACGCGAGATGTCAAAATATTTCTGAATTGAAGCAGTAATCATATTGAAGATTATCATTGAATGATTTCTTTATCGATTGATGTTTTAGTGTTTAGTGAATGATACCTAGATATAATCTTAGTGATGGGCGACGAATAAAAAATAGTTTTGATGTGTCAATTTGGTTGCTTCGTCCAAAATGATAGACGAAAGTGAATTGTGTAGTGTTACCATTACGGCTTCTCGAAATAATTTGTTCTGTCAACTGTTGTCTACTTTGGG
This sequence comes from Acronicta alni, assembly GCA_964056405.1. Lineage (NCBI taxonomy): Eukaryota > Metazoa > Arthropoda > Insecta > Lepidoptera > Noctuidae > Acronicta > Acronicta alni. Next base: position 5,950,101 of record OZ043927.1, on the reverse strand, counting down.
TTTGAAGTGATATCTTTGACGACTGAACCTATCCTTGTGTCATGGTTATTACGGTGTGCGTCTACGTCAACAGACAGACTAAGTATTCGCTTGTGATTGAAGTGTGAATAGTATCTTAGTGCTAGTGAATAATGACATTTAGTGGAAGCGGAGAAGGAGTGTTACCAAGGAGTGCGCCGGACCAAGTTTCAAGGTCAGTTCTAGATTAGTTTAGCATCTAAGTACTTGTTTGCTCTTTTTATTGAGGGTATAAGTTCTATGTGTACCTAAAGATGTTTACTACCTATTTAGGTCCGTGTTCTACTGTTTAATGTAATTATCATGTGAAATTAATTTTAAGACGTAAGCATATATTATGCTGTATCTATGAATTAAATATAATTACAAAGTCGACTATGCAACATAAGAAACCGGAAAACAGCAAAATGCATTATTATAATTGGCTCAAAGTAAAGAAGAAAATTTCTCCCAACAACCAACTTTAGTAAAGCTACAAATAACTTGGAACCGACATTTCTTCTCAAACTTTGGATTTATCTAAAAAACTGCAACAAAAGGAAAGTAGGAAGTTCCCTAAATGCGAGGGCTGTCACTTGACAGGCGACTCGAATGTCAAGTGAGCTAATGTCATTTCCGAATCCACCTCAGGTACTACCACGAACTATAAGGTGAATGGAGTGCTAAAAACGTATAAATTACGTATGGGAGTTGTTAGATCCTTAATTATGTGATGTAGGTTTTGAATCACTCAAATAAATTCTGAACAATTATAGTTATTTACTGTGATTGTTGCACAAGCTTTTGTAGAAAGATTTGGTAGAAAATAATATAACAACACTGAAATAGGTACCTAGTCTGTTTTTTGGAACAGGGTAGTTAGTTTAAAAATATAGACTACCAATGTTAGAAAGTACTTTCTCAGTAACTTTCTTTGTAGATATTTTGCTTTAAAATGGCATCATACCAATAGCAATGAACCACAATATCCTATGTAATATTAATAGTATCTTTTATCACCTTTTTACCTTTCACATTTCCGTTTCTGTTATCTCCATCTAAAGGTTGTCTGTAAGTGATCGTTTTTAGCAATAAGATCGCCGATTCTACCATTCTATGATTTTTAAACCATGTCATTTATTTATGGTGTGCAATATCTAGAATGCTGTATCCTATTCTAATAGAAGCTTGTGAGTGGGATTAAACCTATAGCTTACCTAGCACTCCATGCTCTTACTGCTCTGTGATTACGACAGCTTACGTCTGAGCCGGTTTTAGGCCACCACCAGATTTGCGTATGAAAATTATAAAGGAAAAGTGGCTATAAGCTGTCGGCTTATTTTAAGGTGGCGGATGGTGCCGAACGTTGTTAGGGGGCTTACAGTTTGCTTAGTACAGCACCTGAATTTGACGTAGTTTGATTTTATAATCTTCTGTGAACGAGACCGTGGTAATATTTGGTAGATAACATTTTCAGATAGCGCACATTATTGTAATACGTTTTTATGTTTTGATTTCTGACATTTACGCGAATATTAACCATTGAAATAAAACTATGTTGTACGGATTTTATCGCGTTATATTGATATTATTAATCCCGACGTTTCGGTCCCTTTACAACGTCCATGGTCTCAAGTCTACCAATAACCATGGATGCTGTAAAGTGTCCGAAAGGCCGGTAACGCACTTTTGACTCCTCCTTTGCCCCCTATCCCATAAAAAAAACGTCGGAATTAATAATATCAATTTATCGCGGTAAAAACCTTAAAAAGTAGTTTTATTTTAATATTTTTTATGTTATTGGAAGTAGCTCGAATATAATGCAAAAAAATCGATTGTGGTGAGGCTAAATAAATAAAATGTGTCAACAGTTCTTGCGTGGGCAAAAAACATTGAATTATGTTCGTTTAATACGTAAAGTGGTACTTACCTACTTATTTTGTTAATACGAGTATTGTACTGTGTTTTTGCTTCGAAAATATATTTTCTGCTATTCAAATTAATTCGGGAATTATTTGTCAGTCGCGACCTTTATGTTAAAGAGGTTTATTTTTTCTAAAGAACATCGTGAGTACGAAAATATTTCAGCTTTATGCAGACATCAATAAACACAATTTTGCTTTCTTATTCAGTTGCATTATTACTTAATACAATTGAATTTATAATGGTTACATAGAATAATGTATATTCATCATCAATCTGTATACTTTCCCACTACTGGGCACGGGTATCCTCTCACAGAATCAGAGGGATTAGGTTATAGTCTACCACGCTAGCCGTGTGTTGTAGCTAGTGCGGGTTGGCAGACTTCACACGACGTCGAGAAAATCACTAAGGCATGCAGGTTTCTTAACAATGTTTTCCTTCTGCGAGTGACAATTAATTATTAATACGCACATGATTTCGAAAAGTCAGAGGTGCGTTGCCCTGGACTTTTCGAAATCATGTGCGGGTTGGCAGTCCAATGGCTAGCCACTAGGCTATCCCTGCTTTGAAAAATTTATATAAAATATATATATCTAATATATAAAATTCATGTGTCACAGTTTTCGTTGCCATACTCCTCCGAAACGGCTTGACTGATTTTGATGAAATTTTTTGTGCTTATCGGGGAGGTCTGAGAATAGGCCAACATCTATTTCTCATACCCCAAATTTTTTTTTTATGGCAAAACAACGTTTGCGGGGGCAGCTAGTATATATATATATATATATATATAAGTATTAGTGAAAAAATAATCGACCTCCGGCTGGATTCGAACTTGCGTCCTCCGGTTCGATACACTGGACCGTTTAGCCAATTAAGATTCCGTATCTTAGTTGGCTAATCACTAATTTATTCTGGAATTGAAATAGGGCGAAAATACAAAATATTTTGGTTTGCCTCAGTAAGTTTAGCTGCCGTAAGTGCGACTGTTACGCTTAGGTTCTGGGTTCGGTTCCCGGATATTCGATTTTTCAATGTAAGTTCAACATAATGTTTGACTATTTGATAAATGAGCGTAGTACATTACAAATTCTTTGGTTGATGTGCAGTTCTGCTAGCTAGGTTGCAGAGCAACCTGTATTAAGGAGAGACAGTTTGCCTCTCTAGTTGATTGTGTTGATTTTCATAACAGTTACATGTCGTCTTAATAAGAATGGCTTAAATATACATTATTGTCTACAACATTATTTTAGTGACATTAAAGAGCTATAGCCTATCCCTCTCATTCTGAGAGAGGAGAACGGTGCCCAGCAGTGGGACAGTATATGGGTTGATGATGACATTAAAGTGTGTGATGTTTGTGGAGTGTGTGGTGTGTGTATGCGTGTGTGCATACATTACATGGGACTGAAATTCCGGCAAACTGTGGGTGTACTTCAGTACACTTCTGCTGAACCCTTCGGGGAATGCATGCGTGATGGTATATGGTATATATGTAAAATATTTCTGATGCGACTACCGAAGAACTGGGAATTTTCTACATTAGATCTGGGCTTGCTTTGAACAATACCCGACTAGAATCCCTCAACCTGTGCCTAATCCCATTCCATACTATCGACCTGCGATACAGTTAACAGGTACAGTCCAGTACAACATAAGTTCCATTTAAAAAGTTGTAGCGAGCCGGCTCGGAGCAGGATCGTAAGTGTAGTGAAGCGGGATAAAACCGTCCTACGTGTCTCGGATTACGTATCGATTCCGACTAATTGTTGGATAATCGCTTTCGATTTTATTGCAGGTATCGATTACGTACTAAGCGAGCTGTTAAATTCGTAAATAAAAATCAAATGAAATTTTAACTGGGGTTCTGTTTCAGGCTTTGTTAATTATGAGTTTAATGCCCAGGATTCATTTCGTTTATTAAAGGTTAGGGCTCGATTAGTGAAGTGACTGAGTAATTTTCTTTACTGCAACAGGTTTCATTTAAACGTCCTAATAACAAATACATCCCAGCACTAGGCTGCCGAGTCATAGGTGCTGTAAAAATAAATTTGAATCCACGAGGAGCACCTGCCAATAATATTGATAGACTAGCTTCTGCTCGCGACCACGTCTGCGTGGAAAAGTTACTTTTAATTATCGTTGTAATTTGGCTCAAAATCGTTAACTACAAAAAGCCTTTATGTTATTCTGATGTTTATATATGACTAGCTTTCCGCCCGCGGCTTCGCCCGCGTCGAATTCGGTTATATCGCGTTTCCAAGAGAACTCTTCAAAAGTCCGAGATAAAAACTATCCTATGTTCTTTCTCAAGGTCAACTCTATCTCTGTACCAAATTTCATTAAAATCAGTTCAGTGATTTATTTAGACGTGAAAGCGTAACAGACAGACAGAGTTAGTTTCGCATTTATAATATTAGTATGGATGTAAAGTTTCATCTACTCACCATCACGCCTGTATTCCCCGAAGGGTTAGGCCCTGCAGAGGTGTACTAATGTACACCCACATTTCGCCGGTATGTTTTAGGTCCCATGTAATAGGGGGCGAGCCTATTGCCTTAACCGGCACAAATCCAGACTTCGAGCTGCTACTGAGAATTTCATAGAAAAACCCAATAACACTTTGCTCGACCTGGGGAACGAACCCAGGACCTCTAGCGTAGCAGTCGCGCTTAGGACCACTAGACTAATGAGGCAGTCAATCATAAGTTTCATCTAATAATTATAATAAGTATTTTTTTCCAAAATAAAACGATTTACATTAGTCTAGCAGCTAGGTATGTTGTACACAATCTCCATAAATATAAATCGCTATAGTTATCGACCACTGATACCCAAGCTAACATTAAACTTGTGTTATAGGTGTCAGGGCTTCCTCTCAACATTTATCCATGATAAGGTAAGGTAGGTATATCTTCATTGCGTACTAGCTATTTAGCCCACAATAAACAAACATCACTATCGTACTTACAAAGAAGGATCAGGTAAGTGACAAAATAAAAAAAAAATTAATCTAAATCCGTTCAGTAGTTTTACCGTGAAAGAGTAACAAAAATCCATCCATCCATCCTCACAAACTTTCACATTTATATTATTAGTAGGAATACATAAGGAGTACATAAGGAGTACATAAGGAGTACATAAGGAGTACATAAGGAGTACATAAGGAGTACATAAGGAGTACATAAGGAGTACATAAGGAGTACATAAGGAGTACATAAGGAGTACATAAGGAGTACATAAGGAGTACATAAGGAGTACATAAGGAGTACATAAGGAGTACATAAGGAGTACATAAGGAGTACATAAGGAGTACATAAGGAGTACATAAGGAGTACATAAGGAGTACATAAGGAGTACATAAGGAGTACATAAGGAGTACATAAGGAGTACATAAGGAGTACATAAGGAGTACATAAGGAGTACATAAGGAGTACATAAGGAGTACATAAGGAGTACATAAGGAGTACATAAGGAGTACATAAGGAGTACATAAGGAGTACATAAGGAGTACATAAGGAGTACATAAGGAGTACATAAGGAGTACATAAGGAGTACATAAGGAGTAAATAAGGAGTACATAAGGAGTACATAAGGAGTACATAAGGAGTACATAAGGAGTACATAAGGAGTACATAAGGAGTACATAAGGAGTACATAAGGAGTACATAAGGAGTACATAAGGAGTACATAAGGAGTACATAAGGAGTACATAAGGAGTACATAAGGAGTACATAAGGAGTACATAAGGAGTACATAAGGAGTACATAAGGAGTACATAAGGAGTACATAAGGAGTACATAAGGAGTACATAAGGAGTACATAAGGAGTACATAAGGAGTACATAAGGAGTACATAAGGAGTACATAAGGAGTACATAACTTTGGACTGCTCATGGATAGCTTCCTCAGATTTGAAAATCATGTAGCTGACTCGGTACAAAGCTGGTTTTACTGCCTTACGGTCCTTTATAAAATAAGACCTTATCTATCTGAAGAACTTCGAGAAAAGCTCTTTGAAATACTTGTTGTGTCAAGGTTGAATTATGCCGACACTGTATGGCCTACGTTTATTGGCTCGAACCGATCACCGTCACTCCATTTCTTAATAGACAATCAATCCTTAAAATGAAGTCGAGTTGATAATTGCATCTGGCGTGTATCTTCTTTGGTGTCATCAAATACCAAGAACCGAAGTATTTGTATGTAAGGCTGATCGCCCCTGGCCCGCTCACCACGCCGCCCCTACCTCGCTTGGCGCCCGCGCCCCGTGTGCGTTATATTCGGAGCAGTACCTACTTATTTATTGTGTACCTACTTACTTACAGACGCGCTCCGTAGATATTGGCGAAACTTAACTTACGAGTACAAGCGTGTTTTCGACCAAATGATTTTCTTTGAAATAAAACTACTTTTTACGGATTTTATCGCGTATATTGATATTATTAATCCCGACGTTTCGGACCGGTCCGATATACGCGATAAAATCCGTAAAAAGTAGTTTTATTTCAATGTATAATATTCGCGTAAATGTCAGAAATCAACAAATGATTTACTTACAAATTTTTGTTTTTTTTTTGAAAAGAAGAAGAAGGGACACATTCGTCTATTAATCTATGATCTATCCATTACAAAATTTCTTCAAGCTGCAAATCTTACTCCTCATTTTGTTATTGAAAAGGAGAAAGTTTGCTACTTAGTTTGTATAATATATTTTCTCTACTATCAGGCTTGATAGTACCTACATTCGTAGTAGTAAAAGCTGAGTATTTTCTCCTAAATAAAAGTCTACTGGATTGTTTTCTGTTAGCGCTATCTAAATTGTCTCCGGATTTATTTCGAATAGTTGCGATTGAATGGGCGCCTTGATACTGTAATGTTGTAGTCTAGGAGCTTTCATTCGGGGATTTTATTGTGCCATTTTGAGTCATTACCATTTTCTGTCATTTAATGTCATTCCATTGCCACGCCATTTTAACTGTTGTAAACGCGACTGCTATGTTTGAGGTCCTGGGTTCGCTTCCCAGGTCAAGCAGTGTTAGGTTTGTCTATGAAATTACCTCCAGGGGCTCGAGGCAATTTTCTATTGTGTCTGGTAATTGTAACGTGATAGGTTAAATACTTGGTTATGATTTTTCTTTTTGTATTTTTTGGCATTTTTCATGCTAAGATTTTAAATTTATTAAGCAAATACAAAAATATTAACTAAGTAAGGTAGCATCGTTCGACACTGAACTAACTGTAAAGTAAGTTGTGTCGGTTGAGGAGCAAAAACTTGCTTTTCAATAGGTGTTACTGACGTCGTCATAAAGACCTAAATTCAGAATGAGAACGCAAAATTCGACATGGCGGATAGGTATCGCGGTGGCTTAGTGGTCATAGCGTCTGGTGTACCTAACCGGAAGACGCAGGTTCGAATCCTGCCCGCGGTCGAATTTTTTCTTTGCTTAACTTAACTTTGAAACTGTCAGGTTAATAATAGTAGCGATTAAATTTTCCAGTGCAAAATTGATTTCTAAAAAAATATTCATGTAAATAACATTGCACTATATTCTAATACACTACCCCAATGTATTCACAAACTTCATCCTAACTATACTTGATGCATTTAAAAAGCAGATAAACACATTTTAATCCAAATTCGGCTAGTATACACTAACGTACTAACATTTCAGAATGTTCTACATACCCCCATTTTCCATAAGCCCATTCATACACTGCCGGCTTTTCACGTAAACTTTGGACCAACTTTATCTGAAGCCGTGCGTGCAGCCTCAACTTAATTTTCCTCTCTCGTTCATTTGCCCAAACTACACCATTGTCTTGTTACCCTCATTTCCATTTGTGAAATAACTAAGGTTGTTCAGTTAGAGCAGCTCTCTGAGGCCAATGTTGGGCAATGAATACTGGAGTCTTTGTAGCTTTTTGTTATTACTTAGTAGAAGTAAGTCTTGTCTGTAACATTATTTGTCCAGATATATATGTCTTGATTTTTGACCCATACGTGAATATCAGACTGAATTAAAACTACATTGCAGACATTCTACGGATTTTATCGATATTAATAAAGTGTGGATAGTTGTTAGTAATAATCACTATATTTTATAAGTAATTTCTAGATGCCTGCCAACTCCAACTCGGTTTGCCCGTAACCATGAACACTGTAAAGGGCCCGGAACGTCGAGAAAATTCCTTTTAAAAAAAGTAGTTTTATTTCACTTTTGACACTAAACGCCTATCGCCTTCTCTAAGGTCTAATCTATCTCTGTGAAAAATTTCACGGTCCCACGCGCAATAGCTAGATACCCAATAGGTTCGATTCACAGGTGGAGCAGTGTCATTGGGTCTTCATATGAAATTCTCAGTAGCAGCTCGATGTTTGGATTTGTGCCCGGTTAATGGTAATAGGGTCTCTTACATGGGACCTAAACAACCGGCGAACTGTGGATGTTAGTACACCTCTGCCTTACTCTTACGGGAATACAAGTGTGATGGTAAGTTATTTATTTGCAAAAAAGATTGCCTAAACGCCGAGATATTTAGATTTGAAGCAGAAATTGCTACAGACTTAAGCCTAGATTTGTATTATTTTATTCTTTTTATTGAATTTTAAACATTTTATTATATTATTTCACTGACGTCACCATAAAGACGTAAATTCAGAAAGCGAAGGCAAAATTCGACATGGCGGGTAGGTATCGCGGTGGCTTAGTGGTCATAGCGTCTGGTGTACCTAACCAGAAGACGCAGGTTCGAATCCGGCCCGCGGTCTAATTTTTCCTTTGCTTAATGACTTTAAAATCTTAGCATGGAAAATGCCAAAAAATACAAAAAGATAGTTAGTAGGTAAGGTGGCATCGTTCGACATTGAACTAACTGTAAGTAAGTCGTGTCGGTTGAGGACTAAAATACTTGCTTTTCAATTTTCAAACCATTTCGGTGAAGGATACCATTTCCGTTTCATTTAGAATGGCTCAATTTTCCTAGTCACTTAAGGAAACACTATATATGCCACGGTGAATGTATACCAACCATGTTTATACAAGTTCTTATTTTAAACTACGGTTTTTCAACCAAGAAAACTCATCCAACTTGACAAACTTCTTGGGCCAATCTCATTGGCGCAGTTGGTAATTTGGTACCAACTTCCAACTGCCAGCGCTACATGGAGACGTGAAGGCGCTGGTGAAATGTTTCTTGGAATTGTTACGTCCAATGTTCTGGATGTATCTGTTTATTTGTGAAAATGACCTCGGGCGGACATTTTTGAAATAAATTAGCGTCTCGAAAATTTTACCGGGGGAGTGAAGTCGGGCTTGTAATATAATTAGAGAGAATTTCTTCAAATTTCTGTTGGAATTGTTTGTTATATTCTGTTTGTGTGCACAACAGAGCTAATTTGAAACTATCAAGCCTGATAAGTAAGGGCATGATAAAAATTAGATATTCTAGAACATATATTATCTTCTTTTTACAGATAAGGTACTAGCTGTTGTCCGTGGTTTCACTCGCAATCTAAAGGGCTTTTTGAGAAAAAAGGCAGCCTATGTCCTTCTCCAAGTTTGAATCTATCTCTGTACAAAATTGCATCAAAATCGGTTCAGCGGTTTAAGTGTGAAAGCGTAACGGACAGACCGACACAGACAGAGTTACTTTCAAATTTATAATATTACTAGCGACCCGCCCCCGCTTCGCACGGGTGCAATGTACTAATAAAATACATGTATTATACATAAATAAACCTTCCTCTTCAATCGCTCTATCTATTAAAAAACCCCATCAAAATCCGTTGCGTAGTTTTAAAGATATAAGCATACATAGGGATGTCCCTATGGACAGAGAAAGCGACTTTGTTTTATACTATGTAGTGATATAATATGGATTTTAAGACATGGACATGGATTTTACACAGAAAACTTTAACATAAATTAGCACCACGCATTATAAATCCATATTTGACTATGAGTAGCAGAGAAGCAACTGTGACATTAAATCAACGTGAACAGAAATTCACTGTTAACGAAAAGTAGCAGGCTGTGAAATCACAGTGAAAAAATAATCATTTCAACAGGGCCGGATCTACCATATGGTTTTTTGGGCTTCAGCCCAAGGCCCCGTGGATTCAAGGGGCCCCCAGCTAAGTCAAGTCAAAGTCAATATAAATCTAATATTTTACTGTCTGTTTTTTTTTCCATACTTTGAATAATTAGGTGGGCCCCTAAGTAGTATTAGCCCAGGGCCCCCTCAACTCACGGTCCGGCCCATTTCAACACTGTAGCAATAATTTCCATGCCTTCAGGCTTATTAGTAATATTTACCTACTTATAAGTAATAAATAATGTGAAAGCTGATCAATAACAATTAAAACTTGTCAATTGAAATGGATTTCATAAGTTAACGACAAGGCAAGTCGAAACTTGTACAAAGTCGGGTAACTTGTGACATATTCACGTAACCTTCTAGCGTTGGTATAGTTTCACTTACTTAGCTCCCACAGAGTAACGGATACAGTATACCCAATTAGTGATGTGAAGGAATTGTTAACGTTCTCTACGGTGGAAGGTATTTACGAACTTATTTAAAAAACAACACAACACTTTACAGTCTCATTGCTCAAGTGATTGTAATCATAACTGCTGATTGTGAGATCCTGGATTCGATTCCCAAATGGAGGAAACTGTGGGTTTTTGTATTAGGAAATAATCAGTTGCTGTTCTTAGAACAGTGGGCTTAATTGTAACGGTTTGGATTTAAGCCCAAATAAAAATTCCAAACTCCTACTGGGAACTTCAAAGAATAACCTAACAACACTTGCTTGACTCGGGAATCTAACTCAGGACCTCTAGCGTAACAGTGGCGCTTAAGGCCATTAGATCAATGAGCTGTTTTATTGGTCTAATGGGTAAAAACCTATATTATATTGATTTCTGACATTTACGCGAATATTATACATTGAAATAAAATTACTTTTTTAAGGATTTTATCGCGTATATTGATATTATTAATCCCGACGTTTCGGACCCTTTACAGCGTCCATGGTCACGGGTAGACTCAATATCACTACATAGTATAAAACAGTCGCTTTCTGTGTCCCTATATCCTTATGTGTGCTTAAATCTTTAAAACTACGCAACGGAATTTGATGCGGTTTTTTTTAATAGATAGAGTGATTGAAGAGGAAGGTTTATATGTATAATACATGTATTTTATTAGTACATTGCACCCGTGCGAAGCGGGGCGGGTCGCTAGTACGCGATAAAATCCGTAAAAAGTAGTTTTATTTCAACCTATATTATGCGAAATAAAGATATCATTAGTTAATTCTAGAAGGGTTCGTGGTTAAGTAATAATTAAGATGATCAACCGATCCGTAAGGTTAAGCTGCGCTAGCTGGGGCCAGTCTCTGGATGGGTGAACATTCTTAATACATCAAGACGCCTCCGTATCTCGGAGAGCCATAAAACTGTCGGACCCGGTGGTCATACACACCTATGACATTCGTTAGTGGTAGATATTGTCGGCACGGGATATCGGTACCTATTACTAAGAAATGAGTTGCGAAAATCGGATGGCAATGTTTCGTGTAAAATCAGTTTCTTCTTCTTCAGATCCTTTTCCCAACTAAGTTGGAGTCGGCTTCCAGTCTAACCAGATGCGGCTGAATATCAGTATTTTATACGAAGCGGCTGCCATCAACCTCCGCAACCCAATTTCTGGTCGATACCGATATCCTGAGGATAGATTGGTTGTCAGGATTTTTTGGTTACAACTAGCTGACTTTTTATACAGATATTATAGTGATATAAAATGACGTTATAGATAGACATTGAACTACTGTATTTTTTGCAACTGTGTACACATGTCTTACACAGAGCGGTTTCTTATTACCAAAGCCGGTGATAGCTCGAGTTGGTTATAACATGGCTTGGCTTAAATTAATCTTAAAGATAACATCAATAATGTACACATTTAATACGCTATAAAGTTAAGGAGGTAGGTACCCAAATGATTACTGCAAAATGACATGTACAGTGTACAATTACTTATTAAAAATAATTTCTTACTGGAACTGAGGACTATGCTCAGTAGTAGTGCTTGAAGCCACTAATCAATGTATTTTCTCTCATACAGAAAACAAAAAAAATTGTATCATTAGCATTATATCAGATTTGATAACCCACAAATCCTTGCGAAAGAAAGTCGATACCTACCCAGGATGATTCGTGAGGCTATTGAAATTAAAAAACATCCAAATTTCAATAGAGAAGATGGCTGGGTCTTACCACCTGCTTGGAATCCTGTTATAGATTCTATTAAACCAAAATCCAGGCCTACAACTGCAAGACCAAAGGATACTGTGAGCTCGTTCTGCGTAAGTCGGATTGCAAATAATTAAAAAATTAAAACATGATCATTGAATATTGTTACTTTAAAAGAGACCATGATTCTCTGAGTTTGTTTCGACGTTTCTTCTCAGAGGTCGTCAGCTAGGAAATGCCGGCTCCATATAGTATTAATTAATAATTAGTAATCAATATCATTGATCATGTAACAATAAAAATGTGGGGTAGCTGTCAGTAATTATATCATCAAGACGCCCACCACCTCAGTCTGCCCGTGACCATGGACGCTGTAAAGGGTCCGAAACGTCGGGATTAGTATAATATCAATATAATGCAATAAAATCCGTAAAAAGTAGTTTTATTTCAATGTATAATATTCGCGTAAAATTGCGTAAAATGAAATTGAATATTAATATTGACATTTACCCGTTAAAATTAATTATTAATAAAACACGTTTGTTTTTAATACATACTTACTCATTTAATTATAATTTACAATTCAATGGAGTTAATTAAATTATAACGAATGTACGTGACAATGGGATTGTGATAAAATTAATAACATTTCGAAGAGCGGGCGCGTTCAACTAAATTAGCTCCTGTCACTATGTAAACATGTCATAAGTACGCCACCGTAATGTACTGGTAACACTGTTATTCATACATAAATGACACGGGATTTTAAACCTTATCGTAAAGGTATTAAAGACCCAAACGCTTTGGTGAGATATGTTAGAGTGATGTTAATTTGTCGCTCTCGTACGAACTTACGTATAAGCAAAGGCAGTTCCTATTTGTTATGTATTATTCATTTAAAACATAGGTACTGGTTTACTTGATGGGTTACAAAGTACTTATTCCAATTTTGATTCATCATTAACCTATAGAGGGATTAGGCTGTAGTCCGTTACGCTGGCGTAGTGAGGGTTAGCAGACTTCACACGCCGTCAGGAAAATCTCTAAGGCACGCAGGTTTCCTCACGTTTTCCTTCACCGCTTATGCGAGAGATAAGTAGTTATTAATACACAAATGATTGTGACAAGTCAGAGGTAGGTACCTACGTGTCCTGGATTCATATTCGAGATCTTCGACTTGGCAGTCCAATGGTCACACCACTAGGCTGCTTTGTAAATTTTGATTTTTGGCATATTTTGTCGTATACATCATTATTAAAAACCCAATCTGAATTTAAATTTATCCGAGAACGAAAACATTTATTTTTGATATTTTTAAGGTCAAATATTAATTTTCAACTTAATAATTATTAAAGTTTAATGTTTCATTTAGCAAAATCTGGATGGAATTTGTTCCACGACCAAATGTCAGTCGTAATTTAAATTTCAACAAATCATAGAAACTATTAATATACAAAACACTCTAATTTCATTTCAACAAGCTTAAATTCAACAGAAATACGAACTATCCAACAAAAACAAACTACGAAACAGCAATTCCGCCCAATCCCGGCATTATAAACTCATGAGTCATCATACGAAAATCCGTCGGCGTACTGCTAATAGCCGACCCGCAACGCGTTCGAAACCGGAACGTAACTGTACCGTCACCGTATTATCCGGGACAACGCAACAGTGAAATTGAAACCAATAAAATGCTGGTAAAAGTAAAACGTTTTTCGTGTACCCGTCAGCCCTGCGGTGTTGCCCCACTATTTGACGAGGGTTGTCATAAGTCTTCCTCGCTACACGCGTTTGCCGCTCCAACTATTTCGAGACACTTGACAAGCATGAAGATCTGCCGCGTATTGGGTGGTGTGATATTTTGTGGGATTAATTGGTACATTACGGTTTGTCGTGCGGCTTGGATTCGTCACAAATATAATGTTCGGTGTGTCTCCACAAATAAAAAGATAAGCCATCTTGGTTGGCGATTTGTACGATGAAACCGACGGGAGATTCTGACGCTTCTACAAAGGATGCTTATCGTACAGTTTTACTGATTTAACCCTCCAACCAGTGACAACTCCTATAGCCTAGTGGTATGACCATTGGACTGTCAAGTCGAAGGTCTCGAGTTCGAACCCAAGGCACGCACCTCTGACTTTTCGAATTCATGTGCGTATTAATAATTAATTATCACTCGCTTAAACGGTGAACGAAAACATCGTGAGGAAACCTGCATACCTTAGAGATTCTTCTCGACGGTTTGTGAAGTCTGCCAACCCGCACTAGGCCAGCGTGGTGGACTGTAGCCTAATCCCTCTCAATATGAGAGGAGACCCGTGCCCAGCAGTGGGACAGTATATGGGTTGATGATGAACCCTCCAACCTGGTCTCTAGCTTTTGCTACTGGACAGAGGGTTAGTTATATTAATAAGTGATCTTCTATAACACCTCCTTACCTACTATTACTACAACTACTAATATTATATGTAAATTCGAAAGCTACTCTGTCTGTCTGTTACCCTTTCACGCCGAAACCGCTGAATCGATTTTGTGAAATTTGGTACAGAGATAGATACGACGTTGGAGAAGGACGTAGGCTACCTTAAGTTTCAAAAAGCCCTTTAAGATGCAGGTGAAACCACGAAACAGTAAATATAAATAAATATATATTTTCCGCCAAGAAGGATTATTACTTTATTCACATTATCGATAACGCTTCCCCATCACTATATACGTTGCGGGTACGTACGTAACCAAGAACAGTGAAATCGATATATCGGGTGTCAAACACTATGATTGACATTGATTGACTCGGCTAAGCATCTGCTTAGCCAAGCAGACATAATTAAGGGAGCGTGTGATATTCTCCAAGGGGTTGAAGGGGTACATTTAAACGAAAATCATACCTACTTATACTTTAAAAAAAATTACAGTTCAATTTTCCTCCTTGGTATTTTTTTTTTGTTATAACGTGTAATTAATAATTAGGGGTGGTTCACGTGGAAACCATGCCTGTTCATTTTAGGGTTGAAACTTGAGGAATATTTTTTATATAACCTAATGATTTCATCTTTGAATTACTTATAACCACTGTGTAGGTATTCTTCGTATCTAATATAATTTACTAATATTTAGGGTTAGGTAGGTGAACGAATGTACCTCCGTAGTTCATCAGTATGTTTAGATCTCATGTAATTAGGAGCGAGTCTAGAACTACAAGCTGCTACTGGGAATCGCATAGAAAAACCCAACAACACTTTGCTCGACCTGGGATACAAACCCGGGACCTTCAGCGAAGTAGTAGTTCGTATTAATAAATAATCACACATAATAAACGGTGAATGAAAACTTCATGAGGAAACCTACATGCCTGAAAGATTTTCTCTAAGTGTGAAGTCTGCACACCCGCACTAGGGTAGCGTGATCTACAGTACCATAGCCTAATCCCTCTCCTTCTAAGAGGGGACCCATACCCAGCGGTGGGACAATATATGAATTGATGACGATGATTATAATGATGATAATTATAGAAAGTACACATTGGTTAATATTATATTTTTTATACTACTAAGGTGGCAAACCAGCATACGGCTCACCTGATGGTAAGCGGTTACCGTAGCCTATAGACGCTTGCAACATCAAGGGTATCGCTTGCACGTTGCCGTCCCTGTAAAACGAAAGAGGAATAGTTGGGTTGGCAGTATATATATGTTGGCAGGTCAAAGTTCCCCCACTGCCAACACAACGTTTCCTGGTGGAGCACAAATTGCGTGGTTATTATTTTAAATTTATTTTAATGTATTTTAACCAATTACACATTTTTATTGGTTAAAATACACATTAGTTTAGTAGTCAGGCTCGATCATAAAGGTAATCATTCACTGAGCTTGTTATTAAAAATGAATCAACTTCACATTTGGTATAAACTAGTGATTTATTACAGACATTGAGTTATTCCCACTATTATCTCTTAATCTAACGGTTATTGACCGTTAATGTGTGAAAATAAAATATGGAGATGTAATTTGGCTTGATTAATCTATAAACTTGGATTTAATGATTCCGTTGTTAATTTATGTACCTATGTGTTACGCTCAAAGATCGAAAACGCTCATTGAGTGAAAAAACAGCTCACAAGGCGATGTGGTCAATTAAATATAAAAGTTTAGTTGTTAGCTTTGTCTGTGTTTTAAACTTGCATCGAGTTTTAGTATTTATTTTAAAAAAATAGCCTAAGTAGGATTTGATTTCAATTACTTTTTATAATTCCTTGCATTTTGACCATAACCATAATTGACCATAACACGTTGTGAGCTATTTTCGATCTTTGAGCGTAACATATCTTATACTTAATATTATAAAGCTGAAGAGTTTGTTTATTAGTGTGGTTGATAGCTAATATCAGGTATTACTTAAAAAAAAAACTTTTTGTGTTGGATAGTCCATTTATCGAGGTTCTAGGCTGTATAATATCATGCTACGACCAATAGGAGCCAATCAAAGAGGAAAAAGGGCGGGTAAAATCGCGGAGCACAGCTAGTGTTGATAGGAATATAATTACGAAATACTGTATACCAGCAAACATTGTCCACGTTGCAACACGTTTACAGCGAACACACACAAAACTTCAATAAAATTGGTCATGTCTGTAGCGACATCTACCGCGCTACATGGAACTACGAAATCCTGAATCGCGCAAGCAACATTTGCATTTATACAACCGCCCGATATCAACTGCGGCCCGCCAGGCAAAACATCCGCCTGGTTGGAGGTTCCTCCCTTTTCGTTGGAGGGGCAATACACCTCGCCTCTCCACACTGGTGACTCACCCCGACGTGATCCCAGTGTCTTTAAGGAATAGCAATTGATTGTTTTATTGAATGAGAATTGTCTTGTAGTTGGAAGCGCGGTTGCTACAGGTCCTGGGTTCGATTCGCGGGTTGAACAGTTTCAATTGTACAGAGTATTGTACAGAGGCTAGCACATTAAGCTACCACAATCTGTCAAATTTCGTTGATTGATTTTCAACTTTAATCCCAAACAATAAGATTCATATTCATTTGGGGAAAAAAATTAAAACATTGACTTGTAAAAGTGTTTTTAAAAGAACACATATTTTATACTACATATTATGTATGGAGTTTAAAACAGACCATGGTTCTATGAGTTTGTTTCGGTGTTTCTTCTCAGATGTCGTCAGTTAAGAAATGCCGGCACCATTTAGCATCAAAAATTCAAAAGATTGACTAGTACAAGTGTCTTTTAAAGATCTATTTACAGAAATTAATATAATTTATCATTCATAAATAGTTGGGTAGGTACCTACCTTACTAAATTGTTGGAGGTTTAAATATAAATTATAATGAATTAGCATGACAAGGGTCTTTATTAAAAAAAGGGATTAAATATAGATATACAGTCGTTTAACATTATTAATTTCAATTATTTTTATCATAAATGCAAAATTTAATTCAATTTTATTTCTTTAATAATTTAATTTAATTTCTCTTTTATGTATAAAGGTCTGTTTAAAAAATACGTTAAACAATTGTTTAGTCTTTGAAATGCTTGAGGAAACGAATTCATTTTCAATTGCACTTTTAACTTTACAATAATATATCTCGATTCCTCTTCAC
The DNA here is from genome assembly GCA_964056405.1 of Acronicta alni. Lineage (NCBI taxonomy): Eukaryota > Metazoa > Arthropoda > Insecta > Lepidoptera > Noctuidae > Acronicta > Acronicta alni. The sequence goes on along the minus strand of OZ043927.1, from coordinate 5,932,296 downwards.
TCTCTATTGCAGACCTGATGAATCCTTTGCTTTGGTATCGGTTAATTAGATATCTGCTGCAAGCCTCTGAGTTTATAATTACCTGCGATGCTCAATGCAACATGGAAAGCTTTGAGAGAAGTTCGTTGTTAATTAAAACAGAGATACGGCTGTTTTGAACGTTCAGTAAGTAGCGTACCCTAGCGGATTAGTTCGAATACGTCCGTGTCCGTACGAATTATCAGCGTCTATTTAGATCATTGTCTTGGTAATATTACTATGTACACTTTATCAAAAAAGGAATCTATGCTCAGTAGTAGGGCTGTCTTAAGTATATTTAGAGCTGCGCCGGGGTGCTAAAGAAAACTGCACCCTTTTTCTTTTAAACAAAAAAAAAACGCGTCGGAGTTCGTCACTGGCGACAAGCTGTAGTGACGTAACTCATGTGTGAAATGTCATGTTTCTAAACTAAACGGCTTAACCGGTACGTTGACTATCAAACAACGCTTTTATCAATATCTACGCAACCTTTGCTATCTTTTTGTATTTTTTTTGGCATTTTCCATGCTAAGATTTTAAAGTTATTAAGCAATGGAACTCCTGCCCGCGGTCGAATTTTTCCATTGCTTAATAACTTTAAAACCTTTGCTAAGCAAGTTATAATAACATGACATACCATCATGCTTGTATTTCCCGAAAAGTAAGGTGTGTTCAGTTCCCTGGTATTTAGGTCCCATGAAATAGGATGACTATTACCTTTAATTTGGCACAATTTCAAACTCCGAGCTGCCACTGAGATTTTTATAGAAAAAACTCAATACTGACAGTAGTAGTCGTGCTCAAGACTGGTTAATTACGCAGTTATATTATTATATCTTATATATATTAAATACGTGAAGCGAAAACATTGTACCTACGCTTTTTTTTAAATATTTCACGCACGGAGAAGTGTGCGATTTGGCAAAGTTAAAGTTTAAATGGAGAAGGAGTGAATAAAGCTATAATTTATCTAAAGTGTGCAACTTAATCATTACTCACGTTACAGCTGTCAATGTCAAAAATAAACACATAAATGTGAATAAGTAAATTGCTTTTTAAATATATTTTGACCAAAGAAACCATTAGGTACATTCAAACTTGATTAAAAAGTTCGCATTTCGAACACCGTGGGACCTGGACTAGTAAATTATAATTGCGAATACCTACTTAATATATCGATTCATGCGAGAAGTATTATAAAAACCAGGTTATTGATGGAGGATAAGCGAATATTGGCATGACATTAATACGCTCCATTCTTTCCGTCGAAACCAATTAATCTCTTATACCGCAAGGGAAATAAGCTTGACAATATATCACTTTTCTTTAGGGTTCACCGTTCGCCCATAAAATGTTATTGACAAAATGCTGCCATCGGCATACGGAGACCTTTTTTATTTTTATAGTATGGAAAATCCTCCTGTATTATCCGCCACCTGAGGAGACGGCAGGGTATGGCGGACTCGTACCGACTAAAAACAATACTTGCCTTCGCTTGCCCTATAGTCATGGCCATGGGATCCGTGAAATTCGCCCCGACCATGACAGGTTGTGGTCTAGCTGCCTCTGGCCCCCTTCGATTAGGCCTTACCTCGCATATTAATTGAAGGCACACGTGTTTGCCACACGCGTGCCGCCTACTGCGGCCGGGCGGCGGAATCCCCCATTTCAACCGCCCGCAGGCCACAACTCATGGAGGCCGGAGGTCTACCTGCCATACCATCACGCATGTATCCCCGAAGGGCTAGGCAGAGATGTATACAGTTTGCCAGTATGCTTTTAGGAATTCTGCAAATCTAGAAATTTTGCAGGCATTTCATAGTAAAACCACAATAATTGCAATTTAGAATGCAGTGCGAAATTATCTCTCTTATAAAGAACCCTCGAAACACAACAGCAGAAATGTCAATTGGGGCAGTCCATCTGTCATTTATCGTTTTTTTTTTGTAGAACTAGGAGTTCTTTTAATGAAGGGTTTACGACCAGACCTAGATCAGACTAAGGACCGTGAGTATGTAATAACTATACTGATCAATCGATTGGCAAGGTTAAGCTGCGCTAGTCGTGGTCTGTCTGTGAATGGGCGACAATTCTTAACACATCGAGAAGCTTTCGTGGCTCACACAGCACGTAAAGCTATCAGTCCCGGTTGTCATACGAACACCTATGACAAACGTTAGAAGCCCAAAGAGCCTAACAACCGGTCTATCCTCAAGATAATAATATTGGTATTATTCTTAAATTTGGTTGCGGAGGTCTGATGGTAATCACTTCGTGTAAAATACTGATATTCAGCTGCATCTGAGTAGACTGGACAGCTCAAAATAGAGAAGGGAATGGGAAAAAGCTCGAAGGATAATAATGTTTACGACATGACCAGTGGATTAAAGATGACTGGGTTCTAGATTACCTCATTCCTGCCTGCAAAAGAGCAGACAAAATTAATACAAAGATATCAAAAATAACCATACCCTGCACTACGAAAATTAAAAATAAAGAAACGCAAAGAAATTCGAAAATAAAAATCAGTGCAGTTTGAGATTAATAATAAAAATAAGCGTCCGATTGGAGTTAACAAGAAGCGATGGGAGCCTGAACAATCTCCTTAAGAGTCTCTCGGCGTCTCGTGATTGAGTCGAGAGCGGAGATATCGAGAGATTTCAAGAGACCAACTTTGTAAAGCACGTAACGTTTTCTGATACTGTAGTGCATTTCGTTTCTGTACCTACTTCAGTTGATCTGAAATAAAGTAATGTTGTAGATAGGCGGAAACGAAATGGACGTACCATTTCGTTAGATAGAAAATTACGAGTATAGGTAACTTTATTCGTCATTTAATATTTACACATGTAACGAGATAATTAATTAATTCTCTGTTTAACTGTCTATACTTTGATTAATATATAATTTTTTTTTATTGTTTTAGACTTTATTAGTCCTACTCGCCTGAAAAACACGATTATCTAGTTCAGGTATATGTATTGTATTATACCTAACTAATTTATACTTTAATGTTTTTGGCTACGGAACTGCGTACTATCAGGCGGGACGTATGCTTGTTTGATAAGTGGTATAAAAAAAAAATTTTTTTTCTTATTCCACGTTCATACTCACGCGCCGGTTGCAAGTACTACAAATCTGACCTTTTTGTTAAAGAACTATAATAAATTGAGAAAATTTAAAGACTATATTATATACGCTTAACGATTGCCTTCTAAACACACGGAAGCTATGTATACTAAAAATGTTCCGTGTATTTAAAATGAAGCTCATTATCCAGAAAAACTGCAAGACCCCTTGAAGCAAAATGTATCGTAGTAAACGAACCGGCGAGCTCTAGAAGGAAGATTATGAAAGGCATCGCTGTATTTACCTTTAAACGCTTATAAAACGTCTTTTAAATAGAGCTGTATTATATTCTCTATTGCCTTTTTACTTGAAAATGACAAAGGGAGGTTGCTGACAACATTTTTTCTATTTAATGGCTTAGCTGGGTTGCCGTCTGGGTCAATTGGACCTATTGGATAAAGTTGATGAAGTTATTGAAATTTAAACGTTCCGTTGCGGTTACTACCTACCTTGAATTTTCACCCGGTTTCTAAAAGGTTATTGATTCTTCACATCTTATTATTGGTAAGATCACACCAGTTGATACCAAGACTACAGACTAATAATAAATTTTAATAATCTTCTCATAGCCAGCTCATCATATTATAATATCAAGACAATGAACCCCAAAACTCAGAACTATGCTCACAAAATCGAATCCACACTGCGTGAAATTTCACACCTTCAGCTTTGGGACTGATAAATTCCAGCTCAGTGTTTACACTGCGAAGTTGTCAGCAAGTTGATGTGCGAATGACTTGGTGCGAAGCTAACATAAGTTAGAGCGTTGTCGGCTCCCGGTGTTGGGGTATGGGTTCTATCGTGTATCTCCGAAGGTGTGTCGGTTGAATTAAGTTTGATTTGAAATAAATAAAGTCATTGGTTATATTTTGGATAGACGGTATGAATATAATGGATCTGTATTGGTTATAATTGGACCTAAAACTCTTTTAATGGATTACTGGAAGAAAAATCCAGGTTTTAGAACGGCCTGCCAATTTTTAGGATACGATTTATAATCTATTACTAGCATATTTTGTTATTCAGTTTGCTATTATTTAGAGATAGGTGTATATAATAATAATATAATATTTTTGGGACATTTTTACACAACACCACCTAGTCCCAAACTAAGCAGAGCTTGTACTATGGGTACTAGACAATGGATATAATACTTATATACTTTTTTTAAATACATACTTATAATAGATAAGAAACACCCAGACAAACACAAATACTCATATCTTATCCACACAAATATTTGTGTCCTGTGGGAATCGAACCCACGACCCCATGATCACCAGTCCGGCACTCGAACCGCTAAACCACAGAGGTCAAAGAGGTATCTTTTGATACTACTTATTCTTAATAGTGTTCAGTAAATACATTGGTTTCTACCTACCTATATTTAAAATAAGAACTTATTAACCAAGTTTGAATTACGTCGCATGAGAATTGCCCTAATTCTTGGAATTGTTAGAATTAGGGCAATTCTCAAGTTACTTCATCAACATGCCTAAAGCTTGCACAGCCTAACCTCTAGATCCTTCTGTACGTAACAGATGAGCACATCGAAATACCTACACATAAGAAAATCAGAATATTCAATAGTTTTCAGACGGCTCTCCCAAACGTCACGAACTAACTTCTCCAAGTAATGTGACATGGGTTATAGTGAAGTGTAACCCAAATTTTAAGTGTCTTGTTAATAATTATGTCCAAAGTTCCCGTTGCTCCCCTGTGTACGACCGTATTCGGTGCTCCGTAACAGGGTTTCGAGGAGAAAATAATTAAGATGATTATTTATTTCGCCGGAAGCGTCGGATTTCTAGTGTAGGTATAAATATAATTAAAATGTAAGGCTTTGTAGCTGTTTTGATTATAATGTAGGTAGAGGAAAGGTGGGAAAATTTGAGCGTAACTAGAATTTTGATGTATCTACATTTTTATACCAGAGAATATCGAATTGATGTAAGAGACAATACCGACTTTAAGCTCAAAATGAATTATGACAAAGATAAATTACAAAATTGTCTAGGTAAACACTTACCTACGTACGTTTTTATTAAAAAGATAAACATAGGAAGGGAAACCTTCAAGAAGAGAACGTACTCCCTTTTTAAGGCCGGCAACGTGCTTGTGACTCCTCTGGGGTTGCCCATGGACACCCCATGGGCGGCAGAAATCGCTTACCATCAGGCGATCCGTCTGATCGTTTGCCTATCCCATAAAAAAACATAGATAGTTCTGGAAATTAAAAGGTAAGAACTTTGTAAATAAACGCACTAAGCTCAAAATTAAACTGAAGTTTGCTGTTTGTTTCAACCTAGTTTATGCGCATAAAATGTAACATTCTGTATTCCGCTTACCCCTTTGTGAATAGGCGTGTAATGAGCGACAAAGTAATAATTTTGTCAGGATTCATATGAAATGCATGTAAACAAATTTTACGTGAAAGTTCTACGGTCGTAACTAAATTTTAATTTGATTTGACAACGTCTGTGGTCTAGTGGTCCGAGCGTCAGACTCCTCACGAGTTCGTGGGTTCGATTCCCACAGGACACAAATGTTTATGTGATGAACATATGTGTTTGTGTTTGGCTGGGTGTTTCTTATAGGTATTTACAAAAAAAGTATGTCAGTATTATATTCATTGTCTAGTACCCATAGTACAAGCTCTGCTTAGTTTGGTGCTGTGTAAAATGTCCCAAATTTATTATTATTATTTATTTATTTAATATTTTTTATTTCTACATACATATAATCACACCTGTTTCCCATTGAAGTGGCCAGTGACTATACATTTCCACATGCTACGATTTTAGCACATCACTTTCGCTTCAATTTCTACTTAACAGATTTCTTTTTCAATTTTAAATGAAATATACTTGGATTATAGTCAGTATTATCATTTATTTACAACTAACACATAGGGTGGTTAACACGCTACTGCTTGCCACCGCTGACATTGTAATCCTCCACGCGTACACACAAGTATAGAATTACAGAATTACACATATAGACCCCACATAGCTTTATGAAAAAATATCTTGAACTTATTTCGAAAATAAAATAATAAGTTTATGTAGGCAAAAAAAAAAAATGTACAGTAACGTTAATTTCGAAAATATAATCTTATCTTTGCACGTCCTACGTAAGCCATGGAATTAAGTAATTTAATTGGCAATAGTCGTGGGTGGAAGGATCTTATATTTAGTCATGCTCAAGACTCCGTGCATCAACCTACCCTTATCAATTATCAAACGATAATATTCTTTGAATAAAACGTGGAAACGTGCCTAATCCATATGAATCTGTGAGAGGAGACCCGTGCCCAGCAGTTGCACAGTAGGTATATATGGGTTGATGATGAATTACTACCCCTGACGACTGTCATAGGTGTTCGTATGACAACCGGGACTGATAGCTCTACGTGCTCTCCGAGGCACGGGGAGGTCTAGATGTGTAAACAATGGTCACCCATCTACAAGCAGCAAGTGCAGCTCAACCTCGCAGATCGGTTGATCAGCTAAGTTATTGATATGTTTAGCTAATTACATATTGTACAAAATACAAATAAGAGAAGCGATATTTAAATCTTGTCACGGACGAAGATAGTGTCACGAATCCCATGGTTGACTCTTGGTAGTATTCATCTCCAACGAACTCGGCCGCGTAGTTTTTTAGTCTTAAAACATAAAAAAACAAAATTGAACGCAGCTAGTATTGTCTAGCTGTCAAATTACAAGTGACGTTTAATCTGTCAAATCACTTTCTTTATAGCAATAAACAAGGGTTGCCATTATCTGATGGGCGGGTGATACTTTGTATCTATGAGATAGGGTGGGAACCTAATCGTTTTCAGGATAAGCCGTTCATAAAATTACCACCAGACGCCACTTAAGGTAAGTTAGTCTGATTTCCTAATTTTATTACACGGCTCACCCTACAAATAATTAAAGTGCAAGTGCAATTTTTAGTCGTTATGAGTCTGACATATCCATCTGCCGTTTTTATTTTATTTTCTCTCCCTTTCCGCCGCCTCCTTAGCAAGCATGACTTGCTCGCAGTAAGAGGCGGCAGCTTCCCACGCACTCTCGCTCCCGACCATAGTCTGAATTACAGCCGGAAGCGAGAGGTCACCACCGACCATAGTCTGAATTACAGCCGGAAGCGAGAGGTCACCACCCACTGCGGCGACTAGATCACGGCGCTATATCCATCTGCCCTAGGTAGCAAACGAACCATAACCATAAGAATGTACCGGAATAAAAAAAAGTGTGATACATAAATACCTATAAAGTATTTGAAAAAGTAATAATGCATACTTACTGTTTGCACCTGGAATCTTGGCACTGGGGCCAAGTAGAAGGTATGCAATCTTTCTTCTTTATTTAAGTATTGTACCACCAATGACATGCATATTTTTTTAAAATTACCCTTTGCTTTGTGGTCTCTTTGCTAGTATAAGTAGGTGCACTTTTCTAAATAAACCTACATAAGTACTTAAGTTTCCTTTGATAAGTGTGAGTTTAATGTTCCAAGAAAAAACAGTACCTAACGTTCGTCTATCTACAGTTCGTCTATTTACGTTCGTCTGTCTATAATCGTCTAGGAATACAAATAAATACTTCAGTGGCCTCAAATTGCAAATAAATAGTCTTAAAATGTTACTAAATGAGTGGATGAGGTTACCGGCCCCAAAAGGCCTCCAAAGGTTTGGCATTTGGGGAACTAATTTAAAAGTTCTTGATTACAAATCGGTAGACTTAAGGAAGGCCAAAGGTTCAAGGATTTTGTCGAAATTACAAATGAGTTTCTATAAATAGGTACTATTCTAGGATTAGCTTACTGGCTGTAAGAATGCTTGCCTTGCGTGGTAGTGTTTTCATACAGAGTACCTACATCGAATTAATACGAGAAAAGAAATCGATAACAAAAAAAAACACCAAAGTTATCTTTAAAAGTATGTAATGATTCTATTACGTGGCACCTAAACACACACTTAACATTGCAAGTGTTAGTTAACTACCTCTAGTGCCCGTAAGCGTGACTGCTACGCTAGAGATCCTGGGTTCAATTCAGGTCGAGCAATGTGTCGTGGCAAATTTCACGGATCCCGTAGCCGTGAAGGCAAGTGCGGTTTTTAGCCGGTACGAGTCCAATATACCCTGTCGCCTCACTTGCCTCCCCACGTGGCGAACAGTTCATGAAGATTTTCCGTACTATAAAAAAATTAGAGCTAATTGTTATTGGGTTTTTCTATGAGATTCTCTGTAGTAGCTCAAAGTTTGCAAATGTGCCCAGCTAATGGCAATAGTCTCACCCCCTCTCCATACTGGCAAACTGTGGATATACTTTAGTACACTTCCGCCTAACCCTTCGGGGAATACAGACGTGATGGTATGTGTTTCTAAATGACATCATCAGAACCATTATAACGTATAGCCATGGATGGCACTATTCTATAACTAACAAGGTCGCTTATATTCCGTAAGGGATATCTCCTACGCATATATCGATCTTGGGAGCTTTCTTGATATTATTAGGTATATGCATCGTTCAATATATTATGTAACTTCTGCCTACGATTTCCCCGTGTGGAAAAGTTACTTTTAATTATCGTTGTATTTTAGCTAATCAACTCAAAATCGTTATAAATTATAGCCTTTATGTTATTATGATGTATAATTAATAATACTGTAAATTTTCATCAAACGTCCAGTAGTTTTAGCGTGAAAGAGTTACAAAAATCCATCTGTCCATCCATCCTCACAAATTTTCACATTCATAACATTAGTAGGAAGGATTGTTTGTATTATTTATTTGCAGTTACAGTATGACCGCGACCGTAGTTAGTCTATTGTGAATTGTGATAGGTATTGGTTGAGACAGATTTCCCCGCTAAACCCTGCAGCTACTATAAACCGCAGGATTTGCTTAGGGCTGAGAGCTACTTTATTTAATCTGGGCTTACTCTATGTTGCCGTGTTTTCGTTATTGTTCAAGGTCTTGAAGGCTAACTAATAACTACCCTAATCAACCGATTTTCCAATTTTGAAAATCTATGACAGTCGTTAGTGCAAACTAAAAATCTACTAAAAATTCTGACAACCAGTCCATAGTTGCTCAGGTCTGATGGGAGTCGTGTCGTGGAAAATACTAATATAAGTGTTATTTTAATGACTGCATCTGATTAGACTGGGTGCCGACCTCAACATAGTTTGGAAAATTCTGGAAGAAGGTCAACCTTCCCCTAGAATTTTCCCAAGTTCAAGGTTTTGAAGGAGATTCTCAAGAATCTGTTTGTTTCTTTTTAATACGTAGGCATGCAAAAGAAAATTTGAGTCGAACTTGCTTATAAATCTAATATACAAAATTCTCGTGTTACAGTGTGTGTAACAAAACTCTTCCGAAACGGCTTGACCGATTTTTATGTTTTTTTTTGTGTATTCAGCAGGTCTGAGAGACGCCGCTGTATGACAATATGTTTCTTCAATCAATATAGGTTAGTTGCTCATCATCCTGCCTTTTCATCATCATCTTGCGAGCCTTTTCCCGACTACGTTGGGGTCGACTTCCAGCCTAACCGAATGCAGCTCAATATTAATATTTTAGACTAAACGATGAGGTACTATCAGACCTCCACATCCCAATATCAGGGCAATACCGATATCCTAAGTATAAACTAAAAGGCTAGATAGATAGGCAAAAAATAACAATTTCTCATAATAGTATTTTCCCAACTTGTTACTTAAACTAACGTTAACATATCACCATAACAAAAGACCTCTTAAAACAATTCCTTGGCACCCAATCGTATAGATCGGGGCAATAAATCAACAATTTAGCTAGGCAATTTTCATAATTCACACAATATCAAGTTACCCGCGCGAGAATAAAGAAAAAACCAATTTCCTTAGGTTGCATTATTGTAGGGACGAAGGAGGTGTGTGCACACTGGGACATTCTGATCATATCTTGTTGTACTATGTAATGTAAATCTGGGTCTGATGAAGGTAATATGGGTCGTGTGGGGCACGCCTCGAAAGTGTTATGACTACATTCATGGTTTATGTAGAGCAATTTTTGAGATCTCTATAAGAATTTTTGGGACAGAGGTTAAACGTTGTGATGTTAATAATAACCGATTAATTGATTGTCAACATCACTATCACAGAATTGAGATGACAGAAAGCAAAGGTAAATTAATCTTTAGCTTCATTCATTCATGATTATTGATTATTTGGGTGAGATATATATATGTATACCTTTGAGATAATAAGATAATTTTACCTGTATTGATGCATTATCAAGAATCGATTAATCGATTTTCAACATCTCTAGTTAAAAGTTGTTACTTTTATGAAGCACAAATAAATCTTTCTTTTCTTCAAGTATAATGTTATGTTTAACATTTAGCAATATTGGCAATGTACCTATTCATATTTAGAATTCAGGTCTTCCAATTTCATAATGTAAATTATATTGCTACTCATCAAAAACTTACGGCATAAATTGGCCTAAAATATGCCTAGAAATATAGCAATCTAAAGCCTAGAAATTTAAGCTCTACGTGTTTTTCGAGCTGTGCATGGAGATGTGTTGAATAACATACCTATAGCTGGTCACAAAAATTAGCAAGTATCCAACAAAAGCTATCCGATGTTCAGTATTAACAGTTTTATGTGTTTTTAGTGAAATATACTTAGTTATTTATTAATTTACGTAACACTTAGAGAACAAGAAAGTAGAAAATAGCTTAAGACTATTTAGAACAAAGATAGTGCTTATTTATAAAAAAACCTCTTCCAGTAGACCTGCAAGAGGTAAATTGATATCAAGAAATCTATATGAAAACTATATAAGAAAGAAAAAATACATAAAAGCAAACGTATACCATTTAAAAAAAAATTGATTCCGAAAGATAATAAAAATAAAAAAATTTCAACAGTGAAATTCAACCTTGTGAAAAGTATGACACGCCCTCCTGGCGTTACTTATTTAATGACTAGACAACTGGTTGACGAATGAAAATGTTGTAGGACATAATTAGAAACGAAAAAGGTGAAAGCTAATACCTAACCTTTTTTCTACAAATTTTGGATATTTTCAAAAATATTTGTTTACAAAGAAACATCGACACCTGGTCGGTATTATGAAACAAGTATAATTAATATTCTAGACAAAAATAGGATTTCGCAACATGCCTGAATTGATGTTAGCTTTATCTTATCTTATCTTAGCAGTGGGGGCCGGCATAGCCAGCAACACTTCGACCAAATGTGATCTGTTGTGTTGTCCCCAGCATGGTACATTCCTTACTCTTCAAAGACGTGGTTCATGAAGGCGGCCAGCCCACTAAGAGGAAGGAACCTGTAGTCCTCTGGCTTCGGGTATCCGTTGCCGAGATGACTCATCCGTTTCGTCGCTAGGACGTCACAATCACACAAAATGTGCTGCATGGTTTCCCTGTATTCACCACAAGCTCTACAATCATTGTTCAAGGCCAACCTCATTTTATGGAGCATGTCACTTGTTGTAAAATGCCCTGTAAGGGCTCCGATGACAGCTCGGGCTTTGTCCCTTCTACTATTGAGGATGAATTTGGAGATGCGTGTGGTGCTGCTGCCGATAAACTTTCGTGAGTGCTCTAGCCCTACGCTATTGCACCACTCCTCTTTGTGTTTCATATCGGCATATACCTGTAAGGCCTTCTTGATGGCGCATGTTGGTAGCCCCATACATGGTTCTGGTCCAATCATGGCATTTGCCGATCCAGTTCTAGCTAACTCATCGGCCTTCTCATTTCCTTTAATGCCTGCATGCCCTGGGACCCAAACTAGTCGCAATCGGTTCCTGCGGCCTAGCTCATTTAGAGTTTTTATGGCATTTAGAACCAGCCTGGAGTTGACTTTGCAGGACGTCAGGGCCTTGAGTGACGCTTGGCTGTCGCTTAGAATGTAGATATTTTTATTTTCTACATTCCTGTTTATGTTTTCATTTGCGCATGCGATGATGGCATACATTTCTGCTTGAAAGACCGTAGTGAGTTCTCCTAAGCTGTTCCAGAGTTGGAAAGATTCTGAGTAAACTCCTGCTCCAGTACCAAATCCAGTTTTTGAACCATCTGTGTACCATATTAAGCTATCAGTGTTCGATGAGAGCCCTTGCTTCCATTCATCCCTTGTGGGGACATATGTTTTGAAGTTCCTTTTGAAGACTTTTATGTTAGCTTTAGTTCGAAGACTTAAATCTAATGAACAGCTTTCCAAGAGAATTATCCAAGAACAGACGCTCTTATCAATAACTAAGTTAATCACGCTAAAAGCTCTTACTTAAATGTGTCGTTCAAGGCTTAAAAAGGCTAATGCTAGTTCGGTTCAAGCTGGCTGCCTGACTATTTGACAATTCCTAGTTGTTCTTGAATTAGGTACTTCTATCTAGACTAATATCTAGTCTGAACACGGTTCTCTTGATAGCTCTCTGAATTATATACACCGTGTTTCTTTTTGTCGTCTTACAGCCGAAAAGATTATACTTCAACACATCATGATAAACAATTTCTTGTATGGGATCAACCATGAAGTGCAAAAAAAAAACAGATACGTCCTACATTTTGTCGAAAAACCTGAACTTTTTTCTAAGAAACAGCTCTCTTGTTTTTCAAGATTTCAGAATTAGTCCCATATCTAGTAGAAATAATATTGAAATAATGCTTTCCTTTCGGCTGTAAGACGACAAAAAACACGGTGTATATTACAAAAACGTACACTATCAATACAACACTTTCGCAAAATGAATTCATAATTGATAACAAAACGTGTGGGAAGCATCAATTTATTAAATTCCCGGACCCAAGTGTGAGCGCGTCCCTAGGAAGGTGTTTCGGATATGAGCGATTATTCAGGGCCACGATAACAATAGGGTAATAAATTATGATTGATGAACGCCCTGGGGAACGCGCACCTCTTTACGGGAACAATAACAATATTTATATTTGCTGCGACCGGGAACATTTGGGGTAATTAGGGGAGTATTGGGTGCTTCAGATTCTGTACAGTATGAACGATACTTGCTTATGGAAATGGATGAATAAATACTTCTTACAAATATCTGAAATTGTAGCCAATGTTTTAAAAAAATCTAATATTTGGTGTCCCTGGAAGTCATAGACTACAGTTAAAACATTGCTAACCAGGCAGAAAAAAAACTAGCTATTTAATAATGGACTTTTTTGGTTATGTAGATTTAAGCAAATCATTCATCTATTTAGACCCGAGGACAACGTCTTTTTTTATCATAGACCTATTTTATTTGCCAAAATAGATTTTTGGGACAACAGGTAGCCTATGTCCTTTTCCAAGGTCTAATCTATCACTGTACAAAATTTCATTAAAATCTGGTCAGCGTGAAAGCGTAACAGACAGACAGAGCTACTTTTGCATTGATAATATTAGTAGAGATTATAATAATTTTAGGTACTGATGTTCAATAGCAAGCACACCGCAATTGTCTAGTTAAACTAAAAGCCGAGATATAGCTGTATTCAATAGGACTTACTATAAAAGCTTTCCTTCAATCTTGGTTATCCCTTAAAATTCAATTTCTCTAGAAATGTTGTTCAGTTTCCAACTGACAACTACTTAGTTGTAAGATAACAAAGTCTCCATACAGATAGTTGCTATTAATCAAAGTCGCCTATTGAAAGTAAACAATAAAGTGAAAACCGTGAACCCTGGACCATTTCAGTTTCAACAAACAACATTAGTCATCTGTCACACCGTACCCTTCCCGACAAAGACAAACATTTTATGGACGATGGTTCAACCGAAGATATTACTTTTCGAGCACATATGGATGGCTGCAGAAATATTTATAAACAAGAGGAATTACGGTGTGAATAGGTCCGGGCTTTGGGAAATGTAATGTAGGGGCAATTCAAGTAATTCATAAGTAATGTTCAAATTTTGTTTCGTTCCAGTTACTGTTTGTAAAAAAGTTTATTGTCTCTTTGTCAATATGTTTTACATTAAATGAAAAAGAATCACTGACCTCTATATTACAAGTACTCAAAAGAATAATCTCTTCTGTCATGTCAGAGTCTGTCATGTAAATGACAACATGACAGTTGACATTTGTGACTTTTTATGCCATTGAGTCTATTAGAGATTGGAACTACATTTTTAAATTTAGAATAAGTTTGGATTTATATTTCAATATTCTTTATGTTATATCTTATTCTTTATTATCTGAAGGATCATTCTGATGTTTAAAAAACATCGAAATATAACCTGTCAGTTCTACGATTGCGAACACGTTAGATTGAATTAAATCGGAAATTAATTCAAAGGTGACATTTCGACGATCCAAACGAATAAAACCGTATTATGTAAACGGCTACTTTACAGGAGAACGGAACCTGAAAAAATGTTCTTGATTTTTGTACAAATGCAGAACACGTCTCCCTTGATAACTGTATAACTATTAGCAATACAATTTCAAAAAATACCAGGTAAAATACAATAAAATTAAAAGTCTATTTGTTTGCGGTTGATTTGTGACGTTTGTGACACCAAAACCTGACAGAAATAGTATTTTGAAAAAAAAATTATAAGTAGGTAACCTACCGGAATACACTTCAGTGTGAAAAAGAAAAACATTGATGATAGGGCAGTGTGTAGGAAATCCTAAGTTTGATTTCCCTTGTGTGATTTTCGGTGAATTTTATGAGGACTTGACATTGAGAATTATATTTCAGGTTTTAATAAAGGTCTTGTGTTATTTGGAAAAAATAATATTTGTATTTCTAAGAAATTCAAAGAAAAACAAGTTTAAGTTTTGGTTTCAGATATATTTACAGAGCTTAATTATTTTAACCTTGTGAAGCTTGAGTTTTTTAATTCTTTTTTTAATTTAAGCAATCACCGAACAACTCGACATCGCGGGAATCATTCATCAATATATTAGAAAGCAAGAAAAAATATTTTGACCTTCACAACAGAAGACCAAATAACATAACAAAACAACACGAAAATCTGAGATAATTATAAATTTATAATATTGTACGTTTTCTATTTAACGTTCCACGGTTAATGCTATGTGTATTATATGTGAGTATATCCATTGTCTAGTACCGTACCCATAGTACAAGCTCTGCTTAGTTTGGGACTAGATGGAGCTGAGTCAAGATGTCTAAAAATATTTATTATTTATTTTATTTATCATCCGGTGCCGAAATTTATTTTCTCTAAAATTATAGTTAAACAAAACTTGAGCTTTAAGAAAATTTACTTCAGTTGTTTCCTTAAAAAAAACATCAAAATCCTTATTCCAAACAAAACTTATCGTGTTAAACGGTGTTTAAAAATTCGGACTAAAGAAACTTCGGCAAAGCCATTATGAAAAGCGGCAGCTAACCTCGAAACTGAAAGTATTTCAGTCTAATGCGTGCGTCTGAAACTTTCAGACATAAAGATGTTATACCGTTAACGGTTTCGGTTGCTTCAAAACTTCGCCGAAACGTGGTGCGAACCACCATATTGTTTTAAAAATATAATGTTGCTTTTCAACAACATAACATCACGCTTGTATTCTAGGACGGGTTAGGCAGAGGTGTACTAATTTACGCCGTTCGTAATGAATCAACACTGTGAAGATAATTGCCAGTATGATTGTAGTGGTAGGAAATATTAAATGTACAGACGCCAGCAGGTCAAGCTATCCAAAACTGAAAAAAAATTGCAATTGAAAATCAACCTTATTGTGTAGTATTAAAGTTGAAAATATATCACAGAAGTGTGACAGATTGTGGTAGCTTGATGTGCTGGCCTCTGTATACATATATCCTCTGAGGATTTTATAGAATAACATTGCTCGACCTGGGAATTGAACCTTTAGCGAAGCAGTCGCACTTACTACCACCAGACTAACTTGTTCCTAAATACTAAAATTTATTATATTTATTTTTATTTTATTTAGCCGTTATTGTATGTAGAGCGTGTTAATTTTGTGTGTTTAGAGCATTGTGGAGATTTTTTATGAAAATATTTGAGCGCACGAGCAATCGAACGGTTTGTTTTTTTCATAAAATATGCGGAAACGACAAAAGCAAACCGGTAGTCATGTTCACACAAACCATTTTAGCATGATTAGTGCGTTTTTACACACTCCAGCTGTCACCACCAGGTACCCAGTGCTGTCTACATCGGAACGTGTGTAAAGACTCTTAGATACAAACCGAAAATAACCTCAAGGTCCCGGTGATGACTGCATCATTTGTGTAGTAGTTGCAAGCGGTTATTGAGCGCGAGATCGCGAGGCTTCAATTTCCACTGTCATGGTTGTGGCGAATTTTACGCTCCCGCTCCGAACGGGAGCCATGGGATCGTAATGATTAAAAACTGCACTTGCCGTATGGCAAACTACGACGACTATTACAAGTCCGACATACCCTGCCATCTCCCAGGTGGAGGTTGATTCATAAGAATTTTCCGTACAATAAAAAAAGGCTTCAATTTCCAGAGCGTTAAATGTTAATGGCTATGAAAGTCTTAGTACAAACTTGGAGTTTTGCCCAATTAATGGTAATAGTTTCACCTCCTATTACATGGGATGGAAAAACCAACTGGTGGAGTGTGGATGTACAGACGCCAGGAGATCAAGCTATCCAAAACTGTCGAATTTACCCAATTGAATATGAACCTTATCGTTTTGTGTTAAAGTTGAAAATGAATCAAAGAAATTTTGACAGGTTGTAGTAGCTTGATGTGCTGGCCTCTATACATTGTCAGTAGGTACACCTGTGCCTAACCGTGGCGTGTTGATATATTGTGGAATAGTCCTGTTGATATGTATAAGAACTGATGAAGTACCATCAAAGATTCTAGCTACCTTTGATGTGTACATTTAATTTTCTACCACTAGAATCAAACTGCCAATTATTATCCTTGTGTGACAGTGTTGATTCATTATATTCTCCGAACCAAATGTAAATAAAGTCCACATTGTGACGTCATATTATATCGTCACAATGTGGACTTTTTTTGTGGTAAGAGTGCCGATTGTACGTCTGTTGAGCTTCATGAAAGAGAAATTTTGGCCAAGAGTAGTAATTTCTGACGTTTCCGGTTACCAAACACTTCGAGTCAATTTTTTGTATTACTGGAATACTTAGTGTATCGTAAATACTTTACTATTTTATATAATATGGAGAATATTAAATCGTCTTTTAATATTCTCCATAACTCTCCCACTGCTGGGCACGGGTCTCCTCTCAAGATGATAGGGATTAGGTTAGTCCACCACGCCTGCCTAATGCGAGTTGTCAGGCTTCACACGCCATCGAGAAAATCTCTAAGGCATGTAGCAAGTCCTCACGATGTTTTCCTTCACCGTTTAAGTGAGTGATAATTAATAATACGCACATGATTTCGAAATGGTGCGAGCCTTGGATTCGGACTCAAGACCTTTGATTTGGCGGTCCAATGGTCATTTCACTAGGCTATTAGTATCACTGCTTTCCTTATATTAAATACATAAAAAAAATAAGAGAGGTACTTGTTAGTCGTTTCGCAATTTGGTATCCCACGCGAAAGGCCTAGGCGAACTTCGTAAACTTCCTCAGGCGTTCTCTCCGCAGATTTATAAAGAAAAAAACTAATTGAAATTATGTTGGCCACAAGACCGCCGACTAAGTTCACGTCGGTGAGAGCAGCAATACGGAGTTTTATCTTAATAAAAAGCGGAGAACTCGGAGGTTATTTTTAACGGCGATATTCTGCGGTTTCCTGAGTGTCTCTAGTCGGATTTAAGTTTGGTAATTAAAAGTTGCGGTTCGTTAGCACCGTGCGGTTAACACTTGTACTGTCGAGCCAATTTGCAGCGCGTATGGTCTGTTGGTTGACGCGTTTGTGTCCAACGTTCACACGCCGCCTTTTTGACGGATTTAATGTTTTAACAAGGCTTTTAAATTCACTGGTAGTTTTTTTTAACAAATAAATATTTTCGACTTTTTATACAGCACCCCATCTAGTCCCAAAGTAAGCAGAGCTTCTAATATTGAAACTAAGCAGTGGATATAATAATATTTTTTTTGTAAATGAAACACCCAGACAAACATTTATGTTCATCATAAATACATATTAATTGTGACACTCGAACCAGTACACCACAGAGTTCTCTCGTCCTTTATAAAGCAGCCTCTTTTGTATAGCAATACTGGGCAATGGTGTGTGGTATAAAAATATTTCGGGATGAAATATCCCGGACTCGGTCGAGGGCGATCTTTATATCCAAATGGATTTCATGAATTAAGAAAAGACAAATAAGTTACATACTAACGTACACCCCCAGCTCGCCAGTATGTTTAATAGCGGGTCAGCCACTTGCCATTAACCGGCACAAATCCAAACTCCGAGCTACTACTGAGAATTTCATAGAAAAACCCAGTAACACTTTACTTAACCTGAGATTCGAACCCAGGGCCTCTAGCGTAGCAGTCGCGCTTAGAACCACTAGACTAACGAGGCCGTTAAGTTAATCTAGAATTATTATTAGGTACCTTTTATGAATTTATGTTTTGCGAGAATTTAAATATTTTTCTTCTTGACTTCAAAGTGTAAAATGGAATTAATTTTAAATACGCTTGAAAATTATTCTCGAGTTGAAAAAAGTTAATTTGTAAAAACAGATCTGGTAACGACTTGGTACAGTCAGCGTCAAATAGTTAGTGACACTCCGGGTATTCAAGTAAATAGACGCAACCAAAAAGTCAATAATATCGGTACAAACAAAGTTTCCATATTGTTGTCAACATTATAGTCGCTCAAAAGGTCGAGAAGTTTAAAACGTCATATAGATAGGTTCAGTCAAACCGTCATAAATATGGTAACAGTCATCCCGCCAATGGTATCCAAGCATTCTAAGTGTTCAAAAATATGGAACACATTAGAAAAATAAACTTTACTGCTATACATTTTAAATATTATTTCTCACATCAATTAATGTGAAAACATTTATACACAAAAATGAAAGGAATAGAAACTACTGTTGTCCTTTTCATTTTAAGCATGACGTCATAGACATGTCTTTTGTTTTGTAAAGAATTTCGTGCATAGCCGTTTACGATACTTAGCAATATACAGCTGACTGAAAATAGATTTACCTAAACCTCATTGACAATGAGTATGGCTATATAATATCTCATAGAGCAAGAGTGCATAATTAAAATATATTATGATTCAATATCATGATCATTTTATTTTATTTTAACAATGAACGTCGACAAAGCTAGACTCGATAGTGCTTGCAAAAAAGAGGTGCAAAGTTTTCAACCTTATTGACTATTATTCAAAAATTGCTATTTTAAACATAAACAAGGTAATAGAGTGGATGAATAATTAAAAATAAGCAACAAAGTAATGTCAATAAGGTCTATAATCGCTTGCATCTTTTCAATTTTCTCTAGTTTTCGACTGCTTACCATCAGGGGGGCTGTGTGCTTGTTTATACATATATGTGCGAATATGCCGAAATGAGAATCTAGAGAGATGAGAATAATTCGATAGGTAACTACAAGTAACATCTAAAACGATAGGTACAGAGGCCCGCACATCAAGCTACCACAATCTGTCAAATTTCTTTGATAGATTTTCAACTTTAATACAACAGAATAAGATTCATTTTCAATTGGGAAAATTTGACAGTTTTGGATAGCTTGACCTGCTGGCGTCTGTACATAAGGATATTCCCAGTTCATTTGAAATATCTGTTACGGAGACACCTTCCTCCCTAAAATATATAATTCGATATTTTGTGGTGTCACTAATGCGTAGGCATATTTCTAGCTTGCTTTAGTTTTGCACTTGACATTGATATTACTGACAGATAAATAGACATGCAATTACAACCCTAGATTGCCTAAAGAGGTTTTCGTCTTTGGGAAACCGTTTATTTCTATAACATGCTGGTTTATTTTTCTAATGTGTTCCATATTTTTGAAGTAAGTGTTCAAAAGTTTAAATGCTTGGATACCATTGGAGGGATGACTGTTACCATATTTATGACAGTTTGACTGAACCTATATAAATGACGTTTTAAACGTCTCGACCTTTTGAGCGACTATAATGTTGACAACAATATGGAAACTTTGTTTGTACCGATATTATTGACTTTTTGGTTGCGTCTATTTATTTGAATACCCTGAGTGTCACTAACTATTTGACGCTGACTGTACATTTACATACTACTTAGGGAGTTGTACTTAATACACCTTCCACAAGCTTTTATGTATATAAAATGTATGTAGGTACAGTCAGCGTCAAATAGTTAGTGACACTCAGGGTATTCAAATAAATAGACGCAATCAAAAAGTCAATAATATCGGTACAAACAAAGTTTCCATAATGTTGTCAACATTATAGTCGCTCAAAAGGTCGAGACGTTTAAAACGTCATATAGATAGGTTCAGTCAAACCGTCATAAATATGGTAACAGTCATCCCGTCAAAAATATGGAACACATTAGAAAAATAAACTTTACTGCTATACATTTTAAATATTATTTCTCACATCAATTAATGTGAAAACATTTATACACAAAAATGAAAGGAATAGAAACTACTGTTGTCCTTTTCATTTTAAGCATGACGTCATAGACATGTCTTTTGTTTTGTAAAGAATTTCGTGCATAGCCGTTTACGATACTTAGCAATATACAGCTGACTGAAAATAGATGTACCTAAACCTCATTGATAATGAGTATGACTATACATATATCTCATAGAGCAAGAGTGCATAATTAAAATATATGATTCAATATCATGATCATTTTATTTTATTTTAATTAACAATGAACGTCGACAAAACTAGACTCGATAGTGCTTGCAAAAAAGAGGTGCAAAGTTTTCAACCTTATTGACTATTATTCAAAAACTGCTATTTTAAACATAAACAAGTTAATAGAGTGGATGAATAACTAAAAATAAGCAATAAAATAATGTCAATAAGGTCGATAATCGCTTGCATCTTTTCAATTTTCTTTAGTTTTCGACTGCTTACCATCAGGCGGGCTGTGTGCTTGTTTATACATATATGTGCGAATATGCAGAAATGAGAATCTAGAGAGATGAGAATAATTCGATAGGTAACTACACGTAACATCTAAAACGATAGGTAGGTACATAAGGATATTCCCAGTTCATTTGAAATATCTGTTACGGAGACATCTTCCTCCCTCAAATATATAATTCGATGTTTTGTGGTGTCACTAATGCGTAGCCATATTTCTAGCTTGCTTTAGTTTTGCACTTACATTGATATTACTGATCGATAGATAAATAGAATGACATGCAAAGAACACTAGATTGCCTAAAGAGGTTTTCATCTTTGGGAAACCGTTTATTTCTATAACATGCTGGTTTATTTTTCTAATGTGTTCCATATTTTTGAACACAGAATGCTTGGATACCATTGGCGGGATGACTGTTACCATATTTATGACGGTTTGATTGAACCTATCTTTATGACGTTTTAAACGTCTCGACCTTTTGAGCGACTATAATGTTGACAACACTATGGAAACTTTGTTTGTACCGATATTATTGACTTTTTGGATGCGTCTATTTATTTGAATACCCTGAGTGTCACTAACTATTTGACGCTGACTGTACCTATCTACATATGTATGTAAGAAAAATAAACCAGCATGTTATAGAAATAAACGGTTTCCCAAAGATGAAAACCTCTTTAGGCAATCTAGTTTTATTTGCATGTCATTCTATTTATCTATCAGTAATATCAATGTCAAGTGCAAAACTAAAGCAAGCTAGAAATATGGCTACGCATTAGTGACACCACAAAACATCGAATTATATATTTGAGGGAGGAAGATGTCTCCGTAACAGATATTTCAAATGAACTGGGAATATCCTTATATACCTATCGTTTTAGATGTTACGTGTAGTTACCTATCGAATTATGCTCATCTCTCTAGATTCTCATTTCTGCATATTCGCACATATATGTATAAACAAGCACACATCCCGCCTGATGGTAAGCAGTCTAAAACTAGAGAAAATTTAAAAGATGCAAGCGATTATCGACCTTATTGACATTATTTTATTGCTTATTTTTAGTTATTCATCCACTCTATTACCTTGTTTATGTTTAAAATAGCAGTTTTTGAATTATAGTCAATAAGGTCGAAAACTTTGCACCTCTTTTTTGCAAGCACTATCGAGTCTAGTTTTGTCGACGTTCATTGTCAATTAAAATGAAATAAAATGATCATGATATTGAATCATATAATTATTTTAATTATGCACTCTTGCTCTATGAGATATATAGTCATACTCATTATCAATGAGGTTTAGGTACATCTATTTTCAGTCAGCTGTATATTGCTAAGTATCGTAAACGGCTATGCACGAAATTCTTTACAAAACAAAAGACATGTCTATGACGTCATGCTTAAAATGAAAAGGACAACAGTAGTTTCTATTCCTTTCATTTTTGTGTATAAATGTTTTCACATAAATTGATGTGAGAAATAATATTTAAAATGTATAGCAGTAAAGTTTATTTTTCTAATGTGTTCCATATTTTTGAACACTTAGAATGCTTGGATACCATTGGCGGGATGACTGTTACCATATTTATGACGGTTTGACTGAACCTATCTATATGACGTTTTAAACGTCTCGACCTTTTGAGCGACTATAATGTTGACAACATTATGGAAACTTTGTTTGTACCGATATTATTGACTTTTTGATTGCGTCTATTTATTTGAATACCCTGAGTGTCACTAACTATTTGACGCTGACTGTACCTACATACACGTGTTTACTCTCACCAAACTGTTTACTTTCCTAAATTAATGTTGAAGCTTGAATAAAATATTCGCTGTTTTCTTGCTGAAATGAAATGATTCTAGTACAGTCAGCGTCAAATAGTTAGTGACACTCAGGGTATTCAAATAAATAGACGCAACCAAAAAGTCAATAATATCGGTACAAACAAAGTTTCCATATTGTTGTCAACATAATAGTCGCTCAAAAGGTCGAGACATTTAAAACGTCTTATAGATAGGTTCAGTCAAACCGTCATAAATATGGTAACAGTCATCTCGCCAATGGTATCCAAGCATTCTAAGTGTACAAAAATATGGAACACATTAGAAAAATAAACTTTACTGCTATACATTTTAAATATTATTTCTCACATCAATTAATGTGAAAACATTTATACACAAAAATGAAAGGAATAGAAACTACTGTTGTCCTTTTCATTTTAAGCATGACGTCATAGACATGTCTTTTGTTTTGTAAAGAATTTCGTGCATAGCCGTTTACGATACTTAGCAATATACAGCTGACTGAAAATAGATGTACCTAAACCTCATTGATAATGAGGATGTCTATAAATCTCATAGAGCAAGAGTGCATAATTAAAATATATGATTCAATATCATGATCATTTTATTTTAACAATGAACGTCGACAAAACTAGACTCGA
This sequence comes from Acronicta alni, assembly GCA_964056405.1. Lineage (NCBI taxonomy): Eukaryota > Metazoa > Arthropoda > Insecta > Lepidoptera > Noctuidae > Acronicta > Acronicta alni. The sequence goes on along the minus strand of OZ043927.1, from coordinate 5,908,654 downwards.
TAGTGCTTGCAAAAAAGAGGTGCAATGTTTTCAACCTTATTGACTATTATTCAAAAACTGCTATTTTAAACATAAACAAGGTAATAGAGTGGATGAATAACTAAAAATAAGCAATAAAATAATGTCAATAAGGTCGATAATCGCTTGCATCTTTTCAATTTTCTCTAGTTTTCGACTGCTTACCATCAGGCGGGCTGTGTGCTTGTTTATACATATATGTGCGAATATGCAGAAATGAGAATTTATAGAGATAAAAATAATTCGATAGGTACATAAGGATATTCTCAGTTCATTTGAAATATCTGTTACGGAGACACCTTCCTCCCTCAAATATATAATTCGATGTTTTGTGGTGTCACTAATGCGTAGCCATATTTCTAGCTTGCTTTAGTTTTGCACATGACATTGATATTACTGATAGATAAATAGAATAACGTGCAAATAACACTAGATTGCCTAAAGAGGTTTTCATCTTTGGGAAAGCGTTTATTTCTATAACATGCTGGTTTATTTTTCTAATGTGTTCCATATTTTTGAACACTTGGAATGCTTGGATACCATTGGCGGGATGACTGTTACCATATTTATGACGGTTTGACTGAACCTATCTATAAGACGTTTTAAACGTCTCGACCTTTTGAGCGACTAATAGGTTGACAACAATATGGAAACTTTGTTTGTACCGATATTATTGACTTTTTGGTTGCGTCTATTTATTTGAATACCCTGAGTGTCACTAACTATTTGACGCTGACTGTACCTATGTAATTAATTATTTTATCATAAAGCTTTATTATTCTTAAAAATAAGTATTATTTCATAACAGTTAAGTGAACGCGGACTCAAAAATCTTGATAATAATTTGAAAACAATTGACGTTTCTTCTTCGTTGGTTGGCCAATCTCTAAAGATTGACATTTGCCACAACACAATTATAAAAACAAAAAAGATTCGAAAATCGAACACAAACAAAAGAAAGTAAATCCACATTTTGTTTTCTCTCAGTTTCCCTAAGCATTTGTTGCAGGTGACGTGGCGCTCAGTCGCTAAATTATTCAATAGCATGAGATAGTTCGACGTCTGTCAGAGCCTGGGCTGTCATGCGAAGCTTAGAATGAAATTATTTGAAAGAAAGAAAAAAAAATGTTATATATTAGACAAAAATAGACGCACAATATTATAAGCAACCAGATAACAATCTGGCTGGACAAGGGACAGAATAAGGTACCCAATTTTTTTAGTTAGAGGACTCCATATCATATAGGTATGTCATTCGCTACAGTGTAAAACATACAAACAATGAATCTACGTTTTAAATAAAAAGTTACAGAAAACGTACGTTTTACAGTCACTATAATATAATCATCATCTATTACTTCCCTACTAGTATCATAAATGCGATAGTAACTATCTGTATGTTATGCTTTCACGCCTAAACCGCTGAACCAATTTGGATGAAACTTGGTACGAAGATAGATTAGACCTTGTAGAAGGACGTAGGCTACCTTTTATCTTAAAAACCCTTCGAAATGCGGGCAAAACCGCGGGGTACAACTAGTTTCTAAAGCACAACAGCGCGTTAACAATTAATTATAATTATGTTGAACAGGATTTACCACAAACTGTAAGGAATACATTAACCTGTAATTTTATAATTATTACTACTACCTCGCGTATAGGCTCCATCACGATAATTTCATGTACCAGTAATCATTTTATATAGTCGGTCACTCATGTGAGTGACAGTAATTCGCTAAATAGTCGAGCTACTCGTCAAATCCTCGAATTATTCTGTGCCACTCTTAAAAAAATATTGAGTATATACTCCTTTTTGGAGCCTAACTGGCTATATCCGGATTCACCCGAAGAGATGAGTCAATATTGTAACCCAATGGTTGTCTGGAGATGGCCGTTGACGCTGAGGAAGACCCAGTAAGCGCTGGCGGGACGATTTTAACGTTTTCCGGACTGGCCCTGAAAAGAGCTCTAAGAGATTCCCTTAAGATAGTACTGAAGCGAGATCAGTGGAAAGAGATGGGGACCTTTGCTATGCAGTGGGGTCATAGACGTTAGATAAAAAAATTGCTTATTCTCAATATTTTTTCTCCCCTTCCCTTTTCCTTCCCTCGTGGTATTAACAGCTCTGAGTATATTTGATCTGCAACTAACTTGAAAGTTTTCATTTTGCTTGGATAAAGTACCATCTCTCTCAAAGCTTAATCGAAACAATTGCGTGACAAGACTTGACGGGCCGTCCAACAAAAATGTACGAATATTGCCAAGTTCCCAACTTTCTGTCAAGTCACATAGGCTAAAATAGGCACTTAACCTTAATGGGGAATGCCATTAATTTTCCGCGAGATGCCTTAATGCTTTTGTCGCTGAAAAAATTGCCAGTGAATAGGTGAGGGTCGGCCGCGGGGTCACTTGTTTTTTTTATCACTAATTCCATATTTAAAAGCTTAGCTCGCTTCGCAGATGAATGAGTCAGCACAATTATCGTTGTTGGTATAAACATTTTAGCGAGCCTTTTATTGGATAAAGGAAGGGATATGTTAACCGACATATAAAGCCGACGTTAATAAAAACGATGGTTTACCATATTTACACAACATGATAAAATCAGCCTTTTTTATTTTAAACGTTGGTTTATTTGTTGGTGAAATCAACCCAAGTAAATGATTGAGCTATTCAAAAATGATTTCTTTCGATTGATTGATGATTGCCTTTTAACGACTTAAAACGTGTTTACATTAATAAATTAAACCGAAGACCAATATTTTAAAAATTTCGATAAAATTTTCACTTTGTTCAATTGAAATTAATGACTTAGTTAATGCTTTAAAGTTAAATCAATAAAACTATATTAACAAATCAAGGTGATGAAACAGAAAACTTAAATTCATGAACGTTTTAACATTAATGAATTTAAGTTTTACTATAATTAAGAGTTTAGGGTTTACTGTGAGGTAACATTCTGTTGTTTAAACAAGGTTTAATACAAAGAAATAAAGAAATATAATTAGCGACTCAAGGTAAAACTTTATGGTCGCTCTTCTCTGTTTTGTTTCTTTGGCTGGCAAGAACTTGGAACTGTAGAGACAGAATTATATTTAGAAATTTCTTCGACGGTTTCTCTCGTCAAACACATTTACTTAGTTGAAAAACCTTTTTGTACAGCAAAAGTAAATAAGACCACAAATTAATTTCGAGAATCTAGTGAAAATTTATTAGAATATTACTTTTATTCTACTATTGATCGTTTCTTAAGGTAAGGCTCTGCTCATACTGCTGAATTCATTTGAGATAGTACGGTTAACAACGAAAGTCGCTGAACACGGGAAAATTTTGAAAACATGCTCCAAAAATGTTCAAGAGGTTTTTTCTATTAAGGTGAACTAGATATTTAATGGTCATCTATGCAATGATTTCATACCACCTTTATAGGTCAGTAAATTCATACTTATTAAAAATCGTATTGAAGATTACATGTGCAGCGACTTTCGTTGCTGACTGTACCTACCACCACATTTCTAAATATTCTGTCGGTATGATGTGATAACATTACTGTATTCCGGTTTGAGGGCAGTAAAATTACTGGGGATTAAAAAAATACGACCCATGCAACTAGTTTTTGACAATTCAAAAGTGTTTTTTGAATACAGGCGGCAGCAGATCAAGCTATACAAAACTGTCAAATTTTCCCAACCGAGCATGGACCTTATTTATTTGGTATAAGGTTGGAAATCAATCAAAGAAATTTGACAGATTGGTGTAGCTTGATGCGCTGTCCTCTGTACAACTGTTAACTTTGATATTTCGAGAATTTCCTCAAACTAAAGTGACAAAATCATATGTTTTGTTAATCTTTTTGGGTATGATGTTATTTTAAACATATTCTTTCTCATGAAGACCTCTGTGTTTTATGAGAGGTAGGGCATAGTGGGAGTAATTCCGCACAAATTGGAGCTGCCCGACTGGGGAAGTATCTACCTCCGCCTTTAAGAAAATCGAAGTGAAATAACACTTGAAGCGTTATGTTAGCAGTTAGGACTTTGACCCTTATACTGCAAACCCAACTATTCCTCTTTCTTTTTACAGGGTCGGCAACGTACAAGTGATACTCCTGGTGTTGCAAGCGTTTATAGGCTACAGTAACGTCTAATCATCAGGTGGGCCTTATGCTTGTTTGCCACCTTAGTTGTATATAGAAAAAAGATGATCTCTATCTCATTGACATAAAGTTAAAATTTCAATAATTTAACGCACTTCATGAGAAAGAACGTCTGTCTATACGACACAAACATATGGAACCTAAGGCCTTCAGTTTTATTTCACCGTTCCTTCTTTTCATGTTTTTTCGATTGGAAAATTATTCATCAAATCAATACGATAGGTAGACTCCGAGATAGGGGCCCGGTTCACGATAAAACCCAGTAATTGGCCCCTTTACAAAGAGAAGTAACAATCGGAATTCTGGAATTTTTCGTGTTTATTTTCCTGATCATTGGGTTGTTATTATTGTCGTTTGTATCCTAGGTGACGAGAGTGGGATGATTTTGTATTGCCTAATAAATGTAATAATACGATTGAAGATAATATTGTGTGCAAACGTATCTCATAATGATTCATTACGCTTCATATACGTAAATATAATCTTTCAGTAACGACTAGGTATATTCAAAGAAATTTCTTTGAATATTATTTTCCTTTAGTTCTGAGGCCTTACCACAACGTGTTACCGCGATCTTTTTTAGGTTGAGAGAAAAGGATGGTGCTATTTAATTGTATAGCTCTCTCTATCACAAATCGCAAAACGAACTCAAATCAACCAAAAACTGCCTCATTAGTCTTGTGAGTTATTTAGTTAGGTTGGGTTAAGTGTTATTGGGTTTTTCTATAAAATTCTCGGTAGCAGCTCGCAGTTTGGATTTGTGCCCGGTTAATGGCAATAGGCTCGTTCCCTATTACATGGGACCTGAACATACTGGCAAACTGGAGGTGTACATTACTGTACACCTCTGCCTAACCCTTTGGGAAATACAGGCGTGATGGTATTTTATAACCTGACAACAAGTGCTCGGTATTATCCAGAAATTGGGTTGTGGAAGTCAGATAACAGTCGCTTCGTGTAAAATACTGTTATACTTAAACATATTATTTAGGTGTACTATGTAAGTGCTTACATTGACATTAAACTCCCATTCAAAGTTACGGCAACTACAAAAAATAATTTCATAAAAATTATGTGAATACTAAAAACTAGGTTAATGAAGGCATTAATCAAACTATGCAGTTTTATAGTAAGCCAGAAAAACTGCATACGAAACAGACAAAAATTCATTTACAATTGTCGGTTTGGTCTAATTAAGAAGTTGGTGCCATCGTTTCTATGTAGTTGAGTCGAGTTCGTTAACGAAACTCGGTTACCGCCCGTTACTCGTTGATTGTCGGTGAAAGTGAGAACACGAGAACGCTCCCGGTAACTTACTTACCCCCGAATAAGTGTATTCGCTTACAAATTGTCTATTAAACGAATATGTTTGTATCACGTGAGAATACGATTGTGTATCCAGGATGTGTTTTCGACTTCTTCACACTTTCTGATCTTGGTATTTTAGTAAGACATAATAAATTGCCACTTTTCAGAAAAAGGAAATCCAACTTCAACTAAATCTTATAATTACTTTTTCATGCCTAATCAGCTAAACAGATTTTGATAAAAACTTCTAGGAGATAGATTGCTACTTACTTCTAGACTTACTTCTGCCTAACATTTTAGGGACACAGGCGTGATAGCATGTTATACTTCTTCTTCTATTTAAGAGCTATGATAATGCAGCATAGATTCTACAGAAATAGCTTTCCATATCTCTCTCTTGAGAGTTAATTTTTGTACCTCATTATACGACGAGCCTTCAGATTGTCCCTGTAGTGTTGCTCTGTCTCTTCTCTTCTCTTTGTCTTTCCTTCCAAGATGTTTCTTTATAAATTCGTCGTGGCGTACCGTCTACCTAGCTATAAGGGGGCCTTACGTCCTCTCTTCTAGGTCTAAGGCAAGTGGGACAATATTCTGAATATCACATTCACCCATATTTCCAAATCTGTGTTAATATTTTTACTCGATTATCAAGCTTTATAAACCTGCTTCGGATTTATAACACATCCATGCTAATTACGCGGTTCAGTTAAGTGTTAGTACAGCACTAACTTTGATACCGGCACCGCATACAAATGAATCGGTAGGTTATCGCGGGAACCACAGGTGTTATCGTTACTCGTATCGTTAAACGCGGTTACTGTGGCACCGTTCGATTCGAATAATCGTTATTTATTTTATAGAAGTATCGGGTTTTATGTTATAATATTCGGATAGAGGTTGAGTATGGACGTCCCTAAGACAAAATAGTACAGCTGTTCCTAGTTTAAATTGAAATATGTAATAGAAGAACTGTCTCATTGCGACTGCCAAGTGTCCCAGGTTTGATTCCCAGATCGTACAAGCGTTATTGGATTTTTTTATAAACTTCTTAGCTTATCAGCCTGGAGTTTGAATTCGTGTATGGTTAATGGCAATAGGCTCACCTATTGCAATTAATCGGTATGATGAGTCATACCATAGGAACTAAACATAATTGCCTAATCCTTCGAGGATATATGGCGCCTTTTAATTTATGTGTACTGGTTTTTTATTTATAGATTGACATAAAAGAAACATGCCTTTTCTTTGAAATTAATTCTCCTACCTCGCTACTTAAATCGCATTAAATTTAATTCCCAACTGAAATCACTAGCGAATTAAATTTAAATGAAGTTAAACACTGGGTCTGTAGTTTTTCACGGCGAGCGACGATCCACAGGGAATCGAAATCTCTTATTATGCAAAAGAAATCCGATTTTAGAATAAGACCTACTTTTTACAACCTACCAAGGTCCTCCTTTTTAAAACGAATGTAGACTATTAAAATTTTACAGATTGCGCCAGTAATAAATATTTCTTTTAGCTTTTAAAACTGATTTACAAGTATTTGTCAGTACTAAATACATTTTAGGTAAATTTTAAGTGTATATTTTTAATAAGCGTCCACACGTATTTAATAGTTAAGCGTTTTAGTTTACTCAAGATGGACGATCAACAACGTTTGCAAGCTATTAGATTTGTACTTAGTGCGACTCTGGATGAACTTAAAGAGGAAATAATTAGGGGAATATAAATACCTAAAAGAGTATAATAGAGATTGGATAAGCATAAGAGATCAATACGGTGCTACTGCAACTTTAGCTATGTGAGCAGTCAACTAACTTAATCCAGAAATAAAAACATTTTTAATCTGCTGGTTGTTGCCCGCAAAATTTTAACTTGCTACTTATTACTAAATTCATTGTTTAAACGCATTATTTAGCTTAAAATTAAGTTATAATTTAGTGAACTACTTGACAACTTAATACGTGGAATTTATATCATCAAGTATTTATTCAAGTATTCATCATCAGTTGATAAATGAATGTAGAGAGTAATTATATCATCAAGACGCCCACCACCTCAGTCTACCCGTGACCATGGACGTTGTAAAGGGTCTGAAACGTCGGAATTAATAATATCAATATAACGCGATAAAAGCTGTAAAAAGTTGTGTTATTTTAATCATATAAAATTATTTATTTTCAGACTTTAACGACTAATTGACCTGCCACAGTCGTTAAAGTCTAGACATAATAATATCAGATATATGGGTGTCACAATGCCGGGCAATGTCTGAAATGACCTTTTGAGGAAAGATCTATTATTGACTATATATGACTTTAAGTGGACCAATTCTAGCCGATAGCCTGCATGCATCAGTCATTGTTTAGCTCGACCATTTTTTGAGAGTTCAACAAACACAACGTCAACATTTTCAACATTATGCAATAAAGATAAAAGTGAATTTATGAACCTCGGTTATACTTCATGTGAAGATGATGGTGTCATCTAGATAACGCAGTGATAAATACATCACATTGCCTTTCTCAGTCGGGGTACCAGTATTTTCAGTTCATTTTCAGTTATCTTGTATAAATGAGAGTAAAAATATAAGAAATATATATCAGACATTATTTTTTGTAGCTTTCTGCGGAAATATTGATCAGCGGTTTTTATCGTAACCTGGTAAAAAGAGATGTCTAGATCGAGAAGGAACTTTTTTTATTTATTGCACTCTTTGGCCCACAAAACATGGAATTTCCGATTAAAGCGTGTTAACATACCATCATGATGTTGGTATGTTAACACGCTTTAATTCTGCCTGTATTCCCCGAAAGGTTAAGCAGTGGTGTACCAATGTACAGACGCCAGCAGGTCAAGCTATCCAAAACAGTCGACTTTTACCAATTGAATATGAACCTTATCATTTTGCATTAAAGTTGAAAATCAATCAAAGAAATTTGACAGATTGTGGTAGCTTGTCGTGCTGGCCTCTGTACATTTCCACAATTCGCCGGCAGGTAAAGCGTGTTTAAATTTTTAATTAATAAAAAAGGTAAAAATTTGGTGATAGAATTAGGACTCATTTCGAATACAAACCACAATTACTTTCCTATGGCATAATATTATTCAATGCCAACACCACAAGACCGTCAGAGTATACCGATACATCAGTACACGGTGGTGACTATAAACATTCCATTGAAGTTTTATGAAAAAAAATGCATAGTGACTTTATTGCGTAGAATATTGAATGTCTTTCGTTTACTGAAAGTATCAAGTACGTCCGGGAAATTCATTTCCGGTCACGTTCAGACTTCCGGCCAGTCTAAGAAACCGATGGAATAAAAAGTCCTTCTATTTTATAAATATTTGCTTCAAATATAAAGCAGAGACCTACACAGCAAATGAAATTATCTGTTATTAAGGTGTACAAAAGTGTGGTTGTTATTTATCCCTCCTAATACTATCAATGCAATAAATCAATGAAGTGAATTAGGCAGTTTGTCTGTTATGTATGTTACAATTGTTCAGCTTGAAATTTTAGCCATAATACGGCAATACAATAAGTGACCTGGAAAAGTCTAAATATGAAGTCGATGGTAATAGTTGGTAGTTAAAACTAACTGTGAATCTACAGTGTTAACTGCTATTATCCGATTTTTCTCAATCCATGAATAGAATTTTACTGTCCATTTTTACACTAGTAGAAGCTGCGTACAAAATGTCATACACATAATCCGCACAATAATCGTGATATAACTTAATTATCATCATAATCATATCAGCCAAAAGAAGTTCACCTTCCCCAATAGACTTCCACAATTATCTAACTGGCCGATAGTCTATGCGACAAACAACTCCCAGTGACTTTTATCAGGTCTTTTGTCCATCTTGTTGGAGGCCATCCTATGCTATGCTTTCTGGTACATGGATTCCACTCCAAGCCCTTTTCCCTAGTGGCCATCAGTTCTACGAGCTATACGCTCGCCTAAAGGCACTTGATTTTCTAATCCTGTTAGCTATGTCGGTAACTTTGGTTCTTCTACGGATCTCCTCAATTCTTATTCAGTCAGTCGCAGAGAAGTACAAAGCATGGATCTCTCCATAGTTCGCAGTGTTCTTGCGTTTTCTTATAAGATACATAGTGTGCAACCACAAATCATAAATCATAAAGTTTTTTATATTTAAATTAGCGTTGTGTCTCAACCAGTCACTCAGTGAGTTTTTCACAACTATTGTGCTACTAATAGTTTTGCACAAACTACTCGTATTAGTAGCACAATAGTTTTTTACAGGAAATAACTCCACGAAAAGCACGACATTAAATTTGGTATTGTTTTTTTATACCACTAAGGTGGCAAACAAGGATACGGCTCACCTGATGGTAAGCGGTTACCGTAGCGTATAGACGCTTATAACACTAGGGGTATTACTTGCGCGTTACCGACCCTGTAAAACGAGAGAGGAATAGTAAGGTTGGCAGTATTAGGGTCAAAGTCCCCCTACTGCCAATACAACGTGTCCTCGCGGAGCACTGGCAACCTTGCTCACCATAAGGAACACAACAGCTCAAAGCAGTATTATTTTCTGCAAGGCGGAGGTACATACTTTCCCAGTCGGGCAGCTTGAATCTGAGAGGAATTACTCTGACTATAATAATAATAAAATAAACTAAACAAAATTTTAAGAAAGGTAGGGACCTTTCTTAAAATTTTGTTTAGTTTATTTTGTACTATAAAAACATTATATCACACACTACTCTTAGTTAACTTTGTACGTCTAAAATACATTTTGAGGTTTACTTTATAAAGTTACATAAACTCTGCATAGTCTACATCAAAGGTTATGTTATTAAAGATGGTATATGGAATTACGTAACGTAAAATCGGATTATCTAACACATATTGAGTAAAGGGGAGATCTAATTATGCTACAAATTAAAACAAGCGCCATGAAGAGGCGTGCAGAGATTAAGAGTTGCCACATAACATACCATCATGCCTATAATCCCTCAAGAGATAGGCAGAGGTGTACTAATTGTAAACCCACAGTTCGCCGGTATGTTTAGGTCCTATGTAATAGGGAGAGACGCTATTGCTATTAACCGGACACAAATCTAAATTCCGAACTTCTATTGACATTTAATAATTAATTATCACTCGGGTGAAGGAAAACATCGTGAGGAAACCTTAGAGATTTTCTCGACGGCGACGGTGTGAAGTCTGCCAACCCACATTAGGCCAGCGTGGTGAACTATAGCCTAAGCATTCTGTCGGTCGCGATGGTTCCGTGCAATGCACTAACTCGTTTACGCAACTCATCGCTTTTTAAGTTTACGCGTCAATGGTTCGGTAGCATTGCACCGAACAGATACTTTAAAATAATCTATCTATCTATCTATAAGCATGCAGTTGTATATCTCCAGTGTCGGGTACTCGGTAGAGTACAACTCCTCTTAGTTTCTATCATTTTGTAGCTATTTTATTTTGTACTCTTAAGTGCTGATGTAAATTGCTGTGTAATAATTTGTGGAAGAGAAATAAATGAAAATTATATAACATAATATTTATATATAATATCCTCTGACTTTTCGAAATCATGTGCGTATAAATAATTAATTACCACTCGCTTAAATGGTGAAGGAAAACATCGTGAGGAAACCAACATACCTTAGAGATTTTATCGACTGCGTGTGAAGTCTGCCAACCCGCATTAGGTCAGCGTGGAGGACTATAGCCGACTAAGCATTCTGTGAGAGGAAACCCGTACCTAGCAGTGGGATAATATATGGGTTGATGATGACAATATCCCATGACGCCTATATAGAAGTAGAAACACTGATTATACTCACAGTTTGCCAGTTTGTTTTTAGGTTCCATGTAATAGGGCGCAAGTCTATTGCCATAAACCAGGCACGAATCTAAGCTGCGAGCTGCTACTGAGAATTTTCCCGAGGAATCGATGATGTAGATATTATTATAAGGAGTTAATTTTCCTAAATATTGTTTCTTAACACACACCCACACAACATATCCTAGCCTTCGATAAATTAGCCAAGGTCTGGCTTAGCAATCTGATCTTTTGCACGACAGTGTGTTGTCATAATCTCTGACTAAATTGTTTTATGTAACTAATCTTGTTTTGATTAAATTAACGGCATACTGTTTAAGGCAACGATAACAGCCAGCGACCTTGAGTGAAGAAAGCCCCCAAATAGCTCTGCTAATCCGCGTAGAATGTTTAGTCGAAAAATGAAGCTAGATGATATTCATACCCTATTAAAAAATACACATATGAAATTACAGATAAAAAAGTTATTTTTAACATTGTGAAGGTTTCATACAATTACGCTTGGTAGTTTTTGTGTAATTATCGCCTTTATGGCCCCCTTATACGTAACTTTACAAATTAATTTCACGATGTAACATAAAAGTAATCTTGATAATTTACATATAAAATTGTTAAGAAAAAACTAGATAAAAATATCTTTATCTCAGACATCATGTGCTCGTCCCTACATAATTATAATTTAATACTATACTACTGTAAAACAAAGAAATAAAAATCATGGACACTTAAATTAAAATAGGATAAAGTCAAATTAAAGTGGTATATGAGCGCCTCAAGCTCTACATATCGCTTTGAAATTGAAGATACACTTCAAAATTTTTAAAAACTACGACAAGCTATAAATTCATTCCTTAAAAACATCACCATAAAAATGATCACCCCTTCCAAGCATCTCAATGGGACCTTTAAATAAAGGCGCCCTTTAACTTACCACTTTCGATCTTGGCTTTAACTTTATACGTAATAAAAATATGAAGAAATCCTTACACTTGAACGATATATTACTGCCTGCGGAAACATAAAAACTATGGCGGAAGCACGGATTTGGGGAATGGGTTGCGAAGGGTGCCTACTAGATTATTTTTTTTAAAGAATTTGCTTACGTATCTCGGGAATTTATCATTTTAATGTGACATTTCGGAGGTAATATGCAAGTCCAATATTCGAAGCAAAGTTCATTGATCTTGCCTGATACTGCTAAATTTATATATTGCTAGCTTCTGCCGGCGACTTTGTCTGCGTAGATTATAACTGAAAGTATCTATTTTATATTTAATCTAAGTTTTTTTTAATTTTCTAATTTCCTGAACAATGTTTTTAGTTTTTTCTTACATGGGGACCTTCTCCTGACAATAATTGAAATTATTCCATCCGGTCACGCGTGATCATCAAGACCAAGGGAAATAGAGATTCATTTATAGATATGTATATATAGGTATTTATATATATAGGTATTTGTAGTATAATTAAAAATATTTAGGCGTAAAACTTTTCTTTCTTTCTTTTTTAATTGTTATTACTCTGTGGAAGAGAAATTCGGCATCACATGTAGTAATCTTGCCAGCTAGTTAAGGCAGTAGCAGGTCGGTGTTTGGATTTGTGCCCGGTTAATAGCAATAGGCTCGCCCCCTATTACATGGGACCTAAACATACCGGCGAACTGTGGGTGTATATTAGTGTACACCTCATCTTAACCCTTCGGGGAATACAGGCATGATGGTATGTATATAAAATTAGATGTAACTTAACCCCCAAATCCCTACCTGTGTCGCAGTTATCCTGGCATCACTCGCCACAGGGGGCGCGATGCGTTAACAGGATGTTTACTTTCCTCCCGCAGATAAATGTACAGCTGAGGTTGGAGGCTTAAGTATCCCTTTCTTTCTATGAGACGAGATAGTGCGTAAATATCTTCATGGTATCGTTATCTTGATAGAGTTGTGTGGAAAAAGTTAATTATAGAGTTTGTGAGCTTTTTCATAACTGTGTAAATGTTTTTTAAGTTTTCCAATGACTCAAGTATTTTTCGTTCTTCGTCCAAATCGTCCAATCTCTGACATTGCTATAATTATACTTAACAGATTTGTAAATCTTGCATACATATAATGATAATAATAAATAAAAAAAATGTGTTGTTTATCTAGTTGAAATAGCCTAGATACCGAAAATGATTAGGTATACATTTAAATTGTGAAGTTAAAATCTATACACACTAAATTATAAGTAATCAAGCTGTAACTGCCACATTAACCTAGTGGTCACAAGCGCGATTACTGAGCTACAAGTTCTGGGTTTGATTCCCAGGCCGAGCAGTGTTATTTTTCTCTGAAAATCTTAGGACTGGATTTGTACCCAGTTAATGGCAATAGCATTAGCAATAGCTCAATATACCGGTGAACTGTAGGTATACACACAGGACCTTTTTATCATTACTATAAAGTTCAAATTTCAATAATATAACGGACTTCGTGAGATATAATCTCTATAGACTCTGTCTTGACGGAGTTGAAACAAAGTTGCCAGGTTCAAATTACAAATTAGACTTTATTCCAAAGACGTTGCGACTTGTGTATAGTTTAACTAGCTATTGGCTCGAGGGAAAATTGTACTTAGATTTCAGAGAACCTTGTTTCTTAAGAAATACTTACTTAATCTGTTGGTGTTTGATTACTTACAAGATTTTAATCAAGCCCCTTATTTAAGATATTTATTTATTCATTAGGGACAAAAACAGTTATACATAAGTGTTACAAGTAAGTAATAAACACATTGAAATAGCAAATATATAACCCACACCATTGTCCACGAGTTATTAAAAGAAAGAAAAGAAGCGAAAGATTAAAATTGCCAACTGTGAATACCTACTTTATAGTTTCTTAGATAATATTTGTGTAGCTTTATTTTTAAATTGTTGTTTAGACGGGAAGAAGAGATGGTTACAAAAGACTAATTAAGAAGGGAAGAAGAGATGGTTATAAAAGGCTATTTTTGTGAATAGAACTATAGAGCCTATCTGTAAATTTTGTTATTATTAAGAGCCTTATGTGTCTTGGTATGGTATAGCGGACTGGTTTCCGCAACTCCACGACAAAGCGCGTATTTTGCGTGCGGTTTACGTGTCTTCCTCCTTCAGTCGTTGGCTCATTGCTGATCATCGTGATGTGTCCGACCTAACTTGTTAACGATCTTCTTCCATTTGTGGCGATCTTTTGCCAGTTGAAAAGCGTCTGAGATCTTGGTGTCGAGGTGTTCCTTAATTCGACCATCTTGTGGGGCTACGTCCTCTGGGTCTCTTTCTTTTCACCTTTCCGGTGACCATGAGCTTCTGCAAATTGTTGGATGGTTTACGAGCGATATTACCGAAGGCAGCTACTTAGTGTCTTACTGCAGGCCAAAAGCCTTTTCTAAACTCTTTTTCGCTTTTTCTGTGGCTGTTAAGATATCTGTGAACAAATTTATTACCGACATGATTGCTGACACTATAACTATATTTTGACATTGAGGTCACCGGTAAACTAAAAAGGATTGCGCGATTTTGCTTCGTGGGACCTCAGTAATTTCACTTTATAGATTGACTTTTAAACCGGAATACAATAAGTTAGCAATGATTTAGCAACAGAATATTATGCAATGTGGTAATACCATCCTAGACAAGTTCAGTAGTGCAGCAGTCATGCTTACTACCAGTAGGCTAAAAAGAGGCAGTTGCAAGTATTACATTAAATGTATAATTATATTTCAAATCAATTTCCATATTTTTAGCAGTTCTCGGAATATTAAATGATATTATTACTGAAATGTTCCCGTAACGTCCATGATTTTCATAGAACATTCGATTTGTAAACACAAACCCTGATATTGTGTACATCGATGATAGGCGTGTTTGAGTTGAGCCTAACGTAACCAATTTGTACTACCCGGTTTGGGTTATATTCATATAAATGGGTTTATATTCATAGAGCTAATATACCATTAGTACTAGAGAAGGCATGGCTCAAAAATGTTTCAACAGAAAATATACTCAGTGAAATAACATACAGATTTTTGATAGTTTGTAGGACCATTAATTTGAAACTGCAAAACTTTTTGAATCGTCTTTTAAGTTATGTATGAATGCTTATACTTTATTCTTTATGAACCGATTTTGACCGTTAGTTTTTATTTCCGAGATAATCCCGTATACTTTCCTCATTAAGTATAAAAGCTAAAAATCACTTTTTCTTACATTTCCTTTAATATTCGGTCAGCATTTGAGTTTCACCAAAATAAGTTGTAGCGATGCTACAAATTAAAGAGCTAAACCAACATTCGCTTTTGGATCTCTAGTAAATATGTACCTTATACCTCAATGCTTTATATGCACGTTGTATATTTGTCGATAGTTTATTTAGTCAGTACCTAAAATTAGTTTTGATTATTGGGTTCTGAACTAAGAGAGTAATTTTGAGGCTAGAGAACCAGCAGTAGTTGGTTAAAGTTTATAGTAATGTTAGACTTAGGATTAATGCTTTTGATACCGCACCGGCCATTAAAGTTAAGAAGGCATTATCGTTAACTTTATCGATATTACGATATTGAAGTTGTAATTTTACTTGTAATAAAATTATTTCAAGGTTTAAAAATTGTTCAAAATATATTTTAAGCCGACTTTCAGTATCATACATGTCCCTAATGTCTCCTTTGGATCAATTTTCGTGTTTTACGTTGTAATTTAGTAGAACATAATATGATATTTACGAAACTGAAAATAGATTGGAATTAGGTATATTTAGAATTACTCTAGTAGTACTTTATACATTCTTCAACAATAATCTTACCGTGTTTTATTTATTAATGACGTTGATTTTACGAGCGAGAGTTTTTTATTTTATCATCACGGACAAATACGGTGAAATGGGTGACGTCCTTTAGGCGAATTTGTAAGCCATGTAGGGCGCTTTAAGAATACATGTACGATTGTTTTTACAACTTTTTATATATTGTTAAACAAATTCGCCTGATCTTACGACTTCAGCCGTAAACATTTTTATGTTGACATCATAACATTGTTTTATTGTTACAAAATTTACGATCTTCCCTGCTGTGGATTACATATGAATGAATAATGTTGTAACAATTTATTAGGATACTGATTCAAAAGTGTTTGTAATAAATAATAATTCGTTGCACTTGTAAAGTGGATTACCTAGTTATTTTATTGGTTCTTCTACGCTAGAGGTCCCGGGTTCCACGTTGAGCAAATTACCTAAACATACCGGCGAACTGTGGGGGTACATTGGTACACCTCTGGCTAACCATTCGGGGAATACAGGCGTGACGGTATGTTATGTTTTCGAGCAGTGTTAATGATTTTTTCTATGAAATTCAAGTAGCAACTCGAGAGTTGTATTTGAGCACGGTGAATGGTATACGGCCCGCCCCCTACGCCATTCCGGCGAACTGTCATGTGGATGTAAATGAATATAGGTACACCTCTGCCTAACCCTTCGGGGAGTACAGGTGCCTGTATGGTAGGTATGTTATGTTATAATCTCAGGTTTCCATTCATTAACTCCGAAACCACTACTACTTACATTTATTTACCGCCAGAAATACTGAAGCACGATCAGCCATTTTAATTTTCCAACGGTTACCTACTAAGTGGACAAGTGAACATAAAATTCGACAATTAGAAGTAAGACAATAAACATTCAAGCATTGTGATATTTTTACAAGCAAATTTACTGTCGAAGAGATGGAGGGGTTCCTTCCAAAATAATGCTAGACATTTATGTTCTGTTTACGAGCCAACTCTTTACCGAACGCGGACAACGTTGTTTGTGTTTTTATTGTACACTTCCGCGTCATAAAAACCTGGGTGAATTTGTTTTATATCCATTGTTTGTAATCTGATGATCCTGATTTTGTGGGCGTAAACATCAATAGCAAATTCAAATGCAATATTTTAATAAAACTATTTATTTTTATGAATTTATTTAGAATATATTTATCAAAGGTGGCAAACAAGCATACGGTCTGATAAGCGGTTACCGTAGCCTATAGACGGTTGTAACACCAGGTGTATCACTTGCGCGTTGTCGACCATATAACACGAAAGAGGAATAGTTGGGTTGGCAGTATAAGTGTCATAGTCCCCCCCACTGCCAACACAAAGTTTACTCGAGGAACACAGGCACCTTAAGGAACACAACACAGCTCAAAGCAGTGTTATTTCACTTCGATTTTCTGCAAGGCGGGTACTTCCCCAGTCGGGCAGCTCCAATTTGAGTGGAATTACTCCTCCTCCTCTTATTATGCCCTACCTCCTTATGTATTTATATTATGAATGTAAAATTGGCGAAGGAAAACATCGTGAAGAAACCTGCATGTCTTGGCGTGCGAAGTCTGCCGACCGGCCAGCGTGGTAGAGTAGCCTAATCCCTCTCAATCTGAGAGGAGATACATGCCCAGCAGTGGGACAGTATATGGGTCGATGATGATGATGACGATGACATCTATTTAAAAAAAACTCTATATACCTTTATTTTAATTAAACCAATTACGTGCACAGTTCCAAAAAATGGGTCTTACGGAGAAGAACTAGCCAGATACTCAATATATATACTCCTTTAAATAATAGTGAAAACAATGATTTCCTTTATTTTTTAATTTTGTTAATCCACCACAAACAGCATTACTTCCTTCGTTTGTAAACTAATAACATATACTTAAGGGTAAAAACGTGAAAATTGTGTAAGGAGTATCCGGGTCTATTGAGGCTTTAAGTCAGATACAGATACATAAACCTCATTACGTTGTCGTTTCGAGTTGTCATATTATACCTATGACAGTTGTTAAGGGTAATCCGTAAACGGCCTTATGTGAAGAGGTTGGTAATGCCCAATTATAATATTGAAGGGTTATAGCGACTAACATATATTTTATTTCATTTTATTACAGGCTACGTAGTAGATAGTGTAAAGTTGTATTTTTATTACTTTACAGTACTAAAACACACATTACATTACAATAAAAATACAAGTAGTAGTGACAAACAAAAATACAGATGAAATACTAAATCCTTTTTTTACCTCATATCCATCTTTTCACATAATCTTGAACATACACGACACACATCCATCCATCTCATTGCAAACAGGCACACTCCGGTGATGATGTCAGAAGCGCATTACATGATTTAAATAATTAGTAGGTACTAGTATTTAATTATAATATCGTCATAGATAACTATCACACCCAATCGAGACTAAAATTGAAGCAACATGTTATTAAAAAGCGCTTAAAAGTCTATCATCCATATTGAAGATCTTGTATTTTTAGCGAACCTCGAAATACATTTCGTGGAATCGCTACATCTCCCCTGCATTACTTATGAAAAACAAATTTGGTAAAAAGCTCAAGATTGTATTCCAAAGAAAAATAATTGAAGAATGAGGAAAAATTACCGGAATATTTTTTTACGTAGTATCAAATTCGCAATGTCATAAAAACTGTAGAGGTCGGTGGGGTACTTATAAATATTCAAATTTATACAAGCACTGGGCCAGGTGGGCAGGCTGGTTTGCATAAGTAAACTTACGTAGGGTGCGGACACGAAGCACAATAATCCGGCTTCGGTTCTATAGAAAAAGCAAAATCAAAATTCATTCCGTTGACCCGAGCCCCGGTCGTAATTCCACGACAAGCCCGGAAACTATTTCTATTCCGAGGGGATCCAACCCCTAGGCGGCACGCCTCCTTGTTTCCAAATATTTTCCTCTCCTGCGATAATGCAGCACAATTGTAATTTAAAACATGCTCCCTCGTTTTAAATTAACGCACGCTCGGTTTCTGCCACCAGATTTGTGGATGGAATGTGTTAATTGTTTCGTTTCATAATCGCACGTTGCGGTCGAACTACACTGATATGCTCTCTCTTGACCATGTAACCTGACGGGTTTAGTGTGCGGAATTAATGAGCGGCCACCAAATTTAGGATTTCGGCGACTTACGTTTGCGGTCATAAAAGTTCGATGTAATAGAGTTGTTGTAATCTCGGCGGAGATATACAGCGTGGGGCGTGTTATCGCCGGAACGGTAATGACGGTGCGATAACATCGGTCGGCGAGGAAGCGGGGGCGAATCGACTGATCTGAGACTGCGGCCAGATTAAATCTCTGTAGGAACTGCCCGCAACATTAACTAATGACACTCCGGAGATGGGACGAACTTCGATAGCCTCCGAATGCCCCCGATCCACTCGACACCGACTCGTTTCAGTTCATTTGAGGGAGTCGCCGGGGTAATCAGCATTCAAGAGCTCATCGCCGAAGATAAGACAAGTTTGTGACGACTGTTTCGTGGTCCAATTGACTTGTTTGATTATCGTATGGATAGTTGATGTCGTGATATGGTGATGCTTAATATTTTATCACATAATTCGAGTTTAGTGAAATAGGTATCTTGGGAACCGTGTTCATTAGTTCAGTATTTTGAGAATTTCAAATAAATTAATAAAAAATGTTTTCACATATCTTTTACTAACAACACTTAAAGCTTCCATTAGTGAGAACAACTAAATATTTACCTCACGATTCCAAATAAATTCTTAAACGTTCTCAAGTAAAAAAACATCACTTTTCTCGTGCCTGACTCGTTCGAATCGTTATAAATAGCTGTTGCAAATTGGTAATAAATGAGGTACAAAAAGGTCCGATCCTAGCCTCCCCTTCCTCGACAATACAGAAATTCGATATCGCATAGGAGAGTCCCATTAAGGCTCCGACCTACTTGAGATTGCGATAAGTATGTATATTTTACTGTTATTGAAGCTGTTGAGATTCCAAATACAAAATGCATCAACTGTGCGATACTAGTGGGAACAAGAACTTTCAGTATAAATGGAATTTCACGGTTTGAGCACAGTCCTTGTGACAATAAACTTGCTTGTTGTGGTAGCAATAACCATTAAAGACTTGGTTACTGAATACTAAGGGTTGCTTGCACGGAGAAACTTAGTACTTGTACATACCTACCGTTGAAGATACCTTAATGTAAAACATAATAATTATATCTTAATGTCAAAGACAGAATGATACTATTTTGTTTACTTAATTCAATTGTTCATAAGTATTTACTTAGCAAATAGTTTGCTTATTTATTTTAATCTAATATTTGTGACATAACTGATTAGGACATAATATCCAGCCGCACTCTAAAAATGTACAGTGCAGTACAATGCACCTAAATTGCAGGAAGCATTTTGAATGACACTATAATAACTCCAATTTGGTTTGTCCCATTCTACCATTGTACCATTCTATCATTTATAAACATGTATAATAATAATAATAATAATAATACCTCGCTTGCCTATGCATAGAAGGAATTGGGCGTTGGTGTGTGCCCTGGATTCGCTGCTTGATAGTTACTTTGAAAGCAGCGAAGATCTCTTCGATACTCACTCGATCCTGTACTGTGCGGCTATTGCGGCGTGTCGTGTAGCAAATGTCACATTTCCAAAATGTGACAATGCAACACGACAAAAATCCGCCGTTCCAGCCTGGCAGCGCAGGATCGAGCAGCGTATCGAGGGGACCAGGGTGCTCATCGGCAAACTATACTGCTTCAGGGAGGGAAATACTCGACCTAGAGTCATGCGCTTTGTGAGGCGGGCATTCTCGGGGACTGGAATCAGTCCTCAAGAATATATGCCCTGTGTCACAGAGCGCATTGACTTCCTGAAGCAGAAAATCTGTGCATGGGCAAGCCGTATACGAAGGTATAAGCGACGGGTTGAGCGGTATACCCAGAATCGCATGTTCCAGAGCGATCAAAGGTGGGTGTATAGAACTTGGGAGCGACCTGACCAAACTGTGGTTGACGGACGCCGCCCGGATGATGATGCCACTAGTACATTCTGGCGCAACATCTGGTCGGTGCCCGTCTGCCACACTGAGGCTGAATGGATGCGCGATGTTGAGCGCGTGTGTGACGCCATACCAGAGATGGAGGCAGTTGTAATAACTGCCTCAGATGTAGCCAGTGCAGCCCGCTCGGTACCGAACTGGAAATCACCGGGGCCGGACGGACTGCACAATTTCTGGCTTAAATGGCTACAAAGCTCACACGCGTGCTTGGCATCGCAATTCCAGTCGGCCTTAGAGTCTGGGTCGCTACCACAGTTCCTTACAACGGGAATCACCCACCTGCTCCATAAGTCAGGTGATGCCGCGGAACCAAAAAATTATAGACCGATCACATGTTTACCGACGGTCTATAAACTTCTTACATCCGTTTTGAGAGCAAAAATCAACTGTCACATAGAAGAAAATTCTATTATGGCAGCCTCTCAAAATGGATGTAGGAATGGGTCCCGCGGCACCAAGGAGCTTCTCCTCATCGACATGGCCATAAGCCAACAGGTCCGTAGATCCCGAAAGAATCTGTCGACATGTTGGATAGATTATAAGAAGGCCTACGACTCGGTGCCGCATACATGGCTCATGAAGGTGCTGGAGTTGTATAAAATAGATACAACTTTACGCACCTTCCTGGTGTCATGTATGGGGCAGTGGAGAACTGTCCTTCGCTATCCAGGATGTAGGCAAATTCAGGGGAACGACGAACCTATTAAGATTAAGCGGGGAATATTCCAGGGCGACAGTCTAAGTCCACTGTGGTTTTGTTTAGCCCTGAACCCCCTCAGCACCCTGCTGGAGGGTACAGGGCTGGGCTATCCGTTGCGGAGAGGGAGTCAGGTAATATCCCACCTGCTTTATATGGATGATTTAAAACTGTTTGCCTCCACCAAATTGCAACTGATGGAGTTACTAAAGGCAACTGAAACTTTTAGTAATTCCATCAGGATGGAATTTGGTGTAGATAAATGTGCGGTCATGCATGTAAGGCGGGGCGGGGTTGTGGAATCTGAGGGACTACAACTCTCAGATTCTATAAACCTGAGATCACTCTCCGCAACTGATACCTACAAATACCTGGGTATGTCAGAAGGGTTAGGCATTAACGTGGCTGACATGAAACAAGCGTTACAGGAGCGCTTCTTCGGCCGCCTGAAAAAGGTACTTAATAGTTCTCTGTCAGGCGGCAACAAGGTGCGCGCCTTTAACGGTTGGGTCATGCCGGTCCTGATGTACTCCTTTGGCATACTCAAGTGGACCCAGACGGAGTTGGACGCCTTAGATAGGAGAGTCCGGTCGCTGTTGACCGCAAACCGGATGCATCACCCACGTTCGTCTGTCATGAGGCTGTACATCCCAAGGAAATGCGGGGGTCGAGGTTTTTTGAATGCTAAGACCCTCCACAACCGCGAGGTGTGCAGTCTCAGAGAATATTTTCTCAAGGCTGACGTGGGTATGCACCGAGATGTGGTCGCAGTGGACAATGGACTCACCCCGCTATCTTTGGCTAAAGAGAACTGGCGCAAACCCGTGGTGCTTAGTACCAACGACCGCAAGGAAGTATGGCAGAGCAAAGAGCTTCACGGACGCTTTTTCCGGGCCCTACATGGGCCCGATGTAGACCAAGTAGCGTCCGTAGCCTGGCTGCGTTTCGGTGACCTCTTTGGGGAAACCGAAGGTTTTGTCTGTGCAATTATGGATGAAGTTATACTGACGAACAACTACCGGAAGTATATCATGAAAGACGGGACGATCGACATATGTCGGGCATGCCATTGTCCCGGTGAGTCTATCAGGCATATTACTTCTGGGTGTTCTCGTCTGGCTAACGGCGAGTATTTGCACAGGCATAACCAAGTGGCCAGGATTATCCACCAGCAACTTGCTTTAAAATACGGCCTTGTGGATTCTGAGGTACCGTATTACAGGTATGCGCCCGACCCAGTTCTCGAGAATGACCATGTCACGTTGTACTGGGATCGATCTGTTATCACTGACAGGACTATTGTAGCCAATAAGCCTGATATAGTGGTAATAGATCGATCAGCGCGCCGCACAATGATTATCGATGTCACCATCCCGCATGACGAGAACCTCGTGAAGGCTGAGAAAGAGAAACAGTTAAAATATCTCAACTTAGCTCACGAGGTGGTCGCCATGTGGGATGTGGACTCGGCCATCATTGTGCCGATAGTCGTTACGGTCAATGGACTTATCGCCAAGAGCCTCGACCAACACCTCAGGAGGCTCGAGCTGGGTGGCTGGGTTAAGGGCCTGATTCAGAAGGCAGTACTCCTTGATACGGCACGTATTGTGAGGAGGTTCCTGTCTCTGGGGCCCTAACCACCGGTAGCTTGGACCCTGCTCCCGATACCGGTGGGCCTCTATTTTTTATATTTTTAAATGTTTTTGTCTTTTTTTATTTTATAAAAATATTTAAAAATGTAATTAGTAAGTTTATAGACAAATAAAGGAGATAATAATAATAATAATAATATTTTTGGGACATTTTACACAGCACCATCTAGTCCCAAACTAAGCAGAGCTTGTACTATGGGTACTAGACAATGGATATAATACTTATATACTTTTTTTTTTTTGTAAATACATACTTATAATACATAAGAAACACCCAGACAAACACAAATACTCATGTTTTATCCACACAAATATTTGCGTCCTGTGGGAATCGAACCCACGA
The DNA here is from genome assembly GCA_964056405.1 of Acronicta alni. Taxonomy (NCBI): domain Eukaryota; kingdom Metazoa; phylum Arthropoda; class Insecta; order Lepidoptera; family Noctuidae; genus Acronicta; species Acronicta alni. The sequence goes on along the minus strand of OZ043927.1, from coordinate 5,884,737 downwards.
CCTCATGATCAGCAGTCCGGTACTCGAACCGCTATACCACAGAGGTCGTATTTGGCATTTGTTTATAGTGTACAATAAAGAATATTCTATTCTATTCTATAACTCAATTGGTGCAGAAGATCCAATGATCTGCAAAGATTTATATGGCTCGAATATTATTTTTTTCTGGATTTCGTTCTGCAAATACTCCAACAGGTTACAGTAGGCGGTGGTTCAGCCCTGTCCCCGACGTTGCTGATGTCTATGAACTGCGGTTACCACTTACCATCCACTCTACTAAGACTAGGCTAGACTAAGGGAAGGCTATTACTCCATCACGCTGGCTTAGCGCGGGCTGGCAGACTTTACATACCGTTGAGAGAAATCAATCAGGCGTTCAGGTTTCCTCCCGATGTTTTTTCACCGTTTTTAATAATAATAATGATTTTATTTCAAGTGCCACGACTCATAAAAATTGTTAGTATGACTTACTCCTATGTTAGTAATTACATTTTCATGATATGTCACTGTCGTAACATCCCATGGGAGATGGCACTACAGGGACACATGTACACGCAATCCAGCCTGCTTGCGATCATGCTCAGGATACTATTGGAGCTAGCCCGCACTCTGCTTACCAGCGATGCACACCTCTTACGCATTGTTGCATAAAAACAATCTATGTGTGCGTCTGCAAACATTCCTGATGCGCTACAGTAGCGGGGCAGCCCCACCAGCACCCTAAACGCGTTATTATATTGAACACGGAGGGCGTTGTACGATCTTTGAGTATATCCAGCCCACAGGCTGCAAGTATAAAAGTTTGTGCAGTAGGCTCTAAAGAGAGTGACCTTAACCTTTAAGCGAGTGATAAATAATTATTAATACGCACGTGAGTTCAGAAAAGAAAAGAGAAGAAAGAAAGAAAAGTCAGAAGTGCTAGCCTTGGATGCTAACTCGAGACCTTTGACTTGGCAGTCTAATGGTCTATGGCTATCGCTGCTTCAATTGTACGTTACCTGCCTACAAGTTAATAACAGTTTGCAAACTCGTATACCAAATTACTTCCTAGTTTCATCCTATGTTCGGTGACAGAGCATAGTTTTATGACATTATATGGACTTCATCGACTTTAGTACTTTGATTTGCATGATATTAAGTCGTAAAAATATCGTAAAATACCATTTTACGATACGATTTTTGACCACTGTGGTCTAGTGGTTCGAGTGCGGGACTACTGATCATGGGGTCGTGGGTTCGATTCCCACAGGACACAAATATTTGTGTGGTTACAACATGAGTATTTGTGTTTCTCTGGGTGTTTCTTATGTATTATAAGTTTGTATTTCCAAAAAAAATATATATAAGTATTATATATAAGTATTATATCCATTGTCTAGTACCCATAGTACAAGCTCTGCTTAGTATGGGACTAGATGGTGTTGTGTAAAATGTCCCAAAAATATTATTATTATTATTTTACCACAGCATCGTAGTCAATTTCACTGAAGCTAATGAGTAAATAAATATGATAGATCAATTAATAATGTTTACATTGCGATCTATCAGTCAACAAAATGTTTTGGCCATTAAACTCATTAATAGTTAATATGCACGCCTGTATTCCCCGAAGGGTTACGCAGAACTGTAGTGTATGTGTGTGTGTGTAAGTGTGTGTGCGTGTGTGTGTAATGTAAGGTGTGCATTAGTATAGCTTAACTCTTAAACACTGTTTAGGTCCCATGAGGTCAGCATATTGCGATTTAACCGGGCAAAAATCCAAACTCCGAGCTGCTGCTGAGAATTTTATCGAATAATCCAGTCACACTGCTCGACTTGAGAATCGAAACGACGACCTCTAGCGTAGCAGTCGCACCTACGACCACTAGGCTAATGAGGCAGTTATTATAATTAATATAGATTATGATTATAATAATAAATGTTTTATTGCCATAAAAATGAGAGAATACAGTATATTTGAAACCCTGACTCGTGAGCTAGATAACAACCTGTGTTACAGGAGTCAGTATCTTCCCCGCTTGTGGAACATTAACATTATCCAGCAAAAATAAATAAATAGGTAAATGCATACTGCTCTTGAGAGTGTACTTGCTATAATGTGTGTGTGTGTGTGTGTGTGTGTGTGTGTGTGTGTGTGTGTGTGTGTGTGTGTGTGTGTGTGTGTGTAGGCGTGTGTGATCGTGCGTGTGGGTGTGTGGGGGGATTATTATCAACCTTTGTGCAGGCACTTTGAATGCATTAATCAATAAAAACTACATTGTACGGAGATAAAAAAATTTCACTGCCTCAGAGCTTCCTAGCTAATTTTGCAATTTTGCAGCGGTATTGTTTGCATGCTATTTGATGTCCGATGTTTAGCGCTACCGTCCGGATCTTCATTGTCCCGGACAAAGGCCGCGGGAACGCTTAGAATACAATAGAACACCCGCTACCTGTACCCACCGCTGCGATGAAGCTATCACTTACAAATGTTTGAGAAAACCCTAATTGACGTGTTGAATGGACTTAGCTTACTGGGTTTAAAGGCAAGAAATGTTTTGTTTCTTAATTTTTGTTGTTGTATTATCTTTTCTAAAGTGAACGCTTAAAAACTAATAATTAGCTTAGTATTTTATTGTAGTTTATTTTTACTAGAATTTCATGGAAAAATCGAGGATTTTTCCTCGATTTAAAAAACCAGGATCTCAAACGTAGTAGTTGAACTCATGACCAGGTTAATGATAAATCAAATACCTAATATTTTAATTAATATTGCAAGTTAAATATTGGTACACATTTAAAGTGAAAATCTCTTCGAAAGTCAAAATACAGGCTGTGACAAAAAATATAGCAAAAAAGATCGTGCATTCGTAGAATTAATTACTGATATCAAAAAGGACGTATTTAAATATTAATTTCATTTGAGAGTTAATTAAATAATTTCATTTCACTTTACATGATAATTAAATATCTGAGTAAATAACTTGCGTTCGTTTTTTTATTGATGACTGTAAATATGATTTACTTTGTGTAATTATTTGTTTTTAATGTATTTTTACTTCTATCTTTATTGTGATTTTATTTTTTAAGATCTAGTTCTTCGCATTCCGGTTTCGTAAGGTTTAAGATTATACTATTGGTCCCATGGTGGCTGAAATTCGAACTTTTTATGTTATAATGATACAGAAGTTGTTTTTTTTTTGTATTTAAAAATCCAATTGACGTATTCACATTACGTAGATGTGTTTGACATTGACAGCTCGATCGTAAACAATGTTTAAAAATAATTTTATTGAATTTATGGAATTTGTAACATTGTTTGTACAAAAAAATATTTTTCTGCACTCCGTCTACATGTAATTTTTAACTATGCCAAATCTCACACTCCTCCGTGCGCGCAATATTCTTTAAAAGGGGTATAAAGGTTTCGCTTCACGTATTAATATATAGATAACGTTTTTAATTACAACTACTTAGTTATAGCAAAACATATATTTGCATGCTGTGTAACATAACATAGCTGAATGTGTCTTTACACATAGGTACCTAGTAAAATCTAGTAAAATATAATAATACTAGCTGACCCCGCAAACGTTGTTTTGCCATAAAAAAAAATTTAGGGGTATGAAAAATAGATGTTGGCCTATTCTGAGACCTCCCCGATAAGCACAAAAAATTTCATCAAAATCGGTCAAGCCGTTTCGGAGGAGTATGGCAACGAAAACTGTGACACGAGAATTTTATATATTAGATTATGCGCTACATTTCAGCAAAGAAACCTAATTTGAATTTGAATGTTATAAGTTACATTAGAAAGACTTTATCGCGAAACGTCGAGATCATAAAGTCAACAAAGGCGATCAAATCCGTAAAAAGTAGTTTTATTGGAATGTCTTGAATAATATACATTAGAATAACTTAAAGAAAGTGAACTCATTATTATAATATTCTTCTTTATTTTGAGTGCATTTACAAACGCAAATTGTCACCTAGACATACACCCAGACCAGGAACGGGAATCGAACCCTCGTGAGTTCGATTCTAAGCCCAAGTTAGGTGCCCAAATCGATACGTCGACTCAGCCAATCCGGCCACTGAATGAAATGTCAAAATCATACTTTCGTTAATTTCTAACCCAACCAACCTTTCAATCCGGAACTGCGTAAACCGCTCCTCTAAACAAAGTTTAATTCAAATCACATTAGGAATCATTGACCACTGCGATCCCAAAATAGGGGTACATCTTGGGTCGTTATAGCAAATGGGGGGCGAACTGTGTGAATTAATTAATTCGTGCGGCAGTACCTACTAATGGACTTTTGTTGTGATTCGGCGGCTGTTACCGTCCGGCCAGTGTTCTTGTTGCCTTGTCTGTAATTACGTACGATAAGAACCGTCAGATTGATCGACGGATCGATCTATTATTAATAACTACAGTCGTAGCGTACATCGTATAGACAATTTCGGGTTTATGTCGATTTCTCAGTCGATCTAATCGTTTTCGTGGATGGAAAATATCATTTTGACCAGTTTTTTGTCGACATAGCTATTGTCTTAAGCGATCCTGCAACGCGTATAGATTTTCATTAAATTATATGCATGCATTCTGGTTCTGTAAATTATCCAAATTTAGTTTTATGCGCTAAAACATCTGTTAATTGACCATAAACTTATTTTAAAAATCAGATACATCATTTCATCAATCTATATAGTGGCCCACTGCTGGGCACGGGTCTTCCTCTCAAAATAAGAGGGATTAGGCTATAGTCCACGGCGCCGGCCCAATACGGGTTGACAGACTTCACATGCCGTCAAGAAAATCTCTCAGGCATGCAGGTTTCCTCACGATGTTTTCCTTTACCATTTGAGCGAGTGTTATTTAATTATTAATACGCACATGATTTTGAAAAGTCAGAGGTACCTGTTTAATAGAGAGTTATATAATTAAAATGAGACAGGTACGTTCAACGGCAATGTTATTTTATAACAAATTTTTTATTCCATTTTAATGTTAGACTCTAGACCCAATTTTTCTAATCTAATCTAAAACCTAGACGTATTTTTATATAACGTAGGTGCTTATTTATGTATGGTTTACCAACTGTTGTTACTGTGGAATATCGAAACGGTTTATTACAGCATTAGGATCTTAGTAAAAAATGCATACCTAATTATAGGGTTAAAACACATTTATCATTTATAAATAAAGATTTATTTTCGTAATGAGACCTATGTCTTTCTTTATGAGACTTTAATATTGTATTGCATGCTTTTCATCTTCTGTTTGATCCAATACTAAACGATTAACCTTTCAATTCTGCATCAGCTGCAAGTCGTAGACAATAAACATCTTCCCTCAACCAATAACTCATCCTCCATTACCTTGAACCTCCATGAACAATACTCCTGACATTTCAGTGCAGTCACTAACAGTCATAACTCATGGCTAATGACGTGACACGTCAACGTGCTGTATGACAGATAACATCATTGATAGTGCAGTCTGCTTGGCTTCGATTGGTAATAGAGAGGGGACTTGATTGTGTATTTGTGTAGTATCGATTTGTATCTCTTTATGTGACGTCGAATCGTTTTCATCTAAATGTGGAAATTGAAAGGCTAGGCTTAGGCGTCTGTTTATTCGATTAGGTAGACTTAATTTATATAATCTACGCTTGAGGTCTTGGACTACATTTCCAGGTCGAGTCAAGTATATGAAATTCTCTGTAGGATTGAAATAAAACGGATTTTATCGCGATATATTGATATTATTAATCCCTACGTTTCGGACCCTTTACAGCGTCTATGGTCGCGATAAAATCCTTAAAAAGTAATTTTATTTTAATGTCAGATATTCGCGTATTTGCCAGAAATCAATATGTTCTCTGTAGCAGTTAGAAATTTAGATTTGTTAAAAACATATTTTTTTTTTTGTATACGGGGGAAACCTCCAAAAAGCTACAGGTTTACTAATCAGACCGGGGAGTGTTTGATTCATACCCTTTAAAACCTAAACTCGACATTGCAGAGGTAATGTTATGATATGGAGCCGACCGCTTTCACGATTTTCGAGTCATTTTAGTAACGCCTAAACACATATAATGAATGTATATGTTTTTGTATTTTGATACTTTGTCATGCTTATGTCAGAGGCCATGGAAGAACTTGAGACCTTTGCTTGGCAGTTCAATCATTGCTTTTTACACACTTTATGTTCATCACGTAAATATTTGTGTCCTGTGGGAATCGAATCCACAACCTTGTGGTCAGCATTCCGACACTAGACTACAGACTTCGTCATTAAAAACTAAAAACGAAATAATTATCTACTGTAAAGGTACTAACCTAGTCAATTGCTGCTCCACTTTTTTATTATTGGTTAAGCTGGTTTTAACTAAACTAAAATTGCCTCGTTAGTGTAGTGCTCGTAAACGTGACTGCTATGGTCTTGGGTACAATTATCGGGTCGAGCATTGTTATTGGGTTTTTCTGTGAAATTCTCAGTAGCAACTCGGAGTTTGGATTCATGGAATCTAAACATACCGGCGAACTGTGGATGTACTTTGGTACATCTCTGCCTAACCCTTCGGGGAATGCAAGCGTGATGGTATGTTGTATGTGACAAGCTTGTTTTAAATCCCATGTGTAAAATATTTGAAAGCAAAGTAAATAAGCATATTTGGTCCAACATTCAATCAAAATTAATTACGTTTAATCCTTCCCTACTGCATTTTAATCGCAACTCACTGAGGTCATACACACATTATATCGAAATTACATTTGATATTAAAGTTATTAAGCAAGGAAAAATTCACGGCTAGCGCAGCTTAACCTTGAAGATCAGGGGGTCTACTCCCTAAGCATGAAGTCCGTAGTTTCGACCTTAGTTACGGGCGTTTCCTACTCCGTATCACCTACGGATGGATGATTCGTTCGGGGCCCGAACTAGGAATGAATGACAACACAATTTGACAGTTGTCCCTACTCTCGATGTGTTTTTACCCGTTCGAAAAATTGAATTTGACACTTGTTTTACCGAACTCCGAAGTTTCGGAGAACTTTCGAACGGCTCGTAACTTCGTTGACGAAGATAGGGAGTAGACCCTCTGTAGTCATAATTTAGCCACGATTTAGTAGTCATAATTTAGCCCCTCTACATTAGAACATTCCACTCCAAGTAAAAGGCTAAAAAGTACAATCATCAAAACAAACAGCCAAGTCGTTTCCACGCTATCTTTAGGGTGCGGCCACACTGCTCCGATTAAAACTGTTTACGTTGCTAATGAAACAGCATAACGTGACGCGAATATGCTACGTCATAATTAAAACGCCGCTAAAAACTGTAGGGTGCGCCACTATATTAGCTAAAAGATTTTTAGTAATTAAATTCCGCGATAATTTAAACGTACTTTTTTTGAAGAATTGAGCTTCCCTGGGGCCATATGATGGTGTATTAATAGCCTTAAATGTTTTGTGCTGGTGAAAAATTAGTTTCTAATTGGTGTTAAATGTGATTACGTTATTTTGTTTTTTATTTTGGTATTTGCTCTCCCTAAACTACTTTCAAAGCTCTTTAACTTTTGAAAATAGTTTAGGGAGAGGAGTTCTTCGGTAGGTATAAATAAAATAAACAGTAAATATTGTGACATTTTCATAGCGCCATTTAGTCCTAAACTAAGCAGAGCTTTTACTGTGGGCACTAGGCAATGGATATAATACTGATATACTTTGTTTTTGTAATTACATACTTATGATACATAGGTATAAGAAACGCCCAGACAAACACAAACACTAATGTTAATGACAGTCATAATTATTTGTGTCCTGTGGGAATCGAACTTACAACCTCATAATCAGTGGTATGACACTAGAACCGACGTCGTCGTAAGTAGAAAACAAACAAACATTAACGGAGTAGAAAACAAATTCCAAACCGGAGTTTCTTTTCTCAGTGATGCGGGTGGGACTCACGGTAGCTTAGTTGGTCAGGGCGTCTGGTGTATTGAACCAGAAGATACAGGTTCGAATCCTGCTCGCAGTCGAATATTTCCTTCGCTAAAATAAATATTTCTTTATTAAAATAATTCGTGTAATAACAAAAAATCTCACGCAGGATTTTAATCTACCTACCTACACAATGTACAACTTTATGAAATTTTGCGGAGTTTCCCATCCTTAACACAATTTCAGGTGAGGGGTGTAATGTTATGATTGGCATTTGGTATCGACTCAAATACACGTTGGGTGTAAACACGCCACGTTTGACATGGGACGTTGCCTTTCTATATACATACATGTAAATATGTATACATATAATGTAGGTAATGTGTGGTGTGTTATAATGTGTGTAGTGTAAGGTGTGAGTTCCAAACGTCGAGATCCGTAGACGCATAAAAGTCTTTGATTTTGGAAAAAGAATAATGGAACTCAGATGAAATTGGGCAGGCCACCTGGCAAGTTGTGGTTATGGCCGCAGGAGTAACGTTGTCACAGAGTGGCGGCCGAAAACTGGGAGAAGGAATGTTGGTCGTCCGCAAGCGAGATGCAGGGAAGACATGAATGAGACTGGCACAAGAGCGTGGAAATTGGAACTACAAAAGAGAGGCCTGTAACTCTATAGCAAACGGGAAAGAAAACGGGACTCAGTAGTCCCGCTTGTGAGTAATCGACCAATGAGGCGGTTCTCCGTACCGAATCTTCACGATCAATTAACAACAATATTGTTTTAATTAAACTTGAGTTTAGCAACTTTAACTGACATCAAGAACTTGACGTCTAGACAACATATTCTTGAGAAATTGCAATAATATACTAAATTCAGTTCAAAATTAATGGCTTTTGTGATATTTCTTCAATATATTAAGTTTAACAAGTTAACAACTCAAAGCCTGAGGCAAACTCGTTCATATTATATTTAGACGTTGATTTTAGCATTGTGTTTTCTAAAATGTGAAAACTAAACTTGTTTATCAAGATACACGAGACATATTGTAAGCGCTTGCCTTTAACAAAATTCAATTAAAACAAAACTTTAGTACATTATTATTAACTTACACATAAAATATATACGTATGTACCATTACGCCTGTATTCCGAAGGGTAAGGCAGCTTGTACACCCACACGTCGCCTGTATGTTTAGATCCCATGTAATAGGGGGCGAGCTTATTGCCATTAACCGGGCACAATTCCAAACTCCGAGCTGCGTCTGAGAACTTCATAGAAAAACCCAATAGCACTTTGCTGGAGCTGGGAATCGAACCCAGGATCTCAGTAAAGTAACTGTTAGTATTTTTATTTGTGACCTCTACATGCCTAAACCGCTGATCACATTTACATACAATTTGGTTATCTAAATTGTATGTGATGTTATGTTTCACTTATGTGAAAAATAGTCTTAGATAGATAGATTGCGCCCTGAGGAAGGACATAGTTTGTCACAAAAAGCAAATAGCACATAGTTATTTTGGAACTCTAGTGAAACTGTAGCCTTATTTTCTATTTACCTACATAGATACATATATAAATATATTACAAAGGCACCCCGGCTCGAAAAAAATATTTTTACATTTAGGCGAATAAATCTTACCACCTGCTTGGAATCCCAATAATAATTCTTCAATCAAAATCCAGGCCTACAACTTGCAAGATGAAAGGATACGATGAGCTCGTTCTGCGCGAATGGAAATGCCTAAAATTACAAAAAAATTAAAATTGTTATAAAATATATTTGCAAATATTAAGATAAGAGCGCTATAAAATCGTTTTCTTTATCTGCTATGTCTAGAATTATTTACAAAATACGTTCTGCGTTTGTTTTATTTTTTTGCTAAGAGAAAACAAAACAAGGTTGAGAGACGTGACCTTTCTTAATCAGGCTATTATCATTCGAGCCAGACTCCGTCCCCCCTTCAAGCTGGGAAATAAGTGCTTACGTCGATAAAGGCATTCAGATATGGAGCAAACTGGCAAAGGCAGAGCGTAATGAAGATAGCGGTAATCTAGATGCTAATAAATCGTCTCCTCACTCGAGTTAGGTCTGCTATGAGATGTAATAAAGTTGCTGTGGTTTTGTTGGCCTAGGAGTTGTACCTGTAATTGTGGCTGCAAATTTGGAGAAATTGTAGTCTGACTCTGACTAGAGTATAACCTCATTTTTCTATTGAAACTTCAACATTGTTCATCCCCATGTTAAATATGATTCTAATTTCAATTTTCTTATCGTTTTTTTTTCGAACATCTATAGTAGTACATCTGTTCACACATTGCCTCACTTGCCGTATCTTTAAGTCGTTATTATTAAATTAGAATATAATACAAACATACCGGCAAACTGTGGGTGTACATTGGTACACCTCTGCCTAACGAGGGAATACAAGCGTGATGGTGTGTAGAACGCAATATAATTTAGATACCTATTAGTAACGCATAGAAGCTAGATAGCTGCTGGTAGAAGCTGAATGCGAAAAGTCGAGGACAGGGTGAAATGGCGCACATTAAGGGAGGCCTAGGTCCAGCAGTGGACTACTATTAGGCTGATGATGATGATGATTAGTAATGGGATGTTGCATTTGGTTAATACACATACACCTACCTACGTCATTACATAGACTTTCCAGGGAAGTTACATGTGCAAATATATAAAGGCAGTTTACTTTGTTCGAGCTGCAGAGTTTGTCTGCTTCGCATTGCTCGGTATTTGGCCACCATGTGCATCATCATGATCGCATCAGCCACAGGAAGTCCACTGCTGAACAAAGGCCTCCCCCATAGACTGAGGTCTCAAGATGACAACACATGAGTGATACCATTAGTGTTGCTGGCATTTATAGGCTTCAGCCGCTTACCGTCATGCCAGTATGTTTGTTTGTCATATATAATCACATAAAAATTCTTTTGTACAATAAAAAAAAACTCATGTTTGCATTACGTACTTACACTTTCAAAGGAAAAGATATAAAAATGTTGAGTCAAAAAGTATCTATCATCTTATAAGGATTAATTGCTAATGGAAAAAGATTTTGTGTAATCTCTACTTTTTGTTGTGGCTACTTATTGGATGGAAATCCGTAATTTATGAGTTCTTTCCCTCTCGCAATGGAAATGAATAAAGTAATTACTTTGAGTATTACGGTGACATTATGTAGGTGGCTAATTAATATAATATTTCAAGAATAGAAGTTATAAATAGGTATAAGAAGATGATATCAAGTATGTGTTTTATGTGGCCTACGCAAATGTTCCGCTGATCTGGTATCATCGTGCGTTGGGTTGTTGAGCTCCCTAAATTATGGTTGAGCTTCACAATGACTGATGCATGCGTGCCGTCGGCTGGGACTGGACTACTCAAAGCCGCTATGGCTCTTTCTTCAATTAACAATCACATAGAGCACGTAAAGCCATCGATCCCGGTTGTCATACGAACACCCATGACAATGGTTAATGGTAGTCAGAAGCCCAAAAAGTCTGACAACCAGTTTATCCTAGGGATATCAGTATTGCCCATAAATTGTGTCATGGAAGTCTGATGACTCTGCTGTGCCTAACTTAGATTCTAATTAGAGTCTACGTAAAATTCAAACTAGAGCTAAGTACCTATGATAAATTCAGAAAAAATGGGTCTACCTACTTGAATTTACTTGAATTTTTCTCAAGAGTTTCAAGTCCAAATACAATTTGGGTAAAAGCCTTAAAGAAGTACCTAAGTGCCTTTTGTTCGATATTTCGTACGTTCGTTGAAAATATTTTCACAAATAAAATGGAATAGCATATTCACAAGAATTTATTTTATTAGGTTAGGTTAATAATACAAATACTGTTTATTATTAACTGCCTTGTTAGTCAAGTACTACCAAAACTAATAACCTTGGATCCTGAAAATTGAAATGGAACATGTGTAAAAAACAACTAACTCTCATTTCGAGAGGACACCTATACTGTTGGGGCAGAAGGACAGGAGATAGGCCTATGATAATATGAAAATTTTGACATTAATCAAGAAAGATTAAATTCGTACAATAAAATTAATTATGAACACATTCAGCCACCGAAAATTCCTCATTAAATAATAATGAATGCTGCAATATACTGAAAAACTTTTCTTGGATATCATACGTTTATGTTAATGGTAATGGGGCAAACCGCTAAAGGATTAAAAGTGTATGAGGACCTTTTAATACAATAAGGGTTGGGGAGTAAGGATTATACAAAAATAAACAATGTGAAGATACCACCATATGCGAGCAAACAAAATTTAATGAACCAAACGAATTATGACGTGGGCAGGGTGGATTAATTTTTAATTCGCCTATGTACTGTCGGCAAAACACTTAGGTTTGCAGGTAGTTGAAAACATAAATTTAATGATAATGCGTTTCAACATAATTGCGTATCTATCTATATAAATAAAAATCAATTGCTGCATGTATACAAGATCTTTACTTGATGGTAGGCAGAAGGCTCTGCTCATCCTGCTGTTTGTCTAGGGTGGTAACGCCGCATTGGGAAATATTGTACTGCTAAGCAATAATATAACTAATACTTAACACTACTGAGTTGTTTGCAAAATATAGTTGGGTATTTAGTAAAATTTGTTTAAGTTATCATAATTTCTTGAGCAAGATTGAGTAAGAACTGACAAATCTGAATTAATGAACGGATCATCATTAGTCATAATCTAATAAATAAGGTATTATGGATAGGTAGTTATACAGGCTATTACAAAACTACTCGTTAAGCCGAAAGGAGGTAAAATGGGGCCTTATAACGAGTCCATTCACAATATTTAAGAACCGTAGTAACGCTGTATAACATACCCCAAAAAAAGGAAACAACAACATTTCCGAATGACAAATAGAAAAACTATTAAAGTAAACAATTAGGTAAAATAGGTAGGAAGGCCTTTCTGTTAAATAATCTGGTTCCCTGACATGACAGCTGACAAAATTTTTGACTTTGATTATTAATTATATTTTTTACGGGGTATTTTGTAACACGTTGTATAAGGTAGTAATGTAACGCGTGTATGAAAGTTATACTGTACAGAACTGCACAGTTGTGAACAGATACTGTTGAAGTGTTGTGTGGAATGTAGCGGAACACATTCGGATTAGTTGGATGCTAGATTAGTTACAAGAACTTGTTACGCTACTATATAGTTTTCTAAAGTTTTCCAACGAGAATATCTAGTAAAGGATTATTTAGTTATGATATACTAACTGTTATTACTGTGGTGAGTGTTTTTTAAGACCCGGTTTATTTATTAGGAAATTTTCAATAGCAACAAGAAGTTTGGATAGGGTACCTACACCTCTGTTTCACCTCTCCGGGAATATAGTCGTCATGTTTATGATATTTTCATTTCAAATATTAATTTTAAGTTAATTTAAGTTATTGGAAAATATGTAAGTCCATAATGTCTGAGTGTTAGAGATACATGATTATAATAGTGATTTGATTACCTAAATCTGGTCGGTGGAATTATCCTTATAATATGTCTTGAATGGCACTGTCAGCTGTGAAACTCTTATACACCAACTCATCTATCATTTCCCTTTGATCGTAAGCTTCAAATCTCCATACCTAATTAAAGAATAAAAGCAATAGTATTTATTTTCGCCCAATACGACGCATGACAATTATTAATGGGCCAAAGGCCAATGTCTCGGTTTAGACACTGAGTTGGCAACTAAGTGCCAAGAAGAAAAACTAAACTATAAACATAACAAAAAATTTTTAAATACAATCTAATATATTAATTTAAGCCCTAGGTTTAAATAAAAGAGAGGGATGTGCATCGCGTGAGCGAAAAAAGGTCAAAGCTCAGCTTGTTGCTGCGGTGCAATTATTAATGGGCCAAAGGCCCAAAGGTCTCAGTTTATGCACTGAGTTGGCAACTAAGTGCCAACATAATAAAAAAAAAAAACTAAACTATAAACATAACAAAAAATTTGTAAATACGATCTAATATATTAATTTAAGCCCTAGGTTTAAATAAAAGAGAGGGATGTGCATCGCGTGAGCGAAAAAAGGTCAAAGCTCAGCTTGTTGCTGCGGTGATGCAACACCGACAGAGCTGGTTTTCAGCAATGACCATAAATAAAATAATGAAAAATAATTAAAATAATTGGTTATGTATACTCGCGGAAAAATTCACATTCACACGCTAAGCCCGTCCCAATGTTATGGCCGGCCACATGATTCTATAATATTAATATTTCCTCGCAAGTGCGTCATGCATCTCAGACGGGAGCACTCCGAGTAATGGAAACTACCATTATAAATTTTACACACTAAGAGCTTGTCAGTAAGAGGGGACATTGACATTTTTCCTTAGAACCTGCTTGAAGTATCAGACAAAGGCGTTTCTAATGGCCTGACGTCAGTTACATTTAAGATGGCTCAATGCAAAAGTCTAGTTTGATTTTTCGTTAGGTACTAAAAGTGGAAGGTGAAGTTTTTAGATAGGTATTTTTTTAGTACGAGGAACCTCAGACTTCTCCCAAACATGTGTCTTAATTAATTATCGTTCACGGTATTGGTGAAAGAAAGGTTAACTGGAAGATAATATCATGAAAAACTGCAAAACGGAAAGGAAAGGAAATATTGTCGACGGCCCGTGAACTCTGCCAACCCACGCAAGGTGAACGTGGTGGACTGTACCCTAACTCCTCTCATTCTAAGGGATACCCTTGGAAGAACCAATGGTTTGTTGATGAGATTAACGTTAAGTTAGTAAATACAATCGTCATAAGAGTTGGGTATATATACAGCCAGCTAACGATATCTGTGTTTTGACAAAGATTGCGTAATCTTGGTGTTGTAAAATTGTGTGTTTGGCGCATAATTTTATTATATATAACGCAGCCTATGTCGAGACGCAAATATAAATATTCGACGGCACATAGAAAAACAGCCACAGGAACAAAAAGGGTAACTGATTCTAGCGGAACTTTTCAATACGATAGAATAAATCAAAGATTATTGAGCTTCGACAGTCATGTTCTTTACACTCGATATAGCACCAACCATAGCCCAACTTCGGCCATTCGATGGCAGCTAACTTAACGAAATATGTTTTTCTCACAGGAAAACATGTATTATTAACTTTGAAGTTAACTACGACGGAGAAAGTTCAGTCGGTTTAAGTAACTGAGTTTTTATATCCGTTTTAGAGAAGAACGCTGTCTAGATATTGCTTTTTTTCTTTTGAAAAATTATAGAAAAAAATATTGGTCACATTTGTTTAACTTAAAGAGTAAACATGTTTGTAATATTATAATATGGATTTCATAAACTGTATGATTATGTAGTAATAAGAAAACTTAAATAACTTTGCCCAACCTGGATATCGAACATAAGATTGCACGATAGCAGTAGCTTGTCAGCTAGGTTACCATTTTGACTAAAGAAATAGTTATAAATGACTGGTTAAAATAATACTAAAGAAAAAATACTTACAAACAAAATAATAATTGAAGTATCTACCTACGTTGTCGTGCCCGACAGGGTCCATGATTGATACCATAAACTGTATAACAACTGTTTAACATTGTGGAGTGCAATAAACGTATTGAGTATTGAGTACCTATTCACAAAATTATCGACATAAGTCTGTATTTCCCTTGCAGCATTATCAATAGTCTGTTATTGCGCAAAATTACCCACAAGATGTCGCCACTTACAGTGGTCGGCCAACCGTGACCACCCAGGGACCATGACATGAGTTCGCAATGTATTATTACGGTGCATTCCGACCTGTTTCATCATCTAAACGCTGCTATGAATGTAGTTATGTATAATAATAATAAATAGACGTAATATGTTTTCACACAGTTTTCCTAAACGTGACGTATTTTCGTCACAATTTTACGACATAATTATGCAGGCAGTATTTAATAACTGCGCTGATCAACCGATCTGCTAGGTTAGGCTGCGCTAGCCGCGGTCAGTCGGTGGATGGATTCTTAACACATCGAGACCCCTCGAGCACAAAAAGTTGTCGATCCGGTTTGTTGTATTAACACCTATGGCAATCGTTAGTGGTAGTCTGAAGTCCAAAACCCGAGAAATTAGGTTGCGGAAGTCTGATGGCACTCGCTTCGTGTACAATGCTGATATTCAACCGCATCTGGTTAGACTGGAAGCCGACCCCAACTATGTTGGGAAAAGGCTCGGAGGATGCTGATGTAGGTATACCTTCCCTTGTTTTATCTTTATTTTTCCGAAAGTAGTAAATTTACATAATTTCCAAGGAGTTTTTGAAAGTAGTAGGGTTCGATCCGGTGCGCTGTCGTGGTTATGTTTAAAGTCACAAATCGCCTGGCCATGGCTACCAGTAGAATAAGGGAAGGCAAGTGCGGATTTAGTGGGTACGAGTCTGACATACCAGCACGCCATGCGGGTAAAAAATAGGGTTCGATCTGGTTATAGATTAGCCTCAATAATTGTTCGATCTGGTGATAGACTGATAACCTCAATTGTTCAATCTGGTGATAGACCGATAGCCTCAATTGTTCGATGTGATGATAGACAGATAACCTCAATTGTTCGGTATGGTGAAAGACAGATAGCCCCAATTGTTCGATGTGGTGATAGACCGATAGCCTCAATTGTTCGATCTAGTGATAGACCGATAGGCCCAATTCTTCGATTTGGTGATAGACTATCGACTCAATTGTAACAAAATGGCTATGCAATGATACTAAATCACATCACTAAGGACATGGCGATAGATATACTGTTGCGTTTCGTTCTGTTCTGTCCAATTCCTCTTGATTGAGTTTTTACAGGATAATATGAAAATTTATCACCTACCGATAAATTGTCCACTCAATGGCATCATAAATATTAGACTGAAAGCCGATAATCCATCATAGTTGCGAAAAGGCTCAGAAGGTACCACGGAGTAGATCTATTCCGTGGAAGGTACCGATGCCCGCAGGTCAAGCTATCCAAAACTGTCAAATTTTCCCAATTGAAAATGAACTTTATTGCGTTGTATTAAAGTTGAAAATCTATCACAGAAATTTGACAGATTGTGGTAGGTTGATGTGATGGCGTCTGACAAAGCTCGATTTTTTATAAAACAATTGCGATGAATTTTTTTTTTGTAATTATGACGTAATAGTTTATATTAGTAGTAGTTTAATATATTCGTACCTAAATGACGTCACTATAAAACTTATTCTACTAGACGAACGTAACCCTTATAAAGTCTGCGAGCCAGCTAAAACTTAATTATTCTACATTGCAGATCTAGATCCAAAAGGAATTTCTCCCGGAATCGTACCTACTACTGATTCGTATTTAATTCCAGCTGAAGCATTTGAGAACGTTAAGCGGTATCGGATGTTTCCGTATGAGTTGCAGACCGTCTGTTTATTCGGCTCTGTTTGGTCAAATTGAAAGTTTAATTATTGTTTCAGTTTACACTAGATTCAGTGGCGCATCATTAGTTCGTGTTCCGTGGTTTGTTGGTTAGCGTACACACAATAGCCAGGTTTAGCCGTTGATTGGATAGTCTATACTGATTGCAATCGATTACAGCAATTATTTGTCGAGGAGTAAATAAATATACAATAACTACTACCGTATACACATCAATAAAAAAAAACTGACAATTGTTAGAGCACAACTTTTTACGTGTTTTATCGAGTTATATTGATACTACCTATTGCCTGCGTTTCACCCGCATCCTAAAAGGCAAATATGCCTATGTCCTTCTCCAAAAGCTAATCTATCTCTGTATTAAATTTCATCAAAATCGGTTCAGCGGTTTAGGAGTAATAGCGATAACGGACAGCCAGAGTATAAAGATATACATTAGGGGCTAGTGGGTATTAATTATCCCAATGTTTTAGACAGCGTCCATGGTAGGTGGTAGTTTTATTTCAATGTCTCGGTTGATTATAGGTAGTACATGGGTAGTACATAGGTAGTACATAGGTAGTACATAGGTAGTACATAGGTAGTACATAGGTAGTACTTAGGTAGTACATAGGTAGTACATAGGTAGTACATAGGTAGTACATAGGTAGTACATAGGTAGTACATAGGTAGTACATAGGTAGTACATAGGTAGTACATAGGTAGTACATAGGTAGTACATAGGTAGTACATAGGTAGTACATAGGTAGTACATAGGTAGTACATAGGTAGTACATAGGTAGTACATAGGTAGTACATAGGTAGTACATAGGTAGTACATAGGTAGTACATAGGTAGTACATAGGTAGTACATAGGTAGTACATAGGTAGTACATAGGTAGTACATAGGTAGTACATAGGTAGTACATAGGTAGTACATAGGTAGTACATAGGTAGTACATAGGTAGTACATCGGTAGTACATAGGTAGTACATAGGTAGTACATAGGTAGTACATAGGTAGTACATAGGTAGTACATAGGTAGTACATAGGTAGTACATAGGTAGTACATAGGTAGTACATAGGTAGTACATAGGTAGTACATAGGTAGTACATAGGTAGTACATAGGTAGTACATCGGTAGTACATAGGTAGTACATAGGTAGTACATAGGTAGTACATAGGTAGTACATAGGTAGTACATAGGTAGTACATAGGTAGTACATAGGTAGTACATAGGTAGTACATAGGTAGTACATAGGTAGTACATAGGTAGTACATAGGTAGTACGTAGGTAGTACATAGGTAGTACATAGGTAGTACATAGGTAGTACATAGGTAGTACATAGGTAGTACATAGGTAGTACATAGGTAGTACATTGGTATGGCACCCAATAACTTTGCTCGACCTGGGAATGGAACTCACAACCTCCAGCGCTGCAGTTACGCTTACGACCCCTAGATTAGGCTTATTAATAATGTCAATAAACACGATAAAATCCTTAAATAGTAGTTCAATGTCTACTATTTGCTGTTTCAGAAATCAATACATATTAAATGCAGTCTTTGAGACTACAAACTAAAATCATTCTGAATTCAAATTTGTAAATGGAATGGTCGGCCATATTGCAATATCAAGTGGAAGTTCATAGTGTGCGGTTTCGTATCCATTATTCTGGGTAAAGTTGTGAGTGGTCGGTACCCCTTTGGCCCAAAGAGACCCTGATTCAATTCACCTGCTGGGCCCTTTGACAGTCGACCGCGCGGGGGATGGACCATATCGTCTATTAAGGGTTGCTTTGATACCAGAAATATGTAGGTAGAATTAACTATCGTGGTGTATGTCGAGTTTTCATCCTTATTATTTAGTGCATAAGGTTAAAAAGTGGCCAGCCCTCATATCAGTGCGCCAACCGCAAAATATTGTTGGTTTAGCTGAACAAATCTTCAATTCATATTATAATCTTAAGATCAGACATATCTTTATAAACATAATTATGTATTTCTGTAGTATCTGACCGTGAAAATAAACAGCTTATTTCTATTGAATCCAGTTTTAGCGTACTAAATGCATCCACAAAAAAGTATGACTTAGTTTATTGCGGAATTTCGAGCTTTCGAGCAAAAGTATTGATTATTTCCTGATCTCAAATGGGACTGCTGGGCTAGAGGTCCTGAGTTTGATTCCCAGGCCCAGCAAAGCGTTATTGGGCTTTTCTATTAAATTCTCAGTGGCAGCTTGGATTTTGGATTTATGCCCGGTCATTGGCTGGCCCATGCCTCGTCTCTGCCTAACCGTTCCGGGAATACAGGGGTGTTGATTTGGGTATGATTACAAATTATTGCAATAATATTAAAATCCTTGATATTATCTAAGTTTATAATGGTATTGTCAGCTAAAACCAACTCGGGTATAATCGTCAGGAAATTGCGGATTCAGCCGGATGGCCAGAATTACTTGCTCAAAATTAATTACAACTGTTTTATGAACTTAAATAGCAATAGTTTGATTTAAATGTTCGGCTTACTGGCTTTTTAGTGAAGAACTTAAATTAGAATTTTTTCCGTTAGGTTTTTCCTAGTTATTGAGGGATATTTTTACGTGTGACATACTTTTTAATATTTATTTCAACTATGTCAACATTTTCTATCTCCCTCGTTCTTTGTAAAGGTTTATAATATCACTAAAAAGTTATAAATTTGGATTTATTGATATAAAAAAATATTTTTGTTTTAATATCACAATATAGTACCTACCTAGGAATGGTATTAAGAAAAACTAAATTTACTATTTACATATTGTACAAAAAAAAAGGAAAATAAAAAGAACGAATAATTATCACGTCCAAGCGTCAAAGTATTCCTCCACATCGCTGTCATCTGGTAACGTTCCCAGAAGACTGGCCGCATTGCCACGTTGAATGGCAATGCTAATTCGTTCGACCCAAGAATAAACCAGCCCTCTGGTCGCGCGAAGCGTCGATAATTTTTTTGTAATTTATTTAAAAAGGAGTCTATAATACTATATGTATCATTATAAGAATTTTCTACGTAATTCCCTGCGACACAATGGACAGACGATTTGAAGAAGGTGGCTGGCAGCGGATGGATTCTGGCTGGCGCTCTTTGGGGGCGGCCTACGTTCAGCAGTGGACAGCAATAACGAGATATGATGCTGCAATTTTCAGTAGCAGCTCGGAGTCTGCATTTGTACCCGGTTAATAGCAATACTCTAAGTCAAAATAATTCAATATCTTAAACAGTTCATTGTCGGATCGAAGGGGGCCTGGTAATCTGTTAGACAGGGAAATCTGGTTCTTCTACTTCTACAATTTAAGAGCTCAGCTCTTGTCGGTGGAGCAATCGCCACTGTTCTCTATCTTCAGCTTTCCGTTTTACCTCTTGATACGACACGATCCCCACCCAGTCTTAAATAATAATTTCGTTTGAGATAAGCAAAAATGTAATATTGAATACCTAAGGCTCTACAAAGCAACTAAAGTTTTTTTTTATTATTTCCTGTAATATTATTCACAAACAATCTTTTAATATGATTTAAGATTTCCAGAAGGAATTCTAAGAACGAACCTTTATGTATGTAATAATAGGAATTCCAGTTAGAGAAATAACCTTTGATCTTTGCGAAAACCCTAACCTATATGTGAGCATAACATTTGGTGGCAAGGCACCGTATGCCTTCAACCACTTATAGACTAAATAACAGCAGCTAAGGGCATCCCTAACGAGACTTTGACTTTGACTTTGAAGTAGGGACAGCTGCAAATTCAAAGCTCGGCGCGGAACGGCTAGCGGCTTGAGCAGAGGTCGTGCTAGGTGGCGAGGTTACCATTAAGGAGACACCGCGATAGGCCTATATTATCATGTTCCATTCTGTTTCACACGTTTTGGAGGGTCTGCATCCTGTGGATTGTTGGACCTTCGATGTATAGGAATACAAAGCTCCCTTAGGTCATGAAGGGTCTGTTATTCCCGTAATCTTAAAGACTAATATTTTATGCTATATATATTATGTATGTAATATTAATAATGTGTATATTAAGACACCATTTCAATCATCAGCATAGGATTTTCTCCTGTATCGTGGGTGCGTTTACAAACACAAATTTTCACATACACAAACACCCAGACCCGGAACAATTTACATGAACATACAAATATTTGTTCCGTGTGGGGATCGAACCCACAACCCGTGGCATAGAAGCCGCCGCTGCCTCAAACGTCGTAAATTAAAATCAATTTTATTTTATTTATTACATTAGTATTGTAAGTGCGACTGTTACTCTAGAAGTCCTCGGTTCGATTACCAGGTCAAGCAAAATGTTATTGGCCTTGAAACTCTCAGTAGCAGCTCGGAGTTTTGATTTGTGCACGGATATTGGCGATCGGTTCGCTCTATGTTAGGATCTAAACTTACCGGCAAATTGTGGGTATGCATTTAGTACACATCTGCCCAACACTTCAGGGAATATCGGCGTGATGGTATGTTGTTTATGAGTACCTATGTATTGTAAAAAATATAACATTTTTTAAAAATCTTTTAATGAACCAACCTTTATTTCTGTCTAATTATTTTCTAGCTGTGCGTGACACAAAGCCTTTAAAAAGGATTTAAAAAAGATTTTCGGCTGAGTGATGTTCGGTTTACAACTAAAGTTAAATTATTTTTTATATTTAAACAAAGTGTCACATTGCAGACGAACTTGCCAGCTTAGGAATATTGTGTAATAAAAATAAACGTCGAGGTTACACTTGATTTAAATTAAATTCATTTTCTTGCAAGATTTAGCAACAAATCCAAACTCGTTCGCCGTTTAAGCGAGTGATAATTAATTATTATTAATACACACATTATTTTGAAAAGGTGTGTGCCTGAATTCAAACTTGAGACCTTTAAATTGCCAGTCCAGGGGTCATATCACTACTGCTTTGTAGGGATTAGAAGTAGGGGAAGCAGGGATTGTTTGGTTGAATTCTTTTTTCAAACAAGTTAATCTGCAACATAAATAACGTATACAATGGCACACATACATATTCATGTTCCTAAATAAAATCCGATTCTTTCAGAGATTTTTAAACTAACAAGACAAAGGTATAAACCAATTTCACCCTTCCCGCGTTTCCCGATACCCGCATTGTTTGAACTCGATAAGTTAAATGAAAAGCAACTTTTGATTGTTCAGGGCACCGTGAACAATGCGCACGAACACAAAATTCTAGCGAGTCCGCTTTTAGCTCGAAAAAAGTGTAGGTACGAGCAATTTTTGAAGCTTTCAAAAGCGCAAACAAGTCACGGATATAGTTGCAATGGAATTGTATAGTGTTGTGTCCGCAGTTTCAAAAGTTTGAAAGTGAGGTTTTATTTTCATTCATCGTGAATGCGGTTTGGCATTTTGTTTTTATTATTTTGTTTTGCTACTGTTAATTGGTTGATAATTTACATGACGTAACATAACATGCCATCGCCCTGTTTTCCCCGAAGGGTTAGGTAGAGGTGTTCTAATGTACACGCTCTATTTGCCGTTTAGGTCCCATTTAATAGGGGGCATGTATATTGCCATACAAGGCACAAATACAAATACCAATAACACTGCTTGACTAGGAAACGAACCTTAAACCTCTAGCGTAGCAGTCGCGTTTACAACCACCAGACACGAGTCAGTTTCTTATTAAATACTGTTTTTTATCTTCATTTGAGAATTTATTGACTATTTTTATATATAACTAGCCCTTGGAATCTAACCCGCCCCCGCTTCGCACGGGTGCAATGTACTAATAAAATACATGTATTATACATACAAACCTTCCTTTTCAATCACTCTATCTATTAAAAAAAAAACCGCATCAAAATCCGTTGCGTAGTATTAAAGATTTAAGCATACATAGGGACAGAGAAAGCGACTTTGTTTTATACTATGTAGTGAAGTTCAACAATATTTTATTACTTCGGCTATGATTGATTGAGCGAAAAAATACCTTCAAAATTCTTCAAAGTTCTTAATCTCCAAGAAATATAGAAACTCTTTCATTATAAAGATGAATAATATAAAACCCTGTTAAACTCCAGTAACAATAAACAAAATTGTGTAAACACTCACAAAAAATTTACGCCTCCATTTTCTCAGTTTTTATCGGCAATATCATGAAAAACTCTTAAAGTCCGGATTATATCCAACTTTAGTATCATATTAAAACGAGTTGAAGGAAAACTTCAAACGACATGACCAGAATACTTGAGTAGGTCGGTGACAAGTGACATCCATGAAGTACAAAGGAAAAGGAGTAATCACTGCATTTTTCGAATGTTCTGTGGGTTTTTATCAAACCCACGAATGAAATGAGAAATGGAAATGTTTGAGTTATTCAGGTTATATAATTATAACCACGTGATTATTCAAGTAAAATTGCTCTAGTTTTCAGTAACAAAATATTGAGTATTTTGGTGTATCACCAAAATAGGCTACGGTAACTGATTACCATTAAGCCGGCCGTAGGAAAAAAAAGGAATGCAGGTTCAAATCTTTCATGAGATGGATTTTATCTTTCGCTTAAATGTGTATGCCTCATTAGCCTAGTCAGTATTAAGCGTGACTGCTATGTTAGAGGTCTTGGGTTCGATTTCCAGGTCGAGCAAAGTGTTATTGGGTTTTTCTATGAAATTCTTAGTAGCATTCTTAGATTTGTGCACCTCTGCTGAACCCGGAGAATACACATGTTGTTTTATGTTTTAAAATTTATATATTTATATTCATAAATGTTTCAACAATAATCTCAGTTTATGTGCGGTTGACTACTGGTTAGTTGTCCTCACATTTCATGAGCAATCCATTTATCTACTCATCCGTGGTGACGACGGAGGGTACTTATTATTATGTCAAGTTAGATGATGTATTCCGATCGTGCAATGTCTATCTATGGTGTAATAATTATGTATTTTAAATAATATTTAAATGAAAGGAAATGCCTTTGTGTGTTTTATAGTTTTACAGTTATAGTTAATAATTTATAAATAATTAAACATAACATACCATCACGCCTGTGTTCCCCGCAGCGTTACTTTTATTTTATTTATTTGGGAAACTTAACGGTTGTACTGAGGTCAGCACATCAAGCTACCCCAATATGTCAAATTTCTTTGATAGATTTTCAACTTTAACACTAAGTAATACGGTTCATTTTCAATTGGGAAAATTTTACAGTTTTGGATAACTTGACCTACTGGCGTCTGTACATTACAATAATATAAAACGAAAATAGAAAAGATACAGGATGCATTAAATTTATAACTAATGACATTTTCCACAGAATATTAAAAAAAAATGTTTAAAATTACGTCGTACAATGTAGGTAGGTACCAGAATAAGATTACTAAACTCCGAGCTGCTACATAGAATTTCATTGAAAATCCCAAAAACACTTTTACAATATAATAATAATATTTTTGCGACATTTTTTACACAACACCATCTAGTCAAAATAAGCAGAGCTTGTACTATGGGTACTAGACAATGGATATAATACTTATATACTTTTTTTTTGTAAATACATACTTATAATACATAAGAAACACCCAGACAAACACAAATACTCATGTTTTATCCACACAAATATTTGTGTCCTGTGGGAATCGAACCCACGACCCCATGATCAGCAGTCCGCGGCACTCGAACCGTTAAACCACAGAGGTCGTCTAATATTATCTTTAATACCTAAAAATACATAAAGGACCATTAAACAAAATAAATATAGAGAGATCTTCACACAAGTTGATAGATAATCCAGGAAAAAAAAAGGAGAATCTTCTTATGTCTAAAAATAGGAAAAAACTACGCTAAGGGGAGCCAATACTGACCTATCGAGATTAAATTGAACGTATAATTCTCGGAGGCGATTCAAGTATCCCAAATCGCTGTACGTGCATAAAAAGAACCGGGAAGGGAGTTCGGGTCGTATTTACGATAGCCGTAGAGGCCCTTATTGCTTAAAACATGGCGTGAATATGGATTATATGGATGTTTGAATACTCTAATTACGATATGAGCTGGACGTGTTAGGAAAATATGATGTTGCTTTCCTTACGATATAAAAAATAATAGCACTTAGATTTTTTTAGTAGCTGTAAAAAAGCGAAATCGTCTTTTAAACGTCAAAGATAAACAAATATAATAATTTATGTACATAGGGCAGCACATCAAGCTACCACAATCTGTCAAATTTCTTTGATTGATTTTCAACTTGAATACAAAACTATACGGTTGATATCCAATTGGGTAAATTTGACAGTTTTGGATAGGTTGACCTGCTGACGTCTGTACCTTATAATTTTTTTACAGACGTATAATAATCCATTAAACTTTTAAATTCTAATTGATTCTCAACATCGATAAAAATTTCAAATATGAAAATTAAACATAATTTTGTGATTCGTCATCCAACATCTAATAAAATTTTAATAATTGAAATAAAAAACTTATTCGATTATGTATGAGACGTTCAAATTAATTTTAAAAATGATAATTTGTAATCTTCACTACATATTTGTTCAAAATGTATAACTGTCCGAGAAAATTCTATTTACCTAATCATCAATAATATCAATATACGGCCTAATACAAGTTTTAATTAGGTACATATTCGATCGACCAGTTTTAAATAAGAAATTCCACGCATTGTCATTCTTAGAAAGGCTCATCGAAGTATGATGAAAGATTAATTCTAGCGTGTCACAACCC
This sequence comes from Acronicta alni, assembly GCA_964056405.1. NCBI lineage: Eukaryota > Metazoa > Arthropoda > Insecta > Lepidoptera > Noctuidae > Acronicta > Acronicta alni. Next base: position 5,858,643 of record OZ043927.1, on the reverse strand, counting down.
CTCCCAGATTGCAACGTTTATTCTACGAAAGACTTGGCTTTATTTATGAGATCCAGATATTCCGATCACCCCATGAATATCTTATAAGAATCGATAAATGCTCATTGACTATCGAGTTATCGACAGTCGATAAAGACGTCAGGTTTTCATAACGACACTATTTTGTATTTAGGTTATTAATATTTAGTTGCTACGTGTGCGTGCGTTCTTTTGCGATATTAGGCTTTTGTGATAGACATTCCAAATTATTATTTGTATTGATTAGATTCTCTGGAAAGAGTAATACCTATCCTTGCACCTGCACACACCTATGTCTTCTCAAAATAATGTGCGTATCGCTTATACGGCGAAGGAAAACATCGTGAGGAAACCTGCATACCTTAGAGATTTTTCTCGACGGTGTGTGAAGTCTGCCAACCCGCAATAGACAAGCATAGTGGACTTAAGCCTAATCCCTCTCAATCTTAGAGGAAACCCGTACCCAGCAGTGGGACAGTATATGGGTTGATGATGAATACCTACTTAATATTGTAAATCTGCCTGTCTGTCTGTCTGTTACGCTTTCACACCTAAACCAAATACCAAATTTCGTACAAAAATAGATTAAACCTTGGAAAAGGAAATAATGTTACTTTTGGTTTCAAAAAACCCTTTCGGATGCGGGTAAAAACGGGGGCCACTGATTTGATTTCTGAGAATTTGTGCCCAAATTTGATTTAATATGTGGCAAAATAAATGGTTTAAATGTTTGTCTCCTATTCCATGGGACTTAAATTCAAATCTTTATTGCTTTCTTATTTAAATAAGATGTTATAATAATTAGGTATCAATATGAAACCCTGTAAGGGCGCTGCAAAATAAAAAATAATATGATTCTATGTCATTAAGTATTAGATAACAATCAATTATTAATAACAAAGTATTTATTTTTATAAAAGTTTCTGTCTCCAGGTATTAATCTAAGTATTTATACAATTATTATGTCACAATTATTATAATTATTTATTAGCTTATATGTATTGTGTGAATGTAATTGGTTGTATTTTGTCTTATCACCGAAAAACTCTTGTAGGCTGTAGTAGCATTTTTTTTGAGATATTTATTAAATTTTATTCAAAATATATTGTAATTTAATGTGTCTTTTATTTCCTTAGGGATTTTATTAAATGTTTTTATTGACATTGCATATGGTCCAGAGTTAAAATTGAGGAAGGGAGTGATAGGTAATTTTGGTGTCTTAAATTTCGGGATTGTGAGTAATGATCTTTTCTTAAACATACCGGTGATCTGAGGGTGTACCTACTTAGGTATATCTTTGCCTAAATCTTCTAGGAATGCAGGCCCGAAGGTAAAATCCAAAATATTAAATTATCATTGCCAATATTTTAAAAATAAAGAATGTTATTAATAAATACTATCCGAAAGAACGCCCGTAATGAGAATTCCACTGATGCTATTTTCACGAAAACAAGTGTTCATTTAAGTTTTATAGAAATTTTCAGGCAGCTCAAACATGCAAAGTATTTTGCATTATTTTATTTCACATAAAAAATTTTCACATTGGCTTTACAACATTCTTGCAGATGCAATTTTTGGATCATTATTTCAACCATCAGTTGTACACTTCAAATGTATAATAAAACACGGATGTAAGCAAGCAAACCATATGAATAATAAAATAAAATTGATAAAATGCATTATTTCAGGCCCCGTACCCACATCTAAAAAAAATAATTATATTGATAAAAATAAATAGGTATAGTAAGAAATTAAATAAATACAAATTAACAACTAGGTCTAAGTGTAGGTAAGTGTCAGTAATCAAAGTTTCTATAATTTATAATTGAATAGGTACAATGTCCAACAATATTGAAATTGTAACCAAATAGGCTTGTCCATATATATATTTATATAGATATATACATTTTTTTATACAACAAACATATCCTCCTATATATATATATAAATCCTCTAACGGAAGAATCCTCCAAGGACTTTTGGAAATATCAAAAGCAATTTCAATCATAATTATCAAAAGAACCGAGTCAGTAACTTAGTAAAAAAATAACAGAACTACCAACAAAAATAAATCTAACTTTGAATACTACAGCTCGACTTTATTTATATTTTACTTTTTACAACTGGCAACGTTAAAATGCTCTAGCATTGAACGCAGCCCATTCGCAGTGGTGAGACGGACGTCCGGCCCGTGAAATACGTCTCTGTTTATGTGTTCGTTACTTGAATACTTGTGACTGTATCGACAGGCAAAAAGTCAACATATAAAATGTATGGGGAACTCTCTGAGGATTTAGTTTGTTTTTTTTTTTTAAACTGAAAAGGTTAGAAACAAAGAAAACTTGTTGATGAATTGAATATAAATATTTACATTAATTTAATATACCTACCTAAAGTTCTAAGCTTGGCAGCGAACTTTCGAACCCATTGTTAGTCTACGTATATTTTATGTATTATATAGTCTATCTATGACTTAATTCTTTCTCAAAATTTAATTCACACTACTTATATCAATAAAATTCCGATGATTTACGACGAAAACCAGTAATACCAGGAAAGCCTGAGCTTTCATTTATAATCCTTTTTCTTTAATCATCAATAAAAGTGCATCTCACAATTTTCGACAATCGTCGCGTATCAAAACCGACATAAACAACCAAACTTTTGTTCAAAACTAATAAATTTTATAGGATATTTAAAAAAAGCCATAACCTTTTCTTCATTATTCAGTTTACAAAAATATTTTAGACCATTATTCTAATTAAAAAGATCAACATTATTCTTAAAGTAAATCAAACTTATTATTACATTTTAACCGACACCTAAATAAATTTGAATTTGTGTGGAATTTAATTAATATGTAATTTCATACTTCTGTTTGGGTACAAATTTTAATCACTGTTGAAAAGGGTCCAATATTTTTGTTCAACATTGTTGAATTTATACTTATTGAGGTGAACCTTTTTATACAAAAAACATTGCTGATATTTACTGAATTGCAAAAGTATGAAACTATTTTTTAAATATTTGGGGTTGTTTAGGTGCAGTTTAAAAGAGTATCCAACCCTTCAATATCAAGAAGTACATTTATAGAAGTAGTCATTAATCCAAGATTTCATGATTCGTTGAGTGGTCGCAAACTCAGCTGTTGAGCGAAAGGTCTTGTGCTCATCCAAGTGCTCTTGGATTTTTGTACAAAAATCTCAATACCTACGCACTCGGAGTTTGAATTTGTACCCGGCCCCCCACAACATGGAACCTAAAATACATACCACGAAACTGAGGATGTACCTACATAATTATACTTCTGCCTAATAAAATGATTTTCGAAACCTCCTGGTCCCTACAAATTCAGCATTGATTTCAAAATATCCAAGGATAATGTAGTTTCTATGTCACTTTCAACTCCTTGGTGTATCCCGGCTATAAATTGCGGTCAACTCTCACCTCCAACCGAATAGTGGCCGCCATTTAGCGTCGGAAGCCGGAGATCGTCACAAACTTAGTAAGCCCCGAGTTCCATTCCGATTGGGTTCGATCCCAAAACCGTTCATTCTATTTTCAACTGGTCTAGCGGGGCTTATGCACTCTAATGTACCCTAGAATATGTTATTTGGTCCAATTGGAAATATACTTTTGTTAATGGATGATTCAAATATAGATCATATTTGAATTTTGTGGGAATAGTAGCAGATTTTGATAATTGTCGACGCCGGTTTTCCCTGCTCGTCGACCGTATTATGTTAACTATAAGACGCATTTTATATTGTGTTGTATTGAGCCACACACTCAACCAATCATATCTCACATACGTCACTTTCACTCATTCAACATCATTTTAATCATTCAACGTTCAAAAAACTGCTGAGACAAACTACTAAAACGAATTAAATCCTGTCAAATACCAACAAATTCATCTTTTCTTTTGTTCTGCGTGAACAATAAATATTATTGCTTTATTGAAAGTGTTAATAATAGATGACCTAATTGGAATTTAGTACCAGTTATCCCGACTAATATTATAAATGTGACAATTACTCTGTCTGTCTGTTACTCCTTCACGCCTAAACCAATTTTGACGAAATTTAGTACACAGATAGATTAGACATTGGAGAAGAATATAGGCTTTTTTCAAAAAGCCCTTTGGATTGAGGGTGAAACAGCAGGCAATAGGTAGTATTGTTACACTTTGACAAGCCCTATCGATTGTAGTTTCTTTCTATTTATCTATAGAGCAATTCCTTTCTTACTGACGAATGTTTTTGTTAGGAGGTATCGTTACCTCATATAAGTACCTACCTAAATAATTATAAATATTTTAAATGTCGCTACGCTATTCTTAGAAAGAGCTGCAAACCTAGACCTGTCCGTGGGAGTGGAAACGGTATTCTTGGCTTTGTGGCCGGCCAATACCAATACTGTATATTGAAAGAACATTTTCACACACAGGTCCCGCGTAAGTATTATAAATATTATTTACTACCCCTGCCGAACCCTAAATAACAAACAGAACTGTCCAACTCAATTTTATAAAAAGGAAAGCAATGTCCCTTAAATGTTTAGCTAAAATTCCTTAAACCCACAAATTTTGAAGCAACGTTTCCTGAAAACTAAGTTTTCAACCCTAAAGTTGCCGAAGACGGCGGATGTGCGACCACTGATGTCAACCAACTTCGATTTTAACATTGAAACTTTAGAATTTTCTATTAGTGCCGACCAAACTATGGCCCGTTTCCAAGTTAAGGCGAAGTATTAAAAGTCGTGATCGTTAAGGCGGTTAGTATTTTATTACTAGATACGGTTTTTGTTGGGGAATAGTTTTACTAAACTTAAGTACATAAAAATGCGGGATAGACTTTCAACTTCAGATTTTCTGCACATTTTAGGTATCGGTTGTTTACTTGAATATTAGAAGCGCTTCTTTTATTTTGGTTAGGTTTCTAGCATATATAATTATGTATAACTCTGAAGGACTAATAACTTCTTCATGTCTTTATATCATGATACTACCAACATTTTGACAGCCTGCTTGGCAACTAAACAATCGATTTCTGTGCCGCTGGGCACAGGTTCGATAACCGCGCGGAGAAAACAATTTTCTAGTCTATTATTACTTAATGTAAGGTTATACTAAATACAAAAAAAAAGTTTATAGGCACAAAAATACATAGTATACTGCATAGGGACTCTTTAATTCCAAACTATATGATAAAAACTTGTAATATGGAAGTCAAGTTATCTCTCCAATTTTAAAAATAAACCATTTTTGTTCAGGGTCTAGGTGTTTGTGTGTATGAAAATTCGTATTTGCAAAAACATCCACTATATGTATAAAAAAATATGACGAACGTTAGTTTTTTTTTATTCTACTAAGGTGGCAAACAAGCATACGGCCCACCTGATGGTAAGCGGTTACCGTAGCCTATAGACGCTTGCAACTCCAGAAGTATGACTTGCGCGTTGTTGACCCTGTATTGAAAGAGGAATAGTTGGGTTGGCAGTATAAGGGTCAAAGTCCCCCCACTGCCAACACAACGTTTCCTCCTGGAGCACTGGCAACCTTGCTCACAGTAAGAAAAACAACAGCTCAAAGCAGTGTTATTTTACTTCGATTTTCTGAAAGGCGGAGGTACTTCCCCAGTCGGGCAGCTCCAATTTGAGTGGAATTACTCTCACTATGCCCTACCTCTCTTAAAAGTAGTGGTGGTAGTTAAAATCTAGATAAGCGACACAACCAGTTTAGGTCCATCTGTGGAGACGACCTCACAACAGTTGGTAAATGGCTAGAATGATAATGACCCTTTTCCATCCAACCTCAAATCACTCGCACAAACATTCCATACAAAAAGCCCAAGGCATTAAGAAAAATCTCTTTTCTCCAATGAAGACTTAGTCGCAGAACGGTGGTAAGTGATAACTTAACATTTGTTAAGCTCCGGCCACTGCTACGCTTAATCGTCGCCATACGTTTCGTTGGACATATAAATCGAGCTTTAAAATTTTGTAAAACGCTCCGTTGCCCGCGTTTTACACCTTAATGGTCTGGGAATAGAAATACGTATTTCGCTTGTGTAAGTAGAACCCTGTGTAAGCTGTCTTCAAACCATTTTAACATCTATTTCATGTTAAAAGCGCTGTATATGGGTTAAGTTGAACAAATTCCTTTTAGCATCATATTGAGTGTATCATTTCATGTTCCAAGCCTTTTTCCTAACTGTGTTGGGGTCGACTTTCAGTCTAACCAGATGCGGCTGAATATCAGTATTTTACACGAAGCGATTGGCACTAGACCACCGGAACTCAATATCTGGGCAGTACCGTAGCAAAGTAATAATAAGAAAGAAAGATGAAGAAGGAAAATTTATTCTGACAGTTACAATACAAGACAAATTACCAATCAACAAAACAATAATAACTACGCTGATCAACCGATCTGCAAGGTTAAGCTGCGCCAACCGCGGTCAGTCTGTGGATGAGTGACCATGCTATCCTATTCTAGTCACTACATAGTATAAAGACGCTTTCTCTGTCCCTATATCCCTATGTATGCTTAAATCTATAAAACTACGCAACGGATTTTGATGCGGTTTTTTTTAACAGATAGAGTGATTGAAGAGGAAGGTTTATATGTATAATACATGTATTTTATTAGTACATTGCACCCGTACGAATCGGGGGCGGGTCGCTAGTAATATTATAAATGTGAAAGTTTGTGAGGATGGAGGAACTCTACGACAGTACATAGTGAAGTGGCAAAGAAGTTCATTTCCAAAAGCTGAATCATTTTATAAAAGTACTGTCCTATTTTCTTCTCTCGGATTTATTCTGTGATTGAATGAAGTCACAACAGATAACATCAATGCACTTGTGAGCGCATTTATTTGTCACACAAACATAAAATGTTAATTATGGGATCGGACCAGCTTTTATGACAGAACGCTTTTACGCTAAATTGAAAACAACTCATGGTTTATTCACAACGCGCGGACTATAACAAACCAATATACGTTGACCCTGGCGACATTACTAAACTTAAATAAGTTTTCGAATGATAGAGTCCAAGATATAAAAGTCGTTATTCAATCAACTGGTCAGCGCATTGACTTTAGTATAAGTATATCGTTCAATTCGGTTGTAGTGATTCTATTCATTAGCAGATTATTTAGTGAAGTGTTCGAAATTCAAAGAGATGTCTAGTGTTCCATATTCAAAGAGATATCCATGCATCGATGAAACAAATATCCATGTAAATATAAAATCGAAAAGGAAACATGGTTTTCCATGGTCCTTTTTGGTGTGGGCCACAAAGCCGAGGCATCATCTGTTCAAAGATCGACAGAAAATAGGAATAAAAATTGGAGTTATATTACGGTAACTTTTATAAGATTTAACCCACAATATTTACAAAAAAAAATCATGTCACTGACTTTTTTTTATACCACTAAGGTGGCAAACAAGCATATGGCCCACCCGATGGTAAGCGGTTACCGTAGCCTATAAAGCTTGTAACACCAGGGGTTTCACTTGCACGTTGCACACCCTGTAAAACGAAAGAAGAATAGTTGGGTTGGCAGTATAAGGGTAAAAGTTACTGCCCACTGTCAACACATTTCCTCTATCACTGTTGCAGTCTAATGGTTATGTCAGTATGACTATTGAACTGCTAAGTCAAAGGTCTCCAGTTAGAATCCAAGTCAAGCACCTCTGACTTTTCAAAGTTCATGTGCGTATTAATAATTAACTATGTGATGGTGAAAGAAAACATCGTGAAGAATCCTACATGCCTGAGAGATTTTCTCTAAGGCGTGTTATGTCTGCCAGACTGTATTAGGCTAGCGTAGTGGGCTATAACCTAATCCCTCTCATTCTGAGAGGACACCCTTGTCCAGCAGTGGGACATTACCTATATAAGTTGATGATGATTTAAGAATCAGGTACAATAAACTTCTGCGTAGCGACTAATGCCTACTGTACTCAGCAACATGCACCATATTAATTCTAAATAATACCCCAAACTAGAACTTTCTTTTATGCCTTCTGTATTTGATATACCTAATTGTAATCTTCGCAACATTCCTAAATTGTTCTCTCATGTAAGTATCCAATCCAATTTATAATCCGCCATTGTACAATACAAAACTATATTTTAAAAGAGTAACCATGGAGTTTCTTGCCTGTTCCTCTCCATAGGAAACGACTAATTTGGAACCGCGCACCTAGGCTCGACATTTCATGAGTGCCTGTATGTGGTTTATATGAAAATAAAACTATTTTGATTTTTTATTTTGACTACATTTCAATGTGCCTACTGAATTATCTGAACACTTTTTTGTAAAATTTAATGCTATAAACACCCAAGCGGGTGTTTACAGCATTAAATTTTTAGCAAAACCATTTCAGCGACCGGGGCGCGGGGGTTAGAAAAAAGGAACGGTCTCAAAACAATACTAGAGCAGGAGTTAAACCCACAAAGTGCTCGAGTATTCCGGTGTTAAACATTGCGATACTGCAGCTTAAGCCACACAGAATAGAAAAATTTATCGTTTTGTTACAATGGGTACGCTTAATCCAATTGTACTGTGGCTCATGTGATTTCATTTTGTTTATCCACATGAGATATTTAATGTACAAACAGTAGTTTCTGCTTAAAAAGAGATTGTAGTCCTACAGTAACAAGTAAGTGAGAGTGTGGTTTTAATATACTACAACCGAATCCTTTGAATTCTATGTAGAACTCTACTAAGTTTAGTTAACTGTAAACGATATACATTAGTGACTTTGCCAATATATTTTTTTTCTATACCGGTCGAAATATCAGCCGTCATAGAATATAATAATTTAAAAAATATATATATTATATAATTCGCCTCGAGTGTATATATACAGTGTGAGTCTTCATAATGAGCACATATTAAAATAAGGGTATACACTTGACGCGCAAGCGTCTATCGTTCAACCAACTTCTGGTAACATTTCCGGAAAATAGGAAACAGACACATTTCTGTTTTTCATTTGTCGTCAAAAGTGCACAAATTTCTCCATCAATTTACACCGAATACTTATCACTTCTATCAAAGCTTTAGTTCGTTACCAAGAGCCATCTGCCCAAGTAATTTGTTTATTATTTTGCTTTTTGATCAGTATTGTTACAAGTTGAACCTTCAAAAGCATCAATTACAGGATATCGGATTAATGTTTAAACTTTTCTATCATTATTTTCATCTTGATGAATTGCCTTGTTATCTTAACCAAAGCCAATCGACAACGTTGTTATGGAGTCAAAGATATTTTGAGCTTTGTTTGGCAATCGTAAATTGGATATACATTTTGAATTGATGGATGGCTTCACGAAATAAATTGACTGTATAATCCCTGACTAAAATAAGCACAGCTCTATGGAGAGAGTGTCTCTTTAGCATAACTCACAAACATAATTGCATACCTATAAGGTTGATTTTCGATTAACGATGACAGTTGATATTAATTGAAGAAATGCTGTGACATGGAGCATTTCTATGCTCAACGTTGAACTGCACTTCAATGCGCATACTGTATGCTTGAATGAATAAGAGCCTTAAGTTTTCCAAGTTCACCTTGGAAACTTGGTCCTTCTGTTGATATGTTCGGCAGGTTGTCAGTTATTTTTTCTGGTCGAGTGAAGTTTCTCGTTGCGTCAGTGTCTACACAAAGACTAATCCAAACCAACAGTCATCGATTCATTGGCACTTCAAACTTTACTAGTAGTGGCTTAAATAGAAATGATGAATAGAATCAAACACAATTTTTTAATCACGTTTTAGAAAAACGCGTTTTTTAAAACCCTATTTCTATCCTTTCCATTCTCTATACGATGAAAGCGTTTTTCTTTATAGAAAGTAATGGAAACTGATCGAAATTATCACTACCGCCGTCGATAGGTCGGGGTCAAATAAAAGAAACAATATTCTAACGGACTATCGGTGTGATGTCAGTTCGTCTGTCAATTAGCTAACTACGGAACCAATTTAAGTGGTGAGAGTAGTGCCCGCTTTGTTTTGTTTTTAGCCTTTTCGTGAATACGATATTCTTTTATTTCGTTCTAGTTTAACTTTGTATTGGTTTATTTCTTTCATAATATATTGAATAGGTTTGTGTTTGGTTTTTATTCCTTCCGCTGATTAGCACAATGTTATCATCAAATAATGTCATTTTACTTAAGTACTGTGTTTTTTTTTGTTTTGATTTATAGGAATAAACTGCCAAGTATTAAGAGCCTCGTAAGAGCGACAGCTGAGTAAGAGGACTTGGTTCCGATTTCCAAGTTGAACAGAGAGAGTGGTAGGTATTGGATTTATTTATAATAATAATAATAATAAGGTACTTAATAGTTCTCTGTCAGGCGGCAACAAGGTGCGCGCCTTTAACGGTTGGGTCATGCCGGTCCTGATGTACTCCTTTGGCATACTCAAGTGGACCCAGACGGAGTTGGACGCCTTAGATAGGAGAGTCCGGTCGCTGTTGACCGCAAACCGGATGCATCACCCACGTTCGTCTGTCATGAGGCTGTACATCCCACGGAAATGCGGGGGTCGAGGTTTTTTGAATGCTAAGACCCTCCACAACCGCGAGGTGTGCAGTCTCAGAGAATATTTTCTCAAGGCTGACGTGGGTATGCACCGAGATGTGGTCGCAGTGGACAATGGACTCACCCCGCTATCTTTGGCTAAAGAGAACTGGCGCAAACCCGTGGTGCTTAGTACCAACGACCGCAAGGAAGTATGGCAGAGCAAGGAGCTTCACGGACGCTTTTTCCGGGCCCTACATGGGCCCGATGTAGACCAAGTAGCGTCCGTAGCCTGGCTGCGATTCGGTGACCTCTTTGGGGAAACCGAAGGTTTTGTCTGTGCAATTATGGATGAAGTTATACTGACGAACAACTACCGGAAGTATATCATGAAAGACGGGACGATCGACATATGTCGGGCATGCCATTGTCCCGGTGAGTCTATCAGGCATATTACTTCTGGGTGTTCTCGTCTGGCTAACGGCGAGTATTTGCACAGGCATAACCAAGTGGCCAGGATTATCCACCAGCAACTTGCTTTAAAATACGGCCTTGTGGATTCTGAGGTACCGTATTACAGGTATGCGCCCGACCCAGTTCTCGAGAATGACCATGTCACGTTGTACTGGGATCGATCTGTTATCACTGACAGGACTATTGTAGCCAATAAGCCTGATATAGTGGTAATAGATCGATCAGCGCGCCGCACAATGATTATCGATGTCACCATCCCGCATGACGAGAACCTCGTGAAGGCTGAGAAAGAGAAACAGTTAAAATATCTCAACTTAGCTCACGAGGTGGTCGCCATGTGGGATGTGGACTCGGCCATCATTGTGCCGATAGTCGTTACGGTCAATGGACTTATCGCCAAGAGCCTCGAGCAACACCTCAGGAGGCTCGAGCTGGGTGGCTGGGTTAAGGGCCTGATTCAGAAGGCAGTACTCCTTGATACGGCACGTATTGTGAGGAGGTTCCTGTCTCTGGGGCCCTAACCACCGGTAGCTTGGACCCTGCTCCCGATACCAGTGGGCCTCTATTTTTTATATTTTTAAATGTTTTTGTCTTTTTTTATTTTATAAAAATATTTAAAAATGTAATTAGTAAGTTTATAGACAAATAAAGGAGATAATAATACTTTATTTAATAAACACAGACATAGTACAGAGAGAAATATACATTCAAAAGGTAAGCAGATGGAAGACAATTTGGAAGTAGCAATAGGCCCCAAACTAGGCACAGCCTGTATCTTGGTGACCCGAAAACCACAGAGAGTTATCAATTAGTATTGCTATCCCTTAGCGCCGGGCAGTTCCATCTGATTATAATATAATATAAATTGTAGAATAATATGTTGCACATGTGTATTTTGTGTATGTGTGTGTGTGTGGTGTTGGCTATTTGGCTTTTATCAGCTCAGAATTTTGATATGTGCTGTTAATGTCATTAGGTGGAACTTAAAACATACTTGTGAGTGCACAAAATTACACAATTTTATGTTATGTAAAGAAAGTAAAACAAAATAATGATTTTCGATAGCTGTAAATTATTTAAGCAAATAATCTGTCTGTCTATCTGTTACGCTGGCATACCTAGACCTGGGAGAATAGAGAGATGTAGGCTATTTTTTGTCTTCAAAGAGCACTTTGAAAGGCAGGGGAATACACGGGCAACAGCTAGTTCTTTGTAAAAGAACGCACTTTTGTAACTATTTACTTCTTTATACATTTTGACGACCTCTGTGGTCTAGCGGTTCGAGTGCCGGACTGCTGTTCATGGGGTCGTGGGTTCGATTCCCACAGGACACAAATATTTGTGTGGATAAAACATGAGTATTTGTGTTTGTCTGAGTGTTTCCTATGTATTATATGTATGTATTTACAAAAAAAAAGTATATAAGTATTATATCCATTGTCTAGTACCCATAGTACAAGCTCTGCTTAGTTTGGGACTAGATGGTGTTGTGTTAAATTGTCCAAGAATATTTAAGAATTTAAGAATACATAGTTACAGAAATGAAAATCAATCTATCTACAAATAATAATTACTTATATTGGTTGAAAAGTCGGACTATAATTAAATCAATTTTTATATACTTAGATCGCTTATTCTAAATAAGTATATAAGTATTATATCCATTGTCTAGTACAAGATCTGCTTAGTTTGGGACTAGATGGTGCTGTGTAAAAATTGACCAAAAATATAATATTTTTTTATTTATTATTATTTTTAAATCCTTCTCGTGAGTAATAAACTTTATTTATATAACTTTATATTCATAAACATCATCATACTTTTTGCCATCTAATAAATCTACCGCGCATGATAGATTACCGAAAGTAAACAAAAAATGCTTTTTATTAAAATATAAATGAAATGTGCAAGGTTCATGTTTCGTCATTCAGGACTAAGTTCATCAATCACGGGACCCGGAATGTCAATCGATACTGACCAGTCATCAGGCGTATCCATACTATGTCTTGTTTGTAGTTTTCCCTTTTAATATATATTTCTCTGCATGTACAGCATTTGTGGAGGGAATTCAAATATTCTCTTTTTTTGTTGTAGTAATATTTCGCGGTCAATATCGCCTCTACCGCGTATTTGTGATGTTGGGCTGCAATAATGAGCTGCCTTTATTTACTTGAAGTATTACGAGGAGATCGAGTGAAATGCTTCTATTTTATCTTTTTGTATTTTTTGGCACCCAGAAGCAGGTTCGAATCCTGCCTGCGGTCGAATTTTCCCATTGCTTCTAGTTACTTTTAGTTGTGGAATCAGTGTGATTGGCTCTTTTTGCTCATTATGGTTAAGTGCCATTTTTAATGCTCTATCTATGGTGCAGATTTCGACTGGGGAGAGCACCGCGTTTCTAAATATTCTGCCCCTAAGACTAACACTAAGTGTTCCAGTTTAGTGGGCAATGTAGCCAGTGAAATTACTGTGACAACTGAGGCTCAAGATGAGAACTCGGAATACCACTGATTTCGCTGGAGTTTATAGGCTGCGGTAGCTGCTTATCATCAATCGGATATCGTATGCCTGTTTGTCTTTATTTTTTTTTCTCATTTATTCTAATAATTCTTAGAATTATTGTCGACCCCAATTTAATTGGGACACGGACAGAAAAATGATAATGTTAGCAAGGTCTTATGGTGTTTTAGAACAAAGGAAATAAAAATCCTCAGATATCTATCAAGGGGTATTATCTTTTAGGGATTTCAAAAATAGATGTTGGCCGATTCTCAGAACTACCCGATATGCACACAAAATTTCACACAAATCTGTCCATCCGTTTCGGAGGAGTTTGGTAACAAATACCGTGACACGAGAATTTTATAATTATTTATATTCGGCAACGATATAAATTGTTTTTTAATCTCTGATAACCAAGCAACCTATCCAACCTATACGGAAAACACAGCAAAGAACACAAATAAACACGTAAAATTCCATATTTCACCCGAAGCACACATCCTACGGCGTCCCGCTGCGTTCAATACCGGCAAAAATCTTTACAAAACCCATTGATTAATATGTGGACATGGCCCCGATTTTGATAAGGCCCACCAATTGGGCAGAGTGCACCGCGCGGATTAAAATGAATTTTGTCGAGAGCAGCGAAACATAAAAATAGAGGAGCCAGAGTGATTGAAATCGCCATCACGTAGTGTTGACACATCGGCCGTACCCGACATGTTGAAATAATTCGTAAATTTACAACTGTATACAACGGCTGTTATTTTTTTTTAACCGTGTGTTTGTTGCGAGATTTTTGGGATGTGCTGTTGTAATTACTGATATGCAAAGTTTTATTCTTCTTAGCGTGTCGATGGTAAATAAAAAATAAAATAGAATAGCTGACTAATCCTTTCACCACGATGGTAAATACAAGTTTTATGGCTAGTATTTAACTGCAAATCAAAAAATTTTGTTTTGTATAACAAAATAATTCCCAATCCTAAGCAAAAATACTTATTGCACAGCAAAAATACTTATTGCACAGCAAAATAGTCACTTCAAAGTATTGTTATTATATACACTTTCTTGGTTTTCAGATTCGGTATAATTCTGATTTGGTTCTGGCACTCACCGGCCGCTACCGCGGCACCGCTCACTTTGCTCGCTCGGCTCGTGCGATGTGTGGTCACAGTTCTAACCTAACCTAACCGATATCTGTATTTTGCTGCTCAATCAGTAATTTTGTCGCTCAATCAGTATTTTTGATGCGCGGTTTATTATATATAATTGCAATATGAAATAGGTTCTTTTTAGCCTATGTGAGTCGTAAAAGCTGTTCATCCTATTGCCAACTATGTCCTGGTCAGCTTCCAGTCTAACCAGATGTGGCTGAATATCAGTATTTTACATGAAGCGACTGCTTTCAAACCTTAACAACTCAATTTCTGGGTAATAGCGATATCCTGAGGATAGACTGGCTGTCAGGTTTTTGAGCTTCTGACTACCGCTAACGACTGTTATAGACGTCCGTAGAACAACCAGGACCGACGGCTTTATGTGCTCTCCAAGGTACGGAGGGGTCTGGGGTCTCGAAGTGTTGAGAATGGTCACCCATCCACAGACTGCCCACGTTTAGCGCAGCTTAACCTTATTGATTGGTTAATCACCGTAGTTAATGCGTATTGTAAAAATAAAAATGACTGTTATATTTTATACCTAACGCCATAGAGGCACAATGATGTAGGTACCTACCAAAACTGTCAAATTTACCCAATTCAAAATGAACCTTGATATTTTGTGTTAAAGTTGAAAATCCATCAAAGATATTTTGACAGATTGGGGTAGCTTGATGTGCTGGCCTCTATACCTAAATGAAACACCTTATTGTATTTTTGACAAATAAATATTGATTTTATGGTTATTACATAGCCACGAACCACTATCGTAAAAGCAATTTCAGCAAGCAGCGTCTTGCGTCTTCAGGATAACGGCAGAAAATTATTGATCACAGATCACAAGCATGGTGTAAATTATTTGTAATGCTAATTTATATTTGAAAATCTGTGATGTATCCTTATGCAGTTTCAGCAAATCCATTAGGAAGGTTAACCGAAAAGCTCCAGTTTAAAATTATTAAATATGTATTCGATCCTAAATATTCTGAACGGAATACAATAATAAAAAGTGTTTGATCAAATTTATTGAAAAATCGAAATAATAATAAACTAAACTAGATAAAAAGATTTCTATTGACTCCTAACTTAAAACAAAGGCCAATTTCGAAAGAATTAAATCAAGAACGCCATAGTTCACTGATATAAAATGGCTATATTTCAAGCTAATATCGGCTCAAAGTAATATGACGTACGGACGTGACATCAGAGTGCCAAAGGAAAAAATATTTTCACGTTTTTTGCAGAGCGCAGTGTTGGGAGAAACTTGGCAAAAAGCGCGTCGCAAACATATGACGCTCGAAATTTTGGGAGACACGTCTCGCCGTCCAAACATGTAGTTATTGCGGCATTTTTGGACAAAATTGCGCTACTCAGTGTACTTTGCGAGTTATTTGGTGTTGATATTGTGTTATTTTTATTCGATGGCAACTTGGAATTATAGTTTGTTCAGATAAAAAAGAGCGGTTGTAAATTGCAGTTGATTTCGCAGTATCACGTTGAGTCATTTCATTAAAAAGAAATTCTGTTAAATATACGTATTTCTTACATTTTTTAAAATAATTATTAAAAATGTTTTCTTATTTAACAGACAATAATTTATTTTAATCAATTAATTAAAGAGCGCAATATAAATTAACTTATTATCCATTCAGAACAATATAACCACATCATTATTTCTAATAATGGTACCAATTAAGCTGTAATACTTACAATACTAATTATATCTACATACTATCAGAACTTAAACTCAAATATAAAACGGAATTACTAAATTAAAAATAATTGCATCATCATTGAAGCAGTGCTCGCCTTTCATCAACATTACTATCTATGTAGATAGATAGTAATGTTATTCAACAAATTATTGACATCTGTGAGTAGTCTCAGTCGTCAATTGTTGAATAAGAATTCTATCTATTATGACAAACTGCGTTTCTACGTGTAAGTTCGCATTGTTGGGTATTGAGCGTCAGTAGGGGCTCGAAAATTGGGGGTTCTATTGAATTTCCTCCGTCGGTATCCCAACTTGGCTCGGAACAATCGAGTTTGCTAATACGGTCACATTTTGTCCCGTACCGATATGGGTCATATGGCTATCTGGGTAATGCCTCTCATATCCGGCAATGTGTTTGAGTGAAACAACAATAGTTTGAATATATGCTTTTGTAAATGCTCCGTTATTGTCCTGGGATGGACTTAAAGGATATGTGTTTGGTGTACCGATGTTATTATTCTTCAAAATATTTGGAGCGTGCTCTAGCACCCTTTTATGGAGTATCTGGAATATTTTGTTATTGTTGCTTGTCTCTAGACATGAATTTGGAGACACATCGGATATCTTTTTGACTAGAAGAGCCTCATTATTTACTGTTTCTCAGTATATTATGATTGCTATGGTAAATAAATTACAAGGATAAGTTGTTTTATTAGAAAAATGGCAGCTCCGTTGTGTTTTTGTTAGAAAATATGACTATCGAATTTGTTTCTTGTTTATATTTGACGACGTCTGTGGTCTAGTGATTCGAGTGTCGGACTGCTGATCATGAGATCGTCGGGTTCGATTCCCGCAAGACACAAATATTTATGTGATGAACTTAAGTGTTTGTTTTGTCTGTGTTTTTCTTATGTATTATATATATATATATGTAACAAACAATCAATGAAAAAAGATTACTAAATAACCTTAAATTTAAAGAAATAGCCAAATCAAATTAACAATGAAACGTGAAATCTTGAAATCTTCAGCGATGAACATTCCAAAAAAATTGGCGCCGACTCAAAATTACTAAGTTATACTTAGATTCGTTTAAGAACTTAGTTATTAAGGTTAAATAAGAATCTTTTATCATTTATTGCTTTTCAGTTTTCCGGTTTAATTTTTTTTGTTAAAAAGTTTTTGTAAATATCTACCTGCCGTGTATACAGGCTACATCGCAAACATTCATCCAATTTCACTATCTACATTCTTAGAATCATTTTATATATGACATCATTTACATGTCAAATATTTGTGATCAAACAGATTGCTCATATATGCAAAACTACAATTTGCATTCAAGTCAGCCGCTAGTAATCATGCTGGTTCTACAAGAGGACATTACTTTTCATGTGCATTTACGAACTTATATTAAAACCTATTGAATGTAGTGATTTATGCCCGCCTTAGTTCGATGGGAAATGAGATTGCCTCCGTCTTATCCGATGCTCTTAAATTGAAGCGCCTTTTTGTAACCGTGTTGTTGGGGGAGATTCTTAGCTTTGAGGGTAATGAGATGGTTTGTATTGTGTTGCATTGTGTTGCTTTTTTATGGACTGTATGGCTTCTAATGTATTGGCACAGTAATGGGTTTCTACTGATTAATTGGATTCTTTTAGTAAATTTTCCAGAGCTTGATTTGATAAAGCTTATTTATTAGATTAACTTCAAACATATTGAGACAAAATGTAACATAACATACTCTTCATCTCTCGGAGAATACTGGTGTGACAGATGCACTTTAGTATATCTGTACTAAAGTACACTTACGGGGTGCCGGTAAGTTTAAGTCCCATGTAATAGGGGTCGAGGCTCACTCTTTATTAACCAGGCACAAATCAAAACTCCGAGCTGCTACTGAGAATTCATAGAAAAATCTATTTAACACCTTTGTTCGACCTTGTAATCGAGCCCAGGAATTCAAGCGTAGCAGTCGCAATTACGACTACTAAGCTAATGAAGCAATCGAGATAAAAAACTTCACAAATGAGATGTAGAAAACAAATGCAAAACCATCGCGAGCCATGACCATGAAAATGCACTAAAAAACTAATTTACCAATATATCACGGCTTAATGCCATACCAGAGACAATACCAAACATTACCAAAAAATGCGTCTGCAAAAATTTAAGGAGCTGATGTAAAATGGTCGCCAACAGAAGCAGCCAAAATGCAAATTCCTGAGACTGCAATATTATACACAACAAGCTCATGAATACGATCCGTAGTTAAGATTTCCGCAGTCCCATCTTATTCTTATCAATTTGCCACCAAAGCACTGACTTTGCTAGTTGTTCACTGGAAATAATGTAAATACAGAATTATTGAGTGGCTCTTCAACACAGAAACGTTGTACAAATGAACAGTTAACAAATTATTTTCTTTTAAGAAATTTTGCTCCAAGATATATTTATGGAGCAAACTTCTTTTAAAAGAAATTATAGTTATAATTTATTAATTCTTTTTAAAAGAAGTATAAGGGTTCTGTTCATGCTGCAGAGTTCATCTAGGGTGGCATCACCACATTGGCAAATTTTCTGCCGGTAAGCAATAGTATGCTGAAATAAAACTACTTTTTACGGATTTTATCGCGTTATATTGATACTCGTATTATTAATCCCGACGTTTCGGACCCTTTATAGCGTCCATGTAATATACAACATTATTATTAGTATATGCGAAACCTGAAACACGTGTCTAGTATTTTTATGTAAATAATCTATGTACAAAATTTCAAAACTTGTATCATGAAAAATCACAAAGTTATAAGCTTGTTAAGTTACCTGGTTGTCCGTACAAAAACATGCTCATCAGGCGCAGGCGCCGCCCCGCGCCCGCGTTGTCGCGGCGCTCATTGATAATAATGTGGCAGTAGGTAACTAACCGTACGGCGATTTCCGATTGCATTGTATTTAACTGATGATACATCACACTTTCCACATTTTCCATCACACTTCCAGTCTTTGAACTGTCGTAATGGTCAAGTGTAGGTAGACATTAATAAGTACTTTATTTGTAAATGCAGCCGTAAGTGATTAAATGTAGTCAATGCGATATGTTGCACCTTATACCAAACACTGTAAGTTCAAAATGGATGAAAAGTGTTAAACATCGCACTACTTAACCACAACAGGCTGTAGGTACAAATAAAAACGTGTGTTCATGTGTGTGACGATACTTTAATGTCAGATAGCTCCTCGTGCCGCACTGCCAGGAATACGTTATCACTTATCACCACAAACCGCTAGTATCCGTACCATTTCTTACACGAACACTATGCTTTTTACATACGATAGGTACACGTCAACAGAAACACAACTGCCGCGCGCTCGCGTTATCACCACAAACCGCTACTGTACGTACCATTTCTTAAACGAACACTACCTATGCTTTTTACATACGATAGGTACAGATCAACCGAAATGCTTGCGCTCGCGGTCGCGCTCTCGTTTTGTACCTACTTATCTGAACGTGAGCGACATTCGTGCACACTTCCCTATAGCTGCCGGGCGACTGAAGTGGTTGCCTGGTTGGTTCACCCCCGGGCCCCGCCCGCCCCACTGCGCCCGCGCTGACCGCTCAGTGTCAGTGACCTGTGTTGCGCGCATATGATTGCGGATAGGTACTTAGTGTCGCTCGGTGTCCTACTCGTAACATTTTTTAAATGTTTTTGGGACAAAATATAACATGATGTAAAAATTATTGGAATCGATTCAGTTACTGATTCTGAACAAACTATATTCAGGTTTCGCATATACTAATAATAATGTTGTATATATAAATATCAATATAACGTATAAAATACGTAAAAAGTTGTTTTATTTCAATGTGTAATATTCGCGTAAATGTCAGAAATTAATAGTATGCTATCATTATTGTGTTCTGGTTTGAAGGGAAATGGAGCCAATAATATTACTGGGCATTTAAGAGAAATAACTCTGCTTTGAGCTGTGTTGTGATCCTTACGGTGAGCAAAGTTACCAGTGCTTCGCGAGGAAACGTTGTGTTGGCAGTGGGCAGTGACTTTGACCCTTATACTGCCAACATATCTATTCCTCTTTCATTTTACAGGGTCGGCAACGCGCAAGTGATATCCCTGGTGTTGCTAGTGTCTATAGGTTAAGGTTAACCGCTTACCATCAGGTGGGCCGTATGCTTGTTTGCCACCTTAGTGGTATAAAAAAGTTAATAAATGAGGTCTCAAGTTACCAACGCGTAATTGATACCACTGGTTATGTTAGCGTCTATCTATAGGCTACAGTTGCCGCTTACCATCAGACGGCATGTTTACTTGTTTGTCATATAATCACAATAAAAAATAAACTAGGTTTTCCTCCTGTATTATGGTTGTGTTTAACAAATCTTACATATACAAACAACCACACCCGGAACAACTATGTGTTACAAATATTTACCACGTCCCGCACGTGGTAAATATTTGTATGACATAGTTGTTTGGAGCCGCAACTCTAGCTGCAACCGATTGCTCGACCACTACGCAAATCGAGCTGAATAATAATTATCATTGCGTTGCTGCTCCGTCTCATGCAACGAAAGGGTTCTACTATCGTAGCGTAAGTGAAAATTCTTCTAAGGGTCATAGACCTGGCTGTTCTGTGTGTCGTGACGTCACATCCTAGAAAAGTTTACAAGTTGCGATGTGTATTAGCGGTACGACATCTAATGGTTTTTATGTATCGGC
This sequence comes from Acronicta alni, assembly GCA_964056405.1. Lineage (NCBI taxonomy): Eukaryota > Metazoa > Arthropoda > Insecta > Lepidoptera > Noctuidae > Acronicta > Acronicta alni. Next base: position 5,837,487 of record OZ043927.1, on the reverse strand, counting down.
CGTTAACCAACAAAACCTAATTTATTAGCAAATTCACGATACACAATGTCTTTATTACGCGTCCGCTCGTATTTAAAGCGAATTAATTTGAATGAAATGAGTGGTTTAAACATAAAAATATCTCGCCTGTATTCCCACAAGGGTTAGGCTGTCTACTAATACTATAACACTTGTACCCGGTTAATGGCAATACCAGCGTATTGCCATTAACCGGGTACAAATCCAAACTCTGAGTTGGTACTGAATTTCATAGAAAAACTCAATAACACATGAATGATTAAAGCTTTTCAATCTTAGAATTGCGTGAACTTTTAAACTATGTGAAACAGATTTTGTAGAATATTGATTTCTGACATTTACGCGAATATTATACACTAGTTTTCCGCCCGCGGCTTCGCCCGCGTCGAATTCGGTTATATCGCGTTTCCAAGAGAACTCTTCAAAAGTCCGAGATAAAAACTATCCTATGTTCTTTCTCAAGGTCAACTCTATCTCTGTACTTACCAAATTTCATTAAAATCAGTTCAGTGATTTAGACGTGAAAGCGTAACAGACAGACAGACAGAGTTACTTTCGCATTTATAATATTAGTAGGGATTGAAATAAAACTACTTTTTACCACGGGTAGACGGATAGTCTACCCGTGATCATGGACGCTGTAAAGGGTCCGAAACGTCGGGATTAATAATATCAATATACGCGATAAAATCCGTAAAAAGTAGTTTTATTTCAAGATTTTGTAGAAGTTGAATATATTTTCGAGGGATCCCATAATAGCGTGCTTGCCGTAAATTGCTGGGCTTTCCAAGGTGAAGGTTTAAGGTAATTTACAATTTCAGTACTGAAAATGCTGGTATTACCGGTAATTATGAGTAGTTAAAGTTTATAACTTTTGTTTTTATAAGTATGTAGGCGTGCCTTTTAATGCTTTTCGTAGTAATGAAAAACAATCACAGTAATTACACGTTTAATTACATGGTGCTCGATATTGTTAGTCAACTAGAACAAGGAATATAAATACGTGACCGTGGTGGACTTAAGGTTAAGATACATACCTACTATAGGGACTGTTTCCTAGAAAGGTTAGGTAGAAGTGTATATGTAGGTATATGTCACATGCATCCGCAGTTCGCCAGTGTTTTTTGTATTATTTGGTATTGGTAGGTTTATTTCGTATTACTTTATAAGAGGGGCTCGTGGCTAAGTAATAACTAAGCTGATCAACCGATCTGCAAGGTTAAGCTGCGCTAGTCGCGGTCAGTCTGTGGATGGGTGACCATTCTCAACACATCGAGGTCTCGATGTGTTAAGAATAGTCCTCTCTGCCTCGGAGAGCACGTAATGCAGTCGGTCCCGGTTCTCATACGAACATCTATGACAATCGTTAGTGGTAGTCAGAAGCCTAAAAACCCCGACAACCAGTCTATCCTCAGGGAATCGGTATTACCCAAAAATTGAGTTGCGGTCTGATGGCAGTCGCTTCGTGTAAAATACTGATATTCAGCCGCATCAGAGGGTCTACTCCCTATCTCCGTCAACGAAGTTACGAGCCGTTCGAAAGTTCTCCGAAACTTCGGAGTCCGATAAAACAATAGTGATACGGAGTAGGAAACGCCCTTAACGAAGGTCGAAACTACGGACTTCGTGCGTAGGGAGTAGACCCCCGGTTAGATTGAAAGCCGACCTCAATATAGTTACACACACATACACACACACACACACACATACACACACACACACACACACACACACACACACACACACACACACACACACACACACACACACACACACACACACACACACAATACACACACAAAGACGTATACTTCTTGAACTAATATCCTAGAACATAAAGATGAATGTAGCATTGCATTTGTTTGTTGTTATAACTTACAACCTGTAACCTGTCGAAAGAGACTAGATCCTGCAACACAGGGTATCCTAGTGCGGGATCTAGTGCCCATACATATATCAAATGTAACCTTTTTTGAACAATAAACTTTAAACTTTATTATAGTTGGGAAAAGGCTCGGAGAAAGAAGAATCTCGTATTTCCTTTATCCATTACACACAGTACCAAACTCCGACCTGCAACTGAGATTTTTTTAATCAAAAATCCCATAACACTTCCCTCAGTTACAGAATCAAGGATCTCATGCTAAGTAGCTACACTTGGAACCATTAGACCAATGATGCAGTAGCAACAAAAGCAACCCTGCAAATCTTTGATTGAATTAACAATTCCTCTCTTATCAAATAAAAAACAAGGAAATACATTTCAGAATATAGTAAACAACAAATTTAACACAAGATTCTTCAATACAAAGGCTGTATCTTATGAAACAATCGCAAGAGATTGTTGAAGATGTTTTGTGCAAGCCCGCAGGCAACATTTGAAGTGTTAAGTCTTAATCTGAACTGAAATTCTGTCTGGTTTCTGTTATTATCTCGCACTGCAAACAAACTGGACATTTTAGTTACGAGTTGTTGTAAAATCTAGGTACTGTTTTTATGTATTTAAAAATGTAGGTACATGTAGTTAATTATTATCTTAATTTTTTTTTTATATTTTAAAAGTAAACCCTGATACTCTTTGCGGTTCAGTTTATCTTTTATCAATCTGAACTATTATTATGAGGAGATTTATATTTGAAAACTATGATTTTAATGGAATACATAACAAAAAAATTACATAACCCTTACTTTCACTTTAGAAAGCTATCGTTGTCGAGCAACACGGGCTGTATATTAGGCGCTTTAAGGGTGTGCCGAGGGTAAGCTCATTTCATTTTTATTTTTAATAATGTGTTACTAACTTACGTATATTTAAGTTCGTTCGTTCCACATTGGTCTAAGAGTCGCAAGCGGGGCTGCAGAGCATAAGGTTCTTAAATTCTTTTCCCTTGTCGTACACCCACAGTGTTCTGATATGTTTTAGAATCCTATGTAATTGGGGAGAGCTTATTGCCTTTAACTGGACGCCAATCCAAACTACTCTGCGAATGTTCCACTGGAGAACCCAATAAACTGCTCAACCTGCTGGCTATCTACCAAAGGACCTCACGCTCACTTGCAAACTACGTAATCAGACAATCAACACGAAAAAGTCCTCATAAAAACTAAAATTTTAGTTAAATAATGTCTATTAACGTTCAAGAAATACGCAAATTTCATGCATTCGAAATAAAAGTTCAAAGAACGTAAGTTTGATTTGAACTTTTACGTACGAAAATAACTAGTTTCTACTGAATCAGAAGCTTATAACCTTCACGTCCTCCATATTTATTAGAATACACTATATAATTTAAGGTCAATAACCAGAGTCCATTGTATGGCATTAAGTCATAATTTTCAGAAATTGAATTCTCGCTAATGCTACCGATTTGCATAATCAACGGTTATACGATTAAAGTTTTCGCCTTCAGCTGGGCTGATCGAATTCACTTTTTACCTTTTAAGTGGAGATTAATACTTAAAGATATCGAAGTGAATGCGGTACACTTTATCGCTTCCGTATTTTGTATCGCGATACAAATTGAGCAAAAAGTTTTCAAATTAATTTAACTATCTTTTTGTATATTTTTGGCATTTTCCATGCTAAGATTTTTTTTAAAGTTATTTAGGTGGCTTAGTTGTCATAGCGTCTGGTGTACCTAACCAGAAGACGCAGGTTCGAATCCTGCCCGCGGTCGAATTTTTCCTTTTCTAAATAACTTTAAAAATTAATTTAAATTAATTATTTAAAAAAATATTTTTGATGTTCGACAGCAATAAAAATGTTTTAACGCGACCTTAAATTTTAATTTACAATAATAAAAAAACTTAAACCGCATAGGATTCGATTCCTTATATGGGCCGTTGCTTTGAAGAAAAATGTCAAAGGTACTAAATACTTTATAATTTTTATTTCGTATATTCAATGAAGGTATTGATTTAATAAAATAGAGTCCTTATGTTACCATCTACAGAATCTAAATCTGATGAAAAAGATTCTCAAACCATACCACCATATTATATCATCTTAGCAGGTAAGGTCCCTACTTGTCAGCAATTCAGCTTTCAAAAATTACATAGAGACTATTTCGACACTAAGAAATCCAATTACTATCACTTGTTCAATCACTCAAGCATTGCCAGAGGTTATGAAAAATAATATTGTTATTAAATGTAATTAGCCTAATCTTATTATAAAAAAACTGTATAGTTTTTATAAGAAATAAAATGCTTTAAACCTATTACAGTTTCAGTACAAAAGAAAGAAAACCAGTCCAGTCCAGAGGAGACCCGTGCCCAGTAGCTGGATAGTATATGGGTTGAGGATGAGACAGGACGGCGGCATCGAACTAGTAGTCGCTATCGAATTAGACGCGAACATTTACTCTGACCGCGATAATTTGCCCTGACAGCGAACAGGAATGGGGTACAGTGTTTAAGGTGGATAGAATTGGATAATGTTATGAATCCCATATTCGTGACATTATCCAATTCTAATCAATTCTATCCACCTATAGGGTAGGGCCCTATAGGTGGATAGAATTGGATGTACCTAGGCAATGACAGTGCTCAGTCGGTACTACTCCGGCGGACCCTGCCATCCCAGGTGTCCAACGATCTATGAGGATTATTCGTAACCCATAAAAAGATTCTTAACATTAACCCCTCCTTGTATAAATGTTAATTGTATATATATATATATATATATTGTATTGTATTATATTATATGTGTTTTTATATATGTATGCATATGGATGTATAATTAAATGATGTATGTAATATATTTATAAATTGCATAAATTTATTTTTACATAATTATATAATAAATATTGTTTTTTTGTTTAATAACAACACTGCTAGTGCACCTACCAATTTCTGTCTCTGCATCACCCTAAGGTCGAGTGGTAGAAAATGCCTCAGGCGTTAAGTCCGCCTTTGTACTATGTTTGTGCATAAAGTATTAAAATAAATAATAAAAAGTACTGATCCATTAATAAATTGAATAAGACAGTGACAACTAATGTTATCAATGCTAGGGTGCCAACTGAAGACCAGCGCTGGGTATTAAATACGCCCAGTACATTGCTGAGCTGGCAACCCATTCGGGACAAGCGTGACGACAGCACATCCTGGTAATCCTTGTTGTTTTTAAATAAATTTTCTTTCCTTATTTTATATGTGTGTTGTACAGACCTTGTCTTAATAAATGTCTTTTTCTTTATTTATTTATTTCTATTAATTAATCATGCATTACATGCGTTACAAGTTTACCCAATAACTTTTTTATTTCAGAGGGACATTATAAGTTTAAGGAATATTATAACATTGAAATAAAACTATTTTTTACGGATTTTATAGCGTTATATTGATATTATTAATCCTAACGTTTCGAACCCTTTATAACGTCCATGGTCACGTGTAGACTGACCATAGACACTGTAACTGTGTAGTTTTATTTCAAAGTTTAAGGAAGTTAATTTACTTGCCGGAATCCGATTTCAAATAATGCTGCCGAGGCTGTGTATGAAAAGCATTTTAATTACCGTTTCTTCGGTGCACTGAAAGGCTATTAGACAACAAAGAGGATCGATTATTTCCACAAACGTGGGCCATTGTTTTCGCCAGTAATTAATATTTTATATGTAGTTATGTGGGGTGATTTATCAGTCTGCGATCTTTTGAAAGGTAGTCGGTCATTAGTGAATGATTTTCGTTTGTTTATAGAAGAATAAAGTGCTGTAATACGAGGTTTTAGTGTTGTAACAAGTATAAAAAGTAGTTTTAAAAATAGGTCCCACTGCAGAATTAAAAAAAAATTACCTATCATAAATGTACAAACACGGTTGTTTGCCTCTAAGGATTAGGCAGAGGTATACCAATATACATCCACAGTTTCCCGGTGTGTTTAGACCCCTTGTAATATGATCTCTCTACTGCCATTAACGGGGCACAAATCCGAACTTCGAGCAGCTGTTGAGAATTTCATAGACTTTTAGAGTAACAGTCGCGCTTAAGACCACTAAACTATTCAGGGAGATTTCTTATAATGTAAATTTTTACTTGATTTAACAATGGAAACCTGTGAGTATGTCTAGAGATGTTCTCGATAGCATGTGAAATCTGCCAACCTACATTAGGCCATGGGTGCACGTGGTGGTGGGTGAACAATAGCTGAAAAAATCTCTGAGAAGATCTCCGACCAGTAGTCTTAAGACATCGTGCCTCGGAGAACAGGTAAAGACGTCCCGGTTGTCATACCAATACCTATGACAATTATTGTTAGAAGTGGTCAATTAAAGCTCAAGCTCAAAGCTTGATAAACCAGTCTATCTTCAGGCTATCGGTATTGCCCAAATAGGGTTGCGAAGTTCTGATAAAGTTCTTCTGCTTCTTGTTAAATACTGATATTCCGCATCCGGATAGACTGGAAGCCGACCCTAAAACTAAGTTGAGAAAAGGCTTGGAGGACCATAATATCTCGGGTAGCTATGAACAGAGGCCAGAACATGAGCACAAGCCATAATCTGTCAAATTTCTTTGACTGATTTTCAGCTAATACAAAATAATATGGTTCATATTCAATTGGAAAAATTTGACAGTTTTGCATTACTTGATCTGCTGGCGTCTCTGTATAATTAAAAAGATAAAGCCTTAAGCATATAAATAGTGTTCTTAAGAAGACTGTGGCGCAAAAGTTGATACCGCACGAATACATCCTGAAGTGAATTGAGTAATCTACATAAAATTACCCGCGTCGTGTCGCCTCGTACCCGTGTCGTGTCGCTTCGTGTAATGTTCTAATTGCGAGATACATACTTTAACGTTGTTAATCGCGTACGTGTTCGTTTGTTGGTGTGTATTTGAGACGTAATTAGTATCCTAAGGCTCGGAGGTAATTATTTTATTTCGTATTCGTGTTGATACTGCAAATGACTTCAAAATGTACGGCATGAAGGTATTATGAATTCGTAAGGGTTTTCGTATTGTTTCTAGAAAGTCATCTTTTTGTGGGGGGAACACTAACAATGTAACAAAGACGTGTTGACGACCTCTGTGGTCTAGCGGTTCGAGTGCCGGGACTGCTGATCATGGGGTCGTGGGTTCGATTCCCACAGGACACAAACATTTGTGTGTATAAAATATGAGCATTTGTGTTTGTCTGGGTGTTTCTTATGTATTATAAGTATGTATTTACAAAAAAAAGTATATAAGTAATAAATCCATTGTCTAGTACATAGTACCTACAGTCAACAAAAGAGATTGGTATACAGGAAGCGAACAAAATCTGCATCTTTACACAGATTGAAATTTAAATAATTACCCGTCAATGGGTTTGATGTGTAGCAGCTTACAATGCCTGCGTTTTGACACGTTTGTGTGATACTTATTACACAATTTTTAACAAAAAATAGATGTTTAATTAGTTGCCTGTATACTTAACTCTTTTGTCGATCGTACAAGCTCTGCTTAATTTGGGACTAGATGGTGTTGTATAAAAATGTCCCAATAATATTATATACAGGGTGGAAGGGACATCGACGCGCAACGGCTTACCATGAAATCAGTAAATGATTCTGGACCCCCTTGCGTTGGAATTTTTCGTCGGCTTTTTCTTATATTTTTCAACTCGCAAGTGAACTCTAAGGAAACAACTGACCAGAAGATCTTTCGAGTTTAATTTACAATGCTGTTTTTAGTGAAAAAAGTCAATTCTTCACTAAAAACAGCATTAGCTTTTTAATTAAAATTCTTATAGGGTTAGATAGAAATAATGATTTTATGCAGTTTAAAGTTGAAAAAACAGCAAAAAAAAAACGAAAAATTTAAGAAAAAGCCGACGAAAAATTCCAACGCAGGGGGGTCCAGAATCATGTACTGAAGTCATGGTAAGCCGTTGCGCGTCGATGTCCCTTCCACCCTGTATATTATTATACACCCTGTATATTATTATTATTAGACTGCTTATCGGGCTTATAAGTGTTCTGACAACCATATTGTTATAGATGTTCACATCACAACCGAGACCAACGGCTTTACATGCTCTCCGAGGCAAACAGGGGTCTCGATGTGTTAAGAGTGAACCCATCCACAAACTGGCCGCGGCTAGCACAGCTTAACCTTTCAGATCGGTTGATCAGCGAAGTTATAACTTGGCCATGATATTTGGGAAGAAACGCGTGTTCCCTAATACCCTGTGATCTACCCAGGTCACAGACGATTCATTAGGATTTTCCAGAACCAAGAAACCCCAAAACAACCTCGAATAATCATGATATATTTCGAAGTCTAAACAACCATAGTATTAAAGGTTTAAAAACTTCTCAAGTTCCTACAAAAGCTACTCAAACCCAAGTTAAGCTCGCAAGTCTTTGATCGACAATAATATTGGAATTCCGGTCCTCACTTGACGCGTGGGTGCCACTAATTCGTCTTACGACTGCAAATTAGTCGGCCCAAGACAAGATTTATTACGTGAGAACTTTAATAGAAAAAGGGAATAGAGATTAGATGCTTAGAAGCAGACCATTGGACTGCCAAGTGGAAGGTCTCGAGTTCGAATCCAAGGACCTCTGACTTTTCGAAAAATCGAAATCATGTGCGTAATTATCACTCTCTTAAACGGTGAAGGAAAACTTCGTGAGGAAACCATGCCTTAGAGATTATCTCGACGGCGTGTGAATTCTGCCAACCCGCACTAGGCCAACGTGGTGGACTATACCCTAATCCCTCTCATTCTATGAGAGAAGACCTGTGCCCAGCAGTGGGACAGTATATGGGTTGATGAGATTAGATGCTTATTAGATGGCCAGTGGAATCTATTCTCTATGTATGTGTGTGTTTTAGGTTTATTAAATCAATCGTAACTCCAAGATGCTATTGAAAATTTTATAAAAAACCTACATACATACACACATACACTCACGCCTTTTTCCCATAGGGGTAGGCAGAAACTAAAGAACGCCACTTGCTACGATTCTTGCATACTTCTTTCGCTTCGACCACATTCATACATCTTGTCATACATACACGCCGGTTGCGAGTACTACGCACCTGACCTTTTTGAAGAACCTCACCAATAAGGTCGGTATAAGTTTTTCTAGGGCGTCCCCTCTCGGCGGTTCCACTGACATTCGCCATATAAATCCTTTTTGTTAGTCGCCTTTCATCCATTCTCTCGACATGCCCAAACCATCGCAGCATATTCTTCTCAATTCTCGTCACTCCATCGTCTTTTAAGCCGCAACGTTCTCTTATCACACTATTTCTCAATCTGTCATTCCGAATTACACCGCAAATACTTCGCAGGGAACGCATTTCTACAGCATTTATTCTACTTTCATGTTTCTTCTGCCATACCCAACTTTCACTTCCATACATAAGTGTAGGTACCAACACACCGTTGTGGATAGCCTTCCGTGCCTTTTTTGACACCGACTGGTTAGCCAAAACCGCATGGTAATGTTATAAAAAACCTTAAACTGCTAATTGAACCCAGGACCTGACACTTGCCAGTCACGCTTACGACATGGCACAGTCAGGCAGGATAATATAATATTTTCAATAATTACTAAACATTATATATTTTACTATCAGATAGGTAATCCATTACGAATTTCAATCATATTATATTGGACTGCTCCAAAAAATTGTGCTATCATTATTTGCTATTATAGGAAAAATGGAGTCTAAAGTAAATCTATCTTTCAGCTCACATATTGAAGGTATAGAAATTAGTATTAGACAAAGAAAAGGGACTTAACTTCATTAATAAGTAGGTAACGTATTTCATTTTCGTTACACTAGGATTTTCTTCTGTATAAAGGCAGAAATTGTTCTCACAGAAAATATCAAAAATATTACAGACGAACTTCGCCACCCTCCAGGGAAGCGACAGTGTATAACGACGACCATTAAAAACCAGAAAAACTATGAAAAACCAGACGTTTTGAACTTCAATCCTTCAATCCACCAATTCTTCAATACAGTCAATCGGGGTGAATCGGGATGCAGGGGTGAATCGGGATGCAGGGGTGAATCGAGTCAATATTTTGAAAGAGTTATTCAGCTTTAATTATTATAGTTTGTTGGAATAAGGGACTCTAATATCGTGCCTAAATTATTATAAACCATTAGAATACCTTGTTGGCATCAAACTATAATAATTAAACCTGAAAATCCCTATCAAAGTTTTGCCTCGATTCTCCCCTATATCCCTATTCACCCCATTTGACTATCTCGCCAACCAAAACTTCAATCGCACGGCAATCGCTTTTCTTCCATAAACTTGGCAGTATTATGACGTAATCTCAACACTTCATATTTCATAATATATTACGTGTCATAAAATCAAACAATCTATTGCGAAATAAATAGAGCCTACTACGCGTCGCAATGTTATATCATTCCCAGATCAATCAAGAAAGCAATTTACCGAACCCGTCATTGGCCTATGATTCAATATATCTGTGGTCCCTTAAAAGTGTCAGCTTTGCCACTTAAGCTATGTTCCCAACGAGGCGTTAACTATTAATAAATAATGGTATTTAAGACCGTATATCCCGGGAAACCGGTCGCGGCCGAACGTGAACATAATGAAATATAATAGTGATGTAACGATAGATACTCGAGTTGAGTTGAATTGTTTGTGATGCTCACTTGTTTTATTCCTCGGAATTTCTTGTTCTGAATTTTACTCAGATATGCATGGGACTTAATCGCACCACTACCCGCACTAGGCCAGTGGGTGGACTATAGCCTTATCCCTGGACAGTATATGGGTTGATGACGATGATGCATGGGACTTGAAGAGGTCACGAAAAATATTTTGGCTTTTGGTTCTATTTATGTCTGTATACTTATATATATTTAATACGAAATTGATTTTATATGTTTATGTGTTTACCTGTTACCTTTTACCGCCGAATCACGGAACAAGCTAAAAAATAATAAAAATAGTGCAATAAAAATGTACTTTTTTCTTGTTTACTTATTTATCAGCAGCTTTAAAGGAAAAAAGAGGACCTCCAATGCAACTAATTTGTAAGGTTCACATGTCAAAATTTAGTTAATAATAAGTTGGTAGTTATTAGTATATTCGTTACTATTTCAGGTGTCTTACAAATCAATATATTTTCTTTCGTCTCTTCTTTCTTTCAATGCGCATTATAAGTGTACGTACCTACGTAATAATGTTTAAGTCTCTCGTCTAACTAAACTTAAATTTAGTTTGACACTTGAGTCGACTGTGTAATTGCTGGGATTGAAACACAAAATCTGTCAGTTGCTTGCTACCCGTCAGTAAATTTTCGTTTCCTTCAAACCAGCTGCGACTAAATGTCTAAATTTTACATGTAATGACTGCCATTATTCACAACCAAATTACGGAGAATTACGTGATCGTTCTAAGTTGACTACTCTAACTCCAAAGCAGTATCAATTATTGATTGAAAACCGATAGGTAACTGAACTTCCATAATGTTCAAATATAATTTTGGTATCTTACATGTAACTCGTTAGAAACACTTTTTATATTAGCTCAATAATAATATTCAAAATATACTTAATGATTTTTAAATTATGATTCGTTATTTTTTTGTATGGTCTATACTATTAATGACACTATTATAATACTCAAGGATTCAAGATCAAATAGACGACATTCGCAATAATTTCGCTGCATAATACCTACTTACTCGTAACATAGTCTGGGAGCCATCTTGTTTGTATTGCTAACTAAAACTGCTTTACAATATGGAATTGTAAAATAGGTCTGTAATATGAAAAATTATATTATAGACTAAAAGCGAAAGTGAAGTCCAGTGAAATGTTAGTTTTCAAGCTCAGAGAAACTACAATCTAATTACTTTTAAGAGAGGAGTAATTCCACTCAAATTGGAGCCGCATCCATTCCTGCGTGATAAGGTCTTTATAATGACGCTGACGCTAAGTATTCAAACTCGAATAGACCATAGTCTACATACATTAGAGATTTTCTCGATGGTTTGTTAAGTCTGCCAACCCGCACTAGGCCAGCGTGGTGGACTATAGCCTAATCCCTCTCAATATGAGAGGAGACCCGTGCCCAGCAGTGGGACAGTATATGGGTTGATGATAGTCTCTTCACTACACAGTAATATCATAGCGCGAAACATGACTCGTTTGTCATGCTAATTATCCCACTTCGAATAATTAATCAATGTACTTAAAATTATTATATTAGCGACAAAAATATTATGAATTCCAAAACATACTGCTTGCCACAATCGTGTATGGTCTTCATAATGACGCTGACGCTAAGAAGGTATTCAAACTCAAATAGACCACAGTCTCTTCACTACACTGTAATATCATAGCACCGAACATGAATCGTTTGTCATGCTAATTATCCCACTACTAATAATAGTCAACGTATTTAAAAAAAACAAAATATTAGCTACAAAACCGTTATGAATTTCAAAAAACACTTCTTGCAATTCGTCTATAATTTTTAAAATGAAGCTGACGCTAAGTATTCGAACTCGAAAACACCACAATCTCTTCACTACACAGTAATAACATAGCACTGGAGCCGACTCTTTTGTCATGCTAATTATCCCACTGCTAATAATAATCAATACGTCAAAACCATTACGAATTTAAAAAAAACACTTCTTGCCGCATTCGTGTATGGTCTTTATAATGACGTTGATGCTCAAGTATTCGAACTCGAATAGACCACAGTCTCTTCACTACACAGTAATAACATAGCACGGGAGCCGACTCGTTTGTCATGCTAACTAGCCCACCGCTTAATTACAGCCCATCTGTGGCTTGATTGGCGTTTCATTCGGATAATTGTTATCCAATTTAAACTTAATAACTGTGAACAGTAATTTGTATAATATGATGCTGTTTTTATAGTGGGTTTTAAGTGTTTTGTGCTAAGTGCTTTTTATTTGGATTGAAATTTATGGCTTTCCGTGAAAGTGATTGTCGAACATTCATATTAAATACTTAAATATGGAAAAGTTACTCTGTTTGTTACATTTTCACGCCTAAACCGCTGAACTAATTTTGATGAATGTTGGTACAAAGATAAATTGGACCTCGGAGAAGGACATAGGCTACCTTTTGCCTCAAAAAGGCCTTTGAGGTGCGAGTGATACCACAGGAAATAGCTAGTCTGAAATATAGTCTGGACGTTTGAATGACGAACTATATTAGCAAATTGAATATTTGATACCTTTGTCTACAGTAAAGGGGTGTCTGTAATACATAAATGATTGAATTTCACTAATAGTATCCTCGTCATTTCAGACGACACATTTCTCCGTGGATCTAACCCTTGTTCTGGATCAATACCCTTGTCGACTAATTTGATTTAGACTTAGACGCTTTAATGCCTACCGTCTGTTTCATCCTAATGAAACTGCTTTACTTAAAACGCCTGTATCCCCGAAGAAATAGGTGGGTACATACCTATGTACTGGAATACCTACCCACAGTTTGACGTTATGTGTGTGTGTGTGTGTGTTTACGGAGACAGCCGATTGCCATTAAGGCGCAGATACCTATACGACTTTAATAATTTTAAATTGGAGGCCCCTTTAAATGAGTAGTGTGTAGTGTTTTTTTTTCAAATCATTATTAAATTAAAAAAAAATTGTTGAGCAACCAGCATATCTTTAAAAAATTGATATGTAAATATTTTGTTTATGTTTAAATATTCTTACATATAATCATAGGAAAGAATAGTAATATAACCTACCTTTGTAAAAATATTGGAAAGATGTGTTTTTGAAAATTATTATTAGCATTTTACGATTTCTTACAATTAAAGTTATAAGTACCTATTTAAAAAAAAATTACCTATTTGATTAGGTTTAACTGAGACAAAACTCTCAGCCGTAATCTCAACCGTAAAGCCGCATCTCGTTTTATTTTACGATTAAAAATTGTGTATGGATTAAAGGAGACCTTCGTGGGGACTCCAGTCAAGGTCACTTCCGGCTATAGTCGCCTGGTAATTGAAAGCGGGATCTCACGTTCCACAGCCGTGCTTGCGATCACTAAACCAAATAAGTCGAGCTTGGGAGTCGGAATCTGAAATATTGATGTAAGCGAAAACGCCAGAACTATTCTAGAAAAGTATCAGGAACTGTAGAACTCAGCTGCATTCACAAGATAATCACATTTGGTTATGATCAATGGGAAGTTGACAGATCGTTTTGTCAATTATTTTTTTCGTAGTAAATCGTGAGAATTATTCTTGAAAAGGATCTGAGGGTCTACTCCCTATCTCCGTCAACGAAGCTACGAGCCGTTCGAAAGTTCTCCGAAACTTCGGAGTCCGATAAAACAAGTGTCAAATTTTTCGAACGGGTAAAAACACATCAAAAGTAGGGACAACTGTCAAATTGTGTTGTCATTCATTCTTAGTTCGGGCCCCGAACGAATCATCCATCCGTAGGTGATACGGAGTAGGAAACGCCCGTAACTAAGGTCGAAACTACGGACTTCGTGCTTAGGGAGTAGACCCACAGGAACTATAGAACTTTGGTGTATACGAAAAGAACTCACATTTATTTTTGATATGCTGCACAATGATCTGTTAAGTTCGCTCACACGAAATATTTCCCCAGTTGATAAACATAATATAATAATATCTTGATTACGACATCTACTATTTAAATTACTGATTCTAAAATGTATGGACAGATAATTCAACTGCGTAATAGATTAAGCTCAGCAAATAGGTACATAGATCTTATACTTGTCTAGGTGAGGTCTAAAATCATAAGCAATGGCGTATAACCATTTAAAAACAGATACCTACTCCATCCTTATAGTCTTTTGATAACTATGTTGAGGTCAGCTTCCCGTCTAACCAGAAGCGATTGAATAAGGTATCAGTATTTTACACTAAGCGGCTGCCATCAGCCGCAACACAATTTCTAGGCATTATCGTTATTCTAAGGAGGTTGGTTGTCAGACTTTTTGGGCTGCTATCTACCATTAACGACTGTCATAGATGTCGTCTTATGATAACCGAGACCAACGGCTTTACGTGTCCCTGAAACAAGGTTCTCCTTGCCGCCGATCAGCAAGGTTAAGTTACGTTGGCCGCGGTCAATGTGTGGATGAGTGACCCCTGTCTATAATCCCAACTTGCAGATCCGTTGATCAGATTAGTTATTACTTCTTGTTGCAAACGCGTCATTTTTAAATAGATAGGTACTTTATATTATGAAGTTAAATCATTTGAGAGCAGAAAAAAACAACCACAAGCCGATTAGCGGAGCTTGAATCCAGGACTGGTACCTACACAAATCGTTTTGGTACACCAATCGCATTGTAAACTTAGCTACCACTAGCAATAAGGTACAAGTACGGTACTGTATATATATTTTACGGTACGATTAGGGACTTCTGAGTATGTACAGTGGCCAGCACATCAAGCTACCCCAATCTGTCAAATTTATTTGATAGATTTTCAACTTTCATGCGATGTAATAAGGTTCACGTTCAATTGGAAAATTTTGACAGTTTTGAATAGCTTGACCTGCTGGCGTCTGTACAATGAACTTAAATCGCTATCATTATCTTAGTTAACAGCTTATAATTTGCACCGTGTCTTAATACAAAGCTTTTGGATTATAACTCGCACCAAACACGTAAACATAGTTCGGAAATAAGCCCACCGTACTAGCATTGAAATTGGTCCATTGTTGTGAGATCGATCAAGGGCTCGTTTACTAACAAAAGGGATAGGCCGAGTAACTCAGTTGAGGGCCATTTCAGAGCCGTAACGAGACCTATTGAAAACTAACAATGGCATCTCGATGAAACCTCAGCATTCGTGTAATAAATGCGTTTTCAATCTACCTCCCAACTATTGCTAAAAGTGCCTTATTTAGATAACATTGAAAGCTAATTTTGAAAACAGAATTACATTTGACGACCTCTGTGGTCTAGCGGTTCGAACGCTGGACTGCTGATCATGGGGTTTTGGGTTCAATTCCCACAGGACACAAATATTTGTGTGGGCAAAACATGAGTATTTGTGTTTGTCTGGGTGTTTCTTATGTATTGTAAGTATGTATTTACAAAAAAAAAGGTTAATAATTATTATATCCATTGTCTAGTACCCATAGTACAAGCTCTGCTTAATTTGGGACTAGATGGTGTTGTGTAAAATGTTTCAAAAATATTCATTTATTTATTATTACCATAAGGATAGAAATAAGTTGTTTCTACGTCAAGTTAATCATTTTCGGAGCCTTTTCCCAACTATGTTAAGGTCGGCTGTCAGTCTAACCAGATGCGACTGAAAATATAGGCTGATACGATAATGATGACACGTAGCGACTGTCATTAGACAATTTTCTAAGTAATAGGTACCGATATCCTGACGATAGCAAGGTCGTCAGGCTTTTTAGGTTTCTGATTATTACTAACGACTGTAATAGACGTTCGTATGATAACCGGGAACGTCGGCTTAACAAATCTCCGAGGCACGACATTGTGCTTATCTTTAATCAATTATGATAAAACTGTTATTGATTTCTGACATTTACGCGAATATACATTACATTGAAATAAAACTACTATCTTTTTGTATATTTTTGGCATTTTCCATGCTAAGATTTTAAAGTTATTTAGAAAAGGAAAAATACGTAAATTCAGTATGTGAAGGAAAAATTCGACATGACGGGTAGGTATCGCGGTGGCTTAGTGGTCATAGCGTCTGGTGTACCGAACCAGAAGACGCAGGTTCGAATCCTGCCCGCGGTCGTATTTTTCCTTTTCTAAATACTTTTTACGGATTTTATCGCGTTATATTGATATTATTAATCCCGACGTTTCGGACCCTTTACAGCGTCCATGGTCACGTAGACTAGACGGGTAGACAGTAGCAGTCGCACTTACAACCACTAGGCTAATAAGGCAAATTAAAAGCACAATTGCTTCAAAAATTTCCTAGCGAAGTAATAAATACTGTGTCTAAGAACTAGAGAGATCGTTAAAATGGCACGTCACATTATTGTCAGGTAGCGTTCGATATAAAGATCCCATCGAATTTGTAGACGCCATATTAAAGTCTGCCTCAAGTCTAGACTGTAATACGAAACGGATTCTTTAGCGAGTAGACGTCTGTGGTCTTGTGGTACGAGTGTCCGACAACTAATCACGAGATTGTGGGTTCGATTCGTAAAGAGAGATAAGTGTTTGTTTGTTTGGGTGTTTATGATGTATTTTAAGAAGGTATTTACGAAAATAAGTAACGAACGAACGTATATAAGTATTGTATTCATTGTCTAGCACCCATACTACAAGCTCTCCTTAGTTTGGGACTAGATGTAGCTGTGTAAAATGTCCCAGATATTTTTTTTAAATCACCTGGATTTTGTGTGCCGATGTTTTGGGTTGTGTTTTTTATTTTTATTAATGATTTGAGTGCATTTGAAAAACTCAAATAGTGCCTATTTACTCTCACCTTGAAGGTTCTTAAATCATATGCATCGGGAAACAGCAGCCGGCAGAGAATTCCATTGGTCTTGTTATAATATAATTATCTATAAGTACATAATATTATTACTTGTCCTGATTGTCTGACTGAATTATCAACGCAGAGCCTACAGTTCTGTGTTGCCTGAACTCCGGGCTGCTACTTAGAATTTCTTTAAAAAAAAGCCAATAGCAATTGCTCGACCTGGGAATCGAACCCAGGACCTCTAGTGTAGCAGACGCGCTTCGTCTCACTAGACTCACAACTCGTAGTTTTTTTTTTTCAATTATTGTATTTAGAAACTTTGTAATTCAATTAGAAATATCGCATTCAATAGATTAGATCGATTTATCGAGAACGTACAACGCATAAAGGATACTGTTTTGGAAAAATCTCCTTATATTCGTCCCTGAGCGCCACACAATAATCGAAATTAGTGATGCGACCGTGTTATCATTCGATATTCCACTGTTTTCGTTGAATTCAACTGTGCTCACATTGTGTAGTTCATCGGTACACATGTTTAACGCAAACAGGTCACATTCAACACACTCATCACGATAAGTACTTATGTGATGACAATTCGGTAATATCGGTTTTTCAAACGAAAATAACATTTCAAACAGAGGAGATTCCCAATTCGTTCGCACATAACTTCATTGTTTGTATCCCATTTGACGATTTTCCTTTGTTTAACAGTCAATACTTACTCCCATATAAACTAGTTTTTTTTTTCTGATCATCAACACCACTGTGCGCTAGTAGGAAGACATAACATTTTGGGACTAGAACGTTTTACACAGCACGTTCTAGTCCCAAAATAAGCAGAGCTTGTACAATGGGTACTTGACAATGGATATAATTGTCCCAAAATATTTATTGATTAGCCTCATTATTCTTAATATTGATTCTCATTTAATATACAAAATACATCAAATCATATTATTATCTATGTTTTTAATATGTATTGGTATATACGTATATATTTTTAATATTTACTTGTATATATTATGTATTTATTCTTATGTTTTTGTATTTTTATTTTTAAATTTTCAACACCTATTTTCTTGTTTGCACCGTAAACAACCCTAGAATTTAATGCAGTTATGTCCATCCAAAGGTTGCCTGGAAGAAATCGCAGATAGCGATAAGGCCGCCCATTGTATGTCTTCAAATATTAAATGTATGTGTCTGTATATTATTTTGTTACTTGGTGTACAATAAAGTGTATATAAATAAATAAATAAAAATACATCATAATATATATTATTTCTCTAGAGCCTTAGTTTACTAAACACACGAATTAATTTCAGCTCTAAATTCAATGTTCCTAATATCGTATAAATAGATGGGAATGCTTCATCAAGCATGTTAGGGTTAGGCGTACCATTAGAATTATCGACCAGCGAGTACCTGTCTACCGAAATTCATTATTCCATTAATTACTCGAGTATAGAGTTGAAGTTACCGCCGGTGTTACGAGATCCAGAGAAAGGAACCTCCTAACAAGATGTAGTGTCCTTTTCATGAATCAGGGCCTAATTGCTGCAACACTATTCAAAAAGAAAGAGGAGAAATCGAAATCAAGTGGGTATTAATAATTAATTATCACTCGCTTACACGGTGAAGGAAAACATCGTGAGGAAACCTGCATGCCTGAGAGATTTTTCTCTAAGGAGTGTGAAATCTGCCAACACGCATTAGGCCAGCGCGGTGGATTATAGCCTAATCCCTCTCATCCTGAGTGCCCCGTACCCAGCAGTGGGACAGTATATGGGTTGATGATGATGATAATATTGCCTTAGGTTTTTCAGCAAAAATACTAATTAAACAAATTTGCTATAATCTTGTTCACATTTTGGCGACTACAAAATCTAAACACGAATACAGAGGGACATCACTATAACAAAAAGATCGCGGTCCGGCAATTTCATTTAAAATATGCATGAGACCCGAGTCAGAATGTCTCCTCGCCGAAATAAAACGATATTGTTCAATATTGTAGAGCAACGGCCGCCTAGAAATAGATTTTTTATGACCATACATAAACGTTTAACTGCTTTGTTACAAGCCTGGTTTTCGGTGACCTGGCTCCAAAAAATGCGAAAATATAGGTAGGTACACACACACACGTTTACACGATTAATATGTATGTATCTATAGTACACTGGACAGCAATGGAAACGGGTCATTGAAATATATTCAATTAATGAGTATTTTGCAGTGATTTCCATCAGACTTTTGCAACCAAATCTCTAGACAATACCGATATCATGAATGTAGACTGATTGTCAGACTTTTTTGAAGTTTGTGACACTAAAGATTGTCATAGGTGTAGGAAGGAACTGCTTTACGTGCTCTCCGAGGCATTTGAAGTCTCCAATCAGGTGTCTAAAACCCAATTTCCTGCAAATACATCCTTAGGATCTCATAGTCAAGTCAAGATTTTTGTCTGTCTGACTATCACAGACTAACGATTGTCATAGGTGTTACCAGCACCAACGGCTTTAAAGATTGTCTTATGTAGGTTTTTCAACCAGCACCAACGGCTTTACGTGCTCTCCGAGGCACGGAGAGTTCTCAATGTGTTATACCCATCCACAGACTGACCGCGGCTAACACACGTTTCAGATCAGCATAGTTATTACTTATTCCTTAGCCATGAGCACCTCTTGTACTGTGATCCGAATTGATAAATTCTAAATATAACACAATACCACCCACTGTACCTATATTATGCCACAACAATATTTTTCATTTATTGAGCATGTATTCAAATTTCGAATACCTCTAAAAGCTTCCACGTGTACCAAGTACAATCTCGTACACAAATGGTTTGTCAAGAGGCGTTTAGTCTCAATATTATATTCGTGACGACTATTGAACCGTGAACAGGATAATACCGCCCGATTTTATTCTTGACAACATAAACAATATTTTGAATCAGTTACACGAAAACTCAATTTCGAAGAAATACGTTCATACTTTCGATACCAAGGTCAAGCAGTGTTATTATATTTTTTTATGAAATTCTCAGTAGCAGCTCGGAGTTTGTTTTTGCCCGGTTAATGGTAATATGGCCTGGTCCCTATAACATGTGACCTAAACTGGTGAACTGTGTGTGTACGTCGTTACAGAAACAGGTGTACAGCTACGAGCATAAGTATGTATACAATTACTAGTAGACAAAAGTGTTTTTTTGTATACTACTAAGGTGGCAAACAAGCATACGGCCCACGGCATACGGTAAGCAGTAACTATAGTTTTGAAAATACTATGTTCGTAACATCAAACAAGTTTCTGAAAATAGCTTTAGAGTTTCGTTAAGTGACATATTGATGACGTGATTCCACACCTTGGTGCACATATACAACAGTGCTTCACCTTGGAATCCAACCCCGCGCGTGGCGGACGCGCATACTTTCATAAGTAATCGCGCCCAAAACGCTAGCAGAGTTATATAAAGTTTATAATATTAAGTATTTACATTTGTAGAATATCTGTTTTGAATATTGAAATGTAGAAGTCATTCGTGCATATTTTTGTAGGGCTCTTGAGAAATAGTATTTTTGCAAGTGAAATCTGTGATGCGCTCGTTGCCAACTAGATATTTCTATTCCAATTTCGCTGCACCTACGAATATACTATTAATATTAGTCAGTAGGTTAGGTTTTTGATTTCTTCAAGTTTCAAAAATACCTCAATATCTAGTGGTGCTGATCGTGAAGTCCTGGGTTCAATTCTCATTTTGAAACTCAGTAGGTCTTTGGGTGAAAGTGTTATTGAATATTTCTATAAAATATTGATCTTTACATTTTAAAATGAAAGTTAAAGAAAATATCCAAAGTTTAGTGACAAAGCAGTTCATAATTTTAGTTACTTGTTTCTTTTTTTGTTGAGTAACAGATTTGTAAATAAATAAATATTTGGGACATCTAGACACACAGCACCATCTAGTGCCAAAATAAGCAGAGCTTGTACTATGGGTACTAGACAATGGATATAGTACATAATATACTCTCTTTTGCAAAAATATATACTTATAATACACAAGAAACACCCAGACAAAAACAAACACTTATGTTCATTACATAAATAATTGTCTTGTGGGAATCTAACCCACGACCTTGTGATTAGTAGTACGATACTCAAACTACTAGATCACAGATGCCGTCATCATAATTTCCCGAAACTGTGGAAATAATACTTTTGTAAACGTACAGTCTTAATCAAATGATAATTTACTAAGTTACAATTACGTGCTACACGTGTTACAATTTTATCAAGTCTAACAAATAACTAAAATACCTTAATTAATAAATATATTCAAAAACAACACTCAAACAACATACCTCGTCTGATACACCCATAAGGGCTATTTCATGTTGAGTTTTCACGACGAAACAGATGGAAAAGGACTGCGAAACATACGTTATTTTAGTTATTTTGTACTGTAGTACTAGAGCGTTGTCATTTTAAAATCTTAGACTGGCTACGTTGCTGTTCAAATGTTACCATTATTGCATAGCCACAGTATAATGGTAATAACTGTTCTTGGACAATTTTGCACGGACCATTTAGTCCCAAACTAAGCCGTACTACTAGACAATGGATATACGAGTAAATACTTATATACGTTTTTTTTGTAAATACATTTACTTATAATACTTAAGAAATACCCAGACGAAATTTGCAGCATGAGCAGAGCTGGCCTTTAGCTGAAAAGATTGCCGTGTGTTATGGCCCTAACTTTATGTAAAACAGCTATCAGCAAGCGAATAGTGTCGTGTTTATTCGACTTGAAAGACTGCGGGAGCAAAAACCCGTAAACATCGCGGTCCGGTCCGTATTTTGCGGAAAGGTGGCCGTCCGTCTAACTGATCGATGGCACAACACTAGCGGAATTAGAGAGGTGGAACCGTGAGGATATCTAACCTGACTGAAAAAGTGTAAAAATAGTTCTAGCCTACTTTTTGTTGTTTTTTTTTTGTTCCTCTTTGCAACACTGTTTCCGTGGTGAACTCGGACTGGAAAATGTTGTTAGGTGATTCTTGCAAAAAGCATGAATTATTTAGTTCAAGTTTGGAGTACTAACTACTAAGTTATTAAACGAGGTGAAACTAGAGCGAGTTTTAATATAATCATTATAAAGTTTTCTTTAGTTTGTAGGTTGTTATAGTTTGGAGTTGGAGAATTTAATTAACATGAATTACGTGATAATTATTATATTAATTCAAAGTCTCGTATATTTATTATATGGGTTTTATTAGTGCTAGGTCAACTTTTCCACCGTCACGGTCGTGGCTGATTTCACAAATCACATGGCCATGACTTTAAGGGACTGGTGACCTGTAATACAGGTTTTCACAAACCTATCTCAGGCACCAGGGCTCTCACAAAACAGGTTTGCACTGTTTAGCTAATATACACCTAGAATATAACCTTTTTGGTGAAGAGCAAATAAATTATGATTATTATTATTGACGGTACGAGTCTGACATACCCTGCCGGCTCTCCAGGTGGTAGAATATTCTTGAGGATTTTCCGTACTAAAAATAAAACATACTTATCCAAAATAAAAAAGTAGGTTTACTTAATTTTAAAAACACATTCAAGGTAGGTAATACTTGTAATTACTTTATACGAAAGGTCGGGTTAATTTTTCTTAGTATTGTTTAACCACCAAAAAATACTACGAAGTACCTACCTACCATGTCTGCAGACAAGACTAATATATTAATAAATTAACTAATATATGAATATTTTTAATTTTTATACTACTAAGGTGGCAAGCCAGCATACGGCCCACCTGATGGTAAGCGTTACCGTAGCCTATAGACGCTTGCAACACTGGGAGTATCACTTGCGCGTTCATCATCAACCCATATACTGTCCCACTGCTGATCACGGGTCTCCTCTCATATTGAGAGGGATTAGGCTATAGTCCACCACGCTGGCCTAGTGCGGGTTGGCAGACTTCACAAACCGTCGAGAAAAATCTCTAAGGTATGCAGGTTTCCTCACGATGTTTTCCTTCACCGTTTAAGCTAGTGATAATTAATTATTAATACGCACATGAATTCGAAAAGTCAGAGGTGCGTGCCTTGGGTTCGAACTCGAGACCTTCGACTTGGCAGTCCAATGGTCATACCACTAGGCTATCACTGCTATTTTGCTACTACTGCACTTGCGCGTTACCGACCATTTAAAACGAAAGAGGAATAAGTAGTTGGGTTGTTAGTATAAGGGTCAAAGTTCACCCACTGCCAACACGTTTCCTCGTGGAGCAGTAATATTCGTAAAACTAAATAAAAATAGAATGAATCGGAATGAAATGGATCCGAAATGAATCGGATTGCCAATAAATAAAAAAATAAAACATGATCATTGAATACTGTTATTATAAAAGAGACCATGATTCTCTGAGTTTGTTTCGGCGTTTCTTCTCAGAGGTCGTCAGCTAGGAAATGCCGGCTCCATCTAGTATTAATTAATAATAAATATCATTTATCATGTAACAATAAAAATGTAGGGTAGCTGTCAGTAATTATATCATCGAGGTCCGAAACGTCGGGATTAATAATATCAATATAACGCAATAAAATCCGTGAAAAGTAGTTTTATTTCAATAAAACAAAATAGGTTCGCACACAAAAGACACTACTAGTATTTGCTATACTGCCAGACAGACATCTCTAAATAATGCAAACGGCTAAAGTGTCGTTTGCAACCCTCTATTGATTCCAATCGGGTGTGTATTGGCCCATCACGCATATGCAGTATTCATAGTCGGGCCGTGCAAGCGTGCTCTTGTAAATATTTAGCGGAGAACGGATCATTTGATACGAATTAAGGATTCCATTGGATCGTATTTATAGGATGTTAATTGGTAAGCCTGATTGAAATTCTTCAATTTACATGCCGCATGGATGGTATTTATTCGTAAGCTGTGTGATATTCTCAAAGAAAGTAGGAACGGTTGTAGACTAGAAAAACTAAAAGACTTATGTTTTAAAGCGTTAAATTGTATTTACTTCAAACGTACGCATCAGTTTGATGCGTACGTTACAAGTAAATACAATTTTAATACTAACTTTTACGATGTTTTTGTGTTCATTACTAAAAAACATGACAACTAGAGCAAAAACTAGTACTAAAGTGTAGTAGCAACTAAAAACAAACCCAAAAAGCATAGCGGAAGCCACATTCATTAACTGTAACAGTTACAAAATTCCATAAGCGTGCCAAACTAAATGCGCCAACGCTAAGCGACTCTAAATAAAGTACTTATTACATAATAGGGCGCTCGTGGCTAATAAATACTAGCGCGGCTAGCTTATAACTTTTAACTGTTAAGCTGCGTTAGCCGCGGTCTGTCTATGGATAGGTGAGCATTCTTAAAACATCATGACCTCTCCGTGTCTCGCAGAGTACTTCGGCTCCGGTTATCATGCTATGACAATCGTTAGTTAGCAAGAAGCTTAACAATCCTGTTTAAAAGTTGTGTAAATCGTTATTGTCAGTATCTGTTATATTTTTATGTACGCCAGACTACCTAATTGTCGCCTCTCCGTTTCTCTTGAATCAAGCCATAGTACAAGCTTTGCTTAGTTTGGGACTAGATGGTGTTGTGTAAAATGTCCCCAAATTATTATAAGCCAAAAGTTGTCTGTAAGATATCGCTTATAGCGATAAGACCGCCCACAGTACCAATCTATCATTTATAAACATGTACTTCGCATTTGTTTATGGTGTATAATAAAGAATATTATATTCTATAATATCTGTAGTCTATCCTCAGGATATCGGTATTATATGTATATCGCTTCGTGTAAAATTTGATATTCAGCCACATCTGGTTAGACTGTAAACCGAACCCAACTTTCTCGGAGAATGGAAGATGACTTCTCATTATAATGTTAGTTCCGACAAAATAACCGTGCGTGTCTGAAGTTAGCCATGCTGAACTGCTGCAGTCTTATAAAAGTGATTTTGTGTGAAAATATCGAAATTAGTAAGGGCTATAATCGCGAATGCGAAACATTTAAGACGCCAACTGCCTTTACACCGAGTTTATATTATATATTTATATAACAATGTACCTACCACTTCACAACCACTTGCGTATAACTTCAGACAGGCACAGTTATTATACACGTCGCAACTGTAGCGCAACACCACCCTAATCTCGAGTCATCGTAAAAAGTTCCAAATGACAGCTGTCAAACTAAACCAACTACGTCAGAAAATAGACAGATCTAACAATTTTCGTAATTGTAAAAAGAGGTCAGAGATTAATAAGTTTTCCTATCACAGAAATGTATGGTACAACGTTGTCGTCAGTATTCTGTGAAGTATCAAAACGGACTTCTTAGTGCATCACACTGCAAATGATAGCTCCACAAGATCCTCCCAACTTTAACCGAAGTGTCGAAAAAACGTCATCAATGTGATTAATGTGCGGCGCATCGTTCGAACAGACATTTTGTTTTGAGTTGTCGCCTCCATCCATCTTGGAGACGTCGCCCTCGCAACAGTAATTAATTAGCCACCAAACTTGCCGCCTCATCCACGCCCAAATATATTGTTAGAAACTGGATGAACTCGTTGTAATTAGAGCAAAACTATCCAAGTATTCTATTTTGCTTTTGGAGTTTGGTTTTGCGTCTTGATTGGATCAAAATATGCGCCGTCTGCTGTTTTATCAAAATCATTATTCAATAACTTCGGAAGAGTTAATTTTTGACAGTTTTGGCTTTCAAAACTGTCACTCCTTGTGTCAGTTAGTGTCATTGAAGGACTATTCCTGGAAAGTTGTTTTCGTTCGGTCTATACCAATTTTATTGTTTTCATTTATAGCATCTGTAAAGTGAAGTATATTTATATTTAAGAGATTCTAATACAATATGCTTCACATATTTGAAATCTGTTGCAATACTTCAAGCATGGATGAACTAGACAAAGCGAGCGAGGATCACTTATACATATAAATAAACATACAGCAATGTACACCGTCCTGGCCATGACCGTTACACCTTAACAAATTTACCACTTAATTCACATTTCATTACATAACAGGTAAACCACTCCGTAATGCTGTTGGAATTTGTGAATTAAATTGGTGGCCCAAAAGTCTTAGAACATTATTTGAAAATGGAAAATGCCCTATGTGTTCCAAGAAAGTTCGCTTGCCTAACAGAAAAAAATAAATAAACAGCTACTAACGTACTTCAGGCTTACCATTTGAAGTAATGCATAAAATTTATATTTTAAGTAAAAATCTTACAGTCTTGAAATCTGGACAATAAACACAAAAGAAGAGATAATATTTTGCAGCTTGGCGGAAACTTGGCTAGTTTCAAATCCGCATGCAGAGCTTGTTCCAACTCTTATCTCCGGGAGGTCTTTTCTCGAATACTTATGTAATCTCTAGTAGTTTGTTACATATTATTTAGAACTTGACCAAGAGAGTATTCTTTGAAATAAAACAATGCTTTTACAGATTTTATCGCGTTTCCTCATCATTTAATAACTCCCGACGTTTCAGATCCTATCTCCATTGTCAGAGGATGACTGTATCGTAAAATTAAAAAAACAATTTTAGTTTTATGGTTACTCTTAATTATATTGTGTCAGAAATCAGTATTTTCTACCTAACCATCCGATCTCCGCTATCAAATTTTTTGATTTTCCAAGGTTACATTTTGACCACCGAACACAAACGATTTCCAAATTGTTTTTTTTTTTGTTCAAGGCGCGGTTATTTTGTCGATGAATTAAGAATGCTTTTTAACCTTGATGATCGAATGATCAATGTAATTGTTACCCACATCATTTTATGCTTTATGAAATATCAAAACACATTTACAACCAATCACAAACACGTGCTCGACTTGCTCCATCTTTGAGCACGTGCCCAAATTCCAATCCAACGAATATTTTAACAAATCTTTTAACCTTCAAACTTGCGACAGGCTTTAGAGATCAAAACATGATTTCACAGATTGATGACATCCCTAATTACTTTACAACTTTATTATAAGAAAATTCGAATTATGCTATAAATGGTGGTGAGGCTTAGTGAGCAACCTTTGAGAAGCATGACTCGTTATTTACTTATTAAAACTTTGATTTGACTTGCGAAACTTTCCGATGAAAGAACAAATGTTTACCTTGATATTCAGTTCGGAAATTGATGAGAATGTTGTTACATTTGTTTGTGAATTCATGACGGAAATGTTTTTGGTATATATTTTACTACAAACCATTTATTACTTCTGTTAATTACAAGGATATATACTAAGTAACCTATAACTAAGTATTGCTTTGAATAAATTACTTAGTTCAGCTGACCTTTCCCATGGGAGAATAGGCTTGAATGACAATGGATGGGCCTTTTTAGATTGATGTATTATTAACATAAACATTTTTAGATTGACTTACTGATACAAATATTTTTTTATTACAGGATTATGTCTGCAATCTCATTAACCATCATCATAAATCTCACTCTAGTAAAAACATCTCACTTCTTCCTTCAAAATGTCTAATACTTCCAGAGGTATATACATAAATATTATATTATCCATTACTTTAAGTAGTAAAAAAATTGGAGGGAATTAAATAGTTAATTTATACAATTTTTACAAACACAATTCGTAGGTAACTGACTAGAAAGAGAAAGAAAGAAAGAAAAAGTATTTATTTTTCGTCCGTCTGACGCACAACAAACCATACAATCATATCGAATAGAAAAATTTAAAAATAAATAAAAACATAATAAAAAAATAATGTGTACAAAAAATTATATCTATGGCAACACTGCCAACATAAAATACCAACATAATAAAATATTAAAAATGAAAGTTATAATTTTGATAGATGTTAGGGTGTTAGTAAACAAAAAAGAATGTGTAAACAATAGGTAACTACCTCATTGTTCTAGTTGCAACTGCTACTCTCTAGGACCTTTAAATCCTGAGTGCGATTTCTGGTTCCAGCAGTGTTATTGGGTTTTTCTGTGAAATTCCAGTAGCATTTTAGAGTTTGTGTGTGCTATTACATGGGATCCAAACATAAGGTGAAAGTCAAATAATTTATTAAAGATAGACTTCTATGTCTTACCCCTAAAGGAATACAGGCGTGATAGTATAGTATGTTAAAAAATAGACCATGATTATGCACAGAGGTAAAATAGTTTCAGTTCAGATAAAACTCCTATCAAATTGATCAGAAACAGGTCACTGTTCCTAACTATGGAAATAATACTTTCTCCTAACAAGAGTTTACAGTATCTCCACTCCACTGATCCCGAATATTTGCTGACAAGCACATCTTTTCCAGCTTTTATTAGCTCACAAAACCTCGCACAAATCCGTGCCATGAACAATAAAAGCATCAATCGTAATAGTTATTCAGGAAGCGTCTCGTCCGCTCCACAATCGCTTTCAAATAAAAATATCGATTTCATTTTCCTTTGTGTGTTTGCGTCTAAAGTGAGCAAATAATAAAATAAGGCGCGGTTACCAGATCCAATAATATCCAACCACAAAGGGTCTCCCGATTTTGACGGAAACTGCGAGTGGAATTTAATATTTTACCCGAAGCTAGATTCTTGAATTATTTTAGGTTAGCACTGAATTTCATAAGGTTGACAGTACTGATTGGGAATGTTGGTAGCCTTTAAATTGGAAATAATAATAAATAAGGGATTCAGTTTAGAATTGAAGATTTATTTTATTTCAAATGATATTGTATAGCAGGGCAAGATAACAGTAATAAATAGGTACTTCAGGAGGGTTTCGAATATTTTAAAATAGCTCAGAACAATATTATATTTTCTATGTGTGATCTAGAGGAAATTATGTTGGAAAGTCTCATAACTATGATGGCTTTGCGCCTTATACTCTATACTCAAAATATATTCTATGAGTAAAAGTTGCGTCAAGATTGGTACAGTCAGCAACAAAAGTTGCTGTTGTTGTAACATGTTGCAATCTTCAATACAGTTTTTAATATGAAGTTACTGACCTGTGAAGGTTGTTCAAAATCACTTTACTTTCATAATAAAAAAAATCTCTTGACAAGGTTTTGGAGCTGCCATGTTATCCAAATTTAGCTGTATTCAGCGACTTTCGTTGCTGATCGTACACTAACGACATAGCTTTGAAAAGTTCTTATGAAATCGTTAAATCGATGACCATATTCTTAATCTATTATCAGTTCACAAAAAAAATTACAATAATTCTTTATAAAATGTACCATCACGCCTGTATTCCCCGAAGTATTAGGCTGAGGTGTACCCACTAATGTACACCCGCGGTTCGAAGGAAAGTCTATTGTTAGTAATGTAACACAAATATTTTACAAAGACTAAGCGAATTTTTAAACTATGAGGAAATCATCGTGAGGAAGCTAGCATACCTTAGAGTTTTTGTCGACGGTATGTGAAGTGTGATAACCCGGCCTAGGCCAGCGTGGTGGACCTCAGATGTCCCGTGCTATGGGTTGATGACGATGATGATGATGAAGATAACTTTAGAAAGACCCAATAATAATTTTCTCGACCTGAATCGAACCCCAGGACCTCTTGCGTAGCAGTCGCGTTTACGATCACAAGACTATTGAGGCAGTTTCACATATTGAGCCATTTTCACAGAAACATTAATTTATTTACACCAACACCCCTAATATCATTAATTACCAACATAACAACCATCCAACATTTTTATCCCCAATTACAACATAATTAAGTACCTTAAAAGGCCCAAAATAAACAATAGAAATGCAATTATTAAATTCTCGGACTGGAAAAATCACAGTCGCAAGTGCTGTGTAAGAAATTTACGGCGCCCTTTGTACGTGGGGTCCCAGAATCTCTAGGGGCTCCCCTATATTAAAGGAGGGTTGTGGACTTATTAAAAGTGGATGTGCAGCGACGCAGCGGGAATACCTAGTCACACACCTCCAGGCAACGTCCCTTGTCCCTTTATTGGTCACCGGCTGTTATTAAATGGTTTTGAATTGGTACAGTTTTGTTTGTTGGTACACAATTTTAGGTGCACTGAGTTTTAATTGAGAGGCTGCTAAAAATTATCCCACACAAACTCAGCAGCATTACCAAAGCCTTAAAAAATATTTAAAAGACATAGCGGATTAATATTACTTTGTAATGTGACTAATTAGGATTCACATGGCCTTTTTAACTCTAATAATTTGTAATAAAATTCAGGTTCATTTTATTTTTAGCCAACTTTGAAAACAAACTTAAATCTGTTTTGCTCTAAGTAGTTTTGTTTAAGTCTACTTTGCATGTAATCTGAAACAGTGTAAGTTTCAGAGCAGAAAAATCAACATACACCACCAAAAAGACTCCACTATAATAGTATGGTACATCACTATTTAAGAAGAAAAGTATGTAGTATACTTTTCTTTTTAAATAGGTACTTTTTCTTTTAACTTGCATTCTTATTTCAAAGTAGCAAAGATTTAGGGACAACGTTTGTAATGACATTGAAATTAAAAGGCAAAGGAAAAGTTTTATTTCACTCGTAACATTACAAAGTTCCGGTGAATTTGTTCACGCACCCTCTTTTAAATGAATTATTCAGGGTGGCAAAATGCAGGGTAAGAAGTTTAAAGAGCCAGTTGTCTATCTAGCTGTCAATAATGTTCCTTAATTTATTTTTAGTCGCGTGCGTTCGGCACGTATTCAAATTAGGAATTTAAGCGGTTTTATTACTGCTTTTGTTTTTTTTAAAGAACGATTTTTTAAAATTGAATCTTCTAAAACTGATTTATTTCAACTGGCTGTGAATGAACTTACAGGCCTAATCAATATGCTTTTTGCCGTTGAGGATTTTAGTGGTGTATTTTCGCAGAAAACGGACTCGTATTCTGCGAAAATACTCCACTAAAATCTTTAAGCGTGATTTTAATTTTAAAGAAATGCAGATTTTATATCTTCAGTGGAGCTAACATGCATAAGACATAATTTTGTAGTCAAATTATCTCGTCTTCAACCATAATTTCGGCAAGGGATAAGTGACAACAAAATTATTTCGTTTGATTACAACATACCTACCGTTACGGCTGTAATTTTCAAATATTTAAGCAGTTTTACTAATATACAGCTTCACTGATATCAGTGAATCTGTAGCAATGAATATCTATATAGATATCTACAGTTCACCTGAATTTTAACCAGCCACAAATCATAAGTCCAGGTTGCTACTGAGAATGTTCTAGAAAAACCTAATAACATTTTACTAGAAATCAAACACCTTATGCTGAACAGTCGCTAGCGATCGATAAGACAGTTTTATCTATATCCATATTATATCGCCATAGGCTGTCAGAATCAGCGCTGAATACATTTTTGTGGCGTTTTAATAAAATTTACTCCTCTATTCCAGGACCCTTGCCGTCTTGACAGCGCGCGTGCAGTTTATTGTCTACCCCAAGGAACCGAGGTACGTTCAAAATTTCTTTTATATATCTAGAGAAGTAAAGCGCTTTACAGTCGCTTTTTTGTCCATATTTTCAGTTGAATGCGACCTTCAATTATTATTTTCAACATATTTTTGTTTTTTTGTATTTTATTTGTACTATTTTTTGTACTTTTAATGTGAATACAAAGGAGAAATAAAAAATATAGTAAATAATTCATCTTTTATTCTGAATTTTTCTGCGATAAGTATTCAGAAATATGAAAAGCACAAAGCGTATACGCGATAAACATTACACTGATTTTTTAAATTGTATGTGTGAGTTTAATGATTTGATTGTTCACCTATTAATAGAAAAAAAATCTTAATCAATACGTTTAAATAACTCCACAAATTATCGCTGCTGCCATAATATTTTGCATCTATTTTATCTAGCCAAGGTCTATTATTTTTTAATTTAAGACAGACCGTCTTAGATAATAATCTACTGAGTATTTTTGTGTTACAAAAACATCACAGCATAGTAATGTTACGCACTTATACTAAAATATACAATGGAATTCACTCAAACCCTCTTGGAGTTCTAAGTAAGTATTATTTCGTAAGAGATTACATACATAATAAATATAATAATAAATACAAAATTTTGTAATATTTTCAATATCAACCTAAAATAAAGTCTAAAAAGTCATAAAATAAGTTGCAATATGATAATATTTAATATTCGATCAAGAAAAATTAATAGGGGTGCGACATCTAGAGCAGACACGCCGTGAAATGCCCGTAAAATTTATATTAGCCTATAAAACTGAGTGATATTAATATTTTAGTATCTTTTTGAATCTGTTTTATGTACTTATATTTGGAGACGACGAAATCATATTACAAGGTAAACGAGTTTATAACGTTTTCATGATTAATTTACTTTGTTTGTACACTTAAATCATGTTTTTAAAAATGGTTTTTAGAGGTAGACAACCTTTTTTGGTCGTTTTATTATAGATAAATAAAATAATTTTAAAATAGGTTTTCTTCAAGTTCAAATTGCTTGTACTTGAAGCTTTAACTTGTACATATCTGCATTTTTTTAACAAAGTAATCCATTAGACATCAGAGCTTGCATGCCTTAGAGATTTTCTATCTATTTGATATCTCGACGGTGTGTGAAGTTTGCCAACCTACAATAGGCCACCGTGGTGGATTATAGCCTAATCCCTCTCAATCTGAGAGGAGATCCATGCCCATTAGTGGGACAGTATATGGGTTGATGATGATGATGATCCATTAGACCTATCAATAACGCGACAACATTTAACAAATTAAGTACTTTAGAAAACATTTTAAAATAAAATATTTGGCAACCCATTCGATGCGCACACCCGCGCCTTGAGCAAAAACGAAACGGAACGATTGTTTGATCGCCATTAAAAGTTTTGGAAACATTTCATTGTTTGCTAAGGGACTGGGAACGTAAACAGAAAATTCCCAGCGTTTAAAAAGCGAACATTGCGTATTCAACTGTTTTACGGTAACAACAATAATAAGACTGGATAACTTTTAGATCACCTCTTAGCTGATGAAGGCATAATTTTAGATGATGAGACATTTTGCTAATGAAGTACGAAATGGTTCTCGAATAAAGATTTGGCCTAATTTAACTTTGACAACCAACCATTAAGAAATTAAAACTAAATAATAAGAACTACCAGAAAGTAGGGCATTGACCTCGGCTTGCAAAGAGTTTTCGAGACAGTTTAGGGAAACTTAATACTTACTAATTACGACTTTTATAATTTATATTACTCAAGGTTGCTTCATTACGCTAGTGGTCGTAAACGCAACTGCTACTCCTAAGGGGCGTCAATTCCCAGGTGGCGCAAAGTTTTTCTATGAAATTCCCAATACCAGCAGCTTGGAGTTTGGAATTGCACTCTAGTACATGGGACCTAAACATACTTGTGAGTGTACAACCAGTACACCTTTGCCTAACCCTTCACGGAATACAGGCGTGATGGTATGTTACTCTTAACAAAAGGCAGGCTCGATAATGTCCAAATAATAGGTTCATAATGATTCTATCAGCAAAGTTAAAGAAATACTTTTTTAATAAAATATTTAAACATTAAAACTGACTTGGTCTCTTTTGGCTACTTCCCTTGACGAGTAAACGACTATACTTCGAAAGTTTTTTTCTTTAGTTTGGTCGTTGAAATTTTTCAAAGTTACAGACTTCAATTTGTAGGAAGCATCTGTTTTGTAAGGCTTCTGTTATAATGGAGTACGAAGAATAAATTTGAAAGGAATAATTTGACGTATTGGTGGATACTACGGTTTCTGTGTTAATGGGAGTCAGGAAGTCAGTGATAGCCTAGTGATATGTCCATTGGATTGCCAAGTCAAAGGTCTTTTGAATTTCGAATCCAAGGTACGCACCTCTGTCTTTGCGAATTTGGTGAAGGAAAACGTGAGGAAACCTACATACTTTAGAAAATTTTCTCGACGGCGCGGCGGCGGCGTGTGAAGTCTGCCAACCCGCACAAGGTCAGCGTAGTAGTCTATAGCCTAATCCCTCTCGATCTGAGAGGAGCTCATTCGCATCAGAGGGACAGTACCTATATGGATTGATGATTACGATGGGAGTCAAGGGTGTGAGCTGAAAACCAGCGCTTGGGAACCCTCTGGAGAGATGCCAACGCATAATGCTGACGCTTACACCTTTTGCTTTAGGTATTATGGTATGTTTGTATATTCTGTTCAACATGCCGTGAAAACAATAAGCTATTAATCTGTAGCGATATCTACCACGCTACTTGGTACTACGTACAAAATCTTAAATCGCGCAAGCAACATTCGCAACGCAAGTGCATATAAATTGCGTTTGGTTGGAGGGGCAGCACACTTCGCCTCTCCACACTCGTCGAGGTGGCCCCGACGTGATACCAGTATCCCCAAAAATCTAAAGGGACGGTGGAGGGGTCTTCTGTATCATTGGCCTCCATATTAGATCACAGGTAGTAGACCTGGGTAGTCGGGCGAGGAGAATAAAACGCAACGTTAGGTTTATGTTATGGTTATACGTTGTAATTCTAAGCAAATCACAATGATTGGCACAAAATAGGTAAGTCAGTAAGTCAATTTATCCACTAGCCCACCAATCACGTAGCACAAGTTCGCGATGTAAAGCCGTCTTATGAGGTAATGCCAGCTGCGACTCCTCGCTGCGCTAGCGCTCGATGTTGTGTCAGAGTAAATAACAATGACATTTCCTTTTGTCCACAAAAATATCTATTCTCCTCTCATAATTTATTTAGCAAAATTACCCTTTATGCTCCCTATCTGATAGCATAATTTCCTATGAAGCCTAGTCAGTATTTTAATAAAAAGGTTAAGCGGTTCACCTCTGTAAACATTTTGTCCCCCATACAGGCGTCATGCATGTATCCTTTTTCGTCCGATGATCAAATATTTAAATGATGTTTACTCAACCAATGTATGCACACCCTAATGCGAATATGAATTTAGGTGGGAAACGAAAAAAAAACTCGAGCGAGTGAATAATTCAGTGAATTGGGAAAGTAAAAGCACTTTTCCGTGGAGTAGAAGCGCGTCTGTCTGTCGTACTGTCACTTACTTATGACATTAGAGCTGCCAGCCTAAAAATTACGCACAAATGAAGAAAAAACTCCTTGTTCTCGTTCTTCGTAAGTGTTTACATATTTATTATGTAAATGTAACAATCACATTTTGGTTAAGAGATTTTTAGAAGAAGCGTCATATGTAGATTTATAGCAATATATAGCACTAGCTACATACGTTACCATATTCTTGATCCGTGTATAATACAGACGCCAGTAGGTCCAGCTATCCAAAACTGCCAAATTTTCTCAATTATAAATGACCCTGATATCTTTGAATTAAAGTTGAAAATCTATCAAAGAGATTTGGGGTAGCTTGACGTGCTGGCCTCTATACATTTGGACCTAGCATAGTACCCATAGTACAAGCTCTGCTTAGTTTGGGACTAGATAATGCTGTGTAAAAATGTCCCAAGAATATTTATTGCGAAGGAAAAATTTGACCGCGGGCAGGATTTGAACCTGCGTCTTCTGGCTAGGTACACCAGACGCTATGACCACTAAGCCACCGCGAGTCCCACCCACCGTGACGAATTTTGCCTTCACATTCAGAATTTACCTATACATGGTGACGCCATGCGACTGCCCGCGGTCGAATGTTTCCTTCGCTAAATAATTGATTTTAAAAACTAACTTCTTGCTTGTTGAAGAAACAATAACTAAACCTTCCATGAACCGTAAGTGACTGCAAATTAAATACAAAGAATATTAGTCGTAATGACCCTCCGGGGACGGCGGGGCCCACGCCTCTTCCATGTTGAGCCACGTAATAGGGTATCCGAAACTTATCCTGAAAGTACTTATTACGTACCGTCACTATTGACTCTGCTTTACCGACGACGGTTATTAGGCGGTAATCATTCCTTGGTGGACGTTTATGTTTGTAGGTAATATCGACTAACTTGTCTGTTGTGTTCCTTAGACATTTGTATTTTTAGGGGATTATGTTTCTGTCTATATTGTATCTAAGTCCCCCTTATTG
Source organism: Acronicta alni (assembly GCA_964056405.1). Classification (NCBI taxonomy): domain Eukaryota; kingdom Metazoa; phylum Arthropoda; class Insecta; order Lepidoptera; family Noctuidae; genus Acronicta; species Acronicta alni. The sequence continues at coordinate 5,800,938 of OZ043927.1, read as the reverse complement.
TTTACTTACCATAAAAAATAAGGGGCTATTATTGTAGTCATCGTTATCGAACGAGTTTTATTATGGGACCAAACCTGAAACCGAAATATGAAAATCAGCTGTTCCATGTTTTTACTCAACTCGACAAAATGTTTTTTTTTTTTTCATACTAAGTACTAAGGTGGGATACAAGTATACGGCCCACCTGATGGTAAGCGGTCACCGTAGACTATAGACGCTTGTAATACCAGGGGGATACCCCATAAACTTGTGCGTAGCTGACTCTGTGAAAAGAGGAATAGTTGGTTTGGCAGTATGAGGGTCAAAGTCCCACCACTACCGACACAACGTTTCCTCGTAGAGAACAGGCAACCTTGCTCACCGTAAGAAACACAACACAGCTCAAAGCAGTATTATTATACTTCGATTGTCTTTATTACCTCTCTTAAAGTGCCGATACATATTTTGCGAATTCAGGGTTGATCGCAAAACAAAAGTCATTCATAATAATTATGAGTACAGCAACCCATTAAATGGTTTTATCATATTACTATTGTCTTTATTCATAAGTAAATAAATAAATAAAGTTTATCCATACATTCGCTATATTTTTATCCGTAAAGCCATGCATTGCGCGTATGTTAGCACAAAGTGTGCTATACTGTCTACTATAGCAATATGAATGCCTGCACACCACACTAGTCGGCAAAGCTTCAATCAGTATGCGTGCCCTCAACACTTTCAAATTGGTAAACTAAGTTTGAAAACGAATGCGTATCGGATGCATTTTATTAGAATTTTTGTTTACACGATGCTGAATGCGATTTGCTAAATGACAGATATAGAATCTATAAACAATAGGCTATTATTTTAAAATTGAACTAAACTATTTTCCTTCGCTAAAAACTATTCGACCGAATTCTAAATTTTAAATATTTCCGAATTCTAAATATTTCGAATCGACACTAGTTTTGACTTTTAAAAAGTACCTAATTTAATAATATTGAAATAAAAACATTTGAATTTGATTTATTTACTTATGCGACCACCTGCTACAATTTGTTTTTTTTTTTATTCTACTAAGGTGGCAAACAAGCATACGGCCCACCTGATGGTAAGCGGTTACCGTAGCTTATCACTTGCGCTTTGCCGACCCTGTATTGAAGGAGGAATAGTTGGGTTGGCAGTATAAGGTTCAAAGTCCCCCCATTGCCAACACAACGTTTCCTCGTGGAGCACTGTGTTATATGAGCTGCGTCAATAAAGCACAGAATATGGATACCATCAAACATTACCATTTAGGTCATCATTGAATAATTGATTTCTATAATAATCATTATACGTGTCTGGTAACTTTTCACTTTACGAAGTCCATTATTCAGTATTCATTGATCAATTATCGGTAATAACCCCTTAATTGTGCGTCACTTCCTGTGGCCGCTTTATAATAATAACCCTGTAATCAAGAGCAATTATTTTGAATACAGAACTTTTATGAAATATCTGTTTTAAGGTGTCAATTACTTTTATTAAACATCCAACAACACGACATCCATCATGGCTATATCGCAAGCGTAGATGCTAAACGTTACGTCCTGAATTAGATTCACTGGTCGAGCAGTGTTGTTCAGTAGCAGCTTGCAGTTGAGATATTATTATGTGCCTTTTCAATATGGGACCTTAACATGAGCCTTAACATACCGGCGAACTGTGGTTATACAGACGGTGATATGATGTATTATTGCTAGTAAGTATAATATTCTGGATATCTGTATGTAGCCCCCAAGTTTCGTTAAAGTTGCCGAATGTATTATTAATGTAGGTCACCTTAGTGTTTGCGGGAAAGCTAGCGATCCGTAACTAAACTGCTTCAACTAACTTCTAGGATACCACTGAGTCACTGAGTTGAGTCTATATTTGCTAAAATGGAGTGTTCCATTGAACTTTACTGAAGCTTGAATGTCAAATTTTTCATGCAAACTTTCATATACATAAATGTGTATATTTTGAATTTTTAAATAAAAACTTGGACATTTTACACAGCACAATCTAATTCCAAATTAAGCAAAGCTTCTACTATACTTTTTTTGTAAATTCCTACTTATAATAAATACATAAGAAACGCCCGGACAAACACTTTCGGAATCGCACCCAAGACCTCGAAATCCCGAGCAGTCCGGCCTTCAGAACCCATTTTCTGGGTATTAACAATATTCCTTCAGGATATGGCTGTAATTATTCTGTTTATATTTTTTTCCTTCACCGGTGAAGGAAAACATCGCGAGGAAACCTGTATGTCGTAGAGATTATCTCGATGGCGTGTGAAGTCTGCCAACCCGCACTAGGGATGTGCCTTAATAGGGATGTGCCTTAATAGGCGGTGCACAGGGGGGTTCTGGGGTGGTCAATTATGAGGACCCAGTGCCCCCCTCCATGTGCTGATGGTGGCCACCGGGGTGGTTTTAGTGGGTAAGAATCCCACACTCCCCGGTCTAACCCCCGTAGACCGGTAGCCTTTTGAAGGTTTCCCCCCGTAAACAAAAAAAAAAAAAAAAGGCCAGCATGGTGGACTATAGCCTAATCTCTCTCTTTCTGTGAGAGGAGACTCGTGCCCAGTAGTGAGACAGTATTTTGGTACTGTCTCACTACTGTTGATGTTGATATTTTTTTATGTTGTCGACACTATCGAATCTGTTTGTACATGAGCTAGCTACCGAATGAAAAAAATACGAATCGAAACAATTGATTTCAAAGAAGAATCTCAATTGGCCGCACTTTAAAAAAAAACAAACCTCTTCGAAAGCAAAATAAACAACTATCTTCAATTGGCATACTTCCCCTAAGTAAGTTTCAGGAAATAAAAGTACTACCGCGCACACAATTGCACTCAACTGCATTTATTGAAGCGAAAAATTGGTGTAGTGCCAATTTTATTTTTCAATTTCCATCGTATGGTACAACTGGTGTGTATTAGGCCGCCTTTCATTAAACCAGTGGGCCCATATGGTATACCGAAACTACTCGTACTACTGCGAAAGATTAGTGAAATTTCTTGCTAAGTTTTATATTACGAGCGCAGTTTCGGAGCTGTTGATATTTTGCCAAAAGAGTATACCTAAGTATAAACACTTGATAGGAGTTTGGCATAGCTTCATAGTAGACATAGCTTCTAGAAGGGCCTTGTGTCGAAGGCCCTTCTAGAAGCTATGTCTACTATGAAGCTATGCCAAAATGTTAGTTAAGTGGCTGTAATTGCACTCAAAACCTACCCACCATCCTCGTCATACTCCTAGCATATTCCCGATTATGTTAGAATCAGCTTCCAGTATTAACAGATGCGGCTGAATATCAGTGTTTTACACGAAGCGACTGTCATCAGACCTCTGCAACCCAATATCCTACCAATACTGATATCCTTCGAATCTAATAGTCTTGTTGCCAGGCTTAGGTGTGTCAACCGGGACTAATGGCACTATGTGCTTTCCGAGGCACGGAGAGGTCTCGATGTCTTAAGAATAACCGATCCACATACTGATCACAACTAATGTAGCTTAACCCTGCAGATCGGTTGATTAGTATAGTTACCTAGCCACGCGTCACTCATAGATTAGATGATGATTATAATTAATGTAAAAAAAAGGTGCATAATAATAATAACTTACCTTTGATATAATACTTTCTTTAATTAGTACTTAATAATTAATTAAGTACTTAGAATAACTGTTGTATTGTTATTTAGAAAAGGAAAAATTCGACCGCGGGCAGGATTCGAACCTGCGTCTTCTGGTTCGGTACACCAGACGCTATGACCACTAAGCCACCGCGATACCTACCCGTCATGTCGAATTTTTCCTTCACATATTGAATTTACGTCTTTATGGTGACGTCAGTAACACCTATTGAAATGCAAGTTTTTGCTTTTCAACCGACACAACTTACTTTACAGTTAGTTCAATGTCGAACGATGCCACCTTACCTTCTATCTTTTTGTATATTTTTGGCATTTTCCATGCTAAGATTTTAAAGTTATTTAGAAACGCGGTGGCTTAGTGGTCATAGCGTCTGGTGTACCTAACCAGAAGACGCAGGTTCGAATCCTGCCCGCGGTCGAATTTTTCCTTTTCTAAATAACTTTAAAATCTTAGCATGGAAAATGCCAAAAATATACAAAAAGATAACTGTTGTATTATTAGAGTTATTGTCTGTTAGTGTCATATGAGCGAAGACGGAAAAGAAAGAACCACAATAAAAAACGCAGAAACCGATTTTTATTTTTCGTCAATTATTTATTAATCATAATCTGTGTTTTTCTTGTTACATTTATTACTTATCTCTTTACACAGTTTTATAAAAGGAATGTTGCAATGTTATTAAAATTACGCACTGCGCTTGTTTTGTAAATTGAAATTTAATTTGTACGCTTTTTTTTATTTGGTCCCTTTGTCGAGTAAAAGCTTTCACGGGTCGGGGAGCCCCGGGGCAAACAACTCGCAAATGTAGATAAAACAATTCTTAACTTGGTTCTTAACTAAATAAAATGATATTGCCATTTGTAAAGTTCTATATTACTCCGGAAATAAACCTTGACTTGAAACAAAAATATTGTAGAGTAATATTTTTTACGAGAGAATGCTAAAATCGTAAAAGACGTTAATAATTAATATTCTACATATTAGTATTATTAATATAACAAAAATACTTCTTGAAAAAATCATATCCATTGTACTGTTTACAGTACTATCACCATAATTTCGCATAAAAGCAGCTGGAACCTATACGTACTCGACCTCATTTTGATAAGCTTCCCCTTAACTATGTTTACAAATCTATCAGGTCATGAACTATTAGATGTGCTCACTATCCTTTTCTAACATAACAAAAAATACATTTATGAAATTGTGTGTGTAGTGGCTATCAATATTTTTTTTAGTTTACTACAGGATTTACGCTATACTATATACTATATTTAAGCAGGTGTTCCGTTTTCATGGACACCTAGTAGAAAGAAAGTAACTTTGTTATTTTTTATCGGATATTTCACATATTTTTTTAAAAATATGTTATTTTAGCGGAAAAATGAATTAGATCTCAGGTGTGGCTCGAATCGCTCGAAAAATTAACAAATAATGGAATTACCATTCGCTTCAAACGGTGAAGGAAAACATTGTGAGGAAACCTGCATGCAGCCTTAGAGATTTTTCTCAACGGTGTGTGAAGTCTGTCAACCCGCACTAGGTCAGCGTGGTGGACACCAAACTGAAATGGAAAAGTGAGGAGAAACGCTTAGTATTGCACGATTCCAATATAAAGTATTATTTAAAGGAATATAATAAACCGCGTATCAAAAATAGTGATTGAGCGACAAAATTACTGATTGAACAGCAAAATACAGATATCGGTTAGGTTAGGTTAGAATTGTGACCACACAACGAACGAGCCGAGCGAGCGAAGCGAGCGGTGCCGCGGCAGCGGCCGGCGAGGGCCAGAACCAAATCTGAATGTTTTGAGTGTATATAACAATATTTTAATATTTTGAGGTGACTATTTTGCTGCTAAATCAGTAATTTTGTCGCTCAATCAGTATTTTTGCTGTGCATGTTTTGTATACAAAATGACATTTTTTGATTGGCAGTTAAATACTAGCCTTATTTAAATCGTGATGCCCACAAACAGCCTTCATCGCCAAGTAAATTGAAGCGTGTGTTTGAAGCCATTTTTGAGTTCAACGGCTTTGGTTAAATTAATTTGTGTAATGAATTCCGTAAAACAACGTGTAACAATTTCAGTAATTAAATTCAATTAATTTTGCTAAATTTTGCATGTATTGAGCAGGTACATCGTCAATTGTGACAATTGATGTGGTACCGGTTCTAAAAAAACGTATATATTGATATAAACAATGTTGTGTAACTTTCTTTTGTATATTTTTAATTTTCCATGCTAAGATTTTAAAGTTATTTAGCGAAGGAAAAACGTTGACGTCACCATAAAAACGTAAATTCGGAATGTGAAGGCAAACGTAGTCAAGTTTTTCCTTCGCTAAAACAACTTTAAAATCTTGTGTAATTCTAGGAACTCAAGTTATCACATTGATTTGGTGAATACTGTCATGATGTAATTATAAATACTTAAATAGAAATATTTACTGTTATCCACATTATAATGATGCTATCATATACCTTGTTGATGGTTACCGATGCGCAATTATACAGGTAAATGTCTTTTTCCATCGTGCTAAAGAAAATTGTTTCCTGCCGTGATTACCAGCAATACGCTTTTTCTTCTTACTTTTACTATACCTCTAAAAGCATGCTCTTATTCTAAGTACCTTTGCAACCTAGTACATCTATACTATTATAAAACTGTAAAAAAGCTGTGTCTGAACATTGAAGATATTTAAAAAAAACAAGTGGGATAGACTAGGCCTCCGAACCCAAAAAATACATTTTTTAAAATTTTGTCTGTTTGTCTGTTTGTTTGGGGTTGGCGCAAAAACTACTGAATAGATCTCAATGTTGTTTTTACTATTAGTAAGCATATGCTCCAACTTAAAAACTGCAGTACTTCTTATCTCAATTGGATGAAAAGATCCTGAGGAACTGCTTGACCTCTCTGTTGTATGCAGACCCATGGAAAGAACAGATCATCACTGATGGTTTTATATTTAATTATTTTTATTTGAAAGACTGTTGTTTAACTAAGAAACTGAGGTATGTCTCATTGTATTTATTGTGTTGATTAGATCCAGAGATACAGCTTGACCTCTCTGTCGTAAGAGGTAATTGGCATTGAGTTGTTTTAGTACAAATTCACACTATCATCCATACTAGTATAAACTGTATTACGGAATAATATATAATCCGTGATCAAGCACTTATAATGTGAACATAGCCTAAGTATGCCTTTAGACTTTTGTGGGGAGTGAACTGGATCATTTCCTCGATGTTTTTGCCCCCTTCGTCTGTCCGAAGCAGCAGGTTTAAGCAAATCGCCAGACAAATGATAGACAAGACAAATTGTTTGAAGCGCCACACTGTTGTGGCTCGCCTAATTTATTTTTGTCGCGGCTTTCTGTTATGATGAACTGTCACCGTCGAGATTATGGCAGAATGAGGGGCTGGGGCTTGACACTTATTTTCTGAGAGGTTAAAACGGTGTATAGGACCATAATTTTGTACCAAATTTATTATCATTAATAATTATTATTGGTCTTGATAGACACAAAACAATTTAGTAGGGATATGTGACCCATGTGACCATTTAAACAACTACCCACACATACACACACACGCACAAACGCGCACGCAGATGCACACACACACACACATGCTCCTCACACTTGTTAACTACTTGCCCACTGCGGACACAACCATTCGAAAACTACCTTTCTTTTTCTTTATTTACTTTTATTCAATGTTTTGGAACTTACTGTAATGCAGCGAAATTAATCTTCTAAATCTAAATTTCTGATTGCATAGGAAGAGCGAGGTTTTCCCATCACAATTATCATTAGATTACTTTCTGGGAAGCCCCGGCAACTTACTTGACTTAAAGATTTACTGGAATAATTAATTAATTTATTTATTGTTTTTATAAATAATCATTTAAAAAATATTATGCAGCTAGTTATCTAGCTGTGATCTACGGTTTCATCCCTAAGTCCCTTTGCAAGGTCTAATCTATCTGCGTATTCTTTGTAGCAAATGTCATCACAACTGGTTTAGGCGTGAAAGCGTAATATACTTAGTTACTTTCGCATTTATACTATTAAAGTAGGATTTAAGATCCGAATAATTAAAAATACAGCATTGCTCTCCAGGATTTTTTCTAGTATCGTTGTTGCGTTTACAAATACAAATTCTCACATCCACCATGGCGCAAACCCGGAATAAATAATTTGTTTCACGAGAGAATCGTACCAATGTGCGATTATTATTCTACGGGGAATCGAACCAGTGCGCCTTTCGTGCCATAACATAGCTACTACCCCACTTATATTCCCATCCAATACTGGTTAAGTAGATTGTAAACCCACAGTTCGCCAGTATATTTTTAAATAAGTACCATGAGTATTAAGGGGTGCGCCTATTAGCATCTTACGGACACACACTTTTTCTCAGACATTGTTCACCTTTTCAAGATTGAAAAGGCTAGTAGATCCATGCAGAAGGTGTTGCCATATTATTTAACACTGGCTGGAATTCCGCAGCTTCATGTAAGTACCTTTTTTTTATAGTACGGAAAATGTGTGGTAGGTGGTGGTGCCAGGGTACATCGGTCTCATACCGACTAAAAACCGCACTTGCCCTCACCTGCCCAATAGTCATGGCCATGGGATCCGCGAAATTCGCCACGACAATTACAGGCTGTTCAATTAACGAGGCCTTTCCTCGCATAGCACTCGAAGTCACGCTTGTTCGCCACGCCACAAGCGTACCGCCTACTGGGGACATTGTCTGTTCGGGTGGAATCCCCCAATTCAACCGCCCGCAAGTCACGAAGCTTCATGTACCTACAGTTTACAGATGAGAGTAAAGTTTACAGTAAGCGAGGAAGCTACATTCATTTCGAACACTACGTCATAATATTGCGTGCACTTATAATAAATTTTATCGTATGCGAGCACCCCGCGTTCCTCGTAATATGAATAATGCATACAGTTTGGCTTTTCATCCTATTCAAATCGGATGAAGTTGTTATTTTTCGTTGGAATCTTGCCCTGAGACCGGACATTTCATATAGTATGCATTCATTATTCACTGGATAGTACATAAACTTTTTTCAGGCCTTCTTGGCTAGTATCGGATTTTGAAGTTCATGTTTAAAAAAGATGAGCTATTTTGGCGTTGGTGTAACGTTGAAAGTCCACGACGTTTCTTTAAATATTGATTTTCTCTTTAATGTTAGATTTTGTTTAAATATGGACATCACTAAAGTTATTTAGAAAAGGAAAAATTCGACCGCGGGCAGGATTCGAACCTGCGTCTTCTGGTTAGGTACACCAGACGCTATGACCACTAAGCCACCGCGATACCTACCCGTCATGTCGAATTTTTCCTTCACATACTGAATTTACGTCTTTATGTATTTTTAGCATGGAAAATGCCAAAAATATACAAAAAGATGGACATCACTTTTCACCAAGTTTCACTAATTTTGACGACGTCTGTGTTCTAGTGGTTTAAATGTTTATCTGCTGAGGTCGTGGTTTCGATTCTTACACCATGACATATAGGGCAAGGGAAGGGAAGTGTTTTTTTTAGTCGGTAGGAGTCTGACATACCCTTCTCCTACCTCCCTAGGTGGCAAAAGATTTGAGGATATCCGATACTAAAAAAAGGCCACAAATATTATGAAGAACGTGAAGTGGGTGCTTATTATGTATTATAAGTGTCTCTTTCCAAAAAAAGTATACATATAATTATTATATCCATAGTACAAGCTCTGCTTAGTTTGGGACTAGATGGTGCTGTAAAATGTTCCAATTATTTATTATTATTATTTTAAAAAAATAAGTATTCACAATACATACACATTTTAGATTACTTCCTTTAAAAATATTGAGCATCTTGGAATCGTAAACAAAAACACAATGCAAACACAAGAATAAAACAAAACAATAAACATTTTTATTCCTGGCAATACCGTTTAAAAAGCGAACGTAAACTTTTAAATAAAATTCTAACAAAGGTGCAGAATAAAAAGTTTAGATTGTCATTCCGCAAGGTGGATCACACCGGCCATCACTCAAGCTGGTGAGACCACAAAGATTTTAAGGGCTGTATAAAATATGTGACAAAGTAACCGCGGCACGGTTGCACGATAAACTGGAATCGTCTCAGACCAGTGAACTGAAACGGCTGATAGTGCTCGAAACGGCTTCATAAATATATAGGTACCTAACACATTTATTTAGTTCTGTGTTTTTATTAGGTAGGTACTCGATTTTAAGATATATCTAATAACTAAAGTGCGTTTCATCAAATTGTTCCTATACCGTCATGTTGGCTGTCTGTCAACATCATCGGTTTTTCTATTGTATTTCCTCATTTCTGATTCGATCGCGTAGAGAACAAGCATAGCTCTCATCAGAACTCGCTGATTGACATTGAGATTTCATACTATTGGACATTTCATGTATTAACACTTACTTGCATTGCTGCCAACATAACGGCATAGAAAATATTTATGAAACGCACTATCTAAGGAGGTCGGAGTTTGGATTTGTGCCCTATGTATGTCGGATCGCCCCCTATTACCTATGCCTATGCCTTCTGGGAATACAAGCGTGATAGTATTACCTAGTCTATATATACTAGAAATTTGTGTTTTTGTGCGTAGACATCGTAGACATTTATTTTGTAAGCACAATGATATTGTGACTAGGCCAGGGAGATACATTCATAAACTGCTAATACCTAAGCAAAGTCTAAATGTATTTAGTCAGAATGTATACTCTGCATGGCGATATGTATTTATAATAAATTACCAAAAAGGTTGATGGAAATGAACACTGTAAATGTTTTTAAGCGAAATTTATTAATTTTGTTACTGGACAAATGTTATTACAGCATAAAAGATTTCTTAAACGATAAAATATTGTGATTATCTTCTAATGCATGCATTATGTATATTAATGATAGAATTTTGAACAATATTTGTACGCCAGACAATGGTAGAATATGGCTAGTGCCCGAAATGAAACCTACAACTTTGTATACCCATATTCTGACAAATAAATCTTTCTTTCTTTCTTTCTTTCTTTCTAGTATGTTTATAATGAAAAACTGTTGGTCAAATTTTTTGCCTTTTGCCATTACCGATTTCCAATTCCATAAGTGTTCCTAAAACAAATGGGATCCTCTAAGGCAAAAAGGGTCTTGATATGATAGACCTATCGATATACTGACCGCGGCAAGCGCAGCTTAACCATACAGTTTTAATATTAAATACAGCTAACATATTTTTGTAAAGAAATTTATAATACATATTATATTATTTTTTAATTACTACTGTGTCGTAATCTTCTAGTCATTCGGAAACACCTACACAGTTTTTCTGAAACAGTGCCAGCCTAAATCTAAGTAAAGGCCAATCTTTTACAATGAAATCGCTGTAAAAAGAGCCTGTTACTTTCTGTTCTAGAATATTGGTAACGATGTTGGCAACCATGCAGTCTTAATATTCAATACACCTGACAAATTTTTGTAGGGAAACAATAAAAACATTATTATATTTTTTTTTTTATTAAGTACTACTGTGTCGTAATCTCAAAGTCATTCGGAAACAGTACACAGTTTTTCGGAAACAGTGCCAGACAACATATAAATAAAGGACGAGCTTGTACAATGTTATCGCTGTAATAAGAGCCTCTTTGTCTCTGTTCTAGAATATTCGTTACGATGTTGGCAACTGCCCCGTAGAACTCGCTAGAATCTAGCTGACCATTCAAAGTAATGAACTGCTTGTGAACGATACGAAGATACTTGGCGTACCTTGTTAGGAATTATAGAATAGTTTTATGTATTAAAAGTAGGTATTTAAAAGTTATCACGGCAATGAAGATGAAAATATGTAATCGATAATTGCTTGAAGAATGTAATAAAAATATATTATATATTTCCCCAAAAATATAGTCCTTTATTTTGATAGATATATTGAAATAAATATGCTAAAAAATATACATATAAATATACTCTGACTTGGGACCTCCTTCCTTTTTTCGTCGGTTAAAAAGTACCTAGTTGTTTTAAAAATCGAAGCTGTAGTTGAAGTTGACCGAATATATTTCTCTCTAATTCTTAGGTTTCTTCAACTTTTGTGTTATTCTAACATAAAGTTTGATAAAGGAAATCTCTTCGTAAGGAGGCCCCTTAAAAAACATAGAGAGATCAGCACGGGCTCTTACTATTAACGATGAGTAGGTAAACGGTATGTATGGTAGTTTCTCTATGTGCATTACCATATTTTTGAAGATGCTTGGGCCCTGAAAAGATATAGAAGAATTTATTATACATCCTGATACGTTATCACAGGTAGAAGCCTGCTTCTACCTGTGATAACCTAGTGGTATGACCACTGGACTGCTAAGTCGAAGATTTCGAGTTCGAATCCAAAGCACGCACCTCTGACAACAAGAAAAATTCCAACGCAGGGGGGTCCAGAATCATGTACTGAAGTCATGGTCAGCCGTTGCGCGTAGAAGTCCCTTCCACCCTGTATACAGCCTTTTAAAAAACTTTAAATTTTTTATTTTTTTAAGGTTTATCTTGGTTCAGTTCGATAATTGATTTTGTAGGTAATTCAAGTGAAATAAGAAAACAAACTAAACAATTCCGATAATCCCTACTTCCCTACTAATACTATAAATGAAAGTAACTCTGTCTGTCTGTTACCCTTTTACGTCTAAACAGCTGAACTGATTTTGATAAAATTATGTACAAAGATAAATTAGACCTTGGAAAAGGACATAGGCTGGCTTTTGTCTCAAAAAGCCCTTTAGGATGCGAGTGAAACCGCGAGCAATAGTTAGTTTAAAAAAAATATTTGCATTTTTTCAAATACTCACGGGTGGAAATGGACATGACCAATTGCCTCGCAGCTGTTTTGCGTACATCTGACCGAAGTATGGGTCCTTATACAGAAAGTCGCACAGTTTATACTCGAAAAGCACCGGCAGTAGCACATAATGCCCACTTATATACTCGTATACCTCCCATTTGATCTAAAAATAAATAACACCAACACAATAGGTAAAAAAGAAGACACAGAGTGACTGGTTTATCAATATACAGAAAACTTAACATTATATAAACGCTTGAAACAATAGGGGTATCAATTGCGCGTTGCCGACCCTGTAAACTGAAAGAGAAATGGGTTGGCAATACCTATAAGGTTCAAAGTCCCCCCACTACCAACTCAACATTTTCTCGCGGAGCACTAGCAAACTTGCTCACCGTTTGGAACAAAACACAGCTTTAAGCAGTATTATTTCACTTTGATTTTCTACAACGCGGAGATACCTACTTCCCTAATAGGGCAGCTCGAATTTGAGTGGAATTACTCGCGCTATGCCTTTTTTAGACAATATATTTTTTAGAGAAAATAATACCGTCACGTTATTCCCATATCCAATGGTTGCATTGTAATCGTATGTTAAATAGTAGGGGCTGTGGCGACCTCGTCTCCTAAATGAGAACGACGTATTCTGGAAGTACTTGCTGCTGCGGATTTCTGCCTCCAATTTCTCAGGGACCACATCTATGGTCTGAAAAAAAAAAAACAATATCGTTATATAACAAAACACATATATATCGGTTACTACTATTTTTCTTTTGGAGCCAAATTATGGCCAAAATATTGATATTCGTAAAATATTAAATATTGTGTAAAATTCAAGTATTAATAATTGCTTAAAAGGTGAAGGAAAACATCGTGAGGAAACCTGCATGCCTTAGAGATTATTTTTATAGCGTCTGAAGTCTGCTAACCCGCAGTAGGCCCTCGTGGTGGACAATAACCTAATCGCTTTAAATCTGAGAGGAGACCCGTGCCAGGCAGTGGGAAACTATACGGGTTGATGATGATGTGTGAAAATATAGTGTGTAAAATATTAAATAATGATTCAATGCAATTGTGAATTGATGTTGGCCATCTGGGATAAAGAAAAATATAGAAAAGTCTTTAAAACTCGATAGAAATATCTGTGGATCACCAAGTTATTTTGCTCTACCTCCGACACTGTCGGAGAGAGGGGCTCGGTGGCTAAGTATAACTACGCTGGTCAACTGATTTTCATGGTTAAGCCACAGACAGACGATTCTTAACAAGACACATCAAGACCCCTCCGTGCCTCGTAGAGCACGGTATGCATCTCGTCTGCTCTCACACGGGTCTCCTCTCACAAAATGCGGGTTGGCAGACTTCACACGCCGTCGAAAAAATCTCTAACGTATGCAGGTTTCCTCACGATATTCCTTAACCGTTTAAGCGAGTGATAAATAATGAGGTGCGTGCCCTGGGTTCGAACTCGAGACCTTCGACTTGGCAGTCCAATGGTCATACCACCTAGCCTATCACTACTTTTCATGCAAACACCTATTATAATCGTTAGTGGTTAGAAGCCACAAAATTCTGACCACCAGTCTATCCTCCGGATATCGGTATTGCCCAGACTGCTTTGTGCAAATTATTGATATTCATCCGCATTTGTTTCGAATGGGAGTCGCCCCAAACAAAGTTGAGAAATGTCTCAGAGGATGATGCTCTCATGCATGCTATCATGCATGCTGATGCAGCATCGGTCGGTATCTCACTGAAGAAGATAACTTAAATCTTCCTACGACTAATACTTATGACAAAAGCACTCATGATAAAAAGAATTCAACACTTACCAATATAACTTGGAAGCCACATAAAAATAAAAGTAATAACTTCATCTTTAAATGACCATTTGAGTCTCAAAATTATTCAGTAATGGTGAAACAGCTGCTGAATATATACAAATCATATTTTAAAATGTAATATTAATACAACTTTGATTACGGTAGATTAAAAATGCGTTTATCTTTATAATGACACTATAATTCTGAAAAGATTTACAAACCGATAAGCAAATGGATATTTTGGGTAAATTTTGTTCGATTTTAATTAATTTATTTAATTTTTTATCCATAAACATTACTTACTTAATGCCTAAAGTATTTCTACCAGTCAAAATGTGATCCAGATACCTACAGAAATTGGTAGGTACACTAACATTTAGTTTAAAAAGAATACTTATAAAAAACACACACAAAAAAGTTAACACAAAATTATACGTACTTGCAATAATTATTATCATAAATATATAAACATATTTACGTACTTTATATATGTACCGACGAATATATTTGACGAAGCAAATAAAAAAAGAACGGTTTATTCATCATAGTTCGTTTTTGTTAGTAACTTTTTTGTTCTTTTTTGGTATAATTAAAGGTTTTGGTTATAAAGTAAGGATGGAAACACATTCAACCTACATAATATTTATTTATTAAGAAAAATAATTCACTTGTAACCCTTGTAACTTATTATTATTTTCTATTAAATTCTTCTGAGTCTTTTTCTTTGGGTCCTTCTTTTGCAGTTTCTGTGAAACTCTGACAAAGGTTTTCCACCTGAATATTTCCTCGTTTGTAGTAGTTAATACTCCTTGCACATCAGCTCTGGTCCTCACAATTAAGGAGGAATAGGTGAACGGTATGTTGTAAGGAAAGTTCTCCAAATGAATTGTTAGATTTGTGAAATGATATTCACCCTGAAAAATAAATTTGTTTAATGATTATCTTCTTTATTATTTGTATTTTATTTTGTATATAATTAACTAACGTTCTTCGTCTGCTTATTGCTTTACAATTCTAAAAGTTTCTTTAAACTTAACCTTATTTAAATAAATCAGTGCATGCTTAGGACGTAGAGGACAAGCACGATGAGAACGGTAGCTGTGATAAATAAATTACTTTTTTATCTTTAATAAATGAAACTATTCCTTAATAGGAAGGTCCATAAACCCTTACACCATTCCAATAAGTACGTTCTTTAAATAAGTTGAATTGACACATAATGTTACTACTCACTGCAGGAAATGGACACGTCCAATTTCCAGGTAGCTGTTTGGCATACATTTGGCCGAAAAACGGCTCTTTGTAGAGAAAATCACACAGTTTGTACTCTCCGTAGATAGGCGTCGGTATATAATGGCCGCCTAAGAACTCAAACAATACCATCTTCAGCTGAAAAATATATAACAACACTTACTCTTGTGTTTTGTCTATTCAACAACGACCTAAGGAAGACATTTTCTAATTGTCACATATTGTGAAAAATACGCGAAGATGGTTATGAGCATGTCGAAAAAATGGATAAAAGGAGATTAACAACACCTATAAGGCGAATGTCAGCGTAAGTCAGGAGGATACGCCTTAAAAAGACATACACTGACCTTATTGGTGAGGTTCTTCAAGAAGGTTAAGTGCGGAGTAATCGCAACCAGCGCGTGTGTATGATAAATTCACTCTATGGGCGAAAGGCGTGAAAGAACGTGTGTAAATTTTTATCCATGCTCGCCCATAACTAACAAAGTCTTGTCAAATATTTATGATTCAATTATATAAAATATGCATCTCTCTTAACAGACTGATGATTTGAGCAATTTTTGGACATAAACATACTTAGATCGTAGCTAAGTTATAACTACGCTGACCAACCGATCTGCTAAGTTAAGCTGCGCTATCCGCGGTCATTCTGCATAGGTTACCATTCTTAACACATCGAGACCCCTACGTGTCTCAGAGAGCACGTAAAGCCGTCGGTCCCGGTTGTCATGCGAACCTTTGACACCTTTTTCGTTAGTGGTAATCAGAAGTCCAAAAAGCCTAACAACCAGTCTATCCTCAGGATATCTGTATTGTCCAGAAATTGGGTTGCACAGTCTGATGGCAGTTGCTTCGTTTAAAATACTGCTATTCAGCCGCATCTGGTTAGACTGGAAGTCAACCCCAACATAGTTGGGAGAAGGCACGAAGGATGGGTGGGGATGATGAATCAGAGATCAACAACATGATAGGTTTTATGGGAGCTCCTAAAATAGTGTGAACATAGGTCAGACGCTAGCAGGTCAAGCTATCCAAAACTGTCAAATTTTCCCAACTGAACATGAACCTTATAGTTTTCTGTTAAAGTTGAAAATCTATCAAAGAAATTTGACAGACTGGGGTAGCTTGATGTACATGAATTAAAACTTACAGTAAGATTATTACCGACTCCCACGTTTGCGTCCAACTCCAAATTAACGTAATGCGGACTATTACGTCCGTGCTTCCTAAACGTTACAGTCATAAACTTGAGATATTTATGGTTTACATATTCTAGCTCGTGTCTTTCTGGGACTATTTCCATAGCCTGAAAATTCATATTTAATACATACATCATCATGATCATGTCATTTATCAGCCACAAGAAGTCAACTGCTGAACAAAGATCTCCCCTCATAGACTTCCACAAGGACCGGTTATAAGCCGCCTGCATCCAAAGACTTCCAGTGACCTTTACCAGGTCGTCCGTTGTCTCGTTGGAAGCCATCCTACGCTGTGCTTTCCGGTGCGTGGTCTCCACTCGATGTACTAATTTCATGTATGTAGTACACTGTAGTAACTGTGTACTGTAGTAGGTACTCGAGTCGAGTACCTACTACATATATTAAAGTGCAAATTATGTGGGACATTTTAACAATCATCATTATCATAGGTATTATGTTAAGGATCTCCACTGCTAAACAGGCCTTCGCCATATTTTTCAACAAAGACTGCATCCAACGTCTTAGAATATTAATTATGTTATCATTTAAATTTTGTATTTATAACTGTATTTTAAATCTTAGATACAATTTTATTATTTTGATAATGTTAATTATAATAAGCTGTATAAGTTGACATTCTGAATCACATTTTCATTATGACGATTTTGGACTTTGCATTCAATATTTGCATATTTTATCTTAACACAATATTTTATTTAATAAGAACTTTTGTGACACTGTTCCTGCCAATAAATGTCATTCATTCATTCAACGACTCGCAGTGACATTTACAAGCTTGTATGCCTTCCTGACTTCGTTGGAAGCTGCATTTTCCGATACGCGGTTTTCCCTCCACAATCTTTTGTCACACCGGTAATATCAGTTCTACAAGCGTGCCCCACCCACTGTTCTTAAACTTTCATTCAGCTATGTCGCCAACTTTTTTATTTGCACAACAGTAATTAATATAAGGTAGCACAAATATTGACATTTAGTTAGTTAAAATTGATCTTCAAACTACTTTTTATAAGCTATAAAGCTCCAAGCCAACCTTTTTATACAGGCACTAGCCTAGTTTGGGAATCAGTTCCAGTATGTATTGTAAAAAACAACGCATAGAAATCATATCAACATTTGTAAAATTATTTTTGTGATAAATAAACATTTTTCATTTTCATTTTTCATTTTCATTTGAAGAACCTAAACTGAACAGAACCTGTATAGAGCATACTAGAAGACTATGAAAATGGTAAATGGGGTAAATGTTAAATGGTATTCTAGTAAACGCCAAATGCGAATAAATAAAAAAAAACAATATTTCAAAACATAATTTCGTTTCAATTTCATTGACACAAACGTCACAAATGTCACGTTTGGGTCATTTTTTGATCTCAATTCAATGTAAATTTGTTCGCGTTTGACGTTTAGTAGAATACCATTTTACATTTACGAGACAAAATGGTTTGGAATTAGGTATATTTTGATTCATTGATCATTTTCGTCGGAGGTTAAAAATTAAGCATAGATATATTAGATGTAGAAAATTCGAAAATAATCGTATTAACGTTACCGAAAGTGATCCCAGAGTGTACAGCAAAACCAATACTTTCATTGCTACTACTAGATACTAGCCTTCGGATTGACGGAAACTATCAAAATGTGAATCGAACTATGATGGTCGAAATAGTCATTATTAAATAGTTGAACATAATATATTAGCAAATGAAATGCGTGTCGCTAATAAGAAAAATGTATGCTTGTGCTTAAACTTTCATCATTTTAGCAAATAATAATTAGCGTGATATAGACAAAGTACTGATGGTTAAATTGTGTTCGGTATATAAAAAAATAAAGAGAATAATAATTATGTGAGTGAATATTTATATTAAAACGAAAGTAGTGATAGCCTAGTGATATGACCTGGACTACTAAGTAAAAGGGCTCGAGATCGAATCCAAGGTACGCGCCTCTGGCTTTTCGAAATCGTGTTCTTATCAATAATTAATTATCACTCGCGTCATGAAAAGAACTGGAGTCACTTACATAGCTTCCCGAATAAACACAAAACAAACTATGTCCAGCAGTGGACTACGATAGGCTGATTTAATCGCATAAATTGCTTTTTGCTAATACTTCTCATGTTGATTTTTTTTCTTTGTAACACCTTTATGTACACATGTAAGCAATAAAAACTTTGATTGCATAAAGAATTATGCCTTCTTCACTAAGGTTTTAAATGGTATACAAAAATAATTCAACCTTATTGCTGTAAATAATAATTTTATGAAATAAATTGCCGAGTGACACCGGATAAATTCAGTTGTTATAAAAATAAACATGTAACAACCAACTGGCCATTGCTTTTCCATTTAATCTAAACAAAAATTCTCGCATTTTATTGCTTTTTAATAACTTCATTATTCTCTAGCTTCCTGTTTTCGATTTAAATATTTTGATCGATAAGTATTGAAGGTTCTAGAATCATTGTGATTATTCGGGAGATCTTGTGTCTTCTTTTTAGCCATTTTCTGATATAGACACCCCTTTTTTATGCACGGAACATCTTCATACATTAGGGCAGCCTCTAACAAGATGGATGGACGACATAGTAATGGTCGTTGGGAGTCGTTGAATGTAGGTGGCATATAACAGTCCTTTCCTCAGCTTAATATTTTATATATTTATATAATATTTATATATGTATTTATTATATTTATATAATGTGTATATATTTATGAGTATATATTTGTTTATTACTATAATTTATTATTATTTGACACATACATAATAGTACGCCTACACTACCCTCTGTGTTTCCTTTCTTCCAATCCATCCAAAGGTTGTCTGGAAGAGATCACCTTGTGTGATAAGACCGCCCATTGTACCTACTCTTACTTTGTTTTATATAATGTTTGTAATTGTGTTTTTGGTGTGCAATAAAGCGTATATAAATAAATAAATAAACAGTTTCTTGTAGAAGTCTATGTGGGAGGCCTTTGTTCAGCAGTGGACCTCTTTTGGCTGATATGAGGATAGTAATATTAAAAAAAAAATGCACTAGGCCAGCGTAATGGAGTATAGTCTAACCCCTCTTATTCTGAGAGGCCCGTGTCCAGCACTAGGATAGTAAATGGGTTGATTGATGACTAATTAAAAGAGAAATTTTAATCAAGGTAACTTTACATTTAATCATCCTCTGAAACTTTTACCCAGCTATGTTGTAATCAGCGTCTAGTCCAACCAGATACGGCTGAATATACGGCTTTATTTATTGTACGGAAAATTGACATGGATCATCTGTTAACTGGGGACGCGGCGGGGTATATAGGACTCGTACTAACCAAAAACCGCATTTGCCTTCCCTTGCCCTAGTTTGCTGGCCATGGGATTTGGGCCTGCCATCAGACCACATCAATCCAATTACAGGGCAATACCGATATCCTGAAGATAGACTGGTTTTCAGGCTTTTTGGGCGTCTGACTTTACATTTTAATGTTGTCATAAATCAATGTGTAATAAAATACAGCTCCTTATAATATATAAGTTCCGCGAGGAAACGTTATTTTGGCAGTGGGGAGACTTTCACCCTTATACTGCCAACCCAACTATTCCTCTTTCGTTTTACAGGGTCGGCATCGCGCAATGTTATAAGCGTCTATAGGCTACGGTAACCGCTTACCATCAGGTGGGCCGTATGTTTGTTTGCCACCTTAGTGGTATAAATATATATATATATATATATATAGCTCCTTTTAAACTAAGCTCGGTCACTAGAACACAACCTGTGCGTATTTCTTTCACAAGTTTCGCCTTTCATATTAACTCATGCGTTAACGCCGAGGGGAAATATAAAAATGGAACGGAGCTAGAAAAATATTCTAGATTATCTTTAGTTATATTTTGTTTGTTGCGAATGTATTTTAATGGAGAGCGGTGTGATAGAATTTCTGCAAGATAAGGTTTTCATACATTTGTATTTTGTATTTTATTCTTTTTTATTTCAAAAACATTGTTGGCCTATGCTAGACTATTGTTCTTGAACAATATAATTCTCATGATGTATTAACTGCCTCATTAGCCCAGTGGTCGTAAGACTGCAACTCTAGAGGCCCTGGGTTTGATTCCTAGGTAAAACAGTCCTGTTACATTTTCTATTAAATTCTCAGTAATAGCTTGGAGTTTAGAAATGTGCCCGGTTAATGGCAATAGACTCGCCCCCTATTACATGGGATCTAAACATACGAATTATGAGTGTACACAAACTATGGATACATTAGTACACCTCTTCTTAACCCATTGAAAAATACAGACGTGATGGTATTTTATGTATTCGTAAAATTGAATGAATTTACTGATCCGAGTTCTGTATTTCAACGCGGTCACTCTTTCCTGGCGCAAACTGCAAAAGTTCAGGCAGCACATACTTGGAGACCGCTAGAAGATGAGACATAACATTTTAGAGTATCATTACTATAATTAAAACTAACAAAAATATTTATCACAATCATATTATGATTGGTAAGTTTCTAAATTTAAATATTTCTTGTAAATTAAAATTGTTAATGTTATCAATATACGAGATTAATTTGGCCCTAAAATAAGTCCTTCCTTCATTCATTCACTTCCATATAGCAGGCTGGCCAAAACATTAGATAGCTAATACCTCCTTACCCAGGAAATTTGCTATCCAATACGAAGCACTATAATCCTTTAAGATTTACAAAAGTGTAGACTAATCGTATACTTTGCCAAGACCAAATTGAGTGGCTTGTTTGCCAAATTTTCCACTAAGAAGATTTAGGGCCTTAACATTTTCTCTTAGACATTACTCCAAGTTATTCATGGGCAGTATTCACGCGGCTACCGTCTAAATACATGTTCCAACACGGCAATTTCCAGTTCAATTTGAATGTTTGGCGACAGGCCAGGTCAGGCTTAATAACCAGCTAAATAGTTCAGCATTTCAGCGCAGCCGATGTGGTTTAGTGACTGTTATTGACGGTTCAGTATGTGAGATTCTTTTATGATTAAATGCTGCTTTTTTCGTGGTGATATTAATTTAATAAGTTATTCTAAGTCGTGCCACAAGTACAGAGGCCACCATATTAAGCTGCCCCAATCTGTCAAATTTCTTTGATAGATTTTCAACTTTAATACAAAATACCTGACAAGGTTCATGTTCAATTGGGAAAATTTGTCAGTCTTGGATAGTTTGACCTGCTGGCGTCTATACGAAATGTTATAAATATAATTTTACAATCGCGTTAGGATTGTGGAATAAAATATGGGATCGTTAATCATATGGGTAGACCATTTATGCGGGTAGGTAAAAGATGGTTTTAGAGTTTTAGGAATCCGATATGCCCCACCACTTCCGCAGACAGTGAACATACATGATATTACATTATTGATACAAAATCTAGCCTATATAGATACTGTTTCAAGATCTAATCTATCTCTGTGCCAAATTTCATTCCAATATGTTCAGTGGTTTAGGCGTGAATGCGTAAAAGATAGACAGATGAGTAAAGGCCTACGCAGACCGCAATATAGCAATGTATTGCTATATCGATACGTTTGAATGTCCATTGGTAAAAAAATAAATCCCTTGCATTGACGTCCCGGTAGGCCTTTACTTTATCATTAATAATGAATATTATTAATCTTTATTAATGTAAAGAAAGCAAATATTTTTGATAAAGGAAAAGCACCGTTCAATCTTGATACTAATCTAAGCATTTACTATGATAACATAGTCAATGCTTAGACTGTTACATTTTTCACATGGCCCTTAATGGCATTTAGTTTCTGCATGCATCGATTTTGTAAAATTTTCAGAAACACAACATCTGCGTTTGAATTTGGATAAAATAATATTTTCTTACCATTAGCCGTATTAAAATAAAAACCCGTTTGACGCAACGATGTAACATTATGAACGAACACAACAATCTTTGCTCGCGATTCCGGAAAATAGTGTCACTATTCTATTGGCAATAGACGATTTGCAAGCCGAGATCGGTTTCGGCCTCCAATTGGTTTTGTGTCACGTCTATCGAATATTCGAATTGGTTTTAACCTCACTATGAAATAACTTTCCATATTGCGTGTTTTTTTCTGTTATTGGCACATCGCTGTGGGCTTCCTATTCATAAGCTTTTTGCTTGAATAGTCGCTGAATTTTGCTGTTAAATTTACTGATGGGGAATTCTATTATATTTTATAGTGACCTGTTTGTGCTTTAAATTGGTTTTTAAATATTTTGTGAGTAACTGTATGCGATGAAGGTACGTAGGCACAGGTTGCATGTTCAGGTACCTATTATGTGATTGAGTATTGAGCAAAAGTAACCTACACCACATTATATGTAAATTTTCACATTATATGTTTCTGAATTCCTGAAATTACTATTTGCGAGTAGGAGATGCCGGTTTGGACAGAATTCTAGCTTTGACCTGCTGAATGCTGTTGACTATCCTGCTGAGTTTAACACCATTTTGTCTTTTTAATGTTCATTCATCTTATGTCATTAGTTATAACCTGAGTATGTACACAAAAGACAAATAAATAGGTATCATTTTCTATCTTATTTTACAATTTGACAAAAATAAAAAATCTTTTGTCCCAAAATTCATAAATTAAAATGACCTAAAATTTGTCAATTAAAGACAAAAAAAGGACATTATTATATTCATCAACCCTATTAATGGTGATTACTTGACGTTTTTCCATGAGCTTTATTATAATCTTTTGTTAGGGTTCCCACAAAATTTGGAAAATTTAAAATAATTAATAGCCATTCATTACTTGCGAACTATTGTATGCTCAACAATAGGTTGTCACATTGACAAGAAATAATTTATACTGCACCACTGTTCATGAATGCATGTACAATCGCGTTCAATGGTCATTATCAATTATTATTGTTCATAGGAAAACTCCGTTAGTTTTCCTATGAATAAAAATCAGAATTCAGACTCACTTGGACGGTCTTCTAGACTTAGTAGTCATGGGTTCAACTGTTAGGTATAGCAAAGCATTACATTTATACCAGATAAGAGTTTTGATTGATTTGTGCCCGGTTAATAACAATAGGCTTGCCCATTAATAGGCAAACCGTGGGTACTCTACCTAACGTTTCGGCAAGTACAAGCATGAGATATTAATGTTCTAATTTATGTTACTCTCAAATGATCCATATTATGAGTAAGTACTCTTAACATTTAGTATACAAAATGACAGAGAAGATCTGCTATAAAGCGCGAACATAAGTGATGACAGTTCCAGAGCTCTTAAATTGACGGTAAACAGAATCGTAGGCATGCGATAAAGGAGAAATTGCCCATAACAATGTGACACTAAGCCGTGCAAAACGGTTCAATGACAAATTTTAGTGCCTTTTTAGTACTTTGTAACGTTTAAGTTACTGTTTATTTTCTCTACGTATTATCTATTACCATGTTTGCCTGTTTATCAGCATCATTATAATAAGAGGCAGGTTTTGTTGTGAAGTTGATACTTGTTTTGATTATTTTGAATAGAATTGAAGAGAGTATGAAAACGAACAATTGACTATCGACTATCGATTTCAAGCACTTTTCAAGGGAAAAGCAATTCAACACTTATTAATTTCAAAACCATACCTTCTTTATTCGAAAGGAATACATTAATATGTGGAATTATCTTTTGAGACACTTTTACAAGTTTTTTTTTTTTACAAAGAAACGCTGAGACAAACGCAATGAACGGTTTCTTAAACTTCAGCCACTAGCGTAGATGCTATGCGAGAGTAACTATGTAAGGTATCTTCTAAAAAGGTGTTTTGACCCTTTAACCGACCGCGATAAGCGCAACTTAAAGTTGCAGATTGGTTGATCAGCGTAGTTATTATTTAGCCTGACAAGCCCTTCAAGTTAATTAAACGAACAAAATAAGAGCATTATGAAATCACAGGAGTAACTAAATACTCATCAAGAATGAAAAGCGAAATGCAACACTACCGTTAACTCCATTATATAAAGCTTAAAATTGAAAAGCTGGACGAAAAGGGTGTTTGCATTTTCGCAAATTGAAACACAGCCAAGTTCATTAAAGTTAATTTCCGTGAAACAAAATATCTGCACGGTGAGTGTTATGCAGAATTGCGACACTGAATAATGCACTAAAACTATTTAAATATGCATGGTGGTGCTGCCTGGACGCCTCCCGATATGTAATGTGACATAATGCGATCCCCGAATGCAATTAACCTAATTCCTTACTGTCGCACTCTCGTATATCACCTTTCAGATTACAGTTAGCTGCATACGGTCTACGAGATTTGTGGTCGAGTAATTGAATTAATGTTAGTGTAGTTTTTGGTTTTAACGTTATCTAGAGGGTTTGGTCATCATTTCACCAATCTGGCTTTTGTGGTTACAATTCTTCCTTTTCAGAGAAAATCGAAATAATATTAAAAATGAGTTTTAATTTCATAACGTTACATAGAATACCATCACGCCTGTATACTCTGGAGGATGAGGCAGAGGTGTACTGTTGCACAGTGTATACCCGCAGTACGCAGTACGTATGTTTCGGTTCCATGTATTATAGGACAAGTCATTAACTGGGTACAAATCCAAAATCCGAGCTGATAATGGCAATTTCATAGAAAAACCTGAAAACACTGCTCGATCTGAATTAAGGAGAATTTATAGGTCAGTTTTTTTTTAATTTTATTCTGGTGAGATGACGAGCACGCATAAGGGGTGGCTGATGATGGTAGTCTATAGACGCTAGTAACACCAGTAGTTATCATTCACGCGCTGTTATCTTGAGACTTCAAATTGTTAAATCTGTTGTACTTCGTAATTTCACAGGCTACATTGACCTTCAAACTCGAACATTAATAGTAATATTAGCACATTATTGCATAGAGGCTGAATTTTTGGTGATGCCGTGTTACCATCCCGAATTTTGCAGCATGAGCAGACCCGACCTACTTTTTATACTACTAAGGTGGCAAACAAGCACACGGCCCACCTGATGGTAAGTGGTTACCGTAGCCTTTAGACGCTTGTAATACCACGGGTATCACTTGCGCGTTGCCGACCCTGTGAAACGAAAGAGGAATAGTTGGTTTGGCAGTATAAAGGTCAAAGTCTCCCCACTGCTAACACAACGTTTCCTCGTGGAGCACTGGCAACCTTGCTCACCGTAAGAAACACAACACACAGCTCAAAGCAGTGTTATTTTACTTCGATTTTCTGCAAGGCGGAGGTACTACCCCAGTCGGGCAGCTCCAATTTGAGTGGAATTACTCCCACTATGCCCTACCTCTCTTAAGTAACCACTCCTCCTTGAATAATTTGACTAAACTTTAAGTAAAGGTCAGTCGGCTATCTATTAGTAACTCTGTATTAGCTTAACCTACCTACTACTTAATGAACAGCTTTGCAATTTCAACACGTATCTTCAGGTGGAAGCACCGATTGAGAGCCGCAGTTCTGCACACATTGAAGTTCTCAGCGCGATAGCGTTACTTAAGCTCGAGTAATTTACGCTTCGTGCGATTGGTGCATTTACACTGTCGCCTGCAGAATTATAATTTCATTTGTAATAAGCTGTATTGCGTTATAGGTGCATACGCTGGTTTTATATTTAATAATGAATCACAAATAGCTTAAATAGACAAATATTTAATTAGGAATAGAAAATATGCTGCTATCATTTTTCAAAAGTGACACAAGTCAAAATAATGTTCTGGGTTTGGAAGTTCTTTACGATTCTATATTAGGTATAACGCATTAAAAAACTAACTTGCTTTATAATATTTTGACTTGCGTCACTATTGTATTCAGTCAATGAAATATTTTTTCCATGCAAAACTAGCCAATATTGAGTGTAAACTCGGTTCGTAAAACAGCTGAGCGACTATAAAATGATGATAAGCTGTCGAGCATTATTATATTTTTTTACAATAATAAACAACCGTGACATACTTACGCAACCCTAGTGATCGAATAAAAACGTTTCAAGACCTGACATCGTTAGCACGACGCTTGAACCTAGTAAACTACTTTACCCCACCGTTTTTACAATTGTGTGAATGAAACTAAAACTAGGGCACGCAATATTTCTATAGCACGGTGCGTGGAGTACACTCCTGCGCTCTCACCTTGTAGTAACGATCCTCTATTAAGAACGGAAGGGGATGACAAGCACTCCTCCAAAGCGAGAATGTTTTGCTGTTTTATAGTAAAGCTGAGAACTTGGATGTTTTATCACGTGTACTCGCGGCTTTATGTCAATGTGGACGTTGTTATTGAAACGAGTGTTAGGCATATTACACATATTTGTGTTTATTCTTAGACTTTTACATTTGACATGTATTTGGAAAAATAAGGACTGCTTGGGTTTCTTTTTTACGCGAAAAATGGAGAGGTACTTCACTGTTTTGTAGAGTAAATAACAACGTAGAATGTTTTATATATTTTTTGTGAAATTACAGAGTGAGAGCAATGTTGAACAAAAGATTGTTACAATTCAATAATTATTAAATATGCGTATGCAGCCAATTCTTAAATGAACCTAATCCTTCTTTAGCATTACATAAATTCCATCTGTCTATTCTATTTCTTGGCAAAATTTTGTTCAATCACAAGCTCTTTAATTTTCACAGCCATCTTCAGTAGGTTTAAGAGCATCATACTTATTTGTATTATAATGTTTCAGTTCACATATCTTCAGACGAACCGCATAATTTCTCAATGTATTTATTGCCGTTACCTACATTGTTATAAAACGTCTGTTTGGGCCGATAGCGTTAAATTGTTTGCCCTTGTCAAATGCGAGCAATGGGCGTAAATGTTTGACAACGCATTACATTGGAAAGTTTCGTGTATGGAAATAAAAATATTCATGCAGCTTTTACGAAGACTTTTTTGGGTAAATGTTGTTTACCCTAAAAAAGATTAAGAGGATAATGTAGCAGACACACCTGCATTTCTCTTATTGTTTATAGAATCAGACAGATACACTACTAACGATAACTTTTTCATTAAAGTGCAATAAAGAGTAATGAGCCATCAGTCCGGTTATCCTACGAGCACCTACTATGACAATATTGTTGGTGGTAGTCGAAGAATTCGAAAAATCCCTGACAAGCAAGTCTTTCATCAAGATATATTTGCCGTGACCTGGTGTCGCACCGTGGCGCGTTCTAAGTCACCAATACTGCGCTCACTGTCTGCTCTAAACGCTCTCCTGTGCGCCAATCCTAATTGTAACTTGTTTGCGGATGGATGGCTGTTTATACTGTCGAAGTTTCTGCGTTTTTGTGGGAAGTATGTAGAATTGTGTTTCTATTTATTTTAGTAATATTTAGTATAAGGTTTTATATATATCTTCAATTATTATAATTGGACTGTTCAGTTTTAACTGAAGTAAATAAATCAGTAGATATTACCCAGAAATTGACTTGCGGATTAATGGCAGTTGTTTCCTGTAAAATACTGATATTCAGCCGCATCTGTGAAACCCACCCCAGCATAGTTGGAAAAAGGCTAGGAGGATAACGCAGGAGCAATAAACCATGCCTGCTAAAGACACGATTTTGGAACTTAATCTTGGTCTCAATGCACTCACATAACTCTACATCCCTCATAACACCAAATCATATTATCGTAATATTTTTAGGACGGGGATAAATATGCGAGGGATTAGAAAATATTACTGTCATATTTTCGAACGCACCCTAATAATTAAGCGTACCGAAGCATCTTTCAAAAGAAGACTGTCATTTATTTAACGTGTAGTGTCATTATGTAATATTGTATTTAGGGTTACAATTTATCAACTTTACGATTAATGTTTGATATAATTATTATGGATTACAATTAAAAAAGCTATACTACTAAAACCTTATAGAATAATGTGACGCATATGTCAGCGAAGTAAAACGGAAAACTGTCTTAACTCGAAAATTTAAGGCTACCTAAAATCCCGAGCAAAATCGAATTTTGTGAAGTAACTAACTTGGGCGAGACAAAAACAAAGTTTAAAAAATACAACAACAATTTGTCACAATACGTAACGTTTAACAAAAACAAAAACGAATCAAAGTCCTAAAATATACATTTTAAAATTGACACAATACGAATTTCCAGTATAAATTAAGTTAGACAACCTTTGGGTAGCAAGCGCTTAACAAGAGCCTGTTAACACAATGTCTCAACACAGCTCAATGAAACGATTATAAACAAAATAAAATGAGTTTCATTACTAGACAACGTGAAAAATATGAGAGAAGGGTTTTAATGTAATTAGTTTCACGTCAGTCCGTTTTGTGTTTAATTATTGCACACATTTATTTGCACATTAGGTTAACGGCAAAAACGGGTCCCTCTTTTAAAATAAATTGTCTGTGTTGTTAGCTGGACTTTACGGTTACTATGACATTAGTATATGCGACAGTTACAATCTAAAACAAATCCATTGCCCCTTTTCTATAACGCGATAATAAAGAAATCGATGTTAACCCGCAATGGATAATGTTAATAGAAGTAGGGTAATAGTGTCGTGTTTTTTATAGTAGCTGGTAAGGGACTTGATGCCCTAACAATTTGTAACATGTATCGTTACTTGCGTTGTATATTTTAGGGAAAACAAAGAAACTCAGACCATTGTCCGAATTCTTATCTGTAAGGTAGTAAGTAATCTGGTTACGGAAAGTCAACGGAAAAATCAGTGAAAAGGCTCCGATAAGGAGAAATACTGAATTCTTGTTATTTTGCTTACTTCGCATTTTATCGAGTTTATTGGAGTTGTGTCGAGTGCTTTTTGGAGTATTTTTTTGTTGATAATCAATATTTTTTTAAACATTTGCCTACACTAAGATTTTCTCCTGTATCTTCAGTATCTTGGGGTGCGTTTACAAAAATATTTATCACATTCAATCAGACCCGGAGTAACAAACCGTAGGCCATACAAATATTTATTCCGTCCGAAAATCGAAGCCCCGACCAGTGTAGTAGAAGTTGAACACCATTTACTTAGCCGCTTCACCACTCGTGTCTTCGTAGGGCATGATCGTGCACCAATTCTGAACTCCTTGAAGAGTACAGGCGTGAAGGTATAATTATATCGACTTGGCAGTTCAATAGTCATATCACAAGGCTATCATCGCACCTTGAAATTGGATCCCAGCCATGCACCTTTTCTTTGTCATAATATATTTTATTAATTCATTATAACTCGCTTAAACGGTGAAGGATAACATCGTGAGAACGGTTTTCTCACGATGCCTGACAGATTTGCTCGACGGCGTGTGAAATCTACTAAACCGCATTACGCCAGCGTAGTGGACTATAGCTTAACTCCTCTCATTCTTACAGGAGACCCGTGCCTAGCAGTAACAGTAAATGGGTTCATAATGATCATGACCAGTGTGGAAAAAAAAAACAGTAAGTAGAGTTTCAAAATATTTTCATGTTGCGAATGATGCACTATGATGAAAAAAGAGTTACTCATCTACTCCTGTTCAATTGGCACTAGAAAAACAAAACGGGCAAGAAATAAACTAAAAATAAATTTCCATTGAAAATGCTAAAGTGCTCTTGAAAACTGTATTTGATATTTTGATGTAGCTATCGTACAAAATTTGCTGAATACAAAAAACTTTTCGAAATCAATTCATAAAACTGTTTCCCGTTTCTATTTTATTAGTCCCCAATTAAAAGCCAATTCGTCTATAAAATAATTTTTCATATTCATCAAAAACGATTTTATAAACTAATTGGTTATGTAGGTATCGTTAAAATAATATTATTTTCGCACCATGAGTTCGATATTGTTCAACTTGCTAGAGACGTTATGAAAACAATATTCTTGGAAACTGTGATTTGAACCGGTTCAAAGAAAAATAAGTTTTCCAAGTAACTGTGATTAAACGGTTTATGATTGGATTCGTTATATAAATTATTATTTTGATGCCTGTTTGCCAACCCTAGAAATACGAGTAGCAAATTAATAAAATAATTATTCTTGGAAAACTTTTGTTGTGAAATTGTAATAAGTGGCGTTTTCAGACGTAAAAAAGGTCTTAATTTTCTTATTTATTCTACTAAAGTTATATAATGACGGCCTTGCGACTCAGGAATAACTACTAGCTGATCAATCATCCTCCAAGTTTAGTGGTAGTCACAAGCCTGATATCTCCAACTGACATCTATTAATTTCACCAATATTTTTTACTGCAATTGAGTCCTGAATTCCGAATAGTTTGTCAATGGTCCGCTGAATTCAACAAAAATACTTTGATAGGTACCACCAATAAGTATGCCATCATACGTCGCGTGTTATAATTAATTGTCCCTGCCTTCACCCCATATGACCTTCTCGTTCACTTTTATGCTTTTATTTAGGAAATATGATACGTTCATAACAACAATATCATCCAACAATTCTTTTGGGAGCTATGAAATGTCCGCTTCGTGATTGTTTTATTTGGTGCCACAAATCCCTATTTTTGGGCAACGCCAGATTTCAGCTAAAAATGATTTGTCATTTTAAAAATTCAAGTCATATTCATCATATTGGTTTTTAGAATATGTAACAAAGTACATTTTAGAACAAATTGGACGGTGAATTTTTGACTAGAATTAATATTTTCAAATCACGATGCAGTATATTCCAATTTTAAATAGTGGTGCAAAAAGTGTTAGATACTAAGTTTTATTATCTTTTTTTATTTGTTTTACTATCTGCATCATTGGAAAGGACAAATAATTATATCCCGTACTTAGAGGTGTTTGGAGACTATTATCCCGTATCTACTACGATACATGCAATATGGTAGATTACAGATCCTTTACATTCTAAAATAAGACCTTACACAACACTGATAGACTATGGGCATTTTATGATTCATATTTTACGTAGATTTAAAGTACAATATTGTGCAAAATACAGACACTTGTGTACTTCATGTTTTCGATTCGCTTCATGATTCGATCACTTAGATTAACTACCTCATTAGTCTAGCGGTCGTAAGAGTAACTACTACGCTAGAGATCCTGAGTTAGACTCCTGGGTCGAGCAAAGTGAGAGTTATTCTATAAAAATCTCAATAGAAGCTCAGAGTTTCGAGTTGTGTGGTTAATGGCAATAGGCTCGCCCCCTATTACAGAGGACTTAAACCCTTCGGGGATGGTATGTTGTGTTTTATCATTTAGGTCAAATTAACGACTCAATAATGAAAGTGAAAGTTTCTAATAATAGCGTATTACTCAACTCCATAAATTTTCTCCTTAATACTTTGACAGATAATTCAGACATTCTATACGTGTTCTAACCAACTTGATTAATCCATTAATGCTTTAAGATCAATATGCTTCACCCAAAATTATATAAGATGAGATATTGACCCCCATATTGTAAAGGAGTCTTTAGCTAAAAGACTTAGTGGATAACGTTTCTAGTGCCATGCCGTCTCACTTTATTAGCACCAAAATGACAGAGAGAGAAACTGCTTCATTAGCCTAGTGGTCATAAGCATGACTGCTACGCTTGAGGTCCTAGATTTGATTCCCATTCCGAGCAAATTACTATTGGGTTTTTCTAGCAGCTCTGAGTTTGAATTTATGCCCTTTAATGGCAGTAGGCTCGCTCCCCACTACATTGGATCGAAACATACCGACGAACTGTGGGTGTACTTTAGTACACCTTTTTTTTATACAACGCTAAGGTGGCAAACAAATATACAGCCCACCTGATGGTTAGCGGTTACAGTAGCCTATAGATGCTTGAAACACAAAGGGTACTTGCGCGTTGCCGACCCTGTAAAAAGAAAGAGGAATAGTTGGGTTGGCAGTATAAGGGTCAAAGTCCCGCCCACTGCCAACACAAATTTTTTTCGCGGACCATACTTTGCTCACCGTAAGGAACACAACACAGCTCAAAGCAGTGTTATTTCACTTCGATTTTCTGCAAGCTGATGGTACTTTCCCAGTCGGGCCGCTAAAATTTGAGTGGAATTACTCCCACTATGCCCTACCTCTCTTAACACATATGTATGACAAAGAGAGGTATATATTTTAAAGTATCATTAGTTAACAAAGGTTTATTAAACATTTTCGAATAGGGTTATCAATCGTGCCTTTGCGTCCGACCGAAGTTCCTATGAAATTATTGACTCTAATCGATGTAAACTTTACGACAGTTCGGTACTGTAGTAACCCTATGGAATTTAATCAGTCGTCTAAGATATTGGTTCTCGATTCGATATTAATCACTTCGCAATTCGGTAACTTCGCAAGCTTACTCTTTGACACTTTGGACTCACACATGTTCTTTATAGCTTTATATCCAATATCTATTTATAAGTACAGCCACTGTGTAACCTATATAACATATGACAATAATATACTTTCTTTTTATTGGTTACCGTGAAGGTTATATTTTCCTCATAGGATAAAGAAATCACGGATCTCAGGATAAGAGGGCTATAGTCCACCACGCTAGCCTAATGCAGGTCGACAGACTTCACAAGCCTTCGAGAAAGTCTCTCAGGCATGCAGGTTTCCTCATGATGTTTTCGTCCACCGTTTAAACGAGTGATAATGAATAATTTTGAAAAGTTTGAGGTGCGTGCCTTGGATTCGAGACCTTTGACTTACCAGTCTAATCAGATGCAGCTGAATATCAGTATTTTACACAAAGGGATTGCTATCAGACATTAGCAACCCAATTTTTGAGCAATACAGATATCCTGAGGATAGACTAGTTATCAGGTTTTTCTAGAAAATACTACTACTTCCGCTTTTATTATGTGGGTTTTGTACTATTTAAAGAAGTATCCGTTTTTTATAACCACTACATTACTCCAGCACACGAATACATAATTCTACCTCACTTAATTTGCCCAGTGATTCAAAAACAACATCATTAGGATGGTTCATTTGCCTCCATGATTGCTGTTTTCCACTTCGTGTTGACTCATTAAGATTTTATAATAAGTTTTACCAAATAATGATGGTAGGGACGGTAGAGTTCATTTTGACCAAGCAACTGGACGTATTTTTGAGGATATTTTTTTTTTGTTCGTCAACGAAATGTAGGTGTACTATTGTACACCTACACTTCAGCCGGTATGTTTAGGTCCCATGTAATAGGGAGCGAACCTTTTACCATTTAATAATTAACTAGCAATTCTTCTTCTTAGTCGGGCACTCTTGTCAGAGTGGTCGTGGTAATAACGATGGTGTATTCGCTAGGTTCTCGACGGTATCGTTCTGTCCTCTGTGCGCCGTGGCTTTTGAAATACTTTATTTCAACTAGCAATTGTCATTTTAAAAATTATTTATTTCAACTAGCAATTGTAATTTCAAAAGTTATTGTGTAGCTACAAAAGTTCCTACACTATTACAGAAGAAGAAACAAAATAAAAACTGAAACACGTTACCTCTTAAAAGATAATAACATTCTGAGTGAAACGAATAACATCTACAAAGTGCCTTCAATTAAGCTCGAATATACAACGCCACATTTACCAGCAACGAGCATAAAATAAATTGAAAGATACGCAACTCGTGTACTACGTATTAGCTAGTACTGAACCCTGTTAATTGTATTCCGGAACTTCGAACATGCTAATTGTCTTCCACTGTTAAAGATTTTAGAAAGAAAAAATGAAAAAGATATTTATTTATCTTTTGTGTACACGCTCCGTTATCATCATCAACCCATATAACTACTGTCCCACTGCTGGGCACTGGTCTCCTCCCATATTGAGAGAGATTAGGCTATAGTCCACCACGCTCGCCTAGTATGGGTTGGCAGACTTCACAAACCGTCGAGAAAAATCTCTAAGGTATGCAGGTTTCCTCACGATGTTTTCCTTCACCGTTTAAGCGAGTGATAATCAATTACATGAATTCTAAAAGTCAGAGGTGCGTGCCTTGAGTTCGAACTCGAGACCTTCGACTTGGCAGTCCAATGGTCATACCAATAGGCTATCACTGCTTTTTTGCAGTTTGTTGCAAACAACGCTCCGTTATAAGTAATATTAATTAAATAAATGAATATTCAACACACAAAATGATTTTGGACAGCATAATGGTCAATAGCATTGAGCATGTCATCGACTGGTATTCTGCCCAAGCCGGTCACACAGTTAAATCTACAATACATGCACCCTCCTACTCGCAAACAGTAATTTCAGAAATTCAGAAACAGTAATTCAATACTGACAACATTCCCAGTTAACACTTTTCATTTTTGGCTACATTTTTAGATGATCATCCGGCGCACTCTGTGCAGTCTGGATTGCATCGCATTATTGTTAAGCTATGGCTGATAAGATAGATAAATTAAATAAAAACCTCGAAGCTACAACTGCTTGTATTTCTATTTCTTTTTCTGCTATCTATTTCTGTGTCTTCTCTTTTTTCATTGACCTATTCAATTATATTCAAGAAGACACAGAAATAGATAGATTTAGTAGAGATAGAGATACGTATTGTAAAATGTGAAAGTGTATTTAAATCATTTTACAAATAAAAGCTGAAACCTATTGTCTAGTAAAAGACAATAAAATTAGAGTAGAAACAGAAATATATACACTTAGTGTACAGAATAAAACAAATAACATATACAATGTACCCCTCAATTAAGCTAGAAAATTCTCTAGTAACGAACAGAAATAAATTGAAACAAACGTAACAAGCAAAACATTCGTGTTGGTACTAACTAGAACTGAACCCTAATCATTGTAGTCCGGAACTTCGGACATGGTAACTGGCCGGAACACTCAAATACATTATGTGGACGTTATGACCGTCTAGTTGGCTGTTTGTATGGGAATTTAAATACTTGTGTTGCTTGGAGTTAATTATTGTGTTGATGTTTAGTGTTTCCAGTTTTGTTGTGTTTGCTAGGTGTAGTGTAGAGCTATTCTGTTTATTTTCTAGTTGTAGCTCCTTAATATTATTATTACTGTTTATTATAATTAAAAGCAATTCAAGGTAGAATATCTCCAATTTTTTTACTGAGTTCTTAATTAATAAGTTCATAGTTGGCATTACATTTCAAACAAACACAAACCACATTTTCATAATTATTATTTCCATTACATTCTACAATTCTAAAATACAATACATCCATGTCTTTATCGCGTTATCAGTAGTATAAAAACTACATATTTGTGTTCTTACACAAATATGTAGTTGTCTGACATCTGATGTTTTACACAAATTTAAGATCAATCATTCTAACAGGAATGATGTAAACCCAATTATCTTTAGTTAGTCTTTGTATAAGTACTATGTATAATAATGTTTGTGTGGTTAGCTTAAAAATTGGATTTCTGACATAATAGAAACCACGAGTAGTAATATCAATTTACTCTGAAGGTCAATTTTCATAATAAATTGACATTACTACTGAAGGTCATCCTTCAGAATAAATAGAAATTACTACTCGTAATTCCTATTTATGTCAGAATTCCAATGCTTAAGCTAACAACACAAACATTTTAGTCCTATACAAAGACTTAAGAGATTACAAATCTTAAAACAGTTACAACCGCGGATATCTGCTTAAACGCTCAACCTTCAAAAGTCCTTGAAAGTGAAATCATAACAAGAGATAGGAGAATAATGTATACACATAAAATTAATTCACACCTAACCCCATTCAGGCAGAGATAAGAAACTTCTAAGGTTATATTAAATTCCATCCAAAAGAAACTTCTTCAAGATAAGGGTGGTACGTAATTTCATTTGCGCCGTTTAAAACTTTAACTTCGAAGAGTCTGATTAAATTTTTAACAATATCTTTAATTTATAGATGTTGAGGAAAGTTTTATTGCAAGACTTTAGGGTGTGCATTTCTATCATTTTATATTTTGAGTTTAGGAAGGATCTCATCTCTCATCTGCAAGTAACTTTAGTCATGATGGTAAAATTTGGTGTAGGTAATTTGCATCTTGTGATGGGTAACTTTGATTTATTTTAATATCTAAGTTGTGTAATGTATGTATGTATGTAAAACCGAAATGTAACTGTTGACCAGTTACATTTCGGTTCAAGTTTCATAATATTCAATGTTAGGTTGTGATCAGGTTGACTGATTTCGATTTTCCCTTGGTCATAATTTTATTTCTGTGAAGTGACAGAATTAGCTGTTTAGAAAGAAAAAAAAAATTATTTCTGACTCGCACAGAACACAGATTGAGAATTTGATTCTGATTGATCATTTCGAACTCAAGATGAATATTTTCCAAAACTGTTTAGTACACTCTTCAGTTTACTATGCATCTAGCTTTATTCAATATCCATAAAACTAGTGACCCCGCACAATATAAACACAAACCAAAATTCGTTCATAGTAATGGGTAAACAGATGTTGCTCCCTAAGGGTCCGCCCATTTGGGGGTCCGTTGAAAAGCCGGAAAAGCACTAATCCATCACAAAGAGTTACGACGTCCTAGCCGTTATATACGATCGTGGGTCCCACGCGATGGAACGCTCATATTGGAGCCGTTTGTATCGAAGAGGCACTGGGTGAGTTAATACTTTTTGGTCAGTTGACTGAATTGTATCTCTAAAAATATATCCAAGCATTTGGACTCGTATATTTAAGTTATTTAAGATCTTTTGTGTTGGATTTCTTGTAAGTCGAATCAATAGTGAATATAATAAAATATTAGGATGTATATCATATTTTGACAGCTTTAGCAAACAAAATTACAATACTCAAATAAAATTTGTATCGAAAAAAAAACCTCTTCTTAAATATTTTCTCTCTCCATCTATGAAAGCTTACAAAAAATATTTAAAAATTTGTCTTTGAAAATTTCCATAAATTGTATTGATTTAAAAAATTTCGAAACGTGAACGAGAACAAAACAAAAAAGTTTCAAAGTACAAAACGGAACAAAGTGCGACGTAATGTTGTTTACGTAAAGAAAGAAGTTGCGATCGGGACGCGGAACGGAACAAAAGTTGTGCGTCTGTGGTGTGAACGCAAACAAACATCCCATCTAATTACAAGACACCCATAATATCTTGCTGTGCGCCTTGCAAATTAAATGTCAACAATGTCAAATTCTGATCCGTTTTATGCCACGTGGTTGGTTTATTCAAAATAGCTTAATGATTAACGCAATTAGTTATAATTTTTATACTGAAAAATTAATTCAAATTGATCAGGTATAATGTCTTCGAAACTGAAACAGAAGAACTTGAAAATATTTAAAATAGAATTTAAGTCTAGTTTCAGTGTCATAAATGTAACAAATGTCATCTTTCAATGTCATTTCAATCTAATTGTCAAATGGAATACCACAACATGGTATTCCATTTGACATTTTCCAGACAGACCAGATCGGAACTATATTTTTAATATTTTATATGTACCAGAAATAATTATTCTGATGATCAGAATTCGATCCACAAATGGGTTTGATTTGGTGGTATCTCTTTCTATTTATAAAAGTAAGCGCGTCAAAAGAAAATGCCACGAAAATTTATATTCTTTTGGCATTCTCTTGTTAAGACTGTTTATTTTTTTTTATTTCACTTGTTAACTTTTTATTCTCTTTGTGATTGCTAGAGGCCGTTTCCTAAGAGGCTTTAAAATCTTTCCCAATACCTATCCACAGCTAAAACTTTCTTTTATATCTGAATAAAAGGTCTCTGTATTTTATTTAGATTTTATTTTTCCCAACTCGATTTTTAGTTCGGCTAGAAGAGTCTTTTCTCTTTTGTGTTTTTCTACGTAAATAAATTTTCCAATAAAGACATTAGAACTAAAGCCTCTCAAGGGTGTTATAGGTACACTTTTTATTTAATATTATAAATAGGTTTTGTTACGTCGGTAATAAGGCCTTTATTTAGACTGACTACAGACAATTACTCTTCCTAACAGCACAGCAATTACATCGCATAAAACATGAAACTTTTCACATAATTTCTCGGCCCAGGTATCGTAATACTTGTTAACAAAGTATGAAAGTGTCAAACTATCGTACCAAATTGTTTTGCTACATTGTCCCGCTGGAACGGCGTTTCATAACGTCCCATAAACTTGAACGTTAAACTAAGGCTGCGATATGTGTGAAGCGACTAGCGAGGATTACAGCGGAATATTAAAGTTATTATTTCATTAACATCCATGGTAGTAACGATCATGGTAAAGGGCAAAGAACTCCCTTTCCACCTTGCATTATTTCTGATGGATAGCTTTCTGCATCCACACCTTGCAGTATGCGTGAAGTTCGTTCCGCCATCTCATTCTGCGTCTGCCACAATGACCTTTGTGATTCTTTGGTATCCAGTTAATAAAAATAACATCACGCCTGCATTCCCAGAAAGGTTAGGCAAAGGCGAGCCACAGTTCTCCGATATGTTTAAGTCCTATGTAATAGGGAGCAAGCTTATTGCCTTGGGCACAAATCCAAACTCTGAGCTGCTGCTGAGAATTTCATAGAAAAACCCAATAACACTACTCGACCCGGGAACCAGCACCTCCCGCAAAGCAGTCACCTACCACTAGCATCAACGAAGCAGTGGAAAATAATAGATATAAAACATTTAGGAAGAATACATAGCTTCCTCTCCGCATTTTGGGAAGAAATACATGTTCTAAAAGTCAACAAACTGGGTGGTGGGATCTAATAATGCGCCTGACCACTGACACCTACCAAACAATTTACCAACTAATCATCATCAGCCTATATTATTCCACTGCTGGACGTAGGTCTCCCTTAATGTGCGCCATTTCACCCTGTCCTCGCCTTTTCGCATCCAACTCCTACCAGCAGCCTTTCGCAAATCATCTTGCCGGAGATTATCCTACACACTACGTATGCCGAATCGTGGTCTCCACTTGACAACACCAACCACACACCAACTAATCATTCAAATAGATTTTTTATAAATTCTCATAGATCTGAGGACTGATTATAGTGGGTTGATAAAATATATTAGTACCAGACAATGCTTCTTTGGTAACTAAAGATGGATAAATGACATCTCACCTGCCAGATGACCAGAGTAATGAACTTTGAGGTAAAAGAGCAAGTCTTAGCCGGGCTTATAGTCTTTATCATCAGCCCATTTACTATCCTTTATATATATACTTTTACAAGCCTAATCTAACAATAAGAGGCGAAGTGTGCGAAGTTTCGACAATGGCTAATATTGGTGTCACAGTAGACATAGGGAATAGCATTGTGTTGTCTCTACTTATTTCGGCATACGACAGCAAAATAATTTCTTGGCGGCAAGTAACTCTAGCAAAAGCCACAACTTAGAAGAATATGTTTCACCACAGAGAAGAATACATAGAACAAAAACACATCCGGCTTTTTTACCATGTCAGCAACCTAAAGGACCCGTCACGTGCTCTCCGAAGTGTCGCCAACAGAGCATGCAATTAGCCGACGTTTTGTGCAAATAATTATGCTCAGAGTATTTCGGTACTCGGTTTGCACCTCTTAATTCACAACAAGCAGGTATCGTGTGAATTTTCTACCCTCGTTACTAACTTGTGGGACAGATTAAGTCGTCTGGGAATGTCGGGTGAACGAACATGTCGGCTGGCTTATTTTTCTTCTTCTGTCTAATAAAGGAGTAATGTATCAAGTCAAACAAATTAGAAAAATAAAGGGAGAGATTTATATCTGTCAATTAAGTTCTAGAAAATTCCTGAGAAAACAATCCGTCTGTGATGTGACTATTCGATTAAATTGAAAGCTGTGCAAAAAGGTTGGTTTGTTTGTTTATTGAAATGGAGTTTTTTTAAATGTAATGTTTGGATTGGATTATTCTGCGTTCGTTGACTTTAGTGTATCAGAAATAACATCAGTGCTAAAATAACATAAAAGAAGATTGAGTTTGCATAATGCTCCTAGACAATTTGGTACGTTCGAGTTTTACCATTAGATTGAAAATAAAGTTAATAAGCTAAACAATTTCAGTCTATTTAATCAAATAAAAGCATCGATGAGTTTTTTCAAATTGCTGCTTAACATGCACAAAATAGTTCTTGCTTTAGTTTTTGTGCGTGTAAATCAGCTACAGTTATAACTTCATCTATTGTATTGGCAGTTGTAAACTACAAAACTATAGATCATGCCATATTATTAGAAAGTAAAGTTGTTGATAGCGGCTAACTGACCAGCAGAGCGAATAAGGCCTCTTTAGATGAATCTTAATAGGTTTCACATAACAATGTTGCTGAAGTCTGCAATAAGTTATAAATTTATATGAATTGTTTTAGAAAAATTGCATCTGCAAAGAGGTGGGATAAAACGGCCACATTAAGGTCGTTTTATCATACCAGATGTTTAAGGTAACAAAAAAAATATTCAGTATTTTTTATCGTATTACCATTTTTTGATGAGGAGAACCGAAAATCGGGCTACTAGGAGAGCCTAGTGAACGCCACAGAGCCTGATTTTCGGCGATCTACTAGGCGTAGGCTTCTGCCGAATATAAGATAACGATGGAAGTGTTTTCTAAAGTATTATTTAAATAAGTTGGTGAAATCTGTGCATAAAATTCGGATCAAACCGGAAAACGCAACGTCAAATTGAGCCCGCAGTATTTTTTTTATTATATAATATTTATAACTGTAAATGATATAGTATTTTTTATTTTGACGTTTATATTCGAGTTACATCTACCTCTATTATAAAACCGTGTTCCTGTCATGTCACCTCCGTGGTCCTTTGCTGACGAAGCAGCTATGGCATAAAGAGCAGCTCTATAAAGTCACCTGCATCCTCCGCTTTGTGAATGATCGATGTCAAAGATTACTTTGTGATGCTGTAGCGGTCCTTCTTTCACTTAAACTAGTTAGCCTGGGGCTAAAGTGTTGTATTACACGAACATAGGAACACGCAAGCACCTTTAAGTGGTGTATGGAAGTATGTTGCTAGGTTATTTAGCAAGTAAGGTGACGCAAGAAATAATTTAGTATTCTGGAACCCGTTTTCCACTTAGGAAGATGTGTGTTATTGTGTTAAAAATATAAGAAAAATTCAATAAACAACAATATAACTTTTTATGCACAGTTAAAAAATATACTACTGATTAGTTCTTATTGATGATTAAGTATAACAACATGATTGAAGAATGTCATTGAAGATGATGAATTTAAAAATTAAATAAATGTTCCTGTCTCCGACTGCCTCATAGAACAAAGTGGCAGTCGTGGTACAAGCTGTGACTGCTGAATATGAGTTTATATTACTCTCTTTCTCTGTCTCTCTTCTCAACCTTCAGTCTCTTCCCAACTGGTTATATCTATGGAACCTAAAACATACCGACTGTGAGTGTATCAACATCAGTACAGTTCTACCTAACCCTTCGGAAATTATAAGCGTGATGGTATGAGTGTAATTATGAAATAAATAAATAGTTTTAATGTCTATAACCTAAGT
The DNA here is from genome assembly GCA_964056405.1 of Acronicta alni. Taxonomy (NCBI): domain Eukaryota; kingdom Metazoa; phylum Arthropoda; class Insecta; order Lepidoptera; family Noctuidae; genus Acronicta; species Acronicta alni. Next base: position 5,758,696 of record OZ043927.1, on the reverse strand, counting down.
CTATAAAAATAAATCTAAAGTCTATAAACCATAACCAAAACAAAACAAGATTCACAATCCTGCAATCAAAACCCGGAATTATCATACCTTTATTTCAAAACAAACAATGAACAAAGAAGGGCTTATTAAACCGTGAAACATGTTCACAAAACGTAACAAAATGGAATGAATCAATGTACAAACAAAGCGCGCATTCCATCGCGATCATTGTCAAAATGGCGCGTTGTCTAGACGGATTGTAGACGAAATATGGACGGTTTATTCTGAGGCTCGATGCAAAACAATATTGTTTAAAGAAATATTGTTTAGACTCAATAAGTCTTTATGTATCAATTCCTTTTTTTATCTAAAATATAAATAATAAAGAAATACTAACCATAATAAATAAATAAAAAATAGCACCAAGGACAATTTTTGTACCTTATGAAGACACGATTATAATGTATCACAGAAATGTATTCTTAAAAATCCAATGCATCACCTACTTTTTAAAAAGTTGCTGATTTAGTTACCTACCAATATTTTATATAATCATTAATTTAACTTTAATTCCGCATTTGCAGTGTCCACAGTAATTATAATCAATCCTATTATTATTATCTAATGTTTATTAATTCAGTGCAAATTTTGCGTTATGCAATTTTCGGCTTCTGGGCGTAAAGACCTGGTATCGGTTTCAAGGTCATAAACCTCTACACACCCAAAATAATAATTTCTCCGTACACACAATATTATAACTCCAAAATGAGAATCCTGGTCAGCATGAGGGTTTCATCTGGAGCGGATGACCAAGCTCTACCAAACCAAGCCTAATGCTGACCACGATCCTCAGACATGAGAAACCGATCCCAGAGAGAGTGTCCAAACTACCTAAAGTTCCTCGTCAGTCCTCATAACCCTCTCGCCTGCAGTCGGGCAGTGGTGGGCGGAGCAGTGATAGCCGGCAACTGTTTACTTTGTACAGCACCGCGCCCCTAATGGATCACAGTCTTATCTATTCACTGCAGTGCGCTATGGAACCACTGGGCGAAATTAGTGGATATTTTTTGGGTGGTACAATAGGCATCTGTATGGCAACTTACAGTCATGAAGTTTTGGAACGAAGTTCCTTATCGCGCGTTGTGAAAGGGGGCTAGACGGAAAAAATTCTTACGAAAAAGTTGTCACGACACTTTTTTCGGAATTCAAATATTGTTGACAAGCATTCAAATATTATTGAGTGAATGACAATATTTGAATTTCGCGCGTTGTGAATTGTTGAGTGTATACAGGTTTTTTTATTTTTTATTATTAAATTTTAATGAAAGGAACTTCGTTCCATCCGGGTGTCCCTTGACACCTCTCAAGTTTTTTATTTTTATCATGGAAGACCAACAGCTATTAACAAATACATACGATGTAATATTACAATAATTTAACAGGCAGCCATTAACAGGTGGTCGCGTAGACTTTGTGTACCTTGAAGTGTGTGGATGCATTATTACAAAAAATATAATCATCACTTATTTATGTCTATGCTCAAACTCAAATATGTGGTTTTTGAGAAAATAAATCTAAGCTTAGTGCCCGTCTCACTGCTTGCATACTAGTCTCAAATATCAAAGTTAGTCTCAAAGTTATTAAACTGCTTACATTTTTTATTAATTGTACTGCTCGCTCGCCACAAGAATGTATTCTGGTAATACTGGCAATAGTGTTTAAAGATTTTCTTATTTTGCTTCTGTTGTGATTGATAGCTATTTTGTTCTCCTTGCTATTGTTAGTTCCAATTTTACATTACTCCTGGGGGGCTATAATTTTGTTATCAGCTGATCTCACTTGCCATTAATTGTGACCACGACAAAGGCCGCTACATTTTAAAAAGAATGCTGATTAAATAAATGAATATTTAGGACTTTTAAACAGCACCATCTATTACCAAACTAAACAGAGCTTATACTTATGAGTACTATAAATGGATTTTTTACTTAAAACCTACTATATTTTGTAAATACATACTTATATTACATTAAAAAACAAACGCATAAGTACATCATATAAATATTCCTAACACGTATGATCTTATTGATTAAATACAAAGGATAAACTACACATTATCATTTCCACTAAAACGCTGATTTTAATTTAATTAAAAAAATTACGAAAATAAAACTGTCGCGGGACCCTGCTGCGAATTTGATAAAAAGAGGAATCATTGGAAACAAAGATAGCCAACTTGAAAAGACGGCTCAACAATGGACGAATTAGTAACAATGATGCCGGGTAAACGTGGACTTTTCAAAAAGAATAATTAATTGAAGCGTTAATTTTCCATCCATTCTATTACATTATGGAGGTACATTTCGGAATACATTGTACGCCTCACTCGCTTATTGTTATCAAAAGGAAACGTAATGAACTGATTTCATTAGTGTCTGTGGTTTATAATGAGCTATGAAAAAATTACACAGTGTAAGACAGATTGAACAACTCAATTTGTTGAATAATTTTACGACATTGTCTTTTATTCTTGTATTTACTTTTGGAAAATGTTGATTTGATATTAAATATTTATAAATTTCAGTAGCGTCTTCGGATTACAATTCTTCTTCATTTCGTGTCAAACAATTTTATTGTCGAGTAGGTAAAGCAACACCCAACCGTGACATAGATTGCCCTAGAACGCTATAGTCACATTGAACAAAATTAGAATCTCTGAACTCCCATTTATTATTATTTATTTTATTCACGATATGCCTACGCTTGACCATTATTTGCACATAATATTAGTTTTGCATCTGCCAATCCTCAGAGCGGCGCACTTCTTACAAAATCAAAGTCAGACATTTTATTTCAATTAAGTAGACCATTACGGCACATTTTAAAAGTCAAATCAAGTTGCACTGGTCAAAAAGTAGGTCTTATGGAGAAGAACCGGCAAGAATCGGAGTATTCCCGTTTCAGCACCTATTTTTTGAGCACCTATGCATGACCACCAAAGGTATTCCCATTCCCGGTGCTCAATGCATAGGTGCTCAAAAAATAGGTGCTGAAACGGGAATACTTCCAAGAAACTCCATAGACACTCTTTAAAAAAAACACAACATTACAGTGTTCATCTTGGTTTACAATCTAAATTTGAATAGTTCATGACAAAAATGCAGTTTGATGTGTACTATTAATAAACAGAAAAAAAAACAAAGATTGTTATTAACAGTAAGAACTGACCAGCCCCGACAGACATTCATATGAGTATGTAACTCATATGAAGTGCATGGAAATCGTCAGGGCTCGTCCATATTGGGGTACATATTCTTAGGTCGATGTTGTGTACGTCTCAGTAGGTTATATCAACATGTCTGTCGGAGCCATGGCGAATGTATTCATGATCCCATGGCCTTGGCTATAGGCAAGTGTGGTTTTTAGTCGGTACGAGTCTATGACATACCTTGCTTCCTTCCAAGTGGCGGATGATCCACGGGGATATTTCTCACCACAAAAAAGTTAAACCAGGATTAGTTTGCTGTTCTATTATATCAATAACCTGCAATTCTCGAAAGTTCCATTCCATCCATTAAACTATAATATTCTATGCTACACTACAGTCATAATAATTACAATTCGGTACTAGAATACCTAAAACGAAGAAATCCCTCAAATTCCACTTTAGTTGATATATTTTAAGTGAATCACTCGAAAGATTTCTCAATAAATGCTTTTGTTGTTAATCTTAATCCAAGATGGCTGTGACATTTATTTATAATTTCGCGAAAAAGGTCTTCTGGGTATTTTGGAGATGTCTAGACTATATACTTAGTAATATTACTTTATGACTGAGTTGGATATATGCGGGGCCAAACAGCTCCCTACAGGGCACTTTTAAAATAGACAGCTGTTATGCTGTATTAGTTTTTTTTTATTTATTACAAATGTCGTGGGTAACAACAAACTAAAAGATAATCTAGACGGAATGGACAGAATATGGGTATAAAGGACATATTTTTGTTGTCCTGTTGATTTCTTTAAGCGAATATTATACATTGAAATAAATCTACTTATATTTTTATGATAAATTTTTTAATATTTTTTTAATATTTTTTCCTGTCACACTCACACCTGCTCGATGGTACGATAAAAATTTGACGAAATTAATTTTAAGTTATTTTGTTGGTAATATTAAGACCCCGTACTTTAAGCACTCAGACTAATCTACTATAGGGAAAAATATATTATTCGATATTGATGTGTAATCATTTTATTCATTAAGAAATAAATTAGAGTTGCCCGACTGGGGAAGTAACTCGCCTTGCAGAAAATCAAAGTGAAATAACAATGCTTTGAGCTGTGTTGTGTTTCTTACGGTGAGTAAGGTTGTCAGTTGTCACTGCTCAACTAGGAAACGTTGTGTTGCCAGTGGATGGACTTTGACCCTTATACTGCCAACCCAACTATTCCTCTTTCACTTTACAGGGTCGGCAACGCGCAAATGAGACCCCTGGTGCTGCAAGCGTCTATAGGCGACGGTAACCCCTTACCATCAGGTGGGCTGCATGCATGTTTGCCATCTTAGTAGTATTAGTAATAAGTCTTAAGTCTAGTAATATAGTAAATAAAGTAATAAATAAGTCTAGTAATAAGGTATTAATAGAAGATAAATTATTTTCGTTCAGCCATTTGTACTCTTTTAATTAAAATAGACTGCACGCAGCTATCGCTGCCTAACCGCTCATACCTATACGATCTAAGTAATTATTAGAAAGGTCCCTACCATCTAATTAAAAAACACCTAACCCAATCATTTTCTATGTCCCCGATATAATTAAAACACCATACGCCAGTAATTAAACATAATAACAAGCATTTAATAAAGCCTCCTTGTCTAATATAGTTCATGAACGAAAAGTTTATCGTTCGTAAAGCTCATTAAACTCAAAACTTTGTAATACACGAGAATTTGATATTCAAAACATTTAATATTGTAATCCTCTTATTGGAAATGTAATTAAGCGTAAACGCTAGAAATATGATAAATTTATCTACTTATGTTCGATATTGTGTAGAATCGAATATTACATTAGAAACTACCTCCAATATAGCTGAATTCTACTCTACATAATAACACTATGAAATTTCTGATCTGGACAATTTAATAATTTTATAACTATACTAGCTGACCCCGCAAACGTTGTTTTGCCATAAAAAAAAAATTTAGGTGTATGAAAAATATAGATGTTGGCCTATTCTCAGACCTCCCCGATAAGCACAAAAAATTTCATCAAAATCGGTCAAGCCGTTTCGGAGGAGTATGGCAACGAAAACACGAGAATTTTATATATTAGATTTTATGTAAGTTTGTGATCAGCGTTGTGGGCTGCATTATTATTTAAATAACTATTTTAAAACTGTTAAAATGTATAATGTGGCTGTTTGTTGTTCCTTTGAAATAAAAAAATATACTTCCATGATAGAGTTTTGTTAGTATACGTGCAGTTACCCGTGTTTTCACTCGCACTCCAACGTACTTTTTAGACAAACAGTAGCCTTTATAAATGTAGGTATCTCCAAGACACACATTACCAAAATACATCAAAATTGGTTCAGCAGTTAAGGCTTGAAAAAATGACACACCAAAATAGACAGACATAGTAAATTAGAATCTTTATTGATAATATAGTAGTGATATTATAATAATTAAAAAAATATTTATTTTTTCATAATCACATTATATATAAGGTGTTATAAAAATATCTGCCACGGCTGCAATGGGAGAGGGTATTGGGTATAAATTTGAATGTATTGACTTTTATGAAACCGTCCCGTAGTAGGTAATAAGTTGTTGCTGATCCGCCATTTCATTTCGCAAAACATCAATGAATTTGTTTTAAATTGCACTGTTGCCATTCTTATCAAACGATATTGCTTTCTTTATACGCACATTTTTTTGTTATGGGAAAATTTATACTGCTAGATAAATAAATTAAACTTATTTAGCGAAGGAAAAATTCGACCGCGGCCAGGATTCGAACCTGCGTCTTCTGGTTAGGTACACCAGACGCTATGACCGCTAAGCCACCGCGGGTCCCACCCGCCATGACGAATTTTGCCTTCACATTCAGAATTTACGTCTTTATGGTGACGTTTATAGTAACCAGAAGACGCAGGTTCGAATCCTGCCCGCGGTCGAATTTTTCCTTCGCTAAATAAGTTTAAAATCTTAGCATGGAAAATGCCAAAAAAATACAAAAAGATAAATAAATTAACTTCACTATTATAATCTATATACACAATACTTTCTCCCATTGCAGCCGTGGCAGATATTTTTATAACACCTTATATATTAGTGTGGATAGAGAAACTTGAAGGATATGCTCATTATTGTAATATAAAAAATATTGAATAGAATAAGTTATCTAAATAATTAAACTCTTATCACTGAGTAAACGCCCGCGTAAGTGACTGAAATTCATCAATCATTCAGTATAAGCTGACCTGTCCACTGTATGGAAAGTCTGTGCAATGCGAGTTCAGCTTGTTCTGGAATAATTGCTTCATATGTAACTTATTTAGGTACTCCGGTACAACTATTTTAACAAAACAATAAAATTAACACTCGCTACTTTCTTTTTGTATTTTTTGGCATTTTCCATGCTAAGATTTGAAAGTTATTTTAGCGAAGGAAAAATCACCATAAAGACGCAAATTCAGAATGTGACGGCAAATTTCGACTTGGCGGGTGGGAGTCGCGGTAGCTTTGTGGTCATAGCATCTGGTGTACCTAACCAGAAGACGCAGGTTCGAATCCAGCCCGCAGTCGAATTTTTCCTTCGCTAAAATAACTCTTACCTACTTTTCGAAGAGAATATCTCGGGTTTTCTGTGTATTAATTAAAAATGGGTATACTTATATTAAATTTAGAATGATTTCTTAAAATTCAAATTCTTCTTTAAAATTTGTTAAACTCACAACCTTTGCCAGCAGTCTTTCTTATCCTAGAAATACGAAACCAATAAAATCAGTCTTATCATCAACAGGCGCATCTTAACAAAGTTCCGACCTTTTAGCAACAACTTCAAAAGGTTCTTTAAATGAATGAAATCTCTTTACTTGATCAACAAATAAAAAAATAAAAGAAACAAACTCGACTCGATACCTAATCACTCGCCGAACGTGACACACGGACGGGTAGTATAGAGAGTAATCGCCGCGCGACGACCGCTCTCGAAGCGACATCTCACGCGATTTCGTTCCTATCCATTTCATTTCACTTGTCTGGAGCAGCCTGTTTGTTTGGTAGTGTATGATATAAGGATGTGAAGTTTGTCGAGCATATAAGTAATATTCCTTACAAAACAGAAAATGTAAAAACTCTTGTATTATTGTAGTCGTTTGACATAATATGGTCGAGTTCGTGTCATTGCTGCATAACCCATTATTTCCTCATAAAAAATCATTAATCATCAGGACTTTTGTATATATTTGTGTATAGTGTAGTGGTCCAAAGCGCGACTGCTACACGGGAGGTCCTGAGTTCGATTCCCAGGTCGAAGTGAACAAAGTGTTACTTGATTTTTCTATGAAATTATCAGTAGCAGCTGGGAGTTTGGATTTGTGCCCGTTTAATGGCAATAGGCTCGCCCCCTATTACATGGGACTTAAACATAACAGCGAGTTGTGGATACATATGTACAGCTCTGCCTAACCCTTTGCGGAATACAGGCGTAATGGAATGTTATTTTTTACCTACATAAGTACCTAGGGCTGTGATAGATTTTTAGAAGCGTGAGCTCGACATCCTAGCTATCAATGTGTGTTGCTTAATTACGCGCTGCTACTCGAGGCCTCTGATAAACGACTCTCCAACCAGCTCTACTTCATGACATGTTCAGGGTTTTAAGCCTCGGCCGCTAACAATGCCGCATATTACCATTATTGGGTTAGGATTAAACTGTGCGCGCGATTTGACAACGGAAACTAGACCCCTAGTCGTACATATAACTATAGGGTTTCAATAGGTATACATATAATGTAAAAAACGAAGAAGGCAAAAACTTTCTCTTGCTCTCTCTTTCTTTCTCCAAACGACTAAAAAATAAACCACAGTCTACTTAAAAGTTTAAGTGCTTATAGGGCTAGTTGTATGTCACGTCTAGATGTGTGTCACGTTTGTGCTTAATGTGTTCACCTTGCCGTATCAAGTAAAATTTTATACAAAAATACAAAATACAACCAAAATAATAGTCATCATAATATTTGTTTAATAGCAGTGATAGTCTAGTGGTATGACCATTGGACTGCCAAGTCGAAGGTCTCGAGTTCGAACCCAAGGCACGCACGTCTGACTTTTCGAATTCATGTGCGTATTAATAATTAATTATCACTCGCTTAAACGGTGAAGGAAAACATCGTGAGGAAACCTGCATACCTTAGAGATTTTTCTCGACGGTTTGTGAAGTCTGCCAACCCGCACTAGGCTAGCGTGGTGGACTATAGCCTAATCCCTCTCAATATGAGAGGAGACCCGTGCCCAGCAGTGGGACAGTATATGGGTTGATGATGATGATGATGATAATATTTGTTTTAGTGTGAGCAAGGCCTAAACCGTTGCCAAATTCAATTCTGTTCAGCTTTATCCTCGTCCCACATGTTAGGCAAATGTCAGAATATAGGCGCACTGTCGGACCTAATCTGACCAACTGACGCTTGGAGAAATCGGATTGGCTAACGTTGTCCGATAGTAACCATCAGATTAGTTTACTGTCTAGTCACCAGTCTAGGCATTGCTTGGTGAAAATTATAACCCGTCCAACCATTTATTTTACATCGCCTAATATTTTAGCTGCAATATCAAATTTAAAAATTAAATAAATAATTTTACACAGCACCATCTAGTCCCAAACTAAGCAAAGCTTGTACTATGGGTACCTATTTGTAAATACATACTTATAATACGTAAGAAACACTTGTGCATTTGTGTCCTGTGGGAGTCGAACCCATGACCTCGTGATCAGCAGTACGACACGCGAACCAGTCGACCACAGACGTCGTCAAACTACACAGAATATTAATTTTGCCAATTAAAATAAAACAATTAAATTAACTAGGACTGCCTCATTAGTCTAGTGGTCCTAAGCGCGACTGCTACGCTAGAGGTCCTGGGTTCGATCCCCAGGTCGAGCAAAGTGTTATTGGGTTTTTCTATGAAATTCTCAGTAGCAGCTCGGAGTCTGGATTTGTGCCCGGTTAATGGCAATAGGCTCGCCCCCTATTACATGGGACCTAAACATACCGGCGAAATGTGGGTGTACATTAGTACTCCTCTGTCTAACCCTTCGTGGAATACAGGCGTGATGGTATGTATGTATTAAATTAACTAAACAATATATTCTATGATAAATTTCAAATCATGTCGGGAGTTTTTTAAATTATAAATAAGAAAATATTTTACCTAATAAAAAATGTGCTCCAATTTTTGTTCAGTACCTATCTAACTACGTCTGAATAATATATGATACCATGCGTGACTGCCATTTAGATAATGATAGGCTTCCGACACGAAAAAATAATACTACTTGACAATATTATATTTTTCGAAACGTATTTACATGTCAATTATAGCTAGGTACCTTATTTCGATTTTAAGTAGCTTTAATATTCATAAGCACTCAAAGAACGATACTGTTAAAGACACTAGAGATTCGTAAGGTAATATTTAAAGTTTCATCGTCAATTTAAAAATAATGATGGACCTTTATTAGTAGATTCAGCCTTATCAATCGGTTAAATATTGGTTGCATAGAAAATTAAACCGAACGAAGGTAGGTACTTAATACCCTACTTCTAAAATCAAAATGATGAAATTATTGTGAACATAAGCGCCAATTTAGATTGACCTCTGTCTCCCAAATAATTTTAGCTGCACACATCCAATAATTAATACGGGAAAGGGACGGGGTAGGTCATCGTGGATTGGTTTTTACGCACCAACATCCAACGCCATTAGAGGGCTCAGCCAGTGGAACAATTTAATTGATTTATTTATCCCTATATCCAATTAGGCTGGCACCAAAAATTGCTTGGTGAAATTCAGACAGAATTCTACCCAGAGATGCCAAATACTCCCGTTGGGATGCCCAGTATAAAACAATGATAGGTATTCGTTTTAAATGATGATGGATTTTCATTAAACAACAAATGGTATTTAGTTAGTTTGCATTCTGTTTTGCTGTCTGTATTTAACAAATGAAGACTGTGATATGTTAATAATCTAAAATATAGATAAGCTTATACGTAATTTACAAATTCTTTATTTTTGACACTAAGAGCCATAGGTACGGTCGACAAAAGAGTTAAGTATACAGGCAGCTAATTAAACATCTGTGTTTTATTAAAGATTGTGTAATAATTTATCACGCAATATGTGTCAAAACGTAGGTATTGTAAGCTGCTACACATCAAACCCTTTGACGGGTAATTATTTAAATCAGAATCTGTTGAAAGAGGCAGATTTCGTTCGCTACCTGTATACCAATCTCTTTTGTTGACTGTATTATACCGTTTTTTTTTTATAGTACGGAAAATCCTCAAGGAGCCTCTGCCACCCGGGGAGGTGGCAGGGTTTGTCGGACTCATACCGACTAAAAACCGCATCTTTTTTTTATTATTTATTTAAGGAATTTTTATACATGAATGCATATGCCAATTCGATCGTAACCTAAGCTAACAATAACAAACAGATTAATCATATCTATTACTAATTAACGATAGTGACTAAAAAACATAAACAAGTTTTTAGATGATAGAATAGAATAATAGATTCGAATAATGTTTATTAACCATATAAAAATGTACATAATATTTAATACAGGTGCTATTAGACATTTAAGATTTAGGAACTTATATGTAATTATATTAACTTATGACGTCCACACTAGGTCGAGCCTGTCTCGTGATACAGATGAAGGTTGCGCTAACAATTCATGAAACATACCTACACTTAGCCTGCTTAGATTAAGAGTTCTCATTAAGAACTCTCGGTACGTCTGATAGCGGACACATTCCACTAACAAGTTATGTACGTCTTCTACAACACCGCATAAATCGCAATTTGGGGAGTTAGATTTTCTCATCATAAAAGCAAACTTGTTTAATGGTACGTGTCCGGATCTCAGACGTAATGCTGTTACAGTTAGCCGTCTACTTAATTTGATATCAATAAGCCAAGGAATACGAGGAGGTTCACACTGTACCGTTTTGTACCAAATCCCTTCACCTTCAAATGCCTTCACTTGCCATATAGTATGTATGTTTACTATATCTACCTAGTATGTTGTAATCTATCACTGTATACTACATCATCATCATCGTCGTCATCATCAACCCATGTACTGTCCCACTGCTGGGCACGGGTCTCGCTGTATACTAATTATCACTGTAATCATCACTACATAGTATAAAACAAAGTCGCTTTCTCTGTCCCTATATGCCTATGTATGCTTAAATCTTTAAAACTACGCAACGGATTTTGATGCGGTTTTTTTTAATAGATAGGTAGAGTGATTCAAGAGGAAGGTTTATATGTATAATACAGGTATGTTATTAGTACATTGCACCCGTACGAAGCGGGGGCGGGTCGCTAGTCATGAATAAAAATGACTTCATCTAGAATTGTAAGAAGCAATTATTGTTATAAGTGTCAAATAAACTTTGAACCTGGTTAATGCTTCGCCCCAGTAGGACCTAAACTTAAAGGCAATCTGTGGACAGCAATGCACCTCTTCCTAACATTTCGGGGAACAAAGGTGTTATATTATCATGAGTCAAAGGTGCAGGTCAAGCTATCCAAAACTGTCAAATTTTCCCAATTGAAAATTAACCTTATTATTTTGTATTGAAGTTGAAAATCTATCAAAGCAATTTGACAGATTGGGGTACCTTGATGAAATAAAAAAGATTATCTAGTTCAACAAGCGCATAAGTAGGTAGTAGTATTATTAATAATAATAACATTTAAAAAAAAAACAAATATTTTCAAATCAAACCCTCAAGAATCTATAATATCATCTCATTTATGTGAAGTGATCTCAACATCTTAGGCCTTCTACACACTTATTCTGTTGGCATTATTCGGCAAAGCCGGGCGGTAAAATCGAATAAGAATAATCGAAATTAACCGCACGTACTCACAGATTCAGTCGATCGGCACAAGTCGATAGAAAATACTATCATGCCTGTATTCCCCGAAGGGATTAGGCAGAGCTTAGCTAATGTACACCTACAGTTCGCCGGTATTTTTAAGTTCCATGTAATAGGGGGCAAGCCTATTGCCATTAACCAGCAGAAATCCAAACTCCAAGCTGCTACTGAGGATCTCATAGAAAACCTAATAACCCTGCTCAACCTGGGTATCGAACACAGGTCCTCTAGCGTAGCAGTCGCACTTATAACCATTAAACATAATCATTATGATCCAAGTGAAAATCGAATATCTAATATATAAAATTTCCATGTCACAATGTTAGTTACCGTAGTCCTCCGAAACGGCTTTACCGATTTTTACCAAATTTTATATGCGTATTCAGTAGGTCTGAGAATCTATTCTCAGTCATCTAATCTATTTTCCATACCCCTAAGTGATAAGGGTGGCTTGAAATAATTTATATGGCAAAACAACGTTTGCTGGGTCAGCTAGTAATTAATATATTATGTTGTAATGCTTCGATTCGGCGTTGTTGTTCAACAAATAAATCCGAACCAAATATGGCAACCCGAACAAGTGTATAGCACGCCTTATACAAAATCCACGAACAATTTCGATGAAACATTTCAATTTTCCCCTCAAAATATCGAATCACTTGAAAGTATAATTCAAGTTGGAAATTTTAATATCCGTTTAACCAAACTGTGATTAGGTGAGGTCATTCGGCAGACATAATGGACTTGAACATTAGCTTAAATGCCTTTTCAGTTATAATGATTCGTTTTTTAAAGCTAACACAGATGGGGCTTTTACCACGCACTGACACCCATTTGTGTTCATCTACCGTGTAGTATAGTCAGTAAGAAATGTGCCCATTTTTAGAAAGAAAGGTTGTGACGTAGTAGACTATTTAGTGGAGATAAATTACAGTCGGAACACAAAGTTATACAAATTTATTGACACTAGGGTTAACATTCAAAGTATATTAAGGCAAGAGTAGGGTGAGTTAAGGTCAGGGTGGGTTCGGCGAAGGCTTCGAGGCGAGGTCCGACCAGTAGAGGGTGGCACTTAGCTTTGGGCAGCTGCAGCGGGAAGAAAGAGGCCTGCGCGTCGTCTGAGAATGTATTTATGGCGACGCGCGGGGTGAGGCTTGAGGCGCGGAGAAGGAGCGGCGAGTGGCGATGTCACAAGATCAAAATGGATCTTAGGCATTGTGCCACTATGGTCTGACTGGATCTGACGATCTGATTTTATAACATAACCTTTAATTATTATTATTCGGTGATATCCTAGTGGTATGACCATTCGAAGATCTTGAGTTCAAATACAGGGCACGCACCTCTGACTTTTCGAAATCATGTACGTATTAAAAATGAATTATCACTATTGATTTCTGACATTTACGCGAATATTATACATTGAAATAAAACTACTTTTTACGGATTTTATCGCGTATATTGATATTATTAATCCCGACGTTTCGGACCCTTTACTGCGTCCATGGTCACGGGTAGACTACCCGTGACCATGGACGCTGTAAAGGGTAAAATCCGCGATAAAATCCGTAAAAAGTATTTTTATTTCAATGAATTATCACTAGCTTAAACGGTGAAAGAAAACATCATGAGGAAACCTGCATGCCTTGAAGATTTTCTCAACGGCGCGTGAAGTCTGCCAACCCGCACTAGGCCAGCGTGGTCGACTAAAGCATAACCCTCTCATTCTGTGAGAAGATACTCGTGCCCAGCAGTGGGACTATATATGGGTTGATGATGATGATGAATACTTTTTGGGTAGGTATTTTCTAGGTAAAACTAGACTAGGCACAGCATTTCACTAGATAGGTATCCTAGGTTCAACTCCCTAACATAGCCTTGTCTTTCTGGGTTTTTCTATGAAATTTTCAGTAACAACAGTTTGGATTGGAGCCCGATTAATGGCGGTTAACTTAAAAAGTTTATGGTCAATCTGCTGTGATCGACCTCATCTGATTAATAATCTGTACGTAAGACAATAATACTTAAATTTTAAAAGTATTATTGTCTTAGAAATTGATAAAAAAAAAGATTGATGACCGTTTTTGAATATTATGTTAGTTCGAAATACCATAGGATCATTTAAAGTCGATGGTCTGTGTAGGTAACTTAAACGAGGCAGTCTACCATTTATTAAGTAACCGCGTTTGAATTTCACGACTGAAATTTTACATCTTGAAGTAAGTACTTAGTATCGTTCATTTATAAATATTTCCCTTGAATTGGTTGATTTATTAAATAATAATTTGTTTTTACCAAACAAGATGAGAAATACGAAGTAATTTGTGACCTATTTTAGAACTACGCTTCACACCAATTCGTCAGTGGATACAGTTATTACTTGGAAGACTTTAAAATTCCATCAAAATCGTTAGAACCGTTTGCTATAACATGATTACAAACAAATGTATTGGATGTGACATAGTATACCTACCTATATATTTTTCATTACTTCCAAATAATTATAAAATTATAAACCAACTAAAAAACGTTTATTTTTTGCAACAAATACATCAATAGCGGAGACTTCCTATTTTGGAAAAGTATAGTGAAGAACTTGATTGTATTTGATTACTTAGAAGAACTTGTGTGTTGATTATATAATTATGTAGGTATGTAATTAATATTTTCATTTTTGTTTTTAACCATAATATATTCTATAATAAAAAAAAATATATAAATTCAGTGTAGAGCCGGAATAATAATTCCGGAACCTGCAAAGACAAAGTAAAAATAAAAAAAGAACATTCCGAATATTCATATTTTGCCTATTGTATATTTTGTTGACTCAAAAAAAACACGAAAATGGAAAGACATTTTACAAGTCCACAAAAGGCAACAAAAGTGTATAATTAATGTCCTGTTGAATAAGTAGGAATTTAGACTTGCGCGAAGTTGTTTGTTTTAATTCCGGGAATGTCACGTAGCCTCGTTAAGGGTTAAGTACCGTTGAGCTACTGCTAGTCAACGCTCACTTGTTTTTAGTGTTTCCACTCTGTTTATTTTTTACTCTGTGAGAAGATTTGAAAAAGGAATTATGTTTGAATATTGTAGAACAGTTTTAGTGTTTGTTTTTATAATTAACCGACCTTTTCTTTCTATTGTGGAAGTCTCAGTGGAAAAATTCTAGTAACAGTATTAAAACTCGCAGCCATGGGACTGTAAATACCAGTTTGAATTGAGTAGCCGGATTAGATAGAGGTGTGCTATTGTGGTATCCATTAGCACACCTCCAGTCCTCTAGTCCGCAATTCATCCAGTCCTCAGTCTACCACTAAGTTTTTAGGTCTCTTGTGGACAACACGTTGCCATTGCCCGGACACAAAACTCTGAGCTGCTGCTAAGAATTCTTTTTTGCTCACATTTGGACCTCACAGTCAGCAGCCTCACCCAGGACCACTAGACCAATGAGGCAAGTCAATATTTTTTTATAAATGTGCCTTTTTTAAAAAAGACAGCTCCCACCCTGTGTCCTGAAAGATTGAAACAAATTGGTTCTGTTGATGAAGTAAAAGAAAACTAAATTCAAAGGCTTGCAATTTTAAATTGCAATCGGTTATTACAGGTTCTTTCATTTATGAGCAGTTTTCATGCGGCCTGTCATCTTTTTATGTTATACAGGATGTTAAATGATATCTGTTTTTCTTTCAATATTGGCTCCAATTAGTAAGGCTTGAGGGAGCTCTGAAATAAAATCCCCCGACTTGAAATTATTTATTTTAAAAATTCAAGCAAAGTACTAAGGCTACTTATGATAATAATAATAATATTTATTTGTTAAAACATGAATATACTATATTACCATAACATTGCCCTAGTGGTCTTAAACGCAACTGCTAGGCTAGAAGTCCTGAGTTCGAATCCCAGATCGCACAAAATGTTACGTAGGTACTGAGTTTTTCTGTCAAATTCTCACTAGCTGCTCGTAGTCTGGATTTGTACCCGAATAATGGCAACAGACTCGCCCCTATTTCATGGGAACAAAAACATATGGATATATGGGTGTATTTAATAAATCATTATCACTGCTGGGCACGGGTCTCCTCTTAGAATGAGGGGGGCTAGACTATAGTTCATTATGCTGGCCGGCTACGCGGGTTGATAGTCTTCACACACCGTCGAGATGGTCTCTAAGGCATGCAGGTTTCCTCACGATGTTTTCCTTCACCATGTAAGCAATTTAGTACATACACTCTACCTTAATTTCTTTAAATTAAGGCGTGATGGTATGTTTTATTGCGATATAAAAATATAAATTATTCAATTTCCAACAAACATTTCTGCTACCGACAAAATTCTATTAACAAACTCATTGCTCCCACAAGATTTAAAGCAAAAATAGGTCATCGACACACACCTTTCATGTTACTCCAAGCAATTTCCCCTTAATAAGCCCGAGTTCCAACGGGCGTTAAAACAAAGGTGGTCGGTGGTAACGCGAGCATCGTGGAATAGGCTCGTTAACTTTTCAATTTTCCGATCTAAGCTTAGTATTAGTTAGATGTGACGCCACAGTGTGGCCCTGCCCTATTATTTGCTATTTTTACGGCTGGTATACACGAGCGCATGAAAATGTTTACAGGTTTTTGTTTTTGGAATGACAAAGTGTTGTTTTAGAGTAGGTGGACTGGACACGTTATCAAATTTTCGGAGCATTTTTAATATATGAATGCAGCGCATGGCTAATGAGTAGCTATGGCGATCAATCTGCGATCTAGCTGCGCTTACCACGGTTAGACTATGGATAGGTGATAGTCTTCAGTTCTTCTGCGTGACTCAGAATGAGGTGTGAGGTCTTGATATGCCAAGAATGGTCACCCATCATTTTATGACTGCGGTAAGCGCAACTTAACCGGGTAGGGACATTTCAATTGATTTGTAGGACTTAAAGTAAAGAGTATTATAGGTATATAAGGTTACAGGAAATAAAGGTTATTTTTATGTTTGACTGTGACCTCTGACTTTTCAAATTCATGTGCGTATTAATTTATTATCACTCACTTAAACGGTGAAGGAAAACATCGTGAGGATACCTACATGCCTTAGAGATTTTTTCGACGGTGTGTGAAGTCTGCCAACCCACACTAGGCCAGCGTGGTGAACTGTAGCCTAATCCCTTTCATTCTGAGAGGAGACCCGTGCCCAGCAGTGGGACAGTATATGGGTTGATGGATAGTCCTGGGTTCGATAGCCAGATCGAGCAGTGTTATTATGTTTTCCTATGAAATAAAAGCTGCTATTGAGCAGCTCGGAGTTTGGATTTGTGCCCGGTTAATGGCAATAGGCTCGATCCCTATTCATGAGACCGAAACTTACCGGCAAACTGTGGGTGTACATTAGTACACTACTGTCTAACCCTTCGGGGAATACAAGCGTGATGGTTAAATGTTTTTTATGGTATGTTTTTTATCTTTATTTTATATAGAAATGTGATTGTCATTGGGTAATCACCTCACGACCTTCATAATATACCCCACACTTAGCCAATCGATTTATAAGATTCTCCATACACACGAGATTCTCGTAGTTCCCACAATGTTGGACTAAATAATCAAATGACATGCCACACCCGTAGGGAATGCCAAGGTAACCTCAAAGTTTCTACACTCAAAGCGATTCGGTAATAACGTGGTTAGAGAGATCTTAGCATGAGATAGGGCTGTGAGCAGTAGCCAGCCATTACTTACGACCGGCTAATTATTTTCCTAGCTGGCTACCATTTTATTTGTGCGATTGTAACAAGATATTTTTTTTAATGTTTTTTTGTTTCTATGATTCTGAATGAGGTTAAGTACCTACTTTGTAACTCGGATAACTTAATGAAGTAGTGAACTCGATTGTTATGATTTTCTTTATAGTAGGTACTTCTATTTTATTAATTTGTTAATATTAAAACTAAGTGTCGTTATTATCTGTGTAATACATTCATTTTATTAATTTGTTATTATGGGTATTTAATTTGAATAATATCATCCATTATGAATGTTGAAGAGGAACTGATTTGACTATATTTATTCTAGTCAAATCAAAGTAAGACAAAGTAAGGCATTTGAACTGTGTGGTCGTGTGAAGATCGTGTAATTAGTCTAGTTTAGTTATATAGAAATAAAATATAATTTAGCATTTTGATTTAACTGCAAGTACTGAAATAAATAGAATTATTGTCGATCAGGATTCAGTTATTTTATTTCACGATGCGTAACGATTTTGTCATTTTCTTATTTTTTGTATGGAAACATAATTATTAATTTGAACTCTGACTACGGCAATTACTTCAACAACGCGTGACCTCGACGACGAGACGGCGCGGAGGTGGCGGCCTACCAATGCTTTTTAAATACATCTACTAATTAATATAATTTACTTGTTAACTAGTTAAACGATGATTGAAAGAATATGTCTCCGATATATCCTATCAAATTCTGTATCACAGTAAAGACTGGAAACATTAAGAACACTATAGAACATAAGAGATTTAGAAAATTCTTAGTTAAGATTCAAATTTAGACTCAGTTAAAACTTAGAAAACAATATAAATAAATAATAAATAATGGGTATATAAAACACGTTAATATTGAAAAAAAACATGCAGGCGCACGTGACCTATTTAAATTTACGCCAAAAAAAAGTTCATCATATCAGCCTGTTGCCGTCCACTGCTGAACGTAAGACTATTCCAAAGACCGTCAACCATCCCGGTCTTGGGCAGCTTTCATCCATCCGCTGCCAGCCACCTCCCTCAAACCATCGGTCCATCGTGCCGGCACACACACATGTTAAAAAAAAGTTATTTTAAATTAAAAACACACACACATAATAAAGTTTATAGTTAGTGTGGTAGCGCTTAAAAAACTACATAAAGCATAGTTTTCCAAATAATTTCCAAAAACAGGACTCGGCACTTTTAATATAGTTACACATAATATATAATGATAATAGCTATATGCTTAGTATATTATACATATTCGTATAAGTGTGTCTATAGAAAAATGTTAGTGTACGCAGCTATAGGTACAATTTGCCTTTTATACCGCCTGTATTCCGTCGCAATAGAGGTGTTTTTTAGTGCAACTGTATGAACTGATGTGATGTGTAGGTATGTGTGAATGCAAAGGGGGAAGCACCACTAGCCGGCCATTACCCGAGTTATTTGATTAAGCTGCGGATAATGTAATTTCTGACGTAAAATTGTGTTGAGCCTTGAGCCCTCAAAATAGAAACATAATATTATGATGGCAGAAAGATCGGTGATTTTCAGAACATTGTTTTTGTTTATGTAATATAAAACTGGTACTTAATCTAACATCAATTATTTATCAACGTTGGTATTATTTTACTTTATCTTCGAATTGTTGTTATTTTCTGGCTATAGTTTTTCTTTCCAGCAATACGGACGTAGACGTACCCTTAAAAACGGTTTTTTTTTTTCATATGATAATGTCCTGATAATAGATGACTATATACAATTACAGTACAAGTACAGAGGCCAGCACATCAAGCTACCCCAATCTGTCAAATTTTCTTTGATAGATTTTCAACTTTAATCCAAAATAGGTACATAATAAGGTTCATTTTGAATTGGTAATGATTTGTCAGTTTTGGATAGCTTGACCTGCTGGCGTCTGTACATACTACTTATTGAAAAAAAGCTACTTGTTTAACTTCAATACTCTGCCGGAACGAATAATATTTAAATCCCGGCTGTTACTGAGGATATTCTTACTGTGAGTACGTGTGTGGGATGAAACCCAAGTCCTCATGTTCAGCAGTCCAACAATCTAACCACTACACCATCCTCAACAACCCATATACCGTCCCAGAGGAGACCCGTGGATTGGGATTAGGCTATAATCCACCACGCTGGCCTAGTGCGGGTTGGCAGACTTCACAAACGGTCGATAAAAATCTCTAAGGCATGCAGGTTTCCTCACTATGTTTTCGTTTACCATTTAAGCGAGTGATAATTAATTATTCTACTATTACTATTACTACACCATAGACGTCAGCAAAGAAGCTAAGAAGAGAAGCTAAGTTACAAATTTGGCAAATAGGTTTCCGCAAAGCATCCTCAAAAAAAATTATTTAGAAAAATTCCTACTTTATTGAGAACAACGAGGTAGCAACGGGAGGTATAACGAGTCTTGGAGGAATCCTAAAACCTAAATCTGATAAAAAAACAAATCCGTCTATAAAGATCTAGATGGAACTATTTATCACGTTGCTAAGTCTATACTTTTATCGCATGATATAGTAGAAAGGCCTCCCAAATCCCAACTATATTGAACTTTGCCATTCGGGACACCGCCTATAGTGTTATAAATTATCCAAACGTGTTAGTTGTCAGGCCTATCGAAATTCTTTTCGGTTTCAGATATTATATTTTGTGCCGAAGTGCCTATATTTTCTTTTGAATTGGTATTGCTTGATCTATGCAAAGCATAGCATAACATACCATGACACCAGTGTCCCCGAAGAGGAAGGTAGAGCTGTCCTGATGTACACTCACGAGCATCAATATGTATACACTTAGCGAAATTCTAAAGCGATTTTCGAAATTGTATGTTGTGAAATTGTATGGCCGACCTAAAAAAAACGGCTCACTTTGCTACTTGTCGTTGTGAGAGAAACATCGAATCTCTTTCCGATCATAAAGTTTTTATTTTTATGAGTAATGTAATCCTGTTACTTTGGCGTACAGCCATATTAAATCCCCAATAACTATAATCTGTGTGTCTTTAAGTCTCGAGTGAATCTGTTTTTTCTAGGCAAGCGCGCTCCACCGTAGATCGCAATGTCGTTTAACATCAGGCGAACTAGTGGTCAAGCGTAGGCCTATCGTGAATGAATAATAATAAAATGTGAAGTTTGAATTTTCGAACGGAAATGAAACAATAACACAAACATCTTCTCTTGTAGCTGTTTTGTATCCCGCCCAAGTTACAAGAGTTTTCTCCTACATACTAAACATTATTGTTGCCTCCACTTATAATATATTGTCTGACTTATTAGCCTAGTGGTCGTAATTGCGACTGCTACCTGGCCTGAGTTCGATTCCAAAGACGAGAAGTGTTATTGAGTTTTTATATGAACTTCGAATTTGTTCTTAGTTAATCGCTATAGGCTCGCCATGGGACCTAAACATACCGAAGAGATTATTAAAGATCGATACGATCGTTTCGTCAAAAAACCATTTTGTGATATTTATTTTGTACTCTTGATAAGTTTTTATGTAGGTAAAAGAGGTAAGGCATAGTGGGAGTAATTCCACTTAAATTGGAGGTACCCGACTCGCGAAGTACCTCCGCCTTGTAGAAAATCGAAGTGAAAGAACACTGCTTTGAGCTGTATTGTGTTTCTTACGGTGAGCAAGGTTGCCAGTGCCACGAGGAAATGTTGTGTTGCCAGTGGTGGGGCTTTGACCCTTATACTGCCAACCCAAGTATTCCTCTTTCGTTTTATAAGGTCAGCAACACGTAAGTGACACCCCTGGTGTTGCAAGCGTCTATAGGCTACGGTAACCGCTTACCATCAGGTGGGCTGTATGCTTGTTTGCTTAGTACCTAGTATAAAAAAAGGTATATCTCGTCTTTCTAGCTTAATCCAATATTTAGCTTCATTCATAATACCATTACATTTGTAATGAATTCGTAAAATAATAACAAGTAAACGATTAATTTATCTTTGTAAGCAACAGATGGCGTTAGTAGTTGCACTGTTTTTGTTATATAATTATTGTTATTATTTATTATTGTTATTATTTATTATTGTTATTCCTTTCAGTTACTTTATTATGTACAATAATTATTACTTAATTTAAAAAGTTTAATTTTATATCACTTATAATGTATTTTAGTTAGTCAATTGATCATACTGTCTCTGTACTGCGCTCTGATTGGTCGTAGCCGTTAGTGTTGGCGTTTGGAGTGGGGAACATTCAGTTGGCAATTGATTTTGATATAATGCGACAGATCATTCTATTCTGGAGCGTTGAGCAGTGATCATGTCTTAAGAGTCTATGTTACTGTCGTGTTATTTGATTGATAAAAAAGTGATAAGTAACCGTTGTTTATTAATAATTGTATTGGATTGTGTTGAACAATAAAATATATTATCTAAGACCTGAGGTGTATGATTCTTCACATTTCAGAAGTGGGATACGCCTACAAGAAAGCCTACAAATACGGTTCTCTACCAGTATTTAGTTACGTTTCTTTAGACAAGCCGAGTGTGCTTGGAGGCATCAAGCCAAGTGTGCTTGGAGGCATCAAGCCAAGTGTGCTTGGAGGCATCAAGCCAAGTGTGCTTGAAGATATTAAGCCAAGTGTGCTTACGATAAAGCCAAGTGTGCTCACGATAAAGCCAAGTGTGCTCACGATAAAGCCAAGTGTGCTCACGATAAAGCCAAGTGTGCTCACGATAAAGCCAAGTGTGCTCACGATAAAGCCAAGTGTGCTCACGATAAAGCCAAGTGTGCTCACGATAAAGCCAAGTGTGCTTAAGATAAAGTCAAGTGTGCTTCGAGAATTATCATTTTTGGCCAAGTGAGCCGAGTTTTGGGCCAAGTGTGTCCAATACGAACGGAACCATCCTCAAGCGCGTAAGTACGGCATGAATTTAACCCTCAGCAATTGCATAAGTATAGCGTGACTAAGTATGTCGCAAATTGCAAATAGTATGAGGTCATGTGTGCCTTAAAGATACTATATTATTATACATAATATCAATTCTTATGAATCTTTCTATACGAACTCTAGGTTTGAGATATTAATTAAATAGAAGCTATATATATTTTTTAATATTAATTAATGTACTTTTGAGGCCATGGAGTCTGATGGTGTCAAAACACCCGACGAAGAGCCACCAGTTCGCTTGGGCAGAAGACTAAAAGGCAAGCGAGTAGCTCCTGCATCAGACAACCCAGATGCGAAGTCAAAACGTGTAAAGAAGCGATCTAAAAGGAAGCGCAGGAGATCTACTTCGACTTCTTCATCTTCAAGCAGATCGACTGCTTCGCCGCGACGCAAGATGAGGACCTCGACCTGGTCTAAGAAAGAGGTACTGAATCTTTTGAACGTTTTTCAAGAAAAAGCGAATAAAAAGTCCCGTAGCTTAAACAATAACCATTTGACAAATGTTATACCGGAGTTCGATCCCTCTAGTAAATCTCAGAGTATTGAAAGTTGGGTAAGAAAGGTGAATGAATGTGCCGTAATATACGAATAGGACGAGAAGCAGACCATACATTTTGCCTTACAAAAACTTGCTGGGCTTGCTAAAAAATGGTTCGAAGCCCTACCAAGCGTAGTATTCAGTTGGAAGGATTGGCAAACCAAACTTAAAAGAGCTTTTCAAAATGAACAAAATTATGGTCGGCTTCTAGAAGAAATGTTAGCTCGTACGACACGAAGTAATGAAAGTTTGCGTGAATATTTTTACGATAAATTAATGCTTATAAACAGATGTGACATTAGTGGTAAAAGAGCCGTGGATTGTATAACTCATGGAATTCATGACAAATCAATTAGAAATGGAGCCCAAGCGTTAAATTGTAATGAACCGGAAGACTTGCTGCATTTCCTCAGTTCTCAGCGTAATTTAACAGAAACTATTTCTACAAATAGGAAGCGTTACGATCATGTGTCTCCTTCAACTTCAAATGATACCTCAATAATTTGTTTTAATTGTCGTAGCAAAGGTCACTCTTATACAAAATGTTCCAAGCCCCTTGTAAAATGTTTAAAGTGTCACAGGGTAGGGCATAATAACGAGAATTGCAAACTTGCACCGTTAATTTCGCGTATGGAAGCTAAGTCGAATGATAATATAGAACGTAAAGTGCTCACAATTTCTACATGCAGTAATATTTATAATAAATTTTTTAAGCAAGTCTTAATAAATAATCAGTCCTTCGTTGGGTATATAGACTTTGGTAGTGAGTGTAGTCTAATGCGTGAATCTGATGCAAATAGTCTTAACCCCATAAAAAATGTATCAAGTTTACCAATAATCAGGGGTTTTGGTAACTCTACAGTAACACCTGTATACAGTACTTTTGTTAACCTTAGAATTGATGAAATCGAATCAAACGTAGAGGTACTTGTGGTTAATGATGAGTTTATGCAGACTACTATACTCATTGGTCAAAATTTTACCGAATTACCATCCGTAGCCGTGTATAAAGACAATAGTACGTTATTCTTTTACCAAAGTCCTGAGTTTCATGGTAACTCCAGTGATTTAGGCCCCTTAAAACTTGTCTTATCGGATTGCATCCAGTTGGCTAGAAATAAGTCCGAATTAGTTGAAGTATCTGATTTAAATTCATCTTATTCTGGGGATGTTTATATAGAGGGTTATAATAATAACAAACCCGGCAAAGAATATAATTTACCTCCGGGTACGTATAATCTAAGCATGGGTAAATGTAATCTAATTTTATCAAATCTATCTGACCACACATTGAATTTGTCAAAGAATACTCTCATTGCCAGAGCAATGCCATTTGTAGAGAAAAATATTGTATATACTAAAAAAATAGCAAAAGATATAACTAGTTTGGCTCCTTTGGTTAAGTCTGATATCAAAGTCGGTCCCCAAGTTGACGATGATACAATGAATAAGCTTTACGAATTATTGCAGTCGTATCGTGATTGTTTCGCATTTAATTTGAGTGAGATAGGTTGTAATAACTCTATTAAAATGAAGATAGATTTGCTAGATGACAGACCTGTCGTGTATAGACCCTATCGCTTATCGCACTTTGAGAGAGGACAAGTACGAGAAATAGTTGATGACCTATTACGAAATGATATAATTCAGGAATCTGACTCCAATTATGCAAGTCCCATTGTAATTGTAAAAAAGAAAACTGGAGAACAGCGTCTTTCTTTTTTTCAACTTTGTGTTGATTACCGATCCTTGAATAATAAAACCAAAAAGGATTGCTTCCCCTTACCGTTAATTGACGATCAGATTACTAATCTCAGCGGCAACAGATTTTTCACGTCGCTAGACCTAGCTTCGGGCTATTATCAGGTCCCTATGGCAGAAGAAAGTCGTCCCCTTACCGCATTCGTAACGCCCGATGGACATTATGAATTCAAAAGAATGCCATTTGGGTTGGCTAATGCTCCAGCCGTCTTTCAAAGGGTTATAAATCAAATGCTCGGCGCAAAACGTTACGACTCTGCCTTGGCATACTTAGACGATATTCTGGTACCCTCGACTACCATAGAGGAAGGTTTTCGAAGACTTGATCAAATCTTAAAGCTAATGCGAGAGAATGGTCTCACCCTAAAACTAGCAAAATGCCGTTTCTTTGACACAACTATTAATTATTTAGGCTATGAAATATCTGCCGATGGGATTCGTCCAAATGAAATTAAGATTAATGCTGTAAAGGAATTCCCTATCCCTCGCAATGTACACGAGATTCGTCAATTCTTGGGCTTAGCAGGATATTTCAGGAAATTCATTAAAGGCTTTGGAGAAATTGCGAGACCCCTTACTAATTTACTAAAAAAGGGAAACTCTTTCACCTGGGCAGAGATTAATCTCAAGCATTCTCTTCACTAAAAGAAATGTTGGTAAATAGACCGATACTTGCTTTATACAATCATAAGCTTGATAAGGAGTTGCACACCGACGCTAGTTCCTTAGGTTTAGGGGGAATATTAGTACAGTGGCAATCTAACCCTCGTGTGCTCAAGCCTGTTGCTTATTTTAGTCGGCAAACTACACCTGAAGAGCGTCACTTACATTCGTTCGAACTTGAGACACTAGCCATCGTTTGTTCTTTAAAGAAATTTCGAGTCTATCTGTTAGGATTACAATTTAAAATAGTAACCGACTGTAATGCACTCCGAACTACGCTAACGAAACGAGATTTAATACCTCGTATAGCTAGGTGGTGGCTTCAAATTAGCGAATTCTCTTTTAGTATTGAGTATAGACCTGGAACTCGTATGGCACATGTCGATGCATTAAGCCGAAATACTATATTGCCTCCTGATATTAACGATAAGTCCTGCGTTACCGTCTATAGTATCGAGACTGACAATTGGTTATTGACATTACAAATGTCAGATCCCGATATCTCGCGTATTTTTAAAATTCTCAAACCTGAATCCGATGAAGACTCTAAGGATATTAGGAAGAACTACATCATTAAAAATCATAGGGTATACAGGAGAATTGACGACGATGTACGCTTAGTTATCCCTCGTAGTGCTCGATGGCAGATATGCCGTTATAATCATGATGATGTGGGACATTTAGGCATTTCTAAAACAACTGAGAGAATCCAATCTGTGTTTTGGTTTCCAAAAATGCGGCGATTTATAAAAAAATACGTTAAGTCTTGCATTCAGTGTGCTTACAATAAAGATGATTCGTCTAGACAAAAGACTGGACAATTGTATCCAATAGAAAAAATAGGCATTCCGTTCCATACAATTCATATAGACCATCTTGGCCCATTTGTGAAGAGTAAGAACGGAAATGCCTATATTCTTACGATAGTTGACGGCTTCACAAAATATTTATTTGTAAAAGCGGTAAAAGACACAAAAACCAGAACTACGATCAAAATTCTTGAAAACATATTCTATGACTTTGGCTTACCATCTCGAATAATATCTGATCGCGGTACTTCTTTTACTTCGTCTTCCTTCAAGAGCTTTTGCGAGAGTCATGGCATTAAACATGTTTTGAATGCTGTAGCTTGTCCCAGGGCAAATGGTCAAGCTGAAAGGTATAATCAAACCATCTTGAATGCCCTGGCAAAACACAACGACGGAAATGACGAACGTAACTGGGACATGTATCTGGGCAAAATTCAGTGGGGTGTTAATAATTCTGTCAATTCTTCTACTAAAAAGACTGCCACAGAAGTTTTGTTTGGCACTAGATTCAGAGATAGTTTGAGTAATAAACTGGATGTTGCGGTTGACGTTATCCCAGAATCGTTACAAAGCTTAAGGGATAAGGTCAGCACTAACATTCAAGTTAGTCAAGAAAAACAAAAACTTAATTATGATGCCAGTAGGACCCCTGCTAGAACTTATAAGGAAGGTGATTTGATAAAGATAACTAGAACGAACTTTAATAATAAAGGTAATAGCACTAAACTCCTTTCGAAATTCATAGGTCCGTATAAAATTACTGAAGTTTTGGGTAACGACAGATATAAAATCACTGAAATTCCGGGTTTTAGCAAACGAAAAAAATCATTTAAAAGTGTCGTTTCCGCGGATCGTGTAAGACCCTGGATAAATATACGTTCCCCTGAACATAAAAGTTCATCAAACTCTAATAGTACCTCATCTTCTGAAAGTAATAATGATGAGGATAAACCATTCCAACAACCAAACACAAACTGATCTGAGTTCAATAAAAAGCCGAATGTAATGATTTTATTTAAATTAAATTATTTTGTACTTGTGTAAGATTTATTATATTATTATACTATTAAGTTAATTGTGATGACGTGCGTCAGGAGATCGCACGATGTCGGATGGCCGAATGTAATGAATTCGTAAAATAATAACAAGTAAACGATTAATTTATCTTTGTAAGCAACAGATGGCGTTAGTAGTTGCACTGTTTTTGTTATATAATTATTGTTATTATTTATTATTGTTATTATTTATTATTGTTATTCCTTTCAGTTACTTTATTATGTACAATAATTATTACTTAATTTAAAAAGTTTAATTTTATATCACTTATAATGTATTTTAGTTAGTCAATTGTTCATACTGTCTCTGTACTGCGCTCTGATTGGTCGTAGCCGTTAGTGTTGGCGTTTGGAGTGGGGAACATTCAGTTGGCAATTGATTTTGATATAATGCGACAGATCATTCTATTCTGGAGCGTTGAGCAGTGATCATGTCTTAAGAGTCTATGTTACTGTCGTGTTATTTGATTGATAAAAAAGTGATAAGTAACCGTTGTTTATTAATAATTGTATTGGATTGTGTTGAACAATAAAATATATTATCTAAGACCTGAGGTGTATGATTCTTCACACATTTATCTTCATCTTCGACGGTAATAAAATTATCACAATATAATTAAAACCTTACACGCTCAAATGGCTTATAGAGATTTTACTTCATCCTCAGGTACATGCACTGTAAAAATAATTACGCATTGCACGAAATCCAGAGAAGCTTCACAGTAAACCATGGATCGTATGCATGCTGTCCGCCACAGACTAAAATGCAGGTAAGAGCATTTTTTTAAATTTCAAGTTGTAAATTATGGAGACGAAAATAATGACAATAATTCTGTACTGAGGTTTAACTGGTTATCATTATAAAATAAATATATATTTAAGTTTTGTGAATGTGTCAATCAATCAGATATCAGAAACAAACGTCAAAAATTGTTGGTGCTTCAAGGGTAAGTGCAGTGCAGTTATCACATTTTTTTTTTCGATATAGGTCCGTGTATGGTTTTACAAAAAAACGCAATTCAAATTCAATCGGACACTTCCAATATAATTCAGAAAAATGTTTACCTATTCAACTTTTTCCTGCACAAAATTTTATGAATTTATTTTACACTTGTGAACTTTTACTTTACGCCAGTAGCACAGCACACAATGTGGAATCCACGCTGTAATTATAAATCATTCGGGCCACGTTCATTTAAACAGCTTACTAAATTTAAATTTTATTATAATCTCCGCTTTTAAACCGCTTTCATTATAAACCCGTAGCTTTTGGGTGACTCCTCTCCATAAGCTATGTGCTTACATAGAAAATAAGCGGCCACGCTTCCTTCCCTTTCAGAGCGAATATGCATTTGCATATGCGCGCTGTTTACGTTATTTCAGTTTTTGGGTTACACTGGAATACTGATATAAACAGAGGACAAAGTAAGGTGTATACTAAAGAAGCTACCGATTCATATACCCCTAACAATTCATAATATTCCGTTAGAACAGAAGTCGTCTGAAAAATATCTTGGCCTAAGGATAGATCAACATTTATCATGGAAAAATCACATAGAACATATAAAGAGCAAAATTTCATCACTTATAAGGCATATACGATCTATAAGTAGGTGCATTCCGCGAAAATTAAGATTAAATATTTACAACTCATTAATCAAGCCACATTTACTTTATCTGATTGAAATTTGGGGCAGTAGTACGAAAACTAGCTTACAACAATTACAAAGAAAGCAAAACAAAATAATAAAAATATTATTTCAATTACCGTATTTAACACCGACCTGTAATGTTTACGACCAAACCAAAATCATGAATATCAAACAACTTTACATTTACAGTACCTGTATACTAATCAGAAAAATTCTTAATAAAACTATTCATACTAACTTGTCATTTATCAAAAACCCAGTTATAAAGAAAAGTAACACTCGTCGAGCAAGTCTACTTGTTCTGCCAAAAATAAGAACTAACTATGGAAAAAAGAGTATAACTTTTGAAGGTATTCGACTTTACAACAGTCTACCCTCACATATAAGAAATGTTAGCACATTTAGTTTATTTAAGACTACATTATCTCATTATATTACAAACAATCGCTCGTTTCTCGCTTAAACAAATATTTATTGCACTGTCATTAAATATTTGAATGTTATAGACGACCATTGCTTGAAATGTTATTATTTTTAAGTTAAAATAAGTTCTCATGTAAGTGGCTAGTATGTCTTTTTGAGAAATAAATTCTTTAAACCTGAAGTTCAATATTTTAAAGCTATAAAATAGCGAAGGAAAAATTCGACCGCGGGCAGGATTCGAACCTGCGACTTCTGGTTAGGTACACAAGATTGTTAATAGGTAAGGTGGCATCGTTCGACATAGAACTAACTGTAAAGTAAGTCATGTCGGTTGAAAAGCAAAAACTTGCTTTTACATTTATAAGATAATAAACAATATTGTTGTGGGTGTTTCTCGGTGTCTAGTGCCCATAGTACAACTAGTGCTTAGTTTGGTACTAGATGGTCCTGTGTAAAATTTTATTGTCCAAGAACATTTATTTATTTATATTATACAAGCAAAAATCCGCTATCCACACAAGCTGGCCCTCCTGATGTAGCAATACCTACAAGGAGTATTCGCGGTTAATTACTTTGAGCCAGTTTGTTAAGTCACATTTTGCCCCATTAATTTTAGTAGGTACTTTACCCAAAACAAAGCACCTTAATGTTAGCCAGAATATTTCTAAATGAAATAATCGTAACCACTCAAACGAACTCGGCATAATAACCTTACCATCTGACCCTTTTTGTATTTATTACAACTATAAATGTTGTTTTGTTTAACAAAAGCGTAAATTAAACATAACCAATTATTTTCCATGAATCAAGACTGTAAAAGAGCTAAAAGAAAATCATTCCTTTAAAAATAAAGAAAAAAAAAACATTTTTAATAATTTATTTATGAACACAAAAGATGTATTATTCCCATCTTTTACGAAACATTTAAAAATGACTGTCAAATTTAGGTAATACCAAGTTAAATTGTTCAGACTGCTACAGGGAAATTAAGGAAAGAATGGGGAAGTGAAAGTAGGGAAATTTAATCTCTTTCAGGACTCTTCCGCTAATCACTACCAGAAGTTTGTATTGAGGGCTTCCCTTTGTAGTTTCGTACGGAAGTTATATCAGTAAATCAATATTTTTTTGAGAGCTGTGATAGCCTAGTGACATGACCATTGGATTGCCAAGTCGGAGGCCTCGAATTTGAATCCAAAGCACGCACTTATGACTTTCGAAATTATATGCGTAGTAATAATTAAATATCACTTGCAGGCATACATAGTGGGGAAACCTACACGCCTTAGAGATTTTCTCGACAGCTTGTGAAATCTGCCAACTCGCACTAGGTTCGCGTGGTGTACTATTGCCTACACAAACACCCAGATCAGAACAACTACCCGTACTTTATTTAACCTTTCATAAATTCCGATAATTATATTACTCATTGAAATAAAACTACTTTTTACGGATTTTATCGCGTTATATTGATATTATTAATCCCGACGTTTCGGACCCTTTACAGCGTCCATGGTCACATGGTATGGTGATAAAATCCGTAAAAAGTAGTTTTATTTCAATGTATAATATTCGCGTAAATGTCAGAAATCAATATTATATTACTCCCTTTGGAATCCTCATGGGTCATGTATGTACTACCTGGGGAGGCAGTATATACCTATCTAATTCATACAGACTAAAAACCGCACTTGCCTTAACTTTCCCTATAGTTATATACATATTTATTAACACTTCATGAACTTTTGTATTTATTTCAATAGCCCTTCTGGGTTTACCTTCTCCTTAACAACTTTATAGGACGAAAGGTTGTGACATGACAACAGGGGAATAAAATTAATGAAGTTGTTCATTAAGCTTAAGTGGGATTGTCGCTAATGTCTGGCCGGGGTAAAAAATTATGTAACCGACCAACCATCAGATACCAACCTTAATTAATTGATAACAAACTTATCTTGGGTAATACGATGTTATATATTTGGCCTAAGTTGGCTATTATATATAGTACTAGATATCTATCTTACTGTTGAAAGTTGAAAGGGAACCGTTTGGCACGGTATGGGTTTGTGATGAGGACAAATGAAACGCATGTAACTAAAAGAGTGAATTATGAATGTGGAGGGATGGAGGGATAGAGGAAGGCCAAAGAAAATATTTTTATTTTATTTTATTTATTTAATAGGTACAGTAACAGATAACAGATTACAAAAATACTATAAGGCAACTTTATAAAAAGTATACAATTTCAAATCTGAAATCTAATTATAACTGTATAAGTCAAAGTCAAAGTCAAAGTCAAATGTTTTATTTCAATTAGACCAATAAAGTAGCACTTTTGAAAAGTCAAAACTAGTTGCACGGTTCCAAAAAGTGGGTCTTAAGGAGAAGAACCGGCAAGAAACTCCATAGACACTCTTTTTTAAAAACAACATGATTACAATGTTAATCTTGATCTTGATTGAATCTTGATCTTGTACACAACATTGTTTACATTATATGACTTCGTTGTGATGTGTTACCTAATTATAGACAGACTTACAAAAATAATAAGAGTATTATTATTAAGTACTGTGCAATACAATCAGTACAATCTTGTTATTACTTATGTAATAACAATTTGGCACAGTATTATTAAAGTTAAATAAAAATCATTATCTGATAGAGCTTATTTTACTCAAAGAGTTTATGAACCTCCTTAGATTTTCAAAAACTATATCGGATTGAGAGCAAACAGCATTGTATTGTTTACACATTCGATGTATGGATTTGTTAAAGTGGACATGATAGAAAAGAGAGTGAATGAAGATGTGAAGGCTGACAGAGATGAATGTAAGAAAAGGACATACTGCGCCAACCACAAATAAATTAGGACAAGGGCAGGAAGATGATGATGATGATCATACTGTTATGCTCGGTCTTGGGTTCCATTACCAGATCGAGCTAAAGGTTCCTTCCCTACCTTCTCAACTAATATTGTAAATACGATAGTAACTCGGTCTGTTTGTTATGCTTTCACGCCTAAACCGTTGAAATTATTTTGATCAACAGCAAGTAATGAATGTAGCGTAAAGTATGAATTCAACCAACAATAAATGTCACCAAGTGTATCCTACATATATACAGTACATAATATATTGTATTCACAGCTTAATTTTATAAAATTAGGTACCCAAGAAATAAAGCGCCTACTTTCACTCGACGTTAACTTTTTCGTAAATGAAAAAGTATGACCCATTTTACGGGTAAGGTTGCCATTCATAAAATGTGTAATTTAGGACAAATAACAGAAACATTTATAGTTAACCTCTTTTACTTTTATAACATTGAATTGTATTATGTGAATTGTATTAAAACAACCTTAACATTATGATTTTTTTCCTAAGCTGGGCATTCAAAGCATTTAAAATGGAGGTATTTAAGAAAACTGTACATTTTGCGTAGCGGTTAAGTTCACGTCGTCGCCCGTACTGCTGTGTCAGTTTTGTGGGTTCGATTCTCACCCGTTACATATCTTTGTGTGTCCATCCACATATTTCTTTCAACTCTAAGTGTAGGTATTTTGCGTCCGTTAATTTTATGTTTTAAAGTCCCTCACGACATAGGGTTTTTTACGTAGTGACGGAGCGGTCTTTTTATTAAAAAAATAATTATTATTACATTCAGAGAAACTTCAAATCTCTTTGCAAGAAAACATAATTGTATTTATTATTTGTATTGTATTATATTATGTATGTGTTTTTATTTATGTATGCATATGGATATATAATTATGTGATGTATGTAATATATTTATAAATTGCATATATTAGTTGTACAATAATAAATATTGTTTTTTCTTTGTTTATATAACAACACCGCTAGTGCACCTACCAATTTCTGTCTCTGCATCACCCTAAGGTCGACTGGTAGAAAATGCCTCAGGCATTAAGTCCGCCTTTGTACTATGTTTGTGCATAAAGTATTAAATAAATAAATAAATAATTATGCATAAGTACTGACACACCAATAATTGTAAAATAAATTACCTATAAGGGTATAAATTTTAGATAAAGAAAAATCTCAGGCAAGGTTTGAACCTCCATCAGTACCCTAATAGTGTTTAGCATACATTAATGCCAAATATATTAAAATAACACGAGTAAATTAAGTACCTTTAATTAAAAAAATATGTACAAAGTACAAGTACATT
Source organism: Acronicta alni (assembly GCA_964056405.1). NCBI lineage: Eukaryota > Metazoa > Arthropoda > Insecta > Lepidoptera > Noctuidae > Acronicta > Acronicta alni. The sequence continues at coordinate 5,724,769 of OZ043927.1, read as the reverse complement.
TATATATTACATTCCTAAGATATTTCTTATAAGTGGGTAATAAAATAAACTTAATACCACTTAGAAATTCTATACAAATCCGTTTAATTGTTTTCGTATCTATTCAAAACATTTACAGGCTCGGTGTTCAGATTTCAACCTGACTAAATCGAATCTAATTTCTGGCCAAATTAATTTCTCGTTTAATCCAAGCCTCGGGCAGAGATCAAAGAAAGGAATTAATTTAATTAACTTTTGTTCTTATTTATATTACATTGATGTTTACAACAACATCGTAAATGTTTGACAGTGCAAATAATTCGGAATACTGAACACCTTTTTGAGTTTCGTGCAAATCGAAAATTTGAAAGCTGTGCAAATAATTGTTTAACAATATTGGTGCTCGTGGTGGTGATTGAGTGTTACCATATCAAATATGTGCTAATACAATTTACGGAATATGAAATTGGGAGCTTCACAACAATATATTTATTAATATCTTTTAAATCATTTTTAAAATGTATTCTTGTTTAAATTATTCTTAGACTAAATATTGCCCACGGTTTCACTCGCATTCCAAGTATCCTATGTCCTTTTCCAAGGTCTAATCTATCGCTGTACCAAATTTCATCAAGATTAGTTCAGAGGTTTATGCGTAAAATCGTAACAGACAGACAGAGTTACTTTCGCAATTATAATTTTCGAAGAGATTGTAGGTTTAGTGTTAGTTTATGTTCATTCTCAATTTTAAAATAAAGCGTGAAGTAGTAAATATTTCAATTAACAAATCAAATTGCTTTTGAAACCCATTTTAACAAGTAGATAGATCTTAGTAGTTTTTCTTAAATAACAGCCTTTAGGCTAAATATTCTGTAGGAAATTAGTTCAACAGTATTATTTCGGTACTTATCCGTAACACTCAAATATATCAAACCAACCAATAAAAAAGTTTGAGCCGATTCTCCGCTCCCATATTAATAGTAATAACTTATGTCTATCGACCTACTACTATGAAGGTGATTCCCCATTAAAGGTCGTCCCAATAATGGCAATATGTTCTGGAGGGATAATAGGGACCGACGTAAATGGGACTTAGTGACCTTAAGGGGACGTTTAGCATAGAGCTATGGATTGATACGATGTTATTAAGAAATTATATTTCTGAGAATGTTGGCAGTGGGGAGACTTTGACCCTTATACTGCCAACCCAACTATTCCTCTTTCAATACACGGTCGGCAACGCGCAAACAATTGATACCCCTGGTGTTACAAGCGTCTAGGTGCTTGTTTGCCACCTTAGTAGAACAAAAAAAAATATCGTCACATTTTTTTTTATCGTCGTTAAGAAATAACTTTTAATAGGTAAACGCGAGTAGAAGCCTTTCTCAAATACTATGTTGGGGTAACATCGGCGCTGGGGCAAATACGTATAAACCAAATTTCCATCTTATTCAGTTACAATTTAATGCTTGCCACTCAAATGGCTATGGAAATTTTTTTATTTATACATTTGTTTATACATTTTTTCCTCACCGCTGATCTTACCCCAACCCACCTTATAATATTTTTATTGGGTCCTGTTATCCTTTACTTCCGATGGTCAATAACGTAATTAAGCATAGCACACTGACCATAGGAACAACATGAGGAAGCCAATGACCCCCGGGCGCATGATGAACTGCAGTATGTTGCGCGCTGTATCGCGTTGCTGCGGGCAGTTGCTAGAGCAGAAGCTAGCAGTAAACTTCAAGAATTCATGTCTATTTATTCAATATCTCACCTAACTTAACATAAAAACATAGAGTATATAGATGAATGGAAAACATCCTCCTTTTTTGAACACGATAGTTGAAGGGTTGTGAAGTAATCGGGCATGCTTTTTTTATACCTAAATTTTGGTGGGTGTGCTTATGAATCTAACGGCCCCAAAAATATGTTTGAGAACACAAGTGTTGTTTTTAACCGACTAAATATCGGAGGCGGTTCTATGTTCATCAAATTGTATGTATTTTATGAATGTCCACCGATATATCCGTAATTTATGAAACGATTTTAAAAGTTCTTCGCATTGGGTTCGGTTTAGCTCCCAAGATGGTCCCACATTAATTTCATCGATATTCAGCCTTGGACTCCGGAGATACAAAGGACGGACGAAGGACGATTCGAGATGGTATTTCTAGTAGGTAATAAATAAAAGAATAGAAATACGGAGCCGAACCCACAAGATATTGCTTTATATATTGTTTATTTGTACTGATTTTTGTGTGTCGCAATGGGTATCCTAAATAAACTCTTTATCTTTTTTTCTTCTTTCTTTCAAATACAACGTTTTCATTCAATTTTGTGCTAAATAAAACAAATGAGTCAACCGTTTGTTTTATTTAGCACAAAATGTCGTTTGTCCAAAATAAAACAAAAGCTCGTAGAAGAAAGTCTTAAAAGTATAATCGATGTTGTGCACAGACCTTTACGTCGGAGTTAGCGGGGCCTTTCCGACCATAACAGTAATAAGGATTTGGCTTTGGATACGCAATTAAGGGGTAAACTTTTAATAACCAACAATTTTATAGGTTATACGATAAAGTAATTCTATACCATCGATATTTAAGAGGTTATGATGAGTTTTATTGCTTTAGAAGAGATTTGTTTGTTGCCGATATAAGAGCTTCAAAATGTTTCATAGAATAGAATAGAATAGAATAGAATATATATTATTTATTTGTGGAAATATGAGTAGGTATACATATAGCACGTAGGTTGATCAAATCATATAAGAAGAGCAGTCATACAAATATTACAGGTAAACTTTAGAACATCATTACAATCACTCATATTATGTGATGTACCTAATAAGAACTATGTAACAATAGGAAATATCTTATTGATATCTTAATTATTTTAAAATTGAAATAATGTAAAAGTAACATAACATACCACCACGCCTGCATTCCCCGAAGGGTTAGTTAGACGTATATCAAATGTACAGTTTGCCGGTATGTTTAGGTCCCATGTAATAGGGGAACCTATTGTCATTACCCGGGCACAAATCCAAACTTCGAGCTGCAACTGAGAATTTCAATGAAATTGTGAAGACTATGCGCATACAATTAATATAAGTGTTGTACTAACTGCCTCGTCAGTAGTCTTGGGTTTGATTTCCAGGTCGCACAAAGTGTTAAGTATTGGGTTTTTCTATGAAATTCTCAGTAACAGGTTGGAGTTTAGAATTGTACCCGGTTAATAGGCGCGCCCCCCTATTAGATAGGACTTAAATATCAAACTTTAGGTGTACATTACTACACCTCTGTCTAACCCTTCCGGAAATACAGGCTTGATGGTATGTTATGTGCTGGCTTCCTTCCTTGCCTTCGGGGAATTCAAGCATGATGGTATTGTTGTGAAGACTATGCGCATAGAATTAATATTAAGTGTTGGAGTAATTCCTCGGAGGAGTGTGGAGTCACGCAGCTTTGTTGGTGCCAGCTAAGTAGTAAGACTCTGGATTATACTCCACTGTTTGTTTTAATTGATTATATTGTTTGTGGATTAAGATTTTTTAACAAAGTTTGGTGAGATTATGCTCTGTTTGACAACAAAAGACACATTGAACATCTCAATGACGTTTTGTTTTTGTTTTTAATTCAGGCGCTTTTGTTTATGATTTAACTTTATAATCCAATTTGAATTTAGGCATATTACCTTCACGATTACGAACTTATAAAGTTCTATCTTTTTGTATATTTTTGGCATTTTCCATGCTAAGTGCTGCTGTCAATTGACTGCGGTGTTACCAACTGAAATTACTTTAAGTAATAATTTTATATTTTAATTAATCTTAATAATGATTTAATCTTAATCTAATCCCACAACTATTCTGATATTAACTGAACGTATTTTTTTACTTAAATAAGTCACAAAAGCCTTGAAATAAAAGTTAAGAAAATGCTTAGAATAGAAAAATTAAGACTACAAAATTAATTATTTTTATCTTGCGTAGGATTTTCCCGCTGATTGCGTAGTAATTTTAGAAATATTCTCTTTGAGCTCTCATTATTAAGTCAGCTGCAACGGACTTATAATAAACAGCAATTAGTTATTTAGCGAAGGAAAAATTCGACCGCGGGCAGGATTCAAACCTGCGTCTTCTGGTTAGGTACACCAGACGCTATGACTGCTATAAAGACGTAAATTCTGAATGTGAAAGCAAAATTCGTCTAAAATCACAATAAGTCCCCATTCTCATCTCTATTCGTCAACAACACCTGCAATTTTGGAAGGAAGGAACAAAACATTCACCCTGACTCGGGAATCGCACCCGGGATTTCAAGTTCATCAACCGCCCCTGCTAGCCATTTGAAAATAAATCCGTTTTCGCTTCTTTAAATCATAATTATGTTAAGGGTATTTGACGTCGTCTGTGGTCTAGTTGTTTGAGATTCGAACTACTGATCACGTGGTCGTGGGTTCGATTCCCACAGGACACAAATATTTATCCATCCATCCATCCTCACAAACTTTCACAATTAGTAGGAGTAGGATAGGATGTAGCAATCCATTTAATCACGTGTGCTATTTTCTTTGACGCTCTGTATAAATAATGACATTGATAAAGAACATTTATAGGAACAACAAATATTACAGAATTTACTTTCTTCATTATCTAAAATATGTATGATAATGTTATGTTTTTCACGCGTAACATTTGAACCAACTTGGCATTTTTGTTACAATTACCTTGATTTGATATTCTTCGAAAAAATGCTCTTCTGCGTAATACATCAAATCGTAGATTTCTTCCACTCTTTGTCTCTAGATCAATGTTTCTCAATCTGGGGGTCGATGGATGGACCTATACTAAAATTATACAGAAAATAGATTGGTAATTTTTTATGTTTGTAACGAATAAATTTAACAACTACTGGATCGATTTCAATAGTTCTTTCAACATTAGAATGCTACATTATCCCTGACTAACATGGGATATATTTGTGTATAATATTATGCATGTAGTACACTGTACCCGTGTGAAGCCAAGGCGGGTCGCTAGTCATATTATAAGTAGCAATGTGTTTAATAAATAAGCTCTTATTATTCATATACGAAAGATTATTTTTATCCGAATACGGCAAAGCCAAAATGAAGTGTTATGCTTTTGATAGTCTATGTATGTTTGTAATAGGTGATTAATTTGAGTAACTTTATTCAAAACTAAAAACAATATTAAAAAAACAATTTTATCGGGTTATCCTTATCATCCATATATCAAAGAACCATTCTTTACATTTATTTTTTAAAGATTATTTCTTTCAAATGTTGTCCGTTGCCCTACCTCTTTCAAAAGGTTGAGAAACGATGTTCTAGATCATTATTTTTGTGTCTACGTTTAGTGTCTTTTGATATCGTTATTTCTTACCTATCTGCTAACATTTATATCTTTTAAATGTCTAGACGCGTGTCTCAGACTATCTTATACTCGCAAATTATTACTTGTATTGAGGTAAATATTTTGTTTTGATGTTGGAAATTTAAATATAAATAAAAAAATATTTTGGGACATTTTTTTTACACACCATCTAGTCCCAAACTAAGCAGAGTTTGTACTATGGGTACTAGACAATGCATATAATACTAATATTATTGGAACGAAGTTCCTTATCGCGCGTTGTGAAAGGGGGAAAAAATTCTTACGAAAAGTTGTCACGACACTTTTTTCGAAATTCAAATATTGTTGACAAGCATTCAAATATTATTGAGTGAATGACAATATTTGAATTTCGCGCGTTGTGAATTGTTGAGTGTACACAGGTTTTTTTATTTTTAATTATTAAATTTTAATGAAAGGAACTTCGTTCCATCCGGGTGTCCCTTGACACCTCTCAAGTTTTTACTTTTTTTACATACATACATATAAGACATAAAAAACACCCAGAAAAACACAAACACTTATGTTTGGATGGATGTTTGTTACTCTTTGACGCTAAAATTACTGAACGGATTTTGACAAAACTTTACAGTATTATTATTTATACATCATAATAACATATAGGTTACAATTACTAACGAGTTTGAGTTAATTTGCCAAATTACAACGATAGTTATTGAAAGTAACTTTTAGTAAATAAAAGGGTACAAGCTCTGCTTAGTTTGAGTCTAGATCGTGCTGTCCCAAAAAGTTATTTAAAAAAAGAAAACAGGTTCTGAGATGAAACACACAATACAAAGACTCATTCGGATTCTGGCCCCCATACACACTACGGAACCATAGAAATTTGTTGGCTCCGGTCTTAGTTGTGAACCTAACTTAAAGGACTTTGAGTTACTCTCGTTGCAGTTGAAAGAAAGAAAGATGGAAAGAAAGAAAATTTATTCTGACAGGCACAAAACAGGACAAAATACAATTTAAAATTGAATTAAAATTTACAAATAAAAAGGTTTTGTTTACTTATAACAGAAGTTTCTTAATAGAGTCCAGAGGCGAAGTTTTGTATCTTTACTGTCTACCGACGCACATAAACGCGGAGCGGAGATAGTCATATCTTGTAAACCTAGGCAAGTTATTTTTTTTCTACGTTCTCTTTTTTATAGCCCACATCGCTAGAAGAAAGAAAGAAAATTTATTCTGACAGCTACAACACAGGACAAAATACAAAATAAAAAAAAGTCTTAAAACTAAGGAAGTACGTTGTCCTGTGCGATGTCAGAATAGGTCCCTAGCTTAGCACTGTGCTACAGAACAGAAAAAGAACAGTGTATTCTACGTCTAGTAGAGACGTGACAAACAATACGGTACACATGTGACGTCATGTCCGGGCAATCGCCACGGTCCAAATATGCAGAGCCACATTCAAATTTACTACTAACAAGCTTTTGCCCGCGGCTCCGCTTCTGCAATATTAACGTGTAATTTTTTGTCCAATATTATTTTGCATCGCTTTAAATGAAGCTTATTGATCATGTTAAAATAATTGCGTTCATTATTTCAATATTTAATCAACAGCAGCGTCGATGAGTTATTATAATACTAGGTGTTGCTCGCGGCTTTATCCGCAAAGAGCTTTTTGACACGAAAGACTATGTTGGTCTAATATATCTCTGTACCTAACTACAAAATTTCACCGAAATTGGTTCAGTGGTTTAGGCGTGAAAACGTAACAAACAGACAGACAAAATTACTTTCGCGTTTATAATATTAGTTGGGATTGACCGGGATTTTTATTGCATACGAAAAACGAATGCAAAGTTTTTTTTTTTTTAATTAAGTATTATAGTATTTTTTATTATATTCTTGATAATATACCTACGCTTGACCGCCAGTTCGCCTGCTGTTAAGTGACACTACGATCTTCGATGGCGCTCCATCGTAGATCGTAGTGTCAGCGCGCTTGCCTAGAAGAAACCTATTCACTGGAGTATATGTTCCGTAGTTATTGGATGCAGGTATATGACTGACCGTTGTGGAATAAAGGAGGCCAGCAATTGTAATTTTTTGACCAAGACGCTATTTAAACTGTAGGCAACAACAAGTAATTATATAATTAACATTATACAGGCTGTTACAAAACAACCCGTAAAGCTGAAAGGAGGTTAAATGGGGCCTTATAACGAGTCCATTCACAATATTTAAGAACCGTAGTAACTCTGTATAACGTACCCCAAAAAATGGAAAACAACAACAATTATGAATGAAAAATAGAAAATCTATTAAAATAGACAATTATTAGGTAAAATAGGTACGTATGCCTTTCTGTTAAATAATCTGGTTCACTGACATGACAGCTGACAAAATTTTTGGCTTTGATGATAAATTATATTTTTTACGGGGTATTTTGTAACACGTTGTATGTATAATAGCTAAGGATCTACTATAGGTTCAAATAAAATTAACACAGAACTTCGTTAAACAAAATGTCCCACCAATCACCTGCCAGTTCGCTTCTAACATGAAGTACCTACACAGTGAAGTGTTCACATATCGAGCTTCACTTGCAACGCCCACCACTAATTGGGTCACATCACTAGCACAGATTGAAATCAAACAGAGGTTGAAATAGAGTGTCTGGATGTAGACCAGTGTGCTAGCAGCGAATGTCTTTGTTAAAAGCAATATTGGCTACGGCAGCGACAGTAGCGATGGGCGATTGTTACTAAAAACAATCGAATTATTCGAATGCGCAATGTATTCGAACGCATTCGAATAACTACTAATTTCCTTCGATAGTCCGTCGTCGATTGTTGTCAACGTCAAGACAACAATCGACGCGCAAGCGTGCGTAGGTACGATATCGATTGCGCGATAATCAATAAAGCAAATTGTTCGAATGAATCGAAACGTTCATCGTTTTTATTCATTCAAACTTAAATTTGGTTTCGGTATTGAACGATTATCTAACTGCGTATGTTTGTGTACCTACTGTGTCGTAAATCTATATAAATTTGTAAACAATAGAATAACGAGAATTACTAATATTTATTTAATCTTTTAAACAATTGAATGGGGCGTTTCATTTTTAAGTAGTCTTTCAAATTGGTATTACTTAGATATTTTTGTGATAAAGTTCAGTATGGATACAAAGCTTGCACCGAATTTTGTCACCGCCATCTTCGTTAACTATTTCAAAAAATCCACACTACCGAAATTTCGCCATTTTTACTAGAATCGGACAATCACAAATAAACAAAAGTCAGCAGAAACGCAACCTACGTCAGCATTTCAATAATAAGCATTGCGCGCGACCTTGACTTACGAATTACTATCGACCGGGATCTACTAAAACAATAATAATTTATTCGTTAGTGGGTGAAAATCATTTAAAATGACCATTTTGATAGCAACATTTGTCCATCCGCGATATTTTATTGTAAAATTATTTTGTAATATGTAAAAAGTACTTATTATAGTACTCTGATATATTGTCTAGCTACATTATACAGATTTACACATTCGTTGCCAGTAATAAGCAAATAATATTCCTTTTTTCTCATCCAACTTGGATATTTTCCATACAAAATAATTTGTCCACTTCACGGGCTGCGTCACAAAAATCATCTTAATAAATATATTAGCTGCAGTATTTAATTATTAATGAACTTTTTGCGAAGACTTTGTTAATTGCCATTGATATCGGTAAAATTTATTTTATATTAGTTATTTAAAATATTAAAATTTTGGGTAGAAAAGGATGTCCATTGTTTTGATCATTTTTGTGATTCATTTTTGTAACAGTAAAATTTGGTATTAAATGGTAATTGTAAAATGGCAAAACTCAGACTAATAACGAGCCAATCACATGCCAGAATCGAATATAAGTCGGCCATTTTGTCCTCGAGTGAAAAAAGTTAATGACGCGTGTTTCTTTGTTGGCGAGCAAATTTCCAACTTATTACAATACTTATTGTTTTGTTTCAACCAACTCAGATAAGTGAGACTTATATTATTTAATTAATTAATTAAATAGGTTATAGCAAACCTTTATTGAAATGAAAGGTGGTTAGAACTCATTGTGATTTTTGTTTGGCTTAACATATTTGAAGCTACTTTCAAACTATGTTCACGTTTCATTTTTGTTATGCTTTGTTACACTTTTTGGTTGCGTTACAAAAATGAAATAACAAAAATGAAGTAAAGTCACGATCACATTGCTTTGAATTATTATATTCTCATTTATTCAATTAAATACATTTTTAAATGGAAGTATATAAAAATAAAAATATACATTTAAAAATATAAAATATAGTAGCCCACCAGTATCGGGAACAGAGTCCAAGCTATCGGTGGTCAGGGCTCCAGACAGAGGAACCTCCTGACAATTCAGAGCGTGATTCTCTTGTTCTTGTTGAAAGTGAGCGTATTTTTGCTTAGCCAGAATTTTTATTAGAAGCTTATGCTTATAATTATTTAATAAGAAATTTGAAAAAATCTACTGATACAGTTGATTTTTAAAAATTTCTTATTAAATAATGAATTAATATCAAGTTAATTTGTTTGATCAGTTGACTTTTTATCCGTCAGTTAGTCTATCAGTATTTGCACGCCGTCAATCGACGCCTTTGTTTGTCTAGCTCCTTGTTCGTTTGCTACTTTTTCTATGTTTGTTTGTCTGTCCCTCTGCCTGTTTGTGTTTAAGCTATATTTTCTTTTTAGGATGCCAATGACAGTAGCAGAACGTCAACGGATATAATAGGCAACGTCTTAAAGAAACAAACCCAAAAAAAAAACAAACAAAAAAACAATAATAGTAAGATAATAATGTGCATTGTAAATAAGCCCTAATATTTCATTTTTGTTATTTTTTGTTACGCGTTTAATTTTTGTTACATTTTCATATTTGTTTCATTTTTGTCACAATGGTCATTTTAAATGATTTTCACCCTAGTAGCGCTACGCAAACAACGCATATAACAATTCATTCGATAGTTCGATTGTCATTCGATAGTTTTATCGTGGCAACGAATAAATCGATATTCGAACATACGCATCTACGATTGTCGATTCATTCGATAGATTATTTAGGAACAATCGCCCATCGCTAAGCGACAGTTCGCGAGTTTTTTTATACAGGGTGTGTTAGGACTAGGACTAGTTCTGTTTTTTTTTTTTTTGTTTGTTGTAATTACCAGTTCCTATTTCATACTACCTCATTAAAAATAAATAAATACGACTGCTGCTCGACCTGGGTAGTACTTCGGTAGCAGTTTGGATATATTTGTGCCCGGTAAATGGTGAAGTGGTTTAGTCCATGTGAACCCCCAAAATCTCTACCACCAGCCATGAACCCCTAAATGTTGTCCACGTTCAACCCTTAAGAGGTTGAACATGGCGAAGTGTGGATGTACATTACCTACCTCTACCTAATACTTCGGGACACAGGCGTGCTATATTATTGTGCTTCTAACTAGTATCGATTGTGCTATAATTTATTGTCGTACATTATTGTCGTCTCCGTCCTGTATGGTGACTTTGAAGCTAAGAAGAAACTTCAAACATGCGGCTATAGACTACTATTGTGGCCCGTGGTTTCACCCGCATCTCCGGGCTTTTTGACACAAAAGGTTAAGCTATGTCCTCCTTCCTCTCTTCCTCAAGCTCTAACCTATCTCAGTACCAAATTTCATTAAAATTGGTTTAGCGGTTTAGGAGTGAAAGCGTAAAAGACAGACAGACAGTTATTTTCGCATTTATAATATTATAAATTAGAGATATAATAAAAACACATACAGCCTCTCTTTTACCTTTAGAAATTTAAAAAAAGAATCAAATGAAAAATCTTTCTCCAAAATATTGCTTCCAGGCCCATAGCCTGAGGCTTTGGGTCTCCAAAAAACGGAAAAGGATTATTACGTTCTATTTTTAGAAAAAGGAACGGTCAACTCTTCAACACGTAGTTAACAAAACTAACAAAGGTTAGTATTTGCAGCTATTTTCCCCAAACACGTACCTACAATTTCCCGCTGAAAAACATTGAAAACTTTTCCTGTAAATTATTTCTGCAGCGTTAAAATTTAATATAGCGGAAATTATCTTTTTCGCTTGTTCTATGAACATGTAGGGTAACTAATTTACCCTAAATGAGTACCTCACGTTAGGGTAAATTTGTTACGAAATAGGATCACAGAACTTGCTTAAAAAGCAGTAATAACTATATTAATTATATTATAGCGCTGCTAAAATCAATGAATGGAGAATATCGGGTACCAGGTTAGGGTAAGTTAGTAAAGCATTAGGATTACATTACCCATGTTTCATAAGTGTAGGCGCGGCTGCTAAGCGTGAGGTCCTGGATTTGATTCTCAAGTCAAAGTGTTATTGGATTTTTCTATGAAATTCTCAGTAGCAGCTCGGAGTATAGATATTTGCCCGGTTAATAGGAATTGAGCGGTGTTATGCAATAATGTTTTAACCCACATAAAAAATGCCAGAAGTGCCATTGCAAAAATGCCCAGGGCTGAAGTATTAAATACTTCAGCTCTGGGCATTTTACTAAGTCTTTAGTTGACCTACTAGAATACTTAGATGGCGTTAACTCATAATTTACTTTGTTGTGGGTTAAAACATTATTGCCTATCACCGCTCAATTAGCTCTCTTCCTACTATATGAGACCTAAAAAAATTTACTGTTGGTGCAAATAAATATACCTGTAACCCTTAGCCTCTAGCTAACCTAACCCTGCGGGGATACAGGCGTTGGTTTTTTATGAGTTTTTTTTTAGTCCCCAACTACGTTGAAAATGTTAGGATACTGACGGAATAATTCAATTAAAGGTGCATCCACACCACTGTTTCTTTTTGTGAAGCAACGTTTCCAACTATAAGTGGTTAACATCCGATAACGAAAAGTAATTTAATGTTAATATACGTTGCCGTGTTAGGTAAAGTTGCGTCAACATGTCGTAACTATCTAACTATTGGCGGTATGGATGCGATCTTCCAACAAAGAGTAGCAAGCAGTTGCAAAAATTAAAGAATGTTACCCAATGTTATCGTGCTGCATTCTATTGCTCCACAAAAAGTAACTGCAGTGTGGAAGCACCTTAAAACATAATATAAACTGCATGAATACCTGAAAATTTTTACTCCAACTAGTTAGCTTGAAAAGCTGAATTAAAGCCAACTTCAGTAGGCGTCCGGTAATGGGCAAACTTAGGGGCACTGCGCTTTGTAGTTCCAACATACAACTTAATTATCTGACGGGGCTCGGGGTAATTACGTCAGTGAGTAATTGAAAAAGGACATTTTGGTCACTATATGGCTTTTGAGCTTGGATTGTTGTTGTTGTTGTTTAGAATTTATTTAGAGGAAGATAGATTAATACCATTTTCAAGGGTTCACCTTTTGACCGCCACGTCAATAACGAAAATCCGTGTTCTCTACGCCAAGTGACAAATTCTAGTATTTAATAATAGGTAAAAAAAACAACAAATTTGTATTTTGAACTAAAAAAATAGTGGTATTTTTGACGTGCCATGCCGTCGTTGGCGTCGTGAGCAAGTTTTCATTTGACGTCTATACACGTCTGTGGCGGTCAAAAGGTAAAATTTTATATTAATCGTACCTATTAGTCGCCTATTAAGTACATGGGACCTTAACAATCCGGCGAACATTAACATAGTAGTAGTAGTACCGGTGAGTGTCGAACTGCTGATCACTAGGTCGTGGGTTCGATACCCACAGCACACAAATATTTATGTAATATCGCTTACTATCAGGTGGGCCGTATGCTTGCTTGCTACCTTAGTGTTTCTATACAGAAACAAAATGATATATAATTCTTATCACAAACACTTCTGTTCATTATCACATATATGTATAGCTGTGCAATGTGGGAATCGAACCCACGACTTCGTGATTAGTAGTCTGACACTGAAGTAGCAGAAATACGAGAAGTGAGTATCTTCTAGGTAAGCGTGCTACATCTTAGACCGCATCGTCAGTTACCATCAGGTGAGATTGTGGTCAAATGCAAACTATCTCTTGTAAAAAAAATACGTACCACCAACACCTGTATTCCCCGAAGGGTTAGGCAGAGGTGTACTAATGTACATCCCCATTACGCCGGTTTGTTTTAGGTCCCATGTAATAGTGGGCGAGCCTATTGCCATTAACCGGCCTCAAATCCAGACTCCAAGCTGCTACTGAGAATTTCATAGAAAAACCCATTAACACTTTGCTCGACCCGGGGATCGAACCCAGGACCTCTAGCGTAGCAGGCGCCTCTAGACGAATGAGACAGTTTATAAAAAAAAAAAAAAAAAAGTGCCTTCTTGTCACAAACTTGGGGTCATGGAGTTCGATTCCCAAGTCGAGCAGAGGCGTCCTTTATTCCTTAGAGCATCTTACGATGAAAACTCAGACAAACACACACGCTACTTGAACAACATTGTGATATATTTTTATTGTTGGGTGTTTGTTGTTTTGTTGTTACGTTTAGATGTGGGTCAGCTATGTTTGTGTAGGGTTGTTTGTCAAGAACTTATTTAACGAAGTAAACTGTGTTAAAGTATATAGTTATTGACGTTTAGTGCCGCCATGACAAGTTTCTATCATTCCTACTATAATTATGTTAATGTAAAAGAACATGTAAGAACACTATAATGATTTTGACCTTCTTCAAACTTTAATATAATTTTACAATAGCTGTGTCACGACCTAACGTAATTACTTTGACATTATTATTTGTAAGTCTTTCTGTTTCATAATGATGATAATTTTGTTGATAAAAATTAATAATAATATGGGGACATGTGGGAGGTGAATTCAGCAATCATTGTACCAATCGTTGTGTCAGCCAATGGCCTAATAGCCAAGAGCCTCGACCAACATCTAAGGAGGCTCTCGTTGGATGGCTGGATCAAAGGCTTGATACAGAAAGCAGTACTCTTGGACACGGCCCGTATCGTTAGGAGGTTTCTTTCTCTGGGGCCCTGACCACCGGTAGCTTGGACCCTGCTCCCGATGCCGGTGGGTTTCTATTTTTTATATTTTTAAATGTTTTCTTTTTTATGTTATGTTAGGATGAAATATTTAAAAATAAAAAAAATATGTATAAATATAAATAAAGGCAATAATAATAATATTTTAAAATATTATAAATTCTTAATAATTTAAGCTAGACAACATGCCAGAGATATTTTAAAACAAATTGTAAATGCAAATCTTATTTTAAACAAACTGTATAGCTTTTATTAGAAATAAATTCTTTGATCCCATATTACAAATGGCAAAGAAACTGGTGTGTCTGGTTTCACTTTTAAACCGCTATACCGATTTTGATAAAATTTGGTACAAATGTAGATTATACCTTGGAGAAAGACATTAGGTACCATTTTGTCTCAAAGTCCTCTGAGATGCGAATGAAACAGCAAAAGCTAGTTAAAAACAAAAAAGTTTTTTTTTTTAAACAGTCATATTAATCGATTTCCTTTTCAATAACACCAATTCTAACATTTATTTATTTATTTTTATTTAATTATAGCGTAATTTACTATCACCCCTGTATTCTCCAAAGGGTGAGGTAGATGTGTAAAGTTTTAAAAGGGAAATTTACTTGGAATAAATCCAAACTCCGGGATGTTACTGCAAATGTACTAACAAAAAAACCTAATAGCCTTTGCTGAACCTGGAAAGCGAACCCAGGATCTCAAACATTGGGACCACACTTACGATCACAAGATCAATGTACAAATTCAATACATAGTCTCCTGTAACTGAATTTACTATATATTTTCGTACGTTTCAGCACCAAAATATACATACATAAGTGTAAATAACATGTTCCTACGATTCCTGCGAATCGCCTTGACGGTCTTACTTTCAAGATAAAATCTCACTCCATATATTTCACGCAGTTCCTATAAAATACTTACACAAACAAAAATATTTGCGACAAAAAGAACACGATACAATAAATCACTGGGGACGGACGAACTCGAAACTGATAGTTAGTTGGGAAAACGTTCGAAAACCAAAGGGTCGTACCGGCTTATCGTACCAAACTGAAACTGCACTACCAGCTATTTGTCAAACTTTCGCCGCCAACGAAAACATAAGCTTCTGAAACCACTCTACATTGACCCCTCATTGCGCCTTTCATTACACCTCTCACACCCGAATCCTCAGCTCGACAAAGGGGATAGGTAGGTCAGGTGAAGTGGTAACGACGCGCGACAGATTGAGGATATCATCTCATGTATAATTCACACGCGAGTTTGAATCGAGAGCGCAGAAGTTCCAACATAATGCATTGCTGTTGCATTCTATGAAAGATTGTAGCGAATAAATGAATATTTTATTGTGAACCGATTCCATTTGTCTGACTGCCTGTTTATCATCTGAGTATGAAAACTGTTTTCGTATCAATTACTCGCGCGATCCCATATTTCAAGGCAATAGTGAAAGAATGGTAGTTTATTTGGAGCAAATAGTTTGAATGCAAAGTTTTTTATCGTTCTATCTTCGTATACTTTTCCGATATAGAATACGTATACGTAGAGTATAAAAGTGTGTACATTTGTTTTAAAAGCTAGTTAGAGTTACGAATTCCGTATAAACTCGGTTTTAATAACATTTATGGCTTCCATAACTTGTGTAATGTAGCCTACGGGTAGTTAGTTCCAGTTCTGCGTTTTTAAGCATGTAAGAATTCGTGTTCAAATGATATAGTGGAAATTCCAAGGTAGGACGTTTTCCCTTAAAAATACCTACCTAATAATGATAGTACAAAAATTAGCCTAATTTTATTCCCGGTAACATTCTATTTATGTACGAAATTTCATTCAAATCTCATAATTAGTTCTCCTATATCAGTTAAAACTTTCTTCTTTCCAGGGAATTAGTCCCGGTCAAATACCTACCATTTGTGTAAAAAAATTCATGCTGATAGGTCCAGCCGTTCTTGAGTTATAAATGGTGTAACTAACCCGACTTTGCTATGTATTACTGAAATATCTTTATGGATTAGCGTCAAGCTGATTATTAACGGCCAATTCACTTACGTACTCTTCCAATCCAATAAGCAAATACCGACATAGCTATAAATTCAAATGCACAAAGCATAAATCATGCTTGAGATACTCAGATATTACCAACTTTAATGGAAAAAGCTCATGAATCACTATTTTTGACATTTGAATAAGCAAGAATTTTACATCTTAGTATTCATTGACGCAAAACAGTTCTTATCTGAAAAGATTTTTCCATCCAAAATATTCCCAGACACATCTATTCTGTAAAGGAAAAAATCCAAAAGCAAAAATTTTCAAATTTTTCTTTTCATAAAACTCCATGCGTGATGTTGGCTCTAACAAAGTTAAAACACATTCGAAGCAAACTGAGTGTGAAGTGCGTCATTGACGTCATAACTCTTTTTTTTATTACTCAAAGGGCGAGTTGAGGTTTCTAATTATTTGCGGCCCACTCGTGTCGGATGAAGTGGACAGTACATTTTAATTCGTGGTCTCCGCAACCAGTTTATAAGGGTCGGCCAATGAATATGAAATTAATAAAAAATCAGAAAGTCACATAGGTAAAAGTTAATCGCCGTGTAGGTAGTGTGGGACACTTTAGGGATGAAATGCTTAAAGTTAGGATTTTTACTTTGAGGAGACTGCAGAATATACGTAGTGTTCAGTATAAAGATTTGTTTGTATTATGAAGCAAATTATAGGAATTTTTGGATACCGCTCTACTTTATATAGGAATAGTACGGCCGCTGTAAAGAAAATTATTTCATTTCAGTCCTTTGGCATTCAACTACCCTTCCGGAGATCCTTGACCGGACGTTTGGCGAAACAGTTGGGGAATCGGTTTCTGTGCCACACATTGTGGGTTCCATCCCACAGCATGGAATATGTAAGACCTACAAGGGTCTGGGTATTTGTGAACCTACTTGAACTCAACGCAACTACTTTAATAGTCCCATGTTGGGCGCCACTATTACGCTTTTAAAATATTAAAACAAATATGTCAAATAATACTGATAATCATCATCACCATCATCAACCATATCATATACTGTCCCAACACGGATCTCCTCTCAGAATGAGAGATATTACCTAGACTATAGTCAACCACACATGCCTAATGCAGGTTGGCAGAATTCAGACTTTTATCCAGAAAATCTCTCAGGCATGCAGGTTTGCTTACGACGTTTGTTTTTGCAATTTAAGCGAATGATAAATTCATAATTAATACGCACATGATTTCGAAAAATCCAATGGTCATATTAATTATCACTGCGTCCAGTACTGCTATGTAGACTTAAAAACCGAACACATTTCTCCGAGTCCCTTTCAGAGTTCATCAGATAGAAAATGCCGACGCCATCTAGTATAAAAAATATTGACTTGTAAAAGTGTCTTTTAAAGATCTATTTACAGATATAGCTATCATTATATAAGAATCCATTTCAATATTATCTTGTACTAGCTTCTGTCCGCGATATATCAGAGCGCGAGATATGTTATTAGACCTGCGAAGTATGTGCGGTGTAACTCGGAATGACAGATTGAGAAATAGTGTGATAAGAGAACGTTGCGGCTTAAAAGACGATGTAGTGACGAGAATTGAGAAGAATATGCTGAGATGGTTTGGGCATGTCGAGAGAATGGATGAAAGGCGACTAACAAAAAGGATTTATATGGCGAATGTCAGTGGAACCGCCGAGAGGGGACGCCCTAGAAAAACTTATACCGACCTTATTGGTGAGGTTCTTCAAAAAGGTCGAAGCGAAAGAAGTATGCAAGAATCGTAGCAAGTGGCGTTTTTTAGTTTCTGCCTACCCCTATGGGAAAAAGGTGTGAGTGTATGTATGTATGTATGTAGATATGTTATTCTGATGTATAAATAATAATACTGCGAAGTTTCATCAAAATCCATTCAGTAGTTATAGCGTGAAAGACTAACAAACATCCATCCATCTCCTCACAAACTTTCACATTTATAATATTAGTAGGATAGGATTTTCACCACGTTAAAAAAGAGGTTAAATAGTTATAAATAATGCTGACACAACTAAATATTGATCTGCATACATTTTTATAGGTCACCGAGTTTCCCACGCAGCTCAGGTGAACTGGATTTATTTACCACGCGGAAGTTATCTTTCTGCGTAATGTTGGGATGAATATTATATGCGGGACACATGAGGTATTGGTATGAGAATTCGAGTTATTGCTAAGCGGAAAAGGTGAATATGTGAAGAATTCTATGATCTATGTATGTGGTATAATCTATACTTTAGCTATAGAGTTAAATTTGAAAAAAAATGTGTCGTAGGTTTCATGATTCCATTATTGTAACAAAAAAAAACTTTGAGAGGTGTCAAGGGACACCCGGATGGAACGAAGTTCCTTTCATTAAAATTTAATAATTAAAAATAAAAAAACCTGTATACACTCAACAATTCACAACGCGCGAAATTCAAATATTGTCATTTACTCAATAATATTTGAATGCTTGTCAACAATATTTGAATTTCGAAAAAAGTGTCGTGACAACTTTTCGTAAGATTTTTTTCCGTCTAGCCCCCTTTCACAACGCGCGATAAGGAACTTCATTCCAAAAAAAATGTATTAGGTATTAGCTGTGTTACCCGTTATATGTCTCTTTTCCGGATTCTATGGGAATTTCCCAAAATTCCGCCATCTTCACCAAAGCGCCCAAACGCAAAATAAACAAATTTCATAAGTTTAGTGTTTCATAGAAATACGCCAGAACTATTCTCGAAAAGTATCAGGAACTGTAGAACTATGGTGCATGCGAAGAGAACTCACATTTATTTTTGATCTGCTGGACAATGATCTGCTAAGTTTACCCACACTGTGTGTGGGTCTGTCAAGTAAGTGTTAATAGATTTCAAAAGAAAGAAGAAAAGATAACAGCTGATCCAACAGACGTTTTTCCGTCGCCCTGACATTTTCCTTTTTGCTCGGCTCCTATTGGTCGTAGCGTAATGTGATATAGCCTATAACCTCGACAAATAAAACATAATAGATAAATACACAATTGTTATTAGTATGAAATTTATAATGAATATATAATATTAAGTAATTAATTAAGCCCTTCACATCCGCATTGCAATGCTTGTAAAAGGCCGCTAAGTTCCAAGCACAATTTTTTTTTTATGTAACACCTTATGTACACTTGGCATGCAATAAATCTTTGAATCTTTGAATCAATTACTCTAAGAATTTTTTAATTCAAACCAGTAGTTCCTGAAATTAGCACTTTCAACCAACCAAACAGACTCTTCAGCTTTATAAAATTTAGTATAGATTAAAAAATATAAGTGTGTTTAAAATGTACAGAGGCGAGCACATCAAGCTACCACAATCTGTCAGATTTCTTTGATTGATTTTCAACTTTAATACAAAATAAAATGGTTTAAATTCTATTGGGATAATTTGACAGTTTTGGATAGCTTGACCTGCTGGCATCTGTACATGAATAAAGAATGCTAGCCTAAATCTTCAAATTCAACAACACTGTTTAAATTAATAATCCTTTGCGTTTCTTTAAATTTAAATTAAATTTAACAAAGAATAAAACTCATAGTAGATTCTCTCCTATCCCACTGTAATAGCTAAGTTACACAACTACAAATAAACATCGCCATCACCAACTCATTTTATCTTACCTTTCTGCCTATCGCCGCGTCTGTAAAGATAAAAAAAAAACCTCCTGATTTTCACGAAGAGTCTGGCCAACGTCCAAAACTCGCTAATGGAATTCCGTACGGCTGTGACCGAGCACTTCACAGCACACTTGAATGTAAAAATTATGCACCTTTTCTCTGAAATATCCTTTTACTAAGAAGCCTTGTGAAGTGTCAGTGTTGCCAATATTTTTGATGCATCGATCGCAATTGTCGTTATTTTATGCTTTGGGCGATTGAGCAAGAGTAATGGAAAACGTAGAAACTTGAAAAAAGAACACGCCACTTCTAGTTTTGATTTCAAACATGGAATTGCTAATTACAAAGACCTATATTTACGTTATCAGTAAATATCGTGCCTGGCATGTTTCTTCTGGCAGAAGAAACAGGCCAAGACGTTCCCGATTGAATTAGTCAAAATTTAGCTTGTTACAGATAGCTAATACCAAAAATAACAGCAACTCGAATAGCGAATTATATTTTATAACAAACCTTTCTTTAATGGTACTTACTGTTTTCTAGTAAACTAGACTATAATATTGTATAGTTAATTAAAAATAGTTTCTGCGATAAACACGTTATTTTTTGTTCTACATTCTGCTTCATCATATTTTTACGAAACATTTAACAGCGTAATATTTTTCTATCCTACACGGCTATGCAACAACTCAATTATGCCGGCTATAAACTTCCCAACTTTATTAAAGCCTCCATGCTACATTATACACAGATTTAAAAAACAAACATCACATCAAGAAGGGTATTAAGATGCACGTACAACCCTGTATCAGGGATGGCGCTCGTTAAATTTTCAATCTCCCGCGAGTGGCTGGCTAATGACAGCTAGAGTCATTACGCGTCGCTTTCTCTATGGTCCAACGTCTAGTCAATGGTTAATAAAAAACTTGGTTTTAGTGAGCGAAAAATATGGTGTGGATCGGCCTGGGAAGTAGTAAAAACGAGACTAATTTGGATGGGCTTTTCAATGGTTTTGTTTTTAATGCTTTTAGAAACAGGAATGGCATAATTTGTGTCAGTTGAATTGGATGACATTTATTGACTTCATCAAATAGGTTTTTTAGCAACACTATCTTTAGCCCTTTACTTCAAACATTTTTGATTATATCAGGTGATAGTGGTTGATTTGATCAAATTCTAAATATTTATGTCAAAATTTTATCAAATCTTGGACAAAGACGTTTGACCAATGGCGTTTAAAATTGAGTTTCATCTAGCGGGTCTCAGCTAAAAATCAGCATTAGGTATCAGTAATTTTATAAACACTGAACAATATGCTGAATGAAAAGGGCGAAGGATAAATAGCGTATATGCTTAGACGATAAATGGCGTAAAAGGAAGGAGGCTTATGGTGTGTATAGGGTCAATAAAAGCTGTGAATGATGAATATGCTGACCTAATGGCCCTTTTTGAACCTACGTATATATTATGTTATTTTTATAATAACTTTATTATTGTTCATGTCAATAAATACACCTACTTTCTTTAATTACATCTTGTCAAGAAACCCATACAACAACAATCTGTTTTCTGTCAGATTTTGTAATCACAACATACTGCTTTGCAAATTTCTTCGTGGAACCGATGAGATTATTATTTTCTTATCGCCCCCATGTCTCTTCAGACTTTTCAACATTCTCGATAGCCATAGCAATTTCCTGTACCGCTCTTACTTTACCCAGATAATAAGAAAGTCCACATAATAGGATTAGTCTGCTTTCTATGTCAACAGTACTTACGAAGAAGCGAACTGCAACCAATTTTAAGTTAGAATCATATAAAAAATATAACTAGTGTTTATAGACTACCCGCTTATTTTGAAACATTGATTAGCTAAGAACATTTACATTGATTAGTTAAGGAAGGTATTTAATAACATTCGGGGGCCTGGGAAGAATGCTCTGTTTCCGTAGCCCATGACGCAGCAGGTGCGAGAAGGAACGCCGTGTGGTTTTTAGTCGGTAGGTCACCCACTCTAGGTGGAGTCCGACACGCCCCGCCGCCTCCCCGGGTGGCAGAAGTCCATGAGGATTTTCCACACGATAAGAAAAAAAAGGTATTTTATAACATACTCATCTTCTAGCCTTTTCCCAGCTATGTTGGGGTTCTTCCAGTCTAACCAGATCAATATCAGTATTTTACACGAAACTGCCATACCATCAGACCTCCGCAACCCAATTTCTGAGCAATACCTATCCTAAGGATAGACTGGTTGTCAGGCATTTTGGGCTTCTGACTACCACTAACGATTGTCACAGATGTTCTTATCACAGCCAAGACCGACGGCTCCACATGCTCTGCGAGGCACGGAGTGGTCTCAATGTGTTGAGAATTGGCACTCATCCACAATGGCAACCTCTTTTTTTCTGTTTATTATGCTACATTAATTTAATAGTACACATCAAACTGCATTGTTGTCATGAACTATTCAGATTTAGACTGTAATACTGAACACTGTAATCATGTTTTATTTTGTTGAAAAGAGTTTCTTGTCGATTCTTCTCCATAAGACCCACTTTTTGGAACCGTGCAACTAGTTTTGACTTTTCAAAAGTGCTATTTGAATGGTCTAATTGAAATAAAATATTTGACTTTGACACTGATCATGGCAAACACATCTTAACCTTGCAAATCGGTTGATGACGTGTCCTTGACGAACATGCATTGTGTCATCATGTTTTGTTTTTAATAAGCGATTTGGAATAGGACCCTTTGTGTCGCTGACGCTGTTTCTACTTCATGTGATGCCACGATCTGAAAGAGAACTGCTTTCCGATTTTATTTACCGCCAGTGTAAGATTTTCACTTTAACTCAGTATTTTACTTGGCGTGCACTGAGTATGAAAATATTATGATTAAACTAAACCAGTATTTAGTATTTCGTAGAACTCGGGCAGTAGGTGAAGCAAGGAAAATTTGCAAGGATTATACCATTCAGCATTTTGATAGTGTGCTTTGAGTGTAAATATAACTTCCGTTGCAATTATATAAATTGAAATTTGAAATGTTTCGTATTTTGTTTGAATTTAAAGTAAATTTGAGAAGGAGGGTTTAAATTATGTAAAAAAATGCAAACACTTATGTATGTACTAGTTTTGTTTTACATATTTACTGGTTACCTAATTAGCTTTGTATGAATCCAAATATGGGCAATGCAAAAACAATGTTTATAGATGCATCAAATAATTTCCGATTAATTTATAATATTTATAGTAAGTGTTATAAAGTAGCATAAGTGCATATCTTATTGATTATTTTTTATTATAAATATTTGACATCAACGCATTTAAAAAAAATGGTGGTTTAAAAGACGATGTGGGGACAAGAATTGAGAAGAATAAGCTGAGCTGGTTTGGGCAATGGATGAAAGGCGACAAATAAAAGGTTTTGTAAATGCCAAACTCCAATGGAGGGCAAACGAGTGGCAGTTTGTGTCATTTTTTTAACTAAATTTCAACTACTTATAAAAAAGTTAAAAAAAAACTGAAATTTAAATAAAAACTGTGTAGCAATACTCTATGGAACTAAGAGAATCCACTTAATAGAATCCTCTTGAAAAATGTTGACGACCAAAGTTTGATGTCAGACGACGTTCCCGGCGCCGCAAGAAACTCCCAACACCCATTCTTATCTCGAAACGATTCAATAAAAATCAGTTCGGAAAGTTGTTGAGGTAAAACCAATTTGTCCACTGTTATCAAATATAGTTGATGTATGTGTTTTCCGAACGAGTGCGTTGACCGCGTTAGAGATGCGGCCACTGGAAGTGATGAATGAAAAACATTTTTGTGTTTTGGAAAATCTTTTAGAGTCCAGGGGAATAACGCTGCTTCTGAGACTACTTAGATGGCTATCTTTTTGTACTTTTAACATTTTTCATGCTATTTTTTAGCATTTTTAAAGTTACTTAGCGAAGGAAAGGTTCGAATCCTGCCCGCGGTAGAATTTTTCCTTTGCTTAATAACCTTTAAAATATTAGCATGGAAAATGCCAAAAAAAATACAAAAAGATAGTTAGCAGGTAAGGTGGTATCGTTCGACATTGAATTAACTGTAAAGTAAATCGTGTCGGTTGAGGAGGAAAAACTTGCTTTTCAATAGGTGTTACTGACGTCACCATAAAGAAGTAAATTCTGAATGTGAAGGCAAAATTCGTCATGGCGGGTGGGACTCACGGTGGCTAAGCGGTCATAGCGTCTGGTGTACCTAACCAGAAGACGCAGGTTCGAATCCTGCCCGAGGTCGAAATTTTCCTTCGCTAAATAATTACTTAGATCGCATCAATTAACAGACAGACACAGCTGAGGTCACCATTTCTGTTGTTATATTGTACCTACGGCAATAATCGAGTATTTGTCTTAGCAGTGGATATAATTATTTCTTTAACACTAAAACAAAATAAGAAATAATTTTAACAACGAAAAAACAAGTTATGAATCAACAAGAGTAACTAAGCATAGCTCATATAAATTTTAGACGAAAAAAAATCACACACCTATATTTACGGAAGGGTAAGGTAAAAGTGTACTGTGTGCGTGTACTTTAAACTGGCCACGGTTTCTTTAATTAATTAACGCGTTCAATCAAATTCAAATCACTTAATCTGAGAACAGACCAGCCTCACGTTATATCAAGCAACGCAAATGTAGCAATTCATTGGTTACATCACGTAATAGGTACTTTAGGTCTGCGGTCTAGTGGTTCGAGTGTCAGACTCCTGATCACGAGGTCGCGGGCTCGATTCCCACAGAACACAAATATTTATATGGTGAACATAAGTGTTTGTGCTTGTATGGATTTTTCTTATGTATCATAAGTATGTATCTACAAAAATAAAATGTATGTAAGTATTCTATCCATTCTCTGGGGCCCATAGTATAAGCTCTGCTTAGTCTGAGAAAATTTTCCTAATATGTATTTAATTAATATCATCGAATCTAAGGTAGACCTCTGACTTTTTGACTCGCTTTAACAGTGAAGGTAAACATCGTGAGGAAACGTACATGCCTTAGAGAATTTCTGACGGCGTGTGTTTGCCAACCCGCACTAGGCCAGCGTGGTGGACTATAGCCTAATCCCTCTCAATATGAGAGGAGATCCGTGCCCAGCAGTGGGACAGTATATGGGTTGATGATCACTCGCTTTAACGGTGAAGAAAAATATCGTGAGGAAACCTGCATGCCTTAGAGAATTTCTTGACGGCGTGTGTTTGCCAACCCACACTAGGCCAGTGTGGTGGACTATAGCCTAATCTCTTTCAATCTGTTAGGAGACCCGTGCCCAGCAGTGCGACAGTATGTGAGATGATGATGATAATTATTACCATCTCTTGACGTCACATGTCATCTATCAGCCAACAGCGACACAAAGATGCCGCGTCGAGTGTTATAAGTGTGTTTCCACAGTCGTTCTGAGTAGTTTCAGATTACATTTCTTGCGTTTGTACTAAATTGAATAATAGTAATTGCGCTCCAGGGAACGATAGCTTGCTTTGTTGTTCTAGACAGTTTGAAATAAATTCTGTTTGTATAGCTTTATTGTTTTTAAATTTATTTGTATTGAAAATATGATTAACTTGGTGAAAACTACCTCTTTATTATCTTAGTAATCGCAAGCGCGGCTGCTGCGCTAGAGGTCCTGGGTACGATTCCAAGGTCGAACAAAGTGTTGTTTGATTTTTTGGTGAAATTCTCCGAGTTTGGATTTATGTCCGGTTTATGGAAATAGTAGCGTATTGTGGGTGTAAATTAGTACACCTCTGCCTAACCCCACGGGGAACAGGCGTGATGGTATCCTTAAAATTTTACGTCAATCTAAAAGCCTTTCATACATGTCTTTCACAAAACAATTTCAAAGGAAACGTCCGAAAAAGAGATTGTCCTATTGCAAGCGTCCTTCGCGTAGGAATGCACATAATTCCGGTCCGCCCAATATCACGCGACGTGAACTACGACTACGTGGTGCTATCCAATGGAAGGTAGTTAAAGGTTGCAGTGCTCCGGGAGGCTTTAGTTTTAATTCTTATACTGGCGTTTACCCGTGACGTCGTTCACGCAAACTTAGTAACGCGTTGTCGGATTGATTTCATGGAATAAGGAGTACTCAATGCTAGTACTGGTTACAAATTTGGTTCCGAGAAGTTTTCTGGGATAAAAAGTAGGTTTTATGTTATTCCCGATCAAATACTATTTCATATCAAATTTCATGATCGGAAATAACAAAATGGGTATATTTTGTTCACCAAATTTAACAGTTTATGCTTACGGAAGGTTTGATAGAGGTCGTTTCGTGTAAAATACCGATAATTAGCCGCATTTGGTTAAATTGGAGGCCAATCTCAACATAGGCAAAGCGTAGGAGGATAATGTAAAAGACTGTGGCATAATTATAAGCTAATATTGTATCTAACATATTAACAAGATATGGATTTTCAATTATCTGAAATAAATTATTGTATTCTATTCTTCTCTGTGGTATATCTGTGCGTATAAGAATTATCACAAGAAAATGTATTTAAGCAAAGCAAACTATGCTTTCGTCCTAAACACACCCACCATACAAAGAATTAAGTCCAAACAACCTCGTTGTGTTCCAAACTTTATCAGAGAACAAGAGTGTTATTTTCAGTGCGATGTCCTTAGGGAGATTGACCCCCCAATGACCCAACATTTAGTTAGATATATGCACCTTTACACTCCTCTATGGCACCATGAAGATAAAATGAAACGTAAACAGTTGTAACTTATGGAATATTTGGCAGATATTGTTTGTAACATGCAAGAATTCTCCAATTTTATAGTCAAATTAAGTAGTGTAGACTGTAGACTAATACTTCAACTCTCTAGGGATAGAAAATACAATATTTAGTTAAGATTTGGTATTGAATTTCGATGCGATATAATAGCGGTCACTCGCTTAAACGGTGAAGGAAACCTGCATGCCTGAGGGAGTTTCTCGACGCCGTGTGAAGTCTGTCAACCCGCATTAGGCCGGCGTGGTGTACTATAGCCTAATCCCTCTTATTCAGCGAGTGAGAGCGAGATAGCAGTGAGCCAATAAATGGGTTGATGATGATTTTATTAGTGATTCTCTTTTTATCAGTAAAACAGCTAGCTCTCTCTCTCTCTTATTAAATAAATTTGAGAAAATACTGACTGAATGTGAATGTTGCTTGTTTTTATAAAAAATATTTCGAAGATATTTTTTTTTAATATTATTTCTGACTCTCTCTGTACCAACATTGTGGAGAGTCCTTTGAAACCTATTTACAGACATAAATACGTCTGTTTTCAAGAGCAAGATTTATTAGTCGGTCAGCCACTTCCCCGGTTTCCTTATTCCACATTCCCCTTACTTAACGTTTACGACTTTCGCAGTAAAAAAGAAATAATACTTATATATTTACGTTGTAGTGTTATTGCTGGCAACACAATTAGTATCGATATAAATGGAGTACCTCTGGTCTGCAAGGAAGTAGGCGTTAAAGTAAAATAATCCAGATGCGTTGATTTTATGATCAATTACGTAAATAAGATCACGACCTGTGTCTGTGGTCTGTATGTGTTCAGCGTTCGCCAGACCCCTTCAAAGAGGTGTCGGTGTGTTGTGACCTCGCTTTGCGCCTTACTATAGTTTTCTCGGCCGGGGACTCCCCAATTGAACCGCCTGCAGACCTCGTTGTGATAGCCTAGTGCTACTATTATTATTAAATAGACTCAGCTAATATTTTGTTATGTTAATTAATGAAAACATTTTAAGGCGATATCGTAACTGATAATCGTCATCCACGCGAACAAAGCCGCGGGCAAAACCTAGCTAACAAAAAATCTTATATGTAGGTATCTAATCCATTTTTATCCACAATCATTACATTGTTACAAACCAATCATGTCTCCTACAATGATTAGTTCCACTAATACCGCTAGATGGCATTGTAGGTATTACGCACGTTATTAGTCCTCACATAGATAACAATGACGACCTTTGTTTGTGAGGCTTCGGTAATTCGTGATTGGAAACTTGATTCCCTTGTTAGGCTATAAGTAGGTAGGTTCTACGAACATATTGTCATGTTTTGGTAAAAATTTTGGAAGATTGTAGTATTTGTGTAATTAGAAAGCGTTGAGAGGCGAGGTGTGTTGCCCCTCCAACCAAACGGAGGATCCTCCGACCAGACGGGTGTTTTGCATGGCGGGTCACGGCCCGACGGTTGATGTCGAGTGGTTGTATAAAATTATATGCAACTTACGTTGCGAATGTTGCTTGCGCGATTCAGGATTTTGTTCGTAGTTCCATGTAGCGCGGTAGATGTTCAAACAAACTCGCTACAAACTCGTTACAAAATCATTATTTTAATGGATGGCAACGTTGCGGGTTAAAACAATGTAGTGACAAGAATTTTATTGAGAAGAATATGCTGAGATGTTTTGGGTATGTCGAGAGAATGGATGAAAGGCAACTAACAAAAGGGATTTACGATTTTTTACTGATCGATATCATTCTTTTTTTCTATTTGTATCATGCGTCAACCGGGAATATTTTTTTAAATAATAAAGAACTAAAGTTCTTTGGCTAAAGTTTGTAGGCCGCTTTCTCAACATCAGTGACGGAGCGGGGAGAAAGCGATAGCGGAGCTATGGATGTGTGCATCAGCTGACCAGCGACAACGTCACAGAAATTATTATAGAAATTTAATTAAACCCTTTTTTAAATATCTAAATTGGCCTTCAAGCCTTTCAACGCCTAGGTTAATTATAATTAAAAATGTTACTCAACACCCCGCATCGTAACGCATGCCTATCTCTGAATACGAGGCCTTATAAAATCTAACTAATTTCAGAATTATTTAAATTTAGTTCAGTTTAGTTCTCATTAATATTACGTAAAATTAATTAGTTTTAAAGTAGACTACAGTTCATGACTAATAGAATAACATTAACCTATTTTAGTAAATTCTCCTTTTGAAATACTTACCTTGACTTAGCCTTGAATATAAATTAGTAGTAGGAGCAAACTAAGAGGCTGACTATTCAGACAACGTGTCAATATATAAGTAGGTAGTATATCTACGTGCGTAGCAAATAATAAGAAATTGTTTCTAAAACCATACCTATTTATTTAGGTACCGTAAGTACATTTTATTATATTTTCTTTTAATTTGCCAACCTTTATTTACCTTAGTCGTTAGAAATATTTTTTTTTTTAAGTCATGTTGTGCTCAGTGTTACAAATAAAGCGATTTTGTCGCTAAAAATTTTGACGTTTCCGTCTTAGAGCCTACAAAAATGTTAATATGAACGATGATGATAAATAATATATTAATTTATTAACCCACCCTTAGGACCGCCATTGGTCTCTTGTAGATTGAGATTGAGATGAATCAGCTGCCTGAGTCTGTATTTCCTGACGTGCTGAATTTGGGGGTCTTCAAGTCACGAGTGAATAGGTATCTTATAGGTAAGCGTGCTACATCTTAGACCACACCGTCACTTACCATCAGGTGAGATTATGGTCAAACGCAAACCTATCTCTTATAAAAAATAAAAAAAAAGATTCAATTTTAGCGACTTTTTATATTGAGCCTGGAGATTCGAACTTTTAGGAGTTGGCAACACTGTTTGTGCTTACCACAGATACTCTCACTGTGATTGTTATATTCGTGAGAATCGTAAAAGATTTTTTTTATTATTATAATTTGTGTTGGCATTTCTTTTTATAAAACATTTTCTCAAGACATCCATCGTACCATCCATATTTGGTCTGTATCTGATAATTGTCTCTGAAGATATGCGATGTATATGTAGGTAAATAAAGTGACCTAAACATAGAGCAAGACACCACATAACTAACCAGTCCTCTGTTATATTGAATCTAATTTACGAACTATGATTACGTTACATTACATAATTATTATAGTCACTAATTGACGAATAGGCGGTTGGCTACGCCGTAGCATAGATACGATAATTTCGTAGCACCGTAGGCGGAATGTCTACGAAATGAATGATTCGTAATGCGCGTAGGCAGAATTAGGACTTATATGGGTCGTGACACTTTATTTTTTTGCTTCATATTTGCGTCTCCATTTTTTTATTTATTTTAGTATTTTGTTATGTAGGTGAAAGATAAGTATACCTTTTTCCTGGCCTTTTTTACCACTTTCTTGAGGTCCGCTAAATATTAGTAATGTACACGAACTGGCATCATACCTACACAATCCCATTTCTGGACGATACCGATATCCTGAGGATAGACTGGTTGTCCCGCTTTTTGGGTTTCTGACTACCACTAACCATTCTTACAGGTGTTCGCATGACAACCAGGACTTTACTTGCTTTCCGAGGCACGGAGGGGTCTCGATGTGTTAAGAATAGTCACCCATCCACAGACTGACCGCGGCTAGTGCAGCTTAACCTTAAATATCGGTTGATCAGCTTAGTTATAACTTAGCCACGAGCCCCTCCAGTATATCGACGACGTCTGTGATCTAATGGTTCGAGTGTCGGACTGCTGATCACGAGGTCGTGGGTTCCATTCCCACAAGACACAAATATTTATGTGATGAACATAAGTGTTTGTGTTTGGCTGGGTGTTTCTTATGTATTTACAAAAAAAAAGTATGTAAGTATTATATGCATTGTCTAGTAGGTACAAGCTCTGCTTAGTTTAGGGACTAGATGGTGCTGTGTAAAATTATATAAGAATATTATTATTATTATATTATACAATGCCTACATCAATTCTATTTTGTAGGTATGCCAGAGGCTTACCCCTTTGAACTGTATGAGCGTTAACCAACTCACATGGCAAGTGACGTCACTAATTAAAAGCCACAGCGTAGCCTTAGGGTTGGTAGACGCTAATTACGTCATCATATTGTTCTACTAACCTTCTCACTAGTTGAACGTACTGTTATCCGGAAAATTAGGAATCCTTATTGAAAAAAAGATATTACAAATTCTGTGTATACGTACCTACTTGTATGGCAAAAATAGCTTAAGAGCTTCTAAGGCAGGTGCTAAGAATTACCTAACTATACCAGGGCTATCGCTCTGCGGTTCACAAGTACGGTGATCAGTTTTAAGTATTTAGTCACTGGGTTATAGGGGACATTGAAGACAATATGGACATTGACAGGGAACGTAGGTCGCTATAAGTACGCTGTAACATGCTGGTTCGCAAGTTTGCGCGATGTACTGAGGCGGAGGAGGAGAAAGAGTCCTGTCTGTGATGACAGATCGGTCCCAGTACAATGTAGCATGAATATTGTCGAGAACTGGGTCAGGCACATACTTGTAGTACGGCACCTCCGATTCCACAAGACCTAGTACTTTTTGAACATCATTTTTTACATTTAGACAGCCCTCAAAACGCCTACTCTTCCTCGCCTTAGTGTTTTATTCATGAAAAATACAATTTAAAATAAGTCGCAATTAAAACTTGTTGATATAGGAATAATAATTATTAGAGGTTGTAAACATATAAATAATTTATTACCAATACAGACAACAAAAAAGAAATGCATCAGCATTTGGCTCGCGTCCAATAAAATTTATTGAATAAACCGGATACAAAATTAATGACGCACACTAACTCTGCTCCTAAACCTATAAAATATTATAAAACATACAACATCCATTGAGGTAATATGTACTAACGACGACCGATGCGAGCGAGCTGTTTCGGTTAATGCGCGGTAACGTATGCATCATGTAATGTGAGTCGAAAACTAAATTTTTATTAGCAGTAATTAGTACCTACGTAAAAAAGTGTAAATTGTAATTTATACCTTCATGTGATGGATATTTGGAAAGAAGATATACGTAAACTAGAACTTTTTGTTGAAATACTAATTATCGAAATGCCAAAAAAGAAACGATTTGCATTATGTTTTTCTACGGGTGGATGGTGTTTCCGTGGTTTACATTAAACCTCAATATCTACAACTTGAAATATTTTTCGAATTTCGTCGAACTAAAACTGAGCGAAGCTATATCTCATCTCGGTGGCCAATGAAAAACTTTTAACGTCCAACTATGATATAGCTGAAGTGTGCATTTCCCGATATCTGTGTTGTACAGCAGCGGTCGTAAAGTTCCGAGCTATGGAGTTATGGTCCCATTGGCGTCTTCATTGGACTTGGGTAGTGGCTTCAAATTTATAGGTGCGTTTTATAGGCTATATGTAGGTACTTTTAAGGTTAAGTTTGGAATTTCAGTTCATTGTATCTCATTCATTAGCTTAGAGGTCGTAAGAACCACTGCTATCCTTGAGGTTCTGGACTACACGAATCAAAGTTTTTAAAAATAAATATTTCGACACTATAGGTAATAGCAAATTCGAACATTATTTCAATAGAGCTCATTTGTTTTTATTGTTATGATGACAAACGAGCCGCCTGTTGGTAATCGGCAACCGCTAGCATCAACAGGGTTATTAGGCATACGCTTTCATCTTGGGTCCTCGGTTGTTTGGGCTCACTTATTTCCTGAGGGCGGGCCTACTCCCTATCTCCGTCAACGAAGTTACGAGCCGTTCGAAAGTTCTCCGAAACTTCGGAGTCCGATAAAACAAGTGTCAAATTCAATTTTTCGAACGGGTAAAAACACATCGAGAGTAGGGAGGGACAACTGTCAAATTGTGTTGTCATTAATTCTTAGTTCGGGCCCCGAACGAATCATCCATCCGCAGGTGATACGGAGAAGGAAACGCCCGTAACTAAGGTCGAAACTACGGACTTCGTGCTTAGGTAGTAGACCCCCTGTTACGGTCGTGGCAAATATCACGAATCTCATGGCCGTAACACATAGGGCAATGAAAAATAAGTGTGGTTCTTGGCAGGTGTCCGACATACCCTGGCACCCAGGTGGCAGAAGATCCATGAGGATTTTCCGTACATAAAAAGAATGCTTGTGTTTGGGCTATGTCACATCCCTAAAACAGTTTTTAAAAAACCATACACAAAAATAAAAATTGTAAAGATTATGATTTAGCAACTCTGTAAGCTACCGATGGATATGTGCGAGTGAGAGAGAATGAGAGGTATAATAATAAATAAATAAATATTTTTGGGACGATTTTATACAACACCATCTAGTCCCAAACTAAGCAGAGCTTGTACTGTGGGTACTAGACAATGGATATAAATACTTATACATAAGAAACACCCAGACAAACACAAATACTCATGTAAACCCACACAAATATTTTTGTCCTGTGGGAATCGAACCCACGACCCCATGATCAGCAGTCCGGCACTCGAACCACTAGACCACAGACGTCGTCTGTATGTATGTGTGTGTGTGTTTGGTTGTATGCAAGTACAAAATAATGTTACTAGTGGTCAAATTGTAAAAATATGCACATCAAGTCCAATAAACCTACTCGTAGTTAGGTATTACATAGCTTGATAATATCAAACAGAATTACGACTCGAAAAAGACCAAAATAAGTACTTAAATTGAAATAAAACTACTTTTTACGGATTGACTTTGTCACGGGTAGACTGACAGTCTACCCGTGACCATGGACGCTGTAAAGGGTCCGAAACGTCGGGATTAATAATATCAATATACGCGATAAAATCCGTAAAAAGTAGTTTTATGTCGATGTATAATATTCGCGTAAATGTCAGAAATCAATAAGTACTTATATTTTTGTATTCAACGGCAAAGAACATGATAAGTACATATACGAAAGTAATCACAAAAGTATAAGATACATAGATTTAATAAAATATATCGAAAGTAATATTTTATGTGAATTGAACATATTACAAGTAATCCTCCATTTGTAGATGAGATCCGATCTGATATCATCATTGTAAGACTCACAAAGGAAAAGCGATTTTGATATTAAACGTACCCACTACTACTTAGATGGGTATTTATATTATTTTTACTGATTAAAGTAAAAATAATAGACATAAAAGTTAGGACGCTAAAGACTCAGTTCAAATTTGTCAAATATTCAGCCGCTAAGCAATAACGTGGTAACGTTCAGGTTTGAAGGGCAATATATTCTTTTTTCTCCGAGCCTTTTCCCAACTATATTGGGTTCGGCTTCCAGTCTAACCAAATGCGGCTGAATATCAGTATTTTAAACGAAGCGACTGCCATCAGACCTTCGCAACCCTATTTTTTTTTTGGGGTTATATCTACCTACATATATATATATATATACCCTATAGATACCCTGAGGATAGACTGGTTGTCAGGCTTTTAAAGCTTCTGAATACCACAAACGATTGTCATAGGTTTTCGTATGCCAACCGGGATCGACGGCTTTACGTGCTCTCCGAGGCATGGAAGGATCTCTCAGTGTTAAGAATGGTCACTCATCCGCAGACTGAACGCAGCTAGTGCTGGTTATCCTTGCAGATCGGTTGATCAAAGCTTATTTACGAAACGAAAGTTTAGCAACGAAAGTCGCTGAACAAAGCAAAATTTTGAAAACGTGACAGCTTCAAAACTTTTCAGAGAGATCTTTATTATGAAGGTAAAGTAAATATTTAATGGTCATCTATGCAATGATTTCTCACAACATTCACAGGTCAGTAACTTCATATTAAAAATCGTATTGAATATTGCAACATGTTCAGCGACTTTCGTTGCTGACTGTACCTACTCGTATGTTTATTGTTTAAAAGACTGAATATATGTATACCAACCTACTTTGAACGTACTTAGGTAAAAAATAATAATCTGAAACAGACCCTAAATGTTGAAATAAATTAAAACATCGTGGGAGTTAACATTTTTCATAACTAAGCCAACCTAAAACAAAGGGGCAAAGCTTATTAATTCCAACTATAATCCTTTGGACATACACATAACGAGTGATGCAAATATTTGTGTTTCATTTTCAGACTTAACGATGCTTTTAATCCTCAGCGCTAACGGAGTAAGCAGAAATGGAGTGCTGATGTGTGCAACACAGTAGCGTTTGGTAGAACGCTAGTGTGCTTATTTGTGCTCACAGCCTTATAATATAAATTTGACACGTTTTCTACGCGTCGACGATCATGAAATAATGAAAGAAGAAGACGTCTCGTCGTCAAGTTCATAATTTAATCTGTCTATTAACAAATTACTGACAATGCAAAATCTATTGTTGTCGGGCGCCGGGGCTCGTATGTGATTGGTACCTAATTCGTGTAGGTGTAGGCGCTTTAGCACTCCATTGTATATTCTTTGGTGGCACAGGATGACCATTATCGTTGTGCGCGGAACGCTGCACAACATCCGATTTAACTCGCAATTTGACGGCATAGGTCATTTTTGTTGATGAAATTTGTATTATACAATGTTGTTGTTAAAATAAATAAACCATGCGTGGTATTTATTATAGGATAGAAGTAGGAAACGCACCGAGTTTTTTTTAAACTTGTCTTTGTAGTTAGAACTGAATTTAGGACGTCTATAGGCTATGGTAATCGCCTACCTTTAAGAGAGGTAGGGCATAGTGGGAGTAATTCCACTCAAATTGGAGCTGCCCGACTGGGGAAGTAGGTACCTCCGCCTTGCAGAAAATTGAAGTAAAATAACACTGCTTTGAGCTATGTTGTTTCTTACGGTAAGCAAGGTTGCCAGTGCTCCACGAGGAAACGTTGTGTTGGCAGTAGGGGAACTTTTACCCTTATACTGCCAACCCAACTAGGTATTCCTCTTTCAATACAGGGTCGGCAACGCGTAAGTGATACTCCTGGTGTTGCAAGCATCTATAGGCTCCGCGGTAACCGCTTACCATCAGGTGGGCCGTATTTTTGTTTGACACCTTAGTAGAATAAAAAAAAACCATCAGGTGGGCCGTATGGTTGTTTGCCACGTTCAAAAAAAATGTCAAGGATAGGTATTGCTGATATTAACTTACTAACCATATGGTAAGGTAATTGGCCTATGGGATCGGCGTCCTTGGAGAGCCCCGAGAAGTAGGAAGGTTTTTGTAGGAAGGTAGAAAACGAGAGCAGTAAGTAGTGTGTACCTCAAGAGTCTCATTGCCTAGAGGCCCCTGGGCTACTTTGCTTAATCCAACTCTGTTAATTAAATATGAACCGATCATTAGACCTATACAACCTGATTTCTGGGAAATGCCGATTTCCCGGGGATAGTCTGGCTGTCTGGGCTTCTCAGCTTAACCTTATATATAAGTTCACATTACTTAGAGCCTGCTAACCTACCTACCCCCAATCTTACAATAAGCATACCCCCAATAAGCAGGTAGGTAGGTACTTAGTAGGTATCTGCTTATTTAGTCTACGTCGTCAACCACTCAAAAACGAACGAACCTTCAATTTCAATACACTTTTCCACTTCAAATAATTGCTCCTTTACAGAATCCTAGACAATGCAAAATGCTTAGCGAATAAAAATTTCAAATTGGACGTTTCTACGAGTACCACCGTCCAGTTTATCGATATAGGTAGGTATACTTATAAGAACATGTCGCAATCATGTGCATGGTTCTGCTGGGACAGTCGACAAAAGAATTAGGTTTACAAGCAGCTAGCGACATCTGTTTTTATAAAGATTGTGTAATAATGTAGGTACCACGTAATGAATCAAAACGCAGGACGTATTGTTAGCTCCCGTCATGGTGCACCCATCATGGTCCTGGTGAAAAAAAGCAGTCTCGAGTTCGAATCCAAGGCACGCACCTCTGAATTTTGGGAACCATGTGCTTATTAATGCCTAATTAATTAATAATCAGTCGCTTATACGGTGAAGGAAAACATTGTTAGGGAACCTACATGCCCGAGATTCTCCCAACCCGCATCAGGCCACGTCGTAGACTGTCTGACCTTGCCCAACAGTGGGACAGTATATGGGTTGATGATGAGATGCATACCAACATACCTACCTAACCCTTCGGCAGATATTAAGTTCGATCCTTGTATACTAAACTCTTTTGTCGACTGTACCTATCTACATATGCAGTACTAGGTATATTTCCCTATTACCGGTCCCATCCTACCGTCTCTTCGATATTTCCGACGACAAATGAAGCTATTCAGCTGAATAAATATGGCATGGCAGTTTTGTTTCTCTGCGGCCCAATGGCTTTTCCATTAAAGTTTCATATTGAGGACAATATAAAATGATAGTTTAATAATTGGCTCGTGTGTTAAATTGGTTTATTCGTCAACGTGTATTGAATTATCTGACTATGTTGCGGTTTATAGGCAAGGCAAGTAAGAGGCTTTTAAATATGGAGTCACGGGTCACCTTTTCTTGTTGATTTATTATATTCTACAAATAATTATTAATGTCGCTTATCGATCTGTCACGAATATCTATTTATCAAACTATCGAGATTGTGAATATTGTGTGATACCATCGGCCATACATTTTCGTCGTTAGTCTAGTGGTCCTAGGTTCGCTAGACGTCCTGGTTTCAATTTGCAGTTCGACCAGTGTTATTGGGTTTTTCTATAAAATTCTCAGTAGAAAGTAGTACAAATTATAAATGTTGCCATCACTGAACTTTAAATTGTACCAAAATATTATTTTTAACTGTATCAAAATATTATTTTTAACTGTATCAAAATATTATTTTTAACTGTATCAAAATATTATTTTTAACTGTATCAAAATATTATTTTTAACTGTATCAAAATATTTTTTTTAACTGTATCAAAATATATTTTTTTTTATTTGGAATACATTCTTAAGTAAATTTAAGGTACCAAAATTTTAACATCATAATTGCACTATAATTTTAATAAATGATTTTTTGGAAAATCTAAATTTTATTCTAAGTCCCTGGCGCGACATTTTGCGAAAGAGACATTCTGCGAAAGAGACGTTTTACGACCAGGGGACATTTTAGGAAAAAGAGACGTTTTGCGCCTAAGCCCTCAGTAGCAGCTCGAAGCTAGGATTTAGCAATAGGCTCGGCCTCTATTACATGACCTAAACATGCCCGCGAACTGTGGGTGTAGGTACATTGGTACACCTTTGCTTAACCCTTTGGAGAATACAAGTACGGGAAGGTATCTATTTTATACATGTCTTCACTATTTGGAACTGTGTAACAAGTATAGCTTATTCAGTCTTAAAAAAATCAGGAAATCGATTTATTGTAATTTAGATTTAGATAGTAATAGGTATGTATTTTTTTGTAATCTTAAATAATTACATACATACCGCTTTCTCACTATTTTGAATACTGTAAGGAAACTCCAGGTCTAATTGTTAGCAATAGTTATTAATTCTCATTTGTAAATTATTGTTTCTCAAAAAAAAACCAATTGAAATGAAACATGACCGACTCGAAGGGGATACCCAGAATCGAAAGTTTCTGTAGGTCCACGATCCGTAGCGGAGCAGCCGATTGCTCGTACACTAACAAGTCAAGATGATAAAATTTTAAATGCTCTCTGATGTAATCTACAGGCATGCTGTATCAGGACATGGACGTTTTATATCAAACTGAAGCGACAGTCAAATCAGACCATTTCTTAGAAGCATTTACGATAATCATATATAACAGCCATTCATTTAAATGTAAAATATATTTATTCACCATTCCAAAAAGGAGGAAATACAAAACAGTCATTGAAAATTACACTAAGTATTTAATTACACTTAATAATTATAATTTGGTTCAGGCGGGTGTGGCGGGAATGGCGGATGTCCAAACGGTGGAGGTCCGCGGGGTGGAAACTGTGGCCTGAAGGATGGAGGTGGCGGTCTCCACGGGGGCGGCGGCCTCGCTCCGGGCGGCGGCGGAGGTCCAAACCCTGGAGGTCCAAACGGCGGAGGTGGGAAGTGATGGAATGGGGGTGGCGGCGGAGGGGGCCCTGGAGGCGGAGGCGGTCCAGGTGGTGGCATCGATGATGGTGGCGGTGGTGGGGCTGACATTGGTAATGGAGGTGGTGGTCGTGCGCTCATCGGAGGTCCTTGTGGGGGCATTGGTGATGGTGTTGGTGGTGGTGGCGGCGCCATCAGTACAGGACCCATCATGGTAGGAGGAGCGTCTGCAAACAGCTGGTGAGGTCGATCTGCGTGTGACAGCGGATTCTGGGCCGCGAGTAACCTGAAGGAGAAAAAATGGAGTCAGGTCAGGTTAAATAATTAATAATATTATATAATATCCTGACTGATATTAATTTAACAGTCTGTGTTAATTAACATTAATTAAGTAAATCAGCCATAGGTACATTTAAAATTTATTTCAAAAATTTGGAATAAGTGAGACTTCGAAAAAGATGTACCATAATGAATGCATTTTATATGGATTCAATATATTGTCATGCTGTAATACCAAATGTCTAACATACCTTTCGGCTGCCGATCCGTGCCTCTCACCCTTGACATCTTTCTTGAATGCATATGACACAGAAATAGGTCTATTGCATAGATACTGGTTGTTCATAGCTTCTATCGCTGCATCAGATGCCTCGAACGACGCGAAGTTGATAAAAGCAAAAGCTTTTGAGTTTCCTGTTTCTGGGTCCCTCATAACCTGAAATATAATTAATTTGAAAATAGAAGTGTTAATAGAATTATTGCAAATATGACATGTAGTTGAAATAGAAGAAAAGTTAAGAGTCTGTAAAACATTGATACTTTTCAATTCTTTTCATACTATCTTCTGCTGAACACTACTCGTCATAGCAAAATATAACTAAACTTATCCCTTGACAATACACTTGCATTACATAAAAATAGGTAGCAGCCAAAAAAATATCATAACACAAATAAGTGGAGTTGCTTTTGAATTTTTCAGTCAACATACTCTATTTTGAAAAAAAAAATACTTTTCGACAGTTTTTGTAAAAGTACTTTAAAAAATGTTACCTTTGGCGTCTGTAATATAACACCAAACGCTGAGAATGTATCATATAGAAGCTTCTCATCCACTTCTGGGTCTAAGTTGCCTATGAATACATTAGCTCCAACATCCAGGTTCTTCTGATGAGCTGATGCCTTATTGACCCTCACAGGTTTACCATACAGCTTTATCATGTTCATCACCTTGAAAAAACGAATAAATATACAACAAGACATTATGAACATTACATGGACAAAGTTATGTAAGCTAGTTGTAACGTATTTCATCCTCATTGTCAACCCATTTATAGTCCTACTAGCTGTGCCCTGCGGTTTCACCCACCTTTTCTGGGCTCCTATGGACAGTAGCGTTATGTTAACCTTTTGATCGCCACGTCAATAACGAAAATCCGTGTTCTCTAGGTTTAAATCATTTATTCTCATAAAAGACAAAATAAAGCCACTTACATGAGAATACACAAGATACATTTGGTAAATTCTTATGTTAGGTAACCGTCACCAAAGTATATAATATAAATATTTACAGTATTATATACAATTATTGTTGCAAGGCTCTGTGTTCTCTACGCCAAGCGACAAATTCTAGTATCTAATAGGTAAAAAAACAACATTTTTTTGTAATGATAGGTATTTGTTTTGAACTAAAAAAAGTGGTATTTTTGACGTGCCATGCCGTCGTTGGAGTCGTGTGCAAGTTTTAATTTGACGTCTATACACGTTGTGGCAGTCAAAATGTTAAATACCCTATAACTTTCCTCAATAATTGGGTTATCAAATGGAAAACTACTTGCCACTATTTGTATTACAATGTTCACATTCGAGGTATTGTGGGAATTGTATTCATTGACAATTTCCACAATACCATGAAGCCAAAAAGAAGAGATTTTTTGCTTTAGATTTAAAGAAACCATACCAGGTACATCCATTCTATCAGCATATTAGAACTTAGATACTTACATATATTGATTAGTGATAAAACTGATAGAATGTAATTGCAGCTGTGGCTTCTAGACAAGCTTACAACTGTGAGACCAAGACAATCAACTTTATAATCAGTGCAAACATTATTCAAACCATATTAAAGAAGTATAATTTAATTCAAGTGTCGGGTATACTCGTTGTATGTACAAACAGTTTGCTTTTCAGATCACCCTTATTCCGTTACAATGATGGCGATTTTTGGGTGCCACTGTATGGCTTCAAATGTTGTCATGAACAAAAAAACTGGAAACCTATAGTGTATAAATAATGAGAAACGCCCAGGCAAACACAACTTATGTTTATCACATAAATATTTGTGTTCTGTGGGAATTCACAACCTTGTGATCATCAGCCCAGCACGCAAACAATTAGACCACAGACATGGTCAGTGTATGGAGAACATAGGATGAGTTAAGTGGAGACTATAATATCTGCATACCTTGATTGCATAATCTGCATCCTCTTCCCCCATGAACTCGACAAATCCATATCCTTGATGTGTTTGCGTCACTCTGTCTTTTGGCATGTGGACATTCACTGTTAGAAAAACCAAATGTTTATATGACTATATCTTTCAACTATAATAACTATGAGGTATATGGAAGTCTCCACTAGACTTGTGTGCACCTGTGGCAGCCAATTGAAAATCAATCAAATAAATAAGACAGTTTGTGGTAGTTTGATGTGCTGGCCTCTGTATTTCTACAGGGCATGTCTGCTCCGTTTGTATACTTACCCACGGGTCCAGCTTGAACGAATAGTTCCCATAGTAAGCTCTCTGAAACTCGGTCATCCAAACCCCCAACGTATATGGTAGCATCTGCAAATGGGATATAAAGTGTTATCTACAACGAAACTGTATAGTTATATGTACAGAAAGGGAAAGCCTAAGCATTCTTTTTATTAAATACAATTAATTTAGGAGCATTCAGGAGTAAATTGAAACTTCAAAATACGGTACTTAACCTCAAATTGTTTATTTATCCTATTTAATGAAAAGCAAAGGTTCTTTTTTCATTTTACACTAACAGAAACAATGTGTTTAGTTTATTACGTGACATGAATGGTTTGTAAGTGTAATTTAATCGATAAATACCTTGATTCCTTTCGGCAATTGGTCCCGCTGCCATCTTTATTGACAAGCATCAACCATGACAGACAATTGACAGCAGTCCACCAGTGTGACCAGATTATTTTTTACGAAAATACCGAGGCACTTCCCAAAAATACTGAATTACACCAACTTACGCAGGATAAATACCAATAAAAATACTGATTTTCTTTTAACATGTTTCATTTAATAATTATCATCAATCATCGCTAAATGTTAGAGTTAAGTATATTTGAACATTATTTTCGAAGGATTAGAATTGATACAACCTCCTTCATCGTTAACACCTTGCTTTGTTTTTAAAATAGCTGATAATAGTTCTTATATCTGTTTCTTCGGTCCTTTTTTATTATCATAATCATCTGTGAAAATATGCGTTTGCAACTTCACATGCTGATACTGAAACTAGTTAACCAGAATATACCCAAAAATACTGACTTCCGGCACACAACAACATTCATATTCGAAATAATCGATAAAATATACTGAAAAAGTAATAAGATACTGAATCTGGTCACACTGCAGTCCAGATTACTTTAGGGCAGGGCCGTGTATTAAATAATAAAAAATAAAAAAGATTAGTTGGATGTTAAAAAATAACTGAAATTTATTTAAATCGATTATTATGTTTTACAATGATTTTTTATTTTTTACAGTATAATTAATTGATTTTTAATAAATCGATTATATAAATTACGCGTTTAAATCCATTTTTCATAAACAGCGCCATTAGGCAACGGGTGATGAATCTTGAAGTAAGTTCATTATTATTAACAAATATATATTTATTTATACCTATTTATTTTGTAAATATTATTTTAGTAAATTTATTGTAAATTCTTTCTCATTAAATGTATTTAAATAGATTATTTAAATACATTTAATCAGCACATCAAACTGTCACAGCATAATCATGGGTGACTTTAACACCTGTCTTCTTAAACAAGACTATCGTTCATCTTGTCTGCTTTCTATATTAGATTCTAGTAATCTCACCATTCTTCCGTTAAATGCTACTCACCACTTTCCTAACTCTACTCCTTCACTTCTTGACCTCATTTTCATCTCTTCTCCTGACCACGTTGTTAAACATGGTCAATGCTCAGCCGACGCCTTTTCTTATCATGATCTAATCTTCCTTTCTTATAAAATTCGTCCTCCTAA
Organism: Acronicta alni; assembly: GCA_964056405.1. Classification (NCBI taxonomy): domain Eukaryota; kingdom Metazoa; phylum Arthropoda; class Insecta; order Lepidoptera; family Noctuidae; genus Acronicta; species Acronicta alni. Next base: position 5,681,577 of record OZ043927.1, on the reverse strand, counting down.
GGCAAAACCTAAAATCCTCATGCAGCGCAACTTTGCCGCAATTAACGCAAATGATCTTTGTGAGGATGCCAATACTATAGACTGGTCTCCACTCTTTACCTCTGCTTCTGTTGATGATCAAGTTGAATTTTTCACGACTATGCTCGTGGATCTGTATGACCGCCATGCACCTGTTCGGGCGGTAAAAGTTAAACACCTGCCGTCGCCATGGCTTACAGAAGACATAAAAGTGCTAATGCATCGAAAGGCGACAGCAAAATCTAAATATAAGAGTCGTCCGTCGGATTTTAACAGGGAAAAATATGTCTCGATCCGTAATCACTGCAATAAAGTATGTAGGAAAGCTCAACGCCAACACATTCATGACTCTGTTCAAAACGGAGATCCAGCAAAAGTCTGGAAATTTCTTAGATCATTGGGAATTGGAAAATCACGCCAAGAAACTGTCCCTAAAGATTTAAATATCAACTCGCTTAATCTTCATTTTACTGCTTCGTCTAATTTTGATCGGACAACAAAACATAAAACCCTAGACTATCTTTCAACTCTTCCAACTCCCAGTTATTCCCCATTTTCGTTTAGTCTATTCTCCGCATGTGATGTTAAAAAGAGTGTAGTATCAATAACTTCCAACGCAGTTGGTAGTGACTGTATCAGCCGTAAAATGATCCTCCCTGTGCTTGACATAATTCTTCCCGTCATCTGTCATATATCCAGCGGCGTCTTTCCATGTGCGTGGAAAGACGCCAATGTTATCCCTCTACCAAAAAAACGTAATCTTGTATCCTTTTCCGAATATCGCCCCATATCCATTTTACCCTTCCTATCTAAAGTTCTGGAACGACTGATTTACGATCAATTGACTACCTTCCTCTCTAAAAACAATCTTCTCAATTCCTTCCAATCGGGCTTTCGTCCAGGACATAGTACAACCACAGCTCTTGTGCATATTACGGATGATATCAGGTCAGGCATGGAAATCGGTAATCTTACGGTAATGGCGTTACTGGATTTTAGTAATGCTTTCAATGCCGTTGATTTCGATATTTTGCTTGGCATACTACGCTCTCTTAACATATCTCCATCGGTGATTGACTGGTTTCATAGTTACCTGTTCGGTCGTCGGCAACGTATCTGCGTCGAAGATAATTCGTCTTCTTGGTGCAGTACCTTGGCCGGTGTACCACAGGGTGGCGTTTTATCTCCTCTACTCTTCGCAGTTTTTATAAACTCTATCTCTGAACGACTACTTTCTTCCTACCATCTTTATGCAGATGATTTGCAGATTTACTGTCGAGCTCCTCTCGGCAATTTGTCGCACGCGGTCCACACTATAAATCAAGATCTGACTTGTATCTGTAACTGGAGTAAGAGATATGGACTTACGGTCAACCCCACGAAGACGCAGGTTATTGTCGTTGGTAGCTCCAGATCCATCTCCAAGATTGATTGGTCGACTCTTCCCCAAGTTTCTTTTGATAATATTGTTATACCTTTCAGTGATAAAGTTAAGGACTTGGGGATATTTATTGACCGAAATCTTTCCTGGACGGCTCAATTAAAGGAAGTGAGTCGCAAACTGTTTGCCTCTGCAGCGGGTCTGAGAAGACTACGCAACTTCCTGCCAACTGCGACCAAAGTTGCGCTTGCTCAATCACTTCTTCTTCCCATCCTTGATTATGCTGATGTCAGCTATCTTGACCTTACAGAGGAACAACTTGACAAACTTGAGCGCCTTCAAAACTTTTGTATAAGGTTCATATTTGGTTTACGCAAATATGACCATGTTTCTGAATGTGTTAAGCTCAAGTGGTTACCAATCCGACTTCGCCGGAATGCTCATATTCTTTCACTGCTTTATAATGTGCTTTTCCTTCCCTCTACCCCTTTTTACCTTAAAAAACGTTTTGAGTTTTTAGGCGATACCCACACATTATTCCTGAGGTCATCGGATAACTTGAAACTTAAAATGCCAATGCATTCCACAACATTTTTTGATAAATCCCTTTCAGTTCAGGCTGCTCGGTTGTGGAATGCGTTGCCAGTATCAATTAGGCGTGCTCAATCACTCCCTGTGTTTAAAAGGTTAGTGAAGGAACATTACATATCGCTGTAATCCTAATACAATTCCTAACCTCACCGTCGTTATTATTCTTTTTATATACGTCTTGTTGCATATTATAGTATATATATAGTATAGTATATAGTACGATATTATGTATTAGTATATAATATATTATGTATTTCTATTGTGTTATTATGTATCTATGTAGGGATGTGCACCGTGGTCAACCCCCAGTTTTAAGTTCAGTTCCACTATGTCCATCCTAAGGTTGCCTGGAAGAAATTGCAGTTAGCGATAAGGCCACCCATTGTATGTTTTTTTTTTTACATTAAATACTTAATTATATGTATCATTATGGTGTACAATAAAGAATATATAAATAAATAAATAAATAAATATATTTACAAGTTAAGAGTGAGATAATATACCTAGTTGTAAACATTAAAAATGTCTTCTAACCGTAAAACACCTAAAAGCGGCTGGCGAAAGTATTTTATAACGAAGAAGGAATGAATACCATAGCAATATGCATGTACTGTTCGAAAGAATAAAAAACTTGTAGTAATAGGTACTACAAATATAAAACAGCACATAGAACGAAAATATCCCACTGTCTTACCGGTAACATGAATTACTATATTTTTTATAATGATTATTGTGGTCCATAGGACAGCAAAATACTAGTCTTTGTAAAATTCGTTCAATAAAACTAAAAACATCTGTCATGCGAGTCATACTTGTGTTATGATAAAATCGATATCAATAAGCTTTGACAAACTAAGATAAGTTACGTTTAAGAAAGTACCTATTGTTTTCATTCGAATCGAAACTAACAGGCTAAATATGTTTGATTGTTTGTTTATAAACATCTTTTATTATTAATTAGTGAGCAATTTACTGATATGAAATTCCGATATTTGATTTCCTTATTCCTTACCATGAAAGTTTAAAGGAAGATTCGCTTTGAATTTTAGCTTTTAATTGGTTATTTTCTTATTCATATTATCATTATATTTGATGCTTAATCTGATAAATCTTAGGTTTATGTAAAGCATGTAGATTATTAAATTATAAAAAAAAAACTATTTTGTCGCAGAAATCGATTATTTATTTTTAAAAATCAATTTTTGACAAGTCAATTATTATTGATTAAAGAAAATTCAATTTTTATTTAATCGATTCTTTTCGATTAATCTAACATCCCTGACTACTCCAGACAGTCACAGTGTCACACTCGCTCACAGTCAGTAGTAAATTTAGGAGAATATATTTTAATGACAGCCGCCCGATATACCGTCCTCGCCGGCGAGGCCCGTCACGAAGACCCCATAACGGTAACCCTCCCTGTCCCTTGCTCGAGCCGGCCCGTGCCGAGCCAGAAGCTTTAAATTCGCCCCAAAATAAATTTAAACCCAAATCCAGCCGTCCCTAGCTGCCCCCCTAGCAACACCCTAACCCGAGGTCCGAGTCCCGCAGGTAGGGGACGCCCTTAGCTGTGTTGCTTAGTTTATAAGCCCCTGGCTGGAGGCATTCGGTGCCTAGCCACCTAGTCCGGTTAAGTTTTTAAAGCTCCCTCGAACTAAAACTATGTCCGTCCCTTTGATTATATACTTGTCTAGATGGAGCAATGCAAACAAACGACACGCGAAAACTGGGGCCAAATTGCGTGATATGTGTGAGTACCGCTTGTGTACTTATTGTAGTCAAACTGTCAAGGTGTGCGTGTTTAGGGATGCCTGCTCCAAATTATTAACTTACCTTTTCTCCATTATTTAATGGGATGACAGTTAAACGAAATAGGCTAAATAAAGTAATTATTTTGTAGATTAGTGTTTTATTTATTTTAATAAAAACAAAAAATACAATGAAAAAATATATACAGCAATTTATAGATCAAAATCCATCTCTTTGTATTTGTTTTCGTAATAGTTTTTTTTTTTATATTTCATTTCGTGTCAGCTGTATAATGTCTCTCCAGTCTTAAGAAATCTGAAACCCAAAATATTAGAAAGAACTAACAAAAATACTATTTAGTGAATGACTTCATTTATTTTGTAAAGGCATTCACTTCACATTTCATTTTTTTATCATTTACTGATCAAATAAATTATGTAAGTATTAAAATAATAAAATTTTCTCCTGATCGAAATATGATGACTGATATTTGCATTTTATCTCCCATAGTTTCGCCAAATCTCCCTTGTAATAAATTGACAACACCGGCTAATCTGTCGAACCTACAAATTAACGAATTGAAAAATCATGTTTTCATAAAATAATAGAGGTTAAATAACAAAACTTACCGATGTAATGTGACCTTAGTGTAATTATACGGGTTTCCCACATAATTGCGACACAATTTGACAGCACATACCGACATAATTAATTATTTTTCGAGAACTCCACACCCTGAAGTGATCCAAATGACACTGACGTAAGTGAGAAGAGAGTCTACCAATTTTAGTAGACTTTATTTGGGCCGTTCTGTACGTGTCAATGTGGCATCTAGACAAGTATATAATCAAAGGTCCGTCCATTATAGAGGTCAGTGCCGACCAACATAAAAAATAAAAATTTGAATGACAGAATGAAGACCACTGAACCACTCTAGCTAGCACTTTAACAGAATTCAGTAGTTATTAATAACATCCAGATCAGTTGTTCCTGAAGCTATTCAATTCAGGCAGGTTATTGCTATTCCTCTATGGTTTCTTATAAAAGCCAGTAAACATTACCAGCTTAATCTGTAACTTTATTAGTTTTATGAAAATTATAAATGGATCCCTGTGCACACTAAGTTTTATGATGTTTTAATTGTGCAGCGTGTAAAGCGAAAAAGCGTGTAAAGGGTATCGGTATATTGATCTATGGTCAGAAATTTCTTTTAGTTCTAAAAATTGTACTCTAATTAATAATATTTTTTTGTATCGATTTAGGCTGATGGCTTTGTGCCAAGGCCCAAATAAATTAAAAAAAAAAAAAAACAGCCTGACAGCCTGTCACTTGTCATGTCTCTTTAAAAAATAAATAAACTCAAGAAGCTCAACAAACTCAATTCATTTCATTTGAGTCGAGTTGAACGCACTTCTTTTTTCTTTTACTTGTTTAATTTTTCTGGAGATATAAATTAAATAGTTAAAATGCAGAGTGCCTCAGATGTGATATCTTCCTTGTTTTGGTTTAAAGACGACAGTGAAATAGACGAAGAAAAAGAACAGCAAATAATAGAACAGTTTGTACACAATGTGGAAGATTTTAGCTCACAGTACGGCAGTGAAATCAGTGTTTCCTATACAGCATTCAATCTTCGTGGGCCGCCTTCTAATTTTCCCGATTACGGGGACTATCCACAAGCCTTCGTAATGGTAAAAATAGCTATATTTTGATATTATTGAACTGTATTTTTGTTTGTATAAGTTCATAAATATTGTTTTTGCCGCGTAATTTGTATTTCTCTGTTGTATACACGGAACAGAAAATGACCCCCGCGGTGCCATAGGCTAGGGTTCAATTAATAGTGTTTGTTGGTATGATAACATTCCCATATCTATTTTACCTAGATAGAACCACAATAAACATCCTAATTTTGAATGAAAAGTAGATATGTGTTATACCTGTTATTGCTAAAATAATTATTTTACCTACATTTAAACCCTCATAGAAGCTAGTTTAAATCAATTCACTTTGATTAATAATTTATTACTTGAAAAATAGATTTATTATCCCTGTTTTCACTCTATTATGGGTTGTTTATTGAAAACTAAATCGAATGATGTTTTTAAATTAGTTAATTCAGTTTCTCTGAAATACAGCAAACTAAAACTAAGACTAAAAAAATTTTTTTATGTTGTCCTTTTGGACCATTTACACCCTGACTGAAAATTGTTGTGAAACAATTATTTTATGATGTAAGTGAAATTTTTCACATCTAAAACAAATGTAGGAAACTCTGTTAATTAAAAAGTGTATAGTGTAGAGAAATAGTAGAATATAGTGAATAGAAAGTACATGTATTGAATCCATATAATAAAACAAAGCTACAATGAAAAACTTCCTTGTGCAAATTAAATCAAGGGCATTCTGTTAATAAATCACTTGAAACTAACCATTTTCTTTCACATGTGAAGGGAGACCAAGTTTGTGTGATTTTAAAAATAAACAAAACATCATCCAAGGCTTTAATAACTTTTGTAGCCTTGAAATCATAAATGTCACTGGCCGTTTTATTAGTGGTTCAGATATTTGTCTTGTCAGTTTTTTTTTTGTGTCCAAAGCCTTATTTACATTATGTTCTAAAATAACTTTGCCCCTATTGAAGAGAAGCTTGATATTGGTGTTCTGGTTATTATGTGACCCCAATAATTAGGACAAGGTGTCCCAAAACTAAAAGTCAAGTTGGTATTGGGCAGGCCAAGGTATACCTGTTCTGGCAAAAATAAGAGAAAAACTATGTGATGATTGTCTGCCTCATTACCCTATTAACATAAGCGCTACTGCTATGGCAGAGGCCATAGATTTAATCCTCAGGTTGAGCAGAGTGTTAAGTATTGGGGTTTTCTATGAAATTCTCTCAGTTGCATGTCAGAGTATGGATTTGTTATTTAGACTAGAATGGCTGTGGCAATAGGCTTACCTTCTATCATAACGGACTTAAACATTCTGGATCATTGTGTAGGTACATTTAGTACACCTCTGCCTAACCCTTCGGGGAATACAGGAGTGATGATATGTTATGATTGTAGTCAAGCAATAAAAAGTGATAGAAATGAGCAACCATAATTTTTATGGAAAGGAAAGAAGTGTTTTGTACCATTTTGAAATGTTGACTACATGGGATCTTTAACAGGGAGGGGCTCACAGCTAATTAGTAACTTAATAACTATGCTAATCAAATAATCTGCATGGTTACGCTACCTTAGCTGCGGGCTGTCTGAATGGGTGACCGTGGAGAGCATGTAAAGCTGTTGGTCCGTATTGTCCTATGAACATAATCTATGACATTTGCTACTGACAGTTAGCCTGAAAAAACGTGACAACCAGTCAATCTTCAGGATATAGGGTATTACCCAGAAATTGAGTTACAGATATCTGATGGCAGTCCCTTCGTTTAGGATACTGATATTCAGACGCATCTGAAGCCTACACTGGAAACCGACCCCAATATATTTGGAAAAAGGCTTTGAGGATCTTTTGACAGGATATATGTTCAAAAATTGTGTAGTGCATTTTTTCAAATCATAATCTTTGCCTGGTTTGCTAGACATTGAGTTTTAAGACAAACACTGTATTATATGTAGTTAATTATATAGTATTTAACTTATTTCTAGAGAACATACGGAACTTGGTGGGATGAGGCTCCATCAGCTCAACAAGACTACATGCCACAAAATGCCAGTGGCATCACAAGTCAAGATTTTGTAGGTATGTGTTATTAACTAGGTATCTATAACAAAGTTATAATATTTCTAACATATTGCCACACAACTACCATCATGCCAATCATGCAATCAATCAACATGTAGTTAGCAGAGGAGATGTAGTGTACCTATTAGTGTTCACTCGCATTTTACATGACATTCATATCAATTTTTAGGAGATATTTTTTTAAGGTCCTAAGTAATCAAGGACAATCTTCTTGCAATTTACTGGGTACAAATGAAAATTCCAGAAGATAAGCAGTGATAGCCTAGTGGTATGACCATTGGACTGCCGAAGGTCTCGAGTTCGAACCCAAGGCACGCACCTCTGACTTTTCGAATTCATGTGTATTAATAATTAATTATCACTCGCTTAAACGGTGAAGGAAAACATCGTGAGGAAACCTGCATGCCTTAGAGATTTTTCTCGACGGTTTGTGAAGTCTGCCAACCCGCACTAGGCCAGCGTGGTGGACTATAGCCTAATCCCTCTCAATATGAGAGGAGACCCGTGCCCAGTAGTGGGACAGTTTAAGGGTTGATGATGAAATGAAAATTCCAGGCTGCTACTACGAATTTTCTAATTGAAAACCACTGCTCACCTGGAAATAGTTCATACACTCTGAAGCTTTGCAGCCACTACTTATGAGTTATGACAGTCACAGTGAGTGGCCGATTAAAATGCCATACTAATGTTACTGTTTGGAGATTGTTACAGAATTGACGACATTTTGAGTACCATTATCTAGAAATTAAATTGCTTTGGGTCAAGTTATTTATTATTATTACATTTTAAAGCAATGAAAAAGTATACAGATTTTCTTCACTATGGATAAAGAATAGAGTATTTTAAATAAATTTTCTTTGACTATCTCTTAAAAATGAGATATTATTTTTATTTTTAAACCTACTAGCTTTTGCCTGCGACTTCGTCCGCGTGGAAAAGTTACTTTTAATTATCGTTGTAATTTGCTCAAAATCTCGTTATAAATTATAGCCTAGGTATATGTTATTCTCATGTATAAATAATAATACTGTAAAGTTTCATCAAAATCCGTACAGTAGTTTTAGCGTGATAGAGTTACAAACATCCATCCATCCATCCATCCTCACAAACTTTCACATTTATAGTGTTACTAGCTTTTACCCGCGACTTCGTACGCCTAGACTTAGTAACACAATTGTTGTCGGATTTTATTCATGGGATAAGAAGTAGATACTCAATGTTAGGGAAATTCCCGCTTTGTTCCGAAAAAAGAAGTATGCAATATGTCAGCACCAATCACAAACTATTAGTACCAACATTTCATTTAAATCCCGTAAGTACGACTCCTCCGTTTTCTGGGAATTCTCACATAATTTTGGGGTAAAATATATTCTATTTGTTATTCCCGGTCACTTACTATGTGTGTATGAAATTTCATTCGAATCCCGTAAGATATTCGTTTTTCGGGATTTCCGGGATATTCCCACATTTTTCTGGGGTAATATATATCCTATGTGTTATTCCCGGTCACATACTATGTGTTTATGAAATTTCATGCAAATCCCGTAAGTATTTCTCCTATATCCGTTTTTCGGGATTTCCGGAATATTCCGACATTTTTCCGGGATAAAAAGTAGCCTATACTTTATTCCCTGTCACATACTATTAGTATAACAAATTTCATGCAAATCGGTTCAGCCGTTTTTGCGTGATTGAGTAACAAATAAACAAATAAACAAACAAACAAACATCCAAACATCCAAACATTCACATTTATAATATTAGTATGATAGTAGACTATTAGGATAAGATTTTTTATGCAATGTTCATGCTATGGGAACAATGTCTATTCCAAAATTCCATTGCAAACAATATAACTTTTGACAGAAGTATCCTTCGAAAAAGCAGTCTACCCCCTAGAAGTCTCGATATTTGAGACTTATAACCCTGGAGCGTTGGTCCGTATTTGGGCTTTGGGCCCTACAACATGGATGCTGCTGTGGGAAGGGGAGCCAGAGTATGTAGGAGACACCCCAAGGATCTTCAGCCCACCGATAAGGCAGCTCAATGTTCCTACACGGTGAGTTGGTACTGTTTATTAAAATTTAGTTAATTATACTTAGATATACTTCTGTTTAAACAAAGAAATACCGATTTCATTCACACTTAGCACGCTAGCGAAATTCCGGGACATTCTTATAAAAATGTTTTTATTTATTTAGCCTTTTTTCTATTCAGTGTTAGTTTTTTTGATTAGTCAACCCATTTATTGTTAAAAACTTCGACAGAATTCTCAAAAGAACAATTACAGTTCACTGATATGAGAAAAAAAAATTACAATATATACCTTCCTACTTCTATATTATATTAAAACGGCTAGCTATTTTAAAAAGTATTTGGACCCGGAACAACTAGGTAATTGTTCCGGGTCCAAATATTTGTATATAGGTGTAGGTTATTTATACAAATATTTGTTCCGTGCGGGGATCAAACCCACAACCCGTGGCGCAGAAACCATTCACTCAGCCGCTGCGCCAAACGTGTCGTCGAGTTATTAAGTAATTTATTTATATGGTCCCACAGCTCGTGCATACAATATGCATTAAGTACAGTTATTTTGATACCACTAAGATGACAAACAAGCATACGGCTCACCTGATGGTAAGCGTTTACCGTAGCCTATAGACGCTTGCAAAACCAGGAGTATCACCTGCGCGTTGCCGACCCTGTAAAACGAAATATATGTATAATAAAACTAGCTGACCCCGCAAACGTTGTTTTGCCATTAAAAAAAAAATTTAGGGGTATGAAAAATAGATGTTGGCCTATTCGCAGACCTCCCCGATAAGCACAAAAAATTTCATCAGAATCGGTCAAGCCGTTTCGGAGGAGTATGGCAACGAAAACTGTGACACGAGAATTTTATATATTAGATTAGATATAGTTGGGTTGGCAGTATAAGGGTCAAAGTCCCTCATAACGACTGCCAACATAACGTTTCCTCGTGTAGCACGGGCAACCTTGCTCACCGTAAGAAACGCAACACAGTTCAAAGCAGTGTTATTCCACTTCGATTTTCTGCAAGGCGGAGATACTTCCCCAGTTCGGCAGCTCCAATTTGAGTTGAAATAAGTTCATTGCAATATTTAATTATAGTAGGTAGGTAGAGGTAACACGTGATTTCATTTCGTGCTTTCGTATTACTTTCGTATAAACACAAACTATCAAACTTTTTGAAAGTGAAAACTTTGAAGTACATATTCTATTGTTTTGTAGATTTTGTATGGTTTTCCACGAAGCTAAACTTTTCCGTGTTCCAGTATTTTGTGTGCGTTAGGCACGTGTGCTTCTCAGTATCACCACTGTAACCAATATACATACTTACCTATTTCTTGTAACAGAATCCTAAGATTGGAGTTCAACCACAAGTTACTTCCTTATTACACGGAGTTGGATGCAGTGTTGCTCCGAGGCAAACAACCGCCGAACTTTGTGAAAAATATGAGAAACAATTTCTCATATTCATCTCTGTTTTATAAGAAAACACAGCCGGTTGTTGAAAAAGGTAAGCCTTCCTTTTATCCTAACATTTTCTCATCCTTCGCGTTCTTTGCCTTAACGCTTTTGAAAAAAATGCTTAAGTATAGTCACACAAATATTCATCAGATAGAAACATTTTATCCCACAAAGTCTGTTAAATTATTAAAATTTGTATTTTATTTCAATGTCATAGAGGTCATGAATAACATACATATAATAATAATACATACAGAATAATATACACTTGGAGAATTCACTAAAAAGTTTTAGTATGTAGAGTAATTGCAACATTAAGTATACTTGTCTGTAACCCTCCTACTTCGACACTGGTCGATCTGGGAATTGAGCCCAGGAGCTCAAGCTCAGCTGTCGCGCTTACGACAACTAGGTTAGTGAGGCATTCAATTTTCAAAGTCAAATGTCAAAGGTCATTGGAGAAAACCCCAGTGGGAAGTTGAAAAAACTGCGCAGAGGTAGGTATTCCCAGATGCAGACGTAACCGACTCGACTTCTCGCTAATATTATACCTGTTCACGCCATAAATACTCTTTTGTGAGTACTTTTCACAAAAGAGTATTTAATAATAATATTTTTTTGGGACATTTTACACAACACCATCTAGTCCCAAACTAAGCAGAGCTTGTGCTATGGGTACTAGACAATGGATATAATACATATATACTTCTTTTTTTGTAAATACATACTTATAATACACAAGAAACACACAGACAAACACAAATACTCATGTTTTATATCCACACAAATATTTGTGTCCTGTGGGAATCTTCACAAGAAGTGAAGTGGGAAATTTACTTGTTTTATTTTAAAAGAATATTTTTTTGCCAAATAAAAAAGAATTGAAACGAAAGATATGTAACGTATACGAATAAAAATTTGTTATCATTATAAATAATGAATTGTTTAATTGTATACCTAAAAAGCGTATACAATACCTATTATACTTAGATCATATTTAGATCTTGGAAAAAGTGTTTATGGTACTCCTTGGATCTTTCTCATTTGTGGACAAGTAGGGGTAATATTTAAATTCGATAAAATAATTCTTCTTTCTTGCACACCAATTACACAATTTCAAAAGAAATGAGGCAAAACTTATATAGGTAGGTACAATGGGCGGTCTTATCGCACAAGGTGATAATAATCCTACTAATATTATAAATGTGAAAGTTTGTGTGGATGGATGGATGGATGGATGCACGGCAGCCTTTCTGGTACACGTGTAGTGGACCATCCAATACAGCTGTAATCTGGTCTCTTAAAATGACAACAAAGCCAATAATTACAAAATTCTTGCACGAAGTTCAAAGCCCAAGTTGATAAGGATGATACTGGCTGATACACCACTCATTCTTCCTTAGGTCATCGTCATTAATCTTAAAATAGCAAAGATAAGACTACCTACTCCTATCAGGTTTTGTTTTTATCCACTGTTTACATTTCAATAGAAATTTCTTAAGGGCTTATGCTATGACGTACCTATCTACACAATACTGACGTATACCTACTAATATTGTCCATGGTCATGATCAATGATTAATTGTGTTCCAATTTAATTTCAAAGGAGGTTGATATTTTATTAAAATCCAATTAGGCAGCTTTGGAATAGTGCTCCTATTACAAAGCTGCGTAATTCGAGTCTAGAAGACCTACATATTTTTAATTGAAAAATAGCCTTACGATATCTGTAGATATCTTGTTTCTTGCGCAGAAAGGCTATGGAGAACTGACGACAGTGGTTTCGACACTGTAAAATACTGATAAAACTTTACTGGTTACACTGGAAAACCATAATACCATACCCCTCTATCTATCTCACAGGGCCGGACCGTGAGTTTAGGGGGTTTAATACTACTTAGGGGCCCACCTAATTACTCAAAGTATCTATAGAAAAAAATGAGACAGTAAATATTTGATTTAGATTGACTTTGACTTGACTTAGCCCTTGAATCCACGGGGCCCTGGGCTGAAGCCCAAAAAGCCATATGGTAGATCCGGCCCTGATCTCTGAGTTTTGATCTTGAATTTGATAGACAGATTGTAAACCGTACCAGTGTTCTCTTGATGACACAATCTCTAAGAATTGCGGAATACCTACGCTTAATAAGATTTATTATAGTCTCGTTACATGGCAGTGCGATGACGTCAAATTGCTTCCATTTATCGCTGTCTATCTCTTTAAGTATGTACCTATAGACAAGGAATATTTTAATGCCTTAATTACTTAGTGGTTAAGTAAAAACTACGCAAATCAACCGATCTGCGAGGTTAAGCTGCGTTTTCGCGGTCAGTCTGTGTAAGGGTTAACACAAGCACATGTTCAACCTACGGCTGAGTGACACGCGAGGAGGCTGACGGAACTCCACTTCATCTGGGGGAATGCGGGTCACTAATACACAAGCGCAGTGTTCATCTAGGGAAACATATCGTAAGCCACGATGAAATAAAAGAGCTCACACCTAAGCAAATCCTGCAGTTTATAGTAGCCGCAGGGTTTAGCGGTGAGCTCTAATAATGCAACGAGTTGCGAACACAATAGACCGACTGCCGTCGCAGTGATATTGATAATAATAATTAAAAAAAGGGTTAACACATCAATACCCCTCCGTGTGTCGCAGAGCTCGTCTAGCCGTCGGTCCTGTTCTCATATGAACGTAGGGCAATCGTTAGTTGTAGTCAGAAGCCCAAAAACCCCAACAAGCAGTCTTAGGATATCGGTATTGCCAAGGAATTGGGTTGTGGAGGACCGATGGCAGTCGCTTCGTGTAAAATAGTGATATCAGCCGCATCTGGTTAGACTGGAAGCTGATTCCAAAATAGTTTAATGGTTCTGAGGATGAGAATTTGTGAAGTTGATTGTTTGTTAAAATCCAACATTATAGATTACTAGCGACACGTCCCCGCTTCGCACGGGTGCAATGTACTAATAACATACATGTATTATACATATAAACCTTCCTCTAGAATCACTCTATCTATTAAAAAAAACCGCATCAAAATCCGTTACGTAGTTTTAAAGATTTAAGCGTACATAGGGATATAGGGACAGAGAAAGCGACTTTGTTTTATACTATGTAGTGATATATATAGATCTGTTGAAAATAAACCCTCGTATTCTAAAGCGCACATTGACTAAGAAACAAGTATTATACGTAGTACTGTCTCAAAAATAACAAGGACAGGTGTTAAAATGGGAGGAATTGATAGAGCTTTATTGAGGGTTAATGCACCTAAAATTCAGGAGAATAAACAGCTGGCTGGTCATCTTCCAAGTTTTGTCAAGGCCCATTCCATCGTTCGGTCGTCTAGTCCACCCCTTGTTCAGATCTGAGTTAAATTTTTTAATTAGTAAAATATTATCATTTTACTTCTTAAACTTGACAAACTTATTTGTGGTGGTTATGCGCATAATTACTATGTAGGTACTTTATGTAAGTTATATAAAGTAAGTAATTATGTGCATATATTTAACATTATCTTGACATAACTTCCATACAAGAACCTACTTATGCTCCTTCTAACCATTTATTTTACTATTGACAGTTCGAATTCTAAATAATTAATTAGTGACATCGTAATGCGTTACCGATTCGATTTCTAACAATCGATTTTATTTATGAAGAAGTTTTATATATACCTAGATCTTTATCATTAAATAAAATTTAATTTATGTACTTGGTACAATTTGTGTTCGAAATACGAATTTAGTATTCCTATACTCATTGGCTATACCTACCTACCACAAAAATTAAGGCGTTGGTGCATTCACTGCCCCAGTGAGTCATTAAGCCCGAGTTTTCTTTTATGAAGTTTGGCAAAGCGACAGCGATTTAGTCTTTTTAGCGTTTGTATTTTTAGAGTTTTTGCTAACATATGCTAATTTTTCAGGTCAACTGCTGAACAGGATAATGGCTTCAAATCTTCACGAGAATATGGTTCCGCAGATCACTGCACCTCGAAGTCAAAAACAAATTGATACGGGACCACCTCTCGGTGATTTTCACAGATTACCTGTAAGTATAATAATTATTATTATATTATCTATTTCAATAGTAAACTAAAACAAAGAATCAGCTATTCTTAAAAGGATTATTTCCAAAATGACTTTTCCAAAGCTTAGAGATAATTATGATCATTGGACTGCCAAGTTCAAAGGTTCAAGGTCAAAGGTCTCTCGGATCCTAGGCTTCTAAACTAACTTCTCTGAGTTTTCGTAACAATATGCCTATAATTTAATGACAAAATTAATTATCAGTGGTTTGCGCGTTGTTCACACACAGTTTCTCAGTATTTTTGGGCCCCATATAATAGAACGCGAGCCTATTGCCACTAACCAGGCACAAATTCAAACTTCGAGCCACTGAGAATTTCATAGAAAAATCCCAATAACATCGACCTTGATCCCAGGATCTCTAGCACAGCAGTCGTGCCTAGAGAAGTGGCCGTTCTATTTGTGTTCATTAGTGGAACATGGTCTTTCGGGCTGGAGCCAAGTGCCCTACAAATGTACCACAGAGTGTGTTGAAGAATGTACCATTAGAACAGGTAAATCAATTTAAATACTTGGGGCACTGGGTAACAGCCGACCTGAGGGATCATGTCGACATTGACCGGGAGCGGAGAGCACTGTCAATGAGAGCAAATATGTTGGCCCGTAGGTTTGCACGTTGTTCACAGCAAGTCAAGATTACACTTTTTAAAGCCTATTGTACCTCTTTGTATACGTGCAGCCTATGGGTTTTTTACACACAAGCTGCTTACAGTGCTCTCCGTGTCCAGTACAATAACGCGTTCAGGGCGTTATTGGGGCTGCCCCGGTTCTGTAGTGTCTCGGGCATGTTTGCGGAGGCGCGCAACGACTGTTTCCACACCACCGTGCCCAAGCGGTGCGCGTTCTTGGTGCGCAGGGTGCGGGCCAGCTCCAATACTGTCCTTACCATGATTGCCGGGCGACTTGACTGCCCTTACATCAGGCATTGTTGTAGCAGGCATGTTGCTAATTGTGCCTGATATTGTATTGTAACTGTAAGTATTTATTTGTTTTTTTTTTTTTTTATGATTATTTTATTTTATTTATTGTTTTCAGTGTTTTTATGGGCAATTAAGCCTGAAATAAATGAATTTTATTTTATTTTATTTTTTAGTAGGAATTAGAACTATTTACTTCGCAATAGTTTACTTCTCTGACTGTAATTATACAAAATATGTTGTGTGCGTCTTCTCCACATTTTAATTATTTTACTTTATTTTCCTTCTTTCGCTTCCATCAATTTCCGCTTAAGTATGGAAAAATTTCACTCCCAAGCCTGGTGAATTTGCCACCAATGATACATAATAAAACTGATCTACACATTCATGAGTCATCAAGTCAATAGTGATACTATTAATATACTTGTATAAATTAGAAAAAAATGTACATAGGCCATCACATCAAGCTACCCCAATCTGCCAAATTTATTTGATAGATTTTCAGCTTTAAAACAAAGTAATAAGGTTCATATCCAACTGGGAAAATTGGGCTGATTTGAATAGCTTGACCTGCTGGCCGTCTGTACTCACTGTGACAGTATTGTTATGTCTGGTTGTCTCCGTATAATATCGCTAGTGCGACATAAACAAACGTCTAATGTATTATATTGATTACTGACATTTATGCGAATATTATACATTGAAATAAAACTACTTTTTACGGATTTTATCGCGTATATTGATATTATTAATCCCGACGTTTCGGACCCTTTACAGCGTCCACGGTCAATTTATTTCAATGTCTAATGTATTAATTTACATGTTTTCCCTTAAACTCATGTTAACTGAATGTGACATTTTGTAGCATTTACATAATATCATGTTTTTCGCACATAATGTTCAAGAATAATGATTTTTAAATACTAATTTAACATCATCATCATCATCATCAACCCATATACTGTCCCATTACTGGGCATGGGTCTCGGGATGAGAGGGATTAGGCTGTAGTCCACCACGCTGGCCTAATGCGGGTTGGCAGACTTCACACGCCTTCGAGAAAATCTCTCAGGCATGCAGGTTTCCTGGCACGCATGCAGGTTTCCAGGTGAAGGAAAACATCACAATGTTTCCCTTCACCATTGAAGCGAGTGATAATTAATTATTAATACGCACATGATTTCGAGAAGTCAGAGGTGCGTGCCTTGGATTTGAACTCGAGAACTCCAATGGTCATAACACTAGGCTGTAACTGCATTTTTTTTTGCTAAAAACAATACTAATTGCAGGAGATAAAACAGGTAGCTGTTTGGCCAAATACCCGGTCGAATATTGCCACCGGCCATCTTGTAGAATTCGAGCCCACAAAGTGGGAAGGATAATTTCTTTGGATTAGAAATTACCAGTGAGAATATTGTGTTGATAAGTGTTTTTTGTAAGATACAACTCAGTACGAAAAAGTCATCAGTTAAAAGAAAAGGATCTTATGAAATGTTCGTAATTTATTGAAAAACCGTTATCCGGCCGGATGCTATATAGTGAGCGAATATCCGTTTAGTCTCCAATAATTACTTTTTATAAAAAAGATCGGCCTTCAAATTAAGTCCTTTAATTAAGTTTTAATCTGTCCAATGAGTTTTAAAATGTAAGTATCTGTGTACACATAGAAGTAACCTGAAGTAATTATTCCCTTCAAAAAATTAAAGGACCATTCAATTCAGTTTGGGTATTTCGGAGATATGAACTTAAATTGCCCATCATAATAAAAGCGAATTTAAAACCATTTGTAAAGAATTCAAATAAAATACATTAATATTGATAATACAACGACATTGTGGTGAAAGTTTAATTAATTAAATTACAAACCGCTTTAATTTATTAGGTATATATTCGACTTTAGTAGGAAAAAAAAAACTATACATTAAACCGCAAATGTAACGGAAATTAAAACAAAAATGGAAAAATAAAAACTATTTTGTAACACTTTGGTGGACGATAAATTCCGCTCGGTATTCGTTATCGGCCGTTTTACTTTGCTAAGGGGGTAAACAATGAAGTAACTAAAACATTGTTATGTAACTTGGTTATGCCAATGCGATTCCAGATGAGGTATGGCAGCAGAGATATTTTAACGTATTTGTTAATTAACTACTATAACAATGGAGTCAGTGTTTAGACTGCTCTCCTATATCGTGTCTATGATCCATGTTTCAACACGAGTGCACTTATGATGATTCGTATTAGAATTAGGATAAAATGAACTGTACACATACATTTTAGTAGGTGCAACTTTAGGGCTCTCTTTTTACTATTAGACTAGCGGCCCGTACCGGCTTCGCACGGGTGGACATAAGATTCCCTAATCTTTTCTAGCAATAAATATAGCCTATGGTACTCAAGGTGAATGTAGCTTTCCAATGGTGATGTAAATCCACAGTTCCCGGTTATTTAAGTCCCATCAATCCGATGTAATAACTACACATTCAAACCAGAGATGCTTCTGAAACATAATTCGAAAAAACCTATTACAATTTGTAAGACCTATGAAATTGAACCAGTGCTTTGTCGATAAATAAAATAAAAGTCTTAAATAGGAATTTCAAAACATATGTCCCAACAAGGGACGACAGTACATCGAGTAACGATGAAAATGTAGCCGTTTTTATTCGAAATTCCAGGGTTGTCTCTTATTGAAAGTCTTTTATAATCATGTAGGTATAATATGCAGAAATGATCACTAACATATAAACTATTTCTTTATTTTCAGGATGAAACCATCCTATGCGTGATGAAGTACTTAGATATGCAGTCGCTGTGCCGGTGTGCTCAAGTCAACAGGCATTTCAACAGACTCGCTTCAGACTCCATACTTTATAGAAGCATAGACCTCAGACCTTATTGGCATTGTGTACAATCCCAGGTAATCTTTCTTTTTCTATGGCCTTACATTTAACTTGTCAGGATTATGGAACATGCGGATGCAAATTCCGTGGCTTTGAAATGCTGTGATTATAGGTGACGACAAAGCATAATGGAGCCTCTATAGAACTCGATTCGTACAAATTTCCTTTTGAGCTGTGAGTCTCTTACTAAAATTTACCCTTTTTAATTGCGGCAAAGTGTGGTTATTGTCGATAGGAGTCTAACATAACCCTTCTAGAATTTTCTCCTGTATAGTGAGAGCGCATTTACACACACATACTCAAACATCCAGACCCGGAACGACTACCTGTTGTAGGTCATAAAAATTTGTTCGGTGTGGGGATCGAACCCACAACCCGTGGCGCCGTAGCTACTACTACTACTACTAGTAGATAATACTTATATTTACGTAGCTATATTAGTCGGGGCTCAGAATCATACAAATTAATATTTGTACTTCTTGTATTGAACACAAATATTATTGTATACAAAGTGATTGCCGAATAATTATCCGGGTTTTTGGTCTCCTGACTACCATTTACATTGATTGACATAATGATATGTGTCTATATGGACCCGATGGCTTAAAGTGCCCGTTGGCAGTACATTTCTTTCCAAGGTCCGGAAAAAAAAGGGCTCACGTTAATATTCTTTTTTCCAGGTACTTATAACTCTTTCAATGCGTTGCAAATTCCTTCAAAAACTCGATCTCTCGTGGTGCGGCAGTCATCGCATGATCCAACCCAATTATGTTGTAAAGTAAGTAACCTTTGTCAATAGTGACGTCGATACAATTTTAATTACTATTGTTAACGCAATGCTAATGTGAACTTGAACAATGTTGCAAGATTAAGGTCGTTTGTAGATTGTTGTAGCTCATTGATTACATGCATCTGTTGTAAAAATTTCGTCTGGATATGCCTTACAATTATTTTACACATAAACTTATACAAGATTACTTCCATAAAAACTAATAACGTAGGACTCTATTAGTAACACCATGAACAACATGGTGACAATTATGTTTTATAAAACATTAAATTTACCAAAAATACGGACATTTTTGTAGGAAGTACTCCACCCCTGCGTTTCGCAATGCACTACTTGTATAACTAGTGCTTTCTTTTGATACCGCGTAGGCATGTTAACATTTAGAGCAATCAATTTATATATTTTTAATTTTGTATGACTGAAATCCGGGGAATTACTGAAAGTCCTAAAACAAAAGTTTTTGTAATAAACCTGCTTTTTAATTTTATCTACCCGGAACCGTGGACGCTGCAAAGGGTGCGAAACGTCGGTATTATTAATATCAATATAACGCGATAAAATCCGTAATTTTTTTTATTTCAATGTCTAATTTTCACTTAAGTGTCAGAAATCAATGCAGAAGTTTGTTTTGTTTATGATTTTATGAACTATTAATAAAATCATGTGAGGTTATTAGTGCTTTATAAGTAATCCTGTATATACGGCAAGAATGGCTTAGTGGTTGAGCAATGGTTAATGGGTCTAGGTATTTGCCCTACGTGAGAATTATTTGCTTGAAATCGCAACCACGATACAATAGAAAGTTCTAGGAATTTTATGTACAGAGGCCAGCACATCAAGCTACCACAATCTGTCAAATTTCTTTGATTAATTTTCAACTTTAATACGAAACAATAAGGTTCATATTCATTTGGAAAAATCTGACAGTTTTGGATAACTTGACCTGCTGGCGTCTGTACAGTGTACTACGTATATGGGACCTAATGACCGGCGAACTGTGGTTGTACATTGGTACAGTCAGCAACGAAAGTCGCTGAACATGTTGCAATCTGCAATACGATTATTAACATGAAGTTACTGACCTGTGAATGTAGTGAGAAATCATTGCATAGATGATCATTAAATATTTACCTTACCTTAATAATAAAAATGTGTCTTGACAAGTTTTGGAGCTGTCATGTTTTCAAAATTTAGCTGTGTTCAGCGACTTTCGTTGCTGACTGTACATCTGCCCCCTTCGGGGAATATAGGCGTGATGTATGTTACAATTTAAGGTTTTGTTTACAGCTTCCTGAAAGACAGTGGAGCCGAATTAACACATTTGCGCATGAATTGCTGTAAATTTGTTGACAACTCAGTGCTAAGAGCTATCGTTGACACCTCTACATACCTACAAGGTAATATCTGTTAGGGTATTTTATAGCTTGTACGGTAGAACTTTTTGTTATAAACACCGCACTATGTTATGCTCGAAATTGAGGGGCTCGTGTAAGTGTAAGTAATAACTACAGTGATCAACCAATCTGCGAGGTTATGCTGCGCTTGCAGCGGTCGGTCTGTGGATGGGTGACCATTCTTCTTCTTTCCACACATCGAGATCCGAGCTTCATCGAACCGTTGAGTCAAAACTTAAGAAAATGTGTACAAAACTTTTACAATTTCTCACGTGCAATGAGATACCCAATCACATAATTCGACATAAGTATACAATTATCTTTATTAATATTATAAAGTTGAAGAATTATTTTGTTTGTTTGATTGTGTAGTTGAACACGCTAATCTCAGGAACTACTGGTTCGAATTGAACAATTCTTTTTGTGTTGGATAGTCCATTTACCGAGGAAGGTTATATAACACGCTACAACCAATAGAAGCCGAGCAAAAAGGAAAAATGGCGGTATAAAACACAATCGCTTCCCGCTGCTTGTCCCTTTGATTTAAATCACAATTGTAGGGTGGCACCTTTAAAACTTCGAGCTAAAATAAAAAAATATTGTCTATAATATAGTTTTATGGCGGTTTGTGCCTTTTTATTAACTTGCAAAATTACATATTTGGTATTACTGCTTAAAAATATGTTGTAAAGTTTTAAAATTTCAAAAGAATAAAATTAATGTTCTTTGCAAGTTGAACTTTTTTGACAGATCACGGTCATTCGAGGTCATTGACATTCCTATTCGTATTTGAAATGCATTGTATAATACATGCATGTTATGAGTACATTGCACTCGTGCGAAGACACGGCAGGTTGCTAGTTCTCCTTATAAGTTGAAAAGAACTGACGGCTAAGAGGATTACGCCATAATTTAGAATTTCGAATGTTCCAATTTTACGTCTTACGTCAATAACATTGCTAGAAATCAATACGGCAATATTGATTTCTAACATTTACGCGAAATTATACATTAATAAATAATAATAAAACCATTTAAATTGATAAAACACAATGTAAATCTTAAGAATTACAGTCTATCTATCTATCTATCAGCCACGGACGTCCACTGCTGAACATAGGCCTCCCCTAATGATCGCCACAAAAATCGATCTTGCGCAGACCGCATCCACCGACTCCCTGCGACCCTCACAAGGTCGTCCGTCCACCTAGTTGGGGGCCGTCCTACGCTGCGCTTTCCTATGCGTGGTCGCCACTCCAGGACTTTATTTCCCCAGCGGCCATCTGTCAGAATTACAGTGGTATAACAATATTAGTAGCCAGTACTAGGATAAACCTGTGTCACAGGCAGGAGTACTGTACACAGTAGTGAAATAAAACTACTAGCGTCCATGGTCACAGGTAGACAGTCTACCCGTTATAGTCTATATGCTGTAAAGGGTCCGAAACGTCGGGATTAATAATATCAATATAATAATAATACGTTTATTTCAGACGAAGCATTGTCCATATGTTGTTAGTTATAAAGGTCTTAAAACTATGTTAGTACATATATTTCTAAAATTCATTAACGCGATAAAATCCGTAAAAAGTAGTTTTATTTCAATTGTTTTGCCGTTTATCTAGCTCATTAGTACGTAAGTACGTATCATTCAACTTTATTCTAGCGTCAAAACTGTAATTCCAGAGTTATGCCTGAGATCTGTAGTCGGATGTTCCGACTGGGCCTGCCTCTCTATACTCAAGAGGTTGAAGCGTTTGGATCTATATAGAACCGATATCACCACGTCGGCTGCTGTCGCCATCGTCAGATCCAACCCTGGACTTCGGCACCTGAATGTTGGTACGCATTGAATGTTATTACTAAGATTTTTATGTAATATACAGGTTGTCCAAGAAAATGGGACCTGCTCAAATGGATTAAACGGCACAATACTAATATTCTATTAAATAACTACCATTAAATTTAAAATTTAAAAACGTTTATTTGATACCCATACTGAGGGAGTTGTGAAAAAATATTTTAATCCGCCATATTATGTGCGGCGGCCATCTTGGACAGATTTTCATCAAACATAGCTAAGAACACTCCCGACTAATTCACCTTTCAAACAAAAAAAAAAAGCAAAGTCTAAATCAGTTCATCCGTTCGGGAGCGACGATACACACACAGACAGGCAGACACGTCAAACTTATAACACCACGTCGTGTTATGCGTTGGGAGTTAACAATATTTTTTGAAAAAATCCTATCCATTTTAGTTATAGCTATAAAATTTTGAAAAAATTGTGTATAATCATCATAATGTCTCATAAAAGCTTTAAAAAAAAGATTTTTAATAGAACATATTTTTTTATTCCTTTCGGAACTCATTTTGATAACCTTCCTCTAAACAAAATAATTCAGGTCATGAACTATCCGCTGTGCACACTATCCTTTTCTAACAAAAATTGTTGCACCAAAATGTATTCACGTTATCATATTTAAGTAGGTGTCCCGCTTTTATTGATTGTAAGGCAGGAGAATGGATCTCCTGCCTTACTGGTCCAGTGTCAATCATCATCAACCCATATACTGTACCACTGCTGGGCACGGGTCTCCTCTCAGACTGAGAGGGATTAGGCTATTATAGTCCACCACGCTAGCCTACTGCGGGTTGGCAGATATCACAAACCGTCGAAAAAAATCTCTAAGGCATGCAGGTTTCCCTCACGATGTTTTCCTTCACCGTTTAAGCGTGTGATAATTAATTATTAATACGGACATGATTTCGAAAAGTCAGAGGTGTGTGCCTTGGGTTCGAACTCGAGACCTTAGACTTGACAGTCCAGTGGTCATACCACTAGGGTTTTTAATGAAATCCTGTAAAAAATGTGTAAATATGCCTCTTAAGTAAGTACTGGACCAGTGAGACAAGAGATCCATTTATTCAATACCTACTATAATTTTCATTTTCAGGTTCGTGTAAAATGATCTCGTCAATGGATGAGGTGGCGATAGCTCTGGGCGCCACCTGCCCAAACCTCGTGTCTGTGGATTTCTGGAAGTCCTACTCCTTGACTCCCAGCGGCATCAGAGCACTTGGCAACTGCAAGAAACTACAAGAGCTAGATGTCGGCTGGTGGTATGGTGACATTACTATAGATTACTATTTAATACTTCAAGTACTTAGTTGAGTTTTTATGTATTTATTTACGGTTACCGGTTCTCTCGATCTTGGTGGAACTAACCAGGAGGAACGTTATCTTCATCAACCCATATATTGTCTATTAGGCACGGGTCTCCTCTCAGAATGAGAAGGGTTGCAGACTTCACACGCCGCCAAGAAAGTCTCTCAGGAACGCTAGAATATTAACACTGAATAAACTTTGACTGAAATAAGAATGGGAGCTTTAATATCTCTCCTAATGGACTACAAGGTAAAGAGTAAAGAAAGTTCCCTTTTTACAAGGCCAATGCAGTTCACTCAGGGCGCTCGCACGAACCGGCCAGTGCAATTTTCCCATTTTTTAACGTGACTACTACTACAAAAATAAGGATGTACTTTCGACCAAGGAGTATTCAAAAGGGCGGATAAAGTCATGGCCAAGAAATATAAACCTCTTTAATAAGCAACTGCTTACAGCAATCAACTAACATTCATTGAGTAAAAGCTTTCAACGTTTTTGGGTATATTATTGTCTACCTCGATTAATCATAGATTTTCGACTTTTTACATTTTTATAAAAGATAAATTACAAATAATTATAAAAGACAATCTTTTCCAGCTTACAAGCGGGTGGTTCAGGCGAGTGGCTCGCGTGGCTAACTGGCGGAGAGCTTCGTAAGCTATTCTTAGGAGCTCTACGAGGCGTATGTGATCGAGATCTGCGGGCTCTTCTGCCTAGAGCACCCAAATTGGCGCAGTTGGACTTGTTGGGAGTCAGGGCTGTTACACCGGATATTTGTGATGCGTAAGTATGATTGGATTAAAAATGTACATGATAGCGATGTAATGTCTCAATTTTTTTTTATTGTATCTTGTATTCTGTGCGCACTGCTTATACCCAATAAAGCTCTACATATAATAAGGCAGTAACAATAGTATCCGTGCTCCCTTTTATATATCGCTTTAATAGTGTACCCACCGATATACGTTTGCAAACTGCAACACTCGTGATCCTTCTGATGCGATAGTAATCTGTGTTTTAGTAGCTTTACTTTATATCTTAGTACTTTTATTTACTTTTAAGGATTTTAGCCGAATGCAGGGATCTACGACTTTTGGACGTCAGTTTCTGCGATCAAATTCAAGAGTCTCAGGTATGCCAAATTAAGTGAATAACAACAAAATATTAAAGATTTGTATGTTTATTATTTGTTTTGGAATTAATATGATTATTTGTTAGTAAAATTATTGTAGCGAAAGAAAAATTCGACTGCGGCCCGTATTCTAACCTGCGTCATCTGATTAGGTACAGTAAGCAACGAAAGTAGCTGAACAAAGCTAAATTTTGAAAACATCACAGCTCCAAAACTTGTCAAGAGGTTTTTTCTATAAAGGTAACCTAAATATTTAATGGTCATCTATGCAATTATTTCGCATAACCTTCACAACTTCATACTTATTAAAAATCATATTGAAGATTTCAACATGTTCAGGGACTTACGTTGCTGACTGTACATCAGACGCTATGACCACTAAGACACCGCGACTCCCACTCGAAATTTGCTTTCACATTCTGAATTTACGCCTTTATGGTGACGTCAGTGACATCTTTGTTAGTAGTCAGAAGCTCGAAAGGCCTGACAACCAGTCTATGCTTAAAATATCGGTTAATCAGAAATCGGATGTGGAGTTCTGACGTCAGTCGCTTCGTGTAATTGATATTCAGCCGAATTCTGGTTAGTTTGGAAGCCAATCCCAACATTACACGTACTCTCATATATTTTAATTATTTAGGTATGAAGGAACTACAAAAGGCTCTTGCATACTTTTACTTCTCCTAAGCCGTTCATTAAATATATCTTGTTCTTATTTCAGGTACTAGAATGGCGCGAGCAGTACCCCCACGTAAGCATAAAGCGTTCATTCCAATCCGCCAACCTGAACACTGCTCCAAATCCACTGTTCTTGGCGCCTAGTTTAGAGTAAAAACTAATATAAAACACGGACAATTAAAAATGGAGTAATAAGGTGCATATTTCAATTAATACAGATAAGTAATCAAGCTAGTGTGCCTATAATCGGTGCAGTTAAGGTGGAGAATTGCTCGAGTATTTTCCAACTGGCAATCACATAGCGTTCGTATCCAAATGGAGTTCATATAATAATTAAGTATACGAATGAAACTTGCTGCTGTCTTGCGTTATATTTTCGCTATTTTTTTATTTTCTTAATAGCTTATGGATGATTAATGTTAATGGAGTGAACCACTCGAGAATGTATTCGCCTAATCTGCGTTGACTCTAAATTAACAAACACAGTTGTTGCTATCACCTACTCTGACAACTGTGAAGGTGATTTTCGAGATCGTCTGTGATTGGCGATCGTCGGCTTTCCATCAAACGCCTTTCCGATTGGCAGAGTTAGCGATTACTTATAAATATTACGATATCGGTGATCCTTGCACATTATCACTCCATTTTTGCTTCGTCATGATATCATATAATAAGACTTAACCCAATATAAAAAAAGACGTTTGAAATACTTAAATTTTGGTTTCGTCCTTATTTTCGTATGTCGACAAGGCGGTTTAGTTTTCGTTATTATTTACGTCACAAGAACAAATAAAACACATGACAAAAACTAAGTTACGTCCATATTTCTGCAAAAAAAAAAACGGTTTATTACTGTATACACTCGAGGTTACATGAATACCGTATATGTGGGTGAATCGATTCCAAACAATGTGTAAATATACACAGCTTTTAAAAAATTAATTAGTAAGAAGGTAAATGTACAGACGCCAGCAGGTCAAGCAATCCAAAACTGTCAAATTCGCAATTGAACATGAACCTTATTACTTTGTGTTAAAGTTGAAAATCTATCAAAGAAATTTGACAGATTGGGGTAGCTTGATGTGCTGGGCTCCGTACAAGTATAGTGTAACCTTTGATTATATACTTGTCTAGATGCCACATTGACACGTACAGAACGGCCCAAATAAAGTCTACTAAAATTGGTAGACTCTCTTCTCACTTACGTCAGTGTCATTTGGATCACTTCAGGGTGTGGAGTTCTCGAAAAATAATTAATTATGTCGGTATGTGCTGTCAAATTGTGTCGCAATTATGTGGGAAAACCGTATAATTACACTAAGATCACATTACATCGGTAAGTTTTGTTATTTAACCTCTATTATTTTATGAAAACATGATTTTTCAATTCGTTAATTTGTAGGTTCGACAGAGTAGCCGGTGTTGTCAATTTATTACAAGGGAGATTTGGCGAAACTATGGGAGATAAAATGCAAATATCAGTCATCATCTTTCGATCAGGAGAAAATTTTATTATTTTAATAATTACCTACATAACTTATTTGATCACTAAATGATAACTTGCCTTCACAAAATAAATGAAGTCATTCACTAAATAGTATTTTTGTTAGTTCTTTCTAATATTTTGGGTTTCAGATTTCTTAAGACTGGAGAAACATTATACAGCGGACACGAAATGAAATATAAAAAAAAAACTATTTCGAAAACAAATACAAAGAGATGGATTTTGATCTATAAATTGCTGTATATATTTTTTCATTGTATTTTTTGTTTTTATTAAAATAAATAAATAATTATTTTATAAAATTATTCTATAAAATAATTACTTTATTCAGCCTATTTCGTTTAACTGTCATCCCATTAAATAATGGAGAAAAGGTAAGTTAATAATTTGGAGCAGGCATCCCTAAACACGCACACCTTGACAGTTTGACTACAATAAGTACACAAGCGGTACTCACACATATCACGCAATTTGGCCCCAGTTTTCGCGTGTCGTTTGTTTGCATTGCTCCATCTAGACAAGTATATAATCAAAGAGTGTAACAAACTTTTTAGAAACCACCGTCGCGCTGCCATTAGAACAAATTTTTCAGAAAGGATTTAATGTAACACCATTAGAGGCAACCCACCCCAACAAAAAAACAAGCTATTTTGACCTGATTGAGTAAAATTAAAATATAAACAGCTCGAATGACAACGACATTCATCACAATGGTGACATGCAAAGCGACTTTAGTTCCTATTACGGACACCGGAGATAAACTGGTCGATAATAATAACAAAAAAGAAAACATATAGCTAAACGGTTCTTTATTCATATGTCATATTGATAACGATCTTCTAAAAAAAATAACTGATGAAAGAGATCTATATTCATTTGGCTGTTTCGCTACATAAGACTGACTAAATTATATTAAAAAAAAAACATATTAGTATTTAAATTTCTTTTGTGGGAATTTTTACGCCATATTCTAAGAGTGTTGCTAACACCATTTATGGTAATAAACTAATAAAACAACTCATTGAAAAGTTTAACCAGAAATGGGATAATTATTTCTCTATTATTTTATTTTTATTTATTACAGCTAAACTACATTGCTTATATTATATGGTCAACATAATGTTTTTGTACGGAATTATAGTTGAAATACTATAATATTGGTATTGATGTATGAAAGGTAATCTCAACGCTTGTTAAGTCAATCGATGTAGATGTAGCAAATAGCTTAGAAATTAAATAGTGTTTAATATTATTATAATGCCAAACTTAAGAAACTGTATAAATACTTCAATATAACAAACATAATGTTAGAAGATTTAACGGAGAATTCAAAATACGTTGCCTTAATCAGATTCCAGTGTCTTAAAAACTTAATTATACTGTAGAACAGAAATCACTTAAATATTACACTTAAAATCACATAAATTTAACTTAGAATAAACATATATTGGCTTATAGTAATAGATAGAGAAGTACCTATTTTATATAGTCTTTGATTGTTACTCTGTAATTATCATACGGAACGAAAATATTTTTACTGCTTTTTGCCATGTATTCAACAATGCAACGAAATAGTCTATTTTATAACATATATCTACTATTATATAAAATTAAGCATATAAATATACCAGAAAGCGTTGGATGCATAATATAATCTTAGCATAATATTCCCTTAATTATTTTGGAAATGTTTACGTGAAAGATATGATATTTAGATACTTTTGCATATTTTATAGCTCGGTAAGAGTAATATAATACCTACTGCTAAGTATATTGAGACTTACCTTATAATATAGTATTATTATCAAAATATGTTGCAATTGAAACTGTTAAGGAACAATTTCTGAATGAAACGTGACACAAAACCCATTGTAAAGTTATGTGTCACATTTCACAAGATAAACGAAATACTAACTGCATGCTTAATGACGTCAAAACTTTGAGGATATTCGCAATTTGTTCTAAGAACATTTAACAGTCAACAGTCCTACCGCAATAGCTCAGAAATAAATAAAACAGTGGGTACACTCAACAAATCGTTAAGGTTATAATATGCAGTACGAAAATCACCGTTATTGCGATGGAATACGAACGGTCCAAAGGACAAACTGTGTGTGTACCCGATTGCTGTCGTGTGTACTAATACCCAGCTTATACAATGACTATTATTAAGGTATGTAGTTACAAGCGGAATTTATTACTGGAATTCTCGCTAAAACGCAATTAATGGGAGTCAGTGCAATGTCACAAGTTTTAAATTTCAGTCATAGCAGTTAAGATTATAATTGATTAAATGAAATATTATAATAAGTACTTGTTTTTTCTTAATAAATAATATGATAATAAACACGTGTTTATTTTTATTTCTCCTCTTTTAATAATTGCTTAATTATTAATAATTAGTCGCTTTATTAATAAAAAATGTAGTGGTAATAAACAGACTGGGTGCTATTGGCACATGATGAAGAGGAATGAAGCGCATTCAATATGAATGTGAAGGTTTGGTGAATAGAGAAATAGGAACATCCTTTTTATATCTTCGCCATTCTTGACCTGAAGACCGATATGATGGAAAAATGTGTGAATAATTATGTGACAGGGATGAATAGACAGACAGACCTCCGGCCTCCATGAGCTGTGGCCTGCGTGCGGTTGAATTGGGGAATTCCACTGCCCGACCAGACAATGGCCCCAGTAGGAGGCACGCTTGTGACGAAGCGTGCCTTAAAAACAGAACAGTATGTCAGGAAAGGCCTCGCTAACGGGGTCCAGCAACTGCTTGACCACAGCCTGTCATGGTCGTGGTGAATTTCACGGACCCCATGGCCATTACTATATGGCAATTTAAGGAAAGTGCGGTTTTAAGTCGGTACGAGTCCGACATACCCCGCCGCCTCTCCGGGTGGCCGAAGATCCGAAGAAGATGAGGGTGTTCCGTACTACAAAATAAAATGATGAATAAAAGACAAGGACACCGTTGATGTTAAATAAAATGAGCAGGAGGATGGTGATGAGAGTGGGTGCATTCAACCAAGGTATAGCCTCTTTCCTACTAGTGTCACTTTGTAAGCATTAGACATTGACAAAACAGATTAAATATACCTAGACTGCAAGGTGTAGTGTATATGAGGTTTGTAGTAGTACCTAGTGTTTATTAATAATAATAATTTATTTTCTGTACATTACTACATTATTTACATTAACAATGGTAATAATGGTAACAGATGCAGTAGTTATGAACTGTATCGCAACTATTTTATTGCATCACACAAAATGTGCTGCATTGTTTCTTTGAATTCACCACAAGCTCTACAATCATTATTCAAAGCCAGCTTCATTTTATAGAGCATGTCATTGGTTCGATAGTGCCATGTAAGGGCTCCGATGACCGAACAGGTTTTGTCCCTTCTGTTATTAAAAATGAATTTAGAGTCTCGTGTGGTACTGCTGCCGAAAAATTGTGAGTGCTCTAGCCCTGTAAGGTCTTTTTCATGGTGCATGTTGGTAGTCCTAAAAAGTGTTCTGGTCCAATCATAGCATTTACCGATCCGGTTCTGGCTAACTCATCGGCTTTCTCATTTCCCCGGATTCCTTTTTGCCCTGGTACCCATACCAGTTGTAATTTGTTCCTGCGGCCTAGCTCATTGAGATACTTTATGGCATTTAGGACCAGTCTAGAGTTGACTTTGTAGGAGGTCAGGGCCTTAAGTGACGCTTGGCTGTCATTCGTGTTGATGTTTTTATTACCTACATTCCTTTTTATGTTTTCATCAGCACATGCAATGCCTGAAAGACCGTAGTGAGTTTTCCTAAGCTATGCCAGGATTGGAAAGATTTTGAGTAAACTCCTGACACTGGATTAATGAATGTGAATAACACAAATACTGTTAATCTCTTGGTTTTCCTTAGGCCTTTTTAGGTCGAACGGCGAAAGGTCAAAAGCAAATAAGTTGCTATGACTGATATCACTAGTTTGTTAAAGAAGCAAATAATAACATGTCACGAATCAAGTACGTACTGATAACGTTAAATACCTACTGTCTCCCGACATTTCTAATCTTTTCACAGAAGTGGCCAATCCATATTGGCGCTATAATTTATAGAGTTGTACCTATAATCATTGTGAAATTATAGTCTTTTGCGACACATATATCTTAATTTCCTTTTTTATGGTTTTTAAGACATTTATTTCTCAATAACAGAATACAATTTACTTAAAATGAGAAACGCTAGGTTCGAAGTAGTTATTCTAATGGATCGAGCATAGGAACGGTCTTTTTGCGAAACCAAAGGATTTTATTTCAATCGAAAAAAGTAAACTACCAAATAATAATAGTTATTTGCTCTTCTATTCTGTGGCCATGCCCATGACTTTTTAATCTTATTAATAGTTTAAAAGGCTAACCAGTCACCTGGTTGATGACCAGTTTCATATATTATACCTATTGGCGGTGCAAAGCGTGCAGATTAATTTATTGCAGCATGCACCTGAATCGCCCAGTTTTTCTCCAGTTGCTGACCATACAGTGTCCTTAACTACTAAACAGAAGTGTTTGTGTTTGCCTGGGTGTTCCTTATGTATTATAAGTATGTAATTACAAAAAAAGTGTGTAAGTATTAAGTATATCCTTTGTAAGTATATTTTTTTACCTACCCGTAATACAAGCTCTGCTTAGTTTGGCACTGGATACTGCTGTGTAAAACATCCCAATAATAAACACTCCTATTTAGTTCCAACCACACTTTGCTTATCATTAATATGTATGTATTACAATAGAGAGATATCTTATACAAAACAATTTATACAAATCACGACCGACACCCTGTGGTATATATTATAAAATTTAGTCATAGAGTTGTGTTGAGTAAACAACTACGTAGTAAACTGACGTGTTGAGTGCCCTATTCATATTATTCAATGTTGTTTTCTTAAGGACCATTGATGTACATAATATAAGCTCTCCTGTTCAACAACTGTGTTTATGTAAATTATGTAAGTATCCTATCAAGTATTTTCGATTACTTAATGTTGTGTTACATTTCGCGTTTCATTTACCAATTGAATTTCCTAGTGTATAGTTCTTCGACGTTTAAATTGAAGTGTTGTATTTATTATTAATCTGTTATTACATTAAAGTGGTTGTTCTAAAGTGTGAGGAAAAAATAAACTTTCGCGTTGAATAAATAAATTTCCACGAAAAGGTAAATAAAAAATATACTGTAACTTACTTTTTTCATCAATGCAATCTAAGTTTTTGTGTCAGTATTTAAGCGTAAAGAGTCTACGGGATACAAAGGTTTGAAAGAAGAAAGGGAGGTCTTTGCCCAGCAGTGAGAAACAATTTAGGCTATTAAAAAAATCTACAAGAATCGTATTTTAAATAGCATGTATGGGTTGCATGTATTGGCATGGTATTTTGCTTTAATGCAGATCGGTTACAATGGACACAAGATTGCGATAGGTTGATGGTTGAGGGGAACGCCTTTGCCCAACAGTGAGACATATCAGCCTAATTGTAATATTAATCAATTTAAATGCATGCGTCCTCTCTTCTTCCATCGATTAACCTACCTACGCAGCGGTGCGGAGACTTATGATCACCATTAGGTGATCATAAGTCTCTCCGGGCATGCTATTTAGATTTGGGAGTTTAAATAGAGATATCAAATACCGCTTTATTACTGTAGTCTTAATTTTTTAGGCTATGGCCCTCCTAGTATCTATTTTATTCTGGTCATTATTTGGAGCTGTCTTCACCTGCGATGCTTACATCAAGACTAATCAATGGCCGGATCGATCGGTCATCGTGCAACTTTTTGAGTGGAAATGGTCGGATATTGCAGAGGAATGTGAGAGGTTCCTTGGACCTAAACGTTATGGAGGTGTTCAGGTACGTTCATATATCTGACCTTGCTTCCGTATCAGTGGGTACACCAATATTTTCCGTTAAAATTGACGATATTGGGAAATACATGATTTTTTAAAATATTTTTATTCCATTATTTACATCACTATGTAATGGTAAAAAAATTGTCAACACCAAAAAAGTTATATAAAGTATATAGCCAACCGAACCGGTCACGGTTTGACGCGCTTAGTGTAATGTCCATACCTATCACAAACCACCATGGTCTATCGCAAATCGCAAACTCTCCCACAATAAAATAAAAAATAAATAACACTCTTACACTCCTACTCCTACAAACATTTCTACAACAACTCCTAGAACAGTTTGTTGTAGGCAAACACTACGAAATCAGTGATATTGACATTTAGTGTCATAGGATTTTACGTCATATTCGCTTTGACAAATGGCGTCGTGTTTCAAATATTTGAAATTATTTGAATCACATGCATATTCCCTATTAGGTAGATATTATTTATGTCATACACTCGAAATATCATGGTAGAACTCGGTGCTCAGTTCATCTGGGGTGACATTGCCAAATACTTTGCCGTTATGAAATAATGTGCCCGCTTACCATCAGGCGGTCCATATGGTCTCACTTTAATAATATACATTGTATCAAACATCCGAGAAGAGAACTGATAGCCACTGGAGTAAAAAGGTTCTCGAGTGGAGACGACGCACCGAAAACTGCGTAGGACGGCCTCCAACGAGATGGACGAACGACCTGGTAAAGGTCGCTGGAAGTCGTTGGATGCAGTCGGCATATAACCGGTCCTTGTGGAAGTCCATGGGGGAGGCCTTTGTTCAGCAGTGGTCCTCTTGTGGCTGATATGATGGTGATGATAATACATTTTAAATTCGATTTCATTCCATGTTATTCGATTTTATTCGATTTTATTCCATTTTATTCCCTTTTATTCGATCTAGTTATAGTTTGTATAATTTCGCGAACTAAGCGTGAGCCCTGGCCTCATAGTCTTATTAATATTCTGTTTATGTTGAATTTATAACAGACTTCGCCAGCGTCTGAAAATTTGATCATGCATCTTGAAGATGGTTCAAGACCTTGGTACGAGCGATACCAAGTGATGTCGTACATATTGACTACCCGTTCGGGAGATGAAGCGGCTTTCTTGGATATGACTACGCGGTGCAACAGAGTTGGAGTCAGGTAAATACCTACAATTAATATATAGGTACCATTGTGTCTCTATTCCCTGAAAGGTAAAGCAGGCCGATGTATGCCTCTAGTTCTACGGTAAAGTAAGCATTTACATATAATAAAGGTAGTGACAGACTAATTCCACGTGGGTATGTTAATTTTTTTTTATACCACTAAGGTGGCAAACAAGTAGGTATACATCCCACCTGATGGTAAACGGTTTCCGTAGCCTATAGACGCTTGCAACACCAGGGGTATCACTTGCGCGTTGTTGACCCTTTAAAACGAAAGAGGAGTAGTTGGGTTGGCAGCAAAGGCTCAATATCTCTCTGTCAACACAACTAACAAAATCAATTCATCAAGATTTATTAACGTTATACTTACCTTTTTTTTTTTTTTTTTAACGTATGGAAATCCTCATGGACTATCCACCGCCCGGGGGAGGCGGTGGGGTGTGTCGGACTCCACCCATAGGGGGTGACCTACCGACTAAAACCATACGGGTGTTTCGCCTCACCACTTTTTGCTGGGGTTACGGGAGCGAGAACATTCCTCCGCGACCCCAGCAGAACGTTATACTTACCTACCGCAACTACTACAACATACTAGGTACTACTTCAATACCGCAGGGAGAAATCCTCTTCGATGCTTCGTGGTCGGTCTTTGAGCTTTGGAATGTACAGTCAGCAACGAAAGTCGCTGACCATGTTGTAATCTTCAATATGATATTTAATAAGTATGAAGTTACTGACCTGTGAAGGTTATGCGAAATAATTGCATAGATGACCATTAAATATTTAGGTTACCTTAATAGAAAAAACGTCTTGACAAGTTTTGGAGCTGCGATGTTTTCAAAATTTAGCTGTGTTCAGCGACTTTCGTTGCTGACCGTACCTTTATCTCGTTACCGTATTCGTCCGCGGTTGTGCGCTGGCGCAAAGTTGTGGTTATCAACGCCACTTTTGATGAATCACAATATAATGATTCATGGATTCACGATTAAACAACAAATGGATAACCATTTCCAGTATAAGCTGATCTCTCATTGCATAGGCTTTTCGTATACTTAGAGGTCAGCAGGCAGGTCCTTTCCTAATGGTTGGACTTCCACAATGCGTTGTTTACCTAAGTCGGATTGACGGATCTAAGATAGGTAAATGACGTCTTTCTTTACCTTAAATGATGAAATCTATGTTCTAGTGGTTCGAGTGACGGACTGCTGATCAATCACTAATCATAAGGTCGGGGTTCCATTCCCACAGGACACAAATATTTATGTGATGAACATAAGTGTTGTGTTTGTTTGGGTGTTTCTTATATATTAATGTATATATTTATTCCATTCATTGTGTAGAACCCATAGTAAAAGCTCTGCTAATTTTGGAGCTAACTAAAAATGTAGGTACCTACCTACCAAATATTTAAATCTTCTGATAAATTTGATCGCCACAAGGAGAGTTGGAGTTGCCGTGCTAGTCCAAAGTCCGTTAAGGATTCAATCCTGAATCTGGAATTCTGTTAGAATTTAGAAATGTAAAAACTCTTGGGAAGCCTAGCAATGTTTTTTGTATTTAGGTACATATATGTAAATTACAATTTACAAAATAAGGATAATTATAAGTAGGTATGTTTAAATAAATAAAATTAAAATTTATTTATTTTTTTGCGAAGGAAAAATTCGACCGAGGCAGGATTCAAGCCTGCGTCATCTGGTTAGGTACACTAGACGCTATGATCCACCGCGACTCCTACCCGCCAGGTAGCAATTTGCCTTCACATTCTGAATTTCCGTCTTTACTGACGTCACAGTAACACCTATTGAAAAGCAAGTTTTTGCTTCTCAACCGACATGACTTCCATACCTATTAACTATCAAAATTATTTTGCAGAATTTACGTCGATGTTGTGTTCAATCACATGACTGGAACCGCTGATACAAATGACGTAGGGACAGCCGGCAGTACTGCAAACTTTGTGGAACCCTCTTATCCGGCAGTTCCGTATACCTCGGAGCATTTCCATCAGCCTGTGTGTGATATTAATAATTACGATAATGCTATTGAGGTTTGTTGCTTTGTCTTTGTAATCATCATCATTGTACCTACCTAGGTTTTTCTCAGGTTGACCGACAGTCTCACCAAACTGAATGTCTTTCACAAAAAACTCTTTCACGCTAAAACTACTGAACGGATTTTGATGAAACTTTACAGTATTATTATTTATACATCAGAATAACATATAGGCTATAATTTATAACGATTTTGAGTTAATTTGCCAAATTACAACGATAATCAAAAGTAACTTTTCCATGCGATCGAAGTCGCGGGCAATATAATTATAATTTAATGTAACCCTCTCAAATTCTGCCAACGTACAATTAAAAATATCTAATTGTTGCGATATGTGGTCTAGAATGGTAATTGCTCGAACCACCAGAGGTGAAGACTTTAATATTATGTTCGTGTGTATGTTTGGCACATCAAACAATCTCCCTTTCGGCCCTTGCCGCAGCCTGCTATTAGGAACAAGTAATCCCAACGATGCCAAGATCTGTGGATTATTTATTTTGCCTCTAAGTAATAGGAAAACGTATTTTACTAAAGCGAAATTCCGTTTAGCCAAGAAAACGTAACAGACAGTGAGCTACTGTCGCATTTATAATACTTGTAGTGTTGGGATACATACATAAACTCACGCCTTTTTCCCATGGGGGTAGGCAAAAACTAAAGAACGCCACTTGCTACGATTTTTGCATACTTCTTTTGTTTCGACCACATTCATACGTATTGTCATACATACGCCGGTTGCGAGTACTACGCACCTGACCTTTTTTGAAGAACCTCACCAATAAGGTCGGCGTAAGTTCTTCTAGGGCGTCCCCTCTTGGCGGTTCCACTGACACATTCGCCATATAAATCCTTTTTGTTAGTCGCCTTTCATCCATTCTCTCGACATTCCATCATTTATCATTAATTCATCATTTGCATGATTATGTTTTGCATGATTCAGGTTCGAGTTTGTCAATTGGTTGGACTAAAGGACTTAAACCAAACAATGCCGTACGTTCGCCAGAAGATTGCTGATTATCTGAACACACTTATTAATCTTGGCGTTGCTGGCTTTAGGTTGGTTGTTCGTTAAATGGCTTTACATTTTCTTCGATAACAGTCAATTCAATACACCTACTTACTTTAATATATACAATTTAACGCGTTAAGCTCAACATTGCAATATAATTATCTGCGCTCTTACGACGGAATACGGAGGGTTCCAAGGGCAAACTATAACGGTACCTAGATGTGACAACGTGTGTACGGTCGACAAAACAGGCATACAGGCAGTTAATTAAACAGCTGTATTTTGATATTGATTGATTTTGATTATGTATCACGCAATATATTGTATCAAAGCGCAAAGCGCAGGTATTGTAAGCTGCTACATACCATACCCTTTGGCGCATAATTATGTATCGCAATCTGTGTAAAAATGCAGATTTCGGTCGCTATCTGAATATGTAACTCTTCTATTCACCGTCGGAAAGGGAACAATCGCAAACAAAGGTCATATTGCAATGTGCAGCATTAAGAACCACGGATTCAAGTAATGCCGCACGCAGTTAATTTTTTTTTTTATTTATTTATACTTATTGTACAGAAAGTGTTAGTCTTAGTGTACAAAGGCGGTTTTAATGCCTTACGCATTTTCTACCAGACAATCTTAGGGTGATGCAGAGACGGTCTTGGTAGATGCACCAAAGATTAGAAGTGATTAATGTGGGCTACGTAAGTTAAACTTCTCTCTCGTAATTGCTTCCTGCCTCTCACCGAGGAAAAGGATAAAAGTAACTGTAAGTGAGGCGATATATGATAATTCGATTGTTGAAGTGTTAATAGGTCGCGATTCAATATCTGCGCTGCTGACATATTTTTTTATGGCGTAGGTACTAATAATTATTTCGTATAGGTACATATTTGTCCATGTCATTGCACAAATATACGAAAACTGTCAAATTTTCCCAATTAAATATGAACCTTATTGTTATGGATTAAAGTAGAACATCAATCAAAGAAATTTGATAGGCGTGGTAGCTTGATGCGCTTGGCGTCTAATAAGTTTTTTGTAACCGTGCCTACTGCCCTAGGCACGGGGTTAAAAAATATATTATTCTTAAATATTATTTTTTATACCAGAGTGGATGCAGCAAAACATATGTGGCCAGAAGACCTAAAAGAAATATACAAATCACTGAACAACTTAAACACAAAGCACGGATTCCGACCGAATTCGAGACCTTATATTTATCAAGAAGTACCATTGGGCGGTGCAGTTAAAGCTGCCGAGTATATCAAATTGGGAGATGTCACTGAATTCACCGTAAGTAGATTCTTGCCATTTTGAGTGAAGGTTATTAAAAAATCGTTATTCAGCATTTATACTCAATTCATTACAACGTTAAACAAATAACTTAATTTCAATGAAAGCTTCGTTATTTCACGATAAATAGAATATACTATATTATCACTAGCTGCCCCCGCAAACGTTGTCTTGCCATAAAAAAAAAATTTAGGGGTATGAAAATGGCCTATTCTCAGACCTCCCCGATAAGCACAAAAAATTTCATCAAAATCGGTCAAGCCGTTTCGGAGGAGTATGGCAACGAAAACTGTGACACGAGAATTTACTATATTATCATTGATATCGCAGAATTTAATAACGACAGTTATTGCGTTTTTGTTGTTGTAAATACTGCATATTTTGTGGAATAATTATGTATTTGTTATAATGTAAATCGTGAATACATTAGATGCCTTTGTGTTTATCGTGAAATAGCGAAACTTATTAGATGCTTTCATCGAAATTACGATGTTAATTAATCTACCAATCCAATTTATAATTATTACTATATCAAACATCATTGTACAATACAAAACATTATTTTAAAAGAGTAACCATGGAGTTTCTTTCCGGTTCTTCTCGATAGGAAATGACTAATTTGGAACCGTGCACCTAGACTCGACATTTCATAAGTATATCCTGTATATGGCTAGCCTGTATATGTTTTATATGAAAATAAAACTATTTTGATTGATATTTGTCTAACGTTATACTGAATAGAGTATTTACTGCGAACCTTAAACAGCATAATAAAGTAATAAGTCGCATCGCAGACGCGTTGGTGTAATGTTGTGAACGGTGACTCATTGCGAGGAATAATGTCACTAAACACGGTGAAGTGTATAAATTGTAACGTAGTTATTAACGAATTGTTGGCGTTTTTACGTAATGTGCTGGATGTTATGGATGAAGAAAGCATTCATCAGTTATGTACATCGTCTTTTTCCGAAGAGGATATTTTGAGAGCTAAGTCACTGTTGTTCGAGTCGTTACCAAGTGGTAAAAAGATGATAGTCCGTCGTAAAGATGGTAAAAAAAAGATGTCCCGGGACCTAGACGATATGATTGGTCTCATGAAAACGACAAATCCAGATCTGTTTCCAATATTTGTGGCGAAGGAGCTTCACAGACTACCCCCGGTCTCCTTCGATCATGTAGATGTAACCCGACTTTTAAAAGATATTATAAAAATACAAAATCAGGTCCGGGTTTTGGAGGAAAAATCTGTTACAACAGAGGAGTTTGAACTACTCAAGTTGGAGGTAAACAACGTGAAAAATGCATCGTTAATTGATTTACCACATGATATTAAGGTAAATAAAAGAAGAGGAGCGTGTGTAT
This sequence comes from Acronicta alni, assembly GCA_964056405.1. Classification (NCBI taxonomy): domain Eukaryota; kingdom Metazoa; phylum Arthropoda; class Insecta; order Lepidoptera; family Noctuidae; genus Acronicta; species Acronicta alni. The sequence goes on along the minus strand of OZ043927.1, from coordinate 5,641,203 downwards.
TAAATAGTTTTACACTTGATAGTGGACCTACGGGATTGCATTACACACCCATAAAATATTCGCAAGTAACAGCTGATTGCGACTACGAGGTCAATGACCGCATAATACATGACGCATCTGCTACAAAAAATAGTGAGAAGGTCAGTAAGCGTGTCTCTGTCTTACTAGAACAAAAAAATGCAACAGAGACAAGTAGGCGCGTGGAGGACCCAACAGGTACGGCGGTTTCGAACAACGCAAGCGGGACAAAAGGCATGACGAGCAAAATTGCAACAAAATGCAGCGAGAACGTGAGCAGGACAACGCATCAAGCGGAGCGCGTGGAGGCCACTACTATCACCGCGGTTTCGCACAAACCGGATTGTGCGCCGGAGTCGGCATCGGCGGCTACCCCTACCACCAGTCAGCGCGCAACAGATGCCACGACAATATCACACGGATTAGGATCTAACAAGCAACAAGCGAATGTTAACGGTGTGAGTATTGTGCAGGATAATGTTGCGTGTGAACCAATAGTAAGGGATGAGGACAGCGACTGGAAGGTTATACAGTATAAGCGTTCCAAACATAACAAACTCGTCAGTCAAAGAGGATGTGCTACTACTGCATCAGATGTTAAATTTCGTGCTGCGGATATTAAAGTGCCGTTATTTATTTCTAATGTCAGTATAGACGCAAAGGAGGATGATATTATTAGCTACATAAAAAGCAAAACTAATGAAGTAGTATCCTTAAAAAAGATAAATGTGAAGTCGTCTAAAAATTATAATGCTTATAAAGTGTTTGTGTCGAAACACAAGGTAGATTTGTTTTTAAGTGATCAGCTGTGGCCAGATGGCATTACATTTAGGCGGTTCGTGCATTTTATGTACAGAACCAGAACAGATAATGTTAAAGTTAGTGAATAAGTACCTACACGATATGGAAAATAAAACTAATAAGTATTTTAAGTTTACGAGTTACAATTGTAAATCTGTTAAGAGATCAATTGAAGACCTGCGAAAGATATGTTTATGGTCTGACTTAGTGGCCCTCCAGGAGACATGGCTTCTCCCCCATGACATTCCAATACTCGGAACAATTAGCTCGGAATTTGAGTGCACTGGCAAGTCGGCAGTAGACACATCCGAAGGTCTGCTGGTAGGAAGACCTTATGGGGGAGTGGCCATTCTATGGCGAAAGGGTATATTTGATACAGTTTCTGTAATAGACTGTAGTAGCTCTCGTCTTGTGGCTATTAAAGCCACAACTAGAAGTCGTTCAATAATATTATTCTCTGTTTACATGCCAACTAACTCACGAGAAAACCTGCCTATTTTTACCGAAGTAATGAGTGAGGTAACCGCAATAGTAGCAAGTAGGGATGTCGAAAATGTTTTTATTATGGGCGACTTTAACGCGCATCCACAAAAATTATTTTACAAAGAGTTGCAGGGTTTTTGTAGTGACCAGTCTTGGATCTGTGCTGACGTAGAGAGATTAGGTTTAGACTCGAATATCTATACATTCTTGTGTGGGTCCACTGGTAGTAAAACATGGTTAGACCATTGCATTGTATCAATGTCAGCCTGGCAGACGATTAGAAGTGTGGGAATAGATGAGGATGTCTATATTTCTGACCACCTGCCGATATTCCTTGAGTGTGAGCTGGATGTTGTGAGGCCTAAGTTGGTGACACAAGATGTACCGCGCAGTACGGTGGTGTGGGGCGAACGGGATAAGTCCGAGATTGATAACTACCATAACTTGTGTAACGAATACCTCCGCGAAATTGACTTCCCACATGAATTTGCGGAATGCAGCTATGGGTCATGCAACTCGGCCGAACATAGACTAGTCCTGGACAAAATGTACCAAACAGTTGTAGACATTTTATGTAAAGTAGCTAGCCAAACAAAAAAGGGTTATGGGGCGGTGGTTAGAAGAGGCAGACCTAAATGCGGGTGGAATAAATATATTCGAGATGCGCACAGCGAGGCTAGGCATAAATTTAATATCTGGGTGTCTTTTGGGCGACCGGCTTCTGGTACTGTGTATGAAGAAATGCTCGAGGCTCGTAAAATATTTAAAGGCAGGCTAAAATGGAGCCAGAAGAACCAAGAGCAAATTAAAATGGACATACTAGCAGAACATAAAAAAACTAAAGATTTTAGTAAATTTTGGAAAGCAACGAGCAAATTAGATCCACGATCTGGCCTCTCTGCGAGTGTGGAAGGTTTATGTGATCATGGCAATATTGCTAATATGTTCATGCAGCATTTTAGGGTTCGCTCACCGCTTGGGCCGTCTGATGCCATGCAGCATTCTGATACCAGTGGTCGGGGGGAGAAACCACTACTGCGCTTTACTACTAAGCAAGTAAAAGCTGTCATTAACAATATGAGTAGGGGTAAATCTCCGGGTTATGACGGGCTTAGTGTGGAGCATTTGAAGCATGCAGGTGTCCACTTGCCCAGGGTCCTGGCCATGTTCTTTACGATGTGTCTAAGTCACTCATACTTACCATTAAATTTAATGCAGACTATTGTAGTTCCAATAGTGAAGAACAGGACAGGAGATATCGCGGATAAGGGCAACTACCGACCGATTTCCCTTGCAACTATTATAGCTAAGGTGCTGGACGGTATGCTTGATTCCTGTCTAAAAGAACACCTTGACATACATGATGCACAGTTCGGGTTTCGTCCAGGACTGTCAACCGAGAGTGCAATTTTAAGCCTCAAGCATACAGTCCAGTACTACACTGGCCGCAGGACGCCGGTGTACGCCTGTTTCCTTGATCTCTCCAAAGCCTTCGACCTTGTCTCTTACGATGTGCTGTGGAGAAAACTGGGAGACAGGGGTGTACCGGCGGAAGTCCTCCGGATGCTCCAATACTGGTATGGCAATCAGACGAACCGAGTGAAGTGGGCGAATGCACTCTCTGATGCATATGGGCTGGAGTGCGGTGTAAGACAAGGGGGCTTGACGTCACCCAGGCTCTTCAGCCTATATGTCAATGACCTCATAGTCGGGCTCAGCAGTATGCGTGTCGGATGCAAGGTAAATGGTGTTAGTATTAACAACATTAGCTACGCAGATGACATGGTACTGCTGGGTCCTACGGCGGGGTCGATCAGAGAAATGTTGAAAGTCTGTGAGACCTATGCTACTGAGCATGGGTTAAGTTACAATGTAAAGAAATGTGAATACATGGTCTTTAAGGCTGACGGTAAATGTTTCGAAAACTCGCCTGAAATAACGCTATACGGGTTACCGATAAGCAGGGTCAACAAATTTAAATATCTGGGACATTTTCTTGTCGACAGCCTTAAAGACGATGTAGACATCGAGAGAGAGCGTAGGGCACTAGCGGTCAGGGGTAACATGCTGGCCCGTAGATTTGCGCAGTGTACCAACCAAGTTAAAATTACTCTGTTTAAAGCATACTGTCAGAGCTTCTACACTGCCAATCTATGGGTCAACTATACCAAAAGATCGCTAGATGTCCTGCGTATACAGTACAACAATGTTTTCAGGATGCTGTTGAGACTGTCCCGGTTTTGTAGTGCCTCGGAGATGTTTGCGACGGCTCGCACGGACGATTTCCATGCTATAATCCGCAAAAAAACCGCATCCATCTTAAGGAGAGTGAGAGACAGTGACAACAGCATATTGAGAACAGTTGCTGAGAACTACAGCTCACCAATTGTAGGCTAGTTTGTGCAGAGGGTAATAAAGTAAGGGTACTTTATTGTGTTCTGCACAGACAGATTACCTACCTTATAGTACCAACTCACATATTTTGCTTACTAACATTAGTTCATAAGTCACTTTACTAACAAAATATGGATCTGTATTGTTGTCCGAAATAAAAATAATTTAATTTTAATTTAATTTAATAAGCCTTTGGCTTTGTAATTCCAAAAAACGCTGAATCAGCGTAACCCATTAAGCGCTTAATGTCTTCATCTAAAAGGGCTAAAAAATTTTTTCGCTGTAAAACATACTTTTAAAACTTCAACATGCCAAGATATAGTTAGTAAATATCTAAGAAGTAAGCCACGGTGGTAGAGGAATGTCTTGCGTGACTTAGCACGATTATTTTGTTGTTGAATCACGGACAAATTAGTTTTCATTAACTAAGAAGACGTGACTCCGCATAAAGTTTGAAAGAGCGAATTTTGTTGTAGAAAATGTCAATTATAAGTCTTTTGTAAATGACAAAATAATTATTATAGCTGCTACATACATACGCCTTTTTCCCGTTGGTATATACTTTCATCATTAAGGTGTTTGTCATTGTAATGAGGTTTGGTTAAAATAAGAACCTCATTGCAGAATTCTGGTGTGAGACTGGCTGGTTTGGTTTAAATGTAATTCCGTATTTAATTTTAAAAATCTTCTATAGACGCCATCAGCTCATGCTATCCAAAACTGTCAAACCCAATTGAAAATAAACCTTATTGTTTTGTATTAAAGTTGGAAATCTACCAAAGAAATTTGACAGATTGGTGTAGCTTGATGTGCTGGCCTCTGTACCTAAATTTTTTTTGTCCCTATGTATGCTTAGATCTTCAAAACTACGCAACGGATTTTGATGCGGTTTTTTAATAGATAGAGTGATCCAAGAGGAAGGTTTATATGTATACTACATTGCACCCATGCGAAGCGGGGGCGGGTCGCTAGTAAAATTTTTTTTTTTAACATTTTTTTATTATAAAACTATAAGGTAGATAGAGATATTTTCTTCTCAGAAGTAGTTATTTCCTAGAAACTAGAATAGTAATGGGTCATTTTCAGAGTAGACGATTAAATTTTTTTTGGAAGAACAAGTATGTCGTAACCAGCCTACCCGCGTTAGTCCAGCGTCCAGAGGAGACCCGTGTCCAGCAATGGGACAGTATAAATAAATAAATAAAATCTTTATTTAAATTCTTTTACAAAAATGTGTAGATACATTTCGTCAACCTTACAAATAAACAAAAAGGTATGGTATATGATTGATTGATTGGTATTGATTGTATAGATATGTAGTGACCTGCCTGATCTAGGTTTATACAAACCTATGTTTCAGGACATCATACCACCAGCATATGGGTTGATGATGATTTTGAAATTATTACGACGCGACGGTCGTGGTTGATATCTAAGGAAATTTCACAGTGAAATCTTTAAAAAAAGTTATAATTGAGTTTATTAATATTTTGTTTATATTTATTTACCAGGCAGCGATAGCTTTCCTTCTGGCGTATCCATATGGACAACCTCGCATCATAAGCAGTTATTATTTTGACGATAAGGATCAAGGTCCACCGAATGATGGCAGTGAAAATATCCAGTCTCCCGTTATTAATGAGGTAGGAAGCATAGAGTATTGGTGTACTGACATTGTAACAAACGTACCTGTATGTATAAGTATCTTTTTAAAATAATTAATATTTAGTAAATTTTGCACGCATGAGTGGAGACCACGACACGGCAAACATAGTGTAGGACGCCCTCCGGCAAGATGGAGTGATGATTTGCGAAATACTGCTGGTAGAAGCTGGATGCGAAAAACCGAGGACAGGGTGAAATGGTGCACATTGGGGGAGGCCTACGTCCAGCAGTGGACTAGTATAGGCTGATGATGATGATGAAATTTTGCACATCACCATCTAGGCCCATACTAAGAAGAGCTTCCGATTGCTACGTCGAGTAGTTTCAGAGGCGACCCATATTACATTGGTACTTAAAACAGGCGAAACGATCTATAAAAACCCCATTATTTTATGAAATTCTCAGTAGTACCTAGCTCGGAGTGACTGCCTCGTAATTCTATTGGTCCTAAGCGCGACTGCTACGCTAGAGGTTCTGGGATATCCTACGAAATTCTCAGGAGCAGCATGGAGTTTGGATTTGTGCCCGGTTAATGGCAATTGGCTCGCTCTATTAGGTACATGGGACCTTAACATACACGAGAACTGCGGGTGCGCATTACTGTACACGCCTAACTCTTCGGGGAATATAGACGTGGTGGTATGTTTTTTTTTTATGGAAGAGGGAGGCAAGCGAGCAAGCGTGTCACCTGATGAGTAAGTGATCACCGCCGCCCATTGACACCCACAACATCAGGGGTTGCAAGTGCGTTGTCGGCCTTTGAGATAAGAATAGACTAATATGTTGTATAGCTTGGAGTTTGAATTAAAGGCCACAGTATGCCCATAGATACATTTGGTATAGGTAGGGGATGACTCCTATAACAGAAGTCTTATCGGCGAATTGTGGATGTATAGCAGTAGACGGCTGCCTAAACTTTCGAAGAATACAGTTTTAAAGATAAAGATAATTTATCTATTTGCGGTAACATGAGTGGATTACAATACAGATATGCATGCAATGGTGTTAAAACATTTTTTTGAGCTACATGTTATACCATAAAAGGCGTACAGATATTACAAATATCAGCTTATAATTTTGATGTGCAATAATACATAACCAAGAAGTTGATGAGAAAAACTAAACAAAGTCAGAATCTATCATTTAGGAAGTAAGTTGTACTATAATCACATTTCACGTCACGAGATCATTGTTACGTCGATTTCGAACGGCTTTGTCCGACAACCTTGGAAACAAGTGAAGATTATTTCTTACAAATAATGCTACTTCCATAATATATAAGCACGGTAGTGTAAGAATTTTGCATTTAATAAACATTGGCCTACAGCTGTCTGTTGTTTGCATCCCGAACATAGCCCGCATACAACGTTTTTGTGATTTAAATATGAGGTCTTTATGAGTTGAGTTGCCCCAAAAGATTATACCAAATCTCAACACTGATTCAACCAGCCCATAATATGCTGTTAGTAAAGTTGAAGTTTGTGATGGTATACTCATATCAACTTAATAATATAGGATGGTTCCTGCGGAGGTGGCTGGGTGTGTGAACATCGATGGAGCTCTATCTATCGAATGGTTGGCTTTAAAAATGAAGTATCTAACACTGCAGTGAAGAACTGGTGGGACAATGGCAACAATCAGATAGCCTTCAGTAGAGGGGATAAAGGATTCATTGTATTTAATAAAGAAGGACTTGAAATGGACGCGGAGTTACAGGTATTTTTTTAAGCTATATGTAGAATCAGTTGTTGGTTATACTCATATCCCAAAACAAATATCCTTCTTCAAGTTATTTATACTAAAATTCATCAGAATTGGTTCAGCGGTTTAGGCCAAGAAACGTAACAAGCAAACAGACAGACGCAGTTAACTCGTCTGTCTGTCTGTGACTGGTGTTGTATAACGTATAGTGTTACGAGTAGTTCTGGCCACAAAATTGTTTCCGAGAATTTTCCTGGGATAAAAAGTAGCTTTCATCTTGATACCTATTACCATGAGGTGGGCCGTATGCTTGTTTGCCACCTTAGTGGTATAAAAAAAAACCTGTTGTTAGTCTCATTTTTACTTTATGTGTTATGTATTTGTGTATATGTATATATATATGTGTATGAAAAGCAAAGCAGTGATAGCCTAGTGGTATGACCATTGGACTGCCAAGTCGAAGGTCTCGAGTTCGAACCCATGGCACGCACTTCTGACTTTTCGAATTCATGTGCGTATTAATAATTAATTATCACTCGCTTAAACGGTGAAGGAAAACATCGTGAGGAAACCTACATACCTTAGAGATTTTTCTCGACGGTTTGTGAAGTCTGCCAACCCGCACTAGGCCAGCGTGGTGGACTATAGCCTAATCCCTCTCAATATGAGAGGAGACCCGTGCCCAGCAGTGGGACAGTATATGGGTTGATGATGATGACTCTTCGAACCGGAACAGAATTGTTAGCACATTATTGCTTAGCAACAGATTATTTGGCCAATGTTGTTACCAACACTACCAACACAGATGAACCAAAGAGCAGTACCTTAAAAAAAAATCTTCTGCATTTACAGCCAATGAGTTCTTAGCGCATATTGTTTAATTGGTCTAGTGGTTCGCGTGTCAGACTGCTGATCACAAATATTTATGGGATGAACATAAGTGTTTCGTGATTGTCTGGGTGTTTCTTATGTATTATAAGTATGTATTTACAAAAAAAGTAAAAGTATTATATCCATTGTCTAGTACCCTTAGTACAAGATCTGCTTAGTTCGGGACTAGATGGTGCTGTATGTGTGTCAATTGTCCACGAATATTTATTTAAGTTCTTATTTACATTATATTTTTACAAAAAAAAAACAAAAACATTTAAAAAAAATAGTCAGACCACCAATATCGGGAACAGAGTCCAAGCTACCGGTGGTTAAGGCTTCAGAGAGAGGAACCTCCTCACAATGCGTGCCGTGTCAAGGAGTACCGCTTTCTGTATCAAGCCCTTGATCCAGCCGTCTAACGAGAGCCTTCTTAGATGTCCATCGAGGCTCTTGGCTATTAACCATTGGCTGTAACAACTATTGGCACAATAATTGCCGAATCCACATCCCACATGTCGACAACCTTATTATTATTAATTGTAACTTTCAGACTGGACTGCCAAAAGGCAACTATTGTGACATTATATCTGGACAGAAAGATGGAAGTATTTGTACTGGTAAAACGATTACTGTTAGTGCAACAGGCTTAGCGCAAATCAAGCTCTCCGGTGTTGGAGAAGAAATTTTTCTTGCTATACATGTTGGCACAGAGGTATGTAAACACGTTTTAGAAATATCAGTAGCTATATGTACAAGGTCTTTAAATTATGATAAAAAATGCTGGTAGCTAAAGACCAAGGTTTAATCTATCGTTATACTAAATTCAGCTGAACTGAATTGATGAATGCCATCATCATAAGCATCTCATTATAAGAGAGGTAGGGCATAGTGGGAGTAATTGCACTCAAATTAGAGCTGCCCGACCGGGGAAGTACCTCCGCCTTGCAAAAAATCGAAGTGAAATAAACACAGCTTTAAGCTGTGTTGTGCTCCTAACGGTGAGCAAGGTTGCCAGTGCTCCGCGAGGAACATTGTGTTGGCAGTGGGGGGACTTTGACTCTTTGTGACGTGACGACTCGTGGGTCGTATGCTTGTTTGCCACCTGTGCATTGTTCATTGCCATTTCTGACCCTTCAAAAAACAGAGGAGACACAAAAATAAATAATACATCAAAGGGCTAATCTGTGGTATAAAAAAATAAACAATTTCTTGGCAATACCGATATCCTGAGGAAAGACCAGTTAACAGGCCTTTTGAGTACCACTAACGATTGTCATAAGTGTTCATATGACAACCGGGACCGACGGCTTTACGTGCTCTCCGAGGTATGGTCCTCCGTACTATTCTCAACACTACGAGATCCCTGTCTCCCTGTCTCTCGTAGTGTTGAGAATGGTCATCCATTTTAATGTCGAGAAAAAAATGTAGTAGCTATATAAGGTCTTATAATAAATACAAATAATAAATGAGGTAAATCTGAAGTGCAAACCACAAAGATGTTTTTAGCAAAAAATAACGTGAATCTTTTTTATACCTTTTACAAATAAATTTAAATAATGTTATTACCCCATCATATTACTACAAATAGATTAGATCCCACCGAAATAGATTTAACATGCAAAGAATTAATGCCATCTAATGATTTTTCTCCGCTTGATGAAGAAATCCCATTAAATACGCAAGGAACATGTGAAAATAGTCCTCTTGATTTTGATTCCGATGACTCTGTTATTGACAAAGATTACTATCCATCTGATTCCTCAGAAAGCCACATATCTAATGTATCTGAAAGTAAAAGAAAAACAAAGAAGAAGAAAATACTGAAAACCAATGATGATGAGGTCACAAAGACTTTAACAAAAACAAGAATAAAAGTTTGTATAAAACTTTTATTCTTCTTTGATTTATGGCACTTAAATTATGCAAACAGAAACATTGATTATGTACCCATCTATTTAAATTAAATTTGAAAAGCTATTGGGAAAAATTTTGTATAATTATTCAGCTAAAAAGCGTCTTTGTAATGATTTACCTCGTGTAATATTAAAAGCAAGTGGTTAGCAAAAAGAATGGGACCTCTACTGAGCTCCGTTTAAGTGAACTGCGTAGCCGCGCAGTTCTCCATGTTTCGACCGCGCGGCCATGGTTAAACCTTTATAACTTTCTGAATATTGGATTTACTAATTTGCGACTTTCATTATTATTGTTTTGAAAATTCCTTCGTAATGTTGACGTAGTCGTTTTTCTTCTACGATACTGTGGCCGAGCAGTCGAAACGGACACGTCCTTTCGACTCTGCGGCAGTGGGAAATGAGCCATAGGTACCTACATGGTTTTGCTGTGAGGTAATTACGTGCGGTCGCCACTACAAAACTTGGCCATAGGAAAATTTAATTGATCTAATAGATACATAACATTCCTGAATAACATAACATACTTTATCTGTACAAATCAGTATGATGCAGTATGAACAATAACATATTTTTATATAATCACGTATAATGAGATTAGATTAGACTGTAGAGTACTCAAGTACCTATTGATTGTTATTTGGATGACAAATTTCTTGTATGCTGTAGAGTACATTCCAGTCTCCTGAGCAAAATTTCCTGAGAAGGAGTAAAGAGGTCAAAAAAGTTTTAATAAAAATCACTTCTGTACTTTTTCATTTTCTCCTATGCCTCGTTTAAACTCAGCTCTTTTTATCAATGTTATGTCGAATTATTGTCTATAATTAATAAATAAATACTATTATTGCTATTTCATTTACAAATTGGTCTTGACTCAAACACGCGTAAGTAATTTTAAATATCAATGTTATATTATCTAACTATTTCTGTTTCCAGTCACTCCTTTAAATTTTTTGTTATGAAGCCTGAGAACACTGGATTCGCAACTGTTTCTTTTTTTGGAATTAAAAGTAAAACACGCTTTTGAATCTTCGACTTTGATGTACTTACGGGGCTACGGCGATTCACCAGTATTATTTATTTTAATATAATTTTATTGTTTTTCGTTGATATGAGAGGAGAATAAATATTAATGAAATATTTGTAATGTTGGTATCTTGGTTGATTTGAATAAATAATGTAGTTGTATAATTGTTGTTATTGCCCTTATGTTTGAATATATCCTACTGTTTGAAAAACTATCCCACCTTTTTTACCCCCACCGAGTTTAAAACAACACCAGTCTATATTTCCCGAAGGTTAAGGAAGAGGCATACTAATATACACCGACTTACAGTTAACCGGTATGTTTTAGGTTCGATGTAAAAAGGGGTAGACTATTAGTCTATTGCCATTAATTGTGCCCAAATTCAAACCTTTAGATCCTACTGAGAATTTCATTGACTCGATCTGGGATTGAAACCCTGGAGTAGGTACTAATGAGACTTGGATTAAAAAAGTTTATACATTATAGTCTTATACCTACATTACAAAATAAAAACAGTTTAGATACCTATAATCTTTTATTTCAATTATATCAATTCCTGTCAAGTAGCTACTTACCTTGCCATTATCTTTAAGTTCAATGTTAATTCATGTACCTTGTATCTATCGAAGATTAATGCATTGCAATATCAAATATACGGATTTCAACTATAATGCACCTTGATTCATAATATCATAAAATTGAGCTTAAGAACTTTCTACTTCAGTTATGTAATATTCATAAAACATATCTTGTACAGACGCTAGCAGGTCAAGCTATCCAAAATTGACAAATGACCAATTGAATATGAACCTTATTAGTTCGTGTTAAAGTTGAAAATCTATCAAAGAAATTTGACAGATTGGGGTAGCTTGATGTGCTCGCCTCTGTATATTGACTATCGTTTAATGAGATCTTTGAAAATTATCATTGTTTTTAGACCTTTAATCAGTGATTATATTAATTACAATGATAATTACACATTGACTGAGGTTTTATCTTTTCGTATATAAGTATTGTCACAGTGGGAGGGCTTATCCAGATTACGCTTATTTTTACTGTGAGTGCTACTAGGGGGTAAATACTGAAATAAGGTGAGTCTTTCGAGAATAATCTTCGGTACGATTTTAAGGGTGGAACTTAAGCATAAATTTGATAAAATTATTTACATGATCAATGACATTTATTACTAATTATTAATTAAAACTAGCCGTAGTCAGTCTACCCGTGACCATGTACGCTGTAAAGGGTCTGAAACGTCGGGATTAATACTTATCAATATACGCGATAAAATCCGTAAAAAGTAGTTTCATTTCAATGTATAATATTCGCGTAAATGTCAGAAATCAATATATATTATACTTGATAAACGTACCAATGTTGCATCCGAATCTCGTACTATGGGTGCATTGTATACAATGTTTCATGCAATGTGTCAATCAAGTTCAAATTTAGATCTATTGCAATCGGCCCAACTGCGTGATAAACAGTAAGTAGGTACAGCTAGCACGCAGTCGGCGTACAGTCGTCAGCTATGCACGTCGACTGCAAATCGATCGACAGTTTAAATGCAGTTACATAAAATGCACCAAAACATGCAATTTTTTTTAACCCACTAAGGCTGCAAACAAACACGGTCCAACGTATGGTAAGCGGTTACCGTAGCCTATAGATGCTTGTAACACCAGGGGTATCACTTGCGTGTTGCCGACCCTGTAAAATGAAAGAGGAATTATAAGTAGTTGGCAGTATAAGGGTCAATGTCCCATATATTAGTCTATGAATGTCCCACCAATGCCAACACAACGTTTCCTCGCGGAGCACTGCGAACCGCTCATCAAGTTACCTCAAACTGTCAAATTGTATCATCGATTTTGAACTTAACCTTCAATAATTTTGATATAAGGTTCAAAATCATTTGGAGAAATTCGAAAGTCTGTGTGCTGTTGTTGACTGTAAATAAAAGATAAGGTAAAGAAATAATTGCAATTATGCAGGTATTACAGTTATTACTTTTTGAATATTCCATTAGAAACTATAAAATAAGTTCAATAATATTCAAGACACGTAGGTGACTAGGATTCTTTGACGTTGCCATTTCGATAAAGCGGTGGAAATTTGCTTTGCAAATTAGTCTTTTTAATATGTATAGACGCCAGCAGGTCAAGCTATCCAAAACTGTCAAACTTTCCCAATCGAATACGAACCTTATTTGTTTGTGTTAAAGTTGAAAATTTATCAAAGAAATTTGATACATTGGGGTAGCTTGATGTGCCTCTGTACAAAGAAATATTTTTGTGAAAGTCGTGAACTGTCATCATCGTCATCAATCTATATACTGTCCCAATGCTGAGCACAGGACGTCTCCTCTCAGATTGAGAGAGATTAGGCTATAAGTCCACCACGCTAGCTTAGTGCGGGTTGGCCGCCTTCACACACCGTCGAGAAAAATCACGTAAGGTATACAGGTTTCCTCACGATGTGAACTATCCAGTCATGATTTTTTTTATGATCGTGTTTCTTTATTAATCCGATTATAGGTACCTACCGACCATTTTATATAATACTACGATTGGCTTCTACCCGCGACTTCGCCCGCGTGGAAAAGTTACTTTTAATTATCGTTGTAATTTGGCTAATTAACTCAAAATCGTTATAAATGATAGCTTAAATGTTATTCTGATATAAATAATAATAATGTAAAGTTTCATCAAAATCCGTTCAGTAGTTTTAGCGTGAAAGAGTAGTAAGTTAGAGATTTATATAATAGATAGTTTATCATTGTTTTTTTAGTGTATTGTTTCCAGTCCCTCTTGACAGTTTACCAACCATCTCAAGTAGATACCACAACCTCCTTTTAAAATTTCTTCTTTTGTATTTTAAAATACTATTGTTTGTTCGGTTTAGGATGTTCCGGCTCATCCTTTGTTTAGCGGCCGTGACTTTGGCACTGGCCTATAAGAACCCTCATTATGCGTCGGGCCGTACAACCATGGTACACTTGTTCGAGTGGAAGTGGGACGATATTGCTGCCGAGTGCGAGAGATTCCTCGGGCCTAGAGGCTTTGGCGGTATTCAGGTAAGAGGTTAACGAAGGGTTTTATTATGTAACGCTTTGTATAACTCCATATAGATCAACTATGTTGTTAACCAGATGTGGCTGAATATCAGTATTTTACACTATGCGACTTTGATCAGACCTATGCCTATCACTGGGCAATTCCGATTTCCTAAGGATAAACTGGTACTCGGGCTTTACAGGTTTCTGACATTGACATATCGATTTACCGATGCGTCATTGACATTTCGATTGTCATAAATGTATGCACGACAGCCGAGATCATCGGTTTAACGTACTCCGAGGCACGTAGGGGTCTCTTTGTGCTGAAAATGGTCATTAATGGAATTAAATAATCTATTACATACTATATACCCATCCATATATCTATTGGGTAAATTATAGTCCAATATCACTTCAACTACTATACATATTTTTTTGTCTTCAATATATATTAACCTGTCAATTAACAAATTACCTACTATTGCAAAATTACAAACCTATTGTTCTTGGGCTTCGCGGGGCATAACGTATTGCTGAATTAACTAATTATGTAAGACAACATTAGAATTACCCGATTTAGTATCTTAGCTTATGAGCGTTTTCGAATTAAGAGATAAATCTATTCATATAAATATTCACTGATTAAAATCATTATATTTACTTTTTAATCAGTAATATCCTGTACATGTTTTTGTTTGCATATAATATCTTAAAAATTATGATTAAAACGATTCGGTAACTTATGACTAATTAAATATCTATGTATATAATTAATATCTGATTATTATCACATAATTATAATCTATGCCACTGGGTAGCTGTTTTTGGTACGTACAATATCTAATTCATTGATTGATGAGTATAAATCGATTGTGCGCATTAATTAATATGCTTCGTGTTTTTTAATAAATACTAACGTTGTGGCTCGAAATAACTAATAAGTACCTAGGTACGTACTTGTTTTCTAATTTTTTTTATTTTTGCATAAATAACTAATACCTACTTTAACCAAAGCGATAATCGGCAACATTATAAGTTTCAGTAACTTTAGTTCTATTAATTACCGCTAGAGGCGCTTGTTTTCGTAAAAACCTTTTCCGGCGCTACGATCTACGGCTGTCGAGCATAGATTTCTGGGGGACGCTTCTTTACGATTCCCTATCATACAATTTATAAGCATGTACATACCTTACTGTATTTTAAAAGATTTTCAACCTTCTCTAGATCTCCCCTCCCAATGAGAACTTAGTGATCTGGTCTGCCAACCGACCATGGTGGGAACGCTACCAGCCCATATCATACCGTCTGGTCACTCGCTCCGGCAATGAACAACAGTTCGCGAACATGGTGCGAAGATGCAACAATGTCGGTGTCAGGTACAGTAGAGACTCTTCATTTTAATTTATATTTTATAGATCGATTAAAGGCGAAACTGAACTTCTTTCCTTTTTTCTTTTCTTTCTTTACTGCAATAATTGCGCCTGGACTTATTTTATCAGCAATGTTGGATTAATATTATACAAAGAGATTAAGCTACCCATTATTCTGAGCAAAGTTTGATGATGAAGAAAAGATGGTAGCAAAATATAATCTTACTAACGTACAAGTGGTAATGGCTTCTCTTATTTGCCCTTTGTCTTGGGGACAAAACGAGTAAACGATTAGACAGCCTCATTAATCTAGTGGTCCTAGGCGCGACTGCTACGCTAGAGGTCCTGGGTTCGATCCCCAGGTCGAGCAAAGTGTTATTGGGTTTTTCTATGAAATTCTCAGTAGCAGCTCGGAGTCTGGATTTGTGCCCGGTTAATGGCAATAGGCTCGCCCCCTATTACATGGGACCTAAACATACCGGCGAAATGGGGTGTACATTAGTACACCTCTGCCTAACCCTTCGGGGAATACAGGCGTGATGATGGTATGATTAGATAATTATTCAGCAAAATAAATGTGAGGAAGAGCTCGGTACTGGCAGACCAGGTTCATGCTGCCTTCTCTTGGTATCTTGGACATATAGGACTGCCGTTTTTATGTACATGGGGTTCAACCACACTTTCCTTTCACTCCAATTGCGAGGAGTAACTACCAAGTTCTTGGGAAAGATTTCTCAATTTTTATCAACAGCTAAACTGAAAAGCTTTACTTTCTATAACATTGTATTAAAAACTTATTTATATGATAAATTCGTTTTCTCCACAGGATCTACGTTGACGCTATCATCAACCACATGACTGGCACATGGAACGAGAACCAGGGTACCGGTGGCAGTACCGCTGACTTCGGAAATTGGGGATACCCCTCAGTTCCCTACGGCAGGAACGACTTCAACTGGCCCCAGTGTGTCATCTCTGGCAATGACTATGGCTGTTGTCCTGATAGGGTGAGTTGATTGATTACATTGTAACACTAAAATATTTTATTACTATGCCTGGACTTTGAAGGATACCATTATTTTCTGAGTTTGTTAAGGCGTTTCTTCTCAGAGGTCGTCAGTTAGGAATTACCGGCGCCATTTAGTAAAAGAAAAAATTTCACTTCAAGCACATCCCATTCTTTAAAAGAGACCATGATTCTTTGAGGTTGTTTTGGCTGTTCTTCTCGGTGTTTCGGCATCTCTTCGTCAGTTAAGAAATGCCGATGCCATCTAACAATAAAAATCTAAAACAAAAGTGGCTTTAAAAATATCTATTTTAAAGATCTATTATACAGAAATAAATATCCATTAAAATCTATGGTATGACCATTGGACTGCCAAGTCGAAGGTCTCGAGTTCGAACCCAAGGCACGCACCTCTGACTTTTTAAATTCATGTGCGTATTAACAATTACGGTTTGTGAAGTCTGCCAACCCGCACTAGGCCATCGTGGTGGACTATAGCCTAATCCCTCTCAATATGAGAGGAGACCCGTGCCCAGCAGTGGGACAGTATATGGGTTGATGATGAAATATACATTAAGTATCACTTATTCTTTCACAAAACTGATAACATTGTATCTTTTTTTTATTAAAATCTTCATTTTACATGGCAGGTACGTAACTGTGAGTTGTCCGGTCTTAAGGACTTGAACCAGGGTACTGAATACGTTCGTCAAATGATCACGAACTACATGAACCATCTCATCAGCTTGGGTGTCGCTGGTTTCAGGTAAGATTTAATTTACTCTGTCTGCCTAGACTATTTCCATTTACGTAATACACTTAGCCAAACACACTAAACATTTGTATTTCGCACAAAGGGAAAACAATTGCCCATTTAACTCTCACAATGACGGTTTAAAAGAAAGACAAAGCTTAAACCTGTGTGTTAAGAAGCATGGAATTTTGCACAAACGTAGACTGGATTGGGAAAAACCAGACTCGGTTATACAACTAAATAAACAGAATAAGTTTTAAATAATAATTATATTAATTATGCTAACATTATTATATTCCAATTTGAAAGGAAGTAAGTCACCATCAGGCTGCTCGTGTGCTTTTTTGTCATCTTATCACAAAAAAAAAATAGAACTGTCAATATTATAATGACGGAATGACAATAATTATCAGCTGTTTGTAGGGTAATGATTAATTTTTTTATACAAAAAGGCACTATTATCAATGGTTTGTCATTCGAGTAGACACTACCGTGTTCTCTTAAATCCAATCTTGACACGATCGGTACCTACATGTATTTTAAACTATTTCTCTTCAACAGAATCGACGCCGCAAAACACATGTGGCCCGGTGATTTACGGATCATTTACGACCGTCTCCAAAACCTGAACACCGACCACGGCTTCCCCTCTGGCGCTCGCCCCTACATCTACCAAGAAGTTATTGACCTCGGAGGAGAGGCAATTACCCGAGACGAATACACCCCTCTTGCTGCGGTCACAGAGTTCAAATTCGGAATGGAACTTAGCCGAGCTTTCACCGGCGGCAACCAACTCAGATGGCTGGTTAACTGGGGACCGAACTGGGGCCTCCTTGCTTCTGGAGACGCTTTAACCTTCATCGATAATCACGACAACCAAAGAGGTCACGGTGCTGGTGGAAATATTCTGACTTATAAGCAGGCGAGGCAGTATAAGGCAGCCATCGCTTTCATGTTGGCTCATCCGTATGGAGTACCGCAGCTCATGAGCAGTTTTGACTTCCACAACACTGAGGCCGGTCCTCCCATGGATAATAGTGGCAATATCATTTCTCCTGCTATTAACTCTGTAAGTATTTTACGAAATATTCTCGTACGAATTAAAAGTCCAATTCATATTTACATGACGTAACATTTTAATTCCTGGGAACCAAAACCCAGAAACTAAAGCCACACTTGTCACCAAAACTGCACTTGACTGACTACTGAACATGGAAATAAATGCACGTTTGGTATTGCATGTTATGGTGGTCATTTCGCCAGTACCGCTATGCGGTATGCTATGCTATGCTATCCTGTGTGTTCGATTCCCAGCCATGGAATTTTGTCTCACGAATATTTGTTTCAAGTCTGATCCACAGGGCCTATTCCATTGATAGTCCAGGAGGTGTTTTTTTAAGAAAGAAATATTTATATATTACTATTCTCCAGCTTAATATTTTCATCAATTATTTATTTAATGTAACATTTCTTGCCCTGTCCCTCCAGGACAACACTTGCGGCAACGGCTGGATCTGCGAGCACCGCTGGCGCCAGATCTACAGCATGGTCGCGTTCAGGAACGTGGCTGGCAGCACTGGCGTCAACGACTGGTGGGACAATAGCAGCAACCAGATCGCATTCTGCAGAGGAGGACAGGGCTTTGTCGCCTTCAATAACGACTACTGGGACCTGAACCAGAATCTGCAGGTATTGTTTTATCCCAGCCTCCATGAGCTGTGTATCAAAGCAAATAGTTTTAAGCCTTTTTGGAATAACCTTTTTACTATTCGCAGACCTGCCTCCCTGCCGGTACATACTGTGACGTAGTCTCCGGTGAGAAGAGCGGCAACAGCTGCACAGGCAAGAGCGTCACTGTAGGCAACGACGGACGCGCCAACATCTATGTTGGAGCCAATGACTACGACATGTTCTTGGCCATCCATGTTGGAAGCGAAGTGAGTACTTGATAGAGAGTTCTACTAAACTAATAATAATATCAGTCACGAATATTTCATAAACGTGACCTCCCCTCCCCTCCTAATATTTTTGACTTCGATCGCACCTCATCATCAACATCAACTCCCATAAGTATGTATTTATAAAAAAAAAGTATATAAGTATTTATATCCATTGTCTAGTACCCATAGTACAAGCTCTGCTTAGTTTGAGACTAGATGGTGCTGTGTAAAATTGTCCAAGAATATTTATTATTCTTAATACTGTCCCACTGGATGCATGACTGCATAGGTCTCCTCTCCTTTTCTCTCTCCTATTCTCGTCCTCTTCTTTTTTTTTTCACGCTGGTGTAATGTGGGTTGAATGACTTCACACGCCGTCGAGAAAATCTCTAAGACATGTAGGTTTCCTCACGATGTTTTCTTTCAACGTTTAATCGAGTGATAATTAATTATTAATACGCTCATGAATTCGAAAAGTCAGAGGTGCATGCCTTGGATTCGAACTCGAGACTTTTGATTTGGCAGTCCAATGGTCGTATCACTATGTTATCACTGCTATGGTCAATAGATCCTATGGTCTTGATACTCCATGAACTCCCATTATACTAGTTTAAATCAGCATTGAATACTGTTACTGTCTGGACTTCAAAAGAGACCATGATTCTCTGAGTTTGATTCGATGTTTCTTCTCGGCGCCATCTAGCATTAAAAGAAAATTGTGTCTATATAAGATCTTTTTACAGAAAATAAATATCATTTATCACATACATAATTTTCCTTTTGTTTCAGTCAAGACTGTAAGAAGCCTTTGCTGTGGAGTCATCATCATTTTGTCGGTAATCAACAATCGATTTGATCAGAATAATTATGAAGACTTAAAATTAAATCTGCGTCGTTATAATCTGTGATCTTATTTTTCGACTAAGTTCAATAAACAAAACAAAAAAATATGTTGTATTTTTGGTATCCAGAAAACTTGCTTTTGAGTTGTTTTTATAATACGTTATATACATGAAAAAGTGGGAGTTGAGTCGTATCAAACAGAAGGCAGAGGATAAAGTACAGTCGCGATTGCTCCACCTACAAGAACTGAAAATTATTTAATTTATTATAATAATATTCTTAAATTAAAGAATATAATAAATAAAATAATACCTAATAAATATTTGTGACATTTTTACATAGCATCATCTTATCCCAAACTAAGCCAAGCTTATACTATGGCTACCAGACAGTGTATATAATACTTATATACTTTTTTTTTGTAAATATCGACCTATATGAAACAGCCACACACAAATTTTTTTATATTACCTATTTTATTTGTTAATGACAAGAAAATTGTTCCATGCTAGATTCTTAAATTAGCACAATACTTATAAATACAGTTATGCGTATAATCTTTTCCAGATTTACATACTTAATATGTTACTACACATGTAACCCACACCATTGTGTACGAATTCCCAAAAAAATATTTAAAAAACAGAGTTAGTGTGCATCATAAAAGGATATGAAGAAAAAAAAAATTGCTGTCGCTTTGAAACGATGTTTGCTCTTTGTTGTTTGATGCACATGCATCAAAATTAACTATTTGTGTCCTGTGGGACTGTTCCCACAGGACACAAATAGTTAATTTTGCTTAATTTTACGGTAAACATTTAGCTGTTCGACACTCTTACCACTAGACCACAGACATCGTCAGATATGTGCAGTAGGAATTATTTTAGATATTAAAATATTAAATGCAACATACGACAGCAGCGATGCAGCATCGCTACAAGTGGTATCGTCCAAAAATATCTACGTTTGCATTCTGGTATTTATAGAACCACCGAACACGGTGAAAGGGTATACACGCCTACTTTATCAAGCTATAAGGTTCAGTGTAAGCTGACCTTTCACTGTACGGAAAGTCTATACTTTGCGAGTTCAGCTATACTGGAAATGTACAGCTTGATATGTAGCCATACAATAGATTGTTTAGTTAATAAATCTTTCAGAAATCAATCGCCACCTACGAAGACTGCATTAGCCGTATAAACAAAGCGTTGGTTGGTTATAAATCGGATAATATCACAAACATACTGACAGTTTGCTGAACTATTGTGTAGTGTAGCCAAAGTAAATAATGTAGACTAAAAATATGACAGAATCACTCGTAACATTTTAAAATGCCTTGAGACAGAAAGTATGAAGGGTATGAATAAACTTGTAGCCGCTATGTGGTCAGTATTTTTTTAACTTACTTTAAATAAATCGTTTTAGATCGCAATCTATCGCAATATATTGATTACCTATTTATTAAATCTATTCAAATTCATTTACAGCATTTATGGTCACGTAGTGACATACAATGTACAGTGTCTTAAACTGTTTCAAACCCCTAATTTTATTTTAATACCTTATTATTATTCACGCTACACGTTAACACAACGGCCGTCACATCCGTCACAGATCAGCATTAGATACTTAATAATAATAGGATGGAAAGTGGTCATCTACGATAAACCTTAATTGTACCTACTCCCAAAAAAACATTAGGTACTCGATTTTCGATCCAGGTAACTACAATACACAATCTTGCCGATTGATGACTTCTCACCTTTATTAGTACAAACATACGGTAGTAAAGTGGTTGTAAGCCAATATACAATATACTGTAGGTACTGATATGAAAAACAAGTGAGGGTAGAAGTAAAATCCCTCGCTTACAGAAAGTGACACTTCGTTTTTGTCAGTGTATCCGTGAACACGGCCGGTGTTGGCCGGTGCAATCCGGTCGAAAAGTCTGTAAAAAAGTACTTTACCAATATTTAATATTAATTTTATAATTTTATTGTGTAGCAGGTACATTGTACTAAATTCTAATTTGTACTAAATTCTACTAGTGTGTTACTGTTTTTATAATGATGTGTTTGTGTGTAAGTGTAAAAATAAATGTTTCAATGCGTTCATGGCATGTTTTGAGCTGGGCTGGGACACGGCATGAGATGGTAAGTTTTATGTAAATGTTAACTTGTGGCTTTAAAATCTATACAATGTGCCTGTGAATGTATTTTCATGTTTTATTCAATACTACGAAATAAGTTTACATTTTAAAAGTTTTCTTTAATGGATGAATAATAATATTACACTACAGAATAACAATCATAATTTTATTATAATACCTAATAGGTATTTTGCAAGTTATATTTAATCAGATGTTATTTTATATTTAAACTAATCATTTCTCTGACAAAAATTTAGAACCCCTGATATTTTTAAATGAATTTCAATGTTTTTATTCATATAAAAGAGGACCGAGTTATAGTAGGTACTTACTCCCACGTTATCAAAATCGGATTGTTTCCAAATCTACAAAATAAACTACGGAATGACATACCGTTTACGAGTCACGTGACAAAACGATTGTTTCTGCCAATTATTGTTCATCAGCAACACAAACTGTCCCATTGTTGGCATGCTATAGTCCACCACGCTGGCCTGGTGTGGGTTAGCAGACTTCACACACCTTCGAGAAAAATCTCTAAGGCATGCAGGTCTCCTCACGATGTTTTCCTTCACCGTTTAAAGGAGTGATAATCAATTAATTATCTATTAATACGTAAGTGAATACGAAAAGTCGCTCGCTCCTTACCCCTTATTACATGGGTCCTAACTCCTAACATATCGGCGAACTGTGGGCGTATATACATTGGTACACCTCTGCCTAACCCTTCGGGGATTACAAATAGATGGTATCTCTATGTTATTGTTGTTAAATTAGGTACCTAGATGAGTTACATCATATTATTTAACCTTTAAATAACCCACAATAGAATCTAAGAAACACGTAACCAATTCTGCTAGCTCAATTGTATCACAGGTTTGATAAATTTCGTAGGGAATACTGTCAAAAATCAACAATTTATGACGTCATTGTAAGATGATTTTGACACAAGAAACTAGCATATTTGTGGCCCTGGCTTTCTTCTGTCTTTTTCGCTCTTTGCATTTAATTTATGTACTGCCCGCATTCTTGCCCCTACCATATCATATTATGTTCTCCACTCCACTTTCCTCATTATAAAATAATAGCAAGCATACTCTTACCTTCATTAATGTATAATGTAGGACAAACCATGTAAGTATGTTTAGTAAGTATCTACCTCAGCTAAGTTTTTTGAAGAAAGATTAAGTACAATAAAATAGAATAGAATATTCTTTACTCATAAACAAATGCCAAGTACATGTTTATAAATGATAGAATGGTATAATGGGTGGTCTTATCGCTAAAAGCGATCTCTTACAAACAACCTTTGCGTACCTACCTAGGTAAAATCTAGTGTTAACTCAAGTATATTTTTATTAAATAGAGATGGTCCTCCAAGTTAAACGCACACTACCAATGTATTTTTTTTATTTAGAGGGGGAACCATTAGAGTGCTACCGGACTACGGGGGTTAGATCGGGGAGTGTGTTCTTACCCACTAAAACCATCCCGGTAGCCACCATCAGCACATGAAGGGGGGCACTCTGTCCTCTTGATACTATTTCTGTGCCCGTTTACAGTCTCCTTATGTGGATGAGCCATATAAGAAGACTGTAAACGGGTCTCCCTTGAATCTTTCTACCTTACAAATCTTATTATTAATGAAAAACTTAATCAATTTCGTCCGAGGACAAATAAAACATGTCCTTTGTCATTAGTTACCCTACAAATCTTTCGTCTCTTTTCTGTTGCAAAGAATTTTGTTAAATAAATACCGATAGTAATAAACTCGACCTGGGTAGACCCAGAATTTCGTGTTGAGCAGATGTCCTTATGAATAATAATAGAATATATTATTATTATAATTCTATAATAATTCTATAAACAAGAAATAAGTGTATTGGGCTAACTATCCAACAGTATTACATTTTTCTCAAACATAGTTTGTTAAGTTTACCAAAAGTTCCAATCTTAACTCATATATATCCGCAGAGGAAAATATAAACTTCTTCCAACAAAACTAAGATAGCAGTTGCGCAACTTGTTCAGTTGCAACTTGCAAAAAACTTCCCATAAAACAAGTTTGTACAAAATGTCCCGGACATTAGGACACTGGGGCTTGGGCTCGGACAAGTTGTAAAACGAACGATCGTTAGCGAGATGTCCGAGGCGTGTACGACATGACTCGAATTGTTTAATTGAATAGCTTAAATTAAAATCAGCATCAGCATAGCCTTTTTCCAACTCTGTTGTAGTCGGGTTCTAGTCAAACCACATGCGACTGAAATATCAGTTTCATTGATTTTATTGAGTTAGGTTTGACTGAGTATCAGTTTTACATGAAACAATCTAAGTAAACAACCCAATTTCTGTTGTGAAGTGGGAAAAAAGCGGATGGTAAGTGGTTACCGTAGCATATAGACGCTTGCAACACCAGGAGTATCACTTGCGCGTTGCCGGCCCTGTAAAACGAAACAGGAATTTAAGTCAGTATAAGGGTCAAAGTCCCCTCACTGCTAACACAACGTTTCCTCATGGAGTACTCTGCTCTTCTATTAATTTTTAATCTTTTATTTAATTCTTATTTATTTTAGATTAGTGCTGTTTAAACACGAGATGTATTATTGAACCTGACGTCAAGTTTAATGCTAACTCTGTTTTAAGCAAATCTTGTACCTACGTGTCTGTAAAGCACACAGATCTAGACCTCACTATTTTTATGTACAGACAGGTTGACCTATTCAAAACTATCAAATTTTCCCAATTGAATATGAACCTTATTGTTTTGTATTAAAGTTGAAAATCTATCAAAGAAATTTGACAGATTGGGGTAGTTTGATGTGCTAGCCTCTGTACCTGATAACGTAGGTCATTGTTATCTATATCAACCAATTCAAAATCCCACTGTTGGGCACGGGTTTCCTCTCAAAATGAGAAGGGTTAGGCTATAATAATAATAATAATTTATTTTCAGATTAAAATCCACAAAAGTGCACTACGTGGGCCTAGTATGGGTTGGTAGACTTCTCCGTCGAGAAACTCCCTCAGGCATGCAAGTTTCCTCACGATGTTTTCCTTCACCGTTTAAGCAAGTGACAATTCATTATTAATACACACATAATTTCGAATAGTTAGAGGTGCGTGCCTTGATTCGAACTCGAGACCTTCGACTTGGCAGTCCAATGGCCATATCACTAGGTTATCACTGTTACGATAAATAAATAAAAAGAATAGAGATTATCTGTCCGGCATTGTAACAAGATATTCAAATGTTCCCTTCATTCCAATTCCGAGAGACACTACTACATAACAATCCATTCTTCTTATCCTGTGAAAGTCACATAATGTTGTTAAGCTGTAGGTGATTTGAATAATCGTGTGTATGGGACAACTATGTTATACTTTTGCTTAACCTTTTTATGGAGGTAAAGGCAGTACATAAAGGTTTAATGTTAGCAGCTTAAAATCATGTTTTCGTTTATCACACTCACTAGGTTACGCTAGAGGATTGCTTATTTTGACTATGTCTAGTTTTTAAGTTCAAATTATTTTATATATTTGATGATAAATTTGTCTTTAATAATAAAATGACATAATTATTGTGTTAGGCGAAGTCACTGGCCCCTGATATACAGTTAACACTAGTTTAGGGACCAGGGGATTCACATGTATTGTTCCTTTTTATGTCAAATAAATCTCATTTCATTTTATTTCTCAGGTCGAGCAATGAGTTACAGGGTTTTTCTAAACTTAAACATACTGGCGAACTGTGGGTGTACAATAGGTATATATTAGTAAAACTCTGCCGAACCCCCTTAAAGGTCTACCCCATCATAGATACTCATATAATATATCTTCTCTATTAAGCAACAAGAGTGTAAAATTATGGAACACCATATTTGAGCTTAGGACATGAAGAAAATTCTATACTTACACATTCATTATAACATTAGACAAAGGATGGATGGATCTTAACTCCATTATTTCAATAAATACAAATCTCTTTACCACTTAAAAATAAATTTAATGTATAAAAATGCAGCCATCCGTACCAAGACGAAAATGAAAGACCACACACTGAAAGCTGCCACGCTAAAAATGAAGTTGGCTGGACGCATGTCAGACGTTCAATGGGCCAAACTGACAACCCAATGGGTCACTGAATGGCTGAATGAAGATGGCGGAATGTACTGGACTCGTTCTAGAAAGACTGGTCCTTGGTAGCACAGAGAGAAGAGGAAGAAGATTGGAGATGGAGAGCCCTTTGCCCTGCAGTAGGGCACCATAGTCTTGTAAAAAAGAAATGCAGTAATTTCAACAATATCTACTAAAATAATAAATAACTATCGTTATTTCACTGTTATCTATAGTAAATGGAATATAGCAGTGATAGCCTAGTGATATGATCATTGGATTGCCAAGTCGAAGGTCTCGAGTTCGAATCAAAAGCACGCACCTCTGACTTTTCAAAATCATGTGCGTATTAATAATTAATTATCACTCGCTTAAACAGTAAAGGAAAACATCGTGAAGAAACCTGTATGCCTTAGAGATTTTTCTCGACGGCGTGTGAAGGTGAACTATAGCTTAATCCCTCTCATATTGAGAGGAGACCCGTGCCCAGCGGTGGGACAGTATATGGGTTGATAATTAGAAATGGAATATATAAGATTATTAAGGTCTAATCTAGTGATTATCAGCTAGTGATAGCCTAGTGGCTCTCGCTGCTTTTTGAAGTAGGTATACAAAGACTTAATTTGATTATTTTTTGACATTCAGTGTAGTTGTTAGGGATGCTATTTCAAGAATGAACTCTTGCTCACAACAACCATTTCTTTTCCTTTTAATACAATTGGTCCCACGTAGAACCTTTCTACTTAGCCTTGATCCACTACCCTAAAGTACCCCAGGCATTTTCTTAGAACGAATTAATTACCTACCGTTATTGATTCCAATTCTTCAAGGCACTATAATTTATATTGACGTAATGTATCAAAGTTTTATTTGTGGCCGCAAGAGAAGGTTTTTTAGCCCTAGTTCTAACAGACATAAAGTTCAAATTGTTAACACTGTCCTTTTGAAGAAGATTAGGAAAGTTATGTGTTTTACCAGAACAAGGCGCAATACTTAAGTAATACAATAGTTGTTTGTTTAATTTCAACTTACCTTTTCCTTGAAATTTAGGGTTAGTTACACTTCATTGATATTTTAAAATACACGTACTTTAAAAGTTAGTTGAATATATTATAGGTACTTAAGTTCCTAATTACACTTTAAACTAATATATTATACACATCACAAAATACACTTAAATCTCTCTCTGTCACAAACACACATGCACACATACTTATAAATACACACACATGCACATACACAAAATTGATCGTAGTTTTGTTTATTTTTTTCTTTTATATACCTATTTGTACTTTCATAATGTAATGGAAGAACGGAGCCTCCAACTACAGGCATTTTCTATGCCTAAATGGAGTCTCCTCGACATGCATTGTGAGTTAAATAAGATATGAAATAAATATTTTATTTTATTTATTTATCACAAAATAAGTACCGTCAAACGGGGTGAATAGGAATGCTGGGGTGAATTGAGACAAAACTTTGAAAGGGATTTTTAGCTTTAATTATTATAGTTCGATGCCAACAAGGTCTTCTAATGGTTTTTTATTATTTAGGAACAATATTATAGTTCTTTTTTCCAACAATACACTTTTTTACAACTATAATAATTAAAGCTAAAAATCCCTCTCAAAGTTTTGTTTCGTTTCACCCCTGCGTCCCAATTCACCCCGTTTGACTGTACCTAATATAACATGGAAATAAATGGAATCGAAACAATGATTTCACCACAGACGCTAACTTCACAACCGTTCGCCCAGCGGTTGCGGGGTTGACCCATTGACAAATCGGAGTGACGGAGCAGTTTTGTAGAACCACGTTGTCAAATTTCTAATGCCTATAGTTGCCGAGACATCCGTATATCAGAACCAGGATCCAGCAGAATACCAGCGCCAGATGTTAGTCTGGCACATGCTGAGCTGGATACCTATTTGCTGCAGCGGGACACACACCTAACGTTAAAAATTAGTTTTTTATTAGTATTAATTACCTTTTTTTTTTATTTACTTAGGAACATAACGCTCTTATAGTGTGTTTTCTGGATATTGAAGTTGTGTCAAATTACCTTTGTGTTAACTAACCTCAGTTTTTATGAAGAGATTTCTAAATAAAAATAAGTATAACTTTTATTTTTTATAATATAATTATAAATTAATTATCACTCGCTTAAACGGTGAAGGAACATCGTGAGGAAACCTGCATACCTTAGAGATTTTTCTCGACGGTTTTTGAAATATGCCAACCCGCACTAGGCGAGCGTGGTGGACTATAGCCTAATCCCTCTCAACATGAGAGGAGACCCGTGCCTAGCAGTGGGACAGTATATGGGTTGATGATGATGAATAATAATATAATAATAATTTTTTGGGACATTTTTTACACAGCACCATCTAGTCTCAAACTAAGCAGAGCTTGTACTATGGGTACCTACTAGACAATGGATATAATACTTATGTACTTTTTTTTTGTAAATACGTACTTAAAATACATAAGGAACACCCAGACAAACACAAATACTCATTATCTTTTTGTATATTTTTGGCATTTTCCATGCTAAGATTTTTAAAGTTATTTAGAAATACTCATGTTTAAACCACACAAATATTAGTATCCTGTGGGAATCGAACCCACGACCCCATGATCAGCAGTCCGGCACTCGAACCACTAGACCACAGACGTCGTCGAAATTAAATTGTTTCCACCAATTAAACTCAATTTTTTGTCCGCTTCAAGAAGAAATACAACTCTAGGTATTAAATTTTGTTTGGCACACAGCTCTACTGAAGTTCTAAGTCGGCAAACTTATTACTCTTCATTACTTTGTGCGGTATCAGTAGATTTTTGCAGTTTGCCGTCTAGAATAATGATATTTATTGCGTCTGTAGAGTGGCTTATTGGTCTATAGCGTTTGTGGACGATAGTGAATATTGTTATTACTGCGATAATATAGAATAAAGCTTGTTTTTTTGGAAAAGTACCAAAGCCAATGGAAATTATATCTATTTAGATACTTTTAATCTTATTTTAGATATTAAATACATTTTAATATAAAATAAATATTTATAATTACTAAGGTAAAATATAATACAAAGATAACCTACGATTAATTATGAGTAATAACAGTGTTACATGTTGGATTGAAGATAATTATAAATAAAAGCATTAGTTACACATAACTTTATTTATATATTATTATAAATATCTTACGCACCGCTTACCTGCGCGTTAGTCTAATGGTCCTAAGCGCGACTGCTACGGTCTTCAATTCAATTCCCAGGCTGAGAAAAGTGTTATTGTTAGTATATTATTAATAGTTATAACATACTATCACGCCTGTATTCTTCGAAAGGTTAGGCAGAGGTGTACAATGTACACCCACAGTTCGGTTGTTTGTTTAGGTCCCATGTAGTTAGGGGCGAGCCTTATGCCACGGGCACACATCCAAACTTCGAGCTGCCACTGAGAATTTCACAGAAAAAAAACAGTTATTAGTTTTTTTGACCTGGGAATCGAGCCCAGGACCTCTAATGTAGTGTACACCACGCTTACGCACAGAATGAGAGAGATTAGGTTATAGTCAACCACGCTGGCCTAGTGCGGGTTGTCAGATGAGTGTTTATTTGCGCTAAAAGATACTGTTTTAAATACAAAGATCAGTAGGTGTTCTTTCATAATAAATAGGAAACAGAGTTAATTTCCATTTTTGCGATACTGATTGATAATCGGAGAGATGTGTTTATTTAGTTCTTCAGATCGCTATTAAATCCCAACCCGAAAATATCCCGGTTAGTACCCACAAGGACACAACAGTGAGTACCTAAGTCTTTAGGAATAATCGTAGGTAATCGAGATGTGGTCAATTCGTTAGTTCTTCATATCGCTATTAAATCCAATCCTGAAAATATCCGCTAAGTTTGAACAGTAGGTATACCGCATACCACTCGGTTTTCGGTTAGTACCCACAAGGACACAACAGTGAGTACCTAAGTCTTTACGAATAATCGTAATCGAGATGTGGTCAATTCGTTAGTTCTTCATATCGCTATTAAATCCAATCCTGAAAATATCCGCTAAGTTTGAACAGTAGGTATACCGCATACCACTCGGTTTTCGGTTAGTACCCACAAGGACACAACAGTGAGTACCTAAGTCTTTACGAATAATCGTAATCGAGATGTGGTCAATTCGTTAGTTCTTCATATCGCTATTAAATCCAATCCTGAAAATATCCGCTAAGTTTGAACAGTAGGTATACCGCATACCACTCGGTTTTCGGTTAGTACCCACAAGGACACAACAGTGAGTACCTAAGTCTTTACGAATAATCGTAATCGAGATGTGGTCAATTCGTTAGTTCTTCATATCGCTATTAAATCCAATCCTGAAAATATCCGCTAAGTTTGAACAGTAGGTATACCGCATACCACTCGGTTTTCGGTTAGTACCCACAAGGACACAACAGTGAGTACCTAAGTCTTTACGAATAATCGTAATCGAGATGTGGTCAATTCGTTAGTTCTTCATATCGCTATTAAATCCAATCCTGAAAATATCCGCTAAGTTTGAACAGTAGGTATACCGCATACCACTCGGTTTTCGGTTAGTACCCACAAGGACACAACAGTGAGTACCTAAGTCTTTACGAATAATCGTAATCGAGATGTGGTCAATTCACGGCTATCTAGGTGGTTAGTGCTAACACTATCAAATATGGGTATGATGGAATTATTAATTGGCTAAGCTGGTAGGTACCCGGACGTGACCGCGTTTTCGGCGGGGCGTTTGTGGCTCAACTCGGGTTGAGTTCATAAGATACCGCAAATTTGCATAAAATACCGGTTAAAAAGGGCCATCTTTTATAAATGAAAAGGCATGTGGGCTACTTGCCTTTATTTACCTGAAGGCACATAGCTAATTAACATAGTATCACGCTAGTATCTCCCTTTTTTTCATTTTTTTATAGTATGGATGATACTCATGGATCCTCCGCCCGGGGAGGCGGCAGGGTATGTTGGACTCATACAGACTAAATACCGCAATTGCCTACTGTAGGTTCTATACAGGATGTAACAAAAACCCTGTCCGATCCGAAAGAGGCGTATTCCTTTTCTTATATACTTACTAATAAACATAAATAAAAATACGATATTAAAGAAACCAGAAAGTATAGATTTTTTTTCTTCTAATAAACTTACACAATTCTCCACTAAATATGGGAAAATTTCATAAGTTGACAATACTCCACCCAGCGGCGAAATCTTTTAATATTTACCAATTTATTTTTCATTTTTACCTCAAAGGATGCCGCCAAGCGGCGCCGCTCCGTGCGCGCTTTGTCGTCGCCGACAGACTGTACCTAACTACCTACAGAGCGGCACGTGTAAGCCAATTGTTGTCCTTGACATGTCAGTCTCGCGTAGAGTTCGCTTCCGATCGGACGTCCGTGAATCTCTTATCACCTCGATTACCCATCGTATCGTGAGTAATGTCGTATTCCAATCTGTTGTCAATGTCGTGTTCCAATGTGCTTATGCTGCAATTATGCAGATGTTCGAAAAGACTACGAGTGAGTGAGAGTGTGGGGTGCGTTTTGCTAGGCAAGGTACGCCAGTGCCGTCGGAGCGTGTATCCAACGTCTCCATGAACTTGAAGTTCACGTGTACACGTGTACGAACACGTGTCAAGCAGTGTCCATGAATGAGTACAAGACTCATTACCCTGATGCCGAAAGACCACGAAAACACGACGTGGAATATCAGTAAGTACCTATTGGAAGTTCACTTAAGGAACACGATCGCAGAATTTTGTAGATATCAAGTTCATGTTTTACAAAAGAATTTTAACAAAGCAATACATTTAGTTCATTGTTTCTTGAAAAACAACGTTAATAATTATTTACCTATTAGGTAAGCAACACTATTCCTGTACGATATCAGCTGATACCCACGCGTAAGCGGAAGTATTGGGTATCACGATGCTTGTACGATACCAGCTGATATCTACGCGTAGGCCCGGTAGGAGGTAATCATCCCTATGACTAATACGTAACAGCTGATACTTATGAAAAACACAAAAGAACGTCAATTATTAGGTAAACATAACTATGCCTAATCGATATCAGCTAATATCTACGTGTAGGCCCAGTAGGTAAGATTCATTCGCATTAAATATGTTTGGCGGCACGCGACAGAGCGGGCTGGCGGCACATGACAAAGGATCAAAAAGCGGCAAATTGCTCGGGCGGTTTCTTTGACACTAGTGTAGATTGACTTCAATAAACTTTATTTCGTGGATTGAGTGTTGACATGTAAAAGGTTTAGTTTTTTTAAATATTATATTTAAATTAATCGGGGAAAAAAAAATATCTCGTATCTAATTATCGTTTACGTGTTTGTGCACGTAATACGACACCTTATACGACCCTTAAGGATCGGACAGGGTTTTTGATACATACTGTATAGGTTCGAGTCTATATAAGTTCGAGAGTTGTGATGCCAAAATAAAAGTCTTTCACCAGAATAAATTGTCTGTTATAATATCACACACATAGAACAATCGTAATATACAATTAATAAAATCGTAACAATTTTGGTACAAATTGGTGGAAACGTCTGGCGTATTTACTAATGGAATATTGCAAACGGACTGCATTATCCAGTTTATAGGAATCGGTGCAAAGCGACACCCCACACTTACATAGCCATGCACGTGCACTTACATAGCTACATATGTGTGTGTGTGTGGCCCTACACCTACACTTGCCCTATAGTCATGGCCATGGGATCCGCGAAATTTACCACGACCATAACAGACGCTAGTATCTGCCTGCTACACACCATAGTTTGTCGGTATTTTATGCTGGGCCTCGAAGAGAGGCAATAGCACCGGCCTCAACAGACCCTTATACAAGAAAAGTACCCACTTATTTAAAAAAGGTAACTTAAAAAATGGAAACAAGGATAAATTGCCGCTAGTTAAAACCTTAACCTTTGTTTAAAATAATCACGTTTCTCAGCCTTAACAAATCTCTGGAAGAGGATTAACTCGTCCAGCAACTAATTACTAGACGCAATCTCCGCTTAAAGACTTCCCTTCCTTTAGTAATAGACGAATATCAGGAAGCAAGAGAAGGAGATGGAGACGTGTCTTAAGTATCATTGCCAATCCTGGCTATTTAATACTTCCAATCTTATTAACAATATTTTAATGTCGAAAATTTTTGAAATAAAACTACTTTTTACGGATTTTATACCCTTTACAGCGTCCATGGTCACGGGTAGACTACCCGTGACCATGGACACTGTAAAGTGTCCGAAACGTTGAAACTAGTAATATCAATATACCACGATTAAATCCGTAAAAAGTAGTTTTATTTCAATGTATAATATTCGCGTAAATGTCAGAAATCGAAAATTCTGACATTTACGCGATTTGATTCCGTCGTACAGAGGCCAGCACATCAAGCTACCACGAGCTGTCAAATTTCTTTTATTGATTTTCAACTTTAATACAAAGCGATAAGGTTCATATTCAATTGGGAAAATTTGACAGTTTTGGATAGCTTGACCTGCTGGCGTCTGTACGTAAATAAATTTTATTTTTTATTCAATTATTTATGATAAATATATCATAGTGGGAGTAATTCCACTCAAGTTGGAGATGCCCGAAAAAAATTGTAGAGAAATAAGACTTTGACTGACCCTTATACTGCCAACCCAACTATTCCTCTTTCGTTTTACAGGGTCGGCAACGCGCAAGTGATAACCCTGGTGTTAGCGTCTATAGAGTACGGTAACCGCTTACCATCAGGTGGCTGGCCGTAAGCTTGTTTGCCGCCTTAGTAGTATAAAAAAAAACTCTAGCGGTCACCTTAGGATATAAAGTTGCCATACCAAAAAAAAGCCAAAGATGTTAACGTTATCATTCACTTAGGTAACTCTGTTTATGCAATTAGAGCGGTTTGAGCGAATGCAATATAGAGCGAATGGATATCGATTAAATTAGCATCTAAGAACGCATGAATGACGTTGAACATACATCAGGTCTAGATACCTATTCGAGATCCAAGATTAACACATAAAAAGATGTTACATATACAATAAATATGTATACTCTATCATGATTTATTATATCTACACTCGTTAGTGATAGAATTAAGTTTAAAGATTCTTTATTTATTCTAAAAGAACATACATTGTTCACTTAACGAATAAATACATAAATAAGGTAACATGTAGTCCAGTAGCTAACAGTTCAGAGATAATAATATATGTGTGGATTTGGTTTAATAACAACACCGCTTAATTACTATAAAGAAATATTACTTAAGATAAGATTAGAAAAATATTTTGCACGTAATTATTTGAGCCGTTAACATTTACCCGTAACTTGTAAGTGAGTATTGTTATGAGTATTGGGTCGCTAATTAGAAAACTGGTTTGAGTCAACATAACTATATACACAGATTCTTTTGTATATTGTTTTGTAAGTTGTCCAAGTATGATATTACACTTTGTAATCCTTTATTTTTATTATTCGTAAATAAACCTGAAGAATTTAAATTAAAAGCTATTTACAGGTATTTTTCCCATACAAATGATAGAAGAACAAAATATGTTAGCGGAACAATCTGTTAAATCAATAATAGAGATAAAAATCGAACACACAAAAATATCCATCATGTTCATTCAATAAATAGGTAATGTTTGGTCTTTAAAATCGAATACGGAAAGTAAGTCGTACTTTTGTAACCGCCCTAACATCGCGTCGTTCCCGTACGAACATTTTACTATTTCAGACTTCAGTTCAGCCGGCGACTCCCACCCCAGCGGACGTCTGTATTCCCGCGTCTCTCGCGCACAACGTAAATTTTTAATACCCGACCAAAAACCGAAGGCGTTCTTTAAACTTATTTTGAATTTCGAATTCGATTTACTTTCAGTACAGTCGTGTAGTGATGTGGCAACTAAATGCATGATAGACTCAAATGTGAAGATTTTGTTAAGGTTTTTTTGGTAGTGTTAAATAAGTTTTTTTGAAGTGAACGCGTGTAGCAACGTTCGGGCGGTCGTCCTGAAAATTATTTCGAGAGGTAAGTGTATTTTGTTTGTTTGCATTTTGTTGGGTTTGTTTCTCAGAATAAATTATTTTATAAGTTAATTTTTCCTTCGGAACTTCTTGGTTTGTGTTTTTTTCCAGAAATTGCGAGAGACATGATGTTAAGTGGTTCCCTATTTTATATTTTCACTAATGAATTGGTTTAAATGTGTGATTATTGTATAGGTACCCAATATTTATAATTCAAATTATTTTATTCAGGATTAGATATTATAATATAATTTTCACTAAATTGAGTAAAAAAATCGGTTCTTTATTTTTTTGTAACATTACTGTGACACACTGTAATATTGAATTATGTCTAAAATGGGAAGCTAAAAGCCCAGCCCAGTGGAAACAAAAGCCTGAAAAAATATTGCGTGTTTGTTTTTTATATAGAGTACCCTTACTATAAACCTATGTCGAACAGTATAACTTGATACCTACGGTTCCTAGCTATCTTGTTATCGCGCTAACTAAAAATGTTAAAAAACAGAAATGAATGATGAATTAATAAGGTTACGGAAGAAAGGTAGCTACTAAATATTTTTTACAGTAACTACCCATATGTAGATTATTTATATGTTTGTGTGTATGTGTAATTCCATTCGTTTCCTCATATTTCTTAAACTGTTCATCGTATTCTAGAAAATAAAGTATAATATAATAATTATGCAGTTTAATACTCCGCGTGTCATAGGATGCCATAACGATGTACAAACATGGCGGATATTAAAAATAAACCCAAATAAAAATTATCCTGTTTGGTTTCAAATGAAAAGTCAAATTGAGAACTTTCCAAATATGTATAGGTACTTATATGACATTTATAATATATCAATATAAAATATTAACATAGATTCTAAAATTTATAGACTATTTGTAGACTTTTATAGACTATAATTATTAATGGTTTTAGTAACCTTCGATTCTCTGTTCGGGTTTTCATAGTTTCCAAACTTTATGTAGGTAGGTAGGCTACTCCTTACCACCTGCTTGGAATCCAGTTA
Source organism: Acronicta alni (assembly GCA_964056405.1). NCBI lineage: Eukaryota > Metazoa > Arthropoda > Insecta > Lepidoptera > Noctuidae > Acronicta > Acronicta alni. The sequence goes on along the minus strand of OZ043927.1, from coordinate 5,604,992 downwards.
GAGATTCTACTAAAACAAAATCCAGGCCTACAACTGCAAGACCAAAGGATTCAGTGAGCTCGTTCTGCGTGAATTGGATTGCCCATTTTTTTTTGTTAGCCACTTCTGTCCCACTGCTGAGCAAAGGCCTCCTCCAGGTCCTTCCAGGTACTCTTTTCCTGCGCCGCCTCGAATCGAATTTTATCTTAACCGAATAGAACAGAACGTACTCGTAGCAAATGTCACAAATCCCATGGCCGTGACATATCGTCGGTGATAGTCCAATACCGCGTAAGTAACACATTGCTGTAAGGCCTAATTTTCAATGTTATTTAATACAAAGTTAGGCCATATAGCAAAGTGTTACTTACGCGGTATTGGAGTATCATCAACGATATGTATAGGGCAAGGAAATGCAAGTGCGGTTTTTAGTCGATATGAGTCTGACATACCCTGCCATTTCACGAGGTGATAGATAAACTATAAGAATTTTTCGTACTATACAAAAAAAAACATACGTACCTACTACCTACTCACTTTTATCTTAACCGAACACTAGTCTGTTCGGTTAATATTAGATAAAATTGTTTGAGTAGTAAGTAGTTGGTCGGTTTTTTTTTTGTACAGTACGGAAAATTCTCGTAGATTATCTACCATCATCATCTATCTACGTTGCAGGTACATAATAGATGTAGGTATGAGCTCTATCTGCTTAACACTTAGGGAAATACAAGAGTGATTGTAATATGACTGCTTAAGCTTTGTCACGCCTGTATTACCCGAGGGGTTAGGCAGAGGTGCTTTGATGTACCTCCTTAATACGCTCGATCTATAATATAAGGCGATTCTATTACCGGGCAGAAACTCAAACTCCAAATAACAATTTTGTGAAGGAAAACTAACTAGTAATAATACTGGATTTACTTGCTTGACTCTTGCTGCTTACTGTTTGAAACTATGCACCTTTTTGACAGTTCTAAAGTACTTAGAATAATGGTCTAATTAAAATCAAACATTTGGGTGACGTCACCTTTGGACGTAGGTAGAATAGGGGTCATCAAAGGCGGACCACGCCACGGTCCGGAACCGGACCGCACACCTATTTTGTGTGTATTTTGTCTCTTAGGCTGTAAAAAAGTAGAAAGGGACCGACGAACATCCTATCCTATCCTACTATCCTATCCTACTATCCCATCCTACTATCCTATTCTACTATCCTATCCTACTATACTATCCTACTAATATTATAAATGTGAAAGTTTTTGAGGGTGGATGGATGAATGTTTGTTACTCATTCACGTCAAAACCTAAACGGATTTTGATGAAACTTTACATCAGAATAACATTAGGTTATAATTCATAACGATTATGAGTTAATTTGCCAAATTACAACGATAATTAAAAGTATCTTTTCTACGCGGACGAAGTCGCGGCCAGAACTAGTATTATTTAAAAAAAAAAGACCCCATTTAAAGCTATATACATAAAGGTGATCCGTGACGTAGAATGTAGAAGAGAATTTCGACATCACAAATACTCTACGTTAGTCGTACGTCTTGGATATTATTTTATCGCTAAAATTTATTTTGATAGATATTTACCTAGACATTAAACCTAGAGCCTATTGATGAGCAGCTACACTTGCAACCACTACTAAAAATACTGATATTAAAGCCGACTCCGACGCCAACATGATGTTGATGATTAATAGCGTCTCATATAACTATCTAGATGCCACGTCTTCCATGTATTATCGTTTTATATAATTAATAATTACTCCTTCGATTATCATTAAGTTTGATACGAAATAAATTCAGTCACAATGGATTCCTGTATAAATAAATTCGTCACTTTCTTGACAAATATATTCGAAAACATTCAAAGCCATTAACAAAGTGAAATAATGATGTTATAAACATAACGTTTTTCATTAAAATAAACAAAATTCTTGAAATACATGCAGGCATAAATTAAACGGTATCTTAAACCTAATTTCAACGCATTATAAATTCAAAATACATTGTTGATACGTTTCCAACAATATCCGTTTCGGATTTGTATTTCAGCGAACAGCTTTTCGTCTTATTTATGAATTTTAAACCCTGTTTATTGTAACTATAAATACACATCCACATGATATACTAATGATTATGATAGATTTTGAAGTGAATTTAGTAGCCCGTTAGTCTAGTGGTCGTAATCTCGTACTAAATTTCATCAAAATTGGTTCAGCCGTTTAGGCGTGAAAGTTTAACAGATGGGCAGAGTTACTTTCGCATTTACAATATTAGTAAGGATAGCAGAGAGAGAGGGATTAGATTAATAAAAAAAATAACCGGTTAGTTCACAATCGGTGAAGACTTCACGTAACACTAAAGAATTGATGATGACGATGAGGATTTGAGAACCTCCTTTCTTAAAATAAAGAAATACAGTCGAACCTCCTTTCTTTAAAAAAGGTTAAAAAGTCAACTGTCCTACCGACAAAACAGTCTTAAGTTACTGTACAACAGTCTAATGAGGGGATAATAGGAGATTTTTTCTGATGCCTAATAGTTTGTGGAAAGTTACAGGTTCATGTGGTTCACCATATTCAATTATATTGGTCTGTTATAGTTATTCATTACATAGAGGTTGTAGCAATTTAAATTTGTTGTAATATATGTAACTTTCGATGTATCAAGCGTAGAAATGCTTGATAAATACGGAGAAAGTTTAAGATACGGAGAACCGTATGATATTAGTATCGATGGCATGTTGAGGTTTTGTGTAGCTAGATTATTTTATTGATTTTCTGTTCTCGTCTTTTATGTTCTCTATCTTTGCATCCGTCCTCACTTTATTAACACTCTTACAACTTTATTAACACTCTTATTAACATTCTTACATCAAAATGTCCGTCTTAGTGACGTCAGCGGCATTTATTGATGACACATTACTGTATTCGAATACTTCTTGAGGTCCAATTTTTTTCAAAATCTATCGTTCATTCTCATACCACAACTATTGACCAAACCTGTAAATGTATTCATGGAAAAGAATAAAACATTTAAAAGGTAATAAGCGTAGCTGTATAAAGACAAATCACTGGAATTTCCCTCCGGTAGTCTATATAAATGCGTATAAGCGTGTGAACGTGTGTCACTGACAGATAACAGGAGGGGGTACGCTAACGAGAAATTTGGAACGCTATTTACCTTTTTAAGGTTGAAAAGCGAATTTGTCTTTAATTGTACCTACATCCGTGATATTCAGAATGATAATTCCGGTACTAACATAATAATCAAATAACATTTCGGACCAGTTTCAGTGTCATAAATCACAAATGCTATTATGAATAAAATAAAAAAATTAAGAGAGGTAAGAGAGTTATTCCACTCAAATTGGAGTTGCACGACTGGGGAAAGTACCTCCGCCTTGCAGAAAACCGAAGAAAGAAAATTGAAATAATACAGCTTTGAGCTGTGTTATTTCGGTGACCAAGGTGCTCCGCGAGGAAACGTTGTGTTGGCAATGAGGGGACTTTAACCCTTATACTGCCAATACAACTATTCCCCTTTTATTTTACAGGGTCAGCAACACGTCAGTAATACCCCTGGTGTTGCAAGCGTCTATAGGCTACGGTAACCATCAGGATATGACGTATGCTTGTTTGCATTAGTGGTATAAAAATACATTTTTAAATATCGGAAGTACCTTCCCACGGCAAGTACGACGCAGGTTAAGCAATCGGCTTCTATGCTAAACAAACAAATATTTTTCTACCCTACAAGTAGTTGCTCCGGGATTGGGTGTTTGAGAAATTGTGTTAGTAACCTACAAGGCGATTCAGGCAAGTTGGGGGTGAAAGTAAAAATTAAATTTACGTTACTATAGCCAGCATTTTACATAGTATATACATATGTACAGTACCTACACACATAACCGCACACATTTTTTCCATAAACAGAAACTATACTATAGTTTTTTATGTTATAAGTACCCTAATGGTATTTATTATGTTCATAAATTAATCAGATCTTCCATCTCTGTATAAATCTTTGATAAATAGCCAAGCTCAAATCGGTTTCGTCTTCAGAATATCAGAGATGTAAACCACTCAGGCGTAGTATACGCTTCGCCGGTTTAGGCACTAACGGATTTAGTTAAGGATGGCAATAAAGTGCTCGGCTATTAGTATTATTCGTAATGTTACCACAATTTTCAATCCATTTTGAGACTTGAAGTATTTCTTAGGAACGTACTAGACTAGCTAGACTTATGGAGGTAGGTAGATAACGGTGCTGAGCAACACAATCCTTGACGGAGTCGGTTTACGGATGCCATTATTAGCAAACGCTAAGAAGACACATGGTCTGAATACGGGTTTATTGAATTATATGATGTGACAAAACTTAGTTCTCTATTCTAAGTGGAACGCATCAACACCTTTTACTGTTCTACAACTATGAATGAAAACAAGTTTCATAATGCGATAGGCTATCACTTTTTAGTATAATAAGTAATTATCATTTTATACTAAAGTGAACAGGTGCTGCTTGGCCATGGGATTCGAGATCATATTTGCCAAAACTGATTGAGCATAGAACGATTCGTTTGTCTACTATGCGTAGTAATGTCTACTTTGGGGATACACGACTAGACCACAATCTATATACTTAAATACCTACCTATAGTGTTGTGAAGTGCAGTGCTATGACCATAGTACTGCCAAGACACAAGTCTCGATTCGAATCCAAAGCACGCACCTCTGCCTATTAGAAATTATTTGCATATTTAATGAATTATCATACAATTAAACAGTGAAGGGAAACAACGTTAGGAAATCTGTCTGCCTGAGAGATTTTCTCAACGGTGCACGATGTGTGCTAACTCCCTAGTAACTCCCTCATTCTGAGGGAAGACCAGTGCAGGGCAATGCAGTTCCAATGCACTGGAAATTTAGTAGATAAGTTCCTTTTATGACGGACATCCGCTGAGTAAGGATTTTGAGGAAATTCCCAAGGTATAGAGAATCGAGGCGAGTAACCTCATGAGGCACAACTAGTACTATAATAAGTTTTAATGTAGATAAAGGCAATTAGCAGCGGCACTCCACTTACATCTCTCGCACACTGAAACCATTGTTTACTACCTTCCACGTAATTAGCTTACGCTCTACCTTCGAGTAATTAATTCTGTTTCGTGTCGCGTAAGGCTGGATCCGCTCGCCGCGATATGTGTTAGCGGATATTCTAAATGTAATTTTAAAAGAATTAACTTTGCAAAAGGGTTGGATTATGTCTGAATTGTTGATATTATATCCGCTGTTTGTGTACTCGATTCTAATGAATTGTCCTAATTTTTTTATGGGTAACGCAATACCCACCTATTGCGTTACCCATAAAAAAATTAGGACATTTAGCAAGGCAAGAAGATCTTAGAACCTAAGCAGAGGAGAGAGGTAAGGCATGGTGGGAGTAATGCCACTCAAATTGGATCTGCCCGACTGGAGAAGTAACTCCGCCTTGCAGAAAATCGAAGTGAAATAACACTGTCTTGTGCTATGTTGTGTTCCTTACGGTGAGCAAGATTGCCAGTGCTCCGCGAGGAAACGTTGTGTTGGTAGTTGGGGGACTTTGCCCCTATACTGCCAACCCAACTATTCCTTTTTTATTTTACAATTCGATCGATTCTATACGTAACACCTCCAGTTTAGCAGTAGGATCTCTAGTCTAGCAGTAGCGTTAGCGCTAACTACCACTAGATTAATGAGGCAGTGATCGTTGTTTGAGAATTTCATCATTGTGAAACATAATTTTAATCAGTGTGGTGTTGATGAACTTGTTGCAACGAACTAATTAAATATCAACAATGCATTCAAAGTTACTGGAAGCCAGTACTGGAAGCGAGTGGAACTCTGTTGTTATTCCGAACATTTTGCCTAAGTTTGATTGTTCGCTTCGTCCTATTTGACTTGTTTAATAACCGTGTACTGCTGTATTGAACAGGAAATGTGGTTTCATACTAAACGGGTCTCTGATAATTGAATTTCGAATATATAGGTTACACCTATGACTAGCATAGCTCTGAAGTTTGCTTAACTCGGTACAGCATTATAATGGGTAATCGAATTGTTCTCCACTGAAAGGAAGGTGGCAACTGCCTTTGGTAAATACTTAGTTATGTAATTTGTTGTCACTTTTCTGTTGGAATCACATACTTACAACATATTGTCTGTCTGTTACACTTTCGCGCCTAAACCCCTGAACCGATTTAGATGAATTTTGGTGCAAAGATAGATTAGATCTTGGAGAAGGACATAGGCTTTTTGTTTCATAAGAGCCTTTTGAGATGCGGGATGAGATGAAACTGCGAGCAACAGTAATTTTTAAGTATTATTATATTACAAAACACTTAACAAACTTATGCATATAATTATATAGGTAGTTTTTTTTAAATTATTATTTTCTCAAACCTGCGACCTTTGGATCCGTATACCCAGCTGATACCTGATACCGTATACCTGATTTTTTATGTAATATGTTATGCATATTGCCGGCATTAAATCGAAAAAAGTAGTGTTTAATGCTTTTGCCTCGCGAGACTAAGCCACACATCTGACGCCGAAGGTCACAGACAGACCGGCCTCCATGAGCTGTGGCCTGCGGGCTGCTGACTTGAGGAGTCCGCTGCCCAGACACTGGCTCCAGTAGGCGATGTGCGTTTTATCCACACGTGCCTTTGAGTAGGAAGCGACGTGCCTTTGAGTAGGAAGCGAGTGCCGTCTGTCGGGGCTGGTCAGCTCTTACTGTCAATGGCAACCTCTTTTTTTTTTTTTTTCTGTTTATTATGCTAGATTAATTTAATTGTACACATCAAACTGCATTGTTCTCATGAACTATTCAGATTTAGACTGTAATACTGAACACTGTAATCATGTGTTTTTTTGTTGAAAAGAGTGTCTATGGAGTTTCTTGCCGGTTCTTCTCCATAAGACCCACTTTTTGGAACCGTGCAACTAGTTTGACTTTTCAAAAGTGCTATTTTAATGGTCTAATTGAAATAAAATATTTGACTTTGACTTTGACTTTGACTTTGACGAGAAATTTCGCCTCTTCGTCTAGCGACTGCTGAACCACAGCCTGTCATGGTAGTGGCGAATTTCATGGATCCCATAGTCATGAATATTGGTCAAGTCCGACATACTCTGCCATCCTGGAATCATGAATCCTGGAATCATGGATTGTCTGCCACAAATGGCAGACAATCAATGAGGATTTTCTTCATCACAAAAAAGGTATTGATTTATTAAACTTCTATAAGTACATATTGATTTCTGACATTTACGCGAATATTATACATTGAAATAACACTTCTTTTTACGGATGTACAGCGTCCATGGTCACGGGTAGACAGTGAGTCTACCCGTGACCATGGACGCTGTAAAGGGTCCGAAACGTCGGGATTAACAATATCAATATACGCGATAAAATCCGTAAAAAGTAGTTTTATTTCAATTTCATAAGTACGTTAATTAATGACCGTATCATCATCAACCACTGCTGAGCACGGCTCTCCTTAACATACTTTGTCGCCATCCATGAGGATTCTCCGTATAAAAATATAGTAGGTACTATATTTTACACCACGCAAACAATTACGAAACTAATTTGAATTGCAAAGCTTACTATAATATAAATATCAGGCTATTTGAATTAACTCGTACCAACCAAACAAACTACGTAATAATTTGCCCTAGCAAAATATTTTTGCATTTGTACGTTTTCATTCCGATGATTGCTGTTAGGTTAGGGCACGTACAGATCAACGTATAGTTTTATAAATATTAGCTGTATGTTTTTAGAGAGGTAGGGCATAGTGGGAGTAATTCCACTCAAATTGGAGCCCGCCTTGCAGATAATCAAAGTGAAATAACACTGCTTTGAACTGTGTTTCGTTCCTTACGGTTAGATTGTCAGAGCTCCGCGAGGAAACGTTGTGTGGGACTTTGACCCTTATACTGCGAACCCAACTTTTCCTTTTTCATTTTACAGGGTCGGCAACGCGCAAGTGATACCCCTGGTGTTGCAAGCGTCTTTAGGCTATGGTAACCGCTTACCATCAGGTGGGCCGTATACTTGTTTGGCACCTTAGAGGTATAAAAAAAACTGCTAGGTCACTTTGAACAAACGGTTGCAAGACTGCGTCATTAGCCTAGTGGTCGTTATTACAACTGCTTCAGGTCCCAGTCAGATTCCCAGGTTGAGCAAAATTTTGTTGGGTTTTTCTGTGAAGTTCGTAGTCTGTAGCAGCTTGGAGTTTGGATTGGTACCCGGTTAATGGCAATAAGCTCGCCTCCTATTACATTAGTACACCCTTCCCTTCAGGGAATGTAGGTGTACAGATATGTTATACGTTAGTTGAACAAACGAACATTTACATCTTAATTTATTTAGCTTAGATAAATTCGCCTAATAAAAATCATGTTTAAAATTATTATTATAAAAAAAAAGAAAATAAACCTATTTGATCTATAATAACATAATCCATATGTATACTTACCATTTAATAATAACAATGCTCTGTTGTTTAAATAGCGCAGCATTGGGTTGAGACCTTTTTTGCCTCGTGTAAGGCTGCTAAAATTAGCTTTGTCTATTATTTTCTTCATTTACTTTCTATTACATTCTTTCCTGTGGGAAAAAAAAGACTTACTTGTGTAAGAGACCGTAACTATATGGGGGGTTATTAGTGTATTCGATTTAAGTTTTATAGTAGGAGTCCGATAGACTCCGATAGATTTTAAATGATTTCTTTATAACACCTCGAGAATCTTGTATTTTTTTTAAGTCTCATAATGTCCAGGATTTTACAGGCACATTATTGCTTAGTGGTAGAATATAGCACTGGCAATGTGTTGGTAGGTAGGTACCGCTTGAGACGAAATCAGCCAAATGAGCAAAGCCCAATGAAGTAGATTACTAATCAATTATTTAGGCGTGATAGTCTTAAAAGCAAATTATAAGGCTGTGTTTCGCAAAAACTAAATTACATACATAAAATGGGAGTGAGTGATCAATATTTGTGCCATGTTTAATAGTCTTCAGGTTAGGAATCCCTGTAGAACATTCTGAGAAACGATATGCGTGTATTTTCTTTTACTCTTGTGGCGCGTTTTTATAGCGCGTTTACCAATATGTAGTAACCCTTACGTATTTGAGGCTATTCCTTGTTATTTAGGAGGCAATTTGTTAAGTGTCCAATTACTGAGAAAAAAAAAACACAAATTACCCACACGAATGGCGATCAACTGTTGAAAATGTTACGGCCATATTTCCCGTGTTGATCCTTTAAGCACCGTATATTTTCATTTGGGTGTGTTTTGCAACATTTCCTTGATGATTCCCATTGTTTCGTAACGATGGTGGAATTTATAAAAATGTTGGCCAACGGTCGGGTATTGTGTACGAGTCGTAAAAGTCAATTGTTTGAAATTGTTCGTTACGGGTATAAATCTTTTCATTTTTAAGTATTCGAACCTGAAAGAGTTCAAAAAGGTAGCAATATTAATATAGTTATTAATATTAAACGTAACATACGACGAAGGGTTAGGCAGAGGTGTACTAATGTACGCCCACATTTCGCCGGTATGTTTAGGTGCCATGTAATAGGGGGCGAGCCTATTGCCATTAACCGGGCACAAATCCAGACTCCGAGCTGCTACTGAGAATTTTATAGAAAAACCCAATAACACTGCTCGACCTGGGGATCGAACCCAGGACCTTTAGCGTAGTAGTCGCTCTAAGGACCACTAGACTAATGAGGCGGTCAGTTATTAAAATTTGCTTTTGTGTTCCTTACGGTGAGCAAGGGTACCAGTGCTCCGCGAGGAAACAGTGTGTTGGCAGTGGGGTGGGAGTTGGGCCTTATACTGCCAACCCAACTATTCCTTTTTATTTTTACAGGGTAGGCAACTCGCGAGTCATACTCCTGGTGTTAGGTACAAGCGTCTATAGGCTACGGTAACCGCTTACCATCTGGTGGACCGTATGCTTATTTGCCACCTTATTAGTATAAAAAACCAGCTAAGTGCGAGCCGGACTCGCGCACCGAGCGTTCCGTACAAACCTGTAGGTCCTGTATACTTTTGATTGCGTTGACATAGAAATTTGATTTTGTTACAGCTTAAAGGTATTATAGACCTAAGTATTTGATATGAATTTCAATTTAATACCTCTACGCGTTCATGAGTAAAGGGGTAGTAACTGTAACACTATTAAAAATATTTTTATTATAAGTAAAACTAAAAATTTAAGGTTTTCGCAATTTTTTCTTTATTTGTGCTATAAGACGTTGCTTCGTACCATATTTCAAGATTTTGAGTTTACGGGAGTCAAGCTATCCAAAGCTGTCAAATTTTCCCAATTGAATATGAACCTTATTATATTGTGTTAAAGTTGAAAATCAATCAAAGAAATTTGACAGATTGTGGTAGTTTGATGTGCTGGCCTCTGTACACTGTAGGTTTGATACCCTTGCGAGTTTCGAAAATTTGCGGAAATTTGCGGCATAAACGGCTTGTATCTTTTGATTGCATTGGCTTAGAAGTTTGATTTTTTCACAGCTCTGAGGGACAGTAGACCTGAGTATTTATTATAAATTTCAGCTTAAATTAAATTTAAATATTTTATATCTTAAAGAAACAAAACACGACCATAATTTCTTATTGATTGATAAATTACTTATTCAAATCAACGTGACGTCATCAATTTGCTTTGCTCTAGCGTCCGCCTACACAATATGGCTGAAAGATAATAATTATTATAAAACTGTTACATACATACGTAATATGGACTACGGGTCATTAGACATAATTAGATTAATATATTGCTCATGCGCTCGAACTGGTTCAGTAGGTATATAAGTTATTTTTAATAAGCGACAAGTAAAAATTATGTTGGTCACGCAAGTAAATCACGCAACTATATTGAAATATAACAGTAATTATTTATTTTCATACTTTATTTTAAGAATATAGTGTCTTCATGATTTTAGATTCAAGTAGAGAAACATAATAATTCATTAAGTAACCCTCTTGAGGGTCCAAAGGGTCGTAACAATCGCTTTCCTATTATGCTCTGAAGGGTTAGGTAGAGGTGCACTAATGTACAGTGGCCTGCACATCAAGCTACCACAATCTGTCAAAGAACAATGGCAGGTCTCCATACTAAGAATTGTCTGGGAACCAATTGAAGCGTCCCGTAATGAAAAATATGTTAAATCATTTGGCGTTAGCTCCAGAATCTATAAATGAGACCATTTTTATTTGGGAAAAAAAAAGCCAGCCGGAAAAAAAAGATTTCGGTGTTTGAATTTTTAGGTTATGAATGAACGTCAAATAACAATTATCTATAAAACATCGCAGATTGAAAATAAATCATAGAGAAATGGATAATGTGGTGTGGTCTAAGTGAGAATAAGAGTATTTACGGATAAAATGAGAAAAACCCAAATAAATTCTAACCCTCGGTGTAGAGTAGGTAGTACTCAATTGTATGTTTACGAAAAAAAGTTGGGCGCGTATTTTAAAAAAATGCACTTGCCCCGTAAACACTAAAACTGAGGGTTTATAATATATAGGTAATGTTAGGGCAAATAAAAAACACATTTTGTAAAAACATATTTATTTTATTCCTCATCTCGTATTATTATTTCATCAAGAAAACCTGCTGGTGCTGAGTTAAGTTCTTGATATCTGGCCCATCCTAGATACCACACTAAGGTCATAGTGTGTGCGCAGCAGCCTACAGTGCGCCGGCCAACTAAACAACTACAGCAATACTCAACTATTTACCGGTTCTGCCAAAATAATATATATTTTCAATTAAAATGCTTAAGGTCACGCAAAAGTAGTATCAACAAAAAAGTAACACAACCGAGATGAAAAACGCGGAAGGATTCTGTAACGTCTTGACAGACAACCACAGACAACATGTCACTGTCAACAAAGACAAAAGTACTGCTGCACGTTTCGATTAGGTTTTCTTAAGAATCGATACAACACTGAAACGATCCTGTGATATTTTGATCCATTATCAATTGGATTTAAAAGTAGAAGCATTTCCTCAAAGATAATTATCAGTTGATTAAAGACGAAAGAATAGAGCATTTCAATAATTATGTTAAAAACAAAACCAAATCTACATGAGCGGATCGATCGATCGATTATATCGATCATTCGTTTAATATTATTGATACAGATAAATTGCATTCGTATTATTTGTACTCACATCACTATTTTAATTTAATGGTAACATTTCGAATGTACCTAATTCGAACAACATTTGATAAGCTTTTAAAAACATAAAATAACTCCGGCTTCGACGAGAAGGAGTAAATAATTGAAAAATCGTAGAAAATTAATTAAATTTGATTCACATATATGAAATCTATGGACGCTTAAAAAAGTCCACACCAAATTCTGCCATTGTTCTTTCTTTGGTAGATTTTCAGCTTTAACACAACATCAATGATACTTAATATCCGTGACTATGGACCCTGTAAAGGGTCCGAAACGTCGGGATTAATAATATCAATATAACGCGATAAAATCCGTAAAAAGTAGTTTTATTTCAATGTATAATATTCGTGTAAATGTCAGAAATCAATACATATTCAATCCTTTTAAAAAGTTACTCGAGGTCTTTATTTCTAAGAATATTATTAGATATTATTATAAGGAGAATATCGTTGCATTTTATAAAGCTCTTTGAAGTTTCCACGATATAATATGAGGTTTATGGTAAAGTGCTTATTTTTTCCGCTCGAAGCCGCCTTTCTTACGCTCTAGGGAAATTCAAGCAAGATTGAGATAATATTCCTACATCGCACATGCTATACAATGAAATTTATCTAAGCAGAACTTAAAACGTGTTGATGTAATAGTATTTTATCGCTATTTTGTTTGTTAAGGCTTTTTATTTCTGTTTTTTTTTTGGGAGGTTAAGTGGGTTTTGAAGGTTGCATTTGTTGCACATTATTTTCTGGAGGCGGAGGTGTAGCAATGTACAAACGCCAGCAGGTCAACCTATCCAAAACTGTCAAATTTTCCCAATTGAATATGAACCTTATTGTTTTGTGTTAAAGTTGAAAATATATCAGAGAAATTCGACAGATTGGAGTAGCTTGATGTGCTGACTTCTGTACACCTACAGTTCGCCGGTATGTTTAGGTCCCATGTAATTGGAGGCGAGCCTATTGACATTAACCGGGCACAAATTTAAACTCAGAGCGGCTACTGAGAATTTCATAGAAAAAACCCAATAACACTGCTGGACCTGGTAATGTAACCCAAGACTTCTAGCGTAGCAGACGCGCTTCGAACCACTAGACTAATGAATACTTGGTAATTTATAAATCGTTTTACAAAACCCTGGTTTTTTGAGGAGGTACGGTCAGCAACGAAAGTCGCTGAACACAACAAAATTGTGAAAACATGACGGCTCCAAAACCTGTCAAGATTTTTTTTTATTATGAAGGTAAGGTAAATATTTAACGGTCATCTATGCAATGGTTTCGCACAACCATCACGGGTTAGTAACTTCATAATTTATAAATCGTATTGAAGATTGTAGCATGTTCAGTGACTTTCGTTGCTGATTGTACCTCAGTCGCGTGTCGCCGTCGTCGCCGCGTGAGATATCAGCGTGTAAAAACATTCTCGCTTTTATATAATTCGTACTAAACGAAATGATGCCTTCATATAAACCAATGAAATATTACGCTTGAAATATTGTGAAATGAAATATTATGAAATTCTACGTTCTCAGTACTAATAAACATATACGAAGGGTAAGGCAGAGGTGTACCAATGTACATCCACAGTTATTGCCAATAATGGGGCACAAATCAAAACTCCGAGCTGCTTATGAGAATTTTATAGAAAATTCCAATGACGACCTAGCTCGGGAATCGAATCCAGGTACTCAAGCGTTATATCTCAAAATACTCATAATTTTTAGCTGAACTGACCGACATTTTTCTATTCAAGTATCAATAAATCATAAATACAAAATTCCATAGAAAACAACACTATTCGATTTTCCTAATATTTCCCATGTTCCGGGAAAAAATCCATTGTTTTTTCATAGAAAAACGCCAGAACTATTCTTGAAAAGTATCAGGAACTGTAGAACTCTTGTGTTTGCGAAAAGAACTCACATGTATTTTTGATCTGCTGGACAATGATCTACTAAGTTCACTCACACATGTTTCTTTTCCTAACAAACTCTATTCATACTATACTTAGTTATATTTAGCTTATGTATTATAAGTATGTATTTACAAAAAAAAGTATATAAGTATTATATCCATTGTCTAGTACCCATAGTTGTGTAAAATGACCCAAAAAATAAATAAATATATTATTAGTTATAACGACCGAGCGCGCTTCGCACGGGTGCAATGTACTAATAAAATACATGTACTATACATATAAAATATCCTCTTGAATCACTCTATCTATTAAAAAAAACCACATCAATATCCGTTGCGTAGTTTTAAAGATCTAAGCATACATAAGGACAGACAGCGGGAACCGACTTTGTTTTATACTATGTAATGATATTTAAAAAATACGGCAAGTCGCTACAGCCCTTATCAACGAACACCATTTTATTTTTACATCGTAGGTGTATATCGCCACATTTCTGCCTAACCCTTCGGGGATATATCTATTCTATTCTCTAAAAATACCCTCAACTTAATAAACCATACATAATATAGTGTAGGCAGATAATTCGACTTTGTATCCCGCAGCGGTAGGCGAAGTTATTTGGTGCGGTAGTTTTACAAAATTCTGAACATTTCCTTTTAGGCGTTCTTTTATTGTTTCAACAAGATACGACGGCTTATCGCGAGATCCTTTTGGAATTTCCTGCATGCTTATATGAATAATGTAGTTTTGTTTTTTAAGAAAAACGTTCTAGATATTTTTGTAACACAACTGAAAATGCAAATGATCTGGGGCCTCAAATCAGCTAGTAGAATACGGTATTTTACACAATGTAAGAAAAAAAAATGCATGTTTATGATAGATTTCGTAAAAAGTAAACGAGAAACGATATGAGTTTGTTTGTTTGGTCGAAGGCGCTAATCTCGGGAATTACTTGTTCGAATTGAAAAAATATTTTTGTGTTGGATAGTTCATTTATCGAGAAAAGTTCAGGTTATATACAAACGTCACACTACGAACAATAGGAGCCGAAAAAAAGGAAAAAAAGGCGGGTGACATGCCAGAAAACAGCTAGTTTATTTATAAAAATGTAATATAAATTTTATAATTAAATATAAAAAATCTAAAACTTCATTCGCCCATTCATGACGTCACATAGATTTTTATTCTTGTTTTAGCATTAAATAGGATTTATTTAAATACATTTAAATAAATCCTTTTTTATCTCTTTGTTTGGCAGTGTGAGCATTCTTTACATTTATCTTTGGTCGAAAAATCGGTCGCGATGGAAATAGGTACTTAGGTAGTTTGGCAAACTTGGTCCAAGTTCTGCCCCCAATCACTCTATAATTTACTACCGAAGAACGGGGTCTTAGGTAAAATATAGAGGTAGATACTTCGGTTAGAAGGCTATTAAAGAGAAATTAGTGGGGTGGTAAGAAAATATAATGAGAACGTAATACCCACCTTCTAAGAAGCTTATGTCTTGTTATTTGTAAATCAATTTTCGTGTGTAATTTATAGAATTTTGTAGAGAATTTAATTTTTGGCCAAATGTTTTTTTATTGTCATGGTTTGTTGTCCTGTAGAGGCCTTTTACCATTAACAACCTTGACTCTGAGGTGCTATCGAGAATTTCATAGAAAACCCATAATACTTATTACATATAGGTACCTACCTACAGTAAAAATCGAGCCTCATATGTAGATATATGATAAATAGGTACCTCATCATGAACTATAGACTAATCCCTTTCAATCTGAGAGGAGACCCGTGCCCAGCAGTGGGACAGGATATGAGTTGATAATGATGATATTAAGTCAAAGTCAAAAATTTATTCAAGATAACTAGGTAGTACTTTTAAACATCCTTTTTATATACATATAAGACAGCCCTTAAAACGCCCGCCATTCACCGCCTTCTAGTGTTTTAGTTGAGATGAAGAAGCCGCGCAATAAACTCCCCAGTAACACATTTTTGTCTTATAATTTATTCGTATGTAGTGGTAAAATTATATAAAAAAAAACTTTAATGTCGCTTAGATTTACTTTTCCATTGCTATATGTCATCATAATCAACCCATATATTGTCCCCCTGCTGGGCACGGGTCTCCTCTCATATTGAGAGGGATTAGGCTATAGTCCACCACACTGGCCTAGTGCGGGTTGGCAGACTTCACAAACCGTCGAGAAAAATCTCTAAGGTAAGCAGGTTTCCTCACGATGTTTTCCTTCACCGTTTAAGCGAGTGATAATTCATTATTAATACGCACATGAATTCGAAAACTCAGATGTGCGTGCCTTGGGTTCGAACTCGAGACCTTCGACTTGGCAGTCCAACGGTCATACCACTAGGCTATCACTGCTATATGTCAGCCAGTGCATTATTATGTAGTTGTCGGTATTCATAATAGATGGACGGATGGTGAAATTTAAGCCGCTTTATAAGCTTCGTTCTAGGCTTAAAGACCTCTAGGGATAGCGCATAATACAATTTTGATCAATGGTCAACCGTGACGTCGTTAGGGGAGTGATCTGCTCTTTTCTCATAGAAATAACATAGAACAGTTTGTATGATAGATATTCTCTAGAGTGAAAAGGGGATAGGTTTAATAATGTGTTGAGGATACAATGAGTGTTAATTTAATTTTTTCGTTCAACTCACGCCTTTTTTCAAGGGGGTAGGCAGAAACTAAAGAACGCCACTTGCCGTAGCAAGCAAAATAAGTATGCAACAATCGTAATTCTTGCATACTTCTTTCGCTTCGAAAACATTCATACATCTTCTCATACATACACGCCGGTTGCGAATACTACGTCGGCGTTAAATTCAATATTTAACATATTAATTAAAGAATTACATCTATTTATTTAGTAATTTGATATCACGCGTTTTTCATATTTTTTTAAATTAAGAGGGACCCTATATCGGAATATCAGCGCTGCAACAGGATTTGTTTATTGCAGCATAGTGCTGAGACTGGGACCTATTCTGACATCACACAGGATAACGTACTTCCATAGTTTAAGACTTGAATTTATTAGTACAACATTAAAAATTTAAATAACCCAACTGAAAATAAATAAACAGACGTCAATAACATAATAACTTTAACAAAAGATTATGGATTAAAAATTTCCCAATAATAGGTCCCGACAAATTTTCCCAATAAAATAAAATATTCTTGGACAGCACACATGTTACACAGCACCATCTAGTCCCAAACTAAGCACAACTTGTACTATGGGTTAGTACCCATAATAATGTATATAATACACCCAGCCAAAAACACAAACACGTATGTACAACATCACATAAATATTTAAGTCTCGTGACCAGCACTCCGATGCGCGAACCATAAGACACACGTCGTCAAAAATAAAATGCGAACGTGCCTCTGTCTGTCTGTTACACTTTCACGGCTGAACCACAGAACCGATTGATGAAATACGGTCCTTAGAGAAGGATAAAAAGGCTACCTTTTGTCTCAAAAATCCTTTTGGAATTCGGGTGAAACCGTGGCAACTGATAGTCGTTCATAATTTCAAGTCTTTCAATTTACTGCGTCATTAGTCTAGTGGTCCTAAGCGTGACTGCTACGCTAGAGGTCCTGGGTTCGATCCCCAGGTCGAGCAAAATGTTATTGAGTATTTCTATGAAATTATCAGCAGCAGCTCGGAGTCTGGATTTGTGCACGGTTAATGGCAATAGGCTCGCCCCCTATTACATGGGACCTAAACATACCGGCGAAATGTGGGTGTACATTAGTACACCTCTGCCTAACCCTTCGGGGAATACAGGCGTGATGGTATGTATGTATGTATGTTTAATTTCCTCTTGTAATATTTTAACATCTGATTTAAATGATGAATGAATGAATGATGAATTACTGATTTAAAACATAATCGAAAATGATGTGAACGAACTTCGCAGATCATTGTCCAGCTGATCAAAAATAAATGCGAGTTCTTTTCACATGCACCAGTTTTTACAGTTCAGTGCAGTTCCTAATACACTTCAAGAATAGTTCTTGTACTCATACGAGTAAACCCGTACAGTTTTATAGTTTTAATTTTATGCTGACAAGCACGCTCAGTGAACTGTAACATAATACAGGGTGTTTGGTAGAACGTTGAACTTACGAAAATGGTGGTTAGTTGGGGTCATCTGCTTGCAAAAAAAACTGGTAATTTTCTGTGAAATTAAAAAAAAGTAAAAAAAAAAACGGTGCGGCCAAGGTTAAATAATTTGGGCCCAGTGGGTAGCAGATGACCCCAACTAACCACCATTTTCGTATGTTCAACGTTCTACCAAACATCCTGTATAATATTCGCGATTTATCGTAATCGACAGTAGTTGATCAAACGATCATTTCTATACAAGTTGGCCACGCGACTCTTAGCATTGTTACTACACCTTTTGTAACCTGTTATCAATATAGCAATATCAATATTCATCTCGTTTATCATTTACATGTTCCTAATACGTAGAGTTCTGGCTATCTCACGTGATCTGCTAAGTTCACTCACACTAAAAGGAAAGTACCTACTTTATTTTTAACCAATACTATAAAGTACACTTTACGTTGTAATGATTTTATATTCTGTAATGACATCGTAATACTTACTTGGACGGAATTTATTCTTGTTTCAAATTTATAGCATTATCTTGTCCAATTGAGATATTTATTTATAGCCAACAGTAGCAGCGGGCCAGTAAAGTCGTGTCTTGTTTCAAAATAATCCTGTAATTTATTTGAATTCATCGAACATGGATTATTTTTGGTAAGTAAATAAGTACGGAAGGTATCTACTTATTCACTACTTAACTCTTTGTTTTGTGAAGTAAGTATTTTATATTTACTTGTTCAAATATAGCAAATTAGCGTTGTTATCTCCTTTGCTTACATTTATACATATTAAGTTTTTTTATTTTAAATATTTTATCAACGGTAAGAATGAAGGTAGGAACCGACTTGTAACACACCACGCCACGTGACGCAAATGTAACGTGTCCATACGTAAGATTATATGCTGTGTTCCTAGATTTCAACAACAACAAAATCGGAGAATAGACACCCACCGGCATCGGGAGCAGGATCCAAGCTACTGGTGGTCAGGGTCCCAGAGAAAGAAACCTCCTAACAATACAGGCCGCGTCCAAGCGTACTCTTGGATTGCATTCTGTTCCAAGCCCTTGATCCAGCCATCCAACGAGAGCCTCCTTAGATGATCGTTTCTGTTGTTTGTTATTATATTAATTATTATTAAAACCCTTGAATGTCCCACTGCAGGGCAAAGGCCTGACCATCTTGTTCCACTTTTCTTGACCGTTATTGTTAAAGACTGTTATAATTGTTATGAAATGCGAAATAAAAAAAATAATAAGGTACAACGGGCAAAATAAATCCAAAATGATGATGTTAAAAACATATAGACAATAATAGAAAACAGTTAATTTTTGTTTTATTTGGCATTTTCCATGATAAGATTTTAAATATATTTTAGTGAAGAAAATATTTGAACTTTTTCCTCGCTAAAATAATAAATAATCATTGGAATCGGTAAATATCTAAATGTTGTAGAAAAAGTCAGGGTGCACAACAATTCTTTTATCAAACCCATAGTTGAAATTTACTCGCAAAGAATCACAAACATGATTGCACGATGATACAATTTCTTCTACAGCTCCCTCGCCGATAGCTTAGCCGATAGGCATTTCGAGAATTCCCTCACGCATGTGTATCCCTACCCTTAGTTATATGAAAAGAAAACTTACTATCTGCCCTGTGGGACTATATGGGTAGTGTAGACGAAATTTGTGCGTTACAACTAAAACTTATTTAACCGTGTGTTCATGATCGATTTCAGCCTGCTTGCAAATGAATTTTTGATTAATTGTCTTTGAACATATCAGAGGATATCAACAAATTATAAATCATAGGTAAATAACAATATTGTCTATTATATCAAAAATACTTTAGTTGACGGTTTAAAAATGAAATAAAAAGTTTAGTTTAAAGTTTTTTAATCAAAAATGTTGTAATGTGGAAATATATATTTAAATTCTTTATTTTTTACTGTATGTAGAAATTTTGCAACGAAAATCATTATTTTCGGATGAGCAATCTACGTTGTACTACGTAACTCTAGCGGCTTGTTGCTGTTATTTAGAATATCTCTTTCGTTTTACAGGGTCGGCAAGCGTCTATAGGCTACGGTAACTGCTTACCATCAGGTGAGCTGTATGCTTGTATGCCACCTTAATAGTATAAAAAAACCGGCATGGATAATGCACTCAATAATATTAAAAAAAAAGAAAACTTGAGAGGTGTCAAGGGACACCCGGATGGCACGAAGTTCCTTTCATTAAAATTTAATAATTAAAAATAAAAAGACCTGTATACACTCAACAATTCACAACGCGCGAAATTCAAATATTGTCATTCACTCAATAATATTTGAATGCTTGTCAACAATATTTGAATTTCGAAAAAAGTGTCAAATGACAACTTTTCGTAAGAATTTTTTCCGTCTAGCCCCCTTTCACAACGCGCGATAAGGAACTTCGTTCCAATAAAAGAAAACAAAAATAAGAATTGTGCCCCGCAGCAGCGTCGAATAGGCCCGAGTTCAGCTAAATGACAATCAATTTCTTTTTCATTTTGTGATAAAAGGTCAAGTGACCTACTCCATTACATTTTATATGACAGGAACAAGTCTAATGTCCATTCACTTAAGTCAACTCGTGTCCGGTCCCCTGAGTGTCATCCGGGATGATCACCTGCCATTGTACCCATGAGATTCGATTACAGACTTGAATATTTTTACTTTTGTATGAGAAGGAATTCATACTGGGCAGGATAGCCGTGAAATAATTCATGCTACGAATCGTGTAGCGGTGGTCGAAATGCGACCTTTTTAAGTTTGATTATTATAGAATCTCTTTAGTTTATTTAAAAATAAATTGACACATTCACATTTTAGGTGTTTTTGACATTGACATCCCTAACGTAAACAATGAACATCATTAACATCATCATCAACCTATATACTGTCCCACTGCTGGGCACGGGTCTCCTCTCATATTGAGAAGGATCCATCTAATTTAATTTAAGCTACATAAATATTTATTATTCATACATGAAATCTTCCTTGCATATCTGATAAACATCCAATCTCAGGAGCTAGCACTACGTTACGTTCAGGCCCGGATCTAGTTACACTTGCTTCGGGCGGTGCAGATGGGGGGGGGGGGGAGTAGCTAGTCTTGCTATGCTATCTGTGCTATGCTGTATCCGATATATACAATCATAACACCCCTCTTAAAGTCCAGTCCCCTGAGTCCAGTCAGTATCTTACTAACGCGATGGATTTAGTAAGATTCCGGCAGAATTTTTCTTCTATCTGGCAGCCCTTTTTTTTTATAGTTCTGAAAATCCTCATGGATCCTCCGCCACCCGGGGAGGTGGCAGGGTCGGACTCATACCGACTAAAAACCGCACTTGCCTTCACCTGCCCTATTGTCATGGCTATGACCGATCCGCGAAATTCGCCACGACCATGACAGGCTGTAGTCCAGCAGTTGCTGGACCCCGTCGATAAGCGAGGCCTCTCCTCGCATACTGTTTAGGCATGCTTCGTTAAAAGCGTGCCGACTACTGGGGCCATTGTCTGGTCGGGCGTTTAATCGTTTTACACTGGTTTACAAATGTATTCCCAAATCCAAACTCTGAGCTGCTAATAAGAATTTCAACGAAAAAAAACAATAACACTGCTCGACCTAATCATCGAAACCAAACCCTATAGGAAGTTATTAGGTACTTATTTACTACACTCGTATATTTAATAGCAATACAGCAATTTAGTAGGCTGGTATACGCAGGCAGGGCCATTTTGATGTATGTTATAGAAAAAAAAAACACCCTTGATGGAATAGATTGCCACACGCCGTATTTCTGCTTCGTAAGTGAATTGGATACTTGATAGTACTTCATGTAAATGTGGACGAGTGGTCTTGAGTGGTACAATTTAAGTTCGTAACGTAATTTTCTCGATTGGTGTCCGATGTGCGGTATATTCATAGTACGAGATAGATATGTCGTGAGAGAAACGTGTTAGCTCTAATAGTAATAGAACACTCTTTGCCTATATTCTTTGTAAGTTTATTGACCCTAATATTGACATTCGTGTGGTTATAAAAGCATTTTAAAAGAGGTAGCACATAGTGGTAGTAATTCCACTCAAATTGGAGCGGCCCGACTGGGGAAGTACCTCCGTCTTGCAGAAAATCGAAGTGAAATAACAATTATTTGAGCTGTGTTGTGTTCCTTACCATGAGCAAGGTTACCAGTGCTCCGCGACGAAACGTAGTGTTGGCAGTGGGTGGGACTTTAACCTTTATACTGCCAACCCAACTATTCCTCGTTCGTTTTACAGGGACGGCAACGCGCAAGTGATACCCTGGTGCTACAAGCGTCTATAGGCTACGGTAACCGCTTACCATCAGGTGGCCCGTCTGCTTGTTTGCCATATTAGTGGTATAAAAAAAATATATATCACATAGTCGATTTTTCTAGAAATCTATGAATTCATACCATCATCAGTGTTTATACATTCATAGTTCACCAGTATGTGTAGGTTACGTATGTTTTTTAAATTAACATCTATCATCATAAATCATAAAGTTTATTTGTGAAACATAGGTATACAATAGGTCTTACAATGAAATGGTACGCTATATTTTGTCTTATGACATACAAATATGGAAAGAAAATAATTATGCTAAAAACTACAGATGTCAAAATTTTAAATGCAGCATTACTAGGTAATTATCTCTTTTTTTTTAATTTGATATCAAATTATCATTTAAAAAGTCTTCAATTTTATATGATAACATTTGTCAATTAATAATAATGTGAGAGCTTTTTTAAATTTTACTAGACTTTTATCCTGCTACCGTTTTCCCAATTTCATATCGGCTTCCAGATATCATTAATTATACAGCATTTTACACGAAGCGACTGCCATCAGACTATTGTCATAGACTGGTTGTCAGGCTTTTTAGGCTTCTCACTAACACTTACACTACCACTACACGGGTCTTAATGTGTTAAGAACGGTTACCTATCCACAGACTGACCTCGGCTACCCCAGCTTAACCTTGCAGAACGGTTGATCAGCGTACCAATACATACACAGAACAGGGATGTTCTTTATTATAATACGACATAGTAAAATACGTTTTTATAGTGTTCTAAGTGTATCTTTGGCTTAACATTTTCGACTGTTGAAATTATTTCCAATCGATCATTCCGTAAGCTACCAAAAAACGGTAGACAGTACTATTTAACGAAATCGATTCGCTGAATAAATAATTATTCACATCGATTGAATCTACTTTAATTTATATCTACCGTTTGTTTGAATAATAGCCTAAATAAGTAGTTCATATGTTTGCTTACGTATTAACTATGTATGTACAGTACATTGGTATTATTTATTAATGATCACAAAACTTAGTCGTACACATACTATCATGCTTGTATTGTACTATAGGTGAGGCAGAAATGTATGAACACTTACATTTCGCCGGTATGTTTAGGTACCATGTAATAAGGGGCGGGCCTTGTGACATTAATCGGGCACAAATCCAAACCTCGTGCTGCCATTGAGTAACTTAGTTAATAATTTAATATATTTTAATAAATTAACTTAGTTACTAATTTGATAAATATCAACCAAGCCAAAATTTACATAATATTATTTATTTTCTATAGAAACCTCCTTAGAAAATTATGACAATTAAAAATTCTTTCTTCTTTCGTCATTGTGTTCCGAATCCAAATTCGAATTCTCGGATTCGTTTAAATTCTCGTTAGAAATTGGAATTTTTCGATAAAAGTAAATTATAAAACATCGCCGCTCCAATAATCTTGTCATTTATAGAGAAGTAGGTTCTACGTATTTTACAAAGAATTTCTAAATAATACTTACATAATTTAGTAGTTCTTCGATTTAAATTACTAAGTACCGATTCTCCTAGGAAGACGACCATTTATCATTGACTCGCTAGTCACCACTTAAATATAAACTTCCAAAGAAAAAAAACCGATGTATACCTTAAACTGTCACGAGTTCTTGGTAGTTTTGCTACTAATTCTATTTCCAAATATTTAGTCTGGATTACGGGAAACGCAGCTCAAGACATGACATGTCTCCGACGAGATAGACATTAGACAGTCCTGGTATAAAGGCACGGGGACATTAAGTCGCAGGCGGCATGTAACTGGATCTTATGGAAATGGCGGGGAAATATGGATGTAAATTAGTACAACTCTGCCTTTCACTTACACTTACACTGCCTTAAGGGGAATACAGGTGTGATGGTAGTTATGTTGAGTTAAAATATCACTATTGATTGTCGTAGGCAATCAATCAAAAATGGTTTAATTTTCTCTCCGAGATAGATGGCAATTAAGCTTAGTTTAATTATTTCTATGTAAATATATTTACTTATAATGATGTTAGTACTACAATAAAATTTGTTCTATATATCTAAATATATTCAATATAAATTATTCCAGTATTTGTTTTGAAACTGAACAAGTTATTAAATTAAGGCTAGTTTACATACATAGGTACATACATACACACCTTTTGTCCATAGCGGTAGGGAGAAACTAAACAACGCCACTTGCTACGATTCTTGAATACCTACTACTTTTGCTTCGACCACATTCATACATCTTGTCATACACACACGCCGGCTGATAGTACTACGCACCTGACCTATTTAAAGAACCCCAACAGTAGTTTTTCTGGGGCGTCCACTCTCGGCGGTTCCATTGACATTCGCCATGTAAATCCCTTTTGTTAGTCGCCTTTCATCCATTCTCTCGACATGCCCAAACCATCTCAGCATATTCTTCTTAATTCACGCCATTACGTTGTCTTTTAAACCAAAACTTTCCCTTATCACACTATTTCTCAATCTGTCATTCCGAGCTACACCGCACATACTTCGCAAGGAACGCATTTCTACAGCATTCATTCTTCTTTCATGTTTCTTCTGCCATACCTAACTTTCACTTCCAAACATAAGTGTAGGTACAATAGACAAGGCTATATATAGGCTAGTTTATTGCCCATTAGGATAAGGATTTTCTTCTGTGAGTGTGTGAGAGCGTTTACAAATACCCTACATACATAATTATGTATGTATGTGATGGTATGTACCATCCTACCTGTTTTCCGCGAAGAATTAGGCAGAGGCGTTCCAATGTTTAGTACAGACGCCAGCAGGTCAAGCTATCCAAAACTGTCAAACTTTTCCAATTGAATATGAACCTTATCGTTTTAGATTAAAGTTGAAAATCAATTAAAGAAATTTGACAGATTAGCTTAGGGTAGCTTGATGTGCTGGCCTCTGTACATTTACTGTTCGCCGGCGTATTGCCATTAGTCAGGCACAAATCCAAATTTCGAGCTGATACTGAGAAATTCATAGAAAATCCTAACTAGATAAATACCCGAAGTCATACAAAATATTTGTACACGTAGAAGCTGCTCGCTCAGTCACTACGAATACGACATTACATTACCTATTTCTCAATATCGAGTCACCATTCGAATGATCGCCTCACTAGCCAATGATCATCATCAACCCATATACTGTCCCACTGCTGGGCACGGGTCTCCTCTCATATGGAGAGGGGTTAGGCTATAGTCCACCACGCTGGCCTAGTGCGGGTTGGCAGACTTCACACACCGTCGAGAAAAATCTCTAAGGTATGCAGGTTCCCTCATTTTTTTTTCTTCACCGTTTAAGCGAGTGATGATTAATTATTAATACGCACATGAATTCGAAAAGTCAGAGGTTCGAACTCGAGACCTTCGACTTGGCAGTCCAATGGTCATACCGCTAGGCTATCAATGCTGCAATAGCCAATAATACAAACTCTTATTAGGTATCGATACCTACAACTCGATACCTACAACTCGATTCGGTGCTCACATCGTGTGACTCAAACAGATTACTATTGATCGTTGGAGGTGACTTGTTTATACGTCTAAATACAATCCTATTGGACTATCGGACGCTCAGGGACGGGTCACTCACATAAAATCGATATAATTTAGACCGTTGGTTGCGTGTAAGTAAATTATGAAGACATTGAACTGTATGTGGATGTTTATTTTTTAATAATGGACTGTGTGTATCGACAGGTATTCGTCAGGGACGGACAGACATTTTACCGTTTTTATTGTTCACGTTTTATATAGGTATATACTTTATCCTGATTGATCCTGACCATAGAGTTACTGACAGCAGTGATAGCCTAGAGGTATGACCATTGGACTGCAGTCTCGAATTCGAACCCAAGGCACGCCCCTCTGACTTTTCGAAATCATGTGCGTATTAAAAATTAATTATCACCCGCTTAAACGGTGAAGGAAAACATCGTGAGGAAACCTGCATACCTTAGAGATTTTCTCGACGGCGCGCGTGTGAAGTCTGCCAACCCGCTTTAAGCCAGCGTGGTGGACTATAGCCTAATCCCTCTCATTCTGTGAGAGGAGACCCGTGCCCAGCAGTGGGACAGTTATATGGGTTGATGATGATAGTTTCTTGCCGGTTATTCTTCATCTTCTCAGCCGAATCGCTCTTGCCAGAGCGGTCGTGGCCGTCATGTAGTAGTGGTGTTGGGGGCAGATGTTATTCGCCTCACGATGTCCCGCCATCTCTCCCTGTTGGCCGTCATCCTGGTACACTGACTTATGGAGCCACCCACTGCGTTCTTGATTTGGTCAGTCCATCGCATTGGTGACCGAGGTTATTCTTCATAGAAAACTATTAAATTGGAACCGTGCATCTAGACACTTTATAAGTGCCTGTATATGGTTTATAACAAAAACAAAACTGTTTCGATTTTGATTGATTCATCTAAACAGTCTGAACCGCTAGGGCTATTTTATTATTAATTTGATATATAAGGGGGCTCGTGGCTAAGTAATAACTAAGCTGATCAAGCGATATGCAAGGTTAAGCTGCGCTAGTCGCGGTCGGTCTGTAGATGGTTGACCATTCTTAATACGTCGAGAGCCCTCCGTGCCTTGGAGAGCACGTAAAGCCGTCGGTCCCGGTTGTCATACGAACACCTATGACAATTGTTAGTGGTAGTCAGTAGCCCCCAAAAAGCCTGACAACCTGTCTATCCTCAGGGTATCGGTATTACCCATTATTACGAAGGTCTGATGGCAGTCGCTTCGTGTAAAATACTGATATTCAGCCGCATCTGGTTAGACTGGAGGCCGACCCCAATATAATTGGGAGAAGGTTCGGAGAAAGAAGATTATTGTAATATATACCTAATCTAGCTAGCTCTCTAGCTAAATTTATTAACTATGTTACTATCTGTTAGGACACTTAATTGGCCTACTATTGCTAAATACGTGTTTAATAATGTTTGTTCCAATATTGACCTCTTCCGTCACACACACACACACACATACATACACACACACACACACAAACAGTAGTTAGTATAAATTCTAATTACTAATGTAGGTATTACCGCAACCAATGTTATAGTATGTTTTTGTTCAATAAAGAATTTTATTATTAAAAAAAAATGTTAATTTGTCTTCCTAGAATAAAATAAATAAGGCTCATTGGGAATCGTCAAAAGTGATGATATTAGTCCCCAGTACACCTCTCCCATACTATAACCGTTGTGTCTTTGTCGGGATATTCACGCTTGAAACAACAAGAAAAGCGCTTTTCAAACCCCAGCTTGCACCGTTCATTCCACACAATAGGGCTGCCTGTTCAAAGCGATGACCACAACGTTCACGGAGTTCATTAATCATCTCGGCACATAGGTTTGTCATAGCTCTCAACCATAAGCTCTATAAGGCTAGGTAGAGGTGTAGAATATAAATACGACTGCAGTTCGTGATGGTTAAGTTAGGTATGTAAGAAGTGACCTCATGCTTGTATGGTAGAGGTGTACAAATCTATGCTATGTTAGGTCCCATGTAATAAGGTCGAGCACAAATCCAAACTCGGAGGTGCTACTGAGAATTTCATAGAAAAACCACAAAACAAATAACATGCTTGAAAATCTGGGAATCGAATCCGAACCGAACCGAAATCGTAACCATATATATATATCTATCATCAACCCATATACTGTCCCACTGCTAGGAAGATGATGATGATGATATTGAAAACAAATTGTATTTGCTTCAACGGAGAAATCAGTTATAAAATTGTAATAATCTCTATATTGCTTCAATATAAAAGGCAGTACTGCTTGACGTGTATTACTATAATACTCAATGTTCTTGTTTTCACTGTCTGTCGGTGAACTAATTCAAATGCTAATAGCATAGCAGAATTACAAACACATTGCCATTATCAGGAAACAACATTTTCATTGAGCTTAAGCAAAGCATTCGACCGAAACAAAACAATGTCAAAAACATTTGTTTTTTGTTTATTTTCATGTAACATTATTGTTTTATGTTTCCCTTGTTTTGTTACAATTTGTTTTAAAAACTTTATGTGTTCAAGGTACGTATGAAATACAAACATGTTTGGCAGTTGAATTGCGAAAGCTTGGGGCGTATTTAAGTTCTGAATTAATGAATGTAAGCTCTGGATTTGGAGAGAGTTAGTATCAAATACTGAGAACGTATTAATTTAGAAGGCAATTACTAAAACTGTTCTAGTTTTGTACAGAGGCCAGCACATCAAGCTACCACAATCTGTCAAATTTCTTTGATAGATTTTCAACTTTAATACAACATAATAAGGCTCATTTCAATTGGGAAAATTTGTCAGTTTTGGATAGCTTGACATGCTGGCGTCTGTACCTAATTAAAAAACACCCATAGCAATTTTCTACTATATCGCGGGTACCTACATTTGCAAATACAGTTTCTCACACGACAGATCTGGAATAACGACCATTTATAGATGGTTTCATATAAGGAGAGGGCCATGTAAAGATGGTTTTTAAAAATCTTTATCATCAGGACTGTATTCCCTGAAGGGATTAAGCAAAGGTATACCAAATGTACACCCACAGATCGCCGGTTGCTATTAACCGAAAAACCCAATAACACTTTGCTCGACCTGGGAATCTAAACCCAAGACCACTAGCGTAGCCGTCGTGCTTAGGTTCAATAGACTAACGAGGAAGTTTATAAATACATGGGACACTTCACACAGCACGATCTAGTTCCAAACTAAGCAGACCTATATTATAAGTTCTGTAAGTATAATACTTTTAAAGGTACTTTTTTGTAAATACATTCGTACAAATGGAGTCAAAGCAATAAAATATGAGGCGAACAAGGATTTTTTAACATGAAGTGATACTAGTTTTGGGGACGAATACGGAAAATATTATACCAACCCCTATATTAGTGATGATGACAAAAATATTGGACTGACCACACCCATAACAATTTCTCACAGCGGCCACAAGGATGACATCATTTCTATTGACCCCGCAAAATATGACATCAAATCATAGTCGTGAATTCGCTCATTATATTAATCTATATCTACGTTTTATGTTTGGTCATTGAACTTGATATGGATTTCCTAAGATACACTTCAAAGCATACTCACATTTCTCATTCCATTGTTGAATATTTTCCGCAGGGCATACAGCCTCTTGACATTGATGCTTAAGGGTACTTTGGACGTCGTCTCGAGAACATCCCTTGATTTTAATGAATACCTATGTATATTTTGTTTGCCTGTATTTGTTAAAGATTTTTGGAACGTGGTTTTATAATCCACAGAAATTATAATCTATGAGTTTTCTCATTTCTAAAGCCACAATAAGGAACGGTACAATTTTTATTCCGACGATTTCTATGACATCTTTTGATTTCAAAAAGTTATTGAATCAGGTAAGTATTTCTTTTATAAATATTTTTCTTTCTTTATAAATATACCTCGTAAACACGGCACCAATAACTCAAGAAATAAAAAAGATATAAAACTAATCAAAGAAGCAATGTAAGTGATATATCTATGGACAGCTAAGTCATAAACCCCGAGTTTGATTCCAAGCACGCACCTGTAACTTGTGAAATCATGTGCGAATGCTAACCTTCAGGCTACGAAATAAGACGCTTCCAGCGAATTCGCTCTATGCTTGAGGCATCAGTGACGAGCGACAGTTCCAAATACGTACCTAATTTTTAACCCCCGACGCAAAATGACGGGGTTTTATAAGTTTGACGTGTGTGTGTGTGTGTATGTGTGTGTGTGTGTCTGTCTGTGGCATCGTAGCTCCCGAACGGATGAACCGAATTTGATTCTGTTTTTTTTTGAAAGGTGAAATAGTCGGTAGTGTTCTTAGCTATTATATGTTTGATGAAAATCGGTCCAAGATGGCAGCCGCAAAATGGCGGATAACATATTTCGGCGCGAAATCTTTCGCGTAGTGCAGTCCGTCCGCGCTCTAAAGCTGCATTCCAATTGCGCTGGCAGCCGTGCAGTGGATTCTCAGTTTCTATAATAAACTTACCTTTTAATCACATTGTCCCGGATGAACTTTTCGAAAACACAAAAATAAATTTAGTAATTCGATCTCCTAAATGGATTTCCTCAAAATTCACCGTACAAATCATTCCCTCGTAGTAGCAAGCCCGATTTCATTAAAATTCTAACGGTAAGCTAGAAGAGGGATTAATTAAACGGTTTTGAGAATCATTAGGAAAATGAGTAGGTAGGTAGATAACGTATTTTCTTTGTTTTTGTAGTAAGGTAGGTAGTAAGACAGTATTACTTCTCATGATGTTGTGTGTGTTGATGATCTATAAAAATGGAAAAAAAATTATGACTGTTGTATGGGAGCCCCATTTAAATATTTATTTTATTCTGTTTTTAGTATTTATTGTTATAGCGGCAACAGAAATACATCATCTGTAAAAATTTCAACTGTCTAAGTATCGCGGTTCATGAGATACATCGTGGTGATAGACGGACGGACGGACAGCGGAGCCTTAGTACTAGGGTCCCGTATTACCCTTTGGGTACGGAACCCTAAAAACGGTATACCTACTTACTTATATCATCATCCTCTGCGTCTTTTCTTGGGGTTGGCTTCCAGTCTCACTAGATGCAACTGAATATAGAAAGAAAGAAAGAAAAAACATTTATTATCATTTATTATAATATCAGTATTTTACACAAAGCAGACCTTCGTACCTAACCCGATTTTTGAGCCATACCGATAGTCATAGGTGACAACCGGGACCGATGCCTTTACATACACTCCGAGTCTCGATGTGTTGAGTCACCCATCCACAGACTAACCGCGGCTGGCGCAGTATAAACCTGTAGATTGGTTGATCAGCGTAGTGATAACTTAGCCACGATAATATAATAAAGCGGATGTACATGTTTCTTTTTTGGTTTGAGCGCCCTATCTTTGGAAATTCTTTTTGGATTCTATTTTTTATGGGTAGTTTCGAGAGTTTGGTGATTCGAGAAGAAATCAAACTACATACCCAAGACTACGTAATTAGCTCCGTGAGGAAACGTTGTGGTGGCAGTGGGAGGGACTTTTATTTTTGTTGACGGTGTTGGAATTGTACTATGCACTATCCACCGCTCCAGGGAGAGTGGTGGGGTGTGTTGGACTCCGCTCTGAAAAGAGCGAGCTACCGACCGGTTGGTTTTAACCAACCTCGGCGTTTCGCGTCACCTCTTTAGTGCTGGGGCTACGGGAGCGCTCGTTGTAGCATTCGTCCTCAGAGGCAGTGGGGTAATTAACCAACTACCTGGTTCTCTTTTGTTTTATAGGGTCGGTAACGCACAAGTCATACCCAAAGCGTCTATAATCTACGGTAACCGCTTATCATCAGCCGGCCGTATGCTTGTTTGCCACCATAGTGGTATAAAAAACGTACTATCCGAACACAAACACAGTAATTTTAATCACAATAACCTACTAGCAATTTTTTTAGAAATGGTTCATCATTCTACCCCCAGTTTAACAAAGCTCGTATGAACAAAGCTTTGAGCAAATTGAGTATCCAATAACGGGTCATAATTGGAGACCGGTTACGGCTTTTGAAATTTGTTTTTATTTCAACAAGGAAAAAATGTTCAAGTTTCAGATTTACAATGTCAGGAAATATGTATAGGTAGGTATACTTAATAAATTAGAAGACGAAAAAGCGACATCTATTCATGATGGACATTCCAAAAGCTTTGGGTTTTTGGAATGTCCACCATGAATCGATACGCGAATATCGATATCGATATCGAAATGCTTTAAGTCTACTTTTATCATGCGTACTGCTGAAATGTAGAATGAGCTTTCCGAGTGGATCTTCTCGAGTGAATCGGTTTCTTTTAGGCAAACTCGTTCGTGGGTTCGTTGGTCAAGCGTAGGCCTATCAAGAATAAAAAAAAACAAATGACACAGAATGACACTATGATTCACGGACATACGACTACACAATGTTTGCATATCCCAGTATAAGCTGACCTCTAAATGTACCGAAAGCCTATACAATGCGAGGTCAGTTTATATTGGACATGAATAGCTCGTTATGTAGCTTTGTGTTCGTGTACGTGTATTGTGATTCACCAATCGTTACTTTAACCCCGCAGAGCAGTGATAGAAAGAAAGAAAGTATAATGTGTGATGGTATTAAAAAAAATTTGGGACGTTTTACACAGCACTATTATAGTCCCAAACTAAGTAGAACTTGTACTATGGGTATACTAGACAATGGATATAATACTTATAAACTTTTTTTTTTTAACTAATATATATTATAAATTTATAAGTTAAAAAAAAGTTATAAGAAACACCCAGACAAACACAAATACTTTATATTCGTCACATAAATATTTGTGTCCTGTAGGAATCGAACCCACGACGTGATGATCAGCAGTCGAACCACTAGACCACAGAGGTCGTCGTCGTCAAGGTACGTAGGTATGTTTAAATCACTTTAGCGTCCTGACCCGAGAACAATCGTTTTTCTATTGTGTCTGTAATATGGTACTCTACGGGTTAAGGGTTTTAGGGTACCTCCTAAAGCACGCCGTGTCTCAAATTAATCACCTTTGTAATGGACCTCCAACCTGACCGTAAGCCTACCTCAACAATCTTACAGGATGTTTAACCTTTTCACTACCCAGCTTACCTCTGACGTAACTATCGTAAATTGTTTAATTAATCTAAATATATATATTTATTTTTATTTCCCCGGCGATAGTGACGTCAGCAATGTTTGCTGACGTAATGAACGGCCTGCTAGCGTATTGTCGGGCTAAACATATTATACCCACATTTCATTATTAAGGCATTAATTTGTTACGCACGCCTTCCCCCAAAAATTACACAGAATATACACACATCAAAAAAAGTTTGCGTTCACTGAAAAATCGAAATCTTTTTTGTTACAGTAGATTATATTATGATTTCTTCTTCTTTTTAGATTCTTTCAAACAGGGTATTTCTAGTTATTTAGAAAAGGAAAAATTGGACCGCGGGCAGGATTCGAACCTGCGTCTTCTGGTTAGGTACACCAGACGCTATGACCACTAAGCTAAGATAGTTACAAGGTAAGGTGGCATCGTTCGACATTTAACTAACTGTAAAGTAAGTTGTGTCGGTTGAAAAGCAAAAACTTGCATTTCAATAGGTGTTACTGACGTCACCATAAAGACATAAATTCAGTATGTGAAGGAAAAAAATTCGACATGACGGGTAGGTGTCGCGGTGGCTTAGTGGTCATAGCGTCTGGTGTACCTAACCAGAAGACGCAGGTTCGAATCCTGCCCGCGGTCCAATTTTTCCTTTTCTAAATAACTTTAAAATCTTAGCATGGAAAATGCCAAAAATATACAAAAAGAGGGTATTTCTATTTAAAGAAAACACACAGCAAATATTTTTTCTTGATAAAGTTCAATTTAAAAAATTATATCAGCTTATGCTAGTGATCGCAAAGTTTTTTGATGTGTGTATAGGTATATAACAATACTAAAATAGCTGTATGTATTAATGAAATAATTGCAACGAGAAATAAGGAAGAATTTGGCTTCTGTAATACAGTTCATACTGGCAATGAATTCGGGGTTCTTACAAATTTTATTAATGGAATAATTTTATGTCAAAGACTTATTATTATTATAAATACTAGCGATCCGTTCCGGCTTCACACAGGTGTAATTAACTGTTAATACATATGTATGAAAAACTTTAAATGTAAAGGTTTAAATCTTCCGAAAAATTGTTCTAAATAATAGTGAAAACAGTATGAAAATCTGTAGCGTAGTTAGTTTAGAAGAAGAAATCGGAGAAACGAAGTGATAATAATAATTTAAATCTTTTTTATTCAACTTTTATTCTATTTTTAAATTTTGTTTTTCTATACTTTTTCCACACTTGAATTTAGTTTTTGCCAGTAAATCATGGGAATTAGGAAATTAAACCCTTATTTTTCAAGTAGTAATAGGGATAAAACCCTGTGTCAAATAAAATTTTAAAAGCGTCGACGGGAAAAGAGTTGCTCGGGGCCTCGTGCATGGCCAAAGTATGTACTGCAAATTTCATTACTGCACTACATAACGAGGTTTGGTTTTTATTACCGGGGTAAAACCTCGTTGCAGTATTTCGGTGGCACTGGCAGGCAATCTGTTCGATATTTAAAAATCATAATTTGACGATTACCTGCCAGTCGTTGGCTTACTTTCATGTAAGGATTTTATCTAGCTTTTTTTTAAATACAGTGATTATTTACCATCGTTGGATGTAAAAAAACCAGCTAGCAACATAATTATCTTAGTTTTACCATTATAAGCTCTTTCCATGACTCGATTTTATTCCAGACATTTAGACGAGCTTTCTCTAATTCACAATACGTTCTAGTATAGTGAAGGTTATTGGAACAATAAATGAAAACGTACCTAATATGAATAATATAGAAATATCTTTTAGGTACATTGAATCCCGGATTAGACCCACTCTCAGCCCAATTACAATTGGCTGATACCCCACCGGTTAGCTGGGATATTTTTATACGTACCCAATAAATCCATTACGCATTTGGCTCGAGTTACACAACGGAGTCGGATTTTGGATTGTAAATGTAGATTAGAGTTTATATGGCCGTGTTTTGCATGTTTGGTATAAATTTGGTGAAGTCACAGATTACCAGTCACTACGTAAAAGTGGAAACATACAGCGTATTGTGGCGTGTCGTGACGCGGCACAATCATAATTTTCGTGCACGGTTTGAGATAAACGAGGCGAATCCCAGACGTTGCGCGTCGCAGTACTGCGATGAACAACGACGGCGACGTATCTTGGGATGTTTTTTTTTCTATAATACTTTGCTTTTGGTAGGTACTTGTCGCTCTTGCCACGGCTTTGACGAATGCCATTTGACGAATCACGGATCCCATGGCCGTGACTATAAGGCAAAGTATAAGGCAAAAAAGGCCGTTGCCCTGCAGTGGGATACAAAAGAGGAGCATGTTTTTTATGCAGCCTAAAGGGCTAAAGACTCTGGTCTTTAACCGGAGCCTTCAGCCAGAACTTTATATACTGATTAACCTAGATATTAACAACTTTAAAGATAATTTATAAAAAATCTAGTGACTTGAGTTATCAAGATTTTGAAATTACTTCGAACATTAAATTTCAACTATTGCTACTTCATTCATTTAATTTTTAGCTGACAATTTTGTTGGTAGAAATTCCAAAAAGCCTGTAAACCAGTTTGTCAAATACCTATATTGGCTAGAAGGTATGATGGGAAAAGACTGTTGGGAAATGACGAGACGTAGAAATGGATTCCCATGTCTTTGAAGTTCTGCCATTAGGTATGCCTATATTCTCCCAAGGGTTAAGAAGATATGTCTAATGTACTCACAGTTCAGAATGTTTAGGTCCAATATAATAGGGAGAGCGCCTATTGCCATTAACCGGGAACAAATTGAAATTCGGAGCTGCTACTGAGAATATCTTAGATAAATCGAATAATATTTTGCTCGTTTTGGAATTCGAATCCAGGTCCTCAAGCGTAGCAGTAGCGGTTAAAATCACTAGGTTAATGAGGCAGTTAGAAGGAAGTTCTGTAATGAATTAAAAACCACGATATCATCAAAGCTGAAAAGTTTGTATTTCAAAAGCATTTAACCCAAAATGCCCTTTGCGGAACGATACAAACGCAGTTATTCAACTTTACTAATAAAATTTTCTAACTATAAAAGTTTTTAACTTAGAATCTTTCCACAAACATTTAAATAGGCAAGTGCAAATCGACTGTCGACTCCGATTTCCATTAAAGTAAAAGAATAAATTTGTGGTAATGGGAGAAAGAGATGGTGCCATTTAACACGTGGAGCGGCATCCCTCTCACACATTATACAAATGATCGCGTTTGAGCCTTGTAAGTTGTAGAGCCGCGATGCAGTGCGAAAGTATTTTCTAGTGTTAACATAGCATTAATGTTTCTTTGTGTCCTTAATATATATTTTAGAGGAAGCCCGTATTCATTTTAAAAAGTAAACATAGATTTATTTATGGCTTTGAATGCATCTAGAACATTTAAGAGAGGTGGGGCATAGTAGGAGTAATTCCATTCAAATTGGAGCTGCCCGATTGGGGAAATACGTCCGCTTTGCAGAAAATTGAAGTGAAATGACACTGCTTTGAGCTGTGTTGTGTTCCTTACGGTGGGCAAGGTTGCCAGTGCTCCGCGAGGAAACGTTGTGTTGGTAGTGAGGGGACTTTGACCCTTATACTGCCAACCCAACATTCCTCTTTCGTCAGGGTCGGCAACACGCAAGTGATACCCTTGATGTTACAGGCGTCTATGGGCTATGGTAACCGCTTACTATAATCATCATCATCATCATCATCATCATCATCAGCCTATATTAGTCCACTGCTGGACGTAGGCCTCTCCTAATGTGCGCCATTTCACCCTGTCCTCTGCTTTTCGCATCCAACTTCTACAGCTTACTATCAGGTGGGCCGTATTTATTATTACTCTTAAATCTAGGTGACATGCAAATTGGTCCTGTAATTAAATTACTTAATTCATATAATAAAATTATGCATGTACAAAGTTAAATGAAAAATAAAAAACCGCTATATTACTATTATAACTATTGAGGGCTCATGGCTAAATAATACTTAAGCTGATTAACTGAACTGCAAGGTTAAGCTGCGTCGGTCAGTCTGTGGATGGGTGACCATTCTTAACACATCGAGACCCCTCCGTGCCTCGAAGAGCACGTAAAGCCGTGGGTTCCGGTTGTCATACACCAATCACAAACATAACCAGTCTATCCTCATTATATCGGTTCCAGAAAATGGGTTGCGGAGGTTTTAACAGTCGTTTCGTGTAAAATACTGATATCCAGCCGCATCTAGTTATACTGGAAGCCGACCCCAATGTAGTTGGGAGAAAGCTAGGAGGTTAGATATTACTATAATTAATATTATCACAAAATTATTGTTACCGTCATAATACACAGAAATCGAAGTCCATAGTCGAAATTTTTTCGAATTTTTTTCCAAACTACTTCTAAAAATTTATTTTTCATAATACTTTCTTCTATTTTAAAATGATAAACATAGTTTGGCTGAGCTACATACAACAGTTTTGATTTTATTTCCTTTAGATTTGAAGATTTATCTTCAAAGTAAATAAAAGTAGCACGTAAACTTTCCTCATTTTTATTTATGTTGATGGTATGCCAAAATGGCCAATAAAACATTACGATCGTATACTAAACTATCATGATACTAGGTACATATATGAAAAGAAAATCCATTCAGATCGGTATATTATTCACATATTTTTTTAAACTTTTTTTCTGTATATGAAATATCACAAAATATTTAAATGAGTGTTAATCACTGATTCAGTAAGTAAGAATATGACTATATTGTGTTACATATTTACTAACAGTTAATAAACTTAATAATGTCAATTTACAATTCGTTAAGATTCATACTGTTCGGAACATTCTCGAACAACATCAGCGGCGGGGGCGGCTCTGCGGGGCGCGGGGGACGAGGAACAATATAAGTACTTGAACCAGGCTAGAGACGTCTTATTTAAAACTTCCCAACCCTTATAGTCCGCTACACATACAAGAAGAATAAAACAATACTAAGTAGATATTGTGGAGGGCGAGGTGTGTTGTCCCTCGCATCTAAAGGGAGGATCCTCCAAACAAGCTGGTATTTTGCCTGGCGGGCCATGGCCCGACGATTCATGATTCATGACTTTCGTTGCGAATGTTAATTGCGCGATTCAGGATTTGTTCGTCGTAGTACCTTTGTTGCACAATAGATATCGCTACAATATGACACAATTATTGAGTTGATAAATTATTGTATAAATCAGTTTATAAAATACGATAAAAACACACTTGTAGACATATTGATTTCTGACATTTACGCGAATATTATACATTGAAATAAAACTACTTTTTACGGATTTTATCGCGTATATTGATATTATTAATCCCGACGTTTCGGACCCTTTACAGTGTCCATGGTCACGGGTAGACTGAGGTGGTGGGCGTCTTGATGATATAATTACTGACAGCTACCCTACATTTTTTTTTTATTGTTACTTGATCAATGACATTTATTACTAATTATTAATTATATATTGTAAAGGGTCCGAAACGTCGGGATTAATAATATCAATATACGCGATAAAATCCGTAAAAAGTAGTTTTATTTCAACACTTGTAGACAGTTCAACAACCCCTATGTCATCGTTAAGTCGGGTGTAAAGCGAGTATGAGTGCAATTGCATTAATTTTCCTCGAACGCTCACAGCACAATGTAGAATACGAGTAGGTACAACAGATAGCGAACGGCTTCGTCTGCATGGGTTTTGTATATCCAATACTACTATAATATTATAAATTTGAAAGTTAGTGAGTATGGATGCATCGATGGATCGATGGACGTTTGTTACTTTTTCACGCTAAAACTGTTTACAGCTTTACAACAACTTTACAGCATTATTATTTATACATCAGAATAACTTAAAGGCTATAATTTCTAACAATTTTGAATTAATTAGTCAAATTACAACGATAATTGAAAATAACTTTTCCACGCGAACGAAGTCGCGGGCATAAGCTTGTAAGTACTTAAAATTTACTAGCGTAACGTATACTTTCTTTATAATAAACATTATAATGTAATGTAGTGTAGGTACCTAGAAATGTATAAAAAACTTGAGAGGTGTCAAGGGACACCCGGATGGAAAGAAGTTCCTTTCATTAAAATTTAATAATTAAAAATAAAAAAACCTGTATACACTCAACAATTCACAACGCGCGAAATTCAAATATTGTCATTCACTCAATAATATTTGAATGCTTGTCAACAATATTTGAATTTCGAAAAAAGTGTCGTGACAACTAAGATTTTTTTCCGTCTAGCCCCCTTTCACAACGCACGATAAGGAACTTCGTTCCAATAATATGACAGAAAAGAGACAAATCCAGAATACGTCGATCGGGATTCAAACCTGCGTCCGTTCGGCTAGTGTTGTAGTACTTAGTCCAGTAATGCTCTAACAGTTTTGCCATTAGTTGACTAAACTGTTCGGACTATTACTACTACTACAGAATGGGCCACAAGTTTCCAGTATTAGCTGACCTCGGATTGTATAGGCTTTTCGTACACGTAGAGGTCATACTTTAAATTTATGATATGTTTAGGTCCCATGTAATAGGGGGCCAGCCATTGACAGGGAACAGACTTGACTTATTTACACTTCAGATTTATAAATACACATACTGGCAACTAATAAAGTCCAATCACAACTCAGTGGACGTAAGCTAAATATGTCTGTAGCCTTTATTCACTTCAAATTTAGAATGTCAACTCCAGCACCACAGCCCAGCAAATTA
The DNA here is from genome assembly GCA_964056405.1 of Acronicta alni. Taxonomy (NCBI): domain Eukaryota; kingdom Metazoa; phylum Arthropoda; class Insecta; order Lepidoptera; family Noctuidae; genus Acronicta; species Acronicta alni. The sequence goes on along the minus strand of OZ043927.1, from coordinate 5,564,854 downwards.
CTTCAGCGTCCCCAGTCCGAAAGTTAATCGGATTTAAGCCCCTAATCACACCACGCCGAGTGGTTTTCACTATACAAACATGGCGTTTGACAAGAATTACGGCTCTAAGCTATTAAGTTCATTAGTTGGAAATGAAGTAGCGTTGATGTTGACAATTAGTTGAAAATTGAATAAAACAAAATGCAATAAAACTTTTTGGTTAAGTGGTCGTGGTTGGTAGGCTGGGCAATTTTTGGTGTTTTTTTTTATACTATTAAGGTGGCAAACGAGCATACGGCCCACCTGACGGTAAGCGGTTACCGTAGCCTATAGAAGCTTGTACTAGAGGTATCTCTTGCACGTTGCCGACTCTGTTAAACGAAAGAGGAATAGTTGGGTTGGCAGCATAAGGGTCAAAGTCCTCCGACTGCCGACACAACGTTTCCTCACGGAGCACTGGTAGCCTTGCTCACCGTAAGGAACACAACACTGCTCAAAGCAATGTCATTTCACTTCGATTTTCTGCAAGGCGTACTTCCCCAGTTGGGCAGCTCCAATTTGAGTGGAATTATCCCACTGCCCTACTTCTCTTTAGAGTGTGATGTCCTGGGTTTGATTTCCAGGTCGAGTTTTTCTATAGGTGTCAATTACACCAAGAGTTTTTATTTTTTATATAACTTTTTTGGAAAGAAAACTAGCGTAGATATAAACATTTTTTTCTCATCGTGACGACTAAGACGTAGAATGTGGATGAAAAAGGCGACATCACAGACAGTAGTCTCGGTAGCTTAATGGGTAAATTGCAACATCGAATCCTGCCTAACAATTTTTCTTTCGGTAAAATGTATAGCTTTAAAATACGTGTTTAAGTGAGACATTTCAGAAAGTAATTATGAGATATTATTCATATAGCTCATGCTTTCTGTGCTAATGGACCAAACAAAGTTAGCATCGCTCCCAAATCCATTTGCAGAGCATTTGGGTTTTCGTATTAACATCCATTGTATTCACATTAGGTGTTTGCATTATAATACATGTTTCATGTATATTATTGTGTGCATCGTTACGGTAGATAACCCGGTGAACTTCGTATCACTTTGAATGAAATAAAAAAACGATCAAACATTATTTTGAAATATTTCATTATAACTTTAGATCAGCGATTATGAATCCTGGTTAATCTGAATCGTCTTCGGTACATTTTTTGATAAGTTTATAAATGAAAATTGCGTGTAATTCAAATGCTTTTATTTTTATTTATATATTGTTTTTTTTTTTTTTAATTCAAATTCAAAATTCAAATTCAAATTCTTTATTTGCATAAAACATGGTATAAAAAGTTTATTTGATAAACATCTGTACAAATAATTACAATTTTGAAATCTGCCTATGAAATATGAAAGATTTCATTCCAAAAAAATATGTAGTTTATCAATAAGCTTTATAATTATTAAATATAAAGCTTTTAGACAATCTACGAACTTTCGTACGCTTTCAAAGTGAAATAACACTGCTTTGAGCTGTTTTGTGTTCCTAACGGTGACCAAGTTTGCCAATGTTCTGCGAGGAAAGGTTGTATTGGCAGTGACGGGACTTTGACCCTTATACTGTCCACCGAACTTTTACTCTTTCGTTTTAGTGTTGCAAGCGTCTATAGGCTACGGAAACAGCTTTCCATCAGCAGGGCCGTATGCTTGATTGCCACGTTAGTAGTATAAAAAATAATCACATTTATTATTTTATTTTTCTCTTGCGTAATTATATAAATACGGCTAAGTGAAGCTGGCTTTCCGAAACGCAAACATGCATCATTTGGTCTGATTTTGTCAACTAACCAAATCAAAATGTGTACATGAGGCAGACCACGCTTTTGCTATTCCACGGAGCACAAACATAAACACGTTGCTTTACAATACCTAAAATTCTTATGAGATTTAATTTTTTGTTTTAAATCTCTGGCAGTTATGTCATGTCTATTAGATCAGCGGGTGTTTGGTTGTGTAGCGGTTCCTTTTTGATTTCAATCCATCGGATCGTTAGTAGTTGGGAAATAGGTACGCATATAAGGCTGAACTGGTTGTTAGGCTTTTCGGGCAGCTGATATTTCATATTCACGCAGCGCCAACGTTTTCAATTCAGTCAAACAAAGGCACGTAAATTAAATCATATTTTCTCTATTTTTTCAGCATTCAATTTTCAAAATGTCAAGAGTTATCGATGCGTAGGTACGACATGAAATTGTTTAAAATAAAATATGAACGGCGATTGGTTGAAATAATATAATTTTTATTCAAATTAGAGTGGTCTCTCCACTTTGTTTAAAATCAGACTTTCATATAAAATTAAAATTTGTTTATATTGTTTTTAAATTGTCTGTCTTTTGTGATCAATTTAGTTAGTTTGTTTAGGACCTCAAACAAGATAAGTAATGATAAGTAAAGATATTATTTAATTAATATAGTAATTTTGTCGCCAAAGAGGCGACTTCCATATAGTTAGTAAGTTTTTATATTATTGAAATGTTTTATTGTTATTTATATGGAAAAATAAAGGCTTTTTTATTTTTTTATTTTATAGTAATTTTGTATACCTACTTACGTGGAATTTATATTAACAAAATTGCGTAGCTGCAACATATTTTTGAACAGAAATTATATTTTAACGACAAGAAAACCGATGCATTTTGTTCAGAACAAAATTTATATGCGTCCATCTCGGAACTTACTTTATCAAAATAAAAAGAATTAAGAATGTCATACTTTTTTAAAATCGGTTAATATCTTTCTTTAACTCACGCTTTTCTTGAAATCCCAAACCAACAATATAATAATTCAAAAAACCGTTTAAAAAATGCAATAAATGTTTCATAAGATACGTAAACAAACAATTTCCTTCGCCAATGGTACAATTAACACCAAAAGGCCCGCTGAGGCCAACTCGCCCCGGTTTCAATTAGAGTCGCATGTCGACCGTTACCGCGACACGACCCATATGCAACTACAAACACACACAAACACACACATTCAAATACTTCGCATATGTTGCAGTTCGATGTTTTGAGGGTCAACATCGTCTAAAACTTTTCCTAACCATATTGGGGTTGGCTTCCAGTTCAACCAGATTCGGCAAAATATCTGTAAGTATTTTACTCGAAACAACTGGCTTCAGACCTCTGCTATCCAATTCCTGGGTATTGTTTTTTTAAGAGCTAGCGCTAAGGAACCAGCCTTGTGTGGCAGGACTTTACAAATATATGTACTCAAAGTACACCCATCAAATCCGATAGCCTAAGATAAGCTTTTGTTTTGCTTCAGACGTGTTTTTAAATGTTGGGTGCATTTAAAAACACGTCTGAATACGATATGGGAAAAAAATCTAGAGTGGGGCAGATTTACAAGCTTGTTAACTGAATGGAGAATGATATGGACTTAAATTCAGCTATCGTATTGTCACAAGCTAGCTTCAGGTAATATTTTTTTTATGCAGTAGGTAGTAAACAAATTAGCCGTACTATAAAGCTTTGTGGACTGGACAGAGACGATTTATATTTTCCATTTAAGTAATAAAATATGAATCGATTCCGGACGAATTGCTTCATAGCCCCCTGACCGCGTTTGAATTTTATTTTCACAAAATTTATAAATTCAATTCCGGGACTGCTACTGCTTAATTTCCGAACGTTAAAACAAACTTTTATTGGATTGTTCCATTTTCAACCCGTTCAATTTTCTTAAGAGCATTTAATATCTGAATCAATTTAATTTCCAATTATAACAATTTGTTCTGAATTTTGTAATGAAACCAGAGTTTATTTTTGTTTGAAGATTGGCGTTACAGTTCTGCAAGATATTCTATTGATAACATACCACGAATGCATTCTTCGAAGGGTTAGGCAGAGGTGTAGGTACATACCAATATACTCCCATAGTTCGCTGGTATGTTTAAGTCCCTTGCAATAGAGGGCGACCCTATTGCCATTAACCGGGCACAAATCCAAACTACGAACTGCTACCGAATTTTGTAAACAAACCCAATACTTTGTTCGGCAAAGGAATTGAACTCGGGACTTCGAGCGTAGCAGTCGCACCACCACTAGACTAACAAGGCAGTTCTCTTGTATTATATTAATAATTCACAATAATTACATTTAAGGGCGTTTAGTTTTGTAGGTTGCATCAATGAGACATCAAACTGAACCACGTTGACAGGTGGTTTAACCCTAACAGTGCGATGGTCGTAATATGGTCAGTTTCAATTAAAACCATTAGGAGCGTAGATCGTGTTGCAATTACGACCCTGATGCACCGTTCAAAAATTTTAAAAATTAAAAAAAAATAAAAAAAATTAAATGTTTAATATTCCAATTGTGGATGCTTGTGGTTAATGCAATATGAATTTAAAAAATACTTTTAAACTAGCTTCTGCTTGCGACTTCGTCCGCGTGGAAAAGCTACTTTTAATTAGCCTATATGTTATTCTGATGTATAAATAATAATACTGTAAAGTTTCATCAAAATCCGTTCAGTAGTTTTAACGTGAAAGAGTAACAAACATACACACTCACAAACTTTCGCCTTCATAATATTGGTGTCATTAGGATTGATTTTGAAATTGGAATAATTTAATAGAAATTCAAATTAATTCAATGTCGAAACACTTGATTGAACTTGAATTGTTGCACACTTGAATGACATTCAAAAAGTGTAAAAAACAGAAGTACACATTTTGAGTTATCTCAATATAAACACAGAATTATTATGTTCTCAGTTTAGTAAATACAGAGAATAAAATGTCTCTGATAAATTGGTCATTATATTGAACAACATTGACCCTTATTGAGGTGGTTGCAATGCGGTCAGTTTCAATTAGAGGCTTATGGGAGCGTAAATAGAGTAGTACCACATGCACTATTATGTTTAAATATGCCTGGGTTATTTGTTTTGAGAATTAACAAAAATGTTTGAACGGCTTAAAAAAGATCAACGTTGCTTTTGTGGCTAATGCAATATTAACTTACAATGATTTCGACTGAACTTTCTAATCAACTAAAGTTTAGGGCTTAGAACATATGTATTCTTACATTAAACACAAAATTAACATATGTTCACTAGTTTACAGCTACCCAAACAGACAAGAATTCCAAAAATAACTTTTTCAGGTTCAAGGAGTATAGATACTCTATGTAACCTAGTTGTTTTTTTTTTATATATTAAATAGGCACGGTAATAATTAATGTAATAATAGGTACCTACAGATTATATTTATAGATTCTTATAACAAGATTGTTTTGATTAGAAAAATAAACTCCACAAGACCAATAAAAATAAAAACGCTTAGGTACAATATAGTTAGTATTAAGGTTTAAACCGCCACGAGGAAAAAAGCCGTTGTTAAGGCAATTACAAAGTAAACTCTTTCCTTTTCCCTGTAAATGCGACAATCTATAAATGGTAGAAAAACTAAATAAAAGCTTAACAGACAGAATGGAACAATTAGCCAGTCGTTTAAAAGACTGCAATAATAATTAGCAGTTACAAACAAGACTGTTTGAACTGAGGACTTTTGTTTTTCTAGTTTACTTACTGCTCCATTGAGCATATGAAAGAAAATACTGCTCTATGCAGAATGGAAGAATCAAATAAGAAATGCAAGTTGACTTTGTCTCGTAGGCGACCAAGATTAAAGTTTTGATCTATTGCAACGATATAAAAACACTATATCATAATAATTAGTCTAGTAGGTACCCATAGTACAAGCTCTGCTTAGTTTGGGACTAGACGGTGCTGTGTAAAATTGTCTAAGAATAGTAGGCATGCTGTAGAGTTCTTTTTTTATACCACTAAGGTGGCAAACAAACATACGGCTCACTTGTTGGTAAGCGGTTACCGTAGCCTATAGATGTAACACCAGGGGTATCACTTCATCATTAACCTATATACTGTCCCACTGCTGGGCACGGGTCTCCTCTCATATTGAGAGGGATTAGGCTATAGTCCACCACGCTGGCCTAGTGTGGGTGGGCAGACATCACAAACCGTCGAGAAAAATCTCTAAGGTATGCAGGTTTCCTCACGATGTTTTCCTTCACCGTTTAAGCTAGTGATAATTAATTATTAATACGCACATGAATTCGAAAAGTCAGAGGTGCGTGCCTTGGGTTAGAAATCGAGACCTTCGACTTGGCAGTACAATGGTCATACCACTAGGCTATCACTGCTGCTATCACTAGACTATCACTTGCGCGTTGCCAACTCTGTTAAACGACAGAGACGGAGAATTAGTTCAGCTGTTTAGAAATGAAAACGTAACAAAAAAACAGAGTGAGTTACTTTCTCATTTATAACATAAAGTATGGACTACCTGTGCCACATCGAGGGAGGTAGGTAGTTAGATAAAATACGTCAATCTTCATAAACTAACGTACAGAGGCCAGCACATCAAGCTACCACAAACTGTCAAATTTCTTCGATTGATTTTCAACTTTAATGCAAATGAATAAGGTTCATATTCAATTGTGAAAATTTGACAGTTTTGGATAGCTTGACCGGCTGGCGTCTGTACATTGATTTACACTTCAATTGTTTTCAGAATTAATATTACGTCATCAATACGTAGTTATGTACTCTGACGTCATACTTTGCTTACAATCGTCAGAGAATTGAGTGTTAGCAGATTCAGTATCGATTAATGGTTTGTTTACTGCAGTTGACGGCTCGGTTTTATGCGAAGCGTTCTTCGTCACGTTTGTTTACATTTTTTACGCGAAAGAGTTGTGTCATCTCCTATAAATATATTTGGAATAGCTTAGTCACTGCTTTATGCTAAAGCCCAAACTTTTGGATCTATTAACTGGGATATTGTTCCCGAATGAAGGAAACTGTAAAATGAAAAAATCCAGGTTATTTATTTTCTGGCTGAATTAGCGTTTTTTCATTTAAAGTAGGTATACTTTTTACGCGTTTTTTTATGTTTAATACATTAAGTATTTTAAAAAGTGCAATACGAAGTAACATTATTACACACTTACCACAAACATCATCCATTGAAGTCAATATTATTTTCAAGACTTCGACTTTGATATCGGTAAAGTAAACAATGAAATAAGTATTACGCATGCGGTTATAAGCGGACGATCAACGGTTTCAAGTACGATTTCGAGAACGGTTTCGAGAAAAAAGCAGTAATAATTTTTGAAATACAAATATCTTTCCTCTGTCTACGATAAAAATGCACACCAGATTCATCATAATTACATGCAATTTATTTGCAGTAGTTACCTACCTATTTATATCCATTACAACAACACTACAGAAGCGAAAAAATTAATCAATCAGAAGTCAATCATTTGAAATTAGAATTATAATTTTCAGCCAGAACAAAAAGAAAAGAGTTATTCTCTTGTCCCTTTTTTATGTATCCATGCTTTGTTTCTAGGTATATTATAAACATTAATAAATAAGCACTGTATTTCTCACTTGTGCAGCAGAATAAAAGTTTATTTCATTTTTCTGTTTTACATTATTACGAAGAACATGAAATGCAATGCACTATTATCACTATTACCTACAAATGGCAGTCATAAAATGGCGAGCTGACCTTTACTTTTAAATCGTAAGGTTGTGATTCCTTCAGCAATGTAAACAAGAACAAATCGTTCATACCGTCCCACTTTCATAAGAAAGTGTTTGCAATGCGATTACTATCTTGATGGTATTTACGCTGGCCACATATTCGAACGATTTGTTTTCGAGCAAATTATGCATTTCAGCTGTTTCGATACCGCGCGTTTTTTGTGTAATATTACGTAAATAGAATTGAGTGTTTTTAATTAATGTTTGATGTTACATACATACGTACACTCACACCTTTTTCACATGGGGGTAGGCAGAAACTAAAGAACGCCACTTGCTACGATTCTTGCATACTTTTTTCGCTTCGTCTACATTCATACAAGTCATACACACACGCCGGTTGAGATTACTACGCACCTGACCTTTTTGAACAACCCCACCAATAAGGTCGGTGTCTTTCTAGGGCATCCCCTCTCGGCGGTTCCACTGATATTCGCCATATAAATCCCTTTTGTTAGTCGCCCTTCATCGTTTCTCTCGACATGCCCAAACCATCTCGGTATATTCTTCTCAATTCTCGTCACTACATCGTCTTTTAAACCGCTACGTTGCGCGTTGCCTTATCACACTATTTCTCTTTCCATCATTCCGAGTTACACCGCACATACTTCGCGTAATTATGTTTTGATGAGGGTTTTTGTTTTGATGTTTAACAATCTAAAGATGACTTCGAAGTCTCAGATTATTTTTGGAGTGAGGGTATCCTCAAAATTAGTCTGTTGTCTGCAGCGCTGGATCTAGAATTTTTTCGAGGCGGGCATATAGATAAAAATGTCGCCCCCGTCTGTATATGTTTTATATGTAGGTAGACTGCCTCATTAGTCTATTGGTCCTAAGCGCGACTGCTACGCTAGAGGTCCTGGGTTTGATCCCCAGGTCGAGCAAAGTGTTATTGGGTTTTTCTATGAAATTATCCGTAGCAGGTCGGAGTTTAAATTTGTGCCCGGTTAATAGCAATAGGCTCGCCCCCCCATTACACATGGGTCCTAAACATACCGGCGAAATGTGGGTGTAAATTGGTATATATGTATGTTGACCTATGTCTAGTAACTAAAAATAATGCATGTTCTTAAAGTACTGGACATCAGCTGTCCCAGGGGTCAAAGTTGCGTTGATGATGAGTGATGACAAGTGTATTTCTCTGCCAAAAAGAATTAGTCAGTAGATTTCCTTACTATGGATAGGATTTTGACATAACGTCCATACAAGTAATGTCAAAATCTACCGACGGATTTGATATTGAGAACGGCCGTTAGTCATCAGCACAAAGCCCTATCTTCTGTTGTCCTGATTATTTGTGAAATGAAATATCATGAGTCAATTTGGGAAAAATATCATATAAAATAAGCCTCCAACTCATTTGATGTCTCATAAAATAAGCTAAATTTAACAATGTCGTCGGTCACACGTTAAAAACTGTTTTAAAATACTTACTTTAAAACCATATAAGTATAGATAGACTTTTATTTATTTATTTTACTTATAATAAAGACAGATAAATTAAGTATGTAGGATATGAGTACTAGAAATGTTCAGGAGGATGTATTCAGTCTCTGGTGAATGCACGGGATTACGGTGTCCAACAGGAGGTACCTGTTGGTCTCCAAATTGTACACAAACCTGGAAATATAATAATATATAATGATCATAAAAATACAAGTGGTCTGTACACGGCACAACAGATAACTGGCGACCCCCACGTCGCCTCATTGCTTACATAAGTACTATAGTTACATAGGTACATGTGTAACACGTCGGTATGTATATTTGTGTGCATGTATTATACACCAAGTATTTTAAAAAAGAGCGAATAAACGCTGTCTTTTTATTCACCCTGCAACTAAAAAAATTGCCTAGTGTTCTCGGCGAAGCATTAATTCCGGAATTGGATCTACAGTCCAACGATGTAAGTTTTTTTTTTCGTGCATTGGACTTTTTCCCGAGGGACTGCCATCACGGATTTCAGTGCCAAGCTCCGGGCGAAAGTTAGTGTTAATTAAAATATAGTAAGAGAATAAAAAAAAACGTTTACTTTGCGAAATAGAACCGTGTTGCATTCCACCTAAAATAATGCGGATTTTACAGAGCGTGCATCTTTTCTTTTGACACAATTTTTTTTTTCTTTGGAACTTGGCTTGTTTCCAAATAATGCGGAAGAAAGATACGTGTAAACTTTTGGGTCACGTGTAGTGGTATCATCGTGGTTCTAGCCCTTTCCCAACTATTTAGGGTCGGCTTCCAGGCTAACCAGATTCGGCTGAATATCTGATATTATATATCAGATATATCGCCAAGTCGAGTGCGAAGCAAACACTGCCGTACCATTTCGCCGCATTTTCAGGCCCCTATTTGAGAACATCTGGATAAGTCAACGGCCAAGTCACACAACATTAACTATAAATAATAAAGAAATCGCAGTAAGGAACCTTGGCACGACTTTGTCTAGATTTCATTACTTTTTAGAGATAAACAAGCAGCTCCATCGAGACTTGGCTAGTTTTTTACAGAATGTTTTTGATGGGATTTAGTATTTTACACGAAGTGACTGCCATCAGACCTCTGCAACCCAACTTCAGTGTAATATCAATATCCTGAGGATAGACTGGTTGTCAGGGTTTTTGATCGTCTGACTACCACTAACGATTGTCATAGGTGTTCGCATGGCAACCGGGAACGATAGTTTGACGTCCTCTCTGATGGAGGAGAATGCCTCTCGATGTGTTAATAATGGTCACCCATCACAGACTGGCTGCGGTTAGTGCAGCTTAACCTTGCAGATCGGTTGATCAGCTTAGATATAACTTAGAAAAAGAAAAGTCTGAGGTGCATGCCTAGGATTCCAACTCGAGACTTTTTATTCCAATGGTCTTATCACTTGGCTATCACAGCTTTTTATTGTAATTACATGAAAAACTTCACAAAAAGCAGTGATAGTCTAGTGGTATATACTATTGGACTGTTAAGTCGAAGGTCTCGAGTTCGAACCCAAGGCACGCACCTCTGACTTTTCGAATTCATGTGCGTATTCATAATTAATTATCACTCGGTGAAGGAAAACATCGTGAGGAAACCTGCTCACCTTAGAGATTTTTCTCAAGTTTGTGAAGTCTGCCAACCTGCACTAGGCCAGCGTGGTGGACTATAGCTTAATCCCTCTCAATATGAGAGGAGACTCGCGCCCAGCAGTGGGACAGTATACGATGAACATGAAAAACAAGCATACGGGATGCCTGATAGTCCTCGGCAGCCACTACCTATAGACTCTAGCAACACCAGTAGTATTGCGAGTAGTACCTCACGCGTTAATCTTGAGACCTCATTTGTTCAAGTCTCATTTATACCCAGTAATTTCACTGCTTACATTGCCCTTCAAACTGTAACACAATAAATAATGTTAGCACATTACTGCTTCGTGGCATACGAACACCATTGACTATCGCTAGTGGCAGTCAGAAGCCGTAAAAGCCTGTCAACCATTCTATCCTCAGGGTATTGGTATTACCAAAAATTTGGGTTGCGGTCTGATGGCAGCCGCTTCGTGTAAAATACTGATATTCAGCCGCATTTGGTTGGACTGGAGGACCCCAATATAGTTGGAAAAAGGCTCGGAAAAAGAAGAATTGGTACTACCCCAGAAGAATTCTGTAACATACAGACAGTAGACCCTTAAATTTTTTACATTTTCCCAACGTAAGAAAGATTATAAGGGAGTGAGTACACAAACCGCTGCGTCAGCTTAACTTGCCTAAACCTTGTAAACAAAGTTAATTAGGCTGGTGCTCGACTGCGAGTGTTCTTAAGCCTTAAAACGAAAGTAACTTATAACAGGATTATATAAGACATAAACGTAATTATGTATATTTCTTAAGCAACGAACGTCTAGAAAAATCTAAAAAGGTATGGAATCTGGATAATTAAATTCGACGGAGGACTTTTTTATGAAAAATTTGTCAAAGCGATGTTTAAACTGTTTAGTCGTGGAGAAATGTATTACGAATCTCTTAGCTCCAGCCAGTACAGAGAAGAGGAAAGAAAAAGGGAAATAAAAACATTATGGTGTGGTTTTATTTTACGAAAAAAAAACGGAGGAAGTTCTCAAGACAACGCGTATATATTTTTTTATGTATGACTACGCATAACTTTTTACAGAGTAGTCCGGTTTTGATAATTCATTTTTTATTGGAAGGGGAGTAAATAAGAAAATACATAAATGCGAGAATAATAATCAAAAAAATATTTCTCTGGTTTCTTTCTCTGGGGCCCTGACCACCGATAGTTTGAACCCTGCTCCCGATACCGGTCGGTTTCTATTTTTAAATGTTTTTATAATTATGTTTATAGACTTGTCAAAATATTTAAAAATAACAAAAATATGTTTAAATATAAATAAAGGGAATAAATAATAAAATTATTAATAAAGTAATATTTTAATATAAAATAATAAATCTATACATATTATATGCAGTGACAGCCTAGTGGTATGACCATTGGACTGCCAAGTCGAAGGTCTCCAGTTCGAACCCAAGGCACGCACCTCTGACTTTTCGAATTCATGTGCGTATTAATAATTAATTATCACTCGCTTAAACGGTGAAGGAAAAACATCGTGAGGAAACCTGCATACCTTAGAGAATTTTCTCGACGGTTTGTGAAGTCTGCCAACCCGCACTAGGCCAGCGTGGTGGACTATAGCCTAATCCCTCTCAATATGAGAGGAGACCCGTGCCCAGCAGTGGGACAGTATATGGGTTGATGATGATGATGATGATGATGATGATACATATTATAAAATAAAGTCACTTCCCGCTATCTGTCGCTCCGCACTCTGAGATCTTTTAACTACTCAACGGATTTTTATTGCGGTTTTTACTACCGTTTAGATAATTTCTCCGGAAGGTTTATTTTATTTATTTATACAGGTTGTTAGAAAACTACCCGTAAAGCCGAAAGGAGGTTAAATGGGGCCTTATAACGAGTCCATTCACAATATTTAAGAACCATAATAACGCTGTATAACATACCCCAAAAAAAGGAAAACAACAACATATATGAAAGAAAAATTGAAAAACTATTAAAGTAGACAATTATTAGGTAAAATAGGTACGTAGGCCTTTCTGTTAAATAATCTGGTTCCCTGACATGACAGCTGACAAAATTTTTGGCTTTGATAATTAATTATATTTTTTACGGGGTATTTTGTAACATATTGTATATACTTTATTGTACACCAAGTAACTAAGTAATATACAGACATACATTTTGTATTTGAAGACTTACAATGGGCGGCCTTATCTCTGTCTGCGATTTCTTTCGATTGAATAAAAATAAAAAACATGTTTTTAGGTATGATACATGCATAATATTAGTTCATTGCACCCTGAAGCCGAGTGCGAAGCCGGGGCGGGTCGCTAGTATATTAATAAAAGTAAATAATTATGCCGTGTCATGCTAGACAGTATTTTAACATTTTTAAATCGATGAAACATTGCCGTCGTGAATATTATTAGATAGGTACACGATGAGTAAAATTATGATTTATTAATGCACGCGTCATTTAGCCTTTTTAACGCGTTTCTATTTGATTAATAATGTAAACAAGAATGGGGTAAACAAGAATGGGGTAAACAAGAATGAGATAAACAAGAATGGGGTAAAAAGGAATGGGGTTAACAAGAACTGCCTTGTTGACTGCTACGATAGATGAACTTTGTTCGATTCCTAGGTCCAGCAGTGTTATTGGGTTTTTCTATGAAATTCGCGCGTAGCATCCCGGAGTTTGGATTAGTGCCCGTTTTTTATCATGGATGTGTTTACCACTTGACCACAGTATCACCTGGTAAGTGTAAATGTGGTCTAAGATAGAAAGCGGTTACCCAAAGATGGTAATAGGCTCGCTCCTAAGTATCCCTGCGTACTGTGGGTGTACAACTCTGGCTAACCTTTCGGGAGTTTAAGGTAAGATCTTATTAGTAGAGCAGATTCTACTGCGAACTTTTAGGCATTCACTTTGCCCCAGTGAGGCGGCTTGGTGGGGCAAAGTACCTAATACCTTTAGTCCCATGTAAGAGACAAATTAAATTAATTTTGTTTCTCTTAAGTTTTGTTTGCCCTTTCCTTCCGTCACTACGCATTCAAGTAAACATAAATCCTACAAATAAATTATTACTATTATGTAAATACAAATTATAATCAAACATCAAGTCCTCCGTTCACTAATATTAATCGCTTGCCAACACTGAACGATAAATCAGTTCACACATCACAACATTATATACGAGTAGCTACTAAGTAGTACAAATTGTCTAATAGAATACAATCACTGTGATCGTTAATATTTCACCATGTGATTTGGAACCGTGAACAGGTTCATTTATTTCATGACAGCTATTTGTATTCCTTGTGTTGCCAAATCGGTTCCTGAAATACTTTAGTGACGGATAAATAGTTTCATATAAGCAACGCTATAATACTACTATAAACAAGAGAGAGAGAAGATTCATTAAAACAGTATTCTCTTAGTATTCGTATTATAATATAAGTCAATAAAATGTACCGCAGTTTTTAAGTTGGAGCATATGCTTTAGAACAGTGATACCAACATTTAAAATCTAATGAGTAGTTTTTGTGCCAACCCCTAATCTTTTATATCATATTTTTGGGTTTCGTTTTTTTTTAAATCACATTTTTGGGTTTAGTGACATTTATATACTCTAATCCACTTGTTTTTTAATATCTTAAATGTATAAACAAAACTTTTTATCAGTTTTATAACAGTAGATAAAGCTTGTTTTTCACATACCTATATAAGTTAATACAGCTTGCTTTTCCAAGCAAACTGAAAGAGCTTTCTCAGCATAAAATACAGAGATTATTATATAAACTCGAAAATGTACAAACACTCTAAGCTCGACTAGGTCAAATAAAAAGCTTTGAAAAATATAAATAATAAAGAGCTCCAATTTAAACTGAGTAAATTGACTCAGTTTTGCAGAGGTACTTATCTTTTGTTTATGAGCAATCAGGTTGGATTAGAAAAGAAATGATTTACGAAAACAACCCAATAATTAATACCCTATAAGGTACACAGGCCAGCACATCAGTAGTATAGCACCTAGTCCCAAACGAGGGAATGCTAGACAATGGATGTAATATTTTTTTTGTAAATAAACACTTATAACATTAAAAAGAAATCTTTTTATTCATATTATTAAAAAGTTTTTCTTTATTTATAATAAAAAGTTTTTATTTGATTTTATTTGCGCCTTCAGTATCACTGCGACCGTACTTCGGTCTATTGTGATCGCAACTCGATGAATTACAATTCACCGTTAAACCCTGCAGCTACTATAAAGTGCACGATTTGCTTTATATTACAGGAAGTTCCGAGTTCCGAGTTTCTTTATTTCATTCGGGTTTACGATGTGTTTCTCTAATAAAAAAAATGCAAAGACATATAATATTCCTTCATAAGCCTTTTAAATGCTGACAGTATATTTTCGAGTTTCAGTTTCAATGCTGATACTAAAAATAACTGTCCCTTATGGAAGCATAACTGTGACGTCACATATTTATAGCAAATACAGTGAACACCGTTTCAATGTAATTAAACAGCATAACCTTACCCTTATCGTGGCATCGGACATGCGTCGTGTATTTGCATAGCGCGACCATCAGGCCCGGTGGCATGTAAGGCCAGTTTAATCAACGGTTAACATTACCTACCTATGAGGTCTCTTGGGCCTATGTTTTATGATACTGTGACGACAAAGGCTTTAATTTATTGTTGGGTGACACAGTGTTTTGTTAGTTGGCAAATTACTTGACATTGACATCACGATTATATCCCCAAAAGGTTATAAAAAGAGGTTCGCTATAATTGTATTCGTGTGTTTTTAGGTCCCGTATAAAAGAGGACGAATTTATTTCCATTAAAACATAACATACAATCGCGCGAAGGGTTAGGCAGAAGTGTACCAAAGTTGTTCACCGGTATGTTTAGGTTCCATGTAATAGGGGGCGAGCCTATTGTCATTAACCAGGCATCAATCCAATTGTAGAACTACAGAACTACTGGGTATTAGCCCTGGATTTACACCTACATTTTTTTTTCTATATTAGGTGACCTGACTTTGCGATATTTTTTTTTAACATGGACTTATATTTGAATGTTTTCGTTCCAGGTACTTAATATCCGCTAAATCCAGTGGAATCATAAGAAGTTTAATCACAATAGGGGAGTTCAAGAAAATATAAGGTAAATCTAATTCGCTTCCAAGTATAATAATTCCGAGATTAATATTATTATGATCTCGTTAGCTTAGATTGCGTACCGCCATCCGATGTACGGCACCAGAGGACGCAGTTTGAATCCCTACCTTTTTTTTTAATATAGTACGGAAATCATCATGGATCCTCCGCCACCCGGAGAGGTGGCAGGTTATATCGAACTCGTCCCAACTAAAAACCGCACTTGCCTTCACCTGCCTTATGGTCATGGCCATGGGATCCGCGTAATTCGCCACGACCATGACAGTTGAATCCCTACCTGAGGTTGAATTTTTTTTATGTAGGTACTAAAGTCCCATTGCTGGGCAAAGGTCTCCTCTCAAAATCTGCAGACTTCACACACAGTCCAGAAAATCTCATAAGCATGCAAGTTTCCTCAAGATTTTTTCCTTCACCGCAAGTGATAAGTAATTATTAATATTTTTTGTTTTATTATTTTGAAAAGTCAGAGGTAATCGTATTGGATTCGAACTGGAGTCTTTAAAAATCACTGCATTAAAAAAAAAAAAAATTAAACGTATAATGCCAAACACAATAAAAAAAAAATATCTAAGATTAAGTTCCTTAATTCATGCAATTAAATATTAACTATTCTATTGGATTTGAAAAATTATGAAAAGTGTAAAATAACACAATAACGCTATGATAATTTCATACTCAACTATTCATAAATGTAAGCTTTATAAGTTCTACAGCACAAACAAAAATTATTAACCGACATTCCATAGAAACCCCACTTCTAAAGAAACAAAAGCGTGATCCACATAAGATATTTATACATAATACCTCGATAATTACATCGTGTTATCGATAAACTATGTTTCTAGGAAAAAATGCTTACACATTTTTACGTCCGTGTGTATCATTCGTTTACTCGCGTGATCAGGGGTTATGCATCTTTGATGCACGACCACGCTGAGCTTTCAAATGTTTTATTATTTTTAGGCCACCTTGTAGAAGTCACACTATACCTATATAGTGCAATAGGTCGAGTTTATTGATTCGTTCGAAAATACTCACATACAGATAGTGACCCAATTTTGTTGGTTTTACCTTACGATTAAATGTGCCGCCGGCCTTATTTGAGTAATTGGATCTTTTTAGAGGTGTGTTTTTATTTTTGTTTACCGGTTAATGTTTATAATGGATTATTACATTAGCGAACTATTTTTGGGGTAATGGTTTGAGTAGGAAATTTGTGTTACTGTCTTTAGAGTGAGGTACATTATATCATGCGGGAATCATTGGTAATTAACGTGCCGATGAACTCGCTAGAGTGGGCCCGGAGTACGCAGCAGGGACCCGAGCCCTTCTGTGGAATACCAAAAACTCTTGCGCTTAGAGCCTATACTGGACCCTGCAGGACACGCGAACCTTCCAGAGTTGTGAGGAGGGTAAAGAAACGCCATTTGACCTCCTGGAAAAGTTAGTTTTAATTATCGTTGTAATTTGTTTAATTAATTTAAAATCGTTTTAAATTATAACCTATATGTTATTCTAATGTATAAATAATAATACTGTAAAGTTTCATCAGAATCCGTTCAGTAGTTTTAGCGCAAAAGAGTAACAAACATCCATCCATCCATCCATGCATCCATGCATCCAAATAAACTTTCACATTTATAATATTAATAGGATAGGATAGGAAATAGGAAGTAGGATGTATCTCGTGAGATACAGGAACTGCCTCCTTCGACTACTTAGCGCTAAATTAACAGTAGCAGTTCAGAGTTTGGAGTTTTGTTCGGTTAATGGTAATTGGCTCGCCCCCTATTACATGAGACCTAAACATATCGGCAAACTGTTGGTGTGTATTACTTCTCTGTCTAACCCTGAGGGGAATAACACTTACAAATAACAAAATAATATAGACATTTATATTAAATAACTCTTGAAATAAACCACTGGAACTTACATATAATCTAAATTGAATTGTCTTGTTGGAGACATAACAAACGCGGGCTGCAGTATATGCAGGTTTTAAAATAACCACCTATTCTTAGAGTGGCGCCTGTCCTGTTTACCGGGGACATTTATTGTCATTTGTGAAAAGAGGGCAGCGAAATTGGTATAAAGAAAGCTCTTTATTACATTGTTTACAGTGTGCAATGTAATAAATGGTACCTAATAATGTCCCATTTGCTAAAATAACGTACAGGGCCAACACGTTTGTTTGAAGCGCATGTACTTAGTTCTTTAATCCCTATAACATGGTTGAGTCGAACCGCGCCGATACATACGTCGTGCTTGTGAACTTTTTTATACCACTAAGGTGGCAAACAAGCATACAGACCACCTGATGGTAAGCTGTTATGGTAGCCAATGCTAGCTTGTAACACTAGGGTTATCACTTGCGCGATGCCAGCCCTGTATAACTCAAGAGGAATATAGGGTTTGCCTCGCGGACCACAGGCAACCTTGCTCACCGTAAGCCAAAACAGCTCAAAGCAGTGTTATTTCACTTCGATTTTCTGCAAAGCGGTATTTCCCCATTCGGGCAGCTCCAATTTGAGTGGAATTACTCCCACTATGCCCTACATATCTTGCTAGGTGCCGTCTGTCGGGGCTGGTCGGCTCTAATTGTCAATGGCAATCTTTCTCTTTTTTTCATTATTATACCCACTGGATTAATTATTATTGTACACATCAAACTGCATTGTTCTCATGAACTATTCAGAAAATATTTGCAATTAATGTTCTCGACAATACCGATAACCTAAGGATACACTGGTTTTCAGACTTTTCGGGCCTTTCGGCAATTTTTCGTGTTTGACTTTCAACAAAGAGTTCATATTGAATACAACAACAAAAGGGTTGAAATGACTTTTTCTCGTTTCAAGTTTTATATAGATGTAGGTACATAATACGGAATTGGTTAAATTGGATTACCTTTTACTTTTTACACAATTAATAGTTGTTATTAAATAATCGGAATATATGTTTTAATTGTTAAAAAGGTAACCAACATTAAAAGGAGGTCAAACATTATTTTAAGTGTAGGTTGAGACACCGGCTGCTTATAAATACTCAAGTATGATCAAACATTCAAGTAGTTCGTACTAAAACTACTAACGGATGCTTTATAAAGAAAAACAGAGACAGTAGGTACATAACTTTTTCTATTTAAGAGAGGTAATTCCACTCAAATTAGAGCTATCCGACCCCCAGTCGGGCAGTCGGGTCAGTACAGAGGTACTTCCCCAGTCGAGCAGCTCTAATTTAAGTAAATATGGAGTCCTTGCAATGATAAACAAGTGATGAACAGCTGATAAACTTGAATGGGAAGTTGATATTCTCTATCGTATTCTCATACGAGTAAATTCTATATCTAATAAAAAGGGAAACCTGCCTTTAAACAGTCAAAGAAATTGTATTGCATTTAATATTTATGACGCCAAGAGTCAGCGGACATAATAATATGTAGGGATTGTCACCTTATAGCTATAGCGACATATTATGCGGCACTAATGAGCGTAACCGTAGCTTCAGTGACTGTCAACCCTGACGTCCTTCAAAAGTTGAGTTGAGAACCCTTCAAAGTTCACGTAGGGTTGTGCTTTGTATTTCCTTATTGTATTAAACACGTAAGGGTAGGCGTTAATGAACGAATGTTCTGGCAAAATTAATTTACATTACATTTTTTTAAGTCAACAACACTGCAAAAATAACTCGGTCTAAGCGTGTTTATGATATAGTTCTAAGGTGCAGCCGTGCATTTTGTTTCTTATTATTATTTAAATCAGTTCATATTCAGTCAAGTCACAGTCAAATATTTTATTTCTATTAGACCATTCAATTTAAAAGTTAAAAGGAGTTACACAGTTCCAAAAAGTAGGTCTTATAGAGAACCGGCAAGAAACTCCAATTATTATTTTTAATATATATATATGTAAAATTAAATAATAATAAATGCTGTATAAATGCGTTCCCTGCGAAGTATGTGCGGTGTAACTCGGAATGACAGATTGAGAAATAGTGTGATAAGAGAACGTTGCGGCTTAAAAGACGATGTAGTGACGAGAATTGAGAAGAATATGCTGAGATGGTTTGGGCATGTCGAGAGAATGGATGAAAGGCGACTAACAAAACGGATTTATATGGCGAATGTCAGTGGAACCGCCGAGAGGGGACGCCCCAGAAAAACTTATACCGACCTTATTGGTGAGGTTCTTCAAAAAGGTCAGGTGCGTAGTACTCGCAACCGGCGTGTATGTATGACAAGATGTATGAATGTGGTCGAAGCGAAAGAAGTATGCAAGAATCGTTGCAAGTGGCGTTCTTTAGTTTCTGCCTACCCCTATGGGAAAAAGGCGTGAGTGTATGTATGTATGTAAATAAATATATGTAAAACAAATAACTTTAAAATTTTAGCATGAAAAATGCCAAAAATGTACAAAAAGATATGTAAAACAATATAATAAATATAAGTAAAATTTCTTTTATGAACGGTATTCATATCTATCAATTTATCATAAAGAGCTAAGAGAGAAGTCTAACAAGAGACTACAATAGTGATATAGCAGCTTATTTTATCAGTATTATGAAGTGCGTCAGCTTTTTTACAAGATCTGTTCTGGGCTGCATTTCAAATCGACGAACGAATATAAAGTGAGAAACTTGTTTTCTTGGACTTAAAAAAGATAATTTAGTCTGGCCAGTAATAATACAGTGGCGATTGTTCCACTGACAATAGCTGAATTCTTAAATTAAAAAAATAGCAATAATGTATACAAAGCCGTTGTGTGTTCCTATAATGTTTCATAGTTATAAGAAAAAATGTTCAAGCCAACGTGAATCACAATATTCAAAAATAGAACGTTCCCCATATTCTGCATACATAACAAATTTAAACTTGGAATAACTGACTTGGTTTGAAGTTTGCCATTAATAAAACAGTTGATATATTTTTCAAAGCTGGCAAATTATGAGCATAATTTATTGGCATAACTTGGAAACTAGTAAAATATTCAAACATGTTAACTATACTTTCAAAGTGTACTCGTCTGCTGTTAGTTTTTTGGCTCAAAAATAAAATAACTTAAATTTTTATTAGAACTACTATGTACCCACCTTCAAATAAAATTTCAAGGTGACTGTGTTCGCCTCAACAAACTATCTAAGTATTTTATTATTTAATTCAATGAATATTTTTATTCCACATATTTTAAGTGGTTCTACTAGTGATTGCTACGCTACAGGTCCTAAGTTCAGGACCCAGGTCGACGTTATTGGGTTAACTAT
This sequence comes from Acronicta alni, assembly GCA_964056405.1. NCBI lineage: Eukaryota > Metazoa > Arthropoda > Insecta > Lepidoptera > Noctuidae > Acronicta > Acronicta alni. The sequence continues at coordinate 5,543,717 of OZ043927.1, read as the reverse complement.
GAAATTCTAAGTAGCAGTTCGGCGTTTGGATTTGTGCCCGTTTAATGGCAATTGGTTCGCCCTATATCACATTGGATTGATATATAAAAAAATACCGGCGCACTGTGGGTGTATAACTGTGATACGCCCTTGCTTAACTCTTGGGGAAAAACGGGGGTGATGTTATGAAGACAAATAATATATATTCAAATATAAAAAATGCAACCACATGGGTAAGTTACCTTATTGATATACCTGAATATGACCTGATAATTTTATCTTTCAAACCAAGAAAACAACTTGGTGATTATTATAAAACTTTACCTTCAAGCATATTTCTAGTTCAATAGATTTTAGATTCTATCATAGAGGCTTTAAAGAATATATTTCCCTTGATTCCTTCATGACTGGTTTATGGGAACGCATGCATAATGATAGCACGGTACACAAATTGCCGAGTCCACTGTGTCTCCTATTTATAGTAACGCCATTTTGAATATTTTATTGAATACAACCGAGGGTAGTTGGCGTTTACACTTATGAAGTCAGTCATTCACTTTTTAACAGCCATGCGTTGTGTAAACAGTCGCTTTTATAACATATCATCGCGCACATAATCCCCTAAGGGTTAGGCAGACGTGTAGGTTTTGAAGGATTTACAACCACAATTCGCTTGAATATTTTAGATCATGATTATGTAATAGGGACCAGCCTATAATCGTCAACTGGACTGAGAACAGCATTTGCTTACTACCCTACTTCTTTTTTTATACCACTACGGTGGCAAACACGCATACGATCCACCTGATGGTAAACGGTTACCATAGCCTAAACACGCTTCCAACCCAAGGGGTATTGTATACTTGCGCGTTGCCAACCCTGTAAAATTAAACAGGAATAGTTAGGTTTCCTTCACCAGGTAAAGAATGGGCAGTCACACAATCTGCCCAGTCCCCAACTTTGTACAACCCTTTTGAATACTGCAAGGAGACTGTATGACCAATGTCAGCATACTTTCTGTCTTCTAATATTAAAAAGTTGAATCTGTCAGCAAGCTGCTTTAGTCTAGTAATAAAATCATTGCTGTAATCTTCAATAATGTCGGCATGAGTTTTCACAAGACAAACATGTTCACCAACTTTTTCCAGTAGATCCAGGATCTTTGTGGTAGATGTCAAATCCACCGAGAGGCACAAGTTTGTCTTCTTGGTTGCCATTATAGTGAACAGCTGTTTTGCTATGGCATTCTTTGCAAGTCCTGCACGGTTTTCATAAGTAAGCAAGGATCTGTTCAAAGGTTTGTCTGAAATGATAAATTGGCACATACAATAAACAATCTTGGTAGTCGAATTTCACCCTCTAGTCTAGTCTAATTGAGACTTTAAATTTTAATAGTGTTCAGATCAGAGTATATGTATAGTGGAGTGGACTAAAGATTGTACCATGTTTATGAATTTAATTAAATTTGTTATTAGTTTTATTATTAAAAATTAAATTAACTTGTTATTAGTTATTTGGTGTGCAATAAACAATATTCAATCTATATGTCTAGATGTAAGGTGGTCAATTATATGTACTTACCAATCACAGGAGCCTGTGTCTCTTTCAAATAATTTTTAAAGTCACTCCACTGCTAACACAACGGAGCATTGGCATCCTTACTCACCGCAAGGAATACAACACAGATCAAAGCAGTATTATTTCACTTCGATTTTCTGCAAGGCGGAGGTACTTCCCAATTCGAGCAGCTCCAATTTGAGTGGAATTACTCCCGCTATGCCCTACCTCTCTTCTTCGTCTATTGGGGCTGTATCTTAATTGCCTGTCGGAGTCGTCTAGGGTATAACATCGTATAAACTCCTAGTACCTCTTTTGCCTAGTGGTTATAAGGTCGACTACGCTCTAGGTCATAGTTTCGATTCCCACGTCGATAAAAATATTATTGGATTTTTCTATTAAATTCTCAGTAGCAATTGGGAGTTTCGATGACTTATACCTGGTTAATTACCTGGTTAAAAAACAGCAGTGATAGCCTAGTGGTATGACCATTGGACTGCCAAGTCGAAGGTCTCGAGTTCGAACCCAAGGCACGCACCTCTTACTTTTCGAATTCATGTGCGTTTTAATATTTAATTATCACTCGCTTAAACGGTGAAGGAAAACATCGTGAGGAAACCTGCATAGCTTAGAGATTTTTCTCGACGGTTTGTGAAGTCTGCCAACCCGCACTAGGCCAGCGTGGTGGACTATAGCCTAATCCCTCTCAATATGAGAGGAGACCCGTGCCCAGCAGTGGGACAGTATATGGGTTGATGATGATGACCCCTATTACATGAGGCCCAAACATATCCGCAAACTGTGAGTTTACTGTAGTATACTTTGCCTAACACTTCGGGGAATACAGGAGTGACAGTGTGTATGGAGGAGTAGCGCATGTTTGTGAAGCGAGCCACGAACCTGACAACTGAACCAACTGAACTGACAACAACAACCACTCTGCCAAGAGTGTATCGACTAAGAAGAAAAGGTTAAATTGCGTTACATTCGAAGCATGGCTTCGTTTATTTTTAAAGTAAAAATGTTATGCACTGGTTTATTAACTTTAAACATGCAATGTAGTTTACCATTGGTTTGTATTTAACTATTCCTTATCACATAAACGTTTGAAACTTTATGCTTTATAGTTTTGTATAAATTAATCATGTATGGAAGTGAAAGTTTGGTATTGCAGAAGGAACATGAAAATAGAATAAATATCTGTACCTTAACTTTATTCCTATCGCATTAAAACACCATGCAGTTCCGCCAGTGTGCATAGTACCTATATAAGTTTTTTCTAGGTCGTAGGGCCGGACCAACTGCCTATATTTAGCCATGGGAGGCTACAATAGTATCGGAAGAAACACAATGACTCATGGATTTTCCAGTTAACGTGTAAATTATAGTTGTCATTATTAAAACGAGGAACAACCGAACTAGTTCTGAGTATTAGATCATTTAGATTTGGATATTGATCAATTCTGTACAACTGCTTACTCAATCAGATGAAGAATAAATAATTATTCGTTTAGAGATATTGATGGTACTCAAGCAGTGGTCTCTGCATTCATTTTTTAAACTCATTTGAGTGTCAGGTATAATTCTTGAATTCTTTTGTTTCTTTTCTTTTTATTTATATAAATTGTACTGTATTATTAAATGTAGATGTAATGTGAATGTGAATATAAATACACAGAAACACGGTAACACGGTTGTCAAATAAAAAACACGGGATAAGGTAGAATGTAGATAAAAACTATAATTGTAAGACATAAAGTATATCATCACGCCTGTATTCCCTGAAGGGTTAGGCAGAGGTGTACCAATGTACACCCACAGTATGCCGGTCGACATTTAGGTCCTATGTAATAGGTTGCCATTAACCGACCGCAAGTCAAGCGTGATTGTACGAATATATTCGTTAGTACTGTTGTTGTTCCTGTCCATCCAAAGGTTGTCTGGTAGATATCACTATTACCGATAAGACCGCCACAAATTGTACCCTTAGTTTTACGAATTCCAGAATGTTTGCTTCTTATCTTGGTGTACAATAAAGTTTATTCTATTTTATTCTGTTGTTAAAATATTCCCACACGATCTTAATGCATTTCCAGCCATTTCCAAGCTAATTTCAAATCCCAAACATCCAACAAACGCAGCCAGCATTTCCATTTAAAACTTTATGCTTTGTTCCACTTGTTCAGTTTTTCAATTAATTTCTGCCAACAAGCCGAAGTTTACTACAGTTTAGTTACCGCAGATGGTTGGCTCGGCTCTTTATGTTTGCCTATTGGTTTCATGTAGACAATTCGTTACTGGCCGTTTGGCTGACTAGAGCTTTGAACTTTTTGGTAAACTGCTGACTAGAGATTTGGAAAAAATAAAATCGTTCTTTTTGTACAATATGCCTGAAAAATTGACATAGAAGAAGGCATTCACCTTTTACTTAAATACTTACACGTAGCGTCCTTTTTAACTGATTATAAAAATAATGTTATTTCTGAAAAGAATCGTGTGGTGATAAATGAATTAATCCTAAGTAAAAAGTCGGAAAAAGAGTTAAGTTTACAGGTAGCTAATTAACATCTGTGTTTTGTTAAAGAGTAACAATGTATCACGCAATATGTGTGAAAACGCAGATATTGTAAGCTGCTACACATCAAACCCTTTGACGGGTAATTGTATAAATCACAATCTGTGTAAAGATGCAGATTTCATTCGCTACCTGTATACCAATCTCTTTTGTTGACTGTACCTTGTGTCTGTTAGCAATTTCTCTCAAAAAATACTTACCAAATTTGATATACGTATTTTATTTTAACACAATTTATTTTCTGGAATAAATTGTGTCATAAGCAAGTCTGTTTTTTTGCGAGTATTCGACAAAATCTTGATTACTGGGTTTAACATCCGCACTGGTTACATATATACGACACACGGTTGAATATAATATCATTATGTAATTTTGACAGTTTTTTCTGCTAAATGTGCGTCTATGTATGTTAGTTTCGCATTTAATTATAAATTCATATCGAACTATATGTATAGAATAGTTAGTACACGTATTTTTTAGGCCTCATTTAATAGAGAACTAGGAATTGCCACATGTCGTGGCGAATTTCGCGGATGCCATAGCCATGACCATAGGACAGGTGAAGGCAAGTGCGGTTTTTAGTCGGTAAGAGTCGGACTCGTCATACCCTGCCACCTCCCCGGGTGGAGGATGATCCATGAGGATTTTCCGTACAAAAAAAAAATGAATTGCCACATATTGTTTGAAAGAATAACCCAATAACACTGAGCGACTGGAGAATGAAAACTCTTGCTCAGCAGCTGCGCTTATAAACAATGATTAATTAATTATAAATTTAAAGTTATTTTAGCGAAGTGAAAATTCAACCACGGGCAGGATTCGAACCTGCATCTTTTGCTTAGGTACACCAGATGCTATGACCACTAAGCTACCGTGACTTCCACCCGCCAGGTTGAAATTTGCCTTCATATTCTGAATTTACCTCTTTAAGGTGACGTGTATAACACCTATTGAAAAGCAAGATTTTGCTTCTGAACCGACATGACTTACTTAACAGTTAGTTCGATATCGAACGATGCCACCTTTCCTTTTAACTTTTTTTAATAAAAAAAATTACTGGATATCGCTGGTGAAGCGAAATTCATTAGTAAGATTTAATAGAACTGAAGAACAATTTCATATAGTCAGTTTGCGTTAGTAGCATTTTTTGTAATTTTCAATTCACGCTAGAGCGGTCGAGTGAGGAGCAGTCTCCTGTGAAATTAAATTAAAAACTCAGCGAATTGGGGGAGAAACGAGAGACTGGCACATAAGGAAGAAGGCAAATTTCTCGTATAATGGATCATAACACTTCATCACGCCTGTATTCCCCGAAGGATTAACAGAAGTGTATTCACTGATATGTTTAGGTCCCATATAATAGGGAGCAGCGAGCAGTTTATCCTCAGTGTATCAGTAAGTATTGCCCAAAAATTAGTTTGCGGAGGTCTGATGGCAGTCACTTCGTGTAAAATACTGATATTCAGCCACATCTGGTTAGACTGGAAGCAAGCCGACCCCTATATACCTAGTTGGGAAAAGGCTAGGAGAAAGAAAGAAAGACAATAGGGGGCGAGCTTCTTGCCAGTTATGAGGCAAAAATTCAAATTAATTCAATGGACATGTAGAAAGACTCACCGGCAGAGACCTACCCACCTAAATCATTAGACGAAGAGTTGTTGCATTTTTCTGATGAGATAGTTTTAGTTCTTTTTTTTTATTTTTTTATCTTTATTGAAGTTAAAGGGGTTTTTATCCACATGGATACGTCAACCCCATTGTACCTTATACCAAATAACTAACACAAGGATCACAATTTATAGGAATATGTGAATACTACATATTCCTATAAATATGTAGTATTCACGAGTTTTACACATAGTTTTAGTTCTTAGTGGCCTGAGTTTGAGTGTGTACCCGGTAAATGGAAAAAACACGCCCTATTACATGAGACCTAAAGGTATACCGGCAAACTGTTAGTGTACTGTACACCTCACCCTAACCTTTCACGAATATAGGCTTTTTTAAGAACTGGCAGTTCAGGCTTACCTGAAAAAAGTATGTGAAAAAGAGATGCCGCTTTATAATGTCTATATGCACCATCCCTCTCTAACAAACCAAAAATCGCGGCAACACTTCGAGCGGTCGCTGTTCCTTTTTCAATTCTGGTAGTCGCAGTGCAAAAGAAACAAAATGCGCGCGCTTTAGAGTTTGTACGACCTATTCCGTTCCGCTACATTCTTGTTGTATTATTTAAAAGCTTGCTCGTCTAAGCGATGTCTCGAGTGAGCGTCTTTTATGTCAACCATGGAAGTAATTAACTGGTTCTTATGTCATTTCGTCATCCGAGGTTGAAGATATACCATGTTGTTAATAGTCGCCATCTTGGGGTTTGTTTTCGGAACTCTGGAAATGCCATATTATTTTTACGTTTAAATTATACTTATATATTGTAATCATTTACGAGGGCTTTGTGGCTAAGTATCTACGCTCATCAATCAAATAGCAAGATTCGCTGCTAGCTGCGCTAACCGCGTTCAGTCTGTGGATGGGTAACCATTACTAACATCCTCCTCGGTGTGTCGGACAGCACGTAATGACGTCAGTTCCAGTTGTCATACGAACACCTATGACATTCGTTAGTAGTAGTCAGAAATCCAAAAAGCCTGACAACCGGTCTATCCTTAGAATATCGGTATTACCCAGAAATTGAGTTATGGAGTAACGATTTAACACCGGAATGTTTTGCTTATAATATTGACTAATTATGTGAGAGTGAAGGGTTTTTTTTATTTTATTTATGTGAAAGAGTGTACACCTTTAAGGTAGATTTTTGAGGAACTAACTAATTATTTATTATTAAAATCTCATGTAAGATGTACCAAAAATGAAATTTGGAACTCTAAACGATGCATTTTACCATGCTTATCAATTTAAAGTCATCCTATATTAAGGAACAGCTTCCTAAGCTCTCTGTTCTAAAAATATTTCTCATCAGCGCTGTGAACTTCAAGTTACACCTTATCCTAACATAATATTAGCATCTTCATGTTTTTCATTTTGCATACCTCTCGCAAGTGAACGGATTTTTCACCTCTTTACGGAGTATCTCTGTGAACGCTCAAGAGCTGCGCTAAGAGACGGCTTGCATGGGAAACTTTGAATACTAAAACTAGTCGTTCCACTCGATAGAAATTGTAAGGAAGGGAAAGTGTTTGATATTTTTCATTGCTGAGTGTTCCGATTTTTTTTTAGTCCCGTTATGTTTAACTTCGTAAATTACTTACACATAGATATAAACATGATCTAAAATATTCACATTTCTTTTGAAGGAAATGTATTACACCACATACTCGTTTATACGTGATATCTAATTTAAAATAATTAAAAGTCAATTATCACTTACCACTTTAACATCAATAGCCCTAAGATGTTCAATTCCTTCGTTCAACCTAACAATTTTCACGTTTAACATGGCTCAATTCCAACTGATTACGATGGAGGTCGATGAACGTCCTGATTGAGCAATAAGTATTCCAATTGTCGCGTCGGCGACTAACAACTCAATTTGCCCTTTAGGCCCAAACACGGGATATTGAAAGGCCCGGCTCCTATTATCCTTTGGTCTTAGAAAGTCCCGGGTTTTTGGGTCGTTTCCGTTCGATGGAAATGAAGGGTCCACTGTTTGTTCCTTTCAGAAAGTGTTTACATGCTTTATATTAACCAGTGATAGCTCGGTAGATTATTTGGCCATAACTTTTTGTGTACCCAGACTTAAGAGTCAAGTGATGTATAGTTGAATGAATATTGATTTTCAGAGTCAAAGTTAAATAAGAGGATTCTTAAGTTGTTGCACAAGATATTTTTCGTCGGCGGCAGGTGGCCGGCCGTATGAAGTCTGCCAGCCCACACGTCTATAGCCTAACTCCTCACATTTTGAGAGGAGATCCGTGCTCAGCAGTGGGACAGAATGGGTTGATAGAATATAGTCTAAACTGGACTACCTACTACTAACTTTGAATTGAATTGTATCCCTCTACTCGAGTGTTTGTTTTTAACTTGTATAGATAAATATTATGTTTAAGACAAACTATCTACTTGCAGCTTCGTTTGAGTTGATTCAATAAAAATAAAACATTTTCAAAATCGAATTCCAGACTTATCAGATTGCAGACTGATCAGTTTCAGACTTATTTTCATCGTAAAACAATTATCATCATCAACCCGATAATTATACTGTCCTACTGCTGGGCACGGGCACTCTTCTGAGATATAAAACATAGGTACATACTTAATTATATATATAAAAGTGTGCCTGTCTATAATATTGTTATAAAAGTTTAGATACAGATACACTGAAAAGCAATCAAATTCAATCCAATAAATGATTTTTTTAAAGAAATTCTGACTTTTAATAGAAATCGGCTGATTGCAGCTGTATATTAATTGGTTATTGTTTGAAAATCAATCAATAGAGTCAATACAGAGACGATAAAATAGTAAAATTAAAAATGCAATTTGTTTTGCAATTCACTGTAATTCTTTAATGAATCCAATGAATAAAAGATATTGAGGACATCGTTATTCATTTTTTTAAAGTTAAATGCATTTGCAATGCTTAAGCATAGAAATGAATTATTAGTTGTTCTGTCCTACACACGTTCCAGATTCAATACTTTTCGCTCGTGTAAAAATCCACATGGATACCCAAGATACCCGTTCTCATAAACCCTTCACACCGCTCGATGACAGGTGTAGTATTATTTCGGAATCCTACCGACTAGAAATGAAAAAAAATATGGCCATTCCTAGCAATTGAGGATGGGCTTTGAGATCTCCAACTGATCACTTCGGTATGTTTCCTCAGAATTACTATCTCCACTAATGTAGTCTTTCAATCGTCTTCTTCACGATCCAAACTCGAACACGTTTTTTCCATAAATCTATATGTTAATATGAGAAGCGATAACTTTGTACCCCAATTTAAAAATATTGTGGGCAAGGAGACGGGTGAGATTTGGCATAGTAAAAAGAAAATTAAAAAAAAAAATTCTTTATTGAATCTTGTACATTGCATTTTACACAAAATTGAGACAGTTCTATTAAGTAATATAAATACTTGTGACAGGGTTGGCTCGCTTCTTCCTTATTCGCCTGATTATAGTTAAAGTTTATATGGAGAAGGAGTGCAGAAAGCAAACTAATAAGTGTTACAAATACATTAAATTAAATTCAGTAGTCAAGGTTTACGTTCGGGCTGTCAATGTCAAACAGAACACTTAAATGTAAATATTATGTCAATTGTTTTATTTTTATTAGTATTATTAAAGACTTTAACAAAATAAGCTCTATACCATTTAAATTTAGGTCACATTTCGGGACCACTAGCATTTCTTAAAGGAGTCTTCCTTCTTAGTCTCGATTTTTAGGTCAGGAGTGGTACTCGTATTTGAATTTTATATTAAAAATACTTGGCTGCGGTAGAGACTTGAAGTTAGGGATTATATTGGTTCCTTCCTTCAAACAAAGGTGAACCCATATCTCATTCTCATATTACTCTTCAAATTCAAGCGTATCATTTCAATCATTATATTTTTGTTACCTTTCATCCTTTTCAGGCGTGTGAAAGGGGAAAAAGCTGGTGAAAGCCTTTTCCAATGTAACATCGTTCATTTTTTCACGAGGATATGTATACAATATGTATGTCATAACACGTGTCCTTAAAAGAAATGTCGCCCAACAAAACGCGGAAATGAACGAGTAAAAAATATTTATAGATTTTTTGAGGGAACTCAAGTGCGAGTATGTGTTTTTCCCAAATCTGTGAGATTTACCAAGATACTATATTTGTGTTCATCAAAGCCCTTTCCCGACTATGTTGGGGTTATCTTCCAGTCCAGGTGCGACTGAATATCAGTATTTTACACAAAGCGACTGCCATCAGACAGTTGCATCCGCAACCCAATTTTTGGGTAACACCGATACCCTGAGGATAGACTGGTTGTCAGGCATTTGGGCTTCTGACTACCAATAACGATTGTCATAGGTGTTCGTATGACAACCGGGACCGACGGCTTTACGTGCTCGCCGAGGCACGGGTCTTGAAAAAAAGTATTGAAAAATCAAAATTGAACATTTAGCTCCAAGCTGTAGGTTGTCTTTCAGTCATTCTATTAATTTTAATAAGTAGAATTTAATTTGCATTCACATCGCAGGCAGTCTAGATGGCTGCAGCGTCTTATGGTTGAAACAGGTAACAATCAGCTCAAGATCGTCACCATCATTATATCAGCCACAGGAGGTCCACTGCTGAACAAAGACCTCCCCAATCTACAAAGACCGGTTATATGCCGCCGGCATCCGACGACTTCCAGCGACCTTTACAAGGTCATCTGTCCATCTCGTAGGAGGCTGTCCTAATCTGCGCTTTCCAGTGCATGATCTCCACTCGAGAATATTTTTGCACCAGCTGCCATCAGTTCTACGAGCTATGTGCCCCACCCACTGCCACTTCAGCCTGCTAATCCTTTAAGCTATGTCAAGAAGTTACCTGACAAAAAAACGTCTCTCTTAAAGTGTTAATACAATATTTTAGGCAAGTGAAGTCACTGGTTTTTGCTAGCGTCTTAATATAGTGAAGGAGGGTCCTTCAAGTGGTTGGCTCACGCTTGACTAAATGTTGAAGCGGTTTCATGAATAATAAATTGGCCTATCGCAAAAAATGGGAACAGAAAGTACTTAGGTAAGTCCAAATTCTTTGAGAAGATGTTTTTTTTTAAGATTTAATTATTCTCTGGACCCTCTTAGTATTTGTAGGTTCAGTTCAGTAAAAGGTATTACTCAAATGAACGCTTAAATTCTTATTTTTAGATGATTTTCTCATATGAATGATTTTATAAGTAAATTGGGTCTTTTATTATATTGCTTATTATGATTACCCGTATATAATAGAAGCATAATATTATTATACCTAAAGAAGTTTTTACTACGAGTATATTAATCAAAACAGGCTTGCCGGAATGTATACGCATTTTGTGAAATAATTTTGTAAAATATTATCTTCAAATTAACTGTTTCCTGTTTGTGTGACCGCAATTTTGCCGTCAACTGTTTTATTAATAATACACAATAAATTATTTAACCAAATAATTAAAATCTTATACAGCACAAACTATTATTTTCAGTCATACATCACCAGTATTTCCTGTGTAATTGAACCTTAAATTATTATTTTTAACTGTACAGATATATTGGTTAAGTATGCCTTGCAGCAGGTCTGGAGCTGGCCCCATTCCCGCCACAAGGCTATCACAATAAAATCACACAATAAAATCTGGATTTTATTGAAAAAATATTTATACACCGTGTATTTATGAAAGGATATACGTCTTCTACTCATCATAATCAACAATTTCTTGTATGGGATCAACCATGAAGTGCAAAAAAAAAAACTAGATACATTTTGTCAAGAGACCTGAACTCTTTTTTAAGAAACAATCTCTTTTTTTTTTCAAGATTTCAGACTTAGCCCCTTATCTAGTAGCAATAATATTGAAATAATTGTTTCCTTTCTATTAGAAAGAAAAACACGGTCTATAATTGTATAAAAAAATCACGTCATGTCCGAGTTAAAATTCGTAAATCGAATTGAAAGTATTTATAAAAATGATCTTCAAATGTTTAAATAAGTAAAGGTAGGAACAGACTTGTAACACCCCACGCCACGTGACGCGAATGTAACGTGTCCATTCGCCAGATTACATGTTGTGTTCCTAGATTACAACAATCGACCAATAAGTACGCGTGGGGTGTCATCGGTTGTTATAACTGTGCCTTCTCCTTTATAATGAACAGCAAAGGCAGACTACAATTTATCATCCACTTAATAACACCTGTCAGGGCGACACATAAAATACATTATCATCTTTTAACACACCCCTTATTACTTCATCGTTCTAAAACACTTGAAATATTATTACAGGGAGCCGTCATAAAAAACGCGAAACACGATGTAACAATTCAAAGCACGTTCCATAAAATCATACTAAATTCTTCAAGACTTGACAAAAAAGAAAATATTCATTTGTGAAGTTTATTACATTTATTTAAGTACACCTCGAAATCGTTTGTCATGCTCAACACGTAAGGGTTGTCAAACTGGGAAAATTTCTTAAAGACACTACATATTAGCTGAAATTCGTAAATAATAAATAAATGATCAGTTTTTGTAGTTGTATTTTATATAGCACTTTTGAAATAGCAATGAATGATCCAGTTTACAGGGCTGTCCGTATTGTGAAATACGTCTGAAAAGAACAGTAATTCAGTCTAAATCGGGTTTTACTCTGGTTTTTGGGATTAGGTCCATCAAACCTAGTACGAGTTAGGAGAATTCACGTTTCATACATACCAATTCTTCTTCCACATCATAAATTAATTAGTTGCTAAGCAAATAACAGACAATTATAATTTATCAGTCCCGAAACTATTATGAAAATTGGTCGGCCGAATTAAATGTACCAACTCTAAGTTATACAGAGATATTAGCTTTTGCAAAGAAATAATTGAGATTTATAGTGACGATTATAATGATGAGGGTTTTCTTCATTTTTATTTACTTAACGTTAATATTTTGATGTTTTCACTATTTACCCAATTATTTTCATCTTGCGTCATTTTAAAAGAAATGTGGTTGGAAAACAATACTCAATTTTTTTTATGTTATTTACAAATTAAACTACCTAATTGAGTCTCACTGCGACTCTTTCTAACATTAAACATGAGAAAAGGACGTTAGAAATGTTTTCTTATCAAATTAGTTTATTTTCACTACGTCCATAGGTCATGAGTATTTTATATTCATGACATTTTAATTCATTAATAATGTAAATAAAATAATAATTTGCCTTATTAGCTATGTATGTACAGAAGCAAGTAGTAATCTGTTTTGTATAGGAACCTGATTAAGAAATACATGACGATTGCGTGGAATTTGAGCTTTAAATATTTTCTGTTCTTTTAAGTGTTCTGTCCTTTTTATTGGTGTAAATAAGAAAGACATACAATTAAATGGAATAAAATAATTTCACTGCGATACATTGGCATGAAAGACTATTTGCTGTAAATTACAATAACTATATTAATTAATCTTTTTGTATATTTTTGGCATTTTCCATGCTAAGATTTTAAAGTTATTTAGAAAAGGAAAAATACGACCGCGGGCAGGATTCGAACCTGCGTCTTCTGGTTAGGTACACCAGACGCCACCACTAAGCCACCGCGATACCTACCCGTCATGTCGAATTTTTCCTTCACATACTGAATTTACGTCTTTATGGTGACGTCAGTAACACCAATTGAAATGCAAGTTTTTGCTTTTCAACCGACACAACTTACTTTACAGTTAGTTTAATGTCGAACGATGCCACTTTACCTTCTAACTATCTTTTTGTATATTTTTGGCATTTTCCATGCTAAGATTTTAAAGTTATTTAGAAAAGGAAAAATATGACCGCGGGCAGGATTCGAACCTGCGTCTTCTGGTTAGGTACACCAGACGCTATGACCACTAAGCCACCGCGATACCTACCCGTCATGTAAATTCAGTATGTGAAGGAAAAATTCGACATGACGGGTAGGTATCGCGGTGGATTAGTGGTCATAGCGTCTGGTGTACCTAACCAGAAGACGCAGGTTCGAATCCTGCCCGCGGTCGTATTTTTCCTTTTCTAAATAACTATATTAATTAATGTTGTTAAAGATTCCCCTAAAAACAACTGCACACAGCAAAATCCCTTTCATATTTTAAAACAAGGGTAATGATTCGCACGCAATAACCCATACAAATTTAATTACCCAGAAAATCAGAGACCAGACCCCGTAAAAACCAAAAGGTGTGACCTCAACAGGTAAAACTGTAAAGGCCGTTACAAATTCAGAAGGTTCTGGAAAGCGAGGTGGTCGATTTATAATAGCAGTAATAGTTAGGTTTATACCTGTAGTATATAAGGAGTACATAAGGAGTACATAAGGAGTACATAAGGAGTACATAAGGAGTACATAAGGAGTACAAAAGGAGTACATAAGGAGTACATAAGGAGTACATAAGGAGTACATAAGGAGTACATAAGGAGTACATAAGGAGTACATAAGGAGTACATAAGGAGTACATAAGGAGTACATAAGGAGTACATAAGGAGTACATAAGGAGTACATAAGGAGTATATAAGGAGTACATAAGGAGTACATAAGGAGTACATAAGGAGTACATAAGGAGTACATAAGGAGTACATAAGGAGTACATAAGGAGTACATAAGGAGTACATAAGGAGTACATAAGGAGTACATAAGGAGTACATAAGGAGTACATAAGGAGTACATAAGGAGTACATAAGGAGTACATAAGGAGTACATAAGGAGTACATAAGGAGTACATAAGGAGTACATAAGGAGTACATAAGGAGTACATAAGGAGTACATAAGGAGTACATAAGGAGTACATAAGGAGTACATAAGGAGTACATAAGGAGTACATAAAGAGTACCTGTAATAGTCGCCTCACATTTATCGATGTGGAACTGACTTAGGCTGGTTGGAAAAAGCCTTGTAAGTTTAAAGCAAGGTCTAATGTACCAAATTTCAAAATTTCATTAAAATCTGTTCAGCGGTTTAGGCGCGAAAAGCAGACAGACAGAGAGAGTTACTTTCCCATTTATAATATTAGTAGGGAGGATGAAACATGCACTAACAAAAGAAGAAGAATCTTTTGATTCCTACTTCCGAGCCTTTTCCCAACTATGTTAGGGTCGGCTTCCAGTCTAACCAGCGGGCTTAGACAAGTTGCAATCTGACAATCGAATCGACGAACGAATAGAAACAAAAAGTATGGAAATGACATAAGCTTTCGACAAATCGGGCGATTATAGATGTAATTCCCATACATTTTGTTTCTATTCGTTCGTCGATTCGATTGTCAGATTGCAACTTGTCTACAGGCGCAGATGCGGCTGAATATCAGTATTTTACTCGAAGCGACTGCCATCAGACCTCCGCAACCCAATTTTTGGGTAATACTGAAACCCTGAGGATAGAGTTGTCAGGCTTTTTGGGCTACTGGCTACCACTAACGATTACCACTGACGGTTTTACGTGCTCTTACTGGGGATAAACTGGTTGTCAGGCTTTTTTTTTTTAGGCTTCTGACTACCACTAACGAAATCTGATTGTATTTTCTTATTAATTATGTATTTGGCTTTCAAAAAGCCCTGTATGTTCTTCAACAGAGAAATTCCTGTTATCATAAACATAGTAGAAAATCACAATGTTATGAACCCGGAATTCCATAAAGTTGACATTGTTTTCCTGGAATTTTGCTCCAGACGCTATTAACTTGACCTTTATTCCATAGCTAGAGGATAGGGTCATGGGAGTAATACTTTTTATATTTATAGAGTTATTTATAGCACAATGCACCCGAATGGATCATCAATATGAGTTTTATTAGATAGAATTTGCTATAAAACATTTCTTGTGATTTTATTATTGAGGAAAATAACGTTATAGTCTTGGTGTGCAGATAAATAATTACTTATATAATAATCTTTTTGTATATTTTTGGCATTTTCCATGCTAAGATTTTAAAGTTATTTAGAAAAGAAAAAATTCGACCGCGGGCAGGATTCGAACCTGCGTCTTCTGGTTAGGTACACCAGACGCTATGACAACTTTGCCTCCGCGATACCTACCCGTCATGTCGAATTTTTCCTTCACATACTGAATTTACATCTTTATGGTGACGTCAGTAACACCTATTGAAAAGCAAGCTTTTTGCTTTTCAATAGTTACTTATATAATAAATAAATACATTTTTGGGACATTGCACACAGCACCATCTAGACCCTGAGGAGGTCCTGAGTTTGGTTCCCAGGTCAAGCAAAGTATTATTGTATTTTTCTATAAAGTTTTCAGTAGCAGTTCGGAGTTTGGAATTGCGCCCGGTTAGTGGCAGTAGACTCACTCCCCATTATATGGGACTTAAACATACCGGTGAACTGTTGGTGTAAATACAATTAGGTACTACACCTTTGCCTTACGCTTCAGGAAATACAGGCGTGATAGTATGTTATTACTAAACTGTTATAAGTCAATGTTGCAACTAATCAATAATACGATACAAACGTACGGACCTATCTACTTAATTACTACACTTTTTCATTGCAAAATACTATTCAATTTGGTGTGGCAAAGCGCGGCTGAGATACCAGCTTCTCTTTCTTTCTTCGGGTTTGATTCCCACAATGTACAAAATACTTGTATGGCCTATAGGTAGTTATTCCGAGGCTGGGTGTATGTGAGAGTTTGTGTTGTAAACGCACAACGATACGAAACGAACAAATGGATTTTTTATTTAAAGAGATTTTCTGATCATAACATATTTTTTTTACGAAACTTTCGGGTAACCCGCTCCTTGAACTCACTTCAGCGAAGGGTAATCCGTCACATGACGTCACGAAAGTTTTTAACCTGCCTGCCGGCGCTTCATAAAATACCACGATTTTTGTTTTATATTACTTTTATTACAGGCGGCACTGTTTACGAGTCTAGACGTGTGTTTAAACGCAACCTATTACCTTAAACTACCGGTTTGCCTATAAAAGTATTGCAATAAAGTGATACGGAAAGCCGGTATATATTACAGCTATTTCTTCTAAGGGCCATTTCAGACATTGCTTTACACACTCGCACAGTTTTATACCCTGATTTCATGAACACTTTGAGTATATTTCGGGTTTTCTTCTCTCAGATAGTAAATACCAGTTTCATTTAGATTTAAAAAGGCACTTAAAGGTAATCCATTTTAGAATCAACAACTAAATCTCTGTAGCTTAGTTAACGAAAGTGTCGTTTGAATTGGTTAGTTAACTGATGTTTTTATTTGGTCCTATAAAAAAAAAACCTTAAATTAGAGACAATGAACGATAACAAAATTAAAATCGGTTCAGAAATTTAGAAGTTGTTATGATTTTCAGTTCAACGAGCTATGTGCCCCGCCCACTGCCAGTTCAGCTTGGTAACCCTTTCAACTCTGTCGGCAACTTTGATTCTTCTACGGATCTCCTCCTCCTCTACAGGTTTTTGTGGAAGTCTATGGGGAAGCCTTTTTTCAGCAGTGGACCTCTTGTGGTAGAGTGTGGTGGTTATGATGATGATGATGATGAAGCATTTAATTTTATGCTAGACAGAGAGCGTACTATATAAAAATATGACGTCAATGTTCCGTGCGCTATACAAATTCTATAAGTACTAGAAGTTTTGTGGGAAATGGACGGAGTATTTAAACCACACTCTCTAAATCTTTAAGAGCTTATAATATCTTAGAATTTTATTAGTTGAATTGAATATTTTTTTCAGTATACAGTTTATCATTAATAGCTTCTGCCCGTGACTTCGTCCGCGTGGAAGAGTTACTTTTTTCCTATCGTTGTAATTTGAAAATCATTATAAATTATAGTCTAAATGTTATTCTGATTTATAAATAATAATACTGTAAAGTTTCATCAAAATCCGTTCAGTAGTTTAAGCGTAAAAGAGTAACAAACATCCATCCATCCATCAATGCATCCATCCATTCATATTTATAACTAGCTGACCCGCAAACGTTGTTTTGCCATAAAAAAAAATTTAGGGGTATGAAAAATAGATGTTGGCCTATCCTCAGACCCCCCCGATAAGCACAAAAAATTTCATCAAAATCGGTCAAGCCGTTTCGGAGGAGTATGGCAACGAAAACTGTGACACGAGAATTTTATATATTAGAAGATATTAATAGGATTATATTTTTTTTTACCCAATTATACCTGTGGATAAGAAAAATATTTCATAAATTTCAAATAACACAAATAAAAATAATGGGTTTACAACAAACAACAAAAAATATTTAACAGTTGCATGGTTTCACCACTTAATAAACAAATATCACGAAACGAGTGATTAGCAGTGGAATTATGATGTAAGCGCGCTTTACAGGTATTAGGAAGCCAAACTAATGGAAAAATCAATGTCTTATTTTACAGTAAGCACTTGAGTTATATTGTTACTAGCTTTTGTCCGCGACTTCGACGGCGTGGAAAAATTACTTTTAATAAAATTTTCGCTGTAATTTGACTATTAACACATGTCGTTATAAATTATAGCTTATATATTATTCTTTTGTATAAATAACAATAATAATCAACATGAAATGTGTCAACATGTGGGATGTTGATTCGGCAATTATTGTGCCAATAGTTGTTACAGCCAATGGTTAATAGCCAAGAGCCTCGATGAACATCTAAGGAGGCTCTCGTTAGACGGCTGGATCAAGGGCTTGATACAGAAAGCGGTACTCCTCCACACGGCACGCATTGTGCCAATAGTTGTTACAGCCAATGGTTAATAGCCAAGAGCCTCGATGGACATCTAAGGAGGCTCTCGTTAGACGGCTGGATCAAGGGCTTGATACAGAAAGTGGTACTCCTCCATACGGCACGCATTGTGCCAATAGTTGTTACACCCAATAGTTAATAGCCAAGAGCCTCGATGGACATCTAAGGAGGCTCTCGTTAGACGGCTGGATCAAAGGCTTGATACAGAAAGCGGTACTCCTCGACACGGCACGCATTGTGAGGAGGTTCGTCTCTCTGGAGCCTTAACAACCGGTAGCTTGGACCCTGTTCCCAATATCGGTAGTTTCACTATTTTTTTATATTTTTTAAATGTTTTTTTTTTCTTTTTTGTAAAAATATCTAAAATATAATTTAAAAAGAACTTAAATAAATACGAGAATAATAATAAGTTTCAGCAAAATACGTTCAGTAGTTTTACCGTGAAAGAGTATCAAACATACATCCATCCAAACTTTCACATTTGTAATATAAGTAGGATTATCTATTTAGTTGCAGATCCGTGTAAGACAACAATATCTAGATATCGTCTTAGATTTAATAATAATAATATAATAATATTTTTGGGATATTTCACACAACACCATCTAGTCCCAAACTAAGCAGCGCTTGTACTATGGGTACTAGACAATGGATATAATACTTATATACTTTTTTTTTTTGTAAATACATACTTATAATACATATGAAACACCCAGACAAACACAAATACTCATGTTTTATCCACACAAATATTTGTGTCCTGTGGGAATCGAACCCATGATCCCAAGATCAGCAGTCCGGCACTCGAACCGCTAGACCACAGAGGTCGTCATAAGATTAGAAATATACTTTTGTTGGGATGCCGAAAGATTAAAAAAAATTGTTTCGTTGTGGCGATCATAGCCATAGCAAATACGCGCGCTTTCTGTCTTACCTCGCCTACTGAAGATACCTACCACCTACCGTACCTACCGTGCTAGTCACGGGCCTCCTCTCAGTTAGAGAGAGAAGGCTACAGTCCACCACACTGGCCGATAACAAAATCTCTAAGGCTTGCAGGTTTCCTTACGACCTTTTCCTTCGTCGTTTAAGCGAGTGATAATTAATTATTAATACACACATGATTTCGAAAAGTCAGAGGCGCGTACCTTGGATTTGAAATCGAGACCTTTGACTTAGCAGTCCAGGGGTTATGTGGCCAGGCTATCACTGCTTTTTCACATTCATATATTTTTTATATATACAGTGCTTGCGAGTACTACGCATCTGACCTTTTTGAAAGACCTCACCAATAAGGTCAGTGGCATTTCCACTGGCATTGCCTTATTAATCCCTTTCATTAATTCTGTCAACATACTCAAACTATCTCAGCATATTTATTCTTATAAATTCGCATCACTGCATCACCTTCTGAACTGAATGATTTATTAAAATTAAAATGCCACGAGTCTATAGAACCATTATTTCTATTGTCAATCACAGTCTAGACTTTAGGTCTTCTCCATTCTAGAATTTTTAAAGTCAAATGTGTACCCATATCAATCATACGCTGTCAAAATTGAAATCACATCCATTCTATATTATAAAAGCGTTTTGTTAATACTTTTATCATACGTACGGCTAGTGGCGCTATTGGTGGCGTATGTTTCCAGGTAATTATAATCTGACAGACTTTAAAGCTCGAGTGGCTCGAGTAGCTTATCAACAGGCAATGTAGCGGTCTATCAGGCCCATTGAAAATAATAAAAAAACACTATTATTTAAAGCATAGTATATCTGAATAGCTAGGCAGGTGTACTTATAATAAATGTTCACAACAGTTAGTATGTTTTTAGGTCCCATGTAAAACGGATTATTGCCATTAGCTGGGCCTACTTCCAAAGTCCAATCTACTACTGAAAACTTTTTTTTTACCTGGAAAGCGACCCAGGATCTTGCGATAAGTAAGGATACTAAACTTATACAGCAAATTATTATTTTAAAATGATATTAAGCAAATTTTATGTTATTAAATTCGGCGGAATGAAGATTATAAACTGGAATAGTCTATATAGACTAAGTAATTACTCAACTTTAAACATCGTTTTATTCATGATTTGGAACAGAGTTTCGTATTTTGTGTAGAAAGCTCTACTATGCCCAGATTTCCTATAGAAAACTAAACATTCGTTCTTTTAAAATGGATAGTGAAGTTCGGTGTTTCGAAAATCTTTCTGCTTTGGCCCGAGGCGATCTAATGTCAGACCTCTATAAGACTACATGGCTTCTGTTACTGAATTTAATGTAAAAAGTGGAGGTTCACGATTGTCTTACATATCTGTGTTTTATATAAGAGTACGTACCATAGATACAATAAAATAACTATATACGCCTACTACTATATAAGTCAATCTTATCAAGTCTCACACATTCATGCATACAATATACAATCACACCCACGCATACACACACTGACACACACACACACAACCCCCACACACACGCACGCAATTAATTATTCGCTCCAAAAACACACATACATTCTAAACAGAAAAATATTATCCATACAGCTCACTTGTTGTAAATATACAGGTTTTCCTAGATTAAGAAGTACGGTTTACTAATTATTGTATACAGATTATTTGCAGCTTTTTATCCTAAGTACAGAATACTGTACTTGGTAAACCCTACCTCTTAAATTAGGAAAACCTGTATTTTGAAATGCCAGCCATATATTTAAGGCAACCGATTTTTAAGGCAGATTTTGTTACGATATATTTTATTATTTATTTATGGTGCTTAGTAAGACTTATAAATAAACAAACAAAACTGTTTAAACAATTAATACATAATTATAAAATTAGATAAAATATAAGGAGTGCTCATTAATTATTCTGGTGTTTTTTTAAGCATAGTTTTAAAATTATTTTTATTAGGTTCAGTTCTGATGTCTGCGGGTAAACTGTATACTATGGAATACTATTTTCTTAGTCTTATCTTCGTACTGGCTTGTCACTTTGGGAACACGGAATTTACCTAAGGTCATAATTTCTCCACTGTTTAAGCGAGTGATGATTAAAAGTTAGAGGTGCGTGCTTTGAATATGAAACCGAGATATGTCTTAGGACAATAAAAAGCTAAAATATAAAGAAAAAAATCAAACTTTCTATTTTAAATATTAAATCAGTAAGAACTTCCCGACCATAAAGGCTGACTTCCTTGACTCATCAAGACTTATCCTGTATGAAGTTACGAAACTAATTCTCTTATAAACTTCGGGTGTCTTAAGATGATATTATTAATATTTCATGAATCCCTGGTATATTCTGCAGGCTCTTCACATAATTATGTTGGCGAAATCTTAAAATTAATTCCTCACGCCAGCGTTGGCGTACTTTCCACAGATTATGTGTGCGAAAGTATTACCACGCTGGCTTGAAGGCGGGTCTTAATCGAGGTAGGTAATTAATCAAAATGTGGAGTTTGCCTTAGCTGGTTGAGAAGTGGCCGTGAACATTACCACTGGTTTAATGTAAACTACTGATAAAAAAAATGTAAAGGCAAATTTCTGACTGGCGATCGGGACTCGCGGTGGCTTATTGGTCACAGCGTTTGGTGTACCTAACCAGAACACGCAGGTTCGAATCCTGCCCGCAGTCAAATTTTTCTTTCGCTGAAATAACTACTAATGAAATATAAGGTGCGTCGCAAGCGCACGTATTAGCTCACATGTATTCCCGAAAGATTAGGCGAACGTGTACAAATGTACACATAAGTAATATTATTACATTGAATACATAAACTAACTTCAGTGTCTTCTAGTTAGAATGGAAGCCGACCCCAAAATAGTTAGGAATGGGTTAGCATAGAAGAATGAGTTAAGCAAAAAACGGTATTTGAGCTATTGTGTAAAGTTATCTTAACTGATGTAGTGTTTCTTGTGTAGGTACAGAGGTCAACTGCACATCAAGCTACCCCAATCTGACAAATTTCTAAGATAGATAAACAGTAAAGACCATATTCCGTTGGGAAAATTTGACAGTTTTGGATAGCTTGTCCCCTGGTGTCTGTACTATAGGTACAGTCAGCAACAAAAGTCACTGAACACGATGCAATTTTATTATCTAGAAGTTACTGACCCGAGAAAGTAGTACGAGTTCTTTGTTTATAAGATAATTACAAGCTTTCTGGTGCAGTGATGTGTTCAAAATTTGATTTTGTTCAGCAACTTTTGTTGGTGACCGTACTAGCATTAGTGATTTTCAGTACCATTGTGGAATTGCTTTGTGTGGTTTCAAAGGTTATGTACAGCACATCCGCCCATCGTAACACAACCGCAAGAACCTCATCTTACCTGTAATGGAAAAGTTATGGTGAACATAACTTTAATTACCTACTTATGTACTTGTAACATTTTATTTCTTAAGACTTGCTGTTTGTATTTAAGAGATTTAAATGGATGATAAAACACTATTATACATTCCATACACAGGTTTATAAAAACCAAGATCAGGTAGGTCGCTACATACCTACCTCTAGTTTAGAATAATTCTTTTTGCACCTATTATAAATAATGTACTTTAGTTAAGACCCTAATCATACACCACACTGTTAAATTCTAATGTTGACGAAATATACACTTTTTTGTAAAAATAGTTTTAAATAAAGTTTTTTTTTATACCATCTCGCCTATATTCCCCGGAGGGTTCGGTAGAGGTATACATTTCTACACCCATACTCACAGTTCACCAGTGGGTACGTTTAAGTCCATCTACTGCCAATATAGAGTGGAGACCACGTTTGGGTAGTGTAGGACGTCCTGCGACACGATAGACATACGATTTGAAGAAGGTGGCTGGCAGCGGATGGATGCGGGCTGCCCAAGACCGGGGTGGTTGGTGCTCTTTGGGTGAGCCCTACGTTCAGTAGTGGACGGCAATAGGCTAATATGACGATCATGATTGCCAATAAACTGACTCAAATCCAAACTCCGAGCTGCTACTGAGAATTTCATAGAAAAACTAGTCAGCCTTTGATAGTTTTAGTTATTTTAATAGACATTTTTTTTATGTACCTAGCCTCTTTTGTTTCCCACTGCAGGGCAAAGGCCTCCCCTATCTTAGTCCAGGACTTTCTATCCTGAGCTACTTCACACCATGTTGGTATCTAATAGACATATAAACTTTTTTTTTTCTCCTCTTGGTAATTGTTCCCAGGATTACATGCTTGCCAGCTTATTCCTTTATTTATTGCAAAATGTATACAAAGTAACAAGCTTGGCTTAAACTAATGAATACACGACCCTGTTAGGGCGCAGCAAAATAACTTAAAACTAGATTATATATACATATTCTGCCCGCTACTTCATCCGCGAGAAGTTATTTTTATTATCGTTGTAATTTAAAAATAGTTATAAATTATAGCCTACTAGCTTTTACCCGCGACTTTGTACGCGTAGACTTAGTAACACAACTGTTGTCGGATTGATTTCATGGGATAAGAAGTACTCAATGTTAGGGAAATTCCCGCTTTTTTCCGAGATTTGAAGTATTTAATATACCAGCGTCAGTCTCAAACTATTAGTGTACCTTGACTTCATTCAAATTCTGTAAGTAGTTCTCCTATATTAGGTTTTCGGGATATGTTATTCTGATGTCTAAATAATAATACTGTACAGTTTCATCAAAATCAGTTCAGTAACTTTAGCGTGAAATAGTAACAAACATCCATCCGTTCATCCATCCCCACAAACTTTCACATTTATAATATTATTAGTA
Source organism: Acronicta alni (assembly GCA_964056405.1). Taxonomy (NCBI): domain Eukaryota; kingdom Metazoa; phylum Arthropoda; class Insecta; order Lepidoptera; family Noctuidae; genus Acronicta; species Acronicta alni. Next base: position 5,519,448 of record OZ043927.1, on the reverse strand, counting down.
GGATATAGGATGTACTTATTTACGCTGTTTTATTGAATCAACCATTAATGGATACACGGAAAACACAGTTCCTATGCTTTATATTTGCTGTTACATTGGAAACAAATGGAGTCACGCATGTAAGCTTACACTTGTATTTGAGCATCGAATTCCGGAACGAAAATAGATTTAGATAGATGTCGTGAAGTTACATAAACATTTTGGTATAGTTCAAAGTAGATCTAGTGCAAAATAGTGATAATTATATGAGCCTAACATTATTAATTTCATTTTAACTGGCGATCCATTCCGGTTTCACACGGGTATATTCATAAATTATACCTTCCTAGATAATCCCTGTTTCTATTTGTACAACTGTATGAAAATCCGTGCAGTAGTTTCTGAGATTAGCCTGAACACAAAAACTCACGGCGGGGACTTTATAATATTATGTAGTGATCATCATCAACCCATAGGTATACTGTCCCACTGCTGGGCAAGGCTCTCCTCTCAAGATGAGAGGAATTAGGCTACAGTCCACCTCGCTGGCCTAATGCGGGTTGGCAGACTTCACACGTCTTCGAGAAAATCTCTAAGGCATGCAGGTTTCCTCACGATGTTTTCCTTCACCGTTTAAGCTAGTGATAATTAATTATTAATAATACGCATGTGGCGACATTGTCATGCTGACACAGCTCCTTCAGAGCTCGCTCGCCCGCCCGCTCACATAATGTACTTCAGTCGTTATCCTTAGAGCACAGGGTAGGCACACGCGTGACTTATATTTGTACGTGTATTTCGTGGTAATTAAACTAGTTGTTCTATCCTTGGACTTTAATTATTTAATTCCTTCTGACAGTGTGATACCCTAGACTGCTGTGAACCTAACAGTGGTGTAAAACTCAACACGCACATGAATTTGAAAAGTCAGAGGTGGTCCTTGGATTCAAACTCCTTTGACTTGGCAGTCCAATGGTCAAATCCGTGGCTGTGTTGGCAGTCACTTCGTGTAAAGTATTGATATTCAGCCGCATCTGGTTGGACTGGACGTCTACCCGACTGGTTGTCAGTCAGGTTTTTTTAGTTTCAGACTACCACTAACGACTGTCATAGAAGTTCGTATGACAACCAGTATCGACGGCTTTACGTGCCTCCGGGACACTGAGGTGTCTCGAATGATTAAGAATGGTCACCCATCCACAGACTGGCCGTGGCTAGCGCAACTTAACTTTGCAGATCGATTGATCAGCGTAATTATTACTTAGCCACGAGCCCCGATGATGAAATATGCATCATCGGGGCTTAAAAAATATTTTGCATAAAAAGGAATAAAGTTCAATTTATTCTATCAAGTCACAATATTGTACTCGTAATTACAAGCACAATGACAGACTTCCTTTGAGTAGAAAGGTGTAGGTGTGAGTGAAGAGTAATTACAAGGCACCACTTAGTGAGTTGTGTGAGAATTTCCACAGTATATTACACATGTTCGACTTGCATATGAAATAACTATACTCTGTCAACTGGTTTATTCACTTTATGACAGTTTTTTTTATATTTTTGAATTGCGGTTATAGTATCACTGCGACCGTAGACGGTCTTTTGTGATCGCTACTCGTTGAGTTAGAGTTCACCGCTAAACCCTGCGGCTACTATAAACTGCAGGATTTGCTTAGGGGTAAACTCCTTTATTTCATCCGGGCTTAAGATATGTTTCCCTAGATAAGTACTGTGCTTGTGTATTAGCGAACCGCATTCCCCAAGTGAAGTGGCGTTTCTTCAGCTTCTTCACAACGCCGGTAGGCTCGCCTGTCATTCAGCCTTAAGTTAAACATGTGCTTTTTAAGCAACAGTGACAGTTGCTTTAGAACGTAACTGTTTCAGATTACGTTAAAGTTAATTTTAAAATACTAAATAAAATAAATATGCAAAGTAGGTACTTCATTTTATTTTTAACCGATATGTTTCGGCATTAACCAGCCACAAATCTAAACTCCGAGCTACTACTGAGAATTTCATAGAAAATCCTAATAACGCTATGCTCGACCTTTTAATTGATCGCAAGAACTCGGTGAACAAAGGCCCCGGGAAGTAGATATCCAGATATTCTTAAAAATGTTGGACTTTTTTACTTAAACGTAATAGCTAATAATTTAATTTACGTAAATATAATTAGTTTAATGTCATGTATTTGTTCCGAAAGTTGCTGCAAAGTATCAAGATTGATGCAATGTACTCACTATTTTGTGAAAAGAGCATAAATTGCAATAGCCGTCACTCTTTTTTTTAATGAAAGCTTCGAAACCACAGCCAATAAAGCTAAATAAATAAAATCAACGTAGCTACGTAGCAGCTTATAACGGTCATGAAGTTATTACAGGATGTTTTAAAAACTTTACTCCAAGCGTGTAATATATTGTAAAATCGCAGAAAAAAATAATGTCGAATGATAAAAAAAGGAAAAATATTAGCAATCGTATTTTTTATGAAAATAAATTATTGGTACGTATTATTCTGTTCTAAATTCAACCCTTTCATATGAAAAGGTTGAAATTAGAACAGAATACTGTATAAATGTACTTCACTATATTGAGCATGCCATATGGCATGCTCAATATAGTGAAGTACATTTTATTTATTATGTATTTTTCGATTTGACGTTGGTTTTTAGTACATCCTTTAGAGTTTTTTGTGCCCGTATCGCAGACTTGGCTCACCGGATCGCGTCCGTTACTCGTGAGTTAAAACTTCATTGGTGAACGATGCGATGGAGTGACGTCATAGATACATTGCTTAAAAAGAAAAAGTTACAATAGATCTTAGGAGATATATGTATACAAATTTCAGTTAAAAATAAATTTTTAAAACTAAACTAAAACAACAAACAATTACTGCCAATATTACTTTGTTATTTTAGTTAACATTTTTACTCATAAATACACCATTAAGTCTGCATTTCCTAAAGGTCAGAAAAATGGTATTACTAATGTACAGCCACAATAAATTGGAAGGTAATGTTATTAGGTCCCATGTCATAAGGGGTGAGCCAATTGCCATTAATCGGTCACAAACTAAAACTACGAACTGCTACTCAGAATTTTAAAACTAAATAATTGCGAGTAATTCAAGTTACCCATAAAACCATATTGATTTTGTAGAAACATCGTTCGGAGTGAACCTTCTGTGAATTCGTATGTCTGCTTTTGTAAACTGAATATTGTGACGTAATCCAGGCCGTCCATCACGTTTGTATCTCTAATGGGTAAACAAAGTCCAGTGTTGCCGCCGGAAAAATATTAAGTGCCATCAGGCTAATTTCCCTAGTGGATAGAGTGTCAAACAACAACAACAGAGTTGTTGAAGTTTTGCTAAGTTAAATCAGGCAGTAAAGTATTGGCGAAAGAAAGTGAGAAAATTAACGTTATCTTTAATAGTAACTTTTTATTTTAAAAGGTATAAATTTTAGACAGTTCATTATGTCTGTATTCCCCAAAGGATTAGCCAGAGGTGTACCAATGTACACCCACAATTCGCCGGTATGTAATGTCCCATTTAATATGTAATAACCCAATAACACTTTCCTCAATAAAATCTCGTACTCTTGAAAATCGAACCCAGAAATTTAAGCCTAGCAGTCCCGCTTAGGACCACTAAACTGTCAAGATAGTTATATTTTAGAAAAAGAAAAAATCGATCTCAGGTACGATTCGAAGCTGTAGTCGCTCACCTATTGTTCTCGGGCGTTGACCTTACACTTACACATAATATTATTACGCGAAAGTCGCGATTGAACGTTGACCTTGAACTGTTCTAGAATCTTCGTGACAAATCTCCGACATTCTATTAGTTACTCGGCGTAATAATCATTTAAAATGGACTTACGAGAATTTTTCATTGTTTCTATAGCTATCGGTGTTTGTGTTTGTAAACAGACTCACATTACAGGAGAACATTCTAGACTGAGTAATGTTTTATAAAAACAGAATACTTACTATACGATATGTCTCAAAATAATGACTTTCCTGTTTACAGCCGGTGATGTATCGAAATAGTTTCCCGCTGTGATTGAATGGAATCGATCAGCGATATTGAATTTCGCCGCTTCACAATATATAGGGACGCCGTGAAACTCCCATAATTAATCACCCGCACCCACAACAGTTTCGCCGCATCTTATCACTAAGTTTGCTAATCAAAGTTGGGTCATTAGTTGATTTCCAGCTGGTGACATCGTGTCAAATACAACGTAGATATTTGATAGCATTTGGCGTAGTAGCTGAGCAATCTGTTCAGTAAAGAGCGTCGTATTATAAAAAATATTTTAAAAAATCGGAGAATGACTTTTAAGAGAGGTAGGGCATAGTGGGAGTAATCCCACTCAAATTGGAGATGCCCGACTGGGGAAGTACCTCCGCCTTGCAGAAAAACAAAGTGAAATAACACAGCTTTGAGCTGTTTTGTGTTCCTCAGCGTGAGCAAGGTTGCCTGTGCTCCGCAAGGAAACGTTGTGTTGGCAGTGGGGGGACTTTGGCCCTTAAACTGCGAACCCAACTATCCTCTTTCGTTTTACAGGGTCGGCAACGTGCAAGTGATACCCCTGGTATTACAAGCGTCTATAGGCTACCGTAACTGCTTACCATCAGGTGGGCCGTATGCTTGTTTGCCACCTTAGTGGAATAAAAAAAAGAAGCCGGATAATTTATCCGCCTGTGAGGCACAGAGTTTGATTCTCAGGCTTATTTTTAGAACATTCTTAGTAGTAATTATGCGTGGTCCCCACGCATAGGAAAGCGTAGCGTACGGCCCCCGACTAGGTGGACGGATGACCTCGTGAGGGTCGCGGGGAGTCTGTAGGTGGATGCGGTTTGCGCAAGACCGATTTTTGTGGCGATCTTTTGGGGAGGCCTATGTTCAGCAGAGGACGTCCGTGGCTGATAGATAGATAATAGTAACTACTTACCCCCTTATTGGACTTTAAAATGTCAACACGAGTGTATACATTAACTAGTTGATCCGATAGACGTTGTCCCTTCAAATTTATACCATTTCACCCGCCCTTTCTTTTTCCTTTTTGCTCAGCTCTTAAAGATCGTAGCGTAATTTCAATTACCCTATAACATTCTTCAACACAAGGGCTATGAAATACAAAAAAAAAAAAAATTCAAGTCCTACTGGTTGTTTCAGAGATTAGCGCGCTCAAATGGACAAACAAAAAAGATCTTCAGCTTTACTAGTATAACTTTATTATAGATTAATACACCTGAATTTAGTATCGCAATGGCATATGTGATTGGTTAAAAGTAAATGTGTTCATTTACTTTCGTAAAAGCATTGTCTTGCTAAGTACACGTTAAACCAAACGAAAGGGGAAATTGAGCCATAAAAGTTTTATTTACAACAACCATTTCGCCAAATTACAAAACCCAAGCAAAACGCTTCTAGTTACTAGCTTCTAGCAATTAACATAGTTTATACAACTAGTTCATAATAGCTTTCATTTTAAATGGTTTTGTTAACAAATTGAATACAAGTTTATAAGAAAAAAACTCCGCCGTGGCCCAGAGAGCACGTTAATCCATTGATCCCGGCAGTCATACGAACATCTATAGTACTCGTTAGATTTGAAGACAAATATTTATCAAATAATTATTATTATTATTATAACCGCCGAGAGGGGACGCCCTAGAAAAACTTATAACAACCTTATGGGTGAGGTTCTTCAAAAAGGTCAGGTGCGTAGTACTCGCAACCGGCGTATACTTCGTCCACATACATCTTATGTACATGGACGAAGCGAAAGAAGTATGCAAGAATCGTAGCAAGTTGCGTTCTTTAGTTTCTGCCTACCCCTATGGGAAAAAGGCGTGAGTGTATATATGTATAATTATCATATATTATAGCAGAAACTAATTTTAATGATTTGAGTGTATTTTGTGTCCTCTAATTATATGTTTTTAAAGTCCCCCGCAACACAGGGCTTATTCCTTAGTCTGGAAGATGTCTTTTTATAAAAAAAAATAAAAAACAATCAGAATTTGCCTTCTGGTATTTAACTGTAATATGTTATATAGTATAGCGTAGCAGCTACGCCGTAGCTCACATATTTCGTAGCAGCTACGGTACCTTAGCTGATAAAGCAGCCTTTACGTTGGTGTTTTTTTGTGAAAGTAGGTATACAATATTATTGTCTGAATTTATTTAAACCTTATTTATCACATAGACTGAGTAAATAGATTACCTATGTGAACTACTTTTGAATTTAATAAATAGGACTCCATTATTGAACTGGTTGAGTAGGTACCGAGCGACTGCCGGCGCTTGATGAAATTTTCTGTAGTCTGTGTAATTAGTTGTTTGATAGTTTTTTTAACTATGGTTGTGGCGAGTTCGGCGCTCAAGGGTTCGATACCCAGGTCGAACAAATTGGGAAATTGGGTTATTCCATGAGTTTCCAAAAGCAGTAGGTGTTTGGTTTTGTGTCAAGATTAATAGGCTCGACTTTTTGGAAAATGGGACTTAAGCATACTGGCAAATAGTTAGTGTACATTAGTAGGTACACCTCTTCTTAACCTTTCACTTTTATCTACTTGTAAGCGAATTCGTTGTGATGTTATTATATAAAATTATATATTATTATATTATTCAAGGCAGCGGTTTCAATTATCCAGTGCATAGTTATTGAAACGTCAAAGTAATTGCCACCCGCTCGTAATCGCACCCGACTAACACCGTCGCTAATCATGTTCGGTCACGCAGTTCGGTGTGATAGAATACTTTCTCGTATACAGCGTGTATACTTATTTTTTTGCATATTTATTGCATTGAAATAAAATTACTTTTTACGGATTTTATCGCGTTATATTGATATTATTAATCCCGACGTTTCAGACCCTTTACAGCGTCCATGGTTACGGGTAGACAACCCGTGACCATGTGACCATTCAATGTATAATATTCGCTTAAATGTCAGAAATCAATATATTTAGTGCATATTTAGAGGATAATAACTAAGTACGCGGATCAAGGTTAAGTTGCGTCACAGTTAGTCTGCGGATGTGTGTGGTGACTATTATTAACATCGACAACCCTCCGTGCTTCGGAAAACACGTAAAGCCATCCGTCCTGGTTTTCATATTAACACCTATGCCAATCGTTAGTGGTAGTAATAAGCCTGAAAAGTCTGGCAACTGGTCTATACTTAAGTTATTGGCATAGCCCAGATTTTGGGTTGCGAAGGTTTGATGGCAGTCGTTTCCTGCAATGATAATCTGCAATATAGCCTTGTGGTATGACCATTGGACTGCCAAGTCGAAGGTCTCGAGTTCGAACCCAAGGCACGCACCTCTGACTTTTCGATTTCATGTGCGTATTAATAATTAATTATCACTCGCTTAAACGGTGAAGGAAAACATCGTGAGGAAACCTGCATACGTTAGAGATTTTTCTCGACGGTTTGTGAAGTCTGCCAACCCGCACTAGGCCAGCGTGGTGGACTATAGCCTAATCCCTCTCAATATGAGAGGAGACCCGTGCCCAGCAGTGTGACAGTATATGGGTTGGTGATGTTTCCTGCAAAATACTGATTCAGCCGTATCTGCTAAGACTGAAAGTGGATCCTAACATAGTTGGAAACAAGTTAGTAAAGCCTAAGAATAGAATGGAATAATTATGTACATTCTAGCAATAAATGACTATCCTATTCTAACGCTGGAAGAATGATTATGTAAACTTGGGTATTTGGGTGTATTTTTATTATTTCAGAGGCAGTTAACTAACAAGCGTGTATCTGTCACTATAAAATAAAATAAAAAAATTAAGAAATAAAGAGAATAAAAAAAAGTTTACCGGATTTTATAAGTTTGGTAGGTCAAAGATATAACTATGTACTTGATAATATTTTAACCCCCTGTCGCCAATAATGTTGCACATAATCCATTTCTACTATTTTCTTATAAGATTAAGAATTTTTAGACCGTACCAATAAAGAATGGATTTATAAAACAACTGTCAAATAACTGCTATCTCACTCGCACTGTATACAGTATACAGATTTGAGCGAGAAAGATACGATTACAGTAAAATCTCCTCCTGCATAATGTGTCGCAAAATTACGTCTAGAGGGACACCTCTTGGTACTTGAAAAATCATTAAATAAAAAAATAAAAAACAAAAGAACATTTACTAAAGCTGGTCGACACAATGTCAACGATTATGCTTCGTTTCCAATTTAAGTTTTGTGTTTCTAATATACAGCCTGTATTTTGGCTTAACGACCAACGTGACACGGCGAACAATTTCACTGTGACCTGGCGTTGTTATTGAATTTTAATGGGGACGCCTCAAGCTATTTAGTCGAATGGCATCGTTCAAAGTTTCTTACAAAACTTTTTGGTATTAACATAAGAATAGTTACCTAATCATTTTGCTGGTGAAAATTTCGTTTAAAATTCTAGTTTCAGTTTATAGTTATATAATTTACATGTATTTCGGGGTTGGCTTCTATGTTTCAAATGGCTGAGAAACTAATCATTTTACTACGACATGTCCTTCAATCTAAACAAGGGCCAAGAACTGGGCCCGAGGTGTAAGCTGCATGTCGCACGACTTGTGTGGAACTCACATGTGTTAAATGTGTTAGGCTTACGGAGATCGCGGGACGAAGTGAATACAAAATTGTCCCAAAAGGGCCAAAACACCTAAAACTGCAGTAGCAACAAAACCCACTTTTCTGTTACATTTTATAAAATTACGTCATACGCACTTTATTTAATCGTTGTTTCAAAGTTACTACAGAATTATGTAAACATCCTGAGTGACGTAATCAAGTAGGTTTTACTGATGGATACATAATCATAATGAATACATTATGATCTGTAATCAATTATCAACGCATATACATCCCACTGCTCGGCACGGGTCTCCTCTCACAGAATGAGAGAGATTAGGCTATAGTCCACCACCTTGGCCTAGTGCGGGTTAGCAGACTTCACACGCCGTCGAGAAAATCTCTAAGGCATGCAGGTTTCCTCACGATTTTCCGTCACCGTTTAAGCGAGTGATAATATTGATTATTGTAGGGTCAGTTTATGCATTTATTGTGCATGTGTGAAGATAAGGATACCTACAGTTTCACAAATGCTCAACTAGAATGTATGTAGGTACCTACGTGTAGAGGCGGCTGCACCCGCCTAGTAAGACTTTAATTTAGTCGGAATAAACTACAAGTTATGGTAACACGTTTTATTTTTTCCCCAAAATATCGTGACCTTCACCATTAACACAGTGCATACACATAAAACCCTAAAATTATTAATACATACATGATTTTCGAAAGTCAGAGGTGCGTGCCCCGGGTTCTAACTCGAGAACTTTGACTTGGCAGTCCAATGGTCATACCACTAGGCTACCGCTGCTTTGAATGCTTCTTGTTTGTTCCGAATTATCTGTTTTATGAAATAGTAAAAAAAAAAACTGGAAACTAGGTCGCATTTTTAAATTTTACACATATAGAACATAACATACATGTGCTGACGTCATCGCTGGTATGTTTTTCGGTGTCATGTAATTATATTGCCAATAACTGGCCACAAACTACGAGCTGCTACTAAGAATGTTATAGAAAATAACACTGCATGATCATGCAGTGTTATTTTCTATAACATTGTAGGATCCTACAATTAAACCCTGAACCTCACGCTCAGCAGTACCGTATAGGACCACAGCCCGATCAACCCGATGATGATAATTCAAAATTTATGTCACTTCTTATTCAGTCTAATACTGCCAAACCAAGTATTCCTCTTTCGTTTTACAGGATCGGCAACGTGCAAGTGATACCCCTGGTGTTACAAGCATCTATGGGCTACGGTAACCACTTACCATCAGGTGGGCCGTATTATTGTTTCCCACCTTAGTGGTATAAAAAAAACCTTAGCAATCTATCTCCTGGAAACATTATGTCAATATCTGTCCAGTTGGTTAAGCGTAAAAAAGTTATTATTGTTATGGATTTAGTTGTCATGCGAACACCTATGATAATCGTTAGTGGTAGTCAGAAATCCAAAAAGCCTGACAACCAATCTATCCTCAGGATATCGGTATTACCCAGAAATTTATACCAATAAAAAAAAACCATGACGATATCTGTTTATCGAAATAGTGGAAAAAAGATTGTATGACATGCCTACGGCAAGGGATTCAGACAACAAATAATGATTTGTTTGTTGTTGTCCATTTCGAACTAACATTCGAAGTGGACATTATATATACAGTTCCTTGCGCGCGCGCTCTGCGTACGGACGAGTTGAGAATACGCTCCGATATTTTTATAAAACGTTGCAAATTTATAGTAGTGGTCTATAGTATCTATATACCGAAATGGTGCAGTGTAAAAAATGCAAACTATTCGTGTCGCTCGCGAAAGATGATGTGCTGAAATGTAAAGGCCAATGTGAAGGGGTGTTCCATAAAAAGTGCGTGCCTAACATCAAACAGTTTCAACGCAGTGAAATGTATGAAGTATGTACTGGAGCTACGGGAAGTGAAAAAAGTCCCAATGCAACCGTACCACAAATTGTTGTTGACCTGAAAAAAGTGACCGTGGAATCCTTGTTAGCCGAGGTGAATAATAAGCTGGAAATAATATACCAAACTCAGAAAAAAATCGATGATCTGACCGAAACTGTCGACTTCTACGCCGAGCAATATCAGCAAATGCTTGAATTTAAGGATAATGCACTTAAAAAGATGTTAGGTTTAGAAAATAAAAATTCCCACCTACAAAAAGTTAACAATGCTTTAGAATTGAGAATATCGGCCCTAGAACAAAAAGAAACTGAAAAATGTATAGAGATTTTTGGACTTGATGAGAATAAAAACGAAAATACAATCCAAACGGTGAAGACAATATCCCAAAAATTAAAAATCGATCCCGATAATATCGTGGAAACAAGGAGGGTAGGAAGAGAAAAAGAAGTCGAGGATCGACCGCGCACAATCGTTGTGACCCTGCGCTCAAAAACTGCAAAAAAGGAGTGGATTAAAAGTAGAAAATCATGCCTCACAAACGATGACATTTTAGGAAATAAAAATGGAAAAAGAATCTATATCAACGAACATCTAACTAAGCATATGCGTCAAGTACTATGGAGCTCCAAACAAATGCTCAAAGACAAGTACAAGTACATTTGGGTTCAAGACCATAAGGTTTTAATAAAAAAGGATGAAGGTGCGAAGACCCATGTCATTCGATCGGAGGATGATATTAATAAATTATGTTTCAATAGCGAGATGTAAACAAACAAGCCGCAGCCAGCTGAGGCTGTGCGCGTACACACTAGGCGATTACTTCCTCACTAAAATTCGATGACCTACTTTCCATCGTAGATAATAACATTACATACCAAAAGTATACTGACACTTTTGAATGGAGTTTATACTTAAAAAGTACAAATAGAGAGATACAAATAGTTCACTTAAATATAAGATCGTTAAGACAAAACTTTAATGAATTGCTTATTTTATTGAAACAGTGTGCATATAGTATCGATATTATTATACTGAGTGAAATAAATATTAAACATGATGAATTGGCAATGTACAAGATAGACGGATATGTCATGCACGGGAGTACTCGTGAGGACCGGCGGGGAGGTGGACTACTTATGTATTCAAAACCTACTTATAATATTTCGTTTTCAACATGTAAGAATAATCGCTACATGGAATTAATACAGAGCCAAATTATACAAGGAAAACAGTTATTACACATCATAGCTATATATCGACCGCCTAGCACTAATAAGCTGCTCTTCATCGATGAACTAATTAACCTGTTGAATCAAATACCAGAAAAAGAACATTTGATCATCCTTGGTGACATGAACGTGAATTTATCGAGTCATAACACTGTTACGGAGAAATATAAAAGCAGCCTGTGTGAGTACGGCCTACAAAGCGTTATCAATGAATGCACGCGCGAAGAAATAGTAGCCGGTCGTTTAGTGACATCGTGCATCGATCATGTTTGGGTGCGTAGCTCCTGGTGCGTCTCCGCACACATGCTTACCTGTAAGCTGTCCGATCACTATTTAGTAGGCGTGAACCTAGCGGCTAACGGAAAGTGTAGTGAGTCAACGGATAACGTAAATGTAAACAGTGCAACGCGCGTGTTATGTAATAAATTAGTGCAACAAAACCTGAATGACGCTAATTGGATGAGTGTTTACAACTTGGACTGTCCGTTGGTAATGTACAAAAAACTTCATGGCTTATTTAGTGATATTTATGAACGGTCAAAAATTACTGTAACCTGTAAGAAATATAGGGAATCACAGCCTTGGATTACAAAAAAATTAAAACAATTGTTAAATCGTAGAGATGAGCTTTTTAGGAGATGGAAATCATGCCCCAATAACCATTATTACAGGTTAGAGTATACACGCTGCAGAAACAGAACCAATAAAATAATAATTAAAGAAAAAAATAAATATAGGCAAATGGAATTAAAACAATGTAAGGGTGACATTAGAAAAATTTGGAACAATATTAATAACTGGATAGGTAAGTCAAAAACTAATTTGGATGGTGTAATAATGCAGTTTTTAGGTAAGATTGACACAGTAAGTAACATATGTACAAATTTTGCACGAACATTTACTGAAGACATAGACAAAATTAAGCATCATTGTAAGCTATCGTTCTTAAATCGTGACGACTATGTAAAGCGCTGTGATATATCTCTTTATTACCAAAAAGCGACTCCCAGTGAGCTCAAAAGAATTATAAACCAATTAAGTAGTAAGAAATCACCCGGTATAGATGGTATAAGAACACAAGATGTAAAATACATTAAGGACAAAATCAGCCCCATACTGGCCAAATTCATTAACCTCTGTATCCAAAAGGGAGTGTATCCAGATTATCTAAAAAAATCTATCATTCGGCCTATTTACAAGGGAGGCAATCACCTGGAGTACACAAATTATAGACCAATTGCCATTCTACCTGTTTTTAACAAAATAGCTGAAAAAGTAATTGTAAAAAGAATCAGTAATTTTTTAGAATCTAACCATATCATTTCAGACACACAACATGGCTTTAGAAAATCACGTAGTACAGCGACTGCCCTGTCACAATTCACAGATGATATAAATGTACAGTTAAATAATAAAAAGTATGTTGCTGTTTTATTCATTGATTTCAAAAAAGCTTTTGAAACTTTGGACCACGAGATTCTTCTAAACGCCATGAAAGAATGCGGAATTTGTGGTCCTATTAACAAATGGTTTCAGTGTTATTTAAAAAATAGAACGCTTTGCACCAGTATATGTGAGCAGCGTGGGCAAGAAGCGGTAGTTAAAACGGGTGTGCCAACCGGATCAGTATATGGGCCTGTTGGGTACATTATGCACGTTAATAGCATGAGCAGAGTAATAAAGAATTGTAGTGTATATATGTATGCTGATGACACGTGCCTAATGTATGCAGACACTGACTTAGATACTATAGAAAAATGTATGCAAATAGATTTCGATAATGTTATCAAATGGTCCCACGACAATGGCATTATATTAAATGTATCCAAAACAAAATGCATGCTCCTTCACTCACCATATAATAAAAAATCAATTAGAAAAATGTCCATTATTGGTCACTCGTATGAATGCTTACATAATAAAATGCAGCTATGTATGAATTGTGAACATATAGAACTTGTGGAACAATATAAATATTTAGGCTTAACAATAGATTACCATTTTAACTGGAAATTCCACATCGATATTGTTTGTAACAAATTAAGGTCTGTTTTATGTAAATTCAAGCAACTTAAATATGTAACAAACCGAGCCACACTGTTTATGCTGTATCATGCACTGGTTGATGCAATTTTGAGCTATGGACTGAGTGCTTACGGACGTACATTTAAAACGTATTTGGATAAGGTCTTGAATATACAAAATAGGTTCCTAAAGAATATGGTAGACAAAAATACAAAAAATAAATGTAATAAAAACTATATGAAACTGTTTAAAATATGTCATATATTACCAGTGCATCAAAAAGTACAATATATGTTAACTGTCGAACAATACAATAAATCAGAGTTTAAGATACCTAAAGCTGCACATTGTATGCTCAGACAAGCTGTAAGAAATAAATACAAAGAACCTGTTGCATGTAATTACTATGGTGAACGAACACGTATGTTTATAATACCAAGACTATATAATAAAATAATATTTGAAGAAGATTGTATAAACTTAAACATATTTAAGAAAAAGTTAAAGGGACATTTGTTACAAATAGTTAATGATCAAATTGAATATTAACAACACTACTACTATTAAATTGTATCTCAAAATCTACCTAAGTATATTGTCATAAATGTGTTTACATATTTTATATTGTAAAATGAGCGCACAGTGTTCGCCAACAAACTGTCATGCAGTTTGGCGAAATCATTTAATATGTACCTAAATGTATCACATTTGTTATAAATAAATAAAAAAAAAATATATATGTATAATATTTTTATTAGTTGCCTGGACTCTATTTGTTGTATTTTATTCTGTATTGATCTCACACAGCTGGCAGGTGGATTGGATGAAAGTTTTAGTTTTGTAAACCTTTTTTTTTTAAGTTTTATTAGTATTTTATACCTATATATTATATATTTATCATTTTTATTTATAAGCATATATTTTTATGTCAGTACTCAGTAGCAGTGATACTGATACATTCTTCTCGTTAAGTAGTGATGATGAAAGCTTTGCAAGTATTCCATCTCTGTCTCATACTCTTGATACCACTTTTTCAGATGTGCCAAAGAATTTTAATATTGTCCACATAAACGCTCAGAGTATTCCGGCTCATTTCCCCGATATGCTGGACAGTTTTGACTGTAAGAATATCCATGCCATCCTTGTCTCGGAGTCGTGGCTAAAACCTTGTCTTCCTTCGTCCTCTTATTCTCTACCAGGCTTTCAGCTCATTAGGAATGATCGTGCGGTTGGTGGTGGTGGTGGTGTGGCCATTTATCTACGTACTTATATTCCTTATACTATTGTAAATATGTCAACACAGCCTCCTCCGCTGAACGCCGGCGAACATCTTTTTCTGGATGTTGAACTCCACCACAAAAAGGTCCTCCTTGGTGTTTATTACTGTCCTTCTTTACGTATTAATTTCTTCTCCTCCTTTGAAAAGATCTTGGAATCTCTACTGCCTTCTTACAGTCACACCATCATCATGGGTGATTTTAACACCTGTCTCCTTAAAGATGATTACCGTTCTTCTTCTTTCCGTCATGTGACTGAATCCTGTAATCTTTCCATCCTTGACCTCGGTGCTTCACATCATTTCCCTAACTCTATTCCTTCACTTCTTGACCTTATCTTGGTTTCATCTTCGCTTCATGTCGCTAAGCATGGTCAATGTGCAGCAGACAACTTTTCCTATCACGACCTGATTTATCTCTCTTACAAAATTCGCCCACCTAAGGCAAAATCTAAAACTCTTCTTCTTCGCAATTTCGGTGGTATGAATCTTGATCGTCTTCGAGACGATGCTAATAACATAGACTGGGCTCCTGTGCTTGCATCCACATCGGTTGGTGAGCAGGTCGACCTGCTTACGGACAATTTGATCAAGCTCTATGATCAGCATGCTCCTATTCGAGCTGTTAAAATTAAACACCTCCCATCACCTTGGCTTACTGATGAAATTAAAACTTTAATGTGTAAGAAAGCTATGGCAAAATCGAGATACAAAACTAGGCCTTCGGATCACAGTTGGGAAAAATTTGTATCCATTAGAAATCACTGCAATAAGGTGTGTAGGAATGCACAACGCCAACATATCCATAAGTCCGTTCAAAACGGTGATCCAGCTAAAGTATGGAAATTTCTCAAATCAGTAGGGGTCGGGAAATCACAGCATGACACTATTCCTAAAGACTTAGATATTAATTCACTTAACAAGCATTTTTCTTCTGCGGCCGACTTTGATCAGACTACTAAAGCTCATACACTTAATTATCTTTCTAATCTCCCGACTCCCGATATTTCGTCTTTTGTCTTTAATCAATTCACCGCTTGTGATGTTAAAAGGAGCATCATATCGATTACATCCAATGCTGTTGGATGTGACTGTATCAGCCGTAATATGATCATTCCTATCCTTGATGAAATCCTTCCTGTTATCGTCCATATCCTGAATTACTCTGTAACCAGTAGTACCTTTCCAAATGCTTGGAAGGTTGCTCACATCATTCCTCTACCCAAAAAGTCGAATCCCTCATCCTTATCCGATTTTCGTCCCATTTCTATATTACCATTCCTGTCCAAAGTCCTTGAAGGCTTAATTCATCAGCAACTTAGCTATTTCCTCTCCAAAAATGGCCTCCTGAATCCCCTCCAATCTGGTTTCCGTCCGGGACACAGTACCACCTCAGCCCTTGTTAATATTACGGATGATATAAGATCAGGCATGGAGAACGGCAAATTAACAGTTCTTGTACTATTAGATTTTACCAATGCCTTCAATACTGTTGATTTTGATATTTTGATTGGTATACTTCGCTCTTTTAACATATCTCCATCGGTGAATGATTGGTTTCATAGTTACCTGTCTGGTCGCCGACAGCGAATTTGTATCGAAGACTCCTATTCTTCTTGGTGCAACACGTCTGCCGGTGTGCCTCAGGGTGGCGTTCTCTCCCCACTTCTTTTCGCAATTTTTATAAATTCAATCTCTCATACACTAGCTTCCTCTTACCACCTTTATGCTGATGATCTTCAAATTTACAATCAAGCGCCACTTGATAAGTTGTCAGAAGCCATCGACGTCATTAATTTAGATCTTGCTCGCCTAGGTGACTGGAGTACAAAGTTTGGTCTGAAGATCAATCCCTTAAAAACCCAAGTAACCGTTGTTGGAAGTTCCCGGACGGTGTCCAGGATTGATTGGTCGATACTTCCACAGGTCTCTTTTAATAACGTTCCAATTCCTATTACCGATAAAGTCAAGAACTTGGGAATATATATTGATAGGACACTTTCTTGGAATGCGCAACTGCAGGAAGTTAGCCGTAAGATGTTTGCAGCGGTTGGCTCCTTGAGACGCCTTAGAAATTTTCTTCCTATTACCACCAAAATTGCACTTGCTCAATCTCTTCTCCTTCCTATCCTAGACTACGCTGATGCCAGCTATCTTGATCTTACCGAAGAGCAGTTTGATAAACTTGAGCGACTCCAAAACTTATGCATCAGATTTATATTTGGTTTGCGCAAATATGATCACGTTTCTGAATTTCGTGCTAAGCTCAAATGGCTGCCTATCCGCCTTCGCCGGAATGCTCGTATTCTTTCTCTTTTATATAATATTCTTTTTAACCCTTCCACCCCGCTCTATCTAAAAGATCGCTTTGAGTACCTCTGCGACACTCACAATAGATGTTTGAGATCTTCGGACAACTTGAAACTAAAAATTCAAATGCACTCCACCAGCTTTTTTAAGAAATCGTTCACGATTCAAGCGGCTCTGCTGTGGAACGCTTTGCCGATTAACATTAGACGAGCTCAATCGTTACCTATCTTTAAAAGGCTGGTGAAAGATCATTATCTTTCCCTTAAATCCAAGAATGCTTAACTTGCTACTCGCTTGCACTGTCATCATTAATTTTCCTTAACTTAATATATTATTATATTTATATATTTAATATTATAATTATATTTATATATATATATATATATATATTTAATATGTAAGTACCTATATATTTATGAGTATATATTTATTTATTCTTATTTCTTTCATACTATATAAAATAATAATTATTTTTCAATTTTAGTACGCCTAAACTACCCAATGTGTTTCCTTTCCTTCAGTCCATCCAAAGGTTGTCTGGAAGAGATCGCCTTGTGCGATAAGACCGCCCATTGTACCAAATCTTTATGTGGCTTTTTTATTTTTGTAATTTTGTTCTGGTGTGCAATAAAGTGTATATAAATAAATAAATAAATAAATGATGCTCATTCATTTATCGGTAATAATATCTATAAATTTATTATAATATTGTGTACTGAGGTAGGGACTCATTCTGAAATCGCACAGGATAACGGATAGGATACTACCTTAGTTAAAGACTTGAATATATTGTTTTGTATTTTGCCTTGTCAGAATAAATTTAATTTCTTCTTCTACTAATAAATTTAACCTGCTTCGTTAGTCTAGTGCTCCTAAGCGTGACTGCTATGCTTAGAGGTCTTGGTTTCGATTCCCAGGTCGAGCAGTGTTGAATTGAAATTTTCAATAGCAGCCCGGAGTTTTGATTTGCCCTCTATTACATGGGACCTAAACATTCCATCGAACTGTGGGTGTACAATTAGTATACCTCTGTCGAACCCTTTGGGGATTAAGCGTAAAGGGATAGTGTGTAAAATAATTTAGATCCAAAGCGAAGTTCACACAAGCGAAAATACAGCGCAATCGAATTAATTAGCGCAAAGTCACTTTAAGCCGAGAAGTATCACTCAGCCAATCAGCAACAAGTTGACACCAGTTTAATTGTAAGGATTAGAGAAGTGATTCGAACGTTAAACTAATTAGCTAATGCTGATTCGAAGGGAAATTATCCCGGAGTCATTTGCATATTCAATTGGCCACTGGGTAGATAGAAAATATACCTATATTGATTTCTGACACATAGGTATATTAGACATTAACTACTTCTTACGGATTTTATCGCGTTATATTGATATTGGCAGACTTCACAAACCGTCGAGAAAAATCTCTAAGGTATGCAGGTTTCCTCACGATGTTTTCCTTCAACGTTTAAGCGAGTGATAATTAATAAGCGTGGTGGACTATAGCCTAAGGGATAAGGCTATAGTCCACCAGGCTTATTAATTACCACTACTGGGCACGGGTCTCCTCACATATTGAGAGGGATCTCAATTTGAAAGGAGACCCGTGCCCAGCAGTGGGCCAGTGTATGGGTTGATGATGATATTGATATTATTAATCTCGAGGTTTCGGACCCTTTACAGCATCCATGGTCACGGGTAAACGTTGGGATTAACCATATCAATATAACGGGATAAAATTCGTTAAAAATAGTTTTATTTCAATAGAAAATTTATTTTAGATTAGTAATAAAAAAATATATATATAAATAAGCCTTAAACGTGACAATTTACACGTAAATCAATAGAGAGGTATATAAATGCTCAACTCGACGTAGAATCGCAGTGATTAGCATCGTTGTGAGTGATAATGAACTGGCATTGCCACGTCGTTGGTGATGCCAGTAGCATTTTGTCTATGCGTATTAGCTGCCTGATTAATGTTGTCAAATACTGTAGATACTGATGTAAAACTTCCTCATAAATAAACTCGATTGTTATTAGAAATCGGATCAGTAGCGCATTAGGACTTTACTGATTGATCAGTACTTGAGCTGTCAAAAGTGAAATAAATGGTTGGACGAATTACAAGCAAGCAACACAAAATTTAGGTACTTCACATGAGGCTCCGCCCGTCTGAGAACGATGATTTTTCTAGTATTTTTTTTCAATGATTTCTCTGTGTTATGTTTGTTTCTCGTGTCGTGTTAATTAATGTATACCATGTTGTGTTGTTACAGAAGCGGCATGGCATGAGCGGTGGGGTGGGCGCGACATGCGGTGCGCGCCGCCCGCGCAACCCGCCGCCGTCGCACTCGCAATTTCTTTGCTTTTGCGTCTCGTGAACGCCGGTAAGTACTGCAGAGATCGCTAAGGAGTCAGTATTATCGCAAGACTGGCTGGTTTGATGAAGAACAAAAGCATTTTCATTTAGACGTAATTTAGTTTACTAAAAAAGTAATGGATGGAATGTCAGAATTCTTAGACTCTTGAACAATAATAGTTCTTATTGATTTCTGACATTTACGCGAATATTATACATTGAAATAAAACTACTTTTTACGGATTTTATCGCGTATATTGATATTATTAATCCCGACGTTTCGGACCCTTTACAGCGTCCATTGTCACGGGTAGACTGAATAATAGTTCTTTTAATATCTAATGGGAAGAATAGGGATGTAGGGTTGAATCGGGATACAAATTTGAAAGGAATTTTCAGGTTTAATTATCACTCGCGCGTTGTCATCTTGAAACCTCAGTTGTTTTATCCCATTAATTTCACGGGCAACATTGCCCGTAAAACTAGACAATAATGTTGGCACACATTATTTCTTAGGAAAATATTATTCGGTATTACGTCAGAATAGTTTGTACGCCTTCACACAGAACATATTAGATACAATAAAAAAAACATAGACGCCAATTGAAAAAATAGCTTGTTTGCGATACATTTTCCAACATTCAAGTTTTTAATGAGCTTGTTTTTCGCTTTTTAGTTATTTGAGGCAGTCGGAATTTTTACTAACTTAAACTGTTACATTCATCCTTATCGCATCTCCCAAAGCAATTTTCTACGCATAAAACAGTCTGAGCACAATTTAAACAACTTACCTAATAATTAATTAGACATTAACATTCATAAACACAGCCTCTATTTAACTATCACGTAATTAAAACCTCTTTACGAACCCTTCCTTAGGGAGTTACCCTCGACCTGTACTTGACCTTCTGACATCAGTGTCCCAACATAATTCAACATACATACCTTCACGTCTGTATTCTCCGACGGCATAGACTAAGCTAATTTATTAAAAATTAAAAAAATATTATACTTGCAAACCAAGGTTGCCTATAAATAGGGGGTGAGCCTATTGTCATTAACCGGATACAAATCAAAACTCTGAGGTGCTACTGAGGATTTTATAGGAAAACCCGATAATACTAACTGACTTTGTGCCCGGTTAATGGCAATAGGGTCGCCCCCTATTACATGGGACCTAAGAAGATACCGGCGAAATGTGGGTGTACATTAGTACACCTCTGCCTAACCCTTCTGGGAATACAGGCGTGATGGTATGATATGATGAAAAAAATTGCGGTTAATAAATAAATGAATCTAATCTTGTTAATAATAGTCTAGCTAACCTGTATTTCTTATTCTTCCTTGTGTAACCGAAAATTTGGGTCTTTATTCATGAAAATATGTAGAAAATGAATTTGCGCAGAAATGAAGACTTAACTAGATCAATATGTCGTCCCGCTTTACCCACGTTTTGTAAATTTAATGGAAATTGTTAGCGCTGTTTCCGAGAACGCGATCATAAATTAATAGGTGTAATTATAGACATATTGCTCTTTTAAGATTCTATTTACAAGGGACAATAACGCGATGCGTATTGTGTAAACTATGTGTTTGTGTACTTATGTAAAAATGTGTGCTTGCAAGGCGCCCTTAAAATAAAAGTCACAAGTCAAAATAGTGTATTGAAGATAGAATAAATAATAAATATGTTAATTACATATTTATTATTTATTCTATTCATGTAAAAAGTAATTTTATTTCAATAGCAAGCCTTCTAATACAATTTTAAAGAGAATATTTTAGTGTGAGCAAGCTTTATTTTAAAAATGATCTTCCGTACCAGAAACAAACCTGTATTTTCCACGACCCCTCGTGTTTTCTTGAAAAACAACTTGTTCAATACGGCCGGAGGCGTAACGTCTGTAGCCGTAACGTTGGTGGCCGTGATATGTTGTACATCTGTAAAATGGCAATTGGGTTTACGTAGATGTTTTTCTGTGCTGTTTTTATGTGCTTGTTTTTATTGTTAGTGGTTGGCGTTCTTTGATGCTACATGACTTATCGCATGATTATTTTTCTCGTTTTGATGTAGGCATTACACATACCATCACGTCTGTATTTTCTAAAAGGTTAGGCAATGTACACCCTCAGTTTGCCGGTATATTCAGGTCCTCCAGGTATTAGAGACCTCCCTGGATTTAAGTCAATGAATTTATAATAACTTTCCGTTCCAGGATCAATGGGCCCCGGAGTACCCGAGAACATTACCGTGACATTCCTCAACCCCACTACGGTGAGGGTATCCTGGTCCACCACGGCGGACCTTGTAGAGAAATATGACGTCACGTACAAACCTTCTGACGCGAGGTAAGGGATGTGCTTGCAATTGGTAACAGAGTTTCGCAGACCAAAGCTTTAAGAGCGGCTGATTTGTTTCACTGTTGTGAATAATGTCCACTTTTACATCAACCCGACCAAGGACACGATGGTCGGCGGTTGGTGCCGACCGTATAGAAGGCCTTTTACTGTTTATAAATAGTTGTACCCGATCCTATAAGCGGTTACTTTGGTCTGCGAATTCTCTAATATCTGTGCTCTGTTGTATTTCTTCTTGTCTGTCTGTCTGTCTTTATCTATGCCTTATACGTTTTTGCCTAATTTTCTTCTATAGATTATTATTTTGTAGTACATTTTCGATAATGGCTGATAAACTGTTTTACAGTTTGGCAGGAGAAACTTTAAAAAAAATATATAATACCTACTTTATGAAAAAATAAAAATTGATATACAACTCATTCTCATCCTCCAAGCCTTTTCTTAACTATGTTGGTCTGCTTTCCTGTCTAACCAGTTGCGGCTAAATAATGGTATTTTACACGAAGTGACCATCAGATCTCCGCAACCCAATTTGAGGACAATGCTGATATCCTGAAGATATACTGGTTATCAGACTTTTAGGGCTTCTAGATCTAGCATAGTTAATAAATAACCAAGTGACTCGTGGTTGAATAATAAATAAGTTTATCAATGGAAGTGCAACCTTAAACTACGGTTAGTTTATGGATGGGTGAAAGTTCTTAACACACTTCAATGAGCGACAGAGTGAGTGAGTGAGAAAGCACGATAGGCCATAAAATATGAACGCAATATGAACAATCGTTAGTGTTACTTAACCAGAACCGGACAATTAGATTACCATAGATATATCGGCATTGTCCAGAAATGGGGTTGCGGAGATCTGAAGTACTAACATTCAGTCGGATCTGGTTAGACAGGAAGCAGACGCAACATAGTTGGGAAAATGCTAGGATAATAAAACGGCATAGGTAAATTAATGAATTTTTATATGAAAATGTACGGACTAGAAACACACACGCATAGGATTGCGTTAGTGTGTCTCTGATGAATACGTTTTTTATATGAAATAAAATTTTATATTTATTTTCTGTAAATAAATATCGTTTCATTTCATTTAAAATCAAAAGTTCAGATGTCATGACGCATAGTATACGTTGCGTACGTGGAATCAGTGTGTTTCTACCTTCAGAATTACACGGCTTGAAGCGTACAGTGCGAATGTACGACTCCACTAAATTATTAAACATTTACAACTGAAACAAGGAAATTACATTTCGACGTCGCAGTTAATATGATTATAGTAATAAAACATAACATAACATCTCGTTTGTATTCCTAGAAGGGTTAGACAGAGGTGTACTAATAATGTACACCAACAGTTCACCGGTATGTTTAGGTGCAACTAGTTTTGACTCTTCAAAAGTGCCGTAATGGTCTTATTGATATAAAATGTTTGACTTTGACATGTATTAGGAGGCGAGCCTATTACTATTAGCCGGGCACAAATCGAAACTCCGAACTGTTACTGAGAATTTTATAGAAAACCCAATAAGACTTTGCTTGAGAATGGTACCTGAGATTTCAAGCGTAGCAGTCGCGTTTACCACAACCAGGCTAATGACGTAGTTAATTTATAGGTATCTAATACAACTTATTTTGCTTCTATGACATGAAGTAAAAAAAAGTCATGATTACCTATGAAAAGTTCTCTTGAAACCTTAGCTTTAAACGCTATGCTTCTGCAAAATATAATGTAATTTGAATGCATGAGGACAGTTGGACTGTGCATTAAAAAAAAATGAGTGCTATTCCATCGTTTGAATACGACAAACTGAAGCCATGTCTAGCACGTATGGTTATCGCGTGTTTAATATTTTGCCACGGCAAACAGCCAGATTTGTCGCAACAAAATATGACAGCTTATGTTTTTTTTTTATTATTATTTGAGTTATTTTCCGCGGACTTGGAGGTCCGCGCCTTTTTTTACAATAATTGATTCATTTGCATGCGTAATTAATAATATTTGGGCAGTTAGGCTGCGCCTATGGGACATTGTTCTTAATTATTCTAACTTAAGACAGCTTATGTTTGATTAACCCATGATTTTGAATGGAAACTGTCTAAACAATGAACATAGGTAGGTACTCTTAAATTAACTTTTTATTTACTTGAAATCGTAAAGACCATGATTAAATTCAGTAAGATTCTTCCAAAATAAATTCAATTCAAATTCGCTGTATGGTTTTGAAAGCACTTAAAAGTTGCGACGGATAAGTAATTTTGGACTTACATAATCTACGTTTGCAAAGGTAAATCAAAATTATTGTTCACATACTATCACGCTTGTATCTCCGAAAGGTTTTAGGCAGAGGGGTGCTAATGTAACCTACAGTTCGCCGGTATGTTTAAATTCCATGTAATAGGGGGCGAGACTATTGCCATTAATTGGGCACAAATTCAAACTCCGAGCAGAATTATCGACCTGGGAATCAAACCCAAGAATCATCACCCTTGTGCCAAATAGACCGATGAGACAGTCATTAGGACACAATCATTATTTTTTTTGTATATTTTTGGCATTTTCCATGCTAAGATTTTAAAGTTATTTAGAAAAGGAAAAATTCGACCGCGGGCAGGATTCGAGCCTGCGTCTTCTGGTTAGGTACACCAGACGCTATGACCACTAAGCCACCGCGATTCCTACCCGTCATGTCGAATTTTTCCTTCACATACTGAATTTACGTCTTTATGGTGACGTCAGTAACACTTATTGAAAAGCAAAAACTTGCTTTTCAACCGACACGACTTACTTTACAGTTAGTTCAATGTCGAATGATGCCACCTTACCTTCTATCTTTTTGCATTTTCCATGCTAAGATTTTTAAAGTTATTTAGAAAAAAAAAAGAAAAATTCAACATAACGGGTAGGAATCGCGGTGGCCATAGCGTCTGGTGTACCTAACTAGAAGACGCAGGTTCGAATCCTGCCCGCGGTCGAATTTTTCCTTTTCTAAATAACTTTACAATAATTATTGTTTCATTTTTTTATACCACTAAGGAGGCAAACAAGCATACGGCCCACCTGAAGGTAAGCGGTTATCGTAGCCTATAATAGACGCTTGCAATACCAGGGGTATCACTTGCGTGTTACCGACTCTGTAAAACGAAAGAGGAATAGTATGATTTTTTAATGTCAGTCGCTACTCAGAATAGGTAATCTAAGTTCAAAATTTATTTTGACACGGTGTTTTTGTGATAACAAACTGTCACAGGGATAAAAAATCTCAACATAATTTCGGTTATAGTGTCACATTTAGAGTTGCGTCGTTGAAATATTAAGAATATACGAGACTTGAAGCGGTATCAAGGCACCAACTCGAAAAGTGTTACCGTAACGTATCGTAAAGGGAGAGACGGTAACGACGTATCTAGAAAATGAAGTTGAATGGAGCGCTCACATGAGCTCTTGGGATGAAACTGTGATGAGGTGGTGGTGAATTTGGTCGTCTATAGAGAAAAAAAAAACATAAGAAAGAAAGAAGTAGTATTTACGTTGACGATAGAGTAGATTAATGAGAATCATCATCCTCAAAGCCTTTACTCAACTATGTTAGGGTTGGCCAGTTTAACGAGATGCGGCTGAATATTTCACACGATGCGGCTGCCATCAGATCTTAGCAACCCAATTTCTGGGTAATATCCATATCCTGAGGATAGACTGGTTGTCAAGCCTTTTGGGATTCTGACTACCACAAACAATCGTCTTAAGTGTTCGCATGACAACCGGGAGTTGATCCCGCTTTACGTGCTCGCCGAGGCATGGAGGAGTCCCAATGTGTTAAGAAGTGTGACACATCCACAAAGAGACCGTGTCTGGCGCAGCTTAAACTTGCATATTGGTTGATTAACTTAGATACGAGCCTCTACAATTTTAGATAAGCAGAATAAATACTTTCGCTTTCACAACACTAAATTTCCTCTTAGTATAGATAAAAAAATACATTTAACATTTTGATATGAAACGTTCTTAAAATTTTATTACAATACACAGAAATGACACAGTATACCTTGTTATAATAATTGAAAAGTTGTACAAAAGTGTCATAATTCAAAACCAAATTTTCTTGAACTGTTTTAATTAATGGATAAAACTGTATTCAATTTCTTATCCGTCAGAAAACATCTTCAATCATCGAACTTTAATAAATAATGAGTTTGACAAATTGACATCGAAAAAACATCTTCAGTCTTCATCTGTCACATTACGAAACATACATCTGACATTTGAATCAGAAATAAAGCTTGTTCTATTTTCAAATAAATATCACTGTACATTAAAAAATTGGCATCGGGTTGAAAAATATGCTCCGAGACGGAAATAAAACAGAATCGCAGCTCACATTATTTATGTCCTAAATTTACTAAACGAGAGATGTCATTTTATAGCCGTGTATGCTGAATTTATTTTAGATCTTTATTTGAAATTGCAAATGGAAATGTTATGAGATGTGCTCAAGTAGATACTTGTACGAGTTTTTGAGTTGGGACAGTATGGCTTATTTGGGCTTTATTATCTCAGATCGTGTTTTAATACTTTAAAGAAAAATCTTGTTCTTAATAGGTACATACAGATTCAGATGACGTTAAAAACTCGAATTATTAATATCTCTCTGTAAAAAAGACTGTTCCTGAGAGACGTGGAAGAAGAGTGGGGATTCCTTTTCCTTGCATTGGGATACTAAATTCTTATTCGTCATATCCTTTATCATCTATGATATATCATAGCCTTTTCCCAACTACGCTTTTTGCTGTACCTACTTGCCGAACCGTGGCGCGTGCAAACTCGCCTGTACCGCGTTCTCTCACTGCGCTCAACGCTTTTTTGGAGATCAGTACAAATTGTGATATTTTTGCCGATGAATGGAAGATGATTTTATCA
Source organism: Acronicta alni (assembly GCA_964056405.1). Lineage (NCBI taxonomy): Eukaryota > Metazoa > Arthropoda > Insecta > Lepidoptera > Noctuidae > Acronicta > Acronicta alni. The sequence goes on along the minus strand of OZ043927.1, from coordinate 5,492,462 downwards.
GTGTGCCTGAAGTATTGTGAGAAGTCTGTGTGCGAGCGTTGTCCTTAATTAGTGTAAGTGGCCTGCGGCCGTTCTAATTAAGTAATAATAAATACATTGGGGTTGGCTCCCAGTCTAACCAAATTCGGCTGAATATTAGTATTTTAAATGAAACGATACCTATCAGACCTCCGCAACCTAGTATCTGGATAATACCGATATCCTGAGGTTATACTGGGTGTCAGGCTTTTTGGGCTTCTGACTACCACTGACGATTGTCATAGGTATTCGCAAATTCGCATGACAATCGGGAGCGATGGCTTTACGTGCTCTCCATGGCACGGAGGGGTCTTGATGTGTTAAGAATGGTTACCTATCCAAATATTGACCGCGGCTAGCGCAGCTTAACCTTGCAGATCGGTTGATCAGGTTATAACTTAGCCATGAGCCCCTTTACTACAGGTTTGATATAAAATAAAAATAATAAATTAATATTTCTCAATAAACATTTACGTGCGAAATAATGTTGTGAGTAGTAACAAATAAAATACAGATCTACTGGTACAATTCCATTCGATTCACGCTATTTATTTTACCAATATTGCTGTTGATTCGTTCATTTTCCGCTGCAATGCTTTTGAATTGTGCCGATGTTGAATCGATAACGATGACGTAGATTATCGTTTCCTGTATAAATTGTCACCAGTGTATTAACAAAACCTCATTGTTATCTCACAACTGGTCCTGACTATATCTGACTATGTGATGAGACTTCACCAGATGGGGTGGAATATTAGTATTTTACACTGCCATCAGACTTCCGCAAAGCAATTTGATAGACCGGTTGGCAGAATTTTTGGGCTACTGACTAGCACACATACACACACACACACGCACTCTTTTTCATCTTCCTATGGAAGCTTACCTTACTCATTTTTTGTGGGAATATGAACTGTTTTTGGTACTTACTTACATCAAAAAGATCAAAGTTGTTCCTATAATGGAAACCAACTCTTTTCCAGAATAATAATTTTAATTCACGTAACTTCTGAACCGAACTTTAATAAATATGAAATTAAAAATGAAGTTAATGTTGAATGTTGCTCGCCTGACACTGACAAAACCGCAACAAACTGAAAAATATATAATATATACGAAAATGAATTCAAAATTTACTGACTAATATATTGAACACTGTACTGCAGAAGCTAAAAATGTAATCATCATCATCAACCCATATCCTGTCCCACTGCTGGGCACGGGTCTCCTTTCATATTGAGAGGGATTAGGTTATAGTCCACCACGCTGGCCTAGTGCGTGTGGGCAGACTTCACAAATCGTCGAGAAAAATCTCTAAAGTATGCAGGTTTCCTCACGATGTTTCCCTTCACCGTTTAAGCGAGTGATACTTAATTATTTAAAAAAATGAAAATGTAAATTTTGTTGTGAATATCATAGAAAAATTAGTTTGGCTGCAGGAATAAAACTGAAGAACTAATAATTAATTATATTTTGTGTTGTAGTGAGGTTTTGTCCTGAGTAATGAAGTCAGACCCCATAATCTTTATTGCACTTCTAAAAACTAGAATTGTATAATGGGTGGTTTTATTGCTAGGAGCGATCTCTTGCAGACAACCTTTGGGAAGACTCAAGAGAAAAGAAAAGGCTATTTTAACTACTTTATGGTAGGGATTGTAAGCAAAGCTCGAAGTTTTGAAGAAAGAAGAAGAGTCTAGGTTAAATTCCCCAGGCGAACAAAATTTTATTAGCATTTTTCGGATTTTTTGGCAAGTATTAAAAACTTTTTTTTAAATTAAGAAAGAAACACATTTATTTTGTCCGACTGACTTCTCTATTACAGGTATTAGAGGTCAGTGTTTTGTCCTCACAACATAACAATTGTTGGATCTATGAAAAAAGTTTTTAACACATATTCAGATTATCATTAGTGTGGTTGGATAAAAATGGCTAACGAAATATTGAATCATATTATTATATAGACGCTATCAACCACAAAAAAAACTTTTACGCAACTTCCTTTCTTCCCATTTACATAAAATTAATAAGATAAAAGAATAGGTACTTGATTAAGTTTATTCACCTTTTCCGATAGGTTTGTTCTTTTAATTTAATTATTTTTGAAAGTTGAGTTAAAACTTCATGCAATTAAAAGTATCATACTCCAGTACCTACATCAATTTTTATTTAATTAATTAGGTTCAATAATTGTAAACACTTAAATCGTAATGGTCTTCTAATTGAATAATATAGAATTATATTAAAAGTGTAACAATTATGTACTTAAAGGAAAATACAGCATTATGTAATCACTAGAATTGAGAGGATCACTTATACTTAGCAATAACTTAATCTGAAGATTTATTAGGCTAGAGAAATAAAAAAAAAGAATATTTATAATTTTCATGAACAATATTTTTCTTATTTTTTCAATCTGTTTCTTATTCCTAAACTACAAAACTGATTTTGTTTAAAAATGTCAAGTGATTACAAGAGCGGCAACTGAGCGTGAGATCTCAGGACCAAGGGTATCATTGGGTTTTTCAGTGAAATACTCAGGAGCAGCTCGGAATTTGGATTTGTGCCCGGTTAACGGCAATTGACTTGCATTCTATTAAGCCTGAAACTTACCATAGACCTGTGGGCAGACCACAGCACCCTTCCGGCAATATGGGCGTGATTCTATATTATGTTGAAAATCGAACAGCGGAATTGATGTTGATGGTATTAACATAATATTAGATCTAAAAGAAAAAAATACACATTACTTAAGCTATTTTTACTTATTTATGAGAAATAACATCTTCCATTTTAATCACACTGAATTAAGAACAGATGCGCCAACGAATTTTAACCAGACAAGTGACGACTCAACCCTACGTCTTAGTCAAATTAATTACTGCATTTTAACAACACGCACATACGTATCCAGTATAAGCTGATCTGACTTTTTATAAGTATTCCGTATAATAAGAGTTCAACTTATACTGGATATTTGTAGCTTGATATGTATTACAACGTTTTACAAAGATTTTAATTGTAATTTCTCTGAAACATTTCGGTTTTCCAACGTGGCATGGCTAGAGGCGAGGGTTGTAATTTAATCTAAATATTTAGACATACCTGAAACACGTGTTGTTGTATTAGGTAGTAATATAATGTTCCAATCGACGAATGAATATGAATAAAATGTATGGGAATGACAGAAGCTCACATTGGGTGTTCATTAAATGATTATTTCCTTTGTTCATCATCGTCAACTTCATTATAATCGTACTAGCAAGAGATCCACTGCTCCCCAAAGGACCGTCACATGCCACCTGAATCCAACGCTCGTCCGTCCATCTTGTTGTACGCTGCGTTTTCTGTTGCGTGGTCTCCACTCGAGAACCTTTTTTTGTCTCAGCAGCCATCAGTTTTACGATCTCTGTGCCCCACCCATAAGGTTTACCTGTGTTGCAAAGGAACTACTCATTTCTGAATTGGTCTCGTAGAGTAGCTCTAGGTCAGGGCCCCAGAGAAACTAACCTTCTTACAAAACGAGCTGTGTTCAACAAAAGTAGGTACTACTTTCTGTGTTAAGCCCTTGATCAGAGTTACCCAACGAGAGCCTCCTTCGATGTTAGTTCTAGTAGACTCTTGACTATTAGACCTAATTGTCAGTCACAACGACTCATCGCTGAATTCATTATTATTTTATTTTTTACTTGGTTATTTACTTACCTTTTAGTGTCCCATAGCTGAGTACTAGACTCTCAAAATGATATTGGTTAGGATATAGTTCAAAACACTGGCCTTATGTGGGTTAGCAGACTTCACACTCCAATTATAAAATCTCTGAAGTATACATGTTTGCTGATAATGTATTCCATCTCAATTTCGCTGACTATGGGTACCTATTCGAATAGTGTAGAATAGGTACAAAGTAAACTATCGTAATCCTATTACACAAATTCCTATTCATATAAAACCTTTTGTTTCACTTTACTTGAATAATGACCGTCCAAAATTATGTGAAGTTTGGGCTTCTACATAATTTGTTTTTATAGTAACTTGAAACAGGTTTGTAAGCTCTTTGTGAGGCCTATATCAACATAACATTTGGGCACATCTGTGTAAACGTAATGAATAATTTAATAGTACTGACGTCACTAAGTCGGTTGGAGTTCCCTACAAATTAATAACTTTACCTTAAGGGGCCTTAGGCTAGGTTCCTACAATGATCAATTCATTTGCAAAGTTAAGCGGCACTTGCCGCGGTCAGTTTACGAGTGTATGACCATTCTTAATACATCGAGACCAGTCGGAGGTCACGTATATCGTTAGTGGTAGTGAGAAATCCAAAAAACCTGAGAACCAATATTTCTAGAACACATTATGAAATTGATGTAGGTACCTACTCTCCATAGGAATCATCTTCATCATCAGCCCGATGCTGTCCACTGCAGGACTAGGGCTTATTCATGAAGAGGTGCATCATCTATTCGTTTCTGCTCTGGGCTGCTCTTGAGCATTTCTTCGCCGCCAACTTTACTATATCGTCACATCATCTAGCCGGGGGTCGACCCGATACTTCTATGACTGGTCCTCGGTGGTTGCCTTTGGAGAATCTTTCGACTCCGCAGGAATAAGGATAAGGGATATAGCCTTATCTTGACTGTGACAGTACAGAACAGTTTTTATAACACACATTCATACACATACATACACCACACACAGTATACCTACACCCACACCACAAACACACAAATAGTAGTTGAAATTAAATTAAACTCTTATTTTGTCACTTACCTGATTCTTCTTTGTAAGTTAAGTAAACCGTGACTTGGCAGCTATAAAAAATTGGTCTGATAGATTCGGTGTTGCGGTAAATCCTACAAAGTGCCAAGCAATAATTGTGGGGAGTCACCGCATGTTGAGCAAGGTGGACAGATCAACTCTGCCTTCTATGGTGTTTAATGGAACAACCATCCCTTTTGGCACTGAAGTTAAAAACCTTGGCTTGCATATAGATTCCACGTTAGACTGGCGATCACACGTCACCAATGTGAGCCAAAAAGTTACTGGAGCATTGCGGTCTCTCTACAGATTGAAGAATTTACTCCCATCTAACACAAAAGCAATGCTTGTGCAGACCTTAATTTTTCCAGTAATTGACTATGGTGATGTGTGTTACTATGACCTGAATGCAGATCTGCTCAAAAAACTTGACCGTCTTCTGAATAGCTGCATTCGATTCGTTTTCAACCTCCGTAAGTATGATCATGTTTCAGCATATAGAATGCTTTTAAAGTGGTTGCCCATCCGTCAGCGTAGAGTGCAAAGGGCATTGACCACTTTATTCTCTATACTTGATTCTTCCACCTCCCCTACTTACCTTACTTCGAAATTTCAATATATATTCTCAAATCATGACAGAAATCTTCGGTCTTCTTTTAATCGCCTCTTGCGATGTCTATCTCATCATACTGACTTTATGCAATCTTCTTTCTTCGTACAATCTATAATCCTGTGGAATGCGCTACCTCGGGAAATCAGGATGGCTACCAGTCGCTACTCCTTTAAAAGTAAACTTCGGAAACATCTCCTCCGTTCTTTGGCAGATGCTTAATATTAACCTCTCCTTGTATAAATGTGTTTATATTTATATATTGTATTATATTATATTTATATTTATGTATACATAAGTATGTATAACTAAATAGTGTACGTAATATGTATTTAAATTGCATACATTACTTTTACATTTATGTAATAAAAAATATGTTTTTTTTCTATAATTATATCAACACTTTTAGTGCACCTACCAATTTCTGTCTCTGTATCACCCTAAGGTCGACTGGTAGAAAATGCCTTAGGCATTAAGTCCGCCTTTGTACTATGTTTGTGCATAAAGTATTAAAATAAATAAATAAATAAAAAAGTACGATTGTGGTGTTGCTTAGTGTCGGCTAAATAGCTAGTACGCAATGAAGATAATATAACTTACCTTATCATGAAGCTGTCTTGAGAGGAAGCCCTGACACCCATAACACAAGTTAGTCTTAGCTTGGGTGTCAGTGGTCCGTAACTATAACGATTTATTATATTTTAGGTTATTTTGTACCACATACCTACTATACTAAAGTAATATAAATCGTCTTATTTTGGACATAAATACTTATTAATATTATAATTATCAGGAATATATATCCGAAACACGTTGTTGCAAAACATGGTTCAATTAACTTAATTTCTATTAAGATATTTTTATCCATCACAATACATTTAGCAGACAAGAAAATCCGATTTAAATATTGCCAAGTTATTGTATTTACGGAATCAGTGTGTGTGAGATTGATTAAAAATTCAATATTCAAATCTGAACGCCACAAACCTGTTAAATATTCAGCGGTTGCCAGTCGATAGTGCAGAGCTAAAAGTGGAAAGTTCACAGCCTGTAGAAAGGGGGTATGATAATGAATGGAAACTAGCCCAGTTTCCTGACTGCGCTGAATCGGATCTTGACATCGTTGTAAGGAATTAAGCGGTTAAGTGGTTTCCTCTTGGGTAATACTTTTTTGCTGTTGAATTTAGGGGTGTCGACTCTTGACAGAATTTTGTTTAAATATAGAATGTTTTTTGTAGCATTATACAAGGTTGTAACAATATCAGTGGGTGGATTAATTAGTATTTTTTTTTCAGGAAGATAAATTAAAAATATTCTTATACATTCAGTCATATCAGTAAACTTACCTTATATACAGCATGTTACAGGAGTGTCTAATTTAAGTTTTAAAATTATACGGAGCTTAGTCATGCAATATTAACCAAAAGAGATCCAATGATCAAACCACAGATCCAGAGATCAAACACTTCACTTATAATGGATAAGATTTGTTTAAACTTGGGTGGAGTGGGTAAAAAGCAAAGAGGAAGGTGGAGGAAACTTATCCGCGTATCCTAGAATAGATGAAGCAGGAACATCTGGCAACGGACACCAGGTTGATGATAAAAAAGATCTTAGGAGCAAACTGGATGAGTGAGGCAAGGGACAGAGATAGCTGGCATAACAGAGAGGAGACTGGCAGTCAGGGTACCATGGTACCCTGCAGCAGTAGCAGTGGTATACATGCTGAGGATGTCGATTTTGTATTTGTATAAAACTTCAGTTTTTTTTTATAAAAACGTGTTGATGAACATGCATGTAGAAAGCAGAGCATAGAGAACAGACGCGGTTACTTACCTACCCATAAATTAAAGATCAAAATTAAAGAAGATCAAATTGTTGAAATCATATAATAAATATTACCTACTAAATATTGTTAACAATCGACTTTTCAACATAAAGCTAGCAACACTGCAATAACTTGTTTTAAACGTTCCAACAACAAAGCAAAGCCTTGCTGAAAATATGTCCTTAAAGTATGAATATGTGGCTCAGCTTACAATCAATTTACAGAACACTAATCTGAAAAGCGACTAAAACCAATTAAGCGATAGATTACAGTAGTTATGTTTGACTCAAATTGAGCAAATATAACCCAGTTATCCAAACAATCTGTCGCAAACTTAAACCCAAATATGACCTTTACGTGTAGACATATCAATAAATATACGTTTGTTGCTTCGAGAAGTCTCCTACTAAATTATTACTCGAAGCTATTATAGTGAGAAACCTACTCAATTATGTACAACTGTGGTAGAATTTACACCCATAAAAAACGGATGACGTAACAATAAATGTTGAGTATCTCAAGTATCTGGTAGACAGGAGGGATATGAATACTTAATTGAATGGAGGAATTTTAAAGAACTTACATTTTATGACGAATATATATATATTTTTTTGTAAATGGGAGAACTTTGCTGGTATACGAACACCGATGCAATGGTAGTTGCTTCATACCAAATACTGATATTCTGCCTCTGCTAACCTTTTCCAAACTATACTTACTATACTATACTTATACTCCAAACTATAGTTAGTTCACACACACACACACACACACACACACACACACACACACAAACACATGTCATTATTATAATTATTCCTTATTCCTAGTTTAATTCATTTTAAGTTATAATCCTAGAATTTATCGATTTCAGTTTTTATTTTTTGTTACACCAATTATTTTCATGTATGGTGGATTTTTCAGACTGTCTAAATTTTATTACTCTAGATGTCAACTTTTTGGTGCCCAAGATACAGGCCTAGCCTAGTTTGGGACCACTGGAAACTCTTATACAGGGTGGAAGGGACATCGACGTGCAACGGCTTACCATGAATTCAGTACATGATTCTGGACGCCCCTGGGTTGGAATTTTTCGTCGGCTTTTTCTTAAATTTTTCGTTTTTTTATTAAAAAGTCATTAATTCACTTTTTTCACTAAAAACAGCATTGTAAATTAAACTCGAAAGATCTTCTGGTCAGCTGTTTCCTTAGAGTTCACTTGCGAGTTGTAAAATTTAAGAAAAAGCCGACGAAAAATTCCAACGCAGGGGGGTCCAGAATCATGTACTGAAGTCATGGTAAGCCGTTGCGCGTCGATGTCCCTTCCACCCTGTATATTGTAAAGTTTTTATTTGGGAAATAAATTATTATTATTATTATTGATAGTTAGAAAAGGTTAGCACGATGAATTCTGTTGTGGTGAGAAGACTATGAAGATCTACCTTAAAGCTAGCAGTATTTTATTAAATAATAATTAACTCAAGTATTAGTACAGAGACTAGCACATCAAGCGACCCCAATCTGTCAATTATTGTCTTTGATAGATTTTCAACTTTAAGACAAAACAATATGGAAATATTTGACAGTTTTGGATAGCTTGAGCTGCTGCCATGTGTACACTGACGACCTCTGTGGTGTAGTGCTTCGAACTACTTCGAAGTACTTAGTAATGTAGGTACTAATACATACACTGGTATGTACAAGTATATACTTTAACAAGTAGACTATAACCTTTTGAAATACGGTGCACTCCTCCAAACTTTGAAACAAAACAGGGAAGTTTGTGGTACCTAAGTGTAGACTTGGAGAAGTATAATATTTACTTAATTTGTAGTATATTTACATTGGGATGGGAATATTAAATATTGTGCCTTTATGTACATAGAGGGGCTCGTGGCTTGAGATACCTTCTATACGTGCAATTTAAAAAAAAAAGGTCAAATAGTTTTTTAGTTTATCCATTGCAAACAAACATATAAAAAACTAAATCTTTTTAAATTATATTATAAGTTAAAATAATATGATTTAATAAGTAAAAAAGAACTTGAACGTTTTGTAATCCAAACATAATTTTATTATTACAATACATTTTATCCCATTTATAGCCATTTCATACCGTCCCCATGATAATGTGGGATAAACCACACATTGTAATATCACAATTTAGATATTAATTACATCTTGATATATTGTTAGAGCTAGTGATAGCCTTGTGAGCAAATTGTGATGTGACTGCCAAGTCATAGGTACGGAGTTCGAATCCTAGGTACCTCTGACTTTTCAATAATGTGCGTTTTAATAATAATCACTCAAGCTCAAGAAGTTAAAGCGAGTGATAGTTATCACTCGCTCAAGTGAAGGGAAACATCTTGAGGAAACCTGCATGCTTGAAAGATTTTCTCGATGGCGTGTGAACCGCACTAGGCCAGCGTGGTTATAGCCAAATCTCTCTCATTCTGAGAGAGACCCGTGTCCTGCTCACTGTTGTGAGACAGCATAATGAGTTAAAGATGATGATGATATTGTTAAGCATTTGTTTTAAGAACTAATTATATATTATTTGTATTATAAAATGTATAGTCGGGTAAAATTGGGTAAAATTTATAGTTTACGGTAATTGATTTGGCGAATATGAGAGTCTGTTTTGTTTTATCTACTTCCGTTATTACTGCGAAGAGACTTCCATATTGTCTTATGGATAAACAAGCTAGTATACTCGTATAAGGAAATATTTTATTCTCTGCGCAGTAAATTGATTTTTACCTTTGAACACATTTTATATTTGCCGAACAAAGCGAGCAAATTGAATTTCTGTATGATAGCAATTTTAAATTCCCTCTGTAGCAGTTATTGGGTGAAATATTGTTTCGGTATTAATACTTGCCATTGTACTAACAGAAATGGTTCGTAAGTTAATTAAGTTAATGAGTTCGCTATTAAAAATTAAATTAATCATGAATTCTGTTGCTTTTTGTATTTTTTTGCTCATAAAAGTTATTGGACAATGTGTTTTATCAGCAAAGACATTTTTAGACAAACGGCAGACGACAGTGCGGTCTAGTAGACGGAGATGGCGGAATGAGCTTGATTTTTCTGGAAGGATTGACCCAAAATAGCCTTGAACCGTGAGGAATGGAAGGAGGGTAGACGGGAGACCTTTGACCTGCAGTGGGACGACAATGGCTAAATAATAGTAATAATAAAGACATTTATATCAAGAGCGATAGAGGCGATATCATCATCAGCTCATATTCATCCACAGCTGGACGTAGGCCTCTTTTAGTGAACGCCACTGAGCCCGACCTTCAGCTGTTTTCATCCAGTCGCTACCTTCTGCATGCCGTCACTCTGCCTGGCCGGCGAGCACTCCATACTACGCTTGCCTAGACGCGGTTCACGGTTCGCGGTTCTCTCCCAATAACTCGTTTGTTCCAATAATTATTGGTTCTCCGAGAGACGTGATTGGCCCAATACCACTTCATCGTGCTAATCCTTTGAGCAATATCAGTTACTTTGGTTCTGACGGATAAATTCGTTGCGAATTCTCAGAGAGACTCCCAACATAGCTCTCTCCATAGCTCGCTGTGCGATTTTAAATATAGTGTTAGATCACCCGTGTGGTTGGAGGGGCAACACACGTCGCTTCTCCACACTAATCTTTATTAAAACCTTGCTATAATTATAAAATAAAATCACACATGTATTCCCGAAGGATGTAACTGCGAGCGAGCCTATATTGCCATTAACCGGGCACATATTCAAACTCCGAGCTGCTACTGAGAATTTTATCCAAAATTCCAAAAACGCTGCTCGACCAGGGAAGCTAAGCGTTTAGGACCATTAAATTAGGGATGCAGGAAAAGTATTAAGATGATAACAATAACGGAAATTATTTTTTATACATGAGTGACAAATCGTACTCAGACAAAAATAACGACAAACGATTATAATATTATATAAATGGGGAAAGAGGTTTATACATTATGTGTGACATAATCCCCAATCCATTATTTAATATCGTCCCCTACGATAATTTCAATAAGTAACATGACATGCAATCGGATTGCGGCAGATATACATACACCTTATATACATATTATTATATATCTTCAAATGGAACGGGTCGTGAGTATTGATTAAACATTGATACCATAACGGAATTAACGTTGACGTATGTGAACTGTGATTACAATCCATCATGTGCGAATAGTATTTCTACACGATATTGCTTTCAAATTTGGAATAACAATATGTTAGAATTAACTGATTTATACTGCCAACTACGGCTTTTTCATTTTACAGGGTCGGCAAGTGATGCCCCTGGTGTTGCAAGCGTCTATAGACTACGGTAATCCCTTACCATAAGGTGGGCTGTATGCTTATTTGCCACTTTAATAGTATATAAAAAAAAATGAAGTAGTTTTTATTGAAATAAGATGACAAACAAGCATATGGGTTGTGCGATGGTAAGTGGCAACCACAGCCTATAGGTACCAGCTACAGACATTGACAACAAAACCAATAAAGAACTATTATAGAGCGTTGTCATCTTTCAGTTGTATAAAATAAAAGATAGTGTCTACGCTAATATAATAACAAAGCTGAAGAGTATTTTTGTTTGAACGCACTAATCTCTGAATGTAGATACAGAGGCAAGCACATAAGCATCTATCAAATTTATTTGATAGATTTTCAACTTTAATAGAAAGTGATAAGGTTCATATTCAAATGGAAAAAAATTGATAGTTTTGGATAGCTTGAACATGAAAATTTTTATGCGTTTGATAACCTAATTCTTGAGGAAGGTTATAGGGTAATTAACATCACGCTACGACTCCTAGCCACCGAGCAAAAAGAAAAAGTTAGGGCGGGTGAAATCCCTAATACTATTCCCACTAATATTATACATGCAAAAGTAACTGTCTCTCAGTTTCGCGCCTGAACCGATGAACCTATTTTTTTAAAATTTGGCACAGAGATAGAGAATTAGAGAATCCTCGGAGAAGTAAAAAACATAATATAGGATTTGTTGCAAAAATCCTTCAGGTATGCGAGTAAAACTGCGGGCAACAGATAGTAAAACATTAAAGTTTAACAAAAGAACGCCGACACGATCAATTTTCAGAGTCAATATAACTTTTAGTACAGAAACCTTTACTTTGAGCTCAGCCAGTTGTCTGTGGGTCTATTAATGTTTGAGCAGTCCCGAAACAGTTTGACTTCAGCGTGTCGACCTAAATATTCAGTTTACGAACTTTTGGCATACCCAATAAGTAACTGACACTTTGATTGGTTTTGAAAGGTAATTTTGATACATAAAAAAAACAATATACATGGTTACTGGTGTTTAGTGAAAATATATTTGCTGACGCTACAAATGAAGAATTTTTTAAATTTCCTATCCTGATTTCTTTTCTGAAAAAAGAAAATGTGACTAAACGTAGAAAATTTCCAAACCATCAAAAACAAAGGAATACATCCAAAAGTGTCTAGTATCGGACACCTAATGTCAGGTACTTTTTTATTGCATTTGGGTCTCTCTATCACCTCCTCGCGGTAATTATATGTTTTTGATAATAACTAGTAGGTACCAACACCAATATCTAATATATAAAATTCTCGTGTCACAGTTTTCGTTGCCATACTCCTCCGAAACGGCTTGTCCGATTATGATGAAATTTTTTGTGCTTATCGGGGAGGTCTGAGTATAGGCCAACATCTATTTTTTTTTTTTTATGGCAAAACAACTTTTGCGGGGTCAGCTAGTAATTCCTATATATTTTTCTGTTTCGTAAATGTCAAACGGTATTCTACTAAACGTCAAACCAAAATTGACCGTAACACAATTTTGACATTTTGACGTTTGAGACACTGAAACGGAACAAAATTATACTTACTTTGATTTTTTTAAGTATCAGGATTACCCTTCAGATCTCAACAAATCTACTTTCTCGATCACTTTTATAAATGTATACACAGTATGGCTTGCAATTAAAACAAAGTGTACTCTAACTTTGCTGCTTCGCATTGAGTTCATACACGATAAGAAACTTTGACAGTCTGTAACTGTGTGTGTCACTAGGGATATTAGTATTTCCTAAATTAAACATAAAGGTCAGCTGTCACTGTTATACCTTACCTCATGCTTTATGTATTGTTGTCTCAAATGAGATCTAGATAGATCACACGTCTCGACAACTTATAAGTGGCGATTATGTATTCATTTAGTGAAGTTATAACTTTATCACCTGTTATTATACCTCAGTGGATACCAGACAAAAGCTTTGTGGAAACGACCTTCTAAACTTTCAAGATCAGATTTTGTGTAGAATTTATGGATTAGTTCTAGGATAGGGGTGTATTGACAGGGTAATCTTGTTGTAGATTGTCAGGAGTTTCGTTTGTTGATATCGATCTAGGGACTCAAAGGTCAAAGACATTTGGGTTATTGTTATTTAAACTTTTTGGTCTTCGATATATTATTGACATTTTTTTTTTGTATTTGTGGTTTGGTTAGGTTAAAATAGGCTACCATATCTTTCACCATGGGCCAGGCGAGAAAAAAATCGTTATATTTAGGGGCCGTACCCTACAAAATTTTCTTTTCAACATTTTGTGTTACCGTTTTTGTCGGCGTAATTTAAATCTATACCCGTTTTTATAGTATGGAAAATCCAGGGAGTAGAGGCAGCAGTATTATGTGAAGTTCATAGTGTCCATCAAACTATCTAAACTTATTTTTGATGACATCTAGTGGTTCAAGTGGTTCTATGTCGGACTGCTGTTCACGATGTCGTGGGTGGGATTCCGATTTTTGTCTGGGTGTTTATTATATTGTCAATTGTGGCGACATTGTCATGCTAACACAGCTCCTTCAGAGCTCGCTCGCCCGCCTGCTCACATAATGTACTTCAGTCGTTATCCTTAGAGCACAGGGTAGGCACACGCGTGACTTATATTTGTACGTGTATTTCGTGGTAATGAAACTAGTTGTTCTAACCTTGGACTTTAATTATTTGGACTTTAATTCCTTCTGACAGTGTTATACCCTACACTGCTGTTAACTTAACAGTGGTGTAAAACTCAACAATATATTATAAGTATGTATTTACAAACAAAAAGTATTATATCGTCTAGTACCGGTCTATAGTACAAGCTCTGCTGTTTGAAACTAGATCCTGCTGTGTGAATGTGTGAATCTCCCGGTTCTGCTTGGTTTGGGACTAGATCAGCTGATATATAGATTCCAAATTTATTATTTATTTATTTGAAGTAGAACCAGTATCGAGCCATCAAAATACTTAAAAAAAATTGTATTTCAAATTTCTTACTGGCATATGGAAAAAAATCTCGACGGTTGGTTATCAACCTTTTTGGTTGGGACTTTAAAAACCAAAAAACTAAAACCTAGCTTATGTTTTACCACAAAGAGAAACAAACAATGTCTAGTATCAAAATCAACGAATTGGGAGAAGATGAATTGAATTTCTTTTAGGATAGGTATGGAAGGATTTGCTGGAATCATGTAAGTCCCAGAGGAAAATCTCTGAGACAAACAGTGAATATTTTTCAACAAGTGAATAGAGGTTTATTTCGTTCCAATATAAATAAAACACAAGCTGAGCTGTGTTAGAGCTTTTTCCATGTGGGGGCAACTTTTCTACTGCACCTACTGTATTTTATAACTTTTATTACATAACATACCATCACGCCTGTATTCCCCGAAGGATTAGCCAGAGGTGTACTAATGTAACCCCACACTTTGCCATAGTGGTCCTATGTAAAAGGGGTGAGTTTATGGCTATTAACAAATATATCCTAACTCCGAACTACTACTAAGAATTTCATAGAAAAAAATTAAAACCCATTAATCCTTTGCTCGAGGTCGGAATAGAACCCCCCCCGCAATCGGACTTAAGACTACTAGACTAATGGGGCAGTGTGTTATTTTTCATTATAGTCTTGTAATTTTTATTAGGTATTTTTTTATATGTATAATATAAAGAAATACCTAATACTTATGTTAGCTAGGTAGGTACGTATAGTTCTTACAACAAGTATATTTTTTATTATTGATACGTATGTGAGTACTTATATCAATACATTTACTATTAATTTTATTGTACGACGCATTTATTAATAGCTGTAGGCAATAGGTATCAACTATTTTAAAACTAAGGAGCCGTCTCCACAAGCGAGAGGGTCGCAGCGATATTATCGTCGTGCCACATAATTCTATGCACTCTCTTAAAACGTGTCTCCACACGGCAATTTTATCGCGGCATTGCGACGAGTGGCTGTGTACGGAAATACGTAGCACGACGATAATATTGGCGCGATTCTCTCGCTCGTGGAGACGGCCCCTAAGGTTTATACAAACTAATAAAATACTGCAGGTAAATATGTAGATAATTAGTTGTTAAAATAATGTTCCTCACGCGTAATTCCACATAATTCATGTTAAGTTTGATTTTTTTCTCAGAATAATTGAATTAATCATAGTTAAATTTCATCCTTACTAATAATTTAAGCATTAATGATTATAAGAATACAGAAAAATACCTATTTATGGATATAATATTCTTTTTTTTCATCATGAAATAGCACAAAAGCTTACAAAAACCATAGAACTGCCAAGAATTGTTAACGGAATAGGTAGGGTTGGCAGGCGGAAGTCGTATAACCGATAAATTTCCTGGCGAAAACGCGGCCGCGTTGTTCGGGTAACCCTAATTTTATTTCAGTAGAGTTTCATACAATAGTACTTACTTATACCTATTGATTATAGAGATCTATTAGAAGATAATGTATAGTAATAAATTATGAACGTCTTTTTTGGATTCTGTTGTGTATTGATGTTGTTGTTGTGTTTTTCTATGAAATTCTCAGTAACAATTCGGAGTTTGGAGTTTTGCCCGGTTAATGGTATTAGGCTCGCCCTCCAATTACTTTGGTCCTATACATACCAGTGAACTGTGCACGTACAATAGTACATCTCTCCCTAACCCTTCGAAGTCTGATCTGCTAACGATCCTGACTATTGGAAAATATAAACAAAATTTGTTTTACGAACGGTGAGAACGATAAACATCATTATAAATATTTACTAGAGAAACATACAATCATGACAGCATTTCCTGAAGCGTAGGCAGAGGTACTATGGTATGTTTTAGGTCCCATGTAATAGCCTTGAGCCATTAACCCGAGCTTAATCCAGACTCAGAATCGAGAATGGAATGGACAAACTTATTAGCATTTTGTAATCTGGGAACCGAACCCAGAATATTTATTTATTTATTTAAACACATACAGCTATCATCACAGGCTTAACCTAATACAATAGCGTAGTTGTAGTTACAAGTATATATTATTATTCCAAACAAGAATTTACAATACAAAATGCGGCCCGTGTGAATTCACTCAAAGTACAATTGAAACAGTCAATCCGTTGTGACACCTTATTGAGTGTACGCAGCGCTCGCGTCAGCGGCGCGCGGTGCAGCAGACAATATAAACATCAGCAGCTACATATCGGTCTAGTGCTCGATGTGTAGCTGCTGAGGTTTATATTCTGGGTTCGGTTCCACACGGTTCGGTTCTACACAGTTCAAAACTCCTCGAGGAAGTCGAAGAATTTAACGACATTTCTAAGAAAGTGTATCATACTTTTCTTACATATTTTATTTGCTAAATTTACGGAGGAATGAAGGCAATACACAAAGGAGAAATAGTCAAGTTACATTGTTGGATCCACATTGTATATAGAAATATCGATACAGTCTCCTTTTGCGAGAAAATTCTACGTCTATAAAGAATAGAGAGAGTAATTTACGTAAAATATATACTTTTTAATACGATTTTTTTATTAGTTAAGAAAGCTATAGACATTATTTAAATCATCTTATCAGTAAGTGGAGGTAAAAAAGTTAAAAATATATTATTTGAATGTTTTTTCTATAAAGCAAATATCAAGTTTGTTTGGAGTTTTGTGAGATGTTTTTAGTTAATGAAATCGGCGTGCGGCCATTTTACTTAAAGTAAAGAAAATCACAAATAGCAACAAAAATTAAAACAGAGATAAATACCAACTTTTTAGTGTGTTACCCCTAGGTTATTGCTATTAAACACTGACTATGTCTTTTGTCTCTCTTAGAAAAACCAACAGCTAAACATTACATTAAACATTAAATAACAACTCAGTCACGATAAGTAGCCTAAGAGT
The DNA here is from genome assembly GCA_964056405.1 of Acronicta alni. NCBI lineage: Eukaryota > Metazoa > Arthropoda > Insecta > Lepidoptera > Noctuidae > Acronicta > Acronicta alni. The sequence goes on along the minus strand of OZ043927.1, from coordinate 5,475,026 downwards.
TTTGAAATAGAAACATTTAGACAACAACATTTGTGCTTTTATAAAGTCATTATCAAGATTTCACGAATAGTAACAATAATAAAAACTGCAACAAACTCTTTGCTAATACCTTCTTATTACAAAAAGTTAAATGCGCTATATAATATTATCTGTAGTGCCATTTACCTTTTTTAAAAACCGGTATTGTTTGTACCGGTAACCGGTGTTATTTTTACAAGTGCGCGTTAATTGTTACGCGTTTTCTTTAATGGCTTTTAGTAATAGCATTAGTCGTTTATAGTTCTAGTATCTGTCCTATTAAAATTTTCAGTACTTTTCTTACTTCTTTCTTCCTAAAGAGTGAGGCCACATATATTTTTGCAAATAACATAAGGTATATTATTTGGTACATAAACAAATGTTATTCAGAAAATTAGCAATATAAATGATTTACTGTATTTTTTTTAATTATTGCGTTACAATGTTTTTTTTTTATAAATTTCTTACCAATAAAAAATACGTCATACTACAAAAAACATATTAGCAAAATACCGATCCGCATTTTATCCATAGCTTCGACACACCAAAAGACTATCAAAATCGTAAGCATTGGAGCGTTGAACTTAATTCTTTGGCCTCGATCAGTCAGCTTTGAGCTGGGTCAACACTGAAGGAAGGAAGAGAGATGTCTTATTAATGCAAAAACGTAATGGGCTATTAACCTGTCTTCATCTGTTTGATATTCAACGAGTGTTAATGGGTTAGTGTAAATCTTTGACAGCTATTTTGAATCTTGTAAAAAGTATTTTGTTATTAAAGGATGACTCAGACTTTATAAATTGTAAAAAACTTTTTAGATTCTTTTTGGACATAACATTTAGGGAGTACCTAGTGAAATATTTTAATAATCTATGATGTCTGTATACGTTAAAAAAAAGTATCAATTCCTATATCGGTATTGTCATCATAATTATAAATTATTTGCGCATTGAAAATAATATGACTAAACAATTAGGTAAATTTAAACACAAACAAGCTTCTACATAATTATATCAATCTACAAAAAAGTTTTTGTGTAGTTTAATGGTCTGTCAAGCTGTTTTTTTTTGTATTTATTTATATTTTTATCTAAAATATTGGCACCTAAGGTAAACTTAATAACATATGGCATTCTCTGCCACCCTTAAGAAAGGGTTAAAAAAGTTTTGATTTCTAGTGCTTAAACTAATATAATAAGTACGTACCTACTCACAAAACAACTAAAATTCTACATTAGTAGCATTCTAAAATCTATCTACATATATGTGGCCTCACCATTTTACACTTTGTCACCAGAATACGACGAAATTGACTCATGGTCCATTAGTTACAGAGTCGTGCTGGAGGTGGCGGGTAATTCAGACGCGGTCATACTGAGCGGGCTAGAAGCGGACACGCAGTACCAAGTCACCGTCGCCGCACTGTGGGGCGGTCATAAATACAGAAGTAGGCCTATAGTCTTCCGCACGCTGGGTAAGTTTTAGGGGCCGTCTCGACGAGCGAGAGAATCGTGGCGATATTATCGTCGTGCCACGTATTTCTATACACAGCCACTCGTCGCATCGCCGCGATAAAATAGCCGTGTGTAGAGACGTTCTAAATACGTGGCACGACGATAATATCGCTGCGATTCTCTCGCTCGTAGAGACGGCCTTTTACATATAAACGGTTTTTTTTTAATATAGCAGCTTTTGTCCACGGTTTCATTGGCTTTTTGATACAAAATAATGTATCCTAGGTTATTCTTCAAGGTCAAATATATCTCAATAGCAAAATTCATTAAAATAGGTTCAGTGGTTTAGGCGTGATAAACGGATGAACAGACAGACTTTACTTTCACATTTATAATATTACTAACTGTCAAAAAGCCCTTTACACACACACACAGTGTGTGTAAAGGGCTTTTTGAGACAAAGGTACCTGATGTTATTCTCCAAGGACAAATATATCTCAATACCAAAATTCATCAAAATAGGTTCAGGCGTGAAAACGTGACAAACGTATAAATAGACAGATTTACTTTCATATTTATAATGTTACTAGCTTTTGCGCGTGGTTTCACCCGTTTCCCAAAGGACTTTTTGAGATATTAAGTAGACTATTTCTTTCTCCAAGGTCAAATATGTCTTAATACCAAAATTAATCAAAATAGGTTCAGTGGTTTAGGCGTGATAACGTGACAAACGGACAAACAGGCAGAGTTAACATTAACAATATTATTTTGGACGTGGCAATGTACAGTGGCGGGTAATTTATGACTTGTGATTCAAAGTTTTTCATATTTTATATGTCTTTGCTGTCAAACGTTTTGAAATGACAGAAACAAGTAAGAGGTAAACCTTGATTAAGTGCAAGTCCACATGACGTTTATAATAAGAAAAATATAAGAGTTTCATGAAATTAATCGGGTCAATGACCTCATCATATTTATTTTTCTCAAATTAAAAAGGTCTAAAAATAAATTCAAAAAATAAAATTAACCTCTGCCTGTTGTAACTGTTTAGCTCCAATGTAATAGGGGGCGGGACTAGTGCCATTATCCGGCACAACTCCAAACTCCGAGCTGCTACTGAGAATTTTATTTAAACAAATACATTACATTACATACCATCGTATGTAATGTAATGTATTTGTTTATTCTAGATTTTTTCGATACCTTGTTCGAGGGAGCCCTTGTTCCCATGAGAGTTTAATAAACGCGCGTTAAAACGCTGAAAAAACGCTTGTGCACGTCAAAAGGAATTCGTGTACGTCCACACGAATTCGCTAGCGAATTTCTTTTTCTTCTGTTCGATCGCTAGGTTCTTAAGAACTAGAGAAGTCAAGTACGGTTTTAGTCAGTGGAGTCTGATATACCTGTCATCTTTCCAGGTTGTGGATATTGCATGACGATTTTCCGGACAAAAAATAAATAAAAATTATGTTATGTTACAATTAAATTATAGCTTCGGCCTTCGAGAAATTCTATTGGATCTTTGTAACTAGATATTACACACAAACAGAGACCAGTACATCAAGCTACTACAATCTGTCAAATGTATTTGATTGATTTTCAACTTTAATACAAAATAATAAGGTTCATATTCAATTGGGAAAATTTGACAGTTTTAGATAGCTTGACCTGCTGCTGCCTGTACATACATATCATCACGCCTGTACTGTCCTAAGGGATAGGCAGAGGTAAACCTACACAAAATTATTGTAATACATTAAAATGTACATCAGTTTAGTTCGCCGGTATCTTTAGGCCTCACGTATAAAGAACGAGCCTATTGCTATTGGCCAGGCACAAATTCCAAACTTCGAGCTGTTAATGAGATATCATAGAAAAACCCTATAATATTTTGCTCGAACTGGGAATCGAACCCTGCCTCTAACGAAGCAGTTACGACCACTAGGCTAATGACGCAGTTACAAAAACACCAGTATATTAATTTTAATTTGAAGAACAATTAATTCAACTACTGTTGTTGAATAAAACTGTAAAAAAATATTGATCGAAAGATATATTAAATTAAATTCTTGCTCAAACGCTCTTTAAATTATTCTCTAGACAAAAGCAAAGTTGAATAAAGACGTTCGCTTATTTGCTTTATTGTAACTGCAAATTAATTATCCTATTTTTATATGCACAATCAAAAGTTTCTATAATATTAAAAAAACTTATTTAATTATCTAATTTGTCTACTAAGAAGTCAAGTAAGCGGAGCGTCTGAGCTCTGACGGTTCTATTTCTAGGTTAAGCAAAATGTTATTGGGTTTTTATATGAAGCTTTCAGAGGTTGCTCGGAGTTGAACTTTGTGAAGTTATTGGCAATTGGTTCGTCGCAGTGATAAGCTAGTGATATTACCATTGTACTGCCAATTCAAAGGTCTCAAACTCCAGTCCAAGGCACGACCCTCTGACTTTTCAAAATAATGTGTACGTCGGAACAGACGGGAAAACGTAGGTACAATCTTCACCGTCGGACATAATATGGGCGTAGATATCTTTTATGACAACTAATCGTACAGGTACAGTTTGATTTAAATTAACAAAAGCAAGGAAACGCGGCGAGTTCAATACCACGTGGCTATATCCGTTCCGTGCCGTGTCCCGATAGAGAATGTCTCTCCGTCCACGAGCCCCCACGCTCATCGACTTTCATAACCTCTAAAACCAACTGTCAATGTCAGTTCTCAGTCCAACCCCGTGATATTGACTTCACCCAAGTGTACTACTTGACGTTTCCAACTTTCCACCGATCAGTACTAGATGGCGCCACGTTGTAACTCGGCGTTGCGACATGATTGATTATCACTCGCATAAAGGATGAAGGAAAATATCGTGAGGAAACCTTCATGCCTAAGAGATTTTCTGAACACGTGTGAAGTTTTACAAACTGCATTATGTCTTGCTGCTCAGGAGACCCGTGACCAGACATGAGACAGTATACTTATGGGTTGCTGATGAACAGTTTTATTAGCCCATGTCATAGAGGTGTAGTTATATACATGCACGGTTCGCTGATAATATGTAAACATGTTCGCTGATAATATGTAAACATATTATCAGCGAACCGTGCATGTATATAACTACACCTCTATGACATGGGCTAATAAAACTGTTCATCAGCAACCCATAAGTATACTGTCTCATGTCTGGTCACGGGTCTCCTGAGCAGCAAGACATATGTATGTAAACATATATATGTAAACATATTATCAGCGAACCGTGCATGTATATAACTACACCTCTATCTAACCTTTAGGGGATAGAGACAAGGACATTCGTATAATTGAACTGATTGCTTGATTCAGTTTGATTGATCTAAATCTAGATTTGATCAAGCATTTCATTATTATAGCATATTCTAGATTAATCTTAATGACAAAAAATCTAATTTCACTTTTCAAATATGACTACTGCTATTGATGGAATTTAATTAATACTCGTACTTATTCAGATCTCCTGTGTACTCCAGCAGCTATCCAGAACTGTCAAATTTTCCGTATTGAATATGGACTTTATTTTAATGCATTTAAATTTAAAATCTATCAAAAAATTTGCCAGGTTAGGGTAGCTTGATGTGTGTCTGTACATTGAGTTAAATAAAAAAATAAAATATATTTCGCCTAATATCAACCCATCAAATAATTGGATGATAGCAAAACAAATTCCAAATTCAAAAAGGGTTGTTTGAAATTGTAATTTTTAATAGAATTAGCTAAGAAGAAACAACGTAACACAATTAGCGTTCATTAATTATGTGTTATAATTGGGACAAATTAGAAACTTTCGAATCGAGCTCAATTTTCCCCGTGACACAAATCTAAAAGCAATTTAATTGGTGTTAATTTGTTTTAAGTTCTTTTAAAAAGTATTAACGGTATCTTAGGAAGTTGCGTTCTTAATTTGATAGATACTTACCTAATCTATTTGTTCAGCTCAAAGATATTTAAATATCATTGCCGATAGATTCCCAAGCCAAGGAGTATTTATTGGGTATTTCTATTGGATTCGAAGTGGCAGCTCGGAGTATGGATTTGTGCACGGTTAATGGTTACATGGGACCTAAACATAACGGCAAACTGTGGATAGTAGTACAACTCTACCTAACTCCTCATGGAATACAGGCGTGATAATATTAGGAATATTTAAAAAATAAGTTACATGCACTCAAGTCTAAAACATAAGTGCGAAAACCTTTTTAAAAATAAAGTAATTTGATGAAAAGTGAATGACAAACCTTTTCATACCCACCTTTTTAATAAAATTAACAACATGGTGGTCGTAATGTGTGAACAAATTTTCAGTACTAACCCTCTTGCGACTGATGTTTCGCGTGTCAACTATTAATATCGTTGGTGAGACATGCAAGCAGGGCATTAGCATTAGCAGGATGGGGTTGGTTGGACTCTGGTTACGTATCTATCTAATATCTATGAATTATATTTTTGATTATCGTGTGTATTTTTGTACGAATAAAATGATAAATGATATTTATTTCTGTAAATATATCTTTTAAAGACACTTTTACAAGTCAATATTTTACATATTTTTTTAAGCTAGATGGCTCCGGCATTTCCTAGCTGACGACCTCTGAAAAAAAAACGCAAAAACAAGCTCAGAGAATCATAATCTCTTTTTAAGTCCAGACATAGTATAGTAACAAATATGTGTCTTACAATGTAGGGCAAAGTCTGATGGCCTTTTGAAGAAAGAGCCATAGCGGATTTGAGTAGACCAGTCCCAACTGACGGCACGCATGCATCGTAGATATTGGTATCTACGATGGATGCGTGCCGTCTGATCTTGGGATCAGAGGAACATTTGCGTAGCTCACATACAAAAAGGCTCAAAGCTACCAGACTGTTCAAAGCTGAGTATGTATATTTAGCCTACAAAGTACTCACATTTACATTTTATTGAGTTAAATATTATTAATTAAAAAGGAAAAATATAATCACAGTAACAATTTTAGTAATATCTGTCAAGTTAATATAAATCATTGTTATGTCAGACTTACATGAAAGCAATGCAGTTTTACTTTTTTTTTATAAATGCTTTTCATCCCTGATGGCGGATAATGAAGATTTTTAAATTTAAAAAAGGTATTATATTATGTGAGAGCAGCGATAGCCTGTGATGACCATTGGACTGCCAAGTCAAAGGTCTCGAGTTCGAATCCAAGGCACGCCTCTGACTTTTGGAATTCATTTGCATGCTGCTTGCTTAAACGGTAAAGGAAAACATCATGAGAGAAAACCAGTGCTGCACCTCTGCTATATGTAACAGCACTATGCTGCGCGATGGCCATTTTGCGAGGAAACAACATCTAAGAAGACAAGCGTCAACCTTGTCTTCTACCTAGATAATGTTTTTATTATTTTTAATTAATTTTGGTGCGTCATGTCGATGCAAATAAATTCGTATTCTTTCTTTCTTTCTAAATCCACAATTCGCCGGTATGTTTAGTCTAATGTATGTTTAGGTCGCGTACGTAAAAAGAACGCTTGAAGAAAGTGGAGGGAGTGTGTTTGCGCATGGGTACACTCGTGTACGAAAGTACTACATAGACCTATTGTTTTGTTTTTGAACCTTTCGCTCGCGGCTTCGTATATTGGTTATCGGTAGGTACACTGGAAAATATATTAGATAGAAGCTTGACCGCCGTTCATTTTACATGACTCAATCTATACATTAGTTCACTTTTGCCGAACCCTTCGGGGAATACAGGAGTCCTGTCATGGTCGTGACGAATTTCGCGGATCCCATGGCCTTGACAATAGGGCAGGTGAAGGCAAGTCCAGTTTTCAGTCGGTACGAGTATGACATACCCTGCCACCTCCCCGGGTGGCGGAGGCTCCATGAAGATTTTCCATACTATGAAAAAAAAAGAAAAAAAGGGGGAATACAGGCGTGTTTGTGGTCTGTGTACCAGTTTTTGCTACATTTAAATAATTATGTCAATGACCATTAGAGTCTGGTGAGTGCACCTGTTGCGTGATGTAGTGGCGTGTGCCTGTCCCAAATATATACACATAATAGTAGTTCACTGAACCCGCCATCATGTTAAATTACATCAGTGTGGGCGACGTACCTAATGTTCAAATGTGCTTTTTTCCACTAGAAACTTTTGATGGAATTACTTGAACTATGGTATTTAAATAAATAAATAAATATTTTGGGACATTTTAAACAGCACCACCTAGTCCCAAACTAAGCCGAGCTTGTACTATGGGTACTAGGCAATGGATAATAATACTTATATATTCTTTTTTTTTGTAAATAAATACTTATAATATATTTATAAGAAACACCCAGACAAACACAAACACTTTATTGAAATAAAACTACTTTTTACGGATTTTATCGCGTATATTGATATTATTAATCCCGACGTTTCGGACCCTTTACAGCGTCCATGGTCACGGGTCCGTAGACGGGATGTAAAGGGTCCGAAACGTCGGGATTAATAATATCAATATACGCGATAAAATCCGTAAAAAGTAGTTTTATTTCAATGTATAATATTCGCGTTAATGTCAGAAATCAATACAAACACTTTATGTTCGTCACATAAATATTTGTGTCTTGTGGGAATCAAACCCACGACCTTATGATCAGTAGTCCGGTACTCGAACCACTTGACCACAGAGGTCGTCAAAAGATCACAGAGGTTGTCATTGCCTACATTTTATGTAGATATTTGGGGAGTTAAAGAAGTTTGTTTTTGTATTTCTATCAGTACTATCTACCTATACATATTATAAAGAGGTTGTTTAATATTGATTTCTGAAATTTACGCGAATATTATACATTGAAATAAAACTACTTTTTACGGATTTTATCGCGTATATTGATATTATTAATCCCGAGGGTCCGAAACGTCGGGATTAATAATATCAATATACGCGATAAAATCCGTAAAAAGTAGTTTTATTTCAAGGTTGTTTAATTTTTTTTATTTATTTAAGGCCATATGTCACCAAGGATATGAGTCCCACAGTTACCTTAACTTAAAATCTATCTACATAAAGGAACTTAATTAAAATTAATATTCACCCTGAATGAAATCAATGCAAACTTTTAATAACATACCGTCATGCCTGTATTCCCCATTGGATTTATCAGAGGTATAGGTACAGAGGCGAGCACATCAAGCTACCACAATCTGTCAAATTTCTTTGATTGATTTTCAACTTTAATCCGAAACTATAAGGTTCATATTCAATTGGGAAAATTTGGACTGCTTGATCTGCTGGCGTCTGTACATCCACAATTTGCCTATTTTTTTAGGTAACCAGTCACAATATATAGAAACACCCAATAACACTGACCTGAGAATAGAACAAGTTAAAGTCGGTATTTTGGCATCGATAGTAGATCATTTTGAAGAAATTTTAAATAATTCTGACTTCTTACAAACAGAAATTAATAAAGATCGTTTCAAACAATAATTCACCGTTACACTGAGTAAGTTGACACCAAGAAATCATTCAGTTAAATTTAATCCCGTTTATGAATACATAATTATAAAAATAGTAGCCCAAAGTTTCACTCACGTCCCAAAAGACCAAGACAAAACATAGCATGTGTCCTTCTCCAAGATCTAATCTATCTCTATACTCATAAAAATTGGTTCAACGGTTTAGGCATAAAAACGTAACACACTCACAAACATCATCATCAATCCATTTATTGTCCCACTGATACGCACGGGTTTCCTCTCGGAATGACAGAGAACTATTATACATACTTACATTTTTTTTTAATATATTTTTTTATTTTATTCAGGAAACAAACAGATACATTTTATAAAAAAGACATACAAAGTAAACCATACATAATCCAAAACAGTTTACACATTAATACTATACATTTGCTCCAAAACAAAAACAAACTAAGCGATATTTAAATTCAATTTGGTGTTAAAAAGTTAATTAAGATACAGCTGAGATACTAGTAACATGAATATCAAAATATAGACAAAGTATAAATTTATTTTAAATTTTTTAATATTATGGATATATGTCCATATTAAATATAAACCATGGGTATATCCATAATAGACAATGTGCCAAGTCTATATTTTTCACAGGCAATAATCAAGGACCTTTTCATTTTAACCGATGTTTTACGTACTGCCATTGAAGCAAACAATTCTGGGTTTATATTTAATTTTAGATTTACTATCAATCCCTCAGCTACAAGTGAGAGCACGTCCTTAATACCAACGTAAACAGAGTCAGATTAAACGGAAAAACAGACGCAGAGTAAACATTGGTAGAGTTGTTGTATTATGTGACCTGTTGCGTTTGTGGTCTTAGCGATTTTAGGAATTGTGGGCGGCAGAAATATTATTTTTTTAGACTGTCATACTGAACTTCGAAGTTTAAAATATCGATGTACTGTATTTATAAAGTGTAAAAGTACGATTTACTTGAGTTAGAAACTAGTAATACTAATAAAACTAATAGTACCGTTCGCTCTGAACGATTCTGATCGATGTACATGCAGATCAAACGTTCGAAATTCAGTAATTCGTCATAGCAAGCTTTCGAAGTTTCGTACATCGCGATGATGAACATTCTCAATAAAGTAAATCGTCATAGAAAGCTTTCGAAGTTCCGTACATCGCAATGATGAACATTCTCAATTAAATAATTCGTCATAGCGTACTTTCTAACTCACGTAAATCGTACTTTTATACTTTATAATGTATTTAATACAGTACATCGATATTTTAAGTTTCAGTATGACAGTCATTTTTTTAATACTACTTAGATTACAAACAAGTATATGTACTTCCTAGAAATGAACGAAATGCAGGCGCCATCTACTATTAATTAAATATTGACTTGTAAAAGTCTCTGTTACAGATCTATTTACAAAAATAAATATCATTTATCATTTACGGCCGGGTAGTAAGCAGCAACGGCAGCATAAACGCCGACCACAGCAGTATTAGGTATTGCTTACGCGTTGTTATATATATTCTTAACTCATTTGTTAAGTTTCATATTATGCTCAATAATTTCACCTGGCTACCTTATCCTCCTCACTGGAATACAACAAAATTAACTGAATATTAGTAGAGGAGCAGAATATCATCAACCCGTATACTGTCCCATTTCTGGGTACGGATCTCCTCTCAGAATGATAGGGCTTAGGCTATAGTCCACAGCGCTAGCCTAATACGGGTTGGCAAACTTCACACAAGTCCTTCGAGAAAATCTATAGGGCTCGGAATTTGGAATGTGCCCGGTTATAGCATATACGCTTGCCAACACAATATTATGATATTTTTATATGTTTTATAATTATAGCAAGTTTTTTAAACACATATATAGAGTACTGGTCATTTTGTCAAAAAATAGCTTTCTAGGGTTACAAAAATATACGAAAATATGTTATAAAAAATTAAGAGTGACAGATTACAAAGAGATATAGGCTACAAAAAGTTAAGAATAGTAAATAATAGTTAATAATACTAATAGTAGTAAATAATTACCTCTACAAGATCATAGGTTACAAAAGTTAAGTGTATTATTGTCAAACGAAAAAAATACACAATGTCCACAAAAACTTGAAAATTAAGTGAACGAAACCAACTGTGTTACAATAAAACAGTGTATGCGCTAACATAGCCAAAGTTGTTGATGTAAATAGTATTAACCTGTTGCGTGTGCCGAGTGCGTGTGTGCCATCCCTAAGGATTATTATAAAAGGTCGGTAGTTTTATGTTATTTGGACATGTACAGTTGACAAAAAAGTTAGGTATACAGGCAGCTAACGACATCTATGTTCTGACATAATTTGTGTTTGATGTATCACGCAATATGTGTCAATACTCAGGTATTCTTAACTGTCTTCAGCAAACCCTTTGGTGGATAATTATTTATAATGAAATCTATTTCAAGACGCAGATGCCACTTTGTCGACTGTGCACACGACTACACATCAATACAAGATAATGTCCAGTATAATCTGAGCTCACATAATTATTTAGGCTTTTCGTACAATGACAGGTCAGGTTTTACCGGAAATACATAAAACAAGAAGAAGAAATATATATATAGAAACAAAACATACCTATATCTTGATATGAATCCATCGTGTATCCTACTAGTCACAATAGTGTTAAAATAGCCGGTATTGTTTGATGGGATCGTGGCTAAGTATTAACTTGTACGCTGATCAATTGATCTGCAAGGTTAATCCGATCTTGCCGCGGTCAGTCTATGGATGCATGTAAATCTTGGTATAACGAGATTCATCCCAATAACAAAACCAAATAGCGAAGTTCCGACGCGCGACGCGCTATGTTCTTACGATTTTAACATTTGTGTATTATCAAACGAGTACTAAATGTCAAGTAAAAAAAAAGGTTAGAATTTCAGAGTAGAACCCTGTAAAGACGTTGACATAAACTGGTATGGATTATGGTCAATGATTTGCAGAACATCTGGAACATTGCCGAAAGGAGAATTGTAGGCAGGCTTGTATGGGAATTTCGTACCGGTAATAAAATTTTGTGTTTTGGGATATTATTTGTTTTAATTGATGGTTAATAAGATAGACGAACCCTTTTTAAATTCTTAGATTTTTAGAACTTGGGACGTAAAAGTTATAACAAGTTTTATTTGTTAAGGTTATGTACTAGTGTCCCAGTAATATAGATTGTTAATAGGTACGAGTACATAAACATTGTTTTTTTGATACAAGTTAATGTTCTAAATTGATTGTTGCTATCTTTGTAGTGTTTTACTTACCATTAAAATCTCTAGATTGAGATGGAGGATCGTACCTACTTAGGGTGCATTAGGAGAAACCTATTTCCAGCAGTTGACTTTGTAGTGCACAAGTTGATAATGATGAAGTCTGGAATATCGCCGCAAAGTGTTGTTAGGTTATCGGTTTTCATCGGATACATTTCGGAAAATGTGCATCAGATCTCCACGATCTTATTCCCGATTCACGATCATATTTAATGTTATTTCTATTAAAAAAATATATAAATAATTAATTATCGTTTCGATATTTGTGTTATTTTACTTATAGCAACTTCTAAAAATATAACTGCGTTTAGTTTACGATTTTATTACGCTTTTTTATTAAAATATTTCTATTGATATTATTAATTAATCCGAAGTTCTAAAAATAATATAATTACATGAAAATAAATGGCTTAATTGCCTTAATAAGTTGTACAAATTCTTTAACAGAACAACAAAAAAGTATGCGGTACGAAATCTGCCGTTCGCCTTTATAAATAAACAAACCATTAGTAAATGATATCTTAATGAATAAGGTGTAAAACCTTTTTCTACGAAATTTTCCAGCACATTACACAGTAATTTATAAGACATTACAGTTGAATAGACGTACTTCGTTCTAAGTAACACAAAAAGCTTTAATACAGGCTATAAATCATAACAAAACTGTTTGGTCTCAACCTTAGGTTAAGTAAACATGATACATTGAGATATAATGCTTTAGGTAATGTCATTATGAAAAGGGTATATCTCAAATAATCTATAGAAACCGTCATTACGCCGGTATTTCCAAAGATGTTGGGATGAAGCGAACTGACGTACCTATACCCACAATTCGCTGGTATATTTAAGTATGGCGAGCCTATTGCCTATTTACTCCGAGCTGCTAGTTCATAGAAAAACCTAATGATACTTTTCTCAATCTGGGAATTGAACCCAGGACCTTTAGCGTAGCAGTCGACGACTAGGGTTTGTAATACACAACACATTACAGTAAAAAACCTAGTAAGCCTAACTTTAAAGAACTTGTTGCAATAAAAATACTTAATGATTTTTGACGATTACGTGAGTGTTAGACATTAAAATAAAACTACTTTTTGCGGATTTTATCGATTGATATTAATAATTAACCAAAACTTAGGGTAACTAATTGACTGACCAATTAATCAAGACATCCACGACCTCAGACCTCAGTCTACCCTTGGCTATGGACGCCGTAAAAGGTCCAAATAGCCGACATTAATAATAATTATCAATATTAACGCAATAAAATCCGTTAAAAGTAGTATTATTTCAATAAACTACATGTTTCAATGTTCGCGTAAGTATTGATTTGTGACATTTACGCGAATGTTATACATTGAAATAAAACTACTTTTTATGGATTTTCAATATATAGGTATAACGCGAATAGAATATCAATAAAACGCGATAAAATCCGTAAAAAGTAGTTTTATTTCAATGTTCGCGTAAGTGTTAAAAAACAGTACAAAAAGGAACATGTACTCAAAATGTATTGAGATAGCAATATTCGGCCGTAATGTTATATTGTCTTGTGCAAAACCATCAAGTTGGTTAATCGAAGCGTTGAATATCCGAGTATGGTCGTTCTTTGGTGTATCTTTGTACTTCCTCAGTGCGTTTTGGCATGGTTCCAGCTAGTTCATTTACCTAGCAGCCGATCTCCCGGATGCATGGCGGTACGCGTATCTCCAACACGGCGTGTTATTCTGATGACATTAAGTAAATAAATATTTGGGTAATTTTTCCACAGCACTATCTAGTCCCAAACTAAGCAGAGCTTGAACTATGGGTACTAGACATTATTGATATAATACTTTTTTGTAAAATACATACTTATAATACGAAACACCCAGACCAACACACTTATGTTTATCACATAAAATAATTATTGTGTCCTGTGGGAATCGGATCCACGACCCTATAATGAGCAGTCCGACACTCGATCCACTGGACCACAGAAGTTTATTTACATAGGTAGTTATGATTTAAAGTTATACATTTTAGGAACGAAAAATTCAACCTAGGGTAAGATACCATCATATCTGTATCCCTGATAGGTTGTGCAGAGCTGGTCCCATGTAATAGGGGGCGAGCCTATTGCCATTAACCGGGTACAAATTCAAATTCTGAGCTGCCTCTGATAATTTCATAAAAAAACTCATGTTAATGTTACGATTAAGGTCCGTTTCCTTTAGTGTATGTAACATTCAAGCACACACTTGACTAATGAGGCAGTTTTACAAAAAAATCTATAATGTATATCTATACTGATATTAGGTAATAAAAAGAGGTAAAGTTTGTGAGGTTGTAATCTCTGGATCAACTGAACCGATTTTAAAAATTCTTTTACCAATAGAAAGCCACATTATTTGTGAGTGTTTTAAATTTATTTAATTATAATATATGCATGTTGTTAGTACATTGCACCCGTGCAACGCCGAAGCAGGTCGCTAGTAATATTATAAAGATGAAGGGTTTTCTTTGGTTGGTTGAACGCGCTAATCTCAGAAACTACTGGTTCGAATTAAACAATTCTTTTTATGTTGGATAGTCCATTTATCGAGATAGGTTACAGGCTATATATATCACGCTACAACCAATAGGAGCCAAGTAAGAAGGAAAAAAGGGAGGGCAGCTAGTGTGAAATAAGATCAATAGATACCTAAACATGAAATAAGATAAATTTTACTTATCGGTCCCTTATCAACTGAAGTGCTAAAATGTTTTCAAATCGACGTAAGGCGTAGGCAAAATTTGAATAAAATGCAAAGTAATCCCAAATCGGAGTTTAATCGTCAGTTTAAAACCTTTTGGAACATTTAAAACGTTTTCAACGTAAACTATTGGAATCCGTGGTGGATTGGGCCGTTTTGGGTATTGAAATTCAATAAATCCCCATTTAAAATACGCTTCGACTTCGGTTTTGGGCTTGACATCTTTCAGCACAGATAAATTAATAAATTATTAATGAAATATTCTTTGGATAATTTTACACAGTATCATAGTCAAAAACTAATAACACATGGACCATGGATATAATACTTATTTCCTTTTTAACCCCCGACGCAAAAACGACGGGGCGTTATAAGTTTGACGTGTCTGTGTGTGTGTGTGTGTGTGTCTGTCTGTGGCATCGTAGCTCCCGAATGGATGAACCGATTTTGATCTTGTTTTTTTTGTTTGAAAGGTGAATAAGTCGGGAGTGTTCTTATCTGTGAATAAATAAGAAATACACACGAAAGCAGTTATGCTCATCAAATTACATGGGATTCAAATATACCGGCAAACTGTGGGTGTAATTAAGTACACCTCACCCTAACTCTTTGTGGAATAAGCGTTTTCGTATGTTTATTTTTTTGTCAGTTTCTATTTGTGACTTGAATGCGTTTGACCTATTTATAGTCTATTGTTAAAGGTTATGTTAATTAATATTAATACGCACATGCATTCGAAATGTCAGAGGTGTAGCCTTGGATTCGTACTCGAGACCTTTGTCTTAGCGGTCCAATATTCATGTCACTGCTTTTTTCAAAATGGAACACGCAATTCAATTAACTACCATTTCAAGCTGAGTAAGATAATTCTGGTACTTAAATATTTTTTAAATATAATTTCGTTCCAATTTCATTGTCATAACCATCACAAATGTCACCTTCGGATCTATTTCTGATTGTCATTCATTCTAACTTGTTCGTTTTTAGAATATCATTTGAAATTTAAGAAACTAAGACCAGATCAAAATTTTATTTTAAACAATTTTAAAGTAACAGAATAACCCTTCTGGCTTTCGTCTTATTATTTCCGAGGGTGGAAGCTGGTCGTCCAACCAATAAGCGTGCTGGCTGTAAACTGCTGCATCCCGAGATTCTTCCCTACGTGTGGAAAAGAAGTTTAGTTTTCCTAGCCGTCCCTGGAGACAAACGATTCATTAGGATTTTCTTGTTGACAAGCATACGGGCTGATGATTAGTGGCAACCGCAGCCTATTTATGTGGCCTATGCAAATGTTCCTCTGATCTGGTATCGTCGTGCGACGGATTGTTGAGCTCCCTAAATTATGGTTGAGCTACACAATGACTGATGCATGCGTGCCATCAGTAGGGACTGGTCTACTCAAAGCCGCTATGGCTCTTTCTTCAAAAGGCCATTTCAGACGTTGCCCTACATTGTAAGACACATTATTGGTTACCACTACTCTATGTCTGGACTTTAAAAGAGACTATGATTCTCTGAGTTTGTTTCGGCGTTTCTTCTCAGAGGTCGTCAGCTATGAAATGCCGGAGCTATCTAGCTTTAAAAAAAGTTTATTATTGACTTGTAAAAGCGTCTTTAAAATATCTATTTACAGAAATAAATATCATATATAGATACCAGCAATAACAGTGATATCTCTCGCGCATTGTCATCTTGATCCTCAGTTGTTGTCTCATATGCACAGTAAATTCACTGGCTACATTGCCCTTCAAAGCGGAATACAATAATGTAAGCCCATTATTGCTTAGTAACAGAATATTTTGCAATCCAGTGGTACTACTCCTACTCCAGACTAATTATTGCAGTATATCAAATGTAATATTGAATTCAGTTTAACAAAAATAAACAATTTATTTATTTGCTTATAGGAAAGCTTACAGTCTAATAAAAACTTATGGATAACTCTATAACTGAAAATGTTGCTAATAACAAGCTCTCACATATTACCTTACAAGCACATGTTTCAGCAGTTAATAAGAACAACTTAGACTAGACTGCATAGAAGGAATGAAGATTAAAAATACAATCAAACAATTTTGTGTTACGGACTTCCACATACCATGGAACCACTTTGGTCTCATACCGTGCGATTCCAGAGGCATTTTCTCCCATACGCGCTTAGGTTGTGAAATCAGCTCCCGGTCCAGGTTTTCCCGAGAGAAAGAAAGAAGAGAGAGAAGGGTGTGAAAAGATTTTTACAGGGTCAGCAACGCGCAAGTGATACCTCTGGTGTTGCAAGCGTCTATAGGCTACGGTAAACGCTTACCATCAGGTGGGCCGTATGCTTGTGGTATAAAAAAAACACACAAAAGAAATGTGAAACAAAATTTGAAACAAAAAAATAATTATTGAAGCAATGTTCTCTAAGAGAACTACAGATGTTGTCAAAGTTAATTTATGTTCTGCAGCTTGAGTAACGTGGAAACAGAATACTGCCGTCGAGTACAAAGTACACACGAGAGTGCTTTGACCGATTTCTAAAATTGGATTCGACATTTAGTTTACTAGGTCTTACTGGAGTACTGTTGCGTATGAGCGAGTGTACGGTGATCGAATTTGGTACGTTAAAATGTTGAGTATCTCACCACTTTTGGGTATATTTGTGTAGTCATAGCTTTTAGTGCTGAAAGGTTTGAGTACATTTTAAGCAAAATATACGTCTAAGACACAACCAAAGTTTACAACATACTTATATTCGATTCTCGGGTTGGTAAAAGTGGGATAATAATACGGTGAACTATCTTAATTAATAACCCTTGTACAAGGTACAACATTTTAGCTATTTAACCATCAAATTAATTCTGTGTAAATAGGTATATTTTATTTATTTTTACTCGTAGACACATCTTCCTTCGGGTATAATGATTGGCAGAAAAACTGTTGTGACATTATATCAGATCGTCGGTGATACTCCAATACCGCGTAAGTAACACTTTGCTATAAGGCCTAACTTTGTATTAAATAACATTGAAAATTAGGCCTTACAGCTAAATGTACCTACTCGGTATTACTGACGAGTAGAGAATCACTGACGAAATGGACTTGAAAAACGAACGAATGAATTAAATTATGAAAAACTTAATATGTATGATTTAAATTTGAGGAGTGACAATTTGCACAAGTTACTCACTTCAACCGTAGCCATTTTCGATTGATCCAATGTCATATTGTTTATCTATGTTATAAATACGTAAAGAGAAAACTTTGTATCCATTTTTATGTTCGTGCCGTCAATGTCAAACACATCTATGTGAATACGTCAATAATTGTTTTGTGGAGAGGCGAGGTGTATTGCCATCATTTTGGCTCCATCCAAAGAGGATCCTCCAACCAGGCGGGTGTTATGCCTGGCGGGCCACGGCCCGACGATTGATGTCGGGCGATTGTATATATGCAACTTTTCGTTGCGAATGTTGCTTGCGCGATTCAGGCCTTCGTAGTTATATGTAGCGCAGTAGATGTCGCTATAGTTTCTTTGAATACCTACACTTTGACCAAAGACACTCTATAACATTAAAACTTCAAAAGGTTGAATGTCGAGCTTCATGGAACCACTAGTATTTACAAACTCCAAAAGATTGGATGAAATATTCTTGGATGGTAACTCTAATTTGTTTAATACTCTTAACAAATATCTTGATGTGAAAAGGTTCTTACTTTGTGATTTTTCTTTGCTTCAATTCATACTCAAATGAATTGAAGAGGCTGCTCTAAATATACTCTACATACTGTATGGTTTTCATTGTAATATTTCCTTTTGTACGTACTAGCAATAAGGCCCAAAGTAATCATATTTTCTATTTTTACGTAAATGCGGCGAAGCCAAAGGGAAATAATTCAATACCAATATACTTTCGAAAGTACCTTAGTAGATAACTGATTATGTAAGATAAGACGATGCGTTCATTTGTTTGTTCATCCTATTCTATTATATATACATATACAATTACTTGATCTGACTCATCGACTGATTCGTCAACGCAGAGCCTGAACCACTCCACTCCAAATTTGAAATTTCGGCAGTTGATTTCTTTTACGTTGGAAGCATAGGTACACGAAGGAAGGATTTTTGGCAATTACACCCCTAATAGAGTGAAATTAACTATTATCCGTGGGAAGCCAGGGCGGATCGTTAGTAATTTTATATACGTGAAAGTTTATTAGAATTTATATATGATGTATACATTTTACACTTTGACGCAAAAACTACCGAATGGGTTTGGATGAAATTTGGTACACAGATAGTTTATAACCTCGATTAATAAGATACTTATATTGAGGTATAGTCTACACTAACCAAGTCACGGGTTGAAGCTTATTTGTTTTTTTGCCAAAAATAAATAGTATCATAAAAACAAACATATCGATAAAATAACAAATAGACTATATATTGACTATACATTGAAATGTATTGTTGTCGGAAACTATAGGCTTAGGTTATATACTGATCTACAAGAACACTAAAAGCTGTTTTGTTCACTACTATATAATAAATAAATAACAACACTGAATACTAAATACAAACCACTAAATCCAAAACGTATTTCAAATTAATATTCCACGTGTATATTCTGTAAAGTCTATTCTAGCCTCCGTATTAATTTCTGATCCGATTCAACCCTTCTTAACTACCTACAGCAATCACAACCATAACACTCCTAGGTTTACCTAATCTTACCAACAATAGTATAAACTAATGCTAGTATTGTGTTTGTGCAGAGCCCCCGCGGACTTCGCCCCAGCAGGATGGTGGGCTGGTTGGAGCAACGCCCCGCTCTTCCATCTCGCCGCCCGATCCTTCACCCACTTTTCCAACGGTAATGTAATGTGCAGTGGTAAGAATTGACATTGAATCGATTTGCCCTCTTTTGTACGGAGAAAATATTTGTTAGTAGGTACAGACGACATATGGTGTATAGGCAGCTAACGACATCTTTATGGAAACATAACGCCGTCCCCGGAGAATAAAATGATAATTGCAAAAACGCAACTTTTCAGGAAAAATAAAAAACATGTTTTCGTCGATTGCTCCTTAAATACTGAACCTAGACTGATGGTTGTTAGATTTGTGCAAAGGTTATTTTTTGTGTGTTCGAAATGTTTTAGTAAAACACGCCTAATTATTAAAATACAGATATTATTAAAATAATAAGAATTTAGTCAAAATCAATCATCGTCTAAGTTGTTTAATGTCGATTATCATTTTATTGTCCGTAAATCCTGATCAGAATCAAATATTGTACTGTTTACTTATCATTTTATTCTACGGGCTTTTATGGCACGAGTAACGATTATAATATTTTAATATCAGTTTGTTCTCGTAAATATTGTTTTTTTTTTTTCTGTTAAAGACTTTGAATTTGTTTTTCCAATGAAACTATGATATGGTAATAAAATGATAACTGCTTTTATCATTATCTAGACAAATATTTTTCACGAGAACATAATTGTATTACTATTTGTCATAATAACAAGTGAAAATACAATGCGATAATAGTAGGTATATTAACAGTTTATTTATATAAGTTCTGCAGGAACAGATGGTATAACTGCTGCCATTCTTAAAGCTGCGAGACTTAGTATTATACCGGTTCTCGTTCATATTTTTAACTTATGTCTCTCACAGGGTGTCTTTCCTGACGTATTTAAAACAGCGGTTGTTCATCCTATCCACAAATCGGGGGACAGAGGCAGTGTCTCAAACTACAGACCAATTTCGATACTTTCTACGCTTTCCAAAATATTTGAAAAGGCTATTAACACCAGACTGGTTAAATATCTTTCTAAATTCAAAATCTTAGCTCCAAATCAGTTCGGTTTCAGAAGTGGTAAATCCACCGATGATGCTGTCCTCGAACTCACAGACACTATAATTGGTAACCTTGAAAATAAATTTAAAACTATAGGTATCTTCCTAGATATATCGAAAGCTTTTGACACTGTCTGTGTCCCCATCCTACTTTCGAAGCTGGAGGATATCGGAGTTCGTGGCATGGCTCATTCACTGTTTAAAAGTTATCTGACAGGGCGTAAACAGTGTGTAAAAGTCGGTACATATACAAGCCAAGAGAATTTGCTCAATTTTGGAGTACCGCAGGGCAGTGTCTTGGGGCCGACTCTCTTTCTAATATATGTGAATGGGCTGTGTCAGTTACACCTACCCAACTGCAAAATAATAACTTATGCCGATGACACAGCTCTGATAATTCACGGTCGTGATTGGCAAGACGCCCAAATAAAATCCGAGTTCGCCCTGAGTACCGTCATAAAATGGTTAACCAATAACCTTTTAACGCTAAATGCTACCAAGACTAAATTTATTCCGTTTTCTTCCACATTATCTGGTCAACCACCAACTTCTATTGAAATTCACGTCCACACTTGTTCTGCTTTTACACCCAACACCATCTGTGACTGTCCCAAATTAAATAGCACTCAAACAATCAAATACCTTGGGGTAATTGTTGATAATCACCTAAAATGGAAACAGCAAATTGAAGCTACAGTCGGCAGAGTTAGAAAGCTAATATACGTATTTAAAAAGCTTAGAGACGTTCTTGACTTTAATAGTTTAATAACTATATATATTTCTTTAGCCCAGTCGGTCTTGGGATATTGTCTTGTGGTGTGGGGGGGAACTTATAAAACTACAATGTTACGAGTCGAACGAGGACAACGTGCTATCCTCAAAGTTCTTGCTAGGAAGCCGATCCGATTTCCTACAACGGAGTTGTTCTCTATCTGCCAGGTCCTCACAGTGAGACAGTTGTATATATTACAGACTGTACTTCGTAAGCACTCCCAGATTCCATATAATCCATCTATCTATAGTGCTAGGCGACGTTCTGATAGGGTGTGTGATACTGTTTCTTGCAGAAGCTCAGTAGCAAGCCGTCACTTTAAATTCATAAGTTCCAAGATCTACAATAAAATAAACAAAAAGACACAAATTTATTCTCTAAACAGGAAAAAACTAAAAAATAAACTAAGCACTTGGCTTAAATTACTTACCTATGACGAAACTGAAGACCTATGCAGTTAAGTTTTTACCCTCGTATTCGCACAGATACCCCTCATGACGTTAACACATACACAAACGCACACGCACACACACACACACACACGCACGCACACACACACACACACACACACAAACCCATACCCACAAACACTCACTCACAAACACACATTAGTATGGTACTTTGTGCTTACTTACCTTTTAAATATTAGTTATCAAATGTTTGTATCTGGAACAACTTAGCTTCCTAGCTGGAGATGGGCGTTGATAGCAGCGCCACAGTTTTTAAACTTTTGCTGCTATCTTCGTTTCAAACAATTTGTTTATCCATGTTTCTTGTTCCACAATAAATTATTATTATTATAAATAAATTATTATTATTATTCTAGTAATTTAAGGCCCGTGTTAAATCAATGAATAGTATTGTAAAATTTGGTAACTTCGTAAATAACTGTATAAAAATTACGAAAAAAATTGAGCAGATGTATAACCCACAGATCCCAAAAATGACATAACACTAAAACTAAGATAATGGCAGTTATCATTTTATTCTCCGGGGACGGCGATAATTATCTTTTCTTTGTATGTGGTTTTATAGAAAGTAATTACGTATAAAAAGCTTTCTCAAATAAAAATGTAGTAAACAGTAAAATATTTAGGGAAAGATAATACTTTCACAAAATATCTATCAATATTTTACTTTAAACCAAGTTAAATATGGCAGAGTGATAGCATGATTCATCATTATCACTTATACTAGTTATTTTTTTTAATTTATAGAATAATTTAAGAGATAATTTATATTTGCTATCTTTATTTAGGTACTGTTTTTTTTTCTTTTCATGTAGGTACTGATCTCGCGCTGTATATGCTTTCTATACAATGTAGCCATTCGTTTACTTAATAACCGACGATTCATGAAATATGGACAATTAATGCACGTATTTTTAAGTGAAACAAACCAATTTCTTGTAATTTTTTTTTATGATTAAATAATTAAATGTGCCAACCCTAGATAATAGTAGGTAAAGTACATTTTGTAATAAACGAAAGTGGATAATTTAGTAGAAGGTGACATATTTGACATTTTTGACCCATATTTTATGTCCAATTAACCGAAACTAATAAATTAGTTAAATTTGTACTAGGGGTATAGTTTGTATTAGAGGTCAAATGATAAGGCATTCGTTGAAACTATTAGTATGTTTGATAGATTTATTTTAGATCAAAATTGTCAAAGATACTAGGTATCTATGACAATTTAAACCAATATAATATAATGATTACTAGTAATTACTATTAATCACTTGTAATTACTACTAGTGATTACCCTTAGTAGGTAATCACTAAGGGTATTTATGGTGAGAAAAAAAAAACAATAGTACATTGGTCAGCGGGGATCAAATGAGATCAAGCTTCGTAAACAATGAGCAAAATACCGTTCGAATCAAAGAGAAATTTATGGATATTAAAATATTATGTATTTGCTCGTGGCAAAATAATAACTACGCTAATTAACCAATAGACCCATTCAGTCTGTGGATGGGTAACCGTTCTTAACACATCGAGACCCCCCGAGCCTCGGAGATCAACGATCAAAGCCGACGGTCCTGGTTTGTCATACGAATACCTATGACAATTGTTAGTTGTAGTCAGACGCCCAAAAAACTTAACAACCAGTCTATCCTCAGGATATCGGTATTACCGAGAGATTGGGTTGCGGAGTTGGCAGTCGCTTCATGTAAAATACTAATATTCAGCCGCATCTGGTTAGACTGGAAACCGACCCCAATGATATATTAGGTGCCCTCAATTCATCGAAAACTTACATATCCATTAATTTTGTTTCTATTTGTTGGACGATTTGAACGTAGATTCTAATAGACCATACTTAATGACTATCAAATATTATATTAATGTTTCACTTAAACTGCTATTGTGAACTAAGCCTTAGAAAATCCGTCAGTAAACGCCAACTGACTTAGTTAAATTTGACAATAGCGCCGAATCCGACTGTATTCATTACTTAAATTAGCAATTCAGATATAATATTTGGACGGGCTACGGATGATTCGCTTTGTCAAATTTTACCAGATTTTGCTCAAGTGTCGCTCAACGCAATCAGGGCTTATTTATGTTTAAATTAAAATGTTCTATTCACTAGTTTTTATTTGTTCAGTTGGGATTGAAAATTCTATAGGTATATGTTTCATTTAAATTAAGGTCGATAGGTATTTTGCAGTTGGAAACTTTTAGATTGTTTTTATACTACTGCTGTGGCAAACAAGCATACGGCCCACCTGATAGTAAGCGGTTACCGTAACCTATAGACGCTTGTTACACCAGGGGTATCACTTACGCATTGCCGACCCTGTAAAATGAAAGAGGAATTTTTGGGTTGTCAGTATAAGGGTCAAAGTCTTTACTGCTAACACAACGTTTTCTCGCGGAGCACAATCCACTTATGTATTGGTATATTACCTAAGCATGGTTTTATTAAATTTATTTACTTAATTATTTATAGAAAAATTCGTGCAAGTACCTTATTGTCTCCACGATCATACGGTCTTTGATTACATTGTATAGAAGGTCATCTACATTATTTAAGATTAATAAAAATGAAGTAGATTAATATTTACGGAAATTGACAAATTCAATCTCCGGTTCGGGACAGGAGTCCGTCTATTGATGGGTGCAATCATAATAATTTGCAATCTTCCAAAAAAAGCTCGGTCCCCATTTTCATTGTTTCGAAAATCTAATATTTTTGCTATCATAATGAAATATAAAAGCGAACATTTTGGGGTTACAAAGTATTTTTTTAATAATCTGTGCGCTATCCTAGTTTAAGAGCAACAGCTACATTGGTGTGTCCACTGAAGTGTCAATAAATATTATTATTATCATCTATAATCGACTTCATCAACACCATCAATCGAGGTCATCCGTGTAAGTGCAATAATATCTAAGAATATCTTATGACAGGAGAAACCTCATAAATACGTTTTAAATACAGATACGAGGAGTGGAGATCGGAATAGTAGTTTTGGTGCTGATCGTGTGGATTGGCGCAATAGCACTGTTCTTCAATAGATGGGGCAAGATCAGGATGTTGCTGCCATACCAGCCAGATTACAAACAGGAACAGTTGAAGGTAAAACTACCAATAATTCTGTTATAGATGATAAAACTGAAGATAATATTGTTAGAAATCTTAGTAAGAATGATGAATACAGAGATCATTGAAGATCCTGCGAAAAGGTTAATTTAAAAAGGGCCTAATTTAGTTTTCAATTTAGTGAAATGAAAGTGTAGCTTCGCTTGAATCGAGATAGAAAGTTTGTAATTAATTGATACTCTAATGAAAACTTTGAATTAATAATTATTCTTTTCACTGTTTGAAACTTTGAAAGTTGCTAATTAAATTACAAAATTAAAGTACATAATAGAAGATTCTTCTTTATGTTAATTCGATTCGATTTCTTTATTTATGATTGAATAATAAAAAGGTCCCGATTAGAATTTAATGTTTGATGATGACAATATTTTCGTTTTTATTTCTAGGATATTTAGTGCACAATTTATGCGAGAATGTAATTTCAACAGGTGGATCAGTGTACTTCTTATGTACCAACGTCGCTATAGGAATTCAATATGGTTTGTTTATAGCCCTCGAATTTGCTATATTCTTAATATTCCCAGTAAATTTAGATTCCCATACTTTAGTACTCAGAAGTATTTAGAAAGTTTCGTCATGTTTGACTATAACCCAATGTCTCTACTGTACAGTATCTTCTTTAATATATTTATTTTCTTTTGCGTTCTCTTGTCTTATTTCTACTAGGAATAATTTGTAACCTTGTAAAAAAATGTCGATGAGATCTTCATTGTAGATAAGCACTCCCGCCTGAGAAATCCCATTCAGCTAAGCTTGTACATGGACTAATTCTCTTCCGTGATCATAAAAATGACATTAATAATCATAATATTTCTTAGTTCACTCGTTAACATATATTTATTGTTTGAAATCATCTTGATGATTATCATAGAACTTTCAACATTCATGTAAAAGTAAGTATTTGCTATCTAGAAATACTTATATGCAAATTGGGAACGATGACGTTAAATAGGCTTCAAGGGCTATGAAAGATAAAAACAATTGTAAATGTCATTTTAGGTCTCCTTAAGACAAACAAACTATTTTCTTGTAATTTTCTGTTCCAAAAATATCTTTGATTGAGTTTCTTTTTCATTTGGCAGGTTCCCGGAAGCAGTGCTCTCGCAGCTGCCGCGGCAGGAGGTACATGCGGGGCCCATTCCGCGCCATCGGCGTGTTCGGTAAATGTAATTTCATTTTTTTCATGTTTTAAATTATTACAATTATGTTGGATATTTTGCATTAAAAATAATCAACCATTACTTATGTACTTCGTCTTATAAATGTTAAAATATGTTACTTTGTGTCTATAAGATTTTTACTGCAAAATTCTATATACTTAGAAAGTCTCATAGAATAATCAATCAAGCTCCCTTTTTTAACAAAAATATCATAATTATCTTATAAATAGTAACTTCCACTTTATACCTGCCTCTCATCAAAAAAATCTTTTGAAAAAATAGTTTATACCTCAACTTTTTCTGTATAATTCCTACGTAAACATAATTATAATTATTTGCACTGAATATCTTAACATAACTAAAGGAAGCTATTTCAAGTTAAGTCTTGTCTCGACAGCGCTCTAGGTTATATATACATTGAAGTTGGTATAGTAGTATAAAAATGACAGCATACTTAAGTAAAATTAAAAGACAGCATTAAATTAAAAGACTTTTTGTTTATGGAACATTGTAGGTACTTTTGAGACACAAATATTTAACTATCTACTACGAAAAATATTTCTAGATCATTTTTTTTGGCACTGTTCAAGTATCAGTGACAGTAGTTGTAAGCATTGTCAGAGATACAATGAATTCGACAAAAGCAATTCTGCACAGTAATACTGCGGAAAAACAAAATTTAAATAAATTTAATCAGATACGTTTACTATCTCAACTCTATCATTGACTGCCAAGGTTAGTGAATTACTTGGGTTGCAGTAAAACGAAGTAGCGTGATTCCTAACCGCAATGCAGCATTACTTAGACTGAAGGTCACGGCAAATCCTGCAGCTTGAAGTTATATATAGAACCATAGGGCTTATTGTTTTAAGCGTTGCGTGGCCTTAGATCTTATCGATAACATTTGTTAATAGTCAAATTTTGCTTAGCAACGGTTAGGTCAGAAATTAATTAACTTACAGAAAAACGCTATGACTATAATTTTTTCAGATGCAAAAGGACTTTAGGAAATTGATTTGGAGTAGCAGAGTTTCGAAAAACATAGAAAAGTAACAAACGCAAATACAACGATCTCGCGCAAAATATTGATATTATCATTTCTAGATACTTTTTTTTCAAGTCAATGTTTTAGGTTTCTTAGATTTAGCCAGTATTTCGTAGCTGACGACATCTAAGAAGAAGCGCAGAAACAAAACACTAATATCATGGTCTCCATAATACGACATGTCTTAATTAAAGGGCAATATCTTAAATGGCTTACACTACCTGCTCTCCGATGTATTTTGTTTATGGTCGGAACAAAAAAAAAACAGCTTTGTAAACAGCGCTAGTGTCAAACTATTTTCTTAAATCATTAACTCTAATCAATACCTTTTATATAGTTTCACTATTACTTTGCGCTTTTGAGTTGACCTGATTTGGCTTTCAGTCTAACCATAAATATGCGGCTGAATATTAATATTTTACATGAAGATATCAAACTGCTAAACTGTTGTATCTTTACTCAAATAATATAAACAAAAAACACTTAAAATTTACTAGGAACTACACCATGAATATCCAAAACAGTAATGATGTCCCTAGTTAATGCAAATGCAAATACAACAGACCTCGTTTTATACAGAAGTATCTGGTACGAACGGAAGGTAGTTCAAAAGCTGAATGATCAAACGTGTTTCCTATAAAAGCTTTTCCCTTTACATCGTGATGTGTTTGAGTTTCTCCCAGCTTTTATTGTAGAGCGATGAAGTTTTAAGGGTTCCGATCACGTTTCCGTTTTGTTCTCGGAGTAAGACATATTTGGTCAATATTTGGGAAGCTGTTTGTAATTTGTTTTAGTGACTAAATGTTTAGTAGCTTTAAATGACTTTGTTGGAAGATATATTTCCTGTATTGCTTAAAAATCTGATCGGTAGTAACAATCGTGTCATTATCAAACAATAAAGAGAAAAAATATTTATTCTCCAGCTAGATGTTAAATAGATATTCTTTATAATAGGTATTATCAGCGTCAAGTGTTTTTGTTGAAAGTTTGTCTTCTGATCTGTCATCATCCCTTGTCCCAAATTACTTAGGGTCGGCGCAGTATGTCTTTTTCTTCTATACATCTGTTTTAGTCCTGATCTCATCATTCACTTCCTTTGCAGCCATATCATCTCTCACACAATCCATCTTTTCTTGGCCTCACTCTTCTCTTATATCCACTTACATTTATATTCAATACCTTCTTGGTAACATGTTCTTCACTCCCACGCATCACATTACTGCTAGTAGTAGATTTTCTGTAATTCTGATCTGTATTGGCTAAAAATCCAGTTGTTATCAACGAAAAGTGTTTTTGTCTTTTTCTTTTTGTAGTGATTATTGTCCTTTACCTTTAAAGTAAATAAATATTCTCAGTACCTATTTATATTGCTTGAAGTCAACACTTGAAAAGTAAAACCACTAAATAATAAAGCAAAGTTCGAAATGTCATCAGGTTACATTCAAATCCAATACGTTTGTGGTACACTCCATCAAAATACTTCTAGAAACTTTCAGAAACTTCTACTTTTAGAAACTTTCGTCAAAGTGGTTTTATTTATTTTGTTGAGTGAAGGCGGCGGACGGAAATCAAACCAATTTTATAGCTTTCACCTCCTATACGATTGTTACCAGCTCCAATATCGGTTTTAAATTACCGATAGGAAATGTGCAAAACTGTTTCCCTAGGTCACAATTCAATAACCTGACCTGACATACATTATGTTAATGGAAAAATATATGACTCACTAACATTTTGCGATTGATATTTAGACTATGACTTATCATGCCTTCTTTACACGTTTCCGTACAATAGGGGTATCCAACAGCTTCATTGAAAACAGTAATTTTATTTCGTGGTGGATGTTGTGTTACCATTAACTACTGACCTACCTATAATTCAATAGGATTAAACAGGGTACTCATTTACAAATATATCATGTATCTGATATCAACCTAAAAGTTAAAACGCCTAGGTATATAATGCTACTTATTATAGGCGTTGTAATATGTACTTATAATGTAAAATTGACATTACAAGCTACATCTCTAAGTGAATATGAGTACCACTTTACTGTCCCTCTGTTATAGTTATTTATCAATTTAAAAAAAAAAAAATATTAAGGCATAGCTTCGGGCTAATGCAAGTTGACATTTTTTTTTAATGAATCTGTATGCAAACACTATCGTCATTTTTTAGCTACCGAAATTTAAGAAGAAACTACTACTACGGGTCAGAAGTATATAAGAATATACCACATACAATGGACTATAGCCTAATCCCTCTCAATATGAGAGGAGACCCGTGCCCAGCAGTGGGACAGTATATGGGTTGATGATGATGATGACATACAATAGCGATACAATACCATTCGCCAATAAATTTGAGTAAGATAAATAAATGGTTACGGACGAAGTCGTTGAATCAATTATAGGCAGTAAACTCTTACATTTCCATCCGTTCCGTAATTACATAAAATGGAGAATAAAACATCTTGTTATTACAATTCCCTTTAGCGGAGACGGTAGTCCGTTTTAGTACTTTTAGTGGTCGTAAGCAAACCATGATAGGTTCTCACAATCACGCTGCGTGAACCATCTTTATCATTTAAGGATTCGTGCAGATTGTCGCGATTTTCTGCTAAGACTATCGAATCGCAATGGCTTTGTTTGCATATTTTTCTGTGCTAAGATTATAAAGTTGTGTTCTCCAACACATCTGCTCAAAAAAATAGAAAAGATTATAAAGTCACTTTATAGACGTAAATTGGGTGGGACTCGCGGTGGCTTAGTCAGTCATAGCGTTTGATGTATTTTACCAGAATACGCAGGTTCGGATCCTGCCCACAGTCGAATTTTTCCTTCCCTAAAATAACTGGGTTCAGTATTATTAAAACTGTGCAAGATACAATCGTAGTTTTTTTTTTATTTAGCACGGTTTCCGCGGTGTTCCCGGCGTTTAAAATTTTTAATAGGCTACCTCACTTCTCACAAAAAAAAATACTTTTTTTTGTGTGATGTATGTAAGGTCTTTTTAACTCATATGTCTTCAGAATATTGTATTATATCTTCTTGCCAAATTTGACCGATTTCGGTTGAGATGGTATATCCAATTCTTCTCATTCTAAGATGAGACCTGTGCCAAACAGTAGGAAAGTTAATGGATTGATGACGATTATGCCAGTTTTGACTTGGAAAGATAACAGAGTTCCTGTATCTATAATATTAATATGGATTTATGAAAAGATAGAAATTGTGATCAGAATCGGAACGGAAAATTGCCACCATCTGCACGAGCCCTTACGTTTGCGATAAACTCAGTTGTAAAACGTGTTTTATATGGCATTATATTGCACCAAAGCTCCTCGTTTCAAATAAAACAAGGGTAGCAGATGTGTCTTTTTTCATTACTTCAGTCTGATGTGATTTGCAGTTTCTATTTTATGTCTGGGCAGTAAAATCGAATTCAGATCGTTTGATTAGAGTGATAGAGTTGACGTGAGGCCATCTCGTAGAATCCTACATAGTTTAACTTCTGTGAGAAAAAACATCTCTATTATGTTACAAACATGATATAATATATTGAGGGGCTCGTGGCTAAATAATAACTAAGCTGATCAATTGATCCCTGAGGTTAAGCTGCGCAAGCCACGGTCAGTCTGTGGATGGGTGACCATTCTTACCACATCGAGACTCCTCCGTGCCTCGGAGAACACGTAAAGTTGTCAGTCCCGGTTGTCATACCAATATGACAATCATTAGTGGTAGTCTGAAGCCCATATGGCCTAATAACCAGTCTATCCTCAGGATATCAGTATTATACAGAAACTGGGTTGCGGTGTTACAAAACTACCCGTAAAGCCGAAAGGAGGTTAAATGGGGCCTTATAACGAGTCCATTCACAATATATAAGAACCGTAGTAACGCTGTATAACATATCCCAAAAAAAAGGAAAACAACAACATTTATGAATGAAAAATAGAAAAACCATTAAAGTAGACAATTATTAGGCCTTTCTGTTTAATAATCTGGTTCCCTAACATGCCAGCTGGCAAAATTTTTGGCTTCAAAAAATATTATATTTTTACGGGGTAGGTATTTTGTAACACGTTGTATAAAATACTGATATTCAGCCGCATCTGGTTAGACGTTAGAAGTAAGTAGAGAAACAAAAAGACAGACGTGGACAATAATTTTATTTTAGAGATAGGTTAAACATATAACATACCATCTACATCTACTTACACCAACAGTTCGCCGGCATGTTTTGCTCCCATTTAGGTAATAGCAGACGAGTCTATTGCCATTAACCAGCCCCAAATCCAAACTCCGAGCTGCTACTGAGAATTGCATTGAAAATACCAAATAACAGTTTGCTCGACTTGGGAATCTAGCTCTAGACCTCTAGCGTAGTAATATAGGTACACTAGAATAACGAGGCAGCTTTAAATAGGTTGAAATAAACGTAGATTTAAACTAAAAAAAATACATTATAAAGAATTTGCTCACGCTTTAGTCCCTTTTCATTTACACGATACAGTACGCGACCAAGTTAAATTTGATGCCAAAAAACACAATAAGTATTTTAGTCTCGTCGCAACGCAATCCATAATTAAGTAAAAAGTTATCCGATACCTTCGTCAAAGTTCCCTCACTAGCAAAATGATACCATCAATTAGAACTTTCTGGAACTTCCCTTGTTACGGTTGTTCGGGATCACATGATATAATTATTAGTTGAAAGTAGCAACTTTGTTTATTGAGGTTTAGGTAAAAAGGTCTAACATTTGGATTAATATTGTCATAAACATTAATGAACTTTATTTGTCTAATTACTTTTGTCCTTTGTTGTTCAGTTTTAGCGAACATGTCGAGTCTCGAAAAAGTATTTTATTGTCTAGTATAAATATAATAGCTTCTTGTTTTAGTGAATGTCACGGGTCCCATGATGGCTCCCATGGCTACCATAGGGCAAAAGAACACAAGTGTCCAACATATTTTGCATCTAAGCAATGATATTATGTTACCATTATTGTACACTGGTTTGAAGTGCATTGTAGCCAGTGAAGTTATTTATTTATTTAATCCTTTATACACAAACATAGTCGGTACAAAGGCGGACTTAATGCATTTTCTACCAGTCGACATTAGGCTCACCCTAAGGTACAGAGCAGGTACAGAAATTGGTAAGTGCACTAACAGTTTAATTTAATAGAATTCCTATTAAAAAAAATACTGGCCTATGAGAATTATTAACTGAGGCCTCAAATTGTGCAAGTGATTTTGGCTTTTTAGTCAGCTGTAGCTTGTTTGTCATCTTACTTCGCTAAATTAAAAAAAAATACCTAGCCCACCGCCTTGCCACGTGACAACCGATTTACGACGAGGGAAGCATTTTTATTAAAATATCATCTAAACAAATAAATATAAAAAAATATATAGAATTATGAAACAATCAAAAGGATTTCGAGATTGCACAAAGAAAGTCGCCAAGACGCGATTCGGCATCGTTGCCATTTCAAAATCGCTAATCAAAATGAAAACTTGATGCTTTCCACTCTCAGTTCGCGAAATCGTTTAACAACCATTTGCAACCGTACAACCAATTTTTTGCTTTTTCATAATTAGTAATCTTAGGTGAAATAAAACAATTTCAATTTATTTAACTTTCATGGTTGGTATGAACAGATTTTACAAATTCCAAGACACTCGTGCACGTAATTACGTTGGTATTAATTCTTCTTTCAAGCTTACTTTACTTTACTTTAATATAAATCCCTGACGTTGAAACCTGGTTGTATTCTGCACACTTTTATTTTACCCTAGGTAATTGTGAACTACAAAGTCGAGGCGCCCATTAACTGAATCGTAAGAAGCGCGTCAGCTTTGTAAAGAAATTGGCATATACACCTATATAACACGCTGCGTTTATAATAAGTTACTTACTTAGCAATCTCCATGTGTCAATTATATAAAGATCAATGGAAGACTATCTTTTAAGCCCAGCTTACTTCAATAATACTGACATTTACGCGAATATTATACATTGAAATAAAACTACTTTTTACGGAATTTATCCTTTACAGCGTCGATGTCTACCCGTGACCATGGACGCTGTTATGGGTCCGAAACGTCGGGATTAATAATATCATTATAACGCGATAAAACCCGTAAAATGTAGTTTTATTTCAATACTTCAACAATATTATTATTTCCTAATAAAATTCCAAAAAAACCTTTCTGTGTGAGATCTTATTTGTTTATTTTACATACATTCGGCAATTGTTTTTTTTTATCATCGATTCAACATAATTATTAGAAAAACAATTGCAATACGCAATTTTAATTATATGCACAGCTTGATCGGATCAATCGCTCTTTTGAGAACTTGGTTCTTCAGGTTTTCATAATGAGGGAAAATGAAAAAAAAATACAGTATTATTTACAATATTTCCACTCAAACTGTAAAGGTTAATTGGTGCTATATTTCTGCAGCTTGCCGTTGAGATTCTCGTTGTATGGGAATGCTTGGAATTAATCGAGAACATTAGTCTGTAGAATTGTTTTGTACGATGCACATTCCCGGTGAAAACGACCTACATACGAGAAAACGGAGGTGTAATAAAAATTTATTTTTTGTTCCGTGTTTAAAGTGCAACTCCAGGAAAATTAAACCTGACCTTGAATTGACTTGGTGTGGCTTGATTTTTCCTGTACTTTTATTTAATTTTTATACACAAAGTTTCAATTCAATACATTTTTATTGCGATCCATATTGTGGTCAGCTTAAATCTATTAAAACAACTATGGACCCTGTCGGGCACAGCATCTAGACTCTGAAAGGTAAAGTAGACCACACAAATAGATATTCGTGGTCTGTGGTCTGTGTGAAAATTGTAACCTCTACTTGTGGCCCTCAATAGTTGCCTGAAAAAATGAAAAATTCGGAAAAGAACTGTGTTATTGGGATTTTTGTATGATTTATTCTAACAAGATACTGTCAACATTTTTTAATAAACTTCTAAATTTCAAACGATTAGTGGTATTAGGTTTATAATGATGTCGACTCATTAAAAGGGCCCATTTTGCTATAGCAAAAACTTTGTCAAACAAAAAACTTAAATTCACAAACAAGAAATTTAATTTATACGCTTATATTATAAATAAAAAATAATTTATACAGACGAATTCATTTACTTATATTTTGATATTGTTCCATTTATTTTTCGTCATAACAGACAAGATGCAACAACCCTACTTACAATTAATAATAATTTAGTCGCTACCTCTACCGCAGCGTGTTGTAATGTCAATAGCCTCGTATTCTTAAGGCTATTAAGATGCACGTAGGCGAAAATAGTATTTATCTATAATTTGCATACTCGCAGCATGGATAATATTTAAGTTGAATACGATTTTTGATCCTAAAGTACTGTTTATTGGGTTTGTTTATGAAATTCTCAAAACTACCTCGGTGTTTAGAACTGTGCCCGACTAATGGCAATAGGCTGGCCCCCTATTACATGAGGACCTCACCATACTGTGGGTGTACTAGCTTAAACCACTGTCAAACCAAGCGTGATGGTATATTATAAATAAATAAATATTTGGGACATTTCAGCATCATTTAGTTCCAAACTAAGCAGAGCTTGTACTATGAGTACTAGACAATGGACAAATATATTTATATACCTTAACTACCTAGTCTTTTGTAAATACATACCTAAGTTACACAAACAATTATGTTCATCGCTCAAATATAAGTGCCCTGTGAGAACCGAACTCACGACCTCGTGATCAGCAGACCGACACTCGAACCACTGGACCAGAGAGGTTGTCCATTGATATAATATAATGTTTACAAAGAAAGAAAACACCAATAATTGTACTAATGAGATTCATTTCAGGCATTTAGTATTCTGCGCTGTCATTGTCTAACTCTAGCATCCTAATTACCGCGTCAATCTAAGTTGATTGATCGTAATGGGTTTACTTCGCTTGATTTAATAATTCAATATGTCTCAGAACTTTGAAATCAAATAATTATTAGTTTCACAGAATTCTTCAATGAAATCGACTTTTGAGAAGTGTTGTGGATTCTAGTGAAGTTTAGTAGGTTTAGGAAGCAATCGTTACATAATTATAATATTTTTTTCTATTCTTTAATACGGAAAATTTTCATTGATCCATACATGGGTACGTTGGGGAGGTGACATACCCTGCCACCTCCCCAAGTGGTCCGCCAATATAAAATAAATGATTTATAGGCCTACCTTCATTTGTAGGCATACAACAATAATACACAACACTAAATTCAGTAACCGTCTATTAAGTATCCGGTATCCGTCCTAAGAGAATTATAGCATAAATATATTAACCCTACGTCACTCACGGTTCGATTGTCTTACTAAATACTAGAGGAGCTCTCTCGGGATATCTGTAAGATGCCTACTATCCGGTATCCGTCAAGTATCTGCCCACTGTCCGTCTCTATTTGCCGAAGTGAGCAATTGTTTGTGGGTCGTCAAGTGTGTTTATTTCGTGAGATCTTTAGTCTTTGGGTGAATGATTTGGATATGTACTGATTTACTGGTTGCGAAATTTTGGCTTATTATTTAGAATTCATAGGAAGGTGGGAAAAAGACCTTCGTTCAGTATATTATATCAACATATATTATATAAAAGCGATATACTTCCAACTCTCTCACTTACTCACTGACTACTCAGAAAAACTAAGAAACTATAAGGCATAGAAACTGCAAATTTGACAGACACGTTTCCTTCATGAAATTGGCGTTCGCTAAGAAAAGGCTTTGGGAAATTCCCACCACATTAGGAATAATTGAACGAATACTAGTAACACCGCAGAAAACAGCATATAACGTAAATATACTTACTACACAGCGTAATTATTGAATAAAAATAATTATAAACATACTTATATTTCTTTTATTAGTAGGTAAGCCTCAAATTCCTTGATACACAAAGAAGTCGTAATAAAATGAAATTGTATAATCTTTTTCATTTTATCAACTACGTTTACTCTGATTGACCATTTATTTTATTCGTCAAATTTTATTCTTCTCGTAACAAGACTTGAATATAAGAGGCCAATATTCGCTCACGCCTACACTCAATTTAGATCACAGATTCCAATCAACGAAAGACGCCTCGTATTCCAGTTCAAAATTGGAGAAATATCTCAACCCATAAAACTGGTCACCCTTAAAAATGAAGTAATACTTTACCGACAACTGAAGTAGGAATAGGGTGTTCACACTATCAGAAAAATCAATCTCATTCCGAATTCAAATAGCGTAGTAAAGTATTCGCAATGAAAGATTCGGTCGTTGAAGCTCGCATCGATATGTACCAGTACGATTATATTAATAAAAGGATTGAATGTCGATATCTTTTGATTTATCGATACTTTTAGCACTTGACTTTGTGAAGGTACATTTTATGACAGAGTATTCAGATTTTACAAGAACTACCTGATGTAATTTTATTGAAATGATAACTTTGTTACATAAAATATCTTCGTAGTATTTTTTTCATTGTGTGATATCATATAAGCTACTTTTTTTTTGAATATTAACCCAATTGCTGACAATATCGCTAACAGATTTTATAAGTAAATAATTCATGACTCTCAATTAAGTAAAGCTATTAGAAAATATATGGTATATAAGTTTTTTTAAGAGAGGTAGGGCATAGTGGAAGTAATTCCACTCAAATTGGAGCTGTCCGACAGGGGAACTACCTCCGCTTTGCAGAAAATCGAAGCGAAATAACACTGCTTTGAGCTGTGTTATATTCCTCACGGTGAGCAAGGTTGCCAGTGCTCCGCGAGAAAACGTTATGTTGCCAGTGGGGGGACTTTGATTCTTATACTGCCAAACCAACTATTCCTTTTTGCTCAGCTTCTAAAAGTTGTAGCGTTAGGTTAAATACCCTATAACATTTCTCAAGAAATGGCATATTATAATAATATGTAGAAAGAATTTTTCAAATCTGACTAGTAGTTTCAGAGATTAGTGCGTTCATCATCAACCCATATACTGTCCCACTGCTGGGCACGGGTCTCCTCTCATATTGAGGGGGATTAGGCTATAGTCCACCACGCTGGCCTAGTGCGGGTTGGCAGACTTCACAAACCGTCGAGAAAAATCTGTAAGGTATGCAGGTTTCCTCACGATGTTTTCCTTCACCGTTTAAGCGAGTGATAATTAATTATTAATACGCACATGAATTCGAAAAGTCAGAGGTGCGTGCCTTGGGTTCGAACTCGAGACCTTCGACTTGGCAGTCCAATGGTCATACCGCTAGGCTATCACTGCTTCATCGCTTCTTCATCTGCTTCTTCATCGTTTAGTGCGTTCAACTTTATTAAATTAGTATATAACTACTAGCTGCCACCCACCGTTTTTTCTTTTTGATCGGCTCCTTAGTCATAGCGTGATGTTACATAATATTATAGCCTTATAACCTTCCTCAATAAACGGACTATTGAACACATACATATTTTTTCAATTCAAATCAGTATTTCCTGAGATTAACGCGTTCAACCAAACAAATAAACAAAATATCTCTTCAGCTTTATTATATTAAGTATAGAATTTATAACTTCATTTAACTAAAAAGGTATTCATAATTTTATAAGTACAAAGGCCAACACATCAAGCTACCCCAATCTGTCAAATTTATTTGATTGATTTTCAACTTTAATACAAAATTATAAGGTTCATATTCAATTGGGAAAATTTGACAGTTTTGGATAGCTTGACCTGCTGGCGTCTGTACCTACCACAGATTTTTCAAACGTTATTTTTGACATGTTTTTCAAGATTTCTATATTCCAAAACTTTTCCTATTACGTTAAATTCGCGTGACTAGGACAAATCAAATTAAGTCTAATTTATCGAAATTGTACCCCGAACCCAATACGAACGTTTAAGTAGGTCACCTGACAAACGTCGACATAACACAA
Organism: Acronicta alni; assembly: GCA_964056405.1. Taxonomy (NCBI): domain Eukaryota; kingdom Metazoa; phylum Arthropoda; class Insecta; order Lepidoptera; family Noctuidae; genus Acronicta; species Acronicta alni. The sequence continues at coordinate 5,436,602 of OZ043927.1, read as the reverse complement.
CAGGAGTATGGGAATTAGGGGAAATAAAGGCTTTTTGTAACAAGTTTATATACAACCTTTTTGGTTTTTGCTATTGTTGGATGTTACAAAAGACGAATAAAATGTAATCTATCTTTTAGTACCTAACTAAAATAATATTGTTCTAGTAACCAGAACGCGGTTTAAGTATGAGGGTGTGCATTCAATATAATCAATATTCCCAGGTCCAGAAAATGTTATTGATTTTTTCCACTGCAAGTAGCCTGGCCATGACCATTGGACTGCCAATTTGAAGGTTTCGAGTCCAAAACCAAGGCACACACTTCGAAATAATGTGCGTATTAATAAATAATTATCACTCGCTTAAACGGTGAAGGAAAACATCGTGAGGAAATCTGAATGCCTTAGAGATTTTCTCGACGGCATGTGAATTCTGCCAACCCGCACTAGGCCAACGTGGTGGACTATAGACTAATCCCTCTCATTCTGTAGAGGAGACCCGTGCACAGCAGTGGGGCAGTATTTGGGTTGATGATGATGAAAGGCACTAAGACATATATTATGTACATCTTGTTTCTTTCATAATACACAAAACTATATTATTTACATTTTATTTCTTCTCATAATAGGCACTTCCATTCTCACACATCCGTAAGTCCCCAAAGCGTGCTACAATTTTATTGACCTCGTTCTGCTCTTCGGATGTGGTCCGTGGGATCCCTCTCAAGACAGCTATTAACTCGGCTAACTTTTATTTACTTGGATCACGAGATTCATCGTGCCGCGATTAATTTGTCGTGGACGTACCCTCTTGACCCTTTGGCCTGAGTTCAAAGACTGTACCATTATAGTGACACAATCCGTGTCAGTGACGTCAGTCGCTGGGTTACGAAGGGAATCAGTTGGATTAATTATCCTATACTATCCTACTTCATATCCTACTAATATTATAAATGTGAAAGTTTGTGAGGATGAATGGATGCTTGTTAATCTTTCACGCTAAAACTACTGAAAGGATTTTGATGAAACTTTACAGTATTATTATTTATACATCAGAATAATATATAGGCTATAATTAATAACAATTTTGAGTTAATTAGCCCAATTACAACGATAATTATAAATAACTTTTCCACGGGGACGAAGTCGCTGCCAGAAGCTAGTTATCATATAATAATAATAAATAATTTATTTATTTTCCCATCACAACAGTTACCTTACTTGCTTTATGTCATAATAAATTTAACATATCTAAAGCTAACTTTGTGAGAGACTGGTGCCTGATGTAGGTTTGTGCTACGCACAACCTGTATTACAGGTCACCAGGACCCTCCCGCAGTCAATTAATAGAGATGCAAAAATATTATTTAAAAATGAAAAACAAACAAAACAGAAAGAAATAAAAAGATATACGGTTATTATAAATAACTAAAATCGTGGAGATATAAACCAGAAACTTAAAAGTGTATATGCGTGCATGCGTGTGGGTAATGTGCTTGTAATGTGTGGTGGTGTGTATTATGTTGTGTTGTGAGCGAGATTTAAAAAGAAATGTTTCACAATGATTTGATCTGAACTTGGTAATTGAGAGAGGTATATTTGTAGGGTCTTGAGTAAATTCATCTGAGGGGTAAAATCATTATTACTACCTAGGTGGGATCAAAAAACGTTCTGTAGCTTCATAGTCAAGGGTTTTGAGGTATTGAGTTATTATAATTTTACATTTTGTTTTAAGCAATGGGTAGATATTTAATTTACGGTTTAATTTGTTGTATAGGTAGGGGCCGGTAAAGCAGAAGAAGTTACTCGATAGAGCCGTCCGCAAGGTTTGCGTCTCACATACATTGCCTTTACGACGTTTGTCCTTTAGTATGTCCGGATCGTACTCAAGTATTGCATGTTGTTTTAGGACTGTTTGTAAGATAAAAGTCTGTCTGACAGTATAAAACATAAACACATCACGCAGGTGTACTAATGTACACTTCTACCTAAATCAAGACTTACAGTTAATCCCTACTTCCCTACTAATATTATAAATAGAAAAAAAAGAAAGTAAAAACATTTATGTTCGTCCAATACGACGGACGACAATCATTAGCGGGACAAAGGCCAATATGTCACTTTAGACACAACGATAGCCAAAAAACAACACTGGTTGGTAGCGACCAACTTAATAAAAAAGATAAACAGTAATAAGAACAAATTCGATTAAATTAGTTTATAAGCCTTTTGTTTAAATAAAAGAGAGGGATGTGCATCGTATCAGCGAAAAAAGTTCAAAGCTCAGCATGTAACTACGAAACTAACTCTGTCTATATAGAGAAGTAGGGCATACTGGGAGTAATTCCACTCAAATTGGAGCTGCCCGACTGGGGACCTCCGCCTTGCAGAAAATCGAAGTAAAATAATACTGCTTTGAGCTGTGTTGTATTTCTTACAGTGAGTAAGGTTGCCAGTGCTCCACGAGGAAACGTTGTGTTGGCAGTGAAAGACTTTAACCCTTATACTGCCAACCCTACTATTCCTCTTTCAATACAGGATCGGCAACGCGCAAGTGATGCTTCTGGTGTTGCAAGCGTCTATTGGCTACGGTAACCGTTTACCATCAGGTGGGCCGTATGCTTGTTTGCCACCTTAGTAGTATAAAAAACAAACACCAGACTTTCCCCAGATGAAACAAAAGAGTTCATCCCTCAGCAAATCCTGCAGTTTATAATAGCTGCAGGGTTTAGTAGAACTCTAACGCAGTGATATTACAGCCGCAAATAAATAATAAAACAAATTAAAAAATACCTCTGTCTGTCTGTTACGCTCTCACGCCTAAACGGCTGAACCGATTTTGATGAAATTTGGTACAGAGATAGATTAGACCTTTATCCCAAAAAGTTCTTTACTAGCTGTTGTCCGCGGATTCACCTGCACTCTGCAGGTGAATCTGCGGACAACAGCTAGTACTTCATAAAAGATTTAGAGCTGTGAATACTCTATTGCTTATAATGTATGCACCGCTCGGTAACCACGTCAAAGAGATTACAATTTATGGTAACTTGTACAAAGGGTAGCCAGCGTCCTTGATCTGAATAAAAAAATACAGTAAAAAGAATATAGACTATACTTCTGCCTTTAGTGTTCAATTTGACTCGACAACAAAGCCAGTTTTTTATTGACAATACCAGTTTGATCGATCACCTGCGTGGTTCTGGGTACCTAAACAAAACTCCATGTTCCAATAATAATCTAAAAAAATTAGTTCAAACAGCTTTTATAATTTTGTTGAATAAATCAATCATCTATATGGTTGATATAAAAAAAAATATGTAGTATACTATCAAGTTGGTATTTCTCAAAGGGTTATTCAAAATTGTACCGATATACAAAGGCCAGCACATCAAACTACTCCAATCTGTCAAATTTCTTTAATAGATTTTAAACTTTAATACAAAATGATGAGGTTCATTTTCAATTGGGAAAATTTGACAGTTTTGGATAGCTTGACCTGCTGGCGCCTGTACACACACAATTCACTTGTATATTTTACTTACTACATTAGGGGTGAGCCTAATTCCCGAAATGGCCTTTTTCAGACAAAATCCAGCCTAGTTCCTTTTCCAAGGTCTAATCTATTTCTGTCCCAAATTTCATCAAAATCGATTCACCCGTTGAGGCTTGAAAGTGTAACAGACAGATAGAGTTAATAACACCTTTTAATAATGTATGTAAATGCATATACCTACTTATTATACATATGAAGATAAATAATCTTCTCATACCAATTTTCTTGCTCCAATAAAATTAAATTCAACATTTTCTTATAAGACCGCTGGGGTAATGTCTATGATAGGTAATACCCGGTGCCCTCGCAAGTGAACCTTGGTTCTAAGCCAGCAATAGTGCACAAAGAGATTGGCTTAGGATTTTCTTTGAACTCTTTGATTATATTACTTCTCTAAAGATGGTATAAAAGTAGCAAGGACAGTTTATACATCATCATCTCTGAGATTTTTTCAACTATTTTATGGTCAGCTTCTAGTTTAACCAATGCGGCTGAATATCAGTATTTCACACGAAGCGATGAAGCAGTGATAGCCTAGTGGTATGATCATTGGCCTGCCAAGTCGAAGGTCTCGAGTTCGAACCCAAGGCGCACCCACGCACCTCTGACTTTTCGAATTCATGTGCGTATTAATAATTAATTATCACTCGCTTAAACGGTGAAGGAAAACATCGTGAGGAAATCTGCATACCTTAAAGATTTTTCTCGACGGTTGGTAAAGTCTGCCAACCCGCACTAGGCCAGCATGGTGGACTATAGTCTAATCCCTTTCAATATGAGAGGAGACCTGTGCCCAGCAGTGGGACAGTAGATATATGGGTTGATGATGACACGAAGCGACTGCCATCAGACCACACTCCAATTCATATGATTTAGGAACCTTCAAGGTGAGAGTGAATAGGCACTATTTGAGTTTGCGTGCTACATCCTCGGCAGCATCGTCACTTACCATCAGGTGAGGTGCGGTCAAACGCACTCAAATCTTCTATAAAAAAAAAAAATTATGGGCAATACCGATATCCTGAGGATAGACTGGTTGTCATGCTTTTTGGGCTTCTGACTACCACTTACGATTGTCATATAGATGTTCAAATGACAACCAGAGCAGATGGTTTTGCATTTTCTTCGAGGCACGGTGGGGACTATAAGTGTTAAGAATGATCAACGATCTGACCGACGGAAATTTCCTTATAGAAAAACCAGAAATAATTTTTTAGATCTGAGAATTGAAGAGTTGAGGCAAAAAGTTCTCGAGTGGAGATTACACACCGGAAAACGCAGAGTAGGACGGCCTCCAACGAGATGAACACACACCATAGAAAAGGATGCTGGTAGCCGTTGAATGTAGGAGACATATAACCGGTCCTTGTGGAAGTCTATGCCTTTGTTCAGCAGTGGACCTCCTGTGGCTGATATGTTGATGATGATCTGGGAATTGCACTCAGGAACTAGGATCGATAGATCGATCGGACCCTTAACCCTTCGAAAATACAGGCGTGAACTCTATTTTCTCCAATATACTAACATCGTATTGTTTCAGTATCAAAATAAAAACAAACTTTCTTTAGCTTAAAACACGTAAACAATAAAAATATTCTGTAAAGAACACCGCAATAATTGTGGTTTTCTTTGAGGACAAGTTTCCCTTTATCAAGCTCATTTTCGCGTCACTCTTACGTTCAGCTGAGATAAGTAATTTTCAACTCAACAAGAGTATTTTATGATAAAACTCTACAACGATAAATTATGTTGGTTTTTTAAGTTAAAAAAAGTTTACATTCGTCTGTACTTATTACAATTTTATAATCAAATAAAAAAGTGTATCAAGCGATACTGCAAGAGGTCTTATAGTGTTATAATTGGGTTTTTCTATGAAATTCTCTGTAGCTGCTCGGAGTTTCGTTTTGTGCCATGCTTGCTCTCTATTATTCAGGATCTAGATCTCGGCTTTATCCTTAGGGATATTTGATGATGGTGTATTTTAACTTAATAAAAGTAAGATGGTATCAAATTTCAGTTAGACAATGTATTGGAATTACCCCAAAGACTGTCTCGTATATATTTTGTTTGTGCCTGACCATAAACTCCGAAGATACAGCACTATCTTTGAAGTCAGTATTCTCTTTTTAAAAAGATAAATCCAAACTGTTTATTGTTTTTTTTTGCCATCTTGAATGAGACTGAGACGTCAACCTGCGGTCTTTGAACCCGGCAATTTCAAAATTGTGTTGTATATTCGTTTCTTAAAAATATTTTCCATTTTTTTAAAGATTGTATTGCTTAGTATGTTACTTCGTGGCTTAAACAAAAATGTCCATAAAACCTGTTTTGTGACATTCTCAAAATACAGCGCGATAACAAACCTAAAAATATTCAAACAGAATTCCTCAACTCACTAGGAAACGTACAAGAAATGTGAATGAAATGCAATTCAATTTTCCAACATGCATTCCATTGGTGTGGTTCCCCGCTAACTTAATGATAGGCTATTAGCAAGCATGGTTGTATTTTATAACGGATTCCAGAAGGCACTTGAGGGGGCTCTTAGCTAAGTAAGAACTACGCAGATTAATCGATCTGCAAGGTTAAGTTGCGATAATCGTGGCCATCTTTGGATGGGTGACGATTCTTAACAATTCGAGATTCCCCAGATCTTCGGAGAGCGCGTAAAGCCGTCGGTCCCCATTGTCATACGAACATCAGTCCATGTTAGTCATTAGTGGTAGACAGAAGCCCAAAAAGCCTAAATATCCTGATGATAAACCAGTCTGTCCTCAGTCTATTGCCCAGAAATTGGGTTGCAGGGGTCTGATGACAGTCGCTTCATCTAAAATAATAATATTCAGCCACATCTCGTTAGGCTGGAAGCCGACCCAACATAGTTGGAATAAGGCTCGGAAAATGATATCAGAAGGCTTTGTAATAGGGACTTAAATTGCTTGTAAATAGTCATTTTTAATTTCTTTCATTTTATCTAGACTGAATTTCTGTTGTTAATTTGTTCGGTGTAACTTAGAATACTTTAGAGAACGAAACGTGTTCAATCTAAAGGTGAATTTAGACCAAACGAGCGAATCTGTCTCTCTAATTTTTTTCTTGATCTTGAGATTCTATGGAATACTCTCAGAATGCTTTAATAATGCTCACTCGCTTAATGTAAACGGTGCACGAGTGTGCGAATAGTTGTCTAAAGCTTACTTTCGTGATCGGCCCTGCTCGCTCCTCGAAGAATTCATGAAGAATGAACAATGTGGACTCGCTTGCCTGATCTGATTGTCTTGCATTAAAGTTAAAAATCAATCAAAGAAATTTGACAGATTGTGGTAGCTTGATGTGCTGGCCTCTGAATAAGAGTCTTATCATTAAAAGCGATCTTAATTAATCCATTTATCGTCTACACCAAAAAAAAGCAAAAAAAAACAACGTCGCTCTGTGCTCTTTTCTTGCTTTAGCAACTTGTTTGGTCTGAACCTACCTTTAGACAAATTTATTCAGACATTTGAACATGTTACAAATTACACAGTGGAGAAGACAGTTTGTAAAGTCACTGTGCTAATTAACATTAATGTTTCAGCTTCTTCTAGTATTTTGCCAAGTCATTGACATTAGAACTTCTAGTGCTGCCGTACGCTAGGCCTAGGAGGAGATAAAATAATAATTTATATTTATAACCATACTAGCACGTCTATATCCCTCGAAAGGTTAGGAGGTGTACTAATGTACAAAAACAATCCACTACGCTAGACTAGTGCGTGTTGGCAGACTTCACACACCGTCGAGAAAAATCTCTTAGGCATGCAGGTTTCCTCACGATGTTTACCTTCACCGTTTAAGCGAGTGGATAATTATTAATACGCACATGAATTTGATAAGTCAGAAGTGCGTGCTCAATTCAAACTCGAGACCTTTGAATTGGCAGTTCAATAGTCATATCAATAGGTTATCACTGCTGTTATTACAATAAAAAAACAAAATACAACATTATCAGACTACAATTCAGCAAACATTGGAACACATCCAAACCGAAACAGATTTAAGTGTAATGCCCCGCCGTAACCAGTGAGTGTCTCCTTTTATTTCAAACGGTTAAACATTACGATTATGTTGGGACAGAAATAACACTATGAATGAGAGGAGTTATAGCTTTTTAAGTTCATAAGACAGTGAGACTCTTGTTGTGTCTTCAGATATCTTATTTGAATGGGAAATATACAGCATTTAATTTATGAATGAACAATGATTATTATCATAATATTTTAAGACAAATGCTCTTTTTGAATGCATTTCATGCTTCATGAAGTGTATAGCCCATAGTTTAACATAACATCATACCTGTATTCCCGAAAGGTTAAGCAGAGGCGTACTAATGTACATCCACAGTTTACAGGTTTAGTTCCCATGTAATATTTTTGCTTTTAAAAGCCCAATTCTTCTTGCTACAACCCTTAGGAGCCGCCATATGCCATACGCTACTACTATTTGTAGGTAGGTATGTCATACAAATATTTGTAACGTGCGGGAATCGAACCTGCGACACGTGGTGCAGAAATCTTTAAGAGTGTAGAATTTTACACCGTTTTATTTTTAAAGTCAATTTCTCGGTCTTGAATTCAAATAGAAATGACTATTTATCTCCTTTAGCAAAATTTGGAGAGAGGTATTATATTGTCAAATGCTATCGAAATCGGTTAGGGATAAGATGTAGTACAGTAATACATTTAGGAAACCAGAGTAGGTAGTACAGTAGTAGGCTGGTAAGAAGTATAAGGCGAAGTAGTCAAGGTAGATTCGAGTGTAGCGACATCTACCGCGCTACATAGAACTACGAAATCCTGAATCGCGCAAGCAACATTCGCAACGAAAGTTGCATATATACAACCGCCCGTCATCAACCGTCGGGCCGTGGCCCGCCAGGCACAACACCCGCCTGGTTGGAGGATCCTCCCTTTTCGTTGGAGGGGCAATACACCTCGCCTCTCCACACGAGAATAAGCCATTGAACGAATTTCTGTGTGTAGTGTTTGTGGAGCCGAAGTATCTTGTAAAATATTCGACCAACGATACGTTTGAGAATTTATTTATACAATCTTACACTATTATAACAGGAATATGTCGACGACGTCTGTGGTCTAGTGGTGCACGTGTCGGACTGCTGATCACGAGGTCGTGGGTTCGATTCCCACAGGACACAAATAGTTTTTGTGATGAACAAAATAATTGTGTTTGTCTGGGTGTTTCTTATGATTTATAAGGATGTATTTACAAAAAAAAAATGTCAAAATATTGTATCCATTGTCTAGTACACATAGTAAAAGTTCTGCTTCGTTTGGGACTCGGTGATGTTGTGTAAAATTGTCCAAGAACGTTTCCTTGCGGAGCACTGACAACTTTGCTCACCGTAAGGAACACAACACAGCTCAAAATAGTGTGTCACCCGTAAAACGTCATAGTAGTTTTTTTATAAGGCTTTCAATTAAGAAGACAATAGAGAGATTTAGGCTGAAAAAGCAGTAAACCATGATGAGTGGAAGGTAACAGAACACAAATCCAGGCTAATCTAGAACTGAGAATATCATTAATAACTCAATAACACTGCTTAAACTAGGAATCCAACCCAAAATCTCTAAGTGGCAGTTGCATTATTGACTATTAGTATCCGCGGACGACTGCTACATCGTATCATCCCGTAGTCCCGGCACTAACGTGGTGACGCGAAATGCCGAGGTTGGTTTTAGTCGGTAGCTCGCTCTTTTCAGATCGGAGTCCGACACACCCCACCACTCTGCCCGGAGCGGTGGGTAGTGCATAAAGCATTTCCAACCCCGTAAACAAAAAAAAAGGGACCACTAGTATAATGGATATAACATACCATCACGCCTGCATTCCCCGAAGGGTTAGGCAGAGGTGTACTAATGTACACCCACATTTCGCCGGTATGTTTTAGGTCCCATGTAATAGGGGGCGAGCCAATTGCCATTAACCGGGCACAAATCCAGACTCCAAGCTGCTACTGAGAATTTCATAGAAAAACCCAATAACACTTTGCTCGACCTGGGGATCGAACCCAGGACCTCTAGAGTAGCAGTCGCGCTTAGGACCACTAGACTAATGAGTATAATGGAGCAGTTATAATTATAAGTTAATCAAGTCAGAAATTAAATATCGTTAAAATAATAATTTCCAGTAGCAGCCTAGCGGTATGACCATTGGACTGCCAAGTCGAAGGTCTCGAGTTCGAACCCAAGGCACGCACCTCTGACTTTTCGAATTCATGTGCGTATTAATAATTAATTATCACTCGCTTAAACGGTGAAGGAAAACATCGTGAGGAAACCTGCATGCCTCAGAGATTTTTCTCGACGGTTTATGAAGTCTGCCAACCCGCAGTATACCAGCGTGGTGGACTACAGCCTAATCCCTCTCAATATGAGAGGAGACCCGTGCCCAGCAGTGGGACATTATATGGGTTGACGATGATGATGATGAAAATAATAATATAAAGAGTTGGGTACAAAATTTAATATAATCTAATCTAATATATAAAATTCTCGTGTCACAGTTTTCGTTGCCATACTCCTCCGAAACGGCTTGACCGATTTTGATGAAATTTTTTGTGCTTATCGGGGAGGTCTGAGAATAGGCCAACATCTATTTTTCATACCCCTAATTTTTTTTTTTATGGCAGAACAACGTTTGCGGGGTCAGCTAGTAATAATATATTAGTACGTTGATGAAAAGCTTTTATAATAATTATAATCTATGGCGCTTCGCATTTCGTTGCTATCTAATTTAAGGACCACTAGAATAATGAAGCAGTTATAATTATGTAAATATACTTTAATCAAGTAAGTAATTAAATATTGTTAAAATAACAAAAAAGATTAAACAAAAACTTAATATATTAACGAAGATGAAAAGCTTTGATAATAATTATAATCTACAGGGCTAACGTAGCTATCCAATTTAATGCTTTACCAGCATAAATTACACATATACCAATTACTAATATAAACACGTGAGCACTAATTTGACAAGAGCTTTTTAAAGCCTTCATTAAGGTGACATATCGCACGAAGCGGACAATTTTTCATTATAACAAAGTAAGGGGTAGCGCCTTTCACCTTTTACGTATAATGGTTTCAAAAAAAAAATCTTTTGCAAGAAAAACGCAATAAAACTTTCCTCTTTGGTTAAGTAGTCGTGGTTGGTTAGTATTGGTGGTTGATTTTTCTATATGTAATTAATTCTCAGTAGCAGCTCTTAAAGGGCTCGTGGCTAATTAATGACTAAGTTGATCAACCGATCCGAAAGGTTAAGCTGCGCTAGTCGCGGTCAGTCTGTGGATAGGTGACCATTCTTAACACATAAAGACCCCGCCGTGCCTCGGAGAGCACGTAAAGCTGTCGGTCCCGATTGTCATTAGAACACCTATGACAACCTTTAGTGGTAGTCAGAACCCACAAAGCCTGACAACCAGTATATCCTCAGGGTATCAACGCTTTGTGTCTGAGGTACCCCAGAGAGCACGTAAAATAATCGGTCCCGATTGAACATGACGAACATGACGATTTTTTTTAATAATAATATTAATAATAAAAATCTTTATTCATTCAAACATTAGTACAATACATATACACATATTACAATTTGTAGACTTATGAGACCAGGAGAAGAAATCAGTATATCTCTGGACCCCACACTAGGATTCCCTGTGTCGTGGGATTGGTCGTGGTGTCCTGTGATTGTCATACTAACACCTATGGTAATTGTTAGTGGTAGTCAGAAGCCTAAAAAAACCTTCCAACATATCTTTTATCAGGATATCGGTATTGCCCAGAAATTGGGTTGAGCAGGTCTGGAGGCAGTCGTTTAGTGTAAAATACTGATATTCAGCCGCATCTGGTTAGACTGATGATACAGTGACAGCCTAGTAATATGACCATCGGACTGCCAAGTTAAAGGTCTCGAATTCGAATCTAAGGCACGCACCTCTGACTTTTCGAATTCATGTTATTATCAGTTGCTTAAACGATGAAGGAAAACATCGTGAGGAAACCTGCATACCTTAGAGATTTTTCTCAACGGGGTGTGAAGTCTACCAACCCGCACTAGACCAGTATGGTGGACTATAGCCTAATTAATCCCTATCAAACTGAGCGGAGACCCTTGCCAACAGTGGGACAGTATATGGATTGATGATGATGATAGTCTGTTTAGAGTGGAGCCGACACCAACACGGTTGGGAAAACGTTCGTAGGATGTTGAGTTCTACAATAAATGAATCAGTTTCAGAACGACTTTATTGCATTCATATTTACTTACATTTCAAGTGTACAGGCAATTATTACTGCAAAGCGATAGACAAACAATGTTTTAATTTTCATTTATAATTAGACAATGTGCATTCAGAACACGCCAACCCTTCATTATCATGGTGTTTATCAATTTTTACATCTATGATTATATTTTATTATTCATGCTTCGATCTGTTATCTCTATTGATAGAGCCATATTTAAAAGTTCAGTAAATGTTGCATTTAAAAATTCAACAAAAGCATAAATTTCATTACCTTTTTTTTATAATATTAATATCATAAAACTGTCTCGTTAGCATAGCCGACTATATACTTACACTTATGCTATCATTACAATAAATTATCTTTAAATTTCACCTATTAAAACATACTATCACGCCTGTATTCCCCGAAGGGTTACGCAGAGTTGTACTTATGTACATCCACATATTATTTACATTTTGTTGTCAACTTACTTAACAAGGAACGTTACGTTTAGTAGGTACTCGTTTTAAAAATAATTTAAATAAATATTTTAGATGTATATAATTTAAATAAATATTTTAGATGTTGATAATTTGAATAAATATTTTTATTTATATTTTAAAAACATTTATTCAACATTTATGCTGTCTTTATTAAGTTAACAACTTATTTGGTCTAGTAAAAAAATATTCCCAGCACTTTCGTAGATGGTAATAAAACTAAAATCCACCGTAACATGTATACCGTCCCCAACTGAAGTAGCGGGTATAGTTGCTATATGTGCGTGTTGCTTAAACCGTGTCGTGCGCAGGACGTATGCTGTCTCCTGGACCGTTGCTTCCAATACCCGCGGCGGAGCGCCCGCGACTGCGGCTGTCAATTTGCATTGCTGCATGCCGCGCCAGACGAGCAAACCCAGGGTAGCTAGCGGAGCCCTGCCCGCGGTAAATCGCGGGCATGCTCCCACTGCCAATGCCGATGTGCCGGTTGCGACCACCAAGTAAGCCGTAGCACGCTTACTAGTGTGTTACAAAGTCGCGTTGAGTTCACACGTATTTCTGCTACGCACGCCACTCACAAGGAGTCGACACTTGCACCGGTTCACGTCTTATCATTCACTTCAAACGCCTGTTTGGCGTACACCTCCAACACCACAGACAGGTTTTTCACAGTTTGATGTTGTTAATCCGCAGGATGATGCTGCTTCGCTACCCTCTGATATAATTCCTCAGGGACCTGCTTCGGCATCAAGTGAAACAAACGTGGTGCCCCTATTTGCTATCGAGAGCTACTCGGCAAAGGTTTGATGACCCCTGATTCCAAACATTTAGCTCATTTCAAGTGACACGTCACTTCTAAGGGTTGACACGAGGTCACATTGGTGTTTGATCGCTTAAAGCGAGAAATGTATAATAATATGAAGTAAGCTTCAAAGGTATAAAAACATGTGTTAAATTCATTTTGGTCGACCTGTCCAGTGCTTCAACCCTTTATTATCATTTGGCTCAGAATAATATTGGTTCAAGAAGGAACAAATAATATTATGATACAGTTCATAATTGCACTAGTTGTGTTTTGGGTTTTCAAACACGTTTGTTCACTAATCCCTGATTGAGCACGCCACAAGTTTATCACTGAACATGTTAATACAAAATATAGGAACGTTTTTATTTTTCAATGTGTGCACAATTTCACGGTTTAGAGGAGAAAATATTGATGAACATTTTTGCTATTGACAAATGGAAGATTTACAAATTTATCACATTAACCACTTTGACAAAAAACATTATACTTGTTTAATTATTTGGTTTGAGTCAGTTAGGTACTTGCGCTACACTACACTTTAAGCAACACGACAGTCAAAACAAACAAAATTAATAGGGTTGGTTGTACAAAGTTTCTTATATGGAAGTTCTAAGTATAATAATTTTAGCACGAAACATTTAGTTAAAAAAGTGCCATTAAAATTGCATACCTACACATGCATAAAAAATTACATTTATTAATTTGCTAGAATATTCTCTTCTATCCGAAGTCTTAGATTTACGTACTCTTGGAGTTATGGAGGGGTCTCGATATCTTTAGAATGATCACCCATCCAAAGACTGACCACGGCTAGCGCAGCTTAACTTTGCAGATCGATTGATGAGTGTAATTATTACTAGCATTAAACAGCAACTAAACAGCAACAACGATAACTTGTTGCCTAACTATTGCAACCGCTTTAAACTCAGTTGTTTCAACCGTCGCTATTTGCCGGACAAAGGAAATATTACCAGCGTAACAAGCCTGCCTCATTTCCCGCGGTAAATTTTCAAGGGTCCATGATCGATGTTCGTGGCCGTAATAATTTGTTCGTAAATCTAGTTTGAAGCTCACTAAGTCCATTATAGGGAGCGAAATTGCGAAACGTTTTGTGTTGGCGGTAATGAGTGATGGATAAAAGAAATGTTTTGTTAAGTTTCCATAATCTTTCTTTGTTTTCATACAAGTTTTTCTGGCATTTTGCCAGCGTCTTTTTTGTTTGAAAGTAGTTGTGTACACTAGCAATCACAGCTTAGGTTAACATTATACAATCAATCTGGCATTGCCGAGGGTTAGACAGGAGTGTATTGAATTGTATCCAAAGTTCATCGTTGTATTATAATGTCTATGTAATAGGTGAGCTTATTACCATAAATCGGTTAAAAATCAAGACTCCAAACTGTTACTGAAAATTTTAAAATTAAAAAGAAACTCTTTAGAGAAGTCCACCTAGCAATCGCATTTGAAAAGCAAGATGAATAAAGTAGGCGGTAGGCTTATAGACAGGCTTATGTTGACATGTAAGGAACATACCTACTGACTTTCGAAAAAATTGACCATAACTCTTCTAAAATATTAACAAACATTTTAGGACATTTTACACAACAACTTAGTTCCAAACTAAGCAAAGCTTTGTATTGAGGGTATAGATAATGCGTATAATTAACTTTTTTGTAAATACACACTTATGTCTAAATATTTTGTGTTCTATGGGAATCAAACACACAACCTCGTGATCAGCACTCCAACCACTAGACCACATTTATTATATCCTTAAATGATATTTTTGACGTTCTTTCTTTTTTTTTCTTTCCGTCAAGTGGTCCTGTTATACTCCATCAAAAACATCTCTAGTCTCGACAAAACACGCAAGAATTTGATTATCTGTGAGCGAATAGCATAGTCAAATTTTAATAAATAACCTGTCAAATTACGTAATGCCGGCAGACTTGCGTGGTTTGCAATTTGCACGTCAGTTGCAGCTGTCTATACCTATCTACAGATTATACATACATCTGCCAAAGGCATACGCTACCCTCTGAAGTTACTAATTGAATTTCCCGTAAACTCCAAACAATGTAGTAATAAAGTATACAGAACCCATTCAACAATGTTTTGTTTGTCGAACCGTAAGCTCTAATATGAATATGAACGATGAATAATTAAGAACAAGATGGAATGTAATTCTGCTTCAGTCAGTTCAAATAGAATTAAAGGAAAATGTTTGAGGATACTAAAGATTTTGGACTGGCCTGCGTAGTGGACTAAAGCCTATTTTTTTAATAGGGACACTAATTACGGAGATGTTCCTTGTCCTGCAGTAGTTGTTGTTTTACATTCACAAAAAAATATTCGATATTTGAATTGCGATCGAAATCACAAAATATAGAATGTATTCTTAAAAAATGTATATCTAGTACATTGTTTTTAGTACATTTTTTATTACACAGAAAGGATTGCCATAGACAGCACCCATCGATTAAAGACACAGACAAGAATATGTAATTTAAAGCGGAAATATCAATTATTTATGAATAAAAGGTTATGACCCCATAATGTAGAATTTTGACAACCAAAAAACGTGTCCTGTAAAATAATTATGAATGGAAATCTTAACGGCTTTAATAAAGACTACATAATTAAATACACTTATAAAAGCACATAATTTTCCCAAAATTCTTGCTTTCATACAATTTGTTGAATAATTTACTGACGGAAATGTAACTTTAATGACTCTTTACAAACGAACTTTATGGCATTCGTAAAATTTTAATTATAATTTGGAATTCAGTTCGTGATTCTTAAACCCTTTGTCTAACTAAACGCACGATAGGTTGGCTTTACATAAGTGGGGGTAAATTATGAGTTATTAGAAGTAATTGGTTAATTATGGGGGTAATAAAAAGAAAAACCATTAACTCAATTTAATTGTACTGTATAGTTTGTAGTTTTGGTATTAATTACATTAAAAGCATAAGAAGGCCACATATGAAATTGTGACAATATTATAAAAACAAAAAATACTGGTTCATTAGTCTAGTGGCCGTAAACGCGACTGCTATACTAGAGGTCCTGAGTTCCATTCCAAGGTCGGGCTGTGTTATATTTGTTTGGATTTTCCCCAGTTAAATGACAATAGGCTATCGCTATATATTTAGGTCCCTTCTAATAGGACCTAAACACACCGGCGAACTGTGGGTGTACATTAGAACACCTTTGCAAAACCCTTCAAGGAACATAGACACGCTGTTATGTTAATGTTATAAAAACGTCATCAAAGCAAGGTATATGATCACTACGTACTTAGTATAAAACAAAGTTGCTTTCTCTGTCCCTATATCCCTATGTATGCTTAAGACTACGCAACGGATTTTGATGCGGTTTTTTTTAATAGATAGAGTGATTCAAGAGAAAGGTTGGTATGTATAATACATGTATATTGCACCCGTGCGAAGCGGGGGCGGGTCCCTAGTTGTTATAATTATATTATGGAAACCGAACAAAATCATCACACAATCACAGTTATGAAAATCTTAGGATATCGGTCACCTTTCCCTAACTACATGGATTCAATCATGGATTCAATCTCCACTCCGAGGTGTAGCTGAATATCAGAATTTAACATGAAGCGATTGTTATCAGACTTTGCAACCCAGTTTTTTTTATACCTACTACTAAGGTGGCAAACAAGCATACGGCCCACCTGATGATTACCGTAGACGCTTGTAACACCAGGGGTATCACTTGCGCGTTGCCGATCCTGTTAAACGAAAGAGGAATAGTTGCAGTATAGGGGTCAAAGTCCCCACTGCCTACACGTTTCCTCGCGGAGCACTGACAACCTTGCTAACCGTATGAAACCCAACACAGCCCAAGGCAGTGTTATTTCACATCGATTTTATGCAAGGCGGAGGTACTTCCCCAGTCTGGCAACTCTAATTTGATTTGGAACTACAAAAGAGGTGTATATCCAACAGTGGGTGAAGTCGGGCTACGGTTGATGATGATGAAACTTTTCTCGTAAAAATAGATTCACCAATTGGTTGGTATAATATTAATTATTTATACAAAGATGAAATTCACAACACTAATTCAAACTTTTTTGTTAAAAAAATATGAAATTGTATATAACTGAATTTATGTATTCACATATCAAGTTCTATTTTGACAGTAACATACGCATAATTTATCAATTCACATTCAATTCTGCTTACAAGACACGCCTAGTCATAAATCTGAAAAAACATTTATAGAACTGAATAAATCATTCACGCTTTTTAAAAGAATGTAATGGTGAGGTATATGTAGGGCAGAAATAACAAGTAGTAAAGCCTAGTCCAGTCTATCTTCGATGTAAATAGCGCCAGGTGAAACAGATTAGTTCCAATAAAAAATTGAAACAGAACGATGCTCCACATTTCTACTATGTAGGCTGCACGCGACGTTGGTAGGTAAATAATAAAAGTTTAAAACACGTTGTAGCGTTAAGGAAGGACGCATGATTGGGTCATGTAGAATTTTCAATCTGTATTTATTTAAAACTAATAAATACTATAAATTCGAAAGTTACCCTGTCCGCTAAACTAAACCGCTAAACAGATTTTGACGAAATATGGCATAGAGATAGATTAGGTCTTGGAGAATGGTAAGGCTACCTTTTATCTCTAAAATTGCCTCAGGATGCGAGTGAAATCGCGAGCATCAGCTAGTATTACAAATGCGAAGGTTACTGTCTCCTGGTTTTGCTTTCACGCTGAAACAAGTTTGATGAATTTTGGTAGGTAGGTATAGAGATATACAGGGTGGAAGGGACATCGACGCGCAACGGCTTACCATGACTTCAGTACATGATTCTGGACCCCCCTACGTTGGAATTGTTCGTCGGCTTTTTCATTTTACAACTCGCAAGTGAACTCTAAGGAAACAGCTGACCAGAAGGTCTTTCGAGTATAATTTACAATGCTGTTTTTTGTGTAAAAAGTGAATTAATGACTTTTTAATTAAAATTCTTATTGGGTTAGATAGAAATAATGATTTTACACAGTTTAAAGTTGAAAAAACTGCAAAAAAAAACGTAAAATTTAAGAAAAAGCCGTCGAAAAAATCCAACGCAGGGGGGTCCAGAATCATGCACTGAAGTCATGGTAAGCCGTTGCGCGTTGATGTCCCCTCCACCCTGTATTTCATTAGACCTTGGAGAAGAACATGAGCTACCATTTGTCTCAAAAATCTATTAGAATGCGACTGAAACTGTCGGAGCTAGAAAGAAATATTTTTTTTTATTATCTTGAGGTGTGTTTACTATGTAAGTAGAGTATTCTTGGAAGATTTTTTCGTAAATTATGCTTACCAGTGGTAAAGAGTCCGTTTTGGTGAGAGAGAAAAAAATAGAGCCAAAAATACTTGTCTTGGTTTGCTTTGGCAGCAGTGGACAATATGTAGTAACTGTCAAAAGGGAAGCCGGTAGACCTCAACTTGTGTGGAGCTATCTAATAATATCATGAAGTGTTTTTTTATAATAATTTGCTATTACTCATTTTATGCTAGAACGAAATTTTACATAGCCTAATACTTGCGAATCGCGTGCCTTACGATAACAGACTTGAGGGTATTATAAAATGTTTGTGCAAAATTGAACCTTCAATGTTTTGATAAGGTTAATTTATACTTGTGAGTTGAACTATTTGAGAGTTTATTCTCTTGGAGTCGTGGTTTTGTTGATGTCACAAGTATCGCATGTTTGTCACGGTGACGTTTCACTGACATGCAAAGAATTGTGCTCAATTGTACTTGTTTTCTTTGTCGTAAATTTTTTATAAATACTCAGGAAGGAATTGGAACGAAGTTCCTTATCGCGCGTTGTGAAAGGGGGCTAGACGGAAAAAAACCTTACGAAAAGTTGTCACGACACTTTGTGCTTGTCAACAATATTTGAATTTCGAATTATTGAGTGAATGACAATATTTGAATTTCGCGCGTTGTGAATTGTTGAGTGTATACAGGTTTTTTTATTTTTAATTATTAAATTTCCGGGTGTCCCTTGACACCTCTCAAATTTTTTATTTTTCATTGAGACTCTCCGTCGCCGGAAGAATTCGCCTGTAATATCCACAGTTCAAATTTGAGCATTATGTTACAACACTGCCTTATTAACTATCGAGCATTCGCATGTGATGTAACAACAAGATTCGATTTTGAACATTATTTATGTTAAATCACTACCTCACTGACAGTTGAGGGAGCATGCTCGGTTGTCACTGATGTAATGTTACAATTTGTATCATTACAGGCTACACACTGTAATACTTGGCTGTTATCACTCACTTGTAATGTAATGTTACTAATTGTATAATTACAGGTTGCTCAGTTCTTCTTACTCACTGATGTATGTTATTAAGTGTATTATTTACACAGCGCGCATTGTAATTCTCGATTTTCCTCACTCACTGGTGTAATGTTACAAATTGTATGATTACAGGTTGCGTACTGTAATGCTCAGTTCTTCTTACTCACTGATGTAATGTTACTAATTATAGGTTGCGCACGTTTAAAGACTGCGGCTGCCGCTTACTATCAGGATTGTTTGTATGCTCCCATCCTTTCACATTTAAAAAAGAGGCGTTTATATTATTATATGCAATTTCCATACATTTTATTTATATTCGTTCGTCGATTCGAATGGTAGATTGCACTAATCTCTAAGTCCAAAACTAATTTTGAGAATAAGGTTGCTCTGATTGAATATAATATTATCTCGGTGAGGTTATACGGACGTACTTGAAACTTTCCTCTTGAAGCTAAACCAAACTAATTCCTGGATCCTGCTCCAAACTTGATATATAAATCAGCAACTGTTTTAACATTTCTACAATCCTTTTCCAATATTTCCTTCCATATACCATTTCATTTACCACTTTGACACTTAAATATGGGTTTATTTAAATTTGCATTATACCACACAAAATATTCAAGATTCATATTTTTATCCTGTTCTCTCATTCTATATTCATAGCATTACTTTATATCGGTATTCAAATAATACTAATGAAAATTTATTGAAACTTGTCAAGGTATTTTAACCAATTCAAATCTCTTCAACATTGCTGTGAGAATCGAAAGCAAATTAATTATTCGCTGTTTTATTCAGTGTCTTGACAATAATTGTCACCAATTCTGAATGCAGTGTAATCAAAAATTTTCTTTCTATATTTATAATCGAACTTTTACCATCAATTACATAAATACTACATACACTTCAAACGGTGTTAAATAATTTAGCATTTTTTACTTACAATGGAATGCTTTTGGTATTTTCATTTTTTATTTGTCTTCTGTGTTTCTCTCTATTTTCTACACTGCTCACTTTTTCCTTCTTATAGCTTCTTTCTCTAGTTATAGATGATTATTATGTCAGATCACTTCACGGTTTGATTTTTCTAAATAGATTGTGGTTTGTTTTCGGAAGATATTACGAAGTTCTTGAAAATTATTTTTTCCGTTACAGCATATGCGTTGGTCGCACACGCATACACAGAGCTTGGAGTGCGAGGAGCGTTTATTGGCTCGTTGCAGTCGTCCTCGGGTCAACTCGGCAATCTTCGTGTCAGCCGAGCCTGCTGGTGGTTTCCCTGGCTTTGACGCTGGCGAATTTCTGAGACGACATGGGTCTCAGTCTAAACTGTGCCGTAAAGCCAGGTGAGTTATGAGTTTATAGTCATGGATTTTAGAATATACCTCAATATTAAATAATATTAAACATTATTATTAATTAATTCATCAATTATTA
This sequence comes from Acronicta alni, assembly GCA_964056405.1. Classification (NCBI taxonomy): domain Eukaryota; kingdom Metazoa; phylum Arthropoda; class Insecta; order Lepidoptera; family Noctuidae; genus Acronicta; species Acronicta alni. The sequence continues at coordinate 5,415,700 of OZ043927.1, read as the reverse complement.
ATTGTATTAGTAAATACCTATTAATCTTCGTAAAAAAATTAATTAATATATGATTTGCTTTCTGTTAGGTTGACGTCGGATCATATTATTCTTTAGGTAGTTTAAGGACTCGTGTAACAGAACTCTTTAGCATCGAGACCTCGGTGGTCTATTTGCGTGTCTATGATGATTTGGATTGGATTTGGATGTTATTTTTTTAAAGTTGTCAAGTGTAACTTACCAATTAATTACAAAGTGAAAGTTATATTCTTAAATCAACATAGCCACCAAACACTGTTTTGAATGCGAACTAAATGTTGGAATAGAAGAGAAAGATGTTACATAAAGAGATTAGATAGTGTTGGGGTAAGATTGTTGCTGGGGTAAGAACGTATAAACCAAATACCATATTTGTTTACCTTACGCATTTTATTTATCTTGATAACAACTTACAGGTCGGCCGATAATATACCATTAACAGCAATGAGCGACTCTTCAGAGCGACTCTGCAAAGTTAAACATCCCAGAGAGGACACGATCAATGAAGAAGCTAGTAAGTCTGATGACAGTGGTAGTGTTGAAACTGTCAAACATTTTGGTTTACCGATCCTCTCAGTATCCGGCCCGTCGCCCCCAGACGAAGACTACGATCAGATAGATGAGTATCTGTAGCATTTCCACACCAGTTTCCAGCTGAAATACGTGCTGGAAAAGGTGAGGCCACCATGGCCAAGCCCCGCACAAAGTCCCTACGCTGATGACTAGACTAGCATCGCACTGCACTGGACTACTATAAACTTTACCCTATTGTGATAGTGTGTGTTTTTGAATGATTGGTTCAGACTCTTCGGCGTCACAACGAATTTCAAAGACTTTCCGCTGAAGTTCTTAATGTGTATCTTGATGAGGGACCATAGCTTAGCGTGGTGTGTTTTCATTGATCCTAACATTGATATTTTTGTATCTAATCTCCCGTGTCTATTGAGTGTTATGAAATTGCGATTAGACTTTTAATACTTCTCTTTGATAGTTAGGGACTGCACAATAACTTTACTAATAATAATATTAACAGTGCCACTTTTAACTTTATTGGAAGTGTCTATAACTTTACTGTAAGCAATTTCGATATAAGTATCGTCTAAATTATAATGTATAAAATAATAATCTGCAGTGTCTTAGACATTTTCATTGAATTTAGTTGCTAGTTCACTGTGAGTGTAATTATAACGCATACAATTTTTATCGCATGTAGGTATGAAAACATTTTGCATGTATCTAGTTTAATTGTAGTGGTAGAATCTATGAAACGATTTGAAGGTTGAACTTTGGTCCAATGAAATGTATTACCTGCACATGGTGTGTTAGAGTGTAAAATATATTGGTTAAGGGATTCTGTGTGATGGGAAGTAACTATAGCAGAGTTCGGTGTAATATTAATGAGTGTATAATATATCATGTATTTTTAACCTTTGTATCTACAAATAGATTAGTCCTTCGACTCCAAAAAACATATTTTTTCCAAAATGTACTTCAGATAAATCCTCAAATCTAGACAAATTATTTTCTGATCACACTACCTATAAAATTTTATTTTTAGATCCATATCAAATACAAAAATATATTTTTGAAATGTCAATTAAATCTTGTCATTGAGTAACCTTCTCTGTTCACATTTTAATGCTTATTATTTTTGTAAATAATTAGGAATAATGAAGGCACTAATTAAAGAATCGATAAATCTAGTCTATATTGTAATAAATATTCGTTTTCTAAATGTATGATGAATCTGAACTGGTGATACGGGACCAGATGGACAGGACATGTCAAAGTAGGCCTTAAATCCAAATCTCGGAGTTTTTCCAAATCCTAATTAAAATTTTGAAATAATCATACCTATTTCAAAGCTAAGACTATATTATTCCCTCCACTATTTATAGATTTTATCCTTCACCAATTTTTAATAGTAGTGTGTTGCACATACCTTAGAAAATATAATTTCTTTAAGTTTTAATACTTAGATGATTCAAAAAATATTTAGGTATTGATTCAGAAAATGGACACGTAAATAAAACTAAATTACATCAGCTAGTAATATATAGAGATAATTATTTTACAAAAATATTAATATTCGGGCTCGCAAAATATTAAATGTAAAATATAGCACACGGGGAACTTTGACTATCAGTTTTTTTTTCGGGTGGTGATGCGCCTTATGTATCGCAGCTCGGGGATGCGGGATGATTATGCCGGGCACTCTGGCCAGGTTGCCACTTTATCGACTAAAACCACTACCACTACCACCTTCCATAATCAATCAATCGGTTTAATCGCTTTAGCATGATCCGAAATCGCATCGCGGACATCCATTGGGCCCTCCCGTCTACCTAATTCCTGTATAACTAAATCAAAATTTTCCGATTTAATTTTTATCTTTACCTATTTACATCAAGCATCTTCTCTCTACTTTTGAACAATCATTGTACAGAGGCCAGCACATCAAGCCACCCCAATCTGTCAAATTTCTTTGATAGATTTTCAACTTCATTACAAAACTATAAGGTTCATTCATTCAATTGGGTAAATTTGAGATTTTTGGATAGCGTCCGGCTTGCTCGCGTCTGGACTCATAATAAAAGGAGAATAGTTAATTTACATAATTTACTTATATTTATAATTTTGTTCCCCGAATAAATATGTTTAAGATGCGCCATTTATTTTAAAAACCTAACCAGCTTATAGTATCATAAATATTTGCATCTCTGTTTATCAAAGAATTAAATTCTCCAATTCATAAATAACCTTCCATTATGGTAGTCAGTCGTATTCCGATGAAAATTTCATGTAGTCAATTTTAATAGTAGTTATCACATGAGATGAGTAAAAGAGTTTTTCATAGATAGATAGCGTAGAATTTAGGATGTTGTACAAAGCTTATTTTTATCAGTTTCTCAAGGAGTCGATAAATCTATACTTTAATAGTTAAACGATAGCATAGCATATTTGCAAAATGGTCGTCTAATAGAAATATGAATTAATATTAGGCTTAAAACGGATTTCTTAGTTTATGAATAAGGAAATTTTATTAATAGGAAATAAACACGATTTTATTATCTTCTGGGATCGAAAATATTATCATAACGCGAATCGATTCTTGAAAAAAATATTACGTAGATGTTTAAATGAAACTGTGTCTATTTTTGAACCTTATAAAGAAAGTTGTTTTCACTATAATTATTATGATTGTTTTCACTGAATATTATATCTGTTACATTCAAACTGAATTTGGCTTTTGACGTTTTTATTATAATCTCTGTGTGATCGAAGTTGTCTTGTGCCAATATTTTATCGATGTCTCCTTTTTATTCTTTTTAATCCTCCTTAGTTTTAATTATAATATTATCTACTTGACCTATAATTATTATTTCTTACGATTACTATTTATTAACTTTTGTTAATTAATTTTGAGCCTGACTTCAAAATTAGATATTATTGCAATCTGATTTCAGAGAAATTGACATCACGAATATGAAATATTATTATCGATATAATTTTGTAATCAGGCCCAAAATTAAACTGAAATCTTTTCGATTTTATTTATTTTGAAGATATTATAGTCTTAAAGATATAAAGTTAAAGGTTTAGCTGATACATCACTAAAACTATTCAGTAATTTAAAATAGTAGCGTAGCTTTTACATGATATTAGATTGCATACCGTATATTAGAGGTTTTACTAATTAAAGTTGTACATATCTCTGAATGATCACGATTGTTATAATTATAAATGCTCATAATTTTAATGTAAATTATAAAAGGTCTATTATGTATATTGTACAATTACTATTTACATCCTTACGTCTATTTACTATCACGATGAAATAAAATTTTAAAATCTTATTATTAGTTTTATTTTGTTATTGTTTCTTAGACAACACCCTTATGGTGTTTCTTTACTAGTATCATAAGAAAATAAAAAGGTTTGGCATATTTTGTGGTACTGAGACTGATAGAGAGAGAGAGAGATGTACGTACTCAGAAAAATGACCATACAACAAAAGACACACTTGAAGTTTGTTATAAAACCTGTCCTGTTTACAATCGATTCTCTCTCAAATATTTTTCTTGTTTATCCTTTTTATCCAATATATCTTAATTTATTTTGTGAGAATTCAATTTATTTACAGGTATGCACTTATTTCCATTACTTTAATATTAACATGTGTATAATAAAAACTTGAAATCCACTTCAGTTGCCTTTCCAGAATTGGACGTTTCAAAGTAATTTTCAGTATAAATGAAGCAACGTAATAGCTGCTGCATTAATTTATCTTTGTGCAATATATTTTTACAAAAATGGTAGCTGTATTTTATTCATCCAACATTTTTATTTTAACAGTAACTTTATATTACACAGAGTTTCACACTAAAGTTATTGGATTATTTTTAATCCCTAGCACTGTACGTGTACATACAGAATATTTTAATATTTAATGTACACATTTGAAAATTGACTACAAAGTCTTGTTAGTTTTTCTTTTTTGCAGCGGATGAATAATTACTTAGAAACTAGTATTTGGAACCTTTTATTCAATATAAGTAATTTCTTAAAAACTGAAGAGCTTAAGAGCCCGCAGTCGATTTTTTCCTTCGATAAAATAAAATCTTAGCATGGAAAATGCAAAAAAGTACAAGGAGCACAGAACAGATTACAAATGCATTTTCTTGTTAAAATTTGACCTAAAACAGTACGCCACTCCTGAGCGAATAAGATTGCGCTACCAGAATACATTCGTGGATTGCAGGAGGATGTAACACAATTGTAAAACATTAACATTTTAATGGAAATCCAACCATCCAGTTTTTGACCTCCCAAAAGTATCTATTTAAATTGTCAAATTAAAATAAAATATTTGACTTTCAATTTGAATGGAATCATCTTCTATAGCAAACTAAAACAATAAAATTATTTGATTCAAAACACATGTATATATACTACCCATTGTAGTCGAAATTTAAAAAAATACTAATACATATTTTTAATATTAAAATATTAGTATTTTTTTATTACGGGTGAATACATTATTCAAGTAAAAAAAATGCATTGAGAACCTCTTTTTTATTATTTTTAAATTATTTAAATATAAATTTACAGACTAGAAATCTAAAACACATATATTAAGTATATTCTTATATTTTTTAGTCTGTTAACCCTGCGGTAAATACGACCAGCAGTGTAAAAATCTCAACAATTCAATTAGCGGGTAGGAATGAAATATTTAGATCATTTTGTTTGAGTGATTCTCAGTTTAATCACTAATTTTTACAGGCAAGTAGAAATAAATGATGAGAATAATCTCAGTGAAGACGGTTATTAGGTACTGTGAAGGTTTTTTTGAGTGCGTTAATAGTGATTTTGCGGAATGTGTTGAAATTGAATAAGAAATACTTAAGTGAATAAATTGATTTTTCTTTATATATATTCGATTTATATTCGAGTAGCTGTGATTATTTTTATTTACTAGTTGTAGGTCTTTCTTATTCTGTCGTGTGTTTAAGGATAAAAGGTTCTTGTTTTTTTTTTTTTTTTTGAAAAACTTCTCAGAAATATTAATCAGGCTACTAGGGTGACTAGTTATGAATTTGCGAATATTTTTGGAAATTAGTGTTGTGCTTGAGTTCATGAGAAATATTGAGACAGCTTGTGTATTGTGCTGTTTATCGGTCAGTGATTAGAGATATTTATTTGAATATTTTGAGGTGTACTGTGGTCAATTCTATCATCAGGCAGTTCAACGATCCTGGGAGCCGCTATATAAGGTAAGTTATAGAATAATGCTATGACATGACGATAATATCATTATACTCAGGTACCAATAAAGGCTTGTTTACATAATGGATACAAACTCATTTATCTAGTAAGATTATTGTTCGTAATTCAAATTATGCATTCCTTTGCTGAATCATACATACCATCACGCCTGTATTCCCCGAAGGGTTAGGCAGAGGTATACTAATGTACACCCACATTTCTCCGGTATCTTTTAGGTCCTATGTAATAAATAATGGGGGCGAGCCTATTGCCATTAACCGGGCACAAATCCAGACTCTGAGCTGCTACTGAGAATTTCATAGAAAATCCCAATAACACAACACTGCTCGACCTGGGGATTGAACCCAGGACCTCTAGCGTAACAGTCGCTCTTAGGACCACTAGACTAATGAGGCAGTCAGTGCTGTATCATAATTCAGTATGTTTATTAAGAAAAAATCACGTTAATATTCGGTTTTCATACAAAATTAAAGCCAGGGCTGCAAAAAAAACTACTTTCCCCTTTCACTTTCCGAGCAGGTGACGTAAAAATAAATATACACTAAATATATAGATATATATGTACCTAGTTAGACTATCGACGTCTCGCATTGTGTTGACAGTAACAATATAGCGTAGCGTAATAGTCACGTGCGTAAGCGTAAGTTGTGACACGATGACCCATTTACTGAGGCTTACCCCTCCGACTTGAACGGAGTGACAGACGGCACGCTGCGAGGCTTTGTTTGTTTAACAGCTTGGAAAGTAGGTATTGATACGCGGTGATAGTTTTATTCAGAAGGTCGATTCTAGTAAATAAAATAGGTATTATTTATGCATGTATGTTGGGGATAGTTGAAGTAGTGATAACCTAGTGATATGACCATTGAACTGCAAACTCAAAGGTCTCGAGTTCGAGACCTGTCCGTGCTTCTGAAAACACGTAAAGCCCTCGCTCTAGAAGGTCTACTCCCTATCTCCGTCAACGAAGTTACGAGCCGTTCGAATGTTCTCCGAAACTTCGGAGTCCGATAAAACAAGTGTCAAATTCAATTTATCGAACGGATAAAAACACATCGAGAGTAGGGACAACTGTCAAACTGTGTTGTCATTCATTCTTAGTTCGGGCCCCGAACGAATCATCCATCCGTAGGTGATACGGAGTAGGAAACGCCCGTAACTAAGGTCGAAACTACGAACTTCGTGCTTAGGGTGTAGACCCCCTGGTTGTCATACCAACATCTATGACAGTAATTAGTGTTAGTTAGAAGCCTAAAAGTCTGACTTAGTTGGGAGAAGGTTCTGAAGACGATGGTTCTACATTCTATTCTTCATTATCACTATCAATACATAGATAATACAAAGTTACTTCCCGCTGTCTGTTCCTATGTATGCTTAGATCTTTAAAATTATGCAACGGATTTTGATGCGGTTTTTTAATAGATAGAGTGATTCAATATGAAGGTTTATATGTATAATACATGTATGTTATTAGTACATTGCATCCGTTCGAAGCGGAGGCGGGTCGCTAGTTTCTACTATACACCAGTCACAGTAACCTAATTTTGAAGTTATTAGCAATAAACGCCCAATAATTATAATGCCACACAACCAATTACGCCCTTAAACGTTAATTACACCTCACATATTATCGTAACCACCTAAAATAATATATGAACTCATCCAAAATATGTGTAACATTTATTTAACAGGTCTATAAGGAAGCGTTTCGTCTATAAACTACTTTTTATGGTCCTATAACAACGCATTTAAGTAATATAAGTCTGAAAATGTAAGAGGCCTTAGATTTATTAGTTTTGTCACGAAGTTCTTACAAACGATGTAATCAGTGTTAAGAACTGAACAAATTTTACTGCATTGCGGTTAGATTAGTAATTTAATGTTTTAAAGTGAATGTATTTTAATAAATAGTGATAGCCTAGTAATCATCAACCGATACACTGTCCCACTGCTGGACACGGGTCTTCTCTCAAATTGAGAGAGATTAGGCTATAGTCCACCGCGCTGGCCTAGTGCGGGTTGGCAGACTTCACAAACCGTCGAGAAAAATCTCTGAGATATGTAGGTTTTCTCACTATGTTTTCCTTCATCGTTTAAGCGAGTGATAATTAATTATTAATACGCACATGAATTCGAAAAGTCAGAGGTGCATGCCTTGGGTTCAAACTCGAGACCTTTGACTTGGCAGACCAATGGTCATATCATTAAATAATAAAATAAATAATAATTAATAAATAATTATGCTTGGACAATTTTACACAGCACCATCTAGTCCCAAACTAAGCAGAGCTTGTACTATGGGTACTAGACAATGGATATAATACTTATATACTTTTTTTTTGTAAATACATACTTATAATACATAAGAAACACCCAGACAAACACAAACACTTATGTTCATCACATAAATATTTGTGTTCTGTGGGAATCGAACCCACGACCTCGGGATCAGCAGTCCGACACACGAACCACTAGACCACAGACGTCGTCAAAGGCTGAAATGGTGAAGGAAAATATCGTGAGGTAACCTGGTTGCAGCTTAAGAGATTTCGTAGATTACGTGTGCCCAGAGTGGTGGACTATTAGTAAAAGCCCTATAATCAAACGTAATCCCTCTCGTTCTGTGAGATCAATGCAATGTGAGATCAATGCCCAGTAATACGACCATTAGACTGCCAGATCATAGCTCTCGCGTTCGAATCCAAGGCCTCTACTTTTAAAATTAAATGCGTATTCATAATTATGTTTAAGTGAAGGAAAACCTCGAGAGGAAACCTGCATGCCTTAGGTATTTTGTAGTGAAGTCCACCAAATCGCGCTAGGCCAGCATGGTGGACTATTAGTCAAACCCCTCTCATTCTGAAAGGAGACCGGTACCCAGCAGTAGGGCAGTCAATGGGTTCGTGCTGAGAGAGTGAATTACAAGAAAAACGCACAACATTTGCAAGTAGTAAATGTGTTAAAGACGCGAATAAATGAACATATTGCTACACAAACATTACAATTTAAGAATATCGATAGAATGCGATAAAATTCTTAAAAAGTATTTTTTTTGTCTGTTTCCCTTTCATGCCTAAACTGCTGATTTAATTGTGATGAGATTTGGTACAGAAAATCAAACCCAGGTCCAGGTAGTCGCGAATGAAGGAGTTATTAAACCATAGCAACAAAAACGAAAATTGTTAGTACAAAATTTCGTACTACCTACTTTTTAATATTTTATCATAATTACTCCGTTGATTAAGCCTGACCATGAAAGGGCTCCCGTTCTGAAGCCACATTAAAAATGAAATTATTCCTTTTTTGAAATGTAGGTATCATACCCTCCTGCCTTTTCAACCCTTTGTCCATTAATTTTTCTTTTATACGAAAAATTATAGATTCTCATTGCTTAATACTGGTAAATTTTGGAATTCACTTAGTTTGAAAAATAAAACGATATCTTTTTAGGCTTCATCTTTATGTTATTACGTCTTAAAATAAATTAAACAACAAACTATTTTTACTTAAATAATATTAGTTTTTTACTAGCAGTGGTAAACTAGACCATTCTACTGTCCAAGGAACTGACCAAGTCGAAGCTCTAGAGTTCAAAACGCACGCACCTCTGACTTTTCGAAATCATGTGCGTATAATTAATTATCACTCGATTAAACGGTGAAGGAAAACATCGTGAGGGAACATTGCCTTAGAGATTTTCTCGACGGTGCCGGCGGCGTGTGAAGTCTGCCAACCCGCACTAGGCCAGCGTGGTGGACTATAGCCTAATCCCTTTCATTCTGTCAATAACAATAAAAATAAACAAGAATGATCTGTACGTTAGCTTTCCCGTTGCGTTGACAAAATGCTTAGAAACTTCTTGGTTGACTACGTGCTTCTTGTTGATAATGCATTGAGTAGAGGAGACCCGTGCCCAGCAGTGGGACAATATATGGGTGGATGATGTTGGATATTAGTTTCACTTTTTTTTTTAACATTTTACACAACACCATCTAGTCCCAAACTAAGCAGAGCTTGTACTATGGGTACTAGACAATGGATATAATACATTTATACATATAATGCATATATAAACATTTTTTTTGTGAATACATACTTATAATACATAAGAAACACCCAGACAAACACAAATACTCATGTTTTATCTACACAAATATTTGTGTCCTGTGGGAATCGAACCCGATCAGCAGTCCTGCACTCGAACCGCTAGACCACAGAGGTTGTCAAACTTGAAGGCTTTTAGTTTTTTTAGGTCTAAAGCTCTGCTCGTGGTATAGAGTTCGTCTGGGGTGTGTCACCGTATTGCTTAATATTCTGCCACTAAGCATTAATGTGCTAATATTATTGTATTCCGGTTTGAAGGACAATGTTAGCCAATGAAATGATTGTGCATATGAAACTAAGAACGAAAGGATCGGGCGGCCCGTATGCCTGTTTTCTTATATATTTATATTTATTTATTAAAAAAGGGCTTGCAGCTAAATTCCAAACACGCAGACACAAATTGCAAGTCCGAGCTTACTGCTCAGAAATTAATAAAAAAACACAATAAGATTGATCGACCAGGGAATCGTACCTTGAGTTTACGACCACTACGCTAGGCTAAAGAGGCAGCCTATTAAAGTTTGTTACAAATGAACTGAGGGCTTCAGTTATCATTTTTTTATAACGTTAGAACAAATCAAATAACCTCTGATAACTTTTATAGACTTTTTACTACACAACATGGCCGTTCAGTAAAAAGGTAATAATGGTAATAAAAACAAAAATGTAACCGAAAACCGTCCACCCAACTTCAGATAAAGCAATTGAATCGAAACTCGAAACGTTTCGAAAACGGTGCCGCACACTGGATTTTACGGCCTTCCGGTTTCCTGCCGTCATATCTCTGTTGTTCACCTTTTATTTTGTCCGTCAGTTATGAGCGGTCGGTTTGGGTCATTTGCACACAATAATATCCACAGACCTTTTCATATTGTTACCAGAATTGTTTTGTATACTGACTGTGACATGACCTGAAAAGCTGTTACAGTTATAGATTTTAACATACCACATTTTTTTTGGTTTCAATAGATTATACAGGGTGTTACAAAAGTACCCGTAAAACCGAAAGGAGGTTAAATGGGCCTTATAACGAGTCCATTCACAATATTTAAGAACCGTAGTAACGCTGTATAACATACCCCAAAAAAATACAAACAACATTTATGAATGAAAAATAGAAAAACTATTAAAGTAGACAATTATTAGGTAAAATAGGTACGTAGGCCTTTCTGTTAAATAATCTGGTTCCCTGACATGACAGCTGACAAAATTTTTGGCTTTGATAATTAGTGATATTTTTTACGGGGTATTTTGTAACACTTTGTATAGGTACAGAGGTCAACACATCAAGCTACCACAATCTGTCAAATTTCTTTGATTGATTTTCAACTTTAATACAAAACAGTAAGGTTCATATTCAATTGGGAAAATTTGACAGTTTTGGATAGCTTGACCTGCTGGCGTCTGTACATACTATTACGCCTGTATTGCCCGAAGGGTTAGGCAGAGGTGTACCAGTGTACAGCACCTATAGCATAGCAGTTACGCTTAGGACCACTAGGCTAACTAGACACTAGACAGTTAGATTAAAAACTGGTAGATGAATTGTCAATAAAATATTTTTTTAATTATGAATAATAATATAATATATATTAATATTTTTGGGACATTTTACACAACACCATCTAGTCCCAAACTAAGCAGAGCTTGTACTATGGGTACTAGACAATGGATATAATACTTATATACTTTTTTTTTTTGTAAATACATACTTATAATACATAAGAAACACCCAGACAAACACAAATACTCATGTTTTATCCACACAAATGTTTGCGTCCTGTGGGAATCGAACCCACGACCTCATGATCAGCAGTCCGGTACTCGAACCGCTATACCACAGAGGTCGTCAATGAATAAAAATCATTAATCTTATTTAGAAAAGGAAAAATTCGACCGCGGGCAGGATTCGAACCTGCGTCTTCTGGTTAGGTACACCAGACGCTATGACCACTAAGCCACCGCGATACCTACCCGTCATGTCGAATTTTTCCTTCACATACTGAATTTACGTCTTTATGGTGACGTCAGTAACACCTATTGAAATGCAAGTTTTTGCTTTTCAACCGACACAACTTACTTTACAGTTAGTTCAATGTCGAACGATGCCACCTAATTCGCCCGCGGGCAGGATTTTTCCTTTTCTAAATAACTTTAAAATCTTAGCATGGAAAATGCCAAAAATATACAAAAAGATAATCATTAATCTATCATTTCTATACTAAAGTTTCATTGAAGAAATCGGAAATCCCATCTGTTCACCTTTGTCGGCTGGTTTGATGATCTTGCATAATGGAATGACCAAACATGATCTAAAATGGAGCACGCACTTGGAAGTATTTAAGCTGTGGGCTGCACAAACACAAATTACAGTGAAAAACTGCCACCAGTCTTACACGTAAGAGTAAAAGAAACCATACTAGAAGCCAATCCAAGGTCAAACACTTTGTTTGACCTTGGACGCGAATACAGCAGCCGCCACGCTATCCACTTAACCATTGACGATGTTCTCAAACACCAAAAAATTTAAGAAAAAGAGCAAAATAAACACGTCATGCAATCATAAATTTCTGATTTGACGTCATAGCTGAGTTCAGTTTCCGATGGGAAATCGTGTTTTTCGTAAATTGGTACATATTTTACCCAAACAACTTCCTTTGACATTTCCTGCTGAATTTTTTGCTAAACAAATATGGAATCGTCAAAGTTAAAACGAATGATTTAATATTTGAATGAATACCTATATTTATAAATTAATACTGAAAGGTGATGTGAGTATCATATTTAAAGTCGGTACGTGTGAAATACTGTTATTCAGCCGCATCTGGTTAGACTGGAAGTGACCCTAAAACAGTTGAGAAAAGGCTCCGAGGATGGGAGTGATTGAAATTGGTAGCTGCAATTAAAAGACAATGCTTAGTTAATCCATAATAATAATAATTGATATTGTAGTGATAGATCGATTAGAGCGTCGTGCAATGATTGTTGACATCACTGTACCGCATTACGAGAACCTCGTGAAAGCCGAGAAAGAGAAAGAAATAAAGTATCTCGACTTGGCACACGACGTTGTCGACATGTGGGAGGTGAATTCAGCAATCATTGTACCAATCGTTGTGTCAGCCAATGGCCTAATAGCCAAGAGCCTCGACCAACGTCTAAGGAGGGTCTCGTTGGATGGCTGGATCAAAGGCTTGATACAGAAAGCAGTACTCTTGGACACGGCCCGTATCGTTAGGAGGTTTTTTTCTCTGGGTTTCTTCTCAGAGGTCGTCAGCTAGGAAATACCGGAGCCATCTAGCTTAAAAAAATATGTAAAATATTAACTTGTAAAAGTGTCTTTAAAATATCTATTTACAGAAATAAATATCATTTATTATTTATATATTGGTACTAATAACGTATGATATTTTACGATTGTTCTAGTTTATTATGTCTGTAATTAACTGACTTGTGTGATATATAGTTTGCTTTAGTTTAGGTAACAGTCAGGTAGGTCTCGTGTTTGTTATGAGATTAGTTATTCCGGAGATGTATGTGAAATATTAGGAGACAATATAGTAGTATTAATAAGTACTCATCTGCAAAGACATAACTTAGACTATTACACAAATGTTAGTAATGATTTTTATAAAAATTGGGTGTCATGGGTTTTGTCAGGTGAAGAAAAATTATAATTATTACGTTTTTTGTCAAATATGTTTAGTCACGAGTTCCTCTATAATCTCTATTATCATCAACCCATATACTGTCCCACTGCTGGGCACGGGTCTCCTGTCACATTGAGCGGGATTAGGCTATAGTGCACCACTGGCCTAGTGCGGGTTGGTAGACTTCACAAACCGTCGAGAAAAATCTCTAAGCTATACAGGTTTCCTCACTATGTTTTCCTTTACCGTTTAAGCGAGTGATATTTTAGGTACGCACTTGATTTCATGAAGTTTCATGCCTTGGATTCGAAATCGAGACTTTTGACTTGACAGTCCAATGGCCATATGATTTCTTTATAATCTCTATAATTAAAAATTAATTAATACATTAAAAAAATACAGTGGCATGTATTGCTGTTCAAATAGTTTGTATGTTCATACACACAAAAACATATTTATTCCCACTCAAAATAAAATTTGTTTTGGTCGGTTTTAGGAAAAACGCTTTTAGTTAATGTACGGTTTAATTTTAAGCTTGAGCACACTCGCACCGCTAGCTATTCTACAATGTTAAATTTTCAGTTCATTTTGAACAAACTAGTTCGTTACTGTTTCCGAGAATTCATCAGCTTTCAAATTGGGGAAAAGCAGTATTTTCATCAAAAGCTTTTAGTATCGCATTCAGCTTAGTGCTCAATATTAAATAATAATATTAACTTAGTAATAAAATTAGGAGTGTACCTAACATGAAAAAACATAGTAAACAGCCAGAAGAAAACCTTGGTCACAAAAGTATGAAACACTAAAATGTTTAAAAACATTAGCAAAACCTAGTTATCCAAATTAGCACCCATCTGCAGAACTCAGTGGCATGCGTCACTCACCTCCCGGATTTCACCCCTTCTAGTAAAATGAGACATGACATCATTTTACTAGAAGGGGCAAAATTTAGGGGGCGAGTGGTACAGTAATAAATGAGTTAGGTTTACAGATAGCAAACCTTTTTGGAACAAACACTGAGACACGTACTCAGTTAAAGTAAAAAATTATACTCATTTCATTTGAAATAACACTGCTTTGAGTTGTGTTGTGTTTCTTATGGTGAGCGAGGTTCCCTTCCGTTTTACAGGGTCGGCAACGCGCAAGTGATACCCCTGGTATTTATTACAAGGGTCTATAGCTTATTATATAATAATATAAGCTTGTTTGCCACCTTAATAGTATAAAAAAAAACGATTTTTTAAGTTATAACATTACATATAAGTTTTAACTAATCACTTTCACCCAACCCAGCTCGTTTAGTGTTTTATTGTTTGCAAATAAATTTCTTTCTTTTAAATGAAATCTGCATCTTTTATTGTAATAGTTGTGTGTGATTAAGTTTTTTTTTTGCGTGGTGTATTATTACAGTCTTTATTAAAACACTAATGTTTAATTACCTGTATGTATAATGAACTCATTTGTTGACCATAATACACCAGAATTCGATCATTCAACCGCTATGTATACCTTTGCTAATACTTTATAGAAAACAGTAACAAAACTAAATTATTTCCCATATTCTTCAATTCGCAGTGTGCGGCACGAGCTTACTGGCTCTAAGCAATATTAGTCGATCCCTTGAACATAATTCAATTACTGAGCTCTATCACTGAAGCAGTTTTATCGAGAAATTTCTTATAAAATTTAATTAGGTCGAACTACCCGCTTTGGTGAGGAGTAGAGGAGAAATACAACCGTATGTATTTATTAGTACAGAGGTCAGCACATCAAGCTACTCCAATCTGTCTCTATTTGATTGGTTTTCAACTTTAATACAATATAATAAGGTACAAGCAGTGATAGCCTAGTGGTATGACCATTGGACTGCCAAGTCGAAGGTCTCGAGTTCGAACCCAAGGCACGCTCTGACTTTTCGAATTCATGTGTGTATTAATAATTCATTATCACTCGCTTAAACGGTGAAGGAAAACATTGTGAGGAAACCTGCATACCTTAGAGATTTTTCTCGACGGTTTGTGAAGTCTGCCAACCCGCACTAGGCCAGCGTGGTGGACTACAGCCTTATCCCTCTCAATATGAGAGCAGTGCCCAGCAGTAGGCCAATATATGGGTTGATGATAATAAGGTTCATATTCAATTTTGAAAATTTGACAGTTTTGGATAGTTTGACTTGCTGGTATCTGTACATATTTTTCTTATGATATCACTGGAAAAGAAGAAGGAAAAAAATACCAAGGCGAGATTCCCACATGGTGAATAAACAGATCATCATCATCAACCCATATACTGTCCCACTGCTGGGCACGGGTCTCCTCTCATATTGAGAGGGATTAGGCTATAGTCCACCACGCTGGCCTAGTGCGGATTGGCAGACTTCACAAACCTTCGAGAAAAATCTCTAAGTTATGCAGGTTTCCTCACGATGTTTTCCTTCACCGATTAAGCGAGTGATAATTAATTATTAATACGCACATGAATTCGAAAAGTCAGAGGTGCGTGCCTTGGGTTCGAACTCGAGACCTTCGACTTGGCAATCCAATGGTCATACCACTAGGCTATCACTGCTTATAAACAGATCAGTGCCTCCCTTTCTGTCACCGTTCACGACGCTGCGGGTGACCGAAATAGATGACAGAAAATCATCCGCGATAAACCGATTTCTAGGAAAGGTCACGACTTAGAATTACAATTAAGATGGAGGATATTCTCTATATGTCAATATTTTTGTAGGGTAAGGTTAATCTAACGTTAACAGATCAACTAATACAGTTTCAATTAGAAAGTGTTGTGTAGAATATTTAGTTGAATCTTTTCTTGGATCCAACGATATCTCGAGGTGTTGAATACTAAAGTATATCAAAGAGATGTTTCGATATCTTTCACATAAAGAATTTCGTTATAAAATCTCGAGGTGGATTACGTCAAGCTTGGGATTATCGGCTAGTGACAGTATTAACCTAATATCTATTAAATATTCATAAAATACCTCAAGCCTGTATTTCTGGAAGGGTTAGGCACAGTTTACCTGTATGTTCAGTGTCCATATAGGGGGCGATTCTGGCGCAATTTTGATTTCGAACCACGTTTTTTGAAGTAGGTTGAAAAGTAACTATCATAATTATAATTTCCTGCCTTTGAAAAAGCATATTTGTATGCCTCAAGAAAAATCCCTGTTAGTTTACGTGTTTCGACTGGATTTCAGGAACATCTAGTTACTCCTATGCCACTAACAGTGTAAGTCAGCTAGATTTATGCGAGTAAGCCTCAATCCTGCTCTTCAAAAGATTTCAGTGCATTTTCATTCCTTCTGTCAAAGCTAACTAAAGTCACTTAACAGGCTGTCTTCAAACGAGTCTTTAGTCACGTCTTTAGTGCGTCTACATGTAATCTCCATTAGCTCTGAATATTGATTTTGATTGTGTCAAAGGCAAGAGATATCATTAGCCGCGTATTGTGAACTGAAGTCCTAAGCCTTGTATGAAACTTTGACGCTCAAGCATCCTTTGCACAGTATACAAACTTCTTTAAGAATGTAATCTTCTCGCTCGGATTAAGGTCTTTAAAGGCTGTAACGTTGGTGAGATATGACACTATATTGCTTGGGTTTAAGTCCGTTGAAGCAAATAAAGTGAGGACAGTTTAAGCTTTGGGTGTTAAATAAAAGGTTTTGGAGAATTGGGTGTGATCATTTCGCCCCCATATTTGGAGTAAATATTGATACTAAGTCAATCCAGCCAGAGTTTTCTTCGAGGAAAACAGGCGTGATGGTATGTAATGTATGAAATATATTTTATTTTTAAAACTTTTTATATTTGAAGTGGTAGATCTGTGCTACTGAATTCAGCTACTAAGCAAATAATGTGTTGGCAAATCATCATTTATCATTTCATCAGGTCTAAAGATGATAGGGAAAATATTCGATATTTATTTTTCCATTTGTTAAAAAATAGTGATGCACCTATTTGTATACTTTATATACAACTTCTAAACAAATCTTTTACCTAACACCTAACCCCCACTGAACTATTCCGTGATGACAACCCGCTCTCCAACCTCGTATATTATTCAAACCCTTCCCGATACCCGGAAAGTTTGCGATGTAATGAATACCGCTCAGTACTATGGCATGTTAAGGCAAAAAGCTCTCATAACTTGGCACTGCAACTTGGCTGGCTTCGTCGCTTTATACTGAAGTTACATAGCTGTAAAACAGGCACAAGCCGTACAATTTTACATAGAAGTGAATTACTGGAAGGTGCTCGTTGTTCGTTAAATTTGTTGCTCAAAGCTTTTATGTCTTTTGCATTATCATCATACCATATTTCCTAAACGATTAGGCAGAGTGACGAATTTTAAGTGTACATTGTATACCTCGCAATTTGCCGCTATCTTTAGGTCAAATAGAATAGGGGCCGAGCCATCATTAACCGGGCACTAATCCAAACTCCGAGGTATTACTGACAATTTCATAGAAAAACCCAATATCAAAGCTCGAGCTGGGAATCGAACCCAAAACCTCTAGCATAGAAGTCGGAAATTCAACTATAATATTATTTTACGTACTTACTTGCTTGAGGGGCTCGTCGTTAATTATCCTTACTTAGCCACGAGCCATCAACACGGATCCATTTATCTGCAAGGTTAAGCTACGCTAACCGAGGTCGAGGAGCCAGTCTGTGGCTGAGAAACCATTCTTAACACTTTGAGACCCGATGCCCTGGAGAGCACTTAAAGCCGTCGGTCCCGGTTTTAATACGAACACCTATGACAATCGTTAGTGGTAGTCAGAAACCCAAAAAGCTTGACAACCATTGTAAGTATTGTTCAGAAATTGTCTGGTTACGGAGGCCCAGTTGCTTCGTATAATATACTGATATAGTTGAGAAAAAGATGGCTTGTCGAGTAAAAATACAATTGCTTTGTATTAAAGCAACCATAGATTTGTTTTGTTACATAGACATGAACAATATAATAACTACCCTGATATAAACGTCATATCAGATGTCTACGCCAGAACGCAGCCTGTCTTCATATTTACAAATTATTACGAACGCACCGTAACAACATCGCTCGCTGCGTGCTTCACGGCGGAGGAACTGCACTAACTTCACTACGCGCGAGACGGAGCTGGTACACGCCGCCATTTTGTCTCGACACAAATTGTATAATCTAAACATTTGAACAATAAACTTTTCATATAACAACTTTCGAGGTGTGGTCTTATTGTATCGCCCACATCAGATCTAGTTTATCAGAATCTATATCAGCATTTCTATTCAATTCCTGTCACGAGTTTCTCCGCGTAGGATTACACGTTGCTGGCATCTAAGAATCTATTCCACCCATTTGAATCTGTCGATAGAATCTGTTCACTTGTTTAATTTGTGATATTCTAGTAATGACTATTCCTTTTGTGTTAATTGAATAAACTTTACCTTGTTGGTGGGTCGTTGCGGCTGCTGAGTGAGAGGTCTCGAAGGTTTTAAGCTAGTACCTCATTAAAGCCCAATAATACTTTGCTCGACCTGGGAAACAATTCTCAAGTTGGAGCAAGAGGATGGATTTGCACAGAAGCTAGAATACCTATAATATAAATAACTCATTTTTGTACAGACAAAAATGGTAAGTACTCAGTAAGGTATGTACTCATATACAGATATGAGACGTAAAACATACTGGCGAACAGTGGGTGAACATCACAGGTATTGCCAACCCTTACGGATACAGGCGTATGACGTTCTGCTCTCATTTGTCATTTAGGTCATTTTCGTCATAAAATGTCAATTTACAAAGTTAAAACAGTGTAATACTTCAAATACAAAGCTATAACCATTCATGTATGATGTAAACTCATTGCCTAGGGGATTCTGAAATCATTAATACGCACGTAAAATGTATTTATGCGTCAGACAATGAACGCTGGGAATTTCATAACAGTTATTTGTGTTTTAATTTAATTTGTTCGAGTTGTATTAATTTTCATATTAGTATTAGAAATTGTGAAATTAATTTGAGTGAAAGCCTTTGTGATAATTTTGAATAAATATTTTTAACACACAAGCTTGTATCCCGGTGGATTAGGCAGATGTATTGCTGCATACTAACAATTCGCCGGTATGTGTCGTGTAATAGGGGTTCATGGCAACAGATAGCCTTTTGCCATGAACCCCTATTACACGACGTTCCGAAAAAAGTATTACTGGGGGTTTCCTCAGTAATGCTTCTTTCGAACTGGGAATCGCAGGCAAACCCTTAAAAGCCGCTTTTGTTTTAAATAGACCAATGAGGTTAAATGTTTTAACTACCTTAAGTTCACTAAATCATATTTGTGTCTCGGTGCTCGAGAACATAGTATGATTTTTCCATATTTGGGTCTCTAATTTTATTTGTTACTTTATGGACTCATTATACATTCAGATATATCTCTAGGTGATGATGTTATTTGTACCTATCTAAAAGGCGACCCATTCACGATTTTTGGTCAGGAAAATTACTTTTAAAAATTAATAATTATTCGCGGACGCGAATTACATAAAATTAACATATAACGTGTCATTTGTGACGTGAGCACCCACTCAAAAAAAAATCTCCACGGTATTAGGAATTTGAGAATATTTACAATCTTACATAAAATTTCATTATAATTTCGAATATTAATTTTATAAATACAATCGTATCACTTGTTTAGATAGGTACTTGTCCCCAAAACTATTGCGAGTGCGAATTTGAATGAAATATTGGGTACAAATAAAAATAAGATATTTCCAACCTGAAATATACGTAATAGCTGTGGCTCCCATCTCTAAGGCATTTTCGAGATGAAAAAGTGGCTCGTTATAGAATTTCCATCAAACAAATGCATTACCAACATAAGACCACTTTTCATTTCAAATCTAGAGAAAACGTTTCTTATCATCTACATGCGGTATTTAGTGACGTCATTCGAAATTAAGTTGTGCAAATTTCTCATGCATTCACTTTAACGCTATGTTCACACTAAGCAGTTAAGGTATCACTGAGAGCCATCAGTATGCGCCCAAACTATTTTGAATATTCAACGCAAGGAATCCAATGTGCGATGAATCTTACAATAACATTTACCTAGTCAATTTGTATTACCACGGAATAAACAGAAAATACACAAAATTGAATTAATATCTATTTTATACCGTCCTAATTAGATGTAACCTAACCTAAAAATGTGTCGCGTATCTTAGAGTGAATTCGCGCGCAACCGCAAGTGCTAATGGTTTCGTCATCGAAATCCGAGAACATACGCAATGGAAATAAAGTTCAAAATGCTATGTACAATTTTGTTCCAAAAATTCCCTTCATGGCAACATAAATTGACCCTTAGACAGTCAGCCGCTCACTCAAAACTGATTTCCTGGAAATTGTCGGCGGGCTGTTAGCGTAGTGTACACAAAGCCTTATTTCAACCACGTTTCTCGTGTAGACCAGAAGCTTGCAATGTGAATTATTCATGTACTGACATAGTGTTTTATGTTCCTGGTCTAACAATGTAGCGGACATGATCCGCTCCGACGACGCGTGCGAGCTGTTGAAGATTTATTGAGTTGGGAATGCAATGAATTCTGATGCATTTAGTGTGATCGACTGAAATTAATATTTTTATGTCATATACAGGATGTCCAGAAAGTCAACGTCAACTGGGTACGAGGTGATAGGCCAGGTTATACCAGTTCAGGAAAAAGTAAAAAAATAAATTCCATGTCACTTGGTTATGTGATAATAGAAATACTTTTGAAAATGTTGAAAATCAATACCCTAGATCACATATTTAGGTACTGTGATCACAACAAATTTTCCAATTTTTAGTGCATTTTTTTTTTCAAATAAAATCCTCACATTACCCACATGAATATATATTATTTTGATTCAATGATAGTGAGTGATGAATGATTGGAAAGAAGGATGATAGAATATACAATTATAAATAAATATAAATAAGCAAATCAAGTCTCGGCCTGCAGCTTTTTGCAGTCGATGTCTGTGAAGTCACTCGAGGTCCTAGCAGAATACCAGCGCCGCATCATTTATCTAGATGAAGTGGCAAATGCTGAGTTAGGGTCCTTTTTTGTCCTCACGAAGTTAGTTTTAGATATATATATTTTTTTTATCTAGTTTTTTTTTTTTTACTTATTTTATCTTTGTTTTACTTATTGTTGTGAGGATAAAATAAATATGTTTCTTTCTTTCTTTCTTATATTTATATAAATTAGAATGCAACAACATTTATTTTATTTTATTGCCATCCTACTAATAGATATTATAAATGTGAAAGTTTGTGAGGGTGAATGTATATTTGTTACTCTTTCACAGCTTTACAACAACTATACAGTACCTATTATTTATACATCAGAATAACAGATAGGCTATAGTTTATAACGACTTCCAAATTACAAAGATACTTAAAAGTAACTTTACCACGCGGACGAAGTCGCGGGCAGAAGCTAGTCTAAGTCTTTATAGAAATATTATCTTCAAATCCAAAAGCTTTTGATACAACACTGGAATGTTCGTTTGGCTCCAAACATACGTACACAAGACGTTACTTAAATGATTACATTCCAGAACATACTTACGCAATCCACGTTATATTTAATATGTATAGGATTAGCCGAATTCTATCCGTACACGTGAATTGAAACAATTCATAATATCAAGGTGGCTTCTTTAATGGTTATTTAATATTTAAATACCATCACGACTGTATTCACCAAAGGGTACGGCAGAGGACTACTAATCTACATCTACAGGACTCGAGTATGTTTTAGGTCCCATGTAATAGACGGCTATTGCAATTTAACCGTGCCTAAATCCAAACTCCGAACTGCTACTGAGAATTTAATAGAAAAAACTAACAACTTGACCGGGGTATCAAAGCCAGTACCTCTAGCGTAGCAGTCGCACTTACAACCACTAATTTAAAGATCGGATTAGCTCAGTCTTCTTTGAGATCTGACAGACGTTGTCCTATCTAAATTATAATAAACTAGCGGCCCGTACCGGCTTTGTACGGATTTTTTTACACCTTGGGTTACGTTATTGAAGTTTTAGTAGGATCATTTTTTTTTTTCTAGGAATAAAATATAGCCTATGACAATCCCAAATAATGTGGCTTTCTACTGTTAAAAGATTTTTTTAAATGGGTTCAGCAGATCCAGGAATTACCCCATACAACTTCACAAACTCACAAACTTTACTTCTCAAGCCTTTCAAGCTTAGCTCACAAACACAAACAAGATATATGCGGACTATACCGGATGGAATCCAACATCTCAAGAAGTAGTATAATGCTTTTTTCGTTACATGACGATTTCCACACAAACTACTTCTTCAGCGAGCCGCGTTGAAGAACTTCGTTCCAAAATGAACAAATTATTTGTAAGTTTGAAACAGGGGTGAATGTTCGCTTCCGTGTATCGTACAAAAACAGTTGGTTCAATTTACTGTGACGTTGATACTCAATAATTCATTATAATAATCCCCAGCTGCTTCCAAGGTTACCTAATTAGTGATACCGATCGATTAGTGTAAGTAGTACTCGGGGATGACTTGTAATTTCTATAGTATTTTTTTTTTGAAGTGGTAAGTCTTATAGCCGTATATTTTGCTACTAAGCAGTAACGTGGTAAGATAATAATTTAATTTAATTAATCATTTATTTTCAAGCATCAATGGCTCATAGATAAATATATATAATGACGACGTCTGTGGTCTGGTTGGTAGGGTTCGAAGCCCACAGGACACAAAATATTTATGTGATGAACATAACATTGTTTGTGTTCGTCTGGGTGTTTCCTGTGTATTATAAGTAAATATTTACAAAAAAAAGTATATATGTATTATATCCATTGTATAATACCCATAGTACAAGCTCTGCTTAGTTTGGGACCCCATATAACACTGCTCAACTATCGATCTTAGGACATTAGCGTAGTAATCGAGCTTACGACCCGCGAACCACTAGACCACAGACGTTTAATGTCTTCAAATGCTCTGTGTATTAATTAATTACGTATGTACAATAAAGTATGTATTATAATATGTAAATAAATATTATGCCCTTTCTATTTAAGCAGGTAGGTATTCTATTTTCTTTATCCTATTTTCTTGGACAAACTGTGTATTATCCCTAACATGAGCACAACTACATACTAAGCACAATATGCACATACGAAACGGCTCTTGTATTTGCTTTGAATTATGTTCAATGCACGCAGCACTTCCAACAACAAGATTTCAACGGAAATTATTCTGAGATAATAACTGAGACAAGATTAGGAATAGTTACCTATGTATAACATAACACTGCGCGTTTGGTGTAGGTAACTGTGGTAGTAGGTGGCTGGGTGTCGTGGGTTCGATTACCAAAAAAAATCTTTGTGTGGTCTACAGATTTATGTTTAAAGACAGTTTTATGTTTAATAATTAGCTTCTTAGTGGAAAAGTTAGTTTCGATTATCGTTGTAATTTGGATAATTAACTGATATCGTTATAAATTATAGCCTATACGTTATTTTGACGTATAAATAATAATACTATAAAGATACACCAAAATCCCTTCAGTAGTTTTAGCGTGACAGAGTAACAAACATCCATCCATCCATTCATCCATCCTCACAAACTTTCACATTTATAATATTAGTAGGATAGGATAGTAGGATAGGAAGTAGGATAGATAGTAGGTTAGGATAGTAAGATAGGAAGTAGGATAGGATAGTAAGTGTGCACGCGTGAACTGGAACGAGGGAGGCGCGGGCGGAGCGGACCGTTGCGCCCCACTTGACTACTGCGACCTACTACGGACTCTCTTAACAGCGACCCAACGGTGTGTGCACACGACCAACGCACACCGCGACCGACTAATACATTTTTGTTAGCGAGAATTGCCTAAGATTAAATCTATTATATAGTCTACTAGTCTTTCTACTTTCTCCACCGAGCTGAGGATCCAATAGTAAGATAGGAAGTGGAATAGGATAGTAGGATAGGAAGTAGGATAGATAGTAGGATAGGAAGTAGGATACTGATACTGACTATAGGGCAGGTGAAGGCAAGTGCGGTTTTTAGTCGGTACGAGTCTGACATACCCAGCCACCTCCCCGGGTGGCGGAGGATCCATGAGGATTTTCCGTACTATAAAAAAAAAGTAGGATAGGATAGTAGGATAAGACGTGGAATAGGATAGTAGGATAGGAAGTAGGAAAGTCCCCCGCGACACAGGGCTTTCCTACTGTGGGATTGAAAGCGTATCGTTAGGCCTGTATAACCCTAGCTTTATGTGCTCTCCGAGGCACGGAGGGGTCTCGATATTTTAAGAATGGTCACCCATCTACAAACTTACTGCGGATAGTGTAGCTTAACCTTTCAGATCGGTTGATCAGCGTGGTTATCACTTAGCTATATGAGTCTCTTTGACTATTGTAGTCTTACACTTCAATTAATGAAAGATGCATTCTCTGTCCCTTCTTTTGAAACTTAAGCCATAGACATAATGAGAATGACTCTCTCTTATTCTTTTGCGTTGTAGTTCTTATTCTTTGATGTCTGAAATACATATTTGAGTGAGCTAAGCGCATAATGAGCTAGGTCACTGCTTTGTCACGAGATAGCTCTGTTGTTGACAGTAAGTAGGTAAACTGTAGTTAATTTAATGCATTTC
Source organism: Acronicta alni (assembly GCA_964056405.1). Classification (NCBI taxonomy): domain Eukaryota; kingdom Metazoa; phylum Arthropoda; class Insecta; order Lepidoptera; family Noctuidae; genus Acronicta; species Acronicta alni. The sequence goes on along the minus strand of OZ043927.1, from coordinate 5,390,446 downwards.
GAAATGCTGTTTAAGCACACCAAGCTACGTAGTTGTTTACCTCTGTCGGTAGAGTAATTATTTCACCAGATTACTCTTTTTTATACCACTAAAGTGGCAAAGCATAAGGCCCACCTAATGGTAGGCAGTTACCTTAGCCTATAGACCCTTGCAACACCAGGGGTATCAGTTGCGCGTTGCCGACCCTGACGATAGAGGAATAATTGGTTTGGCAGTATAAGGGTCAAAGCCCCACTGTCGACACAACGTTTCCTCGCGGAGCACTAGTAACCTTGCTCGCCGTAAGGAACACAACACAGCTCAAAAGCAATGTTATTTCACTTCCATTTTCTGCAAAGCGGAGACTTCCCTGGTCGGGCAGCTCCAATTTGAGTGGAATTACTCCTACTATGCCCTACCACTCTTAAAACTCTTTACTCGAGTTTTTAGAAAAAGCTCGTGGCTAAAACTGAAGACTAGTCTCTCCTCAGGATATTGGTAAATACCCAATAATTGGATTGCGGATTTCTGATGGCAATCGCTTCGTGTGTATTCGTGATATTTAGATCCATCTGGTTAGTTTGGAAGCCGACCTTTGGTAGACATTTGTATTAAAAAAAATAAAAGCATAACCATGACGTCATTAAACTATAAATAAAACCCAACGCGATAACCAAAGACATGGTGACGGATACCATCCCTGTCGCACTGTCAGACGGTGCTCCATAATTCATAACTAGGGCTGCCACCTGACCGAGATTTCAGATTTGTTCAAGTTTTGAAATCAACCGTATTTTTTTTATTGTGGTAAGATGAAAACCAAGCTAAATAGCCGACTGATGGTAAGTGACAGCTGAAACTAGAGGAGATCTCAGTTGTTAAGTCTTCTATTATCAGCAATTTCTCTAGCTACATTGCCCTTCGATCCGGAACATAATAAAGTTGGCACATTATGGCTTAGCGTTATATTTTGGAAATCCGTTGGTCCCACCCCAAACAAACTCTGCAGCATTATGCAGAGCCTTCCACCTTTTTACTTCATCATCAACCCCTATACTGTCCCACTGCTGGGCACGGGTCTCCTCTCATATTAAGAGGGATTAGGCTATAGTCCACCACGCTGGCCTAGGCGGGTTGGCAGACTTCACAAACCGTCGAGAAAAATCTCTAAGGTATGCAGGTTTTCTCACGATGTTTTCCTTCACCGTTTAAGCGAGTGATAAATAAAATTATTAATACGCACATGAATTCGAAAAGTCAGAGGTGCGTGCCTTGGGATTGAACTCGAGACCTTCGACTTGGCAGTCCCATGGTCATACCGCTAGGCTATCACTGCTTCCCTTTTACTTATCGGAAACGAATACAAAAGGCGAGTAGATAACTAAAGCTAATACCTACTGACAATTTAAAAACTTTTTAACAAAAAAACTAAACCGCCTAAAAAACTGAAAATCAATATTGTATTAAACCTTTTTATTTAACCTTAATAACTAAATGCTTCAAATAACGTAAGTATGTTACTAGGTAATTAACTTACTGAACTAAGTAACTTACTTATGTAATTTTGAGTCGTCAACCAATAAAGAATTATCAAAATCGGACTACTCTGTAAAAAGTTATACGTGGTCATACATTTAAAACTCGCGTCGACTTGCGAACCTCCTCTGTTTTTTTTTCGTCGGTTAAAATTATAATATAATACAAAGTGTTGATGATGATGATGATGATGATGATGATATCATCATTCTGTATTCCCAGAAAGCCTAGACAGAGGTGTACTTCCACGGTTTACCGGTACGATTAGATTACATGTAATGGCACCAATCCAAACCTCGGCCTACTACTGAGAATTTCATAGAAAAACACAGTAACACTGCTCGACCTGCGAGTTGCAGCCAGAACCTACCGCTAGCTCAATAGTCGAGCTTACGATCATAAAACTAATGAAGCAATTTCAAAGTATAAAATGTGCCGAAGGAATCTCGATGTTTTAGATTTCAAATGGTAAACTCGTAAATTTACCGAAAACGTCAAAAACTCACACAGTAATTAATATGCATTGCGATCGAATATTTACTAAAAACTGTCATTTATTACATTGAGATTAGAATAAAATAAAATTTCATAATTTATATCTTCTTCTAATATATAAAATTCTCGTGTCACAGTTTTCGTTGCCATACTCCTCCGAAACGGCTTGAGCGATTTTGATGATTTTTTTTGTGCTTATCGGGGAGGTCTGAGAATAGGCCAACATCTATTTTTCATACCCCAAAATTTTTTTTTTTATGGCAAAACAACGTTTGCGGGGTCAGCTAGTCTAATATATAAAATTCTCGTGTCACAGTTTTCGTTGCCATACTCCTTCGAAACGGCTTGACCGATTTTGATGAATTTTTTTGTGCTTATCGGGGAGGTCTGAGAATAGGCCAACATCTATTTTTCATACCCCTAAATTTTTTTTTTATGGCAAAACAACGTTTGCGGGGGCAGCTAGTTTTTTATAAATTTATTCTTTTTTTTATTAAGTACAAACCTTTTTTATTATAAAGATTGGCATTCAAACATTTAGTGTATATGAAAGCTTCCCATATATCAATAGAATTGTTGGTCCAGGTTGAATTATTTCACCGATACCAGCCCTATTCATGACAATCAAGTCGGCACTCGACAAACACTACCTGACCGGACAATGAATAATTTAATGTACTGCGGCCATTGTAAATTACGTGATTTTATTCTATGTTTGAATTATTGTTTGTCAACGTTCCTAAGGGGATAGCAATTTAGTACTGGATTTGATATAAATCTGAAAAATTGTGGTACGCATGAATAATTGAATATACACCTAGTAATTTCGTTATAAGAATTTCAGAGCACCGCTTTTACAAAAACTTCAAAATCAAATAAGAGAAGTAAGAGTAAGAGAGGTGGGGAATTTTGGGAGTAATACCACTCAAATTGGAGTTGCCCGACTGGGGAAGTACCTCCGCCTTGCAGAAAATCGAAGTAAAATAAATAACACTGACTTGAATGAGCTGTGTTCTCTTTCTAATGGTGAGCAAGGTTGCCAGTGCACTGCTGGGAAACATTGTGTTGGTAAAATAATTAGGGGACTTTGACCCTTATACTGCCAACCCAACTATTCGTCTTTCGTTTTACAGAGTCAGCAATACGCAAGTGATAGATAGATGGTGTTGCAAGCGTCTATAAGCTACGGTAACCGATTACAAAGAGATGGGCCGTATACTTTTTTGCTATCTTAGTGGTACTGAATAATAATATTAATAATAATTCATTAAATATCGGCGTAACTCTGGAAATAAATATTTTGTTTTTGTAATGTAAAATTACTAAACCAGATTTCATAATGTTTCTGGCATATTTGAAAACAGAAACTAAGTATGCTTGTTCTCGACTAGCTGTTGCCCACGGTTTCACAGGCATGCCAAAAGATTTTTTGAGACATAGGGTAGCTTATGTCGTTCTCCAAGACCTATTCTATTTTTGTACCAATTTTTCGGTTAAGCGATTTAGGAGTGAAAGCGTAACAAACAGACAGAGTTACTTTCAAATTTATAATATAAAAAGTAGGGATGCCCTACTTTTACGGTACTTGAACGTTTTCACGTTTCTGTTCCTTAGGACCAGACCATAACGGAACAAAGGACCAAAATCGGGGGCACCACAAAACAAAGTTAGGGATAATGGAAAAAGATCCAAATATGATCCAAAAGTTAAATTTTTGACAATGAAAACAGATTAAAAATATGCTAAATCCTTGCCACTGAGGTCAGTGGTAAATACCTACTCCTAAGATAATTTTATCAAAGTCGGTTCAGCGGTTCAGGAGTGAAAATGCGACAAACATAGAGGTACATACTTTCTTTTATTTTTAGTATTAGTAGGGATTGACTACAATAAAAATATAGGCACCACTTTATTATTCCGTAACCCAATTTCAAAATTGAAATAAGGTTTTACATTATCATATTTATCAAAACCCGTCAATCTTACATTATAATCGGTACACGCGAATATAGCCTTTGTTCCTTTCACCATACACTACAAGATTTACATACGACATACCTAATATTATCTTTGTATAAGACATTTGCTATCAAGCCTTAGCACAATGACATAGAACTCCTCGCTGTGACAGGGTTGGGTTTCGTCAACACAATCAGATAACTTCAGTGGAAATGGGGACAGTAGGTAGGTGCTTACTGATATCAAGTACCCAAACGTTTTCACATAAAAAGGACGACAGCTCTAAAGAATTGTATAAAAAGCTTTTGTGTGTTAGTGTTGACATTTGTGTGGATATGATAAGAGGTTAAGCTGTCGGTAATTTTAGAGATGGGTTGATTTTTTCATACCACTGAATCGTTTTTTTAAATTATTATTGAAAGTGACACAGAATTGAGCATTTTTATGATCAACTCTCTTTTACGCAATGGCACAATGTCTAAAACAATATTTTTATTTTGAAATAAAACTACTTTTTTCGGATTTTATTGCGTTATATTGATATTATTAATCCCGACGTTTCAGACTTTACGGCGTCCATGATTAAATCCGTAAAAAGTAGTTTCAACGTCTAATATTCGTGTAAGTGTCAGAAATCAATATCTTTATTATTTTTTAAAATCTCGGCACAAAACGGCTACACTTACCATAATCATAATCATTTATTCACATAAAATAGGGTACATATATGGTCTTAAAATCTATTACGTATTTCAGCCTATTTTGTCTTATGTTAGACATGTGAAACTAAAGTCAAACTAAGTTTACACATAAAACATCAATATTAATTAATTGTCAAATTTGAGAAAATGTCAAGTATAATTAATTCAATAATTTGTATTACATATATAAATCACCTATTTTATAATATTTCTTTTCCAGGATTTATTTTTAAATCTATTGACAGGAAGGAGTTTAATGGGCTCCGGTATTGCATTATAGATTTTAACACACATTGAGTAGGAGTTTTTTTGGAAAAGAGTAGTCCCCTGTATTTGACCTATGACTAATCTATGTCTTGTATTTCCAGGAAATATTTCATTTGCCGTGACAAAAAGATCTTTATTGTGTTTTCACAAATACACCTATCTCGAATATATTATATACCATCACCCCTGCATTCAAAAGATTAGGCAGAGGTGTTCTTAACGGTCAAGCACAGTTCTCCGTTGTATTTATTTGTTTTCCGCGTCTATTGGGTGTACAGCAACACATGGATGACTGTGGGTTGATGTATATCGAGTGGCTTTGTGTGCTGTACTGAAGTTGGGAACTTCTAATCAGGGAAATTTTTGGCGGTATGGGTTAGCTTGATGTGCTGGCCAACGTGTTATCTGTAGCAATCTAGTTGTAAATCACTATGAACTGTACAAATCTTTTTAGTGAATAAATAAATTATTCAAAAAAAAAAAAAAATTTTAGATCCTATGATAAAGAGGGCAAGCCTATTTGTTGCCAAACTTAGAGCTGCTACCTAGTGATTATCAGAGAATCAAAACACCTCAGCTCTCATCAGTATACCGTAGTCAATGCTCCGAATTCTTTTCGACTTAGTTTACAGTTTCTCTTTCATTTGATATATAACCTTCATCTTGATATCCTTCCACGTGTAGCTATAATTATTCTCGTAAAATCAATCCTACATTTTCACTTTCCGTCTTACACTCCCGACATGCGTCGTTTCTATACAAAGCATCGTAATAAAATATGAGCATGAGCGACTCGACAATATAGTTTCCATGTGCATAGAAATGTGTGAATATATTATTACTCACATACATATATAGCTTCAGGTTAGCTTAAGGTATTTATTCTCTTTGCCTTTGTATTTTTTTTATGGTATAGGGGCAAACGAGCAGACGGATCACTTGATGGTAAGCGATTTCCACCGCCCATGAATACCTACAACACCAGAGGAGGCACAAGCGCGTTGCTAGCCTTTAAAAAGGGAGTACGCTCTTTTCTTGAAGGTTATTTGTACTGTAAAAGGTTACGTTAAGTTTCATTGAAATAGTAAGAAAGTGTCATTTTTGATACGAATGATTCTAACTTTTACGAATAAATACGTAAAGTTTTCTGAAATTTTCCAATTTCCTGCGCAATATTTTTAACTTTGTTTCCGTAGGAACCTTCTACACCGTATTAGAAAACTTAAAAAAAAGTGAATGGAATCAGGTCAATCAAGTCCTACGTAGTACGCGCAGCGTAGGACGTCCCCGAACTACCTAGTTTTCGGTTGATGGACGCAGGTCGCAGGGAGTGGATCACTGGATGCGGTCTATGAAGACCGATTTTTGTGGCGATCATTAGGGGAGGCCTATGTTCAACAGTGGACGTCCGTGGCTGATAGATAGATATTAATTTCTATAAATTGTGAGACTTAGAAAAATATCTCTCATCATACGAATATTTTCCCAACTATGTTGGGAGCGGATTCCAGTCTGACTTTTTTTGGAAAACTACCTACAAACGAAACCGTTCTTTTTCAAACTCATTGATGGTTTTCTTTCATCTCCTACGGGTACTTTGATACGCAAATATCGGTTACATACCTACAGACGTTTCATTTCAGTTCGTTACACAGTGTTTCCTTGTATATTGTGGATGTTCCTTTGTTAGATATTTTCTATGAACGAAATGGTGCCAGGGTGTATGAATGTCTCAATTTCACGGTCGATATGCAAGGGTGATTTTAGAAAGGGTCGCGGAGATATTATTTAGGTTTATCTGGGTGTGTTTAGCTTGTGAAAACATATTTTTCTAAATGCATGAATGTATCCTGTGAGCCGGACTAGGAAGGAACAATCTTACTTCCTATCTTATCCTACTAATTTATAAATGTGAAAGTTTGTGAGGATGGATGGATGTTTGTTACTCTTTCACGCTAAAACTACTGAACTGATTTTGATGAAACTTTACAGTATTATTATTTATACATCAGAACATATGTGCTATAATTTATAACGATTTTGAGTTAATTAGCCAAATTACAACGATAATTAAAAGTAACTTTTCCACGCAGACGAAGTTGCGGGCAGAAGCTAGTGTGTAAGTAATATTTCTCAATCTTTCTCTATTCTATTGTGGTAAGAAGATTAGCCAATCAACGGGTTGAAAGGGAGATTGACTGATCAGGGTCTGCCGAACAGACTTTTGTATATCATGAAGACTTTTTATGGCATTATTTTCAGTTTAGAACTTCGGCTTTCCCAATAATTGATATCGATTGAGGAATGTTGAAACTGCTGTCGGTAAAAAACAAAAAAAAAAATATAATTATTGGTCTCATTACTGTTCAAATAATATGCTCAACACAGGCCAGGCACAGGCCTCTTTTCAGATTGATAAAAAAAAAAAAAAAAACACAAAAAGTTATTCCCGTACCGGGAATCGAACCCGAGCCTCCTGGGTGAAAGCCAGGTATCCTAGCCACTAGACCATACGGGATATGATTCAGTGAGTGAAATAGTTGCAATATATCAATAAATATAAAATGAATTATTTTCATGCATAAAGTACCTACTTATAATCATGTAAAATAAAACATACTAGGTATTCATATATTATCTGAGCCGGCAAATTGTATTGCCTAGCTATTGAAATATTTACGCAACACCGTACCGTTTTCATTAGCCTCTCTTTGCATTTAGTTCGTTGGTAACCAATCACAAAACGGGAACGCGTTTTAATAATGCCATCGCTTTATATGCATAGGGGCGTTACTCAATGTTTATGCCTGACTGGCCAGTGGGTTCGCTTAAATTCAGTTTATTAAAAGGCCATCATTTCACTGTGCCTGTGTAAATTGATTTTATTCTGTTTTTGTAAATATTATCCAGGTTTATCCGGGTGTGTTTTGCATGTAAAAATAATAAATGTTCTTCTAAATGAACGAGCATCTAAAAATATGTGCACTAGTAGGTATAAAAAATTTGAGTAAATGGTAAGTCAGTTTTAGTATTTAATGTAAATCATCATCATCATCAGTCCATATTCATTCACTGCTGGACGTAGGCCTCTCCTAGTGAACGCCACAACAAAGCTCGATCTTCGGCTTTCCTCATCCAGTCACTGCCAGCTGCCTCCCGCAAGTCGTCACTCCACCTGGCCGGCGGGCGTCCTACACTACGTTTACACTACGTTTTAGACGGGGTCGCTAATTTTATTTACCTAGTAAATAAAATTAAGTGATTAGGTAGTCAAGAGATAGTGCCTCGTCTTAGAACTAAGAAACTCTTCGTCTTAGAAACTTTGGAACTTTAAATAGAAAACGATTTCTTTGTTCTATTATTTTTTTAAAACTAAAACGGTATGTTTTCCAGAAAAGCTAGGAATCCTAACTAAATATGTAATAAATGTATTTATTCCCACAAAACTGTAAAGATATTATCTTATTATTGTAAAGATCAAGGAGGTCTAATGTAACGTAAATGATTATCAATTAATATTTTGCTGGTACTTAAAAAAATGATATCTTGTGCTATAAATAAATGTTGGTGTTTCCAGAACTTCTATTATGAAGTGCCACCAGTGTACCCCTATCTTTACAAAATAGACATGTCATTGTCATAACACAGATGCATTACGTCGCTGAGATACCATTGATGTATAATGCAACTATGAGTGGTACTGACACACCTTGTTTCAGAGCCTATCAATACGTGCTCGCTTTGTGCCGGTACCGTGTTACTTACACTATAACATAGATGCACATTATTATGTTGCTTGTATTGTAATCGAGATGTGTGCATTGAAGATTATATCAGAAGGCTTAATATACCTGAATCAACTGGAGAAGATATTACGCATATGTAAAATAGTTATAGTTAGGTATATTCAGACTATTGAAGATTGGTGGATAGGTATCTCAGCAATTTGTTTTCTCTGGTTAGGTGAAATATCTGGGCAGGATCTGGGATTCCAACCTACTCTAAGGCTACACTGATATCTCTCACTCTTTCCTGTAACCATTATTTGTATGTTCGCAACAATCAATGGCCATCTTAATAAATTGCAAGATTCCGTGTCCGTGGAGTCTAAATTCGTGTTCCAAATATGCAACATTTTTTGTTTGACAGTCGTGACGTCATTTGTGAATACAATTTGACATTAATGACAGACTAGATCGCGAACAAATTTTGAGCATTTTAAATTACCAGACTCATTCTTATATCGCAATAATGGTAAAATTTCTTCACAGTATCTAGGTAATACTCGCTAACGAATCATAGCAGTCTCTTGCTTCACACAAAAACAAATTATACTGGAGTCCGTCCCTTTTCCTTTGATAATTGTATTATGACGTCACAGCGTACAATTCTCGTAATTAAAGTACAAATTCTGAGTATTTCTTGACGACGGTTTTGTACAAGACGCGGAGGGATAATTAAAAAACCTTTATGCTAGATACTTATTATGTTTGAGGGACTCCTGGCTAAGTATTTAATAACTACGCCAATCAATCGATCCTAAATTGGGTTGCAGAGGTCTGATGGCAGTCACTTCGTGTGAAATACTGATAATCAAGTGCATTTGAATAGAACTGAAATCGACTCCAACTTAGTTGGACGCAACCTTTAAGAAAGAAAGAAAGAAAGAAAACATATTTATTCCCTCAACCAAGGACACACAGAGACAGATAAAAATTATCACACAATAAATTAATAAAATAAAACTTTGCATAAATATCAATTTTAACCTGGCAGCACTGTTCCAATGTAACACAACGTTAAGGACTTGTATCCATGGTCATTAAATAAATAATAAAAAAAAAAGTCACACAACGTCATGATACTGACAGTGACAACATCACATCACAGTGAGAATGCACTTGTAGACATGCATAAAAATCATTATTAATTAGAAAAAACAATAATAATTATGTCAACAAAGCTAACAATTTCAAATTTAGAATATAATGGAAGATAATATTAAAGAGATTGGATTAGTAATGTGGAGCAGTTGTGTGTCACTCGTATGAGGTGAAATAGGCTATCGCTCAGCTTTGAAGTTATTAGCACTCATGGGAATGCCAACAACGCTGATTTTCAGCCTTTCGTCATCAATCCATATATTATCCGAACCAGTACGACATGGGGGCCTTCAAGAAAAGAGCATACACATATTTAAAAGGCCGGCAACGCATTGGTGACAGTCACTCATGTCCATGGGCGGCGGTAGTCACTTACCATCAGGTGAACCGCATGTTCGTTTGCCTCCTCTGAAATATAAAAAAGAAAAAAGGCTAGGCACTTGACTCTCTTTAGAATGACAGATATTTGGCTATAGTTCACCAGGCTGGCCTGATACGAGTTGACAGACTTCATATCAAAATCTTTAAGGCGTGCAGGATTTCTCACGATGTTTTTCTTCATGGTTTAAGCAAGTGATAACTAATTTGATATGTACTCGTACATGAATTCGAAAAGTCAGTCAGTGCGTGACTTAATTTGAACTCGAGAACTGTTCACCAGCTGCTCCTTGACTTTAAATATATGAAATAAGTTATTTATCGAAGGAAAAATTCGACCGTGGGCAGGATTCGAACCTGCGTCTTCTAGTTACTTACACCAGACGCTATGACCACTAAGCCACCGCGAGTCCCACCCGCCATGACGAATTTTGCCATCACATTTAGAATTTACGTCTTTATGGTGACGTCAGTAACACCTATTGAAAAGCAAGTTTACTTAGTTATGGTACTTTAAAATCTTTAGCATGGAAAATCCCAAAAAATAGAAAAATATATGAAATAAGTATTTGAAATTAACACATGCTATACATTTTAAAAGATATAAATTTTAGAGAAAGAATAAAATTATCTCATGCCGGATTAGACGTAATAATGAGGAAGAAAAGTTCGGTATCAAAGGCAGTGATATCGGTAGCTTAGTTGGCTAAAGCGTCCGTTACACTAACCGGAGAGACACAGGTTCAAACCCTGAGATCGAAGTTTTCTTTCTCTCAAAAGAATATGATATGATATGATATTTATTTAATTCAGGAAACAAGGCCCATATAATATAAAATACTACAATAACAAAATAAAATATAACTTAAACCAATAACAATTAAAATACAATACAATTATACATAGGTAAACAATAAACTAAGCACTAATTCACTATTAATATAGGTACATGTATCATATTCCAAAGTTAAGTTCTCCACCCAGTACATCGTTTTTTAATATGTAGGCTAGTAAAACTTCCTCGCTTGTGCGTGACAGACGTGGTCGCTGTTTAATAATAATTCATACCAGTACAATGTACGGTTTCGTTTGTGGACTCATGGTACGGTACAGTGGGCGGTTACCAGTATTTGTTTGAGCAAGTGGTGAAGGTTTGTGTGTCCTACCTCCTTGACACAGAAACAAATGCTCGGGGACTATTATTTGTTAAACATATTCTGACGTCACTCGATATAGTCATCATCTACCCATATATACTGGCCCACCCGCTGAGTACGGGTGTCCTCTCAGAATGGGAGAGATTTGGATAAATTCCACCACGCTGGCCTGGTGCGGGTTAGCAGACTACACGCCCAAAATAATCTCTTAGGCATGCAGGTTTCCTCACGATGGTTTCCTTAAGCGTTTATGTGCGTGATACTTGTATAATTAAATAAACATGATTTTGTAAAGTCAGAATGCCTCATTTACCGTTTAGATGAATGATATCTACTTGTATAATTAATTATCATGATTAAGAAAACTCAGAAGGTTACGAACTCAAGACCACTGTTTCCACTGATATATTATTAGTATTATCTACATCATTGAAAGTGGTGTGACTATAAAATTTTGTAGGTAGTAGTTGTTGTTATTTGTTGATTTGAGTTTATAATTATTATAGAAATTCAATAAATAAAAATATACTACTAAGGTGGCCAACAAGCATACGGCCCACCTGATAAGCAATTACCATAGCTAATAGACGCTTGTTACACCAGGGGTATCACTTGCTCGTTGCCGACCCTGTAAAATGAAAGAGAAATAGTTGGGTTGCCAGTATAAGGGTCAAAGTCCCCCCCACTGCCAACACAACGTTTCCTCGCGGAGAACTGGCAACCTTACTCACCGTAAGGAACACAATAGCTCAAAGTAGTGTAATTTCATTTCGGTTTTCTGCAAGGTGGAGGTACTTCCCCAGACGCGCAGCTCCAATTTGAGTGGAATAATATGGCCTACCACTCTCATTATATTCTCAATTTTTGTAGTAATGTTATTAGTACCTAGGCTGGATTATAAAGGCAATTTGAGTTAGTATGAATCACTCATTTTATTTATATCTCGAGAAGTAACGTTTGCAACCATTCTATTTACAAATTGCATACTCATTTCCTTTCTCATTGACATAAAAACAATGTTGCCATCATGTAAGCTCGCCATCATAACGAGTGATTCAAGAATACACGACAAGCATGAATATGGCTCTTCGCAGCTCCCTACTTGGCAGACAGCCAAGAGGAATGTAGCCTGAAAAGAGACACTTTACATTGTTAACATTTACTGGATTTAATTGTGCCAAGGTTGCAGGGTTAAGCGTTTTGTAAATGACGTGTGTTTGCAATATTTGACCTTACGGTGTATTTAGAGGTCATTGAAAATTTCACAATTTCGAATGATAATTAAAAAGAGTTTATCTTAATTTTGATCAAACTTCATAGTCAAAACTTTTGGATCACATTTGGATATTTTTACAATATCCATACCTCCCTATTAATATTACTCGTATAAATGCGAAAGTCTGTATGTTTCGCTTTCACGCTTAAACCGCTAAACTGATTTTGATTAAATTTGGTACAAATATAGATTAGAATTTGGAGAAGGATATAGACTAAATTTTATCTGAAAATTCTCTTGAGATGCGAGTCAAACTGTGGGCAATAGCTGTAACTTACATATAAGGTTGACGTTTTATGTTATTTTAGTAGTATTTATATAAAAATATAATAATATGAATATAATATATATTTAGTTATATGAAGCGTGGTATGTTATTATCATTATTACAATTTTACTTGTGCAACTACTGTTTTTATCGTCTCTGCATCACCTCAAGGTTGTCTGGCAGAAAATGCCGTATAGCATTAAGACCGCCTTTGTACCAATTGTGCATAACATAAAGTATTGATAAATAAATAAATAAAAAAAAAAAACAAAATATAAGGAGGTTCATGAACGAAGAAGATTCCATGTTTATTGGTAGGTCCAGTCTATTAGTGTATCTAATCATAGCAAGTCCATATTATTTTTTCTAAAATGTTTATTATACTTTTACGTCCGTCGTCACACTCTCAATACCTATTTGTTTTTCGGCAATGTTATTGTGTTCTTGTTAATAACATTTACATGAAAAAGGGATTTCATTAGAGCGGGCGCTCGTTACGGATATAATTTTCACAACAATATAAATAAATATTATTATTCTCGAGAAATATTAAAATAAATTTTAAATATTGTGAATGTAATGATTGTATAAATATTATATCGAAAATTGCCGCAGGCTATGCCTTATTTTGTCTTTATTCCGTTATTCTTTGGTTTACCAAAAATACAACCTACTTCAAAGCAACGACACAGTGACGATTTTTTATTTATTTCTTGGAAAACTGGCATATAAATAAAAACTAAATAACCTTAAGTTTCACTTATAAGTTACGGACTAATGTGATAAATTAATGTAACAAGTCTGAGCACAAAAATAAGCTATTGCTATTTCAAAAAAAATAATTTTAAGCACCTCGCTGAGATAACACTGCGCACAGAGGAATCAATATTACACATACTGTTTACATGAACTGTTAAAGTTTTTACTCCCACGTACCACATTAACTATTCTGCCTATAGTTTTATCTGAAGTCTTAGACTAAGATGAAGTTGAAGTAGGGCTAGGGTGGGCACGTCAGTCACATGCAACCGGACAGGTAGGCGAGAATAACCACTGAGTCGGTATCACGTAACCCAAATCGTAGACAAGGTCAGCTCGAGGAGACAGCTTTCGATCGCTTTTTAACGTAATATAAAGAAGCCCAGGATAAGAAATTCTAGACTAAGATAGAGGAAGCCTTTAGTCCAGCAGTAGAATACAAAAGAAGATAATCCAATGACAATTAAACATCTTATGATTTATAAGGCTTGGACTCAGTCATTTTCTTTAAGTTAAGACGAGTAATCTTGGATGTAGAAAGGGCGTTCTCTTGCATTGACATAAGACTGTGGCTTAAGAGAACTTACAAAGCGGGGAACGAAATATTCTCTCACTCGAATACGTTTGACTTTAGATTTGTTTCATGGCAAACAAGGTCTAAGATGGCGGATGCATAACTTACCAACACCAAAATTATTCTCAAAATCGAAGATTTTTAAAGTAGGTACCAGAATTACCCTTCTGAATAATATCTGCAAAGCTTTATTAGAGTGCTTCATTTGAAGGTACCTTTTTTGAAACTAAAAAAATATATATTAAAAAAGCAAATTTATCGAGTTACCTTTATCAACATACAATTATTATTATATTTTTTAAAGATTACTTCATTTAAATGTCGTTCGTAACTTCGGTTAACATGGTTCATTCTGCGGTTCAAATTTTTTATGACGATCCGAAAATTTCGAGTTGTATTTGGCAAATAACGCGAGTAATGTTAACTTTCAGTTGCTCATTCGTACGCGGCTTATTCATATAGACCTTAGGACTTTACATAGCCCCAAAGGAAAAAGATTTAATATTTATTTTCAACCGACGAAACAAAAAACGGAGGAGGTTCTCAAGTCAACGCGTATTTTTTTATGTATGACGACGCATAACTTTTTAAAGTGTAGTCCGATTTTTATAATTATTTTTTTATTGGAAAGGGTATAAATATACCCCAAAGTTGTTCTCATATAAATTTAGAAAAAAAATCCAACCCTAAAGGTAGGAAAACATGATTGATTGTTCACTCACTGATTGTAAGGTTTGACCACGCATATCTTTATACAGAGTAGGTAGTCCGATTTTGATAATTCTTTTTTTTTGAATATACCTCGAAGATGGTCCGATATAAATTTGGAAAAAAAATCCTACCCTAAGGGTGGGAAAATAGGGGTGATTTATTGTTCACTCACAGATTTTAATGCGGAATTATGTATTACAATTACATTAAAAGTAATAATAAATTAAGCATGTAGTAATTAGATACTAGATTATAGCCAAAAATTTTTTTAAAGTAAAAACTTTTTAACAAAAAACTCAAACCGCCGAAAAACTGAAAAGCAAAATATAATAAACGTTTCTTATTTAACCTTAATAACTAAGTTCTTTAACGGTTACATTTTTTTGTTAAAACCTTTTTATAGTTGCGAAAAGAGTACCTCCAAATGAATCAGCCATTTAGCATGTTATTTTTATTACTTATTATTCTGTATAGTAGGTAGGTACTTATGATATATATATGTTACGCTCATATATCGGAAACAGCTCACAATACATTGTAGTCAATTATATTAGCCGTGCTCCAAAAGAAAGTTGGTCTATTAGCAGACCTTTTGAAAACAAAGTTTGGTCTTCGTTTATCTCGTGCCCAAAGTCTGGTTAGTCTGGTGCATAGTAGTTTTTATATACTACTAAGGTGGCAAACAAGCATACGGCCCACCTGATGGTAAGCGGTTACCGTAGCCTATAAACGCTTGCAACACAAACATACTTCCGCGTTGCCGACCCTCTAAAACAAAATAGGAATAGTTGGATTGGCAGTATAAGGGTCAAAATCTCCTTACTGCCAACACAATGTTTCCTAGTTTTTTATTTTATTTATTTTTTATTCTACTAAGGTTGCAAACAAGCGTACGGCCCACCTGATGGTAAGCGGTTACCGTAGCCTATACACGCTTGCAACACAAACACACTTCCGCGTTGCCAACCCTGTAAAACGAAATAGGAATAGTTGGGTTGGCAGTATAGGGATCAAAATCTCCTCACTGCCAACACAACGTTTCCTCGTAGTACACCTCTGCCTAACCATTTGAGGAATACAAGCATGATAGTGGTAGATAGGACGGTGAAATAAGTGCATATTCTCGCTATCTCTCAACACTATGTTCTTACCGCTGCGTTGCCCGCAGATTTACGGGGGGCCTGTCCTTCCAACAGCTCGAAGGATTTAATTTACTTTCACAAAGACCTCGTTTTTCTTCGTTGATGTTTTTCTTGGCTTTCGTAAGACGATGTAGATATAAGATGCTGCGTCATTGTGTTCGTAAAAGGACCTATGATGAATGTTGTGGAAAATGCAGTAATTAAATGTTGACTTTTCGTTATATTGAAGATTAATTTGTTGCTGGCGTCTCTCATATCACTAAGACGGTGTTTGGGAAATTTCCTTAGTTTTGGGAAAATCTGTATGAGCCCATTCATTTAGTTTTTAATTTAATAATAAATTATATATATTTTTGTAAACCATCGATACAAAAGTTAAGAGTTTTTTTTTCACTATACCGAAGGTGTTTTTCTAGTTTATACAGGAGGGTAATTATTCTGATACTTATAATATAATTATCATAACTCTTAAAAAAAAATCTGAACCAGTCTCAGTTAAGAACTAAGAATAACAACACAAACCAAGTAGCAGTATTATGTAAATATCCGACCTCGTCAAAAACATGGTTTTATAACTTGAATATATTTGCAAGCATTATATCTATGCATTAGCAAAAACATTTCCTTTACTCTTTGAAACAGATGTTCTTGAATCTCAATATTAGTGCATCCGAATCTGAATTTAATTTATTTTATTAGTACCTACTTATCTCTTGAATGCTGAAATTTATAGAGTCCAATTTTCTATGCATAACATACCATACGATGGTATGGTATGTTATGCATAGAAAATGCCTGTATTATCGAAAGGTTATTCAGAGGTGTACCAATGTACAACTACAGTTCGCCAATATGTTTAAGTCCCATGTTATAGGGAGCGAGTCTACTGCCATTAACCGGGCACATTTGTGCCCGGTTAATGGCAATTAATAGTTAATAATAAGTTAATGGCCTAGCTGCTAATGAGAATTTCATAAAACAAAAACCCGATAACAGTGCTCGACCTGGGAATCGAACAGAGACCTCCAGCGTAGCATATGCGATAAGGACCACTAGACTAACGAGGCACTTTGCATTTCATTAAAAAGTTAAATTGAATTCTTATAGTAGCTGTGAGTTTTGATTTTATTACGTAAACCAATTTAATGAAAAGTAATTTGGAATTTAAATAATGTAAACAGCTAAGCTGCGTCTATGCATCGGTTATAGTAATCATGTTCGTATAATGACCATATGACAATTATTAGTAGTAGTCAGAAACCTGATTTAATAAGCTTGACCAGTTCATCTTGCCTTTTTTTATATACTACTAAGATGGCAAACAAGCATACGGGCCACCTTGTGGTAAGCGGTTACCGTAGCCTATAGACGCTTGCAACACCAGGAGTATCACTTGCGCGTTGCCGACCCTGTATTGAAAGAGGAATAGTTGGGTTGGCAGTATAAGGGTCAAAGTCCCCCCACTACCAACATAACGTTTCCTCGTGGAGCACTGGCAGCCTTGCTCACCTAAAAAACACAACACAGTTCAAAACAGTGTTAATTTACTTCGATTTTCTGCAAGGCGGGAGATACTTCCCCAGTCGAGCAGCTCCAATTTGAGTGAAATTACTCCCACTATGAGGTCAGACAGTCGCTTCGTGTAAAATACTGATATGAATATCAGCTGAAACTGATCCGATCGCAAGATGGTTGAGAAAATGCACGTCATATTCATAAACGGTCAATGGCAATTGGCAATCTTACTATTTTTTTTCTGTTGAATTATTATACTGGAATAATAATGATTATCACACAAACACACATCAAACTGCATTGTCCTCATGAACTATTCAGAACAAAATTGTAAACCAAGATTAACATGTTTTTTTAAGACACTCCTTAAAGGAGTTTTTTGCCTGTTTTTATAATAAGACCCAATTTTTGGAACCGTTCAACTAGTTTTGACTTTTCCAAAGTACTATATTAAAGGTCTAATTGAAATAAAATATTTAAATTTGACTTTGAAAAGGATAAGATAGTGAAGATTTTTTATTTTTTCGATGTTTTTCAATCCAGATTTGCCGTCTGCATATCTGCCCGCTTGCATTAGCATAACGACATATTCATACCAGTTTAATGCGAACCAAAGTCATATGTCAGTCTGTCAGCCATCTTGTTGCAAAAAACAGTATAACATTTTTCTCTACTTTAAAAATACGGTTTTACAAACAGTTTTTGAAATTGAATTTTTGAGCGTGCATTTATTTTGCTCGTAATGGTCAAATGTGATCCGTAATTACTTTGTCAAAAGTTTAAAGAGGTTTTTACCTCTCTTAAACTTTTAACAAAGTAATTACGAAACACTCGGGCAGCTCCAATTTGAGTGGAAGTAGAGGAGTACTTCCTCTCAAATTGGAGCTGCCCGATTGGGAAGTATCTTGCAGAAAATCGAAGTGAAATAGCTTTGAGCTGTGTTGTGTTCCTAATGGCGAGCAAGGTTGCAAGTGTGCCGCGTGGTTCCCTTTTAATGTATATAATGTGTAAGTCCAATAAGACAAATTTCGTGTATTGCAAAAATTTGCTCTAGTTGTATTAGATACCATGTTTTGACAGTTTCCTTTGAGGATTTAATTAACCAATGAGGCAAAGCAAATAGTTACGCAAAATTATTTCGGCTAACAGTTTATTATATGTACATAAACCCGTTCACTATATCTGAAATGAATCGTAATATATAAGAACTAAATTCTCATCGCGCTTTACGATGTTGACTGGGATTTTCCCAGCAGCTTCCAACGAATGCACCGTAAAAATGTATTATGGCCTAATTAAACGGCGCAAGTCATAACTTTTAGTGGCCACATATGGACCCAATAATGCCCACTATAAACGTTCGGATTGTGAATGAAATTGGAAGCCGTTTACAGCTATTTTATTGGCAATAATTTTGTCGCCTCTTGAATAAATAATTGAATAGTTTTTATGCATAGTACATCACATCTCTACTTTAATGGTTTTTTTTTTTTTTTTTTATGTGAAAGGGTGGGCAAACGAGCAGACGGATCACCTGATGGAAAGCGATTACCGCCGCCCATGGACACCCGCAACACCAGAGGAGTTTCAGGTGCGTTGCCGCCCTTTTAAGGGGTTTGGGCCTCCGGTATCCTCACTCACTCGACGAAACACAACGAAAACGTTATTTCACGCCGGTTTTCTGTGAGGCCGTGGTATCAAGTCCGGTCGAGCCGGCCCATTCGTGCCGAAGCATGGCTCTCCCACGGTAAAAATGGTTGCCCGGCTTCGTCATATTTACTAAGTATATACACCGATGACTTGATGGTTGTTTGTCAGGTCGAGGGGAAAAGACCACGCGGTCGTTCACCTTTTTTTATATAGTACGGAAAATCTTCATACCCGTTGGTCAGACCTAGTAAAGAAGCTCACTGGCCTGCCCTGAGGACAGAAACACATGAAGGTGTATAGGACATCGAGCGACCAGACCAGATTAGATACGACCTTCAGTAATACAGAAGACAGTTTTTTATAGTGTCATATGCTAGAGTAATATATAATTAAAAAATAATAGGTATTTTTTTACACAGCACCAGCTAAATCTCATACTAAGCAAAGCTTGTACTG
Source organism: Acronicta alni (assembly GCA_964056405.1). Lineage (NCBI taxonomy): Eukaryota > Metazoa > Arthropoda > Insecta > Lepidoptera > Noctuidae > Acronicta > Acronicta alni. Next base: position 5,370,740 of record OZ043927.1, on the reverse strand, counting down.
GGCAATGGATATAATAATTATATACTTCTGATTATAGATTTCTGACATTTACGCGAATATTATACATTGAAATAAAACTACTTTTTACGGATTTTATCGCGTTATATTGATATTATTAATCCCGAAGTTTCGAACCCTTTACAGCGTCCATGGTCACGGGAGCATACCCGTAACCACCGTAAAAAGTAGTTTTATTTCAATTAGGTATATACTTTTTACTTAAAAATAAGGCTTTATTTATTTGGATGCGTAAATACTAACAAGAGCGCTGTTATTAAATTTTAAATAAGCCAGCTTTATTTATTTACGGATAAACCTGTTATTTTCCATTTGTTTGTAAATATTATATATGAAAAAAATAATTAAACCACACATTTGGTCCACAAACGTGCTCCAAATTTTGATTGAGAGATTATCATCCCTAATATCATTCGTAATATTATGTTCGACGATGAAAAAATTAAACAAAAATTTTGCGGACAAATTCGCTGTCCTATTTCTCCGGACATCTATTTCGCCCAAACAATGACCTGAATTTTGATTTGTGTTAGGTGAGTTTATTGCACTAATCCAAACTCAGGGCTGATTCTGAGAATTAGAAAAACCTGGGAATCGAATCCCTCCCTCCTCATGACCCTCATGGTCAGCTGGTGCGCTTCCAACCACTAGACCAATGAGGCTGCGAAACATAAATAGTATTGGTGCGATATAGATATTATTTTTACTTTAATCTGATAGTAATTTTATATCAATTTACAAAAATCTTGTATCACTGTAATATACTAATGTATTTTTTTAATAATATTATTATTTTAAAAGAGTGCCCATGGAGTTTCTTGCGTGATCAAGTTTTCAACTGGACTCATAACTTTTCATAAATGGTATTAAAACATGGTTTTTATTTTTAATTTGAATAAAAAGGACCCAAATACTTACATTGTAAAAGAAGCATAAATAAAAACAATTTAATTTATTTGGAGTGTATCAGCTGCTATCTTACCTACTTAAATGTCTGGAAAAGGAAAAGGGTTTGAAGGGTCAAGCACATTATGTGTTGGGGTTGCCAAATGAACATTTAGCCAATTCTCAAAGGAGGATTAATCTTCGGGTATTTTGGAGTCTCTTAAAAAGGACAAAATGTAGACACGATAAAGGGTTTGGGATTAACATTATTATTTAATTAGCTATCTTTAACAGAAATTTATTAATGGATCGATAGACAGTCTACTTACCTATTTGATTTTAGAATAAAATAAAATAGAAGAAATCACTTCTTCCTGTGCTCTTGAATAGGTAGGTACAGTCAGCAACGAAAGTCGCTGAATACGATGATGTATTTGTACGATATGTCCATCCAAAGGTTGCCTGGAAGAAATCGCTGTTTGCGATAAGGCCGCCCATTGTTTATTATGTTATAAATTAAGTTGTGTCCTCATATAATGCATTTTTTAACGGTGTACGATAAAGTATATAAAAATAAATCAATAAATATTTTTTAACGCTTTAACATTTTTTATTATCTGGAAGTTTCTGACCTGAGAAGTTAGAACGAGTTCTTTGTCTATAAGATAATTACAGGCTTTATCTTTAATAGAATTTAATGAAAGTTTTGGTGAAGTGATGTTTCCAAAATTTGATTTTGTTCAGCGACTTTCGTTGGCGACCGTACCTATTATCATAGCATTTTCCTAACTATTATTTTGGGGTCGGGTTCCCATCTATTTAGATGTGGCTAAATATTAGATATCCACAATGCATTTCTGGGAAATATTAATATCCTAAGGATATTGTTTGTTGATCGTCATGCTTTTTCATTAATGATTATTGTGTTACGAAATACCCCGTAAAAATATAATTAATTATCAAATCCAACAATTTTGTCAGCTGTCATGTCAGGGACCCAGATTCTTTAACTGAAAGGCCTACGTACCTATTTTACCTAATAATTTTCTACTTTAATAGTTTTTCCTTTTTTTGGGGTATGTTATACAGCGTTACTACGGTTCTTAAATATTGTGAATGGGCTCGTTATAATGCCCTTTCGGCTTAACGGGTAGTTTTGTAACACCCTGTATGTATTGGAAAAAATAGTGAGAGCCTAGTGGTATAACCATTGGATTGCCAAGTTGAAGATCTCGAGTTCGAATCCACGGTACGCACCTCTGACTTTTCGAAATCATGTGCATATTAATAATTGATTATTATCACTCGCTTAAACGGTGAAGGAAAACATCGTGAGGAAACCTGCACGCCTTAGACATTTTCGCGTGTAAAATCTGCCTACCCGCACTAGGCCAGTGTGGTGGACTAGAGCCTAATTCCTCTCCATCTGAGAGGAGACCCGTGCCCAGCAGTGGGACAGTATATGGGTTGATGGTGATGATGATATGTAGGTATGTAGTATAGCCACCAGAATTATCATAAATAGTTCTCTATCGCTTGTAGTCTAGGAAAATCGTAGCGAATCCTTCAAAAATATGAATTTAAATGATGCCTCTGCAACCAAATAATACAAAAAATATGCATACAAATTTTTAGGTCACTTTGTTCGCGAGCCAGGGTTTGCTGAAGTACCCTCAAGAGTACTAACGAGGTTTCACACAAATGAAAAACCCCTCTCATTCAACGTCACAAGAACTTTGTCTCTATTTTAAAACTGATTCGCAGCACAAAGAACTTGTCCGCTTTTTGTTTTGTAAATGGAGTGACGTTTCTGGTCAGTCTTTGTTAGTGAGGTATTATGGTAAAAAATAATGTTGAATAAATTACAAAATTGTAAGCGGTCTTATTCATAAAAATGTTAAACATCGAACAAACCTGTTAAAGCTAAAATGTGTTTTGTTTCTTTTACCTGTCACAAAATATCACTTGTCAAAATAAAACAAAACACATTTTAGATAAATAAGTAAACGACCGACGTCCGATAAGATAGCCTAGTTATGTAATCATTGAACCACCAAGTCTCGAGATCAAATCCAAGGCACGCACCTCATGACTTTAAGAAATCATGTGCGTATTAATAATTAATTATCACTCAAGGAAAATAAAACCTGCATGCCTGAGAGATTTACTCAAAGGCGTGTGAAGTCTGGCAATCCGCAGTAAGTCAGCGTGGTGGACTATAGCCTAATCCTTCTCATCCTGAGAGGAGACCCGCACTTAGCAGTGGGACAGTATGAGTTGATGATGATGATGAAACGTCTTATATTTTTATGAATGAGATCGATTTCTATAACACATTGTTGTTCTTCATTCATGTTCATTTTATTAATGACTTTGTATGTACTGACACAAAAAACCTAAAATTTAAATTTTCTTAGCTACTCAGTGCTGAGGCCCAGCGTCACTTTGATCATAACTTTTGACTTTAAAAATTTTTACCGCTACTCTAGAATTGTCTCTGGTATCATGGGTGCGCTGACAGAAATTTTCACAAATAGATACGCCCAGATCCGGAACAAAAGTACCAGCACATTTTTGCTTTCTATAGAGCTCATAACCACACGATCTATCTCAAAATTAATTGACTAGTAAGTCAATGTGCGTATTTGATGCAGGTCAGGTGAAAAATAAATAATAGCTCAATAACGTAAATGAATTTAACTATCAACTGAATTTTATGAGGTGTTCTGTTCAATTTTCCGTCCGCTTAATTTGTAGTGCGGCAATTTTCAGTAATTAAACAAAGTAAGCGTTGTGTAGTGTTGCACGTTTTAATTAATTAAGCCCGTCATAAGCTACGTACATATGTACCCGTACGAGTTCGTTGAGAGAGTCGCTCGGAAAATGCAAATATTGAGATTTGTACAAACCGTCCGGTCTATTTTACATTTCGTTGATTTTATGATAAATTATAATTTATTCTTGTGAAAATATCTTTTTTTGTTTTGACAGATTAGTCCTATCCTACTCTTACTGATAATAATACTATCCGGTCGTTGGTATATAAATAATATGATAATAATAATAAGTCCCCTCTGGGACAAGCGTTACCTCTTCATGAGACTAACGTAAAACTGGAGGGCAGCTTAGAAAAGCTTTCTACAAACCTATGGCAACAAAACAAAAAATGTGTCATAAGGTGTAAAGAAAAGCGCACAAACCGCAGGGCAGCTTGTGGCGAGCTGATGGTGAGTGGCGACACTGCGGTCCTTATTGCCCCAGAGAGTCGGTCAGGGCCTCGTCTCCAGTTTGCCCGTACTGAGTAGCTGGAGTGGAACCCCAAGAGCGCCCGCAGGACTCCCAACTCTGTCTTGCCTTAATTGGCCGGCCAGAGGGGGGCCGTCAGAGCTATATGCTCGGGGGTGGAAGTGTCTAATGGCGTAATAGCGGGGAAACCCAATCCCGGTCTCGTGGAGACTCGCGACGGTGAAACCGGGGCCGCACCTCTCTACACTCCTAGCCGCTCACACGGCTGTTGCCGCCTTCTGCCTGTACTGGCAGCTTTTCGGGGGGCCCAGCTAGTGAGGTGGCGAGTCACCTTCTGCCATCCCTAAGGATATTTATTCAAGGCTGTAAGGCAGACGGCGTTTTCTTCCGGTAATATAATAGAAGTTATCGGTCCACCAATCATCTACATCTATAAACCAAGTAGTTTTTATTTACCATATTTTACAATAGTCCTGCATCCACCCGGGATACTCCATGGCTGTATTTTCATAGTGCAGTCTTAGAGTGTCCCGGGTTGGTGCCCCATCCCATATTTAGAACAAAGCTCTCCAAGGAGCCTCTACGCGTTGGATCTGTGTCCCCGCGCAAGCCTCCCAAAGGACCGGATGACTTCCTTACGGGAGATATGCCGTGATATCCGAAATGGAGATATAATAATAAATTTTATTTGGAGTAAGAGTAAAGAGTAAGTACAAATTATGTGCAATATTTACAATAAAACATAAAGTTACGGTGCAGATATTTGAACAATGACCCCCTTGCTAGGAGAGACCTGTATTACAGGGGTCATCCATTCGTCTATTATAAAGGATTGCTGGGAGTTACTTGCTTAGAGCTAAAACTGTGTGTGTTTGTGTGTGTGCGTGTGTTTATGTGTGTGTTTGTGTATGAGTGTGTGTGTGTGTGTGTGTGTGTGTGTGTGTGTGTGTTTATGTGTGTGCGCGCGCGTGTATGTTTGTGTAGGTATGTGTATGAGTATATGTGATGTGTGTGAAAGGGTGACATAGGATGGTCTCGGTCATGTAGGCCATGTTATATCATATAACGTATTTCGATTTAAGTAGGTCCTCTGTGTTGTCATAATCTAATGTTAGGAGGAATTTTTAAATTTTTTCTTTACATTTGAATCGATTGACAAGGTGTATATTCAGAATTTGGTTAATTTTATTGTAGATAAGAGCGCTTAAATATGGGAAGTGACGTTTGGCAAAGGTTGTGCATACGTTTTATTAGGACATGCGGGATGTGGTCTTCTTCTTGGTGAGAGTACGTTGTTTTTTTTATTTGGTGAGAGGTAAGAGTGTTTATGAATTAATACGCGCAGAATAAAAAGTTGACGCACTGTCAGCGCTTTGAAGTTAATATATAGTTGACGCGTGGGAGATCTGTAGGGTCTCTTAAGAAGTACTTTAATTACTGCCCTTTGAGCCCGTTCAACCTGTATAAGCAAGGTCTTTGCAGCACCCCCCCCTCAAGCTGTTATACTGTTAACGCCATTTCATCAGTGTGCGTGCGTATACGCACACAACGACACGATGGAACGCACGTCATCGAGGCGGTGGCGGCGCGACAGCAGATGACACATTCCGCCTGCACCCGCCAGCGCGCGTACGCGTTCTCCAAGTTGCTTTATATAATCCGCAAATGTTTCAACCCATTTTGTTATACAAGTTTTAAACCAATGCAGTCATCTTTTTACATTTAAACCTTTGTCGTCATTTCGTCGCCCATTGAACACCTCGAATCTTCTTCATATACCATACGTTAGGATAGACTCGCAGAGAGCACAGTATGCAATATTGAGTACTTCTCTTTGGGCGGACAACCTTAATTTTTAAAAAACGTAAATAAGTTTTCTAATACGAGAGGAGAGTGTATCTAGGTGATTGCGCCAGGATAGACTAGCGTGTATCTGAAGGCCAAGATACTTAACGACCGGGGCGCGAGGTACAGACGGCCACAAGCATTGGGGGGTTTCGGGAGCACCCACGTGCGCTTTGAGAGAGAATGAATTGTCTGGTGGTATGAGAGAGGCTCTGAGACCAAAGGTTACAAACATAGTTTTGTTGACATTCAATGTGAGACTATTATTGGCCAGCCAAGACATTACCTCACGTAGCGCTCTTTCGGCAGATTGAGCGGTCATAATTAAGTATATCTGATATCAGTAAATTATTTAAGTACCACCACAAACTTTCATCACAATACCCCACAGTTTCGATAAATAATTGAAAAGCGAAGCGTTCTCGTTTTTAGTGTTTTTTCAGTAGAGTGGATACAGTATTGATATGAGTATTATCTCTCAAAGCGAATGTTGAAGTATCGCGGCTGTATGCGGCAAAAATATTGTGAATATGTTCGTTTCCATTTTGTTTTAATCTATAACATGTAGGGGTTACTGTTTTCGTTTTGTATAGAAAAAAAAACAATCAATTGTTGTCTATGAAAAACATAATATTACATAATAAATATTGGTCATTATTACCGATGCACCTTTGGAGCTGATATGGTCTGAGATGAATCCGTTTCCACTATGGCTTTCAATTCATCGTTAACGATTTCGTCTCTGGCTGTCTACGTAATCTCATTGAATTCAAAATTTCCAGATTGAAGAAGGAAGCGTTCAAACCAAAAACACATTTATGAATTTTACAGGAAAATTCAACAATTCTACTCCACCCAGGAATCAAAACCGGGACCTGTAGCAGTTGTCATTGATAATATATTGACGACGTCTGGTGGTTCGAGTGTCGGACTGCTGGTTGTAATAAAATAAAATAAAACAATAATTATTTTTAGAATTATACCTAAGTCGAATGTAGATAATACAGAACAACTTCGAACTTATTTAAATGTGTAAATGGAGACGTTTCATGTTTTAAAGTTTCATAAACTAGTTAGTATTCAAAATCGGCAATTTTAAATGTAAAGATGTGCGATAGTATGAAGCATACTCGTACATAACTATACCGTCATGTAATCTATTATTCCAACGTCAAAAACGAGTATAAACTGCACCGATTAATGCGCCAAAAAGATTTTTGCATCAAAATTTTCCAATCCATTTCCCTGAAACACTATCAGCAGGTTTAAAATAACAAAGAGCTCTGAAATATTGCGCACTACAGGATTTACTACTACACTATTTGGAAAAAGGCTGTACCTACATTTATCGTAACTGGAAAGTCGTTTTTTTAACTGTCAGCGATGACTCGTTGTTATAAAATACTGTAAAATAAAATACTGCATTTTTATTTATTAGTTTTTGGTTGCTAAAGTTTTTTTCCGTTAAAAATACGTTCACACTATGCTTTACTCCTGTATCGTCGATACTATGTTCACAAACATACATTTTTACATATACACACACACCCAGACCCTGAACTACTACCCGTAAGTCTAATTATATATAAAACTCAAAGGTGACTGACTGACTGACTGACATAGTGATCTAGCAACGCACAGCCCATACCAAACTGGAAGGATCAGGCTGAAATTTGGCATGCAGGTAGATGTTATGACGTAGGCATCTGCTAAGAAAGGATTTTAATAAATTCTATCCCCAAGGGGATAAAATAAGGGATGAAAGTTTGTATGAAACTTTGTCAATTTTAAACCGATCGGGCTGAGATTTGCATGCATATAGCTACTATGACGTAGGCATAGCCTAAGAAAGGATTTTCATAAATTCCACCCCTAAGAGGATAAAAAAGGGGATGAAAGTTTGTATAAATCTTCTTAGATTTTCGACTGATTGAACTGAAATTAAAGATTGGAGTTATTATGATGAAGACGTCCGCTTAAATAGGATTTGATAAATGCAACCCCATCGGGATAAAATAAGGGATGATGGAGGATGTAAATGTATTAGTTTGAACTATTAGTACCTACTTGTTTTTTTATATAGTACGGAAAATCCTCATGGATCCTCCGCCACCCGGGGAGGTGGCAGGGTATGTCGGACTCATACCGACTAAAAACCGCACTTGCCTTCACCTGCCCTATTGTCATGGCCATGGGATCCGCGAAATTCGCCACGACCATGACAGGCTGTGGTCCAGCAGTTGCTGGACCCCGTTGATAAGCGAGGCCTCTCCTCGCATACTGTTTAGGCACGCTTCGTTAAAAGCGTGCCGCCTACTGGGGCCATTGTCTGGTCGGGCGGCAGAGTCCCCCAATTCAACCGCCCGCAGGCCACAGCTCATGGAGGCCGGAGGTCTGTCTGTGCCCTTCGGCTCCCGGTGCGTCTACTACGGATCGGGAGAGAGGTGGACAATTCTCTCTCCCTTTCCGCCGCCTCCTTTGCAAGCATGACTTACTCGCAGTAAGAGGCGGCAGCTTCCCACGCACTCTCGCTCCCGACCATAGTCTAAATTACAGTCGGAAGCGAGAGGTCACCACCCACTACCGCGACTATCACGGCGCTGCTCTGCCCGTAAACTATTAGTACATAATGGAACGAATAAATTAAGACGAACAAAATTATGTTTAGTTCTAAATGTTGACAATAGATGGCGTTGTGCAATTACGTAATTTTTCTGAATCGCTGTGTTAAGATGACCCTCTCCAGTTATTATTTAACTTTCGTCGTCAGGTAGGTTAGTTGTACGCAGTTGGTTGGATGTTGTTGGTCGTTAAAATTGTTTTGGTTGCTGTATAGAACATAATATACCTAAATATTTCTAGCGGATTATATTTGACGATTTTGGCTGTTTTACACACGCTAAACAAAAGTAAAGCCGCAAAAAATATACTTAATTAATAATAATACTTCTTAACGCGAGTGAAGCCGCGGGCAAAAGCTAGTCTTGCATAAATTGGAAACTGGTTGTAGTATATTATATAAAAAAGCACACGTTTTCTGTAGTGTGAAAAATCCTTATAGATCGACCCCACCAGAGAAGATGGGAGGACGGTGGGATATATCAGACTCGTACCGATTAAAAACCACTATTGTCTTCCCTTGCCATAAGCTTTTAACCGTGAGTTCAGAGTTGTACAAATGTTTTATTTTAACTAGACCATTAAAATACTTAGTAGGGGAGGCCGGGGCTCTAATTAACAGAGGTAAGTATTAACAAGCGAATTTCTACGAAACTATAAACAGCACGTCACTAGTGATTCCTAGAATTCGTCCCTGTGACAGCGGTCTAAGGGTTAGGACTCGTCAGTCCAGCTCAGTGCGCCGCGAAAATGAGTTGTGTGATGTGCGTCTATTTTGGCCAAGTAACGAACTTTTTTCACTTTACGATATTTTGATTTACGCGTTGAATAATTGATTTCGGTGTAATATATTTTTTTTTGCAGTAGCTTGTTTTATGCTTAATAATGTTACATACCGTTACTGACGCTAATGCACAATATTTCGTAATTATATATTTTTTTATTGAAAAGCTACCCATGGCGCTAAATTTAACAAAACATACGGGGCTAGTATTAACATGTTAATTCTTACCCCGCATGTGGAGTTGGTATTAACATTATTACACTAGGTACTAAGCCTACGCTGTCCGTCCGTCTGTCTGTCCACCTGTCCTAACTTTAAAGAGCTGTATATCCACCAGGGTATCTAATAACATATTAATTTATTTAAACAAGCACTAGAAGAGATAGAAAGTACAGAAACTTAAAAAGAAAAAAAACCGCAAAATAAAGACGATGGAAAGAAAAAAAAGCAAGGTAAAGAAAATGATAAAGGAAAGGGTAAAGGTAAGGGCAAAGGAAAGGGCAAAGGAAAGGGTAAAGAACAAATAGCTAAAAAAGGAAAAGAAAAGGAAACATTACAAGTGGAAAAGGCAAAGAAAAGGATATTGGAAGAAAGCAGCGACAGTGCAGAAGATGAATATTTCTGTATAATTTGTGGTGTCTCATACAATGAAGACACATCTGGTGCAGACTGGGTGCAATGCATCTCGTGCAAGCAGTGGGCTCAGTCCGGATGTATCAGAGGCAACACTGTTTCATATGTTTGCCAAAAGTGTGATTCAGATGATGAATATGAATAAAAATGAAACATATTGTGATTACATGAAAATGATTCCTAGTAGATTATATTGTTAAGATGTTGATTTTATATAATATATAAAGGATATTTATATTACCTTCAGTAATTTCATAATAAAACTAAGCTTTATTGAGACTGTTTTAGACTATAAAGGTAGGTTATATAAAGACTGCTACGTTTAAGAATAAGCTGTTTACTACCTCATTTAAGTTGATTGTATTATTATTAGATAACACACATAAGGCTGATTAAACTACTTAAAAGGCTGTTAACTTAATAATAACGATACGAAGAGGTTTTGTTTGAGTTTTTGTTTCTATTCATTAAATATATCTGAAATATTGTTGTTTGACGGAGTGTTTCAACTTTTAAGTATAATGTTAATTATTATTCCATTGTGATTATTGAAAACTAACGTTTCCTTCAATAATATAACAGTAAAAGTAACTGTTAATAATAAATGATTCAGATATTTGTTGAATTTTGTTATTATGTATGTATAGAGGTTTTGTTTGGGTTTCTTTCTCTATAAACATATATCGTTGTTGCAGGGACAAAATGCTATATTGTTTAAGCCTAATGTTAATTGTATTGCTTAATAAAAAAATGTCATTGTAATTTTGAGTTTTCTTTATTTATAGAGGAAAATACTTACAATGTTAATTGTTGCCCCTTTTGTTAATACTTACCTCGGAAGTGTTAATTATAGCCCCGATCGCGGGGTAAGTATTAATTTCTGACTTTTCTGAGTAAAATCGACTTTCTTAAATAGGTATCCATTTCTTGTCAAATTAAAACCAACGACATGGTTATTGAATAGTTTAGACATCATTTGATACAAAAATAATTTGAAAATGTTTAGGTGTCTTGAAGATACAACTGAAAATATAAATTTTGTTAAGTCGCGCCCCGGTCTCCTACTTTTGAAAAGTCAAAACTAATTGCACGATTCCAAAAAAAAGTGGGTCTTATGGAGAAAAGCGAAACGAAAGAATGGCAATCATAGTTTATAGAATGTGGATTGCTATCCAGTGTTCCTCGAGGAAACGTTGTGTCGGCCCTTAAACTGCCAACCCAACTATTCCTCTTTCGTTTTACAGGGTCCGCAACGTGCAAGTAATACCCTGGTGTTGCAAGCGTCTATAGGCTACAATAACCGCTTACCATCAGGTGGCATGCTTGTTTGCCACCTTCGTGGTATAAAAAAAAACGTAGTTTATAGAATGTGGATAGCTAAATATCTGGTTTACTTTTTGTGAGCATTGTAGTGACTCATTCGGTGTTGGATTCTTATCGCGGTATTGTGTTTCAAGTGGTGTATAAATATGTTCATCTACTCTCCAACTAAAATGTTTACGTGGTAATATAAAAAATATTCATAAAGAACTGCCTCATTAGTCTAGTGGTCCTAGGCGCGACTGCTACGCTAGAGGTCCTGGGTTCGATCTCCAGGTCGAGCAAAGTGTTATTGGGTTTTTCTATGAAATTCTCAGTAGCAGCTCGGAGTTTGGATTTGTGCCCGGTTAATGGCAATAGGCTCGCCTCCTATTACATGGGACCTAAACATACGGGCGAAATGTGGGTGTACATTAGTACACCTCTGCCTAACCCTTCGGGGAATACAGGCGTGATGGTATGTATTCATAAAGAAACCATAGTATACAGAATATGGATATCTGCGCTAGTTTTTTTATGACCATTTTACTCTATATATGATGCACTTTGAGGACGACGATTCGGGCGCCACGGCCGTGCGCCCAAAATGGCGAAAGTGTTTTTCCACATTGAATTTTCGGGGCCTGAAAAGGTTATATGGAACCTCTTTCTATCTAAAACCTGCATGAGACAAGCGCATATCATGGATACGCAAAGAAATGTCTACGATCAGTAATATGACTTCTTCTTCTTATTTTGTCAATGGTAAACATCTTCATCAACTCATATAAGTAGATTGAGAGGGATTATGATTGAGAGGGATAATAAAACGCACTATCATAGCAAGAACACTGATGTATCTTCTTCACCACATTTTTCATTATTTACATAATATTATTTAGAAAAAACCACATTATTTCGTACAACAAACAGCTTGGTACAAGTCCAGTCGACATCGATATGGTATGACGTAGCTTTTTATAGTGTCTGACCATATATACAAAAACGCAGATTTTGCTAGTAAAGATACCTAAAGCGAATAAAGGATCATTAGGAGTGTAATAAGGTATTTATCGACATGGGCATAAATTAAATAAACAAGCGCACCGTAAAGCGCACAGTATACTTATATATTATAGTACAACGTGTTACAAAAAACCCCGTAACAAATATATTTAACAGAAAGGTCTACGTACCTATTTTACCTAATAATTGTCTACTTTAATAATTTTTACATTTTTCTTTCATACATTTTGTTGTTTTCCTTTTTTTGGGGTATGTTATACAGCGTTACTACGGTTCTTAAATATTGTTAATGGACTCGTTATAACGCCCTATTTAACCTCCTTTCGGCTGTACGGGTAGTTTTAACAACCCGTATAGTGTGCATAACAATTTCTAGACATGCAAAAATCTTTTATTGCTTTATTAAGTAATTTCAGTATGAAACTCAAAAATTCAGTATGAAACTGCCTCGAGACGGTTTGCACATGTTCCCGGTCTTCTCGAATACGCAACATTAAAGTCAAAACGGTAAACTTCAAAATTTAAATTAAACAGAATAATTAATGAATTCGGTCAGACACTATTGGCCACAGAATAAAATATGCCTTATTTAATACAGAACACTGATTCAGATTTGTGAATTACCTATCTATACATTTATTTGATTAAGTCAAAATAACACACGGGTATATTATTACAATAAAACATTAATATTTATGATTTTTTATGTGATTTCACAAACAACAATAACATTTAAGTATTATTTCCGAATAAAAAAAAACTTATTCTAATTAAATCCTTTCATAAAAGCAATTTTCTATTAAGATTATTATCTTTGCATAGGGAATTTACAATAAAATATGACAATTATCAATTTACACAATTCACAACAAATATTGTGCCTTTAATGTTTGAATACAATTATATTATTCTTGAACTTAATTAATATGAAAGTAAAATTAGTAACATGGTTTATTTTTTATAAATTTGTGTAGTTTAGTGTATAATATAAAAATTATAATCCCAGATTGTTTACCTACTTAAATTGTTCAAAACATAAAATTAGATATGTATAGTTTCTGACTACATAGATAACATTTAAAGTTTTTTTTTAATCTGCTATCGAAGTAACAACAAACATCTCCATCTATATACAATATTATAAAAATACTTTCACGTCAGACAATTTGTATAACATCGAAAATACATTTAAACTGTCAATTTTTCATGTGATCGTATAAAAGTACATAATAGCATTAGTGTAACTTTAGAATTCATCATTCGTCAGGTAAAAGTTATAGAAGACAGTCATTATTATTTACATATTCGTGAAAAAAGGAGAGTCGTGAACATCATCGTGGTTGGAGTTTATCGAAAAAGTTCTATTAATATACATATATCACACAAAATATTTCCATCACACGAAGTTTTACACATATAATCATGGGACACACTTATCAATAAATCTTATCGTGTAGTAACAACAAGTATATGAACCATATAAATTTCAATGTTATATCTTATACATACAGTCAGAAGTCCGACACACAATGTCGATTCATACCAGCTAGAGGACCAGCCCCTAAATTCATAAGAATACGAAGAAGTTTCCAAAGCGTCATTGTTGTAATACAATTCACTGGCGAGTCTTCGTCAATCGCCGCTAACTAATCTATGCTAGCTGTATCTAGAAAACGGAGAAAAGCGCGTCATTAACCTCGAGTACCCCACCGTATAACAACGGCCGCGCTTAGAGGAGGTACTCTCATTGGTCCGGCTTATCAAATGACGTATTCGGCGTACTTTCTACTTTTTTCAGTACTATTTTGAATGCAAAAGTGTGTTTTGGAGATACGGATGCTGGGCGAGGAGTTTGAGGTGAACGTGGTGGTGGCTCTGGTGGCATCTCAGATCGAGTCCTCGTACGTCGAGGTGGTGGTTGATTGTGAATCACTGGAGCTGATGCTGGCTCCTTTGGTCTCTGCGGAGACAGTCTATTTGGGGTCAAGCGACCGGGCGATGGCTCCGGAGTAACTGGTGGTAACATCAATGGTGGAAGATTAGCACACGGCGATCCACGTGAACCTCGGCGCTCCTTCAAACCCATAGGTGGCGGTGGAGACATAGGCACCTCATCATCCTCAGCTGCCGCAACTACGACCACTGGCTCAGTTCTCAGAAATGGAAGCTTGACTTCAAGCGTATCTGATGCAATGGACCTTCGAAAATAATTTAATCCATTTTCTATCTCAGCTAGCGCACGCCTTACAAATGGGAAACTCTCAGATATCTCTGAAGTGGACTTGCGGACTGGAAACTCGGTTTCGCTGTCACGTTTCCTCGGTCTACATCGCTCGAACGTTGGGTCTCCTGACGCTGCCACCGTTTCGGAGACTTGTCTTGTTAGAGCTGCGTGCTTTATAGAATCCGACTTTGACCGGGGCTCCCTCGTTTTCGGTGTCGGGGAACGGCGATCGCCGAACTTTTTACTAGCAGCACGTTTGATAGAGGAGAACAGTCCGAGTTTCTCCGGCGGCTTGTCCGTTGGGGGGGCAGGAATAGGTGCAACAGGAGCTGAGGAAGGGCCAGGGGTGGGTTCGGGTGGAGGACGGGGGAGGTTCCCCTCGCGTTAGTTGTGCCGAGAGTCTGACGACGGAACATCGCTCGAGCCGGTAGAGGAGAGGGTGGTGTTGGATCCGTAGGGGTCAAGTGAAGACTGCACGGACATAGAGCGGCCGGCACGTCGGACTCGCGCCGGGGAGAGTTTGCCTGGATCTACGCTGGCCGGGTCTGCCTGCAACAACAGCGGTTTCAGCGCTCTACTCAATGCAGTTCTACTAATTCCAACAAAAGTGAAAAGATAAATAAAAGATATATTAAAAGATTGACAGAATAAGGAAACACTATAATTATGACATCTAAATCCTAAAAAAATTATATCTTCAGGCTACTTGTTTCAACTTTGTACTACTGAGTACTATTGCATAATGAATCTACTTGGAAGCGTAGAATTAATTACCAAAAGTTTTGTCCTTTATGGTCCTAAAGGAAGAAGATTTATTAAGCTGCAGTGATGAATAACACAGTATTTGCCTCTATGTGGTTTAGGAAAAAAATATAGGATTTTACTAATACATTTAGACCCGCTCGTAATATCCTCTGCCTATTCCGTGGCAAGGTAGACACAGCTGGCCAATTTTGAAGAAATAATTAAAAAGATTTCGCAACAGCACCTGGTATGCGAGCGCGTTCATTATGATGGAGTAGGGCACAAGCCCGAGAGGGTGGACCTCCCTCATCAGCACGTTGGCCGGGATCTTGTGGAACTGGATGTACTCCAAGAAGTTGCCAATCACCTCCTTCAGGTTCATATTCTGGTTGGTATCGCAGTACTTTTTGCTCCACATCAGTGCGGCCTAGAAATGTTCAGAATGAAATATTAGGAATTTTACTTTTAGAGCTAAGTACTCTATGTTAGTTAATGTACTGCTTAAGCCGTAAGGGACTCATCGGTGTTCAGACTACTGGTTTTCTGTTATCGTAATAAGATGTCTAACATGTATATGGATCGCCTGGTAGTAAGCGGCAGCCGCAGCCTATAGATGCAACAAATACCAGTGGTTTATCTAGCATGCTCATTTGCCCAGTAATTTAATTGGCTACTAACCATTGAAAGCGGAACAAAATATTGTAATGATAAAGAAAGTGGTCCCAGCCGATTAAACGTACATATATTTTTATAATGTCATAAGACAGCATAATTAAGAATAATTATAAGACATCAACTAAGGAAAACACGATTATTTTCGAAGTATGAACAAGAAACCAATTATAAATAAAACTATAAATAAAAGGACTAATATCGATCTCTTATAGAAGTCGTGTTTCCATTTAAGAACCAAAATTTTAGAGTGATCGAGAAACAGTTTTTTTTGAAACAATTGGTTATTAATGATACCAGTCTATCCTTAGAATATCGGTATTGCCCAGAAATTGGATCACGGTGGTTTGATGGCAGTCACTTCGTATAAAAAATGATACTCAATCATAGCTGGGTAGATTGGAAGTCGACTGGTCGTGACTGAGAAAGAAAATTTATATTTATTTTGATACATTTGATTGGAAAATGGATTTATGATAATATCATATTTTTGGAGCTTCGAGTTCTGATTACTAAACCGACCAATATCAATCAAATCAGCCTATCGCAGTCCACTGCTGGACAGAAGCCTCTCCTAAATCGCGCCACAACACCCGGTTCTCCGCCTTCCACATCCAGTCTGACCCACCCGCCCTCTTGATATAGTCAGTCCTCCTGGCTGGTTACCACACTACGTTTGCTGATTCGTGGTCGGTAGCCGACCAATATACATACCTGGAATTTAGTGAACTCGTCGGCTCTTAGCTCGTCCCTCGCTAGTATTAGCCTGACGACGTGCTGAGGCAGCAGCGTGAACGATCCAAGGTTCAGCACTTCGTTGCCATGTTCATCTACGAACTCCAAAACCTGTAAATGAAAATAATTGTTTTATATTGATTGCTGACATTTACGCGAATGTTATACATTGAAATAAAACTACTTCTTACGAATTTTATCGCTTTATATTGATATTATTAATCCCGACGTTACGGACCCTTTACAGCGTCCATGGTCACGGGTAGACTGTCTACAGAATTTAATAGAATACAAAATAAGAACTCATGCACAACACCGCACTTACAGTAACTAGACCAATGAATGAGTCTGTATAACGAATTTGATCAATTTTATGAAAAGTTTTGCTATTTTATGGTTACCATCTCATTCAGCTTAGTGGTCGTAAGCGCGATTGTTACACGAGTGGTTCTGGCTTAAATTCCCAGTCAAGCAGTGTTTTTGCGTTTATCTATAAAATTCTCAGTGGCATTTCGGAGTTTAATTCATGCCCGGTTAATGACAACAGGCTCATCCTCTATTACATAGGACCTAATCATACAGGCGAACTGTAATACACTTTTGTCTAACCTTTCGGGGAATACAGGCGTGACGGTATGTTATGTTAACGCACGCATGAAATTTATACGTAGAACAACATTGTGCATAATGTGGTACTATTTTTTAAAAAGTACCCACCAGTTTGTTACACACTTTTAAAAACTACCCACCTTCTGTACCAGTGATTTGGTGCACTTATACTGGATGTATCTCTCAGCAGACGCAAGAAGGGCACACACTGTGTCCACGGTAATGCAGCATTGCACGAAACCGGCGCATGCGCGGCGAAGCTCGTCCAGTCCGTAGTAGTCGGCTGCGTTCATTACACCTGAAATGTTACAATACAACATTATTCATGTAAGATTCAAAAAGTTTTTATTTCAAATAAGTGTTTATGAAATGTTAGGACTGTAGTAAGGTTCCAAAAGGTTGATCCTATGGAGAAGAATCCAGCAAGAACAGACACTCTTTTAAAATAAGAGGTGAACTACATTCTTCACATTATTTTACTAATGATATTAATGATTTTAATGATGATATACTGGGATAAAGATTACTAAAATAAGGTTCCCAGCATCCGAAAACTCAACGACATTCCATATACAGATCATAGTTTGTTTTTAGAATGTCGTCAAGTATGAAAACACGTCATCATCATCTAATATATAAAATTCTCGTGTCACAGTTTTCGTTGCCATACTCCTCCGAAACGGCTTGACCGATTTAGATGAAATTTTTTGTGCTTATCGGGGAGGTCTGAGAATAGGCCAACATCTATTTTTCATACCCCTAAATTATTTTTTTTTATGGCAAAGCAACGTTTGCGGGGGCAGCTAGTAATATATATGAGACTAGGTTTAAACGTTTATATTACACATACTTGGAAACTAATAATCATAACATTTTACATATTATATCTTAATTCAATTACACTCATTTTCATTTTGAGAAGAAGAAACGCTTATATTAATCATATCGAGCGCCGCATAAAAACACTTCTTCTGGACCAATCATACTCTGAAATAGAACAATTCTTCCTAAAAATAATTAAATAAATGCAATAAACAAGCAATCACCTACTATCCTAGACACACACACACACACACACACAAATACATGTCATTATTATATTATTCCTTAGGACACATTTTAAGTTATAATCCTAGAATTTACCGATTTCAGTTTTTATTTTTGTTACACCAATTATTTCCATGTGTGATGGATTTTCAGACTGTCAACTTTTTGGTGCTCAAGATACAGGCTTAGCCTAGTTTGGGACCACTGGAAACTCTTATATATTGTAAAGTTTTATTTGGGAAATAAATTATTATTCACGTATTTATTTAATTTCTTATTTATATTATATTTTTAAATATTTTTACAAAAAAAGAAAACAAAAATATTTAAAAATATAAAAAAATAGTCAGACCACCGATATCGGGAACAGGGTCCAAGCTACCGGTGGTTAGGGCCCCAGAGACAGGAACCTCCTCACAATACGCGCCGTATCAAGGAGTACTGCCTTCTGAATCAGGCCCTTAACCCAGCCACCCAGCTCGAGCCTCCTGAGGTGTTGGTCGAGGCTCTTGGCGATAAGTCCATTGACCGTAAATTATTATTATTATTATAAACGAAACATTTATGTATAAGTCTTAAGCACCCGGTTTATTGAAAATTAAGTTGGAAACTTTGTTAATTAAACAAAGGAACCTCGTTTTCAAGTTAGCGAAGAATTCGCGTTAAGCTGCGCTGAAAATTGTTACAATATCTCTTTAAACATATTTTTCATCCTCAAGCGAGTTTATTAACGCTTCAAGTAATTTGAACCTTTTTAATTCAAGCTTAACAACATTGTTTGCTTGGAAAGTTGGGTGATTATTGATTCGAGTTGCTGGTGGAAAAGTGAGACAATTATTGGTATATATATGTTTACTAAATTAACTACCATAGCCTAATCTCATTATCTCTCATTCAGAGACGAGACCCGTGTCCAACAACGGAACAGAATATAGGTTATCTTTTTATATTTTTTTGGCATTTTCCATGCTAAGATTTTAAAGTTATTCAGCGAAGAAAAAAGTATAAGTATGGGTTGATGATATTTTCAATCTCCGCAAGCATTCCTAAATTTTTCTCTAGAACCTGCGAACCAAATTAATCGTTTCGGAAAAACGGCAAAAAACTCCATGGCATTTTAAATTACCGTTGTTTATGTTGTATACAATAATACTAATTGTATGCTTACACAAGTGAACAATTTAGGAATGCTTTTCTTCTGTATAATGTTATTTTCTATATTTCATAAGTGCCTGTACATGATTTATGTGAACACATACATAACATACTATGACGCCTGTATTCTCCTAAGGGTTACGCAGTGGTATACTTATAATAATAATAAACGTTTATTCATCCAAACCACATACAAATTTATACACTTTTAGCTATACCATACTAGTTTCTTTGTATATAAAAGTACGGTTATGTTATAGTATAAGGTTTAAAGTATTTGTGATCAATTCTGCAAAACTGTATAAGACTGATTGTTACCTCCATTTATGCTTATGTACACCTATAGAGCACCGGTATGTTTAGGTCCCATGTAATATTTTAGTTTAAAGGAATACTAGTTGATGTCTGCGGTTTCACTCGTATATCAAAGAACTTTGTTTGAAACAAAACGTAGCTTGTGGCTTCCCCAAAGCCCAAAGTCTAAGCTATCTGTGTACCAAATTGCATCAAAATTGATTCCGCGGTTTAGGCGAGAAAGCGTAAACATAGTATGTATAAAACTTTTTTAATTTTAATTAGATGGAGTATTGATCATATCCTGAAAACAAAATAGTTTACAATCAAAGAGATTTCAAGGAGTTATATATACAGCGGATATAGTTTTTTTTATACATATTGATCCTGATTTGAATTCTTTATGTGTCAGGCCTATAAGCGTTAATAATTGTGACTCAACTCTCTAGCTAGACCTATAGCTTATCAGGCAATTGAAGAATGTTAATAATATTTTTTTCTTTTGAGAAATAAAGATCTTTAACCGTAACCGTAATTTTATGTTAATATCATATTACATAATACTAGGATTACATATTAGAGTATATCATACATAATTAATAACAGAATAACTGAACAATCGTTATCCTTTATAATCCACGGTACAATATTCATACGGGGATTAATTTGAATATCAAGTACTGACCTTTTCCAGTTAATAAATAGATAATATCCGAACAACAGCTGATAAAGGTAAAATTTATCGTGTCCATGATTGCTTTCAGTGATTTTGTAGGAATACTTGTTATTTACGACGTTTCCATGGTTACAACCTTGGCTTCGAGTATCAGGCGACAGTACGCGTGGATAGAATGTTATTAACGCAATCACGATTTTGATTATGTACGTTATATGTTTAAGCATACAACCCACCTGATGGTAAGCCATACACTGCAAATTGAAGAATATATGGGAAATAATTTAGTTTTGTTAGTGTGTTTCTATATTTTTTTTATATACCACTAAGATGGCATATGTATAAGCATACGGCCAACCTGATGGTAAGCGGTTACCGTAGCCTATAGACGCTTGTAACACACAGAGGTATCACTTGCGCGTTGCCGACCCTGTAAAACGAAAGAGGAATAGTTGGGTTGGCAGTATAAGGGTCAAAGTCTGTCACTGCCAGCACAACGTTTTCTCGTGGAGCACTGCTAACCTTGCTCACCGTTGGCAACACAACACAGCTCAAGGCGGTGTTATTTCACTTGGATTTTGTGCAAGGAAAGAAAGAAAGAAAGAAATCTGAATAGGTGGTTCAAAACCACGATCCATTATAACAAAATAAAAAATAGTTCTACCTCATTAGTCTAGTGGTCCTGAGCGCGACTGCTACGCTAGAGGTCCTGGGTTCGATCCCCGGGTCGAGTAAAGTGTTATTGGGTTTTTCTATGAAATTCTCAGTAGCAGCTCGGAGTCTTGATTAATTGTGCCCGGTTAATGGCAATAGGCTCGCCCCCTATTACATGGGACCTAAACATACCGGCGAAATGTGGGCGTACATTAGTACACCTCTGCCTAACCCTTCGGGGAATACAGGCATGATGGTATGTGTTTTAAAAATAGTTATATCTCTTGAACTACGTTATTAGTCTAGTTGTCCTAAGCGGGACTGCTACACATAATATTACACACATAACATTCTAATCGAGCAGTGTTATTGAAATTTTCTATGAAATTCTCAATAGCAGCTCGGAGTTTTGATTTGTGTCCGGTTTTTGGCCATAAGCTCGTCCCCTATTACATGGCGATATACCGGTGAACTGTGGGTGTACATTGGTACCTACACTTCTGTCTATCAGATTTATTTTTAATTAGGGTTTAGCTTAGACTTGGCTAAAACCATGTTTTGTAACTGAAAACAACGAGGTTTAAGGTTTTACTGAATACGCATAAAATTACTAGGAGTTTGCTCATCAGCAGTTCATTAAGTATCTATATTATTGTATTTTGATTACAAATTAGCTATTAACCGTCGGATGTTGTCAAAAACAGAACCTTACGTAATTCTCTTGTTGCTCGTTACGACACGCACGTATTGGATGGCTTTTTTCATGGACGAAACAATCTCAATTTTGTGAACAATTTGTTTTGACATCAATTACATCGGTTGCTATTATTTGTTCTTCTTTCTAACATGATAAGATTTCCTCGTTAGTCTTGTGGTCCGAAGCGTGACTGCTACGCTAGAGGTCCTGAGTTCGAATCCCAGGTCGATCAGCGTTATTGGGTTTTTCTATGAATAACAAATAAAAATAATAAATGCGAAAATACCTCTGTCTGTAGCTGTACGCTTTTAAGCCTAAACCACTGAACCGATTTTGATAAAATTTGGTACAGAGATAGATTAGATCTTGGAGGTAGATATAGGCTACCTTTTGTTTCAAAAAACCTATTGGGATGCACGTGAAACCGCGGTAACAGTTAGTTCTAGATAAATGATGACTTATCACGGTCCAGAATAAAGATTATATTGTATAACACTGATTGTCCTGGGAGTCGAACACAAGATCTCCAACGTACTCAAAGAAAATAATCGATACTGGGTAAGAAAAATGACCTTTACATTTAACTTTACAAAGTATGGCTTTTATCTTAAAATACATCACATATAAAGCAATCACTATTATGTGTATTCAAATGAGCGGATACCATTTGTTCATTTCCATAACCATTAAATTCGGGAGCTGTCATTCTTAACCGTGACACAGAAATCGTTAACATTCGATCACGTTATTCATTACTTCTGGAAGATTCCATATAATAAATGACGAGATAGAAGGACAATATTGCTGTTCTACATAGATTCCAATTCAATATTGGTAAAAGAACTTGGTTTTTTTTTATTCCACTGTGGCGGCAAGCAAGCATACAGCCCACCTCATGGTAAGCGGTTACCATAGCGTACAGACACTTGCAACACTAGGAATATCACTTGGGCGTTGCCGACCCTGTAAAACGAAAGGGATAGTTGGGTTGGTGGATTTTTTCTTTTACTATAGGTTTTGTGAATTGTCATGCATTGTCATTTCAGAAGGCAGTCATGAATGTTTTCCGAAATATATGTATTTTGCGGTTATGAACTAAAAATATTTCAGATTCAAACTCGAGACCTTTGACTTGACAATCCAATAATCATATCAGTAGGCTGCAATGAATCAATATGGACACTAAAATGCTCTATAGAATATAGAATTTAGTCTCTAACATTCTATAAATAGGACGTCATTACTGCACCTAAAGCTTTTAACGCTCACCAACAGCTTTTAATCTACTTACACTCTGTACTCAAATGCAACTATGTATAATAGAATTTCTCACATAACTTATATATAAATCGATTGTGTTCTGTCTCATAATGAATCGAATTTATGGGGAATGTATGGTGTAATAGAATTTATCATCGGTAGCGGTAGTACGGACTGAATTTACATTGATAAGAGGGCTGTCACATGTACTGGTTGAAAGGTAATATGAAGCTGCTATGAAATTGCCAAAACATACTTGATTGCATATTGAATAGAGAATACCATATGTGATTCACAACATCAATTTTAGAGAATACCATATGTGATTTTGTGCCTATTGAATGTCATCATAATTAATCAATTGTAGAATTATATGAGAAGTTTTTTAAATAAAAGGGCGGCTTAAATCCCATTTTCAACAATTACTTCAAAAACTATTCAAAGCTTCATCAAAAGATTTCTTATTAGCTCAATTACTAGTAAGCAGGCAGCAGAAAGTCATGGCCATGACTTCAGGGCAGGTGAAGGCAAGTGCGGGTTTTAAGTCGGTATGAGACCGACATACCCTGCCGCCATAAACTTATCATAAGGTAATCTTTTCTCCTTCGTTTGTATCGGCGTAAACTACACAATAATATCCCGCGATACTTACAAAAATAGCCATGTGGCACGTTGTATGTAAGGGTGACTGTCCAGGGTGTGAATAATCATCTTTATGTCGTCCCTTTTAGAGACTCTGACCTACATCCATGTCATTATTACTAATTGAATGGCTTGGGTTGACTATGACTATCTTTCATTATAATATTAAATTTTAAATGACTTTATCGGTTACAAAGTTTTGAAATCTCCCAAAATAGAAATAAGTTTATTAAGAACACGTCAATACTTGACGTCTATTGTCTATTCTGTTTAAAACCTATTGTAAGATCTCTTTAATATTGCTCGAATTTTTATAAATGAGTTAAGTACTTTGATTGACATGGGACATAAAGTTTTGCACGAGAATAGGTACGTGAGGACCCTAGTCTTTAACATGATAATGACCGAAGCTATTACGCAGTTAAATTGGATTTCGATCAATGTAAACAAGTTGGTTAAGAGACTGAGAGTAATTTATGCATGCTTTTTTTGTTTGATAATCATAATTTAGCTGATTAGACACCGCTTAATACTGCTCTCATCTCAGACTTAGAAGTCCAGTTCCTAAATAAAAAGCAACACTTCTTCGAATAAACCCTTGAATTGAATTAGGTGTACAGATTCTACAGAAATGAAAGTATCGGGTCGAGTAGAAATTGGTATTCTGCGTTGAAAACTAATAAAAATTCAATTTACGGCTACGGTAAACTTGATTTCATTTCAGCCCTCGATTTTTCGATTCGTAATAAATCCCACTCGGCCACGCTCCACTTCACTCATTGTAGTAAAATCGGAAATTGAATCGAGTTCTCGTTTTTTTGTTTCTAGTTAAATGGACGTACAAAATCTCTTTTCATATCTAGTTAATGAAATCCCTATTACTTATAATAACTTCAGTAATTAGTTTGTTTAATTTTAATGAAATGAATTTCAATACACCATAATATATAAAGTATAAATGAACAAAACCAAAACACGTTTGAAATGTATCCTACAAAAGACCTTCAAAGAATTTCTTTGAAATATCGTATTTTATAATTTTCGCTACTACAAAATATAATTAATATTCTCATTAATACACATTCAACAATCAGTTTCCTTCTACGAAAACCTTATTAATTTAATGAATAACAGACTGAAAATTTAAAATATAGACATCGCTTTTAGGAATACGGATCGATCGACGTTCAAGAGATATTATTATAAAATCTCTTCTTCTTTACAGCCTTTGATCACTGTTCAAATATTTTATCACACTTTTCCATCTCCCAATATTTACCAACAGCTTAAACAAATTTGAATTTCTGTATAGGGTAGTGTTGTTCAAACACTTACCAAGTAATGTTCTGGGTTGCAGAGTCACGCATCCAGTGTGAATGTATTCAATCAGTTGACGAAAGACGTCGGGCTCAAATTCTTCAATGATCAGTGTCTGATGCTGTTGCGAAGATGGCTGTCAATAAAAAATACTTTTTTAACCAGATATGTTGGGGCCAGCAATGCTCCGTATTAAATTTGTATAAGATACAACCAAAGAATCAAACTCTTGTTTATGTAGATAGTTTGCTGATTTATCTCCTCAAAAATATCATTTTGCATTATGCACAAACATTTGTATCGTAAATCTAAAACCAATTTAATACGGGACATTGCCGAATGCACTAAATTTTATCGTAAATTTTACGCTGATCAAGTTATTTACAGTGACTATACAGTGCTCTTATTCACAACTTAAAATTGAGTGCCTTATAAAATCATTCATGAACTGAACTGAAAGCAATTTAAAAGGCACAAGAGATCGTGTTTTGCATAATTGAATACGCGTTAAATTTTCAATATCCTTTCAATCTTGTGATTTCAGTGGAAATATTGTGAACGAACACTTTCACCTGAAGTAATGATATTCATAAAGATCAATAAGAATAAAATAATACGACACCAAAAAATATACAAAATTGATGTTGTGGGTAGGAAAATGAATACATCAAACATGCTTTACATACTACAATTAGTACATAGGTGGAATTAAAAGTAAAAATGAAACAACATCAATTCACTCACCTGGTTAAATGTAACAAGAAAAAATTAACAATACCATGCAACACAACAATTGTGACGCAATAACCTAGTGTAATAAAATTGTTATTGAAAAAGATTCCAATTGGATTAGACGAATCCAGGCCTATCTACATTGTGTTGAAAAGTGAAAATTTACAATATGAACACCGATTACTCAAACCGATAAAAGTGAGTCCCCTAAACACCGTTAATTTTGTTTTTACCTCTTGTATTGGTGCCAATTGCTGCGCGAAAGTCGATCTCTGTAGCGAACACAGTAAAAAGTAAACGTTAACATTTAAATTTATCCACGCTATAACTCTTCAGTTTGGAGAAAAATATTCCCCTTAAAAGTATTTCTCTGTCGCGTATTGCAAGGGATTTTATCCTTTGACAAAAGTTTTCCGCATTCATGCATTCATTATATGTATATTATGAATTTAGTCTGGCTTGCGTAATGAGAGCGAATCCTTTGAATAGAGTTGACATAATTATGTATGTTGTTCACAGCGTAGGTATTGAGATATGGGTTGGATAATTAAACGATATTACTGCTGCAAGGTCTCTTTGTGCATGTTGGGAAATCGTCATTGCAATAAGAACGTATTTTAATGAGAGGAAGCTTTGTAGATTTCTGAGATTTTCTCAATTAACATAACATCAAAATGTGCGATTCGGGTAATATGTAGACTAGTACAATAAGTTGCATTCATCTGCTGTTTGTATTATTTTGACTTTGAAGTTTTTATTTAACAATAACAAAGGTTAGACAACAAAGAAAACATATGCAACTCTTTGAACTCAACATCAATTAATGTAAGGGATTTTTATAACAACTTAGGAATTGAAGGCCATTAACAATAATGATATTGTGTTATAGGTAGCCATTAAAGGAGGGCCAACATTTAACATTCTCTTGCAGTCCAACACGTTGTCAATAAACATTTATGGCATAATCGATTTTACCTGCTGTGCGGCGTTTTGAAGATTGAGCAGAGGCTCTGAAGATCTTTTTAGGAACAATCGTAGCTTGTTCTCTCTAGGTGCGGGTTCCTTCTTGCGTTGAGGGCTTGGAGCTTGATAGAGCATCTTTTGAAATACTCTGTAACAAAAGATAATTATTGTAAAAATTGGATTAGCAATACAAAGTAGATATGACTTAAGAAACAGAAATGGGCCTAAGATATATCCTTGTGGTATTCTTATTATAGCTCAGTGGAAATGACTCCAAATTACAAGGCGCTTTGATTTGTGTTCATTTGATTTATATTGGTTATGTAATAAATCAATAATCTTCAGAATATATAAGCCTACAAACTTGAAATTTGACATTTGAAAATTATGGAAGATTTCTACGGGATTAAGTAAAACTAGTTAACTATATCTAGAGTAACATATATAAAATACCTAAGGGACTCGTAGCTAAGTTATAACTGCGCTAATAAACAGATCTAAAAAGGTGAAGTTGCACTAATCGGGGTCAGTCTGTGGATGGGTGACCATTCGTACGGAGAGCACGTAAAACCGTCGGTCTCGGTTATCATACGAACATCTATGACAATCCTTAATGGTAGTCAGAAGCTCCAAAAACCCTGACAACCAGTCTATCTTCAGGATATCGGTATTGCCCAGAAATTGGCGTGTGGAGGTCTGATGGCAGTCGCTTTGTATAAAATACTGATATTCAGCCGCATCTGGTTAGACTGGAAGCCTACCCATTATAGTTGGGAAAAGCATAAAATACCTATGTATTATATTTAATACAAGATAAAATCAATGTTATTAAACTTCACACGTACTATACTAGACTACTTGACGTACCATACTACACTATAACTAGAAATAGTATTTATTTTGTCTTGTTATTAACAGACATTATTAACTTGAGTCATGTGAACAATTTGTTAGTCTGTCACATTATTTACGAGTATGAAAACTTTACCAATGTTTCGCTAGATATGCAAAGTGTCCACAGAGTAACGTAGTGATAAAGGAACGTGGGTTAACAACAACGACAGTTATGCGAGGAACTTCTTTTTGAAGCATTCATAAACGAAATGGTTTTTTTTTATCAACATTTTAATAAAGACTTTTTATACGTAGTAAAGTTTCAGATATATTTATTGTTAATTTTATTTCAATCACATGAAAAAGATGACTCGAAAACGTTCTTGTGGGTGAGTGGTGTTTGGTAATGGTAATGGTTATCAAAGTGGATTTACTATCATAAGTGGCAAGTAATGAGAACAGTAGTAAGCAGTCATAATTTTGGAATAACTACGCAATATTCCTAATACTAAAAGCTATAATGAACTTCCTATAGCAAAAAAAAAAATATGTTCTAATCAGCGCAGTTGAGGTTTCATTTTCCACTTCGTCTGATTATTAAATATCTTCCCTAACTTATTACAATACAGATGAAATGAATAGTAAACTGACAAAACGTTCCGATAAATAAGTTTCGATAAAGTCCCGTATTTTTTTTAAATCGAAAGTTTATTTTTGAATTCTCTCATAGGATCGATTGTAAGTTTAAATTGTTAGTGTTAATATTAACAAACCTGCTCCTTGCAGCTAGTACAGCTTTAACAGCACATACTGGCTCCCTGGTATCGCCGACCAGGAACGTGACGTCACACAGCTCAGGCATGGAGGCGAGGAACTTCATGTCCTCAGCCAGCCCTGACTTGTTCTCGAAAGTGCTGAGGTCGGGCTCGGCCTCCATTGCCGCTAGCGCCCCGCTTCGCATTGACGACTGCACAAAAAGAAATATTATAGCCTATTAGTACCAATTATTTCTTAGAAGCTTGGTAAAAACCATCGCTCATGTAGCTATAATATATATTGTTTTACTTCAACTAGAACAGTAATAATTCAATCAATATTCTTGAACTATTTTACACGGCACCATCTAGTCCCAAACTAGCAGATGTTGTACTATGGGTACCTAGTAGACAACTTGTATACTTTTTTTTTTGTAAATTATAATTGTTATGATACTGTATTTTATCGTATAAGCGGGAGTCACTGGTATCCTGAAATAGTTTTCCTGACTTTGGTTAGGCACCAATCTCCTCCTACAAATAAACATTGTCGTGTTACTTGTGGAAGTATTTTTTTTTTCATATTTAGCACTAGGTGAAGAGTTTTTGAAGGGCGTCCGGGTCAGGTTTCAGCCCAGGAATAAATCACAATGTTTCAGTTTTTCCTCCGCATCGTCTAGATAGCCACTTCGCTATAAATCTACAATAATCTTATAAAGTTAATTGTATGTTTTGTAACGAATAGCTTAAAAAACTAATGGGCCGATATCCAAGATTCTTTTACAATTAGAATGCTACATTATCCTTGAGTAACCTATGCTATATTTATGAATAATATAATTACGTATGTTATTGCGTAGTAAGGGGCGTTAGTACCTAAATATATTAACCTAAGTTTGTATAGGGTGTGTGATGTAAGCCACCACGAACGCCATAAAGTTGATGTTGCGGCGCGACTTTGAGCAATGTATGTTATAGATTGATAATAATTATAATATATTGGCATAATATAAAGTAAAAATACATCACAGATACATGACATGTGACGGGATCAAATGAGTTTTCTCGTTTTCTGATTCAAAACTGTATCACGACTAGTTCAATATATTATAAATGATATTGTCATTCTTCATTCTCCTATTTATGTATGTCGGTTAAATATTTAAGTACTTTCTTTTATGCCAACCACTCTTATCAACTTTTTTTTTAAAATGATATTATCGCCTTATGGCTTTTGTAGGGAATGTTTTTGTTATTATAGTGCTATGATTAATTAGTATCTAGACCTAACCTTTATAATGTGTTGTAAATACAAAAACCTAATCACAAAATATCAGAAAACTAGTAAGTTCCCAAAAATTTCCAAAATTTTTTTTTGGTATGGTCCTCGGGCTTAGGTTTTAGAGTAGAAAAAAATTTGGGGATTTCCCAAGTGATTAGGGAATAACTAAGTCGTGAGTAGCAAAGCAGGATACAGCTAGTCTTTTTTAAAATAGGTTTTAATGTTCAATTAAGTATTGTTCATTTGCAATAACAAACATCAGAAACAAATTCAATCCTTTGAGAATTGTTAGATAATGTAATCCTAGACGAGTTAATACTAAAAGCTTTCAAAGAGCTAAAAGGCAGTTAGGATATTTAGTAATTACCGGAGATTTCCGGATTAACCCATCAAATGTAGATCAAAACAGAAACTAACGGCAGCAGGAGATTAACGTCAGCATCGGATTAATTAGCATTTACCTGGGAATGTTCAAGAAAAAAAGAAAAAGAAAAGCAAGACTTAGTAGGTATTACCTACCTCTTCTGTTTTTTAAGTGAGTTAAAAAATCTTAAATCGCTGAAGAATGGTTACGTTTTAGCGGCCATAAGCTGACGCAATCATAATCATTATAGTCTCTATAATCTACATAAAAAAATATTATTAGGCTGACTTTTAAATATTATGAAATAATTTCAGCGAGTCAATGAGTTGTACAGATTATAAAAAACTAAAGGCTGAGAGCAAAAAGTTTGTTAAGAAATAAGTTTGATTCCGAATTCTTTATGCAGCTCAATTTTAAACAACTTCCGATTCGAATAACAAACAGTAATATTTCAAAAGTGATATAAGAATAAAATCATCTAAAAATAGACAGTAATACCTTATAAAAGTCACGTTCCATGTACGAAATATGACACAAATAATGCTCGAGATTTGATAAATTGCAAAACACGAGAGGTAACAATCATTACCCATAAATGAATCGCAAGATGGCGAATTTTTTCCGCCTCACATTTCCTACGTGAAATTTATTGGCCCTCAAATTATATGGCTTTTGGATATTACGAGCACATTATTAAAATATCTATAGCAATGTTTATAGGATTATTTTTACGACTTTACCTCTCCATGTTTAAGTTATAGATGCAGGGAAACGATGTGGAAAAAGCATTCTTATTATTTTTTACAACTATATAGCTAAAGTTTTGAACTTGAATACTAAATACAATATAATATAATAAACTTTTCTTTAAAAAAAGCAGTACTTTTAGTTATATACTGACTGTCTGTCATATTTTATTATATATGTTTGTATGTAAATATAGAACAAAAATAGGTACATACATAAATTATTTAAATTAAAATGTAGATATTAGGCGGAGACATAAATAAATGTAGCATATATCATATAACAGTCTGAACTGCATGAGTCCAAAATATCTGAAATCATTTTTTATTATTTTATACCATCAAAAGAGTGCCCAGTAAGCTTAAAGATTATTAGAGTGAAGCCCAACAATGCAAGGCAAAAGCTTTGAATGACATCACCACAGTAATATGGGCAACACTGTGAAGCGTGATAAGAGATAGAGAAAACATAACCACCTTATATACATATTATAAAAGGAGATTATAGTTTAAATGGTGTACTAAAATATAATACATAATGTAGAATTGGTAATACAAATTAATGATTTTATTGTATATTTGAAAGGCGAAGGAAATAACGTATTCAATTGTCGTTATAACATTTGAAGGCTGAAGCGTACATTAATTGTATTAATTTTGTGTGTACATTCATTGTGGTAAACATGCCACCTAATTAATTGTCCATAGTACCTTAAACTCTTATCTCCGACTAGGGCGAAATCTATATATCAAAACTTCATACCAAAAAAGTAACTGAAATTTGAATAAATTTCCCAAAATAAAAAATCAATCAAGATTGAATTAAATTGAAATAAGTTTCTAAATATAAATCTGAGGTAGGTATCTCGATAAGTAAAGACTCTTCGATCAACTTGAAATTCAATTCATTGGGTTTGAAACAAGTCTTGACAATACTTTGACGATCTTGTCCGTCGTCTTGTATGAGAAATTCGAGGTGTAGATCGCTAAGTGTTTGATCTTACTCATAGGTATGTGAAAGGGTCCCTAAAAGCCTTTGAAGTGTTATTGCTTGGGCTAATAATAAATTGTACTTAAAGTTAGGACAACGCTGCAAGAAAAGATTTTGGCAAAATGATAACATACAACACCACTGCATATAAAGAAATTAAAACCATTAAAAACGAAACAAAAGCAAATACTACTGTGCTGATGACAAAATCCAAAACTACTTTTTTATTGAACATTACTTACTTCATCCAAACTGAAGTGTCTAGTGATAGTGATATCCATTTTGCAATCGAAATAGTTGCAGATATATTAAATTAAATCAAAATTGTTTGGCAGATTCGGTAGCAACAACCGGTGCGCGCGGCGTATGAACGGCGACTAACGGAAAATAGGAAATGGAAGTGACGCGTGCTTTCACGCAGAATAAAAGGTTTGTGGTCCAAGTTAAAATGATTTCATAATAAAATTGCATCATGTTTTGTAATAAGGTAAAACGTCAATATTGCGTTTTTACAGGGATTTTTCCTCATTCTGCCATAGATGGGATGGGATGGGATGAGAATCCCCACAATTACATTGTTTTCATTGATTACAGCAGTGATCACCTAGTGATATGACCACTGGACTGCCAAGTCAAAGGTCTGGAGTTTGTTTTTTCTAAATTACGTGCATAGTCATCACTCGCTTAACGGTAAAGGAAAACATCGTGAGGAAACCTGCCTGCATTTTTTTCGACGGTGTGTAAAGTCTGCTAACCCGCATTAGGCCAGCAGACCCGTGCCCAGCAGTAGAACAGTGGGCTGATGATGATGACAGTGTTTTCGTCATTGTGTTATCATCATTGGGTAGAGCTTAACTATTTTAAACTCTTTGAATTATAACAAGATCATCAATATATTCGAGAACCAATGAGAAGTAGTTATGCAGATTGCGGTGAGTTAGATTAGAAATGCTACGCTGCAATTAAAATAGGGGTTAGAAGTAGAAATTAAATTAACATACAAAAACTTTCTGCTGGTAAACATTTAAAAAAAAGTTTACATATTCCTTGCTGAATATCTGATATTAAAATTTCAAAAGTATAATAATATTGTTATACATTATAATCATTGACGGTAATGACACATAACTTTAAACAACACAACGCCTTTGATTGAAATGATTCAAAATCAAATCAATATAGTCCTTTTTCCAAACATTAAAAACATACCATCACATCTGTATTAACTGAAGGGTTAGGCAGAGGTGTCCACGTCCACAGTTTGCCGATATGTTTAGGTCCCATCAAACAGAGGGCGAGCCTATTGCCATTAAACGGGCAGAAATCTGCTACTACTATGCTAATATACAGTTAGGCTTTTTTTAGTGCAGAATACGGATGGATCCTTGCTTACTATGTCTTATAGTCACGGCTATTTGTGATATACTCTACGTCGAAATCATAGCCTACTAGCTATATATCACATGATTTAGCTGTCTCTGCTAATATTTTGCTAAATAAGTTAAAAATCGATGCCCTATTCGGCTGACCGTAGCTATATTTTTTATGATAATGGAAACGCTTCGAGTTCCTCGGCGACACATACACCCGATTCTTACGGTCTTCGGATAACTTGAGACTCAAGATGCCAATGCACTCCATAATGTTTTTCGGCGCCCATTGTATGTCTGTTGTATTTGTGTCCTGATATATTGTATTTTTTATCGGTGTGTGTAAGTATTTAAATATAAATAAATAAATGGTATAAAAAAGAGTTTTAGGATTCGAATTACTCATACCGTGAGGCAACCACGACTAACTCACGTAGAAGTTTATTATTATCTCTCATTTTTTAAGCCAATTCATTCACCTTGTTGTATTTATAATAATCTAAGCCCCTCCGTCGATATGTAATAAGTACTACCTCTTGTCCGCGCTCTCATTCACACCCCAAATGACTTTTAGGTACAAAAGCCTATGTCCTTTTCAAGGTCCAATCTTTGTCTATACGAAAATTCATAAAAATTTAAATATCAATTTATAGAAATAAATATAATTTAATAATTATACAGGAAGGTACCTACATCATAAATACAGTATCACTTAACTATATCTGTCGAAAACATATTTTGTTAAAGAAGTAGGTACACTAGCGACAATCAAATACCAATTACAAGTAAGGCATACAAAGAAAAAGCACCTAACAAGAGATTACTGTTTCTTTAGCGAAGGAAGTAGTAACGGAAATTTCTTCAAAGAAAATGGAATGTCGTGCCTCGCATCTTTGAAGTTTATTTCTTTGACTTTTCTTAGCTTGATTACAAAGAAGTTCTTTGCTACTATATTTTCTGCTCTGTAAATTCTTTAATAAAGTGTGGACTTCCGAGAACGCTGGCATAGAAATATTGGTTTTTGATTGGATATAAATATTGATTTTTCGTTTTACTTGGTCTTTAGTGAATTCTTAGCAAGAATATTTCTCTTTCAAATATAGGTATTTAATTTTATACACTATGCCAATATTAGTTGGAAAATTTTCACAAAAGATGGAATAGAATGGGTCACAGAAGACCCAACTGGTGAAGATATTTCATGATTCTTGCGGTTTCTAAATTTAACTAGTCTTCTACAAGACACAATGTGGTTTGGCTGTAAGTAAGAAATATTGTTATGACTATTGGAAAACCTAAATAAATTAAAAAATGTCTATCTGATACATCAGTTGATGCGCAAGAACCTTTTAGAAGCAGATAAATTAGGCCATAGATCATAACGTAGGTCTAAAGTTAATAAGCAGATTTCACGTAGAAATTTTGCCCTGTAGAGTCAACAATATAAATAAATTACAACAAAATTAACTTTCTCTAAATGTAGATCAAATGCGTTTTATGTTAGTTTTCCTCGGAACCGGATTTATTTCCTTGAAATGTTTGTGCAGAACAAACAGCAATTTAATTTTACAATGTAGGAAACGTTTTAAATGTAAATGAATATTTGTGTAGCAGTAGTCATAAAGATTTCCTAATCAAGAGAGAAATTAATATTTTTGTATTCGATGAAGTCTTGATATTGTATTTAGAATAGAATTATGATTGTTATCAATGGGTCGTTGATAAATTAGCGATTCATAAAATGATAGTGGCGAGCAACGTTGATGGTAAGCAGTGATAGTATAATGTTATGACTATTGGACTGCCAAGTCAAAGGTCTCAAGTTCGAATCGAAGGCACGCACCTTGGAGTTGGCGAATTCATGTTCAATTAATTATCACTCTTTAAAACCGTAAAGGAAAATAATCATGAGGAAACCTGCATGTCTAGTGAGAGATTTTCGAAGAAGAAGAAGAAGAGGCACTATGAGAAGAAGATTATCATTGTACTAGTTTCTATGACATAGTCCTTCGGAAGTTGGATTATTTTGGTTTTCATTCATTTCATCACGCCACAGTTATAGTATACCCATAAATTTGAATAATGTAAATATTTGATAATGTTGCGATATTAGGTCCTATGTAATAGCGCCCTATTTATTACCCATTTATACGACACGGAAAGCCACATTTCTTAGATGATAGCGTTTAAAATCGTCATGGTCAAGTAACCAGGTTGGATTGATATCGCATATAGGAGACGAGCCTATCAATTTTTCACAAAATCTCAGCAAGTCTAAATCATTTTTAACCGCGGCACTTAACTGTCCTGCACTTCTGATTAATACACCGTTTACGTCACTATCGATGACGTAGATGCGTCTGATGGCGTCTGATCTATTACTCTGACATTATTGTCCTGTGTGAATAATCCCTACTTTTCTACTACTATTATAAACCCGAAAGTAACTTTGTCTATCTGTTGCACTTTCACGCCTAAACTGCTATACCAATTTTCATGAAACTTGGTACAGAGTTAGTTTAGATCTTGGAGAAGGATTGGATTGGAGTGGATTTTGTATCAAAACGCCCTTTGGGATAAGGTTACGGCAACAGCTATATTAAAATAAATAGCTTCGTTTTGCTCGTTTCCAATGTCCCTTGTTCTATTTGTAAACGAGCCATCGATCACGGTACTTTTCAATGAAAATTGATGAATGCGTTCCTATTACTCATTGTGTCGAGAGCTCTTGGCAAATCTGTTTTAGGGATGACAAGAGAATTCTTTAGTTGAACATTGTGTTCTATCCATCATTCCGATTACTTTCTCAAAAGGTTTAGGCCGAAATGTAGTATTTTTGGCACTTCAGCCGGTGAACAATTTATAAATAATAATTGTTTGTTTATTACAAGTGTTATTAATATCTACCAACAATTTACAAAAAAAAAAAAACCTTTAAAAATCTTAAAATTCTCATCAACGATTCGTCGATTATTCAATCGCGAATACTTAAGTTCTTTGGCCATGTCTCTGGAAATGGGGGCTCTATGAATGAAGATCTAGTGGTAATAATGTTCTGATTATAATGTATTATTTCTGTGGATTCTACAGGGTGTTACCCGTAAAGCCGAAAAGAGATCAACTAGGGCCTTATAACGAGTCCATTCACAATATTTAAGAACCATAGTAAAGCTATATAACATAGGTACCCCAAAAAAAGGAAAACAACAATATTTATGAATGAAAAATAGAAAAACTATTAAAGTAGGCAATTATTAGGTAAAATAGGTACGTAGGCCTTTCTGTTAATAATCTGGTTCCCTGACATGACAGCTTACTAGGGTTGACCAAATTTTTGGCTTTCATAATTAATTATATTTTTTACCGGGTATTTTTTAACACGTTGTATATTGGACTGACCTTAAACAGAAAAAAATACAGCAGGTATGGCCCAAAGGCGTCATTGCTTCGTGAAGTTAAAACCTCAGTAAAACTGAGACCAATAAAGACCACTGATCGATCTTTAGGCTTTTTAAACTGTAGGTATTTTGAGCAAATAACTAACTGATATTAGGTTAAATGATAAATGCGCATACGTAATAGAAAAAAATAGTTCTTACTGACTCACTCTAATTATGGCTTAATATGAATGAAGGAAAAATAAGTTTAGTTAATAAGTAATTTATGTTATTTAAATCATGGTTCCAATGCCCACAAAGTTAACTTTTATTAAAATTATTTAAATGGAACAATTAAACATAACATTATTATAATGCCGAATAATTACATAAATAAACATATTATGGATTAATTTAATATAAATTATGTGAACATAATAATTATGTTTAATTATTCCATTGAATCATTTTATTGCTTAACAATATAATACAATTCACAATTTGTTTCTGTTATTATCGTGGTAACTTAACTATCTTTTTCCAATAATTATTTAATTATAAGGTATTTTGCAGCGAAATAATTAATTTATCAAAGTGATTTAGGTGCAGCGTAGGTAGTTAATTTATGTACAGTATGGTTAGCGTGTGTCAGTATGTGGGACACGAGCACCGACCCGTAAGGGTTGGCAACGTACCTAATAGTCAATATTGATTTTGTGAGAATTTACGCCAATTAACGGGCTAGGCTTGTTTTATGGCACGATGTTGAGAAAAGACGAAGTAACTTCTGATGTAATTAAACAAAATGTTAGTTATATTAATCTTTTTCTTCTTCTAAATCGTTAATTACTAATTTATATAATGTTTGCATAAATAAATTGCCTTGCCGGGCATCTGATGCTTCAGCGGCGAATACAATGCTCTTAAACTTATATTTAAAAAACTACTTAGTTCAAAATGTCTGACCAATTATAATCAGTATAAAATGAAGAAAGCAACTATTTTTCTTAAGAAATTGATTTGGAAACATCGATACAAGGTTAATAAAGACACAAAGCTTAAGAACACATAATGCATGCAGAAGGAAACGTAGTCATTTGGCGTGTTATACAATACCGAACCAGATTTTGTATGAAAATCAAAGTCATTTACATTTATTTGCCACAAGCATCGTATTTGAAGCGTTCGTGAGTTGAATTTATTTACCATCGTTCAGACTACGACAAGCCAGATGTTCCACCCACACAATTCGTCTGGAGTAACGCCCACAACCATCGTACATCTATACGTTTGTCATCAGATAAATATCACCAAACAAAACCTACCTGTTGATGTATCACCTTATACACTTCAATGAAACAGTTCTTTGAATTATTAACGTGTGGCAAATCTACACTGAATGGAAAATGTTTTATCAATTACACTGCATTCGTAAGTTCAAGAGAATATCACTATATCGTCCAAGTACACAAAATTGTAGAAAGAAGAATCTACTGAACTAAAAACAACTACTAAATGTATTTAAAACACGTTTAGAAAACCATTATAATGTAATGCAGACTTATTATTGCAGCTTGACAGATTTTGGTACGTGAAAGTACACAGTATACACAATACATTGAACTGATGGTACGCATGCGCGATATCTAGTGCGCATGCTCCAGAATGATATCAATATGACGCTCTCGCGACAGAAGGTCGTTGTTCAATGGGTGAAGGTGAACTCCATGAATGAATCGGGGTTATATACCGAGCTAGTGAAAGCTTCATTTCAATTACAAAAATGAATCTCATCATTTGTAATTTATTGATTTGGATTTCAAATATTTTATAATAATTATGTAGTATAAAATTCCAAAATTTAAAAAAAACGTAGCTATCTAGCTTATAGTAGTAGCTATGTAAAGTTCTTTGTATACCTAGATAAAACAGGTTAAGAAATACTTTTCTTTTATTTCTCCACGAGGAAATGTTGTGTTGGCAGTGGGGGGACTTTGACCCTTATACTGCCAACCCTACTATTCCTCTTTCGTTTTAAGGGTCGGCAACGCGCAAGTAATACCCCTGGTGTTACAATAAGCGTCTATAGGCTACTGTATCCGCTTTCCATCTGGTGGGCCGTATGCTTGTTTGCCACCTTAGTAGTATATAAAATAATCTTAATACAATTACTATATTATTATAATAATTTAAAATAGTAAAACCTGCATGGTTTAGAGATTTTACTCGACTGTGTGTGAAGTCTGCCAACCCGCACTAGGCCAGCGTGGTGGACCCAATCCTTCTGAATTTGAGACGTGCCCAGTAGTGGGACTGTATATGGGTTGATGATTACTATATTATAAATAAATATTCTTGGACAATTTTACATCTAGTCCCAAACTAAGCAGAGCTTGTACTATGGGTACTAGACACTGAATATAATACTTAAATACCTTTTTTTTTGGAAATACATACTTATAATACATAATTACGTCCTTTAATTTAACTCATTATCATCATGCATGTAAAAAAATATTTAAACCGAGTTTGGTATTTAATTACTTAGGAAAAAAAGCGACATCTTTTAGTTTTCTAATGAACTTTCAAGCAAGATTTGTAGCTTCGTAGCAATAAATTTTATCCGCCCCTCAAGTATGAAGTGAGAGCGTACTAGGCGGGCGGAATTACACAAAACTTAGTAAGCCTGAAGCGGTATTTTATGTTCATGGTAAACGCACTAGATGACGCTGTTGGAAGATATGGAATAAAAAAAATATGGTGTAGTATGGCGTAAGTGTATTTAATTTAATTCTTCTAAAAATACTTTTTGGTAATAATTAAAAAAAGTTAAATAGAAAGAAAGTAATTGAGTCATAGATTGCATACTCGCAAGTAATCTCATAAGTTAAAACTCCACTCAAATTAAATACATAAAACCAAATTAATTCCAGCAAAACTATGCTAAAGTACATACTATAAAACTTAATTCAGCTGTTTAATTAACGTTCACCTAACGGGGTAGCAGCTGAATTTAATTCTCGGTACCATTTAAGACAATCTTGAAGGGACGGTTGTATGTGAGCTATTAATTAGAAGCATCAGCGTGGAATCTCATACGATTAGTAGTGTAATGGAGCGAGGAGACAGGACCGACGTTGATGTATGTACGTTAAGCAGACGTATGTACGTACATTGTTTGGTAAATGATGGGCTTTTTTTGATATCTCTCTGTGAAACAATATTTTTTTCTTCTTATATTGCGTTACTGTCTTAATGAATATTAAATATGTTGCTAGGTTTTTATAAATGCAAATCAGATGGATTTTGGCAGAATCTCACTGAAACAAACATTTTGCTACTTTGTATTTCCATCCCTGTATTCCCCGAAGGGTTAGGTAGAGCCTTTCAGTCTAACCAGATGTGGCTGAATATCAGTATTTTACACGAAGCGACCGCCATGAGACCTTCGCAACACAATTTTTGGGTAATACCGATACCCTGAGGATAGATTGGTCGTCAGGCTTTTTGGGCTTCTGACAACCACTAATGATTGTCATAGGTGTTCGTATGGCAACCGGGACTGACAGTATTACTTGCTCTCTGAGGCACGAAGGGTCTCGATACGTTAAGAATGGTCACCCATCCACAAACTGGCCGCATCTTAGCCACGAGCCCCTCACAGAGGCGTAGTAATATACACCTATATTCTGCCGGTATGTTTAAGTCCCATGTAATAGGGGGCGAGCCTATTGCCATTTAACCGGGCACATATCTTGGAACTTGAAACTTGGAGCGCCTCCGCCACCACTAGCGTAGCAATCAATTTTTGTTGTGTGTTGTGTGAATAGGCAGTAACTTACCTTGTTTCATGATTCAAAGTTCTTGTTTTATAAAGGTTATGTAGTGGGTGTGTGAGTGGCTTTCAAGCTCCTTTATTATATCATGGTTGACTCCCATTTATTATGGCCCACCTGATGATAAGCGGTCACCGTACGCTTGCAACACCAGGAGTATCACTTGCGCGTTGCCACCTTGTAAAACAAAAGAGAAATAGTATAGTTGGGTTGGCAGTATAAGGGTCAAAGTCCCCCCAAACTGCCAACACAACGATATCTATATGCTCCCTTCGTTGTTTTTGAAATTAAAAGACTGCAATTGTTTTAGATCTAAATTAATACTTAATCCCAAACACAAACTTTTGAACAGTTAATCCTGCAGAGAATACCAACATTTTCTAAAACCATTTCCAACTGAGTGCACTCCAAAAGTCTATTATCATAAGAGAACTTGGCTGCAGATATATTAAATCCCTTCTCTTTGGAAGTTCCTGGCAATGCAAGATAGAAATATGCAGAAAGTCAAATCCAATACGATTTCAGTAATATTAATAAAACAAATTATGTTTATAAATATAAAACTTCTTACCAAAACTCTCACTTACTGACAGAGGCTCTAGGAAACTTGCGCAGGAGTTTCATAGGTAAGCACTAGAATGGCATTTTGCGAAATTCCTATAGGATTTCCACGGAGAAAAACGAGATCAATAAGTTTCATAATATTTTAAACAAAACTAATTTAACAGGCTACTTAAGTTTTCATTTTACAGTCTTTAGGTAGAATAATTAGCATTCTTTATGGGGCCGAATCAAATAGTATTTTAACTATTTTTTTAATTGGTTTTAGTTTCTAAATCAGGTTAGCCACTTGAAATATATATATTGGTATAACATCCTTAACCTGTTGATTTTTGGTTAAGGATGTTATACCAACTGTTGATTTTTGACATTTACACGAATATTGGATAATGATTTAAATCTACTTTCTAAGTATTTTATTGCGTATATTGATGACTGTCTTCCCGTGAACATGGCACGCTATTATATATGGTCCAAAACACCGGGATTAATAATATCAAACCATTTACTGGTATGTAAATATATATATATTGGTATAACCATTTATACCAATATATATATATATATTTACATACCAGTAAATGGTTTAAATATGTTAATTTTTTTATCATATTCATAACGAAACTTTATTAGGAAGTAATTAAACATTTAAGTCGCCAGGGATCAACTAACGGACAGAAAGTATTTTTTGTATAATATATTATGTATTTAGGTACAACAAAAAGTATATTATTAATTGTCTAGTACTCAAAGTATAAGCTTTGCTTAGTTTAGGACTCGATCGTGATATGTAAAATTGTGCAAGAATATTTATTATTATTTACAATTGTTTCAACACTCGAAATAGTTACTGTTTATTTAATAAATTATTATAAACTGCCTAATTTGACTAATTTGCAAAATCAAGGATGGGTTTAAAAGTGAGCGATCTAAGCCTTCTCGTTTTGTTCCGATACGGTACTTCAATGTCTCACGTTGACGTGACGTGACCCTATTTCACGCTTAATTGCATAAGAGCCTTTTGTTTTTAAATGTGAATCGATAAAGACAAGGCATTGATTTTGGTTCTTATTTTAATCAAACATTGAGCAAAATATTAATAGATTGATAACCCTGGTGTTCTAAGATTAGATATTTCTTTAGCATCATCGTCATTCCATATGACAGTCGTCCTGCATGGGTCAAGATTCCATATCTAAGGTTTTCGGCCAGCTTACGGTGGCTGGTGTCAATTTTTCATCATCATTATTAACCACATACAATCTCTTTTTTTATTCAATTAATTGTTATTATTATATACTGGTCTATGGCTGGGCACGGTTCTCATAAAATGAGAGATTAGGTTATAGTCCACCATTCTGGTCTAATGCGGGTTGGTCATTTAGGACTAAACAATTAGCATTTTTTTGTCATGAATGCATTCTCTCTAATTTTGCATACAAATAGGATCTAATATTGAGTGCGAAATTGAAATAAATGCCATTGCAGGCCTTGGTTCTCACATATTACACATTACTCCAATTAATATCAGTGTTAAATAGTTATTAAACCTGTTTAGCCTAGTGTTATTAAGCCTGTTTACGCTAGAGGTCCTTTGTTCGATTACCAGGTCGACAAAGTGTTATTGGGATTTTCTATAGAATTTCCAATAACATTCGTAGTTTGAATCTGTGCCCGGTTAATGGCAATAGGCTCGTATCTATTACATTGCAGTTAACTTGCCTGTGAACTGAGGGTGTACGTAAATCTCTGCGTATCCTTCGCGGAATACAAGCGTGATATGTATATTTATAGAACTTTATTCATTGCATCATATTGTACATTTTTTCTTATTTGTACAGAGGCCAGCACATCAAGCTAACCCAATCTGTCAAATTTCTTTGATAGATATTCAACTCTAACACAAAACGATAAGGTTCATTTTCAACGTCGAAAATTTGACAGTTTTGGATAGCTTGACCTGCTCGCCAGCAGGTCAAGCTATCCAAAACTGTCAAATTGTCTGTACGGCGATTAATCGATTTAAGTAAGATATAAATCTGGAACAAAGAAACTGTTCTTAGTATCTTTTTTAGAAACCTCTCAATATTATTCCCTCTTATTTTTTCATTTTTATACACCGTGAAATTAAATTCACCGTTTACCTTTCAGAAATTAGTCATCATTATAAACAAAATATGAAACCAAGCCTGAAATATCGAAAAAAAAAACGGCTACTTCACACATAATATAACGTAATTTTGTATTGAAATATTTTAAGATTGGTTCCATAGTTGTTTAAAATCATGAGTACAATCAGCCCTTGAGATAAACGATGAATTTTATTTCACGGAACCTACAAAATATAGATATTTCCGATTGAAAATGCTGCTAGTATGACGTCACACGTTTCTATCTCACAACACAAAATTCAGAGTTCCACAATGTTGCATAAAAAGCACCCACCGAGAAGCGTACCTTGTTTGGACGGGCTGATGAGTTGTTTGCCTTGTAAACGAGACCCGTATTTATTAAATATATTCCCTACTTTTATATCACGAGATCAGAGAGCATCCTAAATATTTTTGGCTTGGTTATTCGGTATTTTGTCACATGTCACGTTTAGATTCGAATCCATTTCTTTTTTTTCTTGCACATTCATAAATCGTAATCATTCATTTATTAATCATAGATA
This sequence comes from Acronicta alni, assembly GCA_964056405.1. Taxonomy (NCBI): domain Eukaryota; kingdom Metazoa; phylum Arthropoda; class Insecta; order Lepidoptera; family Noctuidae; genus Acronicta; species Acronicta alni. The sequence continues at coordinate 5,327,174 of OZ043927.1, read as the reverse complement.
GGGAATCGTCCCTATTACTGAATCAATGATTAACCCTGATTATTTCTATCAATAGGGTACTTGGTTTATGGATGTGTCACAATTTTTAATACACAACTCCGTTTCGGGCTGGGAAAGAAAGCTAAACTATCGGTTCCGGTGATTTTTCAGGCTTCTACCCGAAATTGGGCCTAAAAGTTTGATGGCAGCTGTAGTTTAGTGTACAGACGCCATCAGGTCAAGATATCCAAAACTGTCAAATGTTCCCAATTGAAAAAACCTTATTTCTTTGTATTAAGGTTGAAAATCTATCAAAGAAATTTGACAGATTGGGGTAGCTTGATGTGCTCTGTACAATACAACTGCATCTGGTTAGCCTGGACGGTAACCTCGTAGATGGAAAGCGGATCATGAAGATGATTCAGTATTGATTTTGGTAACATTATGTTATGGTAACGTTATGTATTATGTATGTATAAGAGAAACACATTAATTTTAATATTACGTTCTTCTTTTCTATTTAAGAGCTATGTTTTTATCGGTACAGGACGTTCCATAGATCTCAAATGGGGCTAATTCTTGGACCTTATACGACGTGACCTTCTGTTTCTCCTTGACTTGTGTAATGTAGCTCTGTCTAGGTTTACCCTCTCCTTTTCCTCCTTCTGTCTCTTCTACCTTCTACTATTTTTTGTTATCAATTTGATGTGGCGAATAAGATGGCCTAGTTGGGACTAGGCGATCTTACTAGATCGAACTAGAACAACAACAACTTTATTTGGGGTCGGCGCAGCATGACTGTAATAATTATTTTAATAAGTTCACACTTGAATACAATTTCAAAGAAACAAATAATAATATTTGGATCTTCAATAATTTTTCCAATTAAGTAGAAAAGGTACAATTTATCTTATATTTCACTGTATCCTGGTAACATTTTCTGGGAAAACCTTAATAAATATCAACAAAATCTTGTTACTAAGGAAAGCCTTCGCCTTTATTTTCTCATTTTTACGATTTTCCTTACTTATGAACGAAGGTCTAGATTGTCTTCAGTCGAGATCTTTTGTAACTTATCTTAGATTTGATACATAATATATTATTATTTGTGCGAAATGTCGTTATTGTTGACAAAGTTGTTTCGGTCCCCGAAACAAGCACACCAATATATTTTTCTTCATAAGAAAGAGTCTCAAAATTTTCAGATACATTTTCATTTTGATTTAGTATCGTAATTGCTTCTAGTCCTTTATTAAGTTCTAAAATATCTTTATTATTATCTTAAAATTTCTCATCTTCATTCATTTTTATATCATTATCGTCTTCATTATCTTCTTTAATATTTATACTTTTTTACATTTGTAAAGAAGTATAAATAGTCTAGTATTTGTATTTGTGGCTATAATGCTTAATAAAACCTTGAACTTCATAGGTACTTAGCCCTAACGTAGTAACGTAGATCCTGGCTCTTAGTATCTGTGCAATCAATCACTTGATAAGCTACCCATACCACGGCACGCAGTCGGAAGCGCCTGTAATGAATGGCCTGAAGATATTACGCGTCTCCATATTAATTCATGATTGTGGACGAGACGTTACGGTTTTGTTATGGTACAATGGTAAGAGTATTCTAATAGAGAGTGATAGTTAATTATTAGTACGCACATGAATTTGAAAAGTCAAAGGTGCGTACTTTCCAATGGTCATATCACTAGGCTATCATTGCCCTTGTCATATTATCCAGCTGTAATATATATATAATTCTAACGAAATAAACTTTAGAATTTTACATAGGTACATTACATTGCATACCATTATATCACCTGAATTCCCGAATAGTTAGACAGAATTTATACTGATGTATACTCACAGTTTGCCAATATGTTTTAGTTTCCATATAACAGAGGACAACTCTATTGCCATTAACCGGGCAGAAATTAATCAAACCCAGGATTTCAGTATACACTAAATAGGCAGTGATTTTTTTTAAGTGGTATATAATATGTATATGGTTACATATACAAATTTTCACATACACATACATCCGCATGGAACATCTGCCTGTAGTAGGTCATACAAATATTTGTTACAAGCGGGTATCGTATACACAACGCCAAAACTGAAGCCAATTGCTTAGTCATTATGCCAAACGTGCCTTCACAATTTCCCTAAATGTTTAAGTAAAGCTTAGTGTGATCATCAAATTAATATCAGAACACGTTGTGTCGATTCTCCGCACCGTCACGAGTAATATAAACCGTAATTTTCCATCCATTTACAACCATTAAATGGTTATCTGTTGTTTCCACTACTAAACCACCGCCTCTTATCTCTGACGTCACGTATACCATACCTTGCAACACGGCATCATTACGCTTCCCAAATTAAAGATAATTTGCGCCAACCAGATTACGTTATAATGGGAAGATGTAATCCGAGTCACCTGACGTCAAGATAAATTTAGGGTCGTATTAGATGAATAGTTCCGTCTCCCTCCTATCGAATCCTACTAAGAGATGGATTACCGACCAAACTGAGATTAATTACATTGGTCTCCATAGACATCACAGTCTATAGCGTCAATTAGGTACAGACATTATTCAAGATAAGATCTAGATTAGGTTTTTGTTTAAGATTCGGCCTTTTTGCTAGACAAATAACATTAATGGTTTAGATGAAAGTTTTTCTTGAGATTTAATTTTTCTTGAAATTTAATACTGGGTTTTTATTCGTTGCTGAGAAATTTAAAAGAATTGCTTAAAATGGATGTCAGTTTAGTGAAATATTCATTGGATGTTTGTGGCTTTGTTGAAAACCGGTTAAAATATTACCTAGTATTTTTAAAAGCTTTAGTTTATGTAGTTTTATTATATTTACCTACTTAATAAAGCATTATAGTAAAAAAATATTACTTACGTTTAAAGGTTTTATTTATATGCTTTTCTACCACCATTGCTTTATATAAAAAAAAAAAAAAATTTAAAAGGTATAAATATAAAACTGCCTCATTACCTCAGTGTTCTTTTCAAAAAATAATTTCAATTTAAATAAATGTAGAAATGAATGTAGTGATTCCAAGCATTGAAGTAACCAAAAAAAAAACTTTATTATTTTAAAATTAATCAAGTCACAAAAAACAAAACACATTATACAAAATTTGTACTTCTATATTTAAATTTAAATAGCAAAATAAAATCAGGCATGCGACCATGAGTGCAGCGTACCGGGCTTAATTACTGAGAGACAGCAAACCGCGAGTGTGGGAGGGCACAGAAATTATATGCCAGATAATGGCGTACATTCAGAACTATGCCGACATCTATTGTCTCACTGCTGCTGCACAACATATGCTGGCACCATGTGGCTGGTAAATAGAGATTCAGGACAAAGCATAATTATTCAGTTAAATTGGGATTACTATAGATCTAGCGATATGAACAGGCAAGTCGTAGTTTGAATCCAAGGCACGCACATCTTTCTGTATTAATAATGAATTATCACTCGCTTAAACGGTGAAGGATTGCGAGGAAACTGCATGCCTTGGAGATTTTCTCGACGGCATGTGAAGTCTGCCAACCCGCACTAGGCCAGCGTGGTGGACGCTAATCCCAATATCCATGTAGGCTAATCCCTCTCATTCTGTGAGAGTAGACCCGTGTTTAGCAGTGGGACAGTATATGGGTTGATGATGATGATAATGATGATGGTGATGATGATGCAATTACTGTTGGTCTAATGATATAACCATTCGAGTTCGAACCCGAGGCACGTTTCGCAATAATATGTGCGTATTAATAATTAACTATCACGCTTAGATAGTGAAGGAAAACATTCCAAGAAATCCTGCATGCTTGAGAGATTTTCTCGACAAAGTGGACTGTCTAACCCCTCTCAGAGGAAAATTGTACCCAGCAGGAGGAAATAAATAGGTTAATAAGACTGGGATTATTATTTGAATGTGCGTAACCACACAAATATCGATTTGCAAGGTTATCCTACGTTTATTTTGGTCGGTCTGTGACCAAGATTCGATTAAGCAGTATTTTGTGCAAGACCGAGATAATTACGGCATCTTTGTAAGTTTTTTCGGGCTCAAAAAAGGTGGCTTTGTTATATTAAAATTCACCAATAAAATTCTAGTAGAAAACTGATTAGAGTAAGAAACTTCGTGAGCGTTTGTTTTTATACAACCAATAGTAAATTGCTGTTCCCCATGGGTTCACTCATATCCGAAAAGTCTTTTACAGACGAAACGAAGCCTATATCCTTTCAAGATCTATTCTATCTCTGTATCAAATTTCATCAAAATCGGTTCAACGATGATTTGTTTAGGCGTAAAATAGCTACAGATAGACAAATACAGAGTTACTTTCACATTTATAACATTAAGTAGGTATTCGTCCCAATGCAAGGCAAATGCCTCCCTACCGTTGTTCAAAGCATTCTATAATCCTCCAATAAACGTCTAGTTAGTCCCACTATTTGCTTTTTTCCCACTTTGACGGTGGCATACTTACAACAGCTATTATAGCGGCCAAAACATACGCGCAGTTATACTATACATACAAAACATTATGTTCGCGAGCCGAGTCAAGATAGAGCGATTTACTAAGGAAATACGCTGCGAAGCATACACGAGTTGACGCCTTTGAATTTATAAACGTCTGAATTTTATGCACCGAAGTGGAGCTGAATACTATCAGGTTGGAGTGGATTCCACGGAGATGTTCATTCTAGGAATTTAACACGAAATTACTATACAGTGTGTAACACGTTATCATGGGTTTTTTTAGGCTGTAGGATAGCTTCCTTAGCCTAGTAGTCATGATTCGAGGAAGTCTTGATACGACTTTCAGGTCGAGCAAAGTATTATTGGATTTTTCTATGATATTCTCAGTAGCAAGTCGGAGTTTGGATTGGTGCCCGGTTAAATAGGAGTAGGCTCGGCCTTAACTACATAGGGCTTAAACATAGTAACTGTAGAACTGTGGATATAATTTAAAAAATGTGGATATAATAAAAGATACAGGCGTGATTGTATTTGTAATGTTATGATGTTACCGTCAAACGGGGTGAATATGGATGAAAGAGATTTTCAGTTTTAATTATTAAAGTTTGATCCAAACAAGGTCTTCTAATGTTTTATTATAATTTTGGAACAATATTAGAGATCCCTTTTTTCAACCAACAATAATAATTAAAGTTATGTAACAATTCCAATTCAAGATAAGAATGCTATAAAATGTATAGAAGTCATTAAAATCCTTTTTAATAAATGCCATTTGAAATTATGAGCACATTGAAAAGCATTCCGTACCAGCATTATCTACTGCGGTGTTCTCACAATGCACTTACCGAGACCTATTCAGCGTCACAATTGTTCAGTTTTGTCAGTTTATTCAAACCTGAAGCTTTGGGAGTCATTAAAGCTATTATAAGCTATCTTTATGTGCAACTGAGCTCCGTTTTGAAGTAAATATAACTTTTGAAAGGTATGTGAGGCTTGCATAAGGCCATTTAGTGGCCTTTTTTGGTTTGACTACATGAAGACTTCGACTTTAACTTTAAGTCGATCAAATTGGAAGTCAGGGTCAAACAGACACTTATCACAGTTACTTCAGAAACTGCAAAATATTTTGTATGAAATTTGAAAAAAATCTTTAAGTAAAGATACAATATCATATTGATATGTTTCAGGGTTTTTGAACCCAATATTCCAAAATATCAAAAGGAAAAATTTAAATTTATCGACTCAACACGCATGTTTTAATGGAATGTCAAAAAGGAATAAAAGCCATAATTTTCCTTCCAAAACACATTTTGAGAACTGATCAAATGTGTGATCCAAGCTACGCCATTCACTATAAACAATCATTACCATATAGTATTTTAATAATGATGTTTATAAATTAATGATAATTCCTTTTTAGTTTATTAACCCAAGAATACAGTTGATAAGACAGTGCACTTGTTTATTACGTAAGGTCATACAGTTAATATATTATATAAAAAAATCGGTGTATACAGTTACCTCCCGGCAAGCCTTTTTGTAACAAAAACGCTTTTTTTAAAAGCATCTAATAAGTGTCGACAAACCGTTACGGAACTCCTTTTGACTAGAAAGAGTGTTTGTCAAGAGTTGGTTTGAAGTCTCAAAAAAACTTCACCAACTTCTTTTTGTATTTGCGCAACTTCTTGTTCTTTTATAATAAACTTCGACTTGTTAGAATTTCATTTTCCACACAGTTCTCGAGTTTTCTACGAAACAAGAAACTACAAAGTTCTTGACTTTATTATGTAGGGATCTGAAGAGGGCCAAAGACCTTATTTTATAGTTATTTACGATACGTACCCTGTAATTTCGAAGTTAGTCATTTAAAATCTTGGGAGGATTGATTCATTCTCCGATGCTTTTCCCACCTATGTTTGTGGCTCCAGTCCAACCAGATCCGACTAAATGTCAGTATTTTATACAAGGTTTCTTGGATACCTCCTAAACTGCATTATCGATACTAACAATAGACTACTTAGTTGTGAGACGTTTCTCACTTCTGACTACCACTAACGATTGTCAAGGAGTTCGTATGACAACAGGAACTCAAGGCTTTACGTACTCTGCAAGGTACGGTGGCATCTCAATGTGTTAAGTTAATGGTCAACCATCTATAGACCGAACGCGATATGCTAATTAAAATAAATAGCATTTTCTGAGGGGCTAACTTCGTGGCTAATTATTAGCCTTCGGGTTTTAATTCTTACTTTGAGTTACAATTAAACAAAGCATACACAATTAACTCGTACTTTTGTCTACATCACTACAATTTATGTGCAGAAAAAGGAATGAACTCATTAGAACCGTAAATTGGTTAAAAGTTGGGTTTTTTGTGCTCCTAATTACCAACAGACTCGGTATTCAAGTATAAAGGGCGTCACACACGGTGAAGATATTATAATATTTTATGTTAAGATGACTGAATATAAAATATCTTAAGGTACCACACACTATTAAGTTACTATAATATATCCGAATCATTCAAAGGCTTGGTGTACACTTGTGTGTGTGTATCTTGCGATATATTTTGTATGTTAAGATAGCATGATAAGATATATTTCGCATCTTACCATAAAATTTCCATATCGCTCGATAGCTTAAGATAGTGTAATATGAAAAAAAAATATTATTTTAGCCGTTTGTGACAGTTTATACAAACTATACATCGTCATTATTAGTATATGCGAAACCTGAATATAGTTTGTTCAGAATCAGTAACTGAATCGATTCCAATAATTTTTACATCATGTTATATTTTGTCCCAAAAACATTTAAAAAATGTTACGAGTAGGACACCGAGCGACACTAAGTACCTATCCGCAATCATATGCGCGCAACACAGGTCACTGACACACTGAGCGGTCAGCGCGGGCGCAGTGGGGCGGGCGGGGCCCGGGGGAACGGAACCAACCACTTCAGTCGCCCGGCAGCTATAGGGAAGTGTGCACGTATGTCGCTCCCGTTCAGATAAGTAGGTACAAAACGAGAGCGCAAACGCGAGCGCACGGCATTTCGGTTGATCTGTACCTATCGTATGTAAAAAGAATAGGTAGTGTTCGTTTAAGAAATGGTACAGACGACAGCAGGTCAAGCTATTCAAAACTGTCAAACTTTCCCAATTAAAAATGAACCTTATTGCATTGTTTTAAAGTTGAAATTCTATCAAAGAAATTTGACAGATTGTGGTAGCTTGATGTGCTGGCGTCTGTACGTACAGTAGCGGTTTGTGGTGATAACGCGAGCGCGCGGCAGTTGTGTTTCGGTTGACGTGTACCTATCGTATGTAAAAAGCATAGTGTTCATGTAAGAAATGGTACGGATACTAGCGGTTTGTGGTGATAAGTGATAACGTATTCCTGGCAGTGCGGCACGAGGAGCTATCTGACATTAAAGTATCGTCACACACATGAACACACGTTTTTATTTGTACCTACAGCCTGTTGTGGTTAAGTAGTGCGATGTTTAACACTTTTCATCCATTTTGAGCTTACAGTGTTTGGTATAAGGTGCAACATATCTTATTGACTACATTTAATCACTTACGGCTGCATTTACAAATAAAGTACTTATTAATGTCTACCTACACTTGACCATTACGACAGTTCAAAGACTGCAAGTGTGATGGAAAATGTGGAAAGTATGATGTATCATCAGTTAAATACAATGCAATCGGAAATCGCCGTACGGTTAGGTACCTACTGCCACATTATTATCAATGAGCGCCGCGACAACGCGGGCGCGGGGCGGCGCCTGCGCGTGATGAGCATGTTTTTGTACGGACAACCAGGTAACTTAACAAGCTTATAACTTTGTGATTTTTCATGATACAAGTTTTGAAATTTTGTAGATAGATATTATTTACATAAAAATACTAGACACGTGTTTCAGGTTTCGCATATACTAATAATGATGTTGTATTTTTTTTTTTTATGTGATAGGGTGGGCAAACGAGCAGACGGATCAACTGATGGTAAGCGATTACCGCCGCCCATGGACACCCGCAACACCAGAGGAGTTTCAGGTGCGTTGCCGCCCTTTTAAGGGGTTTGGGCCTCCGGTATCCTCACTCACTCGACGAAACACAACGAAAACGTTATTTCACGCCGGTTTTCTGTGAAGCCGTGGTATCAAGTCCGGTCGAGCCGGCCCATTCGTGCCGAAGCATGGCTCTCCCACGGTAAGAAGTGTATAGTGAGCTATATTTTATCTTAATATAAAATATTATAGTATCTTCGCCGTGTGTGACGCCCATTACCGCTAATTGTGTTAGTCTTCGATTTAATTAACTGACTGTATCATTACGACTGCTTTGACGGTCTAAGGGTCCCTCGCGGCCCATCAAGCAGGCCTTGTGCTTGTTTATGTGCTCTTAAAGAAGAGTTAAAAAAACTTCCAAGATTTTGAAATGATTCCTGTCAGAAAGTCAAAAACAAATATTTGTCCTCCTTTGAAGTAGAAGTAGGTAGTTTAAATAAAAAGCAACCTTAGAAAGTATTAAATAAGTTTGTAAATATTTTCTCTGTAATGTTTTACCATCTAATAAATAAAATTCTCGTGTCACAGTTTTCGTTGCCATACTCCTCCGAAACGGCTTGACCGATTTTGATGAAATTTTGTGCTTATCGGGGAGGTCTGAGAATAGGCCAACATCTATTTTTCATACCCCTAAATATATTTTTTTATGGCAAAACAAGGTTTGCGGGGTCAGCTAGTTCTACTATACTATTTGATATAGCAGTGATAGCCTAGTGGTATGATCATTGGACTGCCAAGTCAAAGGTCTCAAGTTCGAACCCAAGGCACGCACCTCTGACTTTTCGAATTCATGTGCGTATTAATAATTAATTATCACTCGCTTAAACGGTGAAGGAAAACATCGTGAGGAAACCTGCATACCTTAGAGATTTTTCTCGACGGTTTGTGAAGTCTGCCAACCCGCACTAGGCCAGCGTGGTGGACTATAGCCTAATCCCACTCAATATGAGAGGAGACCCGTGCCCAGCAGTGGGAGAGTATATGGGTTGATGATGATGAATGTTTTACCAAGTTCTTTATTTTATGTCGTTTTCGAACCTAAAAAAAATGTAATAATTTCCAAATTTCCATATGGCATAACACCTGACAGTTATAATTCTGTGATTTATTAAACTTTAACGTATCCCGACATTTGAACGCTGACAGTGTCCCTAGTCATTATTTCCGTAATATTGCTCGCGATGAAACTTATTTTGCAATTTCAGTGTGACTAATATACATATTTTATGTTTTATTATTGTAATATTTTGAGGTTATAAAAAATACAGTCTCATTGAAATGATAAATTTGAGAAAACATGTAATTATTTTGGCTCATAAACGTAACAGCAGACTAGTTGCTACGCCGCACGTGCCGCTACGCCGTAGCGCTACGCACTGTCGTAGTAGTAGACTAGCTAAATTACTTAAGAATATAAAAAGGATCTGCTGACTGAATATTCTCCCTGGCTTCAGTTTTTTTTAAAACGTCATCGTTGAGTAACAGAGTTGCTCAGGATACATAAAAATATTAAATGGATTAAAAATTAGCATTTTTTTTAGCATTAGCAAATATCGGCTCAAAATGACATGAATAGATTCCAAAAAATCATGTAAGCGAATCACTTGGAGCGGTTTCAAAATTGAATGCGATACCCGAATGTAATGAAAGTTACTCTAGACAAGAGACGTCACTGTAATGTGAACTTATTTAGTATAACAATAAAAACAAAAATGTATCGAGATAGAAATAAAGAAAGTCATTTAGAACTTTATTCGGTCTACCTTTTTTTCCAAGGAGTATTTACATTAAATTAATACGTGAATTGAAAACTTTGCACCTAACTCTTTTTGAATATTGCGTACACGGAGATGGGTGAGATTTGGCACACTTAAATTTACTTGGACAAAGAGTGCAGAGAGCTAACATTTATGTACTTATAATAAGTTTTACAAAAAAAAAATACATTAAATTAAATAGGTATTATTTTTTTTGCGTTTGGGTCGTCAATGTCTAATAAAAACACAAATGTCACTTTGTTTAAAAAACCATTCCCATATTCATGCCAACTGCTTTTTAAATAGACTTTGACAAAAGAAACTACAACATTCAAACTGGATTAAAAAGGTCGCATTTCGACCGCCATTGGACCTCTAGTTCACATTTTTAAACCAACTCGAAAACAACAAATACCGGGACACGCTAATCAGTCTTTACAGCACTTGTCCCAAAAACGTAAGACACTAAAACATTTCAAGTGAAATTAAAACCACCAGTTACGTTTAAATGGATACTTTGTTACCACGAAACATTAATTACTCCGTACAAAGAACACGAAATTAAATGGATAAGAATGTATGAGCCTACGTAAAAATGTTAATTATCTAATATCTAATTACCTCATCAGTATTCGACTGCAGGGTCGGCAACGCGCAATTGATACTCCTGGTGTTGCAAGCGTCTATAGGCTACGGTAACCGCTTACCATCAGGGGGGCCGTATGCTTGTTTGCCACCTTAGTAAAAAAAAAGTGGTTCTGGGTGAATCAAACTGTTATTGGATTTTTCATGAAATTTCCAGTAGTAGTAGGTCGGAGTCTTTGCGTGGTTAATTTCAATAGGCTTGCCCTCTGTTAGGTCCTGTACATACCAGCGAATAGAATGTGTGTGTATAGAAGTATCATCATCATCATCAACCCTTATACTGTCCCACTGGTAGGCACGGGTAGGAGACCCGTGCCTACCAGTGGGACAGTATGCTTGTTTGCCACCTTAGTAAAAAACAAGTGGTTCTGGGTGAATCAAACTGTTATTGGATTTTTCATGAAATTTCCAGTAGTAGTAGGTCGGAGTCTTTGCGTGGTTAATTTCAATAGGCTTGCCCTCTGTTAGGTCCTGTACATACCAGCGAATAGAATGTGTGTGTATAGAAGTATCATCATCATCATCAACCCTTATACTGTCCCACTGGTAGGCACGGGTCTCCTCTCAGAATGAGAGGGATTAGGCTATAGTCCACCTCGCTTAGTGCGGGTTGACAGACTTCACAAACCGTCGAGAAAACTCTCTAAGGCATGCAGGTTTCATCACGATGTTTTCCTTCGCCGTTTTGAGCGAGTGATAATTAATTATTAATATGCAAATGAATTCGAAAAGTCAGAGTTGCGTGCCTTGGATTCGAACTCAAGACCTTCGACTTGGCAGTCCAATGGTCATACCACTAAGCTATCACTGCTTATAGAAGTATACCTCTGCCTAATCCTTCGGGGAATAAAGGCTAGATGGTATGTATTATCCTATTAACTACTGACTATAATTTATTTCAGCCAATCCGGACTTTCTTTCATACATCGTTGGTGTCCAGCAGAGAAGAGAAATTATTTTTAATTAAACTTGAAATTAACAACTACTAGAGTGAACGTCCGCGCTGCGGTGGTCACAGTTAAAGCTGACTTAGTTATACTCGTATATTAAACCAATTCCATTTTACGCCGACACTTGAAATTTTTAAACTGAGTTGCGTAACGTGAAATATATTTTTTGTTGGTAAAATATTTGTGGTTGTTAATTTTCATGTATTTCTTTTTTATTAATCTAGTATTTTAATGTCCAAGTCGTGGCTTGTTGACTTTTAAAATTATTCGTAAGTATTCGTTTACTTTGCTTAATCCGGTATAGAAAAAATAAACATTTGTGTTTCGAATAGGGCTTCAAAACTAATGAGTGGGGAATTAGTTATGTGCGGAAGTGAAGTTTTTGTCATCCTTTGTGATAATTATCATGAATAGTTATATATGTATTATCTTCTGTGTTTAATGTTGACAGTATTTTTGTGACATCAACTCAAATAAACTATTTTTTTTTGTTGTTTTAACGTACTTATGAGCTTTCTTCTATCCCATAGGCAAACACAAATTCACAACATAAAACAAATTATTAGGAACCTTAAAGGCCATAAAATTATGTTACATGCTGAAATCGAACATATTGTGGCGTAAAAGCCATTGGGTCAATCAAATTCTTATAGAGTTTATTGAACAACTAGGAAGATTAAATGTATTCCGTGTATTCTGTATTCTGTATCTGCAATACAAATAAAAAATATATCATAATAAAAAAAACATACATTTTCCCCAAACAAATGAAAGAACAAAAGCTAATAAATAATTCATAATATTATAATGAACGTTTACTTACAGTGCGTGTCTTCATGGAAATTGAAACTCTCATGGCAGCCCAGTTTTTTTTTATTTCCACGTAATAAGGCAGAGGTGTTCGTTAAAATTCCGCGCCGCTCCCGCCATTACCCTATCAACCACGTGACAGACAGACAGAAGATAACATAGACGTGACGAATGTGTTTAGTGTTGCCATGCTTCGAAGTATAAAATAGACATTTTGGGAGACAGAAATATTTATATAACTGTCCTTCTTTATTTATTTGTCTGGCAGAATAACCTCTTATTTTGAACGTGGTCTATATACACGTAATTATAAACAAATGCATCTATTGATATCAAAAGATAACAGTTAAAAGCCTTAATTGAAAGCTTAATTTTTTGTGATATAGGTAGTTTGACGGTTTTTATGTAATAGAATATTTTTTTATGAAGAACATGGTAATATTTCTAAGATAGATGGCGCTACGGATGGCGGTCACGGATGTCAATCAGCTACAACTCAGTGTACTTCTTGAGTATAAATAAAAAAGAACAACAGTGCGGCTCGTAAAACTTTATTGTGAAAATACTTTTATGAATGCGATAAATAAGTGACATTGTTATCTGGTGTTTCTGTGCAGTGTTAAATAAGAAAAACATTAAAAATCGTACTACAGTTACAGAAGTGAAATTTTACTACCCACTACCACAGTAAAAAACAACAACTTACTTTTTATAAACTAAAATATAGCAGTGAACAATATTCTGTGTGTGCGCGACTTTCCGCTGTCATTGTGCATCAACTTATGGTGTTTATCTGAACCATATTACCTTGAAAACTGCCATAAATATCTTATCTAGAAATAGCGCCATCTATTGGTCAGTAGACGTACCGATTAGTTGAGATTAAAAAATTATCAGCTAAATATTCGTCATGGCAAAGTGTGGTGGATGTGGCAAGTTCCTATCGCCGACAGAAGCTGTTAAGTGCGACAAATGCAGGTCTAGTTATCATAAGCTATGCCTTGGCATGAAGCTTACTGGGCCTGCAATAACCCCCTGGTGCTGCCCCGAGTGCAACAAAGGGTTAGCGAGGGATAACCAGGCTGAGACACCAGTACGGGGTCATGCGCAAGCTGGACTAGCGAATCTGAGTAACACCAGTCCCATAAATAACACAACCTCAGATACCACGCAGGAGCTCAGCCTCGACATCTTTAGGGCAGAGCTGAGGCTTTTCAAAGAGGAGGTTCTCAATACTTTTCGGAGTGAATTTAGTTTGCTCCGGGACGATTTGGCCGATTTGAGGTCCTCCCTGAAAGCAACCAATGGCCGATTGAGCAGTTTGGAGGAAAGAGTAGCTGCTATGGAGAACCTGAAGCCCCAGGCATCCTCAGACATGGATGACACAATAGCGAAACTACGGAGTGACTTGAATGACCGAGATCAGGAGCTGCTCGGGAATGATTTACAAATATCGAATTTGCCCGAGACTAACGGTGAGAGCCCCATTCACACAGTGATGCTAGTTGCGACAAAAATGGGTGTAAAGGTCGAGGCGCAAGATATTGTTTATGCTGAGCGAGTTGGAGGTAGGCGTATCAATGCAACACAGGCAACAGCACCGATAGAAACCCGCCCACGCTTCCTAGTTGTGCGACTCGCGCGTCGCGATCTACGTGATCAGCTGCTAACGAACGCGAGAACCCGTCGCGGCATGACTTCTGCTGACCTCGGCATCGCGGGTCCCGCGACGCGTTTCTACGTCAACGAGCGACTTACTAAGCTGAATCGAGAGTTGTTTCGTGTGGCGCGTGAGGTCGGCGGTCGCCTCGGTTGGCAGTTTATTTGGTCCAAACGTGGGCGTATCTTTGCCCGGAACAAACCAGGAGACTCCGCTAGCATTATCTGCTGCGAGGCAGACATACAGCGCATCTTTGGAACGGCATCAAATAAACACGATAACACAAAGTCTTAAAATTGTCCCTTTTGTTTTTTATAGCTCTAAGGTGTTAAGTATTAAAAAGACTACAATAGTGTTTCTTTATAGGAAACCTGTTGTATTTGTCCGATGTGTGTCTCACGGCAGCGTTATACGTCGTAGTGGACTATACGTAGACCAGTTTTATAATACTGTTTTGTTTACACATATTTATTTATACCTATCTATAATTATTTTAATTAAAAATGTAATTCTGCAACATTATTATTATGTCTATTATACTATCTATATACACTATTATTCTATCTATATACACTTTTTACATGACTCTATTTACATTTTCCCAGTTGCATCAGACTTACTTAAAATACCTGCAATCATTATTTTATTTTTTAAATTAGTTATAATGTTGAATGTTTTGAACGAACGTTTATTAATCTTACACTATTGCCATAATGCCTAAAGAAGAAAAATATCTTAAAGTTGGTTTTCTAAATGCAGGCTCATTGGGTACGGGTCATGATGACTTGGTTGGCGCACTTGACAAATACTGCTTTGACGTACTGGCCATCAATGAAACGTGGTTACGACCGGGGGAGGAGGGGCGCGCCCCTGTAGTGCCCGGCTATCGTCTACGTCACACGCCGCGGCCGGAGTGTGTGCGCTCGGGTCGTGGTGGGGGCGTTGGTTTTTATATACGACAAGGATTGACCGCGCGTACATGCAGTCGTACAGTAGATCCCAGGTTCGAATCGGTCGAACAAATGTGGCTAACGCTTTCATTGAATGGCAAAAAAATAGCTATAGGTACGGCATACCGGCCGCCATGGTTTGACCTTGACCTTTTCCTTGATGCCGTTACAGATAGTTTTAGTATATTGGGTGGTTGCGATCACTACATACTGCTGGGGGATTTTAATGTCAATTTATTAAACGAAAAAGAGGCTAAAACTATAAAATTCTACGATTTTTTGAATTGTGTCAGCATTACGCAGTTGGTCACAGCTCCCACTCACTTCACAGACTCCAGTGAAACTCTCATCGACCTAGTGTGCACTGACCTAAGAGCAAGATATACAGTTGTTGAACCTTTCGGCGCAATTACCGGTCACTCTATTGTGTTTAGTGAATTTTATATTAAACGCGATAAGTTCGTACCGTATGTAATAAAATACAGACCACTCAAAAATGTATGTACAAATAGTTTTAATGCGGATTTATTGTTTATGAACTTTCAAGATATTTCTACGTTTGCAAATGTAAATGACATGGTTAATATTTTTAACTCCAATATAATTTCCCTATTTAACGTTCACGCACCACTTAAGACATGCACTATTAAAGAACAGTCGTATCCTTGGATTACGGACATAATAAAAATTATGATGAACTTACGAGATAAAGCACTAATAAATTATAGAAAAATCAAGTCTGAATCCAAAAAGAAATATTACAAAGAGTTGAAGGCGTTGGTAATCAGTTCGCTGTATAATGAAAAGGTGGCGTACTTTAAGCATAACATTAATAATAAAATTAAAAACCCTAAAGTACTATGGAAAAACATTAAATCTACCTTATCACCTATTAAACAAAGACAAGACCTTCCGTCGCACTTTACAAACCCTGACCTAATAAATGACAGTTTTTTAGAAATTCCCGGTAAACCTGAAGTTAGTATTTCACTAATGACCTTCTATGAGTATCATAGACATAGTGAAGCAACTTTTACAATTACCCCTGTAGGGCAGGATGTTATTTCACGCATTATTAGCAATATCAAAACTAATGCTGAAGGCCACGATCATATTAATTTAGATATGATAACCATGACTCTGCCTCACACATTAGCTACTATAACAGCCATAATAAATTGTTCCATTATGTCGTCAACGTTTCCTGACCTATGGAAAATTGCTTCAGTTAGGCCCTTGCCTAAACATTCGAACCCTGTTGAAGTTAAAGACTTGAGGCCTATCAGTATTTTACCATGCCTATCTAAAGTTATAGAGAAAGTCGTATGTAGCCAATTAACAACATTTTTGGAACAAAATGAGTTGTTACCTGATCTTCAATCAGGTTTCAGAAAACGGCGTAGTACATCTACGGCTTTACTAGACGTAACAGATAATATATTATCTTCGCAAGATAGAGGCATGTGTTCATTATTGGTTTTGATTGATTTCTCTCGGGCATTTGACGCAATAAATATTCCATTGTTACTTTCGAAGCTTAATTATTACGGTTTTGACCACAGGGCTACGCAGTGGTTTCATAGCTACCTAAGTAACCGAAGGCAATTTGTGGAATTACGCTTGGGGGATGGTCTTGTTCTATCATCTGCTTTTTCTTCTATTGTGAGAGGAGTTCCACAGGGTTCTATACTGGGCCCTATCCTTTTCATTTTGTATTGTGCGGACATAGTTAAATGCTTTCAGAAATGTAAGTACCACATATACGCCGATGACGTTCAAATATATATTGCTTTCAGACCTGATGAATATGAAAGGGCAGTGAAGGATCTAAACGACGATCTCAATAGAATTGCAGTCTGGTCGGAAAATAACTGCCTAGCACTAAACCCGCTGAAAACAAAATACATGATATTTGGCACAAGGCAGCAACTGGATAGATTACCAGCAGCATTCAATGTGAGACTAATGGGGAAACCAATTGATAGAGTGAATGAAGCGCGTAACCTTGGACTTGTTATGGATAGCAACCTTCGTTTTGAGAAACATATAGCCGACTCTGTACGAAACTGCTTCTACCGCCTGAAAGTTTTATACAAGATGAGGCCTTTCATATCTGAAACACTACGGGAGCAGCTAGTCGAAACCTTGGTTTTATCAAAACTGAACTACGGAGATACAGTGTATGGCCCACGCTTACTAGCTCGTACAGATCGGCTCATACAGAGGATTCAAAATGCTTGTGCTCGCTTCTGCTATAAAATACCTCCCAGAAGCCATATCACCCCATATCTCAATAAAAAATGTACGCTCAAAATGAAGACAAGACGCAAGCTACATTTAGCTTGTCTTCTTTTTGGTGTCATTAAATACCAAAAACCAGACTACCTTTACAACAAGCTGAGTTGGGTCACCAGCAAAAGGGAATGCGCAAGTAGGCAATGTTCGCAACAACTCTCAATTCAGCCTCATAGTACATCAGCATTTCGAGGTAGCTTCCGATATGCAGCGTCCAAAGTATGGAATAATCTACCACCACCCATTAGAACGAATAACACGATTAATACTTTCAGACAACATTTACGGCAGTATCTCGTGGATGCACAACAAAAGCTTGGCATGGCTCAAATAAATGAGTCACTTATATAGTTTACAATTATTATGTCTTTGACTAATGCTGAATGACAATAAAAACAGTCATATTGTTAGGTAGGTATGCAGATTGTCATTGCTCACGCTTAGTTCACGAACGCGGTTTAGTTCCTCTTGTGGTATGGGGCTGCAGGCCTGCAGCGCTGTCCGCGATACGAACATACCCTCGCTGAGACCTAAAGAAAACAACACAGGTAGTTAATTTACAACGTACTCTTACGTAGCATTGTTTGGAGTGATACCTGCACTAACATAGTTTGTAAGCTTATTTCTTCTAACCAAATTATTTAAGTATGACATTTTTTATTCTTACCTTTTCTGCCTGGCCTACTTGTCACTGGGGTGTATGGTATCGATTCGGAGAACGATTCACCGGATTTCCAATAAAACTCCGCTCGATCGAATCTCCGACGGCGTGCGGCGGCGACAAAATGACTTGCAAGTTGGCAGTGATGTAAGTAGGTACGAGGAACCTGAAAAATAAAACTGTATTATATATTATGCTATATAATTATTTATACAATAATTATATATCTAATAAGTATAGCACAACACTTACCTTTTTGCAATATTAATTAATTAGTGAAATAGTGCGTCTCTTTTAACAATATCTCCAGTAATATAATTTATTTTTTGACGAAAATATCTGTCCCGATCGGCTGCATACAGCGTAATGAATGAAGATGATTCATAATCACAAATAAATTATAACGCGTCGACTGTATCGGCCTAGCTCGCTAGGAAACAGGTTTCTTTGAGAGGCAAATCGAGTCGAGCAACTTAGATAGTATACCTACTCATTTCGATAATAAATATTTATTCATGTCAATATATATGAATATTATTATTGTATTCTGAGTGTAGTTGACACTTATGAACATAATATTATTCTTTTAATTTGTTCATATTATTTACCAACATGAACTATACAATATATATATATACATATAAATAAATACCTACTGTTATTGTATGCTGGTTTGCATCCGTGACACATAATTTTAAAGGTCCAGTTGAAAACCAGCGCCAGGCAGCTCACCAGCGGTCTGGCATTTAGCTGAACTGGAGCCTATTTGACGCAGTCGTGGGGCACACATTTTTTTTTTATCCTTATTTTATTTGTTTTGCCATCATGTTTTTTAATATTTTGTGTGCATTGTCCAAGACTGTATCAATAAATATTTTTCTTTCTTTATTTTTTCTTTCTTTCTTTCTATTGTCACCTATAACACTTAGAATGTGAAAGAAAAATTCGGCGTCCGGTCCTTAACAGTAGGAGCGCAGATACAAATCCTGCCCCAAAATAATTTAAACCCAGATCCAGCCGTCCCTAGCTGCCCCTCCAGCAACGCCCTAAGCCGAGGTCCAAGTCCCGCAGGGGACGCCGTTAGCTGTGTTGCTTAGTTTATAAGTTGCCCCTGGCTGGAGGCATTTGGTGCCTCGCCACCTAGCCCGGTTAAGTTTTTAAAGCTCCCTCGAGCTAAAAACTATGTCCGACATAAAAAAAAAAACAAATCCTGCCTCAGATCGAATTATTCTTCTATAGAAATTTATATCTTTAAAATATAATATTTTTGTTAATTTCAAAAAGGGTCAGTCAGCCTTCATTTCCTTGTATGATGAATGTTCTGTCTTTGTTGAAAACATCAATAAAACTATGACTTCAAAATTTATATACAATTTAAATACAACTTTTTATAGCATGACAACCCCAATTACAGTAAGTTCCTTCCTATTCTATGAGCGTACGTTTTCAAAGACACGCCCACTCATAAGACGAACGGTTGAATAAGGCTTTACGGTGCAAGAAAATCATATACGTAATAAAATATGTTGCGGATCATACTAAAATTTTACAGCTCTGTGATAAAACATTGCCTTCTTACATTTATAGGGGTAATTTTATTGAATCGTGCCTAAAAAACTGAATTTCATAGTGAATATTACTATACTTTAGTGTTCTACAAATGCTTGTGGTTCGATGTATTAAACACTCGTCAATTCTACCGATGTCTCCGCACTCAATACTGAATTCATTTCCTGACAAAAATTCGACATTAAATTCAACATTCAAAATTTCATCTTATAAACCTTTTTTTTATTTAACATTTTTTTTTAGGGTTCCGTACCCAAAGGGTAAAAATGGGACCTTATTACTAAGACCGCTGTCCGTCCGTCTGTCAGCAGGCTGTATCTCATGAACCGTGATAGCTAGACAGTTAAATTTTCACAAATTTTCTGTGGCCCCTATAACAACAAATACTATAAACAGAATAAAATAAATATTTAAGTGGGGCTCCCATACAAAAAACGTGATTCTTTGACGTTTTTTGCTTGTAAATATTGGAACGCTTCGTGCGCGAGTACGACTCGCACTTGTTTAATATTATTTTATTTATTTATAGTTATGTATCTTACAGAAATTATTAATCATTATGATTAACTTAAATATACATAGTTCTTTTTTAGTAAAGGATGACAAGGATGGTGTCTCATTTTGTGCGGTCAATATTAAAGGATGAAGGCATAACCCGAAAGTTCTATTAAATATTTTAATGTTTACAAGGATTTAAGCAGGTAATAAACCCAGTTTCATAAATAAACCACAACTCAGCCTTCTAAATCTCTTAAATATTCAGAAGTATTTAAAATCAGAATGAGCGAAGGACCATAGCCCAAAAGTTTTCTCTGGTGAATTTTTGAACAGCTTTTTGCTAAAACAATTTGTTTTTGCGTCCAAGCCGATTTGTTCGCCCATAACAAACCTGATTACTTATTAAAAATATTGTTTAACAAAGAAATCTGCCAGACAAATCAGGTTTCTACCGGTTCCCACCGGTTTTAAGTTAAACGAATCGACGGAACTTTGATTCGCCCGCGCGAAGTTTTGACGAGATTCGCTCAAGTTTGCGAATTTTCGGCACGAGACTTGGCCGGGTTACTGTTAGCTATTCAATTATAGAGGTGTTTTGGGCTATAAATATGCTAATAAATGTTATTGTGCCCCAAAATTAAATTTGTTACATTCGTATAAAATAAAACTCACTTAAAATAAGATTCCATCTTGGAAAAAAGTAATAAAAAAACATTAACGAAGGATACTAATAATGTTATTTTTCCATTAAGAGAACTGATTTGGGCCTAGAAATAATAATATATTTTTTAATTCGTTTTAAATTTTGTATTTGAACGTAAATTATTTTTATTTTTCAACTTTCTCCGGTTTGAAATATACATAGAAAATACCCAATGATACTTTAGACTGGTCCAATGTCGAACCCGGGAAGTGAACGCAGGGCCTCTAGCGTAGCAGCCGCACTTAAGACCAATAGGCAAATGAGACAATCAAAATGATTTACTTTGATAATATTTATTGCAATAGGAGTAACTCCGTCATCAATGAAATTACAAAACGGTGTAAGACTCACTCAATTATCTCTCCGTCTGTAGCTGGGTACAGACGGATACAAAATTGTTTTCCCGCCCGTACAGTCGAGTCGTGACGTGAATTGTGATCCTACACTTGTTTACTTGACGATACTCTTCGTCACACGTGTCTCTGTTATTTGTAGGCGCATTAAATTGGTTGATGTGCCCTGAAATAAATGAGACTGTTGGTTACTTACCGTGTAGCCAAGGTGTACACCTGGACACTACTTTTGCGAAGACGTATTGGGTTCGATTCTTAATCGAGACTAATATTTGTATGATCCATACAAATTATAACATAATTTTAATGTTTCAAGTCTCAGTGTAATTTGTACTGATATGTTCGTAATCCATGGGGAATTATCCCAAAAAAGAACAAAGCCTTGGTGCTCAGTTGTACACCATAATTATTTGGAAAATTAAGAAGTTTAATAAAGAATTTAAATCTTTAACGTTTAACTTTGCCTATTGAAAATCTGTTAGTTTAGTTAAAAGCAAAACAATAAATAAGTAATTAAATTTCAGCTAGCGAACGAACTAATAAAATATGACTGTTAATCATACCTGTGTAAATACAGTACGTATAATTATGATTAAAAGTCATATTATACGTATCATACAGGTGGACCATTTATAGTGTTCCAAAGTGTTTTTTTTTGTATATAGGGCAGTCCATGGATTCACCTAAACGCAACATATGTTCCACGAAAATGAGTATCTGTGACCATTAAAATATTTTACTCCCTGCTAGAATCGAACCCCCGTAGCGCAGAAGCTGATCGCTCATCCGCTTCGTCATTAATTGAGCAGTCTTAATATTATATTAAATTTGTATAAAATAACAATTAATATTAAAGTTAAAAAAATATATAATAAATTATCATCATCATCATCAACCCATATACTGTCCACCTGCTGGGCACTGGTCTCCTCTCACAGAATGAGAGGGATTAGGCTATAGTCCACCACGCTAACCTAGCGCGGGTTGGCAAACCTCACACGCCGTCAAGAAAATCTCTAAGGCATGCAGATTTCCTCACGATGTTTTCCTTCACTACTTCATTTTTACACTTATATTTATTATACTATATTATGTTATACAGCAAAATTTATTTAAAAAAACTCATTACTCGAAATAAATTGCAAACAAAATTTGGGATGGTTTTGTGTAATAGCTAGTCACCACTTAATACATAAAACTGTATAATCGTCATTCGTTCGTGCCCATTGCGCGCTAAATGGGCTTTAAACGATTGACGTAAAGGATGATTTGATGCATTTGCGCCGAGCGTTGGTAAAACGCAAATTGGTGCGATGCGGTCGAGAGAGCCAGCTTTCTGTTTAATCAGCTTGGTTACATCGCTGATTGTACTGTCCATGGTTTTGGAGGATTTTAAGGTTTTATTCAAAATTACTTTGTTATAATGTAACTATTTACATAATGCATACTCATTATAAGCATACATAAATTTTGTCAGATATTAATTTTAAAACTATCTCATAGGAGTAAAGTCGTAGCAAATGCGACTACTATGCTTGAGGTAAAAAATCAGTGGTAGCCTAGTGGTATGACAAGGTAAATCAAATTTTTGACTTGACATTTTGGGTCATTAGTCTATGTCGTAAGGGTTGCTGCTGGGAATGAGATCCTGGTTGCGATTCGCAGGTAAAGCTGATCTTGTTTTTTTTTCTATGAAATGTAGGCAATCGTATAATAGCAATAAGCTAACCCTTTTATATGAGATTTAAAAAAACATTAACATTAAAAAAAAAAAAGAACCCGACATTTCGGAAAACCCTTTCATTTGATACCCATATTGAGGGATTTGTGAAAAAATATATAATTTCCATTTTGTGGTGGCAGCCATCTTGGATTTGAAATTTATCATAGTTATAGTATTCTACTTGTCAAGTCCTTTCACTTGATACCCATAATGTGGGAGTAATTAAAAAATATTTAATCAGCCATTTTGTGGGGGCAGCCATCTTGGACCGATTTTCATCAAACTTAGCTAAGAACACTCCCAACGAATTCACCTTTCAAACAAAGTTATTTAGCGAAGGAAAAATTTGACTGCGGGCAGGATTCGAACCTGCGTCTTCTGGTTAGGTACATCAGACGCTATGACCGCTAAGCCAAGCTAAAGTTCACCCATCCACAGACTGGCCGCGACTAGGTCAGCGTAGTTATTACCTACCACCGTGCCCACAGTATACGATATCGAATTTCTCTGCCACATTATTCGTCCTTTGATGGCGTCATCGAAATTTTTAAATAAATATTAATTACTATGTTATTTATTGTTTAATTAATTATACCCGTAGGCGCATTTTTAATCAGTGACTAAAAATACAAATGAAAAAAAAATATCCTTATTGAATCATGACCCGAGCATTTAGAAATCCAATAACGTCCAGTGCGTAGGCGTTGATTGATCCTATTACAGCCCCGAAAAAGAAATGGGCGAGTGAATGATTTGTTAAATGTTGTAAAGGTTAGACTACAAGATTTTTCACTGTCAACGAACCATTTCGGTCAGTCGAGGAACGATACGTGAGTGAAATTACGATGTTTTAGCGTATGGGACTACTTACATTGCGAATAAGGAATATAGAATTTCCATCTTTGTTCCATCATTTTTTTAAAACGTTACCCCAACACTAGGTTTTTCTCCTGTATCGTGGGCGCTTCTACAAAAACAAACCTTTACATACACAAACACCCCAACCTGTAGGTTAAAACAATATTTGTTTTGTGCGGGGATCGAACCTACAACCCGTTGCAAAGAATTCGATTGATCAAAAGTTGCGGTAAGCGTGTCGTCGTCTTTATACGCTTTTAATTCATAATCAACCTATTTACTGTCCCATCATAGTCTGATTTTGTTAAATTACTTTTATTTTGAAAATTCTCATGGTTGTCCTCCGTCGTGGAGGGTTATATCGGACATAACCCATAAAATGACATAAAATGACTGCCTCATTAGTTTAGTGGTCCTAAGCGCGACTGCTACGCTAGAGGTCCTGGGTTCGATCCCCAGGTCGAGCAAAGTGTTATTGGGTTTTTCTATGAAATTCTCAGTAGCAGCGCGGAGTCTGGATTAATTGTGCCCGGTTAATGGCAATAGGCTCGCCCCCTATTACATGGGACCTAAACATACCGGCGAAATGTGGGTGTACATTAGTACACCTCTGCCTAACCCTTCGGGGAATACAGGCGTGATGGTATGTATGTATAACCCATAAAATATTACTTAAAACATTTGTACTATGGGTACTAGACATTGGATATAATACATATATACTTT
Source organism: Acronicta alni (assembly GCA_964056405.1). Taxonomy (NCBI): domain Eukaryota; kingdom Metazoa; phylum Arthropoda; class Insecta; order Lepidoptera; family Noctuidae; genus Acronicta; species Acronicta alni. The sequence continues at coordinate 5,302,450 of OZ043927.1, read as the reverse complement.
TTTTTTTGTAAATATATACTTATTACATAAGAAACACCCAGAAAAACACAAATACTCATGTTTTATTCACACAAATATTTGTGTCCTGTGGGAATCGAACACTGCTGATCATGGGGTCGTCCCCATGATCAGCAGTCGCACTCGAACCGCTAGACCACAGAGGTCGTCAAATAGATAGACTACTAGGTAGTACTTTTTTAACGTCATTTTTACATTAAAACAGCCCCCAAAACGCCCACCCTTCACCGCTTCCTATATTTTTTAGCTAGGAAGAAGAACCGGCACAACAAACTCCCCAGCAACATATTTCTGTCTGTTGATTTATGTTATGTAAAATGTTGTATATAACAAAATTTTCATTTTGCTTAGATTAAGTAAATCTTCTCGTACATTTGCGTACATTATTCCACATAGACGTAGACTATTTTAGTATGTATATATTAAGATATCTTGCAATGCAAGCAAAGCTGCTGGTACCAGCTAGTTTTTGATTAAGTGCAACGTGATAAATTATAAAAACATAAATTAACTTAGAAGATATATTTAGTTGAAGTTGAGAGTTACAAAATGTTAGTTCGTAGTCTCAGTAGTACTATCTATTCCCTTCACAGCAGGATGTCTCTAAATAAGTTTCATTAGACTAGGGGATGACCTGACCCAATTTTGCTGATAAAACATAGCTATTTCCAAATCGATCAATACTTGTTTTGAATATTAACGAGTGTCGAAACAAATGAGCCTTGAATTTTTGTTCAATTATAAATATAGTTATACTATCTACACATTGATTGTCACGAATTATTTTAATTGTCATTTTAAAACATATTATGTAAATTTTGAATAGAAAGTAAAACTTTCCTAATGTTTTTTTTTTATTTTAATAACATATTTGTATTATGGACTTGTAAAGAAAAAAAAATATGGACAGTTTACATTTCAAAAATGGATCACGCTGGATATTTTTCATTTAAAATGTTAATGATCCATTCATTATCCGTAGCATTAATTATTCAATTTTATTACTTAAATTAGTAACTAGTAATAAATAGAACATATGATGTATATTTTGTAAATATGTAATTATTATGAGTAAGTATATTATAAATATAACTAAATAAAAAAAAACAATTAATAAGATCTAAAAAATTCGAATTTATAAATTTTATATTCTGATTGTCATTACGTTCATAATGTTTAAATTTGAAAATGCCTAGATATTATTTTCGTAATAAAAAAAGAGCCCTTATTGTTGTCACCTATAAAGAGGTTGGTAATAAATAGTTTAATAGTAGTCCCGAAATTAATGTCACAAATATACATATTTTATCAGCCTTTCGAGAACAAAGGGAAACAGCTTTAAATTATTGTGTCCTTTCAAATAATGCAATTTATTGAGGTCAATAATTAATATAATATATTCGCATCTGTAATTATCTGTTGTTGTTTCAATTGGATATTTATCAGTTCCTTTGTATTTTTGCGATATATATTGTGAATTGTTGTAAATGTATTAACATCATAGATAAACGCTTATTTACAAAATAAGCTGTAGATAATATTGTAAGTTTTTTCGTCAGTGGCTTTATATAGCTAAATATACATACATCACGCCTGTATTCCCCGAAGGGTTGGCAGAGGTATACCAATGTAAATGATATCGCTCCCGTAACCCCAGTAAAAAGTGGTGAGGCGAAACACCCGTAGGGTTTTAGTCGGTAGGTCACCCCCCTACCACCCTATGGGTGGAGTCCGATGCACCCCGTCGTCTTCCCTGGGCGCTGGCAGTCCATGAGGATTTCCGTTAGAAAAAAAGGTATACCAATGTACACCCAAAGTTAGCCGGTATGTTTAGGTCCCATGTTACACGAGGCTCTATTGCCATTAACCGGGCACAAATCCAAACTCCGGGCTGCTACTGAGAATTTCATGAAAAACCCAATAAAACTTTATGTGCCCCAAGATCTAGTGCGCATAGTGACATAGTGACCCTAAGTGTCACTAGACTAAAAAGGCTGTATATAACTAAAATATTTATATATCTCGACTTTTGGAAACAGGATCGCCCCTTTTACATAAACCTCTAGTATACCGTCAAACTGTGCCATATATAGATAACTTGTATATACTTTCTGTTTTACTGATTTCTGACATTTACGCGAATATTAACCATTGAAATGAAACTACTTTTTACGAATTTTAGTCTACCCGTATCCATGGACGCTGTAAAGGGTCCGAAACGTTGGAATTAATAATATCAATATAACGCGATAAAATCCGTAAAAAATAGTTTTATTTCAATACTTTCTGATATTTTTACACCAGTAAAAAAATAAGCAAATAGTAATTGTTAAACTGTAAAATTAAATAAAGTTATGAACAAAATTAACGCAACTGAACCGGAATCCCGAGTTCTTAGTGAAGCTGTAGCCACAGCCAGTGTTGATATTTTAAATAAAGTTCACCTCTATTAACCCTCCCGCCGCTCACGTTCGCAACTTTTTTACGAGCGGGCAACTTCTAAAGGCAGCGCTTATTAAGGTCAGGCTAGCCCAAAGGGCATGTATAAAGCAGGCCCACAAAAACTTTTCCATTTAACTTGGCCCGTGATGTCCTGATTATATCTACTTATGGTGACCCTACCTGACTTCACTCGGGAGCAATTTTTGACTGACAACCACCCGGTGGACGCATTTTTGACCCTGTTGCGGTCGTATGTAAATGGAGGGTATGTATAATTATTGTCTGAGTAATTAGAACAACAAAAATATATATTTCCACTGTTTATATTGAGCTTAATATAATTAAGCTTTATTTTAGCACGCTCACACACGCGCACACACACATAAACATTTGTATTATTTTTTGTTAATTATAGATTTTTCCTCCCTTTATCTTTTTGTATTTTTTTTTTTTGGCATTTTCCATGCTAAGATTTTAAAGTTATTAAGCAAAGGAAAAATTTGCCCGCGGGTAGGATTCGATTTACGTCTTTATGACGTCACCATAAAGACGTAAATTCAGAAAGCGAAGGAAAAATTCGACATGGCGGGTAGGTATCGCGGTGGCTTAGTGGTCATAGCGTCTTGTGTACCTAACCAGAAGACACAGGTTCGAATCCTGCCCGCGGTCGAATTTTTCCTTTGCTTAATAACTTTTCCTCTCTTTGTTTTAATTAGTCAGCTAGGAAGTTTATGTTTACTGTATTTATAATATTGGTACCAAAGATACAGGCTTGCCTAGTTTGGGTCTAATGGAAAAACTAAGTGTGCAAATTATGTTATGTAAATAAATATTTTTATCTTGTATCTTATTCTAGAAAAAAAAAATTAATGATCTAATGAATGCAAGCGTGACTGCTGAGCGTGAGATCCCGGGTTCAGTTCCTAGGTTTTAATATAGTGCATCATTGCGTTTTTTATGAAATTATTCAATAGCAGCTCAGAGTTTCAATTTGTCCCCATTTAATGGCAACAGGCTCATTCCCGTATAGTTCTGCCGAACCCCGTAATAATATAAAATATCATGTTCATAATACAAAAGTAAGTGAAGAATTTGCTGGAGAAGTTGGTTTTAACAGACAAAATTCTTTAACTCCTGCACAGAAATGACACTTACCAAAAATTCCTGGAGGGAAACGCTAAAAGTTAACAAAATCTAACAAACTTAGATTAACTACATAAAGCAAGCCGATTTGGCTAAGTAATTTGAAATTTTTGGTCCCGGCGGCCACCGACCAAAAGATTTCGCAGAAAGTAAAATTTTGAAATTTTAATACCTACGGGTTAAAAATTCTTCTCTGATTGCTCTTTTTGTTTTGTTGAGTAAGAAATCTCTCGCAAGACTTTTAAGGCTAAGGCGGTCTCGATTTAATTCAACAAAAACTTAAGCAAAGTACTTCGAATTGGTACTAAGTTAGTGGTACATATACCTGGCTAGATATTATATTGAAAAACTAATTATTAAGGTACAGACGCGAGCAGGTTAAGCTAACCACCTACAACTACCTACAAAAACAAGTACACATAATTTAAGAAAGAAAAATAAACTACAACTAATCAAAGTTCGGACTAATTACGGGAAGAAAACGATATTATTTGAAGGAGCACAGCTGTACAATAACTTGCCTAAGGATGTCAAAGAGTGTAATAAATTAAATATATTTAAAATACAACTTTGGAAATATGTGTGCACACTCTAATCTACTCTAAAAAATGTATTATATAACTGGAGGTGTAATAGATTAATTTAATAGTTAGTACTTTGTATCTCATTATAAGTGAACTGCATGTAAGTTCTTATGAGAAATAAAATATCTTTAAACCGAACCAAAACTGTCAAGTTTTCCCAATTGAATGTGAACCTTATCGTTTTGTGTTAAAGTTGAAAATCTATCAAAGAAATTTGACAGATTGGGATAGCTTGATGTGCTGGCCTCTGTACACTAAATATCAGATATGTAGGTAAATCTGGAAGTATATAATTAAAAGGAATAAACCATGTCTTCTCATTGATAAAAAAAAATCATGACAAGCCACGTTTTTCTGTCCAAATCAATACGTTCCCTATTACATGGGACCCAAATTGTTGTGGTAAGCTGTGTTTTATAGAATATGTAATCGTTTTTTTTCAGTCCTAGGACTAGTTTAGTACTTAATTGTGTAGACTTCTTAGTAAACATGATAAATTAATAACGTCATCATAAAAAATAAAAATAAATGTTTTGACATTATATAAAATAATATAGATACAATAATAACCACTGCACTACTTATCCCATACATTTTGCATGCCTCAATTGGTAGAACAAAGTGAACTACGCATTCACCTTGCAATGTAGCTCATTATAACCTGTATTCAGCAATAAAAATTTGATTTGATTTCGATATTTCCAAATCGCTGGGCAAAAGCGTACTGAACTAGTAAGAAACATTCGCTGTTTACATTTTTTTTTTAATAATATTTTATCTATTATATGTTGTCGTTATGTGTTGTTGTGTGTATGTTATATGTACAGACGCCAGCAAGTCAACCTATCCTAAACTGTCAAATTTTCCCACTTGAATATGAACCTTAAGGTGTTGCATTAAAGTTGTAAATCTATCAAAGAAATTTGACAGATTGTGGTAGCTTGATGTACTGGCCTCTGTACTTAATTGTTGAATATTAACATAGGTCACTTTTTTCTTGTGCGCGTTATATTATAAAATGTGGCTCAAATGTCAGGAGCCAGCTGAAAATCAGTGCTGCGCTTAAATGCACAGCAAATAATAGTGTAAATAGCCACGATTTATTTATATTACAAAAATAGTGCATTAGAATAATAGCCCAAATAGATAACCAAGATAGCTGCAGGCTTTATTTTACAAAGTACAACCTATTAACACTCCCATCCCTATATATACATGATATTAGTTTATTTGTGTTCAAAAATATACATTACTTCACAAAAGTAAAAAACACGCACAATGTCAATACCCGCCATAAAAATATAAAGACTTTATTTGCCACATTCTAGAATAAAAATGCTTAGCCAGAGTCCCTACTATATGGCAGTAAAGATATATAATAAATTACCAATAGATATAAAAAAGGAAATCAAATTAACACATTTTAATAGAAAATTAAAAGCATTTTTAGTAAAAAAATGGTTTTATTCTCTAGATGAAGAATATTTTGAAACAACAAAAATTAATAAATAAAACATTTAAAAACACAAAGCCAAAAAATAAATAATAATTAGATACCTACATTATTGTAGTAAAAAAATAAAAAAATAAAAATTATTATTATTATTAATTAATAACAATAATTATTATTATTAATTAATAACAATTATTATTATTAATTAATAACAATTATTATTATTAATTATAATATAATTATGTTAATAATATTATAATTAATATTAGGTATACTATGTTGTGCCCTAGTTATTACCTATGTATGTTTACACATGAAGCATTAAAATACTTTGACTTTGACTTTGAAATACTGAGCTGAGTCTCCTGCCACACATAACTTCTTTTTGTCTAATGTAATTCTTCTTTTTATATTAATTAATTTTGTGTATGTGTGGCATATAAATGGTTTAAATTATTATACTTTACTCATCTAATAGTGGACTAGCCTATAATTAATTGATATTATACGATTACCTATATAATTCATAGAAAAACTCAAGATAAGTTTCACCTGCGAATCGCAACCAGGATCTCATTCTCAGCAACAACCCTTGCTACATCTAGAATAATTAACCACAATATCAAGACAAAAATTTGATTTACCTTCGAAAATAATTCATTCAATATTCTCAAATAAAGCAACTTATGTGTTATAAAGGCCCCACGGTGATATTACGGTCATACATTTTCTAGATGAAGTTACAGAATCCAATCATTGCTACGAAGGACCCTCGAAAAAATGATTGACCTCTATATTATATATCTATTTTGTTACTTGGTAGATACTTTATAGCAATATTACCGACTAGGGACCCGCCCCTAAGCAGTAATAGCCTAGTGTTATGACCATTAGACTGCCAAGTCAAAGGTTTCAATCTCTCAAGGCACGCACTTCTGACTTTTCGAATTCATGTGCGTATAAATATTGAATGTTCACTTGCTTAAACGGTGAAGGAAATCTGTATGCCTTAGTGTTGGGATAAACGCAGACGTGCGCCTAGCAAAGGTTTAATAGCAATAACACATTTCTATGTGCGCTTGCTCTATGATTTCCTCCGTCCCTCTGTAAGAAGTCACTACACGTGTTCGGTAATGTTCTAGAATAATTAGTCTAAATAAATAGTCTTTCTTCAGTTACAAGTCTTGATTTATTTATTTCATCACTTAGAGATTTCTTTCGACGGTGTGTGAAGTCTGCCAACCCGCACTAGGCCAGCGTGGTGGACTATAGCCTAATCCCTCTCATTCTCTGAGAGGAAACCTCCCCCTGCTGTAATTTTGAAATCGGCTTTATTGTTATAAATGATAATTTACTTACTTCTGCAAAATCATCTTTTAAAGTTTTAGTGAACGTTTTATTATTACAAGCTTTTATATAACTTGCAATGTATGTTTGTAATACTTACACATTGCAAGTTACTGCATACTAACTTGGTATGTTTGTTTAGGTCAAATTTTGAAACTAAAATTTGAACCAATTCCTGTCGACTTACGAGTTTGAAGTTTTGCATGCTTCTTTAGTTCTGGGAACAATACAGTAACACAATATAAAAGGCACACAAAGATAAGTTAATTAAGTAATCATACTTAATATGATTACTTACTATATATTATAAAATATTAAAAAAAATAAGCTTTCATGTCGGATTATACAATTGTATAATACGATTCATGCTTGTCGCGAGATTTTCTTATGTAAATTTATTTATAGAACAATATATTTTCTACTTATAATAAAATTACTTCCCAACTAATAAGTAAATATGTCTGTCTATCTGATACGCTTTTAAACCACTGAACCGACTTTTGAAATTTGGTACAGAGATGTAGTAGACCTCGGAGACGGACCTTTTGTCTCAAAAAACCATTTTGTATGTGGGTGAAACCAACGTCAACAGCTAGTATTATGTATTTCATTTATTCAATAGCATGTACATAATATATATTATAATCTTATCTGACCGCAACAGCCACTCAAAATAACATTTATAACAATACATTGGATTCAGTTGAGTGTCGGGGTGTTACAATTTATTATAACAAATGATACCGGTTGCGTTGTACGGGAAGGATCAGCGAAATCTCATCATTTATCATCTCAAGTAAAAGAGTTACGAATGTAAGAAGAATTTCAATATGATACCTTTTTATACAATCTGGTAAAAAAAAAACTGTAGGCATACATTTTGATAACACAGATGCATGATGTGTATTCTATTAGAATTATTTTGTATAATTATTTCCTTGATAAGTAATAGTAGATATCCTAATATATCTAGTAGTATTTAGAGTATCTTATTTTATTTTTTTATTAACTATTACTGTCCTACAGCTGCAGTTGCTGAGCAAAGGCCTCCCCCAGATCCTTCCAGGTATTCTTTCCTGCACCGCCGCCTCCGCGAACCAGCCCTTGCGGTACGCGTCCAAGTCGTCCCGCCACCACCGTCTTGAGGCATCCATTGTGTGGAAACTCTTGCCCTGCGATCAGTGATCTTAAAATAAATCGACTATCTTATAATAAAAAATAAAATGAGCTGTTGAAATTATTCAGCAATACTAGATCCATCAACCACCCCATACCTACAATATTTCATTCTATACAATATTGGGAAATTCGCACAGGATTTAACATTCACATTTCATTACATTCACTCATAGACATCATAATAGATTAAATAAATCTATTTTTGGGACATTTTATACAGCACCATCTAGTCCCATACTAAGCAGGGATATAATACTTAAATACTTCTTTTTGTAAATACATAATATATAAGAAACACCCAGACAAACACAAACACATTCATCACGATAATATTTGCCTCCTGTGGGAATCGAACCTACGACCTCGTGTTCAGCCCGATACTCAAACCTCTAGATAATCATTAAGTTTATGTTTTATTGTGTTGAATATAAAAATAACACTATTCCAAAATGACCACTCCAGACCTTACTACATCCATGGAAGCTGAGTTTTACAAACTCGCGAGGCTTCCAAAGGTGCCTCTGCACAAGAATAGGAGTAACTAAGGGATTGGTATCTACTAGGGTAGTTCACATTTGTGTGGATAGGATCAATTGGCCAACTTTAACTTTCGACAGGATATCGGTCCGAAAAGTTTTTGGTTAATTTCTTCCTACATTTTTTGTCGAAGCGATCGTAGGAGGAATTGAGGATCAATAGATACGAAGCTGGATTTGAGTGAAAACTTTGGAGTTAGGTGCAATATTATAGTACTGATTCCTTTATAAGTTTATGATGATAGTATTCCATTTTGGAACCGTCCAAAAAGAATTGAATTCGATTTTCAAAAAAAAAACCATTTAAATACAGTCAAACGGGGTGAATAGGGATGTAGAGGTCAATCGGGAAAAAACTTTGAAGGATTTCCAGCTTTAATTATTATAGTTAGTTAAAAATTGGAATTTGGTATTTGGTTAGTTGGAATTTTCTATTCAGAGCGGAGTCCGACACACCCTAACACTCTCCCCGGAGTGGTGGATAGTACATAAAGCATTTTCAACCCCGTCAACAAAAAAGGGAGGCAGAAGTGTACTATATATGTACATTAACCGGTGTGTTCAGATCCCATGTAATAGTAGCTCCAGCCTACAGCAATACTGGGTTCAAATCCAAACTCCGAGCTGCGACTAAGAAATTCAGAGATATACACAATAACACTGCTCGACCTGGGAATTGAACCCAGGACCTCAAGCATAGCACAGTCAGTCAATCAGTGCAGTGCGATGCGCGCTCGGATACGGACGTGTTTCCAAGGCACGATTATTATTAATTCACGATTTGCGCGGCTATAGCCGCTGCACGTCATCGTCGCTATGAACGTTCGCAACAACTTATAGCCAACGAGCTGCTGGCATTCATACAACATGCCATTGACACCATGGACGAGGTCAGCATTTTGCAGATCTGCAAGTCGGACTTTAAGGAAGATGAGATAAGTAGTGGCAAGATGCTCCTATTCCAAACGCTTGGAAAGGTCGACCAGATGCCATCCCGCAGGAGAGATGGAACTGAGAAGAGCATCCAAGATATTGTCACCTTGCTGAAGGTGACCGATCCAGACGACGTGCCGAGTTTTGTGGCGAAGGAGCTACATAAGCTTCCTCCAGTCACAATCGACCACGTTGATGTTACCAGGCTGCTAAAGGACATCAATTTCCTAAAAACAAGCCTGGCCGAGGTGCAGTCCAAGTTAGAGGTGTTAAATAACACCATAAGTGAATTACGTGCCGAAGTGGTGTTGTTACGAAATACTGTTCCTGCAAGTAGGTCACTTGACGCCTCTAAGGTGAACACTCGTCGCGGGGCGCAAAATGCGTCCATCAGCAGTTTCGAGCCGGCGAATGCAGATACGTCACCGACTGTGGGTATTGCCGTTGATGCATTATGTCCCGCCGCCGCCGCCCGTCCCTCGACTCCGGTAGAGGCCTCGTCACGCGTGAGTACTTCGACCCCGAAACGTGCCTACGCTGCTATTGCTGCCGGCAACAAACCCGCTGCATTAAAACCGCAACAGCAAGAAGAGGATAAGCAGAACAACCGTGAACCCATTCACAGAGATCTGCCACAGAGTGATACTGAGGGCTTGACTAAAGTTGTGAAGAAGAATAGAAAGCCCAAGTGTCGAAATCAGTGCGGTAGCGCACCGACCGGACCGAACCACCTGCTGCGACCTGCTGTACCAGCGTACTGGTACTGCGTACCAGCTTTACGTGTCTCGACTGCATTACTCTACAAAGGCCGAGGAGATTGTAGAGTACATCCGCATCAAGACCAAATTTACCTTGAGGGTCGAACAGTTGGAGTCTCGTCACAATGTGGATTTTAATTCCTTTGTGGTGAGAGTGCCGACTGAACATCTGTCGACCTTCACGAAACAGGAATTTTGGCCAAAAGGAGTAGTGTTCCGGCGTTTCCGAGGCCGGCTACTGGACACCGCGCGACACACGACGCCGACTCTTCGTGTGAATTAGTGCTTATTTTATTGTTTATGTATAGTATTTTAATTGTTATTGGTTTATGTTATATTATATTGTATTAATGAATGAATAAATAAATAAAAAATTAAATAGCGGCTGTGCTAACGACCACAAGGCTAATAGGGCGACATCTTTCATTATGAAAGGCGGTCCCCTTTCTTGGACAACGTAATTAATTTAATTATTAATTAATTATTAAAATACCTATCGTATTTTCATTTGAAACCATCTTGATCACTTGATGCCTATAATATTATAATTGGGATGATTTGAATAACAAAACCCTACCGTTCAAATTGATGTTGACCTCTTGTAACTAACCAAATATTGACAAGCAAATTAATTCAATTTGCTTATGTTAATGGAAATATTAACACCTACTGCTTATAGATAAGCCAGCACTGATAACCTGGCTTTGATAGTGAAATGTGGATACTTCTTATACTCCTTTCAATATTTTATTTCACTATTGACAGCCGCTTCAGAACGTAACTGTTACAAAACTCGTAGAAGCAAACTTTAAAATGCGAGGTAAAAGAAAAATATAAACTGCATAATAACATTTTATCTATCTATTTATTTCCCAAATAAAACATTAAAATGCCTTATAAGTCTCCGTTTAATAAAAAATAATGGTCATTTCGCGTGATAAATACAGTTACATTCCATGGTAGCTTGTGGTGTTCTAGAATATGACAAAAAGCGTTATAATTATTAATCTGTAAGCCGTATTCTCCTCGGATAATGTTTGTACAATGTTTTATTAAAAAATCACACGGTACCCAGGCTGTAGTGACGGTCAAAAATTCAATTTGTGTCCACGTGAAAACGGCGAGGGTCCATGATTTATCGTCTGGCGAGGCTCATGTCAAGCACGAAACTCCTGGACGCACGTGACGACCCAGCTTACTTGCACCAAGCCTTATTTTTATTTCAATACTTTCCAAACAATATTCAACTTTGCTTACAAACAATTAGATGTATTTTAAATTGCAGTTTTGAATACACATACGATGTTATAATTTTGTTCTCCGTTTATGCAGCCAGTATTATTTTTCTTTGGGCTTTCTTATTTTGAAATTTTAACCCTAACAGTAAGGTTCTACTTGCGTGGTATTTTTATTTGCGAGTTATTTGGTCCTAAATATATGCAGCGTTTTTAATCATCAGTATAGTATCAGTATGGAAAGTTTTTTCTTTAAATAAGTAGATAGAAGACACTTTCAACTGACAATATTTTTTTTTAAATTGAAAATATATTTCTTCTTTTATCTTACAAGTATTATTTTTCCACAGCACAGTATAAAATTCTATAATTAATCTGTACATTTTAAAATCAATGTCCAGACATAATATAAAAGCAATCTTCTTCAATCTGCAATCAACTTCTGTAATGTAAAAAGTATTAAAAAACCTGTTAGAAATATTCTTTCTCGCTGTATAGCATTGCTCACAAATTTTGAACCTGTCTAGCAGAAATATTATTGATTTTATGGGGCCAACATAACATGCCATAATGCTTGTATTCCCGAAATGTTTGACAGATGTATGTATTCATCATCATCAACCCATATACTGTCCCACTGCTGGGCACGGGTCTCCTCTCATATTGAGAGGGATTAGGCTTTAGTCCACCACGCTAGCCTAATGCGAGTTGGCAGACTCCACAAACCGTCGATAAAAATCTCTAAGGCATGCAGGTTTCCTCACGATGTTTTCCTTCACCGTTTAAGCGAGTGATAATTAATTATTAATACGCACATGAATTCGAAACGTCAGAGGTGCGTGCCTTGGGTTCGAACTCGAGACCTTCAACTTGGCAGTCCAATGGTCATACCACTAGTCTATCACTGCTTATATGCGTATTCATCATCATCAACCCATATACTGTCCCACTGCTGGGCTCAGGTCTCCTCTCCTAGAATGAGAGGGATTAGGCTATAGTCCACCACACTGGCTTAGTGCGGGTTGGCAGACTTCACACGCCATCGAGAAAATCTCTAAGACATGCATGTTTCCTCACGATTTTTTCCTTCGTGTATATCTATTATTATTAATTTATTCATAAAAACTAATTTAAAAATGTTGTTGAATGTTTTACGTATTAAAATTAAACAGTTATAAAGTTAATAATGTCTCCAAATGGTTTTCTCATGTATACGATGTAAACGATTGTAATCTTAATGAGAAATAAAGAAATATCTGAACATCATAATAGAATTAGACATTTAAAACTGTAAATGAAAATAAAAAGTACAATAACTCTAACAATCAATGCATTAAGAAAATTTTAAGTCAAAGTGAACAAAGAAAATTTCATGACACAGGCAACAGTCAGAATTTATGTATTTTTTTTAATTGTGATAATGTCAATGAAGGTGTTTAAAAATAAAATACCAAAACTTGAAATCGTTTACAGAATAGAAGCTCCCTTCCAGCAAAAGCTTTTTTAGTTTACTTTAAATATGTAACCATGTAACCATTGTAACCATGGTCAAGAATAGGGCCGAGACATCCATTAATCTAAAACGATACTCAGCTTACATACACAAATATCATCAGAAATATTACAGACGATACCTCTCGAACAAATATTATGTATTCTAGCAAAATATATTCCAAGCGAAACAGATATTGTAAATCACGGTAACGAAGCCATCCATTTTGTGAAATAAACGTATTTTTCTTTTCATTCCTGATATTTCCAGTTATTTTTTTCTTGGAATAGAAGTATGTAAGGATATAATAGAACTTCAATTTGGGGTATTTTTTTGAACTTACATAATAATCACGCCTGTATTCCACGAAGGTTTAGACAGAAATGTACACACACCGTTCGATGGTATGTTTAGGTGCAATAAGGGCGAGTCTATAACTATGCACCATATTGGTCTGCCCAATAACACTGCTCGATCCGAAACCAGGACCTCTGGCATAGCAGTTGCTATTAGACCTCTAGACTAAAGAGATAGTCAATGAACTTTTACATGCAGATTCAAATTCTTCGGTATTCAAGTTAATCATTAATTTACTAGTCTAGTTAAACTGACTTTCGCCATGTATCAGGTTCTTGTCACAAGTTCAAAATACTTTACAATACTTCTCTGCATCGGTGAATGATTAATTCGTTCTCTACGCGCACTACCGGACACTTGTTCTACAGCACTCGCGACCGTTGGTAAGGATGATGGTAGTAGTTAAACCACTCGACTGTGTATTAATACTATATTTTTTTTGCTAAATCATTTCTATATTTTTCGTTATTTTTTACCAGAATTGTTCCCTAGCAACCATTTCAAAAATGACATATTCGGCCAGCACTATGCCGCCACTTTATTACAAACTTTGTAGACAAAACTTCTTAATTAGCTTGAACAATCGGACTATTGAAAAAAAAAACTATTAACAACCTGACGGCAACCATAGAGGCCGTTATTAGATACCTGCAATATTTTTTTATAATCTGTGAAAATTTACTACTCCCAAACTAAACAGAGTACTATGGCTATAATACTTATATACGTTTTTTTTGTAAATCCTTATTTATAACACATATTAGAATCGGATAACACAAATAAGTATTAGTAGTTAGTATAGTATTAATCTTCTTCTAAATCTAATTTAATACATAGTCCGATACAACATTTATGTTCATCACATAAAATAATGTTATATTATGTATATGTACTTAGTATTTTTTTTACCTACGGTAAAATATATGTTAGCAATCCAGTAAGTCGCAAAAGATGTAGAATGTAAACGAAGCAAAACAAGACTTATGCAAGAATCGGGGCAATTTGCGATCTGTACCTATAGCTTTAAGTGACGTATTTACTGCGTATAAGGATTTTGTCGCAAGTAACTAGTTGCTAACTAGTTGTTTAATTAGTTTTAAATTGTAAATATGGTGTTGGTGTGCCTTATTTAATTAAATAAATCTGTAGTCTCTGCTTACCCTAACTGAAAAAGGGCGTGAATGTTTGTATGCAAGGCCAGTGCATAATTTTAAAAGATACAGTTTTTTACAAAAAAAATACGAAACCTCATTGAAATTACTCAATTTTCAACAAACGAACTTTCAACCACTTAATAGGTAGGTTAAAAAACGCCCAAAATGCGCGCCTACCCAAAATTTCCTGGTCATTTTAAAACAACACTGTGTGCAGCAGTTGTTACACGATAAATTAATCTTGTCAATGAACCGATCGGCTCTTGCTTCGATACTATTGAAAAACGGCGCGTTCACGTGACATATGGCTGGGAAAAACCATGTCGCTGTGTTCCATTTTTTAAATTTCGGAAGATAGAAAATTTTTGGGCATCGACCCTGGCTGAAAATTGTTCGATAATGTCGAACACATATGAATAGGTATCTAAAAGCATTATTATATTAAATTTGGAATATCAGAAGATTTTTTGTTGTTTAAAATAAATAAAATAAAAGTGCGAATACTTCACCACCGATTTAAAATGTATTTTTTTAACGGAAATAAACTAGCACTTATTTTTCGTTATTAGAGGGAAACATATTTTGAAGATGGCGAACAAATATTATTTTGATACAATATTAAGGGAGATACTTCATAATGATCAAACATGTCTTGTTTGATCATTATGAAGTATCTCCCTTAATATTCTTCATTCTAAAATGTCTTTTTAGAAATAATAAAAAGTTCATCACTTGGGAAAAACTCGACCGATTTGGCAGTATTTTTTGTTGGGTTCGTAAATTTATTATTAGGACAAGGTTTGTATAAAAGAAAATTTGGGAATTTCAAATAAGACTGAGATACGAGATCAATGCAGGCAGCACCGCGGGGCTATTTACTTATTCGTGAAGGCCATATACTTATTATTCAATTTAAGAATGTTATATCAGAAAACTAGAATTAGGTAAATGCAAAAGCGCTTTTTGACACATGGTAAGTAGTCAGAAATAAAAATAAAAAAACAAATCAAACATAGTTGGAGTACAAAATACAAAATTAACAAGTTCCAAAGAATAAGCGAAGCAAATTGAATTCACAAGACTGAAAACACGAACTCATTCTCAATACACAGCGATAATCCCCACAGAAAAAAGTTGCAAGAAAAAAGCAATACGTTTCAGGATGCAATCCAAATAAACATGGAAACTTTTGCTCGCGAACCAACGCTTGCTAAAAAGTCGAAGCAACTTCTCCCCGTGCAGATATTACCTTCGGAAATGAAGCTCGGTACAGTCCCGACGAAAGCTAACATTGTATTGAAATAGAAACCAGCCAAAGAGTTTCAATGTTTTTATTTGGAAGCATCCAAGTTGGTAACGAACCGAATTGGACGAAGAAGGACGTGACGTAACTGTGGCGTTTAGAAATTGAAGGAACTAAAAGCATAAATGTTTAAACTATGTTGTTATGAAAGAGGTTATACAGACAGTATTTAGACATATAAAAACATAACATGACGACTGTATTTCCTATAAGGTTAAGCAGGTATGTAGTAATGTAGACCTACAGTTCGCCGGTATGTTTGGATCCCATGTATTAGAAGGCGAGCATATTTGCCATGGTACAAATGGTATCTAAACTCCAAGCTGCTACTGAGAATTTCATAAAAAAAAACCTATTACACTTTGCTTGACCTGGGAATTGAACCCAGAAGGTTTATGTATATTAAGTACTTAACAATGTAATAATAATGATAATGTACAGACACCAGCTGGTCAAGCTATACAAAACTGTCAAATTTTCCCAATTAAATATGAACCTTATTTACATGTATTAAAGTTGAAAATCTATCAAATATATTTGACAGGTTGGGTTGCTTGATGTGCTGACCTCTGTTCCTTTATTTCTAAAGTATTTAGTAGGTACGTTATTAAAAAGTAGTCTTCAAACGGTTAGCAAATAATAATTATATTGTTGTTAAAAAATGAAATTGAAATAAAACCCGTTATTTATTTACTTCTTTAGTTATATCACAGTAACGACTACTTCTCGAAAACAGTTTCAGGATTTTAATATTACAATCCAGTGAACTTGTCAATTAGAGGCGTGTATAGCCCTCATGTAGAATAATTTGTTAAAAATCATAATAAGTTTTATTCCTTTAATCTGGTATCGTTGTACGACGAGTTGTTGAGCTCAATAAATTATGGTTGAGCTACATGCGTGTGTACATTGTAAGACACATATTTGTTACTATTCTATGTCTGGACTTTAAAAGAGACTATCATTCTCTGAGTTTGTTTCGGCGTTTCTTCTCAGAGGTCATCAGTTAGGAAATGCTGGAGCCATCTAGCTTAAAAAAATATATAAAATATTGACTTGTAAAAGGGTCTTTAAAAGATCTATTTACAGAAATAAATATCATTTACTGTATTTTTTTTCTTGATGAGCTATTAACAAGTATTATAATTGAAATAAAACTAGGTTTTATTTCAATTATAATACATTGGTCACGGGTAGACTGACGGGTAGTCTACCCGTGACCATGGACGCTGTAAAGGGTCCGAAACGTCGGGATTAATAATATCAATATACGCGATAAAATCCGTAAAAAGTAGTTTTATTTCAATGTATAATATTCGCGTAAATGTCAGAAATCAATAAGTATTATAATATTAAGCTAAAATATTAATATTACAAATAATGAGTTTGCTATATACAATAATACTTTATTTATAATTAGTTGGTCAAGTCATTAAGTAAGATTGAAAGGGTATGACGTCCTCAGAACTTAAAGACAAATTTAAGAGATTCATAAAGTGACAACTATGACAGCTAGTTTAGATGAAGGCGGTTCAAAGGTTATGTCATTGGTTGACAGTAGCATAACGGCGATGTAAGTGGGCAATTCATATTTTATGCTATTTGGGATTATGTTTACCTAAGTTATAATTATAAAGTAGAAACTTCGAATCATCATCACCATCATCCTTACCATATTTTAGCCTTTCATTTTTTTTTATGGAAGAGGGAGGCAAACGAGCAAGCGTGTCACCTGATGGTAAGTGATCACATATTTTAAATAGACAGTTGTAATTATAACTCTGATTAGTTTTTGTTGATATTTGTTGTACCTAATTGTAATTATACATTAACATTGTAGTACTGTTCCTGCGATCAAATTAACTTTACTATATTTCTATAAGCGAAGACTTGTTATTGGTTTTCTATCGACTAGTTGATGTTATTAATATGTTTATTTAGCTGTAAGTCTTTCATGCATTAAATAAATAAATTATCGCCAACCCCACTGCTGGGTTCGGATCCCAAGTGAATAGTTCACTACGCAGCCCTGGAGCAAAAGGAAGCTCATTGACATCAACTTAATAGCAGCAGTAAAAGTGAACTTTAAAAAAATATCGTTTCCAGCAGAATTTTCCTTTGAAATTCCCGCAACATTTTTAGCAACTTTAATTACAACATCGATGTCTTAAATAAATACGAAATGTAAATTACAGGATATTTACCTCTCAAAAGCACCGTAATTAGTGATGTCTATTAAAAAGAAAAATCTTTCTGCGTAATTTATTTTGTAGTCTTTTTTACCGGAATGGCCGGTTATACCGACGTAATTACGAACAAGCGAGGTCACTGTGCTGTGAATTAAAGAATAACTTTTTTTCGCTGGGAATGTTGAAGAAACAGAAAATTAAACAATTGGGTGCGGAAAAATAAACATTGGTCGTTTCGACGAAAATTTCGCTCGAAATTTCCTTACTCATTTTAGGGTTAATACTGATCGTATCAAGTACCAGAGTTATTGCGTAGTTGATTTTAGATGTAGCAATTTCATTTATATTTTGTAATGCTAAGTTTTTTGTGTCATAATCTATTCTTGCATTTTGGCGCGCTAATTACTATAAATTTGAAAATTTAGGTACTAGTTAATTGTTATCTCTATTTTCAAATGTATTGATAATTAGGTATTATCACTAGGTATCGCCTTTCTTTCGGAGTATTCCCATCTTCCCCCGAGGGTGTTCCCCCGAATGGGGGAAAATGGGAATTTTAGTGTCATCTTCCCCCGAAATCATAATCGGGGGAAGATGGGAAGTAAAAGTTTCATTTGCCACCGAAATATTTTTTAATTTTAAATGCGTTCCCCGAATGGGGGAAAATGGGAATTTGAATGTCACCTTCCCCCAAACTTTGAATCGGGGGAAGATGGGAAGTAAAAGTTTCATTTGCCCCTAAAATATTTTTTAATCTTGAATGTCTGCCCCCAAATAGGAGAAAATGGGAATATTCGTGTCATCTCCCCCCGAACATGTAATCGGGGGAAGATAGGAGGTGAAAGTTTTAATTGTCCCTGAAATATTTTTTTCTTAATCTTGAATTTCGTTTTGAAAACTTAACTTACCATCGCGCTCAGCTGTTTTATAAAGGAAATTAACTTGAGTATTTTACAGGAACGAGTGAAACAACATTTGATTTCCAACATTTTTTTTAAATCAAATAGGTACTTACCTATGTACTTACCTATGTACTTACCTATGTACTTACCTATGTACTTATCTATGTACTTACCTATGTACTTACCTATGTACAGAGGCCAGCACATCAAGCTACCACAATCTGTCAAATTTATTTGTTTGATTTTAAACTTAAATATAAAGTAATAAGGTTCATATTCAATCGGGAAAATGTGACAGTTTTGGATAGCTTGACCTGCTGGCGTCTGTACTTACCTATGTACTTACCTATGTACTTACCTATGTACTTACCTATGTACTTACCTATGTACTTACCTATGTACTTACCTATGTACTTACCTATGAACTTACCTATGTACTTACCTATGTACTTACCTATGTACTTATCTATGTACTTACCTATGTACTTACCTATGTACTCACCTATGTACTTACGTATGTACTTACTTACATACTGCTTGTGTTCTTACCTATGTACTACTTATGTACTTAACTATGTACTGCTTATGTACTAACCTATGTATATCTTATGTACTTTACTATGTATTAACCTATGTATTACCTATGTACTTAACTATACTAACTTAAGTGCACAAGCAGTTACCTACAAAAAAAAACTGCAAAAAAACGTAAATATTAAGAAAAAGCCGACGAAAAATTCCAACGCAGGGGGGTCCAGAATCATGTACTGAAGTCATGGTAAGCCGTTGCGCGTCGATATCCCTTCCACCCTGTATAGAGATGATTGAATGCACACATTCCGTATTATAGACAGAGAACGAAAGTGTGCAACATTCAGTATGACTGAACGAGACAATAACAGATTCGATACTTCCGATGTCATTTAATCAAACAACTAATTCATTTACGGAAACGTGACTATTATTTGACGCGGTAGGGCGCACCTAGCGATTTAAATCTTTGATAAGAATATATTAGCTGTCAGTAATAAGGTCAAAAATCAATAGAAAAAATGACATCTCCAGCAACTCTTAGAAGGCTGAAGGTATAACAAGTATCCTGAAGTGAAAACTTCCCACAGGTAAAACCAAAGTTAAATTGAATATTTCAAGAGTTTAGGCCAACTTTTTCGTTTTCTGCTCCCACCTCAATTGCATAGGATTAGATTTCCATGCGTTCCCCTGATTCCGCTGGCATTTTATGTAAATACAGCACAGATTCAATTTGTCGAGTTTGCTTTTCGTCTGTTTACGCAAAAGTTTTCGGTGAACAGAAAAAATATGGTTGTTTTTTGGGAGGTAGTACATTTTTTTTGTTCATTTTGATTTGATTATTTAACCAAATCAAAGTCTGTTTTGGTTAAATTTAACCTTGTCATATAACAGCCGCATGCCATGCCATGTCTTTCGAAACATTTAATTATTACTTATGATTTGACTGTCTCATTAGCCTTGTGGTGGTAAACGCGACTGCGTCGATTCGATTCCCAGGTCGAGCAGTGTTATTGGATTTATTTATGAAATTCTCGGTAGCAGCTCGAAGTTCAGAATATGGTACAAAAGTTGTTGGTAGGTACATAAAAAGCCCATCTCCGCCTTTGGAAGGCATATTGTGAATTATTATGATATTATTTATGTTATAATGTCCCTATATCGTAGTAATATTTTTTTTAAACTGCAAATTCGATCTTTTTGTATTTTATGTCATTTTCAAAGCTAAGATTTTAAAGTTATTTTAGCGACGAAAAAATTCGACTGCGGGCAGGATTCTAACCTGCGTCTTCTGGTTAGGTACACCAGATGCTATGACCACCGCGACCGAATGTGAAGGCAAATTTCGACCTGGCTGGTGGGAGTCGCGGTCGAATTTTCCCTTCGCTAAAATAACTACAACTTCGATTTTATAGAGTAGACGTTGGCTCTATAAAATAAATTGCAGTTATTTGAACTAACACACGACGCAAACTATATCCATGTCCGCTTTAGCAAAAAGGTAAAGAGAGAATCCTTTTAAAATATATACCACGGAGGTTTCTATCCAACTCTATCAGTTCCCGGTTCTCACCTTGCAATGTATCGGTTGATCCAACTTTGATGAACCCTAACTTTATTTCTAACTCAATTTCACTTCGGTTTCAAGTTAATACACTGTCATCTAGTGGCTTCTCAGTTGAAGTTGGTTTTGTTACATTCGGGATTTGTATTGCATTGTTTCAATAGAAATTTGATGCTTGTTTGACAATACTTAACAAGCAGTTGCAATAATTCTGTAGTCAAAACTACTATTGACTGATTTTTGTAGACAAAATTAGTGTCGACTGGTTATGAGTTTTTCCTGTAACATAATTTGTACATTATCAATCTCGTCCAAGCGTCCATGATCACGTGTAAACTCTACGGAATTATTCTATTGGAACATAATTATTATAATTGAGGCCATAAAAGCCAGAGTGGCCTAACTGATTTAATTGAAAAAACAGCTGTAAACGGTAAAAGTCATAGCGCCACAGTGTCTACTATACATTTCTATCTTTTTGTATTTTTTTGGCATTTACAAGCTAAGATTTTAAAGTTATTAAGTAAAGGAAAAATTCGACCGCGGGCAGGATTCGAACCTGCGTCTTCTGGTTAGGTACACGAGACGCTATGACAACTAAGCCACCGCGATACCTACCCGTCTATCAAGCACCCCCACCCGACATCACGCGATGTGTGATGTAACAACGAGTTGTAGCCAACGTTGGCTAGGTGGCGCTGGCGTTCCGGAAATGATACCTTTGCGACAAGTATTTATATCCATTGTCATTTGCCATTGCCATTGTCTAATTAATACCCATAGTATAAGTTCTGCTTAGTTTGGGACTAGATGGTGCTGTGTAAAAATTGTCCAAGAATATTTATTTATTTTGATCTGAACGGAACTGGATATATAACTCGAAAAGATCGTTGGTTCGTTACACTCGGGTACAAACAGATACGTATTTGGTGAATCCGAATTGATAATCCTGATCAAACAATCGGAAGGAAATTTAATGTCGTATTGACAGTCCAATGCGTAAAGATAAATCCAAAATCTAAGGTGCTACAGAGGTTTTTGTAGAAAAACCCAATAATACTTTGCTCAACCTGTGTGGGCGATACAATAAGATCACACCTCGAAGATTTAAAAGTTTATTGTTCAAAATGTTCAGATTTTGAATGTTTAGAGTTTTGTGTGTGTCGAGACAAAAATGGCGGCGCGTACAAGCTCCGTGTCGTGCGTAGTGAAGCTAGTGCCGTTCCTCCGCCATGAAGCACGCAGCGAGCGATGTTGTTACGGTGCGTTCGTAATAATTTACAAATATGAAGAAAGGCTGCGTTCAGGCATACACAACCTGGGTTTCGGGCCCAAACACTAAAGTAACCCAATAAACATTATTTTAGCAGTTGAATTTACATTTTTTTTTAACAAACGTTGCCCCACACTAGGATTTACTCCTGTATCGTGGGTGCGTTTACAATCACGAACTTTCACGAATACCCAGACCCGGAACAACAGCACTTTTCTTAATTTGCCTTATAGTCATGGCCATGGGACCCGTGAAATTCACCACGACCAAGACAGGCTGTGGTCCAGGACTCGCTGGACCCCATCATTTAGTGAGGCCTTGCCCTGCATCCTATCAGCTGAAGGCACGGGTGTGATGAGCACGCGTGCCACCTACTGAGGCCATTATCTGATCGGGTGGTGGAATCCCCTATTCAGCCGCCCACAGCTCATGGATGCCGAAGGTCTGTCTGCGCCCTCCGGCGCCCGGTGGGTCTACTACGAATTGGGAGAGGGGTGGATAATTCTCCCTCCCTTTCCGCCGCCTCCTTTGCAAGCATAACTTGCTGTAAGAGGCGGCTGCTTCCCACCCGCTCTCGCTCCCGACCCTACGCACCTGACCTTTTTGAGGAACCCCACCAATAAGGTCGGTGTAAGACTTTCTAGACCTTTCCCTCATTGTGATTCCACTGACATTAAATAAATGCCATATAAATCCAGATTTCATTATCAAATTGCTGGTTCTCGGTTTAAAGTAATATAAAAAAAATCCTCTTAGGTAATAATTTCATTTTATATTTTTTAATAAAATAAAAATGGGTTTCCGTAAAAATAAAAAAGAAATTATACCTTAAACGTTTATAGGAATGATGTGAACGCAATTTAATAATTCTTTTTAAGGGCAGGCCGTTTCATAACGTGTCGATGGTTATCTGGTTTTAAATGAAAATTTACCGAAATAATAAATACATAATATACCTAGTAGTAGTTTGTATAATAAATTGCTGTCATAATAATATAACCATACATAATTATGTTTCTCATTATTATTAAATCATTGTAAAGGTATTGATTTCTGACATTTACGCGAATATTATACATTGAAATAAAACTACTTTTTACGCTTTAAAGGGTCCGAAACGTCGGGATTAATGATACCAATATACGCGATAAAATCCGTAAAAAGTAGTTGTAAAGGTCTTAAATGTGCATTGTGTTAGAAATTACTATTTTACAAATTATATACATACGCCTTTACTCCTATTTTTTTCCTCCTTTCCTCCTTTCCTTTCCTCCTCCCTTTCCTCCTTTCCTTTCCTCCTCCCTTTCCTCCTATTCCTCGACGAGTCAGGCAGAAGTTTACTAATGTACACCTAATGTTCATCGGTATGTTTAGGTCCTGTGTCATAGGGGGCGTGCTTATTGCCAATAACCAAGCACAAATCCAAACTCCGGTCTGCTCCTGAGAATTTAATAGAAAAGGAAAGGAGGAAAGGAGGAAAAAAATAGGAGTAAAGGCGTATGGCCTTTACTCCTATTTTTTTCCTCCTTTCCTTTCCTCCTCCCTTTCCTCCTTTCCTTTCCTCCTCCCTTTCCTCCTATTCCTCGACGAGTTAGGCAGAAGTTTACTAATGTGCACCTAAAGTTCGCCGATATGTTCAGGTCCTATGTCATAGGGGCGAGCTTATTGCCAATAACCAAGCACAAATCCAAACTCCGGTCTGCTCCTGAGAATTTAATAGAAAAACCCAATTACATTACTTGACCTGGAAACCGAACCTAGGACCTCAGTGGCTTGCGACCAGAAGGCTAATGAGGTAGATTTTACGACTTCATTAAAAGTAACCCATATACCTTTTTATGTGGAGCGGAAAATCCTCAATGATCTCTGGCACATGGGAGAGGTGACAAAGTATGTTGGAGTCTCTTCCATTTTATTACATTTACACGACACTCCGTTCGGGCAATACTTCTTATTCAGACCATACGAATAAAATATTTTGTAAAAAGTATTTTTATGAACGCGTAAAGACGGGGTCCATTATATAGAAATATCTTACATACTATTACGCTGACACGTCCCCTTTGGGGTCGACAGGCTATAGATATACCCTTTTTATGTGCTCTCTTTATAGCCTAGCAGTTAATGTGGCTCTAGTTTTATGACTTTTATGTGGATTAAAAACACGTAATGTGAACTTTATTAGGGAATATGATGCTTAAAGCTGAAAGTAAGTGATGTTATGTAAGGGTTGGACTTTCTTTGCAAAAACTTTTTTATCCAAATGT
This sequence comes from Acronicta alni, assembly GCA_964056405.1. NCBI lineage: Eukaryota > Metazoa > Arthropoda > Insecta > Lepidoptera > Noctuidae > Acronicta > Acronicta alni. The sequence continues at coordinate 5,277,790 of OZ043927.1, read as the reverse complement.
AATGCTAGCCTGTATTTCTCACAGAGGTGATGTATCGCAAGTAAGGTAGGACATATTATACTTACATACATACCAGCACCTCAAGATGCAGTGTTAATGATCCAGTTTAATCCCAAAAATTAAATTATAATATTAAAACTCAAATTAAAAATTGAATTATAACCTTTTACCAAAAAAAAATTACCGGCGAAAACGGTTATTTTTTGTTAATCAAGTAATATATAATCTATTATATTATATAATTGTATACGCAATAATGTAATTGCAACTTATACATATAATTACGGTATTTTGAAGTTATATAGGTACAGGAATGATTTACACCATACATACAAAAAAATATTCGATATAATTTTTTTATTATTTTATCATGACCAAATTTGGAGATATCGAGTAAACTACACACTTTCTTTGTACGTACTTGTACGACCTGTAAAATAGCGGTACTTTGAACTTATAAACATGACAACTTCCTAAGTTATGAACAAGGAGCTCCAGCAATAGAAGGTCCAAGAATGACATAGAAGTTTAAAGCATTAAAATTTACGAGAATCTACTTATAAGTGCAACATAATTTATGTTGATGCTGAATATTCACAGGTATTTGGGAGTAAAGGCAAAGTTTGTGGATTGGTACATAACTCTAGAGAATACTAAGTGATCATGTGCATAATATTATAACTTAGCGTTTATGAACACACATGCTCATCCCTTAGAAAGTTGATGTATTATGGTACATCCAGTTTGCTAATAGGAAATAACAATATTTAGGTATTTCTGTAAGATCTTTAGAGACACTTTTAAAACACAATGGTTTTAGTTTTTTACTAGATAGCGCTGATGCCTCGTTGTAAATTATGGACGGCATCACGATGCTAAAAGGCAGTCCATTCCCGTGAAACATAATTTTGCAGATTCATAAAAAAAATACAAAGAAAATTCATCACAAAGCCAGGTGTCTAGCATAGCAATAGATGCGAAAATCGCCCGTTCATAAATTCTGAACGCCCGTAACATATTTGTTAACCCTCATTCTGCTCTTCATTTAAGCAAAAGCGGGCCAATCAATTTTATACCTTATTGCTTTGTGTTAAGAGCTAAAAGTTATAGATAAATTAAAGGTTCTAGTTTTCAGGGCGCGATGCTGAAGCAATTTTTCTTCATCCCTCCCTTCAATATGTTGGGAAGCTCCCGGAATATGCCGTATATCTTTCTATGTGGCCATTATGCAAATCAGCGCAAGGCAAATATATGTGGCTGGACATATATTTTGGATTCAATGTAAGATGTGAAAGTTTTTCGCTTAATTAGATAACTTTTAAAGATTGGGTGATTCAACATCTCACAGTTTATACTGTGAACTTTTAACAAGAGTTATTACGTAATATTTTAATGGTCGATTTTTAATCAGTTGGTCCGATTTTGTTAAGATAGAAACTTCTGATTCACTCGCCTCCTTGCTTTTCCTACTATCTCTATCCAATTTATATAATCATCACACAGACGTCAGGAGTTTTGCAACAATAAAAATTTTACCACCAAAAATCGATAATTATGTTGTTATCGATAAAATAATATAACATTAATCACGTAGAATCATCATTCTCCGAGATTAATGTAATATTATTTTGTCGGCCTGAAGTTGTCTCAGCACAAGAAACGCAATGACAAAATTATATCATGGCTAGTATTTTAGCCTAGATTTAAAGAAATTATCCTATTTTCTTAAAATAAACATAATATACAGATTCTAATTATGTGATTACAAAATTAGATTCATCTATGCACTGCGAGTAGATGATCTTATGGCGGCAAGATTTTCTTTAGTATTCAGTCTTAAACTTTTGTGATCAAGTCTAATAAATGATTAACCTCAAAGGTAAATTATTTTCCTTTCATTCGTGATACACCGCAGGCAGCTAATTTAATTACCGATCACAAAATACCGCAACACAAACACAGTGTACATACACTGTGTTGTAAACTAGTCATTCACTTTGCGGTTATCGGTCAGTCGAACCCTCCGTTCAACTTTAAATGGAAAACATCGACCAGCTCAGTACCTATGCAGCTGCTTTGAAAAAGACCCATTTGTAAATTAAACACAGTGAGGTGAGTTATATAAAGTAATGGAACTGATGGAATAAATCTGTCCTTTCGTTAGATATTTTAGTTGATTACTGTAGCGGTGATAGAGATATTTTATTCCAAAACTGCACATCAAAAACGATATTAAAAAACTATTTCTCAAAGATCCATTGCACGGTTCATCTTGGTTACAGTTCGTTATCTTTTAGGTACTAGGAGATCAAAGCCATTGTGCAGTTTACATTATTATTTGAATATAGTTTTCCTTTGACACATTAATATTTTGCTTAAGGCGTAAGACTTACAAAACTTACCTAATTTGAGTACCAATTAAGTATGTTTGTATAAACATAAAACTGCATTAAAATTTTACGCCTCTTTTAAAAAGAAAAGTGAGGTCTGAGGTCCTAGGTTTGATTTGGACTCCGAGCAAACTGATATCGGGTTTTTCTATGAAATCTTCGTAATGTTTGGATATGTGCCCGATTTGCAATGGCTCCTGGGACTTAAAAAACATTTCAAAGAACTTTAGTGTGCATTTTAACCCTTCGGGAAATACAGGCTTGATGGTATGTTATGTTTTTTTTAACACTAAAAGCTGCTTCCACAGTATTACAAAATCGCCTCTGTCAGAACAAAAGGGTTGCATTTAAATATCGACTTAAAAATGTAGGTCAAATTCAAATGTTATCACAAATAGTACTATTTTAAAGTTCTTCAGTCATTTATACTCACTTTTAAGTAGTTCAAAGTCCCGTATGAGCCCAGCTTAGAGGATTAATTCTTCCTCTCTAACCACATGAGTTGGTATGTGTTCCTGCATACCCCTAATTTACTGTTATGGCCATTATTTGCTGAGATTTTGGAGCTAACGAATGATAAACATTTTTGCAGAGCTGTCGCTTTTCCGTTGTCTCAATATATAATAGATAGATATAGAATATCTTTAGATTTTTTTGTTTTAATTTAAAAAAACTGACTGAATTTTCGGAAAAAAGATAATTGATTTTAGTATTTTGGGGATGTACCTTCGGAACGGATTATCAAACAACGACATAATTATTAAATATACTTTTTGTTGTTTTTTTTTATTGTTGTTCCACTTGGGTTTTCTCCTGTATCGTTAGTGCATTTACTAATACAAATTCTCACATAATAAACTTGCCCCCTATTACCTACACGGGACTCAAACATACCGACGAACTGTGAGAGAGTATTAATACACTTCTGCCTTACCTACCTCTTCAGGGAATACGGGCGTGATTATTATGTTCTGGTTGAAAATGTTCAGCTGATCTGGTATGTTCATGTTACGGGTCATTGATCTCCGTAAGTTATGGTCGAGCTTACGAGTTACATAATATACAAATGACTGATACATGCTTTTCAGCTGGGATTGGACTACTCAAAGCCACTTCTTCAAAAGGCCATTTCAGACGTTTCCCTGTCACAATCACATTTTGCTACTACGACTTGACCATGATCCTCTTAGTTTGTTTCGGTATGAACATTGACTTACAAAAGTATCTTTAAAAGATCTATTTACAGAAATAAATATCGTATATCATTTTAGCTAACCCCTTACTAGAAACGAAACCGCATCACTTTCTCGTTCAAATTTTTGTCGAAACTGTTGGACCTTGTAATTTATGTAGAATGGTCAAAAACAAGAACTAAAATCCGACATAATCCTCACTAAGGTTGAAACAAAAAACCTCCCCAGAAAATGTTGTTTCGACAAAATATTTTATTTTATGGCCTCAATTAAGTTAATCCTTAGATAACGCTTTTAGTCTTACAAAAAGGTAGGTTATAAATTAAGAAAGTTGGATTTTCACATGTTTTTAGTGTAGACTTTTTGTTCTGGCAAAAAACGGTTGGCTTAGGTAACGTGTTAACACAGCCGTGGTCCGTTTTGCGTTTTTAATTAGTACTTATGTGAAAAAATTTACGCTTTAGGTGAAACTTTAAATGACAGTTTCTAATATGACAGTTTTGCTTTAAGCGTAACTTTATAATATGACAGTTTCGCTTTAGGCGTAAATTGCAATGAGTGCCAGGCATACAGTGAAATAGACTAAGGTTTTTATGATATATCAACGTATGTAATGTATGTATTTCAATTGACTCATTTATCTGCCTTAAGCACGCCTACTGTGTTCTAAGTCGATTTATATTGCCAAGTTATATTGGGATTTTTTATAAAATTATTATTTTATAGTGTAGCTCGGATTTTGGATTTGTGGCTCAGCCTTCTATGTTATAGGACCTTAAAACTCGGGGAACTGTAGGTAGGGGAACATGTGCCTATCCAAATATAAAGCAATTAAACATTTCGAGTGAAAACAAAATAAAAAAGGGTTTAAATTTAAATTTAAACTAATTAAGGCAATAATTAAACTTATTTGTAACGTAGAAGCAAGCAATAAATGTAAAATAGCGACAGGTAGACAGTTAATTGCTGTATTTATCATTAAAATAAACAGCCAGTGCGACACTGAGTAAAATTAATTTGTGTTTGTTAAAAGATAATAACTTTTAATTAATGCGTCAGCTTACTATGCCTTGCCTCAGTTTTAAATCTTAACAAATTGTCTCGTAGTTTTTATTTATATTTTATGTATAGTTTTACGGAAGATATTTTACTGTTTTTCTTATATTAGAAGATATCTACCTACATACTTGTAAGTAGAATGAAAGGATGAACGAGCAATTCCCTTGAACACAAAGAGTAGGTACCAGTGTCTGAGTGAGATAGACAGTGAAAGAAAAATAAGGTGAGACTGACGAGAATCGAGATCCAGACGTTGTTATGTGTTATTTAGAAAAAAACAAGTCGTAGTATATCAATATTTAGTTTTAAAAACCTTTCCCGATATATAAGAAGTATTTTTTTAAATCATGAATTCTACCTATTTTCCTAACTCTCTTAAAACTAAAGCAATGCGATAATTACTAGCACAAAATAAAACTCTACACAAAAAAAATGCTTTTTTACATAAAATATTTTTATTTTACTCTTAAAATAAACCTAACATTCACATTGGGAACAAAGCGAATTCTCCTTTGTGTTACGGGAACGGTGCTTTTTCCTTCAAACCACAATAATGCTTCTGAACTCAAACGTGGCGGACCTCATTTGTGGTTGAGGTTAGTCGCAATAAAAAGGTTTGTAATAAAATTCTTTCAGGTATGTACAGATGTCTGTGGTATAGTGAGCACCTTTGCTGCTACTGGGGGTGTTGGAAAAGGTAGGTTAGACTATTTTTTATATAGCGTTTAAATATTATTATTTGCGGTTGAGAGTTTACCGACTTGTTATATATCAGCAGGTATTTTCTACGACTACCCTACATCCCATCCACTCGCTTCTCACTCGACGATAACCATAACACAATGATTCACTTCTCAGAACCAGCCAGCAGTGAGCTAGCTCTAACCTGCTGTGCTGACATCTCATCGTCAACCCATATACTGTTCCACTGCTGGGCACGAGTCTCCTCTCAGATTGAGAGGGATTAGGCTATAGTCCACTACGCTGGCCAAATGCGGGTTGGCAGACTTCATACACCGTCAAGCAAAATCTCTAAGGCATGCAGGTTTCCTCACGATGTTTTCCTTCACGGTTTTAAGTGAGTGATAATTAAATGCAAGCAGTGATATATGACTGTGTATGACTGTGAATGTGAATGACGCAGTGATAGCTGACATCAAATTGATCAAAAAGCCTATACGATACAAGTTCAGCTTAAAATGGCAAACATATTGCTCATTTTTTTTGTCAGTGACTCATAATATTAACTGTCAAAAAAAATTGCCTCGTTAGTCTAGTGGTCCTAAGCGCGACTGCTACGCTAGAGGTCGTGGGTTCGATACCCAGGTCCAGCAAAGTGCTATTGGGTTTTTCTATGGATTTTTTTATGGAGTTTTTTAGGAATTCGTTAACAAAACTAGGTGATTAATAATTTATTATTTTTTACACAAATAATACGTAAATGACTAATGTAGATCATCCTCGTCCTGTATTTTTTTTTAATTTGCACTTCTTTATTAAAATTATTTCAAAAGGAATATATCAAAAAGAGGTATGGATTTCTACCTCTAGGTATTTATAATAATTATTATAACATCAGAGTAATCTTAATTAAAAATAGGTGTAAAATAAGAATAAAAAAAATACCAAATATAGTCTTTATTTCCTAATTTTTTTCTTTAAGAAGATTTATAAAAATAAAATATAATTTTCCAATCTCTTACACGTTTATCAAAGATTCGTGAGTTTCTCCCATTCAGCTAATCCTATTTGCATCTGCGGAGCAAGCCTCTCAACCCTAAAATGTTCTATGATCCATCTCTGTGTCACCGAAGGCATGCATTTCGTTAGGGCTAACTTAAGACCTTCTGGAAATTGAGCGATGTTCAAACACTGCTCTGTTGCCATGTGCCTTATGACTTGTGTCTAAAAAATATAAAAAATCATAACTTTATTATTATTTGAGTTTTTCCACATTTTGTTAAACGACGAATTCTCTCTCCAAATAATAAAAAAAAACAATTTTATTACTATTTGAGTTTGTACAGAGGCCAGCACATCAAGCTACCACAATCTGTCAAATTTCTTTGATTAATTTTCAACTTTAATACAAAACGATAAGGTTCATAATATTCAATTGGGAAAATTTTACAGTTTTGGATAGCTTGACCTGCTGACGTCTGTACATATTTTGTTAAAGGACGAATTCTCTCTTCTATGTATGAATTTATGTTACAGACAAAACTTCAAATTAATTAATTTACCTTTTCATTGTATAACCACACTTGAGAAGCAGAGTTGCGACAGAAGAATAATGTAATAGTATTGAATAAGTAATCCAAACATAAATCGTCGCGGCGTACTTCTCCGATGCTAGTGTATGTCCAGAACTGAAAATATGAAATCAGCACTTTAAAACAGTCAAAACTAGTTGCACGGTTTTTTTTTTTCTTTATGACGGATATAGTTTTTAGCTCGAGGGAGCTTTAAAAACTTAACCGGACTAGGTGGCGAGGCACCAAATGCCTCCAGCCAGGGGCAACTTATAAACTAAGCAACACAGCTAAGGGTGTCCCCTGCGGGACTCGGACCTCGGCTTAGGGCGTTGCTGGGGGGGCAGCTAGGGACGGCTGGATCTGGGTTTAAATTATTTAGGTAGTTGCACGGTTCCAAAAAGTGGGTTTTATACCGTCAAGAAACTCCATAGACATTTCTTCGTGTTATTCTCGGTTTACAATGTTCATGAGAACAATTCCTTTTGATATGTACAACAATGATTAATCCAGTTTTATAATAAAAAAAAAACTAAACATTGCAATGACAGTAAGCGCCGACCAGCCCAGAAGGACGGCGAAAAGCTTAATTTGATAGTCCTCGAATTTATTGTTCTACTGCGGGGTAGGAGACTCTTCTCAGATATTGGCTTAATCAGAATAGTCCACCATGTTAATTAGGCCAGCATAGAAACGAAGCAAAAGTGAAACTGACTGTCGAGAAAAATTTTTCAGGCACAGTTTTCCTCACAAAGTTCTCCTTCGCCGTTTTAAGTGAGATCATTTATTATTTAAACGTACATGACATATCAGAGGTGCGAGCTTGGAATTTGAAATCGAGAGTAGAGTCAACACAAACAATTTTTTTTTATCTTTTTGTATTTTTTGGGCATTTTCCATGCTAAGATTTTACCGCGGGCAGGATTCGAACCTGCGTCTTCTGGTTAGGTACACCAGACGCTATTACCACTAAGCCACCACGAGTTCTACCCGCCAGGTCGAAATTTTCCTTCATATTCTGAATTTACGTCTTTATGGTTATGGCAGTAGGTACCTAATATTTAATGAAAAGCAAGTTTTTGCTTCTCAACCGACATGACTTACTTTACAGTGAGTTCAATGTCGAATGAACCATCCATTAAGTTTATTTGTGTGGATTAGATAGATTTTAAAGTTATTTTAGCGAATCTCGAAAATCTTTTTAGAAAATTTCGACCGCGGGCATATCAGTGGTGCGAGCTTGACATTTGAAATCGATAGTAGAGTCAACACAAACAATTTTTTTTATCTTTTTGTATTTTTTGGGCATTTTCCATGCTAAAATTTTACCGCGGGCAGGATTCGAACCTGCGTCTTCTGGTTAAGTACACTAGACGCTATGACCACTAAGCCACCGCGAGTCCCACCCGCCAGGTCGATAAGTATTCCTCATTTTCATTTCCGCATTTTTGATAAAATTTACGCTTCTACCCTTGCTTTCTCACCTGATTACCACCGTCAAAGTGACAAGGCAATATTTTGACAGCCTCCTGAAAGTGCTCCAAAGATACAGACGCGTCCAAACAAAGGCCAGTGTTTCTAGCGCTGTAGATCTGAAATTCATGACAATTCATAAATATTATCCTAGCCTATTTCCAGCTGTGTTGGGGTCGGCTTCCAGTCTAAAAAAATATTATTGGTTATATAATATAATAATATTCCTTTATTAATTACATACAGTTTTATCACATCAAACACACCAATCAAATAGCTTGGCTAGGTACCATCATCACTTCAGTTTAGTAAAAAACCAGAATGGTATTATATAGTAAGCAGAATTTTTATAATTATATAAAATAATGCTTAATATGCCATTTGCTATCATCTAAACACTTTTGTTTGCTCTGTTAAATTAATGTTAAAGGAATATTTATTAGAAATAAGAGCACTTCTTGCCGTTAAACTTTTATGTTTGGCGAATATACTATGTTATGTAGGTAGTCATGTAATGTTGTCATTGTAAAGCAAATAAAAAAAAAACTCTAAGATCGGCTCCAAACGACTTTACTGTATGCTGTCACATGACAGCAACTCTTTATAATACTAAAAAGGTTTACTTGAATGGCTACGCTACCGTTTACGTACCGTGTACCGGGTTTGATTCCTCGGTAGAGCAGTTTTATTGGGTTTTGCTATAAAATTCTCATTATCAGATCGGAGTTTAGCTTTGTGCCTTGTTTATGGTAATAGGCTCGCCCCCATTACATGGGACCTAAACATCCTGGCAAACTGTGGGTGTAAATCGGTACGCTTCTGCCTAATCCTTTGGGGAATACAGGCTTGATGGTATGTTATGTATTGTCTGCTCTACCTTATAGATACACCGTTTGTGCTATCCATCACGCAAAACAAGGATTCTACACATTCATCAAAATATACAAATATAATTATAGCTTACTTGGCCGCTTGCAACATATTTATCAGGCATTTCTAATTGAGGGTATATATTTTGTAAATACCACTTAAATGGTTTACATGCTAACTTCTTGCGAAGTTCTATCCTTGAGGATACATTTCCGTAGTCACCTTTATCGTTTCCTATTCTTTCATAATAATATTTTGCATATTCATCAAGCCAAACCTGTAAAAACAAATAATTAGAGAAGTTTCGGATACACGTTATGTATTAGAAAGATATATTTACAACAAAAAAGATTTAAAAGTATTGTATCCATTGTCGAGTACCCAAAGTACAAATTCTGCTTAGTTTGGGATAAGATGATGCTGTGTAAAAATGTCCCAAAAATATTTTTATTTATTGGAGTAAAGTGGATCTTCACTTTGTGTAACGGGATTGTCTTATTTGGAACTCAATTGGTTTGGGTAACAGCTTCAGCTTCTTCACTTCACGTAATAACTGTCTGCTGTCTTTGTCTTTATGTACTTAATAGTCTTGTTTAAAAAATATATATGAAATTCTTTTTATGAGAATTTTAAATCTCATAAAATGTAAAGTTATTTCATTACCTAATAGTTTTCAAGAGCGTTTAATTCTTGTCTATAAATAAAAACTATTGTCTATGAATATTATTGTGTATGAACTAACTGTAAAGTAAGTCATGTCGATTGTGAAGCAAACTTGTTTTACAATTGATGTCACTGAAGTCACCTTAAAGACCTAAATTCAGAATGTGAAGGCAAATTTCGACCTGACAGGTGAGATTCGCGGTGGCTTAGTGGTCATAGCGTCTAGTGTATTGTATCAGAAGACGCAGGTCGAAGTCAAATTTTTCCTTTGCTTATATAACTGTCTACAATTTTTGTTTACCTCCGCTAACCGCACATAATTTCTCTTCAATGATTTCTTCGTTTGCTCATATGGTATCCTTTTTCTAAATATATGTCCTACGTGAGAACAAGGTACTATTTCCAATGAGCCACCACACATCCACGTTTTGAAAGACAGCTCCAAATTTTCAGCACCCCAAATTTCAAATCCTTCATCGTAGTACCCAATTTTTTTAAAGAAATCCCTGTGGATTGCAAAAAGGCCTCCAGATATGGTAGGTGTGGCTATAGGAGCGGCATGGTTGGTTCGTTTATCTATGACATCTTTCGGTATACCAATCCAACTGAACCGTAAGTCCCAGTTGAATCCTCCGATTCTGAGATCGTTGATTTCTTGTGTTATGTACTGGAAAGTAGTTTCGTGAATGTAATCAATTACTGGACTCACTACTCGGTTGGGATTTTCATGTATGCACTGCAATAGTGGTTCTAACCAACCTGAAATCATTAGGCACAGCTAAACATCATCATCATCATTATAAAAGCTAAAGGATGTCCACTACTGAACAAAGGTAGAAATTACCATTAAGAGATGTAATTTAGCTTCCTAATAACGAAACATTTAATTTAAAAGATGATTAAATATTAGAAACGCTTTTAAACAATATCAGATTTTTTAGAGGAATGAGTCATAATCTCTTTTTCCTTTAAAATGTACTCACGGCTATAGATAATACCTAGTCATTTCTTGAAGTTATAATTCCAAAAAATAGCAATTTCATTGACTTACTTACCTTTAGTACACTCACAATGACTGTCGAGATATATGACAACATGTGATTTCACGTGTTGTAGCGGCAACATCCTTGCTCTGATGATTCCTTCGCGTTGAGTTGCCCGAACTAATTTTACTTTGGGTGTCATATGCACGAACTCGTCTAATCGTTTCTTAAGATGAACTGAAAATATTAGAAATTGATGTAACTTAATACTTTTATTTTCTATTTTACTTTGTGAAACTTTAATGTTCGTGAAGGTTTACAATTTCTTCTTGCCATTACTGAGGGCTTTGTTTGATTTCTTTATTACTCATAGAATTAATGAGTGATATAAAAATAGATAGATTATACTTAGATGAATTTCGAATCTCGAGACTGAAGTGGAGATGATTTTAGGTGGACCAAAGCAGTAACCGTTAGTAGTTAATAGCGGCCAAGGGATATAAATCGATCGCAGGACCAACCACCGGCCCGATGGTCGGATGATATTGTGAGGGCAGTGGGGAATCAGTGGGTGCAAGTTGTTCAAGATCAGCAACAGTGGCGGGGTAGATAACAGGGGCCATACCATAACGTGTTAATGCGATCATTTTTAGGTTGTGAGAAAGAGATATTGCTACTTAATTAATAGAGCGACATCCCGCTCCCTCAATCGGAAAACGATCGCAATAATAGTTAGTACGGCCTCAGGCCTTCACTCAGCAGTGGGTGTTACAGGCCGATTAGATAGATGAATTTCGGAAGGTTATCATGATCTACAGGATATATATATAGACAATTCGGGCTAACCGAATTCATCCATGGCTAGAATAAAGTCAGTTCCAGTGAATGCCACAGATCCCAATCTTTAGCTCTTCAATCTCTGCTACTATTTAATACATGCTCGTAAGTACTTTTTATTATGGCACAGACTTACATTATTAACTTCTTAGTAACACTTTATCTTCCTAAATAAAAAAAACTTTTTTTAACTCGAATCGTGTATGTAACAGCTACGATTTTGTATCCGTTTCTAGAATGTAAACAAAAAACATCAATACCCATTGTTGAATGATCGTCGACTAATATTATTTGATCTAGAAGATGGGGTGGACTTCTGTCGAGCACCGATGTCACTGTCCTGATGAGCGTAGACCATGCTTCGTCAAAGAAGCATATAATGACGGTTGCTTTTGGCAAATGCTCTGAGTAATACTGATTTTTACACCTGAAATTGATAAAAGGTACTTGAGGATAAAGTCGTAAAAATATCTTCTCTTTTAGACATTTTTAGTGGAAAGCACTATACACATAATCATAATCATTTATTATTGTTAAAAGTAGGTGAAACTGTAATAATAGCGCTCTATATTTTGGCATTAGAAAATAAATATCAAAAATGTTGTCATGCGCAATATTAAAAAGTCAACAGTTTTGTAAAACATTAAAATGAAATGTAGAAAATACATCTTGTATTGAAATAAAACTACTTTTTACGAATTTTATTGCGTTATATTGATATTATTAATCCCGACGTTTCAGACTCTTAACATCCATGGTCACAGGTAAACTAAAAAGTAGTTTTATTTAAATGTATAATATTCGCGTAAATGTCAGAAATCTCGTATGTTTAAAAAAATATTAAACTGAATTAGATTTCTCGAACACTACTTAACATTATGAAGTGAGCGCTATAAACTTTATAAAAATATAAACATAATCTTACCACGGATCTCTCGGATCCATCAACGTTCGATTCATTGGTATTAAGTCGCTGACAAATCTATTGAAAGCGTGATCTCTCCAGCCTCTTTGTATATCCTGCCTGATGTAAAATCTCAAATTATCTTCTAAAATAACAGGCCTACCTTCAGCTCCTGAAAGATTTGTATATAAAAATAAATTAACATAACAGTATAATGGTGGGAAGTTGCTAACTTCTACTTGCTAAATTATTGAAATAAAACTACTTTTTATGGATTTTATCGCGTATATTTATATTATTAATCTCGACGTTTCGGACCCTTTACAGCGTCCATGGTCACGGGTAGACGGGTAGAGTCTACCCGTGACCATGGACGCTGTAAAGGTAAATCCGTAAAAAGTAGTTTTATTTCAATGTATAATATTCGCGTAAATGTCAGAAATCAATACGTACCAATTAATGTTGAGCTTATTAATGTTGAGTGTCATTGGGTTCCTTCACTTAGGGAGTGAAGGACAGGATCATTGGTAAAATTTGGGTTGGTGAATGTCAATAATTTATATTTTTGGGTCACTAGTCCTTGACTAGAAATAGAAGTACCCAAGCCATAGCTTATTATGCCTTTACATTAACTATTTGTTTAAATCTTATATCGTTTTCTGTAAAATTACCTGGTGGATAATCGTAGCCTTTGATGATATTGTCTTTTTCAGCATCTGATAAACTTGTATTAGCGAAGGGAAGCATATGCCACGCTGAAATTATGATTTATTTATTAATTGCTGATAATAATCTTTTAGCTGACCAATTTTCTACATTGAATGTTTATTAATTGAAAAGGAATTTAGTTAATACTTGCATTAGCATCACTAAAATCAATCCACGCCTCACCTTTAGCAATGCAAATTGTATCGTATCTCTCATAAATTACTAGACGCTTATATATTACTCGAGATTTCGTACTTACCTCGAAATTCCGAACTACCATTGTCATATCTTCTCTTGAATCTGTCTAAAGCTTGTTCATACAACTGTTCTTTGCCACCAGGTGACACTTTAACCGTCAATTTTTTATCTGTTTTATATTCTTTCACTATCGTCAGTAGAGAAACTAGCCACATAATGGTAATTACTGACAAAATTTTCGCTGCTTTTTTTAACATGTTTTATGGTGTCTGCACCAGTTGGTGGATTAAAAGTGACTGTAGAAAAGACCTTAGGTACCTCATGTGTGTTTACGGTAGTCAATATTCAAATACTAAGAAGTTCCCCTTTCCCACAGAACAAATGCAAATATTGATTGTTTCACACAATGAAATAGTTACAAAAGTCGGTAATCAGAAGTTTCAATGTCTGTTGTAAGAATTTTCGAATACGTTCGACGTATTTTACGTTTATGTGCAAAATTTTGATACCGTCATTATTATTGTCAATTTGCAAACTTTAGATCGTACTAATATTATAGATCTGAAAGTTTGTGAGGATGGATGAATGGATGTATGGATGGATGTTTGTTACTCTTTCACGCTAAAACTGCTGAACGGATTTTGATTAAACTTAACAGTAATAATAATAATTATTATGCATCAGAATCCTATTCTACTATAATATTATAAATGTGAAAGTTCGTGAGGATGTATGGACGGAGGTTGGTTACTCTTTCACGCTAAAACTACTGAACTGATTTTGATGAAACTTAACAGTATTATTATTTATACATCAGAATAACATATAGGCTGTAATTTATAACGATTTCGTGTTAATTAGCCAAATTACAACGACAGTTAAAAGTAACTTTTCCACGCGGGTAAAGTTGCTGGTAGAAGCTAGTATATTATAAAACTATGATCTAATACTAATTTATATAGTTATTTAATTTTATACAGACAGTTTATAGATATACTGCAAATTGAATTAAGATTAGATTAAACGTGTATGTATGGAAAAAATACGTACTGTGTTGACCAATGTGGAAAATGATCGCCCACGGTCAATAATTAATTATCATTGTTATGGACAATCATCATTATTATCAACACATAACTATAATGTACTTATACTTAACGGTTTAGTACGCTACACTACCCACTGTGTTTCCTTCTTCCAGTCCATCCTAAGGTTGTCTGGAAGAGATCGCCTTGTGCGATAAGACCGCCCATTGTACCTACCTTGTAAACTTTGCTCATTTCTACTATAATTTATGTTTGTATTGGTGTGCAATAAAGCGTATATAAATAAAATAAATAAATAATGGTCCACTGCTGGCCACAGGTCTTCTCTCAGGGATTAGGCTATATAATTATAGTCCACCACGCTGGCGTTCCGGGTTGGCAGACTTCACATACCGTCGAGAAAAATCTAAGGTATGCAGGTTTCCACATGATGCTTTCCTTCACCGTTTAAGCGAGTGATAATTGTGAATACGTTATCAACAATATTCTATTATATTCTATTATTATTTTTTAAATGCAAATCGTGAAGAGACTCATAAAATTATTAGGTATTAGCATTGTCTTGGTAAATTAACTGCTCCATATACCTAGTGGTCCTAAGTGTGACTGCTACTATAGCTAGTAGCATCTTGGGAATTGGATTCACCGGTATGTTTAGGTCTCATAGGGGGCAATCCAATTGGCATAAAGCGGGCTATGCCAATTGGATCGCCCCCTATGAGACCTAAACATACCGGTGAACTAATATGTATACTTCTGACCAATTTTTCACATGAAATTTAGACATGGTATTTTTGGTAAATGGAAAAAAACCGAAATTAAGCTTCCTTAAAGGAAATACAGTGTCTTTGGGAAAAATACCGGTTTAATAATGAGCGACGTCCACTAAGAAAACAAGCATTTCAGTGTATTCAAAGAAAATTTACCAACAGCGCTTGTCCTGTCTTAATTAAATGCCGCTTGGTAAACCTTACCCTTTTGAAAAACCTTCATTAGACTCATTACTGCGATAATGCACCATGCTATCACAAAACAAACATGACAAGCAATTTTGAACCTTGAGATAATGGAACAAAGACTTTTGTTATATCAGCTAGAGATTCCTAAATGAAAATTTATGTTTGTTCAACAGTACAAGAGTCAACGACAAAAAATACTGGTCTCCTTAGATTTACAAGGGGATCGTTAAAGTAAATTGAGGTAAAGGTGGGCAAATACTGAAGTTAACGAGGTACCTCCGACCAAAAAAAAAGGAATCTCTAAAAGAAATTAGATGTAATGATACTCTTTAAACGAAACTCCTTTAAAGTTTAATTATCCCTAAGTTTGTGGTTCGTATTCATCCTATTAATGGTAGCTTTGACGTACTAAAGGCTTTGTTATGGTAATGTGTGGTTGTTCGTAAGTACCTTAAATAGATGACAATGGCCAAAGTTCCTTTAACTGAAACAAAGTCGAAAAGCTCACAAAGCTAGGTGATACCCAAAAAAGATCCATCATATAAATAAAGATTACGATTCAAATGGATTTAAAAGGTCGTTTTGAACATGTACCTATTCTGCGACTGTTAGCCTTAAATGTCAGGCGTTGGTAAGCAACACTTATTGTAATTTATTCTGTACTTAACTTTTACTTACGTAACTTTTTATGTTGACATTTAGCCACAGCTGTTTAGACTGGAAACCGACCCCAATAATAAGAGAAAAGGCTAGGAGATGACTCTGTACCAACTTTTCTATTTCGTCGTAGGTTTTAAGACTATTTTTTAAAGTAGAATGTAATCTACATGTAATTTTTATGAATTTCGAATCGAATAAATTAGTACAGTCTCTATTTCTGTATCTTTTATTTAAAAAATGGTACGCAAGACAGACTAAATTCTTTTTGCCAGCCAACTTTTGGGTCAAATAGAGAATCTTCTATTAGTATAGTCTTCTGTATTAAGCTTTTTCACAGAGAAGAATAGGTACATAAAAATGAAGCCATCACGCCTATATTTCCCGAAGGATAAGGCAGAGGTGTAGCATTGTACACCCACAGTTGGTCAATATATTTCAGTCCCATGTTATACAGGGTGAGACTATTTTCATTAACCAGACACAAATCTAAACTCCGAACTGTTACTGGAAATTTTGTATAAAACCCCAATAACACCTCAACCCTAAACTAACGTTTAGTTAACTATCTACCTTACGTAAATACCTACGAGTACTCACTTTTCTGTTTTCACTATTCTATAACTATTTTTTCGTGGACATTGGTGTGGGTTACATGTTTACTTTGTTTTAGGCTAATCCTGTCATATTGTTATTATAATTTGTAACTGTTTTGTGAAAGTAAAATAAAAACCCAAATCGAACCTCCTCACCAAATCGGAACTCTAGTGTATCATTCACGACCACTGACCAATCAGGCAGTTGCTAACATCAGCAGTTCCCCTATAAATTACTTTCAGAAAACAAAAAGGTCTAAAGTTGCGAATCATGAAGTCTACATTAGACTGGACATGGCCGAACAAAAAACCTGTGATTTACAACCAAAGTTCCGTTTAATAGAATCAAGAGTGAATTTGGTACTGTTTCAAAAAACTTTCGCTCACTTAATGATTAATCATTGTGAGGTTCTCTTAGATATTTCCATTAGCATTCTTTAATTGAATGTAAAAATTCAAAAAGTTCTATGCAGTGGAGCTGAATTAACTAAGATTGGAACTCCTTGGTGTTATCTTTTTCATTTTAAATTCTTGGAGCTAGGGCTGTCACAGGCTATCGTTAGTCTATGGTTTTATATATATCCTGGTCTGATGTTTAGTACGATTAGGGATAGAATTATTAGGGATGTCTCATTGTTTTTTTAGAGTAACTTTTACTTTAGTGCGTATAAGAAAATGGTAATTGTCTCGTAAGTCTAGTGGTCGTAAGCACGACTGGTATGATAGTGTTTTTGGGATCGATTCCCAGGTTGAACAAGTTTTATGGGGTTTTTATATGAAATTCTCAGTGACAGCTCGAAGTTAAAGTAGATAGTTTTGATTTATGCCCGGATAATGGCTCACCCCCTATTACTTAGGAACTTCATATACCGTCGAACTGTGGATGTCCATAGTACACCTCTGCCTAACCCTTTGGAAAGTATAGGCGTATTGGTATATTTAAGAAAATGGTTTGACGTACTTATCGGTAAGACCGCCAATTTGTATTCAAGTCCAACAGTGTCCTACTAAAATACGTATATAATACTCTATCGCTGTTTTCATCTACTTTTGAACCGAATTCCGTATTCAAGTGTACCTAATGCAAATCGACAACCGCAATCCCTAATCCAAAAGCTAAACTAACAAAGCGAGCATCACCTTTCACAGCTCAACGTCACTATATAATGACGTCACCCAGATTTGACGTAAACGTTGAAGAAAGATGAACGCATTTAGCTGAAAATAAAGACGACACTTAGTTGCCATTTGCAGTGTCGGCTAACGACCGCGTCATTAATCATACAAAACACTGGCTGTCTCTTGACTTGCCTGCTAAGTTATTGTGCGATATAAGCTACTGGCAAGCACAGATGCGAACTAAATTATGACGTCACAATACGACTTTCGTTTGTTTCTTGTAGATTTTTGTACTAAAATTATAAATTATTGTGGTAGTATTATTGATTTTTTTAGTAGGATTTTTGGGAGTATTATTGACTTTTCTCGACGGCGTGTGAAGTCTGCCAACGTGCACTAGGACAGCGTGGTGGACTATAGCCTAATCCCTCTCAATCTGAGAGGAGACCCGTCCCCAGCAGTGGGACTGTATATGGGTTGATGATGATGATGATGATATTATTGACTTACTAGATAGATACACTGCCTCATTAGCCTAGTTGTCATAACGCGAATGCTACACTTACGGTTCTGGGTTTGATTCCCACGACGAGCAAAAGCATTATTGGGCGTTTCTATAAACTCAGTAGCAGCTTCGAAATTTTCAGTTGCAGCTCCGAGTTTAGATTTGTGCTCGGTTAATGGCAATAGGGTCGTTCTTGTTATATGGGACCTAAATACTCTAGTGAAATGTGGGTGTACATTAGTGTACCTCTGCTTAACCCTTCGGGGAATACAGGCGTGATGGATGATATGCTATGTATGCTTATTAGATAAAAAAATTAGAATGTTCTATGGGTACTAGACAATGTATATAATATATCATCATTATCATCAACCCATATACTGTTCCACTGCTGAGCACGGGTCTCCTTTCACAGAATAAGAGGGATTAGGCTATAATATATAGGTACCCTTTTTTAATACATAGTCATAATACATAAGAAACACCCAGAAAAAACACAAACACTTATATTAAAGGTCTAGTGATGAACATACGACGTTTGACGACATCTAAGGAGTCGTCGTCAAAATGTTATTTAAATACAAACCTTTTGAGAACACAATGATTTTACGGTACCTAAGTACACACTTATTATAATTTGTATAGACATAAACATTCATGTTCGTTGTAAGACATCCCACACAGTAGACAGACAGAATTCTAATCATACATTATTATAATCAACGCCTACACCCAAAAAGTAATCCCTAACATTGTTACCGAGAATGGGGCTGAGTTCAATGAATAACATTATTTCTTTATATTTTTTTTTATCATCACAATTTTATTCAAGTAATTAAATAAATAAAATAAAATAAAAATTGTTTATTTACACATAAATTACAATTGTTGGTATTAAAGTAGGCACAATCTTTGGGCAAATTATTACATTATGTACTGTTACTGAATCCCAAACTAGGCTAGAAGCCTGTATCTTGGGAGACAGTGTTCAGTCGCACAAAAGGTAGACAGTACTGTTTGTACAAGGTCGCTGCTTATACTTTAGTATTTTTAGTTAATTACAGTTACTATGTTGGGGTCGGCTTCCATTCTAACCAGAGGGCCTACTCCCTATCTCCGTCAATGAAGTTACGAGCCGTTCGAAAGTTCTCCGAATCTTCGGAGTCCGATAAAACAAGTGTCAACTTCAATTTTTCGAACGGGTAAAAACACGTCGAGAGTAGGGATAACTGTCAAATCGTGTTGTCATTCATTCTTAGTTCGGGCCCCGAACGAATCATCCATCCGTAGGTGATACGGAGTAGGAAACGCCCGTAACTAGGGTCGAAACTACGGACTTCGTGCTTAGGGAGTAGACCCCCAGATACGGCTGAATATAAGTATTTTACACGGAGCGACTGCCATCAGACCTCCGCAACCTGATTTCTGGGTAATGCCGATATCCGGTATTATTGAAAGTTAACAAGAGATAGTTCAACTCATAAAACTACTTACGCAAGTCGGTGTAAACGTGTTTATGTAATATAATCTTCTTCATGAGACTCAGCTGAAACTTTCCTAGAGCAACTATGTTAATGGGCAATGATAGAGGAAATAAATTTGAGTTTATTAATTTTAAGTTATGATTGCATTTCAAGATTAAAATTAAGGTACAGTATTTAATTATATATATTTATAATACCTACATTCTTTACAATAGACTTATCATTCTTGTATTTTTTGTCATTTTCCATGCTAAGATTTTTAAAGTAATTACTTTAATAAATTTTTTTTTTTTTAAATAAATAAATTTTTCCTTCGCTAAATTTAGCGAAGGAAAAATTCGACCGCGGGCATGATTCTGGTGTACCTAACCAGAAGACGCAGGTTCGAAACCTGCCCGTGGTCAAATTTTTCTTTCGCTAAATAACATTATATTTATAATATTTTTTTTATTATTTTCAATGTGGTTTTTGTCGATAAAATTAAGCATAGATTTCCATATTTTAATAAGTGCACATTATGAAGACTCGCGTACTGTATATAAAAAAAATAAAATGACAGAAGTATCTTGAATGAAGTGAATACGTCTATTTTTCTCGGCTGCATCATTAAACCTTTCGTTTTAATTGAGACGCAAGGCCAACCATCCGTTAATGTCATGAGCAGTAGTACTTAGCAGAAGTAAGATAAAGTGAATTTTATTTAGTCTGGTTATGAGTATCTAGTCTTCTAGCACTATTTTAGGAATGAATTAATATTTTGTTTCCATTCCTACGAAACCAGCGCCTGTCTTTTGTTTTCTTTGTAGTAAATTTTCTTTTCTATAAAATTTTATTTACTGTATGAACGTTTACTTTATTGTGTAGATTATTATAGAAGACGGGTTCATGGCTACTTTATAACTACGCTGATCAACCGATCTGTAAGGTTAAGCGGCGCTAGCCGCGGTGAGTTCATAGATGGGTGACCATCCTTAACATCGACATCCATGCCTCGGAGAGCACGTAAAGTGTCGGTTGTCATGCAAACACCATTTTAAGAGAAGTAGGACATAGTGGGCGTAATTCACTCAAATTGAAAATGCCCGAATGGGGAAGTAGGTAGGTACCTCCGCCTTGCAGAAAATCGAAGTGAAATTAATAACACTGCATTGTGCTGTGTCGTGTTCCTTACAGTGAGCAAGGTTGTCAGTTGTCGTTCACGCCTAAACCGCTGAACCGATTTTGAATTAATTTGGTACTGTCAACAAAAGAGGTATACAGGCAGCTAATTAATAATCTGTGTTTTGATAAAGATAGTGTAATAATGTATCACGCAATATGTGTCAAAACATAGGTATTGTAAGCAGCTACATACCTAACCCTTTGGTGCGTAATTATTTATGTCTAAATCTGTATAAAAATGCATATTTCGTTTGCTATCTGTATACTTAACTCTTTTGTTGACTGTACAAAGATAGATTAGAGGTTGGGAAAGGACAGAGGCTACCTTTTGTCTCTGCTTTAGTTGTGTTTGCTATTTTTGTTTTTATACCACTAAGGTTGCAAACAGTAGTGAAAGTAGGGAGTTAAATTACTCCCACTATGCCTTACCTCTCTAGAAATTTGGTATATGGTAATACAATGTTTTGTTAATGGCAACACCAAATCTTCTATTCCCCTTCCTCCCTAAATACAGTAGTCACAAACATCTTAACGTCATATAAATCCCTTCATATTTCACATTCGTAGTCTTTCCCGCCATATTTTTATGCCCATAACGGGGCTATTCCCAAACCAGAGGGCAAAGTTTCCTTCTTCGTTGGTGTTTAGTGGAGGCATTACATCAAGTGAACGCCTGACGGAATCAGCGGGTATTGTGGCGAACAATAGTTCTGAAACAAGTTGCAGGAAACGAATTCGCCTTTGCCAAATCATTTTCAACAATACTCTCATCTTCGAGGTGTGTTTCTATTGGTTATAGAATTTATTCAATACAAATTTGTTGGTGGAAATGGGACCCAGAAAAAGCTGTAATAATGATTACTGTTGTACAAACGCAATATTTGATGTTGATTTTATGTATTAGTGTATTATTTATTATTGTTTGTATTTTTTTCTCTGAGTTTTTGTTTACCTGAAAATAAATAATTGTTTTATTTTAATAAGTGTTAAAGTACAACTTTTTCTTATAATCTTGCCATTGTCTAAATACTCTTAAAATAACCTACTACATATTTAGTTCTTTTTTTAATATATTTGGAATTACATAACGCATGCTCAACATTTTCAAAGATAATTTATATGTTATGAAAATGTTGACCTCAGGTAGGATTTGAATCTGCGTCCTCCAGTTAGGTAATAAATAATAATTACGCTTAATGTCCCCATATATCAAAAACACTGACGCAAATCTAAACTATCGTGATTAAACCATAATTAAAGTTGGTCCGTTCTTGGCAAAGTTTCGGGGATCATCTAATCCGGGGTGACCTACCAAAAGCCCGTTTAATATTCAGTGTCACACTTGAACTCATCCAGGGATTAGATGGTAATGCATGCCCCAGACGGCTGCCGCACCACTATTCGGTGCTTTTGCACTTAATATTAATACCTACTATTATGTGGTTGAATGAATTGTTTGAGAAATGAGAACTTAGGTCTTTGTTTAACGCGTACTGGTTCATTACAGTTACTTTCAGACAAACATAGTTATGTATATAATAACACTAGCTACCCCCGCGGTGTTACCCGTCTTTTTTCTTTTTTCTCGGCTCCTATTGGTCGTAGTGTGATTTTATATAGCTGTATTAATGGACTATCCAACACAAAAAGATTTTTCCGGTTGATCCTAAGATTCAGCGCGTTCAACCAAAGAAACAAGCAAATAAACTTTTCAGCTTTATAATATTAGTATAGATATCCAGCAACAACCAACTCAGTAATAGAACCTCAATGGAGATTTTGGGTACACATAAAAAAAGTAAAGGTTTTCTTCATAATCATCATATTATTAGCCACAGGAGGTCCACTACCGAACAAAAGCCTCTTCATAAAATTCGACAAGGACCGTGTTATGTCTTTTGCATCCAACGACTCCCAGCGATGATTACCAAAGGTCTACTTGGAGAAATTTGATACTTAATTTTTTTTCAGATGTCCTTTTTATCGATCAATCAAAATTTTCGTAGACAATGATTATGTCGAACTAATACCGACTAAAAACGATACTTGGCTTTTCGTTTTGGAGCCTCAATTACACAACTGCTAGCCCGCGACTTCGTCCGCGTGGAATTCTTTCTTAATAATTTATCATTGTAATTTGGCTAATTAACTCAAATCGTTATAAATTATAGCCAATTTTCTTCTGGTGTATAAATAATAATACTGTAAAATTCCATCAAAATACGTTCAGTAGTTTTAGCGTGAAAGAGTAACAAATTCACCCATCCATCTACACAAACTTTCACATTTATAATAATATTACGGTATGTTTGTTTTTCGGACCTAGACGAACTTTATATAGCGTGGAATAAATAAATCAATGATGAATACTTCGTAGACAATGATTATGTCGGACTAATACACTGTATCTTGATTTTAGTTATAATGCTTATTATTAACAACTACCCTACATTTTATTTTATTTAGGTCCGATTAATTCCAATCCGATTCACGCAGAGTGAGCTGACCGTATCCTTTGGTTTTACATTGGCTTGGATTTTGATTTTATACACTCAAGAATAAATAAACATAAATAGTTTTGTGATGATTACAAAAAAGACGCGCTTTACACGTCCACAGTGAGTGATAAAACAAAATCAATAAATACGTTGAAAATTTATAGCACCGCTACAGAATAAGGCTGTCGGCAAGTCTGAGATATTAGACGTGGTATAACTAGATATAGGACGACTAAATTCTGCCTAGGTCGACTAACGTTTCGGTTGTGAGAAACTCGAGTAAGTACTGATAAATGTTACAGCATCGCTTAATATACGTTATAATGTCCACGACACAGTTTTGGGTACATTAATTTTGCGTCAAGAAATAACTTAGATCTCGGATGTATAAGCCTTGTAGTTTATTTTTATATTCTTATATAGAATGACTGTTTACATACTGCTAGAGGTGTAGGTACTAATGTACACCTAGCTCATTATGTTTTGAGGACACCAAGAGGAACCTTATCACAATGGACCGCCATTGTGATAAGGTTCCTCTTGGTTTTAAAACAAAATTATGTAATAAAACTCTTTATTTTACAATAGATTTTGTATTTAAACTACTTTATTAGTCTAGTGGTCATAAGCAGCGCGACTGCTACGTTTGAGTTCCTCGAGTTCAATTCCCAGGTGAAGCATGGTATTATTTGGTTTGTCTATAATATCCTCAGTAGCAGCTCGGAGTTTGGATGTGTGCCCGTGACAATTATACTTAAATAGGCTTGATCCCTATTACATGAGACTCAAGCCGGTTGTTCATTACTGTGGGTGTACATTAGTCCCTATACATCTACCTAACCGTTTAGAGAATAAGGCGTGATGCTATGTTATAGATTTTATACTTATTTAACGCTTTCTCAAGAATCTGTATAAAAATTTGAAATAATGAAATAAGAAGCTATTTAACTGTCTCTAAAATGGTGGCGCTATATTTTGCATTAATGAATTTACAGTTCACATTCATCTGCATGCCCTAGAGATTTTCTCGACGACTTGTTAAGTCTATCAACGAGTCCGTAGTGGAATAGCCTAAAACCTTCATCGTCATTCTAAATGTGCTATGTACATAACGTAGCGTACTAATATTACTTACCTGTATCTTATTTATTACCGACAACATATTATGGGTCATAACAGAACAAAGTTACTAAATCCCCGTAAGCTCTTAAGTTCATATAATTTGAAACTGTGCCAAAGACTTTGGACGTTTACCTATCAAACGCATGCCAAACTACCATCAATATAATAGTATGGGATCATATCGCCGTGCCCTGAATTCCGACGAATGATTAACTTAACACGGTTAATGAACATGAATTGTTTAGGTAGAATAATAATTATGATGTTAAATACATAATATCACTCCTGTGTTTCCTGTAGAAAGACGATTTTCCGGCAGACCATTGATATCAATTCGTCTGTCTATTTTACTTTCCATGTAATAGGAAGGGAGCTTACAGCCAAATCCAAACTTCGGGCTGCTACTGACATTTTCATAGAAAAACCCAATGACACTTTGCTCAACCTGTAAATCGGACCTAAGCATCACGATGAGGAGTCTCGCTTGCTGTTACTAGACCAGTGAGAAAAAACAAAACAAACCGTAAAAAAAACACCATCATTCCTGGTTTCCCAGATGGGTTAGGGAATGTAGGTATACCCAGTGATCATAAAATGGAATAAAATTTTAATTCTTCCTCAAAAATGCAAAAAAAAATGCTAAAACAAACAAGGTACATTGCTTACAATGTTTATCTTTCAATCAAAAACAAAATCAGGGAAATGCAATGTAGCATGAAATTAATGCCTAATGGAAAACCAAATATTGCCAATCGCTCTAATTGGGTAAGAATTTTGTTATTTACATTACTTTGACGAAAAAACATAGGTTATATACTTTTTGTTTATTTTTGCCGATTCTCCTCCGTCATATCACATTATCCCCCTGTCAGATATCGCGAAATGGATTTTCGGTTGTCAGAATCGCAAAACATTTTGCTGAAGTATCCCATTTGTTGTAGACCGTGCTACAAAAAGGTTTTGGAGGCGTTTAATAGGTTATCGAACGGCTTATTTGGTCTTAAACTGTATGTGCCCTTAGGGGGTGGCAAAGCTACTGGTATCGGCAGATAAAGATATTTTTTGCTCAAAAGGTTTTTTTTATTGGCGTCTTTTTTGTAATGGTAGAACTACCAGAAATTTCCATTTACTCTCATATTTCTAAGAAGATTGCTTTATTATAACAAATATGGAAAATATTATGGACCTGTAATATACAATTTACTTTTTAAATCTTTGATCATTATTTTATGATTCCTTTCGCGGAGGTGACAACCGCAAATCCCATGGCTCTGACTGTTGGGCAAAGGAAGAAATGTGTAGTTATTAGTCGATACGAGCATGACATAAAGGGCCTCCCACGGCGACGAACGAAAGAACAAAATGAACTATTTTTAGGAAAAATGAGCCACCGGTGCGATCAATTAAAAATTGGAACGGTTTTTAGTCAGTAAGTGTCCAACATAACCTTCCGCCGGAGCGTAAAAATAGAAGATATGATGATATAGTGCAAAGAATATTTTAGGTAATTAACTAACCCGAATGTATCTAGACAATATATATAGCGTTCAACAGTTCAAGCTTGCTTCTGAACTAATCCACTAAGCACAACTTTTCGGCCAACAAACCTCCAACATTTGGCGAACCCGCCACACGTATTTCAACGTCCAACCTGCAATTATTCTGCAGACGAGGAATTATTAAACTCAGGAGACTTTGAACAAAAGGTTGGCAGCAGTGTTCCCAACAATAATTGGTTTTCGGACCGCGTCGAGAAATTCAAAGTGTACGTTATAACAGACGGTGACGTTGGACAGTTTGTTTGTTTGTTAACTTTGCATAACGTTTAATGGAAGCTGTCTTAATCCGACGCCTTGGGTTCAAGGGGTCTACCATGAAAATCGAAAGCCGAAGCTTTGATTCCAATCAAAGCAACAACCCAATTATTGAACTATCTTACGATTATTGAATTACCATAAAATAATTATTATTTTCGAACAACGTCAAATAAGATTCGCGAGTAGCGTCAACACAAGACAAGAAGGTAAATCGCGAACATCGAAACAATCGTCAGATCTGAAACATTTTGTGGTAGAAAAACCTACGATCCGTCAGCCAAAACTTCATAATTATTTCGATTTCCGTAGTAGGCCCCGTGAAATTTGGGTTCTCCTGCGGTAATCTAAAGTTTATACCAGCAACGGGTTCTCTTAAATTATAGTTATTTTCGATAACTAACTGTGTTTAGCTATTATTAATGTAAGATCTTGAATTTTGATCTCAATTTGTTTCAGATCTTTGAAATAAGTAATAATTTGATTGTCTACGAATGTGAAGACGAAAATACGTTATTTAATACTTTTTTCTCTGTAAATTTATTTCGGAGAAGAAAATAGTGTGAAATTTCAATGTAAATGAAATAGAATGTTATTTATTATTCCCTAAGTTACTAATTTTTTATATTATCCTCTTGTAACATTGTAAACGTAATTGACTCCTTGTAATTTGATTTGTAATTTTTTCATAATTTCATAATAAGGGCACAGTGGGAGTGATTCCACTCAAATTGGGGCTGCCCTTCGGTGGAAGTACCTCCGCCTTGCAGAAAATCGAAGTGAAAATCGAAGTGTGTTCTTTGCGGTAAGCAAGTCTGCCAGTGTGCGACGAAACGTTGTGCCGGCAGTGGGGGGACTTTTATCCATATACAACCAACCCAACTATTCTTCTTTCGTTTTACAGGATCGGCAACGCGCAAGTGATACCTGTGGTGTTGCAAGCGTCTCTAGACTACGGTAACCGCTTACCATCAAGTGGGCCGTATGCTGGTTTGTAAAACTATACAAAAAAAAATAGATGCCTCTAAAAATACGTAAACAGAAACGTCAACCCTAAACGTGTATCAACAAAATATACCAAAGAACTAATCAGGAAGCCAATCGGCAGGATGAAATTAACCGAATTAATGTTGAGCCGCGAGGAATTTAATACAGAATCCATCCGGAGGCATCCTCATTCTATAACTACGACGTACCAGATGAAATTTATGAAGTGAAATTTCTGTGACCTTGTTCTCGGGGAATAGTGATGGTCGATCGCGGGATTTTCGAGATATGCCCGGGATTTTTAGATCATACTATCCAGTTTGTAGGTGTGATGGTAGTGCAGTCAGAATACCAGTTTATTTTTATTTTTTTAATTTCAGTGCTACGTCAAAATATATTATTATGATTATGTAAGCTAAAGGTAATGTTAGTATTAGCAACACATTTCAGTGTAAACTCTAATTAGAACTTTAAAATGCTAGTTTGTAAGCAGCTGATTTTTAAATTTATCTTAGCATAACATTATATCAGCAATTCTGTGATTGGGAAAAATTTAATTGGAAACTATTTGAAAGCTATTTTCAAAATATCTGGAAAAAAATATGGGACACCGAATTCCGAACCGAAGTCCTGGTTCAGTTCTGCATTGGTCATGACAACACTATTGCGGACAAAGCCAGGGACTAATACCAGCAAATTGAATTCCAGTGCATCCCGGTTTGGAAAATCTTTCATGCTATAAAATCGTCAGGTCTAAACAAAATGTATCTTTGAGAATTTGTGTCTATTGGCTATTTGAGGAAAACAAGGTTCGTGCAGTAATGAAAATTGATTGTCAAAATTATTGTAACGTTATTGAAATTTTGAGCTAATATGGTAAATAAATTGTTTAATGTTAGAGCTTTCATATTAGTAGTGAGTATTTTTTTATGGTTATTTCAATAAGCTACATTTGAAAGTACCTACATATTTATTAATATATTGTTTTTCTATGTAAACTTCGCGAATCTTTTTTTTACTTTAAACTTATCTCTGATATGAGACGTTGTATAATTTCAATTTAAATGAAATTGAATGTATTTTTATTCTCTAAGTAACTTATTTTTTATTTTATCCTATTGTAACATTGTACACGTAATTGACTCTTTGTAATAAATAAAACAAGATTCATTAGAATGTAAGGTGTATCTTTTGTTGGATATCCAAATAAAATAAATACTTTTGTTGAATATTTGAACTGGGATATTAGGTTTTAGTTTCTACATACCATACCTGTATTCGCTGATATATTTTTATAGTACCTACGATTATATAAAGAAATATTTGATAGGTACAGGACCTACATAATTTTGCAGTATCAATCTCAAAGTAAAAAAATAATGTCTACAAATTTTCAATGAGTTTAGGTTGTCCACACGAAAAACCAGATAATTGAGAGAGTAAATATTACCTTCAATTTCTCATATTATTTTCAAAAATGTTTATAAGCAAAATTTGAATAAAAAAAACCTAACGTTATTTCATAAGTCCTAGTGATATTGCTTATAAAATCATGTTCGCACTAAAGTAAATTTACCTGTATACGGGACGGTACTATGTGACAAGATAAAAAGATTTTAGCTTTTCTTACAAATTTTTGCTTAAAAGCAACGTTTCACAGTTAATGAAAATTCTCGAATAACGTCTTCCGTTAGTGTCTGTGCTACTATCTAAATTGAATAGTCTACATAGTCTGTGCGCTGGCTTCTCATAGCTCGTGTTCTAAAATTGAATGAAATCTTTTTTAAACGTATCATTTTTTGTGTTTTGAAAACAAGATGGCGTTAGTTATTCATATAATTCAAGCTGATTTTACTGTGTTCGTGTCATTCGTAGAAATAAGTTAGAAATTATTGTAATAAAAAAATTTTAAAAAGCAAATGTTCACAGGGTTTTTAAAACTTATCAAGTTTTTATAAGCAAAAAGTACTTTAATTTTTATTCTCGGATAACCTTGCTAATATAATACTCAATGGTATAAAAGAATGAAGTTAAAATAATCTCACGCAGTCTCCCAGCCTATTTAATATATCACCGTAATGCAACCTCCTTAATTGCTGTGAATAAAAATAATTAACTGTACCATAAACAGAGCTTAATGAGCGTCATTCAAGTGGAACTGAAGTTACTCGAGGATTTTGAGTTTCAGGAACTCGCTGAGAAAATAAACTTTAAGGCTAATTAACGTTCGCAAAATGAAACGAAAATCGACTTACCCGCACAGAGGAGTTCATATATTTGTGAACTAAATTGTCCGTAAATTAATTGGATAAGATTAGATATTATTTATATGAAGTACTAGCTCCTGCCCGCGACTTCGTCCGCATGGAAAAGTCACTTTTAATTATCGTTGCAGTTTGGCGTATTAACTCAAAATCGTTATATATTATATATATAGTATGTTGTATGTTATTCTGATGTATAAATAATAATACTGTAAAGTTTTATCAAAATCCATTCAGTAGTTGTAGCGTGAAAGAGTAACAAACATCCACCCATCCATCCATCCTCACAAATTTTCACATTTATAATATTAGTAGGATAGGATAAGATTTCGGAACACCTAAGAATAGATGTTGTATAGGTATGTACATGAGGTTTAAGATATCTTTATTTCCCATAAGAATTACAAATTCACTTACATGAGAAATGTTTAAATTTACAGACATTATTAACAAACGTACAATAACAGTTTTAACTAAAATTACAAGTATAAAATAAATATTCGAAAAGTGTAGGGTAGGGCAAAATATTTTTATAATTAGAACTTAAACATACACGGAGTACTAACAACTGGAAGTGGCATGTACTAAGGTGCGCTCTCTTTATCAAAGATATGCAATTATTATTTTTTTAAATATTGTCATGAACACATAATAATTTTATTTTAATAATTTATAATTATTATGGATGAATGTTTCGGTAAAATTTGGTTAAGATTCATACTCTGCATTGCACGGCAGTGGTGGTGATACATCATAGAAGAAGGGAGCTCATTGGCTCTAGATAGCTGTACTCGCATTCTACTATGTTATTATTATTATGCCTATTTGTGATTTTTATGTGTGTGTATTGTGTTATTTTTATGTTATTTGTGATTAGTTTTTATTATGACATTATTAAGTCATTCCTACTAATATTATAAATGCGAAAGTAACTCTGTCTGTCTGTTACGCTTTCACGTCTAAATCACTGAACTGATTTTAATGAAATTTGGTACAGAGATAGAGTTGACCTTGAGAAAGAACATAGGATAGTTTTTATCTCGGACTTTTGAAGAGTTCTCTTGGAATCGCGATATAACCGAACTCGACGCGGGCGAAGCCGCGTGCGGAAAACTAGTTTGTAATAATTATGTTTTGATGTCAATGTGTACTTTTCTAAATCTATGGACTTCAATGTCTGCAAATAAATGATTATTATTATTGCCGGGCTACTGCTACAAGGGTTGTGGAAGTAATGCATTTAAACAGTCCACGTGGCCCTCTATGAACAGATGGACAGGCACAAACGGGGTTTTTAGTGGGTGTGAACCCCGACGCTATCGTATGCGCATAGGCATTTTATCCGATAAAAAATATTACATTTAAAGTCAAATTCAAATATTGATTTCTGACATTTACGCGAATATTATACATTGAAATAAAACTACTTTTTACGGATTTTACAGCGTCCATGGTCACGGGTAGACTACCCGTGACCATGGACGCTGTAAAGGGTCCGAAACGTCGGGATTAATAATATCAATATACGCGATAAAATCCGTAAAAAGTAGTTTTATTTCAAATTCAATTATTTGATTTCAAGTAGACCATTAAAAAGTGCACTTTTGAAAATTCAAAAAAAATCATTATTCATTCATAAATTTCACTTTTGAAAGTTCCCGAATACAATCAGCTATTTCTTTGTATGGTAACATATTTTAGTGGTTTCTCCAAAGATGTTAGTCCTCGTAAAATATATTTTCGTGGTCACTAATAATAATAATTATTATTTATTTCCCAAATAAAACTTTACAATATACAAGAGTAAGATAATAATATAAATTAATTTTTAATATTTCTATGATGGCAACTTTCAAACTAGTTTAGGTATTGATATTTTATTTGGAGCTCATGATAAAAAAACAATTCATTAGAAATGGACAACAAAATGAAAGAGAGTGTGAGAGAAAAACTACTTCTAATATTCAATAAAAAAAAAAGACTATATAAATTTTCTAATTACAAAACAATTTCCTATACCAGACTTGAAGCGGCATACGTAAAGTGTATATCGTTTAGAATTCTAACAGCTCTAAAAGCGAGTACCGTCCTTGTGCCCGTCTCAAAAGAAAAAAAAAACATACGTGCGATTCTCCCGCATCGCCGCAACTTATCCCACAAAAGCGATGTTTACTGAAGTAAAAAGCTTCTGCATTTTTTAGCCTGGCCGTCAGTGGCACAGCCTTTTATAATACGAGATGACTTTATCGGTCTACTTGCATGCCTGCCACTTCTAGTTTTACATACTTATACATACATACCTTCACGCCTGTATTCCCCCCAGAGTAGAGGTGTACCACTGTACACCTACAGTTCATAAGTATTTCTAGGGCCCATGTAATAGAGCACGAGCCTATTGTCACTAACCGGGTACAAATCCCGACTCTTGCTACTGAGAATTTAAATAACACTGCTCGTTCTAGAAATCGAACCTCAGACGTCTTGGGTAGCTAGCGTAAGTGCGACTTACAAACATTAAAGGCATAATTTTTAACTGACTGAGATTGTAAATTCTTCATAAAATTATTGTCCAGTTATGTATGCTCGCGCACAAATTTGTTTCTATTATATAAAAATATTTTAATATAAATTATAATATGTTTTTGTACATGTTTTTATTTTTATTTAAACCTTTTCTAGTTCCTGTCTTTTCAATTTTTATTTCCCACCTGTAATATGCATCTCATCCATGATCACACATGTTTTTGCAAATAAATATATCTTTATCTTTGTACATGTTTTTACTTGTCTTTTCAGTAACATACAGTGCATCATCCAGTTATCACTGAAATAATATTTCCAAAATTGTGCAAAAATATCGAATGTTGTTAATAAAATAATTCTTTACAAACATTTTTGACCTCAACTGTACTCGCACCGAATTTTGATCGTAACATTGTCTACTGCGCAGATACTTGCGAACAATCAATCATTGCACGTAATTTGATGTGAAGTTGTTCTCAGACACTTGTGAACAACTTCAGAGAGGTACAGTTAATTTGTCGATACCGATAATAATCGACTTTGTCAACAATACAATGTTATAACGTTAAGCGTTTACAACGTATCGCTCGTTTAACTATTAATTGAAACGGTTCAGATAATTGGATTAAGTTGTATTCAATTATGTCGCTCCATCGTGAGTACATTAGTGATCTAATTGATACTATATCGATATTATGTCAGTTTGCGACAGGGATTGTGAGTTTGGGTATTATTTATGTCATAATATTGAACTGTAATCAAGTAAACTCAATTGAATTTGTTGTTCATTAAAGCTTGTAAATATGATTAACTTATTGAATTAATGTTATTACAAGTTTCTCGTAATTTTAGGACATGCCATAGCTATGACATTATTAAATTACGAGGTTAAGTCTGACTCTACATTACTTATGCGTGATACTGATGGTAGCTGCTTCTCGAGGACATAGAAAATCCTTGTTCCTGCTATCGATACACCAACTATTCAACAACTATTTTTTTTATTGGTTTGGCAGCACCTCACTTGATGGTAAGTGACGATGCTGCCGAGGATGTAGCACGCAAACTTAAATTATGCCTATTCACTCTCACCTTGAAGGTTCCTAAATCATACGTATCGGGAAACATACGGCCGGCAGAGAATTCCACTCCTTGGCCGTTCGCATGATAAAGGATGAAGCAAAACGCTGCGTATCAGTGAAATATCAACAACGAGGGGGTGGAATCCACCCCTCCGTCTAGTAGTCCAATGAAGGACATTTAAATATTACTTACTAGCGACAGATGGAAAATCACAACCAAAATTTATATTTATTACTTTTTCCAATTGGAAACAAATCTCGCTGTCTAAGTCACCTTATATCCGTCATATTATGTAAAAATGTAACATTTAAGAACTCGTTCTTATACACCTGGTTATATCCGATAATGAATAAAAGTGGCCCCAGAATATATCCCCGAGGAACACGGCATGATACCTTGCGACGACGCGACGCTATCAATTATGTGTGCATTAAAAGATTACACGACCAGTATCTATCTATACATGTAAGAATGGTTAGCGCACCCTGTGAGGTTAGACTCACTAGCAACTACTTTGATAATATTTTAACACGAAAATACTCCAGTTTTTTTTTTGGATAATTGAAGGTCGGGTAACTTCACAAACATACAATTAATGGACACAAACAAATATCCATGAAACACAAATATTTACCTCGGGTAGGAATCGAAACCATGACACGTGATGCAACGATAGTGGCGCAGTGACCACCTTAACTATGCCAGACTAAATGGAAAAAAATAATAAAACTAACTACTTTTTTTTATAAACAGTATTCCCTGAAAGATTAGGTGAAAGTGCACTAATTTAAACCTATAGCTTACCGGTATGCACAATCTATCTATCACGGACGCCCACTGCTGAACATAGACCTCCCCTAAAGATCGCTACAAAAATCGATCTTGCGCAGACCGCATCCACCGACTCCCCACGACCCTCACGAGGTCATCCATCCACCTAGTCGATGGCCGTCTTACACTGCGCTTTCCTCTAGGACCAAAGAAAATTTAATAGTGGCTATTTTTTTAACCGGGCGCATCCGAAGTCGAAACACATCCCAATCGAAATCGAACCCATGATCATTCAGGCAAGCCCTGAGCTATTCATTCATCGCCTTTTGTTTTTTTTATGACAAGGTCTCTCAGGTAAACTCCAACAAAATAGTGTAGGTAAACTCAATTTGTGTATGCATATATATTTAAAGACTAGCTTCTGTCCTCGACTTAGTCCGCGTGGAAAAGTTACTTTTAATTATCGTTGTAATTTGGCTAATTAACTCAAAATCAATATAAATTGTAGCCTATACGTTATTCTGATGTATAAATAATAATACTGTAAAGTTTCATCAAAATCCGTTCAGTAGTTTTAGCGTGAAAGAGTAAGAAACATACACACTCACAAACTTTCGCCTTTATAATATTAGTGTGATATAGTGTGATTATACTTAGGATTATTTACCTGATAAGAACTTTAGCTAAGATTTAAGCAATTAATTACAAATATTATTTGTGTGATGAGCCAAGCGAAGATGTAAGCGATTAGGCACACAATTTGTAATTCAGCTCACGTCACGTTCGGACATTAGTATGTGCGCTTTAGCGCTTTGGAGCGACCGTATAAAATTAGGAGTTGAGTTAAATGCGTTATAAAATAAACATTTATTAACCATGAAGATGATTTTAGGTTACATTTTTATGTTACCTGATTAAAATAATTACAAAATCTATTTTCAAAATTTGTCGAACTAAGAACGTATAAAAATCAATATTTAATAAAATGGTTTCCTGCTTCTTTGTAGAAATTAATTTACTGTACATCAAATGCGCAAAACAGTTTCTGACGGAAGACCAATACTATCATCCTCTAAACATAGGTAATATTTCAAAACATTTTCTCATAGAGTTCTAGAGTAGTCTATAGATAAGACTTATATACCTAATATAGAAAATAAACTTATTTGCAACTCAAACTTAATCTCTTAAGTTATTTTACCAGTCAAGGCAAGTTTACGATCAACAATACAAAGCCCTAAAAATATCAAAAATAGAGAATTATTTTTTTCACAAGCTCTCAAGTCCATAGCATACGTACTCCTTCGCTACAAAAGTGCATCGTAACGACGTGCAGCTAACGAGCGATCGTTACAGCACATGCTTCTGGCGATATTACTCACGCGGACAATGTCACACAACAGCTGGGTAACGTCCGAACACACCTAATGTAATTGGCTCAATTGGAAGAGCTGCACTTATTAATTTGGGGGTTGTAATTCTTGTTGGAATTATAAAGTCCAATTTATAGGGTGGTAGCTCATACTGCAGTTTGTCTATGGTGGTACTAACGTATTGCCAAAATTTTCTACCCTTAAACAATAATGTGACAATATTATTTGTATCTACACCTCGTCTTAGAAGAGGACTTTTGGCCGCAGGACGTGGTGTTCCGTCGTTTCCGCGGACAAGTGCCACTAGAACGCACAGTGACCAGTGCTAAGTGTAGTACATACATACATACCATCACGCCTGTATTCCCCGAAGGGTTAGGCAGAGGTGTACTAGTGTACACCCACATTTCGCCGGTATGTTTAGGTCCCATGTAATAGGGGGCGAGCCTATTGCCATTAACCGGGCACAAATCCAGACTCCGAGCTGCTACTGAGAATTTCATAGAAAAACCCAATAACACTTTGCTCGACCTGGGGATCGAACCCAGGACCTCTAGCGTAGCAGTCGCGCTTTGGACCACTAGACTAATGAGGCAGTGTAGTGTCATACTAATATGACCTTAACTCTAAATTATATACATAATATATACCTCAATTGTTATATTATAATATATTTTCTAGTTTGTAAGGTATATGTAAGTAGCCTGAAAATAAAGAGTTTTATTACTATTCTTATTGTTTTCCGGCTGGAAGAGCAATGTAGCCAATGAAATTACGGGGCACATGAGACTTAACAATCTCTCCGTGAGCTGTCTCTAGTGATGCTACGGGTGTCTATAGGCTATGGCTGCTGCTTACCATCAGGCCACCAATATTCTTGTTGAATAACAAAAAAAAAATATACGTATATAATATAACAACTGAGAGAGCTGTACGCTCTCATAAACAGATGCAGTATAAATTTAATGTTGCATTTTCTGTCCTTAACCGTATTTAATATTCTTGTTATGTAGATATAGCACAGTATATTATAGTATAGTATGTATAAAGATAGTTAGAATTATAAAATCAATGACGACATATTATCGTATTATGTGAATTAGTGCTTAGTTTATTGTTTATGTATAGTCTTTTAATTGTTATTGGTTTAAGTTATATTGTATTGTATTGTATTATAGTATTTTATATTATATGGGCCTTGTAGCTTGAATTAAATAAAAAAATAAAAAAAAACGAATGAATCTTGGAAATAACAACAAAGGCACAAAAAGCAATTTAATTTATCCATTCACAGCAAAAATCATGATTATGATAAATGTTTATTACCATAGCACAAGTAAAACCTAGAAATTCTTTATTCCCGCACAGGTACGAACGAACGAACAGGTAAGACAGTGTGGTGAACGTGAAAATTGCAATATATATTCTTGGACAGGAAACCCCTGTCGCGGCAAGAAACGTTTCTAGTGTAACTAGCGGGCGTTCCATCTGTATCTAGGGTTGCTAACGTCAACACATTCCCGGTTAAAAAACGTTTTCTAATTAGATTCATCGGGAAAAGTTTTTTTTATATACATATATATATACCTTGAGCCCTATGGCGGAATTATCAGTTTAGAAAAAAGACACTCAAGAAATGGCTGTGAAATGTCAAATTTGACGTATTTTTCGATCGTCGCGCCACCTACGTTGCGGGCGACCTCGTCGCCGCTGTCCCCTATCAGGCATCCAGTTGGTAACAAATTTTTGCCCAACGGTCAGGGTGCATTCGAGCAACATGGCCATCTCACTCCCAGCAATCGTATTAAAAAAAGAAATAATAAATTGATAGTAAATGTAATTATATTTAAATAATAATAGTAAATTGAATAATTTGTTGAGTTGCCCTTTTGGAGACCAATTTATTTCTTTTATATGAAAATTTCAGCCAGTCGGTATATTCGACTGAAAATTACTCCACGCCGCTTCAGTGTTCGGCAGAAAAACTGAAATACCAGTTGAACATTAGTTTTGTAACGTTCTGTCTGTGCCATTTTTTTCTACACTATATGGCATCCTTGCCGTTATTCTACTGAGCTGTATACCAAATGAGCTCGTGTTTTATTCCAAACAAGCCGACGGTAGTTTTGTTCAAGCGTACTCTGGGTGAATGTCGACTTCAAAATGGATAGTGCGCTAATTTATTAATAATTCCATGTTTCTATGACATTGGCGGCCTTTTTAGTATTAGTCATAAGTGCTGCTAGACATGAGCTCGTTCGTGGGTTCGATCCCCAAGTCATGTAAATAAACATTTTTGAAAAACACCATCTAACCCCGAACTAAGCAGATCTTGTGCCCACTGAAGATTTCTAAGAAAAATCTCAATTACAATTAACCAACAAGCTCTTGGGTTCATTGCTCACAGGACACAAATATTTGTGTGATATTAATTTGAAAAATTGTTGATTTTTTCTTTCTCTAAAACAAATGTTTAGGATGCGTTGACGCCAAATACATCAGTTTTTATGTTTGGCTGGGTGTTGTTCTTTATGGAAAAAAGTATATAAGTATTATCTCCATTGTCTAGTACATACAGTACAAGCTCTGTTCAGTTTCAGACTGAATATACCGATACCAAGGGCAAAACAATAACGGATGGTGCGTTGGTTTGTAGTGTTAGCTCATTAAACGTCGTTGATTTTGCGTTCCGCTTATGCCGTGTTATTGCACAATGATACTCATATTCCTTAATTACTCGATTTTTTAATGTAGGTATCCATGATGAGAAAAAATATTTAAATGCGATAAAAACAGAACAGTAATCAATAAACAAATGACTATTTTTGGAAAAAGAATACAATGGTTTTTTAAATAAAATTAAGTAATAATTTGAAATAAGAATTCTTAACAAAAATAATTTTGATTAGAAATGGCCAGTACTAAAGAACGGCAATTTCACAGAAAAAGGTCAGAGTTACTTTGAGTTCTATCTTGGGACTCTATGACCTGGTAAGCAATGGTCATATAACAACTCCAGGTCATATTATTGGTCCATATATTACAGTTATCGCAATAAAACTGCCAACAATACTACCCTGTATTAACCTTTGGTCAACTGACCGCAACATTAATTCCCACATGGTTCACCCGGACAATGAGATATTAATCTACAGTTACATAACATAATAATATATGTTATTTTATGTTAAGAAATGTATTGCCCGAAGGGTTAGGCCGAGGTGTACCAATGTACACCCACAGTTCGCTGTTATACTTAGGTACCATGTAAAAGCCTATTGCTATTAACCGGGCCAAAGCTTAACTCCGAGCTGCTACTGAGTGTTTCATAGAAAACCTCTCAATTTCAAAGTCCTAAGGCAGTCCATATACATTGCTTAACTCGGTTTTAATTTTGTATAACCTATTATTATGTATCTGAATAATTATAAGTTACGCTACGTTCAAGGCTGGTAATCTGCTTGACAGGGTTTTCTAGTGTGGCTGGTTCCCACAAAGGAATACTGTGGATAGTTTTAAGAACTTAATTTTTGAACCTTTGTGGAAGAGAAAATAAAGAGTTATTACTATTAAAGTTTGTGTTAATCCATAGACTGACCGAGACTAGCGCAGCTTAACCTTGCAGATCGGTTGATCAGCTTAGTTAAAACCTAGCTACTAGCCCCTCTAGTGAAATAATGTTCAATAGCTAGTAATATAATTATAAAATGAGAATTCACACTAATCTTCATAATAACACAAACGAGTTTAAAATTTTAATATCCACTTTGTTACACTAAGGGGAAGTTACAAAACATTATCGTGTTTATGCAAAGTTTTAACTTAGTTACGTCCACCGCGTCTCTAGCCTATTTTCATAACCAGATTTGTATGACATTGTTCGTATAAATTGGTTTTTGTTAGAGAACTATACGAGGAACTCGGCATAATAATTTGTATTTCAGTTTTTGACGCAATAAACAATCATATTTCATGAATCACTTAAGTTGTTTCGACTTACTTTTGTTTTTGTTTTACATTACTATGTAAATGTACTTTTGTTTTTGTTTTACATTACTATGTTAAACAAAAACAAAAGATAACAAGAGCAATCACATCATCATCATCATCATCAACAACACAGTCTCACTGGTGGGCACGAGTCTCCTCTCGTATTGTGACGGATTAGGCTATAGTCCACCACGCTGGCCTAGTGCGGGTTGGCAGACTTCACAAAACGTTGAGAAAAATCTCTGAAGTATACAGGTTTCCTCACGATGTTTTCCTTCACCGTTTCACATACTTATTGTGTACGGTGCAACCGTACAGTTTATTCATTTTACCTCAAGTAAGCATTTTTTGTAGCGCATGCCGTAATTCTAATTAGTTCGCGTTCGGTCTGCGCCGCGTGTACTCATTATCATTGTATACTTATCAATCAAAATCATTATAATCAGTGATAATTGTTCTAAATAATCAATTGTCTCCATAGCAAATAATCACTCATCAATAAACTATAATTTTATCATCTAATCAGACTATCATTTAAGTTGTCCCGTACAACTTTATGGTCCTTCGAGCCGGATTGGCGGGATCTACCGCGTGTTAATCAAAGTGCGTGATTGTTTCGCCTTATCAGCAGTGCATGGATTTAACTGATCATCACCAGGTAACAACGCAGCAGATACCGGTGAGTCGCATGCTATTATTTCTCGCAACAGCGGAGAGGATGGATTAACTTCTACAATTGGATTCGGCGGTCAGGTATCTCTACCACGTGTGTGCCACCTCGACATTGCGTCATTCGACCAAGCAGCAAACCATTTTAGCTTCAATTGTTTTCAAGCAACTGTATCAGCAGCCTTTTAGCAGCAATTATCAATTAATCAAATTGATTGAGTAGGAAATATCAACATATCATATCACATTTTCTAAAATACCTACATCAGAAGTATTTACTAGCATTATGAAGATGGAGAATCTGCTCGAAAATCAAAATCAGATCATGCAAGGCATGGATCAACTTTTACGTAATTTTAAAAAGGATGGACCCGAAAGGAAAACTTCTGTCTATATCAAGAAGCGTTTAGAGATGTTGGATAAATACTGGGAAGAGTTCCAGTCGAATCATATACAATTATCTGAGTCTGAGGAACGTGGCTACAGCTATTTCGCGGAAAATTATTATCAGAGGACGAAGATGTTCTACAATGAAGCACGGGTATTTATTCAACAATATAAATGCCCCACAACCGATCCTAAATATTCCGATAAACCTACTCCACTATCATTGCCAACAGCAGACACGGAGAATCAAGGTCACGGAAGTGGATCAGCAGATCATAACGAAGGAGATAATCAATATCAATCATCCAGCAACATTAGAGCTAAGTCTCCAACATTTCGAACTTCGCAAGGCAACAGCAGCAAGTTGGAAGAGATGCTACGTAAACAAAAAAGCAACTTCAAGGCGTTTTCTCGAACCATTGCCATCATTGATCTAGAGAAAATATCAGAAAAATGGGAATTCGAGGACATCCTACAAGCAGTGCAATCAAGATGGTCAACAATCGACTCGTTACATTGGGATATTGATAGCGAGCTGTATGAAGAAAATGAAGAATACGATGAGACATACAGCAAATACGAACAGCTATACGTTAATATAAAAAAATCTATAAACCATAAGATGTGGTCTGTCTCTCACCGTGAGAAAAGTACTCCGAAGATGGACATTCCGACATTTAGTGGTAACTATCATCAATGGGTATCATTTAAGGACTTATTCACAGAGTCTATACACAGCAATCGTTCAATTTCCAACGCCCAAAAGATGCAATTTTTAAAAGCTAAGCTTAGGGGAGAAGCTGAGCGACTTATCCAGCA
The DNA here is from genome assembly GCA_964056405.1 of Acronicta alni. Taxonomy (NCBI): domain Eukaryota; kingdom Metazoa; phylum Arthropoda; class Insecta; order Lepidoptera; family Noctuidae; genus Acronicta; species Acronicta alni. Next base: position 5,236,433 of record OZ043927.1, on the reverse strand, counting down.
TTTGCAAATCAGCACAGAAAACTATCAAGTCTGTTGGGATATTTTGAACCACAGATATAATAATACAAAATTAATCTTTAGCTCTCACATGAATATTCTTTTATCATTACCTAATTTGCAACAGCAATCATCTGCTCTAATAAAAAAGTTATATGACACCACCAACGAATGTCTTAACGCTGTTAAGAACCTTGGAGTTGATATATCAACATGGGATCCACTGATGGTGCATCTACTGTCGCAAAAACTGGACGCCCAAACCCATTCTGATTACATCGATACCTTGAAAAACCCTAGAGATTTGCCGAAATTGAACGAATTCCTGGAATTTTTAGAAAACAAGTTTACGTCACTAGAATCATCTAGGCGCAAGCCAGATGCGCAAAAACCAGATCATATCAAATCACATCAGGAATTCAACAGCAAAAAACATCTCTACAAATCAAATCAAACTCAGAATACCTTTAATAAATCATACTTAAATAACTCAGCAACTAAAAAATCATGGACGCTAAAATGCCCGATTTGCAGCGAAAATCATCGTCTATTTAGTTGCAAATCATTTTTAGAATCGACACCGGATGCTAAACATAAAACAATAAATAAATTAAATCTGTGCAAAAATTGTCTTTACGATCATAAAGGTAAAGATTGTTTTTCCGACAAAAGGTGTCGTCATTGTCACGGTAATCATAATACCTTGTTACATGATACTTACAATTCAAATAACAATACCGACAATTCCGTTATTGCATCAACTTCAAAGGAACAACGCAAAAATGTCACCCATGTAGCAAATCAAGGCATAGCAGAGACCCTGTTAGCAACAGCTCAAATCAAGGTCAAAGCAGCTAATGGTGTATTTTATCCTATGAGAGCGTTAGTCGACCAGGGATCACAATTGTCCTTGATTACCGAAAACGCCGCACAAATACTGGGGCTTCCTCGACAAGCATGTAAGGGAGTTATAATGGGTGTTGGTACCAAGGAGAGCAACTGTAAGGGTGTCATACAGGTTGAAGCATCAGCAATGCAAGGCGATTTTACCTTTTCCAGCGACTTATTTATAATGAACAGCTTGCTAAATTACCTGCCTAATCGATCATTCCAAAAGCCATCATGGCCTTGTTTAGAGCACATCAATTTGGCAGATCCAGAATATAACATTAGTCGACCAGTCGACATACTACTTGGAGCAGACGTTTACTCATCGATCATTATGGGTGGTCTCATCAAAGAAGGCGACTCCCAACTAGTGGCACAGCAAACTCGCCTAGGCTGGATTCTTTGCGGGAACGTAAGATCCTATCAATGTAGCGTCGTTCTAAACAACATAGACGATATTCAGAGATTTTGGGCAATCGAAGATGTCGCAGAGGAAAATCAAAGCAGTCTTTCAGCAGAAGATTACGAGTGTATCAAGCGTTATCAAGCAGAAACAACAAGAAGACAAGATGGTCGGTACGTCGTCAGGCTACCTCTGAAATCAAACATTGAGGAGAAGCTAGGGGATTCAAAACAAAAGGCTATTGGACAATTTTATCATCTGGAGAAGAAATTTTCTAATAATAACTTTATTCAAACATCCTATAGATCATTCATAAATGAATATATTAATTTAGGCCACATGCAGGAATGTACAATCAATAAAAATAAATTCAGTTGCTATTTACCGCATCATTGTGTAATGAAATCCGACTCCACGACAACTGCGCTGCGGGTCGTGTTTAACGCCTCAGCGAAAACTTCGTCGGGGCTCAGTTTAAACGACTTAATGTATAGTGGTCCTAATTTACAAAAAGATTTATTTTCATTAATTTTAAAATGGAGACAGTATGAATTTGCGTACACTGCAGACATCGAAAAAATGTTTAGACAAATTTATTGTCATAAGGATGACTTAAAATATCAGAAAATTATCTGGCGAGACTCTCCTGATCAACGTCTGCGTGAGTATGAGCTTATGACCGTGACATACGGAACAAAAGCGGCGCCATTTTTAGCAATAATGACGCTAAAGCAATTAGCGAATGATGAACGCCAGCAGTACCCAGCAGCAGCTAAGGTCTTGGAAGAAGACTTCTATATGGATGATCTTCTTAGTGGTCATCACACCCTCCGAGAAGCAAAACAATTGCAGGAAGATTTAATAAATCTTCTGAAGGCTGGAGGTTTCAATCTTAGAAAGTGGTCGTCAAATAAAGCGGAATTACTTGATGACGTGAGCAAAACAGACGAGATCTTTGATTTTAGACATCAAGAATCAACAAAGACTCTGGGCTTAAGATGGCATCCAAAGGATGACCAGTTTACGTTCCAAAGTAAAATCAACACATCGTCAAACACAGTGACGAAAAGATCTCTTTTATCAGAAATATCAAAAATTTTCGACCCGTTAGGCTGGCTGTCTCCGGTAACCACAAGACTAAAACTTCTATTTCAAACGGTCTGGCAGTTAAACCTTCAATGGGATGATCAAATTCCGCAAGATATCATCAAAGAGTGGTCACTAATAACACAAGATTTAGAAAATATTAATCAGCTAAAATTACACAGATGGCTGCAAACGCCTAAAAATTCGAGCATAGAATTACATGGGTTTAGCGACGCATCAACAAAAGCCTTCGCGTGTGTGATTTATTGTCGAGTCAAGAACCAAGACAAGAACCAGACCTCATCAATATCATTAGTATCAGGAAAAGCAAGGCTCGTACCTACTAACAAAAATATGACGCTACCTAGGCTGGAACTTAGTGCAGCGTTGTTATTATCAAAGCTCATGAAAACTGTCACACAGTGTCTTGTCGGACACGATATCAAAATATTCGCATGGTCGGACTCAACAGCTGTGCTGGGATGGCTTCAGGGTGACCCTAACCGCTGGAAGCCCTTCGTTGCCAACAGAGTCAAGCAAGTGACCGATATCATATCAACAGATTGTTGGCGCTATGTCAGATCCGCGGATAACCCAGCTGATTGTGCGAGTCGTGGCATTTCAGTGGAACAGTTAAAGCAACATTCTCTATGGTGGCATGGACCCTCATGGTTATCTTCATTTGATGAAAGCCAAGAGCAAACGGAACGACCTGTCTTTAATACATCTGAAGAAATCAGAAAATCAGCAAAAGTTAATTGTACGTCACAAAACTATCAACACGACGTCATTAGCTCTATACTAAGCAGTTATAGTAGTTTTACGAAATCAACTCGTATACTAGCGTGGTTATTGCGCATATTATCAAGGTCAAAACCTAAACCATCCTTCCTTACGATAACTGAGCTAAGAAGAGCAAAGCACATTCTTATCAAGCATACCCAGTTACATGAATTTTCAGATGAAATTATAAACTTACAAAAGCATGGTAAGGTAGGCGCAAAAAGCAAGCTACTTAATCTAAATCCGTACCTAGATAAATATGGAAGGCTACGAGTTGGTGGCAGAATAAATAATGCAAAAATAAGCAAAAACATGCAACATCCTCTTATCATTCCTCATAGCGGGCTACTTACAAACCTGTTAATAGATCAAGGTCATCAAATGACGTTCCACGGTGGAGCTCGTTTAACACTGGCTTGGCTGCGTCAGGAGTTCTGGATACTTGGCGGTAACCGGGCTGTGAAAAAACGTATACATAACTGCGTCACATGCAGAAAGCATAATCCTATTAAGCATGCACAAATAATGGGAGACTTACCTGAGTCACGAAGTAATCCATCACGACCCTTTAATCACACTGGGGTCGACTTCACCGGCTATGTTGACGTCAAATCTAGCAAGGGTCGAGGCATCAAAACTACTAAGGGCTATATTGCGGTGTTCGTGTGTATGGTGACAAAGGCCGTGCACCTCGAACTTGTCTCAGACCTAAGTTCGGCTGCCTTCTTAGCGGCCCTGAAGAGGATGGCAGCCCGTAGAGGATCTCCGACCCATATCTATAGTGATAATGGGACAAACTTTGTCGGAGCTAACAAGATATTGCGTGACGAATATATCAACTTACAAAAAACTTTAGACCACAATTTCTATAAATCAATAACAGATATGCAAATACAATGGCACTTTAACGCGCCTTCTTGGCCGAGCGCTGGAGGGCTCTGGGAGGCTGCCGTAAAAAGTCTCAAACATCATATTAAAAGAGTTATCGGCGAGCAGAAATTAACATACGAGGAGTATTCAACATTGCTAGCACAGTTGGAGGCTTGCCTTAATACGAGACCACTATGCGCCATCAGTGAAGATCCGGAAGATATTGATTACCTAACTCCGTCACACTTCCTAGCAAGTGGTCCCACGCTTACCATCATAGAGACTGAAACAGATGCAAGAACAAGATGGCAGCTTGCCCAGAAGATTTTTAACGATATCTGGAAAAGATGGAAATCCGAATATTTATGTCAGTTGTCAGCACGAAGCAAGTGGCGACAACAACAACCAAACCTTAAGATTGACGATATTGTCATTATCAATGATGCTAATTTGCCGTCAGGAAAATGGGCACTCGGCAGAATCATAGACCTGCATCCCGGCAAGGATGGTTGCGTCCGTGTGGTATCTGTAAGGACTAAAAATGGCGTAATCAAGCGGCCAATCACTAAACTTTCCGTTTTACCAGTTCACGACAATGAAACCTTAAGTCTAAGCAATAAAGATCAAAATCATATAAAAACGCAACCAGACGATAGTGACAAAATAAAGGATACAATGACACATAAATCAAAAGGTCAGAAGGGAAAGCAAGTGTGCAATTTTATTTACATCGCTCTCATGTTTCTGATGCTAATCATAACACCATCTACCTGCGAATATAGACTAGCCACATTGAATAGCAATCAGAGCATTTATTTTGATAAAATATCCAGCATGCGCCTAGAACGAGATGAATGGAAGTTGATTGTATATTACGATATGACGCCATATTGGCAAGGATCAGTTCTACTTAATAATTATGTAAATCATTTAAGCAACATATGTTCTAACACATCTAAGATATTGCAGTGTGACGCTATCCTTATGCAGTTACGTCACGGTAGCAATGAACTTGACCATTACAATAGCATGTTGCTCGATCAGCAATTCACACGGACCGTGCGACATAAGCGCGGACTTATCAACGCTGTAGGAAATATAGCACGAAGTCTGTTCGGCGTCTTAGATGAGGATTTTGCAAAACAATATTTGAAGGACATTGACCAAATTAGGAGTGATCAAAAACATTTGGCATTATTATGGAAAAATCATACGTCCATAGTTGAGGCCGAGAACAACATCATCAAAAGAGTGGAAAATGCTATGGATAAGCATCATAAGGTGTTCAACCAACATTTAATTAGCCTAGAAAAAGGGTTAAATACACTTCAGGAAGGCGTTCAAGAGTCACTCACCTTAAATAGCTTCAGTGTATCATCCATCATCGCCAATAGTGTCCTAACAAACTTAAAAAGCATCCAAGAAAATATTGTGGATACTCTGATGAACATACACAACAGAGGGTTCAATATTCATCTTCTAACTCCAAATCAGCTCCAGGATGAATTAAATATTATAACAGGACAGTTAGCAAAAGATACAACTCTACCGATAGATAATATCAACACCGATTTATCAAAATTATATCATTTACTGAAAACTAAAGCAAGAGTTATGAAGAAGTTTATTATCTTTGAAGTTAAGATTCCATTAGTTAGTAGAGACAGCTATGATATATACAGAATTCTATCAATTCCACAACAACTGGGAAGTACCATGATCAGTATTATTCCCATCGCAGACTATTTAGCTATGAATATACAAAAGGACTCGTATATACCCATGCTAGAGAACGATGTCCAAAATTGTATGTTTTATGACGCAGAGTCGCGTATCTGCCCTTTGAAGGGCCCCATATATCAAATGAGATCAGATGAAGGCCTATGTATCAAGGATAAGCAATCAAATCGCTGTAAAACAGTATCTACACTCTGCACAAATAATTGGACAGCACTTAATAAATTAAATACATATTTATACTTTTGCTGCGGACGGTGCTCTACTCGAATGATATGCGAGCATCAAGTTACAGCCGAACAATTAACTAAGGCAGGTGTTATCTTGCTCGGTGACGGGTGCATCATTAAAGGAGATACTTACACAATTTATTCACATAAAAATCTGTACAACTATCTACAGACTAAGGCAGATATTATGAAAATTGATATTCCACCCATTAACAACATAATCAACCTGTCTATACCAGTAAGCGCAATTGATGAACAGCTTGACCGAGACCATATCGAGCGACAAGGCCTGATAAAGCAAGTTGAAGACAAATTGATTCAGATGAAATCAAGCAATAATGAGGATCTAGAGAGCAATATATCATATCACGACGTGCATCACTACACCGTGATATACTTGGTAGTGTTCGCGTTGGGTATAGCAGCAGCGGTCTACGTGTGGCGACGCGTCAGGCGTGCACGCAGTGCATCGCTGGCGGCGCGCCCCCATCATCAGCAGCATCAGAGTGCTAGTGTTATCAGTATTCCGTGCGTTAGTGAGCAATCGGGACCCAGTGAGCTCGAATTAAAAACCATTTCTGGTGTCATCAGTGCGCGTAAACAACACAGAGCTACGTCGCCTGTGTTCCGCGAAACAACTTTTCGTAACTAATACAATTTTAGGGACTTTAAGCAAATCAATACATAAGTTTTAATTATTTATGTTCAAATTCTTTTAAGTAGTTTTATCTTTTTGCTCTCGTGCCTGGGAGCATGTACGGTGCAACCGTACAGTTTATTCATTTTACCTCAAGTAAGCATTTTTTGTAGCGCATGCCGTAATTCTAATTAGTTCGCGTTCGGTCTGCGCCGCGTGTACTCATTATCATTGTATACTTATCAATCAAAATCATTATAATCAGTGATAATTGTTCTAAATAATCAATTGTCTCCATAGCAAATAATCACTCATCAATAAACTATAATTTTATCATCTAATCAGACTATCATTTAAGTTGTCCCGTACATATTGACATATTATTATGCAATCACAACAATACACAACAAATTTATCTCTGTCATAAAAGGCATTCTCCATTGTAAATTGAGTGCGGATACTTCAGGTCCGGGAGGCTATGCCTGAAGGGTTTAACTCATACTCTTTTTACAAAATTACCAATGTAAATATACGTCATACTATGTTTTCTTTTCTTTATATTCGTTTTGAATTAGGTATACGAGCATAATATTACTTTGTAATTGTGATTTCGTAGTATGCACATAGTGTTTTGTTACAATCTAGATCAAAATGTTTGTAATGTTTTGTGCATAAAATAAATAAATAAAATATACCAAAATATGATATGCGAGAAACCATATTTTGGTGGAATGACAGTTATTTTCTTCCGGTGACAGATATATGACAGCTAGGTGACGTATTTCATGGCTCCTCTACACAATCGGCCATGATGGGCGATTACACGCGAGCACGATCATGTAGAAGGGGTACTTGCCTGTAGTCGCTCATCATGGTCCTTAATCGGCACCATGATCGCGGCGATCGGCGACTTATCGGTTTTTCGGGCACGCATTAAAGGGAATCGCTTGTAGTTGTAGCGCGTGCCCACACGATCGCCGATCATTCAATCGCCGGAGGACAGCGACGCGCGATGCGGACGTCGCGTTGTTTTTGTTTATATTCATTCACTTTAATATGGTTATTAAATAAAAGGGCTTGATAAGAATAACATACATTTATTGCACTCCACAAGTTAAATAGATGTTACAATAATATTATAGAAACATGTGTAGACCTTGTCAGGCACGGCAAATCTCAGCATGCAGGTTTAATCACGATGTTTACCCTTCACCGTTTAAGCGAGTGATAATTAATTATTAATACGCACATGAATTCGAAAAGTCAGAGGTGTGGGCCTTGGATTTGAACTCAAGGCCTTTGATTTGCCACTCCAATGGTCATACCACTAAGCTATGTACGTATAAATCCCTAAAATTTATATCCAATCACACCAACAAGCTCTCTAGCCACATTTACGCTACATGAAGAATTTTCTCAGAATTGAAATAGGTCTAAAATGCGTAAAAGTACCCGACGTTGCCCCACTTCCGTGCTTAGCCGCGTCTGGTGTATATTAAATGAGGTTTTTCCCACTCCTACGTATCTTTTTAAAAGGCCACGAACACAGAACTATTCCCTCCATGAATTTACGAGCGACGTGTAGCTATTTTAACGTACATTATACATTTATTTCAAGAGAATATTTAAGTTTTCGTTGAACACACATGTTATTTTTTAATTCTTTATGAATTCAATTTTATTGCGTTGCATAAGATATACAGGTGGTCAGCTTATATTCTATTGAAACAATTATGGACCCTGTCGAGCAGAGCATAGTTAAATTTTGTCGAAGTTGAAAAATACTATATTTTTGAGTCGTTTTTTGTTTATGGAGAAAAGCTTTTAAATGGCGACCGGTCTGCGGTGACAAGACTAAGGGGTGTGGGATCCTTACCCACAAAAACCACCCCAGTAACCACCATTACAAGATAGAGCATTATATTCTCTTAAAAAACCTCCTTGGTACAGAGGCCAGCACGTCAAGATACCTCAATCTGTCAAATTTCTTTGATAGATTTTCAACTTTAATGCAAAGTAATAAGGTTTATTTTCAATTAGAAAAATTTGACAGTTTTGGATAGCTTGGCCTGCTGGCGTCTGTACAACGCTCAGCAACGTCCCTGCAGAACGCTTGTTAGGATATTATCATCGACTTCGGAAACTAAACACCACACACTGCTAACCTGAACGTTCAGGTTCGAAGGATTTCATGGATCAGGATTCGAAAATAGTTTTTTTCCTAATTCCATTAAGAATAACTATAATCTTGAAGAGCTTGGTCATCATCATCATCATCATCCCATATACTGTCCCACTGCTGGGCACGGGTCTCCTCTCAAATTGAGAGGGATTAGGCTATAGTCCACCACGCTGGCCTAGTGCGGGTTGGCAGACTTCACAAACCGTCGAGAAAAATCTCTAAGGTGTGCAGGTTTCCTCACGATGTTTTCCTTCACCGTTTAAGCGAGTGATAATTAATTATTAATACGCACATGAATTCGAAAAGTCAGAGGTGGTTTCGAACTCGAGACCTTCGACTTGGCAGTCCAATGGTCACACCACTAGGCTATCACTGCCTAAGAGCTTGGTCGAAATATAATAACTACTATGCATCACTATTCTTGGAAAATGTAATGTAAGTAATTATTTTACTTTGTAAACCAAAATCTTCAACAAATTCGTCAGCAATAACTATTATGTCTGAAGAAAACATAATTATTTTCCATGAAACATTTTTCTTAGAAAATATATTTAAATAATTTTTAATATTCTGTGTTACGTATATATACGAGTACGTATATATACGTAACACAGAATACAAAGGAATTACTTTCATAATAAATTAATTATTTTCTTAGGTACAACATATACTGAATACCATCATAATCAGTATTGTGTTTAATAAAACATTTCACATTTCGGGCGTCAAGATGAAAACTTGACACATCAAACAGCCAGAGAACTAATAAAAGGACCCCTCTTCAAAGGATCGTAAGTCTTAGTTCAAGCCCTCCTTTGAGGCTTTTAGCCTTTATGTCAGGTACTATGTGATGAATAGACAAACAACATAAGAAGTATAAAGATTTTTCATATAATAAAACAAGAATATTGTTTTTCTTATTGTTGATATGAGTAGGTATAAAGGGGATAATGCAGATACAAAGAATCGTACAATTTTAAGTCCTTCGATATTGGTAAGGTAATCTATCGTCGGTGATATTCCAATACCGCGTAAGTAACACTTTGCTATAAGGACTAACTTTGTAATAAATAACATTGAAAATTAGGCCTTACAGCAAAGTGTTACTTACGCGGTATTGGAGTATCAGCGACACTATGTCCTTCTTCAAGGTCTAATCTAGTACCTAATTTCATCAAAAGACCGAAAGCAAGGAGACTTAAAGACGATGCATAGCTCGTGAAGACCAGAGTCTGGAACATCGGTGAAAGATCGCTTGCCTTTCGGTCTTTTACAAGGCGTATTATGGAGTATACCCAGCAACTTTATGACCTTATCCTACTTCCACTTTCCTTCATCAGACTACCAGACGCTAGGAGGGTTTTCACCCACATGTGGTTGAATTTCCGCCATGACGCTAGCCTAGTGCGGGTTGGCAGACTTCACACGCCATTGAGAAAATCTCTCAGGCATACAGGTTTCCTCACGGTGTTTTCCTTCGCCGTTTAAGCGAGTGATAATTAGTTATAAAGGAGTCAGGATTACACTAAGATAACTATAAGTACGCAATGATTGGACAGAGGCTCGATGTTACTCTCACAACGACAAGCGGAAAGTGAGCGAGTGATGGGCCTTCCTTTTATACACTCGGCGAGGCACTGACATTATAAAATCGGCTGTAGTCTTAAAAAAAAACATAAATCTCCTAACAATAGATATATAATTTAACAGTAAATATATAAAACATGGATACCTAAATATTAAAAAAATATATAATATCATCAATCATTATGAAGCGATGAATTTTGAAAGAAAAAATGGTCGCTCAAATCCAACGATCAATATGGTTGCTTCACTTGCATAACACAGATTCACTCAATAAAACCCGCTAGAGCGATGAAAACTTGGCGGAGATTCCAGATTGCCGCGCTGAGACAAGGTATGATTAATGAGTGTATCAATAGAGATCGCCAGTCGACTATCCACTTTCACGTCGCCGGGTGATGTATTGCTCCCACGCCGGTTAGCATTTATCGCGATTTGAGACTTTTAAATATAGAATTTGGTGCCAACGAGGAATTTTTGAATAAATGTCTTATAGAACGTATTTGTAAGTTTTGATAAATTAATAGTGATTTATGTTTGGACAGAAGATTAATTTCATTAAATTAATGCTGAGTTTAAAAATAATAATTTATCAAAGATTTATGTTAAAAAATAAACCATTTTATTATTATCAAAACTTATAAACGTCTAGTGGACCACTAACAGCGCTTAGAATAACTCGAGGCGTTCGTCTGCCGGGAGGATTTTAGGGAAGCTGCAAATTTTTGCGACGTGCCTAAGGCAGGTAAAGTAAACGGGGACCACCGGTAGGTTCTTTAGAGATCTCGGAGCTCTCCTCCTCAGTGTGCTAGAAATTACCGTGTGTTTTTAGTCGGTAGGAGACCGACATAACCCTCCGCCTTTCCTTTTGTGAGAGACGGGGGACATCCATCAGAATTTCCACAAGAGAAAATAGGTACTACTACTAATTACTCTAAGGTGAAAGTTCTTACTTAAATGGGGCCCTATAACGAGTCCATTCACAATATTTAAGAACCGTAGTAACGCTGTTTATCATACCCTAAAAAAGAGGTAAACAACAACATTTATGAATGAAAAATAGAAAAGTTATTAAAGTAGACAATTATTAGGTAAAATAGGTACGTAGGCCTTTCTGTTAAATAATCTAGTTCCCTGACATGACAGCTTACAAAATTTTTGGCTTTGATAATGAAATATATTTTTACGGGGTATTTTGTAACACGTTGTATATTGAGGGAGTTGTGAAAAAATATGTTATGACCCATTTTCATCAACACCCCGTCATTGCGTCGGGTTTAAAAAATGGTTCATCTAGATATTTTTTGAGATCAGAAAGGCGTCCTTTTGTTATCGCAAACTATATAAACGATAGTGAAAACTGGAAGCGCGTTCGACCAGCGCGCGACATTGCAATTTGTCATCGACGCTAACGACAGATGCCGTCCTTTTGTATATGCTCCAACTCGACGTGTATACGTTCCATAGATTTATCGCTTTGACGTGGCCAAATACTTATGTTTTGGAAATTGATAAATATCTGATAACATAACACAATACCATTGACATTGGGAAATATGGACCAGAATAAATCAACTTTCTTTAACAAGTTATTAAGCAAAGGAAAAATTCAACCGCGGGCAGGATTCGAACCTGCGTTCGGTTCTCTTCGGGTATCTACTAGTTAGGTACTCCAGACGCTATGACCACTAAGCCACCGCGATACCTACCCGTCATGTCGAATTCTGCCTTCGCATTGTGAATTTACGTCTTTATGATAATACTTGCTTTTCACCTATTGAAAAGCAAGTATTTTGCTCCTCAACCGACACGACTTACTTTACAGTTAGTTCAATGTCGAACGATGCCACCTTACCTACTAACTATCTTTTTGTATTTTTTTGGCATTTTTCATACTAAGATTTTAAAGTTATTAAGCAAAGGAAAAATTATTTCTTTAATAAGTTACATTTCATCTTTTTCATCATTACCTGCGTCATTCCGGTTAAGAAAGTACACCGGACGCTTTAGCCACTAAGCTACCGAAACCACTGCCTGTGATGTCGAAATTCTCTTCCATCTATCCGTCTATATTAAGTGAAAAGTTGACTAAGGAATCCTATACAGCTTTTCTTTAAGTATTTCACCTCATTTGTTAACCTCCTCTCGGCTTTACGGGTAGTTTTGTAACACCCTGTAGATATCAAATGAAAGGACTTGACTAGTAGAACACTACACTATGATAAATTTCAAATTGTGTCGGGGGATATTTACGTTTTTAATTTAATGTTATAATTTAGTATTCATTAGTAATTACAATTAAGAGGCTCGTGGTTATAGCATACTGGTTGAGCACTCGTCGTCTTATAAAAAAATACTAAAATATTTAAATAGTTTTGATGTAAAAATGTGCTCACTCGCAGATTATTTTTTAGAAAAATATACCTTAGCTAAAAGCTTTTGATAGTAAGTATACCTACCTAAAGTAAAAACTTAAAGTCTAAGAAAAATTCACGCTAAAATATAGTCGCGCTCATATTTTGACACTTAGCTTGATCATTATTCACAGAATATTTTTTGATGGCTCCTTTAATGCCACAAGACACGTAACAAGCAGAAAATTTATTTTAAATAGAACATATTATTCATGATATACCAGAAGGATTTTTTTCTCACGTTCCAAATTGTAATAGTAAGAATCTGTGTTGAAAATAACAAAATACGTGTTTTTTCTTTTAGTATTACTCAGTACTTAAATATTGAGATAATAGCATCACAAGTTGTCCAAAAAGAGTCAATGTTTGTGAACATAATGTGCGCGTCGACCACTGACGTCACTAACAGCCCGAGTCGCGCGCCTGGCCACGGCCACGGTGATGATGAAGTGATGTAGTGTTAGTACAGTGTTAGTGTATGTAAGGGTCATATCACCAGCATGATTCCCAGTAGAGATATACAAGATACCCAAATTACGCAGTAAAATTTTACACCAAAGTGTAAAATATCATGTATGTAAGTCATAACTTTTTTACTTACCACTTCGAGGCTTTTACGTTGCGTATGCGTTTAATGGCGAAAATATAAAACAGTGCGGATATCCTAAAGCTACGGTAAATGTCCCAATAAGCCCCTATAGTGGTCCGTTCTAAACTATTGAGCGCTGTACGTACATGTGTGAAGGGGTATACGTAGGTACGTTAAAGTGTTTACGGTCGTCCGTACAGTCGGTTGCGCAAGTAATGTTGGTAGTTTTTCTTATTCTGGATAGAAGCATATAAATGTACTTTTACTTCTTCTTCTTTTCGTGTCGATGGTAAATACATTATTTATATTACTTGAGCATTATTTATATTATTTGGTGGCCACGTTAATTGCGGCATCAGTGGCATTCTTTAGATCTTCAAAGGTAGGGACGGTAAAGGTACGGGCATACATTTACTTATTTAGTCTGATATATTTCTTCAAATTGATAAAATTACATTTTAACTCGGTATTACAATTTGTAGTTCTAGGATTAAACATTAAAATGGTAGGACTACCAGTGCACGAGAGGATAATTTCAGAATTATACATTAATACTTATTGTCTTTAATCATGAGCTGTATCATCACCTTCTGGGGGATATGGATCGCTTAGCCACAGGGCAGTGCTCATCTAAAGAAACATATTTGACCCACGGATGAATTAATGAGCTTATCCCTAAACAATCCCAGCACTCGGCAGATTATAGCAGCCGAAGGGTTTTAGTAGTAAGTGATCGAATGGCGATCCCAATAGACCGACTACAATCCGATTAATAATATTATATCACCAAAAATAACAATGATAATAAAAATAGAAGCGTTACCTAATTCGAGTTTATTTTACCTTTAAAGATATACTCGGAAAACATGTCATTTTATCCAAGGGTGTACCTCAGATGGCATTATTTTGTTTAATACGTACTGTTCGCGACTGTACGTACGTACACAGTGCTTTCAAGTGCCCGACTACACTCCCCTATCGATGGCGCTAAGAGCCACTGAACTTTTGATGGCGACGATACTATTTACACTTCTCTGTTTTCAGTTCAAGCTGTAACGTGATTTTTATGTTATAGTGCGGGATTTTTTAAAATACTAGAGAGGTCAGCGATGGACTAGAATAAAATAGAAATATCTACTGCTGAATATTGCTCTCTCAACTGAGTGGTCCAATCAAAAGTCGTGATGTTATTTTGAAATATCTGGTATTTGTGATACACGTCTGTATTTTCAAAAGGGTTAGACAGTAGTGTACTGTGATGTACACTAATTTTCCACCGGTAAACATCTCCCCGACTAAAAAGTCGCAACATTGCATCGAAACGACAATAACCGCCAAGATTTCACTCATTATTGTTCCATCGTCTATTGTTTGAGTTTCAAAACTTTTAGCGTTGCTCGCAAAGAATGCCCTTTTATTCCGTACGTAACATGAGAACACTGAAATAGGACCTAGTATTATGTACGTAAAGTTACGAGCATATTATTATATATGTATGCACTTACTAAGAGTCCAAAGCATTTTTTCGCGAAATGGCGATTGCAACTTTGAGATAAGACAAATATTTTTTGTATACCACTAAGGTGGCAAAAAAACTTACGGCCCATCTGACGGGAAGCAGTTAGCGTAGCCTTTACGCTTGTAACGCCAGGGGTATCACTTGCGCGTTTCTGACCCTGTAAAACGAAAGAGGAAAAGTTTGGTTGGCAGTATAAGGGTCAAAGTCCACTGCCAACACAACGTTTTGTCGCGCAGCACTGCAACCTTGCTCACCGTAAGGAATACAACACAGCTGAAAGCAGTGTTATTTCACTTCGACTTTCTGCAAGGCGGAGGTGCTTCTCCTGTTACAATTTGAGTGGAATTACTCCCACTAGCACTACCACCTACCACTAGCTTTATGTGCTGGCCTCTGTAATTAGGGTTATTTCGTGGATTTTCAAAACTTTCTAATGTGTTTCTGATTCTTAGTTCTAAGTTCGTCTGAGATGTACTAACAATATTGTTAACATATTTATTTCTCTAATAAGTCTTCTCTTTTTTTATTAAATTTGGGTAATAAACGAACACAGACAGGAGACTTGGCATAATAAGAGTTGTAAGTACATAGGTGCTTTATGTAAATGACGCAATCTAATAACGAAATAACCTAAAATGACACCCAAGACCTAATTTAAGGTCAGCGCAGAGTAAGCGGTGGACTGCACACGCATGCTCGAACATGCTCCGTAAGGCAAGTCAAGCACAGAATGACTTGTAAAAGTGTCTTTAAAAGATCCATTTACAGAAATCAAAATAATTTATCATTTAAGGCACATCAACAGTAATGCTAGATGATGCTGAACCACACGCTGTCAACTAGAGCAAATTGTCTTTTGCATACTATTTACAACTCTTTTATATTTAGATAAGGGCGATATTTAATTCGCATAGGAAAAATTATCGCATACTTTGCGCCGACCCTTATTCTAAATTAGAACAACTCCTATTCAAAAGAAAACCTTACCTACATGAATAAGTATTTTCTCAGAAATGGGAAAACTCTGCGACTGAATTCGTTTGGGCTGGACGTACCACATTACAAAATATTCAGCTCCTAAGCAATAATTTGTGCTAAAATTATTGTTTCCAAGAGCACGTGAAATTAGGTACCGTATAAACGGGGTGAATAAGGAAAATAAATTAAAAAGATTTTCAAGTTCATTTATTGCAATTGGTTAACAAGGAATTTAAAATTGTTACTAAATTATAATCAATTATTAAGAGTCCTTGTTGGCAACTAACTTTAATAGTTGAACCTGAAAATCCTTCTTGTTGTATTTTTTGGCATTTTCCGTGCTAAGATTTTAAAGTTATTTAGTAAATTACTGACGTCACCATAAAGGTGTAAATTCAGAAGTGAAGGCAATATTCGACATGGCGGATGGGAATCGCGGTAATTTAGTGTCATAGCGTCTGGTGTACCTAACCAGAAGACGCGAAAGTAAAAATCCTTTTCAAAGTTTTGCCCCAATTTACCCCTGCATACCTGATTAGCTCGTTTAAAGTAATAGTCAAATGAAGCTCAACAACCAAGGTCTCATTATAACAACGCGCGAGTTGTTGCTGAGAATTGAGAACGTTGTTGGCGTCTATAAGCTGCGGTTGCTTACCATCAGATGGCCCGTATACTTTTTTATTTTCTAAAATAAAAAGGAAAACTTTCGTTCAATAAAGTAAACAATTTTTACTTGGCCGCAACATTTTTAAAGGGCAAACTCTTCGTTACAAAACTTGCAAGCATGTTAATTGAAAAGTTGCCTACCCGTCTGTAAACACGGTAGAACGAAACGAACAATATGAGTTTTGTTAACATCTTCAAAGGGCGTCTTATTAAATGAGAAACATAATCTTGATACTTGTATGACTAACAAAACACATGTATAACCACTAAGCTGAATACATGTTGTATGTAACAACAAGTAATTAATTAAACAAAGGTTGAATTTTCAATAGACTTGAAAAGAAAGAAGAGTTTCTCATTAGTCTGCAGAGAATCATCAACCTATATACTGTCCCACTGCTAGGCACGGGTCTCCTCTCACAGTATGAGAGGGCTTAGGCTATAGTCCACTACACTGGACTAATGCAAGTTGGCAGACTTCACACGCCGTCAAGAATATCTCTAAGGAACGCAGGGTTCCTCACGATGTTTTCCTTCACCATTTAAGCGAGTTCCGAGTCAATTCCGAGCCGCTAGCTCGTATACAAAACAGCAGTTATAGCCTAGTGATATCACCATTGTACTGTCGAGTTGTATGTCTTAAGTTCGATACCAAGGCACGCACCTTTGACTTTTTCGATATGATGTGCGTATTAATTATTAACTAATAACATAATTAATTATTATCATTCGCTTAAACGGTGAAGGAAACTGTCGTGGGGAAAACTGCATGAGATATTTTCTTGGTGGCGTGTGAAGTTCACCAACCCGCATTAAGCCAGCGTGGTGAACACCTTGTTCACCCTTCTCATTCTGAGAGGAGACCCGTGCCCTGCAATAGGATTGTAAAAGGGTTGATGATGAATAGAAACAACAGTATTTTCTTAGAAATACAAATGTCATTTGGCTCTTTTTATATACAAACTCTTTTCAAATACAAATCTCATTTGTTAGGGTCGGTTTCCAGTCTAACCAGATAAGTATATTACACAAAGCGACTACCATCAGAACTCTACAACCCAATTTCTGGGTCATACCGTTATCCTGATATATCCTGATTGAAAAAGCTTAAAAACCAGTTCCAGTCAGTACTGGAACGGGTTCTTAGGCTTTTTGGGCTTCTGACTACCGCTAACAATTGTTATAGGTGTTCGCATGACAACCGAGGCTGATGGTTTTATTTGCTCTCTGAGACACCCCTCCGTGCCTTGGAGTAAGTAAAACCGCCTCGGTGTGTTAAGAATGGTAACCCATCCACAGGCTGACTGCGGCTAGCGCAGCTTAACCTTGCAGATCAGTTGATCAGCGTACTTATAACTCAGCTACGAACCCCTCCAAAATTGAAATCCAAAAGCGCAGAAAGAAAATAAAAACACCATCTGTCTAGACTTTTGTATGTGCATATTCAGGAATACGAGTAGACGAAAGTTATCGAACAGTCGCAAGTTTTAATTTCCTGTCGAAGGATACGGGACGATTTTATTTGCGAAAAGCGACAGGCCTGTCGGGATTTCAATTTTTTGCCCCTACAGACAGACGTATCTGCAATTTTTATTGACGTACATGCCAAATCTTTGTAAATCCTTTTTTAGGGTTCATTTTTTTAGTTATTTTGTTCCAAAACTCATGGAATAAAACTGGAAAATCCATGTTGTTAATAAAAAACCAATATAAAGGGGAACTGTGGGTCTACATTAGTGTACCTCTGCATAGCCCTTCGGGTTATTCTACTGTTCATTTATGTTAAGTAGTTTTTGTTCGCCATTTAATCTGTGGATTAATATTAGTAGGTAATGTTATGTAAAATAAAATTGTATAATTATGCTGTTTATAAAAGTGACTAAAAATATTTATTTTAGTGTAAGAAACGAATTACCTCGAATGATAATGTTGAGGTTGCTGATGGTGTATGTTTACTCATAAGTAGGCAACCCAATGACTCAAAATAATAAAAAAATGCCGATCAAAAAGAAGCAGCTGATTGACAAGACATCATTAAAAAATCCTGAATCTTTTTTTTTTCTATGATGATGATTTTAAAAGCGGACTTCATCGCTTTGATCCCATAAGCAATTTTCTAGGTTGAAGCCGACGTTATCTAAAATAAATAAATAATGGCCTACAAATTAATAAAATAAGATTATTAAAGTTAACGAAACTGACTTGAAATAATCATCAAAACATTGATCCTAAAACTAAGCTAACGAAGAACTGGAAAAATCACTTTCATGAATGAAAGTTCCTATACCAATTCATAGAATAATCTATAACTATGAAAGCCAGATAACCAGAGAGTTTTTTTATTTTTCTTCCCCGCTGCATTCATCGGATAGATTTCCAAGTATCTGCTATCAATTTAGATTGATTGAGATATAGGTTTTATTGTTTGTGCCGCTCTGGCAAGTCTGTTTGAAACAATTCAATTAGAATTTCCATTTTCATATCGAGATACTCAATTGGAAGTACGAATGAAATAAGAAAGGTTCCTGTTTGATCTTTTTGGTTTAGAATGTTTTTTGTGCTCAACCATCATATATTGAGCTGAACTATCTGACGCACAAATCCGCACAAAGCTTTAATGTGCAGGATATTTGCGTACACTATTGAAAGTCCTCAAGGTTGGAATTGGAGCACATTATTACTTTCACAATATTTTATTATAAGTACCTACTCTTTTATTTTACTAGTTGTATGGCGACTGGTTAAACGGAGCACTTATTTTATGAAATAACTAGGGACTGGCTTAATTCGGGGGTCAAATGAAGCCAGTCTCATAAGTGAAATTAATTTCCAAAAATCCTTCCTTACCTTATCCTTTGCTTTTCTTATTATATAATAACCCTGGCTTAGTTTGGGACAAGATGGTAAAATGTCCCAAATAATTATTTTGTTATTTATTACCTTAAAATCGTATCCACCTTGTATAAGGCACATATACAGGGTGTCCAAGAAATACGGGCACCTACTTGAATGGATGAAGGGGCATTGTAATTATATTATATTAAAAAATGATTTTTTGAAAAAAGACTACCCATTTTAAAGCTATAATCTTTTGAAGTTTTTAGTAAAATCACCATATTTTGCACTTCTCGAACCTTCCCCTTAATAATTTTTAAAAATCATTTAGGATATGAACTATCACAGTGTGCACACTATTTTTTTCTAACCTAACAAAAATCAATTCATCAAGATGTATTCATGTTATACCATACCATATTTAAGCAGGTTATCCGTTTTCATGGACACCCTATTTTCCAAGAACAGTGAAACAATCTGTGACTGCAAACTAAGTTCAGCTTTCGTGCTTGTTTCAAACCGAACTGGAATTCATGTAGCCTGAAGTTGCGTTTACGTTCGGCACGTACAGTGTAAAAATATATTATTAACTTGTGAACTTGTTCAGTAAGCAGAAAATATAATTATGTGCACACGCAATCTTCACCTACTCCTTAGAATTTCATGTTGGCTTGGTAAGATTATTGTGATAATAAGAAAATAAGTAAAAAACATCGTGAGGAAACCGGCATGCTTATGATAAATGATATTTATTTCTGTAAATAGATCTTTTAAAGACACTTTTACAAGTCAATAATAAACATTTTTTTTTTAAAGCTAGATGGCTCCGGCATTTCCTAGCTGACGACCTCTGAGAAGAAACGCCGAAACAAACTCAGAGAATCATAGTCTTAGCTTGAGAGATTTTCTCGACGGCATGTGAAGTCTGCCAACCCGCACTAGGCCAGCGTGGTGGACTATAGCCTAATCCCTCTCATTCTGTCGGAGGAGACCCGTGCCCAACAGTGGGGCAGTATATGGGTTGATGATGATATCTTTCTATTAATACCAACTGTGATGTTATTTAATCTTAGAAGGTTATGAGTTAGTTTAACTCTATTCTGATCTATCTTCCTAATGCTGACCCATTATCATTAAAGTCTAAAGGAATGGATGGATGAGCATATACATATAGAGATGCAGCACTACCATTCTGCCTTCGTAGCCGAGCAAAAAAGCATCACAATCCTATACAAAACACGCTAGAAACATATGAAGCACAAAGTGGAACAAAAGCGGGCCGTGTCACACAAGTCGTACATCGACTTACTTACACTACAGGGAATCTATTCAGTGAAAAACGAACGCTCACTCAGCCGTGAACTGATACGTTTCGATGTCTTGTCTCGATATCCTGAGCTTTAAATTGACATAAATATTTGTATGCCTTACGGAAGTTGGAAATTGAACCGTAATTCAATGAGAATACAAGTCATTCTTGTATTTATTATGCTTATACGACTCCTAGATTATGATGAAAGAGATGAAAAATATTTATTTTTTTAACAAGATTAAATTCACTTTTCCATGCTTGCTTCATATTAGTAACACTATTTTACTGAGTGTCAATAAAAAGTTTATAAAATATTTTTAGTCGCGTGCAACAATATTTTTACTATTTTGCAGTGCCGTGTGAGAGCGATTAAAATATGAATATTTAATTTTCAATACGTTGGATATTCACGCCCTTTTTATATAGAATGGCCGAACACAGACAAATTTAATCGGTTTCCAACTGCGATACTATACAAATAAGTTATAGGTATTGGTCTACATTGATTTTCTATATTACTGTAGGTGGTTTTTTAAAAACATAAATTCTATCGAATATATCCTGTCATTGACTAGAGTCGAAAAAATATGACGACAAATGATGTCACGTAGTCGTATAATGAGCTATCTACGCGACATAATTTTGTCATCACATTGGCATTATGATGTTTTTCCATACGGTTAAATCAAGAATGTTCATGAAGACACGTACCTAAGACTTAAGACCAAGCACAGCTCGATGGGATCTGGAGATTCTACCTGACAGCAATCCATCAATTGTTGTTTTGTGATCAGGAATGGGCTTCTTTGGAACCCCACATCTCTAGATGAAGTTTCTGCATTCCACCTTCTGCATAGTCATCGATCTTACCGCAGACGTCGATTGATGGACCATCCCGGAGGGCCAAGTACACTGGGCGAAAGACAATACGTATGAGGACCTAGGGCACTTGAAAAAATAATTAAAATATATAATTGTAATTATATATTTTAAATTTAAATTATTAATTATATATTAAAATATATAATTGTAATTATTTTATTACTAGATAGCCTAGTGGTATGACCATTGGACTGCCAACTCGAAGGTCTCGAGTTCAAACCCAGGGCACGCACCTCTGACTTTTTGAAATCATGTGCGTATTAATAATGATCACTCGCTTAAACGGTGAAGGAAAACATCGCGAGGAAACCTGCATACCTTAGAGATTTTCTCGACGGCATGTGAAGTCTGCGAACCCGCATTAGGCCAGCGTGGTTGACTATTATACTAAGCCATATACTAAGACTATACTAAGCCCTCTCACTCTGTGAGAGGAGACCCGTGCCCAGCAGTGGGAAAGTATATCGGTTGATGATGATTATTACTAGCTGTTGCTCACGGTTTCACCCGCATTACAAAAGGCTTTTTGAGACAAAAGGTGTATCTATGTCATTCTCAGGTCTAATCTATCCATGTACGAAATTTCACCCAAATCGGTTCAGCGGTTTAGGCGTTAAAGCATAACAGACAGAGTTACTTTCACATTTCTAATATTAGTAGGAAATAGGGATTCGTATGTATAATAATACATACGAATCCCTATTTCTTACTAATATTAAATAAATACCGAGTATTATTTGATAAATAAAATAAAAATAACATTTTATTTATGTTTACGGGTAGTAAACATAAATAAAATGTTATTTTTATTTTACTTACATGAAGATTTTGTATAATTAAGTACAGAACATTTAAAATTTTAATAACGGTAAAGTATCCTTTATGAATTTTATCCTGTAATTAAATTCGGTTTCAAAAGGGCACACTCGGCCATAATTACGGACAAAAATGGAAAAGATACGCAAATATTTTCGCAATAAATGGAAAATAATACTGGATTGCTTCCTGAAAGTGTGGGGTAAATGTACATTGTCAATATTTATATTATATATAATCATGTTTACGATACGGGTATATTCGTCGCTCCACCTACGCAAAACATCATTCCGAATTCTCTATAATAGCTATCAAAGAACAGAAATTGCTGTCCAATTTATATTATGATATTTCTTTGAAGAATATTATACTTACCTAACTATATTTACAGTATTTTTTCTTATTATAATTCAATTATAAACACGCAAGCGGTATTTATTGTAATATAATTATTGCATCTGCCTATGAACATCTGTAAAACATAGAAGAAGAGAGTTTTTTTGTAAATATCATCAATGTAAAGCCGCAGCTTTTTAAAAGTTTTATAATAGTACCTATAAAAGATATCAAGAAATGTAATTAATTTATCGGTTGGTCGGAGTTTGGATTCGGATCTAAACATACCGGCAAACTGTTGGTGTACAATAGTACCCTTCTACCAAACCTTTCGGGGAATACCTATAGGCATGATATGTTATTTCACAATTGTGATACCTAATAAAATACTAAGAATTAACTGTCCATAAATCGAAAGAAACTCTCTCTCTATATATGGGTAATTTCACGAACCTTCCATTCATCTTTTGCCATCAAACCTTAATGTACCTCTGATTTGCCTGTAGTACACTTGCGTACATAACTCAACTTGACACATCGATAATAAAAAACCCGCCGAGCGTGAGCGTACCTACGTCACAAGAAGGGTCCTGGCCATTTTCTTGTACCTATTGTGTAGGCCCCACAACAATATATATTACGTTTGCGATTTATATTTCTACTAGTCACGCATTTGTTGCTGATGTTGTATTTTTTATTTTGATGGTGAGGCTTGAATAAATAACGTAATAACCACCACGCCTGTATTCACCGTAGTTCGCCGGTAAGGGTCCATGTAATAGGGGCGGGCCTATTTGTTTATTCTTTTTTATTTATGGCTATCCTAGTGACCGTAATCGTTCTATTATTTTCGCTGCAAATCTATTGCCATGAACAGCCATTAACCGGGCACATATCCAAATTTCGAGTTTACTACTGATAATCTCAAATAGTATTTAGACGTATATGCTATAAGGAGTTCTGTGTTTTCATGTAACGTCCTCCGTAAAGAAACTTTGAATGCAAAGATTAAAGCTCTTCAAACAACATTACAATTTATCTCTGACTTAATGTTAAGCCCAAACAATTGTATTCCACGGCCCGTCGTCCCATTTCTTGACGTGTAGCGCCCTCTATGCAAGCACTGACGTTTTCATTTCCCGTGTGTATTAGCGCGTACTAGTAAGTATGTCTCTTTGAATGCTTGCTTTACATAATTCTGTCTGAGAATTTTCCTCTATCTACAATATCCTTATTCTATGTCC
Source organism: Acronicta alni (assembly GCA_964056405.1). NCBI lineage: Eukaryota > Metazoa > Arthropoda > Insecta > Lepidoptera > Noctuidae > Acronicta > Acronicta alni. The sequence goes on along the minus strand of OZ043927.1, from coordinate 5,212,445 downwards.
TCAGCTATGAAGGTTTTTTTCGTCTACACTGTGCCTAGAGATGTGAATTAAAATGTTCTATTTCGTAATATTTTCTGCCGTTCAATTTTCATTTAAACAATTTTACACATCTATATAATTAATATATTAATTAGATTATAATATAATAAATTAAGTTTCTGATATAAGGTAGGTTCTTTACGTTCCTGTTATTAATGTAGAGTAATATTATGACTCTACGAAATTAATGAATATCCATGAGTAATCTATAAAAGTCTTAATTACACAAATGTGGGTTTCAAAGAGTAAAACAGTTTTTTTAATAAAATATACACTCAGATGTCTCTTGTTAGTCTGTATTGTTACAATAATGCATTTTTTTTTTCTGAGTTATAAATCAAATTACACCATCAGCTGGTATTCCCCGAAAGGAAAAGCAGACTGGCACACTCTTGTACACCCACAGTGCGCTAATATGTTTTAGGTCTTATGTAATAGAAAGCGAGCCTATGGACAAATCCGAACTCCAAGCTGCTACTGAGAATTTCATAGAAAAACTCAATGATGGAATTGAACCAAGGACCTCCAGTGTAGCTGTTGTGCTTAAGATCACTAGATCGATGTGGCAGTCAAATTAATATAAAAATAAAAAGGAATATTGATTCTACTAGAGATGAGCTTGCAGTTTTGCACATTATCACAAAAAAAAACTACTTTTTATATGTGTGGTCTTGTTCCAAATACTCTGGTATCTTATATTGCAGCTACGACTAATATTTTCATGACAAAAATCCACCTCTAGTGTCACCTCTATTAGGGTTGGCAACTTTCTGACACCCTAGACAGCACGGATTGTCCAAAACTGCTGTGTAACTTTGAATTGACAAAAACAAAAGAGAATGGTTGCGGAGAAAAAGTTGTGTGCCTGAAGCCGCCGGCTAACTGGACGTATTGTCTAAGCCAGTTTTCGCCTTTTTGCAAAGCTTTAGTTTTTTACACAGTTTAATCGGGTAGTCCGTGCTAGTGTCGTATTGATCCGTATTCTTTGACGTTTATTTGATTGTAAGAACTCTTATATGAGTCCAATTATTAGTGTTTGTGGGTATTATTTATTAGGTATCTCGGTTGTCTTACGAATAACTATGGCTAATAATAGTCAGAAGCGCAAAATGCCTGAGAACCAGATTATTTTCAGGATATCGCTATTACTCATCAATCGGTTTGCGGATGTATGATGACAGTCGCTTGGTATAAAATACTGATATTCAGCCGTGTCTGGTTAGACTGAAAGCCGACCCCAACATGTTTAGTAAAAGTGCAATGGCGAGATAAAGCACTAATGGACCCAAAGCGAGGTATACATTCCCAGGTCGAAAAATTTAAGTCTAAAATGTAAGCTTTAAGAGAGGCTGATCCTTATGCTGCCAACCCAACTGTTCCTCTTTCATGTTACAGGGTCGGCAACGCGCAAGTGATACCCCTGGTGTTACAAGCGTCTATAGGCTATGGTAACCGCTTACCGGGTGGGCCGTATGCATGTTTCCCATTATTATCGTTTTTCTATGAGATCTTCAGTAGCAGGCATTTTAAGTTTCGATTTCTGCCCGGTTATTGGCAATCGGCTTGCCCCTTACTACATGGGATCTAAGTTTACCGGCGAACTGTGTGTGTAGTGCACCTAAGCCTAACCCTTCGGAGAATACCTACAGGCGTGATCATCACGCTGGTATTTGCCGAAAGGATAGCCATTGTTATTTTATGTTTTATTAAACTCATTAGAAAAGGATGAATCATCATTATTATGAACACTAACAGTATTTTTATTCAAGATCCTTTCTTGATGTTTTATTTCTACAAAAAAAGTACTATTTCGTTCCATTTTTGCTTCAATTATTTTGCCTTGGAATATGGTAGATAAATCAACAGGGAGCGATTTGTGATTTTATGAGAGTCCCATTCACACACCGAACAAATATTGTGCATGGCCCACTGGTAGTCTTTTCAAGTGTGAAATATATAGGTATATCAATAACTAAGATACAAGAGGATTTAGTATAATTATGGCAAGAACCTTTGCGAACGAAGAAAACACATGAAATTTGAGTACTTTAAGTTACTCCATTGCCAAAAGCAATATAATTGCAAAATAGTCTTGTAGTCACCATCGTCATCAACCCATATACTGTACCACTGCTGGGCACGGGTCTCCTCTCCTCTTGAGAGGGATTAAGATAAAGTCCACCGCGCTGGCCTAATGCGGGTTAGCAGACTTCACACACCGTTGAGAAAAAAATCTAAGGCATGCAGGTACTCCTCATAATGTTTTCCTTCAGCATTTAATACGCCCATGATCAAGAAAAGTCAGATTTGCGTGCCTTGAACTCGAGATCTTCGACTTGGGAGTCCAATGGTCTTATCACTGCTCTGTAAATAAAATAAATAATCTAGTATCGAAACAAAATCAGTTTCATTCCTATATCTAGAAAAAAAAAAAACAAACAAATATGTGCTAAACCGACACAAAGTGTGTCAATGATTTCCCTTGTCGGTATTTTCCGACAAAAAATGTCAGCCGTTAGCCGACCCCTGTTTTTGCGGTGCGACGACTCTTCGACGCATTGACGAATCTTATCGAAGTCCCGACGGGCTCGGCACGCCTTATCGCGACGCGGTACACGCCACTTTGGAAACAATACTGGGAGTTAGGATCGAAGAAACGTTGGATATGAAAAAGGGACGAATAAATAACAATATTGAAGATCAATATATTTATTAAGTGCCGCACAACCGCTCTGTACAGTCTGTGTTATCATGAAAATGAAATTGTTTTTTTCAATACTTTTTTAAATATTTTCATGAATATAATAATGATAATTATCATCATCTAAAAAATATCTGCCATCAGACCACCGTAAGCCAATATCTGGGTAATACCCAAATACTGAGGATAGACCGATGGGTTTACGGGCTCTCACTCTCAAGGCACGGAGGGGTTACCCATCACCGTCTGACCGCGGCTAGTGCAGCTGTCGGTTAAAAAGTGTAGTCATTAATTTTAGCCATGAGTTAAATCATCATGTCAATATGAAAAAAAAAAAAAAAAACAAATAAACGTATTTTTAAGGATGTCATATTTTATTAATCTATGCTAGTTAATGCTCGACGCCTGACATTACTCGTCCGTAAACTACGAGACACTAGTACGCAATATGGTGCTATGAATATTTTACTGTTGAGTTTTAATTATAACCAGTTATAGTAATATGTACCCCTAGGCTCTCGACCTACGGCCGGAATAATTAGCTATCTCTCAATTGTTTTATCTAATGCAAAACAAACGCAAATCAAAATTTGATTTATGATTCATAAAAATAATGTAAATTTTGACATAAGCTCCGTAGAAATAATGACAAATGTAGATCTCTAGTAGGGTAAACAATCGAGAGATAATTGATTAATTGCAGCAGATTATATTATTATCAACGCCACAAAGGGGTTAAGTACAAAAATCTAATAGATTCACATTTCCCAATCCATTGAAGCGTTGAATATTTGAAACTTCATTCTCTTGTATTACATAAACTCAAAGGATAATACTAGAGAATACAGAATCAAATATTCATAAATAATTTTGTATTTATTTAAAAAACGAGCGTTGCTCCCACATTAGAATTTTCTTCTATAACAGGATTACTCATAAACAAACATAAATTCTCTCAAACAATACTTAAGCCAGGAACAATCTCAGCTAAGGAAGGAAGGTATGAATGACGATGAGATAAAAGTTAGATATGATGATCTACAGTACCTACGGATTTTTGAAATTACGCATAGTGTAGTCCATTTATGATTGTTTGCGAATCCAAAAGATTCTAAGATCCTGTTTACCTAGATAACTTTCAATTATATTCGAATCGATACAAAATGTATGTAATTAACATTTATGAAAAACGTTTAAATCTTATGTAATTTCCATATATTTTCTTTGATTCGTTCATCGATTCGATAGATTGCGATTGTGACTTATCTGCAGGTCCTGAAGAATTTCAATTTAATCGCCAAACAAAACAACCACATAAAACACGAACTTTAATTAAACCACAGTCCTCGCTTCGTCGATCTTCGTGTCAAGATATCGCTGCTCTCCAGTTTACGCGACCATGTTGGAGGAGCGTAAAGCTGGATGATAAGATGGATGGATACATCATTCAGAACGGTGGCTTTTGTGTACCAGTTTTATGGCTCAAGAATTTTGGGAGGAGGAAGGCTGCTAAATTATTTATCTTGTAGGAATGAACGTTAGGAATAGGATAGTGGTTTTGCTGGAATGAGTGTATGGAAGAAATAAAAGTTATGTCACAACTTTTAAAGTTATGGAGGTCACATTGCAGTTAGTAATAAAATTTGGAATTATAATTTGCCAATGGTAGCAATATCATTACGTCAGAAAAATAGTAATCCATCAAGGCAATTTTCGCAGTTCGCGCTAAAAATTCCGATGTATTTGAACCATTTTGATTGTCATTTTGTTCGCTCTCGAGATGTTGCCATATAAAGATTGCTATTTGACCATAGAAACACTACTTTTTCTTTTTACTTTTTTCGGTTTACTTTTCTACCCAATTTCTAGGCAATACTGGTATACACAGCAATTCGATCACGTATTATTTGAGAACCCCAACCCGCCGCTATCCAAGTGTAACAAATAACGGAAAATGTGTAACTTTACGATTCCCCACACAGGGAGCAAACAAGGTAACTTTTATGACCCCTCCTATCCGGAGGTTGCATGTAAAATAGATGCGTCTATTTTACAACGGAGTACTACTCATGTTTATTTGATTTTAAAGATGGCCGTAAAAACAACATGTATTCTTGAAGCGTTCTTATTTTAAAACGTACTAGTGGTGCTTTGTTTTGCTGCCTGTGACATATTATAAATAAAAACATAGTTGTGGCTGTGGGCCCCGGACGTACTAGGTGGGGATGACAGTCTAGCTGTCAGCTAGACCAAGCAGCCGTGTGACTGCAGCTATACAATTAAATACACTGAGTAGTTTCAATATATAATATCCTCCCATCTTTATGACTACTGGACGTCACACTGCCTATACTACGATCAATGTTAAGTGTAGTCAGTGAAATTATGATGAGGATTAAGAACTAAAGTCTCAAGATGACAATAGGCGAATGATAGATATCCCATCTGCTAGGACAAACTATAGAGCCAACATTTATCTCGCGGGCGTGTAATTCTTTTAATCAACTTCCGTTTCAGATTGACCTGTTTTGTTCAAGCACTACTTCAATTAAAAAACTTCCAGCCAAACATTTCTTTATTATTTAAGTTCTTACGATAATCACCATTATCTTTAGCATGTACCTAAGTCTCATTCAAAATTATCTATTAATAGATACCTAGTAGCTCTCATGTTTACCTACTTAAATAATTTATTGTTGAAGATTTGTAATTGGCACAGGACTATTTGTATTTTTTTTTAATTACTTTTATTATTTGTCTGTAAATCTTCCTTACAATAAATAAATAAATACTACTTGTATTTCTGGTATATATAATTATGCTGTGGTTGCCGCTTACCTTCAGACGGTCCGTACGCTTGTTTGTCGTTTTAACACAATAAAAAAATATTTATTCACAATACCATTAATCCGATATTGATGAAGTTTTTGTGAGTTGTTGTATGTGTGCCTACAAAGGTTTATGACAAAATAAAATTTCTTTTATTTATTTTAAATGGGTCCATTTTGTGTGTAAGTATCTACTAAGATAACACCGAGAAATGGCACAACTAGTCCAGCTGTCATTCTGTTTGATAGATTTTCATCATGACCATTGTCTGAAATCAGTACATATCAACAATTTTAACGAATTTTGGTATAAATATAGATTGTCATTTGGAGAAGGAAGCCCACTTGTGTCTCAAAAAATCCTTTGCGACGCTGTGAAGAAACCGCGCGCCAACAGTAATTAGTACATTTCGAAAAAGTCATGAATAAGTGTAGTAGCTTTGCTGAGCATCACAAAGTCAAAAGCCAATTCCTTCATACATTATCTTTATGGATACGAGTAAAACCACTGGCAATAGATATATTTCTATAAAATACAACTAAAGTAAAAATCGACGCACATCTTTGCTGGTGTGTCTAATGTCTTAAGTGAAGCGATATCCCCCTCCTTGTTATACATCGCGCCTAGACATGCGATCCGCGTACGTAACTGTCACGCGTTGACATTTTATAGCGGGTTACTTCAGCTTTGTCTTTCTAGGAACGGAACCTGTTTCAGTTATTATATTTTGAGGTGGTAGGCTCCGCTCTTACTGCAGAGTTGAGAGGCAAAACCGCACTACCGCATTGCCAAATACATATAGTGTCTAAACAATGTGTTAGTATAATTGTGTTCCGATTTGAAGGAAAATGTAGTCAGTGAAATTATTGGGTTTATGAGACTTAACAACTGATGTCTCAAGATGACAACGTGGTAGTGATAGGTGCTGGTATTGCTCACCATCAGGTGGCATGTATGCTAGTTTGTCATGGGACCATAATAAAAAAAAAACAAATTTAAAAGTTGCTCAAAAATTTTACCGTCGTTAATGCAATATTTTTTCCTCTTTCTATTTAACTACAGTTTTCTTACACTATTTAAAAACAACAGTCCCTACAGATTTGTAACATTAAACTAAAATAGCTAAGAAAATATTCTTTGAGAAAATACTTCGGAGAAACAAGACAATGGCCAACAATAGCGAAATTCAGGCGAGAAAATGTCTAGCTAAAATTCAAGTCTCTTTATTTTTGCAGCAAAGATACACGTGGTAATAAAAATTACCAAGTGATGTTGTTCTAGTTAAGAATGAAAATAGGTGGACAAGTAGCGTTGTAGCGAACATAAATTTGGTAGGTAACGACTGAATTTAAAGTAACTCTCTCCTTCACAAAACAGTTTTGTAAGCTACAATGTTTTGTAAAATATAACAGCCGCATTGGTAGTGGTCGTAAGCGTGGCTGTTGGTTGTGAGGTACTGAGTACAATTACCAGGTCGAGTAGTGTTATTTAGTTTTTCTATTATGTAACTTTTAATAGCAGCTCGCGGCTGAATATCAGTCTTATACACAAAACAATCTCCGCAAACCACTTTCAGAGCAATGCCGATACCCTTAGTATATTTAATATATAATACAAGTTCAATATAATATATAAACGGTATAGTAGAAAAACTACATTTCCAATTTCAGATTTAAAAACTGGGAGTCAACCCGTCGAAACCTCACCTCTTTGTGAATAAAAATGTTGGACAAGGTAAGCAAAGCTTTGAAACTGAAAGGCGCTGAGAAAGCGGAACTGGACTGAAAGCCAGGTCGAAAGTAAGTAAGCCGGCATTACGGCTTGCCAGAAAGTCTTGGCTATAGTAGGAGAGCTATCGGACCATTTGAGTAACGTGTTTACCACAAGGCTACAGAGGAGCTCGGATGTTCACGCTGTCTGTTTTTTACAGACTTAAAAAGGGGACGCTCTCATATCGACTGTATTTTTGTGTGTAGGTTACACGATATGTTTGCCTACCTATTCTGATGTTATTTTTATCTAACTACCTCGTTAGTATAGATGTCCAAAGCGCGACTACTACGCTAGAAGTCCTGGGCTCGGTTCCCAGGTTGAAGTGTTATTGTTTTTCAATTAATTTTCAGCAGCAACTCGGAGTTTGGATTTGTGTCCGGTTAATGGCAGTTGTCTCGCCCCGTACTACATGGGACATAAACATACCTGCGAACTGTGAGTTACATTGGTACACCTCTGCCTAACCCTTCAGGAAATACAGGCGTGATATTATTTTCTAATTTAATAGAATACAAATATGTCCTAGTTAACTTCATAAAAATTTGGTTTGTGTCAAACTATCGGTTTTGATGATACCTACACTACAAAATGCGTGAATCATTTTCCTTTTCTAAATTGCTAATTAGACGCTGCATCGCTTTCATAATTAGATAATCCTAAAACATTAAATTTTAATACACTTTTGCTAAAAGTTGCTCCGTAGCTCTTGGACTACTAGTACTTTGTAAAGTCGTATTGTATTGGAAAGGGTGCTGTAATACCTTAACGAGGTTCCTAGCAGAGATTATTAACGGTGGAGTTGTTCTGGCAAAGTTAGACTTGTTACGAGAGAGAAAGGAGTAAGTATCGGACTTGTTTTGTTGGATTAGAGCAATGAGTGGACAAGTTTTTCGATTTCGAAATGGACCAGAAAAGTTTTTCAAGGAGAAGTAATTAATTATTAATTTAATCCGAATTCCTAAAGTCTTTCCGAAAGCGCGACTACTACGCTGGAGATCCTGGCTTTGATTTCCAGGTTGAACATAGTGTTATCGGGTTTTTTTATTATGAAATTCTCAGTAGCAGCTCAGCAGCTCAGGTATTTATTTACTCTTATGAGGAAAATTCATTACACTCTACATTACATTAGTCACACTTTAGGAACTCAAACGTACCAATACCATCACGCTTGTATTCCCCAATCCTGTAAGCAGAGGTGTACTGCTTGTACAGACGCCAGCAGATCAACCTATCCAAAACTGTCACATCTTCCCAATTGAATATGAACCTTATCACTTTGTTTTATAAAGTTGAAAATCTATCAAAAAAAAATTTCAGATTGGGGTAGCTTGATGTGCTCGCCTCTGTAGGTACACATAGCTTCACAGCCCACAGTTCATTGACATGTTTAGGTGCCATATAATTGGGGGCGATCCTAACAAATTCAATCTCCGAGCTGCTACCTAAAATACATAGAAAAACCCAATAAAACTTCTTTGACCTAGGAATCGACTCAGGACCTCGTACAGCAGTCGTAGTAGTTGTAAAAATATATACTTATAAATATTCAATATTATGAATCTACTTGAATAACAAACCAAAAATAAATAAAGAAAAATCGATATTCAGATGACCAGCTGTTGGGCAGCAACATAGGCACCAAAATACAATTATACAAAGCGGAAAGCTTCCTACAAACGTCGGCTCCGCTTAGAACAGTTTGAAGTTTAACACAAATAAAAGTAAAAAGTTTTTGAATTTAAACTTTAACGATTGTTTCATTGTTAAATACAGCTTGTTGCTTATTCAATCCCTTAATTTTAAGGAATTATTTAGGTTATTACTTCTGTGTGAACGTTGAATGAAAGGAATATAAATTAATTTTAGACTTACTGAAGGTAAAGTTCGTAGGAAGCGGGAAGAATTCGATGGAGGGGGACAGAGAAGTATCCACCTCGCTCCTGATACCCCTAGAGGCGCTCTTCCATGAACCGTGGCCTGCGGACGATTGACTTGGCGTAACCGCCGCCCGACTATAGACAGGCTCGCAGGATTCGGGCAAATAAATAAAAAAAAGAGGCATTGCAAAGCATGCTGAGCATAGCTATATAAAAAAAAATAGTAAAATTGATTAGTTCTGCTTATTTCTAAAGAAGACTCTCATGGAAATCATTTCTGTTTCTAGCATTTTCCAAGTTATTATACTATCATTAAACAAACATTATGTACCATTTTCATTTTAATTTTCAAATCTCAGAGAAGTATGGTAGGTGTAGGTCACCGCCTACTCATTTTACTAAGAGTGGGCGGTGAGTGGTGAGAATTTTGGCGCTAAAAACATTCTGAGACCGTCTTTACAAGGCATAAGGTAGATAATGGTATGTATGAGTGTACTATAAAATACACGAACTCCAATTACACAATATGAAGGAACTTTAAACAAAAGAACAGACAAACTTCTTTGTAATAATTTTAATGTAAGTGTAGGTATATTTGTTTTTTTTTTGTTGACTATTACTATTATAACAATACGTGTTCCAAGTTATTCCTTCGACACAACCACGGAGATAGAACAGCTTATGTACTCCGTATAAGAGTAAAGACTAAAACTAAAATTCCTTTTAAAATCTTATCCTGATTCAACCCTACATTTCTATTCACCCCATTATTTAACCTTAAAATTTTCTTTTGTGTTGGTTTGCTAAATCAAAATATTGTGTTCTTTATTTAAAAAACGACAACTCATGCAGCGAGCGAGCCGTGCAGCGAGGACTTTACAAACATAAATACCGAACACAAAGAGGACCCGGACTTGAAACAAATATCTGTAGATTACTCAAAGATTTGTCTCAAGTAGGAATCGAACCCACGACACACGGGGCGAGTGGCAAGGAGACCACTTGCACCTAATGTGTACTCACAGTCACTCCCACTGGCAGCTGTATTCCTGACGTCATACTACATACAACATATTACAACTGCAATTCAATCCTTTACTCAATATTCAACGTTTCAATCTAATTTGCCAAAAACAATACACTTCTGACGTCACAGACGCGAACCGCCAGCACCAACTTGTTCCTACATAAATTCCTGCGTCCCACAAGCAGTAAACCTCGCGATAAAATTGATTATCCAGAATCTGGTGTTTGAACCTTCATAAATTATCGGCTAATGTCTCTCGCGAGTTCGGTGGGATGTGTCGGTTTAATTGCTCGTGTGTTGTGACTTGAATTTTAGTGTTGCCATTGGAAGATTAGACTAAAGCAAAACTTTGACTGTAATGAGATAAAATGTAAACAAAATGTGTACCTAATAATACCTACATAATATATTTTTTATTATTGTTTCGTCTTCCATGCGTTACTATGCATTCATCCGATTATGATGAAATTTTGGTGAGTTTTTGACGCACAAAGGATTATTACAAAAAAAAAGAGAACAAACATTATATTTTGCCTATCCTATAATAAAAATAGCAAATCTAGAAAAAAAAATCAATGTGATGAAAAATGCCATAAAATGTTACGCTAAATTGAAATATTAAAATTACAAAGGACAGAATGGTAAAAAAAAGAAATAATTCGAAGTTCGAAATTCAAAGTCCTCGCGTTCTTTTAATATCGGAGCAGGTGCAGTGTAATCTTCTTGGTGAAAGATTTCTTTTTTTAAATCGAACCCTTTTATGCTTCTGCCTTTCTTTGTGTAACTGGATTATGTTATTAGGCAGATGTGCGGTTAAGGAAACAGCTATGCTACAAGAAGCCTTATTAGTAAATGTATGATTATTAAAATTAAGGACAAAGAAAATTCATGAGATTTATTAACAAAATGCTTTACATGAAATGTGATCTACCTGTACTTATTTATTTATCAGTATATCCTTATATGTACAACTATAGAACATAAAGCGGATTGAATGCCATTATTATAGTATTATCTGGTCAGCCTTTATATTTTCAATACAAACATAATTAATTACCTATTAATACTAGTCAAACATGTTTATTTAATAATGAGGCACTCATATTTTTAGCGACGGAACTATTTTTTTTATGAATATCTACAAAAAAGTTCTAGACTTAGAAACTGAATAACAACTAAAGTTTTACTAAAAGAAATCAATAGGCTATTTCGGTAAAACTATATCGGTTTATTGCCTGAACGATTGTGTAACAATAATTTGAAAAGTTCCAAACGACTGAGAAATGATTGCCTTTCCCCTGTTTTGAAATTCACTCGTATTTCAAGTCGTCAAATAAAGGAACTCGTCTCATGTGTTATTCATCTTCTGAAGCTACTGAAAACATCGACGTCGGTATATAAACGGTTATAGTTTCGTATCTACGAGTAGAGTATGTTGAAATTGTCGGAGAAACGTCACAATTTAACAAGTCTTTGAGCAGTATTGAAAAAAAAACTGTTTATGAATTAAAGAAAAAAACAACTAAATATATTTTTATAATCACCAAAAGCTATTATAAAAAATACAGCTTAGATGCTGTAACTTACGAAAGCTCTTTCGACCATTAACCACGAAATTATAATAGGATGTGTTAATTTGGAAGAGATAATCTTTACCAAAGTAAAAATTAAGTTTGCCTACCTAATATAATAGTAAGTTACTTATTAAATAATTGGGGAACGAATTGTATAGCCACACCATTAAAAAACATTTGACATTAAGCAATTTAGAGTATTAATCTGTAGCTGGAATTAAAATCACGACCAAATTTATGTCTGCAATGACTTCCCGCAAATAAGATGTCATTAATTCAGTTGAAAAGCTAAAAAATCCTTAAATCCAAAGGATTTCAGTAAGCTCCACGGCAACCGTTGATATATTATTCAGTTTGCGTCCGAGAGCGTAAATGAAAAAGTTTTTGTATTCAATGACTATTCGTACACCACCAAAATACTGGTAAACCCGAAAGTTTTCGAATCGAACCGAAATTACGAGTTGGGAAGCCGACTTAGTTAAACATTCAGGAGGCGTCTGTCACTGTATATGAAGATTAACTAGCTGTATAAAATAGTTAATATCTATATTTTTTCTGTATTGATCCGGGGACCTACATATTCTGATGTTATATAGGGTATGAATGATAAGACATTGTGAACTAGTTCGGTTTTGTAGAACCGTTAAACTAGTGCTTAGTAGACTAGACTAGTAGTGTACACACATACAAGCAAGCCAAGCAAGACTTTGCTGCACTCCATAGTCGCTAGCGTCGTATATTTAAAAATAAAAAATCGGCCAAGTGCGAGTCGGACTCGTGCACCGAGGGTTCCGTTCAAACGTGTAGGTATTTGATTGCGTTGATATAGAAGTTTGATTTTGTTACAGCTTAAAGGTATTATAGACCTGAGTATTTGATATGAATTTCAACTTAATACCTCTACGCGTTCATGAGGAACGGGGTAGGGTAACTGTAAAATTATTAAAAATATTTTTATTATAGGTATGATGTAACTAAAAAATTACGGTTTTCGCAATTATTCATTTATCTGTGCTATAAGATGTTGCTTCGTACCAAATTTCAAGATTCTGAGTTCACGGGAAGTACCGTGTAGGTTTTGATTCCCTTGCGAGTTCCGAAAATTTGCGGCATAAAGGGTATGCGCATGCGGCATACATCTTTTGATTGCGTTGGCTTAGAAGTTTGATTTTTTCACAGCACCAAGGGACAGTAGGCCTGGTATTTAATATAAATTTTAGCTTGATACCTCCACGCGTTCCTGAGAAAAAGGGTCTTGACAGACGGACGGACGGATGGACGGACGGACAACAAAGTGATCCTATAAGGGTACCGTTTTTTCCTTTTGAGGTACGGAACCCTAAAAAATGGAAACCTCTCATAACTCTTCTGGCGTTTAAGAGAGGTTTTTTGAACTTTCTAGAATAAGAAAATCGACTTAGAGCATTTTAAATCGACAGCTAGACATAAACCTATGGGAGACAGCATAATGAGACTATCTCAGAAGTATAGGTACTCTAACAGATACAACATGGTATGGTCGGTAGTGTCAGTTCATAACCAACCAATAATAATTTGACGACCTCTGTGGTGTAGTGACATATTTATGTGATGAACATAGTGTTTGTGTTTTTCTGGACGTTTTTTATGTATTATTAGTACGAATTTGTAGAAAATAAATATAAAGAATTATATCCATTGTGTAGTACCCATAGTAAAAGCTCTGCTTAGGCTAGATGATGCTGTGTAAAATGTCTCAATTGTTTATTTATTTAAAATAATAATAAATATATTAATAAAACTCTAGACATGACAAGACATGAAAAAATAAAGTACCTAAAAAGAATATAAATACATTCTTTCGCCGATGAAAGCGAAGGAGTAACTCATAGTTTCACAAGAATTATTCAGTTCCTTTCTAGTAGATATAAATACCTACTGTATTTTGAGAACTGAAATAATGTGAAAAAAAAAAACAAAAATTATTAATTCATTAAAATCGTTGAACAATAGTCACGTCTCACTTCTACATCTGTCTGTAGCAGATAATAGAAGTAGCGTACTATTAAATAAAACGTACTTTACTTAGAACATGATAATCAAAGTTAAGGGTCAGGTTTATGTTATTACGGTCTATAGGTTAGGGCACTCTATTGCTAACCAATTAGGGTAATATAATTAAGGAGCTCTCAGTATTATGACAGTCCCAAAGCCTCCGTATTTTCGTAAGGTAATTTTTAATGACACTGATTACGCAAGTTTTAAAATATTGAAATAAAACAACTATTAACTAGCTATACTTCTTGGATAAATGAAATCTCGTAATATTTATTATAAGACCATTTAACACATCAGTTACCCTTTACAGCGTAAATTCATAAGTGTTTCCCACCTCGGTCTAAGAGCATTTCTGCCCTCATCCCATGAAATTACCGCCCAAAGGGTGGCACATCTCAATGAATGCCAATTTAGATACCTATCTTTTTTTCTAATGGTTCAGATTCCAGAAAAAAAATTGGTTGATAAAATAAATATCACTAGTCAACCGTGCAACCTTATTATAAATTATTAGGTTATCCAAACAACCTGATTTGGCAGATCTTGTTCTTATATACCTTCAACAATCTAAAACCACATCCTTAAAACAGGAAATCCCGAAACAAATCCTTAAAAAATGGGGTTGGCGAAATAAAAAACAGATTTGTCAAACCGAACGAAATTAAATGTTGAATCGTGAGATACTTTATTCGAGTCACGGTCCACTGAATAAAGTGGAATCAAGGCGGTACTATTGAAAAGTTTTTCAGACTTGGACTGCTCCGATTATTGCCAGAGCGAGGGAAATTGCAGGGACCAAAGGATTCTTACAAACTTGCAGATGCTGTTTATCAAAGTAATTATATTTAAAAATTATGTTTATTATTATTTAAAATGTATTTCAATTTTTAGATAATACATTAGAGTAGGTAAACACGGAACTAAATCTGAGCTAAAAAGGATCGGTATCTGCTATTGGCAAGCAGGTAATGCAATATAGAAGTCAGTGTCAAATAAAAGGAAGTATTAATATGGGTAAGTATGAACAAGGGTAATTAGAAACACGATCATTTTCTGTTTTTAAGTTAATTTACCCTTTAAATACCGTCAGTGCAAAAACAATTATGCATCCAAAAGCTTAAAAAACCGTGAAGTTATCGAAAGCATTTCCAATAATGCTGTCTACATTTACCCAAGATATTTTTAATGATGAGCTTGCAGCAGTGGTTCAGTCAAGTTGAATTTATTGATAAGCACTATTGAAACTTAGAAAATAGTTTTGCAGCGAAACTAATGAAATATTCTTATTTCTGTATCATATTAATCATTTGGCCGCTGTTACTTTCAAAGTTACAATTATTATTTTTAATAAAATACACCTAGATATTAGCAACAAGTTTTGGGCTCACTCATCGACCTTGCAGACTTAACTCAGCTTGTCTGTCTAACAGACAGCTAATTAGACATTGTTCAAATTACCTCGTACCTACCTAGTTAAGTAACTAACAAAGTACCTGTGTTTATTAAAGGCTCAGTATTAGCTAAAATAATATTAGGGATAAATTTTGCTGACGCAGAGTAGTATAAAATAAATATAATATAATTATTAGGTGTTTTTACTGCCTAAAGGTAAGCCGACATTGTAAAAAATGTTATGCTTTATAGTGTTAGTACATTGTTTTGATAAGAAGAGAATGTGCTCCGCGTGGAAACGTTGTGTCGGCAGTGGGGGGACCTTGATCCATAAACTGCCAACCCAACTATTCCTTTGTCATTTTACAGAGTCGGCAACGTGCAAGTGATACTCTGGTGTTGCAAGCGTCTATTCATCATCAACCTATATTCTGTCACACTGCTGGGCACTGGTCTTCTCTCACAGAATGAGAGGGATTAGGCTATAGTCCACCACGCTGGCCTAGTGCGGGTTGGCAGACTTCACACACCGTCGAGAAAAAAGATATCTCTAAGATATGCAGATTTCCTCACGATGTATTCCTTCACCATTTAAGCGAGTGATAATTAATTATTAATGAGCACATGAATCCAAAAAGTTAGAGGAGCGTGCCTTGTGTTCGAACTCGAGACCTTCGACTTGGCAGTCCAATGGTCATACCACTAGGCTATCACCGCTCTTATAGCGCAAGCGTCTATAGGCTACGGTAAACACTTACCATCAGGTAGGCCGTATGCTTGTTTGCCACCTTAGTGGTATAAAAAAAAGACGATTTTATTTGGGATGCGATAAATTCCCATGGATCGGCTGCCATCTATGGAGGCGGCAAGGTATGTCGAACTCGTTTCGACTAAAAACCGCACCGCAGTCACCACAACAATAACTTTATTAAAATTGTATTAATTACCTACCTATATTCTATTAAAATTTATTTTTAACTTATAAATTCAATTCACAATATTAAGTCTTCCTACAATACAAATTTACACATTGCAAGTAGATGATTTTTGTTGACAGCTAAAAAACAACATATTTTGCGTGTGATAAAATAGACGAAGTCCATTGAAAAGTACAACAGAGCTCTTTCTAATTGTAGTGAAAGTATTTCCTCAAAATACTAAACTAAATAATACCTATTCTGATTAATGACATCTTTGCAGGCCAATGTACAAGTAAACACCCCATCGGGAAACAATTTCATTACCTTAAAAGCGTGTGTAGATGGTTTCTGAACGTCATAACTGGCCATAAATTAATTTGATTAGAGTACACCCATAATTACCGCACAACCCCTGCTTTGTTTTATAAATTGTGAGTGAATAATTGTTTAATTATGCATTACATGATTTGTATTGTTTTTTAAGCTGTCAACGAAAGCTCAACTTAAAATATTATAATGTATATTGTAGGTAGGATACTGGTTTAATTTATCCATTTATTAAAGTAGGTGCACTAATTTTGTTACACTAAGGAATTACATTTACAAGTTTCTTTTCTATAAAGGTAGCCTATGTCGTTCTCCAAGATCTAATCTATTTCTGTACCAAATTTCATCAAAATCTGTTTATCTGTTTAAGCGTGAAAGCGTAAAAAACAGACAGACTTTTGCATTTATAATATTAGTATGGTTTTAGCTTTTTGCATTTGTTTTTATGGTTGTTTTCATTTTGAAACTATACTTTAACCAAAATAGTACCTACATCTAAAGTACCTTCCAAGGTGCAGCAGAAAGAAAATTGAAGCTTTAAAATTCATAGAATCGTTCTCATGCCATATATTTATGAAGGAATCTTACGTACAATCATGCACATGACTGTTTGAGGAAAAAAATAAGAGTATCCCTTTCTTCTTGGATAACTGGCTTTTGACTTTGTGATGCTCAGCAAAGCTATCACTTATTCATGAGACGGGGCAATCTTAAGATTTTTTCTTCGTATGAAATAGCTGTGCTAGAAAAATATTCACAATAAATACTTTTTAGAGATGTAGCCGTTGCCCGTAGTCTCAAAGGGCTTATTTGAAAAAAAAAAGGTAGCTTTTTCCTTCTCCAAGGTCTAATCTATCTCTGTGCCAAATTTCAGCAAAATCAGTTTAGCGGTTTAGGCGTGAAAGCGTAACAAAGAGACAGAAGGACACACAAGGAAGTTTCTTTCGCATATATAATACTAGTAGGTACGGATAAACATGAAAGGGCTTATTATTAACTTATTACCTGATAATTTTATTATAACGTTGAAAACACTTTATAGTGCTAAAAATAATAAATTCTTATCAACAAAAAAAAAACATACAATCACGTGTGTATTCTCCTAAAGGTACACATTCTGCTATCCTATTAAAACACATGATTCCAAACTGTTAATCCAAAATTAGTAAATTAAAACTTTAGTCACATTTTAATTTGAGTTCAGTAACCTCAAGTTTTAGTGACCTAACTCTTTTTTTATGCTACGGAAAATCCTCATGGATTACCACCATCACCATCACCATCACCATCCGGGAAGGCGGAAAGGTATGTCGGACTTATACCAACTAAGACTCACACTAACCTTCATCTGCCCTATAAAATAGTCATAGGCTTGGGATTGGTGAAATTCGCAAACTTAAACCTAACCTACGTAATTCTCCTTGTTTACCTTCTAATTTAGTGATACACACATCAAAAAAAGTTTGCGATCACTAGCATAAGCTGATATAATTTTTTAAATTGAACTTTATCAAGAAAAAATCTTTGTTGTGTGTTTTCTTTAAATAGAAATACCCTGTTTGAAAGAATCTAAAAAGAAGAAGAAATCATAATATAATCTACCGTAACAAAAAAGACTTTTTCGCAGAAGTGAAACTTTCGTAAACTGTTTTTGATATGTATAGGTGCGTACTTTTTTTTTAAAGTAATCCATCAGTAATACCTATCTCGTAGTTTACTTTCCAAGTCATAACATTTGTTTCGAAATGAAAGTGTAAAGTCATTAATTAGCTCTTGTTTTGAAAATGAAATTCAAAATGCAGTGTGTCAAAGGCTTGTGGGCTTTGGGCATGTTACGTAAAACAGTCAACTAGGAAAACACATTAGATGTTCTGTATGTATTTATGTATTTTCGCTAAAACATGTCGTTATGTAAAACATCAAACGAGCAAAAGGTTGAGACGGACGAAAATATACAACTTACAAATAAAAAAGTAATTTATTGGACAGGAAAGGGCACCGCATTTTTGTTAATTGTGGTTTTAATAACTCCCACAGAAATTAGCAAACAAATGTCAATACTTATGAATAAAATATGATAATATTAATGAAAATAGATCTTTAAAAGGTTCTTTACAGGTCAATTATAATCACATGTTTTTAGATTTTTGAACAATAGGGATAGAGGGTTGGGCTTGTCTTAATAATTCAGGTCCTCTAAAAAAAAATACCGAAACAAGAGTACCATGGTCACTTCTTCTTACTTATTATAGTAGTGTCAAAATGTAAGGCAATGTCTAGAATTGGAAATAATCATAACTGCCAGACAAATTTAAAGTATCATGTGACTTTACAGATGCATTAAAATAATTATATTCTAACAGAGCCCTTACAAACATCTCCCACAGACATATCCGTAGGGTCCAAGCAACACATTAAAACTTCAACAAACAAACAAACAACGGACACGTTTCAACATTATGACTTTTTGTTTGGGCACGTCACAATTTATGATTGGAGTTTTTGAATCGTAAAATATAAAGTAATTGAGTGGCGTTGTTCAGTGATCGTTGCGTTTTAGTGATATATATACCTTTTTTTAACTAGTCAAAAGGGGTGAATATGGATGCTGGGGCGAATTGAGACGAAACTAGGAAAGGGATTTTCAGCTTTAATAAGCTTGATGCCAACAAGGGCTTCTACTAGTTTATTATAATTTAGGAACAATGTTAGTCCCTTTTTCTAACAAACTATAATAATTAAAGCTGAAAATCCCTTTCAAAGTTTTGTCTCGATTCACCCCTGCTTCCCTATTCACCCCGTTTGACTGTATGCAATAAAATATGGCGTAGCAACAACTTCTTACGTACACATTGACCTGCGTCTGTGATAAATTTTAGTAGGTATATGCTACTTTTTTGACGACGTCCGTTCTCTAGTGGTTCCCATATTTGTTGATCATGAGGTCGTGGGTTTATATTTCCACAGGACACAATTATTTATTTAATGAAAATAATTGTTTGTGTTTTTATGGGTGTTTCTTATATAATATTACGAATACGTGTTTACAAAAAAAATTATATCCAGCGTCTAGTATTTATAGTACCAGCTCTTCTCGGGATTAGTTAGTGCTGGGTAAATTTGTAAAAAATATGTATCGGTATTGATTTTAATTTACTGATTGATAGGTCATATTTGAATTAACTTAATCTGTTCATATTAGACAATTTAAAACCCTCTCGCTGAATCTATCAATTAGGAATAAGAAGACACAATATAATAAATAGTGTTGTTATTTTAAAACGATACAAAATTACGCCTCAAAATAATACGTAAACTTTGCACTTATTTCTTCGGTATTCGAAACGGAGCATCCCTAACCCAATTTATGCCGGTAAAACGAGTTACGTCATATTCTTACGCTCATAAAGAACGAGGAACGTGGAATATTGGAAGTTGTTGCAGGCAATTTTGATAAAAATGACTTTTTAATGGAGAATGCTGGCTTTTTAGATCAATGCTACAATTTGCAATACTTGATATTGTATGTTTATTCTATGTTCATAAAAGACTTTTGTTTAAAATTTCGCAGGATTCGAACCTGAGTCCTTCCGGTTAAGTACACCGGACGTTTTAGCCACTAAGCTAGCAAGACCTATGATATCTAATTTCTCTTTAACATTCTACGTCTTACAGGTGATGTCAGCGAAATCTATCGAAGACATTACTAGGTATGCTCTTCAATAAAGAAATATTATTTAAATAACGCGTGTATATGTTAAGTAATAACAACACACCGTTTTGCCTGTAGGCCTGGAAATTAAAACAGAGGTGGTGAGGCAAAGCTATTTTGTCAGGAACAGCGCTAATAGTTTACAAGTAAGAACATGCTCTGAAGAAACTGTTATTTAAAAAATCTATAGTGCGAAATAGAGCCCAAAGACCTGGTGTATTCAGCAGTCGCTTCCGCCACCAATAAACTAATGAGGCAGATGCTCGCTTTTTTTAAATAATGTTTTTCATCGAATTCTAGCCAAATTATATTCATCAACTCAGTAACTCAGAACTAAAAAAAACTTCTGTTAGGATATTATTCAATTGTCTGCCATGGATTGATTGGGATGATCAATATTTGCGATAAAATCCGAAAAATATATATTTATTTCAATTGGAGAAAATTATTCGTAGTAGAATCCTTTAGAGAATTATTAGAAACAAAGTTCCTCAGTTGTAAAGTTTGTTATTTTATTTCACTAAACTACACACATTATACCAGCTAGCTAATCGCTACATAAATACCAAGACATACCTAGTTATAGCACTGTGTGAGTCGCAACAAATTAATATTTCTCTCCATGAAAAACACAACAAAACCACAACAGTTATGCTTCATAATGAAACCTTTAAATATTAAACAGAGCAATTCATACAGGCCAGCCTCGAGCTAATTACGAAAAATCCTGTCTAAAGTTGGGTGTCAAAACGGGTGGCCTAACACTAATCTGTTGGGCACAATGGCCGACGTAAAAAAATGGAAAAGCCAGGCTTCACAGTAAGCCGGACATAGTTCGGTGTTAGAATCTTTTGGAAAATTGTAGCTAAAAATTCTACGCTACTGACGCTTATAAATTGGCTTCTCGTTAGTGGATAGAGTGTTTTATTATTTTGAAAATAAAGTTGTTAATGGATTATTTTAAGAAAATATCTATCTATATTCTCTAGATAGTCTAAATCAAGAGCTGTAAGTGTGCATTTAGTAAACCACTACCTGAACCATAAGGTATGACTAATGCATATACTATCCCACTGCAGGGTACGGGTCTCTTCTCAGATTGAGAGGGATTAGGTTATAATTCCGCCACGCTCGTGCCTAATTCAGGTTGGCAAACTTCACACACCGACGAAACAAATCTCTAAGGCATGCAGGTTTCCTTACGATGGTTTCCTTCATCGTTTTTAAGCGAATTATGATTAATTATTATTACGCACATAAATTCGAATTCAGAAGTTTGACTTGGCATTCGAATAGTCATAACACTAGGCTATAACTGCTGCTTTTGAATGTTATATATGTTTAAATTGTGATTTTTAGATAATAGTGAGCACCAAATGAGTAAGCACACTGAAGTATTAAAAAAAATCTTTATCAGAAACAAAAGCTTAGATAAATATTACTTACGTTAGTTGGATTAAGCTATTTCACTTAATCACAGTAAATCCTAAACCAACGCTCATAAAGAAGATTAAGTTAAGAGGTTTTGGTAATCCTAAGATTGTAGGTATATAAAAAGGATATTTAGATGATAAACGAACTACCAAGTGGAGTGTTGGACATTTTTCTGATTTAGTTACGTTAAATAGTAGATGTGCTCGCAATCTTGTGACCGGCAAAGGTTTAATCTAGTCAATAAAATTCACATGAACAGATAATCCCAGTGTGGGTTACTTAGTACAAATTTTTTCCTGGGTTTTCTTCACTAGGATTTTCATATACACAAGCGCAGACCTTACTAATTTAGTATTACCGATTTGTTATAGCAATATTGCAAGTAAAAATAATTGTTCAGAATAATGCCGAGCGCCACCCTAGACGCTCGATTTTGGTGATAAGTGTTGTCAGTTGCTTTATATAGTTTATTAGTTTCTAGTCTTTGTATATGGGGATAACTGCTTAGACCTTTCTTTATGTCTAGCTGTTATTTTATCTTCGCAACATTCCTAAATTGTTATCTCATTTATAATTATTATTATATCAAACATCATTGTATAAAACGATAATTTAAAATAGTAACAATGGAGTTTCTTGCCGGTTCTTCTCCATAGGAAACGACTAATTTGAAACTGTGCATCTAGACTCGACATTTCATAAGTGCCTGTATGGTGTATATGAAAATAAAACTATTTTGATGGATTGATGCACTATTTATGTTGCAATAAGTATATAATGTTTTTTATTTATATATATTAGTCAGTCTTATTATTTTCGCTAGGAATACATTGGTTTTATTTATTTTATAAGATCGATGTCCAGCGGAAGTCATACCCGTGATGTGTAGCCCTCAGACGACGCGACGTCTTGATCACTGCGTAAATTGTAAGTATACATACTTACGGCTAGTTTCATAATAATATGACAGACCTATATCATCGATATATTAGAAAATACACGGTAACAGATGGATAGTATTCGAGTATTTGTATTATGAGAGACTTCACTAAATTAAAACTATGACTAACCTCATAAGTCTCCATCGCATTCGTTCACGTAGATCACGGCAGCTCTTTGCTTTCCACTTTCCATGACCATCTGGATGCACTAATTCACTAAAAGTATTGTTCTGGCTACACTAAGAAAGGGAACAGAGTCTGTTACCGGTAAGATAGAAAAATGGCGAACGGCACTCATAAGTGGAGATGAGAGGTGATCAGTTCAGTTTGAAGTGAGCCAAGTGATAAGGAAAACTGGTAAGAAAATAATAAAGTTACTGCTTTGGTAGTTAGGACGCAGCGGGCATAAAATCTTGAGCAACTACTAGCTATCACTGCTACCATCTTCTTTAAACAAGGATCAAACGTAAACTGTTCTAAAAACAAACATGTCAAATAATATAAAAAGTGAAGACAATTGTGGGTAGTTTAATATTATATAGCTATAATAATAGTGCGCCTATCTTTGTCTTCGAAATAATATAACATTTAGATTTTTGCTTTGAAATTAAAATTGAAACTCTGTTTAAATTGAAAAAGACGTCAGTTTATTACTATATCGGAATAATGTTTAAATACAGTGCGACAATCATATTGGACCCATGATTTCCATTTTAATTAGTTTCCATTTGTGTAAAAATAGTTACTTACCGTAATTACAAAAATGTCGACTTACTTAATTTTGAGCTTTAGTATACAGATTAGACCTTGGACGACATAGGCTACCTTTTGACTCAAAATATCCTTTTGGCATTTTATTATCAGAGGTAACGTTTATTTTTATTATTGTTTAGTATTATCCATATTTATATATTATATATATTTTTATTATTATCCCTCCATTCCTGAGGTTCAAGGCTATTTTGTGTCAATCCTTTCAGAAAAAGTTAAGCTCATCCCGCCATCTTCGTCTTGGCCAGCCGCGCTGCCATTTTGTGGGATCCATTCGGTCAATTATTAGTCAAAATTTTTTATAGTATAGTACCTACTTAAGGAAAATAACACTGCTTTGAGATGTGTTGTGTTTCTTACGGTGAGCAAGGTTACCAGTGATCCGCGAGGAAACGTTGCGTTGGCAGTGGAAGGACTTTCACCCTTACTACTGCCAACCCAACTATTCTTCTTTCGTTTTACAGGGTCGGCAACGCGAATGTTATACCCTTGATAATATCGTGGTATTACAAGCATCTATAGGCTACGGTAAACGCTTCCCATCAGGAGGGCCGTATGATTGTTTGCCACCTATGGTATAAAAAAAAAATCCTAATTCATCCTCTGCCACTTGGGGGGCAGCCCTGCCACCAACTAAAAACCACACTGCCTTCATTTTGTGTTATTGTCACGGATATGGGATTCGTGGCATTCGCCACGATGAGCTGGCGAATTTTTGGTAATCCTTATATTCTCATTGCTATTAATACCATTAATCTGGGCAACCTTTTTTTTCTTTATTTTTCTCTGTGGAAACCCTCATGGACTGCTGCCGTCCGGGGATATGAGTGTAGAGATAGAGTGGATATGAGGGTATGAGGGGTGTGTCGGACTCCGCCCCAAACTGTGCGACCTACCGACTGAAACCACAGGAGGTGTTCGCCTCACCACTAATAGTCGGGAACGCGGGAACCAGTTGTTATTCCTCCGTGAAAATCTGGGTAATCTACCTGAAGTTTGTATATTGACAAATTAAATTTACTTGTTGAATTTCCAGTTAAAGGTAGGTAAAGTAGTATCGATTTTTGGAAAAATAAAACAAGAAAATACAAATCCAACATAATGCTTTATTTTACAAATACTATTTAATCGCCTTCTAATTTTACGCTATAGTACATTACCTATTATAATTACATTTGGAGACACCGCATTATATACAGAAATTTCAACATTCAATAATTATATAAAGTTATAAGGCACATTAAAACATCTTATTATATATCTATTTAGTTATATTTATCTAACAATTTACTAACTATACAAGAGTGTGAATGTATTTATGTTTAACGTACAGGGTGTGTGAAGTTGCTGGAGTAATTATGTTTTAAGTGTACAATTTCTTAATGTTATTTCCACTTTATAAATTTTAACCTGATAATATAAAAAAAAATAATGAATAAGTATATAAAATAAAAAAAATACGTAAACACATTTTAGATCCATTGCATATTAACTATTATAAATATAGTAGTTAACATAAAAAACGCACTTATTTATCACATAAAAAGTTCAAACAGCTTTTTTTTTTCAATTGGACTTTATTTTTATACAGGTATTTAGCAAATAAAATTAACTCCACACCTCTCACGTTATAAGGTATTTTTAACTATAAAAAACTATTTACATTGAAACCACGAAATAATATTTTAACTAAAATAATCTCTTCCTCTAAAATGATTAAAATATGAAACCGTGGCAGTTTTCAATAATTGTGATAGTTTTTTTTTAACGTAGCTCTAAAAACGCTAAAAAATAATTGGAATATACAAGTCTATCAAACGTAAACTCACAAACATAATTCCCTATAATTACGATCTAGTTTCTCTTCTCATTGAACTATTTTAATCGTAAAAGCTAGCTATAAATAAAATAATTTCCGAATTTTCAGCTATTAAATCGGAAATAATTTTATTTCTACACAATCAACGATATTCACAAATTATATTCAGTCAATATTTACGTTATTCTAAGCTGTTAATAAAATAGAAAAAAAAAATAGTAAAAGGAATGTGACTAAATTAAAAAAAAAACAGCTAGGAAGACTAATTGGCAGTATTGTGTCTTGTCTGAATTATTTTCTGTTCGCAGGTTAAAAAAAAGAAGAAGAAAAGAACGTTAAAAATACTGGCTCATAGTCTTTATTATCTTAGGTAAGATGAAGGAAATTAAATTCTAAATCTCCTACGTAATAGGTATTTTTATTAAAACATTTATGAATAAGTATTAATTAGAATTATTTTTGTGTTCGATCACAAAGAGGAATGTAATTATTTTTTAAAAATAAAGACATAATGAAGGAAATATCTGAAAAGAGGCATTTAAATGAGTACCTAAGTAATTAGTGGTTCAAGGAATGTGTAGAGGTTTCCATTAAAAATGGTGACGAAAGTTCCCTTTAAATAGCTTATCAAATTAAAATGTCAATGTACTTTCTCTAATCAAATTTTCCTAAAAAGAAATCTTGTTATCTTGTTTGCGTATCAAATTTTCAATTAATTTGTTAATAATGTCAATAAAATTAACAATCAGTCACCTTCAAAATAATTCAATACAGAACGTGTGACTAAAAATAAATTCGCTCAGTAACTTATGAGTACAAAAATATTTACTTATTTATTACCATTAAAAATCTATCATTAATTATTTTACAATTTTACTAAAAATTTATACAATCTACGACGCAAGTCAATACGACTAACTATATTGAAATATGTTTATTTTTAATAAAACACAATAGTGTAATTTACATAAAACTACATGTAATTTGTAACACCCTATGTATTCCATTGTTGACCTCGGATTTCAAATATTGCCTTTACGCCACTTATTGCTACTAACATTGTTTATTTTACAAATGATTTTATAATTTATGAAGCATGTTATTTTTCAATTATTGAAAGCTAAAATATTGCGACAGGCGTGAATTTTAAAAACTATTATCTATCATAATTAAAAGAAAACTTTAACGTTAGTGAAAATGTTGTATAGATAAAATGACTTAATGTAAACTATCGGGCCTGTAATAGAACAAGCTTGCATAAAGTGTATGCAAGGTTTATGTGTTTTAATATTTAAGTGTTCTTAAAACTATGAAAAAGTACGTATCATGTATTGCAATTACAACCACATGATCACATTCAACTGAATTTCAAATAAGCCCTGTCGTTCTTAAATAACCTTGCAGTTTAAAAATAACTCTGTAGTTCACAAATAAGTCTGTAGTTCACAAATAATTCCGTAGTTCTCAAATAACTCTGTAGTTCTCAAATAATTCTGTAGTTCTCAAATAACTCTGTAGTTCTCAAATAACTCTATAGTTATCTATAGTTCTCAAATAGCCTCACTGTAACAAAATATCTGACGTAAAGGCACTTCTCTAAGGGTTACTTTTAACTGCCATACTATCAGTCAATGACTTATCACTTAGGTCGTAAATTATTTTGTAGCCATAATAAATATATTGAAGCATACAGAGATATCAAAGATATGTACAGTTCAAGTGTATACTAAAATCTAACCGGTAAGTTAATACTCGATAAAGAATACTATTACAACATTAATTTACATAAAACACTTTAAAATCCATAAAAAGACGGCAACAAACATTCTAGTTGAAAATATTCATGAAATGTTTCTATGTAGATATGTATAATTTAGATAAATTTCCCATTAAATACTATAAGAAAATACTCTTGAGAAAGAAAACTAGAATAAACTCAAAATGCCGTTTTTAAAATCAACAACACTATAAAAATTTTCGAAGTAATAAATAAAGATACCTCGCGAAGCAAAAAACACAGGAAAGCACCATCAATATTGCAATAACATCTAACGCAAAAATTTCAACGTCCACAAATTCACTTCTCGATTTCACATAGAAATCTGTAGGAACTAAATAAATGGCATTCAAACGAAACTAAAATCAAATATCGATAGGCCGACTATAACGGGGTTCAGGTAATAGAAAAATGTACAACATGTTTACATTGTGAAGCCTTAACCGACAAACAGTTCTCAAATCCCACTATACATAAAGTACACGTTCAACTACAAGCATTCCTTGCGTCAGACAACGAGTGAACCATTTGAATTACACTAAGTCACAGTCACACTATATTTTAAATGTCTGTGCGGTTTATATGAACAGCACTTCTAGGTAGGCCTCCGGCTACTCAACTATCAGCTCTGGGGTTAGCCTCTCAGGGTTGAAGTTTTCCATGTCCCACATATGCCGAGGCTCTGCCTCGTTGCAAGTCTCCATGACTATTTTGTCCTTGTTTCTTGATATCGCCATGCATTTTTCACTGGAGCCGTGCTTCAGTAACTTTGTCTGTAAAGCAATTATTATTTATCAACATTTCTGTGCTGATTTACAAACAAATTGAAAAACCACAACACTAACTGCTAACACTAAATATGGGGCGACCCTACAGTCAGACGCCAGGTCCAATTCTGTAGTCGTGGCTTAAAAAAAATCCAATATTCAATCAATCCTCACGCTAAGCTGTTTGAGACTTTAAAACGAAAGACAAAAATAAAAAATATTATGGTATTCATTATATGTGCGGGAGGGTGACAACGTGTCAGTTATCAACTAGTTTGCTATTGCATTTGCAGCTGTAATACTCTGTAGTTTGTAAGTACTACTTTTAAAACTACTTAATAAGTACTTATAAGTTTCGTCTAAGGGTATTATTTTAAAAAGAAAGGAAATAATTTATAACTGAAACAATTTTGCTGACTTACTCCTATATTTAGCAACAGTTACAAAAGGCTTGCTCGTTTCCTAACTCCGCAAATTAATTTTCCCTAAATATTGCAAAGTAAATTATTTTCCTCGACAACTTGTCTCGGATTAATCTTATTCATTAAATTCTTGAGAATGTTTCAATATGCAGTCTAAGATTTTGATGTAAATTTCGTGTTTATTTTTTGTGTCACATAAATACGCCTGTTGATTAGAAATAGCAATCGCAATAGATTGAAAAACGCCTTTGAAACTTTCAAAAGAACCGATGTTTGTCTACTAATGCCTAAATGTATGATTCCGAACTCCGCTGCAGGCAGCACTCTGGTCCCCATATAATTTCTCTATAGGTTTACATGAGATCACATTCCGAGCATTGATAGTTCGGAATCATACCTTTACATAAAACCAGCTGAAGTGATTTATACATTCAAACAATCATCACCAATATCAAAGCCCAACAATAACAGTGACAAGGCGCTCTACAAAACTGTTTAGTATTCATTGCATTTTTATTGAAATATTTCATTAATGAGAAATAACTACAAAACATTTCCTTTTATTGGAATAATGTATATTGGCTGATAATAAAGTCGGAAAACGAATAGCTCTTGTGTGTGTTTAATTATAAAAGCGAGTTTTCGTCAAATATTGTTTCACACAAGACAAGGTTCAATGTTTTCAGTAGCTCTTTAATAGAGGAAAAGGGTACTTAAAAAACTTACGTTAGGGTCATACAGCCACAACTGGTTACCCTTGGCCCCGTGGCAAGGGTATAACACGACATCGTGTCCAGAGTAGTCCAGACACGTCTCATCACGTCGAATTTCTCCATTCTTTGAGTACATCCAGTACTGAAATGTTTTAGAAACCATGTTATTTGTTATGTTCTTTTGTGATTTTCTATCAAAAATAAATTATAGACAGGTATTTGGGATACCTGGAGCTAAATTATTATGTATTTATTTACATTTTATTGTTGTTTGTTTTCTTTAAACCCCAAGCCTTAAGCTTTGTAATTATACGTAGAAAGTTATTAATAACATTGTATAAAATTTGTATATACAAAACAAAATAATTAGTGTATAAAAAGTATTGCGTATACTTAATTGTTACAATGGAGTTATAATTATTGGATATGGTACCCAAAAAACCCAGTAAACCAAAACCATATATTCCAATGCAAAACAAAAAAAAAAAAAGAGTTTACAAAAAGTTAAAAATAAAAAGGGTCGATTAAAAATTAATAATAAATAGGCGTTAAAGATATAAAACTTATATTCTAAAGAGCCATTAACACAAATGAATGGTAGACTGATGTAATAAGTCAATTAGAAGAGAAGAGTCGCTCCAGTATAATCTGCCTTTCCATTGTAAGGAAAGCCTAAACAACACAAAGTCAGTTTATACTGGAAATGTATTACTTGTGTTTACACAGAATATTTTATTAAAGAAATGTTGGTTAGTTTTTAAACGAACATTTGTGTTAAACGGTTTTTATGTTATAAT
This sequence comes from Acronicta alni, assembly GCA_964056405.1. Classification (NCBI taxonomy): domain Eukaryota; kingdom Metazoa; phylum Arthropoda; class Insecta; order Lepidoptera; family Noctuidae; genus Acronicta; species Acronicta alni. The sequence goes on along the minus strand of OZ043927.1, from coordinate 5,182,796 downwards.
TTACCTCGCGGCAGTACCAAAATTGGAAGAGTAAACATACGTACTGTAAAACTCCATCTAAACTACTATTCCATTTTACCCTTCAAAGGTAATAAAGGTTCAAAATAGGTTTGTTCAAAAACAGTTGGATCAGTTCAGGAAATAGTTTCTAGTGACATCTACTCCGTTACTTACCATAACGAAATGTATTAACATGATTATTTGTGTTATAAATCGTAACGCATTAGTACAGCACAAAATATGAATGAAAATGTAAACTATTTGCGTGAGGTATGAAACAGTGAGACACGCAAATGTTTTACCGATTAGTGGTTTTCTTAATGCATTATTATGTTATTTTGGTTTGCTTTTGAAGCTGCTACAACAACCAAACTTACCAATGATGATGAAGACCAACACCCAACTACAGGATAAAGCGAAAGCAAAGATTTGAATAACTTGGCGGCCTTAGACAAACCTGGTTTCCATATTCCCCGTGACATGGCCAAAGGTTGACTGGCTTCTTCATATCTTCAGGTCCCGCAGCCGAGTCCAGGCACATTTCTGACACAGGATTCGCGATCTGGTGCCATCCATAAGTTATAAAAGGCGTGCCAAAAGCAAGCGTGCTAATCCAACGTCATCATTCGAAATAAATGAATATTTAAATCACAAAAAAACAAAAACAAAATAAAACAACTGATGACGTTGGAGTATTGTGATAATGAAGATGAGAAACATAAATAACTGTTAAAAATTGACAATAACACAATCATTCCTCATGAAGTTCAAAAATCAATGAAAACCTTTAACACCCATAAAATGAGTCCAACCCAAACACACAACTCCTTTGTCAGATTAGGAGTACCTGATTACCACCACTGTGGTGGCATTTGTGAATCATGATGCTTGGCAGATTTGCTTCTTTTTCATTTTCTGGGACCGTCACACCATCTAGGCAGTGGTTTGGGAAGCGCTTGTTTCGAACCTATCAGTCGTGGCCACAAAAATAAATGCAAAAAAGTGACTATGGGTGCAATAAAAAAACCGTGCTGTCCAACGTGCATATAGAGTGCAATAATATGGATATTGAACGAAACCAAAACAAACATTAAAAATTTTGATAAACAACTCCTGCAAAGTGGTACTGCCGCAATCGGTCAATTGAAAATCGACAGAAGACCTGATTTCCTCCCTGCCGGTGACACGGGTAAAGTCCGACTGGCTTATGATGATCTGACTTGCGCGTTGGGGAGTCCAAACATATCTTTTGAAAGGCGATATTTCGGATCTGTACATGTAATAATTTCGGAAAACACTCATTAATTTGCACTCATTGTTATGGAGAAAAAAATATCGCAAACAAAAATCAATCTTACTGATTGTGATGCTATAACCTTAAAAATAAATAAAATTGTATTTTATATGGTCATTTAGATATAGTAACTTCCAGCAGTAATAAGAACGTACCTCGCCGTGAGCAACGGACTCTCCCGGAATGAACAGTTCGGGATAAATGGTCTTCAGATACCACTCAAAAGATTTGCAACCTAGTTTCTCTCTCAAGGATCTCCGACCCGCAATGTCCCCGTAATCACCCTTATCGTTACCAACTCGCTGATAGTAGTACTTTGCATAATCGTCCAACCACACCTAAAAGCATTTGGGATATTATTAACTATTTATTTCCGAAAGTTAAGCAAGATAAGTATGATCAAAATCTTTAACTAAAATTCTTACCTCGGCCAATCGAACAGAGTTTCTCTTTAGCACATTGACACCGGTTCGCCACTTGTAAGGTGAACGTTTTCTGAATATGTGACCGACGTGCGAACACGGAACTATCTCTAGAGTTCCTCCGCACATCCATGTTTTGAATGACAGTTCTAGATTCTCACCGCCCCAAATGTCAAAACCGCTGTCGTATGTTCCTAACTTTTCGAAAAATTCTTTGTCTATAGCAAATAGACCACCAGCCATAGTCGGAGACCAGACAGGCTCCGCAGTATGTTGATGTCTCGCTCGCTCTTTCGCAGGAACAGGGTGCCAATTGAACTGGAGATTCCAGTCGAAACCACCAACATTGACTGACGATGAGTCTCTATAATGATACTCAAGGGTATTGTCGTCGATGACGTCAATTACGGGGCACACTACTGTAGTCTTGTTACGGGCAATTCTATCTAGTAATGGTTCGAGCCATCCTGGAATGAAATAGCTGAGGTTAACGACTGCTTGTTAAGTCGGATTTGTGTTACGCTGATTACAGGATTTTACCTTCTGTACACTCGCAATGGCTGTCGAGATACGTCAGAACGGGAGCGGTAACGTATCGAGCCCCTAGCAGTCGCGCTCTGATAAGGCCTTCGCGTCGAGTGGCTCTGACTATCCTTACTTTAGGTAACGATGACATATAGTCATCTAACTGCTGCATCAAGTGTGCTGTAAAGGAATAAGTTTGCTGTTTTACAAAAATCTTTAACAAACCTTGCTTGGAACTAAAAAGGTATTACGTGCATAAAATTTTAAGAAGAATCATTGTTTCATAAGAAAATCAATACTTGAATTATTAATGGCACGCGGTAATAAAAATTTTATGTCTTACATTACATAACTTGTCTTATAAATAAGTCCTCTTTATATCTTAGGGCATGGACGTGAATGCGCAAGTATACAGTTAATCCATTGAAACATATCTGCTGTCAGTATTGTAATACTATGTATTATAAGTATGTATTTACAAAAAAAAGTATATAAGTATTATATCCATTGTCTAGTACCCATAGTACAGACGCCAGCAGGTCAAGCTATCCAAAACTGTCAAATTTTCCCAATTAAAAATGAACCTTATAGGGTTGTATTAAAGTTGAGAATCTATCAAAGAAATTTGACAGATTGTGGTAGCTTGATGTGCTGGCCTCTGTACAAGCTCTGCTTAGTTTGGAACTAGATGGTGCTGTGTAAAATTGTCCAAGAATATTTATTTATTTATTTTATTAATATAACACACCTTTGCAACATAAACGAGTACATTAAACCTCTTAATTTATAAAAATGTTGAATAAACATATTTCGTTAAAACTGGTTAAATCTTCATAACGAATGAGTTCGTTGACATTGCAGCGAAACTAAATGCAAAAATATAGACCTAAAGTAGATTCTGTGACATGCTCAATTAGTTAACTGGATACTTATTCTGTTGCCGTATGTAAACGTAAACTTACGCATGTCGGAGAAGTCGTCGACAAGTATGATCTCCTTGATCAAGTGCGCCGGCGATCTGTCGAGCACGGAATGTACTGTTCTGAGTAGCACCGACCACGCCTCGTTGTGGAAGCATATTACTACTGACGTCTGCGGTAAATCCACTAAATACCTGCCCGGTACTTTACACCTGGTAAAATAATGACACTATCATCACCCCTGTATTCCCCGAAAGGTTATGTAGAAGTGTACCAATATACAGTAACAGTTCGCAGGTATGTTTAGGTCCCATGTAATAGGAGGCGAGATTATTGCAACTAACCGGACCCAAATCCAAACTCCGAGCTACTATTGAGAATATCGTGAGATAACCCAATAATACTTTGTCTGACCTGGGAATCGAACTCAGGATCTCTAACATAGCAGTCGCACTTAGGAACACTAGCCTAACGAGGAAGTAAAATAATGATTTTCTTAACCTAACCTTTTCTTAACCAGTTACAAATTACAGAGACAATGCAATATTTATAGATTCGGGCGCCGCGCCGGGCCCTTATGCTATTTGCTGAATTATCATCATTTTCTATAAATTTAGGCATCTAAATAGCCAGCGCTGGCTAATGGGCTTATATCTATCCCAGATGGATTTGTGCAAAAGCCGACCTGTTTTCTTTCCCACTCTCATCACAATGTTATTCATCGTCAACGGTCTGCCTTGACATCATTTGACATCCCTCGGCTATCAATTACAAACCGTTTTGGTTCACATATCTCGCCCTACTAACTGTCCTGCCCATCTCTACTTAAATACCACGATTTGCATATTTCGACCTTTCTTTGACCTTGATTTTTAAGGTAGACAAATAAATAATTATAGAACGGTAGACTCCTATACCAGGCTTTTGTATTACAATAACTTTGTAACAGAAAAATGATAGCCTTAAATTAAGATCTTTTAAAATTCTATCCCCGTTTTCGCATCTTTATAGATTTATTTAAGAAAAACAGTAAAAATGTTGTTTATTTTCATTTTAAATTTTCTTCATCTCCACTCCACAAGAAATCTAGGAAATCTTAATGAATTGAAATATTATCTTCATAGAAATGTAATAAAATAAAGTATCTGTTACGTTAAAACATTGAATAAATTCGTTATCTTTATACCAAGTTATTATTTCCTGACTCTCAGCGTTGGAAATTTTATTACAAATAGAGTCGAGCTCAGATAAGGTCAGGTCACAAGATGTAACTAATATTTTTCACAGCTCTTCCCGTGCAAAGGAACATTTTTGGGAGCAGTCTTTATATTTTATATTTTCAGCTTTATACAGCAATGCGTTGATTCAGAAAATGCGATAAGAAGTAGGATGTACGGAAATCCCTAAACCCCTTGGGATATTTTCAGGTTGTACCTCATACAAGTTGCTTTAAGTATTTTGGGAAGCTTTTCTTACCATTCGTCCCTGGGGTCCGGTAGCTTTCTTCTAATGGATATCAGGTCGCTAACGTATTGGTTGAACGCGTTCTTTTTCCATCCCTCGGAGACAGCTTGCTTCGTGTCTTCGCTTATATTCTTCGGTAGAACGACCGGTTTTCCCAGTTCACCGGGTGCGTTGTCCGAGCCCGGAGCAGCGATCACACCTAGCCCTACAGTGTGAACTATTATTACGAATGTCCTTCCCAAACTACATTTCCATATTACAATAGAATTCACTCACTCTTTTCTACTGAGCTCATGATTGTTATGTTAGAAAGTTAATGAGCGATTCGGAAAATGTAATCGAGCATTAGTGTATTCCTTGCTGTTGTACTTGAATTTTCATGGTTCAAATTTATGACTTTGTTACGACGTTAAATGATTATCATGGTCATTAATATGGTAACATGGGTTGTTAATACGTGTAATGGCAGTGTAAATTAGTGTACAGCTGTTAATTATAACTACCCTGCACCAATACATTTACGACATAACAATCTAATAGGCACAATTTATTACACGCAACAGTCACTACTAGAAAGGAACAACACGATGGACGTATAAAAAATCGAAATACAAGTGTGTAGACAGTTTACAGAGTAATAAGCAAATGGTTTAGTAATGTGCAGTTGAGTAACTATTGTTTTATCGTATCATCTGTCGCCAGTCGGAAATTTATACCATAGAGCTTTTTATGTGCTTCTTATAGAAAGCAAACATTCTTTACCCAACCATTGGCACTCCATTTGCTTTCTACTTTGTGATAAAAGACTAACAAACAAAAGCCTTTAAAATTTACCTTCTTTCCCCGCAAGCCGACCGATCCAATCGACCCACGTTCGTGCTGTGACGGACAAACGCACATTATCATGCAAAATATCGAAATAAAGGAAGCCACTAACAACAAACTCTAACATGCAGATCGATAAATCAAGTAAGGTGTGTTTAATAATAAAAACTTACTAAGTGACCTTGGCCTATACCTAACTGTATATTGCATTATTTATTTATAAAGCTAAGCCAATATTTGATTTGTTTAGCTAACCTTGGTGTATAATAATAATTATGCTATAGATACGATTTACAGCTAGATTCACTAGATGGCGTTAGTTGTCGTAGTATACATCTTCTGCCAAACTGTTAAAAGATTTTAACGCAGATTGAATATTATTATGATTACAGTGCCCGCCACCTTTAGATTGACGTTGGATATTAGAACATTATAATAATTTAGTTCAGTATGTTTCCCTACCGTCCCATAACAAATTTGTTTGAACTAAATACATTAGCTGATGGTAACTAGAAGAAAGTAATGGCTATTCATTCTATAACACTCTTGGGGAAATAGTATTAGAAATTCGTTCTGGTATTCTGTTACGTCTAACCTATTACCATTTGTATTGCATGTATTAGCAGAAAGACAATTGCAACTGAAGTGAAAACGTTTCTGGGGGAATGAAGACAACATGGAAGGCAATATTTATAAATGCAAACAGAGGCACTGATGAAATAAGAGAAACGAAGAATCCCGAGGTTTATTCTTCCCTATTCGATCTCAGGGGACGCGATCCGTAATTTGATTTCTGCAAAAGATTTCCTAGTAAAATGTATCCTCGATACCTATTTTATATTCATCGGATTCAGATTTATTTATAGCTAAATTATCGTTAGCATTTTATAAGTTAGTTTCGACTGGTGATACGGTGCAATATGGTGGAAAGCTATCGATATAATATCTGGTACTTGATTTAATACCTACACCAAGCAAGCTCATGCAGTTTTGATCCATCAATAATACTCACCATCAGATAGATTATTCCCGTAGGATTCACTCTTCCTTTTTGTTGATGTAGGCTTTGCCATTTTCAAAGGCTTCGCCTCCGCATCTTCGTATTCAATCGCTGGGGCACCAATGGCGTTTCTTGAACCGCCATTAGTAGTCAACAGCGCGACCATAAACCAAATCGCTGTCAGTATGAGCACAGCCTTTAGAATCAACGTCCGCCTCCGTAGGAAAAACATGCTGTAGTATTTCATTCTGGTCACTTATTTTAAGATACAGACTCGATAAAGTTCTAGGTTTATTTGATTCACTCAAAACATTTTTCGAAACATCAATGTTTTTTCGTCTCCATTAAAATCTAGATTTTAATAAATCAAAAAATCTTCTTTATAGAATTTGAGCAATAATGTTAACACTATCTATAATCACAAAAGGGTGACTAGCATAAATAATGAGATATGTCTTCGTGTTTAACGATTGTCACAAGATATGCTTCTTAGATATGACAGTTGCACTGATGAATATTTACTTCACATGACTTTGGTGAATGTTTTGGCTATAACCTCGCCTTAGTTTGTTTATTTTTGAACACTTTCTTTCTCGTCCTTTGTTTCATTTCCAAGCGCTCATTGAGCATGATTTATCGTCCATATTCTTCGGCACTGGTCCTGGGAACAAAATAGTTGCTTATCAATAACATAACACGCACACTCTATCAAGCTACATAAATAAAATCCACATAATTTTGATTGATGTTCTTCTTTAAGTATAGCTGTATTTATGGCAGGCGATTTTTCGTCAAATCCCCGCCGCTAGCTACTGAAAAGGTAATTGTGTTGGAAGGTCCCTTTTAGGAGCTTGGATACCATGATTAGAAAAATCGGGGTTAGATTGACGTTTTGTCGTGACCAAAAGGGCAACCGCGTATTGAAAATTTATATCAGAAAATAGTTTATGAGTTTTAAAGTCGGTCTTACAGATGTCAAAATCAACGTTGACTTGTTATGATGAAATAAAATAAATATTTTTCTTTCTTTCTTTATCTTATTTGTCACTACCATAAAATTCAATATTAGATTCGTACTGAAACTTCCAGCTAAAAATTTAAAAATATTCTGTATCTTCTAGATAATTGTTACATATTATTATTATTGTTTGCAAACAGCAGTTAAGTTATAATCACATCCAAAGAATTACAGGAGCCTATAACTCTTGGAAACAACGACATTAATAAACCCGAAATAGTAAAAGTTTCGTAGCCCTAGAAGGAACTAAAGATGTACAATGGAGCCCTTATCCAGTGGAATGAGGGAGGTAGTAGTTTCCGCCGCGCGGCTGATGGATTGTTCTGCTTCGTACATTATCGGGGCTAGCTGCCAGTGCCATTTTTCAAGTGGTCACACTGCTATTTTGTAGGCCAGAACGGCAACACCCGGTGTCGCTTTTAGTGTTAAAAATTACTTTGAAATCACTCTATGTTACGGCCTGCTTTATTTAAAAGTTTATTTATTATGTTTTCTACGAAGCCTTTGACCAAGCCTGAAGTTTATTTGACAATTTAATTTCTAATCCGCTGGTTAAGACAGGTGTAGGTAAGTTGAAGATGATTTTCTGTTTATCTAATAATACCCAAGGCTAAATCCAAAAGTTAATTAAAACAGTCTATTTAAATAAGATTTCTTAGAATTTCTGTACTATCGCAAAAATTCAAAAGCCAAAATATTAATTAGTGTAAGCAATTAATGTTGTCCAACGAAACATTTTAGGACCAACAGACTGAACTGAATCAGTTTTATCCCATTGTATAACATAACATAGCAGAATTCTGCTATGCTGTGGAAGTTGTCGGTATGTTTAGGTCCGAGAGCGAACCTAGTTAATGGTAATAGGGGCCGAGCCTATTACCATTAACTAGGTTCGAATATAAACTCCGAGCTGCTACTGATAATTTCATAAAAAAATCCAATAACACTCCTCGACCTAGGAATCGAACTCAAGATCTCTATTGTAGCAGTCGAGCTTACGATCACTGGACGAATGAAGCAGTTTATCCTATTATCCTTAATTTATTAACAAAAAGAGAATTCAAATAAAAATTGAATTGATCTCACGAAGTCAAGAAATGGAAATGAGTGTAGGGTATGGTTCCTTAGGTAATCTGACCTGGTTTTTCATATTGCTGCACACACTTAACCCAAATTTAATTCAACTTTTATCTTGAACTTTTTAATTAAGCTAACGAGCTTTGCATCATATTAAAATGTATTTTTACCTTGTAACTACGATGTTCTTGCAAATTCCAGCGGTTGCGTATCTGTAACAATTACATAAACGTTTAACTTTAGGATAAGAATATACGTCAGTATCGATATAATTAAAGGGAACGTCGCAATACGAGTCATAAATTAGATAAAATCTTTACGGTTTCAAATTCAACGTAAATAGTACTAAATGGTGAAATATCCGAACATCTGAGACGTCTGCTGTAATAAATTTGAGGAAACTCCTCCCAGGGGCTTATAGCCATTTAACCGAATTGGTATGTACATTCAAAATATTCAACTTGATTGTTATTTTATCCGTATTGGAGATATATGAGAGATTTTCGTGTCCTCCGTTCCGAAATAAACGTAATGAGTTAGTTCAATTAAATGTAATAAGCTTGTGCACACATAAAGACACACGCCTGTATTCCTTCAAAGGTTAGGCAGAAGTATACTAAAGCACGCTCACAGTTCACCAGTATGTTTAATTCCTATGTAAAGAGGGGCGAGGCTATTGCTATTATCCGAATTCAAATCCAAATTCCAATAAAAACTTTGTTTGACCTGGTTATCGAACTCAAGACCTCTAGAGTAGCAGATGCGTTTATAATCTAGTAGTTAGTTAGCCTAGTTTACCTACGAGGCAGTTGAGTTTGAAAACTTAATTGCAATATTCCTAACCCTTTGAAGAAATCAGGCGCGAAAGTAATCCACCTCCTTGTCGTATTTCTCAATGCTGAGGGTCGTTACCTTCCCTAGGAATCACTTTATCGCGGATGGTTTTTCGCCATCTGTTGATCTGATCACCGTGGACGGCGTCGTCAACGTCAATATTTCTATTATGGGATCTACATATATGAGACCAAGCCTGAAATCTTGAAAAAAAAAGAAAGCTGTTTCTTAGATAAAAGTTCAGGTCTCTCAACAAAATATATTTGCACTTCATGGTTGATCTCTTACAAGAAATTGTTGATTATGATGAGTAGAAGTTTATCTTATCGGATGTAAGATGACAAAAAAACACGGTGTATCTATGTAATTATTATAGAAGGTTTTCTAAATGGGATTAAAACGTAGCAAAAGTTAACATTTGCATGAGAGATTTACTCAGTCAGAATAGCCTGTTTTACATTTTGGGTGGGGGTAAGCGGCGTGCTGATTGCAGTTACTAGCATCGGATATGCTACATACATACGGCATGTTCATACGCAATGCAGATCCGTAGTTACTTCACATAGAATAAAAGAAAAGATGGATTTGGTGGTATTTAACTAAATCAATTTATTCCGATTTTAGAATTGACAAAGTTAGGTATGTATATAGTATGTATATAGGATGATAACGTATTATTTAAATATAATGATTGCTGGTATATATGGTTTGATTTATATTTAAATGAAATATTATATCTTAACACTAAAGCAATACGGTCTAAAACCAGGGAAAACCAGTTACAAATATGAGTGAACAAAATGGTTATATAACCATTTTGTTCACTCATATTTGTATAGTTCTGCTAATAATTTATTTTATATTCAGCAAGTTTTGCCACTACTATTAGGCTCTCGTACCTACTCTACCCTAATTTAAAAATATTCACTATAAGTAGGTATAATAATTGCCCGACAGAAACAAAATCGGAAAAACAAAGTCTAACATGAATTTTCTTTTAGGTTAAAAACGGTATTTCAAATTAAACATTTAATAGGGCCAAAAAAAAGAACTGAATAGTATGTAAACCTTCATAAACGTATCAACTCGCGTTTCGCTTTCTAGTATGCGTTAATTAAGGCTATCATTCCGTACAAAATTGAATTTGTAAAACACGTCAACGATGTTTTCCTCAGTAGTGTGGATTGCATAGAACAATTTTAATTAAATAGTTAAAGCGATGTCACAATATAATGGTGTAGTTCCAACAGAGCATTTACATTATTTTGCAGAGTTTACAAGCCCGTTAGGTACGTTTAGAGCCACGGCTCAAGCGGAACATAAACTTGAGTATAGGTAGAACAAGGCGGAAAAAAGTTACGATATTTAATAAGCTGCACATTGATGTTACAAGAACAACGTACGTGTTAGAACGAAAACAGCCAGCAACTGAAATATAAATCATAAGTAATTCCATTTGATATTTAAATACAGTTTAAGTTAAGTAGGTACGGTTTATTCTTAGACCAAAAATTTTTAAGACCGAGGTTTTCTTGGGCGATCTTTTGTAATAAAAGAAAATTACTCTAGACAATGAATTAAAAATAATCTTATCTACACCACTTACTAACAAACTATAATAAAAAATAAAAAAAGCTACAGGGTAAACTAAACTAAAACTAGACTAAAAAAGAGCATCAATAAACTCATAAAACATTTTTTCGGACCGTTTGGGGTCGAAACGCTGGGGCCTTGGGGTCCAAGTGCTCTGTTACTCATTAAAGACATTGCCAAACGTCTAAACGACACTTCAAGTGACCCAAAAGCTGGCCTCTACTTCGACCAGAGACTAAGCATTGCCATTCAACGTGGCAATGCAGCCAGCCTCTTGGGTACATTACCAGACGATGGCGATGCGGATGAGTTTTTTGATGCTCTTTTTTAGTCTAGTTTTAGTTTAGTTGAACCTATAGTTTTTTTTTAATTAAAATTGCTCTTGAATAATACTTTTTGGGACTTGTTGTTTATCAAGATTTTTAAGAATTCCAATATTTTAATATTTCTGTTATTTTGAGGCGACACAAGCTTTTTTATAGATATATTTGGAATAGAAACAATGAAAAACCAATAGAATACATATATAACTTAATAATGAAATTAATAAAACTTTTCTATGAGGCCACCACGGTTTACTGGCCTCGCAGCGCGCGTGGCGTTGCGTGTGCGCAGCCATGACCTATGCAAACTCCGGTGGCTCCCGCCCGCCGGTCACGAGCCGATGTGCAACTGCTAATTTACGTCATTACTTCATTCAGCATTTTACTGTGAATGCAATCATTAATTCTGTGACCGGGTTGAGGAAATTGAATTTGAGATATACCGTAACTTTATTTTTGAAGAGATGTTTGATGTTTGTTTTGTTTGAATCTGAGAGGAGACCGGGGCCCAGTGATGATGATGTTTTATGATTATTGTCGGCAAGGTATGAAGTAATACTACATAAGAATTGAAGCACGTATAGTTTTTACCCCTATCCCTATTTACCTACACATCAAACATGGAAATCAATAAATAATATATAAATAAAAAATGGAACAGAACTTGTATGAAATATACTGTCGAATTAAACTAAATCTGAGTCGGTGAAATATGCCATAATAAATATACTTATCCCATATTTTGGAATAGACAACCTTAATATACGTTTAGTTTTTTTTTTATATTAAATAATTACAAATAAAAGATCCTTAAGAAATCTTTTTGTAGCAAAGCCAGTAACAGTCAAACAAAATCACCGCTACGCAAAAAGGTAAGACGATCCAGATAATCTTTGAAACATTGCTTTTCAACGACCGATCTATTGCTCAACACGATTAATAAATATTTCTGTAATTGTAATATGGATCAGTCTTGATAATAAACCAATTACTTTATCCCGAAAGGAAGACATATATTAAAAATGTACGTCAGAAGCGAAATCGGCGAAGATCCCAGCTAGAACGAAGATAAAATGACCTAATTTGGCAATCCCTCTCGAGAATTCATTTTCCTTTTTATCGAAGTCGATAGAACCCTCAGAATGACGCCTTCCTAGTTGAATGTAATTTTCGAAATTCCGAAACTCGAGCGGTTTGAAAACGAACCACTTTTCTTTGAACGGGGAAAATAATTATTAGCGGTTATCTTAAGTACAGAGGTAGACAATGGAGAGAAAAGATTTTATTATGGTGCTCAAAAACGATGAGATAGACTTTGGAGTTATTTTTGTACACAGCCTTAACGGGGTATTACTCGTAAAATTTTGGTGTCGTTTGGGAGCAGAGAAAATAAAATAAAGTTATGACAAATAAAATTTCATGAAAAAACTCTTTGATAAACGAGAAGATCTACATGTAGGTGGTGTTTTTACACTGCACGTCATAATGTTGTCAAAATTAACGATGATGCTATGGTAAATACCAATTTTATTTTGGTGTGATACATACAAAATTGTATTGGTCACACCTCTAATGCCTCTAACCCTTCGGGGAATACAGGTGTGATGTTGTAATCATGTAATATGTACTTATATACATTTACCTTATGTACATTTTCATTTTTCTCACAATGTATTAATTACAAAAAATATAACAGATTGCACATTAATATATAATTATAAATACACTTTGTATTGATTTATTATTGAACTAGTTTGCCTATGTGAATCTGAATACTAACTAATTATTTGTGTTTTTTAAATACAATATTAAAAATAATAAATATTTTATTCATAAATAAATCTGCGCCATCTACTAGTACGCCACGTCTGTTTAACTAAAATCTAACCTGTTGACGGAGACGACACAGACGTATTCTCTTCCTTGAGCTGTCATATTTATCAGTAATTTGGGGTTAAAAGTAAACATACCGAAAGAATTGCCCTCTTAAAGTGTTCTGTATACTTATATAAAGATGAAGTACTGGGAACAGATTTCTTGTCTTTATTGAACAAAGTGTATTTACACTGCATTCCTAAAAGCAAAAGAATACCTTTCGAAAATCACTATGCAAGAAAGTCATCAACGTAAGCACGTACTAAGATTGCATGCGCACCACACAATGTGGACAAGCCAGCACCGGTCAGGGGTCACCGACCTCCCCCCGCACTAATCCTCCGCTACCCCACTCCCCTAAGAGTTCTGCTAATGACATTTGCGAGGTTTCAAAGCTATACTCGTACATACCATCACGGCTTGTGATTAAGTGCCTTTTTCTTTCTATTACGACACCCTGCATGTACAGTGAATTCTTGAAAGTTTTAATCGCATGACACCTTCTAGTTTTTCATTATCTAAGTACTTATTGGATTAATCTTTCTACACATCATATCGGCATGAGCTAGAGAACGGATGGACGCTACCGTGGTATAAAGATTAGTTCAGAATTTTATAGCGACTGTGTGGAATTATATTCATGGTGAATGTGGAGAGATGGAGGAGTAGAGAACGACCATAGAAAAGATGGATGAATCCTGTTTAGGGCTGTGATGGAAAAGCCAATGAATGGAAGATAAGAGCAAAATCCACCGACCCCAAATAAATTGAGACAAGGAGAGGTGGATGACGATGAAGATGTGGTCCATCTTAGTCGGAACTGCCAAGTTCGATCTGGATTTGTACCACTGCATTGCATTACCAAATAATATTACACGTTAAGCATTAATATGCTGACTGTTGCTTCGGTGTGAAGGGTAATGTAGTTAGAGAAATTACTAGGATGAGACTTAAAAACCTGACGTCTCAAGATGACAAACGCGCGAGTGATACCATTGGTTTTGCTGGCGTTGAAATAGACTGCGGTTGCCGCTTATCATCACGTGGCCCGTATGCCTATTTGTGATCTTATTACAAAACAAATATAGCTTAAATTGTACCTAATAACCACGAAAATATTATAATGTTATGAGTTCATGTTTTTGATCTTGCGTCAATAGCCCCATTATTTCCTCACTGAAATGGGGTTGCATTTCAGTGATTCAAGTGTCGACAATCCGCTTTAGGATTACCATTACAAACAATCATAATCCTCATTACAATTTCATCGATTACAATGCAATCATTCCATGCTGAGCTCAATTGAAAACCGTTTAATTTGCAATTGAATACGATTTTAGTAATTTCGTTTAAATTCTCTTATTTTTGATAATTTATTAAGTGTTATTGAAAGAGCCAATGATCAATGTTAATTATTAAAATTTGTGGCATTTTGTAGTATTACCAGAAATAATTATAGAGAGATTTTAATTAGATAGGCAATAATAAAGCTCTGTTAAGCAGTAGTAACTCGCTTAACCCACATTATACATATATGTGTACCCATATATATGTATATTACTTATACTGTGAAGGAAAACATCGTGAGAAAACCTGAATGCCTTAGTTATGCCAGCGTGGTGGACTGTAGCTTAATCCCTCTCATTCTGAAAGGAGAACCGTGCCCAGTAGTGGGACAATATATGGGTTGATGATGAAGTAGTCTACTGCTGTTGCCCTTTTCTGAAAGGGAATTCTTGAAGTGAATCATTTTCAAGTCTTAAAAGTCAGATTGTTGAGAGTTTATGTAGACCAATTTGAAAATCCAGAAACTGTGTGGCCTATGTTTTATACTCGGGTTTATCTTCAAAGCAGGCGAATTTACCACTAACTAAAAAAATATCTTGGATAAAAATATTACAGATGTTAAGTAAAATTACTTAGAAAGACCTTTGCGTAATATTATGATGAATGCAAAAAAAGGCAACACAAGATCGTCATAATAAATGAAAAAGTTAAACATTAGCAATGTTAATGTCTCCATCGATAATAATGGATGAACCAATAGCACTTTTATCTCCAAAAACCGAGAGAACATTTTTCTTCAACAAGGTTAAGAACAAAGAGTATTTTATCAGCCTGGTAATGCCTGGCTACACAAAACATTAACCAAGAAGTTTTACACTTCATGCGTCCTTAACAGATGGCACTTCAAGGAATAGACAGAGGTATAAAAAGAAAGACACTCGCTCGTTTTATCAGGACAAATAGTTCACAATGTTCTAGTATGTTTTCGTTATCTCTAAATGTACACATTTCTTGACATTATGAGTCCTTGATAGTGTCTGGTTGGCTTAAGTGTTACTTTACGTCGCGTCGTTCTTGCTGGACATGATGGTTTTGGAGTGATATGAATTTATGTTTCAGAGAACCTGACTTTTTTAGTTTTGGAATGAGTTTGTTTTGTTTGTCTTAATAATATCTTGTTTTTATGAAGTAGTTTCTAATGACATATTTTTATATTCCTATTAAGAATATAATAATATTATTATCAAGCATACTTTATAACAAAAGGTGTTGCTCAAAGGCTGAAAATGCAGTTATAAATTATTATTTTTATCGTATACAATACTACGAAGTAAATATTTCATGTTCAAATCAGTATTTTCTAATAATCAAAGCAGTTGTTGTGAAAAATGAAGAAGAATTGTATGGCTCACATAATTTTGTGTTTAAAAGATATATAAAAGTGGCAGTGTGCGGTTTTTACCAACACCTGTCGGAAAAAAAGAGTGAGTTCATGTATACATGTACTTTTTTTAAAGATATTTAACATCCAAATAATAGGAAACCAGGGTTAATTGTCTACGATATACGGTATACGCTAGTCTTTTGAAAACAGGGTGCAATAAACTCCCGTGAAGGCACGTCTCCCTGTTTTTATTGAAGACATAATAACCATATCGATGAACGAGCATGCTGAATCTCCACGAGCTTAGCTTACAAATAAACTTTTGACGGTATACCCCTATTTTCAATATTCATCCCACGTAATATCAGTACAACATACGTATATTTTGGCTTAAAATATTCATATTGCTTTATCCCTACATGTGAATGTTGTCACTCGTTTCTTTTTATTCTAAGGTACTTATACTATACATAGATAGGGTAGCTGGACAAATCGAATGTTTGAGAAAATCATAGGACTACTGCAAAAAATTTAGTTTACCTTATGTAAATCGTGAATAACTTATCATAATTATGAGTGTTGATTGGCTGGCTTGAGCCTTATAATATAATAATAATAATATTTTTGGGACGTTTTACACAATACCATCTAGTCCCAAACTAAGCAGAGCTTGTACTATGGGTACTAGACAATGGATACAATATATATATATATTTTGTAAATACATACTTATAATACATAGGAAACCTTATGCACAGATGTATGCAATGATTGGCTACCACGTTATGATACACCAGATTAAAAAGTTACAAATAGACACTTAGATTAGCCAATCAGCGTTAATGTTTCCAATTGTCCTAAATCAACTAGGATTTTTGCAAAATTCCTGATACTAGGCCGTAAGATTACGAATACTTTTCTTTTGAATCATCCTAAGATATTTGTTAAGATTCGATTCATCCAATCGGACAAATCGTATCGTATGTCGTATTGTATCGACGTCGTAGTATTAGTATACTACGCTATTTATTTTGTGCCCCGCGGTTTCACCCGCCCTGCTTTTTCCTTTTGGCTCAGCTTCTAATAGTCGTAGCATAATGTTAAATACCCTATAACCTTCTTCAAAAATTGGGCTATTGAATACAAAAAAAATCCAATCTGACGGGTAGTTTCAGAGATTAGCACGATCAAACAAACAAAAAGCTCTTCAGCTTGATTATATAAGTAGCGAAGTATAGATTAATTCCTTATACATAGTATGTAGTAATAGAATGTTACACGACAAAGCTAAAGTAATTAATAATTTTATTAATCTGTCATAGCCTCTCGATATCCAATAATTAACATTTTTACAACAATACTATGATTTTTACTTGTTGCCAAATGAGATTGATGAATTTAATTAACGTTCTGCATTTTTTTTTATTTAAGCTACATAAATTATAACATACCATGAGGCCTGTATTCTCGAAGCGTAAGGCAATGGTGTACCAATGTACACTCACAGTTCGCCGGTATGTTCCATGCAATAGGGGGCCTATTGCCATTAACCGGGCACAAATCGAAACCCCGAGCTGCTGATTTCATAGAAAAACCCAAAACACTGCTTGATCTGGAAATCGAACCCAGGACCTCTAGCGTAGTAGTCGCGTTAAGGACGGCTAGACTAATTTATTTATATTATAATTAATATTGAAGTGTTTCAAAAAATACACCGTGAATATGTTAGTCGTCTTACAGCTGAACGGAAACCATTATTTCAATAGGTATTATTTCTACTAGATATGGGACTAAGTCTGAAATATTGAAAAACAAAGAGAGCTATTTCTTAGAAAAAAGTTTCTCTCGACAAAATGTAGAACGTCATTTTTTTTTTGCACTTCATGGTTGATTCCATACAAGAAATTGTTGATCATGATGAGTAGAAGTATATCCTTTCGGTTGTAAGACGACAAAAAAACACGGTGTATATATTGGTACCAAAAATGGGACGCATTTTCACACATATATTCACCATAATCCATGAGATAAACACATACCGTGAATGGGGGTTATTATTACCAACTTTCCCACTCGGGTGCTGTAAATTAACACCGCGAATAAAGTTGGCCATTGTTGGTCGAAAAACGTAGTGGTTGTTAAAGTTCAAACGGTAAACTGACAACTTTATTTTTTGGCTGGGATATTTTATGGATGAAGTATTTATTTCCAAGGAATTTAGAAATTTAACATAGAATACCATCACACTCGTATTCTCCGAAGGATTAGACAGAGGTTTACTAATGTACACCCACAGTTCGCCGATATTTTTAGGATTGCCATTAATCGACCACAAATCCAATCTAAAAAAAAACAGTGATAGCCTAGTGGATTGCCAAGTCAAAGGTCTCGAGTTCGAACCCAGGGCACGCATCTCTGACTTTTCAAAATCGTGTGCGTATTACTAATTAATTATCACTAGCTTAAACGGTGAAGGAAAACATCGTGAGGAAACCTGCATGCCTTAGAGATTTTCTCGACGGTGAAGTCTGCCAATTCGTACTAGGCCAGCGTGGTGGCCTATTAGCCTATAGCCTAAGCCCTCTCATTCTGTGAGAGGAGTCCCTTGCCCAGCAGTGGGACAGTATATGGGTTGATGATGATGATGATGAAATCCATTCTCAGAGCTGCTATACTGCTCGATACGGGAACAGGACCTCCAGCGTAGCAGTCGCGCTTACGAGCACTAAGCTAATGAGGCGGTCTAGTCTAACCCTAGGTTTAGATTAACCATTTAGATTTAGATCACGAAAACTCAAAGTTGCGTGCCTTGGATTTGAAATCGAGACTTAATACTTAGACGTCCAATGGACTACTGATTCGCATAATTACGGAAAACTAAAGCGAGAAGTTCAAAACTAAAAACAGTTCGCGAATAGTTTGGTATAAATATGAGGACATCCCTATTTAGAGCGAACTAAGTCACGTACTTCCCGATCTCAACGTGTTTAATGCATTCTCTACAAAGGTGACTACCGGCCTCTGTCGCTGACAACGCTTAAATTACTTTTCTCTCGAGCAATTTTATTTGTTATACGTCAGGATTTAGATGGGAAAATGTACGTTGAACAAAAAGTAGTGGAGCGGTGTTGTTGTTATATTTTTTTGGTTCAACGCTAGTTTTCTTAGGTCCAATGATTTACGAGAAGATTTTGTTATTAGGTTTCGCACGGTAATGTTTCAAGTTTTTACTGCTTCTCATTTCTCGTGTTTGTTTAAAGGTTTTTGCTCGCAAAAATCAGTGTAGTTTCATTATAACCGGGGATCGTAGTTCATTTTTTAATGGCAACATTGTTTTTTGTGCTGTTATTTATTATTCATTGTCTTTCACTTGAGGTATTTTAGTTAATTCGTGTTTATTTTGAGAGAACACAGTAACAGACGCAATTCCGTACTAAAGAACATTGAAGGTAACGAATACTTGTAGTCATGTAAGAGGCCACATAAAATGTTTTACTACTAAAATTAAATCTCGGCGAGAAAGCCAGCGATGTAACTAAGGAGGACGTTCAAACAAAGTAGAATTAAGAAGAGATTGAAGATAAAAAGATTGAAGTAGTATTTGTTGGCGAATAACTTAACATTATTTATATTTATGGAATCCAACAATATAATTGAAATAGCCGGCACTATTTCAGTACAAAAATAGATTAACCTTTACTTAAAACAATGAAAGACATACCATCACGCCTGAATTCCCCGTTGGGTTAGGCATACGATTGTCGTTAGGTAAAGGCACACTGCTGTACACTCGACTTCCCCGATATGTTTCTGTCCCATGCGGCGAACCTATTTTCATTAACAGGTCACAAATTCAAACTCCGAGCTGCTACTGAGGATTTTACAGGAAATTTCAACAACGCTTTGCTCGATACGGGAATCGAACCCACGCTTACGACAAATAGACCTATGATGCAATCTAACAAATTTAAAAATTTGTCCATCGTAAAAGATATTGATACTCATTTGCCACTTATTTAGCATAATTATGTCTGATTTAAACCCTCTAAATTAATTTCATAAAAAGAATAAATACCTATACTATATTTTACTAGATTTCAGTTTCACTAAGGTAAGGTGTCATAAGATAAAATAAACATATTTGGGAAACCACATTCTTTGACGGTAATACAAAAAAAAATTACATGACGCAAAACCATAACAGTTGCCGTCCACGCTTACTCCAACAGCTAGGCAATTTTAATTAAACAAAACATCAACGATAATTTTTCATGACATCGTTAATTGTAATATTTTTATTTATTACACAGACAGCCTCGTTAGTTAGTGGTTGCATTACTAGCGTGAAAGAAAGAAATAAAAAAATCAGCCAGTGAGCAGTAAAAAGCCAAAATGTGAGCGTCAGGTTCTTGGTTAAATATACAAAGCACACATGATATTGAGCTGAAGATCTCTACTGTATCCAAAGTCTTACAATTTATTAGACTTTATATTGAACCAAGAACCTGACACTCACTTCTTACTACATAGTCACTGTCTGATAATAGGCACTATACTTAAAGCAACTATAATTAAACTCGCTCTCTATTACATGAGACGAACTGTGGGTGTACATTAGTACACATCTACCTAACCCTTTGGAGAATAAAGGCGTGATGTAGGCGTGATTATAGATTTTGTTTGGATTATTCCTTTTCAAAACTCTCAATAACAGTTTTCAATGTCAATAGGTTCACTTATTTACCATCTGTCATCTCAGGAGGCAGCAGGATATGTCGGACTCTTCCCGACTAAAAACCGCACTCTTAAAGTCACGTCCACGGCACATGATATTCGCCTAACCCGTGATAGGTAGTCGCAGGACCTGTTCAATTGGTGAGGCATTGTCTCGCATACTAATCGAAGGAACGTGTGGCAAACTCTGCTGCCTACTGGGGCATTATCATCATCTCAACCTATATACTGTCCCACCGCTGGGCACGGGTCTCCTCTCATATTGAGAGCGATTAGGCTATAGTCCACCACGCTGGCCTAGTGCGGATTGGCAGACTTCACAAACCGTCGAAAAAAATCTCTAAGGTATGCAGGTTTATCACGATATTTTCCTTCACCGTTTAAGCGTGTGATAATTAATTATTAATACGCACATGAATTCGAAAAGTCAGATGTGCGTGTCTTGGGTTCGAACTCGATACCTTCGACTTGGCAGTCCAATAGTCATACCACTAGGCTATCACTGCTTGTTTTTGGGGCATTATGGTTGCCCCTTATTACATAGGATCTAAAACATACCGGAGAACAGCGGGTGTAAATTAAGTAAGTACCTGTATACAGGCCTGATGGTATGTTGTTAATTTACACGAGCTGTGACAGGGTTTCACATGTCCTGTTCACCGGCGCATTCATTAATTGAAACAGTATCCTCGGTCAGATCGCAAAATGGGCTTACTGTCGCAATGAACGCCCTTGGCATTATTAAACGACAACATGAAGGTACAAAAATGGATCGCGTACCAGTTTCGAGCGTTGCAGGCTCGTCGATACAAGTGTGTTGAAATAGGATAGGCATTATGGCAAACTATCGATTTAAACTCTTAACGTTAATGTAATAATTTGCGTTCAACTCTGTTATTAATGAATTTGCATATCGATAGTCAAGTAAATATCATGGACATCTTATACTTGCATCTATTGGTTACTATCCTTACTTGGGTGTAGTTTCAATCTGCGTTTGGGGTTACACAAAAAAAATGTGGCATTCATTATCAACCTTCGAGCCTTTTCCCCACTAGGTTGGAGTTAGCATCCAGTCTAACTAAATGTAGCTGAATACCAATACTTTAGATGAAGCGACTGCGATCAGACTTCTGCAACCCAATTCTTCGGCAATACCGACATCCTGAGGTTACACTGGTGTCAGGCCTTTTGACTAATTTGGCAATAGTCACTAATAGTAATTGTTCAAAGGGAAAGCCGGTAGGTATCACGTTGCATGGAACCTTCTCTGTTTGTGTGATGTCTGCCAAACCCTTGCCATACAGACATGTTTAACAATGGTCCCATTACTGAGAACTTGGATTGAGGGCTTTATAATAACTGTTATCTACAGAGTTCAGTACGAGAGCAGAATGTTTTGAAACGATAGATAGACATGTTTTCATAAATTATACGGTTTTGGATATTTCTGCGAAAATTGTTGGATGTTAATGCTGAAACGATTTTCCCTGGAAATATACCTATATCTATTGTAAACTATAAATATATCATCAGCATATATACTCTCCCACTGCTAGGCACGGGTCTGCTCTCTCGGGATTAGGTTAGTTCACCACGCTCTGGCCTAATTCGGGTTGGCAGACTTCACACGCCTTCGAGAAAATTGACATGCAGGTTTCGTCACGATGTTGTCCCTTTACCATTTAGGCGAGTAATAATTAAATATTAATACGTACAGAGGCCAGCACATCAAGCTACCACAATCTGTCAAATTTCTTTGATAGATTCTCAACTTTAAGACAATGCAATAAGGTTCATTTAATTGGGAATATTTGACAGATTTGGATAGCTTGATCTGCTGGCGTCTGTACATGAATTTTAAGCGGTACGTGTCTTGGAACTCGAGACCTTGGATTTGGCAGTCCAACGGTCATATCACTAGGCTATCACTGCTTGATTAGGCTAAAATTTAATAAACTAAATAATTATATTTGTGTATACTAATTCAATGTTTTAGAATTTTAGTAGTATGAAGCCGTATTCATGATATTGAATGCTTATGGCAGATACTGATAATTTCATGGAAAACCCAATAACAGTTCGCGACCTGGGAATCAAACCCAAAATATTTAGCGATCCTGACTAACAAGGCAGTTTAAAAAATCATGGAATGGACATAACATAACATGGACATAACTTAAGTAATTTTATTTTATTTTATAACATACCATGAAATATCAGAATGTATTATTGTTTTACAGGACAGGCCTTTTAAATAAAGACAAGCGACATCCATTAATCACCTGGTTATCTAATTGCGCGATGGTATGTAACTTTTTTGTTTAAAAAGAACTATTTTTTACGGATTTTATCGCGTTAAGTATATTGATATTATTAATTCCGATATTTTGGACCCTTTAAAGCGTCCATGGTCACAGGTAGACTGGGATTAATAATAATAATATTTTTGGGACATTTTATATAACACCATCTAGTCCCAAACTAAGCAGAGATTGTACTATGGGTACTAGACAATGGATATAATACATATATACTTTTTTTTGTAAATACATACTTATAATACATAGGAAACAACCAGACAAACACAAATACTCTTGTTTTATCCACACAAATATTTATGTCCTGTGGGAGTCGAACCCACGAACAGCAGTCTCCGAACCCTCGAACCGCTAGACCACAGAGGTCGTCGTATAATATCCGTAAAAAAGTAGTTTTATTTCAATGTATGCGTAATTGTCAGAAATTAATATTTTCTGTTTAAGTTATGTTATGTAGGGCTCTCCAGCCTGGTGGCCAGCATACCTACTAAAACCGCCACCACTAGCACCTTCCGCATATTGATGGGATCACGGGAATCGCTCTCGCATGATCCGCGATCCCACCGCGGACGTCCGTTGACAGACCATACCATAACATAAAACAAATGATGACGTCTTATGAACAGATGTAAGATGTTCGTATATTCGTTCCATTTTTAAAACCATTTCGGAGATTTTCCTAAAAATTGCTAAAATTTTCACACTAAGCGCAGTTTGTTTGCCGTCCGGTTAGCTCCGAGTTTGTCTGGGTACTCGTGTGCTTTGTCAGTAGGAAAACAATTCCAGACCACATGCTGCATTATTCCAAACATGACTAATGTGAACAGGCCAAATAAAAACTTACTCTAAAGTGTATTACGTATAATTTAATAAAAATATTTTGGATTAGATGAAACAGTGGATTACTGCATGCATACCGCTGCTGCGAAATTTGCTCGACATGAGAATCGAACCCAGGACCTCACGCTCAGCAGTTACGATTGTCACCATAACCTAGACCAATGGCCTCATTGGCACTAATAAGTATTTTGTTTTTGCAATTAATATGCTATTAAAAAACTGCTAATATGTGCAGCTCATTGTCTATGAACGCCATTGTAACCTATTTACCTCAATTAACTCACACCTAACATGGCATTGTAAGCAGATAATACACTATAAATTATTTGTCTGTCTTTCGTTTCAACACATAATATCCATGCAAATACATATTGTTTTATAACTCGTTATCTCCCTAACAAATAAACACCTTATTAAAATTCAACTGAACACACTTATGTCAATAAAGTTGATTGCACACTCCACGCTATATATGGACATCAGTCAACAATGCACGAAATTCTTTGTCGCAAATGACGCGGTGCGGTTCGACGGTTTAATGTGACCACAACTTAACCACAACGAATTGCCACCAGCGCAGGGCTGGCAGAAGCTTAATTGAGCTGTATTGCACTAGCGATACAGGGTTGCCTCTAAATAGCGCAGTTAAACGTTTAACAGGGACACTTTATTCCGGGTTTTTCGTTGCTAATAGCGTTGTAGAATAAAACTTTGAAATAAAATTCAGTGTTCTAAGAAATTGAACATGCTTAGAATTTTTTTACGCTCGGACCCTACATTGGGTTTAACGTAACGACTGTAAAATTTACAACTATTTACTTCGGGATTTAACTATTACTTTAAACCAAATGTATTTGTTTATAATTGAGGTTTCATAAATTTCCCAATGTAACACCCGCTGGGTAGTTGCAAGAATAGACTTCACTCATAATCTAAGTCTTTATTTCACTAAAGTCTCAGCTTTAAATCGCAAGACTACATTCACGAGAATAACGAGAGCTCACGACCTCAGTACTCTCTCAAAATTCTTCCTTCAAATATCGAATAAACCTCTTTATTTACGATCCACGTTATGAGAATCTCATACCTACACCAGAATGGTTATTAAAAAGTTATTCATGAAAACGGTCCCATGTCACTTGTATAAAATAAAATGTATTGTATTGCGGTAATATTATATAATCCATGGAAACGAAATTTACACTCACGACCACAAAAATGTATGACATGCGTTTAATATCTTTAAGCCTAAGGCTGGATAAAGAGCTCTTAGGTGTGATTTGATTACAACGCAGCCAAAACATATTCGGTAAGCATTTTCGGAACCGATTTAAGAATATTGCTTCGTTCCTTGTTTGATGAGATTAATAATAATACAAGGAGATGGTGATGAGAGAAACGATGCTTATTTTATATAAAGGTTTGTGTGATAATATAAGCGGCTTTATCATGATAAGATAAATTTTATTATATATTGGATGTGTGTAAAAGAGTTTTCATTTAGATTATAAATACGTTATACATCTTAACGTCGAATATTCTTAAACTGACTTCCATAAGCTTTCTTTCCTTCTTTCCTTGCTTTCTTCTTAAGACTGTTTTATTTTATAGCTACTTATAAATATTCAAAGTTAAAATTATATAATTAAAAAAAATTTAGCTGTTAGCAAATTTTTTTTAAAATTAGTACCTACTATTTCTGTGAGCCGTATTCCTAAAATTTTATTTTTATTATGACTAGATATCTGAGCTCATGCTGCAGAGTGTTCATTTGGAGTGGCTTGAACTGCCTCTGTTCATGTCTGCGCATGTTCTGCCGCTAAATAATAATCTGCTAACTTTATTGAATTCCGGTTTGAAGGGAAATGTAGCCAGTCAAATTACTGAGCATGAAGAAGATTTAGCAACTGAGGTCTCAAGACCACTGCGGAACGTATGCTTTTGTCATCATAATATCACAATAAAAAAGGAAACCTATGAATATTCAATTTCAACAGTCGAAACAAATGTATAATAAGATGCATAACATCAAACAGTAGAAACCCATTAAAACATGCTACCACTTCCTGCTACCATTCAAAGAGACGTTCTAACCATGCACCAATCACAGAGGTCGTGATGTGGTGCGCTCGTGACGCACGCACCCGCTCACATGGAGCTAAGCCAAGGTCACGGCTCGTCTGCACACGAGGCCATTACTTCACTACCTGCACATCCATTTAAATGACAACATCAGAAGGTAATTCTGGTACTTCAAATTGTTTAAAAATATAATTTCGGCCAAATTTCAGTGTCATTTAATGTCACCTTTAGGTCAATTTACCATCTCAATTCAATCTAACTTGTTCGGGTTTGACGTTAAGTAGAATACTCTTTGACATTTTGAGAGATTAAATTGAAATTATATTTTTTGGTATTAGAAAATTATATTGACGTCTAGAACGAAATTATATTTTGAAAATTTTTTAGGTCTTACTCCAATAAAGATTGTCAATTCTAGAATTACACATTTATCAATTCCTCTGAATTCAATTAATATTATGATCCATTCGTTTATCCTATTTTTAGCTCATCATCAGCATCAACCTCAAGCATCAGCTGCTCCTTGGCAACTATCTAATATTCAATTATAAAAATTATGATCCTTTAAATGCGACCTTTATAAGCCTGTTGTAGCCGGCACTTCTCATTTCTTAATTATGTATTGCTACTGTATGTAGGGTTCCTAAAGAAATTTACTAATTTGATGCCGACCATAGGTACACAGGCCAAGTTGGTAAATAAAATATTTCTTCAATATGTTAGTTTCCGTTTTTCTATGCTTGTTAGTGGTTTTTAGATTCTCAAATGGAAGAGACTCGTCTTAAGTAGACTGCACGGCTAAAACGGCTCAGTAACGATCGTTGAGAATGGCATGAGTCCCGTTGCCGTGACTGACATAAAATATAAGGCTAGGAAAGGGAATTGTGGTTTTTAGTTGGCAAAAGTCCGACATACCCTGATAGCTCCTACGAGAGCAGACAAGCCATGGGGATTTTTCGTTAGTACTTAAAACATGGTTAAATAGTTAAAGCTTTAATTTAATCATAATATAAATTATGATTCACATTAGAAAATTGTATGACTCAATTCCAAAGAAATTACTCAATGTGATTTTTTTAGCCCTGATCCATTTTTAAAAGCGTACATCTTATAGCGTATAAGTCTAAATTTAAAAATAAGACCCACGTACCTACCGTTACCATAAAACAAAACCTTATTGGTATAGCCACTAACTAGGTGTTGTCCCAGAAAAAAACATGGCATTCATTCACTTAATTTACAATAGCGTTCATATCTTTATCTTACCTCCGATCAGAGGCGTGAAGGTTATGTTAAGTAAATTACCTAAAATTTGATTAGTTGAGTCATATGTAATTACGAGATTAGACGGCGTAACTTGAATATGAATAACTAAGAATTATGAGTTAATTTGAAGATTCTTAATCAAATGGATCATATTTTGAATCACATGCAAAATATTAATGATTTAAGTAATATAAATTTATGACATATTTGATATCTCTACGGATACTTCATCGATAGTCTTAGACCTTAAGATTATTTATTTATATTAAATTTATAATAAAATATTACTTATCATACAAAAATACTATAAAAGTATTTCGGCAGTATCTACCTAATTATCCGATTAAAATGTTTATAGTAAATTTTTAAATTTCAAAAAGTTTTCTTAATGTGAGTAGCAGGTTTTACTTTAAATTTTTATAACGAAATTAGCTACTGATTGTCTTAAAACAAGTTTTAAACAAGAAAGGCAGACACTAAGAGCCCCTAAATAGCACTTCCACGTTTTAAAACATTTCAGAATGGCTCTAGTCTGAGATGCTTTAAAACATCTAGCTCAAGAACAAAAGAACATCTTAGACTGAGCTTAAAAATATTTTTACCCAGAAGACAAGTTATTTCACATTAGTAAACTTTCTCAAATTACGTTTTGAAATATTAAAAGAGATAATGGTTAAGTCATACTAAGTGTGAAATTCTTAGAGATAAATTGAGAATTGAGAAAAACTAGAATATAAAAACTTGAGAGGTGTCAAGGGACACCCGGATGGAACGAAGTTCCTTTCATTAAAATTTAATAATTAAAAATAAAAAAACCTGTATACACTCAACAATTCACAACGCGCGAAATATATAACAAATACCGCGCGTCATTCACTCAATAATATTTGAATGCTTGTCAACAATATTTGAATTTCGAAAAAAGTGTCGTGACAACTTTTCGTACGAATTTTTTCCGTCTAGCCCCCTTTCACAACGCGCGATAAGGAACTTCGTTCCAATAAATAATTATATCATTGCGTTTTAAATTATTTGTCACCCTTATATATTACCCTTAAAAACTATATTGCCATATCTGAAGTTGATTAAACTTTAATCTTTTATTCAATGTGTGTGTCAACAATCAAACATGTATATTGAAAATATTTTCATGGCAGATTTTTCTGGAGAAATTAGAATTTATTTATACTTGAATTCATTCATCAGTCGACCATTAAATTGTTTACCATCCTTTGTCGTTTGCATGTCACACAACAAAAAGGTCTACTTTTGCTTACAAGACCGGTATTTTCATAAAGGATAATAAGACATTGTGTCAACAAATATTCATTTTCATGGACATCAAAACCCAGCTCCCTAATATGTAATATCAAAAGAATCACAATAAGGAAACACACGGGTTTCATTAACTAGCAATGAATATCTCCGTCATAATTTACGACCGCACGTAATCCTTGGAGGAATACCTAAAACTTTGTATCTCAGTACATAATAATAATGATGTATATATATAATATATATCACGATCGTCTGTTGCAAGTTAAATGTCCATAGTTACCGCCACTATTGAGAATAGTACCCCAGGGACCTATATTGGGACCAAAACGACATTTCACCGAGGCTTTTTGTATAAAAACAAGCAATAAATATGGCTTTTCCGAATCCATTGACGGTTTTATATTCATTGCGGATGTGATTAAGCGATTCGATGTCAAATTTGGCTTTCATAAATTTACATTTAAAATTAGTATACGAATCACGTTTGCCTATCATCAAGGTTTATTTGAGCTTCGTTGTATTATTAAGACACATTAAGATACAAGTTTGAGTAGCCGTTATTCTCCGAATAAATTTAAAACTGTATCAGAATTTGTATGACCTTATCTTATCTTTTTTTATCTTAGGAACTTATGTCTGATTTGGTGAAATATGTCATTAATAATTTTTATAAGATTCCTTTTCAATGACTTGACAAATTACTTTTTACTTTTCTTAATTAACAATGCAATAATGCTCCGTTGTTTTTAATTTATTTTTTATCGCCACTTTTTTATCAGTTCCTGTCCGGAAACGTTGTACACATTTAAATATCTTTCGCAACCAATTATAACGAAATTGAAATTTTATACATTTTTTTTTCATCTGTATATTCAATATCCACTAATCCAGAAACAGTACCTATGTGTTAAGATACTCAGCGGTATACAGAGCAATCAGTTCAGTAGAGCAAGCTGGCCACAAACGGTCCCAGTGCGAACCGTTGCAGTAACTACTGTCGGTTGGCGTTCACAACGCGATTAGCAGTTAAACGCGTCTGTAGTACCGGTGCTTGCGACATGTACAACTTTTATGGCACCACTCTATCATGATCTTCCATTTCTTTTAAGCTGCAAAGTTGAAAAGCTGCGTGATATCTGGTCACGTAAAACATTAAGAATAATCAGAAGCGTCAGACGGCCTTGAGGTAATTTCATAGATTGCTCCAGTATTAAACCGTTTGATAACAGTGAATAGGATTTTGATTTCATATTTTATCGTAATTTTATTTAGGATTTTTATTTAGGTGTACCGATGACCGATTGTAGGTCATTCTTACTTACCTACATGATTTTGAAAACAAATTTAAATACACTCATAATAATAATTCATCACTAAATACAAATATCGAATCTTATTGGCGTACGTAAAATATTTCATACGAATAATATTCGTCGTATAAATGATGATAGATGGCGCGTGTACAAGCATACATTAGCTTATCAAAACTAAAATCATGAAACAAAATTCCGATGTAATAAAACAGTCGGTGCGGTAGTAATGGAATAAGCACTGGCATCCTGCAGGGGGCGACGACCTTGTCGTGTATCAGACATGTGATTGAGTACATGTTTATCTTCACGCACTTCGCCAATATGGAGTCGATAGACTTCAAGTAGCGTTGACGTCAGAAACATAACTGTCAACCTAAGGGCAGTTAGATGAAAATGTAATTGGGTGCGTCAGATTTTGTATATATTGATGGCTAAGTCATAATATGAGTTCGCTTCGTATTTAAAAGTATGTACAATTTAAGGCTATGACGTTGTTTTTAACAAAACAAATAATTTTCAGATTATGACATGGAAAAAAACAGATTAAAACGAAAACTGCCCGTTATTATGAAATATTTATTATGGTAAACTAAATGAGAAATGTTATGTCGTTCATCTAAGGAATAATCAATCAAAGACAAAGATTTATGTTTTACAAATTAATGCTTTTAGTTATTACTTACATTTTTGACAGCATGTTTGTTAATTACTATTACGTATAGAATTAATTTTATTTCTTATTTTGCTTTAATGTTTCCAAATCTTTTATCAAAACAAGCACAATTAATTATGATTTAACTTGACAGACACATTGTGAACTTTATAACCTTAATTTGATACAGAATGGATAATTAGATGTATTTTCATTAATTCCTCTTGTAATTATGACGTATGCTATAATGCTTATCACATTTAACTTTCTGCACTATCA
Source organism: Acronicta alni (assembly GCA_964056405.1). Taxonomy (NCBI): domain Eukaryota; kingdom Metazoa; phylum Arthropoda; class Insecta; order Lepidoptera; family Noctuidae; genus Acronicta; species Acronicta alni. Next base: position 5,152,190 of record OZ043927.1, on the reverse strand, counting down.
GCATAAAAAGGTTAGAGACTGGATTTAATTAATTAAATTGACTAATTTGGACAGGCAATATAATTATGACTAACCCTGTTTCCATCCTTTAGTGATAAACATATCGAAATTGTTATGATCAATCCATAGATTGGATACATAAGGGTCAGTAATTGAAAATCTTTGGTACATGATTGGATAGTTCCATTAATTTTATCAGCAATCTCAATCGAAGGGTCACTATTATCGGCCTTAAGGGTCAGCATTATTACCTAGTAGGTAAAGATTGTAGAGATTTCAGATTCAGACCCGTTCCTCTCAAAATCAGTGCTGGGTCAATTAGATAAATACTTAATCAATCTGAGTTCATTTACCAAATTTGGATTAGTGAAAGCACAAGAGATATAATCTATAGAATTGATTAAGTATAAAAAAGTTAATGCTTCAATTATAATGTTACTACTTCTAAAACTCACCTTTATTAAATAGTCACTCCAAGGAATCAAATCTGTAAACAAAAGATTGATTTTGTTAATTAAACTATAAAAAATCCAAAAACTAGCGCATTAGATTTAAAAGACATACTTATAAAGATGAAAGAAGAAGTTGAAGGCAGAAGAAGTTACAAGAATGATTAAATAAATAATGTTTGACTCTGATACTTTTTCGTCAATTTGTCAAACTAACATACATAGATGAGTAGTCGAAAAGTACATGGTGCGCCAACACCAAATAAGTTTGGGCAAGAGAATGATGAAAATGATGGAGATGATGTCAAGCCAACACTAACTTTCTGAATTAACATCATTAACATGGATATAATATAATTATCTTAGAGCGTGTCGCAAACAAATTAATGTCAAACAAAATGGCAACAAGCCATTAGCCTATTACGTCATGGTCGAAAATCAAAGAAGCATCTCGTAAGACCCTCGACGTATACAACTCGTTTTAGAGTCGTACCTAGTTTGCTAGGAGATCGGTCGGGTCTCAAGAGTCCTCGCCGTCCCTCGTTACGCCAGGGCCCATTAGACCAGGGGCGCAAACCGCGCCGCGATTTTAGTTTCCGACCCAACGCGCCCCGAAGCTCTTATATCCGTACATATCCGCCTATATCCGCCCCTTAATAAGGGAGTCGGCGCCTAATTGACTTAACATTGGATTAATAACGGTTTAGGACTGAAATATGTTTACCAATGAATATTCTGTGGGCTCGTTTTTAGATTGGAAGGATTTATATTGAAATTGATTTACTTTTCACAAATTGGAGCAGTAATGGACACAGTTACATGTGAAGCTAATTATTTTTAAACTTATCAGATATTAAAAGAAGAAATCCTGCAACTTAATGGCGCTTTCCACATTTTCTACAAGAGTATTCATCCCTCGTAAAGCATTCTAAATTCACAATTCAAATGAATTAATTCAACTGAGGAACAAGATTGAGAGTCCCGACCAAAACCGCTCATTAAATAAACCTTTGGATATAAGAAACTTTCGAGCAAACTCGGGGTGTTCAACACTTAGTTTTTAATTGATCGCCAGTCATTGAATAGCAGAGCAAGTTTGCGACGGCGAGGACACGTCGGCGGAACTGTAATAAAAGGCTTTCGAGATTCACCTGGAGTTAGGAGCCGTCGTTAAATCGGTCCATACAACTTTGCCATGTAAGAGGTGTGTAGGTTGACGACTTTGTGTTTATCTACCTTTTTTCCTTATTCTGCTTCTTTTCATCGGAAGTAATATGTGAATTCTAAAAGTATTGCGTTGGGTGTTCCGCATTGCGTCTTGTTCATAATACAAGTATGTGTCGAAAACGCATTACGTTAAAGATTTCATTTTGTTACAGATCACGTTGTTTACGCTTTTGAAATTAAAATGTAATGTTATCTAATCGTACATGGCTACATCCTGGAATGTAACAAATGAGCTGTCGTTTTTAATATACCGCTATAGTGCTTTGTTTAAATTATTACGACAACCCGACATTAATTTGTAATAGTATAAATACAATACTATTACTACTTGACACAGGTGTACAGTACATGAACTGTAAATGCATAAAAATTATAATATTTCTTTTGTTTTGATAAAAATAACAATGAGTACATAGTACATACAAGTTCAATAAAATGTTAATGTTGGTTTTCCAAAAATAAATTATGAAGTTAAAACATTCCAAAGACTAAGAAAGGCCGAAATTATTTTAAGGTGTTACTTAAAATAATTTCGGATTTACGTTTACGTTTTATACAGAATAAACAGTCACATTTTCATCTCAGATCGATATATTTTGTTCGGTTTTAGATGATTTTTTTATACCACTAAGGTGGCAAATAAGCATATCACATATACTTGATCACTAATTAATTAAATTTCTTCGGCGAAATGTGAAGTAAATGTACGGATGTAAAATATGTCATCTTTTTTTCTGTGCTGTTTCTTTTTCACAATATTTATTTGACATAGCTATGGTGGATATTTGGAGAGCTTCCACGTTCCAGTGTCGTTGACTTGATAGGTATGCCTATCTTGTCGATAAAACGAAACATGGCATTTGCGTTTTTAAATATTGTGTTCCAAAATAATTTTGTTTATTTACATTTGATTTGAATTGCGCGTTATTAAAACGTTTTTCTTTTGAATATTTTTTCATCCCATTTTGTTAAGGCCGCGAGCGCCGTACCCTAGATTTCTGTTTCAGACATTAATGGACTCTTTTAATAAAAAAATATATTTATTTTAGGTAAAATTTGGCTGAAGTGAGCAAAGGATGTAGAATTGTGGGGTCTAAAAAGGCCAAATTGGACAATACCTCTGAAATCAATTCATAATTTAGGATTCCTAGCAGACCTTTAGCAATCCCTACTAATATTTTAAATGTAAAACTAGCTCTGTCTGTCTATTATGCCTTCACGCCTAAACCGCTGAACCGATTTTGATGAAATTTGGTACAGATATAAGTCAGACGTCGGAGAAGGACATAAGTTTCATTTTGTCTCAAAAATTCTTTGTTATGTCCGTGAAACTGCTGGCAACAACTAGTATTCTATATGTTGTTACGATTATTCAAAATCGCCATTTTTTCTCTTAGGCACTTTAAAGTTTGCAGTAGTTTAAAACACAAAAAAAGTCGTAACTTTGGGTGCACGGCAACACATCGTCAAGTTTTACATAATTATTTTGCCATTTCCCTTCAGTTATTTTTTCTTTATAAATATTGTAATGCCATTTGGCTATGTATGGCGTACTGTGTCTCAATCATACGTTCTCTCTAAGCACCATGTAACCTGTCGGCGTGTCATATTAGCTAGTTTATGATGGTAATGCTAATAAGAACATTGGACAATCGACCGTGTATGCATATGCAATATGAAATGGCTATTCGGTAATGTTGGGTAATACAGTCTAAGTGTATTATGAATGCACCTTTATCAATAGCTTTAGTTAAAGTTTTATAAAACTAGCGAAGTATTTTTTTTTTTTTAATATTGGATCTATGGGACTGCCAAGTTTTAAGCTGAAATTCAAGGCATGCACCTCAGATTTTTCGAAATGTTCTATATTAATACAAGTATTGACTTGTATTAATATAGATCGTAGAGCCGTAATTGTACGGCATATATGAAAATAAAAGATCGTCACTTGAGAACAGCTCAACCGATTCTTGTTTTTTTTATGTATTTGTAATTATCAGGACATAGTTTACATGAAAGAAAAATTTGATACCGGGCTCCAACCACTAGTTTGTAATAATTATGTATATCTTCCAAGAACATGAAGTGCTGTAGAGATTTTCTCGGCGTATGAAATCTGTCAAGCGGTAGACGACCGTGATGAAATATAGTCTCCCCGCTCTCTTTCTGAGAGGAGACCAGTGCCCAGCAACACAGAAAATGCTTTAATGACCATGATGTCAGCAAAAATTTTACTAACATTTAAACTTTTGGAAGGAATTCTCTTAATTATAGTGGAAAATGTATCAAAACTCGTTGTTTGGTTTAGAAGAAGGAACAGATAGACGCGGACAGCGTCTTTTTTTATAGAGAGGTAGAGAACCGTAAAGAAAATTTGGCCAAATTGGCCAAATTATATTTTAATTTGGTAATCGAGCTTCTTATTTACTAAAACCATTCTAAGATTTAAAAATAAAATAAATTAAAATATATGTCTTTGTGTAAAATCAAATTGAATTCGAAAGCCCGGAGTAAAACTTATGTACTTAAGAAAATTTCGCGTTCCCCTGAGAAATCAATATAACCGCTAGGCTGAAAGCAATCAGGGTGGCAGGTATAGGAACAATTTTTATTTTATCATTTGTTTACTTTTCACCCGCCAAAATGAAAGAAAAGTCATAATTATTATGATGTACTGTAAGAATTGTAGGTATGGAATTTTACACAGCACCATCTCAAACTAAGCAGAGCTTGTACTATGGGTACCTACAAGACAATTAATATAATACTTATTTACTTTTTTTTAAATAGATAAACCCAATAAAACCTGGCTCGACTTGGAAATGCACCTTAGGACCACTTGCGGATACTTGTGCACTTACGGCCACTAAACTAATGGATCAGTCATGAGTAGCAGCACCAGTAATGAACCAGAAAAGAAAAAACGTTTTATGATAGCTCGGTTTACAGCACAAAACACCGTTCCTTAACCTGTATTCACAGATGTTGGTTTAGTGAGAAACACACACTGAATTGCTGAATTGCAAATGCATTAAACGTTGAAAGATCTTGTGTTGTTTTAGCTAATGGCGTCGAACTTCGAGAAATTTAATTGTGTTTCCTTTAGAGATTTAACGTCAAGTGGGTAGCTACTTAATGTTAAGCACTTTGATTGGTTGATTGTAATTTGTTAAAAAAAGTGATAATGGTGGCAGTCTTATGCAGCAGTTTGCTAAATAAAAATCACCCCTATTTCCCACCCTTAGGGTACGGTTTTTTTCCCAAATTTATTTATTTGGGACCAACTTTGAGGTAAGCCCTATCCAATAATAGAATAATTATCAAAATCAGACCACTCTGTAAAAAGTTATGCGTGGTCATACATAAAAAAAATATACGCGTCGACTTGAAAACCTCCGTTTTTTTTTCGTCGGTTCAAAATAATTTAGGATAGTACATTAACCACTAAAGTTACTTAAGTACTTATTTCTGTCAAACCATCACCTGTATTCCTCGAAAAGTTAGGCAGAGGAGTAGTTCTATACACCCATAATTCACCAGTATTTTTAGGTCCAATATAAAAGGGTGTTTGCGAGCCTATTGCCATTAACCGGGTACAAAACCAAACTGTATAAAAGTAAATGGGCTTTATTATGAAGAATTAAATCCCCCTTTGTTTCGCTACAAAAAGGGATGGTACAATTCGTGTGTATAGCTCCATCTCTCTCTCTCTCTCACACTGAAACAATAATGCCTTTATTGAAATCGATTAATCACAATTGGTGCGAGAGAATCTTGAATATAATCCGTTTTTTTTTATTCTACTAAGTTGGCAAACAAGCATACGGCCCACCTGATGGTAGGCGGTTACCGTAGCCTGTAGACGCTTGCAACACCAGGAGTATCACTTGCGCGTTGCCGACCCTGTATTGAAAGGGGAATTTGGGGTTGATTTTTGGTAAAATCGAAATACAAGCTAATCACTTAGATTAAGTCCCTTGGCCTTTGTCCAGTAGTGAATTACTATGAAATTTTAATACACTACTAACCTATATAGTAAACTATTCTAAAAGGTGAAGGTCGTGATTCACACACTAAAAATAAATTGTAAATGCGAGTGATATCCAAAGCGATAGGTCAAGTTGAACAAGATAATTAGCAATTGTTTAAATATCTGCTAGGATGGTGCAGTTATCATAACTATAATAAATATAACTGCCTCATTAGCTTAGTAGTCGTAAGCATAATTGATATCTACACAAGAGGTCCTGTGTTTTTCTATGAAATACTCAGTACAGCTCGGGTTACTATTTTAGTTAGTAGTGTAGTTAGTAGGTTAGTTTGTGCCCCATTAATGGTTATGGGCTCGCCCCCTACTACATATGACCGAAACATACCAGCAAACTGTGAGTGTATTTGTACGCATGTAGGGTTAGGAAGATTCCTAACCCTTCCGGGACAACAGATGTGATGATATATGTTTTAAGGCAGTGATAACGTAGTGACGACCTTGAATTGCTAAGACATAGATGTAAATTTCAAACTTAAGGCTAATTCATCTAGTCTTAGGATTTGATTTTGGTGAAATCAGTTGTCCATCACCTCCGATTAAATCAGTATCTGAATACTGCCACGTTTCTCGCAACTTTCTCAATCTCGTGGAAACCCAAAATACTTTTTGAACGTGTGCTCCAACCCAATATTATTATTACTTAATAATATTATAATAATATTTAATATTTTTGGGACAATTTACACAACACCATCTAGTCCCAAACTGAGCAGAGCTTGTACTATGGGTACTAGACAATGGATATAATACTTATATACATTTTTTTTTTGTAAATACATACTTATAATACATAAGAAACACCCAGACCAACACAAATACTCATGTTTTATCCACACAAATATTTGTGTCTTGTGGGAATCGAACCCACAACCCTATGATCAGCAGTCCGGCACTCGAACCGCTAGACCACAGAAGTCGTCAGTAATAAATAGTAATAATACTATTTACTATCCCATAGGATTTAGAGTTTCTGAGAATTTCAGATAAGTGAGTCTATAAGTTACTCTGTAAAACATTATACACGAGAGGTATTATATTTTTGAGTTATCAACATAGACCTCTTGGCAGAAACTTGATACAATATTGTATAAGTACATGTAACATCATTGACATCGCAACATTGAACGAAAAACAAATAAAAAATTCACAGTCTTAACCCACAAAATTCTTGCGAATACATATTAACCCTAATAGGATTCAACGACATGTTCTTTGTGGGTCAAATAACCTTCCCTTTTGAATTTCGATGTAACAACTTGCAGCCTCCCGGTTTTATCGTTATTGACATTGAGAACTCTCAATTTGATAAGGGACCAAATGTGTAATAACTGCGCAGAGACCTGCCAAAACAGTTCACAAACTTTGTAGTACATGACCTAACCTATGTTCTACCTTTCAAAATAAATCGAATACAGTAACAACTGTTCAACAAACTGATACCTACCTACGTGGCCTCACGACAGCGCCATTAATTGAAGTCGATTTCCCTCAGAACTATCCCCCCTCTTCCCCCTACTTCCAGTAAGTCGTAACATCCCGTAATATTTAGGTCACCACGATACACACGTCCGTACTGGGGCACATTTTTTAAATTGAAATAAAAGAGAGATTCATTTGCGCTCCAATTCCCCAAAAGTATTAAGGTAGTGGGCAAGAATATTCTGCTTGATTTTAATGAGAGAAATTTTATTATTCTTTCTTATTGCAATGTACGAGATTTTCATTAGGCATGTTTTGATAAGGTATAGAATTAATGTATTTAATTTCACGATAAGATAATCTTCTACGTTATGAGTAAAATTCTTTTTAAAACTGGGTTTAATACAAAGCGATATCTTCAGCAGTCTTATTAGAAAACGATGGACAGTATAACGACTTTGTTCACTTAAAATTATTACGTCTAAAGAGAGAGAAGGCAAATAGTTAATCCATCTACGTCTTTCACTTTTAGACCAACGGCTTAGCTAGAAAGTCTAAGTACTTCCATTACACAATGAAGACGAGGATTTTTATTTTCTTTTGACTATTATTAAAGACAAGCCAGTACTTAGAAGTCTAGGCAGTTGTATAATGCTATAGGCTCTACACTGACGAATCAGTCTATGAGTCAGATCAAACTTTTCTCTTTACAGTGAATATAAATTACATAACCTACGACGCTTTTATTTACCGAACAGTAAGGCAGAGGTGTAGTAAAAGACATCCACAGCTCGCTGGTATATTTAGGTCCTATGTAATAGGGAGCGACCCTATTAACCGGGCACAAATCCGAACTGTAACCTGCTACTTAGAATTTTATAGAAAAACCCAATAACCCTTTGCTTAAGTCACGCTTATGACCACTAGACTAATGAAGCAGTCAATATGAGTATAAAACATTATAATTAATCATCGAGCCTGTAACACCGAGCTGCGCTCAAAAACTGGCATCTCTGATGTAAGTAGAAAGATCGCTGGATTGAAGTGCCATTGGGCGGGTCTCGTGTCCCGGATGTACCCGGAGAGACGGACCAACATCGTAACTGAATGGTTGTCTGGAGACGGCCGTTGATGGTGAGGAAGACCCAGAAAACGCTAACGGTACGATTTGTACGTTTTCCGGACAGACTGGCCTCAGATAGCACTGAAAAGAGATCAGTGGAAGGAGATGGGGAGACTTTGTTCAGCAGTGGGATGGGTGGGAGATAGGTTAGATTATTCAATTAATCATTACTATAATGTGACTGCAAGATTGACGTAGCATTGCTGTTGCATTGGGTGTCGTGGGATTCCCACCCGAGGTAAATTATCTTTGTTTGATCTACAGATAAGTATTTGTTTTCTAGTGTGAGTGTATGTTATATCCCTTAATTATTATGTCAGTATGACACAGAGTTACGATAATACAATACACTACAATATCTCTATTGCACTCCATATGTCATATTTGCTCCAACTGCTTGGATTTAGGCCATAGTGCGTGTTTGTCATTAAAAAAACTCATCTTTAATTAGAAATAACAAATCCATTTGGTAATGGTTTTTTGATGGACACTTTTCTGGCGAAATCACCAATTATTTAGATCATTCCAAACATTAGACGGAACCCTTTCATTCAGTAACTTTTTAATTGACAAGACCGTGAAAGGGGTTTAACCACAAAACGTTATTTAGTTATGTTGAGTTTTAAAGTTCAACGTTCTAACAGAACAGTTAATATTATTCCTACTATATGAAAATCCAGAATTATTAAACAACTGAAATATTCATACGATATCCACATTGAATATCAGTGTTTTTTTTACTTTAAAATGCACGTTTAGAGCTGCTTACACACGAGAATACAGAAATTTAATGTTATAATGTTAAATAATATTTATTTCTGTAAGTAGATCTTTTAAAGACTCTTTTAAGTAATACTAGTCAGCGGCATATCCTTGCTGACGACCTCTGAGAAGAAAAGCCGAAACAAACTCAGAGAATTCTGGTTTTAAAGTCCAAACAGTAACCGTTTCCAGTGCGTATCAGATATGTGTTTTACAATGTGGGCGAATCTGAACTGGCCTTTTGAAGAAAGAACCATAGCAGTTTGAGTTGATCAGTCCTTACTGACGGCATCCATACATCATTCATAGCTTAACCACTATTTAGGGAGCTCAACGACCTGTAAAATAGCACACCATCATGCCTGTATTCCCCGAAGAGTGATGCAGAGGTGTAATGTACACTCAGAGTTTTATATTTTATTTTATTTGGGAAACAAACAGATACAATAAAGAAAAAAAAACATACAAATAAAACCAAACACAATCCAAAACAGTTTCCACCATAATTATATACAATACATTAGCGCCAAAATAGAAAAAAAAACCTAAACATTAATTTATAATTTTAGATAATTGGAGCAGGAACCAGACAGTTGTGTACAGACTTTTTAAATTTGTGAAAAGAAAGGTGAAATATATCTAAGGGGTCATTATAACTATTATTATTGTTCATGAGGTTATTATATAAACTACAGGTTCTTGTAATAAATGAGTTCTTTCCATAGTTAGTTCTTGGGGTGGGAGTATAGAATAATGTTTTTTTCTAGTTCGCATGTTTAGGTCAAATCTCCGAGTTGCTACTGAGAATTTAATATATATAATAAGGTAACACTAGAGTATTTACTAGCCATAGTAAATACAATATTTAACAGTTTTGCCTGCAGTTTCAGTCACATCTCAAAAGACCTTTTGAGACAAAAGTTAGCCTATGTACTTCTCCAAGGTCTAATCTATCTCTGTGGTTTATTTTTCAATAACATCGGTTTAGTGGTTTCAGTGTGAAAACGTAACAGACAGAGTTCCGTACGCCTTTAAAATATTAGTGGGGATAAAACGACTAGGACTCAAGCGGAACGGTTTAAATAAAAAAAAATGAATGAAAAATAAACCACTTGACTCGCGCTCTAATATAATATGATTTATGCTGAAAAAATCTCAGCCTGTATCATTACCATAATGAGAAATTTCTTCAATGGCAACACCCATTTATCGCTTTGAGAAATATTAGATGGGGTGACGGGAGCAGTGTTGAGAAATGAGTGGTCTTTGAAAGCATTTTTCTTGAAAGTAGCTCGAATAATGAAATAGACGAAAAGGAAATAATACACAGAATGGGTAGGGCAAAAAGTTGTAGAATAACATTTGGTATTTGAATTATTCATCGAAATTCTCTTCAGTACAAATAAAATATGATCCACTTTAAGGTGATTCATACGACCAATTCGTATTAACTTAATCACCTATCAATAATGACAAAACTAAACAGTTTCTATATTTGGGATCTCCAACAAAAGATATAAAAATGACGTGAGATAAGTTTTGCTATATAAATGGCGTTCCTTAAATGACATATATAAGGTTTCAAATAGTTAAAGCTATTCGAAGAGATGTCAACAGATTATTACTCTCAAACACACGTCGAACCTGAGTGTTTTTGACTGTCCATTTTCTGCCAAGTTATTTATCATTTATCGACCTCCTTTATCAAAAGCAAAGAGTCTCATCCGCTTTTAAGTTTTTATTAATATTGACCACACTAGATATTTCAATTAAATTGTTCAGTTACATAAAAGTTGTTATTTTTCCGTAATTTTCTATTACTATTATGATTGAGGCCTGCCCTCATGCCTCCATTTATATCGATCCTGTGCAAATTGGATCCAATTCGGATTAAAACTATGAAAATGTATTTCTGTAGTATATTTAAGTAGGTAACGGGTTAAAATCTTTAAATTCTTCAACTGACCGTACAATGATAATGTTTAAACCTACTTAATTAGTTGTTTATAAGTACACTTTATAAAAATATTCAGAGTATTTATGTATGTATATATAACAACAACAATTCAATTTCATCCCTCCACAATACTCTCAAGCGATCAGAAAGCTAAATATACATGAAATGCAAAGATAGAATATTGAAACAGAGATTTTTCTTTGAAATTTCATCAGTGATTTGCGCGGCCACCTCAGCGGCTGAAACTTCATATTCAATGGCGTCTGGGTCGAATAAATCACACTGCTACGACGTCGAGTAAGCACTTCCGTCTTTTGAAGGTGACTTTCTGAGACTGCTCGTTTCATATTTCGCTCTTATCTTTATGCTATAGATATTTCACTTGATATTGCTTTGGTGATTGATTGGTTTTCTGGGTTCTGATGATTTTGTTTTTTTTTTAATATGGCAATAAAATAACAAAGTACCTTTATGTGTATTTTAAGGACATTGTGACTTCTCTTAATAACTGTGAGAAGATTAAGCTCAGTGGTGGTGGATTTATGAAAATAATAATGTGGTTATGTGGTAATATTTTTTATACTATTATGTAAGTTAATATTTTATTCTTTGCCGTTATTAATGTACAGACGCCAGCAGGTCAAGCTATCCAAAACTGTAAAACTTTCCTAATCGAATATGAACCTTATCATTTTGTATTAAAGTTGAAAATCTATCAAAGAAATTTGACAGATTGGGGTAGCTTGATGTGCTGGCCTTTGAACCATTGTTGAGACTGAGACTGTGCAGAATGTTATTCACTGCGATCTGGACCAACCCTTGTGGTTTTTAGATAGTAAGTAAGTGAATGTTTTGTAAGAAATATTTTTATAATAATAAAAAAAATGTAAACAGTACCATTTCTTTCGTATCTTAATTTCAAATACACAAAAAAAATCAGTATGACATAAATTTCGTCAATGTAACCGCGTTATTTATAAAAATAAATATAGTACGATAAAGGTACCGTACCTTTATCGTACTATATTTACCGTACCGTAACATCAACTATTATGACATATATCATACCTATGTATAATATTTTTTACGAAAACTTGAAAGGACGGCAGTAATAATATTAACATAACGCGATTAAATCCGCAAAAAAAATGTGTGTTAATATGAAATAAATCAGAAATTGAAATCTAAACCCTAGTAGGGAAAAAAAAACTAAAACAAACCATATAGAATTAGGTACGCCGACGACCGTTTCATTTTCGGCTTATTACGAAAGAATTAGGTACATATTTTTAAACCATAACTAAACACGCAAGTTATGGAATTAACACTATTTCTAGGAGTTCTTTGGTAAAATAATGTGTAATAAGAGGTAACTTCTTTAAGTAATGAGACAGTTAGAGGTCAAACATTTGTAAGAACATGTAAGTCCAATCAAACGTAAATGACAAGTTACATTTGATTAGACTGACAACACACTGACAAGTTACATTTGATTAGACTTACAACACACTGACAAGTTACATTTCATTAGACTTAGGTACAGTTACTTTTGGGTGCTCCGGGTCGTGGCTATTATTTGTGGTCCCAAAATACTACTCAAAAATAATGATTATATATATAGGTGGAATCCGGGATCGGGGTCCCGGAACCCACCAACCTTATAACTTATGAGTATGCATATCATCATCATCATCAGCCCGTATTCATCCACTGCTGGACGTAGGCCTCTTTTAGTGAACGCTACTGAGTTTAATCTTCAGCTTCATCCAGTCGCTGCCACCTACCTTCCACACGTGACCACTCCACCTGGCCGGCGGGCGACCCATACTACGCTTGCCTAGACGCGGTCTCAACTCAAGAACTCGTTTGCTCCATCAACAGGTGTAAATTCTTTAACACACGCCACTAGGGTACTAGTCCAAATTGAATTAATGTTGACGGCAACACAGAAATTGAGCTTGTGAGCTTGTCAAAGCTATAAAGTCGATTTTTAAGCAAATATTTTAGATCAAATTGAGGAGTGACTGTTCAAAAGGGACTAGATACATTACAAGCAATTTTCGAAAAACAACAAAAAACTTATAATTTTGACAGTTATGTAGCGACATCTACCGCGCTACATAGAACTACGAAGTCCTGAATCGCGCAAGCAACATTCGCAACGAAAGTTGCATATATACAACCGCCCGACATCAACCGTCGGGCCGTGGCCCGCCAGGCAAAACACCCGCCTGGTTGGAGGATCCTCCCTTTTCGTCGGAGGGGCAACACGTCTCGCCTCTCCACACTGGTGACCCCGACGTGATACCAGTATCTCCACGGTTATTTATTATTATTATTATAGCTAAAATTTTGTCAGTTTGGAACAGAATCGCAATTTTCACTTTCCAATTTTTACTAAAATAGATTCCATCAAATGAAAATAATTACAATATGTCCAATAGGCTACATATTTTGATTTAATTGTGAACAAATAGTTGTCGCGATTTTCTACAGTTACCATACAATAAACCTACATCATTTTATATGGGTATTTACAATGGGAGCAAAAAAAAAAATTTAAATAACATTTGAATAAATTGACTAATGGTTCCAGTAGGCGACGCGGACACACTCCTGCAAATAATATACGCGTTTTGCAGGAGCCCAGCGATGACTGGATCACAGGGACCTAATATACCGGTGAACTGTATGGATGCACATTAATACACCATTGGCAAATCCTTCAGAGAATACAAGCGTGGCACTATGTTATGTTACACAATAATATCTTTTTTTAGCAGTGAAGGTACAAGATCGGTTTGTATATAAAAATAGCCAAATCAATACAGACGTATCTAATTAATTCGAAGGCCAAACACGTGTTACTTATTATCTACCATCTGGCTTCACAAAAAATGTTCTTTCCGCCAAAAACATTGCGTAAAGCTCTGTTATTATATTAGCGTATCGTAAAAAAATGATTCCACGGTAACTTAATACTTATCTGATATAGCTGTTGCCCGTGGTTTTACTCGCATTACAAAAGGCTTCTTGAGACAATACGTTGCTTATGTCTTTCTCCAAGGTCTAGTCTATCTCTGTGCCAAGTTTCATTAAAATTGGTTCATCAGTTTAGGTGTGAAAGCGTAACAGAGGGTCTGAGTTACTTTCACATTTATAAATTAAACTAGCTGACCCCGCAAACGTTGTTTTGCCATAAAAAAAATATTGGGGTGGGTCACCCTTATCATTTAGGGGTATGATAAATAGATTTTGGCCGATTCTCAGACCTCCCCGATATGCACACAAAATTTCATACAAATCGGTCCAGCCGTTTCGGAGGAGTACGGTAACTGACATTGTGACATGGAAATTTTATATATTAGAAGATATTAATTTACAAAAAATATTTTCCTTGGTCACGCCATAATTAAGTTGAGATCTCTACCTATTTAATTCATATTTTACTTTGTAGAAGGTTCTTACGGAAAGAAAATTATGCAGGAAATCAGAAAATAACGACTAGATACTTTTGTCAAGGTAAAGTTCACGCAGACGAAGTGGCGGGCAGAAGCTAGTATTAAGTAAGAAAGTAGAAAACAAGCATACGGGCTACCTGAGGGTAAGAGGCAACTGCAACGCCAACAACACCAGTGGTAGGTATCACAAAAATAATAGGTTAAAATCTCTTAATCCCAATAATTTCACTGTCTATATAGCCCCTCCGTATTTCACTGTCTATATAACCGGAACACAATCTTAGCAAAATATTCGGCGGCGTTAATGCCCCAGAAGAATTCTGCAGCATAACCACAGCTTACCACCAACACGTTGCATCTATTAATGTGTATTTTTAATGTTTGATGCAATTTCCAAACCAACTAATTCCAAACAAAATCCCTTTTTAAGAATAATGCGCGCACGGAGGAGTGTTAGATTTGAAATAGTTAAAGTTTATGTGGAGAAGGTGTTACAAATACATTAAATTATATTCATTTTTTACGTTCGGGCTGTCAATGTTAAACAGAAACATGTGCGTTTTAAATCAACATTGAGAAAGAAACTAATATTCAAATTTAAAAAGGTCTCATATCAAAACCGTGTTTGATCAATCTTTTTGTTTGGATCAAAATAGGCAACCTGAAAGTCACAAAATCTACATCGCCATAATTTCAGCACATTATAGGATTGTTTCTTACGTCGTGTAGCTATAAAAGAAATAGATGGACGACGAACATGCAACTTCAGTAAATCTTGAGGATCAATATTATAGTATGAACAATGTGGCAGTTAGCACCATCTACCGACGCGGGGGTGATCGCTGTAATATTTTAAATAGATGATCAAAAATTAAATCTATTCTATACCATCATTCCTATCTTCCCCTAAGGGTTAGGCAGAAGTGTATCATTGTACACCAACAATTCACCGATATGTTTAGGTGTCAGGGCGAGCATTGCCATTAACCGGGCACAATTCCAAACTTCGAGCTATATACTAATATACTAATACTTAATTATAGCAGTCGCGCTGAGGACCACTACACCGATGAAGCAGTTAACTAAATAAAATAAAATAAATATTAAATTAGTTTTAAAAATAGTATTCAGAAAACAACGCACAATAAACATAAATCCCACAGGTCAATGTTAAATCATTTAGATTGATCGTCATTGACATTTAAAAAGTGAACATAAAGGTTGTATTCAACCAAAACAATATTAGATATCCGATTCCGAGACCTATTCAGATATTCACCACGTTTTAACATAATTTATGCCGTGTGACGTATCTTGTGTCGATTGCTTGCTTCTGGGGCATTTTAAGCCCGAACCAGATGTCGTTACGGTCGAAACGGTAACACGATATCGGTCCGTGTGGATTTCAAACGAGATTTATTTGACAAACCACTAGTGTTCCATTAAAAATTCGATTTCCATTATGGTTGTCAATAATTCGGGTAGAGGTGAGCTCGTATCACATTTGCAGGTTGGCGCAATTGCTAATTCACTGATTTGTGTGAGTAAGAATTACAGTTTTCTTTCAAAACATTGAATCAGTTTAGCTGCTGTGCGTCTTATTAATATTTATAATAGCAAGATTTCGGAGAAAATATTTTAAAATCAATGTTTAAAAAGATGGGTTTTTCCATGGAACCCAAAGTGAAATTGTAAATTTTTAATCGTTTTAAAGAATAGATACGATAGTAGTAGCTCTTGGATCATATTATTATTACGAGTATGTCTATCTACTGCCTTCTACTAGTTATGTTTAAAATGACTTCCCAGATATTTTAATCATGCAATCAAGGATCATTCACTAGGGAGGCGGCAGGGTATGTCAGTCTCATATCGATTAAAAACCGCACTTGCTTTTACAAATTTCACGGATCCTATAGGCATGACTAGGTATAAGCCTAGTCATGCCTATAGGATCCGTGAAATTTGCCATGACTACCAGTAACCTTTTATCCTTTTCCGTATTTTCCATACTAAGATTAAAGTTTTTTTTTTCGTGAAGAATAAATTCGACTGCGGGCAAGCTTAGTTGGTCAGAACCAGCAGACGCAGGTACGAATACTGCCAGTCGATTTTTTCCTTCGCTAAAATAACAACCTAAGTTATTTCAATCTGGTAGCCCTAATTTCTATCGCAAACTACAATTTACGTTAACGCCGACACTGTACAACAGTGAATGTGTAATTCAGAATCTGTGCGACAGCGTATTGAATATGTAGCGAGGCATTTTTCTAACAAACGTGATATCCTGTGAAATTGCATTTTGCAAATGAATAATGTCTTCTGCATATTCGACGCTGTAAATTTAAAATATCTGTTTTGGTAACATTGAAACTGAATTGTCTGTGAATTTTATTTATATCTCAGGCACAAACAAGTGAGGTGATTGGCCAGAAAGTATAATTAACTTTTTAGTTTCCCATTTGTCTTGGGACGGAGGAAATTTATTTAGTTTCTTGAAATAATCCTTGGCACTACGGAGTATAACTTACTTAATTAAAACTTAGTTTTATCATTATGTTTTTTTGTATCTGCTACCAAAGTCAATGTAAAATAGGGGAAAAACGTGACCGTGAACGAGACGTGACAATGTAACTCACGTATAAATTCTTATATATAATAATTCACTTCATATTTTTTATTAAAATTGTAATAAATTTGTTTTTATATATTTAAAAAAATTTAGCAGGAGTATAATCTGACCATCAGAAAAAATGACATTTTAACACATGATTTGAACAAGTAAGTATGGCGGCCAGCGATTGGCTATAATATCCGAAAACTACGCCGGATGGAACCGAACATCTCGAGAGAGCTTTTAACGCTTTTTCCTTACGTGACGATTTCTCTGGTCCAGGCAACTCCTGCCGTAAGCTGCGTAAAAAACTTGGATCTAAAAATGTATTCCAAACCGAATACGTAGTGTTTTGTTTCCTTTTCTGTTCTGTTCTCAAATAACATTACCCAGACTAGGATTTTCTGCTGTATCGTGGGTGCATTTACAAGTACGGATATTCACACCCAGAAACAACCAGACCCAAGTATCCCTAAGGTACTTTTTTAACATAACTTGTTGTTTGATTCTTGTTTTCACCGAACCCACAATTAATCGATTAGCGACAACGTCAATATGTGCACTCGATAGGAAACTAAAGGTTTATCTACAATAAATAAATAAATAAATATTTTTGGGACATTTTATACAACACCATCTAGTCCCAAACTAAGCAGAGCTTGTACTATGGATACTAGACAATGGATATAATACTTATATACTTTTTTTTTGTAAATACATACTTATAATACATAAGAAACACCCAGAAAAACACAAATACTCATGTTTTATCCACACAAATATTTGCGTCTTGTGGGAATCGAACCCACGACCCCATGATCAGCAGTCGAACCACTAGACCACGAACCACTAGACCACAGACGTCGTCGAATCAATACTATAAGAAAAAGTTACATCTAGCTGTTATTTAATTAATAGCGGCTCGACATTCAGTCCGTGGCATTGAACGTTCCATCACCGATATCCGATTCCAATAATCGAAAGATACTCGTAAAACTTGTTTCTTAGCCGCAGGAAAAAGCACCACCATTGGCCCAGTTTCTCCGGCATAGCACACGTTTACGCTGCAATATATGTATTGCGGCACTACGTTCTACATGCGGATTTGTCCACGATGATCTTCTTTTTCAAATAATAATCGGATCAAAAACAAAAGAAAGTCATTTACCGACATTCCACATTTCGCCTGTATTGACTTACGGCTGTTTCCATTATTTTTATTTATTTATTTATTTTAATACTTCATGCACAAAACAAAATTGTTGTACAAAGGCGGACTTAATGCCATTAGGCATTCTCTCCCAGTCAACCTTAGGGCGATGCAGAGACAAAGCAAGATAGTAGGTGCACAAAAGTTGGTGGAAAATATAGTTGAATCTAATATATAAAATTCTCGTGTCACAGTTTTCGTTGCCATACTCCTCCGAAACGGTTTGACCGATTTTGATGAAATTTTTTGTGCTTATCGGGGAGGTCTGAGAATAGGCCAACATCTATTTTTCATACCCCTAAATTATTTTTTATTATTTTTTTTTATGGCAAAACAACGTTTGCGGGGTCAGCTAGTAAAATATATAATTATAAACATTTATATAATTATAGTATGTTATTAAATATTATAGCCGAATAAGACGGAAATTTGGTTTATACGTTCTTACCCCAGCGCCGATCTTACGATATAAATGAATAAATTAAAACTATATATAGATATTTATATTATAAAATCAAATATACCATAGATACATAATAAATATTAATACATACTTTATTATACATATTATATTATTGATTTGAAAGATCAACGTTGAGATGTTTCTGCCAAAGAGTCGGAAAGGTGCTGTCTTAATTTACCCTTAAGAATGTAGCGACTGGTAGCATTAACAAATCATTTAGTAAATTTAGTTACTAAATATAGGGATTTTGATATTATGGACCTTATGACAAACTGTTTGCGTTCTTATTTTGGATGTCTTGTAATAGCAGCGTGTTACCATTAACCGAGCATACATCCAAATCCTGGGCTACTATTGAGAATTTCTTGCTTGCTTCTACGAAAAATTTGATTGTAAAAATAAAGTTAATTTGACCTAGGAATCGAGCCCAGAAAGAAGCTTACGCTTAATAAATATGCTTGCGAGCACTAGATCAAACTAGGCTGCCTTAGGACTTAATACTAAAATCAATGCCTTTTTCTCAATAAACCGAATGAAATTAAATGAAAATTATCTTAAGATTTTCGCCGAGTTGAATGTTATCTTAGTGTTGAATTTCATTGAAATTTGTTCAAAGACGTTCACACAAACACACTTTCGAATTATAGTAGATATTAGTATGGATGCGGATTTGAGATCGCACAACCGGATTATTTATATTGCCACCCTTGAACTTTGTCGAACTTCGTATTGTAGGTCGAGAGAACTGTGACGTCATGCCATTCCAACCTGTTCTATCTTCTTATCTCGGAAACTTGGCAAAACAACCGACGTCGTTATTTAATACTGCGAAGTATGACAGCTGTTACAAATGATAATTTATCGTTTTCGAAAAGAAAGTTTTTGTTACGATCGGTAGAATTTATACAATGACAAAGTCGTAATTATTGCAGGTTTCTTTAGATTTCCGCTTAAATTCTCAGATATAGAGATAAAAAGGAAAATGTAATTTCCTTTAGATAAAATTAACCGATAAAAAATAACACGATAAGTATTACAGAAATAGAATAATTTAGTGCTAGTAAGCGCAACTACTATGCTACATGTCCTCAATTCGATTCCCAGGTCGAGCAGTGTTATTGGGTTATTCTATGAAATTCTCCGTAGCAATCTCTGAATTTAAATTTGTGGTAATAAGTCCTATGCAATAGCCCTACACTATATTAAAACACCTAAACATAATTATCATAGCAACCCAAAGTTCGCGGGTGTAAACCTTTTTTGGTTTTACCTGCAACGATAGAAGTAGTGGTTATATTATTTTTATTTTTGATGATTAAATCTATAACAGTGTCAGTCTGTCAATAAAACTTTGCAGTGACATTTATTAAATTAAAAAAAATATTATTTCATTTATAAAAAAATATTGTTTCATTCTTTCGTGCAAGCAAAACTCAACTTTAAAGACTTAGTGACGAACCTTTTCATTTCGTTACACTAGTACACATTTCCCCGAGCCTTCAAAGAATACAGGCATGATAGTATGTTATGTTACAGTTTTTAAAAACATAGTTTTTTCTCTTTAGGTACAGTCAACAGAAGAGATTGGTATACAGGTAGCGAACGAAATCTGCATCTTTACACAGATTGTGACTTAAATAATTACCCGTCAATGGGTTGGATGTGTAGCAGCTTACAATACCTGCGTTTTGACACATATTGCGTGATACATTATTACACAATCTTTAACAATACACAGATGTTTAACTAGCTGTCTGTATACTTAACTCCGTCTTTGTCCGGTCTTTTGTCGACCGTACATATCTCTACCATAAATAAAAAACCGTGAATAACCAAGTTTTTACATTTCAATATTACACCTATCCATTTCAAGCGCTATCAAAACCAGGGGTGCCGCCATCCACATAAATCCATTTACACTGTCGACCAAACTAAATACAAATACCGGTACACAGCCACATTTGCTGCATTTTCGTCTTAGAGCCTTATGTAGGGTTAAATCTCCAAACTCAACCCCATTCAGCCAGCAAATGGACTAATATCGTAACTTGAAACGACCGTCCCCTGACTCAGTATAGTAAATCGTCATTTAGTCGTTTCGCCTGTTTAATGTGCCAAGTTTCAATTAAAAAGCCATCGCTGTGCCATATATGGGCCATTAGTTCTGATTATTAGCGAGGGTATATTAATGTAGAATGGATAATTGTATTAAGGTAATATCTTTAGTGCATTGTTTTATGTTGGCTCTATATTAAGACATACCTGAATGGTAGTGTTATTAAATAATAATAATAAACGCAATTTCACGTAAAAGATGGGTACTTTATTTAATTAATTAATGATGTTTGACTGTACTTGTGTTGCAAAGCAGTTATAACATAGTGTTGTGACTTTTTTACCGCCAAGTCAAAATTTTCAAACAAAGTTCACTAAGTACTTACTTGGACGTGTAAAGGTCAGTTATGTCCCAATATAATACCTACCATCTCGAATCTAATTTTGCGAAAATAATTTCAATGTATCGCAGGGCATTATGTTAGTAAATAATAAAACAAAGCCTGCTCACGACCTCGTGGTACGGTCGTGAGAGCCATCGTCCGGGCTAGTTCACAAGATAGAGTAATTTTATCTCTGTCTTTTATATTAAATACAAAAGAGATGCAACATTAGTTGATCATCGATTGTAAGAGGCAACACTTCATAGATTGCTATCTCTGAAAGCATTGACCGTTGCTGTATAGAAAACAATAAATTTAGAGAATTTATATCATCTTAATAATATTTGCAACAAAAAATATCTATCAGGCGTATTTAATGATGTCTATGTAGAGTATACAGCAGACTCAACAAACTGGTATCTTGGAAAATATTGTGCAATTCAATGACATTTAATGTAGGTATATTAAAAAGACAAGCCTAGTCAAGACTAGCAATTTCATTGATTCCAGCATTTTTCAAAGAACTTCTAACGATCGCCAACACTGTGCATATTATACACAGAATGAAAAATTCTGACCATTGTAAACTTCATACGATTACAGTTAGCCATGGAGGCTCCTAATCATCCAAAATTTTAGTGCAATTGAAATAAAAATTATGATTTAGAATAATTTATTGCGAAACAAAACCTATTCAAAATTAGTGTAAATTAACTTATTTTCAGATCTTTATATTTGATCAATTGTATTCATATTACGTTGAAATACTTCATAATATACAAGCTCAACGGTGTATCTGATTGAAACACGAGTAGAACGCAAGCAATCAACTTTTTATATTTGCTTCAAAATAGTAATAGTGCTTACACATGCAAAGTCAATCAGCCCCTAACAGTATTCATGCAATAAAAACGCTCGTTGACAGAATAAAACCACAATGTCTAATAGATGACAATCTTACAATACAAATAATACTTGGGAGTATTCGTAAAGTATCAATATGCGTAAAGAATACTTTCCTCAGGAAGTTGGAAACATGGGGAACAGGACGACAATATAAAGGGGAATAAATACGACGTTAGGTAATAAATCATTCGCGAACATGTTACACTCGACGACAAATACAGTTTCTTATATATTTCATTGTTGCCTTAGCGATTACGAAACTCGCATAAAAAGGGGAGAACACGGAACGACTTTTAGATACCGAAATATTATACAATGAGGTAACGTCAAGGAGGAAAGATATGCCCAAGTATCTGGACTTTTTTATTATTGTTTTACAAAAGTTGCTAATGGTCGGAGTTACAGTTGTCCTGAATTCGCCCTGGATTTGGTTTTTGTATTAGGAAGCTGCCAGTAGCAGCAGTAATAAAAAGCAGTGACAGCCTAGTGATTCGAAGGTTGAACTGCCAAGTTAAATGTCTTGATTTCGAATCCAAGACACGCACCTCTGACTTATAAATTTTCGCTCGCTTGAAGAAAACATTATAAGTAAACCTGCATGCCTCAGAGATTTTCTTCACTATAGATACTTCAGACTATAGCTTAATCCCTCTCATTCTGAGAGGAGACTCGTACCCTTCCCAGTAGTAGACCAAAGTATGAATTTTCGCCCAATAAGTTCGTCCACGGCAATAAGATCTACCGCAATTACATGGGATATTACGTAAAAACATAACTCCCCGGCGATTTTTTGAAAGTACACCAGAAAGTACCTGATCCTTTAAGCAACCTTGTAGCGATATGTATAGTACTTTGATGTGTCAGTAAAACTATAAAACATATACGTGTATTGATATCTGACACTTACGCGAATCTAAATAACTACTACTTTTTAAAGATTATATCGCGTTATATTGATATTATTAATCCTGACGTTTCGGACCCTTTACAGCGTCTCTGGTTACGTGTAAAATCTAACGTGCAGCCAAAATATCTTATATTACAAAATTTTGTCCCCGACGCTGGAGAAAGGCAGGAGGCAAGCTCTTAAATCGCACAAAATGTTAATCTATGAAAACAGGGGGAGTGAGGTTCCCCCTACTTACTTAGCAATGCCGGGAAGAGAGAAATTAAAGTCCACATATCTGTGTGCCATGCAAAAATGCCTCGGTTCGTAAGGAAAAGTTTTGAAGATAATCATTTAAGCGATCCGAGCGTTTTAAGGGATAAGGATTGTTATTGTTATCTATATATTAATACGTGAAGCGAAAACTTTGCACCCCTTTTTGAGAAAATTGTGCCCATGGAGGAGTGTGACATTTGCCATAGTTAAAGTTTATATGAAGAAGAAGTGCAGAGTTAGAAAAAATATGTAAAAAGTGTTACAAATACATTAAGTTAATGAAATACGTTTGAAGAAGAAGTGCAGAAAGCTAGAAAAATTATGTAATAAGTGTTACAAATACATTAAGTTAATGAAATACGAAATACATTAAATCTATACATTAATACGAGAAAAGAGAACTTTTTACCCTTTTTGAGCATATTACGCGCACGGAGCAGTATAAGAATTGGCATAGTTTTTCTGGAGAAAAAGCGCAGAAATTTAAAATTTTTACATTGTGTTACAAATACATTAAGTTCATGAAATACATTAAATAAAACATAAATTGTGTATGTTCATACTGCCAATGTCAAACAAATTATGGGAATATGACAATTCACTATTGGTTTACGAAAAAAAAACAAAAGAGCAGCTATAACATTCGAACTTAAAAAGTCGCATTTCGATCCCATCGCGGGACTACTACTGTATAAACATACAGATGCCAGCAGGTCAAGCTATCCAAAATTGTCAAATTTTTCCAATTGAAAATGAACCTTATAATTTTGCATTAAAGTTGAAAATCTATCAAAGAAATTTGACAGATTGGGGTACTTTGATATGTTGGCCTATGTACCTGATGGTACTTGAATTCCCCGAAAGGTTAGGCGAAGGTATATTGCAACACTAACAGTTCTCCAGTATATTTTAAGGTTCTACGCCAACCAAGCACAGATTAGACAGACACTACTGGATCTGACAATCATTTTGTAGGTAGTCATGCTCGCTACCACCAGATCAACAAAGCAGTTCTTTAGAATAAAATCGTTTATGGGCATAGTTTATTCTTACCGTCTTTATCGTACTAAAAACGACATAAATCAGCAATAT
This sequence comes from Acronicta alni, assembly GCA_964056405.1. Lineage (NCBI taxonomy): Eukaryota > Metazoa > Arthropoda > Insecta > Lepidoptera > Noctuidae > Acronicta > Acronicta alni. Next base: position 5,127,856 of record OZ043927.1, on the reverse strand, counting down.
CTACTTCAAATCAATTCAAACTTATATGAGTAAACATTTTGAATTTAAGAAATAAATAACATCTATTGGATTCATCGATGCTGATATGAAATTTTCTCATAAAAAACTTAATAGGATTATAAAACCGAGCTCTACAAAATCAACTGAACCCGACATTGGTTCACACAAGTAATCCTGTGTTCTGCTACTGGCGAAGCGAATTTCATTAAAATGGGAAATATTGCATGAAATTTCTGCTGCACTGTATTTTAACCGTTGCAGCATTTAAAGAAATATTGTCAAAGAACTTCTGGAAGTTACGAATTTAACTATGACTTTGTACTCATTTGTGTTGTGAACAAAATGTAGAAAGATGAGCATTCTTTCGTAGAATATAGCTGTACCGTAGTTGCAATGTCTCTTTTTGTGTCTTATTTTTTGTGACTACTTTGTCAGGTCCATCTTAATCGAACGAACTCTAAAGATACGCATAAAAAATTCTCACAAAGGGATAGGGAGCAAGCTTATTGCCATTAACTGGGTACAAATCCAAACTACTGAGAATTTCATAGAAAAACTCAATAATACCTTGACCTGGAAATTGAGTCCGGGACTTCAAGCGTAGCAGTTTCACCACTAGGTTAATGAAGCAGAATCAAACAAGCAAAAGCCATATAGACTACAAATAAACGGAGAATATAAATGTACTTTATCTTACCTCGAAGCTTTGCCACACAGTCCAAATTGATCCAACTGAAACAAAAACAAGAAAGCCTTTAATTTCACTGTTCTGAGACGATTAACAGTTCCTTCACCAATTCTTTGGAAAACTAAGAATATTACCACGGAAACTCCAATGGCTACTAACTGAACTTTGTCAATTCCGAAGCACTATTACCCGCGGTCTGAAAACGGCTTACAGCCAATAACATCCACTAATGAAAACGGACAAGGAATGGACTACGGCGCGCCGTCTCACGTTACATTAAGTTGCACATTTTTGTTATTACACTTTATAGAAGAGCTCGTGGCATTTTCTTTTATTACTATATCAAGAGATATTAAAGAACAAACAGTTCTATGAATGTTCCTACACAATAAATCATGCGCTATCGCTACTACTACTAGCGCGTGTGTTTTAAAATGTTGACGAAATTATTGGGCAAATGATTATTTTCGAGAATTTTTTTTTTTCTTTTTTACGAAACCGTAACCACCACCGTGCCACCAAACAAATAAAAAATAATATTTAAATAGGATATATAGTACCCTACATATTTCTCAAAGGTGTTTTTTTTTCGTATGTAATACCTTCCTTAATAACACATCAAAATTAATATTTGATACGCTATTTAGAAAAATATGATTTCCTCTAATGACGAATAATAAGGTTTAGTTCATAACCGGTAAAAAAAATATAGTTAAAAAATAAAACTTTAAATTGGTGCAAATTATTCGCACGCGTAATATCTAGTACGTTTATATTTCTATAAAATTCACATTGCTTTAAATCGCCTAAATTTGGAAAAAAACGACATTATAATACGGTACGCAAATTATGATATAAAATTGATATTCTTTTTAATATGGTTGGTTTTGTCATTCAGTATAAAAGAATAACTCCAGATATTATGATATGAACGGATCATACAATTATTTGAAATAGGTTGATTTAGCTTTTAGATTACATTATTACGAATACGAACACATTTATTTTAATGCCGATAATCTCTCGGGAAATTAGAGAATAATATAAAACAAGAATAACAAATTAGGTAAAGTAATCCCCAAGATACTCAAACAGTTTTATTATTTCATAAACGAAATACAAATCGAGAAAGCAAGACTGTGAAAACAATCGTAACAATTTGCAAGTATAGTGGAACTTCCTAAATTATTGGACCACACGAATACTCGTGAGGATCAACTTTCTCATATTATATTTTATCTCGTAATATCTCATAATAATTCCTAATTTGATAAGTCACTTGATTCCGCAATAATTTCTTTGGAGCAGAAGCGATCAAGATCAATCTTGTCTAATTTGGCTTTAGTTGCTTTCAGTCTTGGGTGTACCTATTAGCTAACGGATCAATTTATGAAAGTTATCGCTTCCAATCGTGAGTCAATTCTCCAATCGTAATGGGAGAGAGCACTTTTATTTCTGCATTTTCTTCGGATATTGATATCATAATCTTATTAGCTGTTCTAGCTTCGAATCTTTCTAATGGAATGGATTATTATAACAATTATTAGAGCATAAAGTTTGTACAAAGAAAATGAAATGTTTTTTGTGTAAGAAAACTGTCCGATTTTCTTCAAAGATATAAATTTTAGCGAAAGATAAATTCGATATAATGCAGGATTTAAACTTCCGTCCTTCTGCATGCACCGGATGCTGTAGCCACTAAGCTACCGAGACCACTGCCTGAGATGTCAAATTTATCTTCCAAATTCTGCGTCTTATAGATGAGGGCAGATTTTCTTCAACTACTTTTTCGTTCAATTGTATATACAATTATAATACTTTCAATTACAAATACGGTCGCCAATTAAGCTGCGAAAGTCGAAGCATGTTTTTTTGACACATGTTTTTTTTACACAAGTTCATGTAATTATTTTTTTTACTCGTTTCAATGCGAGACGTATTAAGTACTGTAAGTTAAGTATACTGGAGATGTAATATGCTATAATACAAAAACAGTATCAGTTACTTTAACAGTATACTTTCTTTGAAAATACATAATGTTTTGATCCTTTTAAAAAGGTAAGTACCATTAAAAAAAAAACAGTTCTATCACCGAATAGCATCCAACGACTTCCTTTGACTACCACTCCCTTTGATTCTGGGATCCTTTTGCACAACTCGGTGTATCAAAACGGCCACCGCACTAAGCCCTCAAAGAAGTGACTTGTCAAAAGGCATGGGTATTGGACGTGTAAATCCCTCGAATAACGTCATATTAACTTCCAAATATAAATGGGATTTATTTATTTAGGTGGAAGTTTTGTATAAACATAATTTAAAAAGGTATAGTTTCAGATAACATGCGTAGTTTCACGTACTTACGAAACAGAAATTCTAGTTCTTTGGGGAGGATCTTTATTAGTGTTTACTTAACTTTAAGGCATCTTTGTGAATGAGAAAAATAAATATAATTATTATTCTTGAAAAAAAAACTGTTAAATTTAAACCTCATGGTTGGTAGACAATTATTCCTCGTGTGTATTTAATTAATTTATTAATTATATCTCGAGAACTCAACCAAAAAGTTTTTGGGTAAAATTTACAAAATACTTATATCAATAAAACAAAATAATATTATGTGCGTAAGTAACCGCCCTAGATATTTAAATATTCCATCTGAATTTTAAAACTTAAAAGCTTTGGCTCTTGGTCTGAAGATAAAACCAAGAACCACGTTGCTGGTGAAGCAAAATTTACAACATGAATGCGTCCATATTATACTGGAATAACATTCCGTAGTCACTAGAAATAGTGATTTCGCTCAACTTTTCAGACATTGAAAAAAGGTAGGTTAAATTCATACTAAAATTTAATCTGAAGTATAAGAACTGCCTATTTTTTTTATTTGTGGTTTTAAGCGTGACTACGCTAAAGGTATTTTAGAGAGGACTGGATTTAATGTTCAGGTCAAGTCTAATATTTATTTTTTATAAAATTCTTAGTAGCAACTGGCAAGTTTGAATTTGCATCCAAAGACAACAGGCTCACTCACAATTAGATGAGACTAAAAATACTGGTCAGCACGGTGTAAATAAGTACACCTATGCCTAAACTTTCTGGGAATACAAATGATACGGTTTATTAAGATTTGTACAAGATTTGTAAGAAACAAAATATCAGAAAAAGGTGGATAAAAAAAAGAGCATAACTTTCAAAATAGTTAAATAACAGAAACAAAGAAAGAATAAGAAAATACTGCATCTTTTATTACACAAGCCACAGAGTAACATGTTTTTAGCCAAGACACACCTGTTTCTTGAAGAACTCATAAATAAAATAGAAACAGCAAAACTTCCACAACATTTTCAGGAGAATCCAGTCACAAAAACAGCGTAGTGTGAGCCTGGTTGAGCCAGTGCAAAGCACTGTAACTGATGTGGTAAACGAACGAGATTACTGAGACAAATTGAATTTAGTAGGTAATTAATAGCATAGCAGTGATATTCTTGTGGTATGACTGCCATTGGACTGCCAAGTCGAAGATCTCGACTTCGAACCCAAGGCACGCACCTCTGACTTTTCGAATTCATGTGCCTATTATTAATTAATTATCACTCGTTTAAACGGTTAAGGAAAAAATCGTGAGGAAACCTGCATACCTTAGAGATTTTTCTCGACGGTTTGTGAAGTCTGCCAACCCGCACTAGGCCAGCGTGGTGGACTATAGCCTAATCCCTCTCAATATGAGAGCAGACCCGTGCCCAGCAGTGGGAAAGTATATGGGTTTATGATGAGGTAACTAATAACGAAATTGATATTCGACACTAAAAAAAACCGGCCAAGTGCGAATCGTACTCGCGCACCGAGGGTTCCGTACAAACCTGTAGGTATACTTTTGATTGCGTTGACATAGAAATTTAATTTTGTTACAACTTAAAGGTATTATAGACCTGAGTATTTGATATGAATTTCAATTTAATACCTCTACGCGGTCATGAGAATAGGTAAAATTATTAAAAAAAATAATTGATGTAACAAAAAATTTACGGTTTTCGCAATTTTTCCTTTATCTGTGCTATAAGACGTTACTTTGTACCAAATTTCAAGATTATTAGTTCACGGGAAGTACCCTGTAGGTTTTGATACCCTTGCGAGTTTCGAAAATTTGCGGAAATTTGCGGCATAAACGGCTGTATCTTTTGATTGCATTGGCTTAAAAGTTTGATTTTTTCACAGCTTCAAGGGACAGTAGACTTGAGTATTTGATATAAATTTTAGCTTGATACCTCTACGCGTTCCTGAGAAAAAGGGTCTTGACATACGAACGGACGGACAACAAAGGGATCCTATAATAATAAGGGTTCCGTTTTTTCCTTTTGAGGTACGTAACCCTAAAAAAGGACATTTTCCCATGCTAGGAATTTATCTGTTGAGGGTGCTTTTAGATATCAAAATTTCACATGCGCACCCGGACCTGAATCAGATGACAAATAATAAATTTTGTTCCGTACCAATGTTTATATTGAACCAGCTGTTGCTCGCGGTTTCACCTGCATCCCAAAGGGCTTTTTGAGATAAAAGGTAGCATATATCCTTCTCCAAGGTCTAATCTATCTCTGTACCAAATTTCATCAAAATCGGTTATGCGGCTTAGGCGTGAAAGCGTAACAGACAGACAGAGTTGGCTGGCCGGCCGGTCACATCTCGCGGAGAACTGATAAACGCTGGAGTAAACGAATTCTCGAGTAGAGAGCGCGTCTAGGTAAGCGTAGTGTAAAATGTGATTAACGACTTGCGGAAGGCAGCTGGCAGTGACTGGATGAGGAAAGCCGAAGATAGGGCTCTGTGGCGTTCACTAGGACAGACCTAGGTACAGCAGTGGACGAATATGGGCTAACGATGATGAGGGAAGTAGGTGAGGGTAGGAAATATAGTATACAAATATCTTTGTTTGCTAATATCCCATGTCTGGACTTTAAGAGAGACTATGAATCTCTGAGTTTGTTTCGGTATTTCTACTCAGTCAGGAAATGCCGCATTCATCTAGCTAAAAAAAAAGTAATACATTGACTTGTAAAAGTGTCTTGTGTGTTGTGGGTTCGATCCCCATACGGAACAAATATTTGTACCACCTACAGTAGTTGTTCCGGGTCTGGGTGTTGGTATTTGTAAAAGCACCCACGATACAGGTTTATAAAAAAAAACTAATATTTTAAGTACCTTATTCATTATTTAAGGTGCCATATTTTGTAGCATTATAATTAGAAATGCTAAATCACCCTTCTCCACTATAATTAAGTATTTTCTACCGGCCTGCTAATTAATAAAGCCGTTTAGTTAAATGAGTAACGATTAATCAGGTTCAAAGTTGATTACTGTAATAACTATATTAACTTTGAGCGTTGAGTTAAAAGTTATAATTAAATATCCTTGCTTATTGACTGCTTCACTGGTTTAATGGCCGAAGGGTCCTGTTTTCGATTTCCGGGTCGGATAAAGCGTTGTTGGCTTTTTTGTTAGGAAAGTCTCAGTTTGACAACTCGGATTTGCCTTGTAATTGACAATAGACAATATTATGTAGTACCAAAAAATATACATCTCCATATAAAAAGGATCGTTCTTTAAAAAAAATATAATAATAAAATAAGTTTTGCTCTACGATTTCCTCGTCCTTGATCTTGTTACATAACATACTATCAATGCAATGTACACCCACAGTTTACAAGAATGTCTAGGTACCATGTAATAGGGGGCGAGCTTTTTTCCATTAACCGGGCATAATTCCGACCTCCGCTGCTACGGAGAATTTTATAGAAAAACCCAATACAACTTTGCTCGACATGGGAATTGAACCTGTAGATGTAGCGCTTAGGACAACTAGATAGTCTAGTGGTCCTAAGCACGAGGCAGTATCTTATTTGAAGTATTCCTTATATTAGTTTTCCTGTTGATATACATATTGGAAGGGGCACAAAAAAGCAAATATCTGCCTACTAGGATAATATTTTATTTCGTTCGATAAATTCCACAGAATCGCACTTGAAAAGTCGTAGGAGTTAATCTTTTCCACACAGTCACCTCCCTTAACGGTGTGGGACCTTGCCGAATATCTAAACCTTTTTTTCTTAGTAATCGTAGGATAATATGAAAGTCGGATATGAAAATATTACATAAGAAGTACCTATACCTACATACAGTCGATCTGGATAAAACTTGCTATTGAATATTTAATAATCAGGGCAAAAAACTGTCAAGAATTTATTTATTTATTTATATATAATAGGTACACCAACAGCATAAACATCACACATTGAAGAAAGAAGAAAAAATATTGCATTGACTGATGTGTATGCCAATAAAAAGGTATACACAACATTCAACTTACAGCATCATTCAGCAATATAAGTAGTATAGAATTCTCAAATTCACAAGTGCGACTGGCGTTTATGTTTTTATTTTTGTTTTCCGAGAAATTCTCCGTAGCAGCCTAGAATTTTGGACTTGTTCCTCGCAAATGACAATAGATTCACCCCGCGACGATAAAAGTTATACAATGTATATTATCGTTGGTTCGCCCCACTTTATATTAAGGGACGTAAAAAATAATGCGTATTAACAGTAAAATCCTCCATGTCCTCGAATTTTGCAAACATAACAATATATCCTGATGCTAAACACGAAATTAATATGAGAAACGTAATGCAGTAAAGTAGGTATACTGCTTCATAAAGGTTCCTCGTTTGATCTAAATCATAAAAAAGCAGCAATTTAAAACATTATAGCTTAAATACAAATGTAATTCTAGAAAAAAAAAATACGACGCAGAGACTAACGCATTTTAATGGTATTGCGCATATAAAAGTAAAGTATTATAAAAAAATAAAAGTATTCATTTTATAAGTGCAGACTCTCAACGACGACGATGCAGGCAGCACCCATACAGTTAATCTTTTTAATGCAATCGTGCCATCCAATGCTCGTACCATGCAAGCGAAAATTTGCAGCAATTTTTCACTTAAACAAAAGAGCGCAAATTCCATTGCCAGTTCTCTCCACTGCGTTTTCTAGAAGCACCATATAAACGCTGCGGTGGATGTTAATCTCTTCCGTCCGATCGCTCTTTTCAGGGTTAATGGTGTGAGAGAGTCTTCGGTGTGAATTGCGATTACGAAAGATACTCACGTTCCCAACACTGTCCCTTGAGTTTGTGTCTTAACTCAAGACTTATTAACAAATTGTATAAAAATCCATTGTGGTATGACATAACGTCTTCATAACGCTCATCGGTTCGATCAAATTTGGTTATAAATGAAAGCCGGGAGTTTACTATCGTCATAATCAAAATTATAACAGTCTCATACAAAGTTACTTACGTACAGTTAGAAATTACGTTTTTCATCATTTTTAGTTTTATATGTATATACCATAAATACGTTACATAAAAAATAAAAACCCACAGACAAAATGCCTCAATATTTTTTGGCAGAATTTCAATCAAGCGAGCCCATTTAGGTACCGGCTTACGGTACAGTAACAGTAAGAGTAACAGATTTTTTGAGGAGATTTGTCAGAAACGTTCATATTTAACAGACGCTCATGTTCAGTTCGCGTTGATAATGTTATGATTTTATATTTAGCCTTATACGTGAGACACAATACAGGTTATTTTTCATTAAAACATTTAGATAATGTCACCCCAAATCGGCAAATTACCGATAGATTAAATACAAATTGCGAAATTTTGTTTAGGACTTAGTGATCATTGACCCCTAAATAAAGAGCTAGGCTAGATTTAGGCTTAAAGCTTAAAAAGATAAGACGAATATTAAAAACATAACTAATAACAAACAATAATTCATAGGTATATCCTTCAAATAATATAAAAAAAAACTAACTATAATTCGAAAGCTTTCAAGACAGAATACAATTGATAATGAACTCGGTACAAGCAATGAAAACAAAACAACGCGAGCCAAGAAAGCAAGAAACACCAACGTTGCTGCAACTAGGTATATATTATAAACATAACGTTGCAAGAAGCAAGCTCCGTTGACCGCACGCTATGTCTGGTGACAAATTAAATGAATTTACGGGTTGCAGACTTAGGCTGGGACATATGTTATGCTCTTTGCATCGTCGCGAGCGCGATGTAAATGCAATATACAGTTTACATGACACTGGTTTCTGTGAAGATGCTCCGTTTCATCGTGAAACATAGTCTTGAGAACCTCGAATTTATCGTTTCTTGTTTTTATTCTTGTTTGTATTACTTTTAAAGATAACGCTTGGTATTGGTATAGATCATAATGACGACTAAAATAATAAGAACTAAAATTTCAGAAATCCAGATATTGTTATCTTATTAGGTAATCTAGATAATAAGTAAACCTAATTTGTGTTACTTGGCATCGTTCATTTGCTAAGGTTAACTTTAATTTTGTTTTTCATCTTGTGATTATATCTCTTTTAATTGAGAAAGCATTATGATAACCTTTTTTGTTTTTTGTACATCCAACTTGCATAAGGTATTTACTCCTCGTAAGAGATCCAAATAAATAAATATGATGTAAAAAACAGCATCCGGATAATGTACCTACTCGTAATTATAAGTATTAAGTATGCTATTCGATCGCAGATCTATGAATAATATTGTGACACAGAATGCGTCGTTGTGAAATGCTTAATGTACCCACTGACATTATAAATGTAATTAGTAAATTGTTGTACCACTTTGTTACAAAGTTTAAATGCAGCTTTAATAAGCTTCAAATCGTTTTCGTCAGGATCGGGTCAAGGTACACTTACTATAGTTCAAACCTAGCTAATTCAACACTTAGGCAATAAACTACTAAAGTAACAACTCAGTGACTAACGATGATTGCCTGACTAGGTAACATTTACAAGTGCTAAAATTCTTTGTAAGAATTCTCCAACTAAACGAGCTTTTATTTAGAGGAACAGGTATTTTAATAAGCTTGGAAAACCTTTTTCAGTTTGCTAAAATAAAGGCTAGACGTTTTTTTTGTTACGATCCAGAAGGAGTTTAATGAATTCAATATTATAAAACAGTATCAATATTTCTAGCCTTAACTTGTTGTAGTTTATATGGTGGATAATAAAATTTGTGCCTATTTAGATGATTACTATTTAGGCATTTATTATTCATAGCCAGCTAGCTAACAATTCCCTACTAATCCCTACCTCCCTACTTATCTCTACTTCCCTGTCTATCCCTACTTCCCTACTAATTCCTACTTTCCTAATAATCCCTACTAATCCCTACTTTCCTAATAATCCCTATTTCCTTACTTCCTAATAATCCCTACTAATATTATAAATGCGAAATAAACTAAAATAATAACTTTATAATCTGTGTGAAGGCAAATTTCAACGTGGTGGGTGGGACTGGCGGTGGCTTAGTTGGTCATAGCGTCTGGTGTAAATTGAGTAAGTTATTTTAGTGAATTTCAATTCGCTAAAATAACAATTTTGCCTTGTTTTAGACATGCCCAGCAATTGACTCATCAAATTAACTCATTTAAGCAATTAAAAATTTACTCAACAAGTACTTAGTATCCGTACGTTAACCGCAAATTGTCTGCGTAGTAAATACTTGCGACTCCCAGAGCATAGACATGCAAATGTGTCGGCGACGTTTTATGAATGTCACCGCTGTCGCTTGCAGGGTTGCCGCTTAGGAAATATTGTGACTGCACTGCCTCTTAACAGGTGAAGAACTAGCGATGTATGTACAAGTGTTAGGTTTGAAAATGTTTTTATTTGTGAAAGGTAGATAGACTTTGTAGGGCTGACAGCTGGATAATACGTAAGTAATTGTAATCTGGGTGGTCTTGGTATTTTTTCTATTCACTATCGCACAGGGCTAGACTGACAAACATCCATTTCCTGCTTTTATTTTGGGTTCGTAAAGTATCTATTTGAACCATTATCTTAGCGCTGCCTTCTTATCCATACAATTTTTTGGTGGCCGTTTCTATGCGAGTCACAGTGCATATAATTTCGATATTTTTTTTATTAAACGAACTATGTAAACCAAAATCTATCAAAATATATCATAGGAATGAAAGCAAAACATTAAAAAAAATAACTGTGTAGCTCAAGGGTAAAGGATAATTAGCATTTAATTCGTTTGATAATTTAAAAATAATTTAAAAATGAACTTATTACTCTTTAACTCTCAGCTACCGCACTGTCAATTATACAATCCTACATAACCTTACACAGCACCAATGAAATGCCGACGACGGGCGATAGACCCGAATTTTACGGAATTCCAAATTTGAAACAAAATTAATCATGAAACGGGACAAATCGACGTAGTCCGCCGTGGGTGACGTTTTTGACAGGTACTTTGTACGGGGATTGCGTAAGCGAAAACGCGCTGAGGCAACTTGAACAAATTGAAAAACAAGCTTCGGCTGACACTATTCGTATTGCTTTCGTTACGCATACACTCACTTTTGTTTTAACGTGTGTCAAGCAATTTTTATTGAGTTCGTTATGTCAGACTATAGCGTAAAGGTTCCATGTCTAAATTTACGCGTCACTTCAGAGGCCCAAGTCAATTTAGTTGTGTCAAAATAATCGTTCAATGGATCCAGAATTGTTGAATTTTGAAAGTTATAATTATCTACGAAATACTTCAGTCCTCATCAGCCAACTTAGGCCCCTGATCTGTGTTCAGTCTTTAGATCTAGTGCTAACTCTTTTGGGTCCAATTTTCATTCAATCCATCATCTCTGAATTCTTTTGAGAACAAAACGGAAGAAAATCATAGAAAGAAAAATAAGAATTGGGTCTTACCTTTAAACTATGGCCTATTTACATTCTTCCACAATCTAAACTCTCAGATTATATAGTGTACACCAAAATATAAACGAAGACAGGTCAACTTTGAATTTTAAAACATAGGTACCTACAATAGACGGCTAAAATATAGGTACAATAGGCGACCTTACCACGACCAGCGATCTCTTTCAGGCAACCTTAGAATGGACTGAACAGAATTGAGCAAAATATCCGGCTGAGTTAACAGTGCATAAACATCTTATCATAATGTAAAATGTCAATATTACTTATCACTCACAAATTGCAGAAACTAACGTGAATACTCTACAACAGAACAAAAGACAGCGTTACACCAAAAGTTTGTAAGTTCCAGATGTTTCACTGCAATTTATGCGGCAACCGCCAATTAGTATCTATTTCAAAATAAGCAACAACTTGCTAAGTGCCAAGATTCTTCACGACTTTGACAAGAATTCGGTCGAGTTTGGAAACTCGAGTGCGTATCACAAACACTCATTATTTGTGAAGAGAAATGGATGACGGCATTTTTGGTGACACCAAAGTTTATAATAATCTCTTATTAAAAACTTTGGCATTATTTCCAATCAGTAAATTGTATTGATTTTCGCGTCTCTAAAGTTTCGGTTAAAGTTTTATAGGTGTTTTAAATTGATTGACAAAATATTTACACAGTTGATGTGTGGGCAGACAGGGTGTGGACCAAGTCAGGTAATAAAATGACTAATTATTAGCTGATTCAAAATCCTCCAGATGTCCTACTTATGGTAGATTTTTTTAATGCTATCATTTCTTGATGCTTTTACGTGAGTGTACTTTTAAAACAAGATTCGACATAAAACGAATCTTGGTAAGACATCCAGACTACGCGTAACGAGCATAAATCCCTGAAATGCGACGTAAAATACTGGAAGCCGAATGTTTACAAAACCAATTTTTAAACCAAAAGGATCGTTATTTGTTGGAATACGTCAAATCGGATTATACCAATAGAAATGGTGCCCGATTTTGAATCTTGTTAACCAGAAATCAAATAGTCATATTGACTAACGCAAAGTTTGTCTATCATACTCATTATTGCAATTTCCTGAAATTAGTCCTTAAAACTACCAGACTTGTCAGGGGACAATTAACAAAGTAACTTACATAGCTCGATTAAAATGTTCTAAACGAGTTCACGGTAATAATGAAGGTTGCTTACACGATTGTCGTTTATTTTCATTTTAATTAAGTAGATATCCGGTATCCCAAACCAGAGGAAAAAATATTATACGTCACGTTGAACAAAAACAAAAGGTACTTAAAGTATTGTAATTACGTGCCGCATCAAAATTACGAACCGCCTTCACATCACACCTACATAAGAGAATTTAACCCACAAAAACTCCGCCCCGCCGACACTCAAAGCCACCCAAAACTTAATTGCAAATCGGGCTTGACAAGGGGCTTCTCAATTTTACTCAAATCGACCGTTCAACGATTCAAACCTCTATCTAAATTGGCATTTCATCAGCATAGAAGCGTCGGAGCCGTCACAAAACCCACCAAGAGATAAAGTAGATAAATCAATTGATTGACATAATATCCCAAAGACGAAGGGACCTCTAATCAAAGGGCGAGGAGAAAAGAGCACCAAGCCGATTATCCATGAAGGTTGGATTGGAAGGAAATGATTAAACGTAGAATTAGAGACGAGGAAGTGGCAGGCTTAGGTGATTGCCGATGCTTTGATACCAAAAATTTTATGGATCATTATGCATAATATATTTTTAATAATGGCTCATCGATATTGATTTCTGAGTTTTATGCGAATATTAGACATTTTACGGATTTTATCGCGTTATATTGATATTATTAATCCCAATGGTTTAGTCTATCCGTGACCATGGACGCTGTAAAGAGCCCGATAAAACTACTTTTTACGGATTGTTTCGCTTTATATTGGTATTATTAATCCCGATGTTTCAGTCTATCCGTGACCATAGAAAATGTAAACGTTCGGATAATATCAATATAGCGCGATAAAATCCGTAAAAACTAGTTTTATTTGAAATGGCTCATCATTTTTTAAAATGAAACACATCATAAACCATAATAGGTATATTTACTCAACCCTTTACTATTTATTATAACTATGTCCGTAACGATGCATCAAGGAAAATAATATAACATACCTAAATAGATTTTCTTTATATAAAAACATCCATTTGGCAGTTCAGTCAAGGTGAACTATTAAGTTTTGTATTAGGTATTCATAAACGGTAGGGTACAGATTGATTGATTGGAATATTTGGTCGATTGCTCGAAGGCCCTTGAAGACTCGTCTAGAATATACCTAATTACCTGATCTTTTTTGATATACCTTCATAGATAAGAAGATTATAAAACATAATGATTATAACAGTCTTGTTAGTCTTGTGGGCTTAAGTGCAAATGCTGAGATAGAGGTCTTGGGTTAGATTCCCAGGTCGAGCAAGCGATATTAGGTTTTTCTATGAAATTCTCAGTAGCAGCTCGGAGTTTAAATATTTTGTGCCCGGTTAATGGCAATAGGTTCGGCCTTCTATTACATGAGACTATACCTATCTATACCGAACTGTCTGCTTATCCCTTCCTTCGGGGAGTAAAAGCGTGATGGTATGTTACGATTTTAATACTTAAAAAACAAAATATTATTTAATTAAACACGATTTTCAATTAATAGGTACATGATGCACAAGCAATATTTCGACTCTAAAGCCCTTTCTAGGCTTAAATAGAGACGGTGATTACCCATCCTACACCACTAAGTCGTTCTTGTAATATTGACAGACTGAAGGAGATAACGGTTCACAAAGGGCAACCTTACTAAAATTGATATCTTTGCCAATAGGATTACTACTGTGGGTATTACAACTACGTTAATGTCTAGTGATGTGCCTAGCTAGCTCTTTAAAAGATGGTTGCTATCTATCCATTCTAATATTATAAATGCGATAATAACTTTGTAGATGTCTATTTGTTTTGTTTACGTTTTCACGCCTAAACCACTAAACCAATTTTGAGGTATTTTGGTATAAAGATTGAATGGTCTGTCTGCTATCTGGCTTTTGTCTGAAAAAGTATAATCTTTAAAAGGCAATGAGATTTTCGTTTGCAAAATAAAAACTACAACTAAAACTGAATAATAAAAACAACACAGTATGACAAAATCTAATTAATGTCGAAGCTAAACTAGTTTTACTAGAAGTTGAATGTCCACGTGAAATATATTGGCAGTATTCAAATTCAATTTATCCCGACATATATAAACAATCGATTTTCGACCATGATTCACATCGTGCGCAAATGAAAAATATCAACCACCCAATCGAGCTTCATTGGCAAACAGTTCAACCATGCTCGGGAGCGATACCGACACTCAGAGGGGTAAAAAAATGACAATAGCGTAGCAGACATCACACGCACGAAAAACATGATGGTACCTTCCGCTCGCACGCAATATAAAATTCACCATGCCGATCCGATATCAATGCTCAATATCAAACGATGTCGTATACACTTGCGGACAAATAACTAAACACACCCCTCTGAATATTTGACGTTATTGCGTAAACTCGTCCCACATTGTTCGCGGTAACGTTGTTCCGAACGTCCGCGTCGCTCGTAAATCATGTAGGTAATTTAAATTTTGTCATTAGAGCTAAACTTATGTTATTTTGCACCGAAACGTGCACCTGTGGTGAGAGATAACATGAAGCGTAAATCATAATAATGGCATTTGAAAAGGAAATTTGTTGCAGTCAACACACGTGAAACTATAGCACAAATTAGGTTGTAAATTAAAATGAAACTTTCAGAATTCTAATCAATTTGCTAGTTTTATTTACGTGTAAACAGTATGGAGGTTGTATTTAATCGCTTCATTTAATAGTGTTCTCGTAGGCATGGCCATGAGTGTACAATACATGCGGGTTGGGCGCGCTGCGTTTTATAGCCAAGCCATGTATCAAAGTTTTGCGAGCGGTCTGAATATCTACCAAGAGTCAGGACCTCCTGTCGACAATACACGGTCAGACTTTACGGCGAAAATTCGCAAACTTTGTTTAAAATTAGTTTCTGTATACCTTTCTAGTAGGTCGTTAAAGGAAGACACGATTGTACTTGGCAAGCTCAGCAACGTTAGTTTGAAAACAGCGAGATTTTGTTGCTACAAGTAAGTGTTGACGATACCATCTTTTCTTAGAACACGCTACATTATTACAATCCTAATCTGAGGCCAGAAATACGAAAATTCAGACGGTAAAATTTTTCTGTTAAAATATAAGAAACTACATTGTCCCAATCTTTTGGAACAAGATAACACAATATCGCAGCTTGTTTGACATCAACTGGAATGAGTTACAGAATTAAAGTTTATATACGAAGGTAACAAGTGTAACTGGAATAAATGAAAAATCTAATGAAATTTAATGTTTACAGCACGGAGGGGTTTCGATATATTTAGAATTATCACCCATCCACCGCAACTAGTGCAGCATAACCTTGCAAATAGTTTGTTTAGCATAGTTATTACTTTTATTACGTTTATTAGCCACGAGCCCCCTTATTTTTGCATGTATGGACATCAAATTTTCCCTCAATGTAACTTGAGGTCAATTGCACAAACTAGTTGAAACGAAATCCAAGCAATAATAACTGTAAAGCACGTTAACCCTGATAAGGCAAGCCGGGTCTAATTAAAAACGTCCCTAGTCTTGTACTTGGAAATATTAAACGAAACAAAAGATACGAAGTCTGATACAATTTAGACGGACACAAGGCAATTTAGTTGTTATTTCCTTAGATGTAAGATTCAGGCAGAGTAAGGACGAAACAGGCGTTGTAAGCTAGGCACAGTATTTAAGAAAACGCCAGTGGAAAGGCAAGCGCTTGAAGCGCTGTAGCCATAATTTGCGTCTTTCCATCAGAATTACTGAGCCCGCTCGAGGTAATCTTCACAAAACTTAATTTTAGCCAATTGAACGTAAATTATCCCTTTGAGGATATAAGGCGACCAAGTTTTATACTTACCTATTTTCCATGATACGCACCTTTTTCAAAACTTTTCGATAGCAGAATATTTTTTATGTTCTTGAATATGTTCGAAGTTTTAGAAAAGTTAGATAGGTAAAAGAAGAAATATTTACTTTCGTGTTACGAATAACGATGACTTTAAGCCGCGAAACATTACATAAATCAGACACCCTGGTAATGAGATTTTATACGATTTATGCTTAAAACTTTAATAGGTATGAAAAATTGCGTTAAGCATTATCAAGGTTTAATAGATTTAAATATAACAATCATTTAGTATTCCAAGATCATAGATTATTTTTGTCTTTTCTTTACATTTATTTAAAAAAAAAACGTTGCCCTAAATTTTTTACTATATCGTGGGTGACTTTACAAACACAAACTTTCACATACACAAAAACCCAGACCCAGAATAACTACCTGCAGGTCATACAAATATTTGTTTCGTGCGGGGATCGAACTCACAAACCATCGCACTGAATCGGATCTGCTGCTGCACCAAAGGTGTCGTTATATATCATATAATTATGATTAAAATAGGTAACAATTTTGTATCATTAAGAAAGATGATGATGAAGAAAGAATTCATGGACCAAAAGCAATCGCTTTTGATTGATCAAGTTTGATCTTTTCAATTTCAATTTAGGTAAGGCTATCGTCAGAATCATATTTTATTCGTGAAAGAAGCTCGAACATCATCCAATAAGTAAAATCTAAAAACAATTCACGTAAACACGATTTCAGTTTTCCCTCAGTACATCGCGAAACCACAAAATGAGATTACCAAACGTTTTCAACGTACACTCGGCTACGTTGGCCGGTTTTACGATTACGACTGTTGCACTAAATAAAACCGTAATACGTTTTGCCATCTAACAAAAACCGAATAAACTTTATGTCAACACCACAAGGTACAAATTCATTTAAACTATTTATGCACTAGTAGAAAATGGTGAGAATAGAGCTAGCAGTAAAAATCCCATTATATTTACAGGCATAAATTTGCGAAAACAATGTAGAAACAGGTTTTAAAGATAAACTAGTTTTATAGAAATGTTCTAAATTTTGAGAAACATCACATGCAAGTCAGACAAACAATTGCATTATTGTGACTGCAGTGACCTTTCTTGGGATTAGAGCTTAGATAAACTTGTGACCCAAAAGACTACTTTAGACAGTCTACGTGAGGAAAAGATAGAAAAAAAGAAAGAACAAAGCATATTCTTTGTGTCAAAAACGACAAAATACTAGGTATTTATCTTAAGTAACAGAGTTACTGGCAAGCGATGACAGTGAAAATGATGTGTCTATAAACAATCAAATCAAAAAAACAAATGATTTAGACATATTTAACATAAAAGCTAGATTTATTTTACAAATGATTAGCTACATTTTTAAACAAAATTCTATCTATTTTAAAGCAAAGTTTTAGAAAAGAAGCCTCTTGAACTATTACAACATTCTGGCTACATCACGTACATTGTAGCCGCGTAAGCGAAATTTATCCTACATTGTCGAAGTTCATCCATAATGAAACTGTTATCCTGACGTGGCGCGTGTTTTCTTTGTACCATCGTATAAAAGGGCCCACTTTGATCCTCTCAGTTCGGCAGAGGACCAGTGGCAACAATCCAAACTATTCACGATAAAAGGGGTTAAACTAAAAATAGGGATACCTACGTAAACCTCTAGGTACAAGATTTTCAATGAGTACGATGAGTTAGGCGGGAGGGATTGTTAAGCAGCGAAAGTAACGAGACGTTTTTGTTAAGAGAACATTTTTGTATTCATCACGGTGACATTCAATTCACAAACTCGATCGTCAATGTATTGAATGATAATCAAAATGAAAAAGAAGTCTCTTTTTGTTTTTAGTGTTGCGACCAGCTAGACGTAAGACGCTCTCACAATCAGTCTGTAATATAAAATTAGCAATTAGAATCACAAATTTTGGGGTACAATAAATTTGTTTTTTTTTATTTTCAAATATCGATACTTCGATCTTTAAAGTATCACCAATGGATTTAAAGTCACCCTATAGTTAGAATCAAGGTAATGTTAAAAATATTGTATTGAGAATTTACCAATAAATAAAGCCAACGATAAAATTGGACGTACAACATCAATAATTCATCCCAGCCACCAATAAAAGTTGAACACGAATTGAGTTTAAAAATTCTCTCATTTCATATTTTATTTTTTTGTAATTAAAACTTTCCAGACTTTTTAACAATGGTAGGTATTACTTTAAATTATATTATTATAAAAACATTAGAATACATTATACGCAATCATTATTAAATTAATGACGATATTAAATTTATGATTTAGTGAAGAACTTAATTCAGTAATGCTAAAACTTCTGTCTTTATGTAACTAATACTATTAAATAGGGTTTTAATACTATCTTGAGTGTAATCACCATTAAAGAAAATTGCGGCGACGATGTCGTCATAATTATAAAGTTTGCAAACTTCAAAATACTTGTTGCGTGCATAATAGTTAAAATAGTAGGTATGTACCTAATGGCTAAGTAATGCTAAAAGTATATATTTTACAGTTGAGCTATTTTAAAATTTTAGAACATTTTATGCTAATTTTTTAGTTGATTCAAATAGTTAACTTACGCATATTTTCCATTACATACTTCGATACTTTTATAATTTTCATTTTGCTAATATTTAGACATCATTATTAATCTGATCATTCGCTATTCTCAAAAATCGATGGCAGACATTTTGTTAATTTTTCTTTTCTTTAATCCTAATATGAAATCAGAACGTAAGTATTGTTTTTTTATAAATATTATACACTTGGTTCTGATTTATATATTCTAATTCTTCATGTATCATGTTAGGCTAAAGGACGTCTACTGCTGAACAAATACCGAAGATTAGCAAGCATTAAGGCATAATTTTCCGAATACACAAATTAATAAAAGATTTGAAAATACGAGTGCAAAAATTAAAAATAAAAACACCAACGTCACCATAAACACTGGTTCTTGGCACGATATCCGGCCAGCAAGGTACATTTTGCACTTACTTGTGGCCAAACGGAATAGGGCAGGGAATTTCTACGTAGAAATTTAGCAGCAAACGCCATATTGCGTACCACTGGATTTATTTAATTTTTCCCTACAATACTTTACGTCAGACGTTTTCGTTTAAACTATTTTAAAAGGTTTGGTATAATTTTAAGATTTGTAAATTACTTTGAGTGTTCAAGTGGAAAATTTAAAAAATGGCAATGAAACTCAGATTTTAAGCTCTGCGTTTTTAAAATCTAATTGAATGAACGACTCGCCCACCGCCTATGTGTAGTGTTTGGAAAAATATTTTATATAACTTAAAAAGTCTGGTACACCAAATATTTTTTCGGTCCCTTATAAGGTAACTACCTACTAATTAGAAGACAATAAATCAATTGGACCGTCCCACCGCTAATTAATTAATCAGTACCAATTCAAAGTAAAACAAACATTTAATTTCGTTTGAAACTGCGAGACTAACAATCCCTTTTCCAAGAAATACATTAATCTCTGAAGCCAACTCTATCCATAACAAATTCAAACGTTCCAGTTTCTGCATTGCAAACATAATTCTCCTGTAAACATAACATACATAAACTCCGTGGGTTCCAACGAATTAACTGGTACATGAAGCTTGAAGATAATTGTCATATTTAGCTCCCGACAAACTTGTTCTAGCGTAAGCCCACTTACTTCCACGAAATTAGTCTTCTCAAATACTTTCAGGTGTAACCTTTCGCCTAAACCGTATGTTAGTTAAACTTCCCGCATTAATGTTTCAAATTACAACCTGACTTTTGAAGTCAATCCGGTAAGTTGAGATGAGATTATCATTTTAGTAGCTTGAAAGATCACAAATTTTACAGCATTGAAATGCAGTTTTTTCATCAAATAACATTACATTAACAGAATTATTTAGAAAACTAATCTATATTTTATAGCTGAATATGAA
Organism: Acronicta alni; assembly: GCA_964056405.1. Classification (NCBI taxonomy): domain Eukaryota; kingdom Metazoa; phylum Arthropoda; class Insecta; order Lepidoptera; family Noctuidae; genus Acronicta; species Acronicta alni. The sequence goes on along the minus strand of OZ043927.1, from coordinate 5,107,324 downwards.
TTTAATCACATTTTGTCATTACTATCTATCGCAACTTATCGAAGGAAAATGGTTTGCTAAAGTGAATTAAGCTTGCGAATATAATTAATATTTTAATGAAGATTTTAAATGCAATATACCATAAAATTGATTTACTGAATCAATTTTGACTAAAAATCTTGATGTTGCAAACGATATAACGGATACTTGGAACAATTTGAATTAAAGAAAATATTAGCAATATAAATATGAGGAAAACATTGAAAAGAACTTATCAATAACGCAAAATCATGTTCTTTGGTATAATATTGAATGTCAATCGCATTACACACACTCAACGTGTCCAACATGCGTAGTACAATGTCAACAAAATGTAAGTGGAAAGTGTAAATAGAATGAAAGAGCAAACGAAAGTGACGTCAGGAATACGCATGATATTGACACTATATATTTCCTTTAGAAAGTTTTCTATGGAATATCATTTATCACTGTTCACCGATTCATTGCTAGACTTTTCCTCCTTTACTTTTGCCACTTCAACAGTAAACCAGTAAATGTACTTATGACGTTTTATTATTAGCCTATAAGTATTCGTCCACTACTGGACGAAGAGGCTCTGAGTAAATAGTCATAGAAACCAACCTTCTGACTATATGATTCTTCCTCATCCACCATCATCCATCAGCAGCCTTCCTCAAGTTGTCAGTCCACGCCAGGCCCTTGGGCGTTTACGGATTTTTAACTACATCGAAATTCTATAGGTTGTTCTAATGGTTTTAGCAATCTAGTAATATTTTATCTGTGATTTATAAGAGCTAGAGACCATTACGTACTAAAATCTTGCGTTCATAGCAAGGTTCTTTAAAGTTTTGGTAAGAATGAAAGCAGAAAATATATTTTAAGTCTGAAAGTTATAGCACTGAAAGCCGAAGGTGCTAATTAACTAGCTAAACCTACAGGGGTAGCTGAGCTGACAGTTATAACTTCCGTTGGATGATAAACAGTTTGCTTTTTACACTTTCTTACATGGTCAAATGAAAATTACTGCACTATAATTAGTATAAATGAAAACAAATTGCATGCAATGAATATTATGGCTACTTTACAGCCTGTAATAAGCGATAATAAACGCGCCGATGTTGGCGGTAATTGTGATGATGTTGGCAATACAATGAGCGCAATTAATAATATTAAGCACAGAAAAATATGTTTACTGATAATGTTTTGTAAATTTGTGGTATGTTTTTATTTTTCCGGGCCTGGTTGGAAACCAGCGTCAGGAAATCTTAGTGCCACTAAGCTTGGTTCAGCATATCATGCTGAACTAGATTACTTTCAGCACAGATATGAGTCATAGTTCTTTTCACCTTCTTTTTATTTTAAGTAAATGTCTTATTGCAAAGTGTTATTGGGTTTTTCTATGAAATTCTCAGTAATCTGCTCGGAGTCTGGATTTGTGCCCGGTTAATGGCAATAGGCTCACCCCCTATTACATAGGACCTAAACATACCGGTGAAATGTGGGCGTACATTAGTACACCTCTGCCTAAACCTTTGGGGAATACACATAATTCTTTGTAATCTTATTAAATCAGTTTTTCAGAAACCACATAAATTACCTACCAAGAATCTTTTTAGATCACGTTTGAATAATTTACTCCACAGTCAAACCGTTATTTATGTTCGCAAAATTACATGATTGGAAAGGCAAATTTAAAACTTTTTAGCCCCGATATGAATACAAATATTTAGGAGAATCCCTTTTAGGAAAGTAACCTTTACAAAATCGGCAATATCTAAACATGAAGGTGTAAGTTGTTAAAAAAATTTGGATGGCACCTGATCAGTATACATGAAAACCCAACGCACATCCACCAGTGATGTGATCATATCGATGAAATTGGACAGCTCTTGCAGATTGCGTTTTCGAACTTACGTAGTACAAATGCGTTTGTATTTTACCTGGAACAAAAAATAAAAGATACATTTTTTTGGCAACACTAGAATTTTGAAACTGCGAGGGTATTCTGTTCATTTGATGTGTAATAATATTGGTTGCAATCCAATTGAACTTGGTGGGTGTGCCAAAAAAGGAAAGCTAAATTATGATAACGATATAATACTTAACATCGTTGTCCAAAAATAAATCCTCTGACTGAGATGATATTGACATTAAACAAACAAACGTTACAAAGTTATGTGTAAAAGTTTGCTGTTAATTTATGTTGCCTAATATGAGTTGGTGATGTTTATGCTATCCCAACAATTTTCCTTTCCGACTTCTCGAATTATTCCGTTCATGATTTCAAAATCACATTTACAACATAAACTTAAAAAACATGACACTACAATTTTATTTCATCAGAAAATATCACAGTTATATTATCTACACGCAGCAAATGGAAATCTATAGATACATTCTGATATTTTCCAATTTCGTCAAGAACGACTTCATGTGTATCCACATTGAGCCAGCAATGCCAACACTATTATGCTAAACGGAATAACGGAGGTATCGGAGATGCGAGGTCCGCACGTCCATGATGAGATCACACTCATTTTACGACTGCCCATTCACAATCCGACTCGATTCCTGACACAGACGTAACTAGGTTCTAGTGTTTGTGTATTTGTTTTACTGTCTATACGTGCTGTTTCTTGTTGCGACAAAGTTGTTATACATACTATATGCAATTCTCGTGGGGTCTCAAGTTTGAAAATAATGCTAACATTAGTGTTGTTTAAATAATTCCTGTTATCATAGTAAGCGCTTCATGTGCCATTTTACTATCAGTCCCTTAAAAAAAATTTCGACCACCAAAAAGCGATAAGAATTCGATGAACAACGCAGAATAGTTTTGCTCTGTAATAGGCTTTTTCAATAGATACATTTATAATTTGTGCGTTTTATTGTTAGCTAAGGTGATTTATTATATTCTTTCATCATCTACTGAAGCTGGAAATCAAAAATTTCCTTTGACACTTAATCATCAACCCATATACTGTCCCACTGCTGGGCACGGGTCTCCTCTCATATTGAGAGGGATTAGACTATAGTCCACCACGCTGGCCTAGTGCGGGTTGGTAGACTTCACAAACCGTCGAGAAAAATCTCTAAGGTATGCAGGTTTGCTCACGATGTCTTTCCTTCACCGTTTAAGCGAGTGATAATAAAATTAATTATTAATACGCACATGAATTCGAAAAGTCAGAGGTGCGTGCCTTGGGTTCGAACTTGAGACCTTCGACTTGGCAGTCCAATGGTCATACCACTAGGCTATCACTGCTTTTTTGCCTTTGACACTGTTTCATAGTAATAAAATTTATGTTTTTTTAAAGTGTTTCTTACAATTTATATCTTGGAATCAAGACAGACATTTTTCGTTAGAAATTTAACATGAAAAGAGCATGCAGAAAATTTAGAAGTTAGGAAAGTTTAAGGACCTGTTAGTATGAATTGTTATAATTGCAGTTTGAAGAGTTCTACATAGGGAATTGTTGCAGTTATATCGACTGTGAAATGAGAATGTGATATAGTAATATTTCTACAAGAAACAAAAATGGTAATGATAAAGGAAAACTTTGAGTATTATTTTTTTCTTACTTTCTATTGATATTCATTGTATCTTCTTGTCTTTTTAGTTTAATCCTTTGGCTTACGTTTTTTATTAATTTATTTGTGTTTGGCGAACCGCCAAATAAAATATATTTTTCTTTTCATGACTTACAGATCGGATTAACATTTCAATTGCGATGGAAATAAGCCTCATTTGTATTACTAAGAACTGCACCATAGGCATTAGACTGCAATACTTACTTATTCTTTACACACACTAAAATAAACGCAAATTTATAATAAATTATCTTCTATGAATGTTTCTATCATCTAACTCCTCATAAACTTTGTTAATAACTCGTAAATCCATAATAGTGACATCATTAGTAACGTCCAAAGGTTGCGTGTCCTCAGCTGAAGCGAGTTCTGACACGCCTAGGGGCAAATGTCCCGAAATTCTGACGTCACATTTCCGGCCGGCTGGCACAATTTAGTTACGGAAGTGCAGTGGCCCCGTCCGACTGATATTACCGTTGTGACCACCACCCACCTGGTACCTGCTAATCCTATTTTTGTTAACTCGATTCTGAGTCCGTTCGGATGGACATTCGGTTTTGTTTCTTAATCGATTTATACAGTTGTTAATGTGGGAAATTCTGATGCTGTTTAGATAATTTATACTGATTGTCTTTTTTTCTTCTGCCATGCGAGTTCGAGTAGTATTGTAATCAAGATGCGAAAAAATGCGACTAACGGAAGAATTAATACGAAAGAAATACCTTCACCGAATGAAACATTGTGTATATTAATTAACTTCCCTATTCTGTTTTAATCTGTAACTAGCCAATTAAGATACATTATAATAAATTGCTCACTAACGAACTACCGGCAATTTTGCTTTCACGTAATTCGTATATATTTGTCATAAATACTATTATTTCGTTGATTTATCTAAGAAACAAGGTAAGACTTTAGTAACATAATAAACATACTTAATATAAAAAAAAAACTGGAAGAGTGGTTTTCTTCGTTAAGACTTCCAACATTTCTTTGAGCAAACTTTCATAGAAATTATAACGACCCTTCGTATTTTTTAAATAAACATACTGTTGAATTCCAACTTGCTTGAAATTATAACTTAAGTAAAATAATGTGTTGTAATTGCTTTCTAATATATTATTTATAAGTACCTAAGTTTAGGAAATACATGTCGTCCTAATAAATATTTTAGTTTCTCAATAGATGCATTTAGATTATGCATAGAAGGTTTTTTTTGTAGTACCTACATTTCAATATCCTTTATTTTATTCAAAAATTTGAGCAACTTATATGTTAGATAATGTACAGACGCCAGCAAGTCAAGCTATATGAATATGAACCTTATTGTATTGTGTTAAAGTTGAAAATCAATCAAATAAATCTGACAGTTTGTGGTAGCTTGATGTGCTGGCCACTGTACACAAAAAACGATACTACATTATGATTTATTTTCAGTACGTGGAAAAAAAAAATAATCATCATTTTACGACGAATTTCTACTAATAACACGCTACAACAGTTCCATTATGTTATTACATGTTATCCAACCGGTTATAAACCAATGTCATACGTAATATTCATGCAATTTAATGAATCGTAAGACCGCAACGGTTAACCCACATCGGCGGGCATCAAGGCGAACCACTGTGTCGTCTCTGACACTTGAAGTTGCTAAACTTTACTGGGAGATGTTCTGTTGTAGGCAGAGGTAAACTGGAATCCGGTTATATAAGTTTTTTTTTATGAGCTTTGATGATTTAGATTCTAAGCAATCTAATCGAGACTGCTTCCAGCTGTTTCTTTTTATATCATTAACGTATTTATTATATTTATTCATTAAAGAACCGTGACTTGATTACTAAAGATCCATTGGGTTGTGTGTGGCCCTAACCAATGGGCAAGAATTGAAAAGTGCGTTGTTAACCGGTACGAATCCAATACAGACACTTACCACGGTCTATGAGGACTTTTCACACGATAAAAAAGGTCTGATGAACTTTCGGACGTCGGAACCGGACGAAGGCATGGGATAGTTTAAACTGAGTAATGCTGGGTATATCCAGCAGAAATGACGAGTCCGCCTAAATATAAAACTGATGTCATAATATATCAATCTAAAATATGAGTTTGCAGTTTATTTCAACCCCTAGTTGATAGAAATATTTGTTCAGCGGTAACCTTGACCGACAAAGGCATAAACTGTGTCGATCAAGGTTAGAATTTTTGATAGTTCCGCGTTAACTGCACACATGGTTGTAGGTAGTATACAATCAGCACTGGATTTATTAAATACTTTGACCCACAAGTTTACTGACAGTTTTTTAATTAATACTTAGAGCTTCCAAGAAGTATGTATTATAAAAAATATCATAAACTCCATTAGCACTGCGAAAAATAAAATCGACTGCCTAGGTTTTAGAAGATAGTAAATAAATCACATCAAATTCTTTATGTGGATCATAGAATATAATACAGATGCGCATTAATATTTGGTGGTCAGCCTGTGGGTAGGAGATAATTACAACGTTATTAAAGATATGGAACTAATTATAATCATGTTAACATAAATAAATAAAGATAATACTTACATAGACATACCATCATTCTCATATTCCAAGAAGGTTTAGGCAGAAGTGTAATAATGTACAGGTGTAGGTACTACAATATGTTCACTCACAGTTCGCCGGTAAGATAAAGTCTCATATAAAAGGGGACACAAATTCTTACTTACAGTAAGACCTACTCTTTAGAAACAACTAGTCTTATCAAGAAGATTATGAAAGAACAAAAGCGAAAATAGTTTTGAAAAATAATTAAAATTTTACCTAGAACATTTATACAATACAATAGTGACATAAAATTAGGATTTCACCAACTAAACGAAACTAAAACTGATTCGGATAATATAGAATATCGGTAGCCTAATCAACCAAATGAAATTCAGTATAGTGGCAAACGCAATGTAATCAATTTCTCATATAGACATGACTAATGAGGCAATGGATGATTAGGTCATTACTTATGATGCTTTGGTGTGTTGTATGTATTTAGATGATAAAGGGAAATAATATTGTAAACAGTGTCATGGTACAACAACTATAATAAATAAATAAATAATCTAAATATTTAAAAAAAAAATTAAAACTTGAGTGCCAATAATTACTTTATGATTTTGAGTTCAACTTTTCCTTAGTTATTTGGTATGCACTGAATAAAATTTGATCAAATTTTAACATAAAGTTTGTAAGAATATTTTATGATAAAACCCACAAACAGCATTTTCATTTTTCAATGTTAGTCGAAATTTTCTAGGTGTCAAACAATTAGTTTAGTAATCAATTGAAAATATGTCGTGTGAGTGATGAAATAATTGTACAAAGATTGGAATGAAAAAAAATATTCATAATAAATTGTTGTGTTATACGTAAATAGAAACAAGAATGACTGAACCACCAACTAAACCACAAAAAACGAGAGTTAACCTAAGCAAATACTTATGATACTGCATTCTCTGAAACCGTTACATAAATTATCTAAATTGTGAAGTTTGCCAAAACTAAGGCAATACGCCACTTAAGTGGTGTCTGCATATTCGCTTTGTTAAGTCAACATGTCAAAACTTTGTACAAAATACTTTAGACAGATTACATCTAGTGATGTACGGGTCGAGGAACACCAGTACATTTTGTCAATGTATTAAACAAACTATTCCTAAATGTTAACCATAATGACCTTTTGTATAACTTAGGATAAAACGTTCGGAGTTGACTTGGACTCAGCTTAGGCAATAAGCAAAATAAGTTTTTTTTGGAAATAGAGAGGAACGACATTCCGAACATTTTCATACAAAGAATTTGATCACAATTTTAGTTCTCTCTTTACAAGGCTCTGGCATGTAATACTTCGACTGAGTGTTTTATTTCCAATTGGAAACAAGTAGTAGATTACGCTTTTATTCGTGTTGCCCCTTCCAATGCTAGGTATTAATATTTAAATGTCTTTGCTAGGTGTACTTAAGTGTGCTCGGGTTCCAATCAGCATCGATCATTGATTCGGTTTTCAGTAAGTATAAGTCCAATTAACTCTGCCATCTTCCCAGATGGCAAATGATCCATGAGGATTTTCTGCTCTACAAAAAAACTACACAATCAGGTTAGTTACTCTAATTTGCTACTCTTAATAAAATCTGCAGCACTATGTATTTCACCTCAGTTTCAAATTTCTCCACCTTCCAAGTTATTGAACTCACTGTAGGTTGTAACTTGATGACGTCACACTTAAGTAATGCCGAAACCAAATATGAGAAATGTTGGCTTACGGAGAGTTATTCTCATGCGTCACGAATTAGCACTTACGCGGTATATTGATAAGTTGAAATTGGATTAGCTGGGAGTTTCAACCACGTTTCCTCTTACTCTGTGGTTTTGCTTTGTTATATTATGCTGACTATGAATAGATAGATTACACCTGAATACTTGGGTGGGCTATATTTATGTACGTTAGGCATGAAATAATTTCTACTCGAATTTAATTTCTCTTCTGAAGTTTGAGAGTATGAGCGTGTACTTATATGTATAAAAAAGAATCAATTTAATTATATCAAGGATCAACTAGCAGACACAATAGAGAAAAATAATTGTATCGAGCCTCGTCGGTCTTAGTTTCTTTAATGAATTCAAACACTTTCCAAAGTATTGTATTACACTCATATTCTTATACTTCCATTTTTGCACGTATAAAGTAAAATCTGTTAAACAGTATATCTCTAAAGACGAGCTAAAATATTTGCTAAAATAAAGTTGTTGATATATTATTATTATTAAATTTAAATAACGTATAAAACAGGATTATGAAAACATGTTTAAAAACAGACTACAAAAGCCAGAAAAAATTACCGTAACCAAAACCAGTTATGCACATTCTGCAAGCCAGAAACGACAAAATAAGTGATCTCTAAACTACACTTGCAACCTGTATCCAAATATGAACACATAATTGAGACTTTCGACTGTGGGAAATGGGTAAGTATAGTGCACGCGAGCGATAGGCGGTTACTATCGCTTATGAATACTAAAACATCATGAAGCAATCTTTGAACCCTGTAAGTTACTTGCTTAACCGTATTTCACGAAACGAGACGTGTGCCACTTCGTGTTCTTGCCAACCCACCGACGTAGCACAATAGCATGTAAAGCCAAACGATGGTGTCATCTAGAAATTGATCTGTAGGTATTTATTTATTTATTTTATTTGGGGGAACCAACAGATTCTTCTCAAATTATTTTCAGACATGAGTCCATAGCGTTAGTATAAACAAAATAAAAATACCTTAATGATTAGTGTTAGTAATAAGAGTAATCTTCAAATGCAATGAATCCTTTCCCAGTGGCACAGCAGAGGGGAATTCCACCTGTCTGCAAACCGAGTATGAAGGCGTTCCTCTTTCTTTCAAATTTTAATAATAACAGTACCTCCATGATGCAAAATCAGTTTATAACGTTAATTAATATAATTATTCATTTCCAAAATTATAATGTTATATTTAGAACAAGTAAACTAGCATGCATCCGATGTCAAAATATCTTACACAGTTTTTCTGAACATTGGCACAGAAAGGTGAAACACGTATAAATAATCACCACAGTCTTTTGATAATAAACCTAATAAAAGTGTTCATGCTATAATTAATTTTAGCAGATTGAATAGGCTAGTATTTAACTGCAAATCAAAAAATGACGTTTTGTATAACAAAACAATCCTAAGTAAAAATACTTATTGCACAGCAAAAATACGACTGGTAGAAAATGCCTTAGGCATTAAGTCCGCCTTTGTACTATATTTCTGCATAAAGCATTAAATAAATAAATAAAAATACTGAAAACATTCAGATTTGGTTCTGGCAGTTTATTATATTCCGATTGAATATAGAAGCTCTCTTCTGCATGCAGTACCTACCTACTAATTGTGAAATTTCAAATTTTAATGGAATCTTAACCAAAGGATTTTTTACAGTGGTTGAATAATCGGCAGTTGCGTCACGGATACTCACGATGCATGAGAAAATCCTTGGGGTATTAAACCGTTAGTAATATTTGAAAAAAAAAAAAACATCTCATCGATATGACCCTTTATTCATTCACAAGAAAAACAACACAAATTAATAAATTATAACTGTCTGTCTGTGATTCAAAATAAATACCAATATTTAAGCGAAAACTGAATCTCTTTATACGATATCTCATATTAAGACCTGATTGTAGAATTTTTGGCTGTATTGGCAGCCCAATTACGGTTGTTGAGGAAAATAAAAACTAACATTTTTTGTTCGGTCCATTTCAATAGATCGTGTAGGCTTCAGAAGATAGGAATATAAATATTTGTGAGACTGGGAATAATAAGATCAACGCGAGTGTCATCGAGGGACGCAGTTAAGAGCTGAATATTTTTACACTACGTATATGTACCTATACTCACCACGCAAGTCATGGGTCGTCGCCAGCCTAACCTCCTTGACCCACAAAATTCTTGGACAATAAAACTGAACACTGCGCGCGGCCTATCCATTAAGGCGACAATACCAACGTACCTGCCCCGAACATAATAATATGCTTCTAAACTTAGGTGTTTGTGTCTATTGTCGACTCTGTTATTAGCCTGTCGTTGAGCGGAAATATATTCGCTGCTTTGTTTTCCCTGTAAATATTGGTACGAAGGTACGTTATAATTTCGTTTGTCTTTGATTTACGTTAGCTGAAGATGTTTGTTTTGATGTGAATATTGAATTACCAATATATATCAAACGTTACCAAGGAACAATCAACATTAGCACACTTAATAGAAAAACAATTGTTACGACCCCGTGTTCTTTAGTTCTTTATTTTTTAGTTTTGTTTTGGACACGTAGGTATATACATATAACACGTGTCGAATATAATTTTATTTATAGCTCACCCATCATTTTACAGTCAGGCCCCCCAAAGGCCTCTCTCAAGGTGGGGATCATAATAATGACGACCCCATCAAGTAACAAAATTACTGAAATAACAGAAAAACCATTGCTCTCGATCGTCGGGATCTTCTATAATGATTTACTGAAATAACAGATCGACCAAATTTTAAACAACAATTTTCTGTCACTACAAAAAGTTGACATAATGTTACCGAAATACAGTAAATGCGTATCTGAAGAACACATACAATCCAATCGATTGATAACACAAAAAGAACGTTAATTAGTGACGTAACAGTGCATTACAATCGGTTGCATCGATGCTTGCGCAAGATTCATATGAGGTCGCGACACGCAGGCGCAACACTTGCAATAATGTACATGAAACTCAAAGGAGAAGGTCTATTCTTAACAACCTCTTTTAAAATACTGATATTAAGACAAACTTATAAAAACTATTAGTAAAACCAACTTAACTTAATGTTTATATTACTTAAATAATATAATAAATCTGGGACTATTTTTTATAAGAAAACAAAATTAGTAAGTAATGAAATTAATTAATAAAAAACTGATTTTCAAAATAAATCTGCGATAGGCTGTTATTTAGAATTTTAATTTTAAGTTTCGTTTTAACTCTTATGTTTTGACTCAAATGATAAAAATCCATATCCAGTGTTGTGCCTTCTGTAATTTTTACTTTGTGAAATGCGCGATGTGCGCGCGCCATCGACTTTTATGTGCATTGTTAAGGCAAGTTACACATACCATAAGACTATCAGTTTAATTACTAATATATATCCTTTATATTTAATAACATACAATATTTACAGTTTTTGCATAAATTACGAAATAGATAAAAGGTTTTGATTTGAAGTATCTTAATTAATTTGCCAAAAGGTTGCACTCCGCCTTTTTTTCTTGCATTTGATTTAATCAATCAATTAAATCAAAAAAAGGCGGATGGCGAATTTCACGGATCCCAACTGACTATAGGGCGTGTGAAGGCAAGTGAGGTTTTTAGTCGGTACAAGTCTGACATACCCTGCCGACTCGTCAGGTGGCGGAGGATTCTTGAGAATTTTCCGTACCATAAAAAAGGTCACATTAGTCATTTGTGACCGGGCATAAGAGAAATTCATTTCAAGCAATACAATTCAATGCGCATTAAAGTGCATATTCTACATAATATATAGTTTGACTGGCACTTATTATTATATAATAAATCAATATTACTGGACAATTTCACACAACACCATCTAGTCCCAAACCAAGCGGAGCTTGTACTATGGGTACTAGACAATAGATATAATGCTAATATACTTTTTTATTGGAAATATTACTTATATATTACAAACACACAAACACTTAATGTTGATCACATAATTATTTGTGGCCTGTGGGAATCGAATCCACGACCTCGTGATCAGCAGTCCGACACGTGGACCACTAAACCACAAACGTCGAATAATTAATATAAATCACTACAATGCTATTGAAAATGGAAATACCAAAGGAAATATGTAACCATCAGACCACCCTTGCACAAGACCAAAAAATTAAAAATCTGAAACACACGAACCAGCTTTTAGTCATTTTGGCTGAAATTATGTACAGTGTACCGCGGATAAAAATAAATACTGATTCATTCTTCTATAAAGCCTTGGCATTTTTTATATTATTATTTTTTTTGTTTTTTTTTTTTCTACTTTCCGTGTAGTACCGTTAACTCATCACCTGCCAAACTGAAGAATACATGGAGACAAGATCCAATCATACACTACCACAAATGAGCACGCAGAGTGTTACTTAACTATCATTACAATATCGAAGCGTGGGATAGTGCTCACGTGAATCACTCTTAATTGTACCTTGTTGTACCGTCTGTCATTGTGGCGTAATTACTTTCAAATTTTACCTCCGTAACGCGAGCTTCCGAAAGCCGATGATATTAATAATAATGATCATCAGAGTGTTGCTATGATTTATTGAAGAAATAATTCGACGATATTTTGTTGTTGTAATTAGCGTTGCTTGTTTTGAAATGTTGTGCTGTGTTAAAATGAAATAAATATTTGGGACATTTTTACTCAGCAACATTCAGTCCCAAACTAAGCAGATAAATGATGACTGTACTATTGGTACAAGACGATGGATATAATACTTATTTTTGTAAATATATACTTATAATAAATAAGTGTGCCAGCGAAACACGAAAGACTTACGTTCATCACATAAATATTAAAATTTGTGTCCTATAGGAATCGAATCCACGAGCTTGTGATCAGGTTACCAGTTATCAACCCAAACCACTAGACGACAGATTTGATTTTATTTCTTTAAATTTTTAGATCGATTTTTTCTCAAATATAATAAAGTCGCTTTCCTTATTATATACATAATAAAATTAATAAAGTAACGTGATTTTAGAAGACTCTTAGCTGTGTACACCTGTCTCTAAGACGTACACAGCTTCTTAACTTTGTTGAATTAACTAGGGTAAAGGAATTAAGTTACTATACTTAATTATCTGCCAGCAAGTTCAGATTTTAAATTTAAATATCTATTTAATTCAAATTTTTAGTTCAAAGTTTTTGAATAAAAGTTTTTATATTATAAAAAAGTATGCTTCATTTATTTATTCTTCAAAATGAACATAAACAATCAATATTCTTCCAGACCATCAAATAATAATTTACTAATTTGATTAACAATCATGTCATCGATGCAATACAGGATCTTCGTAACAGGCCATAAAGTTAAGCCGGCTTATCCTCATAAGGCACAATGTTAAAGTCATAAAATATTGAAAGCTTTTAACGCCTAGTCATAAACGGGATGGCGGACTGGTACGGGCGGTATCGACACAAGTCATTTTGTTTTCTTTTTAATATTTTTAAAAATAGAATAAGGTTTTAATATGAAATAAATAAAGAGGGTAATTATAGAACCCTAAATGGACATCGCTATTCGCTCCAGACGATTGTAATTGGCTATCAATATTATATGAAACTTGTTTTAAACCAGCATAAAACCAGAATGCATCTGCAGTATAAATCTTAAGAACAGTATATTACTAAGAGAAATACGTTAACCACCATTTATATTTCTCGAATAAGGTACTTTACTTTGACATGAAATATACGTTTTTAATCATGTAATTATAGCAAGAACCACCAAGATTTTGCGATGACCAGGTATGAAGTATTCCCAGGACTTCTAAACTAAATAGTTCCCACTCCTAAGGCCCTTGGGGCTACGATAGGAACTATCAGGTCAAAGTATTGACTTGTGGAAGTTACATAGCATACCATCACGCCTTTATTTCCCGAAGGCTTAGGCAGATGTATACCCACAGTTCGCCGGTACGTTTAAATCCTATATAAACGGGCGTCTATTGCTATATAACCGCGTAAAAATTCAAACTCCGAGCTGCTACTGAGAATTTAGAAAAACCCAATAAAACTTTACTTGGCTTTTGAATCGAACCCAGAACCTCAAGTATAGTAATCGCGCTTACGACCACTAGGCTAATGAGGCAGTTACCTACTTATGCAATAATACTAATTGATATTCCAACTAACAAGCACGTTGACATTACCGAATACTAAAAGTACCAAATGTGCTTTCACAAAAATACATTCACAAAAATTCATCCTCGTTATGCATGACAACTGAAAACATGTAAAGATGCAAATGAAAAACATTGAGACTGAAGAAGCAATTCTATTGTTTTCGTAACATTAAAAATAGTCGAAATATCACTTTCTGATGTTTTAATAACACAAAACATGTATGTATAATTATGTTACGTAACAAACACGTCTCTCAATCTTCCAAGCCGCGTAAGCGATTAGGTTGAAATTCCAATTCAGTATAAAATTAACATTTTCCGCCCGTATTTCTCCATCCTCCAAATAGGTTTAATATTTGACATTCCTGCTAACGCACACACAAAAGGATTGGAACACAAACAATTATTTTCTAAATCGCTGATTCCGAGTGTGTTTGTTCGGGACAGGTAATTATTTATAGCCCATATTGCATGCATAACAGCACATCGTTACAATGTGTATCACTTGGCTGGTCAATTGGCACATATCGATAATGCCAAATGGCGTTTTCCTTACCAAATGGCATTATTATGCCATATGCAGCAGTTAAGCAATGTATTGGTCGACCGCCAAACGCCTAGGGGAAACTCCAGGATTGGTGCATTTGAGCCAATTTATTGGTTCCCCAAAGTACCAGAGTAATGTGATGACGATTTCAGATATAATCTACGTGATAAATGTCTCAGTTCCGCCTGTCGTTATTGTCTTATGATGTCATATATTTCCCAAACATTCTTTGTCAGGAAGGAAGCGGGCGGAAAAACGATGGTGGTATGATTTTGATCGCTTTTTGTCGGAGTGATTTGGGGGTCCCGAAATAGAAAATATTAAGCTGAGTTAGGGAAGGCCTTGGCCTTATAAACACAAAAGCAGCTAGATAAACAGTTTGGGCACCACTAGCTGTTTCCCGCGGTTTATCTCGTATCCCAAAATACTTTTTGAGAAAAAAGATAGCCTATATCCTATCTCGGGGATCAAATTTATCTCTTTAACAAAATTCATCAAAAATCTTTCAGTGGTTTAGGCGTGAATACGGAACAAAAAACAGACGGGCTCAGTTACTGTCTTATTATTATTTATTAAGTAGGTATGTATTACTTAACTTATGCTAAACACATAGATCATTAAATAACCTATCAGCATAATATCGACACATCATACACAGTTAGGCTAGTATTTAGGTTCCATGTAATATAGTAAGGAGCGAGGCTATTGCCATTAACCGGGCGCTAATCTAAACGCCGGCAAAGTGCTATAGAAGAACTCTATAACACTTTGCCGGAATTGAACCCAGGGCCTCTAAGACTTTTTCACATCACTATCTAGTCCCAAACTAAGCAGAGCTTGTACTATGGGTACTAGACAATGAATATAATACTTATATACTTTTTTTTGTAAATACATACTTATAATACATAAGAAACACCCAGACAAACACAAATACTCATGTTTTATCCACACAAATATTTGTGTCCTGTGGGAATCGAACCCACGACGAACAGCAGTCCGGCACTCGAACCGCTAGACCACAGAGGTTGTCGAAATTAAAAATCTCAATAACACTTATCATCCTGGAAATAAAACCCTGAACCCGAATCTTGAGGAAATGAACTCGAATCGTATTAGAGGGGATCGTTCGCAGTTCCACCGGATTATCCTTAAAAGCGCCTGTCTTCTAACTAAATATTAAAGGAACAAGCTAAGATAGGATAACACAATAATCTTTGATCGTGAGATAACTAAGTACCTATAAATAAAATTCAACAGGTTGCCGATAAACTGACTGACCTTATTACCAATTTTGTAGGTCGAAACGTTGAATTAGCTTAAGCACGCATTTCTGGTTGCTATGTACGGTCAGCAACAAAAGTCTCTGAACACAGCTAAATCAAAAAACACTACAGGTCCGAAACTTGGCAAGAGATTTTTGCTATAAGGTAACCTAAATATTTAATGGTCATCTACGCAATTATTTTGCATATCCTGCACAGGTCAGTACCTTCATACTTATTAAAAATATTGAAGATTGCAACATGTTCCGCGACTTTCGTTGCTGACTGTACCTAATAACACACTGTTTTTTTATTATTATAACTAGCGACCCACGCCCGCTTTGCACGGGTGCAATGTGCTAATAACATAAATATAAACCTCCCTCTGAAATATCTCTATCTATTAAAAAAACCCGCATCAAAATCCGTTGCGTAGTTTTAAAGATCTAAGTATACATAGGGACAGACAGACGGAAGCGACTTTGTTTTATACTATGTAGTGATATTAATAAATATTTGGGACATTTCAGGCAGCACGATCTAGTCCCAAATTAAGCAGAGATTGTCCGTAGTAGCGCGAACTGTAGGCGTACATCGACACACCCCTGCTTGAACCTCCGGGCAATACAGGCGTGAGGGTATCTTATGTTTAAGTAACACAGTTCGTTAAGTAATACTGCAGTATGATTTGGTAACATAAGTAATAATCATACTAGCTACTAGCGAAAAAAATACTCTTACAAAATTCCGTCCGCTAGAACTATGTTTGACATTATTTAGTGCTTTAGTAATAAAAAGGTTGTCACACGCAAAGCTCTTTCAGAAATAAGCGTAACTACTGCGTGACTGGAATTCAAACAATTTGGGAACAATTTCGTAACATGTCGGATATTATTGGCGACCCTAGGGCAGTGGGTGAGTGTGACCGAGTGCCCTATGCCTGTTCCGTTCGACCGGGTCCTGAGAAAGGTAAAATGGCAATTGCTTTCAAAATCCCGTTGTCGAGACATTTGGTTGAGTAAAGATTGTTGCGGACGTACTTACATTATATGTTAGGACGAAATCTTTAGGGTTATTGTACCAAAAGTAAAATATTTTAAATAAACAAAAAATAACATAATTATTTTATGTTTTTTTTATTATTAAAAGGCGGCTGCAGTATCACTGCGACCGCAGTCGGTCGCGCCACTCGTTGCCTTATTTATTTTAGGTTAGGCAGATGTGTACTAATCCACATTTCACCGGTATATTTTAGGGCCCATGTAGAGCCTGTTGCCATTAACAGGGTACACATCTGAACTCTTCCCATTTGTCACCAGTGGAGACGTAGACGGTGGGGACAACTGGGAATAACTCGTTATTTGTTGTCATAATAAAAAAACGAGTTGCTACCGAGAATTTCATAGAAAAACCCAATAACACTGCTCTACCTGTGAATCGAACCCAGTACCTCTAACGTATATTTTTAGTAGCTAGTTTATAAGAAGTCTAAATTGTGTAATAAATTACTTTTAGTTTTGATTTTCACAAAACTGACTTTTATCATTCGGTCGATGGTATACTCAAGCAAGAAAAAAGACTCTGTAAAATCGGTTCCTTAACAAAAAAAATGAGCGAACATAATTATAGCTCTGTTCTACATTCCTCTATTCTTAGATATATTTGTAACTGTCGCAAATATTCCTAAACTGTTCTCTCATTTAATTAAATTATTTATAAATATTATTGTATCGAACATTATTGTAAAGAACGACAATTTGAAAGAGTAACCATGGATAGGAGTTTCTTGCAGTTTCTACTCTCTAGTAAACGATTAATTTGGAACCTTGCACCTAGACTCGACATTTCTTAAGTGTCTTATATGGAAATTGTTTATAAGAAAATAAAATTATTGTGATTGACAGATTGAACAAAAATCTTTTGTTTTTAACCACAACACGTCATTGATATATTTTTTCGCTTCAATATAATTTTCGCATAACAATAACTACATACGTAGTTAAAATGCATTTAATGAAAGTAAAAAATACTTAGCTTAGGCTAACATAAAATATTATTCAACAAGAATAAAAGAAACGTATAAAAAGGAATACTGTTGCCTTCAATTTAAATCGTAATATGAATATTATTCACAATTAAGATCAATCATGTGATAAGTTGCTTCGGCCAACAGCTTTAACACGAACCCCACAAGTAACAAGGCTTTTTTATTACACAGTGTTTTATAACCTCTTCGACGAGAATTATCTGAAACACAACTTGTTAAGATAATCGAGGCGTCAGTAAAATGAACGGAACTTACTCCCTCGTAAATCTTTTAACGTGCGGCCGACGGATTTCAGATTCATGTCAAGCAGTACATAAAATTATTCCTCAATAAACCATACATACATATTTTCACGCCTTTAAAAGGGTTAGATAGAGGTGTGTGCACCAACAGTTCGCCGGTATGTTTTGGTCCCATGTAATAGGGTAGACCCGTAGACAAAGCCGAACTACGAGCATGGAGAATTTTATAGAAAAATCCAATACGCGGGATCTCTAGCGTAGCAGTCACGCTTAGGACCACTAAACTAATGAGGGAGTTCCTCAATAAAATCATCACAAATAATTTTATATTAACAGCAAATTGAGTTATTTTTAACCAACTTCAAAATAGGTAAGTACTGAAATAATGCGTCATCCGTATAATAGTCGTGCGCGACTGCTACAAGTCAGGTTCTGGTCGATTTCCAGGTCGAGTTATTAGATTTTTTTTATGGCATCCACGGTAGTACCTTGGAGTATGGAATGGTGCCCGGTTATATGCCAATAGGCTCGCCTTACCACATGTAGGGCCAGCCTCTTGGAATTTAACCGGCATCCTAAACATACTGGCGAACTGTTGGTGTACACATCTGCTGAACCCTATAATAATTATTATTATTATCTGAAGATACACCACGAAAGCTTGAGTTTAGTTTTATTTTCATAAAAATATAATATAAATCAGAATATATTTTCAAGGCAATTTGTTATTCATTAAAAGTTGTGACCGATTGAACTAGCTTTAATTTTACGCAAATTTGGACTTTATAATTGTAAAACACGATATATTTTTGTTTGTGTTTCTGCTTTGTTTACTAACGACTGTTAACAATCAGAGTACTGAGAGAGGTCATTGCTTACATCTCATGCATCACTTAACTTGATCCGTCGATCGTGCCTGTACATAAAACAAGCAGTTAAAAAGCACTTAAATCCCCATATTCTGTTGAACTATGTTGAAAGATGATTGAATTAGAAGAGATGTGGGTCACGTCAAATCGAGTAGAGTTCGAACGCTGCCGCTGCGAATTGATAGTTGAAAATCCCTGTCAATTATTCGAATAATTCTGGGTGTTCCAATTAAACGAGGTCCCAAATTTCGCAGTTTCTGAGTTAGGAACTCGATTTTAACCCACAAATTAGAGGTGGAGAATTGTTTAGAATAACTGTTACAATAAACATTTTGAATTATTTGGGTGAGGGAAGGTCGAAACAATGAAATTTGATGTTCTGTAAACTGTTTTGTATCCAATGTTTTTGCAAGGTCAATAAATATATAATGTTTTTTACTTTTAATGTCATAAAAGTCACCTTTGACTCATTTTCGATCGCATTACACCTCCGTTATTTTTTATTTAGCAGAATACTATTTTGACGTTTTCGACACCGATGATTAAAAAATGTATAAAATTTTTTAGTCACCTGAATTGACCTTCTCATATAAATAAATTAATTTCCAATAATAATATTTACATTCTAATTCATTGAACAGATTATGACGAATGAATTAATTGTAAATCAATTAGTAAAATATTCGGTTGTTCATTGGTTGCAATTATTTAAACAGGCAGGTGCAAGAGAAAGTTATGCGTGCGGTGTTCCCACAAACACCAACGATTTATTAATCGATTTGCTGCGATACCGAGAATCATTCGTCAAATTGGGAATCGAATATCTGCATTAAATTACCTGCAAACTAGTAAAGTACGTTCTGGAAGCTTTCCAAGTTCCGTAAATTTCAAGACTCGTGTTAAAGTTCGTATGCAAATGTCTATCGTGTACTACCCACCTAGAGAACTGTTATTCCTTCATCAGTTTTCTTAGTATGGAAGTGTTGTTTACCTGTAAACAAAGAACAGATTTAATTAGTCAATTGCAAAAATAAATAAACACAATGCTAAAATGTATAAATAAAAAAAATACATGCATTTTTTTGTTACTTTCGTTTAAAATATAATTTAACATAACACGTAAACATACCGTCACGCCTGTATTCCCCGAAGGATTAGGCACAGGTGCACCAAATGTACGACCCACATTTCAGCAGTACGCTTAGGCCCCATGTAGTAGGGGCGAGCCTATTGCCATTAACCGGGCACAAGTCCAAACCCCGAGCTGCTACTGAGAATTACATAGAAAAACCCAATAACACTCACTACTCGACCTGGGAATCTAACTCAGGACCTCTAGCATTGCAATGGCGCTTAGAACGGCTGGGCTAACGAGGCAGTTAAATATTATTCATAAATAAAATATCACAATGGTGTATTGTAAAAGAATGAACTATCAAACCCAATCGCGTTTCATGGTACATATTGAAATGTGATGACAAATTTCCAACAATTATGTTCAGACCACAAAAATTAAACCATAATTAAGCAAATACGACAAAAATAATAAAAGAAATGGATATAATTTTATAATTATATCCATTTCTTTTATTATTTTTTAATTATTATTAAATAAAACGTTAACTTTAGTGTATTGTGTCTACTTGGTTTATACCAAGTAGACACAATAGTAATTAACGTTTTAGCCAACACACTTTCAATCAAAATTAAATTAGTTTTATTTTCATATAAACCATTTATAGGCACATATTAAATGTCGAGTCTAGATCCACAGTTCCAAATTAGTCGTTTCCTATGGAAAAGAACCGGCAAGAAACTCCATGGTTACTCTTTTAAATTTGTTTACAATTACAATGTAACTAACTATATTTTACGATACACTGTACCTACTAATTTAAAATCAAACTAAATCTCAAAATAATCCAAACAATCTTATTCACATCAAAATAAGTTTAATTACGGTAAATATCATTTAATTTTAAAAACCTCCAACTTCTACAAGACACAATATAAACCTACTTTCTTTTAAAAGAAGCAAAAGGTATCAAAGCCATGGTTGGGAAGCGAAAAGCAAACAAAAACGCAGATTTGTTTAACAAACCGTGGCCGGGTGTTTTATCTGTCTATTCACGCCCACTAGTCGCGATAATGCGCCGGTCGAATTACAATCAGTCGTAACATAATGCTTGTTTAGTAAGAAAAAAAAAACTGACTATTAAATTAATTAAATATAATGCTCTGGTAGGTACTATAGTATACTGTTCTACTTTGATTTGGGTCATAGCATGGAAATTATCTAATCATACAAATTTAACAAAAAATAATAGTTAATAATATTTCTATCAACATCTAAGAAGGCTCTCGTTGGATGACTCGAGCAAGGGCTTGATACAAAAAAACAGTAATCTTGGACACGGCTCGTATTGTTAGGTTTCTTTCGATCACTGTTAGCTTGGATACTGCTCTCGATGCCGCATGCACCGGTAGGTTACATTAAATTTATATATCTGCTATTGATAAAATATTTATAAATAAAAAAACATGTATAAGTGTAAATAAAGGATTACCTTTGAATGTACGATGTATTTCGATAATTTTACTGGAACCATCCGGTCCCAAACTAAGCAAAGTTTATACCAGAGTAATAAACAATGGCCTTAATGCTCTTATACTTATTTTTAAATACACACTTATAATATAAGAGACACCCAGACGAAGTTAACACATTCTACCTAGCCATTCGGGGAATATAGGCTCACGCCTGTGTATGTGTATATGGTATACAGCATGCCATCACGATAAGTTAAAGTATGATTTTAGCAGCTCTATTACTCTAAAGACATTCTGCCGAACATTAGTAGGTACTTCTCTGTCTTTTCTTTGAAATGCAGTTGTTTGTCACCTAAGGTGACAGGGAATGTTGGACTCCTACTAAAAACCACACTTGCCGCCCCTTACTCTATAATCTTGGCACTCGTAACATTCACCACAAGATCATGACAGTCTATAAAATATATTCCGATACAATTACCTTGCCTTTCGGGAACACAGGCAATATTATGTGATGTTTCGAAATCCATAATTCGAGGACATGAATCTCCATGCTATCCTAGTACCGTATATGAATGATAATGCAATCAATTGGATTAGTGACGTGCAATCGCGATAGTTCGGTAACACACACCCAATCGGATCAGATTACGGAGTCCGTCTGAGCTTGGCACACATCAATCACGCTCTGGAATCAATACCTCCTACTTATCTGATGTCTTAGTCCTCGAGGGAACGGATAGAGGATAACTGTGCGGAATTATGGGTAGTACGTTATATGATAAGTAAATATAGATGTGTATTCAACTATTCATACTACTCACATAATGCTGAGCGCCACTCCTTTTGTTTGTGTAAATGAAATATACTCTTAGTAGTATATACGAGTATTTTTTCATGGGAATAAGGGAACTTTTAAGGGCTCCGTTTCTCAATACAAATGTCGGATCATAGTAAAATTGCTTAGTTTCGGTCTTAAATTAAACAATAGGGTGAAATGTAAACAAACATTATGTTTTTCAAAGGGTTTCGTTCGAACTTTATAGTATTTTTTTACAATGGCAGTAAGGCTAGTGAGACCCCTCTAGGAGGAGTCTTACTAGCCTTGCTCATTAGCCTTGCGGTTATAAGCGCAATTGCTACACTAGAGTTCCCGAGTTCGAATTCCGTGTCGAGCATTATTTTCGTGAAATTCCTTCGGGGTTTGGATTTGTGCCCAGTTTATAGCAATAGGTTCGCCCCTATTACATGGGACCTAATCCTAAACCCACCGGCAATCCGTGGGTGTAAATAAGTACGCCTTTATAAAACTGTTGCCCTTAAAAGCCTTTACAAAAAGCTTGTTCTTAAATTCCATCACGCCTGTATTTTGCGAAGGTCGCATGTACCAAATAGGGCGAGCCTATCTCCATTACCGGACACAAATCCAAACTCTAAATATAGAAAAAACTAATAACACTGCTTGACGTAAGCATCGAACCCAAGCCCTTAACCCTCCGAAGCCGCGGTTTTGACCAATACCCTAGTTATTGATTTTAATCCCAAAATATTTTTGTACGTACCAAAAAATACTAAATAAATTTCTTTCTCTCTTTGCTAATTCTCTCAGACATTATTATTGTGAGGTAAGTAGGAATATTAAAGAGCCGCATTTGCATTTGAAATTAAAACATTTTATTTAAATATTATATAGCGAAATTTAGATTCAGACTTGAAGGTAAGCAGCCACTTAAAAACATTTCGTTAACATAATCAATAGCCTAACATTATTATGTACATAATATTTCTTTAAAAACAAATACACATAAATATTTCATAATAATTTTCTAGAAAAGTCTGTGAGTTTAAATACCTAATAGGTAAGAATGATAACGAGTAATATTTGTTGTTCTTACGCAACCATTAAAATATTCAAAACACAACTCTTAATTAGAGAATTCCAATGCAGTAGCTTAATATTAAAAATACTATCGACATACTAAAAGCAAACAAATTACAGCTGTTCAAGAAGGTCGTAGAACTCAATATTACTATATGTGTAGGTGATAATACGTCAGGTGTGAGCGTAGTGTCAAGCGACATAGTACTCTATTCTCATACAAGCCTATTAGATCCAATCAGAGCCCCGCATTGAATGGAGCCCTCATTGTCAGACATGCGTTCCAATTTTGAATAGTGCAAATCTTCATAATTATAACGTGAGCAACCTGCCTACGTATTGTGCGTCGTGTGTGAAACGCCTTAATTACATTGACAAGTACGCGGCAACTCGATCCAGTAACGCAGCCACTCCGATGAATATTAATAGGGTCGTGCCGAACCGGTGTTTAATGGTAAAATGTTACGTATGAACCATGCATACGGGTACTTCGATTATGTTATTAGGAGAAGTTGCGAAACGTGTGACATAATAAACTTTTTAGAAAAAGGAAACCAACTAAGCATTTCGCGGAATATTTTCACAACAGATAGTCAGACATACATACCATTATGCCTGTATTCCCCGAAGGGTTAGGCAGAAGTGCACAGTAATGTACCTACCTACACCCACAGTTCGCCGGTATGTTAAGGTTCCATATATTAGGCGAGGCTAATTATGTTAACCGGGCACAAAAACAAACTCCGAGCTGCTACTGAGGATTTCATAGAAAAATAACCTGTGAATCGCACCTCTCTAGACTATCAAGATAGTCTATAGTCAGTATAGATATAGATAGTCAGACACTAACAAAATTATTAAGGAACAAACTAGAAAAAAATGAAATCAGTTGACGATCGCCGAATTAAACTGGTAACATAGTTACACAAAAAATATTCCGATTTTGAAGTCATAGTCTTAATAAAATAAAGAAAGAATCCGAAATGAAAAAAGTGTTTAAACAGAAAAGCAATCACAGTGCTCGAACCGACAAAAGTATCAATATTGGTGGTATCGGTGCGATTCGCAACGGCTGTAACAAGGTGGGTCGCTGACAAAACAAATTTACATAAATCCGGCTGAATCCGTAAAAATGACGCGCGACAGCCGAGCCGATAAGCCTCGGGTATCATTAGCTTGGGACAGACTCGAGCGATCACTCACTTGTGCGGCCTCCGATGCGAATGGGCTAGGGAAAAATCCCAAATATCAATCTTTTTTCCTCATTCTTCCTGCGATCAATTCTAAATTGAAAATCCCAAGAGATGCGGAATCACTCAGATCCTTTATCTTTGTGCTTAGCAAAGAAAAAGAACGATATCTGAAAACCTACTATTTAAGTCTTAAAGAATTATAAAAGAAAATGCGAAGCGAACCCATCAAATTTGGATTAATAATGAAGTGTAGCTTATAGGTAAATGCAAGTACTTTGGTTACATTGAATAAATAAAACAGAATGTAAGAGTTGCTCAAAGCCACCAGTGTCATATAATCGATACAGTTAGTCTAAATATGCTAATAATACACGATAGTAATAATAGACGTCGTTTAAACATACTGTATCGAATGATTCGTATGTGATACGATAGTCTAATGCGTTTATATAATTCACATCGATAATGCTCGATTTATAATTGAGACAATTTACCGTAACTTGATTGTTGATTTAAGAGCTCAGATCCTGTGGAAAATTCGCCACCGTTCTATATCTTATGCTTTCTATTTAACCTCTTGATGCGACTTGATCTTCACTTTTTTCTTCACTTGCTCCATAAAACCATTAAATCGTAACTAATACAATCAAAATTCACAAATATCAAGACATTTGAAAATTCTATCGATTTTTAAATGTGAATTCCCTGTTTATTAATTTAATTCGATTTCTGTCGGTGCAGTCGGGAGTAGTTTCATAACGTTCGCCGGTTGAACTTTTAAACTGCCCGACTTTCCAGTCTTCTTTTACTTCACGAGACACAATCAAACTGGGCTACAACCTTAAGGATTTTATAGCAATCCCCAACTACGCTGCAGCAGCAACTCAAAAGGCCTTTGATATAATTTGAGATAAAAACTTTCTTTATATTGTACTTCACATTTTATATGTACTATAAAGTCGTTTAAAGTTTGTGGTACATTTTCTTTGTAGTATTCGTCTTTTTCAATCCTTTTAACAAAATCTTTTTTATCTCCGTTATTTTTATTGTCAACGTTACTTCAGTCGAAAATATTTAGGCCATTACATTAACCATTATCTACTATCATTAACAATGCTGTTTTAATATTTTATGCGTTTTGAAAGTATCAAATGCCTACGTGATTATTACTATCTGAAACATTGTCTTATTAGTTACAATGAAATTAATTACTCTAGATTCAGACGATTAAGACAATTTAGGTTAGAAATTGGTCTCGTAAAATTTGTGCGCTTTTATTTCTATAATTGTATCCAATTGTTTCTATCTTTTATTAAATACAATAAAGGCTATAAATTCTCATCACGTTCACCACAAGAAAATTTATAAGCTCAGAAATGAATTGAACATTTATATTGTTTTCTCTTTGAAAACTAGTGAGTAAGAATCCCTTATGTAGTCTGAATCATCAGTAATCATCTAAGTAACGACGCTTGGGAATATGCTTATTCTGACGAAAAAAGACAAGCCTCACTCGGACTTATTCAAACATGTAATATGAAAGCAGAAAATCCCCTTGATTCAAAAGAAGTAAATTACAAAACCTGTTTCGTTTCCCCTGAAGAGGCGAAACTGATTCAGCCGAAACACGGATTTAATAATGACATAAAAGAGCAATTCTATTAAATTATCTCATTGTAGGCAGCTAAAAAGGGTCTTTTATTCGTTATTTTTAAGAGACGCATTTACACTGAGAACTGTAGTTGCTAAAAACACAATATTGGAATTGTATGTTTTAAAACTTTCAATTTCTAATAGCAAAGCTAAAATATCTGCTCAACCTGGGATTCGACCCCTGGACTCAGGATCAACAGCTACTACTAGACCAATGACGCAGTTAGCGTATAACAAGCAAATAATTATTTCAAACTCATCCTCAAATTAGTTACTTTGCTCGAAGAGACTTCGAACTCCAAAAATTTCAAACATTTTTATAAGAGTTCCCATAACTGTTGCCATTACACAGTCAACTTGTTGGTATTATGATCTACTTATTATTGTTTATTGACTCGTTTACAATGCGTTCTTTGTGTACATTGAAGCTGTTAAGTTTCTTGTGAGAATAACAACCAATGGCAATTCACTGAATTCAAGTAAATAATTATAATATAGGAAATCTGGTCAATTTATCTTTTACGAATAAAGCTAGAGCTTTATTCGTGAAAGATGAATGGACTCATTAAATAATAACACCTTAAAATATTCTTCCTGTCCTTGTTGTTTTGATGTCAACTAACTGAGATAACACTAGTCGAATAGAAATTAATAAATAATTCGCTGGACAACAGATCCTAAAAGTGCAAAAAATCATCACTAGACTAACTGCGGCAAGCATTAGTAAACTTCGTAAACAAACCAAATCTAAAGAAATATCTACTTTGATTACATATAGATTCTAATAATATATTTTCCGTAAAATTTCCGATAAATTTTAAGCCCGTTTCAAGTATAAAGCAAGAAAAAAAAATAAACCATTTAATTTCCACATCTCTTGAAACAGTAAGCAACTAATACTTTTTTCTCATTCACCGATGTCGAAGGAAGGTGTTTAATGAAAGACTATAGAAAAACTTCATTCATTCCATTAGTTACCCTTTCATTGGTATTTTTATTCGATATAAACACTTCAATCAAGTGTTTATTTGCAGATTGAAATATTTTAAGCCTTTCCATTTCTCTTTATACTTATAGTGATAGCCTAGATATGGCCATTGGACTCCTAAGTCAAAGGTCTCGAGTTCAAATCCAAGGCACGCACCTCTGACTTTTCGAAATAATGTGCGTATTATTAATAATTAATTGTATAATCGCTCGCTTAAGATGGTGAAGGAAGACATCGTGAGGACACCTACATGCATTTTCTTGTCGGCGTGTGAAATCTGCCAACCCACATTAGGCCAGCGAGGTAGACTACAGTCTAATCCCTCTCATTCTGAGAGGCGACCCATGGCCAGCAGTGGGACAGTATATGGGTTGATGATGAGGATGAGAAAACCTTTTACAGCGTCGTGCCCCATAAATATGGTTTATTTTTTTTTTACTTTTGGAACTAGCCCTGGTTCGTAGGAAACATCCATGCGTTTTGCAACTTCCTTCTTGTCTCGCCAGGAACGAGATTATTTAGCTCAGATATACGTACTCATATTCTATCTCCTTACTATCGATATGCATGCGGCGCTCGGTGCTGTTGGTAATGAGCTTGGTCTATGACATATTAATTTTTAGTTCAACGTCGAGGCTCGATTTGTTACCACTACTTAATTATGATAATTAGACATACGACGTACTATTATTTAAAGTTACTGTGATCAGTTACATCACATTATTTTCATCATTGCACATTAGCATATCAATTTCTCTTTCCATTAAGATAATAGATAAATTTAGCACAGTTTCTGCATTATACTTGATCATTAACTCGCTGTGAAAGGTGCATTTGCTAAAAATTAATGTTGCGTTAACCACTAGTGTCTCATTAAGCGTAGTACATTAATTATGTTTGTCCAAAACGTAATGAAAGTCAAAATTGTTATGTTGGTCTTTATCTAGTCTATTTTGTGAAATAGTGAAATTTATTTCATAATGTGAACATTATTTCGTAATCAGTCAATTTTAATGTTCAGTAATTTGCTCTGCGAACAATAATTGTCCCACACACGGTAGCCGCTTGATATGATCACAATCATTTCTTCTTATTACGAATGTAACATTAATTAACATGCTTCGTCATTGTGTATTGTAATAATAATAATGTATCTTTAATAACTCCAGAAACAGAAAATAACTTCCATATATTTTAATCTAAGTGTTCAATAAAATCCAGAAACTATTGGGCCACAAGCCTGTCAATCGTGGTAAATTTCATGAATCCCATGGTCATGACTATTAATAGGGTAGGTGAAGGCAATTATGAAATTTGGTACAGAGATAGATCAGAGCTTGAAGAAATACATAAGCTACCATAAATTAGACTCAAACATTACTTTCGGTTGATGGTCAAACGGGGGGCAACAGCTGGTCTCAATGCAATGAAAGCTAAAGTCTACCTAGACTGAGCCTGTATCTTACACAATTAGTTTCTTCCTTATGTATATATTCCTGTAATGTTTTCTACTGCAACATGTTACCGATCTCTAAAACATTTCAGATTAACCTAAACAGTACACTAAACTTATATGATTTAAAAGATCGAACTAGGTTTTGTACCCAAAATAATCCAGGTCCTAAACTTAACAAATGTTTCTTAGTCATGATAAATAAAGATATTTTTTACTACGACGATAATCTAAATGAATACATGAGATTACGTAAAATCATCTAACATTAATTGTATATAAAAGACATCTACACTAGGACTAATCAAACAGATTTCAATAACGACCGGTCATGTCCGCTCGCATAGCTACTTGAAACCTAAGCCACCCATTCGCTCACTGCTTACAACCTAAGCATGGCTATTAACAAGATCTTGAGCGTGCAATCAGAATACAAGATGAGTTTCCATTGTCCCACCTCACACATGCAAAGACTTAGGATATGGGTTTATACATCAAAGCCTATTCATCATTGTTGATAAGTCTGAAAACCTCCAAAATAATTTAGTGTAGGTTCATCCGAATTTTCTAAAGGTGGGTGCGTTATTATGAGTTTATGATAAATGTATATCCACGCTTATTCTGTTTCATTATTATGTAAAACTTGTAGGCATAATTATGAAAATTTCAGTCTCACATTCCTTTGCACGTATGTACATAATAATGAGCTGGTTTCTGTATTGTTTGTGAATTAACGAATATGTTTTAACGAAAAAATATTATTACTTTTTCTGCGATCGCTTGGCTAGGCAACAATGTGAAGTAACTGACATGAATATGGTAACTTATGAAAATCCACGATCCGTCATTGTTCGCCGGACCTTCATTAACATAGCCTAAAATAAACAACATTGAACATTACCATAAAACTTCATTAGCTTTGTTGAAATCCTTAAGAGTTTCTACCCTGTCATATTTTAATAAGTAATTTATAATTAACAATATTTAAATATGCTGCATTCTTCCAATTAATCGTTTAAACGTTAAAAGAGCTATGAGAAAGCAATCATTTATAGATACAATAACTTCAGAACATTGGAATAAGCTTAATCGGTTTATAAACAGTTTTGAGATGGCCCACTCGTCGTTAACATCGTCGCATCAAAAACGAACCTTAATTCTATACTACCAATATTGATATTTCAATAAAGGGTTTGAAGAACGTTAATTCCAAATAGGGGAACCTAACGGTACTTGACAGAGAGTGGAGCGGTACGGCGTTGATCGAGTCAGGTCAAAGGTGGCTTATTCATACATTGTTAGCAATCTTCTTTAAAAGGTGTATAGTTTGTGATTCCTTCACTCGATTGTGGCCTCTCGTTCGTATTGGAAGGAAAGCCGTAAGGACTTAGTAAATATTTACAGTAAGGTGATGCTACCACAAAAATGGTACAACTGCCTTAAGCTGTGTTGTGTTCCTACCGTTGAGCAAGTTTGCCAGTGCTCCGCGAAGAAGCGTGTGTGGCAATGGGGGGAATATGACCCTAATACTGCCATACCAACGGTCGGTAACGTGCAAGTGATATCCCTGGTGTTGCAAGCGTCTATAGGCTACGGTAACCGCTGACCATCAGGTGAGCCGTATGCTTGTAATGTGCATTACATTACAAGCATACGGCTCACCTGATGGTCATTGTGGTCGTTGTGGTCCTCTTCTATAATCTTATTCTATATATAATATAAACTATTCTATTTATTCTGTTGACTAATATACTAAGACTAGAGCCGAGACAGCTTTGCAAACAGATAAACTGGTAATATGGCCACTAATGAGCACACAAATATTCTGAATCAAATAAAACCACACAGAACTACGTATTGAAAAGTAAGACTATTTTAAAACTTTGTACGAATTTTATTGCAGGAATATTTTTAAACAAGAGAGAGAAACTAATTTGCAGAGGAATGCCTTATAAAATGTAACAGCTACTAGAGATATTTCAAGATAACAAATAATTTTTAATTATTAAAGATTATATAATGGATATAGTAAAAAAATCCTGCTATCGACTCATTACCGATACTATAAAACGATAGCTGATCAACTACTTATTTACACGAAATAAATTACGAAGTTGGACAAAAAAGATCGCCGATAGCAAGAACTACCGGTATCGGGGCTACTAACACGGCCTGTCGCAACTCAGAACAATTTAATAATACCTACGATAGAGGTCGTCGCATTTATGGTACACGATGATCGGGTAGCATCGGGCTATACCGGTGAAGCAAGCAACTGACCTTTACTACCTCCCCTCTGCCACCTCCATTCTATTCCCCTCCGCAGTCCCCATTACCCAGTCACATCACGGATATACGAGCACTACCTTTTACATTAAAAGCATTCATACACTTTAATTCAATATTATAAAAATAATTGTGTTTCAATTAAGAGGTTTCGCATCTTGTTTAAAATCAAACGATAGCTTAGATTCTGACCTTTGATTAATATTGACATGCTAAGCAGCCTTGACAGTATCGGATCTGACATTAAAAACTAATTAAGTAACTTCGTGATGAGTATTTTAAGGCCTTGAATAATGTCTGACATTTGCATAATCATCTGCTATCGTATGCATGTTAAATATGACCCAGATATTATTAAAACTTTATATTATACTCATCATTGTAGTTTGATTTAGATCACTATCAATTTTATAATAATTAAGGTCGATATTGATGCATGTTTTTTTTATGATCTTCAATATTATTTTAACCTATTTGCTACTAATTAAATAAAACAATTAACATCGTTTCCCATTTTATAATACACCAAGGTTTCTACAAACTTAACAAAGATCGGCTCACTGCACAGATGGCAAGCACAATAAGACTGTACTTAGCAAAAAAACAACTTTGTTCTTAAAATAGACCACGCTAAAACAAGAACGCAAATTATATGCAGGACCGATGCAGAAATAAACTAGTATTAAGCTGAGTATTTTTCCTCTATAAATAAGATTGTGGCCATTTCGATTTCTGGACTGGTTTACTTAAGTGGTAGTTTCATGGGAAGCTAATGCGAAGCAAAGCTATAATCCCTATAAACCGCAGGGTGTAGGCACTGAGACCGGATGCGACGGTCATATTTCATTACATGCACTTCAAGCAAGACGTGCACGATACTGCAGAACAAATCTCGTAAATTGTTACTCAAGTTCAATTTGATTGCGAAATTATACCAATCAGCTTTGTATAGCAGATAAGTTTTTAAACAAGTTACTTAAATGTAAATCTGACTTAATTATATAAACAAAAGTAACTTATGCCAAAAACACAAATTTTACAAAAGTGTTAGATATTTTTCCACCTTATGAATACCTAAATTTATTCTAGAACTTATCGCTTGAAATCATTTAGGTTTCATATATTAAAAATAAACAAAATGTAATGAGTACTTTTACGCCAACCCCTAACAAACAGACAAAAATTTTCGGGTTCACACATTTTTGGTTTGGGGACCTTTTTTTGGTACTCTTTTTTTTAATATATTCAATGTACAGGTACACGGCTTTTTTACTGGTTCATGATAGTATAGATGTAAAATTTTGAAATACGGCAAACAAAAACCAGATATGCACTCTTTTAGAGCCAAACTCAGTAAATAACCATTATGGAAATGAATAATTATGAGCAAAAACAATACAACACTTATTGCGTAAACTTACATTGCGTTCTCTCAACGTAATACCAACGCATATATCTCCAATGATTCATGAAACTACAGATGACTATACCTTCACATCCGGGTCAATAAGATACAATCGACAAAGCGACATTGTTTAGCAAGGCTCCGTTGAAGAATTTTATATTAAATCGGGTGGTGATGCGTCGGTCGTTTATAGTGATAGTAAAGGTCATACTGGCCCGAGGTGTAAGAGATGATACGAGATGTCAGATCAACTGCTTAGTCCCGTTTATTCAGTCATCGAACTGACTACAATCCCCTTGAAATAAAGTTAAAATTATTTTCGCACACTACTGTTTAGTGACATCATCATTATCATCGGGAAAAACGTCTGCAGCAGTTCTACCGATGACAATAATTTAGGTGCAGCAGTGGCATGTCTTTCATCTAAGACAATGAGATCAAGCCGATTGGAAATTCGGCACGGAGCATAAGATCATACCAAAATAGATAATCCCAATACAAAATGCATAGGTTATAAGAGACGCCGCATTCTTCTTTGACCGTTTACTGTACAGCAATTTGCAGATCCATTTACACGGAAATAACAATATTTCAGTTAATATAAAAAAGACTTGTTTAATAATACGTAGGTACTCCTCAATATACAAGACACTACGCTGTAAATCCAGTTTTAGTGGTAACTCTATGCGGAATACTATTACCAATGGGGTTCGAATCCAAATTCAAGAGCCTAGGACCCTCTATAGTGGCACTTTTCACTTTTAAACTAATGCAATGATGCAGTCTTGAATACAAATGCTGCTATGGCCGCATTGTATCGTGATTTGTGACGTAAGAGAAGAGAAAAGATCCAGCTTCCTAACTTTCTGAATAACTTGACCTTTGCCCCACAAATACGAAAACAAAGATGATATTATGAAGCTATGACCTTTGGAGTGCTACAAAAATATCATTTGTCATACAAATGTCTATGAATTTTAATGATTCGTTGGACGGATAGATATGGGTTTACGTAGTGAAGACTGTGATTAATTGGTTATTTCTTTTGAACATGGTACCATTATACCCACATAACATTGTGTTAGGAAATAGGTATGAAACTAGCTAAATGATTCTATTTTGCTATTAAAATGTACTGCATTATGTAAGTAAGTATATCTTAGGTAGTGTTCAGGACTTATTGTAACGAAACCTCCCTTTAGAGTGAAAATGTCGTAAATACTGTAATTAGTTTTTCTAAGTAGCTTATGAGAGTCACAGCAAAGGCAGCAGGTTTTAAGACTACTCACACCGCAGTGGCTTATTATACTCCATCTTAATTTAGAACAGACTGCTGGTAAGTGAACGTTGGGTATCACACAAAAGAAATAATGACAAGCAAAAAAAAAAAAATTATTGATACTAACTTTTGAATTGATAATATTGAATCGGTTATGTGATAATCATAAGTTAATGTAAGCGTTTTAAGTAAAAGAGACAAAGGTGATAGTGAAAGAGCGAATGTATGATTAGACGACGTAAATGGTTTAATCTAAAGTAATACTGAGCGAAAAACGGAACGAATTGAGATTTGTGATTATTGACAACACGAAAATAATTAAAGATACGTTGTGTCTTTAATTTGATTCTACATCTGAACAGTCATTGTACAGAGGCCAGCATATCAAGCTACCACAATCTGTCAAACTTTGATTGATTTTCAACTTTAATACAAAACAACAAGGTTCATATTCAACTGGGAAAATTTGACAGTTTTGGATAGCTTGATCTGCTGGCATCTGGACACATTAATATAATTATGTCCAAAGCAAAATTATCTTTTAAACAAAAAGAAAATACCAATACTACCGTACCGTACCAAAATAACACTCACTACCTAATAACGGAGTATTATTCTAGAGACAGGTGAGGAGACGATATGTATTAGAAACAAAACGAGGTAGGTACTCCTAAAGATGTAACTTCAGACTTGCAGCCTCATACAAAATTCAAATACCTATATAATCATAATGTAGAACAACCAAACAACAACAAAACCAACATCAATAATTGATGTGCCTATTTCTGTAGTCAATCTACAAAGCTGCATAAATGCCGAGAATGGTGGCTGAAACGTGCTAAAACACAATGCACGAAGATATTCTATTCATAGATTTCTATTTTTACAAGAGGCTAGTTCTGAACCCAATAGACTGATCGCTTTTGAAGTGATTCAAATAAGATTGTTGTGGAGGCGTTACGATAAAGTTCACTGAATCGTGAGCTTTTGATAAATACATTTTTGTTGCACGGAAACAAAATACATTAGCGAAATAAAATCAGATACCGGTATTCATAAATCGATTATCGTTTTGATTGGGCGTGCTTAATTGAATACAAGAAATATATTTACTCAAGTGAAAGCATTAAATTATTTGATTTGCGTGGAGATTGTTTGCATATTTGCCATTTTTATTCGCACAATTCACTTTTATTCATTAGTTTTTACGAAGTTAGCAATCTTCAGCAGGATGTCGCGATATACGAGCGTGAGAACTTGATTCTATCTTAATAAGTTTACCCACGATCTGGATTCACCCAAGAACAGTCATTAATTTTGCAATTACTTAACTAAAATTGTGATAAAAATTAGCATTAAATATAGTTTAATGCTGATTTCCACAGTATTTTCGGGTACATCATTATAGCAGAATTTGCTGCTGTGACCTTGGAAACACAAAAGAAAAAGGTTATTTACTTTCATCATCATCATCTTCCTGCCCTTGTCCCAATTTATTTGGGGTCGGCGCAGTATGTCCTTTTCTTCAATTCATCTCTGTCAGCCGTCACATCATCAGTCACTCTTTTACTTTATGGATAGTTAAATACCATTTTGAAATACCTTCATTCTAATAAAATAAATATAATATTGCATATTGAAATGGACTGTTTTATTTTTCAATTCGAAAAGATCTACCTAATTTCTTTTAATTTATCGTACCTATAATAAGTTACTTAATATTTATTTTTATCATAGCACAAGATATCAAGTCTTGCCCAGATAAACTTATAGATCGCAAGTATAAAATTCTACTCCCAATAGTTTTGCTGAGACTAAGCAACTTTTGCGAAGTACAGTATATGAAATCCAACTGGGTGAGAAAATAAAAGCTAAAATGTCTTGCAACACGATAACTGTAACAAATGGAGCAGATTGGAAGGAAAACAAAGTTTAGCGCAACGCGAGCAAAGTTTACAGACGAGTAGAAAACGAAAAAGAAGATACGAAATCAATTAAGTACATTATATTGTCTGCGTCATTGGTTTAGTAATTGTAAGCGCAGCTGTGGTCTGATGATAGGTCCAGTTCCTTAATGAGGCAGGTGTTGTTAAGTTTTTGTGTAATAAAATTCTGATTCGTACCCCTAAGGTTGAATTTGACTTGTAAATGGGAATAGGCCCGCCTTGGAAAAGCCGTGATGTTTTTTAGTTGCACTTCAAAAATTATAATAATAGAAAATATATACTAATATTGAGATTTCCAATTATTTTCTGTCGTTATAGCTACACAATAGTAGCGATATACTCATTACACTGCTAAGTCGTAGGTGTGAAGTTCGATCCAAGACACGTTCCTCTGAATTTTCGCAATTATGTGCGTATTACTATTTATTGATCAATCGCTGAAACCGTAAAGAAAATATCGTCATTATGTGAACTATTTATTGCCTAAACACAGAGGCAACCTATGCCCAGCAGTTCGGACAGTATGGGTTGATGACGATGATCATAATTTTAAGTGATGACAATCATGTGCACGTACACATTACGTTTTTTCGATTACAATGTCATCTATCAACATTTCAGAGCGTATGATAAGGACACGCCCACCGCTTGCTCGATTCAATAATTAGGTAAGTGGTTTCAAAAGCAAAACCCAAATTCTGAAGCAAAAAAGTGGGACAAAGTTGGCAACTAATCTATCACACTCAAACGCACGTATTATATTATTACGAGTCAACACCACGATGTTTGTTTAGAAAGTTACATCGCAAGTGCAAAAAGTATGTAAACGTTCATCTCCGCACGGTTCATATGCGCCTGGTAACTATTACACAAGTAGTTGCATAAACCTTTCACTGCTTGCAAATCTAGAATACGCATCTAAAATAAAATTTTATCGATTATGAGTTTGTGTATTACCTAGTAGTTAAGTTTTTATACTTAGTTGCTAGATTTTTGTTAAGTAATGCTCTGTTTCAGTTTTATCTGATGATGTTTGGTGAAAGCGTTTATACGATATTATTTTATAAATAAACTAACTTAAATAAACCAAGTCTGTATCTCAAAATGCGGATATGATTTTTTAATTTTATTAAACAACTTTAAGTAATTCTCACAATCTATTTGAATAAAAGTGAAATACAGTCACTAATTCCTCTGAACCACTATTTGCATATTGGTAACTTTTAATAGTTGGTAAACTATGTCACACCTACTGGTGGAGCCCTTATGCCTGAACCTGTCCGAGAGATATTGAGGTGGCCTTATATTACTCGAAAAGGAGGATTTTTACAAAAGTTTTTATTCAAAACTTTTTTCTATTGCTCCGAGGCTCCACAAAACTTGACTGTATAATTTCGTCATGAAGGTGCTTCCTAATTAGCAGTTAGGGTAACGTTCTTGTCCTAACCACACGTAAATTCTAAACTAGCACAGTAAACATACGTGCGCCAGCTCAATCAAACACTGACGCCCATGCTTTGAATTGGTTATTTTGGCTATACAACAGTTGCTAATTGAAATATATAGGTATACTGGGTGACCTGGAATTGATTCCAAAAAATTAAATAGGTAGGTAATTGTAATAAAACTGAATAACTTTTTCCCATAAAAATGGTTACCCAACAATTAAAAGATTTCTAATTTGCATACAAAACTAGTTGTGGAAAAAAAAATTAACGGTATTTTTAATATTTCTTGAGCCGTTTTTATTATAATACGTTTGCTTGGTACTGGGATCTAATGATCCACCTAGCTAGCTACCACCCTCACATTCATCACACACATGTAAAGTTTTATTTCAATGTATAAATATATCGACAGTAGGTACTCATAGTTACCCCGTGAGTATTATAATTCTACCAGTGTACTAAATATGCGTGTGAGTTACAGCCGTAAATTTAATTTTACTGGTTTTATAGCCTTTGTTTCTAAAGATCATAGCTTCAAGCATGAGTGTATAAAAATCTGTTTTTGTCGAAACTGGAAAAAGGGGAAATAACCAGTGTTATAGCGTCATATACCTAAAGATTAATTCCTATTAAAACAAAAATTACCTGGCCCCTTAACTAGTCTCGAATTATATGAGTGCTATTTTTATCAGCTTGCAAGCTTTCTGGTTAATGTTCAGTCCTAAACTATTCAGGGTCCAAGTCTACTATTTTATTGTGTCAAAATCGTAGTTCGATGACTTATGTCTACGAAATCTGTCAGTTCTTACGTCACTTAGTACCATTGAACGGCCATTTCGATAGAACTAAAATATGTAGTAGAATCGGGGGCCCAACTCACTTGTTTAAGACCTGAAAATCCTTATCTTCATCGTCACATATTTTGCCTTCATATCATCGAATAAAATGAGCAATTATACATACAATTACAGCAATTCCAATTTTAACACACAAATACAAAATAGTTGAATAGCGCAAAATTATCGTAATTTATGTTTCAGCAAATCTCAATCCCATCAGAATTTCAATATCACCAATCAGTGGAAACAAATTGAAAATGAAAACCCTCGACATATCTTCTTCTCCGTAAGGGCAAGAGCCCTTGTTGTTTTCTAATTATCCACTCCTGATCGCATTCAAAACCGAGTCAGCATTGGCGTTCAAAACGTTCTCAATTAAAATACACACACAGAGACAAATGGCACTCCAAAACAAACTCGAGTTTAATGCCTCAGATTGAAAGTTAATTAGATTCCCAATTCCTCCCGCTGTGAGGAAGCAATTTGAGGCGAAATAATTATGAACGAAGAAACAATATCAAATTCGGTTGTTTTTATTTTGTTACTGCGAACAGTTTCGTTGAACCCAACGGCATTTCGCAACTAAAAAAAAGTAGTAGGTAGGTACCTACTTAAAACTTGAAATACACATTTGCAATATTTTTATTCTAAAGACCCTCTAAATAAATACAAGAATGTCTGATTATACTTAGCTTGCTTATCAACATACTAATGTCTACATCTACTTCTTTAATTGCCACATAAGTATGTTTACTTATTTATAAACAATACTTAACAGACACCGCGCATGATTCACACATGTCTTTATATGACCATCACGCATTACGGCTTTTCTAAGGTCAAAGTTAAAAGGAAATACATGTGTATGCCAGTAGAAACTTATTGCATTATAAAACATACATACACTCACGCCTTTTTCCCATGGGGGTAGGCAGAAACTAACGAACGCCACTTGCTACGATTCTTGCATACTTCTTTTGCTTCGACCACATTCATACATCTTGTCATACATACACGCCGGATGCGAGTACTACGCACCTGACCTTTTTGAAGAGCCTCACCAATAAGGTCGGCGTAAGTTTTTCTAGGGCGTCCCCTCTCGGCGGTTCCACTGACATTCGCCATATAAATCCCTTTTGTTAGTCGCCTCTCATCCATTCTCTCGACAAGCCCAATGCATTATAAAAAACATACAAAAATACCAGTAAAATGACCTAAAGTCAAAGTCAAACATTTTATTTCAATTAGACCATTACGGCACTTTTGAAAAGTCAAAACTAGTTGCGCGGTTCCAAAAAGTGGGTCTTATTTAGAAGAACCGGCAAGAAACTCCATAGACACTCTTAAAAAAAACATGATTACAGTGTTCATAGGCCCTACAAATATTTAAAAATTCGTGACTATGAGTAAAAGTGATTGGTTAGCAAAAAGCATTGAGCCAACACATCTCGGCCTTGCAGGTCAATCAGGCTGATCATAGAGCGTGACTTGAAATCACTAGCATTTGATTTTTTCAAATCTACACGTGTGACGTCATCGTGACTCAAGTGCAGCGAAACGTATCGTTTGTGTGTCCTTAATCACTTAAACAGGTAATGTAAGTATGTGTGCTTCAATACATTTAGTGTGTGTGTTGATCATTTGTGTGCGTATTAATACAGCGTTATAATTAATGTTTTTTATTTCTTTCTTAATTTTATATTTAACATCTTCATGCAATTGTCGGAAATCATCTTTTACACGCACCGACTTAGATAATATTTAATAACACTTATAACTGTGCTTATGTTAGTATATGCACAGTTATTGTAAAATGTTCTTACAGAAGCAAAACATGTTTATCTACACAATTAAAAACATTGTCCCGTTAATTATTACACAGTGAAAAATAATGAAAATGTAAAGTTTTATTTCAATGTATAAATATATGGACAGTAGGTACTCATAGTTACCCCGTGAGTATTATAATTCTACCAGTGTACTAAATATGCGTGTGAGTTACAGCCGTAAATCTAATTATACTAGTTTTATAGCCTTTGTTTCCAACGATCACAGTTTCAAGCATGAGTGTATAAAAATCTGTTTTTGTCGAAACTGGAAAAAGGGGAAATAAACAGTGTTATTGCGTCATTTATAGCTTTATTCCTATTAAAACAATAATTACCTGGCCCCTTAACTAGTCGGATTTTATGAGTGTTATTTTTATCAGACTGAACATTAACAGGAATGCGTGCCAAGCATTCCTGTTAATGTTCAGTCCTAAACTATTCAGGATCCAAATCTTCTGTTTTATTATGTCAAAATCAAACTTCATGACTTCAGAATTGCTGATTTTTGACAAAACTAAAAACATTGTCCCGTTAATTATTACACAGTGAAAAATATTGAAAATGTATATTTGGAACATACTGTCGTTGAATCAACTCCGGCAAACACATAAAATATGTCTGAAGATGTTGCAAGATCAATAAATTGTAATTCAATAAGCTTGTCTGTTATTTGCAACTTATTTTATAGGTCTGTAGATAAGTATGCTGGTGTTCTTGTATATAAAGAAGTAGTAGTAATTTTATATAGAGCCTGTGATCAAGATTTTGATGCAAATAAGTATGAGATTAATAAACGTATGAACTTGTTTTATAAATAATTATTTTATAAAACAAGATAGCTGCTGCACTTAATGGACTAGTACAGTCAGCGTCAAATAGTTAGTGACACTCAGGGTATTCAAATAAATAGACGCAACCAAAAAGTCAATAATATCGGTACAAACAAAGTTTCCATATTGTTGTCAACATTATAGTCGCTCAAAAGGTCGAGACGTTTAAAATGTCACATAGATAGGTTCAGTCAAACCGCCATAAATATGGTTACAGTCATCCCGTCAATGGTATCCAAGCATTCTAAGTGGTCAAAAATATGGAACACATTAGAAAAATGAACTTTACTACTATATATTTTAAATATTCTTTCTCACATCAATTAATGTGAAAACATTTATACACAAAAATGAAAGGAATAGAAACTACTGCTGTCCTTTTCATTTTAAGCATGACGTCATAGACATGTCTTTTGTTTTGTAAAGAATTTCGTGCATAGCCGTTTACGATACTTAGCAATATACAGCTGACTGAAAATAGATGTACCTAAACCTCATTGATAATGAGTATGACTATATATCTCATAGAGCAAGAGTGAATAATTAAAATATATGATTCAATATCATGATCATTTTATTTTATTTTAATTAACCATGAACATCGACAAAACTAGACTCGATAGTGCTTGCAAGAAAGAGGTGCAAAGTTTTCAACTTTATTGACTATTACTCAAAAACTGCTATTTTAAACATAAACAAGGTAATAGAGTGGATGAATAACTAAAAATAAGCAATAAAATAATGTCAATAAGGTCGATAATCGCTTGCATCTTTTCAATTTTCTCTAGTTTTCGACTGCTTACCATCAGGCGGGCTGTGTGCTTGTTTATACATATATGTGCGAATATGAAGAAATGAGGATCTAGAGAGATGAGAATAATTCGATAGGTTACTACACGTAACATCTAAAACGATAGGTACATAAGGATATTCCCAGTTCATTTGAAATATCTGTTACGGAGACACCTTCCTCCCTCAAATATATAATTCGATGTTTGTGGTGTCACTAATGCGTAGCCATATTTCTAGCTTGCTTTAGTTTTGCACTTGACATTGATATTACTGATAGATAAATAGAATGACATGCAAATAACACTACATTGCCTAAAGAGGTTTTCATCTTTGGGAAACCGTTTATTTCTATAACATGCTGGTTTATTTTTCTAATGTGTTCCATATTTTTGAACACTTAGAATGCTTGGATACCATTGGCGGGATGACTGTTACCATATTTATGACGGTTTGACTGAACCTATCTATATGACGTTTTAAACGTCTCGACCTTTTGAGCGACTATAATGTTGACAACATTATGGAAACTTTGTTTGTACCGATATTATTGACTTTTTGGTTGCGTCTATTTATTTGAATACCCTGAGTGTCACTAACTATTTGACGCTGACTGTACCTAGCCATATTATACATTGTCAGCGATCAAGGTGTAATACAAATATGTATGAGAATAATAAATATGAATCCTAACAAAGTTTTTGTGTGCGGAAATACTTCATGGATCTTCCGCCGCCTGGAGAGGTTATGTAAAGGTATGTCGGTTTCGTTTCCACTAAAAGCAGCATAAGCATTCCCTTTTCCTTTAGGTCATGGCCATGGGATTCATGAACATTCACCACGACCATGACGAGAATCCCAAGACCCTAACTACTCAGAGGTCTTGTAGAATAAATAATTTTTAATTATTCAATGTATGCAAGCAATATTTACATAGAAAATATGATCACATAAAACATTGTAAACGCTACAATCTAATTTCAAAATCGATCTAAAATACATGCGACAGAAACTATCCACTCCTAATTGAAAGTTTAAAAAGTTCTAATACAACAATAGAAATTATATTCAACTCACTCGCATACGCGCACAATCTATCAAACTTCGAACAGATCTAAAAGCTAATGGCATAAAAATAAACAAAAAATATCAACAATATGCACGCAAGGTGTCATTAATCGAAGATGACAAGCGATAACATTGTGGAGTAACCACCATCATCAATTTAACAAAGGTGAGGTTTCACTAAACGATCAAACAAGAATTAGGCCCATGTCAACAAAGGCTCTCAAGTGGTAATTATTAAATGATTACTTCATTATTATTATCAGTGACGCGTTTGGTCAAAATAATTTAATCTCTGTGCTAGTAGAACAAACCGACTTTTTGTTAAATTGACAGTTTTTAAATAGTAAGAAAACGTTGACATCAATTTGAATCAAAACATAAAAACTTTGTATTTGCATAAAAATTAAAGAACTTACCTACGCAAAATATTAGAGAGGAAAAACGATGCTGATAATGAGGTTTAATAAGGAGCAATACTAAAATTATTTTTATAGAATTTCTTGTAAAAAAAATAAGAAAGCAATGAAAAACTATTTGAACAAACAATATGGTCATCTTCATCTTCCAAGTTCAGCTGGATACCCTGGCGCTGCTGCTGCTGCAGCAGACTCTCAAGCGGCGCAAATATAGTAACCTATCTAGTAACTATATTTTTGAGCCGTTTGAGGTCGAAACCCTCGGGTCGTGGAGTCCGAGTGCCCGTCTCCTTTTCAAGGAAAAATCAAGGAGACTGGTCGACTCTTGGCGTGATCAGAGGGCTGGCTTGTTGCTAGCGGAACGCATAAGCATTGCCAATCAACGTGGCAATAGTGGCTGGGCACGTTGCCGGACGACAGCGATGCCGAGGAATACTTTGACGCCTACTAGCGTTTATACTTTTATTTATTTCTATTTTATTTTTTAACAAATATAACTGTGACTTGTTTTCACAGAATTAAAGTAAACGTATTTCAATTAATACTTATGTATACATTTGTGAACACCAATTTACATACACGCCTGTACAGTAACATATTAACATAATAAACATTATCATACTAAGCATGTGATATTAATTGACACGCCGCCCGCGCCGCACCGGCAGCACTAAATTAAAATACTGGACGGTATCAATTAAATTTTATAATTTATGATTTTTGTTAATTGCCTCTTTAGCTTAGTGGTCACAAGCGCGATTACGTTGGGTCCTGGTTTTGATTCTCAGGTCGAGAAGTGCAACTTGGATTTTTTAT
Source organism: Acronicta alni (assembly GCA_964056405.1). Taxonomy (NCBI): domain Eukaryota; kingdom Metazoa; phylum Arthropoda; class Insecta; order Lepidoptera; family Noctuidae; genus Acronicta; species Acronicta alni. Next base: position 5,063,591 of record OZ043927.1, on the reverse strand, counting down.
GAAATTCTCAGTAACAGCTCGAATTTTGGACCTGTGTCTTGTTAATGCCAATAAGGTCGCTTTATTACATGGAACCTAAACATACCGGCGACCTGTGGGTGTACATTATGTACACCGCTGCATGAGCCTACAGGGCATACTGACAAGATGGTATTTTATGTAGTCAACAAAAGCAAACTGTCTGCTATCTTTGGGAAACCGCCATATTTGAGAGTCCGCCATATTGGATTTAGAACGACGTCACTTAGCTAACCATGCACTGTCAGCCAAACTAAATGAGTTTGTAAAATTTCAGCTCAATCGGAAACCGGGAAGTGGGTCAACATTAACTTTAAAGTTTACAGGTGAACCTAATAACTATTGTTTTAAAAACAAATACTACAATACCTAACACGTGTTAGTGAAGCAAAAAATGACACATAGAACATTATCGCGCTCGCGCAGTGGAAGCACCCTCTAAACAGTAGTTCGGAAGGTGGCCTCTACACAATGAGCGCTTTAACGAACAAGGGAAGTATCAAGTGGCGTTCAACCGGCTACCGTGACCGTCGCACACGATCCTTGTACTTGAATGAGATATTAATGTATTAGATATCGTGATTACATTACTGACTTAGCATTTTATGTAGGCACGTGATTAGTTTTGTCTGCTATTGAGTTGTTGGAATGGGATATCGTGGAGAAGTCGTGCCACATTAATCATTTTATTTATAGAGAAGTGACGTTCTTAGAATTGTTTAGCTGGAATACATTTCTGGGTAGTGTTGCAATGAACGCGATCAAGTTACACTACTAGTTTACAAAAAAGAAGAGAAAAAAAAATGTTGAGATTATAACGAAGATGCTAAGACAGATCCAAGCGTACAATACTTAGTGAAGAGAGAGCTTTAATTGCAAAATTTTAAAAATAATAATAACACTAAAGATCATTAAGCTACAACAATCAATATTGCTGTTTTGCTAAAGGGTTTAATGCAATTTTAATTAATAATTGTCTATCTATACAATAACTAATTAGTTAATCTTACCTTGCCATCATGATCATTACATCAGACAAAAGAGATCCACAAGCTTACCTACTTAGATAAAACGTTATAAGTAGGTCCTGCTGGTTAGGTACCCTATGTATGTTATATGTATTTTTATATGTTTAAATATACCTCCAAAAAATAAGAATTAACTATCTACCTAGTTTTGGAACGACCTTACCCAACAAAATTATACTAATAGCGAGACCCGCATAACTTGCCTCTTTTTTATGAAGGTTAAGAATTTCCATAGAAACTTTATTACATATCCATAAAATAAAAATATTAGGTAACTATAAAACATAACTCTTTTAGGTCATGTTAATCTTTAGTAAAAAAGCTTTCGTTCACGACTTTTGCCGTCTCGAGGATCATAAAAAAACGACAAGATCTTGTTACTGGGTGAGTCGCAGTTTATATGTAATAAAGCCTATTTCTTTCAGCGTTTTATTTTATAGCTGTCTTACTAGCTAAAGAGAATCAGTCTTCTTTGTTGAGAGCTTTCGAAACTGCAATGTGAAGGTTCTTCCATCAATAAAAAAGGGTTAAGTGATTTGGCCTACGTTATTGAATATTGGCCTATCTTTATTGTTTGGTGTGTCAACTTGACGTCTTTCTTCTGCCATAACGGTGTTAAAAAGATAATTTTCTTAAAAAGTTGTATAAGTAGGTAAGTGAGTTAAGTTGTAATATCCACATTTTATATTCTTTCTGAATATAATCACAGCGACTGCTTAGTAACCTGCTACCTCCTCCTAATGAATATATTAGAATGATTAGTTTAATAAATATTTATACAAAGTGATGTAATGTAACTTACTAGCTAAATGACTAAACGTGTTCATTATCACCTTGATGACGTATTATCCTTTCTTTGTAGATTTACATTATGTTTCTTCATATCATATTCTTTATTTCGTTTTCTTAATAACCAGTTAAAACAGTTTCTTTTCATTTAAGAGTATTATGCGCATCCAAAGTATCCGCTAATGAGCTTAGTGTTTGAGAAATTGAGGTCAAGCCTGAAACAGTTTCGGTAAAATCTTCACGCCAGTGTTATGAAATTCAACACAACATTACAGCACCGCTTCACGTTAAGCCGGCAAACTTGGTGTTGATATCGCTCAAGTTTGCAACTCATAAGGAAAAACGATCATGTTATATGAAACTCATACGCGTGAAATTACTACGCCAAAACTTTTGGCGAAAACGTTTCGAGCTGCTGGCGAAAACTATGCCATTCATTTTCAAGATTCACTAGAAACTTGACGTTGAGATTATATCGAGTGTGCCTTTATTCTACTTACGGTTTGCCCTTGTTACGCACGGATTTAAAATCGTTTGTCTGATTTTACAAGTCAAAATTACATTGACAATGATTTCTTAAAAAATCCATATTTTTTTTACTGTACTGTACCTACTATTTTTATTCAGACTACATTTTACTTTGATAAACCAATCAGTCAGGACATTAAAATTTTCTTTTCATAGGCATAATAATGCTTTTAAATTTCTAAAACAGAAAATGATTGAATTCAGGGCTGGCTTGATACACTTCTGACTATTATAAGTGAAACTTTTTCGGACACGCCTTATAAACATCGTTACCCCTTGAAACGATTATAGTAACCGCACCTCTTACAGAGGATTAACTATCTGCAGAATGTACTCAAAGACCCATCGAGTGTGTGGGAGTGTCAAGTAATGATAGACACCATTTACTTGAGTCACCCTTATGATGGATTCAATGTAAGCTATCTAGTGTTTGTAACATACAAATAATATGCTTCTCTACTAATACATTTTTGGTGTTGGCAATGTAATGGTGTGATTTTCAGCACCAAAAAAGTTTGAAATCAAATTATTTTTTATCTGCTACGGTTTTCCAACAGCATTTTACAAATCGACGAAATATGCCCGGAGGCCTATGGCGACAACACAATAAGTCGGACGCATTCCATCGGAATTAATTACCGCTGGTGGCAATCGACAAACGATATGAGTGTGTCCTGGGGATACTTTACCTGTACAACCATCCGAGTGTCCTTTTAATTGTCCGATAATTTAAAAGAGTAACTATGGAGTTTCTTGCCGGTTCTTCTCCATAGGAAACGACTAATTTGGAACCGTGCACCTAGACTCGACATTTCATAAGTGCCTGTACCTATATGGTTTATATGAAAATAAAACTATTTTGATTTCCTTTTAAATAAAATTTGGCAGTAAATTCTACAAAAATCATAGTATTATATCATGAACATTACATTTTGTATCCATAAGCAATGGATATGGAATAATAATATATTCTAAGATTTTCATGCTACAAACGTAGGTCTATTAATTTAAATTTTCGAGTTAAAGTTTAGTTTTTAACAACCGTTTCGAGAGAGATTTGAGACTGTAAAATCTAAATGGATCAGTATGACACAAAAATTGCGTGAAAAGTGATATTATTAATTTCTGTAAATAAATCTTTTAAAGACACTTACAGGTCATTAATTGAAGACGTCTGTGATCTAGTGGTTCGTCGGGTTCGATTCCCACATCGTATCGTAAAACATGAATATTTGTGTTTGTCTGGGTGTTTCTTATGTATTATAAGTATGTATTTACAAAAAAAAAATGTAAGTATTATATCCATTGTCTAGTACCCATAGTATGTACAAGCTCTGCTTAGTTTGGAACTAGATAGTGCTGTGTAAAAAATGACCAAATTATATATTATTATTATATTATTAATAATACTAGATGGCGCCGGTATTTCCTAGCTGACGATCTCAAACTCAGAGAACCATGGTGTCAACCATTATTTAGGGAGCAGAATGACGTGTTTTTGATTGTTCAGTTTGATATCATTCAATATTCTTTGTTTAGCACTTACACTATCTACATTTCCGCTATGTATTTTATCATTAAGCATAGCACAAATATCACGACCATTCATTTTCTCTTTATCAGAAACAAATTGAACATAAATTCAGACCGGCATAAAATATTCTTCCGGATAATGGGAAAAGTGCAAACATAAATAATGTATGTACAACCGCAGGATACGATTGTATGTACATCATTGATTACAATTATAAATTGATTTTGCTCATGTTGATATTACAATCGGGAACATGGGTTGTATTATACGAAATAATTAATAACGTTTAATATCAGCACAGCTATGATATTCATGGTAATAGCCGTACGTAACACTGTCGCCAAATCGTTGGTCCATTCGATAATAATCCTGTTCAACAGCAACGCCACCGTGTGGAAATTGAGATCACAGAAATTATGTAAAATCCTCATCATCATTCTAGCCTGTTTCTATATTCAAACTGGTAAGCTTTCGATAGGATCGATTACCCACATGGATATTGCGAATTCATGTTATATTTTCGTACATAATTATATCACCGACCATAGATTACCGTTGGCAACTTAGCTTAAATGGTATTTGGTTTAGTACTCCTGCAAGTATAAAAAACTATAAGATCATTGTTTTGTAGCGATTCATAGTTTTTTCCTTTGTTTTAGTGTAGTATGCCTCCAGAAACTGACCAAAGACTATAACGACTACAATTTCTTTGTCACGCACATCAAAACCAATATCACGCCTGTATTCCACGAGGATAAGGCAGAGGTATAACCCAAAGTTCACCGGATATGTTTTATTACATTGTAATACGGAGCGTGCCTATGGCCATTAACCGTGCACAAATTCCTTCGAGCCGCTATTGAGAATTTTATAGAAAAATCCAAAAACGCTGTTTGAGCTGGAAATTCCAGGACCTCTATCGTAGCAGTCGCGCTTAACAACTAATAGATTATTAAGGCAGTTCTAATAATGTATTCAATCTACCTAAAATAACAAACTGCTGTAAACATAAATTGTAAACGGAAAATTTTAGTAAGATATCATCAAAATTGAAATAATATTTCATTTTGAAAGGCCGTGTTGTGTTCTATGGCATGGTTTACGATGTTTCGTACAATTTATAGCGTTCAGCGCCTGCCTACTGTTCACGGCTTTACACTCGTATTAGTTTATTAATTATAATATGATAGACCGGGTGTTGTGAGGGAGTTGGTTGAGCCCTTCCTTCTCCACCGTTAATACAAGTAACAGCGAAGGGTGAAGAAATACTTTCAGTCTCTTCAGCATATTAGAGAGTATAGTTTAATTAAATAATAATAATTTGTTAGTAATTATTTAATTGGTCTCGCTTTGCAAGCAGGTCTGTCAAGCGGTCCTGGATTTGATTCTTAGCTCGGACAAAGGTTAATTGTTTTTTTTTTTAAGAAAATCTGAATAGCAGCCGGGATATTCGATTTATGTTTGGTTGGCAATGTATACATTTCATTCATTATTATAATCTTTTAGTACACAACCGCTGGACACGAGTCTGGTTTTTGTATGAGATAGTCAACCATATGGCATGGGAATGGGTCACGAGTACATACACCGTTACCTCCTCAATCCACAGGGATCGACAATCCATTAGGATTACGTGGGCCTGAAGCTTATGATCATTACCAAATAACTTTGTGGGAATTAGCATGTTAGCCATCCCCTACTTATGCGAGTTTATACTTTACGTATACACCGTAGAAATTAAGAAATTTTGTGGTTAAGTTTTAACTCATTTAAATATTACGTGTAATACAAGCGATTAAGAACAAAATCGTAATCTTCTACTTGATTCCAATTGGAAATTAATCCGTCGAAGTGTCCTTTTTGTAACGCGGATAATTCTCATGTATCGTCTACCACCTACACAGATAGACTATAGGGTAGCTGAAGCCTCCCTGCATGGTGGATGATCGATGAGAATTTTCCGTATTAAAAAAAGGTATGTCTCAAAACCGTGAAATTCGCCACAATGATGACAGGATCATATTATTTCAGCCTGACAAAGAAAAAGTAAAAAAAATCAGAATCAAAGTTTTTTACGAAAACGATCCACTTTGTAACTCTTGGAAATCACTTTGACTTTAAAATAATCTGAAAACCAATATTACAACCCTAAGTTTCTATACGCGACAAATTCTTGTCTTTGATTATCATTGTACTGTCTGCTTTTTAAACAATTTCTTTTATTTACTTGGCAAACCAAAACTAGTCTTGTTTTATTTATGGCAACAAATAAATACTATTTTAATATTCTGACGTCATACCACTATTTGTTTTGCAAATTATTAATTCAAAATGTATTAATTATATTGAAAGCAGTAATCAAATAATATTTGTTCAATTGGAACGAAATACGGCAATTAAATCTGATGATTAACATTTAATAACTGGTTTTATACGATACAGTAGTTTGTTACAAAGCTGACAATAAATTGTAATTTCTTTTTCCGAGCATATTTCCCAACTATATTGGGGTCGGCTTCCAGTCAAATCAGATACGGCTGAATATCAGTATTTTACACGAAGCGACTGCCATCAGACCTTCGCAACCTAATTTTTTTTGGGTAATACCGATACCCTGAGGATTGACTGGTTGTCAGACTTTTTGGGCATCTGACTATCACTAACGATTGTCATAGGTGTTCGTATGACAACTGGGATGGACGGCTTTACGTTCCAACCGAGGCACGGAGGGGTCTCGATGTGTTAAGGATGGTCACCCATCCACGGACTGACCGCGACTAGCTTAACCTTGCAGTTCGGTTAATCAGCTTAGTTAGTACTTAGCCACGAACCCCTGACAATAAATTGTAATTTTTGCCTAAAAATTACCTGATATTAGCATTTTTTATTGTGATAACATGACAAACAAACATACAGTTCGCCTTATGGTAAGCCACAACCGCAGCCTATAGATGCCAGCAACACCAGTGGTATTACTCGCACGTTGTCATCGTGTGGCTTGAATTGTTATGTCTCATATGCCCAGTTATCAACTAGCTATGCTGCCCTTCAAACCAGAACACAGTAATCCTATTAAAAACATAAAATGCACAAAAATGCCAAATTTCACAAGGTAGTTCAAGAGAGGTAGGGCATAGTGCGAGTAATTTCACTCAAATTGGGGCTGCCCGACTGGGAAAGTACCGCCACCTTGCAGAAAATCGAAGTGAAATAACACTGCTTTGAGCTGTGTTGTGTTCCTAACGGTGAGCAAGGCTGCCAGTGCTCCGCGAGGAAACTTTGTGTTGGCAGTGGGGGAACTTTAACCCTTATACTGCCAACCCAACTATTCCTCTTTTGTTTTACAGGGTCGGCAACGCGCAAATAATATTCTTGGTGTTACAAGCGTCCATAGGTTACGGTTACCGCTAACCAAATTATAATCACGTCTTGACCATGTTTCTAATACGGGGAATTTTCCATAAAATCCATTCTTAGTTACTTACACTAAAAAAACCTAAATGCCAAATTTAGTATGCTTTATTGTAACTGAGATATTTTCTGAGACATTTCGCTTTTGATTCACTTATCTATAAAATCTAAGTTATTTCACTCACACCTACAATGTCTTGCTGATAATGCAATACCGCGTAACTAACAGTTTACTATAATACCTAACTTTGAACTAAATAAAATATGTAACATCGACAATCAAGCTGCCTCAGTAATCTAGTGGTGCTAAACGCGCATGCTACGTTAGAGGCCCTGGGTTCGATTCCCAGGTCGAGCAGAGTTATTGGAGTTTTCTTTGAAATTCTCAGTAGCAGCTCGGAGTTTAGATTTGCGCCCGGTTAATGGCAATAGGCTCGCCCCCTTTTATATGGGACCTAAGATACATATCGGCGAACTGTGGCTGTACAATAATTGTGGTACACGCTCTGCCTTTCCCTTCGGGGAATACAGGTATGATGGTATGTTTTAATCAAGCCTTACTTACCGACGAATGGCGATACATACAAATATACCTAGATAGTAACCCGTCCTTTTAGCATGAATAATAAAGTTAGTGGAAGTACCAAGAGTGTAGGTGTCACCTTACATCGGCAAGGTTTGTCTCGACGGACGCGTAACGTGCGCTTAATTACGCAAGTGCTCACCTGAAACAAAGAGAGATCGTGAATACACGCGCAGATGAAGGGGAACGTAAAGATGACACGAAAATCTGGGTCAAAGTTCGAAAGATCAACTGGGTACACATATTATATTTGTTTACGTAGGTGGTGGGGCTTTGGTGGTAATAAATTTGAGTAAAATACCTCTAGTATTTTATGCAAAAGGAATACTACTACTACTGGGCTAAAATCACCACTTTCCATCAAAATACCTACTTAAATATGGCTACTCAACGGGCCAGAAACTTCCAGTATAACCTGATCTTGCATTGTATCGGCCTTACGTATACCTAGATGTCAGCTTATACTGGATATGTATGCCACGTTGTTTGTCATGTGACAGTGAATCATATTGTTGTTCATCAAAAGTAGCCATTTTAGCGCCCCTGATATTCAGCCGCATCTGAGGGTCTACTCCCTATCTCCATCATCAACGGAGTTACGAGCCGTTGGAAAGTTCTCCGAAACTTCGGAGTCCGATAAAACAAGTGTCAAATTCGGGCCCCGAACGAATCATCCATCCGTAGGTGATACGGAGTAGGAAACGCCCGTAACTAAGGTCGAAACTATGGACTTCGTGCTTAGGGTGCTTAACCCCCTGGTTAGACTGGAAGCCAAACCCAACATAGAGAAAAGGCGAAGAGGAGCATATTGTGGTTTTGGAGGTATTGTGTCAAAATACCTTCAAAAATCAAAACTACGTCACCTTTTTCTTTTAAACACATACATATTTCTGCTTTGGTGACCAGTCTAAACACATCGAGACCCCTCCGTACCTCAGAATGTGCACTCTGAGGTAAGCCGTCAGTCCCGGTTGTCATACGAACACCTATGACAATCGTTAGTCAGAAGCCCAAAAATCCTGACAACCTGTCTATCCTCAGGGTACCGGTATTATCTAAAAATTGGGTTGCGAAGGTCTGATGGCAGTTGCTTCATGTAAAATACTGATACTAGGCCGCATCTGGTTAGACTGGAAACCGATCCCAATATAGTTGTGAAAAGGTCCGAGATAGAAGAAAGAGATTGACAATGTACCTACCTATCTGCAACTAAGATGGAACTATTTGTCGTAATAAAACTTGACACCTAAGAAATCATCATAAAGAGCGCTAAACCAGGAACAATAGTATAAAGAGGGGCCTCTGTGCAACACTAGGACACAATCCTAGCATTATTTGAACAGCTGCTTTGGTACTGAAGTGAGTTATTTTATTGCGTCAAAATTGTCAAGTCAAGAAGCATATCTTATGGAGAAGAACCGGCAAAAAACTTCGTAAAGCACAATTTATTTTATTAATAATCTGAATTTTTATATCTGTAAGTGTGTACTATAAGAGAGGCAGGGCATAATATGAGTAAATCCATTGAAACTGGAGCTTCCCGACTGGGGAAGTACCTCCACCTTACAGAAAATCGAAGTGAGATAACACTGCTTTGAGCTATGTTGTGTTCCTTAGAGTAAGCAAGTTATTTAAGTTTAAGTTATGTTTGCCAGTGTTTCGCGAGGAAACGTTGTGTTGGCAGTGGGGACTTTGACCCTTATACTGGCAACCCAACTATTCCTTTTTCGTTTTACAGGGTGTCCTGATGTCACAAGTGTTTATAGGCTACGGTAACCGCTTACCATCTAATCAGGTGGGCCTTAGTGGTATAAAAAAAAACATTATACCATTCAGAAGCAAGACTTGAGCCCGCTTTTACATTGTCTGTGTCATCAAAGCACCTATATTTCAGTTTCAGTAATGGATTACTTCGCTTTATGAATTGATATCCCAGCCAAATTGACTGAAGATCTAAATAAATAGGGCTGAGGTGCGGAAAATGGAGAACCAAATATTTTATACGTTAGAAAACAAACTGATCGAATTGCCTTTCAAATGTTACTTCAACCCCCTGGAGTAAATTAAGCTAACTAAAAGTATTCTTTGGTTGATTAAACTAAGAGAATTATTTGTTGACATCGAGCAACTGTAGATAGATAAAATTGTTTATCATACAAATGAAATAAATAACAAAGGCCTATTTTTAATACAAATGACTAAGATAGATTTGTTGTTAGATATCTGTTTTTTTTTATTTTCTGGTGTACAATCAAGAATAAAATAAATAAATAACAATTCTTATAAGATGACTGTATGTATAGTTCTGACACCAAATCGAAAATCAAATTTATTCATTTCAAATTAATAGAAATTACCCGACTGCCTATTTGCAACTTAACCTTCACTGGAATAAAAAAAAAACAAATTTTCAGTACTTACCTACATAATTTTTTTTGGAATAATTCCAAATGAAAATTAATGTACTCAATAGAATAGAAGAATATCATTTATTTGCAAGAATACGGTGGCATTTAATTGTTAAAGGGATTCGTTACAACATATTCTGCCAAGGTGGTGGCACCATTTTCGCAAAAAACAACCCCTTTCACGACATTCCCCAAACTATACGGTAAATAAATTGAAATCTGCAACCAGTTCTGTTGTACCAGCAATGCTTGTTTCCGGCGGGAGGCGATAAAATCTACAAAGGGTTAGATCACGCACAATACAAATTCGTAGTGTTGAAAATTATTCACGGACTGCACCTCTACGTGAGAATTATTATGTTTCTGATTAACGTGTTAATTTAATTGTATCCTATTTAAAACATCTACTCCAACTTTTTCCTTGCCATGGTAAACTAGCATAAGGCCCACCTGATGGTAAGCGGTTACCGTAGCCTCTACGCTTGCAACACCAGGGGTATCTATCACTTGCACATTGCCAACCCTGTAAAATGAAAGAGGAATAGTTGGGTTGGCAGTATAAGGATCAAAGACAACTGCCAAGACAACGTTTCCTCGCGGAGAACTGGCAACCTTTATTACCTGGCAATATGAACCTAAGTCGTAATAAAGCTCCTAACAATATCTTCATATATAAAAATGTACTGTATTAAAACACGTAATACAAGAAACTACTGTATCAAAATTGATGCGTGTCAATAATAGTATTATTTCAAGAAAAGTGACTCCAATATTTAACTTTACGTACGTTACGACAAAATTATTATACATAACAAACACATTTAAACTATAGGTAGGTAGTCGAATTCACACTTGAATCATCAATTTAACAAAAATAATAATTAATATTTCTTTGTTACCGAGTCACCGACATAAATGTCAAAGTCAAAAGTGAATTTGCGTCAATTCGGTCCACAAAAGTTATTAGCGATGTAACACATGTTGTGACAATTATACATTCTTGCGTATTGTGACGTAATTTTATGTACTATGACGTAATAAGTCATTTCAATTTCACGGCCCCACATAACTTTCAGATTAGGTCAACAGATAACGTTAAACTTTTTCCTCTCAATGGATCTTTCATAAAACATGTTTGGGGTTTGAGTCATTATTATATAGGTACATTATAAATACTTGGCCATAGGTATTTTATCAAACTTAATACCTGGTACTCGCAGCTTCACTTGTATTGCAAGGTAAAATATATTATTTTGCAGCCTGCCATATTCATGTGGAAATTACGTACCTTTCAAATGGTGTAACAATTTTTAAAATAGGTACGTTTTCCATTCTATACAAGGCCAAAATGCAGCCATAAGAAACTGCTACATTGTAATTAAAATCTGTAATTAACACACCAATTTTGAGCACTGTTCATATGCATAAAATGTAAGGAACACGTCCAGTAAACGTTGGACAAAAGCCTGCCATGGCCGTGACTGCAGGGCAAAGCAAGGTAAGTGCGGTTTTTAGTCGGTACTTACGAATACCGAAAATAATACTTAATTATTGTTGTATTGTCCACGATTTCACCCGCATTCCAAAGAGTTTATGGAGACAAAAAGTAGCCTATGTCCTTCTCTAAAGTCTAATCTATTCCTGTGTCAAGTTTCATCAAAATTGGTTCAACGGTTTAGGCGTGAAAGCGTGACAGACAGACAGAGTTACTTTCGCATTTATAATGTTATTAGCGAAGTAGGAATTATGAACATAAACTTAGTCAAGTTTACTTCTGAAAGCATTTTACTATTTGAGATTCATTCGATTTGAATCTCTTGTGATCATCGATCTACATATTACACTAAAATTCAGGAAATTTACCCTCGATTTAAGTAAACTGGGTCACGTATTGTAAATAGGGGAGAAATGTCAATCTTTTAGTAAAGATAACATCTGGGACCGAATATTGTGATATAAAGCTTTTATATAATATGATTTCTCTATTTCACCGTAATATTTACATGCAAGAAGTATGTTCATGGATAAATTTTGAATTGTTATAAGTGTATCAATGCAGTCGACAAGTTTTCTATTGATTTTAAATACACACTCACACTGGGAACAACCCTGTCTTCATAATTACAGATTTAACGGACACAAAGTACAGACTCAAAAAATGGGAGATTTTACACAGAACCACCTACCTACCTAGTCCCAAACTAAGCAGAACTTGTACTGACTAGACAATCGGTCCCGGTTGTCATACGAACATCTGTAACATTCGTCAGTGGTACTCCGAAGCCCAAAAGGCCTGAAAACTAGTATTTTATCAGGATATCGGTACTACCCAAAAATTGGGTTGGGGAAGTGCCAGTCGCTTCATGTAATAATTTCAGCCGCATCTGGTTAGAATGAGCACCAACGTCAATGTTGACGTTGGTGCTCATTCTAACCAGATGCGGCTAACCCACTAACGTTTAAAGAATGTTCAAATTATATTCTCAACGAACATTCATACTACGTAATCCTCTGTGTACAAATGTGTTGAACATTCACCTTCATATTTGAACTAGTTTTCCGCCCGCGGCTTCGCCCGCGTCGAGTTCGGTTATATCGCGTTTCCAAGAGAACTCTTCAAAAGTCCGAGATAAAAACTATCCTATGTTCTTTCTCAAGGTCAACTCTATCTCTGTACCAAATTTCATTAAAATCAGTTCAGTGATTTAGACGTGAAAGCGTAACAGACAGACAGACAGAGTTACTTTCGCATTTATAATATTAGTAGGGATTTACAACAAGGGTACAAGTCAACGGTCAAGTCACACAACATTAACTATAAATAATAAAGAAATCGCAGTAAGGAACCTTAGACTTGGCACGACTTTGTCTAGATTTCATTACTTTTTAGAGATAAACGAGTAGCTCCATCGAGACTTGGCTAGTTTTTTGAATGTTTTTGATGGGATTTCACTTTTTTTGGAAACGTGGACTTATTGATTTATTTTATTAGATTTATATTTTTTCTAAAGGCGGTATATGTCGATATCTCTAATAGTTTGGTTGGGCTCTTGTGTTTTCTAATCAGGGTCACCACCTGGTGACCCTATACCTATAGACGACACGATTGGTATAGCGGCTTGGTGATTGTTTTCTGCATATGGCCTATATGAATATACAGATAACATATTATTGTGTTCCGGGTCGGGGTAAAATTATAATTTACTATGACAGTACTGATTCATATTTTTTAATTTAAAACAAATTCTCATTTATTTTCCTTATTTAATACAGCATACATGAAACTGAAAAAACACCAAAGACTTCAAAGTGATGACTTTTATAATGTTTTAAAATATTGTTTATGATATGTGACGTCAAAAATATCCATATTGGCATAACAATACAGTAGAGAAGCGACGTAAAAAGATAGTGAAGCCATTGAATTACGCGCTTACTCGTCTCAAACATTCTTTTTTATATTCGAGGTCGTCTGTTATTTGATGGTATTTAGTAGTGATGTTGATAATTGATTATTGATAATGGTTCAAAACAAGTAAAACTATCTGGGGGCACGGCAGTGCCCCCGCCAAGTTGAGCGCGAAGCAAACACCGCCGTACAATCCTTTACTGGAACCATTTCACCGCATTTTCAAGCCCCTATTTGAGAACCTCTTGATAAAACCAGAACGCAGAAATTTTCGTCATCCAGTAAGCTATAGTTACATACTTAAAATCCAAAATTTCAAGTCTGTAGGTCATTTAGTTGCGAAGTTAAGCGAAAGCAAAGTTTCGCATTTATACTTTATACACTCGCTCACTCACTCACTCATGATCATCAAAATAGAACTAGTACTTCCCATAAACTCAGAGCTGAAATTTGGTACAAAGGTAGGGTTTAATGGCCACATAAAGGGAAAACTATAAAAACGAGGATAATCTAAGATCTGGAGTAGGTACTCCAGATCTTCGATTATCCTCGTTTTTATAGTTTAGCCTGTATATTCATATAGGCCATATGCAGAAAACAATCACCAAGCCGCTATACCAATCGTGTCGTCTATAGGTAGAGTTTCCTCTTAAAAGCTGTGATTCCATAAACACAATTTCTAGTTTATCAAATAGTATAAATGGATATAATATTTACATTTTGATAAAAACTTCATACTTTACTCTATAGTGCCAGAAAGCATGCAGTTTGTCAACAGGGGCCTGAATGTGGAACCTCTGACCTCCAGTATTGTTATTTATAGAACTTGACTCTTCAACTTTCGCTTATGCAGCTATAAACTTGTCAAAGCTATTTACTTTCAGAAATACTCTTGCGATTAATGCGGATGCCATTAGATTAGTATAATATTGAAGAGGACTGCAGAGCCAGTTTTTGCTCCATGAGTTGTGGAGTAAGCGCCACAATGACAACGATCAGTAAGTCGTCATCTATAATGTTTATACAGCTGGTAACACCCACTGCATATCAGTCTACTATCTTATACTGAACTAGAAGAAATATTAAATATTCTTAGAAAATCAATAACATCGCACGTTCACCTGCAGCTGATAAGATTTTATGTTAACATTTTTGGATAGTATTGTTGCCTAGTATAGTGGTTTTTTGGGTCAATGGCTAAAGCATAGATCACACATTAGCTTGCGACGGCGATCGATCGTCAGAACCAGACGAACCCCTTTAGCTGTCAAAGGTCGCAGGTAGCGGTGAAAGTGGTGATGCTTTCGCTAGGCGGTCCGCAGCGTGATTGTGTCCTCGGGTTAATGTCATGGAAAGTACGTGCGAATACGAAAGTGTTGGATGATATTCTTTGTAGAAATTGTTTTATAATTAATGCAAACAAATACGAGTACTCTAATCAAAACAGTTATGCGCATCACATTTCTACAACTAATCCTAACATACTTCTGTTTTTTTAACCTTTTTAACATTTTACCTTTGTACCTATATTTAAGGCCATCATGATATTATGAACACTGAATAAAAAATTGAAACCTCCATTATCAGTTCATTAAAACTTAAACTCTCACATCATTCGAATTATACTTCATAGTTTTAAATAAACACTCCTCGAAGGTAGGTTAACGTATTTTTTTCCAGAGCAATTTTCGTCCTCACATTTCGTTTTTCTTTTCGGGACCGCCGTAACAGAAATAACTTATTCTATGTGTGGATGCCCGAATACTTACATAAAGAGAAATAATAGCTTCAGCCTTGCGAAAGAATAGAATAAAATAAATCACAACATTTATGTGTCCACCTGTACCCACAGAGCCATAAACAGATAGAGACGGCACGAGTAAATCAGTGCGGATGATCGCACGACAACCCTAGCGAGCGGACACGAACCTAGCCGAAGGTTAACAGATAGCAACCGATATGCGGGGATTCACTTTCCGAATGGCCGGGGAAAGGTTCCGATTAGCGTGAGATTTATATGTACTCGGTCACTTTGAGAACTTTCTATACGTTGTTATGCCATTATTATTCGCAGTTAATATGAAAGTAAGCACAGATAGGTGTAATTTAATAACTTTATAAATTCTTTGAAATAAAATTACTTTTTACAGATTTTATCGTGTTATATTGATATTATTAATCGTGATGTTACGGACTCTTTACAGCGTCCATGATCAGGGTCATCGGTAGACAGTGATAACTCACTGTCTACCGATGACCTTTAACAGCCACTAAAGAATTTGAAATAGATTGGATCCTTAAATTAGCTTATAATTCTAAAGATTTTAATACCGACGAATGTAAATTATGTTCAGACTTATTACGATATCTAAGACACAAAACAAATAGGTATATCAGCTGCATTGTAAGAACAAAATAATTTCGTCCGTGCCGGAGAGAGAGTGCTATTTCAGGCACAATTGTAGCCTTGCTAACATACAGACAGGCTTATTAATTTACTTCATAGTCCTAGATGACCCTACCATGATCCCATAAAGAACGTTGAAGGGTAACTAAAGGAAATGAAAGGTGAAAGACGAGCAAGAAGTAATTTTGCTCAAATTAAGGTGGTTGTGACGCAAAGAATTACCAATGTGCAAAAATAAACCTATCCTGTTTTATTTTTTAAATACTTTATCTCAAATTCTGTATTTTAATTAGGCACCGCATAATGTTATTAAAATTATTATAAATAATTCATACAATTTCGAAATAACTAACATTTTGGAAACATTTGAAGTAATTATTTATTAACATTGTTAAGAAAAGATTAGATCAGGCTCCAATCTATACCTGTACTTAAAATCATCAAAATTAGTTCAGCTGTTTAGGCGTGAAAATGTATCAAGCAGACAGACAGTTACTTTCGTATGTATCCTAATATTAATTTGAATAATAGCTAGTGATCACGAAGAAGTAGAAATCCTCATTGACCGTCAAAAATAACGTTAATTACATTTTTAACTAACTCTTAGATAGACCTATTATGTAAACCGTCTAGACTAATAAAATTCTTAAACTTAATAACTTTAATCATAAACAAAGGCCTTAATAAAATACTATTAAGCTTAAATAACGTCTTAATTAAATTTTATAATGATTCAGTGGCTAAAAGTAAGAACATTGGTTAGTAAAATTAACGTAAATATATCATAATAATAATAATAAATTTATTCAAATAACTTTTGGCTTAACATAACTTAACTAGACAAAACAAAGTATAAATTGGGTACAATACAATACATATGCCTGAACTAGGTAATCCTGTGTTTCAGGCGAGTGGGACTAACAAATTCTAAAATAATCACAAATAATTATAAATTAATCAAGGTATAGGTAGTTAAACAGAGATATTAACAAAAATAACTTGTTACATGTTTAAATAAAAACTAATTAGAATCACTATAACAAATAATGTTTACTTTAACACAACTAATAACTTCTATATTGAATCAAAGACTTGGACAAGATTGGCGTAAAACAGGGATAAATTTCGTAACAAGGACGAGGCTTATACGCTGCAATGGGTCGATAAAAGCCGTGAATGATGTTAAATAATTAATATAGGCATGTATTTTGCATAAAATCATAATTTTCTGACCTCGGGCCTTGCACGATGTGCAAGATACCCACGCTTGAAGCATTATTTGCATTGGTATTTCTACAATTATCGCTACAAATGTATAAGAATACCAGTCTTATCACGAATCCTCAATATATAGCCTAAAATCTTGAAATTTGGGAGGTAATTTCCTTAAATTCCTATTAGTCTGATAGTTTCAGTAGATACCTACTATTAGTATAGGCTCCATCTATATTATATCGCTTTTTAATCTATAAAGTTCACTGATACATTTCATCTCGATTGAGATCAATTTTATGTAAAAAGGTATGCATAAATGATTACATTTGATATTTTTTTATAATTTTCAATATTGTTATTGAATGAGTTCTAAATAAAAAAAAATAGATTTAATTCAATATAAACTAAAATAATACCAAGTTTATAATAATTAAGGAAATAGGTACTTCAGTAATTTATACAGCACCATTACAAAATATTCCAAACAGGTGACAGTTACATGGAAATGTCGTTAGATTTCGATTTATGGAGGCTTGTGACTAATGTGATGTGACGTCACTGACTCTTACCGTACTCCAACGAGCTTACCGATATGACAAACAGCGAAAGTTTCATTTATATTTGTATGTTTACTTTAGCCAATGTTAAGCTTAGTGTATTTGTATAGTCAGCACCAAAGGCAATTCAACCTAGAACATTAATTATTAGTTAACATATTTTTTTAGTAAGTAATTTATTTAAATGTCATACGTCACACTTTATTTTAGAATATTATCCTTTTTCCTCATTATCATCATCTACATCCTTCATAGCGTCATTTGCATCGGTTTTTACCATTGAAATCTGATTTGCAATTTTTATTACAACACCTTTAGATCTATTATAAATAATAATTTATAAATAACGTGTTTATAATTTTCTTCATACGGATAAACGCGTAAGTAACATTCTCCAATGATTCTTAACCCGAAAACTTCGATAACACCAAGTCGAATTTTATCCCCAAATATGAAGAATCGAAAACAGTTATAATCGGCACCCATAAGTCTACAATGGATATTATGCAACGCGATAATTTCTCCCGAACAAAGGTTGGAACGTAATAATAAGTGCACACAGCATACAATGAATGCATTCATCATAATTCAACTACAATGAAAACATCCAGAGCTGTTATTGCGAATACTCAATTGGATATGATTGCAAAACTAAATCTGCAAGTGTGATGATATTAAAAATAGATAAACTGATGACCTCATGTCAGTAAGTATAGAATGGAATGGAAATCTATAAAGGCAGCAAAGGGCATTCAAGGTCGGATGATGTGATGCATAATAACTTGAAAGACAACTAACTTAAGGTACCGTTAGAGTCACAAATATTATAATTCAATAAAGATGGTGAAATACAAACGAGTTATACAAAATAATATAAATATAGTAAAATATTTTGTTATACAGTAATTTAATTTGAATAGAAACATTTCATGTGTTGAGACAGAAA
Source organism: Acronicta alni (assembly GCA_964056405.1). Lineage (NCBI taxonomy): Eukaryota > Metazoa > Arthropoda > Insecta > Lepidoptera > Noctuidae > Acronicta > Acronicta alni. The sequence goes on along the minus strand of OZ043927.1, from coordinate 5,044,758 downwards.
TCTACCTTCGAGTAGGTTCGACAGCTGTCCCAATATTGAACAATACACAAAATAACTGTACCTACGTTAAATTCCAACAGCTTAACTCAAATGGCCTTTCAAAATAACTCGTGTTTTCGTATACATGGTGGAATACTTATCAATGGTAAAAGAAACTGAATAATTGAAGGCAATAACCTGCATGCATATTCATATAACGATGATAGAGACAATTATTACAAACGTGAAATTTAAGTCTAAGCTGATTAGGAACATAAAAGTAATATAGTTGAAGAAAATAATGATGTTACAGTGTGAATAATAGTACTGAAGGTTAATAGAACTGAACTCGTCCAAACAGAGGCTATGTCAATGGCCGAGGTGGCTAATCCAATAAACCGTACATTATACGAGATGCCTCCGTTGACGACGCACGTAACGGTAACGTATATTTAACAGGTTTCCCAATACGGCGTGCGATGCGAGCTTGAAAAGAAACTCATTAATTCATTAGCTACTATAGTCTCGGACTAGCTGACTTTTTTAGTGGACCCGTTGGATTCTGTCTAATAAAGAATTTGTTCGTCATCAAATTTTTGTATCTATAATTGAGGCTACGAGTTGATGCTGCAAATTGAGTTATAATACCGTTACAACTTTGATAGTTTCAATAAATTTATTAATAAATAGATTGAGACTATCAAAGCATAAATTATTACCTTAACATATTACCTATTAAAATTTGCAAGCCTTGTATGGCGAAATATGGCAAAGGACTTAATGTAATACTTGACATCTACATGTACACATATTTGCAAATATAGTGATTTGATTTGATTACCTACCCAAAAATATAATTAATATTAAAATGAATGTATTGTTTCCAATATATCAAATTTTTTGGCGATGTAGTTACGGGAACTTAATGTATTTTTAATTGTCACAACAATCATTAAAGAAGCCGTTAACACTAGCATAAAACAATATTTAACGACAGTAGTGACAGTACCTTACAAAACAAATGATGTACAGACAGACGAGAAAAAAAAACTAATTTGACAGTTGATGATGGCGTCTGCAAGGAATCCGGAGCCTCCAGCAATGCTTTCATCAAAGAATAATGAACCTTAAAGTGTTATAAAGACGACGAGTTATGAATGTTCGAGTTTATTATATTAATTTTTGTTTACAGGCCTGATAATCTATATTATAAAATGAATAACCCTTTCCCTTGGTCACGCCATTACTTGAGAATGACTCATGATTTCATTCAACTATTTTAAAAGTTTTCTCATATTTTGTAGAAGGTTTTTACGGAAAGACAAATTAAGAGAATTGAGCAGGAAATTGGATTCCAGACAACTTAGCAACAAGATACTTTTTATCCAGGTAAAGTCTACGCAGACGAAGTTACGGGCAGAAGCTGGTATAAGAACAAAATAATAAAGAATAAAATATCTACTCCAATGCTTCAAAATGCTGTTTCAACAATCTCATACTTAAATGCCGCAGAGAAAAACTTACGTTTCTTCTTCCACGGTTTATAACTCCTAAAATATACGAATCAGAAGGTCAGTGTGGCACTGTTTACAAGAAGAACACTCACCAACATTCCATAACGACCCACATGAAATCGCCAACGATTACCATAATACACCCATTTAATTCTAATCGTTTGAATGAATTAACTATCCTAGATTAACCGCCACATTAGCCTTGTGGTCGTTATCGCGATTGCTACGTTAGAGGGCCTGGTTTCGATTCCCAGGTTGCGCAGAGTTATTGGGGTTTTCCTATTAAATTCTCAGTAGCAGCTATGAGCCCGATTAATGGCAATTTGCTCACCCCTAAATATACCAGCACACTGTGGGTGTACACTACCCAGTAAACCTCTGCCTAACCCTTCGGGGAATACAGGCGTGATAGTATGTTAGGTATTTTCGTTACATTAACCGAAACATAATTGATAAACGATGTTTTGTAAGTCCAAATCAGTACAAAATATATCGGAACTTATAAGATGTTGAAAATCATCGGGCACACTTCTAAACCGGTTCGGATACTATAACAATGAATGTAAAATGTTTATTAATGAGAGTAACAACACTAGGCAACGGTCAATGGCAGTGGCCTTGGCCAGCAACGCTCCAGGCACACGATTCAGTATTACATGAACACGTTATATAAGGTAATAATCTACACGCCTCAATTTAAGTACAAGCTTTGGATCATAAAACCAAATTTTGTGGTTAAAATAGTGTTGCGTAAATTAAATTTAATCGCATATAAATTAGAATTAGATCAACAATAATTTTCTATGAAAGAGATACATGTAGTATGATTCAAAAGTTTCATTAAAATCGGTAATATTGTCTTTTTATGATGTACAGACGCCAGCAAGTCAAGCTATCCAAAACTGTCAAATTTTTCCAGTTGAACATGAACCTTATTGCGTTTGTATTAAAGTTGAAAATCTATCAAAGAAATTTGACAGATTGGAGTTACTTGACCTGCTGGCGTCTGTACTATCTACCTGCCCACGCTTCGTTGGGTGCGATGCTTATATAAACCTTCCTCTTGAATCACTCTATCTATTGAAAAAAATCAAAATCCGTTGCGTAGTTTTATACATCCTAACATACAATATGGGCAGACAGACGGAAGCGACTTTGTTTTATAATGTACAGAAGCCAGCACATCAAGCTAACACAATTTGACAAATTTCTTTGTTTGATTTCCAACTTTAATACAAAACCATAAGGTTCATATATAATTTGACAGTTTTGGATAGCTTGACCTGCTGGCGTCTGTACTATATAGTGATAGTGATTCTTTGTTAAGACGCACATGTTATCGTAGCATCTACCACGAAATCCCCTCTCCCCCTTGTACACTTCCGTGGCCAAGTTGATGTATTATACGCCATTCATATCAAAATAAGCTATGTAATTATGCTATTTGCTACCGCACGGTATTAAGCCCATTCAATGAATGTAATCATGCTGTCTCTATCGGCAATCAATTATTGGATTTATGCATTTGTTTACACGATATCTTGCGGTTGATGTAACTTGTTGTGTATGGTGTAAATAATTAACGCATATTGATGAAGTAATATCCTATGATCATTAATTACTATGCTACAGTGATGCACTTGTAATAAGACAATGTATTTATGGAGCTCAGGAGATGAAGAAGCAGCTGTTTAGTTATATTACACCGCATTTTTTAACAACCTAAGTAATACATGTGGTACTAGAAAAAATACTATTTTTTTTTTGGAAATATTAAAAATAATTTTGCCATTAAGCGGGCACAAATCTAAATTCTGAGCTGCTGGGGATCGAACCCAGGACCTCTAGCGTAGCAGTCACGATTAGAACCATCTAGAAAATAAATATTATTTCATTTCATAAGATAATGAGGCAGTTTGTCTATTTCTTTTTTTTTTATTGCCTACAGTGGCAGACGAGCAGGCGGCCGACCAGATGGTAAGTGGAAAACGCCGCCCATGGATATCAGTAACGTCAGGGACAGAGCTGAGTCGCCGCTTACTGGAAAATTATCAATAACATGTATTTATAAATCAATCTCAATATTGTATTGTAACATTCAATAAATTGCCTTCAAAAAGTAAAATACCTTTTGTTAAATATATAAGCTATTACACGTAACAGAGCATTGAAAACTGCACAAATAATAATTTAAATTAAGTGTGTTTTCACACCATGTTTGTTCAACTGGTGTTTTATTAAAATATTTGTGTGTGCCAAACAAATAACTAACTAGTAGTGGAAAAGTACTTAGAATTTAAAGGCTATATGTGTTACGTTTAAACGGTAAAGGAAAACATCGTGAGCAAATCTGCATACCTTGAGAGATTTTTCTTTACAGAGTGTGAAGTCTGCCAACTCATACTAGGCTAGCCTGTTGTAAAAGTCGAACACGCTGGCCTGCTATAGAGCCTAATCCCTCTCAAACTGACAGGAGACCCGTGCCCAACAGTGGGAAAGTATATATTATGCTGTCATTGCCAAAACAAATAATAATAATACCTACATATATTTAAGATATAATACATAAGAAATACCTAACGAAAAACAAACACTGAAACTTCATAAGGCATATATTTTTCATTAAAGTAGTAGGTACTTTTTAATTATTTTGGTATTATATAAATCTAATATGAAATTCTTATAGCAACTAGGTATTCACTAAACTTTAAGATGCAAATATGACGTATTATTTAAAAATAGATTAGTTCCTCCATTCTTGTAGCTCTTGACCTAATAAATCTCAAGGCACACATATTACCGACAGCAGACACGGAAGAGAATGTTCGTAAATCTAGAGAGATTTATTTTCATTGCAGGAGTCAAAAAAACAAACACAATTTATTCGACAACTTACATAACAAAACTTAAGACATATAAAATCTATTTTGCCAGTAACCGCCTTGACAAATCAAATTTTTATTTTTATTTTAACTTAGATACTTTTGACGCTAGTGCGCCTGATGAAAAGCGCAAACGCGGTTGGAGTAAATACCCTTTCAAATATCACACGGCACAAAAGAATAAATAACATAACAAATATAGATCTGTAGCAGACTTTACCAAGAAACAAAATTGTTTACCAATACTCAGTTCAGAAGTTTAAGGTATTTATTCAACCTTTTTTGAGCCGACTAAAGAGATCTTAACGCCATATTATACAAATCACCATTCAATTTTTTTTGGGAACTCGCGAGTGACCTACTTTGCTTACATAAATGCTTTCTGTTCGATATAATGTTAACATACGTGTAAGGCATTTATTACCGTAATCCTTTTGTGCTCAAAAACTTTGAAAAATACTATCTAATCACACAACAAAGTATAACATTGAAAATCTTTTGACGAATAAGGGTGAGATTCTCATAGCTAAAAGTTGAGCATAATACCTTTTGCCAATGAAGTCTAAATATAATTTAGACTTCATCAATACATCATAAAGGGTAAGAAAGGCTAATTTTACGGAGTATTTATTTGATATAATTACAGCCGTTCAGTATAATTAAATAATGATAATACAAAGTTTGGTTAGGAAAAAATGTATACATTTCTATACTTGAACGCTACAGTCTAGTACTACGTCTACAGCATTATTAGGTAATATAGATTTGTTCACAAGCATACAAAAAATCGGTAGTTCGATAATTTGATAAACCTGTTACGGAAAATATAGTATTAACGCAAAGTCGTTGACGTGCTCGCAAACACGTTCGCGGTATGCAAATGTTTGCATTCAATGCTCGCTCCGTGCTTGGCATAGTAAAATCATACCTTAACGTTTTTCCTCGTGATCTTTTTAAAATTATATCAGTAGTCTTCACTTTCTCAAAGCCTTCATCACCTGGCGCGATCTTTGTAACTGAAGGTCGTGTCAGAATTTAAAAATTACCGAGGCTTCTCCCGACAGGCTCTCCTGTAGCCAATTTATTTGACCAGTTCACTCCTACATAATATAAACTTCAATAAATTATCAGATCATAAATAAAAAGGTAGATTTGTTTTTTTTAAACTCCATTTGCATTCCAGATTCTAGGCTACCTACTATATTTTAGAAGCAATGACGAATCCACATTTAAAAATATTTTCATCTATATGACCACATAAAATAAAATTGTATGACCTTGTAGCAAAATATTTGACTATAGAGTATGTGAAAATGAAAATACATTATTAAAATTTGCCTCAATAGATTTATGAGATTCTTTATTTAAGTACCTGTATCTTTGAAAAGTAGCAACACATCTACGTATGAATAAAAAAAATAAGAAGAAAATATTCTTTATCAATTTTAATATTGAAATATTTCAACAAGGCGTACTGTTTTTGAAAGAAACCAAATAAATTATGACAGTAATTTAGAGTGTAAACGTGAAGTTATTTAAAAGTGAAGCAGGATTAGCATTCAACCTACAATCAAAACTCGTGGTTCGCTTACCTTATAACACCGTCCCATACGTCACAAGCACACAACACAAGAACAATACAATACGAATGGTCAGTCGCTGTAACGGTACGGCGAGCGAAGCCGCGGTCAAAGCAGATTCTACATATTTAGTCGAGGCCATAACGGACCAACGTTTCTTTTTGTTATTTCTACACACGCTCTTATGGTAAATTGCTTCATTCCACAGTTCCATTTCCAGAAGCAAACACTTGTTATATTAAATCGTATGTTTGTTTTATTCTCTCATTTTACGGAAATAAAGATTACGATAGCGACACTAATTGAAATTATCTTGATTGTTTAAGATAAGGTTTTTATGATGATGTTTATTTTGATGCTTCATGTGACAGTGATGTGTGTCATAACATTTAAATAACAACATACTGTCGGTTGCGAGAGTCAATGAAATTAATCAATGGTGTATAGGGTGACATTCAATGGCCTTTCGGTTGTAAATTGCTTGATTGGTTTCATTGACATGGAAACAAATGAATGGCGCAATTCATAAAACTGACAAAAATATTTACAAAACACATTTACAACATTGTTTATACCAACGTTACAATATTTCACAAAATAAAATAAACGTTAAACGTTGAAGCATATCGATAAATAAGGTTTTAAGTATTACCTACTTTGACATAAAAAAAGATTTCCAAAAGCAATCTTATTTCGAAGTCAAGTGTAAATTTTTACGGACAATAAGAATTCATTCTCTAGAAAAAGTGAAGTGATACAGTAAATATAATTATCATTTAATCGACACTCGAAGCTAACAATGAGAGTAAATCTCACAATCTAAATAAAGGAGGAAGCGAGAGTGTCCATTTATCAATTGTAGACATCAGACGAGTACAATAAGATGTGCTTACGAACATTGTGTCTTGAAGAATGAGTCGAGAACGGGGTCTTACAGTACAGTCGAGTACGCATAAAAGGAATACGAATGAACGCAACAATGACATACTGGGTCTAAGACACTTGACGCACAAATTATGTCAAATAACGTCACTTCAAATTTAGAACAAACAAAATAATCAATTTCTCACTCAACAAACAGTAAACACGTGTACGACGCGTAATGGTTTTTTAATTACAAAATAAATGTTCCCGTTCTCACGTCTTTCATATAGAAGAATATCAATATTTAAATTCAATTAACACCCTCTATATTTGCAAAATTACTGGAGTAAAATAAGGTAATAATTTACAAAATGTTTATTGAAGCAGTAATTGCTTGTAGAGAGAAAATTATTAAAAAACGAGGTCTTGTGTCTACAATGTCTGAATTAGGTTCAGCGGTGAATTGAATAGGAGTGACTCATTATTTCCAAACACGATCTTTGACAACACGTGTGGGAACAATGGAGATGGCGCGTCAAGACAACTCAAAACAATGAATTATAATAGTCCATCCAGAAGTGAAGATGATTGCGAGGTGTTATGTGACCTTTGAACCCACTCTTGAACCGGTCGAAGCATTTGAAAGCGGTCCGATGACAAATGAAAGTTTTTTGATTGCTTTAATACATATTTTTGATAGTCACGTGACCTCGAAAAGAAAAATCAACAATCAAGGCCAATTTCTCTTATAATGAGTGTGCTGTATTGTGGCGCTTCATCGAATTCTGAGTAAATTGAACGGCTTGCTTACCGACAAAATATTATAGAAGCCAGAATCAAGAACCTATGCAATTATCAATAAAAAATTTCGGACGAAGTTAGGAAAACCAAGATTCACCTGGGAAGGACCGCAGGATGCGGTAAGTTAAGTTCTACTTGTAGTAAGTTTTACTCTTTGTAAATGGGAGAACTGTTTGGAACTTTATTTTATGCCTAGCTGTATATTTCTAATCTTCGCAACATTCTTAAATTGTTCTCTCATGTAAGAATCCAATTTATAATTTTATTATTATTGTCTCGAACATCATTGTAAACAATGATAATTTAAAAGAGTAACCATGGAGTTTCTTGCCAGCTCTTCTCCATAGGAAACGACTAATTTGGAACCGTGCACCTAGACTAGAGATTTCATAAGTGTGTGTGTGTGTTTATATGAAAATAAAACTATTTGGATATTTTGATTTAAATAATATAATATTTTCTACACTTTCATGTTTGGGGAAATCCAAAAGATTGGCGGCAAACAAGGTGTAACTGATCATGGAAGCGCACGCACATTCACATTACTTTCATTTACTTGAGGTTATATCAATAAAGCCTTTCTCAAATACATACAAATGCAAAATAAATACTATTTTTATGTATTTAAATTTATACTATGATTTTATAGTTATTTTAGAGAAGAAAAATTCGACTGCGGGCAGGTTTCCAACCTGCATCTTCTGGTAAATAAACACTATAGGTAGTTATGAACGATGTTTATTTATTTATTTTTAAAAGGATGATTAATAAAGGATTTATGTTGTCTGTAAATACTAAATACGAAAATCCCATAACAAAAACTCTTTCTGGTCTTCCAGAATTCTCTTTTATTTTAGACATTTTCAAATATTTTTTTTCCTATAAGCTTATTCAGACTTTTACGAATATATTAAAAAATATATATACAAATCAATCCGTCCAAGTGATGTGCTTACCAACGAACAGCATTTAATTTTTGTTTTTTATTTATAATAATAAATGTATATAGTCTAATAGTCCCACCTATTTTTACATCTCAATTTGAGAGCTGACTCAGTCATGTGAATTTGTATTATAAATAATGATGAAGCAAAGAGCATTTTGTTTACTTTCTCTTAAGCATGGGTATGCAATATTCAAGTAAACCATTAGTCTTGTGGTCATCAGCGAGACTGCTACACTGGAGGTCCCGGGTCCGATAAAGACTTATTGGTTTATTCTAGAAAATTCTCGGAATTTGGATTTGTGCCCGGTTCATTGCAATAACTATTGGATGGATGTAAATTAGTATACTTCTGCCTACCCTTTGTGTTGTTGTAATCAATATTATTATTTCTTAGAAATTAACTAGACTACCTCATTAGATTAGTGGACATAAGTACGACTGCTTTACTAGAGTAAAGTAGAGAGTCTTGGGTTCGTTTGCAAGGTCGAGCAGTGTTATTGTGTTTTTTCTATGAAATTTCAGCATCAGGTCGAGGTTTGGATTTGTGCCAGTATATGTAATCTTATCATACTAATGAACTGAGGGCGTATATTAGTACCTACACCTGCTAAACCCTTCAAGCAATACAGGTGTTATGGTATGTTTTGTTTTAATTAATTCTTAGAAATTAATCTATCATAATTAAATTACAATGTTAGAATAATCTGATATCAAATTAGTTTCAGTCAATTAAATAAATAGATATGCAATACAAATTCTAAGTAATATCATTTATCGCGTTGAAGAATGATATTGAAGTAAATATAGATCTTGATAAAAAAAATAATTGAAAAATAATACTTACCTCACAATACATTAGCGCTACTAATTCTATGGAATCAGTTACATAGATATTTTGTTGATAGTGTAAAGTAGTAATCGGAATACCTGACATGATAACCAAGTATCTACAAGGTAACTGCCAAGTTTGTAGTTCATTTATCAAGGAAACTAACATATATAGATAACTAATAATTAGATGAGTTATAGATATAATTTCTAAACAATTATAGGTACTAAACTACTTTTTACGGATTTTATCGCGTTATATATTGATACTAGCTGCCCCCGCAAACGTTGTTCTGTCATAAAAAAAAATTTAGGGCTATGAAAAATAGATGCTGGCCTATTCTCAGACCTCCCCGATAAGCACAAAAAATTTCATCAAAATCGGTCAAGCCGTTTCGGAGGAGTATGGCAACGAAAACTGTGACACGAGAATTTTATATATTAGATTATGAATCCTGACATTTTATTTCTATGTCTAATATTCGTGTAGATGTCAGAAATCAATAAATTATACTATAATAAAATTATTCGAAACGTCGGCATTAATAATATCAATGTAACGCGATAAAATTCATAAAAAGTAGTTTTATTCCAATTATTCATCCATTTCAGACTTTGCCCTACATTGTAAGACACATATTTTGTTACTATGCATTGTCTGGACTTTAAAAGAGACTATGATTCTCTGAGTTTGTTTCGGCGTTTCTTCTCAGAGGTCGTCAGCTAGGAAATGCCGGAGCCATCTAGCTTAAAAAAAATATGTAAAATATTGACTTGTAAAAGTGTCTTTAAAAGATCTATTTACAGAAATAAATATCATTTATCATTTATTTATCATTTATAGCTACTATATATCGTACAAGACAAAATTAAGGAATGGTTTACATGAAAATATTTTACCATATATTTTTTGTATTATTATCTTTCAAGCTTTTCAGTCTAACCTTTCTGTGGTTCATACAAATATTTGTTTCGGATGGGAATCGAATTCAATACCCGGCGCAACGTAAGTGACGTGACCAGTATAAGTGCAATCGATAAGATAAAACTGCTACACTTATGATTTCGCTATTGTATATGGCTGTCCCATAGTTGTAAAGATTACAAAGAATCCTGATATTTCTATATTAGTACCTATGGTATCTAGTTATCCCTACTAATCCTTACTTTTATACATAGTCTAAAACAAAATCGCTTCCCGCTCTCTGTCCTTCTGTACGCTGAGATCTTGTAAACTACGTCATCATCAACCCATATACTGTCCCACTGCTGGGCGCGGGTCTACTCTCATATTGAGAGGGATTAGGCTATAGTCTACCACGCTGGCCTAATGCGGGTTGGCTGACTTCACAAACCGTCGAGAAAAATCTCTAAGGTACCTATGCAGGTTTCCTCACGATGTTTTCCTTCACCGTTTAAGCGTGTGATAATTAATTATTAATACGCACATGAATTCGAAAAGTCAAAGGTGCGTGCCTTGGGTTCGAACTCGAGACCTTCAACTTGGCAGTCCAATGGTCATACCACTAGGCTATCACGGCTTAAACTACGTAACGGATTTTAATGGAGTTTTCACTACCATTTAGATAATTTCTACCGGAAGGTTTATAATATATGTATAAGAAATGCATGTTATTAGTACATTGCACCCGTGCGAAACCGGAGCGGGTCGCCAGTAATATTATAAATACGAAAATAACTCTGTCTGTCTATCTGTTACGCTTTCACGCTAAGCCGGTGTAACAATTTTGTTGAAATTTGGTAAACAGATAGATTAACCTTGGAGAAGGATATTGGCTTTTGGATGACATGAAAATTTCCTTTAGGATGCGAGTGAACCCGCGGGTAAAAACTAGTCTATTATACATTCATTTAAACTCAATTACGCTCACTACGCGCAAGTCAACCGTACGAAATCATGACTCTAAAATTTGCTCCCAAATCACAACTCTATATCCTTAATCGGTCAAATTCGGCTTATCGAGGGTTCAAACTGGACACTAATGGGCTTTTAAGGTCAATATTTCAGGGCCCCGGTTGGTGGTTGGGTTGTAACGTCCTCAATAATTGGTCCCAAGTCTCGGCACGCCAAACTCCAGAGTAACATTTGGAGCTAAAACATTTCACAATTCGCCTGTTAAATGTAAGCTCTCCACATAGTTTACTGTTTCAGGTATAAATTACAAAGCATGTATAACCACTATCCCTACTACTATTAATGCGAAAGTAACTCTGTCTGTTACGTTTTAAGGCCGGAGAAGGAGATAGATCAGACCTTGGAGAAGGATAGAGTCTTCTCTCAAAAAGGCATTGGATATGCGGGTGAAACCGCGTGCAACAGCTAGTTTTTAATGTTATAATCTTGCACCCCTGGTTCACATAATCTAAGGATGAAAATATTACCTATCCATATAAAGGATAAAGTTATGAATTGGTACTAGTATATAGTAGTATTTGTAGTAGTCCGTGCCTCAGAGAGCCATCACTCCCGGTTGTCATGGGAACATCTATGAGAGTCGTTAATGGTAGTTCGAAGCCCGAAAAGCCTGATAACCAGTCTCTCCTTGATATATCGGTCGGTATTACCCAAAAATTGGTTTATGTCTGATGGCAGTCGATGTCAGTTGTTAATATTATCGGCTGAACCTTTTACCAATGATGTCGGGGGCAGCTTCCAGTTAATTTTTTTTTCCTCTGTGGAAATCCTCATGGACATCGTGTGTCGGACTACACCCAAAGTGGGCGACCTACCGACTAAAACCACAGGAGGTGGTTCGCCTCAGTACCAATGGTCAGGGACGCGGGAACCAGTTGTTACTCCTCCGTGAAGGCTTCCAGTAACCTAACGTAACCAGATCCCGCTGAATATCGGTATTTTACACGGTGGTCGCCATGCGACCTTTTTAAGTTTGAATGTATTCACATTTACAGTGTTTCAGTTTGACATTGACAGCCCAAACGTCAAAATTAAATTATATAATTTGTAACACTTAATATTAAACATCAATTTAACTTTCTGCACTCCTTCTACATATAAACTTTAACTATTCCAAATCTCTTATTGCTCCGTGCGCGCAATCTTCTTAAAAAGGGGTAGGTACAAAGTTTTCGCTTCACATATTAACATATAGATACCCGTAATTAGAAAATAAATTTCAAATTTTGCAGTTCTACATAGTTAACATATTAAAATGTTTTTGGAGTCTATAGTTACTTATAAACTGACATTCATGACAAAAGGGTTCACAAAAGCCCGCTCTAATAGGTGTTGTTTGGTAAGCAAATTGTAGTTAAACTAAATCTTAACTGGGGTAATTCGATTTTTAGTCTAGTGAACTATACTTAATTTAACTAAACTTGCGTTAGGCAGATGGTAATTATGTTTATTTCCGAGTCTAAAATGTTAACCTGCCTGTTATAGAAAGGAAAAGGTCAAACTTTTGAGTAGTTTTTGGTGAAACTCGAACACAATTATTTTTTATTATATTTGGCATTAAATTGTTAAACATTTTAGCTTGTGACACACAATTTTAGTGATAAAAATATTCGATTTCAGGCCTGCGTCCCTTCATTTAAGTACAGCGGAGGCTTAATTGGTTAAATTGTCTAGTGAATATACACCATTGTATACATTTATAGATATATTCCAATAATTCAACTAAAAACGAAGCTTTCACGTACAAAATTCGTTAATTTACTCACAGCGCAACTTCGAATGACCAATGTCAAATTTTGAGGGATACCTGGAATTAGAAAAAGCTCATTAATTATAAATGTTATGAAATATTCTTCTTAATTGGTGGCTCCTGTCATTGAAAGAAAAAATCGTTAAATTCCTTTAAAGTCCGGTAAAATTAGACCAAAAAATTGGAGTGAAGTTACAAAAATTTAAGTTTAAAACACCATTATAAATGAAATCTAAAAAGTCCTCATAGATCCGATACCTGGAAAAAAAATTACTCGGAATCAAAGGTCCACAAAAAACGGGTTTATCGCGATTTTTAGCGAAACGGTAAGTTTTATCATAAAATTAGCCCAGACAAAAATTGTAGATCAGATAATTATCTATAAAAAATGTCTACATACTTGTTTCCCTGTTTGAGATATAACAATTCAAAAAGTTGAAAGTGTTGTAATAAAAATTTTTGTACCCTGAATGTCTAAATTGACCGGACTATTAAGGATCAAGTGAAAAGATGACAATATATAGAAAAACGGAAATCATTTTCTAGTCTTGTAAAGTTTATTTTGAGAATTATATCTGTCTCGGTTTTTGATCATTATTTCCATCTTAGGTATCTGGTGAAAGAAGAAGGCACATAAACAACAAACGCCTTTGATTGAGGTTACCGTTTCATATCATTCCCATCAAATGATGTTCATTTTAAGCAGCACCTCGTTCAACTGAGCTCTTTGAATGCCAGCTAGGCTTACAATACCTTTACGAACCTAACTCTCAATCCCATAGATTTGGGTACAGATATAGTACTATATCGTCTCTTGTAATTCACGTGGCCAGCTTCAGGACCACACTCTATGGCTCCGTTGTCATCGTCACAATATGCTCATACAAAGGACCCGAGAGTGTATAGATCTGCCGTTTAACACGAATATCGCTTTGTCTTCTGGTAACAATCATCGTCCGTGTATATTTCCTGCTGTATGGAACCTCTATAGCTTATTTGCATACGGATGGATATATTTTATTAAGAAATTTCACACTTCAAGGAGTAACAAATAAAGAGCTAATTTGCAAAAAATTCAAATGCTCCTTTCCTTTTTTCTTTTGCTGTATCAAATGAGACGTGTATCAGCTTCAATTCTCATGAAACACCATGAATATCAGGTGAATGGTCTAAACATTAAAGTGGAACCGTTTAATATTCTATCGCTCGTCAAACAAAACTACAACTAATATCAAGGTTCTCAGTATTACTCTCAGGTACTAAAATGTTTACAGTCACCCGAATGTTTGCAAAACACCGCACAGTCATATGACGTGACAATAAATTCGCTTCCCACAAACATTCCCAAACCGTGGCCATTGTTCTGCCAACTATGAAATTTTGGAACATTAGATACGTAATAATAACTCTTAGATACACACATGGCTCTTTGTTTATATCTAATGGCGCATGAGATAAAAACTATTTGAAATTTTAGTTATAAAAACATTACAAACATTTTGGTAGATTTGATGGACGGTATGGAAACATCAGATGATGTAACCTACCTTGAAATACTTTACAGTGATTACTTAGTTCTTGACAAAATATGCTATATAACATTTTATAGATCATTTTTATATTTATGAAAATTAAAATATATGGCTGCTGCTACAATATTAATAAATCTATAGTCTTTCGCTGTAGATGGAAATTGCAGGCATTATGTTAAAGATATTTATTGATTTGGCAGAAGGAGTGAGCCAACGACATAATTCATGTCACGGAGCGTAGGTACCTGGATGAGAATTATAAGAATCGTGATAGAATGTTCAAGATTGGCTGCCTATACCCAGCAGTGAGTAAAGATAAAAAGATAAAATATTAGTTTCGAGTTTAGGTTTAATTTGTGTCCGTTATTATTATATTGGTGAAGTCCTCCGTGACACAAAGCTTGTTCCATAGTTTGGAAGTAGTCTTTATAAAATACAAACGGAAAAGATAATTATCAAATCAAGTTCTTATAATATTATATAAAACTACTGTCTTTAGATATACAGCAAGCAGGTACGGAAGAAACAAATAAAAGTGTATTGCACAAATTGCATTACTAGCTAAAATATTTTAATTGGCTACCGACATAGCCGAAGGAAATTACAGAGATTGTAAAACTAAAAGATTATAGATAAGACGATGCACAAAACAACCGGTTGTCGGCAACAAGGAAATTGTGTTCAATATCATCACGTTCCGAAAATCGCGGTGGTGTACCAGAGAAAAACAATTGGTGATTGTTTTATACCAACTCGAACACAACCGTTTGGCGTAATAGAAAATTTACCTAGCAATAGGTTTGATAAGAACATTATTGTTGTTGAAAACGCATTGGCTGCACGATAACTGCGCCCGGACGATTTTACAACATGTTTTGAAATACGCGAAATTATTGCAAATAGTTTTCTTTGGGAAATTGCATTTTGCGTTTTATAACAATGTTTCGAGTCGTATTTTGTTTTATTTATGAACGACATTTTCTTGTTGGAAAATGTAGTTAGAATTTTATCCCAAGCTTTCATGTGAAGCGTAGTGTTTCGTGGGCTGTCGAAGGCTGATGATAATGTATATTAATTCATTAATTATTATTAAAGCCATGAAGGACAATACATTGACAAAATACTTGAAAATAAAAGCTACTCTTCTAACAGAGCTGAGGAAAATTAATACATGAGATATACATAGATAGCTATTATAACTAGATATAGATAGTAAGAGATATATATAGCATGTTTAAAGCAAGTGTTTAGTACACATGCATCAAATACAAAAACTACAACCATTCAAGGATATCAATTTTGAATCTAATATAGCATAATACTAACTTTGATCGTATAATTAGACAGCATTAATCAAAAGAACTTGTAACAAGTCAGACCTAAAAGAAAAGTCCAAGAGTACGATGCGATTCCATCACGTGTGTGATCATAGTGACCGTTGATGGATGAAACTCATCAACGAGCGAGAGTCTGGATTACAAAATAAAGTCTTTTTCCACTTGTTATATTATACCTGATACTAGTGAAGATCTCAATGAAGACGAGTTCATTAAAGTATACAATATTTACTTTAAACAATCAGAACTATTTTAGGATATTCCTCAAAATAAGTTATCATTAACACAACGTGATTTATTGTAAGTATCTTATACACTGCAAACTCGTTAAAAACAAGCATTTAAAAGTACTCCAACTAAAATACTTTTATAATCATGATTGTTTTTACAATACACGCTCGAATAAATTGAGATAATCGAGTCCTGAAATAACAGCACACACACAATTGCACAATCGCTTCAATCGAATACATAGGCAATAAAATGAAAACATCGTACAAAGTTACTAGGCGAAAAATTGCTCCAATGTAATACACATTCATCTTATCTTTTAACATTAATAAAGAACGAGTGTTATGATTGTGTCAATTGTCTGCTATTGCAATAATGATGTCATTCAATTCAATGACCGCAGACCGTCTGTATAGGCCGGGTGATACTACATTGTCGGCACAGAATTGTAATTTGTAATGAAGAGTAAGCATGAAATATGATAACAAAGACTTTCGAAATTGGCTGACTTAATGACCTTTTTATTAATCAAAATGACAACTGTCATTTGAAAAGGTAATATCAACAATAGTGCAACAATACAAATAAGGAGAAAATTATTGTTGGTAATATTATAGTAGAGCAATGGAATTAAATATTTATTTGGCCGCGAAATATTCATATTTCAGTTGAGTACATTGACACGTAAAGAAAAATAATTATTGAATATTTAAAAACCCGTTCCGAGTCATCTCAGAAATGGCAAGGCGAATGAAAATGCTTTATCAGCGGGCTAGAGGCGAAATCGTTAACATTGCAAACAACCTTATGCGGTAAAACAGGTACACTTGACCGACGAATGGCCTCCGGTGACACCGCAGTCCACATCATTACTACACGCGGCCGCTACCACGCGACCACGATCGATGTTAAGCGAACGATCGATCGGAGGTGAAAACTCCAATAGTGAGTGCATAGACGACGAACGTGGTCACGCTTAGTAAGGGGTCGTTGAAACCTGTTCGAAGCTCAGCTCTTGGCAAAGTACTCATTTCTTACACAGACTGCTAATGCTTCGATTACCATCTCGGTCTAGTAATGTGAGGGTGGGCATCCTATGGTCATAGACTTATTTTGATTGCCTGCAAAAAGTGTTGTAATGCAATTTTAATGAACATTTCAAAGTTTTGAAAAAGGAATATTATAATACTTTCATCATGTCGCAGCTTTAATAGCCTAATTGTTAGCCCGGGTATAGTAATGTCTAGTTGAGTGATAAAGCCTTTAATTAGACAAGCCACGCATTCCACTCACATACATACATTTATTCTCACGCTTTTTCTTTGCACATGCTTCATAGCTAATTAAATTGTTTTTTCCTGCGATTATTGAAGTAAGGAAACTAGATCGTAAAACACGTCGTGTGCTACTGTACCTACTTGGTGACAAAATGTAAAATGTACAAGTACACATTTTCGGTGTTTAATCAATTCAGGACAATGATTGTAGTTAAGTAGACTTTGAAATAAAATATTTTAATAAGACCGGTTTCATGTTCGATTTGATAAAGTTTATTTACCTAATAAGCATATAGCTAAATTAGGTTGTGGAATACGTAGCAGTTCTCGTGGCCCCTCTATGAAAGCAGACAGACAGGCATAAACGGAGTTTTTAGTGGGTGCGAGCCCCACACAACCCCACCACATATCCCCGACGGTGTCGTGTGCGCACAGGCATTTTCTCCGCCCAAAAAAGCTTTTACATTGTCCTGTTTTTCTGACTTATGTCAAAACAGCCTTCAAATACCTTGAAATACCACGTAAAATAATACAAGTCATAAATGGTAAAGTTATTGTAAGTGAAACAGCCCTTATATACGCCTTGTTACTCAAACCGAATGCTAACGATATTACGTACGATGATTAGACATTTCCTCAACGTTTTACGATGTTTTTTACAACAGTGTTTAGGCCCCCTAACGCTAACTAGCATTCCTTACATACGAACCCTTACTTATGTTATAGTTTTAGTAACTCTGGCTATGAAGCTTTTTGTTACATATTGATATTTATGTCGTTATAGCAGTCTAGTCTTAATTTGAACTTTATAAGACCATTACTGTCGTTTTGTTTATGTTTGAATGATAGGTTGCATAAGAGACAATGTATGCAGCCGAATGAAAATGCGGAGACTGTGTTGGGTTGCAAAAATTTATAGACAGTAAAAAATTAATATAATAAAGAGGCAGTGGACAGTTACACACATGTTACTGTAGTATGAAGTCCATTTTTTCGCTTCTCTTATTGGATATAAAAAAAATAGACTGATTCTGTGAAAGATGATAAGTAATTATGGTTACAAAGGAAGTAACTGATGAGATGACGATTGATAGACAGAGACGGAAACTGCACCGACTACAAATAAATTTGGATAAGTTCAGGAGGACGTTAATCGTCAAAATTTCAGTACTACTTTCATTTTTAGAATTTATAGTTTTTACTATCTTAAGACGTTAGTTAATCCTAGTCCTTTGGCGTGATTTGGTTTAGACCCTCCAGGACTCCCGATAATTTTATTATAGTTTCTTGACAAACTCAAGCCTAAGAAAAAAACTTTATTTAAGTACAACATTTATTAATGCACCCCAGTAAGACTATGTGCAACTCCACCTACTCAAAGTTACTGAGAATACTTTCAAAGAATTCCTTTACAAACTTAACAGTCATCTTTCTAGCTTTATGACAAGTTGAATGCTAAAAGTTTTTGGAAAAGGAGCCGTTGTGTAGTGTATTAAAGTTTCTGTAGTTCTCGAAAATCGTGGAGTGATGTTTTGGTGCTCCGACTAAATTTTGTTCGTACCAATTTCAAAAACATTTTTAAATTTCAATTGGAGGTGGTTAAATATAGAAACCATATTTTTCAGCCCAGTTCCCCCCACTGCTGGGTAAAAGCATCCCTTCCCTCTTTCTAAGCCAATATATTATATATTCTCCCTGTAAAATCAGGTATTCGTAAACTGTCTCGTTAGTCTAGTGCTCAAAGCGCGACTACTACGTTAGATTTCGATTCCCAGGTCGAGCAGTCATATTGGGTTCTTTTAAAAAAATCTCAGTTCTCGGAGTTTGGATTTGTGCTCGGTTGATGGCAGCCTCACCAACTATTACATGGAACCTAAACATACCGGTGAACTGTTTGTGTACACCTCTGCCTAACCCTTCAGGGAATATAGGCGTGTTTTAATAACTGTTAATATAATTATATAAATTCTGTTTATATATAAGTACTTCAGGTGAACTTATAGAAATCATCAGTTTCTTGGATGTTTTTAAAAATTGTAAAAACTTGGTAAATAGAGTAAGTTAGGGCCTGGCTGAACCTTATAAGAAAAATAATATCCACCTCAATGTAAGGTTTATCGATACCGAAGAATTATGAGTCTGTGAACTTGACATAACATACCATCTAGCATGCATTCCGCGAAGGGTTAGGTAGATGTGTACTAAAATACACCCACAGTTCGCCGATGTATTTAGGACAGAAGTAATAGGGGGCGCACTTATTGACAGTAACCGAGCAAAAATGAAAACTATGCTACTGAGAATTTCTTAGAAAAAACCAATAACACCTCTCAACCTGAGGATCGAACCCAGGATCTCTAGCATAGCAGCCGCGCTTAGGACCACTAGGCTAACGAGGCAGTTCATTCATTCAGTAGGAGTTGAATACATCTAATATATAAAATTCTCGTGTCACAGTTTTCGTTGCCATACTCCTCCGAAACGGCTTGACCGATTTTGATGAAATTTTTTGTGCTTATCGGGGAGGTCTGAGAATAGGCCAACATCTATTTTTCATACCCCTAAATTTTTTTTTTTTATGGCAAAACAACGTTTGCGGGGGCAGCTAGTTTATTTCTAAATTCGTACTTTAGAATGAAAACATAAGTAATTAGTAGAAACTGATATTAAGACTATAAATTACTGTAAAAAGCAGTAAAATTATGACGAGTCGCTTGACCATCAGACGTCAAGCACCGTTATAATGGGCGCAAGATTGCTTGCATCCGCACAAAACAGTTGATGTGTTTCTTCTTCTGTTTTTATTCTTAATTCAAATCAATGTACTACTCCAATACTAAGTATTACTCTTACTTTTTATATATACACACTGATTAATCACTAATTCTCAAAAATTATTCAGTCTAGTCTTCAGTGATCTGTACAGAATAATGATTTCAGTATCGATAGTGTCTTAGTGGTGGGACTTTGACCCTTATACTTCCAACCAACTATTCCTCTTTTGTTTTAAGGGGTGTCGGCAACGCGTAAGTGAAACCCCTGGTGTTGCAAACGTCTATAGGCTACTGTAGCCGCTTACCATCAGGTGGGCCGTACCCATGTTTGCCACCTTTTAGTGGTATAAAAAAATAAGTTGTCCTTAGGCATTACCAAAAATAAAATATGAAAATTCCAAGACACATAAGACTATTTTGTTTTGCGGCTGTAATCGGTCTATTGTGACCCCAATACAAAACTGATGCGGGGCATAGACCTATAGATAGAATTAGAGAAGGCAATTAGTCATTTTATCACCTACTCTGTAAGTCCGTAAAAATATAAAACAGAAAACAATACTTGCATTAAACTACGTATGTATTTATGACCATAATTTAAAATGCTACAACACTATTTTCTATACAATGTCTTTCACAAAGTAGTTATTTTACATTGAAAAAAAAAATTCATATGAGTTTAAACTAATCGTTTGTATTGTTGACTACAGCCGGCGCAGTAACTTTCACTGCATCATAAAAGTTATTTTTAACTGAAAATAAGTGAAACCATGGCGAGCAATATGAGGGTAATTTCCAACGTAACATACTTACAATAATTATAAATCGGATATGTGCATTGCGATTATGTTTGAACGCGATCAAAGGTACGCGACAGTAAAAGTGGTATTTACCGCACTCCGAAGTCTACGCAACGTAATTCCATGAATTATGAATCAAATTTTGATTCGTAATTTGAATCAAACGTGAGGTAAATGAGACAAATATTGCCATACTCTAAATAGACATAATAATGAAGCTAGTACATTAATTTATGAGTGAACAGCAGCACCGATGGCTAGAATAAACAACGTCAGTGATCTATGGGTCGTGGGTTCAATTCCAGCAGGATACTAATATTTATGTGATGAAACGTGTTTGTGTTTGTCTGGGTATGTCCCATGTATATTATATTTATATATTTACAAAAAAGTATGTAAGTGTTAAATGTCCATCATTCAGAACCCATAGTACAAGCTCTGCTTAGTTTGGGGTTAGAAAAAATTGTGAAAAAAGTGAAAAATTGATCAAATTAAACATTTGACTTTAAATAAGTACTAGGTCACTAGAACAATACACAATAACAATTCAAATATCACACTCTATTATGTGAAATTAACCTCTCTATTAAAAACCAATATTTAGGACGAAAACCCAAATAAGCACTGTAAATTCAATCAAATCTTTTAGGTGCTCCATGAGGAAACATTGTGTTGGCAGTGGGGGGACATTGACCCTTACAGGGTCGGCAACGCGCAACTGACAGCCCTGATTTTGCAATCGTCTATAGGCTACGGTAACCGCTTACCATCAGGTGAGCAGTTGTTTGCCACCTTAAAAAATATCCCCTTCGGCCAACAGTGAACTAACTGTGATAGACTGTTATTTGTTATTCCTGACTTGATGTCAACAGCTAGTGAAATACTGCATCTTATCATTAAACAAACATGCATAGGACGCAATGTGACAGTTAATAAAATCAGAAACATGAGTCACATTATAAGCGTATTCAGTATGTATAATGTAATTGTTACTATAACAAGTACATAAAGTATGCTATAGAAAATGTGTTGAGTTTTACGATATTTTCCCTTTATCACGTTACGTATGAATTAAATCAATTTTCCGCATTTATTCGCAT
Source organism: Acronicta alni (assembly GCA_964056405.1). NCBI lineage: Eukaryota > Metazoa > Arthropoda > Insecta > Lepidoptera > Noctuidae > Acronicta > Acronicta alni. Next base: position 5,022,627 of record OZ043927.1, on the reverse strand, counting down.
ATGCAATTACTTATACGGTTCTAATTGCTGTTCTCACTTAGACACGGTAACCCTTGTAATGCCTATCACAGATATTTTTTATGTGTCGAACTAAGCAATATCTGTCGTCTTGTTTGACTTGCATCAATATCCTTATTTTTGCAGAGTAACTGTAGCTAGTCCACCAAAATCGCACCTGCGTTCGCTTGCCTAATTGGATTCGTAAACATATTTATATGGTTGTGTTTTTTAACATTACAATTAATTAAAAATGGTTACTAACAACTTTTGAGTGAGAGTGAGAGGCCTGAGTTGCTATGAATAAAGAAAATTATTATTATTTCCAACAAATTGTGGCTAAATCCCAATAAGGGAAATCTATATAGCCAACCCCAGTGCCTGTGTCTACTATGGATCAGGATCGAAGTTATTCTCTCTCGGAAGACTATCCGTTCAACGGCCTTTTTGGCGCGCTTTACTTCTCCTCATTAGATCATGGATAGAAATATCACGATTAGAGCAAAGACCGTCAGCATCCTACAGTATCCATTGTTGACTGCATCCTCGCTTGTCATCAAAGGGGCTAAAAAGGCTAAGTAGAGCAATTCCTTTGGAAATAATTCATGTTAACAACCTACATATAGTAGTAGTACCTACCTATTAGGAAAGTACTTTATTTTTTTATTAAAAACATAAGTAGTAAGTAGTTCTTGTAATTGTAATTAAGATTATAAAAGCGGACTTTTAACCCTGCAGATGAAATAGTGTAGTAATTAAAATTAAAAAATACTATGCATACTGTGTTTTATTTTTAAATGATGTAGAGCCTTGACAAAATTAATACAGCATTGCTATCGGGGCGATATTGTATTATAATTTTACAATACTCAATGTTCGTTTCAAATAATACGTTCAATCCGAAGCAATATAAAAGAATAAAACTCTGCGTTTATCGTTGGTGGAACGGAAACGCACTATCGTTGAATATATACGTAACAAAATAAATATAATGCTTATCCACCACTATCCGGGCGACAACAATAATTCTTCGAAACTAGTCAATAGTTTTTCCAGTTTCAGATTATATCAGCCGATAAACGTCTTTATTTAATTAAAAGCACTTAATTGCAGTACTTATTTTTAATTGTTTTTCTTTAAATATAAGTAATTTCCTCTGTTTTATTACTTTGATAATGAAAATTTAGCACATCATTAATTGTCTTATCATGTTGTTTGAAAAGTATGATGGGTATGCTGCTATTCGAGTGCCATCTTTTTATTTAAAGGTGATGTTATCTTCAAATCTTTCACCGATCATATAGCATTTGCGTAAACACCACTTATTAAAAAAAATTGGCACACACTGGCTAGGTGAGCATCACCCTAAGGTTGTCTGGCACGAATTACCTAATGGCATTAAGACCTCCTTTACCATCTTAGCATAAAGAATATACCCAGCAGTGGTGAGACTGCTGATGATGATGATAAAAGTCCCTATAGAAAAGAATTATTTACGCGATATTGAAGTATCATTGATGACACAGTATTTGCGTAAGCGCCATTTATTTAAAAACATAACATACTGGGTACGTAACCCCTTGGAGATCCAGACATGATAGTACTCTAATACGTTATATATTTGGTATTTTCAGCCAAGCACGCGACGTCTCGACATTCGACACGTCATGTGTTTGGTCTCGGTCATAACAGTCGCCTAGATCGTACATTACTGATAGCCTTTCGATATTACACTTATTTCAAGCCCTAGTGAATGGACAAATAACATTGCCCTGATTAAATTGTATAATAATAATTATCTATATTATATACGGTGTTAAAGAATATTTAAAAAGTTGTTTGGAACAATATTTAAAAAAAATACTATCTTATCTTATACATAGAAATCTCTATTTCTCATGGCCATCACATCACGCGTGAACGGATGGAACAATTTCGCTAATTATTTTTTTGTTGTGTTAATTATTGTCAGGAGAAGGTCCTTATGGAAGAAAAAATTAAAAACATTGTGCAGGAAATTAAAAAAACTTAACAACTAGATACTTTCCGGTAAAGTCTACGAAGACGAATTCGCGGACAGAAGCTATTCCTATATAAAGATAAGCAGTCATTTCTTTACGCACGAATTATTCAATATGCGTACTGTACATCGCATTTAGGCCGCTGGCGACTCGATTGTTGCATTAAACTAATAAGTGGAACACTGCGCAGGCTGCCGAGACTCCTGCGCAACTCAGCGTAAAATGCTCATAAAAAAAAAAACAAATACTTTGAGCGAAAAATAAAATCAAAATTTTTGTTTCTTTAGCAGTATATTTGTTTTTTGATGCCGAACAACTGCACGGAATTCTTAATAGTACATTTTTAACACCTTACATTATATGCACAGTTGTTATCAGGCACCTACTGTGCAAGATATCTGGTAACACTACTTTGCTTTTAATAAATGCATATGATTATGATCGTCAGTCAAGCACACAGGTAATTTCATTAATTACGGACACGTTATCGTGAATTTTCACGAGTTTTCTGAGGCAAAGGAAGAATGGAATGGTCACCCATTTATAAGCTGACCGCGGCAAGTTCAGCTTACACTAACACACTGAGTATAAATTACTTAGTCACGAGTCCTTCCCTCAAATTTTCCTCAATAATAACAATAGTATGTTTCGTCGGAATAAATTTATAAATGAGCAACACCTGAATTAACGTATGTACCTACTGTGTAACCAGTTCACGAGTATGAATGTTTATTGACTGTTATTACAATTCCTCGTTCAAACTATAAATAAACCATGAATATCAGTTATTCAGTACATTGACTTCACGGTGCGAATTCAGCCTAAAACGAGTTCGCTATGACGTCACAGTGACAGCAAATGGAGCAGACGTAGACAGATATTAGGAAAAACCGCAGCCGAGTCTGGGTATTAGAAAGATTATCTGCTATGACCGCAAAGCATATTACATATTTACACGAGTTGCAATACGTACCTTAATCATTTATTTAAAGTAGTGGTCTCTCGGCGGTCGAAATGCGACCTTTTTAAGTTTGTATATTATAGAGTTCCGTTCAGAGTACTTTTTAAAATCAATTATTGACGATCCTGAATGACTTCGTTAGTCTAGTGGTCCTATGTCTATGCCAGAATAATCCAATCGATCTAAAGGGAATAGATCCCAGAATCGACCAGTTATTTGGATTTTCTATAAAATTCTCAGTAGCAACTCGGAGTTTGGATTTGCCCCGTATTACATGAGACATTAGTATACCACAGCCTAACCCTTCAGAGAATACAGGTGTGATCGTGTGATGGTATGTCAATTTGTACTACATTTGTATCCGTGCTAAAGTGTCACGGTACAATGAGTTGCGTGATTTGATTTTGTAAGACTGTTTAAGACACCTTTTAATAAATGTTGTCTACTATTATTAGATTCATATTATACTAGTACACAAATAACCATTATATCATTGATTTTACTCATCAACATTAATAAGTGTGCGACTGGATGAAAAGATCTGAAGGTGTCAGTGTCCAGCAGTGGATGAATATGGACTGATAATTTTGATAATGAAGAAGATGATGATGATAATAATGATGACGATGATGATGATAATAATGATGACGATAAAGATGATATTTGTGTTGCAAATTTGAATAATACACTTTAAATTCAACAACATTGATAAAAGACAAAATATTTACAGGTTCGCAATTTCTTAGGTTACATTTAATTCACGAAGCAAATCTAATATTTTTCTTCTTGTACTTATCTTTTGTTAGCAAGGCTGAATCATTTAATAATTTTGCTTTGTGATAAATAACAGGACCAATTTTTCATAAATCATAAACACATTCATCTGGTTCACTGTAATGAAATTATGTCGAGTACATAAATTGCTAATGTTAAATTTCCTATTAGTGAAAATTATTACATTTCAACGATATTATAGCATGCAGCATCTCCTCTGTGACCTCATTCTTTTTAAGTTATAACAAATATTCCACCCATCTTTCGTAAATTTATCAATATCGGCATAGATAAATTTACTTTTTCTTTTTTTGTCTAGTTGTTCACACAACCAGCCCATTCCACACGAATCCGCACGATGCGGCAGCACGGAAGTAGTCTTGGTGTAATTACTCACAGCTTGGCTTTATCGCCCGCGAGAAAATTCGCTGTAATGTTACATCACGCTGACAATTAGAACATGTTTTGTGTAACTTTAATACAAAAAAAGAATAAATTAGAATGTAGGTATAACAATAAATGTTTTATAGATTGTTGGATTGTGTCAATTGCATTCCTAGCATTATAATTTGGTGAGGAAACCTGCATGCCTTAGAGATTTTGCTCGACAGTGTGTGATGTTTGGCAACCTGAACTAGGCCAGAGTGGTGGACTGCCTCATTCCTCTCAACCTAAGAGAAGACCCGTGTCCAGCAGTGGGACAGTAAATGGGTTGATGATAAGGTGAATACATTTTGATTAGGCTCTTTAGAATGACCAATTTTAAGTTTTTGGTTTGGTTTGTCCTTGAAATTACTGGAAATATGAGACTTAACTATGAACTGAGATCTCAAGATGACAACGTGCGAGGGGTATTATAGGCCACTAGTGTTAGTGGGGTCTATAGCTTACTGTTGCCTATCACAATTAAAAAAAACCCTACTGACATAGGTTCTTGTTAATAACTTGAAAGACAGAAAGAAATATTTAATTTATTAATATTACAATCTATCTGAGGAATTACTTCAGTGTCCTCAATAAATACTTCTCGTAAATAATGATAGAAATCTTGTTTCAGAAGCCAGGATTTCATAATTGGTGAGATGAATGAAGTTCCGTTTCAAATTAGTCATAAATAATAACGAACTCTCCCGTATAGTTATTTTTAACTCGCCGGTTTGTGGACAGCTTATTAGATTCGATGCACGTAATTTTAGACATGTTTATAAGCTAAGCAACACATCTCATATGATTATAATTTCAATAGCCCGCTCCAACAGTTAGGCAAACAGCTCTTTTGTCCAAGCCGTATGGGTGTTCAAAGACTTGTATAAATTAATCACCTTTACGGGTACAGTTGAATTTACGACTATTGTTTTAAGCAGAATCTCACAGAGAGTCTGGAAACAGCTAAAATTGCCTCGGCAGTTGGTCCTAAACGGTGTGGGGGAACAAAACTCGTTACCGGGTACCTACCAAGTAGACGTTTCAGAAACATGGAAGCCGCCGTGCATAATTCTGATTGGCTCTTAAATTAAGTGCTTTGGAACTAAGCCGCATATTGTCCTTTATTGTTTCGTCCATGCCTACTCATATGAAAGCTTAGGGAAAATCTAAGCAATAACCGCGTCAGTTGTATTGGAAAAAAAGTTTTAAAACAACACACGACCGTTCCCTGTGATAGAAATATCAACTTTATTATCATAGGTTTAGTACTGAATATTCATACGGTGATATTTACTTTAAAAGTTTCGATGGACGTTTATTTGAGTATTTATAGGGTTTTTCGGTTCACATATTTTTTTATAATTCCATTACGTGGCCCTATTAATTTGTCGAACGTATTTCTGTATAATATAGAAGTAGAAAAATATATATGGTGTTACATGTTCAAATTGTAGCAGAATAATTAAACCAGGTGTTGATAAAAAATGAGGAAGTCAAATGACGAATAACACACCAAAACTGGTATCGACATCCTAATTAGTTAACTAATGAGCTCACAAATAGTTACCTTAATCAATACAATTTAAAGCAAGCAACACGAGGACGATAACATTTTTGAATTCTAAACAATGTATTTCAGTGGAAACTGTTCAGTGTAACCAGCCATTTCACCGAAGAACATCGTTCATCTATTTTAAGACATTTTGTTTCTCAGCACAGTCGTTTGGCAAGTACTTCCCGATGTTACAGTTTCCGTTGTGAGTTGGGAAGCGATCGACATAAATCAGTACGTCAGTGGACGAACTCACCTTACTAATTAGCTTTCAGTGTAAATCGTCCGAGGTCTCCTCGAGTCCTTAAAACTATTTCACTCTGAACAGATTACTGGCACTTATTTTAAAGCATTTTAAAGTTTCATGACATTTTTGGTACATTGGATTCCTTGCCTTAAGTAACTTTAAAAGGGTCATTTTAATTAGTTCCGGAATGCCATTTGGTTGAGTGGAATCCAGATTTAAAATTAGGTTCGGTATAATTTAATGAGGAAGAGGCTTATCTATTGAGACGGGGAAAATACGTTAAGACACTTTTTACACGTTAACAATTTAGATACACTCCAGTAGCTACTTATTTAGATCCATTAATAGGAAAGAAGATAAAAAGATTCCATTTTAAAACAACTTTAAAATGCTTCATAGTTTTAAAATAATAAATCACTTCTAAATAAGCTAATATTTTTACAGCGACTGCTACACGTACATTTTTTACTCGAGTTAAATTTGACTGTAGCCTTTCCGTGAGTTAAATTCAGCGCCATTTATTACTTCAGAATGAATAACAAACAGTTATTATGGGACTAATTACCAGGCGTAGTTTATGTTAATAGAAACGTTAGCACAAATCCTAATCTAGTTGATGAATGTGAAGTAGAAATATGGGACTTTGCAACGTTAACGGTAGGATTCATCTTGTTTCGTGAAGTTTCCAGCTAAGAAACGACCACCTCATTTCTTCCCACGGGTCTCGTAAGAACTAGTTTCACAAAATTTTAGAACATCATAATGTAGATAAGACGTGATACAGTATACTAGAAGTAATGCAAAATCTCATTTTACAACTTTTGGAGTTCATTTAACTGCAGATTCAGCAGCTCTGCAGTACATCTCTTGTTTATTCGCTCGAATAGTTAAAATAAATAATAATACTATCTTACTTTCATCTGTGATATCACAAACCAACAGACGAAATGTTGAATAAAAAAATGTTTGGCAAAATCAGCAATTTCAAAATTGACATTGACCTCTTAACCATGATGATTTGCACACCCATTACCATTTCCTATAATTTAAGTGTCTTCATAATTCAAGGAATTTAGACAGTCACGTAATTATTTTATAATTGCGTGGTTACTATTAAAATTACCAAGTTTCCTTGACACGGTATGAGCCTACAAAAGAGCTTATTGTCACTTGTAATCACCATAGACGCAATTGAGTGAAGTCCCGGTGTCTCGCGTGAAGGATAAGTGGTGGTTCAGTGCCGTGCTATTTATTGCTTTATCATTATCTATAATCACTGTAATTTCATTTGCATTAAGTGTGATTCTATTGATAGAGAATATGAAGTGCGAACAACCTGGATGGGTATTTTAATTGCTTCTAATCGCAAGACCTCTATTAACTATAGTGATCAGTTGTTAAGTAGTTGTCATTAACAACTTTAATAAAATAAGCAGTGTCTGCACGATTAAAAAGTAGTACCTATTTTGAAGCGAATATATTTTTTGTTTGTGAATATTTCCTGCTGTTGTAAATCAGATAGTAAAAATCTTTCCACTCACATTCTAAGTAAAGATTTCTTCTTTTGTTAAAGATAAATACTGTCGTAATAAAACAAAGACGATTTCCAATTATAAAATATTCAAATAGGCAGGTGTCGGTGAGATCATCTTGACATTAAAGTCCAACTCACCACGGTTTAGCTGCCTCTGATTCATTATACTTTATACAAAACTTCTGTTTTACGTTCGGAACTCCCAAGGTAAATATTTCGCGAGTATATTTATGAGGATTTTCAACTTCAGAAGTTTATACTGGAGATAAAAATAAACACATACCTAGGAAGTTAATGCTTCGTTCAGCAATGGTTCTCAGATTGGCATCGAGACTAAAATACTCTATTGTTTTGAAGATAAACAGGAAACTTGCATGTTACTCACTTTGTGCAAAACCGGAAATGTTGCTATTGAAATCTCCAATTTCCGATTGTTCTTTATTTATAGTGATGGCAGAATGATCGAGTGAGCGCAGAACCTCGTCTCACGCACCGGTCAAACAACAAAAAATAATTAAAGAAAAAACAAGTCTACTGCAAGACGTCAACGAACTCACGAACTTTAAAAAAATTCCTTCACATCGACAATCCTTTAATACCAACTTATAAAGACTGGATGGGTGACATTCCGAATGCATCCAATCGCATTACTATTCGCAAAGCATACATAACACACCGACCTTGAATATGATATGTTGTGATTTTCCCGGAACTCGAAACAGGGCAGTATTAATCCAGAAAAAAATCCACAATGTTTATTTACATGTATTTTTTTTACAGACACATGTCACTGACAATCCACAGGTAAAATTCGAAAGCTCGCGAGCGGAGCCAAAGCGACCGTGGCGTACGTCCGTGCGTCGCGCCGCCCACAGTAAGACTGAGGGAGAATTGAGGTGTAGAGGTCCGTTTGGTCGGAGGTCGGAGGCGATTGGCGGAGGGCCGAGTGAAACGGGATGCGGCAACGAGATGTGCGCATCGGCCGGCTTCCGTTCAACACGTTAGATAAAATTCACAGTGGAAAACTTGAGGACAACTCCGCGTTAGCTGGGTGTTGTGACGGCACTAAACTTATCACAGCGTGTAACGTTATCGATAGATATGCATTGATTACTGATAATATATAATATTATCTTACTATACCTACAATATTATAAAATCGATTTTTTTATGAGAATGTATGCATATTGTTACTCTTTTACGCAAAAGCTACTGAACGGATTCGGACGAAATTTGGGACACATAGGTATTTTATAATCTAAATTAACAAAGGATAATTTTTATCCAGGTAAAATCTTCGCAGATGAAGTCGGGGACAGAAACGATTGCTATTGAAACAGTAACTATTGCTGTTAAAATGGGCTTCCTAAATACCTTCCGATAAATACTTTTTTGTGGGTGTGTTAACCCCATCTTCACGGTTCTTAAACCAGTTGTGGTAACCGGTTTTTAACGCTTCAGCTGATTTTAGAACAATTGAATAATTATGTACCTTAGTACACTACTTACTTAATCAAATTGATTGCCTCTTTCACAAGAATGTATAAGTAAATTAACTCAATCTTCATTTTAATTATAAATAGTGTCGTTAGTGACTAATAATGCTTCATTAATTCTTAAAACAACTTTAATTAATTCACTTAGGATGCAGTATGACATGATTAAGATGTATATAATTTCATCTATGTCTTGCTAAATTACTCATCACCATTAATTTACTGACCCATTAGCAGTTATAATGGATACTGCAAACAAAATAAAAATGGCATTACTTAAATATTTATCTAATTTTAATATAGGTACAGACGCCAGCAGGTCAAGCTATCCAAAACTGTCAAATTTTCCCAATTGAACATGAACCTTATAGCTCTGTATTAAAGCTGAAAATCTATCAGACATTTTGACAGATTTGGGTAGCTTGATGCGCTGGCCTCTGTAAATAAAGTATCGTTTGGCTTGTTACAGTTTCACATAAACATAGTCCCTATTACTAATGTTATAAATGCGAAAATAATTCTTTTACGTTTTCATGCTGAATCGATTTTGATGAAATTTGGTATAGAGATAGATTAATACTTGGAGAAGGACATAGGCTACCTATAGTCTCAAAAAGCTCTTTGGTATGTGGCTGACTCCGCGGGCAACAACTAGGTACTTAATAAGTTCACTGCTAACAACCCACTAACAAGTACATTCGCCCAACATATTTTTCTGCTCACGGATTCATTGCCAGCTTCATCATCATCAACCCGTATACTGTCCCACTACTGGGCACGGGTCTCCTCTCAGATTGAGAGAGATTAGGCTATAGTAGCCACCACGCTGCCCTAGTGCGGGTTGGCAGACTTCACACACGTCGAGAAAAATCCCGAAGGTATGCAGGTTTCCTCACGATGTTTTCCTTCACCATTTAGGGAGTGATTTATTTATATATTTATATTATCATATTGGTAGCCTACAAAATAAAAATCTTACTCGATGGTACCGGGGGCAAGCGTGCTATCACATTCACGGATGTGAACACAGCAAAAAATACACAGCTTGTGGCAGGCAGCTATTAGAAAGATGGATCTTCACGCCAGTATTCTCTGAAAGGCTAGGCCTAGGCACATTGTAGTTCGCTAATTATATTTACCATATATACATTAAACTGCCTCATTAGTCTAGTGGTCCTAAACGCGACTGCTACGCAAGAGGTCCTGGGTTCGATCCCCAGGTCGAGCAAAGTGTTATTGGGTTTTTCTATGAAATTCTCAGTAGCAGCTCGGAGTCTGGATTTGTGCCCTGTCAATGGCAATGGACTCGCCCCCTATTACATGGGACCTAAAACATACCGGCGAAATGTGGGTGTACATTAGTTCACCTCTGAATAACCCTTTGGGGAATACAGGCGTGATGGTATGTATGTATGTATAACAATATCTTACATATCGCACTATCTATTCTCTTTCTGATTGTTCTTATTCGTCCATAAATTAAGTAATCCTTCTGATGTTATTTATTTGGTGTACAAACTGTGGGCTCGCGTGTGCATCGGACCCGTTATCAAGTGAACACTTCCCTTATCAGAGAACGACTTGTACATTCTGAGTATTGCGTTTTATTTATATCGACTACGGTGTAATGCTACTAAATGTTACATGTTACACATAATGTTATATATTGCATGTGTATGCACTATGTTACATGTGTCACGAATTGTTACATGTTACATGCTATACACAGTGTCAATGTAACAGTGTCATTAGCATTGGTCTCGATTTATAACATTATCATCTTCAGCATTATAGCCTTTTTCCAGCTTTGTTTAGGATTTGGCTTCCAGTCTTAACAAATGGGGTTAAGTATCACTATTTTATACGCAGCGATTATCCGTATATGAAGGAAAACATCGTGAGGAAACCTGCATGCCTTAGAGATTTGCTCGACGGGGTGTGAAGTCTACCAAGACTGAGAGGAGGCCCGTGCCCAGCAGTGGAACTGTATATGGGTTGACTGACTACCACTGCCGATTGTCATAGGTGTTCGCATGGCAACCGGGATCGACAGGTTGACATGCTTCTCAAGAAGGAGTCATGATGTGTTAAGAATGGTCTATACATTAACTTACTCCAGCAAGCACCGACCTTGCAGTATGATTACAGTACTCGGACACTCCAAAGAAACAGTTAAAATCCAATGCAATCCGATGCCTGTTAATGCCACAAGAGCGAGATGAATATTTTGTTATGAGCATGACAGCATATTATAGGCCATTTGTCATCCATGGCACCACACTTACAGAATAAGTTTGTGCCACTGGATAATCTTATCTGGAATATGTTATCTTATTAGCCATAAAAGAAGTAAAAAAAAGTCTAGATACAGACCTCTTTGATTCACTTAAACTAAAACTTCTGATGCACTCAGTTTTCTAATCAAAAAACCATCAGGAGGTATAGTAGCCTTTTTTGTTTTACGGAAATAACACAAATAAATTAAAAGTAAAATATGACAAAGAGAAAATCAGATCCATTTACGATTGTATAAAGAAAACGTAACTATCACAACATTTTGTGGTTTGTCTTATTTGTTCGATTTCACTGTTGTTCCACCGTACAATATTTGCGTTTTCTTTGATATTAATTGATTTAAATAACTGCCAGGTCGTAGCTATTAAGCGTTGTTTTTTCTATAAAATTCACAGTACCAGTTCGGAGTTTCGAAGAATTAGTGCCCGGTTAATGGCAATAGGCTAGATAGGACCGAAGACGAATATTAGATAGGACCGCTAAATACTGGATGTAAGTACTTCAGTACACCTTTGACCAAAATTTCGAGGATACAAGCACGATGATATAATAATGTAATCATCATCTGATGATGATGAGGAGAGGAGAGGAGGAGAGGAGGAGGAGAGGAGATCCGTAACCAGGAGTGGGGCAGTATATGGGTTGATACCTATATACTGTCCCACTCTTGGTTACGGATCTCCTCTCAGACTGAGAAGGATTAGGTTATAGTCCACTACGCTGGACTAGTGCGGGGTTGGCAGACATCACAGACCGTCTAGAAAATTCTCTAGCGCATGCAGGTTTCCTCACGAGATTTCCTTAAATAATTGATATAAAAACTTCATCGAGATGATAAATACATCTGTAGTTAAATTTTGCGGTTACATACCTTTTATAACACATTTATCGAGTATTATCGTATCGAAATTTTTAGCGATTCAATCCATGCTAACAGTAGCAGCAATGCTATTCTTAATGTCCAGACGCCAGCAGGTCAAGCTATCCAAATCTGTAAAATGTTCCCAATTGATAATGAACCTTATCGTTTTGTATTAAAGTTGAAAATGAATCAAAGAAATTTGACAGATTGTGGTAGCTTGATGTGCTGGCCTCTGTCCATAGAAAATAAATATAACTATCACATTTTGAATAACTTAAGAAAAGCGGCCATCTTGTTTATAGCAATTTAATTTAGAGGATAAAATGTACCATGATTCCAAACCAACATCACTACAATAAATTGGTACCTGTCAAGGGCTTAAAAACGATAACAATGATACCATTGACCAGTCTACCTTTTACTTCCGATATTCTCACTTTCGATTTCAAATCAATGGCTTCAATCAACTCAACAATATACGCTTCAATTCAATCCCTTCTCTTTCACATTGCAATGCTATTTCACAAATTATTGATCAAATTATTGTTAAGGTCTGTGCACATGTGTCAATACGACAATGCGGATGAGTTGCACACGTTCATCAAAAAAATTAATTTAAAAAAAGTGATTCAATAATACTGACATATTGTTTTATTTATCTAAATTAATAAAATTAGAATCATATAGCAATCGTGGTCAGCTATATCATAGACATAAAATAAAAACAGTTGATTAAATGGCATAGTAAACTTGAAATCATACGACAAATCAAATAATACATAGTTACTTCCATCAAGCAAAGGATGATAAAATTAAAATACTTGACAGCAAGATAGTAACATAAAGTTGAGCCCGCGTTCACTGTTGTGTGCATACCTTAAACAATTTTGTACTTGTAATAAAAGTTTTTAGAAAAAAAGATGTAGCTTCGTTTAGTTCTTGGATTAATTAAAACGTTTCTTGTGTAGCACGCTAACCATTGCACACACATTTCTGATTGCATCGACCCTTCTATAAATAAAATTGTTAGACGCTAGTAAACCTATTTCTGTATAGGAATTCCTTGCATTAGCATACTGATTTGTTTAAAGTTGTAGGTAGTTAAACGCCATAACCTGGAGATACATTATGACGATAAATGTTGTAGGATTTGAATTCAAGGCGAATACCGGAAACTTATGAGGGTACTAGTAATAATTAACATTTAAATCTCGCTGAAGGAAAACTACTAAAGGTTCTCGATGAGGAAGAACTACTAAAGGACTACACTAAAGGACTGTTTTGTTCCAAAATGACAATTTGGTGGGTATTTCAATGCACCCATTGCATAGTCATGCGTACCTCTATCATTAATTCTTGCGTATTTTCATTAATTGCTTAAACAAATAACTGATTATAAGTCAAAAAGATTTAAAAGGATTAAGAGCGGACATTCGAAACATCTTCATACAAAATCTTTGATCCCAATTGGATTTGATTCCTTTCTTTGTCAGGCTGATATTCATGTCACTTCGACAGACGATTCGTTTGCAATCAGAAACGTAGTCTTAGATTACGATTTTGTGCGACTACGTCAGGTCTATGGTCTAGTGGTTCGATTGTCGGACTGTTGATCACGAGGGTTCGATTCCCACAGGACACAAATATTGATGGTGTTTGCGTTCGTCTGAGAGTTTCTTATCTATGTATTTAAAATTTACAAAAAAAAAGTAAGTGTATGTGTACATTGTCTAGTACTCATAGTACACTCTCTGCTTAGTTTATAATGTCCCAAATATTTATTTATTATTTTATATTTATATATTATACGGTTTGCGGGGCAGGCAAACATACAGAGATTTAAAATGATGTCAGATGTCGCGCAAGATAGAGAGATTTAGAAGTAAAGGACTTAGGAAAGAAAGGCAACAGTGGGAAACGAATTAGGCTATTAAAAAAAATATGATGTCCCATCTATCGCTAGTAATACTTAAATATCATATTATCCATTCATTCAATGATCTACAGCAAAAACACATCACAAATTGTCAGTACAAAAATAATCATTACATAAACGCATATCTCTTTTGTTAGAACATGAACGCAATGCTACTAATATAGATACTAAAGCCGTACAACACACTTCCGATTGCACCGACCGTAGTCAAGATAACTTATCAGTCGTCCGTAGGGTCATTACCGTCTCTCCCATTATTATTTTTATCCTCACTTACTTCTCTATTGACTTAGGTCTGTCGACCAACCATTTTTTCTTTTTTATCATTATTTGCTTAGGTAGTTTTTATAGCGTTATTTCTATGAGTCGAGATTTGTTCACTGTTATCTGTTATAGTAAGTTCTTTATTTTGCTTAAATACATAATCGACATGATTGTTGCCATTGTAAAGTTCAAATCTATTGATATTACTTTCAATATTTTCGTTTGATGTTCTGATACAAACGTCGTTTGTATTTGAAGTGTGGCCGATGAGTAATATAATAACTGATACGGTTTCATATAGATTTCATGTTTGGAGTTAGTTTTAATTAAAATTGTATGTTAGTTACAAGTTAATAAAACTTATTTAATTTATTTCGGATCATTTCCGCCGATGAAATATTCAACTTTAACCTACATTATTTACTTTGTGTTTATATTTTATTTATTTTCTAGAAATAAGGTTCCCAGGTCGAGCAATGTTATTTAGTTTTTCTATGAAGTTCTCATTAGCAGCTCGGAGCTTAAATTCGTGCCCGGTTAATGGCAATATAGGACATAAACATACCGGTAAACTGTGAGTATACATTAGTACACCTCTACGTAACTTCTTCGGGGAATACAGTCGTGTATGTTATGTTATGTAAAATATTAGGTGCTGGTCAGAAGATTTCAATATTTGTAGTCACGTCGCCTGCCAGCTTAATATCTTAAAGGGGTATTCTCGTTGGAAAGCTGAACAAAGAAAACCGTGTTAGGAATACTAATATGATCACCTGTAAATTTTATAGTCTCTTTAAAACTATTTAGAATATTTAACACAATCTATGTGCTTTATAATCATTAGTTAACCTTCTCCATGATCTAGCGGCTGTTTGAAGGGATCCAGTGATCGCTGGAATGCAGCTTGTCATGGTTTTGAGGAATTTCATCAATCCCATAACCAAGACTAAAATAATGGTACTTGCTTACATTTTAGTCGGTTTCTAGACGCACCGACAGAAAAAAAAAACTCGAAAAAGGAGTAATAACCTAGTAATATCACCATTGGACTGACAGGTCTCGAGTTCAAATACACTATTGACTTTTCTAAATCATCTGCGTATTATTAATGAATTATCACTCGCTAAAACGGTGAAGGAAAACAGCGTGAGGAAACCTGCACGCCCGAGAGATCTTCTTGGCGGCGTGTGAAGTCTACCAACTCACATTATGCCAGCGTGGTGGACTGTAGCTTAATCCCTCTCATCTAAGAGGAGACCTGTGCCCAGTCGTGGGACACTATATGGGTTGATGATGCACTGACACACCCCGGAGGACGATCCATGACGATATTCTGCACAATACAAAAGTGGCTGTCTATCCATTTAATCCATTAAATAAATAAATATGTATGTATGTATTAGCATATATATTTACAAATACATACATACATATTTATTTATTTAAGCTGATTTAAATTTAAAGTTTGATCTCATTGTTTTCGTTTATATTAAGTAGTGGTTGATCTCATTTCGCATGATGTGATCTCCCATAATTAAAAAAGCACTTGGCTTGAAGGTCAATTGTAATATCTTTATTAGCATGTAAGGTGTATTCTTTGTCGGAGATCCTAATAAAATAAAATAAAATAAAAAATAAAATCCTTTGCTAAAAACCAGTTCCTTCATTCCCAACACTAATAACAAGTTCGACCCAGCAAGAAGTATAAGCTATGATCAATTTTATATAGCTACAGTTCAATAGCATCTCGTCGCAGGGATAATAAGCACCCTTTGAAGCGAAGAGTCAAAGAACTGTAAAAGGCGCAAGGCCGCCGGGTGTGCATCTACTATGCAAAATGTAACTCAATTATGATTGCGAACACAAACAGTTTGTGAATAAAGCCACAAAATAGAAAGATACAGAAGTTCTAGATACAATAATTAAACCTACATTAGGTACTGATAGGGGACAGCGCCGTCGAGGTCGCCCGCGACGCAGGTGGCGCGACGATCTCGATATGTTTGCAGGGCAAGCATGGCTGGATGTTGCGCAGGATAGAGAGGTTTGGAAGAAGAAAGGGGAGGCCTTTGCCCAGCAGTGGGAAACTAAATAGGCTATTAAAAAAAAAAAGGTACTAATGAATGATTTACACAGTGTTTTTTTTGTCGTCTTACAGCCGAAAGATATACTTCTACTCATCATGATCAACAACACAACAAAACACGGTGTATAGATACAATCATGCCTTTATACTCTAACGATTGAACATTGACCATTAGACTTAATTTTAGTACAGGCTACTTATGTTAATAATATTTTTTTTATTCCACTAAGTGGCAAACAAGCATATGGCCCACCTGATGGAAAGCGGTTACCGTAGCCTATAGACGCTTGCAACACCAACGGTATTACTTACGTGTTGCCGAACCTGTAAAACGAAACAGGAATAGTTGGGGTGGCAGTATAAGGTGCATTTTATAATAAATATCTTAGCTGATATGATTAAGCTCAGCTACTAAATACATTTTTGTACGGCATGAATGGCATAACAAATAACTTTTAACTTAAGACAATACACACTTGTATATCTACTCGTTTTTACAAAAATAAAAATCAAATCTTATATTATCTTACTATTATGATCCTTCTTTTTAGGGATCGGGGTGTATATCTCATTCTAAAAGAAAAGAAGAAAGAAAAACATATTTATTCCGACAAGGTCAGTACAAGACATCCATCATCCACACACCGAGAGCATATACGGATCTGCTCTGTGTGGGTACGGACCCAACAGAGGGACATTAAATGGGTTGATGATGATGCGGTGAATGTGATCATGAGTGCCTTGACAATAGCATAGGGAAAAGTAATTTACGGTTTGGTTGGTAAAAGGCTACAGCCGCCAGGAAGCGGTCCATGGAAAATTATCCTCACTAAAAACAAGGAAGGATTCTTATCCGCTAACAAAGGATTTATGGAGATTCTCACAGGATCAGGAAAAAGGAGAATGACGTGAATACCACCGCGGGGCACAACTAGTCCATACAATCCATTCTTTATAATTATTATAACTGCGAAAGTTAACTCACTTAACGTTTAGTCACTCTATTTAAAGTCTAAACCGCTGAACAGATTTGGATAAAAATGGAGATAGATTGGGTACATCTTTAGTCATATATCCTTGTCGTAAGTCATAAGACCTCCTTTTGTTAGGAAAGAATTAGTTACGTGTTACCTTTTGCAACGTGAGTGAATCCGCGGGTGAAAGCTAGTTATACATAAATCGGTCGATTGGAAAGCAATTTGCTCTTATTGCGTTTGACTTACAGAGGGCAGCAAATCAAGCTACCCCAATCTGCCACATTATTTTGATAGATTATGAAACTTTAATACAAAATCACAAGGATCATGTTCTATTGTGAAATTTGACAGTTTTGGATAGCTTGACCTGCTGGCGTCTGTATCTACATTCAAACCAGTGTTTATTAAAGTATGAGCTAAATTTCTGAACTTACGCATTTACCTTGAACCGTTGCATTGTTATCTATTGCAGTTTGTTCAACAAATGTTTGTTCAAACATTATTTCCAACAGTGTATTTAGAAACCACTAGAATTAACGCTATTTGACTGAGAAATGGTTGTGTTTGCATTGTTTTGGTACTAGGTGTTGCCCGTAGTTTCTCTCGTGTCCCAAATGAACACACAGATAGATAGACAAACCATACAAATTAAATTGATGAGCTAAGAAACTTGTACGTAGGTAGAGATTAAATTTTGTTATCTGGTTTAAGACAAAAATTTACTTTTACATTTATAATAATAATAATAATCATGGATTTTCTTTATATTGCAAATCAGTTTGTTTACATTAGCATAGTAGGTAATAAATGTGTACTAAACATTATGAGAAGATATTTTAGTGCATAAACAATGTACGCGGTTAGGTTAGCACAGCTTAACCTTGCAGATCAGCAGGTTTATCAGCTATTATTTAGCCACGAGCCCCCTATAATATGACGCTAAAAGACAACAAATCAATGAATAAACAATACCAAAATGTATGAATCCGCCAAAAAAATCGCCCCGCGCCCTTTACCATTTGGTGTTAATACACTACTTGAACTCTTGCTCATATTTCAAAGTGCGTCTTTGTTTTTCTTAACAATATATTTTTTAAACTAATTTTATATGAATAAAGATATGCATTTCAGGCAGTATTCGAAACTGCGTCTTTCCGGCTACAACGGACGCTTTAGCCATTAAGCTACCGAAATCACTGCTTGTGATGTTGAATTGTGCCACTTAACTTCAAACTCAATAAATCCAATCCTGAGAATTTTTAAGTGTTTGGTATCTAAAGAGAGGGTAAAAAAAAAATCAGCGTGGTTCTTGAGAAATAAACCGTCAAAATCATACCTAATATTCTAAGTCAGATTAGATCCATGAGACAGTTTTTTTTTTCAAATGTAGTGAAGTAAATAATAATGTAATTAATGTAGTTAAGTTGCCGTCAGTTGACAGAAACACTGCGACAGTAGCACCGTACTCTCCCGCTTTTCTATTCTTTATTTTTAATTATTAAACAGTTCTCACAGATAATTCCTTTAAAATTGTGTAACCAAGTATTATCACTTTTTTAAACATCTCCTAAGAAGGTAGACTGGATTTATCTGAGTTTGAAGTTAAGCAACACAATTTCTTTTCCACATTCTACGTCGTACACGTGACGCAACGACATATATCTAAGACATGACTGTAATAAGCAGATTCTTTAGCATTTGTCCATGATAAACAAATAAATAAACATAACATGCCATCACGCCTGTATTCCCCGAAGGGATACGCAAAGATGTGCTAAAATACACCAACAGTTCACTGGTATATTAAGTCAATGGGGGCGGGCCTATTTGCATTAACCGGGCACAAATCCAACCACTAAGAATGCTATGAGGTGCTACTGAGAATTTCATAGAAAAACTCAATAACTACTCGACCTGGAAACCCAGGACATCAAGCGTCCTAGGAATGCCTTAACAGGCGTTGTGCAGGGAGAGAGAAGGTGATCTATCAAACTGGATTGCACTGGATCCTGTAATACAGTTAATAACTAGCTCAGGATCCAGGAAATTCACGTGTATATGCAACATTTTTATGTCAAATAAAGATTTTTATTATTTTATTATTTATTATTTATCAAGAGGTGCCCCGTCCATGTGCTGACGCTGGCCATCGGAATGGTTTTAGTGGGTAAGAATCCCTCACTCCCCAGTCTTTTCCCCGTATATCAATCGAAGGTTTACCCCCATAAACAAAAAAGAAAAGAAACTACATCAAGCATAGCTCTCGCGTTAATATTAGGCTAATAAGGCTAGAGCTGAATAATAAAACAAGACTCAAAACAAGTTCGGTATCCTAAAAACTTTCCGTTTAACGTAGTATTTACTTCGTCCATAATTATATTATTCAAAATATGTAGTTTACGAGTTAAAGCGGAGTTTCAGCTTTTACTATTAATTTATATTTTAATAATGATTAATAAATGAATACGTATGCCAGAATTAATGGAACCTAAAATTTAAATAGCAAAGTGAGAAATGAGCGCTTAAATATAAATGATTTGTTCTAAAAACCTTATAATTATATCATACACTTTCTATACTCATTTTGACGTCTGTGGTATAGTGGTTCGATTGTGGGACTGCTAATCACGAGGTCGAGGGTTCGATTTCCACAGGACACAAATAAATGTATGTGATGAACATAAGTGTCTGTGTATTATATAAATACGTATAATAAAAAAATAGGTGCTTCCTTAATACCATCAGATGAAAACTTTTTTGAGGGTGTGTTAACCCCATCTCCACGGTCTTTAACCCGGATGTAGTCACCGTTTTTTAACGTTTCAACTGATTTTAGAGCCATGAAATAAATATGTATGTACTTAAGCACACTTAGCTATTTAAACAATTGATTGCATCCTTCACACGAACTGTTTGAGTTTCAAGCTCCAGTTGTGATGCTGGGGATCTCGACTAATAATTAAAACTGCTAGACTCCAATATCAAGACTATATTTTGATAGTTAGAAAAGACGACCGATGCGTGCGCGTGGTTCGGTAACGGCGAGTATGTACGAATGAGCCGGTCAGGAACAAGAACGTATAAGTAAATTAATGTTATCTTTAATTATAAATAATGTCGTCAGTAACAAATTATGCTTCATATATTTTAAGTATTTATCTATTCTCTATTAGGTACCCATATATAGTTTGAGAGTAGATCGTGCTATATGAAATGACCGAAATATTTATACCCTTTTCCGAACCGTAAACTCTAATTATAGCGTTTGTATGGGTAAACTAGCAATTAAATAACTGTAGGCCTTTTTTTAATAATATGACAGAATTACTAATTAATAGCAATAGATTCGCCCCCATTTCATGGGTTGGGACCTAAACATTTACATTTACTGTGCAGAGCAGTACATCTGTGACGAACTCTTCGGGGACTACAATAATCTACTACCAATATAATCTTAATTTACAAAGCAATCCTTATTATCTAAAAAACTGATAAATTCAAGCAACTTACTTACTACGATTAATTAACCTTTCAAGTAAGCTATCCGAAAAACTTGAACAAAGTTGGTGAGGTAAATCATTTTTATCTTACTAAAGATACTGTAACGAGGCTCAAGTAGGTACCTCCGTGAGTATCTGCAATGATGTTTATTCTATATAAACAATAAACAACATTGCAGTTATTTTTCTATCTCCCTTTGGATGTATTACCTGCAAAGATACGTGATCAGACAGTACATCAATACTCAATCATAACAACGAAAGCACAACAAAAAGCAATGAAATACTCTTCGAGGTGGCCGGGCGATGCGAAAAACCGCCTGAAAAAACAACGCCGTTCGCCAATTTTCTAAACAGAACAAAAAAAAATAACAATCCGATATCAATCCAATAAAGGGCAGGAAGGAAGCAGCCTCCGACTAAGCAATCACACGTTAGACAGAGATGGAATGCGATAAAGCAATCGAGTGAGCGAGACAAAGAAATAATTGTGCCGAGTTTCCAAAGAACGGTGTAAACAATAAAACTTTTTGGAGAAGTTGGCGCTTATTCGGCGCGGGAAAGGGTTCCAGAGTAATGAATAATACAGATAAATTATTCAAAACACAATCGTATTAAATTCGAGTCGCTTGTGAAATTTTATTACGGGGTGTCCGCAAAGAAAACTTTGCGAGTGGCATTCTACCAATTTATGGACTTTTGTTTCGGTTAAGGAGTAATTAAAAATTTCACGGTTTGCAAAGTTATGGCGGGGATAGCTCATAATTCAATTGTTTTTGCTTCATTTTGTTGTTGTTTTACTCAAATTTGTGCTAAATGTTAAATTCAATAATGTAATAACAGTTAAATGATAAGCGCTTACTAAATCAAATTTAACTGACAACACGAATTCGTTCTGTCATGAATCCGATACAGTGTGCTTTGTTTTAATTTAAACTGTAGATTAAAAAAAATCGCTACTATGTGCTTTCGAGAGACACTTTATTTTAAACTAATTTCTCGCTTATTTTATTCACTGTTGTCTCTGGTCTGACTTTTTACTTTATTCGAAATCACATCCTTACTGCCAACAGTGTTACAATTTCACGTCTCTAGATCGTATTCTCCATTTCTCCGCCATTTCTCTTTAGTCTGTCGTCGGGAACTTTTCATTATTGTATCCTACCGGTTATCTAAGGAACCCTCTAAATCAAGGTTCAATTGTCTCATTGGCACCAAAAGACATTTAGGTGCGTCTCACAGGAGGTCGTTGGCGGTCATAGCTTAAGGCACTTTACGTTTAACCTTCGAACAAAGGAATATTAGGGTTGAAATGTACGATTGGGGATATTCGAGTTTCTTTTTTATTGCAAAAACCTGAGGAGGTGAAATTTTAATTTTTTATTGTTTAATCTAGTTGGAAACAGCTTCTTTTCTTCTTTCATATTTTATAGTACCTACGTTTAAAGCAGCTCCGCTTGTTGATGTGTTATATAGATGCCTTGATGTTACGTTTTTCTATAACATTTATGTGTATTTAAAAGTTTATCTTCACTAACGATGTTAAAGACATACACTTGAATATTCAAATTAAATGACGCACCTCTTGGTGACACATTTGACAGATGTCAACATCAGGTGTCCAATTATGATTGTTGTTTTTGAGTCTTTATTCACGAGGTTATATTATATCTACCTCCTTTATTAAACATAACATCATTACATCATTGTTCGACCTTTCATTGTTGACAAGACAATTCCTATATCAGCTATTTGAAACGAAAGGTATTACGATATTTCACAATTTATTCTGCATAAATAATTGTTATAATAATTAATTTTTGTATGCCTATACATTAGGCAACGATATTTATTATTATTTTATTTTTAAATATGTTGTCAGATACTCATTTAGCATACGTTCTTGGTTCTGACAACTCCTTACAACAAGTACAATAAAATTCAAATAATAAAATCGAATTTCCTCTTCATCGTATTCGACCTCTTCGAACAAATATCAGGGCATGACTCACGAATTGCCTTTCATTAGCAATGTTGAACTTTCGACGTAATTGAATAGAATTGGGATTAGTACGAATTACACTGCCATTATTCGATAGTCATCGTAGTCTTAAAAACACAATGGTACGTGAATAGAAGACATAACAGTATTTAATTGAATGCTGTCGGCAATTTGCTGGGGACTAAACTATTGTTCTATGGCTTAGTTGCATGGTAATGTGTACGAGTAAGGGGACTACTTCTTATTTGCACGAAGATGGCTATCATAAGATATCGTTTCTTCTTTTCTTCGTGTCATTGTATGGGTACAATGACACGAAGAAAAGAAGAAACGAACCCTGCAGAAGATGGTACGGAAGGTACAATCAGGTTTGATTCACTTTATATTTATGCCTTGCTATGATACCTGCATTGTTATTTTTTTTTCCAATCGCACGGGAATTTCATTACCTAAATAATTTCTTAATGCCTTCACTGCAGATATAATCTCATCTGCTAAATTTCATTAGGTATTTACATTATGGGCTTATAGTTTCTGAAATTTCGTCATAATTTACGTCATTTTGTGAGAAAGGTTTTATACTGATACTTCAAATCAAACTTATATTAATTTACTTAAAAAAAATATTGAACGAAAATAAAAAAAAAACCGTTGACCAGATCAGACTAATCTCTTAGATTTGAAAATATCAGTTTATTTTGACAGACTCTAAAACAAATAACATTACGTTGTATTAAACAGCTAATTAAAAATTATACAAAAACTGTTTGTAGCGCAACTGTTGCCCCGCAATTTATCGCGACACAAACAGTCGCTCAAATTAAAATCACACCAAAATACATATTTCCGGATTGCAACATTTTTGCTAAAAGTGTTTGATTGGGTGTATAAAATAGCACAATGAGTTAATTAATGTCTATAAATCCCACGAGATTGCGCACCCGTGTACAATACACTAGTTTTTGTGAAGACTGCGCAATAAAGTAATTAGCGCGCCAAATTGAAGGGTAAATTGCAACAAAACTGTTTTAATTAACTTATTTTTCTACACATTTTTATTTAAAGGAAATTGTATTCATTTATTTCAGGCAAAGATCACCTCCAAAAGACCTTTTCTCGTCAATATCTTTGAAAATAGGGAATACAGTGGTAGGTACTGTTTTGAAACAGGCACTTCTTAAGGACGCGGCTACTGAGAAGGCTTACCTAATTCTCAGGGTGAGCAAAGAAGAAATCAAGAAGGGGAAAAATTCAATTTTGTAGAATTTTATCGACTGAGATTTTGTGATGAATTAACGATTGAGAAATAATGATTCGAGCCCAACTGTGGGCACATCCGACCGCTAGAGCTATCCAACCGCTGGACTATTTCTGACATAAGTAAGTAAAGCTAAAGCGCCGGTGTCACACGAAAGGGGAAATAAAAGTTGATTAAGGTTTATCTAGCTCAGTCAAGGATTCTGTTGGCACCTTAGCTTAGGTATCACTATCTGAAGGTGTAAAGACATTGTTTCGATGGAGAATCTGCAGAAGGCAATAATCTAGACGCAATCAACATAATATTTCAAATATAAGTATTTACTTAATTTTGAAATGTTTTTCCAAACGAGTCCCTGACTCCTGAAAAATTCAAATTTATTGAAATTCTCAATATCTCATGAATTGATAAAATACACAACTGCCTCATTAGCTTAGTAGTCGTAAGTGCGACTGCTACGCTTGAGGCCCTGGATTCGATACGGAGGTCGAGCAGTGTTGTTGGGTTTTGTAGCAGCTCGGAGTTTGGATTTGTGTAACACACCATCACGCCGGTATTTCCCGAAGGGTTAGACTTTGGTATACTACAGAGCCTATTACCCTTAACCGAGCATAAATCCAATCTTCTATCTGCTACTGAATTCATAGAATGACCCAAAAATACTTTCGACCAAGACCAATTAAACCCAAGATCTGAAGCGTAGCAGCCGCGCAAGCGACCGCTAAGCTAATAAGGCAGTTAAACAAAACGAAAAGTTTACTTTTATAAATGAAACCCTACTCATTCCAAAAGCAACCCCAAACGTTCCATTTGTAAACAAAAATATTCCCATGGTACCTACCAACAACTTTTTTCCCTGTCGTTTAATATTAAAGTCACACACTTCCACTTTGTAGTAGTATTGTCCAACAAATATTTAGGGCAAAAGTATGTCATTTAGCCACCGTTACAAAAACCTTGCCCCACGGGGGACCAATAGCTTACAAATGTAACCTTTACCCGAGTGACCTCTATTAATGGCGACTAGCCTACTTTGTCACATACTTCTGACATATAGGATGGTACAGAAGTAACAGTGAAAGCTATAAGTATGTTACGGAGCAAGCAGTGATAGCCTAGTGGTATGATCATTGGACTGCCAAGTCGAAGATCTAGAGTTCGAATGCAAGGCACGCAGCTCTGACTTTTCTAATTCATGTGCGTATTAATCATTAACTATCACTCGCTCAAACGGTGAAGGAAAATATTGTGAGGAAACCTGCATTCCTTAGAGATTTTTCTCGACGGTTTGTGAAGTCTGCCAACCCGCACTAGGCCAGCGTGGTGGTTCTCAATATGAGAGGAGACAAAGCAGACAAACATAACAAAGCTGATCAACAAGAGAGCAAGTTTAAGCTGCCCTAGTCGCAGTCAGTCTGTGGATGTATGACCATTCTTGATACATCGAGACCCTACGTGCCTCGGAGAGCACGTAAGGCCGTCGGTTCCGGTTGTCATACAAACACCTATGATAATCGTTGGTGTTAGTCAGAAGCCCAAAAAACTTGACAACCAGCCTCAGGGTATTTGTATTACCCAGAACTTGATTTGCGGAGGTCTGTTGGCAGTCGTTTCGTGTAAAATACTGATATTCAGCCGCATCTGGTTAGACTGGAAGCTGACCCCAATATAGTTGGGTAAACGGTCGGAGAAAGAAGATTATTCCGGTTTGAAGGGCAATGTAGCCAGTGAAATTACTTGGCATATGAGACTTTATATTCAGAATGTGAAGGCAAATTTCGAACAGCGGGGTGTGACTAGCGGTGGCTTGATTGCTCAAAACGTATGGTGTATTGTACCAAAATAAAATGATATTTTTTTTTATTCAAGCATACAGCCCACCTGATGGTAAGCGGTTACCGTAGCCTATAGACGCTTGCAACACCAGTAGTATCACTTTCGCGTTGCCCACCCTGTATTGAAAGAGGAATAGTTGTCTTGGCAGTATAAGGTTCAAATTCCCCCACTGCGAACACAACGTTACCTCGTGGAGCACTGGCAACCTTGCTCACCGTAAGGAACCCAACACATCTTAAAGCAGTGTTAATAAATAAATATTACCTCGACTTTCTGCAAGGTACATCCCCAGTTGGGCAGCTCCAATTTGAGTGGAATTACTCCCATTATGCCCTACCTCTCTTAAATTAAGGAGACTTCATAACTGAGGGGTCAAGATGTTGGATTCTCTCGATAGGAATCGGTGTGTGTGGCGTTTTATTTATCCCTATTAATATTAAAAATCCAAAAGTAACTCTGGCTGTCTGTCTATCTGTTCGGCTTTCACGCCTAAATTACTGACATCATTTTGATGAAATTCGGTACCGAGATAGATTAGACTTTGAAGAATCCCATGGGCTACCTTTTATCGCATATGTGTACCAGTTGTGGATACCTTTGAAGCCCTTTGTCGGAAACGCAAAGACGCATAACTTTATATGTTTCACACCTAAATCCAAGGTAATATAGAATTACGTGTGTGTTTGTTTCAAGCTCCATCAATATCAAGACTTCTGACAAAATAAATTATATATTTCGTGGAAGCCATGTCAAATATTCATAAGGAATAGTAACATATATAATAGGTGGAAAAGGTTGAAGGTATCAAGTCAAACTGTCACATTAAGTTGGGCGTTAAGTTAGAAATGTGTATAATATACGCAAACACGTCATGGTGTTGGCGGGTAATACATTGTCACTCATGAAAGTCACTGGTACCTAATACTTTCCGAGAATCTAGAAAAGTTTAGCTTCGTTTATTGCTTTCTCTTTCTTAATATAATAACTGGCTTTTGCTCGCGGATACGCTCACGTTTATCTATATTTTTATACCTACTCCTAATTACATCATCAGCAACCTATAACCCCACTGCTGGGCACGGGTCTCCTTTCATATTGAGAGGGATTAAGCTATAGTCCACCACGCTGGCCTAGTGCGGGTTGGCAGACTTCACAAACCGTCGAAAAAAAAAATCCCTAAGGTTTCCTCACGATGTTTTTCTTCACCGCGAGTAAGCGAGTGATAATTAATTATTAATATGCACATGAATTGAAAA
Source organism: Acronicta alni (assembly GCA_964056405.1). Classification (NCBI taxonomy): domain Eukaryota; kingdom Metazoa; phylum Arthropoda; class Insecta; order Lepidoptera; family Noctuidae; genus Acronicta; species Acronicta alni. The sequence goes on along the minus strand of OZ043927.1, from coordinate 4,995,347 downwards.
GTCAGAGGTGCGTGCCTTGGTTTCGAACTCGAGACCTTCGACTTGGCAGTCGAATCGTCATACCACTAGGCTATCAATGCTTACTAGTTGTATAATATAAAATATTTATATATTTTTATTGAAAAACTGGTTTGACACATCACTTTTAAAGGTCCAGTTAAAAACCAGTGCATTTGACGCAGCCGTGGAGGACACAAACCTTTAATTATTTTTCTTTCATTATGTTTTTAATTATATTGTGTGCTGTGTGTCTTTCGTATTTATTATAAATCAATAGTGATAATCTTCTTTGTATATGAATAAATTCCAAAAGAAAATGTGAAATATGGCGCATTTAGTATTCACAGGTTAAAAATTCGTAATTACAAAAAATGGTAGACGTCAACGCGGCAGGCCCAGACGGAGATGGCGGGACGCGCTGGACTCGTTCAAAAAGGATTGGTCCCTGGTAGCAACGCACAGACAGAGGTGGAAGAAGAGTAGGGAGGCCTTTGCCCTGCAGTGGGACACTACAGGCTTGCAATAATAATTACAAAAAAAAACTGATTACACTCAATTCACAGTTAGATATAGTTCCATTGAAATACAATGTATTACTTGAAAGTTTTCAACGACAACGATGAAACAATGGAATCATTCACACAAATGATTCTTGTATCATTATTCTGTAACAACACATTATTACATTTTAATAACAGTAGCCTATACTTAGTATACTAAACTGAAAGTTATAGATATTAGATATAAATATTAGTTAAACAATACAATCTACATTACTGAATTTCGTTCAAAATTAATTTTAGTAGAGATAGTAAAAACAAAAGAGATTAAATTATTCATATATTTGTACATTGAATATTCCCCAGTGGATAATATTATAAATACGGAAGTACGCTTTTACGCCTAAAAAGCTCAATCAATTTTGATGAAATAGAAATACATACTTACAATAATACATATTACATAAGAAACACCCAGACAAACACAAACACTTATGTTCTCGTCGATCTAGAAGACGTACCATAAGCTACAAAATATATAATAACCCAATAACACTGCATGACCTGAAAATCGAACCTCTGGCACCAAATTACCGAGGCAGTACCATAATTCAAAATAAGAAACATAAAACCAACGCGTGTCATATTTTTTGAACCTCTTAAACTATTCATTCTGAAAATGCGAAATGGAACAAATTATGTAAATAAAAAAATACTTTTTCACTGACATGCAAATAAAGTTATGAATTATTAAATTTCGACTTTTTTCGAAGCAATGTCAGCAGGTCATACCACTAGGCTATCCTAGTGGTATGACCATTGGACTGCCAAGTCGAAGGTCTCGAGTTCGAACCCAAGGCACGCACCTCTGACTTTTCGAATTCATGTGCGTATTAATAATTAATTATCACTCGCTTAAACGGTGAAGGAAAATATCGTGAGGAAACCTGCATGCCTTAGAGATTTTTCGCGACGGTTTGTGAAGTCTGCCAACCCGCACTAGGCTAGCGCGGTGGACTATAGCCTAATCCCTCTCAATATGAGAGGAGACCCGTGCCCAGCAGTGGGACAGTATATGGATTGATGATGATGAAATTTCGACTGGAATTTTGTTAAAGATGGCACTTAAAGTGTTATTCTAGTAGTAGTTAAGTCTAGTTTAATAGTAGTTTTACAACAGGGGTGTTATAATTAATTTGGGGCAAATGTATAGTTGAGAACTTGGTAAACGGAAACACACTATGTTTACGAGTCCATTCATTAAAACTTACGCTGTGGTGTCCCAAGACTGGTCTGACTGTAAGCGATTTAAAGCGATCGAGGGAAAGCCACATAGAAGCGATCCCGAATTGCGTGAATAGGTCAATTTGTTCAATAGCGCGTATGAATGAATGATTGACTCGAAGGCCCACGTCATCATCTACGTCATCTAATATTCATTATATAACATTCGAAATGCTTTCTGTTCAATGGATTTGAGTAATATGTCATAATATATAACATAACATGCCATATTCCCTCAAAGAGTTAGGCAGAGGTGTACTAATGTACTTTGATGACACGTTTGGCGTGTGTCTGAGTTATTGGCTTCTGTGTCATCTGTCGCGGGCCGCACAGAGCTAAATATTTGTATGACCTACGGGTAATTAGTTCTTCCAAGTCTGTATAGGTATATGATATTTTGTGTTTGTAAACGCACTCACTATCGACAGAGAAAATCCAAGTGTGGGGCAATAGTGAATAGTGGGTGTAATTATTTTTTTTAAACAATTTACTCTCTCTACTCGCCGATATGTTTAGTCAGCCTATTGCCATTAACCGGATACAAATCCAGACTAAGCTGCTTCTGAGAATTTCATAAAAAACCCAATAACAATGCTCGACCTGGGAATCAAAAATAAAACCTCATTACCGCAGCAGTCGCGCTAACGATCACCAGTTGTGTTCGGAAAACCATTCTTTATCTTCTATAAAATAGAGCAATTCTAAGATTCAAGTTTCACAGTATACTTTAGGGCTTCAAAGGAAAGCATGATCCTTAGGTAGCCTGTCATACTTGTGTAGCGTTATACCCATGTCTCTTTTCCAAGAATTCGTACTTTGAATTCGTGTGTTTGGAATACTACACAGGTTTAAGAGAAGTAGGGCATAGTGGGAGTAATTCCACTCAAATTGGAGCTGCTACACTGGAGAAGTATCTCTGCCTTGCAGAAAATTGAAGTGAAATAACACCAGCATTGGGCGAAATTATTTTATTATTTCATCGGAATTATATATAGGTGGGGAGCGTGTTAGGAGCTCTCTAAGTGGAAGAATAACGTTCACAAAATACTGCCGAGCACTCTATCTCTCTGATGGATGACCTCTCTGGTCCTGTGGTTCGAGTGTCGAACTGCTGATCACGAGTTCGTGGGTTTCATTCCCACAGGGCACAAATATTATGTGATGAACATAATTGTTTGTGTTTATCTGGGTGTTATTTATGTAAGTAATATATCTATTGTCTAACACCCATGGTACAAGCTCTGCTTAGTTTGGGACTAGATGGTGATTTTAGTAAAATGACCCAAATATTTTTTTATTATATATTTTGAATAAATGACTGACTAATATTTTATGTTTCTCACTTTTCCTTTGTATGTAAATATACAGGTCTTTGCGAACCTCTAACAGTTTACTGTAGCACCTAATCCCACCCGAGGGCTACGTTTTGCTTTCATACATCGCTGGGCGAGAGATTACATAACTTCATTAAATTCTAACTTGGCACATAATACCTAATAGGCAAAACAGAGTTCGCCCAATATTGAAGCCATATTGAAGATACCGCCATTTAAGCCTATTAGGTCTAGGTTCCAAGGGATTTAGGTTTGCACATAAAATGAAATATCTACGTAATTGTGGCCTCCTGTAGATTTGAATTTATTTATTATATTCAGGATACGTATCTTGAAATTTAGCTTGAAGATTTTTATACTTTTTATATTTTATAAGAGAGATAGATCACAGTGGGAGTAATTCCACTTAAATTGGAGCTGCCTTACTGGGGAAGTACCTCCGCCCTGCAGAAAATCGAAGTAAAATAACACTACTTTAAGCTGTGTTGTGATCCTTACGGTGAGCTGGTTGCCAGTGCTCCACGTTATGTTGGCAGTGGGGGACTTTGGACCCTTATACTGCCAACCCAACTATTCCTCTTACGATTTAGGGTCGGCAATGCGCAAGTATATTCCTGGTGTCGCAAGCGTTTATAGGCTACGGTAACCGCTTACCATCAGGTGGTAGTATAAAAAAATATGATGCAGGTATCTGCTAAAAAAGGATGTAGGGTAATTCTCATGAAGGAAAAACGAGATCAGGAAGAAGGATATCAAAGAGAAGGTACGAATAGATCTAAAATTATTGGAAAAAAAAAACTACAGAAACAAACTTATGTTCCACGTCAAAACCAACGGGGCTTTACATTGCGATTCAAGCCAGTGCAGTCTCAAAGTTAGCCACAGCCGACCGTTCAATGGTACAATACGAACAACTTGGTCCGCCTGCTAGCACCAACACGTTCGTATCTATTGAACTATTCCGTATAGGATTGAGGCTTGAAGCTAGCTGTTCTTTTGATTCAGTTCTAGGTAGAATATTTTCAAAGACTTGTATGCCATTGTCATAATTATATGTTTTCTAAGCTGATATTATATAGAGACGTATAATACATAGTTATTTTAGCGAAAGAAAAATTCGACCGTGGGCAGGATTCGAACCTGCGTCTTCTGGTTAGGTACACCAGACGCTATGACCACTAAGCCGCCGCGATTCCCACCCGCCATGACGAATTTTGCCTTCACATTCAGAATTTACGTCTTTATGGTGACGTTAGTGACACCTATTGAAAGTAAGTTTTTGCATATCAACCGACATGACTTACTTTACAGTTAGTTCAATGTCGAACGATGCTGCCTTACCTACTCTACGTAAGACTCGCGGTGGCTTAGTGGTCATAGCGTCTCGTGTACCTAACCAGAAGACGCAGGTTCGAATCCTGCCCGCCGTCAAATTTTTCCTTCGCTAAATAACTTTAAAATCTAAGCATGGAAAATGACAAAAAATACAAAAGCTATAATTATCTATATATTTCAAACGTATATACATACATATAAGACAATTATGTTATTATCATTTACGATTTTCATAGTGAGAATGCATTATTGAGGACCTAGGACAAACAAACCGCAAACGCTTAATTACCAAGCCTCGCGGAGTAGTCATATACCCACTATTATTATTATATATAGAACACAGATAGGTACTATGTGGTCGTCTAACACAGATGTATATCTTCGACAATATATCTATAATATTCATCAATATAATACCAATCCTTTGACAAATTTCAATGTCATTTGCTACAATAATTGTTGTCATTAATTACACGAATGTCTCTATTGGTTCAGTGCGTCATCCCATCCCTATAATAATAAGCACATATTAATAACCGACCTTAATTAAATTAGGAGTACATTAGTCCAAGTGGTTTCAACAAAACTGTTTAGTAATTGAAGAGAGGCCCAGATTTTAGTAGCACGATTTGAAAATTGGTAGGAATTTAAATGACCAGTGGTAATTATGTTTAACACACATGAGGCTATCGCCAAGTTCCTTTTCCTATTTCAATTGTACGGAACGGTTGTTCCACCCTTATAATGACATAAGGCCTAACAGATACCGTATACAAAAATGTCGAAAATTATCAATTCTGAAGTTATTAAAGACAATTTTACACAATAAATTGCAGACTGAGACCAGGAGTTTTTTATTAAATTGTAATAGGGTGACAAATAAGCATATAGGCTGACTGATGGTAAGCGGTATCCGCAGCCTATATACGCCAGCAACACCCGTAGCTTCACTAGCACGTCGCCATTTTGAGACCTCAGTAGTTAAGGACTTTGACCCTTATACTGCCAACCCAACTATTCCTCTTTTGTTTTACAAGGTCGGCAACGCGCAAGTGATACCCCTGGTGTAGCGTTTATAGGCTACGGTAACCACTTACCATCAGGTGGGCCGTATGTTTGTTTGCCAACTTAGTGGTATAAAAAATGAGCAGTGCCTAATTACCACCAAGCAAATCATTTCCTAAGGTAGGTACCTATTCCACGAAGTGAAATATATCGAATCATCGATAACGTTAGTAACAACAATGTCAATATTCATCCAACTCGAAGGGGAATGCGAATCGAAAATTCGTTGGAAATGCACCATTCAAAATATCCATGAGAAAGTTTGGAACTGATAGACTGAAATTTCTCTTGGAGTTTCGATTGAGATGTCCAGTGATAGAAACTATTGTAGCGAAGCAGAAGGTATACTATTCAAAGGTTTGAATGAAAATCGAATGAGTATTTTGACCTTAGAAGCTTTATTTTGATACCTATCAACAAACACACAAACTAATATAATGTACAGTGGTTTGAGAAGAAAGTGGAAAGTAATATTTACTCAAATGAAACCAATATTAAACCACTATGAACTAATTTTACTTTGGATTTTCAAGAGATTTATGTACTATTAAATCATCTGATCAGATCTCTGAAAATCGAACGCACAAGATAAGACAGGCACAGGAGACGCAATTCATATTCGATAATCACGACCCTAAGCGATAAGGAACATGACTTGAGCAGGAAGTTGAGATTTTAGTACATATTATTTATAAAATAATTTAAATGTTTATTACTACCCTAAGAGACACCAAAATCTAATATAGTACATTACAGACTTAAAAGACGATGTAGTGACGAGGATTGAGAAGAATATGCTGAGATGGTTTGGGCATGTCGAGAGAATGGATGAGAGGCGACTAACAAAAGGGATTTATATGGCGAATGTCACTGGAACCGCCGAGAGGGGACGCCCTAGAAAAACTTACGCCGACCTTATTGATGAGGTTCTTCAAAAAGGTCAGGTGCGTAGTACTCGCAACCGGCGTGTATGTATGACAAGATGTATGAATGTGGTCGAAGCAAAAGAAGTATGCAAGAATCGTAGCAAGTGGCGTTCATTAGTTTCTGCCTACCCCCATGGGAAAAAGGCGTGAGTACATTACAGACAATGTTTAAATGAAACTTAAATTCATTCTCATCCTCTTAACCTTTTCCCAGCTATGTCGGGATCGGCTTCTAGTTTAACTAGATGCGGTGGAATATCAGTATTTTAAACGAAGCGACTGCTATTGTTACTATACTAGTTGCGGAGGTCTGATAGCAGTATCAGACCTCCGCAAGTCAATACCAGGGCAATACTGATTATCCTAAGGATTGATCGACTGTCGGTTATTTGGGCATCTGACTAGGTACCACTAACGATTGACGTAGCTGTTTTATGACAACCGGGACTGAAAGCATTACGTGCGCAATCTCACTACCTACTTACATTATTTCTCCAACTCAGACCTAAAATAAAACATCTTTCTAAACTTACTTCATTATGACAAATTCTCCACTTGAGAATGCAATCAAACTGGGAAGCACTGGATTGACAATTGTTATAATTCAGTAGCACGACCTCACAAAAGGTAAAGGCAGTCAGGACATTCAACAGCCGACTAATTGGTTCATTACAAATTCGTAGCTCTAATCCGCCGAGGCCACTCGTGGCCTTCAATTATACCACACTAATTGCTCTCTGTATTGACGTTTCGTTCACTTGATTGATAAGTTTTGCCTGTGATGTGTCATAGTTGATAGGTCAAAGTGCTCTAGCTGACATAATACAGCAATGAATAATGAACCAGTAATTCTCAGCAAAAATAATAAGTACTTACTTAATACTCGTGAACGGGTGCCGTCTGTCGGGGCTGGTCAGCTCTTACTGTCAATGGCAATCTCTTTAATTATTATTATTATTTTTCCTTTTCTGTTTAGTAGACTAGATTAATTCAATAGTACGCATCAAGCTGCATTGCTCTCTTGGACGTCTGACATAACAATGATTTATATTAATTTGATATCAGCAGACATTACTGAAATTATTACTGTGATTATATATATTTTTTTTTCTTACTATTTAATAATGTTCAACTATAACTAACTAACTGTAAATGTGAGTACTTTGTAGGCTAAATTTACATACTCAGCTTTGAACAGTCTGGTGGCTTTGAGCCTTTTTTTATGTGGCCTACGCAAATGTGCCTCTGATCTGGTATCGTCGTGCGACGGGTTGTTGAGCTCCCTAAATTATGGTTGAGCTACACAATGACTGATGCATGCGTGCCGTCAGTGGGGACTGGTCTACTCAAAGCCGCTATGGCTCTTTCTTCAAAAGGCCATTTCAGACTTTGCCCTACATTGTAAGACACATATTTGTTACTATACATTGTCTGGACTTTATAAGAGACTATGATTCTCTGAGTTTGTTTCGGCGTTTCTTCTCAGAGGTCGTCAGCTAGGAAATGCCGAAGCCATCTAGCTTAAAAAAATATGTACTTAAAATATTGACTTGTAAAAGTGTCTTTAAAAGATCTATTTACAGAAATAAATATCATTTCATTTCATTTCATTTCAATATTGTTTTTTTTTTATATTTCACCGCTATAACATACAAAAATGTGTTGCTGTGGAGTGAGACTACTATTTGCACCGCTTCTTCTTACCAGGTTAAACACTAGAATACGATGGAGGGCGTTTTGACTTTTGAGTTTTGACGCTTGACTATACAAGCCATCAGCCAAGTCCAGTACCTAAATAGAATGAATCTTTTAAAAGTTTTAAATCGAATTGGAATAACAAAGGAGGTTCTCAATCCAACTACATTTTTTTTTGTTTCGCGATATTTTTGCCGATCGTCAATCGATTTTGAGTTTTCATGTTATATGCTTCCGAGATGATGGTAAAATACTTTGGTTGGTTGATGCTTCACCATTGGTTCCGAAAATACTTGAAGTCCACCACAAAAATACTTAGTCAGTTCTTTTGCTAATAAGTTTAAATAGTTTTTACAGCAACGTTTGCCTTTATTGAAGTAGGTACCTAAGTTTCCATAAAAGTATTTTAATTTCTCAATTCGACCAACATAATTCGTCCACAGCAATTTTCACCTTGACAAACGCCGAAACATAAACAACAATTTTGTAACGTTCAAGAAAAATTTAAATACGCATTTTTATATTCTAAAGAGGGGTCCTTATCAATGCTTTCTTATCTCGAAGCTCGTTAAGGTAAGTATTTTACGAGCCCCTTGAACAAGGACATAGGACTGCGCTTTTTACAATTTTACTTGCTTTCCTCGTGAAAATTGTAAATTACCACTGTTATCACGCATAAAAGGGGAATTAAATTTTATAAAAACACAATTTTTGTAGGCGCCTTATATTTTACTCACAGCAATAAAATTTCACTGTGCTATTTGCTAATGGTTTGAGTAAGGCGCTGGGCATGAAAATACGGTTAATGATTGACAATTTGTAGCACACATAATTAATTTTAACACATGGGTAAAAAATATATTCAACGCTAAGTATAACAATCATTATGAACAAATCTACAAAATATAACTGATTTAACTTTATAGGCTTTATGGATAGAGAGAAGTGGAAGAGTGGGAGGCATTTAGACATCTATGGTGTAGTGGATCGGACTGCTGATCACGAAGTCTTAGATTCAATTCCCACAGAACAAATATTTAGGTAGGTATGTGATGTGTTTATGTTTGCCTGGGTGTTTCTTGTATTATAATTATGAATTTACAAAATAATAGGTATACTTACCCATTTTTTAGTACCCATAGTACAAAATCTGATAATTTGGAACCAGAAAATGTCCCAAAAACATTGATTTATTATTATTTTTTATTTGCTCTGAAGTGGGATATGCTTTTAATAATAATAATATTGAGCTATTATTAGGAACTATTATAATAAAATTATGTATAGCGCTCGTCGAAGCGAGGATCATTAAGGAAACATAGTTTTAGGTAGTTCATATTAATATGTACCTAGGTAAGCGTTACAGTCCAACCTGGTTGTACGATCCTTTCCTCGCCATTTTCGAAGAAATGTCACGTATTCCACGTTACATTAGAAATTTGAAGCCAGATGTTACGAAAACCGAGCAACTGCACGAAAACTGTTAAAGGGTACAAAGTAGATGCTTTTTTTAGTTATAATAATAATAATAATATTTTTGGGACATTTTAAACAACACCATCTAGTCCCAAACTAAGCAGAGCTTGTACTATGGGTACTAGACAATGGACATAATACTTATATACTTTTTTTTTGTAAACACATACTTATAATACATAAGAAACACCCAGACAAACACAAATACTCATGTTTTAACCACACAAATATTTATGTCCTGTGGGAATCGAACCCACGACCCTATGATCAGCAGTCTAGTAAGTACAGAAATACCTAATAGCATATTGAAACAGTGATAGCCTAGTGATAATTGGACTGCCAAGTCAAAGATCTTGAGTTCAAATAAAACTAAAGGCTCGCACCTCTCAGTTTATGCGCAAATTGAGCTGTAAGTAACATTAATAATTTCTATCAACATAATTTTATGACAGAGGTACAGTCGCCAGCACATCAAGCTACCCCAATCTGTCAAATTTCTTTGATAGAGTTTCAACTACAATACAAAACAATAAGGTTCATATTCGATTGGGAAAGTTTGACAGTTTTAGATAGCTTGACCTGCTGGCGTCTGTAGGTACAATGACTTTTTGAAATCATGTGCATATTAATAATGATAGGCACGGGACTTCTCTCAATATGCGAGGGACTAGGCTATAGTCGCTGGCCAAGTACGTGTTGACGGACTTCACATACTTAGGTACCGTTGAGATACCTAAATGAAATATCTAGATGAATTATCTTGAGTTATCTAGAAAGTTTTCCTTCACCGTAGCGAGTGATAATTAATTATTATTACGAACATGCTTTTGAAAACGAATACAACTTTTATTTAAGGTTTTTATATACTATAGGTAAAATAAGGATATTTAAAATTATTGTTTATTTATCTTGGAATTACTTTTGTTTCCGACTGTACATTAGCGACTAATGAGATTCCATGTACGGATTTTGAAGTTGAAGAACTTTTTAGAAACCATTTGGTAAGTTGTTTTATTGTTGTTTAGGTATAATTTATAATATTGTGTTTAAAAGACAATAACCTTACTGCTTTAGATTCAACTGTGTAACATAATCAAAGCAATTCGATCCTTGAAGCAAAAGTTCTTGAGATATGCAAGAAGTAACTATGTCGGAGTAAGTAGATCTACTTGCAATGTTGTAAGTTATAACTAATATGAAACTGATAGTTTTGATGATAATATTTCAGTAAAAATATTGTTCACATCGCGAAACTTACCAAATTTAACTTAAATACTTAATTGAGTTTTAGCAATTAAAGATTAAGGGTCGTATATAGAAAGCATAATCAATAACAGAACGACATTTCAAAATATAATAGCTGTCTTTGTCATATTGATGTCAATAAAGTGAGATGGTACTAGAGATTATACAGAAGTGAGCGATCTCATATATCGGATCGCACTTGGGGACAAATTGCACACGTTTATTATATCAAACAACAATGGCAAAATCTTATTTGGTATGAATTCGAGCGTCTATAAATGACAAAATACGAAACAATTTCCTTTAATTATATATCAGTGTTTTTACGTTACCACTAACGTAAAAAGAATGTTCAAATTGTATTCTCAACGAACATTCATACTACGTAATCCTCTGTGTACAAATGTGTTGAACATTCACCTTTATATTATTTGAATTTACAACAAGGGTACAAGTCAACGGCCAAGTCACACAACATTAACTATAAATAATAAAGAAAACGCAGTAAGGAACCTTAGACTTGGCACGACTTTGTCTAGCTAGATTTCATTAGTTTTTAGAGATAAACAAGCAGCTCCATCGAGACTTGGCTAGTTATTTACAGAATGTTTTTGATGGGATTATGTATACATTTTAGCTTTCTGCTGTCCTTCTCTATGTACCTACTTTATTTATGCCAAATGTCATACTTCTCCGTGCACGCAATATGCTTAAAAAGGGGTGTACAACATTTTCTCTTCACGCATTAGTTTATAGATAATAAAATCCAAATTCCTTCTGTTGCACAAATTATATGAAATAACATTATAATTCTTACAAAGCTAAAATTTTAGTACAAAAGGTAGGGCAATAGTCATAGGTATGTATAATTAATATCTTTAAAACTACAATATTCACAATTGCTCAATCAAATTCAAATCATGATGTTTGAATTAAATAAAGTGCATGAACGACGGTCACATAACGTCAGTTGGAGCTAGTATCTGTAAATCATAGGCAGACCGCAGCGGAAGCGATTCGGTTGAAACAGACGAACGGACAATGGCAGTACTAATTCGTAGTAATTCGATTAAAACTGAGTACTACACAGAGTAGACAATTAAGTAAACATAATGGTTTTACTATTATGTAAATACTACAAATTATTATTAATTAATAAAGATATCTAAAGGTGGGTATAGACTACAGCATTTGCTAGAGCATTACATTGTAATGTAACATTTTACATTACATTAGGTAGGTACATTGCACCCGTCTAAGCCGGGGCGGGTCGCTAGTCATTATATGAATATATGCAACATGAATACTAAAGGCAATATTATCATTATCCTTTTTCCAAATAAGCCAATCCCTAAACCCGACAGCGCAGAGTAAAAAATACGAATTTCCTAAAACGAATTACCTTAGTCAGAATTTCAATCTTACCTATCTCTGTAATTCTAATAGAATCATCCAAGTTTTTCGTTCTCACAAATTTTATAATCTTGCAAAACACAAATCTGTTCACGCTGTAATCAGATAAAAAACTGTTGGCGAGCTTAATAAACGAGGCGGGTACTATTCCCCTAACATAATGGAATCTTTTTAGACACTTTAAGACAGCACTTTAGCTTAATGAAGAGCCATAATTCATTTTGACGCTCCTAGTCAGTAGAGCTATGGCGTGCCGTAGCTGATGAAGTATACGTGGGTAATTAGATCTACGGGGAGTTCATCGATTTTTTAATGTTAGTTCTATTAATGGTAACGCCAAGCTTTACGATAGTAGTAATGGAAACTGTTTAAGTGCATTAAGAAAATTTACGAGCGATGAAATAAAGAAGAATCTTTATTCTATGACGAAATATGTTCAACAAAATTTTACACTTTATGATAAGTATGTAATAATTAAGCTGATGGTTGTGAAAAGGATAATACAGACTTCTCTCAGAAAAAGATCTGTCTCTTTACCCCATTTAATGTCCCACTACTGAGTATGGATCTCCGGGATCAGTAATTATTAAAAGATATCAAGATAATAAATATCTGCGCACCATTGAAATCAAATGACATTTATTTTCTGTAAATAGATCTTTTAAAGACACTTCTACAAGTAAATGTTTTGATTTTTTTATGCTAGAAGGTGTCGTTACGGCATTTCCTAGCTGACGACCTCTGAGAAGAAACACCGAAACAAACTCAGAGAATCATGTTCTCTTTTAAAGTCCAGACTAGGGGCGTATTTTGTAATTTGGCGCCCCGGGCCAATAAGTTTCGAGTACATAAGGAGTACATAAGGAGTACATAAGGAGTACATAAGGAGTACATAAGGAGTACATAAGGAGTACATAAGGAGTACATAAGGAGTACATAAGGAGTACATAAGGAGTACTACATAAGGAGTACATAAGGAGTACTACATAAGGAGTACATAAGGAGTACATAAGAAGTACATAAGGAGTACATAAGGAGTACATAAGAAGTACATAAGGAGTACATAAGGAGTACATAAGGAGTACATAAGGAGTACACAAGGAGTACATAAGGAGTACATAAGGAGTACATAAGGAGTACATAAGGAGTACATAAGGAGTACATAAGGAGTACATAAGGAGTACATAAGGAGTACATAAGGAGTACATAAGGAGTACATAAGGAGTACATAAGGAGTACATAAGGAGTACATAAGGAGTACATAAGGAGTACATAAGGAGTACATAAGGAGTACATAAGGAGTACATAAGGAGTACATAAGGAGTACATAAGGAGTACATAAGGAGTACATAAGGAATACATAAGGAGTACATAAGGAGTACATAAGGAGTACATAAGGAGTACATAAGGAGTACATAAGGAGCACATAAGGAGTACACAAGGAGTACGAAGGACTTCGAGAACAGCTCATTGAAACACTTGTTGTGTCAAGGTTGAATTATGCCGACACTGTTTAAGGCCTACGTTTATCGGTCGAACCGATCGCCTTATCCCAAGAGTGCAGAATGCTTGCGCTCTTTTAGAACACACGTCACTCCATTTCATAATGGACATTTAATCCTCAAAATGAAGTCGAGACGATAATTGCATCTGGCGTGTCTCCTCTTTGGTGTCATCAAATACCAAAAACCGAAGTATTTGTACTTAAAGCTGATCGCCCCTGCCCCGCTCGTCACACCGCCCCCACCTCGCTCGGCGCCCGCGCCCCGTGCGCGTTACATTCGGAGCAGTACCTACTTATTTATTGTGTACCTACTTACTTACAGACGCGCTCAGTAGATATTGGCGAAACTTAACTTACAAGCGTTTTTCGACCAAATAATTTACTTACTGGAACTTGTTTTTTTTGTTTTATTTTAAATTGAGATTGATAAGAAAAATTAAAAAAAGTCACCCACCCTGACGCCGCCCCTGGCGGATTGGCGCCCCGGGCCATGGCCCGGATGGCCCTAGGGTAACTACGCCCCTGGTCCAGACATACTCAAATATGTGAGTGAAACAATGTAGGGCCATGTCTGAAATGGCCTTTTGAAGAAAGAGCCACAGCGGCTTTGATTACAATCAAGTTCTAAAAAAAATATTAAAATGGCTTAAATCAAGTCCTTTTAGTAAAAAAATATACATATTCTTTTACTAAAAAGTCAATAAAGCTATTTTTATTGAACATCTTAGTTAAAAAGTTGAGATCTTTCGGGTCCAATCGTTTGATCAAAGCCGTTTCAAAGTTTTTTTGCTACTAGAAAACTTTGCCTGGACCAAACTTCATTGATCCGAATCATTGGTGCTTGAGACAAATAAAATTCGATATCAGAAGCTGCTAACAGTAGGTAGATACCTACCTACTGTTAGCAGCTTCTGATATCGAATCAAAATTTAGATTTAAAAAACAGTTAATTTTATTAAATTAAGTAGTTTAGGGGACAGGACAGGACAATGAAAGTGCTCTCCTCTTACGTTGTCTAAGTGTTAGCCAATAAATTGAATATATGTTATGCTGTTTAAAATATGATAAGCTGTGTAAATATGCTAGATTATCTCTTTGTATTGTTTTGGCATTTTCCATGCTAGATTTTAAAGTTATTTAGCGAAGAAAAAAATCTACTTCTGGTTAGGTACACCAGACGCTATGACCACTAAGCCAACGCGAGTCCCACCCGCCATGACAATTTTTTCCTTCACATTCAGAATTTATGTCTTTATGGTGACGTCAGTAACAGTTTCAGTTTTGCTTCTCAACCGACATGACTTACTTTACAGTTAGTTCAATGTCGAACGATGCCATCTTACCTACTATCTTTTTGTATTTTTTTGGCATTTTCCATGCTAAGAATTTAAAGTTATTTAGCGAGGGAAAAATTCATCATAGAGTCTGGTGTACCTAAACAGAAGACGCAGGCTCGAATACTACCCGCGGTCGAATTTTTCCTTTGCTAAATAACTATGCTAGATCAGTCAGCTTTATAGATTTCAGCCTAGTATAAGTCAGGCAGAACCCTCCCCCTTCCCCTTCTTCGAAGTTATATTAAGCCTACAGGTCAATATAGATCTATTGACTCGTACCGCTCACACAATAACGAGAGCGTTCACGGTCAGTATTTGCGATGGCCGAATATTTGTATGAACAACTGAAGCGATTCGTTGAAGTTATTTTTAGAACCCGATATTCTTCGGTTCTTCTTATTCGGTTCTTGGTTCTCTCAAAAGATAGCCTAAAATAACCGATAAAATGTCCCACTCCTGAGCACGGGTCTCCTCTCATATTAAGAGGGATTAGGCTATAGTCCACCACGCTGGCCTAGTGCGAGTTGGCAGACTACACAAATCGTCGAGAAAAATCTTTAAGGTATGCAGGATTCCTCACGATGTTTTCCTTCACCGTTTAAGCGAGTGATCATTAGTTATTAATACGCACATGAATTTGGAAACTCAGAGGTGTGTGCCTTGGGTTCGAACTCGAGACCTTCGACTTGGCAGTCCAATAGTCATACCAATAGGCTATCAGTGCTTTTTCCTAGAACAAATATAGGTCATATTTAAAAAAAAATAGTTCTTTCAAAAGAAATTCTATTAAAAACAGTATTTTAAAAAGGTTCATATCTTTGTCGAAGAAAATAGATCTGATTAAATATTTGTACTGTTAAAAAACGTATACTTTTACGAACATAAATCCGAATTAAATAAATAAATCTAATATAATAAGATCACCTTTAAAATATCGTTCCCGAATAATATCCAGAGTTCAGTTGAATTTGTGATTCAAATGAGACTTGTGAGTGGCATTGTTTAAATTTTTAATCCAATTTCTATTTAACTGAGCTCGGAGCAGTGAGAACAGACTGAAATAGTTTTAATGTGACGTGAGTAGCGATACGCCATTTCTAGACGTGTTTATGCACTCCGGAACCTACCTGAAGGGATGAATTTAATCCATTGCTTATAAACCCCGAGGAAAATTATATTATAATTTATATGTTAATTATGTAAATGTAAAAAAAAAAACATGCACCGTCAATCTCGCTTTTTTGTTGAGTTCTGCCAGTTTATCCTAAAGTTGCCTGGAAGAAATCGCTGATCGCGATAAGGCTAAGGCCGCCTATTGTATGTTTTTTTATAACTTAATACTTTGGCGTACAATATACAAAATACAAAAATATATTTATTTCATTTCTAAAACATTGTTATTTTTACATTGGTTGAGGCAGCCCCTTTAAGTTACATAAGCACGTGTTGGAGCTGTCTCGCTACTTCCCATTTATGGTAGCTAAACAATGATAAGACTAGTTTTGTTACAATAATATAATAAAATTAAAATTAAGAAATCAAAATCAAAAATTATAACAACCAAGATAGGAAAATAAAAATGGAAAAATGAAAAACGGTTTAGCAGCTCTCAATGCCTTGTGGGACTCTGTCTATAATAATTACTAGTGTGGTTTGTGAGAGTGAGTGTGTGTTTGAAGTATATGTATATGTATGTAGGATTTCTGGTGAGGCCTGTGTAAGTATGTAGATAACAATGGAGGTGTGTGTGAGTTTATGTGTAAGTATAATTATGTATACGTGAGCTTGTGTTAGTGAGAATTTAGGTAGAGTAGGTGTAGTGTGTTTTAGCATATTATGACCAAGATATTTTCTGTCTCTTCGTAACTTAGTGCTTTTATCCAATTGGTAATTGTTTTTTTTACATTCATACAACAGAAGGGAATATATATCTAGTCTTATTTCAATTTGTTGTATATAAGGTGGATTGCGAGAAGAACCGCTTTCTGTATCAAGCCCTTAAGCCAGCCGTCTAACGAGAACGTCTTCAGATGTCCGTCGAGGCTTTTGGCTATTAAATAATTGGCTGCAACAACTATCGACACAATAATTTCCGAATCCACAAACCACATGTCGGCAACCCCACGGACATCAAGATATTTATTATTATCTATTAATAAGGCCTATTATATTTTTGTTGTAAGTACGGTCGACAAAAGAGTTTGGTATACTGGTAGCTAATTACACATTTGTATTTTGATAAAGATTTCGTAATAATGTATTATGCAATATGTGTCAAATCGCAGATAGACACACCAAACCCTTTGGCGTATAATTATTTAAATCGTAATTTGTGCAGAGATGCAGATTTCATTCGTTATCAGTATACCTCTTTTATTGACTGTACCTACCCAAAAAGAAAAAATAAGGGCCAACGAATGACATCGTATATAAATATTACATAGTTTGACATCAATCAAATTAACTCAGAAAAGCATACACGGGTCCCGGCGCCGCCAAACAATTTAATTAGCGAATATTTCATGTCAAAATATATTATTACTGAGAATTTTCGTAATAAATCCTTCTTAGAAACTTTATTATTTAAATATTATTCATCAGTACTAACTACACTGAGTACTACTTACTAATTTTCAATATTTATATATGGCAATTTTTAAAAAATCTATATACTTATGTAGGTATTTATATCCATGTCCAACGCTAGTGTCCATATTTTATGATCCTATTTTAGTATCGATACTAGTATTCTATCATTCACCAGTATTGATTTATTCAACATTAACTTACTCAATTTTGACGACCTCTGTGGTCTAGTGGTTCGAGAACCGGACTGCTGATCATAAGGTCGTCGGTTCGATTCCCACAGGACACAAATATTTATGTGACGAACATAAAGTGTTTGTGTTTGTCTGGGTGTTTCTTATATATTATAAGTATTTATTTACAAAAAAAGTATTTAGTTATTATATCCATTGTCTAGTACCCATAGTACAAGCTCTGCTTAGTTTGGGACTAGATGGTGCTGTGTAAAATGTCCCGAAAATATTTATTTATTATTTATTGATTTAATTAAAGTCGACTTCATTAACCAATTCTTCCGAGCCTTTTTCCCAACTATGTTGAAGTCGGCTTCCAGTCTGACCAGATACAGCTGAATATCAGTATTTTACACGAAGCGACTGCCGTCAGACCTCCTCAACTCAATTTCTGGTCAATACCGATATTATCGATACTACTACTAACGATTGACATAGATGTCTGCATGACAAGATGACTTTACGTGCTCTCCGAGGCACGGAGGGGGTCTCAATATGTTAAGAATGGTCACCCATCCATAAACCGACCGCGGCTAGCGCAGCTTAACCTTGCAGATCGGTTGATAAGCTTAGTTACAACTTAGCCATGAGCCCCTCAAAAATTAAAGCCGACTGCTAAAAGTAAAATTAATTTATATCCAATACGACCCGCATGACAAAGCCAGTATTTCCCGATTGGTTCACGAAGTGATAAACCATGTATTCTATCGACAAAAGCTATTTCTGATTCGGATTTGTCTGGAGACCTCCTCTAATAATATTCCGAATCAATATTCAACGGAACAGCACTGTAGCATTGGCTCTAATTATAACGAGTCTATTGACAATACAATTAGCAATAATGCTTTGATCAGTGATGTGTACAGAATAATGATTTTAGTATCGATACTCTTATTAAACGTTGTTGGCAGTGGGGGGGACTTTGACCCTTATACTTCCAACCAACTATTCCTCTTTCGTTTTACAGGGTCGCAAGTGATACCCCTGGTGTTGCAAACGTCTATAGGCTACGGTAACCGCTTATCATCAGGTGGGCTGTATGCTAGTTTACGTTTGTATTCCTCAACTCGCTACTACTGAGAATTTCCTAAAAAACCCCAAAAGTACTTTGCCCAACCTGGGAATCGAACCCAAGACCTCTAGCTTAACAGTCGTTTAGGACCACTAGACTAAAGAGGCAGTTCGAAATAATCCTGAAAATCACTGTGATTATTACAATCATAAAATCTTTATACTCGTAAATATCAATTCCCCTTTTTTGTTAACGGAGGGAAACCTTCAAAAGGCTACCGGTCTACGGGGGTAAGACCGATAGCCTTTTACCACCTTGGTGGCCACCATCAGCAAAAGGAGGGGGGCACTGAGTCCTCTTAATAGACCACCCCAGAACCCCCCTGACCTATTAAATAAACATTTCAATAATTATAAAGCTATTAAAGGTAAGTGCGTTATCCTGTTCCTTTATCCTTACCTACCGTATTTATTGCTGAAATCTGTCGTCCAAACATCATGCATAAAATTACAAAAATAAGTGCAGAAGTGTCGCATGAATAATTTAATTACTGAATGTTACTGCCAGTCCGTGCGTCAAATGGAAATTATGAATAAAGTGACATAATAGAAACAATGTTTTGGAACGAAGTTCCTTATCGCGCGTTGTGAAAGGGGGGCTAGACGGAAAAAAATCTTACGAAAAGTTGTCACGACACTTTTTGCTTGTCAACAATATTTGAATTTCGAATTATTGAGTGAATGACAATATTTGAATTTCGCGCGTTGTGAATTGTTCAGTGTATACAGGTTTTTTTTATTTTTAAATAATAAATTTTAATGAAAGGAACTTCGTTCCATCCGGGTGTCCCTTGACACCTCTTCAAGTTTTTTTTTCTTATCTTACAGTTGTCTATCTGTTGTCGAATTATATAAAAAAAGAATTAATATGAAATATAATGACAACTTATTAAGCTTCTAGTTAAAGTAGCAACATTTGTAGTACGTAGGTAGTAGGTATTGGTAAGTACTTAATCGTACCTACAGTTAAATGTCCTTCGCAAGTCGCAACATGTATTAATTATTAAAATATCTACTTAATATTGATTCATCTATAACTAAGTAAGAAAATCTTGGAAGTTAAATTTAACCCACTTCCCAGTTTCCGATCAAGCTGAAATTTTGCATACACATTTAGTTAGCCCAAACCTAAATCATCGATTTGCATTGCCAAGCAATTTTACATCGAGGTACTTATTTAATCAATTATAATATTTGTATTCGACGAGTATTTAATTATTTCAAGCTTCATCATAGCCTTCCGTCACCATTTTATATCATAAAAGACAGAAAAGCAGCTATGCCGTTTAAAATAAACAGAATTAAATCTGCTTTAAATTTCAATTATTACCTGAAACCGAAACGTGGGGGATTACGATTGGCTCAAATTGTCATTACCGATGCACAGTGGACATGAATGGCCGCCGCCGGGCACAGAACAGTTTTTACATTTTTAATCGCCCTATCGACGAACTTAATTTCAATTTAAATTGATATTAATTCTTCATACCTACTGGACGAATCAACACAAATCTATTTTAACCGAGTCAATTCAATGAATTTACTTTTACTTGCAGTAAGCAGTGAAATTCATTGAATTTTCAATGGTTTATGGTGGACATTTCTATGGTTATTAAATTAAAAACATCATTTTATTATTATAACTTTTTGTTTGAATCGATGAAAAATAAGGTAGGGGCGTGATGAAAAAACAAGATAACATAATTTTGAATTGGTCAGACCTGTGAGAGTTGAACACATCCTCTATAAATGAGTTCATCAACTAGAAAAGAGCCGATGATCTCCGAATGACATAACATGCTTATAACACACTTTTTGCGTCAAAGTGCAAAAAGTGTGTTAAAAAGCGTAATGGCGTAACAAAATATATAAACATATTTATTTGTCTAATGGCATACCAAAAACCTATTCACAATAACATAATATGTATATGTAAATTAAATTAGTAGGTATTAAATGTCGCTAATTTTGGCCCAAGATTTAAGAAATTAAATCAACGATCAAATATGTATGAGAATTGCAATTAAAACTTTAAATTAATACGTTGCACCTAAATACAAACCCCCGAATGCTCGTGTACTCAACTGCGGTTTAATATGGACAGGAGCGCGGTAGCTACGTGCAACCGCAACCGGTGCAATCTAGTATTAATTAGTAACAATTAAAATGTAGGGTAGCTGTCAGTAAAAAGGAGTTTTATTTCAATCAATCATCACCTGTTTTCCTGTTTTTCTAGGGCTAGATTTTTTTCTAAATTTATATTGGATCAACTACGGGGTATCTTTATCCCTTTACCGCAACCGGCAAACAGTCCAACGTATACTTAAAGAATTAATAAGCATTGCAACACAATTTAAGGCCACATCTGTTCCAGTTTTGTCAACCACATAGGTAGGTACTTCCTCAAAGTAATATTTTGAAATGAGCCGAAATAATTCACAAAAAATATGTAAATAAACAAATACTTATACTTAATTATGGAAATATTTTTGGACAATTTTACATTTACCATTTAGTCCCAAACTAAGCAGAGCTTGTGACAATGGATATAATACTAATATAGGTACTTTTTTGTAAATACATATCTACACATAAGAAACACCCAAATTATAAACTAAAAAACCGGCCAAGTGCGAGTCGGACTCGCGAACCAAGGGTTCCGTACAAGCCTGTAGGTATACTTTTGATTGCGTTGACATAGAAGTTTGATTTTGTTATAGCTTAAAGGTATTATAGACCTGAGTATTTGATATGAATTTCAATTTAATACCTCTACGCGTTCATGAGAAAAGGGGTAGTAACTTTATTTTTATCATATGATGGTAACTAAAAATTTACGGTTTACGAAATTTTTCCTTTATCTGTGCTATAAGACATTGCCTCGTACCAAATTTCAAAATTTGAGTTCACGTCCGGACGGACGGACGGACGGACGAACAACACAGTGATCCTATAAGGGTTCCGTTTTTTTCCTTTTGAGGTACGGAACCCTAATAACCAGTACGAAATTATAGAAATAATAAATCAAATTCTGGTTCCATTAGATCTTCCAAACAGTGTAATTTGCACCAACCAGGCACACGAAGGGTTAATTAAGCACTTAGAAACTTAATCCATTTCTTCTGTTGACACTATTACCTACAGCTCACTAGGTTCTGCTGAAATTTAAATTTCTAATTACTATTATTATAAAATACTAGCTGACACCGCAAACGTTGTTTTGCCATAAAAAAAATCTCTAGGGCCACCCTTATCACTTAGGGGTATGGAAAATAGATAGTAGCCGATTCTCAGACCTACTGAATACGCATATAAAATTTGGTAAAAATCGGTAAAGCCGTTTCGGAGGAGTACGGTAACTAACATTGTGACATGGATCATGGAATTTTATATATTAGATTATAAATTAATTCACAACAGATTGCTCATTGTTTTGACAACGTCTGGAATGATTGTTCATTGAAATTTTTAAAAGTAATACTCGGTTAGATTTAAGTTTTTTAATCTAAACTGTTGTATTTATAAATCACGGAAATGTAATTCTCGCTTATAAAATTAACATAGCATACCATCACGCCCGTAAACCCCAAAGGTTTAGGCAAAAGTCTACTAATGTAAGTAAACTCACAGTTTTTCAGTATGTTTGGGTCTCATGTATAAATTATACGGGCCATTAAACGGGCATAGATCCAACCTCCGAGCTGCTAGTGATTTTTTCATTTAAAAAAGTCCGGTAATACTTTGCTCGACCTGGGAATCGAACCTAGAAGCTCTATATTTTTAGCTACAATACATACAAGTACTTACATATCTTACTGTAGCTGAGTACATGTTTCTTCCTTTCCTAGTATAGCAGTCGTGAGTTTTAGTCTTTTTTTTTATTATTGATATAATAATGTACAGTGGTGCATCTTTTGCTCAAATTAGAATCCAGTGTCCAGTCCAGATCCAGTGCTCCACGAGGACTCGTTGTGTTGGCAGTAGGGGGACTTTGACCCTTATACTGCCCACCCAACTATTCCTCTTTCGTTTTACAGGGTCGGCAACGTGCAAGTGATACCCTGGTATTGCAAGGTGTCCGCTTGCCATCAGGTGGGCCGTATGCCTGTTTGCCATCTTAGTAGTATAAAATAAAACCTTAATTATGTTCCTAGTATGTAAATGTAACGTAAATTATTTTGGGTAAGCGTTTTTATCTAAGGAGACGAAAAAGAGCAAACTTTTCTTAATTAGATCAAGCCCGCAATGTGCTCCGTAAAAGTTTTCATTACGTTACTATACAGAAAGACACAGGGTGGTAACATGTTTGTCTTTAGCACTTTTGTTACAAAACATTGAACAATTTTAAGTCGTATACGCACTTACCAACACGAACACAAATATCAAACATGAACATTTGGTTCATACGTTTAGACGTAAGTTGGAACGGCAGACACGAACATAGTTCAACCAACGACCAATAAGTCGTGCACAACCACCATGGTACTATCTCAATTGCACTTACAGAGATCAACTACCTCCGCTGACACTACACCGTCCCCCTGCCGAATTTAGTACGAACAATTTTTATTCGCAACGTTTCTAAAGGATCGCCACAATCATGTTCAACGGATACATTATACGGATACGGATTTACATTATTTGATGATCGATAGTTACGTAACAAATTTATGTTCTTATGTGCAAACCCTAACCAACAAAAACACACGTAATTATTTATTCAATAATACATCTGAATCACACAATTTCTAGTCAGTTATGCCCATCCAACTATACAAATAGGCATGAATTATACCCAAATTTAGGTCCATTTTGAATGCGTTGTTTTAGTTAGGCATCGCGAAGCTGACCCAAATACTATCTGGATTCGTGAATAATACGATTGGCGATATTATTTATTCAATTGGAGGACGAACGTGTATCATTACGGTGGAACGCGTTCGCGTTGCGGTATGAACATTAAGCTTTAATAATTTAGATGCGGAATTGAGTGATGGGTGGGTTGTATCGCATTTTGAGTTGTATTTAATATTTTTTATGTAGCAAAGCAAGCCTTTAGCAAGGGTTATAGCTGAGACATGGTCTATATCATAGTTTGATAGAAGGTATTATAAGCTGTGTTGTATATCGTGGGGTGACTTGAGAGGTATAGGTATCCGCGAAGGTTATATATACACGTCTTGCCGATTAGGATGCAAGGCGAAGCGTCGTCAATTAAAGAGGCAACGCAGCTTCTTCTCATTGTTGTCCCGAATGTCGAAGATTCCATGGCCGTGGCTATAAAGGCAAGAAAAGGTGAGTACGCTTTTAGTATGATACTAACTTTGCTTTGAAGGGTTTAAACTATACACGACGTCTGCGGTTCTGTGGTTCGAGTGTGGCACTGCAGATTACAAGGGTTCGATTCTCACAGGACACAAATATCTATGTGAAGAACATAATATTATGTATAAAAAAATTTATACAATGTAAACTATAAATAAAATTATAGTTTATTCATTGTCTAGTATTCATAGTAATTAACTAGATAGTGTTACTGGTATCGATTTTGAAAGCTGGTTTATCGATAACTATTTTCTTATTTGATTCTAGATTGACAACTAGCTGTTCACATAATAATATTTCCAATTCACTAAATGTGAATTTTTTTGGAAGCCTTTTAGAATCTGACTTCCAAAAAAATATTTAGATCAGTTTTTTTTACGCACAATGTAGGTAGGTACCTAATATTAGTTTTGCGATCAAATGACGATTGAATGGGTGCGGATGGAAATTGAATTTGTATCACGAAATTGTATACAACCTAATAGACTAACGTGAAATAATGAATAGTGACTTTTTTTGTTTAAATTTAATTATTATTACATTATTATTTAATTTTTGGTAATCTCGCTCTTTCAGGCCTATTTTTTATGCTTTAATTATGTACTTAAACTCTCGGTCATGGTTGTCATACGAACACTTATGATCTCATTAGTGGTAGTCAGAAGTTTAAAAATATTAACAACTAAGTCTATCCTTAGGATATCGGTATTGAATTTGGGTTGCAGATGTCTGATGACTTCATAATATAAAATAATGATATTTAGCCATATCTGGTTAGACTGGAAGTCCACCCCGTAGTTGGGAAAGGGCTCTGAGAATTAAGATGCTATTCTTAAACTTTTTAGAGTACATACATAACTCTAGCATGAATTTTTCTTCACTATGTTAGGTACTTAAATTATTTAAAACTTAGTAATAGAAATACTTAATTATTCATACTACAGATAATTTAAAATGTCTGAGATAAATGCTTTGATTTTAATTTATAATCGATAACAGCAGCTAAGGTCTTCTAAAGGAACTCGGAAATAGGCTTAGGGCATTACTGGGACAACTAAGGACTGCTAGATCATAGTTTAAATGATTAAGGGAGAGAATTTAAAGTTCCTGGCGTGGGCCGTACTGTACCTCCGCGACGTGCCTTGCAGGCGAAGATGGTACATTGGATCAGGATTGCTACAAAAAGGTTTCCATGTTGCGCGATAGATACCGCTACAAATCCACGATCATACTCCTCAGAAAACATTATATCAAACTTAAATAATAACCGGATTTCCCTAAAACAAACAGTATATTCACGAGCCATGCAAAAGGTTTGGATAAGCAAAACGTGCAAAACCCAACACATCAACTCGACTCGGTGCCAAGCTAGACAAATCGCCAAAACGTAGCGTCCAGTTTATTACAGCATTTTACTTATTCATCAGCTATGCAAATGAAAAGCAAATAAAGAGAGAAATGGCCATCCCATATAACGTACCTACGCGTTGGTTTTATCTCGAAAACGATCAAACATTACGATCCCATTTCACACGACTGTATTTCCATATGCGCTATAAATAATGCCGTTTTACCTTCCATTCAAATAAAAGGGGTAACGTGGAAGCTTTTTTCTGAAATTACTAGATGGGCTCCGTTTGTGTGGTACGGTTTTTTAAAGATCAATTATGAATATTCTAGAATCGTCTGTATGTGTTCGAACGATGTGATGAGCGTGTCTGAAGTTAGCCGATTGTACGGCAAACAGGTAAAAACGCTATAAATAATATGTGATTTTATGCAAAAATGTGTAAAATATTAAAGACAATGGTCAGAAATGCGAAACAACTACCTCAACTATCTTTATATCTAGTTTCATATTAAAACTAGTTGATCCAACAGACGTCTCGTCGCCCTAACATTTTAGTTTTTTGCTCGGCTCCTAAGAATCGCAGCGTGATGTTAAACATCCTAAAACTTCCTCAAGAATTGGGTTATCAAATGCAAAAAGAAATTCGTAAATCCGTTTTATGTTGTAAGCAAAGTCAAAGATAACTGTGTGTGTGTACAGTCAACAAAAGAGTTAAGTATACAAACGATAGCAAACGAAATATGCATTTTTATACAGATTTCGACATAAATAATAACGCGCCAATGGGTTAGATATGTAGCTGCTTACAATACCTACATTTTGACACTATTGTGTGATACATTATTAAACAATCTTTATCAATACACAGATTATTAATTAGCTGCCTGTATACCTAACTCTTTTGTTGACCGTACATAGGTATTTAACAAAATTTGATAAATTGAAAAAGGGAAAACTAAAATTTTCACAACCACGATAAAAAAAAACATGCAGGGTAGTTAATATTCTTTAACAATAAACTGCATGAAAGGTATTGAATAAATAAACATACGAATGAAATGCATATCCATTAAAAGTGAAAGACAAAAGTGTTCGAATATTAATAAGGCACGAATAAACTGAAAGTCATTACAACTGAAATTGCGACATTTCTGCTGCACAATAAAATAAAAGTGTGAATATTCTTCATGTGAAAATTAAGTCAACAAGAAACCGATCAACGGTTACAATCATAAATTATAATTATTATATACACTTTTTAACCATGGAAGTAGGCAGAAACTTTTTTTATACCACTTAGGTGGCCAACAAGCTTACGGCACCTCATGGTAAGCGGTTACCATAGCGTATAGACGCTTGCAACACCAGCGGTAATAGCCCGTGGCCGACCCTCTAAAAACTTTTTCACACCCTTCTTGACGAACCCCATATGCTATAGTCTCTAAAGAACACGCCCTTACGTACTTCTTTTGTTTCATCAACATTCATACATTATGTCATACACGTGCTAATTATTGTGAGTACTACGCACCTGACCTTTTTGAACAATCTTACCAATAAGGTACGGTACTTCTTTCTTTGGCGTCCCCTCCAGGCGCTTCCACTCACGTTCGCCTTATAAATCCCTTTTGTTAGTCGCCTTTCATCCAATATCTCTCAAACCATCTCAGAATAATATTATATTCTTCTCAATTGACAGTATCTCAAAATTATTAATCCGCCAAAAAAAATACCGTTTATTTATTTTCTTATCGCGAGTTCGAGAATATTTTTTCTTCTTTTATCAGAGGTTCTTTTTATCAAAAAATGTGTGATAAGGTCATGAAGTAGTTGCCTTTGCCAAGCTCTTACTTACTGTAATCTCTAATCTGTGGTTTTTAAAGCCTGTTAAGAATGTCATAATACGTCTAATGGCAATATCAAATAAGTTATTTTCAAAAAACAAGATGAAACATAGTACAGTCAGCAACGAAAGTCGCTGAACATAACAAAATTTAGAAAACATCACAGCTCCAAAACTTGTCCAGAGGTTTTTTCTATTAAGGTAACCTGAATATTGAATGGTCATCTATGCAATTATTTCGCATATCCTTCACAGGTCAGTAACTTCACACTTATTAAAAATCATATTGAAAATTGCAACATGTTCAGCGACTTTCGTTGCTGACTGTACTTAAATAAATAAAATCAATCAAATACAAAACTGATACTAACATACACCTAACTCAAAGAGACATCCATCACTTGGCCAAGTAGGTTTATCATAATAAAAAAAAGGAAAATAACAATGGAAAATTAAAATTTTGTCGAAATATCAGCAAGTCAACAATGTCAAGAATTAAAATCGATGCCAATCTGACATAATTATGACAGATTTTTGGCAGTTCAGAAAAAAGCAAAGGCATATCACCGTTCAACCATATTATAAACCTTAGACGTAATTAGGCACTTAGTACGTCTATATAGAGAGAGCTGCAAAGTCCAGAATAAATATGAAAATTATTGAATATCGGGAAATAAAAAATATGGATAATAATCCTAATTTTCGATCTAGTTTCAATTAAAATTATAATTTAATAAACCTTCTGACACTCGCAGTGTCTCCCACCTTTTTTTACTAAATTACACGAGGAATATTTCAATAAAATGTACAATGTAGGACGAGAACTGGATATTGGTAGGTCTTATTTGGAAAATTTGTTTTCTCTGTGTTTTCATGAATAGAGCAACAAATTAAAACATGGCCAACACGGCCCACCTGATGGTAAGCGGTTAACTTAGCCTATAGACGCTTGGAACACCAGGAGTATCACTTGCGCGTTGCCGACCCTGTATTGAGGAATAGTTGGGTTGGCGGTATAAGGGTCAAAGTCCCCACTGCCAACACAACGTTTCCTTGGAGCACTGACAACCTTGCTCACCGTAAGAAACACAACACAGCTCAAAGCAGTGTTATTTTACTTCGATTTTCTGCAAGGCGGAGGTACTTCCCCAGTCGGGCAGGAGTAGATATATTTACTGTTAACCCAAAAATGCAAAACTGTTTGCGCGTGTCAAAATATTCGCTGAGATATAAGTTCCTCTACCTTTATTTTGGTGTGGGGAAAATCATCATGCATGCATCGTCTACTACCTGGGCAGGTAAGAGGGTAAGTTGGATTCGTACTGATAAAAAACCGCACTTGCTTTCCTTAGCCCATGACGAACTATGGTACTTCCCACGGCCATGACGAGCTATGGTCCGGTACAACTACCCAACGACCATCAAAGTGCGAGATTTCATCTCACTTCTTGCTGGAAGGCACGCGTGCAAGAAAACTCACGCTTCGCCTAGAGGACTGACGTTTACCTAGCTTTTTACCCTAACCTTTTTACCCAGCTAGCTATGCTAACTTTTTGCCGCCTTCCACCAAAGCCTGGGTACGCAAAGGATTTCGCAGTCGAACGCATTAAGCCTCAGAGTTGTGAGTAGAATTTATAATAACGTAATTAATGACGGCCAAAACATCGACCCCAGCGCTCGTCCGACCTGCATGCAAAAACCCTTTAGATGGTCGAGCAACGTAATATTTATTACCCGAAGCAAGAAACGAAATTTCAGGCGTAAACAAGACTCGGATATCGAGTGCGGTTGAAATTTTCAACGGGTGGGCATCAGCTTGTTGGCAGGCCGGCCACAATACTGTTTAGGTGTAAATTGTTAATTAAGGCCCTCGCATTATGTTGTCGATTTTGTGATTTTGATGAGAACGAAATTTTCATTTTATTAGCAATAATGAGGCGCAGGTGTTTTTTGATTTTAGTGGTTGATAATGTGCCCATTTAGCGATGAATATTTTGCTACTTAGTAAAGGTATAGGTACAAAACTTAAATTGATCTAGTATTGTAAAAGTGATGTAAAAATATATAAACAGCAACTATTTTTTCTTATGACTGAATGAAATGAAAGAATGAGTTAATAAAACTAAGTTTTTGTGAGTTACAATAGCCTCTAAACATACCAGGATATATACATACCTGTGAACTGTGGGTGTAGGTACATAAAGTACACCTCTGCATGGTTGTTCGAGGAATACAGGGTTGATGGTATATAAGTTAATTGCTTACATGTGTGGGTATAAGTAGCTACCCTACCTAGATACCTACTATCTACAGATTGATCTTTATCGAACCACCTTCAGTCAATAAAAATACCTTCCATCCCTCTACCAACCCCCATAACATACGAAAATGCTGAAATAACTCCGCATTAAGATCCGCCCAAAAAAATTTAGGAAGGGATCCCATTATTCAAATGAACGCCTATTATTTTTCAAATAGCAATATCATCCCACTTATAGATGCGTTACAAAAGCCGTAGGCGTTTTTTTCCATAGCCATTGGCTTAAGCTTCATAATATTTGAACATGCAACAAAAATAGCCAGTTAGTTGCTTTAAAGCGACTGAGGCTGACTGCCCAGTTGTGCCGAACCAGAGCCTATCATCATGATCATATCATAAGATGGTAAAACTGCTGCTAAGTTCGTCTCGTACCTAAATCAACATTAAAAAAGGTTCTAAAACATTTCTAGGTTCCATTTAAAGGAAAAACAATAGAATTATTCTTACTAGAAGTCGTTATTAATTCAATGACGACCTATATTTTAAGAAAGCCGACATTTTGTAAGAACTTAAAAGCGTGGGTCAAGTACGAAGACAAGTCGAAAAACATAACGAAAACCGAAATAAAATCAATTGTTATGCTAAGTCTTTCTTGTTCATTAATTCTTAACAATAGATATAACAGGAAAATTCTTGTTTCTAAAGTTGAACTTTAGAAAAAGGCTTTTCGCATCAGAGACCACAGAGGTTGTGACCTAAGTATTTCTGTCTGTGTGTCTTGCCGTAGGTACATTTTCCATTCATCCCATAATATATGTTTGTGTTTAATAATTTGGCTTTCTTGTAAACCATAATTCCGCAAGATACCTACTTATTATATATATTATTTATATATGTATATATGGTTACTCATTTTATAAACACTACGACAGAAATGCATTACAACCAACATACTGTCCCACTGCTGGGCAGGGGTCTCTTGTCAGAATGAGGGGTTAGGCTATACCACGCTGGCCTAATGCGGTTTAGCAAACTTCACAAGCCGCGCCGTCGAGAAAGTCTCTCAGGCATGCAGGTTCCCGGTGTTTTCCTTCATCGTCTAAACGAGTAATATAATTATAATACGCACATCATTTCTAAAGTCAGAGTACCAGAGGCCTTAAATTCGAACACGAGACCTACAACTTTGCAAAATACCTACCTACTTAAAAAGCGAAACCACTCGGCCATTTATCTTACGATTGCTTTTTGGTACTGGGTTTCTGCTTAGAAATAATATAGACAAATTTCAACGGAATTGTGAAGAACTAAAGAATGAACGCTAACATCTAGTGGCATATTTAAAGTTATAAAAAATAATTATAACAGTAAGACAGTAGTACATGACCGTTGTGGTCAAGTTCAGGGCGAAAATTCGATCAACCATCCACTTATTTTAAGCTTTTAATTATTAATGGATTAGATAATTGTAGGATTATACGATAACCTCGACATAAATTTTTACGTCAAATCAAAAATACAAAAATTCAATACCTATAACAAATTTGCTAAAAAATGCACTTACCTTTAAAATCTTGATACTACTAGATTACCAAAATTATTTCAGCTCCTTCAGCAATTTCATTGATCTTGAAAGTTTTAAAGAGATCACACTAGCACTGCA
The DNA here is from genome assembly GCA_964056405.1 of Acronicta alni. Classification (NCBI taxonomy): domain Eukaryota; kingdom Metazoa; phylum Arthropoda; class Insecta; order Lepidoptera; family Noctuidae; genus Acronicta; species Acronicta alni. Next base: position 4,963,901 of record OZ043927.1, on the reverse strand, counting down.
CTAAAGTTTTGAATTTATTATTTACAATGCATGCCATCAACATAAACACGTTACTCCAACTAACCTAACATAACACACTTACAAATAACTTATCACTACACTAAACAGTCACAACTAAAATAATAAATTCAAACACTATTTTTTGAGAAGAATATCGTCAAAATTTGTATTTTTTGATGAAAATAATTGAAAACAGAGTCGCTTCTACGGGATTGTTGTCAAAACTGTCATTTGTTCGACGCCATGGATATGGCGCATGCGTATGGGGGTAGTTTTGTATTGCGCAAGTCGTGTCTCGATGGCTTTATGACATTGAGGTTTGAAACTCTTTGGTTATTTTATGAATTCTAACACTTGTGTGAATTTTAAATTATCTATGAACCTACCTAATTAAAGAGGTCAGTGACATATCAGGATTTACAGATTATATTTATTTATTATTAGAGAAACTCTGTGAGTTAGATTCCATTCTTATAAAAATAATGTTTTTTTGAAACTCTCAAAACCGGCAAAGTTATTATTTACCTAATACTACCCACTTACATAACTTTACTAATCTACTTTCTAAATAGATAACTACCTTTTCTTAACTATAATAAAATTGTACATATCGGTATGATATATATGAAATTCACCTTTTTTGAAATTCAATGAAGGAGGCATACTATGTAGGTAACTTATCACAAAACTTAGTGAAATATTTGATCAAAACAATCATGTTCAACTGTCTAAACTTAAATTAAATTCACGAAAAATTCTCCCCTTTAATGGCGAGAGACTGTCAAGATTACATTCTTAGGAGTTAAGCCTAATTAAGCTAGGACTTTTTTATTTTGCAGATCAGATAGGTAAATGAGTTTCTTATATTTTTTTCTAGTTTTTTAACATAAAAATGTATTAAAGCATTGATATTCTAATGATATGACTATAAATTGGCAAGCCATAGATCTCGAGTTCAAATCTAAGTCACTCACTTCTGATGTATTAGATGTATAATAATTAAAATTATCATACGGTGCTATCTGCCAACCTGGACTAGGCCAGCGTGGTTTCCCAGGTATGTACTATAGCAGGCGTTGCACAGGGGTTCTTGGGGTGGTTTATTAAGATGACAAAGTGCCCCCCTCCAAGTAGTGATGGTGGCCACCGGTGTGGTTTTAGTGGGTAAGAATCCCACACTCCCCGGTCTAACCCCCATAGATCGGTAGACTTATGAAAGTTTTTCCTAAAATTTAAACAATAAAATAGGCTAGGTGGTTGGCTATAGTCCTTTTCCTCTAACTCCGTGAAGACACCTGTTCTTCTGTGGAAAAGAAACACTACTGGACTCGCCCGACTTATATGCTGTCTAAAATTAATAATTTACTGCTGAATTTTATATTTTACGTTTTAGGTAAGTAGCGTTAGTTCTTGTCATGGTCGTGGTGACTTTCTCAGATCCCATGACCAATTTTACCATGACTATAGGGCATTTTTTTTTAATACCTATTTGGGACATTTTACACAGCACGATCTAGTTCCAAACAAAGCCAAGCTTGTACTATGGGTACTAGATAATAAATATATACTTCTTTATTGTAAATATAAAAATAGTTTATTTTTTCTCCACAATAATACTCTTAATCGTTACCTTATTTCTACGACATATAGTAGGTAAATAGTAAATATATACATATTAAACACCCAGATAAACACAAACACTTATGTTTATTACATGTTTACAAATACTTTTGTGTCTTTTGGGAATCGAACCAGGAAATCAGACACTCGAACCATTAGACAACAGACGTCGTCTTGAAGGCAACTGCGGTTTTTTAACTGCTCGGTGGCCCATTCTCTATGAGGATCTCCTGTACTAGATAGGTAGTGATTATAACTTTAATAAACTAGAAATTATATACCTACCATCACGTATGTATTCTCCAAAAGGGAAGGCAGTGGTGCACCAAGTTTGACGCCTCTGTAGTCCAGTGGTTCGAGTACCGGACTGCTGGTCACGAGGTCGTTGGTTCTACAGGACACAAATTTTTTAGTTTTTTTTTATAGTCCTTATTTGTTCGCGTTTTTTAATTAAGTTCCTTTATGTAGATAGATGTCAAGTTTAGGTAACACTGGGGCTTTCATATCCTTGCATATATCATGCTGATATATGCCCTTAAATATATGTATATGTATAAAAGAAAAAAAAGTATTTATGTAATATAAGATCTGCTTAGTTTCAGACTAGATGGTGATGTGTGAAATATCCAAATTAAAAAAAAATGGGCTATGTAATACCCACAGTTTGCCGGTATATTTAAGTCCCATGTAATAGGGGGCAAGCACAAATTTAAACTCCTACTTTAAGCTACTACTGAGAATTTTATAGATAAACCCAATACTTAAATAAACTGTTTGCTCGACCTGGGAATCGAACCCAGGGCTAGCAGCAGTTGTCAGCGTGAGCGCAGCAGTCGCATTTAAGACTAGGCGAATGAAGCAGTTCTACTATAAAAGTTTTTTTTTTTTTCAAAAATTATCCTACGTATTTGGTGATGTTGATGATGTTATTCTAACGAATGATTAAATGAATGAAACGAATGAACATAACTTCGGTGACTATAACATACAATTGAATAAAAATCGCTAATATTGAACCCCTAAAAATATCATAAACGTGAAGCGGAAGCGTATCGTGAGCCAAACGACTCAGTTTCTGTCATAAAAGGTGACACCAGCTAAACTACAATACGACCAACTTTGTGGACCAATATAAATAGACCATACCAGCAACCCTCACATACGCCTTAATCACCTGCGAATGTTTGTGTAAGGGGGACACGGGAGGTCAAAATACAGTGGTGGGATTTACTGGCAGGTTAGTTTTTTGTTTTTTTTTTTTGGAAAAAAAACACAGAGTACTAAACATACGCTATCAAGCCACGGTGGCGTGACTCCCTCGTGTGTTTTAAAGCTACATGCTCACATGCAAATATTGTAATGTAAGGCTGGGAATGCACTAAATTAGTTTGATTCTAAATACTTCAGCGGGAAACTTTAAACGTTCTTATTCCTGGAATCTCAATTGGTATGGGTACTTAATTACTGAGTATTTTTATCGTCTATTATTTTAAATGACCATAAATTGAGTACGAATAATTATGAGTAAAAACAGTACACATACTTTATAAAAAAATATTGTTATTATAATTATTTCAAGGGCAATGGAATAGCCTGCAGTAAATGCCACTAATAATATATTTTAATTATGAATTACCAGCTTCTGTCCATGACTTTGTCCACGTGAACTTTAACCGGAAAAAATCCTTATTAATCCAGGTTATGAACTATGGAAACTTTATAATAAGTATTAGTAAGATTTGCACATCCAATATTCTATCTAATCTATCCAATATTCAAGATCCTATCGCCATGACTATAGGGCAAGGGGAGGCAAGTGCGGTTTCTAGTCGGTACAAGTCCGACACTACTACCTTCCCAAGTGGCAGACGATCCAAGAGGATTTTCCGTACCTACTATAAAAAAAGGATTTGAACACTCATTGTTTTGTACAGAGCCCAGCACATCAAGTTACCCCAATTTGTCACATTTCTTTGATAGATTTTCAACTTTAAGACAAACGTAATAAGGTTAATGTTGAATTGGGAAAATTTGACAGTTTTGGATAGCTTGACTTGCTGATGTCTGTACCTCAGACCTTAGGTGAACTTATTTATTCCACCAAATTAAGTTGTGAGCTCAACTCGGGTGAAACACATTCCTATTTTTATTGAATTCCTCATTGCATAAATATACTAATTATTTTGACAATTAATGTGTAACTTTAGGCAGTGATTTAACTCAGCTTGACTGCAAGTGTCAAGCAAATTATTGCCTGTATAGTCTTGAGAAATGAAGAATTAGGCACAGATATAAATAATTTACTTTTATAACTGCTGACCATGTGGTTTCGGGGTCCATTCCCGGATCTGGACTAATATGGCTACCAAACTCCGAGCTTCTACTGAGAATTTGATAGAAAAATCAACTATCAATTGACTCAACATTGGAATCGAAACCCGGACCTCTAGTTTAGCAGTCGTGCTTGCGGTCAATAGAATAACGAGGCAGTAGCAGGCGAAGCCTCTAATCAATATTATCTAATCAGTTCAGTAAAAGTACACCGATGCACAAATATACGTAGAACACCTCACACCCTTCTGGGAATACATGCGTACTGATATGCTATGTTATTTTAAATATTAGTATCGATGGATGTCCCACAGTAGGATTTTCTCCTGTAGGTATCCTTTAGGGTACAAGTTACAGCGTGGACACTGGCTGGTTATAAGGATGTCGTAAAAAAGTTAAGTACATATAAAATCCATGCATTAAACATATTGTTGCTATAAGTACAAGGTATATAGTATTTTCTGTTATTTACTGTTGTGTTCTAAGACGGCTGACCTAACCAATCTTAGCCATAAGCGTTTTAGAACAGTTGTTACATATGATGACGATTCACATAATTGTAGATAATATCAGTAGCTACTCATAGTTCAATATATATGTATTTGTTTTTTTAAGTACAATCGAAAAACGATTTAGATAAACAGGCAGATAAAGACAGCTATGTTTACACTGCCTGTATACCTAACTCTTTTGTCGAATGTACCTAACGTAAGAGTCAGATATCACGTCCAACCATCTCGTTTCCTTCAATCAACGCCTGCATTTATTCACGAGAAGCAGCTGTCGGATCCTTTAACCCTCATTCTCGCTGATCCTACTCGACCTTGGTTTTCGCTTAAATCGCTTTTTTACCCTCGCCCCGTTCGGGCGAAGTGTATAGCATTCATTTGTTTAATAAAGAGACACTTTATTTGATCAATTGGCCCGATCTGTTGTTGCCGACATTTTGTGTTTACCCTTAACTAATGACGTTTGACTGTTGTTTTTTGGGTTTTGTAAGTGCTTTGTTTAATCGTTTATTTGTTTGCTTTTTAGGGTTGCCATCAAAGTTACAAAGTAGGCAATGGCTTAATAGTACAGCTTAGTAACAATGTAAAATCGTAATGACCCATTATTTTAACACATATTATTATGTAGATATTTATAATCGCAATTGGTCATTATGATTTTACATTGTTACTTGGATTATACATTGGGATTCATCTATCGTTATTCTGCTATCTTCAATAAAATTAGTATCAGTAAGTATCTGTTTATTATTATAGTACGGAAAACTCTCATGGATCCTCCGCCACCCGGGGACGCGGCAGAGTACGTCGGTTCTTGTACCGATCAAAAACCGTACTTTCCTTCACTTGCCCTATAGTCATGGACAAGGGATCCGTGAAATTCGCCACGACCATGACATGCTGTGGTTCAACACTCGCGGGACCCCATCAATTAGTGAGGCCTTACCCTACATCCTATCTGAAGTCTTCAACTCAACCTACTTATTTGTAGTAAGTTTTTAAATCAATAAATTATAGGTAGGTAGATATAGCGATTCTTAGCATAATAAGATTACCTATTATTATTTGCACTATTTATTGATCTAGTAGTTAGATTTTCTATGAATTTGTCAGGAACAGCTCAGATTATGAAAAAAATTGCGCCCGGTTATTGGCAATAGGCTCCATTATATTACATGGGATCTAACAGACTTCAGCGAACCTCTGCTTAACCTTTTGGAGAATACAGGCGTGATGATGGTATTTTAGTCCCTTTATTCAGTTTGCGAAAACAGTATCTCAGCAAAATGATAATTCGTCAACATTACATACCAAGTTTTATCTTAAACGACAGCATGTAACTTTGGAATTTAATGATCGATAAATCTAACTTCCATGTCAAGCAAAGGTATAAAATCTCGGCGCTGAAAATCGATAAAGTTGTCTTGACGATAAGATGGCATTTACTAGCTCTCAATAAAAGATGTGACAGATGAAAACGATAAAATTCGCCATCACATCGTTGGCGACAATCCCGCGCTCGTACCACTGAAATGATCATTATTAACTTCACCATTTTGAACCCAAAACTCGCTCCATGCACACTTATCATCATCAACATCAATACAGTCTCTCTGCTGGGCACGGGTCTCTTCTTAGAATGACTAGGTACTAGTCAGTAGGCTAAGTTGCTATCTTAAAGCGGGTTGGCAGACTTCACACAGCGTCAATAAAATCTCTCAGGCATGCAGGTTTCCTCATTATGCTTTTCTTCACCGTTAAGGCCAATTAAATTATGTAAGATGATTGGAAATTATTAAGCAATGTACATGTGGAGAGGCGAGGTGTATTGCCCCTCCATCTAAAGGGAGGATCCTCCAACCAGGCGGGTGTTTTGCCTGACGGGTCACGGCCCGACGGTTGAAGTCGGGCGGTTGTATATATGTAACTTTTGTTGCGAATGTTGCTTGCGCGATTCAGGACTTCATAGTTCTATATAGCGTGGTAGATGTCACTACATACATAATAGGTTTGAATCTTCATAGTTTAGTCCGTCGCTACACTGTGATGATCTTCTTACTAACATCTAACTCCCGTTAGGCAACCTTGACATTTATTCTAAATTCTGGTTCTGTCTCACGAGAGATTTTCTGAGGGGAGACTTAAAAAGAACTCTTGCTTTGACTGCCTAGGTCTTCTGCACATTTTAAAAATAGGTTTTATCCTAGGTTAGGGGGGAATACTGTAATCATTCCCACAACCATCAATTTTTTTAACCATTGACGTCCTTAAAAAAATATTAATCACTACATAGTATAAAACAAAGTCGCTTCCCACTGTCTGTTTGTCCCTATGTTATCCCCTTAGAGACTACGCAACGGATTTTGATGCGGTTTGTTTTAATAGATAGAGTGATTCAAGAGGAAGGTTTATAAATGTATAATACATGTATGTTCTTAGTACATTGCACCCGTGCGAAGCGGGGGTGGGTCGCTAGTAAAGATATAAATTCTAATGCCAAGTATAATAAAAAATATATACATAAAACTAATTTATTACTAACCCAATTTCATAATTTTGTTTTTATTCTAATAAAAATATAATAAAAAGCTCGCCATTTCCTCGTTGAAAAATATCGATCAGCTCATTTTTTAAAAATGATCAAATTTGGCCGCAAAAGACGATCAATAGGGAAATCCGCACTTTAAAGCAATCACAAAATAAATGAAAGAAAAAACTTTAGTCTCAACACAAGAAAAAAGAAACAAAATACCTATAATACCTACTCTAATAATAGGTACGTCATTAAGCGATGTCAGATGTTTAGTAATGCAACAATTGATTAACCTTTCAAATGCCACAGACATGTACAATTAGGCCCAAACGCAAGCCTGACGCCAGCAATATGAAAGGACGCTTGTAAAACGTCTACTATTCCTAAGTAATCGTAGCCAGGCAGACTGTTTCTTTGACCTCTAACAAGTACTTGTATTAACGTTGTCAGACTAGGTCATCATGTCACTCATCTGTACATAAGATGCAGTGTAGTGTTGTAACTACAATAGATTAACCTATTCTTGCTGCAGACACGTGTATGTACTGTCAACAAAAGACTGAGGTATACACCGAGTGAAGAACATTAATTATGGATTGCATTATAAATAACTAGCTAACTCCCATGGTTTCACACTTATCTCAAAGGTATTTTATATTCTTTTGACGACGTCTGAGGTCTAGTGGTTCGCGTGTCGGACTGCTGACCACGAGGTCTTGGGTTCGATTCCCACAGAACACAAATATTTATGTGGTGAACATAAGTGTTTGTATTTGTCTGGGTGTTTCTTATTTATTATAAGTATGTATTTACAAAAAAGTATATAAGTATTATATCCATTGTCTAGTACCCATAGGACAAGCTCTGCTTAGTTTTAGTCCAATCTATTCATATAACAAAATACATCAAAATTGGTTCAACAGTTTAAACAGTAAAAAAAGATGTTAAAACAGCGTGATTTTCGGATATTTAATAAGTATGGAAGTACAGTTTATCCGCCAAAGGGTTTGGAATGTAGGCAACTAAAACACCTGTGATTTAACATAATAAATATTGATACATTATTAGTATTACACTTTTTTTATTTGCTTTACAATGATTACATTACTATATAACATAATATATTCGCCAAACATAAAGGTTTAACGGCGAGAAGCGCTCTTATTTCTAATACATATTCCTTACATTAATTTAACAAAGCAAACAAGTGTTAAATAACAGTTTAGATGCAAAATATGATATATTAAGCATTATTTTACAATATATATAAAAAAAACAGGTGGCGTTCGTTGTCTCTATACCTAACTTTTACGTCGTCTGTACCTCTTCAGATGCAAATCTTGGCGCCATCGACATAAAAGGACGGACTTCAATCAAGTTTTTGCACGAAATAATTATCTACTTACATATACAATGTACTAGAAAGATGCCATTGCTTTATACTGTTTTTTGTGGATTAGTTTTTTGTTAATTTGCATTGTCAAATGTGATTTTATTTGTTGGTATTTCGATGTGTCGACGAGATAAGATTTAATAAGCAGATAGCAGATATTCAAACCACGGTTTTTATTTGTTCCGCTTAGCGGTCTAGAGCCTCATCCCTAAAGATAATTTGAGAGATCTTCTTTGATTTAAGAGTTTGCTCTTGCTGCTGGAGAAATCGTCACTGTTCTCTATCCTCTGCTTTCAATTTAATCTCTTGATACGTCTCGATTACTATTTTTGATTAATATTTTAGAAATAATAGCGACCCGCCCTCAGTTCGCACGGGTGCAATGTACTAATAACATACATGTATTGTACATATAAACCTTCGTCTTAAATAGTGATTCAAGTAATTTTAAACGGATTTTGATCTTGCGTAGTTTTAAAGATTTAAGCATTCATAGGGACCGACAGCTGGAAGCGACTTTATTTTTTAATATGTAGTGATTATGGTCGATCTCTTATTCAACATCATCAATCCATATACCTGTCCCACTGCTGGGCACGGGTCTCCCCTCACAGAATGACGGATTAGGCTATAGTCCACCGCGCTGGCCTAGTGCGGGTTGGCAGACTTCACACGCCGTCAAGAAAATCTCTAAGCCATGCAAGTTTCCTCACGATGTTTTCCTTCACCGTTTAAGCGAGTGATAAATTAATATGGACATGATTTCGAAAAGTCAGAGGTGCCTTGGTTTAGAACTCGAGACCTAGCAGTCCAATAGTCATACAACTAGGCTATCACTGCGATCTCTTATTACCTAGACTAAAATCACACCCTGCTCCCAATGACTGAAATCCTAGGATTTGGATTGAAGCCCAAATCCATGTCTTAGTCCTGGCTGAAATGTCTCGGTTCACCGACGATGGAACTCGATACACAATATGAGTCCTAAGCCAACATTATAGTGGACGAAAAAATCCACATCACAGGCAGGCGTGATCTGATGCCACGCTATGCTTTGCTAAAATCCTGGTTCTTATCCTACCTGAGGTCGAATTTTTTTTGTCTTAATAGTATCTCTATGTTATTTCTTATGTACAGACCGCCAGCAGGTCAAGCTATCCAAAACTGTAAAATTTTCCCAATTGAACATGAATTTTATTACTTTCTAAAGTTGAAAATCTATCAAAGAAATTTGACAGATTGGGGTAGCTTGATATGCTGGCCTTTGTACAACAAGTTATATCAAACAAGTACGAGATATGTAAAGGCCTATAGTCAAGTAAAATTCTCAATGAAAAAAGAAAGAATATGTTTGCGGACACATTTCACAATAATTAATATAATAATAATAATCACTACAATTACCGCCAATCGCGTTGCATATTTACCATTAATATTCGCCTTTGATATTAATGTCGACATTTGGGTATTGAAATTAGTTTTGCAAAAGCTTGTTGCAAATCATGTAAGTATAAAGCTGTATGGGCCTTCAGACGTCTCCCTTTCACATGCAATTTAACAAAGAAAATATTGGTAACTACATCCTGAATTCGGGGACAATGCTGGGAAAACATATCTCGTCCATTATTTTTTTATCGGACCTTAGTTGTTGGTTCGACATTCACAACTAAGCCGGGCAAGGATCCTCCAGCTGGTACCAATTTACAGATTAAGCAACCGCAGTTCAGGAGAACCCGATCGCCCGACTCGCCTTGCTAACAGGCTAAGATTAATAAACGCACCACGAAATAATTATGTCGTTGTTTGTCTCGTGTCCAAACTATTACTGAAGACGGGACAATTAAGTGACAAAATTATGTCACGGCATGCTTGCTAACCCTCTTTATTTCTTTTCGGAGAGCGGAAAATCCTCATAGATCATTTACCGCTTGGAATGGGTGCCAGAAGGGAATGTCGCACTCGTACCGACAAAAAATCTCACTTCATCATCCGCCCGCAGTTAATAAGCTCTTGAAGATCGGAAATCTGCATTATAGTGTTCCCCTGGAGATTCAGTCTTGCTGAGAACCTATTGACTCGATTAAATTTTTAGGACCGGCATGATCTAATAGTGACCATTGAACTGCCTAGTCAAAGGTCTTGAGCTCCAGTCAAAAGCATGCACCTCTGACTTTTCGAAATCACTTAAATTATCACTCGCTTAAAAGAAAAAATCATCGTGAGGAAACCTGCCGGAAACATTTCCACGACGGTGTGTGTAGTCTAATCCATCTCATTATGAGAGAAGACCAGTGTCCAGCAGTAAGATAGTATGGGTTGATGATGATGAACTAATATTGCGTGATACATTAGAAGTCTTGCAAAGAAACTTTTATAATAGCATTAGAAATCTCCGATGTAGAAGCATCAAAACAATACTCGCATCAACATCGCTTGTTCCACTTTCATATCTTGCCATCGTTCTATTGTTTCAGTTGGGATACTTGCGTGGCACTAACTTATTCTGTAATTGTGGTACAATGGGAGATATGGCCTATAGGCTGCCCCGACATCTACAAACAAAATAGCCGCTACAGAAAATGCCGTGCACATTAATACTGCGGAATACTGGGCCAATCTAGTTTCATTTTTTTTCATCAAATGTCATTTCTTTTAATCTTCCTATGTAAACACTGTCCACACTGACCTCTTTATAACAGTGACTGTCCCACTTCTTCTTTCTTTCTCTATGGCATTTGATGCCGATGTCGACAATTCTGCCAATGTCAAAGTGGATAGGAAAAACGTGTGTATGGGAAAGGAAAAAAAAGGAGGGAAGAAAAGGAAATATTTAAAGTAGGTAATGAAAGGACGTAATTTATATTAAGGAATTGTTGACGGGATTATAACCCTGAAATGAAAACAAAATCAAAATGCATGCAATGCAAAACACCGTATTGCACACAAAACAAGTTATACGAGATGATTACAATTTGATGTTATTGCTAGTAATAAACTTCATCAACGCCCCGAAAAGTTAGAGGAGGAATATGTTAATAAAGAATGAGAGTTAATAGGGATAGGGATCTTCAATTTTGGGAGGTAGCTATATAAATCAAGAGAAGGATTATTCTTGGAGCAATTAAAGAAGATGTGTTCCAAGGTACCTATATCAAACCCACACTCACATAGAGACGAATCCCGAACTCGAATTTTATGGACTGTCCCACTTATACAGGTGGTTGTGGTAGCTACCACTAATGTCATCTGTCAGCTGTCAGTGTCAACTACCACTAATGGCGGGAAAAGCTGGCAGAGACGGTAAAGCCTAACCTACATAAGGTACTTGGTAGTGAGATATTGAGTAAAGTGCTACTATTTACTTACCAGGCATACAATACATAATACCCTGTAAGGTTGTGAAGAAAGGGTAGTGCAGTTTTTAGTCAGTACGAGTCCCACATATTCTGGTACCTCACGATTTTCCCTACTGAAAAAAAAACATACTTAACACAGGATCAACGGCATACTACATTCCCTTTCTATTTGCCGTCGATACCTACTACAAGAAGAAGGAGATATATCTTGCTATACAAAAAGATGACTTGTTGATTTTAACTTTCTACTTTGCACTCACCTCTAACCTTTGACTCCGTGCGCCTACTTACAACGTTGAAATATTAATTAATAAATTATAAATGCTTATTAGCAGTTTGTTGACTGAGAGAAGCCTGTTATTTATAATTACTTAACTTCCCACTAACTATTGTTTAGATTTCATCATGCAAGTTACAACAATTTATTGTAGGTACAGTCACCAAAAGTGTTCGATATACAGGCAGCTAATTAAACATCTATGTTTTGAAAAAGATAATAATAAATAAATAATAAATATTTTTGGTCAATTTTACACAGTACCATCTAGTCCCAAACTAAGCAAAGCTTGTACTATGGGTACTAGACAATGGATATAATACGTATGTAATTTTTTTTGTAAATACATACTTAGAATACACAAGAAACACCCAGACCAACACAAACACTTATAAATATTCATCACGTAAATATTTGTGTCCTGTCGGAATCGAACCCACGACTTCGTGATCAGCAGTCCGACATTTGGACCACTAGACCACAGACGTCGTCGACCACAGATGGTGTAATAATGTATGACGCAATATTTGTTAAAACGTAGGTATAACAAAGAGTAGTAGTTGACACTGACAGCTGACAGATGACATTAGTGGTAGCTACCACAACCACCTGTATAAGTGGGACAGTCCGTAAAATTCGGGTTCGGGATTCGTCTCTATGTGAGTGTGGGTTTGATATGGTATGGTACCTTGGAACCATCTTCTTTAATTGCTCCCAGCTACACGAAGACCCTTTGGCGCGTAGGTAATTTTTTATATCACAATCTTAGTCCACATTTGAAAAAAAGGCGTTAACTGGAAAGTTTTCCGGGAGTTTCGAAAATTGGTAATCTTATAGATGTTGTGTGCTCTTTCCAAATTTAAACTTTGCCACCTCGTATCTTTGCCAATCCCGGTCCCATATTTGAAAAATGGAGCCTAATAGCAGTTTTTTGACAATATCTCCATTCCGACTCACTTTACGTTGAACACAATTAAAGTAGAGAAAATTTCCTACAGTTTATATACAGACGCCAGCCTGCAGGTCAAGCTATCTAAAACTGTCAAATTTTCCCAATTGAAAGTGAACCTTATTACCTCGTATTAAAGTGCTGGCCTCTGTACTAATATTTAATTTAAATCAATAATTTTGGTGTACGAGCGCCGCAATGTGTATCTGTGTAAATATGAAGATTTCATTCGCTATCTGTATACCTTACTCTTTTGTTGACTTTACGTAGTTATTAACCAGGGTCTCATTTATATTGCGAATCCAAAAGTTTTGTTGCGAAAATGACCTTAATGATTATTGTTAAATATTATATTATTTATGTCTTAGTGTAAGACTCGAACGAATATAAAACATAACATAAAATAACACCTGTAAGCTCCGAAGGGTTAGGCAGAATTGTAGGTACTAAAGTAAATGCACACATTGCCGGTATATTTAGGTCCCATGTAAAAAAACGTCCAAACTCCGAGCTGCTACTATTCCAATAACATTTAGCTCGACCTGGGAATCGATCCTAGGACCTCAAGCATACAAATCGCGCCTACGACCACTAGGCTAATAAAGCAATTACACACATCCATTAAAATGAGATTAAATCAGTTCACTAATATTTTTTTTAATGTTTTTACTGCTATGTTGCAACACTTTAATAATTAAAGTAATAGAAAATATGCGCAGGAGTGTTGCATGTGTGAACATAGACTGAACATGAATTATTCATGTTCAGTCTATGTTCAGTAGTTTGGTATTATCCTCCTAAACTACTCTATACATATACCGTATGTTTGAGACTGAGCGAATTTTCTGAGTAGACTTTTCAAACTGAAGGTCGTGTTTATCAAAAACCATTACTTATGTAGCTAAACCCATAAAAAAACAAACCACTCATTCAAAGGTCAAATTATAATATTCCATATTTGTTACTATTCTGAGCTAAGCAAATACGGAATCATTCAATAAATTACATAAGTTATAACAGTTTAATAATGTAATTATTTAATATTTAAACATTTTAATAAAATTTATTTAGTATAGGTACATATTCATAGTAGTTTATTACAATTTGGCATACCTTTGCCTAACTTTTCGAAGAATACAAGCGTGATATAATAGATGAATTGTTGAAATTTCATCATTGAAATGTTCTCTGGTATGTTTCATCATCATCATCAACCCATATACTGTCCCACTGCTGGGCACGGGTCTCCTCTCATATTGAGAGGGATTAGGCTAAAATCCACCACGCTGGCCTAGTGCGGGTTGGCAGACTTCGCAAACCGTCGAGAAAAATCTGTAAGGTATCCAGGTTTCCTCACGATGTATTCCATCACCGTTTAAGCGAGTGATAATTAATCATTAATACGCACATGAATTCGAAAAGTCAGAGGTGCGTGCCTTGGGTTCGAACTCGAGACCTTTGACTTGTCAGTCCAATGGTAATACCACTAGGCTATCACTGCTCTGGTATGTTTAGGTCCAATTTAATATAGGGGGCGAGCCTATTACTATTGACCACTAATTTCTTCGAAAAACCTAATAACACTGCTTGTGATTGGATTTCGTCATGAGTGAGAATTCATGACGAATTGAGATCCAAGTGAGAGTGAAGAAAGAGAAGCGAGAAGAACTGAGAAGTTCTTCACTCGCAAAATCATTCTTTCGGTACCGTTTCACCGAGCGCTCCTGACTTGTGCCCGCAACTGTAAAAGTACTATCAACAAGATACTATATAATTGGATTCTGCTAAGTGTACTATCTCTTCGGCTCATCGGAACCAACAAATAACTTAATATACGTAAATATATTCTAGTTTGTAGATATTTCACGTGTTACATTGCTCCGTATCACTGCATGCATTGCATTAGGCAGCCCTACTATGAAATTAAATTTAAGGAGTCTTCCGTTCGAGTTCAGTTTTTAGAAATCAAAATATTGATTTCTACAGAAAAGAGGTTTCTTTAAAGACTGTATGCTATAGTAACCTCTTTTCTGGAATGATCGGGTTATATTGATAATTATTATTAAACCCGACGTTTTGGATCCTTTACAGCGTCCATGGTCAAGTGTGGAGTCTACCCGTGACCACGGACGTGTAGTTTTATTTCCATTGATATCGATAGATTAAAATGCCTTGAACAAATATAACTAGTACCTTAGGTCATCATAGACAATATAAATAAGTTGAAGGTTTTGAGAGGAACCAATATTAAATATGTCGTTTAATAATACGTACCAGAATTAATTATGCAGGTATAATATGTGTAAAGTTGTGTGTTTACCGGACTAAACTCTACATAAGACATGTATTAATTATCCTTAGTAATTTGAATTATTAAGTATTTCTCATAATTTTAACACAAAAGTTTTGCCAAGGTTAAAAATATGAATTCAAATTAATAATTTGAATTGACTTCGGCAAGTTATTTATAAATATCGTCAATAAAATATAAGATCAAATAATGAATTGACGCACATTCCGTTTTAGATTGTATTTTTTATAAAAAAAATATTTTATATTCCTTAAATTAACTTCTACCATAATTGTAAGTTGTTAATTCAAAGTACGATTTTGAATTAAAATAATTGTTAAATACATTTTGTCGTGGTTAAATAGTTCTGTAATTTTCATTTTATCAAAAATGCGAGAGGATTATGTCAATCGAAAACTGGTCTATTATTTTTTAGGGCCCAAGCATATGTTGCATATATGCTGCGACATAATTTTGTCATTTCATTGTCTCGTGGTCGGAAATAATTTCGGTGCGAGTTAAGCGACGACGTACATATTAATTCGTGGCCTGCATGTTAGGTGCGTGCGCCGGGCGTCCCTTTTCCCTGTCATTGTAGTTACAAGACGCTTTAAGAACGATTTTGACGTGGTGTCATCCCATACTGGGCATATTAAACTTAGAAAATGAGGTCTCAAGATATGATATAGGCGTGTATTGTATAGGTTGCGATTGTGGCTTATCACCAGGCAGCCCGTACCTTTACTTGTTTGTTATTTAATTACAATAAAAAAAGAAACGTTCTGGAATTAGGAGGAGGTACTCATTTTTTACAGGACCGCAAAGGCAAAAATCGAGCGCGGGCAAGATTTGAACCTGCGTCTTCTGGTTAGGTACATCAGACACTATGACTACTAAGCCACCGCGATACCTACCCGCCTTGTCGAATTTTGCCTTGACATTTTGAATTTACGTCTTTGTGGTGACGTCAGTAACACCTATTAAAAAGCAAGTTTTTTGCTCCTCAACCGGCACGACTTACTTTACCGTTAGTTCAATGACATGGCGGGTAGGACTCGGGGTGGCTTAGTGGTCCTAACCAGAAGACGCAGGTTCGAATCCTGCCCGCATTCGATTTTTTTCTTTGCTTAATAACTTTAAAATCTTAGCATGGAAAATGCCAAAAAATAAAAAAAGGTAGGGCCGTTATTGTTCTCATATCAAACTCACTCGTATTAACCACTTCCAGTAGTAACGTGCACGTCACAGATCTATATCGCGCGCGGCACGCTCCCAGGTGTATCCAGTAATAAGGATGCAGATACACGACACGACAACTGTGAAATTGCTTGATCGTGATGTATGCTGCGACATTTGCTGCGACAAGTGTGTATCCAAACATGTTTGCCGAGTTCAAAGAGGTTGATCTTTGGTGTTGGTCATAGTACCTACCTAAGATATTACTGTAGTAGGTACTGTAAGAGTTTGGCACAATAAGTCTTTAACGTTCACGTTCCGGTCAGTTAAAATGTGGCGAACAAAAAAGTAAGTAGAGACATAATATGTCTAAAAAAAATATTATAGATAGTTGTCATAATTAAGAATTTCTTCGGCTTAATTGCCACAAAAAAAAAAGAATTTCTTGTGGAATCACAATACAAGTTAATTGCGCTTTTAATTAAAATACGCTTCCGAAGTATTAGTAACCCGGGTACCACAGTACACACGTAATGTAGTACAATAATGTCTTGCTTGATGATATGCCATCATGCTAGTATTTTCCGGAGGGTAGGGCAGCGGTGTACTAATGTAACCCATATCCTTGTGTTATTGGTTCCATGTAATAGGTAGCTCCAGGATTGATTTGACAGATTGAGAATTTCGTACATAAAATTCACACTGCCTGAACTGCTGGATATCAAATTTAGAACTTTAGGCTCAGTAGCCCTTGCCACAAGACCAATAAGGTAAATAATCAAAAATCTTGTAATGTATATCTATAATCTCAAATCAATCCATTCAACTAGGATACATTATACAGTTTTTTTTAAACCACTAATGTGGCAAACAAGTTTACGACCCACCTGATGGTAAGCGCTTACCATAGCCTATAGACGATTGCTACACCAGGGGTATCACTTGTGCGTATATAACAAGTATTGATGTGACAGTTATGTATTTTTGTCTGTTATTTTTTCACGCCAAACAGATTTTGATCAGTTTGGCAAGCATGCTGAGGACAAGCTAGCCTTAGCCTTTTTAAATTTACTAAAATCCTTACATATTGGAAGCAATCTTATTGTATTTTTTTGGCATTTTCCATGCTAAGATTTTAAAGTTATTTAGCGAAGGAAAAATTCGACCGCGGGCAGGATTCGAATCTGCGTCTTCTGGTTAGGTACACCAGACGCTATGACCGCTAAGCCACCGCGAGTCCCACCCGCCATGACGAATTTTGCCTTCACATTCATATTGGAAGCAGTCGCGTCTATCTGCCTGTCTGTTTGAACGCGATAAAGTCAGTCAAAAACTTTCACTACCATTTGGATAATTTCCTCCGGGAGGTTTTAATAAGTACAGCAGGTCAAGCTATCCAAAACTGTCAAACTTTCCTAATTGAAAATGAACCTTATCGTGTTGTATTAAAGTTCAAAAATCTAATCAAGAAAATTGACAGATTGTGGTAGCTTGATGTGCTGGTCTCTTTACATGCATTTTATTAGTACATTACGCTAGTAAAAAAAAATAGTAAATTTACTTTTGATTTGATTTTGCTAGCGAAACCGCGGGCAAAAGCTATAAACAAATAGATTCGTTCCTAATCCCTTTAACGTTTACATTTCCTTCAGAGAAAGAGGAAATATATTGATGGGTTGGAAATAAATTTTCGTTTACATACGTTCTCCGTCTGTGGCGCGAGCGGAAATTAATTTCCGGTAGTAAAATTGTTTTGCTAAACCTATTGTTTTATAGATGTTTAGATTTGCTGGAAATGGAGATTTCTTATATTTAATTCTCGTTATCATCATGAGCAATTGATTACATACTAATGATAACCACGTCATAGTCAATAACGGCCGTACAACATTCACTAGCCTGTTCAGTTCTTAGATGTAAAACAAGGGACTAAATAAATCTATAAATTCACCGATGGTTTTACAAATCTGTACATACCTACAAATTACCTGACTGGCTGACATCAGTCACTCAACTATAAATAATCATTAAAGCTTTCGAAGCAACTATAATAATCTTTAAAGCTTTCGAAGCAACTATAATCATTAAAGCTTTCGAAGCAACTATAAATATTAAAGGTTTCGAAGCAACTACAATAATCATTAAAGCTTTCGAAGCAATTGTAGTCATTAAATATTTTAAAGCAACTATAATCATTAAAGCTTTCGAAGGAGACTCTCATAAATAACCTGTTGTAAATAATGGTACGACGTATCACCAGCAACAGGCGTGTATGAAACATTAACAAAAACACAGCCTGCCGAGACAATACCAAAACATACACTAGGTACCCATCAGTGCATATTTCATCGCCCACGCTACATGCATCCCCATTTCATACGTATTTGGCGCAAACGCCAAATTCGATAAGTCGGACGCTTTGAGTGCCCCTCGAAATGCAGTTAATCGAATTACGCTCGGCGCTCGGCGGTTTTGCGATGGCTAAATGAGTTTTCATCTATTGTCAATAATTTTATAGAGCATTCATTAGAGTTTATTGATTTATTGTACTTTTAAGTGTGATCAACTCGGCCTAAATATCTCTTGGGAGCTACAAAACATAAACCATCATAACAATATGACTCAATCTTCATTGTTATCATCAATTATCGTCATAATTCCGTACTACGAGCTGCTACTGCGATTCGTTGCAGACATTATTAATTTTTATTATTTATTACTGCCTCGTTAGTCTAGTGGTCCTAAGCGCGACTGCTACATAAGAGCTCTTGTGTTCAATACCCTGGTCGAGCAAAGTGTTAATGGGTTTTTTCTGAAATTCTCAATAGCAGCTTGGAGTTTGGAGCTCGGTTAATGGCAATAGGCGAAACTGTGTACATTGGTAGAGCTCTGAAAAACCCTTCGGGGAATAGGGGTGTTGTTATGTATGATGGTATTTATTAGCACACACATACATCTTTCCTAACAGGAGGTCCGTAATTCGATAAAGTAGTTTATTTAGTAAACCCTTAGTCCGCCACGGAGTCTATAGACGTCAAATTAAAACTTGCTCACGACTCATCGTGAGCATATCAAAAATACCATATTTTATAGTGCTTGGCGTAGAGAACACAGATTTTCGTTATTGACGTGGCGGTCAAAAGTTTAAGTAAGGTAAATAGTATCTACGGAGAATATCGCCCACACTTGTCCGTAAGACCTACTACTTGCAATTACTGAGCAAATAGTTTTTAACATTTCAAAAAATCTGTACTAAGGTGTTATTGAAATATTTAAAATCTAAACACTACCTACTCATGTTCCGAGTCTTTTCCAATTATGTTGGGTTCGGCTTTCAGTCTAACTAGATGCGGCTGAATATCAGTATTTTAGACGAAACGACTGCCATCAGACCTCCGCAACTCAATATCTGGGTAATACCGTAAATCAAAACACTACTACTACAAAAATAATCATAACGTACAACCGCAAATGCGCCAAAATGTCAATACCAGAGCTTCAAACAACGAGCCTTCATCTATTGAGCAGTGAAATTAATTACATCACTCATTGCTAATGAAGCCTGTTGGTTTCGAGACAATATTTACCCACACGCCCCCTCCCCCTTTAGCCCGTGAACGCCAGGATCAGCCTTTGTTCTGGTTTCAGTGAAGTTATTATGAATCTGGAGTGTTTGTTCGCTTATTATGTTTGTGTATCGATATTTATTATGGTAATGCATGCGTCTGGCAGACAGGAGCTTTGTATAAGGATCATTGGTATATGAATGAATATAATTCCCGCAAATTTTGTATTTTGACATTGCATTTTTTGTTGTAAGCAATGTCTAGCAAAGATTTATATCGCTAGATTTTCCCTCACCGTACTTTATACCGCTCGAAAAAGCGTCCATACAGATGAGTGAATGCACACATTATAGAGAACGACAGTATATTCAGTATGAGTGAACGAGATGATAACAGATTCGATACTTCCGTTGTCAACCAGTTTGTTTACGGAAACGTGACCATTATTTGACGCGGTAGGGCGATCAAAAGCATCTAGCGATTTAAATCTTTGGTACCTAGTGATATAACCATTGGACTGCCAAGTCAAAGTTTTTGACTTTGAATCCACGGCACGCACCTCTGACTTTTCGAAATCATGTGCGTATAAATAATTATCACTCGTTTATACCGTGAAGGAAAACATGGTGAGACAGAAACCTTTCACTTTGCAGTCCAATGGTCATGTTACTAGGCAATCACTGCTTACAACACAAATACACATACATAATATGATATGACTGGACTACTTCGTTAGCCTAGTGGTATTAAGCGCGACTGCTCGCTTGAATATCCTGGATACGATTCTATGACGGTGTACTAATTATACACTTACAGTTCGTCGGTGTGTTTAAGTTTCATGTAATAGAGAGCAAGCCTATTGCCATTAACCGGTTACATATCCAAACTCCGAGCTGCTACAGAGAATAACATGAAAAAACCCTAAAACAGTTTGATCGACCTTGGACTCGAACCCAGGACCTTGAGCGTAGCAGTCGCGCTATCCACCATCAGACTGCTGAGGAGGCATGAAATCTAATTAGGTATAATATAATTTATATTTATTACTACTGTTGACCCCAAGTCAGAATAAACAAATGAATTCTCAAGAATGACCCGTTGACATTTGATGAGTTCAACTAATAGAGAATATCCCACCGTAATGTAACACTTAGTATGAAATTGCTTAAATTACAATATTGCTTACATAAAATTACTATATCGTAGACATAGTCTTAAGTGATGTCGTAATGTTAAGGAAAATATTGAATTAAAATAAGTAGATACTTAACATGGAATCATTACGTACCAAATTGCAATACCAATATAAGCATTTCTATTGTATAATCTTCTTTCTGCAAGTCTGCTCCCAACTACATTTGGGTCGGCTTCCAGTCTAACCAGATGCGGCTGAATATCAGTATTTTACACGAAGCGACTGCCATCAGACCTCCGCCACCCAATATCTGGGTAATACCGATACGGCTTTACGTGCTCTCCAAAGCACGGAGTGGTCTCGATGTGTTAAGAAAGGTCACCCATCCATAGACCGACCTCAGCTAGCGCAGCTTAACCTTCAAATCCTTTAATTAGCTTAGTATTGATTAATATGACGACGTCTGTGCTCTAGTGGTTCGAGTGTCGGACTGGGTTCGATTCCCACAGGACACAAATATTCGTGTAGTTAAAACATAAGTGTTTGTGTTTGCGTGGGTATTATAAGTATGTATTTACAACAAAAAAAAGTACATAAGTATTATATCCATTGTTTTGTACTCATAGTACAAGCTCTGCTTAGTTTGGGACTAGATGGTGTTGTGTAAAATTGTCCAAGAATATTTAAAAAAATATATCCTTTATAAAATATTTTGACGACACGTTTGTCGTGGTGGCAATCAGTTTCTACGCTACACTTGTCGCGGGTTCGACCCCCGCACGGAACATTTGTATGATATGTAGGTAGAACTGGCTCAATGTCATGAGCGTAGTAGTCTTATGTGCCACTGCTACGTTTGAGGTCCTAGGTTCGAGCAGTTATTAGTTATTAGGCTTTTCAACGAAATGCTCAGTAGCAGCTCGGAGTTTGAATTTGTGCCCAGTATACCCCCATTACGTGGGACTTAAACAGACCGGCAAACTGTGGGTGTACAGAGGTCAGCGCATCAAGCTACCACATTTCTTTGATTGGTTTTCAACTTTATTGCAAATTAGATAAGGTTCATATTCAATTGGGAAAATGTTACAGTTTTGAATATCTTAACCTGCTGGCGTCTGTGCCTACATTACGTTAATACAGGAGAAAATACTAGGTTCTTTCTTTCTGCAATTTTAAATTTTAGGGCATAGATAATTTCAAAGTTCCTAAGCTGCTTTTGGCTCTTTCTTCCAAGGTCACACCAGATATCAGTCCAGGCTGGATTTTCAATGCGGCAATGAATCTCTGAGTGACTATTTATTTATGGTTAATGTACAAGAGTGTACAAAGGTGACGAGACTTAATGAATACTAGACGATCTTTGGGTGGAACAGAGATAATCACGGTAATTGTACTAGAATGGTTGAAGTACGAGGTATAGATCCAAAGACTATAAAATTACATATTCCATGAATATATGTGTGTTTATATTTATATTGATTACAAAATACATAGGTATCTAGTATTTGAGCACGAATATGGTTGGATATAAGGGAATAGGGAGACCAATAAAAGATCTATAAGCTCTATAAGAGAGATGATGTGGCTACATGACTGATGCATGCGTGCTGTCGGCTGGGACTAGTCTACTCAAAGCCGCTGTAGCGCTTTCTTATAAAGACCATTTCAGATATTGCCCTACACTCACATGTTTGCTCATCCTATGACTGGACTTTATGAGAGACTATGATTTTTTTCTTCAGTAGTCGTCAGTTAGGAAATGCCGGAGCTAGCTTTAAAAATATGTAAGTAAAACATGGACTTGTAAAAGAATCTAGTGTTTAAACATCTAACAACATTTATTTGTAACTTAAAAGGTCTTTTAATATTCAAATTCTTTATTTAAACTAATATTATAAAGAGGTAAAGTGTGTGAGGTTGTATGGGGTAATATCTGGATCTACTGAAACGATTTACCAGTAGAAATCCACATTATTTGGGAGGCTATTTTTATGTGTAACTAGCATATATTTATGTGTAACTACTTTATGTATAAATACTCTGCCCACGACTTCGTCCACGTGGAAAAGTTACTTTTAATATTATCGTTGTAATTTCGCTAATTAACTCAAAATCGTTATAAAATATAGCCTATATATTATTCAGATGTATAAATTATTATACTGGAAAGTTTCATCAAAATTCGTTCAGTAGTTTTAGCGTGAAAGATTAACAAGCATCCATCCATCCATCCATCCTCACGAACTTTCACATTATATCTACATAATATAAGTAAGTAAGTATACATGTTGCACCCATGCCAAGCCGGGGCGGGTATGGGTGCAACAGTTGTGACATAAAACCACATAAGTAAAACCACAAGCAAAACCTAGTAATATAATTTATATATATACCTATACACTTTACATGATTAATATACAGGTTGTTACAAAACTACCCGTAAAGCTGAGAGGAGGTTAAATGGGGCCTTATAACGAGTCCATTCACAATATTTAAGAACCGTAGTAACGCTGTATAGTATACCCCAAAAAAAGGAAAACAACAACATTTATGAATGAAAAATAGAAAAACTATTAAAGTAGACAAAAATAGGTACGTAGGCCTTTCTGTTAAATAAACTGAGGCCATACCAAAACGTGTTAAAGCGATTATTTTTAGGTTGTGAGAAAGGGATGGCGATATTTAATTTATAGAGCGACATCCCTCTCTCTCAATCGGAAAACGATCGCAATAATAGGATAGCCACAGGTTCCCTGACATGACAGCTGACAAAATTTTTGGATTTGATAATTAATTATATTTTTACGGGGTATTTTGTAACACGTTTTATATTTAGTATTCTAAGAGCCGCTAGAGATTATTCATAGTCAGATTACCATATCAGATGTCGAAACACCGGCTGGCTGATAATCTATTGAATGATCTGTTTACGACACGACACTCGTAAGCTTACATTACGTCATTGGTAGGTAGCTATTGTTACAATACCATACCACAAAAGCTTTATTTATTTATGTATTTATACTTTCTGTACAAAAAAAGCGTACAAAGGTGGTCTTAGTGCCATTGGCCATTTTCCACCAGACAACCTTTGGGTGATGCAGAGACGAACAAGGTAGATAAACTAATAAAATATGAGCAAAAGGTAAGATGCAAAGACTGATTGCAAATAGCTATAAATGTACAATATACTTACTTAAAATAAATAATACATACATTATAACACATACTACACATATAACATACTATATATAATTATATTATGTATTGTAAGTATAATTATATTAAAATAAAATAGAATATTCTTTATAGTACACCATAAACAAATCCGAAGTACATGTACATTAATGATAGATTGGTACAGTGGCCAGCACATTAAGCTACCACAATCTGTCAAATTTCTTTGATTGATTTTCAACTTTAAAACAAAGTTATAAGGTTCATATTCAGTTGGGAAAATTTGTCAGTTTTGGATAGCTTGACTTGCTGGCGTCTGTACATACAAATATAATAAATCCTTTGTTATACCTACTGTCTGTACAGTCTTATAGCTATAAGCGATCTCTTACCGACAACCTTTGGATGTATCAAAAGAAACGGAGAGGCGACAATTAGGTAGTCTAGCGTACATAAAAATGTAACAGATACTGAAAACAACAATGTATCTACTTATCTCTTATATTGTACAAATGGAATACACATACAGTATACTGGGTTACTGGTAATATGTCGGCAATCCGTTAAGGGGGTGTAGGAGAGATCATTTGCAACCAAATGACCCGCAATGACCCCTGTGCAAATGTCAACCATTTTCAAGTAATTTGAAATTTTATATGTTTTGAAGAAATCTGCGGTATAAAACTTTGAAAATGTATAAAACAAAAACCGATGCACGAGCTTTTTTTTACTGTTCCTATCTGGTTGCTTACAATTTAATACATAGTAATCAACTATAAAATACAATTATCTTCAATAGTTTTTAAATCAGAGCTACTAATTGTTACTATTTTCGTAATTTTGACCAGATTTTTTGACTCAACTGGCCGATTTCTTCAAAAACACACAGAAGAACTTTATCGGCCAAATATTTCAAAAACATGTCCAACTTCTCAGTATTCAAAAAGATTCCCACTCTGGAAGTTCTAATCTATTTCCGTAGGTACTAATTTTCATAAAAATCGGTTCAGTGGTATAACCGTGAAAGCGTAACAGACAGACAGACAGACGGACAGACGTGGAAAGCTGCTGGTTCAATGCATAACTTCGTTTACAGATGTAAGGTTTATAATATATCTGGAAATTGATTACGAAAAAACAACTGAATAGTAGGTTCGCCCCCTATTACATGAAACCTAAACATACTGGTACAAGCAGTGATAGCCTAGTGGTATGACCGTTGGACTGGCAAGTCGAAGGTCTCGAGTTCGACCCAAGGCACGCACCTCTGACTTTTCGAATTCATGTATGTATTAATAATTAATTATCACTCGCTTAAACGGTGAAGGAAAACATCGTGAAGAAACCTATATACCTTAAAGATTTTTCTCAACGGTTTGTGAAGTCTGCCAACCCGCACTAGGCCAGCGTGGTGGACTAATCCCTCTCAATATGAGAAGAGACCCGTGCCCAGCAGTGGGACAATAAATGGGTCGATGATGAAACATACTGGTGAACTGTGGGGGTACAAAGCTACACCTCTGCCTAACTCTCCGGGGAATACATTAGACACAAAATAGCCATCCTTCCCCATGATACAATCATGATGTATTCTATTCATTGGTTAAGCATCAATAGGTACCTAATAGACAAACCGATAAACAAATAGATTTACTTTTGCATTTAAAATATTGCTTAATGTGGATTTTAGACCAATTCTATATTATCAAATTATGTTAATGTTAATCTGTTGACTGCAATAAAGGTGGTGAATATTTCTTAAGTTTTAAATATATTCTAGAACCTTCGATCAAGGAAACTCTTTCACGAGGTTAAAAGGTCACGTATAGGCACAATATGGTCACTGACAGTTTACGTAATAATTTGTATGTACTTACATATGCCAAGTGTCTACTTCACTATTTTGAAGAAACTAAACGGAACTTAACACTATGAAAATATTTTCTGTTTTAAAGCCTCCCCTGGAATAACGACTGATAAGTTATAAGTTTACGATTACCTAGGAAGACCTAGGAATCGAACCCAGGAACTAAAGCGCCACGCTTTAGTTCCTGGTTTAGGTCGAGCAAAGCGTTATTAATATTACATATACACCATTGAGGTTAACACCATACTTTTCGAAAACTTTTATTTTTTTATGGTAAGTGGTAACCGTAGCCTGTGGACGCTTGTAATACTCGCGCGTTACCAATGTAAAACTCTTTTCACTCCCTTTTTGAAGAAGCCCTAGCTATACTGTCTTGGAAATACTTTCCTTTTATTTACATTTTATCATTGACCCGAAAAGAAGAAGTTACTTTAGCTCTGTTTATTTGCAAATATAAAGGAAGTACCTTTACACTTTTGTATATAACTTTTTGTTAATCGTGTCCATAAGTAAATGGCTAACATGACTCTTTCTTCAAAAGACCATTTCAGAAGTTGCCCTACATTATTTGACTCACTTATTTGTTACTATAATTATGTCTGGACTTTAAAAGAGACTATGATTCTCTGAGTATGTTTCAGCGTTTTTTCTCAGAGGTCGTCAGTTAGGAAATTCCGGAGCCAATGAAATGGAACGGAAGTCAATGTTATTTAAATATATTTTTTTTAAATAATATATAAAACATTGACTTGTAAAAAGATCTATTTACAACATAAATATCATTTATCATTTAAATAAATAAATATTATCCATAAATTTCGTCTCAACTTTTTTGTATAATTATATTCGTTCCGAAAACAAAAACATCTGCAATACAATGTTAATGAACCAATTTATTTTATTATTATTTTTGTTGCAGAAGATTAGAATTAATAAAACCGTGAGGACATTTAATACAACTCGCTTTTACTTGATGAGGGTATAGCGTGACTTGGTACAGTTATCGCCGTGTGTAACATGCATAACATTTAAGTAGGTAAGTATAAAATAGTGGAGTAAGTCATTTGATGCGGCTATGCTTTGGGGTCGAGGTCAAACTATAAGATGTTAGCACAGTGCCCGAGCGATCAGCTTGCTAAAATTGTCACGATATTTATATTGTCTGTGAGAAACAATTTTAAATTATTGTTTGCAGATTTTTGCACGAAACAAAATCCCTATTTATAATGTGGCGAATTTCGCGGAACCCCATGGCCATGACTAAAGGCAGGTGAAGGTAAGTGCGGTTTTTAGTTGGTACGAGGCCGACATACTCCGCAACCTCCCCGGGTGGCGGAGGACCCATGACGATTTACCGTACTATAAAAAAATTTAAAAAGTTTTCGCATGGAACAAAATGTTTATAATTGGGCAAGTTATTGCACGAAACTAATATTTATAATTTCGTAGGTTTTTGCACGGAACCAATATTTATAACGGAGCAGGAAAAAATATTTATTTTTTTATAGATTTTTGCACGGAAAAAACATTATTGTTTCGCAGACTTTTGCACGGAATCCATATTTTAGTGGGTAGAATATATTTTGCAAGGAATAAAATGTAAGCCATACCTAGTGTGTCTGCTATATTGTTGTTTCAGGTTTGTGAGATTCGAAATTCTCCCACGATAGTTGAATAAACGTTTCTTAATACTGGAATTTCAAAACTATCCATAACAATATCAGTGACTGCTTTATTAGTCTAACAGTCGAAGCGCATTTTTATTCCGATTCCTAGGTCGAAAACACTGTCAATGGCTTTATCTATGAGAGTTTTAGTAGCAGCTTGGAGTTTGAATTTGTGTCCAGATAATGGCAGCAGGCTCGCCCCCTATTAGGTATAGACGTCAGCAGGTCAAGCAACCCAATACTGTCAAATTTTCCAACTTGAATTTATGAACCTTATAATTTTGTTTATGTAACTTAAGTTGAAAATCTATCAAATAAATTTGACAGATTGAGGTAGCTTTATGTGCTGGCCTCTGTACATACTTTTTTTTTATTGACGGTGTTGGAAATGCTTTATGTGTGTGTCGGACTCCGCTCTGGAAAGAGCGATCTACCGACTAAAACCAACCTCGGCGTTTCGCGTCACCACTTTAGTGCCGGGACTGAGTACGGAAGCGCTGTAGCAATCGTCCACACCCGGCAGACGCAGCAGTGTCGGGCGCTCATGTGGCCCCCTACAACCTCTGTACATACGTAGCCATAACCTTTTGCGGAATACAGACGGGATGTTATGTTAAATACGCACATAAAAATACAGCGAAATTGAGTCACTTCATGTCTTTTTCTATGAAACCTGTTAAAAAAAGTGATTTAATGACATGGATGGTGGTCTAGTGTATCTAGTAGGTCCGATTCTTACAGAACACCAAGATCTATATTTAATGAACATAAGTTTCATGTTTGTCTAGGTATTTCTTATGTATTACAAAAGTATTTAAGTATCATATAACTATATCTATACTCCGTTTGGTTAGGTACTTAACTAAAGGTAAACAAATCATAAAAAAGGTTATTTTATATGGCCATTTTTCATTTCGAAATAAAACGTAACCAATAAAAATTATAAATAATTTAAAATCACATTTTCCTTTTATATACCATCATATATAACTACTTTGTTTAAATGGTAAGTATTCAGTGTTAAGCTTGCGAACAATTAATTAAATCAAAATTTACTATTATGTCATAAAGTATTGCAATGTGCCTACTAAAAAGAACCCAAAAAGACAGGTATTCTAAACATTTTTCTACGTTTGATAACTCGAAAAAATTTAAGTATTTATTTATTTATTAACCAACATTATACTTACAGATTACATTACACATACAAGTTATTGGTCAATTATAATACTGATACAATCCAATTCAATAAATTATAATTATTATGGATTATAAAATCAGGAAATAAGAAATTATTGAAATTGTGCCAGGTGTGGCAATAGATTCTAGTTATGGAGTAGCAGTACTCAGGAATCTCAGTTCTGTGCTCGCAAAGGCATCAAGTGAGTCATAATAAACCAATACATATTATTAATGTGGTTACCCACATTAACACGTAAGTGCTAGGTACAACGGACTGGTTTTAAGGGTTACGGTACAGGATCGATAATAGAGGATGCTGACGAGGATGAAGTGTATGCCTCATAGGCAGTGGAATATTAAAGGAAATGTACCTACTGCAATAACGCGGAATTGAAATGGGTACCACGAATGAAGTGGATAAAATATTTAACAAGCGTTATCTACATTTCTACTGACTTCCAAGCTGTGGTAGGCAACCATACCTAGGACGAATGGTGTTAAAATTAAAAAGTAGTACCTACTGCGAGGAAGCGCAGCAAAATATATAACCGATATTACACTTAGTACACGCTATTCGTGACAGTTTGTGTTTACTTTACTTTCGTTCGTTTTTGTGTTTCTTTTGCCGTAAATTGTGTTTATTGTTTATTGTTCTGTTTGTTCGTTGTTCTTCATCTGATTCAGATTAAAACTTATAAAGTCAATTAAAAGGTATATTCATTTCACTCCCGATTCATAAGATACCATTGTGACAAAAGGTTGATCAGCCCTGAACGCCGCGATTTTTATTGTTTACCTTTAGTTAAGTACCTAACCAAATGGAGTATAGTAACCATTTTACAAGCTCTGCTTAGTTTGAGACCAAATAGTGCTGTTTAAAATGTTACAAATATTTATTTTTATAATTTTACATTATTTAAAGTGTGATTAAAATTTCAACATCTAATCTATTTCGGACGTACACAAAGCCATAATATACGTCTCAGAGGCGTACACATATAAAAGCCCCTATTTTAGGTATATTATTTAATTATTATTTTTATTATATATATATTATATTATATATAAACTAAAAATAAAACAACACTGTTATTAATTATAACTATAATCACAGTTATTTATAACAACAAAAAACAATAAGCATAAATTGGAACAATAACAATTAACTTCTTCAAAATCAACTAAAACATATATTATTTTTTTAGAATATCATTTTTTTTACGTTAATTATTTATTCTTTGAGCAAACATTATAACTAATCAGACTTTAACAGTTGACCAAATATGTCAATTCTTCCCTCGGAGAGTACGACCACGAACACGATAAATCCGCTCCGAGTTGGTAGGTGGTAAAACACGGCCTGCGCCAGATGATGGACCAGCTTCTGCAACAAGGGTTGGGTCGGTTTCTTCAGAGGGTCCAGATTCTTGTAAAGACGAGACGTACTCAGACACTTCATTATTTTCGTCCTCGCTTTGAACGTCGTCGATAATCTGGTCATCCTCAAATTCGGAATCTGAATCTTCCTGAGAAGGATTGTTTTCCTCGTTCAAAATTGCAAAAATATCGTCTTCATCTACTATATTAGACCGTGACATATTTATACCTGAAACAACGCTGACAAAAGATATAAAATATACGAAAAACAAACAAAAGTAAAATAACTCAATTTTAGTTAAAAGTTACATAAAGCCTAAACATACGTCTCGCAGGCGTGCAACACTTCGATAAATCAAAAATGGCGGGACTTACCTTAACGATACGGGCACCGTCCTCTAGCTCCCGTCGGCCACTGAGGTAACAGAAGAGCACGACGCGCTAGCTTCAACCGTTAGAAATAGACAAGCGATATTCGAATGCGTGTACGCCTCGCAGGCGTAGATTAGGCTTATAGGGTTAAGGAAGAAAAGGAAAAATAAAATAATAAATTTACTGTACAACGGAAATATTTGTTTATTTCACAAAAAATACATACGTATTGAGACTAGATGTAACAAAGGTGTCAGAGTAGAGATGGTTTCTTAGTTATAGATTAACGTTTAAAAATTAACTTAAAACCTACGGGTTAAGATCTCGGTATCGGCTGAGGGTGCGTGGGCTTTGTTGTATTCAATAGACTTGAGGATGTACTCAGGGATGGGTTGAGTAGGAGGGGCAGTGGGAAGATGGGCACCCTGGAACAAAACAAGACTGTATTAAAACAACTTCATTGACTTTCAGTGTAAAATAATACAAAATGTTTAATGGTAATAATTTTGCCAAAGCAGTGATGGTCTAGTAGGTAATATAAACATAGGGCTGCCAAGTCATAGATCCGAGATCAAAATCGAATCCAAGGTACGCCTGTACTTGTCTTTTATCAATATCACTCTTAAACGGTAAACATTGTGAAGAAAGCGGCATGCCTCAGAGATTTTCTCGACTGAAGTCTGCCGTGCCGATGTAGTAAGAATTAACTGGGCATCGGTCTTAATGTAGGTATGCTCCAAGGCCCGTAGCCACGCGAAACGCCAAGGTTGGTTTTAGTCGGTAGATCGCTCTTTTGAGAGCTAAGTCCGACACACCCCACCGCTCTTCCCGGAGCGGTGGGTAGTGCATAAAGCATTTCCAACACCAACAAAAAAATGGATGCTCCAAAGCACAGAGGAATCATGTTTGCTAAGGATGACTGAAAAGTGGGCCTGCGTTATTAGTCTACTGGTCGTGAGCGCAACTACTATGCTAGTCGTCCTGAGTTCGATTCCCAGGTTTCCCAGGTTCGATTTCTTTTTGGAACCGTGCAACTAGTTTTGACTTATCAAAAGTGTCATAATGGTCTAATTGAAATAAAATGTTTTACTTTGACAGGTCAAACAAAGTCTTCGGGTTTTTCTATGAAATTCTCTGTAGAAAGTTTGAATTTGTGCCCAATGGCAGTAGACGGCTACTCTACACACATGGTACATGATACTAAACGAACGAAATGCGAACTGTTGGTGTATATGTATTAGTACCTCTGTTTAACCCTTCGTTCGTCTTCGTTCGTTTTAAATGATTCCTTTTTTTGCTTTCGGAGAATACAGGCGAAATGTTATATTAAGAAAAGGCTTGTATGTTTACCTCTGGGTGGTATCCGTTCTCGTCAGCAGTATACCGGGTTTCGATTTTAGAACCGTCGGGGGCGGTGTACTGGTCAACACCTTCGACGACGATAGCTGCGTTCTCCTTAATTCAAACAACATAATAATTAAAGACAGAAATAACAAAGCCAAATAGTAGGTGATAACAATAATATATACATATTTTGATTAAGAGAGTGATTAGAATAACTGATGAGAAAATATGGGATGCTCAGGCAGGATTTAGAGATGTACGGACCAGACCTTCTCCTTAAGATGCATAGCCGAAAAATATCTGGCAAAGCATAAAAAAGTTTATTGTGCTTTCATTGACTTGGAGAAGGCCTATGATAGTGTGTGGAGGGAAAAATTGTGGTCGACACTATCTATGTATGGAGTGGACGGAAACTTGGTGCAGGCTCTGAGATCCCTGTATAAGGATTCCAGTGCTTATGTCAGGTTAAATGGGGCCTACACGGAATGGTTTGGCATTTCTAGAGGTGTCAGACAGGGATGTGTAGCGTCGCCTTGGCTGTTCAACCTATACATGGATAGTTGTCTGACAGATTTGAAAGAAAATGATTGTGGACTAAGAAGAAGAATGAATGAGCTACCTGTGAAATGCCTTCTCTATGCTGATGATCAAGTTTTACTTGCATCGTCGGCAGAAGAGTTGCAAGACATGGTAACAGTAATGAATGGAGCATGTAAGTTGAAGGGATTGAAAATAAATGTAAGTAAGACGAAAGTTATGGTTTTTGAAAGAGATGAAGATGTATGTGTGTGCGATATAAAGATTGAAGGTAAGAGTATAGAGCAAGTGAATGAATTTGTTTATTTGGGAAGTATGTTTACAAGGGATGGTAAGATTGATGCGGGAAATAAAGTGAATGGTGCTATACATGCGGTTGTGGCAAACCAGTCGGTGTCAAAAAAGGCACGGATGGCTATCCACAACGGTGTGTTGGTACCTACACTTATGTATGGAAGTGAAAGTTGGGTATCGCAGAAGAAACATGAAAGTAGAATAAATGCTGTAGAAATGCGTTCCCTGCGAAGTATGTGCGTTGTAACTCGGAATGACAGATTGAGAAATAGTGTGATAAGAGAACGTTGCGGCTTAAAAGACGATGTAGTGACGAGAATTGAGAAGAATATGCTGAGATGGTTTGGGCATGTCGAGAGAATGGATGAAAGGCGACTAACAAAAAGGATTTATATGGCGAATTTCAGTGGAACCGCCGAGAGGGGACGCCCTAGAAAAACTTATACCGACCTTATTGGTGAGGTTCTTCAAAAAGGTCAGGTGCGTAGTACTCGCAACCGGCGTGTATGTATGACAAGATGTATGAATTTGGTCGAAGCGAAAGAAGTATGCAAGAATCGTAGCAAGTGGCGTTCTTTAGTTTCTGCCTACCCCTATGGGAAAAAGGCGTGAGTGTATGTATGTATGTATGTATGTATGTATGTATGAAGGATTTGATGAAATTGACAAAAAATCATACGGTTCGTCTGGACGCCAGCAACACAAGAAGTATCACTAGCGCATGGTCATCTTGAGGTCTCATTTGTTAAGTATCATATACTCAGTAATTTCGCTCAAACCGGAACACAATAATACTAGCACATTGTTGCATAGTTGCAGAATATTTGAATTTTATTGATATAATCGGTTATAGTATTAGTTACATTGAGCTAACGAGTAGTTTTGTGAATTAGCGAATCTGGCAAATATTATGAATGGACAACTTATTTATTTATTTAACCAGAACTTACAAAATCATGACAGGCAAACCTAATGCGATATTGTAGCTAACTAAATCTAAAATTACATGCTCGTAGATAGTAAATCTTACAAAAAATATTATATTCCACGATTGCAAATTATGAAAAGGGCTCTTATTGTGAATTCCCTCAAAACACAAATAAATAGGTCTAGCTCCTCCGTGAAAATGTTAAGAATGCGGAGCGCCCGCGTGAGCGGTGCTTGGTTCACCAGCCTCGTACGGCCGTGTGGCACTGCCAGCAGTGGCGGTGGCCGCCGCCACATATATTTATCCGGAATACATAAACCTATCCGCCTTAATATTTCCATATTATATACTTTTCCCCGAAGAACTTTGAAGACATATGTAACAAGCGCTAATTCTCTTCTAACCCTAAGCTCATTGTATCCCACCATGCCCAGAATGAATAAAGTAGGATACTTATTAGGGAAGAACGGGTATACTCCATATTATATATGGATTATATAGGGTATACTTAGATTGCACCTCTGGGAGATCGCTTGAATAACTGGTTTACGATAATAATTTGGTTTGACTGCATGTTTGGCATAGTGGTTAATGTCCTCGCCACTAATGTTTCGCTGAGTGTCGTGGGTTCCATTCCGACCCAAAGCAAGTTATTAAGTAAGTTTTTAAAAGATATCAAAATATTTTATGTAAGTATACAGGGTGTTACAAAACTACCTGTAAAACCGAAAGGAGGTTAAATGGGGCCTTATAACGAGTCCATTCACAATATTTAAGAACCATAGTAACGCTGTATACCATACTCCAAAAAAAGTAAAACAACAACATTTATGAATGAAAAATAGAAAAACTATTAAAGTAGACAATTATTAGGTAAAATAGGTACGTAGGCATTTCTGTTTAATAATCGGGTTCCCTGACATGACAGCTGACAAAATTTTTGGCTTTGATAATTAATTATATTTTTACGGGGTATTTTGTAACATGTTGTATATAAAATTTACATATTTGTATATAATTGCTATTAGAATAAGTCAGAACTACTCAAGTATATATGAGAGCTGCAATCTTTATAACACCGTAGGTATTAATTCATCCGTAATAAAAGTCGTATCGAAGCTGAAGTTGAAATAAGGTACAAAGGCCAGCACATCAAGCTACCACAATCTGTCAAATTTCTTTGATTGATTTTCAACTTAATACAAAAAAATATGATTTACAAACCGGATTAATACCAAACTGGACTTTTGAAATGACATTTAAGTAACAGTAGAATCTGATGATCTTGCGTACAACATAATTATGTTAATATATTTATGTATATTAGACCTTGGTATTTGAAGTAAGGTCAACATATTAATGCAATAGAAGAATAATCAATTCTGATAATCAGTATATTTAGATGATATTGTAATTGATGATTAAATTGTTTCGAAATATAGCTACCTATTTACCTATATTATATTTATACCACTTGAATAAAAGAATAAAAACAAAAAATAAGAAAATAAGCATATTTTACGTTCATAATAAAGTAACAGAAATTGGTGAAGTGGTTGATTACTGTACGTATGTAGGTACAATTAATGGAAATAATAAAAACTGGAATACGTAGCTGAGTGTTTAAACTATTTTTATAGTTTTTTAAGATGAAAATAAAAAATATTTAAAACGAATTATTACGAAACTTTGTAATTTTTTTTTTTTCACCTAAAGGTCGTATCAACTCCAGAGTGAACTGAGGTACCAAAAATTATATAAACTATCGATTATTGGAATATAAACATGATGCCACAAAAATCGGGCTTATAACGCATCCAAAACGGCTTTTTCTGTCAATAGGTACCCAATGTCCTTAACCAAGGTCTAATCTATCTCTGTAACAAATTTCATTCAAATCGGTTCAGTGGCTTAGGCGTGAAAGCGTAACAGACAGACATACAAAGTTACTTTCGAAATTATAACATTAATATACAATATATATTAAGTATTGACTTTTAAACCTATTTCTATTTGTTGACCACCTTTTCTTTGTTGGAATATTATAATAGGTGTATTTTGTCACAATGATTTCGATTAAATCTTAATAAATATCATTTTAAAATGTAACAATGACAATAATTTCGTAATGTAATCATTAGGTACTATCATCACATTGAGCTTAGTGCATGTAAAAATTTGTTCATTTGGTCGACGGGCTAATTCAGAGTTGTAAAAATATTGTAGGCAGCAAAGCTTTAAAGTCGAGGCGTTCATATCCATAGACAGCAAAACGGAACTACAAAGGATGTCACCAAAATTTGCCCAAATGATGTACCTACTGAGGGTACAGTTATTGGAAAAAATACCCTGTATTATACATATTTTTTATGCTCACTAAGGGATGAGAAAATATAACTTTAAATTTGAAAAAACGCACGCCATTTTAACGCAGCAGTATCAGTTTCATAGTGTTTTTATAGTAAAAACTGTCAAATTTCTGCTGTCAGTGTCAGTTTTCGTCAATGTCAAACACACGCCATTTTGGCACAATAATATCAGTTTCATAGTGATTCCATAGTAAAAACTGTCAACTTGACAGCTGTCATGTACCTCAGGTACAAATTTGGGCCTAGTTGTATGGACGTTTGATGACCTCCTTTTTGTGACATGCTAATGGCACAGGTGGGCCACCACCGGTGGGTTTATTGGTGATCTCTGAGTCCTCCTCGGTGTGCCATGAATAACCTTCCGCCTTTCCCTTACAAGAGACAGAGGACCACCAATCCATAAAGATATTTAAACGAAAAAGAAGGAGGCGGTAGAGACATGCGCTCGCAAACGTCTTCAACACCGTGTGTTCTTCAGTATAATTTTCTATTGCCTCACCGGTAACATTAGGGTTAAAAAAACAAAACAAAGATGCTTACGCGGCCTGCGTTAGTAAGGAATCCGGTTGCGGTGCCGCTAATGCCGTTGCTGGTTTCAAATCGGTATTTGAAGTTGTCTGCGGCGACGTCAACCGCCTGATTCTTAATCACAGCGTCAGCCTCAGAGCCGTGCGCGATGTGGGAAACATCAGCGGCTGCAACGGCCACTACGGCGAGAAGGGCAATGAAGGATTTCTGAAAAAAAAAGAAACAGATAATTAATGATAATTATGGAACAAGCATGGATTTATTTCACAATTTTCTTTTTATAAAAATCTAATAATAATTATAGAGTAATTTTGAAATTTTAAAAAATTGAAATCCGTATTCTCTATTAATGCGGACGATAACACAAATACTTCACCAACGATTGTTCTTATAAGCCACGAATTTTACAAGTAAGAAATACCACGTGAACGGTCACATGGGTGCCGCTCTCAAATACCAGTGTATGATGCAATTTAATCTTACTCACCATCTTGTGTGTCAAAGTTAACAGACGATGTGTAACTGTGATTATAAAATAAACGAGCCGCCGTTATATACTCGATCCTCTTCCTTCGTATATGGTTCTAAGCAGCGGCATTTGCATTATTTAGCAACAAAGAAGCTCTGATCGTCCAAATGATTTGTTGGTTTACAAGGTGAACGCGATTCGGTGATTTTTCTGCGGTCGATATCCGCGTTTGATATTTTTTTCCATTAGAATTCGTTTAGAACGGAACATGACATTTACAGTGATAATGTGTGATTGAGTTGATTTAATTTTTAAACAAAGACAAAACTATTTTAGGTAGCTGAAGAATATATAAAAAAAATTTATAGTTAACCTAATATTCTTATTACATGCATACATCACACCTGAATTTTCCGAAGTGTTAGGCAGAGGTGGTCCGAAGTACACAGTTCCATGTAATAGGGGGCGAGCCTATCGCCCTTAATAGCGCACAAATCGAAACTCCAAACTGCTGAGAGTCCTGAATAATCAATATTGAATAACTTAGAACTTAGAGCACTAAGGTGGGATTTTGAGGAAAACCCACCGGATTGGGTTTAAACGAGATCATCGTGGGGATTTGCGGATAGGTATTCTTTTTATACCGCTAAGGTGGCAAACAAGCATACGGCCCACCTGATGGTAAGAGGTGACACTTGCAACACCACGAGTAACACCACTTGCCCGTTAACAATTTGTTTGACCAAGGAATCGAACCCAGAACCTCAAGCGAAGCAGTAGTGCTTACGACCACTAGAGTAATAAAGCAGTTCTCGCTAATGCACTCCAACAATTCAGGTTAATGACATATACATCGTCGTTATGCAGTTGTTCTACAACTGGCAGTATCAAGTTCAATATGCACGTAACGTAGGTGTTAATGATGATTTATATAACTACATATATGTAGTTATATAAATCATCAATATGGACTATGGACTATAATATGGACAATATGGACTATAATATACGGAATATGGTCGTCGGAATATAAAGAAAACTGTATACAGTTTTCTTTATATTCCGACGACCATATTCCGTTGCGTTAGAGGTGATTTTTGTAATGAAACCGTACAGTTTGTCATGGTTTCGTATGTACCTACAAATAGAAGAAATACATTCAACAAAACGCTTGGAATGTCGCTTAGCGAGCGTCTCAAGCTGTACATTCCTTGTGATCTCCTTACCACCAAGGTCATGAATGAAATTATCTTATCATCAAGCTTGTCTTCCTGAGGTTAGGCAGAGGTGTAGATACTGCTGGAGACGTGTAGATCTCTCGTATGTTATAGCGTATACATATATATAATTACTTATTGACTAAATTTAAATCTTATAGCTTAAATATTAAATAATTTAAATCATGATTCAGCTGTACCTAGTTGTCCTCTCAGCAACACCCGGTCCAGACACGTTAGGGGACGCCCTTAGCAACTAATCAGCAACAGCAATTGCTGATTAATATACAGGTTGTTATAAAACTACCCGTAAAGCCGAGAGGAGGTTAAATGGGGCCTTATAATGAGTCCATTTACAATATTTAAGAACCGTAGTAACGCTGTATAGTAGACCCCAAAAGAAGGAAAACAACCACATTTTTGACTGAAAAATAGAAAAACTATTAAAGTAGACAATTGTTAGGGAAAATAGGTACGTAGGCCTTTCTGTTAAATAATCTGGTTCCCTGACATGACAGCTGACAAAATTTTTGGCCTTAATAATTAATTATATTTTTTACGGCGTATTTTTAACACGTTGTATACATTTATATATTATAACATTTCTTATTGACATACGAACCCCTTAATTCATGATCAATTTCAAATCATGATCCAGTTTTCCCTAGTTGTCCTCCCAGCAACACCCGGTCCAGACACGTTAGGGGACGCCATTAGCAACTAATCAGCAACAGCAATTTCTGATCAGTATATAAGTGCTCCTAGCTGGAGGCATACGGTGTCCCGCCACCAAGTCCGGCTCCACCAAGTCCGGCTAAGTTATTAAAGTTCCACCGAACTATTAACTATTTCCAACCTAAAAAAATGGCATACGAATTTGACACCTGGTCCATTGATTTGAGTGTAGGCCTGCTGCTCATGAGCAGGGACTCAAACTTTAAACAGAATGAAGTGATTTAACACTGTTTTTTGAAATGGTTTCATTAAAAAACATTATTTTACTTTAAAAAAAGGATGATAGCCTAGATATCCCCACGATAGAAAATGAATAGCCTAGTGGTATGACCTATCAAGTCGAAGGTCTCAAGTTTGAATCCAAGCCACGCACCTCTGACTATTCAAAATCATGTGTGCGGATTATTAATTAATTATCACTCGCTTAAACAGTAAAGAAACCTGCATACCTTATTTCTCGACGGGGTGTGAAGTCTGCCAAGCCGCACTAGGCCGGCGTGGTGTACTATAGCCTAATCCCTCTCATTCTGTGAGGAGACCCGTGCCCAACGGTGGGACAGTATATGAGATGATGATTTTTATTATATTTTATACTTGTAGGAAACTTACAATTAATACAAGCATTTTTTTAATAGTCGCAGATGGCTAATTACAATTTATCACATAGTTACACAATACTGTTCAATAAGATTTTAATGTAAACAGCCAATTATCTATATTAATACGTGAAGAGACAACGTTTTACGCTTTTTAAATAGTATATCGCGCCCATGGATGTGTGAGAAGAAGTGCACTACCTAAAAATAATGTAAGTATAATAAAAGTGTTCAAAATAGTTACATTGAATTAAATATTCGTTGTTACATTCGGGGCTATCAATGTCAAACAAAAACACAAATATGAATAATAATAATCTTTTATTGCCAGTAAACTTTTAGTTCTTCAAAAAGGTCAGGTGCGTAGTACCTACTCGCAACCGGCGTGTGTGTATGACAAGATATATGAATGTGGACGAAGCAAAACAAGTATGCAAGAATCGTTGCAAGCGGCGTTCTTTAGTTCCCCCATGGGAATGAGCCGTGATTGTATGTATGTTATTGCCAGTAAACATTGTCATTTTACATTGCCATATTCTAGTTTTTATTTCCTGGCCTTGCCGACGTTTTCCTGCAACCCGATTGCAGCGCCACCTACCGAGGCCAAACCATCAAGGGACCCACTCAACACACACCAAAATGTTCATCGAAATCGGTCCTTGTTGAAGTTTATGGGGGAAGGCCTTTGTTCAGCAGTGGACCTCCTGTGGCTAATGTGATGATGCTGGTTTGGCAACAAGGCGCGACGTGACGTCCTCGCGATTGTGGTTTTGAGCGGGAACAGCCTGTAGAGTAACATTTGTTAACACTGTTAACACTGTTAACACAGTTAACCCTGTTAACACTGTTACATGTATTCTTTCTCCACGCCTTTTCCCAACAAGATTGGGGTCGGCTTCCAGTTTAACTAGATGCGGCTGAATATCAGTATTTTACACGAAGTGACTGCCATAGTGAGCAGTGATAGACTAGTGGTATGACCATTGGACTGCCAAGTCGAACTCAGGGCACGCACCTCTAACTTTTCAATATCATGTGCGTATTTCTAATTAAATATCACTAGTTTAAACGGTGAAGGAAAACATCGTGGGAAACCTGCATGCCTTAGAGATTTTCTCGACGGCGTGTGAAGTCTGCCAACCCGCATTAGGCCACCGTGGTGGACTATAGCCTAAGCCCTCTCATTCTATAAAAGGAGACCTGTGCCCAGCAGTGGTACAGTATATGGGTTGATGATGACTACCATCAGACCTCCGCAACCCAATTTTTGGGTAATAACATACACTGAGGATAGACTGGTTGTCAGGCTTTTTGGGCTTCTGCCTACCACTAATAATTATCATAGATGTGCGTATGACACCCATCCACGGACTGACCGCGACTAGCGCAGCTTAACCTTACATTTGTAAGGTTAATCAGCTTAGTTATTTCTTAGCCACATGTATTGTGTGTAATATATTCGATAAGAAACATATTTATAGAATAACGTAAAAAAAATAAATAACATGAAACGACCACGTGTTTATTCAAATTTCAGATAATAGTTTTAACTGGCTCTAGTCTGCGACTGCACCCACTTGGGTTTTCACCAATAAAACAGTCACCATTCAAAAATAAAAAGTTATTATTTAATAATAAACTCTTATTAAAAAATGAAAAATAGATAAACTATTAAAGTAGACAATTATTCGGTAAAATAGGTACGTAGACTTTTCTGTTAAAAAATCTGATTCCCTGACATGACAGCTAACAATATTTTTGGCTTTGATAATTAATTATATTTTTACGGGGTATTTTGTAATACGTTGTATATTTGAGACAAAAGATACACAAAAATACAAAACATGTCTCCTTCACCAAGGTTAGAACCTACTTCTGTTCCAATTTTCAATAAAATCTGTTAATTGGTTTAGGCGTGTTAGCGTAACAGACAGACAAAGTTACGTTCGCATTTAATATTAGTAGGGATTTCTTTATTTAAATGTCGTAATAAAGGAGATATCTACAGCAATATCGTGTCCTTTACAATATATTATGCTGATATCTACATAATTATTGTCGACATTAAGATTTATCATCGGCATTAAAACTTTTAAAAAGATCTCATTAGCTGTATAAAATGAATACAAAAAAAAACCTAGTATTTTTTAGGAGATTGTGGAATACATTATATTCCGACTATCTTATTCGAGCCCAAAATTACTAAATCTAGACGGCTTATTCAGGTGGGTGATATTCGATGGTCGTAGTGAATATCGCCCAATCACGACTTCCATTGCTCTTATCATAAGCCAAGGGAAGTCAACTGGGATGATTAAGCCGGTTTGCTCGGGTGGTTGATTTAATCGTCCTAGGAAGTAAATGCTGTGGTACGATTCTATTGGTTATTCCAACCTGTTTTTTTTTTACAAATTAGCCAATATTCATTTTAAATTTCTGTAGATTTTTACGTGTACATTTTAAAGTACTATTTTTATTCATAATAATTATATAATTTCATTTAGTAAGTTTCTGATATAGTTTTTCCAACTACACACATACCATCACGCCTGTATTCCACGAAAGGGAAGACAGGGGTACACTAATGTGTCCTCACAGTTCGCTGTTATGTTAAGGACCCATGTTGTAAGGTACGAGCTTATTGCCAATAACCGGGCACAAAACCAAACTCTGAGCTGCTACTGAGAATTTCATAGAAAACCGCAAATTAAGCTAGTTTACTATTTTATTTAACCTTGAAACCAATTCGTAGATATCAAATGCCTATTAAGTATTAATAAAATCATAATGGTATATTAATAAAAGTAAGATCATTAACATTTTTTTAAACGGTCTATGGTGTGAGGCTTCAGAAGTTTGACCCTGACTTTTATTTTATTCGACAGTTTTTATTAAAGCAATTATAAATTTCAAGTTTAGTAAGTTAATGATAAAGTCTTTTTTTATTTCTTATATCTATTGGCTAGGCCAGGAACTTTTACTTCGTCAAATGTTATTATTGTATTACAGACTATATAGTTGATAAGCACTTATGTTTTTTTGTTATAATTATTATCATCATCAACCCATATACTGTCCCACTGCTGGGCACGGGTCTCCTCTCATATTGAGACGGATTAGGCTATAGTCCACTACGCTAGCCTAGTGCGGGTTGGCAGACTTCACAAACCGTCGAGAAAAATCTCTAAGGCATGCAGGTTTCCTCACGATGTTTTCCTTCACCATTTAAGCGAGTGATAATTAATTATTAATACGCACATAAATTCGAAAAGTCAGAGGTGCGTGCCTTGGGTTCGAACTCGAGACCTTCGACTTGGCAGTCCAATGGTCATACCACTAGACTATCACTGCTTCTAATATTAATATTAATTATTAACTAGGTACTTATTATACATTGTTTGCATGCTTTTATGGCAGAATGTACATGGATTCCTAAAAAACTTTGTCACATCTTATTGTACTACCTACATTCTTTGCAAATAAAACATTCTATCCTATCCTATTCAAAACATTGTGTGTTATAGGTAATGCTTAGACAAACTGGACCACGTTTTCGTTAAAAGTGGGTATAGACTAGAGCATTCACTTGTACAATACAGAACATCGAGCATTCGCTGTTTTTAAATTTACTCCAACCAAATTTCGAACAAGACGCTCGAAGTTTTGATACAAATTGATTTTAAGAACGTAAACATGTGGGTGTAAATTTATATGAGAAAACCCTCGAGCACGGGGGACGGTGGAGAGTAATTGATATTTTTTAAGATAATAATATTACAGATATGTTCACTTGCCGAGATCATTACGTCGAACACAGCGTCGACCATTCGCATGAACGTTACATTAACATAGAAATATTTTTAGAAAACTGAGCAATTACCTGTATTGTACAGAGGCCTAGCTACCCCGATATATCAAATTTCTTTGATAGATTTTCAACTTTAATACAATATAATAAGGTTCCTGTTCAATTGGGAACATTTGACAGTTTTGGATGGACCTGCTGGCGTATGTAGGTAGGTACTATTCGTAAAAAACGTTACATTACAATATAATGATCTAGCAAATGCGCTACTCTATTAGCTATAGAGTAGAGAGAGTACTCCAGGAGGGTACCAGTGCGTTCTGCACTGGAGAATCCCTCCCTGAGCATGCTTGCTCAGGCTGCCCGTATTCTGGGGAGGAAAAAATCCCGCTCGCTACTTCTTCGCGAGGCAAGAGCAACAAAAATGTG
The DNA here is from genome assembly GCA_964056405.1 of Acronicta alni. NCBI lineage: Eukaryota > Metazoa > Arthropoda > Insecta > Lepidoptera > Noctuidae > Acronicta > Acronicta alni. The sequence continues at coordinate 4,919,873 of OZ043927.1, read as the reverse complement.
GCACCACCACCTCCATGTAAATTTCTGCAACATCAGGGGATTACATACTTAAACTCTGTCCACCGCCATCTTGAGACGAAGAAGCCGGTCTGCTCTTTTTAAGCCGGTCTGCGTATACATCATACCTTATTTACCCAGGCTATAGAAAACGAGCCGGTGTATGCGTATATGTGAGGAACGATATCTGTATCCGCCGCCTAGACAGTCTTGAAGGGACTTCTCCTCCATCTGACTGCGTATAGATTGCATTGACCATCCGCCCATTAAGCATGCCTTTATATATCCGACAGCGGCGATGCAGAAACCGATCGACTTTTCGACCACGTCGAAATGGTCATTGATTGCGTGCTAGAACAGACCCCGTCCGCCAAACTGACCACGCGGGTAAAACTGTTCACGCCCTTGCCATGGTCTATGGTTTGACACAGATGGTTTCTTCATCCACACGAATTCCAGATGTGGAAAACCATACGCCTTCACTGCTGGATCGGAATTTGGATTTGTGCCCGGTTAATGGTAATAGGCTCACCCTTTTCCATGGGCCCATATAAACATACCGGCGAACTGTGGGTGTATACATTGGTACACCTCTGCCTAACCCTTCGGATAATACAGGCGTATGTACCCGGTTAATAATAAGGTACTTCCCAACCATACGAAAAGAAAAATAGTCTTGAAAGAACAGTTTTATTCAACATTAAATAAGAATTATTTTCATAACATTCTTTGTAAAGCAAATAATAAAAGTACCTAGGTATTGAAATAAAACTACTTTATACGGATTTTATCGCGTTATATTGATATTATTAATCCAGACGTGTCGGACCCTTTACAGCGTCCATGGTCAACATGGACCATAGATGCTGTAAAGGGTCCGCTGTAAGTAGTTTTATTTCAATGTATAATATTCGCGTAAATGTCAGAAATCAGTGCCTACTCACAGTTTGACCTACTAAGACTCACAGTGAAAGAACTACTCCATATATCGTTCTTCGGTTACTCAATAACCTAAAGCCGTCCTTTATACATAGCATCAATAAAAAAAAACATCAATCATACATTAAAAAACCATTTTTTAAGCAACCTGCCTATGCTTGGTGTGGCGAGTGGGTGAGCTTACGAGAAATAAAACACGAGAGTTACAGAAAATGTATTTTATTTAAAATTGTGAAAACGACGCGTGCGCGTGGTTGGTCAGAGAGCATCATCATCATCATCATATCAGCAGTAGGAGTTTTACTGTTGAACAAAGGCCTCCCCCATAGACTTCCACAAGGACCGGTTATATGCCGCCTGCATCCAACGGCTTCCAGCAATCTTTACCACGTCTTCGGTATCTCGTTGGCGGCCGTCCTACGCTGCCTTTTCCGGTGCGTGATCTCTTGTCTTATAGTTGCAATCCGAGTGATATTTGAATTGGCGACCGCCATTTTTCCATAACGTATGTCATTTGTCTATTCAGAATTATACCTGAGTATGTAACTGAAGTAAGCCTCTTTAGCCTAGTGGGAGAGCCTCGAAATCAGGATCTCTAGCGTAGCAGTAGCGCTTAGGGCTACTGCTACGCTATAGATCCTGATTTCGATTCCCAGGTCAATCAAAGTGTTATTTAGTTTTTTTAATGAAAATGAGGCAGACGTGTACAATTACTACACAAGTGCTCACATTTACATTTTATTGAGTTAAAGTATTAAATAATAAGAATAAATATATATATAATCACAGTAACGATTTCAGTAATATCTGATAAATTAAAAATCATTATTGTCAGACTTACATGAGAGCAATGCAGTTTGATGTGTACTATTAAATTAATACAGTGTACTAAACAGAAAAGGAAAAATAATAATAATAATTAAAGAGATTGCCATTGACAGTAAGAGCTGACCAGCCCCGACAGACGGCACCCGTTCACGAGTATGACGTGTGTATCGGCGTCGTTTGACTCTACCATGTTGTAGGGAATAAAACGACCCGACACACAGCGCCACCATCAGCAGGATATTTTAGTGAGCATGACAAACTCAGACCGCTAGGCAATTGAAGGGCACAATGTAATTTTAAGTCATTATAATGCATATCAATATATGCAACATCAATGGCTGCACGACTCTCATACTTTATATGAAATAAATTATTTATAAAAAATGTCAGATAATAGAAATTGCATTCCATGTCAAATGTAGATAGATGTAGAAATGTAGATGTCAATATCAATATAAAAAAGATGTCAATTAAGGTAAGTATATCAATCTATGTGCAACTGACTAAAATACTTAAAATATAATTGTAATACATTAATAACCCGGTTCATTAATTAGGGCAGCTCAATCCCAAGCATTTTTATCTTCTATGTAGTCGTTAACTTTATAGTAACCCTTTTTAAAAATTCTTTGTTTAATAAAAATGTCTTAAATTTATTTCAACTCAATGTTTGCATTTGACTTGGGATTTTGTTGTAAAAACGTATAAGTACATTTAAATGAATTACTGATTTTCTGGAGCCCGCTTGAAGGAACAACAAACCTATCTTTATTCCTAGTATTAATATTATGTATGTATTATGGATATTACTATATTTAGAAAAGAGATTAATATTTTTATGCGCATACATTAAGTTTTCATAAATATATTGGGAAGAAACAGTCATAATATTAATGTCTTTATAGTGCATTGGGGCAATTCCGATAGAAATTTCTGCGAGATGACTAGAGGTGAACATTTCATTTGATTATTTGGGAATGCTCTATTTTACGAGTCTTACTGTTTTAGATCTGCATAGATATTGAAAAGCCTTTGAAAAGCATAAATTATATTTTTAAATATATCGTTGGATTTGCTAAAGAAAGTGTTTTAAATAAAGAACCATATTTTTGGGTCATAATGGATAATTGCGAACTATCGCGGGGTAATTCCGGAAGAACTCAAAAGTCGCCTTTATTGCATTTCAGCCAGAGTTTACATTTCATTTTCCATCGTAATTGCCCCATAGATTTTGATATTGTAAGTTTTTTAAATAATAACCGTTAATTTGAATTCCTATAACTTTGTATTACGGAATAACCCGTATTATATAAGATGGCGCTTTGCCTAATGTTGCCAGCAGGAATATATTGCTGCGTTTGGTAGATTTTTTGCACTTTCGGAATATACCCATCTTCGAAATAGCCCCAATGCACTTAAATTTTTCTCTTAGTGAACTTCTGGGGCTTAGATTATAAATTGATCGAATAGCTCTCTTCTGCAGCACAAAAATAATCTGTATATTGGCGGCATTCCCTCACAACAGAATACCATACGACATCACACTATGGAAGTAACCAAAATATATTAAACGAGCTGTCTCGACGTCAGTTAAGCTACGTATTTTTTTCACGGCGTAAGCTGCAGAACTGAGCTTTTTTGATAACTTATCTATATGTGGGCCCCACTGAAGCTTACAATCCAAAGTAATGCCTAGAAACACAGTGGAGTCTACAAGGTCCAACTCTTCGCTATTTATGAGTGCACTGGTTTTCACCTGTCTCACATTAGGCGTTGAGAACTTAATACATTTAGTTTTTTTTTCATTTATTAACAAATTATTAACATTAAACCAGTGCACTACTTTGGACTAGGGTTAGGCAGAGGTGTTCAGTACAGTAATATAGACTCACATTTCGCTCGCTCAGTTCGCTCTTTATTTTTTTTAAATACAATTATGATATTTTCACCAAAATCAATTCGGCTGTTTTAAATTCTTAGCAAGATCAACGTAAAACAATTAATTTTTATATAAATGATGACAGACGATTAAATATTAACCATCATACTTTAAGCTCATTGTATCAACCTTGCCAGTGAAGGGTTTCAACGGACGCTACTGTCTAGACGTGTGATGTGTCTAGGCCCAAATGTATGTTAACCATATGTTAAATGAATGCATGGAATACGAAGAACAAATTTAAATTATATTGATCGTTAAATAAAAGCTTGTGAGACCTTGTCACCGGGAATTAAATTGATGGAAACCAGTTTTGCTATCACGTTCTGAACACGTGTGATATTGATTTAGATGACAATATGTTAGATTTTTTCTAAATATTTAAATTTTATCAAAAATTTTTTTTAAACTCACTTTTTCACTGCACCAAAACTTTTTATTAAATTCTATTAAAGGTAAAGCCTGTAATTATATTTTACTAGCAGCCCGTCCCGGCTTCGCACGGGTGGACATAAGATTCCCTAATCTTTTCTAGCAATAAATATAGCCTATGTTACTCAGGGTGAATGTAGCTTTCCAATGGTGAAATAATTTTTGAAATCGGCACATTAGTTTTTGAGTTTATTCATTACAAATATACACAAAAAATACATTCTCGGGTCGGTAACTTCTAGAAACTAGATAATAAAAAATGTTAAAGCGCTTTAAAATTTGTATCGTGTTCACCTTTATTGCTGATCGTACTCATAGTACAAGCTCTAATTAGTTTGGGACTAGTTGATGCTGTGTAAAATGTTCCAAAAATATATTATTATTATATTGAAGCCACTAAAATGCTAACCCACAGTCCAAATCCAAATCTAGAAACTTGTAAATCAACAGTAAAGGTTTTGTAAGTCGTCTGGTTGGTTGGCAAAATCGTGTAGGTACCGTCCGCAATGAAAGTCGCTGAACACGTTGCAATCTTCAGTACGATTTTTAATATGAAGTTAGTGACCTATGAAAGTTGTGCGAAATCATTGCATTAAATATTTACTTTACCTTCTTAAGAAAAAAATCTCTTGACAGCTCTAAAAGCTGTCATGTTTTCAAAATTTAGCTGTGATCAACGACTTTCGTTGCTGACCGTACCACATGACATAACATACCTACCATACCACCAGGTCTGTATTCCCTGAAGGGTTAGGCAGAGGTGTACGTACCTACTAATGATCACCCTATAGACCATAGGTCTCTAGTATGGGGCCCAGGGCCATGGGCACAAATCCAAATCATAGAAAAACTTGGTAGCAATTTGTTCAACCTGGGGATTGAACCCAGGATCTCTAGTCCCTCTCAGTCTAGTGATTGTAAGCGCGTTACCTCGCGCTTACAATTAGCTAAAGAGAACTGGCGCAAACCTCAAGTACTAAGCACTAATGATCGCATGGTGGTATGGCAGAGTAAGGAACTCCACGGACGCTTTTTTCGGGCCTTACATGGGCCTGATGTTGATCTGTTAGCGTCCGTGGCCTGGTTACGCTTCGGTGACCTCTTCGGGGAGACCGAAGGATTTGTTTGTGCAATTATGGATGAAGTTATGATGACGAATAACTATCGGAAGTATATCGTGAAAGATGGCACAGTTGACATTTGTCGGGCATGCCACTGTCCTGGTGAATCTATCCGTCACATTATCTCTGGTTGTTCTCGTCTAGCTAACACAGAGTACTTGCACCGACACAATCTAGTGGCCAGGATTATCCATCAACAACTTGCCCTGAAATACAGCCTTGTGGACTCAGAGGTACGCCACTACAGGTATGTGCGCGACCCAGTTCTCGAAAATGGCTATGTCACCTTATACTGGGATCGATCTATTATCACTGACAGGACTATTATGGCCAATAAGCCTGATGTAGTGGTGATAGATCGATCAGAACGTCGCGCAATGATTATTGATATCACCATCCCGCATGACGAGAATCTCGTGAAAGCTGAGAAAGATAAACAAAGTAAATATCTTGATTTGGCGCGCGAGGTTGTCGACATGTGGAATGTGGATTCAGCAGTCATTGTGCCGATAGTCGTTTCAGCCAATGGTCTAATAGTCAAGAGCCTCGACTTACATCTGAGGAGGCTTTCGTTAGGCGGCTGGGTCAAGGGTCTGATGCAGAAGGCGGTACTCCCGGACACGGCGTGCATCGTCAGGAGGTTCCTCTCGCTGGGGCCCTCACCACCGGTAGCTTGGATACTGTTCCCGATACCGGTGGGCTACTATTTTTTATATTTTTAAATGTTTTACAATCTTTTTATACTATTTGTTAAATATTTAAAAATATCAATAATATGTATATATAAATGAATAAAGAGAATAATAATAGTTGTTCGCGTATCGGACTGCTGACCACGAGGTCTTGGGTTCGGACAAGAGACATATATTTATGTGATGAACATAATTGTTTGTTTATTACATATGAAACACCCAAAAAACTGCCGTTGGTCATTTCACCTCGTTTTGAGAGCATCCCCTTAACTGCCTCAACCAGTATTGGAATACTTGGTGTTGACATATCGAATGAAGTCCAATTCCGCGGTCATTTAGAGGGCAAGGCTAAATTAGCCTCAAAGAAGCTTGGCGTGCTCAGTAGATCGAGACGGTATTTCACTCCGGCCCACCGCCTACTACTTTATAAGGCGCAGGTCCGGCCCCATATGGAACACTGTTCGCATCTCTGGGCAGGGGCACCCCAGTACCAACTTCTCCCTCTGGACCGCATCCAACGGAGAGCGATTCGAATCGTCGACTGCCAAGATATTTCAAACCGGCTAGACCCCTTGGCGCTGCGTAGAGATGTGGCCTCGCTATGCATCTTCTATCGCATGTACTATGGGGAATGCTCCGAGGAATTGTTCGGATTGATCCCTGCTGCTACTTTCCGCCATCATTCCACGCGACAGCAGTTCCATCCTCATCATCTAGATGGTTGGCAGTCCACTACTGTGCGTTTCTCTAGAAACTTTCTACCTCGCACAACTAAACTGTGAAATGAACTGTCGCCTGCAGTATTTCCGGACCAATATGACCTTCAAACCTTCAAGAAAAGAGCTTACTCCCTTTTAAAGGCCGGCAACGCGCTTGTGACTCCTCTGGTGTTGCGGGTGTCCATGGGCGGCGGAAATCGCTTACCATCAGGCGATCCGTCTGCTCGATTGCCACCTATCCCATAAAAAAATAAATAATAATAACCCAGACATACTGATGTTTCTTTTAAATGTACTTTAAGTATTTTTTTTAAGTATTTAAGTAAGTATTATATTATAAATCCATTGTCAGGTAGCGATAGTACAAGCTCTGCTTAATTTGCGACTAGATATGCTGTGTAAAATTATCTAAGAATTTTAATTATGAACCAGTGCATACACTTACTCTTCCTTATGTCAAATTTCACATTCTTCGATTTATATTAGCTTAGGCGCCCTGGTGGGTTATACACCGCTAGATTCTAAACTCGCCTAACCTTAAAAACGTAACAAAGCTAATGTAAAACGGTTGAGCATATTATAGAGTGAAACAAAGTAGAGCATAATATTATAGAGCGAAACAAAGTAGAGCACATTATAGAGCGAAACAAAACCGAACACACTAAAGAGAAAAAACAGTCGTTCACATTTTAGAGTGGAATTCGAGTACATTGACCAAATAAAGTCGTTAGGCAAAAACCCTTTGATACAAAAAAGACAATACCATCTATACCTACTCATCAATCGTTGCATAATCATTGGCCACTCCAAAAGTAATATAATTTAAATAATTATGTAGGTACCTACCTAATATTTATCTAAATTTACACTACGCGTGAACGTATGGTTCAAGGTCAACCCGTATTTTAATGGGTTCCTTTTCTCATCGTTGTCCGTTGAAGTCTTCTAAGAAATTAATGTCCAATATTCCGTACCATTACATGACACACTTTCTGCAATTAGATTTTCTTCTTTCTTCTCCACGATATCCAGTTCTTGGAACCGTGCACTAGTTTTGTCTTTTTACGAGTAGGTAGGTACTAGTTTCGTGGTTCATTTGACATAAAATATTTTGCCTATGCCATTAATTATATTCGTATTTGCCATTCTTTGGTTATTGGCATCTTCAAAATCTTTAAATGTTTAACCTAGTTCAGGCACAATATATGTCATTAGGCTTTATTTTAATTGAAAAACACATAGTATTATTAAATTCTACTGCACTTTTTTCTCAATATTAATCATTAAATTTGTCAACAACCCCATATAGGTACTGTCCCGCTGGGCACGGGGGGAGACCCGTGAGACTCTTATTCTAAGAGGATTCTCAGAATGTGAGGGATTAGGCTATAGTCCACCACTGACGCTTGCCTAGTGCTGGTTGGCAGACTTCAAATGCCGTCGAGAAAATCTCTAAGGTATGAAGGTTACCTCACGATGATTTCCTTCACCGTTTAAGTGAGTGTTCATTAATTATTAATACGCACATGATTTCAGAACATGAAAGGTGCGTGCCTAAGATTCAATCTCGAGACCTTTGACTTGGCAGTTCAATGGTCGTATCACTAGGATATCAGTGCTGGTATTAATATATTTTTTTACTTATATAGGTACTATATGCTTTTCATTCGGAGAAGACTCATGCCCAACAGTGAGATAGTAAATGTATAATAATAATACTTTATTGTTTCAATAACACGTTACAAATGGCTGGGACACTAGCCTCCACACTAGGATTCCTTGTTGATACAGGGAAGAAGACAAAAAAAAAAATATAACAATCATATTTTGATATTTATAAGGGCAAACAATCATACGGGCCACCTGATGGTAAGCGATGGTACCACCAGGCGATCCGTCTGCTCGTTTACCCCCTATCCCATAAAAAAGCGGTTACCGTAGCCTATAGACGCTTGCAACACCAGGAGTATCAGTTGCGCATTGCGGATCCTGTAAAACGAAATAGGAATAGTTGGGTAAGTCCCCCAACTGCCAACACAATGTTTCCTCGCGGAGCAATGACATTTATTTTAGATCAGCCTGTCTATAGTATAAGCTACTCAATCATTAGCAGTGATTTTCTCGACGTCATCTGAAGTCAACCCGCAGGCAGTGACGATGATGCATATAGATTACCCATACAATATTCCGCTTCAAACAATACATATATCCCTGCCATTTAACTTTTTATTGTTACCTACATCATCATCCCATATACTGTCCCACTGCTGGGCACGGGTCTCCTTTCATATTGAGAGAGATTAGGCTATTAGTCCACCACGCTGGCCTAGTGCGGGTTGGCAGACTTTACAAACCGTCGAGAAAAATCTCTAAGGTATGCAGGTTTCCTCACGATGTTTTCATTCACCGTTTAAGCGAGTGATAATTAATTATTAATACGCACATGAATTCGAAAAGTCAGAGGTGCGTGCCTTGGGTTCGAACTCGAGACCTTCGACTTGGCAGTCCAATGATCATACCACTAGGCTATCACTGCTTCTATTGCTGCTTATCCTACATTTATTAATAATCATCTTCGTTTCCACCTCGCATTAAACTTAATGCGAGGTGGAAACGAAGCTATAGTTGAAGCTATAGTTATAGAAAAATAACTATTTTTGTCCTATATGATCCCACTGCTGAGCAAAGGTCTCCCCCATCTCCTGCCACTGATCTCTGTTCAACACTATCTGAGGCCAGTCTGTACGGAAAGCGTCCAAATCGTCCCGCCTTCCTCGGCGTCGACGGCCGTCTTCTTCCAAGCCTTGGGTTACGATATTGTTATTTAAAAAAAATGTATACCTGTTACAGTCAAGTCTTATACAAAGAAATCATTAGAAATTAGTTTTAACACTTATATTAGTTTTTTTTGTAGCAATAGGTTCGCCCCTATTACCTAGGTAATGTACACAAATCCACACCCAAAGTTCGGTATAATTCTGGGATTATACCGAACTTTGGGTGTGGATTTGTGTACACCTCTGCCTAACCCTTCAATGAATACAGGCATGATGTTATATTTATTTATTTATTTATTTATTGGAAGACCAACAGCATTAACAATTTGAGTAATTCAATAAAATATGCAACATATAGCCAATTATAGGTCCTCACTGATAGGCATTAATTTATAATATAAGACCGTGAATGGGTCGTACGGAAATACAAATGAATATAATGCAAAGCTTACAAAAACAAGAATAAATATTTAACATTAAAAACTAAGCAGGTTGATACTTCTGGAAGAAATCTCGGCTTAGCAACCGTTTCATCGACGCCAAGTTTTCGTTATGCACATCAAAATCATGTAGCTTGCTTGTTACGTTTATAGTCCTACTTGCTCGCCAGACAAAGTTATCCTGCCGATAATTGGTTGAAACAAGGGGTAAGTTAAGGGGCGTATAATGCCGCGACGATTTTACTGGTACATTAAAACCCACCATAGAAAGTATTTCAGGACTGTCGATGGAGTTGGATAGTACTTTGAGTAAATATGTGATGTCTGCTATTTCTCGTATATTCATTATATTATATTTCGTATATTTATAGTATATTCATTAGTCATTTAATTACTCTCAGTCAAAGTTTTGACTGTGACATATTTAAGCCTTTTTGTTAAAAATATTTGATGTACAATCAACAAAAAAGCAACAATCAATATGAGCAGCGATCGATATCTTTGTTTGACAAAGACTGTGTAAATTACATCACGTTTCTCTCTCTCTCTCTGGGGTCGCTCCCTCATGTCTGAGGATCGTGGTCAGCATCAGGGTTGCATCTAGAGCGAATGATCTGCCTCCACCGGTTTCTGTCCAGCGCGTCTCGCATAACCGAATAGAATTTGGAGGCCGACGAGTCTTTCACTTGATCGGTCCATCTTGTTGGTGAACGACCGCGCGATCGTTTGTTTGCCTTCGGTGTTCCGAACCACAATCAGTTTTTCCAAACTTCCGTCGCCTCTGCGCAATGTGTGGCCGAAATATGAAAGAATGCGTCGTTGGCATATGCCAACAACGCATTCTTTCATATTTCGGCCACACATTGCATCATTCTTTAAAAACTCGATTATCCACCATATGGTGGATAATCGAGTTTTTATTCGGAGCTGGGTCAGGATCGATACATTGTTGCGTTTCGCAGTCCAAGGTATTCTTAACATACGTCTCCAGCACCACATCTCGAATGCATCAATCCTTTGTCTTTCTCGGGCCAGGATTGTCCAAGTTTCGACTCCATACAGGAAGATAGGGAATACCAGGGCTCGTATCAATCTAAACTTGGTTTTGATACCAATTCCTCTCCTCTTCCAGATGTTGTTTAAGCGGGTCATAGCATCTTTTGCCATCCCGATTCGTCTTTTTATTTCGGGGACACAGCTGCCGTCATTGCAGATTTGGGAGCCCAGGTACATGTAGCGGTCGACGATATTAATGCCAGGAATGTTGCAGGTGACATTTGTTAGTTTGCCGGCTCGATCCACTATCATCACTTTAGTTTTCGCTCTATTCACTGCGAGACCGATGTTGCGGCTTTCTATCTCGAGTCTTTGGAACAGCTCACTCATATCTTCCATGGATGTTGCCAGAAGAACGGTGTCGTCGGCATATCGGAGATTTGATAATCTCTGTCCACCTATAGGGAATATAGGTGGAAAGAGATTATAAATTTTAATTTATATTATTTAATAATTAAAGTTATTTAGAAAAGGAAAAATTCGACCGCGGGCAGGATTCGAACCTGCGTCTTCTGGATAGGTACACCAGACGCTATGACCACTAAGCCACGTCGACACCTACCCGTCATGTCGAATTTTTCCTTCACATACTGAATTTACGCTATAAAAGGCTAGGAGGATGGATACCAAACCCTTTAGCGGATAATTATTGTTTACCACACAATCTATATCACGACGCAGTTGTGGTTCGCTGCATGTATGCCTAACTTTTATGTCGACTGTACATTGTTGTTGGCATTTATTATTACATTAACATAGTGGTTTTCTGTCCGATCAATGTCGATTTATGTTTCACCGAATCATCCGTTTTTCATTAACATTTTTTTGTAGACATTGTTTCTGAGATAAGAGTCAAGAGTTTTATTCCCTTAATGAAACCACTGACTGACATCTGACCATTTTTAATGAGAAATGAAGCCCAACAAGGTCTGCTTATGTTTTATTAATTCACTGATCAAAGTATTAAAATCAAATTACGTCACAATATTTATACCTACTTACGCATTTTTTTTAAACACATCGCAATTTTATTTAAGTATCTTAATCTTAGCAGTGGGGGCTGGCATGGCCAGCAACACTTCGACCAAATGTGATCTGTTGTGTTGTCCCCAGCATGGTACATTCCTTACTCTTCAAAGATGTGGGTCATGAAGGCGGCTAGCCCACTAAGAGGAAGGAACCCGTAGTCCTCTGGCTTCGGGTATCCGTTGCCTAGATGACTCATCCGTTTCGTCGCTAGGACGTCACAATCACACAAGACGTGCTGCATGGTTTCCCTGAATTCACCACAAGCTCTACAATCATTGTTCAAGGTCAAGTATGTTAAAAGGGGCGATCATAAAATTAATGCCGACGTCTGTGGTCTAGTGGTTCGAGTGCCGGGACTGCTGATCATGGTCGTGGGTTCGATTCCCACAGGACACAAAAATTAATGCGATAATAAACATAAGTGTTTGTTTGTCTGGGTGTTTCTTATGTATTATAAGTATGTATTTACAAAAAAAAGTTAAGTATTATATCCATTATCAAGTACCCATAGTACAAGCTCTGCTTAGTTGGTAGGTACTGTGTAAAAATTTACTTAAAAAAAATGACAATTTCATACATTTTCTTTTGAATCGTCCATCGATTCGATTGGTAGATTGCAACTTGTTCTTGCCCTCAGCTCTAAGCCGCGCGAAGCGTCGATAGGTCTCTTTGAAATTTCTTTAAAAATAACTAATAAATATAAATTATCGACTAAATTCAATGTTTATTCATTAGCTCGACATCTGATTGACAGATATAATATTGAGCTTTGAGAATCAAAGCTTCGAAATCAAGTTCACGACTGTGTTCGAAATGTCACCTTAAGCCATTTTATTTCGAGGATGATATCATTCGCAGGAATTTTAGGCGAGCTGGGTGTGATCAGAATATCTAATTAATGTTCTTTTAAATTTACTATGTATCGCTTGAGGCTTTAAATAATTCCTTCGTGTACACAGTAGGTACCTACGTATTGTATTATCTCAGTGTACTATTCTAGTTTTTGCAAATAATTCTCTTGGTATCATCTGATGTAATTTTTGTGTTTTAGAAAACTACGACAAATTGATTTCTGACATTTACGCGAATATTATACATTGAAATAAAACTACTACGATGTACTATGATCTACCCGTGACCATGGACGCTGTAAAGGGTCCGAAACGTCGGGATTAATAATATCAATATACGCGATAAAATCTGTAAAAAGTAGTTTTATTTCAAACTATGACAAATCCATAGATTTGAACGGGACCTTAAACTGTATTGTAACATCAAGCAATCTGTGTCCTTTTCAGTCTCTAAATTATTTCTCTTAAATTGATATCTGTAAAAATGTTTCGCAATTAATTAAATGCAATTTAAGTTCATATTATGGTTTATGGACTAACTGGAAAAGCTATTAGATTTTGCTGGACTTAGGGATTGAACCCTCTGTAGTATAAGTAAATTATATTACTATATGAACCGTAATGATAAGCAATACAACGTATGTTTTACATAATCACTGCCTTTCATTGAACATCACAACCTTGACACATTTACACCTCACGCTCAGGACCTATTGCGTCCACAAGACCAACAAAACCGTCATCTTTCTTTCTTTCTCCGAGCCTTTTCCTAACTATGTTGAGGTCGGCTTCCAGTCTAACCAGATGCGGCTGAATATCAGTATTTTACACGAGGCGACTGCCATCAGACTTCCGCAACATAATTTCTAGGCCATACCGATATCCTAAGGATAGACTGTATGTCAGGCTTTTGGGGCTTCTGACTGTACCACTAACGATTATCATAGGCGTTTGTTTGACAACCGGAATCGACAAGAAGGGGTCTCGATGTGTTAAAAAAGGTCAACCATCCACAGACTGACCGCGGCTAGCGCAGCTTAAGTTTGCAGATCGGTTGATTAATGTACACAGGCCAGCACATCAAACTACCACAATCTGTCAAATTTCTTTGATTGATTTTCAACTTTAATCAATAAGGTTGATATTCAACTTAGCCACGAGCCCCTCACTGTCTAATATTACTAAATATTATTAATATCTGACCAATGTTACAAAAAATACATCCCACCGTTCATCATCATCATCATCAACCCTTATACTGTCCCACTGCTGGGCACGGGTCTCCTCTCATATTGAGAGGGATTAGGCTACAGTCCACCACGCTGGCCTAGTGCGGATTGGCAGACTTCACAAACCGTCGAGAAAAATCTCTAAGGTATGCAGGTTTCCTCACGATGTTTTCCTTCACCGTTTAAGCGAGTGATAATTAATTATTAATACGCACATGAATTCGAAAGGTCAGAGGTGTGTGCTTTGGATTCGGACTCGAGACCTTCGACTTGGCACTCCAATGGTCATATCACTGCTTTCCCACCATGCTCCAGAAATAAATGTTTTCTATTGTTTTACCAATAATTCTTGCGATGCCATTTAAGTTATTCATAAACATCTATAAAATACCTACAATCTGTTTTTCATTATATGCAATTATGAAATAATATATCGGCTCTTTCTGTAAGGATATTATTATATATCCTTTTTTATAGGGTTCCTTACCCGAAGTGTAAACACGGGACTTTATTACTAAGACACCCTGTCCGTCCGTCACCAGGCTTCTCATGAACCGTGATAGCTAGACAGTTAAAATTTTCATAAATGATGTATTTCTGTTGCCCCTATCATCAACCCATATACTGTTCCACTGCTGGACACTGGTCTCCACTCACAGAATGAGAAGGATTAGGCTATAGTCCCCCTATAACAACAAATAAAAACAGAATAAAATAAGTATTTAAGGGGCTCCCAAACGTGATTTTTTGGCGTTTTTTGCTCGATATTAATAACGTAATGTATTGGTACGAGCCTTTGTACGTGAGTCCGACTCGCACTTGGCAGGTTTTTTATTTTTTTGGCGTTCGGAAAAACTTCTTAAATCGTCAGCCACCGCACCTGCCTGCTCTTGCCCTATAGTCAATGACCATTAGATTCTTGGCATTTGGCGTAGGTTTTTTATTTTATTTTCAAGTTCAGATATTAAATTACAAATAGACTAAGGCGTTATTAGTGTGATAATTCGTTCAACCTCTTTCTCAACTACTTTGTTATGATAAATGATATTAATTTTTGCAAATAAATCTTTTAAAGACACTTTTACAAGTCTGTATTTAATTAATACTATATGACACCGGTATTTCATAGCTGACGACCTCTGAGAAAAATCGCCGACACAAACTCAGAGAATTCTTAAACTCTTTTAAAGTCCAGACAGTAACAGTATTCTATGCCTAATAGATGTGTTTTACAATAAAGCAAATCTGAACTGATTGGTAACTTTTTTTTATAGTACGGAAAATCCTCATGGATCCTCCGTCACCCGGGGAGATGGCAGGGTATGTCAGACTCGTACCGACTTAAAACCGCACTTGCCTTCACCTGTCCTATTGCCAGGGCCGTGGGATCTGCGAAATTCGCCACGACCATGACAGTAACTTTTTTTTTATTCTACTAAGTTGGCAAACAAGCATACGGCCTACCTGATGGTAAGCGGTTACGCGGACGCTTGCAACACCAGGAGTATCACTTGCACGTTGCCGACCCTGGATTGAAAGAGGAATAGTTGGGTTGGCAGTATAAGGTTCAAAGCCACTGCCAACACAACGTTTCCTCGTGGAGCACTGGCAACCTTGCTCACCGTAAGAAACACAACACAGCTCAAAGCAGTGTTATTTTACTTCGATTTTCTGCAAATTTAACTGATAGATACCTGGGGATACCTCGACAAAATAGCTACAGGGTATGGAGCTGTATCACAGACTATGTCATACCTCCTATGATGTCCTTTGTGCCCCAAATCTTACATAAAAGCGACCTCTGCGGAGCTGCTGACGACGCAGTAAAAGTGGCAAAGTTCTCGACGAACAGCATTTAAAATTCGTACCGTGGACTCGAAGAAGAAGAAGAAGAATGATAGGTACTTTGTTTTGAGATTCTCAAAATAAACATAATGAAGCAGTTTACAATCAATATGTGTCGAGTTTGTCTCGACGTGGTCCGCGCACTCCACATGTGATATAACGTGACATAACGTGTTTGCGACAAATGATGAATATTTGGAGACATCATCATCGTCATCAGCCTATATAAGACCACTGCTGGACGTAGGCCTTCCCTAATGTGCACCATTTTACCCTGTCCAATTGCATCCAGCTTCTACCAGCAGCCTTTCGCAAATCATTACTCCGTCTTTCCGGGGGGCGTCCTACACTACGTTTACCGAGTCGCGGCACAGTAATAGTTAATCACAATAGGATTGACTAATTCGATAAATGTTACAGTCATTATAATATTATTATTTGATTAAAAACAGCAACAAACAATTGTTACGATTGTATTGTTACGTGAACAATTGTTAAGAAAGAGGCAGTACAAACTGCCTCTTTCTTTTCTTTTTTGGTAGAAACCTTCGTGGTCTCTGCAACATTCTCCAAACACACTCACCAAAGTTTTATCGATATTTGTTGAATATTTCCTTGACTAATACTATTAAAACGCAATACTAAATTATTAATATATGCAAAACGTTATGTATTTAAATTAACAGCTAATGATTGTACCAAAATTGCTGCTATGATTAATCGGATTTATTTTATTTTAATGTATATATTTAATAAATGATAGTTTCCATTCTTTATTTGTATTTTTTTTTTAATTTTGTTGAGTGTGTTTGCTTTTGATCTCAATCTCACCTGATGGTAAGCGACGACGAGGTTGAAGCTGGAACACCCAGATAATGCCTGTTCAATCTCACCTTAAAGCCATCAAAGTTATATGAGTCCGGGAATAAACGCAGGGAGAGCATTCCACTTCTTTGCGATGCGAACAAGGAAATACGCAGCATAACACTTCCAAAGGCAAGCTAGGATTGGTAATCCCAAGGAAAGCGAAACAGTAGTCCCAAACAAACCTAGCGACGCACCTGGTACGGTGTTAGATGAAACGAACAGGATAGGAAAAGATTGAGCGAATTAATAATCTATGATATATCTATCAGCCACGGACGTCCACTGCTGAATGCCTCCCTTAATGATCGCCACAAAAATCAGTCTTGCAGACCGCATCCACCAACTCCCTGCTACCCTCACGAGGCCGTCCGTCCACCTACTTGGGGGCCGTCCTACGCTGCGCTTTCCTATGCGTAGTCGCCACTCCAAGACTTTCTTTCCCCAGCGGCCATCAGTTCTTCTAGCCACATTGCCCGCCCATTGCACTTCAACCGTGCAATCCTGCGAGCTATGTCGGTTACTTAAATATATAAAAATAATGGAGGGAATAAAAGCGTGACGCTCAAGATCGATCGAGATGCGAGAGTCATTTAGAACACGCCCTGCATCCCCTAGTACACGTAAGATCCTAAGTCTAGTAAGTTAAAAGTGAAGCTGTGGACTGCTCACCTCTGGATGAGGCCTCTATGCGTTGAGCCTGTCCTGATGCAAATCTTCAATAAGAATTTCATCTGCCTTCTTCAGCGGCATATAATATGATAGCTCAATTACGAGGTTTTCCTATTGTTCTATGACGTAAACAGGTTTCTTAAGCGCCGGCCACGCATAATTTTACTCCGGTGTTCCCGGTGTCCATGGGGGACAGTGACATCCCATGTCCCACTGCTGGGCACGGGTCTCCTCTCATAGAATGAGAGGGATTGCCATGTTTTATAGTTCACCACGCTGGCCTAGTGCGGGTTGGCAGACTTCACACGCCATCGTGAAAATCTCTAAGATATGCAGGTTTCCTCACGATGTTTTCCTTCACCGTTTAAGCGAGTGATAATTAATTATTAATACGCACATGATTTGGAAAAGTCAGAGGTGCCTGCCTTGGTGTCGAACTCGAGACCCTCGACTTGGCAGTCCAATGGTCATGCCACTAGGCTATCACTGCTGTGCTACCTATTGCTCTTTTATCGACGTCAATAATAATTAAAAAAAAGAAATTATTGTAATTTTTGACAACTTGACAACTAGGTAGTATATAGCTTGTAGTGTCTCTTCTGCAAACATACTGTTTTGTCAGTAAGCTTTTAATAAAGTTGATTTATTATGAGTAATAAATCAACTTCAATGTTCAATGAAGTTTGAATCAAAGCCGAGACAAATTGTTGATCATAATTATTCATCATTTTACACCTTGAGCAATCAGCTAATGACATTGTGATTCACACTAATGCTGCAGTGAGCCTACATATACCTACATTATAAGTATGTCGATGCCCAGTTATAGACATTCTCAGTAAAATTTCCCCGTGTAAAACGCAGCGCTATTTGTTTATTGTGCAGTTTTTAGGGGCTATCTACTATAAATCCAAGAAAAATAACAACAAAAAATACATTAAATTTCTACATAATCTTGACTCTAAAATGGAAGAATTCTTTTTTTGTTTAAATAGTATCATTTTTTAATATAAGTAATTAATTTCCTTGTGAGGAGATCCTCACAAGGAAACTACAGAAATAAACAATAATTATTCATAACAAGCATCTCCTCGTAAAGTAACCAATATTTTGATTTGTTACTTATACTAATGGGTAGGCAATTTAACAATGAAATGTTTTATATTTTTTCAAAATGACAAAATTTTATTTTAAAAACATTTCATTTTGAAATCTGAGCGTATTCGCTACTGTATCTCTTGTGCCGGGCTAAGAAGGAACGAATGTTCAAGGTTATTTGGTCAGAGTACGGCCTTAATTAATGGTATTAGGCTCGCTTCCTATGACAGGAGACTTCAAAACATACCACTTACATTTCTGCCTAAAAACTTCGGGGATTCTTACATCATAAAACGGTCCATCTCGTCCTTTTACATTATTAAAATTCGCAAAGACAATTTATACACAATCCAATCTAAAACTAGATGACATACTTAATTAATAGCTAGGGGAGGCCGGGGCTTTAATTAACAGAGGTAAGTATTAACAAGCGAATTTCTACGAAACTATAAACAGCACGTCACTAGTGATTCCTAGAATTCGTCCCTGTGACAGCGGTCTAAGGGTTAGGACTCGTCAGTCCAGCTCAGTGCGCCGCGAAAATGAGTTATGTGATGTGCGTCTATTTTGGCCAAGTAACGAACTTTTTTCACTTTACGATATTTTGATTTACGCGTTGAATAATTGATTTCGGTGTAATATTTTTTTTTTTGCAGTAGCTTGTTTTATGCTTAATAATGTTACATACCGTTACTGACGCTAATGCACAATATTTCGTAATTATATATTTTTTTATTGAAAAGCTACCCATGGGGCTAAATTTAACAAAACATACGGGGCTAGTATTAACATGTTAATTCTTACCCCGCATGTGGGGTTGGTATGAACATTATTACACTAGGTACTAAGCCTACGCTGTCCGTCCGTCTGTCTGTCCATCTGTCCTAACTTTAAAGAGCTGTATATCCACCAGGGTATCTAATAACATATTAATTTATTTAAACAAGCACTAGAAGAGATAGAAAGTAACAGAAACTTAAAAAGAAATAAAATCGCAAAATAAAGACGATGGAAAGAAAAAAAAGCAAGGTAAAGAAAATGATAAAGGAAAGGGTAAAGGTAAGGGCAAAGGAAAGGGCAAAGGAAAGGGTAAAGAACAAATAGCTAAAAAAGGAAAAGAAAAGGAAACATTACAAGTGGAAAAGGCAAAGAAAAGGATATTGGAAGAAAGCAGCGACAGTGCAGAAGATGAATATTTCTGTATAATTTGTGGTGTCTCATACAATGAAGACACATCTGGTGCAGACTGGGTGCAATGCATCTCATGCAAGCAATGGGCTCAGTCCGGATGTATCAGAGGCAACACTGTTTCATATGTTTGCCAAAAGTGTGATTCAGATGATGAATATGAATAAAAATGAAACATATTGTGATTACATGAAAATGATTCCTAGTAGATTATATTGTTAAGATGTTGATTTTATATAATATATAAAGGATATTTATATTACCTTCAGTAATTTCATAATAAAACTAAGCTTTATTGAGACTGTTTTAGACTATAAAGGTAGGTTATATAAAGACTGCTACGTTTAAGAATAAGCTGTTTACTACCTCATTTAAGTTGATTGTATTATTATTAGATAACACACATAAGGCTGATTAAACTACTTAAAAGGCTGTTAACTTAATAATAACGATACGAAGAGGTTTTGTTTGAGTTTTTGTTTCTATTTATTAAATATATCTGAAATATTGTTGTTTGACGGAGTGTTTCAACTTTTAAGCATAATGTTAATTATTATTCCACTAAGTGAATATTGTGATTATTGAAAACTAACGTTTCCTTCAATAATATAACAGTAAAAGTAACTGTTAATAATAAATGTTTCAGATATTTGTTGAATTTTGTTATTATGTATGTATAGAGGTTTTGTTTGGGTTTCTTTCTCTATAAACATATATCGTTGTTGCAGGGACAAAGTGCTATATTGTTTAAGCCTAATGTTAATTGTATTGCTTAATAAAAAAATGTCATTGTAATTTTGAGTTTTCTTTATTTATAGAGGAAAATACTTACAATGTTAATTGTTGCCCCTTTTGTTAATACTTACCTCGGAAGTGTTAATTATAGCCCCGATCGCGGGGTAAGTATTAATTTCTGACTTTTCTGAGTAAAATCGACTTTCTTAAAAAGGTATCCATTTCTTGTCAAATTAAAACCAACGACATGGTTATTGAATAGTTTAGACATCATTTGATACAAAAATAATTTGAAAATGTTTAGGTGTCTTGAAGATACAACTGAAAATATAAATTTTGTTAAGTCGCGCCCCGGTCTCCCCTACATAAGAATTCATAAAAATGCTTTATAAGGTAAAACGAGTTGCTATTTTGCTCCATTTTAACAACGACTTGAATTTTTAAGTGATTGACAATAATTAATACATAGATAGCATCATACAAATTAATACATTGAAATTGATTTGATTTTAAATATCTTAATTTAATCGTATTTACATAATATACAAAATATATAACGTCTAAGCGTCAAAGTACTCCTCCACATCACTATCATCTGGTAACGTTCCCAGAATCCTTTTTTTTATACCATAAAAGGTGGCAACAAGCGTACGGCCAACCTTATGGTAAGCGGTTCTCGCAGCCTATAGATGCTTGCCACACCAGGGATAACACCTGCACGTTGCTGACCCTGTAAAACGAAATAGTTGGGTTGGTAGTATAAGGGTCAAAGTCCCCCGACTGCCAACACAATGTTTCCTCGCGGAGCACTGGCAATCTTGCTCACCATATGAAACACAGTAAGGAGTAAGACTGGCAGCATTGCCCCAAGAATAAATTAACCCTCTGGTTGCGCGAAGAGTTGGGAAGTTTCTTAGAAACTTTATTACCCGACGCCTTCCCCGATTGTGTACCTACTGATATAGATTTTTAATCTAAGATGGTCACATAAGATTGCTCTATCGGATCTTAAGATACTCCACGTAATAATTATATAGGTCAATCTCACGATAAATTATTATTATGTTCTTTTGTGTACGCACCTTGACATTTACGTGTCACTAATTAATATAAATTCAATAAATTAAATAATGATGAGCCTGAAGGCATAGGAACCAACAAGTTATTACTTAATACCTAAACTATTTTTGCTAATAACCCGTTGAGGTAAAGGTTTTCACTCACTAGACGTGATTTAAACACCACTTTGAACGCAAGAAAATGGTAATAAAAAAATTGCTATCAGTTTTGAATTGATCAGCTATTTAATGATGATTGGCTTTAATAGATTATTGCAGCCCTTTTACCTTAGCCTAAAAAGGAGCGGTAACATGTAGGTAACTAAATTTTTATTTACATTTAACCTTAAGAGTTCCCTTAACAGTTGTATGCACGTCTATGCCATTCTACAGGCCGTTTGTTACCTTTGTTGCGATATAGTTGGTAAGAGTCCTAAGTCGAAACAACATCGTTGCATTTTTAAGTTGTTTTTGACTTAATAATAGTGGATCTATCAGCTGATTTGAAGGCTTGCTACAAAGTTTTTGTATAATAAATAACATGTTACTTTTAATTGGTATCAAAACTTCATTGTTTATTGCAACTTTTCAAGAATTTGGAGGGTTTTGTTTTTTTGTCCACTTATTTTGGATTGTTTAAATCTTCTCTTGTCTATAGTTTATAGAATGAAAGATCTTTTTTTTTATTCACGAAATCTCTAAGATAACCCGTCAAAAACATTAAATGTAAAAAATGGCTAGTCTCGCGTTTCTTTAATTCTTTAGTTCTTCTAATTTATAAGATGTGAAACTAGTCTGGCAAACGTATTAACGTTCACTCTTCATTTAACAATTTGCTGTAGATTACATTGTTTATAAAAAAAAATGTGTACCTTGGCAATCGCGCACAATGAAATGTAAGAAATTTAATAATATTAACATAGCAGGTGAATTTTTCTTTAGACTTAAACGAGTAGGTAGTTTATCTATAAGTTTTAATATTTTATTCCTGTCATAAATTTGTAAAACTCTGTCTGTTGTATATTCAATTCTATTTTGGGTTTAAAGTTTTAAACCATTTATTTCTCTCATATGAACTATACTTCACATAAAATGAGATACAAAGAGTTTATATAATATAATAACTTATAATATACTAATAGTTTACTATTAAGTTTTGATTAAATTTATAATAGAATAAAATATGAAAATAGTCCTTGGCACCACCTCAGTCTACCCGTGACCATGGACGCTGTAAAGGGTCCGAAACGTCGGGATTATTAATATCAATATACGCGATAAAATCCGTAAAAAGTAGTTTTATTTCAATTAATGGAATACTTAAGTTGTCAAATTCAAAGCAAGAAATGCTCAAACATAAAAACAGCCCTGGAAATAAAAAAAGGAATGAAGACTATGAAATTTCTATTCCGCGGCATACATCGGAATAAGGAACTAGTTAAAATATTTGGCACCAAATGCCACGGTATTTTGAATGCTTATTTACACCTCAATTTATTCAGTTAAACAGACAAAATTCAAGTGTTTTCGATAATAATTATAAGCCTTGTAATATGTCAACCCAAACAATTACAAACACAGTAAAAAATATCGAGAAAACTGTTTAAAAATCGTGGTACTCACGTGCACGGAGTCCAAAGCATGCGTTCAAACCACCTGTTGACGCAAAACTAACCTATTAATTTGAAACACTTTAAACTATCTTTTTGATGAACCACAGAAAGATAAATTATTATCTATTGAATTAGAAATCTTGCATTAAAAATTATTTAAAAACTCCTTTGTTAACCCCGTTTTTCCATTATACCTCAGAATAAGGTGCCAATTTCTGAACCCCTCGGCATTAAGTACCTTTACGTTATTCTTTTAAAACGAATTAAACTGGTAGTGGTTTTTTAATTTGAAATACAATTGCTGGTAGTTAATTCGATGCAAAAGTTTCGTTTCTAATAATCTAAAATGCAGTTAGGTACAGACGCCAGCAGGTTAAGTTATCCAAATCTGTCAAATTTTCTCAATTGAATATAAATAAATAAATAATAAATAAATGTTTTTGGGACATTTTTACACAGCACCATCTAGTCCCAAACTAAGCAGAGCTTGTAGGTACTATGGGTACTAGACAATGGATATAATACTTAGATACTTTTTTTTGTAAATATATACTTATAATACATAAGAAACACCCAGACAAACACAAATACTCATGTTTTACCCACACAAATATTTGTGTCCTGTGGGAATCGAACCCACGACCCCATGATCAGCAGTCCGGTACTCGAACCACTAGACCACAGACGTCGTCAAATGAGCCTTATTGTTTTGTTTTAAAGTTGAAAATTGATCAAAGAAATTTGACAGATTGTGGTAGCTTGATGTGCTGGGTTCTGTACAGCACTGATATATGCTTGCCGTCAGTTAGGGCTGATCAACTCAACACTGCTATGGCATTTTCTTCAAAAGGCCTTTTAAGAGACCATGATTCTCTTAAGTATTTCGGTGTTTCTTCTCAGAGGTCATCAGCTATAAAATGCCGGTGCCAACTTGTATTAAATATTAATCGGTAAAAATGTCTTTAAAATATCTATTTACATAAATAAATGTCATGTATCATTTATTAATTCTTTTATTTATTTAAAAAAGTTTGCTATCACTAGCATAAGCTGATATAATTTTTTAAATTGAACTTTATCATGAAAAAATATTTGTTTTGTGTTTTCTTTAAATAGAAATATCTGTATTTTAATTAAATAGAAATAAATAAATCATAATAATATAATCTACCTTAACAAAAAAGATTTCAATTTTTCTGTGATCGCAAACTTTTTTTTTATGTGTGTATATCAAGGCATTTCAAGGCAAGGCAAATAACACTTTTGGTAAACGTTTTTACATTATTTATTATCTATAAACAAAATGATAACAAAAAAAATAAAGTTGTTAAAGCCATTTTACGCTTTATTCGTAGGTTGGTTGTTCAATTGACATAAAAAGTTGGCTTGGATTGGTCTATCTTGTGTCAGCAGTTATATTTACAGTGATTTCTTCTCGACGTAGGGGTGAGCCGCGATGTACTCGAGGGAGCGTAGGATGTAATCAGGGATGGGTTGGGGCTCCGGGGCAACGGGAAGGTGAGCACCCTGTAAAAAAATATATATAAGATCCATTTCAAGTACTTGACTATGCACTATACCAGTGAGTAGTGTCAAAAACAAACGATCAAGTAACTTATTTAAACACATAACATTGTCGTATCCATTTGATTTCCGAAATATAGTGAGTGATAATTGTTAGCGAATTTGACAAAGATTTTCTAAGAAAAGCCTATATATATCATTGCTACTGAAGCAAGAGATATTTGAATTTCTCAATATTTCAGAAAAATAAGGATTTGTAAATTTTATTTCTTTGTTTATAAATATTTTCTTAGTAGTTTTTTCCTGCCTTTTAATTAAGATTGCGCTTACTGGCTTCGTTTCTTAGGTAATTAATTGGTTGTGATGTATGAAAAAACTAAAAAAAAATATTTTGAGGTACCTTTTTTGGCTTCTGAGGGCAGAATAGCGACAATACCACAAAAGTGAACTTTCAATCAAAGGACTTTGTTAGTTTAGTAGAAAATAATGTGACATTTGAGATAAAAGAGATCGGAAAAATATTAAAAAAAAAGTTTTATTGAACTTTTACGGATTGAATGTCAGATAGTACAGTCAACACATCAGGTTTATACAAAACTGTCAAATTTCTCCAAATGATTATAAACCTTAAAATGTTTGTGGTTAAGTTTAGAACCGAATGAGAAAATTTGACAGTTTATGGTAACTTGATGTGCTGGTTAACGGTACAACAAAATCTTGAAAGTTTTTCTTTTGGAAATTAATAAAAATAAAGTTTAAATTGTAAAAAGTTACAACAAAACCTGTTATTTAGTCACGGTTATTGCGCGTAAGCGTCGCTTTAGTGCTTTACAAGTAAAACTGTAGGATCAGGACACCCCTGCCTAGCCCTTCAGGAATACAGGCGTCATGGTATGCTCTATATTATGCTCATTACCGTCACAAATTATTCTATGTCTGTAATCAGCTTGTCTTTTGTAACGTTTTGTTGGAAGCTAATAAGCCTATGTTTTATACTGACCTGGGCGACGTATCCATTCTCATCGGCGGTGTAGGTAGTTTGGATGGGCTGACCTTCAGGGGAAGTGTAGCTGCTGGAGCCGGAGACTACAACAGCAGACTCGTCCTACAACATATTTCATATTAGTATTTTTTTATTTATTATTAGGTACTTCTCTTTTTATTCTTCTAAAAGTTTAAACCATGTTCATTATTCATAATTTTAGTAAAATAATATTGTGATTTTAAAATGGACACAATCGGCTAGGGAGACAAACTGTCTCTCCTTAATATAGATTGCTCTGCAACCTAGCTAGGAGAACAGCACCTCAACCAAAGAATTTGTAATGTACTACGCTCATTTATAAAATTGTCATACATTATGTACCTACTACAAATATCTACTATATGCAATAAAGTATTATTATTATACACGATAATCAACATTAACATCGGAATTTTGGGTGAAATTTGATGATGACAGAATGCGAGGTTATCTTAAACAGAAAAAGTATAGCTTAATCTCTAGTCTTGTGAACACTCGACACAGATATACAGTTCAGTTTGCCCTATCCACTGATGGTACTCCGTCGCAATAGTGCTGATTTTTGCAGCGACTCACCTTTCCGAAAGTTTTGAGCTGGCCTGAAGCTTGTCCGTTGATGCCGTTTTCGGTTTCGTACGCGTACTGGAAGCTACCCTCGGGACTCTGCTGGTAGTCGCTGCGGAGAACCTTAGCGGCCTGATCGGCGGTTGAGGCGGCGCAAGCGCACGCGACGATGCAAGCGGCAATGATAAAGGATTTCTATAAGCAAAATATATTCATTAATCAGTAATAATTCAAGTAAATGTAGCTTGTTGTCAAACAAAAAATATAATAGATACTTTAACCTGTCAATAATTATCAGAAACAATTAGCAGACACAATAGAAAAACAATTGTATCGACCCTCTGGAGGGTCACAGTCTCTAATTAATTAAAAATTAAACAACACATCAGTAAATTATTAACAGGTCAGTAAAATTTAAGGGTGCAATGTACTATTTTAATAGGTATATAAGTATTTCGAGGTAAATAAGTTTTTTTTAACATGCGTCAGAAAATTAAAAAAGTTCGATAAACATTAAAAAGTAACACAGATAATTATACAATCTGACATTTCGAGCGTTAACGCAACCAGCAATGTCTTGCCAATTATTCTCTATTTACTTCAACCAACCATAATTATTATAAAATCTACAAGTAACTTGAAACTACATAGTTTTTTTTTATATAAATTATACATTTATTTTCAAAAGACTTACCAAATAATAATTACATGTTTACAAAATATGCATACTTACCTATACCAAAACAATAATAAATTAACACACAAGTACTTACGCATTAAAAAAACTAATTTTATTATAAAAACAAGTCATTTCAACTATAAACAAAAAAATATAAGTAGGTATTATTTATTACTTTCACGAAATACTTATAATTTTAAAATTGCATTGAATTGCAGAAACCAAACACTTAAAACACTGATTCACATTTTTAGCACATTATGAAACCTATTGTATTCGCTCATGTACGTACTTACCATTTTGGTGTTGCTTATTCGAACTACTAGCTCAATCTAATGCTGGAATAAGAGTCTAGTGTCTTATATACACTCAAAGGAACATCAAATAATATAACATCATACCTACCAATAACTTGTGCAGTGGTAGGAAAGGTCAACATTTGTTTTTTTTTTAACGAGTTTGCTGCAGTACGTTTGACATTTTGATTTTGAACGGCAAAAAACCAGTTAGTACTTAATTTTTTTTATTAAACTTGCTTCATTTTTGTTTAATCGTGGAATCGTATTAGTCTATGAATATATTAAAGGAGTAGCTGGATACGTTATCAGAGACTTATAAGTAATTATTTAATACACTGTCGGGAAATTGCGAAATTCGCTATTTAAAAATATAACCTATAAAACTAACTTTGGGATAAAATTTTCATCTAAAATACTAATTAGAAAGAACCTTTTTAAAGAGGAAAAGTTTTTAAAGAGGTAATTTACGAAAAGAGTACGTATATGTCTTAAAGTGTAGTCCCAAAAACAAAGAAACATGCTCAAATTTTCTGAAGTAAATGAGTATTTTTGGAATTTGGAAGATTTGTGAATAATTAATAATAAATTCATGTGCATTGATGTGAATTTATTGAATTAAGTTTGAATACTTTTTTTTTTATAAGAGATAGGTTAGCGTTTGACCACAATCTCACCTGATGGTAAGTGACGATGTGGTCTAAGATGTAGCACGCTTACCTAGAAGATACTTATTCACTCGTGACTTGAAGACCCCCAAATTGTACACGTCAGGAAATACAGACCCGGGCAGCTGATTCCATTCCCTTGCTGTACGGATAAGGAATGTCGAGGCAAAACGCTTAGTGCGGGTTTCGGGAATTTCCACCATAAAACGGTGACGCTTTTCAGTTTGCCTGGTTGTGCGATATTAAAAGGGAGATGGCAGAATTAGATTGTGCAGTTCTGATGCACACTCTCCGAAATGTATCCGGTTGAAGACCGACACGGTTGCCACCATACGACGATGATCAAGGCTTTGAAGCCTGTTTTTGGCCAGTTTATCGTCACCAATAAGCCTCCTGGCTCTCCTCTCAATACACTCCAACGCACTACTATACAGAAGCAATCTACGAATTCTAAATATTCATCATTAAGAGTTATAACAATTGTCATTAGAATTTATTAAATCAGTTGATGTATAAAAACTATACAAATGTAGGTAATCAAGGTGAAGAGTTTTTTGTTTCTTTTCTCTGAAAGTAGCAGTCGGATTTGAAAAAAATATTTTTGCATTTCCATCCTTGGGGAATCCAAACCTTGGGGAAGGTTATAAGATTAAACATCACGCCACTAGGAACCGAGCAGAAGGAAAGTCAATGTGGGTCAAAGGGGCTCAGCTAGTCAATGTATGCTGTTTGTTGCGTTTAAAGCTACATCGATTTGGCTACTTTTTTAATTGACATAAAACTACTTTTTACGGATTTTATAGCGTTATATTAAAATCCGTAAAAAGTAATTTCATTTCATTTACATACCATCACGCCTGTATTCCCCGAAGGGTTAGGCAGAGGTGTACTAAATGTACACCCACATTTCGCCGGTATGTTTAGGTCCCATGTAATAGGGGGCGAGCCTATTGCCATTAACCGGGCACAAATCCAGACTTCGAGCTGCTATTGAGAATTTCATAGAAAAACCCAATAACACTTAGCTCGACCTGGGGATCGAACCCAAGACCTCTAGCGTAGCAGTCGCACTTAGGACCACTAGACTAATGAGGCAGTCACTGGTACAGACGGTACTTTTTTAATTGAAATAAAACTACTTTTTACGGATTTTATAGCGTTATATTGATATTATTAAAATCCGTAAAAAGTAGTTTTATTTCAATGTATAATATTCGCGTAAATGACAGAAATCAATATGTTAGCCTGTACTTTTTTAATATTCGTAAGGGTCCGAAAGGAGAAATAGAAATGGGAAAAATTGTGAATTCGGAAAAAAATGAGCCATTTTTCTATAGTATTTTCATTTATTAAAATTTGTAAAGGAGAACGCCTGAGTCACTTTATTATAATGTAAAATACCATCACATCTGTATTCCCCGAAGGGTAACCACCTATCTACAGGTCGCCGGTAGGTATGTTTAGGTCCCTATTGCCATTAACCGGGCACGAATCCATACTCCGAGCTGCTACTGAGAATTTTATATAACCCTTTTGGGTAACACAGGCCTGAAAGGTGGTAATATTATCCCTACTTAATATTATAAATGCGAAAGTAACTCTGTCTGTCTGTTACGCTTTCACGTCTAAATCACTGAACTGATTTTAATGAAATTTGGTACAGAGATAGAGTTGACCTTGAGAAAGAACATAGGATAGTTTTTATCTCGGACTTTTGAAGAGTTCTCTTGGAAACGCAATATAACCGAACTCGACGCGGGCGAAGCCGCGGGCGGAAAACTAGTATATTATATAATCTAGTAGTTTTTCAGTTCGATCCTTCTTATTCCTTATTCATTGGGGTATGAGTGGGAACCACAAACACTTTAGGGGACGAGTGGGCACAGGGTACGAAATTCAGGGGACCAGTGTGGCGAATAAAGGTTTTCTTTTTCTTTCTTTCATCCACCTATAGCAATGAGTACCTACATAAAAAGATAGTATAATTGAATGACAATGTGATGAGAATGGGTCATGGCCGAAATATGGCGCAATTATGGGGCTTGAACTTTACCGTGAGTGAGTGTGGGTCGCACACAATGTAGAATATTAATTAACCTCTCATATTTAAGTAATATTTCATATAGGTACCATCATATGTAATCTTTAAAACCGCAAAGTCTACGCAACGATTGCAAAAATTAAACAACTTATGCCTATTAATAATGTCATAGTTGAGCAAAAAGTTTTGTTAATCACAGTCTACGTAATCATGTGCGTCTGCGGTGCGCGCGAATAATGGCACAGATAACTAAGACTACAACTACCTAATACAATATTGTAATGTACGGAGGCCAACATATCAAGCTACCACATCTTTTATTGATTTTCAACTTTATCACAAATCTATAAGGTCCATATTCAATTGGGAAAATTTGTCATCTTTATTATTTCGACGGCCGCTAAGAAAACAATCCATTGCATTTTTTTAAAGAAATTCACTTTTTTATTGTACACTATAGCAAAGTTTTCCTGCAATCATCGAAGAAATCCAAAAAAAAATGTAATTTCAATATTATCACTGTGTTTTGTCATCATCATACCATCACGCTTGTTTGTATTCCCCGAAAGGTTTGACAAAAGTAGACTGATATAAATAAAACTACAGTTCACTTGTGTATGTTATGGTCTCATGTACTAGGGTCGAGCCTAATGCCATTAACCGGACACAGCAATTCACAAAAAAACAAAATAAAACATCGACCGGGAATCGCAGACACGATCTGACGCTCTGCAGCCGAGCTTGCAACCACTAGACCAATAGCACACTTAATGTGTATTAAGAAATATTTTTGTTAACACTTGTTTGTATAATATCGAATCGTCTGAGACATCAACCGCAGAACAATAGCCTCAATGACCTTGTCGGTCTGAGCGATTTTTTTAATTTTGAATGTTGATGTCGTAGATGAAACTTTTTTTGCCACAAATCGACATGCACACAGTAATAAGATATTATACTAAACCTACATGACTCCTATTGTCATAAGCAGTTATTATATTTTGTACATACAAATATAATAAATCCTTTGTTATACCTACTTATAATATATTGATTTCTGACATTTACGCGAATATTATACATTGAAATAAAACTACTTTTTACGGATTTTATCGCGTATATTGATAATATTAATCCCGACGTTTCGGACCCTTTACAGCGTCCATGGTCTACCCATCTACACAGTCTACCCGTGACCATGGACGCTGTAAAGGGTCCGAAACGTCGGGATTAATAATATCAATATACGCGATAAAATCCGTAAAAAGTAGTTTTATTTCAATACTTATAATATATTATCTTCTGCCCGCGACTTCGTCCGCGTGCAAAACTCACTTTTAATTATCGTTGTAATTTGGTTAATTAACTCAAGATCTTTATAAATTATAGGCTATATGTTATTCTGATGTATAATAATAATGCTGTAAAATTTCATCAAAATCCGTTCAATAGTTTTAGCGTGAAAGTAACAAACATCCATCCGTCCATTCATCCTCACAAACTTTCACATTTATAATTATTATAGGTAGTAATATAGTAAATAGTAATATTGTATATACTTAGTAGGAAGTAGGACGTATTGCGTCCCACTTACAAGATCAATTTTCGGGTTTCTGTTGATTTTGGCTAGTACCTATATAATAGGTGTAACCGTCAGGATACTATAAGGGGATTATAAATTACTTTAAGTTTTAAACCAACCAAGCAACAATCTTTTTTCTAATTGGCTTGTAAATGGCTTGTCGTCCATTACTCCACTAATTATCTCTGTGTGCTAGCTGTAAGCCACCCAAAAAAAAAAAAAAAAATATTTGACTATTTTGCATAACTCCATCTACCTATTCCCAAACTAAGCGGAGCTTATGCTATTGGTACTAGCACCCAGACAAACACAAACGCTTATGTTTATCACATAATAACATACATATTTATGTGGGAATCGAACAACTAGATCACAGACGTCAAAAAAAAACAATATTGCTCCTACGGCAATATACCTAATCTATATATTAATTAAAAAAGTCATCAATAATCTCTATTTCACTTGGTCATCGCATCAGGCGTGAACGAATGGAACAATATCGCAATTATTTTTTTGTTGGGTTAATTATTGTCAGGATAAAGTTCTTATGAAAGAAAAAAAAAATTGTGCAGGAAATTAGAAAATTTAAAAAACTTAACATCTAGATGTTTTCAGGTAAAGTCCACGAAGACGAAGTCGCCAGCAGAAGCTAGTCCATTTTATAAAAAATCATTGTTGACAATTCAATGTTGATGAGTAAAGTCATTTTGAGATGTGTCGTGCTCGTGTGCTCGCACCGCCGCGCCGCCTGAGCAACCGGTTCTGAGAATTTTAGATTGAGGCTATGTAATAAGTGATGGTTGATATAGCATAAAACATAATAAAGTAGCATGCTTATTGTATTTATTTTATTTATTTTATTACTTAAGGTTTGCTAACAAATGTAACAATAATAAATGCACATTAAAAATTACATGAAAAAATATAAGAGTTACATTCCCTTACAAGCAAACACCACTTGCACTATTAATACAGGATTAATAAACTAATCATTAAATTCAAATCTTTCCACAATTCTAAAATTTTGATCACTAATTGGCCAATAAATGATTAACTGTTTTTCGAAAAGAAGCGAGAGGATCAGCATATACTCGTATATCTACAGAACTACTACACTCATTTAGTAACCTACACAGACGTGGTATAGGAGAAGAGGAACCAAGAACCGTTCTTCTAGGTGGAGGATAAAGAGGTGTAATACGCATCCGAGGATATTTATAGGGTACTCGAATGTTCATGTGTATAAAGCATATAGCAAATGATATCGTAGCTCGCGCTTAGTGCTATATTGCTTTATATCGCATCGCACTCTCTCTCTCTCTAATAACTGCATCGCGTCGCACGATCGATGCTATAAAAAAGCACTTAAAAAACATGCTTAAAAATTTAAGCATATAGCATTAAGCAAGTTATTGGTTTATAGCAACATTGAACACCACTATATAAGAAATGTAATGAGCGGAATTGATATACTTATGTATGTACAGCTAAGCGAGGTATTTATATAACACATAACACCTTATAATTACGAGATTTTATGTTCAAGTACACCTAAAAATTTCAAATATTAAACATATTACACGGCATAGTCATTACCAATGACAGTCTTGGTAATTAGCACGGGAAAGAGTACGGGAGCTATACCGGAACGTTAGCGCCACCTAGCCGACGTTAGCTACAACTCGCTGTTGAGAAACATATATATTTGTTAAAGTTCTAAATAAGAAAAGGAAAATTTCGACCGCGGGCAGGATCCGACCCGCGGTCGAAATTTTCCTTTTCTAAATAACTTTAAAATCTTAGCATGGCAAATGCCAAAAATATACAAAAAGATATATATTTGTTATTTACATTTTTGTAAATACAGGTACCCAATCTTTTCTATATCAATCTATATGTAAGATATTTATTATATTACTTAATTGTACAAGATTATTATTATTTGACTGGCTCATTAGTCAAGTGGTCCTAAGCGCGACTGCTACGCTAGAAGTCCTGGGTTCGATCCCCAGGTCGAGCAAAGTGCTATTGGGTTTTTCTATGAAATTATCAGTAGCAGCTCGGAGTCTGGATTTGTGACCGGTTAATGGCAATAGGCTCGCCCCCTATTACATGGGATCTAAATATACCGGCAGGTACACCTCTGCCTAACCCTTCGGGGAACACAGACGTGATGGTATGTTATTATTATTATTTGTATCTCCACTTTAGTTATCACGGCATATCTCCCGTAAGGAAGACATCCGGTCCTTTGGCAGGCTTGTAGGACAGATCCAACGCATAGAGGCCCCTCGAAGAGCATATAAATATGGGATGAGACACCAACCCACGGAACACTCCACAACTACACTAGGTATTAAGTAAGTTCAACCATGAAGTATCGGGATACTTCATGTGCTGTACTTCTTAATACTAAGGCGAAAGAATGAGAGAGAGAATTGTCTAACTCTCTCTCGATTCGTAGACGCACGATTTCTATAAGCTGTGATCTGCGGACGGTTGAATTGGGAGATTCCACTGCATTTCCGTAGTTTACAATAGTCCAGTGGCCGTACCACAGCGTGTTATTGCTATCGTTTTCCGATGGAGAGAGAGGGATGTCGCTCTATAAATTAAATAGCGCCATCCCTTTCTCGCAACCCAAAAATGATCGCATTAACAGGTGGTATGGCCTCTGTACTGTGTGTATTGTAAAATATGGAAGTAAATTACTGGGGTTATGGATGTGCTGGTATAGTATGGTGGGTGTTTATTGGACCGATAAACTTTACTGCTGGAGGAAAGCGTCTGCCTTACAACCTTGGACATTGATATTATTATTATTAACATCATCATCAACCCATATACTTACCCACTGCTGGGCACGAGTCTCCACTCAGATTGAGAGGGATTAGGCTACAGTCCACCATGCTGGACTAGTGCGGATTGGCAGCCTTCACACGCCGTCGAGAAAAATCTCTAAGGTAAGTACTATGCAGGTTTCCACACGATGTTTTCCTGCACCGTGTAAGCGAGTGGATTCGAAAGTGCGTGCCTTGGATTCGAACTCGAGACCTTTGACTTCGTAGACCAATGGTCATACCACTTAAGGCTATCACAGCTTTTGGGGCCGCTGAAGAATGCTGTGTTCCCGTAGCCCCTGACGCAGCAGTAGGAACACCGTGTGTTTTTAGTCGGTAGGGCCACTCTGGATGGAGTCCAAAAAAAAAAAGATACTGTAACTGTATTATTAAGTATGTGAGTACTTTGTAGGCTAAATATACATACTCAACTTTGAACAGTCTGGTGGTTTTGAGCCTTTTTTTATGTGGCCTACGCAAATGTTCCTCTAATCTGGTATTGTCGTGCGACGGGTTGTTCAGCTCCCTAAATTATGGTTGAGCTACACAATGACTGATGCATGCGTGCCGTCGGTTGGGACTGGTCTACTCAAAGCCGCTATGGCTCTTTGGCTTTCAGACTTTGCCCTACATTGTTGACACATATTTGTTATATTCTATGTCTGGACTTTAAAAGAGACTATGATTCGAGTTTGTTTCGGCGTTTCTTCTCAGAGGTCGTCAGCTAGGAAATGCCGGAGCCATCTAGCTTAAAAAAAAGTAAAATATTGACTTGTAAAAGTGTCTTTAAAAGATCTATTTACAGAAATAAATATCATTTATTATATAACTACCTCCATCAAAAGTGCCATGTATCGGACCATTACGCGCTGAAAGGTTTTATTTTTAGACAGCACTCGTTTTACAAGTGTCGATACTAAAATTCGCTTTTTTAGTTACTTGACAGGTTATTATCAGATAAAGAAGTATCTTAAATTGTTGCTATTCAATAAACATGTTTCAACCTGTTTGACTAGGCGACTTAAGATACATTAGTATTCATAATAGCATTATAAACGTGAAAGTCAACGTGTGTTTACTATTAACTCCTAAATTACTGAATCAGTTTCATAAAACTTGACATACTGACAGCTCAAAGGAAGAAAGAGTATGAGAGTCTTCTTCTTTCTTTCTCTATGGCATTTGATGCCGGAGAGTCGACGTGGTAACTAATGACATAGGGTCACAAAAACTTAATATAAAATAAAAAAATACACCGACCTTATTGGTGAAATTGTTCCAAAAGCGCGTAGCACCTATTCGCAAACGGCGTGTGTATACGACAAGATGTATGAATG
This sequence comes from Acronicta alni, assembly GCA_964056405.1. NCBI lineage: Eukaryota > Metazoa > Arthropoda > Insecta > Lepidoptera > Noctuidae > Acronicta > Acronicta alni. The sequence continues at coordinate 4,884,196 of OZ043927.1, read as the reverse complement.
TGGACGAAGTAAAAGAAGCAAAAGTCGTAGCATTTTATTTTTTGTTTAAACTGAAGGAAAACATCGTAGTGGCTCGCATCGTATCGACTGCCATCTTACTGGTAGATAGTATCATCATCAACCCATATACAGTCCCACTGCTCGGCACGGGTCTTCTCTCACAGAATGAGTGGCTTTAGTTCACCACGCTCGCCTAGTGCGGGTTGGCAGACTTCACACGCCGTCGAGAAAATCTCTAAGGTATGCACGTTTCCTCACGATGTTTTTCCTTCACCGTTTAAGCGAGTGATAATTAATTATTAATACGCACATGAATTCGAAAAATCAGATTTTCAAACAAAATCAGATCTAGGTTAATCCAACAATGATTAACATTACAAAAGAAATACACGTCAAATTCTAAAGCAAATGTTACAAGGCTATAAAATTTCATAAGCCTATTATGACGCCGCGCCCCCCGGTGATTGATCAGAAAAGAGTAAAATATCATTGAATATTATTGACGACGTCTGTTGTCTAGTGGTTTGAGTGTCTGACTGACGATCACGAGGTCATAGATTCGATTCCTACAGGACATAAATATTTATGAGATGAATAAGTTTGTGTTTATCTGGGTGTTTCTTAATTATGTACTATAAGTATGTATTTACAAAGTACATTTTAGTATTATATTCATCGTCTATTACCTATATTACTCTCTGCTTAGTTTAGGACTGATCGTGCAGCGTACTTATAATTTCCCAAACATAAAAAAACTTTAAGAAAAAAAATGTATAACCAACTTAAGTTAAGCTTTAATATTCTGTAAAGGCCGCTTAGAACTAGGTAGTGTTATTACTTATATAAATCAGACTTAAATTCAATTTATTCAAACAGTTATTCTCGATATTAAGAATAAACTCAATGACCTATGAAGACCTACATAGTCTAGTCTACACGCGACGCACACACCTTCTCATCACACTGATTTCCAAAAGACTCCAACATTCCTTGACTAATTCTCTTGACCTACGACCCGACATAGTCTGACTTGACCTAAGAACACTCGGTCACCTTGGAACGTATACTTTCATCTGAACGGTGCCATGCAAGAGGTGAGCAACCAGACAATAATGTTTCATTTAATTTAAGAATCTAAAATTGTAATTTGAATTTAATTGATTCTGTCTACAATTTCTTTATCTTCATAAATAAAACGTCTTGGAAAAATAATCTGTTTCGGTCTTGTTTTTACTTTTATGATGTAGAATGAAGCGTATACTATATTTGTTTTATGTTCTAGGGATCCGGTTCTACGATAATTTAAATAAATTGGTGATTAAGACTATTTGCTTTTTATATGTAAATAGCGAAGCAGTTTGAAATGGTTCATAGGTATGCTGGTAATATAATAGCAAATAGGTAGTGGATTGGTATGTATTAATAATAAATAAAATAAAATAAAATAACACTGCTTTGATCTGTGTTGTGTTCCTTACGGTGGGTAAGGTTGCCAGTACTCCGTGAGGAAACGTGGCAGTGGGGGAACTTTGACCCTTATACTGGGAACTGAACTATAATTCCTCTACCATTTTACTGGATCGACAACGCGCAAGTAATATCCCTGGTGTTGCAAGCGTCTATAGTATGTATCCAGGTAACCACTTAATATCAGGTGGGCCACTTAAGTAGTATCAAAAAATTGTTATTATTATAATTATGGGACTTAATTAATTACAATAATTACGCCAAAAAATTTCCATGTATATAATGTAATAATTTTAAGTACCCTTCGTAAGATTGACTATAGGTACTATAACAATATAAATTAATTATTGTTTTGGAAGTAATTATTTTGATATAGGTACCATTTATTTTTTCATTGCTCTATAGCCTATAACCATAACCCAATGGGTGAACACGTAACAATAGTTTTTATTCGCCTGGTGACATTAAATTCACATATCTTCTATAATTCATAAGGTCAGGTAGAGTGACGACTTGCGGAAGGCCGCTGGTAGTGCCTGGATGAGGAAAGCCGAATATTGGGGTCTGTGGCGTTCACTAGGAGAGGCCTACGTCCAGCAGTGGACGAATATAGGCTGATGATGATTAATAATTCATACATTAATTTGTCATTAATTCAGCGTTCAGTGTTAAATACTGTTTTTTTTATTAGAATACTTCGAAACACGTTTTTTATAATAAGAGAACAAAATATTCATTCAAGTAACATTTGAAATGTTAATGCTAATTAGTTTGCTATTATTTTTTATTTCATGAGGTGGCTTTTGAGATCTGCGAGTACTTATGAGAGCATCATTAATTTTTCTTTCGTTTGTCGCGAAAAAGCTTCACCTGATAGCGTTAAAGAGTTTTTTTTAAATAAAACGTTGCTTCACGCTACGATTTTGGTGGGTGCATATACAAACACAAACATGCAGACCTGGTACTTACAAATATTTATTCCATGCGGGAATCGAACCCACAACTCGTGGCGCAGAAACCGATCGTTCAACCGCTGCATCAAATGTGTCGTTGGTACATTCAACTTAGTTTAGTTACATAATATAGTTTGTATTAGAAACTATAATATAAACTACATTAGCAAACCAATAATCATAAAATAATATTCATTCAATAATTATTCATAAAAACAGTGATAGCCTAGTAATATGACCATTTGATGCCAAGTCAAAGGTCTAGAGTTCGAATCCAAGGCACCTCTGACTTTTCAAAATCATGTTTGTATTAATAATTAATTATCACTTAGTTAAACGGTTAAGGAAAACATCGTGGGGAAACCTTCATGCCCTGATCGCAGTAGGCCAGTGTTGTGGACAAATTTTTGAGAGGAGTACCATGTCCAGTAGTGGGACAGTATATGGGTCGATGATTAATGAATCCTATTCTATCCTACTAATATTATAAATGTGAAAGTTTGTGAGAATGGATGGATGGATGTTTCTTACTCGTTCACGCTACAACTACTGAACGGATTTTGATGAAACATTACAGTAATTATTTATACATCAGAATAACATATAGGGTGTGATTTATTTTGAGTTAGTTAGCTTAATCACAATGATAATTAAAAGTAACTTTTCCACGCGGACGAAATCGCGGCCAGAAGTTAGTGATTCATAAAATACAAACTACCTACATTAAATGATTAAATTATATTTATTTCTGTAAATAGATCTTTTAAAGACACTTTTACAAGTCAATATTTTACATATTTTTTTAAGCTAGTAAAGTGCCACTTTTAGTAAACTAAATTAGAATGATACATTATGAATATTGGTTTACCCGTTGATTGAAAGAAACTAAATAATTGGACGATCTGAATAATTATACTGATCTCTTATGTTAGGTACAGACGTCAGCAGGTCAAGCTATCCAAAACTGTAAAATTTTCCCAACTGAATATGAACCTTATCGTTATGTGTTAAAGTTGAAAATCAATCAAAGAAATTTGACAGATTGTGGTAGCTTGATGAGCTGGCCTCTGTACATTCGACAAAAAACTTAGATAGCGGATGACTGCGTCTTGACAAGATTGTCCTATAAATAATTCTCGATAACATAACATAACCGTGCGCAAAACCGAATTCAGAGCCGATACTCAGAATTTCTAAGAAAAACACTATAACACTGCTTGACCTGGGAATCGAAGCCAAGACCTCTAGCGTCGCAGTCACGCTTAAGACCACTAGACTAACGAGGCAGTTTACAACAATGTATGCAGATCTGCTCAATAAACTGGATCGTCTTCTGAATAACTGCATTCGATTCGTTTTCAACTTACGTAAGTATGACCATGTGTTAGTATAGAGCACTTTTAAAATGGTTGTCCATCCGTCAGCGCAGAGTGCAAAGGGCATTGACTACCTTGTTCTCCTTACTAGATTCTCCCGCTTCCCCTACTTATCTTACTTCTCAATTTCAATATATTTGTTCAAATCACAACAGAAATCTTCGGTCTTCATATAATCGTCTTCTGCGATGTTCTGCTCACCATTCTGACTATATGCAAACTTCTATTTTCGTACAATCCATAATTTTATGGAATGCGCTTCCTCTGGAAATCAGGATGGCTTCCAGTCGCTACGGTTTTAAGGGTAAATTAAGACAGCATCTCTTCAATTCTTTGGCAGAAACATCTCAACCTTGATCTTTCAAATCAATAATATATATTTATGTATATATTAAGTATAATAAAATATTTATTAATCCTAAATAAATAATTATATTACATTTTATTCAACTATATTTTCCTCCATCATTTGTGCACCTACTATCTTGTTTTGTCTCTGCATCACCCTAAGGTTGACTGGGAGAGAATGCCTATTGGCATTAAGTCCGCCTTTGTACAACAACTTTGTATTGTGCATGAAGTATTAAATAAAATAAAAATAAAATAAATGTACTTATCGAAAATGACAATGGCACGTCGTTCAATTTGTTTTTTATACCACTAAGGTGGCCAAAAAAGATGGATACGGCCCACCTGATGGTAAGCGTCTACCGCAGCCTACAGACGCTTGCAACACCAGGGATATCACTAGTGCGTTACCGACCCTGTAAAAGGAAAGAGGAATAGGTAGGTTGGCAGTAAGGATCAAAGTCTCCCCACTACCAACACAACGTTTTCTTGCAGGTCTCCAAATACAGTAAAAAAATATATACAACGAAGATTCACGCTTATAAAAAGTTAGCCTTAAGAAAAAAAATACATTTTGATTTAAAACGCCGTATTGTGCGAGGAAACGGCGATGACATCCTTTGGAAAACAATGGCTATACGGAACCATTGTGCCCCATGATTTATAAAGTTTCCGCTTTGGGAGCACCGCTGCTACTTTTCTTTCGTTATTGGTGGTTTTATAGGATTTTCAGAGGGTCCCTACAATTTCTGCGCAAGATTTATAATTTACATATTTTCTTTGAATTTATAAAAAGGCATAAAAAGATTAATATTCATTTTTGTTCGGGTAACTGTTTAATTACCTTTCCTCCGTCACTAAATTGGACTTAAGAAATATATTTACATTATGATATACTTAATGCCTATCGTCATCATCGTCGTCATCAACCCGTCCCACTGCTGGGCACGGGTCTCCTCTCATATTGAGTGGGATTAGGCTAAAGTCCAACACGCTGGCTTAGTGCGGGTTGGCAGACTTCACAAACCATCGAGAATAATCTCTAAGGTATGCAGGTTTCCTCACGATGTTTTTCCTTCACCGTTTAAGCGAGTGAACACTCGTTATAATTACTATATTCCTCAAAAAAAATAATTGCAGATTTAGGGATCTACTGATGACAACAACATCCTCCGAGCCTTTCCCCAATGTTAGGGTCGGCTTCCAGTCTAACCAGATGCGGCTGAATATCAGTATTTTACATCCGTGCTTGCAACCAAAAAAACATTACCTCCTTGGGCTCCGCCACAGTAGATTAAAAAACTTACATTTCTTAGAGCCCTTTTACCTGCTCCAAGAAGTAAATTTATGTGCAATTATTGCAAGGGAGTAGATTATTAAAGAAATAATTCATGAAGACACCAAGTTGCTGTGTCTGGGGCATGTATTAAACATATTTATCATACTTTTTGTTAATATCAAGCCTAATAAATACTCGCAAACATGCATTTTGTAAGATTAGTGGGCATTACGTTAGATCTTGCAACGCAGAGATTACCTTTTGTTGATTTTGCAACACGCATTTCTGCGTGTGGAGAGAATCTAATATATAAAATTCTCGTGTCACAGTTTTCGTTGCCATACTCCTCCGAAACGGCTTGACCGATTTTGATGAAATTTTTTGTGCTTATCGGCGAGGTCTGAGAATAGGCCAACATCTATATTTCATACCCCAAAATTTTTTTTTTATGGCAAAACAACGTTTGCGGGGGCAGCTAGTGTTATATAATTCTTAGCCATAAGAAAAAACCAAGACAAACACAAACAGGCTATAAACATAATATTATTTGTATATTAATTAAAGAATATGTTCTTCTATCTTTTTGTATATTTTTTGTATTTTCCATGCTAAGATTTCAAAGTTATTTTACCGCGGGGAGGATTCTTTGTTTTTTTGGGATACGTTCTTTTTTGGATAAGTTCCTTCTACTGCAACTTCTTTAAGCTCAAGTTCAGCAATAATTAAACAATCCTGCAAATACAATACAGAAGTAAAAAATCTAACGGATGCTAACAAGAAAGAAGCACATTTATTTTATTTTCACAAAAATTAAAAACGAAAATAGCAAGGAGTTTTTAATCCCGATCCTTTTCATCGACTCATAAATAAGGAGTTTCGCCTATAACATATGTACCTAAATCTTTTTAGGTCCAAGTAATACTGTACTGTTCCGTGACCTGGATATTTGTTAACGTTACATCTTTGTTCCTAAATCAGGTTAAAAGGACAATATGTCTTTGTATCCGGATCTCTGACATGAAATAGAACCTTATTTTGGCTGTGAAGCGATCTACGTAGCTACTACGTATGTAAGTTTTCTGTATATTGAATACTTTTTGTATATACACATATATACAAAAAGTCTGTCCCCGACTTTGCTGATGTCCATGGCCGGCGGTGACCACTTACCATCAGGTGGGCCACTTGCTCGTCTGCCACTGTAGGCAATAAAAATAAAACATAGATATATATATACATATATCATCATGCTGCTGATCATGGGGTCGTGGGTTCGATTCCCACAGGACACAAATATTTGTGTGGATAAAACATGAGTATTTGTGTTTGTCTGGGTGTTTCTAATGTATTATAAGTATGTATTTACAAAAAAAAAAGTATATAAGTATTATAGCCATTGTCTAATACCCATAGTACAAGCTCTGCTTAGTTTGGGACTAGATTGTGTTGTGTAAAATGTTCGAAAAATATTATGATTATATATATTGAGGCCTTTAGTCGTTTTTTAAAAGCTTGCAAACTATTAAAGTCTTCCCGATTCCGTGGGAAATCCAAAAATCCTTTCTTAGCTGATTGATGGTGTGAAATAACGTTTAAGCAATCTAGATTTGTAAGATTTCTTAATAAAGCAGTGTATGAGTGAGTTGTCTTTCGTTTTTTTTACTTTATAGAAGATTTCAATTAAACTGTCCATGGAATATCCTGTCCTAGGAACGCTACATGGTTCCACTAACATTATCACCCAAACTTCTAGTCTAACAAGATCCGGCTAAATATCAGTATTTTCGTAAGTTAGTTATCGGACCCAAGACCTCAAATTTAACTGTTACGCTTTTGGACCACTAGACTAACAAGGCAGTTTTTTCTCAGAGGTTTTTAAAACCATACATAAAATTAATCATATTTAATAAAACATTGACTTTCTTTTTGTATTTTTTGGCATTTTCCATGCTAAGATTTTAAAGTTATTATGCAAACGTCACCATAAAGACGTAAATTCAGAATGTGAAGGCAAAATTCGACATGTCGGGTAGGACTCGCAGTGGCTTAGTGGTCGTAGCGTCTGGTGTACCTAACCAGACGCAGGTTCGAATCCTGCCCGCGGTCGAATTTTTCCTTTGCATGATAACTTTAAAATATTGACTTGTAAAATTTAAACCTGCTCATAATCCAACTAAGAGGATAATACAATTAGCTAATATTAATTAAAACTTCTTTCTTAATCGCAAAGTACACTTTGTGAAACCATTATCTCTTTTTGAATGCACCAACAGTTTAGAGGGCTTCTTTGTCGCCTTAGCAAAATTAAATTTATAGTACCTAGTGTTCGTGACGGGAGCCGGGAGCGGAGTCAGTGGAGGCAGATTAGTAGCAATCCCACAATTAACTCTTGCAAAGCTCTTATATTGTAAATTCAGTCTCACGCCTGCCTACGTGACAGACATATATTTAGATTAAGATGGTATTAGACACTGATTGTTGGTGCATGAATGCTTTAATTTGGTTATTTTGAAAATTTCGATACTACTTTAATTTGATTGAAATTATGTTTTATTTATTTTTGTAAATAGATAAATTATTTATTTCACATACAAATATCCTTACAGGCTAGACCCAATGCGATATTGTAGCATACATAAAAACTTATTTACAAGTACCTAGTCCCTAGTCAGTAGTAAGTACCTAGTCAGCACCATAACAAATTTGATAAAATTTTATGAAATGATATTTATGTCTGTAATTAGATCATATAGATTCACTTTTATAAGTCAATATTTTACTTTTTTTAAGCTGGATGAATCCGGCATTTCCTAAGTGACAACCTCTGAGAAGAAACAAGAAACTCTTAATGATTTTTAGATTATTAGAATGATATAGAATGTATTTATTATGCAGTATAAGATTAGTACTAAGCAGTGATAGCCTAGTGGTATGACCATTGGACTGCCAAGACGAAGATCTCGAGTTCGAACCGAAGGCACGCACCTCCGACTTTTCGAATTCATGTGCGTATTAATAATAAATTATCACTCGCTTAAAATGGTGAAGGAAAACATCGTGAGGAAACCTGCATACCTTAGAGATTTTTCTCGACGGTTTGTGAAGTCTGCCAACCCGCACTAGGCCAGCGTGGTGGACTGTAGCCTAATCCCTCTCAATATGAGAGGAGACCCGTGCCCAGCAGTGGGACAATGTATGGGTTAATGATGATAAGATTAGTATCAAAAGAGCGGAATGCCTACAAACTGCTCAGCAGTTTGGCGATGAAAAGTTTGTGACTCTGTATTACGTACTTTTAAATAAAATAATAAAAATACACTTTTACAAATTAATATAGGATGATACAAGATGGCGCCAGTTATCACCGTGGTCTCTGAACATCTCAAGACTAAATCCTGATAAGTAATACAAGACGGAACCCTAATATTATATAGAAAATGTCGAAATATTATGTTCCTTAATATTTCATTTAAATGTCTTGGAGACATATTGAAAGACAACTGTTTCGGCTTCGATAGTCGTTGATTCTTTCATTTTACAACAAAAAGTAACCAGCGACTATCCACAACTTATCTAACTGTCCACAAAAACGGTTACAAGAGATCCAAACGAAACTGTCTAAAAATATATACCCTATTTATTTATTTTATTTATATAATACTTTATTATACACCGTTAAATAAATACAGTATATGAGGACACAACTCTTAATCTTTAATCTTTTTAATCTTCCGAGCCTTTTCCCAACTATGTTGGGGTCGGCTTCGTCGGTCTAACCAGATACGGCTGAATATCAGTATTTTAAACGAAGCGACTGCCATCAGACCTCTGCAATCAAATTTTTAGGTAATACCGATATCCTAATGAAAGACCAGGCCATTTCAGACGTTGCCCTACATTGTAAGACACATATTTGTTACCACTACTCTATGTCTGGACTTTAAAAGAGACTATGATTCTCTGAGTTTGTTTCGGCGTTTCTTCTCAGAGGTCGTCAGCTAGGAAATGCCGGAGCCATCTAGCTTTAAAAAAAATGTTTATTATTGACTTGTAAAAGTGTCTTTAAAAGATCTATTTACAGAAATAAATATCATTTATCATTTAGACTGGTTGTTAGGCATTTTGGCCTTCTGACTACCACTAATGTTTGTCAAATGTGTTCGCGTGACAACCGATATTGAGTAAGGTCTTTAGGTGCTCTCCGAGGCACGGAGGAGTCTCGATGTTTTAAGAATGGTCACCCATCCACAGACTGACCGCGGTTATCGCAGCTTAACCTTGTAGATCGTGTGATTAGCGTATTATAATTTAGCCACGAGCTCCTCCAATACTATAAGGAAAGTCAAAATAAGTATTTTTATTTTATTTATTTATTGATTGATATTTAAATTCATTCTTATTTCATTAGTCTTGGAGACATATTGAAAGACAACTTATCTCAAAAACAGTTTCAAGAGACCCAAACTAAATAAGTACCTATCCTATTTCCCAAATATACCACAAAAATAATATCATGTAATGAAACTATGTCTAGGCAAAGCAAGGGACCTACGCTAGGACGTGACCAGCATACGATATAGTAAAAAGATTCCGCAAGGCTACAGTCAAATTACCAACGAAATCCACTTCGTCGAGAGGGATCGGTTTTGAAATGTAAATAGCCTGTCAAGTGTGATCCCTAACTTATGATTCTCTATTTCATGGTAAGGTCGAACAAAAGAGTTCGGTATTCAGCCATTTGTAATTTGAAACATGTCTAAATTTACAAATAATAACCTGTGAAGTGAAAATTAATAGACACAATAGAAAAACAGTTGTTGTTGTTGTTGTCGACCCTCTAGAAGCTCAAATTTATTACTTTAATTCATTCATTTTTTTTTTATGTAGCCTCTTTTGTTTCCCACTGCAGGGCAAAGGCCTGTAGCGACATCTACCGCGCTACATAGAACTACGAAGTCCTGAATCGCGCAAGCAACATTCGCAACGAAAGTTGCATATATACAACCGCCCGACATCAACCGTCGGGCCGTGGCCCGCCAGGCATAACACCCGCCTGGTTGGAGGATCCTCCCTTTTCGTCGGAGAGGCAACACACCTCGCCTCTCCACAGGCCTCCCCTATCGTCCAGGACTCACTATCCTGAGCTTCTTCACACCACGTTGGTAAAAAGTGATCAAAATCATCTTGCCAACGTCTCCTCGGTCGACCTCGTCCACGAATAGCATTGAAAGGGACCCACTCTGTAGCTACTCTCGCCCACCTGTCCGGTTGCATGCAACTGACGTGGCCAGCCCATCGCCACTTTGACCTTAATTCATTCAATAGAAAAAAGAAATAAGTAAAAAATCTTTGATGATTTTTCTACTTGTTTATTTATTATTTGTCTATGCACAAATAAAAACCAGAGTAGGTATTAATTTGTGACACTGCTAAAAAGTACTGCTCCACCTGGAAATCACACCAAGAGGTTTAATGTGCCATGAATGTTTCTGTGTGTATTTAGTTGGTTTGCCATAATAAATAAATAAATAAAATAAATTAATGTCATATGCTTATCATTACTTTGTTATAGTGATGGAGCGATCGTCTACTACACCATGTGTCGCGGGTTCGATCCATGTACGGACCAAATATTCGTACAACCTATGAGTATTATTTCCGGTTTGGCTGTTTGTGTTTTGTGACAATTTGTTTTTTTGTAAACTCACTTACAATAGAGGAGAGAATCCCAGAGCGGGGACACCGAATTTCCCTAATAATATTATAAATGCGAAAATAGCTCTGTCTGTCTGTTACGCTTTCACGTTTAAACCGCTGCACCGATTATGATAAAATTTAGTACAGAGATAGATTAGACCTTGGAGAAGGACATAGGCTACCTGTGGTTTAAAAAAATCCGCGGGTAACAGCTAGTACCTATTATAAATGCAAAAGTTACTGTATCCCTGACTGTCTGTTACACATTCACGCCTAAACCGCTGAATCGATTATGATGAAATTTGGCACAGAGCTACAATAGACCTTGGAAAAGGACATAGGCTACAGTTTGTCTCAAAAATATCTTTGAGATGCGAGTAAAACTGCGGTGAACAACTAGTTGTTTAAATATCTTGAACGAACATAACGTTGATAAATAAGAAATTATTTAGACGTTGCGGTAAATATCGTGCAAGTCGCGGTACATTGCTATCGATGATCGATCGCTTACGACACCATAGTCACGCGGACCCGCAATGTACCGCAATTTGCACGATATTTACCGCATCGTCTAAATAAAGCTTAAGGATCAAACGTAAAAAGGTTGCTTCAGTTGCTTGTAATATGTCTTTGATGTCACTGAGGTAATTTCAAAGGTCCAAATTTGGACTACACATGGTACAGAATAATTTGCAGAACAATTTTTAATTTCAGGCTGTATTTCTATAATAATAATAATAATAAACATTTTATTTCGGAATGACATCCATATTTGTTAGTAGCAATAGAAACTTACAAACTAGTGTTAGTAACATTAATTAATCTAAACTGTGAGTGAGGCCGATCCTGGGGAATGTCTACTTGACTGCATGCAGTCGTATCCACCTCCCCAAGATCGGAGAGTCCCACCTATCACCTAATGTTCCGAGAATGGTGTTGGGGCTGTCGCGAACACGGCGTAGAAGAGATGCGCATCTCTTGCGCATAATGGCCGAAAAACTATCCACTTCCGCGTCGGCAAACATGCCGGACGCGCTACAAAAACGCGGCAGCCCCATCAACACCCGGAACGTGTTGTTGTATTGTATACGCAGGCTACTGTATGCCCTCTGCGTGAAGTCCACCCACAGGCTGCACGTGTAAAAGGATTGACAGTAGGCTTTGAAAAGTGTCACCTTAACCTGAGTTGTGCAACGTGCGAACCTGTGGGCCAACATCCCACATCGAACAGCCAGCGACCTGCGCTCCCGCTCTATATCAGCGTTATCTTTCAAGTCGTCTGAGACCCAGTGACCCAAATATTTAAAACTTGCAACTCTTTTAAGAGGTCTGCCGCAAAGCCTAACTGGAGGTATAGTGCTATAGCATCTGTTGCCTGATTTAAACATCATAAATTCACTCTTCAGTGCATTATATTTGAGCCCATGGGTCTCAGCATAGGATTCACACACGTTTATCAGTGTCCTTAATGCTCTGATCGATGGGCTCAGCAGAACCATATCGTCTGCATAACTTATATTATTAATGCACACACCATCAATATGACAGCCGATTCCGGTTCTGGTAAGCTCATCGATCAGACCATTCATGTACAAATTAAACAACGCGGGTGAGGACAGCCCCCCCTGCCTCACCCCACACTCAAGCCTGTACTCATCTGAAAAGGAACTCGCCCATCTAACACGATTCTGCTGATTAGCGTACCAAAATTTGAATAAGTTTATTACTTCGTGGGGCACATCCGTCTCATTTTGCAGTTTACCCCATAACACGTTATATGATACAAGGTCAAATGCTTTTGACAAATCTAGGTAACACGCAAATACCGGTGTCTTTCTTGCTGTGTAGTACTGCACAGTCTGCTTAAGGCTAAGGATAGCACTCTCCGTAGATAAACCTGGGCGAAAACCGAATTGAGCATCGTTAATTTTCAGATGTTTATCAAGTTGACCAACAAGCAGACTGTCCAGCACCTTAGCAATAATCGTCGCCAATGAAATAGGTCTATAATTTGATAACACAGACGAATCACCGGTTTTGTTTTTGATGATCGGTACAACAGTTGTCCGCATTAATTTTTCAGGTAAATAGGAATGACTTAGACATAAATTTAAAAACATACATAAAACTCGTGGTAAGTGAATCCCAGCATGCCGCAGGTGCTCGACGCTGAGACCGTCATGCCCAGGCGATTTACCTCTAACCATGTTCCTAATTATAGAAGAAATCTGTTTCGTAGTAAACGTGACACTACGCGCATAGCAGACGGTCCGAGAATCGGGCGCAGGCAACAGCATCTCATTATTTAGGGGTGATTGTACTCTAAAATGCTGCCGAAACAGATCCGCGATCTTACCCTGATCTTGTACACCCTCAACACTCACGGGAAGAGTCGGCTTATGGTTTAGCTTGTTTGTTGATTTCCAGAATTTACAAAAATCTTTATTTAAGTGGTGTTTAGCAATGATATCCATTTTGATTTGGTTTTGATTTGCTTGACACCACTTCAATTTACATTTGAATTCTTTCCTGGATTCGTTCATATCAGTAAAAACCGGACCAGAACAGGGCTTACCAAGCATTAACCAAAGCTTATAATAAAGTCGCGCCCTCCCGTGAGCGTCGCGAACATACCTATTCCAACCAGTTACATGCCTACGCTTCATTATATTTTTATGATAATAACTGTATTCAGCAGCGTTTACAAGTATACGTTCAATGTTATTATACATTTTATCCAACAAAGGTAGGTGGCAAGAATCATTACACAATTTATCTGCACACTGACTAAATTCACATGGAAAATCAATATGTTTTAATTCAGAATGACAATAATCGTGATATCTATCTATTTGTTCGGCATCCCGTTCACCCCAGATAACTTTGTTTACATGTGCGTACGCTTTCGTCACCGTGGAGTGCATTTTAATGTTATTAAACTTACATTCTAACATAACGGGTAGGTGGTCCGACCAATATGTGTCATACAATACCGACACGTTGTGAATAGCGGGTAGCGCGGCACCTGTCACTACGCAGTGATCTAGCCAGCGCAGACACCCGTGTGCGTCGCTTATATATGTATAAGTGTCCGACGGCAGTGTATTCATATCAATGCACGACCATAACTGCTCCGCGCAGAACGAAAGCAGCTCGTTTGCAAACAATTCACCGGGGTGAGCGTTAAAATCACCAAGAATAAAAACTGTCTCGACACTATTGTTTTCAATTACCGCGTTAATCTCGCTTAAGCACTCTGTGAATTCTAGGAAATTCTCGCTACAATCCGTACGCATGTACACTGAGAACACAATGAAGGACCAGTCTCGGAGCGTTACCTTAATAGCTGCAAGACGCACACTGTTGCAGCTGATCACTGTCACAGCCGGGAAAGCACTTTTCCGCTAGAGTAGCGCAACTCCTCCGTGTGGCCGCCCCCGCATCACACCGGCCGAGATATCCACTGCCGAAGTTCCCGTGTAGGCAAAGTTGTCATCTATAGTCCCCAGAAATGACAGGTCATGTGGCAGCAACCATGTCTCCTGCAGCGCTATTAAATCCACTTCTCGACATAGTTGTCGTATACAGTCCACTGATCTGGCAACATTTTTACAATTAAATGTTACTATTTTGGTTGGCGTCATGTTGATTTGTTAGTATTTATCTCGTTAACCCGCCAGTCAGTTTTCTTTATAAATTCAACAAAACGTCGGTACACAATTCCAACAGGCCAAAAGTCAGCATCCATAAATAAATCTATATGATCTTTAGGCACAAAAATTTTGAAGGAATTGTATTCTTTTTCCAATCTCATCTTCATCTTTTCAACAGTGACATTTACTAAGTTCGATTTACTTGTTACATATTTAGTGATGTCACACACGGACACATCCTTCGCCACATTATAAATATAAATTGGTATCTTTATTTCGGCGGCCTTGAAATTCATATTTGTTTCAGGCACAGCTTTTCCCTTGTTTCCCGCAAAACGGTTTCTATGTCTACGCCTTTGAACCGTAATCCAGCCATCATTTTGTTTCTCACACTTCCATTCCCCATCCTTCACTATATCTGCCATAGTCTTGTTAACGTTCATTGTTGCAGGTTTTCCGGGCGCGTTATCAGTGTGTCTCGAGTTACCAGCCATTGGATGCGCGATCAGCTGAGTAGGGTGATTCATCGCATCGCTTGTTACGCTTGAGAGCTCAGCCGCATGGCCTTTCGATTGAATAGGATTATGACACCTATCTTGTTTAGAGTAAGGTTGAGATTCACTAGTTGTTGGGTTTTGAATAACCGACCGTTGCATGTTTGAGGGTCTTGAATCAGAAATACCCTCAGATGGAAGTTTTTTCTCCACAATTTCACAATACACTGTTTCTGGCGAAGATATTAATTGACTTTGATTCATCACTCTTACATCACCGTGGTGAGATCCCAGAGGATCATCAGCACTTTCAAAACTCTCCATTTGACCCGCTCCACGTCGAGTGTTTATATTGTATTCATACGTGTTGATTGGGGAAGTACGCTTCAACAATTCTATCTCACATTTTAAGATATCTAACTGTTCAGTAGTAGCAAACTGGTCCTGCATACGGTTCATATCCTGCTGTATAACCAATAGATCCTTCAATATCTTTGTTACATCTACATGATCGAAGAGAATGGGGGGTAATTTTTGGAGCTCGCGAGCGACGAAAATGGGTACTTCCTCAGGATCTATTTCCTTGAGAGTACAAATAATATCATCAATGTTTCTGAGCGTTTTCCCGTCTCTTTTTCTGGTTTTCTTTTGCTTTTGTATTGTAGGTATAGACTCAAAAAGCAGATTCTTAGCTGCCACTATATCATCTTCAGAGAAAGCAGAGACGCAGATTCGACTGATACTTTCTTCGTCCATCACATCTAGCTTATTGTTCACAAACGCTAAAACTTCACTAATCACGATATTACACTTTGAACATTTCACCCGATTGGAGGCCATATTCGCTCACGTACGATGCGCGCGACCGTATCTACGCGCGGCGCGTGCTAGACTGTGTGTCTATGCCTGTAGGTAAATACCCTTAAAAATAACATATCCATGTTCCTTGTATTCTTTGAAGGGTTACGCAAAGGTGTACTAATTTCACCCACAGATCGCCAGTATGTTTAGGTTCGATGTAATAGGGAGCAAGCCTATTGGAGTTAAGCAAAACTCCGAGCTGCTACTGAGAATTTCATACCCAATAACATTGCTCGACCTGGGAATCAAACCGAGGACCAGTAGCAGTCTTGCTTACAATCACTAGACTAATAAGGCAATTATTGAGACAGACTTTAAGAAATAAAATAAGATGTAAATTTCAAAAATTGCTAATGTTATATTGAGCCTAACGATATTTTAATAGCAATAGTACTCAAGATCAATGTATATCTATCTATTTTAAGAGAGGTAGGGCATAGTGGGAGTAATTCCACTCAAATTGGAGCTGTCCGACTGGAGAAGTACCTCCGCCTTGCAGAAAATCGAAGTGAAATAACACTGCTTTAAGCTGTGTTGTGTTCCTAACCGTAAGCAAGGTTGGCAGTGCTCCGCGAGGAAACGTTGTGTTGGCAGTGGGGGGACTTTGACCCTTATACTGCCAACCCAACTATTCCTCTTTCGTTTTACATGGTCGGCAACGCGCAAGTGATACCCCTGGTGTTACAAGCTTATAAGTATAAGCTACGGAAACCGCTTACCATCAGGTGCACCGTAAGCTTGTTTGCCACTTTGTGGTATAAAAAAAAGTATCTCTAAGTTTTTTTTTTTCATCCCTAGCACTAGGAGAAAAGCTAGGCCGAATTTATTTTATTTTATTTATTAGGGACAAAAAACAGTTACATGCAGAGTGTTACAAGAGGTTCCTTATTTTAATTTTGTAAACATATAACCCACATCATTGTCCACGATTTATCTAGAAGAAATAGAAAAAAAAAACAATGGAAGAAGTAAACAGACTGTTGGCATCTAGATAATAAATATTATTCTGTGAAAGGCATGTGTATTAATACCTATCTACTAATTAAATTAAAATACTAGTACCTATTGAAAATATCTATTCAAAATCTTAATAGCTACGGAATCGCTGCAGAACTCAATAATATTGGCAAAACGATTCGCGAAATTCAATAAGACGAAAATTGAGAGCCGCTGAAGTAATATCGTCAAAACCCGATTCCCCTCATTAAGAAAGCGTTCAAATTCAAATGGGTATAGAAAAAGCGGGTAGCCGGCGCTTTTTCCGGCTACTTCTGGCGATTGGCTATTCAAAACAATTTCCGTTTCCGATTAGCCGAGATATCGATGAATTTTATTGAATCCGGGACTGATCAAAATCATTCCTGATTTGGTGAAAATTGAGTCTTAGAAATCGATGGACATAATAAAATTATAGTACGGTCGACAAAAGAGTTAAATATACAGGCAGCTAATTAACATCTGTGTTTTGTTAAAGATTGTGTAACAATGTATCACGTAATATGTGTCAAAACGCAGGTATTGTAAGCTGCTACATATCAAACCCTTTGACGGGTAATTATTTAAATCACAATCTCAGTAAAGATGCAGATTTCGTTCGCTACCTGTATACCGATCGCTTTTGTTGACTGTACTATATGACATTTGCATCAGAGATCACTAAAGCCGTCGGAGCCAGTTGTCATACGAACACCTATGACAATCGTTAGCAGTAGTCAGAAGCTCAAAGAGCCTGACAGCCAATCTATTCTCAGGATATCGGTGCTACCCAAAAATTGGATTGCGGAGGTCTGATGGCAGTCGCTTCGTGTAAAATACAGATATTCAGCCGCATCTGGTTAGACTGGAAGCCGACCCCAATATAATTGAGAAAAGGCTCGAAGAAAGAAAGAAAGATGACAGTTTTGTTGGGCTTGTGGTCGCAATTATAGGTCCTGAGCGTGAAGTGTAAAGGATGTTCAATGAAAGGCACTGATTAGGTAAAATATTATGTTATATTGCTTACCGTGCCTAAGTATATAATATGATTTACTTACATATTACAGTGGGTTCAATTCCTAAGTCTAAGTTACTTAGTACATAAACCATTATAATGAACTTAACATTACATTTAATTAATTGCAAAAAAAAATTACGGATAACAATTTATAAGAAAACAAAAATAGAGAAAAAAAATCTTAGTTAACTTGAGGTACATACAAACCCTGCCTGAGATAGGATTTTTTTTTCTCTAAAATTTATATCTTTATTTAAACTGTAGCTATTAGTAACGCGTATTTATACTAGAAAACAGCGAGTAACAGCGTAATTTCGCTTTTATAGGAGTATAGGTATATACATATATCTTTTTTAACAGTAAAACCGGCAATACAACCCAAGCTTAATCTAATTAAAATTTAACCTCTCTCATTTCAATACACAAAACATTACAATCGATCGATTCTTATAACACGACAGCTGCTTCCCGCTTCGTTAAAACACAAAGAGTGTAAAAAGAACTTCTCCAACCTCAAATTAGCCTCTATGCCAAGGTCATAAAGTCGTAAATACATATTTTTGCCTTTTGAAAGGATGTTGAAAACGCAAAAATGTGTGTTGTATCTCATGACAATGCCTTTCAGCTTCATTAGCCTCGAGTACGAAAAGCTTGTGCGAAATTCGCCTGCCATCTTTTGAGGGAGAACCAAAATTACCTATTGAAAGCGTGCTATTAATGCGCCGTGTTACTGATAATGCTATGCCTTTACGTTCGCTGATTGGCTCTTATGATGTAAACTGAGTAGCCTAATTGGGCACGGTGTGCATTGAAGACGCTTGCTACATTGAACGTTATAAAGTAATTTTACCGAATCATTTATGCAGACGTACTTTCATCATCAATCCTACTACTGAGAGAGGGATTAGGCTACAGTCCGCCACGCTGGCCTAGTGCGGGTTGGCAGACTTCGCACGCCGTTGAGTAAATCTCTAAGGTATGCAGGTTTTCTCACGATGTTTTCCTGCACCGTTAAATCGAGTACGCACATGATTTTGAAAAGTCAGAGGTGCGTGCCTTGGATTCGATCTCGAGACCTTCGACTTGGCAGTCCAATGGTCATACCACTAGGCTATCACTGCTTCTACAACGTTCAAACAGACTTTCTTTAACGTATATTATCTATCCAGACGTTATTTAACTTCTGGATAAATAATGCGATAAAATAACTCTGCAGCAGTGGATACAATAAAATCAAAATCGGTATGAGATTATTTTTAGACCGTGTTAGTATCTACGACTTGTTTTACCAAGATATTAAGAAATTACGAATACGATATTAACTTTTATATACTATATTTCATTTTATTTATTAACTGGACACGAATCCAGACGGCTACTAAGAATATCATAGAAAAAATAAATGTAGGTAATTGCTTGACCTAGGAATCGAATACAGGACTTCAAGCCTCGGTAATGGCCGAACTGATGAGACTAGTAATCCAATGAAAGATATTAAACAATAATGCTGTTTTATTAAATTTTAATGTATTTATAAAATGTAGGTATAGTGCATAAAAATGCGACCCAAATAATATGCGTACACGCATTCAAGATGACGAAGTAAGTATTGCTTCATTATCACTCATCATTAGACACCCACATTCAAATTCCTGCATACGATACAACTTTGTAATTCAAACTTAGAATTAACAACTGCCGATCAATATGGAAAGATTTCGCAATTGATACCGTATTGTGTATCGGAATTGTGTGACAAGAGCTCGCACGATAGCAAGAGCATCGGTTTGGTGCCCGGATTCGATTCCTATAAGAAATAAAATAATGTTTGTTTGGCCGACAAAGGGTCTTGACAGTCTAATAGTCATATTACTAGGCTATTGGGTACTGTTATTACACACAGTTACAAAAAAAAAATACTAAGAAATACCCAGAACAACACAAATACATGTTCATCACATAAATATTTGTCCTGTGGGAATCGAACCCATGACCTCGTGATCAGCGGTCCGATACCCGAACCATTAGACCACAGATATCGTTAAATATAATTTTATTTCAGTAATTTAGACGCAACAATTAGTTATAGCTATTAGGTATATCTTGAATTGAACTCAAGTCGCTCATGGTCAAGTAAAAACTACGATGATCAACCAATAAATAAGGTTAAGCTGCGCTAACCATGGTCAATCTACGGATGGGTAACCATTTCTTTTTTTTTGCTTAGCGTCTGGAAAATCCTCATGGATTTTCGCCGTCCGGGGAGGCAGCGGGGCGTGTCGGACTCCACCCACAATGGGTGACCTACCGACTAAAAACCACACGGTGTTCCTTCTCGCACCTGCTGTGTCGGGGGCTACGGGAACAGAGCATTCTTCTTCCCCCCACCGCCTTAGAGGGGCGCGTTGGCCGGTTTTGGACCATTAGCCACGCACGAGCAGCAAGTATCCCCAGAAACCTGGAAGAGTTGCTGCTCGAGTTGCCCAAGGTGCACCAGGCTTCATGACTAACGTTCCCCCACGACGTATCCCGAAAAGACTGATAGCCATGAAGCACACGAGGAGGTTGACCTTAACCCCCGCCTAACAGAAGCCTACACCAACATAATTGGTAAAAAGCTCGGAGGATGTTAAACATAAGGTCACGCCTGAATCCAATTAAGCAAATCCTCCACGTGTTGCATACATATTTCACAACACAAACGTTTTCCCGGCTTCCGTGAACCGTCCACGAAATTATTATGTACCTTAATTAGCCAACAAAAACACGCTAATTAAATATCAACGCCTTTCTTATCACGGAGGAGTATCAAGATACATTGCTAATTACTGGAGGCTTTAATTAGGTTATGTCAACGTCACCGAGGGCGTATGTCCAATTGTCCATGTAGAAATCGCAGGCTCCAATAAGTCTCGTATCAAATAGCAAAGGTTATCAAGGTATACAAAAAAACATGATTTGATGATGGGAGTTTTGCTCTTTATTGCGCGTTGCCAACCCTGTAAAATAAAAGAAGAATAGGAGAATTAGAGTTAGCAGTATAGGGGTAAAAATCCCTCCAATACCAACACAACGTTTCCTCTACTGGCAGCCTTGGTCACCGTTAGGAACACAACACAGCATAAAGCAGTGTTATTTCACTTCGATTTTCTGCAAGGCGGAGGTACTGCCCCAGTCGGGCAGCTCCAGTTTGAGTGTAATTACTGCTACTATGTCCTAACTCTCTCAATTGACTCTGAATGACATAAGCTCAGTTTATTTTTTTAAAACACAACGCCCGCAATAGGGTTACAGGCCCTGTGTCTCGAGGGGCTTTACAAAGTTACTATTAACTGACACATAGTACACCCAAACTCGGAAAGATTAACCGTGGATCATTCAAATTTGTCTAAATTTGTCAATAGTGGAAATCAAACCCACTATACACTCGGCGTAGCAGAAGGGGAGAGGTCACCTCAACCGATACGTCAAACGAAAAGTTAAAATTTATCTGGCTCGTTCATTTATGTCATTTTCAATAACCGATCGATATCTTGTTTTCCCGGTTACAGGTGTAATTTTGACACAGTTTGTATGAAACTTATGTCAAATTCCTATCTCTGATAGGAAAACATAGATATGGATTGAATTTGTTATTGAAAGCGGCCACTAGCAGGCGCAAGCGCAATAGCTAAGTGAGCACTAACAGCTAGACAACAGACAATTTGGATTTGTGGCAACAAGCTCACCCCATAAAGATAGGCCCTAATAACATGCGATATGTGCAGCTGTAGATACAATTGCCTAAACCTTGGAGGAGACAGGAGATGGTAGGTTAAATATTTTATTCAGTAACTAGCTTCTGCCCGCGAAAAGTTACTTTTAATTAATCGTTGTACTTTAGTTAATTAACTCAAAATCGTTATAAATTATAGCCTATATGTTATTTTGATGTATAAATAATAATACTGTAAAGTTTCATCAAAATTCGTTCAGCAGTTTTAGCGTGAACGAGTAACAAACATCCATCCATGCATCCATCCTCACAAACTTTCACATTCATATCTAGTACGATATATTAGGAAGGATAAGATAGGATATTTTATTCCTATCTACGCCACCATGATTGGCGATTAGATTTTGTCACAATTTTCATAATAAGTCGGTGAGAGTGGTGTTTAATAATATAGCCGTGTAATTCCATGTATCGCAATACATATATTAGTGCGGCAGGTGCGAACGTTGGCTCTTTCGGAGGAATATTCTGGAACACTTTGTTACGTAACAACATTATTCATCTTACGAAAGTAGAATTTGAAATTGGAAAAGAGCTGCATAATAATTTTTAATCTCTACTAATCTTATAAATGCGTAAGTAAATCTTTCAGCCTGTCTGTTACGCTTTCACACCTGAACCGCTGAAGGGAATTTGATGAAATTTGATACAGTGATAGATTTGACGCTCGAGAAAGACGTAAACTACCGTTTGTCAAAAAAATCCTTTAAGAGGCCAACAGCTAGTTGATTATAAAAAGGAAACCCTTCAAAGGCTCTTAAGAATTATTTTTCTATTGTGTCTGCTAATATTGTTCCTGGAAAGGTTAAGAAAGTTAGTATTTTATTTCCTTTTTGCTTTGTTCTAGTGTGAAAAAAAACAAGGAAAAAAAATCTATTAAAAAACAATAGCTGACGTGTAAGATGACTTGAACTGCATCTCATTACGTTCTTTTTGCTTTTCATCACATTCAAGCCAAGAGTAAAAACATGAACACTGAAGGGTAATTCTGGAAAGTATTTAAAAAATGTTCCACAATTTCTGATGAGTCTCAGTTTCGTATATGACAAATATGCTACTAAACTTCAAACGCGAACAAATTAGATTGAATTAAGATCGTAGGTAGGAAAATTGACCCAAAGGTAACATTTGTGACACTAATGGATCGAAATCATGTTATAAACATTATTATTTAAACATATATGTATATATTATATTGATTTCTGACATTTACGCGAATATTATACATTGAAATAAAACTACTTTTTACTACTACCCGTACGTCTACCCGTGACCATGGACGCTGTAAAGGGTCCGAAACGTCGGGATTAATAATATCAATATACGCGATAAAATCCGTAAAAAGTAGTTTTATTTCAATATATATATATTATTTATTTAGTACAGACGCCAGCAGGTCAAGATATCCAAAACTGTCAATTTTTCCCAATTGAATATGAACCTTATCGTTTTGTACTAAAGTTGAAATTCAATCAAAGAAATTTGACAGATTGTGGTAGCTTGATGTGCTGGCCTCTGTACAAACAGGAAAAACGTAGATTCTGAAGGGTAATTCTGGAATCAACATTATAATAATTCCGAAGAAAATAGTAATGTCTTCGATAGATGTCTCTGGCGTCACCTATAAATAGAACGTGAACGAGAAATTCGACATCACAGGCAGTGGTCTCGGTAGCTTAGTTGGCTAAACCGTCCGGTCGCAGGTTCGAACCCTGCCCGAGATCGTAAATCTCTTTCTCTAAATGTCTTTATATAATTCTGATCTAGTCTCAGTTTCTTACACAAATATATTCTTCTAAACGTCAAATGACAACTCTTTTTAAGTACCTATCAAAATTATAGTGAGTAGATACCTTCCAGAATTACACAAGGTAGGTAAAAATCCTCCCAACTTTCTATTTTCCTCAAGGATTGACACACTTGAATTAACAAGCAGTCCCGCGCAGCATTTGTCGTGAAAGGTCGACCACCTCATTGGATTTAGCAATCATCCACTTAGACATCAATGGTTGGATCATTACTTATCTGATGTCGGGGAACAATTCAATAGAAACTATATTTGTATAAATGTTGACTTGTTCAGCTAGTATTTAAGTTACAACATTAATTGTGTAACCAAATCTTGATCTGATACTACCGATGTGGTACTTAATAGCTAGTATTTAGGTACACATGCCAGCAGGTTAAGCTATCCAAAATCTTCCCAATTGATAATGAACCTTATCGTCTTGTCTTTGAAAATCTATCAAAGAAATTTCACAGATAGGGGTAGCTTGATGTGCTGACCTCTGTACCATATTCCGTTAAAAAAGCAAAATTCTACTCAAGTAAGCTTCTTGAATTAGGGGCTCGTGGCTAACAACTACGATAATCAACCGATGTGCAAGGTTAAGCTGCGCTAGCTGCGGTCAGTCTGCAGATGGGTGACCATTCTTAATACATCAAGACCCCCTCCAAGTGCCTTGGAGAATTCGTAAACCCATCGCAATTAGTCCCGGTTGTCATACTAACAACTACAACAGTGGTAGTCAGGAGCCCAAAAAACGTGACAACCAGTCTATTCTCAGGATATCGGTATTGCCCAGAAATTGGGCTACAGAGGTTTGATACAGTCACTTCGTGTAAAACACTGATATTCTGAGATGAGGTTAGACTGGACGCCGAGCCCAATACAGTAGGGAAAAGGCTGGAAGATGATGTAAACCTTCTTGAATTCGGAGGATGTTCTGTTGGGCAAGGAAAGTGACTTTTTGATGAATCATAAAGATTCCCACTATAAATGAACTCAGCACTCAGCTGCTGAGTTTGTTTGGGATATTGTGTTTCGATTTGAAAGGGTATATATAACCTGTGTAAAAACATACGTTTGCCACCGAGGTCTCATTGCCTCAAGATCACAACGCTGACACTACTGGTGTTGCTAGCGTCTATAGGCTGCAGCATCTCATATATATAATATATAAGATGGTACATGGAAACAAGCATGCACATATTATGTGTATACTTGTTTATCTTAGAATAATAAAAAAATGCGAAAGTACAAGTTTTATTGGCTCTAGACTTCTACATAGATAAGCGGACGGAGCGGACTATGGTCCATAGTATGCGAGACACAAAGATTCTATTCCAATGTTCTACCAAACTGAGTTAGCCATCGAACTGAATTCCAAAGGAATGTCTCAATGAACTGATGTGATTAATTAATGACCTCCGCGTGACCTATGACGGTTGACATTAATTGTTAACAGTACTTTAATTAAGTTGCCTCATTGTGTATGTGTGTTTCTACAGAAGTAAAATTGCATTGTTCTGAGACATTGAATAAATAAATAAAATAATAAATATTTTTGGGACATTTTACACAGCACCATCTAGTCCCAAACTAAGCAGAGCTTGTACTATGGGTACTAGACAATTGATATAATACTTATAAACTTTTTTTGTAGATAAATACTTATAATATATAAGAAACACCCAGACAAACACAAATACTTTATATTCGTCATATAAATATTTGTGTCCTGTGGGAATCGAACCGACCTTATGATCAGCAACCCGGTACGGTCGACAAAAGAGTTAAGTATACAGGCAACTAATTAAACATCTATGTTTTATTAAAAATTGTGTAATAAGTATCACACAATATGTGTCAAAACGCAGGTATTGTAAGCTGCTACACATCAAACCCATTGACGGGTAATTATTTAAATTACAATCTGTGTAAAGATGCAGATTTCGTTCGCTCCCTGTATACCAATCTCTTTTGTTGACTGTACTCAAACCACTTGACCACAGAGTTCGTCATCATCATCCTCCAATCCCAACTTAGTTGTGTTTGACTTCCAGAATAAGCAGTTGCAACAGGATTTCGCACGAAGCAACTACAATCAGACCTCCGTAGCCCAATTTCTGGGCAGTATCAACATCCTAAGGATAACTGTTAAGCTTTCTGGGTTTTAACTATCATTTACGATGGTTATAAGTGTCCATTATGGCAACCAGAACTGACTGCTTTCCATGCTCTCCGAGGCAGGGTAAGGTCCCGATGTATCAACATATTTAAATGCTCTCTGAGAGACGGAGGAGTTCCAATATGTTATAGTGACCCTCGTTTAATCACCGTAATTATTACTTAGACACGAGCTCCTCAGGGGGCTGTGAGACACACTATTGTAATTTTACCGTAATGAGCACAACGCCTGCCATCGGATCTCAGCAACGCGCATGTGAGAAACATGTTGTACTACCGGGACCATTGTCAATGGCCTTTATAGATGGATTGTGATGGATCCTGTAAACAGTAAATTGGGACGACTAAAAATGCGGGACTATAATGCCTCTAACCCAGTGGTCGTAAGCGCGACTTCATCGAATCGAACTCAGGACTTCTCCTGGATTCGATTCCTACGTTGAGCAAATGTTATTGGATATTTCTATGAAATTCTTAGTAGCTGCTCGGAGTTAGGATTTGTGTGTCTCAACCGCTATCACATGAGACCTAAATATACTGGCGAAATGTGGGTGTACAATTAGTACACATCTGCCTAACCCTTCGGGGAATAAAGGCGTGATGGTATGTTCTATGAGGTATCACATAACATACCATCACGCGCAACACAAGCAATAGTTTAATATAAATCAAAACGGTGAATGATGGCACAGATTCACATAACTATTTACTTCCGTAATTACTAGCCAGCTGTTTCTTCGCCAATTTAAGCGTAGTTGCTTATGGAAACAAACATGTCCTCAATGTCAATGGCAGGTTGTTGTTGTGCCACAGAGCTGGCACCGTGCCACTGTGAGTAGTACTTTTGAACCCAACATGCTAATCTTAAGCGACGTAAGCACTAGTTTAAATTATTGTGTAGTAACGACGGTAGGGGTTCGTGGCTGATAGATAGACAGATTTATAACCTCACCCGGATCAAAACTAGAACCTTCACACCTATATGGGACACATTTATCTAGATTTACTCTGATTTGATTATTCAATGGAGATTAAATTATCTGCTGTGAGTTTTCGATTTCGATCAAATAACAACTTTTTTTCGATCACCCAATTACTGAACTATATCGCAACTTACTCGGTACTATGCAACGCACAGTGTACGGAATAGGGATCCCGTTGCATATTTTAATGCGCAGCCGAATGCGACGAAGCGCGAAATGGAAATCTTTCGGGATCGTAACTGCCTGCCTTAACTGCAGCGCAATATCGGAATACTGTTTTCGAAAAAATATGCCATCAAGGATATTGCCTAGCTATTTAAAAATATTCGGTATAAGGATTTTTATATTAATTTTATGATTTAGATATTAAATTAACAAGCTGTGATTATCAACCCATATTATGCTGTCAGTATGCTAAGGCACGGGTTGTGGGATTCGACCAAATATTTTTATGTACTAAAATATTTTTAATTGCTGTTGTCAGTGAACCTTGTATGTAAAAATTTAAATGTAATATTTTTTGGGACATTTTACACAACACCATCTAGTCCCAAACTAAGCAGAGCTTGTACTATGAGTACTAGACAATGGATATAATACTTATATACTTTTTTTTATATAAGAAACACCCAGATAAACACAAATACTCATGTTTTATCCACACAAATATTTGTGTCCTGTAGGAATCAAACCCACGACCCCATCATCAGCAGTCGAACTCGAACCGCTAGACCACAGAGGTCGTCAGAATGTGAAGCAACTTTTTATTGAATTAAAAACAAAATCTAAACACACAATTATTATTAACCTATCAAGAAACATTGGCATAGTGTCACTGAATTACTTTATGTATCCTGAGCAGCATTCAAACCTAACCTGGAAAATCCACTGCATTAGTTATTCTCTTAGAAATTGTTGAGGCATTGCACGTAAGCCCCATTAGTGCTCCGAGCACTTTGTACGGCGTACCAATAAACCAAAAATGGCGGACAAATGCTAAAGAAAACCAGTAAACGTTAATTAAAAATAAACTTTTCGAGAAAAAAAACCGACTTCAGGCATATTGTGGTGTTTTCAGTTTTGTGTTGTATCTTTTTTTATATTTGACTAGCGACCTGACCCAGGTTCACACGGTTGCAATGTACGGAGGCCAGCACATCAATCTACCCCAATCTGTCAAATGACTTTGATAGATTTTCAACTTTAATAAAAATTTATACGGTTCATTTTCAAATAGGAAAATTTGACAGTTTTGGATAGCTTGAATTGTTATCGTCTACTACTAATGACACGCATGCAATATACATAGAAGGAAGACTGTGTGGGGTTTTTAGTCAGTATGTCACCCACTCTGGGTGGTGACATACACGCCCCGTCGCCTTCCCCGAGCAGCGGTAATTCATAAGAATTTTCCACACAATAAACAAAAAAGAAGGACAATGATAAAGTAACTGAAACAAATGAGAACGGAAACGTAAAACAAAATAACTAATAACTTCCAATTTTATTTCAGGCAACGTTACATGTATTTATTATCTTAATCAATCATCGGAACCCATTTCAAATAGTTTCAGACTATACGAGAAGTGTTTCTATAATTATACTTATCTGTTTAGGTCGTTATGTTCTGAAAGATCGCATCAATCTGTTATTTGGTTCATATAAAGCTTGTTCCACACAGTGAAGATTATATTTTAAATATACAGGGTGGAAGGGACATCGACGCGCAACGGCTTACCATGACTTCAGTACATGATTCTGGACCCCCCCTGCCTTGGAATTTTTCGCCGGCTTTTTCTTAAATTTTACGTTTATTTTTGCAGTTTTTTCAACTTTAAACTGTATAAAATCATTATTTATGTCTAACCCAATAAGAATTTTAATTAAAAAGTCATTAATTCACTTTTTTCACTAAAAACAGCATTGTAAATTAGACTCGAAAGATCTTCTGGTCAGCTGTTTCCTTAGAGTTCACTCGCGAGTTGTAAAATTTAAGAAAAAGCCGACGAAAAATTCCAACGCAGGGGTTCCAGAATCATGTACGGAAGTCATGGTAAGCCGTTGCGCGTCGATGTCCCTTCCACCCTGTATAGTGTCGTATAGATTCGGGTAAGTTAAAAATAATCTTCTCTTAATTCTCTTAACTAATTAAGGAATTAGTTCCTTCTCACATTCTTCTTCGTCTTCCTAATCCTACTAGTCCTACTATAATAATATTATTGCAACTTTAATAAAATTACAATATGAATTAAACACATTGCATTCATACGCAGCCCTCACAAAACTCCAGATATAGTGACAAAAGTGTCTTCCATTCATCCACGACCACATCACATTCAGGCTTGGCCTGCAGGAGAACGTTGAGCGCAGACAGTGTGCAAGGAACAAGAGAGTGTGCTTGCGTGACGGTTCGGCAAGCGGACACAGCGAAAAATCTGTGTTTCCTGAGGGAAAGGAATTGAGACAAAACGAAAGAGTTGAGACAATTCACAGTGCAGTTCCAAAGCGTAAAATTTCCCATGAAGGATCTTTAACGTAACATTTTGTCATGTTTTTTACTAACTTTTAGCGAGTTATATCGAATTATATAAAAAAATATAGGTACCTCTGTTTATATTGCCCCAAGAATATGGGAAAGTGACATAGAAACTTTTGAAGTTTTGACAAGTTAATTTTACATCGCAGGATACAATAAATAGTATCTAGATATTATATTTTCGCTGTGTGCAACATGGTTAATTCAGTTTCCGTGCAGATATTAGTGGTGGAACTCGGAAAACGAGAACGCGCGCGACCGTGCCTACGAGCGCGCTGAATTATTGAGACGCCTGCTCGCGTCCAAATTGAGTTCGTGAGCACCTATATACTACAGATGTATGCGAGTTATGTCCGTACACAATAAAAGGGATTTATTATTGACACAAGGAATCTAAACGGTGATTTTAAAAGCAGAACACATAGGAACATATTTGATGTTTGAATGACGTTTAAATGTTCGCTTTTCTCGCTTCTATTCTCGCTCTCTCATTCATCACCTGCATCAATGAGGTTGGTTTCCAGTCAGAAACCTTCAGCAACCTA
The DNA here is from genome assembly GCA_964056405.1 of Acronicta alni. Classification (NCBI taxonomy): domain Eukaryota; kingdom Metazoa; phylum Arthropoda; class Insecta; order Lepidoptera; family Noctuidae; genus Acronicta; species Acronicta alni. The sequence goes on along the minus strand of OZ043927.1, from coordinate 4,854,266 downwards.
TATTTTTAAATTAAATTTTGAAGTATTGTGTATCTTGCATGAAGTACTTATCTGTAAAAGATTGTTACACTTAATTAATTTTTTATTGTGATATTTTTAATTGGTTTTTGTCTAAGTGTAAACAATTGTTGATGAGCCTAATAAATAAAATAAATAAATCATTTGATTTGAGGACTGGATCCCAGTTCACTTTTCTTATCTTCCGATGGGAAGTAGCATGTGGTGGTCGCGTACAGCTTTCTGCACAGCACAGAGATAGTATAGGGATGCGGCCTTCCCTAGGACGGGCTTTAATAGGCGTGACACAGGAAAGGGTTGGGTATGGAGTATGTTTATGGATCGCCACCGGGGAGGCGCCAAGGTATGTCGGATTCGTACAAACATATGCCTTATCCTTGCCCTACGGGCTATGAAATTCGTGACATTCACCAGGACCATGCCAAGATAATAGATATACCTTAGATTAAGGGGGATGATTCTAGGGTATAATTTCTTCACCAACCTGCCTAGTATTTAGTGTAACTGGGTCTATTTTACGCAGCCAGTGTGGGGCGTAGGTACAATATTATATTTTTATTAGTTTTTATTAATTCGGTCTTTCTGTGTCCATTTCTTCGATTTCTGGCGTCTGCCATTATAATTATAATAATATCTAGTACCTTAAGATGTATTGTTTGTGTTACCTATATTGTGTAAAAGTGAAGTGTATTAAAAAAGGGCGCAACATCAACAATATGTTGCACAGTTTGGCGATGCTTAATGTTAGTTTAAATGCATGTACTTTATTATGAATAAACGTTAAAAACATCTTTATTTTTCTTCAAAGTCACCAAGAAGATCGACGTCAAATCTATTCTTGGCAAATAATTCTTAGGACAATTTAGCAATTACACATAAGTGGATTCTGTCGCCCAGGTCTCCCTCATACAATGGATGTGACCTAAATAATAGACAAAGGTATATCTAAACAGGGCCGCAATATTAATAAAATGCAGAATCAACGAAGTAATTTCAGATAAAAGTTATTGAATTCCACTTGTTATCTCTGGCAAGCACTCGGGCCGATATTGACAGAAATGATTTTGTTTAATCAACATTGATACCGAGAATTCAATAAATGAATGATAAAATTAACACAAGAGTAGTCTGTACTAGTTAGAAAAGAAACGGGTTTGCTTCTGTATGTAGGTAAATAGATAATACGATAGTTTGTTAAAAGTTAGCGTGACGTGTGTCTGTAGTGGTGTATTGTACTCATGATGTTCGGTAGCTAATACAAGCAAGGGCGCCCCTGTCGACCCGGCCGCGCCCGCACATGCGCACTGAGCGCTTCCCACTACACAAATCACAAAATGACGCTGCCGGACAACGCTACGTAATACCATTCTAAAAAAATCCACGACAAACCCACAAAAGTGAAAATTAACAAACTACTTACAATCCCCGTACATTGTTTAATAATATCGTGCAGTTCGCGAATAGATACGCACGCGCGATTCCGTGTCAAAACAAACCAGTGCTTTTGCGATGTAAACATGGACGAACGTAAGATCCTATTTTTTATTCTGTCCGTGATCGTTTACAGTATTTATAGTGTTCAAATGTGGTTTATGAAACAAAATGTTGAAGCAAACGAGTTATCTGAGAAGATTCCTGTACCTTCGATCACGCCCGAAGAAAATCATACATCTCCAGAGAAATCTCAAGAATTAAAGCCTGAAATCAAATCTAAAGTCATTCCACTATTTATAAAAGACGCGTGTAGCGTTTTACAAGTGTTTACTGAAAAGCCGAAGGTGTCAAAACGAAAACATAAACAAGAATTGAGCGCGGATAACAACACTGTCACAGTTATAGGGATCACTGTATTCCTCTTAGTACTGTTGCTTAACGCTATTCTAGACGTATTAAAAGTGAAAGAAGAAGAAAGAGCTCGAAGGAAGCTGAATCCAGACGGAGAAAGGAGGCAATCGCTAGCTGAATTTGCTAATAAAAAAACATTGCGAAGGGAATCAAGCAAGTTTGGACTCCAGCTGTTTCAAATTGCCGAATCGTTTGTAAATGGTGACGAGGAAAAGAAGAACAGTCGTCAAAGTAGACCTTACAAAAGAGGAGATTCTACAAATTCATACCTGAGCGAGCCACATAGGAAATCTCAAGAAGGTTCAGCACCAGCGTCAATCGCCGAGACTCCTGCCGGAGAACCAAGACTCGTCAAAAGGCAATCCGTAGCCAAACTGTTTGGTATGCAATCTATTTATATCTACATTCTATTCTCGTACAAACGTATAAAGTCGATGAAATAATTTATGAGTTCATTGTAAGTCTGCTCTTTATTGATTGAAATTTTGATGTTTGACAAATGTGAATGTAAATGTTTATAATTTTGATGGTTTTTAACGTTCTATCTCTCCTATCACTGTTTTATATTCTCTGTTTCATAACAAGGTCTGTCTGACGACTGAAAAAGACTTTCAGGTAATTGGTGTTCTCACACTTGTAGTTAAATTTTTATGAGCTTGGTTATTTAACTTCAGTAGTTTGTTTTTTATTGTAGCTAAAATTCTTCTTTTATTTCATGCCTGGCCTGAACATTAAATCTTTCGTTAATATAGTGTAGATGAATTGTAAAAAGCCGAAACCCTAAACACTTCATTAAATCCTTTATAGTGGTGCATGTAAACACGTAGATAGATACGATATCCATAAAGCCATGTACATAATCAAATCCGTCAACACTACACATCCAGTTGGCAAGTTTGTATGTAATCAATTGAACTCACAGTCCATTGAACATGATTACATTCCAAATGGTTAATCAAAGGTTCCATAATATTCTGTAGCGAAACAATTATTTTCTGCCCTGGATCCACAATCAACAGCACCTCGGAGGTTTGTGGTGGATTTAGCCGGCTCCTAATTGGCTTTTACTTGTAGCAAATCGGTTTACTAGTGAAACCCCTTCATCCAATTTATAATTACTTGTTAGCTGACAAATATGTCCCTCTCTCAGATGGTGATGTTAATTGGTACATAATTAACATAAGCTTGCGTTTGCTTAATAATAACGTTAAGCCTACCTCAGGTTGATTAAGTGTAAATAATAGTATTAATAATTATAATGTTTATTATCGTAATTTTCGTACAGTGGCTATTCAAACAAAGGAATTCGTAAGTATTAAAAGAGTGGATACCGCTAGGTTTGTATAGAATTACTATTCTGATAGTACATAAAATCATTAATTCTGTCAGGTGAAAAATATGTAATTTCTCCAGGTGCAGCCGTGGTCGACTATACAAGTTGATAAGAAAAATCATCACCCCTAAACAGCTATTGACGTTAATATTAAAATGTTAAATATCTTAATACAATGCTAAATTAGCACACATTTTCCTTATACATATTACGGCTACTTGTGCACCTACTTATTTTATTTGTATGTATATTTTTCACTTATAGTAAAAAGTATACATAAATAAATATTTCAAGTTATATGGTCTTTTTTTAACTTAGACATTACAATAATGTGTCTAGTTCCACAGCTTTCGTTTCACATTTTAATAGAAATGTCATTGCAAAAGTTTTATAATTATGCCTCAGCTTCCACTGCTTACCTATAAAATATCTTGAAAAGTCATCAGTTCTATTTTAAGTAATTCCTCAAACTAAACAATTTTTGTGTTTTTGCTACGATATCTAATATCCTCTAGTACTGTTTTATAGAACGTGGCAAAATAAAAGTCTTTTGTTACTCTAAGGAGCTTCTATCTTTATCATAAATATTATTCATAATCCAAATGTAATATGGACTTTTTGTTTCTATTTAGGAGCTCGTCCAGTGCCCATGGTTCGTCGCTCGTCCTTTCCCGTGCTCCCCCTTAACCCCGAGGTCCAAGCACTGATGTTGGGGCACCGGCAGACTTCCATCGACAGTGATGATGAAGGAGATGGAAAGGGACGCCGTGTGAGGATTATACGTAGGTTTTAAATGTTTGGCAAATCATCTTGCCGTATTCTAGTCTTTTTGCTAAATGCCTTGAATTAATATACTACGCGTGTGCAATACAATGGGATTTAGAAGCATTGTGTTTCTCGCGCCTAATGCATTTCAATATCTTTATGTTTTTGGGTAATGACATCACAAAGTCAAGTTGCAATTTATTGCACACGAGTAGCTAGATAATTTGTACTTATTGAACTGCCTACCTATGTTGAAATAGGTTTTTATTGTTTCTTGTAATTGTAGTTTTTTTCTTGACAGGACTTAGTATTGTATTTAGTTGACAATATTTGATATGGAAATAGCAAATTTATATTTTTAAATAGACAGAACAGTCTTAGTTAACATTATACCATAGAAGTAGTATTTTTTCAGGACTTATTTAGGTATTATTAGTTTTATGACGTCTGAAATATATAATTATTAGAAATATTTACCTTTTAGATGTACCTTGATGTATCCTGCACTAAAATGTAATTGTGATCAAACAAACATATACCTATAGATATAAGATTTTGGCAAAAACAATGAAAATTGACTACGAAATTTTAAACTTTTACTTAGTAATTTTATACGTACCTAGATCATGTTAAAACAGATGCTTATTTATATCTAGTCAGGATTTACCAAAAAATATATAGGAAAATGTAATTGTGTAATTGAGTCTTCTCCATTTTTAGATGTTTAAGAAAATATAATAATCTCTTTTTACAAAATCACTTAAGAATTTTCACATCGGGCATTAAAAAATGCTAAAAAAAACCTAGGGACGTACCTAAGTATAATACTTTGAAAGTTATATTTAGGAAAATAAGTTAGACACCTTGCATATTTCTTTAATAGTTGTTATATACCTAAGGATATGTCAAACTAGATTTTGTGAGAAAGGACCAGTCTTTTGGAACGAATGAAAACTTGAATAAATTCCTCATGATTAAATCAAAGTTTAGTACTAGTTTTAGTATTACGTATTCTTCATCCATACCAGTTATATGAAATATTTTCTGACATACTTTCCTCTTTTTCTTTGCAAACTATGATCGTCAGAAAGGGATGACAAGTAATTTTGACAGATATTGGTCCTTTTGTTCCGTTTTTATTGCATGTAGTAAGTAGACATTTACTACAAATGATAATATAATACTACAGTAAAATAACGGTAATTCAATACGTGATATATTTCATGAGTGACCGTGAATAATTTTAATTTGAACCTTATGTTAGTGTGTCAGAAATAAAACGACGCGGTCTTTTAAATTGCTATTTAATAATATATATTTATAGGCCAATAAGATTTCAAATGATTGAAGTATTTTCAATATTGAAACATAAAGAGAAGCAGTGTCATAAATAATTAAGAATACTGAATAATATGTATAAAAATATTCATAAAAAACTGTTGTTTGAAATATCAACGAGCTTAAAGCTTTAAGGGAATGGTGTGTTGAGAAAGATTTGAGTGATTACAGGAAGAAATTGAAAACATGATGAAAAGATACTAATAATAATAATAATATTAGATGGGCTTGATACAGAAAGCAACTCTTGCACACGGCTCGTATTGTTAGGTTTCTTTCTCTGGGGCCCTGACCACCGGTAGCTTCGTTCTAGCTCCTGATGCCGGTGGGATACTATTTTTTTATATTTTTAAATGTTTTTATGTTTTTTTTTATAGATATTGATAAAATATTTAAAAATATATGGGCTTCTTATCATAAAGTTTATGGTAAATGTGAAGAACTTTTTCGGTGGGGTCTGCTGCAGAGTTCAAAAGACCATTTCAGATATTGCCCTGCATTGTAACTCTCACATATTTGCTACTATTCTATGTCCGGACTTTAAAAGAGACTATGATTCTGAGTTTGCATCTAGCTTAAAAATAATTAAAACACTGACTTGTAAGTATCTTTAAAAGACATATTTACATAAGTAAATATAATTTATCATCATTTATAATAGAGAGGGGCTCGTGGCTGAGTAATAACTACGCTGATCGACCAATCTACAAGGTTAATCTGCGCTAGCCGCGGTCAGTCTGTGGAGGGGTGACCATTCTTAACACATCAAAACCCCTCCGTGCCTCAGAGAGCACGTCAAACCGTCGGTCCCAGTTATCATACCAACACCTATGACAATCGGTAGTGATAGTCAGAAGACCAAAAAGCCTGACAACCAGTCTATTCTCAGTATCTACAGTAGGTTGTCATGTGGTACGCAGGTGCAAAATAAAAGAGATATATTTGGGTCAATGCTCCGTGTAATAATGAATGAATAAATACGTGTACAGTTAGGTACAGAGCCCAGCACATCAAGCTACCACAATCTGTCAAATTTCTTCGATTGATTTTCAACTTTATCACAATAAAATAAGGTTCATTTTCAATTGGGAAATTTTGACAGTTTTGGATAGCTTGACCTGCTGGCGTCTTTACATTAATAAGGTTAGGCGAGCTGCACACTACATCAGGATATTGCCCAGATATTGAGTTGAGGAGGTCTGATGGCAGTCGCTTCGTGTAAAATACTGATATTCAGCCGCATCTGGTTAGACTGGAAGCCGACCCCAACATAGTTGGGAAAAGGCTCGGAGATTGTTGATCATTTATAAAAGAATTCATTATTTATGTTTTATGTTTTCAATTTCTCCTTGTATCAATGTTTTAAATATCTATCTGAACTGATGTGATTTATCTTTACTTCAAAGTCTGATCTATTTGTATTGAATGTGTGATACTTGTGTATATGTATGTATAGGCACTATGAGACCTGACATTTTTTGTATAGCACCTTTTGTAAATTATAAAAATATTTAAATGTAGATTATCTTCTGTAAATTTTCCTGAAATACATAAATATATTACAACTATATATAACTTTGTATCTTTTTAAAAAAAATACCATTCCTATAATGAATATCTGCCTCGTTAGTCTAGTGGTCCTAAGCGCGATTGCTACACTAGACGTCCTGTGTTCGATTCAAAGTTCGAGTATTGTTATTTGGGATTTTGTATGAAAATAGTGAGTACTGAGGCTCGTACACATACACATATCATCACTTGTACATCTCGGCCTAATTCTTCGGAAAATACCTTACCATATACCTACCACATGCGTGATGGTATGTTATAAAAACGATAGTATTTGTATTCTGCACATTCGCGCATGGATATGTACGGTCAGGGTCATAAGTCCATTAGCAGTTTCACAAGTCTATCGCATCAAAACCAAGGCGCACTTAAGACCTTTTGCTTTTGCACACATACACGATCTCGTATACCGCACTCTTTCATCATTATCTAGACAGTAAGAGTGCGATATAATGATCATTTGCCTTAGTGACAAACCACACACTATCACCTTCTCGTAATTATACTGTTTGACGTGTAAATGTTTGCATTGAAATCACTCACACATGTGTGTATACGCGCAGTACCGTGCAAGCGAATATGATCGTTGACGTGCTACTGCACTTATGACCCCAGACTATACATACATTATTATTGTTATTATCTATAGATATAGGCCAACTTGACGACGTCTGTGGTCTAGTGGTTCGCGTGTCGGGCTGCTGATCACGAGGTCGTGGGTTCGATTCCCACAAATCACAAATATTTATGTGATGAACATAAGTGTTTGTGTTTGTCTGGGTGTATCCTATGTATTATAAGTATGTATTTACAAAAAAAAAGTATTTAAGTATTATATCCATTATCTAGTACCCATAGTACAAGCTCTGCTTAGTTTGGGACTAGATGGTGCTGTGTAAAATTGTCCAAGAATATTTAAAAAAAAAAAAACAAAAAGTTACGGTACAGGTGTGATGATAATCCACAAGAATGAGGAAGGTGTGTACCAATGTCCTCCAACAGTTCAACGGTTATTATAGGTGCCATATAATTGGGGGCGAGCCTATTGTCATTAACGGGACACACATCCAAACTCACAACTGTTACTGACAATAACATAGCAAAATCCAATAACACTGCCCGACTTGGGAATCGAACCCAGGACGCTTAGAACCACTTGAGTAGCATCAATAATATTAAACATAATGCACACATACACTTTTGCCACATTTACTGATCTCTAAAGATATTGACGAGGGTAACAGTAGCGAGATTAGTGGGGTGCTTACAACATTGAAATTGCGCGAATTAAAACCCCAACCACGTCTTCAGTCTTCAGTTTCTTGGAAAACTCATATATCTTCGACAATTGTTTTTAAACTCAACACTGTTCCAAGAAAACCTTGTTTTTTTTGTTCGATTCGTGTTCTAATTAATGGGACAGTGGGTATCCAAAATAGCACCATGCACCGATGCGTCGGTTAATTAAAACAAATATTTTATGAAGGCGCCATTTTTAGCATGAGATAATGGATTTTTGTGTAAAACATTTCCTGATTGTTTTTTGTCTTGAAATCCCTATCTATCATCAACCCATATACTGTCCCACTGCTGGGCACGGGCCTCCTCTCATATTGAGGGGGATTAGGCTATAGTCCACCACACTAGCCTAGTGCGGGTTGGCAGACTTCACAAACCGTCGAGAAAAATCTATAAGGTTTCCTTACGATGTTTTCCTTCACCGTTTAAGCGAGTGATAATTAATAAATTTAATACGCACATGAATTCAGTCAGAGGTTGGAATGGTTCGAACTCGAGACCTTCGACTTGGCAGTCCAATGGTCATACCACTAGGCTATCACTGCTTCCCTTGAAATCCCTACTAACATTAAAAATGTGAAAGCAGCTCTGTCTGTGTAGACAGTGGGAGTAATTTCACTCAAATTGGAGCTGCCCGACTGGGGAAGTACAGTCGCCAGCACGTCAACCTATCCAAAACTGTCAAATCTTCCCATTTGAACGGGAACCTTACTACGTTTGAATTAGAGTTGAAAACCTATCAAAGAAATTTGACAGATTGGGGTAACTTGATGTACTGGCTTCTGTACCTCCGCCTTGCAGAAAATCGAAGTGAAATAACACTGCTTTGAGCTGTGTTGTGTTCCTTACAGTGAGCAAGGTTGCCAGTGCTCAATGAGGAAACGTTGTGTTGGCAGTGGGGGGACTTTGGCCCTTGTACTGCCAACCCAAATATTCCTCTTTCGTTTTACAGGCCAACGCGCAAGTGATACCCCTGGTGTTACAACCGTCTATATGCTACGTAACCGCTTGCCATCAGGTAGGCCGTTAGCTTGTTTGCCACATTTGTGGTATAAAAAAATCTACCGACTTACCGCACTCGCAGGTAACTTCACAGTGGTCATAAAATTTGGTGATCCCTCTATCCTATCTCCAGCTTATAATTGCATCGACGGCGTGGACTCATTATTTGTTATTGTGTTTAGGTCGAGGACATTCGACACGCCGCACGCCGTTCGTATTGGCCCGGCGCCAACCGCGTCGACCAGAACGAACCTATCACACCGCCATACCATGCTTTTCAGTCATGTTTACAACGATAATACTGAAGAGTACCTATTCTAATTACGTTACGTTATTATGAAATATAACATAGATATGAATATATTTTTTAAGGAATGCGCTCATGGAATATATTATTTGATTGATTTTATAAGCAGCTAATTTAGGTCAGAAATTTTCCATTACCTAGTAATGTGTAGGTAACAATGGAAAGGAAATTGGGTTCAGATTTTTTTGTTTTTAAATTTAATACGTAATTTTTTTTAATAGATATTCACTGTGAATTTATAAAATTAATATAATTACTATTATGAAGGAATTATGCACAATAACACTGATTCAATTGGCTTCTACAAGCTATAATGTAACGGTAGAATATTATTTGACGAAAATCTCTATAGCAGAGACCTTGTTATAGTTTTAAAAATAATTCACGTACGTCGGCCGGACTTGAGATGCAGTCTTCTTCAGACGGGAATCAGAGGAGCTCGTTTCGCTTTTTACCGTTTCAAACAAACGTATGAAGCTTTTAACTCAACAAACGTTATAACATAAACATATAAAGAACTTGCTGCTTCAGTGTATTACTTTCAAGAAGCATATTAAAGTGTGGTTAAATATGAACTAGAAAAAACAGTAGATAGGCGTAAACATTGACGAGTGCGTAATTTATTGAAAACATGGATTACAATGCGGATATAACACCTGTCACCGTTCTGCACTGGAATTACAGAGGTTTTACAGAGTTCCCTCTGAACCAACTGAAGGGTGAAGAAGCTGAAGTAACTGATATATATCTAAAGGAGAATCTGTTGACTCGTTTGCCAACTAACATCGGCGTTTTGGAGCACTTAGAGAGCTTGTACGTAAGCGGTAATGATATAACGGAGTTGCCAAGAGAGATATCTAAGTTGCGATGTCTCAAGTGTCTCGATGTTAGCGGGAACAGATTGAGGCGTATTCCTGAAGAGATAGGCGAAGCGAGGAGTTTAAAGTTCCTGATATTAGATGAGAATGAATTAACGGAGTTGCCTCTAAGGATTTCTGAGCTGAGACGCCTACGGTATCTATCGGTTTGTGGTAATTTGATTCTTTATTTTAATTACTTATATGTGGCGTCAAATTTATTTTGTTTGGTTTCTGTTATGAGAGCTTTTCTCTTTATAGGTATTAGCCTAATAATTTATCGATTTGTTTACGCGTCAAGAAAAACATGTGTGCCTAAACTATGTATGGTTTATTTATAGATACTTTTGGCAGTCAGTATAACTAGCGTATTGCTTGATGTTTTCAATGTTAAACATATAATACTTTAGTTTTAGATACCTAGGTATATTTATTCAAAGTCCATTTACTTGGCCAAAGCCAAGGTCGCAAATTTGTTCAAATGGTTAAAAAAAGACATGTACGACACTAGTTAACAACATCATCAACCCATGTACCACTGCTGGGCAGAGGTCTCCTCTCAGAATGAGAGGGATAATGCTATATGCTAGTCTAGTTGTAATGCGAGTTGACAGATTACACACGCCGCGCCGTAAAACAAATCTTTTAGGCATGCACCTGCATGCCTGAGGAAACCTTTCCTCACGATGTTTTCCTTTACCCTTTAAGCGAATGATTATTCATTATTAATACATAAATGATTTCAAAAAGGTCAGAGGTACCTTAGATATGAACTCGAGACACTTGAGTGGCAGTCCAATGGCCATATCACTAGGCTATCACTGCTTTTTAACTTATTCACTCAGAAATATAATGTTTTTTTACTAACGACCCACCCAGGTTATATTGCCTATTGACAACATGCATTTTTTATACGTTTAAATTATCTGATTGATAGTTAAAACCGTATTAAAATCCATTGCGTGGTTTAGAGGAAGAAATTGGAGAAACATCACGACATTACCACTAACGTGGCAAACAAGCATATGGCCCACCTGATGGTTAGCGGTTACCTTAGCCTATAGACGCTTGTAACACCAGGTTTATACCTTGCGCGTTGCTGACCCCGTAAAACGAAAAAGGAATTGGCAAGTGTTGTCAGTATAAGGATCAAAGTCCCTCGACTGCCAACACAACGTTTCTCGCGGAGCACTGGCAACCTTGCCCACGGTACCTACGGAACAACACAGCTCAAAGCAATGTTATTTCACTTCGATTTTCTGCAAGGTGGAGGTAATTCCTAAACGGACAGCTCCAATTTGACATCTCTTAAATTTATACTATTTATTGATTGACAAAACATCACAAAGCAGTACCTAAATAACACACTGAAATAACAAACTTCAACCAGAGCCACAGTAATATCCGCATTGCCAAATATTTCCGTAAAGCCAGTTACATCACGGAACCTATTTACCAACCATTTCTAGTTAAACCGTTGCTGGTACTGCTAATACGCTCTCGTTACGTTTTACTGTCCCTCGTAAAGTTAACGAAGACAGTAATTTTGGCGCCTTAGATAACAAACTATTCGCGATAAATCAACTTTAACGTTTCCTCATTGATTCTGTTGACCCATTTTAGTGTAGTGATGCAACTGAACTCTACCTAGTTTGATTCAGAAAGAGGTTTTATTAAGTTTTGAAATTACAGTGATTTAATACTTCTTGCCTCATTAGGTTAGTAATGGTAGAGATCCTGGGTTCGATTTTTTGGTCGATTCTAGTGTTATTTAGGGCTTTCCTATAAAATTTTCCGTACCTAGCATTTTAAAATTTGGATTTGAGTCTTAAATTGTCGAAGTTTGTCATTTTGAATCTGAATGCCTTCAAATTTTTAGGAGCTTCATTAAGATTTTAAAGCACTTTCTTTAGATTCACTTGTAGAAACTTAACAAAGGGATATCTGAAAACCAATACCTTAATCCTTAATTTTATTTCTGTCTGTATTCAAGTCCGTTGATTAAAATGAATGTATTTTTAGAATTCAAAATGCAGAATAATACTAGTAGTAATATTAATTAGCGTAGGTACACCCGATAAAATAGGTGTACAGGCAGCTAGCAAGATTTGTATTTTGAGTAGTAATGTGTGCAGTATGTGTCAAAACGCAGGTATTGTTACGTGGTTTACCAAACCCTTTGTCAGATAATGCTTTTAACGCTATTTATGTCAAGACGCAGATGTGCTGCGCTGGCTGTATACCTATCTATTATGTCGACTGTACATAGACTACTTGGGAAAATTTAAACGGAATGCGTAGGTTGTTAGACCTACTTAAGACGGCAATTTATCTCAATGTTTTGTGGAAAAATATTAATCCCGTGACAGATAATTTTAAAACAAAAGCATTAACAAACAGCTCTTGAAAGTATAAATTTATTATTTTCTGTAAGAAATAAATTAAAACAAAATACAGGCATATTTTAGCAATGATTAAGTACAAGAAAATAAACTGAACAAATACAGAAAAGTCTTCTGACTTCGGGTATCCGTTGCCGAGATGACTCATCCGTTTCGTCGCTAGCACGTCAGAATCACACAAGATGTGCCGCATTGTTTCCCTGAATTCACCACAAGATCTGCAATAATTATTCAAAGCCAGCTTAATTTTCAAACTACATAAAAAGACGACCATATTAAAAAAAAATAGCCATATCGATCCAGGCGCGTCACTTGAGAACGGCTCAACCGATTTCGTCGTCGCTCGGTCGGTTTAGACCTAATAATGTTTAAATAAAAATTAGAATAGTGTCTCGGAAAATTAGAAAAAAAACTGAGTGCGTTTTAATGGGATTTTTATATGAATGTTTGAAAATGTTACTCAGCTAAAGTATCAGTACGAAACCCAATTTATGGGCACTACCGATATCCTGAGAATAGCCGGGTTGTCAGGTATTCTCATAGGTGTTCAAATGACAACCGGGACCGACGGTTTTTTGTGCTCTCCGAGACGGGTGGCTCTCGATGTGTTAAGAATGGTCACCCATCCACAGACTGACCGCAGCTAGCGCAGCTTTACCTTGAAAATCGGTTAATCAGTATAAGTAATTCAAATACGTTATAAAACAGAACGAACACAAAACCACAGCTTGTTCTTATAACAACAATAATTGTTTCATTTTATAGAACGATACCAATTCTGCTATTCGTTTTGATAAATAACTGGCACTTTTATTTAACTTTTTTCTAATTTTCAGATAATAAATTACAGTGGCTCCCACAGCGACCGGTATACAACTACCATCATTGTGAGTTTCGATTTTGGAGAAACTCCAACCTGAGGAGTTTGCCGTACTCACTCTGGTATCATATGTTCAGAGATCAACAAACTAGATGTCTCAATATTGGGTAAGTTTTGATGGTACTACAACTATTTCCAATAAATCCTCGTAAGCATGGGTACTAGACTACATCCTGATATTAAACCGTAAACGCGAAACCCTCAACTCATCATAAGTAAATACATAATTTAAACGGCGTTATGAATTATAAACACCTACTATTAAAATTTATAATCATTAAAGTAATAGGTGTAATAATCTTTCAGGGAGTGTGTAAGTATTCTCCGAAATTAGGCAGTTAGTGTACCTACTAATGTTCGCCGGTATGTTTAGATCCCATGTAACAGGGGCAAGCCTATTGTGATTAACCGAGCAGAAATCCTAACTCCGAGCTGCTAGAAAATTCCATAGAAAAATCCAATAACACTTTAGCTCGACCTGGAAAACAAATCCAAGACCTCAAGTGTAGCATTGCGCAGGCATTTTTTTCTAATTGATCAACTTTTTAATTTCAGGTGCTTAGATGCTGCAGACAATCACACTAATGATATAAAAACTCAACAGTGTAAATTAAAATTAATAATAGATTCCAAAGAGTTAGAAGTTACAATAGAAGGTCCACCTCAGTACAGTGTAATATTAAATTCCTCGTTGTATGACCCGCCTAGTCTCTATGAGATTTGCAGAAGAAAATTCTACGGAATGTTGAATGATGCTGTTAGAAGACTGAACCCACAAACTTACAGTTTTTATTCAGAACACGTAAGAGAAAATCTTTATAATGAGCATAACAACAACGTTATAGATCTGCAAGAGAATTTTCACGGAATCAATATCAATGTTGGTGAAGGCACAGAATGTTCTGATGAGAATGGTAACAATTATAAATCGGTAGTTGTAAAAGCTGGTAATAATAAGAAAGCGACAAAATCGTATTACGTGCCAGCTGATTTAATAAAAGAGCATTTTAATTTCTTGCCCAATTTTATTAAATCCGATTTAAGTAATGGACCAGTTTCAAAATGTGAAAACTTGAACTGTAAAAAGCCAATATTTGATTACGTCTACTATGAATTTTGTTATGGGTAAGTTTTTTTATGAAGAAGTGTGAAGTTTTTTAGTATGAAGATTTTTAAAAAGGAAACTTGTTTATGGTAATATCTACTCATTTCCTTATTTGTTGTTCATTTCAGGGAATTAATTCTTATTGACAAGATTGAAGACGTTCCGCTAAGTGCTGCTTTTTGTTCAAAATATTGTGCGGATTTCTGGAAAAGAGGCAAATCTACAATTCCATGGTCGTTGACATAAAATACATAATACTATTATTTAATGTTGTCCTTTAGAATTAATAAATTATTTATTTAAACAAAGCGATTTACATTAACTATCACCTCAAAAAACTACTGGATCCGAAGAGGTCCAATGCAGTTTTATTTGATGTATAAATAGATTATTATTTTTTGTCATGTGTTTTTTTACTCGGTTTTTATTTGGTATACTTATAATACTCTATGGATTTCATTTCTGTCTGGATAACAGGAATAATTATTATTTGTTTAATCAACGTATGTTATTGAAACTAATATGACGCTTTTGAAGAGGAAAAAACTAGATAAGGATCAAAATGGAGAACCAAAAGAGACTGATAGTGCAACATCCCATGGGTATTTCCATGGTCACGACTGTCATTTGCAGCAAGAAGAGCTTTCTTCGTATAGCATAAAGAGCCACCGTATCAGCAAGATGATCTTCAATTTAATCACCGTCCGAGCAGATGATATAAGAGCTATAAATATGTACAGGTGATTAAATCTTTCGTTACGCAGTTCATCTCTGTAGTCTTGACGAACAAACTCATGAACCAATTTCGAATCTTAGTTCAGTTATGTAATAAAATTGTATAGCAAGGCGATCAAAGACATATGGTACCTATGTATGTAATGGGTGTTGGCCAAAGGTATTTCTTTCCAAAGGCAGTAGATATCCTGCTGCGACTCGAACACTTGGTAGGTCATAATTATTGCAATATGCTTGTCCCCAATTACATGACGCCTAAACAAACTGGCGAACTGTGGATATCTATAGATAGATACACCTTTTTTATAGTACGGAAAATCCTCATGGATCCTTCGCTACCCGGGGAGGTGGCAGGGTATGTCGGACTCATACCGACAAAAAACCGCACTTGCCTTCACCTGCCCTATTGTCATGGCCATGGGATCCGCGAAATTCGCCATAACCATGACAGGCTGTGGTCAAGCAGTTGCTGGACCCTGTCGATTAGCAAGGCCTTTCCTCGCATACATACTGATTTTAAGGCACGCTTCGTCACAAGCGTCCCGCCTTCTGGGGCCATTGTCTTGTCGGGCGGTGGAATCCCCCAATCCAAACGCCCGCAAGCCATACATTGATACACCTCGACCATAGCACCATTGCACGTGGAATACAGACGTGATTTTATGTTGTGTTATTAATTATGTGTTCAGTATAAATTTTGTTATATTTACTTCCGTCTAGGTCATATGCTGCTTTATGTGCGGAGAGGTTTCGCCACCACCAGCACTTCCGTTTCGCTGTGCATCCGTTCAGCAAGTTAAGGCTGTATTTAGAAATTGTATTTGTCGTAATGATGACCTGGTCATCAGTGGTACTCGCAACGCATTATGGAGAAGGAGACCCTGATTTAGAGGTAGGTAGGTATTAAAGAGATCTCTAAGTGGAGGGAAAGGAAACACTAGGTTTTAATTATTTGAATAGTCACTGTTTCGTTCAAAAGCAAAAGGAATTCTAAAAACATCATGTATTTCATTTTATTACTAAACATTCTTCCAACTCAAATTCAAATTTATCTGTGTGTTCTTATTAAAACCAGCCAGGCATCCGATGATGCTGACTCCTTGTAGCGATCTCTATAGTACCTGTTGAAAAAGCGGTGTGGTCGAAGGTGTGATGCTAGGTAAACTCACACTATAATCGTTTCCAGCCACATTATCACAAGTACGTGCTAATATTTTGCGACATCATCGTGATCGTCAACATTATCGCCAATTTCTTCACCGGCTACATCGAGGGGCTATCTGATAAAGTTGCTGTTCTGGCCCTAGAGAAGATTGGCTGCAGATACATCAGAACCTGGCTAATAGTGGATGTGCTGGCTTCTATTGGCATCTTCTTGGAGTTCTTCGATATGGATACTATTACTCCTCGCCTGACTTTGGAGTCAATGAAACTGTTGCGCATTCCCATCATTGTTGGCTATTTACGCAATATTCTTACCGTCATGAGGGCTACTGTAAGTTTTTTCTTATATACTCAGCACCCAATCTCAAACTAACCAGGGCTTGTACTATGGGTATTAGGCAATGGATATAATACTTATAATTAAAATATTGTAATAGGAATATATGAAACACCCAAACAAACGCGAACACTTATGATCATTTTATTTTCCTTGTAACAATTTAAGGAACCAACTGATCAGACACGTTTTACCTCCTAAATTATACCTAACAGATTTTTTTTATTTTTGCTCGGCTCTTAATTGGCGTAGTGTGATGTTAAATAGCTTAATCGCTGAAACTGCCAGTCGGATTTGAAATGGAAGGACCATTTCAAATCCGACTGGCAGTTTCAGCGATTAGTGCGTTCAAACTAGAGATGGGTAAACGTAACAGCTCTGCGGACACGTATTCTGGATTCATATCCGCCGGACCTGTATGGATCATGCGCACATTGCGCACTGCGTTTGGCCCTGTTGAATGATGAATCAGGGATAGCTCCTCTGATTAAAGGAACTACCTAACGGATACATGACATTGTTGGAATATTGTCTGTAGGTCTAGGTAGATAAGAAAATTATTTTCAATTTAACTCTTAAAACTTATTAGTAAAGCACATTTTAACAACAAATATTCTATACGATTAATAGCTAACTAAGGAGAATAAACACTTACTTTTCAACGGAATTATGACACAAACTCACTGCACAGTAATAATAACACTTGTCATTACTAGACTCAATAAAAATAATCACTGTGTTTTAGCAATACCCAATTACCCAAATAATTCATGTAATGAAATGATATTAATGTCAAAAAGCGCGCCAATCCGCCGGAGTGCAATCAAGCACCACACCGCCTCTGGCCTCTTCTCTTTCGCTCTATCGTTCCCAAACGAGCGGGCCCGCAATACCGCATTTCGTTAGAAATCCGAGCGAGCTGCGGCGCTGTTACGTGTCCGGTGAAACGTGTCCGACCTAAAGTTGGATATACAACACTTAAAAACGCAATGGAAACGGTTCCGAGGTACCGTTTCCATCCGGACCTACGCGTCTCTAGTTCAAACAAAAAAAAACAAAAGACACGCCTATATATAAATTAAAATACTAGCTGACCCCGCAAACGTTGTTTTGCCATAAAAAAAAAATTTTGGGGTATGAAAAATAGATGTTGGCCTATTCTCAGACCTCCCCGATAAGCACAAAAAATTTCATCAAAATCGGTCAAGCCGTTTCGGAGGAGTATGGCAACGAAAACTGTGACACGAGAATTTTATATATTAGATTACCTAATCTAATAAAGATAGGTAAGTATATAGGTATATTTAGGCGCATTCTTGACATCACACATCCTAAATACATAAGTATGACAATCGTTAGTGGTTGCCACAAGCCCGAAAATCCCGACAATCAATTAATAAATAGGATATCGGCAATACCTAGTTAGGCTCGTCTTAAGTGCGACTGCTACGCTTTCTGGGTTCGATTCCCAAGTCGCGCAGCGTTGGGTTTTCTATGAAATTATTATTAACAGCTCGGAGTTTGGATGTGTCTGGTTAATGGTAATAAGCTCGCCCCCATTTCATGGGACCGAAACACACCGGCGAACTGCGAGTATAGATCATAAGTTAAAAGAGATGGGCTTAGGGTAAGTACTATTTACCCTAAGCCAATCTCTAGTCCCATACATTGTCGATCAATGTGTCGTGACCCTTAATCACCGTACAATGCTGGCTGCAATATTCCTAATATTCACATACTATCTACTATCAGATTTACCAGAAAACAGCGGTGGAAATTCTGTTCTTCTTGTTTATATTTCTTGCATGGAACATTTACTTCCAATTTATTGTGGAATATATTATCGAGGATAAATACACGCCGGAATTTCCAAGAAACTGTTCGTGGATTACTGTGGGGAAGCTGTGGAACCAATCTACTCATGTCAGGGTGCTATACGCTTTTGACAGAGCTGGTAAGTAGCACTACATTGTTAATTCAGCTATTAAATAAATTATCTATATTCTCCTTAAGATTTTTTTAATAAGAATCGGCTTAAGCTACTGGTCCAGAGTTCACCGTTGTCCCTGTGCTGGGTAATGCCTCTCTTACCTACCCAGCTTCTTGGTTGAGACATAGCCAATCGTTCCAATAATGGTCTATCTATTTCCGCCATTATCTTCTGGGCCCATGGGCCTACAGTGATCGTCTAACATTATGTAGACTCCACTGATGCACCTGTTCTCAACCCTTTGGAGAGTGATGGTATAGATAGTACAGAGGCCAGCATATCAAGCTACCACAATCTGTCAAATTTCTTTGATCGATTTTCAACTTTAATATAAAAATATGAGGCGTCTGGGCCTATGTATGCATGTTATGATGATTTTAATAATTCTTGTTACAGTTGGTATGCTAACAACAAATACAAATATGAATCTTCTTGATCAACCAGGATGCTTTCAAAACTTTCTGGTCATTTGTTGGCTTGCTTCTAAGGTAGATATTTAATATCTTGTAAGGTAGTAACTGAATGGTACGAGTAGGTATAGATATACCCACCTTTTTTATAGTGCGAAAAATCTTCTTTTTCTGAATTCTCGTATGCCACCTGAGGAGGTGGCTGGGTATGTCGAACTCGTACCGACTAAAAACCGCAGTTGCCTTTAATTGCCCTAGGCTAATGGGATCCGTGAAATTCGCCACAGTATGACAGGCTGCGACTAAGCAGTCGCTAAACCCCCTTCAAACGATTATAATTACTTATACCTATTCAAAAAAAATCATATTAATGCCCACCATGCTGCTTATCACAGAATGAGTCACGATAATGATTATATATAGGACTCGCTAGTCCTCGTCAGCCAGTCTAACAATAATTAATAAATAGTACCTAATACGTTTGGCTTTAAATTTGCAGCTCTTTGTGTTCCATTTTGCACTAAAATACATAATAGCACTTTTCGGAAAGGAGTCCGCCCGTGCAAATTACTACATTATGACGAAACAGCTAGAAACGTACATGGTACAAAGAAACTTTCCACCAAGACTCAAGAAGAAGATCCTCAAGTTTTACGCCATTCGATTTCAATCTAAGTATTTTGAGGTAAGTACAGAAGCCAGCACATCAAGCTACCACCATCTGTCAAATTTCTTAAATTGATTTTCAACTTTAACACAAAAATATAAGGTTCATATTCAATTGGGAAAATTTGACAGTTTTGAATAGCTTGACCTGCTGGCGTCTACAAGAGAAATCATTTTTCTTACTTCCGAAATCACTTTATCTGTCTTAAGTACAGTCAGCATCAAAAGTCGATGACCACATTCAGATTTTCAAAATCACTGTACACTATATCACCCTTAAACCGCTCACAAGATAGGGCGGGCGCCAGTATTGAAGGAAATCATTAAAGTTCAAAATTAACTGAACACTACTCATCAAAGGTCACTGAACACCATTTTGTCAAAAAATGCTGATCGTTATAGTATCCGAAAACATCATAACATTCAGTTTAACAAAAGTCACTGAACAATAGTATAAAATGCTTGTTTTGGTTATCTAGTGTAATCACGGCAACGTCCAAAAATAACTTAACATCATAAATAACAAAAGTTACTGAACATTACTTTGTTTCGGATACCTACGTAGCGTGTAAACATATACTATCAAAAGTAGCTGAACTGCAAACTAAAAAAGTACTTGTTACTATCTTCAGACTTTCAATCTTGTCTTATCCAAACTAAATCATGTAAAAAAAAAATGTAATGGATGTAAATTTCGAATTTAACTTTCCAAATAATTTTGTTTTGGTGATTTACATGTGCAAGTGTCTACTTAACTACATAGTATAAAACAAAGTCGCTTTCTCTGTCCCTACATCCCTATGTATGCTTAAATCTTTAAAACTACGCAACGGATATTGATGCGGTTTTTTTTAATAGATAGAGTGATTGAAGAGGAAGGTTTATATGTATAATACATGTATTTTATTAGTACATTGCACCCGTGCGAAGCGGGGGCGGGTCGCTAGTTATTTATATACCAAACACATATACCTACCGAAAAAAAATACACATATTTAAACCAAAAAGCATTTAATTTTTTTCAGGTACTTTAGAGATAAACGATGGTTTGCTATTTTTGACAAAAATTTGTTTAGACTAAGAGACGACGAATTTTATGCTTTTTTGACTATAACTTTGTTGAGCGACTTTTGAAAAGTGATCGTCACCTACTTATTTATGCCCTTTTAAGACAATCATTCATTTCTGGCGCTTGTCATATTGAGCGATTTAGATATAATACGGTGTACAGCGATTTTGAAAATCTTAATGTGATTATCAACTTTTGATGCTGACTGTACCTATTTAATTAGAAATGTTAGTCCAAATATACTTAGTAGATAGATGATGTAGATACTAAATATGTAAGAATCATTAGCTATACATATACATAGACAGATTGCCAATTCTTCAACTGTTTGAAGCAACTTAGCATATCTAAAACGATGACTGCTCGACTAATAGAAAAAATATGGAAGCCATACTTACCTAATTAAACACTTTTTCTTAAGGAATCCCGTATGCTGGGATGTGTATCTGGTCAACTCCGCGAAGATATCCTCATGCACACTGGTCGACAGCTGGTGAGAGAACTGGATTTCTTGAAGCAGATGCCAAGCTCGCTACTAGTTCAGATCGCTTTTAAGCTGCGCGTCGTTATATACATCGCTGGTGATATTATATTCAAGATTAACACTGTTGGTAAGAACTTTTTCAAGTAGCTAAGTAGGTACACCATTCCCTAATCCTTGAGTGATGTGATCCACGACTTCTGTACTGTACTATACGGTACGGAGCTGCTAGATCTTTCGGGTGCTAAATGATAAGTCCGAGCTGAGATTTGAAGATAATTTATTCCGACACTTTACGCTAAATTAACGCTAAAGATGATAATGAGTACTAGAAGTATGCTGGTTGATTGTGTACTAACTCGCGTAGATTGCGCGGTTCGCTAGTACGGCCACGTAACCTACTTGAGCCAAAAACTGCTCATGATGATGTGTTTGATGAGTATCGAACATCTGCCATGAGTGGAACGACGGAGAGTACCTTACAATAATTATAATTGACTAATCAAAATCCCTGTGTGCTCGCCTAGCGCAAACTATGTTTTTTTAACTTCCAGGCGACTGTCTCTACTTCATAGACCGAGGAACTGTAGCCATCTACTCTGGTTCAGCCAAAGAGATTTGTCACTTAGAAGACGGAGATTTCTTCGGCGAAATCGCGTTAGTGATGAAACACCATTTCAGAACAGCTTCGGCGGTAGCTGTTACTAATTGCGAATTGTTCGAACTGGACAGAGAACATTTTGAGAGCACCATCGCCCATTATCCTACGGTTTATGATAATATTAAAGAGGTGGCAACTAGTAGATATGAGACGACGTGTGTTTTGGATGAACATCATAAGGCAGAATTGAAGACAGCCGAAGAGTTTGTTACATCGTAATTATAAAATAAAAACAAAATAGAATTTACAGCTTTGTCACTTTACAATTTTACAGAAATGTATCTGTGCCTCTGTGAAGTTACAAGTACAGTTTCATAAAGAAGTGTGTTATATGAAAAACCGTTAGTATGTAACTAGAAATGCAATACCATTTATGGCCCCGACTGTCCTCAGTACAGACAGAGCAGGCAGAGTAGTGATTAGTTTATTATAGTTGTCACATGCTACTATTAACTACTATTGACTATTACGTAGCTTGCATACAAGTTTTGAAAGGCAAAGCTACATTGCCTAAATGACAAAATCAACGATTTTAGTTTTAAGAATAAGGTTTTGTTTGTTAAGGAAAGGATTAAAAACTAAAACACAATAGTAAAATATTTCGTTTTTATTTAAAAACCAGCCACCATGTACAAGCGGAAATTTGATGGTCGAAAATAGGTCGTAGAATGCACTGCAATTATTTTTTTAAATAAGGACAACATTGTAATGTACGATTTTTTAGAAACAAATGTCAATTTATGGAACCGTTTTCTGACAGTTCAAATTATCTAAAGCCGGGTCTCCACAGAAAGAGGATTCTTAATATTGATTTATGTCATGAATTTATACTTAATATTATTTTTTTGTTACCAACACGTGTTTACAACAAAAAAAGTTGCCAACTTCCTTTCAGTAGAGTAGAGACCCGGCTTAAGAAAACATAACCTAATAAAAATGAAAATGATTTATTAAATATAATTGATGTGAAAAAAGGTAAAACATTTTAAAATAATACTTAGAAATACATCAGGAATTTATAATATTTATGACTATTACACTTGTAAGTTTATTTATTTATTCACTTAGGGCCGAAATTTATAAGCTATTAGAGTAATTTTGAATGTGTTTATTGATGGCATCCACGACACAGACTGTGGGAGGTTACTTCGAAAATTCCTTGTTTAAATGATCCACCACAATGTAGAATTTTTAGTTTCTCTTTGACAAAATAAAAAAAAATGTTTTTCCCTATAAGAAATAGACACTACCTAGAAAAATATATTATTTCTATGGAGCTAATTAATTCCGGCCATTAATTGAACGGTCAAAAAACGGTTCATAAGTCTCACACATCATAAAATTATTGTGATTTAACATAAGCTTTTACCCTCGATTTTTAAGGCAAATATAACATTTGATTTTCTGATTTCTTCATTAATATTTTCATACAATTTAGCAACATAATAACTCATCTCATTTTCAGTCTTTAAACTAAATAAACTTCAGTCCATCATGTTTGGCGTACCTAAACAGAGATACTGGAAACAATAAAACAGAATCGAACCTGAGAACATTTTTTTTTTTTGAAACTCCAAAGTAGTCCTTGATAACCCTACCAGTTTACGGTGTTAGAAATAAGTTTTTGTAGTTTCAACCTTATTTTTAAAAAGATAAGGTTGAAAATTGATTAACAGCCAACGTAATTCACAGTGTCTCATAGGTGATGCTTGTCCGTGATGTAGTAAGTACATAATTATATATTCTATTTAAAGACAGCCTTAAAAGTTCACGATTATGAGTTTTGAGGCTTAGAATATAATGCGTGACAACGTTTTTTCAATTTTTTAATCCATTTTGAGGGCGACAATATATGAAACCACAGCCTATACTATCCCGAGTGTAATATGGATGGAAGTATCTAAATAACTAGTAAGTAGATTCTCTAAGAGGATGAATGAAAATTGAAAGTTTTATTGTCAACTGCAACTGCCTTGGTGACTTCACTGTATTTGAAATAAATAAATAATCCTAATATACGAGTAGATCTATAAAACGGAAATGGGGATTATAACCAACAAAAAAAATACACTCATTCGCCGTACTCGGTTGCGGAAGTCTGATAGCATCTGGTTAGACTGAAAGCCGATCCTTACAAAGTTGGGAAAAGGCGCGGAGGATGAGGTTGTGGTTTCATTACCAGTCGCATTGTAACCTCCACAATGTATAATAAAAAAATATGTGTTCATTTCAAATATAAACTCTTTGAGATCACTTTTAGTTTCACAGGCAGTTTCTCAATTAGTTTCAGCCAGGCAAAGATACATTTTAGGAAGACATTTGAAGTATGTGGATAAAGAACTTAATTTATATCATATGGATATTTTGAACAATTGGCTAGTTGTTTTAAAGTCTATTTGTTAATTACATGATTCATTGGACGTATCATTTAATGGAAGAGAAAGAATTTAGTAAATCGCTAATTTACTCGTAATATCACAACCAAAATAAATAAATTCTTACATCTATACAATTTATTTTGAGTAATAAGTTACAATGGTGAACAAACGCAAAACAATGTTCTGTGTACGATATAATTAGTGGTTTCAACGCAAATATACTTCCATAATCTTAGATTAATGCAGTCACTTTTGTTCTTCGTCTGATTAAAGAGTCTTTACTAACAAATTATGTTATGACAAAATTATAACTGACCAATTAATATTCGCTTTTGACTGCAGTTCTGAATCGGATTGCGATTAGATTGGAGATGCGGCCTCGCATCTCCAAGGCTCCTATGTCCTTCTACAAGGTCTTATCTATCTCTACCAAGTTTCATCAAAATCGGTTCAGGCGTTTAGGCGTGAAAGAGTGACAGACAGACAGAGTTACTTTTGCATTTATAATATTAGTAGGGATTTCACTCATATATTTTAAAAACTATTACTATTTTCACATGTTTAGATATAGGTACGAATTTAGGTGCAGTTTTGTCTTTAGTTTATTAAGTAAAAAGATATTTTTTTATTTAAGAAGCACCATACAGAGGGAGACAATAAATTAAAGCAGTCTTTAATAAATTAGCACTATAAAGTAGGATTTTGTAATTATAACTGTCAAGAAAATCGTTGGAAGAACAAAAATTTGGGAGTAAGTTTGTCATAACATTATTAAATACTTCCGGCTTGCCCCAAGGCTGTATCCTCTGTGTCCTCACAACACTAAGATATATTAACTCAGCCCAAAGTCTTTTAAGTTTTTTTATGAAGATGCAATAAATAGGTGTAACAAAATATGGTACAAGCAGATAACAAAAACAATGAATTCAGTACATTCGCAATCATCACCGCACTCATTTACCTATCATTAATCTAGAACAATCTTGAGTCAATAGAAATCTCTTTTCCTTTGATATCGTTTACTAAAACTTCACAGTACATTTATAAAAATACATTCTACGGTTGGCTCCATCTCAAAACTTTGTAAGAACATAATTATTTACATTTCGGGTAATATAACTGAATCTCTTTGAAGTTAGACTTTCCGAACAACCGCGCAGATCGCATGAAAAAAGTATTAAAATAATTACGAATACGTAACTTTGCAATAAAACTACTTTTTACGGTTTTTATAGCGTTCCATTGATATTATTAATCCCAACGTTTCGGACCCTTTACTGCATCCATGGTCACGGGTAGACTGAGGTGGTGGGCGTCTTGATGATATAATTACTGACAGCTACCCTACATTTTTATTGTTACATGATCAATGACATTTATTACTAATTAAGTATTAATTAATACTAGATGGAGCCGTAATACGTAACTTTTTTGAACATGACTCTTTTGCACCCAGTGAGCGAAACAGGTATTGACGGAACGTAAGAGTGTGAGTGAGATAGCACGCATCGACCACCTACGCGCCGCCATTTTTATATTAAATTTAGCTACTGCGCAGCCACTTGCGTCTAACTTCCGAGAACATAGTTACATTGCCCGTACCGTATATAGGAACGGAATATGTTTTGAGGTAGATTACACACTATTAGGCTTTATGGAATACATAATTCCGTGTTAAGCATTTAGGCACATACCGTCGCATATATGTATAACTGCTAGTTGAAGTATATATATATATATAAATCTCTTAGTTTTGAGATGGTGCAACCGCCTTTTCATATGAATAGAATCTGCATGAATAAAAAATAATCTTTATCTTCGTAACTAATTTTATTTTGCACCCTCTAAGTATTGCTATATTGTAAGTATGAACAACAATTACATTACATAATACAATACTGCTTCAGAAGAATGAACATTGACAAAGCAATTAGCTACATTGGTAACGGTAACAGATTAGACCAGTAACATTCAGTGTCTCCGTCTAACTTCGAACTTATGACTTCATACTGAGGGTGCATATTTCCACGGTCACCACAATTTACACTTACTATACTTAGTTCACACATTTGTTCACACAATTTTGTGCCGCCGAACATTTTCTTGAGCTTATCATAATGGAATTGTTTTATTGGACATAACTGTAGTGCGTCGGCGCCGGTACTGGGTAGTACATCTCGTTCATTACGTATGGACCTATGATAGCGCTGGAAATTAATAGAAAGGTCTATACACTACACGTCATTATTTTGTGACGCTTAAAATAAATGACGTGCAACTGATATTGGAATCAATTATCGTATATCTACACCACCTTATTGTTTAATTACGGCTGTTTCATACATTTATATTCATTCAACTAGACAAAATGTATAGAATAGCTAGGGTTATATCTTGGATAAATAAACCCTATTTATCCAAGATATAACCCTAGCTATTCTCCCCCCTAGTAAAAGTTCCTTAGTAAAAGTCCCTTAGTAAAAGTTGTTCATAATGACGAGTTTACGTAATGGCCGCATCAATATTTTACGGTAATTAAAAATTGAGAGGTGTATATTATATCATCGACTATGGATTGCGTGAACCACGATATGTTATGGAAGGTATTCGGCTGGTCGACCCCAAAAAAATCGGGATAACGGCAGGAGAATGATGACATCAATATCTATAAATTTACTCATAGCGACAGGTTTAAAAACAAAAACAAACTAAATGATGAGAACTGACCAATTGACCGTAGATTACCATTTGAATTGCAACAATTATTCATGAAATATTTTATTACTGTAAATAGGTCTTTAAAGACACAAGTGAATGGTTTAGTTTGTTTTAGCTGTATTTTTTATCTGACGACCTCTGAGAAGAAACTCAGAAATAAACTCGGTTAGAATCATGGTCTTAAAGCTCAGACTTAGTAGAACAAGTATATGTGAGGCAATGCGAAGTAAAGGAAAGTACCATAGGGGACATACGGAAAAATAATTAAGATTGGCTGTGTGCCGCCGGCTTTTAAGGCTCATGCTACAGACACATCCAAAGAAACCCTTCCAACGGCAAATGTGTAAACGGCGATCCTTAAAAATCTGACTGTGGCGTTTACTACAAAATGTATGGTCGGTCGATCCAGTGAGCGTTAAAAATCATCTGATAAGCTATGGCATTTTAAAGTTATTTTAGCGAAGGAAAAAATCGACTACAGGCAGGATTCCCACATGCATCTTATGGTTAGGTACACCAGACGCTATGACCACTAAGTAAGTGTTACTAAGGTTAGTGTTACTAAGGTTAGTGTTACTAAAATTAGTGTTACTAAAATTAGTGTTACTAAGGTTAGTGTTACTAAGGTTAGTGTTACTAAGGTTAGTGTTACTAAGGTTAGTGTTACTAAGATTAGTGTTACTAAGATTAGTGTTACTAAGGTTAGTGTTACTAAGGTTAGTGTTACTAAGATTAGTGTTACTAAGGTTAGTAATACTAAGGTTAGTGTTACTAAGGTTAGTGTTACTAAGATTAGTGTTACTAAGGTTAGTAAGACTAAGGCTAGTGTTACTAAGGTTAGTGTTACTAAGGTTAGTGTTACTAAGTTTAGTAGTCGTAGCTTCTGGTTCGCAGTCGAATTATTCTTTCGATATAATAACTTTAAAATCTTAGCATGGAAAATGCCGAAAAATACAACAAAAAGAAAGCTATGGTATATCAAGTTCACTCACCCATTACTATAAGGTCCATACAGGAGCGTAGGCTATGACCTCGGCTCGTCCTCCACGGGAGGTAGCCGCGCACTGCTGGATGTGTAGAACAGGACACACGGCGTCTTCCACCACGCTCCGAACTGTACCACTTCTTCAACGCTTACTGGTACAATACTGGGGAAGTAATTGATTTTTTTATTGGATTTGCATTCTTACTGCACTCGAAATAAGTCAATAATTGAGTCTTAGAACTATTTTAAAAATACTTTTGCATTCCACGCTGGAAAAAAGAAAAAAAGTATTGTCTTATAAAATGGATCAATCAATCACATCAGCCTATTGCTGTCCACTGCTGGACATGGGCCTCTCCCAAATCGCGCTACTACACCCGGTCGGTCGGATTGTCGGTCCATCTGGCTGGGAGGCGTCCCACACTACGTTTGCCGATTCTCGTCTGCTCCAACGGCCATCGGTTCGTCGACAGACATGATAAAATGGATTAAGTACCTAACTAACTAATATAAATTATTTGACCTAATAATTATATCCTAAACTGCAACTTTAGCCCAGGGGTCGTTCAATTCCCAGTTCAAGCAGTGAGATTGGGATTTTCAATAAAATTTTCAGTAGAAGCTCGGAGTTTGACATGTGACCTAAATATATAAATTAATACTTAAACACGTTACATTTCTTTCTTCTTTCTTTCATACACGCGTAAATAAACTTTAGGGAGTATTCCCGTTTGTATCGATTTGTTATGTGAGAACTAATATTCTAACCTTAAATCGTTGACCAGATACCAGACCGGTTCAATGTCTTTCGACGCTGTCTGTATGTACGCGACCAAGTTCTTAGGGTTGTCTTCAACACACACCACGGCCGCTGACAACGTGTACTCTTCCTCTGATTGCGTTGTTACGTTCTTTTTCTTGTGTTTGTCAGCCCTGTTTGGAGTGTGTGGCTCGGATATGGATTCGACCTAGAAAAAAAACAATTTGCGTACTGTAGGTACTTACATACATAAGAAAAGTCGGTTTAATCACAAGAAGTCTTATTCGGTATAAAGAATTTAGTTATTTTTTTTATAATAAGATTAGTTAATTACATTTCACTAAATACATTTTATAACAAATACGTTTTTCATTACTATTATTCATGTTATTATTAAAAAATATACATTGAAATAAAACTACTTTTTACGGATTTTATCGAGTATATTGACATTATTAATCCCGACGTTTCGGACCCTTTACAGCGTCTATGATCACGGGTAGACTCAAAGTACGGGTAGACTGTAAAGGGTCCGAAACGTCGGGATTAATAATATCAATATACGCGATAAAATCCGTAAAAAGTAGTTTTATTTCAATGTATAATATTCGCGTAAATGCCAGAAATCAAAAATATATAGTTATTTAGAGCACTCTTTTTTTACTATAGTATATTTCTATGTTTAGAGCTATCAAATTGTTATTATGCCATAGACATTCACGCGGAAATAATCGTGACCTATATTCCATCAGATTGAATTTGAAATCAAACAATAAATTAACCGAAATCAAGTAGGTAACAAATTACAAACACATTGCAAAATCTATTATTCTTGGTGGCCTTACGTGAGTTGCTGATGGACTAATTAAACAGGAATAAAATTTTTCTATCTTTTCTCACGTTCTTGATTGAAAGAGACATTAATATAATCGGCACATTTATTGAACATTTGTACTTATAGAAGTTATTTTCAATGTCCCAATAAATTTTATTATGTAGTGGAAGGATCTAGATGTTGAAATTCGCATGTGTCAGTATGAGGTAGCGTGGCCGAGCGGTCTAAGGCGCTGGTTTAAGGCACCAGTCTCTTCGGAGGCGTGGGTTCGAATCCCACCGCTGCCAATAACTTTTTGCTGAATTATTATTTTTTTCCACTAAAATATTATTATCCGATTTTTTGCGGTCAATCAAAAATAATCATTACTTTTGTATAATTTGTTATCATGATAACCGCACAAATATAAATTATGCATTAAAAAAAATACCACTAATAATTATTTATTATTTTAAAGTTTTAAATTATTAATAACGAATTTATAGATCATTTATGCGGATTTTGGCCAATTATACATAGTCAGAAACTATAAAGGTCATACCTAGTACGGTCAGCAACGAAAGTCGCTGACAGCTAAATTTTAAAAACATGACAGCTCCAATACTTGTCAACAGATTTTTTTTAAAAGGTAAACTAAATATTTAATGGTCATCTATGCAATTAATTTGCCTAACTTTCATAGGTCAATAACTTCATGTTAAAAATCGTATTGAAGATTGCAACATGTTCAGCGACTTTCGTTGCTGACTGTACAATTTAAATACCAATAGAATCAGAGTTATTGTACCGTTACATATACCTAGGTTTCTAATCCCACACGTTCGTTCATCATTCTGTATTAATTATGACTGTGTTCTTCATCATATCAGCCACAGGAAGTCCACTGCTGAACAAAGGCCTCCCCCATAGACTTCCACAAGGACCGGTTACAAGCCATCTGCATCCAACGACTTCCAGCGACCTTTACCAGGTCGTCCGTCCATCTCGTTGGAGGCCGACTGTGTTCTTACCTTATCGTTAATAATAACCTCGCCATCAGATTGCAGTCTTATAAGCAACTGTTGTGGTATAACGCAGTTCGATTCTTGCGCTGGATTTTTTGACGACCCGGCTTGTGGACTGGGTCTGAAAATCATAATTATTAATCATACCATCACGCCTGTATTCCGAGAAAGTTTAAGTTGGGATAAATGAAGTGAAAAAAAAACCTTTACGAGTGTTATAAAATCTCTTCCTGTACACACAGAACTAGTGAGAATAGAGGACACAAACACCACAACAAAAAAAAAAGTAGAAAAATTAAATAATTACTCACAATAAAAACACTTTTTACATTTAAATATATTTGTTTTATTCATCTGTTGTTCTCACCTATCTGGATGTTTGAAATGACAGCCGGGTCTTGCGCAGTGTAGCCCATACCGGCACGGCTTACCGCCACCACCTCGCTTCGTCGTCTCTGGCTGTAATACAACAATTTGCACTAGTCACTTTAGATAGGTACTTACACTTCCGTAAGGTTAAAAAAGTGGTTACAAAAATATATCAACACAATATACATATTTTTGTTTTTGTTTGTCCTTTATGGGTAGGTAACTATTATTTTTTTATCTAACCTATGTGATCCTATTACTGAGCGAAGGTCTCCCCTATCTCCTTCCACAGATCTCTTTGTAAAAGTTAGTCTCCTTTGAAAGCCGGCAAGACAGAGAAATTCAGCGCCGCGTTGATAATTATTGGAGGTCCATGAAAGAGCTGATGAAGGGCAACTTACTATTGTCACTAAAACGCCAATTAATCGACACGTGTATCCTGCCCATTTTGACCGATGGTGCCTAAACGTAGTCACTGACCGAGTCTCAGAAGACCAAACCCAAAGATTGTCAAAGAGCGATGGAGCGCAGTGTACTCGGAATTAAAAGAACAGACCGAGTCCGTAATACCGAGCTACTTTCAAACTTCGGTATCGCTGATGTGAGTAGAAAGACCGCTAGATTGTAGTCAGACTGGGTAAATTTATGCACACAAAATTTACAGTTTATGTTTATACTGAAGGAGACATACCACATCCTTCTGTGTACCTTTCGCCCAATACGCCTTTTCTCGAACAGTGGCGCCACCGCAATTGATTGCCAAAATCGGAGGTAACCTGCAACACATTTTTTTTTATTATTTACTAATAAGGTGGCAAACAAACATACGGTCCACCTGCAATTTGAGTGGGATTACTCCGACTATGCCCTATCTCTCTTAAAACAATTTATTCCTTCTTATTCCTCTCGTTTCAAAAATAAGCCCGTGGCCCCGTGCCTGGGTGTTAAACGGTAATGGAATATATAGTATAACATATTATATATATCATTTTATTGCGGAACCGTTAGCTCCATCTTCTCGGAGGTCGTCAGTTAGGAAATGGCAAAGCCATCTGGTATTATATCATCTAAAACATTGAAAATATGAAAATATGGTCATGCCATAATTTGAGAACGACATTCATATTTTTTTTAAGTTTTTTAATACTTCGTAGATGGTTCTTACGGAAATAAAAAATAAGTAAATTGCGCAGGAAATTGGAAATTTTCAGAAAACTTAACTACCTATCTACTAGATACTTTTTAATTTTATCAGTCCACGCAGACGAAGTCACAGGCAGAAGTTAGTTAATAATAGTAATCAGCTTATTCGAAATCAAAATCTTAACTAATTTTTGTTTTAATTTCACTGTATAGAAAAAATCAAGATGGAATTTCGCTGCCGATACGCTTACCTCACACAACAGTACTTTGAATACCAAACTAGCTAAGTAAAGTTACCTAACAATTCTGCCCCGTTGCACAGTAGGAGTGAACCTTGAGCAGTGTTCGCACCAGGCGGGAGTGCTGCGTCGAGCTGCTAGTGATGCGCGCACCAGCTCTAGGAAACCACCCCGGGGCTCCGGACTTTCCCGCACAGCTGAGGGGTATTGCAAAGCACAGGCCAACACTACCGACTCGCGACCTTCCTAGTAAAATATAAGGCATATTTTAAAAGTATCTAATGGTAGCATACTAGGTATTTTGTCGGGTTTTATTCGATGAATAGGGAGAGTAAAACATTATCGATAGTGGTGCATTTTGAACTACCACGAAACATTTTCCATAGTCAGCCTCGCCAACAGCCTATTGACAATCTTTTTATAAAGCAAAATATGTTCAACTACAGGTTACCTATTGAGTAAATATATCGAAGATTAACTAAAAACTAAAGATATATGCAGCAAAATTAAAATTAATCTTGCCGGCCATCCGTCATTCAATTTGCACACATTACACTTATATAAAATACGATTTTAGTAAGGTAGAAGAAATGAGTACTACTATTGATTGCGAACTTTGCAATACACCGGATATTCAATGTGTTATGCAAGTATGTATTTTTTTCTGTACGATACCATAGTGCTTTTGATATTGACGCTCCACAGCTGTTAAGAGTCTTATCGAAGCTAACTTACCTCCTTATTACACTTAAGGCATCTGTTGAGCTGGTGCCTGCCGATGGCGAACAATTGTGATATCTCCGATTCTTCTCGATCAGCTTGCTGGTTGTTAGGTAGCTCATGATTATCCACCTGCACCGAGTCCGCGTCGCCAGCGCCTATTAGTTTAGGATTTTAAGTTTAAAAAAAATCATTATCACCGCATCTGCTGCACCCATACTGGGTTTCCTTTCAATAAGAAAGGAATTAGGTTAATGTTCCACCATGCTGGCCTAGTGCGGGTTGAACAGAAAACACAATTCGGGTTTTATGATATATGTATCGGGATAGTCGGACTATCTTGGTAATTAGCACAGGTCATGAGTGCGGGAGCTATAGCGGAACGCCAGCGCCACCTAGCCGACATTAGCTACAACGTCACACATCGCGTAATGTCGGCTGAGGGTGCTTGACAGAGTCGTGGCGTTATTGTTTGGTACAGTGCGCAAACAAAGCAAGTTAGCCTATCTACGTCTTTCAATTGTCATAAGAAATATCTACGCCCATATAATGTCCAACGGTGATGATTCTACCTACTTTTGCCTTCTGTTCAGACATAATAATATGTATAAAAATGTTTTCTATTGAAAATAACATAACTAGTATGCTTTAACATTACGTATACACATTTTCTATTAGTTTTTAACACAGCATAATACAGAGGTTTCTAAAGACCTACCTCCATAATCTGGCGTTCCAAATAGGATCGCTACTGGGGGTTTGATAAAAAAAAACATTAATACGCAATCTAAGATTTCGAAACCAGTATGCATTAAAAAAAAGGATTTATAAATCTTACCATCCTCACGAGCTGTCCAACCATCTTCCCTAAGTTCCTCTTGACACTCAAACTCGGTTGCCGGTCCAAGGAACTCCAACTCCGTAAACTGGTATTCCTCCGAATACTGGCCATTCATACCTTGAGGGGGTACCGGCCGTACTTTGACGTTCAAATTAGGAATACGAGCGGGCTTCGGTGGGCTATTCACTAGTAATACTTTCTCTTTTTTACGGGTGTCCAGTATTTCATAGTGCATCTGGTGTAGGATGAAGCGGTTCCAACTCTGTGGGTTAGGACTAAAATCTTTAATTGGTTTTTACCTTATTTTTAACACAGAATAGTGAACAAATATGAGTTACATACAGTTAATTTATTAAAATTTTCCTTATTAACCGTGTGGTTGAAGTTGATGCTTGACATAGCTTGCAAATGATTCCTCAATTTCAGTCACACCTAACATAATCACCATCGTTGCTTATGGCTACATGATGTCATTTTTGTCCATAGAAAACGGTTGTGTTGATGCATAGTCAACATTACTAATTATATGCAATTGTCATACTGGTTTATTGCAAATAACTCAGCGACGACCATTGACAACTGCACTTCAGGGCTAAGTGTTCAGTCTCAAGTAAATGTCATTCCAGAAATTTCAATTTGAAGAAATATTTTACAGTAAGCAGTAAAAAGGTAATCTGCATTATAACAATGTTCACTCTAGTAAGTAACAATAAATCATTCAAAACTGAACTAAACTAACCTGTATCAAAGCAACTAAATCAACTCTGGAGTCGGCTCCTCGGTCCGGCAGTATGAGGCCGAGTGCGGCCGCTTCAGGAACCGTACGAAACGCCCGGAGGAAATTATTAGCCTGACATGGCGCTCCGCCTGATGTGTCTAACATTCTGAAAAGGAACCCTGAAATATTTGAAAGCATTGTTATTATATGTGACGTCACAGAGAAGAGGTAAATTTTACATGTACGGCCAAATCTGAGCGCGATAGTGAAAGTATCAAGAATAAGAATTCCATGCTGACTAAATAATGTACGAGATCAAGACGACAGTACATTGCTTCACTTTTCTTTTTGATTGCAAGCGACAAGAAGGTTAAATTGTATAAGTTACTGTTAGATTAATGTAACTGTGCCCCTCTGAAGTTTGCGAGTTGCCGCCCAGGTAAAGTAATATAAAAAAGTGTTACTGAGTATATTTTTAAATGCGAATGCGTAACATTTATGGCAGCGACTGTCTTCCACAATGTAGAAAGGGTAATTATTATAAATGTCATGCGACCTTTGGGCTCCCTTCCCTGACCGCGCATGCGCCACTTCAGAGAGATACAGTATCATCACCCTAGTTATAAATAAAAAATGCATACCCAATTCACAACTGAGACAAAATTCTTTGGCACATGTATGTGCTAAAAGTGTCGCCTTTACCGGCAATGTGTAATATAAAACCTGAAAATAAATGTGCCTCGTAATTCTAATACAAACAGTTCTTCTTTGTTGTAGTGTTCATTGATTGTCTATAACAAAGGTCAGCGGGCTAACGAAGGCAAGATAGCATCGTATGCACACATGTGCGCATATGGACACAATGGCACAGAAATCTTATTTACTCTATTATTTTATTGATCCTTTTTGCCTTGTGTAAAGTATAAACGGTAACATAGAGCACGAAACTCGAGTAAAGGAGAAAACAATTTTCGGGCCCAACACGAATCAAATACATAAAAAAAAACCCTTAATTTTACTCGATTACGCCCTCATTGGCAATGGCCAAGTGCAAATAAGTAATAGATTTAGATTTTCGATACTGAACAGGCCCTGAATACGAGAACAGCAATTGGCTTCGTTAACACTATCTTCATAAATGCTCACATTGTATCAATAGAGCGGTTCCTTTAAAAAACTATCGATTATTAGAGAAAATCGATAATGCTGTGTAATTTGTGTATCATTTACGATTTTGAAATAACCGTCAAAGTTGTGTTGCCGAACGTAAAATTTAACCTGAAATGTAGGTATTTTACGATTTGCCGAATTGGCCATTGCTGACAGTAGTGAAAATTGGGCTCTTGATGCCTAAAACGTTTTCGTTTCTAAATCTAAATTATAGGTCAGCGGTCAACATCAGGCCCGAGTTTGTACTTATGGGAGTCGGGTTTCTCTTTTAAGACTTCTTTATACTCTTTTCGGCTCCGGCTTTCACATCCACACGACGGAATATAGTAAGTCTGTTTAGCGTTGGTTTAAGAAGATGCCAGCGAGCCAGACGAATCAACAGGTCTTACCGCACATTCAGCTTTTGCCGTCCACGGCCAGTCAAGGGGTCTCTTTACAGTATGTGCCCTAATATGAGCATAAATGTGGGTGGTTTTGGGTAAAAATCCCACACTCCTCTGTCTTATCGCTAGCCGGTCGCGTTTTGAAGATTCCCCTACAAAAAAGGTTTCCACCTTTTCTGCCTACCTTCTTACTAACGGGTTCAAACATTTATACCTATCTAGGCGCCCCTAACCGCAAGTACTACGCTAAAGGTCCTAGGTTGATTCCCAGGTCGAGCAGTGTTATAGTGTTTGTACCAAATTCTCAGTACCAGCTCGGAGCTTGGATTTGTGCCCGGTAAATGGTAATTGGCTCGCCCCACATTGGCGAACTGTGGGTGTACAATAGTACACCTGTGCCTAACCCTTCGGAGAATACAGGGGTGATTGTCTATCTGTTATTACTATTAGCTAATAAAAGTACATTATTATTACCTGGAGCATAGAGTTGCAATAAGAATTAGGTAACGTTGACTCTAATCCTGGAAGACCTGTTTTATTAAATTTCTCTAAGTCATCGTTTGGACCATGTTTATTGTACCGCAAATCAACCTGTAAAAGAAATTATACGTGGTAATTATTTATTTGTTTCTGTACACCTATATTTTATTAAGACAGGTACATACTAAAAAAGATAGTATAGGTATTTATAAAAACAAATAACTACATATATTTATTATTAGATTTTTAAAATAACTATTGCACAGAAATGACTTTAAAATTAGAATATACATGTTCAGATTCAAAACCCAAAGATCTGAGAGAGAAAGAGAGAGAATATTTTTCTAAATAGACTTATTGATTTTAGATTAGAGTTGAAAATAGCATACACGGCAATCTGATGATGCCTACTGCAGATTTCTGGCGTTCAATTATAACCTTTATATTATTGGTATAAGATAACTTTTTAAATAATTTGTTCTGAGAAATCTGTATAACGAGACTACATGGATACTAATTTGCAGTACTACGTATTGAACAGCCGGTCAAAAGTTGCACAGGCTTTTGAAAATATAAAGAACTAAATGGAGCGGGAAGTAACATTATAATCACTTACATGATACAACAAGAAGACACATTGTTTAATACCCACATTTCAAACTTAAACTGATATTGTACCTTTTGATAACGCTTGGGTATAGGCTGGGCTACGTATTTATTTTCGTTCTGTCTAGCAGCGTGCAAATCTTCGAAATTATCTTCTATGTACGGCATCTACAAACATATGATAAGTATTAACTATTATAAACAGAGTGGATCACGGACTTGCAAGGCAAGTTATCTTTTAGTATTTTAGATTTTTATTATTTTATTAACATTTTGACCGCCACGTCAATAACGAAAATCCGTGTTCTCTACGCCAAGCGACAAATTCTAGTATCTAATAATAGGTAAAAAAAACAAGAAATTTTTGTATAGGTATTCATTTTAAACTAAACAAAAGTGGTATTTTTGACGTGCCATGCCGTCGTTGGCATCGTCAGCAAGTTTTTATTTGACGTCTATACTCGTCCGTGGCGGTCAAAAGGTTAAAGGGGACGGGGCAGACGAAGCTGACTATTAACCAGCATTATTACAAAATAATATAACACGTTACTTAGTGCGCACTTGGATAGTTTATACAAAGAACCGAGCCGTTTGTCGATTGTTTCGAATGCCACAATAGGACAACATTCAGTCATGTGTCATGTCAGTCGCCAGCTTTAAGGTACATCCATAGCGTCATCGCTGGCGGGTATTTGCTGACGACTATTCGTTGGCGAGTATTCGATAGGAACTGTTCACTCGATTGTAGAAATCGAGCTAACCAAGTAG
The DNA here is from genome assembly GCA_964056405.1 of Acronicta alni. Classification (NCBI taxonomy): domain Eukaryota; kingdom Metazoa; phylum Arthropoda; class Insecta; order Lepidoptera; family Noctuidae; genus Acronicta; species Acronicta alni. The sequence continues at coordinate 4,815,916 of OZ043927.1, read as the reverse complement.
GTACCATGACGTAGCCACCATGGCTACACCTTTAGATACACCTTTATGTTCCGAATACATAATAAACAGAATGAGTTGAAGGTGACCTACCTGATTCCTTTTAAATGTTCTTGGGTTTGGTGCGTATCCAATAGGACCTTGCATTTTCATTGTTTTTAATACTTCGGTGTCGATCGGTTTTGGTTTCCTGTAAGATTTCAGTACAAAATGTTTCTCCGAGTTAAAAAAATTGCATTAGTCTATTGCAATCCAGGTCTAGACAAACGATAACCTATTTCAATAGAGTCGTAAATAGTGCTCTTTCATGGCTCGAAAAATCTAAATACTATATACCTCATTACTCCAGTTATGGTCCGAGTACTCAATATGCAAATCTTTATTGTGTTCCACAATGTTAACACAATAAGTACCACCGTAGGAGCAATTATGGAGAAAAGACGAGAAAAAAGTGTTCAGCTATTTATTTTTCGTGATTTAATATTTTATTGCTGTAAAATGTTGTTTATTTTTATTGCATACTGTTTAATAGCTAAATATAAAACATACTCAACTTATCATTGTCGTTTAAAAAGATTGACCCATTCACTCAGCAGTACAAAATTATAAAGCAAGGCATTCACACAACATTTTTTTATGTTGTCCTTATATTCAACTTATCTCAAATATTTGTTAAGACGTTATCATTAATGTACTTATTATACCTTACGTATAATAATAATTATGTAGGTAAATATGTATATGATTAATTATAATAACATGAATCACGAAAGCGTTTTTGGAAATCAAAGAATGAAAAAAAAATGTAAAAAATAATACCATTGTCAAAAGACGGTAGTCAAAGAATTAAGCCCTAAACTATGGGCTTACCTGTTGAATGGTCAATAGTAAAATCATACCTATATATTTTCTTGAAGAACTCTTCGGGCAGTTCGTTGAACCACTTGCTGCCCGTAGCTAGAGCGGGCAGTGGAACTGTAGAGAACTGGAACGTAGTGTCACTAAATCCGACGTATGGCAGCCCTGCTACTTGATCCGCGAACTCTGTTGCTCTGAGAAACGTATTTATAAAATCGAATATCTACATGGAGTACAATCGGCCATTGAAAACCGTACTCGGAACATGTCATATTTTGAAAACAGATTCATAACATACATACCGTCACGCCTGTATTCCCCGCGAAGGGTTAGGCAGAGGTGTACTAATGTACACCCACAATTCGCCGGTATATTTAGGTCCCATGTAATAGTGGGCAAGCCTATTGCCTCTAACCGGGCACAAATCCAGACTCCAAGCTGCTACTGACGACCTCTGTGGTCTAGCGGTTCGAGTGCCGGACTGCTGATCATGGGGTCGTGGGTTCGATTCCCACAGGTCACAAATGTATAAAATGTGAATAAAACATGAGTATTTGTGTTTGTCTGGATGTTTCTTGTTTCTTATGTATTATAAGTATGTATTTACAAAAAAAAAAGTATATAAGTATTATATCCATTGTCTAGTACCCATAGTACAAGCTCTGCTTAGTTTGGGACTAGATGGTGTTGTGTAAAATGTCCCAAAAATATTATATTATATTACTGAGAATTTCATAGAAAAACCCAATAACACTTTGCTCGACCTGGGGATCGAACCTCTAGCGTAGCCGTCGCGCTTAGGACCTCTAGACTAATGAGGCAGTCAAGATTCATATCGATGTAAATTTATAAAATGACGCATCAATGACAAAATACAATGAGACCAACTTATCTGGCCAAAATTGGTAATTTGGTACTGAATTCGCTTTATACGTCATCATAATAATGTTTATCTTATGTCAGTAAATGAGCTCGAGTGTTTCCATTTTCAAATTGTTATGCATTGTGTTTGTAATATGTGCGTTGATTTGATTGATATTTATCTTTGCCTCCAAACGGCAAACGTGATTACTACAATGATTTTTATTCATCACTGAGCATTTCCTTGTTAGTCGTAACGATCTTTAGCGCAACTGCTACGCTGGAGGTTCGATTCCCAGGTCTTGCAGTGTTATTGGGTTTTCGTTTGACGTTCTCAGCAGCAGCTTGGAGATTAGATTTGTGCCCGGATAATGGCAATAGGCTCTCTCCCGATCACATCGGACCGAGATATATCGGCGAAGTGTGTAAATTTGTTAATATCTAACTATCTCTTTGGTGAATATAGGCATAGTATGTGATGTTTATTATGTTTCATCACTGAATAAGATCAAGGTGAAAACTGTATAGTGTCCTTACCTTGAGAAGTTATTGAAGACTGGCTCATGATTGTGCTGTGGGGAAAACAAGTGCAAATGTCCAGCTTGATCACCGAACACTAAAGCTTGACTAGTGGAAGACACGTCCATTACACTACACAGGGAGCTTCGAGTGTCCACCTGAAACAAAAATGTCAGACTTGCCAAAGGTAACAGAGAAAAAAAACATATTTTAAAACAAAATTCTTCAAACTAGGTTTTTGTTGAATGAATAAATACTTCATCAAATTCAATCAATTGAAGAATATTAAGGTCTACCGTGCATGAATAGAACTTTGTCGAAGAAGATAATTATAAGATAGCTTAATTTTCTTTCCTCACTTGAAACATTCAAAAACATCTAAAAAGTGAATGTGGAGAGATGGAATAGTAGAGGGAGGCCAAAGAAAAGGTGGATAGAGTGTATTAAAACGGACATGATAGAAAAGAGAGTGACTAATGATGTGACGGCTGACAGAGGAAGAAAAGGGCATACTGCGCCGACCCCAAATAAATTGGGACAAGGGCAGGAAGATGCTGATGAAAAAACATCTAAAAAGTCTGAGGAAGACTTCAGCTTAATAATGTAAGAACTTGCACTACATTTTGCGTTCAATTATTGTACTTATTTTTTTAAATTACGCACGAAATAATGATAAATGTCAAGTTTTTAATCGACTATTTATTTTTCTCGAAATAAGTCAAGTTTTATTAAAAGAACGCAATCCTCACCTGAAACATAGACTGCTCAGCGGCATTAGGCGCATTCACATGCAACAACGCAACATGTCCGTCTCCGGACAGCGCAACTGCTCGTCCGGAGAAGGCGGGCAGGAAGTGCAGTAAGAGCGGCGGGGATACTGTGGGCAGTGACCACGCCGCCTCGCCCCGAGCACTGCTGGCGCGGAGACAGCGGACGTCCCACACCAGGACGTACGGCTCCGCTACCGGCATGCCCACGCTGCAGACATTTTGCGAGATCAAATTTCATCGCTCCAGCGAGCGCTACAACTACATAAAGCGATATGACGTGATAGAACCGTACGTAGGTACAGAGGCCAGCACATCAAGCTACTCCAATCTGTCAAATTTCTTTGATATATTTTCAACTTTAACACATTACAATAAGGTTCGTATTCAATTGGGAAAAGGAGAACGGCAGATTTCGTACCGCATACTTTTTTTGTTGTTCTGTTATAGAATTTGTACCACTTATTAAGGCAATTAAGCCATGTATTTTCATGTAACTGTATTATTTTTAGAACTTCGGAATAATTCATAATATCAATAGAAAGATTTTAATAGTTAAACATAATTAAATCGCAAACTAAACGCAGTTATGTTTTGAGAAGTTGCTATAATTATGTAAAATAACATAATTATCGAAATGATAATTAATTATTTAGAAATAGAAATAACATTCAATATAATTAAACATGTACATAAGAATACTTAATTGTTGCATAAAATCATAGTAGTTAACGATTTAATGACAGGTTTGGATAGTTTGACTTGCTGGCATCTGCGTAATAGAGAATAGGCTTGATTTTCTTTTTATTAAATTATTCTTATTTTTGTACCCGTATTCGCAAATAAATAAATTGATTGATTGAATTTTGTGCCGTTCAAACGCCGCCATTTTTTGCGGGCTTTGGATGACGTCACATGACACATCCCGTATTTGATAAGCGTTGTTTACTGTATGAATACCGACTTCGTCGCGACTAATAGTGACGCGTTTCGTAAGTTTCAATTTCCCTCGCTTATGTTGCACTTTTTATATATTTTTTATCGGTTTAATTATTTTGATTCCTACCAAATAATGTAATCATCATCATCATCAACCCATATACTGTCCCACTGCTGGGCACGGGTCTCCTCTCATATTGAGAGGGATTAGGCTATAGTCCACCACGCTGGCCTAGTGCGGGTTGGCAGACTTCACAAACCGTCGAGAAAAATCTCTAAGGTATGCAGGTTTCCTCACGATGTTTTCCTTCACCGTTTAAGCGAGTGATAATTAATTATTAATACGCACATGAATTCGAAAAGTCAGAGGTGCGTGCCTTGGGTTCGAACTCGAGACCTTCGACTTAACAGTCCAATGGTCATATCACTAGACTATCACTGCTTCTCGACTGTAATACATACATATAATAAATAATGTAATACATACATATAATAATGAGATACCGAAAGTATGGCGAAGTGGCCCTTCGTTATGTAGTGCTATTCTAGTGCTAGCTATTCTGTGGCTAGTGGCTTATTATTAGCGTATTGTACAAATGTTTTAAATGTATCTTTAAACATATCATAGATGCTGTAAGTAAAGGATACGAACGGGAATTAATAATCTCAATTACAACGCGATAAAATCCATAAAAATTACTTTTGATTCATGCCTAATTCACATAGACGTCAGAAACCAGTATATCTTTTAGCTTATTTTGTTTGACTCGAATATTTTTAAATATTTTGCAGTCAACCGTATTAGTCTCAAAACATCATCGGAATACATACGATTGCGTAAATCCACATGTGATGAGCAGATCTCCTTGCATGTCCAAGTCTGAGAGGCAGGCGGAATGTGCCCTGAAGGTGTGTTCTGCGGAGCCGGGTGTCCTAAGGTCTCGGAGCGTGACTGAGCCGCTGGCACTGCCACAAGCGACCAGCGACCCGCCGCCACTGCGGAGGACTGCACAACCTTCTTCTTGTATTGGCTGACAATGAGAAAGGAGACTATTTAATATGTTTGCTGTTTACGTAAGCATCATACTCTTGTAAGACGAAGTACGCAATTCAAGTAAAATGGGCTTGGTTGGAGTATTCTATTAACAGAAATGGCCTGTTCCTTACATTGTACGGTCAGCAACAGAGGCGCTGAACACAACTAAATTTGGATAATATGACCAAAAGTTGTCAAGAGATTTTTTATTATGAAAGTAAGGTACTTAAATATTGAATGGTCATCTATGAAATGATGTCGCACAATCTTCACAGGTCAGTAACTTCATGTTAAAAATCACATTGAAGATTGTAATATGTTCAGTGATTTTCGTTGATGACTGTACCTCATGTTAGTGTTTTTTAGGACAGCATGATAAAGTTCCAAACTAAGCAGAGCTTGTACTATGGGTTATACAATGGATATAATACTTATATACTTTTTTTTGTAAATACATGTACATAAAATACACAATACCCACAACAACAACACTTATGTGCATCACATAAATATTTGTGTCTTGGGGATTCGAACCCACGACCTCGTGATCAGCAGTCTGATACCTGAACCATTAGACCACAAACGTCGTCGAAAACGTCGTCTTGTTTCACATATGAAAATAAATGCAGGTTAGTGTAAGACTGAACTTTCATTATTTGTTATCAACAAGAAAGAACATCGTTTTTAACAGCCAGCAGGCATAAAACCCATGTTCTGGATTAATAATTTAGTGTTACGACATAATAATATCCTTGAAATAAAACTACTTTTTACGGATTTTATCGCGTATATTGATATTATTAATCCCGACGTTTCGGACCCTTTACAGCGTCCATGGTCACGGGTAGACTGAGGTAGTAATTATATCATCAAGACGCCCGTCTTGATGATATAATTACTGACAGCTATCCTAATTTTTTTTTATTGTTACATGATCAATGACATTTATTACTAATTATTAATTATAACTAGATGGAGCCGGCATTTCCTAGCTGACGACCTTTGAGAAGAGCTCCTAATTTAATAATTAAATTTAATAATATCCTTTTTATTTTGTGCCTTATGTGCCCCAATATCAATACTGATCATTATTTATGTCTGGCTTCTTTCTATACTTTCTTGTTTTGGTAGCAAATTATGAAAGGAGATCATACACACATCAAAAAAAGTTTGCGATCACTTTGAAAAATCTAAATCTTTTTTGTTACGATAGATTATATTATGATTTCTTCTTCTTTTTAGATTCTTTCAAACAGGATTTTTCTAGTTATTTAGCGAAGGAAAAATTCGACCACGGGCAGGATTCGAACCTGCGTCTTCTGGTTAGGTACACCAGACGCTATGACCGCTAAGCCACCGCGAGTCCCACCCGCCATGACGAATTTTGCCTTCACATTCAGAATTTACGTCTTTTTGGTGACGTCAATAACACCTATTGAAAAGCTTGCTTTTCAACCGACACAACTTACTTTACAGTTAGTTCAATGTCGAACGATGCTACCTTACCTACTATCTTTTTATATTTTAAAGTTATTTAGCGAAGGAAAAGTTTCCTTCGCTAAATAACTTTAAAATCTTAGCATGGAAAATGCCAAAAAAAAATACAAAAAGATAGGGTATTTCTATTTAAGGAAAACACACAACAAAGATTTTTCCTTGAAAAAATGCAATTTAAAAAATTATATCAGCTTATGCTAGTGACCGCGAACTTTTTTTGATGTGTGTAAATAGATAAGATAGGCTCAAGCCTATGTGTATAACAAGAACTTACAATAGCAGTCTCAATCATTTTGGTGATGTCCAGATCGATTAGTTTATCTTGATGCCCGCCCATCATCAGCGTGGTGGCACTCACTTGGAAGAGGCATTGCATATCCGTCATATTGGCAGATCTAGGAAGTATAAAAATATTTACTGTAAGTTGTGCAGAAGTGTAGTAACAGGTGTAATGGTCCTAATCGCGACTGCTACGCTAGAGGTCTTGGGTTCGATTTCCAGATCGAGCAGTGTTAGGGTTTTTCTATGAAATTCTGAGTAACAGCTTGGAGTTCGGATTCGTGCCCAGTTGATGGCAATAGACAAGTCCCTTATTATATGGAACCTAAACATACCGGTCAACTGTGCACAGCTCTGCCTAACCCTTCTGGGAATACAGGCATAATGGTATGAAGTTGGGCAGGTGAAATCATATTCGCTTTATGTATTTGTCTCTACTAAAACAAAACATTTTCTTTTATAAGATGAAATAAATAGATAAAATCAAATTTATTTGCTTAAAAGACTGGTTGCCCGATTCTATACTTAAAAAAATAGTATATTGATAACTGATTGTTCACATTATCAATTGTGGTGGTTAGACTAACTAAATTATTATAAAATAAGTAACTATTAACTAGAACTAAACACTGTTATTTTATTTTATTACTTTAGAAAACTTACAGCTAATATACAAAATATAATAAAAAATGGTAAAATATGGCCAATTAAAAGTTTTCGCTAATATCGCATTATATAAGCATACCAATGTCAGGTAGACAAAGGCAAACCAAAGACAGACAATTCAAAAAGACTAAAAATTAAAAAATAAGTGTAAAGCTCTTGTAAGTAGCTAATATTAGTAAAAAAATTGTTTATTTCATATTTGTTTTAGTTGTCGAACACTGGTAGAAAATAAGTCAATATCAACACTTTGACACACTTCTTATATTTAATCTTTTCTTTCATCTACCTATACCTTAAAACAAAAGATTGTTTATGGATTAAAATAACTAACTTAAGGAGGTGCAAGATATCCTAACAAGCATAAAGTTCGCGTATTTTTTAACTTTATGTTAATCAATAAACATTTTTTTTTATTTGGCAGACTGTAGCAACATCTACCCCACTACTTAGTAATGTGTCATTAGCTAATTAAAACTGAATAACTATACTTTAACTCACTTAAATGTACGTTTTGGTATCCCTCGTCGTATTTGATGGCGCAAGGTAGTTTTGGTTAGTGCAAAGATTCCCTGTTCCACAGTTATGATGTCCCGCACTTCTTCTGATTCATGTATTTGAAATGAAGTGTACTTTTGCATCCCTGGACCATAGTAGGATGTTACATGGCCCTGAAAATAATTTCAATAAAATTACTCAGTAAGTCAGTATAGCATATCATGTTTAAGAGAGGTATTAAATACAGACGCCAGCAGGTCAAACTATCCAAAACTGTAAATTTTTCCCAATTGAATATGTATGTTATTACTTTGCATTAAGGTTGAAAATCAATCAAAGAAATTTGACAGATTCTGGTAGCTTGATATGCTGGCCTCTGTACCTACCTATTCTACAGAAAAATATTATATTACTAGCTGCCCACGGTTTAAGCCACATCCCAATGTTATTTTTGAGACAAAAGGTAGCCTTGTCCTTTTCCAAAGTCTAAGTCTAATATAATCTGTTTGCTTAAAAGAAGGCTCCAATCACAATCTCACTGTATGAATATTGTTAAAGAAATAAACTATTTGTATTTATGCTATGTATATTTTAAGTAATATCTGAAATAATACATTTTCATTGCAACAGAAAAAAAAAAAAAAAAAAACTAAATCGTATCCAATATTCATTAAAAATGGTTCAGTGGTTAACAGAGTTACTTTCGCATTTATAATATTAGTATAAATTTGAGCAGGGATAATTTAATAATTTATATAAATAATAACAAGGAACATGATAATATGTAACAATTTATCAATACAACTATTTTGGATTAATAAAGTGCTTAATGCCTTTCACCCTTTTTTTATCTATAGCGGTCGCTACCTAAACTGATATTATGTGATAATGCATTTGATGATGCAATTTATAAGCTTAGAAGATTGGGTAAGATTATACCTTATTTATTTACATAAATTAAAGTACCTACAATCAAATATTTCACTTACTCCCTGATTGCCCATCCATATCAGCTCCTCATACTTATCAAACACCACTGCAGACACCCCAAACCTGTCACCGCCGTCCACCAGCACACTGGCTCGCACTTCATACTCCGCTGATTGATTTGGTACCAAGTATTGTGGAGTATAGTCTGCGGTATATGGACCTGAGAATTACAATCTGCTATGAGTGTATTTCATATCTTTGCCTATATTTTTAGCAAATTATTAGAAAACTTTTTTTAAGAACTTTTTGCTGATATTATTAACATGTGACCTCTTCCATAGACTTTTTGGGGCTATTTATGGGGACCAGTGACCATCATCCATTCCACTGGTCTCTAGCAATAGCATCAGAAAATATAGCTCCAATAATAGGATCTTTTCATCAGATTCCCAAAGCAATACCATACCTAAATCAATATTATGCTTATCTCTGAATCTTAATTACTTTCGCCCCATAATTTAATTAACACATTTTAGATACTACTTTTTAGGCTTAATTTGAAGCTAAATAAAATCTAAACAATTTAAAAAACTAAAGGTACTACCCAGTATTGATAAGGATTGGGCTAAAGATGATACTGAATTAAAACTAATATTAAAATAACTAAAAATGATTTTATAATTTCCTAAAATAACTAATGAAGTTTTTAGAATATGTATTAGTATGATATGAAGTACCCCTGTGAGAAGAAAGTGTAATTTTATATAAGGTACCTAGTGTTAGTATTATCAAATAACTGTGGTTGGCTGGTTCCCAAACTAAGCCAGTCTTTATTTCAAGACAACAGATAAAGATCGGATATAATCAATCAAATAAGCCCAAATTACTTTCCCCTCTCATACTTTACTATTTTAATGTCCTCTGAAAACTTGTACCTGCTACTTACTTTATTACTTGTCAGAAAATAACATTTTTATGAGAACAAAAACAAGTAATAACTAAGGCCAGATAAAATTATGAAGTAAGTAATAAGGAACTGTCACGTAGAGCTATTGAAATGCAGAATATGTTTTTAATATTATGATAAATACAACACAAAAACATATATTTATCAATAAAGATTGAAAAACTTATACTAGTTTACCAGTTAGCAGATGATCCGTCGGTATGCAAAGATCGGAATAATGATATTCCATGTTAAAAAAAACACTTCTTTTGTTTCACAACATTTAGATACACTATTTTATCTCAAAACTTAAGATTAAACGATTTTAATTTAAAATAAAACGAAATAAATCGTGAGTTCGACGACGGCAATCAGGAATATTTTTAAGTTAATCAACATGGACCAAACACACACTGTGTCGTTTTGTTGTCTTAAACATCATCCTTTTTGAGAAGAGCATAAAGGTCAAAGTGGCATACACTGTAAGATTGTTGGAAAACAAAGTGTTCTCGCGTCTTGTCATCAAACTGTATCTGCATTCCGTTTCACGGTCTGCAGATTGCAGGTAACTTATACATAATTTCATTTCTTTGTTATAATATACGTTTTAATCGCATGCTTTGTAATCTACACTACTAATTTAAAGAGGAAAAAAAAATATTTTTGTGTGTATGTTTGTAATGAATAAACTCAAAAACTACTGTGCCGATTTCAAAAATTCTTTCACCATTGGAAAGCTACGTTCACCCTGAGTAACCTAGGCTAGAAAAGATTAGGGAATCTTAATATGTCCACCCTTGCGAAGCCGGGACGGGCCGCTAGTATAAAATATAATTCCCCTTTTTTTTTGTTGTACAAGTACATCATGACTATAAATGTATCTGATATCACATAAATATGTACTTCTTGATCAATGAATCGAATGTGGGCAATAGAATACAAGTCAAAATAAAATTTAAAATCTTAATCTTACACCCTAAATTAATTTACACAAGGCATTACCTTATTAATTCTTCTAAAAGAGAATTTTATCATAGTAACCCTTTGACAAAGGGGCTGTTACCAGAGTTATGTTAGGCTATCCAGGAGCCTTTGGTTGAGCATTTCGGGCCTTTATAAGAAGTAAAAAGAATAATGATATGTGAATGATTTTATTATTACTGTTTACGGCCACCCAACAAACTGGGCTCTGGCCCCTGAGCCTGTGTCCCTTGTGTCGTGTCATTATAGAAGACCCGGAACTGGCTGTTATCCAACCAGTGCCATGCACGGCTAATGGAAAGTGGAGATCAGGCCCATCGGGGCTCGAATAGCTAAAGCGACTTAATCACTGGTCCTTCAAACATCTGCCTATCTTTAACAAGGAGCAATTGGATACCTCCCTGTAAAGTACAAATAATTAGATGATTTTTAAGAATTTACCTACCTACTTAAATAAATGATAAATTATCTATTCTGTGCTTTAGTCATGGATGCTCCCTATTTTTATTAGTGAGTAAAAATTGAATTGCTATTCACAAACTGTACTTTGCCTGGCCTCCTGAGCAGCGAATTTGTTCATAAAATAATCACAGTCTAACCGTAGCAACTGATTTGATGCAAAGAATAATTTAGCATAGCAAGTGGCGATAAGGACATATTTTAGTGCTTTTAATTGTTTACAAGTGGGTTCACAGATGGCGTGCCTACTAAAAATATCTCGCCGCCCCGGCGCCTCCTAAATTTTGCTGACCTAGGCCCGAGCCTAACGGCATATAGGGATAATTTCCTTTTACACAGATTAAAGTAGTAGTCGTATGTATAGTACCTCAGAACAAAGACAGATAGCTACTACCATCTGTCCCAGAATATTTATTTATAACGGTATTTCACACGCCCTTTATTTGTATAAGTATTCTGTGGCATACTCACTTCAGAAGAATGGTAATTTGGCACAAGATCAAAAGGGGCCATACAAAAAAAAAAACTACAAAAATCATGCAAAATTCATATAATTAAACCTTGAATATATTCTTAAATTAGTATTTAGCATTTAAACTATAATTTATATAATAAAGTATAATCTTAAAAATAGTATTTAGCTGTTAAACTATAATTTATACTAAACATAATCTGCTTATAAAATATATATAGTATCCTCCTTGGATGTTATATTGTTATCTTTTTTTATTGTGCTGTAATTGGTAAAAAATGTTGATAATAACTCTTGGTAAAATCTGTCATGAGATCTGGCATTGCTTCCGGTAATGTGGTGATGAGGCGAGCAGGACTACCCGAGTATCTAGCGAATGAAGGAACAACAGTTTCTGCAGGCAGCACAGAGTTATCCTCAATCATACAGCAGTCTTTTAGCACGCATCTCCGACCCTGTAAATAAAAATATTATAAATACCATCGCATGTGTATTCCCCAAACAGTTCAGCAGAGGTGTACAATGTTTCCTCTCTGTTCACTGGTATGTTTTTGAAATAGCCATTAATAAATAGGGGGTGAGCATGTTGTCCGAGCTGCTACTGAGAACTCCATAACACTTTACTCAACCGGATAAAGGATTTTACATGAAGTCAGATACTTCGTGTGACATTGTTTAGAAATTAAGTGGTGAAGTCAATGAAGGATCAATTATCAATTAAATCAATCATTATCTTACCACGACTTAAATTCTATTCAGCAACACCAAGGAACTTAAAACTGGTTTCAACTGATAATTCTGAAGAGTACCATAGTACACCCAATTGCCTTTGATTGACCATAACATGTTATAACTTTATAGTATTCAGTCATTCATATATTATTTTTTGGTTGAGCTGAACTTTTAGCAATGACATTATTGTTTAATGGAAAACAATGCTTTTAGCGATAAGACCATCAAGAAAATTGTACTTATGTGACATTTGTTTTTTATTTTCTCACTGTATCCTTTGGTGTACAATAAATAAAACTCCATCTATCTATTGTGTAATCTAAAAAATACTTAGTTTGACAGTTTTGTATACTTACAATAACAACATTTTTCCCAATGTAGACATAAGAGCCAATTACAGCAGCATTCACCACTGTGTTTTCTCCAATAAACACATGGTCTCCCATTTGTAAGGGGAAGAAGGCAACTCTATAAATTAAAATTAAGTTATGATGTTACAAACAATATTTCATTTCCTGCTTTAGATGAGGTAAGAAGTCTGGCCGCATTACCTATTCCAACAAGATGTGCCTAAAATAAGTACCTATCTGATTTGGGTATTTAATCAACTAGTTTAATTATTTTTATTAAAAACCTTTTTAAGAAGGAAGATATTTACCCTTTACTGAATTTCTTGAAAGGAGGTCGTATAACAGATCCTTTACTTATAATACAGAATCTTCCAGTTTTTACACTTGCTAAATCTCCTCGAATTATAGCATCGCTTTGTACTATAACTTTTCCGTGTAGAACAATATTTTGGGATCCACATAACACAGTTTGCCTGCTTACTTTGTTACCTGATGCCTAAAATATTAATAAAAATCAGGTAAGTTTACTTTTTCGTAAGAGTTGACTTGACACGAGTGAATCACTTACAGTTTCTACGTATTCTGATTTATTGTAATAAGTATCTTGAAGTTCCATCTTTTATAGTAAATAGAAATACTTCAACTTTTCTGAGTAAAAATTATGATTCATTCGAGTTTGTTAAAATAAACTAAATTCGTACAAACAAAACCGAGAGGCGAGAACGACTCAGGCCTCAACACAGCACAGGAATCTGAATTGATTATGTCAGTGTCACTGTCAGTGTGATGTCAATTTCAATTGTGACATTTGTTTTACGCAGTTTGCTTTAATCCAGCTGACCACAAAAAAAGGTTTAGGATTTAATCAATAGCATTAATCTTATAATTTCAATCTGTAAAATACTAACCATTACTTTAAGTTGTAGCACATACACTACTATTATTATATTAAAGATTGTAGCCTATTTTTGGTTACAATGAAATGGTGGCAAATTCAAATAAACAGCTAACACGAAATGTAATCGTCAAAAAAATATGATTTAGATATTATATTTTTATATTCTTCCACAGCGGGACTATTTATGCTTCTCCTAGTGTGTGCCACAGTTATAATGATTATGGATGTTCTTAGTAGAAAAAGAGTATTTAATAAACATAAACTTTAATTAATAACGTAAGTTAATCAGCAACTTTATTAAAATAACTAATTTCGCACCTCGTTTAGTTTTTAAATTACAATTATGTTTTACTAGTTTTCCGCCCGCGGCTTCACCCGCGTCGAGTTCGGTTATATCGCGTTTCCAAGAGAACTCTTCAAAAGTCCGAGATAAAAACTATCCTATGTTCTTTCTCAAGGTCAACTCTATCTCTGTACCAAATTTCATTAAAATCAGTTCAGTGATTTAGACGTGAAAGCGTAACGGACAGACAGAGTTACTTTCGCATTTATAATATTAGTAGGGATTAGTAGGGATGATTTTATGTACCAAGTAAATAAGTCCTCCTTATGAGTTAGGTCTATTTTATTTTAAGAAATAAAAATAATCAGGCATTTTATTAGAGACTGGCATAAAGCAAAGTTTGTGACAAAAAAAAAACAATTATTGGCGCCAAACAACTCAAATGAAACTTTTTTATTTCATTGTAAATCCGATCCAACAAAGTTATTTTGAGATTAAAATAATTATCAAAATACAGAAATGGATAGATTCGTAGTCCGAGAACCCAGGGTTGGGGCAGGTAAGGATTAAAATTTGATCACATTTCCGTTACCTACCCGTGCCACAAAGGTGTCCAAAGAAATAAATTAAAATATGTATTTTTCAGAATATCCTCAGGGAAATCAAATGATGGCATTCCCAATGAATGCAGGAAGAAATAATAATATGATGTAAGTGAAATGTCACGTTTAGATATGTAATTAATTTAATAAACTGTGGTCACTGATTTTACTTACGGTATTTTAAGAAATTTTTGGTAGGTGGGTAGGTACTTACCAACCTACCTGCACGTACTTACCCACTATTACTTAGACACTTCATAGTATTGTCTCCATAAATTAGAAAATATTACGGGCCAGGTTTAAAAATACTTTATCTCAAAATCAATACCTTACCTATAGACACTCTTGAAAGTGATACCTAGATTTTAAAACGAGATTTTGTAAAGCATAATGACAATAATTATATACTTAAGTAGTAGTAAGAGCTTTGTTCCGCTTCAATATACCTAATATTATAATTTTTTTGGGACACATTTTACACAGCATCATCTAGTCCCAAAATAAGCAGAGCTGGTACTATGGGTACTAGACCATGTAATAGACAAAGGTAAAAGACAAACAAACACAAATACTCATGTTTTACCCACACAAATATTTGTGTCCTGTGGGAATCGAACCCACGACACCATGATCAGCAATACGGCACTTGAACCACTAGATTACCGACGTCAAATAGTAAGTAGTCTAGTCAAATTAGGCAAAGTTATTTGGTAGGTATGCTTGAAAATTGAAACCAGGCGTCGTTAATCAAGCATTCGATATTGTTGTAATATTTTGTATGACATAATGATTTTATTTTATTTAGGTCATCAGAGAATGTTTACTACGGCCGTGGACCTTATACGCATCAATTTCCAAATGTGCAAAACGTACCTAATTCAAATTTCATGGATGTAACTGCTATGAATGTTCCGGTATTTGGACAAAATGTATGTTTTTTTTTTATATATGTACCTACCACCAAGTTGAAAAACAAGCATACGGCCCACCCGATGGTATGCGGTTACCGTAGCTTATAAACGCTTGCAACAACAGGGGTATCCCTTGCGCGTTGCCGACTCTGTAAAACAAAAGAGGAATAGTTGGGTTGGCAGTATAAGGGGTCAAAGTCCCCCTACTGCCAACGTTTGTTCGCGGAGCACTGGCAACCTTGCTCACCGTAAGGAACGCAGCACAGCTGAAAGCAGTGTTATTTCACTTCTATTTTCTGCAAGGTACCGTCAAACGGGGTGAATAGGAACGCAGGGGTGAATCGAGACAAAACTTTGAAAGGGATTTTCAGCTTTAATTATTATATTTTGATGCCAAAAAGGTCTTCTAATGGCTTATTATAATTTAGGAACAATATTAGAGTCCCTTTTTCCAACAAACTATAATAATTAAAGCTAAAAATCCGTTTCAAAGTTTTGTATCGATTCACCCCGTTTGACTGTACTTCCCCAGTCGGGCAGCTCCAATTTGAGTACTATTGCCTATACCACTATTCCCCAATAAGGATGTGGAAATGGAAGGAACATATAATTTATATTGGTTATCTACATTTTTTTAAATTGGTAGGTTGCTCATCCACTCACTTTATATGTACATACCAGAAGCGAAAGTTTTAGGATACCTATTCAAAAATTGATATTTATTTATTTACTATAATGATTATGTATGTAATTTATCCTAAAAGAATAAAATAAAATAACGGGTCAGAATTAACACTACACTACCAGTCGGTGAGCAGCCATAAGTATCTACCTACTTATGGCACCGACCGGTAGTTGTGGATTTTAAACTGCCCACAAGAAGATGCTTTTAGGGTAGTACTTAATATGCATGAAAGGAGGCTTACGACTAGAACGAGTCAGTCGTAGCAGGCGTACGGACCCTCAGCATCCCAAGGCATCATGAATCATTATAGTTTTGCTTATATTATCAGGCTGCAGAATTGTGTAAGGAGTAACATTGACGATATCGGTATAGAACATACCTACCGATTTTTTAGTGTCTTTTTTAATTTTAGATGATGCCGGGCCAAAATCAAATGGTAACGGGAATTGATCCTAGGTACTTGGCCAACTATTCCGACAACAGTGCTCAGTTTATTGTTTCGGGTGAGAAGCTATTTAATATAATTGTAGGGTATCTGTAATTAAATTTGAATTTATACCCAGGTAGGTAAATAGGTACCTATTTAATTGTATTTCAAATAGTTTCTAGTGAGTAGGTTAATTATTTCATTTCAATAGAGTCTAGTACTTAAACTTGCGGCAGTGCGCGGGCGGCAATGCAGTCTTGGCCATTTGATGAGTTTAGATCTTCGACAGTATTCTGTTGTTAGACATAATATACCATCATGCATGTATTCCCCGAAAGGTTAGGCAGTGGTCTGCTAATGTACACCCTAATACTCAGAGGATATCTTATAAAAACCCAATAACACTTATTGACTTGGGAATCGAGCCCTGGACCTCTAGCGTAGCAGTCGCACTTACGACCAGTAAGCTTCTGAGGTAATTTTCTGTTGTTAGATACTTAGGTGTGATGATGTGGGTGTACCACATCCTACTTCCTATCATAACCTTCCTACTATAATAATAATTATGATAAATGTGAAAGTTTGTGAAGATGGATGGATGGATGTTTGTTATTTAATATTATAATGGATGATTGACTCTTTTACGCTAAAATGCGGATTTTGATGAAAATTTATAGTATTATCACTACATAGTATAAAACAAAGTCGCTTTCTCTGTCCCTATATCCCTATGTATGCTTAAATCTTTGAAACTACGCAACGGATTTTGATGCAGTTTTTTTTAATAGATAGAGTGATTGAAGAGGAAGGTTTATAATGTATAATACATGTATTTTATTAGTACATTGCACCCGTGCGAAGCGGGGGCGGGTCGCTAGTTATTTATACATAAGACACACAGAATAACATATAGGCCAACATTTATAACGATTTTGAAATAATTAGCCAAATTATTTCTGTCTAAAGAATATCTATCTATCTATCTCCGCATCTCTTGTCTAAAGAAGCGGTGATAGCCTAGTGGTATGACCATTGGACTGCCAAGTAGAAGGTCTTGAGTTCGAACCCAAGGCACGAACCTCTGACTTTTCGAATTCATGTGCGTATTAATAATTAATTATCACTCGCTTAAACGGTGAAGGAAAACATCGTGAGGAAACCTGCATACCTTAGAGAATTTTCTCGACGGTTTGTGAAGTCTGCCAACCCGCACTAGGCCAGCGTGGTGGACTATAGCCTAATCCCTCTCAATATGAGAGGAGACCCGTGCCCAGCAGTGGGACAGTATATGGGTTGATGATGAGCCAAATTATAACGATAATTAAAAGTAACTTTTCCACGCGGACTAAGTCGCGGGCAGAAGCTACTTATAATTTTTAGTTCGAAGAATTTTTCACTTTTTCTAGGTCAACAAATGGAAAGAGAGCAGAAAACTGCACCACCACAACTCAATAGTGGTTTCGGAACTAATTATCTTAATACAAGCTTTGCAGGCGTAATTAAGAACAAAGTTCCAAGCATTCCTTCTCAAGTAACTGGGATTAATAGTAGTAAGTTTCTTTCTTTTTTAAACTTAGGGCAGAGCTACGGCTAGGATGCCAGGCAAGGCCTCGCCGATTTAAGGAGTCCAGCGACTGCAGTCAGCCATCGTAACAGTGAATTTCATGGATCAAAGTAAAGATAAGTGCGGTGTTTAGTCGGCACGAGTCCAACATACCCTGCCGCTTCCCCAGGTGGTGTAGACGCCAAATTTTCACTGCCAAATTTTCCCAATTGAATATGAACCTTAAAGTTTTGCGTTAAGGTTGAAATTCAATCAAAGAAATTTGACAGCTTGATGAGCTGGCCTCTATACATGATCCATGAAGGTTTTCCGTACTATAAAAAAAGGGCAGAGGTAGTTTCTCTATTAGTTTCAGACCTACCAATATCATAAATTGCAAAAGTAACTTTGTCTATTAAGGTAATATAGGGCAAGGATTTTAGATTGGATTCTTACTTTTAAAAAAATAGACCTTTGGGGACGCGAGTGAAAGCTCGGGCAACAGGTAGGTTATAATAAGTTTTAAAACTGCTAAATTTAGATCCTTGTTTTTCAAAGTTTTTGAACAAGCGACCCCTTTACATTAAAAAAACCAGTTGGCGACCCCCCAGTTCTACGTCCTGAAAATGTATTTTTACAATAGTACCTTCAACTCTTGCTTTTGACTTTTACCTGACTAGCGAGCGCAACCCCGTGAAAGACCTGGTGACCCCCCTGGGGGTCACTATTAGATTTAAACTACTGTGATTTGGTTAAGATGGTACCTATTCGCAATCCTTAGGTTTGGAAATAAGCTTTCCCACATGAAGACTAAATCTATAATTAGCGGTGGATGGAAACTTGCCAGAATATCTTTGTAGACAGATTTAAAAGAATTAAGTAATATTTAATTGTCTTTGATTGCGTATCAATTCAATGATTTATTATGGAATAAGCTGTTAGCCATTTACAGTCGTTTTGAAAGCTTGATACTTAAGCTTAAAGTTTGTATAGCTCTCATTTTAAAATATCTTAAGAACAGTTACTTATTTTTGATCAACCGTGTCCCATGGCTGGGCACGGGTCTCCTCTCATAATGAGAAGGATTAGTCTATAGTCCACCATGTTGGCCTAGTGCCGGTTGGCAGACTTCACACACCTTCGAAAAATTAAGTTTAAAAAATTATTATCTCAATTTCTAGCATCGCACTTTGAAGCTCCGAACAATATGAACAGTTTCCAAGGAACACCAAAACCTGTTTATCAGATTAAGCAATATAATGAACAAATAGAACAAGTTCAAATAAATCCAGTCAATGGTAAGGCATTCATTTACTTACTAGATTGAAGTTTTCTGTCCTTTTTGTGTTTATTGTTAGGGAAGACTGATTATGTGATGTCTGTGGTCTAGTGGAGCGAGTCGAGCGGCGGACTACTCATCACGAGGTCGAAGTCGGTCAGGGTTCGATTCCCACAGGACACAAATATTTGTGATTAACATAAATGTTTGTATTGATTTCTGACACACGAATACATTGAAATAAAACTACTATTTATAGGTTTTAAGATAAGTTTTATATCTAGTGTTTGTCTGTTTGTTTCTTATTTCATTAATGCATACATAAATGCATTTAAAATATCACGGTACATAAGATACAGCCTGGTGACGGACGGACGGACAGCGGAGTCTTAGTAATAGGGTCCCATTTATACGCTTCGGATTAGAGAATTTATTTCTTATAAAACTATACAGTTTGTTTAAAATAAGATTATACAATTTTTGTTATTAAAAACATTTCGGTACCTCTGGCTTATTGCTGTGATACTAAAATAAATTAATATAATTACAATTACCAGCAAAATAGATTTGTAACAATAACAATGCTAAGTAGGTAAATAAATAAATATATTTATACGCTTTGGGTACGGAACCCTAAAAAGGATATTAAGGATATCCATTGTATCCTAGTGATATCACTATTGGACTGTTCGAGTTCGAAATCGACACCATAAGGCACTCACCTCTGACTTTTCGAAATCATGTGCGTATTAATAATAAATTACCATTCGCTTAAACGATGAAGGAAAACATCGTGAGGAAACCTGCATGCCTTAGAGATTAGTGCCCAGTAGTATAATAGGTTGATGACGATGTATTAACTGGTGGTGTACTTAATAAATAAATAAATATGTCTGTAGGTATTTTGACATAATTTCAAATTATAAAATCTACAACACTTGACTTTCGAACTCAAACAAAACGGATGCATATAAAATAGGAGCCCACAAATTGTGAGCTGTCAAACGTGAAAGTATTCTTGGCCGACCTGTGCTAAAGCCCCCGTAACTCGGTCTAACAAGCTCATTACTCTGTATTTTCGAGAGAAGTAAGTTCTAAAGGAAACTTCACGATACTTGGCAGGATACGCGTTTCAAGTTGCGCCCCCAATGGGTTGAGTTCAAAAAGTCTCCCCTATCACTGTAAGAACGAGATTTAATTAAAGAAGTGTGGGTTCAGCCAGCACCCTATTTTTGAATCGTTATGGTAGACATTCTGACAATTCATGATTTTATTGCTAAGCAAGTTTTCTAATTTTATCTGCCGCATTTGATAAGTGGTTGTAAGCGGGACTGATACGCTTGAGATCCTTGGTTCGATTTGCAGGTAAAAAAATTCAGAAGCTTAGTTTAGAGTTTGGATTTGTGCCCGGTTAATGGCAATAGGTTTGCGCGGTCGCTCCTTAATAAATGAAACCTGAACATACTGTAAATTACCCACATTTTGCCAGTATGTACATTAGTACACCTCTGCCTTAAAATTCCAGAAACGTAACATAAGATACCAATGTTATGTTAGTTATGTGTTTTACATTACCACCACGTCCCGGAAGGGTTGATACATTTTATTGATGCTGCAATCGTGCTGAGCCAACTCAACTTCTTTCTTGCAGTGATTTCTAAAAAGTCTGTGGAAACTGAAATAAAAAAGAAGGAACCGCAGAACCAAGTCATGACAAGGATGGATAGGCTTAAGGTAAGTCCACGTATCTACAGGTAAGTAAAAAAAATATTATTACAGATACCTCCGCATCTCGAAACCATCCAACAAAACAAATGTATGTTGGTCCTCCCACGACATAAACTTCTCCAAGTGTATTAGGTTTTCCTTTCCATTTCCACCCATTCTACACAAACGTGTATCTAATCTCAAATTTATAATCCAAATCACAGTTGGATTACATAACTTTAGTTTAGGTAAACGTAACCCAAATATTTCACCTCATTTCATCAAATGTCAAATATCAATCTCATAAACTCCAGTCCGTTTCGTTGGGACCCCTATTACACCGTAGTGTAACACAAAACTAAAGATAAAATACAAACGTTAAAAGACTGCACAATGTAGGTATTTTTGCCCCCTCATTCAAGTCAATTTATCATAACACGTCTGTTGAGGACGTCAAATTGCAATGCGATATCCAATAAAGTATAAAAAATTGCTTACGGTGCTCTTGATCATAAATTTTATCGCAGTTTGCTTGTATGGTATGTATGTTTGTATAGGAGAATGCTGTTTACACGCGTAATGCGAATAGTATATTATGTGTTAAATAATTTACAATGCTTGTTTTGCTTTTGGTTCTACAAAATGGTTCTAAAGATGGTCGTTTATGACCGACAAAATAATTAAAACGAACGGCATTCGCCTCTCAACATAAATTGCGTTAATCATATTATTATATTATATGTATACTTATCTATAATTGAGTTTGGTATGTATGCAGAATATCTTCGTTTGGATATTATGTTACCTACCTATTCGACATAATACATTATTACACATTCTTAATCAAACACGTTAAAACAAAATGTCGTCAGCTGTCTGTTTATTATATCGATTTTTCATTGTTTTTTGTCTAGAATACATAGATATTATTATTTTAAAGACCGACATTGTAAGGTTAGATAGGTTGGTATTACCTGAATGTTTCGGTATTGTACTTACTTAAAAGGAAAACTATCTCAACTTCAAACTTGCACATTTCTCTACAACTGCTTCCTACATAGATTATAATTAATTTAATTAAATCAACCGTTCTCAACGCAAACCCATATCACAATGCTGGTCTGACAGACGGCCTCCATCAAAAACCATACAGACTTGACTCATGAAATGAAAACTAAAAGAAATTGCTTGCAATAAAAGTAACAGCGGTCATTTCTCCTTTATCATCTATGGCAGTGGCCTAGCTAGAGGGTTGAGTTGTGGGAAAAAGCCCTTGCATTTCAACAGAGAATGATAAATTTGATTATTTATTTACTTTTTGTAGACAATTTTTTTTACATTTCACAGAAATGTGTATGTATGTACGTGACTTATCTATTAAATTCATGGACTGTTCTGAATATCAATAGGTAGGTACCTACGTAATGTAGGTAAGAGGAAAAAGAATACCATAACGTATACTGCTTCCTTCCTATTTGTATGGCTTCACGTGTCAAATATAAACCAATTTGCTATTTCCTTATTTATCAGATATGAACTATATCTCACGGATCACAAGGCCGTCTATTGCATTGGTTTGTTCGATAAGTAAATAAAGTGAAGTTCATTGCGGGAAGCGTGCCGGTGCGCGCAGCCGATGCAATATCCGTGACTTTGTCTTTGAAAAAGTGATTTCTCGAACATCCCTTTAGGGCGTTCGATTCAGGTTTGCAAAGAGATAAGTAGGGGCCGCTATTTCCTTTGCATTGCCTTGTTTTTCTACCAGATTATTGTTGAGGTCTTTGTATGAGGTACGGA
This sequence comes from Acronicta alni, assembly GCA_964056405.1. Classification (NCBI taxonomy): domain Eukaryota; kingdom Metazoa; phylum Arthropoda; class Insecta; order Lepidoptera; family Noctuidae; genus Acronicta; species Acronicta alni. The sequence goes on along the minus strand of OZ043927.1, from coordinate 4,793,000 downwards.
GGAGATTTGTTTTAGCTTTAAAACCCTTTAGTGGATAATTATAAGCGGAATTCTTATATTAATAGGAATTGATTTCCAATCATAAGGATTCAAATTAATCTAACATTAATACCACGAATGAACCACTTGGTTCATTCAGCTATGACTATCCAATTTAAAACACTGGATTTATAATAAGTTACTTTATCTAGACATAGTTTTGGAATTAAAAGAGTTTTAGATTTTAAATGAGATGAAAATTGTTTTTTTTTTTTGCAATATGCAATTCTCAAAACTGAAAAATAAAAATAAAGCACTGTTTTTGAATTTAGAAAATGCAGATTAAATGTTTATGTGTTTATTACATATTACCAACAAAGCGCATCTATAAAAACTGTGTTCTCTTTGAACATTGTATCTATTTTTATCCATCGTACAAAATCCGTACATAAAAATCACATACCTACAATCTTTTCCACTCGTAAATAGCTTATGATCGCACATATATATACGAAATGTGATGTTATAATAATAAACGGTCGCATTCAGGCGCTTCACAAAAGCGGTCCAAGGGCTTTTTCCGGTCCGGTGGAGAAGGTGCTTAAATGGCACAAGGCTTTGCAGGACATCGGCGTTTTTGTATTTTATGAAATCGTCGGTGAGTTTGATTGATGAGATAATGTATTTTTATTCTTTTGATAAGCTTAATGCCATCTTGGAGATATAAGAAGAAAGGTTAAAAATGTCAACAATATAAATAAATATGGGTACGAAGGATTGTTTCTGAGTGAATGGTGAAGGAAAACATTGCGAGGAAACTTGCATACCTAAGAAATATTCTCGCCCGCGATTGTGCGGAGTCTGCAAATCTGCACTAGGAAAGCGTTTCACTACAGCCTAAGTTTTCTCATTCTGAGAAAAGACCCGGGAGGCAGTAAATGGGTTGATGACGATGATATGTGTTGCCTCTATTATAATTCTTCCTTACTTCTTCTATTTCTAAACTTGGCTGTTTTGCTGTTGTTGTTTATACTACAAGCCTGATCTAAAATCTGATATTATGTTTTAGCCAAATGTGTGAGCGTAAGACCTGGAGAGTCTTGCGCCAAGAACTTGGTAATCAGAGACGACAGCGGACCAGCCATGCAGGTCGTCTACTACGAGATAGACTACATGCTACCAGAACTAAAGCTCCCTTGCACTGTCAGGTACAACAAACAAACTGTATATAAACACGAAACGGGAATGTTTCCATTCTTTCACTCGTGTAGATTAGGGATAGGGTGTAATTGAATTGTTACCGCCGTCCTTTGTAGACCTTGTTGTAATCCGGGTCTTAATCCCGAGTCGTGGCTCTTAGTGGAATGATAAACAAATAAAAGTAGATATCATGTTTCCATTTGCTTGAATAATCGTGTTTTGACGAAGTCCTTGTTATACGGTTTAATGAAACATTTCATAACGGTTTCTATTTCTAAAATTTGCAAAAAGGTTTTATTGTAGAGTGGTTCTCAACACAACCTCATAAACCGGGTAAAATTACAACACTGAACTTGATGGAATGAATATTAATATAATAATAATAACCTTTATTATAAACATCTTACATGTGCGTCTTGTAGGTGAGACCATGACCTCCAAACTAGTAAGATACTGTATCTTGAAAGTCAGTTCCGGTCAGGATGGATTTTTATATTATAATATTCTGCAGTAGGTAAGTAGGTAGGTACTCTGAAACGGTCTTTTAGACAAGCGACGGATGCTCCTCATTTTCCAAGCCACTATTAGTAGCATTATCGGCGAGAAAAGATGGTCTTGTGGTCACTAGTACCTCTTTTTCAAAACAGGCATCTACTTAATACAAGCTTTATCAATTAAAACAGCTGTCCATTACGTTTAGTTTAGTTAAACGGCTCATTCAAGCTATTGAAATCACGTTTTGTGAGCGTAAATAATTTCTATGAAATATGATATGAAACTGTTGTATTTTTCCTATAACATCAATATTTTGTCTCATTGTTCTGACAACTTTATAAGTCTTTCCAGAAAAATGCCGGAGCTCCGGAGTATCCTTTAAATTAAAAAAATTGATTCCTAAGACTATGGTACTAACTCTTTTTAGGTATTACCTTTCTATGTCGATTTCGAACTTATGTAATTTCGATATGTGGGCGTGTTTTTGGTTACTGTACACTTATAAATTTGTACTACAAGAGATCATCATCAACCCATATACTGTCCCACTGCTGGGCACGGGTCTCCTCTCATATTGAGAGGGATTAGGCTATAGTCCACCACGCTGGCCTAGTCCAGGTCGGCAGACTTCACAAACCGTCGAGAAAAATCTCTAAGGTATGCAGGTTTCCTCACGATGTTTTCCTTCACCGTTTAAGCGAGTGATCATTATTTATTAATACGCACATGAATTCGAAAAGTCAGAGGTGCGTGCCTTGGGTTCGAAATCGAGACCTTCTACTTGGCAGTCCAATGGTCATACCACTAGGCTATCACCGCTTCTTTAGACAAGAGATGCGGAGGCTTTAAAAAATGGCTTATTTAAAAGAAATTATTAGATTAGTTGTCCCCCGCACCATTTTTCCATACATACATTATAAGCTTTATCGACAAATGGACTATCCAACTTAAAAAGATTTTTTAAATTAGAAACAGTACTTCCTGAGATTAGCGCGTACAACCAAAAAAACAAACAAACTTATCAGCTTTAGATGCAGGATTAGATAATTATTTACAGGGTAATAGGTAGAATGATGCCTGGAACCTATAGACTGCAAGCTTTTAGCGTGCGTCAGGCGACAGGCGATGACGTTGCGACATTGCAACGCCGCGCCGCCTTCGCCGCTCACCAGGTCACACGACTCTGCAAAGAGTATGGATGCAACCAGTAATTGCCTAAGTTTTTTTTTGCCTAAGCATTTTAAATGTTTGTGATTCTTCATTGATGAATAAAATGTTGTCTATGATTTACTTTAATGTTGTTTTTTTTATAAACATTACGCACGGAGGCCAGCACATCAAGCTACCACAATCTGTCAAATTTCTTTGATTTATTTCCAACTTTAATACAAAATGTTAAGGTTCATATTCAATTGGGCAAATTTGACAGTTTTGGATAGCTTGATCTGCTTGCGTCTGTACCATCACGCCTGTATTCAGAGGATAAGCAGAGGTGTACCAATGTTCACTTACAGGTCGCCGAGCAGCAGCACAGCGAACCTATTGGCTCGAACCAGGCACAACTTTAAAACCCCAGCTGCTACTGAGAATTTCATAGAAAAACCCAATAACACTGCTCAACTTGGGAATCGAACACAACAATATACAAAATATATTTTTGTATTTTTTGGTATTTTCACATAGCGTCTGGTGTACCTAACCTGAAGACGCAGGTTCCAATCATATACTGCCCACGGTCGAATTTTTCCTTTGCTTAATACATTAAAATCTTAGCATGGAAAATGCCAAAAATATAGTTAGTAGGTAAAGTGGCATCGTTCGACATTGAACTAACTGTAAAGTAAGTCGTGTCGGTTGAGGAGCAAAAACTTGCTTTTCAATAGGTGTTACTGACGTCACCATAAAGACGTAAATTCAGAATGTGAAGGCAAAATTCTACATGGCGGGTAGGCATCGCGGTGGCTTAGTGGTCATAGCGTCTGGTGTACCTAAGCAGAAGACGCAGGTTCGAAGCCTGCCCGTGGTCGAAATTTTCCTTTGCTTAATAACTTTAATATAAGTACATAAACTTATAAAATAAAACTGACTCATTAGTCTACACATCTTTAGTTTACAGGTGAATTTGCAGAAATAGGTTTCTTATCAATCGTAATAAAATCCCATGTGTCCTTTGAAAAACAGCTGATCGAACTAGCTGTGTTCTATATACACAAAAAAAATACGCGCTTCAATTTATACCTGCATAGGTTATATACGTATATTAAGTATATAGGTTGGCATAGGTAGGAATATCATTAAAAGTCTAAGCATAAAACTTCCTTGTTACATAAATCTACTGTATCTACAATGTCTCCATGGTAACGTTAGGGTTGTTAAATAAATCCCATTCCACGGAAAGTTTGCACCTGCGAAGTTATGGCAACTTTACTACCATTGTGCGAATATGATCGTAAAACATAGACACCTATGAATCCGTAGTTAATCCCATGGCTCCTTTTATGATATGATTATAGAACTTTTTTACAAGACCCTGAGCCTTAGCTAACAGGAAGAATATATGAACGTGAACTCTAATACCGGCCGGCACGCTATGATGGCCGTTTTGACGTTTGTCCACTCATGAAGTTTCATATTAATTAGTAATTACATTTGAAGGAGCAAATTGCTGTTCTTTATTGTCAACTAGCGACCCGTCCCCGCTTCGCACGGGTGCAATGTACTAATAACATACATGTATTATACATATAAACCTTCCTTTTGAATCACTCTATCTATTAAAAAATACCGCATCAAAATCCTTTGCTTATTAAGTTTTAAAGATTTAAGCATAAATAGGGATGTAGGGACAGAGAAAGCGACTTTGTTTTATACTATGTAGTGATGATGATAGTGATCTAACGATACTACTACAAAAATATATACAATATGTATTTATATATGTATTGTACGCCATCATAGCGTGCCGCAAGTATAGTACCTATAGAAAGTTAGAGCAGTGATAGATAGCCTAGTGATATAACCATTGGACTCTCTGACTTTTTGAATTCACGTGCGTATTCTATATTCTATATTTCGGACTCGCGGTGGCTTAGCGGTCATAGCGTCTGGTGTACCTAACCAGAAGAGGTTCAAATCCTGCCCGCGGTCGAATTTTTCCTCCGCTAAATAACTTTAAAATCTTAGCATGGAAAATGCCAAAACATACAAAAAGATACACGTGCGTATTAATAAGGAAACCTGCATACGTTAGAGATGTGTTTCGACGGTGTGTGAAGTTTACCAACCGGCACTACCAGCGTGGTGGCTCAATCCCTCTCAATCTAAGAGAAGACCCGTGCCTGGCAGTGGGACAGTGTATGGGTTGTTGATGATGATAGAAAGTATTAATATTATATGTATATAAATTTGTTTTTTTCTTGGACAATTTTACACAGCAACATTTAGTCCCAAACTAAGCAGAGCTTGTACTATGGGTACTAGACAACGGATATAAATACTTATATACTTTTTTGTAAATACATACTTATAATATATAAGAAACACAGACAAACACAAACACTTATGTTCATCACATAAATATTTGTGTTCTGTGGGAATCGAACCCACGACCTCGTGATCAGCAGTCTGACACGCGAACCACTAGACCACAGATATCGTCGTCGTCAAAATATAATATATTGCATACACATAATTAAATTTAAAAAAAATCATGGGTGCTTATATGGCAACCGGGATGTCGGTTTAACGTGTTATGGAAGCATAGAAGGATCTCGATATGTTAAAGAAATCCATAATTCGGGGCAAGCGCAGCTTGAGACTGCGGATCAATTGATCAGCGTAGTACTCAACCACAAACCCCTCGATATTTTCCAAGACTAAGAAACTATAAACAACCTATCAGCATCCTAAAAAATAAATGTCTTGTGGAACTTTTACGTAGACTTATTTGTCAGAGCGAGTGATTAATTTGACTTATCCAGTCACAACAAAAACAATTTAGCAAGTTTTAAAAGTTTTAAGTTTTATAGAACTTAAGGGTTCATAAATCTCTTTTGCAAAATGAGCTAATAAAATTACCTAAATGGTTAGTTAATTAAAAGATTATTTTGTTGTAGAATAATGTTGTAGACTCCTTCATTTATCTCGTGGTTACCTAATTAAATGAGTATGATAATTGTGGTGTAATTATCACTTTAATTATACCTAAGTATAGTTACTTATAGTTATTTTTTTTCGGTTTCCGACTTCCGAACTGTCAACACCGTAGTGATTAACTCCGAGTGAAATTAAGCGAAATAAAATAGTAAACGTGATTTCTGCCTGCTGGTATTCATCGATACAGTGCTGGGACCCCCTGGAAGTGATTATAAACATACGGGGAAGCGCGACTACTCCATAGTCGATCTACAACCACAATATCAAATATTGGATCGGAGGTTAGAATACACGAAAACAACACAACGTTCACTCAGTGACACTTGTCATAAACGTCAACAAATCCGACATATTAAATAGTGTTGCCAATTGAGAAAAAATATTTCTACATATTCCACTATTGCGTTCCGTTACACACAGGAAAATATAAGATGGAAGGTCAATTCCAAATATTATTCGAAAAAATGAAAATAAAGATGCAAACTCAAAATGCAGAATTGAAGGATTCTATAACAAATAGTATTATGGAAAAAATAGATGATAAACTATTCCCTATTATGGAAGAAAATAAGAACCTGAAAAATAAAGTAGAAAAACTGGAAAAAGAAATAGATTACCTTAAGAGGATTGAGAAAACCAACAACATCATAGTATTTGGATTAGAAGAAAACGAAAAATCCTCTTACGAACTAATACAAAAGCTCAAAGTAACCTTCAATCTAGATTTAAATATTAAAGTGGAAGAACATAATATCAACAAAATTTATCGCTTAGGAAATAGAAAGGGAGATAGCAATAAACCGAGGCCGGTACTGTGCTCGTTTACAAACAACTGGAAAAAGACCGAAATTATCAAAAGCAAAAAGAACCTAAAAACAATATACATTTCGGAGGACTACTCGAAGGAGGTGTTAGAGAGAAGAAAAGAGCTGCAAGCCAAGTTAGCTGAAGAGAGACAAAAGGGTAATATAGCTTATCTGAAATATGATAAACTAATTGTTAAAGAGAACAACAACAGCCAAGAAAAAAGAAAAAGGGGATTATCCGCTTCACCCTCTTCAGAAAACAATCAACCAAAAAAGCAACAAACCGTAAACACAATGAAGACCAACAGGACAAATGCTTTCGATTTAATGAGATATAGATCCAGCTCCCTTTCAAACATGCCTAACGCTGATAAAAACGAATAGCAACTACAGAACGACAAACGGAAACCAAAACCAACCAAAGTAACTAACAAAAAAGAAACAAAAAAACAACGAGCTCCCCCAAGCCGACTGGTCCTCGAGGGGGAAAGCGACCACAACCCTCCAACTTACAAAGACAACAACCACTGAAAATCAGTAGTTTACATAGCATGCCTCAATGTACTCACCTTGGGAAAAGAAGAAAATCTTACGGAACTGACATATGCGCTAAAATCCATCAAATGGGACATAATTGGATTGAGCGAAGTGAGAAGAATGGGCGAAAGTATTACCTGCTACCCAAACTATTTACTATACCAAATAGGGGAGACACAAGGCCAATATGGAGTAGGATTTATTATTAAAAAACATCTAAACCAATATGTACAAGAATTTAGAGGAATCTCAGAACGCATAGCTATTATGAACTTGAAACTACCAGGATATAAAGAACCTTGGTCAATTGTACAAGTATATTCACCTACAGAGCAATCAAATTTGGAAACGATAAACAACTTTTACAATAAATTAAACGAAGCCATTCAAGAGTATACACATAAAAACCTAATAGTCATGGGTGACTTCAATGGCCAAATCGGATCCAGGCGCCCAGGAGAAAACGCAATACTAGGACAATTTTCATATAGTAACAAGACCAGAAGCAGAAATGGGGAAAAAATTACGAACTTCGCACTAGAAAACAAATTAACAATCTTAAATACTATGTTCAAGAAAAACCGGAAGAGCATGTGGACCTGGATTTCGCCGGATTGTAAAACAAAAAACGAAATTGATTTTATTATGACCAACAGAAACAACTACTTCACAAACTTCACTGTCATTAAAAAATTTAACTTCAACACCAATCATAGGCTACTTAGAACCGAGCTCAGAACAAATCAACCAAAGAAGACTAGACCGAGACAAGACCCAGGAAACAAAAAACTTGATGAATAGCAATTAGAGCAAATAACAACAGCCTTAAGAGCTGAGTTTAGTGACTTTAAAGATAACACTAAGGAAATGGGAACCCAAGATAAATACAATTATATGGAGAATATTATCAAAACCCAAACTAAACTCATAACAGACACCAAAACTGATGCAAAAGGAATAATATCAACAGACACTCTAAAGCTCCTAGAAGAAAGAAGTCACCTTATAAATGATAGAAGTACTCAAAATAGAAGACAGAAAATAGCCAAAATCAGTAAAGACATCAAAGAAAGTTTGAGAAAGGGTAGAAAACAACGCAGGATGCGAACGATAGAAAGTTACATACAAAAAACTGGAGGAACTAAAAAAGCACTCAAAGAATTGACCGACATGAAAAACTGGATAGTAAAAATGAAAGACGCCCGAGGAAACTTCAATTATAACAGAATTAACATACTAAAAACAGCTACTTCGTACTATAAAAACCTTTATCGAAATAACACTGCGCAATCTAAAATCAATCTAGAGGATACTTTGAACACCCCCAGCATTCTCCAAGCTGAAGTTAGGAAGGCTATCGACACCCAAAAGAGAGAGAAAGCACCCGGGCCTGACGGCATAAGCAATGAAATTTTAAGACATAGCAAAGAGATCCTACTACCTGTCCTCACAGATATGTTCAAAGATATAACGAATACTGAAATCATCCCCCAGCAATGGACTGAGTCACACATCATCCTACTGTATAAGAAAGGTGATAAATACGACATAGGAAATTACCGCCCTATAAGCTTATCCTAAAAAGAATTGAAAGAACCCTAGACGAAAACCAACCTATCGAGCAAGCAGGTTTCCGCAGAGACTATTCAGTGATCGACCACATTCATGTGGTGCGTCAAATTCTGGAGAAATTCAATGAATACCAACTCACATACTACATTGCATTTATCGACTATAGTAAAGCATTCGATTCCCTACAACACGACAAAATATGGGAGGCGTTACTAGAACAAGGAATAGAACACAAGTACATCCGATTAATAAGGAACATATACAGCTGTAGTAGAGCAAGAATCCAACTAGAAAAGAAAAGTACTCCTTTCAAAGTAGAAAAAGGTGTAATGCAGGGAGACCCTCTATCTCCAAAATTATTCTCCGCAGTACTGGAATCAATCTTCCGAAGACTCAATTGGGAACATCTCGGAATTAATATAGACGGTCAACTGCTATCGCACTTAAGATTTGCTGACGACATAGTGTTGTTGGCAAAAACAGCAGAAGACCTAACCAGAATGATAAAAGAACTTGCAAAAGAAAGTGAGAGAGTAGGGTTGGCAATGAATCCAGAAAAGACTAAGGTGATGACAAACGGGGACAAGCACAATATAGATATAGGGAACGCTGAAATGAACTATACAGATGAGTACGTATATCTAGGGCAACTCATAACTCAAAAAGATCCCATGCAGAAGGAAGTGGACAGAAGAATTACAAATGGCTGGAAAACATACTGGAGTTTAGGAGAGGCTATGAAAAATAAGAAGCTCCATATAAACCTAAAAACTAAACTTTTTAACACCTGCATATTACCAGTCCTTACGTACGGGTGTCAGTCATGGTCCTTAAATCAGGCTACCGCAAGCAAACTAGCAACATGCCAGTATGCAATGGAAAGGAGCATGCTAAACATCAAGAAGTCCGACAGAATTAAAAAAATCATCATCAGAAACAAAACAAAAACTACTGATGTAATGAGCAAAATAAAAAGACTTAAATGGCGATGGGCTGGTCACCTGGCAAGAGGACAAGACAAATGGAGCAAAAGGGTGACGTGGTGGTACCCAAAGGAAGGCAAAAGGAAGAGAGGCCGACCACAGAAAAGGTGGGTCGACGATATTAGACTAGTCGCAGGTGTTACATGGAACAGAGTGGCCCATGAAAGAAAGGAGTGGAAAAGGTTGGAGGAGGCCTTTGCCGACTGGCAAACAGATCTTGGCAAAATAACCAAGGACCAAATATTAGTTTAATTTTATTAAAATATATTAAGTTTAAGTCTTTAAAGTTAGATACTAAATAAGTTTATATAGTTAATGTTAGCTAAACAAGTGTATATGTTAGTAAAATAAGTTAAATAAGTTTATATAGTTCTACATAAGTTTAAAAACCATTGTAAGAGATCTGAATAAAAGGCTATATTATTATTATTATTATATAGTTACTTATCTACTCTCTTGGTTATAACTGAGAACCCTTGGCAGAAAACAGTCTTGGGATTTTGTTGTTTTGTACAAATCAAAAAATCCCAAGACTGTTTTCTTTAAAATGTGTGTACGGTCAACAAAAGAGTTAAGTATACAGGCAGCTAATTAATAATCTGTGTTTTGATAAAGATAGTGTAATAATAATAATGTATCACGAAATATGTGTCAAAACGTAGGTATTGTAAGCAGCTACATACGTAACCCTTTGGCGCGTATATTTATGTCGAAATCTGTTTAAAAATGCATATTTCGTTTGCTATCTGTATACTTAACTCTTTTGTTGACTGTACATATGTGATGCCCAAAGCCCGAAACCAGCTTATGCTACAAAAAAAACCCAATGTTTTTTAAAATAAATACATAACCTCAATGCTAGTTTAAATTAAAACAAAGCTAACAACTGATTATTAAGCTGCTAATTTCTATATAATTGACCACAATGCGTTGTGAACGGTTTTTTCGCTCAATTAGTGTTTCGATCTTTCAGTGTAACACATAGAGGTACCTACATAATATATTTCATAACTTTTCTCCTTTTAAAATAAACTCGTATTCATTATACATACAAATTGAAAATCACCGAACAAAATAAGAAAACAGAACAATGGATTCCATTCATACGGGGCCATGCAATATCCATATTTTAAAATCACTCGATAGACCAGTATATGGTAATGAGTTCAAGCTTTGGCATTTACCCAAGATTCGATAGCACTGTTTACGAAGTTTATTCAATAATAAAGCTGCTTAAATTCTCCAAAAAGTGGAGAAAAGCATTTCCGAGTGACGTTAAGAAAAATACCCGCAAGATTGTAATGTTTGTTGGTGTTGAGAGATTGCCAAGAAGTAGAAACGTTGTTAACGCGTAGACTGAAATACTTGGGATTTAGTGATAGCCGTGTGACCGGTTTTTTTTTCGTCTACTGAAATTAGAATAAATCCTTATTTCTATAAAATTTACTTATATTACTTTACTGTTGGTGCTATCCTAATTTATCTCGTATTACCTACCCAATTCTGCGGGAAATTCCTAAATTTTCTTTACGAAGACACTTACGAACTTGAGAAAAAACAGGCAAATCGGTCAAGTACCTCTCATGCTCCATCTAAATCTGTTATATTATGTATCATAAAGTATCTTATAGTCTATTTTACTAGGACGGTTTTGTAGAATAATTTGTAAGTCAAAAGTAACAGATATATTTTTTTTTTTATGGGACAGGGTGGGCAAACGAGCAGACGGATCACCTGATGGTAAGCGATTACCGCCGCCCATGGACACCCGCAACACCAGAGGAGTTTCAGGTGCGTTGCTGCCCTTTTAAGGGGTTTGGGCGTCCGGTATCCTCACTCACTCGACGAAACACAACGAAAACGTTATTTCACGCCGGTTTTCTGTGAGGCCGTGGTATCAAGTCCGGTCGAGCCGGCCCATTCGTGCCGAAGCATGGCTCTCACGGTAAAAAAATAACAATAATAATAATAATATAAAATATTAACATAGGAAATAGTGAATATTTTGAATAATGTTCAGGAATAAAAATAATTATTAAATAAATAATAAATTATAATGACTATGATTGGCTCACCAATTGCATAATTCAATATATTCTAGGCATGTTCCATTTTATACCCTAAAATATTATAAACACATTTTTTTCTCTTGTTTATCTTTTAATTTCAAAGTTGAAAAGCAAGCACAGTGCACAGGATAGATGACAGAATTTTCTCTCAGATTAATTCTGAAGTCACAAGTACTCTTACAAGCCAATCTAAGTTACTAGCTTCACAGAAGTGATAATTTTGTAGCGTCTGCGTAGTAAAGAATATACCTATTGCAATTTTAGCTTTGATAAGATTTAGATTTAGATACATACATACACACGTCTTTTTCCCATGGGGGTAGGCAGAAACTAAAGAGGTGAGGTTCTTCAAAAAGGTCAGGTACGTAGTACTCGCAACCGGCGTGTATGTATGACAAGATGTATGAATGTGGTCGAAGCAAAAGAAGTATGCAAGAATCGTTGTAAGTGGCGTACTTTAGATTTAGATAATGTTAGATTTTTGAAATATATATTATAGACGCGGTCATTGCGGTTAACACCTTGAAGCTTACTTCAAGGTTTTGATTTCTGACATTTACGCGAATATTATACATTGAAATAAAACTACTTTTTATGAATTTTATTGCGTTATATTGATATTATTAATCCCGACGTTTCGGACACTTTACAGCGTCCATGGTCACATGGGTAGACTAACCATGACCCGTAGTTTTATTTCAACTTACTTTAAGGTTAATGACCGCGTTTTTCCCAATCCTGTAAGAATTTCCCAAGAGCCGTTAAAATTCAACGAATATTTCCTCCAAATTTCAACTAGTTTAGGCTGTGCACAGTTTTATAAGCAATGATAATTTCTCAAAATATGAATCGAACAAAGGAAGGGGTTATAGGATATTATATTAAAGGCTTTTCCTGAAAATGTCATGTAGCAAATTGCTTTACAGGCACAAAACTAAACGTAGGCAATTACACAACTATTCAACTCGAACCTATTCATAAGAAACAATTTGTTCGAGCGGAAAATTCCATTAACAACCGAAGAACTTCATCTTGACTAAAATTAAGATTTTCCTTTTAACAACCGATTAACATGCAAATTGCATATTAATTTTAGCAAAATGAACGACCATTAAAAGTTAATTTAAAGGTTCAAAAGATCGTTTCACGGTGTATTACAGGTACTTTCAGTGATTAACGAAGGTTTCAAAGATCTTTTGGAACGGTAAAGCTCAATGGGCTACAGGGCCGTCGTTTCCATTTTTTTTAATGTGTTAAAAGTCTTCCAAAAAATCTTCCAGAACGAGTTTAAATAATTGAATACATTAATTTTTTTTTAAATCATAATATTGTAGGTGTATACTAGTGTATCGAAATAATCATTTATGAGATAGCCTAAGAAGTAAATAACAATTTTATAGTCGATAATAGTAAAACTGCTATTTACGGATTTTATCGGGTAATATTGAAAAACTGCCTCGTTAGTTTAGTGGTGCTAAGCAAGACTGCTACGCTAAAGGTCCTAGGTACGATTCCCAGATCGAGCAGTATTAGGTATTAGGTTTTTCTATGAAATTCTCAGTAGCAGCTCGGAGTTGGCAATAGGCTCGCCCCATATTAAATGGGACCTAAAATCTAACGAACTTTGAGTGTATATTGGTACAGCTCTGCCTAAACCTTCGGGGAATACAGGTGTGATGGTGTGTTATGGTACTAATCCTTAAATAGTAATTTTATTTCAACGTCTATTAATCGCGTAACTGTTAGAAAATAGTATTTTATACTTGATGTTTCAAAGTAAGGAACATGATTGTGCTTGTGGCTACACTCACCTCACAGGAGTATGGCAACATTTAAAATGCATATTGGGAAAACAATTTAATATTTTTAAAGCAAAAGCTTTTTTATGCTTCCATTTACCCTGACATTTTCTGTTAAAAAACTATGCTATTGCGGCAGAAATAGACTAACATTTTCGCTTCATAGTTTCATTGTAACAAGACAAGTTGCTCGCCAGCCCCAGAAAAGTATAAAGCTTTTTTGAAATACCGTAAAATTCAACGCAAGGTAAGCGAATAGTTTGTTGCGACTCAAAGTAAATTGTGTACTTTTCTGTGGCAGTGGTGTTGCCGAAACAGAGAAATAAAAGCACATTGTATTGGTGTTGACAGAGCTCATAATTCAGAATTGGTTTTCTCTGAATCAAAAGGCCATGTGTGTTACATGTATATAATGTATTTAAATTGATAAACATATTAGTTATTTATTCAATTGCCTAATTTTATTTTGCATAGTTAACTGCAAATTTAATGCATAATTGAGCTAACCATGTGTATATATTACACAAACATAAATGCAATTGCCCTGTGTACACTGAAACTATGTGTTTAGGTTTTAATGTTTGTAGTTACGCCCTGGTCCGTTTTTGATTACCGTACCTCCTTCGTCCCACTGCTGGGCGCAAAAAACTCTCCTCCCTCTCTCCCACACCAACTTGTCACACTAACTTTTCTGGAAATACGTTCACGTATCTAGGCTTTTTTCATCACAGAAGAAACACTCTGCTTATCTTCTTTTCAAACTCGATGTACCTTGAGTATTCCTTATTTTAACTAAGAATTAAGTATATTGATGTCAGAAGACATGTACGCGAATATTATACATTGAAGTAAAACTACTTTTTACGGATTTTATCGCGTTATATTGATATTATAGACTGAGGCGGTGGGCGTCTTGATGATATAATTACTGACAGCTACCCTACATTTTTTATTGTTACATGATCAATGACATTTATTACTAATTATTAATTAATACGAAACAATTTTCGGCGTTTCGGCGTTCACCTCAGTCTACCCGTGACCATGGACGCTGTAAAGGGTCCGAAACGTCGGGATTAATAATATCAATAAAACGTGATAAAATCCGTAAAACGTAGTTTTATTTCAATGTAAGAATTAAGTATTTAGGTACTTAAACAGGTGTTCATTACATTTTACATTTGTGGTGGAGCAATGGGCTTGTTTGTACTGTCCGGTCTGTGTCAACAAAGTCTTAACCACGTTTTACGACGTAGTAGGTACGTAAGTATCTGTTGCCCAACCGGATTAGTTCTCTACCTCACTATGTTAGCTGTAAGCTTGTTTAATTACATCTCATTTTAAATTTAACATTACACACTAACAATTCTGAGTAAAGCTATATAATTATGTATACATATACGACAACGTCTGTGGTCTAGTGGTTCGAGTGTCGCACTGCTGATCACGACATCGTGGGTTCGATTCACACAGAACACGAATATTTATGTGATAAAAATAAATATTTGTTAGACTAGATGGTGCTGTGTAAAATTGACCAAGAATATTTTAATATATATTATATAATTAATATACCTATTGAAAGTATATTATCGTTTTTACGGAAGTATTCACATGTTTTTAAAAACAGCGTCCGCCCTAGTACCAAGCTTGGTGACGCGGGGGGCTCCACAAACATACAATTTATCGGACACTAAATAGGTATACCCAGACTCCGAAACAAATATCCGTGAAACGTATAAATATTTGCCTCGGGTGGGAATCGAACCCTCGACACGTGCAGAACGATAGTGGCAAGACCACCTTACCACACCTAACCGATGCTGATTGTTGCTAATCCATGTTCTTCCAAATTCTTTAGATTACAGCCTGTAATTCAGCTCTCAAACTAGAACTTATTAACCTTAATTTATTAATTCTCCAGAAGAATTAAAACCACACCCCTGTGAGAAATCATACTACTTGCGATACCACTATCGTAACCCGTATAATTATACTCATGCAATTTACATCAATAGGTACAGCTGGATTAATCGTAATTAAGTCCAAATGGCTGGTCGGCAATCATCATTAAAGCTCATTTAAAACTACAAAGACCACGGTACTAACAACAGTCGTAATGGGAATGGGCAAGGAGAAGCAATTAAACAGGAGCAGAGTCCAGACAAGTTTGTTCCCGTCCTTTGTGGTGGGTCCCTTCGCGCCTCGGATATAACTAATCAGTGTTGAACTATGTACCATAACCTGAACTTGTCTAGGTAACACTAATTAACGGTGAACTACAAAGTGTAGAAATTCACGGGCAAATTTAAGTTAGCCGCTGCAAATGTCCACTTCTGTTATATTGGGTGATCGCAGTACAAAGTTACGTTGTTTAATTAGCGTCGAAGTTGTTAGTGGTCCCTTGTAACTTGGGTGACCTAGTCAATATATTATATAGGTACCTATTTACTTCAGATGAAAGTATAATAAATTGTTAGGTATATCAATCAGTATGAGGTTTTTTTTACACCACTAAGGTGGCAAATAATCATACGGCCCACCTGATGGTAAGCAGTTACCGTAGCCTATAGACGCTTGTAACACCGGCGGTATCACTTGCGCATTGCCGACCCTGTAAAATGAAAGAGGAATAGTTGGGTTGGCATATAATATTATAAGGGTCAAAGTCCCCCCACTGCCAACACAACGTTTCCTCGCGGAGCACTGGCAACCTTGCTCACCGTTAGGATTACAACACAGCTCAAAGCAGTGTTATTTCATTTTGATTCTGCTAGGCGGAGGTAATTCCCCAGTCGGGCAGCTGCAATTTGAGTGGAATTACTCCCACAATGCCCTACGCCTCTTAAGTTCAAGGATCAAGTAACAGCTTAACATTTTCCATCTTGTCAATAACTTACTCTCGACTTGTGTCTGTTTAAAGGTCGTTCGGTTTATCGTTTTATCTATTAATCTGTTGGACTTAATGAGTCTGATGAAAATTTCCAAAATAAAACTGTATTACTAATAGATCTTAGCCTAAGTCCAGCTGTGGACGACTACTGTCTGATGATGACTGACAAACAACACAAAGCTCGATGGGTTAGAAGCATGAATATTTGCATAGGATCACGTAGGTCTAAGCGAAATTCCCAAGGTACAGAGAAAACTTCAGCACGGATACACAGCCAGTACATAATACTATAAATTAGGGGATAGCGGGTACAAAAGTAACAAAACGGGTCGAATTTAACAAACGGATCTGTAGATTTTCCATTGCTCGATATCGCCTCGCTGCCGTCAGGAGATAGGTGGTGACTTCTCCTCCCGCTTGCATTCCGTCGCCGCGGATAGTTGATCATTATAGAAACCTACAGAGCCGTTTTTTACATTCGACCCCCTTAGTATTGTACCGACTTTCCGCCTCTCCCCTTTTATAAATGATCTTATTTAGATAAGTGATAGGAGTTATAATAAAGAGAAAAGTATTAGTATCAATGAGATTCAATATAATTTGTGTTCATAACTAACCATTCTGTGTTTCTAATTATAAGCAATACAATGTACATACCTAACGTAATTAATCGTACAAATCAATGTTATATTATTATTGCCCGTGAGAATCGTCAGCGATTTGAAATAATTTCCACGATCAATGCAAATAGATTCCAATGTTTATTAAATTTATAGGTAATTGAAAATGGATTTCATGTCATGCGACTGGAAAGCTTTAGGTATAATGTTTTGTTTACGTAGAATCGTTCCGTATTTATTTTAAAACACTAGGTATACCTATCTAGGTATTAACCTAATTTATTTTTATGTTTCGATTCGTTTATTGTTTTATTCGTAACACTTAAGCATATTATATCGCTTTTCCTTTTTTTTGTACATTATGTAAATAGTAAATTTAGTTTTTTTTTTCTTAGATCAGCTTAATTATTACTTATCCACGAGCACCTCTAATTACGAGTATTAATTTCCTCAGTACACTCAGAAAAACTGCGTAAATTGTACAAATAAATTGATAAATATCACGCAAAAGAAGTGTGTGTCTAATACCACAAGGCAAAACCCATAAAATGGGCCCGATGTAATAAATTTGGTATCCTTTGACTTACATACTGTTTATGCAATGGTCCGGTATCGTGGGTATCGGCAGGACGGACAACGGTTCACGCTGATTTATGATTGCATATATCGAACATCGTATGTTTATATTCCAACCAGCTTATTCTAATGTAAGCAATGGAGGGCGTAGGCGTAAAGCCACGTATAATGAGATATTTTTTCAGGGACCTTCTATAAGTTGGTATTTTTTTTAAGGTTTAGGCTTTTAGTATGTGGGATGTGTATTTATACATTTTGATATGTAACTACATAGATATATTGTAGTTGTTAGATGGTTCGCTGTCTGGAATTTGATTGTAGAGACTAGGTATCATCACTTTCGAAATAGTTATGTCTGTTTTGTGATAGGTACAGTCAGCAAAGCCACTGAACATGTTACAATCTACAATAAGATTTTTAACATGAAGTTTACCTGAGAAGGTTGTGCGAAATCATTGCATAGATGATGACCATTAAATATTTTCCTTATCTTCTCAATAAAAAAAATGTTTGACACGTTTTGGAACTGTCATGTTATCAAAATTTAGCTGTGTTCAGCGATTTTCGTTGCTGACTGTATTACGTGTGTTTTTATTGCACCATGATGCATTTTTTCATTGGATGATTAACCAATTTTATAATATAAAAAAAACAAAAGCAGACAATTATGACATACTATTATAATAGTCTTTTAAACACATCGTAAACTATATACCCGTATATTCATATTAAAAAAAATTGACTGTCAGTTCAAATCACATCAGTTCAAACTCTGGATTATCAAAGAGCTCAACTCTGGATCCCGCTACTACATGGGACCGACCGGGATAGTTTACATGTACATCTTTACTTAACCCTTCGGGAAATACAGGAGTGATGTTATTTTATAAACAAGAAACCGTTAGTAAAACTATCGACATGTTTGTGAAAAAAAAACAAATTTAAAAAACCCCCGACACGATTTGAAATTTATCATAGTGTTTAGTTTTCTGCTAGACAAGCCCTTTCATTTGATACCCATATTGAGGGAGTTGTGAAAAAATATGTAATCCGCCATTTTGGTCCGATTTTCCGGTATAAAAATATCTTTAAAGGAAACAGAGCATATTTCTTCAGTTCCACGATAAATAAAATTATGTACTTTACGACCAGTAGAGCTTCATTTTGATAACATTGTTGGTTCAAATTAAAGTAGGGTCGGCAGAGCACCGCACTTATTACGCTCAATGTTCATTACTGTTCGCGGTCAAATTCTACGTCTGCTATTACTTTTATGTTGGCAATGTACTCAATACCGCTTAAATAGGGTTAATGTGAAATGTTTCTGTAAAGTTTTAGGGTGTACAGATTGCAGATAATAGCTTAGATAGATTAGTACGTAGTAATAATATAATACAAAAAGATTAAATTGGCTATCGTGGCTTATATTAGTAAAGTTTATTAGTAGTAGACTCGGTAGTCTACTGCCTCGGTAGGCAGTTACCTATTGTTTATGTACTTAGAAACACTAGAGTATTTCTAAGCGAGACTGCTACTACGAGCAGTGTTATTGAGTTTTTCTATGAAATTCTCGGCGTTTGGCATGAGAACTAAACATTCCGGCGAACTGTTGGTGTTCTTTAGTATACCTCTGCTTAAACCTTCGAGGAATATAGGCGTGATGGTATGTTATATTTCATTTTAAAGTCTAGCCATTTTGGTATACACTAATTTAGTCTAACAATGTAGGGTAACTTTGAAAAGTCCAATTATGAATTATATGCCATAGAAGCTTTGACTTTTCCTGTCCCATCTTACTCATGGCGGTGCATATCAGTCATTGTGTAGGTACCTGAGAGTAGTATGGGACTCTTGTCGTCTTGTCCAATATCACATTGATTGAAGAAATTGGATGAAATTTGATGAATACATTCTATCTTTAAATCAAAGTTTTTTGTCAGCCAAATATTCTATCAGCTATCAAGTAGTTCTCAGAAGGTAGAATTTGGCTGATAAAAAGAAATGGCTGATGTGGATGCAATGTCAAAGTAATTTGATCAAATGTTGGACAAATATAATTTACATGAGGCAATCGTCACAGAAGATCAAATCTTGGACCAAGATATTGGACAAAGACATTTGGCCATTGCCATACAACCCTGAAGTGACAAGATGTGCAGGTGAACTCAGAGCCATACCATCCATAACGTGGCAGCTCAACAAGCGAAAATTGAACTCGAAGAAAAGAAGCAAGTAAAACCTTAGCAGATTCCTGTAATATCATCAGCGCACCCTACGGCATAAAGCCCCCAATTAAAGCAACTCACCTGGAACCTGGAAGTTGAATAGCTTCCATCTTCGTTATCTGAAAATCTGAGCACGTAAATATCACAAAATCCTCGCGACTCGCAACCAATCAGCCGTGAGAGATCGCTCTATTTCCTCCAAGTGCATCAATTCACTGTCGTAATACGTTCACGCTCGTCCCATATTACCCGTATGTCATAATGGCGCTTCGAACTGATTGGGCGAATTTCTATAGCTCGCAAAAAATGACGATAAATTGAGATCAATTTATGTAACGTCGATCTGGTTTACCCCTAAACGCTATTGTAGCATGAACAATGGTGCTTTTTGAGAGTGACGGTAATGGTATGTTACATACTATAGTGTAGGATATGCTATTTTTTTACACAAATGCAAGAAGGTATTTTTAAAACAATGCTAATAAGATTTTTTTTAGTGTCATATTAATTTTCTTGTTTGCTTTATGCAAGATTGTTTAAGGTATACTTTGTTGAACTGTCTCAATGGTGGGCCCATTCTATAAAACGCTTAGTACTGTAGCTTGGAATTTGGATTTGTGTCCCTCGATCCTCAATTAAAAACATATTGGCGAGGTGTGGTTACCTTATCTTTTGGGGAATACAGGTGACGCCTATTTTTAGTCCTACTGCAGAGCAAAGGCCTCCCCTATCTCCCCTCCCTTATGATCTTGACCACTTTTTGCCAGCGTGGTATGAAGAAGTTCAAGATAGAGAGTCCTAGACTAATAAAATAGGTATGTTACATTGAAAAGATGTTATGATTTTCTAGGTACCTATCTTTGCTTAGAATCATAATGTACATTATGCATAATAATTTTAGCATATCCAAACCACTTACGTCTGTTTGGATCTGCTAATTATTGAATGAAATAACTACCTATGTCTATAGTGGCATTATGAAACTAATAACTACTACAAAAAATGTAAGCAAAACACTATTCAGCTGCGTAAACATCAATGTATCTTCTGGCATAATATTCAGAATAATATATATAAAACTGTAACATAAGCTGGGATCAATAGATTAGAATTCAATAACCTGTGAGAGAGTAGGCTATTTCCCGTGCTTCCATTTGATGGCCAAATACATTCATGCTCGTTCCATTACACTGGAGGTGTATTATAGGTGAAAACATACTCGTTTATTGCAAGATGCAAATTCTGTTGTATTTATTTACTTACATAATATGTTATGTTATGTTAAGTATTATTATTTTAATTCATATTATGAATTATAATAAAACTACATAAGTTTTGTGACTAAAGAGATTCACTTTCCAGCATGAAGCCGTATTATCCTTTTGACCGCCACGTCAATAACGACAATATGTGTTCTCTACGCCAAGCAAGTTTTAATTTGTCGTTTATAGACGTCCGTGGCGGTCAAAGGGTTATGGCACAACCCACAATACAGCGCTGGTTGTCAGTGTGAACCCCAAATAATGGAAGACCGTATACTCGTAAGCTCTATTTATGGTCAACTTTTTCAAGAGGCCATAAAAATAATCAGTCCTCTAGCATATTGTTGCTAAATATTTCTTTTAGGTACGAGTTTATTATATGTCAATGATGTCAATATGTGGTTGGGAGTACCTAAATACAAAGAGTTATTGGAAACCGTAGGTTCATTGTACCATTTATTTTTATAATTTATAAACTTGTACTTAAAATTTGTTTATAAATAACAATATTCTAATTATTATTGTAATAGGTAAGTATCCATGCGCTTTTATCCAAAACTTAAGTACTTACCTAAAAGACCCGTGCCCAGCAGTGGGACAGTAAGTATATGGGATGATAATGAAGTGCTTACCTAAAAGTGAACTGAATGGGCTCCAGTTAGATAATCAATATACCCATACCATGAACCTATGCTACATATGAAACACATAATATTAAACTTGTGCATATCGCGTGACTGTTCCCATAGATACTTATTGCTTCTATAAATCTATTACACATAATATCTGTAACAGCTCTTTATGGTAACAGTACACACATTTTTTTTACCTTCACGTATAGATCATTTACATCGACTACCTATCAGATCCTCGCGAGGATCGCTTCAACAAATGCAGATCGTATTGCTGAGTTTGAAGCCGGGTAATTGTAAGCCCACTACTTCCTTAATTTAAATAATTTTATTTCTTTCCTATTGACACGTTTAGAAGATAAAAATACTAACTACAATAAGTAATTTCGCATAAAATAACAGCAGCAAGATCGGTCGCAAGATAAAATATAATAATTTTAGAAAACGATGATTTTGTTTACCTTTTTTTAAGTTAATCATTCACGCGAATCCGCAATCTAAATCTTATCATAAATTGATGTTCCATTATATAAATAGACTGTCCAAGCAAAGAGCACTTTGTATTCCTTGAAAATTATCCTAAAACAAGTGTTAAACTACTTTAGTTGTGTAAATGAATTTTTTGTACTGTTGTAAATACAGTCATAGATTAATTTTGAAAGAAAAATGGAGTATTGGAAGAATAAAGTCGCTGTTGTAACTGGTGCTGCTCATGGTATAGGTGCTCAAATAACTGAAGATCTTGTAAAAATTGGAATGGTAGTTATTGGCTTCGAACCGACTCTGGAAAGAGTCACTGAAATGTTAAGTAAAATTAATGACTGGGGCAGTGTTGAAGGGCAACTAGTACCTTGCAAATGTGACGTTTCTAAAGATGAAGATCTAAAGAATGCCTTTGAAGGAATAGTAGCAGCATATGGTGGGGTAGATGTCCTTATAAACAATGCGGCTATAGGCAGGGAAGGTTTGATATGCACTGGTAAAATTCAAGACTTGAAAGATATCACGGACACCAACATTTACGGCTTAATAGCATGTACACGGTATGCAATAGAATCCATGGTTAAGAAAAATGTTTCAGGACAAATCATAAATGTTAATAGTATTTGTGGCCACTATATGCCTCCATTTCATGAACCTAAAATTAATATGTATATTGCTTCAAAGAGAACTATGACAGTTTTGAACACTTTACTGAAGAATGAGTTTAAGTGTTTGAATCGTAAGATTAAAGTGACAAGTATTTCACCGGGAATCGTGCGTACAGGAATATTTAAAACAGCTGGTATCAGTTTTCTAGACGAAGAATTTTTTGAAAAGAACCCGCACTTAGTAACTAAAGATGTGTCTAATGTTGTTCTTATGATTTTAGCAGCTCCTCGTGGTATTCAAGTTAATGAGGTGATATTTCATGCATTACATGAGATCTATTAAACTATAAAATTAAATAAGGTATGTGTTATCGTGTATTAATTATTGTTAGTAATCCACTGAAAGTTTAAATATGTATTTCTGTTCATAAAATTGTTTTTGGATTGGTAAATAAATGAATGGTTAATTTTAAATCTTTTGTTTTTGACAATTCAGCAAAGGTCGACTCGAGGTCTGTCAACGGGTGATTAAGCGCAGTTTATTATAGTTCCATTGACAGACTGGGTAACTAATATATAGTCAAAAAAAAGCATACGACTTTATATGCCGCCTGATAGTAGACGTCTACGCAAACATCTTGCTTGCTTGGAGGCGGCGGTTTCTCACGCAGTCGAAGCGAGACGTTACCACTCGCTGCCGCGATAAGGTCACAACGCTTTCTGCTAAATATGGACATAACTCCAGCGGGTGTTGCGCCGTATCTTCGGGACAAAACACAATGACAACAGGGCAAGGGCATTGGCTCCTGGCTTATGCAACACAGCCATATGTTCAGTGCACTGCAGTGCCAAATGTTTGGAAGTATCTGATACAGCCCTCTAATTGAGAGCCTTTCCGAAACTGAAAAACTTATTAACTTACTATTTATTACGCATCCGCCCTTTGTAATAAAAAATAAACGTTTAAAAAAAGGTGATACAAGCTTTCTTAGAAGCTCTCCATTAGTAATGGATTTCTGCGTTTATAAACTGTTTTTGAATTATGTCTACTGTTAAAACACACTATCTATTGTAAACTAAACACTATTGAAAAATACATTTATTTAATATACTTTTCGTAGTTACTTGTTAAATGACACTAAATGTTTACAGAGGATAACATTTGAATGGTTTTTTCATCACACATTAAATTCTCGTTATGTTATCAAAACAGCGAATCTTCATAATGCGCGTTTATTGCCTGATAACACAGTTAATGTTCCATCTGAAGAGTAAACTTATGTTTTATAAAGCATGGGAAAATATTTTCAAAAGCATTTGAAGTTTGGACATATTACAGAGAATTTTAACAAAATATGAAGTGTTGGATTAACAAAGTAGCAGTCATCACAGACTGTGGTGATGAAGTCGGATTTACTGTTATGGAGCAGTTAGCTAAAGCTGGTATGATTGTCATAGGCTTCAATAAAAGTGAAGACGTCTTAGAAATAATAACCAAGAAACTCAAACCCATAACCACGAATAATATCTCCGGGAAAATTGTGTTATGTAAATGCAATATAACAAACACAAATCAACTGGAAGCTGCTTTTGAAAAAATTAAGGATACCTACGAAGGAGTAGATGTCTTGATTAACAACGCACATTGCAAAATAGATTGCTTGGTTAACAATGGAGATCCAAAAGATTTTAAGGAGATTGTCGACGTAAATATTAATGCTTTAGTTGCTTGTACAAGGTTGGTAGCTGGGCCATTGATTGAAAGGAAAACCAGAGGTCATATAATTAACATGAACGACTTAAGTTCTTACCAACTACCAAAGGATACGAGAAAATCTGTTTATTTAGCTGCAAAAGCGGCTATTACATCTGTCAATGAAATTTTACGTCATGAATTCAGATATTTAAATGCTAATATAAAAGTAACGAATATTGCTTGTGGAAGCATTGAGACTTTAACTGAACCAGATCACAATGAGCCGAAATTGCGATTGAGAGATGTAGCTAAGTTAATGAAGCTAATATTGAATACACCAGAACATTTGCAAGTGCACGAAGTTTTGTTGGATACTGTAGTTGAATAGATAATGACGTGTAAGATGAGCATCAATCATAGATATAAATATTATACGTATCAATAAACTTTGTACTCGCTATATTTGAGTGAACACACCTTAGTATCGAAAGCTTCATAATTGTTCAAATATTTGCATATTATGTATAAATTACATGTACTTAAATCAAAATTAAAGATTTTTTCAAGTGAATTATTTTATTATTTCCAGTTACATTATGCTAGGAACTAAATTTGCAAGTGAGCGATTCGTTGGTTTTATAATCTATACCTACACAAAAATAAAATTGAAGTATCTGTTTGTAATTCCAAATTAACAGCTTTTCACTAAATGCATATGAAAGTATATACGGTACTTATATAAAAAAACTTTTTTTTAAATTGTTGTCTGTTTGTTCCGGCGATTTTTACGGGACTTTCACTAGCTGGATAGCTGATGTTATGAGGACTAACTTAGGCAACTTATATTTTAGAAAAAAAAATACGAGTACCGCGATCACATAACTACCCGTGCGTACCCGTGGGGCGGGCCGCTAGTTATAAATGAAGGCTTCAAAAACATACATTCACCAGCGGAGTGAATACAAAAAGATCCGTATCCACGTAACGTATCTATCCATAGTAGGTAAGCATGCATTATCTTAATTAAATGGGTGGAGCATTAGCACTCATTAAACTGTATGTGCTGTTTGAAGGAACATTTGCAAATCATTCTTTGCAACCCTATTTTCATCTCGTAACGTGCTTTGTCGGCAGTAAGAACCTTATGAAAGGCTTTTGTCTGATGAATATAATGCAAGTTTCTTTTAACTTTAAATTAATTAATGTACATAAGTAGTAAGCCTTATTAAACAGATTTAAATATTTTCACTTTCGATCACCATTTTCATAAGACGGGTTGTTTTTTTTTTAATAATAATTATGCATTACTCTGTAAATTGTTACTTCGGCATACAGCCATATTACCTAAATCTTTTTTAAGAGTTACTTGGTCTTTATTTCTATTAAATTATCTGTTAGAGTGAGATAGGTAGTAAACCAATTCATTCTTATACACATCCACGCCACGCACAACACGCTTGGCGTATTCCAAGCAATTTGCTTCTAGATTAAAAACCAAATTGTCGAATACTGGCACGGCGGGAATGAATGCTAAATTCCATTTTATTGTGAGTATTTCATAAACAAAATATAATTTCGCCTTAAACGGCGGTGTACCAAAATAGCGCCATAAAAAAGCGTACTTCACCATTTTCCGAGCGATAATAAAAAGGAGATTGTTAATAGAATTGTATTATTATGTTAAGATGTAATCTCCAAAGCAAATCATCACATTATTTTAACTTCTTGAGAATAAGTGTGTTTTGTGTAAATGAAACTGAATTTATCCAATTGGGCAGTTATAATAATATAAATTTCGTTGCCTTATCTATTCCCACTTGGTTTAATCAACACCACTGACCTCTATAATACAAGTGTATATCATTTTGTATTGTATATGTATATCATTTTAATTAAAAAAATATTATTGCTATATTATAGAGGTCAGTGATCAACCCGAATATCTGCCGTTGTTATTGTGTACGTAAAATATTAAGGACGATGCAAATCGGTATGCACACAAGCGAGCCATATTTATTACACACACACTAATAACAATACAGGCATAGCTAATATTCGGTTACCTACTTAATATAACATTATTAATTCATGTGTTCATTTATGCATTTCTAGTTGAATGAACAATATTTTGCACTAATATAGCAGCTTTAGTACATAAATTGGATCAAATCACGCTTGTGACGTAGTTGTGGTTTGGTATCCATATTTTATGCAAAACATTATTGAATTTGTTATAACTTAAGGTAGAGGTGAAGGTAGAAACAGACTGATGCCGCGTACGCAACGTATGAGACGCATTATGATATCTGGACTCGAGTTACCGTGTACTATGTTATTTGTTTACCTACATTTTTGTTATTTTATTTTGTTACTTATTTTACGTACGTACTTTGTGCGCTCTAAACATTAATCTTAGTTTTAAACATTACTTCTCAGTAAGTGAAATATGTTTGCATACTCCTACGGGGTACCAGAATCGATTTGTGACACTGCACTTACTTATATCCGTATTAGACGTTGAAATAAAAACTACTTGTTACGGATTTTATCGCGTTATAGCGTAGACGCATTATACGGGTCATTACGGGTTGGGATTAATAATATAACATCCATACCAAAATAGTTTTATTCACCGCATAGAATCGGCTACAATACAATCGATTAACGAGAACCATTGACCAGAATATTTTTGATTGATTATCGATTAACCGGGATAAATACTTGCGAAATTCAGAAGACCATGCATAAAATAGATGCCTGAAAAGTTATATAATAGGTAAGTAAAGTATGTATATCTGGACTTTAAAAAAAAAGATATAAACAAAACATTATTTATGGGTTAAAACATATATTAAGTTCACAAATTATTATTAAACATAGTTATATTAGCAATTAAAATATGAATACTAACTACAACGATTATAACTAAATACATTTATAACTAGATTGTGGATATAATAATTATTATCTAAGAGTATCAGTAAACCTAGTAAAAGAAAACATTAAGTGGTAATGTACCAAAGAATAGGTATCTACTCGATTAACAAGCATGCATACAAGAGAAGTAGGAAATAAAGGATAAACTTGCAAGTTTTAGGAAATAATACTATGGAAAGTTTCAGCATTCCAGAGTCCTGTCCCTGATGACAGACTGGACAGGCGCATGAATATCAAAAAGCACTAGGACACGTTGGTTACAATGCTTTAGCTTATCACTACGATACCAAGCGATGCCATCAGATCCCAGAGCAGATATGTTTTATTGATCTCTATAGGTAAACATGCCTGAGATGCGATTTAAGGTTAAACTAACTATAAGCTTGTTACAAGAGACACGAAATACGCAAATCTGAGATCAATACACTTATAGTGTGATTAAAGTAAATTGAGTTGGCTCTGTGACCATCTGAGATAGACTGAAATAGGTAAATAATGTATTAAATTTAATTGATGATACATTTTTATAGTAAGTATACGTTTTCACAAATACAATATAGGCTATTACTTACGAACATACCCATACGAAGCTGGAGCAGGTCAATAGGTATGTAATAAATTAATTTTAGAACAACTTAATAAAATAAAATTGTCATAGCACTTATGAATTGAGCTAATAGTATGGTGCTAGCATGGAACTGTCGACATCGTTTAATTAACGAATTTATATAGTTTTTATCTCTCAAATACTTTTATTTACAAATAAATGTCGTCTTGTCTTCAAGACAATATTTATTTATATATTCTTTCTGTACCAAAAAGCGTACAAAGACGGTCTTAATGCCATTAGGCATTTTTTACCAGACAACCTTTGGGTGATGCAGAAACGAACAAAGTATATGGGCTAATAAAATATGAAAATATTGTCAATTTTTATCGTAAATCGTCGAGATCGTCTCAATATAATTTCAGAATCTATGGTTCAAAGCAATTATAGCTTGTCATGGAACCATACGATACGAACTACGAACATACGAACAGTTAACGTTAACATTAACTATTCGTTAGTTAGTGTGTTAACATAACGTTAAGTTAACATGCTACAATTTTGATTAAAATATCGATTATTATCGTGTCGATAATTTTAACGATTTGATCGATGCTAGTGCCACTGATACAGAACAAACCAACATCTGTCAATACAACACAAGCTTCTTTTCGTTACCGGTCACAGCGAGCCACATTTGTTCAACATACAGGGATATTAATGTCGTCAGAAGTATCGCCCGGCTGTTTAGGACTCCTGTAATAAAAGTTTTTTTTTTATTGCTAACCATTTGATATAGAGCATGTTTGCGAAGTCTTGGCGACGACACGCTGAAATCATTGCTTTATTGTTTTAGTATTCATGGCGACGTAATTTGCTTTATCCAATATTAGTTTTTTTATACCATGCACCCGAAAAGGGGTCATAGTAGGACTCATCAGGACATTTTTTATTAAGAGACAGTTTTTTTGCGATTGCTGGCTTGGTTTCTTACAACCTCCGCAGTGCGTTATTTGGAGAATGATCTCCAAATATTTTTCTTACTCTGCCTTTTACAGAAATTACATGTGTGCTACGAAAAAAGTGTTCATCGATCAGTGATTAGATTGGTAGGTCGGAAGTATATAACAAGTTACCAGCGCAGCAAATTGAGGTAGCCAGGGCAGTGTGGGGTATATTTAATGGGTTAGCAGTGTCTTTATAGCAGCTTTTTCAAATGTAAAAATATTGATATGTACCTAAATAATTTAGGTAAGTATAAAAATATTTATGTTATGATTTGTATAAGGTGAATGTTATAGTATAATTTGATAGTAAAAACTTACATTTTTTTCATAAATTCCTTTTTGTACTCTTTGGTGACGTTATGGAGTTGGACTTTTACCTCCGGATAACAATCCAACAGGTCTTCCCATTGCTCAAGGTTTAAGTACACCAGATCGACCACCTGGATGTGATGAACACTAAGATTGAAGAGTTGTTCTTATGTTTGGAAATTTCCTAGGCATAGTAATGGAATTTGGCTTTTACGAAGGATCTATACAGAGAGTCGAGCGGCTCTAGGATTACGATGATGCGTAAGCATCTTAGATAGAATACATCAGTAATCCAATTCATATCAAGGTTGGAAATGGGAAATGTTTAATTTTATTTTAACACCTAAAAGTAGTATACCACCGTCCCTAGTATAAACATTAAAATATGATTTTACAAAAAATCCTAGTAAATAAAACATATTTAAAAAAAAATCGGTTTGAAACTTTTGGCCGACAGTGGCGTCTGCCACATTAATATTTTTTTAAAACGGCAAACTCTAATATGACATCCGGGACCGATGGCTTTAAGTGATCTCCGAGGCACTTCGAGGTTTGCGGGAGTGATTTAGTAATTTATTACTAAATTTATGTATTCATATTATATATTTGGGTAGGTACAGACGCCAGCAGGTCAAGCTATCCAAAACTGTCAAATTGTCCCAATCGACCACGAACCTTATTATTTTATATTAAAGTTGAAAATCTATCAAAGAAATTTGACGTAGCTTGATGTGCTGGTCTTTGTGCCTAAACAACAGCGAACTGTCTGTGGGTGTACATTCGTATGAGTTTGTCCAAGCCTTCAGATAATACAGGCGTAATGGTATGTCTGCAGAGGAATGCTACAGCGCTCCCGTAGTGCCGGCACTAAAGATGACACGAAACGCCGAGATTGGTTTTAGTCGGTAGATCGCTCTTTTCAGAGCGGAGTCTGACATACCCCACTGCTCTCCCCGGAGCGGTGAGTAGTGCATAAACCATTTCCAACCCCGCCCGTCAACAAAAAAAATAGGCGTAATGGTATACATTAAAGTAAGATCTAATGTTGCTTTCTGCAACAAGTTAATGGAAAATTACTACGTAATGACAGCTTTGAAAGTTAAAGATTGTTTCTGCAACTGGCTGTATATGAACAAGAATAATTATGTTAAGCTGGGTTGCCAGCGAAGCAAATTAATCTTAAAATGTTTACAATATAATTTTAAGATAATTTGGTGAAAATACGGCTTTATAAAAGTTAAACAATGAGAAGCTATTCTTTTTATCAATCCAACTTACAGTCCGTGAAAAATAAGAAAATAGGAAACTGGCATTGGTGATCACTCCGGCCGTACATCCAAAATAGCCATTTGTATACAACACCGACATCATTTGACTTTCGCCACTGAAATTAAAGCAAAGTACGAATATAAGGATTGAATAGTTTTACAGACTTTAAAGATTGGGGAAGTAGGTACTTCCCCAGTAGGCGGAGGTCCACCTTGCAGAAAATCGAAGTGAAATAACACTGCTTTGAGCTACGAGTATGTTGTGTTCCTTACGGTGAGCAAGGTTGCCAGTGCTCCGCGAAGAAACGTTGTGTTGGCAGTGGGGGATCAACAGACTTTGACCCTTATACTGCCAACCCAACTATTCCTCTTTCGTTTTACTAGGTCGGCAATGCGCAAGTGATACCGCTGGTGTTACAAGCATCAGTAACCTCTTAAATCCATTTGCCACCTTAGTGGTATTTAAAAAACACGTTTTTCTGTTCCCACAGATCTGATCAACCAACAAACAAACGGACACAGACAAACGGTTTTGTGGGGCTTTGTTTAGATATTAATTATTGTGAAAGGCTAATAATAAAGATACAGTAAGTAAAGGTATAGTTTAATAATACTCATGTGAGTATTGCGTTATTCTCTAAATATTTTTTTACGTGAAGGCAATATAAAAGTTAAGTACGTACATATTATCTTGCAAAAAAAACAATACAAACAAGAAATATGAAAGTAATTCTTACGCTGAATCAACAAACCACTTCTCAACTTCACCTTGATGGATGAAATAAGTGGTGCTGAATGTATCCCCCGCTCTTACTATGCACTTGCCTGGAAAGGAATTCAAACATTAATTCATTCCTTATGTAATACACTAAAGATCAATGTAACAGACAATATAAATTCGTTAATACTAGCAATTGTTTCTACACGCGGGAAAGTCTCGGTTTCTTTGACGCTTAAATGTAAGAAAGAAAGTAACTAGTAACCTAGAGTGAGAGCTTTAGTCATTAACGGATTGTCTTTCCCTCATAACGCAAAAGTAGGGCAATACCGATCTTGGAATCAGCACTATTGCATGATAGTACGGAGCATGTCAATTGCTAATACCCTTTTTTTAAACGTATGGAAAACCTTATTGATTGCGACCGCCCGGGAAAGGTTATGGGGTGTGTCGGACTCCACTCACTCGACCCATAGGGGGTGACCAACCGTCTAAAACTATACGGGTGTTTCGCCTCACTACTTTTTGCTGGGGTTACGGGAGCGAGATTTCATTCTTCCGCGACAATTGCTAATACTTTTTTTTTTTTGCTTAGCGTGTGGAAATCCTGATGGACTTCCATCGCCCGGGGAGTTGTCGGGGCGTGTCGGACTCCACCCAGAGTGGGTGACCTACCGACTAAAAACCACACGGTGTTCCTTCTCGCACCTGCTGCGTCCGGGGCTACGGGAATAGAGCATTCTTCCGCGGAATTGCTAATATCCTGTTCTAACCGGTCAACAGCTAGTCAAGTACCTGTAGCTCAAGTATTTAACTGAAACAAAGATTCATGATACCTTCAAGGTTAGAGTGAATAGGCATTATTTGAGTTTGCGTGCTACATCCTAGGCAGCATCGTCACTTACCATCAGGTAAGCACACAAATTATTTATAAAAAAATACTCCGCTTAATTTGTTTCATTCCAAGAAAAAGAAAGTCCAGCTAACCAGGAAATATGATAATTCTCTTTAGTCTTGCAGCTAATTGTCTCTTGAAGTAATCAGGTAAGTGTCGAAACGTTGGTGCAGATTCCAAATGATGTATATAGAGTGCAGAAAATATGTCTTGTCGCAGACAGTATGGCGCCTGGTAGGCTATCTCAGGAAGATAATCACCTAAGAACATAAATATTACTTTTTTAATCGGAGTCGTCTTCTATCTTCTCGTGAAGAAAAGTGGCATAGTGTTAATTATCTAGGGGCAAGGTAGTGCCCCCGCCAAGCCAAGTTAAAGTAGACAAACAAAGGTACAGCCTAAAGGATGGTGGAAGAAATTTTTCTCGAAGCCATTCAGGACATTTTCGACCCCTTGTAATGTGACTGACTAACTTGGGATTAGCCACGGCAATAGAATCTACAAACAACCAAATCTACCTAATAGCTTTATTTATATAAAAAAAGGGTTTTTGTGTTTCGATAAATTTTAACTATTTAAAATAGAAGATTATTCTTATGTGACTATGTTGCAGTGTGATGACAGTCATTAAAAAAAAAGATGTCTAAAGAATAAAACTAAATAAAAACTGATACGGTCACTTTAAAAAATGTAGGGCCAAACATTTGGTTTTAATTAATGATCTCACAACTTTTGTGGTAGAACAGGTAGGTATAATGCACGGAGTGGGGGGAGCAGAACAAACCGCTTAATAACGCAAACGCTTAAAAACATCATAGAAAGAGTTAAAGAAGGAAGGAGAGGAAGGGGTAGGCCAAGAATAAGCTACATAACACAAATGAAAGAGAAACTGAAAGTCGCGCCGTATAAGGAGGTCTAGGAGCTAGCTCTCAACAGAGAGCGGTGGAAGACGCTGCACCGACAAGAGCATAGCTCTTAAATAGTAGAAGAAGAATATTACCTTAATTAGTAATATTCAGAAAAATATAATTACCTATAATAAACGTAAAAACATAGGAATTACCTTTCTGCCTTTTCCACACTTGTTCACTGTACTCTAAGACTGTATCTTGCAGAGATTTGCAGAGACCCGCGTTAGTCAAATATGTTAACATACTGTCTACGTTGTAGTCATAGTAGAAAAGTTCGCGGTACTTGGTATACACGTAATTTATCGCCGAAGCCGAAATCCACAAGTGCAGTAAATAAAGAAGAAAGGTGACGAATACTTTGTAGTATACTGCATGGAGGGTTAACGGCATTATCTAAAAATATCAAACCAGGTAGGTATATTACACTATGCTAGGTTTTATTACATTTAATTTACAGCAAAAAAAATGTGTAATAATAAATTCCTTTTTTAAATGTTTACCGCCATAATTAATTATCAGACAGAAATGTGTTGCTGGTTATGAGTTTGTGGCGCATGCGCCGCTTCTTATTCCCAGCTATAATTCGAACACTAGAAGATACTGGAAAGCTGACGATTTGGGGCTGTTTGATGTAAAAATGACGTTCATAGTAGTCTACTTATCTTTAATACATTATTTTGACTATGTAATGTTTCGACGTACTTACGTCTAAGTAAAATTTGAAATCATGTAGGCATTTACATAAGCGTATATTTCACTAAGTTTGAGTAAACGTTATTACCCGTGTATGATGGATTTTTCAGATTGACTAAAATTTTATGTGACTGTAAAATTCCGTTATTCAAAGAATAAAAACTCTAGATGTCAACTTTTTGGTGCCCAAGATACAGGCCTAGCCTAGTTTGGGACCATTGGAAACTCTTAAATATTGTAAAGTTTTATTTGGGAAAAAATAAAATAAAATAAAATTTAATTAATAATTAATTAAATTAAATAAAATTTAATATTATTATTAGCAATTACAAAATTGTACGGAATTTGTATGAAATCACTCAATAGAAACTTACTGAGTTGGTGATTAGATTAGATTAAACTACAAAAGGGGTGATGTTGCTGAAATTAGCAGATTTCAAACAAGGGAAAGTTATAAACTTATATCAATATATTAGAAGTATTTATAACAAACATTGTCATAGAAATTACGCACGAACATAGCCCAACTCATAAAACTTACGAACTTGCACAGGTTCGAAACCTACCACAGGTTATTTAAATTACTCTTCCACAAAAATTACTTTAAAAATGCTTAATACAATTAAAAATACTTACTGCATCAATACTAGTACGTGTATGAATAAATAATATGTATGTCATTGCTACCACATAATCATGTGGCCAATAGTTTGGTACCACAAAAGATGGATTTAATCCTCCAAACCCATCAGGAAGATTACGCGTCACCCGGGCACAGCCTGGTAACAAATATTTTATCATCATCATCATCAACCCATATACTGTCCCACTGCTGGGCACGTGTCTCCTCTCAGATTGAGAGGGATTAGGCTATAGTCCACCACGCTGACCTAGTGCGGGTTAGCAGACTTCACACACCGTCGAGAAAATCTGTAAGGCATGCAGGTTTCCTCACGATGTTTTCCTTCACCGTTTAAGCGAGTGATAATTAATTATTAATACGCACACGAATTCAAAAAGGCCTTAGATTCGAACTCAAGACTTTGTCTTAGCAGTCCAATGGTCATATCACTAGGCTATCACAGCTTATTATATTATGCTTGTTATACAAATATTTAATCATCATCATCATCATCAGCCTATACTAGTCCACTGCTGGACGTAGGCCTCCCCTAATGTGCGCCATTTCACCCTGTCCTCGGCTTTTCGCATCCAGCTTCTACCAAATATTTAATGTGACTATTATTTACAAACTTAAGCGACATTAGCCTTAAGGTCAGTTACTGACTTAAAGCTAATCAGCGTTGCCCAGTTCTCTGAAGCAGAAAGAGCCGAGAGAGCTTATGGAGAGTGTGGCCAGCAACTTTATACACTTATCCCACCTTCCACTGTCCTTCATCGGACTACCAGACGCCGGGAGGGCTGTCACCCACATGTGGTCGAATTTCCATCACTACCCACGAAGCAGTATGCTGCGTCTTTTCTTGTTTGCACTGCAAAGGAGTGGAATGTTCTCCGTGCGTCTGCATCCCCGACTCATATAACCTTCGGGTCTTTGAAAAGTGATAGTGAACAGGCAGGCATTATCTAATATTTACTTACTTTTACCCGAATCGATCCAAAATCCCTCCAGCCTTTTCCTATACCACAA
The DNA here is from genome assembly GCA_964056405.1 of Acronicta alni. Lineage (NCBI taxonomy): Eukaryota > Metazoa > Arthropoda > Insecta > Lepidoptera > Noctuidae > Acronicta > Acronicta alni. The sequence goes on along the minus strand of OZ043927.1, from coordinate 4,757,474 downwards.
TTAATACTATTTTTAAGATAACTCACCCCCCAATCTTTCATCAGGATGTGACCATTGAGAAAAATCAATAGTTAGGTTTAAATGACGCATCTCTATAACATCGATAGGAAATTTATCATCTGTAACAAAATAAAGGCTCAATAACCACCACAATAAAGACCACTAACCCCTCATAGGGGTTAGTGGTCTTTTGTTTCTCAATCCTATGGTAGCTTCCATTATTTATAAACAATTTAGACCAAAGAAAGTGGTCAACTGTACCTACTTGAACAACGTGTTCAAATCTACTAAAAAAGAAACAGCGGCGCAGTGAGAAGCATTAAATCCTGTTAGCAGCAGTGCCAGGGAACTTTTGCTTTCCAGCTGTTATTATTAGCATGAGAAAAAGAGTGGGTCCATGGCAAGCGATAATCTACTTTTCTGTGACAAGGAGGAAAGATGATGATAAAAAGAGGCCATAATATTTAAAATGATTGTCCGGTGCACCCCGTATTCTCAATCATCTTTTTCATTTCTCATACTCGGAAAATAGTGTTTATTTGATCCAAGTACCGGGTGGAAGATGCTACTTCCCACTTTTCACCTTTGGGCGGGAAAGACTCATAGTAATTGCTTCCCTCCATAGGATGGGAATAAATTTTAAAAATAGAACTAAATTTGGTTAGGCAGTCAGCTGTAAAAAATCTAACATTATTTGTATAAATATTTACAAAAATCGACTATTTTTTACTTTCCTTATATTCGAAATGAAAACTAGAGTGTTTAACACGGGTGAAAGACATCAATTCCAACTCGGACTAAAGCCTAAATACCTCGTATCAGAATTGATTCCTTTCGACCCTCGTGTAACAATCTACAATTTTGTATTGCGCAAAATCCTCATGAATCATCTGCTACCGGGGGAAGCCACGGTGTGACTCCTACCAATTAAAAACCATAATTGCCTTCTCTGGACCTATATTATCAAGCCATATACTGTCCCACTGCTGGACATAGGTCTCCTCTCAGATAGAGAGGGATTAGGCTATAGTCCACCACCCTAGCCTAGTGCAGCTCGGCAGATTTCACAAACGGTTTAGAAAAATCTCTAAGGTATGCAGGTTTCCTCACGATGTTTTCCTTCACCGTTTAAGCGAGTAATTAATTAAAATACGCACATGAATTCTAAAAGCCAGAGGTGCGAGGCTTGAATTCGAACACGAGACCTTTGACGCGGCAGTGAAATGGTGAAATATCACTAGGCTATCACTGCTTACTGGCCCTATAGTCATGGCCATAGATCATGACAATACTCGCTATCCACCTGCTATCTACTTATTTCCTTTACGTAATAATGCGGCTATGGAGCTCATGCAATACAATAGAAGAAAACATTGTAAAGCTACTACAAATACCTACTTATGTATATAAAGAAAACCTACCTCTACATGCAAAGAAAATCCATCCACACGTGAAAATATGTAGCATTAATGTAACAATGCCAAATTTTAGGATAGTAGGCGTCATTCTACTCTGAAATTGGGATTATTTTATTTTATTTTTATTTCTACAGGATAACAACAATTGCTTAATTAATAATGCATACTATCTTTTTGTATTTTTTTGGCATTTTCCATGCTAAGATTTCAAAGTTATTTAATGAAGGAATGTAAAGGCAAAATTCGTCATAGCGGGTGGGACTCGCGGTGGCTTAGCGGTCATAGCGTCTGGTGTACCTAATCAGAAGACGCAGGTTCGAATCCTGCCCGCGGTCGAATTTTTCCTTCGCTAAATAACTAATACTGCATACCTAATGCAACCAGTCTCTAGTAGTAGTAAGCGCGACTGGTACACTAAGAGGTCCTGAGTTCGATTACCGGGTCGAGTAGCGTTATTGGTATTTTCTGTGCATTTCTTTGTAGCAGCTCGGAGTTCCGATTTATGCCCGGTTAAATGACAACAGGCTCGGCTTATTACATGGGACCTAAACATACTGGCGAACTGTGGAAACCTAACCCTTCAGGGAATATAGGCATGATGGTATAATTATGTATATATTAGTTTCCTTGTCTTTTAAAACATGGCTTTTATAGTACGGAAAATGTTCATACTTTCGCGCAACGTCAATGTGATTGTTCTTGCCCCACATATTTATAATAAAATCCTAAGAATTCATAAGGACTGTAAAAAGTGCACAAATTATCAATTTAAGGCCTTATTGGTAAAATGGCTAAAAGAATATAACTATGACGATATAGAAAACATTATAAATAGTTAACGGCTCATACATACGCACACCCAATAAAAATCACACACACACACACACACGAATTAAGAATTAAGATTTAGTTTGTAATCATTGTCTTTTATGAGATAATTATAGTATATTTTGAAAGGCGAAGACACTGGTCCCTGAAATACAGTTTGCACTAGTTTAGGGACCAGAGGTTTCATATGTATTGTACCCATTTATGTCAATAAAGAATTTATTATTATTATTATACATTGTCCGCTACGTAAAAATCGCATCAATCACTTGCCCTATATAGTCATGGCCATGGGATCCGTGCAATGACCACGACCATGACAACCTGTGGTACCAAAAGCTGTGGCTGAGCCCCTTCAATCGACGACGCCATGCCTGGCATTCTAATCGAAGAAACGCGTTATTATTAGTTTGGATGTTTGTTTATTTGTTACACGTATCACGGAAAAACGGCTGAACGGATTTGAACGAAATTTGTTACAAATTTGTTAGTATGTGACCAAGTATAACATACATATAGACTACTTTTTATCCTAGAAAATTGAAATTTTATATGTCTAAATTGAATACTCTATCAAAAAAATACCGAGAAAAGATCCATAATACACAAAATGTTAGTTATTCATCCAAATTTATTTTATTTCCTTCGTTTCTGAAGGAGCATACCTCCTTTAGAAACGATACACTTACGCCATCGAATAATCGTATCATCAAAACATTTTAAACGATAATCCCGTGAAATCAATCCAGCAGAAATTGTGTAACTATGTCTACGCGTACAAAGTCGCGGATAAACGGTAGTTGTAATAATTATTATTTAAATTCTACACTAAAACTATGAAAACTTTAATCACCCATACCTGAAAGCTCCTACAAAAATTATATTCATAATCTTTGAAATATTTGAGTCTTAATAATCTTGCAAGTTGATATTCCCAATCGTTAGTTATTAACGTGACCAGTGGTAAAAGAATAGATATGAGATCTAAATAAAAATTCCAATCTTTAAATTTTTTTACACCTTGGCGGTGATACACGCATTTTTTTCGTTCTACAATAAGATCAATCTGCAAATAAAAATAGTAATTATAAATGTAGTGATACCTACTTAGTTTTTTTTTATTACGAATTTTGACAATAATAGCCTAAGTACCAGATTGAATCGTTTTCATCATCAACCCATATACTGTGCAACTATTCCTCGCGGAGCACTGGCAGCCTTGCTCACCGCAAGGAACACAACACAGCTACATTTATATTTATCAAAACCTTTATGTTTCTTATTGTATCAAAATCTTACACAAAGGGAAAATAATATAAAAAAATTACTAACTGTGTAAAATTCAGCTATCATGTTGATTAAAGTGAAAACATCGGTGACAAAAAGAACGCAGTCGAATCTAAACCATAATCTGGATTTTGCAGGTAGAATGGTTTTCAAGCAGACCAGGCTGGATGAAATGTACGGGCTAACAAACCAAATCAGGTAAAGCCAACGGGCGTACCACGAGCCATGTCGGGCTTCGTAAGGGTAGCTCTTTCCCTGGGTAAGAAAAAATATATTATCTATTATCTTCTATATATAAAAATGAATCCCGTGTGAATGTTTCCCTTGGTCATCGCATCACGCGTGAACGGATGGAACAATTTCGCTAATTCTTTTTTTGTTGTGTTCATTATTGTCAGAGAAAGGTTCACATGAAAGAAAAAATTAAGAAAGTTGAGCGAAACATTAGAAAATTTAACAAAATATAAGAAAACTACAATAGGGTGTGATACAACAACAAGTGCAATCGGCTTTCAGAAACCCGGGTTCCATTTTGGAAAATAACGACAATATTAGTTTTACATAACTGTCACTGTTCTTTGACATAACTGTCAGTTGTTGTCGATTGACAATATAAATTAAAATACCGTACTACTACTGGGCGGGGTGCCTACATCAAGCGAATAAACTCTTTGTATGTTCTTTTATAGTACTATAATGTACACCCGTGCAAGGCCGGGACGGGCCGCTATTTTCTTATAAAAATACTATCTACTATTTACATTTTTAAATATTTTATAAAATATTTTAAAAATGAAAAATATAAGAAAATAGATTAATAAAGGAAAAAATAAATATAACGCGATAAAATCCGTAAAAATAGTTTTATTTCCATTAATCACATGTATTAGATAATTTTGGAAGACTCCAAAATGATGGGTGTATAGCATGATAGCGTTTAGCGTTTCATTGGAAGTAGTCACTTTGAACGTCGCCATTATAATTATGCAAACGTGTCAATTTTTTGTTGTTTTGTACATGCATAATATTACTTAGTTCATTCATGCCAAAAATTCTTAAGATAAGATTATTTCTTAAGATTTTTAAACAGAGGCTACATTATCAATGGGTACCTAATATGATTTTTCCAAGTGGGCGTGGATGGACTAGATATTTAAATTATGTAGGATACATTTATTTATTATTCGACCACGGTGTGTTTTACAGTTTATTTAACGCACACCTGTTTTAGTGAACTCACATTTTCTTCCCTTAGTAAATATTGTTCCTAGTTAATAGTTAATATTATTGATGCAAATAGGTAATAAATAAAGGCTTGAAGAGGGAAGAATTAGTAACTGTTGTTTGTACTTACTGGTAGCAATATAGTTTTACGTCCACGAAGAATATATTGGACGGTGTCGTACGGATTCTCTACAAAGATTTTTTTGCTTGCCATAAAGTCGTTTCTACTTTGCCTATTGGATGCAATGGTCTCTCTTATCTAAAGAAAAATGAGAAAACCTTACTTTGAGAAAAACGTACCAATCTAATATGTAAATCATTATCATCGTTAACCCATATACTGTTTTACTGCTGGGCACGGGTCTCCTCTCAGATTGAGGGGGATTAAGCTATAGTCCACTACGCTGGCCTAGTGCGGGTTGACAAACTTCACACACCGTCGAGAAAAAAGGTTTCACGATGTTTTCCTTCACCGTTTAAGCGTGATCATTAATTATTAAATATATTACATAATAAATGGGGTTTGTTTTTAATTTCGATGAAGTGTTTGGGAACATAGATAACACAATACATTAATATTATTCTTAAAGAAGACGGATCACAATCCTTACAAAATTACCTCACATCCTATAACAAAGTGACGTATCTCAAAAAAAAAGAAAAATGTATAAAAAATATGGCATCAAATTTTAGAATCCAAGTAAGGGATCCAGTACCAATTACTTAAACAAAGGTATCAAATAGTAGCAAATAGGTCATTTTGGCCAGTCATTCTGATGATCATAAATAAATGGATATTGGTACCTCATTAGTGATGATACTTTGAAATATTGGCACTTTAATAGTCAGCAAATCTACGTGATCCTCACTTATAGCTGACACATTAACCGGGCGCAGTTTAGTACCTTGCAGTTGACCAAATATATCACCCTGTACAACAAAAACATTGGAAAAACATCCTTGAATCGTTTCAAAATTAATATAAACATACTTATGCCTAAATAATAAAAAAAAACACAATCTAACCTACTAAGTTTAATCAACGGTACAATCCGGTTAAAGCTAGGTGTAAGTTGTAACGTATAACTACCTATGAAGGTCTGCACCTAGCTGTAGCCGGCCAAATCTAGATGTAACCGCACTTCACCTTCTAAGAGCGTCATAGACGGCGAAGATACTTTAATATTTTATGTTAATATGCCTGGATATAAAATATTATAGTGTCCTAAGGTATCACACACGGTTAAGTTACTATAATTTTAGGATTTAAAGTATGAAATTGCTAATTTGTACTGAAAAATTGAAATTCGTTTTTTTTTTTAATTTAACATATTTATATAATCAAAATAATAACCATTATTATCTATACATCGCTGCCATCTAATAGGAAGACTGTGTGAAAGCATTTTGTACTGCCTCCTGGGAAGAAAACTTTTTATCACGTAGAAAATTGTCCAAACCACGAAAAGAATGGTAGTCCGTTGGAGCAAGGTCTGGCGAATACGGAGGGTGACGAATGAATTTTTTTTTATCCATCTTTCTTGTCTAAGCTGAATAAAAAAAACAACTGAAAGTCGATAATCGAATGTTTCACATTTTTTAAAAGAAGAACTTCATAGGTATTATGTGAAAAAAAATTCACTCGAAAATCTCAAAGGATGAAGGTTCTATGCTTTGATTATATACTTGTCTAGATGCCACATTGACCCTTACAGAACGGCCCAAATAAAGTCTACTAAAATTACTAGACTCTCTTCTCAAATTACGTCAGTGTCATTTGGATCACTTCAGGATAACGAGTTCTCGAAAAATAATTAATTATGTCGGTATGTGCCGTCAAATTGTGTCGCAATCATGTGGGAAAACCGTATAATAACACTAAGATCACATTTCATCGGTAAGTTTTGTTATTTAACCTCTATTATTTTAAGAAAACATGATTTTTCAATTCGTTAATTTGTAGGTTCGCCAGATTAGCTGGTGTTGTCAATTTATTACAAGGGAGATTTGGCGAAACTATGGGAAAAAAATGCAAATATCAGATCATTTTTCGATCAGGAGAAAATGTTATTATTTTAAAAATTACCTATATATACATATATGTATATATATAAGTAATTTATTTTATCAGTAAATTATAACTTGCCTTCACAAAATAAATGAAACCAATGAAGTGATTCACTTAATAGTATTTTTGTTAGTTCTTTCTAATATTTTGGGTTTCAGATTTCATAAGACTGGAGAGACATTATACAGCGGACACAAAATTAAATTTAAAAAAAGTTATTCCGAAAACAAACACAAAGAGATGGTATTTTTTGTTTTTACTAAAATAAATAAAACACTAATCTACAAAATAATTACTTTATTCAACCTATTTTGTTTAACTGTCACCCCATTAAATAATGCAGAAAAGGTAAGTTAATAATCTGGAGGAGGCATCCTTAAACACGCACACCTTGACAGTTTGACTACAATAAGTACACAAGCGGTACTCACACATATCACGCAATTTGGGACAGTTTTCACGTGTCGTTTGTTTGCATTGCTCCATCTAGACAAGTATAATATAATCAAAGGTTCTATGTCAATTCGAAGTACATACTTATTACAATAAAACGGCAATTTCATACTTTAACCCCTAGTATATCCGTTCGAATCATTCTCTCATTATTAGTTAATATACGACTAACATGTTGAGATATATTTTGCATCTTAACATAAAATTATTGTATCGCTCGGTATCTTAACATAAAATTTCCATATCGCTGGATAGTAGATACTGTAATATGAAAATATATAGTATCTTAGCCGTTTGTGATAGTTCATACAAATCTATAGTGAGCAATATTTTATCTTAACATAAAATATTACAGTATCTTCGCCGTGTGTGACGCCCTTTAGCCGTAACATATATATAAATATAAAGTCTTCCACCTCTCACACCTTTGTGAGAACAATGATCTTTTTGCCGCCTTTGCTGATTTTCACTTTTCCACGATGCACTACAAACACATCGTCTGAAATGTCCATTTCCCTGAAAACCTCATGTTCAGGCAATAAGTATATACAATCACTAGCAGCAGCCAATTGTTTAGATATCGATTCTCCTCCGCCCAGTATCCCATCCAGGAGGGTATATGTCCTAAAAAAAGCATTATTTATATTAATCTGATTCAGCACGAAGTAAAACCCACACACTGAGGGTAATTATACTGTACTTTTATAAAAATATAATTATATATTTTGAAAAGAGGTTTTGGGAACACTTGGAATTGGACTCATTTGTTTTTTTTAATGTGTGCGTGTGTGTCTAAAAAGTTTTTGGGGAAAGAAAAATTGGAAAGTTGCCCGGAAAATTGGATAATTCGGTAAAAAAACGTGTTTCTTTTTATATGGAACTTTTGTATAGTTTATTAAAATTTTAACAAGACAACGTCTGTTGGGCGTCTAGTATGGAATTAATACAATTCTTTCTTTTTGTATTTTTTTTGGCATTTTCCATGCTAAGATTTTAAAGTTATTTAGCGAAGGAAAAATTCGACCGCAGGCAGGATTCGAACCTGCGTCTTCTGGTTAGTCTTCTTCTAGAACTTTGCCACTTCCATAGCGTCGTCAGTAGCTGCGCAGAGATCGCTTTGATTGCAAGAAGAACAGAGGCGGCTTTACCTACGAGTATAGCGCAGTGTGCGTTGCACACGACCGCAGCGGTACTATGGGGCGAGAATTATTCGCCGCGAGCACCGCGCGGTCCGCCGCGAAATTCTAAATACAGTCAACAGCACATCATGGCATCCAAAACTGTCAAATTTCATCAATCGGTTCTCAATAATGTCCAAACAGTAGAGTATTAAGGAGAAGGCACATTTATAACACACGATGACACCCCACGCGTGTTTATTGACCGATTGTTGAAATCTAGGAACACAGCATATAATCTGACGAATGGACGAACTTACATTTGCGTACCACGTGGCGTGGTGTGTTACAAGTCTGTTCCTACCTTTACCCATTGGTGAAATTTGACAGTTTGATTTTGACCGCACGCTTACTAGAGGGCATTAGGGTAATGATTGCACATGGGCGCTACATAGGCTAGAGACGACTCTGAAGACGAATACAATGCAATTAGTATTATTTTAGTAAAAAAATGTTACGTACTTCTTATAGAAATAGTAATTCAAGTCATGTCGAAACAACACACCAATTCGTTCATCTGAGAGTAATTCTTGCACATTTATACCCTTTGTTCTGTAAGCAAAAAAACTTATTATTAAATTCGCTATGGCAAAATTCGAGAAGTCGAAGAACTAAAGTTGCCTACATAGCTCTAAGTATTAGTTAGCTGAATTGGCAATGGACCGGTCACATCTCTCGAAGAACTGACAGATAGAGCAAAGGAATTTTCGAGTGGAGACCGCATTTAGGCTATCTACGTCCTAAGCCCAACGATCGCCGTCCAGGTTGACTGACGACTTGCGGAAGGCAGCTGGGAGTGACTTTAAGTAAGGAAAACCGAAGATTGGGGTGTGGCTTTTTCTAGCTTGGCTAGGGGTGCTAACGCGTTGAGGCGCTTAGGACCAATAGACTAACGGTTATAATGAATAATAACGTTTTACAAAAAGTTAATCAGCCTGTATGTGCTCAAAATAGATATAAAATGTCTTGCTAGGTCATTTTTGTTGCTCTGTTTATGAAAACATTAATTGTCCCAGAAATGGGACTATTAATGTTTTTTTATACTTTTTATATACTTTATTTGAAAACAAGATTACAAAGATATTACAGGGTAACTTGTAAAACACCAATAACCTTATAGGACTATATTAGTGACATCACAAACAACAACTATAATTCTATAATTAATTCTATAATTATCTTTATTGCATTCATGTTGTAACAAGTTGTTTAAACATATTTAGGAATCAAACATGAACCCTGTTAGGGCACAGCAACATCTTAGGAACTAATTATTGGAATCTAAGCATAGCAGAAATGTCACAAGAAATATTATTAATTTTAAATATAATTTAAAATACAAATAGTGGTGCATAACATTCGAATATCTTTAAGTAAATCTTATTAAACATCATTGAGAATTCTAATTAAATGTCAATATCATTATTTATATTTTTCAAATGAATATATTTATTACAAGCATCTAAATTATTTATTTTTATAATTATTTATTTATCATTTAAAAAGTCTTTTATATTATAATAGCCTTTCAAAAGTAAGTATTTCTGTAGTTCAATTTTAAATTTTTTATCACATTCTATGTTCTTTAATTTATCTGACAGTTTATTATATATTTTGATACACATAACTAGAGGCCCTGAGTGAAAGATAGTAAGTTTGGAGCTTGGTAGGTCCAGTTTGTTTCTATATCTTAAGTTGCGCTCTTGTGGGCGTTGGTCTTTTTTTAGTGGAAAAAGGGCGAAATTCTTTCTAACAAATTTACTGATTTCCAAAATGTAAATACTAGTAAGAGTTAGAATGTTAAGTTTAATAAAGAATGGTTTACAGCTTTCCATAGGATCTACATTTGCAAGAATTCTAACACATTTCTTCTGTAAAATAAAAGTTCTTTCTATTTCCACACTATTTCCCCAAAGTACAATACCATAACTTAGCCATGAGTACGCGTACGCATAATAGGCTGACATAGCTGTTCTTAAGTCAGTTGCTCTTTTTAATTCACTAAGGGCATAAGTGAATCTGGCCAGCTTACTGCATACGCTTTGGATGTGAGCCTTCCAATTAATGTGAGTATCCACAGTCAGACCTAGCAGTTTAAACTCTTCAACACATTGGAGCTTAATATTGCTGTATGAATAGTTAATTTCTAACTCACGCTTTTGGTATGGCCTATATTGCATTAGCTTAGTCTTGGTAAAATTAATTTCTAAATTATGATCGTTAAGCCAACATACAATTTTGGTGAGTTTGTCATCTAAGATAGAGTTTAAATTTGTATTATTTTCACAAGGAAACACCACTGAGATATCGTCTGCAAACAAAATACTTCGACCATCAATTTCTTTCGGCAGATCGTTGATATAAGTTAAAAACAAGATACATCCTAGCACACTACCCTGCGGTATTGACATGTTAACATCGGCTATTTGAGATCTAACTTGGGTAATTGTACTAGATTGACGATTGTGGTATTCTATTTCTACGAACTGTTTGCGATTATTTAAGTACGAACAAAACCAATCATGCGCAATGCCTCTAATTCCTATTTCGTATAACTTGTTGAGTAATATTTTATATGAGACCCGGTCATATGCTTTACTCATATCCAGTAATATCCCCACTGCGTATTTTTTAGTATTTAGTATATTTAAAGCTTCCTGTATATAATTAAAGACTGCTAATGTAGTCGACTTATTTTTCCGAAAACCATTTTGGCTATTATCGAATTTTTTATATTTTTCGCAGTAGCAATTTAATCGTTTTGCCATTGCCGACTCTAATATTTTTGAGAAGGTGGGTAAAAGAGATATGGGACGATAGTTTCCTGGATCACTTTGATCGCCTTTTTTATATATGGGTTTTATGATGGATATTTTTAATAGGTCGGGAACAATGCCTTCTTCAAAAGATTGATTTATCATGAACGTTAGGGGCATTGCTAACTCATCTACACACTGCTTAATAAGTATTGGTGGTAGTTCATCATGTCCGAAACTTTGTTTATTTTTTAAATTTTTAATAATATATTTAACTTCATTAGAGTCAACCGGTCGCAGATATATAGAGTTTTCGCTAGGAATCATGACACGGCGGCCAGACTTGTTTGTGTCACCAGACATCGTATCTGAATTCCCCACCGAGATGAAATAGTCATTAAATAGATATGCAATGGAATTTGGCTCCTCTGTTAAAGTATTGTTGATACTAAGTTGGATATTTTTCCTCGATTTTTTAGTTAATTTATTTGTACGGTCTTTAATGATATGCCACATTGTTTTTGTTTTATTACTGGTTTTTTTCATTTTATATATATAATTTAATTTTTTGGACTGCGTGACCGTTTTTTTAAGTATTTTTTCATATTGTTTGTAATATTTTTGTAATATCGGGTTGTTAAATTTTGTGATTATTACTTTTAGTTGGCGTTTGTGCCTACATGCAATTTTTAAACCTTTCGTTAACCAGGATTTTTGTAATTGATTTTTAATGAGAATATTTTGTAGAGTGTTGTGAAATGATATATAATTCTCATTTATATTTTTAGTTGTTTTGATAATTTGATTCCAGTCCAATTTACTCAGTTCCGCTTTGAAGCGTAGTATGTTACTACTTATTGTTTTAAGTTTTTTTTAAACAATTTTACTCAAAAATACACAAAGTTCTTATTGTACTAACTGAATTTTGCATCACTGTGTTTTGCAATACTGCTACCGCGTTAAGTTGTTAATTTGCTCGAATTCAAATTCTGAGTACTGAGTTCCAAATGCCGATATCCGGCGTCGGACAAGTCTCAGTCAAGTGAGAGACTGGATATGTAACTCAAGTGGAGTTGAGCGGGACGCATGCTTAGATACGGTGATGGTGGAGCTGCAATATACCTTATTGGAGACCAACGAAGGGCAGAAGGAGTGTGGCGGTAGTTAGATGGGCCGTTGCCATCAGAATATTAATTGGTTAAACATGGATAATGAGGGCAGTGATAGCCTAGTACGACCTGCATACCTAGAGATTTTTCTCAACGGTCTGTGAAGTCTGCCAACCCGCACTAGGCCAGCGTGGTGGACTATAGCCTAATCCCTCTCAATATGAGAGGAGACCCGTACCCAGCAGTGGGACAGTATATGGGTTAATGATGAAACATGGATAAGATTGGCACAGGATTGGAAAGTGACATAGGCAAAGAGAGGCTTATACTCAGCAGTGGAGAGATTCCGGCTGCGGATGATAATGACGATGAAAGATTTTTTAAAGAAAGTAAAATCTGATAAATTATTAAGTCCTAAAACAACAAGTTGTAATATTAGTACCTAATATAGTCCTGCGAGGTTTTTTACAAGTAACCCTGTGTACCATATTGCTGAATAGTACAGTATTTATATAACATATAGTATACCTGAGCCAGTTATATGTAAAATGACACTTGACATTTTCAATAATATGTTTTTCCACTCTTTCAGATTTAAGGAATTTCTCTAATTGGTGGACACCATATTGAAACACAGTGTTTCCACGACTGTTCAGTACCAAAAGTGTTAAAGTGTAACACGATATAAACCTAAAAACGAGATTCTTATTGAAAAAAATCTTTTTTTTATTAACACATCCCTTCACGCACAGGCGTGCTGGGATATACATTAGCCTATTAGCCCCGAAGGAATACGCTAATATACACCCACAGTAAAATTGGTCTATACGTTTGAGGACGGTTTATACAGGAAGTTTTTTTGTATCACTTTCCAAATTTTATTATTAAGATCTTTATTGAAAACAACAAAATACGTGGTTTTTCTTTTAGTATCACTCAGTAAAATATTGAGATAATAGCATCACAAGTTGTTCAAAAAGAGTCGCGTTTGTGAACATAATGCGCACGTCGACCAGTGACGTCAATGGCCGCCCGACTAGCGCGCCTGGCCACGCCCCCAATAATTGATAACATCACTTCACAGCATTGAGATGACAGGAAGCAGAGGTAAATAAATCTTTAGCTTCATGCATTCATGATTATTGATTATTTGAGTGAGTTACCTTTGAGATAATTAAGATAATTTTACCCGTCTCAATCCGTTATCAATAATCGATAATCAACATCACTAATCAAAACATAAGTTGCAAACTTCCCTTCATACTTTCACGGGCTACGGGGATGTTTCGGACCCTTTGCAGCGTCCATGGTCACGGGTAGACTCACGGGACGTTGTAAAGGGTCCAAAATGTCGGGATTAATAATATCAATATATCGCGATAAAATCCGTAAAAAGTAGTTTTATTTCAATGTTTAATATTCGCGTAAGTGTCAATAATCAATAAACTGTAGATAGTTTAATAAAAAGAGATTTAAATAATTACCAAAATAAAAGTCCAAGTGCGAAAAGAACGGATCCCACGCCTAAATTACTACGGTCGACCAGAAATCGACCGAAATTCATCCCCAACAATCCACTTTCCGCAAAATTTAAACTTTCAGCGAAAATCTAAAATGAGAGACCGATTTAATACAAAGTCAATACATAATTACATTATTACACAAGAAAATTTGTACAAACCAACCTTTGATGATCACAATAATCGCACACACGGTTATACATATCTACATAGGTTATAACCAGAATAAGCTAAGCTCGCATTGTATAGGTTATTCGTACACTTACAGGTCAGCTGATACTGGACTGCATGGCATGTTCTGTAATCATGTGGGTGTGAATCATATTGTGATACATCAATAGTGACCATTTTAGTCCTACGGAGCAATGCTCAAATCGTTCTCACGGTTCTTCGCTATGACCTGCGTCACGGTGTGCGAACTACCTTACCTACATACCAAGACATATCCAACTATACAGGCTGATGAAACACAGGATGTTATGAAACACTTTTAATATCTAAACAAGGACGTAACGGACCTTATCGAAAAAAAAATCAGACCAATATTAATTGATTTCTAACTTAATGTGATTAAATTCCCAAATCATGGACACACCGCGGACGAAGGTGGTGCGCCACATGTGTCGCGCACCGTTGTCAACATAAACAGAACAGAATTAATTATGGTAGGTAAGTACCTACCATTGGTACTTATGTACCAGTGATGGAGCATTCAACGTAATAATGAGATAACAGGCTAAGTTTCATAACGATGCATATTCCATTTTTCCTACATACGTTTATCACATTTAAGATTACCTTGTACAAATTGACGGCACCTGTGACCTATCAAATTATCGTTGGCCATTGCATACGCCCGAAGTCCCGAACCATGGGCGACTGCCGCCGCCATATCACGTACTCTACCGCGTAGTCGACAAATGTATCCACACTTAAGTTATTTGAAGGATATATTGGTCAAAAATTAAGTACTTACTTTTATAAAGTAAGTATTATAACAGAATCGAATACAGAATAGCCTCCATTAGTAGTTAATGAAAGTGTCTCATTAATCAGCGTCACAAGTGATTTTTGTAGAGCAACTTTATAGCTTGTTGCTGGACATATTGTCGTTAATTATTTTCATTTAATGATAAATAAAATTACTTGAACGAATGAAATCAAGGTATTCTCTAAAGGATTGGGAAAGGCCGTACTCTTACTAATGTAGGTACTTCTACAGTTCGTCAGTATGTTTAGGTCCCATGTAATAGGGGGGAACCAATTCTAAACGTCATAATTAGTTATTCTAACATTCATATCTTACAGTCAGTTTAAAAAAGGGGCTTTATATTAAACCTAACCTGAAATACTTCTTCGTTCAAAATAATAACCAATGTAAACCATATTGTGAAAGGAGGGGCTTGTGGCTTAGTAATAACTAAGCTGATCAACCGATCTGCAAGGTTAAGCTGCGCTAGCCGCGGTTAGTCCGTGGATAGTCTAGTGGTCTTTAGCGCGACTCCTACGTTCGATCCTCAGATCAAGTAAACTATTATTGGGTTTTTCTATGAAATTCTCAGTAGCAACTCTGAGTTTGGATTTGTCCCGGTTAATACGTCGCCTCCTATTACATGGGACCTAATTATATCGGTGAACTGTTGGTATACACGAATACACTTCTGCCTAACCCTTAGGGGATGCAGACGTGATAATGGTATGCCTAAACTAAAATAAATGAATCCCACGTACCAAATGCAGTTGATCCTTATCTAACACAAAAGGTAATCTGAATATTTCTGGCATCCAGCATTGGTTCCTGAGTTCTATACCAATTAATACCTTTTTCTCATTAAATTTGAAGTTCACACAGTTTATCATCAAGTAGTGGCTAGCTCCCATCACAATTAGAACGTTGACAATCTGCCATTTTAATATCTAAAAAAAAAAAACAAAAATATCAACAAAAAAGGAAATAGGTTTGCTTCGTTTGTGCCCATGCTGAGTAGTCAATTGAAGTTCTAGGAAGGGTAATCTTCTTTTTCTAAATATTTAAACATTAAGGACTCATGCGGGCGGATGGCGGATTGGATCGGATGGCCGCTGGGGAAATAAAGTCTTGGAGTGGCGAACACGCATAGGAAAGCGCAGCGTAGGACGGCCCCTAACTAGGTGGACGACCTTGTGAGGTTCGCAAGGAGTCGGTGGATGCGGTTTGCGCAAGACCGATTTTTGTGGCGATCATTAGGGGAGGCCTATGTTCAGCAGTGGACGTCCGTGGCTGATAGATAGATAAATAGAAGGCGTCAAACACACGAGCGGCGCTTTGCCGTTGACACTCACTGGTCGGCTCGTCAGCTGTTGCTGACATTCGGCAGTACCTCTCAACACCTTAACGGCTGCAGTTAGCTCTCTGGACGGTAAAGTGTCGCTTGTGTATTTAAGGCTTTATGATAAGTCCCCTTAGAAACGAAGTCAACTCACAAAACGTCTGTCAACTATAAATTGGAGCTCAGCTCCAACATACCTACCTCATCAGTACATTATGGTATTGGTGCAGTATATCATCATCAACCCATATACAGTCACACTGCTGGGCACGGGTCTTCTCTCACAGAATGAGAGGGATTAGGCTATAGTCATGTCACCACGCTGGCCTAGAGCGGGTTGGCAGACTTCATACGCCGTCGAGAAAATCTCTAAGGCATGCAGGTTTCCTCACGATGTTTTCTTTCGCCGTTGCGCGAGTGATAATTTATTGTTAATACGCACAGGTGGAGGTGAGTGCTTTGGGTTCGAACTCGAGACCTTCGACTTGGCAGTCCAATGGTCATACCACTAGGCTATCACTATAAATGATTCATGTACGATTTGTTTGGTTGAATGGTGTTCAAAGTGGTCAGGAAAGCGGCAAGAGGTGAGAGACACTAATTGTTTTCTTCTCGCGTGATCTTGAAACCTCAGCTGTTATTTGCCTAGTGATTTCATTGGCTACATTACTTGAATGGTTTCCGCCATTATCAATATTTATTTGGCAATGCGGTCGGAACAGATCAGAAGAACTTCATACTCTGATGAGTTTACACCACATCATAACTATTATACCTACTACTCATTTAAAATGTTCAAAAATATTTTTTATTGTTTATCTATGTATAAAATATAGATGTGTCTCTTTCATTTTGTGAGAGCAGATGCAACAGTAGGACAGTATATGGGTTGATGATGATGCGTAAAAGTGATTAGTTTGTTGCAGTGCTTTTCAAAAAACTATATTTCTACACAGGTAATAAGTTGAAAACTATGTTCTACAAACCATTACAGAAGTAGTGTTCACCGTCGGAACATCCGACACATATTCAAAGTACGCAAACATAATGTAGATGTGCGTAAACTTGCATAATGTATTAATAAGGAAACAGGTGTTGTCGTCGATTTCCTGTGATAAGAGAGCCCTGAGGACACTATACCAGGGTACACTTCCGACAATATCTAAGATAAATCCTCTAGATAGATAGTTTTTCAAGCACTTTTTCTTGTCGGTAACAGGCAATCCTTTATCGTTGTAAAATGGTAGCTGTAAAGTTATATAATAATAATGATTACATAGATTTTGTTTTATTTACTATTTTACAAGGGACATACCCAGTACTTAGGTACAATCAAAATTCTTACAACAATCTAATTTTACGTATAACATAGGTACCTATGTTATAAATAATAATATACCAAACAGACACACTTTCAAAGCGTTTTAAGTATTTGTATAGGAAAATATTCTGGTACAAATTAATCCAAGCTAAAATTACAAGTGAATTTTATAAAATATGCGTCCTTCTTTTTAAAATGTAAGTACCTATGTACTCTTAGATACTTTTTTCTAATCTATTTATATTTACTACTAGGAAAAAAATGGTTAGCTAAAATAACATTTTCATAATATTCATATAATCCAATTTTCATAAGATTCACTTATTTTATCTTAATTTAGAAGTACCTGACTACTGATAGACTACCTGACACTAGTCAACAATTTATTTTTTTATATTGCAAAAAAGATTATTGTTTTTTAACCAATATTTTTAGTGTTGACTAGTATTATTATTTGTCCTTTATAAATTTAGAATAATGAATGAATCTATAAATAGATGAAATGGCGACAGGTCACAGGAACAACTTGCAACCCAAGGATGCCTCTTAAGATCATGGGCAATATCTATAAATCAATTATAAGACCTATCGTGTTGTATGAATATGAGTGCTGGGTCGTTAAGAAGACGGATCAAAGAAGACAACATGCAACGGAAATGAGAACGTTGAGGTAGATATGTGGAGTAACTAGAATGGACAACATAAGGAACGAGTATAAGACAACACAAGGAAGTTTGAAAGTTGCACCACTGACCGAAAAGTTGAAAGGGAACCGTTTGTCGTGGTATGGGCACGTGATGAAGAGAGATGAAATGCATGTAACTAAAAGAGTGATGAATATGAATGTGGACAGATGGAGGGGTAGAGGGAGGCCAAAGAAAAAATGAATGGATTGTGTTAAAGCGGACATGATAGAAAAGGGAGTTAATAATGATGTGATAGGGACGAATGGAAGAAAAGGACATACTGCGCCGATCCCTAATAAATTTGTGGCAGGGCAGAAAGATAATGATGATGTAATTATCTATAAAGTTCACCAAAACATTCCATGTAAAGTATAATACTATATCTTGTGCTTACTTCTAAGACCTTGTAAAATAAATAAATTTCAAATATTTAAATACGTCTGCATACGTTTTAAGTAAAGTTACTTTATAATAATAAGTATTAATTCTTACACATAATTTTACGATGATATCTATAAAAGCGATGCAATCAAAAAATGTGCTGGTCATCATAAATATCCACCGTGATACGGCACCAACACCACCTTAGAACAACATTTTCAATTATTAGAACTGTGTTCAAGAATAATAATTATATTATTGCAAAGGATCTCTTTTTCTTAGTCGTGCACTATTGTCAGAGCGTTCTTAGTAATAACGATGGTGTGCTCGCTCAGGGTTCTTGTTGACATCGTTCTCTCTTTTGGTTGTCACGGCTTTCGAAATGCTTCGCCAGATTTGACGATTAATGGCATTGCGAGAGCACTGTGTCGTTGTGGTTTGGGTAACTTTCACAATAAGGTCAGACCAGCGAGTTGGAGATTGGCCACGAGCTCGTTTTCCTTCAACTTGGCCCTAGATGACCAATCTTTCCATCTAGCCTTCGTTGCTGGAGACATAGCGAAACTGTCCTTGCCAAAGATTTTAGGGCTGGTGCCTAGATTGGAGCGATTTAAAGGAGATTTTTTTTCTTGGTGCATTTTCTATGACGTCACATTGAGAATAATATTTAATAATCGAGGTGTACTGTGGTATGTTTATAGATAGTTTTATAGTATATCAAATGATTTATCAATATTTGTACTTTTACAATAATAACGTAAACAATAAAAGAAATTGCATACCCATCAATGATGCCGACGTGATAGAGAAACACACAATGATTGTTCTAAACAACATCCACGATCGCATAAATCTGTAATGTAAATATTTCATCAATCAATGTTTGTCTATAAATAAATTCTAAAATTTCAGGATGGAACTCCTACCAACTAAAAACAATAACTGCCTTGCCTTGCCTCACGGCCATGGGATTAATGAAATTCACCACGGCCGTGACAGCCTTCAACAAAGATGCTTGCCGTAAAATTTTATATTTGCATCAACCATTTCAGTAGCTCTGTTAGATTAGACCACCTAATCAGGCATTATATGCTAGGAAGATACGAGTGGAAATCAGTCTCCTCTGACTTCTTGAATGTACTGATGGGATATGGGCACATTTAATTAAATTAAAATTATTAAACTTCTTCTTTAAATTAAGGGTTCAGCTCTTGTCAGTGTCTCTAGATTCTTCTCTATCCTCTGAATTATGTTTGCCTTCTTGATATAATTTGATTGAGGTGCAAATAGCTTAAGGTCTTCCTAAAACGATAATATAGTATTTTCCAATACTCCAAAAATCTCTACCTTCCGTGTATATGAAATCTCAAGAAGGAGAATATTTGATTTCTAAAATGTCTATCCAACGTTCAACACTTCACAATCCAACTCATCGTGCTAGATGCGCACGTGGAGTACGGCCAATCTACGAATTAAGTCTCGAACCCCCAAGTCCGGTGTTTACTATAATAGCCCATCCCGTCCCATTCTGTCGGGAGTCCCAAGTCAAGGGCCAATAAAAAATATTCTAAAATTGTTAGAAGAAAATATATTTAATTACCCAGATTCCGGATCTCCCCAGAATTCCCCTTCAAAAGGTAAACTGCGCGTATCCGGAATATCAGCAATCACTTTTGAGCTGGATACCATTGACATTCTTGTACTGTAAATCCTATCTCTGAGCTTGGTATGATACTGGAAAGAATGGTTTTGTTTAAGAAAAAGAAAATCATAAGACATTTTGAAAACGGAAAAGGAAGGATAATGAGTTTAACACTTACTACTTCTGCGATACAGATTCGAATAGGAGTAACGCTGGATTGTATATGCGCCATCACAATTTTTCAAAGCTATATTAATCACCTATTAAGGTTATTCTAGTGCACCACACCTGTATTCCCGTAGGGATAGTGTAGTGTGATCCCGAGGTGTACTAATGTCTACCGGTGTGTTTAGGTCCTGTGTAATAAGGGGTAAGCTCATTGCCATAGCCGAGCACAAAACTCCAAGCTACTACTGAGAGTTTCATAGAACCTAGACCATAAAGAAGATATTACACTGACTAATTTTGAGAAATTGGAGAATTGAATTTAAGTGAACTATGTAATAGCACCTTCAGGATGGCTCGTAAGCACGAGCCATCCTGAAGGTGTGATTTCGAACTCCGCTGCGGCAGCACTGCAATTGCTGCAAGAGCTCTGCTGCACGCGCAGAGCTCGTAATGATACGTTAAAAGTTTCAATACACGTAATTACACTAGAGCTGTACCTAGCTCAGGTACAGTATGATGTGTTGAATTCAGCAAATAATTGTATTAGAAAGGTTAACATAGGAATAATAAATGTAAATACGTAGGTACTTATAATGCATAAGAAATACCCAGACAAACACATAATATTATGTTCATCTTATAAATACACATGACATAAATCATGTAGGAATCGAACCCACGACCTCAGGATTAGAAGTGAAAATATTCGTATAGTAACTATATCTGTGGTCTTGTGGTTCGAGTGCCGTCGAACCACAAGACCACAGATATCGTTACTATACGAATATTTTCTTGTTTCACGTTTTTAAGTAGATTTTTTTGGTTGTCGGGTTTTAGCTTTTAACTTTCGTTTATAATTATATGGGTTATAAATTATGTTCCTATTTAACTTTGAATAAACATCACTATGGGTACTTACATCTCTGTGTTTCAATAGATTTTTTTTGTATAATCCTTCACGCATACTTTCTAACTCATTTAAGCAATTTTGCACATACTGATACTCAACTGGATATTTCTTGTAAATTTCAAAAAACTCGTTCGTTTTTATATACACAATCTAAAAATAAAACGAATTTGATATAGTTTCCTTTTACCCTACTACGGAAAGGAACAGTTTAACAGTTTAACAGTATAATATGTATAAACGTGTAGCGACATCTATCGCGCAAAATTGAACTACGACGAACAATTCCTGAATCGCGCAATCAATATTCGCATCGCAAATGCATATACATAATACAGACGCTCGATATCAATCGTCGGGTCGTGGCCCGCGTGGTTGGGGCCGCAATCCTAAATTTGGTTGGAGGGGCTGATCTGAATACACCATGAAGGTTTGAAATCATAAAATGAAATACTCTACATTAGATCGAAGACAACAAATGAAAACATTTTCTACTCTTTGTCTAGATTAGTGAATGACCCTGAATATGTTACCAAAACAGGACCGCTTACTAGACATATATTTCTATTAATATACTTACTACAGGAGGTTCGATCAGCAGCATCAACCGATATAGGTACTGTCCCACTGCTGAGCATATGGGTCTCCTCTCATATTAAGAGGGATTAGGCTATAGTCCACTACGCTGGCGTAGAGCAGGTTGGCTGACTTCACACACCATTGAGAAAAATCTCTAAGGTATGCAGGTTTCCTCACGATATTTTACTTCACCGTTTTAAGCGAGTTATAATTAAGGAGGAGGTTAGATACTAAACGAAATTAGTAGAAATTAGTGAAATTTTACTATGTACGTAATTGTTATCAAGAATAATTTTGCTGCAGCTTATCTTACCGCAAGTGAAAAATTAGGGTAAAAAATAAGGTAAAAATAGTAAGGTAAGGTAAAATAAATAGTTTTGATAAATTAGGGTGTCCATGTTTTAAATGGGTTGAAGATGATTTTGACAGGAGATTAAAATAAATACATAAATAAAAACTTACTTCGCAATCAGTGTATGACATGTAAGTTCTTAACGAGCCTTTTTTGAAATAAAGAGCACCGACGGAGAGCATTTTTCCAGGGCCGTGAAACGCAACCACTAATTCATTTTTTTCATTGTAGTACTCTGATTTTATGTAACCCTAAAACATTTCATTATAAAATCAGTTACATCGTAAAAAGTTGCAAGTGGCTCCGAAAGAGAAGTAAAATGGTATTTATAAGTAATACTAGCTGTTGCACGCTGCTTCACCCGTATCTCAAAGGACTTTTAAGTCCATTTCAACCGCGCAGCAAACCATAAAATGTGATAAAACTTCTATTCTCTATTATCTCTCAGTTCTATTAGAGATAATAGAACTGAATTCCTGATTTTTTTGAGGGAAAAGGTTGCCTTGTCCTACTTCAAGGTCTAATCTTTACCAAATATTCTCAAAATCGGTTCAGCGGTTTACACGGGAAAGAGTAACGAACTAGGTACTACTACTATATAATTATATGTGTATATTACCCAGATATTTGGTTGCTTAGTTATGATGGCAGTGGCTTCATGTAAAATACTGATATTCCGCCGCATCTGGTTAGAATGAAAGCCAACCCCAACATAGTTGGAAAAAAGGCGCAGAGAAAGAAAAAAACATACAAACATACCATCACGCCTTTATTCCTTGAAGGATTAGGCGGAGATATGCCAATTTACACCCACAGACTGGCATGTTTATATCTTATGTAATAGGGGGAAAGCCTATTGCCATTAACCGGGCACAAATCCAAGCTCCGAGCTGCTACTGACAATATCATAGAAAACCCCAATATCACTCAGGAACTTTAGCGTAGCGGTCGCACTTAGGGCCACTAGACTAACAAGGCAGTCTAAATAAAACAAGACACTAAATAACTCACTTGTACTACCCAAATGGCGTTTTTACATAGAGCTCCAAACGTATAAACCACTGAATTTTTCGGCATCAATAAATATCTGGCTGCACAAGCCAATTCTTTTAGTAGTTCAGGATCAACATAAGTGAACGCTTTGGATTCTGCAATTGTTCTTTGAGCCACCGCGGCTTGAGCTTTCCAGTAAACTTCATACGGCTGATTTTGATGTAGGTTATTTGTATTCAAAACATCTGTACCCGTATAGTACTGCCAATGACAGTTAAGGTAGTTCTCAAGTCTGGTTAGCAATTCTTTATGTATTCTATAACGCTCATAATAACTCTTGAGATTATATACAAAATCTTGAAACTTAATGATATTGCTGTTTTTCAAATACACGTATGAGATCATTCTGCCTTCACTAAATATGTATATAACATAGGCAATGAAGCTAATTATAACCATGACGTAAATATCTATCAGCTTCTGAGGCATAGATTCAGAATATATCCATTCAAATGTCCACGCAATAGAGACACCAAAAAACTTATCAATTGGAACACAATTTACGGATGTTGACTTGGAACACAATATATTGTCGCCGAAAAAGTAATGCATACTTATGTTTGGATAATAATTAATCAGTTCAAATACAGCATGACTACTTATAAGTGTAAAGCAGAAATGAATTAATGCGAGTTTACTGGATACTTCTAGAATAGGGTTTTTTCTTATATCCCACTTTAAATAATCTCCATAAAAAAGTTTATATATTTTGAGCAATCGATTGAATTGCAGAGTGTAATAATACTCGGGAGCCCCCATAAGTTCAGCCAGATCTTCTATCCAAACTGTTGCTAGTAAATCCGTAATAAATGTAAAACTCTTGAAACGTTCTAACATAACTTCAGCAAAAGTTGTTGTGACAGTATCCTGTTTTTTTACAGCAGTAATAAGTGATACGCCCAAATCAATAATGTACACGGTGTCGGAGCAGTTTGAAAAAAACTCAAACCAATTCGGAATATCAGGTCGTATCAAATATTGTGGATAAAAATACACAACAAGTAGCACGTCTATACTAATAATCCGATGCCATGCATATCCAAAACTGGATTGGGGATTTAATATCCATGGAAAATTGAAGTTTGTGAACATCGATTTTGTCTGTAGTTGTGTTGAAGTACTTAAAACTAGTTGCCCAATATATTTTGCACAATGGTACTGATTCTCTTCTCGCGGTAAATCGCCCTTTAAGGCCTCTTTTGGTTCTCCGGTTCTTTTTGTGTAAGTTTCAAAAAAAGAAGATATTTCCCACCATCGTCTTTTAATCCACGCTATTCCTTCATCTTCATTTCTATCAAGGCCTCTAATAAACCGTTTATTAGCAAACAAAGCTTTTGCATGTGCTATTCTTCGATTTGCATCCTTCATGATAATTTTTCGGTCATATGGATATATATGTAAGGCTTGAAGTAAACTCTTCTGTCCAATGTAATATATTTCACAATATGTGAGACAACGTACCATAATTTTCCTTTTGTATGGTACTAAAAAATTTATATCTCCAAATATTGTTCCATCGGTAACAGAAAGGATAGGAGTTACTCCGTCGTCGAGTGAAATGAGCTGAACTATTCCAGATTTTATAAAATATAAATTACCACTAGTGTTTGGACCCGTGAAGAATTTCTCACCGGGTAACTTATACATTAACATTGTCGATTCACTTATCCATCGACGAAATGATTGACTTGTTTTCCTCAACGTGGGGCTGTGGTAAAATAATGGCCAAAGTAAATCTAGTTTTATGTCAAGTCTTAAATATCTTGGTAGTAGCAAGAACGCTTCGGGAGGATTTAGGATACAACTTCGTTTCCTCCATAGTAATTTATAATTACGTTCAACTTCTTCATGAGTGTCATCTGAAGGATTTCTTCTTTTAGTGTCATCAATTATTTTTTGTACTATTGGATAAGCCTTGCTTATTCTTCGAAATCTTAACATAGATTCACCAAATGCTTTTGGTATCACAATAAAATGTGCCAATACATAGCTGGCTATCATAAACAAACACGTCATAATAAATTCCAAGATGGCGGATGGCTTAACCGCGTCAAGTTCAACCCTTACAGCAAAAGAATATACGAAAACAGCAGAATATACGTATGTTGTAAAGCCTTCATCGGTTTCGTTAAGCTGCAAAAGTAATATTATATTAAATCACAATTATTTTATTCACAGTGTAAATATAGTCAAAACTAGTTGCACGGTTCAAAAAAATGGGTCTAATAGAGAAGAAACGGCAATAAACTCAATAGACACTCTTAAATTAAAATACATGAATGAGCTATTCAGAAATTAAATCCAGTAAAATAATTAAATAGAAAAAAGATTGTCATTGACAGTAATATAGCTGACCAGCCCCAACAGACGGCACCCGCTCTCGAGTATGACGTGTGTACCGGCGTCGTTCGACTCAACTATGTTGCAGGGAATAAAACGACCCAACACAACACCACCATCAGCAGGACATTTATATTTATTAACTAATATTTATGTAGTTATAATATAAATTGTTTATATTAACTTTAATATAACCTCGGTTATATTATATTGTGAATCTTCAAACTCGATAACCAGTTGCCAGTGAAAACATTTCGGTGTACTGCAGGTCAAGCTATCCAAAACTGTCTAATTTTCCCAATTTAATATGAACTTTATTGTTTTGCTTTAAAGTTGAAAATCAATTAAAGAAATTTGACATAATGTGGTAGCTTGATGTGCTTGCCTCTGTTCAATCTAACAAATAAGAAACTTTAAAATAGATTCATAAGCAAATTAAACCGCGAACATACAAAGTAAATTAATTTATATGTGACTTTTAAGGTCATTAATAAATCGTTGAAAGTGATAACTTGGTGCATCCAGGGCAGATGATGAACCTACAGAAAAGCAGTACCTATACATATATAGTGATGTATCTAAATGGTTTCGTTTAGGTTTTTTTATGATTTTTTTTTTCACCATACTAACGTAAGCTTTTTGAATATTCAACGACCATCTAAAAAGCACAAACTCTGTGGGATTTTCGTTACCCACGGTGGATATCCCGTGACCAGCTTTCAGTTCTATCATCCGTTACTACGTTGCTAAAACCCTGTCTAGAAATTATCTCTCGAAATTCATTAAAAACTGATTCTAACATTACTTTAAAATTTAGATTATACTATGGTAACAAGTAAAATTAAATACAATTTTAAGCTCTTACCTTAAACATGACGTAAGCTCGCCAATCATAGTAATAATCCTCGTGCCTACAAAGCTCACAGAAACCTTCATTAGTAAGTAGTAACCAAAAGCAGCCGAGACAATTAATGCACATTACCATCACAATGGTGTAACCAATCAATATCCTCGGATATGAATGCGAGGCTTGTATTTGGAAGTAGTCTGTCACTCTGTAAATACTGAAAACGAATTTTCTTTGCATGTAGATGACGTGTAGATGCCGCTATGGCAAGCAGCAGCTGTGGCCAATAGACGGAAACCTTAGTGGTATCCCTCACGCGTTGTCATCTTGAGACCTCAGTCTTACTTTGCTCAGTATCTTACTAGATATAACTTATGAAACTTAGCATAAAACAAATGCTTTTAAAATATACCAATACGTTTGTATCCCCGAATACTAAGGTAGGCTTATACTGATATAAACCCACAATTTACAGGTACATTTTAGGTCCAATAGTGGCGAGTCTATTGCCATGAACCTGTTATGTATTGTGCGGAGACAAGTGAAACCGACGAGTTCGTAGCCAGCTAGTTTATTAAATATACTATGTCATGCCTACTTAGGCTGTTCCCACAAACCTAGCAACAGTGATAGTCAAGTGATATGACCATTGGACTGGCAAGTCGTTAGTCTTGATTTTAAATCCAAGGCACGACAAAAGGACTTCCGAATTTCTTGATTGTGTCCATATGAAATAATTAATATCACTCGTTTGAACGATGAAGAAAATCATCGTGAAGAAGCCTGCATACCTGAGAGATTTTTTCGACGGCGTATGAATCCTGCTAATCTGTACTGTAGCTTAACCCATGCCCAGCAGTGGAACAGTATAAGATGATGAAATTTAAATACTGAACTGCGGCTGGTGTGGAAGAAAAACCTAAATAGCACTACTCGACCTGAGAATGGCACCCGAAATCTCGCTTTCAGCAGCCGCGCTTGCCATCCCCACACCTGTTTACCCCAAAGAATTGGAAAGAGATGTATGAAATTATCATCATCATCATCTTCCTGCTCTTGTCCCAATTTATTTGGGGTCGGCGCAGTACCTATGTCCTTTTCTTCCATTCATCTTTGTCAGCCATCAAATCATCAGTCACTCTCTTTTCTTTTTCTATCATGTCCGCTTCCACACTGCATTCATCTTTTCTTTGGCCTCCCTCTACCTCTCCATCCCTGCACATTGATATTCATCACTCTTTTAGTTACATGCGTTTCATCTCTCCTCATCACATGCCCATACTACGCCAAACAGTTCCCTCTCAACTTTTCTGTCACTTGCGCCACTTTTGAACTTCCTCTAATATACTCGTTCCTTATTTTGTCCATCTGTTATTGTTAAATATAGCAAATATATTATAAACTTGTATCTTGGTTACAATTTTATCAGCTATAATGATCACATTAGTACTTACACTAGAAACTCATTGTATGCTAGTATGTTTGGCCACAGTCTAGCAGGGGGGCAGGGGTCCGTCATTATCAAACGAAAGAATGGAATCAACGAGAGTAAATCAAACATCAATAAGAGTGCTGACTTCGGCAAATGCTCGCGTCTCATTGCTTTGTCAACGACTTGTCTGGAACAAAATAAAAGAATTATTCCTGTATTAATTCCTTTACGAAAATTCAGCCTAGGCGGCAAGCTATCAGGAAAACCGATAGGGTGATAAAATATATTAAGGCATATGATAGCAGCGGTGCGGATATAGAAAGAAATCTTTAAAAATGTCGAATCACAATTAGATAAATTTATTATACTGGAAAAACGACAACCTGGAGCTTGGGAATTTAACAATGATAATATCGACGCCCCCGGGGAATAAACCGGTAATTGCAAAAATCAAATTGTACAGGAAAAATGATTTAGTGTTTATCTGGTATATCTTTTTAACAAAAGGTAATTATGACAATATTGTTATACGACGGAAAAGCTAATTTTTGAGTGTTACTATTAATTATACACAGAATTAGTTATTCACCAAAATACATATTACCGAAAATGTTTTCATAATTTTTTTAGGGTATTGATATCTTACAGTAGGATATTATTGGGCATTCTACCCCACCTGCCGTTCCTGCGGCTCACTCCGTTCGCCTCCGTCACTTTCGGTGTTGTAGAAAGCCCAATAATATCCTACGGAATGGGCGCCGTTCAAAACTTGATTAGGAGTAGGCGTCGTTCCCATCGAGACTTACAACGGTATACGATTTGTCAAAGCGAACACGCGATGAACCGATTAAATCGTCTGTCTCACATTATAAATTATGAAGTAATTGATGAATTCACTCATTATTAAATAAACCGTTTTAAACAGTTGCCATGAAATTTGTAAAACAACCGCAATCGTTACATTTAAACGAACTCTGCGTTCAGCCTCGAAGGACTGGTTTTCGCCACGGTGAATTATTACCTAATACAATACGATGCATAATTTGCGGACCATCAAATTGTGGAAAAACCAATTTATTAATTGGTCTTCTTTTGCATGAGAATGGTTTAAGATATCAAAATGTTTATTTATATTCGAAAACCGTGCAACAACCCAAGTATATTTTTTTAGAAAAAGTTTTACAACGCGTACCAGGCATTACATTTCAGAAATATCACGAAAATGAGCAAGTACTTAGTGTCCACAACGCAAAATCGAATTCTGTAATTGTATTCGACGATGTGGCTTGTGAAAATCAAAGCAATATGCGTGATTATTTTGCAATGGGAAGACATAAGTTTATCGATTGTTTTTATCTAAATCAGACATATAGTAAAATTCCTAAACAGTTGGTAAGAGACAACGCAAACCTAATCGTACTTTTTAAACAAGATGAAATTAATATGAGACATGTGTATGAAGAACACGTTAATACTGACATGACCTGGAGTGAATTTCGTGAAATGTGTTCAAAAATATGGAGTGAACCATTCAATTATGTTGTAATTAATAAAGATTGCTTCAAAAATAAAGGTTGTTACAGAAATAAATTTGACACTTTTGTAGTTTTTGATTAAGGATATACAAATATAAAAGACTGCACCAACATGACTTCATCATTCTTCTCACGGCGCTACACCGATTACGATCAATTTTTACCAATATGGATAAATCATTGAAAAGACAAATTGTAAATGCTGCAGAAGCTGTAAAGAACAAAGTACGAAAAATGCGAAATTTTGAGATTGATCGTAAACAAGCACTGGATGCAGTTTTTAAGCCTGTAACAGAATCTCTAAGCTTAATTGCTAATAGCAGCAAACCAACTCCTCGCCGACATACTATTGAAGAAGAGGAGTCTGAAGTTCCGTTTATAGACGAAACCTTGCAGAAAGAAGGACCTGATGGGGATGAAGATGAATCAGAAATTAACAGTGACTCTTCATATGAATCAATAGTTGATCAAAATCAAGAATGTGACACATCATCCTGGTCAGTATCTTCAGAAGCGTTGGCAGATATTCCATTTGGGGTCAGAGTAGAACGTGATAAATTGATGCTAGGTTCTGCTCCCATAACAATTAGCGATCAATTTATAATCGTGGCTGGTCAAAAATATAAAAATACGGTTGGTTTAAAACAACTGCTGCTCAAAAAAGATCCTAATTTAAGTTTGGTTACCGAAGACGATAAGAAAAATTATAAATTGATGTTGCTACATACAAATGCTCATAGACGTGACTATGATCCGAAAAAAGCTATAAAAAGCAACAAGGGAAAAAAGTATATGGATGTTATTAAGCCTCTATTTAAATTGCCAAACGATTTTGAAGAAAAAAAAAAAATTTACCTAAAGGAAAAGGGTTGCTAATGCTGAAAAAATTAAACAAAGATGTTGATTACATATATTGGGATGATCCTAACGAGTTAGTTGAAAGATTGAAACTTCTTATGGCATCTCGGGAAGCTGGAAATACAGGAGTAGATAACGAAATAATATCTATCATAGAGGAACTACGGGAAGGTCAATTTATAAGTTAATAAATATCTTGATAAACAATTATTCTTTTCATTTTACTTATAGCTTTCTTTCTGTCTACACATCATGAATATAGATAAATTTGGTCATCATGTTCATAAAAGAATGCGACTATCAGAACTATTTGATTTTAATGAAAAGGCATTGTTAAAATCAGAAAATGGAGATTTTGACGTTAAAACCTTGAGATTGAGAGGAATTAGATCTCCTATAGAAGCAGATGATGCTGTGAACAAAGATTATGTAGATCATTTGAATGCTAATACGATAAAAGAATTTAATAAAATGATTGGTTTATTGCGTTCTCAAATCATAAAGGATGCTCGAAGCGCAGTTCAAACTTCTTTAAAAGCAAATACACCTGAAGTTTTAACTCATTTGCAAGAACAGTTTTACACCAAAGCAGAAGTAGATACGTTATTTCTAAAAACTAAAACTCCATAATGGCAAAACAGCAAATCGTAAATGAAATACATAAAGCAGCACGACGAAATTTTCTCCGACGTCATGTTATTTTGAAAGGAGTCGGCGACTTGTGGCAAGCAGATTTAATGGATATGCAAAACCTGAGAAAGTATAACAAAGGCTACAATTTTATTTTAGTAGTGATTGACTGCTTCTCAAAGTACGCCTGGGCTGAACCGTTAAAATCGAAAAATAAATTTGATGTTACTCGTGCATTCGAACAAATACTGTGTAGTAGTCTTGAAAATCCTGTTAACTTACAAACTGATAAAGGAACAGAGTTTTATAACAGCACTTTTCAATCTCTTATGAAAAAGTACAATATTAACCATTACTCATCATTCTCTACTAAAAAAGCATCAATAGTAGAGCGACTGATTAGAACTATAAAGAATAAATTATATAAACATTTCAGTCTCAATGGAAATTATAAGTGGATAGGTCCACCGTTGAAAGATATATTTATAGGATACAACAATACGAAACATCGTTCTATCCAATTTAAACCGATCGATGTGAATAAATCAAATGAACCAGCGATAAAAGAAAATTTAATAAAAATATATAATAATGATTTTGCTAAGGGGAAGCCTAAATTCAAAGTAGGTGATTATGTTCGTATCAGCAAATTTAAACATAATTTTGAGAAAGGTTATACTCCTAATTGGTCAACTGAATTATTTAACATAAAAAAGATTAATAGTACCTCACCAGTGACTTATCTACTAGAAGATCAACGAAAACAAAACATATTAGGAGCGTTTTATGAGCAAGAACTTCAAAAATCTAGCTATCCTGATATTTATTTGGTAGAAAAAATTTTAAAAAAGAAAGGAAATAAATTATATGTCAAATGGCTAGGTCTTAATAATGGTGAAAACAGTTGGATTGAAAAAGCCGCCATAATGGACTAAGATGTTATATAACCTTTTTAGAAAAAGAAATCACTCATTATACTTTTAGTAATGCGAGGTGGTGGACTAGTTAATAGCATAGTTAATAATCTACCATTCGAAGCTCATTTACCAGGATATAATTATTGCGGACCAGGAACCAAACTTTCCAAACGGTTGGCGCGAGGTGACCGAGGTGTAAATAAGCTAGACGAAGCTTGTATGCATCACGACATTGCATATGCGAACCATACAGACTTAACAAATCGTCACAAAGCTGATTTACAACTACTTAATATGGCTAAACAAAGATTGAAATCAAAAGATGCAGGGACAGGAGAAAAACTAAGCTCATGGTTAGTGAGCAAAGTCATGAAAGCTAAATTGAAGTCTGGTTCCGGGATTAAAACATTTAAAAGTTTAGTCTCTAAAATAAAATCAAAAATTAAGAAACTCAAACACAGCGACAATAAGTCTTTAATAAAAGCAGCTTACTTAGTCGCAAAAAAGTTATTTCCAAACAGCCATCATCGAATTCGGGTGCCACGAGTAATACCCATACCAAAGACTGGAGGAGTTCTGCCTTTGATTCCAATTTTCGCTGGTTTATCGGCTTTGGGAACTTTAGCTGGTGGTGCAGCTGGCATTGCAAAAACTGTTAATGACTACAAAGCAGGCCAGCAAAATTTGCGAGAGTCAGAACGTCACAATAGGGCTATGGAGGCGTTAGTGTTGGGCAAGGGTTTATACATTAAACCGTATAAAAATGGTAATGGATTGTATGTTCATTCTTCAAAAAACTGAAAAACATGCTACCTAATCGACCTCTAACTAATGTAGACATCCTAAAATATTCAAAAGTTATTCCTCATTTTCGTGGAGTCTACATGAAGGATCGATTACCTAGAAACCCTAAACGGATCGAGTGTGGTATCGTAAACTTAGATGATTCTATGAACGAAGGGACACATTGGGTAGCATATGTTAAGGTAATTGATTATTGCGAATATTTTGATAGCTATGGAAATCTGAAACCACCGATGGAATTAGTCCGATATTTAAAAAATTGTAATGTCTTTTATAACTACACGAGATATCAAAAATTCAATTCTGTAAACTGCGGTCATTTATGTTTAGAATATTTGTGGAGTTTTTGGAATAAAAATGTACTATAAAATATAATGCTTATGTTTCATTTCAATCATTTGCAAGATGTCGCTCACCTTGTCGATAACTGGAAACTCGTCAGTTTTATCTACATATTACCCTAATAGTTTACAGCTTGATGGAGAGTATGAATGTGCTTTATTACACTTTTCAACATTTAATTCTATTCCAAACATTGATAACAGTAATAATAAGTTCTATTATGGACTTAACGAAGTTATAGAAATACCGGAAGGCACATATGAATTGCAAGATATCAATGATTATTTAAAATCAGAAATTAAAGATGCGTCTATCAAACTGCAATGCAATAATAACACTTTAAAAACAACTATTTTCTGTACAAAAGATGTTAATTTTACCAAAGAGAATTCTTTTAGAAGAATGTTAGGATTTAATAAACAAATCTTAAAAGCAAATAAATGGCATGTGTCTCAGTCTCCGGTCAACATTTTACCAACGACCGTGGTCAGGATCGAATGTGATATTGTAAGCGGTTCGTACATAAACGGAAAACCAAGTCATATTATTCACGAATTTGCACTTAACGTACCACCTGGATACAGGATCATAGAAATCCCAAAGAACGCAATATACTTTCCAATCAATCAAAACAATATAAACTGCATAAATATCAAGCTATTAGATATAAACAATAACTTAATTAATTTGCGTGGTGAAGAAGTGCAGCTGTATTTACATCTCAAAAGAAAACCATGATTGACTACAATAAAAACGTACGTCAAGAACATAAGAATATCAGTTCTACTCGAGCTTCATACCAAAGAAGACCTTGCTCTAAAAATAAAATAAAATTAACTAAAGACAATAAAGCATTCCTCAGAGCGATCAAATTGTTGAAATGAATATCTTAGATGTTTTATCTGCTCCAACTTACGATAACACCATAGAAGGAATCGAATTTCATTCCTACAAGCCTTATGTGACGAGTTTCAACAGAAACGATGAAATCCGTATACCTATTAACCAACAAGACTTATACATACTACCATCAGCTAGCACTCTGTATTTGGAAGGAACTGTTATCGTTAGTAAAAAAGACACGAAAGACAAAGCTTCTAGTGTCAATTTCACGAACAATGCGCTAATGTACTTATTCCAAGATATTAGGTATGAGCTTAATGGAGTGGAGATTGATAAAATAAAAAATGCAGGTATAACTACAACCATAAAATCATTAATATCCATGAATGAAAGTGAATCAAAAATATCTAATGCTTGGGGTTGGAATATTGATGGTATAAAAAATATCAATTGAGGAAGATTTTCAGCTTCTATACCACTGTGTCATATCCTCGGATTTGCTGAAGATTTTAAAAAAGTCGTGATAAACAGTAGACATGAACTGATATTGTTACGAAGTAACACCAATTTGAACGCTGTAAAACTGAGCACTGGTGAAATGGTGGATGATGTTCAGATTAACAAAATTATATGGCGCGTACCACATGTTAAAGTATCAGATAAAGAAAAAATTAGTTTGTTAAGACTCCTAGAAAAAGATCGACCACTTCAAATAATATACAGAAATTGGGATCTGTACGAATATCCCACTTTACCTAAAACTACAAAACATACTTGGTCTATCAAAACTTCAACTCAAATAGAAAAACCACGATACATAATTCTTGGTCTACAAACAAATCGAAAAAACAATGCAAGTTCTGACATGTCTCAATTCGATCACTGTCATGTTCGAGACGTTAGAGTTTATCTCAATTCCACGTATTTCCCGTATGAGAACCTAAATGTAAATTTTGCTGACAACAGAATTGCTTTATTATACGAGCAGTACACCAGATTTCAACAGTCGTATTACGGACGTCGCCCAGAGCCCATATTAAGCGAGAAACAATTTAAAGACTTAGCACCGCTGTTTGTCATTGATTGCTCTAGACAAGCGGATAACTTAAAGACAGGTCCAGTAGTGGATGTGCGAGTAGAAATTGAGAGTAATTCCGAAATACCAGAGCAAACTTCAGCCTACTGTCTGATTCTCAACGATTGTATAATTGAATACAAACCCTTAAGTAACATCGTAAAAAAGTTATCATGAAACCGGATACCATTATAGTTGATCTCCAAGGATTTAAAAATTTTAAAAACAATTTTATTGTGAAGGAAGTGGCCATTGTAAGTCAAGAACACACACAAACATTCATGGTAAAACCACCATTTTCTTTCCATTATTTAACGAAAGAAGAAAAGAAGCAAGTGAGATGGATCGAAAAAAACAGTGGAATTTACTGGAGTGAGGGCTACATAGACTACAACGAGTTTAAACGTGTCATAGTGCCATATTTCGAAAATAAAAAGATTATTACAAAGGGTTTGGAAAAGATAAAGTGGATTAAAGACTTATGTGGAAACTGTGAAGTGATCGATATAGGTGAGAAGGGATGTCCTAACCTTTCAGACTTAAAAAATAAATATAGTAAAAATAAAACTGAATTTAATTGTGTGAATCATAAATTTAATTGTGCTTTAAATAATGCTGTGTGTATAAGAAAATGGTATTTTGATAATAATATGTCTGTATTCAAATTATTTTGTTGTTGTCACATATAATAAAAATATCCGATTAACTACTTTTGGTTTTTATTCGAACCTATTACATTATAAATTAGCTGTAGTTATGTTTAATTTGAGGTAAACCTACAATAATTGTAAATGATTACTAAAAACGATAAATAAAATAGCAGTCTGTAAAAAATACAAAGAATTCATCTAAAACTTAATCAGCAATGCGAACATGTATGTAGTTGTGTATTTCATTCGCGCTCACAGCGGTCCATTAGTTCAATTGGTAGAGCGTCGTGCTAATAACGCGAAGGTTGAGGGTTCGATCCCCTCATGGACCACTGCCGCTTTTTGCATTTTTTGAAGTTAGTAAGTAAAATCTACACAGGTACTAACATGGTTAATTGTAAATGAATTCTAAAAACGGATGACTTGCAGATCTAGTTTATTTTACAGATAATTTTAAATTTGAATTTATTAAGTCATATAAAATAAAACATAAAATTATAAATTAAAATATAGTATTTATTACTCCATATAATTACAGTTACAAACTAATTATAGCTACTACAATAAATATAATTTTAATTGATTTATTACATTTACAATGTTATAATAAAAAAACTGTCATTTAGATTTATGATGTGCGTAGTGGAAAGTATAAAATAATAAAAACAAAAAATAATATTACAAGAACTTTTCTTACAAAATAATCTAA
Source organism: Acronicta alni (assembly GCA_964056405.1). Lineage (NCBI taxonomy): Eukaryota > Metazoa > Arthropoda > Insecta > Lepidoptera > Noctuidae > Acronicta > Acronicta alni. Next base: position 4,721,253 of record OZ043927.1, on the reverse strand, counting down.
CTTGATCATTATAAAATTTACAATATAGGTCTAACGTTTACTTATTTATCTTTATATCTTTTATTATATTTTTTTTTTTTTACAATTATTACAGTACCCAATCTAACAATTATTATTACTTGTTACATATTATATCATATTTTTCTGTACTTATTTATTAGAAAAAACATTTAATAATACTCTATTTATTTACAAACTTTCTCATAAAAATAATCTTACCTTTTTTACATTCATAATAAACCTAATTTTTTTTATTTATTTTACAATTTATATTCACATTTTTATATTTTATTTATTTTAATTTAAAGTGTATCATATTTTTCTGTATTTATTATAAAAAACATTTAATAATACTTACTCTATTTATTTACAAACTTTCTCATAAAAATAATCTTACCTTTTTTACATTAATAATAAACCTATTTTTTTTTTATTTATTTTACAATTTATATTCACATTTTTATATTTTATTTATTTTAATTTAAAGTTACAACTAACAATTTCATAACCCACTAATAACAATTGTCCCCACAAAGTTTTTTGGAAATTTTATTCACCAACGATTGTGTCTCTTCCATAATATAGTCCACTGGTTCACTCATTATGTATTGCGCACTCAAAATTACCGCGTCTTCATTATCACTTGCAGATTCTTGTTGCTCACTTATATCCAAAACTTGTATTTGGATCAGTCGCAGACCTTTTCTCTTCTCATTATTTATGACGTATGACTGGCAAGGAGGCAGCTTTCGCTTTTGACAATCCCTTTTCGCTCTTGGTTTCTTATTGGATAGCCTTTGTTGTTCAGATAATTGTCGTTGCTCGGGTACATGCCAACTCAAACTTGGAGTCGGGAAACCTTGACCGTATTGCGAAAAGACAAGGTCAGGGGAATCACACATTGTTGATGTTCTGAAACAAACAAAATAGCAATTAATATAATGTTAATGAATATCAACCTAAGTAATAAATATCATTTAAACGAACTAAGTACTTACTTACAATTGTTTTCGATTCAATGATGGGAAACTGAAAAGTCCGACCAGTTCGGCCAATATCAGCTAAATGAGACGGAGGACTAATATTATTATGTTTGTGTAACAGTACTCCAGAAAGCATTGTGCATATTTTTTATTACAAGTTTGAACTTGTTTCCTATGTGTGACGTAGCCCGTCACTTGCGAGCACCTGATCGGTGTTTTATTACACAAACCAGTCAGCGTAATGCGCTTTGTCATCAGGAACGGAAATGAAACAGATTTATGAACATAAAATATTATTTATTTAAGTATATATTTAGTAGGTACAAAGTACAGATAAAAGCAAACTTATAAAATAACTAGTACAAGGAACACCAAGAATACACACATTTTAGAATTGTTTACATAATAAAGCTAGGTTTAAAAGTAACTTCCATGTTAAAAATTTAACTACTGTAATTACGTTTAAATTGTGGTAATGCATTACATAAATATAGTTGCGTTACCCCAGGCTAAAGTAGAAACTTTATCAAACGATAGCAATCGTTTATCATCATTGCTTGAAAGTGCTATTTTATTTACGTCCTGAGTGAATATTTCATGTTTTATTGACCTAAACAATACATTTTTTTTGCGAATAACATTACAATTGTATAAAACATTTTTATAATCTAACATATTTAAATTTTTGGTAATACATTTTTTTGTACCTTTTGCCTTTTTAATTGTTTTGTTTAAAGTTTTAATACAATAAAGCTTTGAGCGCAGTCCTACGAATTCTTTGATAATGTTGCCACCCATTTCATCCTTAAACAGTCCTGGAACCTTCTTATTCATAATTGGTAAGTTATAGTCGTTGTTACAGTCATAATTGCTGGTATCAAAATATTTTAGAAAATGGAGCTTGAAGTCTTTATAAACGTCATTACTCTGTACATGATATACTAGGCTATCTGTGTCAGTATAACACAATTCAATTCGGTTACCATAAAAAGGTTTTATGATAGAGTAGTGAAAGTCATACATGTGAGTCTTAGATAATTCTAATACTGCAAACCCTATGTATATTGGTTTATTAAGAATAATACGCACAGGTTTCATTTGGATTGCCACTAGATCATCAGAAAATACAGAGGCGTTATGAAAATATGGGCTGGCTATCAATTTTTCAGCACAAGTAGTCTTTTTTGTTTTATTGTTCGAGTCACACCACTTGTTTACTAACTTAACGTCTATTCGATTTTCGTTATTTTCTAGGGTCTTTCCAAAAATACTATTGTTCAATAATTTGAAAAAGTCTTGTTCAAACGCTGACTCTGCTTTTTGGCGTAACTGGGTGTTAATATCAATATATTGCTTTAAAAAACAACTTTGTTTAAATGTAATAGCGCGATGGACCCTTCTCAATACTAAACCGTGCTGTAAACACTTTTTTAAATGTATGTAATGAATAACATAGTGATATTTATCGTATAAATTTGGTATTAGCTTTTTATTCTTACCACCAGGTGGCAAGCATTTTTCTGGACAAAAAGGAAAGTCATTGTGTTCCATGTGCAAATTCTCCGGATATATTAAATCAACTTCAAGAATGTAACCGTTTTCCGCAGTATCACTGATGCCTGCTAAGTTCAATTGTAAAAAATCTATTTCTTGTCTATTCATAAATCTAAAACCGGAATAGGGTAGGGATTGACACATGCTATAACCGTATAAATTATTACAATCTAAATAAATGATAAATGAATTTGGACGGGTTGGATCGTATGTATCTAAATATTTATGATTGGCTTTGGCATGTCTTTTGGAACACATACAAACACCGCCTCGAATACCTTTTTGTATCATTCTAAAAATTTCAACATCACTAATCAATTCTAATTGAACCCCTGTTTTTAAAAGCATTGCATCAAAAGATAGGCTTGGTGCTGTAAGATAGAACGCGGGATCGAGCTTGTAATGTAGTTTACAAGTTTGTCTAAAATTTTCAAATACATCTGTTAGCAAAAGAACATCTGTTTTGAGATATAAATCTGTGTACATACCCATGTTTTGAATATTAAATACTGACCAAACAGACCGAGCGTGTTCATAGTCTTCATCAGAAATTGCCTCATTAGTTAAAGAGTTAAAAAAATATTTTTTAGAGGGTAAACATGTATCTTCATAACGTTCCCATTGAGACATATAGTCATATGGATACACTCCTTTACGGGTGAGTAAGTTAAATTGTTTTTTATAAGGAAAATAAAATTTTAATTGTTTAAAGTCTTGTTTTTTCATTGTACTAACTAACTTTTCTAAGCTAGTTCCTAAAAACTTGAAAGAATCTACAAACCGAACCTGGATGCTTTCCCCGGTAGAAATCGGAATAAACTTAGTGAATGAAATATAGTTTTCTTTTGTTTTAGGTATCACTTTAATAGATCCAGGAGCTTCACCTAATTCTTTTATGAAAAGGTGGCAATCGTATCCGGATAAATTATGAAAAAATACTGGCAAAAATGTTGGTAGTTTGTATTGTATGTTACAGTAACTATGTGCTGCACCTCGATATTTACCAGTCAAGTGACAATGATCGCGAACCCTATCGCCAAACAAGAAGTGCTCACAAATATGACATGTCATCGCGTTTTCAAAGTCGCGAGCATTATCATTTGAGTAAATCATAGGAGCATTCTTTTTTAAAATATCGTAAATTTTTTGTGCATCTTTATAGATAGACTTAACAAAATTTGACACACAATCCGCACCGCGATAAGAAACGTAACGATTGTGGCTTTCGTCTAGCGTACACGTAATATGATAAGCGAAAGCTACAGGCACGTGTCGCTGTCGCGTTACAGTACTCGCCTTAGTGGGGTCAGGGTCACAAGATTCATACCGTTCTAGCATTGTTTCAAAATCTGCGTATATAACAAATGGTACAATTTGCTTCCTATTATAATTTTTAAACTGAATGAAAGAACCCTTTGGAGGTAGTTCAGTGGCGACACCTCCACAACTATGCAAACTAAGGTCATCGCTTGAATTAAAAAACATTAAACAAACGTCACAAAAGTACAGTTTACTGTGGTGTTTTGTTATTTGATTTTTAACAAGTCGCGGCAAGTCTTTAATGAGACAGTAATGTGACAAATCATCTCTTTCTAAATATAGTAAATGAATCACCTTTCCGTTCAAGGCTTTTGGTTTGTAAAGCGGTCCAAATTTCAGGGTTATTCATTTCGAACCGCGCAATATCTGAGAAATTAACTGGAAATGACATGTCCTTTACCTTTAAAACGTTACGAAAATCAGGGTAAGAAGATACTCTTTCAGGGTGACTCTTAGCTGGATATAAAGCAGCAACAACAGACCATAAAAAACAATACTCGTCATTATTGTGGATATTAACACATGCTTTTCTCGATTTTATTGCAGGAGGTAATTTGATAAAACCTGAACCGCGCAACGGTTGATATTTGTTAACATTGACTTCCAAATGAGAACTGCTCAAGAACGTCCATCCACTGTCTCGGTCCTGAAATTCTTCTATCTTTTTTGTTAAAGTATTTTTTACCTGAGACATTAATGACTCAAATTCATAATTCTGATGCAAAGTAACGTTTTTTGTGGCAAATGATTTCATCTCCTGAGAATCATTTTTAAACATTAAAAACAAAGCAAAATATTCGAAATTAACTTTTAGGCAATCATGTTCTTTAAGAGATATGTCAATTAACGTTTTAATTTTGTCCCAATTATTATTAAGAAATGGTTCTAGAGAACAATTCTCAGACGGATCGACAATTCTATAAGAAGCTATACGATTACGAAATGCAGAATCTATTATTTCAACACCTTCGCAAAAATGCGAAATAGTTTTGTTTTTATGATTAGTACTACGTAGGTGACCTGTCCAGTGACTGCGCTCAACAGATGTGTTACAAGCAGTACAGAAAGGCATTTTAGATTAAAATAGTTTTAAACTTACTATTAGATGTTGCAATATATTATTAATTATGATTATGATGTACAGACGCCAGCAGGTCAACCTATCCAAAACTGTCAAATATTCCCAATTAAAAATGAACCTTATTATGTTGCTTTAAAGTTGAAAATCTATCAAAGAAATTTGACAGATTGTGGTAGCTTGATGTGCTGGCCTCTGTACCGACGATCACAAAAATACAATAATAGAATATAGGTAGGTACCTGGTGCCCCAACAACTTAAATATTTATTTTATATTAATATTATCACTATAAAAGACGGGCTCAGAATCATCAAATAATTCATGAGACCGTCTCATAAAAACTTGTAGACCGTCCCACTGCGGCGTGTTACGGTTCAGCTGGGCTTTTAGGGCAACCGAGGCTTTCTTCCACCGAACCTCTTTAGGGGTGGAGGCAACTTCAGCCTTATTATATACCTTTACCTCCACATAGAAGTCCCCGGTTAAGTCTGCCGTTCGCCGCACTTTACCGTTGGCGACACGGCTGGTGAGGGACGAACCGAAGTCTCCTATCGAGGTTGACGGCGGAATGTAGTCCTCCAAGCCAAAGAGGTCCGAGCTCGAACTGCGTCTTTTACTGTAAACAATTTAACATATTCTTTATAATAATTTACACAACACATTACATTGCATTAGTTTTTAATTTAGGGTGTATTATATACGCCTCTGTCGAACCCTACGAGGATAGAAAGCATGATGTTATGTTATAATAATTTCAATAACAATACCTCATGAACTAACTGTCAACATTCCTGCAAGGAATATTTAATGGAAAATTGATTTCAGCGCTCTCTGCGTTACAGTTCTAAATCCATTAACCAACGAATAACTGTGTATAACATTTTATTTTAATTGAAATAACATACACAACAAGCACCTAAGGTACAAGCAGTAACACAAAATTACCTTGATTTCGATACTGATGGCGATGGCGTGGTGCTCTCGGAAGCTTTGCGCTTCGACACCTTCTTTTTAGGTTGCACCTTCACAACCTCGGCTACAGCTGCGGGTCGTGTCTGGTATTCTGAATCGGAGTCAGACCTGAAATGGAACATATAAAATAATTTTAGAACTAATAACTGTGACTTTTATGACTACCGATACACCAGCCGGCAGGCAGAAACCAGGTCCGTAGCTGGGTAGCGATTAAATGCATTAGCAAATTCAGTAAACTTAGTAGTACTTACTTACATTTTATAAGTTGAAGGTTTTACAACGAAATTACGAAACGAATTTTATAACGAAAGTAATTGGTGTTTATCACTGGAAGATACTGGAGCAAATGTAATATTGTGATCAAAATTGATTGATTTTATACATAAAAAATACCATTTCAGCAATATTTATTCCATTATAAAATTAAACCTTAATTACATGACCTCACAGTTGCATGACTAATTTATGTTACTTACGTCTAATTAAATCGTATTGATTGAAAATCGCTTCTGTCAAATTGCAATTTTATCGTGAGAAATGACATAAAAAACCAACTTTTGACGCTCGCCGACAAAGCTGAAGACGATACATGACACTCATGATTAATACATGATAACATTGTAATAAAGTATGTATGTTTGTTTAATAAACCTTGATATAAAACTCAGCATGACATCACACATGTGAAATAAAATAAAAAAATCATTTTTACAAAGACGAAAATAAAAACGAGCTGAATGAAAAATATCCTGGAAACATTTTTTTGTGCAGACTAATCTACGTAAACAAACTCGCGTCAAAAAGCTAGTTCACTAATATGCTGCAGTAAAACTTGACATTTGTATGAGTAGTAATATCATCTAACGATCAAAACGAATTTTTCATAATCATTTCATGTAAAGGTTCAGTAGGTACTGATATTAAGATTCAGCTTTCAGTCAATTCCTAGATTGATAGAACTAACAATTATTTATTATGAAACATTATAAAATAATAAGCAAAGTTATCAAAACATCTCTTGTTGGAGGCCTTAATAATAATAAATAAATAAAACTGATATAGGAACATTTAAATATTTAAATTAATTGTATTGGTTAGGAAATCCTCTAAAAAACCAATTTTAATCAGAGACTGCAACATGCACGATGATCATCTTACATGCAGTGTAATTGTTGAATACGTGGAAATGACTCATACATACGTGTTCGTGTAACAAAGTTCGGATAATGCAATTTTGCAATCTTTGACATTCTAAAGAATCATTTACACCTGTACTGTGTAAGCTTAACACGACCATCGATCCGGTGCCGTCGTCCGGCGGTTCACAAAGAGTAGGGTACAATAGACGACCACGAGACGGCGCACGGAAACCATTTCAAAACGGAAATGTTGAACGGCTCCTACTCAGTAGGATATTATTGGGCCTTCTACCACACCGAAAGTGACGGAGGCGAACGGAGTGAGCCGCAGGAACGGCAGGTGGGTGGCAGCAGGTGGATGATCATCTTACATGCAGTGTAATTGTTGAATACGTGGAAATGACTCATACATACGTACGACCATCGATCCGGCGCCGTCGTCCGGCGGTTTACAAAGAGTTGGGTACAATAGACGACCACGGGACGGCGCACGGAAACCGTTTCAACGGCGACGGTATAAGTGTGATAGCACCTTAACCAAACGCAACGCAGCAAGTAACAGCAGAGCAACCAGTAGTTGTTTGTTAACGTCTAAGCTAGTGTTGACTGTATGAGTTAATTAAATTAAAATTTGGATGTCCTTGGTGCCCAATCTGGGGTCATAGAAATAGAATGTGCGTGTGCCTGTAGGTGCATGCTATTTCTTGCTCTGTGAAGAGACATGAGACAATCTGTCCCAAATTTTAGTTTAATGTTTACGGTATCCTAAAGTTCAGATGTCCTTGGTGCGCAATCTGGCGTCATAGAAATAGAATGTGCGTGTGCCTGTAGGTGCATGCTATTTCTTGCTCTGTGAAGAGACATGAGACAATCTGTCCTGAATTTTAGCTTATTATGCTCGTATTATATATAGTCGTACAGTTCGATTAGTAAACGAAATATGTGTAAAACTTGTGGTTATAAAACTTGTCAACTAAAGTCATAGTGGTTTAGTGTTCAATTCGCGGATCTGCGGTACTCCGAAAGTAACGGTGGCGTAGTTATTACTCTCTAGTGCTGATATAATAGTGGTTCAGAACCACTGCCCAATTTGGTTTTCAGCTAAAACCTAGAAGTAATAATTTCGGGTCTCTAAAGTGCTGAATGACAGTAAAGTAGTGTAGTGAAACAGTGTACCGTGTTCACAAAAGGTTCTTTTCAGAACCGCAAATTCACGTGTCTTAAAAGAACTCGTCAAAACGTACCATTATACACTGTACAGTCAGGCTCGAGGCAAACAAAGTGAGACGTAAGAACGGTAAGTAAATCAAGTTTTAAAAAGGAAATGTTGAACGGCTCCTACTCAGTAGGATATTATTGGGCCTTCTACCACACCGAAAGTGACGGAGGCGAACGGAGTGAGCCGCAGGAACGGCAGGTGGGGTAGAATGCCCAATAATATCCTACTTCTTACATTCCTGACTTATCAATATTATTCCAGTAATGTTTACTTACCGAATTATTCTTGTAAATTTCTTAAAAATCATACACATAATATTGCTTCACTGTATTGTTGAACGTGTTTTTTTATTACAGAGGGAGATTGTAACGTTCAATTACCGACTTATTATAGTAAAATTTTAAATAACCATAAAAGGGTAAACTAGTGTAACACGTATTTTATAGGAAATTTTTGGTAGTCATATTAATTGTAATAATTGAAAACCGATTATGTAAAATAAATTTATTATGAGTATCTCCGAGAGAATAATTAAAGAAAACTCAGAAATTTTATTAAAATTATAATTTTTATTCGGAACAAAGTTCATAAAGATATCACAAATTACAATCAGTAAAAGCACAAAAATATAGCCAAGTAGAAACATTAAAAACTAATCGATATTATCGTCATTATCTTCTTGTTCTATATCGCGATCACCACTATTTTCTACAGAAATTAACGATTCATAAAATGCGTGGTAATACCGTGGAATCGCTCCACTATTGCACAAAGACAGTAAATATGTATGCAACTCCTTGGTTAAAGGAAGAGGTTGATGATGAGCGCGTTCCAATATAGTATCTTCAATCAAAACATCTGTCTTAGGTTTTCGCCCACGTCGTTTGGTTTGAAATGAATTTAAAATATTTCATTCAGAATAGGCATCATCAAAATCGTATTTAAAGAAAACTATTTATCCTGTTGTTATGATGATACATGAATTTCCATTACCTCAGACCAGTGTTTCGTATTTCCATCTTTATCGCGATGCCAAATCAAAGGATTTACTAATTTTTTGATGTCAAATATTTTAAACTTAAAGATTTTGTTGCATAGTTACGCATTTAAGGCAAAAATTTACATTTTTGCCTTAAATTAAACAGGTCGCTGTTGTTATTTTGGCCATAACAACCACTGAATATAGTTATACCTTGCTCACACCTCGTTCTTTTTCACTCTTCAAGATTTGCAATAAACAACTCCCAATTTCTATGCAGCTCCGTATTTTAATTTGGTAATGCCACACGTAGTAACAGTAACCTTTTTTACGTAGAGCGTCAAAAATATTATTATTGTACACAGGGTACTTGAGTTTATAATGAAAAATAGCTACAGCAGATTGCGGAATACTTGACACTTTTTGCAGATCAAAGACAGCAATTTTGTTATCGTTTTTGTCAATAGTCATTTTTTCCTCATGTCTAATCTGCCGAATTCGCTCTTTTCTATTCTAATGATATCTATAGTTTTCTTATATAGACTCTTTCTCTGATGGACTAGCTTGCTCATATACAAAACATATAATATAGAACATTGATCTTTTTTGGACTTAAAAAATGCGTAGTTAAATTTTGTGTTCAATATTATTTCATATTGACGTTACGTCATCGTAACTTCATCATAATTTAGTAGGAGCCACTCAGTGTAACCGATAAATTTTTGATACGTTGAGGGCTTGTGACAAATATTTTCTGGTTGAGCTTTTTCTTTTATAATGAATGAGAAGTTGTATAATCTACATTAGGAAATAATGAAATGTGCTTCTCTATACTCAAGCTGCTGGAGCTCATTTTTCTAGATCTATTGTTGTGCTTACCTTTTAAGTCTGTAAAACCTTCGTCTAATAAAAAAATTCTATTGCTGTATATAACCATTTGTTCATAATTTTTTAACTGTTTAGGAAAAAAATCTTCTAACGAACCTCTATACATTATTTAAAAGAAAAATATTTAATAGTCTGTGTGCGATTATTTTTCCGTTCTAGAGTCATTCGTTTGATATTTTCTGATTTAGTATGTTTTATACATCCATTGGCGTTCTCGATCAGAAAGTTTGTAAAATTTATCAAATAGGTAAGTAAGTCTTGTCTGTCTGGAGAGGTAAATTTGCTGCCACAGTTCATTTTACATGCACATATAATATAATAATATAATATCTGTCGCAGTTTATTACCTAGTATTAGTAAGGGTAATGTGCGTTACTTGTAGAAACGCGTTCCTAACTCGTCGAGTGCAAGCAAGCTAGCGCCAACACGTACTATTATGTCCCGGATGATAACTGTAACAGTGCATTACTGAAAATATCTATCTCAAAATTCACGATAATAATCGTGTAATCGCGTTAACCAGAAATTTTGCTGATATATTTTACAGTAATATTACTTTACCAAAATGTAGCCACAGAATTTAATTGGTAATAATGTATTTCGTTATTTTTCTAGTAAATATAAATGGAAAATTTCCAAAGAACAAAAGTGTTATAAGGAAAATCGTTGGAAATAACCGCAGAAAAAATCTGAAAAAAATTGCATAGATGTATACCGACTCATAGATACCGTAATTGTAATAACAGTAAAAAGTCAGTAATAGTATAATACAGTTTTATTCCTTGGGGGCGTCGATATTGACGATACGGTAAAATTTAAGTTCCATGCTAAGCAGTAGTATAAAATCTCGATAGTTACGATAAAAATCCACGTCTGGACGATCATAATGTCAAGACAATTTGTAAGCTGTCAAATGTTAGTTCCATGGTCGCACTACAAAGTCGGTTTAATTTTGACAGCTGGCGGTCCGAACAAATATACAAAATATATTATGCGCGAAATATATTATGAATTCATTCTAGCGAACTTCAGAAAATTTCTGACAAACAAAGATAATGCTAGACTGATCTGGAAGTTTATAGAACTTACTACAAAACGGTTGAACTGCATTTTTTTTTAAATTATTATTTTTGGCAGAATAGGTGATAAAGGATAGGTAAAGCTTAATGAGATTGGGAAAAACTAAATAAACGCAGGAAGAAGCTTAAGAATAGAAAAATAAATAAAAATACCAAGTGTTACCTATGCACTATGTGAAGAAAGGTGTCAATGCCGTAAATTGAATCACAGAAGTACCAGTAGCTATACTTCACAAATATCGAAACCGGGTGATAGTCCATTACATCGTTGCAGTATATAACTGGATATACTGATTGGATGGGCCCCTGCGAAGAAACAACGTTATAACCACCAATGATAACATGCAGTTGAATAAAAAACTTGCTCGTTCTTGCTAATGAATGTTTTCAGAGCTATCATTTTGTTATCTAGTTCCAAAACTAAAATTTAAATGAAAGTAACAAATGTTTCATTTCATTAACAACCTACTATAGACATGAGTCTACTCTTAGAATGAGAGGAGTCGGTATTGATTTACAACCACACGTCATTGTGTCAATCTAAGCATTTAGCGTTTCTAAAGCACACGTGTACAAGAAGTGTACAGTCAGCAACGAAAGTAGCTGAACAAGTTGCGGTCTTCAATACGATTAATTTGTAAAGTTACTCACCTGTGAAGGTTGTTTACGAAATCATTGCACAGAGGACCATTAAATGTTTACCTTACTGTCATATTAAAAAAATCTTTTGAAAATTTTTGGAGCTGTCATGTTTTCAAAATTAAGCTGTGTTCAGGGACTTTCGTTGCTGACCGTACAAGCTAATCATCATCATCATCAACCCATATACTGTCCCACTGCTGGGCACGAGTCTCCTCATATTGAGAGGGATTAGGCTATAGTCCACCACGCTGGCCTAGTGCGGGATGGAAGACTCCACAAACCGTCAAGCTAATACTATGAAAAAAAAAAAAACTTACCATCATTGCCTTTAAAAAGACGCTGACAAGCACTAACATCCTAAAGACTGGATGGAATGGCAGAAAGATGAGGTTGCTCCATTCAATTGAAGACTCAGATGTTATTACGTATTTCTCTTTTTCCTGCATAAGTTTTCCAGAAACTGCGCTCATGGAAACCCCATGAGAGGGTTTCCTGAGGTCATCGTTTCCTTCACTTTTCTTTGTATGCATCTTTGTTGTTGTTGTTTAATAGTATTGGTATGAATTTCCTTGGACACTAAACATTTTATTGTATGTTGCGTAAAAATGACAGTATTTTAGAAACAGAATTTGTTTTTTTTTTTCTGAAATTCGGGCTCGTTATTTTTGGAAATTTTACTTTTTTGTTTTCAATAAGAACGAAAGCAGGTTTCTCTCCTTTATCTATGAATTAAATAAGAGGTTACAAGCGGTTTTAAATTTCTGTAAGGCCTTACATTGTGAAGAATTTAAGTAGAGTAAGCCGTTTTACCCATTTTTTATAGTACAGAAAATCCTTCTGGATTGTCTGCCATTTGGCGAGGTGCCAGGGTATGTCGGACTCCTACAGACAAAACCGAACTTGTCTTCCTTTGCCCAATGTGTCGTGGCTATGGGATTAGTGAAAGCCGTTTTACCCTGCTTGCGAATAAAAAAAAAAAAGTATAATGGAGTTTCCGGCCCGACGACATCATTGGATATTTGAAAAATCAATATTCTTAGCCAGGAATCAATCCCATTGATTGTGGATAATACACAATTACTTACACACTGTATTACATAATCCGATATTGTCACCAATAAGAAATGCGGACGGACAAAAATGGCCCATCCATTTTTAAAAAGAAAGAGACAATTGCTCTGTATTTAATGTAATAATTTAGATAGTAGACCCAGGTCTATTCAACACGGTGTATTCAACAATAATAAATAGCCAATGTCCCAGAATATATTTTCACTATTATTATTATAGTAGTACGCTTAGTAATGTTGCTTCGCCTTCAATCTTTTTTAGCAAACGTTGAGTTGGCACAATGCAGGAGCCTTCGGTTTTTGACGTTATGGAGAGGCAGAGAGTGTCCATGCTGTACGCAGTACTTCTTCCTCCGAGCCTTTACCCAACTATGTTGGGGTCGTGTGCCAGTCTAACTAGATGCGGCTGAAAATCAGGATTTTACATGAAGGGGCTGCCACTAGACCTCCGCAACCCAATTTCTGGGTAATACCGAAATCCTGAGGATAGATTGGTTGTCAGGCTTATTGGGCTTCTAACTACCATTAACCATTGTCAAAGGTGTTCGTGTGACAACTGGGACCGATGGATTTACGTGCTCTCCGAGGCACGGAGGGGTCTCGACGTGTTAAGAATAGTCACACATCGACAGACCGACCGCAGCTACCTCAGCTAAGACCTTGTAATTCGGTTGTAGTACGCAGTACTATTAGTTACTCTGTGATAATAATAATAATAATAAGGCTCTTCTCTTCGAGGCTCTTGGCCTAATAGCCAAGAGCCTCGACCAACATCTAAGGAGGCTCTCGTTGGATGGCTGGATCAAAGGCTTGATACAGAAAGCAGTACTCTTGGACACGGCCCGTATCGTTAGGAGGTTTCTTTCTCTGGGGCCCTGACCACCGGTAGCTTGGACCCTGCTCCCGATGCCGGTGGGTTTCTATTTTTTATATTTTTAAATGTTTTTTTTTATAATTATGTTACGATGAAATATTTAAAAATAAAATAAATATGTATAAATATAAATAAAGGCAATAATAATAATAAATTTATTCAGTCCTTCGTTACATTGGTTATCTTAACTTAATGGAGAATGCTGACATTATGATTTGTTTATAAAATAACCAAGTTTAAAAATATGTGGACAGTGACCCCCAAACTAGACATTATCTGTATCTTGGGGACCAGAGTTGCATATTATGTATAAACTCATTATATAAATCAAGCCGTGTGGATGTATACTTATTGAGCTGTTTGGATATAGATAACAAACAAAGGATGAAGAATTTTTAAACATAATAAAATAAAATAAGAATTTGAAAAATTATGTGCGGTACAATGTGTGTGTGTGTGTGTGTGTGTGTGTGTGTGTGTGTGTGTGTGTGTGTGTGTGTGTGTGTGTGTGTGTGTGTGTGTGAATGAGTGTGAGTGTAAGTGTCTGTGTGTTTTGAGTGTATGTTAATTAAATACTTCCTCAGTCTCGTCGTATGACAGTGATAGAAGCCATTTTTGTGATCAAAGAAACATTAAGACATTCTGTATCCCACCTACGAAATTTCGAAATGTTTTTTACGTGTCCTTCTTTAACATAATAGCATAAGGTATAAATTAAGTATATTGAGTTCCGTTGCTATTTTAGCCGGAAGTCTATGGTTTTGAAATTATTTTGAGTTCTGTAACATTATAATTACTCTATGCATATTCTGTTTCTGAACATCTGTCAATGATTATTTTCAATTTAAGGGTAATGTTATTCAAGTAAGATGTAAAAGTCATTTTTTAATCGCAATAATGACTATCAGAAGAAGTGAAGCTTATGACGATCCTCTAAAGCCTCAGTCAAAGACACTACATGATAAAATCGCAGTTCCCCATAAAATTACAGAAAAATCCGTGTCACTGGAAGATAATCGTATAGAATGGAGCAACCTAATATTCCTACCATTCCATCCAGTCTTCCAGATATTTGTACTTTTCAGCGTTTTTATAAAATGCATGTTGGTAAGCTTTTTATACTTGGAGTTTCTCTTAAGGATAAAATCCGCAACGAGTTTATCCGACAGAGAACCAAAGTAACCGATATAGCACCCCGGATTAGCTAGCTAAAGTGGCAGTGGGCTAGCCTTATCTGCAGAAGAACCGCTGACGTGTTCTTAAGTCGAGACCGCGGCTCGGCAAACGTAGGGTAGGACGCCCTCAGGAAAGATGGAGTGAAGTTGAAGAAGTGAAGCTTTTAACCCTTCTGCTAAGTGTATCTCTAAGAAAAGATTAATTAGAAAGAACATTGTGTTTATTCTTTCAGTCGCAACGGTGGAGGAAAACATCGAGAGGAATCTTGCATCGCTGAGAGATTTTCTCGACAGCGTGGTCTACCAACACGCATTAGGCCAGCCTGGTAGACTATAACCTAAAGCCCTCTCATTCAGAGAGGAGACCCGTGCCCAGTTCTCACTGCTTGGCACGGGAGCGTCAACCTATATACTGTCCCCAGTATATAGGAGGTTGATGATGATAGTATAATATACTACCTCTGTGGTTTTCTTTCAGGGCCCCATACAATCGGTATACCCGATTGTGTACTGCAACGATGTAATGGACTACCACCTGGTTTTGATATTTGTTAAATATTGTTATTGGTATTTTTGTGATTCTTTTTACGGAATTGATACATTTCTTCATATAGTACACAGGTTAGTGAAGAAACTGAATTGTTTCATATTATTTTATAAGTGTGCTTAACACAATTATTATTTGATAAAATATTGCAAGTCCTTTACTAAAAAAATGAGTGACTATCGGCTGCTATTTTTTTTGGTGAGGATAATTTGCGACCTGAGGAAATGGCAGGGTCGGACTTGTCCGTCAGTCGTCCATATCACTTGGCCCTCCGGGAGGGTCCATCAATGGACATCCGCGGTGGGATCGCGGATAATGCGAGAGCGATTCCTGTGGTCCCACCACTATGCGGAAGCTGGCGGTGGTGGTGGTTTTAGTCGGTATGCTGGCCACCTGGCCGGAGAGCCCGACATAACCGTCCCGTATCCCCAAGCGGGGCGGCATGCATAAGGAGCATTTCCCAACCCGAAAAAAAAAAAAAAAAATGGTCGGACTTGTAACGACTAAAAACTGCACTTGCCGCCTTTTGTTTCATAGTGAGAACTCTGGACCGTAACTGGTTTCGGTCCAGCAATTGCTGGACCCCAAGGTCTAGCAATTGCTGGGACCTACAAGGTGCGTGGCTGTGCCTCGCATTCTACTCGAGAGGCGCGCGCAAAATATGCGCGCTCACCAGCTTGCTGGCTTCCTGCTTATGCGACATAGGTCATCCCAAAAAAGATATATCCCGAGAGTACTTATGTTAACCGGAAATAACTTAAAGGGCACTGCCGCGACTTGGAGTATCTTCATCCACTCCTCCATGTCGGGTCTTACTCCTATAATCGTAGCATACCTTATATCGACTCGACCTATGGAGTTGGAAATACTATTAGGTATACTATACTCGTAGGTACGGACAACAAAAGAGTTAGGTATACAGGCAGCTAATTAATAATCTGTGTTTTGATAAAGATTGTGTAATAATGTATCACGCAATATGAGTCAAAACGTATTGTGAGCAGCTACATACCTTTGGCGCGTAATTATTTTTGTCGATATCCGTATAAAAATGCATATTTCGTTTGATATCTGTATACTTAACTCTTTTGTTGACTATACCTACCAGGTTATCAACTATTCATATTAAAATTATTCCTAAAACCCAATTTCAATAAATAAAAACCTGTTTGTCATCGTTGTTTCTAGGCAAGTCACCGACAAGGCAATGAGACGCGAACATTTGCCGAAATCAGCAGTGTTGTTGATATGTGATTTGTTGTCTTTGATTCCGTTCTTCCGCTTGGTAGAGACAAACCCCTGTCCACCTGCTCGACTTTGGCCGAATATACTTGCATTCAATGAGTTTCTTGTGTAAGTATATCGAGATTGTTATGACAAGTACAACCTCATAGACTTGTATACCTACATTTTTTTAAATTCCGCTAGAGGTCCAGAGTGTTGCTTACTTCTTTCTTGAATCGTTACAAGTATACTATTGTAAATCGTAAAGGACCTGTCTTTACAATTAAGTTATATAAAAATAGCAATTCGGTTAGGATATATAAACGACCCCAAATCCAAAAGAGTGTTTTTTTGTATTCTTGTCTGTTTGTTAGTGGATGGCGCAAAAACTGAATAGTTTTTTTTGTGATTTCTGTTTGAGTCTTAATTGAATATATTCTGAAATATAGATTGACTTCTCGTCCTATACAGATCTATAGAAAGGTGAGATCATGAGTACTGGTTTGTTTAAAATATAGTTTTTGCTATTTTTTTTTCAGCATTTACAGAGTGACCAACTATTTCTCCTTAGTCACTACACATTCGTATTGGAACCTTTTGATAGGTTATACAATAGTCCTGTGCATGTGCCTCAACTGCATTACTTGTTTTTGGTTGCTGCTTACTGAAGAAGGTTTCTGTGATCGTTGTAAGATAGAAGGTAACTTCTATGACTGGCGAGCTTTCGTTTCGCATAAGGTAATTAATTTATATTTTGAAAACTGGATGTTTATGTGGAGCTCTTTGCTAAATTATTTTAAAAAAATATGCTGACAAATCGAATTGCAGTCTTCTTGTCGCCTGTTGGTCCTTAAGATATCTTCCCCAATAATAATAGAATATGCAATAACATAATATAATTGAATTATTACCGCGTTGGTCTAGTGATCCTAAGCGCGACTGCCACGCTAGAGGTCCTGAGTTCGATTCCCAAGTCAAGCAGTGTAGCAATTGGGTTTAACAACTTGTAGTTAGGATTTGTTCCTGGTTAATAGCTATAGGTTCGCCCCCTATTACATGGGACCTACATATACCGGTGAAGTGTGAGTGTACGTTGGTACACATCTGATTATTATTATTAGTTATAGCATAATAAGTATAATATTAACTGTTAAATTTTTTTCAGCTCAATGAAACCGATTTGGCATTTTCCACTTACATGTATGGCTTCACCTTCGTATTTTCTTTTGCTGAGAATGGTTTTTTCGATGTTGAAACTAAGCCTTCGGCCATTTTGGAATTTGTTATAGTCTGCATGTTTTTGGTCGCCAGTTATTTATTAAAGAATTTTATTGTGATGCCAAAAATGTTTGCTGAATGTAATCTGAGACTTCGCAGAGTTTGTCAAAATTATCCACTCGTAAAAAAAATTATCGAAGAGACTAAGAGAAGAAACCCATCACTTTCCGCTCACAAAAAGGTTGAAGACTATTACAACCTTCTTTGGAGAAAACGAAGTGGTATCATTAACATGCCGAAACTTTTTACGGATGAAATACCATGTTACTTAAGACTTGATATCAAACAAGACTTACTCTGGCCATTATATTACCATAGCCCTACATTGAGGAAGACGTCGTATCCACTACGACGATGGCTAAGTGATATTGTGTCGATCACTTATAAATTGCCTGGAGAAAAGTTCTTTACAGGCTCTCATTCCGCTAGTAGTTTATATTACTTGAAATCCGGCGTAGTTCAACTAATGTCGTCAGATGATGGGATAACTCCAATACTTTCAGTCACAAGTGGTACAATATTTGGAGATATAAATTTTTATGTACCTCACCTGAGACGGAAGGTAACAGCTCGGTGTCTTACTTTTTGTGAAGTATATTACGTAAAACGGAGTTATATGTTACAAGCTTTCCATAAATATCCACTCGATCGAAAAATAGTCATGTTCGCTGCGCAAGAACGAATAGCACATGCAAGAAAATTATTTAACTGCAAAGAATTAATAAGGGGCTTAGATAGAAATGAAGATGAAGGAATAGCGTGGATTAAAAGGCGTTGGTGGCAAATAAATGAAGTTATTGAGAGATTGACCTTAAAAACTTCGAAGTCAAGAGAACAGATTAAGTGTGATTTACCACGTGAAGAAGCGGTATACCACTGTGCGAAATATATAGGACAACTAGTATTATGCACAGCAGCGGAACTTCAGACAAAATCTATGTTTACAAAATTCAGTTTTCCATGGATTATAAATCCTCATTCAAAATTTGGTTTTATATGGCATAAAATCGTTACCGTTACTGTGACGCTCGTACTGTGCCTGCATCCACCGAATTTGGTAAAGACCAATGTTCCCTGGTGGTTTATATTTTTTTCATATTGGTCAGATACCATATACGCTTTAGACATAGGCGTATCCATTTTTACAGCCGTGAAAACACACGAAACTGTTACTAATACTTTTGCTGCAGTTGTGTTTGAACGTTTCAAAAGTATTACTTTTTTGCTGGATATATTATCGACAGTTTGGATCGAAGATTTAGCTAAACTTTTGGGATATCCAGAAATTTATTATACTCTTCAATTTAACAGACTTATTAAAACATATATCCTGTTTTTTGGATATTATTTAAATTGGGATATACGGCACGATCCCTTGGTGGATGTGTGCCAGAAAATAGTATTAATACATTTCACCTTTCTAGTAATAACTAGCCATATTGTGTTCGAACTAACCAGCTATATGGGAAATCTAACGATGACCTATTTTTTCGGAAAAATGATTTGTTCTAAAATTGTAAAAGATGATTGTGAGGATGTAAATCCTATTGCCGGTGTAACTATGTCTTGGGCATTTGAGTGGACGTTCGCAGAATTTGTACCCGAGAATTTGTCAGATATTTACGTGGGCTTAGCAGTTACTTACATGTCTTACTTGATATCTATTTATAGTAAAGGCCGGTTTGTTTCCTATTTATATTTGAAAATGAGAGAAATCACCTTATTTCAAAGGTTCGTTTCGAATCTTAAGAAATATTACGAACATTATAGAATTCACACGGATCTCTTAAAGAGGCTAGATAGATATCTTATATGTCATTGGAAATACTATAAAGGTACAGACGTGCTGTTTTCAAATACGTTAGTGGAAGAACCACTTGAGGTATATTGGAAAGCTCAAGGCGAAGTGGCTCAAAAAATCATCTCGGAATGTAATACGTTTGCCCACGCTAATCCCGCCCTTATTAGAGAGTTAGCTTGTGCTGCAAAATATTTGATACTGCCTAAAAATACCAGCATTTATATGTTTGGAATACAATGCAAAAACGTTGTTTGGGTTGTGCAGGTGAAACTTAGTCCTTATTTTACAAACTGTATTTATTTATTATAGACGGGATTTTAACTTTTAAATTTCACATCAGTGATACTGATATTTTATTTTAACGTCAGTTTGGATGCTTGTTTGTTTGTTAATCAATCACGCACAAACGGCTGAACCGATTCGCATGAAGTTTGTTACACAAATAGTCTGTGACCGGGAATAACATATAGGCTGCTTTTTATCCTGGAAAAATGTAAGAATTTCCCGGAAAACTTATATAGGAGATATTCTTACGGGATTTTAATGAAATTTGGTCACAATTTGGTATTTGGTTTGTGACCAGCACTGTCATATTGAATACCTACTTCCAATCGAAAAAATGTGAGAATTTCCTGAAAATCCCGGGAAACTGCTATAATCTAAGTTATGTGACCAGCACTAACATTTTAATACTTTCAATCACGTGAAATTAATCCGATAAAAATTGTGATACTAAGTTTACGAGTACGAAGTCACGGGTATAAGCTAGTATTATAATTGTCCTAGATATAGTTTTGTAGTTTAAATTACATAATATATCGATATATTTGTATAACATAATATATACATACAAGTAGTGAATGAGAGATTTTGTCGGAGATTGTTAGACATTAATCTTAAAATTATTTTTTTAGGGATTTATAAAATCTGAGCATCATGACGACAAGGGTGAAATGATTTCAACATATTACTCGCCAGGCAAGCTGTTATCTGTCAGTGCGGTACTCATGTCCAAACCTTCGTTAGGAGCTTATTCATCGTACACTGACTGCGAAGTAAGTATACTTTCTACTTTGGACTCACTGACCATGAGGGGTCTCAACAAGTTGTAATTAACGTCCAACATAAGCGGACCTCTCATTGTATAGACTTTTCGTACACTTATAGTTCAACTTATAATGGTGTTATATGACACGTGTAGTTGTGTGTCCGTGAAAAATATAGGAGTAGGTAATAAGAATTGTGGCAACTAGGAGTAACTTAAGAAACGAACATTACTTAACACATTCTTCTAATCAACAAACGAATCGTGATAAAATGTATGTTACATTGCTTTTCGCCAGCGCCAGCCTTGATAGTCTTATTTTGTTGCGTAACCTGTTATCACAACTTGTTGTTTATTATCACGTGATTGAAAATTTAAAGAATATACAGCCTTTGCAAAAGTTAATTCAGTATTTTATAGACGTTCCATCTCACGAAGTCCATTAAATTATTGAAATTTGAACTTTATGGCAATAGCACAAAGGCGAGATAGAATCACTTACATTTCAGAGGTGACTGAATTAAAGAAACGGAACTTCGAAAAAGCCTTAAATTGTGAGAAGTGCAAGGAGAGTAGGCAGGCATTTGTCCTACACAGGGACCAACTAGGCTATATTAATAAATGTAAAATCGATTAATTTTCTGAGTATTCGTGGCTATAAAGGGAAAAATATCTAAACGAATCATTTAAATTTAACAAACTTAATACGTCTGTCCACCCTTCGGGAAATATATAAACGTAGTATTGTGTTGTAACCATTTTATTTTGTTTTAGATTTTATACATACCTATAAATGAATTCTTTGATATTTACAAACGGTACTCTATAGAATATAGTTTTTTGAAAACCTGTGTAGCAGAATTTGGGCCGAAGTTCGATGAAATATCTAAGAAGTATGTTTTGAAGCACAGGGATGTGAGTAACTTTTTAAAAGCTGTAATTTCTAAAAAAGAAAATTGGCAGATGATTTTCTGAGAAAATGTAATGTATACTGCAGATTTTTGTGTTAGAACTTTGTCACAAGAGTTTTTCTGGGATAATAGTGACTGCTAGTTCAAAAGATTTATAATGTAACTCTGTCTGTCTGTTACGCTTTCACGTCTAAATCACTGAACTGATTTTAATGAAATTTGGTACAGAGATAGAGTTGACCTTGAGAAAGAACATAGGATAGTTTTTATTTTCGACTTTTGAAGAGTTCTCTTGGAAACGCGATATAACCGAACTCGACGCGGGCGAAGCCGCGGGCGGAAAACTAGTTAAGTGTAATTCCACTTTTGATATTCTCTTTATTGAACTTCTTCGTAGCTGGCTGAATAAAACTGTCTTGTTCCAACGAGGTAGGCAATTGAGATACTAATGACATCACCTACGATTAGGCCAATACAATCCTATTGGCTGAACGCTCTTCGTTAGTTGTTACTGTCAACATTACATGTTTTGAGTTGTATGAAAAGTCAGGGGTGCTAACATCTGTTTCAGCTTTGCGTTGCCTTACTTGTCTTAAATGATTACACAACAGTACGACAAAAGCAGTCGCATTTGACGAATCATAATTTATGGTTCACATTATAAAATTGCTTAGGATTCTAAATATGAATAGATTCTAGGGGAATTTATTACTGTGGCCTTTTTAGGCCTACAGGTATAATAAAATAAGTATGAGTCGTGTTTATTGGTCGATTATTGAAATCTAGAAACACAACATATAATCTGGCGAATGGACACGTTACATTCGTGTAACGTCGCGTCGTGTGTTACAAGTATATTCCTACCTTTATAGGTACTTTTTTAAATCTTCTCATAATATGTTTCTTTTTAAGTTTATTTTTCTTCTAATAGTGTTGTAATAGTCAGAATGTTGCCTTTTGGTTTGCGTTTCAGTATCAACATAAGCTCAGGGATAGAATTTATAGCACAAGAATGTCTATGATGACAACTTCAAACGTGTTAAATGATGTACAAGAAAACCGTTCGTTGCCGTATGAAGGTAATTTCTGGGGAGAACCGGAATCTACGTAAGTAATTATTGTTCAATGTTTTTTTAGCTTTTCTTTTAGTACAGTAGGTGCGTTTGTTAATATATAAATTCTCGTAAACCCAGGCTCGGAACAACTATATTAGAATAGAATAGAATGGTACAGAATATTCTTTATTGTACACTATTAACAAATGCCAAGTACATGTTTTTATATTAAATAATGGTACAATGGACAACCTTTGGATGGATTGGATTCAAGAGAAACGCAGAGGCGACAATTACGTATAATTATTCCATATACGATAAAAAATAATGGCAGTCATTATTTTATATTGTTGAAATTACTGCATTCTAAAGATTACATTTATTTGCAAATGGTAAATAGATAAAGACAATAAGATAACTTTGTATTTATAGTAAAGTAATGGAGGTTATTAGACGCTTTCATCGAAATAACGATGCTGTTATAACTTTGTTTAACGTTGTAAGTAATAGAGACAGGTACATACGCCAGCTGGTCAAGCTATCCAAAACTGTCAAACTTTCCCAATCGACTATGAACCTTATTGTTCGGCTTTAAAGTTGAAAATCGATCAAAGAAACTTGACATATTGGGGTAGCTTGATGTGCTGGCCTCTATACTCTGTATGCATAGTTCAGTACGGGATCAAAATAATAATCTGCAATCCCTCGGTAACTCCACCTAACGTGCCGACTCAAAATGTTTACCAAAAATGATTTTGTATTAGTCAAGTTTCGATACACCTTCTCCTTGGTTTCGCATTACGGAGTTTAATAAATTAATATAATAATCTTAATTTTACACCATATTAAGAAGAAAATATTAGAGAGAAATAATTATTTTATAGGTATATGATCTTATTGCTAATTGCGCTGTATACCACAAACCTCATCACGGGTTCCGGCGCCCCATAACAATAAATTTTGCATTATGTCTGTAACTTGTTAATTGACAAAAACCAAAAAGACAAAGCTATCGAAATAAATAAATCTGCAGATATAATTCTAAATTAACTATGCTTACCGTCTGGGGCTAGTCTGCTATTTTAGTGTCAAAATCATCCACGACTACAGAATTGTCAGTTATATCATTTTTGACAGTTATGTCTACGAAATCTGTCAGTCCTTATGTCATTATTGAACGACTATTCTGATACAATTGACATAGCAGATTTTTTTCGGTTGGGGAAATGCTTAAGGAGATATTTTATAGTGTCACAATCATCCACGATTTCAGAATTGTTGATTTTTTACAGATAAGTCTACGAAATCTGTCAGTCCTTATGTCATTATTGAACGACTATTCTGATACAATAATTGCCATAGCAGCCTTATTTTTTTTCGTTTGGGGAAATGCTCCATATGCATGCCATCCCGCTCTGGGATGCGGGACGGATATATCGGGCTCTCCGGCCATGTGGCCAACATACCGACTAAAATCACCACCACTACCACCTTCCGCACAGTGGTGGGATCACGGGAATCGGTCTCGCATGATTCGCGATCCCTAACATAGCAGACTTGGACCCCCATTTTTGGTGTGTGGTAAATCCGCATGGATTGTCTGCCACGTGGGGAGGTGGCAGGGTATGTCGGACTATACCATATACTGTCCCACTGCTGGGCACAGGTCAGGATTGAGAGGGATTAGGCAAAATATCTTTTTAATTTGTTATGATGATGATGATGATGATTGACACCTCACTTTACAGATTTATGCAAAACTGGCTTATGTTTCGAACTGTCGTCGTGTACATATCTATTGCTTGTGCATCAGTGTTGGGTAAATATTCAAATCTAATCCATTTCTTCATTTGCTGAATATATATTATAATACATACATTATTGCTTGCTTAAAAGACGACGTAGTGACGAGAATTGAGAAGAATATGCTGAGATGGTTTGGGCATGTCGAGAGAATGATGAAATGAGATGAAAGACGACTAACAAAAAGGATTTATATGGCGAATGTCAGTGGAACCGCCGAGAGGGGACGCCCTAGAAAAACTTATACCGAACTTATTGGTGAGGTTCTTCAAAAAGGTCAGGTGCGTAGTACTCGCAACCGGCGTGTATGTATGACAAGATGTATGAATGTGGTCGAAGCGAAAGAAGTATGCAAGAATCGTAGCAAGTGGCGTTTTTTAGTTTCTGCCTACCCCTATGGGAAAAAGGCGTGACTGTATGTATGTATGTATATACATTAAAGGTGACAGTATTAAAAAAAAAGAAAATAGTTTAACGTGGTAAATAGTTTAAAGTAGTAATGCAAATGTTAAAAATATTGTGGTTTAGTCTTTAATTCTTATAGGTGTAGTAAGTAGTACCTATTGTAAAGACACAGTATTATTGTTCTATGTATTCAAAGAAAAGGTTAAAAAGGTGTAAAAAAAGGTTTTAAAATATGGTTTAAAATCTTTTTAAGAAAGATCTTTTTAAAAACTTGGTATATCTTAGT
Source organism: Acronicta alni (assembly GCA_964056405.1). NCBI lineage: Eukaryota > Metazoa > Arthropoda > Insecta > Lepidoptera > Noctuidae > Acronicta > Acronicta alni. The sequence goes on along the minus strand of OZ043927.1, from coordinate 4,695,921 downwards.
ATATCTTTTTTAATTAAAGTAGAGGGTTAAGTTAGTTCCAATTACTATAACTTTACGGTACATTTGCCTATGGCGGGCTGGATAAGAACTCGAAGGTCTGCACGCTACTAGGAAGAAACAGTGTTGTAAAAGTCAACAAAACCCAGCACGCTTCGTGTTGGAAGAATCTAATGATCCGCATTAAATAAGAATTATTTTACCAGTACTTGTAGTAAGCTCAATAAAACCCAGCACGCTTCGTGTAGGAAGAATCTAATGATCCGCATTAAATAAGAATTATTTTACCAGTACTTGTAGTAAGCTCAATAAAACCCAGCACGCTTCGTGTTGGAAGAATCTAATGATCCGCATTAAATAAGAATTATTTTACCAGTACTTGTAGTAAGCTCAATAAAACCCAGCACGCTTCGTATTGGAAGAATCTAGTGATCCGCATTAAAAAAGGTGTTAATATTAAAGTATCTGCAGTAAGCTGAATTCAAATTAAAACCTACATTTTCTAAATCCATCTTTTCTTGTAAGGGAGGTTTACGTTTATTATTTGTTTCAAGGTGGCATCGGTGCAGTATCACGGTGGATATTTACGATGATCAGCGCGTTTTGTGACTGCATCGCTTGGATAGATATCATCATTAAATTATTTGTAAGAAAATATTCGCACTGCTTCTGATGAATAATATTATTATTATTAATTTTTTGTTACACATGCTTAACATTTTTAACGATATAAATGACTTATTGGTTCTGGAGTACCGAGTCGAGAAAAGTTTTATTGGGTTTTGCTTGCGAGTTTGGATTTGTGCCCGGTTAATGGAAATAGGCTCGTCTCCTATTACATGGGACCTAAACTGACCTGTGGGTGTATAGGTGTACATTAGTATACCTCTGCCTCAGCTTCCGGGTAATACATGCGTAATGGTATGTTATGTAATGATAAATCAGTATACCGCAACTGTTATTCTGATAATAAAATGAACTTAATCTTACTGACATGAAGTTTAATTTCTTTCATATTTACTGCTAAAAATACTTCCAAACTTAAATTTTAAAAATTATTCTTCATCATCATCAATCAATGAGCTTAGTACTAAATCTAAAACCTGGAATCTGGTTCTCAATAACCGGTTTATTAATCATTTTACAGCTGGCGTATTACGACGATCGTGGTATTTTAGTTACCGACAAGAAAAAATGCTTCCTAAACTACATGACTAAAGCATTTATATTGGATCTTATTGGTGCTTTGCCTTTGTTCGAAGTACTGAAGGCGACACTATCACAAGAAATCAATGATGATACTTGTTTCCTTATAAATACAATTTGTAAATTTGCTCATATTTATATATTGTTTGCATGTTTTGAATATATGAGTGACCTGCCAACTGTGAATATCACTTATATTATGGTACGTACGTTTATGTTTTACGTCTATTCTACGTGTCACTATTTTTGTGCTATGGAATAGACGAGAAAATAAATACCCCCGACTTTACGTGTAACGGTACCCTAAGAAAAAAGATTTTATTTTACCACTTTGTCAACGTGACTAAATTGTATACCTACTCCAAGTTACAGATTCTTAGTATCTATGAGTGTATCTGAGCTAAGCCGCAGACAGACAGACGGACGGACAAGGCGAAACTTTATGGGTTCCTTGTTAACTGCCTCGTTAGTCTAGTGGTCCTAATCGCTACCTTAGATATCCTGTTTCGATTCCTATTCTATGAAATTCTCAGTAACAGCTTGGAGTTTGGATTTGTGCCCATTTAATGGTAAAGCCTCGCCCCCTATTACATGGTATCACACGCTAACTCTCGCTTAATGCATGGTTAATGCACTTCTGACATCAAAACCGGAGTGTGACATGTTTGCAATGAGATGGATGGATGTGTGCCATGAATGTTTAATATTATGTGAGAAGATAGAAAATAGATAAGAGGTAAAAAAACGGTTTTTGTAGCTCATCTACTACATCATTTGTATTTTTTGTTATTGTTATGTGAACGCTGCAACGTATTGGTTTCATTACCGTAAAGTTGTATGTGTATGTTTGTAAACAAATAAATAAATGGGACCTATACATACCTACCGGCGAACTGTGTGGGTTTACATTGATCCTTGTCTGCCTAAACGTTCGGGGATATAGGCCTGATGATAGTTATGTTTGTGGACAACCAAACCATAGAAAAGCTAGTTGGTTGACGAGTCTTGCGTAACTATATTTTTTTTCAGATTATAAAATGGGAACTTGTGAACATTCTTATTGTTCTCGGATCTAGCCACTATTTCATGATAAAGTGTGTTAGCTTCGATTTCAACGTTAGAAATATGGAATTGATCCATGTAGGCCTTCGGAACACTTGCTGGATGCCGGATATGATAACTACGCCCAAAAACAATTTAAGTTGGGATGAATTACATTTGGTAAGTATTTTACTTTCATAATTACTAGCGACCCGCCCTGGCTTCGCTCGGGTGCAATGTAGAAAGAAATAAAGAAAAAAAAACGAAAGAGAGAAAGAATGAATGAAAGAAAGAAAATTATTTATTTCACACACTATATTTAAAGGAATTCAATAGTGGTTTCAAACACACACCAAATAAATTGAAAAATCAACTTACGGCTAATACTAAAAATCGACTACTTTTAAAGACACAATCTGAAGTCAGACTAAAGAATTATAATTATACATAACCTATTCGTTACAGATCTTCGCTGAAAGTATAAGTCTTGCAGAAAGCGGTATGATGGGTTTGAACTTCGGAAGATTTGTGATCGATCGTGAAGACCATGGGATTGGCATTTGTATGTTCTGCTTAGGACTTGTATTTTGGTAAGTGTTGTTTTCAGGATGTTACAAAACTACTCGTAAAGCCGAAAGGAGGTTAAATTTAAGAACCGTAGTAACGCTGTATAACATACCCAAAAAAAAGGAAAACAACAACATTTATGAATGAAAAATAGAAAAACTATTAAAGTAGACAATTATTAGGTAAAATAGGTACGAATGCCTTTGTGTTAAATAATCTGGTTCCCTGACATGACAGCTGACAAAATTTTTGGCTTTGATAATTAATTATATTTTTTACGGGGTATTTTGTAACACGTTGTATACTCGCTTAAACAGTGAAGTAAAATATCGCAGAAATGTTATTAGAGTTTGCCTACGAAATTCCCATTTCTGTGAAATTAACAGCCTGGTGTTTCGATAGAGGTTACATGGGACCTAAACATACCGGCGAACTAAACTAAAACTACTAACTAAAAACGTTGGTGTATAGCAGTTTACTCCGTAACTCTGCCTAACCCTTTAGGGAATCTAGACGTGATGATACGTGATAGTAGGTATGGTGTGTAACTATACATTTTAAATGACTAATATTTCAGGTTCATATCATGTTATGCTTTAACCCTCTTGGTGCTGAATGCCAGAGGAGACACTCTATTTCAACACGGCGTTAACCAACTAAAGAGGTTCCTCATGTCTGAGAGAGTTGAAAAGCCAGTTATTGCAAAAGTATTGTCCCATTATAGATATTGCTGGTTAAGGTGACTATATTGATATATTTTAATAGCTGTTTATATGTCGCCTGGGTGAATTTCATGTTTTTATCTCCAGAAGTTTAGGATGCGCGTTGTCCTGTCAGTCTGTCAATTTCAGATTTTTCCAGCATTTCTGAGAGATTTTCTTGACAGTGAGTGAAATTTATCCCTTATCCATTTCATTCTGTGAGGAGATCGTTGCCCAGCAATGGGACAGTATATGGGTTGATGATGATGATGATGATAGATAGATCTTAAGTCTCTCATGTGAACTCAGAAGTATTAGAACGACGCTTCCTGTAAATCTATCTAAATGTTCAAAAAACCCTACTGCTGTGTGCCTTTTTTCTATTTTGCTACTGACGGTCTCTCCACTGCCTTACGTTCATTATTCTCTAAGCCTGTTCCTAACTCCCAGTCCAACCTTTAAATATCACTTATACACAAGCTATTGCTGCCATCAGACCTTCGCAACTAAATTTTGATTGCCTGAAAATTGAGACATCCTTGTCTATCCTTAGTTAGGTTGACTGGTTGCTAAGCTTTTTGGGCTTCTGTCTGACAACCACTATCACAATCTAAATCTTATTTTAAATTATAGGTAGTAATAACTTTATTAACAGATTGTCTTTTATTATCTATTTCAGAACCAAGGGTATAAATATTGAACAACTTGCAAACGAGCGCATCGGTGTGGTATTCCGTCAGGATCTGAACTACTATTTTTATAAAAAGTACGTAAAATATTTAGCGATGCATAGATTTAAAAAAAATGTTGAAAATTTATGGAAATACAGAAAAATATATTTGATAAAAGTCCAAATGATTTCTATACTCTTACTGGGGCTTATGTTAAACCTATTTATAAATGTAACATCTATGAAACATATGAATGCAATAATTATTTTAATATTTGAATTATAAATTACCCTGTTATTATTAATCATTGCTATTTTACCCAGGACTTTTACCCTTTTGGACACAATAATCAAAGGAGGGGAACCAATGCAAAGACAGTTAGCCAGTGTTAGCTCGCAGGCTTTCTTCCTGGAAGGACATGATATATTCAGGGAGATGGATTTGATTACCCACTTGTGTGTAGTACACCGTGGAAAAGTTATTATATCAAAGGAGAATAGGAAACTTATTGTTCTTACTAAGGTAAGAATTGACATATTATAGCTATATAAGGCGAATATCACATAGTTTGTAATAGTTACCGTTTAGTATCCCATTTTATATATTGTATTACAAGCAAAATTCATAACCGTCAAAATTTATTCCTACTAATATTATAAATGCGAAAGTAACTCTTTCTGTTTGTCTGTTACGCTTTCACGCCTAAACCACTGAACCGATTTTGATGAAATTTGGTATAGATAGATTCAATATCTATATCAATATAATAGAAGGACATAACCAATATTTTTTTCATCCCGAATTTATCCGTTTAATACAAAACCGATTGAAATAAAACTAAGTTTTGATGGTATGGTTTGGATGGTATGGATGGTATGGATGGTGATATTAGTATTCCCGATGTTTAGGACCTTTTAGGTACTGCATCTATAACCTGACTCTTTGCTGCAGGGAGATATATTTGGCCAACTGGTAGGCACCAAGATACGCCCCGTCCACGTCACGGCAACAGCTGAAGATAAAGTCGATTTATTGTATATCGATATTCAAGCCTTGCAGCATATTATTAATGACGAAGTAAGTTTTACTGCTTTACATAAAATTGTGTCAGTAGTAGTAATCATGTTAACTAATACCATTAAGAGATTAACCTAATATATTTTATAATGGCGTTTGTTAAAAGATTTTGCGTTTACGTATTTCAAACCATCAACGCAACGACCGGTGCTATTAGATTGAAGTTTGTGTTCAGCTTATGTGGACTGGCAACTACACACTCCAGCCAGTACATTTGGGGCTGGCAGTCTTTTAAGAATTAATGGGAATGTCCTGGCAATAAAAATAACAAGTGAACAAGTTTGTGGAGAGGCGAGGTGTATTGCCCCTCCAACCAAAGGGAGGATCAACCAACCAGGCGGGTGTTTTGCCTGGCGGGGCACGGCCCGTCGGCTCATATCGGGCGGTTGTATAATATTCGATTTGCGTTGCGAATGTTGATTGCGCAATTCAGGATTGTGTTCGTAGTTCCACGTAGCGCGGTAGATGTCGAAGTTTTTAATTTATTACAGGTTAAGCGAACTATTATGCGTAACCCACATCATAGACTTGACTTCATGGCAGCAAAGAATATTTTTGTCGAGAATCCTTACGATACTGTGCAATATCTCCTTCGTGGACGCAAGACCATTAGATTTCCAGTAAGTTAAAGTTAAAATGCCTTTATAAACAGGTGTAGTGACTTTTATACGCAAAGACATGAAATTAAAGCATATTGAGCGTGCGGCACTGTACCGCGGGCTGGAAAAGACATGCCAGTATAAGCTGGCCTGTAAGTGTACGAAAGACCTATACAATGCGAGGTCAGCGTATGCTGGAAGTGTGTGGCATGAGGTTCCGAGATGGTCTACAAGGGGAACGCGATTGAGAGGAAGAGATGCCGCTCTACACATTAAATAGCGCCATCCCTTTCACACAAACTAGAGATGATCGCGTTATGTGATTGTGGTAAGGCCTTAGTTCTGCCGTGTACGAAAATGTTACGCAGTATAAGGAGCAAGCGAGCATGAGATCTTGGGTTCGATTGTTCGGTCATTGTTATTGGATTTTTGTTCTGTTAGAGCATTCTTACAATTGGGCAAAGTCGGGCAATATCAAAATAGGGCTATCGTAAATACTTAAGTCTCACACTCAGGCCATGTACGGTCTACAAAAGAGTTAAGTATACAGGCAGCTAATTATCATCTGTGTTTTGTTAAAGATTGTGTAATAATGTATCACGCAATATGTGTCAAAACGCAGGAATTGTAAGATGCTACACATCAGACCCTTTGACGGGTAATTATTTAAATCACAATCTGTGTAAATATGCAGATTTCGTTCGCTACCTGTATAGCAATCTCTTTTGTTGACTGTACAAATGTAGAACAAACTTCTACACAGATAAATCCAATAAATCCCTCACCCGAAATTGAAGGCATGACTTGTTGTTTTTATAAACATTGCGCCACTGGATGTGTGTGCATTCACAAACACATGCATATACGCCCAGGCCCGGGACAACACTGTGGAGGCCATACAAATAATTGTTATCTATGGGGAATCAAATCAAATGTATGTGTTAATAAAATGTACACGTACTCACGATACAGGAGAAAATCCTAGTGTGGGGCAATGTTTATTTAAAAAATAATGCGAATCTGGCTGATCCGATCACTGCGCCAATCAAGCCGCCGCGCTGGTCAAAGATTTAGTAGTCGCGCTTACGACTACTTCGACCCCACGAACCTATACACAGCAGATTCGACTACTAGTACAGGAGTAACGATGTACGGTCGGGGTCATAAGTCCAGTAGCAGTTTCACAAATTTAGCGCATCAAAACAAGTCGCACTTACGACCTTTTTCTATAACTAACATATTGCACACATACACGATCTCGTATATCGCACTCTCTCATTGGTTCGATGCGAACACTAATATGAAAAAACAAAACTATAATGTTATCTTTGTCTAGTATTGACTCCACACACTATTACCTTCTCGTAGTTATACTGTTTGACGAGTAAATGTTTGCATTGAAATCACTCACACACGTGTGTATACGCGCAGTACCATGCAAGCGAATAATGATCGTTGAAATGCTATTGGTCTTATGGCCCCAGACTGTACTATTGTGACGATGATTATTTCACCCCTCAGTGGAACTCACATCCAACGGTAGCTTCCAACGGCTCATGGTACTCCTACTTTATCCACATCACCTGGTTCATTGCTCCTTTCATTACGTGTGTCGTCATCAACCTGTTCGTGATTCTACCTGAAGACTCCAAGTCATTCTTGAGAATATACATTGTACTCATCGTTCTGGATATTGTGCATCTAGCCAACTTTATTTCGGAATTCTATACGGTAAGTTCCTGAGCATATTTGTATGAAATTTTAGTGCAGATCAAACGCCATGAGGGAAACAAGTAAAGGGATCTTTGGCTCTAGATCATGAAAGAAAGAAAGAAAATTTATTCTGACAGGCACAAAACAGGACAAAATACAATTTAATATAACAATTTAATAAGTCTTAAAACTAAGGAAGTACGTTATCCTGTGCGTTATCATGCTATGGATGGTTACCACGAGCAGTGAATACGCAGCTTATAACTCTGTAAATTATCATCTTATGGTCAGGATCAGTAAACGGTTAGGGAAGGCAAGGGTTAGGGTTGGGCATGTAGGGATCATGAATGAAACCTACATTAAGACCATCAGAAGCGTGTTTTATGTTAAACCTAATTTGGCCGGATAATATTTGATACCATTAAATTTGTCAATTTTCTTGCATGCACTCCGGTACTATGCCTCATTCTGCATTTTTTTCTAGAAAATCTGCCATTGAATCTTGTACCCAATTAAGAAAACGGTAATGCGGTTTTTAGTCGGTATGAGTCCGACGCCACGCCATCCGTTAATCTAATCAGATCCAGCAGAATAAAATGTTTTACATGAAGACACTGTCAGCACATTCTACAATCCAATATCCTAGGAAGGGTAATTTGGACATCCGAATTTTCTGGTTTCTGACTATCATCGATTATAATTATTATTATAGATGTTCGTCAAGCTACAATAATTTTTATTTCAATATATGTTAATGTTGTCTTTACTTACAGATTGAGCTCGTTGTAGTAAGAAATAAATGTGTATATCAGCGAGTTGGCACAAAAAAATTGAAATATTGGGGTATCTACCTAGATCTCCTAACTTTTTTTATTCCCCTTTTTTCTCTCATCAATGGTGATACGAGATATCAATTCGCAAGAGTATTCAGACTAAAATATTTCATGGATTTTCATATTCATTTCTGTAAGAGTTTCAAGGTACGTTACTGTTTCGTCTCATTATCTGAGTAACGTTCGATTTTACCTAGATCGTTGGCTCCGTTGTTGACCTTTTTCTTGGTTTTTCATGTAAATATACTCAGGTCTTATAAAGGGAAAGGAGTTAATAACCGTTATTACCAACTAAAAATACACGGCCATCTCTAGTACATTAAAGAGACTGACAGACTGAACAACTAATCGGTTTACGATAGCAGCTAGCTAGCAGTGAGCTACTTATGTGTACCTTAAGCTTACTGCCGAAGTAATTAGTCGGTTAATTGAAGTGGCACTATGCGGGCCATATCGACCGCATGTTTAATGACATATTATAGACTAAGGCCACAAGAGCACGAACCTTCTAGTAAAGAACGACAGAGACAAAGTTGATGCTTACAAGAAAGACTGGCCAACAACAGATCACAACCATCGGGTGTAGGAGGAAAGAGAGGACTTTGTCATGCAGTAGAACTACAATATATTCTTAAGTATAATAGTTATGGAAACGTGAAAGAAAAAAAGAATAAATACTGTAACAATAACCAAAGACTTGAACTAGGATAGCCAGATTATTGAGCAACTGCACTTAGCAGAATAATCAATAAATAATTATTATCTTCTCAATTACTACACTGAATAATCAAGATATCTTATATATATGTATGCATAATTATTAAGTAAAGACGTGAAAATGATCTTACAGAGCAGAGCGACCCCTGTGTTATTGAAGCTTGCAATTCTTTTGCTAATATTGAACTTTTTTACTTGCGGATGGATTTCTGTTGCTTGCAGAGGTATGTTGGTACACGTGTTAGTTTTTTATAAGAAGAAGATGATAAGTCATCATCACAATTTTGAGTTAATAGAGTTCTAGGTGGATTTTTATTATACTTCCAAATTTGGACTTCCCATGAGGGAAAATCGGGAGATTACTTTTTAAGTCCGTCTTTTTCGTTTTTGTCGTTCGTAAGATAAATTTAAATCAATACAGCTTTTCTGTTAAAGTTGATTTAATAGGGGGTCTTAGATATCTATGACAGAAATCTGTTCAGCAGTTTCAAATTAATGGCTTGAAATAAAATGATGGTGAACATTTATTTTGTTATTGAAATTGATTGAAACTATTTTAGGACTTAATAACTAATATTCTCTTCCTATATCTGGGAAAAGTCGTACAACATACATTGCTTAGTATGCTGACGTATTTAGTACTCAATGTTTTTGGTATTTTACCAAAACCCAAACCGGGTTATTCGCGTTAAAAATTAGTACAAAAACATAGTTTTTTTTTGCAGAAAAAAAGTTTCCGATACCTATAAAAGATATGCGGCATATGTCTACGAGTATCGACTTCAGTCAATGGGTACATCCAGATGTTAGAGGAGGAGGTAAGATGAACATACTTGACATAATAGTCAATAGGCTCCCGCCTCTTACATGGGACATAAACATACTGGTGAACTGTGGGTGTAGATTACTGTACACCGGAACAGGCGTGATAGTATGCAAAAGTTCTTTACATACGATGAAAGTATAAATAGGTTAGGTTAGGCTATACGATAGGACAAAGATACGAAAAGATACCACAGTGCCTCAAAAACTCGCCTGTTTGATCAGTGTGTCCTTCCTACGACATAATATATGGTGCCGAGACGTGGACGCTCACTAAAGAAATTGTTCGTAAAATGGCAGTGGCTCAAAGATCAATGGAGAGAGCCATGCTTGGCATCAGATTACAAGATCGCGTTCGCAATATCGAAATCCGACGTCGCACCAAAGTACTAGACATCATAGCTAGAATTGCGACGCTAAAATGGACATGGGCAGGACACTTGGCAAGGAGACACGATGGTAGGTGGAGTAAGCTTGTTACAGAGTGGTATCCTAGAATGGGCAAGCAAAGCGTAGGACGTCCGGCGATCAAGTGGGCTGATGACATAAAAAAGGTGGTAGGAGCAAACTGGATGAGGGAGACAAGGGACAGAGAAGGCTGGCATAAAAGAAAGGAGGCTTATACCCAGCAGTGGGATAATACAAGCTGAGAATGATGAATGAATGATACGACAGGAGCGTTATAGACACGAATGACATGCTATGTTAACTTATTGAAGCAGATAAGTTCGCATCGTCCCGGGAGCGTGTAAAATACTGATATTCAGCCGCATCTAGTTGAGAGTACACTGGAACCGTTTCCAACATAGTAAAGCAAAAGGCTAGAATTTTATTATGGTTGTTGTTTATCGCAGTGAAAGTTTAGAATTCCGTTCTACAAATAATTTCACCAACAAAAAAAGGAGTATATGCTCGAGGTCTTGGACTGTATTTTTTTTGTGTGTACAGTCAGCGTCAAATAGTTAGTGACACTCAGGGTATTCAAATAAATAGACGCAACCAAAAAGTCAATAATATCGGTACAAACAAAGTTTCCATATTGTTGTCAACATTATAGTCGCTCAAAAGGTCGAGACGTTTAAAACGTCATATAGATAGGTTCAGTCAAACCGTCATAAATATGGTAACAGTCATCCCGCCAATGGTATCCAAGCATTCTGAGTGTTCAAAAATATGGAACACATTAGAAAAATAAACCAGCATGTTATAGAAATAAACGGTTTCCCAAAGATGAAAACCTCTTTAGGCAATGTAGTGTTATTTGCATGTCATTCTATTTATCTACCAGTAATATCAATGTCAAGTGCAAAACTAAAGCAAGCTAGAAATATGGCTACGCATTAGTGACACCACAAAACATCGAATTATATATTTGAGGGAGGAAGGTGTCTCCGTAACAGATATTTCAAATGAACTGGGAATATCCTTATGTACCTATCGTTTTTAGATGTTACGTGTCGTTACCTATCGAATTATTCTCATCTCTCTAGATCCTCATTTCTTCATATTCGCACATATATGTATAAACAAGCACACCTGATGGTAAGCAGTCGAAAACTAGAGAAAATTGAAAAGATGCAAAAGACTGGCTGCCTGAGAAACTCTGCAACTGGATCTCCAGCTTTCTCACGGAGCGTAACATCAAGGTCGTTGTCGACGGTTCATGTTCCAGCTCTAGGCCCGTGAACGCTGGTGTCCCACAAGGCTGTGTGCTTTCCCCAACCCTGTTTCTTCTGCATATCAATGATATGTTACATTCCGTTAACATTCATTGCTATGCAGATGACAGAACGGTGGATGCCTCTTACTTTGGCCACTCCAAAATTTCTCAGGCACACGTCCTTGAGTGTCGGAGCAGACTTGTGTCTGAGATCGAGTCTACCTTAGACCAAATCTCGAATTGGGGTAATCTGAACTTAGTGCAGTTTAACCCCCAAAAGACACAGGTCTGCGCGTTTTCTGCCAAAAAAGCTCCCATGGTCATGCCTCCTCAGTTCCAAAACACTCCCCTTGATTTTAAGCCGAGTATTGGGATTCTTGGTACGGACGTAGAGAGTGACGTCAAATTTCGCGGTCATTTGGAAGACAAAGCTAAGTTGGCCTCCAAAAAGCTGGGTGTCCTCAACAGAGCTAGGCGGTACTTCACGTCGGCGCATCGCCTCCAATTATATAAGCTGCCACCTCTGGGCCGGGGCTCCACAGTATCAGCTTCTTCCTTTTGATCGCATTCAACGTCGTGCAGCTCGAATCGTCGGTGACGGGAGTCCCACTGATCGGCTTGATCCTCTTGCCCTGCGTAGAGACGTCGCGTCTCTATGTATTCTCTATCGCATTTATCACGGGGAGTGTTCTGAGGAATTGTTCGAACTTGTACCTCCCGCTACGTTCCGCCACAGGTTCACTTGCCAGAGATCGAAATTTCATCCATTTCACCTGGATGAATGGGTGTCCACCACCGTTCGTTTCTCAAGAAACTTTTTACCGCGAACGACTGCTCTGTGGAATCAATTACCACCGGAGGTATTTCCGCTCCGGTACGACATGGCAACCTTCAAGAAGCGAGCCTATTCTTATCTCAAAGGCCGGCAACGCACTGGCAACTCCTCTGGTGTTGTGGGTGTCAATGGGCGGCGGTGATCACTTACCATCAGGTGACCCGCTTGCTCGTTTGCCTCCCTCTTCCATAAAAAAAATGCAAGCGATTATCGACCTTATTGACATTATTTTATTGCTTATTTTTAGTTATTCATCCACTCTATTACCTTGTTTATGTTTAAAATAGCAGTCTTTGAGTAATAGTCAATAAGGTTGAAAACTTTGCACCTCTTTTTTGCAAGCACTATCGAGTCTAGTTTTGTCGACGTTCATTGTTAATTAAAATAAAATAAAATGATCATGATATTGAATCATATAGTATTTTAATTATGCACTCTTGCTCTATGAGATATATAGTCATACTCATTATCAATGAGGTTTAGGTACATCTATTTTCAGTCAGCTGTATATTGCTAAGTATCGTAAACGGCTATGCACGAAATTCTTTACAAAACAAAAGACATGTCTATGACGTCATGCTTAAAATGAAAAGGACAGCAGTAGTTTCTATTCCTTTCATTTTTGTGTATAAATGTTTTCACATTAATTGATGTGAGAAAGAATATTTAAAATATATAGTAGTAAAGTTCATTTTTCTAATGTGTTCCATATTTTTGACCACTTAGAATGCTTGGATACCATTGACGGGATGACTGTAACCATATTTATGGCGGTTTGACTGAACCTATCTATGTGACATTTTAAACGTCTCGACCTTTTGAGCGACTATAATGTTGACAACAATATGGAAACTTTGTTTGTACCGATATTATTGACTTTTTGGTTGCGTCTATTTATTTGAATACCCTGAGTGTCACTAACTATTTGACGCTGACTGTACTTATGTTACGCAAAGTCTTCATCATGAACCGATATCTGATCGGTGTTTCTATTTTTATGTCATAGAATGTTCAGTAGGGAACATAAATAAAATAGGCGACTCACACGATAGGCAAATTTGTATATTAAAATAAAAAGTATTATACAAAAAGTTTGGTGGCGATCGGTTCGCGAGCTATCGGCGAGTGCGTTTACAGGCGCGGTGGGTGCTTTAGGCCGTTGGAACCGGATAGACCATAATACGCGTGCATGCAAGCTTCCAGGCACTTATGTTCAGTAGGGAACATAAATAAAATAGACGACTCACACGATAGGCAAATTTGTATATTAAAATAAAAAAGTAGTATACAAAAAGTTTGGTGGCGATCGGTTCGCGAGCTATCGGCGAGTGCGTTGCGAGGCGCGGTGGGTGCTTTAGGCCGTTGGAACCGGATAGACCCCCGCCTTTCTTGTACTCCCCGCAAACACCTTCGGTGCTGTCGTAACGTCGCCGACATAGAATATACTTCTTAGTTGGTCATATTATGGGACCAACTAAGTAGCAAGTAGATACGAGTGATAACCCCATTGTTTATGAATATTTACTCCAAAATGAAGTTGGATTAATTTTTGTAAAAAGTTAATTTATTATAAGCTGAACCAAGTCTCGATCTCATTTAGTAATCAGCTCACGATTAAGCACTGCGCTGAGTGCAAAATGACCCATAAATTTACCTTTTATAACTAAAGTAATATTTTTTTTGTTTCCAGGTTGTGCTCGTACAACGATAGAAATTCCGGATTTAGACGATCCAGATTATTTATCTCCAACTTTTGTAGTGCCAAAATTTTGGCCAAATGATTACATAATAGCGTTAACATATATTTTACTTATACATACACAGACTAGTCTTGATACTGTAAGTACCTTTTTTTTACCTGGGGAAAGCTTCAAAAGAAATAAAAATAAACTAATCTACCCCGGTGGCCACCATCAGCACTTGGAAGAGTACTGTATCCTCTTAAAAGTTCACCCCAATATTCCCCTGTGCACTACTTGTTTGGGCATATCCTCAGGACACTGTAAGTACCTATGGTACAATTATTAAAATGTATGAATTATGATGAGACTGCCTCATTAGTCTAGTGGTCCTAAGCGCGACTGCTACGCTAGAGGTCCTGGGTTCGATCCCCAGGCAAACTGTTATTGGGTTTTTCTATGAAAATTTCAGTAGCAGCTAGGAGTCTGGATTTGTGCCCGGTTAATGGCAATAGGCTCCCCCCCTAATACATGGGACCTAAACATACCGGCGAAATGTGGGTGTACATTAGTACACCTCTGCCTAACCCTTCGGGGAATACAGGCGTAATAGTATGTTACAATGTGATCCCTGATCGTTGTTTTGTTTTTTTAGGAAGTCAGAACAATTATTACACATTTTTCCGCTTTATTGGTCTGTTGTTCGCGAGATTTTCTCCCAAGTTAATGGATCCGATTGCCAGGCCAAGCAGTGTTATTGGGTTTTTCTATGAATTTCTAAGTATCAGCTTGGAGCTTGGATTTTTGTCCCTTTAATTAATAAACTCGCCCCCTCGTGCATGGGATCTAAAACACAAGTAATAATAATAATAGTTTTTATTTGGAACACAACCATAAATTACAGTGTCTTAATAGCTAGAACAAGGACAGTTAATTTAAAATAAGTGCATAGCCAGCTGTCTCCCAAACTAGGCAAAAGCCTGTATCTTGGGAGGCAGTATATTAGGAAGTATACGTTCATTGGTTCATAGCCCGTGTAAGACGGCGTGAACTTAAAAGAAATGAGTTAAAAATTTAATAATGAAAAACAAGATAAAAACATTCAAGACATACTAAAATTAAAAATAAGTTAAAATGCCTTTACCGTCTCCGATTTATGCTTAAGATTTTTTTTAATAATTTTAGGTACTTCCTGTTTCACTCAATCAAGTTTATTACAAAGTGTTTGTTACTTTTATCTTGCAATTGATAGATATATATATTTTGGCGATGGCCATTAACGCCGCGTACACAAGGTATCGTGAGCTGTACCGGTATGACTTTGCAGTCAAAAGTATGCTCATATATTTGAGAGACAATGGTTTATGTAAATCTTTATCAGATAACCTTTTAGTGTATACCTTGCAACTGTGGCAGAGGCAAAAAGGTTAGTGGTTTATTCTTTTATTATGTAAACAAGTATCATTCTGTAGGGGAAGAGCAGTTGGAAAAATATATATTTATTTCAATTTTAATGCGGTACGCTCTGCTCTTCTCCATTGTCTAGTACCTATAGTAAAAGCTCTGCTTAGTAGTAGTCTGCCAATCCACATTAGGCCAACGTGGTGGACTATAGCTTAATTCGTCTCATTCTGAGAGGAGATAGGGTGACAATATAATTATGGGTTGAAGTGTTAGATACTTCTCCAGAAGTATAATTATTGCAGTCGATTAAAATAAATACTGAATTTAGAATTTCAACAAATAGGATTCCAAATTCAAATTTGTGCAGCCTATTAAAATGTAGTTATACAATTTTTTTTACAATTTCGACTTAATATTAGTGCATGTAAGATATCCAATAAAAAAAATCTAACCATTTGGAACCATGCACCTAGATTCGATATTTCGATATTAAGTGCATACAGTCACATATGGTTGGTATGATGGTTTGTATATGAAAATAAAACTATTTTAAATTTTGATTGAAAAATTTCAGGTGATAAACTGCCAGAAATAGCATATGAAGGGCCACCTTGTTTGCGACAGGATCTATTTACAGCATTATACATACATCATTTGGAAGCTCCACCGACCTTCCGGGCACTGCCGTTTTACTTCAAGAGGCAACTAGTTGCAAGACTAAAGAGAATGGTTATATTTCCGGGTTGGTACTGTCACAGTTTTGACCATAGCCTGTCATGGTCGTGGCAAATGTCACGTTTTTAGTCGGTAGAAGTCCTATATACCCTCACACCTCCCCATGTGAGAGACGATCTATGAGGATTGTTAGTAGGTACTTTAAAAAAAATACTTTAAAGTCAAAGGTTGATTATTCTAAAATGGCCACTTTTAAAGAATCATAACACAGTACAAGACCTCATAGGAGTGATAGCCTAGTCGTATGACTATTATACTGCCAAGTCGAAGGTCTCGAGTTCAAATCCAGGGCACGCACCTCTGACTTTTCAAAATAATGTACGTATTAATAATTAATTATCACTCGGTTAAAAGCGTGAAGGAAAACATCGTATGGAAAACTGCATGCCTGGGAGATTTTTTTTACGGTGTGTGAAGTCTGCCAATTCGCACTAGGCCAGCGTGGTGGAATATAGCCTAATCCCTCTCATTCTATGAGAGGAGACCCGTGCCCAGCTGTGGGACAGTATATGGGTTGAGGTTGACGATGACAAGACCTCGCGGTCGTTCAATAATGCGATGGACTGACCAAATCAAGAACGCCGTGGGTGGCCCCACAAGTTAGTGTACCAGGATGACAGCCAACAGAGAGAGTTGGTACATCGTGTGGCGAATAACATCTGCCCTCAACACCACTACTACATGACGGCCACGACCGCACTGCCAAGAGAGAATCGGCTGAGAAGAACACGAATATACGAGCCATAAATTATAAGCTGACCTCGCAGTGTGTCCATGAATCATATTCATCAATGGTGGTAATTTGAGTCCACCAGTTCAGGCATTCAGAACTGCCTCAATGGTCACAGATACGGCTCAAGAGCTTAAGGTCAGATGTTTCTGGGTTAAATTCTCAAGTCAAGCAGTGTTGTCGTGTATTTCAATGAAATTCGTATCGAATCCAAGCTCCGTCCTGACTAAATGAACTACGGTCGGGGCTCGGATTTGTGCCTAATTAACAGCAATGGGCTCGGCCCCATTACATGGGACCTAAAACATACCGAACTGTTTACCGTTAGTTACACCTCGATCTAAACCTTCATGGAATACTTGATGGTGGTAATAATATCATGTTTACAATCCTGAGCCTTTTAAAAACTGAAAAATACGTAAATTCTTTCAGGCAAGTGCATAGTTCGAGAGGGTGACACATTCAATGTCACTTACTTCATTCACGAAGGTGAAGTCGAAAAGTGGTACAACGATGCCAGGTAAGGTACCTTCTTGATATAACCTTAAAAATGTGTTTTAATAGTTTAAAAAACTATTACTACTAGTTTAAAAATTTTAAGTTTAAAAAACGAAGAGCTGGCTGAGATTTCAAAAAATGTGCTAGAATTGAATTGAAAGCTACATTGACACGTTATCTACTGATAAATGACTTTTTAGAATCTTTGTCTGTCTGTAACTTTGTTTCGAATAGGCTCTAAAACAGTCAACGGATTACAATGAAAATTAGGGGCTGAAAACGTAATTTTAACTTCAATTTCGGGTATGTTCCATTTCGATATATTGCAGAGTTCAAAATATTTATAAGCTGACCCCCGTTATTTATACCTCTAAGGTGGCAAGCAAGCATACCGTCCACCTGATGGTAAGCGGTTACCGTAGCTTCACTTGCGCGTTGCCGACCCTGTAAAACGAAGTTTGTAGTGTTTGAAGTGGGTTGGCAGTTAAGGGTCAATCAAAACTCAACAACTCTTCAAAGCAGTGTTATTTCACTTCGATTTTCTGCAAGGCCGAGATATCCCCAGTCGGGCAGCTCCAATTTGAGTGGAAATACTCCCACTATGCCCTAACTCTCTTAATGTACATGTAGCTAAATCATGCAATAATAGATGCATCATTATTAATTAGCTACGAGATTTTGACATGAGAACTAATGTCATTATTAATGTTTTTTTTTCACAGTGGTGAGAGTAAAATGATGTCAGTACTGTATACCAATGGTTATTTTGGATGCCTTTCTGGTTTATTTGTCAACATGGGCTTCCAGTTTTCATACTATTCACGGACAGTAAGCTTTTTAATAATGTTTTAAGTTTATTCTTTCTCTCTCTCTCTCTCTTTCTCTACTCTATAGAGTGTTACGTCATGGTTTTTAGGTTGTTAGAAAGGGAATGCACTATTTAATGTGTAGAGCGACATCCCCCTCAATCACAATAATACATTGTGGCACGACCACAGGCCATGGTTTTTCATATCGTGTCAATGGATAAACTATTTTATTATGATTATTAACTTTTATTTATTTATTATAATAACATATTATATAGTTTACAAATATCCCAATGCCCCACAAAACTGTGTTAACAGTTTGACTGTGGGATTGTGAGTCTCCGTACTATAAGCTGTTGTCTGGAAGAGATCGCCTTGTGCGATAAGACCGCCCATTGTACCAACTCTTTATGTGGCTTTTTATTTTTGTAATTATGTTCTGTATATAAATAAATAAATATAAGCTAAACTATTGAAATAAAGGTTCAGAAATCTTGCTCAATGTAACAATGAATGAAAATGACAGACTCGACTCTAGCGTAGCAGTGTTGTTTATGGCCACTAGACTATCTGTAGTCGAGCAGTGTTATTGAGCTTTTCTATGATTCTCAATAGCAACTTTCATTTTGGATTTCAGATTTCCCGCTTAAATGGTATTACATATTATAGGCGCCTATTACAAGCAACCTAAAAATACCGGCACACTGTGTGTGTGTACAGTCAGCACATGAAGTTACCACAAACTGTAAAATTTTCTCAATCGATTTTTAACTTAACTATCAACATCTTAAGGTTTAGAATAATTTGGAGAAATTTGACAGTTTTGTATAACCTGACGTGCTAGACTGTACATTAGTACTCCTCTGCCTAGTAAATCTAATAGGCTTGATAGTACTATGCTATGTTTTTATTGTTTCCTCTAATTGTAGGTCGTGGATCTTGTATTCTTAGAACTAGAGAATTGGAAAGACTTGTTAGATAGCTACCCGAACATCAAAGCAACGCTTTATGAAACTACCAAGCAATTAAAGAGAGATAAAGATAGGGAACCCAAAAGAGGGTAAGATTATATTAACTTAGTTACTTACAACTATTTAGACAGAGTTTTTAATAGACCAGGCTTTTATGGCATACCTGAGATATCTCTCCCTCTCTCTCTCATTCTCTCTATGTAGTATATACTTTACAGGGTTAATCAGCATATTAAAAATTCTATTGCCTAAAATGTTATTTTAAGTGATCTTATGAAGTATTATTTCTATAAATCAACTGTTGTAAATAATTATCTTAATATAGATAAAAATGAAATGCTGTTCGTTGTTAAGGTATCATTTGAGACAGGCTGGAGCGATTTGGCAATTTTGTTTTTAAATACAATTATAATTTTCCAAATTAGGTTTTTAGGGTAAGATACATTGGAACAGTTGCTTGGAAAAATATAACATTTGGGAAAGATGTATCTCGATATTGAATCCAAGGCCGTACTTCCGACTTTTCTATTTACTTAAACAATGAAGGAAAATAACGACGGCGTGGGAAGTCTGCCAACCCGCACTAGGCGTGGTAGACTATTATAACCTTAGACCGTTGCCCAGCAGTTGGACGATATTACTAGCAATGATAGCTAACCACCCTCCAAGTTAACAATGATCCTTTTAATATAATCTTATTGTAGATCCAAGAAGAGTATTTGATGAAATTAATTACGTAATCTTACATATCTACAAAACTATGATTGCTGCATCTACGAACTCTTACGCTGGAGATACTTCAGGAATAATAGTAATAAGGAATTGATAAACACCTTGTATTATGATGTCAAATATGTGTACAATTACTTGAGGAATGGAGAATGTACAGCTGTTTCATTAGATGAGTGTAGTGCAAGTCATTTGAATTTAAGTCTTTTTATTTTGTAATAAAATTGAGATACGCGGGATGCGAATGTGAAAGGACACAACTGTACAATTATTCGAGATGTTTAATGTACCTAATCTTGAAAATTATGTGCACAATATGGTAAAAGAGTATAAGTAGACACGCGTAATATGATTATTATATTTTTTATGCATGAAATGCATTCTTCAATTTATTATTATAGTTTTTTCTGTCTTTTATAAATGCGATACTTATATCAAAAAAATGTTAAGCGATAATCCTGTTTAAAATATATTTAATATCATTGCTTACACACAATTATATTCTATCCTAACACTTATTTACTAATTACTCATATTTTGTTAACACGTTTAAATTTTTTAGTTTTTAAATTTATTTAGTGAGAATTGTTTAGTGAGTCGTTTTTGCTTACTCTTTGGCCGTCTTTATATAATACCTAGCTAAGTACTTAAATTTTTCTCTGAACGAGAATTGGGTAGAGCTCGATAGTGTCTTATAAACCAGTTGCAAAATCAAATAGGTACTGAACGTTCCATTTTGTAATGGATCATTAACGCTAATGGTTTCTTTAATAATTAATGTTGCACAACTTAACTTTAAGATAAATAAATGATACTTTATTAATTCAAACTAAATAACTATGAATATAAAATCATGTTGCTTTTTACAACAAGTTAATGGAAGACTTAATGACATAATGACAGCTTTAAGGATCGTTTCTGCAACTGACTGTTACATTTTCTGATGCTCTCTTAGATCTAAATGCGATTTACTTGAATACATTTACGATTTGAATAATTATGTTTTTTCTATGACGTCATTGTTCTAATGGCTCTTACAAAAGGTTTGTTGACCCGTTTGTTAAAATTATATTATTTAATATTAATTTATAATATTTATGACTCAATTTAATTTTAAACTTTAATTTTAATTATGATTTTGTTAGCAATTTGGTGACTTAATAAACTTTATTTTTATGATAAAAACAGTTTTTCGTTGTTTTTTAATTACTTTTATATATTTTTAAAGTTTTTAGCTATGTGTATTTGCCATATTTATTATGGTGTGTCCACCTGATGGTAAGCAGTTACCGTAGCCTATAGACATTTGCAACACCGGAGGTACCACTTGCGCGTTGCTGACCCTGTAAAAATTTTTGCACACTGTTCTTGAAGAACTTCATGCTATAATAGTCTCTCTGGCGTTGGAGAAAAATTCCTCTTGAAATCGCATGGTATGAGGCAAAAGTGGTTCCACGGCATGTGGATGAACTTCACTCTGACGGCGAGTGGTGTAGTGTTAGAAAGTAGCTATTGGCATCATTTCATGTAGATATAAAAAAAATATCGGACGAATTGAGAACCTCTTAAATTTTTGAACACACAATACCTAGCTATAAGATTTAATTTCGCTCTTTGCTTGATAATGTTGCTCTGTCACTAATATACGTCGGTACAGTCAGCAACGAAAGTCACTTAACATTTTGCAATGTATAATATGATTTATAATAATTAGGTATGAAGTTACTAACCTGTGAAGGTTCTGCGAAATAATTGCATAGATGACCATTAAATATTTAGGCTACCTTAATAGAAAAAAACCTCTTGTCAATCTTTTTTGGCATTTTTTAAAGTTATTTAGCGAAGGAAAAAATCGAACGCGGGCAGGATTCGAACCTGCGTCTTTTGGTTAGGTACACCAGACGCTATGACTACTAAGCCACCGCGAGTCCCACCCGCCATGACGAATTTTGCCTTCATATTCAGAATGTGAAGGCAAAAATACGTGATGTCAGTAACGCCTATTGAAAAGCAAGTTTTTGATTTTCATGTGTATGTATTATATATGAATGTGAGGGCCAAATTCGTCATGGCGGATGGGACTCACGGTGGCTTAGCGGTCGTAGCGTCTGGTGTACCTAACCAGAAGACGCAGGTTCGAATCCTGCCCGCGGTCGAATTTTTCCTTGGCTAAATAACCTCTTGTCAAGTTTTGGAACTGTGATGTTTCCAAAATTTAACTGTGTGTAGCGCCTTTCGTTGCTGACTGTACCTACATAAGTTACATAAGTTCCGTATATTTTGTCAGACTCAGGTCTGTAACAAACACACTTCACTGAACAAAATGTGTTAGGTCGCATTTATTTTATGTTTTCAACAGCAGTGTTCTAGTGCCTCCGGCCGCCTCTTCATTTGCGCAGATTTAAACACTATTCTACCTACAGGCATAAAGTATTCTTTACTTTACTGATATTATATGACGTATACTTCAGGGACAAGTACATGATTTTCCCAAAAGTACTTTTTACGACTGCTACGCTAGATGTTCGATTCCCAGGCAAGAAAATCCAGCAAATATTATTGGGTTTTGAAATAAAACTACTTTTAACGGATTTTATCGCGTTATATTGATATTATTAATCCCGACGTTTCGGACCCTTTACAGCATCCATGGTCACGGGTAGACTATATTATTGGGTTTATTCAATGAAATTCTCAGTAGCACGAACTTAGGATATATTGTTCTTTTTTTAAAGTTATTTAGCGAAGGCAAAATTCGACCGCGGGCAGGATACGAACCTACGTCTTCTGGCCAGGTACAGCAGACGCTATGACCGCCAAGCCACCGCGAGTCCCACCCGCCATGACGAATCCTGCCTTCACATTCAGAATTTACGTCTTTATGGCGACCCAAGTAACACGCATATATATTGTTCTTGTTAATGACAATAGGCTCATCCTGTATTGGTTGCAATGGGATCTAATCATACCTGTCAACTGTGGGTAAGTGGGTACACCTCAGCCTAACCCTTCGCGAAATTCAGATCGTCTTTTTCGTTTCGTGTCGATAGGAAATACGTTATTTGGACGGGCTTGTGGCTCAGTAATAGCTATCCGCTGATCCGCTGATCGACCGATCTGCCTTTTGACCGCCACGGACGTGTATAGACGTCAAATGAAAACTTGCTCACGACGTCAACGACGGCATGGCACGTCAAAAATAGCACTTTTTTTTAGTTCAAAATAAATACCTATATAAACATTTTTTGTTTTTTTTTTTTTACCTATTATTAGATACAAGAATTTGTCGCTTGGCGTAGTGAACACGGATTTTCGTTATTGACGTGGCGGTCAAAAAGTTAAACTACGCTAGCCGCGGTCAGTTTATGGACCCGCATATGGTATGGATGGCTGAGCATTCTTAACTCATCATACCACGTCCTTGTCTCCGAGAGCACGTATAGACATCGGTCCGGTCGGTCGGACAGTCGTTAGTGGTAGTCAGAAGCCTAAATTGACAGTCTACCGAGGAAATTGGGTTGCGAAGGTCTGACGGCAGTCGCTTCGTGTAAAATACTGATATTCAGCCGCACTTGGTAAGACTGGAAGCCGATCCCAACATAGTTGGGAAAAGGTTACGAGGCTTTTTTTTTATTGCCTACAATGGCAGACGAGCAAGCGGCCCTTCTGATGGTAAGTGGTGACAGTAAATACATTATTTTGTGATGAAATACATGTATAATATTGTGTTACTTTTTACTGATTTTATCGCGTTATGTTGACATTGGGTACTAAACCTCGAAGTTAAGGATTCTTGTACAACACAATAATGTGTCATCAGTCGGCTAATATTAATCCAAAAAAAAATCGAGTTCTAAGTAAAATTAATTCAATCCCCACTTTGCAAGTGATTTATCCAACGTTTCATTATTTCAAGGATCTTGTGATAATAATATTTCAGTTGTCTAAAGTGCGGAGGGGGCGTGAAGATATTTCCTTGAAAGCAATTCCACTTTGTGAATTTTTCATCGTATTATGGTAGTCATAAAAGTCGCAAGATATTTTATTATAGCCACTTTATGGGCGATGAGGTTAATAAAAGGAATCATTTCAATTACAACTTCATTTTGTCTTTGGTATTTAAATGTGTAAGATTGTCTTGCGAGGGTAAAGTTAAGTAAGTAAATAATTGGAACATTTAAGACAGCATGATCTAGTCCCAAATTAAGCATAGCTTGTATTATGGGTACTATACAATGGATATTATAATAGGTACAGTCAGCAACGAAAGTCGCTTAACACAGCTAAATTTTTTTATTGTCACAGCTCCAGAACTTGGCAACAGGTCTTTTGTACTAAGGTAACCTAAATATTTAATGGTCATCTATGCAATTATTTCGCATAACCTTCGTAGGTCAGTAACTTCATACTTGTTAAAAATCATATTGAAGATTGCAACATGTTCAGCGACTTTCGTTGCTGACTGTACATACTGTTTTTGTAAATACATACTTATAATACATGACTCATTAGACTGCCTCATTAGTCTAGTGGTCTTAAGCGCGACTGCTGCTCTAGAGGACCTGGGTTCGATCCCCAGGTCGAGCACCCATTAACACTTGTTATTGGGTTTTTCTATGAAATTCTCAGTAGCAGCTCGGAGTCTGGATTTGTGCCCGGGCTCGCCCCCTATTACATGGAACGCGAAATGTAGGTGTACAAATTAGTACACCTCTGCCTAACCCTTCGGGGTATACAGGCGTGATGGTATGTATGTATGTACTATAGTACATAAGAAAACACCCAGACAAACACAAACACTTATGTTCACATAAATATTTCTGTCTTGTGGGGATCGAACCCACGACCTTGTGATGATCAGTAGTTCGATACTCAAACAACTAGACCACAGACGAAGTCGGGTACTAATACTTTGTAAGGCTTACTTTATTAAAGTCATGTTTCTGAATTCAATTTGCCTTTCGTTTTGGAAAATAATCGTAAACTTACTGTTATTAAAAGATCATCTTAAATAAACGATGAATATATCATTATATGCATATACATATATAATTCTACTGTACGATTTCAATGAATTTTTTGTATGCGTTTGGGTGACGCCCTGGATGGTTTAGGTTCACAATTGGACCCGGAAGATACCGAGTATCGGACCCGACAACGATTGTCGGGTCCGCTAGTGGTATATAATATCTGAAAGCGATGGATAGTCTGGGTTTTATTCAATTAATATAATAAGGTTTTAATTAATTAATGTATATGTTACGCACAAAGATCGAAAACGATCATTGAGTGAAAAAACAGCTCACAATGCATTGTGGTCAATGAAATTAGAAAGTAGCAGCTTAATAATCAGTTGTTAGCTTTGTTTTAATTTAAACTGGCATCGATTTTTATTTATAAAAAAAAACCTTAGGCCTAGCCAAAGTACGAAGTTTTAATTATTTATGTAGTTTTTATAATTTCCTTTGCCTTCCATTTGAAGCTCAACAAACATAATTGAACACAACGCATTATGTGCTGTTTTCGGTCTTTGAGCGTAACATATACATTTACATTCGTATGTTTTGGTCCCACAGGCGAGTCATAACAGATCATAAATCCAAACTCCGGGTTACTGAGAATATCATAAAAAAATCTCAATAACCCAGGACCTCTATCTCAGCAGTCTTGTAATATTTTTGACCGAAGTAAGTAAGAATCTTCATTATCATTATTTATTTAAATTGTGTTAATTAAAATAAAATCATAATTTATATATTTTCTTGATGAGACCCGTGAGAGAAATTTGTGGAGTTATTTGATAAAATAGCGCAAATATTTCATAATTCTTTTAGCTTTTTCTTTGTAATAACTTTATTTCTAGTAGGTACTTTTATGTTGTTTTTAATACATCCCTCGATATTGGTATTTAAGTAAACTTTACTAGTTATTGGACGGCTTAGTAAACGGTTTGTATTAAATATTTTTTCAAGACAGTTTATACTAGATCTTTAATCTAGGGTTTTTTTAATATTCCATACGTTAGATTAAAAAACGCTTCAGATAAATTTTGCACACAATTTCACAATTTTATTATTTAATTTTAAATTATGGTAATAATTTTATAACAATTTTGTATTTATATTTTTACATGGGACCTAAAACATACCGGCGAAATGTGGGAGTACATTAGTACAGCTCTGCCTAACCCTTCGGGGAATACAGGCGTGATAGTAAGTCTTAATATTTCTTTATCTTTTTGTAGTTTTTTTGCACAGTTCATTATAAGATTATAAAATTTAAGCGAAGAAAAAATTCGACTGCGGGCAGGATTCGAACCTGCGTCTTCTGGTTCAACCACCACCAACACCAGAAACTATGACTCTCACACGCCAGGTCAAAATTTGCCTTATATATATGTGAAGGCAAATTTCGAAGTGGAAATTTCGCTTAAACGTAACACTACATACTCAAGTACTACTTGAAACAAGATGAAACAAGACGTGGGTATCAAGCGAAAGTACTTGCACCGAGATTGAGTGCAATTTGCCACAAAGCGTGTGTGAACGGGTGAAGTTCTAACTACGTCAGAATTTTTAGGCTTAGGGCACAATGTCAGCAGTATGCTTGCAATATGCTCTTCGTAAATAAATTTTATGTAATTAGTTGATAAAATATTTTATTTCTTTATATTTTTGGGGGGCTCGTGGCTAAGTTATAACTACACTGATCAACCGATTTGCAAGGTTAAGCTGCGCTGGCTGCGGTCAGTCTGTGGATGGTTGGTGACCATTCTTAACACATCGAGATACCACACACATCCCATGAAAAAGTAAAACCCAATAACACTGCTCGACCTGGGAATGGCACCCAAGACCACTAGATTGACGTGCCTCGTCAACAACATAAAAATATATAAACACAATAATACATAATGGTATCAGTTCAGTAAAATAATGTACAGCTTGTATAAGTCTTGTATTACCTACATATTTGTAAATTAATTGATATAAGGCAAAGTTAATTATAATTAATAAACATCATGATATTAAATTACCGTTAATGAGATACGGCCGCTTGAGAGAGGTCAGAAAAATGTGTTATGTCATGCAACGCGCCGCCGCATAAAGAATGAACACTGAAGATTGGGCAGCTAAATGAAAAGGTCAGCATAATAATGAGGTGAAAAGCATTAATATACGGGCCGAAATAACCCGTACCTACCTTGACAGGCGCACGTGGAAGCTAAACGTTCTAATTGAATCATCAATCTGTTGAAACTTAGTGATCATGCCATCCTTTGATGATAATATCATGATGTCTAGATATACGTGGAAACGTTGCGTTGACAGTTTGAGTTTGTCTGGGTGTTTCTATGTATTATAAGTATGTATTTACAAAAAAAAGTATATAAGTATTATATCCATTGCCTAGTACCCATAGTACAAGCTCTGCTTAGTTTGGGACTAGATGATGCTGTGTAAAATTGTCCAAAAAATATTTATTTATTTTATTTATTTATTTCTTTGACCCTTATACTACCAATCTAACTATTCCTCTTTCGTTTCACAGGGTCGGCAACGCGCATGTGAACCCTTAAAAAATACTAATAAATATATAAATTTAAATAGGTATATTACGCTCATAGATCGAAAACAGCTCACAACGCGTTGTGTTCAATTATATTATTTGAACTTCAAATTACCATAACGCGTTGTGAGTTTTTTTTTCGCTCAATCAACGTTTTCGATCTTTAAGCGTCACATTTATTTAAAAACTAATTTTTATGTTCTCAATTTGACGATTTATTTACTCTTCTTGATTTGCTCTAGCTTACATTGGATGGTGGGAGAACTATCAATTAATTTTAAAGCAATGCCTCTATTTCAAATAGCTCTAAGTAAGTTGAGAGCGCGTTATATCCAGTGTGTTCCCACCTTAATTTTTGCTTTAAGTCTTGTAGATTCTAATCTCTTTATATGGTTATATTAAGTTCTTAATAACGTCAAGAAGTCTTGATTGCCTGTTTTATTTTGTAACCACGCGAGAACACGTTGAATTACCCTGCGACTTCAAATATCACGAGAACTTTCCTGTAAATTAGAAGTTACCTTAGAATATTCCAGAACGAAACTTTACACATTACGGTTCCGAATTAAGAAGTTCGGTTTTTGTTATTTAAATTATTCAGTTGTCTTGAGAGTTACTTTGAATAAAAGAGATACTTATCAACTTACGCGCGTAATTAAGGATTTTATTAATGTTTAGATTTAATAATGATTAAATTAATTACAGCTATTAAATTTATGATAAATGGGAATTAACTGCAACATTAACTTAATGGTTTTAGCTTGACTGCTACATTGGGTTCGATTCCTAGGTCAAGTAAATTGTTATTGGGTTTTTCTATGAACATTTTCAATAGCAGCTCGGAGTTTGGATTTGTGCCCGGTTAATGGCAATAGGCTCGCCTAACTGTGGATTGTGGTGTACATTGGTACACTTCTGCCTAACCCTTCGGGAAATGTAGGCTTGGTAGTATGTTATTTATAGAAGAGGTTTGTTGATCAAATTATTATCGTAATGTTTCTAGCTCCAAGATTGAGTTAATAGTTCCTGTATTTTCACATAGATGTCGCTATTCACACATAAGTCATTACTACACAAACTCATCGGTGTATTTACTAACAAAATATTTTCCTTTCACAAACTTTTTAGTTTATTTTAGCAGGAAATTTTCAAACAACCAAGTTTTTAGCTGGCTTCGAACTAATTGTGTGCGGAAACAACGATGATTGCCGTGTCCCTAATGAGTATTTCTCGTGGTTTGGGCCGCTTATAAGTGTAACTGTTATGTGGAAGCCGGTATTGTGAATGACAAGGAAAACATTTTAGTTTTTTTACTTTCATTATACCTACATAATTTAGGAAAAGAAAACTTTTGTAGAATTTGGTCATTTTTTTTAATAATATTTTTGGGACATTTTACACAACACCCTATATAGTCCCAAACTAAGCAGAGCTTGTACTGTGGGTACTAGGTACTAGACAATGGATATCATCATCATCAACCCATATACTGTCCCACTGCTGGGCACGGGTCTCCTCTCATATTGAGAGGGATTAGGCTGTAGTCCACAACAGTACTAGACAATGGATATAACAGTTCTTATATACTTTTTTTTGTAAATACATACTTATAATACATAATAAACACCCAGACAAACACAAATATTCATGTTTTACCCACACAAATACTTGTGTCCTGTGAAAATCGAACCCACGACCCCATGATCGGCAGTCCAGCACTCGAACCGCTAGACCACAGAGGTCGTCAAATATTGTGATAATGTTATTAAATATTATGCTTATCATCATTCTCCGAGTGAGGGGGCGGGTTCCATTCTAACCAGATGCTGTTGAATATCAATATTTTACAAGAAGACACTGCCATCAGTACTCTACAACCCAATTTCTGTGCAATACCGATATTCTAAGGATACGCTGGTTGTCAAGCTTTTTGGGTTTTTGACTAACGATTATCAAAGGTGTTCGTATGACAACCGGGACGGGTTTACGTGCTCTCCGAGGCACGGGTTGTGATGTGTTGAGAATGGTCGCTCATATACAGACTGACTGTGACTAGCGCAGTTTAACCTTGCAGATCGGTTGATCAGCATAGTTATTGCTTAGCCACGAGCACATCACTGCCTTACCCTTCGTGGAGTACAGGTGTGATGGTATGTATGAATATTACATGTTATGACGACCTCTGTGGTCTAGCGGTTCGAGTGCCGGACTGCTGATCATGGGGTCGTGGGTTCGATTCCCACAGGACACAAATATTTGTGTGGATAAAACATGAGTATTTGTGTTTGTCTGGGTGTTTCTTATGTATTATACGTATGTATTTACAAAAAAAAGTATATAAGTATTATATCCATAGTACAAGCTCTGCTTAGTTTGGGACTAGATGGTGTAGTGTAAAATGTCCCAAAAATATTATTATTATTATTATCTAGGTAAACTGCAAGTCAGTCCCAATATGGCTGTTAAAAAGGCAAAAAGGTGATGGTGAACCGCTCCTAAAAACATCAGAGAATAAAATAAAAGCCGATCTATTTTACGTATTCAATCATTTAACAGGGGCTCGTGGCTATGTAATGACTAAGCTGATCAACCGACCTGCAAGGTTAAGCTGCGCTAGTCGCGGTCAGTATGTGGATGGGTGACCATTCTTAACACATTGAGACCCCTCCGTGCCTCGGAGGGCACGTCGGTCTCGGTTGTCATAACACTTGTGACAATCGTTAGTGGTAGTCAGAAGCCCAAAAAGCTTGCCAACCAGTCGATCCTCAGGGTATCGGTATTGCCCAGAAATTGGGTTGCGAAGGTCTGATGGCAGTAGTTTAGTATAAAATACTGATATTCAGCCGCATCTGGTTAGACTGGCCGACCCAATATAGTTGGGAAAAGTCTCGAAGAGAAGAAAGATTCAATAATTTAACACCTGAAGACGTGCACGACACGTCGTGTCTCGACACGTACATTCACGTACATTCACCAACTTGTTTCGTTGAATTTAATACGGAACAAGGCGAAACGTGCCTCGGGACACAAATTACATGTTTTCCAAACATATTTTATTCTCGCCTGTACATGTGACATGTAAATCAATTTTCGTATGCTGTGATATGATTTCTTTTGTAAATATTTGGCGAGAATATTAATGAATACGTAATGGTTCTGTCTGGTAATATCTCTAGTGAAATTATTAATAAACTAGCTTCTGCCTGCGACTTTGTCCGCGTGGAAAAGTTACTTTTAATTCTCGTTGTAATTTGGCTAATTAACTCAAAATCATTATAAATTATAGCCTATATGTTATTCTGATGTATAATAATTAATGATACTGTAAAGTTTCATCAAAATCCGTTCAGTAGTTTTAGCGTGAAAGAGTAACAGGGATCCATCCATCCTCACAAACTTTCACATTTATAATATTAGTGGGATTGAAAGTTATGTACTTTCCTTCGAAATGAAACGAAGTATTTGCATTTGGACTTTTGTGACCCAGGATCTCTTCGGTAGCTCGCCTCACCACTTTTTGTTGGGGTTACGGGAGCGTGGTTTCATTTATCCACGACCCCAGCTGTCATAGACCACCACTGCGCCCTCCTGCAACATTTGGGGAACTGTTCTAATCTCCCAACTGCCACCAGTTATTATAAAAGCCACGAGGCTAACCTAACCTGACCAACATAATATGAATTATGGTAGCTGGTAGTCATTATTATTATGTATTTAATATATTTTTAAATTATATTATTTAGATCATTCTCATTCTCCTCACCTTTTCCTAATAGTGTTGGAGTCGACTTCCAGTCTACCCAGATGCGGCTGAATATCATTGTTACAAGAAGCGAATGCCATCAGACCTCCGCAACCCAATTTATGGGTAATACTGATATCCTGAGGATAGACTGGTTGTCAGGCTTTTTTGACGTCTGGTTTCATTAAAATTGTCATAGGTTATGACAATCGATACTGAGGACTTTAAGTACTCGTCGAAATCACGGAGGTAGTCTAATAAAAAAGGAAACCGACAAGCGTATCTTCGGACCATCTCGAAACTTATAGTTCACCAAACAACAACTTTAATACCTTTTCGTAGTTGGGTAAAAGGAATCAAGTTATAAAACCAGTCATAACGAAATAAAAAAAGCTTATTTGATGTAGATAAGAAAAATGTTAAGTTTCGCCAATTGTAAAAGATCTACTACGCCGCGTAGCTGGGAGGAGAGCTGCTACGATCACGTAGCCATCGCTGCTACGTCAGCTACGGCGTAGCCCCGCAGTTCTCTCTAAACAGCTATTGGAAATGTTTACTTAGAAATAAATAACATTGCAAATTGAAATAAAACTACTTTTTACTGATATTATCCTGTGAGTATGGACGCTGTGGGTCCGAAACATCGGGGTTAATAATATCAATATAACGCGATAGAATCCGTAAAAAGTAGTTAATTTCAAAAGTATAATATTCGCGTAAAGTCAGAAATCAAAACATTTGAAATGGCAAAATTTTCAAGTGGCCACACTTGAAAATTTTGCCATTTCAAATTTATAGGATGATTTCAATAATAAGTTATCCCTGACTAAGGCTAGTAAAAATGAAATCATACTGCTGAACTCCTTGTCAACCTCGTCATAATTAGCGTTACCTGGCACCCACTAGTATTTCTCGCAAGGCTCTAAATAATTTTTTTTAAGACGAAGTAATTTTTTCGTTAATTGCTATTTCATGTCAAAATTACCGCCTTTTTTTGTAATATTGGTGTCTCTTCGAGTTTATTATCCAATCACTGTATTATTTATTAGTCTGTGTGTTAATCCTAATCTAATCCTGACTTTGTAAGTTATTACTTTTGCCTAAGGCCAAAAAAGTATCGGTACAGATTCTCTATTTGATAAAAATTATATTGTCCCACTATTAGGCACGGGACTCCTCTCAGATTGAGAGAAATGAGACTATAGTCTAACGGCAGTAGTAAAAGACTACAATAATTACTTGGGATCTAAAAATACCATCAAATTGTGGGTGTACATTAGTACACCTCTGCTTAACCCTTCGGAGAAAACAAGCGTGACGGTATGTTATAACCGGTCTCCAATAAATGCAGAAGTTAATAGTGTGTACTTGTTCAATACTATTGATAAAAACGTGACGTTGCACTTTTTTCGATCGCAGCGTCGGCCTCGCTCGAAAGGCCTGTAATTTGGCCGAGTCGGTTTATTTTCCCTTAATATCGAGTCTCAATCCCGCTTGATTGCAGACTAGCAGTTTTTAAACGTTTCAAAAGTCGCGTTGAATATTTTTTACTGGGAGATGAGAGACTTAATTCAGATTTTCGATGTGAAATTTTCAATTTCTTTTATTTATTGCTTAAGCGAGGAATGAATGGGAAGAATCATGGATTAATATTACGTTTTCAATGGTAAACGTAGATCGATAATTTGCGCTCTCGTTTCTTGTGATCATCTATTCTATTTCGACGACCTCTGTGGTCTAGCGGTTCGATTCCCACAGGACGTAAATATTTGTGTGGATAAAATATGAGTATTTGTGTTTATCTGGGTGTTTCTTATGTATTATAAGTATGTATTTACAAAAAAAAAGTATTATATTGTCCATTGCCATTGTCTAGTACCCATAGTACAAGCTCTGTTTAGTTTGGGACTAGATGGTGTTGTGTAAAATGTCCCAAAAATATTATTATTATTATACATTTTTTTTTACTAGAAGATTGTTTATATTGCTTTTTGTTTATACTGCCTTTACTAAGATTTGATGATGTTAATTTTGAAAGAAAAAATAAGTACTGAAAATGTGCAATTGTTAAAATATAAAATTAATTTGTTGTTTAAAACAGTGTGTGAAATTCTCGACTCTATTTCTGTAACAAATTGAAAGTCACACACACATTAAAAACATTTTCAAGAAGCAGTTATTAAAGTAATCATACAATTTTCTATGAGCACCTGAAACACCTCTCTGTACCCAGTGTTGGTAACCCCTGACACCTCCAGGCCCACGTTTGTTACCCCTGCATAAATTCGTCACTCTGACGCTAACAATGACAAATAACTGCGTACGTGAGTGCCGTGAGGGCGCAAATACCAACACTGTAGGCGGCTGTGAAATAGAAAAAAAAGTTTTATCATGAAAACCCCAAAAGGGGCAGGTGTACTGTTGTCTTTAACCGTTTTTCTCAGTTTTGAAATAAGAATCCCAGCACCATTGCTTAACCAGGCCGTATTAAACCTATTGAAAACCCTGGGCACTGAATATAATAGGAAACTGAGACTATAAGAATGGAATATAAGAGAGGACTATTTCATTAACCACAGACAAAATGCGTAGGAACTAGAGGACCTCATGGATCCCGATGCCCTGAGCACAATTGCTCATTCCCTGTAAGTAGTTTCTAAAATTTTCGTAGTAGTTTCTATTCATCAACAACCCACATACTGTCCCACTGCTGGGCACGCGTCTCCATTCCTGGTGAAAGGAAAACGGTGAAGGAAAGCATCGTGAGGAAACTTGCATGCCTTACAGATTTTTTCGACGGCGTCTGAAGTCTGCCAACCCGCACTAGGCCAGTGTGGTAGACTATAGCCTAATCCCTCTCATTCTGTGAGAAGAGACCCGTGCCCAGCAGTGGGACAGTATATGTGTTGATGATAAGATAAGATTTTTTCGCTTAGAATATGGTACAAAAGTTGTTGGTATGTAAAAAGTTCAACATATTCGCCTTTGGAAGGCAGCGAATTATTATGGCACGTTACAAATTTACATCACAAATTTAAGCAAGGTATATTATATTTTAGAAGTGAAAAAATCTTTTAGTGTGTAGAAGCATTTGTCTAATAACCATATATATAATAAGTTTTGCTTTGAATAAGCTTAATGGTAATTCTCTAAACTTTTGTGGTATGTGATTGTAAACTTTAATTGAAATTAGGTAGCTGTTTTTATAGTGAAAAGTGCTTCTACACAGCACATTATCTCAATTTAGTAGGGTCTCTTTTATCAAATTTACAATTTTCGTTGATCTTAACAAACAAATAGCTATTTTTTTGCAAATACACCAATTTCTAAGATGTTGACTTTGGTATCATTGTATATCCTAATATACAATTATACCAAAGTCAAAATATTTAGCTCTTTGAATATAGGCTTATAGCTATCAGTTGTAGCTTCCCTTGTAATCGATGATGTTGATGATAATGATGATGATGATTAGTACATTGCATTAGTGTGAAGCCAGGGGTCGCTATTGTAGTATAATTTTCAGTAATGAACCTAATGGAAGGCTAGACAGTTTGTTATGACAAATTAAAGTACCTAAACATACCAGTTGCAGCAGATTCATTAAGGAAATGATTCGTAAAAAATTGAGTGTCACTTTAAACATTTTACATAATTAATATCAATCCAAATGCTGACCTCAAAACCTGTTTGTTGGCACTCCTACAAACAACGGCAATTCATTTAATATACATCAGAGCACCGTATCGTGTTGTTCATAAACCATTGCTTGCGTAATAAAGGGGAAGAACGATGATAAACATTAAGTACCAGCAAATGAAGAGTTACTCTCCTGGGTTTTAATAGCTCAAACTCAAATCTTTATTGCCTTCATGTGTACATAATGTAGGTGTCAATATATAAAAAAAGTTCCAACATGAAACCCAGTAAGGACAATGTAACAATAGTTAACCTTAAACTTAATCTCTAAATTACAATAATTTTATTCATTATATAATATGACAAATAGGTGGTACGGATACAAAAAATTATAAAAAAAGTAATTTATAATAGTAAAATAATTTATTTCCAGAAAAATAATTTATAGATTTCTTAAATCAGATATTATAATGGATATATCAATGTCTGTTAGCATTATTATATTACTTATCATTTGGTATACCTAGTTTTATTATTGTTATATTATAAGTATTAGTATAAATTTTAGTATTTTTATTGTAGTAAATAAATTTTATTATTTTTAATTTAATTTTATTATTGTTGTTATAGCTTCGGCGTTAGGTGGGTAAAATGACGTCATGATTTGAAAATAGTTTAAAAATTTTACATGACAATGGTTTACGTACCATCACGTAGATTACACAAGGGATAGGTATAGGTACTTAGGTACAGAAGCCAGCACATCAAGCTACCCCAATCTGTCAAATTCCTTTGATAGATTTTCAACGTTAACACAAAAATAATAAGGTTCATTTTCAACTGGGAAAATTTGACAGTTTTGGATAGCTTGACCTTCTGGCGTGTGTACAAATCCAAACTCCGAGCTGCTACTGAGAAGTTAATACAAAAAGCCAAGGCTATATATTTTTTTAATACGTCACATATCTCCTATAATTTAATAGTGATAGCCTAGTATGACCATTGGACTGCCAAGTTGAAGGTCTCAAGTAAGTTCGAAACCAAGGAACGCACCTCTGACTTTTCGAAATCATGTGCGTATTAATTATTAATTATCACTCGCTTAAACGGTGAAGGCAAACATCGTGAGGAAATCTGCATGCCCTAGAGATTTTCTCAACAAGTAACATAATTACTGATCCAATGAAAAAAAAACTATTTGGTATTAGACGCGAGAGGCCTTTAGCAATTTGCTTTAAGTTAAATAATTTAAGTTTTAGAATTACAAAAAGACAGTCTAGTCCTTCACAGCAAAACAGATTTTTTGTTTTTTTTTTATACTTACCTACCGATTAAATAAAATAAATAAATATTGTAAACATAAATATATTGTAAGTTGTGTTTTACTAACAAATGATATGGAAAAATATTTCTGAAATAAATGATTATTATTATCTTTTTGTATATTTTTGGCATTTTCCAGGTACACCAGACGCTATGACCACTAAGCCACCGCGATACCTACCCGTCATGTCGAATTTTTCCTTCACATACTGAATTTACGTCTTTATGGTTGACGTCAGTAACACCTATTGAAATGCAAGTTTTTGCTTTTCAACCGACACAACTTACTTTACAGTTAGTTCAATGTCGAACGATACCACCTTACCTTCTAACTATCTTTTTGTATATTTTTGGCATTTTCCATGCTAAGATTTTAAAGTTATTTAGAAAAGGAAAAATTCGACCGCGCCATAGCGTCTGGTGTACCTAACCAGAAGACGCAGGTGCCAATCCTGCCCGCGGTCGAATTTTTCCTTTTCTAAATAACTATTATTATTATAAATAAAGAGCATAATAATAATAATTGCAGTAAGAACGGTACCTACACTAAATTCGTGTTTCTCAAAAATATACTCTAAAGTTGGTAATTCCAGTATTCTACCGCCCTAACTTACCAACTTACTCTTGTAAAGTTAACTTTGTTTAAAGAACGGCAAGAGCGACTCCATTAAACTCTATCAGGTTAATGCTTGCTCGCTGAGAGACGTGTCTTCCAACAACTGGATGAAATCTCAAAATGTTGCTTCAAGTAATTCGATGGGAAGTTTTGATTTAGTCGCATAGTTTCAATAGTTGAATTTTAATTTCAATAGAAATTCTTCAAATACTTGTTTGGATACTTAAGAAAACAAAAAAAAAAATCGTCGACGTATCTGGCACAGGGCATTGATGACGGAATAAATCCGCCTTGCAGAAAATCGAAAATAACTTAAAAAACATCTTATGATGAGCAAGGTTGCCAGTGCTCCGCGAGGAAACGCTGTCAGTGAGGGGACTTTGACCCTTATACTGCCAACCCAACTAATCCTCTTTCATTTTACAGGGTCAGCAACGCGCAAGTGATACCCCTGGTGTGGCAAGCATCTATAGGCAACTTAGCTTATAGACGCTAGATGATAGACCGCTTACTATCAGGTGGGCAGTATGCTTGTTTGCCACTATAGTAAAAAAAAATGGCAATTCTCGTAGCCTTTTCTCCACTAAACCCCAAGTTTAAACAGATGCGGCTGAATATCAATACACGAAGCGACTGCCATAATACCTCTGCAACCCGATTTCTTGGTAATATTTATTACTAGGTATATTATTATCTCCTTTATTCGTCTTTAAATTCTTATTTATTACATTTTTAAATATTTTTATAAAATAAATTAAAAAACAAAAACATTTAAAAATATTTTTATAAAATAAATTAAAAAACAAAAACATTTAAAAATATTTTTATAAAATAAATTAAAAAACAAAAACATTTAAAAATATTTTTATAAAATAAATTAAAAAACAAAAACATTTAAAAATAGAGGCCCACCGGTATCGGGAAAAGGGTCCAAGCTACCGGCGGTCAGGGCTCCAGAGAGAGGAACCTCCTAACAATACGGGCCGTGTCCAGCAGTACTGCTTTCTGGATCAGGCCCTTGACCCAGCCGCCTAACGAGAGCCTCCTGAGGTGTTGGTCGAGGCTCGTGGCTATTAAGTCATTAGCTGATACGACTATCGGTACAATGATCGCTGTGTCCACATCCCACATGTCGACAACCTCGCGAGCCTAGTCAAGATACTTGATTTGCTTATCTTTCTCGGCTTTCATGAGGTTCCCGTCATGCGGGACGGTAATGTCAACAATCATTGCACGTCTCTCGATTCGGTCCACCACCACAATATCAGGTTTATTGGCTACAATAGTCCTGTCAGTGATGATGGACCGATCCCAGTACAATGTGATATTGCCATTTTCGAGAACTGGGTCGGGCACATACCTGTAGTACGGTACCTCCGATGCCACAAGAGTGTATTTCAGAGCAAGTTGCTGATGGATAATTCTGGCTACAAGGTTGTGCCTATGCAAGTCTAGGTATATTATTATTATATATTGTCAGGCTTTTTTTGGCTTCTATTTTTATTATTGTCTGCAACTGACAAAATGTAGTTGCACTATCATAATTTCAGCGTAAGACCTAAATAATCTTCATTTACAAACATTTTCGTTTCTTTCATAATATTATTTATAGCGCGTCGGTATCACAGCGAAGCGAGGCACGCGGAAAACTGAATTTAATACTTTCCTTTCAAGTAAAATGCTGCTAGTGTCGGCAGTTATATAAATACTAGTATTTTTCAGCTGAAATGAAGCTAGTTGTAGGACTGAATAAGCCAACTAGCGAAAATTGGACAGGATAAGAAATCTATTGAGATTTCTTAATCATCTTCTTGAGATGACACTTGAGTGTCGTCTCACGAACGGAGCCCGATCATCATCATCAACACATACTGTCCCACTACTGGGCACGGGTTTCAGAACGAAAGATATTAGGTTATATTTCACAATGCTTATCTAATGCGACTTGGCACGCAACGCTGCGCGGAAATCTCTATGCAAGCATGCAAGTTTCCTCACGATGTTTTCCTTCACCGTTTAAGCGAGTGATAATTAATTATTACGCACACGATTCTGAAAGTTAAGACCTTGGACTTGGTAGTCCAATGGTCATATGACTAGGTCTCACTGCTTCAGTTTAATAATAACATGATACCATCACGCCTGTATTCCCCGGAGGGGTAGGCAGAGGTGTAACAATGTACAGAAATACTTCGCCGATATGTTTAGGTGGCATGTAATGCAAAAACGGCGAGCCTATTTTCATGTAGCCTATAGGTTAATGATATAGTTTATCTAATTCTTATAATTTTTGCATACTTCTTTTGTTTCGCCCATATTCATACGTCTTATCACACACGCACCGGTTGTGAGTATTAAGCACGTGATATTTTTGAAAAAACCCCACCAATAAGGTTAACGCTTTTTTTTAGATAGAGCGATAGCGGGCAAACGAGTAGACGGATCGCCTAATGGTAAGCGATTTCCGCCGCCCATGGACACTCGCAACACCAGAGGAGTCACAAGCATGTTGCCGGCTTTTAAAAGGGATTACTCTCTTTTCTTGAAGGTTGGACTTTCACAGACATCCCTTATAAAGTCGCTTTTTATTTAGATTAAAATAAAAATTGCATAAAAATATAACATCAAATTCAGTCACTAGTTTCTAGCCTTTTTACCACAAAACAAACTGTTATTTGGAACTGTTTAAATTAACAGTTCGCACAACAATACCATTTCGTACGTTACCTAGTGTCTAGTGTAAACTCCGCACTACCAAGTTTAAATTGAATCGTAGAACTTGTTAGTAACGATGTATAGGCGATCCCGATTAATCTAGTACCAAACTTCGGCGAATATTCGATTGACTCATGAAAGAACTAGAGTTGCTCGATTTGATTGAACGGCTATTTTTTAAAACTTAAAACTGATGAAAAATTTTGCATCCTCATCAACTGACTTTATTTATTTATTTATATACGCTTAATTGCACACGAATACAAACATAATTATAATAGAAATGAGCAAAGTTTACAGGTAGGTACAATGGGCGGTCTTATCGCACAAGGCTTTGACTTTAGTCCTGAGTTCGATGCACAGCTCGAGCAGTGTTATTGGGATTTAATATGAAATTTAGACATACCGTACTGTAGTTATACAATTATTACACCTCTGCCGAACCCATTGGGGAGTACTGGCGTGATGGTATGTTTACGTTATTTTTTGCAAACAATCTTGAGTTAGTAATTAAAGGAATATAACACTAACAACTTTTGTCGTGTGAATTATACAAACCTCTGCCGAGCAATCTGTTTGGGTTCTCTTCAATATGAACTCACTACTACCAGAAAAAAAATATATTGTTTAGATTGAATACTTAAATTCCAGTAGGCACGCATGCTTTTGTTTTTGTGGCCAAAACACGCGTGGTTTTGAATTAGGATGAGGCAGGGCCTCGCTAGTTGGACCATAGCCTGTCACGGTCGTGGCGAATTTCTCGGATTCCATGGCCATGACTATAGGGCAATTGAATTGAGTTCGGTATTTAGTCGGTAAGAGTCTGCCACCCTGTACTCTGCCGTAACCTGCCACCACCATGTGGCAGACAATCCATGAAGAAATTCCGTGCTATAAAAAGGGTACAAAAAGTCCCGTACCTAAAATATTTTATTAATAATTCGTACTTAGATTTGCCATCGCTGCATTAGACCTTTCTAGTTCGTTTTATTTTTCTAATTTTTTTCTAGATTTCTGACATTTATTTAGTGCCTTTATTTATGCTGATAATTCTAGCCATCTTGTATATAGGAACTAAAAATACATACCAGTGTACTGTCGATTTCGGTACCTACTCTTATCTAAAATTAGTGCCTTATAAATTTATTGTTTGGGCAAGACTATTGGCCGACGTTCCATCTAATCAAGGATTTGGCGGCGTCATTTCTAGTGAATACTCGAGGCTTACTGCGGATACCACGGTGTCCTGTAATCTCCTTCAAAGCAGCCCAGGCACGAACTCCAGGTTCACTGAGGATTATAATATTATAGGCTGTCATTTTTTTTGACAGCAAAGTCAATGAATGGGATATTATTCTTATCTATTACTAAATTTAGAATCATACATACTATCACGACTGTATCCTCCATAGGGTTAGGCAGGAGTGTACTTATGTACACCAACAGTTCGCCAGTATGTTTTTAGGTACTGTGTTATAGAGGAGGCGAGCTATTGAAATCCTACGGGCACAAATCCAAACTCCGAGCTGCTACTGAGAATTTCATAGAAAAACTGAATACTCACTTCGCTTGACCTGAGAATCGAACACAAGACCACACGTTCTGCCTTGCTTGCGCCTACTAGACTAATGTGGCATTTTTCTAACAGTATTGGGGTCGGCTTTCATTCAAAACAGATGCAACAGTCCAAATCAACTTTGGAATTGTTCTGTACGTACTTACTTAGTATTACTTAATTTGCCTGAGGCATGAAATACTTTTCATGCCTCAGGCAAATTAACGTGTCCGGGGAAATT
The DNA here is from genome assembly GCA_964056405.1 of Acronicta alni. Lineage (NCBI taxonomy): Eukaryota > Metazoa > Arthropoda > Insecta > Lepidoptera > Noctuidae > Acronicta > Acronicta alni. Next base: position 4,654,527 of record OZ043927.1, on the reverse strand, counting down.
TTCAAATCTTTTCCTCAAGACGAATTTAAAAAGATCTACAAATACACTTCACATCGCACCTTAACATTAATAAATCATCGAGGTATCCAAGAAACGGTACATTAGAGTCGTAACACAAAGAATTACTTACCGCCGCGTCTCTAGGGTGAAGATGGAATGAACTCAAAATTATACATTTTATATTTCAAGAACAAAGAGAGAAATATTTATTATTTTAGATTGTAACCAAGAATGATATTCAAGTAGGTATAATGGATTCCAATTAGCATGCGAGGAAAGGCCTTGTTGATTAAAAGGGTACAACAACTGCTGGACCACAGTCTGTCTTGGTTATGGCGAATTGAATGGATCCCATGGCCATGACTATAGGGCGAGTGAAGGAAAGTGCGATGTTTAATCAGCACGAGTCCTACATACCCCGCCGCCTGCGCAAGTGGCGGAGGATCCATTAGAAAATAATTTCCGTATAAAATAAGGTACAATAGATTCTTAACATAACATACCATCACGCTTGTGTTCCCCGAAGGGTTAGGCAGAGGCGTACTAATTGTACACCCACATTTTGCCGGTATGTTTAGGTCCCATGTAATAGGAGGCGAGCCTATTGCCATTACCGGGCACAAATCCAGACTCCGAGCTGCTACTGAGAATTTCATAGAAAAACCCAATAACACTTTGCTCGACCTGGGGATCGAACCCATGACCTCTAGAATATCAGTCGGACAATGGATTTATTTTAAGATTTAAACGTGCTTTAGCCCAGGAGGCGTTTGTTCTACACACGCGACTTCGAGTCGGAAGCTACGAGAAACCTCGCCTTTGATGTGGTCTTAGTTTTACTGGACCATAGCCTGTCAGGGATGTTATCAAGCGATCTGCGAAGTTAAGGTGCGATAGCCGCGGTTGATCTGTAGATGGGTGACCGTACTTACATCAAGACCCCTTCGTGCCTCGGAGAGCACGTAAAGCCGTCGGTCCTGGTTGTTAATCCGAACTCCTATGACAATCGTTAGTGGTAGTCAGAAGCCCAAAAACCCTGACAACCAGTCTATCCTCAGGATATCGGTACTGTCCTGAAATTTTGTTGCCTCATTTGAAAGTTATGCCATAGAATATATTTAGTAATCAAGTGTATTGTTACATATTTCAATGTAGTTATATAAACTATTAATGTGAGTGGATTGAAATTTTGTTGCGGATTGGTTTGTTGACGGACTGCCATCAGATCGGGAGTGTTTAAAATACTGATATTCAGCTGCATCTGGTTAGGCTGGAAGTAGACCCCAACATACTTGGGAAAAGGCTCGGAGAATGTAGGATGACAGCAAAGTCATTATAGGTTATAACACAAAATAATTTCCGTAATGAGAATCTCGCCGTAATTTCATCAATTCCTATTCAGTACACAGTTCTACCGCAAATACGAACCATCCAATCGTGATAACTGTACCATCCGACATTTCAAACCACAGAAACAGCAATTAGATTCAAGATGATATTAAAAATAACCGCAATCGCAGTCGAAAACAAAACTTGTTTAAAAATACATATAATCACGCTTCGCGGGATTAGGCAGAGGTATAATAGAGTACACCCACAATTTACCGTTATAATTAGATCACGTGGTATGTTTAGGTCCCATGTAATAGGGGGCGAGCCTATTGCCATTACCGGGCACAAATCCAGACTCCGAGCTGCTACTGAGAATTTCATAGAAAAACCCAATAACACTTTGCTCGACCTGGGGATCGAACCCATGACCTCTAGAATATCAGTCGGACAATGGATTTATTTTAAGATTTAAACGTGCTTTAGCCCAGGAGGCGTTTGTTCTACACACGCGACTTCGAGTCGGAAGCTACGAGAAACCTCGCCTTTGATGTGGTCTTAGTTTTACTGGACCATAGCCTGTCAGGGATGTTATCAAGCGATCTGCGAAGTTAAGGTGCGATAGCCGCGGTTGATCTGTAGATGGGTGACCGTACTTACATCAAGACCCCTTCGTGCCTCGGAGAGCACGTAAAGCCGTCGGTCCTGGTTGTTAATCCGAACTCCTATGACAATCGTTAGTGGTAGTCAGAAGCCCAAAAACCCTGACAACCAGTCTATCCTCAGGATATCGGTACTGTCCTGAAATTTTGTTGCCTTATTTGAAAGTTATGCCATAGAATATATTTAGTAATCAAGTATATTGTTACATATTTCAATGTAGTTATATAAACTATTAATGTGAGTGGATTGAAATTTTGTTGCGGATTGGTTTGTTGACGGACTGCCATCAGATCGGGAGTGTTTAAAATACTGATATTCAGCTGCATCTGGTTAGGCTGGAAGTAAACCCCAACATACTTGGGAAAAGGCTCGGAGAATGTAGGATGACAGCAAAGTCATTATAGGTTATAACACAAAATAATTTCCGTAATGAGAATCTCGCCGTAATTTCATCAATTCCTATTCAGTACACAGTTCTACCGCAAATACGATGGAACCATCCAATCGTGATAACTGTACCATCCGACATTTCAAACCACAGAAACAGCAATTAGATTCAAGATGATATTAAAAATAACCGCAATCGCAGTCGAAAACAAAACTTGTTTAAAAATACATATAATCACGCTTCGCGGGATTAGGCAGAGGTATAATGAGTACACCCACAGGTTACCGGTATACACGTAATTAGGTCACAAGTGACACTCCTATGGAATCTAAGAGAGGTAAGGCATAGTGGGAGTAATTCCACTCAAATTGGAGCTGCCCGACTGGGGAAGTACCTCTGCCTTGCAGAAAATCGAAGTGAAATAATAATGATTTGAGCTGTGTTATGTTCCTTATGGTGAGGAAGTTTGCCAGTGCTCCACGAGGAAACGTTGTGTCGGCACTTTGACCCTTATACTACCAACCCAACTATTCCTCTTTCGGTGTACAGGGTCGGCAACGCGTTAGTGATACCTCTGGTGTTGCAAGCGTCTATAGACTACGGTAACGGCTTACCATCAGGTGGGCCGTATACTTGTTTGCCACCTTGATTTTATTATTATTAATTAAGTAGTCTACATAATATATTTAAATCATCATCAACCCATATACTGTCCCACTGCTGGGCACGGGTCTCCTCTCATATTGAGAGGGATTAGGCTATAGTCCACCATGCTGGCCTAGTGTGGGTTGGCAGACTTCACAAACCGTCGAGAAAAAATCTCTCAAGGTATGCAGGTTTCCTCAAGATGTTTTCCTTCGCCGTTTAAGCGAGTGATAATTAATTATTAATACGCACATGAATTCGAAAAGTCAGAGGTGCGTGCCTTGGGTTCGAACTCGAGACCTTCGACTTGGCAGTCCAATCGTCATACCACTAGGCTGTCACTGCTACTTATACTTTATACTAATATATTTAAATAAGTTTAAGATATTAAAGTTAAATCATCCTACGAGCATTTTCCCAACTATGTTGGTGTTGGCTTCCAGTCTAACCAGATGCGGCTGAATATCAGTATTTTATACGAAGCTACTGCCATCAGACCTCCTCAACCCAAATTCCTGGGTAATACCGATATCCTGAGGATAGACTGGTTGTCAGGCTTATTAGGCTTCTGACTACCGCTAACGACTTTCATAGATGTTCGTATGACAATGGCCGACGGCTTTACGTGCTCGATGTGTTAAGAATCACCCATCCACAGACTAACCATGTTTAGCGCAGCTTAACCTACAGATCGGTTTATCAGCATAGTTATTACTTAGCTACGAGATTTTAAGATACGAAAGAATCTAAGAATAATATTTAATATCATTCTCCATTGCAACAACTTGCTCTTACATTTCCCATCACTAGTGATTTTAAGCTTGAATCTGATATAATTATACTCGTTCCGAGATATACCTAATACAAACGAAAAACCCGGATTTAACCAATACTCTCCGGGATTCCCGTCGTTCACAGTAGCACGTCACTTATTCAGTGATAATTTGCTAGAACAAATTGAACTGTGTATTGGTTCCTTTAGGGAGGATTGTGCATTACCTCCGTACTTTGTAGACCAAATATTTAACACATTGCAACCTTAATGGAATCTGTTAATGTTTCTCGTAAACTTTTGTTTTTATTTAATGTATTTTCTTAGTGAAGTCGTTTTACTTACTAGCTGTATGACTGTATCATGTGGGCAGGCTGATAGCCTTCGGCAGCCAGTTTAGGGTTCTTAGGTTACATAAAAGGCCTGAAGACTGAAGACCTTTGCTTATCTGATACCGTTCTCTGAAGATTATATTCAGCATTTCAAAAATATTAATAACTATTTTTTATATTTTTAAATGTTTTTGTATTTTAATTTATTTTATAAAAATATTGTATTTAAAAATGTAAATAATAAGAAAACAAGATAAATAAAAGGAATAATAATAATAATAATTCCTTATTGACATAATTAAATATTTCCAAAAGAAGTGAGGCCCTGACTTCTGCGCTAGGTTAACAAACCTGTGTTACAGAAGCCAGTGTCTTCTCCCAGCATTTATTTCTATTTAAGGCAATATTAGAATTAATGTTCCATATAGATATCGGTGATTGTCATTTTTTCTAAACTTTTATATCATGATGCCTGTTGAAAGGTTATTGTAGAGGGGCTCGAGGCAAAGTTATAATTACGCTGATCAACCGATTTGCAGGGTTAATCTGCGCTAACCACGGTCAATCTGTAGCTGAGTGACTATTTTTAATACATCGAGAACCCTTCGTGTTTCGGAGAGCACGTAACGTTATCATGCGAACACCCATGATCATCGTTGGTGGTAAAAACCCGAAAAGCCTGACAACCAGTCTATCCTCAGGATATCGGTATTGCTCAGAAATTGAATTGCAGTCGCTTCGTGTAGAAAATACTGATATTCAGCCGCATCTGATGGTCTACTCCCTATCTCCGTCAGCGAAGTTACGAGCAGTTCGAATTCTCCGAAACTTCGGAGTCCGATGTAAGAAGTGTCAAATTCAATTTCTCTAACGGGTAAAAACACATCGGGAGTAGGGACAACTGTCAAATTGTGTTGTCATTCATTCTTAGTTCGGGCCCCGAATGAATCATCCGTCCGTAAAGTGATACGGAGTAGGAAACGCCCGTAACAAAGGTCGACACTACGGACTTCGTGCTTAGGGAGTAGACCCCCTGGTTAGAAATGTGGTTCGAGTAGAAAGCGAATGCTCGATGTTTTGTTACAAGTAAATGCTCTAGTCTATACACACCTTAACATTTTTTTTTAAAGAATATTATTTTGTAACATTTCTTGTTTTTTTGGATGGTAGGCCCTCACTGGACAAATATATTGCTAGCCATTAGGTACCCCAGGTTAAGTGGTCCCTCGAGGAGATTGGTTTTCGTTTAAGAGTGACATTAGGCAATACGATTAATGGGTTTTGTACGACACGTGCCTTTTTACTGAAGTTACACTTGGGAGTTAGTCTCAGTTAGTCTAGTGGTCGTAAGCACGACTGCTACGCTCGTGGTACTACTGGGTTCGATTCCCAGGTCGAGCATAGTGTTATTGAGTTTTTCTATGAATTTCTTGTACCCATAGTACAAGCTCTGCTTAGTTTGTTACTGGATGGTACTGTGTGAAATTGTCCAAGTATATTTATTTAAACTTATCTACGCAAATATTTTAAATAAAACTACTTTTTCGGATTTTATCGCGTAATATTAATATTATTAGGCAGTGATAGCCTAGTGGTATGTCCATTGAACTGCCAAGTCGAAGGTCACGAGTTCGAATCCAGGGTACACACCTCTGAGTTTTCGAAATCATGTGCGTATTAATCATTAATTTTCACTCGCTTAAACGGTGAAGGAAAAAATCGTGAGGAAACTTGCATGCCTTAGAAATTTTCTGGACAGTGTGTGAAGTCTGCCAACCCGCACTAGGCCAACGTGGTGGACTATAGCCTAATCACTTTCATTCTGTGAGAGGAGACAAGTACCCAGCAGTGGGACAGTATATGGGTTGATGATGATTGATATTATTAATCCCGAGGTTTCATCGTAGTAATGTAGGTCCTGGCAAACAACAGTATACATACAATGATTTATTAAGGTTACACAAGTAACAAGAAACATCTAAATTCTTTATTTACATTTACCGTTTACCTTACATTATTTGTCCAAAGAAAAACAAGTAAAATGATTAATTCTCGCTTTAATTTTCTGTTTTAATTTAAAGTGAAATTTTTCTTTGTTGGCAAGGTAGGCAGTGACGGATTGATGACCAAGAGGATCAAATTATGAATGCTCTTTGCAAAGGTACTCATTTTTTTTTGGTTTTGACTCTTTATTAAGAGTTGATTTTCACGTCATCAATACTGTCCCACTGCTGAGCTTCTTCTCTTAGATTGCTTAAGCTATAGTCTACCACGCTGGCCTAGTGTGGGTTGGCAGACTTCGCATACCGTCGAGAAAAATCTCTAAGGTATGCAGGTCTCCTCACGATATTTTCCTTCACCGTTCAAACGAAAAAATATTATTAATGGATTTGAACTCGACACCTTTGACATGGCAGTCCAAACCTTATTTGTTTTTGCATTTTCCAGGCTAAGATTATAAAGTTGTTAAAATACGTTAGTACGTTTATCCTCAACAGTTCCTGTCTCAGCACTATGCTGCAGCAAACAAATTAAGCTGCAGCGCTGATATTCTGATAGGGCTAAGCGATCGGCCTCTGCGCTGCGGGTTGTACGTATGATCCCCACAAAGGGCAAATATTTGTATGACTTACATGTATTTGTTTCTGGTCTGGATGTTTGTGTATGTGAGAGTTTGTGTTTATAAATGCACCATTGTGGGGCAACGTTTTTTTAAAAACAAAAACCAAATTGATTTCTGAGATTTACGCGAATATTATACATTGAAATAACACTACTTTTTACAGATTTTATCGCGTTAAGTATATTGATATTATTAATCCCGACGTTACCCTAGTCTACCCGTGACCATGGAAGCTGTAAAGTGTCTGAAACCGTCCGAGTCCGGTCGGGAATAATAATATCAATATGACGCGATAAAATCCGTAAAAAGTAGTTTTATTTCAACAAAAAACAAACAAACTTGAAGCAGAGCTCATAGAAATATTAAAGCAATAATTTCTTGCGGTACTTTTCTTCAAGAACAATAGATTCAATACTTTACAACTCCAACTAGTGAAGGTATAGATTTCCGTTCATCGGGAAAGTTTGTTAATTAAAAACGGTATTGATAGCGGTAGAGGTGTTGGGTAGCGGTGTTAATTGGTGTTCGTAATACTACCGCAGTTTGCAACTGACCAATACGATTCTCTCTCAAGTTCTCCGTCTCTTGGCTACAGGGATGTTAAGATCCTGGATGTGATTTACTCTTTGACGTCATTATTTCACCAGATCTTTTTATAAAATGGCAGCATATATCGTTTTTACATTACACTTGGATTTTCTACTGTATCTCCTTTTGTATCATCATCAAACCATACATCTACTGTACCACTGTTAGGCACGGGTCTCCACTCAGAATGAGAGGGATTAGGCTATAGTCCACCCGCTGGCCTAATGTGGGTCGGCAGACTTCACACACCGAGAAAATCTCTAAGGCATGCGGCATCCCTCAAGATGTTTTCCTTCACCGTTTACCTAAGCGAGTGATAATAAATTATTAATACGCACATGATTTCGAAAATACAGAGCTGCGTGCTTTGAATTCGAACTCGAGACCTTTGACTTGGCAGTCCTATGGTCCTATCACTAGGCCTTTTTTGGATTAGTAATGAAAATCCTCATGGATCGTCTGGCACCTGAAGAGGCTGCAGGGTATGTCGAACTCGTTCCGCCTAAAAACCACACTTGCCTTCACTTAGCCTATAGTCATGGGCATGGGACTTGTGACATTCACCACAACCATGACAGGCTATGATCCAGATAACCACTGGACACCATAAAAGGGTGGGGCCTGTACGCAGAAATCTTTTAAACCACGCAATTGATTTTGATACGGTTTTCACTATCATTTAGATAATTCTTTCTGGATGGTTTATATGTTTATTGCATGCGCGTTGCACATTACACCCGTGCAAAGCCGGGACAGGTCGCTGGTTACAAATATAATCCATACACGAATTTTCATAGATTAAATCTTTCTTAAAATAATCATTAAAAAAAACCTTTCTTTCACGCATAATCCAGTACTGTACTTTTATAGTGCCATAGAATATCCTTCTTATAAGATAATTTTGTGATTATTCATTTTCAGTATATTTGAATTTCAACATTCTGCATAAACCGGCTACATAAAGTAGAACACTTGCTCTACGAAAGAAAATAAACAGCAACATATTTTATCCTCACCAAGAAACAGAATAAAATAAAAACTACTCTTTTCACCACCTTGCACCTTAAGCTTTCCATTCTCCTCCGAAACCAACAGCTAAAACGCAAAGCAGTACGAATTAAATCCGACTACAATGGCGTACAAAAACTCCCATAGATTTCCTCTACGAAAAATGTGGGTAAATGTAAAAGACTGAGATATTTTTAACACTCGTGCTAATCTCGGAACGGGCATTCATCATTCCTAAAATACTCCCTCTTTGTGAGCACTTCGGCACAAGTTTGAGCAAAAAGTTAAATATGGAGAATATTCTAACAGCATTCGATAGATGCGTGCGATAATTTGAAGAAATATATCCAATGGTTTTAACGCATCATTAGCGGAACCTATCCAAGAGTTGGAACTCCACTGACAATTAAACTGAGGAGGAATCTTAGTAACTATGAGCAGAGGATTCCTATTTCAATAATAATAATTATAAATATTTCGGAAATTTTACACAGCACCATTCGGTGCCAATCTATACAGAACTTATGCTATGGGTACTAGACAATGGATATAATACTTTATATTATTATATACTACTTTTTTGTAAATATATACAATACATAAGAAACACCCAGACAAATACAAACGCTTAGCACATAAATATTGGTGTCCTGTGGGTATCGAACCATCGTGATTAGCAATCCGAAACTCAACCCAATCAACAAACCCGATAAATCTGTAGTCTAGTACAGATATCGTCGAAAAAATACACTAATTTTAGTAACGTGTTTGCAATCACTTTCACATGCACCCAAAGCATCTTGCCCTATCAACCTGCAAGATAATTGTTTGACTACTGCTAAATCCAACTATGTTTAGCTCAGTAATTTATCGAATGGTTACCAAAACACGTCGTTATAAATATCGTAGTAGTACAGAATACGGTCACCACAAAGCTTGCATCCGCGGCAACTTTGTTTCCCATTTTCTGTACAGTTTTTATTCTACTATTTTCTCGTGTAATTCATATTGACATGTGCTGTATGTATTTGAAAACTTTGTGCTGTATTTTGTAATGAACAATTTGAGGGATTTGTTCTACGATTCAATATCATCTCGAAAAGAATGTTCATTTAAGTACATATTTTCGATATTTTTGAATATTAAAACAAACAATATAAAAAGATACTCATATAGATATAGAAATAGAAGAGATAGAAACTATTAATAATATAAAAAGTAGTAGCCCACCGGTAGCGGGAACAGTTATATCCAAGCTACCGGTGGTCAGGGGTCTAGCGAGATGAACCTCCTGACGATACGGGTTATTTCCAGGAGTACCGCTTTCTACATCAAACCCTTTACCCAGACACCTAACGAGAACCTTCTCAGATGTATCGAGGCTGTTGGCTATTATACTATGGTTTCATTCACTCAAAAAAGGTCTAAATTAATTCAGCGTCACTTTTTTTGCTGAATTCATTTGTCAGATGTCATAATGAAAATTTAAGTAGAAAGCGCATCGATTCAAAGCGCTAGTCATTTCTATTGGGTTCTTTCATGTTTGTCTGTTTAATTTTTCATTTAATTTTATTTGCAATCGGCAGTTGCGCTAGACACCCTTTGACAAATTTTCATTGAATGAAGCATCGAAATGAACTTAGGTTTTTCATGGTTCTGCACTGCAATTGGTAAAACGGTACTTTTGTCGAAATTGTGTCTTGTTGATGAATGAATGCCGTTTTGCAATTTTGTCCTACTGTTCATCTGAAGTAATTTTCTGTTACATGATACATTATTATATGGTTTGACTAAGTTTGAAAATTATAAAACAATTTTGTATTTTAAAATTTAGAAGGAAAATGTATACCATCACGCCTGTGTTCCCCGGAGGGTTAGGCAGATGTTTAATAAAGTATATTTAGGTTCCGTCTAATAGGGAGCGAGCCTATTGCCATTAACCGGGAGGTAAAGTAAATTCGGAGCAGCTTCAGAAAATTTCATACAAAATTCAAAAACACTGCTCGACCTGAGAATCGGACCACTGACATAGCTAAGTCAGTAATGTCAGTCAGTGAAAGAATAGTACATTATGGTACAAGTGTGTAATGTTGATGATTACCGCTGAGGCGCCATTGAAACCCGAGCCGTTAGGTGAGGGTTTTAAGAGAGCCGAGGACGGTAATCATCAATACACACGTGTATCATACGACGTTTTTCAACACACTTGTGAAGAAAATAACTATAATTTCAACTGTGAAAACGAATTGTGAAATTTTTTTCGGAATGGCGGTAAAAATTAATCAGCTGTTTTCCTAAATAATGGCGAATAATGGCGATCGGCCATAGGCTAAAAGAATGAGGTTTTCATTTTTTGGCTTTTCGCGGATAGCGTTTTAGCCACATATAAAATGGGGAATTCAAAGTTTTCTTTATTACAGAGAAAACAAAAGTTATATTTGAATGAAAGTTTTATTTATTAAATACGTACAAGTTGAAATTATCTATTTAAATACGTTGCATGAAATGAGCAAGCAATAGGTACATTAATTTAATTGTACTATTTACTGAACACGATCTTTTTTGTATCGAAACTTTTTTAAGAACTTTTTTTAGCAACTCAAGTAATAAAATATGAAAAAACCCTGTAACTCACTTGTGAATAATAGCAATGAAAAAGTCACAGTTTCATAACAGGTGTCATTATGTGCCTAATTGCGGTGAAATTAGAGCCATTTTATGAGCAAGTGTGTTGAAAAAATATTTATTTGAATTTTAATTACAGCACAGAACATTCTCTACGCATTACGACTCGGACTTACCCATTCTTTGTGCTAAATAATTAATTGGATACTTCAATAAAAATGTTTGCTGCAGTAATTTATAGACGGGAAGACAGGCTATTTGAAAAGGCTAATTGCTGTTTCAATATTTGTCTTTTCTTTTTTGGATCCATATCAATTAATGAGGGACAATTAGCTTTGCACTAATAGATGAGCTTTTTGTTATTTAGAAGTTGTTTTTATTCTGTGGTCTAGTGGTTCGTGTGTCGAACTGCTGATCACGAGGTCGTTGATTCGATTCCCACATGACACAAATATTTATGTGATGAACATTAAGTATTTGAGTAGTATTTGTCTGGGTTTGTTATATCATTTAAGTATGTATTTACAAAAAAAAGTATATAAGTAATATATCCATTGTCTAGTACCCATAATACAAGCGCTGCTTAGTTTGGGACTAGATGGTGTTGTGTGAAATTGTCCAAGAATATAGGGTGGAAAGGAGAAAGATTTATTCTAAAATATAACATACCCTCACGCCTGTGTTTCTAAAGGATTAGGCAGAGGTGTACTTTTTTTATAGTACGGAAAATCCTCATGGATTATCCGCCTGGGGAGGCGGCAGGGTATGTCAAACTCGTACCGACTAAAAACTACACTTTCCTTCACTGGCCTATAGTCATGGCTATGGGATTCGTGAAATTTACCACGATCACGACAGACTGTGATCCACCACGTCAATTAGTGAGGCACCCTTTCTGAAGGCACGCGTGTGATGAGCATGCGTGTTGTCAGGCAGAAGTGTACTTATATTTGCTAAAGAGGTTAACTAAAGTAATTACTAAAACTTATACATACAACGCAAGGGAAGGAAAAAAATAGAAGTAACAAAGCCTAGAACTGATTATGGGAAGAAAAATATACAGGGTGTTACAAAACTACCCGTAAAGCCGAAAGGAGGTTAAATGGGGCCTTACAATATTTAAGAACGCTGTATAACATACCCCAAAAAAAGGAAAACAACAACATTTATGAATGAAAACTATTAAAGTAGACAATTATTAGGTAAAATAGGTACGCAGGCCTTTCTGTTAAATAATCTGGTTCCCTGATATGACATTTTTGGCTTTGATATTTAATTATATTTTTACGGGGTAATTTGTAACACGTTGTATTATATGAAGGGACAAAACTTTATAATGAAATACCTGACGAAATAACCAAAAGTGATAGCTTACTTAAATTAAAAAAGAGTCTAGAAAACTACGTTAGAAAAAATTTTAACACAAAAAAATATTTTTTTGTAACCTTAACTTCATTTATTTATTTTCTCGATCACGGAGATACTCACTTATATGTTAGTATTAAAAAAGAATGAAAATTTAATTTTGTCATGTCAAGGTGTGTCAATTGTTTTATATGAAATGTCATTGTAGTGTTCTTGCTGTGCAACTAAATAATAAAATATTATTATATCTGAAGATTGTTTTCTCTAAGGCCACCTTAATCCTAACAGGTTATGGGCCCAGGATACTTTGGTATTAGAAATTAGAAGAATATCGAAAGAAAACAGCAAAGAAAAATTTTTCAATCATTGTTGAAATAATTTCAAAATGGATCCCACACGACCAATGCAGTTAGAAAAATTTGATGGAAATAACTTTCGTCAATGGAAGTTCCAGATAAAATGCGCTTTAAAGGCAAAAGGAATTGATATTGGAATGCCAAAAACAGAACACAATACTGTTGAATGGTTGAAAAATGATGGTATGGCTATGTACATTATAACTTCGTCTATGGATTTCAAACAAATAACATTAATAGAAAATTGTGAAACTGCCAAGGAAATCATGATGAAACTTGAATCGATATATGAACAAAAGAGTGACATGTGCAAAATGTTTATTCATGAAAAGTTTTATCAGTACAAGATGGCGTCGGGTGATAATGTAGCTCAACATATTTCGAAAGTGGAAACCTTGGCTAAACAACTAAAAGAATGTGGTGAGACGGTTAGTGACATGGCTATCATAACAAAAATATTGGGTACATTGCCGCCCAAGTACAGATCATTACGTCAAGCGTGGATGTCATTAGACTCTAAGCAACAGACTATTGCAAATTTAACTGCTCGTCTGTTGGATGAAGAAGCAAGTTTTTCAAATGAAGAAGAACAAGAGACTGCTTTCCTTGTTGCTAATAAAAGTTGGAAGATGAAGCCAAAACAAAATGAACCGATGCCGTGTGGTAGTGGGATGAATCAAACTAAAAATTTCAAACATAGGTTTGAATGCTATAATTGTGGAAAGCGAGGCCATTTTTCTAAAGAATGTCGTGCTCCAAAGAAATTCAAGTACAGAAAACCTCAGCAAGAAGGTGCAGATAATATGTTAGCATTTTATGTAGAGAATAATGCTTGTAACACTGAAGAAAATACTTGGATTTTAGATAGTGGTGCCTCTGCGCATATGACTTTTAGAAAGGATTTGTTTTTTGAACTGCTTGAATGTAACCAGAAATCATTGACATTGGGAAATAAACAATCAGTGGAAGTATCTGGTGTTGGCAAAGTATTAATACAGAGATATGTCAATGGACAATGGGAGACAAGCAAATTGCATGATGTGCTGTATGTGCCAAGCTTGAGAAGAAACCTATTTTCAGAAGGTGTGATAATACGAAAATCATATTCTGTTGTCAAGAAAAACACAAGTGCTTTAATTTATAAAGAAAATGAAGTTGTGATGAGTGCTAAGATCACAGAAAATAATTTGTACCAGTTGAACATAAAAACAGTGATTCCAGATACCTGTAACTTGGTACAAAACAATCACAGTGACATTAAAATGTGGCATGAGAGATTGGGACACATTAATTTGAAACAAATTAAAAGCATGAGTGCAAACAATGTTGTTGAAGGTTTAAAATTGAATGACAATGAACAAAATAATTTTGTTTGTGAGGCATGTGCATATGGAAAGCAATGCAAGTTTCCATTTCACAAATCCGAGAGAGGAGAATTACAGCCAGGTAACCTTGTATACAGTGATGTATGTGGTCCAATGAGTTTCTCATCAATTCAGGGTATGAGATACTTTGTATTATTCAAAGATGCTGCTACGAGTTACAGGCATGTATATTTCATTAAAAATAAAAGTGATGTCATGGAAGTATTTAAGAAATACAATGCAATAATAAAAAATAAATTTATGCACAGTGTCAGAATATTACATACTGATAATGGAACTGAGTATGTGAATAAAGCTTTCCAGGAATATCTGGACAAAGAAGGAATAGTTCAGGAGCGCACTGCACCATATACGCCAGAGCAGAATGGACGTGTAGAAAGGGAAAATAGGACGATAATGGAGAGTGCACGTTCTATGTTGTATGCACGAGATGTACCATTGGTTCTATGGGCAGAAGCGGTAAATTGTGCAGTATATATATTAAATAGAACTTCGTCTACCCAAACTCCTAATACAACACCTTTTGAACTGTGGAATGGCATCAAACCCCAGTTAAGTCATATAAAGGTGTTTGGCAGTGTTGGTTATGTGTATGTTCCAGACCAACTAAGAAAAAAATTAGAAAAAAAAAGTGAAATGATGATACTAGTTGGCTATGATAATACCAACTACAGGATGTATGATACAAATACAAGAAAAATAAAGATATCAAGAAATGTCATATTCGATGAACATCAAGTTCCAACCACAAGGAAAAATATTGCACAAATAAGTATTATTGATGAAGAAATGCTGATGAACCAGAGTAATGACCAAGACAGAGATGTAGATAGTGCTTTAAATGAAAATTCATCAACAGAGAATGAAGACAGCTTGTTGAGTTGTAATAGTGATGACCCAACATATGAACCGTCTCGAGAATTGGATGATTCAGTGGTACGGAATATTAATTTAAGACCACGACATAACAGAAACATTGAAGCAAATCTTGTAGAATTGTCATTACCTCAAACATATGATGAAGCACTGAATAGTCAACAGAAAAAGGAATGGTCTGAAGCTATTAAAGAAGAATTATCAGCACATAAAGAAAATAATACATGGACTACAGTTAAGAGAACTGATCAGAGAACCCTTACTACAAAGTGGATTTTTACTATTAAGAAAAACGAGAATAATGAAATTGTACGCTATAAGGCTCGTTTATGTGCACGTGGGTTCAAGCAGATCAAAGATATTTCATTTGCTGTAAATGTATTAAGCAGATATGTTACCAATCTGGGCCAACAACATGTAAATGCGGTTAAACGTGTAATTAAATATCTATTGAGTAGTAAACATAACATATTTAATATAAAATATGGAGAAAACAGTGGTCTTTATGGATATTCGGATGCTGATTTTGCTGGTGACCTAGATACACGAAAATCTACCACTGGTTATATTTTTTTAATGAATGGAGGAACAATCACATGGTCCAGTCAAAAACAAAAGACTATTGCTCTCTCCACAACTGAGGCAGAATATGTAGCTGCTTGTGAATCTGCCAAAGAGATAATTTGGTTACAGCAACTGATGTTGGATTTAGGTGAAAGTTATGATTGTATTACATTAAATGTTGATAATCAGAGTTCAATAAAACTGATTAACAACCCTGTTTATCATAAGAGAACAAAACATATTGATGTTAAGTATAACTTCATAAGGGAGAAGGTTAATTTGGGCTTAATTAAACTCAATTATATTTCAAGTAAGAATCAGTTAGCAGACATTTTGACCAAAGCATTGCCTTCTCAAACTTTTGCCTATCTGAGAGATCAGTTTTTATCTGGTTAAATAAAATGTTTATTTTTATGAAAGTTAAATTTTAAAGGGAGTATTAAAAAAGAATGAAAATTTAATTTTGTCATGTCAAGGTGTGTCAATTGTTTTATATGAAATGTCATTGTAGTGTTCTTGCTGTGCAACTAAATAATAAAATATTATTATATCTGAAGATTGTTTTCTCTAAGGCCACCTTAATCCTAACAGTTAGTACATTTCTCATTATGTAAGTGGATTGTAATTTTCTTTTTTTGAGAAATAAATAAATGTCTTCTAACGGTACTAAGTACAGAGATTTATATAAACACATTAACACTGATATGTTTATTAAGGGTACAGATTCAATCTCCGAGCTGCTTCTAAGTATTTCTTTAAAAAAACCCAATAACATTTTGTTAGACCTGGAAATTGAACCCAAGTTCGTTCAGCAGTCGCGATTACCACAATACTGACGAGGCAGTTAATTAAGAATTAATAATTTTGATAAACTAATATTAATTTTATAAGCATACCCCAGCTTTTACTTGTTAAAAATATACAAAAAACGCAACAAATATTTTAATTAAGGACCTTTCAACCTTAAATACATTAATCTCGTTTGAGACTAAAGCCTTTTCTATTCGAGATAAAGTAAGGATGGAGATATTCTCCCCGAAAATTTTAAGATTTATAAGTTTGTGTTAGCACTTGTTATTTAATTAAGATATAATTTCTAATGAAAGCGTTAGTATTGATTAAGTTCTTCAGTTTTGATGATTTTTAGCGATTTACTTTTAAGTCTTATTTAGCATCTTAGGGAATTAATTTATTTAAGCGGGAATTTATTAGGTATGATGTTTTTTTCGTTCGATACTGTACTTGAAATTTTTAATTTTAAGGTATATATTATAGCGTCTGGTGTACCTAACCAGAAGACGCAGGTTCAAATCCTACCCTCGGTCGAATATTTCCTTTACTAAATAATTTTAAAATCTTAGCATGGAAAATGCCAAAAAATACAGATAGTAGGTTTTTCCTAGCTGACGACCTCTGAGAAGAAACGCCGAAACAAAATCAGAGAATCACGGTCTCTTTTATAGTAACAATATTCAATGATCTTGGGATTAATAATATCAATATAACGCGATAAAATCCGTAAAAAGTAGTTTTATTCAATGAACTGTAATATGTTGTTATGAGAAATAAATTATTTTAACCTATGTAGTGATATAAATTGAGAAGAATATGCTGAGATGGTTTGGGTATGTTCCAGAATACATTAAATGCGACTAATAAAAGAAATTAATATGGCGAATGTCAGTGGAAGCGTCGGGAGGCGCTGCGTGTATGTATATGTGTAGTATATCTATGAATTCAGGGAAACAATGCAGGACAACTTGTGACGTCCTGGCGACGAAATGGATGAGGCATTTCGGAAACGGATACCTGAAGCCAGGAGACTACAGGTTCCTTCCTCTTAGTGGGCTGGCCTCCTTCATGAACTACGTCTTTGAAGAGTTAGGAATGTACCATGCTGAGGACAACACAACAGATCACATTTGGTTGAAGTGTTGAGATGTATGTACAAATATCCAGATTTGAAACAAATACCAGTCCTACTTATATTATAAATGTGAAAGTTTGTGAGGATGGCTGGATGGAATGATGTTTGTTACTCTTTCACGCTAAAACTACTGAATGGATTTTGATGAAACTTTACAGTATTATTACTTATACATCAGAACAACATATAGGCTGTAATTTCTAAAGATTTTGAGTTAATTAGCCAAATACGACGATAATTAAAAGTTACTTATCCACGCTGAGAAAGTCGCGGAAAGAAGCTAGTAGGACATAAAAATATTTGTTCCATGCTGAAATCGAACCCGCTACACGTTACGTAGGGCAGAACCAACCAGCTACTGTACCAAGCGCGTCGTTATTAACAGTTTACATTTCCTACTATAGATAAAAATAGATGGTTCTCGTAAAACTTTTCAACGTTGAAGTTCCATTCATTTTTTATGAAGAAAGGAAATTAATCGGCTTTGACTAAGACGCACCGCTAATTAAGATTAATAACCTATTTCTTGGTATTGTTCACTCATCCCGTAATTAGATAAAATCGTTCAGTAATTTATGCTCGCATTTTGTTCTTATCTTTATTATTGCATTCGTTTTTTGTTAATCTTCTTCTTCTTCTTCATCGTATCCTCATGCTGAGGGACGTGACGACTGTGGGCTCTATTCACCATCGCTCGCCAGGCTGCACGATCTCGGGCTTGATGTACGCTTGCCGGCAACGTAGCTCCAGTTGCTATTGTTACTGTGTCCACCCATTGCATAGGCACACAACCTCTACTCCTCTTCCCAGCCATCCGGCCTGTGACGATCACTTTTTCTAAACCGTCTGGACCAGACCTGGCCAGATGACCGAAAAAGTTTAGGACAAGTTGTGTGCAGATGGTCGAGAGCCGCGTTCCTATGTTAAGTTCTTGAAGAATAGACTTGTTTGTGCAACGTTCAGTCCATGAAACCTGTAGCATTCTGCGCCAACACCACATTTCGAACGCGTCTATTCTTTGTCGGGTGCGAGTTTTAACGTCCAGGTTTCCGAAGCGTACAAGAAGATCGAGAAGACAAGGGTTCGCATCAGTCTTATTTTCGTTTTGCGGTTAATGCTCCTGTTCTTCCAAATCTTCTCCAGTTTTTTTACCGCAGCTTTGGCCATCTGAGATCTTCTGATCACCTCTTGATCGCAGTTGCCTGTCATCGCTTATTTGCGAGCCCAGGTATACGAATTTATGTACAACTTCTAGGTCTCGTAGCTCATTGCTTCTCTGCACCGTACCAATCCGATCAACAAACATCAGTTTGGTCTTGCTCCTGTTGATTTTGAGGCCATACTCATCGCTGATATGCTCGATTTGGTGCAAAACGACCGCTAGCTCTTCTTCTAAGGTACCTATCACTGTAGTGTCATCTGAAAAGCGGAGGTTGTTAATTAGGTGACCACCTACGGGTATACCACGTTTTTGTTAATATAATATTATATAAACGACTTCTTTGTGTAGGTATATGGTATGTACTAGCGTCCGGCCACGTTGTAATTTACCAATAACATGTATGTCTTCATCAATCTATATTCCTACTGCCCTATTGCTGGGCACGGGTCTCCTCTCAGATTGAGAGGGATTAGGCTATAGTCCACCACGCTGGTCTAGTGCGGGTTGGTAGACTTCACACCCCTTTGAGAAAAATCCCTAATCCAGGTTACCTCACGATATTTTCCTTCGTAGCGAGTGATAATTAATAATTAATACGCACATAAATTCAGAAAGAGGTGCGTGCCTTAGATTCGAACTCGAGACCTTTGACTTGGCAGTCCAATGGTATCACTATATTATATTAAATCTTTCGGAAGAAATTATCTAAATGTTAATGCAAACCTCATTAAAATCTGATGCGTAGTTTAAAAGACCTCAGCGTACAGAGGGGCAGACAGCTGGAAGTGACTGTTTTATACTATGTATAGATGAAATCTCTCGGTAACAATATCTCCTATAGATTAAAATAAATTATTATTACGGCAAACCTGTTAAACATATTCTAACAATAACATAATCATTCATCAATATTCAAGATGATATATACGACCATTGAACTACCAAGTTGTAGGTCTGGAGTTTGAATCCAAGGTGACGCACTACTGAATTTCAGCAATGATGTGCGTAACAATTAATGATCACTGGTTCAAGTGGACTATAAGTTCTTATTAATCTAACTGAATAGGATAGAAGAGTTTTTATGTTTGTTAAAAGAAACATACACAGCAATTTCCTGTCTCATTAATCCAAAAGGGTTGTCATTAAATCCAAACTAGGTGAGAGCAATTTCTTTAAACAATGAAGCGCGGTAACAATTATAAATCAACAATATGGCGGCACAATGGTTGCCCCCAAGCATTAAGCGTCAACTTTAATTATTTTTAAAACGCATTGTTGTAGACTAAGCTTGTATGAACTGAATGACTTTTGCATCACTGGAAAAAAAAATGTATCCATTCTAATATGAGTTTGAATAACTTTACCTTTTAAATTGGGTTCTTGAGAAAACTTGGAAGGACTTTGTTAAGAAGCTCTAAAATTTCATTGGCTTTATACTTAGTCAGAAACCCAATAAGCCTGACAACTAGTATCCTCAGGATATTGTGGATTTGGGGTTTCAGAGGTTAATAACTGAGGTCTCAATATGGCAACGTCGGAGTTGATCGCCGCGTTTATTTGTTGTGATTATTATTCAAATCAAAATAGTTTTATTTTCATATAAACCATATACAGGCACTTATGAAAAGTCGAGTCTAGGTGCACGGTTCCAAACTAGTCGTTTCCTATGGAGAAGAACCGGCAAGAAACTCCATTGTTACTCTTTTAAAATATCGTTTTGTATTGTACAATGATGGATTATAAATTGGATTGGATACTTACATGACAGAACAATTTAGGAATGTTGCGAAGATTACAATTATATAAAATACAGCTAGGCATAAAAGAAAGTTCTAAACAGTTCTCCTATTTACAAACGGTAGAAACTAATAAACTATATAAAGCAACTGACAAATATATTATTGATTTTTTCTACCATCAGGCAGCCCGTATATTTGTTTGCACTGACTTCTATAATATTTTGTTTGTCATCTTATTGCATAAAAAAGAATACCTTTTTTTAATAAGTCTTAGTCAACTTTGCGTTGCTCTTGCTTTTCTGCACAATCTTTCGCCTGAATCTGGCAGCTTTTAAGATGTTCATTATGCCTTAATCAGGCTTGCGACTGCAAAATATCGTAATATAATCTTAATAGGGGTTGTTTTAGCAATGGTTTAAATATTAGGTACCTTATTTAGTTTAAGATTATTCAAACTGCAATCAGTGATGTGTGTGTTTTAAAGTAATTTTTTATTAAAAAATAAAAATTAATAACTTTCGAAAATCACCCCCATGTCACAGGCTGCGAGCATAATATATAAACCGACCTTTTACCAGGAATTTTATAAAAATTACATTGCTTGACCTGGCAGCCCGAAATCAAGACCTTACGCAACGCACCCACTCTTGCGACCACTAGACCAATGCTGATCAAATATCTCGCCTTTTCAATTATAATCCTAAAAGGCTAAGGTATTTCCTTAATAAAAAATGGACGTTCTCAAAATATGTAAGTTTTTATGTGTATATTGCCAATAAATACAACTAACTTATACAAGAATTATAATAAAATCGAATATTGATTATTGCATATTTCTAAACAAATGACAAGTAAATGTTTATAAAATGATAGAATGGTACAATAGGCGGTCTTATTGCTAAAAGCGATCTTTTACAGACAACAAGTACAACACTAATCAATTCCAAGTCCCATATCAATGCACCTTAATTACTGAAACGAAAATTCTAAAACGATCCACTCTAAGTACAAAGTCATAAGATTAATATTTCATTAAATTACACAATTACCCTTACTAACAAAGGATTTTGTCTTTACGTTCATACTTACCTTGTTTAAGCTGTCGCTCCACTGAAAGGGAGTTTAGAAGCGAAAAGGCGCGAGGCTGAGCAGTCCACCGCAATAACTTGGGCCTGTTCACTAAAGCAAGGTGAAGTGGGAATCTATCCACACATATTGACTCGGAATCGGCTTGAACTAGTGCATATCGCTACACTAGAAAAGAAAAATCAATCAGCCGTATTGCCGTGAGCCGATGTCTAGCGATGTCTAGTAAATATTTCATGTACTAAGCCGATTCCGCGTTGATAATTGTGGGAAGACCCTAATGTGAACTGACATAAAGGCAGGACACTCTCCTATCCGGCAAAACTCCGCTTTGCATTGACGTGCGTCAATGCAAAGCGGATTTGATCAATTTCTTGGATCAGAATACTCTTTTTTCGCTCTGATACACCGGTGTGTACGAAAGTCACCTATATCAGCTGATACGCGTGAAACGGCACTTGATCTGCTCCCCCAACCCCTTTTTTTTTCGGCTGGGGAAATGAGCCTTATGCATGCCGCCCCGCTCGGGGACGCGGGACGGCTATGTCGGGCTCTCCAGCCAGGTGGCCAGCATACCGACTAAAACCACCACGACTTCCACCGTCCGCATAGTGGTGGGACCACGGGAATCGCTCTCGCATGAACCGCGATCCCACCACGGACGTCCAGTGTCGGAACCTTCTCGAGGGCCAAGTGCAATGGGTGACCGACGGCATTTGCCCCTAATTTCTATCTCCGATACTACATGACGGTTTTATTCCACTTCACTGAAGGCATGTCCTCTGAAGTGGAGCGAAGCGGAGACGTGGTACTTACCTACTTAGATTCTATTGGTCAAAAATTTTTTAACCTCTCTTCTTCTAGGTGGAAAGACAGCTTTAAGGGTAAAAGCAATTTTTGGACTAATGAGTTAATTAAGCTAAATTGCATTACCCCGGGGCGACAACCGTCTATTTTATATGTGCTCAGGGGACTGTAGGGTCTCGTGAGATTGCACTCATGGTCTTAACGGTTAATAAATTGAGTTTTTAATTTTATGGGTTTTAATTAGGAGTATTTGGTTTTTGAGTTACTGTAGTGTTACCCACAGTAAAATTTTTGAGCATTATTTGTGATAATTCTTGGTATTATTGTCAACCACTTCTTAATAATATCGTAGTTACACTTCCACAGAGCGAAATTTTGCAAGAAGTGCCAAACAACATAAATTGTCCAAAAAATTTGAATAATTGGATTATAATTTCAATACGCTCTGAATCTCGAGTTTCTTATATTGTAATCGGTCCAATACCATTTCAAATATGTTAATTATTATGTTTCAAAAATCATGTTTAAAACAATTTTAATACATGGTGGAATTTAAAAAAAAACATGAATGCTAACGTTACAAAAGAAACTTAGTTAATTTCATGTTGATATTATCAGTCACTCAGTCAGTTAGGACGTTTGTTTTCTAAATTCGTTTAACCTTTTGTCTTTAAAGAAGAGGAAAGGCTGTAAGTTTTTGTCACAGTTTTTAAAGTCCTTATTGTTCGCCCTTAATTCGTTTTCTTAATGCTTTTAGTTTCAATGACCGGAAAATTTCCTCCCCAATTGCTCTTAATAGGACGTTTTTAAACAACTTAGCTGTTTGTGTCTCCAAAGTACATGGCAAAATATCCTAAAATGGCATTTTTTGACAAATTCCGTTGGGTAGCCTTGTGTCCATAAATTATATTGTGGTTCAAAAATTAGTCATTTTATGCCCCCAGGTCATCATCACCCGAGAACCGAATGGAATGGATGGATGGATGGAAGACCGAAAATTTGGATATTTGTAAACCA
The DNA here is from genome assembly GCA_964056405.1 of Acronicta alni. Taxonomy (NCBI): domain Eukaryota; kingdom Metazoa; phylum Arthropoda; class Insecta; order Lepidoptera; family Noctuidae; genus Acronicta; species Acronicta alni. The sequence continues at coordinate 4,631,270 of OZ043927.1, read as the reverse complement.
ACTGCAGAAATTTACATTAGGGTATCTACTCCAACAAACCAAAACTATTACATCTAAGCTCTTTACCAAGAATTGCCATGTTAGTTTAGTGGTTCTAAGCGCAACTGGTACGCTAGGTGTCCTGGATCCGATTCCGAAGTCGAGCAAAGTGTTTTTCTCTGAAATTATCTGTAGTAGCTCGAAGTTTGAATTATATCATCCCCTATAACATGGACCCTAAATATGGAACTGGACATTAGTACACCTCTACCTAATCTTCGGGAAATACAGGCGTGATGATATGTTTATGTTTTTTTATTAACCAACTTGAATTTCCCAACAGAAATTTCTAAGCAAATTACGCGACGTAGGATTCAAAGTCACCATCAGGCGCTTGCCACCGCTAGACCAATGAGTTTCCAATTTCATGTATGAATATTCTATTTTCGCGTGCCAAGCTAAATATATTTAGCAGCAATAAAGAGCTTGATCGAGGGTTTTCATGCTGAGCATAAAGGCATTACTGACGGGATGAAGTTTCATAAAATTCCGAGGAACAAACTCAATCTAACCGCCCTCCGCTCGCGCCCGCACCCCGCCCCCTCTCGTTCACGAAGGCTATATATTCTGATTAAAAATTAATTAACGGAGTAAAGCTGCGTAAAAGGCAACATTTGATGCCTTTTGATGGCCGTTGTGAAGTTTCAAAATAACTTCAGAAATTAAAGTGTGTAGAATTAATTAGCAAGTAAAGATTTTGGTGTTGTATAAGATAGTACTTACAAGTCTTTACGAGTTCTTAAAGGGAAGATTAAATATTCTGCTACAAAATAATGATCAAAAACAAAGGAATGGTTCCAACTCACGGTTGACGGCTTATCCCAATAACAAATCAACGGTAGATTTGCAGACTATAGATGGGATTTTGACATTACTTTTTTTTTTAAACGTTGCCCCACACTAGGATTTTCTCCTGTATCTTGGTTGCCTTTAAAAAAAGCTGTCATATACAGAAATACCCAGACCCAACATAGTTAGGAAAGAGGGTCGGAGGAGCTCTTTTATGGTTTAAATCTAATTCTCCATTTTAATATGAATCTATTGCTACATAAAAATTTCGCTGCAGCTTAGATATGCTTAATGCATGAACCCAGAACCTCGGTCGTCACTTGACGTAACTCCAATAAACTCTGGATTAAAATTTAATCAACCGTGTAACTTCGCTAGGCGAGCGTTTTTGCTAACAAGCAGCCGTTGCAATCTTTGACTTATTCAAACATACATAGTAGTTTATATAACTACATAAAATTATCTCTGCATATTTCTTTCCTAAAAATAACAGTGAATCATTCGTTGAAAGCAAAATAATCTCTGCTTCAGAAGTCAAGAATAATTAATTAATCAAGGACCAAATTAAATGAAGAAACTGCACGATAGACTCTTTTTTTAAATCCGCGACGGATTTGTGGAAGGTCTGCAGGTACCTATCGAAAATTGAGTTATTCTGAAAACCAATTCTAAGAAAAACAAAACTTAGATCTTAATTGAATTCAGTCCACTTTTCAGGGCTGACAAAATGCTCTTTGCGGTCTTTGTACGAAGGCTAAAGAACTTAGGTCCTTTCAAATAAATAATTCAGCATGCAATGCTCCTGGAATATCTTTGAGAAGAGTTCTGAGATAGCAGAGGACAATCCAGCACTCCGAATTCCGCATTACATCTTCCGTACCTCATAAATTTGTCCCAGGAAGGGTCCCGGCTCAGGTCACTACACATCCAAGGTAAAAATATATAATTTATATAGATTGGTCCTTATGTACAAAGTGGTCCTATAGGGCGGCCGAAAGGACTTAATGATCCGTGAAGACTTCGACTGCGCGATTAATCGGGACGACTCGAAGGCACCGTTATGACGACTTTGAGAAACACGTAAACTTTGAAGTTGGATAAATTTTGTTTTTGAAATAAGCATGTTTGTGGACCTTTTTGAATTACCATTAGGATAAAAGACGTTTTGGTTGAGTGGACTTCTATTTTGAGGTACCCTTGAAATTGATAAAATTTTCTGGAAACAACTGAATAGCATTTTAAACCGCTTTTTTTTTACACACCACCTGAGTCGTGGGCGAAAGTAATTTATAAATATTTTTGGTGGAGCGTTGTTTGAAAAAAAAGAGAGAGGGATGTCATGCATCTTTTGTGCGTAGTCGCAAATAGGTATATTTTTTATGTTATTTAGTCATCTTAATTCTCATGATTTCTAAATTCTCAGGTGACGAAAAGTTCCTATATTCCCTGAAAAGTTTCGTAAGTTGTGTTTAAGAGAGATATGACAGTCCGCTTTTTTAAATTATAAAAAACATTGCGAAAGTTAAAGTTGAATTCAATTTACTAAAGAGTAACACCTACAGATAGTTGTTCCTGGTCTGGATGGACAAAGTTTATAAACGCACATAAGATACAGGAGGAAATATTAGTTTATGGAAACGATTTATTTATAAAAAAAAGACACAAATTAATGATGAATTTGACCAAGTTGAAAGTTTAAGTTGCTGCAATTATTACAACGTCGTAAAGTCAAGTTTGAGAAATTCATGAGTAAAGATATCGTTTTGAACTCATAAACTGTGTGTGAAATTGGTAAAAGGAAGTCCTGATACGAATTACGATTTTGTTGAAAAAGTTATCGTTGAAATTATTTTTTACCGTACCGTTTTTTTTTGCTTACAACTCTTAAATTTTGAAGATTTTTATCATACCAAGTCAGCCGCCCACAGGCCTCAAAGTCTGCAGACCCTGGAGTAAAAGCAGAAAAATCTATCTATTAACATTATAAATGCGAAATTAACTGTATATGTCTGTTATGCTACACTGATTTTGATGAAATTTGGTACAGATATAGATTAGAGCTTGGAGAAGGACATCTTTTGTCACATTAAGCCCTTTGTGATTAAGTAAAACTGCGTAAAATAGCTAGTAATATATAAATTTACAGCCGTTTGTTTTCCCACGCTTTGTGAGTTACGGGGTACATAATCGCATTAATTGGCTAACAATAATATTACTTGCTAACATTTATACGAGAACCGGAAGCAATTACCACTATCAACATCTTTCCACTCGGCCAACCAACCTAACTTAGTACATTGTAAAATATTGTAATAGTTAAATAAATAATACTGTTATCGACACGGAAGTTTAAAGAAAACAAACTGTAATTTGAGACTAGCGTGTTTGGAAAACTTTATTTACACGAAAATCGATTTTTTACTCCTAAACCTTTTGACTGGTTTGTGTTTAAAAGTTGTAACATAAACTATTATTAAAAATATGACTCATTAACCCAGTGGTCGTAAGCGTGACTGCTATTATGCTAAAGGCCCAGGGTCGATACCCAAGGCGAGAAAGTTTTATTGGGTTTCCTATAACATTCTTTTCATTCAACAACCCATATACTGTCCCACTGCTGGGCATACGCACATGAATTCGAAAAGTCAGAGGTGCGTGCTTTGGGTTCGAACTCAGGACCTTCGACTTGGCAGTCCAATGGTCATACCACTAGCCTATCACTGCTTCAAAAAAAATAAAATTCTTAGTAGCAGCAATATTCGGATTTGTGCCCGGTTAATGACAATAGGCTCGCCCCCATTACGTGGGAACCTAAATCCTTCGGGATATAGGCTTGATGGTATTTTGTGTAAATTTTGTAGCAAAAGTGGGAATGCCCTCCTTTTTTTTTGTGATAAGGTAACAAATACGCATATTGGTAAGCGGAAACCGCAGCCTATAGACCCCGGGAACACCAGTGGTGTCTCGCGCATTGTCATCTTAAGACGTCAGTTGTTAAGTCTCTTATTTATGGCCAGTAATTTCACTATTATTTTAATCCCATATTTTATGCTCATTCTGAGGTAATTAAAAAATGCTTTCAGCTCGCAATAAATGAAGAAAATGGCTACAAAAATGTCTTCTAAAGTTCTGTTTACAGAAATAAATGTCATTTATTTCTTCCCTTTTGACTTTAAAAAAATTGTAATATTTAGTATATCAACGTTGTTTATTTGATGCACATAAATGTAAGGCATAAACTCGGAGACCCGAGGCTGCCTCAACTGAAGCTGCGAGTATATATCCATAAAACCATGCATCGTTGTTCAGTATCTAATTCAAACTCTAACAAACTCGCCGCTATGTTAATAAACATAGTCGAGAAACAGTTGCTCTGGAAACAGGGTTGCCAAAGTTTCCACCTTTCAGTTTCTACCACTTTATCCTGTAAATACTAGAAACGTAAGCTAGGCGAAGCGAAAGCAAACAATTCAAAATCAAAATCAGAGGCCGTACCAACACCTATTATTGCGATCGTTTTCCGATTGAGAGAGAGGGATATCGCTCTATAAATTAAATAGCGCCATCCCTTTCTCACAACCTAAAAATCATCGCATTAACACGTTGTGGTATGGCAACAGTTTTTTATGATTGTTAATTTTTTTAATAGTACCTACAGAACAGTGTTTTTCTACTGTCTTCCAAAAAAGGACTAGGAATCTATATTTTTCTGAGGCTCTTCTCCGTACTATGTGCAACATAACAGAAAACTCCTGGCTGGAGGCATTCAGTCCTAAGGGACTGAATGCCTCCAGCTAGAACCAAAAGACCCAAAACTAGAACCAAAAATGTGGTAAGCCACATTTTACCATCCTCGGTTAAGTTATCCCTCGACCTAATAAATGTATGTACTTAAATCAGTATTTATACCCTTTGGGGATAGGGTTGTGTTGTTATCTTCTGTTAGTACGTGTAGATTGTTTGTTATATTTTCTAGTAACTGTAAACCCTAGCCACAGACTCAGTAAATAAACGAGGAGTCCGGTTCGTTATCTATACAACTGCAACTAGTTGTCTGCGTTTCCTATTCCAAGTTGGATAATAGAACAAATTCTGTTGGGGCTCGCTTTTAAATAACTATTATAATCGGATGTCAACACTTTGAGATTTATGTTATACGTGACGGGTTTGATCAAGATTATTTGTTTTAAATATGGGCGCACTTTCTGTCCATCAATTGTTTGTTTGTGAAGTTCTCCGCGACATAGAACTGCTTCAATCGTGCAGGAGGGTCATAGGGAGGTAGTTATAGAGAAGAGAGGTAAGGCATAGTGGGAGTAATTCTACTCAAATTGAAGCTGCCCGATTAGGGAAGTAACTCCATCTTCCAGAAAATTTAATTGAAATAACACTACTTTGAACTGTGTTGTGTTCCTTACGGTGAGCAAAGTTGCCAGTGCTCCGCGAGGAATCGTTGTGTTGACAGTGAGATAACTTAACCCTTATACTGCCAACTCTTCTTCTTTCTTTTTACAGGGTCGGCAACGCGCAACCGATACCCCTGGTATTACCAGCGTCTATAGGCTACGGTAACCACTTACCATCAGGTGGGCCGTATGCTTGTTTGCACCTTATTGGTATAAAAAAACAAGTATTTTTTTAGTGTAGAAAAACACCGATTGATAAGCGAGAATTCTACATAATATAAATTATGACGACCAAGATAATCGTATCTTTCTGGTCATCATTTCTTTGTCTGGCGCCATAATACCATAATAGTTATAAATTATACTTTAAGGGAAAATATTGGGAGGAATATTGCTTTAAACATGAGTTTCCGTAGTCCGTCAGACGTAGGTAAATTTCATATTTTTTGGGCAGTGAGTCACTTGCAGGAAGTATGAAATTTGATAGTTGTTTGTATATACGTAGGTAGGTAAAATTATTGACGTGATGAAAAATGTCCAGAGAATAACTACCACCTAAAATTCAACAGCAGTGTCCGAACTAAAATTGGAAACAAAATTGACCCAACGCCAGCCTCCGAAACACGTCGCCAATATGAATTGGTTACCTCTGTAATTGGCAGCTCGGAATGACACGATTATCGGTTGGCGAGAAACGTAGCTTGCCTTACCGAAACGGAATTTCATTAACTGGACACAAATTTAAGTTCGTTTCGCAATCCTACGATGACTTCTGGTGATCGATTTTCGGTTTGGAAATCGGTATCTTCTTCCAGTACTAACAATTGGTACCGAAATTGTTGCTTTGCGATTTGATGTCTCACTTCTGGGCTTGGGTCTCCACTAGCAATAGCCTAATAATTAAGCTATTGCTAGTAGAGACCCAAGCCCAAGCAGTAGCCTAACCGAGAGGCAATTATTGCCTCTCGGTTAGGCTACTGCGTAGGTCAAATGCTTGAGTTGCCGGACTGAACATGTCAGCGAATTGTGGTTGTACAATAGTACATTTCTGCCTAACCCTTCGGGGAATACAAGCGTGATGAAATACTGTTTTTTAGAACATTTTTTATATTGTTAAATTTGTTACACAAAAAACCTTTGTGTTTATCTTTTGTCCGAAAATCCTCTTTCAAAAATGTCGGTTTCACTTCACTTCAAAACAAAACATTAATTTTGTTCGGCAGTATCCGTATTCTGGATGGCTTAACGCGAATGATACAATAATCCTTTAATCGTCGGTGGATGAGAGAAATACGACTTTGAGTAATATCCCATTATCTACTACTTCGCTTCCATTCCTTAGAGAAAATACTCCTCAGATAAAACAATTTTGGATATAATTGCATCGGATTTATATCAAGTCTTTTCCTTTGTTGAAGGTGCAATAAATATTGGTAATGGAAGTGTAAAACGGTATTTTTTATATGGCTCTGTAAATTTTTTACGACAATTTGATTGAGCATCCATTCATATCACGGATGTTATGGCCTATTGGTGTAAAAAGGTATCAATGCAGGATTTATCTCACTCGGAATATTTATATGTTATGTTTCATGTCTGGGTGTAATTTGTCTGTTATCTATTTACAAAAAATTGTAAAAAGAAACAATTGTAAAGTCCCCCGCGACGCCGGGTAAAAAAAAAAGACACCAGGGAATGCCCGGTGCGTGAGGTGTCTTTTTATAGCACTAAGATGTTACCGTATCCTATGGACGCTTAAATTATAACACCTGAGGTATCACTTGCGCGTTTCCAGCAGGTGTACCACTTGCGCGTTGCCAACCCTGTAAATTTAAAGAGGAATAGTTGAGTTAGCAGTATGAGGGTCAAAGTCCCCCCACTGCCAACACAACTTTTCCTCGCGGAGCTCTGGCAACCTTGCTCATCGTTAGGAATACAACTCAGCTCAAAGGAGTGTTATTTCATTTCTGCAAGGCAGAGGTATCAGTCGGGCAGCTCCAATTTGAGTGGTGTCTTTAAAACTCAACTCGGTTAGTAATAGGAGGACTAAAATGTTGACTTATGATGAATCGCAATATTGAAAATACAACCTATATAACATTATTAACTGTACAATACAAGGTGAGCAATTAATACACAATATACATTTCCATTAAGAGCACGAACACACGGCTAGCCATCTCATCAAATCTGGAATCATACTCTGGTTCATCATTTTTACTGGAAAAGGCTATTTTTTTTGGATTTCAAGAATCATAATAATATGATCCATATTATAGAAAATTGTTAAGGAGCCGCTATGGGTTCTTATTATAAATTGATAACAGAGGATTTGCTATTAAGCTACATTATTGATTATTTTTATTGAACTCACGAAAAAGTTTACCATAAACAGAGGCAATCCACAAAAACAATATTCCATTTTTTTAATCCACGCGTGTGAGTGAAACTACGGGAAAAATCTAGTCGCTAACATTATGAATTTCCACAAGTATGCAAAAGTATTCGCTAGTCAATGTCTTCGAAATAAGCTTTTTATTCAAGCATGCAAACAAAACTGGCAATATTAACGTCCAGTTGATAGTTCGATTGAGGTATCGGCTGAGTTCCGACAGTCCACATATTGGCCATTTGTCTGTAGCTCTGTGGACTTACGCCCGATTGCCCTTTGATTGCTCCCTGTCTTCTTATGGAGCCTTTTGTTTCGTTCATTGTTTCCTCAGATTAATGATCTTCGGAACTGCGGAGTGTTGCTTTTGGGTATGTATGTTGTTTATTGTTGATGGAATTGTTGCGATGTGTAATAGTTGTGTTATAGCTAAGTTTAAGCTTTCGTTTTGCCTTTTCGTACTGCTAAAAACAACATTTACCTACCTGTACCTGCATTTCCCGAAAGGTTAGACAGATATGTTTTGGACCACGGATACCCGAAGCTAGAAGACTTCTTCCTCTTAGTTTTCTAAAGAAGGTTTTAGAAGGTTTCATCCTCTTAGTGGCCTAGCCGTCTCCATGAACGTGTTTGAAGAGTAAAGAATGTACGATGCTGGGGACAACACAAAATATCACATTTGGTCGAAGTGTTGCTGGCCATGCCAGCCCCCATAGTAAGATAAAAAGATATAAGATCCTTTTTTAAGACCCATTAGGCAGATTATTTTTTATTGAGTTCGTAATCGTCAGGATTTCATACAAACTTGGGAAATTTTGGTATTTCCCAGGTGATTGGGAAAGAGATTGATGCGGGAAGCACTGAGGGCCTCAGCTTGGGTTCGTAATTGTCAGGATTTCATACCATCTTGGGAAATTTAGATAATTCCTAGGTTATTGGGAAGGAGATCAATGTGGGAAGCAATGAGGCCAGTTATTAATAAACCAGTTTCTTATTTCTATTTACTCCAAGCTTCAGTATATAAGTATGAGAAAATTGCCATATGACTCGCTGAAGTAAATTCATAACAAATTTCGGTAACAACAAGCGTCGTCATTGTCTGGCAAAAACTTTTGCAGCGACTTTCTTGCGGAGTTTCCAACTTACATTTTGTTGTAATTGTGCTAGTTTTATATTGCATGGTTTCATATAAAGTTTTCTTATATTTGCTGTTTGGCGGAGAAAGTATTCTTCATTAGGTATCTAATATTGCTGAGGTCTGCGACTGAAGACCTCGAATAAAATAATACTATTAATTTTTAACTTCTGACTGAAATAAGTAAAGTTAAAGTGTGGGAGTCTTTAGCATAACTTATCTGAAGTAGAATTGTAGAAAATGGAACTTGAACAGCAATTAGCTTTATTACAACAATTCTTAACATACGATTAAATTTATTTATCATTTGATCAAATACCTTAATTTATTTGAGCTGTTGGTTTATTGCGTTCGAGATTTCGCTTTTGATAATTTAATATTTCATTTCATATTTGTTTAGCTTCACTGCCTCATTGAAGAAGGTGGCTGGCAGCGGATCAATGCGTGCTGCCCAAGAGCGCCAACCATCCCGGTTGGCGACTGCTACGTTTGACGTCCTGGTTTCAATCCCCATGTCAAGCAGTGTTTTCAATGAAATTCTTAGTAGCAGCTCGGTAAGATTTGTGCCAGGTTAATGGCAATAGGTTCGCCCCCTATTGCATCGGACCTAACCAAACCGGCGAACTGTGGGTGTACATAAATACACATCTGCCTAATTTCTCAGGGAATACAGGCGTCATGGTATGTTGCGATATTGTAATTACTTTTGATAAAACTTTCAATTATTCTCATTGAGTAATAAAGGTGCTAATTAAATGATAATGTTCAACCAATCGAAATTCGCTTACGCAACAATTTTACAATTGACCTCTACGACCCTGAACGAAAAAGGTTGAATGTAGGTAATAATCCTAAACTATAAACCAATATCTTCTACGCCCACTCCCGCAAACCGCAAACATGAGACAATTCACAAAATTTTCAAACTTATTACACTCGATCCCATCAATAAATTGATGCTTCAATGAAGAGAGGAAATAGGATCCCACCTGCTATATTATCTTTCAAACCCTTAAACGAAAGGATTTAACACAAAGCCACGCGCCATTGTATTACGTTTAAGTTGGGATGACGAAATCTTTGTTTAGTAATTCCAGTCATTATATACCCCTGATTAATTAAGGGTGATACCATTAAGTAAAGTGTTCAAGGGTTGGAGAAAGAGGGGCTAGTAGCTAAGATAACTAAACTGATCAACCGATCTGTTAGGTTAAGCCGTGCTAGCCGCGGTCAGTCTATAGATGGGTGACCATTCTTAACAAATTGAGACCCCACCGTTCCTCGAAGAGCACGTAATGTCGTCGATCACGGTTGTCATGCAAACACATAATATCACAATCGTTAGTGGCAGTCAGAAGCATGACAACCAGTATATTTTCAGGATATCGATATTGCCTAGAAATTAGGTTGTGGAGGTTTGATGGCAGTCGTGTCGTGTTAAATACTGATAATTATTTGAGAATTGGATCGGAGAATGATTTCATTTGGAGAAAGAAGAGGACATTTTATAGCAGACACATGTAAAACATTTATTAGTAAGCAATTAGTTATTTTTTAAATATAGTATACGAATAACTGTCCACGTTAACGTGGTGGAATATAGTCTAACCCCTCCTATTTTGGGAGGAGACACGTGTAATCGTGCATAGCAGTGCGACGGTAAGTAAGTTGACGATGATGATAAAGTGGAATATGTATATCGGGATGATATTCAGAAAAAAGAGGAAGAAAATACATTTGGATAACAATGCAGTGAGATTAAATATACACAATAAATACAATCAGTAAAACACCATGAAAAAGGAAAACCACTGCCTCATGGGCTCTAGGTCATAAGCTCAACTGTTACGCTTCTTGATTCGATTCCCAGGTCAAGCAAAGTGTTGTTATTGGGATTTTTTATTACATTCTCAGTAGCAGCTTGGATTTTGGATTTGTCCCCGGTTAATAGCAATAGGATCGCCCCCTATAACAAGGGACCGAAATATACCGGCGAACTGTGGGTAATGTAGAAAGCCTCTTTGGGACTGTGATGTGTATTTGTATTGATAATCAGCAACCTAGGTTTTTAGTAGGAAACCAGGGATCGGACCTTTCGAAATCATGATCGAATTTAGTTTCGTAGCGCAGAAGCCGTCTGCTCAGTGACTGTGTTATTCGCGACTTCTTTGAATACAAAAGTTTGTAAGTCATTTTCTATATCGAGATCTGCAAAAAATATATTCAGCTTTATAAGTACAATTTAAAAGTTTTAATCAAGTTTAATAATAACTTCATATTAAAATCTATGATTCAAAGTATTAAGGCTTTATGTAAATAAAATTCAGCGTTAACAATTAAATAATATTTAAGGCTTTGTAAGTGAAGCTCAGATATTACTATCAGTAAATTATTCGTGAATTTAAGTTTAGTTTTCGTGTTTTGTAGTATTTTGAATTAAAATTTATGTGGGCCTTTGTTTTAGAAGAGCTGTGTTGTAAAATGATTTAGTTTTAATTAGGACACACTAAATAATTTTCTAAATTTTTTGTATATATTAGTTATATAATCTCCAACCAGAGTATCTTACCCTCGTTCGATATAGTTAGTTATATATCGTTATAGTTCATTCATCATATCAGCCACAGGAGGTCCACTGGTGAACAAAGGCCTCCCCCATAGACTTCCACAAGGACCGGTTACAAGCCGTCTGCATCCAACGACTTCCAGCGACCTTTACCAGGTTGTCCGTCCATCTCGTTGGAGGCCGTCCCACGCTGCGCCTTCCGATGCTAGTTCATTAGAAGGAAAATAATTTAGTGTGTCCTATGCGCACGCCACGATATTGGTAGTAAGGCCAGGCCATGGAGAAGTGTAGAGAAGTTAGAAGTGGAGAGGTGCCATACATAGCACTCTCAGTTTCCGTCTGATGCAGGTACTATCGGGACATGGCTGTTTCGGGAAGTATGTGCATTGCATAGCCTGGGAACAATGGTTCCCAGGCTATGCCGGGTAATGACCCGGTTACTACCATTGCGTGGACTGCCCCAAGGAAAAAAAAGAAGAAAGGAAAAAAGGAGTATTCTGTGTGTTCAAGTTTTTATTTGTTGTCGACATGCGGATAACACTTCATTCATTCTTTTCTTTGCCATAAAACCTTATTTCGACTAATAAAGGAATATTAAAAATATTGGAAAATAATTAAATTAGTGATGTTCAGCCACATTTAGTTAGACTGAAAACCGAACCCAACATAGTTGGAAAAAGCCCCGGAGGATAACTATACACTCAAGTAAAGTATATAAGTAGGTGTATAAGTTGAGCATAAAAATCTATGTTAAGTTTCCTGAAAGTCAAGTGCAGGTAACTAGTTTAAACAGTGCTGTGATCACGCAAAACGCTAGCTGCTTCGTGCACTGATGCGCGGTGTTTGTTGGGGCCATGAAACATGCTGTTTCGTAATCTACGACCAAAGAGTTTTAAATAATTAAATAGAACATTGAAAACATACCATCACGCCTGTATTCCCCGAAGTGTTAAGCTGAGGTGTACAGCTTTACACCTAGAGTTCGCCCTATATTTAGGTTTCATGTAATTTGGGGCGAGCTTATTACCGTGGTGAAATAAATAATAGTAATCATCATCATCATAATCATCAACCCATATATACTTTCCCACAACTAGGCACGGGTCTCGTCGCAGAATGAGAGGGATTAGGCTATAGTCCACCACGCTGGCCCAGTACGGGTGGGATAACTTCACACGCCATCAAGAAAATCTCTAAGGCATGCAGGTGACTTCACGATGTTTTTCTTCACCGTTTAAGCGAATGGTAATAATTATTAATACGCACTTGATTTCGAAAAGTCAAAGGTGCGGGCATTAGAATCGAACTCGAGACTTGGCATTCATAATAATAATAAATAAATCTAATCGTGTTCGAATCCTGCCCGCGGTCGAATTTTTCCTTTGCTTAATAACTTTAAAATCTTAGCATGGAAAATGCCAAAAAAAATAATACAAAAAGATAGTAGGTAAGGTGGCATCGTTCGACATTGAACTAACTGTAAAGTAAGTCGTGTCGGTTGAGGAGCAAAATACTTGCTTTTCAATAAATAAATCTAAATCATTAACCAGACAAAAAACACTGAGTGGGTTTTTATAGAGAAAAATACAATAAGGCTTTGCTCGACTCGTGAACCAAATGTAGGACCTCTTACTCAACAGTTATGCTAAAGATTAATGAGCTTACGAGGCAGCCAAAATCAGCGATGAGCTGTATTTTGGATTTCTAACTTCTTTAGTTTACCTATCGCTTATTTCGTGGCTCAAAATCCTTAAGATAAGTAAGTTTTCTCGCACGCAACGTCATTAAACTGAGACAAGACGCGCCAGAACACGTAATCAAGATTATGTACCTAAGCTAGTTGCGAACTCCCTAATATCAGCAGCTGCGTCTACTTCCTCGTGATGATGAGAAATTAACTAAATTATTAAGTTCTTTGGTAATTAATTGGCTCATTAGTGTATTAGTCGTAAGCGCGACTTCTACGCTTGAGTTCCTGGGTTCGATTCCAACTTCGAGCAAAGTGTTTATAAGATAAGAAACAGTTAGGAGTTTGGATTTGTGTCAATAGAGTTACTGGCAATAGATTCGCCCCCTATTACATGGGACCTAAACATACCGTTGAAGCGTGAGTGTCCTTTTGGAGAATACAGGTGTGATGATGTAATATGATGTAAAATATTATGTCGCAATGTCGAGTTAACTGTGACATCATCTAGTACTGATCGGTGGAAACGTCAAGAAGTACACTTGGGCGTAGTCAATATCACGTGGTTGAACTGACAACTTACATTGACAGTCGGTTTTGGAGGACATGAAAGTCTGTGAGCGTGGGGGCTCGGGTATGGAGACACACTCTATCGAGACACGGCATGGAACGGACGTAGCCACGTGGTATTCAACTCGTCGCGTTTCCCTAGTTGCTTTTGTTATTTTAAATCGAACTGCACCTGTGCGATTAGCTGTTATAAGAAATAACACTAAATTACTAAGTGAGACGCCTCTGACGCGCGCACTGCGTACGCTCAATCTCATAGCTGACGACGTAGATATATTTTATTGTACTCTGAGTGAATTCACAAAGATAGCACTTTTTAAATTTTCTTACTGTTTAGCTAGTTTATAATTGTAGAAATTAAGATACCTCAATATCAAATTGGAATTAATCTGTAAGGATATTGTTGGGAATAAATAAATAAAAATATCTAGGCCCATGTAGTGTCTCCGGCGGTGAAGATTCTACCTACGATTTGGCTTCTGTTTCGACATATAATTAACTTGTGACAACTACACTCGTGTGAGCCCGCCATTACTGAGTCAAACTAAAACCTTCGAGATATGATCTCATAAGTTATTGATCCATTTATTCCCAGAAACTCCAAAAGAACTTTTACGAAGAATACCTGATAAAATTATGATGATAAACTTTTAAGACGAGTGGCCTGAACGCAACGTAAAAAAAAACATACATTTTTCCGCAACATGTACTTTATGAGTGGTTCGTATGATTATGTGTAATATCATAATTGATGCAGGAGTAGATGAAACAAAAAACGTGGCTAGAATATGTAATACACCTGCGTAAGTAAATTCTATTTTGTGGCTAGCATTGCCTAAATTTTATCTAACAGAGAGAAGAAAATATCAACATTTATCAAAGAACCATGAGCTCCCAGACAGTCGTAACAATTGTTTTTTTCTTGTTTCTGCTCATTGTAAAAAGGCTAAGAACAAAACATCATTATAACATTGGAGCTGCCCGACTGGGGAAGTACCTCCGCCTTGCAGAATATCGAAGTGAAATAACACTACTTTGAGCTGTATTGTGTTCGTTACGATGAGCAAGGTTGCCAGTGCATCGCGAGGAAACGTTGTTGGCAGTGGGAGGGACTTTGACTCTTATACTGCCAACCCCACCTATTCCTCTTTCATTTTACAGGGTCGGTCTGCAACGTGCAAGTGATACCTCTGGTGTTACAAGCGTCTATAGGCTACAGTAACCACTTACCATCAGGTGGGCCGTATGCTTGTTTGCCATCTTAGTGGTATAAAAAATATATTTTATAAATAATTATTAATAAATAATTGAACATGTTTGGCGCTGTTAACGCACTGCATACTTTTTTTATTGAGATAAGATGACAATTAAGCGCCTCTTAGTAAGCGGCAACCACAGCCTATAGAAACTAGAAACACTAGTATCCCATTGCGGGTTGTCATCTTGAGACCTCAGTTGTTAAGTCTCAATAATATGCTTAGTAATTTTATTGTTCAAACACTTTTCATTTAATTTTTATTTCAAGGAATTAAAATTAAATGAAATTAAAAATGTTTATTTGTCACAAGCAAGATGCCACCCGGAACACAGGACTGTTAAAATGTTTTTTTGTCACAGCGCCACTATTAATATTTCCTTTCAAAAAGTTTATATTGATGAATATTTAAGTCAAATAGCCATCATTCCGGTTGTATAATCCAACTAGCAGCGCAAGATATCAGGCTTTCTTTTTTGTTTCACTCCATACCGTTGAACTCAAACTACCTACAAATTAATTCCGTTGAAAATTCCGAAAATGTACGATCAAAAAATTTTCACGCGCCCGACAATGTCTCATCGAGAATCGGTGACCGGTTTTCGCGTACATCGTCACGTATTCATACCGCATTCGTATCGTACGTGTCCCGCAAGATACCGGCGGGTGTAAACGGGCCGGATGAAATGGAGCGGAGAGGATGATAGTGTGGATTTCTGCTCGATATGTTTACTCTGTGGTTCTTGTTATACATATTCGTTAGAGTTGTAGGCCAATTGCAAATTAGAAACCGCAAAAAAATTAATGGATTTCGCTTGCAAGTAAAGGTACGGGTATAGCTCATAATTATAATAGGCGTTTAGTTCATAATAATAGTCTGTTAAATCGAAGTGGTTTACTTTGTTTATAGTTTATTTTAATTTTGTTTTCTATTCTCAATATTCTTTCAGTTTTTAAGTGTAATGCACTAAACTACTGTTTCAATTGTTTTTGTCTTTTTTGGAGTTGGGATTTTTGAATGTTTTATTTTATATATTTATCTACTTATTGCACAATTTAGTTTACTACAATAACTACGATTTTTTTAACCGTGTTGTGATCGTGTTATATGACATAGTGTTAGTATGACAAACAGGACCGACCGCTTCACGTTTACACAAAGTTGTAAGCTTCATGTTCAATTGAGAAAACTTGACAGTTTTGGATAGCTTGACAAGCTGCCGTCTGTACCAGGTTACAATAATATAAAATAATAAAAAAACCTTGAACTTTAATAGCCCAATACACGGTTATTAGCCCATCATCGTTTCCGAGCAGTATACTAACTGTGTATAGTAAGCACCTTATTTTCTGTGTGAGAAACGTTTTATTGGTTCTTGTAAAAGAATCTCGTTTACTTCGGAATCCATTCGAAAAGAATGACTGTTACGAACGAAACGGCTCTCCAAGAGCTTTGGAACACTGACTAAAAACAAAGAACCTAATTGAATTGAACAATTTTGACTTTGGTAGTATATATTTTTTTTGTATTAAAATAAATTACAAACAACCATACATGCCGCTTGATCGTAAGTAGCAACCGACATAAATGAAATGATATTTATTTCTGTAAATAGATCTTTTAAAGACACATTTACAAGTCAATATTTTACACTTTTTCTTTTTTAAAGCTAGATGGCTCCGGCATTTCCTAGCTGACGACCTCTGAGAAGAAACGCCGAAACAAACTCAGAGAATCATAGTCTCTTTTAAAGTCCAGACATAGAATAGTAACAAATATGGGTCTTACAATGTAGGGCAAAGTCAGAAATGGCCTTTTGAAGAAAGAGCCATAGCGGCTTTGAGTAGACCAGTCCCAACTGACGGCACGCATGCATCAGTCATTGTGTAGCATAGTTGCATTACTATTTTGACGACATCTGTTGTCCAGAAGTTCGAGTATCGGACTGCTGGGTACGGCTTCTCTCAGATTGAGAGGGATTAGGCTATAGTCTACCACGCTGGTCTAGTGCGGGTTGGCAGACTTCACACATTGTCGAGTAAAATCTCTCAAGGTATGCAGGTTTACTCACGATGTTTTCCTTCACCGTTTAAGTGAGTGATAATTATTATTAGGCACAAGATTTCGAAAAGTCAGAAATGCTGGTATTGGATGCGAACTCGAGACCTTTGACTTGACAGTCTAATAGTCATACCATTAAGCTATCACTGTTAAATTAAATTAATAATAATAATGTCTTTCTAATTTTCTTTTTAGACGGCTGATTCAAGGGTCTGATACAGAAAGCGGTACTCCTTGACATGGCACGCATTGTGAGGACGTTCCTCTCTCTGTAGCCTTTACCACTGGTAGCTTCACCCTGTTCCCGATATCCGTGGTCTGATATCTTTTTCATATTTTTACGTGTGTTTTTGTAAATATATTTAAAAATATAATGTTTTGTTTAAAAATTGACGACGTCTGTGGTCTAGTGGTTCGAGTACCGGACTGCTGATCATGGGGTCGTGGGTTCGATTCCCACAGGACACAAATATTTGTGTGGGTAAAACATGAGTATTTGTGTTTGTCTGGGTGTTTCTTATGTATTATAAGTATATATTTACAAAAAAAAAAGTATCTAAGTATTATATCTATTGTCTAGTACCCATAGTACAAGCTCTGCTTAGTTTGGGACTAGATGGTGCTGTGTAAAAATGTCCCAAAAATATTTATCTATTTATTTATTTATTTAAGAAAATAAATAAATACTTACGAGAATAATAATAATAAAAACAAATAAAGATTGCCGTAGCAGGTAAGAGCTGACTGTAATAGTCGTGAAAATTTACGCAAGGTAAGTAGGTACGAAATCTGTTTGTCCAATACTAACACAGAACCCGCACAGGGCGTGGATTAAAAGCCTATTTAAACAGGTATTTGCAAATAAGCCACTGTAAATTGACTCGGGGATAAGTATTAAAACTTTTAGCTTTTATGTATAAAATTGCTTGTAAAGTACAGACGCCAGCAAGTCAAGCTAACCAAAACTGTAAATTTTCCCAATTGAACATGAACCCTATTATTTTGTTTTAAAGTTGAAAATCTATCAAAGAAACATGTAAGTACCTGAATTAAAATTTCTCATATTGTCTGACATTAAAATATAAACAAGTAAAAATATATATTATCAACGTTTACACATATTAATAATTATATGAATTATTGTCTTCCAAAGTAAAAACTCGTGAACTAAAATTACTCAAATTAACTATAAGCCATAATAAGCGACAATTCTTTTTATACTATGAAAGTATACAGGCATGGTAAATATTGCAAAATAAAATATCTCTAACTAAAAAGTCCATTGAAAGGAATAAAACCATAAGTAGGTACTATAACATAAAAAAAAAAACAAATTAAAAGCTTGCTACTTGTAACGAGTCTCTATTTCAACAAAACAGAACAAATTTGTTTTGAAGTTTGCGCAACGTACTAACAGCTCGAATAGTCGGTTCTAAAATATAATTGCAATACAATTTTGTTTATGCTATAAGGTCTTATAACTTGCGAGATAAGATCGAATTTTGAATAGTAGGTATAATGATGGCATGGAAGTGCAAATTGTACACCCTTACGCTATAATTATATTGTGAGCTTTGAAATAAGGAATTTGAGCTAGCTTGCTTCCGTATCTATTATTATCTCTCTCTAAGGCAACAGAAAACAGTTTATAGTTATTTTCTTTCAATAGAATGTTTAGTAATAAAAACTTATTATAGGTACTTCATTTTCAACAAAATGTCTGAGTCTGAATGAATTTTTGTGTCCGTCTGTTCAGTTAGAGAAAAGAAGATAAATAAACTTATAATTTTATTTATTTAGTCTTTATGCACAGTTGGTACAAAGGCGGCCTTAATGCCTTACGGCATTTTCTGCCAGACAACCTTGGGGTGATGCAGAGACGATAAAACAGTAGATGTACTAGTAAAGTAATACAAGACCACGATTGACAAAACTAAATATACAAATATATTAATTATACATAAATACAAGAAAAACTATAATAAAATTATACGTGTTACAAAATACCTCGTAAAAAATATTTTTTTTTCAAACATTTTGTCAGCTGTCATGTCAGGGAACCAGATAATTTAACAGAAAGGCCTACGTACCTATTTTACCTAATAATTGTCTATTTTAATAGTTTTTCTATTTTTGATACATAAATGTTGTTGTTTTCCTTTTTTTGGGGTATGTTATAATAATATAGCGTTACTACGGTTCTTAAATATTGTGAATGGACTCGTTATAAGGCCTCATTTAACCTCCTTTCGGCTTTACGGGTAGTTTTGTAACATCCTGTATAGGTGATACTAAAAAAAGAAACAAACAGCGAGTTAGTCATTTTGGTATATTATATATTATGTATTAGTACCTATCCGAAAACAATAGACACCTACTTAAAGAATTAATTCTGGCTTCCGCTTCTCTAGGGAACATACGTTATCTTAAAGAAACGTAGGTACATAATGTTTATACAATCCATTTCCCCATTTATACACTAAGGAAATATTTTTCAAAGTCCCTTTCTACACCCGAAAAACTTTCTAAACAATTTTGCCAACTTTTAGTTTCCGCTTATGGGACACTATATTTTTATTTGAGCCTTATACCGATGGTGTAAGGTTTTAGTTATGTCCAGTGGTTTTTTTTTAGGTGCAAGATTGTTATGATGTTGGTAAAGGTACTGACGTGTCTATTTAGTTCGCTGAATGAATGGGTGATTGATGTCTTACGACGTTACCTGGCGACGTGTTGGTATTTTGTCCATATAATTATCTTTAACTGGTTTCAAAGGGTACGTAATAAGCTTTCTGCTCCGTTCCGAGGTCACTTTATCAAGCTAGTTTTCATTTATTCTTGATATTTCAAGGTCACCGTAAAGCAACTGTGGACTAGGCTAATCACGACTATACTAGGATATGTTATTGTATTTTTTTGCATTTTCCATGCTAAGATTTAAAGTTATTTTAGCGAAAGAATTTTTGAAAAATTTTTATCGTGGGCTGGATTCGAACCTGCGTCTTCTGGTTAGGTACACCAGATACTATGACGTCACAATAAAAACGTAAGTTCAGAATGAGGAGGCAAATTTCGACCTAGTGGGTAGGAGTCACGGTGACTTAGTGGTCATAGCGTCTAGTGTACCTAACCAGAAGACGCAGGTTCGAATCCTACCCGCGGTCGATTTCCTTCGCTAAAATAACTATACGAAGATGTTATTTCTTTTTAACAGTGGTCTTATAATAGTGACTATAAAACATTTAATAGGTAAGTACGATTAATTTATAGATTTAAATAAAATGTTTCTTTAATTACAGCGGGCCGCATGTTTTCTTAATATTTTTTATTGAGAATTTAAAAACAATACTTACTCTAAATTAACTTATATTAAATACTTGACACAAGTGTTAATCACATCCATACCAACCAAATCGTTCATCATTTCTGATGTAAAAATAAATATTGAAAATAAATGGAACGTATTAAAGTTCAGTGATAAAAAAAAAGTGAATCCGAGAGGCACCTTCCGTTTTGGGTAAAGGAAACCATCGTGAGGAAACTTGCTTATCTGAGAGGTATTCTAGACGGCATGTGAAGTCTGGCAACCAGCATTAGGTCAGCGTGGTGACTATAGCCTAAGAGCAGCATTCTTAGAGGAGACCCGTGCCCAGCTGTGAGACAGTAGGTATATGGGTTGATGATTTATCAGAGATTTTTTTCTTATTGAATACCTATTACTATAATACAACGTATTACAAAATACCCCGTAAAAAATATAATTAATTATCAAAACCAAAAATTTTGTCAGCTGTCATGTCAGGGAACCAGATTATTTAACAGAAAGGCCTACGTACCTATTTTACCTAATAATTGTCTACTTCAATAGTTTTTCTATTCATAAATGTTGTTGTTTTCCTTTTTGTTTTGTATACGTAATTGTAATCTACTTCCTACTTATATTATAAATGTGAAAGTTTGTGAGGATCGATGGATGGACGAATAGATGGATTTTTGTTACTCTTTCACGCTAAAACTACTGAACGAATTTTGATGAAACTTTACAGCATTATTATTTATACATCAGAATGACATATAGGCTATAATTTATAATGATTTTGAGATAATTACCTAAAAATTACAACGATGATTAAAAATAAATTTTCCACGCGGATTAAGTCGGGGACAGAAGCTAGTATTATATAAATAAAATGGTACAGATTTTTTCTTATATTTTATGATTACAAATAAGTAAAATTCTGTAGCATTTTCTTTGTATAGTAAAGCTGAATATTCGCTAAAAAGAAACGTGAAACCCTAAACGTGAAATCGTGTCGAGTAAGAAAAGGCTTGAGATAAAAATGATGTACTTATTGTAGCACCTCTTTGCAGCAATCTATTATTTCAAATAGTTCCAGTTCTGTGGTAACTACGTACAGTTCTACATGAAAGAATTCAACATGCATAAATTATTTTTTAATAATGTAAGTTTGTACAGAAGCCAGTTCATCTAGCTATCACAATCTATCAAATTTCTTTGATTGATTTTCAACTTTAATACTACACATTAGGGTTCATATTCAATTGGGAAAATTTGTCAGTTTTGGATAGCTTGACCTGCTGACGTCTGTATCTATGTCACGATAGGTCCTACACAGCAACAAAATATTGTTAAAATGAAGGTATTATTTTGTGCTAAAAACTTTTTAATTTCGGTCGTTTATCTACACGTTCTATATTATTCTACAAGTTTATCAAAAAGCCCAAACAGTCTATCCTCAGGATATCGGTATTACCCATAAATTGGGTTGCGGAGGTCTGATGGGAGTCGCTTCGTGTAAAATACTGATATTCAGCCGTATCTGATTAGTCTGGAAGCCGACCCCAATATAGTTTGGAAAAGGCTTGGATAAAGAAGAGAAGAAGCTGATATTATTATTATCTCTCACCCATCCACAGACTGACCGCGACTATGCAGATCGGTTGATCACCTTAGCTATTATTAGCCATGAGTCCCTCCAATAATATCAGCTTAAGTAGATATTATCATTATTATGAAATAATAAATATGATGCTTACTTTTGGCAAACCGCTGACTCCGAAATCTCCATCTTTATTCAGATTGAAATTTCAAGAATTAGAAATAAAATCAGCTAAATCTGTACACCGGCCGGGATTTAAATAAATATAAAAACAGCAGTTTTAGAACATTCTGGAAAGCCAAAAGCCAATTATTTATATCCGCTTATTTCTGTAAATCGTTTCTCTTGGTACTCGGAATCCCTTGGGGTCTCTAACTAGGTACTTACTGCGAAGCCTTATTTCTCGTTGAATACATAAGAAGGTCAATGATCAATCCCTTTGGTACGAGAAATTTGGCCGTTAAATAGATTTGCGCGTGTAGGAAATTGGTATAAATGTTTTTATGTATACAGGGTGGAAATTTTGAGACGACCTTACATATCTATTAAAAGCTACTCAGGATAGGTCTTAGAAAACTATAGAAATAAATTTTAGAGAAAGAAAATCTCGTCAGGCAGGGTTTGAACCTGTGTCCATCTGGTTTAGTACCGAGGTTAGCATATAAAGCTACCCTAATCTGTCAAATTTCCTTGATAGATTTTTGACTTTAATACAAAATGATAAGGTTCATATTCAATTGGGAAAATTTGACAGTTTTGGATAGCTTGACCAGCTGGCGTCTGTACTCTGGACGCTTTAGCTAAACAAGCTACCGAGACAACTGCCTGTAATTTCGAATTTCTCTTCCTCATTTTTACGTCTTATAGGGACTTCAGCGACATATAAGCCGCCATATTGAAAATCATTTTCATTAAATTATTGATAAATGATAAATTATATTTATTTCTGTAAATAGATTTTTGAAAGACACTTTTACAAGTCCAATGTTTTACTTTTTTTTAAGTTAGATGGCTCCGGAATTTCCTAATTGATGACTTCTGAGAAGAAACGCCGAAACAAACTCAGATAATCATAGTCTCTTTTAAAGTCCAGACAAGATATTAGCAAATAATGTGAGTGTTACAATGCAGGGCAATGGTTGAAATGGCCTTTTGAAGAAATAACTATAGTGGCTTTGAGTAGACCAATCCCAGTGACGGCACGCATTGATTAGTCATTATGTAGCTCGAATATAATTGAGCGACTATGATTATTAATGATTCGCCGAATTAAAAAAGGTGCATTAAATTACCTAACATAACATAACCTAAACATAACCTTTTTAGAAAGAAACATTTTTTGCCACATTTTTTTTAAACATTTTTTCGATCATCATACCCAATTTACCTTCTCATACATTTCCAGGTGAAATATTATTGATGTTTCTGTATCTATTATAAATATTTTATAAGTTCTTGGTCCGCGCGTAGGTAAGAGGTCAATGAACTGCCTACACTTGCTAAAGTCAGGTACTTGCCACATTCAGTCAGATAAGTACTTGGTCTTACTGACGTCACCATAAAGACGTAAATTCTGAATGTGAAGGAAAAATTCGTCATGGCAGGTGGGACTATCTAACCAGAAGGCGCAGGTTCGAATCCTGCCCGCGGTCGAATTTTTCCTTCGCAAAATAACTGTAAAATTGTCTTTAAAAGATCTATTTACAGAAATAAATAATAATTTATCATTTATATCGGCATTCCATTTATTAAACTCTATTTCATAAAAGATTTAAAGTTGTGCAGTATTCGCTAAACTTTCGTATCTGGGTTGCACAAGGCAACGACCATTAGTATTAATAACGTGAGCGTTCGGTCTCATTAAAGTCCGCGCTAACCCTCTCAACGCCGGTGCGGTCTATTCACGCCCGACTTTAAGTACAGTTATTGATATCGCTTTTTATGGACACTTTGAGCCGTTACGACTTTGACAGGTTAAGGTAGGAAAAATGGTTTGGTACTATGTAGAAGATTTTTTACTATTGGAAAATTTTTTTTTTTCGTTACGAATATTTTTGTAAGCGACTGCTATTGATAAGTAGCAGATCGAAGTTTGAATATATTTGTTCCCTGTTTATGATAGTACGGCTGTCCCCTGTTACATGGGATTAAATATGACGGTGAAGTGTGAGTGCACATTTATAATACAACTCTGATTAACCCTTAGAGTTTACAGGTGTGATTGTATGCACATACTATATTATATGTATTTTTATAATCTAGTGACAAAAATGAAATTTTGTAATAAATAGGGAAAAGTTACATACTTAATCATTAATTTTATGAATTGACTAGCTGAAGCCCACCGTCCTTTAGGGTAACACGAAAGGTAACATGACGTGTCTTCAGTAGTTCAGTATATTTCTATACCTACTAAAATATATCTATAGTTTAGCGGCTTACCTATATGTAAAAAAGTAACATACAAAAGGACAAACAGGGCCTTTCGCATTTATTATCTATTTAGTTAGATATGAATATAAAAACCAGAGTAAAAGGAGAGTAGTAAAACATATATAGGCGTCTAAATTATTTATATAATATACAAAAATTATTACATCAACCTTTTCTGTCCAAATGGAATGTATAACAACTCTTATCCAAGTCAGGCTACTTTCATCACGAGTGCGCCAATTGAATTCGAAGCAGCCCTGAAAAAAAAACACTTCATTCGTGAAAACACGAACGACTATTTACTTTGTCCCTTCATGGTTAATTCCATACATGTGCGCCTCTATTACCATGGCCGAAGGTGCACGAAATCACAATTAACATATAGATGCGACACTCGACCCCAACCGGCCCCTTTTAGCGAAATTACAAAAGACACGCTTTTAACAAGGTCTTGTAAAACTTTCGTCCCTACGCCGAATAACACAGATTAAAATACATCGCGCGGAAGATAAAGTCCGCACGCAGCATGCTAATAAAAATGGTAGTGTATATTTTTTCTGTGGCACCCTGGTGGGCAAGGGTTGTCGAAATGGGAATAGAAAATGAGGCAGTGTTTGTGCTTTGACAATGGAATTCATTAGCACGGCCTAGGGTGAGAGGCTGTCTGACTTGGGTACTTTATATTTAGGCCGTTTTAATAAGTAGCCTACCGGATAATTGTGTGTTAATCCCTATGTAAGCCGTAGGAAATTGGAATAGGTACCTACTTATTAAAATTATTATAAAGATTGTGGATTTTGTCCCGGGGGTTATTGACAGAGGGTTCTTAATTATGCCTGGATCGAATTAAATTTAATTCCATTTAATTTTTGACACACACAATCATATTAAATTTACACTACATACACATTTTAAATAACAGTTTTATACAAATTCGTCTAGTCACGTCCTCTATAATTATCTTTTTTTTTTATTGCCTACAGTGGCAGACGAGCAGGTGGCTCACCTGATGGTAAGTGGTTACCGCCACCCATGGACATCAGCAACGTCGGGGACAGAGCTGTCGATTTATTTATTATTATATACTCCTTATGTACTACGTATGTACCTTTTATGTACTCCTTATATACTCCTTATGTACTCCTTGTGTACTCCTTATGTACTCCTTATGTACTACGTATGTACTACGTATGTACCTTTTATGTACTCCTTATATACTCCTTATGTATTCTTTATGTACTCCTTGTGTACTATTTATGTACTCTTTATATACTCCCTATGTACTCCTTATGTACCCCTTATGTACTCCTTATGTACTCCTTATGTACTCCTTATGTACTCCATATGTACTCCTTATGTACTCCTTATGTACTCCTTATGTACTCCTTATGTACTCATTATATACTCCTTATGTACTCCGTATGTACCTTTCATGTACTCCTTATATACTCCTTATGTACTCCTTATGTACTCCTTATGTACTCCTTATGTACTCCTTATGTACTCCTTATGTACTCCTTATGTACTCCTTATGTACTCCTTATGTACTCCTTATGTACTCCTTATGTACTCCTTATGTACTCCTTATGTACTCCTTATGTACTCCTTAATGTACTCCTTATGTTATCCTTATGTAATCCTTATGTACAACTAATTTACTCCTTATGTACTCCTTATGTACTCTTTATGTACTCCTTATGTACTCCTTATGTACTCCTTATGTACTCCTTATGTATTCTTTATGTACTCCTTATGTACTCCTTATGTACTCCTTATGTACTCCTTATGTACTCCTTATGTACTCCTTATGTACTCCTTAAGTACTCCTTATGTACTCCTTAATGTACTCCTTATGTTATCCTTATGTAATCCTTATGTACTCCTTATGTACTCCTTATGTACTCCTTATGTATTCTTTATGTACTCCTTATGTACTCCTTATGTACTCCTTATCTACTTTTTATGTACTCATTATATACTCCTTATGTACTACGTATGTACCTTTTATGTACTCCTTATATACTCCTTATGTACTCCTTGTGTTCTCCTTATGTACTCCTTATGTACCTATTACGTACTCCTTGTGTACTCCTTGTGTACTCCTTTTGTACTTCTTGTTTACTCCTTGTGTACTCCTTGTGTACTCCTTATGTACTCCTTATGTACTCCTTATGTACTCCTTATGTACTCCTTATGTACTCCTTATGTACTCCTTGTGTACTCCTTGTGTACTACTTATGTACTCCTTATGTACTCCTATGTACTCCTTATGTACTCCTTAATGTACTCCTTATGTTATCCTTATGTAATCCTTATGTACAACTAATTTACTTCTTATGTACTCCTTATGTACTACGTATGTACTACGTATGTACCTTTTATGTACTCTTTATATACTCCCTATGTACTCCTTATGTACCCCTTATGTACTCCTTATGTACTCCATATGTACTCCATATGTACTCCTTATGTACTCCTTATGTACTCCTTATGTACTCCTTATGTACTCCTTATGTACTCCTTATGTACTCCTTATGTACTCCTTGTGTACTCCTTATGTACTCCTTATGTACTCCTTATGTACTCCTTGTGTACTCCTTGTGTACTCCTTATGTACTCCTTATGTACTCCTTATGTACTCCTTATGTACTCCTTATGTACTCCTTATGTACTCCTTATGTACTCCTTATGTACTCCTTATGTACTCCTTATGTACTCCTTATGTACTCCTTATGTACTCCTTATATACTCCTTATGTACTCCTTGTGTACTCCTTGTGTTCTCCTTATGTACTCCTTATGTACCTATTATGTACTCCTTGTGTACTCCTTGTGTACTCCTTGTGTACTCCTTGTGTACTTCTTGTGTACTCCTTGTGTACTCCTTGTGTACTCCTTGTGTTCTCCTTATGTACTCCTTATGTACTCCTTATGTACTCCTTGTGTACTCCTTGTGTACTCCTTATGTACTCCTTATGTACTCCTTATGTACTCATTATCTACTTTTTATGTACTCATTATATACTCCTTATGTACTACGTATGTACCTTTTATGTACTCCTTATATACTCCTTATGTACTCCTTGTGTTCTCCTTATGTACTCCTTATGTACCTATTACGTACTCCTTGTGTACTCCTTGTGTACTCCTTTTGTACTTCTTGTTTACTCCTTGTGTACTCCTTGTGTACTCCTTATGTACTCCTTATGTACTCCTTATGTACTCCTTATGTACTCCTTATGTACTCCTTATGTACTCCTTATGTACTCCTTATGTACTCCTTGTGTACTCCTTGTGTACTACTTATGTACTCCTTATGTACTCCTATGTACTCCTTATGTACTCCTTAATGTACTCCTTATGTTATCCTTATGTAATCCTTATGTACAACTAATTTACTTCTTATGTACTCCTTATGTACTACGTATGTACTACGTATGTACCTTTTATGTACTCTTTATATACTCCCTATGTACTCCTTATGTACCCCTTATGTACTCCTTATGTACTCCATATGTACTCCATATGTACTCCTTATGTACTCCTTATGTACTCCTTATGTACTCCTTATGTACTCCTTATGTACTCCTTGTGTACTCCTTATGTACTCCTTATGTACTCCTTATGTACTCCTTGTGTACTCCTTGTGTACTCCTTATGTACTCCTTATGTACTCCTTATGTACTCCTTATGTACTCCTTATGTACTCCTTATGTACTCCTTATGTACTCCTTATGTACTCCTTATGTACTCCTTATGTACTCCTTATGTACTCCTTATATACTCCTTATGTACTCCTTGTGTACTCCTTGTGTTCTCCTTATGTACTCCTTATGTACCTATTATGTACTCCTTGTGTACTCCTTGTGTACTCCTTGTGTACTCCTTGTGTACTTCTTGTGTACTCCTTGTGTACTCCTTGTGTACTCCTTGTGTTCTCCTTATGTACTCCTTATGTACTCCTTATGTACTCCTTGTGTACTCCTTGTGTACTCCTTATGTACTCCTTATGTACTCCTTATGTACTCATTATATACTCCTTATGTACTACGTATGTACCTTTTATGTACTCCTTATATACTCCTTATGTACTCCTTGTGTACTCCTTGTGTACTCCTTGTGTACTTCTTGTGTACTCCTTGTGTACTCCTTGTGTACTCCTTATGTACTCCTTATGTACTCCTTATGCACTCCTTATGTACTCCTTATGTACTCCTTATGTACTCCTTGTGTACTCCTTGTGTACTTCTTGTGTACTCCTTGTGTACTCCTTTTTTACTCCTTATATACTCCTTATGTACTCATTGTGTACTCCTTATGTACTCCTTATGTACTCCTTATGTACTCCTTGTGTACTCCTTGTGTACTCCTTATGTACTCCTTATGTACTCCTTATGTACTCCTTATGTACTCCTTATGTACTCCTTATGTACTCCCTATGTAATCCTTGTGTACTCCTTGTGTTCTCCTTATGTACTCCTTGTGTACTCCTTATGTAATCCTTATGTACTCCTTGTGGACCTATTATGTACTCCTTGTGTACTCCTTATGTACTCCTTGTGTACTCCTTATGTACTCCTTATGTACTCCTTATGTACTCCTTATGTACTCCTTATGTACTCCCTATGTACTCCTTGTGTACTCCTTGTGTACTCCTTGTGTACTCCTTATGTACTCCTTATGTACTCCTTATGTACTCCTTATGTACTCCTTATGTACTCCTTATGTACTCTTTATGTACTCCTTGTGTACTCCTTGTGTACTCCTTGTGTACTCCTTGTGTACTCCTTATGTACTCCTTGTGTACTCCTTGTGTACTCCTTGAGTACTCCTTGTGTACTCCTTATGTACTCCTTGTGTACTCCTTGTGTTCTCCCTATGTACTCCTTATGTACTCCTTATGTACCTATTATGTACTCCTTGTGTACTCCTTTT
This sequence comes from Acronicta alni, assembly GCA_964056405.1. Taxonomy (NCBI): domain Eukaryota; kingdom Metazoa; phylum Arthropoda; class Insecta; order Lepidoptera; family Noctuidae; genus Acronicta; species Acronicta alni. The sequence continues at coordinate 4,602,104 of OZ043927.1, read as the reverse complement.
GTACTTCTTGTGTACTCCTTATGTACTTCTTATATACTCCTTATATGCTCCTTATGAACTCCTTATGAACTCCTTATGTACTCATTATGTACTCCTTCGCAAAGCAGTCGTATTTTTATTAGCTTTTACCCGCGACTTCAGTTAAACAATGTACTGGATTACCAAGAAATTCAGACATCTGTGCCAATATTGATCATCATTGTTTCATCATTGCATTGTAAATAAATTTGAACACCGCAAAAAAAATGTAGACTTCTAAAACTAATAGAAAAAAAAACATTTATATCACTTTTTTCCTAGAATTCTAGGGCGGCGAAACTTATTGGCCCGGGGCGCCAAATTCCAAAATACGCTACTGGTATTAAAGCTATGTATTTACAAATCATACTAATATTATAATCCCGAAAAACTAATATCTTACGGGATGCCAATGAAATTAGATGCACACATAGTATGTGACCGGGAATAACACAGGATATATTTTACCCCTGAAAAATGTGGGGATATCCCGGAAATCCCGAAAAACTAATATCTTACGGGATTTGAATGAAATTTCATACACAGATAGTATGTAACCGAGAATAACAAATAGGATATATTTTACCCCATAAAAATGTGGGAATATCCCGGAAATCCTGAAAAACTAATATCTTACTGGATTTGAATGAAATTTCATACACACATAGTAATTTAAGTGACCGGGAATAACAAATAGAATATAAAATATTATTTTACCCCAGAAAACTTATGTAGGAGACCTACTTACGGGATTTAAATGAAATGTTGGTACTAATAGTTTGTGATTGGCGCTGGCATATTGAATACTTCTTTTTTCGGAACAAAGCGGGAGTTTCCCTAACATTGAGTACTTCTTATCCCATGAATAAAATCCGACAACAATTGTGTTACTAAGTCTAGGCGTACGAAGTCGCGGGTAAAAGCTAGTAAAGTATTATACTATCCATTGTTTAGTACCTAATGCTTAGTTTGGGACTGGATAGTGTTATGTAAAATTGTCCCAAAATATTTATTATTTATTTTAGAGTATCGATATCTAGTTTCTAAAATATTGCTAACCAAATTTATTATCAACAGAATTTAATGATTCTTCTTCTATTTCTGATCTTTTCGGGTGCGCACATAAGAAATCACCAGACATATTATTATAGATATGAGTCACATTTCTAAGTATTTATAATTCAATGACATTAAAACTGTCATTAAGAGAAATCTTTTACTGTTTAGTAAATTCAAGTAAAAAAAAATTGATTATAGATTTAGAGTAAGTCATGCCTGTTGAGAAGCAAAACCTTGTTTTTCAATAGGTGGTCACTGACGTCACCATAAAGACGTCAAATTCAGAATGATGAGGCAAATTTCATCCTGGTGGGATTCACGGTGGCTTAGTGGGCATAGAGTCTGGTGTACCTAACCAGAAGACGCAGGTTGTAATCCTTTCCACAGTCGAATATTTCCTTCCCTAAAATAACTTTAAAATATTAGCATGGAAAATACAAAAAGATTGTAAAAAAAATGCTTTAATTTTGCACATAAGTAAAGACAACAATAGTTATTTCAAATTTAATCCAGTGCTTTATAAAGTCAATACCATTGCTTTCCAGAATCGAAACCGTTGCCAGTTAAAATTAAACGGTTGCCATGCCAATTGTATAGGCAATTAGTCTTGTGTTTATATCCTTGAGTTCGGAAGGTAATTAACATAAGTACTTGCTTCTAAAAGCTTTCCTTGGGGCACTGATCCGGTTACTTATTCCGATAGTGAAATGCTTGATGTATCGTTTTAAGTAAGAGGTTCTATTTTACAATGATAATCTAATGCAACTATCATCGTCATGGTCATTATCATCATCGTCAATTATGGTCGAGCAATGACTGATGCATGCGTGCCGTCGGCTGGGACTTGTCTATTCAAAGCCGCTATGGCTCTTTCCTCAAAAGGTCATTTAAGACATTGCCCTGCGTTGTAAAACTCACATGTTTGCTCATAGCCTATGTCTGGAATTGAATAGAGACTATGATTCTCTGAGTTTGTTGCGGTGTTTCTTCTCAAAGGTCATCAGTCAGGAAATGCCGGATTCATCTAGCTTAAAAAAATTTAAAACATTGTCTTGTAAAAGTGTCTTTACAAGATCTAATTGCAGTAGGTACCTAATAAATATCATTTATCATCAACCCATATACTGGGCTCCTTTTTGAACAAGAGAATTAAGGCTCACTGGCCTATAACTGTAACTGAAATACGAACATGATTGCGAAAAGTCGAAGTCACGGACATTGTATTCGAAATTGAACCTTTAGGATTCACAGTCCGATGGTGACATCACTAAATGATCACTGCTTTTATTAGAGTATTTATTCCATAATTTGATTTACGATGGTTGCAAGTATTTCAGTATTAATACCGCCTCAAATTAATTCATCATCTAGGTTTATGGTTCCTAAATCAATTACGTCACGTTATTAATGTTCCCTAATCCCGTTAAAGTCTCAAACCCATTCTGTATTCAAATAATATCTATTTGAAAATCATTTCGATCGTGATACTACGAATTTATTGGACTATAACCGTTGTAATTGATATAAACATCTAAATGTTTTGGTTGATTTCCTTGTAAACGTTAATATTAAAGTCTAGTCACGTTATGAAAGTAGGTATACCACTTTAGGTTACTCAAAATAATGTATCGCGTAGAGGTATTACGTACTTCGTACTATGTTTATTTATTTAAATTGATATTTGGGACACATAGCTCGCCCTAGTTTATTTATAAGTAGAAACTATGTATCTTGCATTTCTAAGGAAGAAAGAGACTAGTCTTCACGACATAGGGAATCCTGGTTTATTTAGTGTGGATATTTCTGAACAATAAAAGGTACAGTAAGCTCAGTTATTTTACGATTAATACAAAAGTATCTATTTACCATTTAACAAAAATATATTCTCTAAAATGCAGTATTTTTAACCATATAACACAATAACTGCCGTTATTTTACCCTTATATAGTTAATGCTACAGTATATGGTGAGCTGCTACATAATACGTACATTAACCAAGTTTGTTCTGATAAAAAGATTATGTTAAGTGTAGGAATCCATAATTTTATCTTGGTTAGTAATAATTACTATCGACAACAATAATTTTACATTTTTAAAGTTTATGAGTAATGTTGTGTCATATTCAAATTATCTCTCTTTATTTTAAGAACATACATGTCGGTGGAGAAATCACCACTGTTCTTTATCCTCTGCCTTATGTTTAACCTTGATACGATTCGATTCCTATAAAAAATTAATCTTAATATTTTAATATGTTGAATAAGCCCCTCAACTCACAGATTAATGAACCGTCTCACGGTATCTTCGTTGGGTCTTAATAACTCAATGCTACGGACCAATATCATTATTCGTAGGTCCGGGTATTTAAATTAGACTCGCCTTTGTTTATACTTTAAGTTTGTTGAGGCATTTAATTAAAGGAATTTTGGAGTGTTTCGAAGTGATTATTTGGTTATGTGGCTAAGTTCAAACGTAACTGTAGTTAATTGTTTGATCCATAGGCTATGAAGTAAGTTTTATTAAGGTGGGTAAGCTCTGCTAATGCTGCTACTAATTCTACCGCTAAGTAATAGTCGACTATAAAATTGCTTTACCATCCTTAGAGTGAATGTAGTTTGCAAATCACAAAACAACAAGGTCTATTTTTGTTTACCAAGTGGTAGTGACTTAATGAATCTCAGTGAAATAAAATTTTGATGGAAGTTTTTGTCAAAAGTGGTAATGCAATTTTATTCTCATGACATTTTTCATTGTTGCCCATAATGAAGTGTACATGATTGTGTTCCGGTTTGAAGAGTAATGTGGCCAGGAATTACTAGGCATAATATTATGATACTAAACAACTGAGGTCTTAAGGCGACAACGTGTTACCAATATTGTTGCAGGCGTCTATAGGCTGCGGTCTCCGCTTACCATCAGGTGGCCCGCAGGTTTATTTGTCACCTTCATCATCAACCCATATACTGTCCCACTGCTGGGCACGAGTCTCCTCTCATATTGAGAGGGATTAGGCTATAGTCCACCACGCTGGCCTAGTGCGTGTTGGTAGACTTCACAAACAGTCAAGAAACATCTCTAAGGTATGCAGATTTCCTCACGATGTTTTCCTTCACCGTTTAAGCGAGTGATAATTTATTATTAATACGCACATAAATTCGAAAAGTCAGAGGTGCGTGCCTTGGTTTCGAACTCGAGACCTTCAACTTGGCAGTCCAATGGTCATACCGCTAGGCTATCACTGCTTTTTTTTTTCACCTTATTACAATAAAAAAATATATCTTAAGCCCAATAGCATCTTAACTGTTTCTAATACTCTCCTATCGATGCTACTGCGAATTTCAGAGAAAACCCCAAAAACACTGCTCGACCTGGGAATCGAACCTCAAAAAATTAACGCAACCGTAAAAATAAACATGAGCGTGATTAATTACAAACAAGATTTTTCATCATTTCAGATACAGTTTTAAGCCCCAGGTGTAAAGGAGAAATAATTAGGCCGAAAAGCCTATTTAGGTCATACTTAAGCCAGCAGATCTATTGTGTTACTACCGTCGTAGGCTACTAATTAATCTTCTTCACCAACCAGCCTATACTTACTTTATAAAGGGAGGATTTTCGGTCTAAGACTAATATCTCATTGGCTCAAAAGCCTTTTCTTTGTGTAATAGATCTGTGATCTTAGGTATGATAGCTTCATATCGTCGCCAACCCATTTGCTGGGCACGGGTATCCTTTTAGAATGAGAGGGGTTGGGTTATTGTCCACCAAGCTGACTTATTTTGGGTTTGCAGACATATCTCAGGCATTTCTTCACCAGCGATTATTAATTATAATTATATTAAAAAGCAGAAACAGTGTAAGGCTACTGATAGTCATAAGTGTCGTTATGGAGTCCAAAGTAAGCTACTTCTGACTTCATGGCTTACAGTTCATCATCAACCCATATAAGTACTGTCCCACTGCTGGGAACGGGTCTCCTCTCAGGCTGAGAGGGAGAAGTCTATAGTCCACCACACTGGTCACCAGTGCGGGTTGGCAGACTTCATATGCAATCAAGAAAGTCTCTAAGGCATACAGGTTTCCTCACGATGTTTTCCTTCACCGTTTAAGCGAGTGATAATTAATTATTAATACGCACATGATTACGAAAAGTCAGAGGTGCGTGACTTGGAATCCAACTCGAGACCTTCGACTTGGCAGTCCAATGGTCATACGACAAGGCTATCACTGCTTAATTTGGCTGCTGGGTTACAGTTAAATAATCTTATTACTCAAAGAAATTTACTTACAACAAATTTCACTTAATGAGAAATGTGTTATTGAGTAAAATAAGTAATTACATTAGCTAGAACAGAACAATTTATGAAAATTAACGTTAATTTAGTAAATAATATATACAGTTTATATCTGAAGAATCACAAAGACCAACAACAAACCTAATATAAAACTGAGCATGTTAAGTCAACAAATTATCATAAGAACGTAACTTATCGAGATATTTTACTGGTAGTAGTAAAGAACTCGAGCGAGAGCTTCCTCGAAATCACGTGCGTACCTATTTATTAAAACAATAATGTTGATCCTAAATTTGGGTTCCTTACCCCAATGCAAAAATAATGTATGTAATAATAGTTTGTTACGTTAGTTTCACGATTCAGTGCGATATGACATGAGAAAAAGTGATAATATTTCTACATAACGTATATTTGATACTAAATCATATTTACTAGTTTACATCAGTAAAGTACTTCGGAACAATACGTATTTAACTTGCAAGATCGTTGTATAATAATACCTATGTATTTGACATTATAAATCTTGCGACGGACCTACAAAATCATACTCTTACGTATCTACGAGTGACTTTAGCACGAAAATTCCAGTTCAATTTAAAACTATCACATTGTTGGCTCATAAATCTTTGCAATCTTTACTCAAGGCACGAAGTTTACGTCACCAAAGGTTGCATTCAGAAGTTTTATTAAGTTACCTGAGAGAACGCGGAAACAGGTGGGGTAGCTCGTAATATTTACGAATTTCAAAGTAGTTCGTTCGTAAGAACTTCATGGCGGCGATTGGAGTGACGCCTCGGGCGAGTGCCGTTTTATTTATTCGTCTGCATTTGAAATTCGAACGCTTGTTGGTATACTATATATACGCTACCTAGTGTAGTCGAGGATTGAAAAGTTCTTGAAAGTATACTGCCAAATGAAGAGTACTTACTCGAATAGAATAAATATTACAGGGGTAAAATTACTTATTGATTCTTTGACATAGTAAAAAATAAATCATTCTCGGAAAACGGTTATTATATAAAGAAAGAAGAAGAAAAGTCAAAACCACATGCTCCTTAAATACATCTTTTGATTTGTCTAATAATTTTTTGTAGATTTCTTAAATTATTTGATGTAACAAAATACTCGTTGTCTTATTGACGTACGGTACGGACGACGACGTACGTACGGTATTCATTTATTAGCAGTTGCAGATTGTCCATGATCATAGTACCTACAAATTTATCCAATTTAAATTGCAATTACAAAACTAGAGGTGGGGCCTATTTTTAACCGACGTCAAAAAAGTAAGACGTTTTTAATTCGAGTGTATGTTTTTTTTGTCCGTGTTTATTTTGATGATTCTCCTTTGATGATGTGCTTCCTAGTTGGTCCCACATAACTTGATAGTTTCTGGAGATAGTTTGTATTAATTATTTCGTTGTGGTCAAGATCTTTGTGGTTTTGCAGAATGAAAGCATTTTTGCAGAAGGACTGATGTGCCTGTATCTTCAGGCACACCGTTCCTCCTGCAAAAATGCTTTCATTCTGTATTATTTTTCTCTAAAAACCTATTTCCTATCCGTTTTTATTCTACCACTGATGAGTGGTGGAATAAAATATCAGTAGTAAACATTATTAGCATATTTACCTTCGTAAGTGTTCTTTAGTTTAACGAAATTTCCTGCAAACAGTGGCACGTAACTGTAACGTGGAGAGAAAACACAACACACGCTTAACGGTTGTATGAGCTGGCTAATGGTTGTCGTTCTGCTAACTATACGAATACATTCACAAGTGCATGTGAATCATTTGAATTTAAACCTTAAACCAATACTTTTAGAAGTCACGTGACGCGCACTCGCAGTTTTCATGCCGTTTTTGCTTCTATGGCAATAAATGTATCGTTATTATACAGACTGGAAATTTTACTATTTTCTTGAAAATAGAGGTCATTTTTGCAGATTCCTGAATTGCATGCATTACTATAAATAAAATTAAGAGCAGGTTATGGCTAAAATTATAACCGAGTTTAATGCATGATCACTATTCGAGATGCTTTTGAGTTCACGTGAAACTATCGATCGACATACGAAAAGGCTACTGTGACAGTTATCACGGTTAGTAAATAGCTATATACTGCAGTGATAACCTAGGTCATAAGCGCATCTGCTACGCTAGAGGTCCTGGTACAATTCCCAGGTCGAGAAATTTTTTTTTTTGCTTTGCTACGAAATTCTCGATAACAACAGCAGATATGGGACCTAAAAATACAGGCGAATTGTGGGTGTACTTTAATAGACCTTTACGTGTCCCTTCGGGGAATACCTGAGTGATGGTTTGTATGTATAATCTATATACTTACTTCAAACATATGGAGCTTTCTTAGATCTGCAAATGGTGAACAATTAATTTCTGATGAGCACATGAATTTGAAAATCGATGTTTCGAAGGTACAAGCTCTGGCTTTGAATTTAGAACACTGTGCACGGCTGTTCAATCCTGTCGTTCTTAAAAGCAATGCCTGTCAGATGACTCCGTGTCCCCTTGGTCCCAGGGAGCGAGCTTTATATAATTAACCGGGCATAAATCCAATCTCCGGTCTGTTTCTGCACTCCTCGACCTGTCTACTTTAAAGTCACACTTCCAACCACGACCAGAGACTTAAGTTAAATTACTTAGTAATAAGTAAAAGTTATCGATACCATAACAAAAAAGGAATTATTTTATTCAAATTTTTCCTCATACCCATGAGAGTACGTATTCGCCGTAATTCAAGGACAGCTGTCCCGTGTTAGACCGCACTTAATCCCCCAAGGGAGGATTTTACGCCAACCAGAATCGGGGAATTTAGTCGTCCAGCTAACTAATGTAATGTGTTCAGAATTGTTTTGATCCCCATACGGTGGTTCCTGCTATTTGTGTGTTTCAATTAGGGAAATTGGATTTCTAATACGAGCTGAAGCAAGGTTGGAAAACTACACGTCAAAAGTTAGGACTGCAATGAAATGTCAACTGCATTTTGTGAGAAATATAATGTCATCGTGCATCGTAAAGTTGGTAAAGTTATTTGATTAATAAAACAAACTTGTAGTTCAACACAATTTTATTGTTTCATTACAATTTCAGCCTTGCTTTTATAAATAGTTTTATACATTATTTACATCACAAACCTCTTTCATTTCGAGTACAAATTTCGTAAAAAGTTTTTTTTGCTTCAATTTTTTTATTCCATATTTATAATTGTCATTACAATTTCGTGTACATATGAGAAAATAATTTTAATTTATAGTACAATGATAGCATGGATTACAATAAGTACAGAAATGGATCCAATGTGGAAACTAAATGACGTGGACCCTGAATCAATTGCTTACAACAACGATCATAACATTCTTAAGTGATTATCTGTTGAGCTACATTCGCTCTTCTCGTACTGTCATTGACGAGAAAGACCCAAACTATTAGCTAATTGGGAACACCGAGAAACTACCTCATCTTGTAGGAGGCTAAACGACATAGCTATTAATATTAGTCCAAAAACCAGATAAGCACAACACGCGATCATTTGAACATATTCGCTTCTGGAGTGCTCTGTGCTTTGCTTCGTTGTGAGGAAGCTAGTGGGAACGAAATCCCCGAAGCCTATTGTTGCTAAAGCGATGAAACAGAAGTAGGCGGCGTCGAGAAAACTCCAGTTCTCCCAAGCGGAGAAGATGGCGGCACCAACACAGATGTACGCGAGGAGAAGGAACAAGACGATGCCAACTGGAATGTGGCAGTGATCGATGCCGTGGTGGACGTGATGCTGAACGCTGGTAGAAGCACTGCTGCTGGGCACCGTACAACTCTTCATCTTATGATTCTCCTCGTTCCAAATCAAAGGCACTCGTGACGGTGTATCATGTGGACATATGCTGTGAAAAAACATTCAATTGAATTAGATGTTCGATAGAAAAATAACTTTCATTCTATTTTATTAAAAAAATACACTGATGAAAAACTTGTCACAGTGTTTCTAATAAAAATATTTGATGAATTCCATTTACCACTGTAAAAATACAGCTGGTTTTAACTTTGAAATAAAACCGTGAATTAATAAAACATGTTCTACTTTGTGTTTGGAATAATATTTTTTGATTTCTTCTGTTTAATAAAATCAATTTCATCATCGGATTACTGGCGTATGAAAATATTACAATTTCTAAAAACTGAAACTTAGTAGTCTTTGAAATTGTATAAGCTTTGTGATCCCTTTAGCTCAAAGGTAAGAATTTTGTTACATCTAAAATTACACACTAAATTACCAACTAGCATAATAATATCTACATAGGTTTGACTTTCAATAGAAAAACGACCCTCTAGTTTATGTTTGTGATGGAGTTTTAGTTATGGTAGACGACCAATTCCACTAAAACAGACTTTATGAAATAGAAAGAAATTTCTAACTCACGATTCTTCGGTATCCTCGGAATCGTCGAGGTCATCCTGACTTCTGTTCATCTGCAGTTCTCCACACTCCTCAGCTATGAGCTGTTCGATGACCGCTCCTCTTGGCCTCTGTATGGTGGATCTGCCTCTACCTCGGCCTGGTCCGTGGACTGTGGCGAGGCACTTGGTGCTACCCATTGATTTCTTCCGATCTAGTGTTTGAGTTTGAAGAGCTGATGATGTGTGTGGTTCTGTAGAAGACGGGTTTTTGTTTAGATACTTAGTTTATACATAATCTAAATATGTAAATGTCATATATGTAAATATTTCTCTCCTGATAAACAAAACATGCAATTAAAATAAATATTAGGCACATAATTTTTGTTCTTTGAGGTTATGGTAAGGGTTGGAGTAAGATTGTAAAATTAATTTCGAATTAACGAAAAGCGATTGGAAATGTAAGGTAAGCTACAAGAATTCGCTTTTATCTCTTACTTGTTAAAAACAACATAGTTTTCTTGTTATTTATTGGTAACAATTTGATACAGAAAAAGAAATGTTTTTGGAATGTACACGTTGTGTAAGTTTATGAATATACTTATTCATAGCACTACAAAATAATCCAGTCATTGATACAAATCTTATGTATAATTCAGACGTCTCTTGTAATAAAAACAATACCGCCCTTTACTTAACCTATTTAATTCTGTAGTACGTTTTGTTATTCTAATTCTGTATTATTGAATGCCCTCATTACTTCTACATTATTTTAATTCCAACCTATATACAAGAAAATCAATCGAATCAAAATATTCAAGATACCTTTCAAGTAACTTTGGTATTTAAGTATGTGGCCAATTATTTACCTAGGACCTACTTACCGTCAGTCAAGGCACTGCGTTTTACTTGACCTAGCGTGGCCGCTCTAGGGCTGGCTGGGGCTCTCTCAAACACCTGTGAGTACTGCCCTCTGTCCCCAGCCCTGGCTTTTACCGTGCCAGGAGACCTGTGGGTTCTGGGCGGGAATGACGTATACTGGTTGTGTTCCGCGGGCTGTGGGAGAAGTCGCTGTTGCTCGTGGAGTTGGAGATAATTTTCCGGCTACAAAAAAAGAAAAAGAAGTCTACGCTTGATTCAATTCAGCACAAAAATATAGGTACTCATCATCATATCATACACAGACGATACAAATCAATCATCACAAGAAAGTAAAAGTAGATACGTGTCTCTGTTGAATAAAGACCTCCCCCATAGACAAGGACTGGTAATAATATGTCACCTACATCTAAAAAATTATAAATATAATATACTGTAAAATAAAATCCACTGTATATCTTTCAGGGGATGAAAGTACTCTTAAATTTCACCAAAAATCATCTATTTCATACAAAAACTCATTGCAATTTACAATATTATCTATGTAGATAACTTTAATGTCTGTAAAATATTGCAAATGAATCAAAAGTTACACCGTAGTGATGCCAGAATAGAAGAAACGCTTTCTGTCTAAAAGCAATTTTAAATGAACTTAAGTCAGCAGACTTCATAATATCTTATTTTATACGAATTGTAAGCTTTATGCATTTCTTAAGAGTATCTTTGTAATTTGTCGGGGAAAGTTTAAATTTTCAACTGCTCTTTTAATTAACTATCCATTTGTGAATTATAAAAGAACTGCATTATAAACAAAACCGTACTAGATTCTATTTTTTTTTCTTAAAGTTATTTTATCGAAGGAAAAAATCCACTGCAGCATTCGAAACTGAGTATCTTATTTAAATACACCAGACGCTATCACCACTAAGTCACCGCCAGACCCACCAGCCATGTTGATATTAAAAAAAAAAAGTCTGAATTTACCTTCTTTTAGGTGACGTCAGTGACATTTACTGAAAAGCAAGTTTGCTTCTCAACCGACATGACTATATATTACAATAATACATTACAGTTATATCAATGTCGAACGATGCCACTTTACCTGTTAACTATCTTTATGTATTTTTTTAGCGAAGGAAAAATTCAACTACGGGCATTTAGGAGGCATTTGGGTTTTGGATTCTTTTTATATTTCACGACGTCTGTAGTTGTAGTAGTTGTCGTCTCCTACTGATCAAGAGGTTCGTTGACTCACACAACTATTTATGTTTAACATAAGTGTTTGTTTTTCTGGGTGTTTCTTCTGTATTATATATTTATTTACAAAAAAATCATCATCATCATCATCATCATCCTCAAATGTAATTAATCTCGATTTATTATGTACCTTAATTACACGTTTCAATTTTGTGGTTGACACACGCTAGTATTTGTGATTCACGCGTCGCCATATAATTACAAGCGGCCCGTAGTGATTAAGCCAACTACACAGCAGTCATTGTTCATTACGAGGGGTTGCCCGGGACATTAATAGCCTGTTGCCATGTTTTACAGACGTGTGTTGTTCTAGCTTTGTTTTAATATTCTGTGTGGATACTGTAGAATGATGTTTTTTTATGAATGTTACTCTGGAATTTACTCCTGTGTTCATTTCAAACACACATCACATAGTAACACAACTATCTGTAGGCGATACAAAATATCCTGTTCTGCGCGGATCATCATCGCCGTCATTATCATCATCATCATTGTCGCCATCATCATAATCATCATCGTTATCAGTATCGTCACCGTTATCGTCATTGTTATCATTGTCCTCAACGTCATCGTTATCTTCGATGATCATGATGATGACGACAATGATGACGGTGATAACGAGGTACTATGATGATAATGATGTGTCCTCATCGTCATTGTCATTATAATACTTATTATTATCGATCAAAACGTACAGGTTTGACGAGAACAAGACTAACAGGACTAACTAAGACTTATTTTTAAGTAGCACTCACTTCTCCCTCTTTCCTCCACGTATTGGGCACCTTCCTCTTGGTTACTCTGAGCCATGCTAACCGTGCGAGTCTCGCTAGGGATGCTCCGAGTCCTGCTAAACATGCCAGTGTGAGTGGCACCCCTGCTGCTGCGTAGGCCACTGTGGCTGCTCGGCCGGCAGCTGTTCGTGGTGATACGTTGCCATACCCTGCGGGTAGAAATCAAGGATAGTATGAAAGAAATCAAGCATTAAAATACTGAAGCATAACTTTTTAATTAATTTTTAAAGACAAATGAACGTGGAAGAATCAGAGATGTATGTGAATCGCACTGGCTCTACTTCTCTCTTTTCTATATTTCTATTGGAAAAGGCTTAAGAGTATTCATGAAAGTACATACTGTTTTTACAACATAAATTAAGGTAATTCGAGACTATTTAAAATAAACTTCAGAAGTATTTAAATCGACACGAAGAGGAACAAAAGACTTACCGATAGTAGTAATAAGCGTGATACAATATATCAGGGCTCCAGAGAACGTCCACTTGGAGTCCATGGCTAGTTCGGGAGGCTGTGCTTCAGTGGATTGACGCGCCGCCGCCACGATGGATGACTCAAACTTACGAAGCTGCTCATGAACGAGACGCGTCCAGTTGCGTTCGTACAGGACGTTCAGGCGTTCTGAAACAATCACATAAAAAATCTATTTATTCATCTGACAGAAGTAAAGTTGCCAGTGCTCTATGAGGAAACATTTGTGTTGACACTTCGGAGACTTTAACTTTTATATTGCCACACCAACTATTCTTATTTCATTTTTAAGGGTCGGCAACCCTGTAAAAGATACCCCTAGTTGGTGTTGTAAGCGTCTACGGTAACCGCTTAACATCAGGTGGGCCGTATATTGTTTGCCACCTTAGTAGTATATAAAAGAGATCGCAAAGATAGAAGCTATGGTAATTATGTAGTATTAGGTTAAACTTTTTTATGGAGTGTGGGAAACTTGATTCGCCTACCTCCTGTTCAATAAACCATATCATCATGGAAAGTAAGGCCACGCTCACCGCCAAGTTACGGTATCCATATCCACCTAACATAAATAATTTGGATTTTCATTACAGATACTAATTTATGACTTTGCTTATTAGTTTGGTAATTCTTCGGCTGATACTCATTCGAACATTGAAAAGAATTGATTTTTCAGTCGTAGATTTCAAATACTACCTTTCCACTTAGTTCGGGAAAAAGGTAGTCCTTCAGCTCATCAATTTAACCATCAAGCGTCTGCCAGTTTATAATCCGGAATAAAACCTCTTCAAGCCTCCTACAATTATTACGAAGATTAACAGGTATGCCGAAGCTGGAATTGGCCATTAAGCACCGAGTATTTGCGATAAGATCTCCACTGAATGGACTATTATAATTTCGATGGGGCAACACTTAAATTAACGAGGTCTACAATCAAGCTTTGTTTAGTTTAATCAAAAGTGAAAAGTACCATTTAACTTTTAAGCGCGACGCTGCCAGATTGTTCACTAATACTTTTATGTTAGTCTTATCAGATTTTGATTAGGTGTATTATCAGTGTTCCGGATAAGATCTAATGTTAACAATTTTCAAAACAATTCGACAATCAAATGAATCAATCAATGAATAATAATAATCATTTATTGCCAGTAAACATTGTAGTTTTACATTTCCTTAGTCTAGTTCTTATTTATAATTTAGCCTAGTGAATAAATTGATTTCATAACTATCTTTTTGTATTTTTTGGCATTTTCCATGCTAAGATTTTAAAGTTATTATGCAAAGAAAAAATTCACATTCTGAATTTACGTCTTTATTGTGACGTCAGTAACACCTATTCAAAAGCAAGTTTTTGCTCCTCAATCGAATGTGAAGGCAATATTCGACATGTCGGGTAGGACTCGCGGTGGCTTAGCGGTCATAGCGTCTGGTGTAGCTAACCAGAAGACGCAGGTTCGAATCCTGCCCGCGGTCGAATTTTTCCTTTGCATAATAACTTGATTTCATAATCCAAGAATTTCTATAGTTTGTAATTGAATTTAACTAGAATATTACGTTCGTATAAATAAATACAGATCAGATAGTAAAGTAAAATCTGTACTTCAATAAAACAGGAAACAGTAATGTTCAAGTTTGTTTACAATAGATTGGATCAGTCAGCTTTACAAGAAGAATTTTACTACAAACAATTTATCTCGGCATTCCAATTAGCCTTAACTGTTCCAATTTAATGATCATTTACAAAATGCTGGAGAGGCTGAGGTTTTAATTTTTTTCAATAATTAAAAGATCGTATTAAAGTATTTTTTAACATACCATCATGGCTTTTTTTCATCATCAACCCATATAATACCTCACTGCTGGGCACGGGTCTCCTCTCATATTGAGAGGGATTAGACTATAGTCCACTACGTTACCCTAGTGCGGGTTGGCAGACTTCACAAACCGTCGAGAAAAATCTCTAAGGTATGCAGGTTTCCTCACGATGTTTTCCTTCACCATTTAAGCGAATGATAATTAATTATTAATACGGACATGAATTCGAAAAGTCAGAGGTGCGTGCCTTGGGTTCGAACTCGAGACCTTGGACTTGGCAGACCAATGGTCATACCACTTGGCTATCACTGGCTTTTTTTATAGTACGGAAAATCCTCATGGATTGTCCACGACCATGACAGGCTTTGGTCCAGCACTCGTTGGACCCCATCATTTAGCGAGGCCTTGCCCTGCATCCTATCAGCTGAAGGCGTGTGATGACCATGCGTGCCGCCTACTGGGGCCATTATCTGATCGGGCGGTGGAATCCCCTATTCAGCCGCCCACAGGCCACAGCTCATGAAGGCCGAAGGTCAATACCAACACACCTGTATTCCCTAAAAGGTTAGGCAGCAGTGTACACTAATGTACACGCTCAGTTTACCGGTATTAGATTTCATATAATATGGGGCGAACCTATTGCCATTTATTGCCTCAGAGAGGTAGGGTATAGTGGGAGTAATTCCACTCAAATTGGAGCTGCCCGACTGGGGAAGCACCTCTGCCTTGCAGAAAATCAAAGTGAAATAACACTGCTTTGAACTGTGTTGTGTTCCTTACGGTGAGCAAGGTTGTCTGTGCTCCGCCAGGAAATGTTGTGTTTGCGGTGTAGGGGACTTTGACCCTTATACACTGCCAACTAAACATTCCTCTTTCGTTTTACAGGCTCGACAACGCACAAGTGATACCCCTGGTACTGCAAGCGTCTATAGGCTACGGTTACCATCACTAAGGCCGTATGCTTGTTTGCCAACTTAGTGGTATAAAAAAAATCACGCTCCATGTCATCCTTGCGATGGTAAAAATGCTGTTGCTATACCTAATTTTAAATAAATAAATAATGTTCCTGTCCGTATGTATTCTTAAATAATGATTACTTAACACAAGCAACCGTGTCCAGTTGCCAAAGTTATTTTCATTAAGCTACTCAAATCTTTTCTACGTGATCAGTGTTTTGAGAGGCTCATTTAAATTCCGACTGATTAGTTTGTAAATGAAGCTGCCTCGATGTTTCGTCGACATTCTGTTAATTGAATTCTTTATTTTCTGCCTTTAGCAAGTTTTGTTTGATAAAACATTGGTTTATGTTAGTTGGGAATGATTTTGTTGCAAGCATACACGTAATATTATGTTAGACTAGTTGTTCCGAGAGACATGGTCTCGTCTAAAATATATTTAATTTCACCCGTCCTGACTTTTTCCTTTTTGCACGGCTCCTAAGGGTTGTAGCGTAATGTTTAATATCCTATAACCTTCCCCAAGAATTGGGCTATTATATGAAAAAACATTTTTTCAGTTAGATTAGGTAGTTTTAGAGATAAACGCGTTCAAATAAACAAACAAAAAACTATTCAGTTTCATTATATTAGTTTAGAATATAATAAGATACTTTATATTCTTGACATAATTATGTAGGTATACAAGTAATCAGTTAAACATAACAATCAGTACTTAGTTTAAGAGATTAGTGCGTTCAAACAAACAAATTATTTTTTTCTTAGCAACTCGGAGGCTGGAATTGTGCCCAGTTTAGCAATAGGCTCGCCCCCCATTACACGGGACCTAAACTTATCGGCAAACTGTTGGTGTACATTAGTACACCTCTGCCTAATCCTCCGGGGAATATACACGTGATGGTATATTTATATAAAATCCTTTCAAATATATAAATACTTATTTGCTGTCTAAAGATGGTAGTATGATGGATACTTACACGTGTCACTGAAGTTTATATCAACCAAGACCCCTTGAACTTCGTAAGTTTATAAGACAAACTGATGATCGGTTAATCTTTTAGGAACTTGTGAACTTTAAGATATACAAATAGACATTTAAGAGAGGTAGGTAGGTAGTGGGAGTTGCCCGACTGGGGACTTTAAGCTGTGTTGTGTTCCTTACGGTGAGCAAGGTTGCCAGTGCTCCGCGAAGAAACGTTGAGTTAGCAGTGGGGGGACTTTAACCCTTATACTGCCAACCCAACTATTCCTCTTTCGTTTTACAAGGTAAACAACGCGCAGGTGATACCCCTGGTGTGGCAAGCGTCATAGGCTACGGTAACCGCTTACCATCGGGTGGGCCATATTTTTGCTTGTTTGCCACCTTAGTTGTATAATAAAAAAAATATCAACAACAACTAAAATATAAGTAAAATTATAATATTAAATATAATACCTGTTTTTGTCTAAATTTATCTTTTGTGTTAATAGATAGAGACACAAAGATAACCAGACGTATTTCTTAATTATAAAATATACTAGCTGTCTCCCGCGGTTTCGCTCTCATACCAAAAGATTTTTGAGACAAAAAGTAACCTATGTCCTTCTCCAAGTTTTAATCTGTCACTGTACCAAATTTCATTAAAATCGGTTTAGCGGTTTAGACTTGAAAGCGTAACAAACAGATAGACCAGAGTTACTTTCACATTTATAATATTAAAAATAGGAATTATTACTGTACCCAGTGTATTAAAAATAGAAAATAGATTATATTAGTACAATAGTTTTTCTTTTTTATTATATTAGTATATAACCGAAACAGAGTAAATACTAATGACGAATCGGGATTGGTTTTTTTATGACGAACTGAAATCGTGACGATTGGTGTTAACTCTATTTTCAGTAAACTTTATTTTTCAGATGCTATCGAGCCTTCGAAAAATTCAATCAAGAAACTGTTGACATTGTGTGTCGATTTGCGAGGAAAAATCCTGGCACCGACGTAGATAGAAAGTGTGCAGTGGCAGCCCTATCTCGATCTGTTTACGGTTTCTATGTGAATTGGGTTCGTGATCCCGCATCGCAGGGGTGTCACGTTAACGCACGGTAATTGTTATTGAGGTTTGTGTTAGATAAAAAATTTCATAAGAAAGCGTAATTTTTAAGCTGAATTAAATTTTGGCTTTAAAGAGGTTGTACATTCCAATTAATGCATTATGTGTGACATTTCCTGCAGATAAATATAAAGTAGATACTGTTATATAAATAGGTATAAGTTTCTTGTCATGTAATTATGTAATAGATATAAGTACTAACATTAGGTTTAAAGCTGCCTGTATACTAACAAAATGGACTACGGTCTGAAATAAAAGTATTTATTATTATATTATTATTATAATGTATCGAAGACATATTACTATGTTCTATGTACATGACTTACTTTACAGTTAGTTCAATGACGTCACCTATTAGACGTAGAATGAGTAAGAGAAATTTGACATCAAAGGCAGTAGTCTCGGTAGCTTAGTTGGCTAAAACGTCCAGTGTACTTAACCGGAGAGACGCAGGTTCAAACTCTGCCTTAGATCGAAAGCTTCTTTCTCTAAAATTTATATCTTTGAAAATTTTATAATATACTTTTCAGTAATTTATTACTCACTAACTACTATTAAAAACCTAAATCTATAATTAAATAAAAATAAACTTATCTACACTACTTACTAACAAACTATAATAAAAAAGAAAAACAAAAAACTACAGGGTAAACTAAACTAAAACTAGACTAAAAAATTGCATCAAAAAACTCATCCGTATCGCCATCGTCTGGTAGCGTACCCAAGAGGCTGGCTGCATTGCCACGTTGAATGGCAATGCTTAGTCTCTGGCCGAAGTAGAGGCCAGCCTTTGGGTCACGTGAAGTGTCGTTTAGACGTTTGGTAATATCTTTAAAGAGTGACAGGGCACTCGGACCCCATGGCCCCAGCGTCTCGACCCCAAACGGTTCGAAAATATAACTATTTATAAAATTTTTATATTTACGCCGTTTGTTGGTCTCCGCAGTCGCAGCAGCAGCGCCAGCACATCCTGCCGAGCTAGGAAGATGGGATGGCGCAAGAGTGTCGACGCACGTTGCGTCCCACATTAAAGGCAGTAAAGATATACTTGAAATCTTTCTTTTCAGTAGATATACTTGAAATCAGTAACATTTAGATAAATATGAAATTTCAAAAGTTGGACCACCGCTGTTCCTTTTCGCTGTCTATTTCATACTAGCTGTTGCCCGCGATTTGACACTATTCCAATGGGCGATTTGAGCCAAAAGCCTATGTCTAGCCTTTTTCCAAGGTCCAGCCTATCTCTGTGCCAAATTTCATCAAAATCGGTTCAGTAGGCGTGAAAGTGTAACAGACAGAAAAAAATATTTTTGCATTTATAACATTAAGTAGGTATTTGCTATCAAAAAGATAAAAGCGAAAATCTTTAAACTTTGTTTGGAAAATCTTAATTTATCCTGTTAAAATTTATTACCAATAAACTTTAATATTTTTTCATAAAAAAATGTAATATCAAATTATTTGAAACAGAAACTCCGCAAGGGTCACCTATATTTTGTTATTTTACGATATCCGAACGTAAACCGTCTACGATATCATTTTGGTCGTGAATTCGAACGCAAGACGACCTATAAACTTTATACCATGAAGCGATATTTGAAACTATGTCAAAGAGAATGTTGTTTTCTTCTATAGCGGTATGTGCACACCGTCCAAAATATAAGTATTATGTACTTTAAGCAGCTTTTATCACTTAGATCGATTTTACATGGATATTTACTAGACCTAAATTTGGTAAGGGACAGACGTGTTTATTGGTAAAGTTTAATGAAAACCACATTTTAGCTCAGGAAAGGCCTAAAATCCTTAAGCCAAAACATTATGATTAAAACTGTAATCCGATTAACATCTCACCCATACCACTAAGCAATAGTTAACACCAGTAAATCAAGTAAAATAAAGAACAATTTTGCAAAACTAGTTGTTTCCCACGGATTCCCTCGCATCCTTAAGGTATTTTTGAGACACAAGGTAGCTTATGGCCTTCTCCAAGGTCTAATCTATCGCTGTACCGAAATTCATCAAAATTGGTTCAGCGGCTTAGACATAAAACCGACAGAGTAAAGTTCCTATTTTTAGTAGGGATGAACAGGGAGACTGAATCAACCACACCGCTTCGAAAGTATATTAGCTGTAAAGAAGAAACGTAACAACATTAGCAACATTGTCCAGTTCTTCTTCTAATCATCAAGTAGTTATTTACTAACTTGTGTCAGAGTTTAAATCAACGGGACTCCAGTGTGACTTCGCATGCCATCGAAAATGTCTCTGGTTTCTTCATGACGTTTCACACTGATTTAAGCAAGCGCGCATAGAGCTTTGAAAAGTTATTGTTGCGTGCTGGAACTCGAGAGGTGTGACCAATGGAATGGCAGTCATTTGTCGTATGCCTGCCAAGTCAAAGGGACTTGGCAGTCATACTACAAATTACTATTTATACATACCCTCACTTCTGTATTCTCCGAAGGGTTAGGCAGAGGTGTACTAATGTACACCCGCATTTCGCCGGTATGTTTTAGGTCCCATGTAATAGGGAGCGAGCCTATTGCCATTAACCGGGCACAAATCCAGACTCCGAGCTGCTACTGAAAAACCCAAAAACATTCTGCTTGACCTCTAGCAGTCGTGCTTAGGACCACTAGACTAATGAGGCAATCACTGTCATGTAAAAAATACTCTTTTGCCTCTTACTTATTGCCTCTCGCTAGCGAACGTTGGCAGTCAATTTAGAGAAATTCATCTCTATCTCTTGCGAGACAAAAGAGTTCGTTAACACTCGCCATCCCCGTCCACTCCCTGATGGTTCATTGCCAAGATTTCGTCCTCCGATCAACACGTCTTTTGCCCGCGATTTTTCCCATCATAAAGTACAAAAGGTTTTAAATTTTCGCACACATAAAAAGGCCTCTTGATTGAAGGCATGGGAACTAGTCATGGTTGATAGTGGACTGGAATTTCGAATATTTACTAAACAAATTATGTATTTAATTGTAATTAATGGAAAAACTGAGAACGTTAAGCTCACCTTCACTGACAAGTAATTAAATGTACACCTACCTCCATACAAATAATTTTAAAGTAAGTATATTTTACAAAATTATATTCATATTGCGCAAAATGCCTACGCGTATCTGCCGCTATACGCTCGAATGGATAGGAAATAAAAATCGTACCGGAATAAATCTCGAAACGAGAGCAGTATAAGTTGCAACGATGTATATCGGAAAACCCGCTGGCAACACCGTATCGGAATTCGAAATATTCAAATTGATAAAAACTTTTTGTTCTGCAACTATCACTATATTAGGCGCGCGCAAAATATAGCTTTTTTTTAATTAATAATAATATAATAATAATCTTTATTGGCATAAAAATTTTGTGTACATTTCCGATTGAAGTCCCTGACTCCTGTGCTAGGTTATGTACCTGTGTTACAGAAGTCAGTGCCCTCTTCGGTGGTAATCAACATGTTTTCTTATGCAATCAAATTATCATTACAGGAGCATGCAATCCGGGTAGGTAACTAGAAACAAAATAATTGAGAACTTTTGTAATTTAGGATGCCTACCTAATTTTTTGCTGTGAGCTTCTTGTCCAACCTGATGTGGCTAAATAAGTTTCTTACACGAAGCGACTACCATCAGATCCCCGCAATCCAATGTCTGGGCAGTACTGATCTTATATGTACAAACTGATTCTTCGGGCTTCTGACTACCACTATCGATTAACATAGATGTTCACAGGAGAACTGGAACGACAACTTAGTGTTCTCTCCAAGAGACGGAGGGTTACACGTGTGTTAAGAATTAACTTGAATTTGCAAGTTTTGTTGACTTTATTAGTAATATTTAATTATTATTTTGAGTAAATTCACTAGGATAATATTTTATGAAATAACTTATAGAATCTGCCTCATTAGTGTAGTGGTCCTAAGCGCGACTGCTACGCTAGAGGTCCTGGGTTCGATCCACAGGTCGAGCAAAGTGTTATTGGGTTTTTCTATGAACTTCTCAGTAGCAGCTTGGAGTCTGGATTTGTGCCCGGTTAATGACAATAGGCTCACCCCCTATTACATGGGACCTAAACATACCGGCGAAATGCGGGTACATTAGTACGACATTAGTTAGACAGAGGTGTACACCTCTGTCGAACCCTTCGGGGAATACAGGCGTGATGGTATGATGGTACAAGTTATAGAAAATAAGTTGTTTGCTTCACTATTGGATTGGGTCGTACCTGTAATAATAGTTGTAAGCCATGGTTATAAATAAATAAACCTATGAATAGACTGATCGGCAACCTTGCTTTGAAATAAAACTACTTTTTACGGATTTTATCGCGTATATCCCTTTACAGCGTCCATGGTCACGGGTAGTTCCGTCACCATGGATGCTGTAAAAGGTCCGACCCGTCGGGATTAGTAATATCAATATACGCGATAAAATCCTTCAATTAATATTCGCGTAAATGTCAGAAATCAATATGTTAACCTTGCTTTGATCAACGTCAAGGTACTACTTAGCCACGAACCTTTACATTATTTTCCTGATCATTACATATTGATCATATGCTTTATTCTCAGTTAAAAACATTACAATTCCCATAATGAGCCATTTTTCAACGGATCCACCATTTCACGGTCACGCGATACATCGCTTCATCTTTGTCGGTGTCGTAGAAACTTTCATGGTTTTTTCATAAAAGAAGAAACTGACTATAATACATACCTTCACGCCTGTATTCCCCTAAGGTGTAAGTAGAGGTATAGTTACTAATGTACAGAGGCCAGCACATCAAGTTACCCCAATCTGTCAAATTTCTTTGATAGATTTTCATCTTTAAAGCAAACGTAATAAATTTCATATTCAATTGGGTGAATTTGACAAACTGCTGACGTCTGCTGACGTCTGTTGACCCACAGTTTGCTGATATGTTTGGGTCCCATGTAATCGGGGGCGAGCTTATGATTATTAGCCAGGCATAAATTAAAAGAGATAGTGCGCGTAATTCTATTCAAATTGGAGCTGCCCGACAGGTGAAGTACTTCTGCATTACTGAAAATCGAAGTTAAATAACACTGCTTTGAGCTGTGTTGTGTTCCTCACGGTTAGCTAGGCTGCCAGTGCTCCGCGAGGAAACGTTGTGGCAGCAGTGGGGGGACTTACTTACAGGTTTTCGTTTTACAGGGTCAGCAACGTGCAAGTGATAGTGGTGTTGCAAACGTCTATAAGCTGCGGTAGCCGTGTAAGCCATCAGGTGGGCCATATGCTTGTTTGCCACCTTAATGGTATAAAAAAAACACTAATCCAAAATGAGCTGCTTCTGAGAACTTTATAGAAGAACCAAACATCACAATTACTCGACCTGGAATCGAACCCAGGACCTCAAATTATATAAAAAAAAAACAGAATAACTCAACCAGAATATATTGTCAATGTCAACATTCATTAATTACAACTACTAAACAACATATTTCTTAGTCAAGAGAATTAGCTTAAAACCTTTTAATGCTACAGAAGTTAAGTTTGTCTAAGTAATAACATAATTACTTAACTAAGGTACAGGTGAAAGGTGCTGTTTAATTAAACAACTAAGTTAACTTTTTACTACATTACTTATTTTAGAAGATTATGAAATTAAGAGCATGTCGGAGCTCTAGGAACAGAATAAGCTGGTTGCTGGAAAATCTCGATGGTCTCTGGTCTCCGTAATGTTCTTCTCTGCTGGTAGTAATGTCGGCTTTGCTGGCAGAGATGGCAAATTGGAGGGCAATAGTCTGTGAGACCTTTGCGACCCAGAAGGATGCCTGGAGGTCTATCCAGGGCTACATAATTCTTAATCCCCCTACTATATACCTAGTATCAAAGCGACTCGTAGGAGGCCTGTGGGGTTTTGTGCGCATAGAGTGCGGACTCTTGAAGTTCAATACCTGAGTGACCTTATGTATGAGAGCGGGCTACCACAAACAGTTTCTTTTTAATTTTAGTATTCATTTGAGTGCGTTTGCCATCACCTCACCTGATGGTAAGTGACGATGCTGCCGAGGATGTAGCAAGCAAATTCAAATAATGTCTATTCACTCTCACCCTGAACATTTCTAAAGTATACAGGCTATTAAGCAAAGGAAAATTCGACCGCGGGTAGGATTCGAACCTGCGTCTTCTGGTTAGGTACACCAGACGCTATGACCACTAAGCCACCGCGATTCCTACCCGTCATGTCGAATTTTGCCTTCGCATTGTGAATCTACGTCTTTATGGTGACGTCTTTTTTCCTTTGCTTAATAACTTTAAAATCTTAGCATGGAAAATGCCAAAAATATACAAAAAGATATACAGGCTATGTTAACTTAAATTATATAGACCTTTATTTTATGCCTAGCTGAATTTATATATTTGTAAGCATTCCTAAATAAAATTGTTCTCTCATGTAAGTATCCAATTTATAATTATAATTGTATCGAACATTACTGTACAGAGACCGATAAGTTAAAGGAGTAACCATGGAGTTTCTTGTCGGTTCTTCTCTATAGAAAACGACAAATTTGGAACAGTGCACCTGGACTTGAAATTTCATAAGAGCCTGTATAGTATGTTGGGGTAAGATCGGCGCTGGGGTTCGCGGAGGAATGTTCTCGCTCCCGCAACCCCAGCAAAAAGTGGTGAGGCGAAACACCCGTATGGTTTTAGTCGGTAGGTCACCCCCTATGGGTGGAGTCCGACACACCCCACCGCCTCCCCCGGGCGGTGGATAGTCCATGAGGATTTCCATACGTTAAAAAAAAAAAAAAAAAAAAAAAAGATCGGCGCTGGGGTAAGAACGTAAAAACCAAATTTCCGTCTTATTCAGCTACAATTTTTAAAGCTAGCTATTTTAGCATTGTGCATGGTGAATTTCATTTTTATTATGTTTCTGTCTGATTGTGTTTTTAATTTAATTTGGTTCGATTATGTTGCCCGTTATTTTTATTTTTGTTGTAATTATGAATTATGATTCTGTTTAATTTAATTTAATTTGTTGTAATTATGATTCTGTTTAATTTAATTTATTTTGATTATGTAATAATAATAATAATAATAATAAAAATGATTTATTGCCAGAAATCGGTTACAAAAAAAATATTTAAAACTAAAACAAAATGCAAGTGTTATTTTGGCAATTGGGGTAAGCTCAGCACTAACACTGTGGAGAAAAATCTCCACAGGGCTGATTTTCAGCATACCCCATCACTCGAACTCAGGTGGTTGTTACGTAGAAAAGAAAATAAAAACAAAGAGAGTGTTAAGCGAATTGGCACAGTGAACTAAAATTACAATAAACAGGTATATAATAAAAAAATAAAAAATAATTGTGCAGAACCAAAAATAAAATGTTAGCAATCTTATTACGATGGACAATTTTTAAGTGTTTGTTGTGTGTTGTATGACGTGTGTTTGTATATGTGTGTTATGTGTGTGCGTGCATGTGTGTGTGTGTGTGTGTGTGTGTGTGTGTGTGTGTGACTGAGTGCGCGCGCGTGTGTGTGTGTGTGTGTGCATGGTCTAATTGATGTATTATTTAGCTGTAAAGGTTGCTTTAAAAATCTTTCTGGTTCGTTGTAGTAGAAAATTTTTATATTGAATTTTAAATAGATTAAAACTATACTTTTTCCGCATAGGTGGTGGAATATTGTTCCAAATCTTGGACGCACTATATTTGAAGCAGCCTTTGAATCCAGTGGTCTTATGTTTGGGTATTGATAAGACATTTTGAGATTTTGATCGGGTATTAAGTGAGTGGGCATCCTTCATCCACGTCAACTTCTCGAACAGATACTCTGGCTTTTTATTCCATAAAATTTTATGAGTTGTGCAAGCTATATGAAGTTCTCTTCTAGTCTTCATATTCAAAATATTTCTTCTAACTAAGTAAGTTATGTGATGTTGAATGTTACTTATGATTTTGATATGATTAATTTTAATTACTAATTTGAATTTATTTTCTTTAATTTAATTTAGTTTATTAAAATTTGAGTTAATTAATAGGTATAATATATGTATAATGCATGATGTGCTTACCTGTAAGGGATTGTTACACTAGATTAGATTGATTGAATGTTATTCTATAATTGTTTTAGTGTACTCAATTGCTGGTGAGCCAAATAAATAAATAAATAGCCGAATAAGACGGAAATTTGGTTTATACGTTCTTACCCCAGCGCCGATCTTACCCCAACATACATACATGATTTATATGAAATAAAACTATTTTGATTTTGATACGAATTGGGAAACACAGCAGACATGATAAAGAATGAATCAAAACGCTTCGTGCGTATAGGTGGAATATCGATAACAAAATAAACAACAAAGGGATGGAATCCCTCCCTACATCTGAGGATGAAAGACGAGTGATGAGTGGTAAGGACGAGAGATGGAATAAACATCACGCTGTAATTAGTCTATTTTCTTTCTCTAAAAAAAAAACTTCAAATTTTAAAAGGAGTTCTTTCACATCATTAAGTCTTTTGTTTATATAAAACCACATTCAGTAATTATTTGGAGCTTTCCCCATTATTTTAACAATAGGGTTTACCAATTATTGTCAAATGTGGCACAACATGAAAGCCATACCAATATCGTTTGATATTGTATCCGTTCAATCGCGGTGTGTTTCATCAAATAATAATGCTTTTATGTTTTGCTTTTTCATTAATTAACTTTTTTTTTTCATATTGCTTTCTGACTCTTACACGAATACTGAAATATAACTACTTGTTGCCTATTTTATCACGTTATATTCATATTGCTGCTTTGAGCTATGTTGTGTTCCTTATGGTGAGCAAGGTTGCCAGTGCTCCGCGAGAAAACGTGTGTTGGCACTTTGATCCTTATGTTAATAACCCAATTTTCCTCTTTCATTTTACAGGATCGGCAACGCGCAAGTGATACCTCTGGTGTTACAAGCGTCTATAAGTAACCGCTTACCATCAGGTGGGCCGTTTAAAATTTGTTTGCCACATTAGTGGTATAAAAAAATTGTTGATTCCGACGTTTCGGACCCTTTACAGCGTCTATGGTCACAGGTAAACCTTTCAACATAAGTATTCGATGGAACAGTTAGAAAGGGACGTTCAATGTGATAATGCCTAAAGGGGTTAGTGAACTGTATGAAGCTAAATTGTTGTGCCAGGATTACAGCAAAGAGAAATGTTATCTCGGCCTCTATATTGGAGATAGGCGTGATAATATATTATTGATTACCCTTAAGTAATTGTCACCCAGAGTTTTGAGCACAGGTGGCATGTAATAGTCATTGTTAGTCATCGTTTATTGAAAATAAAGGTCGTCCGGTTGTTAAGCTGTTTAGCCTTCTGACTAATACTAACGATTGTCATAGATGTTTTTATAACAATAAGGACGTACGTGCTGTGCTAAGAACGGTCACCCATCCACAGATTGACCGCGGTTAGCGCAGCTTAACCTTACAGATAGGTTGATAAGCGTAGTTATTACTTAGCCACCATTGTAAGTAAGAGTCCAAAGGCGTAGTGAACCCGAAAGTCTGCAAGGATCCTCAGTATTCACAAGGGTTCGAAACGGGTTCCCCACTTGATTTCGAAACGTAAATATCGACATCTAAAGTTCAAAATCTAACAAGCAGTAAAATGCAAAATATCGGAATACGAAAATCACAGAATAAAAATCGAAACCGACTTCGTTGAAAAATGCTTTTTTTATTCCATTCAGCGGGCACGTTCCCGCACAAAAGGTAGATTGCGAGCATGTGTGATTAAATTTTCAGAAACACATCAAACGCACAGCAACCTTCCTGCTAGCTACCAATTAAAAGTTTGAAATATAGCGAGAAAGCTCTAGAATAGGTGGCAGTTAGCAATACCATTTTTTTAATATTTGGTGTAGGTTTGAAAACTCAAATCTACACCAAATATGAAAAAAATGGTGTACACGTGTAAACACACGTGTTGATTTTAGAACTACTGCTATATACAGGCATAACATAAAAAGTACTTGACCACAAAAAGCAGGTTATGATGATGATGATGATGATGACTAGGATGATTATGTTTAGGGTGTTAACAGTAGTAATGATAATGACAATGATACGTATGACGATTATTATTAAGACAATAATGATCTTATCTTTATCTTTATCTAATAATGGTGTTGTTCATATGACAAATATACCTATTAATACACTTTTGCATTTGATTTTATTAAAAAAAAAAACATACGAAGGAGGTTCCCAAGTTTAAATTACTACCAGCTCCCCGTACCTTTGTAACTAAGCATTTAAAATCCACATACCATTTTAAAAATAGAATTCGTTATTAAACACAATGTAACATTCTATTTACCGATGGCATCTAATAGCCACGTTACAATCCACTCAAAATTAATCCCTACTAAACACAATTAAAGTAGCATTTCCTGGAGCAAGTCGTGCCGAAACTAGCGTGTTTCGTGTAAACACGTATACAGGGTGGTTTCGACATGCGGTAATCGCTAAACGTCCGGTTCGGCCACAGTTCGACCGACGCCTGTTGCCCCGGTTATAAAACCTTTATTAGGGTCGTGACGGTACAGAATGGAAAAAGGGGTAAACTTGGACGAGTTTTTAAAATGCTTTGAATGATTTTTGTTAATAACTTTGTTAATAAATGACATGATTAATAAATCTACCTTGAGATCACTGTGGTAGTGGAACAATATTCAGTATAAAGACTACGATAACCACATCACATCAGGTGGGACGTAAACATGTGGTGTAAAAAAAATTGCAAAATTGACACAGATATGTTGGGAATTGATATTGGTGGTTTTTACAGTTTTAAATCAAACCAACAAGGTTTGAATTAAAACTGTAAAAATCACTGAAACTGCCTTGTTAGCTTAGAGTAGTCTTATGGGTTTGACACCCAGGTCGAGCAGTGTTTTAGGGATTTTGTATGAAATGCTGAGTAGCAACTCGGAGTTTGGATTTTGGCAATGGGCTCGCATCCAATAATATGGGATCTATATATACCGATATTCACATGTGGGTATACACTTAATATACCTTTTTACTTTTGCCTAACCATGGCTACTTATGTTATGTTTTAGTTGACTTGACGAAAAATCTCAACAAAATTATAAAAAAAAACCTTTCAATTATTGTTTTTATAATTATTCAATTATTTTCAATCATTGTAATACTACGAATATATTAATTATGCGACGGCACGTTTGGCGTAGTAGCTGAGCAATAGACCTCTGCACTACGGGTTTGGGATTCAATTCGATTCACGGCACACATATTTGTATGCTTTTATAAACTCTTATATTTATAGCAGTGATAGCCTAATGGTATGACCATTGGACTGCCTAGTCGAAGGTCTCGAGTTCGAAACCGAGGCACGCACCTCTGACTTTTCGAATTCATGTGCGTATTGATAATTAATTATCACTCGCTTAAACGGTAAAGGAAAACATCGTGAGGAAACCTGCATACCTTAGAGATTTTTCTCGACAGTTTGTGAAGTCTGCCAACCCGCACTAGGCCGGGTGGACTATAGCCTAATCCCTCTCAATATGAAAGGAGACCCGTGCCCAGCGACATTATATGGGTTGATGATGATATTTATATATAAATGTTTTATTATAATTATGTTAATAATCAAATCTATATGTTATAGTTTAATTATATCATAGTAAACTTAATCATAGAGTACACCTTCAACCCTCTGATATCTGTTTCTTTTCTAGATTCCTGTCCATCCAATCTCTGTAAGTCCGTAAGAAATTACGTTTAATGAAAAAACCGCCAATTGTACACTTGTAACGCTTACATATTTTTAATTCTGACTTGTCGTTGGTGTACAATAAAGAATACTCTATCTATCTATGAACTACAGGTAGTTGTTTTAGGTCTAGGTGTTAAAGAAATGTGATAATTTGTGGTTGTAAACGCACTCACGATACAGGAGAAAATTATAGTGTATCGCAACGATTTAAAAAAAATGTTATTCTTAAAAGTAAAATAAACTGAGGTAATGTAGTGCAGAACTATGTCGAAGAACAGACCGCAATTGAACCTCAAAATGTTTAGAAAAACATTGCGACGGAGAAAAAGGCCCGACATGAACGCTCTTGTTAAAATATGTATGACCTTTTGGTCCTTAAATGGAGGTTTGATGTGTGAGAGGATAGCTTTTTAAGGACAAATTTATTGGCAGCCTCAAATATTCAGGGGCACTTAAGTACAATACAGTGTAAGGAGAGAAAAGAGATACATTTTTAAATTGTGTTAGACAGTTAACCTTAGGGTGGTCGCGTCTACATCGGTAGTATATCGATACTTTTGCTATTATAGAATAGCATTGCATTGAATTTACAACCTGGAGTAGGTTGTAAATTTTTGGAGTGGAAAATTAAGCTGAGCACCTACTGTGGAAGTATTACATACCGTTATTCGATTTAGTCTTGTTATTTCACTTTAATGGAGTTAAATATATTTTATTCATCTAAGTAATGGACAGATATGTAGTTGTTAATTTTGTTGGTCTATGCAAAATTTGACTTTGCGATTTTTAAACGAACACATTCATGAAATTGAGATATTTCAATTACAAAAGAATTTCCTCTAAGAGGTTGAGAGGAAATTCTTTTGTATTTAATTGTTCTAAAACAATTATTGTTATATTTTGTTTTTGTCAAGAAATTTTTGAGAGAGTAGGTACCTATATTGTTGGAGAACCAAATTCCTCAATATATAATAAACATTTGTTTGTTTTCTTTGTTCTTACACAAAGCATCATTAACCTCATTATGATTGAAAAAAAAAACATTAACCTGCAGCCCCATTTGAAATAACCCCAAAACAATTATAGAATACGTCACGATTCCGTAATATTTTATTCAAATTATTCAACGTTAACCACGTCGAATAATTATCAGATTAAACAGGCCCCCGTAAAGATACGGCCACGTTGATATAAAAAAATATAACAAAAAAACGACAATATTTACTAGACTCCAAACAACGAACCTTTGAGTATTTTTATGAAGCATTAAGTAGACAAACAAAAATTTTTAAACTTTTTTATTAAAAATGTTTGGCATTTAGTAGCTGTTAGCTTAGTTTTACCGTTTTTCATTTACGTTATTTTTAGGCCAGTTATATTAATTTGTGTTAAAACTGTTTTTATTTCAATCTGATCGACATATTATATGTATACACTACTTATAATTTTTTATTTGCATTGGTGAATCCGTCCACTTAATAAAATCATCTCATTATTATGGAATGGATTCTCACATGTAAATATAAAAAACAATAATAAATTACCAAATATAGGTAATCTATTAATAAGACAAAAACATTGCATATAACAAAACTTTCATAAAAAAATAGTTAAGTATATGAATATAGAACCTTAAAATTTTATAAATAATACAGAGGGTGCCAAACTACATCTTGAAGCAAATTTTATGCCCCATTTAGTACTAAAACTTAATCTATCTATTCGTATTCTTCAACACGTAATTGCTTCAATCGAACCACAGAACATTAAAAGCTGTTAATCTCAACGGGATCGGCAAAGCCAATCAATACATACATAGATATGAACTTCTTGTGGCACCTTGGCACACAGGCACTCGGCACGCTGCCAACTAATTAGTCATGTAAATGGAAACTACACAACGCACTGTTTGGCGACATTGGCATCTGGATCTAAGGACGCGGAAGGTGCAGGATTCTGTGGAATACGTAAATACCTATTGGTCCTTCGTTCCGGATTATTGTGAGACCTTGAGGACCAAAGGTATGATAATTAATTTTAATATTTTTTTCTCGAAGCATTTTTTGGGCAAACTACACATGGGCTAACCGAGATAATGTTACACCTAACGTTGGATAGGGTGTGCTTATCCCACTTTTTTTTTTCTTTAGTTCGACTGTAATTTATTTTTGAATCAATAAAGTGTAGGTACAGACGCCAGCAGGTCAAGCTATCCAAAACTGTCAAATTTTCCCAATTGAATATGCACCTTATTATTTTGTATTAAAGTTGAAAATTTATCAAAGAAATTTGACAGATTGTGGTAGCTTGATGTGCTGGCCTCTGTACACTAATTCTACAGTACAGTAAAGGAGTAAATATATTTCTTCGATCTAATAAGTACCTTCATATTTTTATCCTTATTATATCTTTCGGTTTTTTTTCTGATCTCTTTAAAATATATATTTGCCTGTTCCACGTTCTTTTATTCCCTGTTAAACTAAAATGTAGGGGCTGCAATCACTGACTGATCCCGACTTCATACAGCGGATTTCTGGTTGAGTAAGTACACACACATATTAAGTTACTTGTATTAGTTTTCCGAAGTTCGACACTGGGAAATGTTCATTGAAACTTCTTGGGAATTCCTGAATGGAAATTATTTGAATACTGAATTCGTATTTCAGCGGTTAGGGTATAATTTAGGGTATATTAAAACTTTCACGCCAAAAATAAGTTTTTCATAATAAGAAAGTAATTATAATTTCTTTTTTCTAGAATAATAATAAAGTTGTTTACTTAGTACGAACTCAAGAACAAACTAATAAAATATTAGCAGGGGTATAGGTACACAAAACTTCTCAATAATTCACCCCACGCAGAGAACTCTACAAGCTCTCAAAATGATAAAATTATTTCTTCACAAACTTTTGTTGGAGAAAATAAAATACATTTTTAACGAATCAAACGGATAATGAATTTGTCATTTGGACGCCCAACGGACACTTTAATTGGGCAAAACTTGAACAAAGTTTTTATTACGTCCCTCCTAATCAAAATTTTGCCACCCAAAGCCGAGTTTTATTAGCACGAATCTTCAGCTATTTTTAAAACTCGTGACTTTTTTTGCTCTGTGTTATAATATTAAAAACTTTGCCTTTGATTTAAACTTTGCACGTTAATAAAGGTGAAGTTCTTTTTTTAAAGTTGGCAGTCCAAACATGCCCAACGTAATCTCGAGCAGGTGTCAGACTTGAGTTTCGGACTCAGCTGCTTTCATTTCATCTGTAAAAGTCCTAGATAAGACTTTATATAAACTTTACAGTGACGTCACAATCTAGTCGTCTACAGAAGAAAAAAATTCAAAAACTGCGGAGCTCTCTTATCTTTCTTTATCTTTCGCAAATTGTTAAGTAAAACCGAGAGAGGCGGCTTTAAATGTTCAAAGGCTGACAAATTAACTGTCTTCAAAAATACACAATTTGGAGATAAGTTTGATAAACATTTCAACCAAAAAAAATAACATGACATAAAATACGATCACGCTTGTAGTCCCAGATGTTCAGGAGCATTGTAGTGCTGTATCAAAATCAAAATCAAAAATAGTTTTATGTTCATATAAACCGTATACAGGCACTTATT
This sequence comes from Acronicta alni, assembly GCA_964056405.1. Lineage (NCBI taxonomy): Eukaryota > Metazoa > Arthropoda > Insecta > Lepidoptera > Noctuidae > Acronicta > Acronicta alni. The sequence goes on along the minus strand of OZ043927.1, from coordinate 4,568,660 downwards.
AATATATAATATATTATGGTAATTATCTCAGATCATACTGTAACATACTCGAAACACACCCACACACACCCACACCACACACACCACACTCACTAATCACCACACACACCGTTCCTTAGTACATAAGTACAATTATGTGTTAACAGTGAATTAAGATTTATCCTTACCAAGGTACAGCAAGTTGTCAATAAACTGTAAGAGGAAGGCGCCTGTGTCTGTAACACAGTTTATACTAGCACGGACACAGACGTTCACTCTATCTCAAATAACGTATGTATAGTGCTGTACGTCATAAACGTTTACTATGTTTAATTGAGATGGAAAAGTAAATTGTATTTGGCTTTTTGATCATAATAAAATTTATTATTAAAGTCGAGTCTAGGTGCACGGTTCCAAACTAGTCGTTTCCTATGGAGAAGAACCAGCAAACTCCATGATTACTCTTTTAAATTATCGTTGTTTACAATGATGTTCGATACAATAATAATTATAAATTGGATACTTACATGAGAGAACAATTTGGGAATGTTGCAAAGATTACATATTTAAAATATACAGCTAGGCATAAAAGAAAGTTCTAAACGGTTCTCCCATTTATAAAGTGTAGTAACTATATGCAATTGCAAGCTACTGACAAAAAATTGTCACCAAGATATACGGAATTAGATGTAAATATCATGTCAATGACTATAGTTCCAGCCACAGTCCACACCTTGAGCTGATATTGAGAATTTAGTAGAATCCTATAAGCAACAACATCCTAATAACACTTTATATCTAACATGAGAGTCACTTTTATTTTGGTATACCTAATAGAGATTAGCGTTTGTCCACAATCTCACCTGATGGTGAGTGACGGTGTGGTCTAAGATGTAGGACGCTCAGCTAGAAGATACCTATTCACTCGTGACTTGAAGGTCCCTAAATTGTACATATCGGGAAATACAGACTTAGGTAGATGATTCCACTACTATTAATGAGGCAGATGTAATCGAAAAAATATTACTATTAGCTCGAATGCTCCCACTTCTGAGCAAAAGCCTCTGTACTCTTATTCCACTCATAATAGTTTAAGGCTACCATTTTGCTAGCTGCCAGCTTGCTCCGCCATTTCCGTCTGGGCCTCCTCCGTCGTCTTGCATCTTGTGGACTCTAGCTCATAATTCGTCCCACATGCAGTAGATGTGTCTGACAAATGTCTGTCCACTTTAGCTTAACGGCTTTCTGACAAACTACAGCGATGAATACTATAGGTAAAAATAAAATTATATTGTAGGTACACCTAACTTTTAACCCCTTAATAAAGTAATAAACAGAAAGCGGCGCAAAAACTCCCCGTTTTTGCGCCGCTTTTTCTTCTCAGAAAACACAGGGGTTGTGAAGGGCGCGCGTTTTGATAGATGTCTAAAATATAAAAATGACGTTCAAAAAGTACTGCCTAGAGGTCCATCATATTTTAATAATTATATGATTTTCACTTGTCCTTGTGTTTTGGAGCGAAAAATACTAAACATATAGGAACAGAAGCCAGCACATCAAGCTACCCGAATCTGTCAAATTTCTTTGATACGAAACTTTAATACGAAGTAATAAGGTTCATATTCAATTGGGATAATTTGACAGTTTTGGATAGCTTGACCTGCTGGCGTCTGTACCTAAGTGTGCCTAATGTTTAATATGTATCATAAATTATCAACAAAATATCATTAAATGTAGTTTTATTTTTATTCGTTTCAAATGTGCAAAAAATTAAAGTCCGTACAACCAAATTTTCTAGTTGAAAATTCAACTGCGCTAGGTAATGGAAAATACAAAAAAAGACATGTTTATTTTCCAACAGTTTCTGTTTCTGCACGGTGGTTAAACGGTTTTGAACAGAGAAACCCGTTTTGAGACTTTGACAGGAACATTGTACAGTTACAAAATGTTTTCGTTCGGCAATACCGAAACGCGTACGTATTTTTTTTTATATTTTAGTTTCCTGATAAAATGGATATTTATGGATAAAACCTTAAAATCTGTAACTATTTTTATTTAGTTGACAGTTGTTTGCACGTGTATCGGTTTTGTGAAGTTTATGTAACAGTGCTTAGGTTCACCGTTATAAATGTTTAAATTATAATTAAATAATATCAACGTAATGAGGATAATGAATATACCGTCATAATCAAATGAATAAAAAAAAATTGCCCGGAAAATGGGTTGCGGTGGTCTGATGGTAGTCGCTTCGTGTAAAATACTGATATTCAGACGCATCTGGTTAAACTGGAAGCCGAACCCGAAATAATTTGAAAAAGGTAAGGAGAATGATTATTCTATTTAATGAAATAAACACTTATTGATATACATCATCAACCCATACATTGTCACACTGCTGGGCACGGAACTCCTCTCACAGAATGAGGGGGCTTAGGCTATAGTCCACCACGCTGGCTTAATGGTTGGCAGACTTCACACACCGTCGAGAAAATTTATAAGGCATGCAGGTTTCCTTACGATGTTTTCCTTTACCGTTTAAGCGAGTGATAATTAATTATTAATACGCACATGAATTCGAAAAGTCAGAGGTGCGTGCTCTGGGTTCGAACTTGAGACCTTCGACTTGGCAGTTCAATGGTCATAACACTAGGCTCTCACTGCTTTTGTATGTATGAATAAAAATGAATGTAATGTATGAAAAAAAAAGTGAAACAATACTCACTCATTTGAAATTTGAAATCTTAACAATGAATTTAGGGAAATTCCTAAGAGATTGAGCCTAACAATATAGCTCGATAAGACACACACAAGTACAGAACAATAATATGTACGTATACATATAGATTCTCATTTACACTGTCTTGAGACCCAACGTACGTTATACATCAATCTATTAATAACAGTAGATGTCCCTGAGGTAGTAAGGCATACATTAATTTAGTTTTGATTACAAATTGATAGGTAGGTGACGTTTCATAGGGACACATAACCTAAAGTCGAAGATGTCGGCACGAAATTGAGTGTTACATACATTACGTAATATAACATACCATCACGTCTGTATTCCCCGACGGGTTAGATAGAGGTGTAGAGTGTAGGTGGTCCCGTATGGTATATCTTATGTCTAGTACGCAAAACTCTGCTTAGTTTGGAACTACATGATCCTTTGTAAAAATGTCCAAAAATTATTCATTATTAATTTACTTCTGCCCGTGACTTCGACCGCGTGGAAAAGTTACTTTTAATTATCGTTGTAATTTGGCTAATTAACTCAAAATATTTATAAATTGTAGCCTATTATGTTATGTCTGACGTATAAATAATAATACTGTAAAGTTTCATTAAAATCCGTTCAGTAGTTTTAGCGTTTAAGAGTAACAAACATTCATCCATTCATCAAATCACACAAATTTTCACGTTTATAATAATTTATAGTAGGATAGGTTTAGCGACCTGCTCCAGATTCACAAGGGTGCAATATACCAATAACACGAATGTATTATACATACACTAGCTGCCCCCGCAAACGTTGTTTTGCCATAAAAAAAAATTTAGGGGTATGAAAAATAAATGTTGGCCTATTCTCAGACCTCCCCGATAAGCACAAAAAATTTCATCAAAATCGGTCAAGCCGTTTCGGAGGAGTATGGCAACGAAAACTGTGACACGAGAATTTTATATATTAGAATAATATAAATCCTCCAGAAGGAATATTGTTGAAAGTCGTAAATGATAGCGAAAACCGTGTGTAGTAGTGTTGTGCGAAACTCAAAAATCTAGGCCACTATTTCCAATTCGATCCGTGAAATTGCTGGACATACCAGGTTTGTCAATTTGCACTAGACTGCTGCGGCAACGGAACCGTTCTATAATAGAACTCGGAAAAGAACCGCTTCAAATGCTATACTAGTAGTATTTTCTAAAAAAAATACAGTCCAGTGTCGTTTCAAATGGTCGAGACTAGTGTGGGGAATAGATGATACTTGTGTATCGATAAAATTAAAATTTTCAATGTTTTTCTTTATATTTGAAAGTATATTATAAATTCAATTATTGCATAAACTTTGCAATGACAGGAGGATTTTATAAAATTAAAATTCATACAACCAAGGTTGGCTTAAACCAACTATTGTGATTGTTACAATTATTTGAATAACAAAAGCCATTCAAATACCGAAGGCTAACACAATTTTTTCACAATTCTGATTTATATATCGAGGAAATTAGATTTGCTTAATAAATTAGGTTTCCAAATCATTGGTTTGCTAAATCCATTATCGTAATGGAGTTATTAGTGTTGGGAAAGGTGTGAAATAATTGGATAGCCAACATAGAAAATGGGTCTAACGAAATACCATGCTCAGCCTTACCTGTTATTTTTTAAATTCATTATCTAATTAAAGAGATCGTGACCCTCTGGAGGGTCTAAAAATTTTTCTTCTATTGTGTGTTAATTGATCCTTGATAGCTTAAACGTCTTAAGTGTGTTAACCAACCAAACCAAAAAAATACAGAAAAATATTTAGTATGACCAATTAATTAATTATCTTAAATAAACATTTCAATGAGCTGCAGTGATCTAGTGGCGACGTGTGAGGTCCTGAGTTCGATTCTCAGGTTAAACGTTAACGTGTTATTTGGATGGCTTGCAGTTGTGTTTTATCTACTACGTTTTTCTTCTCAGTAGCTCGAAGTTTGGATTTATGTTTAGATGTTGCCAATAGCAATAGATCTCTGATCTCATACATCTCTCTCATGACGGCTGATAGAGATGTATGGGAGAAAAGGACATACTGCGCCGAACCCATTTAAATTGCGATAAGGACAAGAGAATGATGGCGATTATGACAGCCAATAGGCTCGTCCCTTATACATGTAACTTAAAAACATACCTGCCAGCTATAGGTGTACGGTCGACAAAAGAGTTGAGTATACAGGCAGCTAATTAACATCTGTGTTTTGTTAAAGATTGTGTAATAATGTATCACGCAATATGTGTCAAAACGCAGGTAGGTATTATAAGCTGCTGTAGCAGCTTATAATACCTACCTGCGTTTTGACCTGCGTTTTTACCTGCGTTTTGACCCGTCAAAGGGTTTGATGTGTACATCAAACCCTTTGACGGGTAATTATTTAAATCACAATCTGTGTAAAGATGCAGATTTCGTTCGCTACCTGTACACCAATCTCTTTTGTTGACTGTACATGGTATTTTTTCCATAATCTGAACTTGAACTTTTAACAAGTAACTAAACTCCTGTTAAAATAACAAGTTTAATTCTTAGTAACAAACACAAACATTTGCTACAAACTACGTATGTTTTTCATACTTTTGTAATGTTAAAAGTTTTCTTGTTACGCGTCGGTGTATATACGCTTCGCGAACGTAGTGTTCATACCTACAGGTCTCGTAATAAAAACTGTTCACAAAGTTTTAACAGTGTGTTCAGTAATGTGTCAGATAATTACAGTCTATAACATAGGGCTCTAAGGATAAACATTTTAGAGAAATAAAAATTCTATCTCAGGCAGGTTTTGACCTGCGTCCCTTCGGTAAGGTACCCCGGACGCTTTAGCCAACTGAGAAAGCGAGACCACTGATTGTGATGTTGAATTTCTCTTCCTCATTCTTATTATATCTTATTTTGTATTTTTTTTTATTATATTTGACATTAAAGTATGCTAAATATTTTTTTATTTTTTTATTCCATAAAGGCGGTAAACGAGCATACGGCCCACCTAATAGTAAACAGTTACTGTAGCCTATACGCTTACAACACCAGGGGTATCACTTGTGCGTTGCCAACCTTGTAAAATGAAAGATAAATAGTTGGGTTGGCAGTATAAGGGTCAAAGTCCCTCCACTGCCTTTCCTCGCGGAGCAGTGACAACCTTGCTCACCGTAAGGAACACAACACAATCAAATCAAAGTTGTGTCAAATCAAATCAACAAATCAAAGTTGTTATTTCACTTGGCTTTTCAGCAAGGCGGAGGTACTTCCCCAGTCGGGCAAAATTAAAAATATTTTTAAGGATATGAATTTTTGAGAAATAAAAAATCGATATCAGTCAGAATTTAAACGTAGTAGAAATAGGATTTCATGTCAGCATAAGCTATGGAGAGAGATACGCTCGAAGTTTTTCTGAGGGGTAGAATTTGCTGCGAATTTATTCTTTAGCAAAGTAGCCGGCATAGCTCGGATAGCTAGGATTATTATTATACATACTGTCCGTGGCTTCATAAACAGGCCCTATCAGAATATCAGCGCTGCAGCTTGATTTGCTTTTTGCTGCAGCACAGTGCTGAGATAGGGACCTATTCTGACATCGCACAGGATAACATACTTCCTTAGTTTTAAGACTTATTAAAATGTTATGTTAAATTGTATTTTGTCCTGTTTTGTGCCTGTCAGAATAAATTTTCTTTCTTTCTTTCTTTCTTTCTATTACTCTGTAACATAAACTTGAATATATTAATGTGTATGTTGTACTTTTAAATAAATAAATAAAAGGATTAGCGGTAATGTCTCCCGGAGAACCGACAACCGGTAGAGCAAAACAGTTCTTGAGTGGAGACCGGGTGTAGGTATGCGTAATGTGGGATGCTCGCAGGCCAGGTGGAGTGACGACTTTCAGAAGGCAGCTGGCGAGGACTGGATTGAAAGAGCTGGAGATCAGACTCAGTGGCTTACACTAAAAGAGGCCTACGGCAGCAGTGGACAAGTAGCTGCTGCTGCTGTCCCAATAGGGGGCAAGCCTATAACTATTAACCGTGCAAAAATCCAAAACTCCGAGTTGCTGCTGACAATTTCACATAAAAATCCATTAAGAATTTGCTTGACGTAGGACTCAAAGCCAAACTCTAGCATAGCTGTCGCACTTAGGACCACTAGGCTAATCAGGCAGTAATACGTCGCCAATAATTATTCAATTTCACATAATATAATTCATCCAAAATGGCAGATTTATTAAAATTTATATTTACATCTAGCAACACAACATCAGGTCACGTACTACAGTTGCGTACACAAGTGCTGACAACAGTAACTGTGGAACGCTATAATATTGCATAACTTTCATGCGTTGCAAATAAAAGTCGTCACAACTTTGATGTGTTTGTTTGCGGCTGTTGCAATTTCTGTTTACGACTGTACTTATTATTTTTGTTGGGCCCAGCCAATGTTTAATCTGTATAAATTTATTGGGCCCAGTTCAAGTACTATTTTATTATGTCAAGATCGTCATTTGACTATGGAATTGTACATTTCTTTTATCAAATCTGACATTTCATATGTCATTCAGTGTCATTGAACAACCATTGCTATGGGCTCCTTATTTAAAGAGAATTTTTAAACATTTTGATCTATCTGTCTTTTACATAACATCGCCTAAAAAAACACAAAATAGTACTAAAGCTAACATTTTGGTACCTATTATAATAAGAATAATAAACAAAGTAAGAATTAAATTAAAACTAAACGAACGAGTAGCCAGAATAAATAAAATATTAACCCTTTTTAATTTACGTTTAAGTTATTCTAATTTTAGCTCAGACCCAAACCTTTGTGGCTCATTCTATGGGTTAACCTTCAGGCTGCTCTTGGGGTCCGTTTGGTAACAAAAGTCGCCTCGGGGACCGAGATGAGAATTTTACTCGGGAAATTTTAAGGCAAGGAAAATAGGATCATTTGGGAACGAATAATTTAGGTCATATATTGTGTTATTATGTAATTCACAAAAAAATACATTCGCTTTTTGGCTTGTTAATTCGAGTCGATAATCGAGAGAGAGTCGAGTTACCTATTTTTTTTATTATTTTAATATATTTTATATGAGTATTGTCGACCTCTTTGCAGAACGACCTTTTTTTTCAAACAAGTGAACTTTTTTATCTATATAATCAGCCTGAGTAGCCTAGTGATCGAAAGCGTCTACTACGCTAGACTGCTATGCTAAGTCATCGGTTAGATTCCCACCTCAAAAATTAGGTACTCTACGCAATTCTTGATTGAGGCCTGAGATTTGTGCCCGGTTAATGACAATAGGCTCACTCCTATTACATAGAACCTAAACATACTGGCACACGGTGGTACCTCTGCTTAGCCCTTCCAGGGACAGACGTAATGGTAAGCTATGAACATTTTCATTCACAAACTTTACAATTCCAGAGTTCCCTCGATAAAAATTATATTAATCGAATCATCCATTGATGGGAAAGAGATATAAACAAACCGTAGTATTATAAGTACTTTGTATTAACAAAAAGTATTTAAAAAGAAAACGCCTAACACAATGTATTTAAAAAACAAATACGTAAATTATAATGAACTAGCTGTTGCTTACGGTTTCATCCGCATCCCAAAGAGATTTTAAGATAAACGGTACCCTATATCCTTTTCAAAGGTCTAATCTATCTCTGTGCCAAATTTCATCAAAATCGGTTTAGCGGTTTAGGCGTTAAAGTGTAACAGATAGACAATCATACAAAGGTACTTTCCATATTAGGAACTAGGCGTGTGTTATATTATTTACTACATAAATCAAAACAAAGCTAATTCCTCTCTGTATCGAATTAGGCTTTAGCCAGTGAAATCCGTACTAACGATAATGCGCCTATAAACCAATATATGGCTTTTACCCTAGTAAAGGGGTTTGAGCACGACATTAATTCGATACAAACACCCTATTATCAGATAGCGTAGATTTTGGATAATTATTAATTATTGTTATCGTGAACTATATTAATAGATACTCTTTGATGTGAAATTGAATAATTATTGGCGACGTATTACTGCCTGATTAGCCTAGTGGTCCTAAGTGCGACAGCTATGCTAGAGTTTGGCTTTGAGTCCTACGTCAAGCAAATTCTTAATGGATTTTTATGTGAAATTGTCAGCAGCAACAAATTTAACTTTTACAAACAATTTTTGGCGAACTGAATCATTATGTTAGCTGTCATATTTCAAAACTTTGAAATCACTTAAAATTTTATGGAATTAATTTTGCCTATTTATTTGTTTCTCTGTTACCTTTTCGCGACTAAACTCCAAACAAATAACGATAAAATTTGGCATGGAAATATATTGCAAAATGAGACTATCTTTTGTCTCAAAAAGTTTTTTAGCATGCGAGCGAAATCGGAGGAAATATCTAGTTTAATACATCTTCCATGAAATTTATCATTTAGCATTTCAGAGATTCATGTCAATTTTTGCACCAATTTATTATTTTACCAGATTCGGCAGAGGTGTAATCTACACCCACATTTTGCGGGTATGTTTAGAACCCATGTAATAAGGGCCGAGCCTATTGCAATTATTAACTGCGCTAAATCAAACTGCAAGCTGCTACTGAGAAATTTATATAAAAACCCAATAACACTGCTCGACCTGGAAATTGAACCCAGGACATCTAGTGTATCAGTCGATTCCTTTATACCTATTCTAGATGAAATACGTACGAAATTTAAACTAGAACAAGCTCACTTCCAGTCCAGGTGTCACTTCCAGTTGATTTAAAATCTGCGTGTATTCAGGTCACAGTACTCCAGTACAGGTGAGTACAAAACTAGAACGCTGTGCTCAGTTATTAAGAGGCGAGTGCCATTGTTGGGTTGTTAACGGTTTTTTAGAATTCGTTCTCAATTACAATGCTTCCATTGTTATTGGATTGTTTCGAATATCGAAGGACCTTTTTTAATGTTGCAACACATTAGGATTTTTTTTTGGCAATAGCTTGCGTTTATAAACACAATTTTGAGATACAGGTCATCGACCTTCTTCTTCGTGTCGATGGTTCGAATTTTAAATACTGTTTGACAAATCTTTTCCATTTCCATGGCGTCGTCAATAGCAGCGTGGAGGTCGCATTGATTCGATTGCAGGTTTTTCGGACACAAAGGACAAGATCGAATCTGTTAAATACTAATATATCGAAAACTTGGACAGCGCTTCTAGTAGACCCATGAGAAACTCGGTTTTATACAAAAAAATTGACAGATTTTTAAAATATTATATAATGTATTTTATCGAGGTTCGAAATTCAACTTAAGCAACTGTATTCGTTGTCACATCAATTTAAAACAAACACATGTTTGGCGTAGCGTCTGACCGATCGGCTTCTGCGTAATATAATATAATTGTTCTGGGTCTGGGTATTTGTGTATAAATAAGCGCGCTTGGGGCCTTGGGTTCGATACCCAGGTCGAGCAGTGGTATTGGGATTTTCTATGAAATTTTCGGTAGCAGCTCGGAGTTCGGATTTGTGCCCGGTTAATGGCACTTAAAAATACCAGCGAACTATCTTTGTATATTGAGGAAAACAGGCGCGATGTTGTTTAAATGTTTGTGTATGTAAACGCACCTATGATACAGGCGAAAAAAAAATGCCACTAAGTAGTTTTCTTTCTATGTCCTTTTTTTGATGTGTCTTGACTGTGACAAATAATTTTTATTTCTTTCTTTCCTTCTATAGAAAATCTTTGTGTAGGGCAGTGCTTTTAAAAGTAAACAAAGTGTCTTCGTTTATTTACTGCCTGAGGTTCACCACAGTTGAACTAAAACAAGCTCTAAAGCTATCATTTCCAGTCGATTTAAAATCTACGTGAATTTAGGTCACAGTGTTCAGGTACAAGCGAGTACAAAATAAAAGCGCAACGTATTTAAATATACCATGGATATTTTGTTATGAATTATAGCACCATTTTTTTCAGGGTACCGTACGTATTTAAATATGGAACGAAAAACCTATCAACCCGTCAGTGGAGAATTTATAAACAACCAAGCACAAGCACCCATGCGCTTGTGCCCACTTGTGCGGGTCCAATTCCAGCCTGTAAAGTCGTGTTGGGTTTTTCTATCAAAGTATCAGTAACAGGTTGGAGTTTGAACTTATGCCCGGTTTATAGCTATAGGCTAATCACGCCTATTACAGGGAGCTAAACATCGGCGAATTGTGGATGCACATGAGTATTGCTACTAACCCTTACCTTTCCTAACCTTTCGAGGAATACAGGCGTGATTTTATGTAGTATAAAATTATAATTCATCCAAAAATTGCCGTCGTGAATCTTTTTCTCTCTTTAATCTCTTTTGAAATAAAATAGGTGCAAATCAGTAAAACTCTGCCCAACGCTTCCGGAATACAGGCACGATGGTATGTTATATTGTATTCCTAGGGATGTTCCTCATTAACAAGTTTATCCGGTTTAAAATTTACCGAATTTTTTTTTTTAAATTTAAATCGGTATTATTGTCATACCTTATAAGTACTAATTTTTAATTAAATTAAAGTTATTATTATTATTTTATTATAATATAATTATATTTAATTAAAGTCAGCACGGTGTGGAACCCTAAGTGCACAAATACGACGCGCACTTTACCATTTTTTTGTAAAACAAGTTGAATCGAAAGTTTTAGATAGCCTTTTAAAAATGATTTTTATGGCATTAAAGTAGCATTTTTGAAGCGTGACGTTTAGATATGAATACTATCTATTCTGAATTTATTAGCAATACCGTTGCAGTGATTGAAAGTCATAGTTTCTGTTTGAACTTTTTTAACATACTTTTTCGTTGGGTGTTCATTTAGGAATCAGTGAAGTGTTTTGGTGGCTCTCTTAATGTAAAAATGACGTCCAAAAAGTACTACGTAGTAGCCTATTTTCAGTAATTTATTTTGAATTTGCCTTAAATTAATGTTTTTCTAGCTGTTTTTATATTTAAAAATATACATAGGTTGGTATTATATAATTATTATACAAAACTGGAGACCTGAGACAGTTAACCGGAGACGTGGTAGACCTCGGAACCTGCAGGGGATGGCGACACGACATGGATGTCTTTTTTGAGAACTGGAGAGAAATAGCGCAACAAAGAAACCTATGGAAACAATGGATGGAGGTCTTTGCTCAGGAGTTTGAGAGACAACACAGGCTAAGTAAAAAAAATATTATGTAGAGCTTTCAATGAAATTAGGCATAAAGCAAGTTGTGTATTCCTCATTAACGTGTTTATTAACGGCATTAATGCATAGTTAACGGGATTATTTAATCCCGGGAAAATTTACAAAAATACAATTAACAGGCAGAAAGTACCTGACTGGAAAAAATATCCCTGGATCACTCAGAAAGATTGGTCATACCTGGGAATTAATACCACGACGTTGCGAGGTGGCCACTTTGACCACTACACACCAAACGTGCAGTCTTTAATAATGGAATATAATAAACCGCGCATCAAAAATACTGATTGAGCAGCAAAATACAGATATCGGTTAGGTTAGGTTAGAACTGTGACCACACATCGCACGAGCCGAGCGAGCGAAGTGAGCGGTGCCGCGGTAGCGGCCGGCGAGTGCCAGAACCAAATCAGAATGATACCGAATCTGAAAACCGAGAAAATGTATATAATAACAATACTTTGAGGTGACTATTTTGCTGTGCAATAAGTATTTTTGCTTAGGATTGGGAATTATTTTGTTATACAAAACAACATTTTTTGATTTGCAGTTAAATACTAGCCTTTAATAATTGTGATATAAAACGCAATCCTGGTTTACATAAATTGCTATTTATCGACCGTATACGCAGCGATGTGTTAAACATTTGGTCTGCTACGCAGCACTCAATTAACCCGTTAAATGCGAATGACATATTCATATTACTTATTTGGGTTTTGGTCGCTGTTTAATTAATTTTATATTAATGAATAGAAGATTAAACAGATGATGTAGAAGGACGAGGTGTTGCCCCTCTAACCAAAGGTAAGATCCTCCGACCAGGCGGGTGTTTTTCCTGGCGGACCACGCCCCGAGGGTCGATGTCGGGCGTTTGTGGCATATGCAAGTTGCGTACAGATGAAATAAATTAATATTAAACATATACAAAACATTGCATTAAACTGTTTTATACGGAAAATCCGAAAAAAACAGTTTTATTTCAATGTATAATATTCGCGTAGGTAAGTGTAAAAAAATCAACATTACAAATCATCAGAAATCGTTTAAGATTTCATTATGAAGATCATTATTGTTACGAGCTGGGGTTCGGGATAAATTAAATGACACCAATTTAACCGATAAACAATCAAAACTTTAATTGCTCACACGAACACAAAACACAAATCACCAGTATGTCGCTATACTAGTTCACTTCACAATTCACTATCGCACTGTAGTCACTTCGTAATTCGCTTCGATCTTCACTTGTCCGTGTCCACAATTGAACTGCCTTGTCGGCCCCTTAGGACCGCTATTTATATGGCTCAGAAAGTTCCAGAATCGAATAATCCCGAAAATGCTACAAAAAATACGAGTAGGTACTCGCGCGCCTATTGTTTCGCGGTCGTTGACCTCAGCCTATTGTGTCGCGAGCCGCGTGACCTTGAGGTATTGTTATAGGCACTTATAGATATAAGTACCTACCTATACCTACGCGAGTGTCGAGATTAAACTTCCATGCGTTTCCAGAACCTTCGTGAGCCATCTCAGTCGTTCTATTACGTGTCCGGCGTAACACTGCCCCCTCCTAAGACATGCTCGTCCCGAGCATTATTAGATCCGTGATATCGTGCCAGGCGATCCACATGAACGATCTTCGCAGCACCTCTTTGTCCCTTTTGTATTCGGTAGGTGACATCGTTGATCTTAGTCACGACTCGATAGGGACCGTCCCATTTTGGCTGTAACTTAGGTGACTTTCCTTTGCTGCGCACCGGGTTATGTAGCCACACTAGCGAACCTTCGTCAAAGCCTTTATTGTTCATCTTGCGGTCGTAGCGGGTCTTCGTTCTCTCGGACGTTTGTTTGCCTGATTCCCTGACATGCTCATATATGTCATTCATTCTAGTCCGTAAGTCGTTCGCATAATCAGTAACACAGCGGGGAGTGCCAGGGGGGATACCAGTGATGAGATCTGCAGGCAACCGTAGTTCTCTTCCAAAATTCGCGAAGGCTGGCGTTACCGTCGTACTTTCGTGAACTGCACTCCGATATGACAAAAGGAACGGCTGGATGTGCTTGTCCCAGTCTCTCTGCCTGTTCCCCACAACTTTCGCCAAATATCTCTCTAACGTCTGATTGAACCGTTCAACCATTCCATCAGACTGTGGGTGGTACGAGGTGGTTCTAGTTTTATGAGTACCCATGACTCGACACGTCTCCTGGAATATTTGAGCTTCAAAATTCCTTCCTTGATCACTGTGAATTTCTAAAGGTACTCCAAATCGACAGAAGACCTCATGGACCAACTTATCGGCAACCGTCGAAGCTTCTTGGTTCGGGATTGCGAACACTTCCGGCCATTTTGTGAAGTAATCCATCACAACCATAAAATACTTGTGCCCACTTTCACTTTCCGGGAATGGTCCCGCAACGTCTAGAGCTATTCGTTCCCAGGGTGCACCAACGTTGTAGACCTTTAATGCACCTCTGCTGCGTGTGTGAGGCCCTTTGACCGCTGCACAACTCGTGCATTTACGACACCAGTCTTCAACGTCGTTTCGACAGTGGATCCAGTAGAAGCGCTCTCGAATCTTTAACAAAGTTCTTTTTACTCCTAGATGACCTCCTGAACATCCATCATGATAAAGTTGTAGTATATCTGGGACCTTAGCTTTGGGGACTACTATCTGCAGATGGCTCTTGTCCCCTTTAGCGTTTTCCCATTTACGGCACAAGACACCATTCTGTAACAACAGACTGTCCCACTGCGCCCAATAACTCTTTGTAACTGTGCTCAATGCTGCAACGTCACTCCATGTCGGTTTAGAGGCACCAGCTTTCATCCACTCGAGGATTGGCTTGACATCTGTGTCATTTTCTTGAGCCTGCTGTAAAGTTCCCTTCCACTCGTCACTAAGGTCTGTTTTCAGCATCCTTACCGGAACTGCTTCCTTAGTCTCCTGCCTGACACAGTGCTTGCAAGTTTCCGGACAAGGTCTTCTTGACAACGCATCTGCGTTACCGTGAGATCTGCCACTACGGTGTTCAATTATGAAATCGAACTCCTGCAGAAGCTCAATCCACCTTGCTACCTGTCCTTCCGGGTTTTTAAACTGTAATAGCCACTTCAGTGCAGCATGATCCGTTCGCAAGTGGAACTTCCGCCCCAATAAATATTTGCTGAAGTGCTGTAGTGTCTTAACTATGGCCAGCAATTCCCTCCTCGTGACGCAATAGTTCCTTTCAGGCTTTGACAGTGATTTACTGAAGTAACCTATCACAACCTCCTGATCTCCTTTTCGTTGTGACAAAACACCGCCAATACCAGTATTACTTGCGTCTGTGTCCACTATGAATTCATTTTCATTGTCAGGGTAGCCCAAAATAGGTGTATTGCACAGACGTTTCTTCAACTCTTGGAAAGCACTTTCGCAACTCGTGTCCCAGCAAAACTGTGACTTTTCCTCCGTCAGTTTGTGTAGAGGCTTCGCTACATCCGAAAAGTTCTTCACAAACCGTCGATAGTAGGAGCACAAGCCCAAGAATGCTCTGACTTGCGTCTTATCTTTTGGAACTGGCCAATCCTTAACAGCAACTATCTTCTCTGGATCGGTTTCAACACCTTTTTCTGAAACGACGTGTCCCAAAAAGCTTACTTGATGTTTAAAAAATGAGCACTTTTTCGGACTCAACTTTAGGTTGGCCCCTCGGATTTTTGAAAGGACTCGTTCCAGGTTTCGAAGGTGTTCATCAAACGAACGGCCCACTATGATGATGTCATCTAGAAAGACCAGGCAGGCGTCTCCAATTAGGCCAGTGAGCACTAGTTCCATAAGCCTCTCGAATGTGGCAGGAGCATTGCATAGTCCAAACGGCATGACTTTAAACTGCCACAGACCCTTTCCTGTAGAAAATGCTGTTTTCTCTTTATCTTTTGGGTCTATCTCCACTTGCCAGTAACCACTTTTTAGGTCTAACGTCGTAAACCATTTCATTCCTGTCAATGTATCCAGTGTGTCATCAATCCTTGGCAATGGATAGCTGTCCTTCTTCGTGACATCATTCAATCGTCGATAGTCTACGCAGAAGCGCATACTACCGTCTTTCTTTTTAACCAGCACCACAGGAGAGCACCATGGACTAGATGAAGGCTCTATTACACCATCCTTCACCATTCCCTCAATCATGGTCTCCACGTCTTTTTCTCTTGCAACTGGCAGCCTTCTGGGTCTTTGACGAATTGGTGGCTCATTTCCAGTATTTATCTTGTGCTGAACCAGACCAGTCTTTCCTATGTCAGCATCATTTGATGAGAAAATATCAGCGTATTGAAGCAACAACTTTTTAGCCTTGTTCTTTTCTTCTTCAGACAGATAATTTTGACAATCTTTCAGGAGCGTCGCAACGTTAAACTTAACGTTTTGTACCTTATTACCAGCACGTTGATCTTGGCACCGTCGCATCCAGACTACTTCTTCACAAGTACCCATCAATGTGCCCTTCTTGATAACTTGCTCCTTATCGCTTGGATTCAATATGCGTACTGCTGATACATTGGTAGCCTTCACCAACGTTCGTGCCATCTTCCATGAAAAGTCATCGTCCAACCTTTCTATGAGGACACATCGATTTTTCTGTCCAGCATTTTGTGGAAGAGTGACTGGGACGATTGTTTCCGACTTAGGGGGAAGAACAATCTTCCTTAAGCAGAACACATTCCCAGTAGATGCACCTTCCATAAAGATTTCTTCTGAACCACACTTCAATACTCCTTGGTTAACATCGATCTCACAAAAATGCTTTCGCATAAAGTCTAGTCCCAGAATGCAGTCATCTACTATATCGGCTACGATGACATTATGCCGATATATTCTGTTACCAAGTTTTAATTCCACCTCCTTCTCGCCTCGGACGGCTATGTGCTGACCAGTAGCTGTTACTAGTTGTATATGATCACGGTCACCGGTGTAATCCCCAAGAACCCGACGTGCTAACTGAAAATTCACGACCGTGCGAGAAGCTCCAGTATCTAGTGTCAGCTTACATGGTGTTCTGTTGACTTCGCCTTTGATGATCAGGCTGTTTCCATCATGGGCTTGTGAGATCGAAATCCTTGGGGCTCCTTTCACACCAGCCAGCACCCGCCCCGCAGTCCTGGCTTTTACTCGTTTCCCTGTTGTTCCTCGGTGGTGGAACTAACCGCCTTTACTTTCACGCTTTGCCCTTTTTCTCGCCACGAAGTTCCTTTGGGGCAATTTGCTCGCAGGTGACCCTTCTCACCACAAATGTAGCATCGAGGTGATCCTACACCTTCCCTTCGACCCTCGTTACGCTTTGGACAACCCACCTGATAGTGACCTTTTTCCCCGCAGAGGTGACATGTTGGCAACATGAGTTCTCGAACTCTATGTGCTCGATGGTCCTGTCTAACTGCCTCCACTTCTAAGGCATGGGCCAAGGCATCTTTAAGGGTTTTGTGGTGTCCAAGATTCACAGCAGCTCTGACTTCTAGGTCACGAATCCCATCGACGAACGCCTGGACCAGATTTCCGTCGATATATGCAGGTGTCGACTGGTTGGCTTTCCGGACCAGCTTTTCAATTTCCACAGCCCACTGCTGTAGTGACTCGGTGCTACGCTGTACGCGGTCCTTCAACTGGGCACGGAACACGTATTCCAGGTGTGCGTCGCCGTATCTAGAGTCCAACGCCTCAAGCAGCTGATCGTAGGTCCTGTCGTTGCCGAGGGCCTCCAGTACCGTTAAAGCCTGATCGCGGAGACATAAGGTGAGTGCCGTCATGGCCTGACTTTTGTCCCATCCATTCGACTTCATGACGGCTTCAAACTGTATTTTGTAAGCGGACCAAGAGGAGGTCCCGTCAAATGGCGGCACTTTGAATCCACGAAGTGAAGGCATCGTGGAACCACCAACCACAGGAGCCACAATTCCGTTTCCTGCCTTGAGATCACCTAAAGTCTTCTTTATATCAGATATTTCCACTTTGTTTTCGTTGTCGGAAATCCAACAGTCGTGTTGCTTAACTTGCTCTTTAACATCCTTGAGCTCTTTGCCAAATGTCGCTTGAACATCCTTTAAAAAGTGCATTTGGTCGTCTTTACCACGCTGTAATTGCTCCTGCAATTGACGCGTCTGCTCCTCCTGCTTACGGGCCTGCTCCTCCTTGTCTTTTTGCAGCTGCTCCCGCAGTAGGCGGGCCTGCTCCTCCTTGTCTTTTTGTAGCTGCTCCCGCAGTAGGCGGGCCTGCTCCTCTTGCTTACGGGCCTGCTCCTCCTGCTTACGGGCCTGCTCCTCCTTGTCTTTTTGCAACTGCTCCCGCAGTAGGCGGGCCTGCTCCTCTTGCCGGTGGGCCTGCTCCTCTTGCCGGCGGGCCTGTTCCTCCTGCTTGCGGGTTTGCTCCTGCATCAGCGCCATCAAAGCTGACAAGTCAACGGCAGGCGCTGGAAGGGCTCCAGATGGACCAGCGACTGGATCTAACGTCGGCTGCCGAGGGCCCGAGGGTTGTGACGGAGAATCTCCAAACCGTCTCTGGTCCATCTCTTGCTGCCGCTGACTCCTGGTACGAATACCGTCCGTGTCTTCCTTCGGTAGAACTGGCATAATTTATCCCACTACTTCTGACACCAATTGTTACGAGCTGGGGTTCGGGATAAATTAAATGACACCAATTTAACCGATAAACAATCAAAACTTTAATTGCTCACACGAACACAAAACACAAATCACCAGTATGTCGCTATACTAGTTCACTTCACAATTCACTATCGCACTGTAGTCACTTCGTAATTCGCTTCGATCTTCACTTGTCCGTGTCCACAATTGAACTGCCTTGTCGGCCCCTTAGGACCGCTATTTATATGGCTCAGAAAGTTCCAGAATCGAATAATCCCGAAAATGCTACAAAAAATACGAGTAGGTACTCGCGCGCCTATTGTTTCGCGGTCGTTGACCTCAGCCTATTGTGTCGCGAGCCGCGTGACCTTGAGGTATTGTTATAGGCACTTATAGATATAAGTACCTACCTATACCTACGCGAGTGTCGAGATTAAACTTCCATGCGTTTCCAGAACCTTCGTGAGCCATCTCAGTCGTTCTATTACGTGTCCGGCGTAACATTATTATGCTTTGGAAGCTTTATTCTAAAACATTTTTAATTGTACCTAATGTCTACATGCACTTCCATTTTTATCTTATGAAGTAAGAAAGACGATGTATTAGTGTTTTTTTTTAACTAAAAACCTTGATTCCAATATGAATTATCAGATGCTAAAAGAAGATAACTTTCATTATTACCTACCTACCATGTTGTACCTACTCATCAAATAAATGGTATGTTTTAGAATCCATGTAGGTATAATATTGGAATTGCTCCAAAATTACAACGACAACAGTTAAGTGCGTGTCTAATTAACCAATGAATGATTCATATTCAAATTTAGAATAAAATCTGTTTGTGACAGCCACCACCGTTCCAAGTTTGAAACTTTGGTAAGCCGTTACACTGACGGTTAGACACTTGGAATTCTGCATTGTTTTGTGAGTAGTGTCAATCCCAAGTCTTGTTCGTGATTTCCGACTGTAGTTTAATTAAGATCGGGTATCCATACGTCGATAAATTAAACGGTATCGATATAACCGCATTGGGCATCGAAGCTGCATTCGTTAATTGGATTCCAAAAAATGGATATTCCGTGTACAATTTATCGTCGTTTCACGCTTGTTGCACGAGTATGCAATGACATTTTGTATTGAAATAGTTATGACGCGTATGTGACATTCCTAAATATTTAAATTAATTTGGAAATATTAAGCTGTCATCTATAAAACTGTCAGAGCGGAAATATTTATCAGCTCATCAGGGTTTCCCAAATAATGAATTTGCTTACAAAAATAAATAAGTCAAAAAATTTTACACAGCACGTGGAACAAATGAAGGAAAGGGTGGGGTTCGAGACGTATCAAGAGGTGAAACGAAAAGCAAAAGCAGAGCTTTTAAATTGAAGAAGAATATTTAGTCCCTAAGTAAACAGAGCTTATTACTATGAGTATACTAAACAATGGATAACTATACTACTGTCAATACATACGTATAATACATAAGAAACACGAAAACAAAAGCAGTGTGTTCATCACGTAAATATTTGTGTCCAGTGGGAATCGAAGTGACGACCTCGTGAACAGTAGTCCGGTACTCGAGCCACTTTACTACAGATGTCAAAATACATAAAGATAATTTATAATAGTGTTGGACAAAAGCTTTTTCCATCTGGAATCAAATTGTTCTGTCTAAGTTGCTTGGCTCTGTCATATTATATCAGCTTGAAAAAGAGAAAAAACAAAACAAACCAACATTTTTGTATGAAAATGTTCTCAATATCCCTTTCAAATCTCTTTGTTTCTAACCCTCGTTTAAATCGCATCAGTAATTAAACTGTGCTTCATTTAAGAGGAAAACGCAAATTTACCTACGATCAGAACGAAAAACATTTAAATTCATAAGAAACCGGCACAAGAGACCGGCTACCCAATTTTTTTGTAACTGCAGAGAAGGGTTATCACCCGTCATGTAGGGTGAACCGCCCACTTGATGGCTGTCGCTGATAAAATATTATATTTAGCATTATTTACTGACAACTGCGCACCCTTGTGAAATAAATAATTTAGTAGCTTGTTTACTTGTTAAAAAGTTAGTTTTATAGTCTCTATACTGGTTATTTTAAAGAAACACTTTCTTTGCTCGACGTGGGAATCGAACTCAAATATCTGAGTCAGCAATCACGCTGACGATCACCAGACTAAAGAGGTATGGCAGGTATTAAGGGTTTATAATGACCTAATTTTTTAACAGCACTTCACAACATGGCGGATTCTATTATCAAATAATTATGCTCATCTAATATAATCCAGCGCTAGGATTGGATTAAAATTACTGACTATATTAATCTGTCAGTGGATACGCTCTCGCTGCAGTGAGCGTTCTAATTTCGAACGATTGATGCTTATTCTGCTAAATACATAATTATAATGAAGTGTTTTTCAAAGTTCTTGAATAGGCGACCCCTATAGCGTGGCCGACACCTAGGTTCATGACTATGTCCTGGAAATGTTGAAAAAAAAATTAAAATTGTCCTGACACCACCACATCTCTCCCCACTAAATGCTCTAATTAGTTATATTACTTAATTAGCACTTACAAGTTTATTATAAATCTTTATGTTAATCTAGTTTTCATTGATTATTATCTAAGTAACACCAAGTACTGTAACTCTGTTTTTCAGAAATAAAGTATTTTTGTACAAACTTCGAGTTTCAAACAATTATCGTGACCACCGAGAAACACTCGATGCACACACTGGTCTCGAGTTTCCATATTGGGTGGTCAGAAATGCATAAACTATGAACTTACGAGATTATTAAAGCGTCTTTATTTACCGTTTAAGTAAGTCAATTAGGTCAGTGAACTAGTTTACCGTAAATAGTTCTATTAGTTTTACTCGGTCATCAAACCGAACAGGATAACAGTTCGTCGTTTGGTGCCGCAATAATAGTACGAATGTCATTAAACAAACATACGGTGCTTACAATAATACGGTGACATATACAGAAGCATTAATACCCTAGTGATATGACCATTGTACCTACTGCCAAATCAAAGGTTTCGAATTTGAATCTAAAGCACACATCTCTGACTTTTCGAATTCATATGTGAATTAATATTTAATTATCACTCGCTTAAAACGGTGAAGGAACACATCATGCCCCATGCATCCCCAGGCAGCCCGTATGCTTTAGAGATTTTTCTCGACGGTGTGTGAAGTCTGCCAACCCGCAATTGGCCAGCGTGGCGGCCTATAGCCTAATGGTGGCCTATAGCCTAATGGTGGCCTATAGCCTAATCCCTCTCAACCTGAGAGGAAATGCGTGCCCAATGAGACATTATTATGGGTTCATGGTGATACAAACCGAGCTCACCCTATAAAGCTGAATATTTCTGATTTACCCAAAACCATAATAATCCGCTTAGTGCTGAAGCTCAAAAAAGGAAATAAAAACAACGCATGGACCGTAACTTCCATTATTACCGGAGACGTGAAGTTTTTCTGCCTTGTGTGAGTCCGGCTTAACATCTGTTTTGGGGTTTCGCATTCGTATGTTCAAAAATGAACCATTTTGGAGCAACTCTGGTTCATATTTTTGTGTCTGTGCTAAAAAAAGAGTTACATACGTAGATTACAAATTTAGACACAATTCTGGCACCTATTCGAACTTATTTCAATTACAAATTTGATCGAAATGATAACTTGTTTTTTTTTTCACGATAGGCCTTCGCTTGATTATTTCGATTCACTCGAGATTTGTTCAGAGGCCAGCACATCAAGCTACCACAATCTGTCAAATTTCTTTGATTGAATTTCAACTTTAATACAAAGCGATAAGGTTCATATTCAATTGGGAAAATTTTACAGTTTTGTATAGCTTGAACTGCTGGCACCTGTACGCTTGTAAGTGCACTTGCAAGTTGCACTTGTAAGTGTTCAAAGGAACCGTGACACTCCGGGCGTAATTATTTTTCTATTGTTTCTGACCTGCTAATTGATACTTCACATAGTGTGATCGTCATAATTTTGTTTAGGTTCAGACATAAATTTATTTAGAATTAAAGTTATTTAGAAAAGGAAAAATTCGAACCTGCGTCTTCTGGTTAGGTACACCAGACGCTATGACCACTAAGCCACCGCGATTCCTACCCGTCATGTCGAATTTTTCTTTCACATACTGAATTTACGTATTTTATGGTGACGTCAGTAACACCTATTGAAAATCAAGTTTTTGCTTTTCAACCGACACAACTTACTTTACAGTTAGTTCAATGTCGAACGATGCCACCTTACCTTCTAACTATCTTTTTGTATATTTTTGGCATTTTTCATGCTAAGATTTTAAAGTTATTTAGAAAAGGAAAAATTCGACCGCGGGCAGGATTCGAACCTGCGTCTTCTGGTTAGGTACACCAGACGCTATGACCACTAAGCGGTGGCTTGGCCAAAAATATACAAAAAGATGTTCAGACATAAATGTTGCACTTATACCTACTTTTTACTCACCACGGAACCCTTAGCGTTAAGCCCAACTCACACTGGTCCGGGCTTAAACTAGGATTTAGTAGTAGCCGACTTACACTATTTACTTGATGATGGACCTTGATCTTCCATTTTATATAAGCATTGCAAGTTACTCGCCTTCTGACAAGTAATTTCTTCACGCTTATCAGGTTTTATGAAGAAAACATTGTTGTTTTGTGATTTTACTTTGTTATTTCTTTGTAAAAGTTTTCTGAACTAGTACCTATTTTGAAATAATTAATGTTATTGTAAGAATTATTATGAACTAGCTGTAGCCCGCGGTACACCCACATCAAAGGGTTTTTTTATTTAAAAGGTAGCCTAGTCCTTCTCCAAGCTCTAATCTATTTCTGAGCCAATTTTCATCAAATTCGGATCAGCTGTTTAGGCGTAAAAGCATAACAGACAGAAGACAGATAGAGGGTATAGTTGTAAAATTGAGTAGGTACGTACCAAAATTAATTCAGCTAGCAATTTGAATAAATGTTTTAATAGTTACCAGATTCTAAATTTAAAAAATGTACTTCCTTTGAGAATTTGCTAGTATTTAATGATTATAACAAGCACGTAACTGACGTAACTGATGTCTGTTTAATTTTAGAATCTCGTTAGAATAAACAGACTAAAAATATTCAAATTAATTAAAGTCGGCCAGCATTATTATGAATAGCAAAAAGGAAAAATGCTGCCTTCAAAAAATTTTGTAACAACCCTCAAAGGGGCGATACGACAAAACATTTTAAGTAAGTGCCTTGTAACCTGAGCTTTTTAGCCATTGTCCCAGCTATTACCAGTCATGATCAGTAATGTCATGTTTTATTACCAAGTATCTGTTCTGAGATGATGTTTATCACAAAAAAAGTTAATTTAGGGTTAGGTTACATGACATAACGTACAGCATACCATCACGCCTGTTATGGTACTGTGGTATTGTGATGAGTTGGTTCATGGTTCAGGAATCAATAAGGTAAAAAATCCACAATCTCGTCTGCATCCCCAAAAGAAGTGGAAAATAAAAGGACCAAGAGCTCCAATGTTAAAATTATGCTCCAATTTTAACAACATGTTGAAAACTTGTTCATTTAATAACAATATGTGGGAGAACAAACTTATAATTTCTTCGGGGTGTTTTGATGAGAGATGTTGAAAGTTATTTTACGTTATAAAATTAGCATCTATTGTTCCGCGTTCAAGTTTACGAAGGTACTTCTATATGACGTTGGTAATAAATATGAACGTTTAAGTTGATTTTCAAAGTGAAGTACATACTTCTTGGTAAGTCTGTAGAATAAGGCGGAGTTGGATTTGATTTTTAATCATCTTAATTCTTCTTCTTCTCAGTCGTTTCGCTCTTGGCAGAGCGGTCGTGGTCACGTTGAGGCGTCCACTTTAGTGTTAGAGGCGGACACAGCTCTCTTCACAATCTCCTGCCATCTCTCTCTGTTTGCAGACTGTCTGGTGCAGTCTGACACACGGTTTCCCAATGCGGATTTCACTTGATCAGTCCAGCGCATAGGTGATCTGCCACGTGATCTGGTTCCCTCTACTTTTCCTTGCACGACCAGCCGGCAGGCATAGCAGGCAATTAAAGAAATTGATCCGATTGTGCAATTCCCAATTAAAGCGAAGTTTAAAGTAGAGTGAAGATACCTGAGTCATTGAACATCAGTGAAAGCGCTATCGATTCAATGTAACCTTTTTTCAGCGAACCAAACATCGAATCTCCATTAAAAAAGTAGAATTGCCCGGAAACGGTCCTTTTCAAAAAAGGAATTTTATATGACAAATTGTTTATTAGCAGCTGTTTATTCCATTTAATAAATGAAACCCATTTGAATTCGTTTCCAATTTTGAATGACATTAATTAAGCAACAGAAAAAATAATGTAAACCAATCATATAAATACAGTGAATTGAACAACTCGATGACATCTGTAGCGTATAATTCGACTATCAGATTGCTGACCGTGAAGTCGTTGATTCGATTCCCATAGGATTAATTTTATTATGCTGTGATGAACATAAGTTTGTGTTTATCTGAGTGTCTTTTATGTATCATAAGTATTTATTTACAATAAAAATACAAATTTACAAAGCAAAGAAAAAAATAATCATCACATTTTTTTAATTTTATTAAACCAGACTGTAATTTGCAACTCAAACAAAAAATAAACTAGATTAAATATTTTCATTTAAAAATAAGTACCTATTGGAAATTCTAAACCTATGCAAATATAATATTATAATAATTATCCCAAACGAATAAATTTTGACTCCTCACTACTTTACAAAGATCAAATTATTTGGTTGATAGATGACGAGTAGGGATCGAAATTCAAAGCATATTATTATGTATTCATTAGAAAAAATATTTGAATAGTACACCTATTACGTTTACATTATGAAAATGAAATTGCGAAAATATAAACTCAGCATAACTTATAAAAATTAAGGTCATAAAGTTCAATCAAAATTAACTCAGATTTGAAAGTCAGATTGATTTTTTTTAACAATTTATATTCCTTTATTTATATGCGTTTTCTTTTTTTTATTTATTTTTTTAGTTTAGTTTTGACTGCTATGCTATAGATCCTGGATATTCCTTTATTTCTATGTGTTTTTTTTATTTTAGTTTCGACTGTTACGCTATAGGGCCTGGGTTCAATTCTCTCGTCTAGCAAATTGTTATGGATTTTTCCTATATTTGTGTTTGGTTAATGGCAATAAGCACGCCCCCTACTACATGGGCACTAAACCCATCAGCGGTGTTGGTGGACATTAGTACACCTCCCTTCCCCTTCCCCTTTGGGGAATATAGGCGTGAGTGTATGCATGTCTGTGTCTCTTTTTTAATATAACATAAATATGGGACTGCCTAAACGTAGGTCAAGTCCAAGGCTGTGTCAGAATATTTTTTCTTTCTTTCTTACCTTCCTTTCATTTTTTCTTTTTTATAATTAATTAAAATGGTGAAGGAAATCCATTACCAAACTAGACTTCGAACTGCTACTGAAAATTTGATAGAAACAATAACACTGATCATCATTGAAATCAAAACAAGGACCTTGCGTTCAGCAGTCTCACTAGCGACTACCAGACGAGTGAGGTAGTACCCGACTCCCATCGAATAAATAACCTCACTGAACTACCAACATTTTCTATTGTTCTATCCATCAGTTTCATTCAGTACAGAGTCACGAAACACAGGTACAACAAGGCCATTCTTAAGGCTGGTTCACATGATATACGCGGTATTTGCTGCCGCTGGGTAGTGAAACAATCAGTCTGTGGATAGGTAATATTCTTAAAACATCGAAGTTCCTCCGTGCCTTGGAGAGCTGTTGTTCCCTGGTTTGATACGACCACGTTTTTTTTTTGCGGAAAATGCCTGTGCGCATACGACACTGTCATCGGGAACACGGTGAGATTATGTAGGGCTCGCAACGTGTACTTTCGGGACCCTTCCAGCGGTAGCCCTGTACATGAGCTTCCTTCTCTTATGGTGTTTTACCACTGTCTATAGACACCGTGCAATATGGATGCCATGATCCCCAATCTACAAACCACGGGGCGGCATCAGCTGGGCTTGTCGCCTTCTGCCTCCCCGTCCGTTTATGTCGTATCGTTCATACGACCACCTAAGTTAAGATGTGAAGTGTTATAGATACTCAAAATAATATAAATCTATGTATATCTTGGTCTATTTAACAGTAGGTATGATAAAGTAACTTTATATATAAATAAGTTGCTAACAACAAGCCTCCACAGATAAATTAAGAAAAAATATAGATGTCGATCATGTTTAACAAAACAATATACCTCGATTTATCATTACTTGTGAATACATAAAAATAACTACTATATATATGCATTATATTTACGATATATATACATAAAGATCGATATAACTATACTAAGCAGTTTAAGTGCAGTTTAAGTCAGATGTAATAAAATCTATACTAGTGTAAAAAAACTGAAGAGCTTGTTTGTTTTTTTTTATTGTTTGGACGCGCTAATCTCTGGAACTACCTGTCAGAATTGCCAGGATTATCAGATTATTTTTGGTGTTTATAGCCCAATCCTTAAGGAAAGTCATAGGCTATTTAATACCAGGTTCTTAATCCTTTAGAATCAAACAAAAAAAAAGTAGAAAAGACGCTAATAAGGTGGGTGCTAGGCACAGCTTACATAAAATTGTTAATTTAGGTTTAAAACGAAGATCGTAAAAACATTTTCATTTAATGCAGGGTGTTCAAGGTTACCTGTGACCAGACCTTCGATTTAATTAAATAAAAGAATAAAAAATAATGTAGGTACCAGGTGTTTTTCGCTACCTCCAGCGGCAGCGAATGTAGCTTATATCTGAATAGGCCCTTACACCGCATTATAAAAAAATATCGAGCTTCCCCGATGGCATTTTTATTGCCCCGCAAAATAATGACGGTCGCCTTCACGGACTACCGTTTTCAGACCGGAATATATTTCAGTATGAACGTTTATAAAATGGAGAATTGTGAATAATGTTATATAGAGATTATCGGTAAAGGGTTGAAACTTGAAATATGGCGTTATGGAATAGGTATCTGAACGGATTTCTGCTACTTGAATAGAGTGGTTTTGGTAGTTGGTGTCTCGAACTACTGACAAAAATAGGTACCTATGTTATAGGTTGACCCTAGTCTATCTGATTCTGCCTCTCTCTATGTGTCATCACAACTCCTTAATGGATGAGCCAAATCAGAATGGATCTATGCTTGATAGAAATTGGTTAAGATCTCAGTCAATGTGTTGTGTTTTGTGTATGTGGGAATTTGGGTATTATGTATAAACGCATTACAAGTAAAATCAATAAAAGGTACTTCCTTAATTTATTGTCATCATCCACCCATATACTGTCAGTCATACGTCAAGCAGTGTGACGAGCCACTGCTTGTCACACTGCTTGCTATCACTATAGCCTACTGGTATTTGACATTTGACTGCCAAGTCGAAGATTGTGTCTAACTTTTTGAAACGATGATTGATTTGATCACTCGCTTAAACTGTGAAGGAAAATATGAGGTAACCTGCATGCCTGAGAGATTTTTTTGATGGCGTGTGAAGTCTGCCAACCCGCAGGCCAGTGTGGTGGACAATGATTTAATCCCTCTCATTCTGTGAAATTGTCAAAGTATATATAAATAAATATCTTTCGATCTTGTAGAGTCAGAAATCTTAAATGTACCTGAATCTCAGTCTAACTGCAATCTGGTCTAGACATCGGTTTAGGTAGATAAACGCTACGATACGATAACGGTATTATAAAATACTCGTCTTTTCTAGATACGTTTAGAATTACATTGTTTGATCTCACAAACTGAGCATTTTTCAAGAAAGAGGACAATACGAGAAGCTTTGAGACAGGTTGAGAAACAATACACTTTGTTGTAAGAAAATAAGGGGACACAGGATTGCAACACAGTAAATATGTACATAAAACATAGGTATTTGTTTTAAGTTTACTGTTTTTCTTTTTGAACTTCCCCAGGTACATTACCAGTGAATAATAATACATCACGAAAACTATGGAAATGTATGAATATACCTATACACGCTATTTATTAAATGTCAATCCCATAGATTTCCTGACGTGTTCACGTAGGGCACGTCAAGAAAACTATGAAAATGTGTAAGATCGAAATTAACACTCTTTGTGTTGTGTGTGTACGTGAATTTGTATGTATATACGTATGCACGCATGCGTGTGCATGTGAGTTTGCGTGTTGATAAGTGTGTGCATGTGCACGGGAATGTGCGTGTGCGATATGCATTATTATTATTATGTTTTTTTTATAAAAACAAGGATTTTCTCCTGTATCGTGGGTGCGTTTACAAACACAAACTTACACATACACAAACACCCAGACCCGGAACAACTACCTGTATGTAGATCAATCAAATATTTGCTCTATGTAGAGATCGAACCCACAACCCGTGGCGCAGAAGCCGTTCGCTCAGCCGCTACACCAAACTTGTCGTCTAATTTAATTTATTTGATTGTCAGTTTGTTATGTGTTACACCTTAATAACTTTCAATTCCATACATTGTTTTATCTTTCATAACGTATTCATGCTTTAAAAAGACCCAAGTGTCTTCCCCAGTCTACGAAGGTACGAAGGGGTCTCAATCATCAATAAACTTAAGACGACAAGCAAACTTTAACCTTGCAGTTCGATGTAACATCACAGTTTTTACTTAGCTACAAGCCCTATATAATGTTAAAACTGAATAAAAAATGTCTTACAACAAGACTTATAACAAATTTAAGTAGATTTATGTGTGATTTTTTTGCCTCAGTTCATTGAAAACTTACTGTTTTCTACTCGTTTAGTCTGTAATGTTTTATTCAAGGCGTGTAGCCTGCATGGCGGTGACGGCTCGCAGTCGGAAGACGGCTCTCATAGTAATATTTAATAGGGGGACGGACATGAGTACAATAAGATTTTATGTTTTTGTTGCCGGTTGAACAGTCCGTGCTTTGAGTGTTAGACTAGACTCATTTTTATATATTTTCGTATGGAATTGTCAAGAAAGAGGTTGGATGACACTATGTTATCTTTTAGTGTTTCTTTCTATGGTTATTATAATAATAATATAATATAATATTTTTGGGACATTTTACACAACACCATCTAGTCCCAAACTGAGCAGAGCTAGTACTATGGGTACTAGACAATGGATATAATACTTAAATACTTTTTTTTTTTCTAAATACATACTTATAATACATAAGAATCCTGCCCGCGGTCGAATTTTTCCCTTACTTAATAACTTGAAAATCTTAGCATGGAAAATGCCAAAAAATACAAAAAGATAGCGTAGATTAGTCAGTTTAGGGACCCTAAAAAAAACGGCACGAAGAAAATGCACTTGCTACCGGTTCATTTATTGCATGTAAAAGAGAGACCAGCATTCCATAGCCTTTATAAATAGGATTTCTGTGACTGTTATACCTATGTCTCATAATTATTTCAATGTTAGCAAGAACTTATGCGTCGTCGACATTGTTATGGCAAGAAATGTCTTATAATTTATAGTGGAGATTGCTTTGCGAATGTCGCGCGCATAATTATTGTGTTCTTGTCGTTTCCTTCAGTTCTGTAGTGCAGAGTCGTGTTGCTAATGCATTTGTCTTACAATTTAGCAAAATAAATAGAGACAAAGTATATAAAGCATCATACCATCACGCCTGTATTCCCCGAAGGGTTAGGCAGAGGTGTACTTATGTACACCCACATTTCGCCGGTATGTTTTTAGGTCCCATGTAATAGGGGTCGAACCAATTGCCATTAACCGGGCACAAATCCAGACTCCGAGCTGCTACTGAGAATTTCATAGAAAAACCCAATAACACTTTGCTCGACCTGGGGATCGAACCCAGGACCTCTAGCGTAGCAGTCACGCTTAGGATCACTAGACGAATGAGGCAGTCAATATAGTCTATAAGTATTTAAATATAGTTAGTATATAGCTACTATAAATATAGCAAACTTTTCAGATTTATTTAATGTTTTCATTTTAAGACTACCCTCGGTCTAATGGCTGTAAAAGATAAAAATGTGTACCTAATACTGTAAGCTCGCAGTTCACTGGAATTTTTTCGAGCTATAATATACATACCATCACGCTTGTATTTCCCGAAGGGTTAGGCAGAGGTGTATTGATGTAAACCCACAATTTACTAATAATGTTTTGGGTCCATGTAATAGGGGGCGAGCACGAGGTGAGCCTATTGCCATTAACCGGGCAGAAATCCAATATTGTCTTCAAACTCCGGCCACTACTGAGAATTTCATAGAAAAACCCAATAATATTTTGCTCGTCCTTGAATGTCCTGGGTTCGATCCAGAACCTTAAGCATAGCAGTCGCGATTATGACCACTAGGCTATTAAATGGGCACAAATTCATAGAAAAGGCTGTTATAAAAAAATCCTATAACTCGGAATGGAATCCAAAACCACGAAGGTATATCACCATTGGACAAAACATTTAGGTACTATCTATAAAAATCCTTTTGCCTTCGTTTTCAAGCTACGGTTGCAGATGTATTACGGGCTAGCTACATGCCAATTCCGCCCATAATTATGTGCAACCTACAATGTAGTTAGAAGGATAAATTTGTACATTTTGGCGGGATGGTTCAATTTACTTAATTACGTCATATAACCGCAACCACCGTCCGAATTTGTGTAACATTGCATATTGGTCCATTAAACAGCCCTAATGCAGTGGTACTGCGACCTCTGCGGTCTAGTGGTTCGAGTACCGGACTGCTGATCATAAAGTCGTGGGTTTGATTCCCACAAGACACAAATATTTATGTGACAAACATAAAGTGTTTGTCTTTGTCAGGGTGTTTCTTATAAATATTAGGTATATGTATTTATTTTCAAAAAAGTATATCTGATATAATGATTTCTGACATTTAAGCAAATATTATACGTTGAAATAAAACTACTTTTAACGGATTTTATCGCATTATATTAATATTATTAATCCCGACGTTTCGGACCCTTTACAGCGTCCATGGTCACGGGTAGAGTGACGGGTAGAATTCGCAAAAACCTAGGTGGTTTAGTAATATCGTGGTGGCTTAGTGGTCATAGCGTCTGGTGTACCTAACCAGAAGATGCATGATTGAATCCTGCCCGTAGTTGAATTATTCCTTCGCTAAAATAACTAATAATAAAAGCATGTTATGAAGGACGTAAGTGACTTTTTGCGAACTTAGATCGTTATCATCATTATCAATTTGATGTATTCTATCCAACATCAGGGCACGGGTCTTCTCACTGGCCGAGTATGGGTTGGAAGCTTCTGTATTAGATACAAAATTTAATTTATAAAGCAATCGAATTTTTCCTTCGCTAAACTATCTTTGAAATCTTAGCATGGAAAAAAAAATACAACTTCACCTGTAACTATTTATGAAAATCTTGGATGTTAAATTTGACCCACTTCTTGGTTTCCGATTGAGCTGAAGTTTTTCAAAATCGTCATCAAAATGACATCCAAACGTTTAGTTTGGATGACAATGTATGATTAGCTAAGTGATATCATTCAAAATCCAATATTGCAGACTCCCATAAAATCCTTAGTTCTTTTTTTAATACACTCCCATGTTATATAAATGAAAAATAAAATGACATCACTTTAAATTCAAAGCGTGTTTTTTAGTTTTTCTTTAACTTTAATATTTTTGTGAAACAAATCTTAAAACGGATAGACTGAGTCTATCCCTGACCATGGACCTTATGAAGGGTCCGAAAATTCACGATTAATAACATCAATATAACGCGACAATATAATATAATAAAATATCCGTAAAAAGTAGTTTTATTTCAATGTCTATATTCGCGTGTCAGAAATCAATGTGAAATATTTTATTTTGTTTGAACTCCAACTCCCTGAAACAATAATTAACTTGGTCGTTTTCTGGCCGACGAATCCAAAACAATGTACTTGGAGGAAACAGGGCGATCCGGACGGTTGGCGGAAGCGGTATCAATAATTTAGCGATAGACAAATTGGGTCTGGCGCGTGACGTTTACGCCTTCTACGAATTTGCTAACCAGGGATGGATTCAATTATGCGTAGTTATAGAATAAAATAGACTAAAGTAGGTAGAATTAAATATAACAGAATAGAATATAATTTATATATTCTCTAACCACAAATTACAATAGTCTGTTTACAAAGTATATCATATAATTATTGTAGTTTCATTTGTTGCTAAAAGTTGTATTCGATTTGAGAATGAAATTATTATACTTAAAAAAATATGTATCTGAATAGTGTACTATCAGAATGGTTGTCTTTTCAACTGAGTATTGTACATAAGTAGTACATAGGTTAGTACATGAGTAGTACATCGGTAAGAACATAGCAGTTCATAGGTAAGTACATGTGTTGTACATAGGTGAGTTCATAGGCAATACACAGGTAAGTACATAAGTAGTACATAAGTAGTTATGTACTACTTATTAGTACAACGGTAAGAACATGAGAAGTATATAGGTAAGTACATAAGCAATACATAGGCAAGTACATGATTAGTACATAGGTAAGTACATAAGTAGAACATAGGTAAGTACAAAGGTGAATTCATAAGCAGTACATAGCTAAGTAAATAAGTAATACATGGGTATCTACTTATGTGCTTACCTATATAATTACCTATGTACTACTTATGTAGTTACCTACGTACTGCTTATATACTTACCTATGCACTACTTATGTACTTACCTATGTACTGCTTATTTACTGCTTATGTAGTAACCTATGTACTACTTATGTTCTTACCTATGTACTACTTATGTACTAACCGAAGTACTAGCATAGTATAATTATGGACTATTGTACTTTTTACGCGCAAAAAAATGATGTTTTTCTTTATTATTAACTGCAATGCAATAAATTCATAAATAAACATCGAGCTTTTCAACTGATAAATCCAAAACGGATGGCTTTTCGAACAATAATTGTCAGAAGCGGTATCAATAACAAAACGATTGAAATGTGTCTGGCGTGTGACATCTGCTCATACTATGAATTTCTTAATAGGGAAGAACTGCATTTTGCAACGGTAAAAACAAAAAACAAAAACAAAACCAAAAAACATAAGAAACACTCAGATATAACACACAATCGCAAAAATATGTATGTGATTAACCTAACATAAATATTTGTATTCTGTAGAAATCGATTCCATGACCTCGTGGTCAGCAGTTTGACATTAGACATGTTCAAAATACGTCGTCGGTAAAGCAGGTAACTTAAAATGTATCCAAAGGTTATCGTTAACAACAAAAAACACGTCAAAATAAAATAAAAAAATCTGTCCAACTTAGTTTATCTGTAAACGTGAAAATATTTATAACTTCCGTAATAGCGAGGTTTATTTATCCGGAGCTGCGTGGACATTTTTATGGCAGACCTATTTTAACGATTTATTGTGGTTCAACGTGTACCTTTTGTGTAAATACATTTCAAAGTTTCTCAAAATCATAAATAAACTACAGCACTAACAAGAACTCAGTGTGGTTATTAGTTTTCAATACCCAGTTTAACAAGATGTGGCTAAATATTAGTATTTTACTAGAAGCGACTAGTATCAGACCTCCGTAGTCCAATTTGGGCAATTCTGGGCAATACTGATCCCCTGAGGATAGACTGGCTGTCAGGCTTTTTGGAATCCGGATTACCACTAACGATTGTCATAATTATGTGTTCGTATTACAACCAGGACTGACAGTTTTACGTGGTTCCCAAGGCACGGAGGGCTCTCAATGTGTTATGAAATATGTTAAGGATCCACAGACTAGCTGTGGTTAGCTTAACCTTACAGATTCATTGATCAGCGTTGGTATTACATAGCCAAAAGCATCGTTATAAAAAATAAAATATTTTGTAAATATGATAAGCCAGTACGTCCCTGGATGTAATCGCGTAGTTGATTCCCAAAACAAACTGCTTGTTACTCCCTACCCTGGTTGTTAAAGGATTTTATAGCGAAATCTGAATAAACCATGACAGAAAAATATACTACAACACCGTTGACACTATAAAATAGGAAACAAGAAAAAAGTACAATTTGTAGAAGGACACTTTACAATCAATTTATAAAGAACCTACCAGTTGAATGTCAAGTTTGCATGTTTGTTATCAATTATGGCGAATTAATAAATATAAATTAATTATAAACTCAAATTCAAATCTTTATTGCTTTCATATGTATATAAGATGTTATAATAATTAGGTATCAATATGAAACCCTGTAAGGGCGCTGCAAAACAAAAAATTATATAATTCTATGTCATTAAGTATTAAATAACAATCAATTATTAATAACAAAGTATTTATTTTTATAAAAGTTTCTGTCTCTAGGTATTAATCTAAGTATTTATACAATTATTGTGTCACTATTATTATAATTATTTATTTATTTATATAATTTCTAAAGTCATGTATTGTGTGAATGTAGTTGGTTGTATTTTGTCTTATCACCGAAAAACTCTTGTAGGCTGTAGTAGCATTTTTGCTTGAGATATTTATTTAATTTTATAAAATAATAATAATAATTTATTTCTTAAATAAACTAATTTATAGATGATAAATTTGAAGTTTAATATTAATTAAAAGACGTAGATTGCACGTTTGGTGTACAGATTAAGGTGGTCACGGTCTTGGGTTTGATCCCCACCCGAAACAAATGTAATTTGTGTATTTGTAGTCTGGATATACTTTGTGTCCATGAAAGATTGTTCCGTTCTAAAAGAGCTGACTTCTAAAACAAAAAAATATATAACAGAAATTGTAATTAAACAAATAATTCAAAGTCTGATATCCACACTAAAATAATTTAGACCTGGGACATAAATATCAAAAGCGTGCGTGTACGAAGCAAGCTAAGGAAATGAACGGAATAAAGGTGTTAACGTGAAGAGGTCGTGGCCGTTGGCGATTTGTTATCTGTGCTTGCACGAAAAGCTGTTGGGTGTTTTAAATGTGCTTACAATTTCCCCATTACTAAATCTATTTGTTTTATCATGACCTTAAAGTTTATCATTATTTAATCTAAATTAATTTTTAAATGCTTTATTGAAATAAATATTTACAGAAATGATATTAAACATAAAACTAAATTTACTACTTACCTACATAATGTACAAAAGAAAAAGGTAAAATAGAAAGAACAATACGTCTACGTCTAACCGTTAAAGTATTCCTCCACGTCGCTGTCATCTGGTAACGTTCTCAGAAGACTGGCCGCATTGCCACGTTGAATGGCAATGCTAATTCATTGACCCAAGGATAAACCAGCCCTCTGGTCGCGCGAAGCGTCGACAAGTTTCTTTGAAATTTCATCATCATCATCATTACTTTAAGTTTTTGTATGTGAGAATTTGCGTTAGTAAAGTTTCAGCAACACGTTTCTGAAAATTTTGCATCTGTAGGAAATCTTATGGGGATTTGGTGAAAGCTGACTAATTCATCAACGTAGAGTCTAAGCTGCAGTTGATGCCTTTTATGTTGTAAGTATCTATTAAGGAAGGATTTTTGTAAATTTAACCCCTAAGGGGGTTAAATGAAATGAAAGAATTCTGAAGGATTCGAACCTATGTTTTCTGGTTAGGGACACCAGACGCACTTAGCCACCGCGACTCCCACTCGCCAGAAAAAATAGGAAATTTGCCTTCACATTCTGAATTTACGTCTTTATGGTGATGTCAGTAACACCTATAGGTATTTGAAAAGCAAGTGTTTGCTTCTCAACCGACATGACTTACTTTACAGTTAGTTCAATGTAATTTTGGCGTTTTCCATGCTAAGATTTTAAAGTTATTTTAGCGACGGAAAAATTCGACTGCGTGCAGGATGCAAACCTGTGTCTTTTGTTTAGGTACTCCAAGCGCTATGAACACTAAGCCACCGCGAGTCCCACCCGTTCCTTGCCCGCCGTCGAATTTTTCCTTCGCTAAACTTTAAATTTAATATAATCAACCCTGCAGTGAAAAGTACACAATACGTAATGCCAGCACATCAAGCTACCACAATCTGTCAAGTTTCGTTGATTGATTTTCAACTTTCCTACAAAGTTATTTAGAAAAGGAAAAATTGGACCGCGGGCAGGATTCGAACCTGCGTCTTCTGGTTAGGTACACCAGACGCTATGACCACTAAGCCACCGCGACTCCTACCCGTCATGTCGAATTTTTCCTTCCCATACTGAATTTACGTCTTTATGGTGACGTCAGTAACACCTATTGAAATGCAAGTTTTTGCTTTTCAACCGACACAACTTACTTTACAGTTAGTTAAATGTCGAACGATGCCACCTTACCTTGTAACTATCTTTTTGTATATTTTTGGCATTTTCCATGCTAAGATTTTTAAAGTTATTTAGAAAAGGAAAAATTGGACCGCGGGCAGTTTTCGAACCTGCGTCTTCTGGTTAGGTACACCAGACGCTATGACCACTAAGCCACCGCGACTCCTACCCGTCATGTCGAATTTTTCCTTCCCATACTGAATTTACGTCTTTATGGTCTATAGGAGTCGCGGTGGCTTAGTGGTCATAGCGTCTGGTGTACCTAACCAGAAGACGCAGGTTCGAATCCTGCCCGCGGTCCAATTTTTCCTTTTCTAAATAACTTTAAAAATCTTAGCATGGAAAATGCCAAAAATATACAAAAAGATAGTTTCCTACAAAGTGTTAAGGTTCATATTCAACTGAGAAAATTTGACAGTTTTGGATAGCTTGATCTACTAGCGTCTGTACCTAGCTGATGATTTTTTTCCCTACTTCTACTTCACACAATGTAAGGATTTTTTGGCTCAACCTCTGCAGTTGTAGATATCCAGTTTCTCTCTTTCATGTACTACATATTTTTACACACATTTGAAGGTTTAGTCAATAAAGGGATCTATGAATTTATTTGCAGAAATACAGATTCCTTTATTTGAACAACAACATGGAAATACCGACTATTTCTCAATAAAGCCTATCTGGAATTGAAATATAGCAGCCGGTCATTATTAACACTCCCAATTCAACAACCTAACACGATAATTTTATAGTTCAACTGTCAACCCCTCCAGTGCGCATAATTATCGGATTATCAATAAATTCCACCAATTTCATCTCGTGAGCCACACAAATTTTCCCGTACAAACATTGGGGTGAAACTGACAAATACATGTAAATCTAGTTTGCATGGAAACCCTAGTGATACTTGGTATCCAATATTTGCATTTCACCGGAACATCGTGTTTGGGAATTCATGGAAGTGTAATATTTGTTCAGCAAACCTGTCGTTGTTATCACTTTAACTTGGTACATCGGAAGTTTTGGCTATTTGCTATTGCTTTTGAACAGCGATAGATAACATATCATCACGTCTGTAGAGAAAATTTCATAGAAATAGCCATTATTATTTTGTTTGACCTTGGAATTGAACCCAAGACCTCAAGCGTAGCAGTCGCCAGGATAATGAGAGATCCACAGTTCACTGGTATATTTAATGGGCTTATTTGCAATAACACTGCTTGACCTAGAAATTTAACCCAAGACGTTACGCTTTTCCACCGCGTCTCTAGAACAATCAGGTAGTTTCTCTTACTCCAAACAAACATTAAAACAAAAATTATTAATAAATCAAGGAACTTTGTTGTTTCTGAACCGATTTTGATCATAATTAATTATCCAGTAGAAATTATGCTTCCAAAATATTCACATTATTAATTTGGTTGGAACATCGCTTTTGAAATATACCACAAAATTCTAAGTTCATCATCATCATCATCATATCAGCCACAGGAAGTCTACTGTTCAACAAAGGCCTCCCCCATAGACTTCCACAAGGACCGGTTACAAGCCGTCTGCATCCAACGACTTCCAGCGACCTTGACCAGGTCGTCCGTCCATCTCGTTGGAAGCCGTCCTAAGCTTTCTCTCCACTCAAGGACCTTTTTGCCCCAGCGGCCATCAGTTCTATAAACTGTGCTAAGTTATCAGTAAAAAATACAATTAGAATAAAATCAATTTTGACTTAAAAAATAAAAATCATTCAATTGACCCGCTTTTGATATTTTTTAACTTAACCGTAACAAATCTACCTAATTTCTTACAGTCGGTACGATCTCGAGGTCTTTGACATTAAATTGGGCTTGAAGGATAATAATATTGGAATAGGTAGTACTCAGTGTACCTAACCCACTTCACTGTCAAGACTGTACAAATAGTGGACCCTAGTTTCTGGACCCGTGACTACAGTAAAAACGTACCCAAATAAGTGGTCACTCGATGGTTATGAAATAATTTATGATCCGGAATTCAGTTCTGATTTTTTGTAGCGTAATGGTGAAATGTAAGAATGGGATTTACTTCGGCCAATTATAATTGAAAGACCTTGTTGACGAAGGCAGGATTATAAGGATGGTATCATGGTATCATCCATTCCATCACACCTGTATTTTCCAGGCAAAGGTATACTAATGGACACACAATATTAGGACCCTATTGCTATTAACCAGGCACAAAACTAAACTCCGAGGTGCTACTTACTGAACTTCATAGAAAAACCCAATAACTCTTTGTTTTACCTGGGAATTGAACCTCATCCTCAAATTATATTCGTTGCTGAGGGTTGTTATTTCCTCAATTATGCACCGCTTGCCTTTGGCGATGTGAAACGCCTTGTAAAATTTGGTGTTCATATATGCGCGGATCTGATACCACCTAATGGGAGTTCGACGTCTAAGCATGACTTTTATGATGATGATGATCCTCGGTTCTCCTAATCCCGTTACTGTTGATAATGGTTATCTGTATCATTATCAACAGTAACGGGATTAGGAGAACCGAGGATCGGGCGCTATGGCGTTCACTAGGAGAGGCCTACGTCCAGTGGACGAATATAGGTTGAAATGATCTTATTCCCCCTTTCCTTTTCTACTATCGGACTACCAGAAGCATGAAAAAGCGACATTGATTCATGGTGGACATCCCAAAAACCCGAACAAAACGCTTTAAGGCTACTTTTATTATGCGTATCGTTGAAATGTGGAGTGAGCTTCCCGAGTGGGTCTTCCCCAATAGCTATAATCTGGGTGTCTTTAAATCTCGAGTGAATCGGTTTCTTCTAGACAAGCACGCTCCATCGCAGATCGCAGTGTCGCTTAACATCAGGCGAACTAGCGGTCAAGCGTAGGCCTATCATAAATAATGATAATCCATTATAAACACCATTATATTACCTATGACCTGATATAAAACTAAATTCCAAAATGCAATAAATAGATTTTAGTTGGACCTAGGTTCTCGTTACACTGACAAACTTCACACAAATACCCCAATTTCACCTGACGTGTTCCACATTATGATCGCCCAAAATAATTAATCGATTCTCGCTTAATGACTTTATCCAGCATTAATATTTAAGTTTGCCATATTGGGGCCAGCGTAAACTTTGCCAACACTACGTAAACATAATTGTAGATGAGTGGATGTGAAGTGTTATAGCCGCCATAATACTTGTCAGGGGTCCACAACTTCACAAGTTGACATGTCTGTTGACGTTTGAGCAAATGTTTACAGTAGTGTAACGTGTTTTTGTAACGATAGAAAGG
Organism: Acronicta alni; assembly: GCA_964056405.1. Classification (NCBI taxonomy): domain Eukaryota; kingdom Metazoa; phylum Arthropoda; class Insecta; order Lepidoptera; family Noctuidae; genus Acronicta; species Acronicta alni. The sequence continues at coordinate 4,528,427 of OZ043927.1, read as the reverse complement.
TTTAGTACCTCATTTACACTTTGTGATAATACTGTGATGTTATGCTTACCTTCGCTGTTCTATTTTTAAATTACTTTTTTACTTCACCTGCTCGGAAAGTGACCCATTACTACACTAATGCCTCTTTACAGCCCTGGGGTTGTAAAGTTTTTTGAAATCCATTATTAAACTGGTTCAACTGTTTTTAATACAGATTAAATATTGAATTTTGACCGTGATAAGTGCCATTGAACTTTCATGGTGAAAATCTTAGAGGCATCTCTAATGATTTTCCAATATTTTTATACTTTTTTTTATTTGCCTCGTAGGTGAAACATAAGTACTATTCCACAATAGGGGGAAAGCACAGATTACAAACTTGTGCGAGTTCGACCCTCGGCCCCTCGCAAGCGCGGCAGCAAATATAGGTAGGTACACTGGTTAGTAAGGTAGGTATTATATTTTTTATTTTATCTTAATCTTTCGTTCGCTTTTCGGACGCACTAGCAATTAATTTTCAATAACAACATTTTTGCTTTAAACTGTGAATATTTATTTAATAAAAAAAAATATAATTGTAAATTAATTAACATTGTATTTGGCATATCTGGGCCTCAAATAAAGTTATTATTTATTTCAAAGTAAAACGTACATAAAGGTACGTTGTCGACCACAAAGATTCCTGGCCTTATGAGGGATTTCGGAAAATACCTAAGGGAGAATCCAGGGGCCTGTTCTATTTGTGTTCAAACAAATAGGTAGATGTGGGTACACGTTCTATTTATTGGAATATAGAACTTTTGTTCTTGAAATTCTAATTTTGAATTCTAGATACCTAATGCTATTGCTATGGGAATGACTACCTATATCAAACAGTCATTAGTGGTAGTTAGAAGACCAAAAAGCTCGACAACCAGACTGTTTTCGGGATGATAAAAAAATGCTAAATAATTATTTTATTTTAGCATGTTATTATTAATAATAATAATAATCGAATATTATTCGTATTGCCCAGAAATTGGATTGTGAAGGTCTGATGCCAGTCACTCCAGTGTAGTTGGGAAAAGGTTCGGTTTTTTTTTTATTTGCTCTAACGATCTTAAAGTAAGTAAATTTACTTATTAAGAGACATGCTAAAATAAAATAATTATTTAGCATTTTTTTTTATTTATAGACAGTGTACAACTAGCTGACCGATATGCTGTCCACACAATTTTTCTCGAATTTTCAAGGTAACTTTTAAAACTTTCTTTGCCTAATAACCTAATTGAAACTTAAAATTACTACGATCATATTAAATAAAAAAAAAACAAAATCAATTCAGCCATTCTCAAGCGATGCGCTAACCAACGAACAGCATTTATTTTTTATTTATACATAAGGATATTTCACGCAAAACAAAAATAATTGTATACCCTTACTACCAGAGCGCACGGCGTGCGTAATTTTAGCAAAATGACATCCCAAATCTCGGTTTATTGTTTCAAACGCTATTATTTAGAAGATTAGAGCGGCCTACGGGACTCGGTCGCTTAGAGATTTCAATTTGCAGACTATAATACGCCCCTACGCGATATACGTCCCGTTATGAGAGAATTCACCTTAGATAATATAATTATTAAATCTTTGTGTGGAAGGGATGAACTGCCGGGTTGAAATGGTAATTGTTTATGAAAAATTTATGGATAGCTACAATCATAATATGGTCGAACGTGACAAAGCGACTGCCGACTTCCGCAACCCAAGTTATGGGCTATACCAATATCCTGAACATAGACTGATTATCAGGCTTTTTGGGCTTCTCACTAACGAGTGTCGTAGGTGTTCGTATGACAAAAGGGACCGCCGGCTTTACGTGCTCTCCGAAGCACGGAGGGTCCTCTATGTGTTAAGAATGGTCACCAATCCACAGACTGACCACGACTAGCGCAGCTTAACCTTGCAGATCGGTTGATCTGCATAGTTATTACTTAGCAACGAGCCTCCCCGCCATTTCTCAAAGAATGTCAAGAAAATAAAAAGTAAACTAATAACGTACCTACCTAATATCAATTTTATATACCTTTCAATAAAACGTTGACATCATAAGAACACAATATCAACCCTCAATACCAACAAATCCATTCGTTATTAATATCGGCATCAAAGAGTTTCATCAAAGATTTTCCAATGGATTCACATCTAATAATATTCGTAGAAACAACCGCTGGAGAAGCTTCGAGACTGTATTTCAATAACCTTTTGATTATTTTTGATAAGGTCGAGAAGACAGTGTTTTTATTTCACAGGAAATTAGGTCTGGATAAAAAAATGAGGTTCGTGACAAAAAGTATGAAATGTTCCATCATGCTTCATCATGCTCGTTGAGAGGTTCATTAAGTTTCATGTATCAGAGAATCTATTATGCCATAATGGCAAAGAAATAAGCTGCCTTTTTGAGTGGCTTGCTGTTCGATCCCTTATAGATCTTCCTACTATGTTGGGGTTGACTTTCAGTCAAGCCAAATGTGGCTGAATACCTGTAAGTATTTTGCATGAAGCGACTACCAACAAACCTCCACAAACCAACTCCTGGGCATCACCGATATCCTGAGGATAAACTGATTGTCAGGTTTCTAGGGCTTCTGACTACTACTAACGATTGTCATAGCCTCACTGACTCTGCCTTGCAGAAAATCGAAATGAAATAACACTGCTTTAAGCTGTGTTGTGTTACGATGAGCAAGGTTGCCAGTGCTCCGCAAGGAAACGTTGTATAGGCAGTGATGGGACTTTGACCCTTATTGCCAACCCAACTAGTCCTCTTTCTTTTTACAGGGTCGGCAACGCGCAAGTGATACCCCTGGTGTTACACGCGTCTATAGGCTAACCGGTTACAATCAGGTGGGCCGTAAGCTTCTTTGCCACCTTAGTGGTATAAAAAAAAATCTAATATAGTAGTAGTCCGGAGTTTGGCTTTGTTTTCTCTGAAAAATAATTACCAACGTAATGAGAGTGTGAATAAGTACTTAAGCCATTTTTTATAGTACTAAAAATTCTCATGGATCGCCTACCACCTGGAGATGTGGCAGGGTATATCGGATTCTTACCGACTAGAAACTGCACTTGCCTTCACGACCATGGAATCCGTGAAATTCGGAGTACTTAAGCTTAACTCTCGGAAAATAGCGCCGTGATCTTATATCGTATATCGTAAATCCAAATACAGATAATAATTATTATCTAATATCATGTGTAATGGCATGTCGAGAGAATGGATGAAAGGTGACTAACAAAAAGGATTTATATGGCGAATGTCAGTGGAACCGCCGAGAGGGGACGCCCTAGAAAAACTTATACCGACCTTATTGGTGAGGTTCTTCAAAAAGGTCAGGTGCGTAGTACTCGCAACCGGCGTGTATGTATGACAAGATGTATGAATGTGGTCGAAGCGAAAGATGTATGCAAGAATCGTAGCAAGTGGCGTTCTTTAGTTTCTGCCTACCCCTATGGGAAAAAGGCGTGAGTGTATGTATGTATGTATTATTATCTACTAATGACATTTTATTTGAATTTTACAACAAATAAGGACCTATAAACGACAATCATAAAAGCTACAATGTGCTCCAAAATTGTATCTCATAAAATGAATTTATATATTTTATTTCACATTCAAATGCTACCCTAATTGCTATGCACCGTCACGTTGCTCACATTACTATGTAAAGAAGAATTAGGTAGGTCAGCGAGATAAATATAAATATACTACATTGCATTTTATACATTATATACTCTACTACTGCTAGATTCGATATGCACTCCACAAAATATAAGGCGTTTTCATCAAATTAGTCTTAAATGCAACTTTGAATAGTTTTAGGTTCATTGTTTTTTTATAATCTCAGTTTTTATTCAAATATTGAGAAAATTTAATAAAAGCGATACAAAATAATCAAGTGATAATTGGAAATTAAAAAAAACAGTGCTAAAAAGTTTTAATTAAGGTCATGATAGATTACCCTCCGAGCGTTTTTCCAGTTATAACCAGTTTAACCATTTGCGACTGAATATCAGTATTTTACACGAAGCGACTGCCATCAGACCTCCGCGACCCAATTTCTTGGTAATACCGATTTCCTGATGATAATCCGGTTGTCAGGCTTTTTAGGCTTCTGATTACCACTAACGATTGTCGTAGGTATTCGTATGACAACCGGGACTGACGCGAAGCCTGTATGTAATGGATCTAATCTAAGTATTCTGTTTTTATAGTTCGAAAAATCCTAATCGATTGTCCACTACACACCCTGAGAAGGTGATGATGGGATCTGTCGGATTCATAGGTACTGTCTAAAAAGATTAGGGATCTTAACATTGTAAACTTCTTAGGTTTTAAAATAAAAGTCTCAGAACACTTTTTTTGGCCATACATAAGTCTTAATTTCCTTTAGCTCTTTATTAATATAACACGCGGTGTGTGCCAAATGAAAAGATGTAATAATAATAATAATAATCGAATGAGAACTGGCGCAAGCCTGTAGTGCTTGATACTAACGACCGCAGGAAGGTATGGCAGAGTAAGGAGCTCCACGGACGCATTTTCGGGGCCCTACATGGGCCCGATGTAGACCAAGCAGCGTCCGTAGCCTGGCTGCGTTTCGGTGACCTCTTTGGGGAAACCGAAGGTTTTGTCTGTGCAATTATGGACGAAGTTATCATGACGAATAACTACCGGAGATTTATTGTGAAGGATGGCGCGGTTGACATCTATCGGGCATGTCACCGCCCGGGTGAATCGATCCGCCATATTATCTCTGGTTGTTCTCGTCTAGCTAACAAGGAGTACTTGCATAGGCACAACCTTGTAGCCAGAATTATCCATCAGCAACTTGCTCTGAAATACACTCTTGTGGCATCGGAGGTACCGTACTACAGGTATGTGCCCGACTGTACTGGGATCGGTCCATCATCACTGACAGGACTATTGTAGCCAATAAGCCTGATATTGTGGTGGTGGACCGAATCGAGAGGCGTGCAATGATTGTTGACATTACCGTCCCGCATGACGGGAACCTCGTGAAAGCCGAGAAAGATAAGCAAATCAAGTATCTTGACTTGGCTCGCGAGGTTGTCGACATGTGGAATGTGGACACAGCAATCATTGTACCGATAGTCGTGTCAGCCAATGGCTTAATAGCCACGAGCCTCGACCAACACCTCAGCAGGCTCTCGTTAGGCGGCTGGGTCAAGGGCCTGATCCAGAAAGCAGTATTGCTGGACACGGCCCGTATTGTTAGGAGGTTCCTCTCTCTGGAGCCCTGACCGCCGGTAGCTTGGACCCTGTTCCCGATACCGGTGGGTCTCTATTTTTATATTTTTAAATGTTAAAAATATATAGGTATAAAAATATTTAAAAATGTAAAATATAAGAAAATAGCTTAATAAAGGACATAATAATAATATAATAATATTTTTGGGACATTTTACACAACACCATCTAGTCCCAAACTAAGCAGAGCTTGTACTATGGGTACTAAACAATGGATATAATACTTATATACTTTTTTTTTAAATACATACGTATAATACATAAGAAACACCCAGACAAACACAAATACTCATGTTTTATCCACACAAATATTTGTGTCCTGTGGGAATCGAACCCACGACCCCGGATCAGCAGTCCGGCACTCGAACCGCTAGACCACAGAGGTCGTCATGTGAATGATAAAATACAGTTTTTAAATGTAAATTTAAGTCTGAAAGCATAAAAATCCCAAAGTGATACTTAAGTAAAATTGAACTTATATAATTATAACTTTTTTTAAACCTTCTATTAATTATCTTTTCAATTATTAATCTTTTATTATTCAAACCTTCTGTTATTCTCGCAATTACTTAAATTAAATGGATACTAAAGATCAGAGAAACACAGGTAACACAATACTTTTCCATTAGTCAGAAATTTCAATCTGTTTCCCGAGATAATTTCAGTATTATCTTCACTGAATATCATTAAAAGTAGTTTATTAATTATGCATTTTACTCTTTGAATTTCTGTAGCATAAAACGAATGCAAAAGCAAACACGAGAAGAGCTTTTAAGTAAAGTTTTCAGTAAATAAGTATCTTTTACAAGAACTTATTACTTTTTATCATTATTGACTCGATTTTTTTTAATTTAGTTCGCTGAGTTTTGCTGAGCTTAGCTGAGTGGGGTGGTACCACCGCACTGCCAAACATTTTTCCGATGTGCTAACATTACTGTATTCTGATTTGAAGCTTGTCATGCTTACTAAAATGTCCTGCTGATGGTGGCGTTGTGTGTCGGGTCGTTTTATTCCCTGCAACATGGTTGAGTCGAACGACGCCGATACACACGTCATACTCGTGAACGGGTGCCGTCTGTCGGGGCTGGTCAGCTCTTACTGTCAATGGCAATCTATTTCTTTTATTTATTTATATTATTTTTTATTCTGAATTAATTTGTTAGTAGGTACACATCAAACTGCATTGTTCTCATTAACTATTCTTATCAAACTTGTAAATCAAGATTAACATTGTAATCATGTTGTTTTTAAAAAAGAGTGTCTATGGAGTTTCTTGCCGGTTCTTCTCCATAAGACCCACTTTTTGGAACCGTGCAACTAGTTTTGACTTTTCAAAAGTGCTACTTTATTGGTCTAATTGAAATAAAACATTTGACTTTGACTTTGAAAGCAATGTAGCCAATGAAATTACTGACCATATATGACACTTAATAACTGAGGTCTCAAGATGATAACGCGCTAGTGGTACTACTGTTTTTTTTATATAAGAGGAGGCAATCGAACATACGAATCACCTGATGGTAAGTGACTATCGCCGCCGATGGACATCAGAGACTTCGTAGCTGTCACCAATGCTTTTTTTTGGTGTTGCCGACAATTATAGGCTGCAGTTTCCTCTTAATATATAATTATGCTTGTTTGTCATCTAATTATAAAAAAAATATAGCTTTAGGTCCAATAGATACTTACCTGCTTCTAATACTCTATCAAGTCCCCTATTTCATAAACAACAACAAATATTTTTTTTTATTTATTTATAGTGAAGAATTTGTTTATTTATGGAGAAGCAGTGATAACCTAGTAGTATGATCAATGGACTGCCAAGTCAAAGGTCTCGAGTTCGAACCTAGGGCACGTACCTCTGACTTTTCGAAATCATGTGCTTATTAATTATCACTCGCTTAAACGGTAAAGAAAAACTTTTTTTATTATTATTTTTCTTAAAGTTAAAGATGTTTGTATTAAGGTTAGTGTGCATAATAGTGCAATGGGTGGTTATAATCTGACGTTTCAGCCATTTAAGTATAACCTAATTGTTAAGAATATTCGATTAATTGCATAAAAATTATAGGTATTGCATTTCATAGTACGAACTTTGAAGAAAATTGTTAAAATAATCGACTGTAGTTCAAAATTGGAATTTATATGTTATTTTGTTAACGTAGGATGTTGTTGACTGCTTTGCAAAGTTTCCCATAAAAAATGCCGTGTCATTCTACTTATAGATCTAATTCAAAATTTTTGTCATACAACGTTGGCAAAATTATCCTACCAATGACTTCTCAGCTGACGTCAATGTTATTATGTATGAATTAAATTTAAATAATAAAGTCTTTATCCCCACTCCAACACCACGACACAACACCGTACCTAGGAACAATAGCGTGACGACAGAACTGGGCCGTTTTACGTTGGATAACAATTCTATGCACGCCCTTCAATGCAAAGTTTTACAACGAGACGCGACAGAAGAAAACGTACTGTCGACATGCCGCGATTAGCCCCGAATGCTACCGAACAAAGAATGTTTGAAAAAAGAAGCAGAATACTCGCGTGACAAACGAGAAATTTTAATGTAATTTAAAGTTAGGCTCGAGACATAAATCTGAAAGAAGGTCAGAGTTGGAAAAGAATTTGGATGTATGGTGGCTACAGTTGCCAAGTTTTATCGCGTGTGCTTTTGTTTTTGATGTGATTCATTGCGGCTATGGCAATATTCACAACAAATCTCTTTTTGCGATGTGTGTATTAAATAAAAGTATTAACCCAAAAACAAACACCCCCACGTACGCATCGTAAAACAGGCATTATGAGATCTAGAATCTTTAGTTATTACATAAATGTTTCTATCCTGTGAGAATCAAACCCGAATTGTGATCAGCAAACCAAAATTCGAGCCACCTAGACCACAGAAGTCATCAACGTTTGTAAAATATAGTTGCGTAGTATGTATGGTAGTTAAAAGGAATTGCTCTCATCGCTGCTTAATACACTTACACCAATCTGAAAATTGTTCTAGAATCTAGCCAAATTTTCCATCACAACTACGTACCTAGCCATAACCATTTCATAGAAAGTTGAGCACGATAAAATTATACTTCGACGTCTACTGCGCCTTTGTGAAGCACGCTTCAATGTACTCACTTTGCATAAACAATGTTCGCACCTATTGTCGACACAAACTTTGCCTACCCCGTCAAGCTACCAACTTGAAGGTATAAATTCGCGTCGTCACCACAAATTCTCATTACCATCATGTCTGGCTATCGCGAAACTTCACACAAAATTGACCTCGAGTAATTGAGGTTCGGACCTGACCCTTTCAGGGGCAGCTCTTCAAAGTTGTACCCTAGAAAATGTGTCAGCTGTAATCGAACCGTCTGGAGTATAATGATTCAACGTTTAATGGAACTGGATTGTTGTTTCAACTATTTGTAATTGAGGACAAGCTGGTTTGGACAGTTGGAAAATAATGTTACAACGAAGTACGACAGTGCTCTGCGAGGACCTTTATACTTTGACCCATAAGGGTCACGTGACAGTATAAACTGTCAACCCAACTATTCCTCTTTCGTTTTACAGGGTCGGTAATGCGCAAGTAATACTCCTGGTGTTGCAAGCGTTTATAGGCCACGGTAACCGCTTACCATCAGGTGGGCCGTATGCTTGTTTGCCACCTTAGTAGTATAAAAAAGTAAAAACAATAGTAGTAGGGGTTTATTAATTAATTCGCACATTCATCATCAACATATTATACTGTCCCACTGCTGAGCAAGGGGTCTCCCCACAGGATGAGGCTGTAGTCCACCACGCTGTGACCTAATGCGGGTTGATAAACTTCACACACCTTCGATAAACGATTACGATTAACTTCGACTTACGATGTTTTACTTCATCGTTTAAGCGAACGATAAATAATTAATTATTAATACGCACATGATTTTGAAAAGTCGGACGTTAATTCACACGAAACGGAAGAAACGAACCTTTAAATGTTTATTTTTCGCAAATGGAAGGTCTCGAATCGCCCGTTACGCGGCAATTAAATTCTTGTGAACCAACCAATAAGCTATAATTAGGGGTGCCGACGTAATATTATAGCCCCGAGATTTTTTCAGAGAAACACACACGATTAGTGTACACACAAAATATATTGAAGTCCAAAACTGGACGTAAGTGTTCCTAGAAATCCGTACATATTTCACATTCTCACAGACTTATGGAAAAATGTTTTGTGCGCGTATTTTTTCGTTATCCAAAAAAAAAGGGTCAGATAAAAGCACTTACAATTGTACCATTCGGAGCTTCAAACTAAAACGAAGAAAAAAATATTTCCGAGTTATGCAATCCTGAAATCAACAAAGCTTTGGTTCAAAGCGAACACATTTTTGTCATGATTCTAACATACGTACGAGTAGAACTACCTTTGTATTCAACATAACAGAATAGCCTATCAACTTTAACTTGTGTGAATATACCACGCTTTTTCCAGCTAACATATCAAAGACGGAAAATATTTCATCAAGTAAAATATTGCAGGCAATAAAAAAGGTCTATATTCTGTAATCTGTTCGTCAAAATTATTTGAAAGAGGACAGCGTGGTCATTGTTAGCGCTGCCCTCTGCTCCGCCGGGATGATCTTGTGACTACAAGAGCGGTTGCATGCGGTCCTTTGATTCCCAGATAGAGAGATGCTATTGAAGTTATTATAGAGAAGGAAAAATTCACTCGTGGGCACACCAGACGCTATGACAACTATGCCACCGCGACTCCTATCCACCAGATCGAAATTTAGCTTCACATTCTGAATTTATGTGTTTATGGTCACGTCACGTTTACATTCACGGTACGGTTTTTTTTTCCTTCGCTAAAATAACTTTAAAATCTTAGCATGGAAAATGCAAAATAATACAAAAACATAGGTGCTATTGAGTTTTTATATGAAATAGAATAGACATAAATATACATATACTGCCTACAACTCGAAATTATCTTGTAGCTGTGGTTCTAAGCACAACTGCTACGTTAGCTTGGATTCCCAGGTCGAGCAATGTTATTGGGTTTTTATATAAAATTCTTAGCAGCAGCTCGAAGTTTACATTTGTGCTCAATAAAATTAACATCCTCGTCCCCTTATATAACATGGGATGTAAAAACGTACATCAATGTACAAGTACCATCCACATTTCGCCGGTTAGGCATTGACGGGCGTGATGGTATGTTAGGACTGAATTAAAATGCTTATTCCGTGCTCTCAAATATGCACACGCACCCAAAAACATCTGTAATTTTTGCCAACTCCTCCACTCGTCAAGCTCCGCCATCACATCAACAATAATGATGATGAAAATCTGTGTTTTCACATTGACAGTACAATTTCCTAGAATACAAATTGTGTTGGCGTTAATTGCGGTTTCAGTTCGTTGTAAGTAAGAGCACTATTATCTGCTGTGCACGGTTCAACGCGTCGGGAGTAAATTGGCACGGAGTTGCTGCAGTAAAGACAAGTTTGATATAGAATTGTGTGATAATACTCTTGTAATTAGTGTTTGCTTCGTATGAAAATGTTTTAACAAAATTGTTTTAGACTTAAAAGTCTTTAATAGTTGTGTTGTATTTCCGATGCTTATTTGTTTGGGTGGATTTTTTTTCTATAACTTGCCTTGTACTTGTTTTTTTTACTATAACTTGGCTTCATAGGCTTTGCCTTACTAACACAATTCTTGAGTAACTAAACTTAAATAGCAGCCCGATAATTTTTGATTAAAATTCCCGAGATTTTTAGGAAATTTCCCCATCCTTTGTCTGGGATTCAAAGTACTCAATAATGTTAGTGCTGGTATATACTATAATATGTGTACCTAATTTCATGAAAATCCTGAGTAGAATAATAAAATCTTTTTCTTTAATAAGTACCTACTACGTCGGCTAACTCGAGTCAACAAAACTAAGGTTTTATGTAGTCTAATGTTAAAATGTAATGTGTACGAAATTTAATCTAAATCCCGTCAGTCATTTTCCTATATCAGTTATCCGGGATTTCCAGGAGATTCTTGTGATTCCTGTATAAAAAAGTACGTCCTCCTTAGTTAGAATAAAAAAAAGTTTGTTTGGATACATTATGTCAATAAAATTTCTCGCCTTTAATCAAGACATCTGTACTGCTCCGTATCTCGGGTTGTTAGATTGAAATGGTGCTATAATGTCTTCAGAACTAAGATAACCGTAAATAATTGTATTAATGGTTGTTATCTGTATTAAACTGCCCAGAACGATCCAATCTTGGGTCTAGACAGAATATTTGTGAAGGAACCCTAGTAAGTCATTTGTAGGTTGTAATTTGGTAGTGTTTGTATATAACGGCTAAAAGCCGAAACCCGGTTACATCTAGTTTTAACCGACAAGAGCCAGATGAAGTGGATCTCAGATGGTTAAATTTAGATCTCATGAGGAACTGTAACATCATCTACTTCTAAAGTTATTTAGCGCAGGAAAAATTCGACCGCGGGCAGGATTTGAACCTGCGTCTTCTGGTTAGGTACACCAGACGCTATGACCGCTAAGCCACCGCGAGTCCCACCCGCCATGACGAATTTTGCCTTCACATTCAGAATTTACGTCTTTATGGTGACGTCCTTCGCTAAATAACTTTAAAATCTTAGCATGGAAAATGCCAAAAAAAAAATACAAAAAGATAATCATCTACTTCATCAAAATGCACTATGAGACACTGGCAACACTTCAGACCTTTGACACATAAAGATAAGCACGATAAACAAGGCATAAAAATTGATGGAAAGCAACACATGCGCGGGGCATACACACAAAAACACATGTACGATGGCTATGGACCCCTCCCAGGTCCAAGTAGTTGCCAAGTCCAACTCCAAATTCATTGGGGGTCAAAAGTATTTTTGTTTGAATTTTGCATTGTGATTATTTTTTAACGACGACATTGAATTACTTTGACAGATCTATCCGAATGGTGTGTGCATGTGTGTTTCTGTGATAGTGAGGTTAAAAGTTTGGGTGTGTATGTGAACGTGTGGTGTTGTGTGGGTGAATGAGTGTTGCATGTAATTTAATCTTTTAAAAACAGTATACTATTCAGTAAATAGAAGATTAAACTAATAACCCACACTTTTTTTTTCTATAATAAATATTCAAGTTTACATTCAGACTAGCTGATCAGACGAACGTTGTTTTGTCCACAGTTTGACCCGTCCTGCCTTTTTCCTTTTTGCTTGGCTCCTAAGGACTGTAGCGTGGTGTTAAATACCCTATAAACTTCTACAAGAATTGGGCTATCAAATGTAAAACAAAAAAAAAAACAAATCTGACTGGTAGTTAAAGAGGTTCATCATCGCCCCATATTCTGTCCCACTGCTGGGCACGGGTTTCCCCTCACAGCATGAGAGGGATTAGGCTATAGTCCACTACGCCAGCCTAGTGCGTGTTGGCAGACTTCACACGCTGTCGAGAAAATCTCTAAGGCATTCACGTTTCCTCGCGATGTTTTCCTTAACCGTTTTTTTTTATAATTAATTATTAATACACACATGATTTCGAAAAGTCAAAGAGGTTGTATTGAATCAGGCCTTATATTCGAACTCGAGACCTTTGACTTGGCAGTCCAATGGTCATACTTATTAGTATGACCATTGGATGTGATAGCCTATTGGCTATCACTGCTGTTTCAGAGATTCGCCAGTTCAAACAAAGAAAAATCTCCATTTTTGACATTTACGCGAATATTAATAGATTGAAATAAAACTACTTTTTACGGATTTTATCGCGTATATTATTTTATATTATTAATCCTGACGTTTCGGACCCTTTACAGCGTCCATGGTCATGGATAGACAGTCAGACAGAGAATCTACCCGTGACCATGGATGCTGTAAAGGGTCCGAAACGTCGGGATTAATAATATCAATTTATGCGATAAAATCCGTAAAAAGTAGTTTTATTTCAAACAACAATCTCTTCAGCTTTATTATATTAGTATAAATGAAAATGTAACAGTATTTATATGCATTCAACTACGTGACATAGTGATCATATTTACTCTTAACCAAAGACCACAAGAACCATAGATGATCACAATTGGTCATTTGACTATTGACGTAATAATAACGTCCAATTAGTATAGAATTACAAAGCTGAGAACATTATATCCAAATCATTGACCACTGGATGAGTCAGTATAGCTCAGTAGCTCAGTACACATGATTGTGTACAGCAATATCGCCTGAATTAATCAAGGATACAACGTCGAATATTTGTTAAACGCTAAGATTGCTGAGTGTACAGTCAACAAAGGAGTTAAGTATACAGATAGCAAACGAAATATGCATCTTTGCACAGATTGAGATTTAAATAATTACCCGTCAAAGGGTTTGATGTGTAGCAGCTTATAATACCTGCGTTTTGACACATTGCTTGATACATTATCACACAAACTTTAACAAAACATAGATGTTTAATTAGCCGCCTGTATACATACCTCTTTTGTCGACCGTACCATACCAAAGTAACAAAATCTCTATCACAAGCACATATAAAATATTTAGACAGAAAAAGAACGATGTTACGAAGGAGGCCTCTTTCTTTTTCTGTATCACCAAATGCACCACTGCACCAATGCGCCACCAATGGTCGGGGAAGCGGGAACCACGGTCAGTCGGTAGACGGTTGGCCATTTTACACATCGAGACTCTTCCGTGGCTCGGAGAGCACGTAAAACCGTCGTCCCGGTTGTCATACGAACACCTGTGACAATCGTTAGTGGTAGTCAATACTCCAAAAAAGCCTGACAACCTCACTATTCTCAGGACATCCCTATTACCTAGAAAATGGGTTTCGGAGGTTTGATGGGAGTCGCTTCTTGTCAAATACTGATATTCAACCGCATCTGGTTAGACTGGTAGCCGCAACACAGTTGGTAAAAGGGTACGAGGGTTATAACAATAGCTTTAGCAATCATCACCAATCCATATACTGTCCCACAGCTGGGCACGGGTCTTCTCTCAAGATGAGAGGGATTACGCTATAGTCCACCACACTGGCCTAATGCGGGTTAGCAAACTCCACACACCTTCCAGAAAATCTCTCAGAAATGCAGGTTTCCTCACGATGTTTTCCTTCACCGTTTAAGCGAGTGTTCATTATTAATACGCACATGATTTCGAAAAGTCAGAGGTTTGTGGATTCGATTTTAAGACCTTTGTTTTGCCAGTCCAATGGTCATACCACTGAATATCACTACTTTAAAAATACAGGATGTTACAAACTACCCGTAAAGCCGAAAGGATGAAGCCGAAATGAGGCCTTATAACTAGTCCATTCACAATATTTAAGAACCGTACCAACGCTGTATAACACACCCCAAAAAAAGGAAAACAACAACATTTATGTATGAAAAATAGTTTTTCTATTAAAGTAGACAATTATTAGATAAAATAGGTACAGAGGTCAGCACATCGAGCTACCACATTCTGTCATTTCTTTGATTGATTTTCAACTTTAACACAAACCTATAAGGTTCATATTCAATTGGGAAAATTTTACAGTTTCGGATAGGTTGACCTGCTGGCGTCTGTACGTAAGCCTTTCTGTTAAATAATCTGGTTACCTGACATGATAGCTGATAAAATGTATGGCTTTGATAACTAATTATATTTTTTACGGGGTATTTTGTAACACGTTGTATAACAGTATAAATGACCCAAAAATGTCAGCGTTTTAAAAAAAAATCCAATTCCTGATATATCGATTTGAATGCACTGGGGAGGCAATCTCGCGGATCGGTGCCACCGCACGTTGCACCTGACATCTGCATTACGGAACAAATATTACATCGTATATTTCTTTATGATCAAATTGCATTGTTAATGGAAATACGATTTAAAACGGTTAAAATTCAGTGTCAACATACACTGTGTTCAAATATACGTTTTTATTGAAACTTGTTTTTTATATTGTCAAATGGAGTGTGCTTTTGATAGCATCAAATCAAGAAAATAAGAATGAATTAATTACTTGGTGTACAATAAAGTATATTACACATAATATACTTTATTGTATAATTTCTTTATTAATAAGCGTTTCGTTGTTACGCTCAAAGGTCGAAAACGTTTATTAGGCGAAAAAACAGCTCACAGCGCGTTGTGGATATAATTATATTAGATGACCTTCAAAATGCAAAGAATTACAAAAAATAATAATAATAAAATCTTACTTAGGCTAGGTTAGGTTGGATGTTTTTTTTAATAAATACAAAAACTCGATGCCAGAGTAAATTAAAACAAAGCTAATAACTGATTATTAAGCTGGTACTTCTATTATCTAAATATGATTGACCACAACGCGTTGAGCTGTTTTTTCGTTCAATGAGCGTTTTCGATCTTTGAGCGTAACATATTTGTATAAATAAATAAATTATAAGAAAACTCGGACAATCACAAAACAAGACAAAATACTAAACAACAAAACAATAGATTCAAGTCTGAACCTAATTAAGTACTGAGGCCAGCACATCAAGCTAGCGCAATCTGGCAAATTTCTTTGATTGATTTTCAACTTTAATATAAAACTATAAGGTTCATATTCAATTGGGAAAATTTGACAGTTAATTAGCTTGACCTGCTGGCATCTGTTCGTTATCTCGTGCGATGTCAGAAATAAGAAACTATTTTTATTTTTTATTTGGAACAACAAAAGAAACGACGAAATCATATTATCCTTAATACAATATTTAAAAACAACTGCAAAAACTCGGTTTATTAGTTCCGATAATGTCAAATGAATAGGTGTCTTGAAAAAAAAAACGCCAACCGTCGATAACGTACGTTTATAGAAATTAATGAGATTGTTTGTCCCAGCAACGTTCTGTGACATTTCTGACACTGAAACTAGATCGAAAC
Source organism: Acronicta alni (assembly GCA_964056405.1). Lineage (NCBI taxonomy): Eukaryota > Metazoa > Arthropoda > Insecta > Lepidoptera > Noctuidae > Acronicta > Acronicta alni. The sequence goes on along the minus strand of OZ043927.1, from coordinate 4,512,214 downwards.
TATATTTGATTCAGGAATTTATTCAGGAATATTTGATGCACAATATTAACGAATTAGTCAGAGCTGCAATGATTTAGCGAGCGCTTAATATCAATCTTATTTTGGTAGGTAATCATGCACTATTCAATCACCATGATTATAAAAAAATAGCAGTTTTTTTACTATACAAAACAATTACAACATTAAGTAATTATGTTCACAAAACTGCTTTTGGAAACCATTACCTACGGTTTATCTAAAGCAGCAATATAAGAATATTACAATTTTATTTGTGCCCTTATCCTGGTATTTAAAAAGAAGAAACTGTACTGAGCGTCTCGAGAGCTAAGGTCTAATCTTTCTGACAAAAAATCATCAAAATTGGTTCAGCGGTATAAGCGTGAAAGCGTAACAGACAGACTGACTTCGTAGTTATAATATTAGTAGAGATTACAGGTATGAAAAATTTTAACATAATCATAACATACCATCACGCCTGTATTTCCCGAAGGGTTAGGCAGAGGTGTACCAATCTACACCCGTAGTTCGCAGGTATGTTTAGGGCCCTTGTAATAGGGAGCGCGCCTATTGTCATTAACCGGGCACAAATCCAAACACTGAGCTCCTACAGAACTGAGAACTTACTAATTAAATAGCACTTTACTCGACCTCTAGCGTAGCAGTTGCTCTTTGGAGCACTAGAATAACGAGGAAGTTGTAAAAAAATGTGTAATGTAGTGTAAAACTAAAATCAACCACAGCTTACTTCCATCAATTCCTAGATAGGCTTCAACCAAAGAAACGCGAACACAATCGAAATCCCATCGGTGCAGTCTCACAACCATGCAACTGAATTTTATTATTTCACGGCGGACGCTATTGAATTAGAACGCAACGAAGCGATTGGCGGCACTCGACAATTGTAGTGCGAATGAATCGAACACCACAATGTCCATTGTCGCACAGATAGACTCCAGCTTTCTGTCGCGGTGAATAACCGTCGATGTATTGTGTAGTTAGAGATGGGTACGCGAGCAAGTCCTGCCATTGTTTCGCCAACGTCAACACTTCCCGCTGTAAATGAATGCAAAACTGGGACGTTTATTGTCGTTTAGATTGTCGTCGGTTTTTACGAAATGCAAATGTAACAAAAAATTTTGAAGCTTAACGGGTTTATAAGTCAGTCTCTTTAGGTTAATATGGACTTTAGGCAAATATGAGAGATTTTTTAAATGAGACGGTAGTAATTCTTGTTTACAAACAATTTTGCTGGCAATTTTGGAGCAGTATTTTCGGAAAATGCAAAGTTGTGCATTGTGTACCAAAATATGTTGACGTTGAGTAAAGTTATTTTGAGTTGGAATCTCGGTGAAAGCTGGCTCAAAGGTAAACTGTGTATTTTGCTAGACCTACATTTTAATACTAGTTTATTTCAACTCTACGAATAGCGTAACATACAGTAGACATTGTTTAAAGTTTATTATTTAAATGCGTTTTACTCTAAAGAATAAATATATCCAGGCACAACAGTTGTCACGCATAATAAAATAGTTTTGACTGAAACTGGACCGAAATTATACATACATTTTTTTGAAGTACCTATCAGTTTTTTTTTCCATGTCTTCAGGAATAAGAGAGACTTGGACCACCAGTCTAGCGCCCTAGGCTAGGTTCAGAAACAACAAAGCGAAAGTACATTAAAAAGCTTATTTGTTTCTTTATATTAATGTATGTCCCTTTTGTCCCTTAAAACTAAGGAAATGTTCAATTTATATGTAATCCCCGAGAAAATGTAACAAAAATGTAGTTGAGCTGTGTCTACAAAATCCGTATCGCAGATTTACGATGTTCAGTTACGTTAACGTGCACGGGCAGCGATGGTAAACACATTTTTCGATTCTATCTCCAGTATAACAATTTCAGCGATCGAGTATACAGCGAATAGTAAACGCGGATAACTGAATAACTGATTCTAAAGCACTTTTTGATTGAATTTATGATGTGTTTGTTGTCACCTAAAGGAAGAGATATTTTCATCATATTTTTTGTCTATAATCTAGTTTAACATACCATCACGCCTGTATTCCTTAAAGGATAAGGCAGAGGTGTTCTGACACCCACTCGCCCCCTATTACATGGGACTTAAACATACAGTGTTTAAGTCCCATGTAATAGGGGCGAGTCTGTTGCTATTAACCGAGCACAAATTCAAACTCCGAACTGGTAGGTACTGAGAATTTCATAGAAGTTTAACAAAATTTACTAGACCTGGTTTGTATGTATATAGAAAATTGTGAGTGAGAATATGAGTCTTTTAATTTTACCTAAACATAGAATTTTAAAGTTATTTAGAAAAGGAAAAATACGACCGCGGGCAGGATTCGAACCTGCGTCTTCTGGTTGCAGGTTCGAATCCTGCCCGCGGTCGTATTTTTCCTTTTCTAAATAACTTTAAAATCTTAGCATGGAAAATGCCAAAAATATACAAAAAGATAATAGAATTTTAAGTTTTATTCTATAATAAGAACTTAAAACCAGGCCGACTTAAAACCAAAAATTATGAGGCTTTTATTCCACACATTTTACGAGCGTATCAATGTTAAATAACTAAAGAGTTCTAAAGAAATTACTCAAAAATATACGCGTTGATAATAAAGTTTAAAGTTTCTGAATTCAGTGTATTTCGAGCGCTAAAATGTACTAAAAACGTTAAGGATTGTAAAAAAGAAAATAACCACTATAAGTTGTTATATTTTAAAACTCATAACTGAATATACGAGAGTAGTGTCGATTCCATTAAAAAAATATGCTCCGTTTGCTTTCCAAACCAAATTATATTAATTGTACCTATTGTGAACCTTGTTATGAACATATTATTGTAAACCCTGCTGCATCTATTTTGAAGTTCCAAAAGCGGGGGCGCTTACCGCTACTGTAATGAGGCGGTTAACAGGACCTCTAGCGTAACAGCTGCGCTTACCACTACGCAAATGAGGCGGTTAACAGGACCTCTGGCGTAGCAGTAGCGCTTACCACTACGCAAATGAGGTGGTTAACAGGACCTCTGGCGTAACAGCTGCGCTTACCACTACGCAAATGAGGCGGTTAACAGGACCTCTGGCGTAGCAGTAGCGCTTACCACTACGCAAATGAGGCGGTTAACAGGACCTCTGGCGTAACAGCTGCGCTTACCACTACGCAAATGAGGCGGTTAACAGGACCTCTGGCGTAACAGCTGCGCTTACCACTACGCAAATGAGGCGGTTATCAGGACCTTTAGAGTAGCAGTAGCACTTACCACTACGCTAATGAGGCGGTTAACAGGACCTCTAGCGTAACAGCTGCGCTTACCACTACGCAAATGAGGCGGTTAACAGGACCTCTGGCGTAGCAGTAGCGCTTACCACTACGCCTGAGGCGGTTAACAGGACCTCTAGCGTAGCAGTAGCGCTTACCACAACGCCTGAGGCGGTTATCAGGACCTCTAGCGTAGCAGTAGCACATACCACTACGGCGTACTGTTAGTAGTGAAGTGACTACGCTAATGAGGCGGTTAGACCTTTAGGGTAACATCAGCCCACTAGACTAATAAAATGAGACAGATTACAGGACCTTCTAGCATACACCTAGCTAACACTTTAGTATACCTAGCTAGTACGTTAGTACACCTCTGCCTAACCCATGGGTGTATACAAGCGTGAAGAATGTTCACCTTCCGAGGTTACAGGCGTGATGGTTTGTTTTTAAATATAAGTGACGTCATTGTCTACGAACTGCCATAATACAAATTACAAACGCGTTAATTGGATTTAACCATGCGTAAAATTGTCTTCATTCACACTTGCCGGTTAGTCGATATTAAGCACGTGTTTCTCAAGTAACAGACTCATGTGAGTTTAATTAATTGTGCCATTAATTGTGTTCTCACTTCATTTCAATTAGGAATAATTTAATTGGTACCTATTTTTGTGTTGTTGATTTTTGTGCGCTTTCTATTGAATGAATGTTTAGAATTAATTATTTATACAACATTTAATGGGTTTTCACAGAAACATTAAGCCGAGTTGATCTAATTTATTAAAATAACTTAAATTATTGAAATTATAATGAAAACGACGTTTGTGGTCTAGTGGTTCGCGTGTTGGACTGCTGATCATGCGGTCGTGGGTTCAATTCTCACAGAAAAAATATTTATGTCATGAACATAAGTGTTTGTGTTTGTCTGGGTGTTTCTTATGTTATAAGTATGTATTTACAAAATAAAGTATAAGTATTGATATCAATTGTCAAGTACCCATAGTACAAGCTCTGCTTAGTTTGGGACTGTGTAAAATTGCCCAAAAATATTTATTTATTTAAAAATACAATTATAAAATATGGTATGGTAGGGTTAACCCTTTTTTTTTTTTTTTCACGGGGTGGAAATCCTCATGGATGTCTGGGTCTGTCAGACTCTTACTGACTAAAACCACCCCGGTGTGCCGTCACACACGTACGCCGGGGGCCGCGGGTACAACACATTCTTCTGCAGATGGTAGGGTTAACCCTTGGTTAACTCACACTTAACAGATTTTTGTAGTATAAACAAGAAGCTGTTTCCAGCATTTTCACCTACTCGACAGACTTTTTGAGACAAAAACATATGTCCTTCTCCAAGGGCAAATCTATCTCTGTACCAAATTTCATCAAAATCAGTTTAGCGGTTTTGACCTAAAAACGTCACAGAGATTTACTTTCGCATTTATAATAGTGGGGATAAAAAGATTATTTGAAATTATTTAAATAGAAAAAATATTCAGAAGTCGTTAAAGGTACTCTGAATATTCTTTTTTCAAATTCAACGTTCTTTATGTCAGCTCATACGCACACTAATTCAATATACACTTCGTACTTATTGATTTCTGACATTTACGCGAATATTATACATTGAAATAAAACTACTTTTTACGGATTTTGTCGCGTTATATTGATATTATTAATCCCGACGTTTCGGACCCTTTACAGCGTCCATGGTCACGGGTAGACTTCACCAATACCTAGTTTTAGAAGTTTGAAATCAGAAACACTGCAACACTTCCGAAAAACCACACAACATTTAACAACATAAAATATTCATTGACGCCAGTACAAATTCACTTTTATGTACATTAGAGCGCAGACGTGGCTGCTATATGGATGTGCCACAAATCTGGTATTCACGGCGGTGGGTGCATAATAAATCGAGAATGTTAATAGTACCTTTGTCCGCTGTAGTTGATTCATTATGGGCCGTTTGGTAATTGACTGAAGGCGGATAGGTGACGGATCACTGGTTCTGACGTTTATCTGCTTCCTGTATTAGACATACCCATAAAAAATAAAAAAGACCAAGACACTAAATTGTATGAACACTGAGCCCACTTTTCAAAGTTGTGCAAGTGATGACACTTATGTCACATGAAAGCTACTCACGTGCTGCCGTGCACAGAGAGATTTAACAGGCATTGCACAGGGATGTGCCCTAACAGGCATTGCACAGGGATGTGCTCTAACAAGCGTTGCACAGGGATGTTCCCTAGCAGGCGTTGCACAGGGATGTACCCTAACAGGCGTTGCACAGGGATGTGCCTTAGCAGGCGTTGCACAGGGATGTGCCCTAACAGGCGTTGCACAGAAATATGCCCTAACAGGCGTTGTACAGGGATATACCCTAACAGGCGTTGTACAGGGATATACCCTAACAGGCGTAGCGAAAGAATGTGCCCTAAAAGGCGTTACACAGGGGCGGCAACACTAATAAGTCTGTTTGAATTTGTACTTTTCGCAATTCGTATGCTGACCCTTTGATTTAGAGATCATGAAAGATACAGCCAAATGCGGGAAGCAGCGACTAAACTAGAGAGGGGCGGAGAGTGGATTTTAGTTCCTAATACTGTTAGTTATTCTGCGGCACAATAAAAAAACGCGTGGGTGCAATGTAAACGAACTTTGAAGGTAAACGATGCTTAATGGTTAAACCGCCTTACTTTCAACATAATTGGGTAAAAATATAACGAAATAATGTCGGCAATCATTTATTCAAGTTTAAACACCAATATCACGGTAAACCCCCATTAATAAAGGAGGGTATTGCCACTATTATAAACTGTATAATTCACGCAAATAACTTAATCGATGCTAAGTTGAAATTTACATAATAACCACGTTTTCAACGTTTTGTAAGTTATTTTTCACTGACTTTGATGTTAATACTAGGCACTTAAATGGTGCGTTCAGTATACTGAAATGAATTTCAGATATAAAATACCATTACGACTCTATTCCTAGAAAGGTTAGGCAGAGGTGCACCAATGTAGGCACGGCTCGCCGGTATGTTTAGGTCCCATGTAACAAGGGTCAAGCTTATTGCCTTTAACTGGGCACATAATTATCTAAATTCTGAGCTGATACTGAAAATTATATAGAAAAACCCAATAACATAATAACAGTGGTCAATCTTTTAATCGAACCCAGGACCTCAGTTCTCAATAGTAGTTCCGCTTGTTTTTTAAAGCTACATAATTTTATTAGAGCCTCAGTAGTCCAGCCAGTACCGAAATGGGCCTATACCCAGCAGTGATATTAGCCCAGTGGATTATATTGATAAATAAAAAATAAAAAAATCTTTATTTCGGACGGTTGCATCCATATTGGGTTAGTAAATAAAAGAATTTTCTAGGTAACAATATCATATAAAAATGGAGAGTCATACTTCCCCGCTATAGACTTCAGGATGGAGTTGGACCTGGTCCGCACTCTGCAGAGCAACGATGCAGATTTCTGCCTAATGATGGTATGAAAACCATCGATGTATGCATGAGTAAATATACCAGATGCACTACAGAAACGGGGCAACCCCATCAACATCCTGAATCCGTTATTATATTGAACCCGCTAATAGTACCATACATACCCTCACGCCTGTATTCCCCGAAGGGTTAGGCAGAGGTGTACTAATGTACACCCACATTTTGCCGGTATTTTTTGGTCCCATGTAATAGGGGGCGAGCCTATTGCCACTAACCGGGCACAAATCCAGACTCCGAGCTGCTACTGAGAATTTCATAGAAAAACCCAATAACACTGCTCGACCTGGGGATCGAACCCAGGACCTCTAGCATAGCAGTCGCGCTTAGGACTACTAGACTAATGAGGCAGTCCGCTAATAGTATTGATGATATTGATTTCTAACATTTACGCGAATATTATACATTGAAATAAAACTACTTTTTATGGATTTTATCGCGTTAGACCCTTTACAGCGTCCATGGTCACGGGTAGAATCAGAGTCTACCCGTGACCATGGACGCTGTAAAGGGCCCGAAACGTCGGGATTGATAATATCAATATAACGCGATAAAATCCGTAAAAAGTAGTTTTATTTCAAAGTATTTATGATGATAAAAACTGTATTATGATTATTTTTGGACACTGGCAATGTAAAACCAGTACCTGCTGGTCAAAATGAAATTGCATAAATTTACATTTGATGAGAAGAACACAAACTACAACTTAGAACATCGGTATCTTGAATGTTTACGTTCTTAGCAAAACGGCCAACTTGAACCGAGTACGATAAGTTAGTGCCGTTGCCCACAAGTGGCGTAGTCCCACGATCTCAGTTCGCAACTAATAATTGTACCTACTAGATGCAAACCTGCAACTTGTGGCTAGGGCAACGAAACACTGTTAATTCTAAGCCAATTAATAGTTATGGGGAGCGTCTGAATACAAAGCGCACTGCTTAAGTGTATTGGGCCAAACACAGTTATAAGTATAAACAACTTGCCAAAATGTTTTTATGTATTACTGGCTTCTACCCACGACTTCGTCCGCGTGGAAAAGTTACTTTTAATTATGAGGAATTTGAGAATTGATTGAGTTATTTAAGGTTTCGGTTCTCATAAAATCAACATTAATATAAACTGCCTTATTATTTAAATACGGCTGAGCTGAGTTCGTCGGGGAAAACTACTCAAATTAAAATGCAAAAAATATTAAAAATATAGTTAATAGGTAAGGTGGCATCGTTCGCTATCAAACTATCTGTAAATTAAGTCATGTCGGTTGAAAAGCAAAAACTTGCTTTTCAATGGATGTTACTGACGTCACAATAAAGACGTAAATTTAAAATGTGAAGGCAAACTTTTCCTTCGCTAAAATAACTAAAAATCGTAGCATGGAAAATGCAAATAAAATACAAAAAGATACTCAAATTAATTTAAAAAAGTCTTTTCAAAGGAGTTTCTAAGCAATAAATTTTAATAATTCTTTAAATAAATAAACTTATGAAAGCGTTTAAAAAGAAAATATGAAGGAGCAAATGAAGCTAGAAAACAATATTTAATATAGCCGGCGTGAGAAGTTTCTGGAATATTTGCTAAGGAATTCCATTAGGAAACCGTCGGACAATAATGCAAGCTAATTGACTTCTCACTGAAGACAAAAGTTCGTAATAAAAATATGCTTAAGTTTTTATATTATTAAAGGTTCGTTTATTTATGAAAATGTTTTTTTAAGAAATTTTAATAAAACTACTGAAACTTTTATAATTTACTACAATAATTATAAACGAAGTTGAGCTGACTTTGTTCAGGGTAATCTCAGAAATTACTGTACGGATTTTCATACAACAATTATAGAAAGAGGAGTTATTTAGGAGAGCTATAAATTAATGGGCATACCCGTGCGAATTCGAGGCGGGTTACTAGATCGAGATAAAAATAAATGTTAACTAACATAAATCCCTCTACAAAATTGCCTATCAAATCAACAATCTTATTTTTGAACAGTCATAAAATAAAATGGCGATAATAAATTCTGCTAAAAGTTCCTTTAAGACCGAAAATAATTAATTGGTTTGTGCCTTAACAAAATAAAGCCTGCCCTGGCTTAATTAAACCCCAGTCGGTATCTGACCCTTCGCTGCCTTTTTAGTTAATTAATGATATTTTTAGGGTTTTTCTATAGCGGATGCGGTGAAGGTTTACTTCACCATAAACCATGTCATTTGTGGTCAGTTTACGTTCTATTTTAGAGGTAAATAAAGTTTTAAATGTCAGACTGCGGTAGGATGGTAATCTGAATCGAAATGTGGGTGACACGAGACTTGTCCACAAGTTTACAATCAATTGTCACATCTCTCGGAGAAGCAACAGCTGTTGGAAACGAATGTTCCTGAGTGATGACTGCGTCTATGCGAACGTAGTATTAAATCGGCTAGCCAGCTAAAGTGACAATAAACCTGACATTTAATAATTTGTTTTTATACGGAGGCAACATTGATAAGAGAAACCATAGTAGAAAAATAAACATAACTATTAAAATATATGTATTTAGTATTTATAGTTACTTTGTAAATAAATCCTTTCGTTCACTTTCTTCTAAATTTAATTTATAAAAATAAAAACAAACTGTGCTGCTGGCATGGAACTATCGATATCGTTTAAATTATCGAATTACTTACATCGTTCTTATCTGTCAAAATATGCTTTATTGACAGCCTATACTTATAATTTGTCACCTTATCAAGACAATTTTGACGATTTTTATCGTATATTGTGGAGATTTTCGAATATTGCTTAATGGAATCACAGATTCTTAAAATATATCGAGTTGTCAATAATTTATCTTATAATAAATTTACCTTCAAATTCGTTCCATTTATCTATAAAATTTAATTTAAGTTTTCATCACAACTATCAAGGCACAGAACTTTTTTTTAAATATACCTACTACTTAATTGTATGGGTGAATAAAAAGTCTCTCTATCGTACATAAAAATGTAACTTAATATACAACAATTCTGAATTTGCATAACGCGGACCCCACGAAAGCCCCGGGCAGTAAGTTAAGTATAGCTTGGTATTGGTTGTATCATAAATACCGGCGCATCGTGGTCTCGCATGGCTCCTTTCTTCATGAAACATTCATGACGGAGTTCATATTTTACATCTCTTTTGCAGTCATCGTCACGCGACTTCACGCCACTTTGAACATTGGAATGCTTTTTAAATAAAACTGCGCAAATTCGTCGGCAATATTTATTTTGATAACATTACGTAGCCATACATTTTCATTCTCTGACAAGCTAGACAGAGATGTACCTAATAGTGTACAACAGTTCCAATTTATTTCCATGTAATAAATATAATTTGTGCCCAATTTATTGCTTGTCACCTTAAATGGGGTACATAATAACACACCATTATGCCTGTATTACCCGAAGATTTAGACAGAGGTGTACTAATGTACCTACAGCCACAGTTCATAGGTAAATTTAGTTTTCATATAATAAATTGGGGGCTAGATTACTACCAATAAAACCGGCACAAATCCAATTTCAAGCGCGAATTCGAGAATATCATAATAAAAAAAACCTCAATAATACTGCTCGACTTGAAAATGGACACCAGGACTCCTTGTTCAGGAGCTGCGCATATGACCACTATACCGAAAAAGTTGTTTTATAGATTAGTGTAACCCAATAGAATATTTAATTTTTATACGAAAAAGTAAAAGTTTTTATTGTAATTTTTACAAAACCACTGAAACACACCACACACCGCACCACAAACTAGCTAAATTGATTGCTCTCACAGTAAACTTATTAAACAAACTCCATTATAATGGGCAAACATTTCCGAAGTGCCTATTATAATGTCATGTTGCGAGATCATCGTAAAAAGTCTAAAATTATCGTCTATCGGGGGCTCCCACAAATTGCTGCGTTGCATTTTTCATGAGTACTACAGCATCGGCGGGTATGAATTGTTGATTTAATTATTGAGATAGCCCCGCACTCTGAGTTTGAAGAATGGGTAGGGATCTTTCAGTTAATCGTGAATAATAGGACCTGGAAAAAGAGTAGCAATTTTATGCCTTAGGTATATAAATAAATGAATACGATTAATAATATCAATATACGCGATAAAATCCGTAACAAGTAGTTTTATTTCAATGTGTAATATTCGCGTAAATGTCAGAAATAAGTAAATGAATACGCTTAATTTGGCTAGGTTTCTCTGATGAAATCAACTCATAATTATAGAATTAACTTGCAGAAAATTCGAAGTGAAATAACATTGCTTTTGAGTTGTGTTGTGTTCCTTACGGTGAGCAAGGTTGCCATTGCTCCGCGGGGAAATGCAGAAATGCTTGTATGTCAATTTATTACAATAATATAAAAAAAAAACATTTTACTTTTCTACGACACATTCTGGTGATCGAAAACAAAATGATTCCTATTAGCTGGGAAGATGCATGAAGGATTATAAAATGAGATTATTAAATATACCTACTTGTAAGTATCACCAAAAAGTAATAACGACTATTTTTAATTACTAGCTGTTGGCCGCGGTTTCACTGGGATCCCAAGGATATTTTGAGAAAAAAGTAGCCTATATCCTTCCTTAGGATGCAATCTGTCTCCTAGCCGCATTTAATGGAAATCTGTTCGGCGGTTTTGGCGTAAAAAGGTAACAGACAGAGTTACTATAATATAGGTAATATACTGTAATATGTACTCATAATGCGGCTGCATATCAGTATTTTACACGAAGCGACTGCCATCAGACCTCCGCAACCAAATTATCCGGGTAATACCGATATCCTGAGGATAGACTGGTTGTTATGCTTTTGGGTTTCTGACTACTATGTTCGTATGACTACCGGGACCGACGACTTTACGTGCTCTCCAAGGCACGAAGGGGTCTCAATGTGTAAAGAAACATCCACAGACTGACCGCGTCTAGTGCACCTTAACCTTGCAGATCGATTCGATGATTTAATATTGATATCGAAATTATATTTAGTTTTTTTATCTCCCAGAATTACTCTTCAGAATCCTCTTCAGTAAACACTATTGAATCGCAACTGCACTTTGGTAATAAGGTCGCTAACAGGTCAGACTATCCAAAACTGTCAAATTTTCCCAGTTGAATATGAACCATAAAATTTTGTATCAAAGTTGAAAATCTATCAAAGAAATTTGACAGATTGTGGTAGCATCATATGCTTGCTTCTGTACAAGAACGTATTAACAAAAACCTAGTGAGACGACACATAATAATTATTTATTACACACACTGAAAAAATACAGAATTATGTTATTCTCAAAGCTTTTTATTCCTCAGTATCTGCCATTCGTCAGCCATCTTGTCTATAATATAAATATGGCGACGAGACAACGACCTTTTTTTTCATTCATTTTAGTAATGTGTACTGGAATCTGTTACGCGGTGTTGGTTAAAAACTCTTTAGTCTGTATTTATTTTAAGTTGCTTTGTTTGAGATTTGTCTGGAAAATTAGAAGCGAAATGTTGCCGTTTTATCTCGAATGTAGAATGTTTTATCTTTAAACATACTTATAATACTTATGAAACACCCAGACAAACACAAACTTAGGTTCAGCACATAAATATTTGTGTTCTGTGGGAATCGAAACCACGACCTCGTGATCAGCAGTCTGATACACGAACCATCTAAGACCACAGAATCATCATTTACATCAATAATTGATACTAAAGACTCCCTTTATTGATTTACTAAGTAAGTACAGGGGTCAGCTCATCAAGCTACTCCAATCTGTCAAATTTCATTGATTGATTTTTAACTTTAATAAAATATAATATGGTTCTTGTTAAATTGGGAAAATTTGACAGTTTTGGATAGCTTGACCTGCTAGTCCCTATACCTACATATTTATGGATCTACATACTTGAGCGTCTTTTACATAGCATTCGAGTTGCTGACGATTCGGACACAATATTTCTGTACAGTTAAAATTTAATTTATAATATAAATATGTGCTTTATGACAGTAATTGATAGAAAACTGCTTACTTTGAATATTTCCCGTAACAAAGGATATGACAAGTCATTTTAATTATAAAGGATTTAAGACACTTATGTTATCCCTAAAATATAAAGACTGTTCTGTGCGAAACATTTGGTATTTCTACATTCGTTATAATCATGTCATTATAATATGATGAATAAACTGATTTAACTGAATAATGGTATATCCAATTAAATCTTAAATACTTAGTCATTATTATTTCGTGCGGAAATTCTGTTATACATAATATTAAAATCTAGTTAGTAAGTATTATTTGCAACTGTGCAGTATAAAAGCAGTGATAGCCTAGTGGTATGACCATTGGACTGCCAAGTCGAAGGTCTCGAGTTCGAACCCAAGGCACGCACCTTTGACTTTTCGAATTCATGTGCGTATTAATAATTAATTATCACTCGCTTAAACGGTGAAGGAAAACATCGTGAGGAAACCTACATACCTTAGAGATTTTTCTCGACGGTTTGTGAAGTCTGCCAACTCGCACTAGGCCAGCGTGGTGGACTATAGCCTAATCCCTCTCAATATAAGAGGAGACCCGTGCCCAGCAGTGGGACAGTATATGGGTTGATGATCATGATTTGCAACTGAGAAGCCAGAGGTTGCCAGTACGTACTGTCATGGTCGTGACGAGTTTCATGGATCCCCATGGCCATGACTATTATTATAGTGGTAGATGAAGACAAGTGTGGTTTTAGTTGGTAAGAGTCGGACATATCCCTGGGTAGCAGTCGCTCAACTTTTTTTTATTGTATGGAATATCCAAGTGTTATTGGCTTATTTTATGATATTCTCAGTACCTAGCAGTTCGGAATTTGGATTTGAGCACGGCTAATTGCAATAGGCTTGCTCCCTTATTACATGGACCTAAAAGATACCTGCGAACTGTGGGTGTACAACTGTGGCACACCTCTGCCTAACTCTTCGGGTAACACAGGTTTTTTATGTTACGTTTTAGTTAACACAGGTTTTTTATGTTACGTTTTAGTTAACACAGGTTTTTTATGTTACGTTTTAGTAACTTATTATTTGCAGCTGTGTGAAGTCAGGGACGACCTGGTAAAGGTCGCTGGGAGTCGTTGGATGCAGGCGGCTTATAACCGGTCTTTGTGGAAGTCTATGGGGGAGGCCTTTGTTCAGCAGTGGACCTCCTGTGGCTGATATGACGATGATGATGATGAAGGCAGGGGTCGCTAGTAGATAATTAGGCTCAAATATTAAAATACTGACGAAAAATGATAACTCGAAGCGCTCCAATTGGAGTCCTGTGATATCAGATATAATTTTGGTTAGGTACCGTTGACATGTGTTCCAACAATTGCGCCATCTACTATGAAAATTACGAATCTCTTTAGTTTTAAAACGTTAATATTATCACTAGCTTTCTCCAGACAAGAATAATTATTAACTTATGGGTGTATACATGCTGCCACCAACATCATTACCGTCCGTTTATCAAAAGATACCCAACTAAATTCAAATTAAGGCGCTGACAGCAAGACATTAAGTTTACGACTTTGTAAGGCTGTACGGCGAGTTTCCTTCGCTTTTAATTTCAATTAAATATTTCCTTTAGCCTCTAATTAAACATTGTTATTTTCACGTAAACGTCTAAATTGACAGATTGATCCTGTCACCGTCAAATGTCAAAAATTTAAATAATGATATTATGAAATGAGAGATGCATATATTTTTTTACAGAAATACTGTATAAAATGATTTTATTTTATAAAATATACCAACACATTCATTCATACATGATATGAATGTATGCAAAATCAGGAATGTTGTTGTTCAATGTTCCGTTATTTGAGAAATAACTAGGGTAACCTAAGTAGGTACATACATAAAATTGATACTTACCTAAAAATATTCAATCACAGCTTTTAATATAGCCTCAAAGATTGAATAAAAAATAACTCCTTGATATTATATTTATGTAAAGGTATTCAATTTTAATATTATTGTATTCAAGCTTAGGAAGTACATGGTTATAATATTACTTAAATAAACAGCGTCGCCTATAAATCCTTACAAAATAAAATTCCATTCCTTACAAAGTCAACGTATGAAATCGTGGAGCACACAAAACCTTTTTTTGAGATTACAAAGAGCAAACTCTAGCATTGTAACGAAATCGTCTAGGATACAGCAGGAACTTGACAAAGTATTTCCTATTGGAATTCAATTTATTCAGAGTACTCTTAAAGTGTTTATTCGTTCGACACAAGGAGGCCTTAACACAAGGATTTTTCCACCTTTTTTTAGACGAGCTCCGGTACAATGTTCCTTTTTAATCGACTTTGTTGGTTTCTTTTTAAAGATAAATAGAGTTGTGTCGCAGCGTTTTACTAAAATTAATGACATTACACTGTGCTATAATAAATTGTTGGACCTACCAATTAGTTGACTGGCGATGTTATTACCTGAAAAAAACGAAAATATATTCATTAGTATTATTAATGGTGGTGTTACTGATAAGACAAAATATTCATACAGAAAAAAAATGGTTAGTACAAAAAAAAAAATTTGCGTATTTTGAAATCCAGTCAAACGTCAATATTATGACGTCATCTTACATACGTTTAAAGAGCGTTTATTTTATAGCGTGGATAAAGGCAGCTGGTAGTTCCTGGATGAGGAAAGTCAAAGATAGGGGAGGCTTAAATCCAGCAGTAGACGAATATAGGCTAATGATGAATATGAAAGGATAGGTATATCACGTATCGGAGTAAAATGTGGATGTACTCAGAACAACTCTGCCTCTCTCTGCTCTTCGGGGATACAGGAATGATTGTAGCCTGCGGGCGGTTGAATGTGGGCAATTCCGCCAACCGACTAGATAATGGTCCCTGTAGGCGGCACGCGTGTGATGAACACGCGGGTCTTCAATTTTATTAGTATGCGAGGAAAGGCTTCGCTAATCGATGGGGTCCAGCGACTGCTGGACCACAACCTGTCATGGTCGTGGCAAATTTCACGGCCCACGGCCATGACTATAGGGCAAGTCAATGCAAGTTCGTTTTTTAGGTATACATAGACATAACATGCCACCTACTGCGGTTAGTTTTTCCTAAGGAGTTTTCGTACTATACAAATAAATACAGGAATGATTATAATATTTTTTATACTAGGTAATAAACGATTATACATATTATTATGATAAGTTATCGCAGCCAATCAAGTCTGTCAAGTATTTTCCAATGAAATAAATGACAGCCTGTATAAAAGTTGATACACCCTAGCTACACACTTACACTACATAGTGTATACTATCAACAAACTGCACACAAAGCTCCCTTACCCAGTCTGGCTTTTCAGCTTTATGTATCTGCGAAAGCTTTGAAACACTGTTGAAAAGAAAGGTTTTTGTTAAATCGTGAATCTGGATTTAGTTTAGTTTGTCCTAAAAAAATATATTGATTTCTGACACTTATATGAATATTAGACATTCAAATAAAACTACATTTTAATAACTATTCAACTTCTTTTGAGATTAATAATATCAATAAAAGGCGATAAAGTAGTTTTACATCAAAATAAAATCATGCACCGTTATTTTTAATTACTATTTTTTTTAAAGGGTCATTACTAAGTGTCATAATGAATTTAAATATTACTTTATTTAACAACAGTGTTACCTGCTCGACTTAGTTAAAATAAAATATTAAATATTTTTTTAATTGTGAAAATTAATGTTTGCAATTTTTTTTTTTTACTTTTTTGTACACTAAGTAAATAGGTTTATTTATTAGGATTTCTGTAAATTATTTTTATTTATTATTCACATAAATTTCAACGATTTTGAAAAGCGAAATCATCATCAACCCATATACTGTCCCACTGCTGGGCACGGGTCTCCTCTCTTATTGAGAGGGATTAGGCTATTTCCACCACGCTGGCCTGGCGGGTTGGCAGACTTCACAAACCGTCGAGAAAAATCTCTAAGATATGCAGGTTTCCTCACGATGTTTTCCTTCACCGTTTATACGAGTGATAATTAATTATTAATACGCACATGAATTCGAAAAGTCAGAGGTGGCCTTGGGTTCGAACTCGAAACTTTCGACTTGGCAGTCCAATGCGAAAAGCGAAATCAAAATAATTAAAAACTGATTAATTATTGTGTAATGGACTTTGGCGATTTATTATAACAAGACATGCTATCCTTAATGTTTATCTGGATTCACTGAATACCCTTATATTTATCTACTTTACAATATAATGAGCACTAGTCTATTACAGCCACGCAAATTCCACCAAATGTTCCTCCCGTAATGTGCTCCTCGGAATGCGAACAGCTGAACATTTGAGGTGCTTGGAGCACACAATTTACGTAATAATGCGTCCACACGCGATTCCCGTTTTATGCTAAGTGGGTATACGATTCTTTTGAACTGAGATAAAAGCTTTGTTCAGTGTTCTCAGGTTGTAATAGTGTGATAATGTTCGGTACTTAATATCATAACCTGTATTCCCTGAATAGGTTAGATAGAGGTGTAGTGTTGTAACCCACACCCCACCACACCACACCCACAGGTCGTTATTGTGTTTTAATTGGGGTTGAATTTATAGTGATGTTTACATTATCAATCTACATGATAGCGTTAGCACAAGTTACAACCCTAAAAAAATATATATAAACTGAATCTATATTCTGGCCCAAGTGGTCTAAGTGGCCCACTGCTGGGCACAGGTCGTTGTTGTTGTTGGCAGATTTCACACGCCGTTAAGAAAATCCCAGGTTCCCCTCACTATGTTTTCCTTCACTATTTAAGCGAGTGATAAATTCATAATTTCTAACGTCATAGGTACAGTCAGCAACGAAAGTCGCTGAACATGTTGCAATTTTCAATATGATTTTTAATAAGTGTGAAGTTACTGACCTGTGAAGGTTATGCGAAATAATTGCATAGATGACCATTCAATATTCAGGTTACCTTAATAATAGAAAAAACCTCTGCACAAGTTTTGGAGCTGTGATGTTTTCAAAATTTTGTTATGTTCAGCGACTTTCGTTGCTGACTGTACATGACTTGCATTCGAACTCAAAACTTTTAAACTCCAATGTCAGTCCAATGGTCAAATTACTATGCTATCATTGCTACGATGATGCTGATTGAGGATGATTTTTATTTATGATGGATTTTATTATTCCTATGATAATCGAATATCGTCCCCAATTCAAATATAGTTGTACAGAGTACCTATGCGAGAGATAATTTTCTCTAGCGGACAGCAGTGTGTGCTCAAGAATGGCTGAGCATGCGCGAACAGTTCTTCACTCACTCAGTGCTGACCCTAAGGAAGTGCAGCCGCACGCGTTTATCTGATAACTGACCACTCACACCATTGTTGAGCCATCATTTATAAAGTGAAGCTTTTATGTCTCAGTGCACTTTCCACTCATTGTCGACAAGCTTTTGTTGCTAGTATGGGCCACATACATATGAATAGATGGTGAAACAGATTTCAACATTATTTATTTAAAAAAGCACAGCCCCATCACATGCTTTACACTTATACTAAAGACAATCTTAATAACTACAGGAGTAATTTCACATAATAATGAAGGCGTACATAGCGCTCACATTAGTGTTAATGCCTATCATCATTATAAAATCATGACGTCAGTTAGGTATTATATTTTTAAGAGAAGCTTAAAAGTTATCCTGATTTTAACCTCTTAAGCAATATTAAATTCAATAGGTACTTAGTAGGCTGTCGGGGCCGTAACTAAAGCACAAGGAAAGGAAAGTGCTGTTTCCAGTCAGACATACCCTGCAACCTCCCCTGACAACATACGATAGGTAGATCAAGGATCATCCGCACTATAAAAAGGTATTTACCGTTAAATACCTTTTTATAGTGCTAGCTATATTTTATAAGCTACGCAGACTTAAGAGATTAAACATTAAAGCGCCGTAATTTTACAGCTCTGACAGCTAGTAGACACATTGACAAGAACATGCTTAATATGACTTACAAGATATTAAAGTTGTACCCTAATAACTCCGGGATGTGACTCCGTTTAAGATTAATCACAAAATTATTACACGTAAGATTAATCATAAAATCTCAAACTCTATAAAGCTAACAAACACTTACTTTAAGTACCTATATTAATGAAGATTCCGAAACAATTGAGAAGAAAGATTATTTTATCAGAAACATAAAAAATACTGGGCTTGGTTATTATAAAACGCAGCTTTTTTAATAAAAATCTCACAAAAGCGTATTTTTTTTTAAAGATTATTTGCCTATAACTAGGAAACTAACGCATATCGGACCATAGTGCCCATAGTAAGAAATATTCATATGAACCAAACCTACATACCTGCAAAATATCTTGACTCTTCCTCTAAACATTTATGTATTATAGAGTTCGTAGAACAAAACGCAACAAGTGTTTAATAAATAATTATCACATCCCAGAGCTCCTTAGTACTCTAGTCTTTATGAGCTATCTTATTTTATGTGAACATTACTTTGTAAAAGGAAAAATCATAAAGCGTACATAATATTTATCATCAAGCTCCATTAACTTTACACGAGTACAAAAGTAAAAATGTTATGATCGAGTGCATTGACAGAGTTGAAGAGGAACAGTAAAGTTTTTAAATTATGAATAAAATAATAAAAATAAATATTCAAATTTCATTGAATTACAGGAAAATATATATTAATAAGTATCCGACGTGTTGTCTATTTCATTTAGTAGCGCCATTGATTAACTATATTATAATTAATTATTAATTGCAAGAAACACAGAATGCCCTATAGGTACATGCACTCTGTGTATCATCCGATCCTTTTCCCAACTATGTTGGCATCGACATTCAGTCTAACCTGATGTGGCTGAATATTAGTATTTGTTACGAAGCGACTGCCATCAGGCCTCCGCGATATCCTGAGGATAGAATAGTTGTTAGGCTTTTTAGGCTTCTGACAACCACTAACGATTATCATAGGTATGACAACCAGAACCAAGCATTCTGGGTTTGCCAGCCTTTATTTTCTACGTTCGTAGTTCGATAAAACATACTACTACAGAGACTGGGTGTCTTTTATAGCAGATTTTCCCACGATATACAAAGACAAAAAGTATTAATTTCCGAGAGATATACGACATAAAATATGCGCTCTATTAACTTTTAATAAGTTTAATTTTCCTCTGAAGCAATTTTAATTTAACAATTAAAGTGACAAACTTTTACACCGATACATTTCATAATTGGACCTTTCGTTAAATTCAATATGGGGAATACTGGGCGAAAAATAATTTGTTTGATGTTTGTCCTCTTTGTGTGGTTCGGCGAATTAAATGAAACAGCATGGAAACATTAATTTATAAATTGGCAACTCAATTTGTGTGAACTAATTGTTGTTTTCCAGTAGCTTTTGAAATTGTATAAGGACACACTTTTTGGAATATAGCTTTCGTTGGCAATTTTTTGGGGTTTTGTTAATTTATAAAAATCACGACACCAATGAAGCAGTTTTAAATATTTATAAGAAGGATTTCCGAAATTTATGCTCAAAGTCTCAGACAACATCAAAAATATTTTAGTGTATTTAAAACATACACTAAACTAACACTGCCTGTATTCATTGAAGGGTTAGACAGAAGTGTACCAATTTACAGTTGTACACCCATAGTTCACGGGTATGTTTCATCATCATCATATCAACCTATTGCCGTCGACTGCTGAACGTAGGCCTCCCCCACAGAGCGCCAATCATCCCGGTCTTGGGCAGCCCGCATCCATCTGCTGCCAGCCACCTTCTCCAAATCGTCTGTCCATCGTGTCGCAGGGCGTCCCACACTAACTAACTACGCTTGCCCAAACGTGGTCTCCACTCTAACATTCGTCTGCTCCACCGACTACGCTTGCCCAAACGTGGTCTCCACTCTAACATTCGTCTGCTCCACCGACTACGCTTGCCCAAACGTGGTCTCCACTCTAACATTCGTCTGCTCCACCGACTACGCTTGCCCAAACGTGGTCTCCACTCTAACATTCGTCTGCTCCACCGACCGTCGGTGTGTCTGCAGACATGGGATGTATGGTATGTTTAGGTCCCATGTAATAGAGGGCGAGCCTATTGCTAATATCCGGGCCTAAATCCAAACTCCGAACTGCTTTCATAGAAAAACAGAATAAACACCACCTGGGAATTGAATCCAGAACTCTAGTGCAGCAGTTGCATTTTAAAACCACTACACTACTCGTAACTAGGCATTTAAACCATAAATATTTTACTCGCAGATGAAAGAAAGATTATCTAAACTTCATTTACTTTTTCCTAAAATAACTAGTGCAAATCTGTTCCTACTATCCAAATTGGTTCACACTTCTTAGTTAATTAATTTCCGATATAGTAATTAAGCAATACTACGCTGAAATATTGACGCAGTAACTTATTAGTTACGCTTAGTCAACGTTATTGATATAGTCATCTGTTATAATGGAATCCATGGGTACCTACCGATAATATGAGCTAGGGACAGTGAAGAATGTACCTGTCGTGGTAAGATACCCGAGGGAAAAGCTATGTTATACTAATTGACTTTCATTCGTTCATCGATCGGATGACGACGTCTGTGGTCTAGTGGTTCGAGTGTCGGAATGCTGATCACGAGGTGGTGGGTTCGATTTCCACAAAACACAAATATTTTATGTGACGAGCATAAGTGTTTGTGTTTGTCTGGGTGTTTGTTATGTATTATAAATAAATAAATATATGTTCTTGGACAATGTTACACAGCAACAAACTAAGCAGAGCTAAACACACACAGAGATATTATATACTTTTACAAATAAAAGTATATAATATATATACTATATCCATTGTCTAGTACCCATAGTACAGGCTTTGCTTAGTTTGGGACTAGATGGTGCTGTGTAAAATTTACCAAGAACATATATTTAAAAGATATGTACGTATTTAATTCTTTATTTTAGTTCCATATCAAGCAAAGTTGTGACAAGACTTTGTTTTCTTAATAAATCCTGTCCAAAAGAGCGAATTTGCGAAACATTTCGCGTGTTACGCGTTTCATTTGCGTCCAGGAGTATGAAATAATTGAACAGATAATAATTGGAACTGTGTTGTGTTCCTTATGGTGAGTATGGTAAAGGCCAGTGCTCCGCGAGGGAAAGTTGTGTTGGCAATGGGGAGGACTTTATCTTCACCTTATACTGCCAACCCAACTATTCCTCTTTCATTTTACAGGGTCGGCAACGCGCAAGTGTTACCTCTGGTGTTACAAGCGTCTATAGGCTACGGTAACCGCTTACCATCAGGTGGGCCGTATGCTTGTTTACCATCTGAGTGGTAAAAAAAGAAAAAAAGCGCATTCGCTCTGAAGTTTGTGGGTAAGCTAGACGTAACCAAGGAGTTTCTGGTGTCTGGACTAGCGCAAAATATGCGCAAGTTCAGATACCAAGTACCTCGCTAACGCGTGTATGAATTTCGCTGGACAAAGTCTTAGGTAGTATGTTGCAAATATGAAGCAGTCTAGCAGATAAAATTATCATGAACGGTCAAGTCTCCAAAATCCAATCCTACTATCTGTACCTACTAGGCAAGTGAGGTAGATTTATAGTGTAACCCTTCAAATTCTGAAAGAACACCCGTGATTGTCAGTGCAATATACACGGATACTATCTAAATATACGTCTATTCCTTGAAAGTTACATTAAAAGGCTTAATAAATATTATGAACACGCTACTCAGATCTATGAGACTATTTTCTTTACTTAACTCTAATTAAACCAGTAATTATCGTCCAAAGCGTCGTCAAATAAAGCCCAGTCTCCCAGTGTACGATCCGATGCGAGAAAGCCATTCACTACGGTTAATACAGCCGAACATTGCCAGATAAGTGTGGCTTATGTTCTAACTGAGAGTAATTTGGAGCAGTAAATCTAGAAAGTTCGGTATGTTCGCTAAGCTAAATGGACAGATATTACGTTTGATAGATCTTTGGATGTTCATATGGTTTTGCTTGTCGTTGTAAGTGGTTTCTAAAGGAAATCGTCTTATAATCATACTTCTTCTCTGTTGAACTATGAGCTCTCGCTCGGCTATGGGCGCTACAGCTACCGTGCACTAGTCCAAGGTATAGTTTCTGTATATAGAAGACAAATAGAATTCTTTTTCATTCTTTTCTAATAATAAAATTAATAAAGCGTTCCATAAAATCTAATAAAGAATCCACTATGAACAAATGATTAATAATAATAAAGCCCTCTTTTTCCGAACTAATATTATTTCCTCATCGATTCCTGTACAAACTGTTCTCACAATGAGACTACGTAACACTTTTCTCGGTGTCTTTATAAATTATAAAATGACGAAACGGGACCACTTGACCAATTCGAAATATACATTAGGTCAACTGATCCCGCGGGTTCAGTACGAGCGGGATCAGTTGGCTAAAGAGCCTACGCGATTTAACATTTTTAATTTTATAAATTTTCTTTGTTCTAATATAATTTCGGCGCAATCGCAATTCGGCGTGACTTCAGACTCAGACCACTATGCTAATTAGGCAGTCAGCAACGATATTCGAACGCCTCATATAACAGCAATGAGGCTGAACACGTACGTCATAATCTACATTGCACACACCAGTCAACTGCATACGATAAATGATTTGACAGTTGCGTAACAGGGTTCCCTAATAAGGGTCT
The DNA here is from genome assembly GCA_964056405.1 of Acronicta alni. Lineage (NCBI taxonomy): Eukaryota > Metazoa > Arthropoda > Insecta > Lepidoptera > Noctuidae > Acronicta > Acronicta alni. The sequence goes on along the minus strand of OZ043927.1, from coordinate 4,488,665 downwards.
CTCCACACTTATCGACGTGGGCTTGAACCGAGTGAAAGAAAGAAAGACGTTTTATTGACACAGTTATGAGTAATACACACAATAACATAAAAAAATAGAAATTAAGTATAATATACCTATGAAATTGATTATTTCTTCAAGAAACAGGGCATCAATAAACTGTCTGCTGCGTTGGCAAAGATGCATCGATTGCATGGGTGTTTTTTTTTTTCATACATTGCCCTACGCTTTTTTTTTTATTTAAAATTCTTTATGCACAGTTGGTACAAAGGTGGTCTTAATGCCATTAGGCATTTTCTGCCAGACAACCTTGGGGTGATGCAGAGACGATAAAAAACAGTAGATGCACTAGAAAATTGTAAACATGATAATAATAGACCACGATTCATAAAAATAAATATACACGTATATATTTATACATATATAAACACAAATGAAACTACATAGAATACATAATAAATACAAAAAGAATACATATTATATATATAATTATATACATACATATAAATATATATATATCAGCGTCGAGATGATGAATCTGCCAAGGTATTATCTTGAAGATATTTACGTAGCTTTACTTTAAAAGAAAGGCGACTGTTTGCCATCCTGATTTCAGATGGGAGAGCATTCCATAATAGGATTGACTGAATGAAGAATGTAGAGTGGACAAAGTCAGAACTATGAGAGGGACATTGAAGGAGGCGATTATTAGTGGATCGCAAATATTTTATATTATGATTGGTACATAAATACTGAAAATGAGAAGTTAAGTAAGAAGGGGAATTGGAAGATGCTATGAGTTTTCTTCTGCATCGTGGGTGCGTATACAAACACAAACTTTCACATAATATAATACGTATTTATTTCTCTTCCACAAAGGTATCTTACAGCTTTAATTTGCAACATAGATTATTATATATATAATATACAAACACTCAGACCCGGAACAACTACCTGTAAGTCATACAAATCTTTATTCCGTGCGAGGATCGAGCCCACGACCCGTGGTACAGAAGCCGATTACTCAGCTGCTCACAAAAACTCAATACATAACATATAATACAGGTCTGTATCCCCAAAGGGTTAGGTAGAATTCTAAGTACTGATATACACCCACGGATCACCACTAAGTTTGAGGTCCAATATCAAAGGAGACTTATTTTCATTAACCAGGCACAAATCCGAGCTGCTACTGAACATGTCATAAAAAAACCCAATAACACTGGTTGACCTATGAATTCGGAACTTCAAGCTTCAATCAGTCACGCTTGCGACCGTCATGCCACGACAAAATCAATTAGGCAAAAAAGCCACTGTTTTACCGTCCGCCGATGTTCGTTCGGCCGATGTGTCGTCGGAGCCAAGGCAAGGCGACAGACATCGATTCTAAAACTTACTTACTAAAAGACACAAGCGATTTTTTTTGCAAAATGATCATTGCAACTTTGATATTAGACTAATATCATTAAAGTATAGTTACGAAAATACTATATCTTCGTAACACCATACAATTTTAGTTAATACCTTAAGGTATTAATTAAGGTATTAATTCGTAATTCGCATACAATTTTAGTTAATACCTTAAGGTATTAACTAAAATTGTATGCGAATTACGAATAATAATGTATATAAGAATAGAAAATCGCTTTAGAATTTAGCTAAGTGTATACATATTGATGATTTGACTGTAATCTTGGGCCTGAATCACATTTATCAGCATCGATTCTCATTTCCACATGCATCCATCTTTGTACGCATCCATCCAACCAGGCGGGTGTTGTGCCTGGCGGGCCACGGCCCGACGGTTGATGTCGAGCGGTTGTATATATGCAACTATTCGTTGCGAATGTTGCTTGCGCGATTCAGGCCTTCGTAGTTCTATGTAGCGCGGTAGATGTCGCTACAAGTCGTTTCCTATGGAGAAGAACCGGCAAGAAATTCCATGGTTACTCTTTTAAATTATCGTTTTGTACACAATAATGTTCGATATAGTATTAATAATTATAAATTGGATGGACATGAGAAAACAATTAGGAATGTTGCGAATAGAATTTTTTACAAATATAATTATAAAATACAGCTAGGCATAAAAGAAAGTTCTAAACAAAAAAAAAACTACTTTTTACGGATTTTATCGCGTTATTAATCCCGACGTCTCGGACACTTTACACTTTACAGTGCCCATGGTCACGGGTAGACTGATAAAATCTCTAAAAAGTAGTTTGTCAATGTCTAATATTCGCGTGAATGTCAGAAATCAATAAAATAGTTATTTTAAAATACCTAGATGCTCTCTAAATGTGATTCAGACCTTATGCCGCCAACATAAAACATTTTCCGATCGGCCTAAGCCTATTCCGATAAGTATGATCAGACCTTAAGCTAACATGTTGAACCGCGTTCGTCGACCGGTCCACACAAACACATAGGTACATTCTCATACATACATTCAGTGATTTAGGGATGCGCAGCGTTTTACACAATTAATCTTGCATGATTGTCCGGCCGAGTAATAGTGCGCAGTGGGCGAGATTTATATCAACTATCTATTTCTGCAGTGCTTTATCTAAAGGAATTTGGTAATTGCTAACCCTATTTGTACCTAGCTAAGGTTGAGCTTTAGTGGGAAGCTGTAACTTATCGATATGCCTTGAATAAAATTATCGAATAGTAATACGTATTAAAATTTTATGTGTTGTCTTCCAGTCTTGTTAAGTAGATAGTTTTATTATGATCCCTGCAAAATAATTTCAATTTATTAAAAAAAAACTGACCCTCTAGAGGCACGAAGCAATAGTTTTTCTATTGTGCCTTGATGAGTTAACAACAGCTGTCTCGTTAGTCTAGTGGTCCTAAGCGCTACTGCTACTCTAGAGGTCCTGGGTTCGATACCCAGGTCGAACAGTGATATTAAGTTTTTCTATGAAATTCTCACTAGCTGTTCGGAGTTTGGATTTGTGCCAGTCCCTAGGCCGAGCCTACACCGGTTTCCATGTAAGCAAAAGATCCAGAATATATTAAAAACATAAAAACGATCATGCCTGACACCAAATTTATTCGCTATTAATATCCAAAATGCCATTACATCTGCAATCGAAATAACAGGTGTTGTTTTAATGATAAAACGGAGCAAATTAAATACGGGCGAGTGCCATGAAATGCGTGATTAATGAAAACGCTCCGGAAAATACATCAACCAATTTATACGGACGTTTGAAACGGAATTCCGCTATGATTGGACAGGTCAGGGGACTAAAATAAAATCATAATAGAACCGGATTATGATTCATAGTAGATATCATATTTTTTATGCATAATAGGCGTTTTAAACCCTATCTCACATGATAGAGATGATGCTGTCGGCGGTCGAGCATGTTTGTGTAGAAGTAACCTATTCTTTCGTGACTTGAAAACTCCCAGAGTGTAATAAGATGGAAACAGACTTTGACAAGGATCCAGTCTTTAGCCATACGCGTGAGAAAATTAGAAGCTTAGCACTTTAGCGTGCGTATAGATGGAATATCCACTTTTTGAAATAAATAAACTTATTATTACTATTATATTATTATCCACCATATAAATGTGCCTTAATGCCGTTTGTCTGGTTGTCCGATGATGGAATGGGCTGGCAAATAATCTCTTTTTAGGTGATTTTTTGTATACATGGCTACACATCATGCTGTACAAAGCGCTTAGGAGCTGACCTCGCATTGTGTAGGTTTTTCTAATAATTAGAGGTCAAACTGTACTGGATATATTATGATTCATCAAAATTCGCCATCTTATTCCCTCAAAAGCTTTAATTCAGATCTGATATTGTATTTGTTCCATTTTCCAGACCTATATAGATAGATAGAACTTTTAGATTTTGTATATTTGTTTGAAGTGGGAGAACTTTGCTGCTTACAGCATCTGAGCAGGTACCACTGCATTTCTAAATATTCTTGCCATAACAATAATGTGCTAGTATTATTGTGGACTTTATCCACAAATTTAAAGTCGCACAACGAGTTATGGAAAGAGCAATACTCGGAGTCTCTCCGAGGGCAAAAAAATCGCAAAGAAGTTATTCACCAGAGAACCGAAATGATTATCAAGTGGCAATTGACAAACGCTGGAGTAAACGAGTTCTCGAGTAGAGATTGAGACTAAGTAACGGTAGTGTAGGATGCCCGCCGCCGCCGGCCAGGTGGAATGACGACCACGGAAGGTTGAAAGGTGGCAGTGACTGGTTGAGGAAAGCTGAAGATCGAGTTCTGTGGCGTTTACAAGGATAGTCCAGCAGTGGACTAATATGGGCTGATGATGATGATGATTATTGCGTTTCGGTTTTAAAGGTCAGTGAAATTACTGAGGAAAATGCGGCTTGACAATTAAGTCCACTAGTTATACTACGAGTGGTATTACTATAGGCTGCGATTGCCGCTTTCTATCAGGCAGCACATAACATAACACACCATCACGCTTATATGATGTTAGGTGTACGAAGTACAACCACAGTTCGCCGGTACTAGAAGGTTCATGTCCCATGTAACAAGGGGCGAGCCTATTGAAATTAACCGGGCACATAATCTAAACTCCTCAAATCAAATCAAATTTTTGTTATCTTAGAACAATGAAAAATTACTAATCGGTCGGGTAAAAGATGGATTATCTTGTACTGACTCACAGATTATGTTATATAATAAAAACTTGGTGTTACATGATGTTGATTATCGCCCGGGTCAGCTGTCACCGCTTCCGCTTATGGTTAAGTAAAATACCTTTTGCCCTCATCACGTAGGGTTCAACTTGTCATCGGCAAATCTCTGTTGTTTTAAGAGATAATGATATGTGGTATGAGCCGATTTACAGAGGAATTTATATTTTACTTAACCTGACAAGGATCAAGTAGCCCATACTATAGATATTTCCTCTGGAGGTTCGTGGTTTTTTAATGAATTAATAAATGAATTAAATATTTCAAATATTTTAAAAAAGCTAATTATAGATTTTGGGGGAGGCCTTTGTTCAGCAGTGGACTTCCTGTGGCTGATATGATGAATTTTAGATAAATTTCTATAAAAATCTACGTATTAAACGCTTAAGCCCCTGCGGCGATGAGTTGGTGTTTGTTCGGGCTAACCTCTGAAGCTATTGTACTGATTTTAATAAGGTTTTCACCAATAGAAAAAGGGATTATATAGAAAGGCATAATTTAGCAGGCCCATTCAATGCACTCTAAGTTGCTATTATGATATTTTAGGAAAAGCACACTAACTTTGCTCGACACAATAAACCAATGTAACACTCAGCAGCCTTACGAACACTTCCCCAATAAAATAATTATTTCCAGATTTAGATATTAACCCTAAACTAAACTAGATAATTACACATAGTCCAAAAACGCGTTTTTTTAACAATGTTCAAATACACCAAACGTTTTTGAATACGTTTTATTGATATGCGCTCATAAAATTGAATGTCAAACGGTTCAGAGATACCGAGGTGAATCCCATCGACTTTTTTCTTTACGGGGAAGATACTACCCTTAATATCTCTGTGTATTATACCAACGTTTTCGTTGTTGACGAATTTATCTTCTTACGGTCGTGTTTTCGTATTGTTTACAAAACGCACGTATGATGATATATAGTTTGGAAATCGATTGAGGAAGAATGACAAATTACGAAGCAGAAATGACAAGTCACGCTTCGAAAACAAGGCGGTTGTAATTAACGGAATATGAAAAATAATATACTAACTTAGACTGCTGACAATTTGTATAAAAAGATTGATGTTAAATTTTTTTAACATTTTGAATAATGTTGAGGTGGTAGTGACTAGAATGGACAAAATAAGGAACAGAAATGTTGAAAGGGATTATGTGGTATGGACACATGATGAGGTGGAATGAAACGCATGTAACTAAAAGAGATATGAATGTGGAGGTATGAAGAGGCAAGGGGATGGAAAAGAAAATATGGATAGAGCGGATATGGTCGAAAAGAGAATCTGGTGACGGCTGACATGGATGAATGGAAGAAAAGGAAATACAGCGCAAACCCTAAATAAATTGGAACAAAGGCAGGTTATTTACTTTTAATATTATTATTATCAAAAACGCTTATTAGTTAATGTAACCTATGAAAAAGAATTCTTATTCCAAGATGGCTTGCTTTAAATATTAACTCGCCTATCGCAGACAGCTTTTATGTAGCCTTGTTAAAAAGCCGATAACATTTAGAGATTAAAATTTCTGATGAGTGACAATTAATTATTAATAAGCAACTGATTCGACGAATTGGTAAAGGTCACAGGGAGACATTGGATGCAGGCGGCATATAACCGGTCCTTACGGAAGTCTATGAGAGAGGTCGTTCAGCAGTGGATCTTCTGATAATATGATGAAGCAACTTCATTCACTTCGGGCGTCATTGTCTTTCTTACTCTAATTATTTGTTACTTTTTTAATACTTTTTTAATATAACACTTCACACTACAATTTTCATTAATTAATGATTGTATGGGATTGGGACTAGTGCCTTTAATACAAGTTTTTAAATAAACTTAGCAAGGGGCTTGTTGCAACACACTTAAACATTAAACCTTGGCCTAAATTATAAGTGATTGTATCAGTGTGTTTATAAAAGTGTACCTAAATCGTGTTTCCATATAATTTTTTTTTATTATTAAATCAGATTTCAATAATTGGAGATTATTTTGTGCCTGAGATTATACCTATGACTTACATGTCCTACTTATGTCTTCCATGGTCATATCACTGCTTCACGCAATTCACAGAGAGAAAATTTAATAAAAAATGGAACAGAACAAACCATGAAACGTCAGTTTTACGCATACAGATGTCATAAAACAAGTCTAAAATGTGCTATACAAAAAGATATCAAAGTCATTTAATTTTCCGCCAAAACAGAATAATGACCAAGAGGGTCTCTTTAATAAGACTGACGAGATTTTCTTGTGATTTTATTGCCCACTCCTGCGAGTAAATCGCTCGTTTAGATGTAACGACCACCGATTTACAGATCTCTTCATGGCCTGTCCTAATTTTCTTTGAGTTTTTAAGCGTCTTAACTTTTTAGAGGGTAAATAGTTCATAATTATTTAGTGTGTGTAATCAGGGTCTATTATCTGCTGGATCTGTTTAGTGGTTTTAATAAGAATGGGGTAAGCTGTAGATCTTTAATGGCGAATCTACCTGTTTATGGTAGGACATTGAAAATGTGTTAATACGAAATTCAGTTTCATGCCAAAAACTTTTGTTAGAGTGTCTTAATGCTGGAGAAATATTTTAAGGTCTTATATTAAATTAATCGATGGCATCTGTATAAATAGTATAAATGCGAAAGTAACTCTGTCTGTCTGTCTGTTGTCGATGCCGACTTTGATGAAATTAATTTATGATATACATGGATTAGACTTTGGGAAAGATGTATTTTCTTGTTGTTTCATTTTTATTTTCGCCCTCATACTCATATATTGTATTCAATTTACCGAAATGTTTAATAAACTGTGTTTATACTTCGAGAATAAAATCTTAAAACATAATGAAACAACTCAATTTTTTAAATCCAATTAATTTAAGTAATGACCCAATTTAATTATAACAAAAATAAAAAAATAACAACGATAATTCAGGTAGCACTTACTTAATCAAATCACCCGCAGTATGATAACAGCTACATTACGACATTTTAATATTCAAAATAGAACCATGCGGGCGTTTATCAACAAAAGCTGGGCTTTTTGAAAGCACTCGGCGGGCGGAGGGTTAAACAAAAAAGCCTCGGTATGCGACAAAAACCACAACTATCTTCTGAATCTTTTGTTGTTTTAACTCCATTGTTGGAATTAAATTCCGGCTAAGAAACTTACAATGTCAATTTATATTTTACAATTTGTACTATATAAATGTATTTTTATGCAGGAGATAGGCTCGTGCTTTGTTGTAACTGATGATTCCATCTGCTGATTAAGTTACTTTTGCTGCGGTCAGTCTGTGGATCATTGTGTCACCGTTCTAATCACGGAGACTCTTCCGCGTATCGGAGAGCACATAAACGCTTGGGCTACGATCGTCATACGAACACTAGTCAGAGGCCCAAAGATCCTGCTAAGCAGATTTTGGGTTGCGGCCTAATTTCTAGCCAATACCAATAACCTATCCTAGGTTTGATGGCAGTCGCTTCGTGTAAAAGATTGCCGCATCTGGTTACCCTGGAAGCCAACCCCTACATAGTTAGGAAAAGGCTCGGAGGATACTATTCAGTTTCACGATTGCATTAGATGTGATCATATTTGGAAGAATTGTAATGTATGATCTTATTGATATTTTTACATGATACATTTTCCTTAATGGTTGACTACGCTCACATAAATGACAAGAAACGACTGACATAATCTGACGTCCACAATGCAAGGCACAATAATAGCATGATCATAAGGATCACATAATCCTATATTTTTTGGAATTTTACAGGTTTTACATTTTTCATTTTTTACCTACCCAATTCCAATGACGACTTCCATCTAAAAAGTTTTAATAAGAAACACAACATAGAAATACTTAAGTAGTTGGTTTATTGCTAAGATCCTAGTTTCGATTAACTTTGGTCCTTTGAACCACTTTCGGTCAAATTATTGGTCCTTGTGTACGCTTTAGTAACACCCTGCCAATACATCTTGGGCCTTATTCTCTTGAGTGTCACTCTGGCAAGCTTAATGTAGGTCTCATTTCCGTGCCACATCCTGGGTCGCTGCGAAGAATTTATGTACTTACGTAGATGTTATTATGTTGGTAGCCCTACAATTTGTCAAGTATTTATCTACAAGTATATACATGTTTAATATCTATGATGAGTGAAATAATACCAAAAAATAAAAATGGTAGGCGGTAGTCGAAAGAAAAGGATTTAAAAAACATCCTATGGTATTGGGAAAACGAGAAAAAAAATCTTAAAAGTTACGCCTCTTCAGTGAACTTTAAACGGTTTTCAATACGAATAAAAATGGATTAAAAAGTCGTTCGACAACTTTAACTTCACCCTAAAAAAGTTCGCCTAAGAAACGTGCTTTAAATTCGTTTGAATCTCGAGCAAAACTATAAAATACCTCGACACGGGCCATTAATACCAAAGCTATTGGTCCTTAAATTCTAATCTTATTTTGCAATGAATGGTGACATTTTTCGTGGAGTTCAATTTAATTACAGTAAAGTATTGATAGTGATCCGATAACGATCGGACTGTGATTCGGTTTTGGAAAAACTGGATTTGGATTACATACCAACAAACATTCACGATTTATTCCATAAGAAATGTGTGTGATGTATAAAACCTTAATCCGCTCACAGCTAGAATATGCTACATCCATTTGGGACCCACTGTACATGAAATACTCAGACAGCTTAGAAAGAGTGCAAAAGAAATTTCTGCGTTGTATGCACTATAAATGCTGTCATAGCTACCAATCCTTTGTTATTGTGATATTGTTTGTTTGTCCAATAAACTAAAAAAAAAGAAATAAAAAAAAGAAAGTTAATTTTAATAGGTTCTTCATAATAATTTAATTGTATTGTTATTGTAGTATGTGCTGAATATGATGTGTACATTTATTATGACGTCACATTCTACATTATTACATATTTTGACTGCATGTTTGGCGTACCTACTCTACTATTCCTCCTCCGTTACCTCTTCGTTATTATAGTTGCACCGGGTGTCGTGGATTTTATTCCCACCTGAGGCAAAATATTTGTATGATCCACAGATATTTGTTTTGCTGGTGTACTTTGTTCATTAATCATAAGTTTGTGAAGTCCCTTGTGACACAGGGCAATATCTGGACCGGGAATGTCGTTTTTTTTTTAAATAACCGCAATACTACTTAATTTGATTTGATTAAGGAAATAAATTGCCATTCACTGGATACATAATCCTAACTCCGTACCGCTACTGATTTCCTACATGAACAATAGAATAGGGAAGACTAATTATAAATTTGATTTCGTAATTATTATAAGTAATGGTTATGCTAGAGTAAGTTGGTGAGTTGCGCCATAATGTAGCTATAACTTATAATCTTATAAACGAATGTCATACTTAATGAAATCCTCATGATAAAATTTATAAGATGTATACCATAAGAAGTATCAAATATTTTTTTATTTTTCTATTAGGTACCTCTTTCAGTGTAAAGGACCAATTACTTGCTTGGTGATATTAAGATCATGAAATCATCTGGAAAATTATCAGAATCACTATCTTTTCTTTCTAAATAGGTACTGACAATAAGGACTTTCTCCATATCGAAGTCGGTAAAAAGAAAAGTGTTTTCTAGTAACCTTGGCATTCGAAGGAAAACGACGGTCCATTTGAAAGAAAACACTTAAAAGAAGTATCGTTTGAGTTAATGCACAAGAAAACTGCTGTGACCCTATCACAAAGGACATGATGTTTACTCTGTTGCAAAAAGCGAGATTACATCTTTCAATTTAAAAAGTACTACTAGTTCCGAAGGTTTCAGAAAGAGCAACAATATATTCCTTTGAGTCGAACACTGCCTAACACGCGAAAGCAATTCCGTTTTCACAGTCCATCGGATTATTATTCAACTTGTGATTGCTACCAAACCATTGCAAATATAAAATGTTAGGAATGAAAAATCTGATAAAGTGAGATTTAGGTATCAAATAGAAGTAAGTTCCTATTGAAGCTGTGTGTGTGTGTGTTTTTTTTATATTTGTGTACATGTTTTACATTACGTACTGTACTTATTTTACTTACTATTACATTTCTAGTTCCATTTTATATAAATCTTTATAAATCGCCTATCACCTGGGGAGGCAGCAATCTATGTTGGATTCGTACCGACTAAAAACCACACTTACATTTACTCGGGATTCATAGATTTCGGCTATCCTAGTACTCAAACCCTTTGGCCAACTACGCTACGCAGTTTTCTGCCCGAGAAGACGAAAATCTGTTCCACATAATCCGTGCTAAGGGGACCGTCAGCAAAATCTGATAGTTTTGTCCTTTATAGTATGGGAAATCCTCATGGACCAGCTAGGGAGACGGCAGGGATGTCGGACTCCTACCGACTAAACACCTCACTTGCTTACTTTTGCCTTTAACAAGGCAAAAGGCAGGAAGGATCCAGTGAGTGCCGAGTCACGGGACCCTTCAGTTGGCCTTACCTCGCATTCTAATCAAAGGTACGCGTGTGGCAAATACGCACGCTGCCTACTGGGTGATAGTTTTGTCCTCTTAAGTATCAATGTATTATATTTATTAAATAAAAACTCCAAAGGAATTCCAACAACAAAATTTGAAGGCGCGCATTTTTACACAGTCATTCCGAAATGCGTTTTCAGACGTTTCTCTTTTTATTAAGGACCTGACTAGACACGACAAATTCAAAACATTTATCAGCAACCTGCAGTGGGCAGACAGAATCATTAATTTACGACACTCATTTATCTTGGCTATTCCGAAGTAAACAATGAATTGTGTGATCAATAAAAAGACCTTTCACAGTTCGTCTATTGTCAATGTGAAAGGTTTAATAATTACGAACGATTTTTCGAACGGGTGCCTGTGAGAGGGTCAATTTCGTGAATAAAATAGGATATTAAAATTAAATAGATATTGCCAGGTGTTTTGCATAAGAAATATAACAGAAATTTAAATATTTATTTTTATTTTTGTTCAGTTAAGTGACGATTTTTCGTCAAAAAACATCAAAAATTACTATGAGTTCAATTGAACCCATTCTGTTAATATGTTTCAGTTCAGCTTGGTTTAACCTAACCTGTAAAAAGTAATTTTCTTTGTGTAAATAATATCTTGGAAATATAGTTTTAGTTAGTTGGTTTTTCGAGAAAATATTAGCTATAGCCTTTTCTCAACTATGATTTGTGGTTAGCTTCCAGTCTTAGCAGATGCGGCTGGATATCAGTATTTTATACGAAACTATTGTCATCAGACCTCCGCAGCCCAATTTCTAGGCAAAACCGATATCCTGAGGATAGACTGGTTGTCAAGCTTTTTGGGCTTTTGACTACCACTAAAGTTTGTTGTCGTTGTTCAGTACGGAATCAGTGGTGAGTCTATATTGACCTCGGCTAGCGCAGCTTATCCTCTTACATCGTTTGATCGACTCTCTCGACTCTCTCGACTCTCTCGACTCTCTCGACTCTCTCGACTCTCTCGACTCTCTCGACTCTCTCGACTCTCTCGACTCTCTCGACTCTCTCGACTCTCTCGACTCTCTCGACTCTCTCGACTCTCTCGACTCTCTCGACTCTCTCGACTCTCTCGACTCTCTCGACTCTCTCGACTCTCTCGACTCTCTCGACTCTCTCGACTCTCTCGACTCTCTCGACTCTCTCGACTCTCTCGACTCTCTCGACTCTCTCGACTCTCTCGACTCTCTCGACTCTCTCGACTCTCTCGACTCTCTCGACTCTCTCGACTCTCTCGACTCTCTCGACTCTCTCGACTCTCTCGACTCTCTCGACTCTCTCGACTCTCTCGACTCTCTCGACTCTCTCGACTCTCTCGACTCTCTCGACTCTCTCGACTCTCTCGACTCTCTCGACTCTCTCGACTCTCTCGACTCTCTCGACTCTCTCGACTCTCTCGACTCTCTCGACTCTCTCGACTCTCTCGACTCTCTCGACTCTCTCGACTCTCTCGACTCTCTCGACTCTCTCGACTCTCTCGACTCTCTCGACTCTCTCGACTCTCTCGACTCTCTCGACTCTCTCGACTCTCTCGACTCTCTCGACTCTCTCGACTCTCTCGACTCTCTCGACTCATACAGACCATCATCTAGACCCATAGTAAAAGCTCTGCTTAATTTGGGACTGATGGACGTAAAGGTACGTGTGTAAAAAGTCCCAAATATTTATTTATTCAACGACGCAATAAATTTTAGAATAGGGATATTAAAAAAAATGCTACACATTAAGTATTGTGTAATCCACGAGGGAAGAAGAAAAAATACACTAACCCCACGTCCAATTCACTAGGTACAATAATATTTTGTTACCATAGCACAATGGTTAAATCTGACAATAAATTCCGTTCGTAGTGGGAGTTGAGTGGATTTGTCAAGTCATAGAGAGATCCTTATTATTGGTTTCCTACATCAAAGGGGCTTTATATTCGTTGGTCATACAAAATCATTGAAAACCTTCAACAAATATTTTGCCAAACTGTTTTTTTTATTTATTTTGTGATTGTCAGCGAACCAAATGTTTGAAGTAGGTCTAATACACTTTATTTCGATCTATTTTGAGATTATAGAACAAAATTCATGCTAGGCCTTTTCTTAACTACATATTATACATGTTGGAGTAAGCTCCCAGTCTGACCAGATATGGCTGAATGTCAGTATTTTAAACGACTGCCATTAGACTTCATCAATACCGATATCCTTAACATAAACTAGTTGATATGCTTTTCTCGATCTGCTGACTACAAGTAACAATATTAAACACCCAAATTAAAAAATAAATTATAAATAAATCTTGACTGTTTAATAAAATCCCTGGACGGTTGTCGAGGGGATAAAAATAATATACTTAATTGCATTTAACTTTTCAAATTTAAATAATATATAATTAATAAGTACGTACCTAAGCTCATTAAAACGTTGTGGTGTATGCATTAGATATAAGTACCTTGAGATATAGCTATCATCATCAACCCATATACTGTCCCACTGCTGGGCACGGGTCTCCTCTCATATTGAGAGGGATTAGGCTGTAGTCCACCATGCTGGCCTAGTGCGGGTTGGCAGACTTCACAAACTGTCGAGATAAATCTCTAAGATATGCAGGTTTCCTCACGATGTTTTCCTTCACCGTTTAAGCGAGTGATAATTAATTATTAATACGCACATGAATTCGAAAAGTCAGAGGTGCGTGCCTTGGGTTCGAACTCGAGACCTTAGAAAAAACATGACATACCATCACGCCTGTATTCCCGAAAGGTTGGACGGTGGGGTAATATTTCATCAGTATGTTTAGGTACCATGTAACAGAGGGCGAGCTTATTACTATTAATCGGGTACAAATCCAAACTCCTAGCCGCTATTGAGTATTTTATAGAAAAACTCAAATAAACTGCTCGACCCAAAAATCTAACCCATGATTTCTAGCTTATCAGTCGCGTTTACCAGTCGACTAATGAAGAAGTTAGAAAACAGATAAAAAACAAACTTACATTCAATATATTTTTAAAGTAAGCAAACTGATGTTATTGTATTCAGACACAACATACCTACACAAAAAGAAAATAGTTTTCTACACAAAAAGTTTGCCAACTTCGAAGACCCTAATTTTGTTGACGTGGACCTCGAATAATAAATGATCAAATTTTATCTTGTACAAAATTATTTATATTTTTTCTGACGGCCATTTTTCACGCTGCGCCTTTCAAAGAAAGCCCAAATCTGTCAAAGTTCAGTCGTTTAGTGTACAAAGACGCGTGTGTGCGTTCAAATTAATGACGTCACGAGTCACAGATATGATTCACTGTGACGTCACAGAAGGCCGGATTTATAGCCTTGATAAATCCTCGTTAAAGAGGAATGATAAAGGGTGAGGCAGAAACTACTTTATATTTGGGAAAATTACAGAGAAATGAAGATTATACCCATCCTTTTTTAAAAACTGAATCATTAATTAAAAATGGTTAACCATTTTATGATAATGCAGTTATATGTAAATATTGATTACGCATTAAATAATGTTAAAATTCTCATACAAAAATATCATTCAAATTATAACTTCAAAGTCTATTCATCGAGCCGTAATCTGGTATTACTAGTTCTAAATGATAAAAATAAATAAATATTTTAGTAATACCTAAGAGTATTAAAAATAATTACTAAATTAGTAAATAATATTATAACTAGGTATCTAAAACAGAAAAGAAGACTTAGTAACTTCGTTAAAAAAAGGACACGTTAAATTCATGATGAAAAAGAAAAAAAAATCTTTACAATATTACTTTAAAGATAAAACTTGTAATGTTTGGCGACGTCTGCGGTGTGGTGGTTCGAGTGTTGGATATTGATCATGAGGTCATTGGTTCAGTTCCCACAGGACACAAGTGTTTGTCAAATACAAAATAGTCAGGATGTTTCGTATGTATAAGTATTATATCCATTGTCAAGTAGGTACCTATTACAAGCTCGGCCTAGGTGATGCTGTTTCACCATCATCATCAACCCAGATATACTGTCCCACTGCTGGGAACAGGTCTCTTCTTAGGATGAGAGGGATTGACTATAGTCCACCACGGCCTAATGCGGGTTGGCAGACTTCACATGCCTTCGAGAAAATATGTCTGGCATGCAGGTTTCCTCACAATGTTTTCCTTCACCGTTTAAGCGAGTGAAAATTATTTATTATTACGCACAAATTATTATAAAAAGTCAGAGGTGGGTGCCTTAGATTCAAACTCGAGACCTTTGACTTGCCAGTCTAATGCTCATACCACTATCACTGCTTTTTACCATCAACCGGGACCTAAATATACCAGAGAACTGTGGGTGTAAATTAGTACACCTCTACCTATTCCTTCGAGGAATACAGGCGTGATGGTATCATGGTATATTATCTATTATTATATTAACTAGATCTAAGTTTAAGGATAAGTGTCTTAGCTATATTTTAAGCAATAAAATGTCGTATATTTTTCCATTAAAAAACTTTCTTGAAATGTAGTTCGTTGAAAGTAATTTTGCGCAAATAGAACCTCCTGCCAGGTTAACGGATTTAAATTTCGAATCATTCTCGTACTCTTTGGGAAAATGTACTCTGTCTTCAGAAGCGTATATCTGTTTTAGGTTAAAAAAAATAAACTAATGAAGTACCTATTTACCGATCACTTTGGGTGAACTATTGACATGGAGTGGAACCCTGTCAGTTTTATATTTAGTCAGTTCATCAAGGGAAAAACTACGTCCCTTACACTGCACTAAAAGTGTTTAGATAATCTTAAGACTTCACAAAATTATGAAAGTATGTATTCTGAAAACACACACTAAACCAGCCTTGTGGTTCATTGCCTAAAATTAAAATTAGTAGAATCGTAAAGCTCTGATGAAAATCACAGAACATCCCTAAAAATATTTTTGTTTCGATTTTATGGGAATTTCGACAGCCCTAGTTAAGAGCCCCATTCGATTGGCTTCACAGATTCACCCTATACATAGAGTGTGGTGTAAAAAGAAAAACGGCTAATGCGTCTTCCGATCTCTTCCGGGGCTGTGTGATGAAATGAACCATGGAAGTCCATTAGGTACCTGAGGATGACGCGTGTTTTTGCTACTAAATAAATACTTATTTGGGGGATTATTTCGATGTTTGGGTGAGACTCAAACCTTTTTATTATAGACTGGGATATTGGTTAATAAAATAAAAAATGACTTCTGGGAACGTTACCAGATGACGGCTAAGTACTTGCAAGGCTAAGACGTGACAATTTATTATTTTACTTTCTACAGTATGAGTTTTTTTTTAGTATCATTTCTGTATAATATTTTCATCGATTAATTAAGGAAAAATAGTGTTTTAGTCAGAAATTTGTTTAAGTATTACGACTCTGAGGTATATTATTGATATATTATCATCTTCATTAGAAGAGTTGGTATTAGGTAGATGTTTAATTTCTTCTTTTATACCTGTGAGGTAGTTATATTGTACCAAGTTTATAAGAATGAATTCACTAGGTCCACTGACCTCTATGCGTACTTGTACTATAGAGGTCAGTGACTAGATCTTAATTCTCCTTTAACAAAAAATATAATATTTATAGTGTGTTAGCTGTAATGAGTTGGTAGTCTATGGTAAAAGAAACAAAACTTCAATGGTTTTAAATTATTCTTTACCGTTAGTGAAATTAACAAAATAATAAAAAGAGTGTAACACTGTGTGCACTGTACAGTTTGAATAGAAAAAATCTAAAATCAAATTGACAGTCATCCCTGATGGTTTCCTGCAATGAGCGAAATAATATCTAATGGCTTTCTTTTATACATGAACTACTTCGCCATATTTACCTTATTTTTAAAAGGTGATAATGTAGGAAAAAGTAATTGATATAAATACAATAAAAAATAATATATTCATGCTATTTTTCCAGTTCAAAAACCACACCAACAAATTACATCCTCAAGCAATACTTTTCGCAAATACTTACCATCAATTTCATAGGAACATTACAGACTGTAAAAGTTCATACATTGTTAACAAGATCACTAAAGTCAATAAGTAAGTTCAAGTCGACGTCAATGAGTATTTATTTTAGAACTTGAAGCGATTGGTCTTTTAAGGAACGTCAATTCGGGCAAGTCGTAAAGAATTGGATAAAAAGTGAGATTAGATCTTTTCATTTGAGGAAAGGTCCGAATATTGGTCCTCGGAGGCTGTTACAGAGAAATGGGGGATTGAGTTCGAGAAAGTCAACATTTAAATTGAAGAAAAAATATTTACTGAATAGATTTGAGTCGGTCCTTCGAGACGATATATATTTTTGACAATGGTTCTTGTTAGAACTACCTTATCGATCTAATCGTAAGTCCGACTAAATATAAGGACCCAGTTCGATTCCCAGTTTATTGGGGTCTTCTCAGTCAGATTACTGAGAATTTCAGATTTGTGCCCGGTTAATGGCAATAGGGTCGCTCCCTATTTAATGAACATAGTGTACATTAATACACCTGTACATTATCTTCCAAGGATACAGGTGTACATTATGAACATAACCAATTTCTTTAAAGTAAAGCTTTTTGTATTCTTTTTTATTCGATTAGTTGTTTGCTTTTTGTTTTTTAAATTATACATTATAACTATCACATCTGTATTCCCTGATGGGTTAAGCAGAGGCTTACCAGTACACCCACAGCTCGGTGGTATGTATAGGTCACGTATTATGATAGGGGCGAGCCTATTGCCATTAACCGGCACAAATCCAAGCCCCGACCAACTGCGAATTTCATAGAGAAACCCTTTAACACTTTGCTCAACCTGGGAATCGAAGTTAGGACCTCTAGAATCAGTTCTTTATTAAGATTTTGTGTGTGTTCGTGTGAATGTTCTTTAGTCCAGGGTTGTGTACGGGAGATGATTGAAACGCAGAAAACCGAAATAATAATTATGTTGACTCTTAGTTAATTACCGAAAATCCCTAACCTGAGATATCTGTCTATCTCCTAATAAAACCTGACGTCGGTAGTGGGCAACGGGACAACTAAACATAAAGCGCAATGTGAGTCCTGAGTGGCTAAAACATAATCGTCAGCATTGCCACTACAAATATATATTTTACGAATGTTGTACGAAAAATTAACATTCACATACCCTTTGTATATTTTTTCATAGGTACCTGCAGGATTCTCAAAGATACCTGCGTCCAACACGTATATTATTATGTAGGACGTAGGTACCTTTGAATGTCGTCTCGAGTAATCTTAAGACTTAAGAAATATTAACTGTCTAGACGTTAAACTGAACCCATTATGATTGACTTTACCTATTTATAAATACAAATACTAGCTGTAGCACGCGGTTTTATCTGCATCCCAAACGGTTTTTTGAGACAAAAGGTAACCTAAGTCCTTTTCTGAGGTCTTATCTATATCTGTATCAAATTTCGTCAAAATCGTAACAAACAGACAGGAGTTATATTCGCATTACCTGCATCCCAAAGGTCAAAGATAGCCTATTTTGAGGTCAAATATGTCCTTTTTTGAGGTCTAATCTCTGTACCAAATTTCAGGTTCAGCTGTTTAAGCATGATAGCGTATCAGACACACAGACATTCGTATTTATAATACCTACTAGTACGGTTTCTTTATTATCAATGGGTTCGCGATTTAGCTATTAATAAACAGACAGTGCAAAAACCTTAGGTTTTTCCATGAAATTCTTAGTATCAATCAATCAAAATAGTTTTTATTTTCGTATTATTATAATAACTATACATATACAGGCACTTTGAAAAGTTGAATTTAGGTACACGGTTGTCGGAGCTCGTAGTTTGGATTTATGACCATTTAATGGCAATAGGACCACTCCCTATACCTAACGGATCTAAAAACGTACCGGCTAACTGTCAATAATGAACATATTGAAATATACCTATCCTATTATGGCGATGGTATTGTATTTTGTATATAATAATTTATAATATTTCAACAAATCATAGCTCTCAAGGTATGGCCCAAGTGATAAACTTTTGTCTGATGTTCACTAAAATATTACTAAGTACCTATTTTATTGTATATAATTTTTAGAAGTAATTAGAAAGTCGGTTCTCGTGCCTATGTAATTACTATGCTGATCAACCGATGAGCAAGGTTAAGTTGTGCTGAGATGATCTAAGTTAGGAGACTGACCTCATCTAGCGAGAAGATGACAACCATCTCTCTTCGGGATCGTAATCCAGAGGATAGACCGATTGTCAGGCCGAGATTGCCGTCAGACCACGTCCCAATTTCTATGTTTATGGATATATTATTCTTCTAAGGTGGCAAATAAGCATACGGCTCACCTGATGGTAAGCGGTTACCGGAGCCTATAGACGCTTGCAACACCAGTAGTATAACTTGCGCGTTGCCGACCCTGTATTGAAAGAGGAAGTTGGGTCGGCAGTATAAGGTTCAAAGTCCCTCCACTGCCAACACGTTTCCTCGAGGAGCACTGGCAACCTTTATTTATCAATCGTATATGATTTTAGAGCATCTCAGATAACGGCCCCCGTAGATGGCATATTTTTACCATACCTGCACCTAGTGGATCACAGCCTGGCCGAGTCCTGGTGAACTTGGTGATGAGAGGCCCAAACTTCATCGATGTTTTTATGCATAGATTAGCTAACACTGCTCGACCTGAATCGAACTCAGGACTTCAAATGTAATAGTCGCGCTTACGGCTCTCGACTAATGAGGCAGCTAAATAGCATTTCTTAAATGTTAAAGTAAATGTAAAATGTAAAAGTCATTTTAAATCTTCGTTCGGCAGATGAAAACATGAGTCGTGAAAAATGTAGAAAATAAATATGATTATCCACCTGCTCATTTAAAAAAATACAGCATTAACGAAGAAAAGCTATTCTAAACTTGTTAGTTCTTTTGTCTTGGATATCCGTTCCTCCTGTTACAAAATGCTTAGATCACCTTACTGATTATTCATAATATTTTAACGTCATCCTTCGCAGCTGCCAATTCAAAATTTTAATTACAGACCTTACAATAAGCTCATTACTTAAACCTTTCACAAACCCTCAAGTTTCATCTACAGCGTGTTTGATAAATGAGCCACAGGCTGCTCATTTTCACGCTAGTCCTGATTGATTAGTTCCAATATTGAAATTCGCTACGCCCTGTATCGCGATCAAGGAAACGCTAAGCAAGCGCCCTTCGCCGCGGCTAATGAAATCAATTTCAGAACCATCCGGGCGGGAGGCTGAAATCAATGGGTTCACGATATTGCCTGTAATGACAACCTCCAGTGTTGAAATTGCTACCTAAGTAAATGGTGTTTGATGAACAAACACGTGTCTCGAGAATAATATGATCACATA
The DNA here is from genome assembly GCA_964056405.1 of Acronicta alni. Lineage (NCBI taxonomy): Eukaryota > Metazoa > Arthropoda > Insecta > Lepidoptera > Noctuidae > Acronicta > Acronicta alni. Next base: position 4,468,062 of record OZ043927.1, on the reverse strand, counting down.
AATATAACGCTGGAGGGACGAGGTGGGGTTCTTTAAAAAGGTCAGGTGCGTAGTACTCGCAACCGACGTGTGTATGATATTGTATGAATGTGGACGAAGCGAAATAAGCATACAAGAATCGTAACGTGTGGCGTTCTTTAGTTTCTGCCTAGCCCTATGAAAAAATGCGTCTATGTATACATGTATGTATTTATAAACATAACATACCATCGTTCCTGTATTCCCCGAAGAGTTAGGCAAAGATGCACTGCCTGTACAACCACAGTGCGCCTGATGTTAATATCGCATGTAATAGGGGGCGAGCTGAGACTTTTATGGAAACACCCTATAAACTTGCACGACCTGGGAACTATACCCAGGAGCTCTAGCGTAGAAGTTGCGACCACTTGATTACGAGACAGTTAAATAAGGTAATATGGTCACAGTTTGTATAATATTGTTCCGTGTACGATCGATCGTAATCCCTATTAATATTATAATTATGCGAAAGTAAATCTGTCTGTTATGCGTTCACGCCTAAACCGCTGAACTTATTTTGATGAACTTTGGTACAGAGGTAGATTAGACCTTGGATAAGGACAAAAAGTCTCAAAAAGCCATTTGTAATGCGAATAAAACCGCGGGCAACAGCTAGTATTAAATAATTTAATGTCCGAAATATAATTACATCAATAACTTTTCAAAGATACAAATTTTAGCAAATGATACATTTGATACCAGATAGAATTCGAACCTGCGTCCTTCCTTTTAAATACACCGGACTCTTTAACCAACTAAAACTTTAATGTCAAGGCTGTTGATGCAAATAGCTTAATTAATTTAATTACTAAGGATAGATGTAGTTTAAAACCAAATTCACGCAGAACGTAACTTGTTCTGCGTCTAACTTTTTGAGACCTACTTTATCTGAGCTCAACAAGTTTTATTCAAACTTTTTACCAAGCAAAAACTCACTACGATGTAGTTCATAGCTTAAACAACTAATTAATGGGGGGTGGGACATATGATACACCAGCGAACTAAAATGCAAGATGATGGAAAACGTATCATGGAACTCAAGTGGAGTTGGGCAGGACACATGTCCAAGTGTGGTGATGTTTATGGCCTACGGGCGGTTGAATTAGGGTAATTCTGCCGCCCGACCAGATAATGGCCCCAGAAGGCGTCACGCGTGTGGTAAGCACATCATCAACCCATACACTGTCCCACTGCTGGTCACGGGTCTCCTCTCATATTGAGAGGGATTATGCTATAGTCCACCACGCTGGCCTAGTGCGGGTTGGCAGACTTCACAAACCGTCGAGAAAAATCTCTAAGGTATGCAGGTTTCCTCACGATGTTTTCCTTCACCGTTTAAGCGAGTGATAATTAATTATTAATACGCACATGATTTCGAAAAGTCAGAGGTGCGTGCCTTGGGTTCGAACTCGAGACATTCGACTTGGCAGTCCAATGGTCATACTGCAAGGCTATCACTGCTTTTTTTTGTGGTAAGCACGCGTGCCTTTAATTAGTACGAGAAAGGCTTCGAAGAAGCCGCTGGGCCCCTTCTCTTCCTTCTATTAGAAGGGGCCCAGTGGCTTCTGGACGGTGGTCAAGGCATGGTCGTGGCGAATTTCATGGATCCCATGACCAATGACTATAGGGTAAGTTAAGGCAAGTGCGGTTTTTAGTCGGTACGAGTCTGACTTACCCTGCCGCCTCCTGGGATGGCGGACGATCAATGAGGATTTTCTGTACTATAAAAAAAGGTGTAGCGAGATGGGTAAAAGAGAGTATTGTAAAAGAGTATTGTAAAAGTCGCAGGTCATGGTCGTGGCGACTGTCATGGTCGTGGCGAATTTCGCGGATCCCATGGTCATGACAATAGGGCAGGTGAAGGCAAGTGCGGTTTTTAGTCGGTATGAGTCCGACATACCCTGCCACCTCCTCGTGGCGGAGGATCCATGAGGATTTTCCATACTATAAAAAAAAAAAAGGTCCAACCTGGATGATGAGAGTGGTCCAGGACAGAGGGAAATGGCATAGTTTGGGGCAGGCCTTTACTCAGCAGTAGGACAATGAGGGATATGGGGCAGTGACGTCCTAATAGTTTCAAATACATTCATAACAAAAAAATAATAATTATAATATTACAATTGAAATTGAAAGGCAAGAATCAAAGGCTTATTATTTTATTATTATTCTCTTTATTCATTTATATATGTTACGGTAAGAGTGAATAATTGAAGATTATTAATAATTATCTATTATTATTAATAATTACCGAAAGTCGAGGTTAAAGTGATAAATGTACATAAGTAACGCTCAAGGACCAAAAACAGCTCACAACACGTTGTGGTCAATTATATTAGTTGAGCTCCAATAAGCAAGGAATTATAAAAACTTTTAGGTTAGGTTTTTTTTATATATTCAAAAACTAAAAGTAATAAATTTCAATCGTTTATTCACATTTACCAAAACACGTGGTTATTATTAATAATTTTGTAAAAATATTAATAATTTTCAATTAATCAGATTTACCGTAACATACATAATTTATTGATATTTTTAAATATTTAACAAATAATATAAAAATATTATAAAACATTTATTATTATTATTATTTAACATAATTATAGACAGGAGAAACTGTGAGGTTTTTTCAACAAACTACTCCTAAAATACCAAATAATTACGAAAAATACCGCCATCATGCGACAAGACGATATTGACGATACTGTCAAAAAATTAAAACCAGAAACAAATTGAGTTGACTAAAACATTATCTGACCTGCATTATGTAAGTCAACATGCACTTTAAACCGGGTGACGTAACAAAAATGATGTTTATAACTACAAGACTTAATTAATGACGGGTAGGGGGCGAGTTGTGGGACGCAGATGTGGGGTAGTGACGTCACTGATTGATTCGAACGGCGACCCCACATTAATCATGTTCGGTCGATCTTAGTTACAATAGTATTGTTGATGGGGGGCGTGGTCGGCTATTTGTTGGGTAAACCACGCTATTACTTGGATGGAAGTGGATTTTGGAAAATGGGGAGTTTTTCTGATATATCGTCACAAATTACATACTCGATAAATTTTACTTATCGTTGAACTGAAGGACTGATTGAAATTCAATGTTAATTATTATTGGTACCTAGTGAAAGTGATATTATACATTATACACTTTATATTTATATTCCTTTTAAAAATGTAGGCAGGTATAACTCTGTGACCTACTCCACAGGGCTTATTCTCTAGCGGGGGAGCTGACTTTAAAAACAAAAATGGAACTCAGGGCTATCAACATTAATATAAGATTTTTTTTATGTAAATTTACAAACATACAGGCCGCCTGATGGTAAGTGGCAATCCCAGTCTATAGACACCACGAACACCAATGGTATCCCTCGCACGTTGTCATCTAGACCTTAGTTGTTAAGCATATTATAATTAGCCCCAGTAATTGCACTGGCTACAAATCGGAATACAATAATAAAATCAGCAGAAGAATATTAGGCAATCTGGGGATCGAGCTCGTGAGCAATGAATGGCTATAGTACAGGAGCTAATAGCTCACCTGCTACATCATATTGTGACGTCATAAAATTCTCCAAAGATGAAAAAAATTAAATACAATCTTTTCTAAAATTTGTAAGATGGCTCCGCGCCTAATCTGTCTATAATAACCAATTGAAACATGTTGTATCACGACTTGCTCGGGATAATAAACAGCTGAGTTCACATTTTCTTTCAACTTAAATCTCGATAAACTCGTAAAATCATCTCCAATATTTAACGTTAAGTGAATCTATCTTAGTTCAACCTGAGAATTGCTATCTAATATTATATCAGTCTTGAAAATCAATTTTTAAGCTGTAAATTGATTATAAAACTTTAATTAATTCATGAATCTTTTTCGTCAATTATTTCCGATTAATAATTGTAATATGAATCTTATTATGATAACTGTCCCAATATTCTAGAAGTCATAAGAATGACTGTCTAGAGGGCCTAGGCCCAGAGCTAAGTCTAAAATTCTTACATATTAAAAATGCGAAAGTAACTCTGTCTGTTACGCCTTCACGCGTAAACCCCAGAATCGATTTTGTTGAAATTTGATACAGGGATAGGTTTGACATTGGAGAAAAACATAGGCTACCTTTTGTCTCAAAAAACCCTTTAGGATGGGGTTAAACTGCAGGCAATATCTATTTCAAATATAAAATTCAAAGTGTAAAATCAGTAGCAGCTCGGAGTTTGGATTTGTATCCCGTTAATGGCTATAGGCTCGCCCGATATTAGGTACATGAGACCTAAATATACAGGCAAACTATGGATGTATATGTACACCTCTACCTGACCTTTCGGGGAATACATGAACGGTATGTTATGTTATTAAGAGTTATGATATTCATTAAGAGCAGCCTTTTTACCCGATTAATAGGATTCATTTTAATAGCGTATATAAGCCCCATGTTTCAAAATGTTTAAGGGTAGCTAAGTATACAGGCTGTGACCCAATAAGGGTTCGGGTTTCGATCAGGTTGTAGGAAAACATTTTTCAAATTAATTGGACTCACTTAGCCGGGTTGTTTACAAATGTACGGTGGAAGTTGTGACGGGTTGACATGTGGATGTTGTCGTTAGGTACCCGTCGATATTTTAGGGTCAAATTAATTAGATGTTGGAAATCATACGAAGTAAAATGATGTAGTGTGATAAAGGTAAGGGATAAATTTGTATGGTAATCTTATTATATAATCAGAGTGATAGAATGGAGTCAAAGTCAAAGTTCTTTATTGGTTCATGTGTTAAATATAGTTAAATTAAATATACATAGGTGTTTACATTTAAAGAGTAGGAATACATGAAACCCTGTTAGGGCACAGCATAAAATAATATTGCCCATAAGTATTAATAAATCACAGTCACAGTCATATGTTAATGTTGACGCTTCAACTATTATTTTACGATTGTATTCGCCATCTTGAATTTTCTTCTTCTTGTAAACGTCTGCTTGAATAAAATCGTATTCAAAATTTTACTTTTTCAAAAGCTATATTATTGTAAAGTTTCCAAAAGCTCAATAATTTATTCAGTGTTTTTTTTTTCTCATACCTACATTGTTCATAAAAATGTTCACATAAAATATCATCCAGGCCCAGAAAAACTTTATATAAACCATACAAATAAAAAATATTAACAAAAAGTTCGCAACAGAATAAACAAAAGCATATTCTACCAAAAAACTGCAATAAAGTAAGCGGCAATTACACAAAAAACTCAATATGGGCGTAAAAACCCCGATACAGAGATAATCTGTAGTCTGTAAGTCGGCTTTGCGCGGCCGTTGGTACACGCAAAAGTGACATTTATGTGTCACTGAACGTCCCCGCCATGTTTGTAATAAACGGCGATCAGAAAAAACACCCCGAAATAATATTAGAACGCGAAAGATTTCGGGATTTCGCTTTTATTTCGGTTTCGGCGTGGGTTATGACACGGAAAATTTTAGCTGAAAAATTGAGTTGTAAGTCGGTAAGTTGTTTGTTTTAGTACTGATTTGTATTTCTATGTTGGTATTCTTTTGTTTCTGTGACCAATCTTACTTGATCCATTGGTTTTTATTTTCATTTCTACCAACCTAGCAATAAGGTTAGATTAGGTTGGGCTTAGGTTTCAAGGGTTCCATTAGCTGCTGGATCACACCCTGTCATGGACGTGGCGAATGACGAAGTGAGGTTTAGTTATAGCTACAGCCTACAAATTCACCCCCCTTCCAAAGGGCGACAAGAGAGAAAACTTAATCTATCTCTGTACCAAATTTCATCAAAATCTATTCAGCAGTTTAGGCGTGAAAGCGTAACAGACAAACAGACAGAGTTACTTTCGCTGTTCCGAGTTAAAGTAATGTTTACTATAATCCCATTTACATTGTTCAGAGTTACAGTCATTTTTACTATAATCCTGTTGCCTTTTACATAAAGGAGCACATTTTTTATCAATCACCCTTCAAAATAACTATGCCAATATTGTGTTAAATAAGGCAAAACATTATTTATATTTACTCGTTACATTTTGTCAAACTCACGACAGCCAAATTAAATATCAAAGTTTCAGATTGATTTATTCAATTCGATTATTCCATCAAAATCAAAATGTAAGATTCAATTTACATTTCAAAGAACTTTATTACGTTTAAATTCTCAATTAATTTCTCTTATAACTTATGAAAGAATCTATAAATTTTCCTAATTTGTTATCAAATAAACAAAACGCTAGGACGTCATTTGGGATTTATTTCAGTTTTCAGAGCAAAACTTGATTAGGTTAGCTAATTATTAATGGTCATGGTCGTGGAGAATATTACGAATCTCATGGCCTTGACTTCAGGGTAAGGGAAGGCGAGGGCGGTTTTAGTCGGTAGGAGTCGGACACTTTTAAGAGAGGTAGTAATTACACTCAAATTGGAGCTGCTCGACTGGGGAAATTCCTCCGCCTTGCAGAAAATTGAAGTGAAATAACACTGCTTTGAGCTGTGTTGTGTTCCTAACGGTGAGCAAGGTTGCCAGTGCTCCGCTAGAAATCATTGTGTTGGCAGTTGGGGGGTTTGATCCTTAATAACCTAATCCAACTATTCCCCTTTCATTTTACTAAGTCGGCAAAGCGCAAGTGATACCCCTGGTATTGCAAGCGTCTATAGGCTACAGTAACCGCTTACCATTAGGTGAGCCGTATGCTTATGTGCCACCTTAGTGATATAAAAAAAGGTGACTAAACAATTGTTGGTTAAACAAATTAAAGAAATTAAAAACTGTGCAGTGTGTATTTTTTTAATACCGACAGTGGTTTAGTGGGCGCCCTCCCGCGAGTCAATCGTCAAAGTGGTAGAAACGAGGTCAGCATGGAGGTAGCCTCGGAAGTAGAGCACTCGTTGCGATGACGACTTGGAAACGTAATGACGACATAATCCTAGATACAGTAATGATACTTTGGGGGATTTGAATAATTTTGACGATGTATTTTGAGATTGCCTCATTGGCTTAGTAACTCCCAGGTCGTGCAGTGTTATTGGATCCTACTAATATTATACATTTGAAAGTTTGTGAGGATGGATAAATATTTGTTACTCTTTCACGCTAAAACTACTGAACGGATTTTGATGAAATTTTACAGTATTATTATTTATACATCAGATATCAGAGACATAAGCTATAATTTATAACGATTTTAAGTTAATTAGCCAAATTACAATGATGATTAAAAGTAACTTTTCCATGTGGACGAAGTCGCGGGCAGAATAATAAATAAACATAACGGTAAACGGTACTGTAGGTGTATATCTGTACATAAGTGACTAATTTTATTTACCCTAACCAAAAACTGGTGAATAGTACTCATGTTAAAATTGAAATAAACTATGGGTTTTATCGCGTATAGTTGATCCTAAACGAAACAAAAGAGGGATTAATAATATTGATTTCTGACCTTTACGCGAATATTATACATTGAAATAAAACTACTTTTTACGGATTTTATCGCGTTATATTGATATTATTAATCTCGACATTTCGGACGCTGTAGTTTTATGTCAATGGAATTAATAATCAAATTACGTGATAAAATCTACAGATAATTGTTTATTTAAATGTGTTATATTTGCGTAAGTGTCTGAATTAAATACCTACTCATGTTAATCTCAATTACCATGGACCAGTCTACCTCCAAGTATTTATTATTTCTTCTCAATCTCTTTGTTCTATTGTAAGCAAGCAGCGGATGGATTTTATGCAAGAAAAAACACGGAATAAAATGTTTTAAGCAGGCAAATCCTGTTCAGCGCAATAATTCTCAGACAAAATACAACACTATTACAACACCGCATAATTTTGTTTACCCTGTAGTATTGTTGCGTGAATATTTTTACGGATGAGGGAGTAAATCTTTTAGGTTTATTTATTTTCCTAGTAGAATAAACTAAAAGCAGTAAGGATTTCTAGTATTCTCTAGGGTATTCTAGAGTTTTCTTTTCTTGCATCTTGTATAATTCTGTTTATTGCCATGATGCAGTTTGTAAAGATTACAGAGTTTTCACTTAAACTGCCTTATTGGTTAAGTTGTCACAGGTTTCATGATGTCCTAGTAGTAGCGACATCTTTTTAATTATGGTACAATGCAAAAAATAAACCTGAATCGCGCTATCAATATTCGCAACGCAAGTTGGATATATAGAGACGCCCAACATCCGTGGCTCACTTGGTCACTCGCCCAACACCCGCCTAATCGGAGGATCCTCCCTCTAGAATACTTTAGATAGAGGAGCAACACACACCGTCTCCCCACACTAGTGATCCAGACATGAATCCACGACACCAGCTGCGAGTGTTACTAAATACGTTTTCTATTTAATTATCAATAACAACTTGTAGTTTGGGGTTGCTCGGTGAAGAAGTCTTCAAGGAATACGTAGAGTTGTAAATAGTTTTAATTTAAGTTCCTGTATCTACCGTAATCATTATGTCTATGAGAATTCACAGGTGACGTCGTAGCTACAGACGCTACGCCGTAGACTACGTCGTAGTAGGCACTGCTACGGAATATTAACAAAAAGAGAATAGTGATGGGCTGCGATATATTAATACATTTATTTAATCGATTATTCAAGTCACTCGGTGGTCTAATTAACATTTTTAGATGTTTTATTTTAAAGCATATTTTAAAGCGGTTGATAGCTTAGTGATATGACTATTGGAATGCCAAGTTAAAGGTCTGTACTCGGAATACAAGGCACGCTTATATGACTTATCTAATTCATGTGTCACTCGTTTAAACGGTGAAGGAAAAGTCGAGAGGAAACCTGTTTGTATAGAGATTTTGGTGATTGTTGTGATGTTTTCTATGGTGTATGAAGTCTGCCAACCAGAACTAGGCTAGCATGGTGGATACTATAGCCTAATCCCTCTTATTCTGTGAGGAGGCCTGTGTCCAGCGTATAGGTGATAGTGTATAGGTTGATGATGATGATGATATTATACTAAAATGTACGTTTGTTCCGGCCTATACGCCTAATACATAATGAAAATAATATCAACGAGATCGGGAAGGTTGCTAATTGAAACGTGTAGGCGCTTCCACTTAATTTAAATGTTACTACTTGAAATCAGCCCATTACACACTTCCTTATCGAGCGCCGCTATACACACAAATTGGATGTAGAGTAGTTATTTAGGTAAATAATAAATCAAATTACAATTTATTATTTACCTAAATAAGTACTGTAAATCCAATTTCTTGAGTTTTATTTGGTTCTGGAGTGAATGGTGCTATACCAGCTATACATGCGGTTGTGGCTAACCAGTCGGTGTCAAAAAAGGCACGGATGGCTATCCACAACGGTGTGTTGGTACCTACACTTATGTATGGAAGTGAAAGTTGGGTATGGCAGAAGAAACATGAAAGTAGAATAAATGCTGTAGAAATGCGTTCCCTGCGAAGTATGTGCGTTGTAACTCGGAATGACAGATTGAGAAATAGTGTGATAAGAGAACGTTGCGGCTTAAAAGACGATGTAGTGACGAGAATTGAGAAGAATATGCTGAGATGATTTGGGCATGTCGAGAGAATGGATGAAAGGCGACTAACAAAAAGGATTTATATGGCGAATGTCAGTAGAACCGCCGAGAGGGGACGCCCTAGAAAAACTTATACCGACCTTATTGGTGAGGTTCTTCAAAAAGGTCAGGTGCGTAGTACTCGCAATCGGCGTGTATGTATGACAGGATGTATGAATGTGGTCGAAGCGAAAGAAGTATGCAAGAATCGTAGCAAGTGGCGTTCTTTAGTTTCTGCCTACCCCTATGGGAAAAAGGCGTGAGTGTATGTATGTATGTATGTATTTGGTTCTGTTGTGTCGGCGAAGACACTGTTATCATCATCATCAACCCATATACTGTCCCACTGCTGGGCACGGGTCTCCTCGGGTATATTGAGAGGGATTAGGCTATAGTCCACCACGGTGACCTAGTGCGGGTTGGCAGACTTCACAAACCGTCGAGAAAAATCTCTAAGGTATGCAGGTTTCCTCACGATGTTTTCCTTCACCGTTTAAGCGAGTGATAATTAATTACGCCTTGGGTACGAACTCGAGACCTTCGACTTGGCAGTCCAATGGTCATACCACTGCTAAGACAATGTTATATTAACAGCAAACACTGATGAAAAAAACGAGAGAATTCAGAACATCTGTATCTAATCGAAATCAATTTACTTAAATCAGATTAAATTATATTAAGGGAGATAACATCCGCTTTCATAATCGAAACAATTTGAATAATTACACGAATTTCCATATCTGTAGCTTACAAGAAATGTATAGTAGGTAGGTACCGCTGATGATCTGTAAACGGATACGCCTGTTATATGAGCGAGGTATACCATAGCTCGAAGAAGCTTTACAGAGGCTCAAGTAACAATTTCAGTACCTCTTTATATAATTTATTAGCCTTTGTCCAGCGGTGGACCTCTTATGGATGATATGATCCTATCCTACTAGTCCTTTTATTTATTTTTTTGTTTACGGCGGGAAACCTTCAAAAGGCTACCGGTCTACGGGGGTTAGACCGGGGAGTGTGGGATTCTTACCCACTAAAACCACCCCGGTGGCCACCATCAGCACATGGAGGGGGGCACTGGGTCCTCTTAATAGACCACCCCAGAATCCCCCTGTGCACCGCCTATTAAGGCACATCCCTGGGATCCTACTAGTCCTACTAATACTATAAGTGTGAAAGTTTATGAGATGGATGGATGAATGTTTGTTACTCTTTCACGCTAAAACTACTGAAAGGATTTTGATAAAACTTTACATTATTATTTTTTATACATCAGAATAATATATAGGCTATAATTTATAACGATTTTGAGTTAATTAAACAAATTACAAATAAAATAAATAAATAAATTGTTTATTTAGAAAAAAGGTGCAATACTTTTAACACTGTCTTACAATATTTAAAAATTATGGCTAATTTAAATTTAAACATTTATGTATGCCTGAACTAGGTTGAACCTGTGTTTCAGGCAAGGAAGTGCATAGATAACATAAATTATAAATTAACAACTTAAATACACTTTATTATAATTATCTATAAAGTATCTAATATTTATGAACTAATATATATAATATATTGAAAAATGCTAAGTACGTTATTTATTTGCATACTACGAGTAATTCTTCTGTTTGTTCGTAAGAGATGCATTGTAAATATTGACTTAGACATTTTTTACAGCTAAAATAATTTAAGTTATAAATATTTAGTTCTTTATTTATCCTGTTGTACAAAAATGGGCCTAGGAATGTAAAGAATCTGGTTATAAAAGCATGTTTTGATGTTGAACTTGAAGTGCAAACTATATCGTTCCGTCTCTTTTTAGTCACGTCAGCATTATAATTAAGCATGGTGTGTTGTTTTAATAATAAATGCACTATGAAAAGTTGACGAACAGTCAGCATGTTAAAAGTAAAGATAATTAAAAGTAAATTTTCCACGTGAACGAAGTCGCGGGTAGAAGCTAGTAATTATATAATTTATTAAAGTTGTTAAAAAAATAGCAATGTATCATAAAATGATAGATATTTATTGATAATAATCAACTAAAGTATACGGTAAGGTAACCTTTGAACTGAATTATTAGGAAACTCCGTGGCATTTTCTTGTCATTTTTCCTCTATAACGTACGATATGTATCGGACGTTTATTTGATATTCTTGACGTTCACATTTCGAAAGTTCTACGTCCTGTCTAGTTGTTCTATGTCAGATCGGGGTAGTTTTTGGAGTGTGCATCCCCAACACAACCCACAGTTCGCCAGTATGGTTAGGTCCCATGTAATTTGATGAGGTCCAACGAGTCCTGGACCACAGCCTGTCATGGTAGTGGTGAATTTCACGGATCCCGTGACTATAAGGCAAGATGAGGAAAGTGCGGTTTTTAGTCGGTACGAATCCGACATACCTTGCCACCTCCCCGGGTGGCGGAGGATCCACAAGGATTTCCCGTATTATAAAAAAAGACCTCATACACTTGCGAACTGTGGGTGTAGACGCCAGCAGGTCAAGCTATCCAAAACTGTCAAATTTTCCCAATTGAATATGAACCTTATCACATTGTAATAAAGTTGAAAATCAATCAAAGAAACTTGACAGATTGTGGTAGCTTGATGTGCTGGCCTCTGTACATTGGTAAACATGGACAGGCATGATTGTATGTTATGTTAATTTCAGTTTCTCAGGACTGATAGAAAGTTTTCCAAAGAAACAAATGACTACAGAGCTATAGAACTTATATTTCACTAAAGCCCTAGCAGAGCTATTGAAACTACGTGAGAAGAATTACAAAGATATCAAACCATTTAGAAAAATAACCAACTGTTGTTACAAAGAAAATCGAGGAAAGGATCTAAGCGATTATAAACGTCTTAGCTCAAGTCGTGATAAAACTTCTTATGTTCCTCGTATCACGATGACTACGGCCTTATGTCGCGAAGTTGTGAGTTACGAGCGACATGCGATGGACTGCTCAGTTTAATTTCAAATGAGAAATAAAATGAAGACAGTAATGGTTACATTTCTAAGAAATTTGTTTTGTAAATGCATACATACAATAAAGTTATTAAGCAAAGGAAAAATTCAACCGCGGGCAGGATTCGAACCTGCGTCTTCTAGTTAGGTACACCAGATGCTATGACCACTAAGCCACCGCGGTACCTACCCGACATGTCGAATTTTGCCTTCGCTTTCTGAATTTACGTCTTTATGGTGACGTCGAATTTTTCCTTTGCTTAATAACTTTAAAATCTTAGCATGAAAAATGCCAAAAAAATACATACATACAATACTTATGAAACACCCAGACAAACACAAGTAGGTACTAATATTCATCACATAAATATTTAAGTCTTTTGGGAATCAAACCACCTTGTGATCAACAGTACGACATTCGAACCACTAAACCACAGACGGCGTCAAAATATATAAATAGGTTGAATAGTAAAATAAAATGGCCCTATCATATACTATAAGGCTAGACCTCTTTTGGCATTTTCCGTGCTAAGATTTTAAAGTTATTTCGCAAAGGAAATATTCGACCGCAGGCAGATTCAAACCTGCGTTTTCTGGATTGGTACACCAGACCCTATAACGACTAAGCCACTCCGAAGCCTTCGCTATGTCGAATATTACCTTCACATTCTGAGTTTTCCGTCTTTATAGTGACTTCAGTAACACCTATTGAAAAGAAAGTTTTTTGCTTCTCAACCGACATGAGTTACTTTACAGTTAGTTCAATGTCGAACGATTCCACCTTATCTACTAACTATCTGTTCAAATTATTTACTCTTGTTTACTCTCTAAGCGAGTGATAAACAACTATAAATACGCACATGATTTCGCAAACTCAGAGGTGCGTGCCTTCTTCAAATCAACAAGACTTAAATTCAAATAAGGAAAACACGAATCACACACGAGAAACCGTAATATTTATTTACACAGCATTCTGAGGATAATCCAATAATGGAAGGTAACGGTCAAGGCGAGCCACTCCGATTGGCCACATTTGTCCAAATCAAATTTGTTAGCGATGTGAAACGAACCGAACGGTGTCAAAACGTAATCCCGGACGAACTTTCAGGTCACATGTACGGACGAATATTGGTTGAAAATGTTCGATACCTACCTACTGAGCTTTGTAAAAGGAGCATCGGTATCAGTTTTAGTCTAGAATCGAATTATTTTAGTTTTAGGACAACGTTATCTGTCGATATTATATTGTAAACTAGTGACCCGCTCCGGCTTCGCACGGATTATAGTAATTTTTTCAAGGAAGAGGGAGGTAAATTAGCAAGCTGGTCACCTGATGGTAAGTGATCACCGCCGCCCATTGACACCCACAGCAACGGAGGGGTTGCAAGTGCGTTGCCGGCCTTTGAGAAAAGAATAGGCTCGCTTCTTGAAGGTTGCCATGTCGTACCGGGTCGGAAATACCTCCGCTGGTTATCCATTCCATTTTCTTTCTAATATGGATTAGAAATTAGTAGTTTCTGAGATTAGCCCTAACAAATCCAAACTCAGCGTGGCAGGAACTTTAATTTTCCACGACTTCGGCAGCCCAATACCTGGGCAATACCGATATCCTAAGAATAGACCGGTTTTTGGTTGGTTTTGGGATCCTGGCTACCGCTAACATTGATTGATTGTCATAAGTGTTCGTATACATAGAGATAGAGTTTGTAGAGAATTATTACATGGGATCAAATATAACGAACTGTGGGTGTTTTACTACACCTCTACCTAACCCTTCATAATAGGTGTGATGGTATGGTTATATATTTTATGTGCTTGAAATAAGAAATTTCATTTTAATGCTTCATTTTCAGCTATGTAGCAACATCCCGATTGCTGAAATTCAAAATAACAAATGAGCCGATTTCTGAAATTCAAAACACGCGTGCAATTAATACCGTAAACAGTTATAAACAGATCTAATGTTAGTGACATATCCATGGATTGAAATAAATTATGACATGGTCTAATATAGATACTATATAAACTAAGCTATAAAATGTAATTACAATTTATGTTAGGTACTGTTAGGTATTTGAGGAGAAGAGCGGGAACACGTGCAATAAAATAGCGAGTCAGTTGCATACTCATTTACATGAGCGAGGCGCGCGCGGTGTGCGCGCGCTTACCTACTGTACCTACGTACTTCGTACGGTAAACAATATAGGTACTTATACCTTTAATATCTAACAATCCCTCCCCCACATATTTAAAAAAATGGCTTATAATTAATAGGCACAGTGTGCCGCTTAGATCGTCGATTCTGTTGGTCAACATTTTCTACTGTGGCGTGTGACGTTAAAGTATCTAGACACATTTCCCTGGTATCCGATGATGACTGCGCCTGTGACTGTTCAACCTCCTCTCCTTCTGGTTGGGACGCACCACTGGGTGGTGGAATCTGTTCCTCACCTGAGCCGGCGGATGTTCCCGACTGCGGTGTTAAGTTGTCATCAGGTTCTACCTGTGTCATGTCCCAATCCTCGATGACAGTTGACCCGGTCAATTTGTCTTCTGCTTCAAAACGTCTAATCTGGTCAATGTGCCGCGTAACATCGTGATTTACTTCCGGAATGTGCACTAAATACATAACATTTCCAATTTCTTCTTTTATAACGCCTTTTACCCAATAGAATCGATTGTTCCCACAGAAACGCTTAACCCAAACTTCGTTACCTATTTTAAATTTAGGTCTTATGTGTCCTCCCTTATTTTTAATCTGTAAAGACTGATTTTTCTCTACTGTCTGAGAAAGGTTTACGGAAGTCGGGACATATTGACATGGATTTAACAGATCCAATCGCGAACGTAAGGGTCGACCGAAAATTAGTTCAGCTGGGGACTTACCAGTGGTACTATTTTTCGAATTTCTATAATCAAATAAAAATTTTGCTAGTTTTTCTTGAAGAGGTACTATACCACTATCTCTTTCTAATATAATACTCTTAAGACGTTTTTTTATTATTTTTACAAAGCTTTCCGCTTGTCCGTTACTCGACGGATGATAAGCGGGTGATAAGACATGAAGGATACCATTTAATGAACAAAAATTTTCGAATTCCTGGGATGTAAAAGAAGTACCATTGTCAGTCACCAATGTGTGCGGTACCCCTACCCTAGACATAAAATCGCATAATTTACTAATAACGGTTTTTGATCCGTATGAAGAACTAGTTATGTAACAATCAACCCACTTAGAAAATGCGTCAACGATCACTAAAAACATTTGATTATTAAAGGGTCCGAGAAAATCTAAATGAATTCTATAAAACGCATGCGGCGGATATGGCCAGGGTGAGGGGGGCGCGCGGTTCGGGGAGGGTCGCAGTTGTGCACATACCCCGCAGGCCGCTGCCAATCGCTCGAGCGCCGCGTCCACGCCGGGAAACCAAAACCGTTTACGTGCGTCAGCTTTCATTTTCTCCACTCCGAAATGAGAGTCATGAAGCTCCCTACATACTCTGTCCCTTAACGAGTGCGGAATGACTACTTTATGACCACGCATTAAGCATTCATTTTCCAATGCTAATTGTAAACGGCAGTCAAAATATGGTTGCAATTTAAGGTCGTGTACTTTACGCGGCCATCCATGTAAAACATAATTTTAACTATTTTTAAAATCTCATCGCGTTCGGTCTCGCAACGTAATTGATCCAACGTAATAGGTAAACTTACTTCAACAACAAAGTTAACGTACGCGACGCGCTCTTGACAGTCACTCTCCTCCGCGCTCTCTTGCTCACTAGACTGATTACTATTTACATTTAATAATACCGCCCGAGATAAATAATCTGCACTGTTATCGCCACTACGAACATATTCGATGGTATAATTGTACGCTGATAAAAATATCGCATATCGTTGAAGTCTATTAGCCGACACTTCAGGAATGCCGCGGTACGGGCCGAAGATTGAAATCAACGGCTTATGGTCTGTTCGTAATATGAAAGGTGTAACACAACCATATAAGTACTGGTGGAATCTTTTTACACCAAAAATAATAGCGGTAGCTTCTTTTTGTAACTGAGAATAGTTTTTTTCGGCTGACGAGAGCGTCCTTGAAGCGAAGGCAATAGGTCTCTCGCGGCCGTCCGAACGCGATACCTGTGATAATATAGCACCTAAACCGTATGGCGACGCGTCCACGGTTAAAATCAATTTTGCACCGGGATCGAAATGGGTTAACAGCTGATCAGATGCTAAGAGTTTCTTTATTCGTTCAAATGCCTCATCATGAACTAAAGTCCATTCCCATTTTTTATTCTTATGCAGTAATTCATATAATGGGCTTAATAATGAGGAAGCATTTGGAACGAAACTTCTATAATAATTGATTAACCCCAGAAATGATTGTAACTGTGAACTATTTGACGGTTTTGGAGCCTTTAATATAGCCTCGACCTTATCAGGTGATTTTCTTATTCCATCTTTATTGATAATATGACCAAGGTAACAAATTTCGTCTTTGAAATATTCGCATTTATCTTGCTGAAGGGTTAACCCTGCGTTTTCTAAACGCTGTAAAACTAAGCTTAACCTATTTTCGTGTTCATTCCTATTATTACCGGTTATCAAGATATCATCAAAAAAAATTAAAACTCCGTCTAAACCTGAGAGTACACATTCCATTGCGCGCTGGAAAATAGCCGGAGCGCTAGACAGGCCAAACACCAGCCTCGTATATTTAAAAAGACCGCGATGTGTATTTATACAAGTGAGAGACTGCGACTCTTCTTTGAGTAAAAACTGATTATACGCTCTCGAGAGGTCTAGCTTGGTAAATTGTTCCCCTCCGTGTAATTTGGAGAACATTTCATTCACGGTTGGCAATGGATACTTTTCAATGATTAATTGTTTATTAATTGTCACCGAGTAATCGGCACAAATCCTTACGTTGCCGTCTTTTTTTAAAACAGGAACAATCGGGGACGCACATTCCGCATACTCTACTGGTTTTAATATACCTAAAGTCACGAGACGATTTAATTCTAAATCAATTTTCTCTCTTAGAGCGAACGCCACAGGTCTTGCTTTGAAAAATAATAGCTTGGCATTCGGTTTTAAGTTTAAGGAAACCTCGTATTTGTTGAAACACATGTTTTAAAACATTTGTTACGGTGTGGTGTTTGATAAAACATTTGTTTTATCAGAGATAACATTAACTGCTGAGCCACTGTCTAATTCAAATTCTAATAATATACCGTTGACCTTAACAGATTCTGACATCGGTCTGCCTCTTACACACTTGATATTATATACGGGTGACTCACCATCGTCTCCGACATCCGCAATACCTTTCTCGACGTAATTTACTTTCGAGTTAGCCGCACACATCCTACTTAAATGACCCTTTCGGTTACACTTTTTACACTTGTAGTTTTTAAAACGGCACTGATTGGACTTATGATTGGTATAACCGCACACATTGCACTTTTCGTTCTTGGAGATACTGAATACACCGTCAGTTGCTGCGCCGGAAGCCTCCGCCGCGAGCGTCGCGCCGTTCGCGCAGCCCGCGCCGCTGCCGTAGGGCGTGCCCGCCGTCGCGCTGGTAGACGCTTTTCGCGCCGCTCGCACGCTCTCCGCCAGCTCCACCGCTTTGACCAGTGTCAATTCCTGCAGTTCCTTCGCGAATAACTTATCACGCTCGGGACCCGCTGCCATTCCCATGACAAACTTGTCTAGAAGGGCCTCTTCCAAATTTTTGAACCCGCAATGTGCTGCTAATCCCCTAATCCTTGCTGCCCAATGAGTATGACTTTCGCCTGGTCGTTGCATAGCCGAGTAAAAGTTAAATCTCTCGGCAAATCCGAGGCGCTTTGGAGTAAAGTGACTATCCAGTAGCTTGATAATCTCGTCGTACTCCACCTCCTCCAGTTTTTGCGGCAACGCCAGGTCACTCGCTAGCTTGTAGCTCAACTCACTCAACGCACTCAACAATATTGCTCTCCGTTTGACCTTGGCTTTGTCCGACGCATCGTTTACGTCGTTTGCAATGAACCACTGTGCGAGGCGCGACTTATAGGTTTCCCATTCGCACGTTATATGGTCAAAGCTGGTGAGAGTACCAAAAGCACCGTTGGAAAACATATTTTAATATAAAGGTTCGACCTCGTCGCCACTGTTAGGTATTTGAGGAGAAGAGCGGGAACACGTGCAATAAAATACCGAGTCAGTTGCATACTCATTTACATGAGCGAGGCGCGCGCGGTGTGCGCGCGCTTACCTACTGTACCTACGTACTTCGTACGGTAAACAATATAGGTACTTATACCTTTAATATCTAACAGGTACATTATCTGTACTGTATTATTATTGTAAACCTCATTTGTCAAACTCAATCCTTTATTGCGTTCATATGAAATATAGGTGTTTAATCAAATATTCAAAAAGTTCTCGCAGTAACAGCACTGCAACATAATATAATCTAGTACCTTCCTTAAAAAAAACTGATCGTCTTTAATCTAGTGGTGGTAAGCGCAACTGCTACGCCAGAGGTCCTGGGTTGGATTTCCAGGTAGAGTAAAGTGTTATTTGGCTACTAAGAAGGTCATAGAAAACCCCAGAAAGGATTCGTCCTTTTATTGGCATGAGGCTCGTTACCTATTACATGGGACTTGACATACCAACGGATTGTGAGTGTACTTTAAAATTACTGTCCTAACCATTATGCCAGCGTGGTGGACTATAGCCTAATCCCTCTCATTGTTCGAGTAGACCCGTGCCCAGCAGTGGGATAGTATATTCAGTATGACTGATTAATGCATCTGCCACGCTTTGTCTCTGTATCACCCTATGGTTGACTGGTAGAGAATGCTTTTAGCATTAAGTCCGCCTCTGTACAATTTGTTGTGCATAAAGCATTAAATAAAATAAAAATATATTATGGGTTGATGATAATGATGTATTCCCCTATATTATTGTTTATAGATTAATTTATTTTGATAGAATGACTTAATCAAGCTTAAGGGTTAAAACTGATTATAATATTATGTGTAAGCTGGATTAATTGTAGATTTAGATCAACTGGATTTGAATTGGAGTCTGAAATAAATCACAAGCAATTGAGAGATTGGTATAAATAATGGTTAAACATATTAATGTTGAATAAGACAATATAACATGGTGAAACCTTTAATTTATATTACGCTTCAATATACTAATGTAAATGCTGGATACATAATAATTACTGAAATTTATCAGAATGAGTTCTAATTTAATCTGTACTTACAGGTACGTAAATACGTAATCTGTTTTTTACGTTTACTACAAAAATGTATTCACAAAAAAGTCACAGACTGGAGAATATTCCTGTGTACCCCTTTTTTAACAATAATGGATCCACACATTCGATTTTTCTACTCTAGTTTATCATAGTTTCAATTTCCACGTAATACTAGCATGTTTAGTTTTTTTAATAGGAACTAACATTAGTAAAATAGTCACGGAGTGGAGAATATTCCTTTAAACCTCTTTTTTTATTAAACACATAATTTTATTGTTTGTCAACAAAAGGTATAAGTAAGAAGGACCAACTAATGAAACAAAAATACTGCCTCATATTGATTTCTGACATTTACGTGAAATATTATACATTGAAATAAAACATTACTTTTTACGGATTTTATCGAAACGTCGGGATTAATAATATCAATATAACGCGATAAAATCCGTAAAAAGTAGTTTTATTTCAAAATACTGCCTCGTTCGTGTAGTGGTCCTAAGCGCGACTTCTAAGCTAGAGGTCTTGGATTCGATTGCCAAGTCGAGCAAATCTCAGTAGCAGCTTGGAGTTTGGATTTGTTCCCGGTTAATACCCAAACTCTGCTCCCTCTATTACTCGGGACCTCAACATACGAGTAGCTGCGAAAAGTGTAGGTACCTACATTGATACCTACATCCCTGCTTAACCCTTCGAAGAATACAGGCGTGATAGTTAAATATATTTTAATTTGATTTGAATTGAATTACCAAGCGCACAAAATATGTTCAACAAGGCCACTCTAGTTTACTACAGTTCAATGGCCGACCGGTAATCTCCCGTCTAAACTAATCCTACGTACGAGTAGAAACGTTATCTCCCCTCGCATCGGTAGTCCGTATGGAACCTAAATTAAAAGATTAAGGTGTCCAGCACACATGAATTCTAAAATGATGGAATCACGTTTCGAATACTTGGAACGTAATTAAAGGAGGAATTAAGGGGGTAAGTGAGGGTTGACATGTAGAATAAGGAAGGTTTGTAAGCATATTTTGTGGACGTGTCCAGTTTAACCTATTGATTTCTGGCACTTTAAGAAAGGTTGGAGGAAATTGGAGCTGCCCGACTGGGAAAATACATCCGCCTTGCAGAAAATCGAAGTGAAATAACACTGCTTTGAGCTGTGTTGTGTTTCTTACAGCGAGCAAGGTTGCCAATGCTCCGCGAGAAAACGTTGTGTTACCAGTGGGGAGACTGACCATTATACTGCCAACCCAACTATTCCTCTTTCGTTTTACAGGGTCGGCAATGCGGAATTAATACCCCTGGTGTTACAAGCGTCTATAGGGTACGGTAACCGCTTACCATCAGGTGGACCGTATGCTTGATTCCTACCTTAGTGGAATACTTTTTATGGATTTTATCAGTCTACCCGTGACCATGAACGCTGTAAAAGGTCCGAAACGTCAGAATAATAATATCAGTATAACGCGATAAAATCAGTAAAAAGTATTTCGGTGGCCAGTTTAAGATAGATTTTTGAATACATTTTTGTAAAGTAAAAAAACCCGACTGCATAAAAACACTTTAAAAAAAACTAAAAAGACAAAAACAAGTCTAGTAGTCCAGACCTATGTAAAGTAATATTGAATAACTACACCATTTAAATGTTTTCATGATCGATAAATACATAAAATAATAAATTATAACGTAGAATAAAGTCAATCTTGCCGTCGGGACCCATTCAAAATCGTGACCGTCTCTAAAATTCCCAGTAATGGGTCCCGACTGCAAGATTGACTTTATCCTACGTTATAATTTATTATTTTATGTATTTATCGATCATGAAAACATTTAAATGGTGTAGTTATTCAATATTACTTTACATAGGTCTGGACTACTAGACTTGTTTTTGTCTTTTTAGTTTTTTTTAAAGTGTTTTTATGCAGTCGGGTTTTTTAGTTATTTTAATTACGTAACTTGTTTCCGGATTTTTTGTGCAAAACTACGAAAAATCTGCAGACGCTTAATTTAAAACTAAGGTGTGTTATTTACTTGTGCAAGATTTCGCAAACGATTTAATTCTTGTAACGAATTGAGGTCATGAGGGTTATTCAGAAGTCTTCTTGGATCTAGCGTACGTTTGGCTAGTCACAACGCACGAATACTACGATGTTGAGATGAAGATGATTTTGAATTTCCTAGAACTATCTAAATACTAAGAAAGAAACTAAATAATATAAATAATAGGAAGGAATATATATTTATGTGCAAGTAATGTGTGATGAATGCATGAATTGATATATTCGATTATAATATGTATTTAAGTAATCTGTTTGATATATTTGATTATAATATGTATTTAAGTCATTTATTTCAGTTATGTAATGGTTTACTATGTGTATGTATGTGTGTATGTGAGTCCCCACATATTACGTAAAGAAAACTAAATAGGTACATAAGGACAGTAAAAATAATTCAGAATGCTTGATAAATAAATTATAACAAACAAATCGTATTTCCTAACCTCAATCTAAAACTACCTACGGACATTAACGAAGAAATAATTTATATGAAAAAGTAGATGATTTCCTACTAGTCCCTTAACAATAAAGTAATGTAATGCTTTCGCTAATTGCTACCGAAAATTTGAGAATACATGATACGGAATGCTCAAAACATATTTTTCAGCCCACGCATTAAAGCGCATAAAATCCGCCATTTTGTTTTTTTTTTTAATTTCATGTACCCAGTGACACTCGTGCCATCAAGACAAATCTAATGAGGTATCATTTATCTAAATCGGTTGCACCGTTGAATAGTTACGAGCGGACATAGGAACGGACATACATACATACATACATACATACACGTCAAACACATAACCCTCCTCCTTCGGCAGTCGGGTAAAAAATCAAGAAATATGCAAGAATCGCAGCAGGTGACGTTCTGGAGTTTCTGCTTACTGCTATGGCGCCTCTGTATGTTTGTATAAATATTTCAAATCTTAAACTTACAACAATTACCAATGTATGGAACAAAGACAAAAGCCTTAAGAAAATTATGTGCATCTCTAACTGTGCAAAACTAAATATTGACCTATTTTATGTTATTTTAATTATGATAGTCGTATAGGAAACACTTCGTTAATTAACATCATGTATTTTGCTATAAAGTTTGGAATCGATCACATAAAAAAAAATAAGAATTCAAATATTAACGAAGCTAAATAAAAGCAACTGCCTCACCAAATCAATAAAAAGATAAAGCCCACTTAATACAAGGTTGGCCTAGATTACCTTTTTTGAAGCTACAGCCATTTGTTTCGAAGAAAATGAGAGTGGAAGCAACGAGGTTCAGTAACACTGTGATTGTCGAATAAATTGCGCCTGAGGGAACACCCAGACGCCAATTATCTGAGATTAAACGTTACGAAAGCCCCCGGAATGCTCAGGAAATGAAAACGTGTGAAAATATTTTAATCAAATGCATTGTAGTATTCAGAAAATTATTTCGCATAAAAGAATTAATAAAATGTTTAAGACAAGAAAAATAAACCGAAGCTTTTTACCATTTTGAGGGTGCTGAGACTACTTTTTAGCTGCGTACCCGTGGTGATTCGAATCGGTGGGAATTCCCCAAAATCTGGTCTAACCCATACGAGAACCCAGTGTACAAATCCTCTACAAATTTTCAGGCTTCTAGACTTCATAATTTGAATAATTGTTGTTTATTAAGATACTAGCGAAAGACTTATTCGGCAGACAGAGTTAACATGCATCCTGACACGGTCGTGGTGACGTTTCGAATTTCATGGCCGGTGACTATTGGCAAGGGAAGGCAACGAGGACGCTCCGCGCGGATTATGAGCATCCAAAAACAATCTGCCGAGACCACTATTCATTTGTACGTCATAAATGACGTCAGCAGTAAGTAAAAGGTGTTGTCTGTTCGTTACTGTGTTGAACAGTAGATTGGTTACATTCCCAGAATAGAATATTAATGTATAGTTCATTAATTGAATATTATGAACTGCTTCATCAGGCTAGTGGTTGTAAGCGCGACCAAAGTGCGCAGTGTTGCTGGGATTTCCAATGAAATTCTCAATCGGAGTTTGAATTTGGGATTTGTGCTCCATCGATAGGGTCGCCCCCTATTACATAGGACCTAAACATACCGAGAAACTGAGAAAGAAAGAAGCAAGAAAGAAAGTAAATTTATTGATGGTGAGTATACTTTACTTAACTCCTGCCGAACCGTTCGGGGAATATAGGCGAAATGGTATATATGTAGTTCAAGGCTATCATTTAAAAGGTTTCGGTTTAAACCCATACGGCAATACGAAAAAAGGCTATTTGACAAAGAGGAGCATTATAACGCAATGTACGAAAGATGAGAGGAATTATTTGGACAATTAACTTACGGCCAACTTCAAAAAGCATAGCAATGAGTTACTAGGAATTCAGAAATACTGAGGAGTAAAATTATTTCGTTGAAAATATTATAAATTTAAATTCAGAATTTATGAAAGAATCCCTTACTCAAACGTCTAGTTAGTATCGTATAGGTTATGTTGATTTTTGAGTGACTCTATGTAAAGCACTGGTCCTTAATTGTTTTTTCTAGCAATCAAATATTAACTTTGTCTTGTATTATGTTAAATTAATAATTCCAGAACTTGAGTTTTTGAAGGCATCTAAGAATTCAAAAAACAAGTATCATCGTCTAAGTGGTTTGTTTTCAAAAGCATTTTTTTCATAATAAAGTGAACCAGTTTCTAAAAATCCATCTAATGAATATAAAAGCGATTTACTTTTTTTAAGATGACAAGTAAGCACATGCAAACCGCATGACGGTAAGCGGAAACCGCAGCCTATAAACGCCAACAACACTACTGGTATCAGATACGCGTTATCATTTTGAGACATCAATGGTTAATTATACCATCACGCCTGTATTCCCCGAAGGGTTAGGCAGAGGTGTCCTAATGTACACCCACATTTCGCCGGTATGTTTTTCGGTCCCATGTAATAGGGGGCGAGCCTATTGCCATTAACCGCGCACAACTCCAGACTACGAGCTGCTACTGAGAATTTCATAGAAAAACCCAATAACACTTTGCTCGACCTGGGGATCGAACTCAGGACCTCTAGCGTAGCAGTCGCGCTTAGGACCACTAGACTAATGAGGCAGTCTTAGGTTCATCAGGTTAATTGTATCAATATATACCTTGTAATTTTATTGCTTATCGGTAGAATATTTGGCAATACGGACCTCAACTCAGGAGTTAGTTCTGCCAAATAACAAGTACCTATAACAATAACTCAAAATAATGTTTCTTTCTTTCTTTCATCTACCTTTACAATATACTTGGTTTAGATATACATTGATAGAACAATTAATAAAGAAAATTCTACCGCCAACTCTGACACACGCGAGCGCTAAAATACTAAAATGGAATAATTCTACAGACATCAAAATAATGTGACGCTATTATGACTCATTTTTTTTTTATATTTAAGACATTTTTCTACAGCAGTGACAGCCTAGTGAATTTTATTTTATATTATCCTTCTTCCTTTCGTTTATTAAGACTGGCCTCTGTACTTGACATGTACTAGCTGCAATTAATTTAAGATTTTCATTACCCACGCGATACAGTTCCGGTTTTAAAACCACTATTTTCCCACTAACCCCAAAGTTTGCCGTAT
The DNA here is from genome assembly GCA_964056405.1 of Acronicta alni. NCBI lineage: Eukaryota > Metazoa > Arthropoda > Insecta > Lepidoptera > Noctuidae > Acronicta > Acronicta alni. The sequence goes on along the minus strand of OZ043927.1, from coordinate 4,442,540 downwards.
TGTAGATGGCAGCACTACTTAGTACCTAACGTTATGCTCTTGCCGATCTTGGCCGACCGCCAACCGTCGAAAGCTCGTAGGCTTTTTCAAATATCGAGTAATATGTGTTCTAAATTCGAAATTGACTATCGGAGAAATGAGTTCGACATCTAAACTCGTAAAAGCAAAAAATAATGTTGAACCGTTTAGTGGGGCGGCCATATTGCAAAATTGGTTTACCTTCGTAATAAAAGTTATTTTACGTATTATTGCGGGTTCTTGTTATAAAAACTGAAAGTAAGTGTAATAGCTATAAAGTGAGGTTTTTATTTCATATGTTATTATTATAGGATACTTATTTGGTACGCCTGTTGTTGCTACATGAGAATTCTATGATGCTTTTGAATATAGAACTAACTTCATCATTAGACTGCCTCATTAGTCTAGTGGTCCTAAGTGCGACCGCTACGCTAGAGGTCCTGGGTTCGATCCCCAGGTCGAGCAAAGTGTTATTGGGTTTTTCTATGAAATCCTCGGTAGTAGCTCGGAGTCTGGATTTGTGCCCGGTTAATGGCAATAGGCTCAACTCCTATTACATGGGACCTAAACATACCGGCGAAATGTGGGTATACATAAGAACACCTCTGCCTAAACCTTCGGGGAATACAGGCGTGATGGTATGATGGTATGAAAATCTGTTATCATTTTATGCAAACTTGTATTATTAATATTTTCGATTCTTAAATATTACTAGATTCCATAAACTAGAGCAAACAATTCGCACCGATTTCAAATATGTATATTTTTTTAACGGAAATAAACTGTAACTTATTTAAACTTATTTTTCGTAAAGGTAATAATAATCTTCAAAATGATGTAAAAAACATTAATTTTGATACGGTATTAAAGGTGATACTTATTTCATACCGAAAAAAGAAACACCTTTGAAAAATAATAATATCTAAGTATACCTTTTTGAAGCGGTAACATTATTGTCTTTAACATTTTTCTTAATTGTTTTAAAGCGATCCCCAAGCAAAACATCAAGAAATATGAGATTTTTTTTCTTTTTTGCCTGATACCGTAGACTTGAAGAGTGGACTAACTTTATATTACTCTTCAAAGTTTATCATAACTTTATCTAGTTCTCATTGTCTTGCGGACGCCTCAGAAGCCTTTAGAATGGTTTTTTAATTATGTTTATGAAAGTTGGACAGAAATGTGAAAAATTATTCTCATTTGTAAAGCCAGTTGTATTTATAATAACAAGTGGTAGGAGGATAATAAATATATATACGTTTTTATGGGTACTAGCCACACTTGTTTTTAACCGACTTCAAAAAAGGAAGCGGTTCTTAATTCGGCTGCGTTTTGTTTTTATGTTTGTTACCTCAGAACTTTTGACTGGATGAACCGATTTTGACGATTCTTTTTTTATTTAAAAAAATCTGACTCCTGTCCAATTTGGTCCAATTCTGACAATGGCATCCATAAGAAAACCATATAAGCTTTGATTATTAAATAAAATTATAAATATTCTTGGACAATTTTACACAGCACCATCTAGTCGGCAGATTTCTCTTTTCAGAGCGGAGTCCGACACACCCCACTACACCCGATCACATATTTATGTCCCATGTAATAAGAGGCGAGCCTAACGGGCACACATCAAAACTCCTTGCTGCTACTGAGAATTTCATAGAAAAACTCAATAACACTGTTCGATCTGGGAATCCTAGGACCTCAACCGTAGCAGTCAGGCCAACGACCTCTAGACATTAACATTAGTCAGTTTGAAGTAAGAATACACGACTAAGTTTATTGATCTATGAAAGTTACCAATGTATGTATAAACGCGCACTGAATTGTGGTAAGAGCCATTCATATTAGAGTCAATAGAGTGTGGCACTCCACAAAACCTCTATCTTATGCAGCGAATGTTGCGAAAATGAATCTGTATTACATTATTATTAAAATATATATACAAATGTAATCTAAGCCCTCTAACTTTAAGAGGAGAGCCGTGCCCAGCAGTGGGACAATAAGTGGGGTTGAGGATGCTGATACAAATATTTCGAAAATTTTAGACTAATTACTATATCATTTGAATCATAAAATCAGTTATTCAAAACTATGTAGTCCTAATAATAAAAAACTTCATAGTTCATTACTGAATGGTGATTGGGTATTTCCTTTTAATTATTTTTATGTTATCGCTAACTTTTTTTTACACCATTAAGGTGGCAAACAAGCATACAGGCATACAGCCCAGCTGATGGTAAGCGGTTAGCGTAGTCTATACACGCTTGTAACACCAGGGGTATCACTTGCGCGTTCCCGACCCAGTAAAACAAAAGATGGAAATAGTTTTATTAGGCGTACGCAAATATTCCGCCGATCTGGTATCGTCGTGCGACGGGTTGTTGAGCTCCCTCTAATATGGTCGAGCTACACAATGACTGATGCATGCGTGCCGTCGGCTGGAATTAGCCTACTCAAAGCCGCTGTGGCTCTTTCTTCAAAAGGCCATTTCAGACATTACCCTACATTGTGAAACTCACATATTTGATATTATTATGTCTGGACTTTAAAAGAGACCATGATTCTCTGAGTTTGTTTCGGTGTTTCTTCTCAGAGGTCGTCAGTTAGGAAATGCGGCGCCTTCTAGCATAAAAAAAACAAAGCATTGACTTGTAAAAGTGTCTTTATAAGATCTATTTACAGAAAATAAATATCATTTCATATCATTTCATTTCAGTTAGGTAGGTTGGCAGTATAAGATTCAAAATCAAAGAGGAGACCCGTGCCCAGCAGTGGGACAGTATACGGGTTGATGATGATGATGATGTTCCGTTTCATATAAAAGTGCCAATGTTATACCTACCAACGTACATATCAAGTTTAATTACAATAACATCTAAAAATTCTTATTAATGTCCTTCACCGCGACTTTTACCAAAACTAATTTGTGAATAAAATAACTTTGAATGTGAAGCCAATGATTTTCGTAGTCACGAATCCTTAATTGGAATAATTATCCGTACTTATTAATATAAATGCGAAAGTAATTCTCTTTTACTGAACCGAAATTTGGTACAGAATGATATAGATTAGAAATAGACCTTGGAGAAGGGACATAGGCTACATTTTGCCTCCACAAACCAAACGAAACCACAGGTAGAAGCTAGTAAGTTATAATGTAAATAGCTATTTACATTTCAATCAAGTAACGGCACTAGAAAAAGAAGTAGGTTAGAAACGGCATAATGTTGCATTTAAATGCAGTGTTAATAAAAATGTAATTTACCTTTGCAACGAAAACAATTTACAATTTATTTTACCGACTTTTATTCAGAGATACAAATAAATATCAGTTCTCTTTGTTAACTATACTATCGTGAAGGATTATATACTCAGCAGTTGAATATATTGTGTGTATACATTGTTTAGTTAAGTTTATATTTAACAACTTATTAGTTGCATTATAGCAAATTCATGTATTTCTATATGCTATGTCTCTCTCAATGCTATGCTGTATTCATTTTTATAGCTTTTATATTCATGTTACTTAATTCCGTGTTAAAAAGCTCAAATTTATCTTTTCTAGGTTGTGTACCTATCCTTAAACCTCCTATTCTACTTCCACCCCTTGTACTTACTTATATTCTAAGTTCTAAATGATCTCAACTTCTTCAAACAATTCTGTTTCATTTTTTCCGACCCCGCAATTCCATTACAATGGCAGTTCTTTTTCAAAATTAGTCCAAGTGGTTCATCGCGTAATCCACGACATGTCCCGGCCGCGCGGAGTGCTCTCCAGATGACTTGGCTTGGCCTTGGCACGCTGCATATAGCACAATGGAACCTTGACATGACCTTGTCTTTGTTTGAATAAATATAAACTGCATGTTTTGAGGCAATTTCAACAATTTCCGATTAGGTTTAAAGAAACTTTATTTTCAATAAATACGTAAAAAAATACTAAAATCTTATACTAATTGTTTTCTTTTTCTCTCTAATTCCTCTAGTCTAGCATCAACAAATTTTACAATTTTTAAAATTAGTAATAATGACACCTAGTATTGTATGCAATTTTTACTCATTCCGTACGGTAATCGAGCCGTGCCAAAAGTCGAATACTCAGTCACTGCTCAAAATCGATTGTCACTTTTATTAATCTTTAAGTGCACCCTCCAAGTTGTAGTGCATAAGTATTTTAATTACTTATCCATACGTTTCTGTTCGCAAGTAACAATTTCAAAGGCTATAAACCAGGAACGATTAAACAATTTAAGTACCAAAATCGATCATAAACAACGTCAAAAGCAACATAATAGTTGGAACTCAAGTTTGATTGACCTAAAGACATATCCATCGCCTCATGAATATTTATCAGTACATTCAATCATTTGATCAATAACAACTACTTCCTCGCTGTGACATTTTGAGGCGAAACTACGCATGTCATACAACACTCGTAATTCGAAATGCTTAATTTGGATTAGAAATTAAGAGATGTAGAGCATAGTGTGAGTAATTCCACTCAAATTGGAGCTGCCCGACTAGAGAAGTACCGCCTTGCAGAAAATCGAAGTAAAATAACACTGCTTTGAGGTGTGTTGTGTTTCTTACGGTGGGCAAGGTTGCCAGTGCTCCGCGCGTTTCCTCTCGTGTTTATAAATAGCTGAGTTGGCAGTATAAGGGTCAAAACCCTTAAACCAACCCAGCTATTCCTCTTTCATTTTAAAGGATTGGAAACGTGCAAGTGATACACCTGGTGTTGCAAGCGTCTACAGGGTACGGTAACCGCTTACCATCAGGCGGGTCGTATGCTTGTTTACCTTTCTAGTGGTATAAAATCCGTGGTGAAAACTTTTTAGAAAAAGTTACAGACTTACTATCTTTGGGGTCTAAGTTTATACGCTAACGAGATTTATATGGGAACATTCCGGAACATACTAAATCTAAAATATGTCCAGTATTATGTGTTCTACTCACTAGTGAATCTTTAACTAGGCTAATCAATCGATCTGCAAGGTTAAGTTGTGCTTGCCATGGACAGTTCATGGATGGGGACACATCCAGACTCCTACATGACGCAAAAAACAGGTAAAGTGGTAATCAGAAGCCCAAAAATCGGACGATCAGTTTATCCTAAGGATATCGTAATGGCCAGGATTTGGGTAGCTAATGTATGAAGGTAATGTCTTCAGGTAAAATACTGATATTTAGCTGCAAGTCAACTCAAACATTATTTAAAAAAGGGCAAGAGAATGAATTGGGTAGAGTGAGACTATGCGTAGTTTGATTTCAAACTTGATGGTGAACTACCGTTTATGGCACTCAACTAATATATAACTCAACTCTAAAGGCTCAACTAGTAACCCTAAAAGTGCTACCATACTGAACGATGCCACAGTTCAAGTTCATTATTTTCAAAAACAGAAGGAGCATTAAAACCAGCTTTGATACAACAACCAATGATCGATGTACAAAGTTCAGTTCCCGTTCGCGGACACGTTGACAGGTCCATCAATCACAATGCCGGTGCCTACATAATTGAATGTCGACAATTTTTCGCAAGTATTTGTTGAAGAATTATGGATGATGCGCAAATAGAGGTAAAAATCTGCGTTAACATAGAATGACAATATTTTTTTAAACTGTCTTAAGCACGACTGCTGCCCTAGTGGTTCAATTGCTAGGTCAAGCAGATTTTTGGCATACAGGCGAACAGTGGGTGTACATTAGTACACTTTATTTTTTTTGGCGGAGTTACAAATGTTTTCTGCACTGTCCACCGCTCTCCCCGGAGCGGTGGACTATCTCGGACTCCACTTTGGAATGAGTGGGCAACCGACTAAAACCAAACTCGGCGTTTCGCGTCACCACTTTAGTGCCGGGACTACAGGAGCGCTGTAGCATTCGTCCGCAAACCCGGCATATATTACATCATACATTTACATCGTTGCCAGTGCTCCACGAGGAAACGTTGTGTTGGCAGTGGGGGGACTTTGACCCTTATACTGCCAACCCAACTATTCCTCTTTCAATACAAGGTCGGCAACGCGCAAGTTATACTCCTGGTGTTGCAAGCGTCTGTAGGCTACGGTAACCGCTTACCATCAGGTGGGCCGTATGCTTGTTTGCCACCTTAGTAGAATAAAAAAAAAAAAAAGATAGATTAGGGAAGCGGCCTTCCTTGGGACAAGTCTAAATAGACGTGCAAAGGAAAGAATTCTGGAAGAGTCAGTTCTCGGAGCCAATATTGTGCTGAATATGACCACTGGGGGCTCTTAATGCAGTAAAAACTACACACCCTGGCCTTTTCCTCAGCATACCAGCAGCCTTATGAATTATTTCCTCCTCGAAAAGAGGGTGAGCCTATTGCCATTAATCTAATACATGCAAACTTCTTAATGGAAATACCCAATACAGTACTGAATATTTGAAAAATAAAAAGTGCTGTCTTCCTATCGGTTCGTTTGTTCCGGTTAATTATGTTATCCGTTCTTGAATTTACCTCCGCAAATTTACCAAATTGACCTCAATTTATGTAGACCCATAAAACGCTCTTCAGATAACGGAGTTGACCTCGCAAATATCAAATGTTTTTTTAATGTTTTTGATGGAACGGAATGTCATCATCGGATCCCAAGTAAATTGGGCTAAAGATAGGACTCCTACCCTTAGCGAAATTTAATTTACGTCGTCATTATAATTATGTCTTTTTTTTCATACATCTCTCATTCACTGTCTTTGTAGCAACATCATCTCTGACATTAAAGTCAATTCATCCTCACACATTTATGAGGAAGAATGAGAATGAAAATGCAGAGGTGCTTTGTTGCAGGTATATAATAAAATTGCTTTAATCATTAGCAACCCATTTCTTTTCTTGTACCACTGCTGATTACGTAAATTCATAATGAGAGACAAGGAGAGGCGTATCTTTTTAGAGGTATAGCATATTGGTAGTATAATAGCAGTAAAGTGAAACCTATCTTTTTGTATATTTTTGGCATTTTCCATGCTAAGATTTTAAAGTTATTTAGAAAAGGAAAAATTGGACCGCGGGCAGGATTCGAACCTGCGTCTTCTGGTTAGGTACACCAGACGCTATGACCACTAAGCCACCGCGACTCCCACCCGTCATGTCGAATTTTTCCTTTCCATACTGAATTTACGTCTTTATGGTGACGTCAGTAACACCTATTGAAGAGCAAGTTTTTGCTTTTCAACCGACACAACTTACTTTACAGTTAGTTCAATGTCGAATGATGCCACCTTACCTTCTAACTATCTTTTTGTATATTTTTGGCATTTTCCATGCTAAGATTTTAAAGTTATTTAACCTGATAGATAGATACAATATATATAGTCTCATAAGCTCTCCGAGAAGGAATATAAAGAAGAAAGTTAAATTGAACAAGAATGATACGACCAGCCAACGAAAGTCGCCGAGCAGTCAAAAAACATCACAGAAGCAAAACTTATTAAAAATTTTATTTAATTTACAGTCCTTTTTGCAGGGAACTAATGCTTTTTGAATCAGTAACTTTAAGGTATTAAAGATTTTAAAGATTGCATCGTATTCAACAACTTTCGTTGGTGACTGTACAATAGCTTGTCACTAGGAGCGATCTCAATTGTTGGACTCAAGAGAAAGCCATTACGAAAGATTATAAAACTTAACTATAACACGACCCCCCACGAAGCACTCTCCTCTCCGTTAATCCATGTCGGGCCTCATAATCCATATAATTAACAGGTATACTAATTACTAGGCGTTAATGTACGCCTTTAGGGGGAGAATAAGCAACCCGAGCGTTACGGTAATTGTTATGATGTAGACTTGTTCCATCAGGGTAGGGTTTCCATCCGTCCGGCCTGGTCCGGACATGTTCTACTTTCAAACAATGAGAGAGGACTGGGTGCATACGTATTTGGTGTATGATACGGGGATTTTGGAAGCCGCAGATAAAAATAAATGTAATCATGTCTTCTTTTGATTTCGGGTAATATTCAGCCTTTTTATTGAACTTTGTACCTACTACACTACATTTTAATGATTAGTAATTTAATTTTATGTAAATTTATTTTATAATTTTTAAATATCCACTTATGCCTACTTAGTATTGGATTGTTTTATGAAATTTTGACGGCTCAATTTGCACAGCGGTCGAGGAATCGGCGGCTGCACTAAGATTTGCAGGTGCGATCCCCACAAAAAATAAATAATTGTTGTTGTCCTGGGTTTGGGTGTTAGTCCTAGTGAGATTAACAGACACGATTAACAGATTTGAGAAATACCACTGTCGGGTAACGCATCTGCTGTAGGCTCTGCACATGCCGCTGGGTTTGTCTGGGTTGAATCCACCGAATTTCCAAATATTCTGCGGGTTACTATGTTCCCCTTTGAAGGGCAATGAAGCCAGTAAAATTAATGGGTATATGACACTGAAACGTCTGCATAACCCTTCGAGGAATATAAGCGTGATGGTTTTATGATAATAATCGCTATTGTACATATTTTATTTCAACAATAACAATTCTAAAGGCCCATTTGAAACCCATCTTCATTGTACAATACATTCCACGTAAACAATGCAAAGGATATTTTAGGGGTTTAACTCAAATATCCAGGGTTGCCGAACTCATTATCCGGCTTAGACCCCATAGATGCGCGACCTACTACGGGAGAGGGGAGATTCTAATGTTTGTTTTCAATTACACTTTGGTTTCGCAACGTTGACGTTAAAGTTTGTGAACGGTGTAAAGAAACAGGTTAGCAATAAACGTTGTAGTAAAAGGTGAGAGTTGTATGAGCTTAGAATGAAGACGATATGCTTACAGGAAAATTCAATTAGCGTTATCTTGAAGTTGTTTGGAGTAATTCATTTATTTATTTTATGTTGGAAAACCAACAGTTACAAAATTGAGAAAAATAGTAGGTGTCATAAAGCCAATTACAATTATTATTATAAGTATATATTTACAAAAAAAAGTATATAAGTATTATATCCATTGTCTAGTACCCATAGTACAAGCTCTGCTTAGTTTGGGACTAGATAGATGGTGCTGTGTAAAAATGTCCCAAAAATATATGTCCCAAAAATTCCCAAATTACAGGTTTTCACGATTAATGACATACTTTAATATCAAAAAAATTTAAGGGACACTTAAGCAGGATAACTACAAGTTATGTTTTAAGTAATTTAAAAACCTTACTTTAAGGTTTAAAATAAAAAAAAACCGAGACTAGATCGGAATTATATTTTGATTTTGAAGTAACAGAATTACTCATCCGGTTTTCAGTTTTTAAGCTTCATATGCCCAGTAATATCACTGGTTACACTACCGTTACCAGAACATAATAATACTAGCATATTATTGCTTATCGGAAGAATAATTTAGCCATACGGTTGAACTCACCCCATAGGAACTCAGCAGTATGAGTAGAGACTGCAACCTATAAAAAAATCTCTGTGAGATACAATTGAGCAGATGATTTCAGAGTATTATAAACCGAATCACAATTCAATTCAAAATCAAGTTTTATTGAACTTGCTATCCAATAACATAAAAAATACCATGGCAGAGCATATGAATTCAATTATTGTTCCCATAGATCCTCGGGGTTTGTTCCATTGAATGTTGATCAGCGAATGAAAGTGAATAGTGGAATGGGTCGGCAACATGTCTGCCCATACAAATCCGGAAATTTGACTCAGCGGAATGGGCGCCTCTATTGCTTTGGGCAACGTTCGAGCAAGAAGTGATTTGTTACCCATTCTACACATTTTTTTTTCAAAGATTCAAATTTAGAACGTGATACAAAGAAGTTTTGTACTGGATTACAATACGCCTTGGGAACTGTTGAGATTAGGATATGTTTTTGGTTTTAAGCTCTCATAAATTATGTCAGAATTGGTTCGGAATTTGATTTAATTTGTCAGCACTCGAATTATCAAACCATTTAATTCTGCCAAAAACCTATTAGTAGCAAAAAGGTGATAAATTTGGTAGGTTATAATGTATTATAAAGATTACTAGTATCAAGTGAACTACTAACTACGAAAAGATCTGAGACAATTCTCATAAAATATGGATAAAGACGGGTGCAAGTGGAATATAGCGTATTTAATGAAAATCACGGGGCCGTGGATTCGATTTCCTCGGGATACAAACAAACATGAGTATTTGTGTTTGGCTGGGTATTTCTGATGTATGATAATTAGAAGTATGTATTTAAAAAAAAAACAAAACATACAAGTATTATATCTGCGGAACAGAACGGGAAATCGTGGTAGAATCGTCACCGTCGTACATTATGTGGGCATAGATATTTCTTATGATAGAATTGAAAGACCTACTACTATCATCATCATCATCATCATCAACAACCCATATACTGTCCCACTGCTGGGCACGGGTCTCCTCTCATATTGAGAGGGATTAGGCTATAGTCCACACCACGCTGGCCTAGTGCGGGTTGGCAGACTTCACAAACCTTCGAGAAAAATCTCTAAGGTATGCAGGTTTCCTCACGATGTTTTCCTTCACCGTTTAAGCGAGTGATAATTAATTATTAATACGCACATGAATTCTAAAAGTCAGAGGTGCGTGTCTTGGGTTCGAACTCGAGACCTTCGACTTGGCAGTCCAATGGTCATACCACTAGGCTATCACTGCTCTACTACTATACTTCTACCTAAATATAATGCTTATTATTACAAGATTTGGAAAGAATATTTTGATAAAAAATCACTTGAAAAAGGTATTTGGTACAGAACAATGCAGTGTGAACCTCCTCGTATCCCTTGGTTTAACAATGTTCGTATCAGCAAGACACTTATAGTTATTGCACATAGATTAAGGTCCGGACACATACCACTGAACAAGTTTGGCTTCTTAATGAAGAAAACTAACAGTCCTAATTGTGAATTGTGTGGAAGATGTCCACCACTTGTGGGTGGATTGTGAACGATACAGAAGAGAAAGGGAAACATTAATGACCGAATTAAATATTAATATTTTGGAGCTAGGAGTTTTTCAAACACTATTATCTATGCCGTTCAGTAAAAAAGCTATAAAGATTTATAAATTTGAATGCGCATTAAAGAGGACTTAATGTTTCTGTTCCTCTTATTTTAGGGTATGATGAGGCTGGCATAATCTTTGAAGATTAAAAGCCTCTAAACTTATATTTCAAATAAAGATTAAAAAAAAAAAAAACCATTGAAAGACGTAGATAGGCCAACTTGCTTTTCACTTTAACACAACGAAACGTGAGACAGTTCCGTGCGTCTGTATCGGACCAGAGTCTGGCAACGAATGTGCGCAGCACTGTACCGAGCGATAACGCCACGATTCTGTCAAGCATCCCCACCAGACCTCACGCGATGTGTGACGTAACAGTTCAGCGAGTTGTTTAGCTACAACTCACTGTTACGTCACGTCGGGTAGGTGGCGCTAACGTTCCATTATAGCTCCCGTATTCATGACCCGTGCTAATTACCAAGACAGTCCGTGCTAATGACTGTCCCGATATATCCATTATCTAGTACCAATGTAGAAGCGCTGCTTGGTTTGAGATTAGATGATGCTGTGTAAAAATTGACCAAAAAAAAAAAACAAAAAAAGAAGTTTATTTTTTATTTATTGGGCAATTTTCTCGTTCTAACACAATTCCTAAAAAAATACTTCAAGCAGAATACTAAACAAATTACCTAGTAGACCCTACCAATGGCCAAGAAAATGTAAGACTGAATAGTATTAACATAAAGGCAATTCTATCAAGAAGTTCCTAACAATCAATTACTTAGGCTAAAGCTCCTTACGAATGTATTCTCAGAACGGTCCAGTCGACTGATGAGGCGTAAATTCTGCATGACTGACGCAATCATTTGTTATCCTGGTCATTACTTCTGCTTAGCTGACAATTCATTAACTTTTTTTATATAAAATACCTTCTACATATCATCTATGTAAGCGTAGTGTAGGACGCTCGCCGGCTAGGTAGAGTGACGACTTGCGGAAGGCAGCTGGCAAAGACTGGATGAGGAAAGCCGAAGATCGGGCCCTGTGGCGTTCACTAGGAGAGGCCTACGTCCAACAGTGGACGAATACGGGCTGATGATGATGATACATATCACCACGCTTGTGTTCCTTGCACTAGGTAGGAGGGGCATATTATTTTCTAGTTGGTCCCTTTAGATTTACAATTGGATCTGGCAGGGAATAACAACTCGTTCCCGCGTCCCCGATCATTGGTGGTGAGGCAAACACCTCTGGTTTTAGTCGGTAGGTCGCAAGTCCGACAGACCCCGTCTCCCCGGACGTCGGGCGTCCATGAGGATTTCCACAGAGGAAGTAAAAAGGTGGCGCTGCAATTGAGTCCATGTTTTTTTATTATTATCAGGGCAGGACAACGTCTGCTAGCCCCACTGGGAATACATAAGAAACTCCCGAACAAACACAAATTAATAAAAATCGTTCTTATATATAGTTCATCATATTATTATAAATATTTGTGTTCCATGTGAATCCAACCCACTACCTCGTGATCAGCAGTCCAGCCCTCGTACCACTACACCACCTGCGTCGTCAATAAAAAGGACAACATTACACACTCGTGATAACGGTGGTATCACCTGTTGATGACGCAGTTCTATTTCCTGGAGGCTATCGAGCTTCTTTTATCTTTTCTCGGCAAGCTTTCAATGTCTGAGTAGAATTTAATTAGATACTTAACTAGATTTTGTCCGCAATCTTAACCGCTTGGATTTTCTCGCACAGATAGATTTTAGGGGCACCCAAAAAAGCGCAAATGCAAAGCGCTTTTTTAGTTATTCTAAACATACTCGCGAAGAGAAATAGGTACCTAATACAAAATCACACATAAATTTCATCTTATTCGAATGATATACCATACATTCGGAAAGCGTACAAAAGTGACGAACAAACAAACAAATAGCCCCAGTAGTCTAGTGGTTTTAAGTGCGACTATTTCGCTAAAGTTCCTGGGCTGGATTACCAGGAGTGTTATAGGGTGTTTCTATGAAATTTTCAGTAGCACTTCGAATTTTGGATTTGTGCCTTGTTAAACTCCGAGCTTCTACTGAGAATTTGAGGAACCCAATAACACGTTATAATAATAATATAATAAGCACTGATAGCCTAGTGGTATGACACGCACCTCTGACTTCGAAATCATGTGCGTATTAATAATTAATTATCACTCGCTTAAACTGTGAAAGAAAACACCGTGAGTAAACCGTCATGCCTGAGAGATGTTCTAGAGGGTGTGTGAAGTCTGCCAACCCGCATTAGGCCAGTGCCCAGCATGGGACGGTGAGTAGTGATGATGGGGCTGGGTCTCCTCTCATGATGAGAGGGATTAGGCTATAGTCCACCACGCTATCCTAGTGTGGGTTGGCAGACTTCATACAGCAGTGGGACAGTATTATAGGTTGATAATGATGATAATTAACACGCTCAACCTAAGAATAAACCCCAAGAACTCTAGCGCGCTTATAACCACCTGGTTAATGAGCATATTATGATAATATAACATTAGCCATAATAATCGATGCTTGCTGAAAACATAATCCCTTTCCAACGTCATTGTAATGTTTTACACTCAATATTTTCTAAATTTAAATACGATCTATGAGACACGTTCCTCACATTAATCTTAGATTCTATCATTCTACAGCATCAACATACCGCATTCACTTCCAGCCATGCCTAAGGATTACGTGTCATACATACAAACACGTGTACAAAAGCCCTTCATGTTCAGCACCTAAAGAGTCGTCACGCTCACACATTACCGCTAAAACTTAAGTGGTATGGTGTACGTAATCCGTCGTCAGCCATGATGAATGGTGGATGCTGCCTAAACCCGCCGAGGATTAGTCAATTGCGGCCTCAAATCCACCAAGTCATAGTCGCTTTTGTGGTGCAAGGCACAAACATATAGCGAATACCAATTTCGAAGAGAGATTATGAATGGTCGTCAGTTAGGAAATGCCGGCGCCATCTAGCATTAAAAATGCAAAACATTGACTTGTAAAAGTGTATTTAAAAGATCTATTTACAGAAAATTAATATGATTCAAGTCAAAAGTCTCGAGTTCGAGATTATTCTCGACGGTGTGTGAAGTCTGCCAACCCGCACTAGGCTAGCGTGGTGGACTATAGCCTATAATTTACTCAAAGCCTTATATTTAAATTATGAAACATACGGCACATATCCCATTTCCAACCTTCGATGCCTCAGCATACAAAAATACTTACGTTCAGTAGGTACCCACATTTTTTTACAAAAAATCCTCAAGGATTGAAGAAAAAGGTACCTACCCACATTTAAATTCGCTTAAGTTTATGTGTTAGCACCAAACGTCGTGACGGAAATTGTCTGGTTAGGTTTGGTTAAACAACTGTCTACTCTCACCGTGTGGATAGACCCTCTCATTATTAGGTGAAGTAATTATGTCAGAATTACACTGCCCAGTAGTTTTAATGACTCGTCAAAAATTTTAAACGTTAATGTTCAAATGGGAATAGTTTTAGGATAATTTAAGTAAAATAATTGCCCATTTACATAACATGTAACACGTCTGTATCATCTCGTAGTTCCCTTTTATAAGCAACAGTTTGCGAGTATGTTTTAGCGTATTTCCACTAACCGAGCATAGATCCAAACACCAAATTACTACTTTTTGTATTATAAATGGGCTTGCTCTTGACTTCAATCTTGCCTCCGGGGCCGATCAGGTCGGCAGTGGAACGAGCACGCCCACATGGTGCCTATTCACCCTAATTTTGAATAGATTTGGGAGTAGGAAGGGAATCTTACTAAGATTGTCATAGGAAAACCCAATAACTAGAGAAACAAACCCAGGATTATAAGCTGCGCATTTTCCCTAAAAAAATAAAATCCTTTTTTGTGCCAACTCAATTGAAGAGCTAGATAGCTATTCAATATATTATCAAAGCAAATCATGTTTTCTCGTAATATTTATATCTTACCTGCTTGCAGCTGCTTAGTAGTGTCTTATATTAATTGCTAATAGATATAGCAAGTCTACTTATTTTTAAATTAATAGGTAGTTACGTATTTTATAATAATCGAGCCAATGTTTTGTTTTTTTTTATAATTAATTTAATTTTATACTTATTTGCTTGAAATAATTTAGTATGTTTCCTGTATAAATTATACATATATGTACATATTTTAAATATTTTAACAAATAATATAAAACACAATAAAACATTAAAAAAATAGTAGCCCACCGGTATTGGGGACAGTATCCAAGCTACCGGTGGTCAGGGCTCTAGCGAGAGAAACCTTCTGACGATACGCGTCGTGTCTATGAGTACCACTTTCTGTATCAAATTATTATTAATACTATTATTAAATAATTTATTCTATCTTTTATATTCTAGTCGAAATTTCAACGATTAAGTGTGCAGACCATACCGTGGCTAAGGACACATCAAGGTACCTAATCAATTATTGAGCTATGTGACGTGCTTAACATACGTGACGTTTTGCTGATGTGGCACTGTGGATGGCTTCAACTGTAATGGATGCATAGCACGTGACGTCACTCATAGATTAGCGCGCTTACATGATGACGATGTACCCATTGTACGTAATCCTGGTAGCTAAGAATAATGTATGTCACCGTAAAAGTGTAAATACCGCGAGAACATAAATCTATCTAGCGAGATTGTAAACTGTCGACAGATTGTGAACCCATAATATATTTATTACAATTTAACGCTTTAATTTTTCGGTAGATTATAATTTACCGAAGTGAAACCGTCAAATTGTGAAATGGCATGCGACGGAACGCATCTAGCGCGCTGATTGGTTGAACTTCATGTGCCCCGCGCCGCCTGATTTGGTTAACAATTCGTTTGGTGCTCGAAAGTAAACCAACAGTGTTTTAGTTAAGAATGGGCCATCCACAGACTGACCGCGGCTAGCGCACCTTAACGTCGCAGATTAGTACAACAGCGTAGTTATAACTTAGTCACGAGCCCTTCCGCACCTTGAAATCACCACTATATCTAAATAATACTTCAGAATATTTTTTTATTTAATGATATTTTATCCAAGAAACGTTCATGCCTTTGAATAAAAATTGAAATGAAATTGCTTTTACGGGAAAGCCCATTCGTTTGTATTTAAGCCTATTATAAAACTATGCAAATTCCACCTCTTGTTTATTTACCACCATAATTATTCACAAACTTTTAACACTGCTACGTAGGTTGCGAAATGCATTGCAGTAAGTCACATCGTATATTAAAAGTGCAACCAAGTATGCTGTTTACATAATGTTGACACTTTGCTTGCGTGTGATAACAAGGATCGACGATCGGAATAAGAAAATATCGATATCAACTCGGCAAATAATAATGTGGGTATTTCTGAAATCCTGGTATTTATAATATTGACAGTCTCATTGTATTACACATTTACGGAATAATAAAATAAAAATACAAAGAGGTCAATTGTTATACAATTTTTTTTTATTGTGAAAGTCTTTAACGTCGAGCAGGATTCGAACCTGTGTCCTACGATTTGCCATACCGCCATCGGACGCTTAGGCCAAAGGTCGAATTTTTGTTTAACAAAATGTTGACTTATGTAAGAGATACTGTTACCCGCAGTGGAACCCGCATCCGAAAAGGCTTTGTCAGACAAAAGGTAGCCTATGTCCTAATCCAAGGTGTAATCTATCTTCGTACAAAATTTTATCAAAATCAATTCAGCAGTCTAGAAGTAAAAGCTTTACAGATAGACAGAGTTACTTTTCAAAGTAGAGAAGTATGGATCCAAAAAGTATTGAATCCATACTTTTTGAATCCATACTTCTCTACTAAAAGCATTACAGATAGACAGAGTTACTTTTCGAAGTAGAGAAGTATGGATTCAAAAAGCATGGATTCTAAAAGTCAAAGCCAGAAAAATTTAGTTTTTAAAATTAGAATATCGGTATTACCCAGAATTAGGTCACAGGTGCTGAAAGCTGCTTCGTGTAAAATACTAATATTCAGCCGCATCTTGTTTGTTTTGGGGTCCAACATAGTTGGGGAAAGTGATGAATTGACGTCACAATAAATCCATAACTTTGTCCGACGTCATATACACAGGGGGAAGTTTTATCTTCCTTTATAATTTACGTTCAAGAAGCCGCTTACAAAGTTGTCGGCCTGGAGATGAGATTACATTTGATTTGAGTGATATAAGACTTTGAGATTCGCGTGTTTACGTTCCTAAGTGTTGACTCAAACTTGAACGCTTTGATTATATACTTGTCTAGATGCCACATTGACACGTACAGAACGGCCCAAATAAAGTCTACTAGATTTGGTAGACTCTCTTCTCACTTACGTCAGTGTCATTTGGATCACTTCAGGGTGTGGAGTTCTCGAAAAATAATTAATTATGTCGGTATGTGCTGTCAAATTGTGTCGCAATTATGTGGGAGAACCGTATAATTACACTAAGATCACATTACATCGGTAAGTTTTGTTATTTAACCTCTATTATTTTATGAAAACATGATTTTTTAATTCGTTAATTTGTAGGTTCGACAGATTAGCCGGTGTTGTCAATTTATTACAAGGGAGATTTGGCGAAACTATGGGAGATAAAATCCAAATAGTCAGTCATCATCTTTCGATGAGAAAATTTTATTATTTTAATAATTACCTACATAATTTATTTGATCAGTAAATGATAACTTGCCTTCACAAAATAAATGAAGTCATTCACTAAATAGTATTTTTGTTAGTTCTTTCTAATATTTTGGGTTTCAGATTTCTTAAGACTGGAGAGACATTATACAGCGGACACGAAATGAAATATAAAAAAAAACTATTTCGAAAACAAATACAAAGAGATGGATTTTGATCTATAAATTGCTGTATATATTTTTTCATTGTATTTTTTGTTTTTATTAAAATAAATAAAACACTAATCTACAAAATAATTACTTTATTCAGCCTATTTCGTTTAACTGTCATCCCATTAAATAATGGAGAAAAGGTAAGTTAATAATTTAGAGCAGGCATCCCTAAACACGCACACCTTGACAGTTTGACTACAATAAGTACACAAGCGGTACTCACACATATCACGCAATTTGGCCCCAGTTTTCGCGTGTCGTTTGTTTGCATTGCTCCATCTAGACAAGTATATAATCAAAGCTTGAACGTTAGCGACGGAGTTTGAACAGGTTTGTATGGAAACAATATCGTAGGTTCTATTTTATGACGGCATTCATACATTTTAATTACAGACTTCTCTTCATAAGAGGTTTATGAAACTGTAGGGTCAAGCTTGATAAGTGTTGTGAAATAAAATATTTCAAGCTTTTTACCAACACGCCTGTAATCCTTGTACTGAGCTGTGCTGCGCCCAACAGTATCCATGATTGATCCTTAGTTTTAAGCTTACCATCTGTTTTAATTTTTATGTACATTATGGAATGCATTAAAGATTGAATTCCCTGAAGGATTAGGTAGCTATTTCCATGGCACAAATCCAAACTCCAAGCTACTGAGAATTTAAATGAAAAACACAATAACACTACGCAACCATACTAAAAGTATCACTTTTGGGCCATGTCGAACCTGTAAAACGAAAGAGGAATAGTTGTGTTGGCAGTATAAAAGCCAAAGTGTTCCCCGGCTGCCCACTGCCAACACACCGTTTCCTCGCGGAATAATGGCACATTACACAATTCATTTAAAATACACAGTATTATCGTCACCATCTCTATCAACACATGACATATTCGACAGCTTACAGGAAATCTACAAAAAGATCAAAAGTTCACGTCATACTTTTTTTTATCTTCAATCTTGTACGAGATTGATGTGACGTGATCTGTTTCAGGTTCACGGCAATTAGCCGTGTGACGACGGTAGACGGAGGGTAGTTGTGAAATATTAAACTCGATAGTTTACAACTTTGAGTTAGGGGACAAGGGTGACTTCGAGGATTGGTATAGCGAGAGCTGTGATTCAACTTTTGGTTTGATGTTGTTCGTGATTATAGATGGTATACTTGATTTTATTCAAATTATTATCTCTATATTATCTTTAAAAAGTTGCTGTTCGCGTCTGTCGTGTTTCTTCATTTACTTCTTCTTAACCAAGCAACTGTTTTTGTACGCTTTTCACTATAATTTAGA
This sequence comes from Acronicta alni, assembly GCA_964056405.1. Lineage (NCBI taxonomy): Eukaryota > Metazoa > Arthropoda > Insecta > Lepidoptera > Noctuidae > Acronicta > Acronicta alni. The sequence goes on along the minus strand of OZ043927.1, from coordinate 4,423,339 downwards.
TAATTTCTTCCGGAAGCTTTATCTTATGCCTGTTGACGAAATTAATGGACTTGACTTCGAAATACTTACTTGTAAATATGTACAAAAACTGAGTATCATACTCACACGTGATTAGTAACATAAACGCCTTGAAATATATTCTACCATTAACAAACAAAAAGCAAAAACTGACAGCTTTCCTCCACAGAGATACGGATAGAAGAGCCTTGACCGGCATGGCGGAAATAGCTTCAAGTGCCCACTCATGCGCCGACCAGCCTATCTGCTAAATGAGGGCTGATTTTATACTTATAGAGGCTAATCTAGACTTAGTAGCTTGCTAATGTTTGCATAATCGTTCATATTGAAACATAAATAAGAGAATAAGTATTAGGTTAATATTGGCATAGTACGATTTATAAAAGGCTACTAGGAAATTGATTTCTAACATTTACGCGAATTCTCTTTTTGTATTTTTTGGCATTTTCCATGCTAAGATCCATCCTGCCCGCGGTCGAATTTTTCCTTTGCTTAATAACTTTAAATTTGACGCGAATATTAGGTATACATTGATATAAAACTACTTTTACGGATTAAAAAAAAATAGTTTTATTTCAAGGCTACTAGGAATTTAATAATATGAAAAAGTAGATAAAACCTGACCTTATTGGTGCGGTCCTTCAAAAAAGTATTAGTAGGTACCATACTCATGCACGGCGCGTGTGTATGACATGAATGCGGACGAAATAAAATAGGTTTGCAATAGTTATAAAAAAATTGCATATAGTATCTGTAGTTATTGGCTCTTTTAAAATACATAAATGAATTAAGTACATTTTATTTCATGAAAAATATCCTTTTAGTCAAAATCTACTTAAGAGTAGGTACAGAAAATGTATAAAATCCACTAGCGAATAACATTTTCATATTACGAATATCTAGAACCCATCCTAAAATGATCCCAATACGCGCCTAGCTAATGACGTCACATTTTTCACTTCCAATACCAATGAAGACAATAATAACTCTTAATAAACTCTCCATTACCCATCTGAAGTGGACTAATGACGTAGAATTGAAACACATCTGCTTCCAAATGGGTCGCATTGTTCTAACCTCCTTTACAAAGTCCTTCTTTAAAGCTAATCAAATCAGAAAAACCCGAGGTCGTTTATGGAGACCTTAAATGAAGCTCCTTTATTCGGATCCAGATTTGATGTCAAGTGCAGGCGTGGCGGCGGAAACAAAAATCCCTTGACAGCGGTATCATGTTGGGGCTAAGTGTTTTTACCGCGTCTTTCGTCTCGTTTGAGTACGGATGGTACGGACGAGATTTAGGCCTTAAACGACGCAAGATTATTATGTTTGTCAAGTTATTGGGGTGTAAACGTCTCGGATAATGTTTGTAGGTTTCTGGGTAAGTGATTTTTGTTTTCTGTTTTTAGTACGTAGGCCCAGTAGCCTACAGAAATTATAAAGCTTTGAATTGATAATACAGTTAATATCAATTCAAAATTACTGTTTTATTACGTAGGGCCACTGTAATATCAATTCAAAATGGCTGTCGTTAAGCCTTCACCGTCCTTCCCGTTGAGTAGGTATCTGTGAATTATGTACCTATTTGATTAAAATCAAGGCTATGTCTTCCACGTGAAAAGATACCTAAGGACGTTTAGTCCTTCATTTCAGTAATCTTTTTACGTGAGATTTTTAAGAAACTAATTTCTGGTAATCATGTTGACTCAAAGTCAAAGTCAAGTCAAACTGAAATTATTTTATTTCAATTAGACCATTAAATAGCACTTTTGAAAGACAAAACAAGCACAGTTCCAAAAAGTAGGTCTTAGGGACAAGAATCGGCAAGAAACTCCATAGTCTTTTTGTTCTTTTATGGGATAGAGGGCAAACGAGCAGACGGATCGTCTGATGGTAAGCGGTTTCCACCGCAGCACCAGAGGAGTCCCAAGCGCTTTGCCAGCCTTTAAAAGGGAGTACGCTCTTTTTCTTGAAGGTTTGAAGGTCATATCGGTGCGGAGATACTATTTAAAAAAAAACATGATTAGTGTTAATATTGGTTAACACTTTTTGTTCTGTATAGTTCATGAAAACTATGCAGTTTGATGTGTACTAATAAATTAAACCAGTACATTATTATGTAATAAACAGAGGAAATAAAAATATTGCCATTGACAATAAGAGCTGACCAGCCCCAACAGACGGCACCCGTTCACGAGTATGACGTGTGTATCGGCGTCGTTCGACTCAACCAGGTTGCAGGGAATAAAACGACCCGTCACACAACACCACCATCAGCAGGACATTTTAGTGAGCATGACAAGGTCAGATCATTAGGCACAGTTTATTTATCTAAAGACCTTTAAAGCTGTACTTGTTAAATTATTAACATTACAGCGGTTATAAAATTCTTAAATAATTCGATTACATTTTAATGAAAAATATTTTTACAACTCAAGCAGAATGATTACAGTATCAAATATAAATGTGTCTCATAATGAAAATAAAATTAATAACATCATATTCTGGAGCGAGAATTCTAGAGGATACCCACACTGAAATAAATGTGGTTGTGTAAAAGTATTACCGCATCCACAATTATGTTGAGAATATGAGAGAGATTCCTTATTTAAATTTCGACGTTTCATTTTTTTTAAATGTCGCGTTATTTATTTATTTTGGTACGGTAATAGCTTTCTGCCTTTAGGCTGCCAGTTTAAAACGACAAACAGTATCTGGATTTAATTTTGCTTTACAATTTTTAATGCACTGTTTTTTTTTTTATTATAAGCTCTTATACTTACTTATTTTAAAACTGAGTTATTTTATTTTAATAATCATTAATTGACGCAGTATATTATCTTGTTTCCTCATAATATAACTTAGTTACTAAGATGAATTTAAGAAATTTCCTTTGATTGGGAGCAAACGAGAGCATTGTGGCATACCACGGGTATATTATCTCTATTTATATCAATAACATTTCGTGAGTTTGCGTTCCTGGAAAGATAATAATAATTATTATTGAATTATAATAATTATTCAAAGTGCCAGACTGGGAGTTTGAGAACAGAATTTACATTGGCATTTCGAAATGCATTCCGCGACAAAGTTCAAAGCAGACAAAAGTGTTGTATCTTCTCTTATAATAATTAGGGTTGTACATTTAGATATTTCTATATTATTTTGCAGCAAATATTAATCGTATAAAAGATTACAGTTTATATATTTTTTAAGAATTCGAGTGTGTCTTATTTTTGTTTTAAATCCTAACACCGCAGTTCGAACCGCTCCCGGTGCAAAACGACTAAGAACCCATTTTATCGCAGTTTTCTATTTATTTATTTATTATGGCACTTCAACGACTTATTCACTAAACTCACAGTAAATAAAGTATACACATTTTTTATTTCGCAGTGAATTCGTCACAAGAAGTGGACAACACTGGCAAAAAACAAAAATATTGAATATGAAAACATTTTTACCGAGCCAAAAGGTTTATTTCAGACGAGAGCCTCATAACCTCTAGACTCAAAAAGGTAGTGATAAGTACGAGGCAATTTAAATTTTCATATAAATATTGTAAAGCCAGTACCTATATGACTGTAAATGCCATTTTTTCAAATTATATGCCCTTAAATTAATAAAAACTTTAAACCTGTCGCTAATACCAAAAATTATAATGTAATCTGTAATCCCATGAAGGGAAATGTCACTATATCGCCTAATCATCTTATTGGTCTCTTTATCACACCGTATATTTATAAAGTTTAGCAGTATCTGATGTATAATCCGCGGAGTGGGGCCCTGGTGACCATTAATACAGGTTTTTTACAAACCTATCTCAGGCACCAGCCTCTCACAAAACAGGTTTGCACTGTTTAGTTAAATAAATACTTATACTCCTAGAAATTAGGGAACCTTTTTTGTGAAGAGCGAATAAATGATTATTATTATTCAGTATTGCACGCTCTTGACAACCCTAAGGTCCTTAAATATTTTCGCCGGTACAATTTAATACGCAAATAAAATTGACGCGCACAAAGGATGATGCGCCAAAATAAATATTTCAAATATTTCGTTTTACCGAAGGTTCTTGGTTCACCTAAAATATCTGTAAAGCTATTCAAATACCGCTTTACGACTTTAGCGCTCCAAATGATAAGGAATTTTATGAAAATGTTCTAAATGTAAATTTTATTTTAAAATATTGTTATTGGTGAGTTTTTGTAGAAATTGACCCGATTTTGTGACTTTTATGTCCGGAAGTTGTTTCGTGACCCAAAAAATAATATGACTTTTATATTGGGTAAACATGGTTCCAAAAAGAAACCATAATTTAACTCAAAACTCATTTCTGAGACTTGTTGCGTTTACAAATACAAACACACCCGGAATATAACTATAAATATTGTTGAAGTTCGATTCCCGTTCGGGAATTGTACATCCAAAATCAAACCCGTGGTGCACAAGCTCTGCCTTTAAACAAATTGTGTAAAAAAAGCTTTTATTAGACGGGAATAATGCACGTGGATAAAATTAATAACATGAGTTTTATTTCATTTTTTGGTTCTCCTTTACTTCCGGGGTTCATTTTTTTCATCCATATTTATCCAATTCAGATAAGTGACAATAAAACTAACATTTTCGTATTTTTATTTAATTTTTAGGAATGAAAACCGACTGTTAAATAATGTCCGAAAATTATGTGATGTTTCTTCAGAACCGATAGACACCTGATCAAAATATTGGACCAAGTATCAGAGAAAAAACTGTTATGGAAACCAGTTAAATCGAAGTTATACATACATACAATATCATCATCAACCCATATGATACCCCACTGCTAGGCACGGGTCTCCTCTCAGAATGAGAGGGATGTCCTATAGGGTGGGCCATTCCACCACGCTGGCATAATGCTGCTTGGTAAACTTCACATGCCGTCAAGATAATCTCTCAGGCATGCAGATTTCTTCACGATGTTTTCCATCACCATTTATCACTCGCGTAACATACGTCACACAAAAATACAGATAATAAGAACCTCAACCTTTTTATAATATATAATTTAAAAACGTAAGCTTCTCACAGAGATAGATATAATTCGATGCTAGAAGCGAATAATTGCTAAAATTTAATGATAACCAGGGAAGACAGATCTAGGCCATTTTAATCAAACATTGGAGCAAGTCAGAACTTTTAGAAACATCTGCCGGCTTGAACAATATCATGAATCAAAATGTATTTTGATATAATTTTAAATTAGACTTTAGTTATTTAAGTTATTAGTTTTTTAAGTTATTATGTGACTACTTTAGATATCAAAGTGTAAAAACAAAATAAAAAACAAGTAAAAACAGCAATTATGCCGTTGAGTATATATTATTGACTGGCGCATAAGCATGGTTTCTGAGCGTGACGTCCTGACGAAGAGACCGCGTTACTTGAAACCTTACACATACCTGCAAACTATGGTTGTCATTTTCCTCTCCCGAATGGGTTAAGGATTACCTACAGGTGTAAAATGTAAGGTCACGAGGAAGGAACAGACAAGGAAATTTAGACTTCTAGCTTTATCCACAACGAAGTAACAGGAGGTCGAAAATAGCCTTAATGGCTTCGAGAAAAGAAGGTTGTTCTTTTTTTTGCTTGATATGGCGGGGGCAGTTCCGTGCCTCCAAATATTACGTAGGTAGTATTTAACAAAACGTAGTTATTATGTACTTCAAAAATTTAATCTACATAACCTAAATATTGTTATCGAAACTAATTACTTAATAAAAGATCTAAAAATATAGAACAAAGCAATTAGGGCTTACCTGGATATTAGTAGTTATAATTAAAGTCATAAACTAAAAAGTACAACAATTAAGTCATTAACTTAAAATTACCTATATTATCAACAACTTTATTAACATCTATTAAGTTGGGTTATTCGTGATTGAACATAGTTTTTTTAGACAGAAAGGCTTCTGTGGATGTTTATCACCAGAGGTCGGAATTAGGTAGTTATTTATGTACTTGCATCGAAATGTTGATATTAATAGGGATCCCTCCGGGATTTCTAATGGACAAATAAATAATAATAAAAACCTCAGAGATAGATAAGACAAATAAAACAAAGATAATTAGCATACAATTTATATTAGTATTTACATTAATTCACAATACAAATTATTAATACAGTCTTAAGCAAATTCTCATACTTATACTTCGCCTTTTTTATAAATAACTTATTTTTTTTATTTAATACATTTTTCTTAAATAAATGTTACTTAGCTTTTTTCTGCTCATTAAAAAAATTCGGGATTTGAGGCATATCCACTTTCTTCTTTCGCTGTATGAAATGAGTGTAAGTACATCAATCACCATCATCATGATGGTGAAGATGATGATGATTGATGAAGTACATAAATAACTCTACCTAATTCCGACCTCTGTATACCACTTTTAAGAAATAAAGATTGTAAATGGTCATTTGCTTAAACGGTGCAGGTGAAGAAAAGCATCATGCTGATATCCTTTTTTTATAGTACCTACGGAAAATCCTCATGGATTATCTACCACCTGAGAAGTGGCAGGATATGTCAGACTCGTACCGATTAAAGACCGCACTTGCCTATAGTCATGGCCATGACCGTAAAAAATTGTCTGGATCATGACACATCGTGAGGATAACCTATTCACCTGAGGGATTTTCTTTATGGTGTGTGAAGTCTGCTAACCTGCACTAGGCCGATCCCTCAAAAACGCAGTCATGCGTCTTCCACCTTTCCAAGGAGTCGCAAATTTAATATCTTTTTTTATGGGATAGGGGGCAAACGAGCAGACCGATCCCCTGATGGTAAGCGATTTCCGCCGCCCATGGACACCCGCAACACCAGAGGTGTCACAAGCGCGTTGCCGGCCTTTAAAAGCGAGTTTGCTCTTTTCTTGAAGGTTTGAAGGTCATTTTGGTCCGGAAATACTGCAGGCGACAGTTCCACAGTTTAGTTGTGCGAGGCAGAAATTTTCTGGAGAAATGCACAGTAATGGACTGCCAACTATTTAGATGATGGGGATGGAACTGCTGTCGCTGTCATATCTCATGGGAAGGGGTGCCAATCACCCACAGAACTCACCCAAAATACCTCGGCATCACATTGGATAGGTCTCTTACCTACAGGAAGAACTCCGAAGGTATTAAACAGAAAGTGCACAACAGAAATCATCTACTTCGCAGCCTAATATCCACCAAATGGGGGGTTCTGCTCAAGTTCTGTGAACAACTGGAATGGCGCTCTGCTTTTCCGCCGGTAAATGTCCGGTTTGGGGCCGATCTGCGCACGGTAAGGTAGTGGATACTGCTCTGAAACGTGCCGGATTATTACTGGGGTTGCCTTTAGCCAACCCCAGTAGTAATGCTATATCCACTGGCTGGCATTGCAAGTTCACAGGACTATTGCAAGCCTGTAGTGTGTGCCGCGCCTCCACCCTATACAATATTGTACCTTAGCTTGTAAGAGAGGCATTATTATACTGATATTCAACAAAACCACTTGTGTTTAATTTGACACTCAAGACACGTCATTACAAGCCGCATTGAGATGGCTAAGCTGCAAGAGGACCCAAGTCATCCAATGGACTAGGCCAGCATGATGAACTATAACCTAACACCTCCCATTTTGAGAGGAGACACGTTCAAATGTGGGACGGTATAAAATACGTTACATAACTATCAGAAATATTTTATAGCCAATCCTTCATGTAAGTATACAGGTTGTTACAAAACTACCCGTAAAGCCGAAAGGAGGTTAAATGGGGCCTTATAACGACTCCATTCACAATATTTAAGAACCGTAGTAACGCTGTATAACATACCCCAAAAAAGGAAAACAACAACATTTATGAATGAAAAATAGAAAAACTATTAAAATAGACAATTATTAGGTAAAATAGATACTTAGGCCTTTCTGTTAAATATTCCCTGACATGACAGCTGACAAAATTTTTGGCTTTGATAATTAATTATATATTTACGGGGTATTTTGAAACACGTTGTATATCATAAAACTAGACTGGATAAGAATAATCTGATAACGCCAACAAATTAGTACTTACAACAAAAAAAAACAACATAATAATATACCCATTTTCATATAAAGCTGTAGGCAACCCTACTTTATCGCGTTATTAAAATCTCTAAAGATGCAATTACTGCCGCTATAATTCTATGTAACAAGAGGTAATCAGGGCTTCCACTCTGTGTTACGTGACAAACAGCCCTGTTCGAACACGCTGTCACCTATATAATCATGCACAGGGAAAGGTCACGCCATTGATTATAATAGTGTGTGAATATTTGTGTAGTTTAATTGGAACTGATTTTTTTACATTGATTGGATAGGTCTGCGTCTTTTTGACCTATATCTTTTTAACCTATCCCACCTGATCTTGAGGGACAATGCGAGCAACACACTTGCCTAGAAATATAGGTTCATCATCATCATCATAAAATCAGTCTATTTTCGTCCAATCGAAATTTGTGCACCAGTTTAGGTGTGAAAAGGTATCAGACAAACAGACTTATTATCGCTTACTCGCGGTTTCACTAGCATCCCAAAGCGTTTTTGAGATGTAGCCTATGTTATCTAACTCTGTACCAAATTTCATCAAAATCTGTACGCGGTTTAGGCGTGTTACAGACAGAGGGACAGAGTTTTTGCATTTATAATATTTGTGGTATATTACTAGCGACTCGCCCCGACTTCGTACGGGTGCAATGTACTAATAACATGTTTGCATTATGCAAACATATTACGTACCCTTGCGGAAATTGTATTCTAAATGATAATGAAAACCGTATCAAAATATGTTGCATGATTTAGAATAAGAATCAATGTGTGTAGCGACCTCTATCGCGCCACATGGAACTATGAGCAAATCCTGAATCGCGCAAACAACATTCACAATGCAAGTTACATACCTATATACAGACGCCCAACATTATCTGTCGGGTCGTGGCCCGCCAGGCAAAACACCCGCCTGGTCGGAGGATCCTCTATTTGGTTCCAGGAGCAGCCTCGCCTCCCCACAGTGATGACCCCGATGTGATCTCAGTATTTCCATAAGGGAAAACATCACGGCAGACGCGGACCACGACTTTATTTTAAGCTATTGTGGTATTTACAGCTTATTCGTCTTGTGTTAAACACACTTTTAATTTGGTACGTAGATCAAGCTATCCAAAACTGTCAAATTTTCCCAATTTAATATGAACTTTATTTGTACAAAGTTGTAAATCTATCAAAGAAATTTGACAGATTAGGAGATTTGACAGTGCTGGCCTCCATATCTACTTATGTATAATTAATTTACTTAGTAAATAGTAACAGTGTGTTTATTAGCACACCAAACAGTCATTGCTTAATATTGGGTCTAGTAAATTCAACTTGCGGCTTATCTAAGCCTATCGGATAGCAAAGTTTGGATGAGGAAACATATACTCTACGATGGTAATTAATCAGATTAATCTTGCGGTAGCGTAACCTCACCTAATCCCGTATCTATTTACATGTTATTATTGAGACATTCCATATTATTATTGATACCTAATTTAAAGAATATATTTTTGTTTAGAAATAAAGACAGAAAAAAGGAACAAAGAAAGAAGCAAAGAAACATCATAATTACTGTGCGTTAAAGTTAACGAATTTTAAATTATCATTATACAAAGAAAAAACACAAAACTATAAACTGACTTTATAAAAAAAAATAAGTTGAACAACAATAGTGGGCCACACACGTCCGCTGCATCACAATATGGATAATTATTTTCTGTTCTTTTCTATACCAGATCCCTAATTGCTCGCTTTTGAGCACCTTAATGACTTCCCCAATTTCCAACGGGATTTTGTTTTAAAATGACTGTTCGTGGCACTGGGCTCCAGCTGCTATTGTTACAAGTTACTGTAACTGGTAAATACAATTTGCAAACTTTGTGAAAGTAAATTTGATTGAGTGTGAATTAAATTTGTGTATCATACAGTAATAGATTAAATCATTGAACTGCCAAGTCATAGGTATTATGAAATACTTCTTGGAATCATGTGTGTGTCTGGCCACATATTATTTAATAATTAATTAACACTTGCATAAAAAGGTGAAAGAGAATGACGTGAGGAAACCTGGATGCTTGAGAGACTTTCCCATCGGCGTGTGAAGCCTGGACTGTAGCCTAACGCGTTCTAGTAACTGTAGGATAGTTCTAATAAGAGACCCGTTTCCTTCAGTAGGACATTAAATGGGATAATTATGATGTTATACTGTACCTAGGAACTATACCGTTATCCGCTAAAGAATTTGGTTTATAGGCCGCTAAAAATTAAAAACACAAGTATTGGGATTTGAGCGATCTGGCGATAACTATGTTTTGACAAAGATGTATACAAATGTTGTATAAATCTTTGTCAAAATACAGATCGATATCTGTATTTTGACAAAGATTTAAAAAAGAAATAGGTACACAGGTAATTCTGGCGATCCAGATCACTGATTAGTAAATAAGGAGTACATAAGGAGTACATAAGGAGTACATAAGGAGTACATAAGGAGTACATAAGGAGTACATAAGGAGTACATAAGGAGTACATAAGGAGTACATAAGGAGTACATAAGGAGTACATAAGGAGTACATAAGGAGTACATAAGGAGTACATAAGGAGTACATAAGGAGTACATAAGGAGTACATAAGGAGTACATAAGGAGTACATAAGGAGTACATAAGGAGTACATAAGGAGTACATAAGGAGTACATAAGGAGTACATAAGGAGTACATAAGGAGTACATAAGGAGTACATAAGGGGTACATAAGGAGTACATAAGCAGGTAGAGTAGAGCAGATATCGATCTGTATTTTGACAAAGATTTAGAAAAAGAAGTCCACAAAGCGATCTGGCGATCCAAATCACCCTGTGTACCTATTTCTTTTATCGACTGTAGTTATACTCAGAAGTTACATAGTAGTATACACATTTATAATATTTAGTCACTGAGCACCACTGGTTATATTTTCATGTTACTTTGACTTGGCGATACGATACGATACACATATCTCGACAATTAAACTCTCGTAAGTATACGATGAGAAAAGAAAAGATAGATGAGAAAATGTACCTTTTTTGTAAACAATAAAGAATTTAACTTCACGAAGGAACAAGCCAATAATAGGCGGGTGTAAAAGTAATTGTGTAGAAAAGTTTTTGTGATCATTTTATTAGCTTTGAACTGCTTTGTTTATCGCTGGAACACGCATAGCTATTGTACTTCGTTATCAAACTGAAGCAGAGGCTGTTTAGGATGTAATAGGATTTATCAAAACTAACTCAATCATAAGATGCAGGCATTAACCAAAGGGGATTAAGTGAAGGGAACATAAACTCGAAGGGAAGACGCACACTGAACGTTATGAACGAACACTACTTCTACCTCACATTTTCATAAAATGTATAAAAATCACACAGAAACAGAATTAAACTATTTTAAGGAAACTCCTTTTATTTTACTATTTTAATGAAACACATCTTTGTCGTGTGACGTAGTGGGAACTATTTAGTGAAGATAAATTACACTAGGAACACAACATATACAAATTTATTGACACTAGGTTACAATTTAAAATACGTTAAGGCAAGAGTAGGGTGAGTTAAGCTCAGGGCGGGTTCGGCGAAGGCTTCGAGGCGAGGTCCGACCGGTAGAGGGTGGCACTTAGCTTCGGGCAGCTGCAGCGGGAAGAAAGAGGCCCGCGCGTCGTCTGCAAATGTATTTATGGTGACTCGCGGGATGAGGCTAGAGGCGCGGAGAGGAGCGGAGAGCGCGCACCATGTCACAGTCGATTCATCAACTTGAAGGGTAATTTAGGTAATTCCGATCTCCGGTATATTTACCGCGCACAAAATCAAACTCACAGCGGCTACTGAGTATGTCATAGAATAACCCAATAACATTTTCCTCGACCTAGGAATCTAACCCAGGACCTGAAACCTTGCAGTAGTCCATACGACCACTATAATGAGGTAGTCTTGTTTTGAAAAACCGGAAAATGAAGTTCACTTGAAAATGTCGACAGTTTACATTTTTGTCGCGCCTTACCGCGGCTCGTCTCTTATACGTTGCCCTTTACAATCTTAATGCACTCTATAAGACATCCCTCACATCAGTGAGCCTGATAGTGATCCATTAACTAATAGGCTTGGCTTCCTACACTACTGTTTTTGGTCAATAGATTATGTATCAATCATTGTTTACCTACGCTCTCTTGAAAGATCAGTAGATATTGAAGTAAGGAGGGCTCCTTACTTCAATATCTAATGATCTAAAAAAGAATAAAGCAAACCCTACGGTTTGATTTAAATAACTCCTACTAATCTGGAAATCTTTAGATTATTTAGTAAAGCAAATTCCCACGAATTTAGTCTTTATAAATTTCATTGAAATGCAACATAATAGTCATAAATTGTAAGATTATTTGTAGATAGGTACTTTCTTGTTTTTTTGTTTTGCACAAGTAGTGGTACAGAAAAAGTTAAGCTATAAAATACATTTTGTTTGGTTCCGTTCCCTTCTGATCTGTTCCGTTCCATTCCATTCCTTTTCGTTCCGTTCTATTCCATTCCGTTCTGTTCTATTCTATTCCGTTCCGGTCCGTTCTTTTCTGTTCTGTTCTATCCTATACTTCTATTCAGACTTAAGAAGAGTCACCCGTCACCCTCCAGAGGGTGTTACAATTGTTTTTCTATGCTTATTGGACATTAACACGTGAAAATTACGTGGAAAACAGACAGACAGTATTTAGTCATATAAATTATGACCTTTGTTTGCTCCCATTTCACCCAGTAATATTTTTTGTCTAAACCACAAGCCATATTTAATTTTATTACGTAGCGTTTTGTGGACTTGTAAATTTGCTCCAGTCATGCAATGAGGTTGCATATAATAGCTATATTATCATAATTTCACACAAAATAAATGGACCCTATTCGTGATTTACCACCACTAATATTGTTGAAAAATGTCGGCGTAGTGATGTGAACACACCGTTCTTTTCGGCTCGGCAAACCGATTTCATAATCGATTATGCTGTAATCAGATTAGAGAATCGGTATTCGAATAACTTCACTGAACTTATTACCGTTTGAATAGGTAGGTAGAAGAATGAAGTCTGTCTGCTTGCTTCTTTTAAAAAGAAAACTAACAAGTGTCGATACCTCGTAGTAGTTAAATTACAAGCAATTTATTTGTTACGATAAACTTCAATGTGTGTTACTTACGCGTTAAAAACCAAAAAAAATGGCCCCAATAACTCCGGATCCCGTAATATTAATGTTAAAACTTACGAACACCGCAAAAATATACTTATCGAGAAAACCGGTAAAACGGATAAAAATTTCATTAAATTCACATCCTTACGTGGAACAGTAACCACAAGCAGATTTATTGTTTGTTTATCTAACAATACCTATAAATGCATTTAGGAAATACTGAATCCCATTTCGTTATAATCGGAAATTGAGTTGAACGATCACTGCTTTACCTGAAATGGTATCTCGAATGCGGTAGTATTACCTGAAACAAAACAAAATTAAATTATTACATTCAAGTATACATATAGTCAAGTGCCAGTCAGTAAATAAATAATAAATGAACAGAAAGCCTTCTCTCCTTCTTCTTCCAGCTGTTTCGGAGTCAGAAAGTTGACTCCCAAGAAGCTGGAAGACACAATAAAACTCTACACTCTCCACTATTTCTTTCTTCCTTGACTGTAGTAAATGGACACTTATTATGGTATTCTTTAGTACTAGCTTTTGCTCACAGTTTCACTCGAATCTTAAAGGGCTTTCTTTTTGAGACTGTATAATATTTTAATTATGTCCTTCTCCAAGGTCTAATCTACTTCTGTACGAAATTTCAACAAAATCGGTTCAGTGGTTTAGTCGTGAAAGCGCAACAGACAGAGTTAGTTTCGCATTTCTAATATTAGTAGTGATAGGGATAGGGATGTACAGTCAAAGAGGTTTTTCTATCGGTTAAAAACAACATACCTATAACTACCATCATAATTTATTTAGCCAAAAAACTTTATTAAAGTCAACCTATATGGACAGTTTCAGGCTAACAATGTCTATGATATGTGGGTGCCCTGCAGTCTGACGGAGCGACAACCTAAAGATGGCTGCCTGAAAAAGCAGAATGGCGCGAATTTGCAAAGACCTATGTCCAGTGGTAGAATGCCACAGGCTAATGAGGAAGGTTTTCTCCAACAAGTTGATATACCTATAAAAAGTTACGCAAAGTGTAGTATCAAGTGCCACAGTCTTATAGTTTTAGTGGCTGAAACAACATTTGCACCCATCTTTGGTGAATCCAGTAGCTAGCCCATTTCCAAAGTGCAACGAAGTTGTTCTCAGTTGGGACTACCAACTTTTGCGAGTAGATAAATAAACGAATGGAGTTTGCAGAGCTTCATGCCACAGATCTTGGCTGACTATAATGTCGGTAGTTTTAAATTTTCCAGTTCTACAATCTTGCACAATTCCCTCGGTGATACAATTGATAAAATCGAGTATTCAAATGCAAATTCCCTAGTTCACTGCTTGTCGCATTCTTAATAGTTTAGAAAATTTGCTTGACTACAAGAATATGGCAGCTGACGGTCTACGCACTGACTTTATCATCAGCATCAGCCTTTCTACGTCCACTGCTGATAGGATTCTCCTAATGAATGCCACAGAGCCGAGCTGCATTCAATTAGTAACATAATTAAAATGAGGTTAAAACTGAGGAGATCAATCGACCTGCCAGCTTCAGCAGTGCAAAGATACTGGGCTGCGATCTGATATGCCGCTGTATGTTACATAAAAATATTCAGTCGTAGTTGGTTATATTGGAGCCGATGATATACTCGTATAAGTACTAATCGTAAAAGAGCTGTAATAATATATTCGCCGGTATGTTTAGGCCCCCATGTAGTAGGGGACTAGCCTATCTAACCTAACTCCGAGCTGCTGCTACTGGGATTTCATAGAAAAACCCAATAACACTTTGCTCGAAATCGAACCCACCAGACTAATGATGCAGTTTATATATTTGGTAAAAGCAAAAATTGGGGAATGCAGAAACACGCCGAATGTAGATAAGTACCCGATGTGCTAGTTTTTTTAAGTTAAAGGAAATTTCCCGAATAGAACTTATAATAATGGGGCCAACGTGGATAGATTCATGGTTCAAATCCTGAATGAACTTTTGGCGTAGTGGAGATAGTCTCGCCATACCGTTGCTGTGAATTTGATTCCCATCCGCGGCAAAACCTTGTGTGATTCTCAGATATTTTGCCTCGTCTCGGTGAACTTTGTGTCCATTAATTATTATGTGTGTCTAATAATAAAATTGTTGTTTCATTATGCGGGAGCACCCTTTAAAAAATACCAGTCTTTTATGTAAATCTCATTTGCCACCTATATAAAGTTAATATCGACAACCCACTCACTGCCTTGTCTACGTCAATCTGAGTACGGTACATTAATCTTTGGCTCTCCAAACATTTCGTAATGTTTATGTAAATACATACTACATACGTATTAGAGACACATAAATTACGATCAAATGTACTGACGAATTTCATATCAAAGCTAATTCAAAACGTATATTAATTTACAAACGCCATCTGGTTCCAATTTTGAACTCTATTGCGAATATTAAATTTATTTGAAAAACGGAATCAAATAATCCATAGTATAATTACTTAATAGGTGTTTTAAATATTCAGCCATGTTGAATTTGTAGCGTGAATTCGGTTTTCTAATAATTATTCAACATCATTGACCCTCTGTTCATGGAAGGTAGGTAGAAACCTTTTTTAAAACCGAAAACCGCAGAAGATGCACTTACTCTGAGCCAAAAAGCTATAGCTTAACTTCGTAAATCAAAATTGTTCAACCTGAAATAACCTTTACCGGTCGTTGTGTAACTGTCTAGAGCTGTTGAAATTGAAACTCTCATAAAGACATATTATCTATGAAACCCTCAGAATAAATTTGAAAACTAAGTACATCAACCGTGAGGGTTTCGTAAGCTCGCCGAGCCATTTTTGGTTTCAATCGGTAGTATGAGTTTTTTTTTTTTGACATTATATTTTCTAATTTACTGATCTTATACGAAAGTACTGTGCTTTAATATTTTATCGATAAGCCAGGTTAACAACCTAATGAGTCCTACCTCAAGGCAAGCGGCAGGCCCTAACGGAGATGGTGGGATCAACTGGATTTGTTCTAGCAAAACTGGTATTTTAAAGCAACGGAGCCTTTGCCTTGCAGTAGGCTATTAAGTTCTTTCATACTTATTAAATAATTAAATATCAACTTATATTAAAGAGCGCGATTACGAAAACTTTCACAGTTTCAATTGTTAGCAAACTTGTACACACAAAGTTAGGATCCTTCCCCAAGTCATATTATTTAATCCTTTGTCTGTTTCCTTGTGTAACAAAGATAGCTTACATATACGGAAATTATGAATACATAATGTACAGACAATCAAATAAAAGCAAATCCAGCGCGTGTATTAGTTGAAAGACGCGTCGGTTTTGATTTAAGGTAATGAGTGTTATAGAGACTGGCAAAGTAATTTCAACTTTTAATAACAAACTTTAAGGTTTAATTTTGAACGTGTGTTTGTCTTTTGTTTCAGGAAGGTCGTTATATAGTCACTTCGTGCGTTCTCATTAAGTACGATTTACACATGGCGGAGCGCAGCCGGTGGAGTCGCACAGTGGTGCAATCCGAAACATTTTGTGTACACTGACGTAATAATTGATTTTCATTTATTATAAGAAATTATAATAAATGAAAATCAATTAGAATAAAAGAAATTATATTGTAAATGCGTTTTTAAGGATAAAAACAAAAAACACTGGTACACGTTCGCATGTCCTACGGTGTACTTTCGTCCTTTCTGATACAGTCTAACACGGACGCGTCCGTCAAGTGTGAATCCTACTTTACCGTTTGGTTTGAGAGAGTGACGTACTCCTTACTTTCCTTCGCTCATGGCAAAGGAAGTGTAACCGACATACTTTCATTGTATTTTCGTCTTTTTTCAGTAATGTATGGTACAAATGTAGGGCTTTATTTGTCTGTAGGAGATTGGATTGGGTGTCAAATTACGTGTCGCAATCAAGGATGAGTGCTGTTCTGTTGCTATGCTTCTGTCATTTATGCGATCCTAGTACCTATTGCATTTTATTTACAGTTTTGGGTTACAAATTTATTAAAATATATGGATTGACTATTTACCAACATTATTTTTATTTAGATGAACGAATTGATAACATAAAATATAAATATGGTTTGCAAAAATTTTAATAATAAATGAGAAAGTTAATTATTAAATTGGTTTTGAGATATTAATCGAGATTATAAAAAAAACACAGTCTAGTTGATTTAGTATTTTGTTTTTAATGTAGCTAAAGATTAATTAATTTAATTAAGCCTTTAGTTTATTTTAGTACACAGCTACTTACGAGACTGAATAGAACCTAAATGAAACTTAGTCATAATAATATTTCTTAATATTAAATAAGACAGAAATCTCAGGCTTTAGAGATTTACTGACTATATTTGTTTTTAAATATTAATATTGTTGTCAGATGGTTCCAAATTCAAATCATATCTGAAGTTTTGTAATAAATATGAAAGGTTCACCTTCCATGTTTAATTTATTAGCTGGAATAGGGACTAAAGCTGACGTCACAGTTGACAACTTTAAGAATTTGAGACAACATTAATGGTCCGGTATATTTATGCAGATGTAAATAGAAATATGGATAAATCTGTCATAAGTTTTGAGAAGTTTGTTTACTCGCTTAGAATATTGAAGTATAATAGTATCGACAATACTGAGCCGAGCTCGTGGTCGTAATGAATTCTACTTGTTTGAATTGTACTTGTGGTCATAATGAGTTTTAAACGGTCGACCCGTAAATTATAAAAGCAAAATTACATACATTCACTCACGCCTTTTTCCAACAGAAGTAATGGCCTCATTTATCTAGTGGTCGTAAACGTGCCTGTTACGCTAGAGGTCCTGGGGTTCGATTACCAAGTCGAGCAAAGTGCGTTTGGGTGTTCCTATAAAATTCTCAATAGCGTACCAACGCTGTTTATCCATAGATTTGTGATTCATAGTAAAATAATATGACGTCTTAGCCGAGACACATTTGAAAGAGTAACCATCTAAAATAAAAGTGAAGTCTGCCAACCCGCAGTAGCCTAGTGTGGTTGTCTATAGCCTAATCCCTCTCATCCTGAGAGGAGACCCGAGCGCAGGAGTGAATTATGAAGTGAATATTTTTTAACAAAAATATTATAGGAAAAAAATACTAATTGGCTAACTTTATTGGTCTTATCGTTGAAAGTAACTTCACGGATATTTGACAAGGATTATTTAGTTCTACCTAATTAACTAATAAAATCTCACCAGAGTCAGCAGCGACAGTCTAGGTGATATGACCATTGTTCTACCAAGTGAAAGGTCTGGACGTCAAATCCAAAGCACGCGTCTCTCGACTTTTCGAATTCATGTGTGTATTAATAATTTATTATCACTTGTTTAAATAATTAAGCAAAACACCGTGAGGAACAAAGCCTTAGAGATTTTTCTGGACGGTGTATGAAGTCTGCCAATTCTCACAAGGCCACCGTGGTAGATTATAGGCTAATCCCTCTCAATCCGACAGGAGACCCGTGTCCAGCAGTGGGACATTATGATGATGAATAAAATCTCTACCTACCACAGATACTCGAATCGTTAAAAAACTAGCTCCAATGAAATACTGGTAGCTCATAAGTTCACCACACAGTAGCAAAACAAATCCAGGATAATACCGGCCGAACTTAAAAAAATAATGCGGGCAGACTTGTCGACTCCGTGAATTATGTAAAATCCCCGCTTTTTTTAGGAGAGGAAATAATTTTCGAGGTCTGAACCCAGTCAGTTTCCTTTTGTTTTCATGCAAATCGTCTTCGAAATAATAATCAAAACGTATTAATGGTACGTTTACAATGTTTTATTTGTATTTTGTAACACAGTTGTTGAGATACTGTATGTATTTGCTTTCAAGCCATAAGACAATAAAATATTCAATGTGAATTTAGAAAATACTTTTACCATGTAATCTGGGACTTAACGATTTCAGACTAAACTAGTTTGTCTTAGGCCAAACTACGCTGATTTATCTTTGATTGATTAAGCTTTTAAGTATTACTGTAACTTAATAATTAGTATTAGATTAACAATAAATGAATTTATTTTGGGCGAAATGGCTTCAAAGAAACTAAGATTAACAGTATCCAAATCAAAGTAACTAATTAAAGTTATGTTGGAATATCATTTGGTGATCGATTCTGACTCTGCCAGAGCCTTCTAGATATAAAACAAAGGCATCGAAGCTACGAAGTAATATTTAGAGGAAATGTAAGGTAACGTTCCATACAATAAAGTGTTTTATTGAATGTTCAACTGCGGTCCCAGTACGTGCTTACTATAATGTAAATTGATCGTGGCCTTCCCAATTCCAAGTGTATTTCCCTCGCCTCCAATTTTTTACCGTTGATTAAATTTGTTGCGGGATCCAAGATGTCTTGACTTTCCATGGGACAATCGATGTACGACATGGATAGCTCGTTTCCTAAGAGATCGAATGAATTGAATTGAATGGACGCGTCTTTTGCACGTATTTTTAGACAAACCTCACGAGATGCCCAAGAATTTTCGCAACAGAATTCGATTCAAAATGTCTTTTTATTTTTAACATTGTATTTGTGGCTTGTTCATTTTTATACTAGAGGATGTTTCGTTTCAGTTTCAAATATAACAATATCCTGTAACAGGAAATTATAAGGCATCATATTTCCGGTTTCTTATTTTATGTTATTATTTCTACCTTTTTTTCAGATCTCAACGGTTTCATTGCGAAAGAAATATTTTTAAAGTTATATTAAGAGTACTTACACACTTGTTCGGGTCGCCACATTCGGTTCGGTAAGAATTTGTTGAACAACAAAATCGGTCCGAAGCAATTTCTAGATATATTTTCACTCGGCTCGTGCCACTCGACTGATCTGTGACTACGTGCGGCTATTAATAATTTAAATGATGGTATTTATTTCTGTAAATTGGCTTTTCAAAGGCATTTTTACAATTTATTTTTTTATACTAAATAGATGGCGCTGATATTTTTTATCATAAAATCGCGAATCATGGTCTCTTTTAAGGCCCAGACCGTAGCTGTATTAGCAAAAAGGCTAAGACGCGTGGCCTTTTTCCCAAAGTTTATCTACTTATGAGATTTTACCGCCCGGTTATGCCGATTAATTCCGACCCAAACGTGGAGCCAAGTGTGTATCCCACCTTACGGATTTTGTAATTTTATGCCGAACGCAAAGGTTTCTGAGAGAAACTACGAATTTGAGATAAAGTGAGAAGGTATTTATTAGAAATCCTTTGTTCTCAAGGCAACCTACCGTGTCATATCTCACGAGTGTTATCCACTCGTTTGTCACGACAGAGCGCACTTTCCTCGAAAAAATCACTTGAAACAAGTCGCATTAGAGCGAACGTCTCCTACCGATAGTCCCATTGTAAATCGCAAAAGAATTATCCTGATAAGTATCAAGAGGACATTGGACTCTATTGCTTAGTGATAAGCTCGAATCTCGTGTAATGCTGCATTCCTTTGGAATATCCTGTTAACAAGTTTTGAGCAACTGTACGGGTTTTACGATAACAGGGTTTTTGGTTAAGGATTGACACAGGTGTTAGGTGTATAATAATGTTAGGACAAAAATAAATGGTCCAAAATTATTAGGTAAGTGCGTATGTAGGATAAAGGTACGCTCCAACGCGTAATTAAATGAAATGAAGATTTTAAAAGTTGTTGCCTAGGAAGTAAAGGTTTTCACGTCGTTTATACACTATCTGTCCATACCAGTAACAGCCTAGTGAGCTTTAGTGCACAGTTGAACAGTCGACATAAAATAAGCTTCTAACGATATCTGTATTTTGACAAAGATTTATGTAACATTTTATCACGCAATATGACTGTCAAAATGCAGTTTTGTCAGCTGCTTATATACTAAACCCTTAGGTGGATAACAGTAATAGTTCTCCTTTTAACTTATTATTATATTACTACCATGAATGATTTATCATTTATTTTTCATTTATGATTTTTATCCACACAAATATTTTTGTGGATAAAACATGAGTATTTGTGTTTGTCTGGGTGTTTCTTATGTATTATAAGTATGTATTTACAAAAAAAAGTATATAAGTATTATATCCATTGTTTAGTACCCATAGTACAAGCTCTGCTTAGTTTGGGACTAGATGGTGTTGTATAAAATGTCCCAAAAATATTATTATTATTTCACATATCCAAAAACAACCATTTAGCTGGCCGGGAGACACCTGTCTCTAACAAAAATGAGCACTTGTTTATTATTTCACAAAAAGATTACTGAATCTAAAAAAAGATTTCACACACTCGCAATATTTTGGACGATCTATCCGACGAAACCCAACAGTATGGGATAATACGAGAAAAAAAAATCCCCACTTTCGGCGAATTAATTTAATATGTACATCCGTGCCAAATTGCGTCTGTCTAATATGTAAGAGTCTCTCGAGCTTAGCCGCATACAGACCGACAAACGGATAGACATGGCGAAAATATAAGGGTTCTTTGTTTACTACGGAACCTTAAAAACAAACAAATTCTTCAGCTTTATTATATTAGTATAGATAAACCAGTAAAAAATTAGTAAAAATCTTTGCAAATTTGACATCTCGTAACAATTATCAAATTTACCTATTTGTGAATGGACAGGATCACGATTTTGTCCATTCACTAAAATCCTAGAAAAACATAAGTAAACTTTGCGTGACTTTGCTAATTATGTTGCTTACGTCAAATTAACTTCCATCATAATTACTGGGCACTGTCGTATAAGATGAATATTTTTACATTATTCCACGAAAACGTTGTGGTGGCAGTCGAGGGACTTTGACCCTTATAAGCTGCTGTAGCGATATCTACCGCGCTACATTGAACTACGAAGTCCTGAATCGCGCAAGCAACATTCGCAACGAAAGTTGCATATATATGTAGGATTATTTTTGTCAGTATTACTTTTGTAACACTAATTGTTAATCTGTATTGCGTAATAAAGAGTATGTGAGCTATAGACATAGTTTAAGGGACTGTCTCCAATTACTTTGTGCTCTATGATCGAATAGTAATTAAATTTAAAAAAAATAGAAACTATGTTCTAGGTTGTCTATGAGAGGATCGCTCTCTTCTCGCTGGTTATGGACGGACGATGTACTCTTTTTTTTGGGAAGTTGTGAAAAATTAATAAATCAAGTTGTCTGATCAAACGAAGCATTTATTTACCACCCACCCCTTCTACAAATTCTCGTCCGGGATAGGGGTGAGTGGAATCACGAGTGATTGCGCGGATGAAAGAAGATTCGGTTCGCCACGGGAAACGAGAATACGAGACCGGCCGCCATACTGCAAAGTGCAATGTAACAACGCGGTGTACGACGATATTTTGTATTTGCTACGATGAACGACGGATTACGGTGTGATACGATGACAGAAAGCAAAAAGGATGATAATAAGAATATCTGTGCAATGGAGTCTATTGCAAAATTCACAGGTGATGACATGACGTACTCCTCAACAAAGTGGGCGCAAGACCTAGAGGATAACGCAGAGGTTTTTGGGTGGTCTCCACAGCAAAAACTTATCATAGCCCGGCGATCACTTGCGGGTACTGCTGAGCTATGGTTGAAGACGGAGAAGGCATTCAGGACATACGAAGAGCTCAAGGCGGCGCTGTTGAGGGAGTTCCCGGAGGCAGTAAACAGCAAGCAGATGCACGAAATTATGAGCTCACGCAAAAAGCGTGCTAATGAAACATTTTATCAATACATGTTGACGATGAAGGAATTAGGCAAGCGTGCGAAATTTCCCGACTACGTTGCGATCCAATACATTGTCGACGGGATATCCGACTATGAGTCAAATAAATTGCTATTCTACGGTGTAACTACGTATCCCGCACTCAAGGAAAAGTTGAACTTGTACGAGGCGTTCAAAGAGAAGTCTAAGAGGCATGACCCCCGACCGCGTGACCGTGAAAAGCAAGTGAAGCCGGCCAAACCCTCGACCGATATTGAAGTGAAGCCGCTTCATCGTTGTTATAAATGCGGCGATAAGGGGCACATGGCAAATGTCTGCCCTAACGGGGTGAAGTGTTTTCGTTGTAATGCATACGGTCACATAGGAGTGGACTGCAAGGTGGTCATGAACAAAACAGATGCCAAAGGGGCACCTGCACCGAAGGCATCCAACGGGCGCGGTGGCAGTGCCGGCGCCAAATTTGAACCGCGAGCGCGAGCTATGTTCGTGCAGCCTGGCTCATCAGAGGGCGTTGCGGAGTCGAACGAAGTAAGCTGCAATTCTGCGGAACGAGTAAGTTGCTTAAAGTCAATTGATAGTTCATTCAATTATTGTGACACTGACGTTTGTCAAAATCAAATTCTTAGTGTAAACAATGATGGTACTCTAAACAAATGTGTGAAAAATATAAAAATACGGAACGTTTTAGTCAAGTGTCTCATTGATACGGGTAGTGACTTAAATCTTATGACGGATGCATTATTTTCCAGGTTGAATATTAGCAGGCACAAACCTAAGAGGATATTGCTGACTGGACTGGGATCCTGTAAGGTGTATTCAGTTGGTGAGTTTATTGCTGAGTTGTTAGTAGATGGTCACAGTTATAGTACTACTTTTCACATTGTTCCCAATAATGTTATTCCATTTGAAGTCATATTAGGTCAGCCTTTTTTAGTAAACACTATTACTATTATTGACAAAGGTAAAGTTGAGGTACGGCCAGAGTTTTATGATGGCGCCTATTTGATGTGCATGCCTTGTGGTTCTGAGGTTATAAGTGAAGTGCCTGCAGTACAGGAATTGATTGACAATTACAAACCATTGAAAATTAAGGAGGCACCTATCAAAATGAAAATAGTATTAAAAGATGACATACCAGTTTCCCAACGTCCACGCCGATTGGCCCTAGCTGAAGAGGATGTGGTAAAGCATCAAATAGAGGAGTGGTTGTCACTCGGAGTCATCCGTCCGAGCTATTCTGAGTATGCTAGTCCGCTTGTTCTAGTCAAGAAAAAGGATGGAAGTACACGGGTTTGTGTTGATTATAGACGGATCAATCAGAAGATGGTGAAAGATGAACATCCACTACCAGTAATCGACGATCACATTGATAAGCTGAGCAAGGCTCGCATATTTAGTACTCTTGATTTGAAGAATGGATTTTTCCATCTTCCGATTGAAGAAGATTCTGTTAAATATACTGCCTTTGTTACCAGTAGCCCAGAAGGCCACTATGAATTTCTGCGAGCACCCTTTGGTCTTTCCATCTGCCCAAAGTATTTCACACGATACATCAATATTATATTTAGGGATTTCATTATTAATGGTATAGTTTTAATATTTATCGACGACCTGATCATTCTAGCGGATAATGAAGAACAAGGAATTAAGAGACTCCGAGATGTACTGAAGGTAGCAGCCGAGTACGGACTTGAGATCAACTGGAAGAAGACTCAGTTGCTACAGCGATCTGTTGAATACCTTGGACACATAGTGTCTAATGGTACAGTCAAACCTTCCACCGAAAAGACCAAGGCTGTACTGAATTTTCCAGAGCCAAAAAGTCTTAAGGAGATCCAGAGCTTCATCGGCTTAACTTCATACTTCAGGAAGTTTATTCAGGATTATGCCATGATTGCTAAGCCACTAAGTGACCTATTGAAGAGTAAAGAATTCCATTTTGGACTAGAGCAAAAGAATGCATTTGAAACTCTCAAGACTAAATTAAGCTGTGAACCCGTATTAAAAATATTTGATGTACAGTTGGAAACCGAAGTACATACAGATGCCTCGAAGCATGGATATGCTGCTATTCTGATGCAAAGAGATCCAATTGATGGGGGTATGCACCCGGTTCACTATATGAGTCGGAAAACTACAAATGCCCAGCAAAAGTGTAGCAGTTATGAGCTTGAAGCTCTAGCTGTTATTGAAGGACTCAAAAAGTTTCGGAGATACCTGATTGGAACCCCTTTTAAAATAATAACAGATTGTGAAGCATTCCAGAAAACCTTATTTAAAAAAGATGTGTCAGCAAAAGTAGCTAGATGGGTTATGTTCTTACAAGATTTTGACTATACTATAGAACATAGGGCTGGTGTTAAGATGCCCCATGTTGATACCCTCAGTAGAAACATATGTTTTGTGAATGTGGAGCTACATGCTCGCATACAAAAAGCTCAAGATGAAGATGACAGATTGAAAATGATAAAAGAAATTCTGAAGGAGAATGTATATGAGGATTACTGTCTGGACAGCAGCAATGTTATTTATAAAGGAGTTGAGAAGAAATTAGTAGTTCCTGAAATTATGGATTTGGAAATGATAAAGAGAACCCATGGTATGGGCCATTTTGGTAAAAAAAAGATTAAGGATATTTTAGAAAAAGATTACTACATTAGTAAATTAGATGATAAAATTAATAAAGTGATTTCCACATGTATACCATGTATTTTGGCTACTAAAAAGTCTGGAAGAAAAGAAGGATTTTTAAATCCTATAGAAAAAGGAGATATGCCATTGGACACTCTTCATTGTGATCATTTGGGACCTTTAGATGCAACGAAAAAAATGTACAATTACATCCTGACTGTCATTGATGGATATACCAAATTTGTCTGGATTTACCCGGTAAAGACTGTATCAGCAAAGGAGACTGTTGAAAAGTTAAAGTTACACCAGAAAGATTATGGAAACCCACGGCGTATTATTACTGACCGTGGCACAGCCTTCACGGGGAATGAGTTCAAAGATTACTGCCAAGAAGAAGAAATTCAGCATGTTACAATTACAACAGGAATTCCACGTGGCAATGGACAGGTTGAACGGATGAACCGGATAATTATTTCAGCATTGAGTAAGATGTGTGTTGATGAACCAGGCCACTGGTACAAACACGTCAGTAAGCTGCAAAGAGTGATAAATAGCACTTATCAACGGTCAATAAACACTTCTCCCTTTGAGTTATTGATAGGGTCTAAGTTAAGGCTCAAGGAAGATATTAGGATTTTAGAGTTTTTAGAAGATGAAAACAGAAAATGTTTCATGGAAAAGAGGGAGGAGTTAAGAAGAGATGCTAAAGCACAAATTCTGAGGATTCAAGAAGAAAACAGGAAAACTTTTAATAAGAAGCGAATAAAAGGAGAAAAGTATAAACAAGGTGACATTGTAGCTATTCAGAGAACACAGTTTGGTAATGCTTTAAAACTAAAACCAAAGTTTTATGGTCCTTATAGAGTAACTCAAGAATTAGGAAAGGATAGGTATGAGGTGGAGAAAATAGACCGGAGTAAGGAAGGACCCATTAAAACTACCTCGGGTGTGGATTATATGAAACGATGGCCATAGTTCAGCTATACCTGAGTCAAGCTAGTTTAGGCATTTTTTTTAGTAAAAAAAAAAAACTCATGCAGTAACTTGCTGATTGGTGCAGCTTTCAGGGTCACACTTCATGTCAGTTCTTAATAATGTTTTTGTTAAATTTGTACTTCTACTAAGTGTAAGATCTCTGTCACGAAAAAAAAATATGATAAAACATAAGTCTGTTATTACATCTGTGTTAAGATAAGCATGTGCAATTATTGTCATTAGTAGTGGTGTTTCATACTTTATTTTACATTAAAGTAAACAGCAGTAACAAATTGTTAAAACTTAAGGTTAATTATAAAATAACTCTAAGAACTCTAATTATAAAATAAAGTAATAATAATTCAAGAATTGTAGTAGCAACTTTCAGATACTTAAATGTTTAAATTTAACAAAATAGAGAGATGTTTGATGTTTAAAGTAAAATAAAACAATGTGTGTAGTAATATACCATGATGTCTTGTTAACCAGTAAGGAGAATTTTGTCATCCATACCAAATTAAATAGAATGTAGAATATTGTGTTTAAAAAAAAAATAAAGACTTACAAGACCAGTCTGAGGCCAGACTGAATAGCAGGATGGCCGAGTTGTAGGATTATTTTTGTCAGTATTACTTTTGTAACACTAATTGTTAATCTGTATTGCGTAATAAAGAGTATGTGAGCTATAGACATAGTTTAAGGGACTGTCTCCAATTACTTTGTGCTCTATGATCGAATAGTAATTAAATTTAAAAAAAATAGAAACTATGTTCTAGGTTGTCTATGAGAGGATCGCTCTCTTCTCGCTGGTTATGGACGGACGATGTACTTTTTTTTTTGGGAAGTTGTGAAAAATTAATAAATCAAGTTGTCTGATCAAACGAAGCATTTATTTACCACCCACCCCTTCTACATATACAACCGCCCGACATCAACCGTCGGGCCGTGGCCCGCCAGGCATAACAACCGCCTGGTTAGAGGATCCTCCCTTTGGATGGAGGGGCAATACACCTCGCCTCTCCATACTGGTGACCCCGACGTGATGCCAGTGTCTCCACACTGGTGACCCCGAGCAGAACATCAGCGCAGCCTTCCGGAGACTAGCACCTTCGTCATCACCTTCCCCTCACAGCAGCTTTCAACAGCATCGAGCAGCGAGTCACACAGCCAGCCACTACGCTTCGTTACGCTCCACTGCACTACCTCGACTCACTGAGGTCTACGTAGCATCGCCCCGACTCACTGGGGATTCATCGCACTCACCGCTCACAGTCCCGACTCACTGCGGACTACGCGGCATACGTTCCAACTCACTGGAACACGTACTCCTGGCACTGGCAAGCCCTTCAGACGCACTGACCGCTGACTCATCGACCTCTGGTCTCGGGGGGGAGTGATGTAGCGACATCTACCGCGCTACATTGAATTACGAAGTCCTGCACGCGCAAGCAACATTCGCAACGAAAGTTGCATATATACAACCGCCCGACATCAACCGTGTCGGGCCGTGGCCCGCCAGGCATAACAACCGCCTGGTTGGAGGATCCTCCCTTTTCGTTGGAGGGGCACAATACACCTCTCCTCTCCACACTGTCAACCCAACTATTCCTCTTTCGTTTTACAGGGTCGGCAACGCGCAAGTAATACCCCTGCGTCTATAGGCTTCGGTAACCGCTTACCATCACGTGAGCCGTATGCTTGTTTGCCACCTTAGTGGCAGGTATATAAAAAAAATTACATTAAAGAATTACATTTCACAACCATTAAAGCAAATAAGTAGAAGACAATCGTATTGTGTGTCAGAGAGACATCAAATAATATGATATTTTTGTCCAATTTGGCACAAACGAAGCTATCATTTTTAATAACCATGATCTTTGTTTCTTGTTCTCTTACAAGAAGGCAAAGACATATCGATATCATATTAATATCTTATTTCCACAGCGCTGTTATACGGGCCTCGCAATAGATTAACAACAGTGCAGGGGGCCTAAAATGGCCACTTTTTTATTATGATTATTATGCTAAAATAACTTTAAAATCTTAGCACGAAAATGAAAAAAAATACAAAAAAAGATAATTGGTCGACTCTTCACGTGATCAGAGGGCTGGCTTGTTTCTAGCGGAACGCATAAGCATTGCCATTGAACGTGGCAATGCAGCCAGTCTTCTGGGCACGTTGCCGGACGACAGCGATGCCGACGAATACTTTGACGCCTACTAGCGTTTATACTTTTATTTATATCTATTTTATAAGGTAAGTATATTTGGTAAGTATTTTTAAAATAAAAAAGATAATTATAAAATAAGAAATATTTGGGACATTTTACACAGCACCATCTAGTCCTCAACTAAGCAGAGCCTGTAGGTACTATAGGTACCTAGGTGACCCTGCCAGGTATGATTCTAGACCCACGTAAAAAAACTAACCTATTACCACTAACCGGAAACAAAACTTAACTTCCAGCTGCTACCTACTGAGAGTTGCATAGAAAAACCCTTATTATAATAACATTGCTTAAACTCAGTTTAATTTAAATATATAATTATAGTACCTATTGAAATAAAATTACTTTTAATGGATTTTATTGCGTTATATTGATATTATTAATCACGATGTTTCGTACCCTTTACAGCGTCCATGGTCACGGGTAGACTCTTTAAAGGGTCCGAAACGTCGGGATTAATAATATAAATCTAACGCGATAAAATCCGTAAAAAGTAGTTTTATTTCAATGCATAATATTCGCGATGTCAGAAATCAATATAATTATAGTAATTAATGACATTATATTCAGTAAAAAAAAAATACCCAGCAACTATCATACATAGCAACTCCAACATATTACCTATATCAACACCTTTGTGTTCAATGTTGACAATAATTATCACAGTTATATTAAAATCAGCGGTATCAAAGTTAACTAAATAAATTCGTGGAAAACGCTATAGTAGTATCCGTAATAATTGCTTTTTGGCCTTTTAGGATTCAATAAGGCACCCTTGTTAATTTCAGTTAACGAACTGTAGGTATAACCGTACCTGTATTGTTCCTGTAATGAACATTAATATATTTTAGTTATCAACAGAATTCTTGTTAACTGTATTTAAATTGTTTCTTTAATTTTTGTTGTTTTTTCTTTCCTTTGTTATTTATTACTTCCTTTTTATTATTTTGTGAAGTTTGCCAACTTGCACTAGGCCAGCGTGGTAGACTATATAATAGCCTAATCCCCCTCTATCTGAGAGGAGACCCGTGCCCAGCAGTGGGACAGTATTGGGTTGAATGGCTGACCCTATACACCTCTGAGGCAAATTTCAATAAATCATACAAAAAAGTACTAATTTTTCATCCAGTTTTTTCAAAACATAGATATGGTTAGCTATCTGTATACTTAGTTCTTCTGTCGACTGTACATAGTTTACAACTGCGACACTATATGAACGTTATTAGCGTATTTTTCTAAATAAAACTTGCACAGCAGAAATTTAAAAATAATTTTAAAAGCAACGTAAATTTACAGCGCAGCTCACAGTAAAGCAACATTACTTTAGATTTAAATAAACACGTTAAGTTCAGGTTAACCTCACGGTAAAAAATGTAGGCATTACAGTAGCCTTGTTTTATTTAAAGGCATAATACACGAACGCGCGACGCGTGTGAACAAAAGGTTACCATTTACATTTTGGCTACGCACGTTGTATTTGTGTTTTTTACATTTTTTAACGGGTGTTGCCCGTCGCTTGGTTTATGTAGAGAAAAAATTGTCGGTCTTGCCAGATAGTTGTTGTTTAATACAACCATCATAATCAACCCACATACTGTCCCACTGCTGGGCACGGGTCTACTCTCATAATGAGAGGGATTAGGCTTAATACAACCATACGAGCCATGAATCCAAACTGCGTGCTGTAACTGTGGGCTTTACCCCAATAGCACTGCTTGACCTTAGAATCGAACCCAGGACCTACCGAACTCAAGAGTAGCAGTCACGCTTACACCCACTACGAAATCTTAACTTGTGTTTGATCTTGTGCCCGGTACATGGCTATAGGCTCGCCCCCTTATTACATAGGACACAATCATACCGATGAAATGTGGGTGTACATTAGTACACCTCTGCCTAACCCCTCGGGAAAACAGGCGCGATGTTATGGTAAGATTGTCATTTAAACATTTAGGTACAATATTCTCTAAATAAAAAGGTCTTCCGAGAAAATGTGACTTCGTTATAATGTAAGCCGATACAATTCTTATTTTAAAACGAGATGTCGTCGATCATTTGCCAGGCTGTTATAGTCCGTATACCACCAACGGAGGGGTTTGTAGTGTTTTCGTTTTAGTGGGTGTGAGTGTGTGTGTGTGTCGTTTTGTGTGCTCAGATGAATCAGGCTGGGCTGAGACTGACCAATGAATAATTTATTTTTAAATATTAATTTGATTTTTTGTAGTAGATTAACTCTCAGTAGCAGCTAGAATTGTTCGTTGTGCGTTACATTAGTTTACACCTAAGCTATGGTTAGCCCTTCGGGGAATACAGGCGTGATGGTATAATAAGTTATAACTTCCAAAAACTATTTTGTCAACTCAATAATATAATTTGTAGCGAAAGTTGTTTTTTTTTTGTAATTACCATTACCAATTAAAAGTGTTTAAACTAGTATAATTCTATTATTTCATTTAATCTCATATCGTTGTGTCTATCCTGTATATGAAAGAACGAAAGAGAACAACATCTATTCGACTAACGTAATATAAGTAACATAAAAAGAAAACAATTAAACAAAAGAATTAAACAAAAATTTGTCTCAAAGCTGGACCAAATGGAACTTCAGATCACTAAATGCTTTTTTTTATACTTGCCACTAAAGTGGTAAACAAGCATGTGGCCCACCTGATGGTAAGCGGTTACCATAGCCTATAGACGCTTGTAACACCAGGGATATCACTTACGCGTTGCTGACTCTGTAAAACGAAAGAGGAATACTTGGGTTGGCAGTATAAGGATCAAAGTCCCCCCACTACCAACACAACATTTCCTCGCGGAGCAATGGCAAACTTGCTCACCGTAAGGAACACAACACAGCTCATTAATTATTTATTAATACGCACATGAAATCGAAGTCAGAGGCCTTGGATCCGAACTCGAGACCTTTGTCTTAGCAGTTCCAATGGCCATATCACTAGGCTTTTTCTGTGTCCTACATTAAAACGATAAAATTGAACAAATTCACTCCCGAAAATAACTCTACTTCAAACTGATAAATATGTATTCTCAACGCCATTTTCACATTGTTTCGCGAATAAAAACTTTTTTAACAACAAACCACGCAATTTATCTTTGCAGGCTGCGTATGGGTATTATAAATAGGCTGTCTTTTTGTCACGCGATTACAATACGAGTGTTAAATTCTGATATGAACGTACTTTTGTCTTTGTTTGTTTATAAGTGAACCTTACGGTGAAGAATGTTGGTAGTTGACAATTTTCCGACATTTTGCTTTCAATAATCATCATCTTCCGAACCTTCTCCGATGTTGTGTTCGGCTTCCAGTCCAACCAGATGCGGCTGAATATAAGTACTTTACACGAAGCAATTACCATCATACCCCCGCAACCTATTTTGGTTTCAATTATAAGGATAAACTTAACATTTTCAACTACCAAACTGGCGAATACATTGAAATGTGTGTGTGTGAGTGTGTATGCTTTATGATGAAAATATTTAACTAAGAAATATTTTTAAGTCATTTGTAGTTGTTGTACGGAAACGAAACTTTACGAAATCATTTAATTCGAAATACTCTACTATAGTTTCCAGTTCTTTAATGGTGTTTAAGATTTTACAAATTTGACTTGCCAGAGACTTGCCAGACTGCCAGAGAATACCTACATTAAGGCATATATCATTAAGTCCGCCTTATCCGCCGTATATACGCCAGCAAGTCAAGCTATCCCAAATTTTCCCAATTGAAAATGAACCTGATACTTTGTATTAAAGTTGAAAATCTATCAAAGAAATTTGACAGATTAGGGTATAAATCTCATAAGCCACCTTGACAAAGATAATTTATACGAGTATGTTATTCTATAGTTATAACAAACATTGTTTAAAATAATACAGACAGTTGTTTAATATACCTACTAACTATAATTATGTTTTAAATAAGTCATGACTATAAAATGACGCTAACAAATAACCATGACGATCAGGATCGATAACAAAATGTAAGTATCGTAACTAAGAATAGAAACGTGATTAATTGATCACGTACCGTGGCACGACATTGGTTTTGACAAAACAGTAACTACATTCAGCCTTCCATTCCCATACTTATATTGTCGTCTATATTGCAACAGATATACAACAAACATATCAAACCCTACAGCAAAGACTTATATACATGTATGCGAACATAACTAATACCTGTAATAGTGGTGATAGCCTAATTCATCTTAAAGCAACGCCTCCTGACCTCGGAGAGGCCAAAGAGAGTAATTTTAAGAGAGCCAGGGCGTAGTGGAAATAATTTCACTCAAATTGGAGATGCCCGACTGGGGAAGTACCTCCGCCTTGCAGAAAATCGAAGTGAAATAACACTGCTTTGAGCTGTGTTGTACATGTTTCTTACGGTGAGCAAGGTGTCCAGTGCTCCACGAGGTAACGTTGTGTTGGTAGTGGCAGTTTGACCCTTATACTGCCAACCCAACTATTCCTCTTTAAATACAGGGTCGGCATCACGCAAGTGATACTCCTGTTATTGCAAGCGTCTATAGGCTACGATAACCACTTACCATCAGTTGGGCTGTATGCTTGTTTGCCACCTTAGTACAATAAAAAAAACAAAAACTTTAGGTTCTCAAATAAGCAGTGATATTAATTTTATTAGCCTATAGAACATTGTACCAAGTCAAAGGTGCATACGCACCTCTTAATTTCGAATTCATGCGAGTCCTAATAATTAATTATCACTCGCTTTAACTGTGAAAGATAACATCATGAAGAAACCTACATATCTTAGAGATTTTTCTGGACGGTATGTGAAGTCTACTAATCCGCATTAGGCCAGCGTGGTGGACCCTAATCCCTCTCAATCTGAAAGGAGACCCGTGCGTAGCTGTGGGACAGTTTAAGAGCTGATGAAAAAAGTTCTCAAATTATAAAACCCTGATTTCCTTATCACGCTAATTGTCGTGTCAAGACCAGGCTATAAAGTAACAGGTAAGCTAAAATTTACGATCCAACCCTGTAATTAGCATAGACTAATTTATAGCGCAAAAAATTCACAGTATATTAACGAAAATAAAACGTCATTACCACGCGAATATAATAAAATTCTTCATAAATATAATGAAGTTGTTTAAATAGCAAAATTTTCACATGTCGACTCACACGATACGGTCTCGCCAGTAATTACATTAAAATATTACGTACACTTGACAAATGTGTGTTTGAAATTGGATTAATACTGCAATGCACTGTGAACTGTTTTATTAGGAATAACATTATCAGGCTTTCTCCATTGAGGGCAGACAACAGCTGTTTTTAATTAAATAGATAGGTTGTAAATAATCACATACCTATATACCATCACGTCTGTATTCTCCGAAGGTTTAGGCAGAGATGTACTAATTTACATCCACAGCCCGCCTGTATGCTTTTAGGTTCTATGTGTTAGGATTTTGTAAAAGGGCAAGCCTATTGCTATTAACCGGTCACAAATACAAACACCGTGCTGCTATTGAGAATTTCATAGATAGTCCCACTCGCCAGGTCGATATTTGCCTTCACATTCTGAATTCACGTTTTTATGGTGACGTCAGTGACACAGGTTCGACCTGGCGCTGGAACTTGCGGTGGCTTAGTGGTCATAGCGTCTGGTGTATCTAGCCAGAAGACGGAGGTTCGAATCTATCTCTCAGTCGAATTTCCCTTCGCTAAAATAACTTTAAAATCTTAGCATGGAAAATGCAAAAAATTACAAAAAGATAATAATATATTATTATGATTGCTAGTATAAATAATAGAATTGCATTCTGCTTTGATTCGAATCCCACATCGAATTAAGTGATATTGAGTTTTTTCTATTTTCTTTAGCAGCTCTGAGTCTACATGTGTGCTCGGTTAAACATTGGGGGTAAATACATAAACAGCACACAGTGACAGCCCTAATGAGTAAAATATTGATGTTCCATGCCGTCATGGAATTTTGTTTTTAATAGTTTCAGATAGATAATATACCTTATCTCCCAAACGGTCTAAACCTGAAATAAAACTCGAGTTTTAAAGAACTCTTTACGAACTTCAATTGGAACAAACAACTTCTTCAGAACACTTTTTTAGATTTCCTCTGTAACTTTATATAAAAGGATTCACTTAAACTGCTGTCATTTTACCTACTGAAATTACTTTTAAAGTTCCAATACTCGCTTTGTTTGGAACAACTCACTTTCATTGACATTTTATAACAATAGTCTCCATCTTCATTCAGTGTTTAGAAATTAAAGTTTATAATACTTCAGATATTGTATATATCTGGAGTATTTCTTTCAAATATTTTTTTAGATTGACTTTTAGGATTTAAGCACGATGATTTTTATTATAGAAATGTATTTAACTTTGTCCTACAAGAGCATCTTTGCTTTTTGAATTGTGTATTTCTTGTGATTTCCTACATGTTGTTATCTCTGAGAAATAAAGAAATCTTAAGCCATAAACCCTACATTGGAACTAAATGGTAACACCCTGAAGGGCGTCAGCATGAAGACACTTTTTAAAAGGAGAGAATAGAATGGTTGCTAGGCTCTTTTGGCTTCAGACTATAACTAATTTGCTTGTCATAGATATTATCAACCTAATAATTATTATTATTCAGATAAATAAAATGCTAATAATTATTCTTAACTCAGAACGGTAACCGTCCAATGGGTTGTAATTATTGTTTTTCTATTGTTACTTGACGGGTTAAAACTGTGATATTATGTTAGATATAGATATGTCATGCGCTGATCGTTGGATTGCCCTGTTGGCTGGGCAATTCTTGGCATATATGGCCGGCCAAATCCAACTTGCCCAGAAAAAGTCGGACGGGTCATTTCTTTCTCTGCTCACAGTCCTAACCTAACCCAAATGATTCATCACGATGTGTCCGGGCATACCATAATGTGACTAATCCAACGAACTTTTCTAAATAATACGGATTTTACAGGTCAACCAAATAATTAATATCATTCCACTCACATGAAAACATAGCAATAATTCACACGGATGGCGATAAAATTGGACATAATTTTCAATTAAAAATTCTCTTTGTTCAACTTATCCGGCGATCAAAATGATAAATTGCACTCTATACGAAGTGTGTTAATAGTCTTCATGTCGATAACAATGACACAGAAATAAAAATGGCGGTATTTTTGTAATAGGTATATACCGCTAAAATTCCCATTTACCTACTCAACTCCTTTTTTTTATGTTTGATAACGTGACACAGTCTGTGTAATATTTATAATTTACGCTATATTTAATAATTTATGCTGAGTCTTTAACTTTTTTATTGTTTCATAATTATTCAATGATGTCCTGGTACAGAGGTCAGAACATCAAGCTACCCCTCCATCCGTCAATTTTTTTTGATAGATTTTCAAGTAATAAGTTTCATGGTATCAATTGCGAAAATTTGATAGTATAGAAAAGGTTGCTAGTTTAAATAATTTACTTCATCAAAAAGTCCTAACATATATTTAGGTGATAAAAATTATGATTAAATTTAATTAATGAAATGCCAACAGTTGTGGTAAGCGAAAATTGAACAAATCGAGCTTCATTAAAATGATATTAAATCAGTAGAGAATTAATCTCCCAGCTTATCACAAGGTAATGGAAATTGTATGGCTCACTATTCAATTTATAATGTGGACAGAACAGAATGTTGAAGACAAAGTTGTTTTTTTTTAATTAGGTACTGAGGATAACCTTCATGAAGCTACCGACTGATCAACAGAGATAGTGTTTCTTACCCAGTAAATTTTCACTCCAGTGGTCACATGGAGGGGGAACTGTGTTCTTTGAATAGACCACCTTAGAAACCCTCACTGACAACTTTTGACACAACATGAAGTGCACAATTTGAATTAGAATAGTAAGGAGTTCGGGGTTCCAGGGGGCAATAATTTTGTTAAATTATTACAGCAGGATTCAAAGGCATCTGTCATGGTGTTGGTGAATTTTACGGATCCCATGGCCGTGACTATAGAGCAAGTGAAATCAAGTGCGGTTTTCAGTCGGTATGAGTAGGTATACCCTGCTGCCCCAGGTGGCTGATGATTCATGAGGATCTTCCGAAAGTAGGAAAAGGATTCAAAGATATTTTTCAATGTACATGTGTGTGATCATTCCGTATAATTACAAAAGAGGAATTTTATAAGCAAGTAGGTAAATAGTACCGTGATATAAACGCAGAGATTAAAACAAACTAGGTAATGCGCATTTTAATTTGCACATTTTTCTTTGACACTGGATTTAAATATGGAACACATATTTTAAAGTACTTACGTATTGTATCTATAATTTATTTTAGTTCAAATAAAACTAGTCCCGTTGTATGAATTGCATTTTAATAATTAATTCCGTTCTCCGTTTCACAAATACTTTGATCATAAGTTGTTGACTTGCTAATTTGTCCCTTCACGGGCTATCTAAAGAGATCCCATAAAGAATTCATACCCATATCATAACTCGAACATCGATATATGTACAGAGGCCAGCACATCAAGCTACCACAATCTGTCAAATTTATTTGATTGATTTTCAACTTTAATACAAAACAATAAGGTTCATATTCAATTGGGAATATTTGACAGTTTTGGATAGCTTGACATGCTGACGTCTGTACCTATTTTTCCTAATGTACTTTCTGTCATCAAGTGACATATTTGGCGTCCCATAATAGTATTTTTTTCATGAATATTTGACATAACTATCTACTACGCTAACTTTTGTTTCCATTTCCTCTCGTCTAACTTTTCGCTCTCCCGAGAGAATCCCCACTTACTTATGCCTTCCATAGTCTTCGAGAATCAATATGAAACATTCGATAAAATTGTGAGTTGCCAGGAAATTGAAGATCTGTTCGCTTACAGTCGTAAGG
This sequence comes from Acronicta alni, assembly GCA_964056405.1. Lineage (NCBI taxonomy): Eukaryota > Metazoa > Arthropoda > Insecta > Lepidoptera > Noctuidae > Acronicta > Acronicta alni. Next base: position 4,385,566 of record OZ043927.1, on the reverse strand, counting down.
ATAAGTGAAAAGTTGAATTATTACTTAAGTTGTAGATTCATAGTACAACATACTCAACTAAGCATAATAAATCTGTACTTAAACCATTTTTAACTTATCTTCTCATTGAAATGTTGGAATCATTAATTACTATCACATTTTTAATAATCCCACATTACTTAAAGAGTTAAAAGGGAAATACAATTATATGATTAGAAATTTAAATTAAACAATATATAATCAATTAATAATTAATAATATTAATATCGTAATATTGCTACAATAAATTAACAAACTAATTATAATAAAAAATAAAATTCAGTATCTCATAGGTAAATCATCAAGGGCTGACCTCAAATATCTTCCAATTCCAAATTTAAAATATGATCGAAATATAATTTGTAGCCAGTATCCAAATTAATCGCAAACTTCTTTGCCTAACCTTATTTATGTATTTTTCATCGTATCATAAAAGTATTTAGTGTGACTATGTCTACACTACAAAAGGTATGAAAAATTGCATGTCAATCGATGTAATTTATTACCTAGGCCTAGATTATAGCCTGCATACATTATACTGTGAATGGTTTGCGAATAAAGGTATATGACCAGGCATAAATTGGGTGTTGGTATTAACTTGTCTATGAAAAAAACATCATTTAAGTACATCTATTTTATTTGTTACAAAATAGGTACTTAACTAAAAATATCAATTTTATGAATTGTCGGACGAAGGTTGGGTTGGGTTTAATAAAGTCACTAGGGATTACGTGTGTTAAAGTAAATAACGTTTAGTAACTTTAAATTTTATAAATTCGTTGGATTAATACTGGGTTTAATGGACTTAAAATAATTTAGAAAATGCTTGCGGTTTAAACCTAGTTTATTAATTTTTTTTATTCGACCATTATTTTCAAATTAGAGCATGGAAAATGAATTACGCAATGTTATATTATAACTGCACACAATTTTATTTGCCTAGTTCTTGGATTAAGTCAAAATTAATAATTGCAGGGTTCGTCTGGGATGGTACAGACGCCAGCAGGTCAAGCTATCCAAAACTGTCAAACTTTCCTAATCGAATATGAACGTTATCGTTTTGTATTAAAGTTGAAAATCTATCAAAGAAATTTGACAGATTGGGGTAGCTTTATGTACAGAGCCTCTGTACAGAGGCCATCACATCAAACTACCATAAAATGACAAATTTCTATGAGTGATTTTCAACTTTAATACAAAACGATAAGGTTCATATTCAATTGGGAAAATTTGTCAGTTTTGGATAGCTTGACCTGCTGGCATCTGTACCACCTCCATTGTCATTTTTTTTTAAATAATGCGTTGCTCCACACTAGGATTTTCTCCCGTGTCGTGGGTGCGTTTACAAACACAAACTTTCACATAGGTACACATACACCCAGACCCTGAACAACTACCTGTAGGTCGTACAAATATTTATTCAGTGCGGGGATCGAACCCACAACCCGTGGTACAGAAGCCGATTGCTCAGCCGCTGCGCCATACGTGTCGTCACGAATACGTTGAAAATACGACTGAAATTTTATAAACACTATTGAATACGTAATAAGTATAAATTCTACATATTTTCAATGGACGTGTTTACTTTACTTTCACTTCCTAGTTTGTCCAGCGTCTGCTGAATTACAGACTGTTATTTCAAGCGAAGGCAAGTGCGGATTTAGTCGATACGAGTTCATCCTAAAAAAAACAAAATCAAAATCGGTTCATCCATTCGAGAGCTACGATGCCACAGACAGACACACACACACACACCCACACACACACACACACACACACACACACACCCAACACACACACACACACACACACACACACACACACACCCACACACCCACACACACACACCCAACACACACACCCACCCACCCACCCACACACACACACACACACACACACACACACACACACACACACACACACACAAACTTATAACACCCCGTCGTTTTTGCGTCGGGGGTTAAAAAAGAAAGGCTGCTGGTAGAAGCTGGATGCGAATAGCCGAGGACAGGGTGAAATAGCGCACATTAAGGTAGGCCTACGTCCAGCAGTGGGCTAATATAGGCTGATGATGATGAGTTCATCCTGCCCAGTGGCAGAAGATCTATGAGGGTTATCCGTAGTACCAATTATGGAATACGTGCCTAATATGGAATACCACAATATTTCTAAAACCAAGCGTCCCAAATAATTCAAGCGGATATGTAGTTGCCCCTCCCTTCTTCTTCTTCTTCCTCTTCTTCTTCTTCTCCCTCTTCCTTCCTCTTCCTTCTACCCGCATTGAACGGAATGCGGGTAGAAGGAAGAAAAAATATTGTGGTATTCCATATTAGGCACGTATTCCATAATTGGTACCTTTCCTCTACTATAAAAAAGGCCGGTCATGTTTCCTGTCCTGGTTATGGCGAATGTGGCAGTAGGGGGACTTGGTACTGCCAACCATATACTGCTCCCTTATACTGCTAACTATTCCTCTTTCGTTTTACAGGGTCAGCAACGCGCAAGTGATACCCCTGGTGTTACAAGCATCTATATATCCGCCAACCAAGTATATATCCGCTACCTCCCCTGGTAGCAGATAATCGAAGTGAGGTTCAAAAAAGCCCGGCTTAATTACGTACTTATTAAGATAAAAATAAAAATTTCACTCACGAAACATTTATATTTGTTACTGAAGCATTAAAACTCCAACCCAAAGTCGGGTCACTAATTAAAAGTTCCCAAACCGATTTTATTCAATTACCGTAATAACCAAATGGGCCAATTAACAAAAATCGAATCCCCAGTTCGCATACTAGCCATAAATTATGGATGAAATCTTCTTTTGGGGTCAAACGAAATACCAACGTCCAATATTTCAAGGTATTGATAAGTATTTCAATATTTTGTGATGCATACAGTCTTCAATTCCTAATAGATCGCCACTTTGGGGAGGTGTAGGATATGTCAAACTCGTACCAACTAAAACCGCACTTCACTTGCTATAGGCAAGGAGACGCCACGATTTTTTTAATATCTTCTACCCGTTTTGTCGCCGGAGATCGACGGCTTGCTTGCCTCTTCCTGACCAGTACTAAGTCAAAATTCATCCCAACTCAGGTGGCCAACCGATATGGTGTCTGCATCATATCGGTTGGCCATATACCCGACCCATCTCTACGCCTACGATCTTTTCCATGATAGTATTCCAACATCTTGAACTTCATTCGCTGGCAGGCATGACCAGCATGGCTTTCTACACGACTGTAATCTCTCAGCTTCATAATTGTACCTAAATATATCTAAGTCGTTTTGGTCTAGTTGAATGATTGTACCTAAGTTTAGAAGGCGGATTGTAAATCTAAGTACCTACCTAGCCAATACTAGCAGGTAAGTTTCTCGTGTAATTAGTCCATTAGCTACTTCTCGAGATACTTTAATACATACCCAAGATAATAAACTCTATTGTTAGGGGATTAAATTGAAAATCGACAATGGCAGTGGTACCATCCCAGACGAGCTCAGCAGCAGAAGCAGAGCCTGCCCACATTTACATATCTACAATATTCGGCAATAGACCGTTCGACTCGAACCGAATGAATCTCGAAAATAATTATGCAGTAATTCGATTCGGGTCGGTATTGTTGTCCAAGAAATACTGCTGAATCGATTAAGCCGATTCGCTTTAGTGTATGGCACATATTACATTTTTGAACATTATTAAACAATTCAATGTACTTCAGGTTCTTGTGTGTAAGTGAAGAATTCCGCTAAATTATAACCACTCGCTGTAAAGAGAAAAATGTTCCCTTTTACAGAGGCAAAGTACAACGACAGCGGCCATGTTTCTTTGAGAGCGGAACACTTTGAAGACAAAGGACAGTTTTGTACCAGCTTCCCATTGTATGTTGCGTTATAAATTATTCAGTTCATAAGTTATCGCGGATCTATTGAGAGCTGTCGTTTTAACTGATAAAGGGTACCGAGTGAATGACGTTGTTAAAGATGGATTATAGTTATTGTCATGACGTACATATTATTATATAGGTATTTCTATGAAATCCTCAGTAGCAGCTCGGAATTTGAACAACAACACATAATTTCCGGTTAAATAACATTTCATTTTATAAATAATACGTTTAACATTTAATTAAAAGCAATATAAATACAATATCTGTGATAAGCGACATCTGTTGATCAGCAATTAATAACTTTGAGATGCCAATTGTTACCAGTTTAAATGTGGAACACGAATTAATTTCAATTTCGAACGGACGGGACGCGCTGACCTGTCATGGGATTTTGTCGAATGAAACGACTGTATCAATGATCAAATAAATTACTTACAACGGTAATTATTATAAAGGTGTTGGATATTTTGCAGGGGGGCGATTCCCAGGTCGAGCAGTTTTATTGAGGTTTTTGTAGGATATTTTTACATAGTACCAGTTCTAAACTAAAGCAGAGCTTGTGCTATTGGGTACCAGACAATGGATATAATAAATACTTATATATTTGTTTTTTTGTAAATACATCATTATTTATAATACGAAGCACCCAGACAACACAAACAGTTTATGTTCATCACATAAATATTTATGTCTTATAGCTTTGATTATATACATGTCTAGATGCCATATTGACACGTACAGAACGGCCCAAATAAAGTCTACTAAAATTGACTCTCTTCTCACTAACGTCATTTGGATCACTTCAGGGTGTCGAGTTCTCGAAAAATAATTAATTATGTCGGTATGTGCTGTCAAATTGTGTCGCAATTATGTGGGAAACCCGTATAATAACATTAAGATCACATTACATCGGTAAGTTTTGTTATTTAACCTCTATTATTTTATGAAAACATGATTTTTCAATTCGTTAATTTGTAGGTTCGACAGATTAGCCGGTGTTGTCAATTTATTACAAGGGAGATTTGGCGAAACTATGGGAGATAAAATGCAAATATCAGTCGTCATCTTTCGATCAGGAGAAAAATTTACTATTTTAATAATTACCTACATAATTTATTTGATCAATAAATGATAACTTGCCTTCACAAAATAAATGAAGTCCTTCACTAAATAGTATTTTTGTAAGTTCTTTCTAATATTTTGGGTTTCAGATTTCAGCGGACACGAAATGAAATTAAAAAAAAACTATTCCGAAAACAAATACAAAGAGATGGATTTTGATCTATAAATAGCTGTATATATTTTTTCATTGTATTTATTGTTTTTACTAAAATAAATAAAACACTAATCTACAAAATAATTACTTTATTCAGCCTATTTCATTTAACTGTCATCCCATTAAATAATGGAGAAAAGGTAAGTTAATAATTTGGACGAGGCATCCCTAAACACGCACACCTTGACAGTTTGACTACAATAAGTACACAAGCGGTACTCACACATATCACGCAATTTGGGACAGTTTTCGCGTGTCGTTTGTTTGCATTGCTCCATCTAGACAAGTATATAATCAAAGCTCCAACTATTAGATCACAGACCTCGACAATTCCCAGTATCTACTGCTCATAATTGGAATGAATGTGTACTGGGTTAAAAATGGCATTAGACTCGCCCGCTACTACCTGGCTACAAGGGACCTAAACATACTGGCGAACTTTTGGTGTACCTACTCTACATTAGTACATCTCTGCATAATCCTTCGGAGAATGTAGGCGTAATTGTATGTTATAGTAATCATGTTATGCTAGTACCTATATTATTTTAAATAAACTTTATCAATACAGAATTCAACATCTTCAAAGGCAGAATGAAACTGAGTCATCTGTTAGCATTGATCAAATGGCAAAAATAATAATTATTATATATATATTCCACAATAACCAATATACAAACATATTTTACAAATTGGGTTACAATTTATTGAGGTAACTTTTATATCACTGAAGTGGCAAACAATCATACGGCCCACCTGATGGTAAGGGGTTACCGTAGCCTATAGACGCTTGCAACACCAGGGTATCACTTGCGCGTTGCCGACTCTGTAAAACGAAAGAGGAATGAGAGGAAAGAGCAACGTTTCCTCGCGGAGCTGTGACATGAATTTGATAAACCCTGGCTCCTAAACTAGGTATTCCTGTAACTACTATAATGGCTACTTATAAAAACTCTCGCGGGAAAAAGCTCCATAAATTAATATAAAATACGCCTATATCACTACTTCCCCTTTGTTTATAGTACGCAATATCCTCATGGATTCCTCGTCCGCTAACCGGGGAGCGCATCAGGGTATGTCGGACTTATTCCGACCAAAAACCGCACTTGCTTTCACTTGCCCTATAGTCATGGCCATGGGTTCCGTGAAATTCGACGCGACCATGACAGGCTGTGGTCCAGCCCCCTTCAATTAGCGTGGCATTTCCTCGCATACTAATTGAAGGTACGCGTACTCGCCACAAGCGCGCTACTGGGATAGGTATCCCAACTTCCCTACTAATATTACCTAAATGCGAAGGTAACTCTTGTCAGTCTGACAGAAATAAATATAATTTATCTGTCAAGCGCTGAACCGATTTTGATGCAATTTGGTACAGAGATAGATTGAAGAAGGACATAGGCCTTTTGTCTCAAGAAGGTTTTCAGATGCGAGTGAAACCGAAAGCAAAAGCTAGCTATCGCCTAATAATAATCGTTCTATATACAGGATGACCAGTTTCTCCTTACGACATCGGTATAGCCCAGAAATTGGGCTGAGGAACAGTCTGATGGCAGTATAAAAAATATTATCTGTAACGACTTTAAAAAGTAACGTTCTTCATTATCCAGTAGTAAGGATAATAGACATAAAAAGTGGAAGCATTTCGCAGCCAGGTTAAATGGATTTATGATCAGGCTGAGATTTAAATCAGTCTGAAAGAAAATACTTTGATCCAACTTTTACGATCTCAGAAATCTACGTTATTAAAGTTGAACACTTTTATTCGGGAAACAGGTAGGTAAGGAGATACCTATAGGTATGTATAAGTATCTACTTACCTACATATTTTGTTTCCGTATTTATTTTAGGACAGTTCCATTCCCTCAGTCAATAAAATGATTGCTTAAAGAACATGGCACGATTTAAAAATTGTATTTAATTTGCTCAGCCCAATTTCTGGGCTATACTGATATCTTTAGGTCAAACTGGTCACCCTGTTTATTACAACGATATAGATCGTAATAGACAGATCTGTCTTTTATTATGTTATACTGTTCGAATACCTTCATTTTAGAGATTAAATTTATATTTATTACAATTATTATTTATTTAGATTAAATTTATAAATAGTTTCGCATTTATCGTGAAATAACAGAGTGTATTAAATGCTGACATCGAAATATCATTGGCGTAATAACGTTATATCTAATATTACATCAAATGCTTAGGTAAATGGTGTATCATTAATTTATTATTAGCAATTTAGCCAAAAAAGATCTACTGCTAAAAAATGCCAATGTCCAACAAATTTTTTTTTGTGGTGGTAAATTAACGGAGTAGTGTGGTTGTAATTGGAAGATAAAACAATGTTATTCTTACCTGTAATGGCCCAGAGTTCTTTCAAGCACTCCTCTCTCGACCTCTGTATTGCGGACCTCTTTTGCACCTCAGGTCCCGACTCCAAATACTCAAAAAGCACTGCACCAAGGAGTACATAAATAATCACTAAAATCACTAGGCCGATTTGTGAGAATGCTGCTCTTGCACATCCAGCGGCCGCCCGTCGCACAAACCCTGGCCGCTCGCGTCCCTCCAATGACACTTCAGACGACATAATTAGGTATTCGATTTTCGAAATTCAAATTATAAATTTGAGAACTCACTTTTCTTTTTTATTCTCATTGTTTTTATTTTGATCATGGTTTTTTTTTATTATGAAGTCAGAATCACTAATGAAATTAGATTAGCTACGTACCTACTTACTTTATTATTGGTTTACGGTTTTTTTAACTTACAACGCTACGTGCTATGAACATCCATTTTTATCTGGAACAAGAAAAAAGATTATTGTTAGTTAATAATCAAAATTAACCTTCATACCTACCTACTCGAAAAAATCGTTTTCACAAGGTGAAATCGTTTTCGATAACTCAGTTTTTTATGACATAAAACAAATAACGTTAGGTATTGTATTGTAATCGTTATTTCGATTTAAATGTCCTAATAAGCTCAGTTATTTCACGAGATATGTGAACAGAGGCCAGCACATCAAGCTACTACAGTCTGTCAATTTTTTTTTATTGATTTTCAACTTGAACACAAAATAATAAGGTTTATATTCAATTGGGAAAATTATACAGTTTTGGATAGCTTGACCTGTACAGTGGCGTCTGTACAAATACAGAGGAATGTGATTTATTTAGAAACAACATAACACAACTGTCGTTATTTGTGTAATGCCTCATTAGACTAGACTAATGAGTGTAGTCGTCTTAAGCACGACTGCTACGCTAGAGATATTCGATTCCCATGTCGAGCAAGGTTTATTGGGATTTTCTATAAGATTCTCAGTAGATGCATGGATACGGCCCAGTTAATGGCATTAGGCTATTGCCGACATTAGGCGAACTGTGGGTGTACATTAGTGTACATCTCTGCCTTACCCTTCAGGGAATACAGGCGTGATGGTATGTTATGTCAGAAATAATATCCCAGTCTATAAAACTTTAACCTTGTTACTTAATAAAACTTGGCTATTTATGGTAGGTATTCGATCCCTTCGAGTTAAAGTACCAATAGATAAAATCGTCCAACTTTTAATAAGACGAACTTTGGAAGGAAAATATTACGGTTGGTACAGACTAGCGGTGTTCAAAGTTACTATAAATCAATAACACGCTTAATGCTATATGCTTAATTTTTTAAGCATGCGATTTTATTACTTAAAGCTTGCTTAATTTATATACCTACTTGTTATGTTACGGCAAAACGGGCGGGCCGCGCCTGACGGACAGTTGCTTGATAGAGAGAGAGAGTGATATGCGATATAAAGCAAAATAGCTTTTATCATTATACTGAAAAACAGTGATAGCCTAGTGGTATGATCATTGGACTGCCAAGTCGAAGGCCGAGTTCGAACCCAAGGCACGCACCTCTGACTTTTCGAATTCATGTGCGTATTAATAATTAATTATCACTAGCTTAAACGGTGAAGGAAAACATCGTGAGGAAACCTGCATACCTTAGAGATTTTTCTCTAAGGTTTGTGAAGTCTGCCAACCCGCACTAGGCCAGCGTGGTGGACTATAGCCTAATCCCTCTCAATATGAGAGGAGACCCGTGCCCAGCAGTGGGACAGTATATGGGTTGATGATGATGATCATAAAGTGCGAACCGCGATATCATTTGCTTTATGCTATATTTATTAAGCATGCTACTTTATAATGCTATATGCTATATTAACTATCGCTAGTACAGACGCCACCAGATCAAACTATACAAAACTGTCAAATTATCCCAATTGAAAATGAACTTTATTACTTTGTGTTAATGTTGAAAATCTATCAAAGAAATTTCACAGATTGGGGTAACTTGATGTGCTTGCCCATGTACTTACCTAGCACGCTATCATCACCTGAACCTCTTCCCATTTTCCAGATACGGCTGAATATCGGTATTTTACACGAAGCGAGTGCCATCACACAGTATCAAGAGCAATGATAGCCTAGTGATATGACCATTGGACTGTCAAGTCAAAGTCTTGAGTTCGAATTCAAGGCACGTACCTCTGACTTTTCGAGATCATGTGCGTATTAATACGGCTTATACAGCGAAGGAGAAAATATCATCAGGAAACATTTTTCTAGAGATAATTCTCAACGGTGTGTGAAGTTTGCCAACCCGCACTAGGCCAGTGTGGTGGACTATAGCCTACTCCCTATCTGAGAGGAGCCGTGACCAGCAATGGAACAGTATATAGGTTGATGATGATGATAATGAAGACTGCCATGCAACCAAATTTCTGGGAATAGACTGGTTATCAGTTTGGGCTTCTGACTATCACTAACGACTGTCACAGAGATGTTCGTATGACAACCGGGACAAAGGCTTTACATGCTCACCTAGCTAGTGCAGCTTACCTTGCGGATCGATTGATGGTTATCACTTAGCCACGAGCCCCTCTACCTACCTAGCTCGTTATACTGGATGAAACTGCAGAAAAACTGTAACTGGAGAGGAAGGGCATAGTTGGAGTAATTCCACTCAATTGGAGCTGAGCGACTGGGGAAGTACATCCTCCTTGCAGAAAATCCAAGCGAAATAACACTGCTTTGAGCTGTGTTGTGTTCCTGACGTAAGGGGGGGCTTTGACCCTTAAACTGCTAATCCAACTGTTCCTTTTTCGTTTTACAGGTTCGGCAACCTGCAAGTGATACGCCTTGTGTTGCAGGCGTCTATGGGCTACGGTAACCGCTTACCATCAGGTGGGCCGTATGCTTGTCTGCCACCTTAATAGTATAAAAAAACTGATTTTGAACTTTTGTCTCTAAAAATCAGTCAAAATGCGACGAAACCGCAAATAAATGCTAGTTACTTATAAGAAAAATCTCATCATTTTCACGTGTCAATATCATGTTGAAACCAAAATACCTATCGCCCAAAGGGAAAACCCTTACCTCCAAACCGAATCCATATATCAAAGACACATTCAGACTACAACTATTTGTGACATGCTACCCACATTGAGGGATCAAATTTAATGATTCTACCCTCACTTGAAATATATAATTGAATGATGTCGCCCAAGGGAATCTGTTTAGAATCATGATGTTGGGTATTTGCCTTTCCGCTTCCACGTGTAGAAATCCCGCTATCAAGTTATATCTACTATCGTCTAAAACTATTTGTTTTATACAGTGTGCCGAAATTTGGAATACCTGCTAATGGATGAAAGAGGATAACAATAATAATTATAATACAAAAAGATTTTTTGAAAAAAAAACCGTATCCATTTTAGAGATATAAGGGTTTAAAGTTTTGAGAAAATTACTATGATTGGCATAAAAACGGCTGGAAAGTAAAATCTTTTTTATACTTAAACCATTTTGGTAGCCTTCTCCTTAACAATGATTAAAAATCATTCAGGTCATGAACAGCTGTGCACGCTATCCTTTTCTACCTTTTTTTTTGTAGAACGTCAAATCCTCATCCACCTCAGCCACCCGGGGAGGAGTCAGGGTATGTCGGACTCATACCGACAAAAAACCGCACTTCACTTGCTCTATAGTCAATGGCCAGATAAATTTACGTTATACTATCCCATATTTAAGTAGGTGCACCGTTGTCATGGAAACCATGTATAATTGCTAACGTTTTAATAAATTAACATACAAAAATGAGTTGCTCGGGAGATTGTTGCGTCGCTTCTTCTTCCCAATGAAAGTTGAAGAGCAAGCGTCTTGAATAAATGAATTTGACTTTGTACCAAGACTACGAAGATAGCACGATTGGTGCCGTAATTGAGCGCCTGGCAACACAGTCATAGGTACGTTTTTCTTTGAGATGCGGAAAATCTTCTTGTAGCATCTACCATCCGATGAGGCAGCAGTATACCGACTTGTAACGACTAAAGATGCACTTGACTTCATTTGTCATTGGCAACACGTCTTTGCCCAACCCTCCATCTAATATCAGTCATATTGAGGTGAAAGTAGATGACGTTGCCAACTCAATTAGCAAGTTGACGTATCTAAAGGCCCAGATAACCTGTCCTCTAATCTTCTCATTGGTTGTGCCACATCTATATCTTATCCCATCTCACTTTTATTTAAAAAAACTCTATCCCTGTGCGTCGTTCCCAGAATATGGAAGGCAGCGTTTATTACTCCTGTTCATAAAAAAGGGTGTAAAACTGAAATATCTAATTATAGGCCTATATCCAAATTATGCATTATTGGTAAAGTCTTTGAAAGAATTATATATAAGTAATCAACTTTATGCTTATCACAATCATTTAGTTCGTTTCAACATGGATTTTTGAGAGGCAGATCTTCAGTTAGCAACTTTACCCTTCTTAATGACTTCATCACTGAGGTGGATGTGGTATACACCAATTATAGCAAAGCTTTCGACCGTATTGATCATAACACCTTGATCCTTAATCTATGTGCCATCGGTGTTCATGGAGACCTCCTCAGATGGTTTTCCTCCTACATAGATAATAGGACGCAAGCTGTAGTTGTCAATAACTACATATCTAGCTGGTACTCTGTCCCGAGCGGTGTTCCCCAAGGGTCTTTGATTGGCCCTTTATTATTTATAATTTATATAAACGACATCGACTCCTGCCTTCAAACATCCAAACTATTATGCTTTGCTGATGATATGAAGATATTTGCCACAATATCGTCGCCGGATGATGCAAATGCTGTTTCATCTCGAGAACTACTGTCACATTAATAAACTCGATCTGAATCCATATAAATGCTCGGTAATCTCCTTCAGTATGAAAAGTGACATTACAGCTACTACCTACACCCTGGGTGGCCAAACCTTATCAAGGTGTACTACTATTCGTGACCTGGGAGTCCATCACGATAGTAAATTAATTTTTGATGAACACAACGATGCCATTGTCAAAAAAGCATCTAAATCATTAGGATTGATAATGCGTATTTTCAAGTGTTTTACACAAGCCAAAACACTCAAAATTCTGTACTGCACTTACGTTCATAGCCACCTGGAGTACTCATCTGAAATATGGAGTCCGCGATATCAAAAACATATTGATCGAATTGAAAGTGTTCAAAAACGATTCATTAAATACCTTTGCTACCATCAGCGGATCCCATATGATTCTGGTAATTTGGCTCTGTAGGAAATACCATCTATTGCCACTTCAAAATCGTAGAGAGATAGCGGACTTTATTTTTCTGTCCAAAATTGTAATATATAACCAAATCGACAGTCCCGAGCTCTTGGCAAAGTTGGGTTTTTACGTTCCATCCAAATCGGTTCGTTTTAACCCACCAATACGGATACCAAACTCCTTATCCAACTATAGGCAAAATAGTTTTATTGTAAGAGCAAGTAGAACCTTTAATAAGTTGTGTAAGCAGCATGATTTTGATCCATTTGTTACTACTGTGTCAACGGCAAGGCGATGCATAAGCCAAGATTTTTTTTAAACAAGAATAATTTCCAGTTAAATGATTGTTTTCTACATATTTTTTGCTCACATCAACATTAATTACTATGCGATCTCTTAAAAGCGAAGGCTTGTAATTGGCTCAATGTTGCCCAAACAGTTTTTATTCAAATTGTATTTAGCTGTTAGCCTTCCAAGCTGTAATAAATAAATAAATAAATTTGAACTAAAGGCAGTTCCGGCCATGGGATTCGTGGGTCAGAATCCCACACTTCCCGATCTAGCCCCCGTAGACCTAGCTAGCCTTTTGAAAGTTTCCCCCCGTAATCAAGAAAAAGGCTTTAACTGTATAAGTCCCTCAGTTTTTTTTACTGTTGACTTAAATGCATATGAGTGGTACCCTTTTTTTTTCTTTCTTTTTGTGATGCAGATAATCCTCATGGATCGTCTACCACAGGAGGTGGTAGGGTACGTCAGACTTGTTAAACGGTTTAAGTCGGTAGTTTTAATAAAACTGCTCTTACATTCACATGTCATGTCGTAGAGTAGCTATGGAATATGAGCAATCAGCCTAGTGTTGTCTGATTAAAAACACACAAACACAAAGGATAGTATTGAAATAAAACTACTTTTTACGGATTTTATCGCGTCATATTGATATTATTAATACCGACGTTTCGGACCCTTTACAGCGTCCAAGGTCACGGGTAGACTGACTCCGTGTACCGTACCCGTGACCATGGACGCTGTAAAGGGTGATAAAATCCGTAAAAAGCAGTTTTATTACAAAGGATAGTACTTGAAGAAGTTGCTTAAAAATCTATAGTCTCTGCATATATCCCAATACAGACGTGAAAATAATATGTAGGCATGTAATAGGTAGGTATAAAACTTAAATCAAAGTCCAGCTACGTATACCCTCAGAATAACTAATATTATTAGCTAGCTGTGCTATGTAATGCTAATCTAAATGCACATTGTGTAAAGATTCATAATATTCATGTATAAATTACCTATTCATAATGTAAAAGTTAATAATTGTTCACTCTTGGTCGCCAGCAATCTAAGAATCTCCATTTCTCCAATCACGTAAAAAGTTTTATAACCATATTAAAAACTTTTTGCTCTTAGCTGAGCTAGTTCGAAACTATATCAGTATTAATGAAAATATATTCTATTTTACTGGAACACGAATCTCTATAGATTTTTTTATTTGTAAGTAGCTAGATAGCGACTGCCTTTCATGTTTTTTTTTTACTATCAATTGGACACCTAGTTACTTTTTTTCTGGGAGAAGCAAAAGACTACCAGGAACCACGGGGATTCTAACCCACTCAAACCATTCCGGTGGCCACCATCAGCACACGAAGGGGGGCGCTGTGTCCTCTTTATTAAGAGGTCTATTGACCACCCCAGGACCCCCTGTGCAACGACTATTAGGGCACGGCCCTACTTGCCGGTAATTTAAAATAACTACCTAGGTAGTTTGACTTTTAGGTGGTAATATTTGGAATTGCTGATCCAATTCAAAATAATTCTCATTCACCGATAGTAAGCTGCACTTACTATCCCAGAGTAACACAGGCTATTTCTTGTGACCATAATTATATTCACCAAGCGTACCTACGAAAATGTGAGTCATAATCATTATTAGCCCGTATTAGTCGACTGCTGGACGTAAGCCTCTTTTAGTGAACGCCACTGACTGATCATGTCTCATCAAATCTCCTTTTATTCCATAATTAAAAAGAAACACGCCACTGAGCCCAATGTAAAATTGCGGGTAAAATTTATAACATTTCTGAGACCTATTTTTTCCCGAAGTTAAGTAAATGTTGTAAACTGTGTAAAATAAAGTTATGTAAAAAATAATAGGTACGTTCCATATAATTATTACAACCTACTTACCCGAATAACTAGCTTAAAAAACCCCATAAACAACAACGGCATAACTACCGTAGACTTGTGAATCCGTGACTGAAGACATTGAAGTTCCACGAAACGGCCGTCATAAATGAAACAGAATGTCTGATTTATTTCTGAAGAATTGATGAATTCTTTGACAAATATAGACTTTATTTCGGTACGGGGCCAATCTGTCACACAAGTAGATACGTCTAGGTACCTACACATACCTGTGTAGGTACAAATTTGCCCCATTTCTTCCTTTCATTTTTATTTTATTTATCTAATCAGGATTAGTTAAAACGAGATTACCTATCTTATTGAGAATTCTCAACTAGACATATTATGTATGTACCGAGTGTTTATTAGTAAAAGGATCAGATATTTTAATGCTATGGAGAAGGTTTTGTTCAACTTTTTTGATGATAAACTGTTAAATCACATTGTTAATATTGAACAGAATGATGGCTGTATCATTACGTTACTTTTTAATTTATAGCGGTACCTAGGCTAGAAAATAAAAAGAGCAAAATCAGGCAAGCAGCTATGCAGGTAGGTGGGAAAACAAATAACGAAGTGGTAAAAACTTTAACAATTGAAAAAAAAAAGTTTTCACCTGGTACCTAATATTACCTATTTACTCAGCTTACTAAAATCAACATAGGTACTTACCTCAAAGTTAATTATGAAGATAGGTTGGTAGGTACTATCTTATTTTATGTTTACACCACTAGAAATCTAACAATGACTATTTTAATAGCAACTATTTACACTAAAAACTTATAAACATAAGCAAGAGTTCATAAACATCACACTGAAATTTTTATAGCATCACAAATACTACGCGATAACATTTTTCATAGTTGAATTTACGTTCGTAACTTCAAATCAGTTAGCTAGGGAAGTAAAGAGCCGACTTTACCTCCCAGAGCCTAAGTTGATACTGAGGCATGCCTGTTTCCAACATTTCCAGCAAACAATTTCCACTGTGCCTTCATAGTTACGATGCGCAAAACCTGCGGGAAAGCATTTTCACGCGATACGGTTTGCTTATTTAACGTTAGCGCCATCTATTGGGTGGTAAATAAAGTAACAGCGTAATGTATACCATAATTAATTATGGGCTATTATAGAGGCTTATCTGGACACTAGATGGTGGTAGTAAACCATATTCGATCACTGCTTACCCATAATCGGGATAGCCAATAATTATTTGGGAGTATTTTAATTATAATAATAATTATATTGAAACGAAAACGTGACGATAATTAGAAGTCTAGGATAACTACTAATTACACAATTATTCCACTAGATGTCATGCATTATAAAATTTATTACTCCAAGCGATCTCCAAGCATGCTTGCCTATTTGGCCGGATGACGGAACTGTCAATGTCAAACAAGTGTCAATTTCAAGTTCTGGAAAACTGTACACGAATATTGAGATTGACACGCTTTCCTTCTATTTTTCTAATTATTGTAGAAAGATTTAACTTAAATTATTACTTATTTCTTATTCCCAGTGTTATTAGTAAGCTATTTAAGAGAAAACTGCAAAAATGAGTACAATACTGGAGAAAATCGCCGCTATAGAGTCGGAGGTTGGTTGAGGTTATAATTACAAATTACGGTGTATTTATAACATAATATTGATAAAATCACTAATAAAAACATTTATTCACTTCAAAATGTTCTCTAAAATCTTCATTATGGCAAATTCACTATTAATTATATATTATTTAATTATAATTTTGCGTTCGGTTACAGATGGCTCGTACTCAAAAAAACAAGGCCACGGCACTTCATTTAGGTATACTAAAGGCACGATTAGCTAAATTGAGACGTGAACTGATCACTCCCAAGGGTGGCGGGGGTGCAACCGGCGAAGGTAATTCAACAATTACATTAAAATAACTGGTGTTTGCTAATTCAGAAAAATACAGTAACCATAGATAGCAATAAACATCACATCACACCTGTTCCCCACTGGCACTGGCACTCAGTTTATACTCAAGTAGATTTTAAACTGTAAATGAAGACGGGTGTGATTATGATGTTATAATAGAAAATGTTGTATCTTTTTCAGTATTCTTTAATTATTATTATATTCTCATAAATTATAATATTATTATAAAATAATGATTAAGTGATTAAAGTAACAATTGTATATGGTGAAGTGATAAATATTAATAGTGGTCCATTGATTGTTATTTGTACAAACATACATTTGATCCGTTTCAGGTTTTGATGTTGCAAAAACTGGTGATGCCCGTATTGGGTTTGTCGGATTTCCATCAGTGGGGAAGTCAACACTACTGTCTAATTTAGCTGGAGTGTACTCTGAAGTGGCAGCGTATGAGTTCACAACACTGACAACAGTACCGGGTTGTATTAAATATAAGGGTGCTAAAATACAGGTAGAATAATCAATTATAATTACATTATTAACAGCCTTATTAGTCCAGTGGTTGTAAGAGCAACTGCTACGCTAAAGCAAGGCTTTTTTTTAAATTCTCTCTTCTAGGATGCTTCGAGTTTGGTATTGTGCTTTGTTAATGGTCATAGGTAAGGCAACCTATTCTATCTATTCAGCTAATAACACCCACCTCTTCTCTATTCCCCCACTGTTGTCAATCTTGTGCAAATTGCACAATAGTGCCTTCACAATATCATTGGGCTGGTGGTCTGCAACCTATTACATGGGACTTAAACATACCATAAACTTCGAGTTTACAGAACTACACCTCTGCTTAACCTTTTAACCGCCACGTCAATAACGAAAATCCGTGTTTTCTATGCGGAGCAACAAATTCTAGTATCTGATAATATGTAAAAAAAATAACAAATTTTTGTATAGGTATATTGAATTCTGAAAGTAAAAATCCGTAAAAAGTAGTTTTATCTCAATTTTGTATAGGTATTTATTAAAACTAAAAAAAAAGTGGTATTTTGGACGTACCATGCCGTCATTGGCGTCGTGAGCAAGTTTTCATTTGACGTCTATACACATCCGTGGCTGTCAAAAGGTTAATTGTCGGAATAATACTGGTGGCAATTTGTATGTAATAATTACAGGTGCAGCAGATGTGAACCAAAGATACTGGTGAATGAGGCATTAGCACCTATTTTTAATGTGCCACTCAAAAATATTTTGTACTTTTTATCTAAAATAAACTTTATTTGAAGTAAAAACCTAAACTAAATGTACAACTTCGTAACTTGTCAAAGATTATATTGAAAAATTTACTATTTGATGTTGCCTTGCTGATACCTAGTTATACTTCTACTTGAATTGTTTATTGAAAATCTAAAAAAAAAATGTTTAATTATGCTCTATATTGCAGCTACTTGATCTGCCTGGTATTATTGAGGGTGCGAAGGACGGCAAGGGTCGAGGTCGACAGGTCATTGCTGTAGCCAGAACCTGCAGTCTCATCTTCATAGTACTGGATGTATTAAAACCTTTGCAGCATAAGAAACTCATTGAACATGAGTTGGAAGGCTTTGGCCTGAGGTTAAACAAACAACCTCCAAACATACACTTTAGGAAAAAAGACAAAGGTGGCATCAATTTGAACACAACTGTAAGTTTATTTTCAGACGTAATAGTATATAATTTTTTATATAGGATTATTATACATAATATGTGAATAATTTAAAACTTAAAATATATAATCAAATATAACTATATTTATTATAGTTACGAAATGAGAATAAAAATGTTAATATCAACATTCTTAGCTAATAATTACATATTTACAAAATATACATACTTACCAAAACAAAAAATAAAATAATAATAATACTTTGACGCCTCCTAGCGTTTATACTTTTATTTATTTCTATTTTATAGTTAAAGTGAATTGTCATTAAGTTGTGTAATGTTATTAAGTGTATTGATTTCTGACACTTATGATTATACATTAATTATAAATAGGACCGCTTACAGCATTCATGGTAATGGTGGAGTCTGCCCATGACCATGGACACGGGTCAGAAAATGATGAAGTTGTAAGTCAGTCTAGGAACTAGATATCGAAAAAAAAACGAGGTAGAAACATAGATGGCGTTAAAACAAATCTCCTTATTTGCTTAACATGTTTAGTACCTAAACCATAATTGGTCAGTTCATTATTGAGTGTGTTGAATTTCGGGATCAACATTATCAGAATCTGCTATAAAATCTGTAAAGAGTTGCTTTGTTTCCATGTTATTAAGGTTTTTTGTGAAATTCTCAGTAACAACTCATTGAAAATTTATGGCTTGTTAATGACAAGGCTAACATGCCCCGGGCGGCAAATTCGAACTTGTTGGCAGACCAATATACGTCTCATCACTCATAATCAACGCAACTTTGACCACTGAGACAGTTATGTCCAGTACTTTAAGAACATTATGCATTTTGATTTCTGTCATTTACGCGAATATTATACATTGAAATAAAACTACTTTTTACGGATTTTATCGCGTATTGATATTATTAATCCCGACGTTTCGGACCCTTTACAGGTCACGGGTAGACTGACAGTCTACCCGTGACCTGGACCTGGACGCATGTGACATGAACGCTGTATCAATATACGCGATAAAATCCGTAAAAAGTAGTTTTAAACAATATGCATTATTTTTCGGGGCGCGTAGGCATAGGTCAACGGGGGTGGAATTTTTGTGTTAATTCGAAATGTTTGTCGTGCATGCCTTGGATTTGAACTCGAGACCTTTGACTTGGCAGTCCAATGGTCACGTCACTTGTATATATATAAGTTATCATTATAATTTAAATTACAGTGCCCACAAAGTGAACTGGACACGGAAACGGTGAAGACAATTTTATCGGAGTACAAGATCCACAACGCTGATATCACGCTCCGATACGACGCGAACAGTGACGACCTGATTGACGTCATCGAGGGGAACCGGGTGTACATGCCTTGTATTTATCTGCTTAATAAAATTGGTTAGTTGTTTATATTTTTAATGTTAAAGGGGTAGAAACTGGTCGGTCGTGGCGAATGTTAGGAATCCCTTGGCCGTGAAATGTAGGGGAGGCAAGTGCGGTTTTTAGTCAGTAGGAGGACTACACCTCCTTAGATGGTAGATGATTTATGAGGATTTTCGGTACTATAAAAAAGGGATCGAAACTGGTCAGTTAAATGAGATACAAATTAAACAATTTTTTATACATTGATCAGTAAAAGTCAGTCTTTTTTTGCGAAAATATCAGTATTTTCAGTTTTTGATTTATTTCAATTAAGGAGAATAATGAATGAGAATAATTGAAGGGCTTATGGGTAAGTAATAACTACACTGATCAACTGATCTACAAGGTGCGCTAGCCGCCTTCAGTCTGTGGATGGGTGACCGTTCTTTAAAGACCTCTCCGTGCCTCGGAGAGCATTTAAAGCCGTGGATACCGGTTGGCATACTAACACCTATGACAATCGTTAGTAGTAGTCAGTCTTAACAGAAACCTGACAACCAATCTATCCGCAAGATATCAGGTATTGCTCAGTAATTGGGTTCATCATCATCATAATCAACCCATATACTGTTCCACTGCTGGGGACGGGTCTCCTCTCATATTGAGAGGGATTAGGCTGTAGTCCACCACGCTGGCCTAGTGCGGGTTGGCAGACTTCACAAACCGTCGAGAAAAATCTCTAAGGCATGCAGGTTTCCTCACGATGTTTTTCTTCATCATTTAAGCGAGTGATAATGAATTATTAATACACACATGAATTCGAAAAGTCAGAGGTGTGTGCCTTGGATTCGAACTCGAGACCTTCGACTTGGCAATCCAATGGTCATACAACTAGGCTATCATTGCTTTTTAATAATTGGGTTTCGGAGGTCTAATGACAGTCGCTTCGTGTAAAATACTCATATTCAGAAGCAAAAAAATTTAATCTTTCACTTATTTTTTATTTGATTAAGAAAGTCTTTTGTAGGTTACATGGTTCCTAATCTAACATGGTATTTGGTTTGCTGTGTGTTCGTTGCATGCTAATTTTTGAACGATAGGCACCTATTTTACTAAGTAGGTGCATATCGTTCAAATAAATTATACTTAATTTATTATAACGATATGGGTAATATGTAAATTAACGATGTTATAAATGCTGAAAAGGCATTAATAGTGAAAGTGATATTTGTGTGAGTGTGAAAAAATACAATAAAGTGTCCTAGTAAGGGCCCCTAATGTAACCTTCAAACAAACTTTCAAGAAAAAAGCGTACTCCCTTTTAAAGGCCGGCAACGCGCTTGTGCCTCCTCTGGTGTTGCGGGTGTCCATGGGCAGCGGAAAACGCTTACAATCAGGCGATCCGTCTGCTCGTTTGCCCCTATCCCATAAAAAAAATCAGATGTGATATTTTAAGCGGCAGCAGACTTCGAGAAACTCGCACATATTTTAGACAATGCTGATATCCTAGGGATAACCTGGTTTTCAGATTCTTTGTGCTTCTGGCTACCGTACATTAACGATTATCATAGATATATGTCTGAAAACCGGGACAAACATGATGCACGACGATCTCCCATCTATAGAGTGACCGTGGTAAGCGCATCTTGCAGATCGGTTGATCAATGCAGATCTCAGTAGTTTAGTTCACTATAGCGTCTAGTATACAGCGCCTCAGCAAGCAGTTTGGATCCTATCTAAGTAAAATCGAATTTAAAAAGAAAAGGCTGCCCCAAAATAGTATTTTACCGGTATCGTGGGTGCGTTTTCAAACACAAACTTTAACGTACACAAACAACTACTTTTAAGTCATACAAATATTTTTTCCGTTTAGGAATCAAACCCACAAACCGTGACGCAGACGCCGATCGCTCAGCCGCTGCGCCAAACGCCAAACATGCGTTAATGCTGCTACCTACTAGATACTATCAAAAATAACCAATGCTACTACCTACTAGATACTATCAAAAATAACCAATAATTATATAACATTTCAGATCAAATCAGCATAGAAGAGTTGGACGTAATCTACAAGATTCCCCACTGTGTGCCGATCTCGGCTCACCACAAATGGAATTTTGACGATTTATTGGAGAAAATGTGGGAGTACCTCAAGCTCATCAGGATATACACCAAGCCGAAGGGCCAGCTGCCTGATTATAATGCCCCGGTGGTACTACATGCTGACCGAACAAGTGTAGAAGATTTTTGTAATAAGCTGCATAGATCCATTGTCAAGGAATTTAAATAGTAAGTGATATTTTTTTTTATTTCACTAAGTTGGTAGACATGCATACGGCCCACCTCATGGTAAGTGGTTACCATAGCCTATAGACGCTTGCAACACCAGGAGTATCACTTGCGCGTTGCCGACCCTGGATTGAAAGAGGAATAGTTGGGTTGGCAGTATAAGGTTCAAAGTCCTCCACCCCCACTGCCAATACAACGTTTCCTCGTGGAGCACTGGCAACGTTGCTCACCGTAAGAATGTGTTTCTTACGGTGAGCAAGGTCACACACAGCTCAAAGCAGTGTTATTTTACTTCGATTTTCTGCAAGGCTGAGGTACTTCCCCAGTCGGGCAGCTCCAATTTGAGTTGAATTACTCCCACTTTGCCCTACCTCTCTTAAACCTTTAACATAATTTGTATTCCCCGAAGGTTCCAGCAGAGATATAACAATATATCTACCCATGTAATAAATAGGGAACGACCCTATTGCTATTAACTGGGCACCGTTCCAAATTCCAAGTTGCTACTGAGAATTTCATAGAACAACCTAATAGCTTAGCTTGACCTAAGAATCGATCCTAAGACCTCTACTACCACTAACGAGGCAGTTATTCAGAGGTAACGAATATTTATGATAATTATTACTGTACTATACTAGCGAGCCCAGCAGTCCAACACAAAATGTCATGAAAATCGGTCAAGCCGTTTTTTAGTTTCAGCGACTCTAACGAACACCAATATATTGATATTTATATTGAAAACTTTTAGGAATTATGACTATGTAAGATACTTTTCTTCTGCTTGTTCATCTTCTGTACAAAATATGATCCTAATGATATGATTGCCAAGTCAAAGGTCTCAAGTTCGAATTCAAAACCAACGTTTTTTTCGAAATAATGCGTATTATTAATTATCATTCCCATAAACGGTGATGGAAAACGTGAAAAACTTGCTTGCCTAAGAAATTTTCTTGACAACGTGTGATGTCTACCAACCCTTTTTAGGCCGGCATGTAAACAATCTTAGCCTAATTCATCTCATTCTGAAAGGAGACCCGTGTCCAGCAGTGGGACAGTATATGAGTTCACGGTGATGATTATAAGGAAATAAAACTGATATTACATTAACTGTTGATAACAGGAGATTTTTTTATCACGTTCCAAAATTTAATAGTATTATTTTATTTTATTGAAAATAACAAAATACGTGTTTTTTTTTTAGTATTACTCTAGTGTTAAAATATTGAGATAATGTTTGTGAACATAATGCGCGCGTCGACTACTGACGTCACTGACCGCCCGACTCGCGCGCCTGGCCACGCCCCCAAACATTAATAATAATCAAAACATAAGTTAAAAAATTTCCCTTCATACTTTCACAGGCTAAGGACCGTTGCGGATAGAACAATATTTTATTTTGAAAATTTTACCTACATATTTTTGTTATTTTTATAAAATACTAGCTGCCCCCGCAAACGTTGTTTTGCCATAAAAAAAAAATTGATGTTGGCCTATTCTCAGACCTCCCCGATAAGCACAAAAAATTTCATCAAAATCGGTCAAGCCGTTTCGGAGGAGTATGGCAACGAAAACTGTGACACGAGAATTTTATATATTAGATTATTAGAAACATTTTTGAACTAGATAAAAATTTCGTCCTGTATATGCCAATTACAAGTACATCCAACATTCAAACTTTCAACATCATTTAGACAAGTATTCAACCTAGAAACAATAACATTAAAAAAAACATCTAGAAATAAAATTAACAATTAAGCATTTCCACTGATGCGTGACACTAAAAATGTCATATCTTTTTAAACTTTTGATAGGAATTAAATAACACTACCAACTCGAGCACTTTAGTACACAATTAATTGTATTGTATGCTCATTCTAGAAACTGGTGAATGTCTACCAAAGAGATTATTACTGACAATGCTCAAGTTTTGAATTTGAATTTAAATATACACGCTGTATTAACGGCTTAACTGGGGCGAAACGCAACTGCTACGTGTACTTATTATAAGTAGGTACACCTACTACATTAAATATTTTTTATTTAAATTATTTTCAACGGAAAAAAAAACATTAAATATAACAGAAGTACGGTGTGCCAACCAGTTGACAGCATGCACGTAAAATTTAATTTTTTATTTAATGTATTTGTAACACATGATATAGGTACAGTCAGCGTAAAATAGTTAGTGACACTCAGGGTATTCAAATAAATAGACGCAACCAAAAAGTCAATAATATCGGTACAAACAAACTTTCCATATTGTTGTCAACATTATAGTCGCTCAAAAGGTCGAGACGTTTAAAACGTCATATAGATAGGTTCAGTCAAACCGTCATAAATATGGTTACAGTCATCCCGCCAATGGTATCCAAGCATTTAAACTTTTGAACACTTAGTTCAAAAATATGGAACACATTAGAAAAATAAACCAGCATGTTATAGAAATAAACGGTTTCCCAAAGACGAAAACCTCTTTAGGCAATCTAGGGTTGTAATTGCATGTCTATTTATCTGTCAGTAATATCAATGTCAAGTGCAATACTAAAGCAAGCTAGAAATATGGCTACTTATCGCATTAATGACACCACGAAACATCGAATTTATATTTGAGGGAGGAAGGTGTCTCCGTAACAGATATTTCAAATGAACTGGAAATATCCTTATGTACCTATCGTTTTAGATGAGTTACCTATCGAAATATTCTCATCTCTATAGACAAGATATAGACAAGACAAGATATCTCATATTTATAGGTATATATTGTTTATACAACCTATAAATATAGGTTTGTATAAACAAGCACACAGCCCGCCTGATGGTAAGCACTCAAAAACTAGAGAAAATTGAAAAATCAATAGTTGGATTTCTTTGTTTAAACGATTTTAGTTGTAAAAAATTGATGCAAGCGATTATCGACCTTATTGACATTATTTTATTGTTTATTTTTAGTTATTCATCCACTCTATTACCTTGTTTATGTTTTAAATAGCAGTTTTTGAATAATAGTCAATAAGGTTGAAAATCGCTTGCACCTCTTTTTTGCAAGCACTAACGAGTCTAGTAATTTTGTCGACGTTCATTGTTAAAATAAAATGATCATGATGTTGAATCATATATATTTTAATTATGCACAAGAGTGCATAATTAAAATAATTATATAGATAAATAGAGCAAGAGCTCTATGGGATATAATATTATAGTCATACTCACTATCAATGAGGTTTAGGTACATCTATTTTCAGTCAGCTGTTTATTGCTTACAAGTATCGTAAAAGGCTATGCACGAGCCTTTAAAAAACAAAAGACATGTCTATGACGTCATGCTTAAAATGAAAAGGACAACAGTAGTTTCTATTCCTTTCATTTTTGTGTATAATTGTTTTCACATTAATTGATGTGAGAAATAATAGGTATTTAAAATGTATAGCAGTAAAGTTTATTTTTCTAATGTGTTCCATACTTTTGAACACTTAAAATGCTTGGATACCATTGGCGGGATGACTGTAACCATATTTATGACGGTTTGACTGAACCTATCTATATGACGTTTTAAACGTCTCGACCTTTTGAGCGACTATAATGTTGACAACAATATGGAAACTTTGTTTGTACCGATATTATTGACTTTTTGGTTGCGTCTATTTATTTGAATACCCTGAGTGTCACTTACTATTTGACGCTGACTGTACTACGATATACCTAAACATTTAACTCCCAAGGCCAAATCTCCTTGCGCGCAATATTTCACTAATATTCATTTTGAACAGCAGTTCTAGTTGTAACAAAGGCATTTAGTGAAAACTAGTTTATATTAGAGAAAACGCGTAAGTAAGAACGGGTTTCAACTGTGACATAATATATTAAAAAGAGTTTGTTTCACATGTAAATCGTCGTTTACTTTTTTAGATAACGGCGGTGTAACTTAGCATAATGACAAAATGTATTAAATAGTAAATAGGTACATTTATCTACCGCTCACTTTTAAATAAAATGGTACTATTTATTAGCCCACCAAAATATTTTTTAGACCCTAAAACTAAGTACCAAGTAAAATATACTAACTTCATATAAATTAAACCCACTGTATACCGAGGTGGTACAACGTACAATGTTTAAGGTACAACGTTTTAAGTTCCAAAATAAATATACACTCGTCAGAATAATTGTACGTTTTGTATTTATATTCTCTTTGCTTACCAAAATGGACAAATGCTCACCAAATAGTATAAAGGCGTTTATGTATTTTATGGCATATAATAAAAAATAGCTTAATTTCTACAATACTTCATGAAATACACTTTGTTAAATGTTTAAATTCAAGCCTAAATATAGGTAATAACGAACAATTCAAATCAAGTGTTGTCGTAGATGTATTTCGATAAAACGTACTAATACAGACAATATATAAATACAGTAATTCCAGATTAACGTAGTAATGCCCAAATATTGAAACGCAACTCATTTTATAGATTCTGTTAAGTATCATCCTGTCCCTATCACTATATGTCAATGTGACGGCGACAGCAAGAAACTTAACGGAATATTAAAATCCGATAGCATTTGAATGTGGCTATAACTTAAGTAGTAAGTAAGTACTGATTCTAAGTATATGAAATTAACAACTCAATTATATGTGGATACAAATATATATGAGCATTCCGACCAACTAAGAAGTCCGCATGATTAAACCTATCGTATTTGACCAGGAAACTATCAACTACATTTGGAAGCTCACCTTCCAATCTCTTGGCTCCTTTTGGTCCAAATATTTTATCATTTTTACCTACAACCAGAGATACGTTACACGTCACATTCTTCAAATTGTAACTTGGTGCAGTTTTCGAACCATACACTTCAATGTTTTTTGACCCATAATCATATTTACGGAATACGTCGCTATGGCCGATTTGAACATAATGGTCTATTTCTTTTCTGCTCCCCCCTGCCAGGTAATGGCCCAAAAATTTAGGAAAAAAGTCTTGGTCTAAATTATAAGGGCTGTACCCTAAAACTGCACTGAACACTATCCTATAACATAAATCGTAGCCCACTGTACCTTGCAAACATAAACGTCGAACAAGTTTTGTACTTAGAGAATTGTATCCCAACACTTCTTGAATTCCGGTAGCTTTTAAGAACTTGTTTAATATTGGCCACACCTTCACGCCTGCTTTAAGGGCAATACCACTGTAAGATAAATAGCAAACAGGCGACAAAGCAATAAATAGCCTTATTTTTTTATTGTATTCTGGTTTAGTTGATGTTAACACGAATACTGCTGCAGTTCCTTCGGAGTGTCCAATCACACTCAATTGATCTCGCCCAGTTTGTTCCAATATAAAGTCTATGACGGCCGACAAATCGTAATATCCTTTTTCTTGCATGCTGAAGTTCCAATAACTTTCATCGGTGTCAGGATCCAAAGTTGTATGGTTTCGAGAATATCGGTTGCCTCTATAATTCATCACCCAAACGTCAAAGCCGTTTTGTGCTAGTATGTACACCAAAGAGGTCTTTTCCCTAAGAATATAACTGTCGGACGTATCCAATATACCATGCGACTCTAAAACCGGTGGACCGTTTCCCTTTATACGAAATACCTTCAGAATGTATCCATCTTCAGTGATGACAGTGTATGCTTTTACAGGTAAGTTGTTCTTCTCCGCAAGTGCAACAAAATCGAGGTCTTCAATTTCTGATTTCTTCGAACGAAAGTTAATATCAGTCACGTTCATATTTGCTAATTTAAGAACCAAACGTTTCAAATCAAGTACGCCATCTGACATCTTCACACCCAGTAGATCGAAAACATCAGCAATATTTACATGATGATCTGTTGAATTTGTGTTTGGATCGAAATTTTTCAAATCTAGTAGTCCATTTGATACAGTTAAGTTTAAAGAATTAAGAATTCTCGTTACGTTCACTTTTGAGTTTATTTTCTTGATCTGATCGTTTATATAATTTAACTCATGTTTTGTTATACTTAATGTATTCCGAAAAGTACTTAAACTCAAATTACTTGCCGAGTTAACAATTGAGGTAACTGATGAGCGTTCCGAAAACAGGCTATAACCATCTCTAAATACTAAAATAAAAACTAGTACTTTGAGCGAATTCATTGCTATTGAGTGTGGTAGTTTCGACTATGGCAAAGTATTGTAATTCGCCGGCAATTTATACGGGATACAAAAATATTGCGATAAAACGAGCCAAGTTCTTGTTAAAATAGTTCTGTAATTTATTTGATAAGGCTAATTGCGTGTGTATAAATAATTTGAGTTGTTTCCGTTCATTATGCGTCTATCTCTGTAGGAATAGTATTTTTTTATTTTATATAGCTACATTATTATCTACAAGCTGGAAAGAATGAAATGGGAAGAAAAATAAAATAAGTGCAATTTTTTCTCTTAAGACGTTTCTTTGAGTTAAATTTGCTAACATCGGTATTTCTAGCGGTTTCCTTTCATGACCCTTTCCTTCATTCTATCTTTTATTTTAATGAAACACTGCACTCACTATAGTCGAAGTTGGGAAAAGGCCTCAAAATTTAAACTTAGCGCAACTCTACCGTGCGTCCTTATTTAATTGATAAGCCTACACTACGCATTGTTTATACAGCTTGTCCTTTATCATGTTGGACTATCATTGTTAACTAAACAATGTCGGAAGATTTGTAATACAAACTACTTCAGTTCAGTACAAGGAACTCCTTGTACTGAATGGATTTTCAAAAAACAATGTAAAAATTCAGTCCACTATACTATGCGAATGTAATGTTTTATTATAGAAGAGTAAATTTTTGTGTTAAGTTCATAGGTTCTGATGCAGACGATTAAGTGCCTATCTACAAATTAATATCGTTGCATTCAAAGATAAAAAGTGATTGAAAGAGCTTAAAATAAAGTCTATGAATAAATTTACCATTGCGTACACCTAAACGATGGGGGACCAGAGATGGTCGTGGCTATAAGAAGTACTATAAGGATTACTCCTTATCTTCTTATCTTGAAGGCCAAATTGATCAGAATAGTTATTACTAACTATTCTGATCAATTTGGCCTTCAAGATTAAGCTGCGCTTGCCGCGGTCAGACTATCGATGGGTGACCATTCTTAGCACCAAGACTCCTTCGCGCAAGTGAAACCGTCAATTCTGATGTACTGTACACCGTGCGTAATAAATACACCCAGTATTGTATGATTCATTTTCAATTGAATCAATCAATTTTTTCCAATTGAATATGAACCTTATCGTTTTGTATTAAAGTTGAAAATGAATCAAAGAAATTTGCCAGATTATGGTAGCTTGATGTACTGGCCGCTAAAAAAGAATTGACTGTGTAAAGCCGAGAGTAGTTTAAATGGGGCTTTATAACGAGTCCAGCCACAATATTTAACAACCGTAGTAACGCTGTATAACATACCCCAAAAAAAGGAAAACAACAACATTTATGAATGAAAAATAGAAAAACTATTAAAGTAGACAATTATTAGGTAAAATAAGTACGTAGGCCTTTCTGTTAAATAATCTGGTTCCCTGACATGACAGCTGACAAAA
Source organism: Acronicta alni (assembly GCA_964056405.1). NCBI lineage: Eukaryota > Metazoa > Arthropoda > Insecta > Lepidoptera > Noctuidae > Acronicta > Acronicta alni. Next base: position 4,355,802 of record OZ043927.1, on the reverse strand, counting down.
TGTTTGTGCTTTGATAACTAATTATATTTTTTACGGGGTATTTTGTAGCACGTTGTATAATATAGTACGGTTGGCAACCCTAACAGAATGCAACATAATAACATTAGGTAACATTCTTCAACTTTTGCGACTGCTTTTTACTCTTTGTTCAATGATCGGATCCATATCGCCAATCACATAAAGCGAGTTGCACAGCATATGTTCACGAACTAACATGTTATCGATAGTAACCACATGTTGACGCAGCTTTACCTAACATGGCAACATATATACTAACAACAAATAACTTTTTGCTATCGGATGTTGCCCACTAATACTTGGAAACGTTGCTCCACAAAAAGTAACTGCGGTGTGGATGCATCTTTAGGCGTTAAAGCGTAACAAGCAGATGGACAGACAGACTTACTTTCGCATAAATTATAATATTATTAGGGATAGTTATAAAGATTAAGTATAATTGACTACCATTTATTTGTAAATAGATGTAGAAAGTAAATGTCAGATGGTGTCAATATCATTTTGCGTCACCACGCCCCACTTAAACAGTAATAGTACCTGGTATGTTATTATCTATAGGTACCTATTGTTATATTCAATATGAAAAAAAAAAAGAAAAGGCCTTGCAGGAACAACGTTATAAATTGAAGGTATCAAAGGACATTGTCCTGCGTCCATATAAGTATCGTTCGTTCCGAAACCAAAAGCACAATCAAACAAACAATAGCGGAGTTTATTTTCTATCTTGAGAATAGTAGGTACAGAAACCAGCAGGTCAAGCTATCAAAACTGACAATTTTTCCCAATTGAAAATGAACCTTATCGTGTTGTGTTAAAGTTGAAAATCAAAGAAATTTTACAGATTGTGGTAGCTTCATGTGCTGCCCGCTATAGTATTACAAAAAAGTCTCAGACTTTTAGGTTATAATAGGTAATATCGTGTACCTATTTCATGATTTTTTTGAGTACTTTAGAGAATAAAGAGTGGAGTGTTATGTTAGAGTGGTTCTAAAGGTAGTTATAGGCCAATAGGTATCCGTATTCTAAACAACTCCAAACAGGTACCTACTTTTTTAGCATTTATGTGGGAATGAGACGAAACCATTTTAATAATACTTAAATAATATTGGTCATTTGACGGGATGAGCTTGACTTTTTCTGGAAGTATTGGCCCAAATTAGTCTTGAACCATGAGGAATGGAAGGAGAGTAGGGAGGCCTTTGCCCTGCAGTGGGACGATAACGGCTAAATAATAATAATAATAATAATTTGACGTTTGGCAAAGATGGCGGCGTTGGATGTATAATATTCGCTTCGAATACTTTTTTCTTCATTACGGCATGCAGCTAGTTCGTGTTGAACAGTTATACCTATGCAAATAGTAAAAAATAAATAATAAAATTATCGTGAGTGTCCGATGCTTTTAGCGAACAGGGTGAAAAATGTCAATGACATGTCCTTTATCATAAAGACAACATCAGAACTGTTGGATTAGGAAACGCCTTCAAAATTAATGTGCGTCCTTGTTGACTTTGTTTAGACAACTAGCCCTTTATCATGTCCGGAATTAAGTAACTTGTTTATTTAAATTAAAACGGTTATCTTTAAGTTCACCTCGGTTTATTATTTGTTTGTTACAAATCTTTGGTGTTCTCAACCAATTTTTACGGAACATGTACACAAATTCAATGTTCACGACGAATTTATAATGAAATAGTAGTTTTCGGAAGTGTTTCAAATTGACAAATATTTATTTCATGCCTCTCTCAATATTCTTTTTCTCGAAATAGTGTTATTTATTATAAAAAAATAACCGGATTTTCCTTTTAATATTTGAAATATCGCGCAAAAAAGGGACATCGACGGTTACGTGACATTTTGAGCTATGACGTCACATTTCAATAAATAAAATCGACGAAGCTTTAAGCTTAGGTAAGAGAATAACTTAGTCAAGCACCTAGTCAAGCTATCGAAACCTAAAAATTTTCAAAATTTAATATGAACAATTTTATTATTGTTTTGCATTAAAGTTGCAATTGGTCTGTACACAATTGCCTTAATTAAAAGATTGATTAGTTCAAACTTATTAGTGATTCTCAATTCTTTACTATTTAAATGTTTATTTTGTGGTCAAAATTCTACTTAGATAGGTAAGTAATAGAAAAAATCTTTAGTTGATTATTTTTTTTTTTTTTTTTGTTCTGTGTTTAATTTTTTACTTACGAGGTTAAAGAACAAAAATATGCAAGTGACCCTAGGTGAACAAAATGAATATAAGTGACCCTGAAATTCCTTCATAAAAACAATCTTTGATCTATAACAAAGATTGTTTTAAGAAGGAATTTCAGGTAGGACCTATTTACATACTATTAATGAAATCAAAAGACTTATTAGTATCATATCCAAGAATTTACTTATCTGTACTTAGCTATAAGTTTTCGTAGAATTAAATAATTAAAATATTGAGCTAGAGAAGGCATGTGTGCGGTTTTTAGTCGCTCGGAGTCCGACAAACTGCCACTTCCCCAGGTTGTTTGAATTTGGAAGCTATGAGGATTTTCCGTGCGATAAAAAAAAGATAAAGGCCTTAAACACACGAGCGGTCCTAGCAATCAGCTGCTGAATGCGGCTAGCTGACCAGTGTCGACGGCAAAGAGCCGTGTGTTTGAGGCCATAAGTACTTGCCGTTGACTTAGATAATTAAATATGGCAAGAAGCAAATTCTCACAGTACGATAAAAGGGATAAATTAAAAAATTGAGAATTTGTCGTTTCTTATCTCACACTTTATGCCATTATAAACTTACATTTTGTAGTTATTAAGCAAAGGAAATTCGACCGCGGGCAGGATTCAACCTGCGTCTACTGGTTAGGTACACCAGACGCTATGACCGCGGTCGAATTTTTACTTTGCTTAATAACTTTAAAATCTTAGCATGGAAAATGCCAAAAATATAAGTACAAAAATATGGTTACATTTTGTAGTTGAGTATGGAAGGCCAACTTTCAACTGCAAGTTTGTTTTTGAATCCGACGATAGTTGCCTTACTTTTTTTACTTAATTTATGTATGCATTCCAATAGGTTCTCGAGTTAATTATCTTTTTATAAGTATTGTGAAAGTAGCTTCAGTGGGGTCCACACATTAGAACTTTAGCAGGACGCCTGAGTTCAGCTGCTTATGCAGTTAGAAAAGTCGGACTACTTACAGATGTAGAAACTGCAAGACTAGTCTACTTTAGTTATTTTCATAGCATTATGTCTTACGGAATATTACTATGGGGCCGCGCTGCAGACATAGAATCTGTTTTTATATTGCAGAAAAGAGGTATTAGAGCTATTTATAAACTACGTAGTCGAGATTCACTCAGGGAAATCTTTAAAGAAATAAATATAATGACAGTGCCTTCTCAGTACATCTATGAGAATATTTTATATGTAAGAAAAAATTTACACTTGTACGTCAGAAAATGTGAACTGCATGATTATAATACTAGACATAAATCAAAATTAATGCAGCCACAATTTCGTCTAGCTAAAGTTCATACTTCTTTTAGAGGGTACTGCGTTAGATTTTATAATAAAATTCCCAACGCAATTTTAGAACTTACAGAAAACAAATTCAAAAATTTCACTAAGTCTACCCTGTGCAGGCAAGCTTACTATAAATTGGAAGATTATCTTCTAGATAAAAATGTTTGGCGGAATGCTGGTCCAGCTCCACAAGATGAACATCTTGTAATTCAATAATTTTACTGTACGTTATACAATTTAATAATCTTTGTTTGTAAAAATATGAATTGTAAAGTATGAGAGTCGTGCAGCCATTGATGTTGCATATGTTGATATGCATTATAATGCCTTAAAATTACATTGTGCCCTTCAGTTGCCTAGCGGTCTGAGCTTGTCATGCTCACTAAAATGTCCTGCTGATGGTGGCGTTGTGTGTCGGGTCGTTTTATTCCCTACAACATGGTTGAGTCGAACGACGCAGATACGCACGTCATACTCGTGAACGAGTGCCGTCTGTCGGGGCTGGTCAGCTCTTACTGTCAATGGCAACCTCTTTTTTTTTCTGTTTATTATGCTAGATTAATTTAATTGTACACATCAAACTGCATTGTTCTCATGAACTATTCAGATTTAGACTAATAACAAATACTGAACACTGTAATCATGTTTTTTTTTTGTTGAAAAGAGTGTCTATGGAGTTTCTTGCCGGTTCTTCTCCATAAGACCCACTTTTTGGAACCGTGCTACTAGTTTGACTTTTCAAAAGTGCTATTTTAATGGTCTAATTGAAATAAAAATATTTGACTTTGACTTTGTAGGGAGGAAAGAGATGGAAGGAGAGGGAGGGATCCTTGGTGCGCCAGTCTAACTCGCACTTGACCACTTTTTTATATTTATTAAAACGGGATAATTATGCATTATCAACATTTATTTAATATAATATAATTTACAATTAATCTGCATCACACAGCGTTCCCGCTGCAAACAGTAGGTAATTTTGTTATAAAAAAAAATATCCAAATAAAATGTTCATTCTAAATTCAAAAACTTTTTACAATATTAATTATTATCCAATTATTCTGTACAAACGCCAACAGGTCAAGCTATCCAAAACTGTCAAATTATCCCAATTGAATATGAACCTTATTGTTTTGCTTTAAAGTTGAAATTCAATCAAAGAAATTTGTCAGATTGTGGTAGCTTGATGCGCTGGCCTGTGTACAAAGGCCAGCACATCAATTTTAACTTGCACTGAGCATTCCTGCAGTTTTCTTCGGCAAATCCTATTTCTTCTACATAATTATGTTGATCCTTTAAGCAGTTTGCGGATGAGACCGTCGTGTCTGTGACGGTAGGTGAATGTCGCCTTTAATAGTTACTACTACTTGAATTAACTTTGTAATCGTGTCACAACAATGTCCCCTTTTTACCATTAAAATGCAATTTTACCATTACAAAATGATTTTCTATTAAAAAATATAATATTGGAAATTCTCAGTAGCAGCTCGGACTCTGGATTTATGGCAATTGGCTCGCCCCCTATTACATGGGCCCTAAACATACCGGCGAACTGTGGGTGTACAATTAGTACACCTCTGCCTAACCTTTCGGGGAATACAGGCGTGATGGTATGATGGTATGTAAATATAATATTGCCGACGCTAGTTAGTTCAATTCGGCAGCTGCCAGCAATAGGGGCATGGTTTTAAGACTTACGACGGCTCGAATTTAGTTAGAACTATCTACTAATGACTGATTATAACATTTTTTTTAAGGTGTACATAAACTTAACATATTAATCACTTTTGGGTACAACAATTCATAAGCATTCTCACCATATACATAATCAACATGGTTAAAGGCTGGGTCCTCGACCAGGTAACTAACTACTCCATTTGGAAGCTCAGCTTGCAATCTCCCGGCTCCTGCCGATGAAAATATTTGATCATTTTCACTCACAAACAGAGTTACGTTGCACGTAACATTCTTCAAATTGTAACTTGGTGCAGTTTCCGACCCATACACGTCAATGTTTTTGGATCCATAATTATATTGAGCAAATTTGTCGCTGATGCCGATTTGAACATAGTGGTCTAATTCTTTTCTGCTTACCCCTGCCGGGAAAAGACCCATCACTGTAGGTAAAAAATCTTGCTTTAAATTGTCTGGGTTGTATCCAGCTACTGCTCCTAGTGCGACCTTAACACACAAATCGTAGCCCACTGCACCTTGTAAACATAAAACTTCGATTACTTTTCGACTAAGCGATTCATATCCCAACAATTCTTGAATTCCGGTAGCTAGTAATAACTTGTTTAATATTGGCCACAAATGTACACCTACAGTTATCGCAACACCACCGTATGATAAATAACAAACAGGCGAGAAAGCTGCAAAATGACTGACTTTGCTATTGTATTCTGTTTTTATTGACAATAACGTGAATACTGTTGCAGTTCCTTGGGAGTGTCCTACCACATTCAATTTATCTTGCCCAGTTTCTCTCAATATATAGTCTATGACTGCTGGTAAATCAAAAATTCCCTTTTCATGGAAGCTGTACTGCCAAAAGTCTCCATCGGTGTCAGGATCCTTAGTAGTATGGTTTCGCGAATATCGGTTACCTCTAAAATTCATCACCCAAACGTCGGAGCCGTTTTTTGCTAATAAGTTCACCAGGGAGTTATTTCCCCGAGCAATAAAAGCGTCGCCTGAATCTAATATACCATGTAAAAGCAAAACAATTGAACAATTTCCCGGTACATGAAATATCTCCAAAATGTATCCGTCTTCAGTGGTCACCTTGTGTGCTTCTACAGTTAAGTTTTGCTTCTGCGCAAGAGAAACAAAATCGAGGGTATATTCTGATTTATTCACACTCAGCGAATTCACAATGTCGGTGAGGTTAACATTTGTGAGATTCTGAATTAAACTTTTCAAATTGAGTACGTCGTCTGATAGGTCCACATTTAGGAATTTAAAGACTTCAGTCAGATTTGTTTCATTATGACTTGAAAATATATTTTTTAAATTTAGGAGTCCATCATCTGTCGTAGTTACATTTATTGAATCAAGGATTTTCGTTAAGTCCACAGTCAAGTTCAATTTCTCGATCACGCTACTTAAATTGAAGTTTCCATTTTTTGTTATACCTAACAAATTGAGAACATTACTTAGACTCGAATTGCTTGTCACGTTAACAAATGAGCTAATACTTGATAAGACTTTCGAAGTTTCGTCGCTAAAAAAATCTGAGAGTATAGAACACGGGCTACCCCGAATCACCAAAATAATTACGAGCACCCTTGTGAGCGTATTCATTGCTGACAATTTATTGCAACTTGTGGATTTTTGATATTCGCGAATATTTATACCTAGTGTTGAAATATTACAGTAAAATGAGCCAAGTTCTTGTTGATTTGAACATTTTAATTATTTTTTATAATTATCATCAGCCCGATGCTGTCCACTGCTGGACTAGGCCTCTTCATGCGTCTTCAATTCCGTTATGCTCTGGACTACCCAGCATTCTTGTCCATTTCTTCCCCGCCACCTTTACGTCGTTTATCGTCGCACTATAAACCGGGGTCGACCGACACTTCTACGACCGGCCCTCGGTTGCAATCCGAGGATATTGCTCCACCTTCACCTTTGCTTGTTAAAAACATGAATTATTTTAATTTTATGAACTAGGTAGGTATATTTAGGTTAGCAGTATTGTAAAAGTAGTCTCAACTCGTAAACTGAATATAACATAGTACTAGTAGCAGTAGGTATTTTAATAGGTAAACTTATAAATCTAACTATACTCCCTGTTACCCGCGTTTATTTAAATTTTATCTATTAAATTTATAGAAATAAAACTACTTTTTACGGATTTAATCGCGTATATTGATATATGGTCACGGGTAAACTGAGCTGACCAGTCTACCCGTGACCATGGACGCTGTAAAGGGTCCGAAACGTCGGGATTAATAATATCAATATACGCGATAAAATCCATAAAAATTTGTTTTATTTCAATGTAGTACTTATAATATTCGTGTAAATGTCAGAAATCAATATATTAAAATTTAATATGTTATTTTTTTTCTATAAGTTCTTAAATTTTTTTTATCCCAGAATGCTCTATTCTGGATTGAGTAATAAGCTGTGGCCTAGGTTGGGGTCGGCAAATTTCATAGGTCGTTGACTCGCTTCGGTGGGAACATAAGGGAAGGAAGAAGTTGCCTAATACTTGAAAAGTATAAATCGAGTCCGCCAAATTAGGAACTTAGCTATAACACTACCATGCTTCTCATTTAATTTATCTGTTTTAACAGCTGGTATTTCAGTTTTTAAAGACGTTATTATTCAATTAAACATAAATTTGTCATGGGTAATTTTGATACTAACTGTGAAATTAATTCGGAAAATAAAGGAGATTACTCAAAATCCATTGGAATGTATAACTTCATAATACGTAGGTACAGTTCATCATCAACCCATATACTGTCCCACTGCTGGGCACGGGTCTCCTCTCTTATTGAGTGCGATTAGGCTAAAGTCCACCACGCTGGCCTAGTGCGGTTTGGCAGACTTTACAAACCGTCGAGAAAAATCTTTAAGGTATGCAGGTTTCCCCACGATGTTTTCCTTCACCGCTTAAGCGAGTTATAATTATAATACGCATAAATATTATTTCGAACAGTCAGTGCGTGCCTTGGACCGAACTCGAGACCGCTAGCTCTCTGTTTTTTTCATTAAGTAATACTACGGCTACGGCTGCCGCTTACGATCAAACGGCCCGTATGATATTATTTTGTCATCATAAAACAAGAAAAAAACAAAAGGCAATATTTGATGTAAAGGGGTCAGCACATCTAGCTACCCCAATATGTCAAATTTCTTCGATAGATTTTCGACTTTAATATAAAAAATAAGGTTCATTTTCAAATGAGAAAATTTGACAGTTTTTGATAGCTTGACCTGCTGGCGTCTGTACCTATATAATCAATATTTAAAATATTGGTCATTAAAATTGATTTTTTGGACATCTGGAAATATGTAGTCCCTATTGGACCAATTGCCACAAAGAAGATAAGAAGTGTTTTTTTGCACGTGATCAAAATAGGAACTTGCGTTGAAATTTAACATCGTAGTGGATATCCTGTGAAGTGTTTGATATTTTGTCAAGTGTAATGGTAACTACTGTACCTACGCCTCCTGTCAATTTCATTAAAGTGCCAAATTATCTATGTAGCATTTTAAATAAAGTTGGCTATAGTGGCAGTCGCTTCGTCGTGAAATACTGATATTCAGCCGCATCTGGTCAGACTGGAAGCCGACCTCAACATAGTTGGGAAAAGGCTCGGCGGATTCATCATCAACCGATATATTGTCCCACTGCTGGGCACGGGTCTCCTCTCACAGAATGAGAGGGATTACTTAGGCTATAGTCCACCTTTTTACCGTGGGAGAGCCATGCTTCGGCACGAATGGGCCGGCTCGACCGGACTTGATACTACGGCCTCACAGAAAACCGGCGTGAAATAACGTTTTCGTTGTGTTTCGTCGAGTGAGTGAGGATACCGGACGCCCAAACCCCTTAAAAGGGCGGCAACGCACCTGAAACTCCTCTGGTGTTGCGGGTGTCCATGGGCGGCGGTAATCGCTTACCATCAGGTGATCCGTCTGCTCGTTTGCCCACCCTATCACATAAAAAAAAAAAAAACCTTGCTGGCCTAGTGCAGGTTGTCAGACTTCACACGCCGTCGAGAAAATCTCTAAGACTTCCTCACGATGTTTTCATTCACCGTTTAAGCGAGTGATAATTAATCATTAATACGCACATGATTTCGAAAATTTAGAGGTGCGTGCCTTGGATTAGAACTCGAGACTTTCGACTTGGCAGTCCAATGGTCAATGCTATGATGCTCAAACTCTAATTTATTGTATTTACTTTTACAGCGCTCTCGTGTGGGGTTCTTCCGTGAAACATCAGCCGCAAAAAGTTGGTATCGAACACATACTCTCTGATGAAGACGTGGTTCAGATCGTCAAGAAAGTGTAAAGTACATCATATGGTGTGTCAAGTAATAATTATATCTATAAAGTGAATATTTTTGCGAAACAAGAGTGAAAAATATCCGTTAATTATTCTGAATATCTGAAGAATAATATAATATTTATTCAGCATGTAAATAATTTTCAAGAGTATGGCGTGACACATAAGACATTATTATGTAAATTTTTTAATTAAATATTTCAATGCTTTTGTTTCCGTGTCTCATCATACTGTAAAATATAAATTTCAGTACTAAAAATACCGCCCGACCCGCATAATGTATAGTCGATGAAACACTTGTGCCAATAATTATATAAGTCAATGGTATGTGGAAAGTGACAAAGTCATCAAAATAATTTATTCAAGATATACTATATATGTATATAAATATATATATATATTATACTAGCTGCCCCCGCAAACGTTGTTTTGCCATAAAAAAAAAAATTTAGGGGTATGAAAAATAGATGTTGGCCTATTCTCAGACCTCCCCGATAAGCACAAAAAATTTCATCAAAATCGGTCAAGCCGTTTCGGAGGAGTATGGCAACGAAAACTGTGACACGAGAATTTTATATATTAGATATACTAGGTAGCAAAGATTTAAATCGTTAGATTTGCTTTCACCGTACTTATACCGCTCGAAAACGTGTCCATATAAAGATGAGTGAATGCAGACAGAGAACGACTGTGCAATAATCAGTATGAGTGAACGAGACGATAACAGATTCGATACTTCCGATGTCAAACAAACAACCAGTTTACTTACGAAAACGTGTCCATTATTTGATGCGGTAGGGCATCTAGTGATTTAAATCTTTGTTAGGTAATACTTTTTGAACGTCATTTTTACATTTAACACAGCTCCCAAAACGCAGTGAAAGTGAATATCGCCAGGTTGAAACCAGTATCGTCATTATTTACAGCTTGTACCTACTTTCTACCCATCTGGGCATAAGCCATTTATACGAACAAACTCAAGAAAGGAGCATATTAAATGATGCTAGTGCTCATGATAATCCAAATCCAATGCATAATAACAATAAAAGTCAATTATTGTTTTCCGGAACTAGGTGTTCAGCTTTTATTATTTCCGGAACTAGGTGTTCAGCTTTTATTATTTCCGCACCTCGTTGCAACTCGAAAGACTTATTTATTAAGTACGTACGGACTCCAGCAAGTCAAGCTATCCAAAACTGTCAAAGTTACCAATTGAATATGTACCTTAATAATTGTCGATCAAAAAATGTTGACAAATGGGGGTAGCTTGATGTGATGTCCTCTGTACAAGCTGTTCCCCTAAGCTTTACTCGCATCGATAAGGCATGTCTAATCTATCTCTATAGTTCTGTACGAAATTTCATCAAAATTGATCCGGCGGTTTACGAGTGAAAGCATAACAGATAAACAGAGTTACTTGCGCATTTATAATATTACTAGCTGAACCCGCAAACGTTGTTTTGCCATAAAAAAAATATTTAGTGGTATGAAAAATAGATGTTGGCCTATTCTCAGACCTCCCCGATAAGCACAAAAAATTTCATCAAAATCGGTCAAGCCGTTTCGGAGGAGTATGGCAACGAAAACTGTGACACGATAATTTTATATATTAGAAGTATCATGTAATGTACTTATCCAACCAAACTTGTTCACTTTATTGGAATTAACGACATTTAATTTAATAACAGATATGACATTTTTTTGGCCACAATGTTCTGACTTAGGTCGGAAAAGTTTGTCGCACTATATACCTGATCACAAACATTACGTATTTTCTTTATTGGCTGACCAGAACCAACTTCAACCATACTTTATTACTCTTCAGATACTCAAAATAATTTTGTTATTGTTGCAAAAGAAAATTCTTTAAAAGAATTAATAGGTAGGTGCGTTTGTATTGATTTTTTTTCTTTTGCATTTACATACTTATAATAAGCTAACAATTTGCGCACTTAAAGATGAAATAACTATCATAAAAAAAATATAACTTTTTATAAAAAAAAAACTTTCTTAACATACGAGGCGTCCCACATTACCTAAGTCGAAGATTGAGAAGTGGTTAATGCTCTTGACTTGTTTATATAAGGAAGGGTAACAAATAGTGCTCGTGCAATTAGTTAAAAAAAAAATGAAATTATTATTACAATCGTTAAGAAAATACTAATAATCAACCCCAAATTACCTAGCAATTAGTAGAATAAAATAAAAAAAAAGTATTAAGAAAAAGTCAATGTTTAAATTGTTCATAAAATGGCAAGTCCGACCAATCTAGATTTATGGCAATATTTTTGTTCATTAAATAGGGATGTTAACTTGTGTGTACAGAATGCTCATTATAAATATATAAAAATCGAATGTTGTATTATTCCAATTCCCACAATCCAAATACTTGCGAATGTGTCGGTAGTTTAACTGAGGGGCTGTTTCCAAGACAACGAGTTTACATTTATTTAGTCACGCAGGTTTCCTCACGATGTTTTCTTCATTACCTCCAACAGCTCCATTTCATACATTATCTATAGAAAAATCAATTAATTTCTGACATTTACGTGAATATTATATATTGAAATAAAACTACTTTTTACGGATGGAAGTGTGCCGCTCTGAAATAAACTCAGTTCAGACTACGCTACAGAATACATTTTATATGAAAACGTTCACGCAACGTTACCTTTATGTTATAAAAAGTATTGGCTTGTTAATGTACAGACGCCCGCAGATCAACCTATCCAAAACTGTCAAATTTTCTCAGTTGAAAATGAACCTTAGTACTTTGTATTAAAGTTCAAAATCTATCAAAAAAAATTGACAGATTGGAGTAGCTTGATGTGCATCATAATAGTTGAGTAATTTCAGAACTATGAAAACTAAATATCGTACGATCGAGAATCGTACCAGGGGTACGTAGGGGGCCCCCGTCCCGTCCGCGCGCTGTTACCTACCACATAATTTGTTATTTTTCTTAAAATATCTACAATGGCCAGCACATCAAGCTACCACGATCTGTCAAATTTCTTTGATTGATTTTCAACTTTAATACAAAACAATAAGGTTCTTAATCAATTGGGAAAATTTGTCAGTTTTGGATTGCTTACTTGTAAACGTATCTATTTAGGCCAGATTTTTGAGATTGCTTCGATACAAATTAAAGGCATGGATGGCTATCCACAACGGTGTGTTGGTACATAAACTTATGTATGGAAGTGAAAGTTGGGTATGGCACAAGAAATATGAAAATATAATAAATGCTGTAGAAATGCGTTCCCTGCGAAGTATGTGCGGTGTAACTCGAAATGACAAATTGAGAAATAGTGTGATAAGAGAACGTTGCGGCTTAAAAGACGATGTAGTGACGAGAATTGAGAAGAATATGATAAGATGGTTTGGGCATGTCGAGAGAATGGATGAAAGGCGACTAACAAAAAGGATTTATATGGCGAATGTCAGTGGAACCGCCGAGAGGGGACGCTCTAGAAAAACTTATACCGACCTTATTGGTGAGGTTCTTCAAAAAGGTCAGGTGCGTAGTACTCGCAACCGGCGTGTATGTATGACAAGATGTATGAATGTGGTCGAAGCGAAAGAAGTATGCAAGAATCGTAGCAAGTGGGGTTCTTTAGTTTCTGCCTACCCCTATGGGAAAAAGGCGTTAGTGTATGTATGTTTGTACAGAAGTAAATCGTTTGTATCCATTATACAAATCCAATTTGCATCCTTGAAAACTGTGCCACTGGATCAAAAAAGTTTGATGCACTGTACCAAAGCTATTTTTTATCTGTTAACTAGAAATTGTTTTTAATAACCATTTTGAAATATGAAATCAGCCAATATAAGAATCAAATTACCTACCCTACACAGTAAACGTGCTCGTATTTTATAACCTATCTGTAACAAAATACAACAACTGTTAAAATGGGGCGCCCAATTTATTGAAGATGTTGGTGTGCGTATTATTTAATACCTACCAGAAACAAGGTTACACATTAGGTTGACTAAATATTTTAAAATCCTAGTGTGGGGAAACGTTTAAAAAAGTAAACGTCAAAGTCAAACATCACATTATTTATGTCACAATTTCAAGACCAAGTTTCAATTTCAATTCAATCACAACACAACATAAACAAAACAAAGTCTAGAAGATTATTGTGTGTAAAATAATGTAATTGTGGCACTTGAATATTCAACAGTGATAAAACTGTAATATAATTAAAACTATTGAGGAAAAATGGCATCATTTGAAAGCTTATCTTCCAATCAAGTAAGTGTTAATTTACACAAAGTGCAAGCTTGATCACACCAAATTCATGTAAACTTATTAATCTCAAAATAATCATACATAGAAATGTAAATAAAAAACAGCATAACCTTCAACGTATTTGCAAATAAAAATGTGACCAACGCCATCTATTATTAAAGTCATTTACTAAAAAGTTTACTGCCTCCTTTAATTTTGTTTTAGTTTTCAAAGTTATCATAGATGGCGTACATTTTTTTTTATTTTAGAAAATTCGTGCTGCCCTGTACCGTGATGTCCGAGCTGTTGGCACAGAAGCTTGCCATTTCCTCGGCTTGGAAATAACAAAGCCTGCTATGGAAATCGTAGCAGAATTAGTTTACAAAAAACTTACCGTTTACGGAACAGATTTGGAAGCTTTTGCAAAGTTAGTAGGTACCTACCATAATATATTATGCATAGAACCCGAAATGTAACTATAAAATATACTTACCTATATACTATTACGCCTTTTTTGTGATGTGGAAACTCCTCATCTGGGGAGGTAGAAATGTATGTCAAACTCGTAGGCACAGATAAAAACCGCATTTGCCTTCACTCGTCTATATCCGTGTGTTTTTAACTTTTTATTTTAGTCGGTTGGACTCCGATATAACCCTCCGCCTTTACTTCTAGGAGAGACGGAGGACATCCGTGAGCATTTTTACACGAAAAAAGGCGGAGTTTAAGTAGGTCTATTTAACATTTTTCGTATGTACAGAGGCCAGCATATCAAGCTACCACAATCTGTCAAATTTCTTTGATTGATTTTTAACTTTAATACAAAGTATTAAGGTTCATATTCAATTGGGAAAATTTGACAGGGTAGCTTGACCTGCTGGCGACTATACCTACCTATGTGCCATTTTTAGTGTTAACATAATAAGACGACGTCTGTGGTCTAGTGGATCAAGTGTCGGACTGCTGATCACGGGTTCGATTCCCACAAGGCACAAATATTTCTTTGATACCTACTGTAATTTGTATCGTAATCGAACTCTAATTACTTATTACCTATTTTCGTTTGACAGACATGCGAAACGAGCCACAATTAATTCTGATGATGTCAAACTGTTAGTGCGAAGATGTCCATCTCTGGTAAGTAAAATTTTACTTTTATAAGGTTTTATTTTCTCATCACAAATAACTTAATATTTATTTTCTCATCACAAATAACTTAATGCTAGGTTAAATAATGATCTACAAAAAGTTCGGAGTCGGAGTTCGGTATAACCGGTCTTTGTGGAAGTCTGTGGGGGAGGCCTTTCTTCAGCACTGGACTTCCTGTGGCTGATATGATGCTGATGATGAACAAATCAACTTTGTAAGAGACTGCTTGAAGTAGGTTTTAAAGAAACCTGTATTATAGTTACTAAGAACTTTACTTACTAAGAACATAGACTATGTTCTTAAAATTTATTGAATTACCAGAATGTGTGAGTGGCCAGTGTGTTTGATGGTGTGTATGGCTGAAAAAGTCATTAAATGATCCATTTCAGCATACCTAATGAAGAAACAGTGATAGCCTAGCGACATGACCATTGGACTGCCAAGTCAAAGGGTCCTATCTAAGACCTTGGGAGGAGTTCCTATCTAGGAGTTCGAATCTCTGACTTTTCGAAATCATGTGCATATTAATTAAACGCTTAAACGGTGAAGGAAAACATCATGAGGTTACCTGTATAACTTGGCATGTGAAGTCTGCCAACCCACATTAGACCAGCGTGGTGGACTATAATAGCCTATTCCTTCTCATTCTGAGAGGAGACCCGTGCCAAACAGTGTGACAGTATATGGGTTGATGATGAATGAAAAATTGCTTTCCGATAAGATACCTAATATGTAACAACGAACTTTCTTCCATTCTAACTAGGTAGGTACGCGTTTATCAAAATAACCAAGGAGTCGATCGACAAGTACTGACTCCATATCTCAATACTCAATACATTTATTGCACTCCATAAGTTAAATAGATGTTACAACAATAATATAGAAACATGTGTGGGCCTTGTCAGGCACGGCAAATGTAGGAGAGAGGAGGAACTTTATGACTATTTTTTAACTTTTTAATTTAAGAGCTTTATATTATTTATTTATTTATATATTATTATGAGTAAGTATATCATATATTATTTCATATTTAAATTATTATGATTAATGTTACAATCACAAGTGTATTTATTAGAGTTAAATAATGGATTTAATTACGTATGGTATTAATATCAATGTATTTGTAAATATTATTATTATTATTTATTTTATTTGGATACTAACAGTAGTATAATTGTAGGATGTTAATGTTTTAATTAGTAATTTTAGTTTTCTATTAGTATCTCTCCTCTGAGCCAAATTCTTAATACCGGGATATACGGTTTTCCCAATCCCATTAAGAACTATACGGACATTGATTAGTGTTGAATAAAGAAGCCTGAATATATGGGTTATCTGATAAAACTGAGCTATTGAAATGGCAACTTCCGCACTGAGGACTAAGCTCTATGCCGTGGCGAACTTTAAAAACATAAGAGTTACCGGACACAAGTACCCGCGCAACGATACGTGACGAGGTAACATGCTGTCCGGAAAATATAAGGAGTATTTTATAATCGCGTCCTATTTTTTGTGCGAGTAAGAAATCTTCAAAACGCTGCCAGCCTGTTGGGGGGCAGGCCGGGGTATTTGGGTTTTTTACCGTGTCCTCTTCCTACCTAAAAACTTCAAATATCGAACTCCAGACACTTCTTAAAGTTAGTATAGTAGTTACATTCGCATATTTTCTGCTGTTGGAGTAAACGAGTTCTCGAGTGGCGACCGCGGCTAGGTAAGCGTAGTGTAGGACGCCCGCCGGCCAGGTGGAGTGACGACTTGCGGAAGGCAGCTGGCAGTGACTGGATGAGGAAAACCGAAGATCGAGCTTTGTGGCGTTCACTGGGAGAGGCCTACGTCCAGCAGTGGACGAATATGGGCTGATGATGATGATGATTTTCTGCTATGACGTCTGTAATTAAGAGACCATGATTTCGAGTTTATTTCGAAATGCAAACCGTCAGGCAATGGCGGCGGCATCTGGCTACATTGACTTTTAATTGTGTGGAATTATTTACAGAAATAAATATAAACTCCTCATTTAATTTTATTTATGAGTTATTTATCTCACATCATTCCATTTAAATTGGCTACGTTGTGTTAAATATAATAATTATCATTGCAGTGCATATAAATGAAACTAAATGCAAGCCTGTACAAGTCAAATTACCAGAGGATCGACACCTCATTATTAAAATTTTCAATGATATAAATCACTTTAAAAAAGTCACACACAAAACTCATGAATCGAATTCGTGTTATATTAACAACGATTTTAAATTTAAATTCGATGCTGAATCTTTAAATACATGTGTGATGGAGCTGTTTATTTATGCAATTGCTGTTTTCGCGTCGAAATGATATGCCTAATTGACTTCAAATTACAGCATACCGATTGACGAACTAATCGGGAGGACGTCACGATTTTGGGGCATTGTGCGGGGATTTGTGTTAGTACACTTGATTGGAGTAGGCTATGAGGAAGTTATGTGTTACTTGGTCGTTCTGAAACATTAACAACAAAAAGTTGTAAACAGTTTGGGATACCTAAGCTCAGCTTTCAAGAATAGTCGAAAAGATATTATGTGTTTTGATAAATCTTATGTAAGGTATGCAATTGGCCAAATATTCAAACGCAATTCAATTTTACATTAACGGCATCTTAAAATTAAGCAGCGTTGGAATATTTGGGAACTTAGTTATGTGTCAAAACGCAGCCTGGGTTGGTTGTTAACTGTCTGCATGCCAAACCCTTTGGTAGATAATTATTTATCTACCTATAACACAATCTATGTTGCAGATGTCGCTCGTTTATCCAACTCTTTTGTCAAAAATCTTTAGTGTAATTATAACTCATTTCTTACAATGCATATTAATCATGCTCCAAGTATTATCAATCTATTTCAGAAAAATCGTCTTAATGCTGTAGCACCAAGTCCTAAAGAAAAGCGAAGAAAGACCGTAGCAGGTAAAGCCCCAGAGACGCCGGCTACGAAACAGAAAGACCCAGAGTTTGCGACTTCGAAACAGAAAGAACCAGAGTTTGCGACTATAAGACAGAAAGAGCAAGAAATTGTGACTTTAAAACAACAGGAGCCAAAGAATGCCGATTCTAAACTTGAAGATAAAAAAGAAATAGGAAGAACTGAAATTGATGATATGCTCATCGATGAAGACATGATTGATTTAACCTTTGATTAAAAATATTTCGTCCCTCATGTAAAGTTTTTTTTTGTATCTACCTTGGCAACCCTGGCCACCACCTCATACGATTCAAATAAAGATATTACACTACATACGTTTTAACTAGGAGTTTTATCATTAAAATTATATCAACGGAATTCCTCCATGCCTTTGAAATGACTATAAAACTGTGGATTGCCTTAGGACAGTTTCCGTATGTTACGAGTCAACTTTCAACTCTTTTATTCATCATAAGCTAAGGCAATCAAGTTTATCTTTTGTCTGGATCTTAAAGATGCTTGACTAAGGTTTTTATAGAGCGCAAGCTCAGTCAGTTCTACTTATACAACAAACCAATCTGAGCAATCCATCATCATCATCATATTTTACTAATTATGGGATCAGAGGCTGACCCAATTTCCAGGGTAATCCTTATATTCTGCCAGACTGGTTGTCAGACTTTTTGGGCTTCTGACTATCACTTTCATAGATGTTTGTATGACAACTGGTACCGACGGCTTTACGAGCTCTCCGAGGCACGGAGGAGTCTCGATGTGTATGATTACCGATCCACAGACTCACCATGGCTAGTAGATCTGTACTTTAGATTGTTCTCTGGCTCGTGTGGGCCTTCAACCTGGACAATCCACATTGATTTTACTGTAGCTACCTCTTCCTCAATTTAAGAGTTCAGCTCTTGTCGGTGGAGCAATCGCCACTGTTCTCTATCTTCAGCTTTCCCTTTTAAGCTACCTACCAACTATAACAATTGACCCCCTATCATGGTGTTCGTAAGTGGCAGCGCAGTGACAACATTTATCTACGATTTATATTATAAGTTATAAAAAACTGAATTGTAATTATCATCAACCCATATATCTACTGATCCACCACTGGGTCTCCTCTCAGATTCAGATTGAGAGGGATTATGCTATAAGTCCACCACGCTGGCCTGGTGCGGCACATGCCGTCGAGAAAATTCTAAGGCATGCAGATTTCCTCACGATGTTTTCCTTCACCGTTTAAGCGAATGATAAATAATTATTAATACGCCCATGAATTCGAATAGACAGAGGTGCGTGCTCTAGATTCGAACTCGAGACCTTTTACGTGGCAGTCCAATGGTTATGTCACTAGGCTATCACTGCTGACTCGTAAAAGTGTCTAACATTTTAGTCACAAAAATAAATATTATTTATCAATCACTAGTTGAACTGTTGCTCGCTGTTTCACCCGAATCCCAAAGGGTTTTGAAACAAAAGGCCGTCCTCTAAGGTCTTATCTGTCTCTGTACGAAATTTCATCAAAATCGTTGCAGCGGTTCAGGCGTGAAAGCATAACAGACAGACATAGTTGCTTTCTAATTTACAAGTAGGGATTTATAGAAGAAAAAGAAGATTGTAATTGTCACCAGCATCATTCTGGTTAGACACTACTACTTAACCGTTTTTAAGTGCTGCACGTAACTAAAATAGACTGTATTAGATTAAATGACCATACACACCGATCTTATGGGGAATGAAATGAGCAAAGCAAAACACAGGTTGGTAGCGGGTCGCGACGCCGCGCTCACCAAAAAACTCGTTATAACGAAACACAATTACCGTGGCACAGGGAAATGTGTGGAGTAGATTTATAATCGGTGACGTCTGTATTCCCCAAAGGATTAGGTAGAGGTGTACTAAAGTACTCAGTTCACCGGTATATTTAGATCCTAAGTGATAGGGGGCGAGCCTATAGCCTCCGAGCTGCTACTGAGAATTTCATAATTATAAAAACCCAATAGCACTCCTTGAGCTGGGAAACGAACCATCCACCAATATCAAGTGTAGCACTGGACTAAATAATGAGGTATTGGGTTTTATTTGTGTGATAAATAGCTTGGTCCTTATCACTGAGTGATTAATTTAGTCATAACATAACATCACACCTGTATACCCTAATGGCAGAGGCAGATAACCTACACAGGCTTAACAGTGGTGAAACAGGTGAAGTGGGTAACAGATCTGGATTTCATCTCTGTTTGTACACGTTCACAGCTGTGAAATTCGATCCTACATATACGGCAGGTACCTAAATATTAAAAAAAAAACCAGTGTCAGTAATTAAAAGCTACCGAAAAACTACAAACTATTGTCGATCCCAAATCTTTCATCAGCTTATAATTTAACACGATTTAGTAAAAAAAAGGGCACAAAACAATTTTCTGGATCCCCGTAAACATCATCATGTTTATACCTACGTTTAAAAAAAGAAGCTACTGCTAAGCTCTTACCAATTAACAACTAGTTTCCTAAAGACTCCAGGACCTATTTTTCTATGTGTAGGAACATAGGTCTTGTAAGGTAACTTTATAATATAGGATTAAGGACTAATAGAAGTGACTATGTACGGCTTAAACAGAGACAGTACCTACAGGAATTACAGCTCAATCGGTTCCAACAAAATTAAAAACTAATACACCTGTAGAAAAATTAAACACACAATTCCACTCCATACTTTCTCCTGTCCACGGTAGTTAATTACTCCTATAACGACAGTTAGAGCATAATGAGATTTTTGCAATTCAACAGTAGCACATTACAGGGTGCTGTTTGTCAACCTACCCCCCTCCCACTGACCACCCCGGCCACAGGGGGAAGTTATTAGGCGGCTTTGTTAATGAATTTCATGTAGGGTAAACACATATATCAGGGCGATACCTACAGGTATAAATGAGTTATGCTGAGGCCGCATGTCTGATTGTTGGTGACACAAATGAGGTTTTTTTTTTCTAAAATAATACTGTATCACCTTCTAAAAGACCCTTATTCGGGCTTACATTAATTTGTAGAATATAACTGATTATTAATGTAACTAAGCCTTGAATTATCCATTAGCGAGCATACCTACCTAGAATGTTATAGATTCTCGTAATAATAATAATTAAGTAATAATTACACAACCGATCTGCACGGTTAAGCTGCGCTAGCCGCGGTCAATCTGTGGATAGGTGACCATTCTTTGTTTAGAATGGGTCTAATGTGTTCATTAGACCCATTCTTAACAAACCACAGATTGACCGCGAACCGTGATTGACCCACAGAACATAGAAAGAGAACATAAAGTCGTTGGTCCCGGTTTTCTAACGAACACCTATGACAATCCTCAGAAACCCAAAAAGCCTGACAACCAGTTTATCCTAAGGATAGCAGTATTGCCTAGAAATTGGCAGTCGGTTCGTGTAAAATACTGATATTCAGCCGCATCTGGTTAGACTGGAAGCCGACCACAACATAGTTGAGAAAAGGTTTCGAGGATGATTATAAATCATATTAGATCATCAGTAATTTTCTAATATATGAATCATACATGATTCCTCGTAAGATGACTTTTTGACTAAAAACTTTTTAGAAGAAGATACCAACATAAACTATGACAGTGAGAATCCTGTCACGAAATACATCCAAGTTGATCTCTTTAGCAAAACTCACTTGTCAAAGATTCAAAATGCAGTCAACCTGCACTCGAACCACTTCAATCACGTACAAAAATGGCAGGTACCATAGATTTCACCATCAATTAAGGATCTCTAATTATCGGAGGAGTCCTCACAGACAGGAACGATGAATATGCACGAGGTTGCTCCCCACAAAGCACACTTAGGCTAATGTTAACAGCTACTTTCTGAATATATTTGTTATAGTTCGAAATGCACCCAGGTTTTTCTTACGACGAAGTCACTGGTGATTTTCATTCAATAGTTGATAAGTTTTTCGCTTTAAAGGTTGATAGGTTGATAGATTTGCACTGTTAAGCTACGCTAGCCTCGGTTAATCTGATTTGGCGCTTCATTAGAAGTAATGTAGCCACAGAAATTACAGGGCATAATTATGAGGCTTAAATACATTCTGAAGGGTTATAATGAGAGAATAACAAAATACATAGTTGCCCACACAGAACATAGAAAGAGGTCTTTCTATGTTCTGTGGTTGCACAGATATTAAATTGGGTAAATCTCCATAATGCAAACCCACAAAAGTAAATTTAAACTACAACAGTATTTTTTTAGGCACTTACGCTCAGATTTCTATTTATAATTTTAAGTACGTATAACCCTACTTCTAAGTCCAAAACCGATTTATTTCCATCTCAACAGTATCATTAACCAATAAAAAATGGTCCCACATCATCGAACAAAAAAGTCATTCTAATTAATTCCCAATAATCTCAAACGCTCGCATTGAACAAGCAAAAAGCGAATCGTCCACATCCATCACACAAAGCGGGTGAGAGTACAGAGCAGTAGGGTACCTGCGGCCGCCTACCTAGTAGTAGCTAGGAGATAGGCCTCCGGTGCTCATTAAAATATGTAAATGCCCGCCGAGACATTACGCAGATAGGTGCTTCTGACTTATTGACTGGACCGCGTTATGTTGTTTCTGGAATTGTACAAATATGATGGTGTAAGGTACCGCTTGAAATAGGCGTCAAGCCTGAGCCTAACCTTTAGAACGTAAATAATAAGGAAGAAATGTTTATATGGATGGATATTATGGAGACTGGGCAAAGAAAATAATTATGCTTGATCACCAGACCTGACTCCAGAGGAGTAATTCTGATACATTTAAAAATGGTCTAAAATAATTCCGATCTAGTCTCTGTCTCACAGTCTCAAAGTTAAAAGGTATTATTCTACCAAGCATCAAACGCAATTAAGTTAGATTTTAAGATCGAAAATTGAACCAAAAGTGACTTAGGTATGACGTGTATGACGCTGAACCAGGACCAACATTTTATTATGAACCTATTTAAGTACCAGTATTACACTTCACTGATTAAAGAGTGAGGATTTTCCGCAGCCCAAAATAAAACTTTCTTGATTTGCTAAGCAATACCTTTACAATAATTTCATATTTAGAACCCATAGCAGCTTCGTAGCAATTTTTGAATCATATTATTATGATTCAGTTAAAATGGCCTGCTTAGCCTTTCATAAAATATTATCCTAAATAAATCCTCCTTAATACATTCGGTGTACATCTTGCATTTACCCGTCCATTTCGAGTAGAGAACGCATTACTCGTTTGCAGGGCACCTACCGCGCGCAACTATTTAGTATCATTACAAATGTCGCTCGCCGCGTCCGTGTGTCCGTCCGTCTGTCTGTGTGCGCTTGAGAGCTACCGTTCCTTATTAATAAGGAGTATTGGATGGTTAGCGTGCATGGAGACGGCTTTGAGACATTGATTTGCAGATTTAGCTGGTGTTAATCCACTTGATGTTAGGATCTTTGGTGTCCGCGGTACGTTGGTTTTAGCCGGTTTTTAACCCAATATGGAGGCACTCCGAAGCGACCCGAATGGTGGAAGTCAATGAGGATTTCTACTCGCAGAAAAAGGAAGATTATTTCGGTCTACCACCAGATTCTAGATTATATTCCTTCAAGTATAGCATGGTTGCCTGACGTAAATGATTTCTGCACTAATGACGAGATCAGAGATAGAAATTGAGCAATCCTGGCGCTTCCCCAAAGATCTTATAATTATTAAAAAAAATCTAGCAATGATTTTGTCTAAAGTTTAAAAGATTAGTGTTTAGATTTTGCTGCTAATCAAATATTGGGTTCCAGTTTGAAGGGTAATCTGGTCAGTGAAATTACTGGGTTTATGGAGACAACAAAACAGAACTGATGTATTGAGATGATCCCGCGCAAGTGATACCTCTGGTGTTGATGGTTTCAATGCGGTGTAGCATTAGACGGCTGATATGTTTGTTTCTTTACTTAGTACAATAAAAAAAGCTTGATTTTACTTAATTTTCTGCATATTCACAATACCTACACGTAACATCTAACTGAGAAATTATAATATATCAATTAAATAGAGACTTGTGTCTGTGATAGGTTGATAATTATCTATGAATAACTTTTAAGATTCTATACTGTCTTTGACCTTTCCTTCACCAATAGTCTGTCAAAATTAAGGCGGGAAATTCTGTTCATATTAGGAACGGAGCACATTCAAAGTGCTCTCGTTCGTGTCAAATTGTGTTTTGAGAAAGCGTTCTCCTTACAACGGGTTATCCGTTCGTTACCAAGTCGCTGAGGTAAGCAAGAGTGTTGTTTTGTTCCGTCCTCCGTCCCCGTCATTACGTAGTACCTTTCAGCTCATTACGGGAACAGATCACTCGCTTAATTTGTGCATTTCCGATCTACAGATATTCAAATTTCAACCCTAATGACGCACGGGAAATGTTAATAAAATGTTAATGCCACGAAAGCGGTTGTCTCTCTCGCAATAAGTGACAGATTTGCTTGACAGCCTCAGCCTCGTTTGTTGCTATGTATGAATAAGTCACGATTTTGTTTTTTTGTTGGAACTAGATAGGTATATTTTAAATGATTGCTTTTAGAACCGGAGTTGTGGCATTTGGAGTATTTTAATGAGTTATTATATTTAGAATGGTTGCTCAGTTTATTTCATAAATAATTTTAGCAGTTATTTGTAGAATTCACTTGAAACGAAATCTCTATAATACTTATTAACGTATTTATGGAACAATAAGCAGACAATAGAAAAACAGTTGTTAGGTACGACCTTACGGAGTGTTACCGTTCTTTAATGAATTAAGTAGGCAGGTAATAAGTAATTATTGAGGTATTAGTGAGACCTGTGAAACCAAAAAGGTCGCTATTGATGAGTCATAATCATCCTCCGAAACTTTTCCCACTGTGGAACTGTGGAAGCCGACTCCAAGGCTTGGAATCCTTGAAGAAAGCTAAGTTAGTATCTAAACAATGCAATATGGTCCATGGTCCATATGACTAGAAATTCCACTAGATAAGTACCTACATTACCTTGCGTAAGTTATAAGGCAGCAGAGAAATGGTCGTGGTAAGTGACTGTTTAGTTGCGTATTATTGCAATCTATAAATTCAACAGCACATTGCTGATGTCTCCTAGTACAGTCAACAAAAGATAGCAAACGAAATATGCATTTTTATACAGATTTCGACATAATAATTACGCGCCAAAGGGTTAGGTATGTAGCTATTTACAATACCTACGTTTTGACACATAATTATACCGTGATACATTATTACGCTATCCTTATCAAAACACAGATTATTAACCAGCTGCCTGTATACCTAACTCTTTTGTTGACCGTACCTATGGTACTAGTAGGTAGGCTCACGTTGCGTTGTCTTGTCTATCTATTCCATTATATTGAAGAGAGGTAGGGCATAGTTGGTGTAATTCCACTCAAATTGGAGCTGCCCGACTGGGGAAGTACCTCCATACAGAGAATCGAAGTGAAATAACACTGCTTTGAGCTGTGTTGTATTTTTTACGGTGAGTAAGAGTTTGCAAGTGCTCCTCGAGGAAACGTGTCGGCAGTGGGGAGACTTTGACCCTTATACTGCCAACCCAACTACAGACTCCTCTTTCGTTTTACAGGGTCTGTAACGCGCAAATGATATCTCTAGTATTGCGAGCGTCTATAGGCTACGGTAACCGCTTACCATCAGGTGGGCCGTATACTTGTTTGCCACCTTAGTGGTATAAAGAAAAACTATGTCTAGTCTATTCTTCATTTACTCATAATACTGTGTCACTGCTGGGCACGGGTCTCCTCTCAGAATGAGAGGTAGCCAAAGGTACCACGGTGGCCCAATGCGAGTTGGCAGACTTCACAGGCCGTTGAGAAAATATCTCAGACGTGCAAGTTCCCTAACAATGTTTTCATTCAGCGTTTAAGCGAGTAATAATTAATTATTATTAACAAACCTGCTTACTAATTACCTAGAAGTGTAACATTCCATTTGACCATGCCAACGTCTATGATCTAGTGGTATGATTCGAACTGCTGAACATAAGGTCGCGGGCTAGATTAAATAAATATATAAATATTCTTGGTCAATTTTACAGTTCCAAACTAAGCAGAGCTTGTACTTTGGGTACTAGACAATGGATACAAATAGGTACTTATAGACTTTTTTTAATACATACTTATAAAACATAAGACAAACACAAACACTTATGATTATTTGAGTTATGTGGGAATCGAACCCGTCTAGTTCACAGACGTCAAAGATTCTCACAAGACATGTATTTATGTGATAAACATTGTGTTTGTTCATAAGTGGGTGTTACCTATATTATAAGAATGTTTTTTACATAAAGAAGTACCCATAGTATAAGTTCTGCTTTGTTTGGGACTACATAGGACTACATTAATTATTTATTTGTTCCAACATGTCAAAACACAACCCAAAACTACACAAATTCCAATATATTTCTGTTACGAATTAATTAGGCGATAGTTAGCGTAATGGATTCAAAGGTAAAGATAACTTTAATAAGCACCTATTTGAATAAGGCGTCCCACGCGTAATACCGGCCGGCTGCTAACCGATATTCGCCATTTGAATTATTCATTATAATCAGTGCACTTAAACAAGTCCCGTTTTATACAGAATTACTTGTAATTGTGTTTTCGTTTAATACGGGGAAAAATTGGGGCTCCTGTCTAAGCTAAAACTACACTGTTCAACCGATCTACAAGGTTAAGCTGCCCTAGACGCGGTGAGTTGTGGATGGGTGACCATTCTTAACCCATCAAGACCCCTTTGTGACTCCGAGAGCACATTAAGCTGTCGTTCCCGACCATACACATATGACAGGGTTCGGCAACCTTTGAGTCGGAGAAGTAAAAAAAATCATTTTACAAACTTTCTTTATACCAATTATAATAATTTAAATAAATACATA
Source organism: Acronicta alni (assembly GCA_964056405.1). NCBI lineage: Eukaryota > Metazoa > Arthropoda > Insecta > Lepidoptera > Noctuidae > Acronicta > Acronicta alni. Next base: position 4,328,953 of record OZ043927.1, on the reverse strand, counting down.
GGTATTATGTAGCTAGATGAGCACCAAACATTACCTATGTCTACTGAAATTAAGTAACTAAAAGTACAAAATTCAACTGGGCTGTGTATCAATACACATCTTTGTAGAATATCTATCTCCCAAGATATAGGCTTTAAACCTAGTTTGGAAGACAGCTGTTCCTAAATCTAATATGAATATATTATTATTATGACTTTTTCTGTGTACTATAAGTTTAGCTAAGTTAGTTTTCTTGTTGTTAATGGCTGTGTTAAATAAATAAATAATATAAAAAAAATACCACATTCACGGCGTTTTCATTGGCAGACCAAAGGTTTTTCGAGGTGTAGGTGGTGGGGCACAAAGAGGAGTAGAGTAGATGCGACGTGGTTTGAGAGCTAGTACCACATTGGCAGGCCGTCATTGTTTCGCTGTGTAGCCCCACCAAATTAAATTTCAATATTTAGATTCATGAAAGATTACTTAGGTACATACTGTAATATTTCCAGTATAAGCTGAACTAGCATTGCATAGGCTTTTTCTACAGTGAGAGATCAGCTGAAACTGGAATATATAGCTTGGTATTTAGCCGTTTGTACTGTAGTGGACCCACGGAATAGGAGAAGAGCCTATAGCCTTTTATGGAGGACAATTCCAATCCCAAGCCAATCAAACTCCGCGGAACTCAAAAGGATTTTTCTTTTATCTTTATTTCTTTTCACAAATTTTTTAGTGGCCAGCTATCTTTGCCTTCAGTTTACGCTCAAAACGAATGGTTTTTGATAGTAGGCTGTAGTGTTTTTTACCCCACTGCGCGACGTGTGTTTTTCTTACAGAGAAAACCATAAATTACGTATTCTGATAAAAGAGTTTTTATATCAATAACACTTACGTTAAACGAAATTACGAAACAAACTTACGTCTTTATTAGAAGGGTTAGGTAGCGGTGAACGGTGTGAGGCCAGCACATCAAGCTACCACAATCTGTCAAATTCTTCAATAGATTTTCAACTTTAATACAACACGATAAGGTTGATGGCAGAACTATAATGGGAAATATATAGTTCTGCCAATACCTACTTGGAAAAGGTTACATAGGGATACACGGACGAATATTAATTCAAAATATGCGAGTGTAATCAATCGGATTGCACTCAGCAGTGGGAGCCAACTGGCTCTGACATTTTTTGGTTTAAGCTTAATTATTTACAAAATAGTGAAAAAGTACGACCGACCTACGGTTTGGTGGAACAAGAGACGCGACAGTGTCGGTTCGATTTATGACGAAGTTTCTGGAGTTAATAGATTACAAAATTAGCAATAAGATAATACCAAAATACTTCGTCATGGGTCAAAAGGTGAGGTGTTATTTCCGTCGAGGTTTTTTTTTATATTGAATTAGTTTGCGTTTGACTACCTCAGCTAATGTTATGTGACGATGTGGTCGACGATGGAGCACGCTTCCCTAGAAGTATCCTATCCACTCGTGACTTGAAGACTCCCAGGTTATAGTTCTGTATGTAACCGGAAACAGAAGCCGGCAAAAAGTTGTGTTTTTGTTGGGTTTGTAGTTAGCAAATTCTCAGTCCGAAGAAAGAATTTCTTGACCTATTACATGGGATTTACAAATAAAATAACGACGATTTACAACGCCACATGCAAGTCTATCCAAATAAAAAATAACTACAACCATATATCAGGGATTATTAGTTCGAGCTAATAATGTCTGCTATATAACATTGCTGTATAACATTTTAAAAGTGGAACCATAGGTCGATTAAATACGCCGGTAACTCTCTTTGAAATGTGTAGGTACTAGAGAAAGCTATAAAAAAATTAATAACGCGAGTATCATCACGCTATCCAGCTAGTGTACCTACGTATAATAAATTACACCATAACAACAACACACTTCATAAACGCAAAAAATCCTTTTAAAAAAGGAACCCTCATTGACACCACATTCCCGCCGTATTTAAATATCGAGTGAAGCTACCTTTGTAAACATGATCTGCGCACAAATGAATGATAGTTATTTTATTTTTCAATTGTTCACTGCGGTTCGTCGAAGCTGGCTGTCCAAGAATTAATAACGGATGGTACCGGGTTCCAAACCGCGACAATCTGCGCTCTTTTTGAGTGTGCACACAATTTTTCATATTTCTTTTTTTTTTTCGATTTTTTCTATTCAGTGCCCGATAGTTTTTTGCGGTCGGTGACCATTGCCGCTTTTATGAATGCAATGGACTTTTTTAATAGACGTCTATGAGTTCGGTTATGGGATGATTATGAAACTGTTTTGTTTGAATTTTTTATTTCTTACGCATTACTTATAGGCTCGAGGCAGTACGCTGTTCAACGGATCGGCAAGGTGAAGCTGCATTAGTAGTAGTAAGTCTGTGGATGGGTGACCATTCAAACATCGAGACCCGTCCGTGCCTTGGAGAACACGTAAAGCTGTCGATCGCTGTTAAATGATTAAATGATATTTATTTCTGTAAATAGATCTTTTAAAGACACTTTTACAAGTCAATATTTTACATTTTTTTTTAAGCTAGACGGCTCCGGCATTTCGTAGCTGACGACCTTTGAGAAGAAACGCCGAAACAAACTCAGAGAATCATAGTCTATTTTAAAGTCCAGACATTGTATAGTAACAAATATGTGTCTTACAATGTATGGCAAAGTCTGAAATGGCCTTTTGAAGAAAGAACCATAGCGGCTTAGAGTAGACCAGTCCCAACTGACGGCACGCAGGCATCAGTCATTGTGTAGCTCAACCATAATTTAGGGAGCTCAACAACCCATCGCACGACGATACCAGATCAGAGGAACATTTGCGTAGGTCACATAAAAAAGGCTCAAAACCAGACTGTCATACAAACACCTGGGTATAACAATCGTTATTGGTAGTCTCCAAAAAGCCTGACAACCAGTCTATCCTAGGGATATCTGTACTAACCAAAAATTGGGATGCATGTCTGATGGTAGTCGCTTCGTGTGAAATACTGGTAGTCAGCCGCATTTGGTTAGACTGAAAGCCGACCTAAACATGGGAAAAGACTAGGAGGGTGATGTGATTTTTCTTTTTTCTTTGATATTTTCATTTGTTACACGTTATTTAGATAAGGTAAGCCACTTTTATAATTTAATACCTTACATTAAATATCACATCAGCAGTGATACTTAACCTAGTGTTATGGCCATTGGACGGGCAAGTCAAAGGCCTCGAGTATGAATCCAAGGCCTCTGAATTTTCGAAATCATGTACCTACGTATTATTAACGCTCGCTTAAAACGGTGAAGGACAACATCGTGGGGAAACCTGCATGCCTGATAGAATATTCTCGAAGGCGTATGATGGCTGCCAATTCTGTCATCTTGTAGCTCAACCATAATTTAGGTCATTTGTTAGAACTAGCTAAAACCTACGTGAAAATTAAACTTCAAAATATAACTACTTTAAGTATTTCGGCATAGGAAAGCGCAGCGTAGGACAGCCCCCAACTAGGTGGACGGACGACCTTGTGAGGGTCGCAGGGAGTCGGTGGATGCGGTCTGCGCAAGATCGATTTTTGTGGCGATCATTAGGGGAGGCCTATGTTCAGCAGTGGATGTGCGTGGCTGATAGATAGAAGTATTTCGGCTCTTCATCATCACTAGCTAGTTCGGCACATCTATACTCGGTTGTCGATCGTCCATTACACTTGGCCCTCGAGGAGGGTTCGACACCAGACGTTGGGATCGCGGATCATTCGAGAGCGATTCCCGTGATCCCACCACTATGCGGAAGGTGGTAGTGATGGTGGTTTTATATAGCCGTCCCGCGTTCCCGAGCGGCCCTTTTATGGCGCATTTCCCCACCCGAAAAAAAAAGGTACATCTATATATTGAAATAAAACTACTTTTTACGGATTTTATCGCGTATATTGATACCCTTCACAGCCTTAAAATCCGTAAAAAGTAGTTTTATTTCAATGTATATTATTCACGTAAATGTCATAAATCGGTACCTACATCTATACTTATATTATATAGTAATATTATAAAGTTGAAGAGTTTGTTCTCAGGCACTACGGGTTCGAATTTAAAAAATATTTTTGTGTTTCGTAGTCCATTTATCCCTTATTAAAGTCCACGCCGCATTTGTGTGTGTTCGGGTTAATCTCAGAAACTCCTGTACGTATTTTCATAGGAAGGTTATAGGTTCAACCACGTGGACGAGATTTTCGTGGTCGAGTTGATGAATAAGTCGTTATAATTTATGAACATACCCGTGCGAAGGAGCGGGTCGCCGATATCAGATAAAAGTAAAAAAATCTGAATACTTACGTATTAAACCATCATGTGGTTCAAAATATTATTTATTTATAATAATGACGAGCAAGTGATAATTAATTTATTCGACGTGGACACTGCGACGAGCTTACAACATCCACGGCACTAAAATGCTGCTGTATTCATATCAGGATATGGTAGCTAACATAATTTTATTTATTTAATTTTTTTAGAGAAGATCGGCTTGCGGTCAAATCCTCAGTCTCACCTGACGGTAAGAGACGACGAGCTCGAAGGTGGAACCCGCTTACCCAGAAAATGTCTGTTCACTCTCACCTTAAAGACACCAAGGTTGTGTGAGTCCGGGAATACGGACGCAGAGAGAGCATTCCTTTGCGGTGCGAACAAGAAACGCAGCATACCGCTTTGAGCATACTGGTGGAAATTCGACTACAGACCGATGAAGGAACGTCGAAGGATAATTTGAAGATATTTGTTTTATCAGCTAACAATAGCATACGGGCTACCTGATGGTAAGCGGCAGCCTATTGACACTAGCAACACCAGTAATATTACTAGCGCGTTGTCATCTTAAGACTTCAGTTGTTAAGTCTCATTTGACCAGTCAATTCACTGACTACATGACCGTTTAAACCTGATAAATGGAATATTTCGCAATGCAATGGTGGGAAAACACCAGCAGAGCTGATCACCTTAAATAAGATATTATATAAGTTGGTAGGTTTCCTCTGCTTTCTCCCACTTATAAAATGTTGATTAAGTTTTATTTCTACCACAAATAAAATATTACTTAAGTTTTCTTTTCTCACCATCAGTATACCTCTTTTTACACTACCTACATAATGTTTTTTTTTACTTTATCATCATCTAGAACTACTTCCACTAGCGTCAGAATCATAGACTGATCGGGCGCTATGGAGTTGACTAGGAGGGGTCTACACCCCTCCTAGTGAACTCCATAGCGCCCGATCTTCAGCGTCTTTCATTCAGTCGCTGCCTTCCACAAGTCGTCACTCCACTTTTTTACTTGTTGTAAATTAGCTATTTATTTTTTAATTTAGTTTCTAGTTTTATTAATTTGAGCAGGTAATTAATTATAAAAAGATTGTACGCTATGTTACGAAATCTACGTTAAGTACTGGATGCAAACCTTTTTTGTTGTTTATGGGGGGAAACCTTCAAAAGGCTATCGGTAATTAAAGCCACCCTGGTGGCCACCAGCAGCACATGGAGGGGGGCACTATGTCCTCTAATAATAAGTAGTAGTAATAGACGAGAACACCCCTGTGTAACACCTGTTTGGGCACATCCCTGGGGAGACTGTAAACGAGTCTCTCCTTGGATTTAGGTAACTACGTTATAGTGTTTTTTTTTACATAAAGGGTCTCCATGTGTTAAGAATGGTCACCCATCCGCAGATTGACCGCGGTTAGCGCAGCTTAGTCTTACAGATCGGTTGATAAGCGTATTTATAAATTGCCACGAGCCCCTCACGAGTCACAAAAAATGCCATATACAGCGTTATTCCCCGTCACAATCGGCCGCACATCTGATGTTCAATTTATTTTTGGCTTCCACCGGTATCTGCTTTGAGTCGATTAATACGTTTCCAGCTAATTTTTAATGGATACCCAATAGTTTTATAACAGCTTTTCCTACAGACAATTTGCGGTGACAGTATTGAAGGGAAATAAGTGAGTTTACACTTTCAACCTGTCAATTAGTGCATTTCGGTATCAATAATATAAAACGGGAGTTTTAAAAACGCAAGGACTTTCGTCCTGTGGCAATTGCTGGTGTTATTGTGTTTGTTGGTTTTTTTAAGTGACATGGCTAGGTTTTCCGTCTAGACACTGTAATTAGCAATGTCAAAGAATAAATTAGTTTTGTAGATACGTATTGTTGATATATCCCTCTTATACGCTTATCGCTCTTCGTCTTTTTGTATTTATACGAACCTTTAAGTATAGTTTCGATCATAAATATGGATCATCATCAACCCATATACTGTCCCACTGCTGGGCTCGGGTCTCCTCTTAGAATGAGAGGGGTTAGGCTATAATCCTTCACGCTGGCTTACTGCGGGTCTTGACTTCACAAACCGTCGAGAAAAATCTCTAAGTTATGCAGGTTGTTTCACCTCGTTGTTTTCCTTCACCGTTTAAGCAAGTGATAATTAGGTACTAATACCCACATGAATTCGAAATGAGAGGTGCGTGCCTTGGATTAAACTCACGACCTTCGACTTGGCAGCCATATCACTAGGCTATCACTGCGTAAATATGTACAGTCAGCAACGAAAGTCGCTGAACATAACAAAATTTTGAAAACATCACAGCTTCAAAACTTGTCCAGAGGTTTTTTCTATTAAGGTAACCTGAATATTTAATGGTCATCTATGCAATTATTTCGCATAACCTTCACAGGTCAGTAACTTCACACTTATTAAAAATCATATTGAAAATTGCAACATGTTCAGCGACTTTCGTTGCTGACTGTACATACTTATTACTTAAAATTCAAAAACGATTTTTTCCCGAAATGACAATTGCAACTTTAAGATAAGACTAATAAAATTATAGTATAGTTTTGAAAATACTATGTCCGTAACACCATACAATTTTAGTGGAATATATGTATAATAGCCTAATCACTCTCAAACTGAGAGGAAACCCGTACCCAGCAATGGGGCATATGGGTTGATGATGATAATGTTGATCAAATTCCAAAAAAACAAGATTTGTGTTTGTAATTAATGTAGCCATAGACACCCGACAATAATATAATAATAGCACACCGGATTAGCAAGCTACAAGTGGCAGTGGGCTGGCCATATCATGCAGAAGAACCGACAACCGCTGGGGTTGACTTGTTCTCGAGTGGAGACCGCGACTCGGCAAACGTAGTGTAGGACGCCCTCCGGCAAGATGGAGTGATGATTTGCGAAAGGCTGCTGGTAGAAGCTGGATGCGAGCTGCGAAAAGCCGAGGACAGGGTGAAATGGCGCACATTAGGGGAGGCATACGTCCAGCAGTAGACTATTATAGGCTGATGATGAAACGTAGCCATGATATACTTAGAAAAAAATAATTACAAATAATGTGGGTCTACATTTTATTTAAAAAAAAACAGATTTTTTTATTTCCGATATGGAGAGCGATATGGCTGCCCCAGGGTGGCAAATATTCTAGAAATTTCCCCATATAAAAAGCATTAAAACAGGCTATAATACATAATCTCCCTAACTAACGAAACTAACTTTGCCCATCTGTGTGTTACGTTTTCAGGCTTAAGCCGCTGAACCGATTTTCATGAAATTTTATACAGAGATAGATAAGACTTTGGAGAAGAACATTTGCCTCAAAAACTCTTCGGGATGCGTGCTACAACGCAGATAACAGCTAGTTATACCTATCATATTATTACGTCAAGGTCACAAGATCATTAAACATAATTAAATTACACGACGTAAACAATTAAGTATTTATTGGTACTCCTGAGTTCTATATAATGACTGGAAAAATAAATTAGTTAAGTAATTAACGTGTGTATATTACCTAGATAGTTAAAACAGCTTAAGTACTACACCAATAATAATATATAATGATGCTATTACCCTTATCGAGGTATGTAAAAGATTTAATTTTAATATTCTACTATGTTGAGCCGTGACTTTGCTTGTTTTTATTTTTATACCACTAACGTGGCGAACAAGCATACGGCCCACGTGTTGGTAAGCGGTTACCGTAGCCTATAGACGCTTTCAACACCACTTGCGCGTTGCCGACCCTGTAAAACGAAAGAGGAATAGTTGGGATGGCAGTATATGGGTCAAAGTTCCCCCACTGCGAACACAACGCAACTCGCGGAGCACTGGCAACCTTGCTCACCGTTAGGAATACAATACAGCTCAAGGCAGTGTTTTTTCACGTTTATCTTCTGAGAGGTGGAGGTACTTCCCCAGTCGGGCAGCTCCTATTTGAGTGGGGTTACTTCCACTACCTACCTTTTATCTTGATTTCTAAGCAAATACTTCTTATAATTATTCTTAATTTCTGCATTTATGTAAAATCATCACTGGATTACCCCGACTGTATTTGGCAGATATTTTCTGTAATAACATAAATATTCTCTTAATACAGAGAGAGAGAGAGATAATTAGATAATATTATGTAGTTAGAATTCACAATTAACATGTACACAAATTTTCTTAATTAAATTCGCCGTTTACATAATATGACAGGTTTGCATTGCTTTCTCAGTTAGTTTCTAGAAAGTATAAAGTTGCAAGTAAAAGCACAATATAGGGCTTCACGTACAAACTACATAAACTTTTAATTTAATTATAATATATTGGTAATATCCAGTAATGCAAACAAGGACCCGTTCACCAGCTACCATCGTAGGGTGACAATACCCCGAGAGTTACGGCGGACTTTTTACTGTAGTCATTATTCTGAAGGAATTATTTAATATTTTAAAATTACGCTCTTATCCCATTATATGGGACCTAAACATATCAGCGAACTGTATATGTACATTAATGTCATCTCTGCCTAATCCTTCAAAGAGTACAGGTGTTATGGTTTGATAATATTTATGTGAATTAGGTCAAATGATTTACTTATTTGAATTTTTAAAAGAAAAAAATATTTGTGGTAATTGTAATTATTTTATTTTGATAATTTCAAAGAAGCTGAATAGAGTTTTCCAGTTCAAATCAATTGTTTTCCAGAGTTTTCAAGGCATTTGCTTCCATTAGAGGTAGGTAGTACTTTTAAAACGAAGAAGATGATACAATCAACCAGATACTTTCTTACTTCCTAATTTCCTCTCTTTCAACCACTAAATACTAATCAAAGCAATATCAATTTTATAATCCATTTTCTGTCAGTTTTATATATACCTATTTACAAAGTAATGTTAGTTGTGTTACATTCGAAAAGATATCATTGTACTCATTAACAATCATTTGTACCATAGAAATAACCCAGAAATCAGGGAAAATTGACAACCGTTTCTTAGAAAATATTCCTGGTTACTCGACAGAATGTACAGACGCCAGCAGGTCAAACTATACAAAACTATCAAATATTCCCAATTGAATATGAACCTTATCATTTCGTATTAACGTTTAAATTCAATCAAATAAATTTGACAGAATGTGGTAGCTTGATGTGCTGGCCTCTGTACTTACTATCTATATAATATTTCAGGGTTAATCCTAATAATATGTATAAAGATATTCTTTTGGCTGTCAGACGACTAAAATTACTCGTTGTATAATTTATTCTAGCTTGGTATTATTAGTACGTAACTTATTTCCTATGTAAAGAAAGAAAAAAGATTTATTGACACAGTCTTGGACAATGCACACAGTAATATTAAAAACATGATGGACATATAAAATAAGGAAAAAAAAATGTGTGTCTCACGAATGCGTCAAATAGGCTCCAGTTTAGCTAAATGCCAGACCACTGGTGAGCTGCCTGGCGCTGGTTTTCAACTAGACCTTTACAATGGTGTATGTATAGATCTATTATGAATCTCGTAGCCTAGTATGATCTATTATCAATGAGAAAAACAATGATTTATTTATATTCTTTTCTAGGAAATCTCCAAATTCCTTAAAACATGGATACCCTTCTCCGCGTCCGCAGTATCTTAGTACAAGTGCATCGAATTAAATTCGCGATTAGCATACGTAATTACAACGCTTATCGGCGGCTTAATTGCGCCGTAATGAATCAACTGACGTCCTTACTATACGAAGGTACTTTGCTGCTTTTAGTTAGGTACTTTTATACCTCTAAGTTGTACTTACCTACTTTTGAATGTTGATGTTTACTCTTGCGGGTCGACTTTTATGAAATAAACTATAATAAAGGAGGTGTAACGGCCAACGGGAGTAATTCCACTCAAATTGGAGCTGCCCGACTGGGGAAGTATCTCTGCCTTGCAAATCGAAGTGAAATAACACAGCTTTGAGCTGTGTTGTGTTCCCAACGATGAGCAAGGCTGCCTATTACTAGCCTATAACTATTCCTCTTTCGTTTTATTGGGTCGGCAACGTGCAATATTACTACAATATCACTTGCACACCCCTCAATCAAAATAGTTTTATTTTCATATAAACCATATACAGGCACTTATGCAATGTCGAGTCTAGGTGCACGGTTCCAAATTAGTCATTTCCTGTGGAGAAGAACCGGTAAGAAACTCCATGGTTACTGGTGTTGATGATAACCGCTTACCATTAGTCTGGTAGGCCGAATGCTTGTTTGCCACCTCAGTGGAAAAGAAAAACGAAGCATATGCAGTTCATTCTAAAGCTGCAAGCCTGATGAAACATCACTTCGCCTTGTGTTGGAATGTGGACCGCAGATGAAAAGAGATCTAGAAGGCGATAGAATTTTCCTCAAAATATATTAATCTTAAATGCCATAACTCACAACGAAGCAACGTGTAATGTCACGCTTCGCACGCGATTTACGCCACGTTATGCACGCCACGCTATGCACGTGTATGTGTATGTGTGTGTATGTCGTGGGCCTCATTATCACATTGAACTATCTGGTGAGCGTGCGTCACAGCGTGATCAAGCGCTACTCTACATTTTGGTACAAAGACAAGTTAGATGCTGGGTGTCTTAATGCCTAACATATATCACATTCACATACCTACATTCATCATATTCACATTTTTTATTCAATGGATATTTCTTGAATTATAGACAGCGATACTAAGTAATATAATTATAAAATTAATCTTGCTTACTAGCTAACATAAGCTTTAATTTTATTTAACCCGACTGACAACACACAATTTTCAATACACTTAATCAATCATAATAATAATAACCATTGCCAATTATTGAGATATTTCCTGTTAGAATTAAGTAACCAATATAGTAATTCAACAAAATATCACATTTAATTACGAAATCTTAATATTGCGGCTTCGCAATGGAGACATGCCTTAAGCTAAACTGAATGCAATAACTTTGCAGTGTGGCGTATTTATTTAATTTGTTTTGTTTTTTCGTTAGCTCATTCAAGTCGGTTGTTGTCATTGATGTAGTTTACTATAGTTATGTCTTAGTATTTAATTTGTTTACATATTTATGTGTGAAGGTGATTAAATTGTGATAACAACTAATATTTTATCCGATTATTGGTGAAACTTATATTCTATCTGTAGATTTATTACAAAGTTTTGGTGGTTTTATTGTGTACAATTTACAGAAAAAATAATAAGTATTAAGTAATTAAATGTCAAATTTTATTGCGTACGTATCTAACGTAAGAATTTATCATTATTTAATCAATAATTAATATTTAAACGTCTCAAAAAAAAAATATTGCATAAATTTATAGACAATCAAGACAATAATTTAGATGCAATCTCATTTAATTAAGCAATCATAACTCTCGTTTCGGTCAAATCGCGCGACGCTGCACGCCACAAGGGCAAACGCAGTAACTTTGTCTCGTCGTCTATTCGTTAATTTATTTAATTTGCAGCTCTGTAAATGCGGTGTTCTAATTGCTCGGGTGCCGTTCGCCCACTTATCATAATGTCTCGCAAATCACGACGCTGCGGGAATAAATCTAGCGTCGATAGGACTTGGCCACTGGTCCTGTAGGGTTGAACTATGCAGTGTGCTGAATAGTTTAAACTCTGAAATATATTTGATTATACTTGACGGTTGGATTGGTGCAAAAGCAGATACAGGTTGAGAGTTTGATCCCGGTACAAAACAAAATATTTTTATGACCTACCTGTAGTTAATTTGGATCTGGCTGTCTATATTTGTGACAGTTAACCACACAGGCAAAATTCCTAGTTTGGGAGAACGTTTTTGAAATAAAAATCAAATGAATTGTTTAACGTTTCTTTCTCATTTTCTCTCTTTTTAATGCCCTATAAGATCAATAATAATTAGTCTACGGGTTCTGATTACTGCAATTTTTAAATTATCGAGTAGGTACCACAAAAAAAAAATTGCAGCTAAATATTTTGACTGTTAATTTCAATTAGATACGGGGAAGTATCTAACGATGAAAACTCTTGAAAACGGTATTTATCGCAAAGTTCTAGATAATTGAATGTAGTGGACTGTAGTGGTAATCTGCAAGTAACACAATTTGACAAGATATTGAACAAAATTAAGTTGAACAACTTTTATGTCCTAAAAAAATTCGACTTAATTTCAAAATCAGTCAAAATAGTTTTATTTTCATATAAACCATATACAGGCACTTATGAAATGTCGAGTCTAGGTGCACGGTTCCAAATTAGTCGTTTCCTATGGAGAAGAACTGGCAAGAAACTCCATGGTTACTCTTTTAAAATATCGTTTTGTATTGTACAATGATGGATAATAAATTGGAATTCAAATATTTAAAAAATCTGAACAATACAACGTAATATTATTACGTTACTAATTTCTAATGGTATTGATAACCCTACTAAATCCAGTTACGCACAAAAATGGAGCTGGGCGCACGCGAATTTCTAACATAAATCGCAAACGACTCCCCATCGGCGCGCACGCAGCGTACTGCGGCCACTGCCGTACTTTATTATGTATCAACACGAAATTATTATACAATCAACGCTATTAGCGATAACATTCAATTTGCATCTCATCTCGGAAACTATAATCTTTATTAAAAATATGAACTTTTGGTATAAATTAAGTTTAGGTTATTACACAAGCACATTTAATTAATATCTCTAATATTAGATTTTGTACACAATCCGGATGCAAAACTGGTAAACTAGAAATGAAATGATTCGTCCTAATAATCAACATGCTGCCGGAAATACTTTTAAACGAATTGTAATTCCAAATCTTATTTTAAGTAAACAGTAACGATTTTATAGGATATAAATTCTTTATCTAATCCTAAATTAATCAACAGCCTCATTAGCCATTAGGGTCGTAAATTCTCAGTAGTAGCTCGGAGTTTGGACTTTTGCCCGGTTAATGGCAATGGGCTGCCTGTAATAGGGGGCGCCTATTACATATCGGCGAACTGAGGGTGTACTTGAGTACACCTCTGCCTAACCTGTAGTCAAATACAAGAGAGAAATAATCTTGGTGCCCGTAGTACAGCCAAATACGAAGAAGTTATTAAATTTTGAGCTTGCCTACGTCGATGTTCGTTTAGGAACCTTTGCCTTACATAGTTTATCGATCTACTCCAGCTTCATGCTATAAATGATCAAATATACACTGAATATCCTTCCTCTGTATTTACGTAGTACATAGCCAACACAAAACACCCACCTTGTACGTTGAGACTAGAAATCTATGCCTACAGAGGGGCTAGGCCGAAAATTATTGGAGGGTGGGGGGTGGACACAGGGGTTGGGGCCAGCCGTCGCCGGCCTGATATGTGACCGGAGAGTCTTGTTCAACAAACGATGACGATGATTTAAGCTCAGGCGTTTTAAGTGTATTACTGGGAGAAATCCGGCTTTTGGGCTTAGGCTTAGATTTGAGTGAGCCTGCTATTATGGTGGGAGGCTTCTCGATTTATGTGTGCCTGTCCATTTGACGGCGGGGCCGCCGGAGTCGGGAGTTGCGACGTCATTTAGTTAGTGCCCGCTTCTACGAAAAAGGTTTTATTATATTCTAGTCAGTTCGAATTTCGAACGTATTAAAAAACATAAATCTTAAAAAAAGCTGGTAAGTAGATAAATATTTAAAAAATGAACGACACTTCAACGTTACCGCTTTCGAAAAAGAGTTCCACTTTTAAAAACAACACTTAAAATTAAATAAAGTATTCTTGTTACTGTTCTGTGATGCAGAAACTTAATTAAACATTCTTCCAATAGCTCATTGAACCTTACATGCATTAAAATAAATGATCAATATGAGAGTAATATGCTTTTTGATTGCATTCAAATTAAATTAATCGTTCCGTAATATTGAATGGTGAATATAGATTGAATTATAAATATAGCTTAAAGCTTTAATTAAAATATGAACATGAACTATTGTATTACCATCAGAAGGAGATTAAAATAACCTATAAAAATAGATTCCTAAAAAAGATAAACTTCCTTTAAACAGCTTAGCCAACAAGGAAGTAAACCAAAAAGATCTGTTACAGAGTTAATTTTTTTGTTATCTTAAATATCAATTTTATTTTAATTATGTAATTTACCTATTAATCATGAAATATTTGGGTGTAGCTTCTTTAATTACTAAACATTATTATTTTTTAATTGTTCAAGAAAACATTCAGTCTTTAGTTGTTTTAGGTAAGTATTGATAAAGTATATTTTTTTCGGTGTCTGCACAAGATTATTTAAAAACATTATGCACCATGACGTGATGACCTTTAAAGCCGGTTCGCTACGTCACATAGGTAGATAGGTAGATACATGTGTGTACCTATAGCTCTGGACGTTGCTAATGTGTTTGCGTCGAAACCTCTCAGTCATCTGCTTGCCTGGTAAGGAAATTCGGGCGGCATTGCGTATTTCGGAAACTATAGTCTATCAGTATCCATTTCGGTAAAAGGATATACGCACCATCAGCATCGTGTGTCTGGGGCTGATTAGAACTGTATCTACGGGCCATGGATGCCTGAAATAAATGACGATGTCGAATGATTATTTTAGGAGAGAAATAATAGTTATTAGTATAATAATAGTTATAGAAATAGTAGTTAGTGGTCATAGCGTCTGGTGTACCTAACCAGAAGACGCAGGTTCGAATCCTGCCCGCAGTCGAATTTTTCCTTTGCTTAATAACTTTAAAATTTTAACATGGAAAATGCCAAAAAATACAAAAAGATAGTTAGTAGGTAAGGTGGCATCGTTCGACATTGAACTGTAAAGGAAGTCGTGTCGGTTGAGGAGCAAAAACTTGCTTTTCAATAGGTGTTACTGACGTCACCATAAAGACGTAAATTAAGAAAGTGAAGGCAAAATTCGACATGGCGAGTATTTATCGCGGTGGCTTAGTGGTCATAGCGTCTGGTGTACCTAACCAGAAGACGCAGGTTCGAATCCTGCCCGCAGTCGAATTTTTCCTTTGCTTAAATAACTTTAATAATAGTTATTTTGAACATTTCACACAGCACCCAAACTAAGCAGAGCTTGTAATATGGATACTAGACTATACTTATTTTATATCTTTTTTTTACTATACTTTTTTTTTGTAAATATATACTTATAATATTCTATGTATATTATAAATAACCCCTTACCAAAATTCGAAACTTTTATATCAGATTTGGTTACGGTTTCGGATAGATCTTAATTTTGGATATCCCATAGTTTCGGTAACGGACACGGAGCTCTATAACATCCCTGGTTGTAAGAGTTGTAAGTCAATAAAACCCAGCACGGTTAGAATCTAACGATCCTTGTGGCTATGAATTTTAATTTAACAAAAACTAACTTACGTGTGATGTTCCTGCCTTTATAAATGCAAAATCAGCCGCGAAGTGAGAACCACAGTCAAGCCCCAATCCTTTCAGTTTCAGCGAACAATCCCGAAACCGTAAATTCGATATTGAATTTTTCTCGAGTTAATCTTGTATTCAAATTTTAATTATATCATTCTGGCTTTTGAATAAAAACGAATTCATTTCGTCCCAACGGTGAATAATAATGTACGGACGAGTCTACGCTTGAATTACAGAGGCTGTGTGTCACACCGAAGCGTAATGATTAGCTAGCGGATTTTAAACTGGTACCTGGTACACACGCCAAAACTTCATGCTACCACAATCTGTCAAATTTCCTTGATAGATTTTCAACTTTAGTCCATAACAATAAGTTTCATTTTGAATTGGGAAAATTTGACAGTGTTGGATAGCTTGACCTGCTGGCGTCTGTACAAATACGCTGATGTTCGTTTGGCCATACTAAGTTCGATCACTTAACAATAAATTATGAACTTTATAATATTTATTAATAGGTTTTGAATACACAAATTAATAATATACGCGATAAAATCCGTAAAAAGTAGATTTATTTCAATTTGCTACACTTTTTTAAAATTCATTCAATTGAAATGTTATCGTGTTATATTGATACTAGCTGACCTCGCAAACGTTGTTTTGCCATAAAAAAAAAATTTAGGGGTATGAAAAATAGATGTTGGCCTATTCTCAGACCTCCCCGATAAGCACAAAAAATTTCATCAAAATCGGTCAAGCCGTTTCGGAGGAGTATGGCAACGAAAACTGTGACACGAGAATTTTATTTATATTGATATAGGTGCTGCCCGCAATTTCACCCGCATCCCAAATGGCTGTTTGAGACAACAGTTAGATATAGGCAATGTCCGGTCTAATCTATCTCTGTACAAAATTCACCAAAACCGGTTCAGCGGTTTAAGCGTGAAACCGTAACAGACAGGCAAACAGGCAGATTTACTCTTGCATTTATAACATTAGTAGCGATTATTTAATTCCTAAGGTTTCCGATCTTTTACAGGATGCATAATAATAAAGTGATTGTTGTTATAAGAATCTCCTTTGATGCAAAGCATTGCTTGTAATAGGAGAAACCGCTCTTCTGAGTCTATTACAAGTTAAATATTAATCTTCTGTTAGTTGTTCATATTGCACATGGTTACAACACGGTGCCACAAGTTTTGTAGCTCAACAATTAATTCCTACGTTTGTATCCGGAAAAGCACTTTTCATGATCTCATATGCATATTGAAATTATGGCGTATGATTATGCTTAGAATATATTCGCGACATGCAATCAAGCCTAGTTCGCTGTCAGCCAACTCTTGGCGATAACTGTCATGATACTAATTATAGCCATTTTCATTTTGAATTTAGAATTTGTTGGCAGTTTAGTTAATTAATATGAGTAGAATTGGCATTTGGAAAATACAGCATTGTGATAAAATTTCACGTCCATTTGTTGAAGTGAATCTCGGACTGGATCATTTGGATTTTCAGTTTTAGTTGTATCTGAAATATCTGAAACTAAATAATTATATATAATATGAAGAAACAGTCTCACTGATAAACTGAACCTGCCAAACCAACCAAACCAAACGACCGACGAAACATGCATACGGCCCACCTGATGGTATGTTTGTGTTTGTCTGGGTGTTTCTAGCATTATAAGTATGTATTTACAAAAAAAAAGTATGTAAGTATTATGTCCAATGTCTAGTACCCATAGTACAAGCTCTGCTTAGTTTGGGACTAGATGGTGCTGTGTAAAATTGTCCAAGAATATTTATATATTTATATTTATTTATTTATGGTAAGCGGTTACCGTAGCCTACAGACGCTTGCAATACTAGCGGTATCACTTGCGCGTTGCCGACCCTGTAAAACGAAAGAGGAATAGTTAGGTTGACAGTATAAGGGTCAAAGTCCCCCAATGCTAAAACACCGTTTCCTCGCAGAGCACTGGCACCTTTCTCACCGTAATGAACACAACACAGCTCAAAGCAGTGTTATTTCACTTCGATTTTCTGCAAGTGCCCGACTAAGAAGAAAACATTAGTACTGAAGGCAGGTCTTTCTACGAGTATAAATCTAAATTATGTACACACAGTAACACATCAACTTATATGTATATATAAGTCGATGTGTCCTTTGATCCACACGTTATGCGTCGCAATAGTAACTAATTTTGTGGTTAAAGACATTTTTTTTCTCAAAAGATATATATCATATTTTCTCACTTACAGAGAAAATACAATGTTTATAACTTAGTTCTAAAAATAACATTTGCAGATTAGTGTAGTTAGTGTAGGGTGCAGAATATTAAATTAATAACAATGTTAGAGGGTAGTCGCCGAAGAAATGTTCCTGCGACGAGTGTGCGTGCGGTGCGAGAAACAAAGAAATGTTTTTGAAATACAATTGCATAGTTTGACGTGTGTAAAGTACGCCAATGGTTGTGGGTTCCATCCCCGATGGATCATTTATTTGACTATAACCACAAGTAAAAAAGGTAAGCGAGTAATTGATAAGCGGCAATCGTATAGATGTAGGCAACACCAGTGGTCACTCGCGCATTGTCGTATTGTGATCTCAGTAGTTGTTTCTCATATACTCAGTTAACTTACTGGCTAAATTGTCCTTCAAACCAGAACACTACTTTTAGCATATTATTGCTTAGCGGCTGAATATTTGGCAACCTCCATCATCATCTCCACCTTAAACGAACTCTGCAGCATGGGCAGTCTACCACGTTAACTTAGACGAGCCTAGCCATCTTACTGCCGTAATAAAAACACTTAAAAGGAAATCAGCTGGGTTCAAATATTCAAAAGCACATTTGCCCATCTATAGGTATGAAGCACATTATTAACACAATCTCTACAAAGGGCACCAGCACTCCCATTTATATAATACTCGTCAATAATAATTTCATTAAAATGTAGATCTAGTTAAAAGCATTTTTTCTGATTAATTTTCAGTCGCGGGCCCCGCTCTTCTTTTTTTAATTGAATATCAGGCCACTTTGATGGCGCGACGAGAAAGGGTTGAAAAAAAGTTCGCCCTCATTTGAATAAAATAACAGCACTCACACTTTGCATTTACGGAGATATTTCAAATTATATCTGGACTCTTTTTTGTTTTAATTTTTTTTTGTTCCTCGTATTTATTTTATTTTTCCATCACCGCTCCCGTCTAATTGAGTTAGGCCTCCAAATCGAAAATGTCGATCGAGTTGTAATTCAATTTATTTTTGTTTCTAATGGAGTTCGGAGCTTTTTATTCTCTTTTTTTAACTGTAATTTGGAATCATTTGCCTATTGAAGGGTTGGCTCTGTTTACCGATGCGAGGAATTTGCTATGGAATGTTTATTCCCTCTGGGGTCTTGCGTGCTGTGATTTTAATTTCTGTGCAGTCCACGCTCAGTATTAGCGCATTTAAAATATGGTTTAAAAAAAAACTTTATAATTTATGAGTATGTAGTTGAAAACCTCAAATTCGTGACATCCAACCGTGACAAGAAGTAGGCTAACCCTAACAGAAGCCGAAGGCCGAAGTTTTAATAATATGTCAATAGAGAATGAGAACGATTCAAAAACGTTTAAAATAATAACACATATTACATGATACAGTTATTTATATTCATTTCAAGGGTCATCACAAGTTCATATCACGGTATGAACTTATTTTTTCTTCTCATACTTTACTTACAGCATATACGACGAAGAAGAAGAACCACGAATTAAACCAAGAGACCATGATTCTCTGAGTTTCAAAGCATTGACTTGTAAAAGTGTCTTTAAAAGATCTATTTACAGAAAATAAATATCATTTCATATCATTTTATTTCATATCAAAACCTACAACGTCCTAACCTATTCCTACCAGTTTTTGAGAAATTAAAAAGTTAATTTTAAGTAGGTACCTACGTAGCATATTTTTTTAAATATAATCATTTATAAATGATTTGATTGAAAATAACACTGTACAAAGTAGGCCACCACCACTTGTCTGTTTAGTGTCTTATATTTAAAAAAAAACGAACTATATGTACATAGGTACTTTAGTTGCTGTGTATTGTTGCTGTAATGACTAAAGCTAAATTACTCCATGAGCGGTAAGATTCTAGCCGAGGTGGCTATCCCAGACAGAAATCAAATAAAAAATGTATAAGTATTCAAACTATTAATGACGAGAATGTCGGTTAATACACATAAAAACACCATACAGACGAACATAGAACCTCCTCGTTTTTTCATCAGTTAGAAATCTCTAATCATAAAACCAAAAGCAGATTTGAGGTCAACAAAAATAAGGTCAATTCCTACCTTTGGCACGTAACATAATGAAGATAATACACGTATAACATTATTATATTAGCTGTATACACGCTGCAACAATGTCGCGCGGACGGCGCCTACTCAAAAGACACTTGTCGCTTCTACGCGGATTCAGACAGCTTGATACTTGGAATTAAAATTATTTAGTTTTATTCTGTTTTGCGTATTATTAATTAATTATCACTCGCTTAAATGGTGAAGGAAGTCATCGTGAGGGAACCTGCATGCCTGAGAGATTTTCTCGAAGTCGCGCCTCGAAGTCCGCAGTATGCCAGCGTGGTGGACTATAACCAAATCCATCTGATGCTGACAGGAGACCTTTTTCCCAGGCATTGTTTTAGTTTTTATGTGTAAAATTATAAAGAGTTGTTTGACGCTTAGACGTGAAAATTTTCTTTTTATTTTACTTTTTTGTACTGACGCCAGCACATCAAGCTACCCCAATCTGTCAAATTTATTTGATAGATTTTCAACTTTAAATCATTGTAATAAGGTTCATATTCAACTGGGGAAATTTGACAGTTTTGGATAGCTTGACCTGCTGGCGTCTGTACATTTTTATAGTAAATTTAGATATTTTTTAATATCATCTCTGTGCCATAATTCAATAATTATGAAAGAGTTGTTTATTATAACTAATGAATACGTAATTCATTTTGATGTGTAATATAAATTGACAAAGTACTTTTTGTCAATTTATATCCTACTGGATATACTTAATTATATGTTCTTGTGTTCTACTAAACGTCCATTTTCCTCTTAAATAATATTGACATATCGATAGCTATTCAATATAAGGGTTATGCAGAAATGTGAAGTTTGGGGTAGTATTTTTACTAAAGGTAATCTAGAACTACTGATCTAATTCTCAAATTCTCACTGATACAAAGATTCAGTACAGATTCCGCAGTAACATAGGTATGTTTTTATTGGTGACACATATACGCAAACTAAGTTGCGTAAAGAAAATAACTACTATCTTCAAATATTTTCATTTTGTGGAACTAGTAGATAACTAATGACAAAGTCAATCACAGGCCTCCAAAGTAAATTAATTTCTGTCGCATCAAAAGTATCAAGCCCGCGCGGTCGTACTACATTTAGCGAGAGCGTTTAAGAGAGTGAGAAAAGCTCGCCGCCCCGGCCTATTCGTTTCAGTGAGGGCGCCCGCCTACTTTTGTCTTCGTTGCCGACAACCCTAACTGGGTAAGTCGAGATTTTACAAGATTTTGTTTGACTTTTACGAAGTTTCTTTTAGTCGTGTTTACGTGTAGGGTTGATGAGTTTTGTTTATGCATTTTAATAACCCAATCAGTTATTTTTATTTATATTAGGCATTAACGTATGTCATTCCGGTGTATTTAACCGGGAGGATGTAGGTTCGAATCTTAGTCAGAAAGCTACGAAACCTAAGTAGATGTTTACTTAATTGTTAATAAATACCACACAAAATAGCCATTATAGAGGTGTACATTTTTAACGGGGACGGGAATTAAGTAAGTACCTACTGGGAAAACTAGGATACACCATTAAGCTAAGAAGGACAACCGGGACGGGTAACCCTTTTCACAAAATTTATATCTTTAAAAATGCTTAACATGCGTTTATGTTTAAAATTTTTTAGTGTTTATATTTATATTTAAAAGTGACTGACAGTGTTGTAAACCGTATTTTAGGAAATATAAAATGTTAACGCTCCCTTCCCTTTATATTCTAGAAAGTGCCCTTTTTATTAAAAGTAACCAATATTTAGTTGCACGCATGTCTGACGTAGTCATTCGCAATAGACGCGATAACAATAAACTTTGTCTACACACATCAAAGACCACTCTAATGCATAACAGCATAAATTTTGCATGGCCTCAAAAATCTTTAACAAACTTCCTACTAACTGAAAAGAACAAAATAATGAAAAGTTTAAAAATAAATTAAACAAAGTCATAACAGACAAAGCTTATTATAACATTGACGAATTCTTAAATGATAAAGTTGACGGCTGATTTTACTGGTTCATAATTTTTGTATTAATAATGTATAGAATATTATACCTACTGATTCATTTAAGATAGATAATGTAATTTGATGTAATAAAATTAATAATAATGTGTTAATTAACTAATAATGATAGAATTCTGTAAACATTTTTTAATTTGTTAGCCTTTTGACCGCCACGTCAATAACGAAAATCCGTGTTCTCCACGCCAAGCGACAAATTCTAGTATCTAATAATAGGTAAAAAAAACAACAAATGTTTGTATAGGTGTTTTGAACTAAAAAAAAGTAAAATACCACTATGACGTGCCATGCCGTCGTTGGCGTCGTGAGCAAGTTTTCATTTGACGTCTATATAGATACGTCCGTGGCGGTCAAAATGTTAAAACATTATTAAGCCAATATTTTGTACGCCGCAAAGGCTAAACATGACGATCTCAAAAATTATGCAACATCTTATGCCTATGTGTGTATACTCATGTTTTACCAAATATAATTTCTTTTATCTTTACCTATGCCAAATAATAATAAAATAAAGTAATAACTATTATTTTATGCATTAAAAATAAGATATAAGTACATAAACTTATTAAATTAGTGCATAAAACGTAACTTATTTGGTAATTTCTTCATAAAATTACTCGAAATCAAACTTACCCCGGTTCTTTGTTTCATCTCCAATCTAAGAAGAATCTCGGGGTGAGGTTGAAGTGAGCCCTCACTGGTAGGGGTCGCCGGCACCCCGCCGGACTTGACACTCATTTAAGTAGCATATAATTCAGTTTATTTAGCTGAATTCAATCTCCAAGGCGCGCAAAGGGTTGATGAAGAAAAAATTAATAGTTTAAGGAGGTTGGAACGTCGTGTTGTTTTTGTGGACAAAAAGGTTTTATTATAAATGTTTTAAGTTGTTCTGTTGACTGCACGCTTAGTAACAGTTAAGGTAATACCGCAGCGCCCGTTATCGTGGGTTTGATTAAGATACGTGGTTTGTACTTTGTGTTCGATAATTATGCGATAGAGGGCATAATTTTTCCATAGTGCGGAAGCGATTTATTGATGAAATATGATTGAAAAATATTTTCATTTCAGTTTATGGTTTTGACTTAAAATAGATCTTTATATATTAGTATCTAACTAACTATGTAGCAGTTATCTAAATACGAAAAAATATCTACGTGTTATCTAAATACGTTTTCTCTCTTTTTTTCATATGTAGGTATTTGGATTCGCTGGTCGAGCAGTGATGTCGGGTTTTCTACGAAATGTTCAGTAGCAGAGAAAGTTTGGATTTGTGCCCGGTTAATGGCAATAGGCTCGTCCACTGCAAGGGACCTAAAACATACCGGTGAACTGTACACTTATGTCTAACTCTTCGGGGAATACGGGTGTTTTATGTTATTTTAAACTTACAATAAGGTCTGTTAAAGTAGGTGTTAAATTGTTTGTGAAGGGAAGAAATATTAGGTATGCAGATTACAAAAAAATCTAATAAAAAGGTCGTTAAACTTACATAAAATAAACAAAAAAGTTTAAATATCCTAACACAAAACACCTATTGTGCGCATTATAAGTATTAGAAGCGTGTGTTTTATCACTGCGACAATCAAAACGTACGTTCCCAACCGCAAGTTTAATTATGCAAACATCAAGCCGTCGCCAGATTTCTCATTAGAGCCAAGATAATGACGGTACACACTGTCGCAAAATTAGATAGCAAGCACGCACCCAAACAGATATACGCGCCACATTAACATAAACCGAATTTGCATGTAAATTACATTTTACAGCATCTTAATTAAAACATTTTGGCATTATAAATGATCAAGCGGGGGAGGGTGGTGTACCCCTGACCTTAGCGCCCCCTCCCGTCGGTTAATTCGATAGTTGAAAATTACGAACATTTGAATTTGATGTTCGATTTTCGAATTATAATTATATTTTTGTTCTTTGGCAAGAAAACTATTATTGTTTTTAAAAATAGAATGCCGGTGTCGGGTTGTGTAAAAATAAGCTATTGTTTTATGTTTAGATTTTGAAATAAGAACTAAGTATAAGTTGGAATTAGATTTTTGTTATACCCACATATTAAGTCATGGGAATGAATATATTTTTACGCAAGGACTGGGCAGAGGTATAGGTACTCATTGTAAACCCATTATTTGCCAGTATGTTTTGGTCCCATGTCATAAGGGGCCAGCCTATTGTCATTAACTGGGCACAAATCCAAACTCGAACTGCTACTGAGATATCACAGAAATATCCAATAACACTTTGCACGACCTGGGAATCGAATCCAGGACCTCAAGCGTAGCAGTCGCGTTTACAATAACTAGGCTTATGAGGCACCTGTCATGATCGTAGTGAATGACATCCCATGGCCATGACAATAGGGCAGGTGAAGGCAAGTATGGTTTTTAGTTGGTATGAGTCCGAGATACCCTGCCACCTCCCCGGGTGGCGGAGGGTCCATGAGGATATTCCGTACTTAAAAAAAAAGGCCAATGAGGCAGTTTTACTACACACATACATTTCGTCGTTCGGTTGACTGGTAGAAAATGCCTTAGGCATTAAGTCGGCCTTTGTACTTATTTGTGCATATAGCATTAAATAAATAAATAAATAAATTTTCTTGTAGGTACTTAGCTTATTAGCCACATTAAAAAAAGCCTCCGAGCCTTTCTAAATTTGTTCTTAGCTTCCAGTCTAACCAAATGCGGCTGAATATCAGTATTTTACACGAAGCGACAGCCATCAGATCTCCGCAATCCAATTTATGAGCAATATCCCGAGTATTGACTGGTCAGGATTTTAGGCTTCTGACTAACACCAAAGATTGTCATAGGTGTTACTATGACAATCAGGACCGAAAACTTTACGTGCTCTCCGAGGCACGTAGTGGTCTCGATATGTTAAGAATTGTTACCCATCCATAAACTGATCGCGGCTAGTACAGCTTAACCTTTCAAATCGGTTGATCAGCGTAGTTGTACCTAACCTATTTGTTTAAATGGAGTATAATGTTTTAAGACAAAATAGTGGAACACTTTTTCTATACAGGGTGCTACAAAACTACCCGTAAAGCCGAGAGGAGATTAAATGGGGCCTTATAACGAGTCCATTCACAATATTTAAGAACCGCAGTAATGCTGTATAACATACCTCAAAAAAAGGAAAACAACAACATTTATGAATGAAAAATAGAAAAACTATTAAAGTAGACAATTATTAGGTAAAGATTAAACCACCAAGGGAACCAGATTATTTAACAGAAAGGTCTACGTACCTAACGTAGGCCTTTCTGTTAAATAATCTGGTTCCCTGACATGACAGCTGACAAAATTTTTGGCTTTGATAATTAATTATATTTTTACGGGGTATTTTGTAACACGTTGTATATACAACGCCTTTTCTATATTACTGAACTGTGACATAAACTTTCACAAGCACTAAACACCTACAAAATGCAATAATTATGCTAACACTCACGCGCAATATAAGCATTTTTAGATAAACCAAATGTCTTTAAAAAAATAACGCCGCATTATAAATCTAAGTTAATTAAATTTTTTATTGCTTGACCAACCCCATCGGATTTCTTAACAACATTTACATGAGATTAAAGCTATTTTTTTTTCAAGACTACCCTCCTTGGGTATATTAACAGAAAGTTCTTTAAATAAGTTAGCAATTAGGGGTAACATAAAATTTACATAATTGTATAAGTTCGTCGCTGTTTATGTTTCTACAGTAACGATTTTGTCTGTTGAGGTCTCTATGGTTATGTACAATGAGGGTAGATGTACTTTTAGCAAATGACATAACTAATTCTATAATATTAGCTTTAGCACGGGTTCAATTTTAAGAGAGATAGGGCATAGTGGGAGTATGAAGCACCACTCAAATTGGAGCTGCCCGACTGGGGAAATACCTCCGCCTTACAGATAATCGATGTGAAATAACACTGCTTTGAGTTGTGTTGTGTTCCATACGGTGAGAAAGGTTGCCAATGCGCCGCGAGGGAACGTTGTGTTGTCAGTGGAGGGATTTGACCTTTATACTACCAATTCAACTATTCCTCTTTCGTTTACAGGGTTGGCAACGTGCAAGTTATACCCCTGGTGTTGCAAGCGTCTACAGGTTACAGTAACCGCTTATCATCGGGTGGGCCGTAAGCTTGTTTGTTTGTTAGTGGTATTAAGATAAAGATAATTTATTTTGCAAAAAAAAAGTAAACGTTAATAGACTGCCTTATTAGTCTAGTGGTCGTAATGAATATAAAATGAAATGATTTTTTTTTTCTGTAAATAGATATTTAAAAGACACTTTTACAGATCAATGTTTTGAATTTTTAATGCTAGATGGCGGCGGCTTTTCCTAACTGACGACCTCTGATAAGAAACACCGAAACAAACTCGGAGAATCATCTCTTTTAAAATCCAGATAATTATCATCATCAACCCATATAGGTACTGTAGCACTGCTGAGTAGTGCTGAGCACGGGTCTCCTCTCACAGCCTAGTGCGGTTTGGCAGACTAACTTCACACGCCCTCGAGAATATGTCTCAGGTATGCAGGTTTCCTCGCGATGCTTTCCTTCACCGTTTAAGCGAGTGATAATAATTAATTATTAATACGCACATGATTTCAAAAATTCAGAGGTGCGTGCCCTGGATTCGAACTCGAGACCTTTGACTTGGAAGTCCAGCATATACGCACATAATATCAAATAAATGTGAGTGTCACAACTCACAATGTATGGCAATGTCTGAAATAGCCTTTTGAAGAAAGAGCCACAGTAAGTACGCAAGCACGACGAAGTACTCTACGTAAGCACAACTGAGGTTTCTATTCCCAAGTTGAATTTAATGATATTAGAATTTTCTATGTTCAGTGTTCAGAGCAGTGATAGCCTAGTGGTATGACCATTGGACTGCCAAGTCGAAGGTCTCGAGTTCGAACCCAAGGCACGCACCTCTGACTTTTCGAATTCATGTGCGTATTAATAATAAATTATCACTCGCTTAAACGGTGAAGGAAAACATCGTGAGGAAACCTGCATACCTTAGAGATTTTTCTCGACGGTTTGTGAAGTCTGCCAACCCGCACTAGGCCAGCGTGGTGGACTATTGCCTAATCCCTCTCAATATGAGAGGAGACCCGTGCCCAGCAGTGGGACAGTATATGGGTTGATGTTGATGATGATGATGTTCAGTAGCGGCTCGAAGTTTGGACTCCCTATTACATGGAAACTAAACATATCGGCGAACTGTGAATGTACATTAGTACGCCTCTCTAACCTTTCGGAGAATACAGGTGAGATGGTATGTTAAAGGTATCCATCAAATATTTAGATAGAAACTTATTAGATAAACTTTTTTAAAGTTATAGAAAAGAGGTTTTATCTCAGAAACAAAAGCAGCAATCATTATTCCCTAAAAGAGTTCTTGACACAGATGTTTTTTTTACTCACCAGTGTCCATTGTCCCGGAACAGGAATAAATGATAGACAGTGAACACTGCTACTTCTGTTAGTAAAGAAAGTAACAGGGTATTGCCGTTGGCGATTCGCCGTGCGCTTTGTTGCGCTGCACTAATTTTAGCTGCATAGAGATGCAAATAGTTCGTCAAGTGATGTTCAAAGAAACGTTTTTGGAATGTTTAGTCCTTGTTCGATATTATTCTAGTATTTATTATTACTAATGTACCCGTTTGAATGACATTTTGTACCAGAAGATATTAATTATTTTCCAATAATTGATCTATACCACGCTTAGGTACAGAGGTCAGCACATCAAGCTACCACAATCTGTCAAATTTCGATTTGATTGATTTTTATCTTTAACATAACAAAATAAGGTTCCTTTTCAATTGGGAAAATTTGACAGTTTTGGATAGCTTGTCTGTACTATATTTAACCTCATTTGACAAGAACTCAATTTGAACAAGAATTCCAATTGCTGGGACTTTTAGGGGTCTTTTAGGGGTGACTTCACAACGCACACCAACCCCGGGCTGGTGAATGTCAGGAACGGAGTCTAGGAATCGTCACACAGAAAAAAAAAACTTATAAGATTGTAGGTTTTTGATTATTGAAGTAAGTACAGACGCCAGCAGATCAAGATATCCAAAACTGTCAAATTTTCCCAATCGAAAATGAACCTTATAATTTTGTGTTAAAATTGAAAATCTATCAAAGAAATTTGACAGATTGGGGTACCTTGATAAGCTGGCCTCTGTACTTACCTAAGTTTCATCGGTATTAAAAAAAAATGTAAGTTTGATATTTACGAAAGTCGACACCAATTCGAAAGGATTAAATTCTCTCACACACCTGCGTCTATTAATTTCAATTACAACAAAAATATTTAACAGTCTATAAATATATTAAGTGAGAGTGTAGTCTTGATGTTGTTTAAGCATTGCGTGTATTGACGTAATCAATATATAATCAATATATTATCTATTTTGTGGACCCGTTCGAGGTGTGAAACCATCTTAAGCGCGATTATGTTAGGCTGTGGCCTTATAGTATTGTATTAAGTCATTATATTTTCCGGTTTTAGTTAACAAGCAATCAATATCAAGTTGATATCTTGTTCGATATCATCCTACCAACAATTTATATTTGTAACTTTGCAAGGTTTGTGTACAAATTCGAATTTTCTTTTGATTTTAAATTGGGAATAACTAATAGTTATGTTAATGTAAAGACGCCACAGGTTAAGCTATCCAAAACTGTCAAATTTTCCCAATTGAAGATGAACCTTATTGTTTTGTATTAAAGTTGAAAATTTATCAAAGAAATTTGACAGTTTATATATATAGGGGTAGCTTAACCTGCTAGCCTCTTTACCAATTTAAATTAATGAGAATCGCCATTTAAACAATCCAATCCAATGTAGGTATATATATTCAATATTTTACAAAATTAAGTTTATAGAATATTAAGTACGTACTAAGTTACCCCCATATACAATAAGTAGGAATTAAAGCAAAAAAATAATGAAAGAATACTTCACTAACAATAAATTCAACAACATGAATTTATTGTTAGTGAAGAACTCTTGGCGTAAAAAGAAAAAGCAGGAAAATAATGATACAAAGCTCTTTATTTCACACAATTACAGCGATATGTGGAGGAGACGAGCCGTTGAACATACACAATTAGTCACTTTTTCGCACAACATGCCACAGCATAAGAAAACTCTCAATCAAAATAAGTTTGCTTCCCTAGTGTGACTACAAGTTTATACAAAATAATTTTAGCATGTACGTATTTTCAAAATAGGTTGTTTTAGTGTAGACGCTCAGCGACTGCAGCGCCATGAAAAGTAATGAAAAACAGGCGCCTAGTGTCAAGTGTAAATCGCCTTGTTAATTTCACTAGCCCTGCGGCGAATTTCGCCGAGGACGCATTGTGTGTGCCGGCTTTATGTCGCGTCTTCCCGTTGTCTGTACACGGCTTTAATTGCGCGCGTCATTGGCGCGCTTTTTGAAAAAAGAATGACGTGTAATTAACGCGCGAATATGGAACGTGACAACGCGCGTTCTGAGGGAGCGATTTTTTTTTAATTTTTTTAATTAGGCACACGAAGGGTTGAGTTCAGTGTTTTGTTTTTGTTCGCTTTTTATTATTTTGTTGTTATGAGTCCAGTTATAGCAAGCGAATTTAAATTATAATGAATAAATTAAGATGCTTTTAGTAAATCATGCAAAACGATTAATATAACTGTATTGGACGCCTTGACATTCTTGGTTGATCATAATTTTTAGTTATTGAATAAAATTTTCATTACTAAGATACATAGTTTTCTTTGATATTACGTATTACTAAATTAATTAACAATATGAGTAAGACGACAATTTATAACTAAAAATAGAAAAGAATTCCCTAAACTATACCTACTCATCATCGAACTAAAACAATCCATATACATAATTTACGGAGTAATTAATTTGATGTATACTTTCGCCGTTTCCCGTGTCTGTGGATTGTAAATAAATAAAAAAATATATATAATTTTTTTTGAGGACAATGACTGTCCGAAAAAAGCGATGATACATGATCCTCGTTTGGCTGGCTCGCGTACATTTTTTTTATTAAAAAAAAATCACATTAACGGCCTTCATTGGGGCGGCGATAAATAATGCCCTCCTTATTCAAATTTTTGTTTTGTTCATCCCCCACGCGTTATAAATGAGACTTATTTGGAAACGAATGATAGCGAACGATAAAATTCTCGATTATGTTAGAATGTGTGAGTGCAATGGAACGAGTTGGTAATCGGGTCATTTATTATAAATTTAAATTTTATTTTTTTGCGCATTACCTGTGCGCGATGTTTGGTTCGTGAAAAGTGAGGCAAGTAGAACAATTTCATTTTATTTTTTTACTAGCGTTTCCTCGCTGTTTTACTCGCATCTCAAAGGATTTTTTGCCTCGAAAGATAGCCTATGTCGTTCTCCGAAGTCTAATTTATCGCTGTCCCGAATTTCAGCGGTTCAGCGGTTTAGGTGATAAATCGTAACAAACTGACAGATACAGTTACTTTTGCATTTTATAATATTAAGTAGGGATTGCCTTCACCGTATAAAATAGCTATAGGAATTTGTAATATAAGTACCTACTTAGGTACCCATGTTGCATCTTTACTCGCGTGTTACTACAAAACTGCGACTAGCGGTTTACACACGCAAATCGATACTGATTATAAAAATGATCACCTTGTACCATCATATTATCATCACGCCTGTATTCCCCGAAGGGTTAGGCAGAGTAGTACTAAAGTACACTCACGCTCGCTGCTAATAAAATAAACCCATATACTGTCCCACTGTTGGGCACGGGTCTCCTCTAGAGAGGGATTAGGCTATAGTCCACCACGCTGGCCTACTGCGGGTTGGCAGACTTCACAAACCGTCGAGTAAAATCTCTAAGGTATGCAGGTTTCCTTACACTTAGCAGTCCAATCGTCATACCACACTAGGCTATCACTGCTTACAAGTGTTACTTAAATTGCTTAAAATAAAATAAAAATAATAGTCTAATTCTATTGTATATTATGTATTTTGGGTACACTAATAGTAGATAGATTTTCAGTTTCCTCATAAGATAACTTCTGAAACCATTTGGAGAGTTTAGTTTGAATTTCGTGTTTAGTCAAGGAGTAGGTGAAATAGTTTTTTTGCATTTTGGTATACAGACGAGAGCTTATAGCAGCAAGCTATCGACTGGCAAATTTGGAACGACATCTGAATGTACTGAATAAAAAAATGTTAATTGCATTAACCAAATAACTTATTCTATATAGTTACAATGAGGAGCATCCTTTTAAGCAATTAGTTTGCTTGTGTTAGGAAGCTCCGCCCGTCCGTGTATTGCACACATCTATAGGGTCTAGATGTAGGGTGGAGTGCTTGTGAGATAGTACGGAGTACAAAAAGTTAAATAATATTTAAAAAAAAAATATATAAGAAATACGCAGATAAACACAAATATTCATCACACAAAAATATTTGTGTCCTATGAGGAGCCCACGACTTCTCTTGGTCTTGTGGTTCTGCTGATTTTAATCAGCAGTCCGACACTCGAACCACAACACCACATCTTTTTTGGCATTTTCCATGCTAAGATTTTAAAGTTATTTATCGAAGAAAAAATTCGACCGCAGGATTCGAACCTGCGTCTTCTGGTTTGGTACACCAGACGCTGTGACCACTAAGCCACCGCGATTCTCACCCGCCATGACGAATTTCGCTAAGCTAACCAAAAGACGCAGGTTCGAAATCCTGCCCGTGATCGAATTTTTCCTTTGCTAAATAATTTTAAAGTCATAATATCATAATGTAACGATCCTTAAGACTCTCGACAGTTCTCAATCACGACTGATAGCTAAGGTCGATGCGATTTTCCTACTGACCTTCTAGCGTTGCCAACTGGTGCAGCTAAGTGGGATGCTCCGTCTCTTTCTAGCCGAGAACTAGATCTTGGTATGTTCCCAGTTTGGGAACTCTGAATTGTGGAATTTATTTCATTGTGGGATTTTTAATACTTTAGTATATGTAGAATCATGTGCGTATTAATAAAATAATAATCACTCGCTTAAACGTTGAAGGAAAACATCTTGAAGAGCACGCTTGAGAGATTTTTCAACGGTGCGGCGGCGTGTGAAGTCTGCCAAACCGCACTAGATCAGTATGGTTGACAACGGAGACCCCTGCCCAGCTAAATGATAACGAAGTATGGAGTATGTCGATTTTTTCATAATCTTACCTAAGGGGTGGGCATCTCTCGCATTCGATTTGATTGTTACCTCTTAATTGCTAACTAGTGATGTGCTCTTATGTGACATTGAAAATGACATCGGCGATTTGGAACTTAGAATGCAATGACCATTAAATAGGTGAGTACGTAACGTTATTGCTGTTTAATTCTTCGTCTTCTTCTTCGGGTGCCTCTCCATTACTGGAGGTTGGCCGTCAGCTCAGGGAACTTCTCCCGATCTTGTGCCTAGCGAAACAGATCTTCGACGCTGGGAATTCTGGTCCACTCGCGGATGTTTTTCAACCCTTTAGCTGTTTAATATTAGTTGTATTTTTTTTAATTGATATGTACGGTCGGGGTCATACGTCCAGTAGCAGTTTCACACAAGTCGCACTTACGACCTTTTTCTGTAACAAACATTTTGCACATAACACGATCTCTTACATCGCACTCTTTCATTATTGTCTAGACAAAAAGAGTGCGATTTAATGATTATTTGCCTTAGTGACAAACCACACACTATCATCTTCTCGTAGTTATACTGTTTGACCGGTAAATGTTTGCATTAAAATTACTCACACATGTGTGTATACGCGCAGTACCGTGCAAGCGAATATGATCGTTGACGTGCTACGGAACTTATGGCCTCAGACTGTACCTACTAGCACTGCACCAGATAGGAGCACACCGCCCGCTCCCCATACATAATGTATGAAACTTAAAGAAATGCAATGAAATGATAAAATGATCGCTCCATTGTAGATAAACGGGCCATTTCCACTGGCACAATTGAATGATGACCAGCCATTGTGACTATGTTTAGAGATCCTGCATATAATGCCAGGATAGGTGCTCCGGAGTCTATTCCATCCACTTATTGCGATTACTTCGCTTATTGGGCCACTATGCGCATGCTCATATGGTAATTGGTATTAGGTGACGATTTGGTATGGAAACTTTTTGCACGTTGCGCTTAGAATGTTTTTCTTGGGAATATAATAGATCTATTGTGAGGTCGTTGAGTGAATTGGTGTATGATTTGGTGGGACTATGTGAATAAAATTGCACTTGAATAAACTCACTTATTTCTGATCCTTTTCTTCTGTGCAAATTTTGGGAATGATATTCAGCTAATGCATCTTTTACGAGGTGCTTATTACCGTTTTTATCTTAATTACCATCATAATATAATAAGTACTAAATGGCGTCGAAGTTTCTTACATCGGAAAAACTCAAAAACTTTTGATTTCTGACATTTACGCGAATATTATACATTGAAATAATTTCGGACCCTTTACAGCGTCCATGGTCTACCCGTGACCATGGACGCTGTAACGGGTTCGAAACGTCGGGATTAATAATATCAATATACGCGATAAAATCCGTAAAAAGTAGTTTTATTTCAACTCAAAAACTTTTTTATTTCCAATCGTAGTAGGTATCTAATCATTTGAATACAACTTACTGAAATAACACCACATCCCTCACGAATTCTCGCATAGGACATACACACGCATAATACCAATACCAAATATCAACATGTCTAGTGTACTCTGCGAAGTGACTACCCTATAAATTATATGGAGCGAATGTCTGCCAAGTTGCCAACATTTTTACGTTATGATAAGTAGCTCAGTTTTGGTAGAATATTTATTGAGCTATTTTTTTGAATGTGGAACGCGAATGAAATGAGGGATTATTTATTTATTTGTTTCTGCATTTATTTTTTCTCAAATATTTTAGAGACTTTTTAGAGATACTTTTTTTACTAACAAGATGGAGCCGACTATTTATAACTGAGGATCAAATCAAAGACATAATATTATAACCTACATTAATCCCTAATTCTTTATAGGTTTATAATTAAAATCCACGCGATCCTATCATGATGATCAAAAGATGTGCCTGAGTATACAGCAGAGGTTTTCCCTACCTGGGAAGTAAGTCCCTTTTCAGTCAGGGAGAAAGCGCATACCCAGTTTTTGGACGGCACAAATGAAGTAAGCATTTTCATCAATATTATTTTTGAAATTTGAAATCGCAGCCCATTGTTTGGCATTGCGTTCGAGGGATCAAACGTGATACAAACTAACAAAGGCCTAGCCATAACACGGTTTGCCTGAAAGTTGAAATTGGAATGCAATTTTTAGAAAATAACTACTCCTGATCTACTACTATTGTTGCCGCGTAGAAAAAATTCCAAGTCTGCGTGAGAAACTCGGGAAAAGCCAATTTCAATACACTGTCGCATGTATTTAGGTAGGTTAAGTTAGTATGAAATGCAAAAAATGTTGGTTTTACAATTTCAAACAAAGTCAAAACACATTTATGCATTTATTTTCCAAAAAACGTGGAGAAGAGAGAAGGAGAGAAAAGAAGAGAGTGGCGTGAAGAAATTACTTAATGAAGTCCTGTCTTGTTTTGATATTATTACATTTATGTACCACAAAATTAGCTATTTACTAGAATCAACACAATCATAGTAATCACACAAAAACCTCATTGAACCACCGCAATCATTATGAGAACGTCGAATATTTTCAAATGTGTACCTCAGGTTATCGACAACTGGTAGGACGCTTAAATTACGGGGCAGGCACATTTTTATCTGCTTTTTTTGCACGAGCCTAGGGGTGGTAGGTTTTTTGGACTTATTTTTTATCGAACGCTTCGAATGGACCACTTCAATGTAGGGTTAAACTGCCCGCGCAACGAAAACTACGCGTTGTTGCGAGTACCTAGTGATGTTTATATGATGTTATTAAAACGTTTTAATTGCTAATCTGAATGTATGATTGGACGAATGAATATTTGATGTGGTCGTATGTGAAATTTTTGTTTTGAAAAACCAATTGTTTCTATATTGCCTCTTGTTTTGCGTTCCCCGTGTCGATCTATTCAGGTATATGCAGGTAATATTGATTTAGGTACCTACTACGATTGTGATTTAGGTTTATGTTAGGACTGTTCGCTTTGATAGCCTTTCAGTCTTACAAGTACTCATTACAAAAGCCAAAATGTAATTTGTATAATAAATAAGTAATTTATTATTATAATTATTTATTTTTCTGTAGGACTACTCACATTTGTTATCTGTTTACTCAATAGCATTACAAAGAAGGTTTATAATTAGAAAATTGACCGTAGCAGCTTAGAGTTTGGATTTGTGACAGGTTAGGCTTAATAGGCTCGTGGGACCTAAAGATACCAACAATTGTGGGTGTGCATTAATTAGCAGCATACCAGGCTAACATTTTTTTTTTATAATAAGCCTTTATTGGACCTGTACAAGAAACGGTGTTTCTACCCTACATATGTATTCAGTAAAAGCCAAGGCACGCATCTCTATTTTTCGAATTCATTTGTAAAGGTATTACTTTCTTAAACGGTGAAGGAAAACATCGTGAGGAAACCTGCATGCCTTAGAGATCTTTCTCGACGGTGTGTGAAGTCTGTCAACCCACACTAGGCCAGCGTGATGGACTATAGCCTAATCTCTCTCAATTTGAGAGGAGACCCGTACTCAGCAGTGGAACAGTATATGTGTTGATGATGATGGTGATCTAAATACTAATCATATCTAACGTCAAGAATCGTCTACCAGAGACTTAGGCTGTAAGCTTACCCCTGTATCGGTTCGCCGTGCAGTCAAAACACGCATTGTACGACATTTTATTTGTAACTCAAAACAGCATGCAATCTGAGTAGCACAATCTAACCCAACAGCTTTTGTGCTTACTTTCATATTCGCTGCATTGACAGGTAAAGGACAGGATAGGGTTGCCGCGATAAATAATTAAAATTATGGGCATATTTTTTGACATTATTTTGAAATATTAGCTTAATTCTGCAAGGATAATAAATACGGGGGTATTCTATTGTTTCTCCCTAAGTACCCCTAATATGGCCATTCAAAAGTATGGAACGGGCTTAAGTATAAAAAGTGTTCAATATTCGTAATTTATATTGGGTAGAAACTCTTATTATATGCATATAGAAGTGCAACGTACATACCTACAAATGAAAATCAGTTTTTAAGATTTATAAAAGGCAAGACGTGTAATAAATATAAGTTGCATAATCATTTTTAAACATTTGAAACGTTTCTCATTCTAACTTCTAGGTGCAGCCACTGAAAGAAAATACATTTTTTTTTAAATTTAGGATAATAGAGGAGGTTTTAAGAAAGAGAATAATTACACTAATTATGAGTTGTCCGACTGGGGCAGTACCTACCTCTGTCATGCAGAAAATCGAAGTGAAATAACACAGCTTTGAGCTGTATTGTGTTCCTAACGGTGAGCAAGGCGTTGCCAGTGCTCCACGAGGAAACGTTGTGTTAGCATTTTGGCAGTGGGGGGCTTTAACCCAACTATTGCTCTTTCGTTTTACAGGGTCGGCAACGCGTGATACCCCTGGTGGAGCGAGCGTCTATAGACTACTACGGTTACCGCTTACCATCAGACGGGCCGTGTGCTTATTTGATACCTTAGAGGTATACAAAATACATGAAATAATGAAATATTTAAATAGTTTAGAATATTTCATCTGGTATTGATTGAAACTGATATAATATTTGGAATCATATTAGAACCAGTGTTAATATTCCTTTCAGTAAATGTCTAGAAAATAATAAACTTAAATATTTAAAGTACAGATTCATGACGAAGTAATACAGTCCCTAAGAAATTTATCGTAGTCTCAATCAGACTCGCCGGCAGCCCTAAGGCTACAAACACATGCACAGTAGTCGGCGTATCGACCGCCTTATTAATAAACATACGCTAACAATAAATAATTGTTTATAATGAACTTTATAATATATTAGTGCAGATAGTTCATTATCTCGCGGGCACGCACACTGTGACGTTGGTTCACGCGAGACGCATCGGGTTTACGTAGTGTTGGGTTCATTGATATCGATGAATGTCTAATTGATTTATGCATGTAAGTATTTTCGGTTTGCGTGGTTTTGTTTCTTGAATTGGTAAGGATTTTTTAAAATTCTTTATATAAAAAAAATCCTCACCAACTCAATACAGGGGCTAAGCCTAATGTCATTAACTAGGCGCTTTTTCTAAGCCGCTTGTAAGAATTTCAAGTAAAAACCCAATAACACTTTTCTTGAACTAGAAATTAAACTCAAAGCCTCATGCTGAGGAGCTGCAGTAGCAACCGGACACAAGGAGCAGTTTTTTTCGTGATACTATATAAATCTTAATAGAAATAGTTAGTTAAAAGTCATCCATGCTAGAGAGGAGAAGGGCGTATAAAAATAATATAATTATTATACCTGTCAAATAAATAATTCAAACTTTCATCGACAAAAAACATCGACATAGTCGCAACTCTACACTGCGCAGGAGCATCGCCGCTCGCATTTTCTTTTATCAACGCATTGATTAATGCTGGTTGATTTGAATAATAATTTTCTGATACAAACGTTATTGTATGATAAATTTAGTGCAAATTGTAATGTGAGACCGGGTCTGAGTTATGGCTAGATGTTGCTATCTGTACTCCTTGATTTAATAGCTCAGCCAGGAAGTAAGCTTTTATTATTTTATTGTTGTACATAGTAGTAATCTGATTTGAATTGTATTATAAAGATTATATTTTGTAGCATAATTTTTAGTTTTGTTTTCGGTGTTTCCATTTATTTTTTCAGAACTAAGTCACAGTAAAAAGTGAAAATAGAAAACTTTAAACTCATCATCTTCCAAGCCTTTTTCCAACTATGTTGGGGTCAGCTTAGAGTCTAACCAGATGCGGCTGAATATCAGTATTTTACAAGAAGCGACTGCCACCAGACCTCCGAAACCCAATTTCTGACAACCGGGTCCACCGGCTTTACATGCTCTCCGAGGCACGGAGAGGTTTCGATATGCGAAGAATGATCACCCACCCATAGGCTGAGCGCAGCCTAACGATTCGAAACTTTTGAATTAGAAAGAAAGAAAGAAAATCTCATTTATTCGGACAAGGTCCGTACAGATAATAAAAGAACATAATATAAAAGACCACAAGGATCACTATATTATGTGCTGTCGGCATGCTTGTCCCGAATGGGTTGCCAGCTCAGCATTTATTTAATTACATGTTGCGTTATTACGTTAATATACCTACTAAAATAATTGTATAGGTACCTACGTACTTAGTATTCAAATTAACATAACATATCAGAAGTCTGTATTCCCTGAAGGGCTAGGTGGAGGTGAATATGATGTACACCCACAGTTCGCCGGTATGATTAGGTTAGGCCTATTGCCTTTAACCCAACAAAACTTTTCTTCGACCTGGAAATCGAATCCAGGAACTTATGCGTAGCAGTCACGCTAGCGTGAGATCCGGATTAGATTCCCAGGTCAAGCAGTGTTATTGATTTTTTATATGAAATTCTCAGTAGCAGCTCGGAGTTTGGATTTGTGCCTGATTTGATGGAGATAGGCTCGCCCCGATTATTATTATTTAGTATATACCTACATTATTACATGAGCCCTAAACATACTAGTCAGCGAAGTTTGGGTGGACTTAAGTACATCTCTGCCTAACTTGAAGAATATAGGCGTGATGGTATGTTTCATCCCATTGCATAGGTATTAGTAGACCATAATATAAATACTCCCTTCTTCAATTTAACTATCTACTTGAACACTAAACCGCTATCTACAAATAAAGATTCCCATTCACAAACCACAGAGGTCAACAAATCCCTCAACATAAAAAAGTAGATCAACATATGAGAGAAAAACAAACAAACATCGCGCGAGGTGAAGGTCGCACTACAAAGACGAAGCGTGTATGCATGCTAATACATACACATGCATGCTCAACATACGTACATACTCAGATGGACAGTACAACGCTACTCACTTACACGAACCAAATAAAAACGTGTTTGGGAGAAATTAAGAATTGTATAGAGCTGTTAATCTGCTGATACAGTTATAAGATTAAAGATACAGTAAATTATTATTAAACATAATATAACATCACGCCTGTGTTCCCTGAAAGATTAGGCAGAAGTAATATTAATGTTAGGTCCCATATACACACAGGGGGCGTGCCCATTGCCATTAACCGGACACAAATCCAAACTCCGAGCGGCTACTGAGTAAAACCCAGTTTACTTGACTTAGGAATCGAATCCCGGATCTCTGGCGTAGTAGTGGCGTTTATTTAATTATTTATTACATAGTTTTTAAAATATTTAATTTATTTGTTTAAACATTTTTAAGATTTGTAGTAGATTATGGTTAAATTCTGCAGTCGCATCTCGCACTTAGCCTTTCTAAAATACTTCGTCAATAAGATATAAATAATAATTTTATGGAAAGGAACCAAAAAAGTAACAATAATTTATCTGGTATATTTTGATCTGTTACCGAAAAAGTTAATGTAAGTTTTACGAACTGTCACACTAAAACTAGTCCAAAACATACCTATCTAATTATATTAACAGCTCTATACAATTCCTTGCGCTAGGGCGGGCGGGGTAAGTCCGGTGGTCCCGCATATCAGGCGCCACCTCCAGTCTTTTATAGTTAACACGACGATGATAGCTCCTACTCCTTGTTTCTTTGCTCCTGTTCAGTGCCGCTTGTTGCTGCAACTAAATTTACTGCTTAGATAATTTTAGGGTTGTGTTTAATAATTTAGAAGCGCTGAGTTGGATATTATATTTACGACACATTAATTTATTGACAGTTACGCAAATATCTTTGTGTATTTTATCGCATTTTCCGCGAGCAGGATTCAAACTGTCTTCTGGTTAGGTACACCAGACGCTATAATATTGACCACAAAGCCACCGCGAGTCCAACCCGCCAGGTCGAAATTTGCCTTCACATTCTGAGTTTACGTCGCCATACGAGACGTAAAATAACTTATACGAATGTTTGGACATTGAAATAAAACATCATTTTACGGTTTATGTCATGTTAAATTAATACATAATTATTATTAATTTCCGAAGTTTATTATCAATATGTATATTATATCCGCGACCATGGACGCCTTATAGTACTGTGTTATAGTCGTCGGCAAAATCGTCAGCAATCAATAAAAAATATTATAATAACTTGACAAATTCCTTAAAAAATAATTGTTTTTCATTATAAAAAATCATTGCCCCACACTAAGATTTTCTCCTGTATCGTGGGTGCGTTTACAAATACAAACGTTCACATACACAAACACCCCGACCCGAAA
The DNA here is from genome assembly GCA_964056405.1 of Acronicta alni. Lineage (NCBI taxonomy): Eukaryota > Metazoa > Arthropoda > Insecta > Lepidoptera > Noctuidae > Acronicta > Acronicta alni. Next base: position 4,288,417 of record OZ043927.1, on the reverse strand, counting down.
CAACTACCTGTAGGTTATACAAAATATTTGTTCCGTGCGGGGATTGAACCTACAACCCGTGGCACTGAAGCCGATTGCTTAGCCGCTGTACCAAACGTGGCGTCATTATTATAATGTCTTGGATATAACGTCTTGTCTTGGACGACGTCCGTGGTCTAGTGGTTCGAGTGCCGGACTGCTGATCATGGGGTCGTGGGTTCGATTCCCACAGGACACAAATATTTGTGTGGGTAACACATGAGTATTTGTGTTTGTCTGGGTGTTTCTTATGTATTATAAGTATATATTTACAAAAAAAAAGTATATAAGTATTATATCCATTGTCTAGTACCCGTAGTACAAGCTCTGCTTAGTTTGGGACTAGATGGTGCTGTGTAAAATTGTCCAAAAATATTTATTTATTTATTTATTATAAGATGAGAGGCTCTTCTTATGCTACTGAGGTGGTCTGGGATGGTACCACCGAATTATTATGTCAATTATTCTGCCGCTAAGCAATAGGTAATGTAGTAAAACTATTGTGTTTTGGTTTGAAGGGTAATATAGCCATTGAAAAGAATGGGTATACCTATATATGTATGAAACTTAACTACTGAGGTCTCAAGATGACAACGCGCTAGTGATAGGTACTATTGGTGCCGCATGCTGCTTGTCGCTTACCAGCAGACGGTTGTTTTTTGTTTTTCAACTTAATAAATAAGCAGTGATAGCCTAGCCTAGCTGAAAGACTTAGCAAGCTTAAGTGGCAATGGGCGGGGCACATAGCTCGTAGAACTGACGGCCGCTGGGGCAAAGCACCGGAAAGCGCAGCGTGGGACGGCCTCCAACGAGATGGACGGACGACCTGGTAAAGGTCGCGGGAAGTCGTTGGATGCAGGCGCCTTGTAACCGGTCCTTGTGGAAGTCTATGGGGGAGGCCTTTGTTCAGCAGTGGACTTCCTGTGGCTGATATGATGATAGCCTGGTGGTATGACCATTGGACTGCCAAGTCGAAGGTCTTGAGTTCGAACCCAAGGCATGCACCTCTGACTTTTCGAATTCATGTGCGTATTAATAATTAATTATCACTCGCTTAAACGGTGAAGGAAAACATCGTGAGCAAACCTGCATGCCTTTAGAGATTTTTCTCGACGGTTTGTGAAGTCTGCCAACCCGCACTAGGCTAGCGTGGTGGACTATAGCCTAATCCCTATCAATATGAGAGGAGACCCGTGCCCAGCAGTGGGACAGTATATGGGTTGATGATGAAATAATAAAATAAATAGAAACATTTATTGTTCTCCAAGGTACACAAATAACACCATACATTATAATGCGTTGTTACACTTATAATTAATAAAAAACTTGAGGATAGAACAAAAATTAAATCTACTTTGCCATCAATTTGTACGACCACTAATACTAAGAACATCTTTACTACAAACAATTTTTACTACTTACTTACATTTAAAATGTTTAGCTAAAATATTATTTTTAGTGTACAATATAACAATGTTAATGCTAGTATCTAAAATTGGCCCAGCCTGTATCTTAGATACTAGTCTCTTCCAAATAATAATACAAAAGGTGTACCTAGGAAAGTGGATTCTTATTTCCTCTCACCAACTGTACTGGGTTCAGGCGCTCCCAAAACCTTTATAGGCGTCATATTAAAAAACCTAAGGTGTCGATTCTTTACTCATTTTATTCTTCAGACGATTGCAGCAAAAAGTTCATTTATTTATTAAATACTCGTGAATTAATAATAGTTTACATTTAGAAGGGTTGTAAATTTAACGTGTAGGTACCATAATTGCTACTAACTTTTCATCATCAATCCATATACTGTCCCACTGCCGGGCACGGGTCTCCTCTCAGATTGAGAGGGATTATGTCTTTTAGGGCTATTGTCCAATACCTTTTACCGGGCACAAAACAAAACTCCGAACTGCCATTGTTTTTTTTTTATATATACCACTAAGGTGGCAAACAACCATACGCCCCACCTGATGGTAAGCGGTTACCGTAGCCTATAGACGCTTCCAACACTATAGGGGCATCATTTGCGCGTTGCTGACCCTGTAAAACGAAAGTGGAATAGTTGGGTTGGCAGTATCCCTTATACTGTGCAAAGTGCCCCACTATCAAGACAGCGTTTTCTCGTGGAGCACACACCAGAGGGTCTACTCCCTATCTCGATCAAAAAAGTTACGAGCCGTTCGAAAGTTCTCCAAAACTTCGGAGTCCGATAAAACAAGTGTCAAATTCAATTTTTCGAACGGGTAAAAACACATCGAGAGTCGGGACAACTATCAAATTGTGTTGTCATTCATTCTTAATTCGGGCCCCGAACGATCTGTCTGTAGATTATACGGAGTAGGAAACGCCCGTAACTAAGGTCGAAACTACGGACTTCGTGCTTAGGGAGTAGATCCCCAGATGATTTTGGGAGGTCACCCGATTCATTTAACCACAAAACCAAACTCCGAGCTGTTACTGATAATTCCATTGAAAAACCCTATAATATTAGTCAGTACACTAGACAGTAGTAGAAAAGTCACGTGTTTCCATGTTATTGCAATATAACAAGAGCTCATTAAATGCGTTCGTAATAAAGCGACACATTACTCTCCTACAGACACAATGTAGCTACAGCTGTAAATTACTTACTGTCGCCAAATAGCGCATCACTGAATAGTTCGCGCTTTTCCATTGACTACGATTACAGGAAAATGAATGAAGTCAATATTAGGAGTGAAATTTGTCTTTGACTGTAAGATGACGTTAAGCATGATTGGAACATATAATTATATATGGTATGATGAGCCTTACCGTTGTAGGACATAATCACCCTCCGAGATTTCCTATGTTGGGGTCGGCTTCCAGTCTACGGAGGGGACTCGATGTGTTAAGAAGATCACCCATCCACAGACTGACCGTGGCTAGCGCAACTTAACCTTTCAGATCTGATGATCAGTTTAGTTATAACTTAACCACAAGCCACGAGAGTATGAATTAATCTTAAAAGTTCAAACTTCGAACAGAATAAATTCAAAAATTTTATATTAAATCATAAACAATATTTTATGATTTTCGAATAATAACATAATGTACTTATTATAATGTTAATTTAATAGTACTTAGATTGTTCACCAAGAGAGAAAGTGACAGATTACTGACGTAGTGTGTATTTGAGGGCGATTTGCGAGGGCCGCAACGAACGAGTTTGTAATCTGGATTTTCCCCCAAGTGAATCATAGTGATTTTACTTGCCCTACGATGAAAATAAAAAGAAGTATAAACATATCGGAAAATAATTAGAGATTCTTCTCTGAGACTTTTAGTTCAGTTTAAATGCACACACGTTAATAATCCGTTACTTTCTCCCAATGGTGACCCATCTAATAGTATAGAATTCTATGGCTTTTTTTCATTATTTTTCTAAGTATAACACGAACATGTCGTATGTGTCGTTCATGCCACCAAAATAATTATGCTTAAACAGATTCTCATCTCTTTTGTGTCGACAGCATTGGAAACAGCGCAGACGGGGCGCGAACTTGTGTCCCATCCTATTGTGTGGACTTGAAACAATAATCTGGAACCGTAGTAATGAGTCGACGAGCCAGGGGCCATTGCACAATGGTCGCATGCCTTCTTTGTAATTGTTAGTAACTTAATTTTACCAAAGGCGGAACGTATCTTCGAGGTTTTATTCTTTGAAGGGTTTAAGCAGACTTGTACTAATGAACGCTCACAATTCAACGGTATGTTTAGGTCGTAATAGGAAAGCTTGTTACTATTAACTGGGCACAGCGAAATATTCTCGTTTCTTTCAATTTCAATTTGCAATTTGCACCCGGTTGCAGTAAAAAAAACGAAAGTTTCCTATACAGCTGAAAGACTTAGCAAGCTTAAATGGCAATGGGATACCTACATAGCTCGTAGAATTGATAGCCGCTAGGGCAGAAAAGTTCTTGAGTGGCGACCACGCACCGGAAAACGCATTATAAGACGGCTTTCAGCAAAGGACAACTTGGTAAAAGGTCGCTGGAAGTCGTTGGATGCGGGCGGCGTATAACCGGTCTTTGTGGAAGTCTATGGAGAAGACCTTTGTTCAGCAATGGACCTCTTGTGGCTGACATGGTGACTATGACCTGGTTGCACTTGATTTTAGAAATATTACAACCAAATGTTATCTATATCGCGTGTCGGTCTGCTGATCACGAGGTCGTGGGCTCGATTCCCACAGAACACAAATATTTATGTAATGACCATAAGTGTTCGTGTTTGTCTGGTTGTTTCTTATGTATTATAAGTATGTTTTTACAAAAAAAATGTATATAAGTAAGTCCATTGTCGAGTACCCATAGTACAAGCTCTGCTTAGTTTGGGACTAGAATTTGAAATTGTGCAAAAATATTTACTATTATTTATTATTGTTTCTTTTATTATTTAATATCCTCATTGTAGAATCTGGAACACTGTATGATGTGAGTGCAGAAAAAGTAATTAAAAATATTCTTAGTAATGAGAAATCTTCGTCCATTGTAGATACCAAACCGCAAGCCGTCCGCTTTAAGGCTGGCTTCTTATGCAGATTTTACGAGAGGTTATGGCTGTAAGCAGCGCTCGAATCGCTTAATTGTTCGAATCAGACGTCTCGCGAACAAAAACTACAACGTTCGATGTTTTTGGCAACAAAGCGATATGGCACGCTAACACCGCTTCATTTGTTAGTTATTCGTCTAGCCGCTTTGAGGGCCCTTCTCGTTATTTGTCTGAACAAAGGTAAAGTTAAATAATGTTGTGTGAGTTTTCGCAAAAAGTTGGGATGTTTCGAAAAAACCCAACCGTTTGGCTCTCGCCTTTTATTTATTTTTGATATTATTGATCGTTTCTGCTATATAGTGGCCACGTTTTCAAACACAAATCTCATAACTAAATATTTGATACATATGAATAAAATATTTTTGCCATACTAAATTATTTGTCCTGTGCAGGGCTTCAACCCGCGACCCATCCGATATTTAGAACACTTCCCAATTGAACTATAGGCTCACTGGACGGTTAAACTCGGTTTAGGTAAACAAGTTAATTGGCAAATCTTGTCACCATGACCACGGGTTAAAAGAAAATATCATGCATGTATTCCCGGAAGGGTTCTGCAGAGGTGTACCTACTATAGCACAGCCACAGTTCACAAGTGCTGGTAAACATATTGATTTATGATACACGCGATATTTAATAGACATTGAAACAAAACTACTTTTTACAGATTTTATCGTGTAATATTGATCTTATTAATTCCGACATTTCGGACCCTGTACAGCGTCCATGGTCTCGGGTGAAATCCGTAAAAAGTAGTTCTATGTATTTCAATAAGGGCGAACTGAGGGCGTATATAAGTACACTTCTGCCTAACCCTTCGGGAAATACATGGGTGGTATGTTTTATATTGATTTCTGACACGCGAATATACATTGAAATAAAACTACTTTTTACGGATTTTATCGCGTTATATTGATATTATTATTCCTGGTAAGTTTATGCTAGGTACCTATTTTAGTTTGTTTTTGGTAATTTGTGGATATAAAAGATGGGAAGTTTTAGAAAATGTGTGGTTCATTGTAACACAATCTAACCTGTTAGTAGATCTCCATGAATATATCGGTGAAGGTTAAAATTCTATTTCAGGAGTTGTGTTCTCGTTTTAGTCAAGTAATTTACTTAACTGTTTTCCGATAAAAGACACAATATAACATAAGAAATAACCTCCCGCCTATGTTAGGCGGCACACGAGGAACACCAATATGTACCGGAGGAAAACTTCAAAAGTCAGCCATCCTGCTGGGGGCAGGCCGCGGTGTGTGGGATTTTTACCTCCCGGTGGCCATCTTCAGCACAATATTCAGGGGCTCCAGGAACAAACGTATTCATTCGGAACCCTTCCTGTGTCACGCCTATTTAAGGTCCGTCTCAGAGAAGTCAGATTACCTATCCCATCACTTTGCGGTGCACACGGCGGCACGCGACCTACCTTCTAGATAATGTAGGTACATCCACAGTTCACCGGTATGTTTAGGTCACATGTAATAGGGGAGCCTAAAGCAGCTACTGAGATTTAATACCTTTTCCCAACTTTGTTGCTTGGGGTCAACTTCCAGTCTGATCAGATAAAGGCTGAATATCAGAATTTTATAAGAAGCGACTGGCATCAGACCCCGCAACCCAATTTCTGGGTAATACCCAGGATAGACCGGTTGTCAGGCTTTTTGGGCTTCTGACTACAACTAATGATAGTCGTAGGTTTTCGTATGACAACCAAGACGTACAGATTTACGTGCTCTTCGAGGCATAGAGGATATCGTTGAATTAATAATGGCGACCCATCCCCATAGATACCCAACATTTAAATTTCGATCGTTTAGCACGGAGGGTGACAAATAGCCACTTGAAAAAAAATGTATTTATAATTATATGGATGTCATACTAATTTTATAATTTATCACATTAAATTACATAATATCACAAATTTTTCTTCTAGAAATTCTTTTACAGAGTAATATGCCTTTTTAATCAGGAAGTTTTTTAGCTTCCTTTTAAAAATACCAATCAACTGTAGGTTCTTAATGTCTGTGGGTAACTTGTTATATATTTTGTACTGAAACAAAGATACTCATGACTCATCCAACACCTCTGAATCAGACTAATTCCTACCATCAATCCTTAAACAGCTCGACCGCAATGCAGCCTGTAGTCAGAGCCACGTTTAGGCGCCACCATAAAAGTATTAATTGCACGATACATTGTTCTTCTACTATAGCACATTGATAAATCTAGAACTGACAAAATAATATCAATATTATCAATAAAAAATCAATGTAACGCATAAAAATTGATTCGACTAAATTGAGAATAATGCCATCTATCTTCCTGTGCTTGAACTACATTGCTTAAAATATTATAATAATTATATTGAAAGGGTTCGCGCAAGCGCAATTCACAAAAATTCAATATGTCAAAGATCGTTATTTGGAACGTTTTAAATTATTTTAAACATACCTACTATAATTACAAGTGGTAAATAAGTTGTCGCTTACCTACTTTGTTAAGTATTTTCTGTTTAATGTGTTTCAATTAGCATGTAAATTAGTAATTAAAACTTTAATTTATCTTTACTAACTTGCTCAATTTCCTTTGTGTTGTATTAAGGTACAAGTTATTTTAATCATGCAAAGTAAAATCTACATGAATTCATACCTAAATAATAAGAAATAAAATAAAATGAGACTTGTCACGTCACTAAAACAATGAAAGTGTAGGAAATTTATACATGTCACGAGATTGCAAAAAATTGTCAGATCGACCAATGGAGTTTTTATCTCATACCTATTATATTTATGTAAGTATTTACCGTCTTCTTTACACGATAGCTCTCTGGCTTATAAGAATTATAAAAAAAATTACCAAGCAAAGGTATTTTCTCAAATTAAAAGAGATAAGGAAAGGAAAGAGACAAGGAACTCTGGTAGATGTGCAGAAATTGGTCATCCATTACTTTTACTTGAAAAAAGTAATGAATGACCAATTTCTACTATTTTCACAGACGGGCTCTGGTTTCCGTGCATTAGAGGCTAGTGCTGTAACCACAGACTAACATTGGTCATATGACCACAGACTAACATTGGTCATGTGACCACAGACTATCATTGGTCATGTGATCACAGACTAACATTGGTCATGTGACTACAGACTAACATTGGTCATGTGACCACAGACTATCATTGAGAATGTGACCACAGACTAACATTGGTCATGTGACCACAGACTAACATTGGTCATGTAAGCACAGACTAACGTTATTCATGTTGCAGAGTTCGTCTGAGGTTGTACCATCGCATAGCTAAATAATCTGCTGCTGAACTCATATCATTAGATAAATGTGCTCGCTCATATTACTGTGTTTCAGTTTGGAGGACAATGCAGCCAGTGAAATTACTAGGCATGTGAGACTTAACAACTGAGGTCTCAAGATGACAACACGTGTGTGATACCACTGGTGTTGCTGGCGTCTATAGGCTGTGGTTGCCGCTTACCATAAGACGAAACGTATGCTTTTTTGTCACCTTATCACATTAAAACGTGTTTTTTTTTTCACACTTGTCTACATTTCTTGTATTAATTTCTCCTCTCTCGCAGTTCTGCTGGAAGAGAGTTCTTTACTAATAATCAGTACCTACCACCCGCTCCAAGTCTTGGAGTGCCAACCACGCATAGGAAAGCGCAGCGTACGACGGCCCTAAACTAGGTGGACGGACGACCTCGTGAGGGTCGCAAGGAGTCGGTGGATGCGGTCTGCGCAAAACCGATTTTTGTAGCGATCATTAGGGGAGGCCTATGTTCAGCAGTGGACGTCCGTGGCTGATAGATAGAAGCAGCCTTACTTAGAGTACTTACTTATTTACTTAGAGCAATTTTGTATTCTATAATCCTATGTTCATATTTATTTCAGTGTGTACCTACGTAAATAAATTTAAAAAAATACTTCTTCCTAAAGCATCAAAGAAACTGAAGTAAACTGTATTAAACTTAATGAAATAAAAAAAACTAATTCTCAAGAAAAAACAATCTTCCTTATCATATTGTACGTCTATGTGTTGTCTTAGCCGGTTCACAAATAAGTCGTAACAATTAATTGACATAAGTACCAGGCTTGGCCCGATAATTGTACTGTGTGCCAGCGGGTGACTCATTTCATGCGTCTTAGTAACACTATCATATTAATTAATGACGTCAGAGCAATTATTATAAGTGCGATTATATTTAGTCAGATTCTCGATTCTGTTTATTGTTAAATTAGTTTCAGGTTACAACAGTTTATTACATTGGATTATCATCAACCCATATACTGTCACACTGCTGAGCACGGGTCTCCTCTCAAATTGAGAGGGCTATAGTCCACCACGCGGGCCTAATGCGAAGTGGCAGACTTCACACACTGTCGAGGAGGATCTCTAAAGTATGCAGGTTTCCTCACGATGTTTTCCTTCACCGTTTAAGTGAATGATAATTAATTATTAATACGCACATGAATTCGAAAAGTCAGAGGTGCCTTGTATTTGAACTCGAGATCTTTGACTTGTCCAATGGTCATATCACTGCTTATTACATTGGATGGTGTTTGTTATTTTGTTCCAATAGATGTAGTAGAGAAGAAACAACGTCATCTTCAATCTGTGGAAGCAGTAGTGATCATTATCCACAGCAGTACGCTCTAGTGGACAATCATCACCTGTTTTTATACAAATCGTTACTCTGTGCTATTTATAAGTATCTCTTTGGCCCAGTCTCTATCTCCTCCTGCATAGTACCTGCAAACCGCTTTGAGCCTTCTTCCAGAAATATTCTGGCAAGTTAGAATCTTTACGTCTCATTGAAATCTCGGAGGCCCTTTTATTATTGAGCTAAGAATACCCCTAAGTTGATTGTTTTAAAATTACTGACAAAATAAATAAATAAAAAAATATTCTTTGGAACATTTTACATAATACCAATCTTTTAAATCTTCCACTACTACACGCTTATAACCATTTATACATCCAAAGTACTCATAATCAAGACCACTTATACATTCGTTTACATTTACACCTGAACCCACTTATCCACCTGTGTTTTGTTTAAAAGTTTTCTCAATTCCCACGGAGTGTTGGACGAATTGAGGTATTAACCGATTCGCCACGATGCCGCTATGACATCGACCTTTAACACGCAGCCATTTCTTTTTATGTACCAACAAATCGATTAGGCAAACGATAGCTTTGAATTTCGGCTAAGAGCTCGTGTAGGCTATAGAATGGACTATTCAATATAGTTAGGTACACAGGCGAATCGTGGAGGGGCTCGTGGCTGAGTAATACCTAAGCTGATTAAGTGATCTGTATGGTTAAGCTGCGCTAGCCGAAGTCAGTCTGTGGATGGGTGAGCATTTCTAACACGATATGTTAGACCTCTACGTGCCTCAGAAAGCATGGATACACGACGGTCCCTAGTCAGAAGCTTAAAATAAAGTCTATCCTCAGGATATCGGTACCCTATTGCCGGATATTGGGTTGCAGAGGTCTGATGGCAGTCGCTTCGTGTAAAATACTGATATTCAGCCGCATCTGGTTGGACTGTAAGCCGACCTGAACAGATAGACTGGTTGTTAGGCTTTTTAAGCTTCTGACTACCACAAATTTTCATAGATGTTAGGATGATAACTGGGACCGACAGCTTTACGTGCTCTCCGAGGCACGGAGGGATCTCGCCATGTTAAGAATGCTCACCCCTCCACAGACTGACCGAATTACCGAAAGTGGAAGACGTTAAAGTGTTCTAGTATATAGAATTCTAGAATACGAGCATTGAAATAGGGTTGGCTCTATCTTTAATGTAACTGATATCAATAAAACTGACTTTACAACAAATCCACTGTAATTATTCTCTCATCCTAATTATTCCAACAGTTGCTACATCAAAAACAAACTAGCCAGCCCTGCTTCAGGATATGCTAATTAATAATATAACAAAACAATCTGCGAATAAGCTTAAAGCGTAAGCGGTTGCAGTTAAGCGAAACGTACATAGTCGGCTATCTCAGACTGACCCACCCTTATAAATAATAGTGGCAAGGCGCCCATCCGTCCCCCCTACCCCCTTAAGGGTACCCTCCGGATCTCATTTCCAAATTGCATTTCAAAACCGAATCTCGACCTTACAATTGAGGAGATACGATCAAAATTCTACTCTATCCTTACTCATTTAGAAACGATTCTTGGTTGGTGTTGCTAGTGGAATTGAGTGTTGAGTCCTCAGGTCATAACCCAAGGAGGCAGCATCTCCGTGCACAAGCACTAACTTGTATAATGAGATATGATAATAAACGCTTCAGTTGAATATTGATGTCGACGAGTTAGGAATGCACTCGCCATGTTTACGGCTGCTCCGAACTTCTAATTAATTATAAATAATTTTAGTGGATTGTTCTGAGCTTAAGCGAATACGTGTATGATGGAGAGTTTCTCGCTCCATTCTACTAATTAAACGAGCATTCAACTGCTAAGCTTTGAATATTTTAAGGAGCAAATTTTAAATTTGACGGTTTGATTGGCGTAGTGGTTACGTAATAACTAAGTTAATCAATTGATCTGCAAGGTTAAGCTTCGCTAGACGCGGTCAGTCTAAGAATGGGTGACCTTTCTTAACATATCGAGGCAGCGTGCTTCGTGCGTAGGTCCCAGTTGTCATACTTACACATATGACACTCGTTAGCGGTAATCAGAAACCGAAAAAAGAAAGAATTTGTTTAAGGAATATAATAAACTACGCATCAAAATTACTGATTGAGCGACAAAATTTCTGATTGAGCAGCAAAATTACTGATTGAGCAGCAAAATACAGATATCGGTTTGGTTAAGTTAGAACTGTGACCACACAACGAAGACAGAACCAAATCTGAATGTTTTGAGTGTATATAACAATATTTTGAGGTGACTATTTTGCTACCATAAAGACGTAAATTCAGTATATGAAGGAAAAATTCGACATGACGGGTAGGTATCGCGGTGGCTTAGTGGTCATAGCGTCTGGTGTACCTAACCAGAAGACGCAGGTTCGAATCCTGCCCGCGGTCGAATTTTTCCTTTTCTAAATAACCATAAAAAAGTGTCTTTATAACATCCATTTACAGAAATAAATAACATAATATATTATATAATCTAAAGAATAAGATGTCCGATAAGTGGGTCAGCTGCTGTCCGGTTGTCACCCCGTACAAATTGCGATCTAATGGAGGGAAGTTGCTTATTGCGATGCTTCGACGATCAGTCTAGCGCTGTTTAGCGTTCCTGGTTACTAGGTCGATGTCCCCCAGTTCTAGGAACTGAGCATATTTGATAACTTGTTTTCATACCACTAAGGTGGCAATCAAGCATACGGCCCACTTTATGATAAGCAGTTACTGTAGCCTATAGATGCTTGTAACATCAGGGAAATCACGTGCAGGTTTCCGACCTTGTAAAACGAAAAAGGAATAGTTGGGTTGGCAGTATAAGGGTCAAAGTCCCGCTCACTGCCAACACAACGTAAGGAACACAACACAGCTCAAATCAGTGTTATTTCACTTCAATTTTCTGCAAGGCGGAGGTACTTCCCCAGTCGGGCAGCTTCGATTTGAGTGGAATTACTCCCACTATGCCTTACCTCTTTTAAATTATTGCATTTTTCTATTTAATTTTGAGCTGTGTTGTGTTCCTAAGGGTGAGCAAGGTTGCCAGCGCCAGGTAACCAGATGCGGCTGAATATCAGTATTTACAAGAAGCGACTGCTATCAGAACTCCTCATCCTTATTTCTGAGCAATACCGATATCCTGAGGATCGACAGGTTCTAAGGCTTTCTGACTACACTAACGATTGTCATAGGTGTTCGACGTATTTGTATGACACTCGAGACCGCCGGCTTTACATACTTTCCGAAGTACGAAGGGGCCTCGATCTGTTAAGTATGGTCACCCATCCAACAGACTGACTGCGGCTAGCGCAGCTTAACCTTTCAGATCGGTTGATTAGCGTTGTTCTTACTTAGGCACGAGCCCCTCACAAGGTCCCTACCAAGGTAGATCACTAGCTAATTACCTCAAATGTGTACTGACTCCCGCTATATTATAATATATTACCACATCTAACAACTAAGTGATAATCACTGGGGTTCCTAGAATTGATTATTGCAGTATATTATAATGATACACGCAAGTAAATTGTTATTTGCTATCTGTCTTTAGAGACAGATAGCCAATAACAATGCCTTTGTTAAAATAACTCGGTGAAATTTGTTAATTTTAGTTAACGTTTAGACGTAATGGTACAGAGGCCACATCAAGCTACCCCAATCTGTCAAATTTCTTTGATAGATTTTTTCATTTTAAACTGGTAAAAGGATGTCGCCAAAATCTCCCCAAATGATGTACTGAGGGTACACTTATTGGAAAAAATACCCTGTATTACGCTGGTTAAAACACGTCATACTTTTTTTTATGCTCACTAGGGGATGAGAATAAAATACTTTAAATTTGAAAAATCGCACACCATTTTAACACACTAGTACCTACCGTTTCATATTTTTTTTTTTATAGTAAAAACTGTCAACTTGATAGCTATCTGCTGTCAGTGTCAGTTTTGGAGTGTCAAACGCACGCCAATTTGCCACATTAGTATCAGTTTCATAGTGGTCTCATAGTAAAAACTGTCAACTTGACAGCTGTCATGTACCTCAGGTACAAATTTGCGCTCAGATGTATAGACTTTTGATGACCTTCTTTGACAGTTTTGGATAGCTTGACCTGCTGCCATCTGTACATTCGTGGTATGTTAATCTCTGTCTTGTGCCCAAATGAAACAGCACTGCATTAATTATCTTGTTCGTTCTAGCATATTATGATATAAAAACAACACTAATTCTTAGTTCATCAACACTTAATTGTTACGGTATTTTTAAATGACGTCATGTGCGTTACCTATCCAATTACCATATAAATATTACACCGTGTTAATTCCTCATAATTTTATAATGTGAGCCATAAAAATTCTATTAACAGTATACATATAATGCTGACTTGCCTTTGAAGGTGCCGACCTAAAACTTAATACCTACTCTAAAAATTTATGTAGCTAGAAAAATAATTACAAAGCTAGTTTAACGACTTCACATGTTGTACGATGATAATTTCACGGCTATCTAATTACGGAAATTAATGTCTCATTACGGGTGTGTCCATTGTTTAAGTGTCGGACGCTGTTTTAATTTTGTTTAACAAAACAATTTTAAAATCTTCCTCTCTCTGAGATTTTGTTGTAATATTGTTTATGTGTCAGACGCTATTTTAATGTTGTTTAACAAAACAGTTTTAAAATGTTTAGCTCTCTGAGATTTTGTGTTGTAGACATACTTATGCCTAGGACGACGATACTCGGACAAAATTTTGTCATTTATGTGTTACTAACCGTTGCCCGCGGTTTCACTCGCACCCCAAAGCCTTTTTAAGATAAAAAGTAGCCTGTCCTTCTCCTAGGTCTAATCTATCTCTGTATCAAATTTCATCAAATTTGATTTAGTGGTTTAGGCGTGAAAGCATAACAGACAGAGTTACTTTCGCATTTATTATAATATCAGGTAGGGATAGTTGTAACACAATCATAATTAGACTCAGGATGGAAAAAATTACATCCCATAAATTAAACGGTGATAAATAAAATCAAACGAACTCAGTACCTAAATGCGTCCCTTCCTTTGCCCTCACAAAACATAAACATATGACAGAATTTACAAGTATTTTTTTTCTAAACATTTGAAAGAATTCTTCTACGTTTCTAAAGATTTGTTTGTACAACATCTGTATAGTTTGAGAGCTAGTATAAAGTTTGAGTGCCGTCATCACATCGCTTGCTACAGCCGGTGATTTGTCGCCATCCTACCGGTGTAAATCATTCGGAGCACCGATCAATCAGCGGGCAAGGCGCTATCGTGTTGACTACGATTTATCCAACACATTCGGTATTATTTTAAAAAGCATTGGACGTCCCTAAAAATGATTAAATTTCAAACTTGGAATTATTTTTAAATTTCAAACTTGGAACAGATTCCGAGATTGAATTTCACTATTGCTACTACTAACTTATAATAATAGGGATGGGATCATTTCAGAAAATAAAAATCATTAGGAATCCTAATAAAGATCATCGGGCACCTATATATTATGTAAAGCGAAAGCTTTGTGTTCCTTTTTAAGAATACTTATTACGTGCACGCAGAAATGTAAGATTTGACATCGGTAATCCAAGTTTATATAGAGAAGGAGTGCGGAAAGCTAAAATGTATCTATAAGTAATAAGTGTTACAAATACCTTAAACTAATTTAAATATTCATTATTTATGTTCGAGCTGTCAATGACAAACACAAACACGTAAAAAATGTGAATATGTCAATTGCTTTTTAAATAAACTTTGACAAAAGAAACTAAAACTTAAAAAGGTCGCATTTCAACCACTGTGGGCCCACTGGTTAACATAATTACGTAAAGCACATATTCATGATCGTACATTCAAAGTTATTACTCGAATATTTTCGTATTCAAACCAAGTTTGAATAAAGAACCTAAACATTTTGTAAAATAAAAATTACGAAAGATCAACTTTTCGAACCCGGAAAATGACTGCAGTAAGATCGTCAATGGAAACATGCATAGACAAAACTCAACACTCACTAGTGAATCTACTTAACTCACAATGTAATAATTTTCATACATTACGCATAATCGTGTACTTGTTTTAATTTGATGACTATTAATAAGTTTGTTTCGACCAAAAAAAACCTTAATTATATTCATGAAAAAGCTACTCAGACAACCATACGTTATGTGGTAGATAAAAATAGTGGTAAATTAGATTTTGTTTGTTGTAGTTGTAAATTAATTGCAATTTAAATGCTAATCATTAAGTTTTTGTAGAGCGACTGCTTTGTTTGAAGACAAGTGTTGACCTTGGCACTATTGTTACTCTGTTAGATATCAGAGCTACACAAAAATATATTTGGCTCGTATTTTCAAACATTTTCGAGTCGGAAATCATGTTTCGGACTCTATGCTGCATGTCTACTTCCTCGTGTCTCATCTTTCCTGCCTTTTCCCAACTATCTTGGCTTCCCGTTGTTTTACAAGAAGCGACTGCTATCAGACCACAACCCATTTTCTGTACAATATCTTGAGGTGCTTTAAGTACTCGTAACTAGTGTGTGTGTATGACAAGATGTATGAATGTGGTCGAAGCAAAAGAAGTTCATAAGCAAGTGGTGTTCTTTAGTTTCTGCCCATGGGAAAAAGGCGTGAGTGTATGTATGTATGTTGAGGCTAGACTAGTTGATGACGATGAAAGAGTTCTTGTCTATAACAAAACTTTAAGCATGAAAACGTACGTAGGTATGTTGTTAGAACAGCTGTAGTATAGGTACATAAATAGCGGACTTCTATAAGGTCAACAAGGCCACTAGCTATATGTCGAGTCTCTTTTTAAAAGTCAAACGATAACAGAGATATTTAACGAAATAATAACAAGCAGTTGTGGTCACAAGCATAGCTGCTGAACGTGAGATCTTGGGTTCGATTCTCAGTTACAGTAGAATAACTCTACTGGAACTGAGAACCGACCTAAAATTCCTATTAGCAGCTCGGAGTTTTGATTTTTGTTTACATGAGACCCATAATACATAAGACCTAAAGAAATCACATCTCTACCTAAACCCTTCGGGGAAGACGAGCGTGATGATTAGTATATTATTCCAATTACTAGTTCCTCCATCTCAATCTTTAACTTAAAATCCCCTGAAATAAAGTCCAATATTTCTTAAAGAATAGTTTGTTAAAAGAACGCGATGACATTAGTTAACTTTACTTAGTCAAGGAGTCGACTACGAAAGTGCCAACAACATTTTTACAAGCTCAAACTTAAAAGTTGACACCAAGGGTTGGGGTAGGGTCGATAGTTAATTCTGTCGGTACTTCGAAGGGGGTTAATTAATAATAACGGCGTATGGGTGATTAATGAAACTGTACCCTACCTAATTTATAGTTGGACTTAAGCACCCCGCCCCGCGCGCCCCGCCAGCCCAAAGCAAACTAAATATCCAATACCTCGATGTTGACTGCAGAGTAAAACGTCTTGATACTTGCATAATTATATCAAAGTTTTGGAAGTATGATAAAATAGTTGACGTGTATAAGATAAGTAAGTAATTAGCTTTTATTTCGTACCTTGCATAGGTAAACCAATAGTAGGTAATTAATATTAAAATACATAAAGTACCTTACAAACTGAAGCTCAAATATTAACTGTGGTGGATACATCTCTGCTTAACCCTTCATGAATATAGACGTGATATTATATAATAATAATAAATATTTTTTGGGACAATTTTACACAGCACCATCTAGTCCCAAACTAAGCAGAGCTTGTACTATGGGTACTAGACAATGGATATAATACTTATATACTTTTTTTTTTTGTAAATATATACATATAATACATAAGAAACACCCAGACAAACATAGTATACTAGTATATAAATGCGAATTTGACTTATTTTTGAAGTACAATTTTATTATTATTCTATGTGCTTAATTAATCATTAAGAATATAGTAAATTGACACTGTTTTGGTGATAATAAATATTATCTACCTAATACTAACGGTATTTGATGTAGGTAACGCATTAAAAAGAAGTCATAATTTGTGCTAACAAGTAATATCTATGAAAAAAATTAATAGTGGACCCGGGTTGTGACATTCACAACCCTTTGACAATCCCATTAAAATACTAAAAAAAACTAAATAATGATCAAAGTATCAAACACACGCAATCCACTCACATTATTATGAAGACAAGTACGAGCAGTGTATTCGGACTTTGAAAATCTAATTACGTAGCCGGTACCCTTACCTCGATCGCTCCTTCGCGCCGCCCAGCCCGCCGCCCACGGCGCGCGCTCCACTGTGACCATGTAATAGGAGATTTAAGTCCGACACGTGGATAATCACCAAAAAAATAATTATTTTAATTTATTTATTTCTGTTAGATAGTTAAAGTACTCTGATAGATAAGTACTCTTTATTGTTAAGATAAGTAAAACATAGATTTTAAATTCATTGGAACATAAATTGAATAATAATTATTATATTGCCCAGCTGTGGATTGCCACAGCAGGGTACGAGAGTCTTCTCAGAAGGGTTAGACTAGGTTTAAGGTTAGCCTATATATAGGTTTAGTTATTCATGCTGGCCTAGTGGATAGGTAGATAAATGTCCGGAGTCGAGAAAGTCTCTCAGACATGTAGGTTTCCTCACCGTATTGAACGAGTGGTAATTCACATTAATATGTAAAAAAGAATACCTATTGACAATGTGAGATACAGTCAAAATAATTTTACGAAAATAAGTATTAAAAACAAAAAAATAAGTATTAAAATTTAAGTCGACACGAATGGAAAACGCTTAAGTTTGTCCAGGGCGCACGAATTATACATGGTGTATTAATACGCTGTTCAACTCAACTATTGCTAGTGAAGTTTTAATTCGATAACCCACCGGCTGGCCGCGACCCCTACCCCTCACCGCGCCTGCTTCGTCTGCCCCGCAATAATGTATTTATGGACGATACCGCGCGCCTAATGAGCGAACCTATGCCTCTTTACGCGACCCTTGTACTTAGATTTGGTTAGGATACGTTAGATAATGTACCGTTTGCGTTTTAGGGTTAAGGGAAGGGGTATCACGGTTAGCTGATAGTTTTGTGTTGGCTTGCGTGCAGAAGAATAGCCAGAAGGTACATTCTGAATACAAAAATGTTCGAAGCACTTCCGATCTAGTTTCAGTGTCATTAACGTCAGAAATGTCGCTTAAAGGTCAATTTTTGATCTCACTGCAATATAAATTATTTTGTATAGTTGGTATGGTTTGTTAATTTATAATAACGTCATTATTTTGATATTAAAGACACAGATTAGATCGGTACTATGTTTAGAACATTTTTAAATAAATGCCTCATTAGCTTAGTGGTCGTAAGAGCGACTGCTACGCTAAAGGCGATTCCCAAGTTGAGCAGTGTTATTGGGTTTTTCTATGAAATTCTCAGTAGCAGCTCGGAGTATGGCTCGCCCCCTTATACATGGGACCTAAATATGCGCACTGTAGGTATGCATTGGTACACCTCTGCCTAATCCTTCGGGGAATACAGGCGTGATGGTATGTTATGTGATTAAGTAGGTAAGTACAGAGGTCAGCTCATGAAGCTATCACAGTCTGTCAAATTTCTTTGATTAATGTTCAGCTTTAATACAAAACGATAAGGTTCATACTCAATTGGGACATAGAATTGGCCCTTATTTTCGTTTATATCCTGTCTTAGCCTTTTGAATATTAAGCAAAATGAGAAGTCACCAACATTTTATCAAGAGAGATAGTGGGAGTAATTCCACTGAAATTGGAGTAGCCCGACTGGGGAAGTACCTCCACCTTGCAGTAAATTGAAGTGAAATAACACTGCTTTGAGCTGTGTTGTTTTCCTTACGGTGTGCAAGGTTGCCAGTGCTCCGCAAGGAAACGTGTCGGCAGTGGGGGGACTTTGTCTCTTATACTGCCAATCTCCTTCTCTTCTTTTGTTTTACATGGTCGGCAACGCGCTAGTGATACCCATGGTGTTACCTATGGGCTACGGTAACCGCTTACTATCAGGTGGGCCGTATGCTTGTCTGCCACCTTAGTGGTATAAAAAAATCCATACATACATCATAACGTATGCCTAGATTGATATTTTTTTTGGAATTGGAAACAAAACGCATATTATTTATTTTATATAAATAAATAATATGATTTTTGTTTCCATATTACAATGTATATACCATTGATTAGGTGTAGGTATATTCTGTGTTTTGACAACGATTATGTTATTATGTATGATGCAATATTTGTCAATACCCAGGTGTTGTCTGCTTGATCGTGGTGAATTTGATGGATGCCATGATCATGACTTTAAGGCGAGTGAAGGAAAGTGCGGTTTTTAGTCGGTACGAGTTCGTGAGTGAATAATAACAAACGGTTTCTGAGTATTTTAAAACGTTTGGTGCAGGTGCTTGTCGCTTGTTGTGGCGAATTTCATGGATCCCATGGCCATGACTATAGGGTAAGTGAAAGCAAGTGCGGTTTTTGTCGGTACGAGTTCGACATACCCTGCCGACTTCCCAGGTTTCGGACGATCCATGAGCATTTTCCGTACTATAAAAAAAGGTGTTGTCTGCTGCTTACATACCAATTTTGGCAGATATCTGTTAAAAGACAGATGTCGTTCGCTTCATACCTAATTATTATTCTGTCGATTGTACATCAAAACAATGCTGGCTAACCACACTCGAACTTCAACAAAGAGATTCCTTGAACGACAATAGATACTTCCATCTAAATTTTAATTATAAGTCATAATGATTAAAGCCATCAGCGCGACAACGGGCTGACCTACCGTCTCACACCCTTTGTGTAGGAACCACCGTCAGGGTTGATGCGGCACTTTTTAACCGACTTTAATAAAAAGGAGGTTCTCAGTTTGACTTGTATGTATGTTTGTCTGCGATTATCTCGCGATTGGCTGAACCGTATTTGATGCGGTTCAGAAAAGTATAGTATTCTGAAGAAGGTTTTTGTATACTATAAATGGATGCCCCGTGCCGCATGGATCCGTTACTAAGCGATATGTTCGTTCAACTCATCCGATTTTTTTTACACACAATGATTGAAGTCGGTTTTCTTTTCCTAATTTATTGTAAGTTTTTTATTATGCCTCCAATACACTAATCGCGAAGTTGCTTCGAGGAAGTAATGGTTGAAATTGATTGAAGTTCGAAGTACGTGGCTATACCGTCGTGCAACCTCGTCAGGAGCTGGGACGAGATACTTCGAGTCCTTTGACTCGGTCGCAAAAACCGACTACGGTTGAAAGTCGCCCAGGGCCAGGCGAGATCGCACGAAGCGAACCAAAGTGCCCTTCTATTGTATTTCGATACAATTATACCGCGGCAGTCCGTAGTGTCCCGCAAGTCACATAAGTCACAGGATTATGACAACTAAACTAATTGAAATAAGGTTTGAAACCGGTGCGGCGGTGTCTTCGGCAAATAGTCAGTGGCTGCGTTTGTTGCAAAACGCCACGACGTGACGCGGCATGCCGCAACACGCCGCGTCATACCAAAGCGTCCTTTGAGTTGCCGAAGCACGCCGTGCCGTGCCGTACCGCGACGTCAGTCACGCCTTAAATGTCAGAAATTAATTTAAAAAAATACCTTCTCCACGATCCAAGTCAACTATGCTTCGAAGATCACCCGTTCCACCCCCAGTAGGTACGTACGTCTTGAACCAACTTCCCATAATTAATTATACTCATTATCATTATTGTTTGGAAGGCAGTTTTGCTTCGATAATGAATTGTTCGCCTCCATCATTAATTAGTTTATTATAATAAGAACCTAAACTTTCTTGGTAGATTAATCAACTTTATCTGATGCCCGGTACGTTTAAAAGTAGGTTGTATTTTATATTATTTTGCCTAACTGAAGATTCGCAGATTTATTTAATTTGATGGATGGTTTAAGTTTTGATGATCGCTGTTTGAAGGAAAACATTGTGAGGAAACCTGCATGCCTTGGAGATTTTCTCGACGGCGTGTGAAGTCTGCCAACCCGCATTAGGCCAGCGTAGTGGACTATGTCTATAGCCTAAGCCTTCTCATTCTGTGAGAGGAGACCCGTGCCCAGCAGTGGGACAGTATATGGGTTGATGATTGATTTATTGTCTGGAGATTAGTTGTTTTATTTTTTTATTTAATTAGGTAAGAGAGGCTAAGTTAATATACTAACCTAACCTTACTACACTGAACAACCGATCTGCAACGTTAGACTACGCTAACCACGGTCAGTCTGTGGATGGGTAGGTACCATTCTTAATACATCGAGAGCCTTAGTGCCTCGAAGGGCACGTAGCTGCCGGGTCCTAGTTCTACACCTCTGACAATCGTTAGTCAGAAGACCAAAAAGTCTGTCAAACAGTCTATTCTGAACGTACGCCAACAGGGCAAGCTATCCAAAACTGTTTAATTTTCCAAACTGTATATGAACCTTATTGTTTTGTACTAAAGTTGAAAATCAATCAAAGAAATTTAAGAGGTTGTGGTAGCTTGATGTACAAATGCCGAGCTGTTATGTACTGAGAATTTCATAGAAAATGCCACTTTTCACAAACTGGGAATCGAATAAATAATAATAATAATAAATAATAATAATTTTTATTTCATAAAATTTACAGATACAGAAAATAGATAGCTTATTTCCTATTTCCTACAATGTTGAAACAAGTTGGGTTCAGGCTATGTTCCATTTACAATAAATGTTGTAGTGATCTGTACACAAAATAGAGTAAAACCCTGCCTCTTAAACTAGGCAAGACCTGTATCTTAAGAGACAGTGTTTGGCTATGATAGTATCATCTAAATTAAATTAATACAAATGCAATTAACGGAACGGTGGCTTTAATAGCTAATTTTTGGGTTACTGTATCATGTGTGTGCGTGTGTGTGTGCGTGTGTGTGTGTGCGTGTTGTTTTTTTTTTTTATTTCAGGCGATGAAGGTAAGTAGCGATTCTGTTTTTGCGTAGTCCTGTTGAAGAAGCCATGATGTCACTTTAGATTTTGCTTAAATAAAGGACCTCAAGCGTAGTAGTCGCGATAATTACGACGATTAACTAACAAAGAAGGTAGGTACAAAATAATACAATTCTATTAAACCAAAATTGTATCCGAAACGTTAATGTACTGTGAAATCTAATGAAAAAGGCATTGATCCGGATCGCTACATACATTCCACCTATAGACTAAGCAGCTAAACGGATTTGGATAAATCGGAAAAGACAAATCGAACTAGGCTTTTCCATTGAAAACTCGCGATCCAGTTAAAAAGTTTCGGATACGGGTGCAGAGGCCGTACTGTTCATTTTTGGGTTGTGAGAAAGGGACGGCGATATTTAATGTGCAAAGTGCCATCCCTCTCTTCCAATCGCAAAACGATCGCAATAACACGTGTTAGGTAGGCTTGAAATAGCAAAACTAACTTACTCAGTTGTAAAAGTAGACACAATTCGCTATTTTTTATTAAATATAGTGTTAGTAGTTACATTAAAAAAAAAAATGCAACTACCAACACTATGTTTTCTAACACCACGTACCTTCTGCAAATGCTGAGCACTTCTGTAAGTGATAAATTCACACTATGCAAAAATTGTATCATTGAAACATTGTAAATATACCTATTAGTGAATAAGTCGTTGAAGTGCTGTAAGGCACTTAAATAGACGTACTATCGAAATTTTATTATTGTAATTTGTGATATAGCTGTAACGATACCTACATGATAAAAAATAGTCTGTAGGGTGTCTACTTATTTGGGGGAAATATAAATAAAAATCTTTAGCAAATAAAACTACCTACTAATGAATTTATTTACTTTTACATTTCACATGCTAATATTTTTCGAGTTATAAATGTGTGAGAAAATTTCCACCTCAGACTTGACATCTTGACACTGACATTAAGGACGAAAAAATCCAATATTATAGCATAATATGATTTCCATAGCTTTATAGGCTAAAACATCTGGTGTAGCAAACAAGAAGCCGCAGGTTCGTTTAAACCTTTAAACTTTTTTAAATGACTTTTCAAACAGGATTATTGTAACACTAATAGAATTATGAGCCGCTGATATTTCTAAGAAATACAATTTTTTCTCTAAGAAAACATAACCTTAAAATAAAATGTATGTAATAAGACAAATAAGATAAAAGCAGAAGAAGACCACAGACCAAGGAAGACAAAGAAGATGCAATGTGAGCCTAATAAGTGGCAGATGACAGGAAAAGGCTGCATCAGCTACACCGACAAGAATCTCTTGAAAACTATACTTGTGAATACTTTAAAGTAGGAGTGTAGTGCGTTTCACCAAATAGTTCCCATGCCGTATGTTGAAGTTATGCAAATAAGTGTTACATGAAATGTATAATATTATAGTAAGAAAGCTCAAGGTTAATCAGCGAGTTCTGGTGAAAGCTATGCTTGGTGTTTACGCCACCGAATCAGAAATGAGGAGATCCCCTGAAGAACCGATGATGTGTTGACAGCCAACATGACGGCATTCGGAACTAGGTACGTAATCTCAATAAAATTAAGAAATTCAAATTTATTTCCAGAAGTTTCAATAACCAATATTATTCATTTTTAGGAAAATCGAAACGAATAAAATATATAAAAAAACAACTCTTTTCCCCATTTATGCAAATCCATGGACACTTTTTATTAAGTTATAAATTTTAAAGTAATAATTACGCATTGTAAACACTAGGATCCAATAAAAAAAGTTTTTGTTCCCAAGTTGTTTTAAAGATTTTTCTCTTTTGGACTGTCCCTCATAATTTATTCATGTCTGGCCACCCCATTCTACAAGTTTTCGGGTTCGCGGTTGCCATTTTATTTTCATGTTCCCGCGTTTTTCTCGGGGCGGTGCCATAGACTTAATTTATTTGGTTATAATTAATTTAATTTAAAGTGTAATAAGCATTATGATTTCACTTTTATTAATTACAAGCCCAATTGTTGCTCGTGATTCCACCAGCATCCCAAAGGGTTTTTTGAGATAAATTTAGCCTACGTTCTTTTCCAAAGTCTAATCTATCTCGGTACCAAATTTCATCCAAATCGGTTCAGTGGTTTAGGCGTGAAAGCGAGACAGACAGCATTATTTTCGCTCTTTAAGTAATATTAATAATATGTGAAGACGTCTGTAGTCTAGTGGCTCGCGTGTTATGTTGGACTGTTGACCACGAGTTAATAATAAATGTCTTTTTAAACGTTGACCCCACTAGAAATTTCTACTGTATCATGTTTTTTTTATATGGGATTTAGCATATAAGATGGCAAACGAGCAGACGCATCGCCTGATGAAAACCCAATTCCGCCGCCATGGACACCCGCAACACCAAAGGACTCACAAGTGCGTAGCCGGTCTTAAAAATGGAGTACGCTCTTTTCTTGAAGGTTTGAAGGTCGAATTGGTCTAGAAATACTGCAGGCGATTGTTAATTCCACAGTTTTGTTGTGTGAGCCAGAAAGTTTCTAGAAAACGCACAATGCCAACTGCCAGCCTAATGCCAACCAACTAAATGATGGGGATGGAACTGCTGTCGCGTAGAACGATTGCGGAGAGGCAGCAGGGATCAATCCAAATAGATCTTCGGTGCGTTTAAGAACAAAAATTTTAACATAAACGAACGCCTAGTCCTGGAACGCTTCCTGTCATACAAATATCTGTTCCTTACAGGCGACAAAGCCGCGATAATTTTCGATAAAAGAAGGCTTTTTTTAACCACTTATGTGGCAAACAAGCATACGGCCTACCTGATGGTAAGCGATTACCGCAGTCTATAGACGCTTGCAACACCAAGTGATACCCTGGTGTTGCAAGCTGTAAAACGAGAGAGGAATAGTTGGGTTGGCAGTATAAGCGTCAAAGTTCCCCCACTGGCAACACAACGTTTCTTCGTGGTGTACTGGCAACCTTGCTCACCGTAAGGAACATAACAGCTTAAAGCAGTGGCTCAGCCACTACACCAATCATATCGCCAAATGTTGCATTTTGTCCGTAATTTGTTACTTAACGGGTTAAGAGAGTCTATTACAATTTCAATTGTGCTAGGAAGGTTGTCTTAACCGTTTAGCACAAACTAAACTGTATTTGTATCAGAAACAAGAGTCGACATCAATCCATTAACTGTGCCGGATTAGTTAATTTTTAGCTCGACCCAGACGCCAGAATACAGTAGTTGTACATCTAACAACACCTATTACGTATGAAAGGAAGAGTAATTGATATGGACTTTAAGACTAGGTACAATATAACCATCACCCTTACTAATTCTATTCTACTTTCTAGTAATATTATAAATGCGAAAACAACTCTGTCTGTTACGCTTTCACACATAAAGCACTGAACCGAATTTGATGAAATTTGGTACAGAAATAGATTAAATTTAGGAAAAGGACTTAGGCTACATTTTGTCTCCAAAAGCCTTTTGCGGATGAACCAGCGGGAAACAGCCAGTATTATAAATGCGAAAGTAACTCTGGCTGTCTGTTACGCTTTCACGCCTAAACCACTGAACCGATTTTGATAAAATTTAATACAGAGATAGATTAGACCTTGAAAAAAGACAGGCTATTTTTTGTCGCAACTGCTATGCTTCAGTACTGCTTAGATGACATATCTGCCTGGCTTAAGAAGTGGAGGATAAAGGCAAATGAGACAAAGTCGATAAATATCACTTTATGGTTTAAGAACTTTATTTCTCACAAGAATTTACAAAAATTCACTTATTGAGAAACAAAAATTTTAACATTAAATTTCACTAAAAGGAAAGAAATCTGCCCCCCAGTTAAATTAAATAACATTCAGCTTCCCCAGGCCGAACATGTGAAATATCTTGGGCTACACCTTGACAGACGATTAACATGGAAAACACATATTTTTACCAAACGAAAGCAGCTTGGGCTGAAGTTTAAGAGATATTTACTGGATCATTGGTCATAAATCACAACTTAGCCTAGAAAACAAAATCCTTCTATACAAGACAATAATAAAACCCATATGGACCTACGGCATACAGCTCTGGGGGACAGCATCACACTCCAACATAGAAATTATACAGAGATTTCAAAATAAGCTATTGCGTACTATAACGAATGCTCCTTGGTATATACCTAATGAAGCTCTGCACCATGACCTAAAAATTTTGACTGTGAAAGAAGAAATTAAGCACTACATCCAGTTATACAACAAAAAAATCCAAAGCCATCCTAACATCCTGGCAAACCACCTCATGGATGAGCCACAACGAATCCGCAGACTAAAATATAAAATACCCCAAGACCTGTTACAGAATGATTAACTATCTTCTGCTAAAAATTATGGACGTGTCATAGGACACATACCTTGCAAGTCATAGTCCCCGTCATAAAAATTACTGAATGTCGTACTACCAGTAAGACAGATTGTAAGAGAAGAAAAACTTAAAAAAAAAAAAAAAAATTGTCTCTAACAAACTTTTGGAATGCGTTTGAAACGACTACTCTTAGTACTCTATAAAATCCATAAAAAGTATTTTTATTTCAATATCTAATTTATTGACTGCTCGTTTAGTGTAGGTACCACTACCGTTGCCCCGCGTATTGGGTTCCATTCCCGCCCCTAGCCAATATCTGTGTGTTCCATGTATATTTGTTTCTACTCTGGGTGTACGTTTTGTCTATTAATTGTATTGCTATCAGACCTCTAGGTAATACCGATATCCTGAGAGGATAGGCTCGTTTTCAAGATTTTTGAGCTTCTGACTACCATTAACGATTGTCATAAGTGTTCTAATCACAACCGGGACCGTTAGCTTTACGTGCTCTCCGAGGCACGTTCAAAATAAACATATACACATAAATATTCATACATATAATATGTAGGTACATACGAGTACATAAAAGGTAAACTAGGCTCGTAACACAAAGCCGGTGAAGGGTTGATTTTATACTTGCACGTGCATATAACCTGTTGAATTAAAGATCATGCAGTGCTTGCAGCTTCAACGCAGTAGCGCAGTGGTAGAGGAGGTATGGAAGTGCGTCTTCGATTCCTGTGCTGCTAATATTCAAGCCTCTTTGTGTGATATATTGTTTTTGCCAGGAAAAATACTTAGTTATTAAATTAAAGAACTGTGACCCTCCAGAAGGTCGTAGCAATTGCTTTTCTATAGCGTCTACTAATAACTGTTCTTTACACATGCGGCTGCTCTTGTGAATGACGGTACTTGGTTTTAGGAATACGTAAGAAATAGGTAGGTACAATTATTTTCCAAAACTTGAGTTCGAATTTCGAACTCCACATTTTTTTTCAATTAAAATAGCCGCTACTCACCGAATAAATTCAAAAATGGAACAGAATTTGTATGAAATTAACTAATAAGTAACCTAATTTAACGAGAATTTACTTAGAGATGGTGAAACAGCGAACTGTGGGTGTACATTGGCACAGCTCTGCTTAACCCAAAGGGAATAAAAAGCATGATGGTGTGTGTGTATTAACATAATTATTTGACACTATACAACTTTAAAAATCCTTATATTATTTACTAGTTTCTGCCCGCGACTTCGTCCGCGTGGAAAAGTTACTTGTAATGTAACTCAAAATCGTTATAAATTATAGCCTCTATGTTTGTATGCTTTCTCTGATCTAGTCTGATCCGTTCAGTAGTTTTAGGGTGAAAGAGTAACAGTGAACATCCATCCATCCACACAAACTTTCACATTTATAATATTAGTAGGATTAAGTAGCAGTAAGTAAGTAAAAACTGTATGTTTGAGGTCTTTTTATAAGATCATAACAAACAAACATAGGTACGGGCCGCCTGATGGTAGGTAAGCGTCCACTCCGAGACCTCAACTGTTGAGACCTCAGGTGTTGTTGAGTTTCATTATGAACAGTAATTTCACTGGCTACAAATTGCCCTTTAAACTGGAATACAATAATGTTGGCACTTTATTGCTGAGCATCGGAGTATTTGGTAAAGCGGTGGTGCCACCTCAGCCGAACTCTGCATGTGTATGAGCCTTCCACGTTACTAAATTAATATTAATTACGTTCTTTTTGTATTACGAAGGAAAGCGAAGGAAAAGTTCGACCGCGGGTAGGATTCAAACCTGCGTCTTCTGGACAAAAAGATAGTAAGTAGGTAAGGTAGCATCGTTCGACATTGAACTAACTGTAAAGTAAGTCATGTAGTTGAGAAGGAAAATCCTGCTTTTCAATAGGTGTTACTGACGTCACCATAAAGACGTAAATTCTGAATGTGAAGGCAAAATTCGTCATGGTGGGTGGGACTCGCGGTGGCTTAGCGGTCATAGCGTCTGGTGTACCTAACCAGAAAACGCAGGTTCAAATCCTGCCCGCGGTCAAATTTTTCCTTCGCTAAAAAATAAATAAATATTACCTTCATAATTATAGTGTATTTCTATCAATTTATTCTAAAACTATATATAAAATTATATCAGATAGAAATTCCTATAGCCGTTTAAAACGGTACACGTAATTCAGTCGGTATCAATTATTAATCGAATCGGCAACTTTCGTCCGCTGCAACTTGGTCGGCTTTGAAGCCGTCTTCATTCAGCTATTTACGTAAGTGACGTGTTACCTGAGACGATGTCTCGATTCTTTAAGACGATTGTTACCGATTTATTTTTGTATCCTTTTGGTATTTCTGTGTTGTAGTTTATTGTTGTCTGTGTAGTATGGTCTACTTTGTAGTGTATAGGTATTTTTATGATAAATCATATTATTTATTGTGTAAATCGATCTTTTAAAGACACTTTTACAAGTCAATGTTTTACATTTTTTTAAGCTAGATGGCTCCGCCATTTCCTGGCGACCTCTGAGAAGAAACACCGAAACAAACTCAGAGAATAAAATACAAACTCCAAACTGCTACTGAAAATTTCATAGAAAAACCCGATAACACTTTGCTTGACTTGGGAATCGAACCCAGGACCTCAAGCGTAGCAGTCGCGCTTGTGACCACCAGGATTCTGCAGTTTAGTGAATAATCGACTTTAAAATCCTTCTGTTCTGAGATAGGTGTACTAGGGCATTATGGCTTCTGGCTACCTCTAACAATGAATTTCGAATTATTGAGTGAATGACAATATTTGAATTTCGCGCGTTGTGAATTGTTGAGTGTATACAGGTTTTTTTTATTTTTAATTATTAAATTTTAATGAAAGGAACTTCGTTCCATCCGGGTGTCCCTTGACACCTCTCAAGTTTTTTTTTCTTTTCGATTTTTGTTTCACTTATTATTTTTTAATATCCTTATGTCTGAACTTTAAAAGAAACTATGAGTCTCCGAGTTTCGTTGTTTCTTCTCAGAGGTCATCAGTTAGGAAATCCCGGAGCCGAAGTTATCTAGCTTAACAAATTAAAACATTGACTTGTAAAGGTGTCTTTAAAAGATTTATTTACAGAAATTTATTAAACTTATGTGACTTGTATACATATTATATAATTATGTATCAGATGACTTTCAAGTCAAAAAAAAAAAACAACTATGTACAAAAAAGATTTCGTTTTTTTAAAGCACCTTCAGTATTATACAAAGGTTTTGATATCGTTTAAAACGTAACAGGTAAACCCTGCAAAATAGATATTCGATTATTGAATATAGCGTACGTTAAAGACCTCACTATCAAGTTGATATGATTAGGAAGTGCAGGCGACCCTGGCTAGTTAGTGATTACGTTAGCTCGATAATGTGGCTAGTATGTTCTAACTGGTCCTAACTGCTAGGGCGAGCTCAGAACATTTTAGAAGAAGCAAGAGTAGTACATAGTACACCCTTTATTATTATTAGAACATTAATTAACACGTATTTCATAATACTACTAATGGTCCCACAGTGGTCAAAATGTGACCTTTTTAAGTTTGAATGTCACAGTTTGAATGTGAAGGCAAAATTCGTCACCATGACGAATTTTGCCTTCACATTCAGAATTGACGTCTTTATGATGACGTCAGTAACACCTATTGAAAAGCAAAAACTTGGTTTTTAATTCATGGCGGGTGGGACTCGCGGTGGCTTAGTGGTCATAGCGTCTAGTGTACCTAACCAGAAGGCGCAGGTTCGAATCCTGCTCGCAGCTAAATAACTTTAAAATATTATTCCATCATCAACCCACTGCTGGGCACGGGTCTCCTCTCATATTGAGAGGGATTAGGCTATAGTCCACCACGCTGGCCTAGTGCGGGTTGGCAGACTTCACAAACCGTCGAGAAAAATCTCTAAGGTATGCAGGTTTCCTCACGATGTTTTCCTTCACCGTTTAAGCGAGTGATAATTAATTAAAATATTGTTATCATTGAAGAAATCACTGGTGGAATAATAATGATTAAAATCAGGCACACTTCTTGACAGAGAGAAGATATTCCATCTGAACGCAGCCCTAGCTGGTTGATATTGGCAAACATCGCTTAATAGAATTACTTACAGCTTTTACAGTTGAAACCTCTTTGATATGAGCGGTCAAGCAGATTATTGGTTAGCTAGCTATCGCCCGCGGCTCGGCCCGTTTACGACAAACTTTCATTTAGCGTCCTAACGTTCTTCATTAAATTTGTTGTGAGCAAAATAAATTCATTATTTGCTACGTCACTAGCCTAGTGGTCACAAGCACACACAGTAGAGGTCCTTTTTTTTTTGTTTACGGGTTGAAACCTTCAAAAGGCTAGATTCTTACCCACTAAAACCACCCCGGTGGCCACCATCAGCACATGGAGGGGGGCACTGTGTCCACTTAATAGACCACCCCAGAACCCTGTGCACCGCCTATTAAGGCTTGGCCCTGGGGAGACTGTAAACGGGTCTCCCCTGAATCTGGGGTTCGATTCCAAGGTCAAGCAGAGTTATTCAGATTTTCTGTGAAATTCTCAGTAGCAGCTAAGAGTTTGGAAATTTTGAGCCCAGTTAATGATATAAGGTCGCCTCCTACTACATAGGATCTGGACATACCGGCGAACTGTGAGTATATTATATTAATAAATATTGCTCTGCTTAACCCTTCCGGGAATACTCTTTCTATACTCTTTCTATATTCTACTCTTTTTTTTTATAACATATTGTGGGAACAGCATAGGTAGGCATGACATTATATTTAATAAACTGTTGGCTACGGAGTGTCATGGGTTTCACTTGTCTCCGCACACACATACCCTATACCACACATAAACGACGACGACACCTGTAGTCTAGTGGTTCGAGTGTCGGAATGCTGATCATGGGGTCGTGGGTTCGATTCCCACAGGACACAAATATTTGTGTGGTTAAAATATAAGTGTTTGTGTCTTTCTTATGTATGATAAGTATGTAGGTATTTACAAAAAAAAGCAAGTATATAAGTATTATATCCATTGTCTAGTATCCATAGTACAAGCTCTGCTTAGTTTGGGACTAGATGGTGCTGTGTAAAATTGACCAAAAACATTTATTTATTTATTTTATTATAAACAAACATAACAGTGGTGATGTCTTAAAAATTAGAACTTATGACTAAGATTTTTTTTATTATTCTACTAAGGTGGCAAACAAGCATACGGCCCACCTGATGGTAAGCGGTAACCGTAGCCTATAGACGCTTGCAACACCAGGAGTATCACTTGCGCGTTGCCGACCCTGTATTGAAAGAGGAATAGTTGGGTTGGCAGTATAAGGGTCAAAGTCCCCCCACTGCCAACACAACGTTTCCTCGTGGAGCACTGGCAACCTTACTCACCGTAAGAAACACAATACAGCTCAAAGCAGTGTTATTTTACTTCAATTTTCTGCAAGGCGGAGGTACTTCCCCAGTCGGCAGCTCCAATTTGAGTGGAATTACTCCCACTATACCCTACCTCTGTTAAAGTTTAGTAATAAACACGTTGAACATTCAATCAGACGTCGATTCTGGTTATCATACTAACAGCTTCATCCTCCGAGCCTTTAACTATGTTGGGGTCGACTTCCAGTCTAACCAGATGCGGCTGAATATCAGTATTTTACACGAAGCGACTGCCATCAGACCTCCGCAACCCAATATTCTGGGTAATCTCGAGGATATACTGGTTGTTAGGCGTTTTTGGGTTTGTGACGATTGTCATATTATGATAATATAATATGGGTTGTCATATTAACATTATTATACACACATTAAAAAAATTAACTCTAAATTAACTCTAAATAACATCAAAAAAAGTTTGTGATCACTAGCATAAACTGATATAATTTTTTAAATTGAACTTTATCAAGAAAAATTCTTCGTTGTGTTTTATTTAAGAAATACCCTGTTTGAAAGAATCTAAATGGATGAAGAAATCATAGTATAATTTACCGTGAAAAAAAAAATTTCGATTTTTCAAAGTGATTGCAAACTTTTTTTGATGTGTAGGTATATGCGCACTTCGCATTCTCAAACTCATACACAACAAATCAGTCAATCACCTATTCATTTGAGCTTTGAGTGAATTTAACAGAATATCACTAGCGGTAATTTGCTATAGTAATTCAGTAAATAAGTAGGTATATTAACTTTAGTATTTATACTTACTTTACGATCATCGCAAAGTAAATATTCTTCTTATTCTTCTGCGATAAAATCTATAGTAAAAAGTAGGTTTTATTTCAATGTCTTTGAAATAAGAATTAGAAATCATTAGATAGGTAATATCTTTTTGTATTTTTGACATTTTCTATGCTAACATAATATGTTAGCATAGAAAATGACAAAAATACAAAAAGATAATATCAATATACGCGATAAAATCCGTAAAAAGTAGTTTTATTTCAATTTAATATTATTAAATTGAAATAAAACTACTTTTTACGGATTTTATCGCGTATATTGATATTATTAAAGAAGAAGAAGAATCCCTGTAAAAAGTAGTTTTATTTCAATGTATAATATTCGCGTAAATGTCAGAAATCAATATCTAACATATTAAAGTTATTTAGCAAAGGTAAAATTCGACCGCGGGCAGGATTCGAACATGCGTCTTCTGGTTAGGTACACCAGACGCTATGACCAGTAAGCCACCATGACTTTTCCTTTGCTAAATAACATCATTAAATAATATATTTTTTTATTGCAAGTAGATGACAAACAATCATAACGGACACCTGAAGGTAAGCAGCTACCGGAGCCTATAGACGCTTAAACACCAGAAGTATCACTAGCGCGTTGTTATCTTGAGACTTCAGTTCTTAAGTCTCATATGCCCAGTTCACTGGCTACATTACCCTTCAAACCGAAATACAACAATGTTAGCCCATTTTTTCTAACCTGTATAATCCCACAGCTGAACAAAGGTTTCCCCCATCTCCTTCCACTGATCTCTGTTCATTGCTATCTGAGGCCAGTCTGTACGGTAAGCGGCCGCCAATATTTTCTGGGCCTTCCTCGACGTTGACGGCCATCTTCTGACAACCATTGGGTTTAGATGTTGGCCCATCCCTCCGGTATTGCTTAAAAATCTACAGCATAAGGAGAGTTTACCACCTTACTCATAAATTACAACTATAAACTAAGTATTTATAGACTAAAATTTTCTGTTTCCAACGGTAGGGCTTAGTGTGAGTAATTCCACTCAAATTAGAGCTGCCCTACTGGGGAAGTATCTCCGCCTTGCAGAAAATCGAAGTGAAATAACACTGCTTTGAGCTGTGTAGCGTTCCTTACGGGGAACAAGGTTGCCAGTGCTCCACAAAGAAACGTTGTGTTGGCAGTGGGAGGACTTTGACCCTCATACTGCCAACACAACTATTCCTCTTTCGTTTTACAGGGTCGGCAACGCGCAAGTGATACCCTTGGTGTTGCAAGCGTCTATAGGTTACGGTAACCGCTTACCATCAGGTGGGCCCTATGCTTGTTTGCCACCCTATTGGTATAAAAAAGGTATTCAAATGCTTCCACAAGTTCCATATCCCTTCCTATGTATTTTTTTTCCTTATTGTAGGTACCTACAATAATCCCACTTGGTCAACTATTTCCTATATATTTTATTAATAATTAGTACGGAAAATTCTCATGAATCGTCCGCACCCTGGGGCGGCAGGGTATGTCAGATTCGTAGCGACTAAAACCCGCACTTGCCTTCCTTTGCCCTGTAGTGATGGCCTTGGGATCCGTAACATTCACCAGGACCATGACCGGTCACACATTGAACCATGCTGAGCGGAATTCGGCTTTGTTACCATACAAAAAGGTTTTTTTGCAAATTACTTAAGAACTTTCTCTAAGTGGTTGCAAAGGTAGGATGTAATCGCAATCATGTAACAGTGAAAAATGTAACATTTCCTATTTTAATAGTTTCCGTGGCGTTTCTTGCAGGATTCTTCTCCATAGGAACAATTCTTTGAAACCGTGCAACTAGATTCCTAACGATTCATAAACATTTATTTGAAATAAAAATATTTTGAAAAGAAGTACGGGAGTCGAGAAGTTTTTAGAGCAGGTATTTAAATACTGAATCCAAAACTATCAGTCTAGAAATTGTTTGTTACTTGAAATTACTAAAGATATTTTTGAAAGGAATAATTATGTAGATACTTTTTGGCATAGTGAGAAAAAGAAAGATAAATATTTTTTTCAGACGCGTATATAAAGAGTATTTGCCAAGACTGTCAAACTTTTGACAAAGTTACGTGAGGATTGAGAATTTTGAACAATCTTTTCGATGCTGAGTTAAAAATAATGAACACAGTCAAGTAAAAAAAGTTTAGAAAATAGTTATCAGACTATCAAAGAGATTTCATAGACACGTGAAATTCAACCTTATAAGTGCATTGCACCTTTGATTTCTGAAATCCAATTAATCATCATTTTTTTAAAGTTCAAGAAATCAATTCAATGATACACTCAAATCATTTTATGGCATATTTATTGATTGTAACTCATTTGAGATACTTATATTTGAAATCCGTGAAATTTTTAATTGCGTTTAATGCTTTTTGTTACTTTTATATTACAATGTACGTAAAGTTTGTCCAGGAACATTTTGGGATCTATCCGAAATATGGTAAAGCCATTATATCACCAGAGTGGCTATATTCCATTCAAATCCAGTTGTTTTCGAGTTCAAATGGGCCACTAAGGTGATGCGTCCGATTCGCCGGCAGTGCTCGATAATGCATTGTCCAGTTACGCGAACACCCCCGAAAATACAGCATGCGAAAAAAGCCATCCTCGCCACCTCTCCCGCCAGCATTAATGTCCCCCCACCTCGCACTAAGCTTCTTTTTTTAATACATAACTTTTTTTCAAGATGCATTTTTACATGTTTCGGCCTAAAACTTTACACACCCAGAAGTGAGAGCTGATGGAAGCGGTAACGCCTATCGGCGCTCGGATTTCTCGCTCGCGCGCGTGCCCCGAGCCCGCCGGACGATAGTGGCGCGAGCGAAACGGACACATCCGTGCCCACTGCTGCGTCTTAAACTAAGATTAAGGCTCTATTCCACTTTTCCGAACGCAGATTCTTAGTTCGAACGCATGTAACGTCAACACTTCAACACTTAGGTCCGATTTCTGTTGAAATACTCGGGACTGCATTAACCAAAACAATTAAATCTTATTTAATGAAACGCAGTCACTGAAATAAGGCAAAAGCTATATGTCTCACTCTAGCGTCCAGTACGAAGGCATTCGCGCCACGACAATTGAGTTGAGTTGAATTGAATTGAGTCGGTTAAACCGTAAAAATGGTCGGGCGGGCATAGCCGCGCGAGAGAGAGACGAACGAAAGGCGTGTTGGCCGAGACCGCTGCCTTCTTCTCCTCGACTTACGCCGAGTCGCGACTAGTGAACGTCAGCGTACTGACGTGGACGGCCGTATCTACGTTTGTTCGTGTCACGTTTGACAGTTCAAAAAAAAACGTTTCGCGCGTCTTCTGTCATTCAGATTTGAAACTTTCGAGTGCGTTCGGATATTGGACTGAGTGTTGTTGTACGATTAATTTGGATTTTAGTTGAAGGAAACTGGTAACGTGTTTGCAGTGTGGTTATTAACTATTGGCTTGAACTAGCCGCTGAGACGCTATAAAGTGATGAATCAGCGAGCGCCGGCTAATTAACAACGTCACTGCTACGAAAACAAATCTAAAGCTCTAACTACTATACAGCTTCTGGGATATTGTAAGTTTTTAATTATTACATAATTAATTAAAACGTTATATTATTTTATTATATTTTGCGTTTTATTTTTTTATGTTCCAATATTTGTTCATATTTTAGTTTGTAAAGCTCAGGTATTTCTAATGAAGTAATTAATTTAGTTGTATGAATTCAGTGTCTCTTCCCACCCTGATATATAAAAAAAAATTAGTCTATTTTTAATAAATATTTCTTGTTCACAACCTACTTTTAAGAAAAAATATGAACCTATGAGTCTGCGATAGGAGAGACAGAAAATAAATTTAATGCGAATGTTAAAAAAAAAGTTTATCGTACGCATCGGGAAAATGATGGAATGGTTATATTTTTGACGTGCCGAAGAGGAAAAGTTACCGCGGGGCGGGGCGACCGAAGCCAACAAACAGCTGATTGGTTCGAATACATGTGTCGCGTTTTTCAGTAGGTATTTTTTTTTACTTTTTTTCTTTTCTTTGAACAACTTTTTTTGTGAACTCTATTGATTTTTCGTTCAAACTACATCATCACGCATGTTGTTATCTGTGTCGTTATTACTTTAAATAAAGTAAAAGTTTTTCAAAAATGTTTTTTAACGACACATTATTTGAATATTCATTTCGACAGCCCAACACCTAATTTGTAAAGTAATTAGATTTTAACGATAAAAACAGGTGCATTATCGTTAGAGCATGAATTTATTGCTACGTCATTAATTTCCTCATTATTATAATATTAAGTGGATCGTTATTCATTACATGATATTGTTATCACCCACTTATTTTTTGATAAACATCACTATTGTATTCAAAATGTAACACTTAATTTGAATTTTGTAATATTCAAATATTACAACATTCCAAATTGGGTGTTACATTTTTACTACTTATAAGTTTATGAAATAAATGACACAGAATTAAGTAAATGCCCTGAAATATTCAAATAATGTTCGTTAAAAAAGAAAACGCTTTTTTTTTTCTAATCATTTTATAATTATTACCTCTAACTTTGCCTCCTGAAACCTGTTTTTTTTTTTAAATATGGCGCTACAACATGTCGACGTCATAAAAAAAACATTCATGTAGGTATCTACTGCACCAAAAAAATATATATTACGTAGGTAGGTATAGGTAAATCTAATTTGACATTTAATAGTAATTTACATTAAAAAAAAAAACAATTTTAAATATTTAATATTATGAGAGATATAACTATCTTCTATTCTTCCTTACATTAACAATGATAATAAAAATCAAGAGAAAACCCACAAATAATATACTAACACAATAAAAGTATGATTAA
This sequence comes from Acronicta alni, assembly GCA_964056405.1. Classification (NCBI taxonomy): domain Eukaryota; kingdom Metazoa; phylum Arthropoda; class Insecta; order Lepidoptera; family Noctuidae; genus Acronicta; species Acronicta alni. The sequence continues at coordinate 4,250,716 of OZ043927.1, read as the reverse complement.
TACACAGATTGATTGCATGATAACTTTTTCTACACGACGTTAAACGTGCTCTTGCGCAGACAATGTCTGTTTTTTCTCCTCTTTCTATAAAACTGTTCTTTTTTAAAATTAGTATTAATTTTGCTATAACGCTCTACTTATTAGGTACTATTCGTGTTACTTATTTTTACTTATTGAACGATATATATTTTTCAGTATTACATTATCCAAAAAAAATTTGGCTAGTTAGGTATAAATTTTATTTAAATCTTGGGAGTTTTTTTTAATAATTGCCGAATAATTTTGCAAGAGATGTTACGAACAAGTTTTACAGTAAATTAATTATTTTTCACGTCGATCATGTAGCTAATCATCAAAATAGGTTTTATGTAATCAGAAAGTCAAAAGTAGATATTGGCTATTTTAAGAAATCAGACTTTCTAAGACACCAATGAGAAATCCAAAAATGATTTCGTAAAAATGAAAAAAAGCCAAGTAGTTATTATGACTTCAATACTAGATCTGTCTCCAAAGTCCATTACAGTTGAAAAAACATAGATTTTTTCATTACAAACCATCAAATGGAACTGAAATTGTTTCCAAATTTGTTTCTATTCCACCCTTTCCAATCTTCCTACTTAAAAAACTCGTATCACACTATACAGATTATTATCACTGCTCCAAAATTATCGATAAATTTCCGGTGTGTTCCCCGCACTGGGGTCAAATGTAACCCTCTCTGCAATGCCACAGACTAATCTATTCGCTAGTCTTTTTTAGACGTGATCGCATCATTTTATTCCTTTGAATTCTTAGTCCATTGTACCTAATTAGAGTATCTCACGTGACTCATTTGTATCCCAACTTCGTTGCTATGAATCAGTCATTTTAATTGTACACGCGGTCATTAAAATTCTGTGGCTTTGATTAATATTTAGATTGTTCAATTGGAACGGGCTACAATAATCAACCACGTTTCGTATATTTGTATAAAAAGCTCCTACATAACTTTATTTTTAACACTAAAACGTTGGAAATGGAAACATCTCGCCATTTTACGACAAACAGAACACCGTTTCTGACATCAACTTTTATAACCGTTCAAACAATTACATCTGATCGCGGTGTCCCCTTACTCGTAGGTCACCGCGCCCTGAGAGCGAAAGAGACAACCATAAACTACTCTGCTACGCCCATCAATGTCTAATTGCTTTTATTATTTTAAGGCATCGTAATCATTATGGCCGCAATAAAAATTGTAATTACTCCTCATTAGTTCAATTAAGAATTTTCTAGACACGGTTTAGTTGATATGTTGATTGCAAAATGGTTTAGTCTAGTGATGCATTGTGTTGAGAAAGCGGCTTTTTATTACTATTACGTTATTATTAATTCCCTTGTCTGTGGGTGAAATCTGATGTCGATAATCAATAAATTTTATGAGTGTTAGACACGGCTCGTATCAATCAATATTAATGATCATTCCGAAATTTGGAACTAATCGACGTATTTTAATTTTTAATATCCATAAGTTCTAATCTTTTTGAATAGGTACTTTAACGGCTACAATTCGAATTCAGAAACGGTTTTGTTTAAACCGACAAAATGGTTTCGTACAAATTCAAAAGTTATATGTAGTTTTTAATATTATTCGTATATACAGATATCGTAACTACAGAAACAAGAGAGTCTATTATACAAATTCGATGCAGGTTGTCGGTAAAGAGAACGCACTAAGTAACAAAAGAGCGAGATGCAAGCTACGAAGTTGAGGAATAAAAAACCAAACGTGTAACGCGTACTCGCAACGGAAAACTTCACCAAAAAGTTTTCATGCACGTGGCAAACACGTGGTCTTGGGTGAAAAATCGCGCAGGCCCCGCACGTTTCTTGCACCTCCCCCCTCCCTCTACCCATCGCCGGGAGGACTCTCGCCTGAGGAGTCCTTTCTAAACGGAATACGGTCTCGGCGGGAAGATGCGGGCTGACGGGATATTAAAGTTTATTGCATCAACTTGACTTTTTACGTTCTTTTTTTAGTTTTTTAAATAATATTATGCTATTTCTATAGAATTTCTTATTGTACAGTTGCGGCGGCAGTCCCCAGGACGGCGGCAAGCTGTTTTACCCCTACTTGAAGACGTCTTCCCTACAAAGGGACTTCCTATTTGCCAGTGGCTCCGGTACGTAGCTTGTAGTTAGGCAACGTTTATTTGTAGATCACGATAGACTACATGAACACTTAGTGGACTCTGTTGAAGCTCTTGACATTAAATTACTCTGCAGTTAGAAAGATTTAGAAATAAATTAACACAAGAATTATAACTATTAATAATTAAATATTTCCTGGAAAATTTTACACAGCACCATTTAGTCCCAAACTAAGCAGAGCTTGTATTATGGGTACTAGACAATGGATTTAATACTTATATACGTTTTTTTTTGTTAATACACAGACACATAATTATGATTCATAAAAAAACACCCAGAAAAATACATACAATGTCCATCACATAAATATTTGTGTTCTGTGGAAATTGAACCCACGACCTCGCAATCAGCAGTTCGACATTCGACACTAAACCACAGACGTCAAATTACTGTCTTATATTAAATTAAAAATCCGAACGCAAGAAAAAAGAAGCTTGGTCCCTCATTGACCAGTGAAACAGCATTTCACAGAATCCGAGCGAACAAAATGAAAACTTATTTTAAACATAATAATTAAGGTGAAAGTTTTAAATTCATTCGGCTTAATTATAAAAACCAACTTGCATACGGTTGAGGTAATTAAAATTGTCAATGCATAAATTATGGGAAGCCCGTAATAACAGTGTTTGTACGCATCTGTAAACTCTATATCTTAAGTACAATCTCCGGAACGACGTGTGTAGCATTAAGGGCTAGTAAAAACTATTAACAATCTTCTACAAATGTTTGTTTATGTAAAATTAATTCTTCCGAAGTATTATACATCTTATTTATCGATGTATAAGTCGATTGTGGAGATCAACTGAATTAGTTTATGTACTGAGTGATGGCCGCGTTTGACATATGGAATCGATTAAATTTTATCGATTTTACGATCTTGAGTTGTTTGTCGATATCAATTATAGGATTACGGGCGACCACACGGAATGTGAATTTATTAATATTTTTTATATAATTAAAAATTTAAGGGTTTTTAATTTGTATAAAATATAATTTTGAAATAAATTAAGTATGTTGCAATATATAGTCAGGCCTATGACATAAGCGATAAAAACGGCTACCTGTTTTTTTTATCATTAGAACCTGTCTCTGCCTACCCCTTCTAGCAATGTTAATCCCCCTAATAGCATGTTTATAATATTGTTAGAAAAATATTTTATGAGAAAACTTTAGATTTTTTGTAAGTATATCAAACGCACATTTCTTATAAAGTTATAAAACCTATAATAGATAGAGGACGATTGTACCTATTCTACATAATAATAAATTATTCTATTTTAGTAAGACTAGCTTTCATTGATAACTCTAGCTGTATTTACTCTCATATACGTCGTAAGTTACTCAAAAACCGCTTCAACTCACAATAAATATTCTTAACCGAAACTAGAGCAATACAATAACACATTCACATCAAAATTGAGTTATCATTACTCCGGTTTTGCTTCGGCTCAGCCGCTCAACACACTCATCGACATAGTTTTATAGCAACTGCCGAGGCGCCCGAATTACATCGCAAACAAGCACGATTAGATCGACTCCGAGAACTGGCCATAAATTCAACCCTAAAACAACCGCTCTGTTTAGTTTGGAAGCACCCATCCCAGTAATTATACAATAATTCATACTTTAATAAATACTAATAAATCGTTCCCTCACTCCGCCGGCTCGCAGCATTATCGACCATTATTACACGATGTAATTACACCCAATAAATTACCAAATAATACATCAATCAGATGTGTTATAATTTTCTTATTATTACATTATTTTTTTACTTTTTTATTGGACAACAGGCAATTTTATTAAAATTATAATGCAGCGGCCGGCTCCAAATTGGGGTTGCTGGAGGCTAAGTTTCGGTTTAATTATATATGTAATGTTTAATGATATATTCTTATAATAAGCTACCTGATGCTCTTGGTGGGCATAAATCAAATATTTCATTAAAATTCGAAGAGCTTACAACCCTTCATTTGGGTAGTTATTAGTCTCGGGATACGATTGTTCGCGAAATCGTCTAAGTATAGGTGAGTGCCTAATTTTGTGTGGAAATAGCATTTTTGTAGTGACGTTGATGAATGAGATCCATTTAATCCGTTATTAATGTAGGTATATTAAGTGAAGTATCGACTTAAGTTTATTGTCGTACTCATCGATATCGACAAAAGAGCTTTTGTTTTAGGACATCATTAGCAGTAGTTCAATGTTGTAGATCATCATTATCAGCTTAGAAAAGGCCTTTGAAAAATACAATTTAGCTTGGCAAGGTAGTTTGGATATAGTTCCCGATACCGTTGGGCTGCTATTTTTTATATTTTTAAATGTTTTATTATTTATAAATACACCGATAAAAATACCATACATTTGGACACAATTTAAAACATACAATGGGCGGCCTTTTCGCGAATTGCGATTTCTTCCAGGCAACCTTATTATTTGTTAAAATATTTAAAAATATCAATAATAAGTGTATAAATGAATAAAGGGAATAATAATAACAATAAAATATACAATATTGATGTCAATAACCAATTTACAAATATATTTTACAGATTGGGTTACAATTATTGACTTAACTGACCTGCAATTGCGAATTGTGTAGAGATAATCCAATGATAATTATTTTAAAAAAGAAATGACACCTTACTTCACCCGGGCATCGAACCCAAAATCTCAAGGTTAGCTGCGCTCGCAACCGTTGAGCAATGAGGCAGTTTAGTTTAATACCAAGTGGTAGTTAAAATATTAATAACAACATAATTAACTTTTCATTTCCGCATGAAACCTTGTTGAAAAAATACATGAATCGAATGGGTTATAGTTATAAACAAGTAAGTTTACAGGAAAATTTATAATAATTTGAATTATTTACCTTATTAAACAAAAATCCAATATACTTTATATCTAGAGGAAAACGTATATATTACATAGGACGCGATTAAAAGATTCTCTATGGAAGATGACTTTTAACCAAGAACCGATGACGTAGGTATAGTTTAGAGGATTCATAAATAATATCCTTCAATTGTATTTTTTTTACTCATGAAAAGATGACTAAGAATATTTCTTTCCCCACCCTGGGCGTCGTGTTGTACATACAAAACAAAAGAACACAATGTCATGGTCGTATAATTGGAGAAAATTGATCTATAGACTCAGTGTCACTCAGTGGTTTTAAAATTCTTAACATTACCCGGAAAATAAACCTTAGAAAACACAGATTGTCGTATTGCAGTAATCTTGGCTGTGGTAGATCTAGCTCAGGAACTGCATGCAACTATAAAAAACATTAATTTTTAACCTTTTGACCGGCATTTCAATAACAAAAATCTTTGTTCTCTACGCCAAGCGACAAATTCTAATATCGAATAATAGGTAAAAAAATCACTATAAACATATTTTTCTATATTTATTTTAAACTATAAAAAAGTCGTATTTTTGACGTGTCATGCCGTCATTGGCGTCTTGTATAAACTTGCTCACAGTTTCATTTTGACGTCTATAGACTCCGTGGCGGTCAAAGGGTTAAGCTCTGCTCTGTTCTTGCTGCAGAATTCGTCTAGGGAGCTGAGTTTGTCTTTTCCTCTTAACAATAATGTGCTAACATTGTTGTATACTTGTTTGAAATATGGGCAATATGGCCAGTTCAAACAAGTACTAACATAACGTCTGAGGTCTCAAGATGACAACGCGCGATACCACTGGTGTTGCTGGCGTATAAAGGCTGCGGCTGTCGCTTAGCATCAGGTAGCTCATATGCTTATTTTTCACCATATCTTAATAAAAAAATAAGCTCTACCCCATGATTAAGAAGATCATGATCATGGTGAAAACTCGACGAACGAAATGAAGCAAAATGTATGAAAATGACATTCATGAACGCTATGTCAAAAGCTTATGTCAGGTCATTCAATATAAATTAACACAATGTGACACACATTGACAAAATTAAGGCAATTTTCCAGTAAGATCGTCAAACTGGACTAATTGTTTCTATTAATAGTAATTTAGATAGTGCTTCAGCAACTAAAACAACACTAAATGTAAGGATAGATGATTCACTTCACCAATCTAAAATTAGCTCGAAACTCGTTGTCACTTGTGTGGAACCTCCAAAATCCGTTGATTAACTCAATGGAACTACATGGCCTGACTAAACCAGTATTGTACTAGCTAACTTACTGAATTAACACAGAAAGATTAACAATTGGTTCGGTAAGAGGTGTCCAATTTGCTATCGGTTACCTTACAAAGGACATTTGGTTCGTTTGGTTGTATAGTTTTTGAATAATTTCACATATCACAATATTTTATACGATAAAAGTGCAGTTTTAAATAAGTAAAAAAGATTCGAATGAATCTGAAATAATCTAAAGGAAAAGCGTGAACAATTCTGAGGGCCTGTAATACAGATCTTAATTTACCAGTACTTCACAAGTCATGTATACTTGTATAAGCCAATAAACCAATTAAACATTAATAACATACATACATAATTACAATAATAATTAAAGATAATAACTATAATACTGAACATATCCTATCCGCTAATGTCGACACTTCATATTCTAAAGAAGTTTTTTTTTTTTAGTTTAATGATGTTTAGGTTATGGTAAAAATATCATTGGATATTACCCATAATTTCGGTAGTAGTGTGGCGTCCCATGTAATAATAGATAAATATATTGCCATTTACCTGGAAATCACAAATCCAAATTCATAATTAATATGGAAAATCACAAATGCAAAATCTAAATTCTTAAACTCGAAATTTGGCAGATAGGTTTCATATTTGGGTGAAGGCATTCGTTCGTTCATTCGTTGGACTAATGTGAGTAACACCGACATTGTTAATATGGATTATATTTTAAACTCCAGAGCATAAAATTTCCGTATTGGTAGTAAGCAAAACTATAACAATAAATAATAACGAGGTAATAATTAAAATATAATTATTTCTTTTGAATTCTAGCAAGAAGATGTCGAGATCTTAAATGTTGTTCAGAAAATGAATTTATCACTTAACAATTTTGAAAATATATCCTCAGCTGATAGAATCTCCTTTAGGTACAAAAATAATAATTTCAGGCAATGCATTATTGATCCTTCATCCTTCCTTTTGAAGCAGGATAATTTTATTTATTTCCAATCAATTGGTTATCTGAAGATTATTTTTTCTGCTCATTTCCTGAAGTTGTTTACCAAATATTTTTTGTCACAAAATTCATTTTGTGTTCCAAATTAAAATAAGTTTACAATTTGTAGTAGTCTTAAGGCAGTTCTGGAGAGACAGTAATGTAACCATGTTTTTGCTCTAATTGCCAACCCTGAAGTGAACTGACAAGAAGCTGTTTGCAGTGTAATTGACGCATCTATCTTTAGAGAACAAACTTTCAAAGACAGAACATGTTTTTTTCTAGGATGTTCGGCAATATTTTATCATTTTATCAAACCTAATCTACCAGAGTGAAGGTTACTACATAAAATCACACCTGCATCACCTGTATATGTTACTTAACGCTTTAGAGGCATTGCACACATTGGTCTATTTTAGGGTCAAACAATCGACGGACTCAATCAACAAAATGTTGTAATCTTAAGCTTTTTCCCAACTATCTTAGTTTCGGCTTTTAGTCTAACCAGATGCGACTGATTATCAGTATTTCACACAAAGTGACATCAGCAGTTCAAATTCTTGGCAAAACCAATATCAGTTATCAGGTTTTCATTCAACAAAATGTAAAGAGCGTTAAAGATTGACTCCATTTCTGAGTAAACGCATCGTTTATTTGTTTCGTACCTTCGGGACCGTTCTCCCTATCCTTTTTCGCTTTGTCCTCGTTCACTCTTCCCTCCGGTATTCTTTCAACACGTCCCAACCATTGAGATTTGCTCTTTCTTATTTGCGCAAATATTTTCAAGGCTTTTACAGCTATTGCTACTTTAGGCAAACGATTTAAATATGGTTTCAATTTGTTTCCTGAAAGAGGTTTCTAGAAATAGATTTGAATAGGCTGTTGAAAAGGATAATGATTATCTGAAAACAATTATAATCTTAAACTGTATTGTATTTCTAAATACACATTCTATAAGCAAAGATTTTCATTTGTATATTAATGGTTTAATACTACAAGATCAGCTATTATCTGTTTATTAAAATAATGATAATTATTTTGGTTTTTAAACAGTTAGGTACAGATCTTACAAACTACAAAAAAATGTGTGAGTGTTTATTATAGGCGTTTCCTAAATAACGAAATCCAAGAAAGTTAGTTAAAAATCAAGCGAACCAAGTCGTTCTTTCAAGTCCAGACATCTTTACATAATTATTGTGAATATGCCATAATGTCTGGAATGGCATTTTAAGGAAAGAGTCATAACAGTTTTCAGTTGACCTATTCAGATCTACTTTTTCTCTGCCTGTCGCGTTTAACTTACAGCTGTTGTTGTTTTGTTTTTACTCAGAGCTCATCTATTAAGCGATTTAACCCCAGTTTCACTTTAATTGAGTATTTTTTCCTTCTACTTCAATTTTCTTTACTGATTAATTTAGTTGCGGGTTTCAAGACAGAGACAGTTGAATATTTCTTTTTTAAACACGCCAATCTTCATTGTTCCTAAATATTTCTGTTCTTTCAGCGTCGTAAAAAAGTTCTAGTGTAGTGGACAGTATATCAGATTTTTCTATAATTCTATGCTACTGAAATGTGCCACAAAAACCAGTTTATTCTACGGATATCTGTTTTACCCAGTAATATGATTGCAAAGGTGGTGGCAGTTGCTTCGAAGAAAATACAAACGAATTGTTTATTGAGAACGAACCCAAAATTCATTGGACAAAGGATTTGTTTGATGAAAGTGTATATAGTAGAAAGTGTATGTAGAGAGGCGGTGATGTTCCTCTGTATGCCGGAGATTACCTGGAGAGGTCATGCAACTTCTATCTCTAGCAAGCAAAGAGATTTTAAAGAGTAGGTATAGAGCGGGTATTGGCATTTTCATACAAAAACGGGATGGGTGGATGGGTAACCATTCTTAACATATCGAGACCCCTCTGTGCCTCGAAGAGTACGTAAAGCTATCTATCCCGGTTGTTACATGAACATCTATGAAAGTTATTAGTGGTAGTCAGAAACCTAAAAATCCTGACAACCGTCTATCCTGAGAATATCAGAATAACCCAGAAAAATAGGTTGCAGAGCTCTGATTGAAATCGCTTCGTATAAAATTTTGTAATTCAGCCGCATCTGGTTAGAATGGAAGCAAACCCCAATATTGTTGGGAAATAGGCTATTGGAGGATAGATGGCAGTTAGTGGAATACGATCACGCCCCGTCTATCGTTCGTAATCATCATCAATTCATATACTGTCCCACTGCTGGGCATGGATTTCCTCCAACAGAATGAGAGGGATTAGGCTATAGTCCACGCTGGTTTAGTACGGGTTGGTAGACCTCACTCGCCGTTGATAAAATCTATATGGCATCGCTATGTAGGTGATGTTTTCCTAGTCCTTCACCGTATAAGCGAGTATAATAAATTATTAAGACGAAAATGATTTCGAAAAGTCAAAGGCGCATGCCTTGGAGTTGTACCTACCTTTGACTTGGTAGTCTAATGGTCATACCATGCCACCACTAGGCTATCACTGCTTCATCGTTCATAGGATTATGTACGAAGTCTATTCACTAATTTGTTGTTGAGAGTAGTAACCTCAGTAATTAGCCTGTCTCCCTTTCATCCCGCAGACCGGCCTTGATAGGCCCATACAGCCAATTTAAAATATTTCGAGTGTATGCTAGAATTGCAGCATACACATGGATGTGGCTACTTATAATGATTGTTTAACCGTCTCCCGACGAATCGTTAGTATAATAACCTTGTTTAAATCAAGTGTCTTGTTCCGAGGAGGGGAATAGAGGCGGTAGTATTTTGCACAGCAACTAAGAGGGGTATTTGCTTTGTGATTGTTATCTGACCTAATTGAAGTTAGCGATCGGTGAGTCCGAGATGTTTAACGATCGAAAGAAAATCGGAAAATTACTATCCAGTCCACGATTGTCTCGATTTCCAATTTAATAATCGAGATGTTTTTCGATTGTTCCGAGTCGAATGACTCGCCAGTTCGGCCGCTAAGACCGTGTGTTTACTCTCGCTCGCATTTATCGTGTCATATGAACTCCGCAAGTCGTTCGTCGACCACGTGTCTAGTCTCGCACCCACGGCAAGTGCGAAAAGTTGCTGTAACTTAACTCGTATTCAAGTGAAATTTATCGAGAACTATCAAGATAATTGTTTTTACAATCGAAACAATTAATTTGAACATTCAAACGCCACTTGAAGTTTAAGCTGCAATCAAGAATATACTTTTAAATACTATTTTAAACTGATTTTTTTATTTCTTAAATGGTAACTTAACTACCAACATGGTATGAAGAAGTCTGAAAAATCCTGAACTGAGGGGAGACCCTTATCTATCAGTTGGAGATAAGAGAGACTACATTTAATTAAGCTACATCAAAAGGAATTCTATGGAAGTTCCCATAGACTGCTTTTTCCCCCGTTGCTCTATTGGTCAAAACTAGTTCACTTCATCGAGTCGTTTGTTCAACTAGTGGGAAGTCGTCCCACGCTAGGCTTTCCGGTTTGTGGTTACCATTCAGGAACCTTTTTTCCTCAAATAGTCCTTGATTATTTACTGTAACTAGGTAAGTATAGAATGTACCTAGTTACACAGAGATAAATGATTTTTGAACGAAACTTTATAACAAAAACTTATTCTCTAAATTCGTTTTCTAATCTAAAGCCACATCTTGATTACGTGCGACCATCTCAAAACTTAAGTTTAATGAAATTATAATCGAAGATAAGTAACTTTCTTGTAAATTCAAGAATCAAGTACCCTAGATTCACGTAAAAATTTAGTGAAATTATCGTCCTAAGTAATACCCCTGATCTATAATTTGACTGTTTTATTGAGATTTCATTTAAACTTTGTCCTGCAAATATTGCCTCGCGGAATAGCCACGCGTAGTCGACACCAAACGAGAGAGGTAGGGCATAGTGAGAGTAATTTCACTCAAATTTGAGCTGCCGACTGGGGAAGTACCTCCGCCTTGGAGAAAATCGAAGTAAAATAACACTGCTTTGAGCTGTATTGTGTTTCTTACGGTGAGCAAGGTTGCCAGTGGTCCACGAGGAAACGTTGTGTAGGCAGTGGGGGGACTTTGACCCATATACGGCCAACCAACTATTCCTCTTTCGCTTGTCAGGGTCGGCAACGCGCAATTGATACCCCTGGTGCATGGAGCGTCTACAGGCTACGGTAACCGCTTACCATCAGGTGGGCCGTATGCTTGTTTGCCACCTTAGTTGTATAAAAAACGCTTTTAAATACCCAGAAACCGTTTGTTATTATTCAATTTACGAAACAAGTTTCCATATCTACAATTGTACTTTATTAAGTAGGAACAAATAACGTTATTCAAGTCTAATTAAGTATTAATGAGAGCTCATTAGCGGTATAAGGAAACAGTAAGAATCAATCGCTTATCTATCCTAATGTGCGACCGCAAAGTTACACAATGTTTTACAACGCTGTTTTCCCAGTGCGTAACTTAATTAAGAAAATATTACGCCTCATTAATGAAATGCGGCGTTTTGAGAACAAAAATGCATGGAGTCGTAAAAAGGTATACATGTAGGTGTTATTTTTTGAGACTAATTATATGTACATTACAAGAATTATTATGACCTGTAGTTTTTAGTGCATTCATTTTAAAGTTAAATTGTATTTTAATTTTTGTTTTGCACGAAGGATTAGCCAGAGGTACTCCCATAGTTCGCTGGTATGCTTTACTTCCAATGTAATGGGGCGGAACTATTGCCAGAGCACAGGTCCTAACTCCCGACTGCTACGTAGGATTTAATCGAAAATCACAATAACCTAATCCAGAATCTAACATTCTGCAGCCGTATTTAAGACTGCTATTGAGACAAATACAAACAAATATTTTATAATTGCTATTGACAATTGCCTAAGATTATTAATATTAAAAAAAATGGGATTTCTACAGTATAGTGAATATATTTATAAGCTAGAAAACCTACTCACGGAATAACCTTAATTATTAAAAAAAAAAAAAAATGAAATTAAATGTTATTATGTACTTATTAGAGACTCTACGGAGTCTTGTTCTCTTCCAACGTAAAAAGTATACCGCTGGTGCTACTACATAGCTGCTTATAAATTTCTCACAAATATTCAATATAGTGACAACAATAATTGACAGCGTCAGCATTTATTTCTATTCAACATTGAAAAGGTCATATAGTGAAAAAATCTAGAACAAACGATCAAGCTATGTTTGGCCCGTCGTAATTACCTGTCGATGTTGAATGTACCTTTTAATTAGGAGTTGTTTACACCGCGATAGCGCAGGGCTAATGTTATCTGAATTAATAGTTCATTTGTGACGCAAAAAAATCATTATAAAATAATGACCTGCCATATTGTGCGGTTTGTTTGATGTGATAATTTACAAATCATTAACATAACTACTTCAGTTCGTTTTGTTTTTTGTAATGTAAGTTTTATGTCTTTGCCGAAATAAGAAGAAATATTTTATGAGTTCAATGGTAGCGCTAAAATGTGCTTTAATATATGGGCGTGTCGCGTCTGCGTTTGTTAATCTATGATTAGATAAAGCAGGAATACGCGGAGGCGTTTGCGCATTAAAAACAGCAATTAGTTTTGAGTCTCGCTTATTTTGAATTAAATCTTTCTGAGTTACGTCTCAATTCAGTTCAGATATACATCATAAAAGTTTCTGTAATTCAAAAAAATTGACGCTAGTTATAGTCATGTCAAATTTTATTCACAAGACATTAATTTGACTGCAACAAACACTATTGAATATGCAAATCAGATACTTTACAGGAGAGTAATTCAAAGTTATCAATCTCAGTAAAATTATGTCGAAAATAGTCTGTGTATTCCTTAAATCCTTTTCGAAATATCTCCTTCACCTCTTACAAAAATAAGGTAAACCCTGACTCCTATAAACGACGACACGTTTGGCGCAGCGGTTGAAAATCAGATTCTGCGCCACGGGTTGTGGGTTCGATGCCCACAAAACGATTATTTGTATGACCAACAGGTAGTTGTTCCGGGTCCGAGTGTTAGTGCATGTGAAAGTTTGTATTTGTAAACGCAACCACGATACAGGAGAAAATCCTAGTGTGGTGCAACATTTAAAAAAAAAGTCATCATCATCGTCAACCCATATACTGTCCCACTACTGGGCACGGATCTCCTCTCATAGAATGAGAGGGGTTAGGCTATAGTCCAACACGCTGCCCTAGTGCGGTTCAGCAGACTTCACACTTCTACTCAAAGCCGCTATGGCTCTTTCTTCAAAAGGCCATTTCAGACTTTGCCCTACATTGTAAGACACATATTTTGTTACTATACATTGTCTGGACTTTAAAAGAGACTATGATTCTCTGAGTTTGTTTCGGCGTTTCTTCTCAGAGGTCGTCAGCTAGGAAATGCCGGAGCTTAAAAAAATATGTAAAATATTGACTTGTAAAAGTGTCTTTAAAAGATCTATTTACAGAAATAAATATCGTTTATCATTTATCAATTATCACACACCGTCAAGAAAAAAATCTCTAGGTATGCAGGTTTCCTCACGATTTTTTATTTCACCGTTTAAACGAGTGATAATTAACTATTGTTAATACGCACATGAATTCGAAAAGTCAGAGGTGCGTGCCTTGGATTCGAACTTGAGGCAGTCCAATGGTCATATTACTGCTATTAGGTAATATATAAAAAACAACGTACTACGTAAATACCTACTTATTTAAAGTATTAATAAATTACATCAATAGTTATGCTCTAAATGCAGAGGTATAACTCTAAATAGTCACCAGTTACAATAAAACCGTGCATAATAGTCTGTTTAAAAAAAGAACTCGAACCTACCCTTGACCGAGTTCTTTTTTTTTCTATGTTGAACGGAAGGGAGAAGTTTTACGAAGCTCGGAGCGGGTGGGGCATCAATGCTTATGAAGAGATTGACTTAACACTATAGAGTAAATACTTTACCTCGTAACATCATCGTTAGTATAGTGGTTCTCAGGTTAATCAAAATGAAAAACCCAGTAGTTCCAGTAGCAGTCTACCCGTGACCATGGACGCTGTAAAGGGTCCGAAACGTCGGGATTAATAATGTCAATATACCGCAATAAAATCCGTAAAAAGTAGTTTTATTTCAACCCAGTAGTTTTTCAATTAAATTCTCAGTAGCAGCTCGGAGTTTGGATTTGGTTAGTGGTAATAAGCTCGCCCCCTATTACACGGGACTAAAACATACCGGCGAACTATAAGTACCTATACATTGGTACACCTCTGCCTAACCCTTCGGGGAATACAGGCGTGATGGTATAGTAATTGATCGAGTCGATATATGGATCGAGTCTATGAGACTAGTAAAGTATATTTTTAAGTTTGTGATCATATACAATTACGCCTATATTCCCCAAAGAGGTAGGCAGATGTGTACTAATAGTAGCAACACATTTTGCCGGTATGTTGAAGTCCTAGGCGAGCCTCACTGCTTGACCTGGGAATTGAACCCAGGACCTCTAGTGTAGCAGTCGCGCTTACGACCTACTTACGGCAGAAGCCGTAATCGAGCATAGGTATATACTTTTTTTGTTAACACATAGTTATAATACTTAAGAAACAATCAGAGAAACAGAAACACTTATGTTTATCATATAAATATTTGTGTCCTGTGGGAATTGAACCCACGATCCTATGATCAGCAGTCTGACACTCGAACCATTACACCATAAACGTCATCGACAGTTATTTATTAATAATTCTTACTTAACGTATTTGTCCGTATTAATCAGCACCCGTTGGTAATGTGCGGTTTAATCACCGGTTAGTTTTGGTGAAGAATTTTGAGGTAAGAATACATTTTTTAAACAACTTGCACTATGGTTGTCTCCTGTATTAGTGTGTGTGTTTACAAATTCAAATTTACACACACACACAATTACCCAGACCCGGAACAGCTATCTGCAGATCATAATTATAAATATTTGTTCTGTGCGGGGATCGAATCCGCGACACATGACGCAGAAGTTTGCTACGTACAAATGAAAAAGGCCTTTCAAAGTAGACCTGTTCCCTAACTCCTAAACATACCGGCGAAATGTGGAACAAGTCAACAAAAGAGTTAAGTATACAGATAGCAAACGGAATATGCATTTTTATACAGATTTCGACATAAATAATTACGCGCCAAAGGGTTGGGTATGTAGCTGCTTACAATACCTACGTTTTGACACATATAGCTTGATACATTATTACACTATCTTTATCAAACAGATTATTAATTAGCTGCCTGTATACCTAACTCTTTTGTTGACCGTACCTACACCTCTGCCTAGCCCTTCAATACAGGCGTGATGTAATGTATGTTATTATTATTAAAAATGAAGCAAAAGCATATCACCTTACAGCCATTTACATCAGTATTCAACTGTATACACAAATAATACTACACAATGGCAATATTACGCATAACGATTGGTCGTAAATGTTAAAAATCGCGATGCCAATCGTAAAATGGTAGTCCGAGTTATAATTTCAACGGAACGAAAAAAATAGACGATTCAGAATTAAAATCGCTAATGACTAAGACCATTAAGTTAATCATTTTAATTAGACGTTGGTGTACGCTTGCGTTTCTATATTTTTTCGTGTAAAGGGGAGCGCGGGGTAATATTGTAGCTGTTGCCAACGACCTTTTTGCTCGAAGCTTATACAATACCACACCACTTCATTATTCCTAACTTAAGCTTCTGTTTGAGGCCGCAATGTACAACAAAATTAATTGTTGCTTAATCAAATTAGGTCGGCGTACGGTAGCAACACTAAAATCTATCAAATGTCATAAATAAAGACACAAACGAGTCTGAAGCGGGTTTGTCATTTATTGGGGTGATAAAATTTGATATTTTTTGTTCTACCATGAACGATCTACTTAATTGAATTTATTAACTTTATTACACCAATTATAAAGAGAAGGTCATGAAAAACACTAAGGTGATAGGTAACTAAATTAAAAATATTAAGTAAACTTAATATTAGCAAGAGTTGAGAACCTTAGTTCAATGGCAACAGAAATTCTGTATTCAATACACTGATTAAAGGAAGGCTTCTAGATTTGTAAGTATTACCATTTTACTGAATTAAAAACCCCTTCATTTAGTCCCTGTCTTCGTCAGTCGTGATTTCGTGAAGGATGTGCTACGGAGGTACGAAAGAGTGGATGTCGTTTCGTTGAAGTCTAGCAAAATAAAAGTTTCCCGATGTTTTATTTACAATATTTCGAGGTTAGTTTTATAATTATGTTCTAAGTTTAGTTATATAAATACTATTATTATTCGGAAGAATGTTTTATTTAATTTATTTTTGTAAAGTGGCAAAAGATGCGTTTGTCCACTATCCTTTCTTCACGTTACATAAATACTAAGATTTCATCATGAGCTACATAAATAAAATAAAATAAAATACTATTATAATTCCCAAAATGCCTATCTATTGCTTAATAAATCCCACTGCTGAGCAAGGGTCTCCCTCATCTCTTTCCAGTGATAATTAAGTTAAGTATCTAAAATTAAACTAATTAATAAATTTCTGTTTTTATTAATATAAACTTACTTATTCGAAAAATGACGCTTTTGAATAGTACTTATTTTATCATTCAGCACAACCGATAAGACGTCACAACACAAAATATAATGCCACATCCAAACTTTCCGAGCTGAACGCGTCGAAGAGATCCAGACGGACATCTGAATAGCGTCTCATTATCTTTAATTATATACTGATTCTTCGGCAGAAGGGTGCCCGCTTTACTTATTGCTGCGTTCCCAATTATAAACTGCTATACATTTAGTTTTATACTTAAATATACTCAGGTTTCGTAATCAAGACCTTTAATTTCTGTTCTGAATACTGTTTATATACCTTTTAATGCGATTAAAATGGTTAATGCTCGTAAACTTCATCAGTATTGTATCGTTATCTGATAGATGTGTTTAACCTAATGCGTCAGAAAAATAAATAAGAAAGTACTTAGCATAGGCTAAGTAAACCAAAAGTATAGAAACTGCAACTATACTTATTCTTTTTAGTAATATACCTACATAACTGCTGACGCAATTTATCCAAATTATATGGTTGCTGACTCAAAACGTATTACGCAATGAAAACTGCGATATATGCAGCTTTCATTGCCCTGTCATCAACAAAGAGTAATAATAATGACAAGGTATTTTAATATCACTCAATCTTTCTGGTTCGAATAGTATCACAACACTATCGTGAATTCTTATTTCGAATGTAAGAAAATACAAACTGACACTTTCATTCACAGTATAAAATATGAGTGTCATTATAAAAAACTGCGCATCAACTATCATTAAAAAAGCCTCGATATAAATAGAGAATCTTTTCAACGGTACTTATTAGAGGGTGAAAAGGGGATGCCAAGGTAAAAAGTGTAATTATGTTGATTATTTAGGCCTTAATGCGCCGACTATCCCGCACCTCCCCAAGCCGTCATTAATCGCCCCCCTCCCCCCTTTCCTTACAGCCTTTATTATTTCGTTTCAATTATTTTTGTGATTATCTTTTTATGGCGGGCGCGCATTAAAACTCGAAAAAATAACAGTGGACATTAAATGTAATTAGAATCGAAATTACGAGATGTCACCCAGTGGTGTTTGTGTTTTTAATATTATTAGGGTTCTGTGCGTTTAAGCTGTACGTTTGTCGTTTTATGGCGTGTTTTAGATGTGACTGTTACGATTTGTTATTTGTAGAGACGATCGTGTCGGTTTTCTTTTCTTTTGTCTTTTCAACAATTAAGAATTGAAAGCGCTTGAACATTATTTGGCTTTTTACTATTTATCTCTATAGTGATTGCATATTTGATAATAATTTGTATAATCTTAAACGAAAGAAGATATTGATTATAAGAAAATCATTTGAAATGAGGTCTTACTTGAAGGTGTTAATTAAAAGGCAAATAATAGTCTACATAAAGAAATTAAACAAATTGTTATGAAAGAAAATAAAACGGCTTATCCGAGCAATAAAAAACTACTATTCAGACGCAAAACATTAACATAACTTAGACACATTTTTCTACCATCGATAAGCATAAAACCTTATTATAAACATTCATACAAATGTAAAGCATTAATTTCTATAGCAACGGAAATATAAAAACACGTATATACTTAATACTAAGTTAGACGCGTGACTATTAACAATAGAACTTGGATTTGCCAACCCTTTGATTCGAGTCACTAATGAATAGACGAGACACACAATGAATTGACAACCTTAATTCTCGGGCCACAGAGTTCAGAATTAATTTTACATGGAAGCTAATGCATATTATTATTAAGAGAATTTTATGGATGAGCAATTTTTATGATTGTACTGCCATTGTGCAGTAAGTGAGTATTGCCCAGCTGTTAAGTTATTGTTTAGTTAATCGTTAAAATCTTTGGTCGCTACTAACGGTACGACTTGCATAGTTTATAATTATTGTTATTTGATTTAAATGACAAAACGTTAAAGTATCAAAAAGTTATTAGCTTAAGCCATATTCAATAAAATATAAAAGGTTCTTTTGACGTTTTCTGCAAAGAAACCAACTCTCTTCTTTTGTGTCATTAGTCGTCTAAGACCGGAGGGTGAAACCCTGCAAAAAGAATATAGTCTCTTGTTCTAGCAGCCGCAATATAAGGGCAATGTTACTGTTCCAAGAAGTACTTAAGATCTTTTCTATGCTAGTGCACCCAATTGCTCGCCCCTTCTTATATTGTACCTAAATATACAGGCGAATTGTGGGTGCATACAAGTACATTATTTCACCTCTACTTTTGGGGAATACTTGACCGATGCATATTTATAATATCCTGTATTTACAGGATAAAAAATCATAGCAAAGATAAAAGCTGTATTACTGTTTGTTTATTTTCTACGTAATGTATTAACCGCCATCTCCATAGTTCAATAATGACAGAAAACCAAAAACAAACAATTTAAAATAGCCATTTCATATAAAACTGAAATAATTATCCACATTTTACGAACGTGTGGTCAGCGGCGATCACGCGGGATTGGCAGGAAGCGCAAACTGTAGGGTGACCATGAAACGCTGTCGATTAATTTGGGACATTAAAGTTGATTTATTACGTGGATACAAATTGAAAATCGGAAGCATAAGTCTATTTTTTCCACAAGTATGAGCGATGAAACAGTTTGAGTGAGATTTAATAACTAGATTTAAAAGAAAATAATTTAGTAATTTAATTAATAAAGTACAGACGCCAGCAGGTCAAGCTATCCAAAACTGTCAAATTTTCTCAATTGATTATGAACCTTATAACTTTATATCAAAGTTGAAAATCTATCAAAGAAATTTGACAGATTGTGGTAGCTTGATGTGCTGGCCTCTGTACAAATAGAACCTTCTATTTGTACTTGTACTTATACTATATTGGATTCAAACGTTTTTTATATCATATAGTAGGGAACTTAGGGAAAGGGTTAGTGTTAAAATCTCCTTCAGCCTGAACTTTCAGCACCAAAGGGGATTTTGAGACTTGACAATTATTTTAAATATACAATAAATATTGGCTATAACTTAGCACACGTTTAATTGCAACTGCATTAATATGTTAATGCTCACGGGCACTAACACTAGTTTGACTAATTAATAACTTATTAAATCACTACATACATACTAAAAAGGTTTATCAACCGAATAGCCCCAATCCTATTAATGCATAGAACATGATAAAAAATAAACATCAAATTACAATTTCCAATAAGTCAAAATCATGGCGGCCACGCGTTCGAAATTGAAAGTGCCGGCCCGAAAACGCAGTGGACATTCATTGATGTATCTCTTCATCTATTATTATATTTACGAATGCGTTTATGCCCGGCCTCACTGAAAGCGAAACCGTTTTCAATTGTTATCCCTCTCACCGCTTAATTGACCGATATTTGTAAAAGCCAGCGGTTAATTTGCGTTTTAAACGATACAGTCATAGTTTACCCTGGAATGTTTTTGCGCGATGTGGTGATCGTTTTGGGAATCTTTTACTTCCAATGATAAAACAGCTACAGACTTATTACAGCTCTTGTAAACTAAAACAAGGAAACAATATACTGAGCTCTAATGAGCAATATATGAGTTCTGTTTCTGATAGAGCCCAAGACTAGTTTAATATAACTCTAATAAAGATACGAAGTCGAACATAATCCTAAACCCATTTCTAGATCTAAAGTCTATAAAACACGACTACAAAACAGCAAACATTATTGTCACTAGACGGAACTTTTTACAGCTCATTCCCTAATCTCGTTTGCATTCCAAACAGCTTTTAAGTGGCTCAACATACACTCTCATAAACACTATTTCTACTGTGTACGACGATAATTCTAATAAACATAATTTTAACTAAGACGATAATTCCATTGTGCAGTAGATTCAAATACTTTGATTATCCGTGACGACTGCAGACTTCATAAACACCTCGCTTTCTTGGTAATTCTGTCAATCGACCAGTGAGTTGTGTCGCTCTGTGTTCGGGTTGGGGAAAAGACCACCCATGTGTGGGCAAAAGGACTATTAGCTATAAGTAGTAGTAGTAGTGAAACTGATATGCAAATAATAAAAACAAATATAGAATTTTTACTGTTAAGTAGTTCGACCGGTAGATGCATGCATATAATTGGTCCTTGTGAAATTTTATGGGGAAGGCTTTTCTTCAGCAGTGGACCTCTTAAGGCTGATAATGATGAATAGTTTAAGATTAACACCTCCATAAACAAAAGAAAACAACTACCGAAAGAGCTTTGACACTTCATATCTGAGTAGATAATTGCAAAGCATCAAGCACCAAAGCAATTCCGAACAAAAGGACCAGTCTAACTTTAACACTCCTTAGCGGACTGCCACCGTGCTTAAAAACAATAGCATCATGAATTTACGCGCTTACCCGTCTCTAAATAACACATTAGAGGGAATTTTACGCGCTCGCAGCATTTCCTTGACCATTACTATTGTTCTTGTGATGTGTTAGTAATAAAAGCTTGTTTCTATGCCGCCGTTAATACTTAGTTCAAAGGATTTGTCGACGCTTCATTTCGTACTACTCGCAAGCGATTAAGGAGATTTTTGTCTGTTTTTCTTTGGTTGGGTCGTTGAGCTGTCGCGATCATTTATTTGTTTTAAATTAAGTATAAAGTCTTTCTGGGTGCCAACGACAGGACATTTATTTATTTCAGGATATCCATCAAAGAAAGTACAAAATTTGTTACATTTTTTTAATTTAATATAATTATTTTTTTATTAATCGTGTATTGCAGTTCCTTTAGGCACACAATATAGGTTCATGTTACTGGCAATTGTGATTAGATTATTCATCATACCAACATGCCTGTCTCCCCGAAGGGGAGGCAGAGGTGTGTCAATGTACACCTGTAAGTTTGCCTTTCCATTTTTGATTCCAATAAAATAGGGGGCGAGATATTGCTATTAATATTTCTCTTTCATAAAGGTATTGTTACATAATGCTTTTATTTATAATATACCTAGTGGTCCTGGGTTTGACTCCCAGATCGTGCAAAGTGCCATTGGGCTTTCTATGAATTCTCAATAACAGCTCGAAATTTAGATTTGTTGCCCGGTTAATGGCAATAGGCTCGCCTTAAATTGCATGGGACCAGCGAACCGTGGCTGTACATTTAGTACACCTCTGCTTAACCCTTGGGGGAATACAGGCGTGATGGTATGTATGTATATAGGTATAATATACCTATTTAATATTGTATGAGAAGTTGTACGAATGTGGAAGAAATGTCCCAAGTTTGATTACTTCTGGGGGAATGAATTTTTACTTTTAGTAACATTTCAAGTTACAAGCAGTTACAATATACAGTTTTTTTTTTGTTTGGTCCTCAGATTCAGATCGACATGGATATATGGGGGACTTAGAGTCGCAATATAACATGTACAATTGTGCATATCCGTCAAAAGATACCTGGATGCTTACAGCTCTGTTTACCCACTTCAATCAAAACCGTGAGTATATTTCTATACTGATTATGCCCATGTTGATCTGAATCAAAAGTTAGAAATAATAAAAAACTTCATACCATCACACATGTATGCCCCGAAGGGTTGCGGGGGTGTTCAAAAGTATATCCACCGTGAGCCGGTATGTTTAGGTCGTAGGCAATAGGGTGCTTACCTAGTCTATTGCCATTAACCGGACACTAATCCAATAAGATACATGTTCAAAACATCGAAAATTTAAATATCGATTGTATCAAAATACCGAAACTTGATAAACTTAAGCTTAAAATGTCTAAGATTAATATGTCAGAATAAAATAACGAATTATTAAAAATGTCGATATCATATCGATATTCATCCAAATTTCGAGCTTGTTCAGTTTTAAATTATTTAATTTCACTTTTAAAAATGGCTAAAGCTCATCCCTAGTTTACCGATTGCAGATGCGTGCATGCGTGTCGATTGTCAGGGCAGGTCATCTCAAAACAGTTTTTGAAAGTCTGTCTAGATAGATTATTATTATAATATTTTAAATGTAATGACAATTCAATAAATTTAAAATAATATATTAATAAATAACTATTTTGTTTGGGGCGATTTTTGCTAAAATATAGGTTTTAAAAATAATTTTCATACAGTCTTTTTAGCACTAAGAAATTACTTAAATCATATCAGCAGCGCTTTTTGGGATTAAATAAATATTCTAGAAATCATCGGTATCGAAGTTACAATCTATAAAATAAAATAAAACAAAAATATTTAACCGCCAATCGCCCACAGAAAATGTAAAATGCAACTGTGGGAATCGCTCCCACAACCCTGCCGCGACCGTGAATACTGAAATGCTCGGTATGTCAACGTGAAACGTTAAATAAGCCGAGAAATTAACGATTAAACAGATTTCATTTCAATAAAGGAGGTTGACCGTGTTGAGTTTTTATAGTGAGTCGATAGTTGTGACTTTTTGATAGTGATTTTAGCTTACAGTATTTTGGGGTTGGCTATCAGTATATCCAGATGCGGCTGAATAACAATATTCTATGATGAATAGGTACTGTTACTGTCTGGACTTTAAAAGAGATCATGATTCTCTGAGTTTGTTTCGGCGTTTCTTCGACTCAGAGGTCGTCAGCTAGGAAATACCGGCGCCATCTAGTATTAATTAAATATTGACTTGTAAAAGTCTTTAAAAGATTTAGGTATTTGCAAAAATAAATATCATTTATCTAAGAATAAATCGGTTAATTCATATAAAAACCGAGACCAATGACATAAAGAGACACGAAGAGCTTTATGTGCTAAGAATGGGTACCGATATACATAGACAACGTTCCTAACGAATATAATTAAAGAAATCATCATCATCAACCCATATATTGTCCCACTGCTGGGCACGGGTCTCCTTACATGAAATTAAAGAAATACCAATCCAAAATTCCTCATTATACGATTAGGACCAAGTGGTCCTTTCTTTCTTTCTTTCTTATAGGTCCTGGCCCCTACACTGTAGGTCCTGGGTTCGATATTCTATAAAATCTCAGTAGCAGCTCGGAATTTGGATATGTGCCCAGTTAATGGCAATAGGCTCGCTGCCTATTACATGGGACCTAAACATACCGGCGAACTGTGGGTGTACGATGAGTACCCACGTCTTTGCGTAACCCTTAGAGAAGTACAGGCGTGATGGTATGTTATGTCCTAACAAATAGAATTAAAAAAATAACCAATGCAGCTTACTATTTCCAATTATAACTTATTTTTAGCTCTAAGAAAGCCCTCAGTATAATAAGATGCAATTCAAAAATGACATAAAACCTCCCATACCCGGAGGTGTGTACTCACCTCGGAGGACCCTCGTCCCTCTCGACGCGACAATAGCACTCCAGCATCATTCCTCCCGCGTGAGCACCGATCACTTATTATTTCCTTATTATTATTGTTTGGCTTGGAGCCATTGTTAGAATTTCTTATGTAAAAGTTATTATGGAGACGGATTTTTAAGGTCGAAGTATTTTTATATTTTAGACTTATTTTAAGCTTATGATTGTTTAACTAGTCAATGTGTATCGTAGGTACTGTGTGATCATTCCGCGGCTCAGACAATGCCAATAATTGCACGTTAGAAAAAAAAGACAGTTGTGAAAATTTATGGAAACGTGAAAATTACTTCTTAATTAATAAAGGCAAGGTCCATTAAGGAATGATCTTTCCAAAAAGGATAATTTCTTTAAAAGAAAATGAAAATTACAATGTAGTGCTGTTATCGGTGCGGTACTTAAAATAAGGGCCGTTTTTTAGCATTAGAAACATTAATAGGCTGATGTGTTCTTTATTAATTTTGAAGTTGTTAACGACTGAAAATAATCTCTAGTATCTTATGTTGTAATTTTTGCAGAAAATTTAATAATTTCCGTCATACTTACCTGAATTTAGGCTATTTCCTGGTACCTACGTTTAAATATTTAAGGAAGGGTCAAACAAAATCCAATTTCGCATATTATACCAAAAAAAATATCATAAGTGACTTTCCGAATAAACCCTCGTTAGAATTAGAAATCAAGCGTCACTGGCCGAAAAAAAAACAATAATTATAAAGCGCGCGTAATTCTAATTCCGAATTCAAATTAAAGCCGCTTAATGCGCGGGAGCGACCCCGTTAAAAAAAAGAGTTGACGAGTGCTCGGAGGGTGGTAATTTTTCATTAATTTAAGTTCACCATTCCCTGTTTTGTTTGCTTTTAATCGCATTTCTAATTAATCCCGTCGAGAATAACGTGACAACTGTCGACTATGGCCGCCATTTTTTCGAGCCGAGTATAGCAGATGTCGGCCGATTTCCATTTGTTTCTGAGATTAATGATTCGGTACGATTGTGAATTTTTCCGGTCGGCTTTTGTTGTTTTAGAAGCAATTTGTCCGCTTACTTTTGTAGAGAGGTAGTCGTTAAAGCCTCCACAAATGATATTGGAACGAAATAAAAAAACCGCGACAAAAAGGTTTCATGTATTCGATTTCAGGTGCATGTCAACTGAATTCTGATTTATGGAAATATAACACCCACGTAAATCTATAAACAAATAATAAAATCTATAATATTCCTCGTGCATTTTATGAATGAATGAATGACTACCATCACAAATCTGGAATGAGCTTGATTTTACGTTGTGTCTTGCTAGGCTTGAAGCATCTATATCGAAAAGCAACCAATATACCAATATTGATGACTAGCTTGGTATGTTGGTTCCTCTTTTGGGTCATCATCATCATATCCAAAAGCCAAAAGCCAAAAGAGATCCACTGCTGAACATCGCTCATAGACTTCCACAAGGACCGTTTCACTTTCCGGTGCGTAGTCTGTAGTAGGACCTTTTTTTGGTGCAATACGTAAATGAACCTCTTTGGTCATTATACTTATATACCAATCATATTTATAATAGTCCGCCTCATTGGCGAATCAGGCGTTTTACCACGGTTTCAATGTTTTATTGAGAAGCCCAACAAAATAAAATTTAACTAACGTCTTTCTTCATCATCAACCCATATACTGTCCCACTGCTGGGCACGGGTCTCATCTCATTTTGAGAGGGATTATAGGCTATAGTCCACCACGCTGGCCTAGTGCGGGTTGGCAGACTTCACAAACCGTCGAGAAAAATCTCTAAGGTATGCAGGTTTCCTCACGATGTTTTCCTTCACCGTTTAAGCGAGTGATAATTAATTATTAATACGCACATGAATTCGAAAAGTCAGAGGTGCGTGCCTTGGGTTCGAACTCAAGACCTTCGACTTGACAGTCCAATGGTCATACCACTATCACTGCTTTCTTAATTTTTCGAAAATTATAGTAAACTGTCCCATGAAACGTTAATGTGTTAATTTTATAGTAATTGTTGTAAGTACAAAGTTCTAATTTTAATTCACTGTGTAACAAAATGTTGGTACATTTATAGATCACAAGCGAACGGACGGAAAACGAATTCTGTTTGAGTGTCTGGTCTCAATCGGTTGGTCGAACTGTAACTTAATGTCGCTCACTTATTTATTAAAAGAGCCAATAGCTTTGATGGAAAATATTTTAAATTGAGAACGTAGGTAACTATGAAAGTGATTCTATTTTTGGTTCTATTTTTCTTGTAGATTATTATTATATTTAGTTTAACTATATTATTTCATAGAGGGTAGAATAAAAAGAGTATATTCGAGACACAATATAACTTATTACTTCTACGTTATATTTTAATTGAAATAAAACTATTTAAATATAACTTTTTTAGTAGAAATAATAATAGTATAAGTCTACCCATGACCATGGACGCTGTAAAGGGTCCGAAACTTCGGGATTAATAATATCAATATACGCGATAAAATCCGTAAAAAGTAGTTTTATTTCAATGTATAATATTCGCGTAAATGTCAGAAATCAATACGCTATATTTTAATGTTACTGTCATGTTATTTGCACCCGGGTACATACATCGGAGATATTCATCAGTCAAGTGCAAAGCGTAGATGCAAAGAAAATGCCTATAGATACCGCGTAGACGCTGCGTAGGCGCTACGTAGACACTCCGTAGCCACTGCGTAGCCGCTACGTAAGCGCTGCGTAGCTGCTACGTAGGCGCTGCGTAGTCGCTACGTAGTCGCTGCGTAGGAGCTTTAGTTGCCTCGTAGCCGAAACGCATACGCTGCTACTAAGCCATCTGACTAGCTAGCATCGCGCAAAGAAGACCAAAATGTTAATAATACTTTGTATATACATAACAAAACATACCATCACGCCTATTATTATTATATATTATTATTATTATTTCATAGAATAACCCAATATCACTTTGCTCTATCTGCGAATCGAACTCAGGGACTCAAGCGTAGCCGTCCACGTTTACCACCACTAGACTGATGAGGGGAGTTCACTTTACTTTGTACTTTTCTACCTATATTATATAATATTTTCTGCAACAAGTTACGGTAGAAACGTTACTTATCGCAAAAAATTCGTAATGTAAGAGCCTAATAATTACTTTAAATAAAACCCTATCGCTCTCTCTCTCTTACTCACTGAAACAATCATTTTTAAGTTTTCAAACGTACAAATTTTGAAATGAGAATATTCCCAAGTTCATTGAAAATTGAAAGCACGCGCAGCTAAATATTTTCCAAATAAAAAATAAAATGTCACAATGTTAAACAAAACGCAACATTTTCTGCAAAAATAGTTTCATTTTCAACTGTCATTTTGTCCCCAACGGGACCTGTCGTACTCAATAATTCAAGATTTCCCGCCCAGCTTATAACACGTATCAATGACACTTCGTATTAAAACCTGTCAACCGTAACTAGTGTTCATTCAAATGAGTCGCATAAAGTCTTGGTTATTGGCAGAACTAGGGTTAGATATACAGGGCGGTGATTTAATCACTGGTGAATTTGCTTCTGATTTTCGAACCCAAATACGTACCTTTTTTCTTGACCATTTTTGTGTGGTACTACCCACATTACTCCCTCATTACCTTAGCGGTCGTAAGCAGCAAAGTTACGCTATATATCCTGTTTTCGATTCCCAGGTCGCCCAAAGTGTTATTAGGTTTTTTATGAGAATCTCAGTAGCAACTCGAGTATGGATTCGTACCCGGTTAATAACAATAGACATGCCCCTTATTACATGGAACCTAAGCCAATGATCTGGCAGTATAATTAATACACCTCTGCCTAACCCTTTGGGGAGTACAGGCATGGTATTTTAAAAATTTTTATATAAATAAAGCCCTCAATATTTGATTTGTCACGTTACGAAAACGTCGTTACAAAAAGGTTTCAATATGTTTTTTTTTTATTTCAATTGATTTTTCTTCCTTCAAGCAACAAATTACGGACACAAAAGGAATTTTCTATTTTCAAACGATTTTCGAGCGCTGGTTCCCAAATAGTTGTAAAAAGTTAATGAGGATGAAGTTTGTGTTTGCACTTTAATATCACAAACACAAACAGTTAAGCCATCAAAGAGGTTTTACATCGATATATACAAGCAATATCGTCATTCGACAGTCACAGCAATGCATGAGAACTATCCTTTGAACAAATTCCTCAATAAATGAGAACACAAAGATCCCAAATCGGTGTAATATCTGCACAGTTAGTAACGTTACCCTTTATAGTGTACCGCTATAAGTGTCTGCCGCCTGTAAATTTTCGCAGTGGCGATCTGTGGCCGGTCTTTGTGCTATTAATTTGTAATGTCCCCCTCTGCTGCCTAGATGCATAGCCCGGGTGTACGTGAGAGCGTACGGGGGGATAAGTCGACCGTTAGGGGTTAAGGTTTTGAGGTTGCTACGATGGTTCGGTGGTGACTGAGTGAAATTAGGCTCTATGTGTGTAATGGCTTCTTTTTTGTTATTAATAGTTTGCTTATGGTGGTGGGTTTAATTCGTGTTTCTTTTTTATGAAAATATTATAAGAGTTATCAATTATTTTGGTGATTCAATGGACTTTTCAAAAAGTGCTTTAAAGATTTCCATAAAACATTTATCATACGCGCAGTAAGTTCATCATTTTCTTTACACAGTTAGTATAGCTCTCAATACACTCCATTCGTCTTGCCGCTTAGATTTTTTTGGTCGTACTATATTAGAATACTACACAATGCAGTCCACAGTTAGTCCAAAGATTTGGAGATCGGTTGCCAAACGCCGGCCGATGACACAAAACATATTTGGAATCTTCAGACATGTCGTCGTTTTAGTACCTCGTACTGAGCCTTTGCCGATCTTCAATGGGGGCCCGCGTTTCCGATAGGATTAAGCCAGACTTACTGCTCGGTCAGGAACACGGCGCGACGCAGTAACCCCTCCCCCCGCACACCCGGGCCACACACCCTACAGCCTAACCTCACCCCCTCCATCGCCCGCCGCATTAGGAGCAATCATATTCGACGGCTGCTAGGTTTTGGCATCGGTCTGTGTTGCTTAGCCTCAGCCAGCTATTTGTGGAACAATGATTGGTCTTGTCTTAGTTTGTTACATCGTATAAGCCTTATTTCGTTTGACACAATTTTCTCAGTATTAAATTTTCCTAGACAAGCCTATTATGGAACTAAGAACCAGACAATATGCGTCGATTGCGCGTCAATGAGTAAATTTTCTTTGAATCTTTTGGATCAACTAAAAAAAACACAGCAGTTGCCTCCATTACCACCCTAAGACTAGGCGTGACTGGTAAACCTTAGTACC
The DNA here is from genome assembly GCA_964056405.1 of Acronicta alni. NCBI lineage: Eukaryota > Metazoa > Arthropoda > Insecta > Lepidoptera > Noctuidae > Acronicta > Acronicta alni. The sequence goes on along the minus strand of OZ043927.1, from coordinate 4,221,112 downwards.
AAAAGCCTAAGGCTTTGTGCGTAACTTTATTACTTACGTTCAAAGGTTTCTTGTGTGCTGTGTGGTCAGACGTCAAGACCACCCTTTCACTTCCTTCGTAAGGGAGCTAAAGGAGACCCGTGACACGAAGATACACTACAACTTCATGATTATATAAACGTCGGCTAGACAACGTAATCTGTAGATCCGTTACTAAACGGATATTAAGTTGAAAAGCTTGTTATGCAGTCAAGTTACAAATATAAAAAAATCATAAATGTATACAAAAATATTATTAGAACTAAAACTACAACTGAAATAGAATTTCTTACCTTTTCCTTTTCTTCTGCTCCTCCATTAGACCGGAATCTCACTCATCCATCTCATCATAGTCTGCAAACAAAAATGCAAATGTTTTTAAAATTCAATAAAGAATACAGAACTGAAACTGGTACCAACAAAAATAATATGTATACGATTATAGACAACACCACAGCTTAAATAAAGGTTGTTTCTCTGTGCCCGTAGCTCCACCTGTACTAGTGACCGACAAGCTAAATAAATACTCGATGTGCGTTCGACAGGCGAGGGTTGCAAACATTTTAATGTTTTGTCTTTTTCGATGAATGGATGAAATAATTATGAACATGGAGTTTGACAGATTAGTAAATAGGTTGATCTTATGTTTTTGATAACACTTCAATGAAGGATATAAAATATAGACCGTTTAAACTTTGCTTTTTGATTCTTGTGTATTTTATTTACTTAATCATAATGGTAGGTAATGTAATCAAGGATTTCAATGAAAAACATCCCACTTAAAGTAGAGCTCAGAGAGATAATTTTTGGGACACTTTTTTTACAGAACATCATCTAGTCCCAAACTAAGCAGAGCTTGTACTATGGGTACTAGACAATGGATATAATAATTATATACTTTTGTAAATACATACTTATAATACATAAGAAACACCCAGACAAACACAAATACTCATGTTTTACCCACACAAATATTTGTGTCCTGTGGGAATCGAACCTTGGACCCCATGATCAGCAGTCCGGTACTCGAACCACTAGACCACAGAGGTCGTCAATGACAATACAATGTATAAAGTTAAAAAATAATGATACCTACTTAATTAAAATTGTATTTATTTTATTTATTTATTAAAACCACTTACAATATCTTTACAGGAATATCATACGATATCAAAGCTAAACTAACATCTATTATAAACATACACCATCATATTTCTGACTTCGAAGTGACTAACTTTACTGCTACTTCTGTGAAATTCAACCAGGTACAGTGAAATGTATCAATATGCTTAGCTATTAAATTAATAAGCCATATGGCTCGCGATAAAGGTGCCCATTTAAGCAAGTTGGTCCTAGCAAAAATAATAAATAGCAATATTATAATAGGTAAGGATGCATAAACAAAAGAACATGCTTCATTCTACTGAATATAGTTCAATCGAACCTAGGAGTTCACACCCAGCAACCGCATTTCCGACCACAGCTAGACAGCGAGAGAAACATTTTGTATGAACGCAAAAAGACTGCTTGTTTGAATTCAATCGCTTCTTCTTAATTGTAGCTGCAGAATTATGGTGGTAAACTTTAACAACATTTGAAAGGTACAAATCAGACTGTAAATATTCCTTACTCAGAATCTACTGCAATGATGTTTGTTCGTCGTTCCTCTAATACCTACATTTCCCAGTACTGTAGCTTCTGCTTTTACTAATACTGTGTTATAGTCTGAACTCTTATAAACATTTACTTAGTTCATTCCAAGTATTAATGTTGCTAGTAATTTATTGTCTATGGTAAAATTCTTTATTTTCTAAGCTCAGAAAATTTTGCTAGCTTTTTGGATTTCTCGTGGTGCTTGATGTTGTATAATGCCTTGGTTGCAAAAGGTAGTTTTTTACAGGGAAGTTTCTAGTCAAGCTTAAAATTTTTAGAACTTTTTATTTATTTTGTTATTATCTAGAATATAATTGACCCTACTCTGTAAAGGAGAGTACAAATTCAAGTAAATACTCTTTCGGTCTCTGGCTTTCACTCAAATGAGCCTAATAAAAACAGTTTTGAGCTGGTCTTAAATATGAAGGACCCAGCTAGCTAGAAATAAGCATGACTTTTAGTTGACTTTTTCAATACGCGTTTCGTCCCAGTATGTGGAAATGAAGCTCTGTATACTTAGTTGTATACAGAGTAGTATTTAACTTTTCTTTCTTTATATATTCGATCCAAAGATGAAGATGTCAATTAACTGTACCCCGACTGGGGTAAAACTGAAAACTTACCTTTTATTTGTTTATCTTCAATCCAAAGGTGAAAACGTCAATTAGTTTGATACTTTTGTGTTGTCTAACTCGATCAATATTAATTAATTGGTTGGTTGAGGCCCCCGGCGCTCAAGAATAATAGATTTTGCATTGTCTGTACTGAGTTAATTGACGGCTTAATATTTTTAATACTCAATACTCAATACATTTATTGCACTCCACAAGTTAAATAGATGTTACAATGGTATAATATAAGAAACATGTGTGGGCCTTGTCGGCACGGCAACATGTAGGAGAGAGGAGGAAGTTTTATATTTATTTTATTATTTTCATATTTCACTTAAATTGATATTCATTGACTATTAGGTATATTATATATGTATATATTATATTACTACAACTGTTTTTACTATATGATATTCTATTATGTAGTTATAACTATATTGTTTTATTTATATGTAATATTATTTTATTAACTATATATTATTGTATTTATGTCATTATTATCAGAGTTTGTAAAAAGAAAAGAAATTAAATGTCCCAGATATTGTTATTATAAATGTATGTCATGTTTGTTTATATAGTATGTATGTATTTGTGTTTATGTTATTATTAGGTATATTATTATTAGTATTCATTTAAATCTCCATTTATTATATTTCATATACTTTTATCATTTAGGTATTCATTTATATGGTAGTAACATTTAGTTAATAGGATATGTTTTAATTTTTTTATAAATATGCTGTCTTTAATTTCATTTTTTATTCGTGGGGGTAGTTTATTATATATTTTTATCGACATGACATGTGGACTAGAAGAGTGCATTTTAAGACGGGAGCTTGGTAGGTTTAGTCTATTTTTATGTCTTAGACTCTGGTTTTTGTCTTCTCGTGTTGTATAGAAATTTTGGTGGCTTCTAACAAACTTACATATTTCTAAAATGTATAGACTAGGTAGCGTTAGTATTTTATGTTCTTTAAAATGCGGCTTACAGCTATCAGTATCCTCTATATGTACAAGTATTCGTATAAGTTTCTTTTGAAAAGTAAAAAGTGATGGTGCTTCTGTGCTGTTTCCCCACAGGATAATGCCATAGCTGAGCCAAGCGTAAGCATAGGCGTAATAGGTGACAAGTGCAGTTTGGATATCTGTGGATTTTTTTACTTCGCGGAGAGCATATGAAAACTTAGCTAATTTTGATTTAATTTTATTTATATGAGATTTCCAATTTATATGGGTGTCTATATTTAAACCTAATAGGGTAAAGTTGCTAACTACTTCTAACCTTTGATCCTGGAACGCAAAATTTAGATTTAATGGTGCTTTTTGAGGCGGATGGAAAGTTATCAATTTGGTTTTGGAATAATTTATTTCTAAGTTATGTAGGTTCATCCAGGATTTTATATTGTTTAGGAGGGTTGCGAGTTGGTTATTTAAATTTATACTATTCCGGCATGACACTAGTAGGGAGATATCGTCCGCGAATAAAACGCAGGGACCGTGTGTATTTTTTGGTAAGTCATTAATATACAGCAGGAATAGTAGACATCCGATGACACTGCCCTGTGGGATGGACGCGTTGATAACTTCCTTGTCAGAAAGTATACTTTGGATTTCTTTGGTGTTTTTATTAAAGAATTCAATTTCTACTATGTGCTCTCGGTTTAATAAATAAGATGCGAACCATTCATGCGCTTTTCCTCTGACACCTATTCCATGTAGTTTATTTAATAAGATGTTATATTTAACTTTGTCGTAGGCTTTAGTCATATCTAGCAGTATACCTATTGCGTATTCCCTGTTGTTTAAAATATTAAGCGCTTCCTGTATGTATTTGTATACTGCTAGAGTAGTTGACCGACTTTTCCGAAAACCATTTTGAGCTTCATCAAATATTTTATATTTTTCACAGAAAGAGTAAACCCGTACGCACATGGCTTTTTCAAATATTTTTGAAGCTGTTGGCAAGAGGGCTATAGGGCGGTAGTTATTAGGGTCTGTCTTTGATTTTTTTTTATGGATAGGTTTGATAATAGCTTGTTTCAAAATGTCGGGGAACGTTCCTTCTTCAAAGGATTGGTTTATCAAAAGGTAGAATGGAAGAGTCAGTACGTCTGCACACTGTTTGATTAGGAATGGTGGTAGTTCGTCAATGCCGTAGCTCTTTTTGTTTTTTAAATTGTTAATCAGATTGTATACTTCTTGAGGGTCTGCTGGTCGAAGGAACATTTTTTCGATAACCACCCTGATTAAACCAGCTGGTTTAATCAGGGTGGTTATTATTACATATCTACATGACTTCTGGTTAGCGTATAGACAAATTTATAATCAAACTAATAAAAAAAAGTGTGTAAATAACGAAACGGGCGATCTAGAAAATGATTTAGATACATTTTCGGTTAGTTAAGTCGCTAACAATGTCTAGATGGATGATTGATACTATCCACCAAAGATCCGTACCTATCTATAGTCCGGACTTACTAAATACTAATAAAATGGCTTTAGCATCCAGTATTGGTGCATTATTAGTTAGCTTCCTGCAAAGCCTTCACATAATCGCTACTACATTACCTCCACACAGGGTATTATAGCAATAAGATATCGGATCAACATATCTTGTGTTGGGAATTAAATCTTGCCTAGGGTCTGCTTGCTCAAAGTACCTACTAGGATACCATGAAGCAATAGTTAGGTTATTTCCAAACGGCAGACCTCTAAAACTAATAAAAGTGTATTCGCAATATTTCCTCTTGAACCGAAAAACTTTCTCAAAGCAAAGGAAAAAGAAACAAAATCCTGAAACAACAAACAACGAACCGTTCTTACAAACACCATAATAATCCGTCCTTCAATTCACTCGCGATACCGAACAGCTGATACACTTTTTCTTCCTCCTGCCTGTCCCGACACAGCGCAATCCGAATACCACCTTGTAGTTCAGCTTCTAAGGTTGCTATTCGTATGAATACGTGAAGTGCGAGTGAAAGAGGGTACCAAGGAGACGGGACCACGTGTCTTGACCTATTTGTGTCGTGCGATTGGTGTAGGTCGTGTTTACTATGTCTGGAGAGACTTTTTGGAACGTTTGAGTGGTTTAGGGGTTAGAAAAAAGTTGTAGGTTTTGTTTGTTATTGATATGCATTTGAGAAATGAGAATTTGGGAATTTAAAAAAAGTTGGTAGTGATTATACATTAATATTAACTAGTAAAATGTGGGTTTTTGTTTGAAATTATGAATAGATCAAAGACCATCGATTTTCTTGCTAGCGTTCTTTTGTAACTTGAAGTGAAATAACACTGCTTTGAGCTGTGTTGTGTTTCTTACGGTGAGCAAGGTTGCCAGTGCTCCACGAGGAAAAGTTGTGTTAGCAGTGGAGGAACTTTGACCCACTACCAACCCAACTATTCCTCTTTCGTTTTACAGGGTCGGCAACGCGCAAATGGTACTCCTGGTGTTGCAAGAGTCTTTAGGCTACGATAACCGCTTACCATCAAGTGGCCTAGTATAAAACACCAAGTATAAAAAAAAAACTATACAACGCGTTACAAAATACCCCGTAAAAATTTAATTAAATAACAAAGTCAAATATTTTGTTAGCTGTCATGTCAGGGAACCAGATTATTATTTAACAAAAAGGCCTACGTACCTATTTTACCTAATAATTGTCTACTTTAATAATTTTTCTATTTTTCATTCATAAATGTTGTTGTTTTCCTTTTTTTGGGATATGTTATACAGCGTTACTACGGTTCTTAAATATTGTGAATGGACTCGTTGTAAGGCCCCATTTAACCTCCTCTCGGCTTTACGGGTAGTTTTGTAACAGCCTGTATAATACTAATCAGAAAAATATAATTCGGTAATTGGAAAAAATCTAAGTTAGCTATTTCCTAATAAGAATATTGTCTTTTATATTTTTTTTTTTATTTTCTCTTTTTTTTTTGACAGACGAGTCGGGATGCGAGGCTGATATGCTGGAGGGCGCGGAGGTGGGACGGCACTCGCCGCCCCGGCCGCAGCAAGAGCCCATCAACCTCAAGAATGAGGTGAGTTCTAGCTCCAGTACTTGACTACTTATGCACGACACTGTAAAGTTTAGTAACAAAACTAGTCAAATTTGCACCTTTTTAAATCTGAATACTGCTGACTTTGTGACGCTATAAAGTCTTAAAGCAAAATAATGTTTTTTTTTTAAATATACATATTAGTAATTTTCTAATGTATGACATTACAAAATACAAAAAGAAATGTGACTATTTAACAAACTGTGTTTCTGTTAGAACATCTTTTGTATTAAGAAGCTTAAATGCTAAAGAAGGTTAAGGATAAGCTTAAATTAAAAGACTATATTTATATATTCCTCACTTTGTAATATACCTATGGTTGTTTAGAAAAAATCACTACTTATTTAATTGTATTTTCGAACCTTTTTTTAAGACCATCTTTTGTCACGACCCCACTGAAGACCAATTCCAAATTTAGCCTGCAGTGATTTCATTTGATGTCTAGACATTTCTAATTAAATAATGCAATTTTCTAAACTAACCCTACATATAAATTATCGTAATTAATTTTTTTATAATAATTATCTCGTTGATTCCGATGAGAACGTAATTTGAAAACGTGGCAACCCTGTTACTAGATAGGGCAAAATAAACTTATTGTTTGGTAAAAGTTACAAAGCAATGTCAATGGACATTCTATGCACGTTTTATCGCACGTGACATTTACACGTAATCTGATAAAGTAATTGTTGCTTGAACCCTTATTTAAAATTAAATTTCTAAATTCAAAAAGCTGCTTCTACTTTTTGCAGTCGGCCAGTGCCAAATTCCAGTGGCGTACAAAAAAACAGGGCTGTCAAGCTTACTGCTGCTACTTAACTAACACGTGGCCTTAAATTGACAACGCGGACGAAGTTGAGTGCGAACAAACGCGCCCGATCCTCAAGTGGCCGCTCGGCTCGCCAAAAAGACGAAGTCATCCCCGGCTCAAAAGGTCCTTGCAAAGACTAAACATTCGTCGCTTCGTTAGTACTCCGGGAAAAATCGCCATGCGATTCGATGCCGGCCAATCTGCTCCGCACTGCCGCAACCTACTTGCCTCAGAATCTATAGTATCGATTAGTGAGCGCTTTTTTACCCACACGCACTCACACACCGCCGCGGCGGGGCCAGCCTTTTTAACAATCTTTTTTTCGTCCACCCCTCTCCCCAAAACCGCCATGTCCATTGCGCGGATGCAAAGACCACCCCTCTCGCCCCAACCCTCATATAGCAGCATTGAAAATGGAATTTCCATGAGTGATGGAGTGTCAAACGGGAAGTGAAAAAACGGAGAAAAAGTACATTATGTTAATTATGGAACGCGTGCTCCGTCCGAGTTTAAATTGAATGTCATGTCGTACGCGTCCGTCGCGTCCTCGTATCGTGGAAACGCACGCTTTAACTTTTCTATTCCGTTTCGTGTGTACGGTATAATTTTTAATTTTTACTCTCTGTTCGTGCTAAATTAATAATCGCACATGTCGAAATTCGGACAACCTGTATATTTCGTATGTAGCGAAATTTTAACAAAACACGATTGGTAACTTTTGGCCCGTACACGTGTACTTAGCGGACTACATTACTAGCTTTTATGTAAAATTGAACTCTACTAACATAGAATTACAACTGTTAATGCTAGTTTCATGGTCTGGCTAAATGCCGGCAGCTAGAATGACTTTTATTTTCATTCAAGTACGGGAAGCCCGTGTGTACACTAGTAATCTTTTCTACTAACTTGTCGATTCTTCAGTTTGATTTGTTCAGAAGTTTTTTTGTACTATGGGCTGTAGCTTCTTCGAACTTGAGAAGATGAAATGAGGTAGATTAGAGTCTTTACTAGCAGTATTTTATCATATAAGTCGATTATAGATATTTCCTCTTAACTGTAGCTATATCTACATCTACTAAAGATAGATACATGAAATCAGTTCGCGATGTTACTTAGTATAATTTTGTAGCTTTAATTTCTGTGCTAGTCTCGTCACAATGAGCGAGAATTGTACTAAAACTAATGTATATCATGAAACGATAATACTCAGACCGCTTGCTCTGTTTAACTTTTAATGAAATCTACTATCTAAGCGAGCAATGCACAAAAAGACCGGACAAAGCACTTATTCACCGGACAACACGAACTATTCGGACAGTCGCATTGCTAATGGAAAATCCCGAAAAAATATTGGCGGTGAAAAAAAATAGTTAAAAAAATCGTCGAGCACATTTGAATGAAAATTGGGTGGTGAAGGGGTGGCGCGCGCAGCCGCCGATCGCCTATTATTATTATTATTACTTGCATTATATCTGCATTTTTTTTCACGCACACAGACGCGGCCGCGCACGCCATTTTTATTTTTTTCTTCCTTTTTTCTTTTTTCGGGAAATCGACGGGGGTGCACCGCCCCCACACATGCGCCGGCTCGCAGCTCGTGCCCACCAGAATCGAACTATGCGATGTCTACAAGTGGACGAACATTTAAATTGGCTCTCATCAAATATTGACTGCGTGTAGTTTTTTCATTAACCATTCGGCTTTTTGTGAGGTACTGGAACATCGGCGGCCGTTCAATTTGTATCTACTTCTTTTGAGCAGGTACGGAAGTGCATCATAAGCTTTTTTTTGTTCAATTAATATTTTTTACTGCAATTTTGATTAGTTTACGCATGTTTATTTTTTAAAAAGCAGACAGAAAAAATATCTGTAGAATTATAATACTTATGTTTAAGTACATTAAATACCTACGTACTCACTATCTAGTAGGGAAATAGCAATAAATATTAACTATGTAAGAACTGTTTATGACGTAGGTATAGTCATAATAAACTGTGTGAAAACTTTGGTATTTATTCCACTAACTCAAGTTCTCACTCGACACTCGATTGAGTGGGATTACTTCTACATCGGAACTTGACCAGTTCTGCAGTGCATACGCCAGGACAAAAAAAAACATGAATTATTTTTAATAAGAAAGAAATATACCTAATTATCATATTATTTTTAAATGGGTTTGTACATCGCTTGCGCAACAAACGTTAAACGTTATATGTATATACGGGTGTCCGGCAATTAATAAATAACCTTGAAATGGTTAATTGCAGAACTTATGGCCGTTCAGAAAAAATAAAAGATTATTTTCCTTAAAAATACCTACTTCAAAATTTTAGGTACCTACCTTATTTTACATTCTTGTACACTACGACCAAAAATAAATGAATTCCATCAGTTTTCTATTCTCATTATGCCAATAGAATAGGCATCAAAAAATGAATAATTCTATAATTCATTTTTCAGATATTTACAAAAAAAAATATTTCTTAGGATATATTTTATTTTCTATTTTTTTCTGAACGGCCATAAGTTATTTTATATGCTATAATAAAGTTATCCATTAATTACCGGACAACCTGTACATTATGGAGAGAAAAAATAGCCATACAGACATCCTTACCATCACACCCGTATTCTCCGAACGGTTATGCAGAGGTGAGTGAGGCAGTGCGTCGTCATGTTTCAGTTCCATGCAATAGAGGGCCAGCCTATTAACCATTAACCGGGCACAAATCAAAACTCCGAGCTGCTACTGAGAATTTTATAGAAAAACCCAATACCATTTTGCTCGAGTCAGTCGCGCTGTTGCTGTAAAGTAAGTCATGTCGGTTGAGAAGTAAAAAGTTACTTTTCAATAGGTGTCACTGACGTCCCCTTAAAGACGTAAAATTCAGGATGTGAAGGCAAATTTAGACCTGGCCGGTGGGACTCGCAGTGGCTTAGTCCGTAGATAGAGTCCCTTTTTCCATCAAACTACTACTTTAAATAATTTGTTACAAATTATTTATTAAAAAAAGTCATAAAAAAATTGTGATAAATATCGATTTATCACAATTTTTTTATGACATTTTCAATGTCATGTTGTTATCTTGAGATAGCGATGACTGATCCAAAAACAATTTCTAATTAATTCTAATATAAACCATAATTAGCTAAAAAACAATCTTATTCATAACTTTATCACATTGTAATAAGACACAAAATAATGTATGGCCCACGGAAAACAACGGCACTGCAGTCAAGCGAATTTATTATCATTAAAAAATGCAAAAAATCATAATTAAAGGGGTGGCTGTGGGGTGCATCCCATTTTTTATTTTAATTGGCTTGTAAATTACGAAAGTTATAGTGAAAACGTTGAGACCGTTTTTTCGGTGTCATTATGCGGTTTTAAATTTTGTCGCTTACCAAGGTAAAAAGTATTACTATGGTAATAAGTTTCGCCTGATTAAATAAGTTATGAGGCAAGACTGAATTCAGAAAAAGTTAAATTTGTTTTTTATTTTCGTAAATTATTTTTCGGAGTGACAATAGTTATTGTTTTCTGACACCTACGCGCATATCACGAAATCTAGTTGTCCCGGATTTTATCGCGTTATATTGATATTACTAATCCCAAGGTTTTGGACCTTTACAGCGTCCATAGTCAAAGGTAGACTGTACAACATGACAGACCATGGAAGCTGTTCAAAGGGTTCGAAATTTCGAAAAAATAATATCAATATTAACGCGATATAATCCTTGAAAAGTATTGTGTAATCAACCCATATACTGTCCCACTGCTGGGCACGGGTCTCCTCTCATATTGAGAGGGATTAGGCTATAGTCTTATATATAAATATAGGCTTAAAAAGCATTACTTAGTTTTATTTAAATAGGTATGTTATTCATTTGCTATGTTAATTAATAATTATTTCACTTTGATATAAATTTGCTATTATTAACGCTATCAGTGGAAAAAAATATTAGGCTTTTCTCTACAGGTTTCCGTCCATAATTTCTAGCTTTTCAAAACAATAATCTCGGTTCCTTTAAATCTAATTCAGTCCATTATTGACTACGCAACCGGTGATGAACAAACTTAGGAGACTGCAAAATGTATGAACTCGTTTTGTTACATCATACGAGTATCAGCCACACTGCAGAACTAAGGCCTCTCTCATAGACTTCCACAAGGACCGGTTACATGCCACCTGCATCCAACGACTCCTACCGACCTTTACCAGGTCGACTGTCCATCTCGTTGGAGGCCGTCCTATGCTGCGCTTTCCGATGCATCGTCTCCACTCGAGAATCTTATTGTCCCGACAGATATCAGTTCCACGAACTAAGTGCCCCACCTAGTACCAATTCAACTTGCTAATTCTTTCAGCTATGTATATTTCAACGTTCATTTTGTTTAATAAGTAAAAAGACGGTACGACGATGTCTTGAAGTTTCGCATATACATATACTCAAGTAGCTTCCTATTCGCTTCGCGATAATATAATGAATAAAAATCATTTTTAAGAAAGGTTGCACGAATTAGTCTTTGTATGACATAGGTACCCAAACACTTTTTTACACATTTGAAAATCTATGTAATGTACAACTTTTAACTTTGAATAAAGTCATACATTTTGCGCTACTTCCACAAACCATAAGCACAACAAACAGATTTAGATTATGCAGCACTTCTCACGTCATAAAATAATATCCTTAGCATAAACCCATCGGCTTCTCACTAAATGCTTATCCAAGAACTTCACAAAAATATCCCAAGGACAACAAAAACAAAACAAAACATTATTCTAAAAGAAATAAAGTTCAAAGTTGCATCAAAATTAATATTGACAGCGGTAAATACGGTGTAGCGCCTCCGGAGCTAGGGTTGCTACAAATATAAATCTCGGCGTCGCAGCCGCGGCCAGGGCTGCCCACGGAGGACGGACGTGATTGATCAAAGTCGTTTGTCAGGCTCGCGTCGCGACTGTTGGTAGCCCTGTGCAATTAGCACATGATTCTGGGCGTCTAATGCACGAATTTGGTTTTAATTATGGAATGCTGTTGCTATGGAAACTGTTCCTTCTTATTTGAACGTAGAATATTGTTTATTAAAAGTTTATTTAGAAAAAGACTATTTAGTTTTCTTTGGTTTGGTAACAACATCGTTTATTAATAAAAATCCTGTAGAGTCAAGGCCAAAAGAAGAGTACAGCCTATGTAAAAAACTAATATACATCTTATAATACGTTTATTTCAACTTTATTATACTTTTATATAAGACCAGCCACAGGTGAATGAATATTGGATAATTATCTTACACGCGGTTTCCATGCCTATGAACTTTGAAACGCAAACATACGGATATACTTATATACTAAAAATAGACTATAAGTACAAGAAAACATACAATAGGCGGCCCTATCGCGATCGGCGATTTCTTCCAGGCAACCTTAGGATGGATTGACAGAACTGAACAAAAATAATGGGTTATTTAGAAAAGGAAAAATTGGACCGCGGGCAGGATTCGAACCTGCGTCTTCTGGTTAGGTACACCAGACGCTATGACCACTAAGCCACCGCGATACCTACCCGTCATGTCGAATTTAAAATCTTAGCATGGAAAATGCCAAAAATATACAAAAAGATAGTTACAAGGTAAGGTGGCATCGTTCGACATTTAACTAACTGTAAAGTAAGTTGTGTCAGTTGAAAAGCAAAAACTTGCATTTCAATAGGTGTTACTGACGTCACCATAAAGACGTAAATTCAGTATGTGAAGGAAAAATTCGACATGACGGGTAGGTATCGCGGTGGCTTAGTGGTCATAGCGTCTGGTGTACCTAACCAGAAGACGCAGGTTCGAATCCTGCCCGCGGTCCAATTTTTCCTTTTCTAAATAACTTTAAAATCTTAGCATGGAAAATGCCAAAAATATACAAAAAGATAAAAATAATGGGGTTGACGGTGCATTTATTAGACATAGCATATAAATATCAAACTAATATAAATACATCCAATTAATTATAAATATATAATTACATATTACCTATACAACAGATATACATGGAAAATAAATTAGATTGATTTACGACGACAAATAACAATGATATTGATAAGTAGTGTTCCTTCACAAGCCTTTTAAAAACTGGCAGTAATTAGGCACACCTTATTGGTACCGGTAATGCATTCCACAGGCGAGCAGCCTGAACTGGAAAAGAGTGATCGATCGATCTGAGTGTTCATCATCATCAACTCATATACTGTCCCACTGCTAGGCACGGGTCTCCTCTCAGATAGAAAGGGTTCCACGCCATCACGCTGGCCCAGTGCGAGTTGGCAGACTTCACACACTGTCGAGTAATTTCTAAGGCATGCAGGTTTCCTCACGATGTTTTCCTTCACCGTTTAATAATAATTCGATCCGAGTATTATTTCCCATATTATCTCAAGAAGATTGGATGATCCAAGACTCCCAAGACGGAGACCACACGTCATAATACTGATTTATTCATAGCTAGAGACACTTAACAAAAAAAAATGAGCACATGATAATTTCACATCACTTTAACGATCTTAATAACAGAAATCCAATTAACTAAGTATGAATATTCAAACAGTTTACGACAGCCACGGTCGATCAAATAATAGCACAATAGTATTAATTCTTGCGCCTATGATACCCAATGCAAAGTACGCGTAGATATGCAAGCGTACGTCTCCGCGCTAAATAATGCGCGAAGAAAAAAATACGCAATAAACATTTAAAAAGGGAATGTCCCCACATTACCGACGAATCAAAATGCGAAATCACGTACATTACAACCAGTTTCGATACTTTTTTTTTTTCAATACACTTATAAATTCGCACAGTGGAACGCGTGGAGTGTCTCGATTGTATATATATTTTTTTATATTTGTGTAATAATTGTTTTTTGATCATGTTTGCTGAAGTAACAGTTCAGGATATCGCGTTTTGTATCATCGTTTTTTAATTAAATTCGTTAAACGGACTGTTTGTAACTTTAATTAAAATATGAAGTATCATTTCGATTTCGTATTTGAAATCGCGTGCGGGGTTTTAATATTGGACATTTAGTATTTAGGTGTCTCTATTACTTTTTGTCCCGTAATGTTGGCGGTCCACATTAAAATTAATGGAAACACTGCTTAATGGTCGGTTCTAATCCTGTATTTATTTACAATTTCCATTTATATTGATTGTAACAGATAAAAGAGAAAGCATTGCTTTAAATACATACATCATAATGTTATTGTAGTTACCCTTTTTTATTTAAGTCAATTATTTTTGATGTTATTTTATCTAATAGTAAAATGCTTAAGAATCTGTAAATAATATCAACAAAAGCTTTAAACCCATAAACAAGATGTTCAACACAGCTCACAAAGTCCACACACTACACGCACACATACTACAAACATTCTATTACAGAATACAAAAGAGATAAATTACAAAGTCTATTAAACAAAAATAAAAGTGTTGCAATCATCAATTTATTCAGCAATAGGACATCACCCATCGCATCGCGGAGAGCGGCCAGAAACAATACACTTCACCTATCGCACCCAACAAAGAACCTATTAACAATATGAGTAATGCACAACTTAGATCGAGTGGCTATCTGATATATGAAACAGATGGTACAGACCGGCGACCGTTCTCCGTTTTAAAGCAAAAACTTTATTGAAGTAACGTACAGTCGAAAGTCAAATGCGCTAAAAATGCAGATTCGTTAAAAATTAAACCTAAATATAAACTAATCTTCGATTTACTTAATTGAAACCGTGAATCATAAACGTTCGTTAACAAAAATTTCTGACGGGCGATTACTAATTAATAATTGTGTTTGAGCATTTAATTCGATTATTATTTAAATAAAACGACTGTGAAATTGTTTTAGAACCAGAAATTGTGTGAAATATTTTAATTTTATATCGGTTATTGATTAATAAAAAGTTAACCTCGAATTCCACGTTATGGTGAAAATGTTTAAATATGTGTAATAATTTCGTTAAAAATAAACGTAAAACTTAATCACTTCCTTGGTTAATTAACGATTCGGATACAGGAATTACTATAATGCCGCTTTTAATGATTTTTAAATACTGGCGTTCCAAACGCAGCGTTTTTTCCGCTCGTATGTAACCTCCCGCTCTCCACCCATCCTCTGAAAATGGAGCGACCGATAAAAAAGGTAACGAATTATAAAAAAGCGGAGGCGCACAATCGCGAGCGCGGACGTGTGGGCGGTGGGCGAAATGAAATGAAATAATGAAAAAAATGGGCAAAAAGCAGTACAAACATGCATTGTCCTCGCCACCACCCCCCTTAATGAGTGGGTGCGGGTGATGCGGACACCCTACCGTACGCGCAACGTGTGTCTGAAGTGGCTGATTATCACCTGATTCCATCTGCGTCAATTGTTGGGTCGCTAAATAGGTCGCGTGCGGCATTTGCCATTCAAGCAATTGTAAGAGTCACGTCTCAATCGTACGTGCACGTGTTTGTTTGACCGTCGAAGTTTTCTTTACTTCGTGGCAAAGTCCTTTGATTATTTTTTCCTGGAAAATCTGATTTGTTTAGCTTCTTCTTCTTTTTGTGTAGATGGCCTCATCAATTTGTTTAGCCAAAGTTTTCTTTTACATAATTTCACACCAGGTCCTCCGTAAAATAAAAAATAGATATTCGTGATTTGATTTTTTAAATTATTTAAAAAGCTAAAATTATTTAAAAATACTTGAAAAAACTATAGTCGTTGGTACCAAGAAATTATGCAAATTAGGTTAATAATTAAGTTTATCGAATTAATTCCAACGAATTCAGTTAAAGTTAAAATTTTCATTGCGTAACAAGAACAAAAACAGCTGGTACTCCGCTCATATGTAACTTGATAATGCTAGTCTGAAGATTTCCTTCGCCCAATTGGTCCCTTGCGAAAAAATCCCAATTTTCAAACATATTAACCATCAAAAACAGCGTCCGAAATTAATTTGTTTATGCGAAACAAAGGTGGGTGCCGGGCGCATGCACCCGCGTCACCCACTCCCCGAAAAAAAACGAAAAAAATATGAAAAAAGGGGGGAGAACGGGGTTCCCACACCCCACCCGCGGCGCGATCGGCATCAGACTTCTTTTTTTAATCGCGTCGCATTCAGCATGGTCGTTTTTGGTAAGCACACACTGCGCATTGCCTATTTTCCAATTTAGATTGCTTTGTATTACCGGTTGAGCGATGCGCAATAGTTTTTGAGGCTCGTGACATGTGAGTTCAGGAAATTAAATTTCTGTGTAAAATAAAAACAAAGGGGAAACAGGGGCTTAGAGGTAGCGTGGACTAGAGCTCTAGCTATGACTGGTTTGGAATAAAATATAGTATTACACAGAAAATAAAATAGTGTAAGGAGACTCTAATCCTCACCCCGTTCTAATTCCTATTAAGAATACCTACTTGTCGGATTGAATCAATCCGACTTCCTCTGTTGTTTATTTGTGCGTAAAACACACTTTCAATACAAATTAGCTTTGTTTGTCACATTTTGTTCCAAGAACGCGATGCCCCCTAAACCTTTTCAGAGTAATATTTTCAGTGCTTATCTGTTTTAATATAAAAATAAGTTTATATTAAAACAGCAACACATGTCTCACAACGTTTTCCTTCACCTTTTAAGTGAGTGATAATTCATTATAAATTCGTATTTATTACTCACTTAAAAGGTAAAGTGATTTTTCGAAATCAAAAGTGCCTGTATATCGGTTAAAAAAGCAGTCATTGGACTTTTTTTACCAATATACTAAAATAAAATAATATAAATACATTTTGAACTAAAAAATCTAAAAAGGTAAGTGCTGAGATTCTCATTGCCCAAAATTAGGTTACGGAGGACTGATGGCAGTTTTTGTAAAACACTTATATTCAACCGCATTCCGTTAAAATGAAAGTCGACCACGACGTAGGGAAAGGTTAGGCGGATGATGCCTGCCTTCTTAACTTGCAAAACTAAGCCTTTTAATTGCCTTCTTAACATGTTCTACTTCAACTTCGCCATAAGATTTCACAACTATCATTAGCAGATCAATTATTACAGTATTAAAATTAAATATAATTAACGAGTTGCCAGTCGGGAGACCAATAACTCAGTATCAAAATTCCTTGATAATTAGCCCGGCATAGCAATAAATATTGCCAAGACGATTATTAAGCGGCGAGTACTAATCACAAGAAGTTTATAGTGACACTCCGTAGACTAGAGACTTTGCTAAAATTATAGTGAAGGAATACACGTAAAAATGTTGTTATTGCTGTCTTAATGGAGATGGAATTTGAATTTAAATTCAATTTTAATACATTCATGGGGATTAAATTAAAACACATATTTTTATTAAATACATACTAATAATAATAATGTTGTATTCATTTGCAGTTCGGAAAATGGTCTGTTGAAATTAAAGAAAATATCAAAATAGTTTTTTTTTTTCATATAAACCATATACAGGCACTTATGAAATGTCGAGACTAGGTGCACGGTTCCAAATTAGTGTGGTGGACAAGCGACTGACACTTCCGAGCGAGTAATTATGTGCTTGTGTCTCTAGGAAATTTTAAAAAGCAATCTTATATTTTTTTCTTACCAGCTTTAGAATCATTCATCATCAGCAACCCATATACTGTCCCACTGCTGGGCACGGGTCTCCTCTCATATTGAGAGGGATTAGGCTATAGTCCACCACGCTTGCCTAGTGCGTGCGGGTTGGCAGACTTCACAAACCGTCGAGAAAAATCTCCTAGGTATGCAGGTTTCCTCACGATGTTTTCCTTCACCGTTTAAGCGAGTGATAATTTAATAATTAATACGCACATGAATTCGAAAAGTCAGAGGTGCGTGCCTTGGGTTCGAACTCGAGACCTTCGACTTGGCCCACTAGGCTATCATTAGAATCATTATTAAATTTTTTTTACTTATATAAATTGATATAAATACTGTATTTACCATCGACACGAAAAAAATATTTGTATTTTTGCACTTGCATTAAGAATAGGTAAGCTTTATCCAACGTAATTATCCAAATCATCTCTAGTAGGTATACTTAGTTAAAACTCTGGAAGTCAATCTATAAGATTATGTTAATGTCGCAAGTCCAAAGCTTTCCCAGTATCACAATTCTCGCCTCAAGCAACGCCAGTTTTCTGCACCCTTCCATATAATTAAAATGCACACTTACTTTGTGTAATTAGAGAGTACAAAGAAATGGTTCTGTAGAGATAATAATCATATAAAACAAAGTAGCATGAAGTTATTAATGATATTACATGAAAGTGCCCTAAAGTGTGGAATTATTAGTACGTGTAAGATTTGAGATATGGCAATTGTGGATTGTTCGAACTTAATTATGAAAAAAAAAAAAATGTAGTTTGAAGGAGATTTCAGAATTTCAGAAGATTTATAATATAAAAATGCAATTTTTATCAAAAAAAGTTTTTACGCAGTGTATTAAAATAAAATTATTTGCTGCCTTGTACCTATATAAGTATCATTTCTGCTATTGAAAAGCAAGATCATTGAATCATACCATAATGAAAAATACTATTTGAAAAACCTTTTTCCTTTTATATGATGCTATTTTTCTTTACAAGTGATACATAGGTAATTAGAACCCTTACCCTCCTAATTCTAAGAGAAAAAAAACATTCTAAGTGGAGTGCAATACGTATTGAGTATGGAGACCGGTCCAGCAGTGAGCCAGTAAATCTAAGGTTTCTTCTTCTTCGTGTCGATGGTACGAATTTTAAATTCTGTTCCCGGAGAACTTTGCTACTTCCACAATGCCACATTACATTTTTAAGCGTCTTGAAAAAAAAAAATTACAATATGATTTCCTTCAATTTTATATAATGACAACACTGCAAATTGTAATATGATTACAATTATGCTTAGGAACTGCCCCATTGTAAGCGACAACCGCAGCCTATAGGCCAGTAACACCATCATTACCCGTGCCTTGTTATCTTGAGACCTCAGTTGCTAACCCTCATTTGCCGAGTTATTTCACTGGCTGCACCTTTAACAACGGGACACAATATTGTCGGCAAATTATTGTTTTGCGGCAAAATATTTGACATATTGAAGGGCTCATGGCTAACTCATTACTTTGCTGATCCACCGATCTTCAAGGTTAAGCTGCGCTAGTCGGTGTCAGTCTTTTATACATCACTAACGTGGCAAGCAAGCATACGGCCCACCTGATGGTAAGCGGTTACCGTAGCCTATAGACGCTTACAAGGGTATCACTTGCGCAATGCCGACCCTGTAAAACGAAAGAGGAATAGTTGGGTTGGCAGTATAAGGGTCAAAATCCCCGTCACTGCCAATACAACTTTTCCTCGCATATTTTATCATCATCATAATCACCCTAATACTGTCCCACTGTTGGGCACGGTTCGCCTCTCACAGAATGAGAGGGATTATGCAATAGTCCACCACGCTGGCCTAATGCGGGTTGGCAGACTTTACAGGCAGGCAGGAGAAAGTCTCTCAGCCATGCAGGTTTCCTCACAATGATTTCCTTCGCCGTTTAAGCGACTGATAATTAATACGCACGTGATTTCGAAAAGAGAGAGAGGTTCATACCTTGGATTTGAACTCGAGGCCATTGACTTGACAGTCCAATGATCATATACACTGCGCTTACACATAGGTACTTATGTTGGCACCTAATAGTGATAAGTGTACTCCCAAAGCTGTACACATCTCTTTGTGCCGCTAGCTACAAGCAATCCTTTGGAAAAGCGTCTAAATGCTTCCATCTACCCTACCCAGGCCATGATGACGATGTGTGGATTATATCCAATCGTCATGGACAAACAGAAGGCCGATTCTGTTGACAAAAATAACATACCATCACGCCTGTATTTCCCGAAGGGTTAGGCAGAGGTGTACTAATATATACCCACAGTTTACCTGACTACTAGCTTACTGACTGTTACATGGGACCTAAAGATAAGTATATTAACCGGGCAAATCCAAACTCCGAGCTGCAATTAAGTAAGCCCAATAACATTGCTAGGTCTGGGAATTGAACCCAGGACCTCGATCACAAGGCAAAGCAGTTTATCCTATAATAATAGCTAATTAAAACAGACATAACACTTAAAAAATCCGTTGACGAATTTCCTATCGATTTGTATGAAACATTCTTAAAGGGCCGGATGGGCAAGTGTACGTTTACGAGGGATATAAATGTGTATCATTAATCAACGTAATTAGATCATTGCCGGGATCGCGTTGCCTCCCGACCGTTCCCGACCATCCCCGAAGCGGGGAAACTATCTTGTGGAGTTCTTTTTTCAATTAAATCAAGTTTGGGTGTTTATCTTTTAATAATCATAAGGGCAATGTGGTTGAATTTGAAATGTGCTTTAAATTTATTGTGTCTATACTGTAATACGTAGACTAAACGTAATAGGTAGGCAAGATGCATTCTGTATAGCTCAAAATATACTAGACTGCCTCTTTGGTCCTCTGTACAGACTTATAAATCGTAAATCGTTGAAAATAATACAATCTTGCAATATCAAAGCAGTCATAGCCTACTGATATGACTATTGGACAGTCAAGTCAAAGGTCTCGAGTTGGAATCCAAGGCACGAACGTGTGACGTTTAGAAATCAGTGTGTTAATAAATTAATTATCTCGGTTAAACAGTGAAGGAAAACATTGTGAGGAAACCTGCATGCCTTATAGATTTTCTCTACGGCATGTGAAGTCTGCCAACCCGCACTAGGCCAGCGTGGTGGACTATATCATAAGCCCTCTCATTCTGAGACTCCTCTCAGAATGGTAGGGAGTAAACCCATATACTGACCAGCAATGGGACATTATGGGTTGTTGACGATGAATATCATATTAACAATAAGGTGGAGGAAAGAGAAATATGTAGTTGGGTTGGCAGTATTAGGGTCAAATTCCCCTACTACCAACACAAAGTTTATTCGAGGAGCACTGGCAACCTCGCTTACCGTAAATAAAACTACACAGTTCAAAGCAGTATTATTTCACTTCGATTTTCTGCAAGACGGAGATTCCCCAGTCGGAAAGCTCTAATTTGAGTGAAAATACTATGCCCTCTCTGAGTTTTTATTTAATAAAGCAATTATGATGTGCAAACGTGTCGCAGAAAAAGCATGTTAAAGTTTTTACGACAAAGATCTAGAGGGTACGTGTGAAAACGATACCGCATTGTTGATTCAATTACTTTACTACTTCCGTTAAGAACTTTTTTTCTTAATGTTGCTACACTAGGATTTTCTCCTGTATCGTGGGTGCATTTACAAACACAAACTTTCAGATAAGAGTAAAACCCAGACCAGGAACACTATCCTGAAGGTTTCACACAAGGTTTAGGTTTAAAGAAAACTTATTCCTAATTAAAACATAATGTCTTTACTTTGTCTTTTGTCACTTACTTGAGAAAAATACTAAAATCTTAAAACTACCATAAGTTTGTCATCTTTAGTTACAAATTAGTTATTAAATTACCCATCCTTTGCATTCATTTCTCCAGAATAATCCGCTAATTTGTGTTTTGAATGCATTCAGTGAGTTTACATTTCTTATGCGTGACGGTATTTTATTATAATGCTGTGCTTCCTCAAATATTAGCATTTTTTTGCCATGGTTCGTTCTAATTTTTGGTAAAACTAGTAAGCTAGCTCGCCGAGTGCCACGTAGGCCAATTTGTTTGAATTGGGTAAGTACTATGTAGCTACATTGTTACTTTTTTCTTTTCTTTTTAATCCAAGATATTACAAAAGTTACTCTACAATTGCTACTCTATGGTCTCCTCATATACTAATTATTGCATTGTCGCTGCGTCTTTAGCCGTGGTTGTAAGTACGATTGCTAGGCTTGAGGTCCTAGGTTCGATTCCTAAGACTCACTAGTGGCTCACCTCCCATTACATGGGGCCTTACTGTGTGTACGTTAACAGGCACGATGGTACAGACGCCAGCAGGTCAAGCTGTCCAAAACTGTCAAATTTACGCAAATGAATAATATGAACCTTATTTTTTGGTTTGGTATAGTTAGTATAAGTTTGGTTAGTATAAGTTGAAACACAATCAATGAATTTGACAGATTGTGGTAGCTTGATGTGCTGGCGTCTGTACCTACTTAGGTATAGATTGTATTCTTCAGCCAATCTAACAAAAAAAAGTTAAAGTCATATCATTATTTATATTTTATTCTGTGCTTATATTTTGTGTACAGAAGATGTGTGACGCATGCGCCGACAAACTAAAATTTTGACAGATTATAAATAAAGATCAATCTTAGATCTATCAAGATAAACCTGAAATAAAATAATACATACATTTAAGTGAATAGGTCTACATTAATCAGTAAAAGTTTGATTTTATATAATTGAAATTCGAAGCAGCATTAGAATTGCTTCTCTTTCCGCGTCTTATGTAATTTAGAAGTGAAATTGTAACGTGCAGACCTAAACTTACAATTTATATTACCATATCCATTCGTGATTTCTCTTGCACGGGAAAACTTATTAAAGACTTTTTCTATGAAAAAAAAAAGCCTTACTCATGCGACAAAAATTGATAAAAAAATAACCTATTTAATAAAAGTAGGTATTTACAGATATATTCGTAATTTTGCAATCCATTCGTCAAACGTTTTTCTCTGAAAACAAATACTTGAATATATGTTGTGCGAAGAAATATAAAATTTTTGGTAAACGTCTATTTCGGAAGTAAGTATATAACGAGTTAATCGCATGAACACATCACTAAAGTCAAACCTTCCTTTATACGAGTTCCAATCGAATAATTTACTTGAAACTGTTTTTTCCGCGTTCCTCAGTAATTTTATCCGATCTAAGCCGACCACATAATTGGAACACCTATGATTTATTATCAGTTAATTTTATGATAATGAGTCTATGAATAATCTGCGCGGGAGCCGTATTCTGATACCGTTTTAGTCGATCGTTAATCGAGTTACGTTTATCGATGATTGCACGTTGCTTGATATTCTTGTTTTTATTTTAAAGTTCACCCAATTGTTTGTTGATAATGGCTGTTTTTTGCACTTCACGGTTGATCTCATACAAAAATTGTTGAGAGTAGAAGTATATCCTTTCGGCTGTAAGACGACAAAAAACTCATTGTATAATAATCTTATAAATTTGACAGGTTTTCATAACAAACCATCATGATTTTATTCCCCGAATGGATAGGCAGATATTTACCAATGTACGTACATCCACAGTTCACATTTCACGTAGTATCGTCGCGTTTTAATTTGGTTTATAATTTTTTTTCGGTATTGTGTGATATTGTGATGTCGAGTTTCTAATATTATTGTCGATAAACTACATACATAATTATCGACAAGAAAATCGACTTCTGGCCATCATTCTTCTTTAAAAATTTCAAAATAAGTAAGCTTTTAAATGTCATATTAAAATTACAAACTATTAAGCACTTTCATTAACTCTAGATCTATTCCATAATTATTATAATCATAGTGTCTATAAGTTATCTGCTACTAATGCATGCGCCAGAGCACCTTAGGGCTAAGCAAAACGGCGATGTCAAGCCATTAATAACATTTCAAATACCGAAGGGAAAGTTTAAAGGAATAATTAATGCTATGTAAAATCGAACTTATTGGTATGTACGAACATGTACCATAGTGGACTTAAAATCATCAAATGTCAGATATTTATTACTAGCACTTAATAGAACAACTGGCTTTAAAATGCTAAATGTCTTTTGACTATCTCTATGGTCACGTGCTTCGTTTGACAACCTTTTTAGCAGTGATGTTGATAATCGATTATCTTACTAATATTATAAATGTAAAAGTTTGTGAGGATGGATGGCTTTTTGTTATTCTTTCACGCTAAAACTACTGAGTGGATTTTGATGAAATCGTACAGTATTATTATGTATAAACCAGAATAACATATAGGCTATAATTTATAATGTTTTTGAGTTAATTATCCAAATTACAACGATAATTAAAAGTGACATTTCCACCCGGACGTAGTCGCGGGTAAAAGCTAGTAGGTATATTAATATATATAGGTAAGTTTATTAATTTATATATTTAGACATTTTACACAGCACTAATCCCAAACTAAGCAGAGGTTGTACAGTAATGCACATCCACAGTCCGCCGGTATGTTTAGGTCCCATGTAATAGGGGGCGAGTCTATTGCCATTAACCGGGCACAAAACCAATCTCTGCGCTGGTACTGAGAATTTTCTAGAAAAACCCAATAACACTTTGGGTCATCTAACCCAGGACATCTAGAGTACCAGTCCACTAGACTATACTAACGAGGCAAGAGTAAAACTTGTATAATAATTATAACTTAATTTTAATAACCATAAAACAAATAATTATTAACGGAAAACACGCGGATTATGACGTCCGATACCACATCCGGTAATTGTATCTACGAACCGGATTTACTTAGATTATTTAATGTCATTATATCTGATCTAACAAGTCCAGACCTGAATTTGTCTCATATCACTTTTTTCTGCTGTATCTTATAATCAACCTATTAACTGTGCCACTCTAGGCAGGGGTGTCCTCTTGGAATTAGGCTGTAGTCCATACGCTGGATCATTGTTGGATGCCAGATTTCTGACACCATCATCATCTAATACTGTCCATATACTGTCCCACTGCTGGGCACGGGTCTCCTCTCAGATTTAGAGGGATTAGGCTATAGTCCTCCACGCTAGCCTAGTCGGGATTGGCAGACTTCATACGCCGTCGAGAAATTTCTAAGACATGCAGGTTTCCTCACGATGTTTTCCTTCATCGTTTAAGCGAGTGATAAGTAATTATTAATTTATTTCAGATACCGTCGATAATTATCTCTAAATTAAGAAAAAAACTATAATCACTGATATTGATTAAATTTAAGTAATGACATACTCGTAGGAATTTCTACTTACTACTGCTAACCAGTAACTGCGCTTGCAACACCAGGGGTATCACTTGCGCTTTGCCGACCCTGTATTGAAAGAGGAATAGGTGGGTTGGCAGTATAAGGGTTAAAGTCCCACTGCCGACATACTGCTCACAGTAAGAAACACAACACAGCCCAAAGCAGTGTTAATTCATTTCGATTTTCTGCAAGGCGAAGATTCCCCAGTCGGGCAGCTCAAATTTGAGTGGAATTACTCCCACTATGCCCTACCTCTGTTAAAACTTTTCTCACTTTTATCTCTATAACATACCATCACGCCTATATTCCTTGAAGAGTTAGGCAGAGGTGTACTAGTACACCTCTGCCTCACAGTTCGCTGGTGTGTGGCTTCCATGGAATTGGGAGTGAGCCTATTGCCATTAACCGGGTCCAAATCCAACTCCGAGCTGCGCTTGAGAATTTAATAAAAAAAACCTAATAAACACACACACTAAACACGGATACAATATACCATGAATATTAGATTTCTATATAACCAGTATGAAATCAACCGCTACAGTACACAGCTACTGCGGTTCCCTGTTAGTGTGACGTGTCGGCAACAAAAAGTGTCTACCTTTGCGCAGCGCCTAACGAATTTTAGTATTGATATAGATTGTGCCTTGCAGAAGAACGTAGGCTACTTTTTAAGTCTAAAAATCATTTGGGACGCGAACGAAACCGTGGCAATAGCTAGTATCTACATAATATGAATAGTTATATTGTTTAGGATCCGATCCGGGTAGTTGAACGGAAGCAATAACTTATTGAACTCACAAAGCAGCTCACACGGTGTTTATCTTAATTATACACTGATCATAGTTTTATATATTGCTTGCAATGACATCGTAATTAGAGAGCTGGGATTGTATGAGTTATTATGAATTTAACGAATATTTAAGTTCATAACTGCGTCGTAGTCTTGTGGTCCTAAGCGCGACTGTTACGTTAGAGGGCCTGGGTTCGATTTCTCAGATCAAGCAGTGTTATTTTTATCAAAGAGTTTTTCTATGAAATTCTCAGTAGGTAGCCGCTCGGAATTCGATTTGTACCCGGTTAATCAGTCTATAGATAGGTTTATATTGGTACACCTCTATCTAACCCTTCGTGAAACGCGGTCGGGATGGTATTTTATGTTATGTTTCAAATTGGGTTCCAGAGGTCTGAAGACAGGCGCTTCGTGTAAAATACTGATATTCAGCCGCATCTAGTAATACTGAAAGCTGACCCCAGCATAGTGAGGAAAAAGTTACAAGACAATTGCCCAGTAATACAATTATCAATAACTCGATATGAGACTTTAAAATATTTAATCCGCAATATTGAATAAAGCCATTTAAGCCACATTGCACTCAAATATCAAATGGTAGGACACGTCAGTACATAATACTACCTCGGGGCAGCGTGTATCGGGAGCGGATTGTAATAAGTCGCCATAATTTATGTTACACGCAATTAAAGTAAGATTGTTGCGCGGCCCGCCCGTCGTAGCGCGGGAGTCGGGTTTTATTTTTGATTGGCATTATTTAATTTAAGCGCTGATATCGTTGTTTTGCTTGTAAATTAGATTGAGGTATTTGTTTGTTTGTTAGGTTTTTCTAAACCGAAAAGAAAGCTACAGGTAGATGGTTTTCCTAAAAAAAATACTTAAGTAGGTATATATATAATATTTTTGGGACATTTTACACAACACCATCTAGTCCCAAACTAAGCAGAGCTTGTACTATGGGTACTAGACAATGGATATAATACATATATACTTTTTTTTTTGTAAATACATACTTATAATACATAGGAAACACCCAGACAAACACAAATACTCATGTTTTATCCACACAAATATTTGTGTCCTGTGGGAATCGAACCCACGACCCCATGATCAGCAGTCCGGCACTCGAACCGCTAGACCACAGAGGTCGTCAAATGTATATGTTATTATAAATTAGATTTCGAGTTTAAAAACTAGGGTAGATACGCGGTACTTAAATCTTTGTAGGATTAATCTTACTGGTCACTAATTAATGCGATTTAACATAATTATAAGGACTACTGTATTGAATTCATGAGCAATGCATTACAAATTATAATAATGATTGTTTTTAGCTATAAATTGCCGACATGATTTTGAAAAAGATAATATCTTTGTCTTTAAACACTATGTAACAATATAATAATATTATTCAACGCATGCATAAACACCTCGGGGCTCAAAAATATAAAAAGTGTTAGAACCCATAATCTTCGTTCTTCTTCCTTCTTCCACTTGGATTTCTCTGTCCGTTGCTGTGAAGAAGAGTGGAGAGGCTTTTTACGGCAGATTACAGACATTAATTAAATCCACAAAACAAATTTATATACAGTACATTTTCACGGTCCTCGCTCCCGGCCTACAATTGCGGTTCTGTTACTAGGTTTCCTGTCACTAAATGAGATTAAATGTACCACAGAATGTTTCTCAATAGTATAAGAACAGTTAATGAAGCCAGTCCATTTTACGACCGCATTAAAGACTCAATACATTCGTACTGGGTAGCTCGCAATGCATCGGAATGCACACTTTAAATTTATTATAGAATCTTTTCTGTCTTTCGCATGCCTATCATGGTATCTTGCTGTGATTAGGTATTCTTTTTTTATAAAAGGCTGCCTAGCCGAATGTAATTAAACAAATTGAGTGTGTTTTTACAAACTTTGCCTCACACTACTAAGGCTATCTCGTCAATCGCAGGTGCGTTTACAAACACATAATAATTCCCATTTATACAGAAACCCAGACCAACAGAAAACCTTAGAGTAAGATAGAGTGCCAAATAACGAAGTATTTTTATAATGAATATGAGTTAGTATTTAATCCGAGTAATATTTTTTTTCCCCAAAATGTTTGACAGAGGTGAACAATGTATACCCACAGTTCCCCTGTATGTTTAGGTCCCATATAATAGATGTCGAGCGTATTGCCATTTCAGCGTGCACAAATCCAAGCTCTGAGCTGAGAATACTAAAATAGTCATAAAAAAAACAAATACCCTTTGCGTTAATGTATGAAATTGTAAACCACTATAATAAAATTTAAAAGAGTAACCATGGACTTGCCGGTTCTTCTCCATAGGAAACGACCAATTTGGAACCGTGCACCTAGACTAGACATTTCATAAGTATATGGTTTATATGAAAATAAAACTATTTTGATTGATTGATTGAATGGGAATCGAGCCTAGCACCTCTAGTATTGCAATCTCGCGACTATGAACACTTTTTTTTATAGTTTTGTTTTTGTTTTCTTAAACTTGCAAGTTGCTTTTTTTTCACAATCATGTCAAATCTTGTTGTTTCAATGATAAACGATGTATTTCCTGCTATATATTTTTTATTTATTTTAATGATATATTTTTTAAATTATATGTTTTTTGAGGAGATTTGGCCAATTTGTAACATTTTCGGTGAATTTCATTCGAATGTGTGAAGTCCTTTAACAGTATCACATATAATATATAATTATGTAATAATTTTATTTATCGTACTTATAACTTCCTCGTTATGTAATTATTTATAATAATGTCGGTGGGTAGCTACATAAAATAATGGAGGTACTACAAATATGGTTTAATGAGCTATAGTAAACAGTTTTATTTTGATCGGCTATAAGATAATTGATACCTACTGATTTATTTTTATTTAGATTTTGTGTTTGTGTACCCCGATAAATTAGATACTACAAAGTGGTGTATTTATGAACATCACAGATGGCCGAAATATTTTAGGTTTCACGTAATATAGTTAATTACCATGAACTGCGAACAAATTCAAACTTTGGGGTGCTACTGGGAATTTTCTTATTACTATGTTGGTCCTGGATTAGATTTTCATTCCAAATAGTAGGGTTAGGTAGCAGCTCCAAGTTGTGATTTGATAGGTTGGTAGTCCATCATATAGGACTAAAACGTATAGATGAACTGCGGGTGTAGCAGTAAACCCCACTGTGCAATCTATTGAGAAATATACGCATGAAAGTATGTTGTTTACCAAACTTTGTTTTAAAAACAAATGCGGAAAATTCACATTTCAAATACCACTAGGTTATATCAGAGTAACCTAAGTGCATGCAAATAATACCCAAATAAAATTATCACACAACACTATTGCACGATATTAGCAATTTACTTAATCTAATTATGTCAAAACTAGAATGTAAGCTCATGAAACAACAATCAGGTTTTCTTTCCTTCTCGTTCACTCTTAATCAAAATTTTAAAGTGCGAAAGAGAAGGCAAACATGTTGTTGGATCTATGTTTGCGCAGGAAACTGTGCGTAACTTACATAAATTGTTTAAAGTGTAAAACACAGCTACCGTTTCGCGCGACATGCTATCAGACGCGACTACCACACGTATTTATTTTTATAGCTCCTCAATAAACTTGATTTTTTCATCAATACCTTCCGGTTGAGTATCTATTGCTTCTGAACTATAAAAAGAGCTGATACGTCTGAACATCTCTACTATGAATTTAGTGAACGAAGACGCTAGTCTCTGGTATATTTTTTGAGTAAATATATTCCTGGAGACCTACAGTCGTGTCAAAATTAGAATTTCATGAATGATAAGTTGAAATTACAATTATGGGTTTTACATTTTGAAAATATTTAGGATTGTTGTAAAAAATAAAAATAAACTTTTTCAACTTTATGAAATCCAAGCAAGATTTTCAATATAAACGTGATCACAATTTAATACTACAACTTCGCTCGCTCAAGCAAGCAAAATGGTTAATACAACCTCACGAAAGAAATTCGATACGACTTTCAACAGGGTTCTTTCCAGCCTCCACACTCTCATAGTAACATAAGTAATCGGTACAAGATTAGCGTCATGTCGCGCGTATATCGCGGCAACCGGTAGCTGTGGGGTGCGCCTACGCCGTGCGCCCGCGCCGCGTCGCGGCCGCCTCGATCGGCGATTCTAATCAATATGCTAAGTGGCGATACGAGATCGCGTGCGACCGCGAAATACTCGCTCTTTGTTTAATTAACTGCTCGATTAATGTTACATTACGCGGATATCTCATTGCTACAGTTATAAACTAGTCCCTTTTTCTGTATGGGTATCGTAAAAATGTAGATCAAGATTATTTATAAGATATGTCGCTTAAACTTGTTTGTTGACTCTTTAAATTAATTTACTTTTTCCAGGTATGTAGATTAATTTTTACTGTGATAAATTGGAATAGTGTGGTAGCTATATGTAAATAAAAATTAAAAAAGATAAAATCCACTTCAGCTCTCTTTAGTTACGCCAATTATTTAAATTCAAAATCGCACAAAATCAAACAATTGTTAACCAGACGCCCAAAGACCGTTTACGCGTAAATAACAAATATAAATCACATTTAAAAGTAAAAACAGATGTATATTTTACTTCATTAGCCAACACTCAAGATTAATGCTTTAAGAAAATAAAATGGCTTCCCCAATCAAGGATCCAAAATTTCAGTTTATTCTTTTTGACTGGCCCATATCAGAGCAAAACACTTATGGATGCAATTTTATTAATTAATTTCGAGATGCATTTATCTTCCTCGCATGATGCAAGCGTTTAATAAGGCCGGGGCACCATTATGGGGATTGCGTTTGAGGGAAGTTAGGGTGAATTGGACAACGGGCTGAGTGAGCGATATTTCATCGTGCGGGAAATTAGGATCTCTCTGTTTTTTGCAACACCTCCGGGTCTGCGTCGGCATTTGTCCGCGTGAGATTTTCATTATACATTTTACGTGAATTCGATTTGCATGTCGTTGTGGCATGATATAATTAGGAACATTATATTAATAAGTATACAATTAATATTTAATTTGACATTTATAAATCATATTGATTTCTGACATTTATGCGAATATTATAAATTGAAATAAAACCACTTTTTACGGATTCTATCGCGTATATTGATATTGTTAATCCCGACGTTTCGGACCCTTTACAGCGTCCATGGTCACGGGTAGACTCCGTAAAAAGTAGTTTTATTTAAATTTATAAATCAAACAGAAAATAGATATTAGATTTCAGGGTTTAAATTTGGGTAGTTAATACCTTTAGTATAATTAAATCAAATTATTAATTAGAATAATATTAATCAACAAAGAACTGAAAAAATATTTCCACTACATTACACCACACTAAATAGCAAGCACCAGAAGACAGAAATGATATCTTACATCGATATTAAATTTTATTCAATGGTAAAGTTGGATATTTTCCTGTAAAAAATCAATAGATACATGAAACCAAATTAAAATCAACGGTACCTAAAACTTTATTTTCGTCGTAGGTAATTAAATACAAAATCACAAATTAAATTTATTAAAATATTCGTTCATTGGAGAACTAATTTACACAAACAGATTGAGTTGTTAATATTATATTGCTGTAACAATAAACACGCTCATTGATTTACACAATATTAGGGATTTTAAAGCCGGTCCACACAGCCCCGGCCTCCCCTAATTTGAATAATAATCTCGCCATCAATCTGTTTGGTTTGCCTTGCTCCTTGATTATTAAAACAAGACCTCATTTAGATTATGCGTTCAACATTAAGTTAATTTTATATCTCGCTTATTCCTGGTACTACTATTGAAATGACTCCTTATGTAGAGAAATCATAACATACCGTTACGTGAATTTGTGATGAACTAGACAGATGTAGGTAAATCCACAGTTCACCGGTTTATTGAAGGTCCCATGTAATAGGAGCGAGCCTATTACCATTTAATAATCCAAACTTCCAGCTGCTTCAAAGTTATTATTTTCTATTTGTATTTTTTTTTTGGGCATTCTCCATGCTAAGATTTGAATAACTTTAAAATTATTATTTTTTCAGTTTATTGGACCAACAAACAATATCACATTATCAAAAGCTTAAAATAGTTTACAGATAGTAGTTTTCGTAGGTAGTTAATGTAAGGTATTCAAGTTATATAGCTTCTGAATTATACGTTTTCTATAGGCACTCACACAATTTGCATTAATTTCAATGTGATTGAAATTACAGAGGAGAGAAAAAAATTTTTTTTTTTTTTCAAAGAACCGCAATAACACCTTGCTAGACCTGGGAATTAAACCCGTTCAACATCTGTGATGATTAACACTGTTAAAATAAATTAATTTACCTACGTTATTCGTCCTATTATTTTGATTATTAAAATGGCCACATTAGTGTAGTGGTCGTAAGCACGACTGCCCCGCTAGATATTCTGGATTCGATTCCCGGTGCAAGTAGTGTTAATTTGTCTTTCTATAAAATTATCAGTAGCAACTCGGAGTTTGGATTTATGCTCATGGCAATAGGCTCGCCCCTATTACAAGGGACCTAAACATACCGACGAACTCCAGGTATACATTATTATACCTCTGCCAAATATTTTTTCCTTTATCTTAAAGTAAGTACTTATACGCTAGTTAATATTTAGTTTCATAAAACGTTAACCTTTAAAGTACTTAGTACGTGAGAAAAGGTTCAATTGTATCATTCTTCCTAATATATTTAGCGACATAGAAATCCTAAACCAATTAAGAAGAAAGAGGTGATATCCAAAACAGATTTATTTACAAACAATGAAAAGAGGTTATACATCACAAAAAGGTGAGTAAAAAAAGGAGTAAATAATTATGTAGTCTGTCGCCGCAACACATAACAGTAAGTCTTTTCCCCGGGTTGCGTTTTATGACCAGCGCTGGAGATAAAATGGCGATAACCGATATGTCTTACATTCACACGTCAAAATTGATTTTATGTGAATGTTTTTTAATGTGCTCCTGTTTGAAACTTCATAATAATAATGAGAAATATAGGTAACTAGCTTTCCGCCCGCGGCTTCGCCCGCGTCGAATTCGGTTATATCGCGTTTCCAAGAGAACTCTTCAAAAGTCCGAGATAAAAACTATCCTATGTTCTTTCTCAAGGTCAACTCTATCTCTGTACCAAATTTCATTAATTTCATTAGTTCAGTGATTTAGACGTGAAAGCGTAACAGACAGACAGAGTTACTTTCGCATTTATAATATTAGTAGGGATTATCGGGATAATATTTTTTGTTTGGCTTTAGAAATGTTGTATTTAAATGTCAAGTACTTACATATATTTGAAAATGGAAATAGATGTGTAGCTTGTTAACATTAAATCAAATATTAAATGTACAGAGGCCAGCACATCAAGCTACCACAATCTGTCAAAATTCTTTGATAGATTATCAGCTTTAATATAAAGTTATAAGGTTCATATTCAATTGGGAAAATTTTACAGTTTTGGATAGCTTGACCTGCTGGCGTCTGTACCGTCTTAAGACAGTGTGAAAATGTACGATGTATGTAAAAATGTACGACCATCTCTTATTTAATATTTTAACACCAATTTTTGTAAAAGAAATAACTAGAATGTTCAAAAATCGCGAAAAAGTAGTCCTAAAATAAAAATACAGAATAATTAAACATTTTTATTGTAAACTCAATTTGATAAAATAAACGCCTAGGCACTAACTAACCCGAAAAGTTGTACGAAGTATATAAAAACGTAAAAAGGGTTGAAAGATAAAGTCGGTTACAACTGTAACAATAGAAGCAATCACAAAAAAATTAAACACATTCAAGTTAAAGAAACTTCGCAATTTTGTATTGCAAAATTTGAAATTGAATTTTAGAACACTGTGTAATTATTTTAATATAAGAACTATTTTCCTTGATAAAGCATTTTATAGTTCTTTATTCAAAACTCTTAATTTTATTCATAAGACCTCTTTACTACAAGACTTCTTTAAAGATTTGGCAACATATTAAACCTCTATGCCTACTTGAATCTCCTTAAAATAAATCACTGTTTAAATCAGATACGGTTTATTATTAGATTTACTGTGATATTTTACTATATCTCTGTTAATTCTAATAAGATGACATGAAAGTCTGATTTCTGGTGTAGCCTTTATAGTAGTGGTGTTCTGATTCTGGAATCCTTACGACTGTCTTCTATAATGTAACATAAACTACTGAATGTAACATAAAATACTGTTCATGCCGTGAAAAAAGCCAACCTTCTGTTGGTACCAATAGTCTGCCCAGGTTGCGCTAGTTGATCAATTGATACCGCTTCAGAATTGCTTCGAAATAACTTTTGAAAAAGTGTTATATCTTGATTTGGAATTAAAAGCTATCGGACCATACGCGGTAAAGGCACACTGAGTCAAAGGCATTATACAAGGTGGAAACGATAAATATTACAGTAAATTGAACCACAGCCTACCCAGTCTTAAGAAGCATTATAAAATAGGAACATACCATCACGCCTGTATTCCCCCAAGAGTTAGGCAGAGGTGACCTAATGTACATACGCACACATCGTCGGTGTATCATGTAATAGGGGGCGAGCCTATTGCCATGAACCGTGCGCAGATCCGGCTGTTAATGAGAATTTCATTAAAAAAACCATTAGCACTGCTCGACCTGGGAATTGAATTCAGGACCATTTGTATAGCAGTGCGTTTAAGACCACTGGAAAAATATTCATTTAAATTAAATTGAGGAGCTGACAAACTTGCATAGGATTTTTATTTTTTTTGGTAAAGTTCTTGCATAGGCTGTGGCGTATTGTCATTTCCACCCTGTATAATTCGACTCACCACCTCATTATAACTTAGTCCAATTTGGCAGATGTTAACATTATCTCCATTTTATCCCCGATTAACCTTAGTTCACACTTGCAAACCGTACCACATTCGAGTATAATACCGAGTATATAAATACTGCTTTCTTCATTCCCGACGGTATTAACATACTTATTAATTGCTGCCTCCGGGGTACACTGGTAGCTTTATAATATTTCTCCAATGGTTTACGAGTCCACGACTCCGCCCTATGCATCGGAGTTGCAGACATTAATGCGTTGCCATCGTCGTCAGACAAATGAGTATGCTGATTAAACTCGTGTGCACTATTCTTTATTTTCCTTATTGTTTTTGTATTGGCTACTTATTTTGCCTTCAAGATGGTTGTTTCAATATTTATGTGATGTGCTGTTATCGACGATTAGTTTTGTTTTTTATACTAGTTTCATTAGTATGTACGTCTTCTTATAATAAATTGTATATTATCATATTAGTTAGTTTGGTCTTTACTACATTATAGCTATCATAGATAAACTTATAAGATAGTTAAGTTAGAAAGGTTGTCTGGAAGAGATCGCCTTGTGTTGTAAGACTGCCCATTGTACCTACTCTTACTTTGTCATATATCATGTTTTTAACCGTGTTTTTGGTGTGCAATAAATTGTATAAGTATATATATATATAGTATAGATCAATGTACAGCCACAGCTTGCCAGTATGTTTATGTCCCATGTAATAGGTGGCGAGTCTCTATTTCCATAAACCAAGCACTAATCCAAACTCCCAGCTGCTTCTGAGAATTTCAGAGAAAAACCCAATAACAATTTGCTCAACTTGGGTATCGAACCGAGGATCTCCAGCGTAGCAGTACCGCTTAAGACCACTGTTATGGTTAATGGTTAATAAATAATAGATTATAGTATTTCTGCTCTATCAGTGTATAAAAAAAATATGTGAGTCACATTTCAGGAATTCATTGTCATAATAAATACTATATTTTTTGTACCAATAAATAAATTTGATTTAAATATATATTTCCACGTAAAATCATAACAATTTTAAAGCAAAGCTTCTTAGGAACATCTAAGTATAATATCATTTTCTCCATTTTTGGTATATTTAACTAATAATGTTTTATCTTTTGTTTCCAGGTAAAGTACCTCTCGCACACATCCCCAGTGAGTTAAACACACATCCCCGGTGAGTTAAACACACACCACTCAAACATTTACGCAGACATTATGATAACAGAAACAAACTATTTGACGAACGTTACCATACTCACACAGCCGCGTCTCCAATCAAGGCAAGTCGCATTTCGAAAGCAAATTATCAACCTAGAAGGGGGGGAGGTATAATTAAAATCCGTTGATTAATATGTAAATGTAATAAGATTACCCTCCCTTGAATAATTTAAATGGAAGCCCGGGAGATGAGTTATATACGGCGGACTCTCATTATAGTGTAGTTATATATCGGCCACTATAATGTATGTTGCGTCCCGTTTGATAAATGCTGTCTGTAGGTGCGAGAACGTTCCGAGTTTCGCTCGTGTGTCCCCAGCTTAGCTTTTGACTGCATTGTTGTTTTAAGTACTTCGCATAAAAGAAGAAAAGTTGAAGGGTTGCTTTGGAATTGAGTCTTCACATGCCAGTCAGACATGTCAAAATATGAGCCTTTATTTGAAAATAAAGCACATTTTTGATTAGTTACTTTTTTACTAGGCATTTCTTATTTAGAAATTTCATGATAATTTGTAAACTAAAACTATTTACGTTCCTTATGGTTGTAAACTCTTATCATTGTTTAAGTCTAATACAACTTGCATGTACATACATGATCAGTTTACCACCGTCCTAGTACCGCCAAAACGGCCATGTTTCCGCCATCTTTATTAAGAACGCATGGCCACCCGCCTCCTGGCGTTGGTCAACAGCCAGCAAGGCGTTAAAGGCATCAGCTACACCACCCACCAGTAACGATAGACCTCCCCACCCCCCCGGAGAGTCAAATGTTACTAGTCGCGTCGGGGCGTCGAGACGGCGTAGACCGGTCAAATTATACTGGTACGAGGTGCTTGGCTCACTTGTCTAATGGCTTTGATTAAACTGCCAGTTTATTTGACGGTACGATGCGTGCGTGCGACCACGTATGAATTTATGTTTAGGCGACGTCCGAATATGAAATTATTATCGAAGACCGAGAATCGTTAGGAGGTCTTGTGTATGGCGCGTCTGAGATTTCTTCAGCTATATTGAAACTAAACTACTCTTTCGGATGTTGTCGTGTTATATTGATATTCCTCGACCAAGTTTACCATGACCATGGACGCTGTAAAGGATCTGTAATACCAGTAGACATTCACGCTTTTTCCCATAGGGGTAGACAGAACTAAAAAACACCAGTTACTAAAATTATTATACAGTTCGCCGGTATGTTTAGGTCCCATTTAATACGGGGCGAGCCTATTGCCATTACCCGGCCTAATAATACTTTACTCGACCTGAGATTCGACCCAGGATCTCAAGCGTAGCAGTCGCGTTTACGACCACTATTCTAAGATGATGCACGCAGATATTATAAGGTATGCAGAGATGAGACAAATCAATATAACGCGGTAAAATACATAAAAAGTTTTTTGCTAAATAAAGGTTTTATTATTATTTTTCTAACTGTATAATTTATAAATAGTGTACTGCATAACACACTTTTTTTTAGATAATTATTCTTAACTGTTATTAATCATCATTAGCATAAACCTGTAAACTACTTTTAACGGGTAAAAACTGGCTCCAGTAATTCAGTTATTTTTTTTTTTTTTTTTTATGGGATAGGTGGCAATCGAGCAGACGGATCGCCTGATGGTAAGCGATTTCCGCCGCCCATGGACACCCGCAACACCAGAGGAGTCACAAGCGCGTTGCCGGCCTTTAAAAGGGAGTACGCTCTTTTCTTGAAGGTTTGAAGGTCATATTGGTCCGGAAATACTGCAGGCGACAGTTCATTCCACAGTTTAGTTGTGCGAGGCAGAAAGTTTCTAGAGAAACGCACAGTAGTGGACTGCCAACCATCTAGATGATGTGGATGGAACTGCTGTCGCGTGGAACGATGGCGGAAAGTAGCAGCAGGGATCAATCCGAACAATTCCTCGGAGCATTCCCCATAGTACATGCGATAGAAGATGCATAGCGAGGCCACATCTCTACGCAGCGCCAAGGGGTCTAGCCGGTTTGAAATATCTTGGCAGTCGACGATTCGAATCGCTCTCCGTTGGATGCGGTCCAGAGGGAGAAGTTGGTACTGGGGTGCCCCTGCCCAGAGATGCGAACAGTATTCCATATGGGGCCGGACCTGCGCCTTATAAAGTAGTAGGCGGTGGGCCGGAGTGAAATACCGTCTCGATCTACTGAGCACGCCAAGCTTCTTTGAGGCTAATTTAGCCTTGCCCTCTAAATGACCGCGGAATTGGAC
The DNA here is from genome assembly GCA_964056405.1 of Acronicta alni. Lineage (NCBI taxonomy): Eukaryota > Metazoa > Arthropoda > Insecta > Lepidoptera > Noctuidae > Acronicta > Acronicta alni. The sequence continues at coordinate 4,182,843 of OZ043927.1, read as the reverse complement.
TTCATTCGATATGTCGACACCAAGTATTCCAATACTGGTTGAGGCAGTTAAGGGGATGCTCTCAAAACGAGGTGAAATGACCAACGGCAGTTTTTTGGCGGTGAATACGCAAGCTTGCGTCTTTGTGGGATTAAATTGGACCAAATTAAGTCTGCCCCACTCTGAGACTTTTTCTAAAATGGTCTCAATTTCAGACACAAGTTTGTTTCGGCTCTCGATGACGTTTTCCCGAGAAATGTTAGCGCGGCCGGTATAGAAAGTATCGCCTGTGCTGTCATCCGCATAACAATGAATGCCGCAGGTTTGCAACAGGTCATTGATATGGAGAAGGAATAGAGTAGGCGATAGTACACAGCCTTGAGGGACACCAGCATTTATAAACATAGAGGCAGAGCATTCACCGTCTACTACGACCTTTATGCTTCTGTCTGCAAGAAAGCTGGTGACCCATTCGCATAGTTTCTCGGGAAGCCCATAGGAAGGGAGCTTCGAAAGAAGCGCTTTGTGCCATACCCGATCGAAGGCCTTCGCTATGTCCAAACTGACCGCCAAGGCTTCCCCCTTAGTCTCGATCGCCTGTGCCCAACGATGTGTCAGGTATACTAGAAGATCACCAGCCGACCGACCCTTACGAAAGCCGTACTGCTGGTCACTAAGTAGCTGATGATCTTCTAAGAACCGAAGGAGCTGGCAGTTGACAATGGACTCCATTATCTTCGAGAAAAGGGAGGTTATGGCTATCGGTCTGTAGTTGGACGGATTTGAGCGGTCGCCTTTTTTAGGGATCGGGTGGACCAATGCTGTCTTCCATGATGTCGGGACAACGCCAGAAGAGTAAGAGAGCCGAAAAAGACGTGTTAAAACTGGTGCCAACTCAGGAGCGCACATCTTCAACACAACAGGAGGGATTCCGTCAGGCCCACTCGACTTATGGATATCGAGGGAAAGAAGTGCTAAACGCACTGCGCGTTGGTGGAACCGGATATCCGGCATACCACCCTCGATCCGCGGTATAGTAGGCGGCTCTTGTCCCCCGTCATCCAAGGTCGAGTTGGACGCAAAGAGTTTGCCGAGAAGATCGGCTTTCTCTTTTGCGTCGTGGGCCAACGAATCATTTCCCATGTGTAGAGGTGGAAAGGATGGCTTACAGAAATTGCCTTCGATAGCTTTGGCAAGCGACCAGAACGCACGAGTTCCCGAAGGAAGACGCTCAAGCCTCTCGCCAATTCTACCGATGTGCTTCGACTTCGCCCTTGCAATGTCTCTTTTGTAGGACCTGGAGGCAAAGTTGTACTCCTTTTTTAGTGCGCTGGTATTTACATCCCGTGCCGCCACCGCATCAGCCCAGACTCGGTAAGCCTCCTGCTTCCTGCGAGAAGCTTTTTTGGAGGATGAACCGAACCAAGGTCGGAATTTGCCACTAATGGGGACCACAGATGATGGAATGAAAAGTTCCATACCCTGCAGCACCACATCAGTAACAGAATCAGCAGCGGCATTGGGATCATCAGCGCAGTTTTGCCCCCCCCAGAATACGAGGGGCAGCCTGGGCGTCCACGTTCAGGTGCGTTGTGTCCTGAACGCGGACGCCCAGAGAGGGATTCTCCAACGCTAGCGCAGTTGGTACCCTCCTGGGGTAGCAAACGATTTTTCAACTGCGCCATCATAGGGGGGGTTGGGGGGTTTGGGCCTCCGGTATCCTCACTCACTCAGCGAAACACAACGTAAACGTTGTTTCACGCTGGTTTTCTGTGAGGCCGTGGTATCACTCCGGTCGAGCCGGCCCATTCGTGCCGAAGCATGGCTCTCCCACGGTAAAAAACTACTAACACAGGAGTCAGGGAAATTTTTAAATGTTTTAACTGCTAAGTGTGTCAATAAAGTTTATTATTATTATTACTTGTCTTTCGTTGATCGAGGCCACTCTGCAAAGAGAGCGAGCAAAGGCATCAGAGGTATCATAGACAAAGCATACCTGGAGCAAAATACAGTATGTCTTAAAACTATACATTCGAAGAGAATGTCGTTATCCACGAACGCGCAAAGGGCACGCGTGGTGGATTAGAACCCAGTCCTTCGATTATGAAGCAGAACCGAGATCCCAACTCTAGGATCAATAGGTTTATGGGATGCCGAATCTAATTACTTTGCCATTTTATATTTTATTCTTTCACATTTGACCTTATAAAGATCTTAAAATTATACATGCAGTCCAAAATACAACTAAGTGTGGGGTTTATAATACTAATAATATGGGGATAATAATACCACCCTGTGTCACCCGCCTTTTTTGTCTTTTTGGTCGGCTCCTTTGGTCATAGCCTTCCTCTATAAATGGACTCAACACAAAACGATTTTTTCAATTCGAACCAGTTCCTGAAATTAGCGCGTTCAACCAAAAAAACAAACTTCAGTTTTTAAACCGGTGACGGAAAACATCGCGCGAAAACCCACATGCCAGAGAGATTTTGGATGTGTAGGTACTTGGTCAACTTGGAGGGTAAAGCCTGACCTTCATCATTCTGGGAGAAGACCCGTGCCCAGCAGTGGGACATTTAATGTGTTAATGATGATGATGTTTATTTATCCATAACAACATACCATCCTACACCTGCCTAATCCTTTGGGGAATCCAGAGGTAATGGTATGTCATCACAAAGCATCACATCTGGATTCCCCAAAGGATACTAGGACAACCAAATTATTGACATATTTTTTTGTGCTAGATGTAGCACAAAAAATTATGTCAATAATCTTGTTTATGGCCTAAACATAATAGCAGGCATTAAGGTAGCCGTTAGATACCTACTGGCCACTGAGATCGAAGATCTGCGTCTTGAGAAATATCAAAAAGTTTCGATATTATGATAAACGAATGAATTAAACTCGCGGATTTCTATAATTATTTTTTAAATATTTCTCAAAAGTGACTTTTTCAACTTGTTAAAATTTAACTTTGAAATAAATAGGTTAACTAAAATGCTTTCAGTTTGTTAAAAAAAATATAATAAGTTTTCATTTGTTTTGATATAAAAATATTTATCAGAGCTTTATTTGGTCTACACGAGCATAAAAAACTATAATTTCAAATATCGAACATCACAACAAAATGAACTTGTTCGATATATTTTGAGCTCAACTGTAGAATAAATGTAATCTTGGCACAAAACTTATTTTTAGGATTTTTCGCGGTATAGCTTTGTAAGTGTCCAAGTCAGTAGTTTTTTTTAATTGTCTTTCCGCAGAAGTGTCGGAATCACAGTAAACTTTCAAGCAATACACAAGTAAATATAAAGCAATTATTATAGGTACTAGGTACATCAACAATAGTATACGGTCGAGCCTTGCTTCTGGCCTCTCAATAATTAGGATAGTGCATCTCCGTTTACCGAATGAGAATAAAGCCTACCCTTTGTGTTGGTGTGAGAGAAGACCCCCTGTTTGTATGTGTGTACGTTTATGCATGCATCTTGATTCTCTGTATTTATGTGTGCCCCGTTGTGGGGGCACGTCCTCCGCATGCCACTCTCCGATAGTAATGTCGTATATTTCGGTCGTGCGTACACTAGCCTGTCTTATTATGTTTTAGCCGGAAGCCGGACTGACGGTTAAACAGCCATTATCGTGAGACTAAGCACCACAACTCCATGACCTGTTTAAACTAGGTTTTGGTCAAATATATTTACGTACTCAACCTAGTTATCATGCAAATTCAACAAGAACAAAAACCTCACCAATAATATTATGGAGAGCAAATTTTTTAAATTCGTTTTAATTTTTGTCGGTCGAACATTTTGTAATCAGAAATCCTTTAGAGACTTCAATTTTTTATTGAAATTGGCGTCTCGTTAATTAAAACCAAATCGAATTAATTACAGAGCCCAAATTATTCCACCCCTTCCATCGACCTTAAAAATGTAGTTAAGACACAGACTGGGGTGAATGTACATAAAATCGGTATATGTATATTGTTGGAAACACCGCATGCCATAAACTAATATTCGCTCGGACACTACTTGGAGTTATTGGACAATGTAAATGAACGCTATCTCCTATAATGCCTGCCTTATTTCCCCCTCAGCCAGGCCAGTGCCCGGAGCGACCCACCCGGTGGGAGGCGCCCCCACCCCGACCGATGTCTCATCAGTAAGGATTGAACCCTTTAATGTATTCACCGTAACTTCGGGATGAGTCTTGTATTAGTGTTATAATGAGACGTGGCCCTAAGGAATTATGGCTATACTTGTGGATCTCTGGGGTCGGGATTAACCCCAACCTAGTTTCAATTTCTATATATGAGAGGTTTCGTAGGATGAGGTCGATAATATCATATCTCAACGTTTTAAATCTGATAGCCGCTGTTGTTTTGATTTAAGTGCGGACGCGTTATGTGATCGTTTGCCATGTTAGCTTCTCAGTTGACTGAACGAGCTTAATTTGTGAAACATAATTAAAATGGTGATCCACTACATTATCTCGTTGTCAAGGTAACATAATTACTTTTCCAACAGTCCAAATTATATTAAGAAACAAATCTTGAACCACTTTAAAGAGTGCTCTCTCTATTATAAACTTCTTTGATTAGAGTCCATTAACTGAGTTAGAGTTCAAAATTTGGCTTTAATCATTCGCCAATAACCGTAACGGTTTCGTTAAAAATGTTATTTACTGAAGCTCCTTGAGTCGCCAACAGATCGATAATGCTACCAATTAGCCGGTACCAATTTTCCAATAAAACTTCAAACTGTTTTCCATTCCATTATCTCTCACCACCCTTTATTGCTGGCGAAGTTAAGCCACGACTCCTCTTTCCACTCCGCTCCGAAATTATTACAATAATAATATTATTATATTAATAATTGTATTGATAAGGAGACTCTCGTAATAAGGGTAAACCGTCCCCTTTCTGCCAGCCATCCTCAATAGGAGAATTTATGTAACTAATGAAATAAGCGAAGTGGCGCACCCCGCGTCCCGCGACCCGTCCCAACCCGCTCCCATCCACCCTTCATTATCGGAAAGTTTGAAATATAATTTGAAATTATGCTCAATGTTATATTGAAGATAAGAGAAACACAAATTCCTTTAATTGGACTTGTTAAAGTGAGTCAAATTAAGTTAACACCGAGTTGATGGCATTACTTTTGAAGTTGGAAATTATGACGGACTGTCCGTAGGTTTCTGCGGAATTCATGGGGTGATTAGCGGTTGAAAGAACAGTTATCGGTTCCTCGACCCGCGTATTTTATTTAACGGCCCGACGTTTATGGGAACTTATTGCATTGTATTATTAACTTCTAACTACGTTAAGTAGAGCGGAGAAATGCCGAGTCGTGTGTACTGAATCAATACAATAGATTTTAGTGTAATCAATTATAATTAATGAAATACAATTAACATTGATTATTCGACGGTTTTAGATTTGCATTCGAAAAAATCGAAAAATGTATTCTTTAAATTTACAAGACAACAATTCAAATTCTGTTATAATTTTAATCATATTTGTTTAGTGAAATCCTTGGGTACGTTAGGTCAACTATTGATTTTGGCGAGCGCCCCGCACCTAGGGGCTCGGAACTTGAGACCATGACAATTAGGCGCCGGTCTCAATCTAATTATATTTCTGATTGGGATGGCGGTGACGCATTGCTTCATGTCGTGATTTACAAGATGTTTCTATGGAACAGCGACGTTCCGAGAAGTGGCTATACGGACTGCCTTGATGAGTAATTATGTAACTATTATTTTTGATTTATATTGTCCGAATTAGGTCATATGATGATTTGTCATGGCTTTAATGGAATGATTTAGCACCGAAATAAAAATTAGAACTGGCTAATCTTAGAGTTTATTGTCTGTTTAGTATTATTACATACCAGTTCTTGCCACAGTTACTAACCTCCCTTAATTATTTATTATATATAAAAACCTTTTTTCCGAAACGAACAACTACACTTCTCCAAGTAACTAAAATTACCCAATCGACTAAACTGATAGGACTTGACTTTCGAAAAGCTGTTTTTCCTTTTTTTTTTCACACAAACTTTCATCAACTCAAACACCCAGATCCGTATAGAACCCACAACCCGTGGCACAGAAGCCGATCGCTTAGCCACTGCGCCAAACGTGTCGTCAATTTTTTGTTTTAAGAACAGGTTCTTTTCCTAATAGTTTATCTGGTACTTTAGCTATTGCATAAACATTTAATCACACAACATTTGATCATAAAACACCAATGACGCAGATTTTTCCAAATTCGGTTTACATTATAAAAAAGTGCCAAATCGTAAAACAATCGGTTCCAAAACTCGTTTCCCAAATCAATTATAACCGTCGGATAAACAAACTGTATGATATAAGGACTTACAGTCATACCAATTAGATGCAGTTCGAGATCTAATTATTCGGATTCGGTTCGAGCTAGCGCAGCACTATTCTGATTGTCGACAAGCGATTTCGGAAATTACTAAGGCGTCGACGCCGCCGCCCGCTCATTCCGACCGCCCTGTTCCTTGCGTTTCGGTTAGAGACGGTCAGTCAATGGTACCGTCACCCTATAAATTTTAATGGAGTTGCAAGTCGCAATAATGTTTTATGGTTTATGTATCATCCTTAAAATAATGTTGATGCATTGTTCATGTATATTAGAATGCATGGGTTTAATGTAACATTATTCATACCTAGATTTTCTCTGTAGTTTTTCTTTGATAAATAAATATTTTAATTAAATTTTATTTATATTAAGTATTTTTTGTGTTGTTTAAATACAACATTGTGTTCAATAAATATGTTTAATAACGTTTTACTGACGTACGTTTGATGGACTCTTAAATTTATCATCTTTTTGAGATTTTTAAGGCCAATGATAATGACGATGATGAAATTTTTCTATAGATTGTCATTAAGAATTACAAATAAGGTATCTACCCATATATATAGCAATAGGGCGCTGACGTATCTAGGACGTATTCATATCGACCAAAAATCCCCGTCTGACATTAGCATAACAATTTAATTTATCAACCCACTCTACATTAAGATACGGAGCTAGCTTTATACTTCACTGAGAATGAGAAGAACAGACTGTGTTTAGGTACATGAGCAAAAATAATTTGAAGTAAAGCTACGTTTTATTACGCCGTAAAAAAGGTAGTTTTACTTCAACGTCTAATATTCGCCTCAGTATCAGAAATCAATAAGTATGTATTTATTTATTAAAAACTACCTTACTGCATTATCCTAACTACTTAACTGCATTTATGCCATAAGTAGCATTATTGTTTTTTAAACATTCTAAAACCACTGTACATTTGAAATTACAAAAAAAAAACAAAATGTTGGCGATATCAAAATCTTATTAGACAATTTTCTCGTGATTGAGAAAACAAACCCAAAACAACTTTCATTATAATTTTGACATAACTGATTTGATATAACTGTACCTCTGAAATTGTACGCAAGTGGTCAAGTTTTATAAAAGAACCCCTTAGGCGCAATTGGTCCAATTCGCGGTTGGTCCAATTCGCGGTTGATCCAATTCGCGGTTGGTCCTATTCGCATTTAGCCAAATTCGCAGTTGGTTCTATTCTCGTTTAGTCCAATTCGCGTTGGTCCCATTCACGTTAAGTCCAATTCGCATTGGTCTCATTCGCATTCATCCTAATTCACAGTTGGTTCAATTCGCGGTTGGTCCCATTCACGTTTAAGTCAATTTATTCGCGATTGGTCCAAAATAGACAATGTTTCTAGAACTCTAAAAAGACTTGGCGCAAATATCAATAAAATATCAATAAGTAGGAAATAATAGTAAGTAAGCTAAGTAGAAAACATACTCAAAGTAGTTAGTATCACGTGATCCTTATAGTGGAATTAATAAAGCATGTTACTGATCTAAGATTATGCATGAGTAGATTAATGTTTGCAGAACAAGGACGTCATACATTATGTGTGCTAGATATCGCTTGTATTTCTTAAATGAAAGATATTATACAGGTGCGTCTATTATTTTAAATGTATTTTTAATTATCGGTCAAGCTTATCAGTTTCTGAAATCGACTTTTTTAGCTTTTAGCGGGGGGGGGGGGGGCAGGTATCAACCTGCATTCATATTGTATTTGCTGATCCTGTAGGAATTTAATTTCTCAAAAACCTTTTAAGCCTTATATTTTCTGAAATTTCATTATTAATCAGTGAGTTAGTTTCGCTTTTGTTTAAATTGACATCGAGAAGAAATTTGAATAGTATTTTGCCAGTACCTATTATTTTATCATTAAAATTCTCACATCCCTATCTGTCAATTATTTAAGTATAGAAAACGGTTAGTTTTCTATATTTAAATAATTGACCAATTCGTGCTCGCAACTGCGCGTACGTTTAGTACTAACAAAATATCGTGGGCCAATAATCGCGACGTCCCACCCGTCGCGTTTCCTCGCGTCTCGTACGTCTCCCCGAAGACCGGCCCACCCCCACCCTGGCTGTACATCATCTCATTTGAATTTCTAACTAGGAAACCTCCATGCAATTATTGGATTAATGTAAATTACGCAGTCTACAGCTCCACGGTGCACTATCAGGGACAGGGTTTAATTAGAATCCGGTTAAGTCTAATAATTCTATAGTGTTTCGCAAAGTCGCTCTTAAGTTCACTGAAGAATGGTCGAATTTAGAAAAATGTACCAAGGAACGCAATTAGAATAATTATTTTCGCAAGTAGACGACATTTGGGTCTGTCACCCTACATTACGGGGAAACTAGTCAATTGCAATGTGGAAATAATGTAAATTTATTTCTGTTTAATGGAATTAAGCATTAGAAACGTTAAAGACCCAATACCAACCATTGACTTAAATAACTTCAGAGTTGAAAATGCTTAAAAGTAATTCTTATGGCTATAATTTATCTTTTAAAGCCAATCTTGTCGTAGAGTCGCTACTTTCATTTACACGACGAGATGGTATGTTATAAATTGCAATAGTTGATCTAAAAATTAAAATGTTTCTAAGAAGCTGCCTCACATTATTTCACAAAATCGACCTGCCTCGGGTTTGCGTTAAAAATGTTCACTCATCCGCAGACTGACTGCGACTAGTGCAGCTTAACCTTGCAGATCGAACAAAAAAAAGGAAATAAAATAAACCGAAGTGTGGCTAAGACTACGGGCCCTTCAGTATTTTTTATCGTGTAATATCACAATGATAAGGAAGATATCGCGTAATATACTCGCCAATCGTGAACCGATTTGAATGTTTCTTTTTTATATGATAGAATATACTTCTTAGTTAGTCTTATATAAATCTGGTTGGTGTCTGATCGGATTTCTTTTTCCTCAGAAGTATATTGTTTAACCTAGCCATTCCACATCATCTTGCTCACATCAACATTACATTATTACAGCGGTGACATTATACCTCCACATATTTTCCTAACAGCATTCCAACACCCAAAGACAAAGGGTTCACTCAATTCCAAAACATACCCTCGCTATCATTCGAAAACATAACCTCAAAACATTCCCGCCGTGACCTCGAAAATGCACGTAGGTGAAAGCCCTCGGGAGTTTCACGTAGGGGAACAAAAAAACCCCTAACCCCCGCGTAAGGAGCGAGGGGGCGACCCGCCCGTGAATGAACGAAGGAGGATTGCGTCCTTGGAGCAAAAAAGTCACGTGACCCCGTTCAACAGGTGGCGCCGTGAGTGTGTCCTTCGCCGCGGATTAGAAAAAAAAAGTTACGTTCTTTGACGTTTTGTTTTTTTTGAGATCGCGCGCTTTCTTATCCGTGATTTTGTTGCGTCAGTGCGATTATGGGTGTTGATTGATTGTATCAATTTAAATTAGGAAGCTAGTGTATAAATCTTTGTTGAAATAACAGCTTATTAGGTTCTCAGGCTAGTGGTACATTTGAAAGATGCATCACGTATCGTCGGTCACGTAATTTCAAAACAGTAAAATAAATAAGATAAGAACCAACCTTACATACCTATATGATTGTCGATGATTCGTTCATTCGTCGAGTGTAGATCCTAATCACATCTTCCGTTGGATATGGCATTACCCTTATACTAACTAAACTAAAATAAACCAGAGTTAACTTCTGTGTCTAAGTGCAGTCTTATACGAAGTCTCTCTTTTGGGGCCGAAGATCATTCCTAATATTGCTTCAATGCTACATACCTACCTTTGTATTAAATGATAGGTTTGTTAACTCTTATTGTAAAACCTAACACTAATATTAGGCTTAGAATTTACGTCGTTTTATCACCCTAAATCCACAATCATGCATTTTTACATCAGCAACCTATATACTGACGCATTGCTGGGTACTAGTATCCTTTCAGAATGAGAGGGATAGGATAGGCTATAGTCCACTAATGCGGGTTGGCAGACTTCACACGCCGTCAACAAAAAAATCTCAGGCAGGCAGGTTTCCCCGCGATGTTTTCCTTCACGGTTTAAGCGAGTGATAATTAATTATTAATATGCACATGATTGCGAAAACTTAGAGGTGCGTGCCTTAGATTCGAACTCAAGACCTTTGACTTGGGAGTCGAATGGTCATATCACTAGGTTATCACTGCTATTGGGAGAACGTAGATGAAGCGAAAGTATTATGGCAAGGTATATTCGAAACTTATAATCTCTTCCTACCCCAATGGAAGATCGGCGTGGAAATATAATTTGTTTATTATTATTATAATAAACAAATTATATTTCCACGCCGATCTTCCATTGGGGTAGCTAACGGTACGTAATGTCCAACAAACAAAAAAATGCATCTAAAGCGTAAAGCGTCTTTGACTCAAGCAATATTCCAAAGTCTATACGTAGGATAGCTTAGAATCACACTGAAAATTTGGGAAAATAGGGGTCAAAATGAAAGATTCAAAATCACCAAAGCTTACAAAAATTAGCAATCAAACAACTTTCAATGAACGCAGCGATTTACCTCACAGAAAACGACGCATAAAATGTCCAAACAATTAGTATAGTGAACAGTTTGAACAAGTGAGTAACAAAGCAAAGTTCCGTGCAGCCAAAAAGCGTATATCCAAAAAGTTTACTTCGAAACAAGTAGTAGGTTGCTCCATTCCTTTATGAATGGCAGACTCCCTCGGCCCCGCTTAACACAAATGTCACGGCGCCCCGACGAGCCGGAAAACTCTCTTTTCTTCCTGAATTACCGCACAAACGATATACATGAAAACACACCTTATGACCTAAAAGTTAAAGCTAAAATTCCTTTACGAGTCCTGTGAAAATTTAAGGAATTTTCTACATTTTACATTTGTCGGATTTTGAGACGTGTTTCGGTTGCACAAGGTTGGTTATTCAGTAGTGTTGTTGGCGTCGGAGGCATGAAATCTTGCGTCTCCCGCGGCAAATTGTTTCCTCGCTCCGCGTGTTTGTATTTTATTATACATTTTTATTTCTCGATAACATTAGCTTAACCGACTTTTCATTGCCTCGCTTAGGGCTGGCACTTGCGTTATGTGTCAGTGTTTTTTATGGTTGCCACTGAATGTTTCAACTAGACTTGTTCTTGTAATATGTTGCAATCTTACAGTAGGTATATGTAACGATTATTTTTTGCTGTTGTGGTGTTGATGATATTACTTGATAACGACGTGTCTGTCTGTAATAAAATCACTATACATACCTCCACGACTGTATTCCCCCAAGGGAGACTTGTACGGTCGACAAAAGAGTTAAGTATACAGGCAGCTAATTAAACATCTATGTTTTGTTAAATATTGTGTAGATAATAATGTATCATGAAATATGTGTCAAAACGCAGGTATTGTAGCTGCTACACATCATACCCTTTGATGGATAATTATTTAAATCACAATATGTGTAAAGATGCAGATTTCGTTCGCTACCTGTATACCAATCTCTTTTGTTGACTGTACTTGTGTATGTACGCTGGCATATATAAGTCCCAAGAAATATGGAGCGATATCAATATACTTCCATAATATATCATTTTAAAACAATTGTACTAGATACGATGGGGTGTCGATGTTGTTAGTTCATATTAGTTCGTTCAGAGCTAATATTTGGCTCTTATTTGTTCATAGGTCCTTAAAAAAAAAGAAATACTTATGACATGCAGAGACCCTAAATCCTGATCCTTTGACGATATGTTGAATATCGATATGTATAATTATATAATTCTTATAAGTTATACTTGTATAATTATAAATAATTACCATCCGAAAAAAAGACCTTCAATTTTGAGCTTTGCAAATTAACTCATTATTCTACTCTTATTACTCATAGTAACTCATCTCTATATTAATATGTACACTTTAAACGTACCTACAGTACCCTAACTTAACTCCTTAAAAATAGATTTCTACAGTAAGTTATTAAGAAAATCTTTTTCACCAGCCCTAATCAAGTGTAAAGTGTGCGTAACAGCCCTAAGAAAAGTTGAGGCGAGGTAGGAATGTCAAAAACGTCGGGGTGCGAACAAATATGTGCTTTGCCGACGGGCCGGTTGCTGGCATCGCGGCTTAAACGGGGATTAACTGACGTTTACAAAGGCTCGGTTTTGAGTTAGGTTTTTATTGAATATTTTTATGAATTTAAGAGACTTATGAATACAACTTTTATACATAAAATGTATAAAACTGACTTGCACACTGACCTTGCACTCGCATAGACTGGTTTAGATTTTAATTGTTTTCATTATTATACTTATTGCTGCTGTTTTATGATGCAGTTAATCTACTTTTCAGGTACATTTCCCGATACATTACAAAATCAATATTATTCTACTAAAATAGCTTTTTACTTATCTACCTGTTTGAAACTTTGTAAGCTAAAGCCGAATAAGGTTTAAATTTAAAGCTCTATTTCCGAATTTTAAGTAAAGGAGCACATAGCATTACCATTCACAGTGACCATTTTAATTATCCGATACACCGACGCTAATCGCTAAACTATCGTTAACCAACCTTTATTATGTCACCGGCCCGCTTGGCGGGACCCCTTAACGGCATCCTTTGCATTTCCCTCCGCACTTTACCGGTTTTTTTTCCGTTTTATTTACTTTGGCGCGAACGTTAGACGCTTCGGGCGCCACTTACTACACTCGCCTTTATCCGGACGTCGGCGTTGAATTGTGGACCGATGTTTCGGATGCTGCGAAGTTTTGGACAAATTATGTGATTTGCAGCCCGACTACAGGACCGAAACTTTACGGATTCTTTGCAACTTTTTATAGTACTTTAGGGAGATTGTTTGGTTTTTCGTATTACGCTTTCGCGGTTCTATCTACGTAACCTTTCATTTGGATTTGGAAGAATTATATGATTTGTATCCCGACTTTAGAATTAAAACCTGAATTTCCTGCGTTTGCAACTTTCTATAGTGTTTACCTATTTAAGATAGCATAGATTATTTTATTGTTTGCGACAAAAAATTTCAAAACATGTGATTTGTAGCTTGACGGCAACATTAAACTTTGAGAATTCTTTACCTACATATCTTGCCTGTGCTATTGTGGGAACCTTAGCGATAATTCTCAGTTTATATTTTATGTAGGTAGATCTCATGTATCTACCCATTAATTTAATTAATTTAACTGGAGCATAGGTAATAATGTTAGCACATTCTTGATAAGGGACAGAATATTTGCCTATACGGTGGTGACCCAGACAAACCCTGCAGCATGAGCAACCTTACGTTTTTTTCCTCATGTTCGGAAATTCCGGACACAGTTTGAGATTAATCAGAAATTTCAAATTTCACAAAACTAGTGTCCTACTCCTATAACCTATTTAATTAATTGTGTAAAGCTTAAATCCATTTTTTTTTACAATATCTTCATTTATTTCTTCATTTTCCTTTCCATCCATTCGCTGCTGCTTTCTATTCTAAATTCAAATACGTATTTGGTATTTCTTTCTTAAAATTATGACAAGTATCATTACACATGGCTAAATTATGAATGTATGAATAGTTCCATATTAGGTACTAGTAGATCAATATTTATATTAATTACTGGAATAATACACGGACTTGCAGCTGTTACGCACCTTTGGATGCGATAACGATGTATTAGCAGTAAGAACATTCTTAGTTATTTAAGATAGTAAATAATTAATAGGAAATATGGAATCAGACTTAATGTACCTATTTATATTACAGCTAAAAGCCGAAATACGGTTACACCTAGTTTTAACCGGCTATAACTAGATGCAGCCGCTCACCGTTGGTTAATCATAGATTAATCCTACTTATATTAACAGTTTGTGTAGGCAGGTTTGTAACAACCAAACCTGGTTTAATCAACGGTGAGTGGCTGCACCTAGTTCTAGCCGGCTAAAACTAGGTTTAACCGAATTTAAGTAGGATAAATCTAAGTTTAACCACCCATGACCGGCTATACCTAGCTCTAGCCGGTTAAAAACAGGTTAAACCGCACTTCGACTTTTAGCTTTTATACAAATTTAAAATAAGTTTTTATTGAATATCGATAAAGAAAGACTTCTTCAGAGAGAACAGGGACAAAGAAAAAAATCCCCACCCCAATACATAATACTAACTTTAAAATGATATACACTTAGATAGTGGCTTCCTGAAGTTATGTATGAAACCACAAAGAAAAAATAATTGAAATCAACAAAAGAAACAACCAACCAACCTATGTATCAAATGTCTCTAACTAGTTAAATCCATTATACATACAATCAACCCTATTAAAAACGAAAAAAATAATCCTAAAAGACGAAAAACAGATGTAAACAAAACAATAGAAATCACAATAAAACAATAGTTCAATCACAAGAGGCTGCAACGTAGGTTATCGGCCATTGTTATTAAGCCTTGCATGTCTCTAGTCCAGTTTCTCATCCAAAATCGATAGCTACCCCCTAGGGGTGCAACCCCCGTTGTTATATCTAGAGACGGCCGCTCCTAATTCGTACTCCATACGTACGTCGATCTTTCTCGTGTGTACTGGCAGGTGGAGTTTTGCTTCTACGAACTATCTATGGTTGCCTGGTACCTACTTGCAGTTTTTATAAGAAGTATGCTGCTTCATTAGGCGCATAAAAATAGACCTGGGTTACTTAATAAATGTTAAATGCAGAATGGTTGGATGCTGAAATTAAAATATATACACAAAATATTTAACGTCTTTTGTCCTAGTTTAATTTATTTTAGTCCTAGTTGAGCGTCTCATTTGCAACGTGGAATCAGTGCATGTGAGACTTAGCTACTACGAGCTATGGTTTCCTGGTACTTGCAGTTTTTATAAGTATGCTATTACTTCATTAGGCGGATAAAACTACTACTTCTATTGTGTTTTTTAATTAATCAATGTATTTTTGGACATTTATTATATTAGACGGATAAATTATTTGACAATATATTATGTACATTATATTAAAAAAACACCTTTTTTTAAACTGTTTAAGTTAAGGTCGTCATTTTTCGGTTTTATAAAATTTTAATGAAAATGCTACTGGTTCATTACGACCTTAACATTAATTTAATTTTTGGATAAGTAAATGAAGAGAGATACCTACGGATAGAACAAATACTAAAAATACGGTGTAACTTAGAACTAAGTAGATAATTTTCTCTTGTCTTAGTTGTGTCTCACTTGCTAAATGTAGAGTGCACGTGATGCTTGGCTTCTGCGAGCTATGGTTGCCTGGTACTTGTAGTTGTTAAACATGCAGAAGAAACAAGTCAAAGTTAGTTAAACATTAAGAAGAAAAATAATTAAATAAAGACTTAGTTGAACCTTTTGTCCTAAGTATTTAGTACTTCTAAAGTGGTTGCACATAGAGTTGATAGTTTAATACTTTTTAGAGTGATTTAAGTGCTCTTATAATATAATAATCTGAGTATGTTGTGCCCAATATTTTTTTTAAAATATAAACACCCCGCGCAACATTTTAAATAGGTTTTTAATAATAATACTAAACATCTACCATCAATATCATCTTAGTAAATTATTATAAAGGCATGTTCTCCACATTTTTATTATACTAAGCCGATTATTATAAGATACAAAATTACCGATTATTAATCAATCAAAATTATACTGAATACTAATTATACTGTCATAGCAAACTGCCCATAGTGATATAAAACTGCGGTGTGCCCAAAAAAATATATAACCCGATAAAATTAAAAGTTCGGGATTCCGTAACAAACGCTTGGCGAAAGGCCACCGTCATTATCTAGGAGCGTAGTATTCTGAACTACATCGACCTCAAAAACTTATTACAATCCGCCCTACCCAGCTCATTATCTCTGGCCCATAGTCTCAATCGATACTACCTAAGTACAAACACATACAAACTATTAACACACACAAACACAAAGTAAATGAAAGTCTACGCGTACCCGTAACCGGCGCGTCAACTTAAAACTTAATTATAATTAATTAATTCCAATTGGACGTTATCTCTTTCTAACACACTATATCTTAAATACATCCATCTCTGTCTGTCGCAAAGGCGAGGGTAGACGCGGTATTGTGTTTTCGAAGACCTTTTATCACGAGGCATTTCACGAAGTAGAGTAGTCGTTAGTTCGATTCCAATACCATTTTATTAGTCCTCTGATTTTAATTGGCATCCTATTTTAATTATGTTTTTTAAGTCTACTACTTATTGGCGGCTGATTTTCATTAATATTTCGATGGGATGATTGAGAGCAGCCACTTAACAAGAGAGTGATTGAATTAGTAAGTGTACTCATTAAAAAAGTATGGAGTGATGTTTTTAGACGCCTACAAAGTTACCATACATTTACCTATTTATAGAGTGTATATAAAAAATACCTACTTAATGGGAACAAAATAATTTTTATTTATTAATGAAAATTAAAAGGAATACTGTTGTAACTACTACATAGCTAATGGAATCTGCAGAAGCGACAAAAAACTATTTCAATATCACGTTCCCAATAATTCGTTGAACTAGGTATGTCATCAACATTCTCCATACATGAAAACCTTTTTGATTCCAGTAAAACCTTAATTAATATTGAGCATTTTATATTTTTTGCACTGTGAAGTCTCTCTGAGTAGGTCAAAAAACTTCTTGGAACAATTCAAAACAACGACATAGATCGCACAAAAGGGGGTAAAAGCATTAAATCAGAACAAAATGGCCGGAGCGCCCTGAATGGCGTATAATTTAATTGTAATCATCACTACATCGGCCTGTGACGAGTATCAACGAGATGCGACTAGAAGGGACCACCCTCAACCCCTTCACGACGACTTCAACCCCCCAAGAAGGGGTTTTAACACCCCCCTCATTACCATATTTCATTTACTCAACGAAATTATGCTAATTACTTATATTGCTTTGTGTAAAAAGGAAATTTATAAGGATTAAACTTACACCCCCTCCGCTCCCAACCGGTTGGATCCAGACATAACTAGTTTTGGCGAGTTCGACGGATGAATTATTTAGGAGATGATTCTTCGAATTAAAAAATCGGGCGGTCCGAAGGGCTCCCGAATTCGCGTTCGCTTGATTATAATCGTACGCAATTAAAATTCAAATTGGAGAATTTTTAATTTTGTTATTGATGATCCTCTTCCGCGGATGGATTGAATGGTGTGTTGTTGAAAACTTTTTAAGAGAAGTTGAAAGGTCTGTTTATCGAGATAAAATTGACTGTTTATGTTATAATATTTAAATTTAGACTTTGAAAACTCTTTAAGCTGCACTATCGCTGAAGTTATTAGTAGAATGACATGTTAAATATTTCCGCTTTTGAAAGTAAAAACACTATCGCCATTAGTCTAGTTGTTGAAAACACGGATGCTAAGCGAGATGACCTGGGTTCGATACTAAAGCACTCTTTTTTAAGAAAATCTTAGTAGCAGTTCTGAGGTTGGATTTATATCTTTGTTTGGAACTCGTCATTATATTAGACGTAAAACAAACCTATTGGTGAACTGTGTACCTACATTGGTACCTAAACCTCCGTCTGACCCTTCGGGGAATACAGGCATGATGGTATTGTCGGATGGATTTGTCAGAATGTTTAAGTCTCATATAATGGGAGCCTACTACCACTACTCGAACACAAACTAAATAGAAAAACCCACTAACACTGCTCGGGAATCCATGGCAAGACCTCTAGCAAACAGTATCGCTTACGACCAATAGCCTGATGCGGTAGCTAACACAAAAAATACACGTAAACATGTGCACTATACGAATTGAATTATAGTAATGAAATAGTCCAGTAGCTTTGGGCTAGCGAGCGCCTCTGGCCGGTAGTTTCGCAACTTATCCCTGCTAAGGCGAGTCCTTATTTAAATGTAAATTAGGTTCATTTCACGAAATTAATGTCGTGAAGACCCCACCCCCGGCGCGCGGTGACCATACGTCGTACACTTCTCAGTACAAGTCCCGTTAAAATTATCAACTTTTATCGTTGTGTCATGTTTAATGAGTGTTTATGGGTGCCATTTTAATATCTTCGTGATACTTTGTATTTAATATTTATCGCGTCGCAATTTGATTAAGGTGCTCTTGTAAGGATCACAATTATTTTGATGTAGCTGCTGTAATGGAACTGGCTTCATTATTATTATTATTTTTGCATTTATATATAGAACCGAGTACTTACATAATTATTATGTTCAAATAGAACCCAAATTTTCATAACAATGATGAACCATTTCACAATAAAAAAAAAAATCAATACATTTAAATTTATTGTTATAAAATTATAAATACCTATACCGATCACCTTGGCCCGATGATAAGCGGCAACAGCCTGTAGCCTATAAACGCCAGTATTGTCATTAAACCTGTTTGTCCCAAAATTTCTATATCGTTAATGTAGCCAGTGAAATTACTTTGCTTAAGAGACTTAACAACTAAGGTCTCAATATGAACATACTGGTGATACCTTGTGTAGCTGTCATCTATGAGCTGCGGCTGGCACTTAACATCAGACGGCCCGTATGTTTGTTTATTATCTTCTATCAGTTAAAAAACGTGTGCGGCATTAATATAAAAAGTTTTAATAAAATTGTTAGATATTGAAAATCAAATTTCTTTACCAGGAGTGTACATATATCAGACAAAAGTCGTAGTTAACTAACACATGATGTAAATAAATGTGGCGGCCTGCGCTTGACGATAATATCCGAACTACACCGGGCGGACCGAATGTCTCAAGAGCCTAACGCTTTTTCCTTATGCGACGATTTCTACCAGGCGCAACCGCTAAGCTTCGTTCCAAAAAAAATCTCTTCAATAACTACCATCATGGTCACCCCACGCTTAGGGAGTAATGGCTGCTCTATGATTATATGGACAGACGAGTCATTACTCCTGTGTAAGTGTTGTTGCGAATTGCTAATGTCGTGCTTTCACAGTTTTACACACACAAATTAATCGTTACTTTAACTTCAATTACTGTTTTGGGGCGCTCATCTAATGACTACATTATGTACATGTATATGGTGAACTTCCCTTTACTGTCATTTACGATTCTCTCTTAAATGAAGTCTGGTATGATTCTTAGAAGAGTATCTGGTCGATGCCATAAAAGTAATGTGTTTCTTAAATTCTAGGGCTCCTACTGAAAGTACCTGAAAATTACAAGGTCTTATTGGATGAAAATTCGACCGCGGGCAAGATTCGTACCTGCGTCTTCTGGTTAGGTACACCAGATGCTATGACTACTAAACCACCATAAGTCAATAGGTGTTACTGACGTCACCATAAAGACGTAAATTCAGAATGTGAAGGCAAAATTCGATACGGCGGGTAGGTATCGCGGTGGCTACAGTAATTATAGCGTCTGGTGTACCTAACCAGAAGACGCAGGTTCGAATACTGCCCGCGGTCGAATTTTTCCTTAGCTTAATAACTTTAAAATCTTAGCATGGAAAATGCCAAAAATACATAAAGACAGCTTTTTCTATCAAATCTGTCAGTTCTAATGTCATTGACTGAACATATTGATACAAATACTTATCTTATCTAACTTAATGAAGGCTTGAACGCCTTCAACTACACTAGTAAGCTGTACAACTTTATCAATTTTATCGGTTTAACGATAAATAAATTCCCGCCTCATTAGCCTATTGGTTGTAAGCGCGAAAACTACACTTGAGGTCATGGGTTTAATTCCCAGGTCGAGCAAAGTTTTTTTTTTGTTTTTCTATGAAATTCTCATCAGTTATTCGATGTTTGGATTTTGTGCCTATCGTTAAGGGCAATAAGTTCGCCCCTTTTAACTTGGAAATCAAACATACCGGTGTTTGTGGGTGTACGTTAGTATACGTCTGCCTAACCCTTCGGGGAGTACAGGCGTGATGGTATATTAAAATAAATTACTTAATAACATATTAGGGACTCACTTAACAGTGTGACGTCACCTTTACCTTTATGTGAAGCTTAGTTCCGCGTCGGTCAAGTCGGTTGCTGAGCGTGTTTGGTCCTGGGTTCGATACTCAAGTCCATGCCCGCATGGAACAAAAAATTTAAATAAACCTATCTCTCTATATTTCCTACCTTTGCCATATTGATGTAAATATTATTATTGAAAACATCAGCCGGTTGAGTATTCTCCTAAATTCATAACATACACTCATTCACTCATCAATTCATAACGTTCACGCCTGTAAACCTCGAAGGCTTAGACAGAGGTCTACTAATGTACACCCACAATTCACCGGTATGTTTATATCCCATTTAATTGGGGGTGAACCCGTTACCATTGACCGGCCAAAAATCCAACTCCGAGCTCTACTGAGAATTTCATAGAATAACCTAACAACATTTTCGCGACCTGAGAATCAAACCAATAATATTTTCATATAAGCAGTTATAGTGCGGAAATTTTTCATGGATCGTATGTCGAACTTGTACCGTCTACAAACCGCAGTTACCTACTTGTGCTAAATTAGAAAAAAAATGCAAAGAAAACATTGAACTGTACAAACAACATTAGTAGCTAAAATAAAACAAAATACGCACTAACGCATTAATCGTGATATTACGATCGCGATCAGTCCACGACGCGATATGAAAGGGTTGGGCTACCCCTACGGCACATAATTACACACACACACACACACAGAAACACACAACACAAGGATAAAACAACGCAACTACTTAGCATTTTCAAATTAAATACACTAATCACTTGTATAAACGCAGCGTGTACGAATAGGACGCTGGGATCGATACTTTGTGTGTGTGCGTAGTGATTATAATGAAGGGTAGAGGGTGATATTAAGTGGCTCTATTCGTGTACCCCTTGCCGCTACTTGCTGTGTAGTCATGCTTTCGCCACTTTATACTTTGGTGTTGATAATTTTGTTGAATTTTTAACGCCGTTCCAGACTTTTCTGTCCTTACAATTTACACTTTCATTTTTTTGAAAACGTTGCGCATCACTAGCTATTGTCTTGGGCTACTGGGCTAAGATGCAGAGATGAATCTAATCGGAACCTTATGCTTTAATAATGTATCAAAATTGTACTGCATTTTTGGCAATCATTATGGTCGCCCTAGTGTCTCGAAATTGAATTTATTAGAAAATAGCTAGAAGCTAAAAGACTGTGAGATGTCAGGTATCATTGTCAAACTAGACTTTGTCAAAACAAACTTAACCCTAAGTATGTACACATCTCTGCATGGTCAGAAAAGTGTAGAAAAGGCGAGATCAGGGACACCCGATAAGATACCATGGGATTGCCACGTGGTTTGAGACCTTATGTTGTCTTTATAGAAAAAACAAATAAAGCGATCTGTCTTACCATCAATCAATTATTATTATCTTTACAGAGAACAATTAACATAATTATCATAGATAACGCCTGTATTTCCTGATAGATGAGGCAGAGGTGTATCTACTAATGTACGTACATCCACAATTCACCGGTATGTTTAGGTCCCATGTAATAGGGGTCGACTCTATTGCCATTAACCGGACACAAATCCAAATTCCGATATGCTACTGAGAATATTATAGAAAAATACAATAACCCTGAGTGACCTGGAAATTGAACTCAAAACCTCAAGCTTAGCAGTTGCGCTTACGACAACTAAGTTAATGAGGCAGTTCAGAGAACAATTGAAAAAATATATAATTCCTTAATAAGTATCATAGTTTTATTTGAAAAGACGCAATGTGCAGTAAACACTGTAATTGTATTTGGAACATCCGATTTCATCTCTCGACCAATAACATTGCGTATAATAAAAAGTGCCTATATAAAATTTTCCATGATTCAATGCTTTGCCCTAAAAACCAACCGTAAATCTACGTTGAACATGTGTTCAACATAATCAACATGGATAATTTCGAGCCGCAGAGCCCACTCGAATTTCAAAAAAAGTCCTCTTACCCACCGATCGATTAATTAGCGTTATTACATGTAGAACCATCCATCTGTCGTAATTAGCCGATCCCTTTCCCAGCGCAAAAATAATGACGCACCCCTAAAACACTTTCTTTTTTTTTTTCATCATTTTTTAATCCAATTTGCCGAGGATTATGTACGTAATTATATTTTTCCAATTGCTCCGTTCGTTGGTGGAAATTCGTCCGCTTGATTGCGAAACGAAAAATCTGATGTTGATTAGGCTTTTTAAGCTGCGATTGTGTGGGTGCTAATGCGTGTGTGTCATACGTGGAGACGGAATGTGACGTCACTGTTGAATTTGTAGGCTGTATGAAAAATTAAAGGTACGGTCGATCAAGCAAGTGTTAGTTAAAAAGGTTTGATAAAACCTCCTCCAAAATGAAAAATATCGATGAGGTTGTTAATTGCGTCAATTTCCACTAGGAACGCATTATGTTTCTACGATATCTTGTCCTTAAGTCCACCGGCTATTATTTTTATTATTAATATCTAAGTCTTTCTATTTCAATCGAAGGTAAGACGGATAGCCAATTTTATTCCAGAGTATTGCCTTCTGACCTCTCTTCTCTGAGGTTAGGAAGGAGAGGATCAGAAATTGTTACGCCAAAGACAGTTTTTGGCAATAGCCTTCGAGCAAGTGCTAGTTGCAGCAGTTGTTGCATTTTACAGGGAAAATGTGTACTAATAAATCTTTTTAGAATGCACGTGTGACAAAAATAGGTAATTATTCAATATTTCTAAGAAACTATGACTATATTCGTCATCTCGGCGTCAAGTAGTGTATGACTTAACGCCGCTTACAACCGCAGGGTTGCCGCTTGCAACCGCAGGATTTTAATTCCATTCATCATTATTATTGTTTAAAACAGATTGTGTAACTGCAGTGTTTCTATTTATAACTTACATTGAATTTACACACTTACATTAGGTACATTAAATTGTTAAATTGTATCGTTTTCTACCAAATCAGAGTAGGTAAGTATAAGTACCAATAATTATTTCAACTCACGAAAGTTCTATGCAATCATCTTCCATTAACACATGTGGCAATACTCAATAGGGAATAGTTTTTTTTATATCACTAAGGTGGCAAACAAGCACGGCCCATCTGATGGTAAGCGATTACCTTAGCCTATAGACGCTTGCAACACCAAGGGGAACGCATGCAATATCACTTGCGGGTTGCCGACACTGTAAAACGAAACGTTTCCCAAGTCAGACAGCTCGGATTTGGAAGTGGAATTATTCCCATTATGCCCTGCCTCTCTTGATGCACTCGTCAAAGATATTTGTCATAGTGTAGGTATTTACTAGTTAACTAGTTATTCTAGAGAACTAAATTGCTCTATCCTAAACAAGTACAGTAATTCACTTCATTAAACACTTCTAAGACATGTTTATCTGCAACTTTATAGTGTTAAGCGATACAAATTCTTAATAAGTAGACATTCTCGGGGTATTACCTGGTTTGATGAAGTCGTATTGATTATTTTAGTGGGTAGTATGGTAGCAGGGGGCATCTTAAACGGGTCGCGTTGGCGAGTTAATAGCAAGTTATTGTCATTAACGCCCCGGCAAGGAGCAATGGCTGGCACCTCAGAATTAATGTTGGTTTCCACTGTCCCACGTAAATAACATAATCTAAATTATTGAAACTGTATTCTTTTAATTAAAGTCTTTATATTATTTTTCTGTTTTTTATGTTGTATTAATAGGCAATTGATTCAATTTATTTAGTGTAGCCGTAGAGTAAATAATTATAATAGATACATGTATTAATAGGGAGGTAAGTCTGCTCATGTTGCAGGTGGAATACGTCCAGAGCTTGTCTGGGATAGTGCCAACGCATTGCCAATTTTTCTGCCGCTAGTCGATGATATACCTACTAAACTAACAACAATGTGTACTCAGTGAAATTACTGAGCTTAATGAAACTTAAGAAATGAGGTAGCAAGATTACAAAGCGTTAGGGATACCATTAGTGTTCCTGGTTTCGATCTGTAGTTTGCGGTTGCCGCGTGCCAAAGAGCGGCCCGTGATAAGGTATTATGCCAGAAAAACCAGTGAAACCTATTTGAAATAATTAACTATATAATTAAGTCACGCTGTTAACATTAATTAACATGTTTTTCA
This sequence comes from Acronicta alni, assembly GCA_964056405.1. Classification (NCBI taxonomy): domain Eukaryota; kingdom Metazoa; phylum Arthropoda; class Insecta; order Lepidoptera; family Noctuidae; genus Acronicta; species Acronicta alni. Next base: position 4,158,334 of record OZ043927.1, on the reverse strand, counting down.
TAATACGTTTTTGTCGTCAGATTGGAATATACAATTACGTCACCTTACTACTACTGACCCTTCTCAATAACCTACAAGGTATTCAAAGAACAATTAATTCATCTCTTTTATTAAATCGTACCCGTCACGTCACTATTCTCGTGTGACATTGGAGTCGCGTCTCCGTAGGACCCGCTCTGACGTGGCGATCTCGCCCGCATACTTAGGACCATTAAGCATCCGACTAATGAGAGCCACTGCTCGACACATACACTTAATAAGGTGTGTATGTATTGTTTGACTCTCCGATAGTCGTGTATGGTAAATACTTTGGGTAACAGATTTTAAATTTTAGTGTTGGGATGCTTCGATTTGACGCTGTAATTTTTTTGAACAGTTTTTTTCGGTACCACTGCGTTGTTTACAGATTGCAAAGTGGAGATATGTTCGCTTCTTTCTAATAATGACTTAACTCTGTGACCTCCGAACTTCGTTTATAAAGGAGTAAGCACTCATCGATGAAATACATAATATTGCAGGTTTTCGACACTATCAAACACATTTTTGACAATCGCAGTCACTTAAATGACGTATTTAGGTAGGTACCTAGTACCTAGTTGCAATAATAATTAGTTATATTATAACTGTTGTAAGAACCGCAACTAATAACAATGAAGGTGTAATCTTTAACGTTTACCATTCAACGCTCGCGTGACCCTCACATTTTCATCCAACGTTGATGAACTATGACCATTGCGTTATCATTTCCTAAACGGAACAACTTCTTGCATACAAGTGCAGCAATAGACGTAAATCTATTGAAATGAGTCGAACACAGTGGAAAATGCAATGTGAAGGGAGTTAATAATGTCACTGGTTAGTTGTGATCGCGTTCTTATTTCAAATATCACTCATGACTAACCACAATTTATAACATTGGATAAATTCTCGTTCCATTCTTAAACATCTCTTGTAGCTTTTAATGTTATAATTGTGTTTCTAATTTTAAAAATTTTGTTCTTTTTTTTTCTAATAACATCAGGTGTTAAGTCCAAACTAACCGCATAAAACCTACAGACAAAAAAACAATATATACTTTACACACAGACACTCACTCACACATTTAAACGTCTCCTTGAAATACTGCGTTAGTGTGGTACCCTAATTGCTTTTCTCATTAATAGTCGCGAATACTTCTTACTTGTGTATCGTACAATTAGTTATAATGATGTATAATTAGCTGGTTGTGGGTTTGTGTGTGTGTGTTTGTAATAAATGCTCGCCGGGGAATGTTGCCTACTTACGTTTGTGGGTTCGTCTGTAAGCTTTAATATAGTTATGTAATGTTGCGTAATATCCGGAATTAAGGGATTGTGTGAATTTTTATAAAATATGAATATTCTAATAACCGACAAATATATCTATCTAATTTTGTAAGCAGTAAATAATTGTTAGTCTATCGATTATTAAACTATTCATCATGACGATTGAAATGTTGTTACTGATTAACCGATCTGCAAGGTTAAGCTGCATATGTCACGGTCAGTCTGGGGATGGGTGACCATTATTAACACACATCGAGGCCCCTCCGTGGTCCCCATTGTTATACGAACATCAATGACAATCATTAGTGGTAGACAGAAGCCCAATAGGTAAGCTTGGCTATCCTTGGGATATCGGTATTGCCCAGAAATTGGATTGCCAAGGTCTCATGGCAGTCGCTTCGTGTAAAATACTGATATTCAGCCACATTTGGTTAGACTGAAAGCCAACTATAACTTAGTTTTTGAAAAGGCCAGGAGAATGATGATATGAATAGTTTCTAATACATAAAGGCTACAAATGTAGGTTTTCAAATTAATATTTCCTTAAAAAATTGTGATATACTTGTCACATCACATCTTAAGGCGGGAAAACAGTCATATATCAATTTATAATGTTTACCAACTCACATCTTAAACTCTATCACTCCATTACGAAAATCAACACCACCATTACCGCGAAACAATTCACACAATATACAAGTATTGGCAACAAAGCAAACGTGGTACACGCCATTAATGCTTAAAGGCGCAGAGGCCAGTGCACACCGCGCGCGTCGCGAACAATACGCCCGATAAAATATGCAACGCCTCGGCGCGATCATAATCAAAACGTAATTAGCTGATAATGCATGCGACGCGATCGAACGCAAAACTTAGATACATGCCCTATAGCTTACAATGGAATGCCACGCTAATATTGATTTGGGTTCCAGGGTTGTCAAAAATACGTTGTACAAAATTTTTTAGTGATTTAGAACTTTCCGTTTATCTGTAAATGGATTCGATACCATGTTATAAACAGAAATAGTAAGTTGATTTGGTTTTTTCTTGGTTTTGTTGGAATCATTTTTAGTAACACGGCAAGCCAGGTGAATATTGTAATTCGAACGGAATTTGATAATGTTGACGAATTTTAATGAAACCTACCTTAGGACCAGTACCTACTTTTTTGTAATATTAGTATAGTAATTCAAAAGAAATAGTAAATAAAAAGAATTGAGAAGAATACGTCAGCAGTCAAATTTTTCATGTAAAAAGATAAAAAATAGTTAAATATTAAGACAATATACTACCTCAATAGGTACGTATATTGTCAAAGGCCTCCATTTCTAACGGTTTAAGGCTATTTTGGGCCAATCCTTCCAGAAGAAGTCAAGTTCATTTACGGCCGTTCTCAATATCAAATCCGTCGGTAGATTAGCTTACTAGAGATGGGATTTTGACATTACTTGTATGGACGTTATGTCAAAATCCTATCCATAGTAAGGAAATCTACTGACAGATTCGTTATTGAAACCGGCCATTAGTTAGCTCTGAGACTGATCGTTTGCAACGTATTAAAATTATTTTCAGTCAATTCTACGCCCTCAATTCTTCTACAATATTGTTCAAGTGATGATTTTAAGTTCCTCTTATAAATCCTTCTGGAACGATTGATGGTGACAGGAAGAGTTGAGGGCAAAAGATCTAGAGGCCAGAGCCCAAATCTGATCCAAGATGATCGTAACAAATGGTGGCATTTCATCAATAGACTGAAACAGAGTCACGAACCTCAGCAGTGGGGGAACGACTAAGAAGAAGAAAAAAGAATATAGCCTTCACAATGGATCTATATTATAATCGTTAACCCACATACACTGTTAACATGCCGCTATAAGACACTCTTCTGCGACACGCTTAACATTACACTGATTTATTGATGGATTTCTTAGTAAATCATTAAAATGAATGTATTTACTGGTTTATGGTAATAGTCCTCAACATAATCACTGTAGACCGCATAAAATTGCTGAGAAAATAATAAATAAATTTAGTTATAAAAAATATACTATGAATGCATTATACGGTGTAGTTAAGAGTCAGCCCTAATGCAGGGTTACCTGGAGCGGAGTTTTGAAAAAGGAAATCGACAAACGAGAAAGTGTGTTATGTCCGAATAATCACACTAAGTCAATCTGGTTAATTATGATAGCCTGGTAGAGCTGACCTCACAGTCACAACCCTCTCATACTGAGAGACTAGTAGGTACTCAGCAGTGGGTATATAACAATATTTTATTTATACATTATATACTTCATTGTACACCAAAATACAAAAGATGTGATTAAAATGTTATTATTCTTATTTACAATAGGTGGCCTTATTGTGATCGGCGATATCTTCTAGGTAACCGTTGGGTTCGAATCCCAGGCTATTGGGTATTTCCATGTCATTTTCAGCAGCTGTTCGGAGTTTGTGCCCGGTTATTGGCAATAAGCTCGCCCCCCTATTACATGAGACCTAAACATACCAGCGAGATTGCATTATATTTCTAGAGTGAAACCTCTTTTTTAAAAAGTCCGCAGACAACTTCATCTTTTACAAAAATAATTATTATGGTAACATCATCACTATCATTAAAAAAAAAACAAGTTTAACTTCAAAGAATATGACCAAGACTTGTTATACTTAAAACAATGTGATGGCATCCCTGAATTATGTTTGACACATTTGACAAGTAGATGAGTACCTTTATATATTGTCTTCGCGTCCAATCATGTATAAATTAATTGGGAGTTGCAACTCTGTTGAAAAAAAGTAAAACCGGTTATCAGGGTGATCATTTAAATAGGCTTTTAAATATTCTATGTATAGCTTAGGTAAACGTAATATTCCATCTTGCCTGTAAGTATTCCACAATGGGTTAGTAGATCAGAGCGTCTGATGTATTGAACTAGAAAAAGCAGTTTCCACTTCGAGTCCTGCCCGCAGTCCCTTAGTCCTTCGCTAAAATAACTTTTTATGATCTTAACATTAGTGATGTTGATAATCGATTGTTGACAATTGATCGAAACGTAAAATTATCTTAATTATCTCAAAGGTATACATATCTCACTCAAATAATCAATAATCATGAATTAATGAAGCTAAAGATTTACTTATCTTTGCTTCCTGTCATCTCAATGCTGTCGTGGTGATGTTGATAATCGATTATTGATAATCGATTATCAGCATCAATACTTAACAAGGAAAATGCAAAAAAATACATACAAAAAGATCAGTTATTATGTTTCTCGGCCATAATGTAGGGAGCGTGGAGCAACTTTCACTCAAAGTTAAACAGAAGATTAAATTATAAATAATCTTCCTAGCTTTATGACGTCACGATTTTATGGGCCGTTACACTTACAAAATCTCCCAAAAGGATGCCAAGCGCGAATAATTTCATTAGCAATTAAGAATCAGGCATCATTTTAATCAATCATTAACGTTAATTGCATCATACAAACATCTACGTGTCGAGATTAAAAACGTTTAATTGCAAACAGCTTCCCACATACTAATTATATAACTAATTAGCACACTTCCATAATTAGACATAGGTATAATTGCAGAACGAATTAAAAAAAAAACTTAATAATTTGCAATTTGAATACCATAATCGTGAATTGTTAAATATAATTAATAGTCGAACCAAGGTCGAACATTAAATAAATTACATATTGATTTCGAATTCAGAATGTTGATTATAATTTATTATAAATTACAATGTCTTGTATAATTCCGATAATTATTGATAATTATATTTTCCTTGCGAACGTGCGGTAGGTGTTTGAATACTAATCTGGGTTAAGTTATGATAATCGTTTGAATGTGTACCTGATTGTGTAATAGGTAGATCTAATAATAATCTGTAACTCGTACTGGTTATGTTTGTAATTTGTTTTATTATAATATTAAAAAGCTCATTAGCGTAGTGGTCGTGAGCGCCACTGCTACGCTTAAGATCATGGGTTCGAATTCGGTATTGTTGGGTTTTTCTACAAAATTCTCAATAGCAGCTTGGACTATGGATTCGCGCATGGTTAATGGCATTAAGTTCGCCCCCTATTATATGGCTAAACATACCGGCAAAATGTGGGTGAACATTAGCGCACCGTGGCTAAATAGGTCCTCTGTCCCTACCTAAGCAGAGCTGTAGATACTGATGTGGGTACCGTCCACCGATGTCTTTTCAATCAATGTCAATGTATGTATTTCTGTAGCAAAAACGTTTTTATTTTCAAAACTGTAATGAAACGCTTTAAGTCTACTTTGATCAAGCGTACCGCTGAAATGTGGAATGAGCTTCCTGAGTACCCACATTTTCCTGATAGCTATAATCTGTGTGTCTTTAAATCTCGAATGAATCGGTTTCTTCTAGGCAAGCGCGCTCCATCGTAGATCGCATTGTCGCCTAACATCAGGTGAACTGGCGGCCAAGCGTAGGCATATCAAGATTTAAAAAGAAATTGGCAAGCGTCCTGATGTCGAAAATTCTGCCCAAATTAATGTCATTACATGACAATATTTTTGCAATCATATTGACATTTAATAATCAATTTATGATGTCATCAATCAAATCATAGAGTATTGTGACATTTTAAACAACTTAATCAAATATTGCAACTTCAAGTTAATTAAATAACCAATTTGATAAACACGACTCTAGATAATAATAAAATAATGATATTTAATTATATCATAATTGGAAATTGACGTGTTCTGAGAATCTGAAGATCTTTGATCTTTGGTTCCTTTTATTTTCCTTAATTAATTACGTTTATTTTTTAAAGTTTACAACACTTTTTTTACAACTAGCTGGTACCCAGCTGCTGGCTACACTGTTCGCTTGCGTTGCAAGATTGCGTATTCCTTGTGGAATAATGTAACTTTCAAATGATGAAAGATTTATTTTAATAGTGTTTATGGTTTGCAGTGGTTCCAAATATCTAGTCTATAACCCTCCACATACACACAAACTCACAAAATTGACGCTCTATAAAATATTAATTAAGATTGCAACGTAATAAATACGAATGTATTCGTGGGAATTGAGCCCAGGATTAAACTCAGCAATCCTGCTTGAATAATCAGTTCTATAAGAATTATCTTGTCTCTGTACCTAAAGAGCGGAGCGGAGAGCACGTATATCCGTCAGTCCCGGTTGGCATAAGAACCCATTTATGACAATTGTTAATGGTAGTCAGAAATCCTAAAAGCCTGACAACCATTCTGTCCTCAGGATATATATTCGACGACCTCTGTGGTCTAGCGGTTCGAGTGTCGGACTGCTGATCATGGGGTCGTGGGTTCGATTCCCACAGGACACAAATATTTGTATGGATAAAACATTTGTATTTGTGTTTGTCTGGGTGTTTCTTATGTATTGGAACGAAGTTCCTTATCGCGCGTTGTGAAAGGGGGCTAGACGGAAAAAATTCTTACGAAAAGTTGTCACGACACTTTTTTCGAAATTCAAATATTGTTGACAAGCATTCAAATATTATTGAGTGAATGACAATATTTGAATTTCGCGCGTTGTGAATTGTTGAGTGTATATAGGTTTTTTTATTTTTTATTATTAAATTTTAATGAAAGGAACTTCGTTCCATCCGGGTGTCCCTTGACACCTCTCAAGTTTTTATAAGTATGTATTTACAAAAAAAAGTGTATAAGTATTATATCCATTGTCTAGTACCCATAGTACAAGCTCTGCTTAGTTTGGGACTTGATGGTGTTGTGTAAAATGTCCCAAAAATATTATTATTACTATATTATATCGGTAGATATTACCCAGAAATTGAGTTCCTGAGATCTTATGGCAGTTCTTCTCGTATTAAATACTGATAATCATCCGCATCTGGTTAGACTGCAGCCGACCATATAGATTAAACTAGTATCAATACTTAAATGACACTACTTAATTCACAATTATACCATATCTAGCATTTAAAACTCCGCGTTCACATTCTATAACACCAGCGTGTTTGTGCGTATAATGTTTAACACGCATTTTAATTATGCTTATTAACAATTAAAGGCAATACACGAATCTAGGTCAAGACGGTTAAAAGGAATAAATCAAGCACCCGGTATGATCTCATGAATTACCATGGAGATTTTATGTGAATCTTGTTGCTCAGGAATAAGGTTGATTTTTGTGTGATTAATGGGTCTACTTAGGCTAGGTAAGGAGTTAAGGCCAGTGGTATCATTACGTTTTATATTTGAGATCATTAAATCGCTACATTGTGAGAATATGTGATTGATATAAGTAGGTGTTATTGATATCCTTATGGGTTTTGCCTAGTTAACAGATTAGATACTGTAACTCAAGATGTGAGCTGGATTTTAGATTATAATCAGGTTATGTCTGGCCTGTCTATAAGATTAAAAGTCATCACCTATGTACAGAGGCCGGCACATCAACCTACCACAATCTGTCAGATTTCTTTGATTGATTTTCAACTTTAATACAAAACGATAAGGTTCATATTCGTTTGGAAAATTTTGACAGTTTTGGATAACTTGACCTGCAGCAGCTGCTGGCGTCTGTACCATGGTAAAATCTTTTAAATGATACATAAATAAATGTTGTTACTGATGGTGAGAAAAAAGGTAGCCTATCCTTTTCCCGGATGCAATCTATCATCTTGCTAAATCTGTTCCGCATTTTAAGCGTAAATTGGTGACAGACAAACAGACATAGTTATTTTTTATAGATTATGAATTATTTTTTATATATTTTATGAATCCATTATAAATATGGATTCATACTTGTTTTCAGTGCTCTCTATGCTTTCCTTAACCATCGGATTACGAGGGAACTTTGTAAAAGTTTATGTGCGTGTGCGCGCCTTTAAATGGGAAAGACGTAAGGAAGACCTTTGCCTGTAGTAGAATAACGAGAAATAAGTAAAAAAAAAAAAACATACTTAATCTACTACCAAAATAATGTTCAGGTGATATTTCTAATATTTGGAAATATTTTACCTATGTTAGTTCTGATAAGAAGAATCTAGAACTGTCATGGAACAATTATCAGACGCAATAGAAATAAAAAATTGTTAAGACCCTCTGTAGGATCACGGTTTTATAATTAATAATAAACAGTCCAAAAACTAAAAAAATAATCCATGTACAACCATGTACAGACGCCAGCAGGTCAAGCTATCCAAAACTGTCAAATTTTCCCAATTGAATATGAACCTCATTGTTTTGTATTATGGTTGAAAATTAATCAAAGAAATTTGACAGATTGTGGTAGCTTGATGTGCTGGCCTCTATACCTACCAACTATGTTAACCTTTATACATATACAGATAATCATTTGAACAGAACATTAAAATAAAAATTATTAATGTCTTATTGTAATTAATGTTAAGCGTATTATGGAAACATTTACATCAGGTAAAACCCCCGACGTGTACACAATTAAATTGTATGTACTTAAACGTGACTAATTATAAAATTGTAATTCTTATAACATAAAAAGGCATGTTCGTAATTATGTTCACTTGAAATAAACCTCATACAAAAAGTCCAATATTAATTACTAATAAATAGGTAAGTACTTTACGTTTTTTTTAAAGACAGCTTCCGCACCTGCTTTGTATCGTGGATAATTCTAGAACAAAAAACACGTACACCCAGACTAGAAACAAATATCTACGGAATACTTGTCACAGGTGGGAATCAAATCCACGACACTCGTCGATAGTGGTGAGGTTTTTTCTTATATACTTACCACTAATGTGGCAAACAAGCATACGGCCCACCTGATGGTAAGCAGTTACTGTAGCCTTATAGACGCTTGTAACACTAGGGATATCACTTGCGTGTTGTCGAGGAATAGTTGGGTTGGCAGGATAAGGCTCAAAGTTGCCACCACTGCCAACACAACGTTTCCTCGCAGAGCACTGCCATCCTTGCTCCCCGTAAGGATCACAACACAGAGAGATTACTTATTTATTTATCTAAATAAGGATTGCCAACGTATCCAAGTTAACTGAAGTTTTGTGTGCACTAATAGTCATTCTCAATAAAAAATAAATCATTATTTTTTAATAATAAAGAGATTCGCTTTTGGCATAAGGTCCATGCAAATAATGTCAAACACCTACCTTTTCCAAAAAGGTTGTCTGTAGGAGATCTCTTTTAGAAAAACCTATATGATGAACGTATTTTGTACCTACCTACCTTAGTATTTCCATTGTTTAGTACCCATCGTACAAACTGTTTAGTTTGGGACTAGAAAGTGTTGCGTAAAAATGTCTGAAATATTTATTATTATTTGTATTCATTCTAAATTACAGACTAAGCTTCTAGGTATTATATTATTCTAAGTAACTAAAGGATAAATTATTATTATTTATTACCTAGCTTCCACGACACAGGGAATCCTTGTGTGGATGCTAGTGCCAAAGTCTATCTAGTATTATAAGTTTTTTGGGACAATAAAGTTATTATTTTACCTATTAGTTCTGATAAGAAGAATCTAGAACTGTCATGGAACAATTATCAGACGCAATAGAAATAAAAAATTGTTAAGACCCTCTGTAGGATCACGGTTTCAGAATTAATTAATAAACTTTCCTAATAAACAGTCCAAAAACTAAAAAATAATCCATATTATTATTATTATTTGTATCTCCTTTTTGGATATCTCGGCATATCTCCCGTGAGGAAGACATCCGGTCCTTTGGCAGGTTTGCGCGGGGACACAGGTCCAACGCGTAGAGGCCCCTTGGAGAGCTTTTATCTACATATGGGATGTTATTATTATTATTATTTATAGATGCGTTAAGCAAAATAAAAAAAGCTAATAAGTAACCTAAGATTGACAGCGTCCATCAAGTTAGTAATAATCCCCATTCGCAGAAAAACTAAGTGGCAAAGCTTACTGCTTGGTATTTAAAGACCGCCTTTAAGCTTCCTCGTAATGTGTAAGCATGTTTTTTAAAACATTACTTGTAATATGGACTACACAACATGTTCCTGTTAATCCTTCCAATTGTATTGTATTGTAGCATACCTCATTTATAGTCTAGTTGTCGTAAGTGCGACAGCTACGAGAGGCCCGGTATTCGATTCCCAGGTCGAGCAGTGTTATTAGGATTTTCTGTGAATGTCTCGAGTTTGAATTTGTGTCCAATGCTAATCTCGCCCTATGGCACCTAAACATACTGGTGAACTGTGTTTGTGAATATACACTATATTAGTACCTAAGTAGGTAGACCTCTGGAGTCATTTGAGTAGATCCGGGAAAATACCTCAATACATGTTTCTTTTCCGTTTTTGTGGGAGTTGTGTGGGCGAAGGCAAAATCATGTGAATTTTTATCTTTCAACTTCACTACGTGACGCGTGACGCATGACATTGGATAGACGGCCTATGAGCTTCTAGGTAGTGTCCGAAATTTCATAGAAAATCCCAATAATACTGCTAGACCCTTTAGTTTAGCAGTGGACTACGCTAATGAGGCAGTCGACATTAATTACATCACTAGCTAATAATAAGTACTGTACAAGCCCCGTTCAATAAATTTTCCGTAATAAATCCATAACCGAAGGCCCGGACATGTGCAATTTATGTTATGTTAATACTAGAATACGGCTAACTAGATTGAATAATTTATTAAGAACGACCAAAGGACTATGCTGACGGTTTTCGAGGCGAAATTATTGATAGCGTTGCCGATTCGTATACGTACCTAACCCTTTAATTTCGTATGAGGAATTAAGATGTTGTGTTAATATGAAATGAATACATAATACTTAAAATCCATAGTCTATTCAAATCTATTCTACAAATTAAGCTAATAAAAAAATCATCTCAACTACCTACATGTTGCTGGCGCAAATGGCTCCTTCCCTAATCGATACTAATTTTATAAATGCGAGTGTGTCTGTCTGTATATTTGTTACGCTTTCACGCCTAAACAGATGAACCGATTTTGATGAAATTTGATACAAAGATAAATTAGACATTGGAAAAGGACATAAGCTGTCTTTTGTCTCAAAAAACCCCCTGGAATGGGAGTGAAACTGCAGACAACAAGTAGTAGGTATACTACATACAATAAGTAGGTATTGTTCCACTCTCGTTTGACCATGACGATACCTACTTACTAACTTTTATTTTAGTGTTGGAATTCGTTCAGTTCAGTTCATTCATTGACTGCTCGCCCCCAGGAGAGGTGGTACACGAAAAGTATTTTAATCGTCGCAAAATATTCAACTACTTTAATACCAAACTTATTTCTAGAAATAATGATTGTTAGGTATTCACTATCAGGCCAGACGTTTACCTACTTTGTAATTAGTTCTCTCTCGATATTAATAATGAAATTTTAATCAGTAACCGGTTACACAGAACAACTTTTTAAAAAGGACATAATTTTAATGTTGTCGGTCTTGACGCATTGTAGTGCTTTAAAACAGGTATTAAGTTAGGAAATAATGGTACCGACATGTTTTATTGTTAATACCACTTTGATTAATGTAACACTGTCAACATTTTAATATATTGTCGCGATTATCTGTGCTATACAGCGTTTGGCCAAAACATGATTACAAAAATGGAAAAACAAGTAATTAGTCCACTTTTTAATAAGTACTGTTACCAACATAATATTTATAATCGCAGTCACTTTAGTATAAGGTCAAAATATGTAAATCGCGATTAATTTCTTAAGTTGTTCAAGTTATCGCCACCAATATATTTTACATAAAAATTATATACCATCACTCTTGTATTCCCTTAAGGGGTTAGGAAGAGGTGTACCAATGTACACCTACAATTCAGCTGTATGTTTAGGTCCCTATTCCACAATCCAAACTCCAAGCTGCTACTGAGAATTTCATATAAAAATCACATAACACTGCTCGACCTAGAAATTGAACACAGGATCTCTAGCTCAGCAGTCGCGCTTAGAACCACTAGACTAACGAGGCAGTTGATATTTTCTAAACAATTAATTCTTCTACTTCACTAATTACACTGATATACTCAATAAAAATAAAATCTATTTTACATAATTATACCACCAACATGTGTCGACAGTATGTAAACAAATTATATGACACCGACACGAAATATTATGCTGTGATTATACGGAGCTAAACTATAATCAAAGTTTCAGTAAAAAAAGTAAACAAGTAACTACCTAGTGCTTAACTAACCTACTTTTCATAACAATTCATAATTATAAAGCACACGATAAGTTTTTAATAAACGTTTTGAAAAAAAAAAAAACTTAATTGGTGAAATCGACTAAAATAACATGTTAACAATCAATTTTAACTAACTATTATGTTGAAAACTAATCGGACGGTCATAAAGAACTCGATAAAATTACAAAAGAAATCTATAAAATGATTAAAATTTCTAATCGTGCCAATTAGGTGAATTTATGGTTTCACTTATAACAACCGCGGCGGTGTACGGGTTACAAGTTTATAGGATCACTCGGTGCGAGAGGAAATACTTTTTTTATAAGAACTCCTTTTTACAATGTAACGCCATTGAGCTATTATTCTCGCGTAATCATAGAAAAAGTAGCTGCATCGCTGACAAGACGCTGTGGTTCGGTAAATGCTCAATGAACGGTTAAAAACAATAACAATTGAATCTAATAGCGTGTTAATTTCCACGTGAGAGGTTTCATTTCTGTTTTCTTATGAACTAAGTAGTCGAGTAGTAGAGAGCCAGTGGTACTATCGCAGTTTATGATGTAAAAACAATTATTGATAGAATACTTTTCACTCGAATTATAAGGGTAGAGTAAAGTACGGAATAGAAAATAAAAAAATCGTTTCTAGTTAGTTACCTAAAAAATAGGTCTCTAATAATTCCTAATCAGGCCAGATTTAAGATTAATTACTATTTATTTTTCAAGCTTTCAGCAGCGTTTAAAATTAATTCAAAGTTAGATTCGTAATTCATATTTAGAATAAGCACGTGCGACGCGACGGTGCGCTCATAAGTGCCCCTACACACGTACCCACACAAAGCATCGCACACACCCCAATGCTCATAATTTGCTGACAAGAAAACAAAAAAGGAAAAAACTCGGCACCCGTTCTAATTAGGTCGTCGAGTGAGAACAGGGCGTTCGTCAGCACAATAATAATTAACACTGGCTGTAATGAAGCGTACCATAAAAACTAATTGGAGACCCTACGACCGTTGTGTCGCGAGGGTGAGAGAGAACCAGTTCACTACGATTTTCGATAGGTTCGAATTTTGTTGGCAACAAACAGCTCTAGTCATTCGTGCCATGAAAATTAAATGATAATCAAATCCAACATTACTTTATTATCTACATCATACCTACAAAGTACTTTTAATCAACTTGAATCAAACCAATTAATCAATGCGGTTGACGACGAAGTGATTTTAATTAGAATGTTTAATTTTGCATAGATTATTGAATGCTAATGGTGAAATAGATCAATTATTAAAAATGCAGTAATAAAAGTATAGTTGATATGGAATAAAAGAAACACAATCATTACTAGCAATAACCGTTCCATTTTCAAAAGCACCCTATATTCAAAAACATTAGCGCTTAGTCACGATGAAAAAAAAATAAACATCAAAATGTAATCGATCAAAGCTAATGCAGTAAACATTCAGCCAGCGAGTATTTTAAATCGAAAAGCTGACGCGAACTGCCGTCTATCAGCTAGTTGAAAAGGGAAATCAGTCAATAATGCACTAATTTCCCCTCCTTAATGGCGCAGTCCGGCCCTCTACTCAGACACTATTACGACACAGCAAGTTAGTGTTTAATGTAATAACTTGGTACACACTAGGAACATTTTCATGTAAAGACTTTAAAGTTTTACGACTTTCAAGGCTCGTTGCGGATTCTTATTTGATGTTACTCGTGTAATTATTTTAAGTGATAATTTGCCGTAAAATTGGTAGTTTAATTTTTTTGATGAGAATTTTGTGAAACACTGCAACTTATAATCCTTCACGCGAGCCTATAAAACAACACTTAAATTTTATGAATACTTTATCTCAACCTAAATTAGGAACGGCTTTAACGTTATAATTATAGGAAATTAAACCATACTTCAGAAACTCGTATTAGAAATTTAAAATTGATTATCGTATGATCAGTTGATATGTCTAAAAAATTGATTTGCTAACAAATTATGGCGTTTGGTAATATCAATGAAAATAGATAGTTATAATTGTTCTGTTTTATATCATATACATATTCCGAAGAAATATTATTTTATTAAATTACCTAATATTCTCTGTTCTTATTACTTCGTTGTATCATTCATCAGTACCACACTAATTGGTTTCAAAACATTATAGGTCTTCAAAGTCAAGCCTAACAATTAAGTCATAGCGAAAGACAATTAAATGACCGACAATTGTAGAAGACTTACTTAAGTAGTGATGTGCTAGTCAAATACACATGGCCATTTTCTATTTAGCTTTCTGGAGGACATGTAAATATCACATTATTGAACAAACTGTCAAAATGTCTTACGCCATAATTACAACGTTACGATAAATATACAGTTTAATAGCGGGAATAGGGTAGAAAGTTGAATAGGAAAATTGCTACGTGCCTGTTATGAGTCGAGATTCGTGCTTGTCTTACGCATAAGTAATCAGTATTAGTTGAAGTGTTGTGCAAACAAAGTTATTAAATGATGTGCACCCTTTGCGTTGCAATTGAATAGATAATACAAATTTATCCAGTTACTTTTTAAAATTTTTAAGTATTTATGTTGGATTTGTTCAACATTGCTTTTTGGCGGTTCGTGGAATGTCACATTTACCTATAAAAGTTTTATACGTAAACACATTTTTTTTTTATTGTAGGGTATTTTTTGATAAACTAAAGCAGTAGGTATATCAATTGTGATTTTCGTCTTATATTATTTAAATTAATAATACGGCCATAATACTTAATTATAACTGACTATAAAATTTTAACTTATCACAATATGATCGGTGTATTAGGTGCCTCACACAACACCAACTAATACCTACATAAGTGGAAAGCCCAATTATTTCCCCATTAGACGTTTTACTCGAAAGAAATTGCCTATTTCGAATATTAAAAAATAGGGTTTGGTAACAATATTCGAGTTTTGTGCCAGTTTTATTAAATGCAACAGTTATCTCATTTTTAATTAGCATTCCTTTGATAAAAAGACAACATTAATAGTTAAAAGCTTATTAGCATAACGCTCTTCTAATAATCAGCATTTTTGTAAACATAAACATAACATACCGAATTGACGACACGTTTGGCGCAGCGGCTGAGCGATCGACTTCTACGCCACGGGTTGTGGGTTCGATCCCTACACGGAACAAATATTTTTATGACTTATACGTAGTTGTTCCGGGTTTTGGTGTTTATGTATTTGAAAAATTGTGTTTTTAAAAGCACTCACGATACTAGAAGATATCCTAGCGTGGGGCACCGTTTAAGGTAGGTATAGACTAGATCATTTGCTAGAGCATGACATTGTCATGTAACGTTTTTACGAATGTTACAATAGTGTTAGGCAAATGCTCAGTTTTCTAAAAACATTTCCATGTAATGTAACGGTCGACGCTGTATTCGACGTAATGCTCACGGCAAGTGAACATATAATACATATCTATCTGTTACATTTTCTTTATAAAATATCAATTACTCCCTACTATCACCCGCGCTCGTGCGTTGGCTCATATAAGTGTTACACCAAAACGCTCATTGTTTCTTAAAATCAAGTTGTAACAAAACATCGAGCGTCTTGTTCGAAATGTGGTTCGAATAAATTTAAAAACAACGAATGATCGATGTATTGTTACAAGTAAATGCTCCAATCTATACCCACCTTTTTATATTTAAATAAATAAAAATAATACCATCATGCCTCTATTCCCCGAAGTGTTAGGCAGAGGAATACTGCTGTATATCCACAGTTCTCCTGTTTAGGTCGTATTATTATTATTATTACATATTTGTGTATTGTATATTATGATGCAAAAATAATGGCATGGTAGGTTTGTCTATTAAATCAACATTTTTCAGATAGTAAAGAACTATGAAATAATGTTGATACGTAATACAGAGATGAGAGGCCTTTCTTCCCTTGGAAGAGGCAGAAACTAAAGAACATCACTTGCTTCGATTCTTGCATACTCATTCTGCTTCGTGCATACTAAATCATACAAACATGTTAAAGTAACATGCACCTGAAATTTTTGACAAAATCACCTTTCAAGGTATCCCAAAAACATTCCCTACAAAATTTCTGACTTCGTGTCACTATATGTAGAAATATATAAAAGATATGTAAGCGCCAATTAAAGCCTCAGTTTGCAATTAAAATAATGGGTGTCACACCTATGAGACAATTAGTTCGTGGGAAATAAATTCTATGTTTTGGTCGCAACACGCCGTATTTAATTAGAGCTAATCAAAAAAACTTAATATCCCATAATGGTACTTAATAGCTGTTTTAACGCGGTCTCCTGATACTATGATAATTATAATGTATGCTAATTATACAAGCTTTGTTGTGTCATGCATAGTTTCTTTACTTACTATAATATGTTGAAAATTTTAACACAAACATATTTAAGTAATGACTTTTTTTAGTTTTCGCTAATGATAAAACATAGAACTGAGTGGTAGAATTTTTACAAAACGATACAAATTGGTTTACTATCGAAATATCGAATTGTATCTAATCAGTGTAACTTGATAAATTCTGAATTATACCCTAATTATAAATAGATAACATTCATTTCCGCTTCCCAGTGTTCGAAAGAACATAGCATCGAAATACCCTTATAATAACACAGTCCTACTAGCGTGGGTGTATCATTAGATCCTACCAACACGGCTAGCACTTCAGCTAGTGAAGAAATAAATAAATGTGCTTAAAATTGTGTAGTGGGAGTAATTCCACTCAAATTGGAACTGCCCGACTGGGGAAGTACTTCCTTGCAGAAAATCGAAGTGAAATAACGCTGCTTTGTGTTCCTTAAGGTGAGCAAGGTTGCCAGTGCTCCTTGAGGAAAAGTTGTGTTGGCAATGGGAGGACTTTGACCCTTATTCTGCCAACCCAACTATTCCTCTTTCATTTTACAGGGTTGGCAACGCACAAATGATTCCCCAGGTGTTACAAGCGTCTATAGGCTACGGTAACCGCTTACCGTCAGTAGGGCCATATACTTGTTTGCCACCTTAGTGGTCATCGTCAACCATATACAGTTCCACTGCTGGGCATGGGTCTCCTCTCAAAGAATGAGAGGGATTAGGCAATAGTCCACCACCCTGGCCTAATCCAGGTTGGTAGACTTCACACGCCGTCGAGAAAATTTCTAAGGAATGTAGGTTTTCTCACGATGTGAGAAAACCTACATTCCTTAGAAATGTAGACTACCAAGTCAAAGGTCTCGAGTTCAAATCAAAAGCACGTATCTCTGACTGTTCGTAATCTAGTGCGTATTAATAATAAATTATCACTCACTTATGGGATGAAGGAAAACATCGTGAGGAAACCTGCATGTCTGAGTGATTTGTTTGACAGCGTGTGAAGTCTGTCAACCCTCATTAGTCCAGCGTGGTGGACTGGACTATAGCCTAATCCCTCTCATTCTGAGAGGAGACCTGTGCCCAGCAGTAGGACAGTATATGGGGGGTTGATGATGATGAATTGCACTATACGTCTGGAAGACGTACGTTAGACGTATGTTCGTTCGTACCTACGAAAGTACCTTTCAGGGAGTAGCTACAGGCGTGATGTTACGTCATGATAAAAATGTCCAACTACAAGTAGTACTTTCTACATTTCAAAAAGATACACAGTTCATGAAAATTTTATGGAACAATGTATGAGACAATTAACCTTTCCGTATTAACAAAGCATTTAATAATCACCAATTATTTCTAAATTAGGTGTTCAAAATGTCTTCTGAACTGAAAATAAAAAATAAATTTCTAAAAACACTAGCACTAATTACCTAGTTTATACTGCAATTGACGTGATGAGCAAAGAACAATCGATTAAAGTCGACTAAAAAGAGATGCAGTTAATCATAATTATCGACGTCTCACTCTTTCGCTAAACATCAAAGTTCATTGCACACCCTCTGAACTTAAAAAAAGAGTTTAATTTGCTTACCAACGACTTGCTATATCGTATAACTAGACTGGCAATTACGGCTAATGATAATAGCCTTTATTACGTATGTCCATTAAGTTAGGTTGGTATTGTGAACATTACCGTCTACTTGTGTTCAAAGCCTTGTTTCGTAGTTTTTCTTTATTATTTTTTCGTAAGCGATGGTAAATGAGATGTTTAAGAGCTTGCATGGTATTGAAAGTAATTATCTCTGAACACAATTAACTCACTCCTAGGTCAAGTAAAGTATTATTGAGGTTTTCTATGAAACTCTCAGTAGCAGGTCGAAGTTTGGATTTGTACCGGTTAGATGGCAATAGTTTTGATTCCTTAATAAATGGAACACCGGCGAACTGTATGTGTACTTTGGTACACCTCTGCCTAACCCTTCAGGGAATATAGGCGTGGTGGTATGTTTATGTTACGTTATAATTTAAACGTCATTTTTGTCTGTATCGATTGAATCATTTCAATCGATACAGACAAAATGACGTTTTTAAACTTGAGTGAAGATTTCACAATATTTTCCTGCGTTACTTAAGCGAGTGATAATTAATTTAGGACTACGATGCACATAATTTTCAACTGTCAAAGGTATTCGGATCTAGTTGGTATTGACAAATATTCAGCCGATAAGTAATAATGTGCTCCGGTGCACATTATTGTGTTCCGGTTTGAAGGGTTATCTAACCAGTGCAATTATTCGTCAAATTATTATTACAAACTGAAGTTTTAAAATGACAACGCGGGAGTGATATCACTAGTCATTGTGTGGTATATTAGATACATAATTGTTTGTCATTTTAGTAATATAAAAAAAATTAGAGAACCTTTGAAAGCTAGCAACTCTTTGCATGAGACATTAAAGTCAATAGGCGTACATAGCTGTAGTAACATATGAGCACGGGTGGCAGAGAGGGTTCAACATTCGACGCTATTTACCATACGTGGGCCTACTATTTTCATGGTTTTTTTCCTCTTGTTTTTACGCCATTTTCCGTGGCCCCACCGGGCGACCGGCCCACGGCCCGAGGTCTTCTTTTTTTAAATCAGTAAATTGCATATTTGAAAAACTACTGCACAGTGGGCGGGATGTCGATTGCACAGGTGTACTTAGTGTGTTTCGGCTGTTGACTCTTTACTTCGATGGAAATGTTTCGATTTAATGTAGAATATACTCGATTCGGTAATTGACTCACAGAATTTTTGAAAACGAAAATCTTTAATTAATAAATAATACCTACTATGCTTAACAAAGTAATTCAACTAACAACTAAAATGTATTTTTTTTACCATCACTACAAAAATAAATGCATTAATTTTTTAACGCTCTATAATTTCTTTTGTTTTAACATTACAAAGGCATAATAATTACTAACGTGCATTAATTGCATCGTCAATCAAAATTCTAAATAGAACATAACAATGGTAAATTGAAAATTTTAAATTTAGATGATTATGTCAGGACAATCGAGTGAGTTGAGTCGAGTCGAGTGCCCACGCGCCGCGCCGTGGGGGTTGATTCAATATCGGTGTCCCTATGACGTCACTTAAGTGTCGTGAACCTGAGGGTTACCGATTATTGTGTGAAAAAATAAACATAATAATTTGTGTTTTAAATTCACAATTCAAAAACAATTTTGAGTTATTTTAGCAAACTTTTCAGAAGTTAACTCGTCTTTTCTTTAGTCAAATTATTTACTTATGTAAATAAATCTCTATACTCCTACACGTTACTTATATAGAACTATATTGCAGTTTGTCTTTTGAACCACCGTATTCCTCAGCAACAGCGGTGATTCTTGCATTGCAACTGAATAGTTTGACCTGAAGAGCAATGCCTGGTACAGTCAACAAAAGAAATTGGTATACAGGTAGCGAACGAAATCTGCATCTTTACACAGATTGTGATTTAAATAATTACCCGTCAATGGATTTGAAGTGTAGCAGCTTACAATACCTGTGTTTTGACATAACATATTGCGTGATACTTATCACGAAATTTTTAACAAAACACATGTTTAATTAGCTGCCTGTATAATTAACTCTTTTGTTAACCGTACTTAAAAAATCTTCAAAATATAATATCCCAAAGATTACTTTTAAGATTAAGAGACTCAAAGATGACGTCACAAACGTCATCTTTGGGTCAATTTTCGATCTCAATTCAATCTAACTTGTTCGCGATTGACGTATCGTAGAATACCATTTGACACTTAAGAAAAATATAAGATCGGAATTATATTAAAAATGTTTTAAGTACCAGAATTACCCTTTTGGTGTCGTGTGTATAATCTACAGAAAATAAATTAAAACAAACTTGCATATTATTAGAAGTTCAAGTTACATAATTACCCCAACACTACTGTGAAGCGTTATCCAAAAAATATGGAAATTCTCAAAAACCCCGCCCGAATAATAAAAAAATAATTGAATCCATCAAATAAATTTCACATTACACACACAATTATACCGGATACGCTGATAGCTCCAAATATATCAATCTAGATAACATCGACTAAACTAATCGACTTTGTTATTAACAACACTTAACGAAAACCTCCAAAAGGTACGTATGTACTAGGTAAAAATATTTCAATCGTTCATCACATCCGTAATCCTGTTACAGAGCGATAAATGAAAGGTAATTGAAAGGAAATTACGCAATAAATGGAAGGTTATTATTGAATTTAATGTTAAATTAATCGTGAGCCCCCCTTCTAACCATCTGTCGTGTGTACCCCCCACCGAACAACCGTTTTATATTTTCGAGATGTACTCTCAATGTTACAATGAATTTGATTATTTTGTTATTGAGTGCTTTTATGTATTAATTGAACGGTTTTTGAACGATTTGAAAAGTTTAGCTTCCCTGGAACTTTTGTGGGATTTACCCAACTTTCATTTCGAGTATGATATTAGATACTTACTAAATATAGAAAGCTCTGATTAGCTAGTAGGTACAGACGCCAGCAGGTCAAACTATACAAAACTGTAAAATTTTCCCAACTGAACATGAACCTTATTATAATGTATAAAAGTTGAAAATCTATCAAATAAATTTGACAGATTGGGGTAGCTTGATGTGCTGGCCTCTGTAACTACAGATTCTGTCTCATGAAGACAAAAAATATTTAGCGGCAAATCCTTACCAAGTCTTTATTACTTACTAAGTTAGACATAATAGATCAATACTCTCAAAAAGTTAATTATGTAATTGAAATAACGAAGAAATGTAATGTCTAATTATCTCCATAAGTTAGGAAAAGTAATTTACAGAAACGTCTAAAATGTATTGGGATGAAATGAGCATTCCAATAGTGTACAGACGTCGAGTCGAATCGAGCACAGTGTCCGACACTGGACATCGTGTATTGGGCAGTCCGCGACACCCGAGAACGTGTCTGCATAATACATCGCTCTACGCTGTTGCTGTACGTTGGACTTTAATTATATATCTGCTACAATTTCGCCTTTTTTCGAGTATTTTTCACATTTCATCCCCCCATGCACCCCTGTTCACCCACTGCCGAACGACCGCGGAAAAAATGCTTCACGCGTGTGTGTTACATGACAATGTATCGTTGCAATACAGACGACACAGCTCACGCCAACACAAGAAAACAGGCGCGCCTCAATTAACAAGACAATTAACATCTCCCAAGTAATGAATAGAAAAATTGTCGTAATAAAAAATACACTTTTAATGCAATTAAGCTTGTAGAACATGGGCAGGAGAGGCCGATAAGCCGCGCTCAACTTTTCCTGTAACAGGCTGTTATTTCACGATTTAAAATCGGTTCTCAACCCGTTAATGACGCGAGGTACAAGTGCAGATCGGCGGCTCCGTTCGGCCGCGGACCAATCTATTTAATAACCCCCGTCGGTGACACCCCACCCGGCGGCCATCGCCAATTTTCGTCCCCCTCAACCCCCTCAGGCCCCCTAGCACCCGCCCTGAAAAAAATCCGGAGCGTTTTAAAATTAATGAGTAAAAATCTACACACACACCCGAGCGGACAATGCGACGCGTGTGTGCGCCAACGCCCGATAATGACCCGCGCTTTGCCGCCCAAATGAGGACGCCATACAATCACATGTTTCTTCCGCCGATCAGGGGTCCCGGTTCCTGTTTCCACAATAGTGCACATTTACTACCCCAAAGGCGAATAGAAAACTGACAGCACCAACGGTCGCCCGTTTCAGACGGAATCCGTGATCGCGTAGCCTTTTCCATTAGGACCAACTATCCGAGAAAAAAATGGAGTATAAATTGAAATTTCGCCGGTTCGGGCGCTAATTCAGAACGAAACGGCGCCGCGACGCGAAACGAACGCAGTTAGATAACATTTGTAGAGGCAAGGGGGAACGGGTGTCACCCCTACGCAACGCCGTTTTTATTTTGGCCGGCCCTTGCCCCCTTACCCCCTTCGTTCGTCCAACTTCATCTGAATAATTACTGATTTTTTCCGTGTACCGCTGATTATTCCGAATGTTACTTGTTGATGATAATTTTTTTTTTCAACTTTTTTCATTAGTCAGCGCTCGGTGGAGTTTTGATTGTGCTTTTAAGCTTTTTGTATTCAATTTGTTCTCAATGTTTATGTGTTCCAATATAGAATGTATGAAATAAATTGTATATTGTTTATTCAGTCCAAATTAAAAACGATTGCGATGTGTTTTCCCCAAAAAACCTGGAACATTGTCTTTAAATAAATTTATATGTTATTCTAACATTTTGCTAAGTAGGTACTGTATCACGATTTACTGAAAATCTATAAAATATCAAACTATCATTGAACTAACTATATGGAGGACGACATCTGCTTCAGGTCCTTTAGACGCTCTATAAAGAAACAAAAAAAGAATTGTTTCGATTGCTATTTAAATTTTGAATTAAGTATATTATTTTATAGATCATAATAAAGACTTATTTATTATCCACTTTAAAAGTAATAATACATATCACATATCTATTTTCTTCATATGTATTCTATGTGAAAAATAATTAATAACTAATCGACATTATTTCAATATTTTTAAAATCAACCTACGTAAAACTTGAAATCTCAAGAGTGGAAGTTTCATTACAAATTAGCGATCAAAAACCCCGATCGAGTTAACTGAAAGCGAATTTGCACGAGACACGTGCTGAAAGCTCTAAAGAAATACGTATAAAAAACCTAATCGAAAACTTTAATTATCATGCTTATTCGACAAGTGACAAGTCGGACCGATGCCGATCGCTTTGGCAAGGATTTCGGTGGGACCACCCAACGCCCCGCGGGGCCGCATTTTTTCCACCCACCACCGAAGGGGTTGATTTTTTAAACTGATGACGCGCTTTCATTCCGCGCTGTGCAACTTGCCCGCGCGGCTGTATGTGTTACCGGCCGTTGATAAATAAATTAAAAAAAAAAAAGAAAAAACGTGAACGCTTTGTCGATAGTGTGCGGTGTTTCTTTTTCGCGGACGTTATCTGTGCTCTATTTTTTCGTTCTAATACTTTTATATAGTAAAGAAAAGTTTTTCGCGCGTTCGGATAACCGTATGTGTTTGGAACATTTCGAGCTAAGACCAATCATATTCATCGGTCGTTAGAAGTTTGTCAAAGTTTTCTGAAAGTTTCGAAGTTAGTGTTCCGTCAGTTTTACAGAATACTCCGTAAATTAATTCAAGTTTTGGATTAAATGTTAATATTGTGGAGACAGTGCTAGTGTTATTTTTAGGCCTGGAGAGAATGACATTATCCTTCGTGAGTAATAAAATGTTGTAAAATTTTAATGATTAATATTATTTATTCTTGTAATTAATAATTTTAAAATAACTAATGATTCGTTCTGTATAAAATAACTAATAACAATTCAGTTTGTTAACTAGCACAAAGGAAATAATATAAATGCAGTCTTATATCCGCAAATTAGTAAAAAATATGAGTACCTATAATATTTTAATATAAAATAGTTCTGAGCTACAACCCTAATATTATAAACAGCCCTTTTACATTTTAATTTATACACTAACATTTTTTTTTTTTGTAAAACCATGTCGCAATTTTCTGAACATTTCACTTAGTTAACTTTCTAGCGGTCGAAGGACCCTATAATTAGTTTCGTAACATATTTTTTAATCCGATTCTGTGAATATTTATGTTCCAAGTAACTTGCTCTACCAACCGGGTATAATTATTACAAATTAAAGATTCAAGGCGTTTCCTTACAGTTATATTTTAATAGGAGTTAATAATTAAAAGTCAAGTAGACTGACCTTATTCCTTACTTATAATAATTGCAATATAAATAGTTTATGACTTTACAAGCTGCACAATGAGAGAAGGATAAAAGATGGTTTCCGTAATTAAAATATTAATAGCACTCACTACCAGATATGTATTTTAATGCAATAAAATTGTAATAATGTTCTGTCAAGTACTTATTTTGATTTTATTTTTTGCCGATTTCGGAATAATAATTATAGTTCATAAGTTTCCTTTTACGTTTTTCAATAAAGAAATATTTATCTTTATTGAAACCAAAAAGCAAGAAGCGAATGGCATACTTATAATAAAAAAAAACAAATTTAGTCAATTTATTTATCGGAAATACTTTAATATTACAGAGTTAAGATCGTATGTCCTAGATTTAAATGAATACCTAATAAATTATTTAATTGTATACATAAAAAAAAAACAGAAATAAAGGAACCTAGATATATTATAAGTACCTAATTATACATAACGATAAGATGAATAGTTTTAAACCTATCCTACACAAGAGCGTAAAATCCAATAAATAAAGAAATAAGGAAAAAAAATAAGTACTTAGCCATCAAGGATCGACGACGTTGACATAACAAATTAAAGAATAAGTACTTACCTGTCAAATATTAAAATAATATTTCCCAACTATTTTTTCAATATACAGTTATTTAATACCACAATAAAAAAAAACAAATGATCCACGAATCGGCAAAAAGTCTTTAATACAAATTCACCTCAATTAGACTCAAAAGTTCAAATTTAGAACAAGAATTTAAATCAATGGTTTGATACTTTGAGCATGACAGTGCAGTTATAAACAAAATAATGAACTCAAGGATCGCAGAATCTTATGCGTGGACATAGGTACATTATAATGTTGGTAATGTAACAATTGTCATGTAACAACTCTGCAGTAGGAGATACCTTATTGCAGCTTCACTAGGATATTAAATACCATCATACCAGGGTAGGCAGAGATGTACTTTACGTCGATAGTTCGCCGGTATGTTTTGGTCTCATGTAAAGCACGTCCAAACTCCGAACTACTAATAATTATGTTTAAAACATCCTCAAAAACAACATATAATTACAGTTTAATTGAGAAAAAGCAATATTTATCTATGTTTAAAGCATGCTATCTGTATTAAACAATTTTATTAAGATTATCATGTTTTTTTTTGTTTAACAAAGAGTTCCAAACGTTTTTAAAATACAGGGTGGAAGGGACATGGACGGCTTACCATGACTTCAGTACATGATTCTGGACCCCCCTGCGTTGGAATTTTTCGTCGGCTTTTTCTTAAATTCAGAGGAATCATTTAAAGCTTCTTGTCCACTAAAACCACCCTGGGACATTCACTACCTACCTAATTACATCACGCACATTCCATGGTGGACACCCCAAAAACCCGAACGAAACGCTTTAAATCAAGTTTCATCATGCGTACCGCTAAAATGTGGAATGAGCTTCCTGAGTGGGTCTTCCCTAATAACTATAATCAGTGTGTCTTTAAATCTCGAGTGAATCGATTTTTTCTAGGCAAACACGCTCCACCGTAGTTCGCAGTGTCGCTTAACATCAGGCGAACTATACTTGCGGCACGCTTTGATGGTCGTTACGTTAATGGACGAAAATAAAAAAAAAACAATAAATATACATATTGTATATATTTTTTGTAGTAGTACCTATCGTTAGATCACTATTGACAATAAAGAACAGCAATTTTCTCCTTCAAATGTAATTACTAATTAATACGAAACTTCATGAGTGGAGAAACGTCAAAACGGCCATCATAGCGTGCCGGTAGTGTAGTGGTCAAGCGAAGGCCTATCGTGAATAAAAACAAATCCAAGTAAAATTCTCAAAGATTTAATAATTGTCTTCTTCCCCAGGCGGAGTCGGACCGGGAGAGCGGCGCGAGCTCGCCGGAGGGGGGGGCGACGCGGGCGCAGCTAGCCGAGCCGCGCACCCCCTCGCCGCGCGCGCGCACCCCGCACCAGCAGCCACATCTGAATGGCTCCAGTGAGTTCGTACTACATTCATTTAATTATTTACATTATTTTTATTGTTATTTAGAAAAGGAAAAATACGACCGCGGGCAGGATTCGAACCTGCGTCTTCTGGTTCGGTACACCAGACGCTATGACCACTAAGCCACCGCGATACCTACCCGTCATGTCGAATTTTTCCTTCACATATTGAATTTACGTCTTTATGGTGACGTCAGTCAGTATTATTTTTATTATTAGTATTGTAGGTGTACCTAGTCAATTTTTGATGTTCGAATCCAAGGCACGCACCTCTGACTTTTCGAAATCATGTGCGTATTAATAATTAATTATCACTCGCTTAAACGGTGAAGGAAAATAGCGTGAGGAAACCTGCATACCTTAGAGATTTTTCGACGGTGTCTGAAATCTGCTAACCCGCAAGAGGCCAGCGTGGTGGACTATATCCCTCTCAATCTGTGAGGAGATGTCCGTGCCCAGCAGTGGGACAGTGTATGGGGTGATAATGATGATGAGATGCAGCCAGGTTCAGTACTGGTATTTCTTGCATCGATCACAAACTAAAAATCACTGCCACAATCTGAAAAACCTTATTACTAGTCGATAAGGAACAAACATGGAAACTATGAGAACATATTTTATTTTCCCGATATAACTCTGAAACGGACAAAAGTTAAATTTTATCATAGATCTATTGTTATCTTAGAAAAACTGACGATGTACAAGGAGTTTTATGTATCTTTACGGCTTTCTTGAGTTGCAACAAACGTAACATGGTGTCAATTGCATCCGAATTGTACCTATTGATACATCCAAATATAATTTAAATAAGCTATAACAAGAATATAAAGCAATAGCTGATAGAAAGTTCCAATTTTTTTTTTTTAAATTTGACATAGGTATGTAAATCATTGAAAATACAAATATAAAAGATTGGATTAAATCTGCCATCACCCGAAAACATAAAAAAAAACCTTATCTAAATTGATGTTAAATTAATAACAAAATTGTTAGCACCATTTATAAAAGATTCATGCCATCTTTTAATTGATTACCATACATTGCTAGTTTTTGAACATCGAAATGCTAAGAGGATCAATCTCAATTAAATTTTAAACTGCAATAGCTTCAAGTTACAAAATTCATTGAGTTCTGATAGAGTAAAATGACGTCATCATATTTTATGTCTATAAATTCTATTGTTATATGTTTTGTGATATAAGGAGAGCGTATATTCAATGGTTGAGGCTTG
Source organism: Acronicta alni (assembly GCA_964056405.1). Classification (NCBI taxonomy): domain Eukaryota; kingdom Metazoa; phylum Arthropoda; class Insecta; order Lepidoptera; family Noctuidae; genus Acronicta; species Acronicta alni. Next base: position 4,130,332 of record OZ043927.1, on the reverse strand, counting down.
TGGCTTAATCGAGAGATTTAAAAAAAATAACAGTTGCCAAAAATAAAATCTATTTCTGCCTAGTGGGCGCAAAAGTGGTTGTTGGACGTAAGATGGCTTTGATTCCCAGGTCGCGGAGCTCGGAGTTTTGTGCCCAGTTCGTGGCAATAGGGTCGCCCCTAAAAACACCAGCAAACTGTGGGCAGTTCATTAGTAGATACACCACTGCGTCTTTGGGAATACAGGCGTAGACTTTGACTCGACTTGGGAATCTAATCCAGGGTCTCAAGCGTAGCACTCGTATATACGACTACTAAGCTACTGAGGCAGTTTAAATATCATAAATGATCAAAGAGTGATTGTGGACTCTAGAACATGTAGACCAATTTATGTGTTATTTATTCCCTATAAACAATGTCTTTTCATTGTCCACAGTGGCGTCAATGTTCCAAAACCTGCAAAGCCTCGCGAACATGCAACAGAACATGCCGCCGATGTCGCAACAGCTACAGCAACAAATGTCACAACAAATGTCACAACTTGCCGCCAATCTACAGGGCCTCTCGTCTATGCCCTCCAACCCTGTCATCAATTCGCCGTTGAACTTGAGCGTTAGTGCGCCAGGTAAGAAAAGTGCTACTTATTTCTTCTTCATCATAATAAAGGTTACTTTAAGTCTTTATATCCCTTTACTAAATAATAATTACACTGATCAACCGATCTGCAAGGTTAAGTTAGGTTCTATGGATGGGTGGCCATTCTAAACACATAGAGAGTCTTTGTGCCTCAGAGAGCACGTAAAGCCGTCAATTCCGGTTTTCATACTAACATTTTATGACAGAAGTCAGAAGATCAAAAACTCTGGTAACCAGTCTATTCAGGATTATTGCCTTGAAATTGGGTTGCGGAGGTCTGATGGCAGTTGCTTTCTGTAAAATAATTAGATTTAGCGGCATCGAAGCCGCCAATATAGTTGGGAAAAGGCTCGGAGTATAAAGAAAAAGGAGATGGTTTTTGGGGCGTTTTTCTCCTACAAATGTTGAGTAGATTGTGCAGAAATTAACAATTAATTCAACTACTTACTATCTATGTAGCCAAGCTGCAATTTAAAATTAGAATCGAAATAAAATGTATGGAAATGACCAGCTTTTGACGAATCAAACGTTCTTATAAATGTCAGAAAACAATTAAAAATATTTTCATAAGTCCAAATCTTCTATAGTCGTCGTTTCTAAAGTGATGTAGTTAGTTACTTAGTTTTTGCCACTTTATACTAAGCATTTTCGCATTGTCATCCCATCAAGATAAAACAAACATTCATACAGCAACTAAATTCGTCGACAGGAATTATTTACTGACGCAAACCAGACCGGAATAAAGAAGATACATTTTCTATTTTAACTAACTTTATGCAATTGAAAACGTCAGCTCCATATCCGCAACTTAATTACCATTTTTCAGGGTATTAGCATTTCAAAATTGTGTATCCTCCGACTAGGGGTTCACCCCTAATTAGGATGAATTAGACAGATTGGGATAATCAGAAATACACGGTTCGCGCATTAAAACTCTTAACTTTGAAATCACGTGAGCCGTAATTAGGTGATTACCGAATCCAATCGATTTAATTAATTCAAGATAGCGGCTTCACTGGCCCGCCCATTAAAGCTATGCCGTAATGGACGAAAAAACCTATTTAAATAATGAGTATAATTACATATTTTTTCACGAACGCACGGATATTACGACTGTTGCGGTATCATTAAGAGTTTTATTGTCTTAATAGAGCTAATTATACATTTTTTTCGGTTCTTAATTGATGCGCCGTAGGAAAGAACATTTATAACAAAATGTGAAATGTCATGGTTTAAATGAATACGTTATGTTAATGTCGAGTTTAACGGGCTTGTAAGGCATGCAGATAATATTTTAGATTTTCTTCAGAGCCGTTTTGTTCGCAATGAATTAGTTTTGGTCGGTTGCGTATGGGTTTTGTGTAATTTCCTATCGTTACTTTATCTTCGGTGCGGTGCAGTCGGACGCGGCCGGTTATAATTACAATATAATTTTATTGTTTAATTACTTAAGTAGAAAGTCGCCGGTCGATTCGTGCATTGCACGATAGTTTCATCACTCGCCGCCCACCATGACCAATGTGTTAACATAACAGCGGGTTAGTCATCGATAATCACATGTTTTATTTACCAAGTCTAATTTTTCTAATGTAAGTTTATAAAAACAACATATTTTTATGATTCTTACATGTTTATCGGTTTAGTATGGATTGGCGTAGGTATTATGTTGCTTATAAAACGTCGTGTCAAATTATCAACGCGTTTTTTATTCTAGGGTTATGTAGTAAAAATATACATTAATATTAATATTCCACGATTATAATACGTGACTAAGGCTTGCAAAATTATACGGACATTTGGCAAATATATGTAGACAATACTAAAATAGAAAAACTATTTGGCAACATAATGGCTTTGTCTAGTTTTTACTTACATCACTTAACAAACCAAATACTTAATCTGTGATCAAGTAGTTCTAGTGTTGGACTGCTGATAACGAGGTCGTGGATTAAATTATTGTATGAGTTTCTTATTATATATTAAAGAAAAATTTCAAATATTTCAAATATATTTATTTCATCAACTCAATATTTACAAATACATAGCAAGTGTTGAATTCTCCTTTTAAGCAAGTAATTTGCTTGTAGTAGGAGAATCCGCTCTTCCAGTATACAATTTTATTATACTATATTAAGTTGTGGTAGACTTTAAGTAGGATAGGCATGCAAGTAAAATTTAATAATCTAACTCTACAGATAATAATAACAATAATGCACTTAAAATATACTATTTCGTGACCGAGTAAAGGTTACGTCTAGAAATAGGAGCTTGAGTGTTTGTGATTGTGTATGTGTGCGTGTGTCCGTATGTATGTGTGTAGTATGTATTGCTTGTTTTAATTTACCGGAATGATATTAAAGAAAAAGAAAAATAAGTATTGTATCTATTGTCTAGAACCCATAATAGAAGCCCTACTTATTTTGGAACTGATGATAGTCTGCAATCAACTGCTGCAGAGTTTGTATACATTCGTACACTCACGCCTTTTTCCCATGGTGATAGGCAGAAACTAAAGAACACCATTTGCTCAGATTCTTGCATACTTCTTTCGCTTCGTCCACATTCCATTCATACATCTTGTCATACACACACGTTGCCAGTACTACACACCTAACCTTTTTGAAGAACTCCAATAAGGTCGGTGTGAGTAAAGACTCAAAATACGCCCTAGAAATAGGGAACGCCCTAGCTTTCTAGGGCGTTAGCCTAGCTTAGCTTCCTAGCTCCCAGCTCCACTGACATTCACCATAGAATTCCCTATATTAGTCTTTTCATCTTTCATGCATTCTCTCGACATGCCCAAACCATCTCAGCATATTCTTCTTAATTCTTGTCACTACATCGTCTTAACGCACTATTTCTCAATCTGTCATTCCGAGTTACACCGCACATACTTCGTAAGTTTTACCAAATATTTAGTTAAGCAATAATGTGCAAACTTTTTGTGTTCTGGTTTCACGGGCAATGAGCAGGTGAAATTACTAAGGTATATGAGACATTATTACTGAGGTCTCATTTCTCAAAATGACAACGCGCTACTGATACTAATAGGCTGTGGTTGCAACGGCCTGTATGTCTTCTGTCCCTTGTTTGTATCTCAATAAAATATCTCAATAAAAATGCTAATTCCCTCTCCTTAGTCGTATCATAGAATAATTGAAATTAAAATTATTGTATGTTAGTATTACTAGATTAAGTTGTCTTAGGCTCAGCGCAGACCGAGAGCAGCGCAGCGGAGAGGATTTTTTATGACATTCGAAAATAAACTTTAAATCATAATTATATAAAGGCGAGTATACGCAGCGTGGGTTTACTCGTGTGGCCTCGAGACCGCGCGAGCATATTTTCTCATGATCAAACGTTAATGCACTTTATATCAATAATTTAAATGTTTATATTCGAGTGTCATAAAAAATGCTCGCCTCTGCGCTGCTTTCGGTCTGCGCTGACCCTTAAATTCTTCAAGAAACTAATAAAAATCCTTTGTCCAAAGGTATGGGGTCACCAAACCCCGTGAGTAACAACAACATGCTGCCGCCCGCCATGCCGTCCCCCATGCCGCAGCTTATCCTCGCCTCGGGCCAGCTGGTGCAGGGCATCCAGGGCGCCCAACTGCTCATACCAACCTCACAAGGTAATAACAGTACGTTTTATCTCAATATTATACTGAATAATTCAATTATGTATGTATGTAGCCTGTGTGAAAACTGTGATATTTAATGTATTTTTTCTCTACCTAGGCATAGCAACACAGACCATCCTCACGATACCGGTTAACCACGTGAACTCCAACGACCAGATGGTGAACCTAGCCCTAAATAATGGCCAAGTCGTGTCCACGTCACTCGCCAACCTCCAAGCCATGGCGCAACCGCACCAACTGCTAAACTCCAACCCCCAACAGTCGGCCAACATTCGGCCAAACATGCTGAATCCAACACTATCGAACGCTCTCCTAAATCCAGGGCTGCCAAACTTTTTGTCGAACGGAGCTGCTAATGCTCAGGAGTTGCTTCAAGCGTTGCAGCAGCAACAGCCTCAAGGGAATCACAACCTTCTGCAGACGGTGCAACAGAACAATATGCCTCAGCAGATGCAAGGGAGGCGGTCGTCTTCACCTCGCCCAGACAGACATTATAAGGAGAGAGAAAACTTTGCTGATAGATTCGGCGGGGGTTCTAGAGAAAGAAATGAAAGAGAAAATGCTGGATCTGCTATGAACAGCATCAACAGGTGAGTTTAATTAATCTAGTTGCCATAGTTACGGTTTTCCTCACAAATTTACATTCGGGATGGTCGACTAATTTCTGTCCTGTACCGTTTTACGGAGCACCTATAGATGTTTCACGTATAAGTACGTCATAATGATCTATAGGTTAGAATCTATTTTATTCATAGAGAAAATTAATTACATTGATCAATGCTTCGAAGGACAGTTCAGCGAATTACGAACAATTATCACAAGAATTGATTTTTAAAATCAATTACACGATAATTGTCCAAGTCTAACATTGTTTGATGTAACGCCAACGTGAACGCTCGTTTGCGTCGATGAAAACCCACCCCTATGACGTAGGCAGTTAAGTTGATATGGAGTGCAGATAACGTGATCTAGCGTGGGTGCACTGACAAGTGTTAGTAGTAATTATGTGACAATGAATGTAATTACTGTGTGACGCCAGTGCGGATCTTGTGCGTGTGAGTGAATTACTAATCAACGTTTCGTTGTGTTCGGAGGGGAGTTTTTTCGTCCCTAATTAGTGATGAATTTTCATTATTTTGATGGATACTGTCACCAAATTGGCTGTAAAATTAGGAATGTGTGTTAATTTCTACATTGTACTGCGTTTTGTTGTCCAATAGTTTCTACACATGGGAACTTTATAGACTGTAGACCCCAGTTGTCAAACCTCATTTACCCAGTAATTTAGCTACATTGCCCTTCAAACTGGAATACTATAATGTCAGTTTAGCACATTATTGCTTAGCATTATTTGCCAATATTTGTGGTACCAACTCAGACGAACTAATCCACAGAGTTCTTTCACCTCCCCAGTGTGCGTGTTGCAACAATTTTGGGGGACTTTCGCGGACTGGGAGGCCCATATAGTGTTGTGACTCGATCGATAGTGATAGATTTTGTATCAATAGTTCGGTAATCTCAGATTTACTTAACGCCATACCTACTTAATAATTTTCCTTATTGAGTGTTATTCCCTGTGGCAAATAAATGCACTTTCCTTATGCGTGGAACGTCAAAGGTAATGAAGTGACGAATTGCCATTAAAATAAACCAATTAATAATAAACAGCTAATTAAAGTAATTGTATTTACTTGGAGTTGATATAAAAAGACGGTATAAGGTAAATTCTTAATGTCTGTCATCCAGTCAAATGAGGAATCATAACATTTACAGTATTGCCTGGAAATTTAGATTTTTTATTGGAAACTAAACTAAAACGAACTTCGTAGGTGAAATCAGAAACATTAAATAGGGTTAGAGTGTCACATAGTACCTACTTTTGTCGTGGCTTATCACGTTCCGAAACAATGGCTAGACTTGGTTATCTATAGCTGCACGGAGATAATACGAAGACAAAATTATGTCGCGCCATGCATATTGTATTGGATATAATATCGAGTATCTGAGAGTCACTTTATTGACCTCAAAATGACAAAAACAGGTATAATTATCTTTAAGTACAGATTATAGAAGGTTACTTACTTAAACGAAGTAGGTAGATGCCTGAAACAAAACAAAAACTCACATGATTACACGTTTCTTGGAACATTATTATTTTAATTCCACTGTCATTTAAATTCGATTCGCATTTAATTAGCACGTATGTTAATTAATTTGATGACTAATTCCCCACGTGAGTCCATCACGCGAATATTATCGTTTTTAACACAAAAAGCTGTAAAAACAGATGCTATCATGCAGGGGTAATGTCCTTTATTACATGTAATTGTGCAGCAAGTGCACAAGTAATGATATACTTCGGGAAATACATTTGATATCAAACAATGGTGTATTAAAAGTTTTATTGAAACTAAGGAATAATTTTATTTTATAACAGTCGTTTTTAACAATCGAATGTAATTGTCTAACGGCTGAGGCTCTGGCGTGCAATTGAACACCGGTTGTTCAGTATTGGCATCACTATCTCTTACTAAATAAACTTTAAGAAATCCTAGATCTGTAATATTATTATTTTATTTATTGTCTCCGGTGTCCCAGAGCTGGGCAAAGCGGTTTTTATAGGTATCTATATGTATTTGACCACTATCTCACCCAAAGGAGCACGCATCGTTTATTCGCTGATATTACTGCCATAGAAAACGTTGTTATTTAATTAATATTATGCATTTAATTATGCACTTATCTTTATCTTTAAAAATGAAGAAACATGACATGTGTACGTATAATGCAATTTGTGAACGCATAATTCTACCGATTGCTTCATCGATAGTTTTTATCGACATTAGTCACATCTCTAAGATTCTTGCTAGTGGTCTGTAAATGGCAAATTCAAAAATCCGGAATACCTAGGTACTTAATTACAAATAAACCAAAAATATAATTATTTTCCTAATTAGCTCTTTCTGAACTTAATGCATAATACTTAAAGTATGTAGGTAGGTACTTTAGTTTTTTTAGTATTTCTGTTTGGGTAAGTACACACACACTTATTAAGGAAAACAGGTACTTACACACAAGTTATTATCTGTTTTAATGAGGTATTTAATGTTAATTATATACAGGATGTGATGCAAATGATTGTTACAGTTATAATTACATAAATAATGCTATGTTCACGCATTTTATATACAATTTTCTGGTGTTGGTAGTGCGGAAATGTAATAAAAATAGTTCGCGGTCTATGCGCGACATTAGCCTGCTTAGATTTAATTGTAAATTAGTAGAATCATAATAATATGTCAGTATGAATGTAAATTATAATCTCGCTGTGATTGTGAAATAAATACTTAGATTGTAGATTAAATAAAAACAGAGTGAAAAAGAAAACATACGCAAATGACATACCATCCACCACACTACTACCACAATCTGTCAAATTTCTTTGATTGATTTTCAACTTTAACACAAAACAATAAAGTTCATATTCAATTGGGAAAATTTGACAGTTTTGGATATCTTGACCTGCTGGTGTCTTCACGTCATGGTGACTGTACATCCACTGCTTGCCTGTATTTTTTTAGATTTTTATTTTTTATTTTATTTTTTATTTATTTATTTAATTCAGGCTAAAAGGCCCATATAATATAAAATACTATAATACAATACAATATAACTTAACAATTAAAATACTATACATAAACAATAAACTAAGCACTAATTCACACGAAGAGTCGGCGTCGTGTGTCGCGCGGTGTCCGGTAGCCGGCCTCGGAAACGGAAATTTTTATGACGTGAGAGATTTATTACGTGCATAGGGTCAGAGACCCATGTAATCATCATCATCATCATCATCAGCCTATATTAGTCCACTGCTGGACGTAGGCCTCCCCTAATATGCACCATTTCACCCTGTCCTCGGCTTTTCGTATCCAGCTTCTACCAGCAGCCTTTCGCAAATCATCACTCCATCTTGTCGGAGGGCGTCCTACACTACGTTTTTTCATGTAGTACTACGAGACCCATGTAATGCAATACGCAAATGATAAAAATAATGGTGAACGCTCTCGCTGATCGCGTCACAGTCTGCGCAAGAGCGAGTATGCAGACATCACACATCTTTCTTGAACACCTTTATACAATAATTATGATGATTTCCTTATGATAATTATGTTGGAGTAATTAAAAATATTCTTAAAGTTAAGTGTAACAACGCAAATTAATATTTACAATATTGACCTTTAAAATGATATATTTAAAAATGATATTCCTACTTGATTGATTTTCAAACCAATTAGAAAAGTAACCACCAAATTACCCAAAAACAAATTACCTACGACCGCTGTCGCATAATACGATTAGATTTATTACAAAAGAAACGGGAAAATCAACAGTTAATAAATGTCTTGATTAAAAACAAGTAGAGCATTCTGGTCTGGCCCGGTTGTACACACACATAGGTATAATGTAGACACACACACATAAGTACGTACAGAATACACGGTAAATATATAATTGCTTTTGCATTGCCGCGCGACGAAACAAACGGCTTTAGGTTTTTGTCGGTTAATGATAGATTTTCTTACTGTAGTAGATGTTTTGGATGTTTTGAAAAGCAGTGACATGACCATTGGACTACCAAGTCAAAGATCTCGAGTTCGAACCCAACGCAGCTCTGAATTTTCGAATTCATGTGTGTACATATTAATAATTAATGTTCACTTGCTTTACCGTTGAAAGAAAATATCGTGAGGAAACCTGCATGCATTAGAGAACGGTCTCGACGGTGTGTGACGACTGATAAGCCGCACTAGGCCAGCGTGGTGGACTATAGCCTAATTCCTCTCAATCTGAGAAGAAACCCATGTCCAGCAGTAGAGCAGTACTTGGGTTGATGATGAGATTTGCTGATGGTACGGCAATGTGAGAGATACTCTCTAAAATCTGTATAAATACTACTTTTTTATTGTAATAAGATGACAAAAGCTAAAGCTTAAGGGCCGCGGCAAGCATATGGTAAGCGGCAGTCCCAGCCTATAGACGCCAGCAACACCAGTGATATCATAGCGCGTTATCATCTTGGGACCTCAGTTGTATGCCAGAATTTCACTAGCGACATTACCCTTCAAACCGAAACGCAATAATGTTAGCTTCTAGCTAGCACATTATTGCGTCGGGAATGTTCGCGGTGGCTCGCACAGATGGTTTCCATGCCATCATGCGAAAGAACGCGGCCTCCTTACTACAGCGCCTGCATGGTAGTGACAACAGCATTTTGAAAATGACTGCTGCCAGATTGGATTGCCCTTTCCAGCGACACTGGGTGGGGACAGTCATAAATCTAAAAAATAATTATTATAGGATATAAAATAAATAAATATCTATTAAACACTAACCTTTTAGTTAAACACTATTGTTACTAACTCTAAACAATACTAACAAAACTTATGGACTGAAGTCTGAAAATAAACTATTTATTATTATTATTAGCGGCAAAATATTTGGCATATAAACCTAAGTCGAATATTGCAGAATGGGCAGAGCTTGCCACCTTAAACTTGCTAGTGGGATGGTACTTTGCTAGCTGTAAGGACAGTAATTATGTGGGAACGGGAGCGTAATTACTTTATTTTTTGCATTTATCTTAACCCTGCGTTTGACCTGAGAGAAAGCACAAATATTTGTCAGTGTCAAAACTAAGTCCAAATGCATCAAATCAAGTAAAATTAGGTAGTTTCCATAACGCTAGAAAAACGTGTCTCGAGTTCAGATTAAAAGTGAAAAATAAGCCGCTAGTTTGTAATAATACCTAATGTTGAAAGGGAAAGGCACCTACGACTATGCCTTTTTCGCTCGACTGGGCTCTGACAAAAGATTTAACCCTTTACAGAAATATGTATAAAAGATAGGTACTGACCAACTGAGTATCTTGATAAAAAGCTCCAACACACACTATAAAGGGCTATGAACTGGATTTCTGGAATTTTTCCAATGATCTTGACTTAATAAGTAAGGGTCACACTACCTACACAAACAGATCTAGGTAATATTTGATTAGGTTCTTATGTCTACGCTCTCTCGTCTCCTAACACCATAAGAAAAACTTCTACAAAAGTTTCTCTACAGCCTCGATTTCTAATCGTTCCAGGAACAAAATCAGCTAAACATTTCGAAAGTAAGCTTCAGGCGAACGGAGACATTTCACTAATACGCTATATAATTAGGTGCGGCATTAAGTATGCCGCCTATAATTACCGAAGCGCCCGTGACGCGTCTAATCCGGCAAGTAATGGTGATAAATAGAACTATATGAGGATATCGCGCTGAATATATTAGGATCTAGTCACTGTATACTGTGACTATAAACAAACCTATCTTAGACATACCATCGTAGCTGTATTTGCTAAAGAATTCTGCATAACTTTACTGATGTACACTCCCAATACACTGGTAGGTCCTTTGTAATAAGTGGCGAATCTATTGTTATGAACCGGGTACAGATCCAAACTCAGAACTGCTACTGAGAAGTTCAAAGAAATACTTAACACTGCTAGATCCGCTGAACTGGCCAATGAGGCAAATTATTACGTTTAAAAAAGCTGTATTATGATTCGAACAACATAATTTATATGACTTCAATGTCAAATTAAAACCCGTTCCTTACTATGGAACTGCATCGATTGCAGTAAGTACAGCCGGTTAATAATAATACACTTAATGCTTGATCATAAAAGTATCATTTTAGTACGACGAATTATGTTAACCCGTAACACGCTACATTTCGACATCACTACAATAATTATTATTGTCGTTTCGTATCTATGTCTATTATCCGTTTATACGTAGCGTGTGTCTGTGTGTGTGTAGTCAAAGACATTAAGTTAATGCCACCTCATAATTACTGGTTGGGAGCATTAATTCTCGCATCCATAATTAAGTTTAATACCTCATTTCTGTTGGCCTACAATCTAGATAAATATTGTCTGTCGTTTGACGTCTATTAAAGTTACATTAAAATTGTAAATCATTGTATAGATAGTCGGGTTTGATATGGAGTTTTATAATGTATCTAGTTCTCAAGGCTGCACTATTTTACATTCATATTAAGTAGGTACTTACCGCATTTATCTTTATAAATAAATATGTTTTGATGCAGCATTTGTATAGAATTTGGATTTCAACTAATTTATATGAAAATGGCAGCTTTAAGCACATGTGAATAAGCCAAACGTCCGCGAAATCTGCTTAAAGGGCCGTGAAAATTGTATGAAATCCACACGGCATGGCACTCGAATAAAGAGATGAACCCGGCCAAAAACATTGCACCATGATATTTTTAGTGATAATATTTTATTAAGCTGAAGATAAAAATGCTGGTTTCAATAACTATGCACAGTTTTAAGCAACTATTTAACTAGGCACACAAATTAAATCAAATATTTGTAAATATTTACACAAAATTAAAGATATTTTATTTCCACCATAGATATTTCACAAAACAAACTTTTAGCGATTCATTAAGCCTATGTCACATATCTGCATTGGCACTTACAACAAAAAATATAAGGACTTCAATAATTACGATTGCTAATCTTTTAATACCAGTGGCTGCAAATTTCAAGTAATAATTCACTTCCAAAGCAATAAATAATAATCATAATTATACTCAGCATCTATAGGGTTAATATTATTATTGTACAAATGTCACGGAACTCGTGAAATGTTACAATAAATAAGGATATTATCAATTAACATTCATTTGACGCATTATTACCAACAAAATGAAGTGTTTTTAAGTTTACTAAGCAAAGTGGTTACCCATCTTATGTTGATATACTACATTCTTGATATACTTCGTGGATGACAGAGCAAACTCTGGAGTCTCTGCAATTTAATATAATGAATTTAAAATACCGGAGAGTTAGCCAGTGCTTGATCTACTTACAATATTTTTCATCATGGAACTACGAACAAATCCTTAACCGCGCAAGCACCATTTGTAACGCAAGTTGCGTATATACAGACGCCTGACATCAACCGTCAGGCCATGGCCCGCCAGACAAAAAGACCCGCCTGGTTTGAGAGGTAAACACCTCACCTCTCACGGTGACGCCGACGTGATTCCAGTATCTCCATTATAGTCAAATAATTTGTGCTCAAACTATTTTATCTTCTATAGATCATTTCAAAAAACAGCTTTTAGTCCCTTAATTAAAAAGTTGTAGAAATATCAATAGAAAATGACATTAATTTTATGTAAACAAAATATAATTAAAATATTATAAATTGGCAGGGGCAAGTTGGTATGCTGCTACGTAACAAAGTAAAGAATGAAGGTGTGCCGTATCGTAAAATCAGTTTGTTCAACCAATTGGTTCCTCAATTACATTCACTCATTACATGAGTGTTTTTTGGTATATCAAACCAATCTTTTATAAACAGGTACCGCTTAAGTAGTCAGATTTTGACATTTGATATTTACAATGACAGTGACAACAAGAATAACAAAATGTCATGTTAAATGTTAGGTGAAAGTTTCGTACCTACCTACTTATTAATAATTGAGTTATTATAAGTTTTTTGATATGCTTTTATATAATAATAGGAAATGTATCTATCGATGAACATAAATCCAAAGTTTTAATAAATAAATATTGTGAACTTGTTCGACTCCACTGACTCCTGTGCTCTTTTTCTCGTAGAATTGAGTGCAAACTTTTTATTCGCGTTTTTCTCTTTAAGTTAACACTGCCGATTCACAGCATTAAATATTTATACAACGAATTTATGTTTAAGATCGAATTAGTTTATATAACTTTGGAAACAAACTATAGCCTAATGACTAATAGCAACTGACGACGTAAAAGTCGTTCTCTAAATACCTATTACTCAACTAAAGCTAGCACTTGTTAATTGAGAATCATCGTAATGCCAAAATTAGAAAAATATTACAGGAACTTATTTTTTCCTAATTTTCGAAAATTATTAAACACGGTCTAATTAAGAAATAATTTAGGTAGGTCCTTAGTTAGTTATTATTATATTTTATACCATTACCTAAACATTCTATAATAAATAATTGGCTAGAGGTATAGGGTACCTACAGGTGGGACCAAGTTATATTTTTAGGGAACAAAATATCGCCATCTCTACTCCGAGCTGCTATTGAAAAATTCCGTGATAGACATTTTGTCCGACCCGGGAATTGAAAGTTAGACTTCACACTCAGTAGCCGTACTTGCGACATTTTGTTTTACAGCAGTTTTCCGCTTTATACCTGGAAAACTAGCAGAATCACCAGTCTCTCTTCATTAATATTAAAGAAACGGTGACCCTCTCGAGGGTCGAAATAATTGTTGCGTCTGCTAATTGATGTATGAATTCCAAAGTGCGTCAAACGTGAGCCTGAAGTGCTTGTCTTTAGGTCGATTAATGATTCGTTACATGCAAACATCATTTCACTGCTTCTGTACCATCACGTTCGTCCTTTAAACTTTGACAAACACTAACGAAATGTCAAATTGTGACATCGGCCTTACCTGACAGTTTAGCACGCACTCACATGGAGTTTGAACGATGATTGTCAATGCTTGACCCATGTGTTGTGAGATTGACGACTTGGGTTCTTACTTGAAATAGAATGACATGAAAATGCAAAAACGGGTACTTTGTTGACTTTTATTTAATAAAGTAAGACAACGATCCGCGTCATGTAAAATAGTGATAGATGGTGCTTTTAAAAGACATGTAGAAAGTTAAATAAACGGCAAAAGATCCATAAAAGTAGCCTTATTACGGCATTAAAGCCGAAATATCATTTATTGCAATACCCTAAAAGGACCACTCCAACGCAGAGTTGAAAGTCAACTCATGCATGACGTCACGCATCATCTGATCATAATTCCAAGTAAGCGGATATTTATACAATAATTATCGCCGTAAACATGATCGAATCTTGCTAACTACGCAACATAATTATGTCTGACAATACACACTGACAAGACTGTTTTAATTTTTTTTCACAAAGACGATTTAAGTGTATTAAAAAGCAATTATATTGACCTTAATAAGCATTTCGTATTTTTATAAACGAACCTTTAGGCGGACGTTATTTCACTCAGCCATATTCGTTTTAAAACAATTCCATTTTTAAATAATTATATCGGTTTGGTTCCATTACTAAGCTTAAAACAGCGAAAACCTGGACTTTAATTGCTAAATAATAAAATTATGATAAGTGTGCTAGGGTGTGTATTTTGGTGAAAAAAATGTTGCCTAGGAAGTGCAGCCTTTAAATAAAATTAATGCTATTAATCAGGTACTTACTGGTTTAGTTATTTTTAATGATTGATTTAATGAAAGTTAACAATATATCACCTAACTTTACTAAATATACTTAACTATACTGTTAACTGTTAATCGTTTCTAGTTCAAGTTATTAATTAAGTCCAATTGTAGGTTTGTGATTCACATAATTTCACTGCAATACCAAGAAAATAATTATAATGCCAATATTTTATATAGTCAATGCATCAGTTAATAACACCTACCCTTTAATATAAGGTCACATGTGTATGACAAGAAAATGAGTTCGTAATTAAATTTGCTACCGAACGATTTTTTTTTTTTTAAATAATTATCTCGAAAAGGCGTAGTTTGAATGTCGAAGTACCCAGAGGTACTTCGACAATCAATTCGGTAATTTATCAGAATAAATTTGAAGGAACAATTAATGACTTATTTGTTTGTGTGCGTAACTTATTCACATACATTGTACGTGTAAGCGTGAACTCAAGCTTGTGTATGTGTATGTTATTATCGTTGCACGACATACAAGTGTAGTATTTATTTATCATAGAAAAGGGTGCTAGTTTAATTTACATATAAATTGATTACTAAGAAAAGATAAATAAATTAACGCATTCGCTATAAACTATGAGCAAACTTCAGCAAATAGAACATGATGACATATTACGGTACATTTAATAATTAGGTAGATTTTAATTGAAACATCTGCTCGAATGATAAAGAATTGACAAAGAATAAACAAAGTAGAATAAATAAAATAGAGTTGTGGTGTCAGAATTAGCACTAAGGTGAAAATAACGTACTTAATATCATTGAGATATAACTTGCAATTCTGTCGTGCAACCCAAGACAACCCTAGCTTGCAATAGAAAAAACGTAACAATACATAAGTAGTTTTAGTCACAAATTGTCATACTAATAATAATTTAATTAACTACTACTATATAATTTATTATATATTTTGAGTAGGAAAAAAAAGATGCTATCAAAAAAAGTTTACTTACTTCATCAGCATCACAATATTGAAATTCTAAAATAACATTAAATTTATACTTTTATGCTTAGTACTATAGGTATAGCACAAAAAGTGAAATTACTTTTGCGCTGTATTATAATGACAGTTTCTACCCGTCAACCTTCGGTATACAAAGAATAAATTAAAATAGGAACAAAAAGACTAGGTACTTACATATTAAAAAATATTTTTCCTCATTAATAATAAACTTACGGCAAGTTCTTACACATGTTGACGACAATAGCATTAAAACGAGTCATCGTAACACCGTATCAGCTTCATATGCACAACAAAAGTGCATGTGTGTGAGTGAGGTGCAACGGATGAGGCCCTAATTAGCCAGCAATTACTGCTAATGCAGGCGCACTTAATGAAGCGCGCACCTCATTTGTGCCCGCCGCACTCGTGTGAGACACTCACAAACATTATTGTTACACGATGCACAGTTTTACAGAAAAAAAAAATACGAAAAAAATCTCGCTTTTTGATCCTAGTTGAAGTTTTTATTTCACTAAAGTTCGCCCCTTTTTGCGTATGAAGTTTGATGAATCATGGAGTTTGTATGCGTTTTGATTAACTTATTTGAAGTCAATATACTTTTTTTTAAATAATCGTAGATAATTAATCACGTCTGTTTTCCCCGAAGAATTATGCAGAGGTGTGTTGATTACACCCACAGTTCACCGCCTCACCGGTATGTTTAGGTCCCTTGTAACAGGTCGCTGTTGTCAATTCACAAATCCAAACTCCGGGACTGAGAATTTGCCCTGTAGATAATCACATTTACGACCACTAGACTATAGTAGTATTATAGTATGTATATTATGGCTAAATATAGAATAGAATAGAATATTTTTTATTATACACAATAAATAAATGCAAAGTAGGTACATGAAATGTCAAGTACAGAGGCCAGCACATCAAACTACCACAATCTGTCAAATTTCTTTGATTGATTTTCAACCTTAATACAAAATGATAAGGTTCATATTCAATTGAGAAAATTTGACAGATTTGGATAGCTTGACCTGCTGGCGGCTGGCCAGCAGGTCAAGCTATCCAAAACTGTCGAATTTGTTTGTTTTTCTGTACATGAAATATTAAGCCTGACAACCAGTCTATCCTCAGGATGTCGGTATTATCCAGAAATTGAGTTGCCGAGGTCTGATGGCAGTCGCTTCGTGTAAAATACTGATAATTCAGCCGTATCTGATTAGACTGGAAGTTGTGCCCAAGACAGTTGGGAAAAGGCTAGAAAGATGTTGATTAATTTTACGGGTAAAGTCATCACTTTTACTATATTATTTTGAAGGTAATAGTTGGTAGGGTATTTATGGTTTAAGATTTACTATTTAAGGTTCTAAATCAAGTCAAAGTAACCTACTTGCCCTAAACTACTTATTTTCTCAGTAGTAATTTTGTTACTTATATACCTAATCCTCATTCTCATCAATCCATTTACTCCCCTTTTGTTGGGCACAGGTAGAGACTTAGATTAAGACGACTATTTTCAGTCTATAAACTTTTGGGCGTCTTTTATAACACGTACGTAAAAACATACCAAGTATTATAACAATTAAGTAGATATTGCATTATTTCATTCACACTCAGTTATTACTAAATGATTGTGACTTACTCCACTTAACAGTAAAATCGTAGTTCTACAAATATAGCGAATCATGGCACTGTCGAGAGACAAATCACAGGGCCAAGAAACGCGTTATTATTTCGTTCTTACCAAACCAATTACATAATATACTTACATCTTATGACTCATAAAAGGAAAACGTACGGCATTTAGATGTGTTATCTTGCGCTGATTGAGAAAAATTACCTTCCATTGTGTTCTGACGGCGACACATGTGAGACGTGTCACTGTTCTGTAATAGAGTTCTATTTTCCCTTTTTTAAACTGTATTCTTCGAAGGGTTCAGCAGAAGTATGCTTAGGTCCCATTTAATACGGGACCGACCCAAGACCTCAAGCGTAGTAATCGCGCTTAGGATAACTAGGCCTATGAGGCAGTTACACTATAGTACCCCTTTTTGACATTTTTATTTATACGTATACTCACTTAGACACATTTTGAGAGAAGTAGGGCATAGTGGGAGTAATTCCACTCAAATTGGAGCTGCCTGATTGGAGAAGTACCTCCACCTTGCACAAAATCGAAGTGAAATAACACAGCGGCAGCTGTGCTTGGAGCTGTATTGTGTTCCTAACGGTGAGCAGGGTTGCGAGTACTCCGCGAGGAATCGTTATGTTGGCATTGGGGGGACTTTGACCCATAAACTGCCAGCCCAACTATTCCTCTTTCGTTTTACAGGGTCGGCAACACCGCGCAAGTGATACCCCTGGTGTTGCAAGCGTATTTATGCCACGGTAACTGCTTACCAACAGGTGGGCCGTTTGCTTGTTTGCCATCTTAGTGGAAGACATAATATGGCATTTACGCCTTAAACATACAATGATACATATAATAAGGGTCAGAGACAGTAATCTGTGCGAGCGATTTTACATAAAATATATTTAATGTCGTAAGCATTATGACCTAAAACCAAAACCCTTCGCTTTACAGTTCGCTGGGACCTTCTGTTTCAATATATATAAATAAATCATAACAGTAAATAAAATTACATATTTTAGAAGTGTATAAAGAGCGCCGTATTTCCTTCGTAAGTAGCAGCAACGAAAATAAACTACAACCGTCTTCACAGTATGAACACGACAAGATTTCTTTTAAATTTAAATGTATCTAAGATAAAAATACCAACATCTAATTGACTTTATCCGACATTTGTCTAAGATTACCTTATAACTTACGGAACGGAGCGGGCTCGCTACGTCGAATGCTAAAATCACGAGAACATTTTGCGTGAAAGCATTTCGTCACAGCAAACGACTCGCGACCGGTTTTCTATCTGTTGCGATACATAAATTGTAGCTTTAGTCAATGGATTTGTGAAATATTCAATAGTCAATGAATTAAACTTTAACATTCAATTCTCTGTATGGCAATTTGATGTAAGTTTACACAAAATGTATTGAATGGGAAGGAAAATTACCATTTACTAAGCTTCTTCTTCTGCTCCGTGTCGATGGTATGAATTTTAAATATATTCGCCCATAATTTTGCCACTTCCACAGCTTCATCAGTAGCTGCGTAGAGGCAAGCTAGAAGGAGGGATTAGTAATCTCTTAGAGGGCTAAGACATTACTCAAACCACCTATGATGTGGAAGTGGTAACAAATTCAGTGATGGATTACATTCAAAACAGATTTTTAACGTGAAAATCACTATTTGCGTTCCCAACCAATCATTATATTTACAGAGACGATAAACACATACCTGAGTACATTATAACTTTGTAAGACGATAATGTCAAGTATCCAATACTTCAATTGCCTAATTAACATGGATATACCAAATAATGACGTCATAATCCTAATGTTACACAGGCTCGCGGCATCAAATGGTGAGATAACGATCACTACGTCACACAACGCTAATGCCGGACCAGCCAGCAGCGCCGGTAGCGCCGGATCCGGGCCGATACCGTCGCCTCATGCGCCTGTCAAGATGTCACCGGGATCTGTGAAGTCACCATCGCAAGACGACAGTGATCTACTTGCTGATTCGCCAAGTAAGTTTTAATTTCTACACTCATTACTTTTTAATTGTGTACACCACGTACTACGTCTATTACGACAAACGTCAAAGTTTGAACTCTACAGAATTTCCTATTCACTGACTCGTATAAATTATTCAAAAATGCACTGTATAATTAGAACTTACTCAGAAGATGCATTATTTAACTAGCTTACCATTGTAACTTTACTAAAGCATTTTGACAAACTCTCATTCGCCATTTCAACACAACAAAAGCAGAACTAAGAGCAACTTAAACGCTATTTTCGACACAACTACTAACTCGATTCTACTTATCCATAAAAGTTCTACGTTCTAAGCATAGAGGAGCGATCCATTAGCTCGGCGAAGTCGAACAGTGTCCTAGGAGTTATTTTACCTAATACTATAAAGAGTTGTTGTAGAGACTGTCCATGCAGTGTTTAGAAGTTCCGAGTTTCCGAGTGCGTTCGGTGACAGTCCAGTTAAGTTGATTAGCTGGAAGTAGCCGCCCGTTCATTCGACGTAGGCGAGCGGCCACTCCGCGATCTTATCATGACATTGTAAAGTTAATTTGGTTGCGTTTCAAAAAAGGTTTGTTTAATTTGATTTTTAACTTGAACAAATCTAATTATATGTTCAACGGAGCGCTTAAACATGATTTTCTCAATGATTTTAGTTAGTTTTGTCGTAAATTTAGTACAGTATTGAAAAAGGATTGAGTTTCTGTTCAATAAAAACTATTAGTATCTCAACTAAAACCCTTTTAGTTGTACAAGATTATATCGCTTACTTTATATTCGTACAGCATGTTATCACCTAAAGATATTTAAAGCAATAATGTATTGGAATTAAGTGCAGAACGAGTAGCAGTTTGTCGAGTTTACCTACTTACATATACAAATAGAAGAAATAATTATCTTTAGGTAATTTAAACGTGTATGGAAATATAAAATGAGCTGATAAATATATAGACACTGGGTGGCCCATTTAAAATACAACACAGCAACCTTAATTAATTAGTTGCTATATTTTAAAAAAAGTAGCTAACAGTAAAATCCTATTGATAAAACCATTGGACTACCAAATTAAAGGCCTCGAATTAAAATCCAAGCCTCTTTTTGCAATAATGTGCGTATTAATAATTAATTATCTGAGGAAACCTGCATGCCTTAGAGATTTCGTCGAGGACGTGTCAAGTCTGCCAACCCCCATTAGACCAGCAGGGTGGACTAATAGCTTAATCCCTCTCATTCTGAGAGGTGACCCGTGCCCAGCAGTGGGACGTTATATGGGTTGCTGATGAAGAATATCTAACAATGAAGAAAGCACATCTTATAATCGTTGTTAAGAAAAATAAGCACCTATACATCTCAGAGAGATGCTGCTCTACAGTTATACATGCCATCTCTCTCCCAAACTAAAAATGGTCGCGTGATGTTGCGCTACGGCCTCTGTTGTCATTCCTAAGCTCAACTGTAACTTGTAGGAACAAAAGACATTTTTAAACCAATAACAGCTAGTACAAACTCGCAGTGTACACACAAACTAATTGAAACTAATTCAGCTATCCGGCAAGCAGCCGATGCCAATTTATTTAAGACGAAGTTATTTTTACTGGCCTATTTCATTCTCTTTTAGAACGGAACTTTACGATTTTTATCTGCACCAAGCCTCGTTTGACCTATTCCAAGATAGATTTAAGCTAGACAGACTATTTTGGGACATTTTGCTCTGCTTAGTTGGATTCGCGACCTCTTTCCGTCTTGCTGTAAAGTTAACGTTGATGCATTATCTGTTATAACTACTACTTAATATTATAAATGCGAAAGTAACTCTGTTTGACTGTCTATTACGCTTTAGAGCCTAAACCGCTGAACCGGTTTTTATGAAATTTGATAAAGAGATAAACTAGAAAAAAAGAAAGAAAAATAGTTTATTCGCTACTGTACAGGATACATAAAAAGTAAGTACAGAAGGGGTACATTCACTGAACACTAAATTTTATACTCATTTTATTTTTAACTAGACTTTGGAGAAGAACGTGGGTTACCTTTTCTCTCAAAAAACATTTGGGGATGATTTTAATTTCCAAATTTGTTTTAAATTTAGATGTTTGCTTTTCACATCGTCACCCTTTATTTACCCACTGCTGAGTCTAGGCCCCTCTGTGCTTATGCCACCTTTCTGATCCTCTTCTAATCTTACCCATACGTGAGCAATAAATCGACCCATTTTGCTATCGGACACCCCACACTCCTTCAGCCTGTCATTGGTCACTACGCCTGCAAAAATTAATTTCATATAGCTTTTTTTATAGTTCGGAAAATCCCATGGATCCTCCGTCACCCGGGAAGGTGGCACGGTATGTCAGACACGTACCGACTAAAAAGCGAATTTGCCTCCACTTGCGCCACGACCATGACAGAATTTACTAATAATAAATTTTTGTTTATATACCACTAAGGTGACAAACAAGCATACGGCCCACCTGATGGTAAGCGGTTACTGTAGCCTATAGACGCTTGTAACACAAGTTCACAGTTTGGCTTATAACACAAGGGGTATCACTTGCGCGTTGCCGACCCTGTAAAACGAAAGAGGAATAGTTGGGTTAGCAGTATAAGGGTCAAAGTCCTCCCACTGCCAGCACAACGTTTCCTCGCGGAGCACTGGCAACCTTGGTCACCGTAAGGAACACAACACAGCTCAAAACAGTGTTATTTTACTTCGATTATGCAGGTCCAATTTGAGTGGAATTACTCCCACTATGCCCTATCTCTCTTAAATTAATATTACTTTATATTTGGTGATAAATAAACTCTTCTCGTAAAACATTAGCAAATTACAATTAATAAAAAATAATAACAGTAAACGTCATCCGATGCCCACATACCGCCAGTCGCGACCTACTCAGTTAATTGTTTCATAATGAGTCCATCGATTCCTTGCTATTTCTGAACGATCCATTGCTAATTACAAATTGTTTGTTGTAACAAACTTGTACTTACTTCACGATAACTGAAACTAATTATGTCCGATAATTTGGACTAAAAAAAAATAAACTTAATATCACGCTTATACTCCTCGAAATGTAAGGCAGAGGTGTACTAATGTATACCTACCATTCGCAAGTTTAGGTCTCATGTAAAAGGAGGTGAACCTATTGCCATTACTAAAATCACAGCCTAGCAGTCCACTGCTGGACATAGGCCTCTCCCAATTCGCGCCACAACACTCTGTTCTCCGTCTTTCGCATCAGGTCTGACCCAGCCGCCGTCTTGAGAGCGTCCATCTGGCTGGGGGGCACCCATACTACGTTTGCCGATTCACGGTCTCCACTCAAGGACTCGACTGCTCGAACGGCCATCGGATATTGCCATTAACCGCGCACACATCCAAACCCTAAGCTGCTATAATAATCTCATAGATTAGAACACATTAAAACTTTACTCGATCTGGAAATCGAACCCAGAACCTATAGCGTAGTAGTCACAAATACAACCACTAGACTAATAAAAGCAATGAAATCCTGAAGACGGTAGCAAACAGGGTCTCATCCCCTATATGGAGATCCTTAATTGAGAGGGTGATTTAGGGTGAGGTAGACGTGTTTCTTTTTTGTATTATTATTTTAGTTTATTTTTTTTCTCTCATAATAAGGACGGTGTAAAGATTGTCTGAAAAAAAGAATATTTTATTTTATTTTTTATTATTATGGCAGTAATCTATAGAATAGTTTCTTTAAAATGCTATTTCAGATTTTGTGTCATTCAAATATGTACATATATTTTGTTCTATGCCTAGGCTTTAAAAGAGACTTAAATTCTCTGAGTTTGTTTCGGTGTTTCATCGTCACTCAGAGGTTGTCAGTTAAGAACGCTAGCGCCATCTAGTAACTTATAATCTGAAACGTGGACTTGTTATTTACAGAAATCTATCTCTATAAAATAAAAATCATCAAAATTCATTCAGTGGCTTAGGCATGAAAACGTTACATACAATTTACTTTCGCATTTATAATATTAGTATAAACTACGTCATCATCAACCTATATACTGTCCCACTGCTGGGCACGGGTCTCCTCTCAGAATGATAGGGATTAGGCTATAGTCCACCACGCTACTAAACGCGTAGTATAAACTACGTCATTAAATAGATATAAATATAAACAAATTAACAAAGAATCGTACCGCATTATTACGTAAGTCTCAAGGTATGACACTACATTAGTGAGGCCAACATAAACCCGAACACGCGAAATTAGGCCCTAAACTTTAAGCGTAAGTACCCATTTAAAACAATAGCCTCGCAAATCCATCTGTCGTATTTATAATGTAAGATTTTTGTACCTATACTTACTTAATATTAACTAATTAACTGCCTGCCTACTACGCTACAGGTTCTGGGTTCGACTCCCAGGTCGAGTTAAATGTTATTGATATTCGTAGTCCCAACTACATTGGTACGCATCTTAAATATGAGAATACTTAGATCCGTAATCTATGTAATGACTTTTACATTATAAAAGTCATGCTTACAAAATTGGCCCTATTAAATTGCCAGCTGCTTTTAAATTCCTTTTGTTTTCAATAAATAGTCGCCGGCAACATGTGTCCTCTGTGATTTACGCTCGAAGAACACTAATTATTATCATAAAGTGACATATTTTTTTTTGGACAATTTTACACAGCACCATCTAGTCCCAAACTAAGCAGAGCTTGTACTAGTGGGTACTCGACAATGGATATAATACTTACATACTTTTTTTTTAAATACTTACTTATAATACATAAGAAACACCCAGACAAACACAAACACTTATGTTCATCACATAAATATTTGTGTTCTGTGGGAATCGAATCCATAACCTCGTTCAGCAGTCCGATACGCAAGCCACTAGACCATAACCGTCGTCAAACAACATTAATAAATAAATCGTTTTCAAATCGTATCGTGCCCGTCGCGTTTTAACTAAAAGCACCAGGAGGTTCGTGCTCCGGGCCCCAGTTCTATTGATTACTATTTAATTCGTTGTTAGTGGATACAATTACTAAATTACTCAGTTCCTCTCAACTATGGTTCAGTACGCCGAACCGTCTATATAAATCTATTAAGTAGTTTTAGTAAACATGCGTTTTACTATCGCCACTGTTAACTATTTTTTAATACGGTGACAACTGTACTAATATTATAAATTAATTTGAATGTTTTTGAGGATGTATGGATGTTTGTTACTGTTTTACGCAAAAACTATTGAACGGATTTGGATGAAATTTAGTAAAATCTACGCAGACGAAACAAACTTTATAAAACCTATAAAATAATTATTGATTTAACTTAGGTTGAAGTAAGAATAATAGGTAGGTACTTGATGACTAGACATATTCTATTATATACGAATACCTACTAACCCGTACAAAGGCGGCACAAGGAAAGAGTAGGAAGGACCTGGCATTTGCCCAGCCTTGGGACAGTTATTAATGGTTAAGAAAAAAATCCTTATTAATATTATAAATGCGAAGTTACTCTGTTTGTCTGTACCCTTTCTACACCTAAACCACTGAACAGATTTCCATAACATTTGGCAAAGAGGTAGATTTTCAGCATTTAATTTATTCATCCAGAGGGCAGGCTACATTTTGTCTCAAAATAATAAATCGGTGTCTAGTAAATATTCCTTTTGGGGCCCGAGTAAAAGTGCGCAGCTATTATAATTATATTCGGTTATATACCGTTTAAAAGTTGATGTAAATGTAGAGACAAGAATCGCTGAGATGGTTTGAGAATGGATGAAAGGTGACTAACAAAAAGGATTTATATGGCGAATGACAATGGAAGCGCTGGAAGGACACCTTAGAAAGACCTAAGACCTACCGTATTGATGGAGTTCTTCTAAAAGGTTAGGTGCGTAATACTCCCTGTTGCGGTGAATTTTGCGGATCCCATGGCCATGACTATAAAGCAAGTGAAGGCAAGTGCGGTCTTTAGTCGGTACGAGTGTGATATACTCTGCCAACTCCCCGGGTGGCGGAGGATCCATGAGGATTTTCCGCACTATAAAAAAAAGGTGCGTAATACTCGCAACCAGCGCGTGTGTATGACAAGATGTATGTATGAATATGGACAAGCAAAAGAAGTGTATAGGAATCGTAGCAAGTGGCGTTCTTTAGTTTCTGCCTACCTCTATGGGAAAAAGGCATGAGTATATTATATAATAATATGTATAATAAAACTACTGTCTGTATTCTAGTTCCACTTCAAAGTTTGGTTTCTAAATCATTTTGGAATGATTCACACATGATTTTGAAAGGCAGAAATGCGTGCCTTAAAGTATAACTCGACACCTATGAGGCTAATACGCTAACCTTTTTTCTCCTTTATAAATTGATGCAGGCTTTCGGGAAGTATTTAAAAAAATACCTTATTTAGTTTCGTTTGACGGCACATAGCTATCTTTTAGTTTTTCGAGTTTCTTATATACACAGCGATTGAGTAAACAATAAAAAAATGTTTTTTTAGATTGTAGGTAGTCTGTAGGCGTTTAGTTTTTCAGTAGCTTTCACAGTGTCAAACTTTGGCGTTTAGTTTTTCAATAGCTTTCCCAAGAGTTTAGTGAATTAATAAAGACGCCTGAGTGTCTTTTGGTCAATTTCAGTTAATCTGGTGATCACCAAGGGCATTTCAAAAAAAAGTTCCAGAGACGCTAAACTCCTTGTTCAGATTTACATGATTAACAACACCAGACTTATGTTCTTTTTCATCACGCCTGTATTCCCCAAAGTGTTAGGCAGAGGTGTACGAATGTACATTTCGCCGGTATGTTTAGGCCCCATGTAATAGGGGGTTAGCTTATTGCCATTTACCGGGCACAAACCCAAACTCCGAGCTGTTACGGGGAGTTTCACAGAACACTCCAACAACAATTTGTTCAACCCGAAAATCTAACCAAGAACCGTACCGAATCTACGTAGCAGTTTAAAAAAACACACCAAATTCATTTAGCCATTGAAATAATGTAATCTTTTATTTGGACTAGTACAGAAATTAAGTAAACACCTAAGTAAATTTTATTACAGCAACCCTGTACAAGGCCAAAAAAGCTCTCTGAAAAGCTCTATCTCAGCATAATGCAGTGATAACGATTACCTACTTTTTAATATGATATCAATCTTATAAAACAAATGAACAGTATTCAGTGGATGCGTCGATGGATAAGCCTGAGGGCAGCCGATGACGTCACCAACTACTACTACTTTCAATTTACACTATAATTTATACCGTAATAGACTTTTACTAATGCTCTTTCCGATTAAGTACCATTACAATACAGCTCAGCTGCACATTATTTACATACTCACGCCTTTTTCCCTTAATGGGTAGACAGAAACTACCCTGTACGATTCATTATCTATATTACTTATATATATAGGTATAAGTAATATATTCATAAGTATTATTTATATTCTTAGGCCCAGATGAAATAAAAGAGCTCACCCCTAAGCAAATCCTGCAGTTTATAATAGACGCAGGGTTTAGCGGTGAGCTCTAATAACGAAACGAGTGGCGATCACACTATTGTGATCGCCACTCGTCGGTCTACACCGACTGCGGTCCGTCGCAGTCGGTCAAAAAATATAATTAATAATAACATTAATATAAAGGGATTAATAATATCAATATACGCGATAAAATGCGTAAAACGTAGTTTTATTTCAATGTATAATATTCGCGTAAATGTCAGAAGAGAAAAAAAAAATACAATATATATCCATTGCCTAGTACCCATAGTATAAGTTCTGCTTAGTTTGGGTCTAGATGATTCCATGTAAAATTACCCAAATATAGGTGAACATTCTTAACACTCAATACTCAATTCCTTTATTGCACTCCACAATGTTAGCAGTTCTTATACAGTTTATGGTATCCTGAACCCTGTCGGGCACGCCAACGTATGAGAAAGGAAGAAGGTTTTATATTTAGTTCTATAGTTATTTACTATATTTCCATTCATCATCAACCCATATACTGTCCCACTGCTGGGCACAGGTCTCCTCTCAGAATGAGAGGGATATTTAGGCTATAGTCCATATTTCCATTTATTAACTAAATTATTTTATAATATTATAGATATTATATGTAAACAGCTTATAACTTATATTTAAAATAAGAGTAGTTTTTGTTATATTTATAAGAAACATATTACATTTTAAAATATTTTTATAAAATAAATTAAAAACAAAAATATAAAAAATAGAGGCCCACCGGTATCTGGTATATTACGTTATTACGTTTATTATTATAATTATTATTTTTATTTGTGTTAACTTCCTTATTTTCCCGTACAAAAAGTTTACAGTTTTCCGAGATGAGTGAGTTGACTTGTTCTTGTACTCGTAATTCGCTTTAATATACTCATTAAATAGATTTACGTCATAGGGTCAAAGATTTGTAGTGGAGGAAAATCACAAGGTGATTCCCGAAGTACAAACGGTAAAATACAAGCGGTAAACGGTTAAAAACCAGCTGGGGTCACCTATTCACCTAGCTTAAGAATGTTAGAAGGAAAACCTGAGGTTTTAATTTGGGCTAACGATGGTTCTTTGTGACAAAAGCTAAGTCATGTTCGATAAAATTTTAATTATCGTGACAACACGGTTGGCGTAGTAGTCAAGGGGGTCACTGCGCCGCTATACTGTTGCACCGGGTATTGTGGGTTCTATGCCCACCTAAGACAAATCTTTGTGTAATCCACAGATATTTTTTCGAGTCTGGATGTAGGTACCCATTATTTGTATGTTTGTGACGTCCATCGCTGTTGCTCATTCCTTATTGAGGGCTTGTACCCTAGTTGTTGTACCCTGTTTCTTAAAAAATAACTTAGTATGTGGTTATTGTATCGGGCATTAATGCATGTAACAACATACTTGCAATGAAACAAACATTTCGCCTTTACTGGCGTCACTTTAAGATCCAGAAACCATGGCTTGTAATGTTAAATTTCTCTTCCATTTCATCAAAGCTACTTTGGTAGCTTAGTTGAATAAAGCGTCCAGTGTATTAACCGGAAGGATGCATATTCGGACCCTGCCTGAAATTGACTTTTTTTTTCGAAAAAAATTATATCCTATCCTACTAATCTACTTCTACTATCTAATAAAATAAATAATATTATAAATGTGAAAGTTTGTGAGGATAGATGGATGGATGGATGTTTGTTACTCTTTCATGCTAAAACTACTGAACGGATTTTGATGAAACTTTACAGTATTATTATTTATACATCAGGATAACATATAGGCTATAATTTATTACGCAGTTATAATTAAAAGTAACGCTTTTCCACGCACTTTTGCAGTTCGCCTTTAATAAATAAATATATGATAATATTTTACACTATAGAAAAAGGCGACCTATTTCATCACACAAAACAAAACAGACACCTTTTGCTTACACCGTACAATCTCGTACAATCTTAAGTTCTTAAAACATAAAGGAATCATACCCAAAAATACAGAGACTAATTAATTCATAATTACACATAATTCCTCGTAAATACACTATACTAATGACATTAAAATATACAATACAAAGAGCCTCGACCAAAATAAAGGAAGTTCACGGCATCAAAGAAACCGACTAACGACCGTACCAGCCGGCGTACCGAACTAAATTAATTAATTAACTAATTAAAATCCATTACAAATAATTAACGTCGTCGATAAAATTGAACGCAATCGATAACGTAAGCGAAAACAAAGAGTTGGACCGACTGGGATAGACTCCGCACCGATAAGTGAACTTTAAATTAATTGGCATTAGTAGAATGTGGAAAAGGAGAAAAGGGGCTCGTGGTTACACTGGATTGATGGAGCACCAAGGTACTGTAGATATCGCTACAAGGAGTCAGCATTACCGTATGACTGGTTGGTTTGATTAAGAACAGATTTAAATTTATATAACTTTGCTGTATTTCATTAGATCTGGGAAGGGTCCTTGGTCTACGCACTCGTTAAATATTATCGCTAGGTAGGGTGCTATAGTGTTAATAACACTTATACAAACATTAACATACATTTAGGCCCCATAAGTCTTCAGTTAATTTAATTTTTATTTCTTTAATAGTTTTTAAAATACAATTGGGGCTTACATGCTTAAATCTGAACGTTACAGGACAGGTAGCTATATTTTGTTTCAATAAAGCAGCAGAATGTGCAGGTGATTGGCAAGATTCAGTGATCTTCCAGGGAAAATTAGTAAAAAATGTCTCAAATTCTTGATAGTAATTCTTGTATAATATACAATGTCTTGTGAAAGTTTGATTGATGGATTTGTCAGAATTCCCTTGACTCTAGAAGAATATAGTTCTCTAACAGTTTTAAACCCGGTCACTTCTCTAACAACGGTCCCTATAGTCCTTTAGGGAAGACACAACTGTGGAGCGTTAATTTCTTGGTTTGATTCCCATACCGAACAGTGTTATTTGATATTTCTATGAAATTCTGTTTGAATTTGTACGCGGGCAATAGATTAACCCTGTTACATTGGACCTCAACATACCGGCGGTAGTGGTGAGCGTTGAATGAACGAACTGTTTTTTTAGACTGTTTATCGCCGTGAACGGATAAACTAGTCGAAGGTTCATACATAAACTGGTTGACGACGTCGACCAGTCGACGATGAACGCGAAGAAGAAGATACGTGAACTTGCGTTGACACGTTCGTTCGTGCAGTCAGTTGTCGTTGAGTGAACGTTGAACACATCTAGTCCACGACGTAAACTAGTCGAAAATTAGACTGTTTTTTCAACTAGTTTATAGTCGACGGTAAACAGTCTCGTTGCGTCGACGGGAAAATCGTCGACGACTCACCACTAACCGGCGGACTGAGGGTAGATAGCTTATTAATACCTACACACCTTTGCCTAACCCTTCACGTAATACAGCCTTGATAGTATGCGCATAATGTATGTAATAGAAACTTATCCCACTATCAAAGTCATGAATCCCACCAGTATCAAAAGCCAATAAGTTCATGGAAACTATTTTCGACTAAAATGAATAGAACAGCGATCGTGTGTTATTTATTATTCACGTAAAAAAAAACACGATTCAGATTTTTTTTTCTATATTCATGCCTTCGGTGTATTACCTGTTGATTCAGCTAGAAACGTGCCGTCATTCGCGTGATCTGCATGGCAGGACCCCTTGGGAACAAATGTTGATGTGAAATTAAATAATATTGACTTCATCAGATACTTGATTGTTATATTTTACTAATAGCTATTTAGCTATTTAGGTACTTATTTTATTTAAGAGAGGCAGGGCATAGTGGGAGTAATCCACTCAAATTAGAGCTGCCCGACTAGTGAAGTACCTCCGCCTTGCAGAAAATCGAAGTGAAATAACACTGCTTTAAGCTGTGTTGTGTTCCTTACGGTGAGCAAGGTTACCGGTGCTCCGCGAGGAAACGTTTCGTTGAAAGTGGGGGGACTTTGACATTTATACTACCAACACAACTATTCCTCTTTCATTTGACAGGATCGGCAACACGCATGGTGTTGCAATCATCGGTAGGCTACTTACGCTTACCATCAGGTGAACCATGTGATTGTTTGCCACCTTAGTAGTATTAAAAAAATTGTCTCGTATAAAGCTAACAAAAAGTCAATTGTTCCTTTTATTTATGTCCACTTAACTCGTTAAAGTGTCGAGCTGTGAATACCTGATTTTTAGTACCTAAAAGTTGTTCATAATTTTGACTACTATGACCCTTACATTTTAAAGGTAATTAAAAATAAGGAGGTACAACTTATTTGAGCACTGACACGGGATTTTGGAAAATTCCCTCAAGGAAACGACATCACTGCGAACATAGCTAGTGTTTAACAATCCAACAATACATTTGAAATGAAAATTAGAATCTATTACAGTCAAAATATGGGAATTATTTCGAAACCGTTCGTTATTCATTTGCGATCAACGCTTAAACACTCTCCATTTACGGATAATTGTGGTTTAAATATTAAATCGATTTATAAAATGTAACCGTACGGATCTAAATAATAATAAAAATATGACAAGTAATGAATAAACCAGTTATTAACAAGGAAACCTTAAGAACTACAATGTCACTTAATTTAATTAAGGCTTTCAATTTCGTTACGTAACGTATAAAGAATGACTTTTGTAAACATGACAGGAAACTAATAATAACTTCCATTATATTTATAAATGAAGGGTCCACAGGTAAAAATCATACAAAATTTGGATTCCCCAATACATATTTACTTAATTATCAGCCTACACTTAATATCAGATCTTTTACAAAATGGCTTTTTAATAATAGGACAAGCAAATGAAAAGCCCTCTATGAAATTGAAGAAAACCCTCAAACTTTTACCGAACAACGCTTAAATTCTTGAAGAAACTTGTTCAAAAGTGTTTACAACAGTTACTTTAATAATACGCGTTAATTGTAATTGATAACGTATTCGATTCTACATCGTAATCGTAACGTGAATCGAGACGATTCGGCGCCCGTAATTTCACCCATTACGTGAGCTCACAAATTTATAATTTGCGTGTCTCGATATGGTATTTATACGATTTTATTTCTTATGTCATTGACACAGAGAGTCGGTATTAGAATATTTTATGAATATAATACCTGTATGTATACATGATACACCTAATCACTCGAAATCTTTAATTAAGAATAATGTAGCGTTGAATGTGAAATGTTCGGAATAGCGGCCTGATTCGATTATTAACTGTGACGAATTTTTCATTGTGATGCTATATTGGGTATTATCTCCGCTGAATTTTAGCGCTTAAAACTAAGCTGATTTCTTTTATGGCTTTAAATAATACGTACGTCTGGTTAGCTTCGATTAACCTTTTAATATTTAAAAACTTTGTTAAATACTCTAGAACAATCTGCAACAATTCGTTGAGTAAACCACTAGAAAATTTGGACACTTCAAACAGTCCTAATTTAGTGTTCTTTCCAATTTGCATATAGTTGGCATGAGACCTCCGCATTAACAATCTAAGCAAACGCAAATCTGATATTAACCGATCATTTTCGGTAGGAAACGATTACCCAACGGTACTTCGATAAGCAAAATTTTGTAAGTAATAAAATAAGCTGATGAATAAATCAAAACATCGAATAATGTTGAACAACATTAGGTTGGGTGTACCTCCAGTCATAATCTTTCGAATCTAGCTTTAAATTGAGGTCGAATTAATTTAAATGGTGATACAGATCTGGGTGTACAAATATTATTAATGATTCATCGATAATTATGTTCTAGCTGTTCGGCACAATTTTTCACTCTCAACTGAATGTGATAAAAAATCTAGTTGCCTAAGACTCTTCTTCTACATCAGGATGCTAAATGTCTGCCTACCAAATATTATTAAAATTTATTGTGCCGTTTATGTGTGAAAATGTGTGAAATAGATAGGTACTTGCATTTATATAATTAGTATGGGTTCTGTGTAATTAAAAGTAGTTTGCAAACACAAAAGCAACCAGACTGAATATGTTTTTGATAACTTTAAAAAATATAGGTATCTAGAATAATATAATATTATTCTAAGTCAATATGTGTATCAAGCTTTTATTTCATGTGAGATACTTTACTGCCTTTAACATAAATAAATAAAAAGCGAAAAAAAAATCGTTTATCTATCTCAAACTATAAAAAAGCCTAGCCAATAATTATGATATCGAAATTATGGTTTTGAAATTTGAAAGATTAGCAATAATAAAACCTTTTCATCGTGAAGTCACAAACATTAACGCTCTGCTGGCTTACTTACAGGCAAAGTACCTACCTAAAGGTATACCTGTAGGTGTCACTCTTAGTTAACCCTCGAATCGTCCTCTGAGTAACCACGCTAACCAAAAACCACTTGTCGATTGTCAAGCCTCCAGTGACGAACAACAGTCATTCATTAAGAGACATTTAAGAATAGCCTTAGACCGTTATTAATTCTGCAGCAGTGTTTTAATATAATATTTGTATTAAATTAACTAGAAAACTATTGTCATGAATCACCATCATCACCCCTTTTACTGTCCCATATACTGTCCCACTGCTGGGTATGTCCTCTCAGATTGAGAGGGAGTATACTGAAGTCCACCACGCTGGCCTAGTGCGGGTTGGTAGACATCATGCACCGTCGAGGAAAACTTTAAGGCATGCAGGTTTCTTCACGATGTTTTCCTTCACCGTTTAAGCATACATGGATTTGAAAAGGTCAGAGGTGCGTTGGATTACAACTTGACCTTTGACTTGGTAGTCCAATGGTCATATTACTAGGCTATCACTGATACAAGAATCACCTCAAGTTATTATCAAGAATACATACACAGTCAACATTATTTAAAATCAACTAAAACTAGCGCTGGTGGGCGTAAGGATTTGGGTTGGATTCCTAGGTTATTGCGTTATTCCATTAGGAAATTGTCAGTTGCAAGTGTTGACAATAGGCTTGCCTTTACCAATATAGGATTAAAAACAAAAAACGTACTGCTGAACTGTGGGAGTACAAGCGCTATTTCCGATCCGGTATGACATAGCAAGCTTCAAGAAGCGAGACAATTTGTTTTTTAAAGGCATGCAACGCATTGCAACCTCCTCGGTGTTGTGAGTGTCAATGGGCGGCGGTGATCACTTATCATCAGGTGATCCGCTTACTGGCGTGCCTCTCTCTTCTATAAAAAAGAACCATTTTAGGGAATATAGTCGATGTGTACTAAAACTTTCCTTGTCACTAAATCTCTAAACTTGCTAAACGTGATAAACTCACTATGAATATGGTGCTTACCTGTACTTAGTACAGAATATTATACATAATACACTCATAACTCACCGTTTGGTATAGCCAACTGTTTTCCTAAATGGTTGCTCACACTACACTACATTAAAATAGCAGTACCTATCATATAACAATCCATGTTCATTGCACGATCAAAAGGAAAACACTGCTTACACGATTTATAATTTATAGTCTCAAAATATCCACGCAATAATCATCAAACCTATTGTTAATCATCAAACCAATAACATATAAATAACAATTTATATGTTATTGTAGAATATATTAATGTCACAGCACTATAATGGTTTATCCACTCACAATCACAACTAAATACTGATTTCTCAACATACAGGATAACCTAATGTGGGTAGTTAGCTGTCACAAGTAGTCACCGATTTTTATCGATATGTTTTTTGATTACTACCCTACTTAAATTTTGACTAAATGATAACTCGGTTGACGCATTGGTAGGACATCGGATAAATCATTCGATTCGCACCACAGATTAATTATAAAGAATGTCCACAATTATGTAGCTAATGTTTGTATAGCCTATAGTCTCGTTCCAGGTTTGACTGCTTGTTAGTGTATTTAATCAAGTTTTTGTAACAGTGCAACTAATTTGATACAATTATTTATAAAATAATAATTTTGAAAATGAATTTATTGAACTTTAACGCACCAACGGAGAAACTGGTGGAAATCATAGTGTTAGGCAACGTTTAAAGAAAATTACAAATCTGTCATAAGGTTTTTTGACTCTTCAAGAGCTAACAGGCGTGAAATTCGTAAGTAAGCACTGGGTCACAAGATAATAACAGCTAATTACCGTGTCGTGTGACGAAGAATAAAGCACATTACATTTAGGCAAAGGCCACTGTCGCCATTAAACCAACAGTAGGTAATAACGACCCTACATAAAAGCCACCAGCCTATTACTGGAATAGAAAGCAGCAAGTAAAACACTTAATCGCTATAACAAATTTGTTAAAAGAAAAAGCAGAAACACATACACGTAACTGAGGTCATACAGACGAACGCACAGACACGCAAACTTTAATAGTTTCTAATTAATTTATTACATGTATTAAACAATTAAGCGTGCGGTATCTTGATGTATTGTTATCGAATTCAGGACGCCATAGTTACGGGCGACTCTTTTCCCAATTGACTTATCTTTGTAAGCTAATTAATGGGTGCGCTCATCACGCGATGTGCTCTAATTGGACGTCGAAAACAGACGTCATTTCGTTATTACTTTTCCATTTTATAAAAAGGATACGGGAGATTACCGTGGGAGAGCCATGCTTCGGCACGAATGGGCCGGCTCGACCGGACTTGATACCACGGCCTCACAGAAAACCGGCGTGAAATAACGTTTTCGTTGTGTTTCGTCGAGTGAGTGAGGATACCGGAGGCCCAAACCCCTTAAAAGGGCGGCAACGTACCTGAAACTCCTCTGGTGTTGCGGGTGTCCATGGGCGGCGGTAATCGCTTACCATCAGGTGATCCGTCTGCTCGTTTGCCCACCCTATCACATAAAAAAAAAAAAAAAAAAAAAGATGGGTGATAAGCTGTCAATTGGCGATTGATATCGTTGTGGTACTTCGTGCAATCTTCAATTATAAGCCCTACCTGTAAGCTAGCTAATGCAAAAACGTCGCCTACGGAGATAGGCCCGATTTATTTGCTTATCTAGACGTAGCTAAAGAACAGGTAGGTACGCTACTCGTACAATTGTATAAAATCATCTGGTTCAAACATTGCTTATAACGCAAGCGTAAGATAAGTTAGATTCTTACTGGTTTAAGCAGTTAAGTATATTATAGTATATAGGTATTTAGGTGGAGGTTGTTGGTTAGTTTTCACACAATTCTTAGTGTCATGCAGATGCACATTCTGATGCAGTTATATTTCTGCAGCACTACTATGTCAACTTATTTAGGTATGAAGAGGTACTCAAAGGAAAACAATCACAACATCGGATATGAATTAATATTACATTAACTAGCTCCCCTAAAAATCACCCCATAAACTTATTACGTGCGGTAATAAGATTCGGGGAACAACACTATGCTCACGTACATAACAAAACGAAATTAGGAATCGCCTGAGTTACGAACACCGGTAAATGGTGAAACGATTGCCAATTTACCAACCCTACCCTGTCTTAATTGACGCAGACTACTCCTTAAACTAACGGGGGTAGATAGCGAAAGTAATTTGTCATCGGTTAGCTAAGCATGGTGGGGGGGAGGGCGCACTCGCGGGCCAACCTCCGCGGAGGTAGCACGTCTCCACACTAATGACATCCCGCATAATTAGGAACCGCCACCATCTACTAATTACATAAATTGCCCACTAAACTTAGCTATAATTTTGCTTCGCGTTTAAACGGGGTAACTGCTTGAGAGTTGGTACGGACTGGTTAAATTATTACAATGTGATATACACACGGATTTAATATATGTATGTATGTGCAATTTAGTTTTGTTCGATATCGAACTGGTTACAAGCATGTAACTGTTACGCTTAGCATTCTAGATTCTAACATGTATTATGCGGTAGCGACAATAGATAACTCTGCCTGTAACATTTGAAGTAGTCTACGCTACTATATACTGGGTAGCCAGAATTCTCGCAATGATTACACTCGATTGATTCTGATTCCCTTGCGGGGGTTGCGCGGTAGACACTTAATAAGTAGATCTCTGCTGTGACCCTCCACAAAGGAAAACGTGCTGTAACCAGTGTTCTCAGAGAACAGTTTAATGCTCAGGTCATCATCATCCCCGAGACTTTTCCCAACTGTATGGGGGTCGGCTTCCAGTCTAACCAGATGCGAATGAATATCAGTATTTCACACGAAGCGACTGCTATCACAACTCCATAACCCAATTTCAGGGTAATACCGATATCCCGAGGACAGACTGGTTGTCAAACTTTTGGGCTAACTAAACTACTGTTATCCTTGTCAACGAGGCACGGAGGGAGTTTAAGAATGGACAGCCATCTAAAGACTGATCGTTGCTAGCACAGCTTAACCTTGCAGATCATCAGACATAGCTACAAACCCTCAGTTTAATGCTTCACTATCACTATCACATCATCACTACATAGTATAAAACAAAGTCGCTTCTTCTGTCCCTATATCCCTATGTATGCTTAAATCTTTAAAACTACGCAACGGATTTTGATGCAGTTTTTTTTAATAGATACAGTGATTGTAGAGGAAGGTTTATAATACATGTATTTTGTTAGTACATTGTACCCGTGCGAAGCGGGGGCGGGTCGCTAGTAGAAAATATCAAGCAATTCCAAATTAAATTTGACAAGGGTTTTATATTAACAGGTTGTTATTTTGGTGACTACTATCAATTATTAACTTCCCTCAAGTATCGTGCTAAGCCCAATAACAATTGATTTAATATAGTGTCTATAGTTTTACTTCAAGAGCTATTGTAAGGATTCTTTACTTTACCTTTTAAGCTAAAGGATTTTGACCTGAGTCGATTATATAATTAGCTACACTCATTCTGCCACATTTAGTAGTGATAGAGATTAGTATGACCTACCAAGTCTAAGGTCTCGAGTTAGTTTCCTCTACCTCTGAATTTTCGAAATTATCACTTGCTTAAACGGTAAAGGAAAACATCGTGACGAAACCTGCACACCTTAGAGATTTTTCTCGACGGTGGTGTGTGAAGTCTGCCAACCCGCACTAGGCTTGCGCGATGAACTATATATAGCCTAATCAAACTGACAGGAAACCCGTACTCAGGAATTGGACAGTATATGGGTTGATGAAGATTCTATTACAGTTAATAGCGTACAAATATAAATTGACTATTTAATCTCATCAGAAAACAATAGTTCTTACCCAAACGTATGAAAAGCTCTCATCGTATATTTTATTAACATAAATATTTTTCTACAACAGATCAACCAACAATCAGCCAGTCATCCAGCAACGTGGTGGATGGCATCAACTTGGAAGATATCAAGGAGTTTGCAAAGGCTTTCAAGCTACGACGGCTTGGGTTAGGCCTTACTCAGACCCAAGTTGGTCAAGCCTTGTCCGTCACAGAAGGCCCTGCGTACAGTCAAAGTGCCATCTGCAGGTAAGGCCTAGTATAAGCACTTTCCTATGGTAGGGTTTTGTCTTTAGACTGTTTATAGGTATTATTTGTTGCTGAACTCCACGTGGTGCACCCAAAGCACCTTAAATACATATCCAATACAAGCAGCAGCTCCGTTCCATGTGTTCAGTGTAATTAATAAACTGTCAATAACGGTATCTTGGGAAATGTATTCCTACTTACACATTTTCCAGTTTTCCTCGAATTTTGAATTCGGAAACGAAATCGTCTTTGCGTATACCAGTTATCAAAATTCAGTACCTAATTGACGTAAAAAAATCACTGGCATCCTTTGTTTTCTTTTTCACAAACAAATGAGTTTTAAAATTTTTGAATATCGAAGAATATGCAGAGAATTAATTTTCAAAGTAAAACGGTAAATGCAATTTAAATTGTAATACACAACCACAGCTTATGAATTAATGTTGCCACTTAATTGTTGTTGTTAATACAGTCTATCTAATTTGTCAAAGGAGAAGAAAAAAATATAAAAAACGATCTGATGATATCTTACTTGTAACCGAGGGAGATAAAGTCGCACGCTTGTCAAAATAATGTGACCGTTTGCTGGTAACATCGTGGGGCTGACAAAAAAAGGTTCAAGAATCGTTTTTATAAATGTCGTCACGCAGGCCGGCTCGGTTATAATTTCAACTTTTTAATATCGTTAATTGAAGTGATTTGTAAAACAGCATGACTCCTTTCATTGCTTACAATTCGTTTAATTAATTACCATTCGGGTGGCTTCCGTTCCGCTCACTGTGTCGTGGCTTACACCATTTTTTACTCGCCTAGAGGCGCGGGCGCGTGTTTCCTAATTATTTTTTCTGTTATTACAAATTGATTCGTGGCTAACCTACCATATCTTTTAACAATAACGTACGATTCTTGGGCTTGAAATACTGTTTGTTATTCAACATAACTCATTCATGCAAAAATATTGCCATAATTATGTAGATACGGCTTTCCAGCTTTTTAAGAAGAGTACACGAAGCACCAACTCGAATTTCACAGTTGATTATTTTGTTTTAACACATAAAATATTTTTTAACAATTAATCGCTGAAGTGAACGCAATTACGAGTCAAACTAAACCCGAAATGTAGGATTTCAGACTTTCTTAATTGATCTTCCTATGTTTTACAATTACATCATACCACAAATTTTAAGATTTTATGTTCAAATTGCTACAACTATCAACAATTATACAGGTTTGACGGCCGTTCGCAGTTGGGTATCAGATATATTTTTTCTTACGTTACCTATACTACGTAAATCGACAAATTAATCACGCTTCAACACAACTTTACGCTCATAATGTTTAATTGAATCAAATCACTCGAAACAACGTTGCCCGTGAACAAATCGAATTTCGATGCAAAACGGAATGCGACCGGCACAAGCCGAAGGAAATTTCAATTCCAAGCCACCCCCCGACGACCTCCTTCGTATAATAAAATCATTAATCGTTACTTCTGTTCCAGTTAATTAATTATCTTGCCGTAATTACTTTTTTCGTGTAATTAAAAAGAGTAGAATTCCCCTGTCTTTGTTCTGTCGTGATTTCATTTCCCATTAATTTTTCTTTCGTCTCCCTCCAATTTGGTGTCGTGACGTCGCTACATGGTAGTTACCCCTTTCATTATACTGGACCTAATTAATTTGCATTTTAATTAAAATATATTAATAGTGTTTTTAGGAAAAATCCTTTATTTAGTGTTCCTTGTCTTGTCCTTAGTAACAGAAAGTTTCACTGACACAAGTCTCAGTGAAACTTTCGGTTACTAAGTTCACAATGCACGAAAATCAACATAAATTGATTAAACTATTTTGTTGGACTCATTTGTTTAGTTTCCGAAATTTAATTTGACCGAAGAATCCTAACAAAACATTTTAACATTGTATGTGCAATACTCTTTATCTTTTTAAGATAAAAGGCAACAACGAAATTACCATAAAAGACCTTTTTTTAAAGTTTTGAAGTTACAGCATTTACAAAAATGTTATAAACATGTCCCTTCGAGTGATCTGTTTTGAAAACAATCAGGCGCATGGTCATTGCCACTTGAAAGGATGTCAATAACAAAATATTGAATTAACCATTAACCCGAAGTGTATTAAAATTTCATATGAAGCACAATGCGTCAGGGCATCTCGTTGCACCAGCATAGCATTAATGTTAAATAACCAATACATAACACGTCCTAAATGGATAAAACTGGAACCATTTTGTTATAAAAACGTACTAATATTTATCAATTTACTGCAATTATACTCAATATAGCGTGTCGTAATTATTGTCACATGGAACTCAAACCCTTCATTCAGTTCCATCACAGCGTGCGACTTTGTTCCCAATGTTTGTAGATTTGTTGGAAAATAGTGATGTTGCTCCCGCACACTCACCGTCGGAGTACCGTCACCGTCACTGGATACGACATAATCTAACATATTATTTGTTACCGTCCCCAGTGCCCTGGCTTCGCAGATGCTAGCAGCTCAGCTGTCTTCACAACAACAAAACATGTATGTGTTTTGTTTTTTATCCCTACACACAATATCTCCAAATTTATCTTCATCGTTCCTGCATCCATTTGCATGCTACTTGTACATTATTTAGAAACACTTCATAATGGTGCTACGATAATGGAGATAAATTCGAAGATACTTAACATACATTAAGTACACGCTTTGGCTCACTTATATCGGTCGAGTCCACACGCAGAATGTCTTTAAATCAAAATGTTTCAACGCTGTTTAATGTAATCTTATCTCGATCGGCGATCCCTGCATACCTTTTGAATGTATGCCGTATATAATTATTTGTAATTACCGGTTTTGACGTTCTTTCTTTTCCTTTTCACACGTGTACGGTATTTGCATTCGGGTAATTACAGCGAAGGCGCCATACATCATACGGCCGACTTACATTTTGATGTTAAGACAAACGCGCTGCACTAATGTGCCGGCTACCAAACCATGTCGATTCGACACTATGAGTAATCGCTGTGAGAACTTTATCACTTTTATTATTTGTAACATCTCGATGAGTAATTTCTAACTTTCCATCTAATATAGCATGATGTATTATTTTCATTACTCTTATTTTTATTAATATTCATTTTGCGCAATTCAAAGCCAGGGCATTGGCATACGTTACCTTTCGTTTCTAACTGAATTTGTTGTTTTATTGTTACCTTGTTCGGTATTAATCAAACTGATTACCTCGGCAGACTAAATTGCCTATTGTTTTTTTCTCTCTTTCTA
The DNA here is from genome assembly GCA_964056405.1 of Acronicta alni. Taxonomy (NCBI): domain Eukaryota; kingdom Metazoa; phylum Arthropoda; class Insecta; order Lepidoptera; family Noctuidae; genus Acronicta; species Acronicta alni. The sequence continues at coordinate 4,088,888 of OZ043927.1, read as the reverse complement.
AAATCGTTAACGCAATGTCAATGTCCTGTGTTTATGCCTCTGTTAATTTGGATCGGGTAGAGAGTTACTTCGCGTCCTCTAAAAGGTGCTTCGCGTTAGATTTTCATTTGACCGGTGCTCGCATAGCAAAGTCTAACATTACATTTATGTTCGATACAGATTTGAGAAATTGGATATAACACCAAAAAGTGCGCAGAAAATCAAACCGGTGCTCGAACGTTGGATGAAGGAAGCCGAAGAGAGGTAAATATTTGTTTGAGTGAGTTATGTTCGTGGTTATGTGCTACTCCGTGTTCGTGAAACATTTGGCCTATAATGCTTAGCAACGTTGTGAAAGACATTTCTCAAATCTGGACTAACTAATGCTTTTACGGGCTAGGCTTTATGTTTATTTGGATCCGCTGTACGACTAACATCTAACACTCACGGCCACCCGAAGTTAGGAATAACTAATTTCTTCACGTCTATTCCTGAAATCAGTTGTTCCTAATTTAGGTGCTTATATTCGAAGGCGGGTTGAATACACTGGCTGTATCGTGCATGCAATAGATTTAATGGTGCGGTTGTATAATTTTGGCGTGTTTATTATTTACGTATTTCTATTTGGTTTTTAGACGTTTATTTTATGTTTATCCGATTAAGATTAGGAATCATAATCAGTATTAGCGATGCTTTTCGTTTTACTCGTATCTCACACGTGATCACAATACTAAGTCGTTCTTAATTTCGTTTCGACTTTCTAAAGCACACTTCGAAATCATTAATATTATTCTATAACTCACCTAGTTGTTGCTAACAATTTGTTATTCTCGTTCTAGGTAATGTCACAGAAATCTTTGAATAGCTATTTCTAATATGAATGAAAAATTGTACGTAGGTAGTTTTTACAACGTTACCGACGAAATAAAATATTGATGCTCCTGTAAAAAAATCGAGATGCTCAGAAAATTGAGTACTTATTATAATGTTCAATTCTCTGAGTAGTTACCTACATAAATTCCGTCTACCATTCCATTTCAACAACTCCTCACAGAAAAAATGTCATGTTATAGGAATTATAAAACCCAATAGTGTATGAAACATTTAAAGAATGCCAATGTAAGAATCTCTAAACTTTTCATGCGTCTAATACACCAACAGACTCTTTAATGATGATTAGATAGTTTAAGATTTATATCAAAGCAACAATATTCTCGATGGTTGCATCATTGAGTTTTAAGAATATTTAAAACAAAAATATATTTCATAGCGGCATGTCCTGGCTTCACGATGCTTACAACGTTAAAGGCAACCACTTCAAAAATTTCAAGTTTGTAGCCCCAGCGGTTTAAGCTCTGCGTTTATGAATAAGTCAGTCAGGACAATAAAATTAATTATAAATTAAAAATTAAACCTGATATTATGAAACATCTCCAACCAAAAAAAAAGTACAATAACAATGATAAATTTAACATAATAAGTAAACAAACACTTATCCAATCGCTGGACCCCTTTTTTCCATAACATTTCAAACTGAGCCAGGTGCCACTTAAATCTTCAACGAAGCTGTAATGACGCTGTAAGATGCCCCAACAGGATCTATCGATCGACATTTTGCATCATTAAAATGCATTATCTGGGTGCAACGCGACGATTTAACATTGCAAATGGGTGCATTGAATTTGCAATCGGTCCCTCTTGGTGGTAATTTTTAACGACCGCCTCTGTTGGCGATAGTCCTTGAATTAATTCTGTTGTAACTTCGGGATCTCGTTAATTTATTATAACTAGGTGCCTCTGTTATGGAGTTTTATTTAACTACTTGCCCAATAAACATACGACAAGCGGTAACCGAAGCTATGGACACGGACAACCCTTAACTCCAACGTTGTCATCTTGAAACAGTGATTTAATATCATTTGCTTAGTAACCATTCTAACCGGAAGACAATACCATAAAACGATACCTGGAAATCTGGCCAAAGTTAACAGCAGAGTTCTATCAACCAAATTCTAAACTCGGAGTAGTAGACTAATTTATATTATCTAAGTGCAAAGTAAAATAAGTATACGAATTACCGGGATGATCATGTATCGTCCATTTTTTCTGGAACTTGGAAAATCATCATCAATCCATTTACTGTCCCGCTATTGGGTACCTTCTAAGAAGGCGTTAGGGTATATACACAAATCCACTACGTAAGGGAGGCTTCTGATGAAGACTTATGTCGTTCTGGAAATAAAAATAAAAATTCATTTATGTAAGACAATTCAAATGACATTGGAATTATGAAACCAGAGCAAGGCTTATTATTACCGCTGCTTCGATATTAAACATAATATCAATACGAGCTGTAGCCCGTGGTGCTGCCCGCGTTTATATAGTTTTTCCAATTGAGTGTGAATTTTCTTCAACTTATTATCAATACAAGCTGTATACAGGGTGTTACAAAACTACCCGTAAAGCCGAGAGGATGTTAAATGAGGCCTTATAACGAGTCCATTCACAATATTTAAGAACCGTAGTAACGCTGTATAACATACCCCAAAAAAAAGGAAAACAACAACATTTATGCATGAAAAATAGAAAAACTATTAAAGTAAACAATTATTAGGTAAAATATGTACGTAGGCCTTTCTGTTAAATAATCTGGTTCTCTGACATGACAGCTGACAAAATTTTTGGCTTTGATAATTAATTATATTTTTTACGGGTTTTTTTGTAATACGTTGTAGATGAACATAAACGCATAGATATATAATTGTACTTATTTATATAATTATTGTATTCGAGCACCTTTAAGGCTTACTTCGGTTTTCTTTAGAAACTTCTGTATCTTCATTTCATTATAGTAAAGCGTGCTGCTTGCGGAACAATGCTCATTGAGGTCGTCTTTGACCTCCATCAGCTTTGTCCTGTGGTGTATCATCAAAGAGTTCCTTAGCTAGTACCTATACATTCTCTACTTCCGAATTTTACAATCAAGCATAGTACCATTAGAAGTAAAACTTCATACTTATCAGTACTATGCTTGTTTGTACTACAAAATGTAGTAGGTACTCATTACACTCGCCAGTTTTATCGCACCGAAATGTAGATTGCGTACATTACGGTTTTGAATGTCCTAATGTTGTGTTGATGATGGTTCTAAGTATATTTTTCTTAACCCTATCTTTTCATCCGCATGACCTTAGGATATCGCCATGCCTCACAAAAATAACATTACTAACGCTTGCTACATCATCTCAGCTATACAGAGACCTTACCACAATGTTAATGCTATCAATTTTAGATTGTGAGAAAGGGATGGCAATATTTGCTATATCGGCATCCCTCTCTTACTCCTTAAAAATTATAAACTGATCGCATTAGCACGTTGTGGTCTCTGAGCACTTATTAATGTTTAAACAGGGACGATTTATACTAAAGACCGGTCCGATTAAATAAGTTCTTACAGCAACTCATACAAAATTACGTCTTAGTGCAATGGTATTAAAGTGTGAAATTCCAATTATTACAGGTACGCGTCCGGCCAGAACCATCTGACAGATTTTATAGGCATGGAACCGAGCAAGAAACGAAAACGGCGAACTTCATTCACACCTCAGGCTTTGGAACTACTCAACGCGCATTTCGAAAGGAATACCCATCCCTCTGGTATGTTTAACTATCTCATTCATGTTTTTCCTATATCTTGAGGTCGCATATGGTATTGCAAAGAGTTACGATAGCCCATTGATTGGTTTGAAAAAATATCCAAGGGATACGAAGTTGTATTTATATGTTCTCGTTGGAGTACGTGCGCCTAAATTAGCTACTTTTAAATAATAATATACTATGTGCTTGTATGTGTTGGGTATGGAAAGGCTTTTCATTGCACGAAAAACTTTACAATACGAAATCAGTCAATGCTGGACAGATGTGATGTAGTTTTGAAGCCCTGTGCGTGATGCATAATATGATTCGTCAAGTGGAAAGTTTAGCCCTCCAGAACTTCTTTGAAAGTGGATCCCTGAAATTATTATTTTTTAAATTTAAAGTCTGTCGTGCTCCTCTAAAATAATGTGATAATCATTTTCCCTGAAACGAAATGATTTTCTGAAATAAACGCACTGTGTCCTAAATCATAGGAGCAAAATAAATAAATAGAGGAGCTACCCGATTGATAAAAAATTAACTTCTACAAATTAATTTCTTCCTTTTAGAAAATATTCTAATCTCAATAATTGATAAATATCACTTGCTTAAACCGTGAATAAAATATTGGTAGGAAACCTGGATGCCATAGAGAGGTCTCTATCAGGTTACTCGCAGCAGGTTTGGCTGCGAGTGAGGACTGCCAACACTCTCTACGCCTCGGTCGAAGTACTGGAACATAGCCTAACTTCTCTCATTCTCAGTAGAAACCAAAATCCAATAGGGGAACTGTAAGAGGGTTGATAATGATGTACTGATTCGATAACGGCTGATACGAGTAGATAGAATTTATTTATTATTCCTGTTTTGATGATTGGGCCTATGTATATTAACAATAACATACAATACAAAATTATTTATGTAGGTACTTAATTACATATTTTCACGTTTTCCGTGCAATAAGTACGATAATCATGTTAAGTACCTCATAATTAGGCGTAATTATGTGACCTTGTTGTAATAATAATCTAATGTGTCACGCAACAACCTACTTTGAACCATAAAAACTTATCTCATTGTTATATTTTTTCAGGCACTGAAATCACTGGACTGGCACACCAGCTCGGCTACGAACGCGAGGTCATCAGAATATGGTTCTGCAACAAACGGCAAGCGCTCAAGAATACTGTTAGAATGATGTCCAAAGGCATGGTCTAAAGTTCTAAACACAACACAGAACAAGCCTACCGATATCCTGGACACAATTGTGCATATTGGATTTATTTCGAAGTCCATTTAAGGTCCATCAGTTTGTAATCCATCAATACATGATAAAGTGCATCTATTCCTTAACAATTGTGTTCAGGAATCTTTAAAAGACGAAGTCTAGTGATGAGGTGCGGACAACGTTATCGATATCGATGGTTTCGCTTTAAGATCTGCACGTAGATTGTGATCTCGTCTCGATATTCAAATTAATTATAATTTGCATCGATAGTGTCTTATTTATGAAGGCGAATGTTTCTTTTTATTTTTTATTAATGAAAAGTCTGGCCTTAACCGCAAATCTTTATGCGATTCCAGCCAATATAAAACATGGAAAGTAGGTAAATAGTATTAAGCGTAACGTAAATGTATTATAAAACAAATTTCGACTGAAATATTCGTCTCGATGTAGTTTACAATGATATGAATGGAATGTCGTAGCGATTAATGTAGGTGTTTACTAGTACAAAGTAATAAAATTGAATTGTCAAAATCACTTCACCTTGCATTTCAATGTTTCCATTCCCATTGTTTGTATTTTTAAAATAAACTGCTTTTAAACGGAAAATAACAACCTATGTTAATGAAATAGACACTCTTATTAAAAGCTTTTATCATACACATCGGCCTAGCGACTCACAATTATGGCAACTTGTTTCATACCTATATGAATAAAATAGTGTAGCTTCCAGGTTTTTCTTTTTGTAAAAAGATTGCATTTTGTAAATAAGTACAATATGGTTAATTTTCTTTTATAACAATGTAATGTAGCTGATACATTAATTTATTAAAAATACTCTGAGTTTTTTTGTTCTACTTAGCGAATGTTGCACTTTATAGTTCTAAGATTAATATGATCTATATTATGAGAGTAGTTAAAATGTGTCGTCAATCTTAGTAACCTACTAAGATTTTTTATTAATCTTGTAGGGTTTTGTTGATAGATAGGTATAAAACGATATGTATAGAATAATTAATTATAATTATCTAATATTGCCGTAAATTGTAAATATTGTTTTCGTAAATTTTATTTTAATGAAATGTATTATTAGTTTTATGTATTAAGTATACTTTCATAGCTTTTTAAAAAAGTTTTATTGTAATTAGGCAGTTTTCAAGTTGGATTTTGTGGCGATATTAACGATTAATTTAAATTTACATCATGCAGTTTTTATATAATTGGAATAAATAATATTCACATTTTCATAGAAATACATGTAACAGGGGGTCTTGAAATTAAAGTTAGATAATTTTAATGAGCATATTTCTCGTACGGTGACTGTTAAACTAATAAAATTACCTCGCATTTGGAAATGTAGATTTTGAAGAGTATACTTATGATATATAGATTTTCCAAAAATACTAAAATTTGACGTTATATATAATTATGTTTTAAGAAATAAACACGTGCGAGAAATATGCTTAAATAAAATTTAAATTCTAAAACTATCGATCGATAGAAATCACAGCTTCCTTAGAGATTACCTACTATTAAAATGCAATACTTGTGGCCTAATCGATAATTCTATTGCGTGTATTCTTACTAAGTAATAAGCACATAATGCTTATTTTAAAAATCTTCGACAAACAAAATTCACGTATTTTGCAATTGTGCATTGCATTATATCACCACGTCTTCGGAGACAGGTGCCTTATCGATATTTCGGAATACAAAATTCAAAACCGTGATATTTGCTGATTTATTTAAAACTTTGATGGTATAGGTATACATTTACATTTAGATCCTAATGAAAAGTACACTTTGATATTACATTTGTACCTACTTCCAAGTGCATACCTCCTCTCGCCAATTATCACAAATACTATGTAAATAATTTAGTTAGATAGTTTTCAATTAAAGACCTGCTGTTAACTGTATTACCAATAGTAATAAGGCTGTAATTGTAATATTGTATGTTAATGACCAATGAAAACCAACTTGTGATCATTAATATTTGTACTGTTACCTACTACTTAACAAGAGTCGTTAAAAAAATAATATTATAAAAATTGAACATATTTTTCGGCTGTTGAAAAATTGTAAATACAATATTAAGGATAATAAAACTATTTGGATTAATATTTAGGAACAAAGGGAAAAAATATTATCAAAATTTATATTTTCAAAAATATTACAAATGCAAAAATGTGTATTTAAAAAAGGGATGTTTGGCCATAAACTAAAAAATTACATTCATGGAAAGGGTTTTTTATCGACTTAAACACACCACAACACTACATAAGCCACAAGCAGTATGGTAAACAGTGACTTAAAAATTGTGCGATGCGATGTTGTATGTAATCTCTGTACTAATAAAAGGAGTCAGATTTCTCATTTATAAATCAATTAAGTAGATTTGTTAAGGAAGTAATTTCTTTATGAACCTTCTTACACTTTTCTAGAAGAAAAACGCAAATATTGTCGTATAACACAATTTGAATAATATTAATATTAAATCTTTTCAATTTATATCACATGAAAAATCTGATTCCCATCAAACATTAGCGTAATAGAAAGAGCATAGAATGCTAAGTACAAATGATATAATTTAACGATAAAACTGCTAGTCCCGTTAATGGTATAATTAAAAATATATTATTACAAGGCAAAATCGCATTGCACCCAGGTTTTCATGATCCACATGTATCTATAATAATAATAGTAATACAATTATAAAAATCTACACATAACTTCAGCTGTAACACATATTCAAACCAAACTGTAACAGTATGTAATAGTGTATTAATTTTTTCTTCCTATAATGGTACCGAACGAATGATTATGGCTGCTGGTTTATGAAGAGAAGCAGAATAAAGAAAGATAACTGTTTGATTGCTTGTTTTATTATTTTTAAAAAACCCTCCCTTAATAAAGAAACGTGTCAACCTATTTACAATCGACTATTTATGTATACTAGCCACCCGGTTCGGATTCGCTCATGTGCAAAGTTAAGTTAATATGCATGTAGGTATTATTATGTACAAACCTTCTGAAATAAATACTCTAAATGATAATGAAATCCGTTGCGTAGTTTAGAATAAGTAAGCGTGTTTCTCATAGAGAGAGAGAGATGCGGACAGCGTCAATAAATACGCTGTGCTATGCGCAATGAAACTGGGCACAAATCGTTATTATTTGGAGAGCCAGAGCATACATGAAGGTTTTTTATACTACTAAGGTGGCAAACAATCATACGGCCCACATGTAGTAAGCGGTTATCGTAGGCCCGTAGCCTGTAGACGCTTGCAACACCAGGGGTGTCACTTGCGCGTTGCCGATCCTATAAAACCAAATAGGAATAAGTAGTTGGGTTGGCAGTATAAAGGTCAAAGTCCCTCCACTGCCAACACAACGTTTCCTCGTGGAGCACTGGCAACCTTGCTCACCGTAAAAAACAACACAGCTCAAAGCAGTGTTATTTCACTTTGGTTTTCTGCAAGGTGGGTACTTCCCCAGTCGGGCAGCTCCAATTTTAGTGGAATTATTTCCACTATGCCCTACCTCTCTTAAAAGTAGGTCTTAGATATTTAACTTCCAGTACGAAAGATGAAGTGGTATTTAACTAGACACGTCTGATACTATCCGATAGTCTTTTTAATTTTAAACACCACCTTCAGTGGAAGCTTAATTGGAAAATATTTCCTTATTGAGTATTTCACGTGACCTACGCAAATGTCTTGTTATTAATCTGGTATCGTCGTGCGACGGGTCATTGAGCTCCCTAAATAATGGTTGAGCTACACGATGACTGATGTATGCGTGCCGTCAGTAAGGACAACTCAAAGCTGCTATGGCTCTTTCTTCAAAAGGCCAGTTTAGATTTGCCTATATTGTAAAACACATATTATTATGATAAGCACTGAATACCTGTTACTGTCTGGACTTTAAAAGACACCATGCTTCTCTGAGTTTGTTTTGGCATTATGTAGGTACTTCTCAGAGGTTGTCGGCTAAGAAATGCCGGCGCCATTTATCTATTCATTAGTTATTGCCTTGTAAAAGCGTCTTTCAAAGAACTATTTCAAACATAAATATAATTTATGACGACACGTTTGGCGTAGCGACTGAGCGATCGGCTTCTGCTTCACGGGTTGTGGGTTCAATTACCACCGTTTCGGGTTTGAGTGTTTGTGTTTCTGAAAATTTGTGTCTGTGAACGCACTTAAGATACAGGAGAAATATCTAGTGTAGGGGCAACGTTTCACCAAAATTCAAATAACCCTAAAGGAGAAGTCTGACAATTAAATGAGTTTATCTACTCGACCTTTAAGCTTATTTTCTACTGACAAACACTGTCTACGCCGATATGATTATAATCTATCGTACATGTGCAGCGTTGAACCCAGGTGGACATGGTTGGCTTGAAGCCATCCGCCACCATCAGAGTGTCTTAAGAGACTAGAAAATGAGTATTTTAGAGTTTTTATTAAATTTTTATTTAGTGGCTTTTATTAAAATAATAATTATCAGCCCCATCGTACCTACCTTTATACATTGTTCACGATTAAAAGGTTAAATGAAGAACTGTTATTAAATCGCTCAACTTTTCGATAACCTCCGAAGATGACGTAGACAACATCATAACAGAAATAGCAAAAGGATTCATAAAGAAATCACTGCTATTTCGATTCTTAGGTTCCTACTTTGTAATCTACTAAAACAACTGTAGTAATCTACTAAAACAATTATTAGATATAAATTAATGCAAGTACATACATACCGACATTACCGAACTTATTTAGTTTAGGTACTTACCAAAAAATCAGCAATGTACCTGTATCACTATTTACTAATTACCGACTGGACACACGGTTTAGGTTGTTTAACAATTTTTTTGTAATTTTTACTCACAAAAATATACCTCAATGCACGAGTAATAAAATGTTATTATTCAAAATTTTCATTTTCTTAATTCCTTTTCATTAATGTAATATAATACATATAATTAATTATGTTAAGTTAACGCTTTAACCAAATAACTCACAATCAAATCACATGGAATGAAATTAGTAGTTCGAAATTCGGAAAGCCCGCCACATTATTATGGCGGTCTTTTTTACGTTTTGTTTTAACCTACGATTCATAACAGTAAAAAAAAAGTTTTATTCAACGATGCATGTTTTTTATTGTCAGATATTTTTATGGCTACATAAATAAATTATCTTAATTAATTATTAAAATAAATATTAAATCTTGATAGGTTCGTCAAATAATTAAACGTCGGAAATAGTGATGTGAAGTGGTTATAATATAGCTCGAAATTATACAAAACGTAAAAGATCAAGAGTCTTAAGTCTCATCCACATCATCTAGAAGGTTGACAATCCACTACTGTGCGTTTCTCTAGAAACTTTCTGCCTCGCACTACTAAACTGTGGAATGAACTGTCGCTTGGAGCATTTTCGGACCAATATGACCTTTAAACCTTCAAGAAAAGAGCGTAGATACTCCCTTTTAAAGGCCGGCGACCATGGGCGGGTGTCCGTGGGTGGCGGAAATCGCTTACCATCAGGTGATCCGTCTCCTCGTTTGCCTAAAAAGTAAGTATCATATTTTTAAAACGATTTTTTTGTATGGTATAACTTTGAACACAATAGACCAACAACGGTCACAGATACACTATAACCGTAAATAATTAAAGGTATAATTTCGACCGAATTATGATAGGTAGGTATTTGACGAGCTCAAAATTTTATAGGATCAACACTGAAATAGCGAATTATAATTCACTCATAAAAAACTTATATCATAACTGAATCGAACAGCTTTTTTCGCGATTTCAGGGTTCTTGCCATAGTAAAAGTTATTATACTTAATGAGTGACGACGTCCCATTTAACAAAAAAAAATAGATAATAATTAGTATAGTTATTTAAGTGCTTAATATAATAAAATTATAATCTAGCGTCGACAACTAGACATCACAGATATTTTCGGCATAGTTGCACATCACTATTTACTGATACCATACCAAAACCAAACCAATATGGCGGAATTTCTTATCAGCGACAGTGTTTTTTACAGTATCTGATGAAAATAGTTATTTTATAAATAGAAATTAAAACAAGGACAAACTATATTAAGATTTAAGGACCTATTTAGCACCCAGTTGTATGTTTAGCTGTTTAAATTGGTCGTGATAAGAACCGCACACAGAAAACAAGATAATACATTTTGACAATAATAATAAACATGAATATGATGCTTGCGAAGCGTTTGGGACAAGAAATTGCGTAGAATATTACGTCACGGTGGCCTCATGTGTCGGGAATACCGTTGTGCATTGTGGAGATACATGTCGAGGCGAAGGTTCACAATGATTCACGAGGTTAATTGAGGTTTTACTTCGATAATACGTAATTAGTTCGCAAGCGTTACGCGATAGTGGTGCAGTTTCGCCTTCGTCGGGCGTTGACTCGTCTCACAGGAATCCGGTAGAAACGCGGGTGACTAATCGATGAGATGATCGAGAGTGTATCAAGACGGGCCTTCAGTAGTTCTAGTGGGACGTACAACGTGCGTGCTTCGGAGCTGGCGCGCGAACGCAAGCTCAATATCTTCAATGTTAGTGTGCAGTTTTTGGATGATACCCAGCATTCCTTTCAAATCGAGGTAAGTTCTTGTTTATTTTGATTGTTATTGTTTGTATCATAAAGTTTTCTATTGACATGAGCTACCCTTAAGTGTACTTCATGAAAGGTAGACTACCATAAGCTGCTACCATTGCCCCCAGTTTTAGTAATTGGTCTCTCTATTATCCATTTTAATTCTTATCTTCAAGTAGGAATCAGTGCTATAAAATTTAATGTGAGTTAGGTATTCACATTTGTCATCCCCCCATACCTTAAAATCTAGCTTGTAGTGAAGCTTGAAACAATGTTTTCATAATTCAGAGTATGGTCTAAAAGTTATTACAGGAAATGGGTGATGATTGAGTATAGTATGACATACAAGAATGTTATCATGATTATTAGTTAATTACTGGTGAAATAGAGAAATAAATTTTTAAATAATCAATAATCATAATTAAAGATATCAGAGATCCATTAATTTACTAAATTAAATGATCCCAGCATTCAAGAACAATACATTTTTCTTGTGGTCTGTAATTTGTTATTTGACGGGGAAATACCCCAATGCGGTTTGAGTGCCGGACTGCTGATCATGGGATCGTGGGTTCGATTCCCACAGGACACAAATATTTGTGTGGATAAACATGAGTATTTGTGTTTGTCTGGGTGTTTCTTATGTATTATAAGTGACAAAAAAAAAGTATATAAGTATTATATCCATTGTCTAGTACCCATAGTACAAGCTCTGCTTAGTTTGGGACTAGATGGTGTTGTGTAAAAAATGTCCCAAAAAAATAAAAAAAAAACTTATCAAATTATGATTAGATTTTTATATCTTTGAACCTATTACCTATCACCTTGTAGATAATCTTTGGATTAGTGTTGTATTAATGTGCTGAGGATAATATGACACACTTACTCCCTGATCAATGACTGTATAGGTAAGTAGGTATTACATGCTGAAATCAATAAAACAATTTTGAGCTCACACTAAAAAAAAAATATACACTGTAACATCTAGCCTTGGTTAGTTCAAAGACAAAAGTAGACTGGTGTTTTTAGTTTATTTTCATCATCATCAATCCATAAATTGCCCCACCGCTGGGCCGGGTCTCCTTTCAGAATGATAAGTGTTAGGCTATAGTTTACCACACTTGTTTAATGCGGGTTGATTTCTAAGCATAAACTGAGTAAAATTTGAATCCATTCTGACACTAAAGATTTCAGTCTGAAATAGGTAAGCTTATGATTTTGAATAATACTTAATAGAAAAAGATACTTACACTACAAAAAAATTATACTCCTGGTAATGATGGTGAATCTGAGACCTTTTAGGAGCTGTGCCTAATAACTGAATTCCATTAATTTTCTATAATTTATTTTCAGAAAAAAGCAAAAGGCAGTGTGCTATTAGAACAAGTATATCAACATCTGGAATTAGTCGAGAAGGACTATTTTGGATTACAGTTCACAGAGAATGGAACACCGCCCAGCTCAACGAACACAGAAATAACGGTATGTTTTTGTATCTTTTTTATATCGCATTGCAATGCAAATAACAAAGCAAGACTTGCTATAGTTTTAAAAGAACATTTTTGTTATTTTTTTTTATATATTAAGAAAGTAAAAAACAAATAAAAAGTGGTTGCAAATTGGATGTCTTGCAAGAATTAAATGATGATAATGAGTAGATAAGGAAAACATTAATTTTATGTTTGGTAATAAAATTGCTGAAGCTTATTTAGAAAAATGTAGTAAATGTAATTTTGTATTAATTATAATAGACATTTTTAACTAAATATTTAAAAATAATCATACATTCAATGTAAATAATAAATACAAAACCTCTGAGCCTTTTCCCAACTTTTTTGGGGTTGGCTTCCAGCCTAACCAGATGTGGCTGAATATCAGTATATTACATGAAGCTTCATCAGACCTCTGCAACCCAATTCCTGGGCAATACCAATATCCTGAGGATAGACTGGATATGATGAAGAGACAGGCTTTTTGTGCTTTTACCTACCTACCACTAATAATTGTCATCTTAGGTGTTTGCATGACAAGCGGGGCTGAAGGCATGCTCTTTGAGGCTTGAAAGGGTCTTGATGTTTTAAGAATGGTCAGTCATCAGCATATTGACCTTGGCCAGCGCAGTTTAATCTTGTTGATTGATCAATCAGGATAGTCTATTACTATGCACTATATAATTTATTTGGTAAATAATTGGTATATTTACCAAAGGAGCTTTTGAGACAAAATTTAGCCCATGTCTCCAAGGTCGAATGTATCTTTGTATCAATTTTCGTATAAATCGGTTTAGCTGTTTAAGCGTAATATTAGTAGGGATATTGTTTCACATAGGATAGGATTCGGATAGAAGATGCTTTTAAAATTAATTGTATTAAACTGATTTTTGACAAAGTATGTCTAGATCTAAATGTGCCAGAACAAAATCTATGTGGGGCAAAGATAGACATGTAATAAATTACAAGCAATGAATCCTCAATTGCATAATTGCTTGAGGCACGAGGGCCACTAGTTAAGTAGGTTAATTGATGACATAGTTACCAATCTATCTTTTTGTTTATTGTTCCGAGCAAACACATAAATTGTATACACTCCATTTTAGTTGTGTCAATATTTATGTACTGATGCCATGCGTGGCGTAGTAGTTGAGCTGACTGCCAGTCACGGTTCGATCCCCCCACGGATCAAGTATTTTGTTGACCTATATACATAGTTTGTTTATTTATATATGCTTTATTGCACACCAAAAACACAATTACAAACATTATTTAGGTATAACAAAGTAAGAGTAGGTACAATGGGCAGTCTTATCACATAAGGTGATCTCTTCCAGACAACCTTTGGATGGATTGGAAGAAAGGAAACACAGAGAGGTACTGTAGGCGTACTTATGTATGTGTAAAATAAATTGTTCTGGGTTGGGGCGAATTCCACGGATCCCATTGCCGCAAAACCGCACTTTCCTTCACTAGCTTTATAGTCATTATATGCCTATAGGCCTATGCTAGTGAAGGAAAGAGCGGTTCATAGCCGGTATGAGTCCTTCATACACTGTCGCCTCCCCAGGACTGTGGTGGAAAGTCCACACTATAAAAAAAATATAAAATGTTTGGATGTTTGTTTATGTGAACATTTGTAAACACACCAGGAGATTTTTTTTGTGTGGACAACATTATACTAAAAATGTTCGATCAATGTTTTTTTTTTAAATAAAACTATTTTTATAACAACAACACAGAAATTTGTAGTGATCCCATCGTGGCGATTGTATTAAAGAATTTATGTAATGGTTAGTTTACTTCTTATTTGAATTGACAATAGCAATTGAGTAGAAGATGTATGTAAGATATCATTGTTTTAGATAAAGCATTGTTCTTGATAACTTTCATTATATTATTCACGTCTAGGATAATTATGTATTGTTCTATGAATACATAGATACAGATAATTATATTTCACCAAATCTCTTGTTGATAGCAAGTAATAAATTCAACATTTGAACTATAGAATGCGACTGAATAATTAATGATAAACATAACATACATATTATTAGGCCTGTAGGTAGAGGTGTACGAATGTATGTTTAGGGCCTCCTAGGGTTATATCATTGGTTACGGGTCTCCTCTCAGTATGAGATATCTCCTTGTAGACTTCACACATTGTCAAGACAAACATAGGTATGTATTTTTCCTCACGATGTTTTCATTAAACGATCAAAATACATAATTAATTCTTTAAAAAACACGTGCAAATATACGTGATTTTTAAATCAGAGGTCAGAAGTCATAAGATTATGGTTGAAGGTTGTAGTCAGAAGGTTATTCAGAGAATCTTGAGATTCGAACTCGAGACCTATGACTGGACAGACTATATTCATATCACTGGGCTATCAGCACTATGAAATAAATGCCTTTACGTGTGATCCTGATCAATATGAATCATAAATAAAATTATCAGTGCAATTCATTCTAGAACTTAATAGTGATATTAGTGATTTTTTTTCAATAGGTACTGTCATGCCGTGAGTCACATCGCTAGTGTTCCAAGTACTTTATGATTTCTTAAGCAATTGTCTATAACTGTCTTGTCTGTTTTTTGAACCACCTTATATGGTATCATTAACTTTAGCCTTGTCTTAAGGAAACTTTATACGTTTAATTACTCAATATGGACGTTTTTCGCAAATAATCTTGTCCCACGATTCAGTACTTTCTTGTACAGACACTAGCAGGTCAACCTATCCAAAACTGTCAATTTTCCCAATTGAATATGATTCTTAGTGTTTTGTATTAAAGTTGAAAATCAACCAAAGAATTTTGACAGATTGTGGTAGCTTAATGTACCGACCTCTGTACGTCCAATTAGTGTGACTCACTATTGAAGGATCTTTCCTGTTTATCGCATAGTATTATCACGCCCTTAACCTTCTGAGGGATTCGATAAAACTGTAGGTACTTTTGATAACATCCATAGTCCACCGGCTTATACTAGGGGGCAAGGCTATTGTCATTTACCAAGTACTTATCGAAATTCCGGGTATCCGGAATTTACAGAAAAAAACAATAAGTAATTGAAATTGACACCCCACAGCTGCGCTTGCGCATAATAGACAAATGGGGCAGTGTTCGTGTTAACTTACACTCAAAATAACACAATAATATTGTCAGTTATGTAGTAGGTAGTATAGAGTAGGTAATGTATTGAAGAGGTTAGTAGGCGGTTAAACATTTTCGACCTTATGTTCTTAACAATAAATATCATATGTGGTCAAATGATTATACAAATGGCGTGACACGGATGTATCCGGTGTTACAATTTGTAGAACTTGGTTTTCTATTGCGTAATGCCCATCAATAAACAAACTTGATGGAAATTAAACAAACCGCAAGGAAATGTCAAAATAATATTTTGTTTTTGTTTTGCAAGTCCCAGTTTCACAGTAGGGTTGCCATAGGTTCCTTGCTTGTTTGGCTCATTCCATAATAACTGACTTAGCTACAGTTACAGATTTAACAGCTTTTTAACATATTACCTATTTTCAACTTGATTACAAACTTTTTGGACACAAAACATAATTATTATGTTAAGCCGTTCATTGCCAGCGTATATTTCCAAATAATTATAATTTTCAAGGCAGTCTTCAGTCTCGGTTTTTGCGAGGTAAGTAAGCGTGCACCATCATCGACAACACTGTTGTCTACCAACAGACACAGCAAAGCAAAAGCGATCAAACCTGTGCCCAATGAGAATATAAATAATAAGCACACATTAGTTTCTTCTGTTTTTTTTTTATTACATCTACCACCAATCGACACAAAGTACGAAAGTACAAAGTACCCATATCCGAAAAAAATATCTACGTATCATGTAAATATTTGTCTCTGGCGGAATGTCCGTATGTTCTAGGCAACAACGTTTACAATCGCAAATTCATGTCCTAACCAGCATCATATATGCAGTAAGTACCAAATTTACGTACCTATACGATAATAATTGTTTTCGAAAAACGACCTTGTGCAATCAAATTCAGAAATCATGCAGCAAAATAATCAGTAGATAAAAATACTATCGACCTCAAATCACAGATTAAAAAAAAAGCTAGCAACAGATGCAACCTTTTCTTTACAAATAAAAATGTGCAAAAATACTTCTTTATCATTTAATTTTATCATACTATCGATCATTCTGTGGTGCGATGATGTTCGTATTTATCCTTAGATTTAGTCATCTAGAATTGCCCTAAAAAGTTTCGTATTAATACAACAGTATTTAATACGATTTTTTTTTCCATAAAACATTATTGAAAACTAAATGGCGCGAAAAGCGAGTGCATCAGCACTTAAGTGGACGTGATTATGATCTTATGAGAATTGACTACAGGTTTATCGTTAATAGTAAATATAATAATCTTTTTAATTATTTTTTATCGTAAACAATGATGAGTCAACTCATTGGAAACTCTTTATGGGACAAACCTTCATTGATTCTCTTGCTAATTAACTTCCAATAAGTAAATTTGCTTTTTTTATTGTAATATAAGATGACACAAGCATGCGAGCCGCCTGAAGATGGTAAGCCGCAACCGCAGCCTATCGACGCTACTTGTAGCTAGAACAGTGGCTCGCTCACTGACATCTCGAGACCTCAGTTACTAAGTCTCATAATCAGTACTTATATTGGCTAGCTTAGTGATGTGACCATCGAATTGCGAATCCAAGACACACCTCTTCTTACTTTTCGAATTCATGTGCGTATTAATAATAATTCATTATCAGTCGCTTAAACGGTGAAGGAAAACATCGTGAGGAAACCTGCATACCTTAGAGATTTTTCTCGACGGTTTGTGAAGTCTACCAACCCGCACTAGGCCAGCGTGGTGGACTATAGTCTGATCCCTCTCATTCTGTGAGAGGAGACCCGTGCCCAGCAGTGGGACAGTATATGGGTTGATGATGATGATGATTGGCTAAATTACCCTTTAAACAGGAACACAATAATGTTAACAAATTATTGCTTTGCGGGGTGGTACCAACCTAAACAAACGAATTTAGCAGCGCAGCAGAGTTTCATCACCTCAATTGCATGATGATTTAGGCGACATTTTGTTTAAAAAAATATTCTCAGATTGTTGTAACGGTCGAAACGTAGGGTTACACACGTGGTCACGGTTCATGATTGACTTAAAAAACACAGTTACCAACTGTTGAAAGTGTTGAAACAAGAGACAAGCAAGCAGTTTTTATAGCGGAAAATGTTGGCTATTTTCACACCGGAACTGTGGCTGGCTGAAGCCGTTTATTGTTCTTTATCTTTTATGGCGTGCAGTAATATCTAAAGAATTATTATTACCCAAAACTTAGTACTCCAGTCTGGACCTAGCCTCCGATAATATTGCTGGTAGGTCCCTATATGCCGTTTTTATTTTTTTATAATACGTACAGAAAATCCTTATGGATTGCTCGCCGGGGAGGTGGCAGGGTATGTCATGCCATGGGATCCGTGAAATACGGGGTCCCTATATGCCTAAGCCTAACAGGCCCATGGCTGAAAGATAGTAAGAGGTGTATATCTCCAAAGTCCACAAGCTGGGGAGTGCATTACTTACACAGGAAATAAAAATAAAGTTTGCATTGTACCTTCCAACCTTCATAGTTATTTAAATCCATTTTCTCGCTCCCGAGACGTTTTTAAAATTTGCATTTCATATTCGCAATCTCATTCTGCATGACGTACATAAGGTCAGACAGCAAAAACGCGAACGCAAACAATGAAACATTTGTCACCTGATTTTTTTTTAATGCTCTTCACTCATCTTGGCAGGCAAAAATGTTTGACGCGCTAATGATCTCTGTGTTTGTTAATTTGATTTACACAGACGCTATTTTTCGCACGTGTTGTAGGTACTTATGGCCCAAGAAGTTGGAACATTTGTGCAGTGTTCAGTCTTAGATCGAGTAACAGTCATTCCCAATATCACAAACAAAACAGTCAAATATACTTAAGTAGTTAAAATCCTATCTCTTGTAAGCAAATCTATAGAATGATTTGTTATTCGGACCTTTAGACTGGTGTGATTGCTTGCCTCATTTATTACTCCGAGTTTATTCGTTATGATCCTATCTAAATGACGCAGAACCTCCATACCATAGTAGAAAAAAAAAAAGTAACAGATTAGTTGTACTATATAGCAATACCAATTGATGTTCCTGATTTAATTGTTACTATAAGCGCGAATTAGCCAGTTTTTTTATGCTAATGTTAGTGTATTGCTGTATAAGGCAAAGGAAACACATGGCCAAGCCAGACATGCCTCCTCGAGCGGCTGTATGCCTACGATTCGTTTCTAGGTATAACTATTCCGTCATCAAAGTGTATATAATTACGTCACTTCCTGAAACATGTCTGTATTCCCCGAAAGGTTAGGCAGACGTGTACAGCTTCCACAGTTCGCTGGTATGTTTTTTTCACTAAGGTGGCAAACAAACATACGGCCCATCTGATGGTAAGCGGTTACCGTAGCCTATATATGCTTGTAACACCAGGGGTATCACTTGCGCGTTGCCGACCCTGTAAAACGAAATAGGAATTGTTGGGTTGTTAGTATAAGGGCCAAAGACCCCCACTGCAATCACGTTTCCTCGCGGAGTACTGGCAATCTTGCTCACCGTAAGGAACACAACAGCTCAAAGCAGTAATATTTCACTTACGGTTTTCTGCAAGGCGGAGGTAGTTCCTCAGTCGGGCAGCTCCAATTTGAGTTTAGAGTGGAATTACTTCCACTCTAGCTCTCTTATGTTTTTATGTATAGCCGCAATCAAAACTTCTCAATTTTGTTCAACAAACAAACCAAGATACCATCTGAAGCGTCGCTTGCGTTCAGACTAATTAGGCAATATTTTCTGCAAATATATTACTATCACCACTTAGGGCTCAGGCCGTAACTGTATGACACCTGGCCAGATTGAGAAGCCAGCGGCAGGATGAGGAAAAACAGTCACAGAAGGCTGTGGCGTTCACTGGAAGGGGCTTGTACTACGTTTATCATTGGAAGAATAAAGGCTATGATGGTAGAAAAACCCAAGGTGAACTGTTATATTATGGAAACCCAATCCATAATCCATTCTTTCATTTCTTCCACAGCGCTGGCTCGACGGCTCGAAATCAGTGAAGAAACAAGTTGGTACCAACGCGCAGTTTTGGCTGGCTGTCCGCTTCTACCCACCCGAACCGTCCCGTCTTTCTGAAGAGTATACGAAATACCTACTGTGCCTTCAACTGAGGAAGTTGCTGCTTGATGGTAGAATGAACGCCCCAAAAAATACTGCGTTGTTACTGGCTTCGTTTACAGTACAAGGTATGTTGAATTTATATTTGACACGTCACAACGCTAAACTTCTAGGTGTTCTTCTATTACCTAACGATTCATTCTTAATACTTAAAACATGGAGCTATACTTGAATTTGCGGCCAGAATTCTGAGTCATATTAGATGTCTTTAGGTACTTTTGGTTTATCATTAATTGTATTTATTATAAAATGTCTGTGAAAGCGGTGATAAGACTCCAAGGTCTCTCTCTTTGCGATAGTGCGAGGTCACTATCTTTCCTCCAATTACATTATTGAAATGCAACTTGAGAAATGATTGGCCCACACGTCAGTGGAATACGGGCCTAAAGCCGCATGTCTCCTAGAGCACGGCAACCATGCGGCGGTTCACCAATTTTAGCCTTTATTATTGTGAACATAAGGTCGTAAAGACATTCGACTAGATTGTTCAGTCAAGACTGGTAGCGAGACTTAATCTTTACTTTCTATGCACCTAGACCGCGAACGTAAATTTATAAACTATACGATAATCTGTAAGCCCATCTATTCTATTGCTTATAAAATTATATAGGTCTAATTGTTTCCCCACGTTTTCTCTCGCATTCCAAGACTTTTTGAGACTGAAGGTAGCCCTATCCTTCTCCAAGGTCTTATGTATCTGTGTACCAAAGGCGAACGGCAGATTTCGTACCGCATACTTTTTTTGTTGTTCTGTTATAGAATTTGTACCACTTATTAGGGCAACTAAGCCATTTATTTTCATGTAAGTATATTTTTAGAACTTCGGATTAATTAATAATATCAATAGAAATATTTTAATAAACAAACGTAATAAAATCGTAAACTAAACGCAGTTATGTTTTTAGAAGTTTCTATATGTAAAATAACACAAATATCGAAATGTTATTTAATTATTTAGCAACATCGGTGCAGTGGTTTTGGCGTGACCAGACAGAGTTACTTTTGCATTTATAATATTAGTAGGGATGAAAGGATTTTCAGGCGTAGCGGCGGAAAGCTAAACTTTTACTTCATCTCTTAGTCACACGCTTAGAGGAGGAGATCACTCATTGGGAACTACTAAACTATTTAGTGTTATTTGATTCACAAGTTAGCTATTAAAACAGGAAAAAGCGATATTTAGGTGCAGTTCAATACCATCCCAGTTATATTTACCTTTTCGTGACGTTATGTGTACTTAAAACTTTCTCATTCATATTATTATGAACCATCCGAGCCTTTGGTAATTGGGATCGGCTTCCAGTTTAACCAGTGCGGCTGAATATCAGAATGTTATTCGAAGCGACTGCACTATCAAACCTCAATTAAATGTCTAGGCAATTCCATTAGTTTTTTTTTATCTAAAATGGGCTTGCTCTTGACCTCAACCTTAGCTTTGGAGCAAAGATGAGGTCGACGATGGAGCGAGCATACCCAGAAGATGCTTGTTCACCCTACTTTTGAAAACATTCGGGTTGTACGTACTCGGAAATACAGACGCAGGAGTGTTAATGATTTGAAAGAAATATTTATGTTATTTACAGCATTTCGTTAATAATTTGATGTGATGTGAATATTTTAGATTTTGTTTATATTATTATGGTGTAATTAATCTGTGAAGTTATGCATAACGGGACAAAAAAATACAAAAATCACACAAGAACTGGCGTAATTTTTTTAAACCTTTATCAGTTTTAAAAAGAACTTATTTTACTTAAAAGGGAATATAAATAACTTCTATTTTGACGTCTACGTTTTCTGTGGTCTAGTGGTTCGAGTGAGACTGCTGATCATGGGGTCGTGGGTTCGATTCCTACAGGACACAAATATTTGTGTGGGTAAAACATGAGTATTTGTGTTTGTCTGGGTGTTTCTTATGTAGGTATTATAAGTATGTATTTACAAAAAAAAAAAAGTATATAAGTATTATATCCATTGTCTAGTACCCATAGTACAAGCTCTTAGTTTGGGACTAGATGGTGCTGTGTAAAAATGTCCCAAAAATATTTATTATTTATATTTATTTTTCGAAGATTGTGGTTGGATTAGCAGAGCTCTTCGCGGGAACTATTCGCTCTATCGCTGGCGGCTATCGTCGCCTTATGTTGCCCGTATAAAAACTGGGACTGACGTTAACGTTATGGAGGATCTAGATGTAAAGAGGCCAGCACATCAAGCTATCCCAATCTGTCAATTTTCTTTGATAGATTTTCAACTTTGGAACAAAATAATAAGGTTCATATTCGATTGCGAAAATTTGACAGTTTTGGATAGCATGATCTGCTGGTGTCTGTACTAAGAATGATTAACCATCCATATACCAACCGCGGCAAGCGAAGCTTTAAGCGATGGATTGATTAACTTCTTAGCCAATCAATTATTATTATCATACATTCATCTCGAATCAAATCAGGGCGAGCAGACTGTTCATTAATAGTGTAACATGCAAAAGAAAATAAACTTTATACCATATTGGAATAAGATTCATGTTATAATGACAGTTGCTGTCTACTATGTTCATTTTTAATCATCTGTTATATAATTGAGATATACAATACAAATTTTAGTACTTGTTCTAGTAGTGATCTAATGTTGACTGTATGTAATTTATGTATTATTTCTATACATTGATGGACAACATCAAACTTCGTTCAATTAGATAGCTATATTGAGTTATTAATTCATAATTATATTATTATTCGGGATTCACAACACAAAATCATGTTATTTGAAACAATATCCTGTTAATTTTCCTTTAGTTATTTAATAATAATACACAAATAAGAATTACTTAAAAGTTTTTGAACTGCGTACATCGCAATAGGGAATAAACGTGCCTAGTAGCGTTCATATACCTAATCTTTTGGCCTCTGAGGGATCACCAATTAAGGTCCGTGCCACACCGAGTACGCTTGCCCATATGCGCTTGTCGTATTGGCGTATTGGGTTGTGAATATGGAGCGTAATTGTATTTGCGAAAAACTACGTTTCTGCAAATACAATTGTGCTCCTTGTTTAAAATACGATATGGTTTTTTTCATGCAAGTATTTTTATTTCTGGTGTTTTGTACCAAACACTTTCATATTTGCAAGTATTTCTCGCCCTCGATTGTACCAAATATTTTCATACTTTCAAGTATTTGTCGCCCTCGATTGTTGAAAATACTTTCATAGGAAATCGATCCGTGTCGCCTTATAAATAGGGAGCACAATTGTATTTGCAGAAAAAATACTTGGAAGTCCAAAGATTTTTTTTTTTGCAAATACGTTTTTGCACTTTGTTGGTATGAATTTAAGGATCGATTTTCTATGCAAGTATTTTTAATTCTGGTGTTGTGCCCGGGCCGATCCAGCAAATACTTCATACTCATAAGTATTTCTCGCCCATACCAGGGCGCCCTACTTTGATGCAAAACCCTGGTTTTAAAACCTCGTGAAGTAAATACGTCTCATCCCTAATTGACACTTCGCCGTCGATATGTTGTTGTAACAGGTAGCGTTGTGGGAATTTTTCTACTGTATATCCGAGTTGGATCCTTAATACAGTTTCCTCATCCATTTCAAGTATTTCTGTTTGTGGTACGCACCGCACCCGTATTTAGTGTGACGCAGCCTTTACAAGTTTGAAGCCTTTATCTATGTCTCTCAGTGTTTCAGTTAGACTGTGTTTTATTGTGGCTGTTATAGTTGAGTTGTCTTTGTTTATGCTCATAAATCATGGTTCATTATAATTTATGTGATTTTGATTTGTCTGTGTTCCTGTGGCATAATATTTCCTAAACGGATGGACCGTTTTTTTATTCGATTTTTTGCTGTCTAATTATTGATGCTCTTAACCATGTGTTTAAGGGTAATCACCTCAGTCTTTTCGAAGATGATCAGCTCATTACAAACACCAGGTCGGTTTCATTTACTTTCTATAAAGGAGAATGCTTAGTGGTTCCACTCTTGAGAAATGAATTGAGTCTTTTAAAGTTAATCTGTATGAAAAAACTAAATTTAAAGCTCTATTATTATTAGTATCTTAGTGTTTAACATGACAGAGTAGAATTAAAGGGATTTATAGAAGACTCAAACATTTTAATTGGGTACAGTTTTCTGCCATGGGCATTATCCTTTCCTAGTAACACCTAGTTCAAATTGATATATGTTTTTATTTCATATACTTCTACTGTATCTCACATTGGTTGAAACGTGATCTACATGTAGGTACTTAATATATATATACATATGTTTATGTTGTAAGGTTGTAGTAAAATACGGGTTTGCGGAAATATTTATGTACCTATCGTAAAATTAAATAATTATAGCCATTGCTCCTCATCCTATAATTTTACATTTGCCAGGGAAACGCGTAGTTAAAAATAAAATGTATCCAACGAATATCAAACCTTACCAATGCAATGTGCCTTACACCATTTAATACACTTGTCAGACAGTATTTTTCTTTTGTTTTGAGGGGTTCCGACAATCGATTGGGATTGGATGAATCCTGAATATTTCACTAAAATGTTTGTTCTTATTTTGTCAGAAACACATGAGTAGTCTAGGTCTATCTGTTTCTGAGGCCGTACGTCCCCTACATGTGTACTCACTCTGCATCTTTTAAAACAATGTTTTTTTTTTTTCAATCTCAGCGGAACTAGGCGACTACAACGTATCGGAACATCCGCCTAACTATCTTTCGGATCTTTGCCTACTACCCAAGCAGAACGCGGAAGACGAGCGTCGCATCAGAGAGCTGCACAAGCTACATAAAGGTCAGGCCCCCGCGGACGCTGAGGCCAACTTCTTGGAGCACGCCAAACGCTTGGATTGCTACGGAGTAGAGTCGCATCCCGCTAAGGTATAAAGCTTCTATAAAATTCTTCATTGTAGCTAGTTCTTGGATTTCTAAACTCTTCGCTTGCATATATTTTTCACCACACTGGCTAACCGCTTGTCTTTAAGCTCCAAAACCTTTCGTTTTAATTTTTTTAAAACCGTATATTTGTATTATATTTCAGTCGAGGTTTAAAAAATGATTTAAATAATGATTATTGATTTACATACAGTGGGCCAATGAGTGTTGGCGGGTTCGCCAGAGCCTCTTTTGCTTGATAGATTCACTTGGGTTCTAAATGATGGTGTTCAAGACCCCTTACAACCCTTTGTGGAGGCCTTTGCCCTGCAGTGGGACACAAAGGAGGCTACATAAGAAAAAAATATTATTGCAATTGACAGGATATGAATGTAATACAATATAATAATTTATATACTTACACAAGATCACACATTATTTTACCTGTTACGGAAAGGAAAATTATTAATAACACAGTAAAATGTTATTTAAATTTGTATTAAGTAAGAATCCAAGGCACCATTGACTTTTCAAAATCAGCGTATTAATAATTAATTATCACTCGCTTAAACCGTGAGGAAACCTGCATACCGAGAGATTTTCTCGCGGCTTTAAGTCTGCCAACCCGCATTAGGCCAGCGTGGTGGACTATAGCCTCATCATTAATCCATATACTGCCACACTGCTGGGCACGGGTCTTCTCTCTGAATGAGAGGGATTAGGCTATACTCCACCACGCTGGCCTAGTGTCGGTTGGCAGACTACACAGACCGTCGAGAAAAATATCTAAGGGATGCAGGTTTCCTCACAATATTTTCCTTTACGGCTTAAGCGAGTGATAATTAATTATTAACACACATTCGAAAAGTCAGAGGTGCGTGCCTTCGTCTCGAGACCTTTGATTTGACAGTCCAATGGTCGTATCATTAGGCCATGACTGCTTTTAGCCTATTGCCTAATACCTCAGAGCAACCCTTATACCGTCAGAGAAGAGACCTGTACCCAGCAGTGGGACAGTAAAAAGGTTGATGGTGATTGACAAAGCTTAATTCTCAGTTCAGACTACGGTATAAAACCATATATAGCAAATAATATTAGCAAAACAAATAATCGCTCAGCATACATTTATATTTACACGTTCACATAACACTGTGCTATATACCTAAAGTATTAGCTTGCTGTACGCGATAAACTAGAGCTATTTTCAGAGCAATAAGCTATATCGGTGATTCTTCGAACCCTGAAAAGCGTCCCCTTCGCCCGCCGCTACCTACCTTGCTCTAACATAGTCTTGCATTTGACTTTATGAGAAACTTCTCGGGCAAGGGAAACTTGTTAATTCAGTAAAGAATGACTGCATACCCTCGTACTGACAGTAGCAAGCTTTGAGCTAAACCTGGCATATCAATTTTTCGTTTTCCTTTCAGGATTACAACGGCAAAGACATATTTATTGGCGTCACGTCAATAGGTATCGTCGTGTTTCAAAATAACATCAGAGTGAACACATTCTCTTGGAGTAAAATCGTCAAGATTTCTTTCAAGAAGAAACAGTTCTTCATACAGTTGAAGAGGGAACCTGTAAGTATTATATCACTAGAACATGTAAAACGTAAATCCATACAAAATGAAAACCTCCTCCTTATTTTCTTATATATTCATGCCATTTATTCGTCCATTAGCATTTATTTAATATATTTATTTAAGATATTTCGTATAGTTGTTACAACCAGAGATCGGCAATAGGTACAGTTTATTTACCTAAACAAGGAAGTTGGTGACTGAGAGTGGAAAATACATTGACGTCGACTATCGATACGAAAAGAAAAAAAAAACCCAAAAGCTATAACGAACTTTATAGTTCGGAACCCGAAAAATTGATTCGTCGTACCAATAATTTGTTACTGATGTATTCCAAGTGCAATAAATAATTCTTTATCTTGAATCTTTGGATGAAAACCTCATGATTCTGGAATTTCAGTGACTCATTCTATGATGTTTACTTCCTTGAAGTTTAGGCCCGATCCCTGTTAAAAACATAGTCAGTTTTTTCAAAAAACATACAGCCAAGTTACTTTTTTTTTGTTAAAATCATCAGCTGGGCTAGAAACCGCTTTGAACGATGAATCATTAATTTTCATTAGTTTGTGGAGCTTCTCTGGATTCTAAATTTGATTTTATCCCAGAGGAATTGCTAAACTTTCATGTGGCTTTTTCACTCCCCAATATTTTCATACCCATAGTAGAAGCTCTGCTTGGTTTGGGCTAGACGGTGCTGTGTAAAAATGTCCAAGAATATTTATACATTTTACACAGCACCAGCTAGTCCCAAACTAAGCAGAGATTGTAGTATGGGTACTATTCAATGGATAATAATATAATACTTATATACTTTTTGTAAATACATGTATAAAATACATAAGACCCAGCCCCACTTATGGTCACTCATATACCCGTACAGCCATTTATGGTTCATAAAATAAATATTGATGTCCTGTGGGAATCTACTCCACCACCTCGTAATAGGCAGCCTGACACTGGAACCCCTGGATAGACGTCAGTCATTAGACACTGATTGTGAGAATATTGAGAATAGAAGGGAAGGGACCAACTAAAGTGTCGAGTCAGTTTTATCAAATAAATCTTTTTCTCCAGTCGGAATCCTACGACACGGTTCTCGGTTTCAACATGCGTTCGGGTCGTGCTGCCAAAGCCTTATGGCGGTGTAGTGTAGAACGTCACGGCTTCTTCCGACTGCGAGCGCCTCGGAGACGAGCCCTGCTGGCCGCGTTAGGGGCGTTGGCAGGGCTAGCGGCCCCCACCGTGCCTAGAACTGAAACCATGGCTTTAGAAGATGCGAGAAGATCCAGGTCATCGAATAGAAGCTTTGTTCGGTAAGCGTTTGAGTATAATGACGTGTCTTTAGAATCTGACGTCATTTTAGTCCGTTCGCAGACTGTCTAAAAATGTCTATGGTAAGCACTCCTGCTTACACGTTAGAATTTTGCCATTAATATGTTTCGCTACTATATCAGACCTTTTTTTCTGATATTGCGAGGCGACGCTTAATTGTACCTCGAAATTGCATAGTAGGTACATCATTTATGTATGTGGTAGCGTAGATGGCGTTACTGACTGTGCACTCCAAAAAGGCGTCCATTAAAAGAGTTTCCATGAATTCTAATTATATTAATGATCATCCGGCCCCCTTTGGGGCAGCCAGCCTCTTAATCCTTAGCCTGTTACCCAAAGGGGTAAGCAAAAACTAGAGGCTGCCACTTACTATGATTCTTCCGTACTTGTTTTGCGTGTTAACCTTTAGTCTTTAGTCCTTTTTAAAGGATCTCATCTTTAAGATCGGCGTATGTCTTTCTAGGATGGCTTCTTCCGACATTCGCCGCTGACATTCGCCTTAAAATTTCCTTTTGTTAATCATCTTTCATTCATTCTCCTAACATGCCGAAACCATCTCAGCATATTCTTTCCACTTTTCATTAATTGCTGTTGATTTATTTATTTTTTACTTTAATAACACCCGTCTAGGATCGATTACATTAATAAGTGATGTTAAACAGTTGTGTTCATAAGTTTTTTGGTTGTTTTTATTGCAGGAGAAGCAGTTCCCGTACTCGGGAGCGCTCGGTTGGGTGCGCGTCACCGGGCATGCGCGGCTCTCGCGTGGCTCATAGTGAACCGTTGCCGCGCACCGCCTGGATGTTGCCGGACCCGCCGGACCCGCCCGCGGCCCCCACTACTTCCCCACCCGAAGCACCTCACACTGATATACAGTCAGTACATACATTTTTCATGCTACTTACATAACATCAGTATACATGCTTACTGATTTGAGCTGTGTTGTGTTTCTTACGGTGAGCAAGGTTCCCAGTGCTCCACGAGGAAACGTTGTGTTGGCAGTGGAGGGACTTTGACCCTTATACTGCCAACCCAACTATTCCTCTTTCGTTTTACGCAAGTGATATTCCTGGTATTGCAAGCGTCTTTAGGCTACGTTCACTGATTACTATCAAGTGGGCCGTATGCTGGTTTCCCATTTTAGTAGTATAAAAAAAAATACATGCCTATGAACGCTGGCAACACTAACGGCATTCGTGTGTTGTCAACTTAGACGTCAAGTTAAGAGTTTGGCGTATCGCCCAACTACGATGTGAAGCGAATGCAAAATTATTGTTACCTCTGTCGCCTAGCCGTATTATTTGCTTCTAAATTAAATCTTGATTGCGCGCTGTGGGCCATATTATATAGGTATAAAAATTTAATAATATTCATATTTCCTGAAGTTATTCGGAAAATTGATAATGTAAGCTTGTAGATTAGTAGAATATTTTTGTTCTGAAACCATTCTAAAGACTAGAAAAGACTATAAACCTATGTTCATAAAAATGGACAGTCTTCTAGTACGATTATTAAATATATTTTGTTATTTCAAGGTAAGCTCTGCTGCAGAGTTTGTCTGCGGCCGATCTGCTTGATTGTCATCTTTAAAAAATAGTTAGAATATTTTCCTAAAATTACAGGGAAGGTGACTTCCTAGAACGCGTTCTCCGCATCCCACTATCGTACGTCGATGAATCCGAGTCCGGGTCGGACGGTGGCGAGTCGACCGAATGTAACGGCGGAGTGCGGATACGTCTGGAGGCGGGCGCCGACGGACTGTTCGGGTTCAACGTGCGCGGCGGAGGAGCGCTGCCCGTGCTGGTGTCCAGGGTTGCCAGCCGCACACGACTGCAGCTGCAGGAAGGAGACCAGGTCTATATTATTATGTCTACCGTAAATCAACAATCTAGCTACTAATACTCAAAAAAGACTAAATACTTTTTTTTTAATAGCATTTCACTAGTTTTGTATTATTACAATAAAATCGATATATATCACGGAGAATTCACAAATTAAAAAAAAAAACGTTATAAGCCCAGAAACTGACTAACAATAAGAATGTTTTTATTTCAGGTAATATCAATTAACGGCACAGATGTGGACGAACTCACTCACGAACAAGTAGTGAAACTCATCAGGAATACAAGAGGAGTTCTTACGTTGGTCGTTAAGCCAAACGGTGAGTGTTTTACGGTGATTTACATAACGTACCATCACCCCTATATTCCCTGAAGGGTTAGGCAGAGGTGAACTAATTTATACCAACAGTCCCCACCATCTCGCCCCTATTACAGGTCCTATGTAACAGGGGTGACATGGTGATTTATTTGCTACGTTGTCGACTTAACTTTTTGAGATTCGACTTGCATGAAGGTGATATTAAACCTATTTGTGGAAATTTATGGGGGATCTAACAATATTTACAGTAGTTATTTAGCGAAGGAAAATTTAGCACCGCGGGCAGGATTCGAACTTGCGTCTTCTGGTTAGGTACACCAGACGTTATGACCGCTAAGCCACCGCGAGTACCACCCGGCATGACGAATTTTGCCTTAACAATTTACGTCTTTATGGTGAATTTTTCCTTCGCTAAATAACTTTAAAATCTTAGCATGGAAAATGTCAAAAAGTACAACAAGATAATATTTACAGTACTTTATTTACAATAATTAGCATAGTAATATAGTACAGATTACAAATGTACGTTTTAAGTCTCATGTCTAGATCCGATATTACTCCCAATTATCGGACACTAATTCCACACAACCATAGACCCTTTGATTATATACTTGTCTAGATGGAGCAATGCAAACAAACGACACGCGAAAACTGGGGCCAAATTGCGTGATATGTGTGAGTACCGCTTGTGTACTTATTGTAGTCAAACTGTCAAGGTGTGCGTGTTTAGGGATGCCTGCTCCAAATTATTAATTTACCTTTTCTCCATTATTTAATGGGATGACAGTTAAACGAAATAAGCTGAATAAAGTAATTATTTTGTAGATTAGTGTTTTATTTATTTTAATAAAAACAAAAAATACAATGAAAAAATATATACAGCAATTTATAGATCAAAATCCATCTCTTTGTATTTGTTTTCGAAATCGTTTTTTTTTATATTTCATTTCGTGTCCGCTGTATAATGTCTCTCCAGTCTTAAGAAATCTGAAACCCAAAATATTAGAAAGAACTAACAAAAATACTATTTAGTGAATGACTTCATTTATTTTGTGAAGGCATTCACTTCACATTTCATTTTTTTATCATTTACTGATCAAATAAATTATGTAAGTATTAAAATAATAAAATTTTCTCCTGATCGAAAGATGATGACTGATATTTGCATATCTCCCATAGTTTCACCAAATCTCCCTTGTAATAAATTGACAACACCGGCTAATCTGTCGAACCTACAAATTAACGAATTGAAAAATCATATTTTCATAAAATAATAGAGGTTAAATAACAAAACTTACCGATGTAATGTGATCTTAGTGTAATTATACGGTTTTCCCACATAATTGCGACACAATTTGACAGCACATACCGACATAATTAATTATTTTTCGAGAACTCCACACCCTGAAGTGATCCAAATGACACTGACGTAAGTGAGACGAGAGTCTACCAATTTTAGTAGACTTTATTTGGGCCGTTCTGTATGTGTCAATGTGGCATCTAGACAAGTATATAATCAAAGCATAGACCATTATTCGAGTTACTTTTGTATCCTCAAACTAGTTGCACAATTCCAAACAATGTAAACAAAAACCTCAATAAATTCGAATTGCATTATTCATTGAAATAAAACTACTTTTTACGGATTTTATCGCGTTATATTGATATTATTAATGCCGACGTTTCGGACCCTTTACAGCGTCCATGGTCACGGGTAGACTATCTTCACTTGACTTCAGTCTACCCGTGACCATGGACCCGTAAATGTCAGATATCAATATACGTTATTCATTGACAGCCGTGTACGCTCCCGAGGAGCCAGGCCCACAAGAGCCGACGGCATTCTTCGTGCCGCTGTCGTGTGAAGGTGAGCCGCGGGCGGAGGGCGACGCTCTGGAGCAGTCGATGTTGTTGCTAGGCGACGGCCTGGCCAGCGGCGCCGCGCTCACACAGTACGACACACTGCTGCGCCGCCTGCCCGACGAGCCCGCCAACATCGCCAAGCTGCCACACAACTTGAACAAGAACAGATACAGGGATATCGCGCCTTGTTAGTACTATCTCACACTTTTTTTTTATA
The DNA here is from genome assembly GCA_964056405.1 of Acronicta alni. Taxonomy (NCBI): domain Eukaryota; kingdom Metazoa; phylum Arthropoda; class Insecta; order Lepidoptera; family Noctuidae; genus Acronicta; species Acronicta alni. Next base: position 4,056,591 of record OZ043927.1, on the reverse strand, counting down.
CCACTGATGCCTTTTTTTTATAGTAGGGAAAATCCTCATGTCGGACTCATACCGACTAAAAACCGCACTTGCCTTCACCTGCCCTAGGTCATAGGATCCGCGAAATTCGCCATGACCATGACAGGATACCACTGATGCCTAGTGATATACCAATGGACTGCCAAGTCGAAGGTCAGGCATGCACCTCTGACTTTTCGAATTCATGTGCGTATTAATAATTAATTATGACATGACGGGTAGGTATCGCGGTGGCTTAGTGGTCATAGCGTCTGGTGTACCGAACCAGAAGACGCAGGTTCGAATCCTGCCCGCGGTCGTATTTTTCCTTTTCTAAATAACTTTAAAATCTTAGCATGGAAAATGCCAAAAATATACAAAAAGATAGTTAGAAGGTAAGGTGGCATCGTTCGGCATTTAACTAACTGTAAAGTAAGTTGTGTCGGTTGAAAAGCAAAAACTTGCATTTCAATAGGTGTTACTGACGTCACCATAAAGACGTAAATTCAATATGTGAAGGAAAAATTCGACATGACGGGTAGGTATCGCGGTGGCTTAGTGGTCATAGCGTCTGGTGTACCGAACCAGAAGACGCAGGTTCGAATCCTGCCCGCGGTCGTATTTTTCCTTTTCTAAATAACTTTAAAATCTTAGCATGGAAAATGCCAAAAATATACAAAAAGATAATTATCACTCGCTTAAACGGTGAAGGAAAACATCGTGAGGAAACCTGCATGCCTTAGAGATTTTTCTCGACGGTTTGTGAAGTCTGCCAACCCGCACTAGGCCAGCGTGGTGGACTACAGCCTAATCCCTCTCAATATGAGAGGAGACCCGTGCCCAGCAGTGGGATAGTATATGGGTTGATGATGATGAAAAGGCCGATTTACATCAGACGGGCGAATGCTCATTCTATCTCTCTCAAATTCTATTAGTGTAAACAGAGACAGAACAGTCTTTCGTTGTTCTAACATAGTTCGCATAGATTCTATGAATAAATAAATAATAATAACTTTATTGCCAGAAAAAAGTTTACAATATTGTTGTTTACATGCATGGACTAGAATACTAGGACAAAACTACGAATAGCATCCACTGCCAAACTAGGTAGGACCGAGGTATGGAATATTTTAAGAATCGCTCGCTTGATGTAAACGGCACTAGAGCGCGCGAACAGTGGCTTAGAGCGTTCCTACGTGTTCGGACGTGCTCGCTCCCCGAAACGGTCTCTTCAAAGTGTTCTTGTGTTCTAGCGAATTCTAGTTCTTGGTTCTCATTCTTACTCGTTGTTGCAAACGCTGTTTTGGTGTAAACGCTGGTAAGCGGTTACCGTAGCCTATAGACGCTTGTAACACCAGGGGTATCACTTGCGCGTTGCCGATCCTGTAAAGTGTCCCCCCCCCCCCACTGCCAAAACAACGTTTCCTCGCGGAGCTTTATTAAGGCATTTTTTTTTTAAACTTTGCCCCACTACTTACTCTTGTATCGTGGGTACGTTTACAAACACAAACTTTCATTTAAAGAAACACCCAGACTCTCAGTCGCTGCGACAAACGTGTACGAAAACGTAAACCAAACGCCAAACGTACTCGTTGATTCTCAAAACTGTTTTGCACTTGCATCTTTTAATTTTTTTTGTGAGTCTATTGTTTATTATCGGTTCCAGTGTTGCCATAAATAAGATTGACGGTTTAAAAAAAACGTATAGTACGACAAAGTCAAAGTGGTCTTCGACTCAGTAAAGTGATATTATGAAAATACTCCATAAGTGTTTCCTTGCAGATGATTCAACAAGAGTAATACTGAAGAATGGACCAACCGGCGACTACATTAACGCGTCGTATATCAACATGGAGATAACAAACTCCGATACTGTGCTTACTTATATTGCAACACAAGGTTAGTCAAGAAAAACTTGAAAAAGCTACTTAGATTATTTCGTGGCAATGAAAAAGCAGTGATAGCCTAGTGGTATGACCATTGGACTGCCAAGTCGAAGGTCTCGAGTTCGAACCCAAGGCCTCTGACTTTTCGAATTCAAGTGCGTATTAATAATTAATTATCACTAGCTGAAACGGTGAAGGAAAACATCGTGAGGAAACCTGCGTACCTTAGAGATTTTTCTCGACGGTTTGTGAAGTCTGCCAACCCGCACTAGGCCAGCGTGGTGGACTATAGCCTAATCCCTCTCAATCTGAGAGGAGACCCGTGCCCAGCAGTGGGACAGTATATGGGTTGATGATGAATGAAAAATAGTAAAAGATAAATGGTACAGACGCCAGCAGGTCAAGCTATACAAAACTGTCAAAATGTACCAATTGAATATGAATCTTATTGTTTTGCCTTAAAGTTGAAAATAAATCAAAGAAATTTGACAGATTGTGGTAGCTTGATGTGCTGGCCTCTGTACAGAGTAGTGATATCGAAAATCGATTAATCGATTATTGATAATGGATCGAAACAGGTAAAATTATCTTAATTATCTTAAAATTATATGAATAAATGAAGCTAAATATTTATTTATCTTTGCGTCCTGTCATCTTGAGATGACAATCGATCGAAATCAATCGACGAATCGAGATCAATGCTGTGATAGTGATGCTGATAGTATATTAATCGATAGTTGATTATCAACATCACCAGTACAGAGGGGCTCGTGGCTCAATAATAACTACCCAGATCAACCGAATTGCAAGGTAAACCCGCGGCCAGATTGGATGGGTTACCTTAACACACCGAGACGCCTCCATGCCTCGTAGAGCACGTTAAACCGTCGGTCCCGTGTGTCAGGAACGAGTCTGAAAGAGATATGTTAATAAGAGAATTAAATATTAATAAGTTAGATTTAGGTATATTTAATATTATTTTAGCCAAACCAATGTCGCCAGAGGCTGCATTAGTTTATTCATTGGTTGCTATATAATTTCGATGTAGACACTTAGTTTAGGCTACGATGGAACTGGCGTAACAATTGTTAAAAGTTCCTAAATAAATAAAGAGAAAAAAAAAAAACTGTAGGTCCCAGTTGTCATGCATGCGAATATCTATGACAATAGTTAGTGGTAGTCAGAAACTAAAAAAGGCTGACAACCAGTCTCCTCAGGATATCGGTATTGCCCAGAAATTGGGTTGCGGAGATCTGATGGTCATCTGGTTAGACTGGAAGCCAACCCCAATATAGTTGAGAAATAGCTCGTAGGATGATGGTAGTGATTCGGACTTGCGCACTGGCGAACTCGACGATTCCTGAGAAGCGAAGTGGAGAGACAGGGCAACCCGTCACAGTCATCACTACGTCGTTCTTATGACCTTTGTTTCTGGTGTAAACCCACTTCGTTTAGCTCGTTTCAGTCTCGCAGCTGGGCGACATGAGCGAAGCTAATCGAACTTGATTCGTTTCGCTTCGTTCCTAATGTGGCTGGTGCTTTATAATAATAATAATAATAAATTCTTGCAAAATGACACTGATATAGAAATTAATACACCACATACACGAACATCAGTCACGACACCTTCACATAATAATCAAACACCCTCATCACAAATTCACAGCATACTGTCATCTCGTCATCAGTTATCAACCGATACACAACCCTAGGGTAGCACTTGGCTTCGGCCCGTACTATCCTACAAAACCGGCACTAAATAGCCGAGATACAAAAATGTATAAAAAGAAATAATAATAAATTAAAATTTTTAAATGTTTTTTTTTTGATTATGTGTTACTTACGATGAAATATTTAAAAATAAAAAAAATATGTATAAATATAAATAAAGGCAATAATAATAATCTTTATTTCACAAAAAGTTTCTAGTACATTTGATTGTATGTGGAGCCTCCTTTTAGACAAACAATGCCTGTGTTAGGAGACTCCGCTCTTCCACATCGTATTATTATAATTATACTAGTGTGGTGCTTTATTTATAGAAAAAGTGGTAAATTAGGGAAAGGCCGAGAGTGCTCTGTACGAAATACTCTTATTAGCAGTCGTGGGGCACACAATTTTTTTATCCTTATTTTATTTGTTTTTCCATCATGTTTTTTTTTTAATATTTTTGTGTGCATTGTCCAAGACTGTATCAATAAATATTTTTCTTTCTTTCTTTATTAAGGCTCATAATTTTTTTTTCTTCAGGACCCCTATCATCAACAGTGGGCGACTTCTGGCAGATGGTGTGGGAGTCAGAAAGCAGTCTGATAGTGATGCTCACAGTGCTGACGGAGCGAGGGAGGGCCAAGTGTCACCAGTACTGGCCTAAAGTCGGCAACACACCGCTAAAGGCTACCAGTAGTCTAACGATACTGACAACGAGTGAACAGAACCATGGCCATTATGTGAGAAGAGAAATGACAATAAAGGTATGGTGACTACTTTTCGACCCTATCTTATTAGTAATAAGGGTCAAAACTGTTCAACCGTCTAGTTTCTCGATTTTACGTTATAAAACTTATTTGAATTTGGAAAAGGAAAACGACTATAGAGTTTGCCCTGTTTTTTCCTCTTTATGCTTGCTAATTATTTATTTTAGGAAAGTTTACAGACTAATAACAATGATATCTACCGATTTATAATCTACGTCCGGCCTTTTAGTGAATATAACTAGTAAATTATTTCTTTATAATAATCCCTTGATTGTCAGAAATCAATATAAAACAAGCTTTGTGAAGAAAATAATTTAAATCAACTAATAAAGTTCTAAGATGTAAGCGTTTAAAGTTTCTGGTGAGGATAGAGAAGGGATGCTCTGTCCCTTTACCACAAAACAAGTGCTAGTAAAGAATATGTATTGCACACTGAAACTTGAGAAAATCACTCGGTATAGATTACGCTCTCTATGTAGCATTTTTTTTTTATTGCGGTTGTAGTATCTGGCTATAAACTGCAGGATATGCTTAGGAGTGAGCTCTTTTATATCATCTGGGTTTAGGATGTGTCTGTCGTCTGTCTGTGTAGCATACAATTACAATACTTATAAACTCCTTATTTTTTAACCAATTTTAATTTTGCTTTAATTGATCGACTCTACGTGTGATTTGTGGTTGACTATTTCATGATTCCATAAATATTTAGTAATCTAAAGTATGCAAAATTCGTCATGGCGGGTGGGATTCGCGGTGGCTTAGTGGTCATAGCGTCTGGTGTACCTAACTAGAAGACGCAGGTTTGAATCCTCCTTCGTTAAATAACTTTAAAATCTTAGCATGTAAAATGCATAATTGACTGCCTCATTAGTGTAGTGGTCCTAAGCGCGACTGCTATGCTAGAGGTCCTGGGTTCGATCCCCAGGTCGAGCAAAGTGTTATTGGGTTTTTCAATGAAATTCTCAGTAGCAGCTCGGAGTCTGGATTTGTGCCCGGTTAATGGCAATAGGCTCGCCCCCTATTACATGGGACCGAAACATACCGGCGAAATGTGGGTGTACATTAGTACACCTCTGCCTAACCCTTCGGGGAATACAGGCGTGATGGTATGTATGGAATAAAACTACTTTTTACGGATTTTATCGCGTTATATTAATATTACTAATCCCGACGTTTTGACCCTTTTACAGCGTCCATGGTCACGGGTAGACTGAGTGGTAGGAACACCATAAAATTCGTAAAAAGTAGTTTTATTTCAATACAAAGAGATATTTAGTAATCTAGCTTATTTTGTATGTTTGTTGGACTAGGAGAATACGGGTGCCTGCCGCAATGTCACACAGCTGCAGTACACGGCATGGCCCGACCACGGCGTGCCGGAGGACGCGGCGGCTTTCATCGGCTTCACGCAACTCTGCTCCAACCTGAGGAAGCAAAGAGCATGTGAGTTATGACATTCAATACAACGTGTTACAAAATACCCCGTAAAAAATATAATTAATTAAGTGTCAGCTGTCATGTTTGATGTATTTGACATTGCAACAGATCTCAATGACATGCATTGTACACAAAAACTATGCGAGTACTCGCTTCGAGTAACAGTCCATTTATTGCTTACAGTAATACCTACAGTAGTGGACCCCGATGAAGCGGAAGAGGAACGCGAATTAGACCCGCCGATGATCGTGCACTGTTCAGCCGGCGTGGGCCGCACTGGCGCGCTAGTGCTGTGCGAGGTAGCACTGGCGCTAGTAGCTCGCCGCCAGCCGCTCTACCCGCTCGACCTCGTGCGGACCATGCGCGCACAGCGACCTATGTGCATACAGAATGCCGTGAGTATAATTATAATAATGGGACATTTCACACAGCACGATCTAGTCCCAAACTAAGCAGAGCTTGTACAGACGCCAGTCAGGTCAAGCTATCCAAAACTGTCAAATTTTCCCAATTGAATATGAACCGTATAGTTTTGTGTTAAAATGGAAAATCAATTAAAGAAATTTGACAGATTTTGGTAGCTTGATGTGCTGACCTCTACACTATGGGTACTAGATAATGGATATAATACTTATATACTTTTTTTGTAAATACATACTTACAATACATATAAGACACACCCAGACTAACACAAACACTTATGACCAGCAGTCTGACACTCGAACCACTAGATCACAGACGTATACCTATTAAATTCTTCGCCTTAGTGCGTATTGCTTTAACCATGTTACTAATTTATCGTAGTTCATTCGCTCCTCTTGCCGTTTATAATTTTTTATATATATTTATATTTATGTATATACTAGCTGACCACGCAAACGTTGTTTTGCCATAAAAAAAAATTTAGGGGTATGAAAAATAGATGTTGGCCTATTCTCAGACCTCCCCGATAAGCACAAAAAATTTCATCAAAATCGGTCAAGCCGTTTCGGAGGAGTATGACAACGAAAACTGTGACACGAGAATTTTATATATTAGATTATAGATGCTGTGTATTATGTCTATTATTATTATAAGTATAATTTAATTCCTTTCTAAATTTCTCCACCGTAGTCAACCCCATTTCTAATTCTGTTTCGATATGTCCATCCAAAGTTTGCCTGGAAGAAATCGCTGTTCGCGATAAGGCCGCCCATTGTATGTTTTAAATGAATTTGTGTCCTGATGTATTGTATTTTTATCGGTGTACAGTAAAGTGTATATAAATAAATAAATTGCTCTAGCGCATTTACTTTACGTGTGATGTAGCGCATGGTATAATATTAAGCTACGCCGTTTATCCTGTTCCTAATATAGCTAGATCACGTAGTCGTTTTAACATTACATCTTTGGCTATGATGGGTGATTAAGTTGTTCGAGAAAATTTTGTTTTTCCACTTATTTGCTTCTTTAATGAAGCAATTTTGAATTAGTAATTGTATACACTATTTTTTTAACGAATTGTGTTGATGAAAAACGCGAGATAAAAAATAGTTGCGACTCTTACGCAATTTATTTTTACTAGCTTGTTACCTGCGGTTTCACGTCCGAAAGGATTTTTTGAGACAAAAGGTAGCCTATTTCCTTCTCCAATGTGAAATCTATCTCTGTACCCAATTTCATTAAGATCGAATCAGCGGTTTAGCCGTGAAAGCGTAACATACAGAGTTACTTTCGCATTTATTTTATTAGTAGGGATTAAAGATATAAAACATCAGTAACACATTGCTAGTGTGTTTTTATAGTCTATGACGCAGGGCTTGCACCTTAAACTTGTCTCTAAAACATTACCTTCTCTTCCAGAGCCAGTACAAGTTCGTATGTGAAAGCATACAGACGGCGTACGCGCAAGGTCTATCAATTACGTCGTCGGAAAACGGATCGAACTAATAGCAGTACTCACTCCCTTGCCAATTATTGTAAAGTCGCATGTAAGACGCGAGACTGATCGTATTAAGATTGTTTGTTCATAGTATACACCGAAACCAGTAACATGAAAAAAAAAAGTTTAGAAAGTTTTGCTACACAAAAAAATAATAACTAAAAACAATTGAGGTGTGATTTATTTTACAAACAAACGCAGGGTCTAATACTTAATGATATCTTTCAGCATGTAATAATGATGTTTAAAAACATAATTATAAATTGTTTAGCATGCGTTAATGCCAAACACAATAAAAACAACTTATATTTTAATTAAATTAAGCGCTGATTGTATTTAGTTGTGCATTTTAATGGAACAATAAACCGTTCTTGATACTGTCATGCGCGAAGATCGAATGAGAGATGCGCAAATATATCCTTTTTGGGATAAACTTTATCAAAGAATGCATTTCGATAATTCTCTATTATACCGGTTCGGTGTATATCAGGAATATTGTATGAAATAACAGTGTGTTCATGGTTTCAAATAGTATAACAACTTTTTACATGATATTGAATGCTGTATAGTCAGAAATAAGTTTTAAACCGTTAAGAGATACAAGTAAAATGTGAACGTATATAAATAATATCTTCTTTTGAAGCCCAGCCGTATTTTGTCGCCACATTATCTCGTCTCCAACCATAGTTTCGGCACGTGATAAGCGACGACAAAATTATGTCGCATTATGCACGTCAGCCCTGCTAGAGTTCTGACAGCGAAGGTTTCTTTATAGCTCAGTCTAAAACTTGTTATGTCGAACTGAATTGATTAGAGCGTCGCGCAATTTTTTCCCGCCCACCTGCAAGATGTGGAACGGTCTCCCTGATGAGGTTTTCCCTGTATGCTATGACATGGGGTTCTTCAAACGGCGTGTATACAGGTTCCTTAAGGGCCGGCAACGCATCAGCAACTCCTCCGGTGTTGCAGATATCCATGGGCGACGATGCCCACTTACCATCAGGTGGCTCGTCTGCACGTTTGTCGACGTCATCAAATAAAAAAAAAATGCAGGTCAACTAAAAAGGTCATATTAATCAAATCCTCGGATATCATTTCATATTTGGAGCAATTTTCTAATGTGAATCATAATTATATTACATCAAAAGCGGCCTTTTTAAATTCTGCCGCCAACAGTAGGGACGGCGGGTATGTCGGACTTGTAGAAACCGCGCATGCTCTTTGTACGAGGTCTAGGGATTCGAGATTATAATATAAACTCGAAACATGGCCTTTTTAACGCTCTGGTTGAACAATTTTAAGTGAAGATCTTTTCATATGTCTCGTATAAAAGGCATAGTATGAACCAAATATTCTTCAGAATTAATAACTAATTTTACTTGTATCTTTTAACTACTCAGTGATAAATAATTTTCTATGAACTTTATTCTCTTGTATTTATTTCTAGAGTAACCAGTGGTTTTTATAATTGTTGATTTATAAATTTTATGAAACGTTTTTTTCACGATGTTATTCGATTATCGATTAACAACTCGAATAAATAATCGATCCCACATATCACTGTTTTTAAAATTAAGATAACTTTATTTTACTGTTTATTATTTATTGTTAGGTTTAATTTTCTAATGCTTGCTGTGATTTTTCACTACCCATTAATGTATGGATTTAAGTAATATGTAGTCTTGCCTTTCCAACGAATTTAGTAATTTATTTTATACGAGTTGTAAATTTTACGTGTCTGTATATTTTGGCAATTGGCCAAGTGTATCGGCTCGGTGTGATAAGCTGATGTTAATTTACTAACTGAAATTAATCTAACAGATTTTAAAAAGGTATGATCTAATGATCAGAGTACTGATCTTAGGTCTGAGACAACTTACAACAACTTTTTTTAATAATAAATTATGACTCGCCTAATTAAGTGAAGGCAAACATTGTAATAGAAGGAGAGCTGTCACCGCTGGGGTTGATTTAGCCCCGCTACTCACCAGCCAGGTCTGTAGCTCCGTGTTGGGGTATAATAGGAGAGGTATGGGACAAGTTTTCAGCTTGCCTCAAATACCTACCCAAAAATTGGTGCCAACTCTCCGACTATAAGGTTTATCGTTTGAGGCTCTAAGCAGCGAGCTGTAACCGAATCACTCCCATCGGCACTAATCTGTTGTCGACATTTTGACCCTTTTTTCCTGTGCCATTTGTAATATAATTATAAGGAAAATTGTATATTTTACTTTAATATATTTCCCAAAAAAACAGATACGTATTTTTATGTTTTTTTTTGTCTCGCCAAAATTAAGTATACAATCAATTTTGTAATTTCAATTTCGATACAATTTATGGGGACCCAAAAATTCGATAATGTTGTATTTATTGTACGTTTATGATTAATATAGTGATATCTTAAGTGTCGTAATACGTAATTAATTAAAAAATATAATTATGGTATTTTTGCACCACATTGAAAATTAGCATCGTTTTGAATGTAAATCTTAGAATCTTATTTGAATGATATTATGTAGGTAGTGACCAAAAGATAATAATTATGAGATCAAAATAAACATGAATAAAGTAATTTTTGACTTTAATATACTGGCAACGAGACCTGTAGATACAGAGGCCAGTATATCAAGCTACCACAATCTGTCAAATTTCTTTGATTGATTTTCAACTTTAATTCAAGACGATAAGGTTCATATTCAATTGGGAAAATTTGACAGTTTTGGATATCTTGACTTGCGTCTGTACATGCAACTACATTACAATCACAAATTCGTAACTATCTCTGCCTTAAGACTCCTACACACAATGCCGGCGGCCTGGCGGTTATGACGTAATGGGTAATTGAGCCGGCCTTGCCGCGTAAACTAGTCTTTTGCTATTGATTTCCGACATTTACGCGAATATTATACATAGAAATAAAACTACTTTTTACGGATTTTATCGCGTTATATTGATATCGGGTACGTCTCGTCGGGTCGTCTACCCGTGACGTCCGAAACGTCGGGATTAACAATATCAATATAACGCGATAAAATCCGTAAAAAGTACCTAGTTGTATTTCAATAGTCTTTTGCTAATTAAAATTAATACTATGGTCGCGATGGCGATGTTAACAGCTTCGTTGTCCATCGTTAAGAACTGGGAACATAAACACCACCAATGTTCTACTCGGTTGTCACCACTGAAATGATGCTCTGCAGCCAACAGCAGCAAAGGCCAGCGGCATACCGGCAAATCCGCCGGCTATATAGTGTGCAGGAACCTTAACTCATGCATTTTATTACTCGAGTACGACTACTCGAATAGGTACTCGACAGATACGGCCCATCTGAACTATCATATCAGATGGGCCGTTCCGTCCGTATCCGTATCTGTATGCTTGCTTGCCACCTTAGTGGTATAAAAAAAGCGTCTACAAGCTACGGTAACTGCTTACTAAAGCGGTTACTGTAGCATGTAGACGCTTGCAACACCAACGGTATCACTTGCGTGTTGCCAACCCTTTAAAACGAAAGAGGAATAGTTGGGTTATATACCTACAGTTTATCTGTATAGAAAGCCTATACAGGACGAGCTCAGCTTATACTGGAAATGGCGTTTTATCAAGCCGTGTAGGTACATACCAATTCAATAGTTATCTTTTTAAAGACTATTTGAATTCCATCGCAGTTCTTTGTAAAGAGGTCCTATAATATAATTATATCCATAAAAAATACAAGTAAAGCATAATAATCATTATTTTGTGTCTAAATAAAAGTGTCGGCATAAAGAGAAAAATGAAATTTAATGCTAATTTTCGTCATCCTTACGTATCTTGAGGCTAGTTTCCTTTACACTATTTTCATCATCCACAACCCGACTTCTTCCACTGCTGGGTATAAGACTTATTGTTCCAATTTCCACGCTCTTGTAACCAGTGTCGTCCATATTCGCCCTACGATGGAAACAATGCCGTCAACCAATCTCGCTATCGAAAGACTGACATTCCTTCTCTAAGTCCTTGGCCACCATTCTGTCATAGTCTTAATTCACCTGCCACCACAACGCCTTGCCAGGTACACTATTTATTTATTCTTTATGTACAAAGGTGATCTTAATTCTCTACCAGTCAACTATAATATTCAATATTCCCCAAAAAAGCTTGAAATATCGCGCAAATTGTTTTCTACTTTGAACGAGACATAACTTGATCAATAAAACTACAATTACTGTCCGATTTAACCAAACATATCAAGTACCTATAGTTATAATCATTCACTATAATACACTGTTTTATTAACGATTGTAAATAGTAGTTACAGGTCACACATTTAGACTGAAAGTCTAGACGTAACTACCAGTTTATTACCACATAAATATGCTTTAATCTGTTGTTGTTCAAAACATCTTCCATGGAAATGTGTGAAAATTAATGAATATAAATGAAAGATAAAACAGACATTACAAAGTAGAGAAGATAGTAAAATCCAATTTGGTTTATGAACGCTGTTTCTTTCTAGGAATCGTCGAATTTTTTTTACATGAAAACGAGCTAAGTTTAGTCATCTTCATTGATGCTGAAAATCGCACCATAAAGTAATTTTAATCGCACTGTACAGGGAATCGGAAAAATACCAGAATCCTCTTAATACGTCATACGTATCATAAACAAGGTTTGTTCATAATACTAAACTTTTATTTTAATACAAAAATAGGTAGGTACTCTGTAATTTCCATATTACTAAGTCGGTTTCTTCTTTTTATGTGGATGGTAAATAGCTTGTTTTTAATACAGTAAGTGGTCATATTAATTGCTGCATTAGTGGCGTTCTTTAAGTCCAGGTGCAGGTGTATGGACATTTTGGGCACGCAATCAAGTAGAGCATGGTGTAATCAGGGGCAGTGCGCTCGATATAATAAATAACATAATATAAATATGATATAATAATGCTAATATTACACAAACAGCCATTAAAAATATTTGGACATCGATCCTCAAACTATTTGTTTGTATTTTTCTTCAAAATAAAATATTGTAAGATTTTATTTTGAATGAGCATTTGAACTAATTTGATCCTAATCTCATGGTTATGGTTAGAATCCCTTTCTAGTGAGCCAAAATTATTTTATCTCGTAAGCAAAAGAACATTTTTAATAGCTACATCTTGGCAAACCATCCTTTAGTAACTATTTCTGAATAAATCTAATTACTCATTACGCGCTTCATAATGTTTCTTTATATTTTTTACTGTCGCTTAAACAACTACGGTTTACCTATGATAACTAAATTAAATACTAACAAATCTTTAATTATACTTAAAAAGAAAATGTTTACATATGTGTCTGAGTATACTGATGTCGACTACGACCTTCTGAATGTGTGACCTTTCTAAAGGTGGTTTCACACCGGCGAGGCGAGGCGGGGACGGGATGGGCGAGAATTGAAATCTCGATGACCCGTTCTCACCGAAAGATTGCTCGCGCCGTTAAGACTATTCATGCTGCAATATGGTATACCTAATGTTTTTATAACAAATATTTTAATTCTCGCCTCGCACGTCCTCGGTTATGCAGACTTGTGAGAATAAAGGTAGGCCGGACGAGAATTGAAATTCTCCCATATTACATTTTAATTTTCGGCCATCCCAACCGCGCCTCGTTTGGCCAGTGTGAAACCACTTTAATACAGCGTCTCTTATGATTGCCATAAAAACAGGGCCGGACCGTGAGTTTGAGCCCTGGGCTAATACTACAAAGGGGCCCAACTAATTACTCAAAGTAGAAAAAAAATGAGACGGTAAAATATTTGATTTATATTGACTTTGACTTAGCTGGGGGCAACTTGAATCCACGGGGCCTTGGGCTGTGAAGCCCAAAAAGCCATATTATGGTAGATCCGGCACTGCATAAAAGTAATTGTTATTAGTGTGTTTAGTCATATTATATCAGTAGAATTTTTATAGTTATAAGAATTGTATATTACTTTTGAACTAAACCCCATTCATTATGAAACGTTAACGCAGAGTTTAGTATAAGAGAGTTATACATCTTTTGTGTTCTTATTACATATTTTGTTAATTTACATTAAACTTTTGTGTGGATATTCAATAGCTTATTGCCGTGTTTTGTATATTTTGTAAACTAGATTTTTTACACAGCACATTTGAGACAAAAAGGTTTCAATCTGTGTAGATTGAAAGCAGTGTTGCTTTGCATTAAAACGCATTGTATTTCTGTTTTTTTATTATTATTGTGTATACTTGCCTACATAGTTGAAAGTTGGTTGAAAATATTCTTCGATTCCAACAACGCGCTCCTTAGTAAGCTTACAGATCTTCTGATAACCTGTTCCTATTGATTGAAATAAATCGAAATAAACATTGGATATAATTCGATAAACTAGACACTAAAACAAGATAAGTCTTATCAAATACAACAATACAATCTTTACTATTATAGTTTACTTACTGAAAGTACCTACTTAAATTAGTTATCAAACCTGGTAGCGTAACCTTTGTCTTTTCTCATTCTTTCTTTCAAAAGCACTGCCATACAATAATATACCTATAAAATTGACCATAGTAATTGGTGTGCTTGAATGTTCTTACGTCATCATTAATGAGTTGTACACATCGGTAAAACCACTTATCATCAAGTGCCTGCCAATGCTTGGCTTGTTATTTGGAGGTAGTATAATGTATATACTTCTCCATTGTGTTCAGTACCGTTAGTTTAACATTAAACACTTTCCTCAGTAGATATATCCAGTACTAGGCACGCTTTAGTAACTAGCGAAGTCTCTTACATTTTTCAGTTGCGTAACCATGGGATATATTTTCTCAGTTGCATATACATGGGATATATTTTCTCAGTTGCATAACCACGGGATATATTTTCCCAGTTGCATAACCATGGGATATATTTCCTGAGTGCACATCAGACAAATTTTACTTCTAGCCCTGGCATTTTTCTTTTGTACCTGCATCGAATCTATAGTAATATTTTCATTAAAGCTTTCTCTTAAACTCAGATCAGTTAATAAGATCTCCATAGACGCCCATGCCATAATTACATTGGCCTTTTATGAAATTATTTTTACAAGAGATACATGACATACTTGATTGGTAATTATTATTTTCTAGTAAGTTGAGAGTAGATATTATTATCATTCAATAGTTTTCATAATTATGTTTTTAATTGCATGAATATTTTTGGAATTTTTTAAAAGCACGCGTGTAAAATAATTTGTAAGTTTTAAATATTTAGGTAAAAATATTTTTTGCTTTTAATTTATTGCAGTGTCCATAGGCTTCATTTACTAATAAGCAGATATTAAATTAACAGTAAGTACCTATAATATATTTTGTTAAAATGTTTTTGATATCAATATAATTTAAAAAAAAGAAAACATAAATTTACCTATCTCATCTTTATCTGGTTTTCTTTCTGATGTGAATGAATTTTTTTATACATTTAACAAAGTGGTTATACATTTAATTAAATAATGTAAAACAATTTAGAATAAGTAGGTACAGAGGCCAGTACATCAAGCTACCAATCTGTTAAATTTCTTAGATTGTTCTTCAACGTTAATACAAAACAATAAGGTTCATATTCAATTGGGAAAATATGACACTTGAATAGCTTGACCTGTTGGCGTCTGTACTTATCATAAACTTTATTCAGGCGACTTGCACAAGTGCTATGCAATTTAAACTCTATTTCAATGTCCTTACAAGACACGTGCAATCATTTTGCAATGAGAAGTATACCCGGTGATTTTTCAGGGGATGAAAGTACTCCTGATTATAAACAAATTTCACTATAAGACCAAAACTGAAATATCGGATAAAAAATCAGCTGTTTCATTCATTTTTTAGGGTAAAATTTGTACAGCATTATTAATTTAATTGTATAAGCGTTCCTAAATGCTCTCTCTCTTTGCCTAGCCTTATAACATTTCATTTGGGGTTGTACTCTCCTCTTCATTCTTCGCCAGACGTTTCGGTTCTGGGTCGTCCTGTCATTCACTTGGGCTTGTTTCAGGTCATTGTTCCAGACATCCAAGTGGATTCATACGGAGGACTTGTTTTGTTATTAGTATTTCGGATCTTCTCATTACATGGCCATACCACCTCAGGCATGCTTCAGAGAGCTTTTCTTCAATCGGGCGAATCTTAAAACTTGCTCTAATATGCTCGTTTCTTACGCTGTCCTAGAGAGTGACACCTCTCGCCCATCTGAGCATCCTCATCTCAGTCGTGTGCAATTTTTCAACCTGGGTCTTTTTATTGGCCAGCATTCGGCACCGTACATTAGTGCTGGATAGACTGCAGTTTTGTACTGTATCGTTCTGATATGCTGAGGGTCAAAAACTCATTACAATCTAATGAAATCTCGTGAGATGCATTTGTTGAGATGATTTTACTACGCTGTTGTTCTACGTCAAAGACTTAAACTTCAATTAATTATTGTCTACCGTATACAAGAGAAAACCTTAAGGATTGGTATTGGTAAGGAAGGAATTCGCTGTTGTGCAAGTCGCTTGCGATTTACGATGTAGTGATTGTTTTTCGTGTGAATGACTGATGTAGTTATAAGTGTTGTAATGTTCAATTATTTTTTAAAGAGTATCGAATCTTAGTAGGTACTCAAATGTAATGTTTTCTATCTTGTGATGTATATTAAATACTGTGCGTTTCTTGTCAAATAAAAGTTTATGAATCGAGTATGTAATGTTTTTTTATAAATAAATGTAGTAGGTACCTCAATGAGCTCAATTACTAGTTGAAGAATAAGAACATACCTACCTATGGAACACATTAATTTTGAATTCGGAACACACCATTAGGCCTGCAATCCGCGAAGGGTTAGGTAGAGGTATTCTAATGTACACCCACAGTTCACCATCAATACCACAGGTCATGTTTTAACCCTTTTTAAAGTGGTGGCAACATAGTAGAGAGAGAGAGAGAGAGGTCTTAGTGGGAGTAATTAGTAATAAATATTTCTTGGACTATTTTACACCCCACCAGAGCTTGTACTATGTGTACTAGACAATGGATATAATACTTATATATATATTTTTTCTGTAAATACATACTTTTAATACATGAGAAACACCCAGACAAACACAAAAACTTCTGTTATCACGTAAACATTTGTATTCTGTGGGAATCGAACCCACGACCTCGTGACCTGCAGTCTAATACGCGAACCATTAGACCACAGATGTCGTCCTATAATAGACGCTTGCAACACCAAAGGCATCACTTGCGCGTTGCCGACCGCGTAAAACGTAAAAGGAATAGCTGGATTGGTGGTATAAGGGTCCACATTCCCCCACAACGTTTCTTCGCGGAGCACTGCCTACCTCGCTTACCGTAAGGAACGCAACCAACACAGCTCAAAACAGTGTTATTTCACATCAATTTTCTGCAAGACTTTTCCCCAGTCGGGCAGCTCTAATTTGAATGGAATTACTCCTAATATACCTCTCTTGAATGGTGATATTCAACTGACTCATGATTCATTAGGTAGGTAAGTATTTTTATATATTTGTATTTTTTTTTAATGTTTAAGTATTTTAGGTACGCAAAAGACTCATATCACAAAAAATATAATTATGAATACAAAATAAATAAAATTACACAACATTCATAATATAATTAAATAGGTAAATAATTTAATATACCAGCTCGACCAGTGACTTATTATTAACTAAATACATTTAAATATTAGGTACCTAATTACTAGTGATAGACGGGACATACAAAACACATAAAAAAGTAAACTATTAGTTATTCTAATTGGAAACAAATCTGTTCTACCTCTGTCATTATGTCAACCTGACAAAGAAAAAAAAACAAATGTAAATAATGTATGAAAATTTTCCCAATGTTCCCAATTTTCCTAATCTCTGTCCACAGTAAATATTATAATGACTTCCAATAAAATAAAATTAAATCCATTTAAGTATCTTGGGAACCAATGATATTATTCGTCATCGAACCAATTATTGTCAAGACCAATGGAGGGTATCTATAAAAAAAATCTTTGCTATGATAAGAAAACTTTCTGTCATCGACCACCGTCAGTCTAGCCGTGACCGTGGCCGCTACAAGCTGTCAAAATGTCGGCCAATTTTAATTAAGTACCTACCTAAAGCTATATCTAGAGCATAGAATTTTTTTTATATTTAGTAATACCTATTATTAGTCTTATTTTGTAACGTAGGCGATTCACGATTCACGTTTTTTTTTAACTATTTGCTACGTTACGTACCTTCACTAAGTTTTTTTTTTCTTTCAACCCAAAGCTTATTATTATAGTTTAAAAATAAAAATATCGTTGTGTCAATCTAAAAATTGCCAATGCATCATCGACCCCATCATCGTATTACAGAAAAAACAAGTGTCATTAATAAGAAAATATTCAAGTTGAACGGATTTCGTAGATAACAGGTCAGTGAATCTTTTGTATTAGGTTTTACTAAAAATGTCTGATTTCAAAATATTTAGTTACGTACTTAGGTGAGTACTCATTTATTTTCGTATTTATTTTAAACCCTGTGACGTTGGAGGGTGGCCCATGTTTTCATTTTGTGTGAACTGTCTTATTGGTCAAGTGGGGTTAAGTCGGTAGGAGTCTGACATACCCTGCCACCTCCACAGGTAACAGACAATCTAGATGAGGATTTTCCGTGGGCACTAAATCCTAAAAAAAATTGACAGCGAGGCTGATCAAGACATTTAAAAAATAATAGGTTCCTCGTACAGTCAGCGTCAAATAGTTAGTGACACTCAGGGTATTCAAATAAATAGACGCAATCAAAAAGTCAATAATATCGGTACAAACAGTTTCCATAATGTTGTCAACATTATAGTCGCTCAAAAGGTCGAGACGTTTAAAACGTCATATAGATAGCTTCAGTCAAACCGTCATAAATATGGTAACAGTCATCCCGCCAATGGTATCCAAGCATTCTAAGTGTTCAAAAATATGGAACACATTAGAAGAATAAACTTTACTGCTATACATTTTAAATATTATTTCTCACATCAATTAATTTGAAAACATTTATACACAAAAATGAAAGGAATAGAAACTACTGCTGTCCTTTTCATTTTAAGCATGACGTCATAGACATGTCTTTTGTTTTGTATTTCGTGCATAGCCGTTTACGATACTTAGCAATATACAGCTGACTGAAAATAGATGTACCTAAACCTCATTGATAATGATATACATATATCTCATAGAGCAAGAGTGCATAATTAAAATATATGATTCAATATCATGATCATTTTATTTTATTTTAACAATGAACGTCGACAAAACTAGACTCGATAGTGCTTGCAAAAAAGAGGTGCAAAGTTTTCAACCTTATTGACTATTATTCAAAAACTGCTATTTTAAACATAAACAAGGTAATAGAGTGGATGAATAACTAAAAATAAGCAATAAAATAATGTCAATAAGGTCGATAATCGCTTGCATCTTTTCAATTTTCTCTAGTTTTCGACTGCTTACCATCAGGCTGGCTGTGTGCTTGTTTATACATATTTATATGTGCGAATATGCAGAAATGAGAATCTAGAGAGATGAGAATAATTCGATAGGTAAGTACACGTAACATCTAAAACGATAGGTACATAAGGATATTCCCAGTTCATTTGAAATATCTGTTACGGAGACATCTTCCTCCCTCAAATATATAATTCGATGTTTTGTGGTGTCACTAATGCGTAGCCATATTTCTAGCTTGCTTTAGTTTTGCACTTGACATTGACATTACTGATAGATAAATAGAATAACATGCAAATATCACTAGATTGCCAAAAGAGGTTTTCATCTTTGGGAAACCGTTTATTTCTATAACATGCTGGTTTATTTTTCTAATGTGTTCCATATTTTTGAACACTTAGAATGCTTGGATATCATTGGCGGGATGACTGTTACCATATTTATGACGGTTTGAATGAACCTATCTTTATGACGTTTTAAACGTCTCGACCTTTTGAGCGACTATAATGTTGACAACAATATGGAAACTTTGTTTGTACCGATATTATTGACTTTTTGGTTGCGTCTATTTATTTGAATACCCTGAGTGTCACTAACTATTTGACGCTGACTGTACCGTAAAGTCTCATAGATTTTAATGGACCTTGTGACTTTGTGAGAATAGAATCTCATATCGAATGTGTCAACTCATTACCTTTCACAATGTGATCAATAGGTATATTACGTAGTATCGTAAAGATTACAATATTAGGAAATGGGGGGGACATCGTCTATCTATCTTTCCCGTCCCTAACAAAATATATTGGCCTGTCATTACACAATTGAGATAAAAATCCACTTCTGTTTATGTATGACGTTGAATACTTTAGTTCGTGGAAATAATGTGGTTGGTTGCTAAGTTACGCGATATTCAACTTTTCTTTTCCTTGTGGGGATTGATTCGATGGCATTCATATTTTTCCAGAATCTTGTTACTTAATTACAATTAAAATAATTATAACCGTAGATATCAATAAAAAAAACAATTGAATCGATTATTTTGGAGTCGCTCAGTAAACACGACAAAGAAGATTGAAAATTACAATTATCAAATTTAATTATTAAATTTTTTAATAATAATTAAGAATTATAGCTATTAAATAATTAATCTGTGCTATTCGAGATCATTATTGTTTCGGTGTAGTTTCAAATTAAAATAAAACTGATGACCTGGCGAGGTCGACCTCATCGTATCATCAATTAACACCAAATCGTGCATGTTTACAAAAAGCTAATAGGTATGTGTAACTAGCGACCCGCCCCGGTTTCACGCAATATGGTGCCTAATCAGCTTTCTGAAAGAAAATAATCCGATGCGAAGTTTAAAATATCTCAGCGTACAGAGGGATAGACACCAGGACACGACTTTGTTTTATATTGTGTAGAGATTAATTATAAAACTGTTGTTTATGTGTGTGTAAACAAAGGTACAAAGGAGAGCACATCAAGCTACCACAATCTGTCAAATTTCTTTGATAGATTTTCAACGATAACACAAAATAATAAGGTTTATTTTCAATTGGGAGAATTCGACAGTTTTGAATATCTTGACCTGCTGGCGTCTGTAACAAAAATACTCAGCCGTTTTTTTGCCGTGAGCAAGTGATAGCCTAGTGGTATGACCATTGGACTGCCAAGTCGAAGGTCTCGAGTTCGAACCCAACTGACTGACAACTGACTTTTCGAATTCATGTGCGTATTAATAAATAGTTAATTATCACTTACTTAAACGGTGAAGGAAAACATCGTGAGGAAACCTGCATGCCTTAGAGATTTTTCTCGACGGTTTGTGAAGTCTCCCAACCCGCACTAGGCCAACGTAGTAGACTATAGCCTAATCCTTTTCAATATGAGAGGAGACCTGTGCCCAGCAGTGGAATAGTATATGGGTTTATGTTTAGTTTTTCTATAAATTACATTACCTACCTATATGGTTTAAAAATAAATCTCGAGATTATTCCATAAACTTCGAAGTATATAATTCGTCGACTAAACCACGGCGTTTGCTTAATATAATTTATTTATCAAAGTATGGGACTGCCTTTCAATGGCAAATATCTTGACTTAATTACTGGGTACTTTAGCAATTATAAATGTAAGTATAACGTAGCTGTAATAATAGGGTTCCCAGAATCTTACTGAGCTTGATGACGCGATTTGCGACACAGGGGGGCCAATTCTAATTACAAAATTGTCTGTCAAACGCTACGTAGGTACTTAAACCTCAGAATTTTAAACGTTTCAATGACAGCTTTGAACAGTTTTCTTACCAACAAAATATCAATGATCGTTGAGGGGTTGGTTGTCGTATAATCGAGGGGCTTATGGCTATTTAACCACGTTAATCAATCGATCTGTAGGGTTAAGTTGCACTTGCTTTGCACTCTGTCGATGGATGACAATTCTTAGAACATCGATACTTCTTTGTGCAGAGATACTGTTCTCTGCACAAAGAACAGTAGCTACAGATATCCTACGAAAATTATTAATGGTGACAACCACTCAGAAAGCGGAAACATTTGACAACCAAGTTTATCTTTACATTATCGGTAGTAAGATATGACGTGACATATAGGGCTAGACAAGGCAAGTGCGGTTTTATGTCGGTAGGAGTCATATGGATTTTTCGTAAGTACAGAGCACGTCAAACTATCCAAAACTGTCAAATTTTCCCAATTGAATATGAACCTTATCGTGTTGTATGAAAGTTGAAAATCAATTAAAGAAATTTTGTCAGATTGTGGTGGCATAATGTGCTGGCCTCTGTACGATAAAAAAAAGGTAGATATTGCCCAGTAATGCGGTTGCGAAGGTCTGATGACTGTCACTTGGTAAGTATAAATTTATTGATATTCAGCCCGCCAGCCAAACCCCAAAATAGGAAACGGCTGTAATAGTGACACATTGCAACTGTATCGTAAACAGTAGGTACCTTTTTTTTATACCACTAAGGTGGCTAACAAGCATACGGCCCACCTGATGGTAAGCGGTTAGCACATAGAGAGTTGTAACACCAGGGGTATCACTTGCGCGTTGTCGACCCAGTAAAACGAAAGAAGAATAGTTGGGTTGTCAAAGGCCCTGCGAACACGTTTCCTCGCGGAGCACTGGCAATCTTGCTCACCGTAAGGAACACAACACAGCTCAAAACAATGTTATTTCACTTCAATTTTCTGCATGGCGGAGGTACTTCCCATTCGGGCAGCTCCAATTTGAGTGGAATTACTCCCACTATGCTCTACCTCTCTTAGTACCTATAGATCGTTAGAAAAAAAAGTATGCAAGAAGCACACGTACATAAATTACTAGTTTCTTGAAGTCGAGAAAGATTTTTTTTTTTTTTTTTTTTTTTTTTTTTTTTTTTTTTTTTTTTTTTTTTTTGGACTTAGTTTTTAGCTCGAGGGAGCTTTAAAAACTTAACCGGACTAGGTGGCGAGGCACCAAATGCCTCCAGCCAGGGGCAACTTATAAACTAAGCAACACAGCTAAGGGTGTCCCCTGCGGGACTCGGACCTCGGCTTAGGGCGTTGCTGGGGGGGCAGCTAGGGACGGCTGGATCTGGGTTTAAATTATTTAGGGGCGAATTTAAAGCTACTGGCTCGGCACGGGCCGGCTCGAGCAAGGGACGGGGAGGATTACCGTTAAGGGGTCTTCGCGACGGGCCTCGCCGGCGAGGACGGTATATCGGGCGGCGTTTTTGTGCGTGTGTTTTGAGAGTGCTAGTCACTCTGTTTGACTCCTGCGCTAGGGTGATTTGGTCGTCAGGGTAAGTGAGTGCGTGCCTTGGGCGGCGCACTCTACTTATCTGAGAGGGTTTGTAGTCTACGCTACTGACCACAAGGGGATTAGGGTGAAGGGGGGCCAAATCGAAATAGCGCTTAGAGGCGCGTTTCATAAACTGCTTGATGGTAGGCAGTTTTAGGTCTAAGTGAAGGTCCCTATTGCGCACGTACCAAGGGGCGCCCGTGGCTTTGCGCATGAATCGGTTTTGGAGGGTCTGCATCCTATGGATAGCGGGACTTTCTATGTGAGCGAATACGACACTCGCATAGGTCATGATGGGGCGAATACACATCACGTAAATTCTCACCTTGTATTTAAGAGAGAGTTTACTGCGTGCATTGAGCATGCCATGTAGACGTCCTAGAGCAAAAGCGGCGCGCGAACGCACCGTTTTTATGTGCTCTCGGAACGTAAGTCGGTAATCTAGAACCACGCCCAGGTATTTGGCTTTCTTTTCCCAAGGGATCTGTTGGCCGAAGAGGGAGATGGGTTGGGCTTGAGCGGAGAGGTCGGAACTCTTGTGAAAGAGAACCGCCGCGCTCTTGGAGGGATTCACCTCTATTCTCCATTTCCTGAACCAATTCCCTAGGGCATTGACCGAGGATTGGAGAATTTTGGTGATGTTTGTTAGGCTGATGCCGGAATAATATATAGCCGTGTCGTCAGCGAATAGAGCCAACTGCGACTTGGATCTTTTTGGAATATCGCTGGTGTACAGCGTGAAAAGGAGAGGGGAGAGCACGGAGCCCTGAGGGACTCCGGCTCGGATAGGATGAGGGGACGAGAGTGTGCCGCCCTCTATACGATAGCGAAAGGTGCGATTCGACAGAAAATCTCGAATGATGAGCACGAGACGGTCTGGCACGTTGAATGAATATAGCTTGTAAATCAAGCCATTGTGCCAGACCTTGTCGAAGGCTTTCGCCACGTCGAAGAAGAGCATGCCAGTCGTCATACCGCGCTGGAATCCAGCGCTGATATGTTCGACTATGCGATGCACTTGGTGGATACAAGAGTGTTTGGTTCGAAAACCAAACTGCTCGTCGGGAATGAGATTATGGGATTCGGCAAATTTCTTTAATCGGGCATAGATAAGCCGCTCATAGATCTTCCCAAGGACTTTGAGGAGACTTATGGGGCGATAACTGGTGGGCTCTGACCTGGGTTTACCGGGTTTAGGGATACCGATGACGGTAGCTTCTTTCCACACTTGTGGGAAGATGTTATTATTTAATGCCGCATTGAAGATGGCGGTCATCAGAATGATCAGGGAGGCAGGGAAGAGCTTAACCACCTTGTTGGTGATGCCGTCTGAGCCGGGGGCTTTCCTGGGTCGTAGGTTTTGTACGATCGACCGGACTTCGTCCGCAGTGACGGGGGGGACGGGATCGTCTGGGTCGGGGGCGGGGGAGAGAGTGGAACTTACGGGGGCCGTAGGGTTATCGGGGGACAGCGAGAGGGCGACTCTACGTTCGACTTCGGCGTTCACCTCATTGAGGTGGGCCTTGTCTACTGGTAGAGTGCTAGGCGAGCATTGTGCCTCTAGACTGTCGGCTAGGCATTCGGCTTTTTCGTCGTCGTCAAAGGCGGGCCTTTGATTAGGACGGTTCAGAGGGGGCATTGTAGACTCTTGGTCGGACTTGAGCTTCCGGGTCAGCTGCCAGAAGGCCTGATGGGTGGGCTCCAGGTCCTTCAGCCAATTGTCCCAGCGGGCCTCGCGCAACTCATTTATGCGTTTCTTTACAGCACGCTGTAAATTGCGCATGTGAGCGCGGTTCGGCTCGCAAGGAAAATTGTCGTACGCTCTGATGGCCGCGTTCTTCTCCGTCACCAAGCCACGCACATCCTCCGGCAGATTCCAGCGGTTATCAAACTCCTCTGGAATCTGTCGTGAACATTCGTTCAACAGGGATTGTACATGGTCGGTGAGGGAGTCAATCGCGCCCGTCGCGTCGGCAACTGACACTATAGAGTCGGGGATGGCATCCAGGTGAACGGATGAAGTCGACTTGAGGCGTTCCTCGAGTTTCCTCCAATCCGTTATCACCTTTGTTGGAGCGGGCTGACCTGGATCTGAGGGGGCAAGTCTGGGGCCTAATACTAGGATCACAGGTCGGTGGTCGGAGTCTAACTCTTGTAGCGTCTCTAGAGAGCGTAAACCTAAGTTTACGTTCTTTAAGAGGGCTATGTCGAGTACGTCAGGTCTGTGGTTTACGTCAGCGGGATAGTGGGTGGGCATCATTGGGGCGATGATATCGTAATTCAGTAAGGTGCTCAGGTTATCAAGCTCTCTGCCTCTCTGGTTGTTCGAGTGGCAATTCCAGGCGACATTTTTCGCGTTAAGGTCACCTGCTATGATAACTGAGTCACCTAAGCCTAAGAAAGTCGAGAAAGACTGAAATCGAGCGATAATAAAGCGAGTTTCGCTCCCGCGGTAGTTTTCCGAGGTCGTCTTAGAGCGACGCACCGGCAGTCTAACCGCGACTGCCGGTAGGGCGGCCCGCCCAACATTACCGCCCAGCGTTTCACGTACCAACCTAATCGCTACAAACGCTACAAGTCGGAAAAGTCAAAAAACTATTAACTAAACTATACTATTACATGTGTGTTATAACGAATAACTTTTGAAACATAATTATTTTCTGAATTTTTAACACGTTGAAGTGAATGTTTTTGTTGGAAATAAACAGGATTATTAGGTTGTTTTCCGTGTTCGGAATGTTAAGCTTTACTTATAACACGCCTACTTTTAAGAGCTTTTTCTACCCGGATTATTTAACCTTTGAAGAGCCGCAATATTTAATTATTTAATATAAAAGGAGTTTCGAAATACAATTTCGTAACGTTAACGTTTTTTATTGGAATAATTTAACCTTGTTCACGGTTTGTTTTAAATAAGAAATTTGTTTTTTCGGTTACTGATATAATAATTGAATATAACGAGAACTAGTGTCCTATTTTTAACTGGCTTCCGAAAAAGGAGAGTGATGTCAATTCGTTAGCATATATTATGTTTTTGTTTACACTAGTCCAAGTTGAGCATTGTTTTTGGGGTTTTAATATTTTGCCCCTACTACAGGGGATCTAAATATACCAGCGAACTGTGGACTAACTGAACTACGTACTATGTCCATGCTTGTAGGTAAAGAGAGTTATTATCTCTGCCTGTAGGTATTAGCCAAAAGTTCCTTCAACCTTTCATGCTTTACCTATATCAAAATAAAGTCCTTTTTCATTGATGAATCTAGATTATGTTTTGACAAGTAAAAACTGCGCGTGATTGGTTCGCATGATGGGCGCGTTCGTTTGGTTAAATGATATAGGTCACAGAATAGAAAAAATGTTCCGTGATATAGGTATTTGATTTTTACTTCAGTTTATTGAATTCAAATAAATATATGTCTATGTTTGCATGCGTTAAATTTTAAAGTTACACGCTCATCTAGTAGTTTAATGCACTTATTAAAATCACATGTAGATCAACTAATTCTGCTAGTCTCAATATCTTGGTTAATGTAATATAATTGGGAACGCGTGTTTTAATTAACTGTTCCTCGTGTGTCTTTTCTTGATGCAATTATGGCACACGTAGAAATGATGCTGAATTGTCTCTGTATATCTCTAAGAAACTCAAAGATAATGAAGATGATTCACAAAACCCTGCGCTGTTTAAGATCTTCTAGCCGGCAATAGGTGTTTTAAGAATAATCATTTTTATTACACCATAAAATCCGTGCAAAAAAATAGGGAGCGAGCCGTCAACTGGCATAAAATCAAACTTCGAGCTGCTACTTAGAAAAAGCCAATAATTCGTCCGCGGTGGGATCACGGATCATGCGAGAGCCACTATGCGGAAGGTGGTACCTATTGGTGGTGGTTTTAGTCGGCATGCTGGCCACCTGACCGGAGAGCCCGACAAGCCGTCCCGCATCCCCGAGCCGAGCGGCATGCCTAAAGCGCATTTTCCCACCCGAAAAAATAGATTCGAATACATAAAATTTTTCTTTCAATAAAATCTTTGAGAAACACATTCAATTAAAACACCGCTTTTCAAATAACAACCATGACTTTTCAAATAACAAACAAGAGGTCCCACTTTCCGGAACGTAATTATATGTTTCACAAGGCTAATTATTAATTAGAGAACATATTGTTAAATAAGTAGACATCTCCAAGATTGACAGTCGAGACAATTTCCGTCCGAAATTGAAGCCCTCGTGTGTCTAAAGTGTAACTAATTAATTTTAAATTACTACTTGAACGCAATTTTGACTGTTTCCGTTGATAATGAGTGGATCTTCATGTTTTTTCTTTTATATATGCGCAATTTAGGGATGTTATAGTCCCGAAATTTTATATAGATACATAAAATTTCGGTCCGAATATGGATACGGATATAAGAAAGTATTATAATAATGAAAAATCATTGATTTCAGACCATTATAGACAGGGCCGGATTTAGGACAGGGTAGCCGGGGGCTGCTCTAGCCCAGGAGCCTCCACAAGAAACCGAATTTGTATTTTAGTTTACGTCCCAAAAATAGTTTATGTTTTTTTTTTTTTTATGTGATAGGGTGGGCAAACGAGCAGACGGATCACCTGATGGTAAGCGATTACCGCCGCCCATGGACACCCGCAACACCAGAGGAGTTTCAGGTGCGTTGCCGCCCTTTTAAGGGGTTTGGGCGTCCGGTAAAACAACAAATGTACAATAAAGAATATAATAATAATAATCATTATACTATTAATAATATATACTATCAGTATAATGATTATTCTATAATCATTATACTGATTATAGAATAATTGTTGACACAGTATTCAGAGTCGATAGTACGTACCCGTTTCAGTTACGGTTACGAATAGAAATGATTTCAGATTATCCGATAGTTTCAGTTCTAATAGATTTTTTAAAAATTGTAAAAGGAAAGTACAAGCAAGGTACACATCCTTACCTGTTATAATCCTCATCCTTAACGCTTCTATCCGAAATTACATAGCATCACGCCTGTATTCCCCGAAGGGTTAGGCAGAGGTGTACTAATGTACACCCACATTTCGCCGGTATGTTTAGGTCCCATGTAATAGGGGGCGAGCCTATGGCCATTAACCGGGCACAATTAATCCAGACTCCGAGCTGCTAATGAGAATTTCATAGAAAAACCCAATAACACTTTGCTCGACCTGGGGATCGAATCCAGGACCTCTAGCGTAGCAGTCGCGCTTAGGACCACTAGACTAATGAGGCAGTCCGAAATTATTCGAAACTTATATCAGATCCGGTTACGGTTTCGGATAGATTTGTATTTCGAATATCTGATGGTTTCGGTATATATCTATTTATCTAATATCATTGCGTATAAATATATACCATCAAGCCTGTATTCCCAAAGGGTTAGGCAGAAGCGTTCTAATTGATATAGGTACACCCACAGCTTTCTTATGTATTAGGTCACATGTAATCGGGGGGAAATCCCCAGACTGCTACTAAGAATTTCATACGGGACCTCTGCTTGACCTGGGAATCGAACCCAAGACGTCACGCTGGGCAGCCATTGACCAATGAGGCAGTATATGCTATACTGCGTCATTGGTCAACGGCTGCCCAAAACTTGCGTCACTTACTAGTGAGCGTATAGCAGTGCTAAAAGGAAATATCCTAATGAATCTAGAAAGAAGATTATTAGATCAATAAGTGATTCCGACTATGACGTAAGCACTGCAAAAAGATACACAGCTTAAAATTTCAGGTCTATAAACTTTTAAAATTTTCTTTGAATTTTATGACGAAAGGAAGGAAGTTGGAAAACTTTTAAAGCTCGATATTAAAATTTTGATTGCTAGGATTAAAAAATTAATACTTAAATCGGTTGATATCGTTATAATATACCTACACAATTTATTTAGCTGATATTTTTGCTATTTATTTAAGATTATATAGAACAGCTTTGATAGCTTGACCTGTTGTCTGTACATTATCTTTACCGTCACCGACAGAATACGATTCTGTTTATAATTTCTATTACCGTGCGAGGCTTACAAAAAGCGTTTCAGGCTTTCTTTTTCCTAGCCCGGTACGTCCCAGTGCTGGGCATAGGCTCTCTTCCCTATTTCTAGACCATTCTTTCTGCTATTTTAGCCCAGTCTCTCTCTTAAGAGTCGAGCTCGATGCCCCTTGTACCTTCGTCTGGACCGACCATGCTGTCCCTTCCGGCCATTTTAGACTTATTAATCAAATTTTTTGAACTTTTACCGCTAGTCCAACTATTCCTCTTTTGTGTTACAGGGTTGGCAACGCGCAAGTGATAGGTACCTCTGATGTTACAAGCATCTATAGGCTACGGTAATCGCTTACCATCAGGTGGGCCGTATAATTGTTCCCACCTTAGTGGTATAAAAAAATGAGATAGATTCGAGACTTGACACTATTGCTTTTAATGTTGAAGATGCTTTCTTTACCACGCCTTCTTTCAAGCCTTCTTCCTCTCTTCTACGTTGTCGTGCTAGACAGGGTCCACGATTGATACCAACTTTAAAGAAAAAAAAAACTTGTATAGTGTCTTTAAAAGATCTATTTACAGAAAATAAATATCATTTCATCGTTGATATGAACAACATTGTGGAGTACAATAAACGAATTGAGTACTAAGTTTTTATGTACATAAAACCAATGTGTCAGCAAAATGTTCCTAGAAACACAACCTGTTGCCGTATTCCTAGCAATACAACCTGTTGCAATGTTTCTCTTTACATGTTGATAAATATCGGGTGAGCGGTGGCTGTGTTGGTAAACATTGTTTAGCGACTTTAGAAGTTGCAATTAACAATGTTGAACACTTCAACATTGCGTTTTATCGCCGTATTCTTTAAAAAAATAAACGTTGAATCACACTGGAATTTTCTACTGTATAGTGGGTGTGTTTAGGTACAAAAAAAGAAATTGGTTGTCCGTGCGAATATTTCACATATTTTTTACGGTAGGTATTAAACTTATGAAAACTTATATTTCGTCATTAGAGGAAAAATATTCTTACAAAATATGTATAGTAAGTATCAAATATTACTTTTATTACGGTGTTAAGGGAGATATTTTATGCCGACAAAAACACCTTTGAGAAATACATAATATTATACTTTAGAGATGTTGCACACATTCAATTCAATTCATTTCATTTTTTTTTTATATTTTTGGGTTATTTTTTACACAACACTATCTAGTCCCAAACTAAGCAGAGCTTGTACTATGGGTACTAGACAATGGATATAATACTTATATACTTTTTTTTTGTAAATTCATACTTATAATACATAAGAAACACCCAGACAAACACAAATACTCATGTTTAAAACACACAAATATTTGTGTCCTGTGGGAATAGAACCCACGGCCCCATGATCAGCAGTCCGGCACTCGAACCACTAGACCACAGACGTCGACCATTATACGTACATTTATTCATTTATGGGATCATAGTAATATCATAAGTCTTATCAAAGATACTTAATTTGTAACTCAGAGGGATCGGCGTTGAGGGCTGAAATACAGGTTAGATATGTACTTTAAGCTTAGATTAAGCACTCTACTTGTAAAAAAATGTACATATTTATGTGAACAAACTTATGTGGACTGCTACGTATATTTTCTTTAGGCAGTTCTGAAAAAATCTGATTTGCCTTAGGATTATACAATAATTTTACAAAAGGACAGCTCTAGAATCTATTATTGAGTTGTTTGAAAGCGTTTGGCGATAAATCGCCTGGTTTTGAGACTTTACAACAACTTTACCTTTACCTTATCTTTACTTTAACTTGAAATAGAATGCTGCGATTGAGATCTTGGATTCGATTCTCAGGTCGTGCAAAGTATTAATAATTGGGTTTTCTATGAAATTCTCAGTAGCAGCTCGGAGTGTGGGTTTGTGTCCGGTTATTGTGTATTACATGGGACCTAAACACACCGGCGAACTGTGGATGTAGGTACAAAATATCTACATTGGTACATTGCTGCCTAACCCTTCGGGGAATACAGGCGTAATATTACGTTTATATTTTATTTTGAGTCTTAAAGCATTTATTTCTTTATATTTATAAGATGTTTATAAGTACAAAGAAAATTTAATAATCGGTACAAGACTTTAAATATCGTTTTAACATCATATAAGGAGTATAGAGGTAGGTAAATAGTATTGTAAAATATTCTTATTGTTAAAAGTAGATATTCTACTTACAAGTCTTATCAAGATAATATAATATAATAT
The DNA here is from genome assembly GCA_964056405.1 of Acronicta alni. Lineage (NCBI taxonomy): Eukaryota > Metazoa > Arthropoda > Insecta > Lepidoptera > Noctuidae > Acronicta > Acronicta alni. Next base: position 4,025,288 of record OZ043927.1, on the reverse strand, counting down.
TTTTGGGACATCTTTACACAACACCACCTAGTCCCAAACTAAGCAGAGCTTGTACTATGGGTACTAGACAATGGATATAATACTTAAATACTTTTTTTTTTTTTTGTAAATACATACTTATAATATATAAGAAACACCCAGACAAACACAAATACTCGTGTTTAATCCACACAAATATTTGTGTCCTGTGGGAATCGAACCCACGACCACATGATCAGCAGTCCGGCACTCGAACCGCTAGACCACAGAGGTCGTCATAGATAGATATTTGATTTTATGTAACATCACGTTTCTACGTTAATACGTTACGAGAGTACATTCTCGAGACATTTCGTGTACTCGTACCTATCATATTATCATTTGATTGACACTATATTTGCTTCTGTCTCATGGTAATCGAATCGTTTTGTGACGAGGTAATTTTGGAATGTAGACACGTCGATATATATGTTATACGGTAAGAGTGAATAATTGAAGATTATTAATAATTATCTATTATTATTAATAATTACCGAAAGTCGAGGTTACAGTGATAAATGTACATAAGTAACGCTCAAGGACCAAAAACAGCTCACAACGCGTTGTGGTCAATTATATTAGTTGAGCTCCAATATGCAAGGAATTATAAAAACTAAATAAAATTAAAAGTCGTACTTAGGCCAGGTTAGGTTGTTAGGTTTTTTTTTAATATATTCAATAACTAAAAGTAATAAATTTCGATCGTTTATTCACATTTACCAAAACATGTGGTTATTATTAATAATTTTGTAAAAATAATAATAATTTTCAATTAATCAGATTTACCGTAACATATACACCATAGTATATCGAAGAGATGAGAGGGGCTCAGTAATAACTGATCAAACGAGCTGCAACGTTAAGCTACGCTATTCCCGATCAGTATGTGGATGGGTGACCATTATTATTTTTTAATTTATACCACTAAGGTGGCAAACAAGCATACGGCCCACCTGATGGTAAGTGGTTACCGTAGCCTATAGACGCTGGTAACACCAGGGGTATCACTTGCGCGTTAACGACCCTGTAAAACGTAAGAAGAATAGATAGGTTGGCAGTATAAGGGTCAAAGATCCCCCACTGAAAACAACGTTTCCATGGAGCACTGGCAACCTTGCTCATCGTAAGGAACACAACACAGCTAAAATTTTTTGCATGCCAATTGGTAAAATATGGCTGAACTCTATTCATATATAACTTATCTTGTACCCATATTTACAAAATCTTTCTTTCTTCTTTCAAAGCAGTGTTATTTCACTTCGATTTTCTGCAAGGCGGAGGTACTTCCCCAATTGGGCAGCTCCAATTTGAGTGGAATTATTCCCACTATGCCATATTTTATAAAATTCTTAACACATTCAGACTCCTCCGTACCTCTAGAGCACGTAAAACCGTCGGGTCCAGTTGTCATACGTACACCTATTGACAATCGTTAGTGGTAGTCAGAAGCCCAAAGAAACCCTGACAACTACCCTCGGGATATCAGTATTACCCAGAAATTGGGTTGTGGAGGTCTGATGGCAGTCGCTTCGTGTAAAATGTGAATGTTCGGCCACATCAGGTTCTTTATTATTTATTTATATAAGTTATAGCTATAAGGATTTATCAATGAGTAACCCACAACGTTATCCACGTCTTAGTAAATAGTCTTAACATGGAACTACATAGCTAAGCACCAGTGAAGCCAGTGCTAGATATCTAATTTGAATAATAACATTTGTACATAACAGAGAAGAAAGAAAAAAAATATATATAAAATAATGTTACTTAGTCAAAAATTTCAATCTATTTCTTTAATTTTCTCGAGCAAACCATTTCTAAACGTATTAGCAGACAGTGTGAACAAATCAAGGTCTGAGAAAAAACTATTGTAACTATTAGCTATTCGACGCAGAGGTGCACGGACCCCAGCGTTAGTGTGACAAGATACCGCGAAGATACCGTTAAACTGGGAGCCGACCCCAACATTAAAAATAAAAATAAAATAAAATTATGCTTATTGTATAAAGCAATATAGCAAATAATATCGTGGCTCGCACTTGATGCTATAATGCTATATTGCTTTTTAACACATCGCACGAACGAAACGCATTACAGCAAATCGAGTGTTTATCGTAATAAATTCATAAACGCGATGTATTATAAGTACTTATATAGCATGCTGTAATAAAGCACATAAAAAACATGCTTAAAAATTAAAGCATATAGCATTAAGCAGGTTATTGGTTTATAGCAACTTTGAACACTACCCAACATGTTTCGCCAAATGTGAGATGAATCTCACATTTTACTATTCTCAATGCCTATGCACGTAATAATGACTACCTACTATGGTGTTTGTATGTCCAATACTTTAAGGACGTTTTTTGCGTTGTTTATTTTAAGAAGCCAGATTGTTTGTTTTCGCGTCAATTTAAATTTGACCAAAACAGTTTATGCTGAATTTTGTTTTGATTTGTTTGCGTTCGTAATTAGTCAACTTCGTCTTAAAATTAATGATGTTTAAGTACCTATTGAAATTTCTGAGACTATATAAAACGTTCGTGTAAATATAGATTGTAAGCGTTTCATAATTATGTTCAATTAATTTAATAATAACTGGATATATTGTGTAAATAGTTGTTTATAATAGATTTATTTTTTTAATATTCCTGCCTCATTTTACAATTAAAAAAACACTTCTAAAATTTTGTAGTCTGCAGCCTTTTATAATAAAAATCACTTGATATTCAAAATTAATTTCTAGATTTATAAATATGTGGATGGAAAATGTTGTTGGTTACTACACATTTAGTTACTCAGATTTTGTCATTATAGAAATTATTTGTCAAATATTATGTAAGGTGTGAGGTAGGTACTGTTCAGTATCCTAGGTACAATTTGAAGCATACATTTGGGCGAGTACTTATGTAATCTTGGATCTGGTCTATAAAAGACCCACATGATTGGATACACGAACCACTCGCCTATTAGATCCCATATTCAATTTAAAATCAAATAAATATCATTTAATTTCGCTGTAAAGGGAAAACATCGTTTTAATTATTGTACCAGTGAAAACAAATAAACTATTTTATTTTATAATTTAAAGTAAAATATTCCTTCCTTTCGCTTCACTTACTGTATTCGGGGTTCGAAATTTCGTGACCAGAGTTTGAAGTTTACCTATTTCAAAGCTGATCTAAGATTCAGCAGGTTGTCATAGCACCATTTAGTTTTACTATAACAAAAAAAGAAGAAGAGAATAGAATATACTCATTTATTCGCTAGAGATATGGTTTTACAAAGCACAAACATTTTACGAAGGTTCTCAGACAATTACCTATAGTAGGCATGCGAAAGTTACATAAGATATTTTTTTTTTATTAATAATTTGAAAGTTCATTATAACTTATTTCAATGTCAAATATAATAGGATTATCATAAAAAAAAATCCAAGGCACACACCTCTGACTTTTCGGGTTCATATTTGTATTAATAATTAATTATCTCTCACTTAAACGGTGATGGAATCATCGTGAAGAAACCTACATACCTTAGAGGTTTTTCTCGACAGTGTGTGCATGTAGTCTAGGCCCTGCACTAGGCCAACCTGGTGGAATAATAGCCGAATCCCTCTCAATCTGAGAGGAGACTCGTGTCCAGCAGTGGGACAGCATATGGGTTGATGACTATGAAGTTGCAAGTTTAGGCGAAGAGAGCACTCTTCGGCTAAAGGTTCCCCGCCTCAGGAAAAAATACCGCCATACAATATATGTAAAAGCTAATTAACAATATATTGAACAACAGAAGACTCATTAGCAAAGCCAACAGGGAGGCCACTATATCCAGAAATTATAAAATCAGACAATTTTGTTTCTACATTATTAAAATATACAAACATTGTAGAGCTTCGGAGCTCTTCGCGTCGAAACAATTAATCATTGGTAGATAAGTACAGTGGGCAAATAAGAAACACTTACAGGCAGCATATTTACTCATTAATAGATTCATCATGGTCATTCGAACACCAAGTCGGAAACCCAAAAAACCCAGCAACAATCTTGAGGATGACAGCTATCTTTAGGATATCAGCATTGTCCAGAAATTGGATGGCGGTGTTCTGATGAATGAAGCTTAATGTAAAATACTCAGCCGTATTAGATTGAGAACCGACCCTCATCATTATGTAAGCTTCAAGGAAGTAGATGGATTTAAGTGAAAGTAATGTGAAATTAGGCAAACCCTTGGGCAAAATTATTACGAAAAAACATAGCACACAAATTAGTGACAGATGTCTACAAAGTATTCATTGTACGCATTCACACTAAACTCTTTCACCGTGTGTACGTATCTGATACATACATCTATTTTAGTTTTACACGCTGCACTCGTAAATATTTGTTCAAACTTGACCGAGACTTTGCAGATTTTGTAATCATTGAACGCACAACGAACAGGTTCATTACTAACTAGTTCGAAATATTTCTAAATAGAAGCTCGAAAGTGGGACGATTAAAAATAAAACAATGAAATTCCGAAGTCCTGAACGTCGATTTATAACATTTGTACGGTTTGATAGCATCAACACATTACAGCTAAGACAAAAATAATGTGTGAAACACTTTTGTTACAGCCTATGAGAAATTGTCAGTCATTTCGATGTTCGAATTTTGTAGTAAATAGTGACGATGCTCAGTAAGTAGGTTGTTACATCTGGCAAGACAACCTTCTTGCAAGTAAGTAAGTAATGTTTACAGGGATTGTACTGCAGTATATTCTTTAGAAAATTTAATTTTAGAAAATCACGACTGTTGGTGGGTTATAATACGCTAGAGCGCAGCAGTCGTTGTTACCCCTGGGTAGTTTCACAGGCACAATGTGGCAGCCTAACTCAGAAGTGTCGGGAGTACACTTATTTAATATTAATATAATTAACGCTACATCATCCTCCGCCCCTATTCCCAACTATGTTGGGGTCTTCTTCCAGTCTAACCAGATACGGCTGAATATCAGTATTTTACACGAAGCGACTGCCATCGGACCTCCACAACCCAATTTCTGGGCTTCCTGAGGATGGAAAGGTTGTCAGGCTTTTTGGGCTTCTGACTACCACTGACGAATGTCATAGGTGTTCGTATAACAACGCGACAGGCGCCTTTACGTGCTCTCCGATGTATCGATGTATTAAAAATGGTCACCCATCCACAGACTGCTTAACCTTGCAGATGGATTGTTCAGCGTTGTTATTACTTTGCCACGAGCCCCTCGTTAATATAGCGCTACATAATCCGTAAATAAAAGTATTAATTTCAATGTAAGAAGAGTAGGTACCTTTTATATCATTGCGAAAGGACTGGCAGATTTTTTTATAATCTATAAAAATAATATGTGAAGAATACTTTTTTACATTGAAATATATTATTAGACACACCAGCTCACGTGATCCTAAACGGTATTTTCTAAAATCTAAACTGTTTATGGAATGCGCATGATCGTAAAAAAATATTTTTTATGATAATGATAACAATTTATTTTTCATATGTAAACACTGAGAATTATTTACTTATATCCAGTCTTCAGTCAATATTATTCTTTATATAAATCGGGATTCAAATTAATCATTTAACCGTTTCGCTGAATGCGGCTGTGTGGAATGTGAATCGTTTGTGCCACAAATACTTCTTATTCCTATAAAATAAAGGGGCCTTACCACAACGTGTTAATGCGATCATTTTTAAGTTGTGAGAAAGGGATAGCGCTTATTAGTTTATAGAGCGACATCCCTCTCTCTCAATCGGAAAATGATCGCAATAATAGGTGGTGGTACGGCCCCAGGTCTCGATTTCGAATCGAAACGCTGATTTTGAAATAAAACTACTTTTTACGGATTTTATCGCTATATATTATTAATCCCTATATATATATATATATTATTAATCCCAACGTTTCGGGAGACGATCAATAAACGCTATAAAATCCGTAAAAAGTAGTTTTATTTCAATGTATAATATTCGCGTAAATGTCAGAAATCAATAACACTGATTTTTTTAAACAATTTTGACTATTTTACATAGCACTATCTAAACGTTCAAAACTAAGCAGAGCGAACTATAATAGTAATGTGTACTGGTTATTGGAGGTAGTAATTGGAATTATATACTTTTTTTTGAAAACTTAAAATACATAAAAAACACCCAGACAAACACAAATGCTTATGCTCATCACATAAATAAGTATTTGTCTCTTTGTGTCTTCATCACTTTGTTTCCCTCGATGACTAGTGCACTTACATATTAGCGACCTGTGTTCCCCCAGGAGGTGAAGTTTCATGAGCCTCCTCAAAGCAGTCGCTATTACAATGACAAGACTAATGAGGTAGTTATTGCTACCAAATCTAAGAGTAAAATTAACAGAACGGTTAGTACCTTCGGCTTAGGGCAATTCTCTCTACACGAAAAAATTTGGAGCCTTACTTACACCAGGGATGGCCAACCTTTTCGGCAGGGTAAAATATTGTAAAGTTTTACAATAAATTTCACGTCGGGCTGCATTAATTTTATAGACTTAATTAAGCAATAACATCGTTTTCTTTTTTCAAAATTTAATTTAGTTCCGCAGGCTCACGGGTTGGCCGCCCCTGCTACTCAATTTGCCTTTAGAACAGTCCCTATTCCGTCGCAATAGCGATGATTTTATGCCCCGTTTTTATTAAACTAGATAGGGCTACTGGTAAAACACTAACCACCTCGCAGGACGAAGAACAACTTCTGTTTTATGACTTTTTACAAAACATAGTAAATTTACCAGAAAATCTGCTTTCATGTTGTTGTTGTACGGTCAGCAACGAAAGTCGCTATAATATAATATTTTGATAACATGACAACTCCAAAAATCGTATTGAAGATTGCAACGTGTTCAGTGACTTTCGTTGCTGACTGTACTATCTGAAACTTTCTAAGTCTCTATTTTGTAGTAAGTACCCCTGCATTTCAAAATGCACTGTTTGTTTACTTATTTAATGCTTTCTTTTGTTTCCGCTTAGAGTTGTTAACATTTCGAGCGATCAAAATACATATATTATTATTTTTAATTTTGTATGAAAGAAACATTTGACGAATTATTAAGTTCTAAAACAAAATTGTTGTTTAATACAGTCCTTCGAGGTTATTAGTGTTTTACAAGTACAATAACATTGTCTGAATATAGTTTGACGTACTCTCGCGTGTACTATAGACGTAGGTAGTATAATGACTGACGTCAGACACATCTAGGAATCTACATCTACGGTTGGTACAGAAGCTTAGCGATTGGCATTTGCGCTACAGCTTGCGAGATCGATTCTCGTCCGGAAAAACATTTAAATATATCTACAAGTAATTACCTACATGTAGTGTTTTCGGATTTCAGTGTTGGTATATGTGAGATTTTTACTTGAAAACGCAACTACGATTCTAGAAAAATCAATTACGTGATTTTTTTTTTAATATCTAAGTAATTTCGTACATAAAGTTTTAACACCTCACGAATATGGTTGACAAGTTGACAAACATGATTGACATTTTGCGAGGTGTCAAAAATATAATGATTCGCTTTTTAAAAAAGGAGTGTTGCCTGCCTAAGAAATATAGTTTTTTATTCGCCTGTCTTCACAACTGAAACCAGTCTGTTTTGTGCCTCTATTAAAAGTACCAATTTATGAAATGTTCCTCATTGCAAGTGTTAGTGATTAGTTGTACCAGTGTTAAACAGTGAATGTTATAAATCAATGTGGACATTACGATGTGGTCACGATGAAGAAATGGCATGCGGCTGTGTGCTGCATCCTCATGTGGTTGATGCCGAGTGAGAACTTTCGGACCCAAGAAATGAGTTTACTAACTCCCAAGTTTATGCCAACTCCGAAGACAGAGACTCCAAAAACGGATCCAGAGAAGAACGGGATTCCGAATTCGATTTCGGAGTTCTTTGGGCAGATGCCGAGGAGCCCTGGGCCTACCACTGTGACAGCAGAACTAGTGGGTCCAGATGATGTTCAGTTCCTGGAAGACAGTATCAATGTGGATACCCTTAGCATGCCTTATGTGAGTTCTTTTGTTTTTATATGTCCAGATGCCAGCAGGTCAAACTATCCAAAACTGTCAAATTCTCCCAATTGAATATAAACCTTATTGAAATAAAACTACTTTTTACGAATTTTATCGCGTAAATTGATATAATTAATCCCGACGTTTCGGATCCTTTACAGCGTCCATGGTCACGGGTAGACTAAAATCCGTAAAAAGTAGTTTTATTTCAATGTTTAATATTCGCGTAAATGTCAGATATCAATATATAAACCTTATTGCTTTGTGTTAAAGTTGAAAATCAATCAAAGAAATTTGACAGATTGTGGTAGCTTTATGTGTTGGCCTCTGTAATTGAATTTTATCTAGTACTGCGACTGCTAAGCGTGAGGACCGTGTTGGAGTCCAAGATCAAGCAATGTGTTTTTAGGTGTTTCATGAACCCAGGGATGTGCCTTAATAGGCGGTGCACAGGGGGATACTGGGGTAGTCTATTAAGAGGACACAGTGCCCTCCTCCATGTGCTGATAGTGGCCACTGGGTTGGTTTTAGTGGGTAAGAATCCCACACTCCTCGGTCCAACCCCCACAGACCGGTAGCCTTTTGAAGGTTTCCCCCCGTAAACAAATAAAAAGGTTTGTTGTTTTATGAAAGGAGTTGGGATTTGTGCTCGGTTTCAATAACAACAGGCTCGCCCCTATTACATCATTATCCTCTTAGCCTTTTCCATCTATAATCATCATCAGCCTATAATAGTCCACTGCTGGACGTAGGTCTCCCCTAATGTGCGCCATTTCATTCAGCATCCAGCTTCTACCAGCTGCAAATCATCACTTAATTTTGCCGGAAGGCGTCCTACACTACGTTTACCGTTTCCCATCTACGTTGCTACCAAATCTAAGAGTAAAATTTCGAAGTCTTTAATACGCACATATTAATTTGTTTAAACGGTGAAGGGAAACATCATGAGGAAACCTGCAGCCCTTAGAGATTTTCTCGACGGTGTATGAAATCTGCCAACCCGCACTAAGCCAGCGTGGTGGATAGCCTTATCCCTCTCATTCTCTGAGAGGAGACCCGTACCCAACAGTGGGACAGTATATGGGTTGATGATGATTGCTATAATAGCCATCAGTGGATTAGATAAATACCTTTTGCCTCTACTTTTGCTACATTCTAATAGTGCCTTTACTAATGCAACAAACAGTTTTCGCCATAACACTCACAATCTGGAGATTATCTAAAATCACGTTTCTTGTGAGACTAAACAACAGTTAAATATGTTCCTATCTCTTGTTAGTATCGTAACTTTTATTATACGCGCATCTTGAAACGAAAATATCATGGCCACGTCCAGAAAAAAAGACTGCAAAAATACTTGCAAATATTGGGAAAAGCCTGGAAAACGCCACCTGATGGTAAGCGGTCACCATAGCCTATAGACACTTGTAACACCAGGGGTATCACTTACACCTTGCAGACCCTGTAAAACGAAGGGTTGGCAATATAAGGGTCAAAGTCCCTCCACTGCCAACACAACGTTTCCTCGCGGAGCACTGGCAAACTTCCGCACCGTAAGGAACAAAACAGCTCAAAGCAGTGTTATTTTACTTCGATTTTCTGCAAGGCGGAGGTACTTTCCAGGTCGGGCAGCTCCAATTTGAGTGGAATTACTCCCACTATGCCCTATCTCTCTCAAATAACGATATTAAGGATAGACTGCAATCGATGGTTTTACATGTTCTCCGATATACGAAGGGGTGTTCATATTTTGGTTAATGGTCACCCATCCACTAATTGACCGCGGAAGTCTGATGGCAGCTACCTCGTGTAAAATACTAATATTGAAGGACATTCTGACGGTTAGACTGGAAGCCGAGCCCAACATAGGAAAAGGTTCGGAGGATGAGATGTTAATTACATCATTATATGTTTCAGTATAACGATTAAACCAATGTTTATCTTTTAACCTCGAACACGTAATTTAATGAGAAGTTAACGGTATTATTAAAAATAGACCGCATAGTTTGTAGGCAATAACAAGATTATTCATATTTTGATTACCTACTTACGCATTAAGGGCGAATCACATTAATTTGTATCTACATTATTATTTAATCTGTGGTTGTGTGGAATGCCTAATGCTCATATGGAAGCTGTATATATTACCTACCTATAACATATCATTACGCCTGTATTCCCCGAGGGGCCAGACAGAGGCTTACAGGTCGTGAGGAATTCCACGAATACCATTATCATGACTATAAGGAAAGTGAAAGGCAACCGACATACCCTGCCGCCTCCCAGGTGGATCTATGAGCATTTTCTGTATTATAGAAAAAAAGGTAGAGGCATACATGCTGTACCTACGTACGCCATATTTTTTTATTTAGGTATTTATTTTATGCGTCTATATTTTTCTACTTCTCCGAAACCCTGGTTTCATAATAGCATATTTATTTTTGTTTAGTTTACATATTAATTCTTATTTTACTGTCACTGTACAAGCAGTGATAGCCTAGTGGTATGACCATTGGACTGCCAATTCGAAGGTCTCGAGTTTGAATCCAGGACACATGTGACTTTTCGAAATCACGTGCGTATTAATAATTAATTATCACTCGCTTAAACTGTAAAGAAAAGCATCATGAGGAAACCTGCATGCCTGAGACATTTTCTCGAAGGGGTGTCAAGTCTGCCAACCCGCATTAGGCCAGCGTGTGGACTATAGCCTAGTCCCTCTCATTCTGAGACCCGTGCTCAGCAGTGGGACAGTATACGGGTTGTTGATGATACAGACTGTCCTTGGCCTCATCAGTGAGCCCTATCAGAATATGCAGCGCTGCAGCTTGATTTGCTTGCTGCAGCATACTGCTGAGATAGGGACCTATTCTAACATCGTATAAGATAACGTACTTACTTAGATAAAGACTTGAATCTATTGTCTTATGTTAGGACTTATATAGTAGACTTAAATTTGCTTTCTTTCTTTCCATAATTACCAATTTAAGCTGACCTCTAAGTGTACAAAAGTTTATACCATGCAAGGTCAACTTATAGTGGACAAGTATGAACCGTTGTGCGGTCGCACGTACTCTCACAGATCAGATCGCGTCCGGTGTTCTTAACCGGGGGGCGCAATTTCAATTTAAACCATGCCTGAAACCGAATTTTTCTTTCTCTAAAATTTACATGCTTAACAATGCGGTAGTTCAAAAGAGTAACACAGATTTTATTTTATACAGGATGTTACAAAACTACCCGTAAAGCCGAAAGGAGGTTAAATGGGGCCTTATAACGAGTCCATTCACAATATTTAAGAACAGTAGTAACGCTGTATAACATACCCCAAAAAAAGGAAAACAACAACATTTATGAATGAAAAATAGAAAAACTATTAAAGTAGACAATTATTAGGTAAAATAGGTACGTAGGCCTTTCTGTCAAATAAACTGTTTCCCTGACATGACATCTGAAAAAATTTTTGGCTTTGATTATTAGTTATATTTTTTAAGGGGTATTTTGTAACACGTTGTATAACATCATTATTTGTGTGGGTATTTATAGATTGGACGTACTCTTTCCCCTCATCGCAAGTACACATCTTACATATTAATATGCTCATAAATTTTGGTTGGAAGCACTTATTTGTTTACTTTGAACCGCGTTATTGCATATTTATCTGGCCCTTCAGTTTTTACGGTATCAAGGATCGTAAGTGTTTACTTTTTTACATATAATTTACATAACATTACTACTATAATATTGTGTAATTATCTGATGGATAGTGCCCGGAACAGAGGAGAGAGGGAACCGCTTTTGAAACTAAATAAACTGAACGTAGATTTAATACAATCAATATTATCTCAACCAACTTCAGAGGTTGAAAAAAAAACTATGTCGCTTAGCACATATTTAACAACAATAAACATATATGTAATCTAACAGTAATTTAAGTAAGCATACCTATATGTTATAGGTATATAAACAAAAATTGTAACATAACAATGTTGTAACGATGGGGTTGACATATCTTTTTAGAAGCCCCTAAATAATAAAATAATTAAAAAAATACATTATTGTGTAGTCAAAGAAGTATTAAGTTAACAATCACTTCGATTGGGGCTATTTTTACGTGCCATATAAATTAAATCATCAGTCAATTTACAGTCCCACTGCTGGGCAGAGAGAATAATAATAGCCTTTATTTATTTTTGAAAAAAAAAAACTGGACAGGCTTATTTTTTTTACAAGAGATAGGTAAGCGTTTGACCACAATCTTACGTAATGGTAAGTGACGATGTGGTATTTTATTTTATTTATTAAGGGATAATAAACAACTACAACATATATTATAATACACAAGATTTAAAAAAAAAACTTTAAGTGGTAATGTTGCAGTCCACTGCATTATCCGCAGATAAAACATATGAGGCAGTGGTTGCCACTAGACGACCATAACCAATATTATTAAATATTTTAAACTAAATAAATAGGTTACTAAAAAGCTAGAGCTACAAAATTAAATCAAATCAAAAACAATATCTTTCACTTAAATTATGCAAAAAATAAATAATTAATAATAATCTTATTACAATTGAGATAAACATTTTAAAACATTAGATTTAAATTTATTTTTCAAGCATGCAAAAATATCAATGTCACAATGTGGTATACGATGTAGGACGCTTATCTAGAAGATAACTAAGAGAGGTAGGGCATAGTGGTAGTAATTCCACTCAAATTGGAGCTGCTCGACTGGCGAAGTACCTCCTCCTTGCAAAAAATCGAAGTGAAATAACACTGCTTTGAGCTGTATTGTGTTTCTTATGGTAAGCAAGGTTGCCAGTGCTCCACGAGTGAAAGGCAGTGGGGGGACTTTGACCCTTATTATATTGCCAACCCAACTATTCCTCTTTCCATTTTACATGGTCGGCAACACGCAACGCCCTGGTGTTGCAAGCGTCTATAGGCTACGATAACCGCTTGCCATCAGGTGGGCCACCTTTAGGGATCCCACTATGAAACCCCACTGAAAAGCGCCAACCAATCCCACTGAAAACGCGCTCTTCTTTAACGCGCACTAAATGAACTAACTTTAAAGGCATTAGCTCCGCTCAGACAGTGTTTAGGATAATTCCCAAATAATTGGGAAAAATTTGATCAACGTAGGTGGCAGGTCAATAAAAAATCGGTTCGTGGAATTCAATATGGTTATCTGATCAAATACTGTCGAGTCATTTTTGTACGTTTCTAAGTGGAAAATATCCAAGTGTCTGGCTTTTTATAGCAATAGTAAATTAATTTATTTATTGTTTGTGTAATCGATACGGTTACTCCATTTAAAATGTACGTTATCATTGATGTAGATAAAATAAAAAAGTGTGAACTGGGTGATCAAGCATGTGTGTGAACTCACTTACAAATCACGGTCTGTGAAGTACAGTCAGCATCAAAGAAATTAAACTTTATCGCAATGGAATAAAACTCATGGCAGAATGACAGTTGTACACCACTTTTTGGAACTGCACAATGACATTTTAAAAGTACTAAAATGTCTAAATGAATATAAAACATTTTGACATTGAGTTATTACAATGGATGTTTTAAACTAGGAGTAATAGTCCGAGAGCTGGTACCAATTTTTGGGTAGGTATTTGAGGCAAGCTGAAAACTTGTCCCATACCTCTCCTATTAGGAACTACAGATTACATCTCTGTTACCTCTGCCTGATTCGTTAGGAAATACATGATGGTATGTCGTTTTTCATAGACCATCTTTTGTTATTTTCTTTTAAGAAGGCATACAGACATAAAAAAAATGCTAACAATAAGCCTCCACCGATAAATATCTAGGTGTATATACATATAGAAGAAAAAACAAAACGATCAAGTAAAACACATCGCAAAAGCATATCCTCACTTCAAATTTGTTGCGTAAACATTATTATAATAATAGCTAGATGACTAGATGGTAATGGAAATCAGATCATTTAAACTATAGGTATTGAACAGTTTAAGTGCCGCTAGTAGGTGCTTCAAGTAGAAAAAAAATTGGTTCTCGTGAGATTTTATTAAAACTACGCACTTCTGAGAAATAATGCTTGCCGCGCTTATCAGCGGGATAATGAAATTTATCCTTTGTGATTTGTCGTTTTATAAAAAAAAAACCAGTGTGTTTAGAGGTTATTAGTCGCACATTCCAAAGTCAACGTTTACTCGTTACCATATGGCATATCAGTGATATAATAATAGTAGCTTAATTAGCTATTAAAATTATCCATAATCTTACTACGAACTGATAATCAGATCGATATTAATGATATCATTTATATCATTAATATTTTCTGATTGTACTGACATTTTGATATATCTTGCGTAATAATTAATTATCATTCACTTAATCGAACATTGCATTATAAAGAAAACTGCATGACTAGAGAGATTTCCTTGACAGCTGGAGTTTGAAGTTTTCCAATCCGAACTAGTAATGTGTTATGGACTGTAGACTTGTATTATGGAAAGGGCCTTAACAGGCGTGACACGGGAAGCGTTCTGGAAGAATACGTTTGTTCCCAGAGCCCCACAATATTGTGCTGAAGATGGCCACCGGAAGGGTTTTAGTGCGATAAAAATCCCACACACACCGGTAGGCAGCATTTTGAAGGTTTAATCCTCGTAACAAAAAAAAAGACCTGTAAGAGGAAATCCATGTCCAGCAGTGAGATAGTAAATGGGAATGACTTTTTGAACGATTACTTGCATCTTCTTCTTTTCGTGTCGACGGTAAATATGTATAATAAATTATATTTTATTTTTTTATACCACTAAGGTGGCGAACAAGCATACGGCCCACCTGATGGTAAGAGGTCACCGTAGCCTATAGACGCTTGTGACACCAGGGGTATCACTTGCGCGTTACCGACCCTGTAAAACAAAAGAGGAATAGTTAGGTTGGCAGTATAAGGGTCAAAGTCTCCCCACTACCAACATAACGTTTCCTCGTGGAGCACTGGTAATCTGGCTCACTTTAAGGAATACAACACAGCTCAAAGCCGTGTTATCACTTTGATTTTTTGCACGGCGCAGATACTTCCCCAGTTCAATTTGATTGGAATTACTCCCACTATGCCCTACCTCTTAAATATTTATATTACTCATGAATTGCTGTCATTAATGACATGACATCATTTGGTATTGATCCCAATGACATTCTTAGTAGCAAGCAACACTGGATTGGTGGTTATATGCTCGAACTGTGAGTAAACATTATAGTACTCCTCTGCCTAATACTTCGGTGAGTACCTACCTACGGACGTGATGGTATTTTATGTTCAATATAAACATCAATTAATGAGCCGTGCCTAATATGCTGCCTACATTAAACATTATCAAACAAATAATTTGTGAATTCGAATCGAATTCAGTAATTATGGTTTTAGTTTATTTATTACTTAAATTAAATTCAATAAATCCTGAATTGAAAAGTGCTGTAATTTTAATAATTAAATTATTATTTGATGATTTGATTTGATTTATAACCCTCCGTGCCTCGGAGAGCACGTAAAGCCGTCGGTCCCGGTTGGCATACGAACATGACAGTTAGTAGAAGTCAGAAGCCCAAAAAAAGATACCCAGTCTATCCTCAGGATATCGGTATTACCCATAAAATTAGGTTGAGAAGGTTCGTATCAAATACTGATATTCAGCCACATTTAGTTGGGAAACAAGGAGTATGATACTCAAGAGCAAACTTCACCGAACGTAATGTAATGGTGTGAAATTATTAATATTAGTTAGTGACATCAATTTTCATGTTTATAGGACTTTGCTACCATTTTTTTTGGTACCGAAAAAAATATGAACTGTCTGATACCAGAGGAGGCGGCACTCTCGGACTCGTACCAACTAAAATCGGCACTTGCCTTCCCTGCCTTTATGTCATGGCCATGAAATTCGTGACATTCGCCACGAACAAGGACATTACTAACCTACTTGCCATAGAAACTTATCCGTAAAATGACAAAGCAAAAAAAATGTCATTCTATTTTCAAACTAGCGAATACCGTTATATCTTATCCGTGTATTATCAACATCGAACGTCAGCCACACTCGAGTTGGCGCATTATCGACAGATTGGACCAAAATTGATATCAATAACTTAATCTTAATCACTAAACAATTCGTCCATTCGAAATACAAGCACGTACTTGCGTCGCGTTGTTCTTTATTTGTTTTTAAAAATCGAACAAATTTTTGTGCCCGACTCATTTTTAAGTGAAGTGTGTGGTGTGATTTATTTAAACAATGTGTGTCAGAAGTGTGTACAGTGTATTTGTTTTAGTGTTACTGTGTTGTGTAAACTGTCAGCCCCATTGGGATCCAAATTTCCCGCCGAGATTTCCAAACGTGCCTAACCATTCGGATATGCATCACGAACGGCCACCCCCATTCGGTACTTGGCCGAATTATGTAAGTAAAAAAAGTTTGTTTAGTGTTTTATCTTACATGGCGGGAATTTTGAAAAAAGAATAATACTTAGTACTTATTTCATTTATTTTTATTATATACGACATAATTATTGTAATGTGGATTAGGTACTATAGTGCATTTAAATCTATCATGTCTTAATTTCTCTATTAGCCTACCTAAATTATAACTATGATAATTATTATGTTCAAGACTTTCTGTATTACAATTACTAAAATCAAAATGATCACAAATAATAACATGAAGAAACCACTAACAAAATAAACAAATTGTTTCTCTGTTGATCTCGGCATTGTAGCAAGGTTTCTTTACATTATTGCTGCGCAAGGTAATGCCTTAGCTTCACAAAATAATGCTTTTCACGCGTACCGTATGTTCATAGATAGATCTGTTTCTTTTTTATTGATTATATCGTGTTTATGGAGAGATATATCAATATTAATACTGATAAAAAAACAATTACATAGATAAAAAAAATAACAAAATCAATTAATTTAATTGACTTCACGGTACTTGAGCGTGAGGTCAAAGTGTGTATTCCAATTCTATCAAAGTGTTATTGAATAAAGTAAAAGCCCGGAGTTTGGATTAGTGCCCGGTTAATGGCACCCGCGCCTAGCTCACCTCTACTATTATGGGACCTAAACCTACCTACGCCTCTGACTATCCCAACGGAGACTACAGGCGTGGTATTATTACTAGGTGTTTCTTATATTTAAAAAGGTTGCCATAAGTATGGCATTTTGAAATCATGTGCGTATTAATAATTAATTATCACTCAGAAAACATCATGCATGCCTTAGAGATTTTCTCGACGGCGTGTGAAGTTTACCAACCCGCACTAAGCTAGCGTGGTGGACTATAACCTAATTACCTGTCATTCTGTGAGAGGAGACCCGTGCCCAGCATTGGGACAGTATATGGGTTGATGATTATGATGATGAAGTATGGCATTAAGTCCACCTTGTGTATCATTGTTGTACAGAAGCCAGCACATCAAGCTGCCACAATCTGTCAAATTTCATTGATTGATTTTCAACTTTAACAGAAAATAATAAGGTTCATATTCAATCGGGAAAATTTTAGTTTTGAATAGCTTGACCTTCTAGCGTCTGTACATAAAAGTTTGAATAAAAATATAAATTTAAATTGTGGTTGTTATTTTTGGTCCTATTTGTAATATCAGAATTGTAAACCATTTTGTTTTTCTAGTTCACAGTAACCCAACAAAGTTTAACATTAATGTTGGAATAATATTCCATATTATAATAAGTACGTATATTAACTGATTTTAATGTACGCTTGAAAGACAAACATGCCTAAAGAAACAGCTCTGAACTTAATTGTATAAATGTATTCAACTCGCTCCAGTAGGCTGTTAACTTTTGCCAAAATACGTGTTTAAGATTCGTGATCAGATGCTGAATAATACCTACCATTGGAATATTATGTAGTGTCGTACTAGATGGCAAGACCTAGAAAATCGTCAGTCAGAAACCCAAACAGCATTTATGTCTCAGTTTATCGCATCGCTCGGGAATAGAGTTAATGCTATTGTAGCGACATCTACCGCGCTACATAGAACTACAAAGTCCTGAATCGCGCAAGCAACATTCGCAACGAAAGTTGCATATATACAACCGCCCGACATCAACCGTCGGGCCGTAGCCCGCCAGGCAAAACACCCGCCTGGTTGGAGGATCCTCCCTCTTTGGATGGAGGGGCAATACACCTCACCTCTCCATCCTATGATTAGTGAATAGTGTGGGACTGTTCTACTCAAACCCGCTATAGCTCTTTCTTCAAAAGTTCATTTCAGACTTTGCCCTACTGATTGTATGATTGATATGTTTGGTCTTTAAAAGAGACTATAATTCTCTGAATTTGTTTCGGCGTTTCTTCTCAGAGGTCATCAGCTAGGAAATGCCGGAGCCATCTAGCTTAAAAAATATGTAAAATATTGACTTGTATAAGTGTCTTTAAAAGATCTATTTGGGCATTTATCTACTAAATGGAAAATCGTTGTCCTAAGCAAATTATTATATAATAAATTTAAATATTTCTCAGTTTTTTGTATGAATAATAAGTGTTAGGTATTCTTAACACGCCACAGCTGATTTAATAATGTAATATTTATTTAAATCAACCTCAAACACCTCAAAACACAGTCCCCTGGTATGTCCCTTTTCCCAAATTACAAGTCTTGTGACCAATATTGTTTTTTTTTCTTTGATAATTGAATAAAAAATAGTATAATACTTAAAAAAGAACAGTCAGCATCTTTATAAAATCACAATTATATAATTACTATAAAAATTTAATCCAAAAATCTATATGTGAATGCTGTCCTCAAATTTTTGAAACAGTCCCCTGATAAAATTTGAAAACCGCGCATAAGTCATATTTTGTATTGGCGCGAAACGTTAACATCGTGAAACGGAAGCAATCAGTGTGAAGTTTATTTGGGTGTATATTGTCATTGTCTTAATGCCACCACAGAGTCTGATAGTGAATCACGTATCTCGGCCGTTCGATAAAACAGTCCACTGGTAAGCCATTTTTTTCCTATTTTAAGAGTTTTAATTACAAATATTTGTTTAAAACAATTGATTATTAAGTATGTAGCCACATTTGTTTCGTTAATGTGATAAGTTTAGATGATTTTGTTTTATTAAATTTACATGTAAAAATGACAGTCCCCTGGCCGACAGTCCCCTGTCATTTCATAGCACAGTGGACTGTTTTATAACGCAGGGGACTGTTTTCTTTAGGTTTTTTCAAGTCTGATAATAATATGCCAGATTGCGCATCTATGATCAAAATCATTAAAAATATCATCTCTCTCTTAGGTAGTGTCTCAAAATGCCACCCAAAAAGAAGCCAGCCAAAACAAAAGAAGAAATAAACATATCTCACTATACTTAAAATAACATTATTACAGAAATCAACATTTCACGACCGTGTGTCAGTTTTAATACTAATTTTGAGTAATTGCAGGACCTAGTACAAGCAGCCATCAGCAATACCACAATGGTGATAACGTTTTAGTCAGGTTCAACGTCCGAAACACGGAATTTCATTATGACAGCAGCATAACGAAATTCCGTATAAAATAAAATAGATGATGAGGATGGCGAACTAACAGTAACTTTTATGAAAATTTGTGATGATAAAGGCCACACGTTCAGAATGGAGGAAGACGATATATCTGATGTCAGTTTCGAGCAAATACTGGAGAAGTTACCACAAGAACTTCCACCACGAACTTACAGAACAAGAACTTACACCGAAGTATGTGCGGTGTAACTCGGAATGACAGATTGAGAAATAGTGTGATAAGAGAACGTAGTGACGAGAATTGAGAAGAATATGCTGAGATGGTTTGGACATGTCGAGAGAATGGATGAAAGGCGACTAACAAAAAGGATTTATATGGCGAATGTCAGTGGAACCGCCGAGAGGGGACGCCCTAGAAAAACTTATACCGACCTTATTGGTGAGGTTCTTCAAAAAGGTCATGTATGACAAGATGTATGAATGTGGTCGAAGCGAAAGAAGTATGCAAGAATCGTAGCAAGTGGCGTTCTTTAGTTTCTGCCTACCCCTATGGGAAAAAGGCGTGAGTGTATGTATGTATGTATGTAAGTTACCACAGCTAGATCTTACTTTAACAGGGAGAAGTTTATTTTATTATTTTCCAATATTCATCTCTGTTTTGAGAAATAAGTTAAGGTTTCGATTTTTTCCTGAAATGCAATGTTAAGGCTGATTTTCTAGAAGACGTTTTGAAATGAATGCTAATACTTTAATTACTTTAAAAGTACAAATGTTTCAAAATTTGTTTTAAATACTTAGAATGATTCTGGATTAATTGTACCCGGTTAATGGCAATAGGCTTGCCCCCTATTACATGGGAGCTAAACATACCGGCGAAATGTGGGTGTACATTAGTACACCTCTGCCTAACCCTTCGGGGAATACAGGCGTGATGGTATGTATGTATGTACTTAGAATGTTGATTGTGATAATTAGTAGTGGTTCTATTTCATTGTTCTTATTGATTTCTGATATTTACGCGAATAGTATACAT
This sequence comes from Acronicta alni, assembly GCA_964056405.1. Classification (NCBI taxonomy): domain Eukaryota; kingdom Metazoa; phylum Arthropoda; class Insecta; order Lepidoptera; family Noctuidae; genus Acronicta; species Acronicta alni. The sequence goes on along the minus strand of OZ043927.1, from coordinate 4,004,646 downwards.
TGAAATAAAACTACTTTTCACGCGTAGACTGACCATGACCATGACCGTGACTATGGACGCTGTAAAGGGTCCGAAACATTGGGATTAATAACATCAATATAACGCAATAAAATCCGTAAAAAGTAGTTTTATTTCAATTTATTTGTTCTTATTATTCATTATAAATTGTAGCAGCACTGCAGACTTGTATATTAAAAATACTATTATTCTAAGAAGATGATTTTATCAAGCTTAACACAAATCTTAAGAACATTATTTTCTTAATGTTAATAACTTAAAGTAAAACTTTAGGTAAAATAATAAGTAACAAGTGAAATTACTTTTCTTGCTCTTGATTTATTTAAAAAAATATTATTTAAATATTATGGAAGAACTAGAATCAAAATTTGATTACTTTCATACTGAAATACTTGTTTTTATTCATAAAAACATTCCCCTGTGCGTTTACAACAGTCCCCTGTGCGTTTACAACAGTCCCCTGTCACGATTTTCGATAAAATCGTCTATAACTCAAAAACCAGGACGAAAATAAATGAGCTTTTCAAAGACATATATTTAATATAATATTGTCCTTCATTTTATAACCAAACATTCTCAACATTTAATAAAATTTGCTCAGGACAGTCTTGTGTAGGCCAGTTTCCAAATAGCAGAGAAACACCCATTTACAGAAATAAATATCATTTATCATTTAATGCCTGATAGCAGTCACTTGTGGTGTATGATAAATGTATATGAATGGTATGTGATAAGACACTGTATATCTGACGATGTCTGCGGCCTGGCGGTTCGCGTGTCGGATTGCTCATCACGAAGGTTCGATATACGAATACGGTGAGCAGGTTGCCAGTGCTCCACGAGGAAACATTGTGTTGGCTGTAGGGGGACTTTGACCCTTATACTGCCAAACCAACTATTCCTCTTTCATTTTACAGGGTCGGTAATGCGCAAGTGTTAGGTACACCTGGTGTTACAAGCGTCTATAAGCGCTACCGCTACCGCGACGGTAACCGCTTACCATTAGATGGGCCGTGTGCTTGTTTACCACCTTAGTAGTATATTCCTCTTTCGTTTTACAGGGTCGGCAATGCGCAAGTGTTAGGTACACCTGGTGTTACAAGCGTCTATAAGCGATACCGTTACCGCTACCGCGACGGTAACCGCTTACCATTAGGTGGGCCGTATGCTTGTTTGCCACCTTAGTAGTATGAAAAAAGAAAAGATCGGTTGATCTGCTTAGTTATTACTTAGCCATGAGCCCCTCAGTAAGTTTACACTTATTTACTTATATCTAACATGGTATTGTAATGATTTCAATATTAAATCGATACATAGATTATAATGGTGTTTTTTTTTATTGTGGATGGGTTTGCTTTTGACCTCAGTCTCACCTGGTAAGCGACGACGAGGTCGAAGGTGGAACACGCTTACCCAAAAAATGTCTGTTCACTCTCACTTTAAAGACACCAAGGTTATACGAGTCCGGGAATACAGACGCAGGGAGAGCATTCCACTCATTTGCGGTGCGAACAAGAAAACAAGCACCATACCGCTTCGTGCGTCGTGGTGGAAATGCGACTACATGTGGGTGAAAGCCCTCCCGGCGTCTGTTTGTCCTAAAATGTTATGCTTGTTTTCTTGACTCACAATTTTTACGCAAACAGTAATAATAACAAATAAATATTTACAAAATATATCCTCATTATATCCTTAGTAATCAGCTTGTGTGTATTCGCAGTTTACGAATTTCCGGGATGGAAAACATCATACCTACTAACCGCCGCTGATTTTGATGAAATTTGGTGTAGAAACAGATTAAACCTTGGAAAGGACACAGGCTACCTTTTGTCTTAAAAAAAATCTTTGGGATGCGAGCGAAACCGCAAGAAATTAGCAGCCTTCAAAAATTGTTACTTCTCAACTAAGTTACCTTTTTTACAATTAGTTTTATTCATATTACGCGAATATTATACATTGAAATAAAACTACTTTTTACGGATTTTATCGCGTTATATTGATATTATTAATCCCGACGTTTCGGACCCTTTACAGCGTCCATGGTCACGGGTAGACTGAGGTGGTGGGCGTCTTGATGATATAATTACTGACAGCTGCCCTACATTTTAATTGTTACATGATCAAAGATATATATTACTAATTATTAATTAATACTAGATGAAGCCGGCATTTCCTAGCTGACGACCTCTGAGAAGAAACGCCGAAACAAACTCAGAGACTACCGAAACTAGTTTTATTCAGTTGCGGTTATTGTGAAAAGGTCTATGGCTTTTTCTAGCGAGAGGTTAAGCCGATCACGAAGGCTAGTATCCAATGTGCGTGGCCGCTGCGCGTGCGCATGTTGACAGCTGCGGACCTGTCAATTTGTCATGCTACTCATTTCAGCACGACTTTGGGTAGTAGGTACAGTCAACAAAAGAGTTAGGTATACAGGCAGACAATAATCTGTGTTTTGATAGAGATAGTGTAATAATGTATCACGCAATATGTGTCAAAACGTAGGTATTGTAAGCAGCTACATAACTAACCCTTTGGCGTGTAATTATTTATTTCGAAATCTGTATAAAAATGCATATTTCGTTTGCTATCTGTATACTTAACTCTTTTCTTGACTGTACGTGGCTTTTAAGTGAATTTATCCATTAGTTACGGATATCAGTCAGTGTAAACTACGCGCCAAATAATAAAATAAATGATTATTAAAAAATCTCTAAGTAGATAAGATATTATCTATATTTAATCTACAACTGCTTCATTATCCTAGTGGTCGTAAGCGTGACTGATACGCTAGAGGATCTGGGTTCGATTCTTATGTCAAACAGTGTATCGGTATTTCTATGAAATTCTCAGTAGCGGCTCGGAGTTTGGTGCCCGGTTAATAGCAATAATCTTGCTCGCTGTTACATGGAACCTAAACATACCGGCGAACTGTGGGTGTACACTGTTCCACCTCTGCCAGGAAATATGGGTATAATGGTATTAGGGTATCGTCATCCTCCGAACCTTTCCCCAACTGTTGGGGTTGGCTTCCAGTCTATCCAGATACGGCTGAATATCAGTATTTTACTCGAAGCGACTTCCATCACACGTCTTTTTCGGGTGGGGAAATGCCGCCTGCTCGGGGATGCGGGACCATGTCGGGCTCTCCGGCCATGTGGCCAGCATACCGACTAAAACCACCACCACTACCACCTTCCGCATAGTGCCCACCACTATGCGGAAGGTGGTAGTGGTGGTGGTTTGATATATGATACGTGATCAAGGGAATGGCTCTGGCATGATCCGCGATCCCACCGCGGACTTCCATTAATGGATGTCCCGGAGAGCCAAGTGCTATGGGCGACTGACCCTCTTTGCGGCGGGAAAGATATGTGGCCCCACCGCCGTCCACACCGCGGACTGCCATCTGACCTCCGCACCCCAATTTCTGGGTAATACTGATATTCTGAGGATAGACTGGTTGTCAGGCATTTTGGGCTTCTACTTTCAATTGACATAGAAATTAGTATGACAACAAGACCGACGGCTTTACTTACTCTCCGAGGCACGGAAAGGCTTCGATGTGTTAAAAACGGTCACCCATCCACAAACTCACTGCGTCTAACGTAGCTTCACCTTGCAGATCGATTGATCAGCTTAATTATTCCCTAACCACGAGCCCCTCTATGTATTATTATACTATGTAGGTATGATTATTAGAATGGTATTTATAATATTCATTTCTGATACTTGCGCGAATATTAGATATTGAAATAAAACTACTTTTTAATTGCCACATGCTCAGAATCCTGTTACAGATTCTATTAAATTAAAATCCAGGCCTACAACTGCAAGACCAAAGAATACGGTGACCTCTTTCTGCGTGAAACGGATTGCCATAATTAATAAAAATAAGGGTGGTATTTAATACTTTAACTGTAAATCCCCTTTTTTCAATCAAAATATTCGAAATTAGCACCAAAAATACTGAATTGCACACTAAATTTGCTCATCAAAGTGTTATTATATACACTTTCTTGGTTTTCAGATTCGGTATCATTCTGATTTGGTTCTGGCACTCACAGGCCGCTACCGCGGCACCGCTCGCTCGGCTCGTGCGATGTGTGGTCACAGTTCTAACCTAACCTAACCGATATCTGTATTTTGCTGCTTAATCAGTAATTTTGTCGCTCAATCAGTATTTTTGATGCGCGGTTTATTATATTCCCAAAAATAATGTAGGGTAGCTGTCAGCAATCAAGACGCCAACCACCCCAGTCTACCCGTGACAATGGTCTCTGTAAAGGGTCCGAAACGTCGGACATTAATAATATCAATATAACGCGAGAACACCAGTAAAACATAGTTTTATACCAAAGAGATCGAAAATAAGCTCAAAAAATGTTACCATGTAAAATTAAATAATAATTGCACTGCACGGTACGCAATCGGTAATCAGTTACAGCAACACCGACAACCCCATCTGATAAGAATGGATATAAGCCGAAAATCGGGGATTATATGCAAATCACTTTGTTTCGAGGTACCTCGCGATTAGAAGCTGCTGATAACAAATGATATTAGTTTACTATATGAAAGAATTACATCATCGTTCAGTGACCGGCATGGATCTTGAACGCTGACCTTCATTTGCGCAGAACTGAATTACTGGGTCTGTTTAGAGGTATTTTCATTTGTATTATAATCATTTGTATTAAATATCATTGTTTTTGACTTGATACTTACATATATAATTCGTAAATCTTGGTGACAAGTTTTGTCAGTTGCTTTATATAATTTATTAGTGTCTACCGTTTGTAAATGGGAGAACTGTTTAGAACTTTCTTTTATGCCTAGCTGTATTTTATATAATTGTAATCTTCGAAACATTCCTAAATTGTTCTCTCATGTAAGTATCCAATCCAATTTATAATCCATCATTGTACAATACAAAACGATATTTTAAAAGAGTAACCATGGAGTTTCTTGCCGGTTCTTCTCCATAGGAAACGACTAATTTGGAACCGTGCACCTAGACTCGACATTTCATAAGTGCCTGTATATGGTTTATATGAAAATAAAACTATTTTGATTTTGATTTTGATATTACGTGAGGTGCGGGGTCGTAGCGACACAGTACGTTTTTTTATACCACTAAGGTGGCAAACAAGCATACGGCCCACCTAATAGTAAGCGGTTACCGTAGCCTATACACTTACAACACCAGGGGTATCACTTGCGCGTTGCCGACAGTGTAAAATGAAAGAGGAATAGTGGGGTTGGCAGTGTAAGGGTCAAAGTCTATACAATGTCTCTCACTGCCAACAACGTTTCCTTGCGGAGCACTGACAACCTTGATAACCGTTACAAACACAACACAGCTCAAAGCTGTGTTATTTCTCTTCGATATTCTGAAAGGCGGAGGTACTTCGTACGTACGTCGGGCAGTTCCAATTTGAGTGGAATTACTCCCTATGCCTACCTCTCTTACCTCACGTGATGCGTAATGACTGACAGTCTTGATTGGTTCTCAGTTCTTAAGATCTCAGTTATTTAGTCACAACAGATTGCAGCAGAATACTAGCGTCAGGTGTTACAGTCTGAGCTGAATACCCTTTGCTACAGCCGGGACACACTCCGTACGTCAAAACTCTGAAATTATTTTGTCCTAGTGATTAGTCGTAGAGTAATCGAGAGGGTTACCTACATTCACTGAAAACTATTTAGTGTATCTAACTTTTTAGTGTATCCTGTATTTTAGCAAATAAACAATTTTTCTTCCTTTCTTTGTTTCTATAATTGGTTCCCAGTTCTTCATGAGCAAATTTAATCCCTCTTTCGATCATACTCAAGATCTGTACCTGCCACGGTATGATTGTTTTTCATTAATGGTATAGACTCAGAATCCCGAATAGCCGAACGAGTTCATCATGAGATGTATCTAAACATATACATCACGCCTGTTTTTCTTGATTGTTTAGGCAGAGGTGTACTGGCTTATACCCACAGTTTGCCGGTATGTTTAGGTCCCATGTAATACAGGAATTTTATAGAAAAACCCAATAATACTACTCACATGTCATATCACTAAGCAATTCCAATTTCCATCATAAATTCCTGCCTCATCATCAGCTGCCTCGTTAGTGTAGTTGTCCTAAGAGAGACTGCTACAGTTCTTCGGTTCAATTCCTCAAAATGGCCGCTTGAGGAAAGAGCTTATGAGTCGACCTATCCCGGAAAATTGATCCGCGTTGTTGTTCTTTAGCTACGAACTACGAGCGTGCTCTGTGCTCCAATGAAAATATTACAAGACTATCAATACACGTCTAGTTATTGACGTAACATTTATTTATAATTTAAAAGCGATACGAATATAGTTTACATACTGTCATGATTGATAGCTTCGATGAAAATAGGCACGCCAACGGTCGGCGCTTAAATATTTGGCGTATCTGTAAATATTGCTACTCTATGCCTTTATAATAGCTGTTTACTAACGGATTGTGATGGATGCGCCAATCAAGGCATGTAGACAAGTAGGAATTTAATGTTCGAATTGACGAACGAGAAGGAAAATGTATGGATATGATGATAACATACCATTACGCTTGTATTCCCCGAACGGTAGGACAGAGGTGTACCAATGTATACCCACCGTGTAATAAGGGGCGAGCCTACACAAATCTAACTGTGTTTTTATACAGAGAATGTTATAGAAAAACCCAATAAAACTGCTCGACCTTTCCGTTTTTTAAAAACCTCATGAGTCATCCTCATCTGGGTATATCGGACTTGTACCGATTAAAAAAAAACATTATTAGCTTCATTACCTCAGCGGAGTCACTGGGTTAATGATTCAATGAGGGAAATGACTAGTTTGTGAAAGATTTTACTTTGTTTAAGAACTGCTTATAAAACCAGTGTGCCACTTTTACTAGAAAGCGATATCACTATTACTATTAATTCCGGGCATTCGTTTTTATCCGTGAATGATTTGTACAAACGATAGCTTTTAAATCAAAATTTTCTCTTAGTATCTAGACAAGATTTGAAAAACATTTCTGCTAGACTAGACTGATAAAATAAACTAGAAAACAAGTTTCCGTTATTGAAAATAATTTCCTGTAATATTGTAGTGCATTATTCATCAATAGATATGAATTTATATATTTTGTTGTTATGTATAAGTGAGTAGTAGTAATTTCCGTTCTCTTTGCACGGGTTCGTTGACAGTAATTCTTTATTTGTTATCGTCAAAGCTATGAAAATGTATTGGTAATTGATAAATGAATGTACCTAATGGGAATACATGTAATATGTCCAACTGTCCTTCGTAAATTAATTATTTAATCGATATCGTAATGGATAATTTGTAAATCATTGTAAATTTCTGAAGTATTATTTATTATTACTTTGGATATCACGGCATATCTCCCGTGAGGAAGACATCCGGTCCTTTGGCAGGCTTGCGCGGGGACACAGGTCCAACGCGTAGCGGCCCCTTGGAGAGCTTTGTTCTAATATGGGATGGGGCACCAACCTGGGGTAAAACTGCACTATTAGAGTACAGCCCGGAGTCTCCCGGGTGGGTGCAGGACTATTTCAAAGTATATATCTTAAAATGTTGTCTGGGTGTTTCGTATTTACAAAAAAAAATCTATAAGTATTATATCCATTGTCTAGTACCGATAGTATAAGCTCTGCTTAGTTTGGGATTAAGATGGTGCTGTGTAAAATTGTCCAGAATATTTATTTATTTCATAACCGACGACCTTTGAGAACAAACACACACACGTCTCTTTTAGCAAATGTGACTGTTACCAACAATGCGGAGCCTATAAAAGCCAGCAATAAGTAATATCATGTACAGAGGCCTGCACATCAAGCTACCACAATCTGTCAAATTTCTTTGATTGATTTTCAACTTTAATACAAAGTGATTAGGTTCATATTCAATTGGGAAAACTTGACAGTTTTGGATAGCTTGACCTTCTGGCGTCTGTACACAGTACCTACACAAACCGCCGCTGGCGCAGCTTAACATTACTTAGATCGGTTGAGCGACGAGCCCCTCAAATTCTTTCGAAGACCATCACTAGAATATTCAATCCCTGTGCCAAATTCTAACACACTGGTCTAGTTTAAACTTTCATCCTAGCAATTGCGGTACCTATTTATCGATGAGAAAATGTTGCGAAGTTGCCCGAACGCTGCCCGATTTCTATGTAACGGTAGATATTTTTTCTTTATTACTTCACGGACTTGATATAAATAAGTTTTCTCCTAAATTTATCTTCCAAAAACATGATTGCAAAAATAGTTCTGTTTATCTTATTGTACCGTACCTACATGCGTTTATAAACCAATGATGTTATATTTGGATTGCATTTAGTGAAAATTTATCTAAATGGTTTCCAGAAATACATCTATTCTGATATATCTTTGGACAAGTCCCGATGTGTTCATTAGCGGTAGCTCGTGAATTTATTGACATACCAAAGGATTTTTAGAGACCCAATACTTAAAAAGATAGAATTAAAAAAAAAACACATAAAAACAGCGACTAGTACAGACGCCTGCAGGTCAAGTTATACAAAACTGTAAAATTTTCTCAATTGAATATGAACCTTATAGTTTTGCAATAAAGTTGAAAATCAATCAAATAAATTTAAAAGATAGTGGTAGCTTGATATGCTGGCCTCTGTACATACATAGAAAACTTTTTAGGAAAAGAAAACCAACTTCAAGCATTGTCACTCTCTGTTGGCCGTCATTCTGGTACACTCACTGTGGTATGGTTCTGTTACAATTAACCGGGCACAAATCTAAACTCTGATCTGCTACTGAGAATTTCATAGAAAAACTAAAAAACACTGGTCAACTTGGAATTTAATCCAGGACCTAGCAGCAGCAACCTTCAAGAAAAGAGCGTACTCCCTTTTAGAGGCCGGCAACGCGCTTGTGACTCCTCTGGTGTAGCGGGTGTCCATGGGCGGCGGAAATCGCTTACCATCAGGCGATCCATCTGCTCGATTGCCCCCTATCCCATAAAAAAAAACTTGGCATTTAATCCAGGACCTAGCAGCAGTCGCACTTAAGACCACTAGATAATTATCTACCTATAAACCGACATTAATAAAAATTTGTTCAGCGGTGAAAATGCAAACGAACAGTTTCTTTCGTATTTATAACATTAGAGTGCTCGTAGTATGGATTGTATCAATGATGTAATATTTAGATTGCATTTATTGAGACTTTATCTCACGAATTTCCAGAAAAACTGGTCATAATGTATATTTACAAGAATATGAGGAGTGATTTATACATAACTAGTTTTCCGCCCGCGGCTTCGCCCGCGTCGAGTTCGGTTATATCGCGTTTCCAAGAGAACTCTTCAAAAGTCCGAGATAAAAACTATCCTATGTTCTTTCTCAAGGTCAACTCTATCTCTGTACCAAATTTCATTAAAATCAGTTCAGTGATTTAGACGTGAAAGCGTAACAGACAGACAGAATTACTTTCGCATTTATAATATTAGTAGGGATACTGTTTGATAAAACACACTCCCGAACCGTCTCACCTATATTCAAAGTCAAAGTCAAATATTTTAATTCAATTAGACCATTGCGGCACTTTAGAAAAGTCAAAGCTAGTTGCACGGTTTCAAAAAGTGGGTCTTATGGAGAAGAACCGGCAAGAAACTCCATAGACACTCTTTTTAAAAAAACATGACTACAGTGAAATAAAACTACTTTTTACGGATGAAAAGGACATTTTGAGAAAAGGACATTTTGAGAAAGGACATTTTAAGAAAGAACATTTCGAGAAAAGGACCATATGAGAAAGGATATTTGGAGAAAAGGACATTATGCGCTGAGACGATTTTATCGCGTATATTGATATTATTAACCCAGACGTTTCGGACCCTTTACAGTGGACGCTGTAAACTGTGTGAAACGTCGGGGTTAATAATATCAATATACGCGATAAAATCCGTAAAAAGTAGTTTTATTTCAATATATAATAATTATTCGCGTAAATGTCAGAAATCAGTACACGAGTACAAACAGTGTTCATCTTGGTGACATTCACAGAACAGAAAAATTTTCTGTTCCGTGGTGACATTTACTTATGGGTTACGTAGAATACTCCTGTCGTGGCAAATTTCATGGATCCCATGGCCATGACAATAGGGCAAGTACCTACGGTTTTTAATCAGTATGAGTCCAACATACTCTGCGGCCTCCCAAGTGGCAGATAGTCCATGAGGATTTTTCGCACTTAAAAAAAAGGTTTAGTCAATTTTTTAGGTCTGGTCTAGTCTAGGGGGGGGGGGGGACAATGGTCCAAAAAAGGTTTAGTTAATTTTTTAGTTCGGGTCTAGTCTAGGGGGGGGAGACAATGGTCCCTGGTTCGCTTTTTTATTATTATTGTTTTATTACTACTAAGGTGTACAAATATACTTCCCACCTTACGGTAAGCGGTTACCGTAGCATAGAAACGCTTGTGATACTGTGTATAGTGATACCCCTGGTGTTGACCAGGGGTATCACTTGCGCATTGCCGACCCTCTAAAACGAAAAGGGAATAGTTGGGTTTCCAGTATAAGGGTCAAAGTCCCCCCACTGCCGATACAACGTTTACTCGCGGAGCACTGGCTTTGGAAACTGGCATATTGCTTAATAAACTTGACATGGTTTCGATCATTGGCTAACATAATTGTTATATTGAGGACCTTCATTGGCTACACTGAATTCTTTAATCATCAAAACTCTATCTAAGTTTCTGCATATTCGGAAGAAAATTGAAAGCTTTCTCTGTCTGTTCTTTTCCCCAACATCTTATAATAACTCCGCGAATAGGGATATTGCCCTCTCGAGAACACCACTATTCCGTCTAAATAGAGTCGATTTTGTGTTTAAAGTGGCTTGAAGTGCTGTCATGAATAAAAGAATTGGGGAAAAAAAGCTTAATAGGCTATAAGAAGTACACAAAGTGATCTGACAAATAAAAGCATTTTTTCTTGCATTTATCGATCTTGCGGCTCGTGTGCAACTCTCGTATAAATCACGGACAAGGTCAGCACTACCATGTTTCGTCTGGTTGTTACGTGGGAAGCACCTGGGGGCCTACTCCGAAAAACGAATTACGAAGAACGAATAACATTGTTCGTTTTTCTACCACAAGCGTTTTACACGACTATAAATTCGATTATCGTTTTGATTTCTTGTTTTTATAGGGAGGGTCTGCTGATCTCTCTTTCACTCTTACACATTCTTGTCTGCATAAATGGATATTGTTCCTTACGCTATATTTCCGACTACCTACGCTGCTATATGTCATATAATATAATATGTACCTATATAATTATATTTATTTATTTATCTCATATGATATATTTATTTTAGTTGTTTTATAATACAGGGTGGAAGGGACATGGACTCGCAACGGCTTACTATGACTTCAGTACATGATTCTGGACCCTCCGGCGTTGGAATTTTTCGTGGGCTTTTTCTTAAATTTTACAACTCGCAAGTGAACTCTAAGGAAACAGCTGACCAGAAGATCTTTCGAGTTTAATTTACGATGCTGTTTTTAGTGAAAAAAGTGAATTAATGACTTTTTAATTAAAATTCTTATTGGGTTAGATAGAAATAATGATTTTATACAGTTTAAAGTTGAAAAAACTGCAAAAAAAAACGTAAACTTTAAGAAAAAGCCGACGAAAAATTCCTACACCCGGTGCAGAATCATGTACTGAAGTCATGGTAAGCCGTTGCGCGTTGATGTCCCTTCCACCCTGTATATTTTATGTTTAAGTTGGTTATAGTACACCATTGACTACCCACCATTTTTTCAATTATTTCTGTCCATCCAAAGGTTGTCTGGTAGATATCGCTATTAGCGATTAGACCGCCATTGTACCCTTAGTTTTATAAATACCAGAATGTTTGCTTCTTATCGTGGTGTACAATAAAGTTTTATCCTATTCTATCTGATCATGTTGCTGAATTCGTCTAGGGTAGTTCCACTGCATTTCAATATATTCTGACATTAATGTGGTGTTCCGGTTTGAAGGGCAATGTAGCCAGTGGACTGGACATACGGGACTGAACAACAGAGGTCTCAAAATGATCGCGCTACTGACACTACTGCGTCTAAAGGCTATGACTGTCTCTTCCTATCACGCGGCTTGTGTGTTTGCTTGTCTTTCTAACAGAAAAAGAATAGTCTGACTGAATAGTTGACGACCTCTGTGGTCTAGCGGTTCGAATCGACTGCTGATCATGGGGTCGTGAGTTCGATTCCCACAGGACACAAATATTTGTGTGGATAAAACATGAGTATTTGTGTTTGTCTGGGTGTTTCTTATGTATTATAAGTATGTATTTACAAAAAAAAAAAGTATTTAAGTATTATATCCATTGTCCAGTACCCATAGTACAAGCTCTGCTTAGTTTGGGACTAGATGGTGTTGTGTAAAATGTCCCAAAAATATTATTATTATATTATTATTATTAGTCTTGCGTTTAGCTAGTCCCAAATGTTATTTGCGGTGCGTACTAATTATTTCGTTTATATTTTGAAGCTTCGACGTTCGATTTTCATAGTAGGCCCCCTGAAACACACGTTACACGTTTAGGCAATCTACACGTAGGTATGCAGTATGTAAGTAGCTTTTGTTTACAGTTTAGTAAGATTTTTCAGTTCCGTGTTTCTTTCTTCATGTTGTGAAGGTGAGAATAGAAATTACGCAGTAGGTACGCGAATTTACGGTTTCTATAAAAATCGTTTTACGTTTATACAATTTGTACGGTTTTTTGTAGTTTCAATGGGAACTACCCATTTCTACGTATAGTGGGGTAAATTATTTATGTGATTTGTATCTAACCATTCGGTTCTGAAGATCAATATATCTTAATCAATATAGCTTACAAATCAATATAAATATATTAATAAATTAATGAAACACAGGATTACTTCAGGCGTATATGTGTTCTTTATACTTAGTATTACCTATTGTATTTAAGACAAAAATTAAATTAATTATCTCTTTTATTCATATTTATTCTTACATATTTTTTTAATTTTAAATAAATTATCATAACAATAAAATACATATAAAACCTTTAAAAATAGAAACCCACCGGCATCGGGAGTCCAAGCTACCGGTGGTCAGGGCCCCAGAGAAAGAAACTTCTTAACAATACGGGCCGTGTCCAAGAGTACTGCATTCTGTATCGAGCCCTTGATCCATCCACCCAACGAGAGCCTCCTTAGATTTTGGTTGGTTGGTTCTTGGCTATAAGGCCATTGAGTGACATAACAATTAGTAGGTACAATGATCGCTAAATTCACCTCCCACATTTCGACAACCTCGTGTGCCAAGTCAAAATACTTAATAAATTATTATTAAATATTATATTATATGAATTATTGATTAAGTCGCTATCAAATACACGACGTAAATCAAAGGCATGGAAGTAAATTATTATGATCGCGATATGATAATTAATGGAAAACAGTACAAATAGGTATAGACTTGGTAACACTACAAAAACCATTACGTGTTTTGTGTCTTGTACCTATTTAATATTATGACTGTATTGGATTAGAATGTAGTCAGGATACCGTTCGCCCCGACTTTAGGACAAGCAAAATTTCGGTGCGGTCTGTAGTCGGTCCGCGTTCAAGTAATCCGACATTAATTTTATTGAAATGATTTACAAGACCATAATTCAGCAAGATATAATCGACGACAATTTTTTTTCCGCCTTGCAGAAAATCGAAGTGGAATAACACTGCTTTGAGCTGTGTTATGTTCCTTACGGTGAGCAAGGTTGCCAGTGCTCCGCGAGGAAACGTTGTGTTGTCAGTGGGGGGGACTTTGACCCTGCCAACCCAACTATTCCTCTTTCGTTTTACAAGGTCGGTAACGTGCAAAGTAATACCCCTGGTGCTACAAGCATCTAATAGGCTACGGTAACCGCTTACCATCAGGTGAGCCGTATGCTTGTTTGCCACCTTAGTGGTATAAAAAGAACTTTATATTAATCCGGCTGCTGGCAACACCATAATAAGGATTTTAATAACCAGTAGACTCAAGCGCAGTGGTAGCCAAGTTACTGTTACTTTTAGATAAAACATTCTCAGTAGCAGCTCGGTATTTACATATCCCCGGTTAGTAGTAATCAGATCGCCCTATTACATGGAACCAAAGGGGAACCGTTGTCTTAACACCTCTGCTTAACGGATCGGGAAATAAAGGGAGTATTCCCATCTTCCCCCGAGTGTCTGCTCCCGAATTGGGGAAAATGGGAATATTAGTGTCATCTTCCCACGAACTCATAATCGGGCCTAATTGGTATGAATGAATTTATGCTTCACAAGTAAGACAGTTGCCGGCACTGACCCACTCTTGTTATTCACGAAGACAGACTTAATTACATCTTAAGCGTTAATTAACTTAAAGTAACTAGCATTTGGGTTGAATTTTAATGAGCATAACCTTTTGTGTCGTTTATTTCCTGATAGCTGTTCCTGAAATCACTCGGAATTATATCTATTAGGATACTACCATCATTGTTCGAGAAGGTTACTAAACCGGAAGGGGTATACAATACAGGGGATACCCTGTCGAGCACGAAAGGGGTATATTGTACCCTCTTCCGGTACTGTATACCCGAAGATGCATGCGTGCACTCAATTAGGAATGGTTAAATTAGTACCCTGCGAAGTATGTGCGGTGTAACTCGGAGTGACAGATTGAGAAATAGTGTGATAAGAGAACGTTGCGGCTTAAAAGACGATGTAGTGACGAGAATTGAGAAGAATATGCTGAGATGGTTTGGGCATGTCGAGAGAATGGATGAAAGGCGACTAACAAAAAGGATTTATATGGCGAATGTCAGTGGAACCACCGAGAGGGGACGCCCTAGAAAAACTTATACCGACCTTATTGGTGAGGTTCTTCAAAAAGGTCAGGTGCGTAGTACTCGCAACCGGCGTGTATGTATGACAAGATGTATGAATGTGGTCGAAGCGAAAGAAGTATGCAAGAATCGTAGTAAGTGGCGTTCTTTAGTTTCTGCCTACCCCTATGGGAAAAAGGCGTGAGTGTATGTATGTATGTATGTAAATTAGTATATGTATAATTAGTTCCTATTAATACGCACATGATATCGAAAAGTCAGGGTGCCTGCCAGACCTTTGACTTGGCAGTCCAAACGTCATATCACTAGTCTATTACTGATGTACTATAATTGCTAATGAATTATTTATTTATAAGGGACAAAAAACAGTTACATGCAGAGTGTTACAAAAGGTTCCTTATTTTATTTTTGTAAATATATAACCCACATCAATTAAAACATCGTGAGGAAACCTGTATGCTTTAAAACATTTTCCTCGACAGGTGTGTGAAGTCTGCCAATCCGCACTAGACCAGCGTGGTGGGCTTTAGCGTAATCCCTCTCAATCTGAAAGGAAACCCGTGCCCAGCAGTGGGACAGTATATGGGTTGATGATGAGTAGTTCTTACTTCAAAAGGCCGTTATATAATTATGTTGCGCGTAAAAAAGCAGTGATAGAAAAAGCAGTGATAGCCTAGTGGTATGACCATTGGACTGCCAAGTCGAAGGTCTCGAGTTCGAACCCAAGGCACGCACCTCTGACTTTTCGAATTCATGTGCGTATTAATAATTAATTATCACTCGCTTAAACGGTGAAGGAAAACATCGTGAGGAAACCTCCATACCTTAGAGATTTTTCTCGACGGTTTGTGAAGTCTGCCAACCCGCACTAGGCTAGCGTGGTGGACTATAGCCTAATCCCTCTCAATATGAGAGGAGACCCGTGCCCAGCAGTGGGACAATATAGGGGTTGATGATGACATTGTAACACTAAAATTTTCTGTTATGATGTCTGTAGATACATACCGCAGCCGCTACCGCAAGTTTTCAAACACCTTGTATTATAATCTCCGTAATATTATAGCCTTCTTTTAGACACGACCGAAGATGTGTGAGAAATCCCATAATAAACTGATAAGTACTACATTAAATAAACTCAAAATAATATTAAACAAGTTGAGATAACATTTACATTTGCTATTACTAATGTTGGCCTACGCACTTCTAAATCGAGGCGCCTGGATTATTATAATTTTCATAAAGCCTTCGTTTGACATGACAAGCTCATGATAATTATGAGCTTAAATATTAAAAATTACCATTAATTACAGTAAACGAGCAGTATCTAGTAGGGCAGCACTAACCCGTTAGTTACGGTGATCAGAGTTCGAATCCTCCAACTTTCCCTCCGCACGAGTATTTTCATAAATATTTGCGTAAATAATTATGTAACCGTACTAGTGGTTTCTAGTAATTACTGAGATTAGCCGAACAAACAAACTGAGCGTGGCGGGGACATTTATTTATAATAATAATAATATTATTGATACTGATGATGATGATGATAATAGTGATGTTAGTGATGGTGATGATCGTGTTGATAGTGACGATGGTGATGATATTGAAAATAGTGATGCTAGTGTTGATAGTGACGATAATGATGATAGTGATAATAGTGATGATACTGATGATAGTGACGATGGTGATAATGTTGATAATAGTGATTAAAGTGGTGATAGTGATTATTTATTTATTTGCGAATCAGAAACAATGTACAGTGGTGTTCAGGTTATAATATATTAGCCGTGGCATGCCGCTATGACTTGTGAGTGCCATTACCTGAAGTAACATTACGGCGCGGGCGGCATGTGACCACGGCTGTTAGAGCCGTGCTGATAGAGCGTACCATAGTTTTTCGTATTTCATGTGAACTACGAAAATGTCTTGAGCTGTGCCGATCTGGTATCGTCGCGCGACGGGTCGGCGGGTCATTTAGCTCCCTAAATAATGGTTGAGCTACACAATGACTGATGTATTATTATAGGTATGTGCCGTCAGTTGGGACTGGTCAACTCAAAGCTGCTCTAGCTCTTTCTTAAAAAATCTGAATCTAGTTCAGATTTTGCCATACATTGTAAAACGTATACGATAAGCGTGAAAACTGTTCCGGTCTGGACTTTAAAAGAGATTTTGATTCACTAAGTTTGTTTCGGTGTTTATATTTAGAGGTCGTCAGCTAGGAAATGCCAACGCCATCAGTATTAAATATTGACTTGTAAAACTTTGAAAGATCTATTTACAGAAATAAATGTATAATCTTTTTGTATATTTTTGGCATTTTCCATGCTAAGATTTTAAAGTTATTTAGAAAAGGAAAAATTGGACCGCGGGCAGGATTCGAACCTGCGTCTTCTGGTTAGGTACACCAGACGCTATGACCACTAAGCCATCGCGATACCTACCCGTCATGTCGAATTTTTCCTTCACATACTGAATTTACGTGTTTATGGTGACGTCAGTAACACCTATTGAAATGCAAGTTTTTGCTTTTCAACCGACACAACTTACTTTACAGTTAGTTAAATGTCGAACGATGCCACCTTACCTTGTAACTATCTTTTTGTATATTTTTGGCATTTTCCATGCTAAATGTATAATTTATTTATAATTTACCTACTTTATTCGTCGAATGGAAATAACAAATTACGACTTTGAAATAAAACTACTGTTTACGGATTTTATCGCGTTATATTGATATTATAAAATATATGTACCTATAAATAAACAAAAAATCAATAAATAAATAAATGTAAAATTATGTTTACATTTTAAACAAATTTAAAATATTATTATTTGCATTGAATATGATTAACAATTTTGTCTGTTAATGTGCGCTTTACTTTACTGTTTAATCTTATATTCTTCTGTGTGTCTTTGTAACTGTGAATACTGTATCTTCTACTTTAATACTACGCTAATGTTGTGCATGCCTGTAATTGATGTAAACACTAGTCTATATCTTTGTCTTTAAAATATCAATGTATGTGTTTATATTGTTGATGTGCCGTGAATAAATAAATAAATAAACAAATTATTAATCCCAACGTTTCAGACCCTTTACAGCGTCCATGGTCACGGGTACCCGTGACCATGGACGCTGTAAAATCGATAAAATCCGTAAACAGTAGTTTTATTTTAATAATAGTATTCGCGTAAATGTTAGAAATCAATAATAAATTACGACTTTGACTGATATCTATATATTATCATGATTTTATCAGTATAAAAAGCCAATTAACAAGGATACGATAACGTTTGTTGCAGGCAGATGACCCAAAGCCTCCAGACCGGCTATATCCAGTTCAGCATGCAGGTCTTCCTCGCAAGCTGGAGGTCTTCCCGCTGCCGCTCAAGGATTCAGACCATGAGCTTATGTTCAACGTGTCCTGGATACCTTCGATGGGTAAGGCTTATATAACTTGAGCTCCCTAAATATTGGTTGAGCTACACGATGACTGATGTATGCGTGCCGTGAGTAAGGACTGGTCAACTCAAGGCTCTTTCTTTAGCTCCAGTTCAGATTTGCCTACATTATAAAACACGTGTAAGACAAGCACTGAATACTGTTACTGTCTGGATTTTAAAAGAGACCATGCTTCTCTGAGTTTGTTTCGGCATTTCTTCTCAGAGGGCGTCAGCTAGGAAATGCCGGTACCATCTAGTATTATTAATTAATTATTGACTTGTAAAAGTGGCTTTAAAACTTTTAATTGAAAAAAATTATATCATTTATCATAACATAGACCTAAAATACCATTACGTCTGTATTCCCCGCAGGGTTAGGCAGAGGTGTATCAATGTATACCAATTAAGTTCGCCTAATTTTTAGGTCCCATGTAATAGGGGACGAGCTTATTACCATTTACCGGACACAAATCCAAACTCCAAGTTTCTAATGAGAATTATGTAGAAAAACCCAATAACACGTTGCTCGACCTGGAAATCGAACAGTAGTCACGTTTACGGCCACTTGACGAGGCAGTTAAGTAAGGCTTTTTGAATTGTTAACTCTTTTTTTTAGCCCTCGTGCGAAAAGTGCGTCATTACGTTTTGCGTACCCAGTGGACGAGCGATCAGCTTTCGCGCCACGATCGATTTCAACCCCGCACGGATCAAATTTAGGGTTTAAGGTTTAATAACTTTATTTCTCAAAAAGAATTATATTCACTTACATGAGAAAAATAACATTTATAAATAAGTTAACATAAATAAATTCCTAAATACTTGTTAGAGTTATGGGTGAATGTGGAAATTTCGTGTTTTTAAACGCACTCACGATACAGGAGAAAATCCTTGTGTGCCGGTGACGATTTTTTGAAAAAAACATAATTAGCAACTTTTTTGGAACGAAGTTCCTTATCGCGCGTTGTGAAAGGGGGCTAGACGGAAAAAAATCTTACGAAAAGTTGTCACGACACTTTTTTGAATTCAAATATTGTTGACAAGCATTCAAATATTATTGAGTGAATGACAATATTTGAATTTCGCGCGTTGTGAATTGTTGAGTGTATACAGGTTTTTTTATTTTTTATTATTAAATTTTAATGAAAGGAACTTCGTTCCATCCGGGTGTCCCTTGACACCTCTCAAGTTTTTTTTATTCTACTAACGTGGCTAACAAGCATACGGCCCACCTCATGGTAAGCGGTTACCCTAGCCTATAGACGGTTGCAACACCAGGGGTGTCACTTGCACGATGTCGACCCTGTTAAACGAAAGAGGAATAGTTGGGTTGGCAGTATAAGGGTCAAAGTCACTGCCAACACAACGTTTCCTCGTGGAGTACTGGCAAATATTTTATAGTTTCTTATAGTTTCACATCTTTATTATTATTATCATCAACCCATAGGTATACTGTCCCACTGCTGGGCACGGGTCTCCTCTCATATTGAGAGGGATAAGGCTATCGTCCACCACGCTGGCCTAGTGCGGGTTGGCAGACTTCACAAACCGTCGAGAAAAATCTCTAAGGTATGCAGGTTTCCTCACGATGTTTTCCTTCACCGTTTAAGCGAGTGATAATTAATTATTAATACGCACATGAATTCGAAAAGTCAGAGGTGCGTGCCTTGGGTTCAAACTCGAGACCTTCGACTTGGCAGTCCAATGGTCATACCACTAGGCTATCACTGCTTTCATTATCTTACCTCTCACCTAATCTTTCGTGCATCTACCATGACTGTCTCTACATTACCCTAAAGTTGTCTGGTAGAAATTGCCTGAGACATTAAGACCACCTTGGTACAATTTTTTGGTTAGAGGCCAGCACATCAAGCTACCACAATCTGTCAAATTTCTTTGATTGATTTTCAACTTTAAGACAAAATAATAAGGTTCAAATTTAACAGTTTTGAATAGCTGGACCTACTGGCTTCTGTACAATAAGCATAAATAAAAATAAATAAACGAATTATTCGAATTTAATGAGATTTTTTATTCTATTTTTTATTTTTTTATTTACTCAGCACCTATGGAATATTTAACTGACAAACGTATAAGTCTCGGAAGCTAGGGTTATTGACCATGACCATAGGGTATTGACTACGTGTTAAAAATACTAATTAACGTTGAGTAGAATACTTTTTTGGTAATATTACTTCGACAATGCTAAGCTAAAAATTATAGAATGCTAATAGAATATGATTGCATTGGAGTTAAAATTTGTGAAGCGGCCTTCTTCGTTAGTATAACATACCATCTCGCCTGTATTCCCCGAAAGGTTTAGGCAGAGGTATTAATAAATAAGTAAAAATTTGAGACATTTTACACAAAATCATCTAGTCGCAAACTAAGCAGAGCTTGTCCTATCATATGGGTACTAACTAGACAATGGATATAATACTTATAACCTTTTTTTTGTAAATACATACTTATAATACATAAAAAACACCCAGACAAACACAAACACTTATACTCGTCACATAAATATTTATGTCATATAGGAATCGAACCCACGAATTCGTGATCAGCAATCTGACAATAGAACCACTAGACCACAGACATTGTCAATATACATATGTATATGTAAATTCTCTAAATTATAATAAAAACCGTTGCGCTGTTTAGAATAAGTAAGCGAACAAACAGATATACGCAAAGCGACTTCGTTTTATATTCTATGTAGTGATTGTTCACACGACGAAACATCAAACACTGATTTATAGTTTGCGCAGGAGCTGTCGTAAAATTGCACACTAACTCGAGAGTGACGTATGAGGCGCAAACAACCATTTCACGTGTACAAATAACATTATTTGTGTGCGTGCACAGAACGCGCGTAACTGAAATATTTGAATTTATTATGTACTAGCTTTAACCGCGACTTCGTACGCCTAGACTTAGTAACACAATTGTTGTCGGATTGTATTCATGGGATAAGAAGTACTCAATGTTAGGTAAATTCCCGCTTCGTTCCGAGAAAAGAAGTATTCAAAATGCCAGCGCCAATCACAAACTATTATTGTACCAACATTTCATTCAAATCCCGTAAGTAGTTCCCCTATATCAGTTTTTCGGGATTTCCGGGATATTCCGACATTTTTCCGGGATAAAAAGTAGCCTATACTTTATTCCCAGTGACATACTACATGTGTATGAAATTTCATTCAAATCCCGTTAGTAGTTCCCCTATATCAGTTTTTCAGGATTTCCGGGATATTCCGACATTTTTCTGGGATAAAAAGTAGCCTATACTTTATTCCCGGTCACATACTATTAGTATACCAAATTTCATGCAAATCGGTTCAGCCATTTTTGCGTGATTGAGTAACAAATACACAAACATTCACATTAATTATAATATTAGTATGATTGTTTATTTGTTGTTTTGTATGGATCGGAAAGTTGGCCTCACTCCCCCCTACAAACTCTAGACCAGGGCCCGCTGCGAGTCATCACCAGTCGGGGGCCGCGGAAGAATGCTCTGTTCCCGTAGCCCCCGACGCAGCAGGTGCGAGATGGAACACCGTGTGGTTTTTAGTCGGTAGGTCACCCACTCTAGGTGGAGTCCGACACGCCCCGCCGCCTCCCCGGGCGGCGGAAGTCCATGATGGATTTTCCACACGCTAAGCAAAAAAAAGGGTGACATGAAAGGACGTCTGTCGCTCCCCCTCAAGGACCTGAGACGGTGGCGCGTTGTGTTCCACGCGGGCCTCTCTAAGGCGGTGGGGGGGAGTCTATGCCTCACTCCCCCCTACAAACTCTAGAACGGGGCCCGCTGCGAGTCATCACCAGTCGGGGGACGCGGAAAAATGCTCTGTTCCCGTAGTCCCCGACGCAGCAGGTGCGAGAAGGAACACCGTGTGGAGTTCGACATGTCGCCTCCCGGGCGGCGGAAATGTTAGACACTCTAAGCAAAAAAAAAGCGTTGCATGAAAGGCATGCAGCCGAGATGAGAATTTTAAGGGGAATGCGTGGTCACAAGAATGGACAGGATAAATTAGGGGCACATAGCTATTATAACTAAGCTGATCAATCGATCTGCAAGGTTCAGCTGCGCTAGCCGCTGTCAGTCTGTGGATGGGTGACCATTCTTAACACGTCGAGACCCCTCCGTGCCTCGGATAGCACGTAAAGCCGTCGGTCCCGGGTGACATCTACGACAATCCTTAGTCAGAAGCCAAAATACCGACAACCAGTCTATTCTCAGGATATCGGTATTGATGATCGGAGGTCTGATGGCAGTCGCTTCGTGTCATCATCATCAACCCATATACTGTCCCACTGCAGGGCACGGGTCTCTTCTCAGAATGAGAGGGATTAGGCTTGTGACATGGTGCGCGCTCCCCGCCCCTCTCCGCGCCTCAAGCCTCACCACGCGCGTAGCCATAAATACTTTCGCAGACGACGCGCGACGCGCGGGCCTCTTTCTTCCCGCTGCAGCTGCCCAAAGCTAAGTGCCACCCTCTACCGGTCGGACCTCGCCTCGAAGCCTTCACCGAACCCGCCCTGAGCCTAACTCACCCTACTCTTGCCTTAACGTATTTTAAATTGTAACCCTAGTGTCAATAAATTTGTATATGTTGTGTTCCTAGTGTAATTTATCTCCACTAAATATTCCCCACTACGTGACATTGTAGTAGTCCACCACGCTGACCTAATGCGGGTTGGCTGACTTCACACGCCTCACGATGTTTTCCTTCATCGCTGATGCGAGTGATAAATAATTAATAATACGCTCATGATTTCGAAAAGTCAGAGGTGCGTGCCTAGAATTCGCCCAGTCCAATGGTCACTGCTTTTACAACTAGCACTTAAACTACGAGCACATACACCCATATTGAACCAATATTTACATTGGCCGACCTACAGCTACTTATCCAGGGTTTCTGTGTTTGTGAATGTGAGATGTAAACGCACCCACGTTATAGGGGAATTTCATTGTGTGGAATAGTTTTTTTTAAACTACGCGCGTACACAACGTGGCGTGGTGAGATGAATGCGCGGAATTTCAATGTTGTTGCCTATCAATCAATTAATGAGTATAAGAGAGGCACAGGAACATTCCACATGATTTATTTGTAGCTTGCAGTACGAGCATACCTCGGGTACTGCATAGAAACACTCTAAATTTCGATTGATGGCAATCATGCATTAATCATTGTGTAGGCTCGACCAATATCTAAGGCAGTGGTTCCCAAAGTTGACTGGACTGCGACTCACCTAACAAAAAACTTTCAGATTCGGGACTCACCTTTACCGTAGCCTATAGACTCTTGCAACACCAGGGGAATTCAATATCACTTGCTCGTTGCCGACCCTAAATCGAAAGAGGAATACTACCAACACAACGTTTCCTCGTGGAGCACTGGCAATCTTGCTCACCGTTAGGAACACAACATAGCTAAAAGCAGTGTTATTTCACTTCGATTTTTTGCAAGGCAAATTTACAATTGAAGTGGAATTACTCCCACTATGCCCTACCTCTCTCAAGAAAACTTAAAAAGAAAAGGTAAACTCGATATCAGGCAGCATTTGAATCTGCGTCGATTCTGTTAAGTACACCGAAAAGGAGATCGAATTTTATCATTATTTATTTTATTTTATACTTATTGTACAGAAAAGTGTACAAAGGCGGTCTTAATGCCTTAGGCATTTTCTACCAGACAACCTTAGGGTGATGCAGAGACGGTCATGGTAGATGCACCAAAGATTAGAGGTGAGAGGTAAGATGCGAAACTACAAGCAACTATAAAATATTACTCAAAAAGCATAAACTTACATAAACATTACACAAATATTTATATAAATACAGAATACTATATATTTTTCCTTTCGCAAAAAAAATATATATTATTTGTTATCATCACTATAGGCTATCATTGATTGTATCCGCTTTGTTATCAGGCATTCTTTTAGTGAAGAAACATGTACAGTAGTATAGATACATTCATGGAATAATAATGATTAATGAGTGATATTGGAAGGGCGTATCAAGTATCAATAACTGAACTCATATACATATGATTACAAACAGATTCTTAGAAATATTGTTATCTATTAGAATTTTGAACTGATAAAGAAAAAATACTCGTATCGAACTGTACAAAATAATATATAGGTATGATAATAATTAAACATGAACTTAACATAATATACCATTACGCCTATATTTAAGAGAGGTAGTCAGTAGGGGTGAGAGGTAGCATTATAAGGGTCAAAGTTCCCCCACTACCAACACAACGTTTCCTCGCGGAGCACGGGCAACCTTGCTCACCGTTACGAACACAACACAGCTCAAAGCAGTGTTATTTCACTTCAATTTTCTGCAAGGCAGAGGTACTTCCCCAGTCGGGCAGCTCCAATTTGAGTGGAATTACTCCTACTATGCTCTACATCTCTTTACATCACCATGACATGACATGACAGACGACCATTTTTTTTTTTGCTTAGCCTGTGGAAAATCTTCATGGACTTCCACCGCCCGGGGAGGCGGCGGGGCGTGTCGGACTCCACCCAGAGTGGGTGATCTACCGACTAAAAACCACACAGTGTTCCTTCTCGCACCTGCTGCGTCGGGGGCTACGGGAACAGAGCGCTCTTCCGCGGCCCCCGACTAGTGATGGCCCGGTGCAGCGGGTCCTTGAGGGGGGGCGACAGATGTCCCCGCATCTGTCGCCCCCGAACCGTTTAAGACAGACGACCCTGACATAACATGATATGAAATGACCATGAGAGACATCAACGTAGCACGCCGAAATACGCACAGTTTCAACAGTCACAATCCATCAAAGACTAACTTTACAATGTTGCGCAAGCGACGTGTTATGTTCCCGTTTTCAACAACAATCGTTATTTTTCTGCGAATAGATCTGTTTACCAATCTATTCATTCATGTTTCGGTATCTATGACTCGGAAGTAATCTAATTGATATACGCAATAGTAAACAGTGAATAGAAATAGGTCAATCATCATTTGTCTAACCTCGAGGTCTTCGAGTGGTTTTTTTTAATTGTGAATTAGTCGGGAGTGTTCTTAGCTATGTTTGATCCAAATCGGTCTAAGATGGCCACCGGCACAAATTTGCGGATTGCATATTTTTTCACAACTCCCTCAATATGACCTATGATGTACATATATGTAATATGTACATTAGTACCTACTCCGCTACTTAACCCTTCGGGTAATATAGGTGTGATGATAATTATGACTGCTAATTGGTACAAACGTTTATAGAACAATATAATTATTATGTGACAATTAACAAAGTAATAGAAGTTTTTATTGTTCATGAAAAAAATTATATTATTATTTAAAAATAAAACAACCCAACTGAAAAGAAAAAAGCATGTCGTCACGAACGTAGCGACTTTAAGTTTTTTTTTTTTTTAGTCTTTTTGAGAATTATTTTTCACCATACATTTCACATAAGAACTTTATCATGACTTTAATATAAGTTTTGTAAATTTCAGTGAGATTAGTTGCTAACCAACTTTAAATCGTTATAGATCCTAAATATTCATTCGAAATGAAAAATGATGTTGGTTGATGAAACTTGAAGATGGTTTTCAAATTGACAAGATTGGTGACACGTTTGGCACAGCGGCTAAATTTTTATTACTATCATGTCTTTAATAACACTCGCAAGATTAAGACATATCGATTGACGTACGAATCATCAAAATCAGCCCTCGTGTTTGATGTCTAGAATGCCACAAAGGAACAAACATACATTTAAACATAGGCTAAGGTCAAATAATTTGGGCCAAGTGGGTAGCAGATGACCCCAACTAACCACCATTTTCGTATGTTCAACGTTCCACCAAACATCCTGTATAATTACCGGGCACAAAATAAACCCAGACTAGACACAAATATATACAGTGTATCACACCAATATTTGCTTCGTGTGGCAATCACATCAAACGTTGTTGCTAACCTGACCTTATGACCGTTATTTCATGAATGTTTAATTGATATATTTTAATAGTATCAGTAGATCCGATGTATAAAACGATTATTTTCGATTAATTCATTTGCAGCGAACACATTCGATTCTATCACTACGTACGAAAGAATGTAAATATACAACACGCATAAACATTATGCAATTTTGTTCTTAAACCAAATACATTCAAGGTATTATAATGTCGTTTAGAAGCTATAACTAAGATTATGCAATTTATACATTTCCTTTATTACGCATTTTAAAGTTAAGTTAGTTATTACGTAATCTGAAACAGTTACGTTCTAAGGCATCTGTCAAAAAGTGAATAAACGAGTGTACAGAGCATAATACTATTTCTGATAACTGTAGAACGAAGTCTGACGTCATTTGTTTCGAGTTTCGTATGAAATCTCACAGAAAACCGTACATATGTATACCTAATACCTAGATCTAGTATCAAGTTCAAACGTTTACTCAGATCCATCATCAAAACAGATAAATTATCTGTTGCTTATGCATTTCTGAGCAAGTCTAGTTTAGAATTCATTCTTGTTAATCATTTAGTTCTTGTGTACACATCATTCATCGCTCAACGATCGACGATTAGGGCTGGCGAGTTAAAAGAAATACTTATAAGTATAAAAAAGATTTCTCTAGACAAACTTTTTAGAATA
Organism: Acronicta alni; assembly: GCA_964056405.1. NCBI lineage: Eukaryota > Metazoa > Arthropoda > Insecta > Lepidoptera > Noctuidae > Acronicta > Acronicta alni. The sequence goes on along the minus strand of OZ043927.1, from coordinate 3,977,616 downwards.
GTTTTAAATCAACCAGGCACTATGTAGGTCGGTTTAATATTATCTAAAAATTAAATAAAGCTTTCTGATTTGAAGAAAGAAAGAGCGTACTTATTAGCACAATAAACTTTATGAATACATAATATATTTACATAAATACCCAATTAAGCAAGTACTTAATAATTATTTCAAATGGGCCACAGCTTAGCATAATGTCTGATAGTAGTGATCGGGACGACGCTGGTTGTATGGTTTAACAGTATACATATATTGATATCTATGAAAACCACTACCTATATCTGTCAATAGTCTGTCAAAACCATTTTTTTTTATTGTAAAAGATGTCAAACAAACATACGGGCCGCCTGGTGGTAAGCTGCAGCCTATCGACGCCAGCAATACCAGTAGTATCTTCATCGTCATCTTGAGACCTCAGTAGTTATGTACCATCATCATTATCAACCCATATACTGTCCCACTGTTGGCACGAGTCTCCGCTCAGAATGAGACGTCTTCTCTCCGAGAGAGAGGAGACCCGTTAAGTCCCATAAGCGCAGTAATTTTACTGGCTACATAGTCCTTCAAACTGGAACAAAAAAAATGTTAGCACATTATTCATTCATCATCAACTCATATACTGTCCCACTGCTGGGGACGGGTCTCCCCTCATATTAAGAGGGATTAGGCTATAGTCCACTACGCTGGCCTAGTGTGGGTTGGGACTTCACAAACCGTCGAGAAAAATCTCTAAGGTATGATGGTTTCCTCACGATGTTTTCCTTCACCGTTTAAGCGAGTGATAATTAATTATGAATTTGAAAAGTCAGAGGATTCGAACTTGAGACGTTCGACTTGTCAGTCCAATGGTCATACCACTAGGCCCATCACTGCTTACATTATTCATTAGTGGCAGAATATTTATCAATGCAGTGCCACTTTAAACGAACTCGGTGAGCAAGGTTGCCAGTACCCCGCGAGGAAACGTTGTGTTGGCAGTGGGCTTTAACCCTTATACTGCCAACCCAACTATTCCTCTTTCGTTTTACAGGGTCGGCAACGCGCAAGTGATACCCCTGGAGTTACAAGCGTCTATAGGCTACGGTAACCGCTTACCATCAGGTGGGCCGTATGCTTGTTTGCCACCTTAGTGGTATAAAAAAAACTCAACAGCGTGAGCAGAGTCTATCTATAAAAGCAATAACAGAATCACTACTTATGTAATGATTTTTTTCTAAAATCAAAATCAAAGTCAAATATTTTATTTCAATCAAAACATTAAAATAGCACTTTTGAAAAGTCAAAACTAGTTGCACGGTTCCAAGAAGTGCGTCTTATGGAGAAGAACCGGCAAGAAACTCCATAGATTTAAAATGATTGCTTATTCCTGTCTTCCTTCTTAGCCCAGTTGTCGTAAACGCATATTTGTTAGCGTAATTTTTACGATAATATTACTTATCTTAGACGTAATAGCTAAAGAGACAGATAATTTTATAAGAATAAATACTTTGTTATTAATAATTGATTGTTATCTAATACTTAATGACGTAGAATTATAGTTTTTGTTTTTTAGCGCCCTTACAGGGTTTCATATTGATATCTAATTATTATAACATCTTATTATCGCGGACACGACATGCAGCAGTTGGGTATTACATAGATTAGATTTGTGATTTGTGTTTCCTGTGTTGTAAATTGTATTTTGTTGATGTGTTTCTGTACATCGTGCTTAATTAAGCTAAACTTTGCTTGTATGTGTTTCTGCGACAAATAAATGTTTTTTCTTTCTTTCTTTCTTTATATACATAATTATGAAAGCAATAAAGATTTGAATTTGAATTAATTGCAGAAAAATCGTAGCTTATTTAGAAATCTACAAGTACCAACTCTGTTTGGTGAAACAGTGATAACCTAGTGGTATGACCATTGGACTCGAGTTTGAATCCAAGGCGAGATTGAAAGTCAGAGGAGCGTAACTCTGACTTTTCTGCGTATTTATTATTAATTAAATTTATTTACTCGCTTTAACGGTGAAGGAAAAAATCGTGAGGAAACCTGCATGCCTTAGAGACTTTCTCGACGGCGTGTGAAGCAACCCGTCTGCCAACACGCACTAGACCAGCGTGGTGGACTGTAGCCTAATCCCTCTCAATCTGAGAGGAGACCCGTGCCCAGCAGTGGGACAGTATATGGGTTGATGATGTACCCAACTCTTGGCTAAAAATTCAAATACACCAATGTTTTTAAATCAAGACAAGCATCGATAACGTCGTCGATCGATAACATTGACTTGCGAGGAATCAGCTGCCTGAGTCTGTACTTCCTGACGTGTAAAATTTGGGGATCTTCAAATCAAGAGTTAATAGGTATCTTCTAGGTAAGCGTACTATCTTAGACCACATCCTCACTTACCATCAGATTAAATTTTGGTTAAACGCTAACCCATCTCTTAAAAAAAAGATCTATTTACAGAAATAAATATAATTGATCATCACACGTGGTTTGGCAGAGTACTGAAGTAGGAACATCTTATTAGGCAAAGGTATACAATTGTACACCCACAACTCGGTATGTTTGGGTCCTATGTAATAAGAGTCGAGCCTATTCCCATTTGCCATAAATCCAAACTCCGAGCAGCTGGGAATTTCACAGAAAAGCCTAATAACACTGCTCGAATCGAAGCCAAGACCTAAGAGCTAGCGCATACAATCATTAGATTCATGACGAAGTTTTCAAAACAAATATCATTACACAAACAGTTCGACCGTCCCGCAAAAGCGATCTGTTTATTTCTGAATCAAATTAGGTATGTAGTAACCCTAATAAATAAACATTATTACGCCCCAAGTCTGGTCTGACGCCTAAAAAAACAATCTATTTTATACAAATAGAACACAGACGTAACATAATGTAATCTAAATTGGTTTTGTGTGGATTTTATATTTTTACACACTGCTACAAATCATGTTATCCAAGGTGTTTAAGGTTAGGTTATATTATGTGTTCCATTAGGTCACAATGGCAGCCATATTGTTAAAAGTTTTATCAGTAGGACAGCGGCCTGCACATCATGTTATCGCAATCTGTCAAATTTCTTTGATTGATTTTCAACTTTATGACATTGAAATGTCTACGCCTGAACGCAGCCTTTTCATATTTACAAATTATTACGAACGCACCATAACAACATCGCTCGCTGCGTGCTTCACGGCGGAGGAACTGCACTAACTTCGCTGCGCACGACACAGAGATTTTTTCGCGCCGTCATTTTGTCTCGACACACAAATTGTATAATTTGTGTGTATAAAGATCATATTCAAAATATTTAAATCAATGTATAACAACCTATCTAGTTGTAAATTGCATGTAAAACATATTTTAAAGAGTACCTAACTACTCTTGTGAATAAAAATATCATTCAATTGATACTTCAAATGTCCTCTAGAGAGGGCACTTGAGAGTAGTCCTCACCTCATACTAAAGGTAGATAGTATGAGGTAAAGTAGGGCCAATTTAATAGATTACTTTTCTTGTTGTTGTAACGATGCAGTGTCCAAATAAGTGTTTATATGTACTTTTGTTGAATAAAGAATTATTATCATTATTATTAAAAAAAAATCAACAACGTAACCTTGTAACGGCGGGCATAAGACAAAAGAAGGTAATTTTGTGATTTACTTTATATGAAACTGACAGATTTGATCATATTAAATTGGCCCAACTTTAGTCCTCATTATCAATAGTATGATGTATTTTCTTCATTTTTATAAATTCAATAACATCAGGCATCTAACATAGAGACTAATCTATGATGGTAGATGCCTGCCTATTTTTTGAGTACCTACTTTAGTCTGTTATATCAATCAGCTATGCTTCATAAACACATAATTTATTCATAAACTTAGATACTCCAGTTTTGGAATTACAAACTTTAACAATCATCGTAATACCTCGTATTTTTTAAAGTCGATTAAAAAGAATGGTTAATCCCATTAAAAACCATGTATACAACAATGCCAAATAAAAATGCCAAGGCTCGAAAGGCAGTTTTTCTACCGCAAAAAGTTGTGAGATCTAATGTAAAACCAAGTTCTCGGTCCTACACTAATAATTTGGCCATCGAATAGCAACATAACATAAGAATAATCTACTATTTTTAAGAATAATAAGACAAGGAAAATGCAGTATCCTAATTAAGAAAGGAAAACTGTAAATGCTTAATTAAATGATACCTTTTTTGGCACAGGTGGAGTGGCCAGGGACTATTCCCTGGAGGTGAGAAGTGTGACCGACACTATAGACTGTCAGACGCCAATGTGCTATGAATACAACATTCCTGGGGTGAGTCTATAACTAACATTATTATGTACAGTCAACAAAAGATTTAATTATACAGATAACAAACGAAATATGCATTTTTATACAGATTTCGACATAAATAATTACGCGCCAAAGGGTTAGGTATGTAGCTGCTTACAATATCTACGTTTTAACACATATTGCGTGATACAGTAATACACTATCTTTATCAAAATCAAAACACAGATAATTAATTAGCTGCCTGTATACCTAACTCTTTTGTTGACCGTACTAGCGACCCGCACTGGCTTCGCACCGGTGTAATGTTTTACTTAATAACATGCATAATATATTATAAATAAATATAGTCTATGATACTCACAAATAATGTGGCTTTCTATTTGTGAAAGAATTTTCAAAATTGGTTCAATAGTTCCAGAGTTTAATATAAGTACAGATTAAAATTATATTTGTTAAACAGTTTTCTAAATTATGTATGTTTTGTGAACTGGCTCGTTAGCCTAGTAGTCATAAGCGCGAATTCTAAGGTAGAGGTCCTGGGTTCGATTCTCTGGTCGATCAAAGTGTTATTGGGATATTCGGCAAACTGTGGGAATACTTTACTACACCTCCGCCTAACCCTTCGGGGAATATAAGCGTGATGATATGTTAAATATGTTTTGTGAAAGGATAGTTCAACCTCAGCCAAGTGTTTTTTTTAAATCATTTATTGTTTTTATCTAAACAGATATGTCAACCCTTTCGTGCCTTCAACATTGTTATGTTACAAAATTACCTATACCTAGGTATATGCATGGATATAACAAATAATCTAACATGGATGCTAACTTAAATTACAATGTTTATGTTGTTAAATAAATAAAAAAAAAAATTCTTTATTTACACCTTCAAGTTTCAAGTTTTACAAAATAATGGTCGATTTTAAATTTAGAGCAGAAAGGTAGTTATAACACATTTAGAGTTGAAAGTTAAAAGTAACTCTAAAAATACATATGGAATTTATAGTAATTAATCCAAAGAAAATTATGAGATCGATAACAGATATAGGAGGTTATCAGACGAAGGCACGTGTACATTACTAATTATTTTTATATACCCTTTATTTATAAGACCGAAAATAATGTAAGGGTTCATTGTACTCGTCATTATATACTTTTACCATGGGACTAACCCTATAATTGTTTTTGGTAGTTATTTAGCGAAGGAAAAATTCGACCGCGGGCAGCATAATTATATTTTAGACGACGTCTGTGGTCTAGTGGTTCGCGTGTCGGACTCCTGATCACGAGGTCGTGGGTTCGATTCCCACAAACCACAAATATTTTATGTGATGAACATAAGTGTTTGTGTTTGTCTGGGTGTTTCTTATGTATTGTAAGTATGTATTTACAAAAAAAAAGTATATAAGTATTATATCCATTGTCATAGTACCCATAGTACAAGCTCTGCTTAGTTTGGGACTAGATGGTGCTGTGTAAAATTGTCCAAGGATATTTATTTATTTATTTATTTTATTTTAAAATAATTAAATATAACGCCGAGACTTTACCAGTGAAGTAGGTACTTACCTTGATGATCAAATATGCTTCGGACACCAGATAACAACTCGGAACCTAATCTATCTTCAACTGGAATATCCGATACTCCTACTAACTACGTAACTAAAAATAGGGGTAAACGATTTCGTAGTGCGTCCGGTGAAACTTCGTTCAGGGATGAATTCCTAGCGTTTAAGGATGAGTTTAAACAAATGTTCATTAAGCTTCAAATGGATACGGTAAACGAAATTAAAACCCAATTTTCATCTTGGAAAATGGAATCTGACGCTAGACTCACAAAGATCGAGGACTCCTTAGTACAAATCGAGAAATATAACCAGGAAATAGAAAAGTCTATATCATTCACAACCTCACAATATGATGATATGAAGCTTAAAGCCGATCGATTGGAACTGGAGTGTAAGGATCATCGGGCACATATTATGACACTGGAAGAAAAAATTGAGGAAATGCAAAGAATTTCGAATATAAACTTTCTAGAATTAAGAAATTTGCCAAAAAAACAAAATGAATCAAAAGGTGACCTTGATAAATATCTTGAAAACCTGCTTAAATCGATAAATGCTAATACATATGAATCGTCCATAAAAGACGCCTTCCGCTTGCCGGGAAAGAAGGACAGTCATCCTACGATACTCATTGAGTTTTGTAATAACACATCCAAGAATAACGTTATTAAGGCGGTAAAAACATATAACCAGTCTTGTGAAGTGAAATTGAATACTGCCAATCTGGGAGTCGGGGGATCACTTCCCGTTTATATCACTGAACACTTAACTCCAAATGCGAGAAAATTACACTTTATTTCGAGAAAACTTATCAAAACTAATGAACTAAAGTATTGCTGGACTTCAAATGGAAAGATTCTGGTAAAAAAAAGTGACTTATCTCCAACCATCCAGATTACAACGGAAGACCAACTTAAGAAGCTAACAACAAATAGTAAAATCTGACTCACAGCGGGCTTATACTTATACTCTTATGCATTTTGCACTCAAATGGATAGAATGGTAACTGGTTATATCTGCTTCTGTTACTGCGCCTCCTGGTTTCTAACGTCGACCATGTTGTGTGTAAATGGCCATACCTATTATTTTGTATGTAAAATAATTAACTTACTACAAACAGTACACATAACTATCTACACAATACACAACATAACACAAATTTTACGCACTGACGCACTGTTTGTATTCGTAAACTACTGTACCTATTATTTTCTATGTAAAACTGTTAACTTACAACAAACAAAACATAAAACTATCTATAAACACACTACAGAAATATTACATATACACACCTTTAAAACACATTACAACACATACATACAGATAACTAAGTACTACACTATCTTATGTTATATAGAAATACGCAAAACTAATTACAACACACTCAAACCGACTATAACACACAACCGCAGCATTAATAGCATTACTTTATTGATTCAATTTCTGTTAATATCTGGATTATATAAAAACCGTTATGAGATCCTAGTTACTGTTAAATGGAAAAAGTATATTTTTTTATTAAGACATCAATCTTATACAACAATGTTGTCCGCTACTGTAACCTATAATTTTAAAGTTCGATAATGACCTATTGAATGAGATCGATAACTTTTCAGTATCCGATACTATAAAATGTGAACCTGAGAACTGTGCATCCTTTTTGAAACAACCACAGTCCTACTTAAAAATCCTATCGCAGAATATCAGAAGTATAAATGCTAACTTTGATAGTTTAAACGTCCTCCTTCAAAGACTACAGTTTAGCTGTGACATTATAGTACTTTCTGAATGTTGGATGTCATGCGTTCGAGATATTCCTGTTTTGGTTGGATATTTAAGCATGTCTACAGCATCCCACTATAATCAGAATGACGGTGTCATAGTATTTATTAAAAATAATATTAAAGCAACTATTGAAGAACCCGACATAGAAGAAGCAAATTGTTTACTTATTAAAATTAGTTATGATGTAGCTATTGTAGCATTATACCGACCTTTCTGCTTTAAAAATATACATAAATTCATCACATCTTTGCAAAAAATAATACACACCTTATCATCATACAAAAATATTATACTTATAGGCGACATTAATATTAATATTGCTACAAACAGCTCAGATCGGCTGCTGCCAGAATATCTTGACTTTCTGTCACTAAATGGCTTCCTTCCAGCATTTAATAGAGCAACGCGTGCAAATAGTTGTCTTGATCATGTAATACTGAAGACAAACATAGTAATAAGGACGTTTATAATTGACTCCCATATTACTGACCACGTACCTGTACTCTGCTGTGCTCAAGTTAAACACATAAATAAACCCCAAAAAAAACAAATATTGAAGTTGGACTTTGAAGCAATAAAGTTGGCATGTGATCATCTTGACTTCACCACAGTCTATAATGCAATTAACCCTAATGATGCCATGGATATATTTATGTCATATATTATATATATATCACGGATATATTTCACGCTTTAGTTTTCTAGTCAGGTTGTTATAGAAATTTCTGTATCTTTTATATGTGATTTCAAGCACTGTATTTTCTGGGTTTTGTTTAAACTTCGCATGCATCCGATCTCTATTACGAGAACATCTAATAAGACCCACTGTCATCCAAGGTTTAAGGATTCTGTATCTATTTGATATATTTAGTGTTTTAGTATTTAATTGTATGACATAAGTTATTTTTGATATAAATATATATAAGATGAGTTCTAACAGTTGTAATTTGGAACGACACTGTTAATAAAACACAACTGAGTTTCTCTGTAAGTAAAGAAACGACATTTAATGTCCCTAATGACAATGTCGATTCCTAAATTAGTATTTGTTCTTTTAATTATAAGATTATAGAAATTTTAATAAAATATTTTCACGTGTTTTGTCGTTGACAATTATAGGTTGATCATTAATGACAACTTGTAGATTCACAGAATATAAAAAGTAATCTGTGGAACAGATTATCAAATAAATGTCAAATACAAAAATATCAAACAGAAAATTATAATTTTCTTTACATCTCCCCCTCCCAGAGAAGATATAACAATACAAACACTTACTCATCCTCTTCATGGTCTTCAAGCGCAGGGGCCGGAGTTAGTTTTGATATGTGGAAAAAGTTTGATTCTGATTTTCTATGGTTGGTGTTTATTTTGTAAATTGAATTTGATATTTTCTCAATGATCTTATAAGGTCCGATTCTTAATTCGTCGAGTTTTCTTCTGTTCAGTTTGTTTCCGTTATCCACAAAAACGGTATCACCAACTTTGAAGTCTACATGTCTTCTATTTTTATCATAAATCGACTTATTGTAATTATGTGATCTCAATGTATTTTCCAAAGCTTTTTTCCTGTCTTGGATCAAATCATACTCAGTCTTTTTAACTTTCAGCTCATTTGGCAGAATTGTAACATCTGTGCCATTTAGAAGATACTTTGGAGCATATCCAGTAACAGTGTGCTCCGTTTCATTATAGTTTTTTACACAATTTTGTGCTACAGTGGTCCACGCTATTCTTGCGTCAGTTTCGTTTATCTTGCATCTTATTTTGTTGACTAACGTTTGATTTAGTCTTTCGTTTAATCCATTTGAGAAGGGTGAGTCCACTGCAGTAAAAATTATTGGAATATTCTTCTCATCCAAAAATTTTTTAAAGTCTCTAGAATTAATACCTGGGTATTGGTCTGACAGTATCATGCCAATGTCATTAGTGTCCGCAGTGCTTTTGACTAGTTTAATGAAATCTCTTGCATTTTGTGTACTTGACGTCAAAATGTATGCGTACCTTGTGAAATGATCTGATAGCAGGTGCAAATACCTCTTCGTTGACCTTGAACCCCCAAATCCACCAATTGTATCAATTGAACATATCTCAAAAGGTTTTGTGGCTGGACCCAAGTGGGACATTAATCCATATTTGTTTTGTCCTCTTGATTTGTTCTTTATACACACTATACAACTTTCACAGATAATTTTTATGTTTTTTGACATGTTTTCTGCTGTGTACCATGAACTGATCATTCTTTGCATTTGTTTTGTTCCTATGTGTCCCAGGTCCGCATGTACATTTTTGATGAATTGTATACTAAATTGTTCTGTTAATATTATTTTATCTTTTTTCTTGACTTTCTTGTAATAAATATTATTTTTGTATATTAACTTGTCTTTTTTGCTTTGTATCTTTTCATTTTTAACTTGATCTTCTAAGATATCTTCTAATGTTATTATATTAACAATTTTTAATTGTTCATCCAGGTTTTCATTTGCTTCTAGGACTGGGTTCCTGCTTAGGCAATCAGCTTCAATGTTGTATTTTCCTGGAGAATATTTAATTTGGAAATCATATTGTGATAAGTAGTATGTTAAATCTCCCAGTTCTTCATCCGTTCTTGACTTTATATTCATGTTTTCCAAGGGCTTGTGATCTGAAAAGACAGTAAATTGCCTACCTATCAACAGATGCTGCCAATACTTCACACATTCTTTAATTGCTAGACATTCTAGATATATAGCTTTCTTCCTTTTTTGAACCTCATTCAATTTTTTTGAAAAGTATGCCACCGGTTTTTCTTCATTATTTTCTTGTGGCTGTTTTAACACTGCTCCAACTCCTAGAATACTTGCATCTGTGTATATGTGGATAGGCAAGTTTGGATCAAAAATGGTCAATATTGGTTGAGAACATAATTCTTGTTTCATTTCATCAAATGATTCTTGACATTCTTTTGTCCAGTTAAAAATTTGTCCTTTTCTTAAAAGGTTGTGTAATGGTTCCAATTTTATAGCTATTTGTGGTATATACTTATGGTAAAAGTTTATTTTTCCTAAAAATTGTCTCACATTTTTCCTTGTTTTTGGAGTAGGGAAATTTTTGATTGATATTAGGTTGTCTTTCAGCGGTCTCACTGAATTATTCTGTATTATGTGACCCAAGTATTTAACTGAGTCGGCTGCAAACGTACATTTAGAGAATTTGAGTCTGAAACCTTCACTTTTAATAGCTTGAAATATCTGTTTCAGATGTCTGACATGATCGGTGAATGATTTTGAGAATAATAAGATGTCATCAATGTAACATACTGTGAAATCTCCAAGCTTGTGTTTGCGTATAATATTACACATTATTCTTTGAAATATGGCTGGAGAAGTTTTTAAGCCAAATGGCAAACAAGTCCATTGAAAATGACCTTCTTGCGTAACAAATGCAGTTTTGTGTCTGTCTGTGATACGCAAAGGTATAGACCAAAATGCTGAATTCAGATCCAGTGTCGAGAAAAACTTGCAATCTCTAGTTTTAACTATTAGGTCTTCAATAAGTGGGAATGGTTGTGATTGAGGCACAACGATTTTGTTCAGGTCTCGAAAATCTATACACAGTCTTGACTTTTTATTTTCATCTCTTTTATAAGCTAAAGTAACTGGAGCTGCAAACGGACTATATGATTCTTCTATAATGTTTTTCTCCAATAATTTTCCAATTTGGAATTCAATCTCCTTTTTATCTTCAATTGTGCAACGATATGGCCTTTTACTGCAATATTTCTCTATTAACAGATCAATGTGTGCTTCATAATCCGTTACCGTTCCGATGTCATATTTATCCTTTGCAAATACGGATTTATTGTTAAATATTAAATCATCAATTACTGCCTTTTGTTGATAGTCTAGATGATTTATCAAAATTTTAAAGTTTTCTTCATTTATGTTCTCGTTGAAGTTTATTAAATTATCAGATTTTATTTCCTTAGAAATGTTAATATCTGACTTTTTTGTTTCCTTAGAAACTTTACTTCTTTGTATAGGGACGTTAGGAACCTTCTGAGAGATTTCTAACTTTTCGTTTTGAACTAAAAAAAACTCTTTTATACAATCTAATCCGATTAAAAAATCGTAATCAAAGTTTTCCTTGTCTATTACAAAAACATTCATTTTTTTCTCCATATTAAAAATGGTTATATTAATTGTTATTATGCCATTTGCCTTTTTAACGCCATTAATTGTTTTTAAATTAGTATTGCTTAAGTAACTTGATTCTTTGTTGTCTATCTTCAGTAACCTTGAATTGATTAACGACACATTAGAGCCTGAGTCGTAGATTCCAAATACTTCAACATTTTTGTTTAATACTAATTTTACTTTAATTAACGGCGGCACTATTAGTTTTTTGGGTCTTCACACTGTAGTTCACATTCCAATTCAGAATTGTTAATGTGTTTTATTTGTTTATAGGTTTTTTCTTTTCCAGTATTTATTTTTGTTTTGAACCAACAGGCCTCTTCTGGATGAAAGCGCACACCTTTTTGTAGACTTTCACAAATACCACACTTTTCCTTCATTTGCTTAGTATCATCTCTCTTTTTTATAAACTTCTTCTTTCCAACCAAATGTTCTAACTTACCAAGTTCATTAAATAAGTCTTTTGTTTGTGCAATCTCCTCTTTGTTGATTCTATCCGTAATGAAATCTGGTAAGCCAGCAGCAATTATATCAATTAGAGTACCTTGATCTATTGTTTTTCTTACTTCCAATAGAAGTTTTTCTTTTTTAATAGCATATTCTAATAAAGATCCCGATTGATACTTGAAAAATAAAGCATACTTGCTTGAAGACCAACCTTTATTAGCGTAGGTTTGTAAAAAATTTGATTTCCACTCGGACCACTCAGATTGTAAAGTATGCTTGATCATCATGGAAGAGTACCAATCAGCGCAGGATTTTTCAAGAAATAACCTTAAAATTTCAATTTTTTCTTCCTCTTTTACTAAATCAAACCTTCCACACTCTTTTTCAAATGTTTCCATCCAGTTATATGCATTTTTATTTTTCCCATCAAATTTTTCAATCACAAATCTGTCTGCTAACTTCTTCATACTTTGTTTTTCCTTGTTTTGTTGACTTTCAATAAATTTTTCCATAATTTTCACTAAAGGATCTTCCAAACTCTTTCTGTTGGCAATACCTAATTGTTCTTGAGTAATTTCCTCAAGAAATTGGTCCATAAAGACCATGTTTTCATCCTCATCACAGTATGTTTCTAACAAAGCTTCTGTCATTTTTATCCATACACTTCTGCTTTGATGTCTTTTCTTCAATGTATTTTTTACTGTAACGAAAGCTTTAGAGGTGTAGACATGTTTGTGATACTGTGATACTGCTTGATATTCCTCTGGAATCAGGAAAACTTTGTCATCTTGTGTAGCAAGTGAGGTTATGGCAATATAGTTTGACTTTCCGTCCGTTGTTGATTTTACTTGAAACGTAAATTTTAGCTTTTCCATTTTATGACAATAAATGTCGTTTTATAAGATGAGTTCTAACAGTTGTAATTTGGAACGACACTGTTAATAAAACACAACTGAGTTTCTCTGTAAGTAAAGAAACGACATTTAATGTTCCTAATGACAATGTCGATTCCTAAATTAGTATTTGTTCTTTTAATTATAAGATTATAGAAATTTTAATAAAATATTTTCACGTGTTTTGTCGTTGACAATTATAGGTTGATCATTAATGACAACTTGTAGATTCACAGAATATAAAAAGTAATCTGTGGAACAGATTATCAAATAAATGTCAAATACAAAAATATCAAACAGAAAATTATAATTTTCTTTACATATATCCATGGCATCATTAGGGTTAATTGCATTATAGACTGTGGTGAAGTCAAGATGATCACATGCCAACTTTATTGCTTCAAAGTCCAACTTCAATATTTGTTTTTTTTGGGGTTTATTTATGTGTTTAACTTGAGCACAGCAGAGTACAGGTACGTGGTCAGTAATATGGGAGTCAATTATAAACGTCCTTATTACTATGTTTGTCTTCAGTATTACATGATCAAGACAACTATTTGCACGCGTTGCTCTATTAAATGCTGGAAGGAAGCCATTTAGTGACAGAAAGTCAAGATATTCTGGCAGCAGCCGATCTGAGCTGTTTGTAGCAATATTAATATTAATGTCGCCTATAAGTATAATATTTTTGTATGATGATAAGGTGTGTATTATTTTTTGCAAAGATGTGATGAATTTATGTATATTTTTAAAGCAGAAAGGTCGGTATAATGCTACAATAGCTACATCATAACTAATTTTAATAAGTAAACAATTTGCTTCTTCTATGTCGGGTTCTTCAATAGTTGCTTTAATATTATTTTTAATAAATACTATGACACCGTCATTCTGATTATAGTGGGATGCTGTAGACATGCTTAAATATCCAACCAAAACAGGAATATCTCGAACGCATGACATCCAACATTCAGAAAGTACTATAATGTCACAGCTAAACTGTAGTCTTTGAAGGAGGACGTTTAAACTATCAAAGTTAGCATTTATACTTCTGATATTCTGCGATAGGATTTTTAAGTAGGACTGTGGTTGTTTCAAAAAGGATGCACAGTTCTCAGGTTCACATTTTATAGTATCGGATACTGAAAAGTTATCGATCTCATTCAATAGGTCATTATCGAACTTTAAAATTATAGGTTACAGTAGCGGACAACATTGTTGTATAAGATTGATGTCTTAATAAAAAAATATACTTTTTCCATTTAACAGTAACTAGGATCTCATAACGGTTTTTATATAATCCAGATATTAACAGAAATTGAATCAATAAAGTAATGCTATTAATGCTGCGGTTGTGTGTTATAGTCGGTTTGAGTGTGTTGTAATTAGTTTTGCGTATTTCTATATAACATAAGATAGTGTAGTACTTAGTTATCTGTATGTATGTGTTGTAATGTGTTTTAAAGGTGTGTATATGTAATATTTCTGTAGTGTGTTTATAGATAGTTTTATGTTTTGTTTGTTGTAAGTTAACAGTTTTACATAGAAAATAATAGGTACAGTAGTTTACGAATACAAACAGTGCGTCAGTGCGTAAAATTTGTGTTATGTTGTGTATTGTGTAGATAGTTATGTGTACTGTTTGTAGTAAGTTAATTATTTTACATACAAAATAATAGGTATGGCCATTTACACACAACATGGTCGACGTTAGAAACCAGGAGGCGCAGTAACAGAAGCAGATATAACCAGTTACCATTCTATCCATTTGAGTGCAAAATGCATAAGAGTATAAGTATAAGCCCGCTGTGAGTCAGATTTTACTATTTGTTGTTAGCTTCTTAAGTTGGTCTTCCGTTGTAATCTGGATGGTTGGAGATAAGTCACTTTTTTTTACCAGAATCTTTCCATTTGAAGTCCAGCAATACTTTAGTTCATTAGTTTTGATAAGTTTTCTCGAAATAAAGTGTAATTTTCTCGCATTTGGAGTTAAGTGTTCAGTGATATAAACGGGAAGTGATCCCCCGACTCCCAGATTGGCAGTATTCAATTTCACTTCACAAGACTGGTTATATGTTTTTACCGCCTTAATAACGTTATTCTTGGATGTGTTATTACAAAACTCAATGAGTATCGTAGGATGACTGTCCTTCTTTCCCGGCAAGCGGAAGGCGTCTTTTATGGACGATTCATATGTATTAGCATTTATCGATTTAAGCAGGTTTTCAAGATATTTATCAAGGTCACCTTTTGATTCATTTTGTTTTTTTGGCAAATTTCTTAATTCTAGAAAGTTTATATTCGAAATTCTTTGCATTTCCTCAATTTTTTCTTCCAGTGTCATAATATGTGCCCGATGATCCTTACACTCCAGTTCCAATCGATCGGCTTTAAGCTTCATATCATCATATTGTGAGGTTGTGAATGATATAGACTTTTCTATTTCCTGGTTATATTTCTCGATTTGTACTAAGGAGTCCTCGATCTTTGTGAGTCTAGCGTCAGATTCCATTTTCCAAGATGAAAATTGGGTTTTAATTTCGTTTACCGTATCCATTTGAAGCTTAATGAACATTTGTTTAAACTCATCCTTAAACGCTAGGAATTCATCCCTGAACGAAGTTTCACCGGACGCACTACGAAATCGTTTACCCCTATTTTTAGTTACGTAGTTAGTAGGAGTATCGGATATTCCAGTTGAAGATAGATTAGGTTCCGAGTTGTTATCTGGTGTCCGAAGCATATTTGATCATCAAGGTAAGTACCTACTTCACTGGTAAAGTCTCGGCGTTATATTTAATTATTTTAAAATAAAATAAATAAATAAATAAATATCCTTGGACAATTTTACACAGCACCATCTAGTCCCAAACTAAGCAGAGCTTGTACTATGGGTACTATGACAATGGATATAATACTTATATACTTTTTTTTTGTAAATACATACTTACAATACATAAGAAACACCCAGACAAACACAAACACTTATGTTCATCACATAAAATATTTGTGGTTTGTGGGAATCGAACCCACGACCTCGTGATCAGGAGTCCGACACGCGAACCACTAGACCACAGACGTCGTCTAAAATATAATTATGCTGCCCGCGGTCGAATTTTTCCTTCGCTAAATAACTACCAAAAACAATTATAGGGTTAGTCCCATGGTAAAAGTATATAATGACGAGTACAATGAACCCTTACATTATTTTCGGTCTTATAAATAAAGGGTATATAAAAATAATTAGTAATGTACACGTGCCTTCGTCTGATAACCTCCTATATCTGTTATCGATCTCATAATTTTCTTTGGATTAATTACTATAAATTCCATATGTATTTTTAGAGTTACTTTTAAATCTACGAGGGTAACACATGGTAACCTTCTGGATCGGCACTGTAATTTAAACATTTTAAACTACAAAATTCAATTAAGCTAAAAAATGATAGCCTAGTGCACTAGGCCAGTGTTGTGGACTATAGCCTAATCCCTCTTAATCTGAGAGGAGACTCGTGGCCAGCAGTGGAACTGTTGATGATGATGATGATAATATAACCATTGGACTGCCAAGTTAAAGGTGTCGAGTTCGAATCCACGGCAACAAAAGTACAGTTCAGTTCCCCGAAGGGTTAGGCAGAGGTTTACCTACCTATGTACACCCACAGTTCTCCAGGAGGAGGAGGTGAGCCTATTTCCAAACCAAATCAACACTCAGATCCAAACTCGGCTGAGATTTTCATAAAAAAATCCAGATTTTTTATTTGTTTGAATGCTAATCTAATCTCTGAAAAATAATCATGCCCGCGACTACGTCCGCGTGGAAACGTTACTTTTAGTTATCGTTGTAATTTGGCTAATTATCTCAAAATCTATATAGCAGCTTAAGTATCACTGCGACCGCAGTCTAAACCCTGCGGCTACTATAAACTGCAGGATTTGCTTAGGGTTGAGCTCTTTTATTTCATCTGGGCTTACGATATGTTTCCCTAGATGAACACTGCGCTTGTGTATTAGAGACCCGCATTCTCCCAGAAGATGAAGTGGCGTTTCGTCCGCCTCCTCACAACGCTAGCAGGTTCGCGTGTCGCTCAGCCTTAGGTTGAACTAGCCTATATGTTATTCTGATGTATAAATAATAATACTGTAAAGTTTCATCAAAATCCGTTCAGTAGTTTTAGTGTGAAAGAGTAACAAACATCCATCCTCACAAACTTTCACAATTATAATATCACGCTACGATCCTTAGACGCCGAGCAAAAGGAAAAAGTTAAGGTGGATGAATCAGCTAGTAACGAATGGCTGTAAATGCCATGTTTGAAATATGTAGGCTTTATAGTTTTTGAGGTTACTGAGTGACTGGTATTTCGCTTTCATCTTATATAAAATTCTCGTGTCACAGTTTTCGTTGCCATACTCCTCCGAAACGGCTTGACCGGTTTTTATGAAATTTTTTGTGCTTATCGGGGAGGTCTGAGAATAGGCCAACATCTATTTTTCATACCCCTAAATTATTTTTTTTATGGCAAAACAACGTTTGCGGGGTCAGCTAGTTTAAGTATATATTTCTGATTTCTGTAATACAGGTACCTAGCTAGAGCCTAGCTCAGAAATCAGGGACTTAAATATAATTGCTTATTTATTTATTTATGTACACACTTAGAAACTGGAAAGGAGCCAGTTTAAGACTATTTAATATATGAATGAAAACTTATTATTATTATAATTATATTCTCTTTTGTTTTTTATAAAAAACTACCCCACACTGGGATTTTCTCTTGTATCGTGGGTGCGATTACAAACACAAACTTTCACATACACAAACACCCAGACCCGGAACAACTATCTGTAGGTAAGTCATACAAATATTTGTTCCACGCGGGGATCGAACCTACAACCCGGGGCAGAGAAGCCATTTGCTCAGCCGCTGCACCAAACATGTCGTCAAAATAATATATAATATAAAATATATATTATAAAAATATATAAAAATATATAAAATATATAATATAAATTTCGATCACCAACAGGAGGCGACGTGGTGGTTGATCCCCGCGTTCTCAAACCCCGTAGCAGAGACTTGTGCTGTCCGTCCCGGGTGCGCGTATATGGTGAGACTGATTGCGCACCCCTGGGACGGGCACACCTCCGCCAATCTACACGTGGAGCTAGATGGTGAGTTCTAGTACGACACACACACACACACACACCGCACACACATATACATACACACACACTAATACTTACTAGTGAGGGTGAATATAGCATAAAGCAAATGATATCGCGGTTCGCACTTCATGCTATAATGCTATAAAGCTATTTTGCTTTATATCGCATAGCACTCTCTCTCTCTTTCTAACTATCCGTCGGGCGTCGCGTATAGCGTTAGTAACAAGTAGGCACATAAATTAAGCATGCTATAATAAAGCCCTTAAAATCGCTTGCTTAAAAAATTAAGCATATAGCATTAAGCAAGTTATTGATTTATAGCAACTTTGAACACCACTAATATTACTACTACCAAGTTATTTCTCCAAACAACTATTTCATGGTATAATAGTTTCTTGTCAGTTCTTCTCTCTATAATCAGGTCTCACACTTTAGGTCAAATGTAATAGGGGGCGAGGCTATTTCCACTAACCGGGCAAATCAATCTCCGAGCTGCAACTGCGACTTTTAGAATTACCCAATAACACATTGCTCTACCTAAGAATCGCACCCAGGACTTCTAGCATAGCAGTGGAAGAAGGCTTGGTTCACATAATTACCATCTACATACTATATTTCATTACCATAAACAGTTAAACAGTTGATTCACCGATAGATCCACATTACCATAATGGTCGAGAACTCAGACGAAGGTAACACTTACTTATACGGTATACTTAGACATAGTAAACATTTTTTTTTTCTTTTTTTGAAGTTTACACATGTTTACCGAAACATGTCTATACTCCTAATAAGTGTGGGATCAATAACAACACAGATATTGACTATATCATTTAGCAATATGTTATGCAATGAGTATATATTATGAACTTTTTTTAGCATGTGTAAAATCCGCATGGTTACCTGGCATAGTGCTTGGGAAGGCGATTGCTACTTTGAATTCTTACCGACATACCAAATGTAAAACGCTAAAAGCTAATGTAGAATTCAACCGACATCCATAAGCGATATCGATAGTCGATAAAGTTGAGTGTGCTTGGTGCAGCACTATCTGTCAAGCACAGTTAAGTTCTACAAAATCAATAATATCAATAAATAAATATTTTCGGCCAATTTTTACACAACACCATCTAGTCCCAAACTAAGCAGAGCTTGTACTATGGGTACTAGACAATGGATACTTACTTATTAACAAAGTTTGTGGTAAATACATACTTACAAAACATAAAACACACCCAGCAAAACACAAACACTTTTGTCTATCACATATCTTATCTTACTTTGAGGACTGGCTTAGCCAGCAACACTTCGACCAGATGTGATCTTTTGTGTTGTCCCCAGCCTTGTGCATTCCTTACTCTTCAAATACGTGGTTTATGAAGGCGGCTAACCCATTAAGAGGAAGGAACCTGTAGTCCGAGGCTCAGAAGCCTCATCCATTTCATCGCCAAGACGTCTCAATCACACAAGATGTGCTGCATTGTTTCCTTGAATTCACTACAAGCTCTAACATCATTATTTAAAGCTGGTTTCTGTCTATCACATGAATATTTGGGTCCTGTTTTGTTTGTTTTTTGTTTTTTGGGTGCGTACAAACACAAATGATCACGTACACAAACTCCCAGACCCGGAACAACTACATAAAAGACATATAAAGTAATATTTGGTGTGAGGATCGAACCCACAAATACGAAATCAGTAGTCCAATTCTCGGACCAGTAGACCACAGCGTCGTCATATAGCTAAAAGACAGTTAAAGTCGGTAATATTTATAATTTTTTCTCGCTTTATTGAAATACCAAATGAAATACCAAAGACCGGTATCAAACTCAGGTGTCATTATTTAACCGATTTTAACGTCAGAAAACTGTCATTTTTTTATACCACTAAGGTGGTGGTTGCCGTAGCCTATAGACGATTGCCACACCCTGTAAAACGAAAGAGGAATAGTTAAAATATAATATGATAGTTTAGTTCGTTATTAAGCGCCCATAAACTTATTTTTTATTCTTATGGTCGAAGCCTTGGGGTTCGCAAGCGTTCTTCCTGTCCCCAAAAGTCAGTATACCATGTCAAATCGCTAAAAAGAACAAATCCACTTCACTGATTGGCTCATTCCCATTATAATGATCAATATTCAATACAACGATGACGTACTATGATGAGAATTTGCGGAGGAGTGCATTGTACAATAGAGCATGCAAAAATAGATCATGTGTCATTGCAGATAATAGATTTATGATTGATATTAGCAAACGGTTCCGCTCTAATTTTAATGAACTTGATTAGCGCAGTAATATTACGTCATCGGTTGTACAATTATTAATTAGTATATGCTCCATAAAATCGTATGCCATCCTCATTTTTTAAATAATTCTTTATTGGACATAAACATCAGTTACAATTAGAAATGATTTCCCTAATTCCTGCACTAGTAAGAACTGTGTTGCAGAAGCTAGTGTCCTCCCCTTTGTTGGTTACATTTTGTTATGCCCTTAAGAAATTATAACCTATCTTCATACAATACATTGGTTCTGATGAAACCCTTTGCCCTTTCAACATCATCATAATAATTATTAGCCCGTATAAAAGGCTATTTATTTATGTAAATAGTTATTTTAAAGACTTATTAGTCAATAATTTCCCCGTTGACTACCAGAGAATCATTGTCCCGACAGTCACATATTCATGCATATATTTTAATATACGACTATCCACGACAATTTTCCGCACTATAAAATTACCCCCTCTAGAATGCGATATATACCCCGCCTGCTCTAGCGGCAGACGATCCACGAGTAGGTACTTTCCGCTCTATAAAATTACACCTCTGTCCCTCGGAGAGCACGTATGGCTGGTATGCGGAGGTCTGATGGCAGTCGCTTGGTGTAAAATACTGATATTCAGCCGCATCTGGTTACACTGGAAGCCAACCCAGATATGGTTGTTAAAGGCTCTGAGAAAGAAAATTAGATTTCAGACTGAAATCATTCTAAGGGAGAATTTGGCCGCTACTTTTTACTTCTCGAAATACTAAATAACCTTTCATATAGGTAACACAAACGTTTCAATAAACACGTGATTTCATTACGTGGGCTTGAATTTAGCTATTTACGTAGTTCGTAACGTTTGCGGAAACAAGCCAATAATTTGTGAATTAAGATTTTAAATATACATGGATGAAAGTGAATACGTGAGTTTGTTCATTCATTTATTGCACATTCAGGAGCTCTGCTTTTTTTGTTGGCACACCTATCTTTCTTGTTTTTGTTTTGATGTCTTGGCTTATCTTTCGTATGAAGACTCTCCCATTAGACGGTTGATGCGAGGACACAGTGTAGAAAATAAAACTTGAGAGGTGTCAAGGGACACCCGGATGGAACGAAGGTCCTTTCATTAAAATTTAATAATTAAAAATAAAAAAACCTGTATACACTCAACAATTCACACTGCGCGAAATTCAAATATTGTCATTCACTCAATAATTCGAAATTCAAATATTGTTGACAAGCAGAAAGTGTCGTGACAACTTTTCGTAAGATTTTTTTCCGTCTAGCCCCCTTTCACAACGCGCGATAAGGAACTTCGTTCCAAAAGAAAACCCTTTGAGGACTCCACTGATATTTATGTCAATCTATACATAATTATATACTCCATAAATTAAATATAACTTTAAGCAAACAACGTTATAACGCCATATTTATTTTGATGAAAGAGTCTAATAAGCTCCGTTATTTCATGATAAACACAAAGGCATCTAATTTATTTACTATTTATAAATACATTTATTCTATATAGGGTGTTACAAAACTACCCGTAAAGCCGAAATGAGGTTAAATGGGGCCTTATAAGGAGTCTTAGAGATTTAAGAACCGTAGTAACGCTGTATAACATACCCCAAAAAAAGGAAAACAACATCATTTATGAATGAAAAATAGAAAAACTATTAAAGTAGTCAATTATTAGGTAAAATAAGTACGTAGGCCTTTCTGTTAAATAATCTAGTTCCCTGACATGACAGCTAACAAAATTTTTGGCTTTGATATTTAATTATATTTTTTACGGGGTATTTTGTAACACGTTATATAATGCAGTGATATCCACGCTATAAAACAAGTATAGAATATAACATATTGATTTCTGACATTTACGCGAATATTATACATTGAAATAAAACTACTTTTTACGGATTTTATCGCGTATATTGATGTTATTAATCCCGACGTTTCGAGTCTACCCGTGACCATGGACGCTGTAAAGGGCCCGAAACGTCGGGATTAATAACATCAATATATGCGATAAAATCCGTAAAAAGTAGTTTTATTTCAATATAGAATATAACATCTTATGTCTTCTAATATATAAAATTTCCATGTCACAATGTTAGTTACCGTACTCCTCCGAAACGGCTTGACCGATTTTTACCAAATTTTATATGCGTATTCAGTAGGTCTGAGAATCGGCTACCATCTATTTTCCATACCCCTAAGTGATAAGGGTGGCTTGAAATAATTTATATGGCAAAACAACGTTTGCTGGGTCAGCTAGTACTTACATAAAAATCTATTTCTGTTAGTTAGTCTCGCTAAAACTCAAAAACGGCTTGATCGATTTTAATGAATATTAATTAGCCGAATAGCAACTAAGGTATTCCTCGAATAGCAATTTCCAATATAATTGAAGGTGGCTTTTCCAAAAAAATTAATATAATTCCTCTAACAGCACCTACGTTTAAGTACTTTCTAATATTAAAAAATATACAGCATTTACAAAAATATATAACATCAAATTACTCTATAAATACACAGGACAGTTGACAGTCATACAGTCTGTTTTCTTCTCCCACTTTTTTTTTCTATTTCTTCTAGATAAATCGTGGACAATGATGTGGGTTATATGTTTACAACATTAAAATAAGGAACCTTTTGTAACACTTTGCATGTAACTGTTTAACTTTGTCCCTTATAAATAAAATAAAAAAAAAAATAAGAAAAAGACGAAATATTCCAAAGTCGCCTTTTGTTTCAGAATGCGTGGTTGGAGTATGCTCTTGCGCACACTCGCCCCGCCTCCCTGTGCCGTCGGTTTCTGCGCAAACCGTCACAATTCAGGGCGAGATGTTCGCCAACGTGACCTGGACTCTGCCCAAGCCATCGTACCCACAGAGACTGCCTTCCGCCAAGCTGAGCAAGCAAAGCTATATTGTCAGGTTAGTGTTGTCATACTGTTTTTACAAAATGACCAGTGTTGACATACGTCATATTATGTTTTCTTTTTATTAGTACTAAATTAGGTACTTAAACGAGCTTTTTATTATTTTGTAATTGTGATTTCGTAGTATGCATATAGTGTTATATTACAATCGAGATCAAAATATATAGTTGTCAAGCGTTTATACGGCGATTGTAATGTTTTGTGCATCAAATAAAATAAAAATATAGTGAAATAAAATTACTTTTTATGGATTTCATCGCGTTATATTGATATTATTAATCCCGACGTTTCGGACCCTTTACAGCGTTCATGGTCATGGACGTTGTAGTTTTCTTTCAATATATAATATTCGCGTAAATGTCAGAAATCAATATAAAAATATAGTGCTAATAATAATGCCAAAAATACCACACGCCACGCACACGCCAGCAAATCAACCTATCCAAATCTGACAAATTTTCCCAATTTAATATGAACCAGTTCTGTGTTAAAGTTGAAAATCAATCAAAGAAATTTGACAGTTTGTGGTAGCTTGATGTGCTGGCCACATGAGGCACCTAGGGAGGCGACAGGTAGGGTGGCCAACATTTCTTCAGCGAAATATAGTATTTTTCAAACGAAGCTATAAAAAAATATATTACACTTCAAAATAAAATAGTATTGTATGAAAAACGCAAAAAGTAGACAATGATATATTTGTGAATTATTTATTTTTATAAAAACTATATTTATTTGCATTTTTTTTAAATATTTTGAAGGATTTGTTTGTTAGATTTTGGTGTTGAAATTATAGTATTTTTGCGTACTGTTCAACAGTACGCAGTCCCGAAATACAGTACAATACTATATATTATAGTACAGTTGGCAACCCTAGCGACAGGGTATGTCGGACTTGTACTGACTAAGAACCACACTTCTCATGGCCATGGGATCCGTGAAATTTGCCACGACCATGTTAGGTGTCAGTGCACCCCTTCAAACAATGAAGAAGAATACAGAATTCCTACGCAAAAGACCCACGAATCTGATATTTTGAGCTTATTAATATACCTAACTTCTTCCGCCATCGTTCCACGCGACAGCAGTTCCATCCTCATCATCTAGATGGTTGGCAGTCCACTACTGTGCGTTTCTCTGAGAACTTTCTGCCTCGCACAACTAAACTGTGGAATGAACTGTCGCCTTCAGTATTTACGGACCAATATGACCTTCAAACCTTCAAGAAAAGAGCGTATTCCCTTTTATAGGCCGGCAACGCGCTTGTGACTCCTCTGGTATTACGGGTGTCTATGGGCGGCAGAAATCGCTTACCATCAGGCGATCCGTTTGCTCGATTGCCCCCTATTCCGTAAAAAAAAAGACTTTAGTCGTCATAAGCGGGGGATTGCGACGCTAGAGATCCTGGGTACAATTCCCGTTCTATGAAATTGTCAATAGCAGCTGGATATAGATGTTTTTTTTTTGTTAAATTATTCAGACTGCCCCAGTTACTGATATTCTATCTCTGTACCGAATTTCAGCAAAATCGGTTTAGCAGTTAAGGCGTGAAAGCGTAACAGAGAGACAGAGTTACTTTTGCATTTATAATATCTCATAGCATCATATCCTTGATGTCAAACACAGTAATATCTCAAAGTTTTTTTTTTCTTTTCTTTAAGGAAAATTTCATAAAAGAATCGAGCTTACTAAAAGATATAAAAAATGCGGTAAACATCTTTTCTTACTCACAACTTGAATGAAGTGAGTTTTTCCTTATGTCAGAACATTAATTTTTGATATATCTTTTACCTCAATTTCGATAAGATACAATTTTGCTCAGGCTCTTTTGAAGTGTAATAAGAAAATGTTGAGGATTATGCTTCAAAATTATATGGGATTGTTACACCTGTAACGCAGTGATAGCCTAGAGGTATGATCATAATTCATAAAGTTTATTTGTGAAATATAGCCTTTTTTTATGTGACCTACGCAAATGTTCTTCTGATCTGTTATCGTCGTGCGACGGGTTGTTGAGCTCCCTAAATTATCGTTGAGCTACAAAATGACTGATGCATGCGTGCCGTCAGTTGGGACTGGTCTACTCAAAGCCGCTATGGCTCTTTCTTCAAAAGGCCATTTCAGACTTTGCCCTACATTGTAAGACACATATTTTGTTACTATACATTGTCTGGACTTTAAAAGAGACTATGATTCTCTGAGTTTGTTTCGGCGTTTCTTCTCAGAGGTCGTCAGCTAGGAAATGCCGGAGCCATCTAGCTTAAAAAAATATTGACTTGTAAAAGTGTCTTTAAAAGATCTATTTGCAGAAATAAATATCATTTATACAATTTATAGGTCTTACAACAATCATAATAGTACGCTATGTTTTGTCTTATGACATACAAGTATGCAAAGAAAATAATTATGCTAAAAACTACAGATGACAAAATTTAAATGCAGCATTAGTAATTAAATCTCTTTATCATTTAAAAACTCGTCTATTGTATAGTAGCATTTGTCAAGAAGTTTCTGCAGTGCATTTTTAAATTTTGACAATGGCATTATTTTTATAGAATTAGGAATTTTATTATATATCCTAGAAAAACACACATAGAGGGGATCCTCTATGTGTGTTCTACCTCTTGTACAATTTACAGTTTTCTGTGGAATTGTTTGATATTATGATGCCAACGGCTACTTTGTACCACCGCACACCAGGCGTGGAATACAACTAGCTACCCTAGAGCCACTCTAATCTCATACAGTAAAATTTCAGAGTAATTTCCTCCCATGCACGCTCACATTGTGGAATCAACTCCCCACCGAAGTATTCCCAAGCTCCCAAGAGAGTGTAGTATTTTAAGTATAAAAAAATCGTCGAGTTTCTACCAAAAAGCTTTCTGACCGAATTCAAAGTCCAAAAAAACGTAAGATAACGAAACTAAGACAGGTAGGTACTTCATTTTCCTCTATGGACGAAAATTGAATGTAAAACGGTTACGTGGGAAAACCTTCAGATGTTACGAGTATGTTACAAACAGATTTATTCAGTTCTAATATTGTTTTGTTATTTTTACACAACAGAACAAACCGCCTGTATTTCCCGAAGTGTTAGGCAGAGGTATACTAATAGACACTCACAGTTCGTTGATATGCGCGTCTATTGGTATTGATATTCCTAAATAATGGTTGAGCTACACGACGACGGATGTTTGCGTGCCATCAGTAAGTAGGCTGGTCAGTTCAAAACTGCTATGACTCTTTCTTCAATAGGTCCAGTTCAGATTTACCTACAATAGAAAACACATCTAATAAGCATTTATGTATTAGTTTAAGCCGTCGTTCTGGGTTTTTATACGGACACCTATTGACAATCGTTAGTGATAATCAGAAGCCAAAAACCCTGACAATCAGTTTATCGAAGTGTATGATATCGGTAGAAATAACCAGATATTGATTGCGGAGTTTTCATGGTAGCGCTTCGTGTAAATACCTACTAAAAATTACACTGGAAGCTATCCTATAACATAGCTAATATAGTTGGGAAAAGGCTAGGAGATTGATGAAACTGTGAACGTTAATCTCTTATATATAAAATTCTCGTGTCACAGTTTTCGTTGCCATACTCCTCCGAAACGGCTTGACCGATTTTGATGAAATTTTTTGTGCTTATCGGGGAGGTCTGAGAATAGGCCAACATCTATTTTTCATACCCCTAAATTTTTTTTATGGCAAAACAACGTTTGCAGGGCAGCTAGTTTATTATATTTTTTTCTTCTTCAGAATTTAATTTCTAATTCTCTTATTGCTTCTACATTCACGTGCAAAAGCTAGCTATTTTATATGAACAAAATTACTGTCCCACTGCAGGACACGTGTCTCCTCTCAAAATAGAAGGGTTAGGTTATAGTTGCGTTGGCAGACTTCAGGCGTTATTGAGAAACTGTAGGCAAGCAGGTTTAGTCACCTGCCATGGTCGTGGCGAATTTCGCGGATCCCATGGCCATGACAATAGGGCAGGTGAAGGCAAGTGCGGTTTTTAGTCGGTACGAGTCCCACATACCCTGCCACCTCTCCGGGTGGCGAAGGCTCCATGTGGATTTTCCATACTATAAAAAAAAGGCAGGTTTCGTCAAAACGTTTTCTTTTATCGTTTTGAGCAAGTGATTCGAAAAGTCAGAGGTTCGGACCTCGGATTGGAACTCAAGCCCTATGAATTGGCAGTTTAAGGTATCATATCAATGGACTATCACTACAAATGTATGTAATAACCAGTGATATCTTTCACAGTCTTGGGAAGCAGATGGTATCAGACGCCCATCCAGCTCCATGGTTCGCAAACACCATAACACGCCGCGTAGATGCCGACGGCCTGGTATCAAATGGCGATACTCTCCGTTGGCTGCTTCTGCCAGTGAGCGAGCGCAGTGCTGAGCGGAGCGGCGAGCGGAGCGGGAAGCGGGGAGAAAAACGACCAAAGAACGTTGTACCCGATGTGAAGTTGTTGGCTAGAGTAAACATTGTAGATGATAGAGGATGTTTTGGACCGGCTGGCAATGCTACTGCTTTCGGTTAGTATTTTGTCATTTCTTAGGATGTATTTTGATTTAAAGTGAATTTCATCATCAACCCATATACTGTCCCACTGTTGGGCACAGGTCTCCTCTCACAGTATGAGGTAGATTAGGATTAATGGATGGTATCAGACACACAGTAGTGTAGGCCAGTGTGGTAGTCCACCACACTGGCTTAGTGCGAGTTGACTGACTTCACACGCCGTTGAGAATATATCGAAAAATTTGATTTGAAAGCGAGACTTTCGACTTGGCAGTCGTACCACTAAGCTATCACTGCTTGAAATGAATGGCGACAGGCAAATGGACGAGATTGTATATAGATAGTATTGAATCACAAGTGTATTACGTTATTATCGTCAATCATTTCTGGCCCTCTGCTGGGTTCAGGTCTCCTCTCAGAATGAAAGACTCCAACCACAATGGCCTAATTTTGGCAGATTTCATATGCCTTTAAGAAAATCTGTCAGTCTTGAAGGTTTCCTCACTGTTTCCTCACTGCACATCATTTCGAAGTATTCCACAGACTGGGTTGTCCATAGCGCTGCACAACGCGGCAATTATAAATATAGTCTCGATATAAAAACATACAATAATACAATATAAAAATTTATTAGTACTTTTTCTATTTTATATTATTATATTTATTAATTTTCCCTTTCTTTTAGATCCTGTGGCCCCAACCAGTAGCAAATTTTCTTTTGGGACTTATGTGAGTATACATATTTAATTAGTATTAAATGAAATACAAATAGAGTATTGCATTGCACAAAATTCTACAAGATAAATTCAAAAAATAGATTCGTTTCTTAAGTTGTTTGGGAAAATCTATAATATAAAAACGAATTCCTGTTTCCTTTGGTCACGTCATAACTTGAGAATCATTTTACCGATTTCATTCATCTTTTTTTTTAAGTTTTCTAATACTTTCTAGAAGCTTCTTACGGAAACAAAATTTAAGAAAATTGCGCAGGAAATTGGTAAATTTCAGAAAACTTAACGACTATATTATATTATTATAGATACTTTTCAACTCAAAACTGCTATGGATTTTTTCAAAAGGCCCAGTTTAGATATACATTATAAAACACATCTAATTTGAATACTGTTACTGTCTGGACTTTAAAAGAGACCATGATTCTCTGAGTTTGTTTCGGCTTTTCTTCTCAGAGGTCAACAGCTAGAAAATGCTAGGAGGCGCTATCTAGTATTAATTAAATATTGACTTGTAAAAGTGTCTGTAAAAGATCTATTTACAATAATAAATATAATTTATCATTTTTATCCAGATAGAGTTCACGCAGACGAAGTAGCAGGCAGAAGCGAGTTTATTCAATAACAAAGCTATTTATTTACCACCAGGCAATCCTGGCAGCACTAGGCGGTGCGTGGATAATGGGTGCAGTGTTCGCATTGAGCGCGCGCGTAGTGAAACGCGTGTTGAAGTCGTTCCGGCCCGCTCCCGTCTCCGCTCCGCTTGAGCCACTCAGTCGCCGCCCCGCGTGGTTCCCGCTGCAGCTGCGTACGTGAGTAGTAGATTATAAGTTTCATTCTGTTTATTGGACGTTTCGACATTTGAATTTATTGGAAAAATATTTTCAACTGTACCTATGAGATAAATAATTGTATTTAGCGCAGAATATAAACTATATGTATATACATTAATTTATTTATCTACGTATCGATTGATTTACTTTGCTTGACAAAGGGGTAAAAGTTTCGTTACAAAATTTAATTTAAGCCTTATGAAAATGTATGTTTTTATTTTGACAAAAAAACATATAATTTCAAAAATGGAATTTATTGGAAATGTTAAAAAGATGTTTAAAAAATTCGAACATCGAACGTTTTATCTCATCTCACTACGGATATTGTAAATTTTTGCCTATAGGGATGTTCTCAAGGTTAATGTTGTGTTATCAAGGTCATACCGGCCCCAAAACACCCCCAGCGCGTATGTCATTGAGCCAATTTGTGAACTACGGGTCTTCGTTTCTTACTAACTACATACTTGGTAGGTATGCCATTATATGTCTGAAATAATAAAAACAAAATCAAGTAATAATAACCTACCGGTACTTAACAAATTTGAGGCGCTTAACACTTTCTGTCCGAATTCTAGTGATGTTGATAATCGATTAATGTAATGGTAATCGATCGAAACAGGTAGGTACAGAGGCCAGCACATCAAGTTATCCCAATCTGTCAAATTTCTTTGATAGATTTTCAAATTTAAATCAAACGCAATAAGGTTCATGTTCAGTTGAGAAAATTTGACAGTTTTGGATAGCTTGACCTGCTGTCGTCTGTACCTACCTATATTTTATCTTAATTATCTCAAAGGTATCAAATCTCACTCAAATAATCAATAATCATGAATGAATGAAGCTAAAGATTTAATTACCTTTTCTTCCTGTCATCCTAATGCTGTCATAGTGATGTTGAAAATCGATTAATCGATTATTGTTAATTTATAAACATCACTAACGAATTCACATTTTATGACTTTTGCCTCGTTACTCGAAGAAAAAGGCTTCTGAAAGCTTTGTACCCTTTGAAGCATGAAACTAATACACTATTTACGACTTTACCACAGCGCAACAAAGTTATATGTGCCTGATAAAATATTAGTAGCAACTCGCATTGTAGCAGCAATGTTTTAATAAAGGCCACAGGCGTTCTGCAAGAACATTTGCCCATTCGCCTTACAATTAGAACAACTTAAACAAGTACCTTGGGATCTTTTATTTATATATTTATGGTTTACTAACAGTTGTTACAGTGGAGCATCTATAAATATATTACATTGAGTTCTTAGTAATACTGCACACCTAATTATTAGGTAAACACTGCATGCTAAGTGTTTTACAAAAGAACTTAAGGTATAAATAAAAGGGAATATAAATTAATAATAAACTTACAATTAACACTTATGGACAAATTAATCTCTGTATAGTTAAATATTAGTGTTTCGAATGAGTGCTGTCAGGTTGCTAGCGTGCAAGCCGATAAGGTCACCGTATTCATTAAGAAGCCTGCACAACCGTGGTACAGGGGAGTTAGCACCAAATTTGGTTCAACAGTAAATTCTATTGTGAAACCTAAACAACAAGGGTATAAGACAGTTTTATTAAGAACCTAATTAATAAGTAAGTACCTAATTTAACAATGAGTCCTCATTCGATTTTTGGTTTTGTTTGGAGTAACTTGTAGATGAGTAAATTTATAGGTAGGCACTGGAATTCGTATACACTTATCAGTAACTATATTATGCATTGAACAGTTGACCCTCCAGAGAGTCGTTAGATTTTTTCTTCATGTCTGCTGATAATTGTTCCTTGGTTAATTTTACAAACTTGAGATTATAATGGAACAGAATAGATTCTTTATTTGTGGAAACATGAGTATACATAAAGCATGCAGGTTGGTCAAATCATATAAGAAGAGTAGTAATTTGCTGACCAAAAAAATTATATACCTACGTAACAGGTTCCTAGACCCCCCTGGACAAACTTCATAATCTTTTCACATGCAATTAAACACTAAAACCTCATTTACACGATGCAAAACTCTTGATAGCAGCATAAAATGAATAAAATTGAAACAATAAAGTACAAGTCTCCAAATCCAAACACTGTTTAGACGGCATTTTATTATTGCATTCAACAGGCAACAAAATTGCTCCGTGTAAATCAGCCTTTACTAATAAGCAATATAAACAAAGAGAACTAATTTGAAAGTTTAGTTATGTATATCAAGCAACTGTCAAAACTACGGAACAGACATAACGGGGTTCTGTCGACCAGAAATATAATAGATTTCGACAATGTTCCGTCTATGTACGGAATATTACATCGCCCACTCAGTTGCTAGCTCCGCCTTTGCTCTTAGGAAAATTGATATTTGAAATTGGCGCTGTCAGGTACCTACAAGCTTTCTGTTTTTGATTAGGCTAGTGGTCCACAACATTGACCTAATTTATATCATCTCCCATCTGGGGTAGGCGGAAGGGTATGGCCTGGGGGCAGCTGATTAGGGATTCTGCCGCCAGAACAGATAATGGGGGGGCATTATCTGTTCTGGCGGCGCGGGTGTTCGCCGCACGTGTGCCTTCGATTAGAATGTGAAGCATTTCTCATCGATTGAAGGGACCCAGCAACTGCTGGACCACAGCCTGTTATGGCTGTGGCGAATTTCACAGATCACATGGCTATTACTATAGGGCAAGTGAAGGCAAGTGCGGTTATTAGTAGGTACGAGTCCGCCATACTATTACCCTGCGGTCATGGATGATCCATGTTTTTATTATTCTTACAAATCCATAAAAAGTAGTTTTATTTCAATGTATAATATTAGCGTAAATGTCAGAAATCAATATATTTGATTATCTTGACATTTCTCTAAATAGATCTTTTAAATACACTTTTACTAGTTATTAATTTACATATTTTTTTAAGATAATTATATGGCTCCGACATTTCCTAGCTGACGACCTCTCAGAAAAAACGACGAAACAAACTCAGAGAATCATAGTCTCTTAAAGTCCAGACATTGTATAGTAACAAATATGTGTCTTACAATGTAGGGCAAAGTCTGAAATGGCCTTTTGAAGAAAGAGCCATAGCTTCGTAGTCAATGTGTAGCTCAACCATAATTTAGGGAGCTCAACAACCCGTCGCACGACGATATCAGATCAGAAAAACATTTGCGTAGGCCACATAAAGAAATTTTCATCAGTCTTAATAGTCGCAAGCACAGCCATTGAGCGTGAGGTCATGGCTTCGAATCCTAGTTCGGAAAAAATGTTATTAGGATTTTTCCATTACGAAATTTCTTAGTACCAGCTCAGAGTTTAAACCCTATTATCTCGTCCTCCTAACCTTTTTTTAACTATGTTGAATATAATATTTTACACAAGCGACTGTCATTAAACCTCCGTAACTCAATTCCGGGACAATAGCGATCATATGGGTACACTGTTTCCTATTTTTTTCGGGCTTCGACTACCACTAACCATTGTCTTAGGTTTTCGTATGACAACCGGGATTTACGTGCTCACCGAGGTACGGAGGGATCTCGATGTGTTAGGAATCGTTGACCATCCACAGAGTAACCGTGGCAATCGATGCTTAACCTTGCAAATCCGTTGATAAGCGTCTTATTTATTACTTAGTCACGAACTCGCGACCATTGTCCTACAAGCCTAGATAATTATTTCTTCCTTGCTACATGAACAAAGTACTTTCCTTCCTTATAACTGCCATTATTATTCTGAACGGGCTTAGTGAGTCACTGTTACATAAACCTGTGTAAGAGATTTTCTAGAAATCTTTACTATACTATGCTTTCTGAATACAAAATACAATACGTACAATTAGTAATTGTACGAATATGTGTCGGTCGTCTAGACTGGAGATTGTGTCGACAATATTCGATGAAATGGTCGTTTACATATTCATAATTAGTATTCATAATTTAGTATTCATAATTTATTATTTCTCAAATATAATACAATCATGCTGGATTTACAGTGATTTCTGCATTGACCTCAGGGCTTGTACCGCAGAAACTAATACGAGCGTTAAAAGTTTCTCATATTGGTTTAGTACTTATATAATATTTCAAAATTGGATATACATAATAATTGCTATATGTATACGCTTACTTATGAAACAAAATTACAATAAACCTAAAGAACATCAAAAAAATAATTAAATCCAACCTACCTACTTACTACACTGTGTGTGGGTATGTATGTGTGTGTGGTAAGTGTAAATGGTTATGACGACCTCTGTGGTCTAGCGGTTCGAGTGCCGGACTGCTGATCATAGGGTCGTGGGTTCGAACAACAAAAAAAAAAGTATATATGTATTATACCCATAGTACAAGCTCTGCTTAGTTTGGGACTAGATGGTGTTGTGTAAAATGTCCCAAAAATATTATATAAAAAAAATAATATGTGTGCGTGGGCGTGTTTATATTGTGCGTGGGTGTGTCGATGTTGCTACTATCTATCACTTTTTTTTTTCATAAACAAATTTGTCGCACGGCACATCAATGGACCCAGATATATTTATCTGTGGACTCAATGGGTCCCAGATAATGGCAAATTTTATACCAACGCGGTTGGCCCATACGGAGATGGTGGCATGAATTGACTCGTTCCAAAAATATGCGCTGATACTTAACAGTAACGGAGAGAGACAAGTGGAAGAAGAATGATGAGGCCTTTGTCTTTTAATAATAATACATACATTCCATCACTCCTGTATTCCCCGAAGGGTAATTCAGAGATGTACACTAAGAGTCCGCTGGTAAAAGTGGGCGAGCCTATTGTCATTAATCGGGCACAAAAATCCAAACATCGAACTGCTACTGAGAATGTAATAGAAAAACCATTTATCACTACTCGAACTAGGAATCGAACCCAGGACCTCTAGCGTAGCAGTCGCGTTTAGGATCACTAGACTCATTAGTTTAGGTAGTTTAAATGACTCCATACATTCTCTCTGTTTGATGTCTAATGAAATGAATTAATTATCCCCTCTTTCGTGAAATAAACTTTCATTTAGAATAATAACCGAATCAGGAATGTTAACAGAAACAGTTTTAGTAACCACTAACCTTATCTTCGTACTAACCTTTGTAACATAATTTAATTGATAAATCCTATAACTGTCAGAATTATTTGATGTACCTACCTAGCTAAATACTTTAGTTAGTTATACATTTTCAAAAGGGCCATTTGCTTAGTACAGTTTCGGGTGGCGAACCAGGATTTTCGTTTGAGATGGGAAAATACTAAGAAAGCAGGAACAAGTTTAATTTGAAATCCGTTAGGGGTGGACCCAGACTTGGTGCGCTAGACCACAGCCGCGGTTGTGGAGATTGTCACGACTCTCATGTCCATATGGGTCAAAAAAGGCAAATCCGGTTTTTAGTTTAAAATGTCATCATCATCATCAACCCGTATACTGTCCGACTGCTGGCCATGGGTCTCCTCTCAGATTGATTAGGCTATAGTCCACCACGCTGGCCTAGAGCGGGTTGGCAGACTTCACACACCGTTGAGAAAAATCTCTAACGCATGCAGGTTTCCTCACGATATTTTCCTTCACCGTTTAAGGTAATATACTGGCTCAAAAGTAGGTCCCAGACCCATAGTATAGGCTTGTATTTTATTGTGTTTATTAAGTAAACGGTCTACGCACGGATAACATTACCCAATTATAAATAAACTATCTTCTGTCCGCGACTTCGTCCGCGTGGAAAAGTTACTTTTAATTAGCCTATATATTATTCTGATGTATAAATAATAATACTGTAAAGTTTCATCAAAATCCGTTCAGTAGTTTTAGCGTGAAAGAGTAACAAACATACACACTCACACACTTTCGCCTTTATAATATTAGTGTGATAGTGTGAAGTGCGATAATATTAGTTTGATTTTTTGAGACATTTTAAGCAGCAACATCTAGCCTCAAACTAAGCAGACCTTGTACTATGAGTAGGTAGATACTAGAGATTAATGATAGGATAGCGAAGTTCCCTGGGATGGGCCTTAATAGGCGTGACACAGGTAGGGTTCCGGAAGAATACATATTTTGTTCACGGAGCTGGACAGTTCAGGCAGGCGATCAAATGGCCATTAAGATTAAGTATAACTCTCCGAGTCTTGTCCCTATATTTTGATCGGCTTCCAGTCTAACCAAATGCGGCTGAATATAAGTATTTCACACGGAACGACCTCCGCAGCCTGATATCCTGAGGACAGACTGATAGTCAGGCTTTTGGGCTTCTGACTAATTAACGATGTTCAAAGCGTTCGTATGACCAACGGCTCTCCGACACATCGAGACCTCACTCGATATTTGGACCTCACTGGATGTTTTTTTTTATACCACTAAGGTAGCAAACAAGCATACGTCCCACTTTGCAACACCAGAGGTATAATTTGCTCGTTACCGACCTTTTAAAACGAAAGAGGAATAGTTGGGTTGGCACTATAAGGATCAAAGTCCCCCCACTACCAACACAACGTTTCCTCGCGGAGCACTGGCAACCCTACTCGATTTTCTGCAAGGCGGGGGTCACAGCCCTAGTCGGGCAGCTCTTGATGTGTTAAGAATTACCCCCACCCACACACAGACTGCCCGCAACTAGAGTAGCTTAACATTATAGATCGAATGATCAGCTTAGTTATTACTTAACCACGAGCCCCATAAAGGAAGTAATAAACTATGAATAAGATTATACTCTCGAAATCCGAATCCTGTCGAGGTCGAATTACGATCACATCGCTCTAAATTTAACTTGCCAAGCGAAAATAACTTTTAAAACAAATAGTTAAGAATAAGTTTACCTAAGCTAGAACCTCTACAAGGGATGGTAATCTCGCATTTCAAAAGGGTATGTTTTGCTTTGAATTGTGACAAATCTGATAGGAAATAGGCAGAGAGCGCTGTCGCAACCATGAACTGTAATGTGACAAAGGTACTTTCTCATATCTGCGGTTACTTTGATAAAAATACGTTGGTATTGTTAATGTATGAAAGCAACGTAGGAGCCATTTAGGTCCCATGAAAAGGGGGTCGAGCCTACTGCCATTAACCGGACAAAAATCCAAAAACCGAGGTGCTGCTGAAATTTTGATATAAAAACTGAAATGTTACTTAAATTTAAAATTTAAAAATCCCCCGACGTGATTTGAAATGCATCATAGTGATTTTGGTTTGATTAGTATTCTACTAATCAAACCCTTTCATTTACTACCCATGCTGAGGGATGTGAAAATATGTAGGTAATCCGCCATTTTGTGGCGGCGGCCATCTTAGACCGATTTTCACCAAACATAGCTAAGAACACTCCTAATAATATTTGATTATTAAGCTTCTAAGTGCATAGTAAATAATATTCTATCTAACTGCCCGACCAGGGAATCGACCAATCAGGACCAAAGCAATGAGGCAATGAAAAAGCTTAATTACCTACACATTCCAAAAAAATGTTTCATATTCGTTCACGTTTATTTAGTGATGGAAAGTATATTTCAGTAGGCTTTAGATGAGATTCAACCTCAATCAATGTTTTTGACAGATTTATAATCGATTTCTGATGTAAACTTTGTTAATAATTTATTTCATGCTACCGTTTCTGTAGTCTGTTTTGTAACCACAAAAAGTTCTAAAACTGATTACCTACCAGAGGCCTTACCACGACGTAATAACGCGATCATCTTTAGGTTGTGTGAAAGGGATGGCGCTATTTAATGTGTAGAGCCGCATCCCTCTCTCTCAATCGCAAAACCATCGCAATAACACGTTGTGGTACGGCTACTGAACTGGCTTATTAGTCTAGTGAGTGGCAGCGCGACTGCTGCACTAGAGGTCCTAGGTCCGATTACCAGGTCAACCAAAGTGTTATTGAGTGAAATTCTCATTCATTCATTCTGTGTCCCGTAGCTAAACATCGGTAGCGGCAAACATTATTGGGTTCCGATTGAAAAATAATGTAGCCAATGAAATTACAGGGCATAATGAAACTTAACAACTGAAGTCTAGTCTAATGATAATACTCGTGTTGCCATGTTACTGACGTCTATAGTCTGCTGCTGCTGCTTGCTAACCGCATCCTTGTTTGCCATTTTATAACAATAAAAATGGTATTTACCTACTTTAATCGCATGCTCCACCTAAGATCATGGTTGTGGTTTCCATCAGCCAGCTACTAGAGTCTATCGCAAGTCAACAGTAATAAAATAAAGACTTGTAACTTGAAATACTTTTTAGTTTATATTCTCACACAAATATTTTAGTCTAAACTAATATTATAAAGGGAAAAGATTATAATTTGTTGTGTTTGTAAACTAAAAAAAAAAAATACTTTACTGATTTTAAATATTATTATAAACTACACTATCAGCGAGTAAAAGAGGCTGTATTTTCTATATACCCCTGCAAAGTCGGGGCGAGCCGCGTAGTTGATTAGTCCAATAAAAATACATTACTCAACATTACCAACACACGTGTGACGTTTGGTGAGAGATGAATGTGCCCTTCTTGCTTTACAATAACAGATGTAATACAAACATTTATTGTACACTGAACATTACCAATACCAACACACATGTGACGTTTGGTAAAAGATGTACCTTCTGCTCTTCTTGCTTTACAATAGCCGATCTAATACAAATATTTTTCGTACATATTATTATGGCAAACATAACGGAAAACAGAATGTGTGTGTAAATATTGTTTTTCAATACTTTGTGTAAATAACAAGCCCTGTTTGTAACGTATTTGCTCTCTTGAGTACATTGGCTCATTATTTTAATACATATACATTATACATCTACCAGCCCTAATCCCAATTTACTTGGGGTCGGCGAAGTATGCCTTTATCTTCCATAATAATAATAATTTGTTTCCCAAATAAAACTTCAACTTTACAATATATAAGAGTTTCCAGTGGTCCCAAAAAATAATATAATTTTGGTGTAACAAAAAATAATATAATTTTGGTGTAACAAAAAATAATATAATAATGACTTGTGTTTGTGTGCGTGCGTGCGAGCGTGTGTGTGTGTGTGTGTGTGTGTGTGTGTGTGTGTGTGTGTGTGTGTGTGTGTGTGTGTGTGTGTTGTGTTGTGTGTGTGTATGTGTGTGTGTGTATGTGTATGTGTATGTGTAAGTGTATGTGTATGTGTATGTGTATGTGTATGTGTATGTGTATGTGTATGTGTATGTGTATGTGTATGTGTATGTGTATGTGTATGTGTATGTGTATGTGTATGTGTATGTGTATGTGTATGTGTATGTGTATGTGTATGTGTATGTGTATGTGTATGTGTGTGTGTGTGTATGTGCGTGTGTGTGTGTGTGTGTGTGTGTGTATGTGCGTATCTGCGTGCGTGTGCTTATCTCAGTTATCATCTCATCATTCATTTCCTCTGCAGCCATATCCATATATATCATCACACACACTCTGCCTCTGACTGGCTCATTAGCCTAGTGGTCTTAAGCACTACTGCAACGCTAGAGATCTTCGATTTCCCAAGGTTCTCCTAGAGTTTGATTTCCATCATACTTATCAGCTTCCCGCCATCCAGTGATGGTGTATCAAGTCACAGCTTGTTGGTATCGTCTCCTGTATTTCGGGAAATCTTGATGGTATGTTAAGTTTATACACTCGTTCACTCCAAGTAACTTGTTTCTCGTTTCTGTAACTCGTTACATAAAAGATATAGATCTTCGGTTCAACGGAAACTATCAGTCCATTGTTCGATGCAACAGGTTCGCTTCCCCGCTCGATTTTATCGTTTGTTTGTGTGTCAAGCTCATTTAAAATTCACTTTCTACGAAAATATTCTCATACGAATAGGTTATTGTTATTTTTTTATCTTTGACTCTTGATTAAATTTTGCTCTCTAGAGTTCAGCTCACGTCGGAGGAGCTCTTATCACAGCTCTCTCTATCCTTTGCCTGCTTTATGAGCTCTTGT
Source organism: Acronicta alni (assembly GCA_964056405.1). Taxonomy (NCBI): domain Eukaryota; kingdom Metazoa; phylum Arthropoda; class Insecta; order Lepidoptera; family Noctuidae; genus Acronicta; species Acronicta alni. The sequence continues at coordinate 3,938,024 of OZ043927.1, read as the reverse complement.
TACGACTCGATTCTTTCTCCTTTACTGTTGTAGGTACTTTTCACAATTCTTCAAAAACTCAAGAAGCTCTCGAAGACAAATATACATTTCAAAAATTTATCAATTAGTGTTTAACTTCGGCATTATTGTTTTGGCATAACCATAAAACCATATAAAAACTTATCCTTTATCTAAAACAGTACTTATGCATGTGCTTTTTACAATCATGACATAAGATAGGTAATACAGGCAGTATTGTCTAAAGGGTTAGTTACAGAACTACCCAGTTGTACTGTTGTGTTTAAATTAAACATTTCCCACGTTTTTCTCAGAACCCTATAAGGATTTGCAGTGAGAATCGTACCCAGAACCGCATGATCAACAGCCGCTTTTGCATCCAGTGATCAATAATTCAGTCACTGTTTTCACATCATTTTCAGATTCGTTGTGCCTTATAAAGTTATTTAGTAAAGTGTAATATGACGTATGAGAAAGGTCCATGACTCCATAGACCACTGGCCCGCAATCAATATTATGATGTAATACACCGACGCCGTTAGTTTGGGCTACAGAGCTAGCGGGGCGAAGAGCGGAGCGATTTCTATTTTTATTTGCTCCAAAACCCAAATCTCTGATATAAACCAAAAAACTGCTAACTTAAAGTGGAACTGGGCTGAACAGGTCTGCCGCATGTCAAATGAGCTGTGGGCTAAAGAAAGTACCGAGTGGATCCCACAATACGGCGGCGATGGCGGGATGAGGCGGGATGGATTGTCCCTAAGGACAATCCATCCAGAAGAAGTCAAGCTAGATACTTATTGAGTATTTAAATTAAGCCTTGATACTTATTTAGTATTTAAATTCAAAATTCAATTTGCAATAAAAAAATTACGGGGCCATTAACCTTCACCTGAACTACCTCATTAATGTATTGGCAGCTAGCGCAACCGCTAGCGGATCGACTTCGCCTCGCCTTGGCTACTGTCAATTACCATCAAGTGTCAAGGACGATACAACTGACAAGGACAAGTACCAGTCTGTCAGAACAGTACCGGATTTAGATTTTTAAAATGGGGGGTACAGAGTACAAACTCTCATCTCGTGGCCACACACAATCGCTCGGCTAATTTCCTCGCTAAACTAACTGCCTATCTCGACAGATTATAATGTCTGTAAGTCTTTTATAGCTGGTTTTATCTTAACATAACGCTATTACACTAATCGTATACGTGTTTACGTATGTTTCGAGAAAATACTATACTAGATACCTGTTAAATCATTCTTGCTCATTACTGTCATCATCATCATATCAGCCACAGGAAGTCCACTGTTGAACAAAGGCCTCCCCCATAGACTTCCACAAGGACCGGTTACAAGCCGTCTGCATCCAACGACTTCCAGCGACCTTTACCAGGTCGTCCGTCCATCTCGTTGAAGGCCGTCCCACGCTGCGCTTTCCGGTGCGTGGTCTCCACTCGAGAACCTTTTTGCCCCAGCGGCCATCAGTTCTACGAGCTATGTGCCCCGCCCATTGCCACTTAAGCTTGCTAAGTCTTTCAGCTATGTCGGTAACTTTCGTTCTTCTACGGATCTCCTCATGTCTAATTTGATCACGTAGGGAAATACCAAGCATAGTCTTCATATTACTGTCATATTCTTGCATAATTATGGTGGTAGGCTCTGCTACTTCTACTGAGTTCGTCTGTGGTGGTATACCATAGCATTCCCCAAATATTCTGCTGCTAAACAATAATGTTGTGCTAATTTACTTAGAAGAAAGAAATAAAGAGAAAGAAAGAAAGAAAGAAAGAAAGAAAGAAAGAAAGAAAGAAAGAAAGAAAGAAAGAAAGAAAATAATTTTATTGACACAGTTTGGGTACAAAGCGAGTGATACCACTGGTGTCTATAGTCTGCGCTTGCCGCTTACTATTAGGCGGCGTATGCGTGTTTGACATCTTAATTATGACAACAAAAATACTTATAATAGGTACGTTATTTATAGGTTGAATTTTAAAACAAATAATTAAATTTACTTACAAATTATTAGATTAATTAATTTCTTTACTTAGAAAAGGAAAAATTCGACCGCGGGCAGGATTCGAACCTGCGTTTTCTGGTTAGGTACACCAGGCGCTATGACCACTAAGCGCTAGAAAAGGAAAAATTCGACCGCGGTCGAATTTTTCCTTTTCTAAATTACTTTAAAATCTTAGCTTGGAAAATGCCAAAAATAACACAAAAAGATAATTTCTTTATTTTTATTTTTAGTACTTTTTATACATTCTTTCGTCAAAATTTAATCAAATTAATTTTAATTATACGTCAAAAATGGTTTGCAATTTATTCATTACAATGAAAGTACTTCAGCGAAATAAGGTAATTCAAACAACCGGATAACCTGATAATGGATTGGACTCCTCAGGATTTTCTCAGAACCGGACCACAGTCTAACAAAAGTGATGGTACTCGTTATGTTTTCTGATTAATTCATCTTTACTGAAATAAAACTACTTTTTACGGATTTTATCGCGTTAGTTTGATACTAGTTTTCACCGCGGCTTCATCCACGTACCAAAGGGCCTTTCGAGATAAAAGGTAGCCTATGTCCTAAAAACTAATCTATATCTATGCCAAATTTCATCAAAATCGATTCAGTGGTTTAGGCGAGAAAGCGTAGCAGACAGACTGAGTTACTTTCGCATTTATAATATTAATAAAGGGCTGAATATGTCTGTAGTGCATAATGTTTAGCTTAACCTTTTATGCGATTTAATAATTAATTGGTTGAGTAGAGTTGCCTTGGATTTCAATTCCATTTGAACTCCTGAGCAGCCCATGCTCATATCGATAAGCAATATAAGCGAATATTAAAATATTGAAATAAAACTACTTTTTATGGATTTTATCAAGTAATATTGATATTATTAATCCCGACTTTTCGGACCCTTTACAGCTTACGTAGAACGTAGACCGAAGACGTAGAGCGTCGGGATTAATAACATCAATATACCTAGCGCGATAAAATCCATAAAAAGTAGATTAATATCAATAAAAAAAATTTACTCATCATCCTTGAAAGTTAAAAGAGTAGTACTCTCTACTAAAATAATTTCTACATACATGGCCAAAATGCTTATGAAACAGCATCCGGCAATATTTTATCGGATTTATGCAGTCTTGTAAATATTGACATTTATGAGCTACTGTCTGGCAGAACACTTATAATAAAATAGTGCTAGGTACCAAGCATCATCAATCTAGCTTTATTTTTTATCAAAAAGGTTGAATAATGATAATAATGATAAATGATATTTACTTTGTAAATAGATCTTTTAAAGACACTTTTACAAGTTAATATTTAATTAATAATACTAGATGGCGCCGGCATCTCCTACTACCTCTGAGAAGTTTTTTTTTTATAGTACGGAGAACCCTCGTCAATGCTCCACCCAGGGAGGCGGCGGGGTATGTCGGACTCGTACGGAACTACCGACTAAAACCGCGCTTTCCTTAACTTGCCTTATCGTCATGGCCATGGGGGGTTCTTGAAATTCACCACAACCATGACAGGCTGCGGTCCACGTTTAGCGAGGCCTTGCCCTGCATCCTATCTGAAGGCACGCGTGTGATGAGCACGCGTGCCACCTACTGGGGCCATTATCTGATGTGGCGGCGGAATCCCCTATTCAGCCGCTCGCAGGCCACAGCTCATGGAGGCCGAAGGTCTGTCTGCGCCCTTCGGCGCCACTTTAGTCGACCTGGGAATCCAAACCAGGACCTCTAGCATAACAATTGCGCATACGATCACTAGAATAGCGAAACAGTTTATATTTTTATTACGTACTAGCTGACCCCGCAAACGTTGTTTTGCCATAAAAAAAAAAATAAGGGGTATGAAAAATAGATGTTGGCCTATTCTCAGACCTCCCCGATAAGCACAAAAAATTTCATCAAAATCGGTCAAGCCGTTTCGGAGGAGTATGGCAACGAAAACTGTGACACGAGAATTTTATATATTAGATATACCTAGTACGTATTGATATGCCATATACCACCCTTTCAAGGTGGAAATTCCCGAAACGCACTAAGCGTTTTGCCTCGACATTCCTTATCCGTACAGCGAGGGAATGGAATCAGCTACCTGAGTCTGTATTTCCTGACGTGTACAACTTAGGGTTCTTCAAGTCACGAGTGAATAGGTATCTTCTAGATAAGCGTGCTACATCTTAGACCACATCGTCACTTATTATCAGGTGAGATTGTAGTCAAAGGCTAAATTTATCTCTAAAAAAAATAATCATAACTGATTCTTAAATTATTTTGATCTCTAGAAGGTCAGTCTGATTGACCTGAAGTCGTGAGTTAGTTATTACTGTAAATTTTGGGACTTGACCTGACCTAGGGATCAAGCTCAGTACTTTTCAATTCACTGTCAGGCTAGGCAAGTAGATTGGACGTAGTAATTATACACTCCGACTTAAGGTGAGTGCTTCATCATTTTAGATAAGTAAGCAGGTAGGTACTAGAAAGAAAGAAAGAAAGATAGAAAGAAATTTTATTTTGACAGTCACAAGACTAAATAATAAAATGAAAGATATAATACTCGTAGTACATAGTACGTCATCTTGTGCGACGTCATTTAGCAATATTATGTATGATCGTTGTCTTAATAATTTCCTAACATATAAATTTCTCGTGTCACAGTGTTTGTAACAAAACTCCTCCGAAACGGCTTGACCGATTTTTATGAATTATTTTGTTTATATTCGGTAGGTCTGAGGATACGATGTAAACTATTTTTCATACCCATAAGTAAAAAAAAAACTACACATTTTTACAGTCTATTTCCCACTGCTTTCAATAAATAAATTCCGAAAATATGAATATTTGAATACAACCACGCGGCCCTATAAATCTAAAATAAAAGGGTCGCGTCATTGCTTTAGATATAATTTTTATTTTTGTTTTTATTGGAATACATCCACATAGATGGACAGTCTACCCGTGACCATAGTTGTCGGTAGTGTTGACGCGTTGAAATCAGTATAAAAATACAATTATAATCAAACGTCGGAGCTCTCACCTTAAGCTTTAAAAGGTATTAAGTTCTATCTCGTACCACAACTTGAGAGTGAAAGGAACTTCATGGTTTTCACAATTCTTGTCTATGTACGGGTGGCTTCGTTTGAACTTAGGTGTTATAATCGCGTGTTATGTAATGGTGGGGTGACCCTAGACGTGTCTAATGTATTCTATTCCACATTCCATCGTTTATGCGTATTATAACGATTTGCATCATCATATACAAACTCATTTATTATCGTAGTTTCTGGGTATCAAACTCAGCCGATCATTTCATCTTCAACCCATATACTGTCCCAATACTGGGCACGGGTCTCCTCTCACAAAATGAGAGGGATTGGGTTATAATAGTCCACCACGTTTGCCTAGTCCTGGTTGGCAGACTTCACACGCCGTCGATAAAATCTCTAAGAAATCTCTAAGGCATGCAGGTTTCCACACGATGTTTTCCTTCACCGTTTAAGATTCGGACACCGTCGGATTTTTCTTAAATTTTACGTTTTTTTTGCAGTTTTTTCAACTTTAAACTGTATAACATCATTATTTCTGTCTAACCCAATAAGAATTTTAATTAAAAAGTCATTAATTCACTTTTTTCATTTCTGGTCAGCTGTTTCCTTAGAGTTCACTGAGTTGTAAAATTTAAGAAAAAGCCGACGAAAAATTCTAACGCAGGGGGGTCCAGAATCATGTACTGAAGTCATGGTAAGCCGTAGCGCGTCGATGATAATGATAATGATATTTATTTCTGTAAATAGATCTTTTAAAGACACTTTTACAAGTCAATATTTTACATATTTTTTTTTTAAGCTAGATGGCTCCGGCATTTCCTAGCTGACGACCTCTGAGAAGAAACGCCGAAACAAACTCAGAGAATCATAGTCTCTTTTAAAGTCCAGACAATGTATAGCAACAAAATATGTGTCTTACAATGTAGGGCAAAGTCTGAGATGTCCCTTCCACCCTGTATCGCCCCAATTACATATAGGTTCCAAAGTACCATATACACCGTGTTTTTTTTTTGTCGTCTTACAGCCGAAATAATATACTTCTACTCATCATGATCAACAATTTCTTGTATGGGATCAACCATGAAGTGCAGGAAAACAGCTACATTCTACATGTTGTTGAGTGACCTGAACTTTTTTCTAAGAAACAGCTCTCTTTTTTTCAAGATTTTTATAATTAGTCCCATATATTCTACATACATATTATCACGCCTGTATTCCCCGAAGGGTTAGGCAGAGGTGTACTAATGTACTCCCACATTTCGTCGGTATGTTTTAGGTCCCATATAATAGGGGGCGAGCCTATTGCCATTAACCGGGCACAAATCCAGACTCCGAGCTGCTACTGAGAATTTCATAGAAAAACCCAATATCACTTTGCTCGACCTGAGGATCGAACCCAGGACCTCGAGCGTAGCAGTCGCGCTTAGGACCACTAGACTAATGAGGCAGTCTCAGTCAGCCATATAAGTATTCTAGTAGAAATAATAATTAAATTAATAATGGTTTCCTTTCGGGAGTTAGACGATAAAAAACACGGTGTATAAAGAAATGAATAATAATGGATCCCATAAGTACAATTCAACAATATGAATGTAAATAACTTTATAACGAAGAAAATAATAATTAGCCCTCGAAGTAGAAGTAATAAAAGTTTTTAATATGAAAAGCAAAGTTACAAGGAGGTATGGTTCGATATCGACTAATTGAGATTTCTAGTAATATTGGACCTTTTCTTATTAGGCTTATGGCCCTTATAAACCACGCTTGAAGTCTTTTACTGCGGAATTTTTATTCGTACATAAACCTTTTACTAGTACTACAGATTACAATATGTAATATATTATGTAGTCGGTACTTACATTAAAGTAAGATTACATGCTATATTATGTACTAATATTATAAAGTTCTATAGGTAACTCACAAAACACTCACTCAACATGTTGGGGAGAAAACAGCCAGGTTAAAGTGGGAGTGGGCTGGCCATGTTGCTCGAAAGTCGAATGCACCCTGACTGTTGTGCAAAAATTTTTACCAACTGGACGTCTGATAGGGGACAGGTCGAGGTCGCCCGCGACGTAGGTGGCGCGACGATCTCGTTATTTTTGCAGGGCAAGCATGGCTGGATGTTGCGCAGGATAGAGAGGTTTGGAAGAAGAAAGGGGAGGCCTTTGCCCAGCAGTGGGAAACTAAATAGGCTATTAAAAAAAAATTATAAAGGGAGAACGGATTTTCTAAGTTTTTTTATTAAATAAATATTTTTGGGACATCTTTACACAGCACCATCTAGTCCCAAACTAATCAGAGCTTGTACTATGGGTACTAAACAATGGATATAATACTTATTATATAAATAAGAATCACCCAGACATACACAAACACTTACTTATGTTCTGTGGGAATGGAACCCACGACCTCGTGATCAGCAGTCGCAATACGAACCACAAAACCACAGACGTCGTCATCGTATTGGTAATCTCCGGAACCACTGTATCTATTTTAAAAAATCTTTCGCCATTTTAGATGCCTACTAACCTGATATTATAAATGCGAAAGGTTTATTTGCGTATAGCGTCTGGTGTACCTAACCAGAAGACGCAGGTTCGAATCCTGCCCGCGGTCGATTTTTTCCTTTGCTAAATAACTACATTATTTTTGTCAATGAAATTGCTACTTTATGATCAGTGCACTTATAGTCCTCATTACATCAGCTTTTTTCGTTATTAGTGCAATTGTGAACTAGGGAATAGATTATATGCATGCACCTTATGTATATTTTTAGTAAATTTGTTTAAAAAGTACAGGAAAATAATATGGTGAGATATTACCGTTTAATTATTAAAAAAAAACAAAAAAAAAAAATTATCGTTTACTTTATATGTAGAATTTTATTTTCAAAGTTGTTTTGACTTTGGAACATATTATATACTCTTTACCGGTTAGAGTCTAACAGAGTCCCCCAGGCATGATGTCTTCCTCATTCCTTTCAAACAAGGGCACAGGTCGAATGGTCCCGCGGGCCATTTCATATAGCTCTCAAATGGAGATAAATACGTTAATGTATTGAAATATTGAAGATAGAATTCACCCGCTCTCAGCTAGATATCTAAGTATCGGCTACATGAATTTTATTTAATGATTAATTTATTTGAAAGTTTTGATACTGCCTCGTTAGTCTGCGGTTCTAAGCGCGACTGCTACGCGAGAGGTCCTGAATTCGATTCCCGCGTTATTAGGTTTTTTTTTATGAAATGCTCAGTAGCAGCTCTGAGTTTGGATTTGTGCCCGGCTAATGGTCAAAGGCTTGGGTGTACAATTGTACATTGGTTACATCTACTTAACCCTGTGGGGAATACAGGCGTGATGGTATGTGATGTTATGAATTTAAGGCCGTACTCTGACCAAATAACCTTGAATATTCGTTCCCTCTTAGCCAAGAGATACAATAGTGAATACGCTCAAATTTTAGAATAAAATGTATTTAAAATCCAATCTTGCCGTTTTGAAAAAAAAAATTCATTTTTAGATTGCCTATCCATTAGTATAAATAAAAAAATATTGGTTAGTTTACGAGAAGATGCCTGTTATCAATAATTATTTTTTACTAGTTTTCCGCCCGCGGCTTCGCCCGCGTCGAGTTCGGTTATATCGCGTTTCCAAGAGAACTCTTCAAAAGTCCGAGATAAAAACTATCCTATGTTCTTTCTCAAGGTCAACTCTATCTCTGTACCAAATTTCATTAAAATCAGTTCAGTGATTTAGACGTGAAAGCGTAACAGACAGACAGACAGAGTTACTTTCGCATTTATAATATTAAGTAGGGATATTAGTAGGGATTGCTGTGGTTTCGTTGTGAGGAGATTAATTAAACATTATACTACTTAATCAAAAAAAGAATTCTACCATTTTAGAGTCAAGATTATGTAGAGATTTAATATATTTTTTATTAGTTGGTATTTCTTTTGGATAAACAGTAGATAGCTCCTAAAAACTGCTCAAAAAACGGCTAGCGCTGCGGTTTGCAATTTCAATTTCAATCATTTATTGCGAATATACTTAGGTCAATAAGTTTGTAAGTAGGTACGTACAATTGTCAATTAACTTTGTGCACGGGAACTCAATAAATTCAGTGAAACTTGGCCTTTTGTTGTACAGAAAGCTTAGACAACGCGTGGTCAGCTGATTCTCAAATGTATAAATGTATATATTATGTGAATGTATACACATCTTAGACCCAACAAAAGGTAAGCTAAAAATAGGTTAGGATTATAAAGTACAAAGGTACTCTAAGTATTACTTACGTTTTTATGAATAGACGAAAAACGAATATAGTATAATATATTTCGTTACCCTAGCGACTAATATTATAATCTGTTTTTGAATAGGAGAAAACATTTGAATGCTTTTTTCCAGAATAAATAGTACCTAAATGCTTTATTCTTCTATTTTTTTTTATGAATTGCTCGAGGTCAGATATGTTCTAGGTACGTTGATCAACTGTTCTATAATTCTTTGTATGGATGAGTCTCTTCTTGCCTCGCCGCCTTGCCTCATAGCATCCATAACAATATCACGTAGATTATATTTATACAAAATTCAACCGAATCTGGTTAGTTGCAGCGGCCAGCACAACACGCTACCACAATCTGTCAAATTTCTTTGATTGATTTTCAATTTTATGATAAAACAATAAGGTTCATATTCAATTGGGAAAATTTGACAGTTTTGGATAGCTTGACCTGCTATCTGTACAAGAAGCCAATCAAACATATTTAGTTGCTAGAAGATTACGTTTATGAGGTAGATTGTGACGTAGTGGACACGCTTCAGGAACGTGGCCGACCGGGAACTATTTAGTGGAGATAAATTACACTCGGAACACAAAATATACAAATTTATTGACACTAGGGTTAACAGTTAAAGTAAGTTAAGGCAAGAGTAGGGTGAGTTAAGCTCAGGGTGGGTTCGGCGAAGGCTTCGAGGCGAGGTCCGACCGGTAGAGGGCGGTACTTAGCTTCTGGCAGCCGCAGCGGGAAGAAAGAGGAACGCGCGTCGTCTCCAAATGTATTCATGGCGACGCGCGGGGTGAGGCTTGAGGCGCGGAGAAGGAGAGGGGAGCACGGACCATGCCACAAGGTTTATTCTTTGACGTATAGTGTAATACACACGAAAAACTACGACAGCAAAAATCGCCCTTATTGCGATTAAATATGTCAAAGGTTACTGCCTGATAACAGATGGGTCATCTACCAACTCTACCAGGTCAGCTACGTCACTAACATAAATGAGAAGTGTCTTGTAGTCCTTGTAATTGATGACAATCTCATAACCGCTCCAGTTTAGCGTTACAAAGCAGGCTAACTCGCAGTTTGTACCTACACACATCAAATTATAAAGTTGCACTACAAAACACATCGCTATTGCAACGAAATAAGAATTATCCATAGGGCAGGCTGTATACCTTTTTAGGTCGCCGTGTGTACATAAGAAGATTCATATCAAATTTTTGCAACGTTTTGTTCATCTGTGCAATCTTAGATAAACATAAATCTAGATGGTACCGAAATAATCTTTGGCAGAATCTCACGAATATACTCGTAGTTATATTAAATTTTATATGAAGATGTAATCATGTTTCATCTATTTTGTAATAGGTAAATAACATATCTACGTCAAGTTGTGTCCCAAAAGTTTAGGCTAAGTTGTAGGGATAATTAAACTGTAATAAAAACGAAAGATAATAAAACTAAAACCAGACTACGAAAAGAAACAACTGAAAATCATGTTGTTATCTACCACCTCAACACAACTTACATAAAGGTATCTGATGAACGTCAATCTGTTATCCGTCATTAGTTTTGGAGGTACGATCAAATTACACACACACATAAACACATACATTACCCTTTACCCTACTACGGAAAAGAGAGTTTGTTACCGATAGGGTGACGAACCCTCAATACCCTCTCTTTTCCGTGATTGGGTAAAAATATAACAATGAAAACACGAAAACACCATATGTACAATTACAACGTTGTTCTATCTATCTATCCATCAGCCACGGACGTCCACTGCTGAACATAGGCCGCCCCTAATGATCGCCATAAAAATCGGTCTTGCGCAGACCGCATCCATCAACTCCCTACGACTCTCACGAGGTCGTCCGTCCACATGGTTGGGGGCCGTCCTACGCTGCGCTTCTCTATGCGTGGTCGCCACTCCAGGACTTTATTCCCCGGACGGCCGCTGGGGAAATGAAATAATGTTGTTGTCCAGTTCATTGTATTTATAAGTTATACGTATAGGGGGCGATCAAAGTCACTATAAAGGGTAATGTCCGGAATAGTCTTTAGGAGAAAGTATCACTGCAGCTTCTGCAGCATCAGTCATCGTGCAGCATATGCATAATTTAGGATCCTGTCGCATTGATTGCATTGCTGGGGTCAGAAGACATTAATTGCGAGGCAAATACGTGGTTTTCACTCTATATATTATACGCAGTGATAGCCTAGTGGTATGACCATTGGACTGCCAAGTCGAAGGTCTCGAGTTCGAACCCAAGGCACGCACCTCTGACTTTTCGAATTCATGTGCGTTTTAATAATTAATTATCACTCGCTTAAACGGTGAAGGAAAACATCGTGAGGAAACCTGCATGCCTTAGAGATTTTTCTCGACGGTTTGTGAAGTCTGCCAACCCGCACTAGGCTAGCGTGGTGGACTACAGCCTAATCCCTCTCAATATGAGAGGAGACCCGTGCCCAGCAGTGGGACAGTATATGGGTTGATGATGATGATGATGATGATATTATAAGCGCAGTAGGAGAAGTATTTGTATTTATTGTAGATATATATAACTACATCATTATTTTACAGGGGTCACAATATAACATCCATTATAAATTTTAATGTCTTAATATTATGACATTTTCCCTCGTCACATTCATCGTTCACACTGCCGTCCTCACACCTTGGACTTTACTGTCGTAATAGTAACTCGTTTCGCTGGGCAAACTGCACTTAAGATAATAATTACGCAAGTACAAGGTCATCGCATCGTGAAAAAATGACAAACTTATGTTACATCTAAGTCACGATCTAGATAGACGCATTGTCCCAAGGACGAGTTTTACCATTCAATAAATATTTACTTTTAATAAAAATAAGATGTAAGTACGAAAACTTCCGGAATTTAATGCCCTATTTGACCATTGTCATGCTCATGTTTCACACCACGTATCATTCCTTGGACTTGACCGCCGGAACTCGTTTCACTGAGCAAACTGCACTTAAAATAATTACGCAGGTACAAGGTCACCACACACAGTTTCGTGCCATAACCGTGACGATATCGCGTAAACCGACATACACAGTTAGTTTTTGTATGATTTGTATCGGTGTATAATGCTTGATTTTCTTTATTTTTTATCATCAACCAGCTAAACTACACACAAAAGCGTGTAGTTTCATTTGAGCCGAAAGTAATATAATAAGTAGGTAAGTAAGTAGGTATATAAAAAAAATATTGATAATACAAATTCTGTTCTAATTTTGAATATATCTGGTAGATAGTGCTTATCCGGAGGTAACAAGGAGACAAGCCCTTAATTTCAAGACTGAGCGAATAATAAGCCAATTCGAATACAAAAGTTTTTTTTTGTTCATTCATCGATCTATCTCTCTACATCTAACACATTAGTAGGCGTAACTAGTGTCATGTCGAGTAAAAACTTTTTAGATCGATGGAAGTGTCAACTATCTAAGAGTATATCCATGTTATGAGTCTGTCTCCAAAGAGTCGACAAACTATTCTTTACAAGTTTCTTGAATGTAATAAATAAGTTAAATTTTCTATAGATTTTCTTGAGTGTTGAAGTTTTGCTTGGACAAGCACTTTATTTAGCTGTCTCTTTAACAAAAGGTCATTCAACGAAGTTTACAAATTAAATAAAACTTCAGTCTTGGTAACACGAAATTTTAGAGTTGTTTGTTATATTCAGTAGATAAAATTAGTTTGCCTTTTTGTAGTACCTTTTAGTATTGTTTGTCATTTTTCATGGTAAGATTTTAAAGTTATATTATTCGTTATTTTGAAGTTAGTTTTCCTACTCGTTAGGTAGTCTAATTGTCCTAACCGCGACTGCTACGCTAGATGTCTTGGGTTTGTTTCCCAGGTCGAGCAGTGTTATTGGGTTTCGTAAATCACATAGAAAATTAAGGTATTAATAAGTTGTATAACAGAAAAAAAAGCAGTGGATTCACCTAGAATTAAGTTAGAATTAAGAACAATGTCCAATAGGAGCAAACTAACAGCCCAAATGTAATTAACTATGCATGCAAATAAATCAATTATTGTAAAAAGAGGCGCGGACCAAGACCTAGTTATTTTCCGCGTAAAATAACTCAATAATGACTGCCTCATTAGTCTAGTGGTCCTAAGCGCGACTGCTACGCTAGAGGTCCTGGGTTCGATCCCCAGGTCGAGCAAAGTGTTATTGGGTTTTTCTATGAAATTCTCAGTAACAGCTCGGAGTCTGGATTTGTGCCCGGTTAATGGCAATGGGTTCGCCCCCTATTACATGGGACCTAAACATACCGGCGAAATGTGGGTGTACATTAGTACACCTCTGCCTAACCCTTCGGGGAATCCAGGCGTGATGGTATGTATGTATGTAATAACTCAATAGAAAAAAAACTCAGTAGTAGGACGGAGTTTAGATTTGTGCCCGGTTTATAGCAATAGACTCGCCCACTACTTCAAGGGACCGAAACATACCGGCGTACTGTGCATGTACAGACTCCAGCAGGTCAAGCTATCCAAAACTGTCAAATTTTCCCAATTTAATATGATCCTTATCACTTTGTATTATAGTTGAAAGTCAATCAAAGAAATTTGACTGATTGTGGTAGCTTGATGTGCTGGCCTGCTGCTGCTGGCTGTACATTGGTACATCTCTGCGTTACCTTTCGAGGAATATAGGCGAGACGGTAAGATAGTTAGTTTATCTAAAATTTATTATTTATCCTAACCTAGTTTCAGCAATTATTCGAGTCTAGAAATTCTTTTGTTAGAAAATGTAATAACGTTTAGGCACAAGTTAGTTTGCGAAATTCAAATATTCCTTGAAGGAGTCAAATAAATATTCTAATTTTAAATTTCTAGATGTATTTTTTTTCTGGAGTATTTTTTTATACATAAAGAGGAATTTAAAAAGGTTATAGAGTGGGCATTGAGAATATTTTCACATAAAATCTTGATGGCGATACGATTTGTTATTTTTTTTAATTTTTGACAGAACACATTACCTGAGATTATCATCATCATCATCAAACCATATAGACGACGTCTAGTGGTTCGAGTGCTGATCATAGGGTTCGATTCCCACAGCACAAAAATATTTGTGTGGGTAAATTATGAGTATTTGTGTTTGTCTGGGTGTTTCTTATGTATTTACAGTATATAATGTATATAGTGTTCTTATAGTGAAAGGCTTAAATATTTTAAAATGGTTTCTCTGGACAAACGTCGACGTCTGAATGACGCGATCTTTGTTTGCAAAGTGATGGCCCATAAAATTGACTGCCCGCCTATACTAAGTTACTTTAACTTCCGTGCTCCGTCAAGAATTCCTCGCAGTCCTATAACGCCACTCTGCCCTCCGCAGAGAAGAACTGTTCTGGGGGCTCATTCACCCTACGCGAGATTTTGCAGGGTTGTGAACAGCTGCAGTGAACAAATCGACCTCCATTTTGATGCATTAAGCAAATTGAAAGCTAGTTTTTATAAGTTTCTTCCCGAACATTGAGTTGTTTCTGGGCCCTGCTGAGTCTCACTGAGTCGGTGAATAGTAGTTTTATCTACTTTATTTAGTTTGTTGTCAATCTAGTTTTATTAATATAAGTTTAAATCTGTGCAACTTTGATAACTATGTAGTCTAATCTTTTTTGTAAGTTACAACAATGTTATGTGTGCATGCAGTGTTTACCTGTAACTGATTGTTACACTTTATTCAGAATTATTAGTTATGTTTTAAATTTCTTATACCAGTGTAAACAATTGTTGGTGAACCAAAATAAATAAATATAAGTATTATATCCATTGTTTAGTACCCATAGTACAAGCTCTACTTAGTTTGGGACTAGATGGTGCTGTGTAAAAATGATCCAAAATATATATGTATATATATTTTTTTATATGGGCAGTATATAAGAAACATATATAATTATATATTGGAACATTTTTACATTACACTGCTGGGCACGGTCTCGTCTTTGAATGAGAGGAATTAGGCCGCAATAGTCCGCTATAATCCACCACACTAGCCCAATATTTACGACTTATTTATATACGATCTGTCATGGTCGTGGCGAATGTCAAGGATCTTACGGCCATTAATATTTATCATTTAACTGTTTAATATATTAAGACAGCCCCCAAAACGCCCACCCTTCACCGCCTCCTAGTGTTTTAACCGGGAAGAAATAGCGGCGCAACAAACTCCCCTGCAACACATTTTCTGTCTTGTAATTTACTTGTATATATAGCGGTAAAATCATCGTCATCATCATCGACCCATATACTGTCCCACTGCTGGGCACGGGTCTCGATATAGTATATATTTTTTATGTTGCTTACATTTACTTTTCCATTATTGCTTTATGTCAGTCAATCACTTGAAACCACTACCGATAGCATAGCAGTCGCGTCTCAGACCACTAAGCTAATGACAGTGGGTGTGTCTTCATGTCAATTATAGCTTCAAAATCAATATTATGTTTAAAAACTTCTTGCAAATGATCCGCTGGCCTAGATACCATAGATTATAGTTAACGAACCGAAAAAGAAAGTCATTATTTATATACTTACGACTATACTATAGCTGCTTAGGATCCAAGCAGGTTTGTTTATTTGATAGTCACTATGATTTAGCCTTTCACTGCAAAGGAGAAAAGCGTTATGATTTTTAATATTACTATTATCTAATTATATTTTGCCCGCCGCTTCGCTCATGTTTTATAAAAAACCGGCCAAGCGCAGCACGAAGGGTTCCGTACCATTATCTATAAAAATAGATAACAAAAAACATGTCTGTTGTATGGGAGCCACACTTAAATATGTTTTTTATTCTGTTTTTAGTATTTATTGTTATAGCGGCAACAGAAATAAATCATTTGTAAAAATTTCAACAGTCTAATTATGGAGTTTCTTGCCGATTCTTCTCCATAAGACCCACTTCTTGGAACCGTGAAACTAGTTTTGATTTTTCAAAAGTGCTATTTTAATGGTCTAATTGAAATAAAACATTTTACTGACTAAAATTCCTATTTGAAATACTATTATTTAATCATAACACAATCTCAAGCGATTGGTAACAATTTAGACACATCTATACGATCTACACTCGCCTAACGATCACCATATAAGGAATGATGACGTCACTCGCCTTAAAAGGATTTATGCAACTGTCCCACTAAACAAGTGACTGTTTACAGTAGTCATGCTTTACTTAGCATCTCGGATAACACCGCCATTTTGAAATCTTGATGAAATCAAAACATTTTGCGCGCGAATCAAGTATTTGACATTCGCGTGTAGAGATGTGCGTGATATGTGGATGTTATCGATGTCGCTACAGATCATTATTGAAAATTTCGGACGAAATTGGGTAATTTGACATTAAAATTATAAAAAGCTAAGATAAATCTTATAAACTTTAACATAGTGCATAATAAATAGGGAAGATCACAGTATTAAATAATATGTTCTATCAAAATAGTGTTATTCGAAGGGATGGGATAAAAAAGAGGCTCCATACAATTTGACGGAGTTTTGTGCCCGTTTCAAATCCACAATAGGCTTGCTTGCCCCCTATTACATGGGACCTAACAATAGTAAACCTTTGCCTTCGAAGGATGTCAGACTTTGATTTCGGTGAATACAGGCGTCATGTATTAATTACAATTCCACACAGATTCAAGACAAAAATGGAGCTTCTATAGATATTAGTTACAAATATAACTTCACATTATTACTTTTAAAATATTTTTTCAAACTTGTATTCTAGGTTTCATTACAGTGGCAGGTTCATTTCAGTATATATGCCTAGTTATATTGGTATTATTAATCCCGACGTTTCGGACGCTTTGGAGCGTCCATGGTAAAAGGAAGACGTAAAAAGTAGTTTTATTCCATGTGTAATATTCGCGTGTTTCAGAAATCAATATAAGAGCCTGGTGTTTCGGATATCTTTTTAAAAAAAATACAGCTCTCGCTCTGGGGAACAAGCCCTGTATCGCAGGGGACTTTACAAACATAAAGTTATAAAATAACGAACACAGTACCCACAGCCTCGAAACAAATATCTGTGGATCACACAAAGATTTGTCTCAGGTGGGAATCGAACCCACGACACTCAGTGCAACGGTAGTAGCGAGGTGACTAGCTTTACCATTAGATTCGACGGGGACCAGCGTCTGCTGGACCATAGCCTGTCATGGTCGTGGCGAATTTCGTGGATCCCATGGCCATGACTATATGGCAAGTGGTAGCAAGAGATAGTAGTTGGTACGAGTCCAAAATATCCTGCCAACTCCCCGAGTGGTGGACGATCCATGAAGATTTTCCGTACTATAAAAAAGGTATACATTACATCTAAAAATATACATTACAATGCTCGATTTTGATTTACAATAAACAAATTAATAGTATCGATATCGATGAAAACCACTTACGTAACGCCGTACATCACTTATTTGCAATTACTATGAAATCTATGTAGTCAATGACGAAAAGATAAAAAATTGAGATCATAATTACTTAAATAAATTTTTATCCATCTTTAGATTGAGTAAGTTGTCTTAAGTCTTCACTTTAGTCATTTACTTCACAATAATAACAGCCTCGATATCTGCTTTATTGGCGTAGTTGTCGTAAGCGAGACTACTACGCTTGAGGGTCTTTGTTCAATTCCTATGTCGAGCAAAGTCTTCCTGGGTTTGTCTATGAAATTCTCAGTGGCAGCTCGACGCTTAGATTTAATACTGGTTGGGACTGGTCTACTCAAAGCCGCAATGGCTCTTTCTTCAAAAGGTTTTTTCAGACTTTGTCCTACATTGTAAGACACATATTTGTTACTATTCTATGTTCGGACTTTAAAAGAGACTATGATTCTCTTTTTTGTTTTAATTGGTAGTTAATATGATAGACGAGCCCTTTTTAAATTCTTAGATTTTTAGAACTTGGGACGTAAAAGTTATAACCAGTTTTATTTTTTAAGGTTATGTACTAGTGTCCCAATATAGATTGTTAATAGGTACATAAACATTGCTTTTGTGATACAAGTAAATGTTCTAAATTGCTTGTTGCTATCTTTGTAGTGTTTTACTTACCATTAAGTAGGTAGATTGAGATGGAGGATCGTACCTACTCAGTGGGGTGCATTAGGAGATACCTATTTCCAGCATAGACTTTGTAGTCCACTGCTGTAGTGGACTTTGTAGTGCACAGGTTGATAATGAAGAAGTCTGGAACATCGCCGCAAAGGGTTGTTAGCTTATCGGTTTTTATCGGATACATTTCGGAGAATGTCTATCAAATCTCCACGATCATATTAAATGTTATTTCTATTTCTAAATAATTAATTATCATTTCGATATTTTACATATAGCAACTTCTAAAAACATAACTGCGTTTAGTTTACGATTTTATTACGTTTATTTATTAAAATATTTCTATTGATATTATTAATTAATCCGAAGTTCTAAAAATAATATACTTACATACTTAATGGCTTAGTTGCCCTAATAAGTGGTACAAATTCTATAACAGAACAACAAAAGTATGCGGTACGAAATCTGCCGTTCGCCTTTATATTGACTTGTAAGTGTCTTTAAAATACCTATTTACAGAAATAAATATCATTTATCATTTAATAGGGCCGCTCCCTATTACATGGGACGTCAACATACTTGCGGACTGTGAGTGTAAGTACCTACTTTAATACACCTCTAACTTACCCTTCGGGGAACACAGGCGTGATGTTGTTACGTTTTTATTTCACAAGGCCAGCATAAATTAAAATTTTACAGAATTATTTACCGTAACGTGTTTTTTTATTCAGAACAATTTATACTAGCTTGTAATATTCAAATTAGCTTAAAATATTCGTCTTAGACACTTAAAGATTTCTAAAAGAATTTTATGTTCGAAATATAACAACTATTTCAGGAGAAAAATTTGTTTAAATAAGTACTCATTAATTATTTAATGTAAATACTTACTTACAGAATACCTCATTAGTATAAATAGTGCTACTGCTATACTAGAGATTCTGGGTTGGATTCATTTGGAAAGTGTTATTGAGTTTTTCTATGAAATTCTGAGTACTGGAGCTATGAAATTCTCTGAAATTCTTCTCTTGTTATATTAAACTTCTTCTAGGTCTTCCCTTTTCTCTCTTCTTTCAATTTTGCCTTCTACAATAAAATAGTTCTAAAGAAGTTTTTATGTCGTATCATGTGACCAAGCATCATTATGGCAACGGTATCAACTAAGACCAACTCATCAGCACCTCTGTTGATGGGTTGGTCTGAGTTGGTACCGCTTGGCCTAATACTTTGCCATGAAAAAGTCACCAAAGGAGGCCTTTGTTGATTTTTTCCTAGTGAGAGCAATATTTAATTATTATTTTTTATATTTTGGACATTTTACACATTACCATCTAGTCCCAAACTAAGCAGTACTTGTACTATGGGTACTAGACAATGGATATGTTGGATATGTACTTTTTTTTGTAAATAATTACATAAAATAGATAAGAAACACCCAGACAAACACAAACACATCATGTTCGTCACATAAATATTTGTGTCCTGTAGGAATCGAACCCACGACCTTATGATCAGCAGTCGCCCACTCGAACCACTAGACCACAGAGGTCGTCTTCGAGCAATAAAGGGCCTCACACACGGCGAAGATACTATAGTATTTTATGTTAAGATGCCTGGATATAAAATATTATACTTAGTATCTTAAGGTATATTATATAACACACGGTTAAGTTACTATAATATATCCGCTCGAATCATTCTCTCATTTTTAGTTAAGATACGACTAGCATGTCGAGATGACATGACGACCTCTGTGGTCTAGCGGTTCGAGTGCCGGACTGCTGATCATGGGGTCGTGGGTTCGATTCCCACAGGACACAAATATTTGTGTGGATAAAACATGAGTATTTGTGTTTGGCTGGGTGTTTCTTATGTATTTACAAAAAAAAGTATATAATTGTCTAGTACCCATAGTACAAGCTTTGCTTAGTTTGGGACTAGACGGTGTTCAATGTCCCAAAAATATTATTATTATTATATATATTTTTATTGTATCGCTTGGTATCTTAATACTTATAAAATTTCCATATCGCTCGCTTAAGATACTGTAATATGAAAATATTATATAGTATCTTAGCCGTTTGTGATAGTACATACAAAATGAGCGATATTTTATCGCCGTGTTTGACGCCCTTAAGCGAATCTTTCAAAGATATTGCCATCGTACTGCACGTTCAGCAAATAAACCACTTCCACATTACCATAAATACTCCGTGGAGTTTCTACTCATTTCAATTGTGATTCCGAATTGCATCGCTCAGTGCTCATCTCATCGCTTTCTTGCCGGAAGAGATTAAGCATTCATTGTCCATTCGACCAAAGAGATAAAATCTTGGATGCACCTTTCACTAGATTCTTCGGTCAAACGGTTAGTGACGAATCCTGCGACCAATACGTGAGGATGCTGACACTTAACATGTTGACTGTTATGTTAATCATCGGTAGATGGCTGATATACCTTCAACATATTCGGACTATTCTCTGTGGTCTAGCGGTTCGAGTCGGACTGCTGATCATGGGGTCGTGGGTTCGATTCCCACCCAGACACAAATATTTGTGTGGATAAAACATAAGTATTTGTGTTTGTCTGGGTGTTTCTTATGTATTATAAGTATGTATTTACAAAAAAAAAGTATATATGTATTATATTAATTGTCTAGTACCCATAGTACAAGCCCTGCTTAGTTTGGGACTAGATGGTGCTGTGTAAAATGTCCCAAAAATATTATTATTATTATTTTTCATTGTATGTTTTTATTTTCTTTTCCTATTGAGAGAGTAAAAGACCTCACATGCGGGCCGGAGCCAAGCGTGTGAGGGCATGTTTAAATGGAATAGGTTGAAGATAATGTAGAGGATGTGAGAAATTTTCGGGTGATACGGCAGGTGTTGAGAATGGTGGCCTTCTGAAGCATGTGGAGTATGTAGGTGGGCATGTTTATGGTGTTGAGGCTTTGTGTTAGAGATTTTGGTACAATACCTGTAGATGAAAGAACTATGGGGACGATGTGAACAGTGTGTGCTTTCCACTGGGTTTTTATTTCTATAGCGAGGTCTTGGTATTTACTTAATTTTTCAGATATCGTGCTTTGTATGTTGTGTGAGTTTGGTATGGCTATATCAATTAAGTAAACAGTTCTATTGGTTTTATCATGGACGGTGATGTCGGGTCTGTTATAATGGATGGTTTTGTCGGTAATTATTGTTCTATCCCAATATATTTTGTGGTGTGTATTTTCTAAAATGATCTCGGGCTTATATTTGTAATATGGTTTAATGTCAGATATGAATTTGTGTTGATATGCTAAATTTTGATGTTTGATGTTAAAGTATGGAAATGACATAAGCTTTCGACAAATCGGGCGATCATAGTTGTCATTCCCATACATTTTGTTTCTATTCGTTCGTCAATTCGACTGTCAGATTGCCACTTGTCTACAGGCGCAGATGCGGCTGAATATCAGTATTTTATACGACGCGACTGCCATCAGACCTCCGCAACCCAATTTTTGTGTAATACCGATACCCTGAGGATAGACTGGTTGTCTGGCTTTTATGGGTTTCTGACTACCACTAACGTTTCTCATAGGTGTTCGTATGACAACCGGGACCGACGGCTTTACGTGCTGTCCGAGGAACGGAGGGGCTCGATGTGTTAGTGGTCACCCATCCACGGACTGACCGCGTCTAGCGCAGCTTAACCTTACAGATCGGTTGATTAGCAAAGTTATTACTTATCCACGAGCCCCGCACTACATATTCGTACCATGTCAGCAATTTATACCACTGAGACATCAAATTCAAAAGACCACATTGCCGACTGGCACGTTTTAGTGTTATTTTTCAGTGTTATGTATGACAGCACTGGTGATCACGAGGTTGTGGGTTCGATTTCCACAGGAGCAGGACACAAATATTTATATAATGAACATATAAGTCTTTGTGTTTGTCTGGGTGTTTCTTATGTATTTACTAAAAAAGTATTAAGTATTATATTATCCATTGTCTAGTACCCATAGTATAGCTCTGCTTAGTTTGAGACTAAATGGTGCTGTATGATTTATTTGACATATTTTTTGTATCTTTATTAACTTTCTTAACAAATTATTGAAAATTTGTTACTAACAAAGTTATCGAAGCTGCTATTGAATATACTAAGTATTCTATAAAATTACCTACTTTCGTTTTAATCAAATTGTAGTTCTTAATAAAAAAAGTTTTAGGCACGCGAAAATAAACAAAAGACGAAATTTCAAAAGTCCCACTGAAAATAAAATTACTAGTAGGTAAAGTTCTTTTTTGTAGTTTGGTAGGTGACCGAAGCAAGCTGGTATCGCTTTTATTACAACATAATAAATAACCTATTTTCATGAGGAATAACGTACCTTTCAAAAGGTGAAATATTTTTTTAAATAGGTGCTGTGGTTCTGGACTTTACCAAGCTTACAAAATCCCCTTCTTTCTGTATTATTTATGATTAGAATATTAACGTCTACAAAAGAGGGATTCGTAGCTAAAGCTACAACTATGCTAACCAACCGATCCACAAGGTTAAGCTGCGCTAGCCGCGGTCAGTCTGTAGATGGGTGACCATTAACACATCGAGACCCCTCCCTGCCTTGGAGAGCTCGTAAAGACGGTCTTGGTTATCATGCGAACACCCATGACAATTATTAGTGGTAGTCAAAAGCCCAAAAAGCTTGATAACCAGTCTATTCTCGGGAACTGGAGGAACTGGATTGTGGAGGTCTGATGTCAGTTTAAAATATTGATATTCAGCCGCATCTAGACTGGAAGTCGACCCCAAAATAGTTGGGAAAATTCTCAGAAAATGATGATTAACGTCTGCAAAAAATTAAAAAATAACTCAGATAGGAAGGTTTCAGTAGCCCGATTCACGTAATTAAAACCGTAGCGATGTCGCAGCGACAGTATTATACGTTTACGTATAGTGAAACAGTTTTCCTATTCACATCCGTCAAACGGAGCGATTTAGAAGTTGTCCTATTGAAAAATAACTGTACTAATACTGAACTGTATCACACATTTCAACGATTCGATCACGGATTCTTCTTAGCTATTAGATAACTAATTATTTTTATTTTCATTTAGTTTATCTATTGTTCTTAAAATAATAATTTCTGTGTTTAGTTTCTTAAGCATGATGTGGTCTCCTGTAAGTGAAGGAGTAGGTACACTCCAAATTAATTGTGTGTAATCATATGTAGCAAATTGTGTACTCTATTTGTTGGAGATGCTTAAATAAATAAAAAAATAAAATAAATAGATGTGAATAGGAAAACTGTTTCAACGATTAAGTCGCTGCGACATCGCTACGGTTTTAATTACGTGAATCGGGCTACTAGCAACATTTCTACGGAAAAATATGAAGGTAATATACCTAATATTTCGCAAGACTAGAAAATGAAAGATGGTATAAGCGACCTTCGTATGTCCCAGTGACAAGTATGATGTTACGAATGTTTGAATGAAAAGCAAAAGGCTTGTAGAGGTCACGTCACGGTTAAATGATGAATGAAAATGTGAGTTTTGAAAATAATACCTACTCATAGATACTTCTAAAGAGGTCATTGCTAATGTGCTTTATGTAACTCTGTAAAATTCAATGATATATGCGGTGGTTATATTTAGTGATGTTTAATATCACAAAGCATAATAAAGTAGCGTGCTTATTATATATAGCATAAAGAAAATGATATCGCGGTTCGCACTTTATGCTATAAAGCTATTTTGCTTTATATCGCATAGCACCTCTCTCCAGTCCGTCGGGCGTCACGTATAGCGTTAACTATAATAAAGCACATAAAATCGCTTGCTTAAAAAATTAAGCATATAGCATTAAGCATGTTATTGATTTATAGCAACTTTGAACACCACTAGTATAAGGTAAACCCCGTACAAACATAAACTCATGTTTAAAATCAACTTGTTACAACAATAAGACCAACTGAAAAATATCAGCTATACATTTTCATAACATAAATAACATTCCATCACGCCTATAATCCACAAAGGGTTAGGCATTGGTGTACCATGTTAGGTACCCACAGTTCGCCGGTATAATTAGGCCCTATGTAATACGGGGGGAGCCTATTGCCATTAACCGGGCACAAATCCATACTTAAATATAAATGTACGTAAATAATGTTAATAAGGTCTATCTTCGTACTTAGGTAATGCGAACGGAACGAAAAGGAAAAGCAAAAAGGAACACTTTTAATTAAATAAATAAACTTAATTCATATATAAGATTAAAATGTACCTAATTCAATTAATTCAACCTTCAATTACTCTAACCAATTCAAATTCTTGCGTGTTCCTTTTGACATTTAGTTTTGTCAATCAACAACCGTTGCCAAAGGCCTTCTAAATTTAAAAGTAGACACTTGGCACTTGTATGGTCGAAATTGACACCTAGTGGTACCACGCCCACTTTTAAAAAGCGTAATGATTTTAATGACGAACACATATTCATGACACTTGTTAAGAGGCTTTACTTGGTAACTTTTTAATAGTGATTGCGTTGTGTTTGGAGCTTCTGTGTGCAATAGTATGTATTATTACCATATTAAGTAGGTATCTTGTTTTATATTCATTGGACATTGATATTATTTATCCCACTATTCTATGTAAAATAGTTTAAGGGTAGATTTTTGAGTTACTTAAATAATTAATGATAAGACCTATTTGTATTACCAAAAATCATACTGATAAACATTAAATTTGGACTTTGACTAAAGTTTTCAACGGCTTTCTAACGATAATTAAATGTAATAAGTCTCAATATTGTTACTAGGCTTCAAGGTTAACTATCGATAGATCAACTATCGATATTTAGGCAACACTGCTGAATGGTTTTAGATTACAGGTGAGAATCGGAGCCAAATCTTTCTCGCATATAGTCCCGGCCTTACAATCACCAACTTCGTTCGATACTTTAAGTAGCATGCGACATTTTAACGAAGGGTCTCATTGAAATCCCACCTTCACTTGTCTTCGACCTTAAAAACAGAATTAACATGGACACTACCACCACGAAAAGTACAACCTTGCAAATAAAAAACCTAACAAGTCAGTGTAAATGCATTAAGATGCATTCCCAAACACTTCGCATGAGAGTCAGATATTTCACACATTCTATCTAGTTTGATATACATGAAAGTTAATCAAGAAGATCAATTTTTTGGATAGGTGTCTATGGGGCATTATCAACCCATATACTGTCCCACTGCTGGGCACCAGTCTCCTCTCTGAATGAGAGGGACTAGGCTATTTTCCAGCTTCGCAGTTTCGCTGGCCTAATGCAGGTTGGCAGACATTACACGCTGTGTAGAAAATCTCTCAGGCATACCGGTTTCCTCACGGTGTTTTCCTTCACCATTTAAGCGAGTGATAGGTAATTAATTATTCATGTGCACATGATTTCAAAAGAGGATGAGGTCAAAGTGCGTGCTTTGGATTCGTAACCTTTGACTTGGCAGTCCAATGGTTATGTTATTAAGCATGTTTGTGTATGCTATGCATGGCATAAAGATCACACCGAGATCCGTAGAAACACAAAATCGTTGACCTTTAATAAAAAATACTAACTAAAAACCGAAAAACAAGCTCTCTATTAACTCTAAAACTTAACTATTGGAAAATGGAATTATAAACATTATCATAGGGTAGCTTATCAAAATAAGATCCATTTTGGAAATGGATAATTTTTTTTTTTAATTTTGACGTCTTCTGTGGAATATGTTTTATTAAAAATACATTAGCGTGACAATACTCAAAACTTTAAACAGGTAAAACACTGTAAAATTATTTTTTTCTTTAATTTTTAATAGAATACTAATTTTATTATTTCATTCTTTTTCCTATTTTCTTGGATTCCCTATTCATATATATTTTTTTCATTTTATATTATACGCACATCTATTTATTTTATCAGGTCTTTTTTATTGATATGATATAATTATTATTTTTTTGTTAAAATTTGACCTTCCCCTTCGCCGTTGAAAGGTTGGTAAAAATGGTGACATTCGTTGTTCTTCTTCTTCAATTTAAGAGCTCAGCTCTTGTCGGTGGAGCAATCGCCACTGTTCTCTATCTTCAGCTTTCCGTTTTACCTCTTGATACGATTCGTTCTTACAGTTACTGAAAACAAAAACAACATAATATGAAAATTTATTGAACATTGTACAGACTATAACTTTTGCACTAATCTTTGTTGTGTAGTGTTGTACGCAATTCTGCAATTGCAGTAGAGAGCGCCCCACGATTATCTTCAAGTTGGCACACACCGGCCAGTGAGAAAAAAATAACTTGATGACGTAACGAAGTTCAGCAATGATCGATGGGATACTTGTAAAAGGTTTTGTTTTGAATGGAATTAGGCAATGTGACTCTTATGTGTAATATAAGTAACTATGTATAGCTGTGCCCTTCGTGCATTGCAATGATTATTTTTTGGCAGCAACCTTCACGGTTGCTCACAACTCACTAAGAGTTTTTATTTTTTAAGAACGTATGATGACTAACAAGCCTGTATTCCCCGAAGGGCTAAGCAGAAATGTACTTATGTGCCCACAGTTCACCGGTATGTTTACGTCCCTTGTAATAGAAGGCCTATTGCCATTAACCGGGCACAAATCCAAACTCCGAGCTGCTACTGAGAAATTTATACAAAACCCAATAACACAACTTTTTTTATTTTTTATTATGCTGGCACTTGGTTGCACATGGTTGCCAATTTAGTAGTGTCTAAACTGACATGATGGCCCCTTTGGCCCACTAATAATTGTCATACATCGTATTGGGCGAAAATAAATACTTTTTCTTTCTTTCTTTAATCGACCTGGGAACCTAACCCAGGACCTCTAGTGTAGCCGACATGGTTACCACCACTAGACTGGATCAGAAAATGTAAAGTATTAATAATCTACATGGCCTGATCCATGCTATCTATACTAATATTATATAGAGGTAAAGTTTGTGTGGTTGTAGGGGATAAACTCTGGATTGTTCTGAACCGATTTTGAAAATTCTTTCACTAATAGATAGCCACATTACTTATATGTGAGTGTCATAGGCTATAATAATAATAATAATATACCCCCTCTGTGACAAGCGTTACCTCATCATGAGACTAACGTAAAACTGGAGGGAAGATTAGAAACGCTTTCTACAAACCTATGACAATAAAACAAAAAATGTGTCATAAGGTGTAAAGAAAAGCGCACAAACCGAAGGGCAGCTTGTGGCGAGCTGATGGTGAGTGGTGACACTGCGGTCCTTATTGCCCCAGAGAGTCGGTCAGGGCCTCGTCTCCAGTTTGCCCGTACTGGGTAGCTGGAGTGGAACCCCAAGAGCGCCCGCAGGACTCTCAACTCTGTCTTGCCTTAATTGGCCAGCCAGAGGGGGGCCGCCAGAGCTATATGCTCGAGGGTGGTGTCTAATGGCGTAATGGCGGGGAAACCCAATCCGGGTCTCGTGGAGACTCGCGACGGTGAAACCGGGGCCGTACCTCTTTACACCCCTAGCCGCTCACACCGCTGTTGCCGCCTTCTGCCTGTACTGGCAGCTTTTCGGGGGGCCTAGCTAGTGAGGTGGCGAGTCACCGTCTGCCATCCCTAAGGATATTTATTCGAGGTTGTAAGGCAGATGCCATTTTCTTCCGGCAAAAGAAGTTATTGTTCCACCTAACACCCACATCCATAAACCCAATTAATTTTAGGATACATACTTTGCAATAGTCCTGCACCCACCCGGGAGACTCTAATAGTGCAGTCTAGGAGTACCCCAGGTTGGTGCCCCATCCCTTATTAGAACAAAGTTCTCCAAGGGGCCTCTACGCGTTGGACCTGTGTCCCCGCGCAAGCCTGCCAAAAGACCGGATGTCTTCCTCACGGGATAGATGCCGTGATATCCAAAGTGGAAATACAATGATAATAATTATAATGTTTTTGGGACATTTTACACAACAC
This sequence comes from Acronicta alni, assembly GCA_964056405.1. Classification (NCBI taxonomy): domain Eukaryota; kingdom Metazoa; phylum Arthropoda; class Insecta; order Lepidoptera; family Noctuidae; genus Acronicta; species Acronicta alni. The sequence continues at coordinate 3,909,574 of OZ043927.1, read as the reverse complement.
CATCTAGTCCCAAACTAAGCAGAGCTTGTACTATGGGTACTAGACAATGGATATAATAGTTATATACTTTTTTTTTGTAAATACATACTTATAATACATAAGAAACACCCAGACAAACACAAATACTCATGTTTTATCCACACAAATATTTGTGTCCTGTGGGAATCGAACTCACGACCCCATGATCAGCAGTCCGGCACTCGAACCGCTAGACCACAGAGGTCGTCTATAATATCTATTTATGTATAATCTATGCATGTTATTAGGTACATTGCACCAGCGCGAAGCTGAGGCGGGTCGCTATTACTTATCCCTACTTAATATTATAAATGCGAAAGTAACTCTGTCTGTCTGTTACGCTTTCACGTCTAAATCACTGAACTAATTTTAATGAAATTTGGTACAGAGATAGAGTTGACCTTGAGAAAGAACATAGGATAGTTTTTATCTCGGACTTTTGAAGAGTTCTCTTGGAAACGCGATATAACCGAACTCGACGCGGGCGAAGCCGCGGGCGGAAAACTAGTAATGTATAATTATGTACAGACGCCAGCAGGTCAAGCTATCCAAAATTGTAAAATTTTCCTAATTGCATATGAACCTTACCACTTTGAATTAAGGTTGAAAATCAATCAAATAAATTTGACAGATTGTGGTAGCTTGATGTCCTGGCCTCTGTACTCCCTTCTACTACAGTGAATTGCACCAACACATATGACTATGGCCAAATCAGAGACTGTAATTAGAAGCCGAATTTGATAGCTGATTTACTGTAACGATAACTCTAATCGATTAATCTTGACAGGTTATTGTTAAAATTTGTTAGATGGTGCAATACATACGTCTTACAATAATTTGATTATCATATTTGAACAACAATTATAAGACTAGTATAGCTTTTGCAACTGAAAGTCAATTATAAGCTCTTTAAAGTGAGCTTTTTATAAATTGAATTGAATGTTGAAATAATACTACTTTTTACGGATTTTATCGCTTTATATATTGATATTATTAATCCCGACGTTTAGGACCCTGAACTGACCCTGAAAAGGTAAGGAAAGTAGTGTAAGGGAGGTGGAGGCCCTAGAAATATAAAAATATATTGTATTAGATTAAGATTTTTGTCATATGGCTATAATTAAATTGGCCTCAAAAAAAAAAATCGACCAAAATTACTGAACACATATTCATAGCTTACTTATTAACTTTTACTACCATGACTTCACTTTTTTCTACTTTCGCAAATTCATGCCTTTCTTTTTAAATACCAAGTGAAATTTCACTCAAATGTCAACGTCGTGCGCTCGCGCAGGTGACAGATGATCTCATAAGTGCACCAATAGCATCAGTAATCACTATCTCAAACTCAAACTGATCTCACAGAACGAGCAGAGAATAATGTTTTTTTTTTTTTAATTTATTTATTCAATGAAATTGTACAAACGTATTACTTATTTCTAAACTCGCCAAACTTTGACATTTGATGGCGAGAGGCGCTCTTTTACAAAACAATGAACCACCTAACACATAATATTTTACACATTAGCAGATCTAAAATAAGCACATTAATAAATCCATGACATAATTGTGTAGTACTATTATGTTAACAATATGGTTTATAAGTAACTGTGAATAAATAAAATAATATCTCCGCCTTACCTCTTATCTCTGTTTTTATCCTTTACACTGTATTGAGCTATATTAGTAATCTAGTACGATGTTTTTTTAATTTTCTTTTAAGTGCTCCTTTACTAACTTTTTTTTCTTCTCTTAGTAGATCGATTTTGTTAAAGAGTTTAGGTACCAAATACTAAGAAGTTCTCTTACCATAATACCTAATATAATTTAAAAAGTAAACAATTATGTCGAAACGGATATTTGGATATTTTATTTGGAGGGGCTCGTGGCTATGTAATAACTATGCTAATCAACCGATCTACAAGGTTCCCTCCCCTCAGTACCTCGGAGAGCACGTAAAGCCGTGACAGAGAAGCCTAAATGATAAATGATATTTATTTTTGTAAATAGATTTTTAATTTTACAGACTCTTTTACAAGTCAATGTTTAATTAATACTAGATGGCGCCGGCATTTCCTAGCTGACGAACTCTGAGAAGAAACGCCGAAACAAACTCAGAGAATCATGGTCTCTTTTTAAGTCCAGACAGTAACAGTATTCAAATTAGATGTGTTTTACAATGTAGGCAAATCTAAACTGGCCTGACTGGGAAAAAGCCTGACAACCAATCTATCCTCAAGGCATCGGTATTGCCTATAAATTGGGTTACAAAGGTCTGATGGCAGTCACTTCGTGTAAACTGATATTCAGCCGTATCTGGTTAGACTGGAAGCCAACTCGAACATAGTTGGGAAAAAGCTCGAAAGATAATGATGAGGAATTCTACTTTCTGCCACCGTACCTCTCGCCATCGGCGTGGAGTTCATCCGCACACCCTGGAACCACTTTGGTCTCATACCGTGCGATTCCAGAGGCATTTTCTCCCACGATTAGGTTGTGGAATCAGCTCCCGGTACAGGTTTTCCCGAGAGACTATAGCGTGGGGTTCTTCAAGAAGGGTGTGAAAAGGTTTTTACAGGGACGGCATAGCGCAAGTGATACCTCTGGTGTTGTAAGCGTCTATAGGCTACGGTAACCGTTTACCATCAGGTTGCTGCTGCTTTTTTGCTACCTCAGTGGTATAAAAAATAAAAAAAAATCTCACCACCCCATTTTAGTCCGAATGCTTAATTTGATTTGATTTGTGAACAAATTGGAGCAAAAATTGTGAAAGAGTACCGTCATTTGGCGTCCGAGAGAAAGTCCATTCTGTTAGACGAAGTAGGTATGAGTATGTGTGAATTCTGATTGCAAAATTTTGTAAAGACAGACATTTCAACTCATTAACAGCTATTAGAGAGTTGAAATCCAAAAGCAAGGTTGGTTTACGCACAGTTTCAACTTATCTTTATATGTGGTGATTGTACCTATGTGGGGGGTATAGCAGGAACCTTGGCCCTGACCGAACCCACGTAACTAGTGACAACACCAGACGAATACGAATATATGCGAAATTTAACAAGTTTTGTTTAGTAACTAGACAAGAAGTATCAGCCAGAAACTACGCTGGACATACATATATATTTTGACAAGATTATTTGCTTTGCAATAATTTATTCTTAATTTATTGTGTCAGAATTACAATAATTTTAGTTAATTACAATCTCATTATATTATATAATTTCATACCCATTTCATTGCCGACGTCTGTGGTCTAGTGGTTCGAGTATCGGACTGCTTCGGGATCAGCAGTCCGATACTCGAACCACTAGACCGTGTCGTGTGTCACTAGTCGTGGGTTCCCACAAGACACAAATATTTATGCACATAAGTGTTTGTGTTTGTCTGTGTGTTTCTTAATCTATTATAGTTATTCTAAGTATGTTTTTACAAAAAAAAAAAACTATATATAAATATTATAATTATCCATTGTCTAAGTAGTAAAAAATCTACAAAAAAAAAAACTTAGTTTGGGACTAGATCGTGCTGCATGAAATGTCCCAAATAAGTATTTATTTATTATTATTATTATTTATCATTATTGGTACTTATTTTGGTAGTTTACTTAAATAATATTATAGATTCATAAACTTTATTTATAATGCTAAAATACGTTTTCTTTGTTTCTGTCTAACAAAAGTTTGATTTAAAGTAATTAGGTATCTTAACTCTTCACCTGTTTTATGTTTTTTTTAGATATAAAGTTAAGTTTTTTTTTTGTTTTATACTACGAAGGTGGCAAACAAGCATACGGCCCACCTGATGGTAAGCGGTTACCGTAGCCTATAGACGCTTGCAACACCAGGGGTATCACTTAGCCGTTGCCGACCCTGTAAAATGAAAGAGGTATGCCAACACAACATTTCCTCACGGAGCACTGGCAACCTTGCTCACCGTAAGGAACACAACACAGCTGAAAGCAGTGTAATTTCACTTCGATTTTCTGCAAGGCGGCGATACTTCCCTAGTCGGGCAGCTCCAATTTGAGTGAATTTACTCCCACTATGCCCTAACTCTCTTAAAATATGATGGATTTACTTCAACTTAGGCAGCATTCTAGTTAGAAAATTAGTTATTTAGCACACTTTTAAAAAACGCAATAAAGGAATTCTTGACTCGTCTGGTGTTGGACCCACCGTCCGCAAGTAAATCAACTAAATATTTTAATGTTATAGCAATCAAAAACTGTGTTAAGTAATAAAAAGAAAGTAGATAGGTATTCAAACATCAACATGAGAAACAACTAACATTTGAAACGTGCGTCAAGCTATTTCTTCTATAATATTATTATTCAAATGTTAATATAATTCTGACTCAACGTTCAGCAGACGAGTGAACTTTGACCCACAAGTTTAAATAACAGGCTTAGTGTGTTCTGGATATCATTTTGAAATTAGATAATCATTATCTACATACAGAAAAGCCATATTAATTATGTTTTGTGCTTATTTTTTATTTTGAATTAGCGAAAAGGTATCGAGTGACTGTCCCTTCATAATTTCAAAAATATTATTTTAATCACAAACTTACTTAGGGTCACATTTTTTATTTTTATGTTCTTACAAGTTAACAAAACCCTATGTACTTAACAAAAACTACAATTATTTTTAAATAGTAATCTTTTTTTATCTTGCATTAATTCAATAAAATTTATAATAATAATAATTATGTTTACGACATTTGACACAGCACAATCTAATCCCAAACTAAGTATTTTTATTTGTTGATTTATAATTATAATACACTAGCGACCCGCTCCGGTTTCGCTCGGGTGCAATGTACTACCTAATCATATGCATTTATACACAAAACAAATAGTTTATGTTCAACAAAAAAAAAATGACTCCTGTGGGACATACCCGAGATCAGAAGTTTGATAATCGAACCACAGATGGTGTCTAAAAAAAGAACAAATGTAAAAAAACTCTTGCATAATTTAAGGCAGAGCCCTCACAGTTTATAGTATAAAGCTTAATGTTGAAATAGCTGAGTCGTCCATGTTTATATGAAGAGCTAATCGAATTAGATAGAGACGCATAATTATATGTGAATCTACGAGTTTTACTATATGCAATAGTGAATGTAAGACAGTCGATTTCACAATCTAATGGAAACGGATTTGAACGCTTAAAATCGTTTTGCAAATTCAATATTTGTTCATGATTGAATATAAATGTGTAATTATCACGTTTATAGTCAAGCAGTGATAGCCTAGTGGTATGACCATTGGACTGCCAAGTCTAAGGTCTCGGGTTCGAATCCAAGGCACGCACCTCTGACTTTTCGAAATCATGTGCGTATAAATAATTAATTAATTATCGCTCGCTTAAACGGTGAAGGAAAAACATTGTAAGGAAACCTACATACCTTAGAGATTTTCTCGACGGCGTGTGAAGTCTGCCGACCCATACTGGGCCAGTGTGGTGGACCAAAGCCTAATCCCTCTCATTCTGTGAGGGCAGACCCGTGCCCAACAGTGGGACAGTATATGGGTTGATGTTGAATCACATTTATATCAATTTAAAAAAGTTCTTCGTAAAAAGTATTCATCTGAAAAAATTGTACCACCATAACGCAGCCGAATGGTATTGTTATACTCATCGTCTTCATTATCAGATGAGCCACAGGAAGTCCACTGCTGAACAAAGGTCTCCCTCATAGACTTCCACTAGAACCTGTCACTAGCCGTTTGCATCCAACTCCCACCGAGCATTACCAGGTCGTCTGTCCAACTTGTTGGTCGTATACCGAAACCTGGCATGCCTATTATTCTCTACGGTGTGTGAAGCCTGCCAACCTGCACTAGGCCAGGTCAGCATAGGGGACGGAGAACATTATGTCTCTCTCCCCTTACGCGTAGGGGGCCACTGAGGCGGCCCGCCACTGCCGGGTCTGCGGACGAATGCTACAGCGCTCCCGTAGTCCCGGCATTAAAGTGGTGACGCGAAACGCCGAGGTTGGTTTTAGTCGGTAGATCGCTCTTATCAGAGCGGAGTCCGACACACCCCACCGCTCTCCCCGGAGTGGTGGGTAGTGCATAAAGCATTTCCAACCCCGTAAAAAAAAAAGAAAAAAAAAAGGCCAGGTCAGCATGGTTGATTATAATGTTGTTGATGGGATGTAGCTAAACGTCAATCTCTGAATGGATGAATTCAAGCATGGTCTGCGTAAAGCTTAGTTAATCATGTTTCCGATATAAAACGTTAAATCAAATTTTAGTTAAATATACTTTGCATTCGTTTCTTATTTTTTAAATCATATTTTGACTGATTCGTTTTTAATAAAAACTTTAGTTTGTATTTAAGTAGATTATAAGCTCAAGCTTACTTTATAGCTCTGCTGTCATAAGATGATCAAAAGAGGCTTTGGAAGACGGACGAACTTTTTTATTGTTTTCATTGTAAGGAGTCCATTGCCGCAAATGGCCGTTTTACTTCTTATATTTTTTTTATTGTGTTAATATAATTTTATTGTGGTAACCGCTTATCATCAGGAGGGCCGTATGCTTGTATGCCACCTTAATGGTATGGTATGGAATGGTAAAACGAGTTCTGCAGCAGCCTACCTTAAAAAGTAAAAACAATTAACATACCATCATCGCGCCTGTATTCCCCGAAGGGTTATGCAGAGGTGTACACCAATGTACACCCACGTTTCGCCGGTATGTTTAGGTCCCATGTAATAGGGGGCGAGCCTATTGCCATTAACCGGGCACAAATCCAGACTCCGAGCTGCTACTGAGAATTTCATAGAAAAACCCAATAATACTTTGCTCGACCTGGGGATGGAACCTAGGACCTCTAGCGTAGCAGTCGCACTTAGGACCACTAGACTAATGAGGCAGTCTTAAAACAATTAACTTAGTTTTAATTAACGAACGGATGGGAAAATACAATGTGTATGGGGAAGTAAAGTGGCTTTCAGTGACAGGTTAGTTCGGGAATAAATCCAAGTTGTGAATTTCATAGAAAAACCCGATAACATGCTTGACCTGGAAATCAACCCATAACTTCTCAATCAGCATGCGAGCTTGCTACCACTAGGTAGTTTAAATTAATATAGGTGCTCATAACATTACCAACGACCCGCCCCAGCCTCTCACGGGTGCGGTTCAGTAGAATTCTGATTCTGATGATAACCCCCTACAACCTCACAAACTTTACCTCTTTATAATAATAGTATAGATTTTCCTAAAGCACCCATTAAATTATCATATAAAACCTTCGTAAGATCTTTCATTCCGGAATCCAAACAAGTATATTAAACATAAAACAAACATGTCATCACGCGTGTATTCCTCGAAAGGTTCGGCAGAGGTGTAGGTAATAATGTATACACACACTACGACGGTATGTTTAGGTCCCATGTAATAATAATTTAATAGCCTATAGTCATTCATCATCAACCCATATACTGTCCCACTGCTGGGCACGGGTCTCCTCTCATATTGAGAGGGATTAGGCTATAGTTCACCACGCTGGCCTAGTGCGGGTTGGTAGACTTCACAAACCGTCGAGAAAAATCTCTAAGGTATGCAGGTTTCCTCACGATGTTTTTCCTTCACCGTTTAAGCGAGTGATAATTAATTATTAATACGCACATGAATTCGAAAAGTCAGAGGAGCGTGCCTTGGGTTCGAACTCGAGACGTTCGACTTGGCAGTCCAATGGTCATACGACTAGGCTATCACGTATAGTCATTAACCGGGCACAATATATCCAAACTCCGACCTGCTACTGAGACTTTTATATACCCAATTAGCTTCTACCCGCGACTTCGTCCGCGTGGAAAAGTTACGCTTAATTATCGTTGTAATTTGGTTAATTAACTCAAAATCGTTATAAATTATAGCTTGTATGTTATTCTGATGTATGAATATTAATACTGTAAAGTTCCATAAAAATCAGTTCAGTAGTTTTAGTGTGAAAGAGTAACCAACATCCATCCATTCATCCATTCTCACAAACTTTCACATTTATAATATTAGTAGGATAGGATAGGACAACACAGCTCGATCTGGGAATCGACTTTAGGACCTCTAGTCTAGCAGTCGTGCTGATGACCCCATTAATAACTAGCTCGGGCTTGTTGAGACAAAAATATTTCTTTCTCCAAATTCTAATCTAGCTCTGTACCTACCTTTTATTTTCGGGTGGGGAAATGCTCATTATGCGTACCACCTCGCTCGGGGATGCGGGACGGTTATATCGGATTCTCCGGCCAGGTGGCCAACATACCGACTAAAACCACCACCACTCTCACCTTCCACATGGTGTTGGGATCACGGGAATCGCTCTCGCATGATCCGCGATCCCACCGCATACGTCCATTGATGGACCCTCCCGGAGGTCCAAGTGTGACTGACAACCCCGAATCCGCCGCCCAAGGCTCTCTTTGCGGCGGGATATAATAATAATAATAATCGGTTTAACGGATAGTTAGATCCCTAATCCTAATAAATCCTTGTAAGTTTTTTCAAGGATTCGTAACGCGTTCACGTATTTTATTTTTCTTTTCTTTGCGTAACAAAGAGGTTAGTATATACTTGATGTTGAGCTCCAAATTTGTCAGCCCATTGATTCCCAATGGTATTGTCATTTACTACAATGAAAAAAGGCTCTAGACCTTTCAAAACAGATATTTGTTTCGAACCTATGTTGTTTGTGTCCGTTTCTTAAAAATAAAAACATAAAGAACTTGAAGGCATCAAAGAAGATATAAAGAAGATACAAACCTTATCTCTATGATAAGTCATAGATATAAGTTTTGTTAGGGATTTGTTTATTATTTTATGAACTTCAAACATTATTTTATTTATTTTCATTTTATTTTTATTTAATAGGTACAGTAACAGATAACAGTAATCTGTTGTCTGTTACTGTACCTATTGTGTAGTTGTACCTGTATTGTGTAGTTTTACACAATATTCAATGAAAAATCATAGTATTCAACCTGAAGTCCAATAAAAACTATAGGTACACATCATTGACATGATAATTTAAACTTTAGTGAGCTGGGGAAAGCAAATGGGAAACATATATTTTTTTTAAAAAGAATGTGTTCTATCACGCGTGTCTCTTAATGTAGGCTGAGAGCTTTCCACCTGCTACTATTCTGGCGCATCCCTTTCTCTCATTTAGTGACAATATCTATTTATGTACGCATGTTACACAATTAATGTCTTTCTTTGTCTATGTGAAAAGTTTTCTATAATAATTAATTGAATAGTATACAGGAAGAATTTTTTATCACGTTCCAAATTTTCATGTTAAAAGTGTTCCCTTCATACTTTCACGGGCTTAGGACCGTTGCGGATAGAATCATATTATATTTTGAAAATGTTACCTAAGTACCTATTTTTTATATTGATTTCTGACATATAGGTACGCGAATATTATACATTGAAATAAAACTACTTTTTACGGATTTTATCGCGTATATTGATATTATTAATCCCGACGTTTCGGACCCTTTACAGCGTCCATGGTCACGGGTAGACTCCAACAGAACAATTTTGTTCTGTAATTTCAATAAAAAAGTTGTTGCTTTTTTATATTTTCATAAGGTGTCAAACTATATGCTACTTTGACATCTTATGAAAATATAAAAAAACAACTAGGTAAATTAAATAAATTTAAAACTCTTTTACAAAATTAGCGGGCCACCTGGTGGTAAGCGGAAGCCGTAGCCAGCATCCTCTCATATATTTAACCCTGACTGACTGACAAAAACCAGTGAGTCTAGAAGCATGAAGGCAAGTGCTCCGCGAGGAAACGCTGTTTGCAGTGAAGGGACTTTGACCCTTATACTGCCAACCCAACTATTCCTCTTTCGTTTTACAGTGTTTGCAATGCGCAAGTGATACCCCTTGTTGCAAGCGTCTATAGGCTACGATAACCGCTTACCATCAGGTGGGCAGTGTGGTTGTTTACCAACTTAGTGGTATAAGAAAAAAATATTGCCGTGTATTCGATTTCTACCCGAGACAAATCTGTGACCCATAGATATATCTTTCGAGTTGTGGTGAAGTATAGTCCCCCGTGATGCAGGGTTTGTGCCCTAGAGCGAGGATAACTTTAAAAAATGTTAAAATTGACTACATCATTATTAATATGTGTCGAAAAAAATTGGTCATACTGTCATTAAAATAGTCAAAATGACGAAATAAAATTAAACGATTCATTACCTCACATTGTTGAAACTGACCAATTTAAAAAAATAACAATTTAATTTACATAGACCTCATAAAATACTTACTAATTGCTTATTTCACAGCGCGACTTCCCACGGGCGAGCTACACCACGCACGATTAACCGTAACCAGCGATTAACGTAACCCGTGTTCAACCGATACGATCAAAATGCTCGGCTTACAAACAGCCGCTTATTATGTGTCGTTCAACAATCGAGTGATTGATAGTTACGCTTAAACTTTCACTTTAGTTTGACAAGTTGTTAAACTTTGGTGAAACATCTTCCTTTCAGTTCGTTAGTTGAATATTAATTTGAATACAGTCAGAGCTATATTCAATCATGGTTATACGTACACTACGTTATACTATAAACGATGATTACTACTTGCAACTTTTATTTTTTTATTTTATTTTATTTTTATTTATTTAAGACATACATACAGCTACCATTACAGGAGATTCCCAAACCGATAGTGTAGAAATAATTATATTAAAATTCAAAGATTAAAAAATAAACAAATAACATTACATAATAATAATACACCATACTAATACGTGAAAATTCAAATACCATTACAAATTCATTCAATTAACATTGCATAATACATTCAATTCAACAATACAATAATTACTACTTATAATCGGGGATTAGATTTTTTGCAATTTCTGGTAACAAAAAGGAACTCGACTCGTTTGTCTAATGGTTCTAAGCGCAACTGCTGTGTTATCTAGGTCTTGGGTTCGATTAAATTCTCAGTAGCACCTTGGAGTTTGGATTTATGCCCGGTTAGCAATAGGCTCGCCCTCTTAATAGAGGGCAAACTGATCACCCCTTTCAGAAAAATAGGCTTGATGGTATGTTTCGTTTATGTTATGTTAAAAAGGATTCAAAAAAAGATTGATCTATTTAGGATTTCATAAGCACTTCTTGCTCATTGATAAGCTTTATAAAATTATTATAGCGCGGTGTTCCGATCATACTTCAAGTTATATTTCAATATCATATAAAAAACCAGTAATGCAGAAAGCTAATAACTACTTCTATTAAAGCTTAACTACCTTCGATCTACTGGAGACAGAACTATAATGATAATGACAGAAGTCATGAATATTTGCCATCCAGTATACCAAGTTGCCACTGGCTATCTTTGGAGGAGGCCTTTACCTACAGAGGGGTTCTTGCAAAGAACTTAAAAAGACAACAAAATTAACACACGTTTATTCTTTTGTAAAATTTAAATCAATACTAACATAACTACAAGAGGTTAATTTACTAAAAAAAATTTTATAATATTAACAAAATCATTTAACTTTTTTTTATTATTGCAATCTGCAACTAAATATAAGGATTTTTATCTTATTTTATTTTTATTTATTATAATTATACCAAGTTCCACATAAATCTACCTTTGAATTATTTTCTGAGGACCGGTTGAACGGCCTAGCTGTGAAATTGAAAGAAACAGAGTTCCATTCACATTAAAAACCGTGGCATGCGCATCAAAGCCTGCGCTTGCGTCGGTGTCCTGCGTTCCGCCTGTCAATTAGCTAACGCATTGTTATGTAGCATGACACAGAGATGCAGGATGCAACCCGTCTCCACATAAAACTTTTCCGGTAAAAGTGTTACCAGAAAACGGAAATCCCATAAAATACATAAAAATGACATTGGTGGCAGAGGTGTTATAATAATAATAATAATAATGAATGTCATATGTCACCATCCCGCATGACGAGAACCTCGTGAAGGCTGAGAAAGAGAAACAGCTAAAATATCTCGACTTAGCTCACGAGGTGGTCGCCATGTGGGATGTGGACTCGGCCATCATTGTGCCTATAGTCGTTACGGTCAATGGACTTATCGCCAAGAGCCTCGACCAACACCTCAGGAGGCTCGAGTTGGGTGGCTGGGTTAAGGGCCTGATTCAGAAGGCAGTACTCCTTGATACGGCGCGTATTGTGAGGAGGTTCCTGTCTCTGGGGCCCTAACTACCGGTAGCTTGGACCCTGTTCCCGATATCGGTGGTCTGACTATTTTTTTATTATTTTTAAATGTTTTTGTTTTCTTTTTTTGTAAAAATATTTTAAAATATAATGTAATTATGAAATTAAATAAATACGAGAATAATAATAATGAACATTTATTTCAGATTGATTAGGTCCATATTTTGTTAGTAACAATAGACTTAAAAAACTAATGTTAGTATTGACAGCACTTACACTACGACATGAAGCCGCACACATCTTTGCAGCATGGGGGACTCCCACCTATCAGCAAAGACACTCAGTATAGTGTTGGTGCTGCCACGAGTGAGTAGGGAGGCGCACCTTTTCCTAATTATGGTGGAAAAGCCACCAACCCGCGCCTAAGCAAACATCCCTGACGCACTGAATCGCCACGGTAGCCCCAACAGTACCCTGAGTGCATTGTTATATTGGGCACGCAGGTCGCTGTTCACCAACAGTTCGCCGATATGTCCCATGTAATAGGGGGCAAGCCTATTGCCGATAACACAAATCCAAACTCCGTGCTGCTACCAAGAATTTCTCAGAAAAACTAATAACATTTTGCTCGACCTGAGAATTGGCCCCGAACTAACCTAACCAAACCCGGTAATACAGGCGTGTTGTTATCATCATCAACCCATTATACTGTCCCAATGCTGCATCGGTCTCCTCTCAGAATGATAGGGATTAGATTATAGTCCACCACGCTGGCCTGGCGGGTTGGCAGACTTCACACACCGTCGAGAAAAATCTCTAAGAAATGCAGGTTTCCTCACGATGTTTTCCTTCACCGTTTAAGCGTGTGATAATTAATTATTAATACGCACATGAATTCGAAAAGTCAGAGGTGCGTGCAATGGTCACATCACTAGGCTATCTCTGGTAGGTTATAATTCTTACTAGATCTCTGAGACGATGACGATGACTCATGATGACGCATCGTTCATAGCTATTTTCAAGTCAGTATGTGGATTAGTCAATAATTAATTAGTAATTTATGAAGTCAAAATATGATAGAAGTGAAAGTTCTAAATTTCAAACCATTATTTGCTATCCGTATTACTTTCTTAACGTTTTAGGTAATCGAAAGACTGAATAGACTAATATTTATTTTTGAGGTGGTTGAACTATTGCTGAGTTCACCGCATTTCCAAACAATGTGATAACGTGATTTTGTTCCGGTTTGTAGGGCAATATAGCCAGTTAAATTACTGGGCATAGGAGACAATAATTTAACAACTGAGGTTTATGAGACAACAATTTAACAACTGAGGTCTCAAAATGAAAACGCGCTAGTACTACTACTAGTGTTTATGGCGGCTATAAGCTGAGGTTGGCGCTTACCATCAAACTATTTATCTTTTTCTATGTATCCCTTTTTGTTCAATAAATAATACTCTATCTATCTATTTTGTGAGTGGAACCTAATCGGAAAACACAGGTTACCCTAGTTTAAGAGACAAAGTTTAATCTATTATGTAGGTACAGATTTCTGCAGCACCCAAATGTTTAATGTTTTTATCTACGATAACAAAAAGAATTGTAAACATATATCATGTACAACTGTCTGTTTTTTTTTTGGGAAACTAAACGTATATTATTATGGAATATAATAAACCGCGTATCAAAAATACTGATTGAGCGACAAAATTACTGATCGAGCACCAAATACAGATATCGGTTAGGTTAGGTTAGAACTGTGACCACACAACGCCAGAACTTACCTCGGGCAGCCATAATTACGATAGTTATTGTACGCGCGTATTTGAACTATTGATGAGCAAATTTAGTGTGCAATTCAGTATTTTTGGTGCTAATTTCGAATATTTTGATTGAAAGGGGATTTACAGTTAAAGTATTAAATACCACCCTATTATTATTATTTTAGTATATGAGAGGATAGAATATTTTTCTTTCCAAAAGTTTGTATATTCTTCTTAAAGCTTTTTTTACACATCCCATCAGAAAGGTGGGTCTGAAGGATGATCCATCATAGTCTTTTTTGAGGGCAAATTAACATGGATCGACGAACTCATACTGACTACAAACTGCTTCTTGCTTCTATTGTCCTGTGCCGGAGCCATTATTTAAGATTCAATGCACACCATCGCAGTAGAATTATCATAAGTATGTGGTAATGAGTGCCATGACACTCATTACCACATTTGCCACGATCCCACCAATTATGTAATTCTACTGCGATGGTGTGCATTAAACCTTAGCCGAACACTTCCGACCTTAATATCAGGTTCCTCTTTTCTAACGCCCAATCCACTCATGAGTAGCGAAATCCCTTCAAGCATGACCGAGTTTCTGGTTGTACGCGGAACTGGCGGTGACTTCTCAACCTTCCGTCCTTTCACTTAGATGTGTCAATGGTCTAGTGTTGGCAAGGGGGGCTTCTGGACGTAAAGCCTGTTATCACCAGGTCTGTGAAAGAGTAGTTAGGATTTTTGTTAGTAAAATCTCAGTGGTACTCTGGGCAATCGCAGGCCGAATGTGGATGAGGCGTGGATATTGGATCAACAGAAGAGAGGTCTGAGGATACCCTGCAGTGGATGAAGTCAAGCTACATAATAGCTACCAATTACATGGAAAATTTTTCATCGCTAAAATAACTTTAAAATCATGGAATGGAATGGAAATGGCATAGAAAATGCAAAAAAATACAAAAAGATAGTTAATAGGTAAGGTGGCATCGTACGACATCATAGACACCAAAAGCATAAAAACTTACTTTTCAATAGGTGTTAGAGACGGCACCATAAAGGCGTCAAATTCACTGCCACAGTCAATAACGCTCACCACGACTGGACCGAAGCAACTCGCATCAGACCTCTGCAACCCACATTCTGAGCAATACAGATATTCTGAGGATAGACCGGTTGGCAGTATTTTTTGGCGTTATCTTTCATCTTCAATAAAAGAAAGGGATAAAGCGTGAGCTGTCGTCGGAGCCCTCACAGGGCATTATGTAACCAAAAACATGCTTTTTAAAATAAAGTTGGCTTTGAATGATTGTAGAGCTTCTGGTGAATTCAAGGAAACAATGCAGCACATCTTGTCTGATTATAACGTCACGTAGCAACGAGCAACTCTTGAAAAAGGCTTTGGTAACCACTGATCTAGTACGAAAATGAGAGAGGAATATTTCTCAACACAACCTTTTTAGCCTCTCAGCTGTTGCGAACTCTATAACCAGATAAAAATGCTGATAAGACAATATAATAATATTATATATTGGTTACTACATATTGTTAGAATGCTACAATACATTTCTTATCCGTACAGCGAGGGAACGGAATCAGCTGCCTGAGTCTGTATTTCCTGACGTGTACAATTTGAGGGTATTCAAATCACGAGTGAATATGGTATCTTCTAGGTAAGCGTGCTACATCTTAGACCACATCGTCACTTACCATCAGGTGAGATTGTGGTCAAACACTAACCTCTCTTATAAAAAGAATGCTACCAATAAGTGAAAGGATCGAATATTACAAATTAATCATAGAAATTGTCACGATTTTTGCGGTTGTATGAAGTGATAATTAATATTATTAAATTTCGAAAGTGAATACTGCATTATTCATTAAACTTTGTTTATTGGTTCTGCAAATCAATTACATTTTTATATTGACTTGTATTGATTAATAATTTCATTCCATTTCTTACACACACAGTTCGCCAGTAGGTTTGTTTGAGGTCCATGTAATAAGCGGCGGACCCAAATACAACTCTGAGCTGCTACTGAGAATTTCATTGAAAACCCCAATAAAATTTTGTTTGACCTGAAAATCGATTCCAGGAACTCTAGCGTAGCAGTCGTGCTTACGAACAATAGACTTAAGATAAATGAATAAACGTTACATTGACATATTATCTGATAGATACAGCCTACTCCAACCCAGATAATCTGGGTCTGCAAAACAGATTAGCAAGTAAACGATATGCTATATGCTAAGATGGCGATTACGTCTTTAATAAAAACTTTATTGGCTAAGACCCCGTTTTGTATGTTAATGCTGATCAAGGCTTAGAAACGATAAACCAGTTACGTAAAAAAGACAATATAGCTAAAAACTTTTTGCGCATATAGCTAATCGAATTATAATCGATTAAAAGCTGCACGTCAGTCTTATCGATATCGATACCATTTTTTGTTATACTAATTTGCAACCACTAAAGAATACAGGGTTGTCAAACATTTGTGTGAACATCAGGTTTCATTATGAAACGTCTGTGGTCTGGTTCGAGTGTCTGACTGCTGAACACGAGACCGGGTTCGATTCCCACAATACATTAAAATTTATGTTCTGAGATTTACATGAGATTTACATTTTGTGCTTTATGTATTACTAGTGACACGGCCTGGCTTCGCACAGGTGCAATATACATATAAAACTTTCTCTCTATCTACTAAAAAAACCGCATCAAAATCCATTGCGTAGTTTTAAAGATCTAAGCATACATAGGGACAGACAGACAGTGTTATACTATATAGTGATAAGTATGTATTTACAAATAAATAAGTAAATAAGTTTTATACCCTTTGTCTAGTATGGGTAGGTGGTATATTTTATCAAACCCGTGACCCGGACAGAAGCTGATGATAGCTCTGCCAGTGCGTATATTGTTGTTATTTTTTTTAATCGATGGAGGTTGAAATGTTTACTATCTCTGCATAGTAAGGAATGGAAATGTCTCTCGAGAAGTTTTTGCTATTTTAGAAAGTAGATAGAACTGTCGAGACACGATGCATCGTAATAGGAGGTAGGTAAAGGCACAAAGTACAACATGGACAGAAGTCTTGGTTCCAACAATATACGATTTTATTTTTATTGTGATAAGGTGACGAACAATGGTACAGGCCGCCTGATAGTGAGTGGCAACCGCAGCCTATACACGGCAGCAACACCAGTGATATCACTCGCGCGTTTTCATCTTGAGACCTCAGTTGTTAAGCGGCCTATAGACACCAGCAACACCAGTGATATCACTCGCGCGTTTTCATCTTGAGACCTCAGTTGTTAAGCGGCCTATAGACACCAGCAACACCAGTGATATCACTCGCTCATTTTCATCTTGAGACCTCAGTTGTTAAGCGGCCTATAGACACCAGCAACACAAGTGATATCACTCGCGTGTTTTCATCTTGAGACCTCAGTTGTTAAGCGGCCTATAGACACCAGCAACACCAGTGATATCACTCGCGCGTTTTCATCTTGAGACCTCAGTTGTTAAGTGGCCTATAGACACCAGCAACACCAGTGATATCACTCGCGCGTTTTCATCTTGAGACCTCAGTTGTTAAGCGGCCTATAGACACCAGCAACACCAGTGATATCACTCGCGCGTTTTCATCTTGAGACCTCAGTTGATAAGCGGCCTATAGACACCAGCAACACCAGTGATATCACTCGCGCGTTTTCATCTTGAGACCTCAGTTGTTAAGCGGCCTATAGACACCAGCAACACCAGTGATATCACTCGCGCGTTTTCATCTTGAGACCTCAGTTGTTAAGCGGCCTATAGACACCAGCAACATTAGTGATATCACTTACGCGTTGAGACCTCAGTTGTTATGTCACATATGCCCAGTAATTTCACTGGCTACATTGTCCTTCAAATTGGAATACAATCAATAATGTTAGCACATTATTGATTTGAATATATATTATTGATTCGCTAGCGAATTCCCTAGTCGAACTCTACAGCATGAGCAAAGCCAACCACCATGAATAACAAATTGATTGGATGGAATCAATTTCAAACAATGCAAACTTTGAACGCGATCAAAAGATTGAAAACAGCGCATCCCATAAAATCCGGTAAACCACTTCTTCCCTTATTATTACAGGAGCATAAGGTCGAGAACTGATCAACAGCTACCGTTCTTCACTATCCATACATCCATCGATTTTCCATGTATAGATGGAACGGCTCTTAGTATTGAGTATTTGTTCTGAAGTCTTCCAAGTTTTATACACGTACGATCTTGTGGAAGTTAAAGCTGCTGACAGATCGCAATTACTCTTCTTTAGTGCGATTTTTAGTCAGAGCTAGTCATGACAGACGAATCATGACATTTCATGATTTCTATACTAAAGTGTTGCTTGCATAGATTACTAATAAATTCGATGACGTCATACTAGTGTACCTTCTAAGCTTCTCTTTACCTTAGAGGTGAGCGGCGCTTCCTCGATACTCACTCGATCATCGGCCAATCGCTAAAATTATTCGCAACGGGACGGATTTAGAAACACAAATGCATTGTCCGAGGCTACTGTGTTTCTTAATAGAGTTAATTTGTTTTACAATCTGTATATGTATGTTCGTTTATTTTTAGATAAGACAGATGAATGTTAGAATGTAATTTGCTATGCTATGCACATTTGGTGCAATGCGCAACTGCGATGTATTAACCACTAAAGCATATACAAACCTAATTTCGAAATTAAAAATTCAAATTTTAATCAATATTTCGGTGTTCCTCGTTTTTAAATGACAAGCTTTTAGTTTTAATAATATTAACCACCAAAGCTTAAACAAATCTAATTTCGAAATTCAAAATTCTATTTTAAATCGATATTTCGGTGTTCCTCGTTTAAATTTCAAGCTTTTACTTTTACCCGTGGCTTCACTCATTCGTTTAATTAAAAACTAACAGTTATGATCTCTTGAGAGCATGTTACCAAGAAGGTGTTTAGCATGATTGTAGATGGATGGATGGAAGAAGGAGACCAAATAACAGATGGATGGACTGTGTGAGAGATAATAATGCTACAAAGAAGTGAATGATGAGATAACGGCTAAAAGAGATGTAAAAAATACATACTAAAATGATGAAAGATGTAAAAAATACATAAAAAAAAAAAAATACATCCGACCCCAAGTAATTTGGATAAGGGTAAGAGGATGTTGAATGATGATATCTTCTTTCTATGGGTCTGTATACAATAGAGAGGTCGAACTCTATCTCAGGGTCTATTCAACTAATTCAGATAATGTGTAAAGAGGCCCGCACATCAAGCTACCACAATCTGTCAAATATTTTTGATTAATTTTCAACTGTGCAAAATAATAAAGTTCATATTCAATTGGGAAAATTTGACCGTTTTGGATAGCTTGACCACCTGGCGTCTGTACCCGTTTACCCATACATGACTGTGTATGATTTAATTCGGAGAATATGTATTTCAACAGTGAACACAATTAGGATCTATTCAGTAGTTCTTATGTCAACCTTTAAAAAACAGACAAACATAATTCCAAAAATCACATTTTAGGGCTCCAGGAAGTCTACACATAATAATAAACTCTTCCTTCTTAACCACTTGATTTTTTAAATATTTTCAATGTACCAACACAAATCCTTTACAATTTTAGGATAGCATAGAGGTAACTCTTTATGATTAGTGAAATAAAATTCTTCCGATTTCAAAAACTGTTTTGAGCATAAGTAGAAGTTCAAAGGCAAATCGAACATAAATATTGAGTTGAACACCCACACATTCAACGAATACATTCACACCGATTAGGTACGCTCACCAAACCGACATGATTTACCCGTTCCAAAATAGCATTATAACCATCAGGTACTTTTAACACCTGAACTGCTACAAAATCACAGTGATATTACGTTTTATCGCGCGTTCCGACGATTCGTAGTAGGTTTGTTACAAAATATTTAATTTGCGTCTGCCGGGCGTGGGACCGCTAGCTCACATACACGAGAACGAACCAACCGTGAACTTACGCAAGATATATGTATATTTTGTTTCCACGGTGTCATGAGGTGCCGATGTTTTATTGAAAGTCACTGGTATTTAGAGAAATGTTCAGATAGAAATAGCATTCACTCACACTTTTTCTCTGTCTCAAATGCCTAGTTTTCTCAAATATATACGGTTTAGTTAGTAGAAATATTATTTACATTGAGAACTTTTCGGAGTATTCGAGAATAGTTCTTTATCACTGAATAATTAAGTTCGCCTTGGTAACCATTTTTGTAGATAAAAGTTTATACTTATTCAATTTAAATATTCATTTCAAATAAGCTTATACAAGCGTTCATGAGACTCTACTCAAAAATATTTCTAGGTTTTATTTTTTATTTTTAGTTTTTACTTGTTTTAATATTATTAAGATAAGAATATGATTATTTTTATGCTGTGTGTGAGAAGTAAATATTTTTTCTATCCTCTTTTTAATTAAATAAATAAATAACACGAAAAAGATAAGCCACGTCTTTGCAAGAAAAATGCATTAATATCTTCGGAAATAACTGTTAATTTCACACCTAATATTTTAATCGGTAAATATTCTAAAAGGTGATAAAATCCACGTTGACAAAAGTAAAAAAAGGTGAGAGAATATAATTACTATTTGACTGAAAGAAATTTATGGTGTCGGAAACAAAGAACAATGAATAATACATACGATAAAAAATCAAGATAAGAATGACAAATGCTACTTCTCGATTAAATTAATATAACGAAGAAAGCAGTGCTTTCTATTTAGTTTTAAAACTAGCAGTGTTATTCATTATTTGGTAGCAGTTACTGCTATTGAAATTAAACTATGCACAGCATTACGGTGTGTGGTGCGTATCACTACAAGGAATTTACTGAATAGCATTGTGGGAGTAATTCCACTTAAATTGGAGCTGTCCGACTGGAGAAGTACCTTCGCCTTGCAGAGAATCGAAGTGAAATAACACTACTGCAGCAGCTGCTTTAAGTGTCGGGTGGGCCATATGTTTGTTTGCCAACTTAGTGGTATAAAAAAATATTATGTTATATCAAAAATGACCATTTTTAGGCCACCATAATTCCCTTTATGTTTGTTGACAGCGTAAAGAGTACCCATTGACGATTCACTCACACCGGATGCTTATTGGTCATCGTTGGTCGGCGACAACTCGAGAATACTTGAAATAAAAAATCTCACGCGTCGAAGAAAGCTGTGTATTTAATTATTTTGTTGACCTTACACAGTTGACATTTTATGTCAAATGACTTTTTTTAATACTTACATATTACGTTTTATATTACGCACATTTTTCTGGAAATTTGAGATTTCTGATACTTACGCGAGACATTGGGCATGTATTTATTTAAGAGGTTTGAAACACTTAGGTAAATAGGTAGGTAAGTACCTACTCTCAAAATTTCAACTATCCAAGGATGATAATTGATGATGGAGTAATATAATAAATAATAATAATATTTTTGGGACATTTCACACAACACCTAAACCAAACTAAGCAGAGCTTGTAGTATGGGCACTAGACAATGGATATAATACTTATATACTTTTTTTTGTAACTCTTGTGTACTTATAATTCATAAGAAAAACCCAGACAAACACTACCAGACAAAAAAATATTTTATTTGTCAACAATTAAACAGTAGTTTCACACAAAACTATTTGCTTTATCCAATTTTACGCGTCCCTCGCGTGATAAACGAACATGGCAATTGAAAATTAGGCGCATGTAATTGTCATGACATGCTTGGCAATATTATTTTTAGTATTGAACCGGCCATAATCAAATTTTCAGCTGACAAGAACGCGACGGTGTGGTGTTGCAAACGTAAAAATAGCTAGGTCGTTCGTGTATTAAAATATCGTATGGGGCGGCAGGCTGGTCAGGCTGCAGAGTTCGTCTGGATGGTACAATCATCAACGAAAGTCACTAAACACGATTCAATTTTTAAAACGTTTTAATTTTTTTTAATATCTTGCAGTAACTGAATTGAGATGGTAGCACGACTTCTGTATATAAATAAGTACAGAGGCGAACGCATCAAGCTACCCTAATCTGTGAAATTTCTTTGATAAATTTTCAACTTTAATAAAAGGCTATAAAGTTTATATTCAACTGGGAAAATTTGACAGTTTTTGATAGCTTGACATGCTGGTGTCTGTACAAGCTTTACCTTATCTAGAATTTAATAAAAAGCTTTTGTGTAGTGATGTTTTTCAAAATTTGGTTGTGTTCAGCGACTTTCGTTGGTAACCGTACCACCGCATTGCCTGCCACACTGCATTCTGCCACTGAGCTATAATGTGCTAACATCGTTGTATTCCGGTTTGAAGGGCAATGTAACCACTGAAATGACTGGGCACATGAGACTTAACAATTGAGAACTCAAGATGTTACCGCGCGAGTTTTACTACAGAGGGTCTACTGTCTCCCTATCTCCGTCAACGAAGTTACGAGCCGTTCGAAAGTTCTCCGAAACTTCGGAGTCCGATAGAACAAGTGTCAAATTCAATTTTTCTAACGGGTAAAAACACACCGGAGTAGGGACAACTGTCAAATTGTGTTGTCATTCATTCTTAAGTTCGGGCCCCGAACGAATCATCCGTCCGTAGGTGATACGGAGTAGGAAACGCCCGTAACGAAATTCGAAACTACGGACTTCGTGCTTAGGGAGTAGACCCCCAACGGACAAACAACGAAATTCGAGTTTCGGAGGCCTGATGGCAGTCGCTTCGTATAAAATATTGATATTCAGCCGCATCTGGTTAGACTGGAAACCAATCCCAACATAGTTGGGAATAAGCTCGGAAACTCTTGTATCTATTTGAATGCCTCATTGGGCAGCGGAGTTTGAATTAAGTTACTAGCTATAGGCTCACGTATTACCTACATGGTACCTTAGAACATAGGCCTCGGACTTTGGTTGTACATCAGTCCAGCTCTGCCTAGGCCTTCAGCGTAAAAAGGCACGATGATGGTATGATTTGTTGTATAATAGAAACATTAGTCAACTTCCAAATAACTAAATTGATGTTCCTGGCATTAATCACGCTGCCATTGCCGCTTATTATCAGCTTACAAAAAAAAAACAATTGAATTTTTCGCATACAAAGATGGAATCGCGAAAATATTCCTGTCTGACTTAGTAGTTTATAAATTTTGACTAACCGGACCTAACGTAAAGCACAAACAGGGTTGAGATGGAGCTCACATACGTCACGCGATGCAACTGAACATCAGGACTGTGATCAGACCTCCGTAACAGAATTTTTGGGCAATACAGTTATCTTCAGGATTCCTGTTGTGAGATCTTTTGAGCTTCTAACCATTGTCATATAATGTTTTATGACAATCTGGACCAAAGGTTTAATAATTTGCTCTCTTAGGAGGAGGTCATCCATCCATAGAATGACCGTGCAAGCTTAACCTTGCATTGCAGATCATTGATCAGCGTTAACCGTAAATGTATAATAAGTTGAATTATGATAGAAACACTTTCTTTTTAATGATCGTGACAATGCAATTTGAGGTGAAACTTTAATCGATTGTAGAAACGTCAGGAATTAAGCTTTGACAACTTACAAAATGATGTTATGATTTTTTTATGTAATTGTTATAACATTATAATGAAGAATATTTTTATTCTTATTCTCTAGCATTTAGAGACGGTTCTTTATCATACAAAATGGGTAAAAAGGCTTCTAGACAAAAAAAAATGAAAATATTTTTTTAAAACATATAATTATAATTAATAACTTTTTAACAAAAAAGGGTACTTACCGAAAAAAACATACAGTCAAATTGAGAACCTCCTCCGGTTTTTTTCGTCGGATGAAAATGTATATTTCCTATAAAACACACATAATCGAAACATGACAGCAATCGTCTTATTTTAATTGCTAAACTTACTCAAATCCATTCAAAATCGGCCATCCAATCCCATGAGACGAACAAGCATACAAATACGCAATTTCGTATTAGAAGGCAATTATAATAGGCTTTAGTATTGCATTGCTTGGCGCAATCAAATAGCAGCCCAACAGTTGCGCAACGTTCTGTGTATGACCATTTTTGGGTTGTTCATTTCCCTATGTTTAGTTAAACCGTGTTTTTCTGCAGTTTGGCTGTCGAAAGTGTGCCAGTGTTCAAATTATTTGCAGAAACTCTACGGCTCACCACCATGCAGTTTGGTTTAAAAAACATGCAGTGATGTATTGAAATTCGGGTTACTATCGGTGCTTTGTCGTTGAATGGGTTAAATTATCTATTACATTTGACATAATATAACATGCCATCACGCCTGTATTCCCCGAAGGTTTAAGACGAGGTGTACCAATATACACCCACAGTTCGCCGCTATTTTAGATTCCATGTATAAGGGGACGAGCCTATTACTGCTACCCAATACAAGTCCAAAATCCAAGCGGTTACTGAGGATTTCATAGAAAAACCCAATAACACTTGCTGGACCTGAGAATCGAATCCAGGACATCTACCGTGGTAGTCGCGCTTAGGATTTTAGTACGTATTTGTTTATGAAAAAAAAAACATATCTTACAAAATAATATCTCTATGAGCACTTGTACAACATAAATATATAAGTAATTAAATTGAAGTGGAGGTGTCCGTAAACGACTCATATTACAAAACATCTCTTAACTCGAGAAACAAAGACAATTTATTATTTTTATGACAAAACAGTAGTGAATTAATTACTTATTCGACTGAATTCAATTCCCAGGGGTTGGGTTTTTCTGCAAATTTCTTAGTAGTCGTAGTTATGGTTTAAAACCGATTAATGGCAATAGGCTGCCCCCTAATACATGGGACCAATGAACTGTACATAACTTCGGAGGATAGAGGGGTGATGGTATGTCATGAATTAATTACAAGTCCCACATATCACAATGCGCACAGACACAAATTAGGACATTTAAAGTCGTTTATGCGATACGTCATCGCACCGTAATCTTAAACAGGCGTAATGCTAGATATATTACCATTTTCCTGTCTGTAACAATACAGAATTGTACTCATGAATTACCATTTTCCTGCCAGTATTGTAGTATTGCAATATATGCAGAATTGTAGTACCTAATTAATTACCTTT
This sequence comes from Acronicta alni, assembly GCA_964056405.1. Lineage (NCBI taxonomy): Eukaryota > Metazoa > Arthropoda > Insecta > Lepidoptera > Noctuidae > Acronicta > Acronicta alni. Next base: position 3,884,439 of record OZ043927.1, on the reverse strand, counting down.
TTTGCCAGTAACAATGTATGTAAAATTTTGTCATGAATTACCATCCTCACCTCTAACAATGCTCAATGCAAGTCATGAAATACCATTTTTGTGCCTGTTACAATGCACAGTTTAAGTCATGACTTACCATTTTCCTGTCTGTTGCAATTCACAATTCGAGTCGTTAATGACCATCCTCGCCTCTCACGATGCGCAATAATTCTAGTCAATCATTACCTACTTACCATTTTTCCCACTAATATCAGCAAATTTTCATTTTCCCGGTCTGTTTTCACAGACTTTCTCTTCAAATACTCCAAAAGGCACTTGATACCTTTTAATCTACTGTAGTTGAAAAGTTTTATTAGTTTAGTTCTTGGCCTCGCCATAAATTTCTCTTGAGAATTGGCTCGATGTTATTTCAAAGTTTACCAAAGTTATTACGCAAAATGTAATAACAAAACTAGGCTTGTTTGATTTTGCGTACTAACAAATTGGGGTTTTTAGAGTGAATCTTTTTTTTGTAGCACAAAGAAACTGGATAATAGGTACCTAAGTAGGTTTCACGAAATATTTTTTGGTAATGAAATTTAAGGGGAAATGTTGAACAGGCCGTTTTGAATAATATTTGTTATGTTAAAATAATTCCATCTCTACTTATTTATAAAAGAAGAAATATATAATCTACTGAATGACATTTGAACGCACAGTAGCCCGATTCACGTAATTAAAACCGTAGCGATGTCGCAGCGACTTAATCGTTGAAACAGTTTTCCTATTCACATCCGTCAAACGGAGCGATTTAGAAGTCGTCCTATTGAAAAATAACTGTACTAGTACTGAACTGTATCACACAGTTCAACGATTTGAAAACGATTCGATCACGGATGTGAATAGGAATACTCTTTCAACGATTAAGACGCTTTGGTTTTTAATTATGTGAATCGGGCTACAGTTGGGGAATTAAAACTGGCGGAAAAAAATACAATATTGCCTTTTTAACTATTAATTTTTATCATCAAAATCAAAACTCATCAATTAATCAATTGGCCGATCAGAGGCTCAGGTACTAGGTAATAGTTACATATCAAACTATACATTTCCAATACACGTTGACTTCGCATTACATATTTTTTTTATTTAATTTCTTCTCGGTTTCTAAGTCGTAAGGTTAAGAATTACGCTCTTTTTATTTATTATTATAAATAATACTTATGATATTAAACAATCAATTTGCAATTAAATCTAAACAACTATAGGTGTAACAACAACGGACAAGTGCCACAAGAACGCACAGGTACTAGTGCTCAGTGAAGTGTTTTACTAACATAGGCTTAAGTTTCTGTATATACTAACACATTTTGTAATATTATAATATAATTATATGTTAGTCTGTAAGGTATGTATCTATGGGCCAAAGTAGCCTGATAATAAAGAGTTATTATTATTATTATTGCCTTTATTTATATTTATACATATTTTTTTTATTTTTAAATATTTCATCGTAACATAATTATAAAAAAAAAACATTTAAAAATATAAAAAATAGAAACCCACCGGCATCGGGAGCAGGGTCCAAGCTACCGGTGGTCAGGGCCCCAGAGAAAGAAACCTCCTAACGATACGGGCCGTGTCCAAGAGTACTGCTTTCTGTATCAAGCCTTTGATCCAGCCATCCAACGAGAGCCTCCTTAGATGTTGGTCGAGGCTCTTGGCTATAAGGCCATTGGCTGACACAACGATTGGTACAATGATTGCTGAATTCACCTCCCACATGTCGACAACCTCGTGTGCCAAGTCGAGATACTTTATTTCTTTCTCTTTCTCGGCTTTCACGAGGTTCTCGTCATGCGGTACAGTGATGTCAACAATCATTGCACGACGCTCTAATCGATCTATCACTACAATATCAGGCTTATTGGCAACAATAGTCCTGTCTGTAATGATAGACCGATCCCAGTACAATGTAACATGACCATTTTCGAGAACTGGGTCGGGCACATACTTGTAGTACGGTACTTCCGATTCCACAAGATTGTATTTCAAAGCGAGCTGCTGATGGATAATCCTGGCCACGAGGTTATGCCTGTGCAAGTATTCGCCGTTAGCCAGACGCGAGCAACCAGAGATAATATGTCGGATAGATTCTCCCGGACGGCGGCATGCCCGACATATGTCAACCGTACCATCTTTCACGATATATTTCCGATAGTTGTTCGTCATCATAACTTCGTCCATAATTGCACATACAAAACCTTCGGTTTCTCCAAAGAGATTTCCGAAACGTAGCCAAGATACGGACGCTAGAAAATCTACACTAGGCTCATAGAGAGCCCGGTAAAAGCGTCCGTGTAGCTCTTTGCCTTGCCATACCTCCTTGCGATCGTTCGTACTAAGTACTACAGGCTTGCGCCAGTTCTCTTTAGCCAAGGAGAGTGGGGTAAGTCCCTTGTCCACTACGACCACATCTCGATGCATCACACCATCAAACTTCCGAAAATACTCCCTGAGACTGCATACCTCGCGATTGTGAAGGGTCTTGGCATTTAAAAAGCCTCGACCCCCACACTTTCGCGGGATATACAGCCTCATTACCGAGGAGCGTGGGTGATGCATTCGGTATGTGGTCAGTAGTGTACGAACCTTCCTATCAAGGGTATCAAGTGAGTTATTATTATTATTATTATAGGTACCCATCAGAATTTTTCATCAAAGCTGAAAAATATCAAGATGACTGAATATTGGTTTTACAGTAACCATTGGACCTTGATTTAATATTTCAACATCCTTGTTTAAGTTAAGAACAAGGCAATTCAAACCCACATCAAAGGCCCAATTCTCAACCTCATTTTCCTTACCAAGTTCCGATTACTTGTGACGTAACATTCGATTTAAAATGCTGGCAACACACAAGCTAATTTGATCTCCGTAGGCCTATCGCGCTTTGTACGCACTTAGAATGAACTATCACGTATGACGCGTGCGTTTACGCATAGAAATCTGATAGAAATAGAAGATTAACTCATACTAGATTTGTACTTACTTTTGAAATTTCACTGTTGCATCGCGTAATATAACGTAATAAGTTTTTATTAGCTGGCAACACCGATGGGAACGATTGTGAACATGCAAATGGATGCAAATACAATGAATTTTATTGTTTATGCGACAGGAATATATCGTTAACTACTTCATGTTTCGAGATTGTTTCACATCGTATTCAGAGATTTATGTATTTACGTGATTGACTTAGGTTGCGCTAAAATGCCTATTTTATTACCGTCTTGATAGTTCTGTGTTATGAGTAAGGGTTACGCAGACCAAGCCAATGATTCAGGGTGCCCAAATCAGTAGAAATTTGCATCACATTATGTATTTATTTCTACATATTGTATAATGTCACCGACATATCCAGTGCAGATGCATATATAGAATTATTACCTATTTATGTAATGAAATGAAATGATAATTCATTTTCTGTAAATAGATCTTTTAAAGACAATCAATGTTTTGATTTTTTTATGCTAGAAGGCGCCGGCATTTCCTAACTGACGACTTCTGAGAAGAAACACCGAAACAAACTCAGAGAATCATGGTCTCTTTTAAAGTATAATAATATTAAATATGTGAGTTTCACAATGTAGGACAATGTCTGAAATGGCCTTTTGAAGAGCCACAGCGGCTGTGGGTAGGCTAATTCCAGCCGACGGCACGCATGCATCAGTCATTGTGTAGCTCAACCATATTAGAGGGAGCCCAACAACCATGCATGTAGCATATATTATTGAAGTTTTGATTGAACAGTACACATCACCAGTGATGGATCCATGATTTCGGTTTGGGAGAGGACTAACTGAACTGGATTATTATTAAGAAAGTAAGATAATATCATTTTTAACTTGACATTACTCAGGGGTTGACTCAGATCTCCTGAAAAAGCAGTGATAGCCTAGTGATTTGACCATTGGACTTGCCACATCAAAGGCCTCGAGTTTGAATCTAAGGCATACACCTGGGACCTGAAATCCAACCCACGCGCCATGGTACCCCAAAATCACGTTACCGAGATATTTGGAGGTAAAGATTGATAATGATTGTCGTTGTACTCATGTGTCGGTCTTTACCTCCGATTTCGAAAAAAAGCAAAATGGCGGGTGGGTCGATATGCCAGATCGGTTCTATCCCTTTTGTTACTCGTAAGTTGGTGGTTATGACATTAATGGTATGTCTAGTATAAATGGCCAGTATTGCGCGTGACCACCTTTAATAAGTTTCTCATAAATAAACATGGCTGAGAAGTCTCATTTAAACTCTCTTTTATACATCGTACATTTGAATACCCAATTTTCCATAATTTCGAAATAGTTTGTAAAATTAGAATTGGAATTTTACTTGAGTCAGTCAGTGAAAAAATAACGAAACTGGTTATTATTATGATCAACTTGGATGTTAAGTATTCTTCAGAGCTATTAGCGTGGAAACAGAATAACTAATAAGTGGATGTTAGAATCTAATCTAGATATTTATGACTCCGATATTATATTATTTAGACTAAATTTATAATAATTTTAAAAAATAATTATTCAAAAATGTGATAGTAACTCTGAATGTAACACTTTAACGCCTAAATCACTGAACTGATTTAAATGTAATTTTATACAGAGATAGATTAGAAATTGGCGAAGGAAGTTTTGTCCCTCTGTCTCAAAAAAAAAGCCCTTTTGGGGTGGGTGAAACCGCGGGCTAGTGCTACAGCTAGTGCTACAGCTAGTGCTACAGCTAGTGCTACAGCTAGTGCTACAGCTAGTGCTACAGCTAGTGCTACAGCTAGTGCTACAGCTAGTGCTACAGCTAGTGCTACAGCTAATGCTACAGCTAGTGCTGCATCTAGTGCTGCATCTAGTGCTACAGCTAGTGTTCTTAAAGCATCATCATCATCATCATCAACCCATATACTGTCCCACTGTTGGGCACGGGTCTCCCTTTATATTGAGAAGCATAAGGCCACGTCCACAAGTCCACCACGCTGGCCTAGTGCGGGTTGGCAGACTTCACAAACCGTCGAGAAAAATCTCTAAGGTATGCAGGTTTCCTCACGATCTTTTTCCTCCAGTGTTTGTTGTTTTTCCTTGAGTGATAATTGATTATTAATATGCACATGAATTCGAAAAGTCAGAGGTGCGTGCCTTGGGTTCGAACTCGAGACTTTCGACTTGGCAGTCCAATGGTCATACCACTGGGCTATCACTGCTTCTTAAGGCATACAACAATCTTTTCTGGTGCCATTTAACGATGCACTACCGTGCACCCAATTTTTTCATTTACACAATCGTAAATGTAAAACATTGCACGATATTATATCATACAATAAAGATGTAACAAAAAAGAATTACAAAATTGTTCACTTTCCAATGAAACAACATATTAGTGACACCCTAATTCCCACATTGAGTCTTCAATATTCGAGCCGGCGATTAATTTCGGTCGAAGAATTTGGTCGATTGTCATAATTGTGCGTATTTCCATATTAGATTCTACGCGGATGTGTTGCTTATAGAATACTAGCTATTGCCCGCGATTTCATTTGTATGCCAAAATAATTTGTGAGACAAAAGGTAGTCTATATCTTCCTCAAAGTTCCAATCTATCTCTGTGCCAATTTTCATCAAAATCGATTTAGCAGTTTAAGCGTATCAGACAGAGTTACTTTCGAATTGATAATATTATTAGGGATTAGTAGGTTCAGTAGATCAGTTCTTTTCTTTTTTGTTAAAAATATAAATTCTATTTGTAAAGTAATTTTTTTACTTTTCATAAAACTGTTCCGAATTCCAGAATTTTGCTTCTTGTCGTGGTATACAATAAAGTTTATTCTATTGTATTCTAAAACTACGTCAATAGTCAATAGATCGTAAGTTCGACTGCTACTCTAAAGGACCTGGGTTGGACTCCCAGGTCGATCAGTGTTAAGTGTTGGGTTTTTCTGTTAAATTCTCAGTAGCTACTCGGAATTGGATTTGTGCCCGGTTAATGACAATAGGCTCGCCCCCTCTTACTTGAGACCTATGGGTGTATATACATGTGTAGTTCTTCTGCCTAACCCTTCTAGGGATACATATGTGAAGGTATGTTTATATTAGAAAAAATAGGTAATTAGGTATGCTGTTAGAGGGAATGGAGATTTCAAGCAAAGGACGTTCTCACATTTTTGCAATTCCTAAAACTTCTCAGATTACACTCATACATATTTAAGCGCGTTAAAATTAATTCATTTCATGTATGGTTCGTGGGATGACACAAGTTGGTAATACTGAACCAATTACTACGTATAAGGTACGGCTGCCTTATAATATTCGTTGTTGCACGTATTTTACCTTATAAATCGACATCCGATTCTGTTATATAAATATAAATCATGTGAGTCACACTTTGTTGCCCCATTAATAAACTGGTCTAGTGATCACAATGGTTTCTGCTGAGTGTGAGGTCCTCGGATCAATTCCCAAGTCGAATAGGGTTATTTGTTAATTTCTTTAATAATTATAAATGTTGCCGATAAGATTTTCTCCTGTAACGTAGGTGCGTTTACAAACACAAACTTTAGAAGGGAAATACCACCAGTAAGTTATACAAATACATGTTCCGTGCTGGGATCGAAACCACAATCCGTGGCACAGAAGCCGATCACTCGATCACTCAGCCGCTGCGCCAAATGTGTCGTCAGTGTCCTTATTAGGGTTTTCTATAAAAATTTTCAATAACAGCTCGAGATTTAGATTTGTGTCCGAATAATGAGAAATTTAAGAAAGATAGGGTAGAGATAGTGGGAATTCCACTCAAATTGGAGCTGGACTGAGAAGCATGCAACACCAGGCTATCACTTGCGCATTGCCAACCCTGTAACATGAAAGAGGAATAGATGGGTTGACAGTATAAGGGTCTAAGGGCACTGCTAACACAACGTTTCCTCACGGAGCACTGGCAATCTTGCTCGCCGTTAGGAACAACACAGCTCAAGGCAGTGTTATTTCACTTCGATTTTCTGCAAGGTGAAGGTACTTCCCGAGTCGGGCAGCTAACTTGGCTAGTCCTAAGTTTAGTACTTACAAAATCACTCGTACAGAGGTGATTTTACCTATGGTACAGGCTGTTGCACACGGGCGCAGCGTTCCTAGGGGGCGCTAAGCGAGAATTCTAAATAGTCAACAAATTTCTTCAATTGATTTTCAATTGAACCTCCAAACAATAGAGTTTATTATCCATTGGGGAATCTTGATAGTTTGTGCTAATGTGCTGTTTTTATTAACCGACTTCAAAAAAAATATTAACCGACTTCAAAAAAAAATTAGTTTCCCAGACCAGTTTGACCTGTATGTATGTTTGTCCGCGATTATCTCGCGTTTGGCCGAACCGATTTTTATGCGGTTTCCGAAAAGTGTTTGTTATATTCTGGAGAAGGTTTTGGTATAGAATAAATTGATGCTCCGTGATGTCATCCGTGTATAAGCTATATATTATTAGTTCTACTCGACCGATTTTTTTACACACAATGCTTGAAGTCGGTTTTCTTTCCTAAAAAGTTATTTGTACATATCTTTTTGTATATTTTGTCAATTTTTATGCTAAGATTTTTAAGTTATTTAGCGAAAAATAAATTTTACCGCGGGCAGGCAGGGACACAATGCTTGAAGTCGGATTTCTTTTCCTAAAAAGTAAATTGTACATACCCATTCCATTTTGTCCGCGCGCTTACTAGAGGGTGCGAGGATAATAATTGCACACGTCACTACATGGGCTAGCTATGCGTCTGCACGTCTCGTAACACTCATCACTAGGTGAATGTTAGCTAACTAGACAGGTGGGAATGAACTAAACGACATGTATCTCATTCATTGCACATAACTAGTATTTGCATGATCTCCTACATGTTAGGTAATACGTACGTAACATTTGAACGACCAGCATTCCGATTGTTCTTATCATAATCATCTCAAACTGTCAGAGAAATGGATAGTCCGTTTTAAGAGGAGGAAATGACGTTAGATTGATGTAATTGGTCCAACGACTGGTAAGGAGTGACATAATAGAGCCTCACTGGTCTAGTAAGCGGGGCTTTTGATCGTAAATTCCTAGATATTATTTGAAGCTTGAACAATAAAATAACACAACACAACATACCTTTTTTTTCCTGTGAAAATCCTCATGGGAGTCCTTCGTCTCTCCTAGAAGGAAAGGGTCTCTTACCGACTAAAAACACACGGCCAACTCTAGCTGAAAAGGGGCCTATTTGGCGCAGCCATGGGACACACAGTTTTTATTCTTATTTTATTTGTTATTTCATCATGTTTTTGAATATTATTGCGTGCATTGTCCAAGACTGTGGCAATAAATATTTTTATTTCGATCAGCTTTCTTTCTTTCTAGCACCCTACCATACGTTTGTATTATATTTTGCTCGACTCCTATTGGTCTTAGCGTGATGTTATATAGCCCATAACCTTCCTCGATAAATGGACTATCCAACACAAAACTATTTTTTCAATTCGAACCAGTGGTTCCTGAGATTAGCGTGTTCAACAAAACAAAAAAAAATCTTCAGTTTATTTTATTAGTACCTACGGATAAATAAACACTGCTCGACCCGGCAATCGAACCTAGCAGTCGCGACGATCGACGTACGTCCACTAGGCTAATGAGGTAGTTAGTTCTATTATACCAATAAAATATCTCAATTGAGTTCAATGCAACAGCATTATTAAGGTTAAATGTCGAGTTCAAAGAGCGCAGTTATTTTACAACATTTTGGTCAAAGAAGTCATTACGTACATATTTATGGAATATTGCGTACATTCCAAAATCCTTCGCATTTCAACTTTCACGAATTTCATTGAGTTTAGTAAAAAAAAAATTTACCCAATTAAAAGTTTGTAAATAAAGTACCTACCTATCAATGAAATCAAAACTTGTATAAGATTAATTATGTTCATTAATTTTTGATTCGGTTTGTATAAATCGACATTTATCACAATGTACAGAGGGCAGCACATCAAGCTACCCCAATCTGTAAAATCACTTTAATAGATTTATTTATTTTACTATCCATTATTAGGCGAACCGTTCTAGAATTTTTAATGTGTCCCGACTGTTAAAGTCGCTATGTTTCTGAAGTCTTGTTTTTTGTTCAGTCGGGTTTTTTTTTATTTTATTTTTTATCACTGAACTTTATTAATACTTCTTGACGACGTCTGTGGTCTAGTGGTTTTCGTGTCGGACAGCTGATCACGTGGTCGTGGTTTCGATTCCCACAGGACACAAATATATGAACATAAATGTTTGTGTTTGTCTGGGTGTTTCTTATGTATGTATTTACAAAAAAGTATATAAGTATTATATCCACTGTCTAGTACCCATAGTATACAAGCTCTCCTTAGTTTGGGACTAGATGGTGCTGTATGTGCTAATATTGTCCAAAAAAAATATATTTAATTTACTTTCCATGTTTACATCGGTAAGGACGCAATATTCGGTTGGTATGGATTTGATGGAATGTTACATTAAATTAAGTTAGCGAAAGTCCTAAGATGGAGAAGTTAGGATGATGTAAATTGATTGAGTGTGCCTTTCTTTTATCCTAATGTACAATACTTGTAAAAGTTCGACAACTTATACATCTTAAAACGTGTAGACATTGATTGATTGACTTATGAAGTTTCCGGGTCTAGAAACTTGTTTACACACCTGTTGTTCTTCCTTGACTGCCTAGCCTAGTAGTCGTAAGCGCGACTGTCACTCTTGAGGTCAAGCATAGTATTATTGAGGTTTTCTATGTTATTTTCAATAGCAGCTCCAAGTTTGAAATCTCGCCTCCTATTATATGGGACATAAAGATACCAGTGAACTGTGGGTGTACATTTTTTTTTAATTCACTAAGATGGCAAACAAGCATACGGCCCACCTGATGGTAAGCGGTCACCGTAGCCTATAGACGCTTGTAACACCAGAGGTATCACTAGCGCGTTACCGACCCTGTAAAACGAAAGAGCAATAGTTGGTTTGGCAGTATAAAGGGTCATAGCCCCCCCCACTACCAACACAACGTTTCCTTTCGGAGCACTGGCAATCTTGCTCACCGTAAGGAACACAACACAGCTAAAAGTAGTGTTAGTTTACTTCGATTTTCTGAAAGGCCGTGTTACTTCCTCAGTCGGGCAGCTTCAATTTGAGTGGAATTACTCCCACTATGCCCTACCTCTCTTAAAACATTAGTACACTTCTGCCTAACCTTTTGTAGAATACAGGAGTGAGGGTATACTTATTTTATGTTTTTTTTTATGGTTCTTGAATACAAATGTTTTTGGGTGTTTGTAGATTACAATTTGTCGACATCTCCAATTTCTTAAGACACTAATTGTTAAAATTTAATTGATATTAATTTTCAACATTACTTATATATCTACTTATATACCTTTCGACGACCTCTGTGGTGTAGTGGTTCGAGTGCCGGACTGCTGATCATGGGGTCGCGGGTTCGATTCCCACAGGACACAAATATTTGTGTGGATAAAACATGAGTATTTGTGTTTGTCTGGGTGTTTCTTATGTATTGTACGTATGTATTTACAAAAAAAAAGTATAGAAGTACTATATCCATTGTCTAGTACCCATAGTACAAGCTCTGCTTAGTTTGGGACTAGATGGTGTTGTGTAAAATGAAAAAAAAAAAAAAAATAGTGACGTTAATTTATTTATCTAGCACTATAAATTTTTCCATAACAAAAAAATGTGCGTATATATTTGAATGTATTAGTTTTTTTTTTTTTATACCTTCTACATATATATGTAGAAGGTATATAAGTAGATGAGATAGATAAGATAGAGCCCAAAAGGGATATTTGAAGTTTCAGTCGGAAGCAAAAATGACTAAAATCAACTGTTATACATTTAGTATGTAGTTGTAAAAATAGAAAATATTGTTTTGTCCAGTAGCAGTTACGTGTATACACATATGGAAGCTACTTCGACTGTACGAACAAACCTTTAAAGTTTTAAAGTAACTATTGAGTAATCAGAGACCGCTTGGCGGCAAACGTCGGCGCGTGCGCAAGCCAAAAGGTAGCAGTAACCTTGGTAAGGTTTGATGATAGGATCTATTGATATGGCTAGCTACCTGCATAAGTAAGACTGGTTACAACCAGTTTTCTTATTAATATTTTTGGAACAATTTTACACAGCATCATCAAGTCCCAAACTAAGCAGAGCTTGTACTTTGGCTAGGTACTAGACAATGGATATAATACTTACATACTTTTTTTTTTGTAAGTATATACTTAAGTATAATACATAAACACCCAGACAAACACAAACACTTTTGTTCATCACATAAGTATACAACTGGTTACAAAATACCCCGTAAAAAAAATTAATTATCAAAGCCAAAAATTTTGTCAACTGTCATGTCAGGGAACCAGATTATTTAACAGAAAGGCCCATGTACCTATTTTACCTAATAATTGTCTACTTTAATAGTTTTTCTATTTTTCATTCATAAATGTTGTTGTTTTCCTTGTTTTGGGGTATGTTATACAGCGTTACTACGGTTCTTAAATATTGTGAATGGACTCGTTACAAGGCCCCATTTATCCTCCTTTCGGCTTTACGGGTAGTTTTGTAACACCCGTATACGCTATACGCTTTTTGGCCTCGTGCAGGGTTGTTGTAGACAGTGTATGTACTTATGTGCCTACTCGATTTTTGTACGAGTTTCAAATAAAGCTTTCTTTGTTACTTTCTCTCTTTCTTTCTTTCTTACATTCGTACACCTTTACCTAACTCTTCAAGGTTATAGGCGTGATGGTATGTTATTAGTTGTAGTCCTCCACAACAAAGCCTCTTAGTAGTAAGTACATTTAGTACTCAACGTCTAGACCTGTTTTAAGTACTTAGTAACGCAAACAGTACCTACGCAACTACTGAAAACAAAGCTAAGAGATACTTCAGGAGTCTGAAGGGCATTGCGTAATAACACTTACTTTATTACCCAACTAGAAGATATACTATAACGCCTGTATTCTACGAAACATTAGGCAGACATGTACAAATGTACCTACTACCCACAGTCCACGCGTATGTTTAGGTCAAATGTAATACGGGGTGAGCCTATTGCCATTAACCGGGCACAAATCCAAACTTAAATATAAATGTTTAGGGTATATAAATATACGTAAATAAAGTTAATTATTTATATTGAAATAAAACTACTTTTTACGGATTTTATCGCGTTATATTGATATACCGCGTGACCATGGACGCTGTAAAGGGTCCGAAACGTCGGGATTAATAATATCAATATAACGCGATAAAATCCGTAAAAAGTAGTTTTATTTCAAATGTATAATATTCGCGTAAATGACAGAAATTAATTATTTATCTTCTCTTCTTGGTATTTATACCAGGTAATTCGAACGGAAAGAAAAGGAAAAGTAAAAATGAACACTATTAATTAAATAAATAAACGTAATTCAAATATAATATTAAAATGTAATTCAATTAATTCAACCTTCAATTACTCTAACTGATTCAAATATTTATCTTGCGTGTTCCTTTTGACATTTAGTTTTGTCAAGCAACAACCGTTGCCTAAGGCCTTCTAAATTAAAAAGTAGACACTTGGCACTTGTATGGTCATCATTGTATCGAGACACTTTCCCCGATCTGAGAATCGAACCAATGATCTCTAACGTAGCAATTACGAACACTAGTACTAATGAGACTGTCAATTACTTATAGACTATATAAATATTCGTTCCGTGCGAGAATCTAACCCACGATCCGTGACGCACGAGCTGATCGCTTAGCCACTGCGCCAATCGTGCTATCATTTTATCTTATCCATATATAATTATTATAAACTGTGATAGACTAGTGGTACGACAACTTGACTGCCAAGTTGAAGGTCTCGAGTTTGAATCCAAAGCACGCACCTCTAACTTTTCGAAATCAGGTGCGTATTAATAATTAATTATCACTCGCTTGACTATCAACGGTGAAGAAATATATATCCTGAGGAAACCGAATGCCTTAGAGATTTATTTGATGGTGTGTGAATTTTCGCAACCCTCATTAAGCCAGCGTGGTGGACTATCGCTTAATCCCTGTAATTCTGAGAGGAAACCCGTGCCCAGCTGTGGGGCAGTATATGGGTTGATGATGATAATTATATAATTATACATACATATTATATATAAAGCTACGGTCCACCTATCGACCAAGCTAGCACCCGACTGACCAATCCCAATATGATTCTTTTATTTTATTCACACACAATTCCACAAATTGTTACGTTTCGTAATGTTATAGTGCAAATCTGCGGTTTTATCAAATCATAATCGCATTCTCTTTTAATTCGACAACACGAGGTCGACTCGTTACATCACTACGAAATCCTCTCACACGGACGATTTACAACAATTCACTTCAAACATGACATGGTAATTGAATTCTTCTTTTCCTGTTATCGATATGAGCGCGTCATTTCCGTGGTAACTTTGATAAAAGCGATGTTTTTAGGTCAAGAGCTTTAGATTTACAGTGCGCTAAACTTATATACTTTCCAGTGGGAAAGTAAACACCGTATTTTTTTTTGTCGTCTTACAGCCGAAAGGATATACTTCTACTCTCTCATGATCAACAATTTCTTGTATGGGATCAACCATGAAGTGCAAAAAAACAGCTACATCCTACATTTTGTCGACAGAACTTTTTTCTAAGAAAAAGCTCACTTTTTTTTCAACATTTCAAACTTAGTCCAACATAAATCTTCTAGTAGAAATAATATTAAAATAATGGTTTCCTAATTTGTGAATACTATTACAAACAAATGTATGAAAATGTTTAGTTTTAAATAAAACCATATGGAATAGTCAAAATATTACATATTGAGCTTTCCCGTTTTTGGTGATGCGTAAGGAATAATAAATGCGCCTAATATTTTTATGACGTTGCGCCGGTTGTTGTGGGTTCGATTCCCAGCCGAGACAAATCGTCATGTAATCCACTGATATTTGTTTCAAGTCTAATGAGAGTAATAATATATTTATGAAGTTTCCACAACACAGGCTGTCTTTTAAAGAGAAAAGAAAGAAATAAATTGTTTCGACCCTCTGGAGGTTATAAGTTCTTTAGTAAATTAAATCTCTATGCCCGTGTGACGATAAGTTAAGATTAGCAAGTGAAAGTAAAAGATAAAATAGTATTACCCAACTTGCCCATCGATAACAATGGGAATTGACAATAGGATTATTAATGGTGCCTCTAGACAATGACCAGCTCTAATTACATGCTATTACGAAACTAATATATATTGGACTGGCAGCTCAAAGTTTTTGAGTTCGAATCCAAGGCACGCATCTGCAACTTTTCTAAATCTGAGACCTTTTAGGCAAGACGCAACTGAAAAGACTTCACACGCCTTCAAGAAAACCCTTTTTTGAAGGCGTGTGAAGTGTCAACCCTCTCATTCCCTCTCATTGTGAGAGAAGACCCGTGCTCAACAGTGGGACACTGGGGTTGATGATGATGTCGAAATTAATGTGGAATTACTAATACAGCTCAAAAATCAAAATAGTTTTATTTTCATATAAACCATATTATACAGGCACATATAAAAATGTCGAATCTAGGTGCACGGTTCCAAATTAGTCGTTTCTTATGGAGAAGAACCGGCTATATCGTTTTACTGGAAAACTCTATATTGAAGACTGCCTCATTAGTCTAGTGGTCCTAAGCGCGACTGCTACGCTAGAGGTCCTGGGTTCGATCCCCAGGTCGAGCAAAGTGTTATTGGGTTTTTCTATGAAATTGTCAGTAGCAGCTCGGAGTCTGGATATGTGCCCGGTCAATGGCAATAGGCTCGCCCCCTATTACATGGGACCTAAAACATACCGGCGAAATGTGGGTGTACATTAGTACACCTCTGCCTAACCCTTCGGGGAATACAGGCGTGACGGTATGTATGTATGTATGAAGCCAATTTTTATACTATTAACTAGGACCTCGCCTCATTGTTCTTGTGGTCGTAAACGCAAAACTAGTTGTCTTGGGTTCTCCGAGTAAGCCGCATCATACCATCATATGGGACTAACTAGGAAATATATTTCACAACTTGAACTTAAGAGAGGTACGGCATTGTGGGAGTAATTCCACTCAAATTGGGGCTGCCCGACTGGGGTAGTAGCTCCGCCTTGCAGAAAATCGAAGTAAAAGAACACTGCTTTGACCTGTGTTGTGTTTCTTACGGTGAGCAAGGTTGCCAGTGCTCCACGAGGAAGCGTTATGTTGGCAGTGGGGGAACTTTGACCCTAATACTGTCAATTCAACTATTCCTTTTCCAATACAGGGTCGGCAACGCGCAAGTGATACTCCTGGTATTGCAAGCGCCTAGCTATGGTAACCGCTTACCATATGTGAGCCGTATGCTTGTTTGCCACCTTCGTAGCATAACAAAAAACTTGAGAACCCTTTTTAAAATCGGTTAACTGTAGTTTATCAGCTGTACTCAGTAGCTGATCTCTTATGCAAAGCTGTATATTGATGTATATAGCGTGTTACATGACCGGAACACATACGACGAGAAAGTCAATAGCTTGGAAAGGCATGTCAGGTCATTTTATCTTCATGACTAAACATAAAGCATGACCAGGGCAATAAATTTTACGGACAATGGAAAATGATGGCGCGGTTTTTATATAAATTTTGACAGATTGATATCTAAGTATGAGATTTTTAGGGTTCCGTTCCCAAATGGTAAAAACGGGACTCTATAACTAAGACTCCGTTGTCCGTCCGTACGTCTGTCACCAGGCTGTATCTCATAAACCGTGATAGCTAGACAGTTGAAATTTTCACAAATTATGTATATCTTTTTTATTAACAAATAATAACAATATAAAAAAAAATGTATGGTCGGCTCCCATACAACAAACGTGATCTTTTTTACGTTTTTTGCTCGATACGACAACACATAGACGCTTGAAATATTCACAGAATATTTATTTGTATATTTCACTTTAAAAATAAATATGTAATTTCAATTAAAATAAAATAAATATTGGTACCTACGGAACCCTTCGTGCGCGAGTCCGACTTGCACTTGGCTGGTTTTTTAAATAAACTTTGACAGATTCATATCTAAGTATGAGATTTTTTTATTTACTTATCACATGAATAATGTCAACTTATTTGAGAGTAACTGATGCACGCGGTTTCGCCCGTATCTCAAAGAGCCTTTTGAGGTAAAGGTACCTAGCATATAATAATATTTAATATATAATATTTTGGGACATTTTGACACAACACCATCTAGTCCCAAACTAAGCAGAGCTTGTACTATGAGTACTAGACAATGGATATAATACTTATACTTTTTTTTTTTGTAAATACATGTTTATTATACATAAGAAACACCCAGACAAACACAAATACTCATGTTTTATCCACACAAATATTTGTGTCCTGTGGGAATCCACGACCATGATCAGCAGTCCGGAACTCGAACCGCTAGACCACAGAGGTCGTCTAAGTATATAAGTTCTATTATAATTATGTGGAACCCCCTGCGTCTGTATTTCCGAATACGTACAACCCGAATCTTTTTAAAAGCAATGAACTGGCATCTTCTGAGTGTGCTCGCTCCACCGTCGACCTCATCTTTGCTCCGAATCTAAGGTCGAAGTCAAGAGCAAGCCCATTTTTGATAAAAAAAATGTCTTTCTCCAAGATCTGACCAACACACAGAGCTACTTTAGCATTTATAATATAAGTAGGGATTTTTGTTGTAGCGGTTATGTGATTAGTACTACCATCACGGTCAAGTATCCCGCTTAGATTCCTAAGAACAAATATTTGTGTTCGCAATTCACAACACAGTATTAAATCTGACTACATGATTAAAAAAAAAACTGGTAATTTTCTGTGAAATTAAAAAAAGTAAAAAAAAAAACGGTGCGGCCAAGGTCAAATAATTTGGGCCAAGTGTGTAGCAGATGACCCCAACTAACCACCATTTTCGTATGTTCAACGTTCTACCAAACACCCTGTATATTAGCACAACCAAAATCCGATGTTGCAAAAAAACCAGTTAATCCACTATATTAATTAATGTGTTTTCCTAGATTTAGTACTTATTTGATTATTGTATATTGTATAAGGCACGATGGGGTTGACGTATCCACAAGGATAAAAACCCCAAATTAAATAAAGACATAAAAAAAAAAATTTTTTTTCAGTACCTAAATTAGTCTTCAGAAATTATCCATGAGAGTTTTTTTTTTAATCTTTCTTATAATGCTTAGACAATAAGTTGTTGAAAAATTTAAGGATGTTAGATCGAGAATAAAATGAACTTTTTGAAAAGTATACAAACTAAGACTGGTATTGTCATTGTGGGCATAACCCGTTCTAATGTACCATAAAGTAAGTTGTTTTTTTTTATTATTGTTGCGATACTGCGCTATGTCTGATGTCATAACCATAATGACTTAACCTTTGACATTAATGATGATATCGTTATAGGAAAATTAAGTTAAATAACAATAGTTACTTAATATGTGACTTAATTCTTTTGGCGCAGTGGCTTACCGATTAGCTCCCATATCTCGGGTACTGGATTCCATTTTAAGTAAAAGTTATGACTGTTTATTAAAAACAATTATTTTGTACTTATAAGTATTTTTAGTGCTCTATAAAGTACACTCACAGTTCGCCGATATGTTTTGGTCCCATGTTATTGGGGCGAGCCTATTGACATTAACCGGGCAAAATCAAACTCCGAGCTGCTACCTACTGAGAATTGCATAGTAAAACCCAATAACACTGCTTGAACTGGGAATCAAACCCAGGACTTCAAGCTAACAGTCGCGCTTACGACCATTAGACTAATAAGTTACACTTTTTTTAACACTCGACTTTTTTCAAATCTAGACCGCAATTTACAACTAATTATTTTCTGAACAGGGTTTTCTAAAATAAATATCTAAATAAACTACGTCTTCTACGAACTCTGAATCGAACTTAAGACTTATTGACCTGGATCTAAATTTGATCATTAAACATACCATCACGCCTGCATTCCCCGAAGGGATAGGCAGAGGTGCACTTCTGTACACCCACAGTTCGCTGGTAAGTTTAGATCCCGTGTAGAATAAAATATAATAGAATATTCTTTATAGTATACCTTAAACAAATATAGAATAGTACAATGGGCGGTCTTATCGTTATAAGCGAGCTCTTATAACTCAAAAAAAAAGGGGATCCCGTGTAATACGGGGCGTATTACCGGGTACAAATTCAAACACTATTGCTATTGGGAATATTACATTAAAACCTAATAACACTTTTTTCGACCCGGGAATCGAATCCAGAATCTCTTACTGAACTGGCGCACCTACGATCATTAGACTTATGGGGCAGACACAGATTTAAATTAATAAAATTAATTCAATACTAAAATTCAAATTAGAAAATAGTAATAATTATAAGACTCATTTAAATCATTATTGTATTTAATACTCACAAAAAACTTTTTTGTAAACATAATTTTATCATGCTTTTATTTTGTAATAAAATTGTGACGACATTCTGTTTTCGAATTTATGAAAATAAATACTGTACCTTTGTAATTAAATAGGCCCATACTTTGTGATCTTTTTATTTTAACTTTCTTTTTAATGGAAGCTTTGATTAAATTTTCTTGTTTGGTATTTTTTTTTACTTTGTTCTACCCTCAATTTAAAACAGCCTTATATATAATTTAACTAAACTATCAAGGTCCTTCATCTACATAGACTTTTATGTCAAGGAAAAACGATTAATCTCGAAGAAAGAAGGATAAGTAATTTATTTAACAAAAATGTTGAATATACATTAAACAATGTACCTACCTAGTTAACTCAAATCTAAGACGCGAATTATATTACGAAGACATGTAAGTACCAATAAACTCAAACTTGTGTTATCTACGTCTGTGCAAAATAATGATGTCGAAGAGATAACAAGGATTATTATATGAATAGGCAGAGAAATATTTATGTACCATTTTCTCTTTGGGAACCGATTTTCGTTTTTTTTGTTTAGTAGCTATTGACAACTTTTTAGTGTTATCAATAAAAACATTTCGGAAAAAGTTTTTTTTATAATAGAATTTCGACCGCTGGAGTGAACAAGTTTAAAGAAATATCGACACGTTCAGAATATCACTGCTAAGCTATTACAAGACAATACAAAATTAATATTATGTCCCATGGAATTGTTCGTTGACATATCAATTATTACCATAGGCGAGCCTGTGAAAGTGTCCAATGACCGTACAAGATCGACATTGTTTTCACCAAAGAAGAATTGGACGGGTGTCATTAAAATCATAATTCTCGTATGGCCCGAAGGCCGAATCTTAGGAAGAGCCCGGGAGAGAGGCGTCGGCGATCCACCGTATATAAACCAACGGTCGGTGGTACAGAGCATCACACAACCACGACACCTCCGTGAGTCAACATGAAAGCGTTCTTGGTAGGTATTCGTGCAGTGAAAGTGACTTGTGACCTGTGTACTGACCCCCGCTCCTGTGACCGCGCACTCGCTTCCTCCTCGGATTGTTCAGTGCTCCGATCGCTCGGCTCTATTCATCGCGTATCGAGTGCATCTCTCGATTGAAATCGATCAATAAAGCCGAGCAATCGATAAAAATGTTTATAACAGTGTTGTATAAGAGTGAATTTTCTGCCGCAGGTATTAGCTGCCGTTGCGGCGCTCGGCTCGGCTAGGCCCGAGGCGGGATACAGTTACAGCGCGCCCGGAGGCGGCGGCTTAGGTGGACATGGTGGACTCGGTGGCCTCGGTGGTCTCGGAGGCGGCATCGGTGGCGGCCACGGAGGATTCTCCTCTGGTGGTCTGAGCTCCAGCAGCTTCGGAGGCATCGGCGGCGGAGGTGGTGGCTTCTCCTCCGGAGGCTTCTCGTCCGGCGGAGGCTCCGGCTTCGGCGGCGGCTCCGGTTTCGGAGGCGGCTCTGGTTTCGGCGGTGGCGCCGGATTCGGCGGCGGCGCTGGCTTCGGCGGAGGCGCTATCGTCCAGAAGCACATCTACGTCCACGTCCCACCCCCAGAACCCGAAGAACAGCGTCCTCAGGTGATCAGCGGCGGAGCTATTCCCCAGAAGCACTACAAGATCATCTTCATTAAGGCACCCGCTCCTCCCGCACCCGTCGCGCCCATCATCCCCGCTCAGGCTCAAAACGAAGAAAAGACCCTCGTCTACGTGTTGGTCAAGAAGCCCGACGAACAGCCCGACATCACCATCCCCACCGCCGCTCCCACTCAGCCCTCAAAACCAGAGGTTTACTTCATCAAGTACAAGACCCAGAAGGACGGTGGCGCTATCGGCGGCGGCTCTGGCATCGGGGGTGGTATCGGGGGTGGTATCGGCGGCGGTAGCATCGGCGGTGGTATCTCTGGTGGCTCCATCGGCGGCGGCATCGGCGGCGGCATCGGCGGCGGCCATGGTGGCATCTCTGGTGGTTCCATCGGTGGCGGCATCGGCGGCGGCCACGGAGGTATCTCAGGCGGCTCCATCGGCGGCGGCCACGGCGGCTCCGGCGGCGTCAGCACCTCATACGGCCCCCCCGGCCAGTCCGGCCCTTACTAAAAAGCGCGACGGGCGCGCAAAATTGTGATACCTGCTCTGCCGGCGACAAACCTAGTTATAAGTAGAGAAAAAATTACGGTGCCTAAATGTATTTATGTAAATAGTAATTTTAATGTACTATAATTTTAGTTGTATTATAAATTCTTATTTTTGCATAAAAAGTTATAAAAAATATTATACTTTTACTGTTTATAAATCCCTTTAATATACCTAACACACTATATCACTTTTGAGTCACACTACAAGGTTACACAAACGGCTCCATCCGAGCTTAAAATGTAAATTATAAAGTGGCGTTAACCCACGGAGCACACATTTAACATGTCAATATCATTAACACGCTACACAAACAGGTGTATGGTAGAAAGTGGTATTTTCTCCGATGTGGGCGATGTTGCGCAACAACGGGACAGCGTGACCTCTGTTGCATAACATAGCCAGAAAGATGCTGTTTGCAACATCTATATAGAAAATAAGAGAGTTTCGCTAAATATTCCATTACGTAACACACACCTATTGCAGTTCTTCACAATGCCGTTGCGTAAACCTTGACATTTTGGTATATTCTCATATTTTCCCTTTTAGTGTTAACTACCACTATAGCTTGGATGACATCATCAAACTTAATGAGAGCATCTGCTGACATAATGATGACAGTCACTAAGTATTAGGGAGTTGGAATTCGAGAGTAGAATACGCAAAAAGGTGATTTTACGCGAGGATCGTTAACATTACACAAGAATGATGACACGGAAAGAAAACTTGTTTTAGCTGAATATTTATAACATATGGCGACTTTCGCAACTTCCGCGTCGAGCGTGTTTGGGCAAGTCATTATGGTAACAACTCAATATTGTATGGAAAGTGAACGCAGCCATATAGATGACTGAGATGATTCGTGACTGTGGAATATCCAACACAAATATTTACACGAAAGTTAGAATGTCGAGAAGCTCTTAAAAATTGTCACACTTTATTTAATTTCCATTAGCATATACTTTAGTATTTTTCTGATGAGCTAAACAAACAAACGATATTCAATATATTTGACACAGTACCTAATCAAAAACTAAATCCTGTGAAGCAATTTGACAGTTCGGCCATCTTTTGTTTTTTTACGAACGCATTATTCGGAGCATGCGCCATACATCGTAACTGCAGCCTCTCACTGCCAACCATTTATTTCGGCATTTTCTCACGGAAAGAATAATCCGTATCTGACTTCCAATTACTATCTATTGTCGTTTACAAATATCGTGGGATTTTTACTCTCTTTTACTTCATTAAGCGATCTGCAATCTAAATTTAAAGTTGTGTAATGAATTTTATTGAATGCTGTTTCTGTCGTTTGGTAGAGATGGACTTATAAAGGACCTGTGCTCCATGACCTACACCTGACCTGACAGTGATGAGCAATCTGATTAGAGCGTCAAGGTGGAAACGAAGGCATTTACCTAGTTAAATATGTATGTCGAACTATCCGAAGGGCCTACATTACACAAGTTACATTCTATTTAACGTAAACTTTTTTTTAAAGAAAATTTATATGCAATTGATATTAACACATTTATTTGTAGATAATTCGTAAGTAGGTATATTTATTTGCGTCGGCTAGATACAGTAGGTGAAAAAATAAACATGTAAAATAAAACATCTTTTTTAGGTGGAAATTTTATTAAAAATGCGAACATCTGAAGAGTACAATCCAATCCAAATATTAAAAAAAAAATTAATGGGGCACAAACAGACGATCTGTGAAGAGACATAAGAAATACATAACATGGACATTTTTGAAATAAAACTACTTTTTACGAATTTTATCGCGTATATTGATATTATTAATCCCGACGTTTCGGACCCTTTACAGCGTCCATGGTCACGGGTAGACTGGACCGCGATAAAATCCGTAAAAAGTAGTTTTATTTCAATGTATAACATTCGCGTAAATGTCAGAAATCAATATGGACATTTTTGTCGGTTACAATGTAGTCAAATCAAAGCGTAGACTGCACACGACTGAGAGACATAATATTGAAAAATAAAATAATTTATAAAATATATAATTACTATAACAAATAAATGGCTATTTAGATTAATTACTGGCAATTGTGTTGTAAAGTTAAACGAGGTTTTACTCTGCGTGATGGGATTATGTGATATAAAAACTTATACATTTTTCTTCAGTACCTGAGAGTAACATTACATTAAAAAATACATAAAAATGCGCAAGTATGAGCCACTTTTCATCACCCATTCTTTATGAGTTATTCAGTTTATTACCCACTCCATTTCAGCATATAATAGGTCATGAAATAGAACGTAAAATGAACTATGATTTTGCTAATGGACTACCATTTTATTACTTCTAACATTTTATCTATTGAGTGATTGATAGTGATGCGTAAATAGGATTTTCTATTTTTTTTTTTATCTGTTAGTAGTTATAGTGGTTCTTAGCCCGACTGCTACATTGGTGGACTTGAATTCAATTCCCAGGTCCAACAAAGTTTTATTGGGTTCTTCTATGAAATTTAAGTAGCAGCTTCGAGTTTGTTAGTTGTTTTTTATTATGATAACATGACAAATAAGAATACGGGCCGTCTGATGGTAAGCGGCAACCGCATTCTATAAACACCAGCAACACCAAGTTTCATCACTCGCGCGTTTACATCTTGAGACTTCAGTTGTCCTATAATTTCACTGACTACATTGTTCTTTAAAGTGGAACATAATATACATAATTATTTTTAATAATTATCATAATTGTACAATAATTGCATAATTTACAGACGCGTAACAACTACTGGTCGCAATATGATATGTAATGCGAGCGATCGCAGTCGCAACTGACGGATGCTGCCCATTAATCACCATGACTGTGCCAAGGTGTCACAGTATACTCACAAACAGTGCGACAAGATTTTGATAACTTAATTTGTACTTACTTTGATATTGCACCTCTATACCACTCCCTTTTTTAAAATTGTGGAATACCCTCTTGGGTGATTCGTTGTCAGAAAAGGCGTAGGTATGTCAGAGTAAAATCCGCACTTTACTTTCCTTGCTCTCTGGTCGGGGTCATACAAAGACGTTTAAATATTAGAACTGCATAGAAATAAATTAATATTTTTTTTAATGAGCCTGTGCTCACTGGTCTCATGACCCCAACCATACGGCAAAGATATGAAAATCGCCATGACCCCAGAAAACTATGAATTACGTCATAACAAAATCGGTCAGATGACACCTTGAGTAAATTTTCGATATTTCGAACATTTTAAATTACCTGCGTACTATTTAAAATAAAAAGAATTACAAATAAATAATTGAATAACAATAAGTACTTAAGTTACCTCTGTCCTCTCGTGAATTGTAGATGAGCGTCATTAATTTGGGGCTCCTGTATCCATTTCACGCGCGATGGAATAATACGCTTGAAGCAAGCATAAAATTGTGTTGATTTATACAAGTTTCGGATAAGTTTGTTATTAGAGCCTCGGGGGTTTGATCCATTTATTGTAATAAATACACTGCCATCATCCCTGTTATCCTTGAAAGGTTATCAATAACGTTCACGTAATAAGAGGCGAGCCTATTGCCATTACGCCGATCCGAATCAAAACTCTGAGCTACTAGAGACCAGAATTCGTGAAAATACGGTTCGGAGTAGTCGTAGAACTTTGTATGGTAGTTTACACACTAGATGATATTTCCGTCATCCGTCAGATTCGGATCGGACGTAGTGTGAAACCACTCTAAGTAT
Organism: Acronicta alni; assembly: GCA_964056405.1. NCBI lineage: Eukaryota > Metazoa > Arthropoda > Insecta > Lepidoptera > Noctuidae > Acronicta > Acronicta alni. The sequence continues at coordinate 3,860,006 of OZ043927.1, read as the reverse complement.
TTCATAAAAAAAAAACAATAATTAGGTCGACTTGAGAATCTAACAGTTAAACTGTCAAATGGAATAGTGCAACTGGTTTTTAACTTTCTGCTAAGGTAACGGACGGACCCACACCTTATAACTGACCGGTTTGTAATCAAATGGATGAATGAAGTGTTTTAGGAATGTTTAAGATTTCGTGAAATAGGTAGATATTATTAATAAAAAAATATTTGTTATCATTCAGTTAATTTTATTACCATTTAATTTAATATACAGATAAACATTAATTTATCATTGCATGTAAACAACCTAATGCGATCATTTAAATATCATCATCATCATCAACCCATATAGGTACTGTCCCACTGCTGGGCACGGGTCTCCTCTCATATTGAGAGGGATTAGGCTGTAGTCCACCACGCTGGCCTAGTGCGGGTTGGCAGACTTCACAAACGGTTGAGAAAAATCTCTAAGGTATGCAGGTTTCCTCACGATGTTTTCCTTCACCGTTTTAGCGAGTGATCATTAATTATTAATACGCACATCATTTCGAAAAGTCAGAGGTGCGTGCCTTGGGTTCGAACTCGAGACTTTCGACTTGGCAGTCCAATGGTCATACCACTAGGCTATCACTGCATTCATTAGTCATTTAAATATACTTAACCATATCTAATAAACTTAACAATAATTATTATAATCAAATCATTAAATTGTTAATTGTTGTTTTTGAGTATATTTAGTAATTATGATTGCTGCAACGCGACGGTATTTATTTATTCTTTCTGTAAAAAAAAATTTTAAAAAGGCGGTTTTAATACCAGTAGACATTTTCTAACAGACAAACTTTATTAATGTATACAAAAAAAACAAGAGTCGCGGGACTCACGACAATTCAATAAAAGGTTGTCCTACTGCTCTATTCTACTCTGTGGCTACTGGTCAAGACTGTTCTACATTTAATATTATATCACCTCACTATTATGTTGTAGGCTCGTATCTCAGTCACGCCTACATCGATAGATCCATAGATCATGTGGCAACTGATGATCGAGGCGATAACTGACATCGACAAGACGTTGGCACATCTATCACGAAATTGAATAATTCTATTTATGAAGAAATATGGATACAGATTTTTTTTATTTTGTTTGTACAGTAGGCCACACAACAACGTAAACATTATACATAATTATCTAAAACTATGACACGGTATGGAGTGTTAGAAAGAAAGTAGGTACCATACCATTATCACACCTGTATTCCCTATTGGAAATAAAGCCACAGGAGCAATGAAAGACGTGTGCACTGTTCAACGGTCAGATTTATTATAATCATCATTTTAAATATTGAACAGAATGACAGATCGAGCGAGTGAATGAATACATGATTTAATGACAACTTGAGTGAATTAATCATCTATACGTCACATAATACTTGGATTTTTGTAATATTCCAACATTCCCTAAAGGGTTAGGTATATGTGTACCAATGTACACTCACAGTTCGCCGGTATGTTTAGGTCCCATGTAATAGAGGCAAACCCAGGCACTATCAACATATACAAACCCCGAACTGCTACTGAAAATTTCATAGAAATCGTTTGCTCGACCTGGGAATCGAAACCAGGACTTCTAGGGCAGTGCTTAGGACCACTAGCCTGATAAGGTTATATTTTTTTATTTTACATTACTACAATGTGACAGCGATGGCGGAGCACTTTGACGTATAGATGTTACATTTTATTTTTGATCCTAATTAGGTTTTGTTATAACAGCTCCTTTTTTTGTTTTGTTTTGTTTTGTAGGTATATTATATTATTTTTATAGAAAATTAATGAAAATATAATATTTTAAAATATATTTGACTCATCATACGACGAGACGACGTATTAAGATTTTATCATTTTTAGAAAGTTTATAGAGAATTTGGGGTTGTAGTTTTTTTTCTATACTACTTAGGTGGCAAACAGGCATAGCCTGGGTCAATATTTCCTATCAGCCGGTACAATAGAAAACAAAGATCTTGTCCCTCGGGAGTAGGTGTGATCATAAGTCACAATTTTTTTCAATTATTTCGTAAAAAATAATTTAATTTCCAAATATCTCGTAAATGTTGGGAACTTTTTAAGTAAATTAGCCCTGAGTAGTGATACAGTTTAACAACCAAAAAACGTGTAAACATGAATGAGTCATAGTGCCCTGACCTCACGTTTACAAAAAACTGCTTTTTTAATATGACCATACAGACTCGATTAAAGCTACAAAAAGTATGTTTAACTTAAAACATTTACGCATAATACCCTAATAAGACTCATTTATCTCGAACAAAAACTGAATCATGCAATGTTAAACTTTTTACTTGTTAATATTTGGGTGGTCCCAATTTCTTTTAGCTTTCTCTTTGTTTCTTTTTTATTCGAAAAAAGAACTGATTACAACAAAAAACACAATTCATGAATGAAACCGCTGCAATGGCCAGACTTAATCGAGTGATTACCAAGCATAAAATAAAAATATAATAATATTATTGACCATTTATGATAATTAATCCATTTTATTTTTAAACACGAATAATTTTGAACTGTTTATCATTGTGTTAAGTTTTAAATTTATGTGTTATGTATGCGGATCTCAAAAACGTCTGTTTACAATGTCTGCGGCCCGTCTCGATAGTGAGAGTGAACTTGCGTCAGTACTTTCGCTGGTACTCACGCTACGTATATATCAAGCTTTACCATCCCAGAATAAACTGGTCTTGCTTTGTTAAGGCTTTTCGTACGACGAGGGGTCAACTTATATTGAATAATAGTGCGCACAATACCTATAGTAGGTAAGCTCGTGTTTATAGTTGTTTATGGGATTGTTAGCGTGTAACCTATAGCCATAAATAAGCCTTTGTGGTTGTGTCGTGTGATTCTTCGGTTGTAAACATCAAATTAGTGATACAGTAACTTTAAACCTTTATTAGTTCTATATCACTACCTCATTAGTCTTATAGTAAAAGGGGGCCTGGGGTCTAAGACGAGCAAGTTATTGGAGGATTCTCATCTTCCCCCAAGCGGCTGCCCCTGAATGGAGGAAAATGGGAATTTCCGTGTCATCTTCCCCTGAACTTTCATAGGGTTTTTTCTATGAAATTCTTAGCAGCTAGAAGTTGGACCCGTGCGTGGTTAATGGCAATTAGCTCGCTCCCTGGCGAACTGTGGGTATACATTAGTTCGCCTCTCTACCGGAATTGGTAATAAAGTAATGCAAACTTGCATCCTAATGCAAATGGACCTAATTTTTATGCATACATAAATTCTATAAATTTTATTGAAGTTATTAGATATGTCTGCTTTATAACAATATGCATTTATTCTTTATAAAAACGTTGTCCCATAAGGATTTTCTCTTCTATAGTTGACTTTTAGTCTAACCAGATGCGGCTAAATATCAGTACTTTACATGAAGCCATTGTCATGAGACCTCTGCAAGTTAATTTCTGAGCAATACCGAAATCGTGAGGAGAGACTCAGGTTTTTTAGGCTGCTGACTACCACTAACGATTGTCACAGATGTTTGTATGACGACTGGGATCAACGGTTTTACGTGCTTTCGGAGGCATACGGGGTCTCGGTGTATTAAGAATGGTCAGCCCTCCACACACTGACCGTGGCAGGCGCAGCTTAAACTTGCAGATTGGTGGATCAGCGTAGTTATAAGGTAGCCACGAGTTCTAGCCCCTAGCCTCTATTGTAGGTAACAACAAATTCTCACATGATACTCAGATCACCGAACAATTACCCGCTATTGACCTTACAAATATTTGCTCCTTGCGGGATGCGAACCCACGGCCCGTAGGCCCGAAAACCGATCGCTCACCCATTTATAATTTTAAAGTAAGTTAAGTCTATCTGTTGATCTTACTTCGTTTATTATTTCTTAGAAAGAAGAAAGAAAGAAAAAAAATTTATTCTGATAGCCACAAAACAGGACGAAATACAATTTAACATAACAATTTAATAAGTCTTAATTGAAATAACATTTTCTATAAAATAGACGGACGCTCAAATTATAATTATTGTTGTATTATTTTAATTAAAGAGTACAATATTTACATATACATACATACTTCTCTCGAGTTACTGCTAAATTAAATCATAATATGCGTAATTATTCAAATGATTATATTCAAATTAAGTTAGTTAAGTAAAGTTTAAAATAAGGCCTAAAATACTGTACAAATATTTCTCATTAGATATTATTTATGTTTGTCTACAAGAATGCTTTATTTATTATTCATAATTGTATCTTATATTTTGAATAACTCATTTTTGTTTTTAATTTGATAATACAAACTTACTTATTTTTAATTAGGCCTACCTCTAAGATCATTTCGTTTGGGGTGGTACAGAGGTTAGCACATCAAGCTACCACAAGGTGTCAATTTTCTTTGATTGATTTTCAACTTTAACAAGTTTAAGTAATAAGGTTCATATTCAATTGGGAAAATTTGGCGGTTTGAGATAGCTTGATCTGCTGACGTCTGTACCAAGCAATAATATGCTAACATTATTGTGTTGCGGTTTGAGGGGCAATATAACAAGCCAGTTTACTGAGCATATGAGAGTACTGAGGTATCAAGATGACAGCGCGCGAGGGAGGGAGACCCCTGGTATAGCTGGGTTCTATAGACGGTAGAGGTCGCTTATCATGGCGGCTCGTGTAGTTCTTTATCTCAATAAAAAAAAACTTATGGATTTATTAAGGCAATCCGAAAATTTATTATTATTTTTAACTACCAGTAACAATTGCCATAGTAGTTCGTATGATAACTGGGACCGTGTTCTCTGAAGTCCATTTACACGGCAGATTTTATGAACAGCGTACCTAGTTATTATTGTTAGAGTGTATCACCTTAAGTCATCAAAATATATTTCCTTATTGAAGAACAAGAATAAAACCAACAAGATTTATATAGTGAATGTGTGAATCATAATGTTGTAAGTGTAACTACGTAATTCCGTTCGACCATTGTTTCTCAACATGAGGGGTCCGTAAGGGGTCTTTATATCTACATATCTATCTATCAGCCACGGACGTCCACTGCTGAACATAGGCCTCCTCGGTCTTGCGCAGACCGCATCCACCGACTCCCTGCGATCCTCACGAGGTCGTCCGTCCACCTAGTTGGTGGTCGTCCTACGCTGCACTTTCCTATGCGTCATCCAATTATATATGGTGTCGTAATTTTTTCAATAACAAGATCTTTAGACGGAATATTCTCTTATTTAACTGTTTTGTTAAATTATAATAATACTGAAAAAAGAACAAACCGGTTACCGCGTTAATTAACTGACTGTTGTAAAGCTTTGCTCAAGAGCCATCCTCTTTGATCAATCAAAAGTCAAATTAATAAATTGGAGTTTTCAATATTTCTTACTTAGCTTTTAGAATATTTGGGTCGCTTCACTAAAAAGACACTGCCTTAACAGTCTAGTGGTCGTAAGGGTATCAGGTCGAGCACATTGTTATTGGGTTTTTCTATGAAATTCTTAGTAGCAGCTCTGAATTTGGATTTGTGCCCGATTAATGGTAGGCTCACCCCCTATTACATACAACCTACCGACGAACCGTGGGTGTACTTAAGTACAACTGTCAATGTTAATTTAGTACAACTGCCAAATCTTTCGGGGAAAACGAGCACGATGTCTATGTATGAAGCTAAAAGGTTGAGAAACGTTGCATTAGGCAATTCCAACCGAGACAGTTCTTACACGCTATCATGCCAGCCATCACCTAATTACCAGTGTTTTGCACTGCGTCATGCAAAATATATACGTAACCGTTTGTTCAGCATAAATACTAATTAAAACGAAGAAATCTTTCAAATTAAACGCAATCTTATATGAGTTATATCATTGCTGAGAAATATAAGAAATCTGTACAGAATTTGTACTAGTTGACTGGAGTTAATGAAATTTTAAATTATTTTTGCGTATGTAAATAAATCTTAGAGCTGATGGAGAACAAAACGCTGCAAAATCATGGGATTGAATAGAGCCCCGAATAGAGAAGGATGACGCTCTACCTATCTTATAGCATCATCTCCTTCTCACAACCCAGGAAATATATTTATTTTTACACTCTGTTCAATAGATAAATAATCATTTATTATTTGTAAAACATATTTAGACCAAAAATGTAGATCTTGAGCTTTCCATCAGCCAAAACCAGGCAAATATATTCACGTGAATAATTAAAAGAAATATGAAATAGTTGAAGAATAAGAATTGACGACCCCCTTCCCCTGTTTAATATTTATTACGTAATCTAAAGGAAAAATTAATACACATTTGGCTGCGTATCCGAGTTTTTATTTTATTTTTCAAAGTTTGAATCTTAACTTTGCGCATTTTTGTGATCTTACGTAAAAACTATAAAAATTCCCTCGTCCGCCCTTGTAAAAAAAATAAGACATGTTCCCCAGCCTAAATCGTCTTACGTAATATATGGAAGGCGCCCAATGTCTTTTCATAAGTATTGATTAAGAGGTTGAAGTAACGTACAAACAAACAATGAACCAGTTGCCAACGTATTGTTTTGTACATATTAAGTAATTATGGTAATAACGGTGGTACAATGGTATCTAATGTGCGGAAAAAGTGCCGTATCTTGACATAACGTCAGTCATTTAACATTGCGTGTACGCAATGCGTAGTAAAACCTGCTTTAATCGTTTAAAAACATGATAATTACTGTCAGTAGCAAATTGTTATTTTTTTATAAATAGTTTGTTACTTAATTCAAGTAAGTACTTTATTATGTATTTTCGTGCCGAATCTGTCCAATTTGATTCGTATTTTTTAAATGTGATATATTTTATTTTACTTCAACATGTAACAAAACTGCACATTGATGGATTTTTTTAAATACATAGAAGAAAAACATTGTATACAATAATTATTTGTATTATACAAAAAATATCTATGGAGTTTCTTGACGACCAAAAAATATTTGCAAATAGAAATAAAGGCTATATAGCATAATAAATTGGTGTTTTTACAATACAACTAAAAATGTAATAGTTGCACAACTATAGCCAAAGGCCAACTGATTCAGAACGGTTGCTGATGTCAAAGACAATAGGCAGAACATCTTTTGTTCAATAATGACTTCAGTACATAACTCACTCACAATATTTTTTTTTTGTATTGTTTGCAAATTAATGACCAGTCAAAAATGTCAAAATAATGATTGAGATCGTTGGCTGCCTTGTTTTGAAAATGTTACATAATGCCATCCTTTTGTCCCGCTTATGGTACGGTGGATAATAAATACCTAGTTGTTGTTTCATTGATATACTGTTATTTTATGGACGATGTTATGTAATTACTGATAAGTAAAAATAATTCCCACGGTCTTGTTTTATTTTTTATTTTAGTTATCTGGACCGCCTTGTTTATTCCGTGATAGTAAGTCCCACAGTAAAAGTGTTAAGTATTGGTTTTTTATATAAAATTCTCAGTAACTTAATTACCAGATAAATATTGGTGTACATGAGTACACCTTTGACTGACCCTTTGGGGATACAGGCCTGATAGTATGTTTTATAGTTATTTTGAGCCTTATTTCATTATAAACGCAAACGATTAAATCAAACTGCTTTTTTTTGCAATTATATCGTTATTAGGTTGAACCTCGCAGTCTGTGCAATTGAATTAACCTAAGTTTTTTTTTAAATTCCCGAAATAGGAACATGACTTGAATATAATTTTTATCATATTTTTTTTTACATAAACAACGTCACAACTGTATCACCCGAAGGGTTACGCAGAATTGATCTAATATACTTACAGTATACACCGTGTTTTTTTTTTGTTGTCTTACAGCTGAAAGGATATTTATTCTTCTACTCATTATGATCAACAATTTCTTGTATGGGATCAACCAAAAAAAACAGCTACAGCCTACATTTTGTCGAGAGATCTGAACCATTTTCTAAGAAACAACTGTTTTTAGTCAAGATTTCAGACTTATAATCCCATATCTAGTAGAAATAATATTGAAATAATGGTTTCCTTTCGGCTGTAAGACGACAAAAAAACATGGTGTATACGACATATACAAACAGTGGGTACATATACCCACAGTTTCGTCAGTATGTTTAGGTTCCATGTAAAAGGGGGCTACCGAGAACAAATCTAAACTCGGGGCTGCTAATGAGATTTTCATAGAAAATCCCCAATAACGCTGCTCGGCCTGTGAATCGAACCCAAGACCTCTAACGCAGCAGTCGTACTAACGACCACTAGACTAATAAGGCAGGCAAGCTTATCTATTAAAGCCAAACTGATAACAGGAAAACAATAATTGTAGCAATAATTATGTAATATTAATATATAAAAAACTAGTCGTTGTCCGCGGATTTACTGGTTCTAATCTCAAAGAGCTTTTTGAGACAAAAGGTTCCCTCAGCCTTCTCCAAAGTCTAATCTATGACTATACCAAAGAAGATCAAAAGTCCATACAACTCAGCCCAAATTTGTACCTGAGATACGTGACATCTGTCAAGTTGACAGTTTTTACTATGAAATCACTATGAAACTGTTATTATTGTGCCAAAATGGTGTGCGTTTGACATTCCAAAACTGACACTGACATCTGATAACTATCAAGTTGACAGTTGTTGCTATAAAAACACTAAACCTCCGAAACATACTAGTGCAATAAGGCGTGCGTTTTTTCAAATATAAAGTTTTTTTTCTCATCCCCTAGTGAGCATAAAAAAGGTCTTGTATGACTAGAGCTTTAACCAGCGTAATACAGTGTATTTTTGAGAGTATGTAGTATTTCATTCAAATCCCGTAAGTAGTTCTCCTATATCAGTTTTTTGGGATTTCCGAGATATTCCCACATTTTTCTGGGTCACATACTATTAGGGTACCAAATTTCATGCAAATCGGTTCAGCCGTTTTTGCGTGATTGAGTAACAAATAAACAAACAAACAAATATCCAAACTTTCACATTTATAATATTAGTATGATTATGCAGATAATATTTGTTGATTTATCCTCAATGTTTTTTATTATTACTTTGCAAATTATTTTCAATGCTATGTAATAACAGTAAATAACGTGTTGTTTCTCTATCGAAATATTGCAACTAAAAAATAATTATATTCATTTCACACGGACAACAATCTCCTCGTTCCCCATAAATTAGCCACAGTCTGGCCTCGAACCCGGAACTATTCGTTACGTCAGGCAATAGTACCGAGGAAAAGTTATGTGACCTCTCACATTATGTCATCCATGGGGTCTCAGGCCAACGCAAAAACCTGTAGGCTTGAAAGTTAATGCTAATTATTCTGAGTAGTCAAGTTGAATAATATCCTTAAGCCTATGATGTTAGTTTGTTGGCCGAGATTGTTATACAATCATTATAAATACTCATTTTTTTATTATACCATCACGCTTGCACAAATTCCCCGAAGCAGAAGCGTACTGAAGCAGAGGCGTACTATGTACAGACACCAGCAGGTCAAGCTATCCAAAACTGTCAAAATTTCCCAATTCAACATGAACCTTATTACATCGTATGAAAGTTGAAAATCTATCAAAGAAATTTGACAGATTGGGGTAGCTTGTTGTGCTGGCTCTGTAAACCCACAGTTCACCGAAATGTTTAGGTCCTATCATGCAATCCCAGGGATGTGCCTTAATAGGAGGTACACAGGGGGTTCTGGGGTGGTCTATTAAGAGGACACAGTGCCCTCCTCCATGTACTGATGGTGGCCACCGGGGTGGTTTTGGTGGGTAAGAATCCCACACTCCCGGTCTAAAAAAAAGGTCCCATCATGCAAAGTTCTCGAGTTCGAATCCAAGGCACGAACTTCTGAATTTTCGAAAAACTCAACGGTAAAGGAAAACATGCGTGGTGGGCTATAGCTTAGTCTCTCTAAATCTGAGAGGAGAAGGAGACTCGTGCCCAGCAGTGGGACAGTATATGGGTGGTTTTTGACGACATCCCAAAATAAATAAGACAATTAAAATTCGAATCTAATTTAAATAAACGCCCTTCCAGTATTTAGTAACCGATTTTGTAAATTATGCTACCAGTCAAGATCATAGCACGTACTTATTAAGGCAGGGCAACATTTTTAATTTTGGAGCGTTTTAGTTTGGTACAGAAGCTTTATTGGCTAAACTAATTAACTTCATAAGGGTTCGTTAAGCTCTTTGTTAAAACGGGGTAAATAAAGTCAAGTTAGGCCATATTTTGTAAAAAAAAAGCGGCACTCGTGTCTCAGGTTGTCCCAAATCTCTTTATAATTAATAATTAATTACAGCTTAGAATCATGGGTTTCTTTTAAGATGTTGACTTGCTAGGCTAACATGCGTGTCTCGAAATAATTTTGTCGTCACTTATCTCCTGCTGAAACTATAGCTGGAGTTGAGATAATCCTGCGACAAAATCGTTTCTATTAATGATGTGTTTGATGAAGTATTGTCTATTAAAAAGCGTCTAAGTTGGAATACGTAATTGAAGTAAAATAGGTACCCTTCGGACCTTGACCCTCACGTACACATGAGGACACCTTTTTTTATATACTACTAAGGTGGCAAACAAGTAATCAGGCAAGTAAGCGGTTACCGTAGCCTATAGACGCTTATAATACCAGGGGTATCACTTGCGCGTTGCCGGCCTTTAAACCCATAGAGAAATAGTTGGTTTGGCAGTTTAAGGGTCAATGTCCCCCCACTGCCAACACAACATTTCCTCGTGCAGCACTGGCAACCTTGCTCACCGTAAGAAACACAACACAGCTGACAATCGAGCTGCAGAAAATCGAATTAAAATAACACTGCTGTTATTTTAATTCGATTTTCTGCAAGGAGGAGGTACTTCACCAGTCGGGCAGCTCCAATTTGAGTGGAATTACTATGCTCTACCTCCCTTATACAACTGACTAAAAACAAAAATCTTAAAATACCATGAGGTCTGTATTCACGAAATTCTTTATAATCTGAATTAGCAATACAGGCTTACGCAGATATTCAAGGATCCCAAAATTATGAACGCATTGAAATTGTATGACCTCGTTTTCGAAATAACAAAACGCCGAAGTCATAGGTTATAAAAAAAAATTCAACACATTATTTCGAAATTAGACATAAGAATATACCTAATGTCTGATGGACTGAATCGACTTTACAAAATGTCAAATTATAATGTTTTTGACTCGACCTAAAACCGTAATATTAGACGTACGAAAAAAAATTTTTTTTTTTTTTATAAAGAAATATAGCTTCTGCCCGCGACTTCGTCCACGTGGAAAAGTTACTTTTAATTATCGTTGTAATTTGGCTAATTAACTCAAAATCGTTATAAATTATAGCCTATATATTATTCTAATGTATAAATTATAATACTGTAAAGTTTCATCAAAATCTGTTCAGTAGTTTTAGTGTGAAAGAGTAACAAACATCCATCCATCCATCCTCACAAACTTTCACATTTATAATATTAGTAGGAAGGTTAGGATACGATTGCCTTATTAGTCTTGTAGTTGTGAGCGCGACTACTGAGTAAGAGGTCCCGAGTTAAATTCCTAGGTCGAGGAAAGTGCTATTATTCTATAAAGTTCTCGGAATTCAGTTCGGTAATAGAATCACCTCCTATTAAAAACGTGAAACGTAAACACACCGACGAAGATGTATGCAGAATTATCTGCTTAACCCTTCGGGAAATACACCCGTGATGGTATGTCCTTCGTAAAAACTGGAAGAATTATTAAGGTATAAAAAAGCCTTTGATATCCGAACATTAATATTCATCAAAGCGTTGGCAACCCCGCAAATGTCGATGTCGTAAAATCGACTATGAACTCATTTATAGAACCAAAACATCAATGTCATCAAATTAGAACTGTGTCAATAAAACCAAAGGCTAATCCCTTGATATATCTTACACATACATACATAACACTCTATCACGCCTGTATTCTCCGAGGGGTTAGGCAGAGGAGTACTAATGTACACCCACAGTTCGCCAGTTTGTTAAATATTTTTATCTATAATTTATTTTTTAACTATAATACATTATTTACAATAGACTTACCAATAAAAATAAATAAATAATCAATATTCTTGCACAATTTTACTAGTCCCAAACCAAGCAGAGCTTGTACTATGGGTACTAGACAATGGATATAATACTTATAATTATACTTTTTTTTGTAAATACATACTTATAATACATAAGAAACACCCAGACAAACACAAACACTTATGTTCATCACATAAATATTTATGTTCTGTGGGAATCGAACCCACGATCTCGTGATCAGCAGTCCGACACGCGAACCACTAAACGACAGACAATTAAAGTCGAGAGCATTCAAAACCGTGGGTACTTACCTAGAATAGGGATATCATCATCATCATCATCAATCATGGTGAATAGTTTATGTTACGTGGTTCCTCGTACAGTGCACCGGCGGGAAGTACGCACTAGGCGACTGTTCGCTACCAGCATTTGTAAATCCAATGCTGGTGTGCGGTCTCCACTCCGTCGTTTAGTTGATATATACAACAAGCAATTTAGCGCAGTTGATATTTTATTCCTTAATAAATACACATTTAAAAATAATGTAATTAAAATTCTTAAAGATCAGCAGCAGTCATTATAAGTATCACCTATGTACTATTTTAATTTGCCCAGCTTACATTTTTACGTCTGCTAACAGTTTTGTATATTGAATATGGTAATCTGTGGAAAATGTAGTGGGTAGTATATTTGTAAGTAAGTTTAATGTTAAGATGCCTCTGTTTACATATAACATGCTACTGTTTGTTTTCCCTTATGAAATAAAAAAGAAATAAAAAAAATCAACCCATATACTATCCAACTGCTGGGCACGGGTATATAATTTTTTTTTTGTTTTGTAGATATGTTACGCTCCTCAAAGATCGAAAACGTTCATAGAGCGAAAAAACAGCTCACAGCGCGTTGTGGTTTACCTTTTGACCGTCAACATCCGTGCTCTCTACGCCAAGCGACAAATTCTAGTAGGTATCTAATACTAAGTAAAAAAAACAACAAATTTTTGTATAGGTATTCATTTTGGTATTTTTCGCGACTGCTACGCTAGAGGTCCTGGGTTCGATCCCCAGGTCGAACAAAGTGTTATTGGGTTTTTCTATGAAATTCTCAGTAGCAGCTCGGAGTCTGGATTTGTGCCCGGTTAATGGCAATAGGCTCGCCCCCTATTACATGGGACCTAAACATACCGGCGAAATGTGGGTGTACATTTGTACACCTCTGCCTAACCCTTCGGGGAATACAGTTGTGGTGGTATGTATGTATGTTTGGTATTTTTGACGTGCCATGCCGTCGTTGGCGTCGCGAGCAATTTTTCATTAGACGTCTATACACGTCCATGGCGGTCAAAAGGTTAATTATATTAGAACAGCTTTGTTTTAATCTAACCTAACCTAGCCTAAGTAGGTTTTTTTTATTATATAGTTTTTATAACTCCTTGCACTTTGAAGCTCAACTAATATAATTATTATATTAGCCGCATCACGTTGTGAGCTGTTAAACAGATACATAAGAACTACCCAAACATACGTAAACACTTTTCACGTTGATCACATAACCAACCTAGATACGATACCTCAATATCGAATTGAACTAGTCTGTAAGGATATTGTTGGGAATAAATAAATAACTATTTTTGTGTCCTGTGGGAATCGACCACGACCTCTTGATCAGCTGTCTCACACTTGTATCATCATCAACCCATATACTGTACCAGTGCTGGGCACGGGTCTCCTCTCATATTGAGAGGGATTAGGCTATAGTCCACCACGCTGGCCTAGTGCGGGTTGGCAGACTTCACAAACCGTCGAGGTATCTCTAAGATATACAGGTTTCCTCACGATGTTTTCCTTCACCGTTTAAGCGAGTGATAATTAATTATTAATACGCACATGAATTCGAAAAGTCAAAAAGTTGCGTGCCTTGGGTTCGAACTCGAAACCTTCGACTTGGCAGTCCAATGGTCATACCACTAGGCTATCACTGCTGCTACACTACACTACTACACTTGTATATTGCAGAAGTATATAATTACAATCTTCCTACAAAGATCTTTAACTGCATTTGTACTAGAATCTTAATTAGTAGAAAATTACTCTTACCTACATACCTTAGATACTATTTCACTAACGAACTATCGATCATGATTTCACAGAAACCAATTTTAGATGAGAATTAGATATTACGTTGTCAAAACGAATTAATTTCACTTCTCTAATCGATTGAGCAAACTAAAATGGAGATGTTTTATCTGATTGTTTATTCGCTATTTAACCTTATTTTGTAACTAGCTATTGCCCACTGATTCACTCGCATCCCTTCCTTCTCCAAGGTCTAATCTATATTATATCTGTGACAACCTTCATTAAAATTGGTTCAGTGATTTAGGGGTGAAAGCGTAACAGACAAACAGAGTTATTACACCAATAATATAAAAAGGAAAGATTTGTATGTTTGTAACCAATTAATTCAAAAACTACTCGACCGATTTCAAAAATTCTTTCACCATTAGAATACTACATTATCCCTGAGAGTCATAGGCTATATTTATGTATAATATATGTTATTAGGTATTACATTGAACCCGTTCCAAGCCTGGGTAGGTCGCCAGATATAAAGACAAGGAGTTAGTGGAAAATCCTTTATAGCATTGTTAAACATATTCCCAAACCTGTCGTCGGGGCTAAATTCGCCCAAAAGTGTTCTCCGAAAAGTTAGGCAGACCTACATCTCGCCGGTAAGTTTAGACCCCTTGAATAGGTGAACTTATTGCCATTAACAGGCCACGAATCGAAACTACGAGTTGCTACTAAGAATTAATAGAACTTAGCTCGAATCAGGTGATTCTCAGGTCAAGCTAAGTTCTATTGGTTAAATTAGGTATACTAGGTAGTATACCTAATTTTGCTCAATAGTTACACGTGCGACCACAAGACTCGCTTACTCAGAGTCTCAGACAGCGACTGACAAACACCTTAATTATATTTATTTTATAACCATCAAGCCTTCTAATAGACAAATACTTACGATGAAAAAAATATGTCTTTACTTTCCGCAATTCTTAATAAGATCCTAAATCTAATTTCCGAGAAAGCCAACAAACACTTAATACTATGAATTTCGAGGCAAACAGCTAAATAATCGCTCTGAAAATCGATGTTCTAGGAAAAGTTCGTTAACTTTAGGCATTCCACGGAGAGAAACTCAAACAATACACCAAGTGTGTATACGAAGGTGTTCCGGAAAAGTAAATGTGTACATACACATGCAGCTGTGTGCATTGTATGCTTGTAGTTTTAATTAAATAGAAAAGGCAGAAAAACGTCTGAGTTCGCACTGTTGGAAATTTATTGTCTCTAGTATTCTCATTATCGATGCCTTTTAGTCAAGTTAGGTCGCCTATTATTTGTTTTTCTGTATATATTGTTTTGTAATTTGATACATTGGTGTAAAGAAAAGAGTACATAATTATTATTAGGTTTTTGATTGATTTTCAGAGTTTACAGACATATTTCTTTTTAAGACCATATTTAGGCATTATATTGGAACTGGAAAATTGCGACCATTCAGCTAGTCAGAATTTAAAAAATACTTTTAGACATTTATTTAACATTTAACTAAGTGTACATTATTAGGTGTTATATAACATAGCTCTCTTAAATTTAACTTAACTTTTTAAGAACTGCAAAATTTGACCTGAATATTGAATTTGAAAAAAGTTCATCCATATTGTAATATTATAAATACTTGGGATTATTTGCACAGCACCAATAAGCAGTCCCAATCTAAGCAGAGCTTGTACTATGGATACTAGACAATGGATACAATGCTTACTTGAATACTTGTCTTGTGATTTTTGTGGCGCACTGCTGATAAAGTCAAATTTAATGATCATAAGAGTGTTTATGTTTGTCTGGGTGTTTCTTTTCTAAACTAAAATATTATAAAGAGAGAAAGTTTGTGAGGTTGTAGGGGGTAAAAAGAGGGTTGTCTGGATCTAGGAATACTATCTATCTACTGATCCGATTTTGAAAATTATTTTACCAATAGAAAGCCACATTATTTGTCAGTATCATAGGCTAAACCGAAAAATGAAAATACTTTTTTCGTGGTAATCGGATTTGCAAAGTAAGTCAACAAGTAAAAATGTTTACCGGCAAACGAAGTTGGCACTGCTCAGCTAGTGTAGTGTAAGTTTTTATTTACAAGAAAATCTAATATATAAAATTCTCGTGTCACAGTTTTCGTTGCCATACTCCTCCGAAACGTCTTGACCGATTTTGATGAAATTTTTTGTGCTTATCGGGGAGGTCTGAGAATAGGCCAACATCATTTTTTTTTTTTTTTATGGCAAAACAACGTTTGCGGGGCAGCTAGTAATATATAAGTATACATTATGTCTACTAGGACATATACTACGTATATACCGACTATGTATCGACAAAATATTTAAAGTGTCCTAAACAATAGATATTAATATTCTATAACAGTTAACTTTAACTAACTAACTTAACTTTAAAACGATAACTGTTAACAACTAACTGTTAACGTTAACTTTTACTTTTTTTAAAACATTTAACTTTTTTTCAGTTAACTTTAGCTGCAAGTTTCAAGACGGTACTTCTATGTATGTCAATGTATGTCCACATACTGCCATACATAACGAATCTAAAATTTTGCAAGCAGGAAATTCTTGGTTTACCTCTAGTTTTGCTCGTGGTTGCGTAACTAGATCCGTGCAGTTGCATTTGACCTGGTTTTGACCCATCATAATGATACTTTCATTCCTTGCAGCATGTAGACTGGATACAAAATTACATAGCCACTGGAACACACAACGACACGATTAGCGATCAGCTTTATTTCTATATCGTAGGTACAATGGCCAGCACATCAAGCTACCACGATCTGCCAAATTTCTTTGATTGATTTTCAACTTTAATCCAAAGAAATAAGGTTCATATTCACATAACATAAAAAAACATACCATCACGCCTGTATTCCCCGAAGGGTTAGGCAGAGGTGTACTAATATATACCAACATTTCGCCGGTATGTTTAGGTCCCATGTAATAGGGAGCGAGCCTTTGATATTAACCGGGCACAAATCCAGACTCCGAGCTGCTACTGAGAATTTCAAAGAAAAACCTAATAACACTTACGCGCGTAGCGGTCGCGCTTTGGACCACTAGACTAATGAGGCAGTCTTAATATTCAATTAGGAAAATTTGACAGTTTTGGATAACTTGAGCTTCTGGCGTCTGTACATGAATTTGAAAATTGAGCTTTTTTATTAATGAACACTGTGGTTAAACAGGCCGCTTTTTAATCGATACAAGTTTGGCGCAGTGGCTGAGCGATCAGTTTCTGTGCCACGGGATGTGGGTTCGATCCCCGCACGGAGCAAAAATTTGTATGACCTACAGGTTCCAAGTCTGGGTGTTTTTGTATGTGAAATAAATACATACATATACATATTTTTGGGTCATTTTTACACAGCACCATCTAGTCCCAAACTAAGCTGAGCTTGTACTATGGGTACTAGACAATGGATATAATACTTAGATACTTTTTTTTTGTAAATATATACTTGTAATACATAAGAAACACCCAAACAAACACAAATACTCATGTTTTACCCACACAAATATGTGTGTCCTGTGGGAATCGAACCCACGACCCCATGATCAGCAGTCCGGTACTCGAACCACTAGACCACAGACGTCGTCGTGTTAATCACAATCAATTTTTGTAAACGCATGCACGAAACAGGAGAAAATCCTAGTGTGGGGCAACGTGTTTTAAAAAAATACTACATTATTTTGCAAAGTTTACGCTTTTTTGTAAACAGTGATAGTAGTAGTGATATATTGGACTGCCAAAATCATATCACTCTTGAGTTCTCTCGTCTCCAGTTTAAATCCAAGTCACGGACCTCTGACTTTTAAGAGTTCATGTGCGTATTCATAATTAATTGTCACTCGCTTAAACGGTGAAGGAAAACATCGTGAGGAAACCTGCATACCTTAGAGATTTTTCTCGACGGTTTGTGAAGTCTGCCAACCCGCACTAGGCTAGCGTGGTGGACTATAGACTAATCCCTCTCAATCTGAGAGGAGACCCGTGCCCAGCAGTGTGACAGTATATGGGTTGATGACGAGCACTGGCAACTTTGATTACCGTTAGGAACACAACACAGCTCAAAGCAGTGTTATTTTTTTACTTCGATTTTCTTCAAGGCGGAGGTAGGTACTTCTTCAGTTCGGCAGCTCCAATTCGAATGGAATTACTCCCACTATGCTATCTCTGTTTATTAATGTAAGAAGACGGTTTTATTAACTAACAAATCAAAATATTCAAATTAAATTTAGAAATTGTAATACCATATTTAGAAAATGCGAATTACTTTGGATTGAACGTGCGGTTATTAATGGAAATTTCATGTTAATGACAGTGAGGAGGGTTCATTACCATATTATCTGAGATTCGTGTATAATTTGTGTAATGCAATTAATTATATTAATTTGTGTTAATCATATGCGGTGTGGTTCATTTTGTTACAAGCGTTTTGTTTTGTAATATCTTAATAAATGAGCATGCCACATGACTGTCGATGCCTTAGAATAATAATAAATAAATATTCTTGGATAATGTTACACAGCACCATCTAGTCCCAAACTAAGCAGAGCTTGTACTATGGATACTAAACAATGGATATAATACTTATATACTTTTTTTTGTAAATACAAACTTATAATACATAAGAAACACTCAGACAAACACAAACATTTATGTTCATCACATAAATATTTGTGTTCTGTGGGAATCGAACCCACGACCTCGTGATCCGCAGCCCGACACGCGAACCACTAGACCACAGACGTCGTCAAAATCGTACCATTGTGTGTGTGTTAACAAGACGAATGTCCCCCAGTTCATGTGACAAGATCAACAATGGTTCGCGTGCGCGTGCGCCGGATTTCCACGTAAAAGGAGAATGAACCTTCCGGATTGGTTCGTTATAATAACAGTAGGAAATTTTGTATTGTATTTTATTTATTACATTGTCTTTTTATTATAGCACACGATTATTTAAATTGATTTGTACGATAACTGTCGTAGTGACTGTAGCAAGCGCAACTGCTGAGCGTGAAGTCCTGAGTTCGATTTGCAGGTCGAGAATGGTTGTTGGATTTTTCTATTAAATTCTCTAGTAGCACGGATTTTGGATTTGTCCGCGGTTAATGGCAATAGTCTGGCCACCTTTTATATGGTACCTTCGTCGAACTTCAAATATACAGGGGTTAGCACATCAAGCTACCCTAATTAGTCAAATTTCTTTGATCGATTTTCAACTTTAATATACAAAAATAAGGTTCATGTTCGACTGGTAAAATATGACAGTTTTGGATAGCTTGACCTGCTGGCGTCTGTAGGTACATTAGAACACCTCTGACTAATCCTTCAGGGAATACCTACAGGTGTGATGTATTGTTCTTCTACAGATAGCAGCTCGGAATTTGAATTTGTGTCTGTGCCTAGTCTGCTACAAAAAATTTCTTGATAAAAAAAAAACAATAATACTCGACCCGGCAATCGAACCCGAAAGATCTGACCTCGGCAGTCGCGCTTGCGACCACTACACGAGTATATAAATCGCCACACTACAGCTTCAAACTTCTTAAGAACCATAGACAAGAAGTTTATAGTAAACACGATATCCTTATTCGGATTTCAATAAGACGGGATGACGTCACGCTTAGTCACGATGAAAGTGAACTGGTGCCTTTCCGCGAACACGTGCGTCTACGCAACTTAATTGACAATTTATGTAGAGGCATGAGAATGTTTCTCCTTCTGGGAGAATGCGGATAGCAACAAGCGCAGAGGTCATCTAAGGAACATATCTGAAACAAAGGAGTTCACCCTGAGCAAATCCTGCAGTTTATAGTTGCCACAGGATTTAGGGACTGGACCGATCTCTATTAAATTTTGTGTATGTGTTTGAGTAGGGCCCTTGATGGTTTCAATTCAAGGACCCGGTAGGTGGGGCTGCAATCGGGTAGCAGGACATCGTCTGCCGGGCCAGCTTGTAGATAATAAGAGCTTGACTTATATTTATACAACAACTTCCACTAAAAAGATTATTCTCCCTGACTTAAAAAGATTTTTGCCCAGTTAAAGCGAATAGGATAATTCCCTATTACATGGGACCTAAAACATACCGGTTAAATGTCTTGAATGGATTTACTGTACTTTAGTATAGCCCTACCTTACCCATCGGGGAACCTATTCACTACGGCCCAATCCAAGTCGATGTCACATTTTCCCTACATTCAACATTGCAATTATTGGCAGAATCAGAATACAACTCTCCATATATGATGCCAGAAAAAGATCTTCAATACCCCAGAATGTTTATTACTCAGGTCAACACACCGAAGTCGGAGCCGAAGTCAAAGTACAATACTATAAACATCCCTGTATAAGGGTGTGTTCACAATGAACGTAATGACAGGCGAACGCGGCGATTAAACTTGGATATCGGTTTTAATATATTTTGGCGAGAAACCAGTTGATGCTTAACAGGGTGTTGGGTTTAAATGGAAAGTAATGACGACAATTGATTGGGTTTGTAAATATCGATGTGCTGTGAGTAGGGCGACTATGATATTTTTATGCGTTTTGCGGACAATCCCAGAGCTGGTTAAGTAGTGAGGATTGCCGTTTATATTTTTACAATATCTATACTTATAGCCGATTAAATGGTACCTAATGGCCTCTAAAGTACACACACTAAAAACACATTAATTGATTTAGGTACTCTCTATCCCGCAATAGTCAAATCAAATATTCTGATAATTTGCAATTATATTTATTTAAAAATATGTGTCAAAAAACTCAGGACCGGCTTCATCCGGGTGCCCGTGGGCGAGGTATCTCCTACCCAGTCGTCAAATATAGATAACACACGGCGGTTTTGGTACCTTCGACGACTGCCCCATCTGTGCTTCCCTAAAGCCGGCCCTGGGTTTAGTGATTACATTAAACCGCCGTCCCTGATATAACCTTTCTGTTAGAGATTTGTAAGCCGGGCCCATCTAAAGTAAGTAGATATTAGGTACACAAGGGTACACAACAAACTATAATTTCCAGTATAAGCTGATCTCGCACTATAAACGCTTTCCGTACAATGAAAGGCCAACTTGTACTGGACATGTATATCTTTATTTGCCGTGCGCAGTCGTAGCGAAATCACGATATGTTGTTCTTTAATTTCCATTGTATGGTAAGGGTTTTTTGAAGCTCTTCAACTCGGATTAAGTTATATAAAAACATAAGATGAAAATGTGCTGAAAAAATGGGTTACTGTTTTCGCAAGGCAGGACAATTTTTCCCGCGTGTCTTTTTTTTTCAGCCTTCTCCTTTGTCACGCGAAAGTCTTTGCCGTATAATAAATTTGAAGTAATATCCACTTGTGTCTTTCACATCTTTCCATTATTTCATAGCGGAATGAGCTACTCATTTAAGCGAGTGATAATTAATTTATTAATAGGCACATAATTTTGAAGTCAAACAGAAAAATAAAACTAGGAACCTCAAGCCTCAAGCTCACACATCATTCTCGATGTTCACCTGATATCATAGCTAGAATTGCAATAGGAAAACAGCCATATAATATTTTAAAAAAACATTTATTTACAGCCAAAATAAAAACCTGTTTTAAAAAACGAATGATAAAAACCTATATCTGGACTTCTTGGAAAATGACCCCAAGGGATAGAGAAAGGTTAGAGGCATTTGAAATGTGGTGCTGGAAGAGGACGGAGAAGATCAATTGGACGGAAATGAAAATAAATAAGAAAGTATTAGTAATTGTAGCCAAGAAAACCAGCGCCAGGCAGCTCACCAGCGGTCTGGCATTTAGCTGAACTGGAGCCTATTTGACGCAGTCGTGGGATACACTTTTTTTTTCCTTATTTTATATGTACTTCCATCATGTTTTTAATATTACTGTGTGCATTGTCCAAGACTGTGTCAATAAATATTTTTCTTTCTTTCTTAAAATAAAATTGAAGGAAAACGAGGAAGGGGAAGATGAAGTTTTGTAGAACAAGTGAAGGAAAGGGTGGAGCACATAACCATGGTCGAGTCATATCAAAAGGTGATACCGAAAGAGGTGAAACGGAAAGCTGAAGATAGAGAACAGTGTATTGCTCCACTGACAAAAGCTGAGCTCTTAAATTGAAGAAGTCATCATTTTGAAGTTTAGCACGCATTCCTTAAATTCCAAGGACTAAGTAGAAACCGATACTGGACGATTGGAAACTCGGTAGTAGTTATACGTAAAAGCTCCATATTATCACAATCCTTCAAAAATAACATCAAAGTACGAAATAAATGTAATCCTTCCGCATACTTGGTTACCCTACAGCCGAGGGAAACCCACCGAAGCGTTACGTCACACCACGAAAGCCTTTCATATGACGGATTCGACATTATCGTACAATTTAACATTACCCATACAATTTCACATTTTTATTAACATATACGCACATTTTTCCCTTTAGAAAGCTTTTGTTATATAATATCTCACGTAATATGGTGCTTTCATTCACAATATTATTCGAGAATTCCATGAATTTTATGAATAACATAATACCATAAACGTTAATGTTTGTTAGCCAATAAGACGTGAGTTTATATTTAAAGCTCGCACGTTATTGGCTAATAGTATGTCATAATTATGATGCAGTTTAATTTCATGGGTATTAACATAGGTATTTAATTTGTAAACGTTTTGTTTTATCATCGTTTTGTAATTTTATTGGATTCCATTTCTTTTCCTCAATTTCTCGGGCACAAATCCAAACTTCGAGTTGAACTAATAAAATTATCATAAAAAATCTCAATAACATTGCTCGACCTTTTTATAATACAGCAAAATTCTCATGGATCATCTACCACCTAGGCAGGTGGCAGGGTATAATAATATAATATAATACTTTTGGGACATTTTACACAACACCATCTAGTCCCAAACTAAGCAGAGCTTGTACTATGGGTACTAGACAATGGATATAATACTTATATACTTTTTTTTTGTAAATACATAAGAAACACCCAGACATACACAAATACTCATGTTTTATCCACACAAATATTTGTGTCCTGTGGGAATCGAACCCACGACCCCATGATCAGCAGTCCGGCACTCGAACCGCTAGACCACAGAGGTCGTCAAAACTCAAACTTCCTTCCTTTCAATATCAGTTAATAAAATCCATGATTGTATCGCAGGGGAAGCACCGAGAGATTCACTAGGAACAGTTCGACCCAATTTCAGTCAGCCGAGAACGTCTAGCCGGCCGTTATAGGCCGTTACGTTTCAATATAGAAATATGATCCATGCAGGACGACTGCCGTACGCAATGAAGAGCTGTTATTGTTCTATATATTCGTATTGTACGAGGGCACTAATTCTCGACTAAATCGTGCAACTTTATCCTCAAATACATGAGCGGTACTTTGGTGTCGATAGAGCCGACTGCAGCCGTCGAACTACTGCCGAAAGTTAAAGTCGTGATCGTCATATTAAAGACATGTCAATACAAATAACTATAAGTAATACCAGTTGCATCAAAGCTATTTACACTTTCGAGGCGTTTCGTAATAAAATGTACACTTATTGAATTGAAATTTATTATTGGTTCACCGCTAAGGTCTAAATTATATTTATTGTGTAACATCTCACTTTCTTGGTACAAGAACAATACTTAGGTATGTACTAGAGCAATTCATTTGTAAAGAATTATGAAAATAAGCCGAGTGCGCTATAAAATACGCACTAAAAAGCAAAAAACAAACTAAAAAATTAATGTTTGAAAAAAAAACAAGCTAAACTATTATTTATTGTGGCAAAAAAAAAATATTTACTTGTAATTTAAACGAGACCACCAATTTGAACGGATCTAGATTGTCCCCACCTGCACACAATTACCTGCATACATTTTTCAACATTCAAAAATTGTATGATTTCTATTGAGCTTGTTTTTCGCTTTTTAGTTAGTATTTTTAATGCAATCGGGTTTTTTTTAGTACTCTGATTACATCTATAAGAGTATTCAACATGAGTGAGTAAGTACATCCATAAGAACGATTTTAAAAATGACTGCAAGTGATTTATCATAAAGTAAAGCTAAGAATTATTAAGACAAGCTCGTTCATAAACATAAGAACCGGTTTCAATTGCCACTTCCACGACACGTACAGACGGAGTCTTTAAAGTGTCTAAGAGTGAGGAAAAGACGGGATGATCGTCTTTAGGAAGTTAAATAGGGGCGTTGTCATGGCCATCTTTCGGCGGCCGCCGTGGTGGTCTTTTGGCCGGGGGTGGTGGAGGTGGAGGTGTTTCTGGTTCTGGTTCGGACTCTGGATCAGGTTCTGGTGCCTCATATGACGGGACTGGGTCGCTGGCTGGTTGGTGTACCTCGGGCTCGCTTTCCTGGACTTCTGGCGATGCTTCCGGCGGCTCCTCTACCTCTTCTTCCGCGTTGTTGTCCTCTTCCGCGTCTTGCTCTTCATTTGCATCGTTCTCATCTTCTTGCACTGCCTCTGATTCCTGTCCCGGATCTTCTTCAGGTTCATTTACCTCTACTTCTTCTTCTGCTTCGGGCGAGTTGTACGGTGGAGAATGATGATGAAGATTCGGCTTTTTGTATGGCTTCGTATGGTAAGGGGGGTTATGAGATTTTTTATGTCTCTTCTTTGCATGGTCCTGGTTCAGTATATGCTTTTTAGGCGCAGCTGTTGTTCCCTTTTCTAGAATAGCTTTAACGATGCTGGCAGGAACCCAATGGCCGGGCATTTCGGCCTCTATTGGGTTCGCTATGAATATCAATTCGTCTAAGGCAGGGTTCGGCCAGCGTCCCTTCGCAGTGACCGACAAGGAACATAATGTTAGCGTGAAGACAGCATTTGGTATCACTAAAACGAAAGAAGTTAGTTTAGTCTTACGTCTTCGAGCTAACCTTGAGGGGCTCGTGGCTAATTAATAACTTTGCTGATCAACCGATCTGCAAGGTTAAGCTCCGCTAGCCGCGGTCAGTCTGTTGAATGGGTGACCATTGTTAACACTTCGAGACTTCCCCGTGCCGTGAGAGCACGTAAAGCTGTTGGTCCTGGTTGTCATGCGAACATCTATGACAGTCATTAGTAGTAGTAAGGAACCTAAAAAGCCTGAAAAACAGTCTGTCTCAGGATGTCGGTATTACCCAGAAAATTGGCTAGCGGAGGTCTGGTGGCAGTCGCTTCGTGTAACATACTGATATTCAGCCGCATCTGGTTAGACTGGAAGCCAACATAGTTGGGAAAAATGCTCGGAGAATTATGTATGCTCGAAAAGAATATTTAATTGAATATCGTACTCCATTTTAGACCTTATGGAACTTTGTGCTTACACTTAAGAAAGTCAAAAAAGATACCAAATAATCGTGAAAGCAACTCTCTTAAACGAATGACATAAAGTTCAATATCCTTTAACACCACAACGATATGGAATGGCCCTTTATCAATAGAAATGAAGTACACCGAATACTTACTTTCTTCAATATTTAGTATGTATATTTTTTTCTCGTCATTTTCACAGTGTTTTCAAATGTTTGATAACCACGCGACGGTGGAACGTGCAATTATATTTTACAGTTTTTCATATCAGAATCTAAACGAAAAATAATTGAACGTGACTTTTATATCTACTTTAAATGAAATACTGCAATCAAGCCAGCCTACGTCATATCTACCTAGAAGTCCTGAGGGTCTACTCCCTATCTCCGTCAACGAAGTTACGAGCCGTTCGAAAGTTCTCCGAAACTTCGGAGTCCGATAAAACAAGTGTCAAATTAAATTTTTCGAACGGGTAAAAAACACATCGAGAGTAGGGACAACTGTGTTGTCATTCATTCTTAGTTCGGGCCCCGAACGAATCATCTGTCTGTAGATGATACGGAGTAGGAAACGCCCGTAGCTAAGGTCGAAACTACGGACTTCGTGCATAGGGAGTAGACCCCCTGAACCGAATGATACCTCAAACCCTATTTATCTTATTGAGCCCGTTCCAGGCCGTGACCATTACAATATCGACGATATACTTAACTATGCACTTCAGAAGTAAGTTTATTTATTGTACCATGCATATATTAAGAGAAGTATAGTGGAAGTAATTCCACTCAAATTGGAGCTGCCCGACTGGGGAAGTACGTACGCCTTGCAGAAAATCGTAGTGAAATACGAGTAACACTGCTTTAAGCTGTGTTGTGTTCCTTACGGTGAGCAAGGTTGCCAGTGCTCCACGAGGAAATGTTGTGTTGGCAATGGAGGAACTTGGACCCTTATCCTGCGAATCCAACTATTCCTCTTTCATTTTACAGGGTCGGCAACGCGCAAGTGATACCCCTACAAGTTGCAACTGTTGCAAGCATGTATAGGTATGTCAGGTGGGCCGTATGCTTGTTGGCCAACTTAGTGGTATAAAAAAGCTGTTTACATACAGAAAATGTAGTGAGGAGTGTGGGATTCTTACCCACTAAAACCACCCCGGTGGCCACCATTAGCACATGGAGGGGGGCACTGTGTCGTCTTAATATACCACCCCAGAACCCACCTGTGCAGCGCCTATTAAGGCACATCCCTGGGGTAATCGCTATACCTGTCTCCGGCTAATGTCTAGAGCAGAAGAAGCAGCTCTGACTTTTCGAATTCATGTGCGTATTAATAATTAATTATCACTCGCTTAAACGGTGAAGGAATGTTTTCCTTCGTGAATGCATGCCTTAGAGATTTTCTCGACGGTGTGTGAAGTCTGCCAACCCGCACCAGGCCAGCGTGGTGGACTATAGCCTAATCCCTCTCAATCTGAGAGGAGACCCGTGCCCAGCAGTGGGACAGTATATGGGTTGATGATTATGACGCCGAATACTTACTTTATTCAATATTTAAAACGTATATTTTTTCTCGTCATTTTCTCAGAGTTTTCAAACATTTTTATGGCCACGGTGGCATGTTCGCAATCATATTTTATAGTTTTTCATATCAGAAGTTAAACGAAAAGTTAATTGAACGTGACTCCAAATCCTTTATATTAAATACCTACCCTAATCAAGCCATTTATTTATTTATTTAAGCATAAGCACACCAACAATACAATCACTTATGTGTAATATAAAAATAGCTAGTAAAAATTGAGTATCTAGCAATTGTACAAATTACATGATGTATGCATGACATTGACCACATTAACAATATTATGAGACTACAAATAGTACACTGTGAAGCTAATATTTAAATTAAACCTAAATCAAAAGAAAGAAAGTATAAATATTAAGTGTACCTATGTAAATTTGTAATATGCATCACACAGACAAGTTCACATACCCTTTCAAACAAGTGTGCTTTCAAATGTGCTTGCAATTTTATTGGTTTCAATATTGTTTTCGCAGTTTTTTTTCTAAAATAAAGTATCCTAAGTTACTCCTTATAACGTCAGCTATCTGCCAGTAAAAGACCGTTAAAATCGGTCCAGCCGCTTCAGAAATTAGCCGGAACAAACAGACAGACGGACAAAAAAAATAAAAATTGTTTTTTTTTATGTTAGTACCGTAGGTACTTTCAAATTAATTTAGCGCAAAAACTGTTAATTTGGAATTACAAACAGACACTTCAATATTAATAAATAATTATAATAATAGTGACATAATAATTGTATAAATACTTAGATTAATACCTAGAGACAGAAACTTTTATAAAAATAAATACTTTGTTTTAATAATTGATTGTTATCTAATACTTAATGACATAGAATTATATTATTTTTTGTTTTGCAGCGCCCTTACAGGGTTTCATATTGATACCTAATTATTATAACATCTTATATACATAAGAAAGCAATAAAGATTTGAATTTAAATGGTTAATTCCAAATAGAACATTATTCCAAATATTCTAATACAATACAAATCGAATTTCTTGTTAATTAAAAAATCATAGCCTTTCACAAACAAAGCTAGCTATTGCGAAACGTTGCCCTTAACGTAAGCGTTCACCTAAAATGGTCAGAAGGCGCGCGGGCGCATCTGATTTTCGCGTTCACGACTGCGCGCATGCGTAATCGTAGCGCTGTCACTTGCTGTGTGGTGGTACGAATTTTGAGGCGACACAACGCTTATTGACATAATATTTTCAATGTTTACACATTATTTACACATTATACTATATTTTACACCGAACCGCTGCTTACTGAGGCCAAAGTTTATACAGGCCGTAGGTATGTTTGCACCCTTCATCGAGTATACCTTTGCCTAACCCTGCGGGGAAAACAGGCGTGATAGTATATTTATATTAATATTGTGTCTCCATTCATGTTATGTTAAACCGAAAATAACCCTGTTTGTCTGTCTGTTTCGCTTTCACGCCTAAACCGTTGAACCAATTTTGATAAAATTTGGTACAGAGATAGCTTAGACCTTGGAGAAGGACATACAATACTTTTTCTCTCAAAAAGCCTTTTAGGATGCCAGGCAACAGCTATGAAATACATTTTTATAACGGCGCCAATCCTTCACTCACACAAATCGCTGTCTCCTATACCTTGAACGTTGTATATCTCGATGCGTTAAGTCAAAGGGCAAGTGAGTGGCGACGAGGCATCGATACTGATCTAGATAGTTCTGCCGACGGCAAATGGACATGGATTACAAGGATTCACAGACTGGTCTGGGATAGTCGTTATGCAATAGTTAGGTACAGTCGACATAAGAAATAAGTATACAGGGCATCTAACGATATCTGTGTTTTAACAAAAAAATAATGTAATAAATTCATCACGACGGTCATCGATGCGAGGAAAGGTCTCGCTTATCGACGGGGTCCAGCAACTACTGGACCGCAGCCCGTTAAGGTCGTGGCGAATTTCGCGGATCCCATGGCCATGACAATAGGGCAGGTGAAGGCAAGTGCGGTTTTTAGTCGGTATGAGTCCGACATACCCTGCTACCTCCCCGGGTGGTGGAGGATCCATGAGGATTTTCCGGACTATAAAAAAAAAATAAAAGATGTCGTCGATGCCGGCCCAGAAACACATGGCGGGACGACTTGGATGCGTACCTCGAGGGCTGGTTTGAGGCGGCTTAAGAAATAAGTACCTGGAAGGACCTAGGGGAGGCCTTTGCTCAGCAGTGGTACAGTAATGGCTAATAAAAAAATATGTACGCAGTATGTGTCAAAACGCAGTGTTTTTAGCTACCTACATATCAAACCCTTTGGCGGTTAATTATTTTTAACGCAATCTATGTCAAGACGCAGATGTCGTTCGCTGTCTGCATACCTAACTGTTTTGTCGGTTGTACTATTTTTTTTAACCAGCTGCTATTTAACGATTTGCGGTGCAACTGTACTGAATCCACCTACTTAGGTGGCGAAAGGAACGTGAACTGTACTTTGGCTTATTGTACAATGTTCCACCTTTCTCATGCGTACGATCACAGCTTTATTCCACGAAAGGTCAGGTAGGGAGTACCCAGACCTATACATTTTTTTTTAAAAAAAAAAGGTCATCAGCCATAAACACAACTGTTACACTTGAGGTACAGACGCCAGCAGGTCAAGCTATCCAAACCTCTCAAATTTTCCCAATTGAATATGAACCTTATTGTATTGCATTAAAGTTGAAAATCAATCAAAGAAATTTGACAGATTGTGGTAGCTTGATGTTCTGGCCTCTGTACATGAGTCCGATTCTCAGGTCGAGCAGTGTTGTTGGATTTCTCTATGAAGTTTCCAATAGCAGCTCGGAGTTTGCGTATGTGGCGGGTTGTTGGCAATAGGCTCGCTCCTTATTACATGGAACCTAAACATACCGGTGAACGGTAGTGATGGTTAATATAGCAATATAAAGTAGCATGCTTAATAAATATAGCATAAAGCAAATGATATCGCGGTTCGCACTTTATGCTATAATGCTATAAAGCTATTTTCGCATAACACTCTCTCTATCAAGCAACTGTCCGTCGGGCACGGCCCGCCCGTTGTGCCGTAACATAACAAGTAGGCATATAAATTAAGCATGCTATAATATAGCACATAAAACCGCATGCTTAAAAAATTAAGCATATAGCATTAAGTAAGTTATTGTTTTATAGCAACTTTGAACACCACTAGTGAACGGTGGGCATACAGACGCCAGCAGGTCAAGCTATCCAAACCTGTCAAATTTTCCCAATTGAATATGTTTTTTTTTTGTAAATACTTACTTACACATAAGAAACACCCAGACAAACAAACACTTACGTTCATCACATAAATATGTGTGTCCTGTGGGAATCGAACCCACGTTTTTCCTTTAATTAATTTTATCTAATTTAATCAATTTTAATTTTATCTATTTAAGTTAAGTTCTATTAGTATCTATTAAGTTTTTATATTTTAATCAATTTTAAGTACCTAAATCGAATGTAATATTTTTACAAGATAAGCGTAAAAATTAGTTACATTTAACGTAAATGTTACATCACCACGTGTATATGCGCAAGATTCGACCTACGACACATGACCCTTTAGGGATGTAAAGGTAATTTAACTTTGCGTACGTTTTTAATAAGTTACTTGCTTATTTAATTAATTATAGTCATTTTACCGTTCACAGTGTTATTTTGAAATCCGTATAAGTATAGTCCTAGGTACTAAAGTATATTGGAAATACAACATTGCCCTATATACATTCCACAGTTATTGTTGTCAGAAAAAAATACAAATGTAATAAATATTTTTAAATGCTTTGCTACTAATGCTTATATTATATTTTTATACTTTCAGATAACGATAATATACTTTAATAATTATAAGTGTATGTGTAAGTAAGTACTTTTTCGTTTGATTACAATAAAGTAAGACAGTTTTGGCGAAATATCCGGTTTAGCTATCTTAATAACGTTTCGGAATAAAGGATTATAGATTTAAAAAAACATTAATTCATGAATTTAATACAAGGCTACGACTAACAAAAACTAGAAGCAACATATTCTCCAACAAAAACATAATTCTTACTTATACCGGGAAATCTTCAAAACGACTTAATCTCGATAAAAATACAACAACACATCGATATTAAAAATCACCCGCACCCCAACACTACTTCGCATTATTGCGTGTAGAGATAGATTCGGTACTGCTTGCCCCATAGTGACGCAATCATCTGATAGGCCCAATGGGACGTTTTTATAACGAAACATAGATATGCATCTGTTTTACATAGCTACTTGGTACACGATTTCCACATAGAACATTGCTAACAATAAGATTTGAGGTGTATTCAAATTACTGAGCAGTCGGAAATTAAAATAGTGATGTGAAACAAAATAAAACTCATGTTGGTACATTCTATTGTTTTGGCGCTTTGCTATGTGCGATAACCGTAAAATTACATTTATTTATGTAAATGTACATAATATATTTTATACTAAATTAAAAAGCAGTGATAGTCAAGTGGTTGACCATTGGACTACCAAGTCGAAAGTCTCCATTTCGAACACAAACCTCTGACTTGTCAAATTCAAGTGCGTATTAATAATAAATTATCACTCGCTTAAACGGTAAAGGAAAACATCGTGAGGAAACCTGCCCGGCTTAGAGATTTTCTCGACGGCATGTAAAGTCTGCCACCTGCACTAGGCCAGCATGGTGGACTACATAGCTTAAATTAATCCCTCTCATTCTGTGACAGGATACCTGGGCGCAGCAGTGGGACAGTATACGGGTTGATGACGATTACATTGCTTACTTCTTACAAATTAAGAAGTATCTACATATGTTTTTGTATTTTTCGGCATTTTTCCATGCTAAGATTTAGTTATTTAGTTATTTTCCTTCGATAAATAACTTTAAGTACCTACATAATTTTATTGAAACTTTTTTCATGACAATTAAAAATAAATAAATGCATTATTATAGAAAAAATCTTTTTCGGTCAAAAATTTTGCTACATGACTAAAGTATATTTCTTCGTGTAACGTACACATTTAATGACACCTTGAGAACATCTCTATATTCGTATAGGTACATGTATATTTTTTTAAATAAAAGAAAATCCGGAAACCTAAAACATGCCAAAATTAAATTAAATGTACCGTCTCTTTTTGTCTACAGAAATAATGAAATTCCGGTGCGAGGCCAGATGGAAGAGAGTCCGTTGTACACGCAAAAAGAATTTGAGGTAAAATATACTTTATAATTGTATACAAGTATACCTTTACATTCTAACACACCTTTTAAAAGGGTTAAGGCGAATTACGAGCTCTTAATTGCTAAAGAGAGTTACTCAAAAAATGTATTTGTCGATTTTCACGATTTTATTAGATTTGAGTAGGAAATATAGACTTCAAAAGGTCGAATAGGAAAAGTGTTTTCTGTTATTGAACAAAAACAGATCGATATGAGACCTTCTCGGAACTTACACTTCTGATAAAAAAGTCGGTTTCAAAGAAGGTTTAATTTTAGCAATCATTTTTGTGTCTCTAAAAGTGTTATGAGGATATTGAATACTTTCCCGTGTGGATGTGCCCAACACTGAAACTTAAATACAAAAATATACATACTATATAACTACCTCGCTAGTTACGTAGTCCTAAGCCCGACTACTACGTTAGAGGTCCTGGGTTCAATTCCCAGGTCGAGCAGTGTTACTGGGATTTTCTATGAAATTTTCCGTAGCAACTCGGTGTTGGGATTTGTGCCCGGTTAATAGGGTCGGTTAAATAGAGTTAAATGGAACCTAAATAAAACATACCGGCGAACTGTGGGTGTAGATTGGTACACCTCTGTCTAACCATTTGGGGAATACAGGCGTGATGGTATGTTAGCTTTGAACATTTTTTTTATGTGGCCTACAAAAAATATGTTCCACTGATATGCCGAATATATGCCGTCGGTTGGGACTGGTCTATTCAAAACCGCTATGGCTCTTTCTTCAAAAGGCCATTTCAGACATTGCCCTACATTGTAACACTCACCTATTTATTAGTATTCGGTGTCTGAACTGTAAGAGAGATTATGATTCTCTGAGTTTGTTTCGGTATTTCTTCTCAGAGGATATGCCGGAGCCATCTAGCTTAAAAAAAAAACATTGACATGTAAAAGCAGTGATAGCCTAGCGGTATGACCATTAGACTGCCAAGTCGAAGGTCTCGAGTTCGAACTCAAGGCACGCACCTCTGACTTTTCGAATTCATGTGCATGTTAATAATTAATTATCACTCGCTTAAACGGTGAAGGAAAACATCGTGAGGAAACCTTCATACCTTAGAGATTATTCTCGACGGTTTGTGAAGTCTGCCAACCCGCACTAGGCCAACGTGGTGGACTACAGCCTAATCCCTCTCAATATGAGAGGAGACCCGTGCCCAGCAGTGGGACAGTATATATATGGGTTGATGATGAATGACATGTAAACGTGCCTTTAAAAGATCTACTTACAGAAATAAATATCATTTATTGTTATAAAAAGTGAAGCCTAGAATCCAAAATTTTGATTTCCTAAAAATGTTACCTCATGAAGGATAGATTGGCAGATAGAATAGAAAAAGGATTTTACGTACTATGAAAGAAAAGAGTGAGAGTTGATCCGGGCCCGTTGGTCATCATCAACCCATATACTGTATGGGTTGATGATGACTATATATCTTCTGGATATCCCTATAAGATGTAAGAATCGTCATCAACCCATATACTGTCCCATGGCTGGGCACGGGTCTCCTCTCATATTGTGAAGGATTAGGCTATAAGATGTAAGAATGAGGAGGTGAAATTCGACATCACAGCCAATGCCCTTGGTAGCTTAGTTGGCTCAAGCGTCCGGTGTACTTAACAGAGAGTCGCAGGTTGACACCAATTTTATTTTTTAAATTTCAATCTTTAAAATTCACATCCTTAAAAATGTTTTAGCTGGAAAATGAAGCCGGTGATGAATGGGAGATGAGCAGGTCCCGGGTGCACCTTGGAGCACTGATCGGTAGTGGAGCGTTCGGCAGGGTGCATGCAGCCCAGCTGGACATGCCAGGCGGAGAAACTATCACAGTCGCCGCCAAAATGCTTACAGGTAAACCTTATAACCTAACAACATTTAACAAGAGAGGTAGGGCATAGTGAGAGTAATTCCACTCAAATCGGAGCTGCCTGACTTCGAAAATCGAAGTAAAATAACACTGCTTTGAGCTGTGTTGTGCTTCTTACGGTGAGCAAGGTAGCCAGTGCTCCACGAGGAAACGTTGTGTTGGCAGTGGGGGGACTTTGACCCTTATCCTGCCAATCCAACTATTTCTCTTTCAATAAAGGGTCGGCAATGGTGTTGCAAGCGTCTATAGGCTACGGTAACCGCTTACCATCAGGTGGGCCGTATGCTATACGTATGTTATGCTGAGAGATTGTGGTAACTTCATGTGCTGGCCTCTATACCTACACAAATAATCCTTTACTTACTTTCTTTAGAATTTTACCAAGTGTATCTAATATATAAAATTCTCGTGTCACAGTTTTCGTTGC
This sequence comes from Acronicta alni, assembly GCA_964056405.1. Classification (NCBI taxonomy): domain Eukaryota; kingdom Metazoa; phylum Arthropoda; class Insecta; order Lepidoptera; family Noctuidae; genus Acronicta; species Acronicta alni. Next base: position 3,825,352 of record OZ043927.1, on the reverse strand, counting down.
CATACTCCTCCGAAACGGCTTGACCGATTTTGATGAATTTTTTTGTGCTTATCGGGGAGGTCTGAGAATAGGCCAACATCTATTTTTCATACCCCTAAATTTTTTTTTTTATGGCAAAACAACGTTTGCGGGGTCAGCTAGTAGGTACATAAATACAATTTATACGAACTTAAAGATCAAATGGGATCAATTAATGTCATTTTATTCCTTGCTATTTTCCTCTCGCTCTTTTCTCTTAATAAATATAATAAATATAATAGAATACTTAGAATAATTTCTGTTCATAACTGTACTTAGTAAAAGTTTCTTCAACATTCTCTCAGTAAAGCAAACATCATAAAAGCAAGTGCTTTCATTACGTAGTAGGTACATAATAAAATAGAATATTAAATAGAAGTTCATATTGAATTATAAAACTGTAATGTGAATGTCCCGACGTAGTAGTGACGTCATCTATCATGTTAAGTCTGTACTACCGGCAGGGATTGTCAACATTGTGGCAAGTTGTCTGTGTCGTCACTAACGGTTAAATAAAAATATTTCACAACACTAAATAATAAATACACATTTTAGGCATAACAATTTCAATACCTATCTGAATATTCAGGAGAAAATCCTAGTGTTGTAGAAATATTAATAAATTAAAATACCATAAAATTACGAAATAACTGCTGCATTAGCCTAGTAAGTAAGACTGCTACGCTTCAAGTTCGATTCTCAGGACGAGCAAAGCATTACTGGGTTTTTCTATGACATTCTCGGTAACAACTTAGATTCGTGCCCGTTTAATGGCAATTAAAATTCGCTAAGCTACTACCTATCTTCATTACTTATCCTGTTATCAATTTAACCAACAATATCTTTAGCTGTAATTATATAAAATACTTACTAGCTGACCACGCAAACGTTGTTTTGCCATAAAAACAAAATTTTGGGGTATGAAAAATAGATGTTGGCCCAATCTCAGACCTCCCCGATATGATCACAAAATTTCATGAGATTCGGTCAAGCCGTTTCGGAGGAGTACGGGAACGAACATTGTGACACGAGAATTTTATTTATAAGATATACATAGATTTGCCGAAAATTAAAAAAAACACCAGGCTATAAGTTAGGATTTCACCGTCTCTGCATCACCCAAAGGTTGCCCGGTAGAAAATGCCTAATGCCATTAAGACCGCCTTTGTACACTTTTTTGTTGATAACGAATAAATAAATATATATTATTTCGGGGGCCCCCGTAACGATGGGGCCCTGGGCACGGGCCCCGTGTCTGAGAGATTATGGTAAAGACGGTACTGGCAATAGACTCGCCCCTTACATGGGACCGAAAACAGCGAACGGTGGGTATACTTTAGTACCTCTGCCTAACCATCCGGGGATAGGCGTGATAATAACTCTTAAATAACCAAATTACCAACTCTAGTCCAGTCGGCGAGTCACGTTACTATTTTTCGGCAAAGCAAAGCAAAAGTTTAGTTAATTTAGCATGCTCAATTATGATTACATAAACACGTCTAGGAAATGAAAGTTAGCCATCCGCAATCTTCATGAATGCACTCTTGAACCGGCTTAGATAATATGGCAGCGGGTAATTTTACTTAAATTGCTTACAAGTGATCTTCTGTTCTCTCAAAGTTTATATTTGCGGAAACTACTAATGTACCATCACGCCTGTATTCCCCTAAAGGTTAGGCAGAGGTATACTAATGTACCTACCCCTACAGTTCGCTGATATGACCCATGAAGTCCTACTTTATGAACAGTCAACGTCAAAATCGTAGTATTTTTTGAACGTCATTTTTAGGGTTTCGTACCTCAAAAGGAAAAAACGGAACCCTTATAGGATTATTTTGCTGTCCGTCCATCCGTCTGTCAAGACGGGAACTTTATCTCGGGAACGCGTGGAGGTATCGAGTTGGAACCATATACTCAGGTCTACAGTCCCTCGAAGCTGTGAAAAAATCAAACTTCTAAGTTAACGTAAAAATAGATACGGCCGTCTATGCCGCAAAAAAACGTTTATTTCGACACTCTCAAGGAAATCAAAATTTATGGTGTATTTTCCGTTGACCTAACCTATGAAATTTGGCAAGTAATACCGTCTTACATACTACAAGTATAGGGAAAAATCAGAAAACTATAACTATTTGTGATAAAATCACAAAAAAAACAGGGTCTTTATGCAAGGAACGGCGGTCTATGCCTGAACTATTTATAATAGTTACCTATATATTTATACAGAACCCTCGGTGGGCGAGTTCGACTCGCACTTGTCCGGTTTTTATTACATTTAGAAAGCCCCAAAGCACCTTCTAACACCAGCTTACAGTGTTTTTAGCTAGGAAGAAGAAGTGGCGCAAGAAACTCCCCAGCAACACGTGATTGACAACACACTATCAGCTGATTGATCGCAGATCAGTTAATCAGCTTAGTACGGTCAACAAAAGAGTTAGGTATACAGGCAGCTAATTAATAATCTGTGTTTTCATAAAGATAATGTACTTAATAATGTATCAAGCAATATGTGTCAAAACGTAGGTATTGTAAGCAGCTACATACCTACCCCTTTGGCGCATAATTATTTATGTCGAAATATGTATAAAAATGCACATTTCGTTTGCCATCTGTATACTTAACTCTTTTGTTGACTGTACTTGGCAAGTAGGGTTTTAATCGGTACGAATCCGACATACCCTGCTGCCTCCCTACATATCGGATGACCTATGAAGATTTTCACAAACCCCTCCAAAAATCCTACCTCTAATAGAGTCAATAATGAATCTGTACTTACATTAACTAATTGATATGCAAAGAAACGCATAATTATCTAACCTAATGTACATTACGTAGGCGGTACACAATATCTTAATTGCCGGTAAATTTGTCTTACGCACACATACTTAGTTCCGCGCACTTGAGTTTGTGTGTACCACACAGTGGTTTTCCACCGTTTAAAATGTAATAAAATTGCCATCTATGTAAATGGTGTAGGTGACTTAAAAAAAAACAATTAAGTATTTTAAGGAGCAGCAAATGCGTCTTTAGTCTAATAGTTGCAAGAGACCCATTACTGAACTAGAATTAAAAGTATTATTGGGATTTTCTATTTATAATAGCAGTGTCATCTCCATATGAAATGACTTTGCCGTATTGTATATTTATACCGTCATTTAAAGATACCTGAAATAGTGTAGGCCCAAGGATACTTCCTTGTGGAATTCCAAAACGCGGGTTTTTATATCTGTTCTAGTAATGCCTATTCTAACACATTGATATGAACTAGTAGCACAAATCCAGAGTCCAAGCTGCTACTGAGAATTGCATAGTATTGTATAGTTCTGAACTACACAATACTATGCTTGATTTGTGCCCGATTAATGGCAATACGCTCGCCTACTATATGGGACCTAAACATACCGACAAACTGTACATTATTAAGTACTTCGGGAAATATAGACGTGATGCTATGTTTCACTTGGTTCCGATAATATGTTGTTATGTTAAAAAGGTTTTTAAACAATATATAGAGGTAAATCATCAAATTACCCCAATCTGTCAAGTTTCTTAGATAGATTTTCAACTTAAATGCAGACGTAATAAGGTTCATGTTCAATTTGACGACGTCTGTGGTCTAGTGGTTCGACTGCTGATCATGGGGTCGTGGGTTCGATTCCCACAGGACACAAATACTTGTGTGGGTAAAACTTGAGTATTTGTGTTTGTCTGGGTGTTTCTTATGTATTATAAGTATGTATTTACAAAAAAAAAGTATAAGTATTATAAATCCATTATACCCATAGTACAAGCTCTGCTTAGTTTGGGACTAGATGGTGCTGTGAAAAAATGTCCCAAAAATCTCCAATCATCGATCAGCTCAGCAGTACTCATGTAGGTTGTTTTATAGGCGGAGTTTCTGTAAATAATATAAGTTATGCAGACGACATGGTACTGCTGGGACCGTCGGTGGGTGCGGTACGTAAACTGGTGTCAATCTGTGAGGCGTATGCGGCGAAACATGGACTGAAGTATAACTCAAAGAAAAGTGAAGTGCTCGTTTTCCAGAGTGGAATGCAGGCTCCAGTGCGTGTTCCGCCTATTATGCTTAATGGTGAGGCCCTGCGGATGGTGGGCAGCTTTAGGTATCTGGGGCACATTGTGAAAGAGCATTTGCAAGACGACGCTGACATGGAGAGGGAACGCAGAGCACTGGCAGTCAGGGGAAATATGCTTGCACGGAGGTTTGCCCGCTGTTCGAGGGAAGTAAAAATAAATTTGTTTAAGGCGTATTGCCAATCATTTTACTCGAGTAGCTTGTGGGTTAACTACTCTCATCGGGCTGCTAGTGCACTGCGTATCCAATACAAAAACATCTTCAGGATGCTGATGCGACTGCCTCGCTATTGTAGTGCATCTGGGATGTTTGCGGAGGCCCGAACGGACAGTTTTCGTGCAGTGATTCGCAAAAGAGTAGCCTCCCTACTGCGGCGTGCGAGAGGTAGTACTAACAGTATCCTGCAGATGATTGTTACTCGTGCGGATTGCCCAATCCAACACAAATGGATGCATATTACGATGGGTGTTGACTAACTTAGTTTATAGGATTTTACTAACACTTAATATTGTAATTTTATTTATTGATGTATATTTTATTGTACTTATTTTAAATGTGTAATTTTAAAATTGTATGGATTATTATAAAATCTGAAATAAATTCATTAATAATAATAAGACAAAATATTATTTTAAAATTGTGAAAATTTGACAGCTTGATCTGCTGGCGACTGTACAATTAATTGTAGGCTCCTGATATAAGAAAATTATCTTTCCCAAACTACTCTTAACCTTTCTATTCTCTAACAGAGGATGCAACAGAAGAAGAAATGCAAGACTTTCTACGCGAGATCGTGATGCTGAAGCATGTCGGTTCTCACAAACACGTCATCCGGCTCATAGCGTGCTGCACGCGGCGCGCGCCTCTTATTGCTCTCTTGGAACATGCGCCCAGAGGAGACCTCCTGTCCCTGCTCCGGGCAGCTAGAGGCCGCAGAAAGAGCCAAGGCTCCAACGTCACGAGGAGGGTTGATAGTTCGCAGGGCAGGCCGTCCGAGGCTGATTGTAAGTCGAAAGTCTCTTTTTGTATATACTTGTCTCTTTTTGTCCTATAATTTTCTTTGGTGCAATTCGAATTACCCTCTTAGAAAAAAGCATCGCCGCAATTCAAAAATAGTAGTTCTCGATAACCTCTGTCCGAGCGCCTGACAATATATTGTGAGCATTCACTCTTGAAGCCATTTAATTAAAATATTTTATCAGGCGGTTATATGCAAACAAGGAAGGAGTAGCGAGCAAGGCAATCGCCCAGAGCCCCGCTCTTGCAGGGGCTTCGAAATAACCTAAGTAGAAAAAAGTTGACTCTTAAAACATTATTTTATCATATTGATTTCTGACATTTACGCGAATATTATACATTGAAATAAAACTACTTTTTACGGATTTTATCGCGTCATATTTATATTATTAATCCCGACGTTTTGGACCCTTTACAGCGTCCATAGTCACGGGTAGACCATGGACCCGTGACCGTCTACCCGTGTCTTTGGACGCTGTATTTCAATTATTTTATCATTTTTTTTTATCCTTGGGTTGTAAAAAGTTACATTAACGATTAACGATGTCAAAATTAAAGATACCTATTATTTATGCAATCCATTTCTCATCAACCATCAGAAATACAGACTTACAATTCATATTACTTTAAGCAAAGGACAGGGGAAAAGTTCAGAGCTGCGTAATGGTTAAACGTAGGCTGCAGCTGCTACAAAATCAGTAAATGTAAAAAAACTAGACATTAAAAACAATAATCTCACTTCGAGCGCCTGACAATACATTGTGAGCATTCTCCCTTGAAGCCATTCAATTAAAATATTTTATCAGGCGCATATATTCAAATTATGTAGGTACGCATATACGCACCAATTTTATACAAAACAAACTCATCACAGAATAATAACATACAATTTGAGTATTTGAATTAGTATAACGTTACAATAATGGGTACCTATCTAGAATAACCTAGTAATTTTGACATTTTCAACGCGATTTACGGCGTTTATAGACGAAATATGATGGACGTCAGAGACTTCTATAGGGGACGATCCATTATATCCTGTTTTGAGTGAGTCCTCGTACCGAACTACCGACTACCAGATAAATAAATAAAAATATATTATTTCCCGTTTTACAGGAGTTAAATGCAGGTAAGTATAGGTATACAGTAACCGAATTATATATAAATAGATATACCTATTAAACATTTATTAATCATGTGAAAAAATCACTTATTTTCAATAAACTTGTGGACACTTGCCTACTCTTGTATTATTGTATATAATACAAGTGTATCGTTGAATTCTGACACCCACGTTTAGATTTGTGTGTAAAAGTAAATCTTGTATACATCAATCGAAAGCTAGTAAAACCGTATGTGTATTTATATTCGTTTCATTTAGCTTCGTTTTATTTCCAGCCGAGTATACGAACCTCAGTGACTCTGACCCTGCCCTCTCGGACGGCGATGGCAAGTTGTACATAGATGGAGATAAGAAGAAGGACCACTATGTGGCGGAACCGGCCCTGCAGCTAGATGGCAGCACTATGAGGGAGTATGCCCTTCAAGTGGCCCTGGGAATGAGACATTTAGAGGAACGGGGGATTACCCACAGGTGAGTTTACTTTACATACTAGCTGTTGCTCACAGTTTTACTCGCATCTCATAAGACTTTTTGAGACAAAAGGTAGCCTATGTCCTTCTCCAAAGTCTAATCTATCTAGGTACCAAATTTCATCAAAATCAATTCAGTGGTTTAGTTGTGAAAGCGTAACAAACAGACAGAATTACGTTCGCATTTATAATATTAAAGAAAACTTTTTGAGACAAAAGGTAGCCTATGTCCTTCTCCAAAGTCTAATCTATCTATGTACCAAATTTCAACAAAATTGATTCAGCTGTTTAGTTGTGAAAGCAGCACAGACAGAGTTACTTTCGCATTTATAATAGTTTCAAATAGTTTATTGGAACTAGAAATAAAGTTTTCAATTTTGTGTACGATAATATGACCACATTAGTTATAAAACTGTGTCGCAGAAAAATAAAGTAAAGGGATTAAAACAAAGAGTGAGGATTGTCCCCGAAAGCTTTGTATACTAATGTACCTACACCCACAGTTCGAAATCTCCAATAACCGAGCATTACTCCAAGCTTTGAGCTGCTACGGAGAATTCTATTATATTTTATTAATGTTATTTATAAACTGAAAGTCCTGATTTGATTGCCATGTCGAGCACAATATTATTCCGTTTTTCTTAAGCACAATATTATTCCGTTTTTCGTAAATTCTAAGTACCTAGCAGCAGCTCGGAGCTCGGATTTGTGCCCGATTATAGGCTCGTTCCCTATTACATGAGACCTAAACATACTGGCGAACTCTGGGTGTACATTGGTGCACCTCTGCCTAACCCTTCGCGGAATACAAGCGTGATGGTATCTTATTTATAAAAACTCAATCTAAGACTACTCGAATCTAGAACTTGAGCATTTTCCGCATTACAAACAGAAGAGGTTTGTCCAGCTGTATTACTCAAACTGTCTAAGAAAGAAAGAAAGAAAAGAATCATTTACTTATTCAGCACAAATCAGGCTATTAATACATATGTATATGTGTCGTTCTGTTACTCAAAACCTGATTATTTTTCATAACCTCTAAATGTTTTTTCTTATGAAAAATAAACAAGTAAGTAATTACCTTACATAATTTTACACATATTTCTTTAGGTTTTTATTTCAAATGTCAACGTGGGCGTGACGGATATCCCGCAAAGGGAAAAAATGTGTAATAAATTGTGCTCAAACCTTTTATTTATAAGTATTCGAGAGGATCAAACAAAATTGTGTTTCCAACCAAAAGAATTATGTACTTCCGAGCCTTTTCTCAGCTATATTGAGGTCGCTTCCAGTCTAATGCGGCTAAATATCAGCATTTCACACGAAGCGACTGCCATCAGACCTCCGCAACCCAATTTCTGTGCAATACCGATATCCTGCGGATAGATTGGTTGTCAGGTTTTTAAGGCTTCTGACTACCACTTTTTTTTATTATTATTTTATTGCGGCTGGGTCTATTGTAATCGCCACTCGTTGAGTTAGAGTTCACGGTTAAACCCTGTGGCTACTATAAACTGCAGGATTTGTTTAGGGGTGAGCTCCTTTATTTCGTCTGGGCTTATGATGTTATATGAGTACCTACTGTGTTTGTGTATTAGCGATCCGCAGCGACTACCACAATTTTTTTTCTTAGGTGTTCGCTTGACAACCGGGACCGACTGTTTGCGTGCTCTTCATAGAACTAAGAAGTTTTATAGTGTTTAATTTTAAACTTTTGGTCTGTGAAAGAAAGTATAATTAGTTTTACTTATACTTAACTTAAAAAACGGTCAGTAACGAATGTCGCTGTTCACAGACCAAAACTTTTAAAATAATATTCTAATAGAAGTAAATCATATAAAATTATCCTGTATACCATCTAGCTCATATTGTCTAGCATGGAGGGGTCTCGATGTGTTAAGAATGGTACCCATCCACAGACTGATCGCGACTAGCGCAGTTTAACCTTGCAGATTGGTTGATCATTGTTTTCTTTCTTTCAATTACCTACGTCACGAATTGCAACAATAATTGGACAATAACGTAAACCCGAACTCTACAGACAATGGCGCTCAAAATATAATTATAATTACTTAGTAAGTTAATCAATTGAATAGAGTATCAAGTAATGTATTCTTACCCTTCCTTTCTTCTTAATAGTGGGTATAGTGAGAGTAATTCCACTCAAATTAGAACTGCCTTACTGGAGAAGTACCTGCGCCTTCCAGAAAATCGAAGTGAAATAGCACTGCTTTGAGCCGTGTTGTGTTCTCAACGGTGAGCAAGGTTGTCAGTGCTCCACGGGCAAAGGTTGTGTTGGCAGTGGGGGGACTTTGACCCTTATATTAAACTACCAACTCAACTATTCCTCTTTCGTTTTACCGGGTCGGCAACGCGCAACGCGCGATTTCAGTGCCTAGGCATATACCTATAAGTCCTAATTATTTACCATTTTCTTTCCTTATTATTATACCTACCTATTCTACTATCTCTAATTTCGACAACAGTCGCCCAAGATTTGTAAAACCAAGGAGATTTCTTGGTCTTACAAATGTTAAGCGACTGTTCAACTAGGATCAGCTGCTTCGTTCTTGTGCTTCGTTCATCAACCCATATACTGTCCCACTGCTGAGCACGAGTCTCCTCTCAGATTAAGAGGGTTTAGGCTATTGGGAATATAATATAAATATGTTTGTTTTAATTAAAAAGCCACCTCTCGTTCTAGGAAACGAACCCCGTGTCGCGGAGACTTATATGTAGAAATATAATTAACCACATAATTAACAAAATACTTAGTCCTAAATATTAGTATTTAGGACTAAGTATTTTGTTAATTATGTGGTTAACCTAAAACTAGAAACAAATATCTGTGGATCACATAAAATAATATTGATGTAAGTTTTCTTATACAAAAATCTGTAAATATCAAATTATTGCCGGTCCCGATTCATGAGACCGTGACGTAGGGATTCCGCAAGTCCCAACGCGCAGGTCGGTTACGGTACCGGGAAAATACCGGCGTTTTCCGGGAACGTGGCCCGTCAACAGCCATTTTCCCGGGGCGTTCGAGCCCCAGATATATTTAATTTAAACATAAACCTCCTCCACAGTTAGGCACTCCGATTACCCGCCAAGTAATATTGTTTGTTTATATTCCATATTCCACCTCACATTATTACCTTTATTTATTCTGTTGAATGAAAAATACAATGGAAATGTGATTGAATAATGAAATAATATCAATTAATTGGATAGCTATATCGAAGAATTCTATTCCATTTAAGTAATTGGTTACCTATTGTCGTAATATTTTGTGAGGGCTCTCGTCAAAGTTATTATTAGTAAATACTTCAGTGTTTGTATTTACTTCATCATATTATTTCTATCAATTATGTTGTAACCATATATAGTAATTACTTCTGAAAATTAATGCTGAAATCATCCAATATTCATTCATTGAAGTTGTTTACCTATTGCTCTCATATTTTTGTTAGGATTAAAAACTCCTTACAAAATTGTTTGCTCAATTAATCAGAAGCAGAAACGTAGCTATTTTTTTTGCAGGCGTTATTATTTTACTTCGTCTCAAAAACTCGAATATACTAACACATTGCGAAATTACCGTAAATATTTGATATTGTATTTATACATATAACTACGAAGTCTTATTTTGGAGAAAAAGTTACATATTCACCAATCCCTATAACAAATTACCTGACCTGTTTGAAAATATATTATCATCCCTATGTTGAAAAAATGTTATCAAGGGCGGAGTACGTTGGTTCCTGAACACCCAACTTTCAGCGTTGCCTAGCAACTGTTGCTAGGAGAACACAAACCTCAAGGTTGTAGAATTATCCGATATTATCCCGCAACTTTCAATTCTAAACCAAGGAAACAAAGTTTATTTCAGGGTAAACATGTGTAGGGCCGAATAATTTTCTTTTTGCATAACTGAATACAATTAATTTAAACGAATTCGGCTAATATTACAAACAGAATAATCTTTAATTCTGTGGTTTATTAAATAACTAGCTGATGCTCGCAGCACCACGCGTATCCCTAAGGGTTTTTGAGACAAAAGATAGACACTATGTCCTTCTCCAAGGTCTAAACTATCTTTGTACTCAATTGCTTCAAAATTGGTTCAGCGGTTTAGGCGTGAAAGCTTAACAGACAGGCAGAGTTACCTTCGCATTTATAATATTAGTAGAAGTTTTTTGACTGAATGGTCAACAACATGATTTAGTTAAGTACCTACCTATATCATTTATTCATTAGAAATTCATTCCTATATCCCATTACATACTTATGTTGGTTGCTGTATCCAACGGACGTCAAACGTAAACGTAACTAAGTATCTACAATTCCAGTGTAAGCTGACCGCGCAATTTATAGGCTTCTTCTGCACAGAGAGGTCAAGTGATGCTGGATATTATAGCAGGTTGTGTACCTTGTTTTCGTGAATCATACTGTGATTGATACCTACAATAATAATCCCCAGTAGGTACATACTGTGTTGGGCGTCTTTACCTATACAGGATGTTACAAAACTACCCGTATAGCCTAGATGGGGCCGAGTCCATTCCTGGTCTATTCACAATATTTAAGAACCGTAGTAACGCTGTATAACATACCCCAAAAAAAGGAAAACAACAACATTTATGAATGAAAAATAGAAAAACTATTAAAGTAAACAATTATTAGGTAAAATAGGTACGTAGGCTTTTCTGTTAAATAATCTGGTTCCCTGACATGACCGACCGCTGGCTGGCCGCGGTTATTCTAAATACCGTCAACAGCACATCATGGCATCCAAAACTGACAAATCTCTTCAATCAATTTTCAATTTAATCTCCAATCAATAGAGTTTATTATCCGTTGTAGTAATTTGACAGTTTGTGATGTGCTGTCATTTTGACCGCGCACTTACTAGGGGGCGCTAGGGTAATAATTGCATTGCACACGGGCGCTACATGGGCTCGACAGCCTCTGCTGTTTCCATTTCTTCCAAATCTAACACCAAATTATGTCCAATTCCCAGAGATCTAGCAGCCCGCAACATTCTGGTGGACGGGGCAGGTCTCCTAAAAGTGGCTGACTTCGGTCTCTCGAGGTCCGGGGTGTACGTGCACACGAGGTCCCGGCCTGTGCCGCTGCGGTGGCTGGCTCCAGAAGCGATCCTTCACTCCCAGTACTGCAGCGCCAGCGATGTGTGGGCGTTTGCTGTACTTCTTTGGGAAATTGCTACTTTAGGTGAGAATTCTGTTAAATACTTCTTCATTATACCCTAAGTATGTTTGGATTGGTTAGGTTAGGTTAGGTTAATATAGAAGCACAAAGGTTTTTCATCCCATATAATCACATCATTATGTACTTTTTTCACTTTTAGGCTAAAGGAGTCGTGAGAGAACTTCATATTTTAGTATGTACTCCAGGAAAATAGTTTAGGCACTCCTAGGGTGTGTAGTGGATATTCGTATATTTTTTCTGTTAAAAATTTATACTATGTATCATAATTATATTTTAAACAAGTAGCTATTGTTTCTATCCCTTTTTTTACATTTCAGGGGGCTTCCCATATGCTGAGCTGAGCAACCACCAAGTACCTTCATTCCTTGCTGGCGGAGGCCGACTGCCGAAGCCACTCCGAGCTTCACCGAGACTCTACCAGCTAATGGTGGAATGCTGGTCGGAAAACGCGGTAGACCGGCCCACATTCGCCGAAATTGTGGACAAGCTGACTGTCCAGAAGCAACTATACGTAGACCTTGACTGCGTTTTCCCACCTTCGGAAGATGAAGTTGCCGGCCTAAGAGATTTTGACTTCAATATGGCGGAAGCCAACGGTCCTTTCGACCGGTAACCTATATAAAGACTGAATATTTTTATTGTTATTATTGTCACTCTATTTGCACAGTACACGTGTATAAATAATATTATGTACTTCGTTTTATTTTTAGAGTAAAGGACCATGCGTCATTTTGGGCCCTTCTTTAACATTGTCCAACAGTGATGAGTTATATGTCATATGAAAGCTCTTGAAGTGTACTTTATTTCATTCTATGGTAGCTAAGTTCAAATCGAGCGCGAAAGTGTTTTTTTTTGGGTTTTTTTTAATCTGTTTTATGTTGATTTCGGTCAGTAGCTATTAACTAAAAATATACTAAAAAGGTCTACCGGGACACTCCACAACTGCACTACAGGAGTAGTTACTGCCTTGGAGTATCCCGGACGGGTGCAGTACTATTGTAAAACAAATGGGAATTAAAGTTATTGGGATTATGGATGTTGTTGTTTGGTGGACCGATAACTTCTATTGCCGGAAGAAAACGGCGTCTATGGTAGCGTTCGTAACGATGGAAGCTAATCTGCCTCATTAAGATTTTCTCCAGCCAGTTTCATTTGATAAACAGCCAGGTTAAACGCTAGTGAAAAATTTTGGGATGGAGGTGTGTACGCGATAGAAACATACCGTGAAAACAATTTAAATGACTTAGAGCCATGCAATATTCAGCAAAATAATACCCATGGCTACTTGTGGGACGTGTGCAGACACGACACGTTAGATCGAGAATGTATTAGGTATACCTACGTTTTCATTGATCGTGACGAAGTAGGCAAAGACGCCATTATATTTGTATAGATGCATTTTAAAATCTGCTGAGTATATTAAGACTGATCATGTTATGTGATTGTGACGTCTAGGTGAGGAGGCGGATAACTGATCTCGGCAACGGATACCCGAAACCAGAAGACTACAGATTACTTCCTTTTTATTTTATTTGCGACTGTAATATCACTGTGACTGCAGTCGGTCTATTGTGATCGCCACTCGTTGCGTTCACCGCTAAACCTAAGTCTACTATAAACTGCAGGATTTACTTAGGGGTGAGCTCTTTTATTTGATCTGGGCTTAAGATGTGTTTTCCTAGATGAACACTGCGCTTGTATATTACGGACCCACATTTCCCCAGGAGATGAAGTAGCGTTTCATCAGCCTTCTCAAAACGCCGGTAGGTTAACGTGTCACTCAGCCTTAGGTTGAATAGGTGCTTGTTTAAGCAGCAGTGTCCTGTTAAGGCTCGTTACATTACGCAAGTTCTTCCTATTTAACCCTAGGACAAGGTTTGTGTGCCGTTTATTATAGGCTTTAATTAAAGCTTTGGAGTGCACCATGCCTGGCGATTCCGTCCAGAGCTTGATAGCAGTCTCATAGCATGAATTCGTGATGGTTCTTAGAGCAAGTGCTTTTGGTATTCCACAAAAAGGCTCAGGCCCCTACTGCGTACCACTAGCCTCCGCTCTAGCGAGGGCTAGTAGTACGCTCTTCCTTCCTCTTAGTGGGCTAGCCGCCTTTGTAAACCATGTCTTTGAAGAGTAAGGAATGTACGATGCTGAGGACAACACAACAGATCATATTTGGTCGAAGTGTTGTTGGCTATGCCAGCCTCCATAGTAAGATAAGATAAGATTCTAAGACGCTGAGAGGCGTTTCATAATAGCAGTTAATGTTGAAATAAAATCGAACAAAAATAAATCGTTTTCAAAAAATCCTATTTGTAAAGATTGTACAAGACCCAGTCAATATTAATCTTTCTTTAATTAATTATTTATAATTTTTAATTATGTGAAAAAATGAGCATTACATTATACTTATGTCATGCACATTTTTCATTTGCAATATTATTTTTGGACTACGAAAACACCAATTTCGCGCTGGAATTGAACTTAGCTGCCATAGAATGAATTAAAGTACACTTTACGAGCTTTCATATGACATAAGTTTCATCACTTGTGGACAACTTTAAAAAGTGGGACCAGTGTTCATACAAAAGTGCCCATGCTCCTTTAATGAGGGTTTAAAGCTAATCAAACTACATTAGCTCATTGCAGACTACGACCACAGGAGGAATATAGGAATCCAGTGAACCCCAGAGATATTTTAGACTTCTGCCTGCCTCTGCATCTGCCTAAGGAGCAGCTATTATTATTCTCAATGGTCTTATTACGTAGTGGTTTCGGGTTTGACTATTGTGAGTATCCTAGGTATTTCTTCTACGTATAAGCCAGGCCACATTTTTTGATAATTAATAATCTGAACTTTTCGAACGGACTTTAAGCTTTTGTTTAAAGTGTATTTGGTATGGCAAGCTACAAGCAATATAACATGTATTAAAAATCTTAATTCAAACAAACTGGAATATGATTGAGGCTCGCCCGGAGCGCGCTCGAAAATCATTTGGTCGTGTTCTCTTTTTAAAAACCACCATGTTTGTTTTACGAGCTTGTTCCTTTTTGTTATCGTTGTTTCGTCCTGACTGGGGTTCTCAAACTGATATATATAACAATTGTGGCCAGTTTAAAGTAGTTATTGATTATTCTTATCGTTGAACTTGCGAGTAATAAAGTTAAATGTAGCATTGCAAAACTATTGTTGGTTTTCCTTGCAGTTTTTTTTTCTATGTAGTTTGCTAGGTAAAGGCCTCCCTTCCCTCTTTCCAAGCTAATCTGTCTCTAGTTTTCGCTTATTGTTTTTATAAATAAATTAAGTACAATATCCTGTTTTCTATAAAAAATGGATGTTTTATCTTAAACAAACAAATGACTTTTACATTTCCTTAGAACTGCAAAATATGCAATAAGGTTTACAACCACTGTTGCTTCTTAATTCAAAATTGAAGACTGGCTGGATCTGGCGGCCAATCAAATTAACAAAGCTTTTTGTTGCGCCCGCGTCTCGGTCGCCGGCAAAAGGCAAAAAACGATTACAGGCTATTGACTCATTGCAGATTATTATTTGTACCTACACGATGAAGTTTTTTTATCTTTTTGATAATAGATATAGGTGTACCTATGTAAATTACTGCATTTAGTAAGTAGGGATGTCTACACACACTTATCCTTATATGTTCTTGCTTTACAAATTCTATGATATTTTTTATATCAATAAAATCTGTCTGTGAACTATGCTAGATTATGATCAATATTTAATATGCGTGTGATCTGAAACGCATATTAAATATTCTTAAATTGCTTAAAAAATGCTTTGCTACTTTATTTTTCAGACTACGTCACCCCACTACTAAAAAAATTATTTACAGTCTTATAATGGTAGCCATATTTTAATTATGTGCAACGTCCGGTCATCGTTTGCCTGATTTGCCACGGGCGCTATTTGTCATCAACATTCACAAACTACAGAAATTATTCCGAACGACACGACTTTTTTCTTAAAATGAGAATCAGACAGTGAAATGTTAGCCAAAATAAACATAAGAGCAATGTTCTGAATTTAAATGCGGAACACGATTTTCAAAATTTCGGAATATACTTACTGGTGTGGAAATTCACATACCGTACTAAGCCAGCACAGGGCTGGCCAAAGTAATGTATTAAAAAAAAGATAACTGTTTATCTTTTCAAAATTATTAATAATTTATATCGAAATACAACTACTTTTTACGGATTTTATCACGTTATTTTGATATTATCAATCCCGACGTTTCGGACCCTTCACAGCGGCCATGGCAACAGGTAGACTCAAAAAACTATGTTGTTTTATTTCATATATATGTCTAATATTCGCGTATGTGTCAGAAATCAATAAATTATTATAATTATTGTTTAGTAAGTTTGTGTATGAGTATAGTAACTACATGCTTGCGACAGTTTCTAGTAGGTACCTACCTTATTCAAAATCTTTGTTATTTTGTGGTCAAAAATTGACATCTTAGCTTCATTATTCCAAATAGCAATAGTGTCTTAAAAATGTCAAAATATTTTTTAGACTCTATGATGAATATCGATGTTTCGAGCCGTTTCCTAACTAAGTTGGGGTCGGTTTCCAGTCTAACTAGATGCGGCTGAATATCAGTACTTATTTTACACAAAGCGACTGCCATCAAATCTTCGTAACCCAATTTCTGGGCAATACCCATATTCTAAGGATAGACTGGTTTTCAGGTTTTTTGGGTTTATAACTGCCACTAACGATTGTCATAGGTGTTCACATGACAACCGGGACCTACGGCTTTACGAGCTCTCTGAGGCACGTAAAGGCTCGATGATTGATTAGCGTAGTTAAAACTTAGCCACGAGCCCCTCACACTTTACTTATAATTTTTATTTATTTATTTAATTCAGGCTACAAGGCCCATATAAATAATATAATATTAATTTAAGTGCTCCACGAGGAAACGTTGTGTTGGGGGCTTTGACATATACTGCCAACCCAACTATTCCTCTTTCGTTTTACAGGGTCGTCAACTCGTCAACGCGCAAGGGATAGGTACCACTGTTGTTGTAAGCGTCTTTATGCTACGGTAACGACGTATCATCAGGTGGCCGGGTTGTTTGCCACCTTAGTAGTATAAATTTTTTTTAACATTATCCTCAAGTATTGAAAGCTGGGCTTTGTTTGTGCCTTGCTTTGTTACAAAAAGGGCTCATTAAAATAGTTACCAACTACTAGAGCCAACTGGGTATTGTCATGTTGTAACATGTCGATACATGTTCGTGGTTCTGTTGATAAGCAACAAGTAAAATAAGTACCTAGATGGAATGTTATCGCATATCTACATTGTTAAACTATGAAATGGAATTAATAGGTACGCACTGCTATGAAAGGTCTAGTGCAATATTTTAACCCGGCTACTTACTTGTTAATGCCAAAGAAGGGTTATGATTTTAGCAACCTATCCTATCTTATTATAAACTACTTAGGTATCTTAGCAGTAATAGGTAGTTAACCGCCAGAATTAGGTGGTAATATGAAATTAAAAATTGATGCTCCAAATGCCTTGTATAAATTTGTAGGTCTACAATATTTTCAGCTGATTGTAGGCAGGGACCTGACGACCCCCCTACGACAGGGTAACCCGTACACACGAGGTAACCTATATTGCGGGAAATCCAGCGAATTAAAAATATAAATGCCGAGCCCTTGCGTTTGCTGCTCGATTTAAAAAAATACTTTTGCTTGAAATAAATCTAGTTTTTATGAATGTTATCACATTACATAATATCACATAATTGTATTGATATTATTTAATTCCAGATTTTTTTTTTCTATTGATAAGGTAAGTTTTACTTACTAATTTATTTATTTATTTATTTATTTCTGGAAAACCAACAGCCTTACAATAAATTTGCAACGAACATAAACAACAGATAGCCAATTATAGGTCTTCACAGATAAGAGACATATTAAAATAAAAACATGTGGACAACAAACTATACAGTACTATAAACGTGTCGACTTAATGAGAATCACGTTTGGTGTTCATAAAAGAAATCTCTGCTCAGCAACCGCCTCAACGACACGAAGTTAACGTTGAAAATGTCAACATCATGTGCCTTGCAAATAAATAATGCCTTGCTAATGATTTATTTACTAATTATTTTACTAACTCATAATAATTAATCGAACGTGACACTGAAATGTGGAATTCTGTGCAGTCTCTCGGGTAACGAGTTTCAATTAAATCCTAAAATTTGCTTTTGATTTGAAGAGCCTCCAAGACATTCCATATTTTTTTTTCCAAATCCGAAAATACATTTACACCGACCTCCTTGCTTCCATTTGTGTCACCTGTGACTGTCAGCGATAATAAAACAATTTACAGCACTTAAAACAAATAAGCGGTCCAGTTATCGCGATGTGCTCTCAAAGTGGCTCCATCCATACCCCCACTGGGTATTAAGGCCTTACCCATTGTGTGTTCGGCGGCAAGTTTTTCAAATTTATCTTGATTCGATAAGGGCCATCCCTACGCCCGGCGCCAACTGTTGTGGCCACGAAAGGAACGATTTAAAGGAACTGTGTTACTGTAGTTTGAAAAAACAGAATTTTAGAAAACTGTCTTTTTTCTGGTAAACACTCAAATGGTTATATTATTAGCCGAACTTACAACAGGCAGCGTCGATCCCCACCACCGCCTATAAAAGCAAGCGCTCAGTCGTACACCGATTCATTCGCTGCTTAGTCGCCGTTCGGTAAGGTGGTTGGTTTCGACGCTGCTTGTTGTGAGATCATTCCATACTTGTTTTCGTGTCTTTTTGTTAAATTTTAATCATCACTAATATATTAGCCGAACTTACAACAGGCAACATCGATCCCCACCACCGCCTATAAAAGCAAGCGCTCAGTCGTACACCGATTCATTCGCTGCTTAGTCGCCGTTCGGTAAGGTGGTTGGTTTCGACGCTGCTTGTTGTGAGATCATTCCATACTTGTTTTCGTGTCTTTTTGTTAAATTTTAATCATCACTAATATCAAAAGTGGGACAGGATTTCGCTCACAATCAGCCTTGTAAAAAGCAGACGGCCGTTAATTTCAAAAAAAGAAAAATGCTACGGACGTTACATGCACGGTCAGGTCAGGCCGAGCGTTATGCGACTACGCAGTATTCGCCTCTGTACCTACTAATCGGTAGTAACGCAACCACTCCTGTTATTCGTGTGCTGGTCCGAGATGTCGCCATCGAGAACTCTAGCAGCAACCGCGAAGCCACAAGAGAACTCTGTAGGAGCACCGCTAAATCATCGCTCGACAAAAACAGAGTTGGGCAAGAGCACGGGTCAACCGTCAAAGACACCCGCCAAAGAAGTTCCAGGCCGGCGACAAAGTATTTGTAATAAAATACTCTCAGTCCGTTGGAAAATTAATTGATTCCATGAGGGGTCCATACCGCGTCACTAAAGTATTACCAAGTGATCGCTATGAGATGAGACTGCTAAGTGGGGCTAGAGGCAAGACCACTCAGGCCGCAGCTCTATATATGGTACCCTGGAAAGGCGAATGGTGTCCTGAGAGTTGTTCTGCATTTTTTGATACTAAGTTCCAACCGAACCTTTTAATGTTATTCTGTTTACAGTACACACACCCAGTGTGTGTGCGAGGTATGCGTGCGAGTGGATGGCGAGTATCTGCCTTGCTAGTTGGAACGAGTTGCCGATGCGGTCCAGTGGTAGCTCCCGAGGCTGATGACCTGGAGTACCCGGCTTCGAGAGACAAGCGCTTTCGTACGCAGGGCGGGCTCAGTTCCAAGAAGTCGCATTCTTTGAATGCGCATCAGGCTCTGTCCTGGAGGGTTCAATCCCTGGAAGTCGTGTTCTTTGAATGCGCATCAGGCTCTGTCCTGGAGGGTTCAATCCCTGGAAGTCGTGTTCTTTGAATGCGCATCAGGCTCTGTCCTGGAGGGTTCAATCCCTGGAAGTCGTGTTCTTTGAATGCGCATCAGGCTCTGTCCTGGAGGGTTCAATCCCTGGAAGTCGTGTTCTTTGAATGCGCATCAGGCTCTGTCCTGGAGGGTTCAATCCCTGGAAGTCGTGTTCTTTGAATGCGCATCAGGCTCTGTCCTGGAGGGTTCAATCCCTGGAAGTCGTGTTCTTTGAATGCGCATCAGGCTCTGTCCTGGAGGGTTCAATCCCTAGAAGTCGTGTTCTCTAAACACGCATCAGGCTCTGTCCTGGCAGGCGCAGTCCTGGTTCACGCTTAACGTGGGAACTTGCAAGTTCAAGTATGAGTATGACAGAGTTATTACGAGTGAAGATGTATGCATACTTTTGAAAGCGAAGTGCTTTAATCTGTTATGAAAGTGTCTTTGTATGAGGGCCTTGTATGCGCGATGAATGACAGAATAGGCAACTGTGTATGTTACTATGATTAATTAACAACACTTCTCTCATGCAGATGACAACTCTGACGTTAACGATGCCGGTGAATCCTCCGGTACTCCTACAGATCTCGCTGGCACTTTAAGAACAAGCGACTCACTCACAGGAGAAGACTGCGAGCAAAGTCCCACCGTAGTAGAGCCAGTGCTTTTGAAGAGGCCAACTCCAGTGCGGCCGAGGACGACGCACGATCAGGAGAGGCCGTATTAGCCGAACTTACAACAGGCAACATCGATCCCCACCACCGCCTATAAAAGCAAGCGCTCAGTCGTACACCGATTCATTCGCTGCTTAGTCGCCGTTCGGTAAGGTGGTTGGTTTCGACGCTGCTTGTTGTGAGATCATTCCATACTTGTTTTCGTGTCTTTTTGTTAAATTTTAATCATCACTAATAATATGTATTTGAATTTTGAATCCTTACTAATACACCTTCCAACATCAGCCAACATGTCGCGGGTAAGTAAAAAGTTTAAAAGGGAATTGAAATTAATAATTAAATTAATTAGTCAACTAATTCTTATTTACAGACTTGATAGGTATCGATACCTAATCGTGATAAAATGTAAAATTAAATATTGTATTGAATAAAAAATTGAATTCTTATTTTGAAACTTGTGACCGAATGTAAACTAATCAAATCGCTATTTTAATGGCCGCTTCAAGAAGGTAACCTTCCCGGAATTTCTGTCAGGTAATTAAACTTTACAATGAAAAGCTTGAAAAATACTTTTGTCTTTAAATACTGTCTGTGGCGCTATTATAAGGATCTAGTGACGATGACGTCATCCATCAGTTTTGAAGAGACACTTAAAATAGTCCTGTTATTAGTTATGACTATGACATTTTTGGGAAGTAGTTAATCTGTTAAAGTTTGTGATAACTGTGAATTATTGATTAGTTTCAAACGGTAAATCGATGTGTTTTTCATTATTCTTCAATAGGGAGAGGAATATTGAAGAAACTTATGCGTGACTATTGTTTTTTTTTATTGCCTACAGTGGCAGACGAACTAGTGGCCCACCTGATGTTAAGTGGTCACCACCGCCCATGGACATCAGCAACATCGGGGACAGAGCTGTGCCGCCGCCTAACTACTGTGTGTGGTAGAGAGTTCTTTTTAGGCCTCGTTTGATGAAGGACATGTCAGACCTTGATAGTACGTGGTAGGAATGATCTTTGGAAGCGGACTGTGCTGGATGTGTTTATTTTCATTTGGGGCCGTCCATGGCACTCCAGTTAGTGTAGCATGGTCTGGTCAGAGGCACCACTCGCACTCGGTGACGTCAGGATCTATGATCCCCCAGTTCGCCAAGTTGTGTTTGCAGCGGCCACTTGAGTGCGCTGTCGCGTGTGATTTCCATACAGCCACTACCCTTATGTGACATACATATATGCCGTCAAGTGGGAGTTTAAATCATTAGATTTGTACCTCACCGTACTTATACCGCCCTTTAAGAGATGAGTGCATGCACACATTCCATGTAGAGACAGAGAACAACGGTGTGCAATATTCAGTATGAGTGAACGAGACAATAACAGATTCGATACTTGCGATGTCAACCAGTTTACTTACGGAAACGTGACCATTATTTGACACGGTAGGGCGCATCTTCATAAGCGCCATTTCAGCTCCCCTGATCAACTCAACGCTGCTACGGCTATATTTTCAGAAGCCGAGTTCAGTTTTTGCCTTGGATTATAAAACTCACAATAAGCATATCTGATAACAATGGTAACGCCTGTAATTTACAAGAGATCATGATTCTTTGAGTTCGTTTCAGCGTTTCTTCATCGAGGTCGTCGGTCTGACATATGCCCGCCCGCGCCATCTAGTAATAAAAAAATAAAATATTTATAAATATTTCTATTTTAAATAAATATTTTATCGTGTAGGTCTATTTACAAAAATAAATATCATTTATCATTTTTTCTAAATTAATAGGTACTTAATTTCTACTCTTTCTACATTTCAGACTAAACAAAATTTTTTTATCCATCGATTACCATAGCTTTTAATTTCCTTTCTACCAGTGAGCCCAAGCTTGAAGTTCTGCTGCCTCTCTCAAATGTAATTAGCTTGAAGGTACCGGTTAAATGAATAAACCCTTGCAGCGTATCGGTATGCTATAAATTTGAAACCGTTTATGTATTTCAAACATGTAGTCAGCAGGAGAAAGAGTCATTAGGGAGTTATTAATATTCATAAGCCTTCCGTAGGGCTGGCACGTTTAAATAAAATTTATGTCATCATCAACCGACATAGTGTCCCACTGCTGGGCAGGGGTTTCTTCTCATATTGAGAGAGATAAGGCTTATAGTCCACCACGCTGGCGTAGTGCGGGTTGGCAGACTTCACAAACTGTCGAGAAAAATCTCTTAGGCGTGCAGATTTCCTCACGATGTTTACGTACGATAAAATTTGGTGTAGTACCTTACTTGAATATCTAAAAGGGGTTTTTTGTTTGATAACGGTGGTTCATTATCAAATCAAACTCGCGGTTGTCAGCCCTAACCGTGAGCCAAAGCAAAGCTATTCAAGCGCATTCCGACCTCAAACAAAGGCATCGTTGCATGAGATTCTTTATTTTTTCTACATCGTGTGTGCACGGCTTTAAATCGCGTGCCTTTTTTCAAATGCGTTCACCGGATTAAATAATGGGTGTAAATATCCAGTGAACTTAACTTACCCTATTTAAGCCGTAAACAGCAAATTGCTTTATTTATAACCATTCAAACAAAAAGTGGTGTTACTCTACTTCGTATTATGACGTTATTAGAATATCAAATCACCGGAACACTGATTGATACAATTTATACAGTACAACGGTACGTATCTATACTCACGCCTGTATTCCCCGTAGGGTTAGGCAGCGGTGTAGGTACTAAATGTAAATCCACAGTCCACCGATATAGTTAGGTTCCATGTAATAGAGGGTGAGCCTATTGCCTTTAACCGGGCAGAATCCAAACTCAGTAGAAAAACGCAATAACACTGCTGGACCACTAGATTAACGAGCAGTTCTACTTAGTGTTAGTACCCACATAAGTACTTAGGTATACCTACAATGTACAAGTATAACTTGTATCAAAGAATAAATCGACTGGTATCTAATTAAGTACTTAATTAGGTACCTAGGTACTTTTGAAAAGTCAAAACTATTTGCATGGTTCCAAAATTGGGTCTTTGGAGAAGAACGGACAAGAAAATCCATAGACACACCCGTTACACCCGTAAGACACACCGGTAAGAAACCCACACTTCCCGGTCTAATCCCCGTAGACCAGTCGCCTTTTGAAGGTTTCACCCTGTAAACAAAAACCTAGTACGTAGATAGGTATTACCCATATTACTCCTAGTAACAACAACAATCCCACTCCCACTAAGTACACGAAATCTAAACAAACAACAATTACCTATTTTTTTTATAGGTAATAAGTACGGAAGTACCTACCAAAAGCGAATTCTGGTTCTGTTTTGTTTTTATAAGGGCGTTCAATTATTTTCGTCATCGCTTCATGAAGGTCATAATTATAACAAAGAGTATAAAAACTTTGTTTAAATTTTATTGTCGTAGAAAGTTGCAGTTCTTTTTTTTTCAGTAAATACAAAGAATGCGCGCCACGCGGCTACTAGCGCCGCCGACCGAGCGCAAAAAGTGGCGCCTACTAACGCAATTATTTTCAGCTTTATTTACCTATTTCCGTATACGAATACGAATCTTAAGTCTATAGAGTTACAGTTTAAAATTGCTCTACTTCCAATGACAGTATAGATGCGCGCTTTCTTCTGTTGGGATAGTTAGTGTTGTAACAAGGATTGGATCGACATCGAGTATTGGAGTTGACATTTTCTTCGTATGTACAAGGCTAGAAATTGATTGTTATACATGTCATGTATTTTGGCAATACGGCGTACTTTCCGAATTGATACAATAAAAATAATTAATATTTACGTTCTGAATATATTTTTCTTTAACGGATTTTATATAAATCTTCTGTTTTTTCTTTGGCCCATTTAATGTAATTTATATTTCTTTTTAAACGAAATACTGATTAATAAATCTATTGTTTCATAAATAAATAAATCCCTGATAATTCGATACTCATCAATAATATCTTTCACATCCCTACTTATCGACAACACGATTCGCTTGCTCGCTCACGCATCGTTCCTTTCATTCATTCAGTCGAGCTTTGATCGCCATCACGAGAGGACTGTATTTGTGCGCTATAGACATTAATGAACGCGTGTATTTAGTGAAAAAATCACGTGCAATAAACAATAATAAAGTATATCACAACTAACAAACGTGAAAGTGTTAATTAAAGTGTAAAAAACAGTAACTGTGATAACTATAAAGTAATAATTGTAATTTTAGTGATAGATATTTTTAGTTTTAGTACAGATATTTCGGTGATGACTTGTGATGAGTGCGTTTGGAATAGTTTAGCCTGTTGATTATCGTTATGGTGACTGTATAGTGTTTATTAGTAACAATAATAGAAGCAATTGAGACGGAAATGGCGGTAGTAAAAGTTTGCGTGTGTTTTCTGTTGGTTATGTACCAACTGTCGGCGGCTTCGACTGAGGCCTCGTCGGAGTCGACAGACCTTGGATTGACAGGTGAGACATGGAATTATCAATAAGTACCTACTTACATCTAGACTTAAAATATAAATATTATACGCCGTAGGTATTATATACTAGGTCAATTATCTCTATACCTACCTTTTTGTTTTGTAAACAACGTAAATGCTCTTCTCAAATTAACTTAGCCGGCGATAATTATATCATGGCAACTTATGGCCACTTCTTACGAAGACCCTTGTGAGTTTTTAGGAAAGTCCTAGTCGGTTAGTCACCCTAGAATTAGAGGTCTTAGCTGTTCTGGGTAGCCAAGTTTGGATTTGGAGATGGTGGCGAATTTCACGGATCCCATGCGAACCGAAGCGAAGGCAAGTGCGGTTCTTAGCCGATACGAGTTCGACATAGGCCCTGCTACCTCCTCAGGTGGCAGACGTTCCAAGAGGATTCCCCGTAAAGGTATGGATCTCGGAGTCCCTCATTCTGTGCGGGAAATGGCCACCGTGTGATTTTAGTTTGTAAATATTACCTACCTACATATGATAGATGTTCGACGTAACCATTAAGTAGGTCCTACCTAAGTAGGTACCTATCCATGAAGATTTCCGAAAGGTAAAAAGGCCCCACGTAGGTACCATTATAGGTACCCATTTTATTTCTTACCTAGTTTTCTGACACTTAAGCGACTATTATTGATAATACCTAATTACCTATCAATGTTAACGGGAAAAAATCTGCAAAAGGTCGTGTCATTTCAGGAAAAAATATAAGAAACTGGCTGTCACCCCCATCCCAAAGGGCTTATAAAGTAGACGAAAGGCCTATGTCCTTCTTCAAGCTCTAATCTATCTCTGTAAGTACCAAATTTCATCAATATTGGTTCAGCGGTTTAGGCGTGAAAGCGTAACAGACAGACACACTTAATTTTGCATTCTTAGGTAGGTATTAGTTAGGAAGTCGGGATTACTAGAGGTAAAGATCTAGGTAGGTAGGCCTATATAGGTTTTAAAAGGGCGATTAGGTATTATGGAAGGTTGGTACCCACACTAGGTACCTAATAATTGTTTTCGAACCTAAAAGAATCGCCCAACAGTTCATAAGTTTATCTAACGATATGCGTGGCCTCACAATTACTATCGTCAATATTTCATTGCTAAATGACTTTATTAAGCGTCAAACAAATATTAATTATGTAGGTAGGTAATTAAGGGATGTAATTAACTTAATCAGCAAGTTTAGTTTATACGATAAGCTAATAGGTACCTAGGTACCTTCATATTTTATATCCTTAGGTTCCTAACATTATGATTATTTACATTAGCAGACATCTCATTATGACATATGTATATGAGCATACCTAATTAGACTGTGTTGAATATTCTGCTTTCGTAAGTAGGCACTATCTACTTAACAGTGGCAGGTAGGCATATACATACTAAGTACCTACATAGTATGTACTACATCATTAACCTAGGTATCTACTTACTTAGTACTTAGATATATTTTGTACCTACTTACCACCAAGGTGACAAACACAAACTAGCACCAAATACTGATTGCTTGCTGATTGATTTTTTATTTGGACAAGCTAGCCACAATTTTCTAACCACTAAATAAGCCAAGTACCTACAAGTACCTAGGTACCAATTTTATTTTATTTTGGGTTGGAAATGCTGTACCTATGCACTATCCACCGCTCCGGGGAGAGCGGTGGGGTGTGTCGGACTCCGCTCTGAAAAGAGCGAGCTACCGACTAAAGCCAACCTCAGTCTGCGTTTCGCGTCACCAATTTGATGCCGGGGCTACGGGAGCGCTGTAGCATTCGTCCGCAGACCCGGCAGTGGCGGGTAGCCTATGCGGCCCCTTACGCAAGTAAGTAATACCTACTTACCTAAGCGAGGTTTAGGCCTACTCAGCTTCTATGATGGTCGTGCCGAATTTCTCGGATCCCATAGCCATGACTATAAGGCGAACGGTGAAGGCAAAAGATGTTTTCAGTCGGTACGAATCCGACATACCTACTTACCCTGCCGAATCCCTAGTTGGTAGGTAGATGATCCGTGAAGAATTTCTATACTATAAAATAAAGACCTACTCAGCGTTAATCCATGGGGACGGAGGGTAACTCTCAGCTCTCTTTGCTTCTGTGTTTAGGTACACTGTTAGCACATTATTGCTTAACAGCAGTAGCAGCAGCAATAGTTGGCAAAGCAGTGTTACCAATCTAGACGAATTCGGCAGCAGAGATGTATGTACCACCTCACAATTTATTCGTCAATATTTTAAACAATATACCTACCTAATGTTTTAAATAACACTAAGGTGGCAAACAAGCATAGGTCCGTACCTATGGTTGTTGCATCCTTGGTGCACCCACCTGATGGTAAGCGGTTACCTTATAGACCCTTACAACACTATACTAAAATATATAAGGGTCAAAGTCCCCACTGCGTACACGTTTCCTCGCGGAGCACTACAACACTACAGTTACCTACCTGCTTTTTAATTATCTCCGTTTTACCTGAGAATACAATCTTTGACAATAGACTCTCGGAAAGATATTTAGAGTGGCGTAGTTAGTAACAATGGGTAATGAGACTCATTGTTTCATTAGTTCATTGGTCCCGGTAAAAACACTTAAGCTTTGGAGTGGACTTGGGTAGTTAAAAGCTGCACGTTACTTTCTAAAAAGTGATTATTTAAGTTTTTTAAACTTAACGCACACAGTCTATCTACTCTTCTATCATCATCAACAAAAACCCATCTACCTTTTTGCTGTCCCATCACTGAGCACGGATCTCCTTTCAGAATGAGATGGATTAGGCTCTAGTCCACCACGCTGGCCTAATTCGGGTTGGCAGACTTCACACCCTGTTGACAAAATCTCTAAGGCATGCAGGTTTCCTCACAATGTTTTCCTTCACTGTTTAAACGAGCGATAATTACTTATTTATTAATTAAAAAATGATTTCGAAAGTCAGAGGTGCGTGCCTTGGATTCGAACTCATTTTTCAAAAAAACTAATAAATTCCCAGGTTTTATAATTAATTGTCTTATTAATTTATTATGAAACCGATTACCGAAATCCTTAATATTTAGCGTATTTATAACTTTGTCAGACGGCCAAAAAGCCTGAAAAACAGTCTATCCTCAGACAAAACTGAAACATACACACGTCAAAAAAAGTTTGCGATCACTAGGATAAGCTGATATAATTTTTTAAATTGAACTTTATCAAGAAAAATCTTTGTTGTGTTTTCTTAGAAGTACCCTGATTGAAATTAAAAAATGAGAAGACGAAATCATAATATACCTAAATGATCACAAACTTTTTTGATGTGTGTATATTATGAAGGTTCACAATGGCTTGAGAAACTCCAATTAAGCTAATTAATGCTGAACATAATTATATCTGCGATACTCCTGTATCGTTATCATAATCTATTGTTTTGTCTTCGATTACAGTATCGATAATCGTTTGGTTACTATGGCATGGCGTGACCTGCGGCGCCGGCGCCGGCTCCATGGTCGCATGGATGCATCTCATGTCGACAACCTAATACCTACCTAATTATTCTCTTTGTACACGTAGGTACTTAGGTTTCGTTATCGATTTAGAGATGTCAGAAAGAGCAAAGAAAACACAATTAAATTTCAATGGCAAGTTACCAAAACAATTTAATTAACATAAACAATAGCAAATAAACAATTTAGGTATGCCCAAAAAACTGTCTAGATCTACCGATTGTGTTGGTCGCGCCATCTTATCTTCCGATCATTAAATGAATGAATGGATGGAAAGATAATGCTAATAAAATAAATATTACTGAAAGCCAGATACCGGTATAAAATATCAAGCAATAACTTCGGTGTAATCCTTGACTTTTCCAATATGCTGGGGTCGCACTCGGCTTGCAGTCCAACCGGATGCGGCCGAATATCAATAAGTACTTTAACTTTAGTATTTCATGATATAATAGTCACACTAACGATTACGTATCGTCGATATACGATGGATTGACAGTTGATGACGTCATTAATCGATAGGCTATCAAAGATCAGATAACAGCCAGACGTGGCGCCAACGGAATCGACCGAATGCTCTAAATAATGTAATAACTGCACCAAATTAACTGTTTAGTGATATTATCTATTGTTATTGTAAAGTAAACGTAATATGAGCCATATATTGTCTGGAAGACAAAGACAAATCGATCATAATGTTGAATTAAAGTAATTAAAGTCATGGTAGGTAGGTTTAATGTGTTGTTTTAGGGACTGCCTCGTTACGTCACATTGTGCAACGTATCGTAACATTAGAGGTGTTAATCATTCAGCAGTGATGGCAAGTCGTTGTTATTATCACTCGCTTAAACGGTAAAGGAAAGCATCGTGAGGATACCTGCATGCCAGAGAGACTTTCTTGACGGCGTGTGAAGTCTGCCAACCCGCATTGGGCCAGCGTGGTGGACTAACTAACCCTTCTCTTTCTGAGAAGGCCGCAGTGTCTGAGTGCCCAGCAATGGGACTGTAAATGGGTTGATGGTGAATCAGTCAGACATAACCCTCAAGATTTTTAAAAACAATCTATCATGGGGTGCGCGAAGGAATAATTGTCTCATTCTTATGGATATTTTTGACGAAATGCGGACAATTTAAAAACTACACTTATAAATTTCTTGTACACAGGAGAGAGAACACTTCAAGCTAAGTATACAGTTGAACTAGAATTAAAATCACCCCTATTGCGAATTATTAGGGGCGGTCCAAAGGGCCATCTGTATTTCATGATGTAAAAAAACTTACCCCATATAACTTGAATCCTATGAACTAATGTGACGTCAATGGATGTGAACTGCAATCATTGCATTGGAACAGGCGCGGCTTGTGACGTAACTGATTACACGCATCCATTGTTAAAGAAGTCGCTCATTACGGTGAAAGCGTTACGTCTAGCGTAAAAGATTGTGAAGAAACAAACAGAACGTAAAAAATACGTAGAAAAAGTACATGGTTCATACTCTAAAGTAGGATATATAACATTGCGCTTGCGCCGCGCCTGCCGTCTTGTCGGAACCTATCGCTGTATTCGAATCTTTATTCAAACATTTAAATTAAGAACAGCCAAAGCCGTATTCCTTATGATATAGATTGAGCTAAATAGTAATTCTTAATTAAAGTTACTATTATAGTACTTATTTCTTCAACATCGAAAACTCGGTACCCATTGAAATAATTGTTATAACAGCTTCTTACTTCAAAGAATCTTTATCATAAATAGGTATTATCAATTTTCGTTATTTTGTAGCTTAAAACGTAAGTAACACCGATTTAAACTAAATTACATGTATACTAATTAATTTTACTTTAACGCCAATTTAGGCGACTTCGACAAAGATTAAGGCTGTTATGTGCGCCATAATTAAGCTTTGATAAGCACACGAAAAGATGAAATGGTTCCGTGCTCAGTTTTATGTAAATATTTTTACAAATAAGCGTTAAAAATACTACAAAACATCACCCTGATATACCGGTGCACAAATTATTCACTTACGTAATTAATAAGGGCATTACACGTTCTAGCATTTAAAAATGTCGCTATCGGCTAGAAAGGCAATGTCCCTTTGGTAATTAAGGGCAATAGACAACAAAACAACGCACGACACCGCATGGCGGACACGGAGTAAAAAAGTACAGAAGTACCATTCCGAAAACCTCTTAATTCGCAATAATTTATGAAGCTGCACTTGCAACCACCAGACAGACAAGTTTCTTACGTTATCATGCTCAAGTAATTGTCACTATTCTGCTTTATCTGATATCTCAGAAGCTCTAGTATAAATTTAATTTCACCTACTCAATTTTACGCATCGACTGTGATCCTCCTCCGATCTCTTCATCATTCGGAACGCCGAACGCGGTCGGAAAAATCAAGATGGTTAAGACATATACTATATACATCTTCTGGAGTATCTATTTAGTAACACACGGCGACTCATTAGTAATTCACGGGTGGATTCCCATGACGTCACCGGCGCCTGGCTCCCGGCGCGCCGCCACATGCTCGACTTTTTGTGAAGCACGGATTTCGAGTCAAGTGGTACTGTTTGGGTAAACTATGTTTGTGGGGTAGCTCTCAAGACGGGAGAAGTTTTTGAGCGTCTGTTGGGAATGGGGTGGGAGAAAATGAGATGAGATAAATTACTCTAGTGTTTACAGGTCTACCCAGAACTATACGGCACTTTTTTTTTAAAAGTCCAATACAGTATTCAGATTGTCATTCATGCAGTACTGGTTACTATTTGCTTGATCATAAACGGTCCAGGATATTGTAATGTAGAAAACTATTAGTGTGTACATCTATTATAATAAGTATTTAAATGTAATATGTAATGTTCCCAGTTTTTGCGTACATGTCTATAAGCACGTACACAGTCACACCTATCATAAAGGGAACTCTATTGCGGTACTATTGGCGGTTCCTTCCTTTTGTGTTTGACATTACTGATGACGGAAGAGGTTTAAAACGTTCGTGTTCGAATTTCAAACATTAATTTGACTGTAGAACCTCATTTGTTTGATATCACACAATACTCAAAATCTTTTCAGGCACAGGTAAGCATAAAAAAAACAGCGAGATGACGTCATGACCCCGAAAAAATAACGTCGCATGTCAAAGCACAATTAACTAACTATTTCTCACAGCAGACGAAGGGTAGTTGAGACCGTTTTTAACCGTTGTGTGGCGCCAAAATACTAGACGTAGTGATCACTTGATAAGTAGAACACAATCAAATCCGAACCCTATTTAGTCAAGGTAAGGTTGACTTTAATGCCGAGGACGATAAAGAGGGCCTATTGAGGCCTCGGGATGTCATAAGTAAAGCTTTTTATTGCTTTGTGTAACATTCGTCAATAGGGAGCGTATACTCGTAGACAGATGGTATTAAATGCACCTGCGCTTAAAATGTGCGGGGTTTGGTTTGTTTTTTTTTGTTTGCTATAGAGTTGCGAGTGTAATAATTATCAAAAGATGTTACAGATAAACGGGTTGCTATGGGACCTACAGTGTGATGAGTCACATATCAATGTCTTGAAATGACGCAATCTTAGAACACTACGATTTAAGTGTCATAAATGAAATTAAACTAGTATTGCATAGTTTATTTTTAGTTGTTTTGGGATTTAAAGCTAATACACCGCGCAGGAAAACATCGTGAGGAAACCTGCATACCTTAGAGATTTTTCTCAACGGTTTGTGAAGTCTGCCAACCCGCACTAGGCCAGCGTGGTGGACTATAGTCTAATCCCTCTCAATGAGACCCGTGCCCAGCAGTGGGACAGTATATGGGTTGTTGATGATGACACCTCGCACTGGAACAGGTTCAGGGAACCCGGTCGGAGATATAATTACTTATTCCAAAAATCACACATCATAGACAGCCATCCAACATTTCAAAAATGAAAGCATACAGATATACGAATGCCATCTGCGAACTCAATTCTTATTGTTGTCTATCGTCTGCCTATTGATCCCTTGACACAACTCTATTCTACTTTTTTATTTCACTTGCTTTAACTACTGCATCTAAGTCGTTTCGTTCGCTTCCCTTCTAAACTTGTCATCTCAACAGCAAAAACAAATTAATTGTTTAAAAATTTTGGAATATTTGCTCAATGCTTTATTTGGATCATAGTATACAATACATTTAAATTATTGACATTACCCAAATATGCTGAAGGTAAACATGAGGAGACCTAAGTTCAAGTTTAAACCGATAATATAAACGAAACCAACTTTCTTAGATCAAAAATCAATACAAAATCATAGCGAAATAAATCAGAAATTCCTTGCTCAGTCATGCCTTGTTCTCCTCGCTCTAAGCCTATAGAAGATAAAAACTTTAGCGTAACCAAATGAAACTATCCAAAACCAATCGGTAGACATTTGCAACGGTTGTTAATTGTGTAATCAAGCAGTCATATTTTAGATTTTTTGTATTAAATTGCGTCAATCAATATAGACTGAGCTAGACTATAGTCTAGTTCTAATTCTACCTATAACTAAGTCTAGGAGAACTTAGTTATACGCAACAATAAACCTTATTCCAAAGAGAGGATACTACACAATGGATATACTGGCTAATCATACTTATTAGTTTCTTGCTATTTGTCTAGAAAATATTCATGTATGTTCATTACATTCTAGCCCCTTTTAGGGTGGAGAGCTTCAAGTCTGTGGGCATTCAATGACTTCAGAATTCAGTTTTGACTATCAAACTATCTGTCTTTTTGTCATTGTACGACCATTTGGATACAATTGAAATATCAAACTTTGCTGAAGAGAATTCTGGAATAAAGTATGATCGAATGGCTCTTGCCTCAATGGTCTATTTATAAGATTTTATAATCGCCGTGATTGAGTACCGTAAAGTGAAGAAATGCTAGAATATTTAACTATAACTTCAGTAAGTTCTCCTAACATTTACATAAAATTTTGTATGGCGCCTAATCTCTGCAATGCCAACATTGCCAACAGTATAATCCTTTTGTCCTTTAGCTTCGTCTTACTTACGTAAATATGCTTAATTTATTACTGTTAAATGAACACCAAACCCACGATAGCTAATTCTATTTGTTAGAGATCTTTCATCCTTGTTCAAACAAAGGCGCCAGCGTTTACCCTAGCTTTACCAAATAGATGCGTGTATTGGACCGCCATTATGCGTCATACTATAAGCTAACAAAGAATTGCTTCTCGAAATTTAATGAGGCCAAGCGATTTCCACGAAACACTGCATCTGAATACTTGAAGATTTCTGTTTCTCATGAAATCATCTTAAACAAGTGATTCGTCGCTCTAAATTTAGTTTTGGCAAAATAAACTTTATCATTACAGCTATTGATATTATCTCACCCTGTACATAAATATTATATTCATTGCTAAATATAAGCAATTGAATGTACAATAATTTTACATTATATTATACAGTAATAGAACAACTGCCACACAGGTAAAATAACATTTGTAAGTCAATATTGTGACCAGTAGCCGACAAATTATAATAGGTAAAGTGATACGGGTTGAAATACAACAGGGCTAGTAGTGCATAACGGACGACAGTTGCAGCTGACTTCCGCTACATGCCGGAAGTGTGGCGCCAGTGGCGCCTGCGCCGACAATCCGTGGTTTTCAGCCATTCACACTTCAACCGCTACGCGGCCCGGACGTCATGCGTCGCTGCACTTACAATTAATTAACTCCACAATTAAAATTACTTTAATAAATGCTTGTTTTATGAACCGCTCTGTGTTTCGTGTTTTATATAAGTTTTGATGGGACTTTTCTATACCGCCTTACATAATAATAAGTTGGCCTTCGAGTATCGGCGCATTGGCAACGTTAAGTTGACGGCTGTCAGGGCCGTGCAAATAGAGCATTAATCCAGCATGTCACGGTGTTGTTGCAATGCACTTGTTAAACAGGCCATATGTATGCGTGTGGCGACTGCGCCGCTCGCCGACGAAGGTGACTATATAACACACTTCGACGCAAAGCCTTAGCTATAAAACTATTTACTCGTAAACACAAGTCTATTAAAAGAAGAAGTATTGCATGACGCACCTTTCAGACATTCGTTTCGACGTTCAACAGAGTATATTGCTTTCTCTGACGTCAAATTTCACATCGCCGGTGCAACTTTATGTTCTACTCAACTGAAGTTTATAAGCAAACATTTTGGCATTATTTGCTTTAGGTGTTTACTAACATTTGACTAAGTTACTTTGTCGATTCACATAGCATAATGGAACGTTGGTATATTCTAGATGTTTCTTTTGTGTATTTAATTATTCCTTACATGGTCCGCAGTATTGCTTTGACACCAATTGAAACTGTACCCGTCAAGAATCACAACCACATTTAATGTATGGTTGTATGTAAATACATGCACGTTACCCATCAAAGGTCTACATATGGGCGTCTAGACAGTGACTGCCGTCTGGATATTGAAGTAGCTAGTTTTAAAACTGACAGACATTCTGGTATGAAACGATTTTATCTATGAAGTGAATCAATTTGCATTGAGAGGATGAATCAGCGTTCTCTGCAGACGGACCAGTTTTCTATTTCCGATATTCAGTCGGGAAATCGCTATTATCTCTTCAAATGGATGGTGTCTTTATTTCCGAATTAATCATGGAAACCTCCCTTGCTAATATTAAAATAAGCAATAAAAATAATAATAGTCTTCAAAAATCATACGTTAGTTGGAAACAATGTGTGGAAGGCAGTGGTCGCAATGACTGAGCTCTTCAAGCAAAAGTTTCACCTTTAGAAGCTAAACTTTGCACTTTTCTATGAATTCCATATCAATAATCTCAAATATTTTATACCGTTGCGCACTTGGACTATGCTAAGCTTGATCGATGTGCCGTCAACTAACGATGCAAAGTAGTTAGCAAGTCAGCAAGCAACTCGGCCTTCCTTGACGGGTGATTTATTGTGCCGGCGCAACTTGGTGGTCCCTCATTATTGAATATCAATTAGGTATTAAAAATAAACCTTGTCCGACGGATAGAAGTGATTAGAAACCGGTGCTAGGTACATGAAGTGGTCATATTGCGTCTTTTAGAATTATAAAGTTTCTTTACTACTCGATTTATGAAACTATTGAGAATAACAAAATCCACTAGCGAAAAGTCTGTAAAATATATTATTTTCTTTGTATTAAAAGTAGTTTAACAAACATATTTTTCTAGGCTTCCCTAGATCCCAGAATGTAAACAGATGACTAAGATATTTTGATGTAAATTGGACTACCTTGTTTTCTACAGTTCCAAATTGGAACTTTTCCTTTTTTCACTGAAGACATTTTCACTATTATGGTTGGCAGTGTCAGCAAGCTACTGAATGTATTGGCTATCTGATCTCGTCATCCATAAACCTAACCAATTTGGTTGTTCATATTATCATTCTTTTAGTTTAAAGTTACTGTGTAATCTGTGATTACCTGTACCTGTACGTTACGGTAATGGACTATAGTCTAAGCCCTCTCGGTGTGTGAGAGGAGACCCGTGCCCAGCAGTGGGATAGTATATGGTTTGCTGATGATGTTGATGAATGGACAAAACCTCTTAACAAGTTTTGGAGCTGTGATGTTTTTAAATTCTATTTTTAAATTGCTGTGTTCAGGGACTTTCGTTGCTGATTGTAGATATCTTATGCTTTAGCTTTCCAAGGTTTTGTTCAGATACCGTGACAAGCGCAGACGTCTTTTAGCAGCAAGCATTTCATCAGTGTATTCACGATTTCCAGTCTGCGAATATTTTCATCATCACATCATACGCGTGCGCTTGGCTCGTTCGCACGGAAGTATCATATTCTTCGAAATGCTCCGTTATAAGCTCCCGTGGGTGGTCAGCCATTATTCAATGAAAGTGTATTGAGGTGTGTAGGAACTGGAGCGAATACCGCAAAACGTGTGTTTACGTACCGTTTGTTTGTAAGATTTATTGGTGTTGAACATTAGTAACAAATATGCTTACTTCGGAAGAAGCTTTCTTTGGAAATAGGTTACTTTTGATCGCCATTTTTATTGTGGAACTGCTCGCTCGCTTTGTGACCTGCGTGAACTTAGCACTCGACTTTGGAAAAATACCTATTGTTTTTTAGGTTTGTTTGAAAGATTTCGATAACCAGTATAGATAGTTAGTGCAATGTTTTTTCGTTAGTAGCAAAATAGAAACATTTGTGTATATTTTTACTTCTACCGAGTAGGTATTTTTCCAAAACGACCGACAGCAACCGCAGTAACCGATTGGCTACTGCGCAATAAATCGCAGTTTGAAACTCCTAATCATATCATCTTTCCGTAGGGCGTACAGGTACTTACTTGATTTTTTTATATGCAACACACAACCAACCAACTAACTTACAGAGAGCTAGCATCAAACTTAGAGAGAGAAATCCTAAAGTCGGCCATCTTCACACAAAACCAAAGGATCTGCGAATCGATCTTTTCCTTTAACCTCTGCTACGTTTACATTTTTTCGTTTATCTAACAGAATTCTGAAAGCCTTGTCATCGATTACAGATTTGCATCTTAAGTTTGAATTCTACGTAAAACTTGTACGTGATTACACAAGGAAACCGTTTATTCTCTGAAAAAAATTAAATCTAGACTAACCTACTTTTAGATTCTCCGAGAACTTTATTGCGCAAATATATTATATCGTGTGTTTTGATATACCCATATACATTAAGGTTATAGTGTGATAGTTCGGTTGCAAGAGACATCAAGTTTTTGCAATTCACGCGAGAATGTTAACCTTTTCACCGCCATGCCAATAACGAAAAGCTGTGTTCTCTACGCCAAGCGACAAATTCTAATATCTAATAATAGGTTAAAAAATCACTAAACATATTTTTTAATTTTTATTTTGAAAAAAAAAAAGATATATTTTTGACGTGCCATGCCGTCGTTGGCGTCGTGAGCGAGTTTTAATTCTAAACAACATTCAATTCCAAATTCTCAATATTTATGATGTTTCCATAAAATATTTTATTCATTAAACCTTGAAAACCTTCAACATGCGTGGGTAGGGCACAATCATTTTTATTTGTAAAATTAACACGTTTACGACCTGTCAAATCCACACCTACATCGATTATGTGTAAAAATACTAATAAACTGGTAATCCTTAGTATGTCAAATATAATGAACCAACGGTTAATTGATAATAAGGTGCATTAATTAGATTGACACGATTTTGAAATTATGATTCGATTTATCGATCATGAGCTTGCGCCGCCAATTTACACAGATGTTCTTGCCTTATACAGCGACTAGTGTCCAGTATTAATAGACCCCTGCAAAACACATACATAGAGGAGATAAGAGGTTCTTATAAATTTGTCGGGTCTTCAACAAACGGACTTATTTGGTAACTTGCAAATTGGTTGAGTCGTTTTGAACAAATATTGTCAGTATGTCTGGATCAAAAAAGCTGATAATACTTTTCTTGCTTGTCTTGTTTTATTTTCCTGTTTTTGTGAAAGTTCTTTAGATCGAAAAGATTTTTCCATGTTTCGTTGTAAAGGCAGCTTTACCATGTCAAGTAAAACTTTGTATAGGTACTATACTATGTGGGATATATGTAAGGAGAAACTAGCCATTGTTATATTGGTCGTAAACCTATTTTACGACTCGCCGATCTTATGTTGATATCGAAGTACAGACGCCAGTAGATCAAACTATCCAAAACTGACAAATTTCCCCTATTGAATATGAACCTTAGTGTTTGGTGTTAATGTTGAAAATCAATCAAAGAAATTTGACAGATTGTACAGTTTTTTGACAGATTGCACAATATTTACTAGCCCGTGGTTTTACTCGCATGTCATACGACTTTTTGAGACAAAAGGTAAAACCTATCTCCTTCTCCAAAGTCCAATCTATAGCAATACCAACATTCATCAAAATGGGTTCAGCGGTTTAGGCGTGAAAACATAACATCCTACTAATATTATAAATGTGAAAGTTTGTGAGTATGGATGAATGGATGTATTAGATAGATGAGACTTTACAGTATTAGATAGAAATTAATAGTATCAGAATAACATATAGGTAGGCTATAATTTAAAATGATTCTGAGGTAATTAGCCAAATTACAACGATAATTAAAAGTAACTTTTCCACGCGGGCAAAGTCGCGGGCAGAAGATTGGTAGCATTCCTACAATTTTCATCGCTGTGTGTGGCAATTACTCGACTTGAAGAGTTGAAAACCTGTCTAATATGTTATTTGGATAGATGACAGAACGCGTATTACAAAAACTAGTTTGGTATAATCTTATTTGCCTAAGACTAGTTCAGTGTCTATTGTGCGGAAGATTTTCCCTTTTACAATTACTAGAACGCCTACGCTTTTATGTTTGTCTGTTTGTTAATGCAGTAGCCACGAACATGTGGGCGAGGCGCCGCCGGACGATATTTGCATTTGCGATTTGTATAATTGTCCATACGTTTAGATCTTAATTGTTACCATACATATTAGGAAATGGCACAGTAATTTCTGCAATTTTGTTAATAATCTAAAAATATTTGTGTCAAAGGAAATACTCTAAATTTTTACGTCAGCCAATCGGATGTAATGTTTTAGCCTTTATCGCCATTTTATTTTCCTCCTACATATATAATTAAAGTCCTTATCGATTGAATGTAAAAACAAGTCGTAACCTGTAATTAAAATCAATATTTTATTAATAAAACGTGATCAAACATACCAAGCTAATTCCATTTAAGATTAACAATGGCGCTACCTAATTTCAAATCAAATACGGCGCGTATTTGCAAACATTAGCTAAACAAATTTCATATACCTAGTAGGTACGATGTCCATGTTGTCTTGTGTAAATATATGCGGCAGATGCCACTTGAACAAATAGACAACATTCCGTATATGTCTGAAGGAAACTTATATACCGGCTGTTAGGTACGTAACATACCTTTATGGCGTGAGGTACCATTTAGTGGCGCCCGCGCCGCTTCGTCAATGACGCCCGGTATGCAAATGCTACAAGTTTATTGATGTCAAAACTGCATTTGGTACAATTTCATACAAATAACGGTACTTTCTCTATTTAAGAAAATATTTAAACAACCGCGTATACCAGCGGTTTCTTTGACAACTTTATTTTATAAGTTTTTTACGGCGCGGGCGCCATATAAAAATATTGAGTTCTAAATGTCATAGCATGCTGAGAAAATAGCAATGACGATACTTTAAAATATTCATGTTTTTTTTACGTGTAGTATGCAAATAATGCTCGTAGATATCAATGCCATTTCGAAATAAGAAACTATGCGGTAAAACATTTAAGAAAAAAAAAGGTTAATTTTTCCTTCTTTAGGAATCAAGTCGGAAATTAATAGGCCCGTCTTGGACTCCGGCTTTACTCAACATTAGCTCAGACACCCAGACTAATCTTCTGATTCTCTGATTGGTCAATGCTCTTCTGCTCGATGCTGATTGGCTAATTTTGCAAGTTCGCTCTATTGATTTCAACCTGAGTCCACGTTGTTCATAAATCGAAGTTTGATAGAGATAAAAAGTTTGTAATATTTAGTTGCATAAGGAATGTATTTGTTAATTGAAAAAAGTTTCATAGCCGTTTAGGCCACCAACCTTAAAAAAGAAAAACTAATTCTGTTCAAACAGATGAAAGCATGCAGTTTCAATTATAATAACAACAGCCTTATTTGATCCGATACAAAAACAATAAAAGGGCCGGGTGGGAGCGGTCCCTTATAAATATTTTAATACACCGGCGCTGACGCAGCACAATCGTCATACAAACCATTGTTTCTTAGTGTGTTGTACAAATAAACATGGGACTAGTTTTCGAGTGGCCTTAGTTTGGTGTTTTTGTGTGGTCAAAGATTTTGGACGTCCTCCACTTAACGTGAACGTTTTTTTTTTAATCTTGAGAGGATGAGGTACTACATCCTCAGCGTACACTTCTGATCATGTCAAATTTATTCTCTTTTAAAAAGTTTTTTATTTTGCCATGGTTTTAATACTTGTCTTACTTGCTCTAAAGAAGGCTGGGAGACTTCAAATCCCGACCGAATAGGTTACTTCTGCGCGAGCGCAGGGTCAACTCCATCTGTGCTTTATCAGGTGAGATAGGTCAAGCCTCATCCAAGCGTATGTTTTTAGGTCTTAAATACTAATAGGACACGCGCCTATTTAACTGGGCACAAATA
The DNA here is from genome assembly GCA_964056405.1 of Acronicta alni. Lineage (NCBI taxonomy): Eukaryota > Metazoa > Arthropoda > Insecta > Lepidoptera > Noctuidae > Acronicta > Acronicta alni. The sequence goes on along the minus strand of OZ043927.1, from coordinate 3,784,615 downwards.
CAAACTGTGCAAAATGCAGTAACTGCTCAGCAGCCGCGCTTGCAATCACGAGACATACAAGCAATATAAAATAACAGAATGATTATGAGCAATAATCGCAATTCCGTATAGTGTCCTGTCTCCTTTATAATTAGGTTCAATATACAATGTATATAGTTCAGCCTATAATCTTTGGAAACGTTCGCCGTGACTATGATATTTAAATTACGAACATTAGTAATGTACTCGTAAGATGTTGTAATAACTAATGCTTTGCACTACGATTTCCTATTCCATGACAACACTAACGCTTTTCTTAATAATAATTACTTTTTTGATAATAATAGAATAGAATAGAATAGATTTATTTACCATACAGTTTCGTTACAGTACACCAGTAATAAAGAGTAAACATAGTGGTAACAAACGTAAGGCAAGTTATTTTACTTGCTAGAGGATACAATATCAAAACTTATTATATTTATTTATAGTGATGTTACACTTACACCATTTAAAAAGTTAAATTCAATTATATATGCAAGTTTACTCACTTGACAAAATAAATGTTCAGTGACGGTATACCGAAAATAAAGCTACTTACGTTATATACTAACACGCCTATATTTCCCGTAGAGTTAAACAGAAGTGTACATACGTTCACAATTCGCCGGTGTGTTTAGGTCCCGTGTAATAAGGGGCGAGCCTATTGCTATTAACCGGACGCAAATCCTAACTCCGAGCTGCTACTGAGAATTTCATAGAAACACCCAATAACAATTTCCTCGATCCCAGAAAGGGCACTCAGAATTTTAACCAAACTAATGAGCATGAATCTACTACCATTAACACAAATTAAGCGTAACTTAATAATAACAATTAGATATTGAACCTTTCTTTTTCTACGCGTAGATGTTGTAAAAGGATGCTCAGTATCTGGAATGACGTCACGACACATCATTAAAATCAAATCAAAAATCATTTATTTTCAAAAACATAACTTAATCTACTTAAAACATTGATGGAGCACTCCTTTTAGGCATAACATTGCCTGTGATAGGAGGCCCCGCTCTTCCACATACAGGTAACTTAAGACCTAGTATAAGAGATATTAAGACATTATGAGATATTAAGACCATAAGTTTGTGGGCTAGGTAATACTTATTTATTAATTTGTAAATGTATATTTATAGATATTAAATATAGACATCAACTTTTTACTAATAAACTGTCTGTAATCACCGAAGCATCGGCAATGCGGTAGTATTGTATATCTTTAAATAATGATTGTAGGCCAACGGTGTCAAACTGTCAAGCAACATCATCGGAAGAGCGTTCAATAGATTTGCAATAAAATTCTCTTCAAAGTTCAATTTCAACACATAATACAGCAAGATTAATTAGAAACTCGATTCGTGTTCAATTTACCTCGTTTATTACAAGAAAATCGATTTCCAAATCAAATAGAAAATAAATTAATATCTATTATAAATGCAATAGTCCGGGTCAAATGCCAGTGACTACGCAGATTGCATCTTCAATACCTGCAATACTATGGTCGTAAGGTTTATTGCAGACTATAATTACTGCATTACCTGCTACATTCCCCCACGACGTTAAGGGGAAATGAATATCCTCCAGTAGAAATATCAAAACATTTTCTTTTATTATACTTTTTTGTTTGTCATACGACCATTCTCAATAACAATCAGAAGATTTGCATACTAGAGATATTCCCCATAGATTAAGCCTTTTGTGAAAACAAATTGCATAGGTACCTTTAACTCGCCTAAACTGTAACGCAATATATTTGACATACTTGTTCTTGTTTTATTATCTAAAAGATGTACCTACATATTTAAAGATTTTCCTTTTAATTATCAAATGGTAGAGCTTTCCCCTTAATATAATTTAAGACCATCCTATCGCAGTAAACTCACGAACGCAACGCATGTAATTTTACGACCACATTCATTTTAATGTACCGCTGAAAACCCCAATGTTTCGTTTAAAATTTAACAATTGTATAATCGAAGTACACTATTCGAATTAAAAATACTGATGCTCTTGAACGTGAGCCAAAAATATCAAATGATTTCAGTTCCAAAACGAGATCAAGACTCAAGCCGTGACTACGGAGCAGTGGCATCTGGAAAATCAGAATCAAAAAGAATAACGGAAACATGGAACACCACAATATACTAAGCATAAAGGATGTTATTCGCGGGACGAAAGCACTTGCACCCGTGACGTGAGTCACAGCCTTATCTCACTCCACCGGTGATGCTGTTCAGAAGTCAATGCTAAAACACAATTTGTTGTTTCGTTTTATCAATTACGCAGCGGATGCGGAGCTATCGACAGAAATATCAATTGCATGTGAATGCTCTTCACATACACCTTACAGCTTTGTCGACACAAATACGATTATACTCAGGAAACGTACAACATTCACAGAAAATGTTTAATTTTGAGTACACAATACGTTAATGCGTTTATTATTTGATTTTATGACTGAATTTATAACCACTTATGACTACGGCATCGCAATAAACAGCAATATAATCGACACTTTAATTCATATAATGTTATCAGTTTCAGAATATTTCGGCAATAATAAAACTCTTGTTTTTAGACGCGAGATTATGGCCGCGCAGTTAATTGTACCGATAAACCTAACTGGCCCATGTCAAGCCCCTAATGGGATTCGGTGATAAAGAATCAAAGGACACAGAAACTCAATTAAGAAAAGGTGCTGTTATCAGAAACGGCAAAGGTGGGCGCGAGCAAAAAGGGCAAAAGGACTCTCAAGATGTTTTTGTCTTAGCGTCTTATCGTACCCAGTCATTTGTCGGCGACATTCCCGGAATGGCGGCGACGGATGGCCTAATTGACTTAGTCGCCCACACCGCATCATACTGCCATTAACACCGACGCCTCTAGGAGCCCCTTTTGTTCTCGACCAGTCGCAACAGGTACACTCTACCTGCGGATATTTGCCAAACAAGGTTGGCAATTTTTTCTAAAGCAATTTCTAAACATAAAATCTACCTGAATCATTTTGCTTTTCTATTGGTTCCATTTGAAATATTGTTTCTGGATCTGCTTCGTGTGGTTGGGAAGTTAATTACGGTGTACTCGCTATTAGCGTGTCGCTGTAAGTGATTAATAGCCTACCGAGTCTCGAAAGCTTAGTACTAGATCTAGTAAATTATCTCCATTTACTGTTCCCGCCAATTTCTATGCTTTACTAGACTTGTTAATTGCTTACCTACCTACACGAGTTCACCGTCGCTGCAAATAATGTTGCGAACCATTATAATAAAAGCTTGTGTTCCACCGCATTAATATTTAAAAATGTCTACTATAATTCGTTCTCATTGTTTCGTTCCTTTTGTTGGCTCTTTGTGCTATGTTTGTCGCTGACTCATCGTGTACCTGTCAGCGGCGCTCCTCACGGCACTCCATCATACAGTGTCACTTGAAATTCCTCGGACACTCATTACCCTTAATGGAACTTCAAGAACTCAGCCACGCTATCTTCAATCAAGTTAAGAACAACCAATTGGAATGGTTCTCATAAAATCCTAAATTGATGTTCCTAACTTTTGTGGTGTCTAATTGTAGCGTGAACTATTTATACAAAAGAGATATGGTTAAAAGGTTCAGCTTTTATCGTCTAATAATAATTGCTTCTGTTTTCATCCTGCCTAAAAGAGACCATTTAAAGGATCCGTTTGAACTCTCCTTCTGTACACTCGAAATTTGCACCCTCCACTTCAATTATCTCAAAGTGGCTCTCGATAACAATGTCGCTCGGCTTTTACCGTCTAAAATTACGTATTGGGAGCACTCACAGGTTTCCGTTACCTAATGTAGACTTCCGCCGACCTGTAAATCGAACCAGACGCTTATAAATCTCGGCGGGGTTGGGACCGCGCCGATACGGTTAAAAGCTTCGTCGAACGAATAAAAATAGGGACCGCCTTAAGTCGAGGTTCGTGTACGTTGATAAGGTTTTGTAGTTTTTGTGGAATAAGGACAACATCCTAAGATAGCGGTGCCTCAAGGCCCAAGATAATAAAACTCGGCCGCAGGATGACACTTAAGAGGTTTGGGCACCTTCGAGATTATGAGCGTGGGCTCTGTTTGATAACACCGGTACGGTCGCTTATTTGTCTTACGATTTGATTGCGAGTTGGAGATTTCTTTCCTCTCTGATAAAAATTACATCATTTGTTTTGTTAGCCAACTCCTCGGATTATTTCAGGTTACTTAAAACGTTATGTTTCAAATAATGAATGTTTACATCAAGTATGGTCGTCGGCTGGCCAACATCTGTTATCGAATCGGAATTTATGTTTTACGTCTTTCAACCGCACCTGCTACTGATTTAAATATAAGCTCAAACAAACCGACACTGCATTATTCGATGACTTATAGAAGATTTTCCCAGGACATCTTCTAAGTGTTTGAGTTTAGTGTAAGTACAGTTTTAAGTGTCTATTGTTCATCTGCAGTGGGCTTTTTAAGTGGTTTGTCCACAAGATTTGGGTGCTCGACCAACGCCGTCGGTTCTCAGTTCTCACACGCATACTTTATACTCGTATCTAAAGCTGGCTCAGCTTCCGCGTTGTCGCGGGAGTTGCATTAAATTGAATTTACGTACAAGCCAAGGCATCTGTCCGAACTAAGATATTTATCACTTCGCTTGCTTCATGTAACGTGTCAAAACGAACGGGAACGCTGCGCTCGCGGATATATTTTTTACTTCTTCGATCTCCCTCCTTACTATGCTCAAAGACAGGGATAAAGCACATTTTCGAGTACGTAATCGATTGCGATAGAGACTTTATATCACAGGATTAGAGTGTAGTTTGGTTTGTTTTTATAGAGTAACACTTTCAAAGTATCGTAATGACTCGCTACGGTCGCATGAGCGCATTCAGAATCCGTTGTTTGTCTAGTAACGTCGTATTTCCAGCTGTTTGTTGTGTTAATTAGAGCTTTATGTTGGTGTCTTAAGGCATATAATTCAGTATTCAATCGGGCTATTTGCGGGTAAGGTGTGCGCGTGCAAGGCTTATCCTTGCGCCGCCGCTGGCGCCGGCGCCGCACTTACAGCGCTATTTTTTCTCGCGGCGCACCGCGTTGTACTCATAATTTATTCATTAAACCCGTAATTTATTTGCATTTTATATATACGACCTGCGTAATTCTAGTTTGCCACTATTGTTGTCGTTTTTATTTTCTTATTTGCGATTGGCAGACTATTGCGTAGGCGCACAGTGGCGTCGCTTTGCCGCGTTTCCGTTAAATTAAATATCGCGTGACTATATTTCTGTGTGAATCTTGGGTGAAATTGTCTCAACTACAATCTTATCAAATTATGATGGGGAATAGTGAAGATTGTTGTGAAATTATGTTCACACGCGTTTAAACTTAACCGCGACTGGCAACTGTTGGCCTCGACCCGGCGCCTGAGCCAACCTTGTGACCTAAATTAGTTTACCGTACATATTGTTTCAAACATTGTTTGTTTTCATCTATGGTTTGGAAACCAGATCGTGTTATGTAAACTTGTTTCCTTGGGAATCAGAAATCAGAAGCTGTGATTATGTTTGCAATATTTCTACAACGGCAACGCGCTGTTTTGATTTGTTTGATTTCCGATTGAAATATCAATAACCCTTGAATTTTAGATTTAATATGAATCGATTAAGTACCTAATATTATTAATATATGTATATTTTACTGTCTTATTAGCATAATGGTTTTAAGCGCGACTGCTACGCTAGAGGTCCTGGGTACCATTTCCAAATCGAGGAGTGTTATTGGGTTTTTCTGTGAAATTCTTAGTAGCAACTCTGAGTTTGGATTTGTGCCCGGTTAATGGCAATAAGCTCGCTCCTTATTACCCACCTAAAGATACCGGCGAACTGTGTGTCTACAATCTACATTAGTACACGTCTGCCTAACCCATCGGGGAAGGTACACGGACCACGATTGACCATGATGGACCACGCTTACCCAGCAAAATTCTGTTCACACAATCTTAATGTTTTTATCAGCATTTCTTTCTAATATCGTTCAGTTCTTCCAACGACAACCTCGGTAGTCAACAACGATAGTGCTTAACATAGAAAGAATACTTAAATAACTCCTTATTTTTAAACTCGGTGGGATATCGCCTTGAAATAGAACATTCTAGAAACGGGAAGTCTGCGTTACACTAAAACTGGGGTCTTGGATAACCAGTGTAACTTGATATTTCAAGTTGGCTTCTGTAGCTCCTCGATTGTCTTAATTAGTATAGACTTGGAGGGGCGAGCGAGATCTTCTATGATTGGCGATGTTGCATGTGTAAGCGGCGCGTGGCGACAGATGTGGATGTAAACTGAAAAACTTTTGTACCGTCAGCATACATATTTTATTATATCAGTACATTTCGAATATGTATACTTTAAATATTAAATATATTGCAATATTTACCACTAAGGTGGCAAACAAGCATACGGCCCACATTATGGTAAGCGGTTACCGTAGCATATAGACGATTGCAACACCAGGAATATCACTTGCGCGTTGCTGACCCTGTAAAACGAAAAAGGAATAGTTGGCAGTATAAGGGTCAAAGTCCACCCCACCCCCCCCCCCCCACTGCGAACACAAAACAAAACCTCGCGGAGCATTGGCAACCTTGTTTACCGTAAGGAACACAACACAACTCAAAGCAGTGTTATTTCACTTCGATTTTCTGCAAGGTGGAGGTACTTCCCTAGTCGGGCAGCTCTATATGGGTTGAATTACTCCCACTATGTTCTACCTCGCTTAAAATAGTTATACATATAGCATAGTTAACTACATCGTTATTCAGTACAGAATTATACATACCATCTCACCTGTATTCTCTGAAGGGTTAGGCACAGGAGACTAATGTGATTTACAGTTCGCCGGTTGTTTAGGTCCCGTGTATGCGAATTGCTTGCTATTAACCGGGATCAAATACAAACTCAGAGTTGTTACTGAGAATTTCAAAGAAAATCCTATTTAACACTGCTCGAGCTTTTTTTGTGGAGTGGCGACCACGCATAGGCAAGCCTAGCGTAGGACGGCCCCCAACAAGGTGGATGGACGACCTTGTGAGGGTCGCAGGGAGTCGGTGGATGCGGTCTGCGCAAGATCGATTTTTGTGGCGATCATTACGGGAGGCCTATGTTCAGCAGTGGACGTCCCTGGCTGATAGATAGATAGGGCTTTTTTTTATAGTACGGAAATTCCTCATGGATCCTCTGCCACCTGGGGAGCTAGCAGGGTATGTCTGACTCGTACCGACTAAAAACAGCACTTGCCTTCACGTGCCCTATTGTCTTAGCCATGGGATCCGCGTAATTCGCCACAATACTGCTCGAGCTGGGAATCGAACTCAAGACCTCTAGGTTAATGAAGAATTGTATTGTATTTGGTTATTATTAATTAAGCATTTTCCTGTTAGGTATTACACTAAGTAATTAAATATATCTCTGTCGTGGTAAATTAAAAGTATATGAAAAATTAGTTTGATAAAATAAGGATAAAACTTCCACCGCACAAAATACCTATTATGTTAAGTAAATAAGTTTAAAGGAAAACTAAGTTATTTTTGTGTTTATTTTTTTTCAATAAATCTTTCATTAACTTCCTTGCTGTCGCTACCAGCCATATGTTTATTTATAACGGACAGTGGCTTGTAAATCGGATCGTTGTTTATAAGTTTTATATTATGCCGGCTGCAACAATAAACATAACTGCTACTTGCGTATGCGCACACGTTGTGTATACAACACGCATTTGTTTTATCATGAACATTGTTTTGGTAATTGTGTATGTCTTGAGTCCTGGGTTATGTATTAAATACATGTTGCTATTGCCGGTTTGGTTAACTATATTGGTTTGCTTTCATCATCATCAACAACCCCACTGGTGGGCATGGGTCTCCTCTGAGAATGATAGGGATTAGGCTATAGTCCACCACGCTGGCCTAGTGCGGGTTGGCAGACTTCACACACCATCGAGAAAAATCTCTAAGGTATGCAGGTTTCCCTACGATGTTTTCTTTCACCGTTTAAGCAAGTGATAATTCATTATTATTGGTTTTCTTTACACAGTGATTTACTGACGATTTGAAACCTACTCGTATTATTAGCACAGCCTTAAAACAGATAACAAGACATTGCTAAGTTTACGTCTTATTCATAAACGACCTGTAATATTTTATTACAGAGAAAAGAAGACAACACTTATTAGCAATAAGGAGATTTAATATGTTCTATATAACATACCATCACGCCTGTATTCCCCAAAGTGTTAGGCAGAGGTGTACCTACTAATGTACACCCAAATTTCGCCGGTTTGTTTAGGTCCCATGTAATAGGGGGAGACCGTTAGTGTTTGTCGAAATTTTGAAGTATTCCTCTTTCGGCACCAATTTTTTCAGTACCTATGGTTTAAGCACATAAGCTTTTCCACTTCATAGGTGCTCAAACTATTGCTGCTGAAAAAAAATTTGAATAACTGTGATCATTACCAGCTATGTACTCAATGAGATGGACCACCGACCTGGTAAAGGTTCCTGGCAATCGATGAATGCAGGTGGCATATAACAGGTCCTTGTGGAAGTCTATGGGGAGGCCCAGCCTCCTGTATCACCAGGATCATCAGATCCTGATGATCAGATCCCAAAGGTCTATTAATGCATAATTATATAAGTACCCATAGTTCACCGGTATGTTTTAGGTCTTATGTAGTAAGTAGTCTTGGGTCTATTTTAGTAGTTTTAGTACTTTAATAATTTTGTCTATTTGGTCTTCAGTTAACAATTATTCAGCATTCCATTATCATTCCAAATTCTAAGTAACAGAAAATCTGGCTAGGGTTGTACGTATGTAGGGTTGTTTAAATATTAGTTACATTTACGAGTACTTATATTTTTTTTAAACTTCACTCCCTTTCACTTCAACTTTTGGTATATAATAATAATAAGGGATGGCCTGATCACATTACCATTTGTAGTAGCCCCCTCATTGAGCACCCCTCATAGACACTTGGCGCCATCTAAAATGGTATCTAACGTGTGACTGTGTAACTGACAACCCTATTAGAAATTAGATAATTTTTATTATAATATTAATCTATAGCGATTTTTTTACACAGGCTGTTGCATTTTTTAACATATTTTATTGATAAATTTTGTAAAAAAAATACAAGTCTAAAATAAAAAGGTTGACATAATTTTAAAATCTTTTTGAGAAAAATCCGTACGACAGTCGCGTCTACGCTCGGGATATGTTGGTCTCCTATTAACTAAGCTCACACTTTGCTGTCCTGAGGTTATGAATGGCGCCGTGGCAATCGCGTTCGTATTACTTAACACCCTGACATAGTAAAGTCACCTGTATCTGACCTCACTTAAGGGATAGATCTCTTCAGACTTTATGCATGGCCATTAAGTGTAAATTCCCTTCGCTTCAAGTGCTGGCACGTGGCATTATAATAATATTTTTTATTTATTTCGTCTCACTTAATCAAAACAGCCAGTCGTTACTTGAAGTACTTATTACTAAAGTAACATTTATCATCTCACGTAAATTCACAGTTATGGATAGCTGAGCGAGTTTATATTTCACTTTAACGATATCATTGTGAGAACTGTCAATCCGGGACTGTCAATTCTTCCCAACAGAACATCTACTACCTTGCCAACCTTGATATTATGTACAGTGTACGGGTCTATTGGGTGTACAACAACACATGGATGACTGTGGGTTGATGTATATCGAGTGGCTTTGTGTGCTGTACTGAAGTTGGGAACTTCCAATCAGGGAAATTTTTGACGGTATGGGTTAGCTTGATGTGCTGGCCAACGTGTTATCTGTAGCAATCTAGTTGTAGATTACTATAAACTGTACAAATCTTTATAGTGAATAAAGAAATTATTATTATTAACTTAATCTCAAATGTAAATGTTCCTGGAAAGCTGTCCTTTATAGCAGTTGTGCCCCGCAGTTTTACTCGCATAACAAAAGACTTTTTGAAACAAAAGGTAGCCTTCTCCAAGATCCAATCTATCTCTGTACCAAATTTGTTCAAAACGGTTCAGTTGTTTGCGTAAAAGCGTAACTTATCATACAAACAGGCAGAATTACTTTCGCGTTTATAATATGAATAGGGAAGTAGGGATGGTTATAACCAAATGATTATTATTAAGTGCTTATAATTATGTTTATGAGTTAAATCAGATTTTCTAAAAGCGAAAGCGTTCCCTTGTGTGTACTGAAGGTTTTCAAGGGAGCAATATCTATCGAAACTAATAATATAAGTAATGCATTTGAAAAATAATATATTAAAATAGTTGCTTTCAAGATTAACTCTACAAAACGATCTACTCTCAAAATGGGCGGTGGGTGAAAGCACTCAGAGAGCCTGTGACTTGATCGTATGAGAACTCGAATCGAAATTGTTACCTAGTTTTTACTAATAAACCCTTTTTTTTTTTCAGGTAATTATCATGGCCGCGCAATCACTAGAAATGTCTGGATGTAAAGTATAATGACCTGCCAATCACTTTCTATACGTATCTGGTTGATTTGATGCTATCTCCTTAATCTATCTTTATCTTTGATTAGGCTTGTTTTGAACTTTCACGCATAACTGATCATAAATTCTTGAGGTTTATTGATTTCTGACATTTACGCTAATGTTATACATTGAAATAAAACTACTTATTACGGATATATTGATCACGGGTAGACTCAGTCTATGGACACTGTAAAGGGTCCGAAACGTCGGGATTAATAATATCAATATAACGCGATAAAATCCGTAAAAAGTAGTTTTATTCCTTGAGGTCTGTTTGTGGTTTGTTATTTATTACCTAAAAAATTTTTTTTTCGAAAATCTATTAAAACAATAGCCTTTTGTCAGTTTAATTGTTGAATTGTTAAATAAGCTGATAAATCACAATACGGTAGTCTATTATATTTTTATGCATCTCATACTGAGTTTTTGTGTACACGCAAAAATGGACGATTACAATCATTATTAGCATAACAATTAACAATCGGCTTTTTTCCAAAGCGACAGTAGAAGGGACACGGTGCATTGTTTGCGAAACTTCGGCGCCGGCGCACGAGGCGCCGCACATCCGCTAGTGACGTTCAATATTGTGTCGATAAACTCCCAGTCATAATAATCGATCGATTTCGGCTGCATACAATACCTTGTTGCTAATTTAGGTGACAATATTATCCTTATATCGTGTAGCATGTTTTGTTTAGGTTATGGCTTAGGATAGGAAGTTAGACGAGAGTTGCAGTGATCACAATAGACCGACTAACGCCGCAGCGATAGTATCTACCTATACATATAACAGCAAATTTCTCAGTAAAGAAATAGACGACACTTGAGTACAGTATGGTTTTAAAATTGATCATCACGGATTTAAAATTCAATACAAAATTATAAGCATTAAATAGGAAGAGTTATTACGCTTACCGGCTTTAAAGTTTGTTAATCAATGTACAATGCAATAATGCAAGGACAGTATACAATTAATTACAAAATACTCCGTAAAAAATATAATTATTTATCAAAGCAAAAAAATTTTTCAGCTGTCATGTCATGGAACCAGATTATTTAACAGAAAAGCATACGTACCTATTTTACCTAATAATTGTCTACTTTAATAGTTTTTCTATTTTACATTCATAAATGTGGTTGTTTTCCTTTTTTTTGGGTATGTTATACAGCGTTATTACGGTTTTTAAATATTGTGAATGGACTCGTTATAAGGCACCATTTAACCTCCTTTCGGCTTTACGGGTAGTTTTGTAACACCCTGTATTTATCGATACATAATAATGCAGTCGGTTTGTTGCGCTTCGCTTGGCTTGTCGCCTGCCGACCTCATTGCAGGGCTGCGGGGCGGCACGGCGCGGCGCCTGTCTCGATCGACGATTAGCAAGACTGCACGCCCATCACTATTATCTTTTTCACTAGCCGACATGATAATTGTTTTACCAGCCGAAGAAACTAATAATAAAAATAGTCATTTTTATCTCACGCAATTAAAATTCATACTGAATTTTCTGAACTAGTTAGTAATGATGATAAACAGGAACATGTAGTATGTATTTCATAATTTAGATCGTAAATATAAAGTATTTTTCTTCATACTTACGTACTTTATGACGGTCATTAGTACAGTGGTGTAGCATTAATCATCACAGTTTTATTTCTCGGCTCATATTACACAGCTCCTATATCTGTAATTGTCCGCAACGTTGGCGCCACCATTCTTTGGCCGTCTGCCACTGCAATATCTTTTAGTTCCTGTGATTAATTTTGAAATCTAAACATTGACTATACGCATGTAATAAAACCATCTTGATAATCTATGCATCAAAATTGTCACAGAAATGCGGAGGTGAAAAGTTATTAGCTGATACGCTAATTCACTCTGGCAAAATTTGTTTTGGAACCGAGCCATTATTCCCACAAGCATCTGAGTTACGCTCTATTGAAATATCCGAGATATGTTTACAATAACTTCTGGAATACACTTCAAATCAATTACATTTCATTAAACAAAATCCAAGGTTTATGTGGTGCGCTTGCGTTATAGTTTTATGTTCGCTTTTATAGTTAGGTGTAGTTATAAAAGTATCGATAAAAACTTCACTCATTGGCGTCAGTACGGGGCGGGCCGTGACTCGTTTTATATGCACTTGGCTCGACGCCACCGGTGACCTCATTGCGCGACCGTCTTTGGCGCCACTGTCGCTTATAATGATCGCTATCACATCGATGACATGCCAAAACGCGATCTCTAAGATCTTTATCGATGTTTATTTGCAAATTGTATGCGCAGCACTAGTGTTGAATTTTAACAACCAAATCGTGATTTCTATTGGTCAAATAATATTCTTATTTGCATTTGATTTATTCAGTTTGTGTTATTCTAAATGAATTTTGTTTATAGATTGATTTGATTTGCAATCAGTTTCTCAGCACCTCCGCATTGAATAAGAATTACGGAGTCTTACTTAGAAGGAATTATTTAAGACTGGCTGTTGTCCTCGGTTCCACTCGCATCCCAAAGGCCTTTGAGACATAAGATCTGATCGATTTCTGTACCAATTTTCATCAAAATCGTTCAGCGGTTTAGGTGTGAAAGCGTAACAGATAGACAGACTTACGCATTTATAATATTAGTAGGAATGAAAGATTTAAATTAATATCCAATAACTTTATAGTTGTGTACGTAATATTTATAAACAATATTATTTTGGTGGACATTAATACAAAAACAGTGCGTAGGCTTTATAACAAATCGCGACAGAGCCGCATCTTTACAATTAAGGACTTTTATTTATTACTCTTGGTTATTGTCCACTTTATAGATTGCAGCTAACTGTTTAAACGATGACTAACTGGTTTCTACTTTAATCAATAGATAAGATTTTGCTTGTATTTGAAAATATACACGTAGTCTCTATCAACTCATTAAATGATTAATCTTGGTGTGCCACTGGTGGGAAATAATAGTACAGGCACAGATAACAGTGGAACAGAAGTATATGCAAAGCTCAAAGGTATTGTATCACTAAGACGGGATTTTGGGAAATTCCCTCGGGTTGGAGAAAGCCGAGATAATCAGAGTATCACCGCGGGTACACAGCTAAGTGGTTCAATCCAGCATGCTTCACTTGACTGATTGATGGTTTTTGGGATAATCTCCCTTTATACCAACTTGCTAATTTTCGTCACTTATAATATAACATAACACCATCACACCTGTATTCCCCGAAGGGCAGGCAGAGGTGTACCAATGTACACCAAATGGTCCCATGTAATAGGGGGCGAGCCATTATCAAGGCAGTTTAATTTTTTATTTTTCAAAATTCATCAGCTCCGGTTTTCAAGACTTACAACTAAAATCTGAATTCGAATTAAAACCGCAGAGAATTAGGTGTAAGTATCAAACCGCGTATTAATTCAATATTATTGTTTGAACTTGGCCGGTTTTCGGTACTCAGGGTGTTATATCACTAAATAGTTATAAACGAAATGAGTCATGACTCGAGGTATTCGCATTATGCGCATATTGATTCTAATTTCCATTGTTTACGCATTTTATTTACGCGTTCCACGAATGATGCGCGTGAGCAAATAAGCGGGTAATAGTTTTATTTATGTGCGGTTTAAAATATATTGTATGGAATGATTTTTAAATTGTATAATGCACCGATAAATATATAAATTTACTTAATATTAAATACATGTGCTACAAACGCTAAAACAACTGTGTAGCTGGGTACTAAAACAAAAATCTAGAAATTGTAACTGAAGAATTTTTTTTAAGTCATCCTGTATTATAAAAATAGGCCAGGAAATGGCCAAATAATTATATCGATACCAAAAATAACAAGTTTCGGTATCGGCACTTAATGTGAATTGAATCGCAGTTCTGTCCCATATTCACATAGTAAGTCTACTTATAGACGTTAAGCCTTTTTAGAAAACGACTTAGGCAATATCTTATTGACGCACAAAAAAAACTGGGTATAACGATTACCAACGTGTCCATCATATAAAAAAAAAAACACTGATGTCGCGCACACGTTCATGTTGTGCCGCTTGCTGCGTCCTTCTGTGGAACCGCTTTCTTCTTCTTTTCACCTTTGAACATTATGCACACAAACAAAATCATTTAATCAATTTAATTAATTCTTATTATTATTATATTAATTGAAGTAAGTAATTAGGTACCTAGTAATCACGTTTTCATAAATAATTTAATCCATGAATACTACCCAACGTTTTCTTACACTAATTTAATACCTGCACTTGATTTCTGTTGACTACACATCAAACACAAACCGCTTTGCTTGACATCCGTATGTCACAACGAGGATCCAGCAGAATACCAGCGCCAGATGTTAGTCTGGCACATGCTGAGCTGGATACCTATTTGCTGCAGCGAGACACACACCTAACGTTTAAAATCAGTTTTTTATTTATTTGTACTTATCTTTCTTTTTTATTTACTTATATAGCCTACATATAGTGTGTTTTGTTTATAGCAAATAAACGTTTTTTCTTTCTTTCTTTCTTTCTTTCTTATAGCAATTTAAAATTGTTATAATTACATGTAATTTCAATAATCATGTTATTCGATAAAATACCTTAAAAGGTACACACGTCAAAACTGGTCTAAAATATTATACTTGCTACCTCGAGTACTAAACGTAATTTATTACCGTGTCCTGTTATCATGGTTGGGCGACTAAAAACCGAACTAACAGTTAATCTCGGGTCAATAGGACACTTGTAAATCTGTCAGTTTGTCTGTCAATGCGCAATGACTTCGCTTGCGCTTGCGACACACAGCTCTTTAGTACTCTTTACTGAACACATGCCTGTGAAAATTACGTTTTACGACTTGACGTATGATACTAGTTCTAGCTGAAGTAGCTGCACATTATCCCATCGTTAATGTTTTTACAACTGCTTGACTAACCCGAGCGCGATTATGTCCTCCTATATCTTGTGCCGAAGCAAGGCTTCATCATCATCAACCCATACTCATACATGCCCACTGCTGGGCACGGGTCTCCTCTCATATTGAGAGGGATTAGGCTATAGTCCACCACGCTGGCCTAGTGCGGGTTGGCAGACTTCACACCGTCGAGAAAAATCTCTAAGGTATGCAGGTTTCCTCACGATGTTTTCCTTCATCGTTTTAAGCGAGTGATAATTGACTATTAATACGCACATGAATTCGAAAAGTCAGAGGCCTTGGGTTCGAACTCGAGACCTTCGACTTGGCAGTCCAATGGTCATACCACTAGGCTATCAGGCTTAAGATGAGATAAACCAATGAGTAAACTTTGTCCCTATTAAAGTATTTTCGAATTGTGTAAGAATATTTGATTCCTAAAGAAATCTAGGTTATGTAGATATTCAATTAACTTTAATGGGGATGCTCAGGTTCAGTAATTCACACAAGAATTAAAATCTTAGAATTTTGTATTCTTAGAATGAAGCCCATTGAGGAGTTAAGTGACGGTGGCTGAAATGGTTTTGTTGTCGTAGGTGGTTCCCAAAAATAATTCCCTCAAGATACAAGTACAAAGAGCAAGATATTAAGTAAAGGCTTTTATATTCAATCTTTTCCATTTTGAACAAAAGTATCGCCGTCCTACAATTATCTTTATAGACAGATGTGTGTACGTCTTAAAACATACAGTCAAAATGCTGTTACATTATTTATTATTTTATAACAAGTAAAGAAATCAAGTTCATTTAACGTTTCGGATCGTAAAGAATTCGTTTAAAATCATCAAACGTAGTCCATTTTAAAACTTAAACGCTCACTATATCTTTTATTATAGTCGAGTGGGTCTATTAACATGTGTTCATTAGTACAGACAGACAGACGGAGCAATTAGGGGCCTCTGAATTGTTTTTATGGACCTTTCTTTACAGTCGGACGTCGCCCTTAATTGATTTGTATGAGATGGCTCAGTGGTTCGGTCAATCAGTTTGATATTTGCTGGTTTCACGTCACGTGCTTCTTGTTTAACGTATGAACGACTAGCTTTTGCCCGCAGTTTCGTTCGCGTGGATGTGATTACAATAAAACAGAGCACTATAACACAGACCACATTTTTTTTTAAATTGGATCATTCCTTGCGGAGTTTACATTACATACAAATTTACTCTATAACATTAGTACCTATAGATATTAAGCTACTATGCGTCAACTTTTGCAATGGTTTGTGCAAGAATTGCAACTAAGGTGGCCTTTATCTTATCTTGGCTTAAATCTATACTGATATTATAAAGCTGAAGAGTTTGTTAGTTTGTTTGGTTCCAATTGAAAAAAAAAAATATTTGTGTTGGATAGTCCATTTATCGAGGAAGGTTATAGGCTATATAACATCACGCTACGATCAATAGGAGCCTAGCAAAAAGGAAAAAAGGCGGGTGACACCGCGAGAGGCAGCTCTCGCCTTTATAATATTGTCTGCACAAATGGCACAAAAAATAGGATATAACTTTTAACTATAAGATATATTCATTAACCACTAGTAGTAGTAGGTCTACCGATAGTTTTCTACGTCTGGTTAAACCAACTGGTCCCATGAAATACAGGAAATGGAAATTATTTAGGTACCTACAAGTGAGGCAAAATTATTAAATTTTAGTGATGGGCAAATGATAAAAATTCGTTAACAAATGGATACCGATTATCTAACCTTGTTGGATCCCACAATATAAACATAAAAAAGAAATGCTAAATTTAAATTCCTATTAAATATATCATACGGAGACAGTTCTAATTAATATAAGTTTATTTTTTCCTCATGGTGTCTAATGTGTTCCATAAATCCATCTGTCTCGTTTGAATAAATAAGCTAATGAATAAAGCTAATGTTTGCTCGACTCGGTTAAGGAGATGACTGAATTACTTTTACTGCATGCAATTGATGTTATATTACTCAGATAAATTTAACAATCATTAATAAGGTTCATAAGACTTATTTAAGCAGTTATTTAACATGCACATTGATTAAAATATTTAGGTTTTAATTAATTATAATTATATAGGTACTTACCTGTGAAATTCTTTATTCACCACCTACTCGACCTGCTTGCGTTTCTTGACCTTTATTTTTAAATAGAAGTTCAAACTAAAAAATATTGTCATATTTTCTTGTCTTATTGAACCTTAACTGCCAGCTCAATCCATCAATTACACAAATATATTAATAGTTTTGATACAAAATTAATAGGCTAATCATTTAATGTGTAGCTGGGGGCCATTAAAACAAAGAATGGCCATTTTTTGTTGCCCACGCAAACCGCTGGCGTATTAATTCAATCATAGCGAGACGTGTCGTAGATCATCATCTTCCGAGGCTTCCAGTGTAACCAGATCCGGCTGAGTATCAGTATTTTACACGAAGCGACTGCCTTCACACCTCCGTAACCAAATTTCTGGACAATACCGGTATCATGATGATAGACTGTTTGCCAGGCTTTTTGGGGTTCTCACTACTACTAAAGATTGACCTATGTGTTCGCCGGGACTTTCAAGACGTGTCGTAGATAGTGTAAATATATTTGAAAAGTGTGAGTATACCAACATTTTATTGTTCAAAGAACTATTTTAATGAACCTATTTTCATACAATACGTACTGTGCATTTAATTGTAAAGAGTTACAAAATATACTGGGATTTCCTATGTCGTGCGTACCATTACATGGATTAATCATTCTGGTATCGGTTTATGTGTACGCATTATACCTTCGCAATGTGTGTCTGATCATGTGCTGAATTTAAACTAGGACCTAGTAAACACCAATTATTAATTGAGGGTAAATGTCAACGGGAAAATGAAGTAAGTGGGGATACGTTCATCTTGATCTTATTAATTTGGCTGATTACAAGCTAGAAATACCTAGCTAAACGAGAACTGTTATCAATATAAGTTATTAGTGTTGTTCCCATGCCCTTTCCTAATACGTACTGGCTGCTCATGAAACGTGATATCCATTCAGATGTCTCTAGCAGTAATTTTCACATTCGGTGTTAAGTACTTTGCACTTAGTTAATTAATATTTACAGCTTTAAACGTCTAGCTAATTCACGTTCATGTTTTCGCATACACAATAATATGTTTTACATTTCGAAATATTCATTCTTATAAAGAGTAATAATACAACTAATTTACATGTACTTAATATAGAGGTACTTAGCACTTATCTCATCCATATCGCATATGCGTAAAAATGCAAACTCAGCTATTTATTGCCTATAATGTATAATTTTGTTACATGCTTAACACGTAATAAAAAGTACATTTCTTTTGGTCTGCATTTGTCATTAATGTCATTATGGTGAAGATATCTCAGACCCCTATTTTCCGCCTTAAAATTAAAATAATCATCGTCTCGACCATATGTCTTCGAATTATTATTTCTCAACTAGAATTATTGTCGGCCTACATCCGTCGATTAAAACCCAATTTGAGACCAAAAATTGGTATCAAACACGCGGCCCTTTCTAAAGGTTGGGTGATGCTAAATTGGCCGAAAATTATAGGAGTTTCTGAGAGAAGAATAGTAAAAAAATATTTTTTGTATAGAATGCATTTTTTTATGTCGCTTACTATGTTCATGGTCTTACAAAGTGAGTTTTTTATTTATACAAATACCATCTTTTTTTTTAAGAATTATATTTATGAAGTACCTACTCAACCTCAACGACTTTTTATCTAATCTATGCTAGTTATTACTATTAACTAATGATTTATACCGCATTAAAAAAGGCTTAGGTTTAAGTTTTAATTCCATGTTACGTGACGATACAAACTCAAGAACATGAATGACAAACGACTAGCATTTAATGTCAATTAGCGAAGCGTTCCGGGGGAATTGCCCGTTTACCTATAAATAATGTCTAGTTACCCTAATCCCCGGCACTTTCAACCTTATTCCCTAACGCTAAGAGTCTAAAATCATATATAAAACGCAAATATTAAATGGAAAGAAGAGTTTTAGAATGCATAATAGAAAGCGCTATAACAACAATTTTCCATTTTCTCACTTTATTTCAATCAGGAATGTTTCGAATGCAACGGTTAAAATGAGCTTATTTAAAACACATATAAAATTAATTGGAGACGATGATAAAATCGCATACTGTACTTAACAGACAGACCTATGTTTTACTGATAGCTCCACAGAGAACTAGTATTCATAATTTTATTCGTGGAATCTGAACTCTAGACAAAGAATAATGAAATACAAAACGAACACGCAACGATGCGGCACGCAATCATCAAATATTAGAAGCCCTTACAATTATAGAGCTAAGCGAAATCGTGTCTGTCTATAATTCAAAAATAATACGTCATAATGTACAATTTAGAAGAATGCACTAACAACCTTATTCTTGGTGTGCACAATTCATAAAAGGGCATAAAATCCCGACCGTGTATTATTGTTTTAAGACATTTCGTATTTCGTTTCGGTCGGATTCCCGCGGCCGCCAGTGGGTGGTTACCCTATAATCAGACCCCCCTCCCGCGCTTTGGGAGCGGTCCACGGTGATTATAGGAGGAATTTTACGGCTCCTTCGTTAGCCCGTCAAATCATAGGTCCGTTGCTTAATGGCTTAGGAGACGAGCTTGTGAACGATTTTGTGTCATTTCCTAAAAATTATAAAGTAGGGTTGCATTTTTAAAGGTAATTGTGTGTGAACAAAACGCATCCGTTGAAAATAATGCTTATACGTATGTGGGCTTTAGACCGGTGCGTAATACGTTCAGCTGTCTTCATGGCGCCAGTCACAGTGGTAAATAAAAAAAGTCTGTACACCGTTTCCAACTTAATTTATCGTGAAATGATACGTAATTGATTCGCTGCCGCAGCTGCTCGGCTCGCATATAATTATTAGGTATAAATAAAAATTCATGATTATATCTAGCACTTGCTTGAGAAAATGCTGACGTATACTAGTAATAGTACTTTGATACGTACCTATACCACCTATAGTTTGCCGGGTTAATTGGCGCAGTGCCTGAGAGCTTGGCCTTTTACACGCGTACAATGATAACATTGGCTGAAATCCTGCTAACATTATATGCTTTTAGACAAAGCAAAACAATGGATAACTTATTTGCCTTGGATAACATTTTCCCTTGTTCCTAAAAGATAAAACAGAAATAGAAATTCGGCTTTTGCTTATAGTTTGCCGAGGCCGAAACCG
The DNA here is from genome assembly GCA_964056405.1 of Acronicta alni. Classification (NCBI taxonomy): domain Eukaryota; kingdom Metazoa; phylum Arthropoda; class Insecta; order Lepidoptera; family Noctuidae; genus Acronicta; species Acronicta alni. The sequence continues at coordinate 3,763,821 of OZ043927.1, read as the reverse complement.
AAACCAGATTCCGAATTATAGGTCGGACACTATCAATCATAAGTTCAAGATAAAACAGAAATAGAAATTCGGCTTTTGCTTATAGTTTGCCGAGGCCGAAACCGAAACCAGATTCCGAATTATAGGTCGGACACTATCAATCATAAGTTCATAATCATAAATGACTTATTTCTTTTGCTATTGGCACTAAAATATTTGTATTGTTTTTATTCTTTATTAAAATGATGCTTTAAATGACTTAGGGATACAATAGCATTAGGTATCAGATGATTCATTATTATAAAAATAGTTGATGATAGTGTAACCGCAAAAGTAGCCATTTTGTTATTAAAAATATCCTATAAGTACTGTAATGACGCACGATATGATAAAGTCACTTAATATATGAAAATTTGCTATAATGGCGTCGCATAAAAAATGCATATATTCTGTGCAGAATATCCTACAGAATATATTACATATAATTATATCGGCCTATACCACAACGCTTATTAACTATGAGATTGCTTCGTATGACAAACAAGACCGACGATTCTCTAACGAATGAGTTCTTGATGTGTTAGGAATGGTCACCCATCCATAAAGTGACCGCTGAAAGTGGAACTTAACCTTGCAGATCGACTGAACAACGTAACTATTACTTATCTTGTTATAAGTAAAACATTTAAAGTACGCATACTTAGAAAAGTGTTGTTGCATGCAACTCCACATTCAACCTCATATTAAATAGTGCAACGACTATTGTTACAAGTGATTGAAAGCTATAATCTAACTGAAGAACGGAATAATTTCCTAGAAAATCGACTAACAAGACTCACGACAGGATAGTCATTGTTTAGAGCACAGCTTTTGCAGTAAAATTACTTCTAATGGGCCGACAAACCAGTAATCGACTAAGCCAGTTTAGTAATTTCAGTCGTTAGAGGTTAGGCGACTTCTCAAAGCGGGACTATAGTAATCTGTTTAAAACTAGACTGAAAATTGCAATAGCTGGCGCCTATTCGTAATTCATAAGAGCGACTGCTCCTCTAGAGGTTCGATTTCCAAGTAGATAATTATTGGAGTTTTCTATGAAATTCTCAGTAGCACCTCGGTGTTTCGATTTGTGCCCGGTTATTGGCAATAGGCTCGCTCCATTAGGGACCTAAATATTCCGGCAATCTGTGTGTGTACATAAGTAGACACCTCAATCCTTCGGGGATTTAAGCCTACCAGATGATGAAGATGAGGCTGAGATGATGGTAAGTTATGTAATTTTATTTATGACTAACGGCCTAGATATGTTCATAAGTGGGTGAAATTTGCAAAAATCCTTCCTTAGTGGATGCTTAAAAAGCATCATGTGCTAAAATGTAAAGTTTATAGCCCCAGCGGTCTAGGCTCTGCGTTGATGAATCAGTCAGTTGGGACAAGTAATTATATATTTATGTATAGCTTGCTGTAATCGATTATTTCATCAATATATTGCTTATCGATTCGTCTGGGCGCGTGTAAATTGCTAGCTTGCGTGTCATCTGTTTTCTTTTATCAACATTATTAGTTCTTGTGGTAGGACCTTAATTAAGTCTGCAATTGTGCTAATAAATTTATATTCTCGTAACGTGTTTTATCTTTCTCATTCCGATTGGTTGAACTTTATAGTCTTTTTTCTTGGACTAGTGTTGTATTTACTTACGAAATTGAAGCAATATTCATACAGCATGTATTTGTTTTAGAACTTCTCTCACGGATCAAACATTGCTGTCAATTGGGAATTCCCAGACTATCTAGCGGTTCGTTTTCATCCTTATCCACAGACCAGTTATTAAGGCAATCATTCATTTGTTAAATAAAACAAATCGTCAAACCTTTTGCCTGGAGCGTTTCTGTCGGCACGACAACGGTCGTGCTCCGCGTCCCTTCGGCAAATAATCGTTTCGTCCGATAATTGCCGATTTTACCCGAACGCGGTCGGAACACAAAGCACCCCAATGATTGCGCAAGATTGCACTATAATTTTCATCGAGTAAACAGATGCTTATGTATGGAGACTGAATTCTTTTTGTATTCAAACAAATTGAGGATATTACAAGGTGTGTAACTTATTGTTTTCTTTTTTCTGGTTGGCAAGTAGCTGAGTAGCCAAGGTCTGAAATATATTTGGCATTGAGAGGGATTAATTATTTTTAATACGACTTTAAAGAAACATAAATACAATCAACTAACAAGTACAGTTATCAATAAACATAAATACAACACAATGTATTCCCGGAAGGGTTAGGCAGAGGTGTACTAATTGTTCACCCACAGTTCCATGTATTAGGGGGCGGCCCTATTGCCAATAACCGGGCACAAATCCAAACTCCGAACTGAAACTGAGATTTCATAGAAAAACTAAACTAGGCTAGACTTTTGAAGACTGAACTTTTAATCTTGACAGTACCGATAAAATCCTATCAAGGTTTTTTTTTTAAATAATCACGTAAGTACATGTTTTATCGTAAGTTTTTAATTTGATGCGTTCTGCTGGGCAATAAAAGTTATTAGTTAATAAAAACAATATTCGGTACTGGTGCCCCGCCGCGTCCGGTACTCGGGACCACACATCGTCGTCATCGGCGCCTCTTTGTACTGCGTGCACACTGCACGTTTCACTTGCGGTACCGTGCAAGTTATGCGAGGCAGTGATTTTGTATAAAATTACGACTCAAGTATAATGTAGTACTTAATTAGTGCTTAAGTACTACATTATATTACGTTGGATAAGAAGACAAAAAACATCAACTTTCCGCAGAAACATCATGATATGCATCTAATTTCTTATTTTAATAACTTTTCTTAATATTAATTTGTACTTATGCAACTTTTTTTTGGTAAGTATCATAAAAGTCCTACATATTTCAGCTGATTATACCAAGGCTCGGGCATCTCATCATTATAAGGATCACACGTCTGAAAAACTTGCAGGTGTATTAAATAATTTAAACCGTCAACCGCTGCTATCCAAACGAACTCCGCGATCGACTTTCCGTAACAAGACATGCATGACCGCGACCCGCTCCCGCTACCGCCTCTGCCACGCACCAAGCGATGCACTATCGTCTGTTTAAATATTAGTAGTTATATCCCGAGATGTTGTTTGTTTCTACCGAGTGCCGGTAGTTAAGTCTGTCTGTTTATACATATACTTGTGTACGTGTTCTAGCTAGTTAGCGGTGTACACGCGTTTTTTATGGCCACCGCTGATTTTGAGTCGTTCATGTTTAGGAGTTGATGTGGCCTATATTGCCGAGTTTGGGGCCGGGATAAATAAGAGCATATTAATTATTCTTCTTGTTTATAAATTCTTCTGTGAGTTGTAGTATCGAAATTAGCGGAATTAAAAGATTTTTACTTATTTTTTTAAAAGAAAACACCCGCTCTTGAAAAAGCCTTCGGGGGCTTGACAATGATACAATTAACGGACACAAAGTAGGTTCCTACAGCCAAATATTTGTGGATAACACAAATAAGTATTTATCTCGGGTGGGAATCGAACCCACGACACTCGGCATAACGGTAGTGGAGCTATGGAGGGGTACCTTAACCGCTACGCCAAACGTGCAGGCGTGCAGTATTAAATTCATATTGAAAGATTTCGTCTTTAAAAAACATACATAAGTAAATAAATATTCTTGCAAATTACACAGCACTATCTAGTCCCAAACTATCCTTCCAGCCTTTTCCCAACTATATTGGGGACGGCTTTCAGCCTAACCAGATGTGGCTGAGCATCACTATTTTACTCTAAGCCAATACCGACGGCTTTACGTGCTCTCTGAGGCACGGAGGGGTCTCAATGTGTCAAGAATGGTCACTCATCCACAGGCTGACGGTGACTAGTGCAGTTTAACCTTACAGATCAGTTGACCAGCTTAGTTATTACTTAGCCACAAACCCATCACAAGCCATAATCGATACTACATACCAATTAAAGTGTCAATAATCGAATCGATAATTGAAATGTTAAGCTTCTGAAATCACTAGTTTTATCTGTCAAAAATTGAATAAAGAGTGGACAGAGTATAAAAGTTACATAAATATTTTGTAATAGTTTTGTTTTCATTTATGTAATATCTCCTTTAATTAATTAATGTATTTTTTTATTTCAAATTTGTAATTTCTCACTCTGCGTGAGATTTAATGATTTCATTAATTTTACTTTATGTAATCGTTACTAATAAAAGCTGTAAGTAGGTACATTTGTCGACGAAAGTAGACATTAATTAATCAACAACTAAATTAGAAACGTAATTTCCAAAATTAATTCACACGAAATTTCTTTTTAATTCTCAAAATAATGATTAGAACAAAAGATATTTTTAATTCAAAAGATTGTTTCCTAAAAAAATATTTATGGATTTCTAAGAAACCCCGGCCATTACTAATTAAGTTAATTAATCAGTTGATAATTATGTTAATGTAATTACAAAGATAACATTCTAGAGGAAAGTAGTAATAAAATGACTAGTTAAGAGCATGCTACTAAAAACGGCATTACAGTTGCCATGCTAGTATTGGTGACGTCACTTGTCATGTATCAAATTGCTGTCAAGCTGTTGACCTAGCTTCGAGGACGACTTACGGCCTTGTGTGTGACGTTATTAGAAAGTCTAGAATTTGTGGTCTGGAATGCCATTTATTTTAAATTTATATTGAGCTATAACTTCCGCCCGCAATTTCGTCTATGCGCATCGAGATTTTAAAAAAGTTTTGAACACGGAATTTAGCATATTAGTTTATTAGATCATATTGATTTCTGACATTTACGCGAATATTATACATTGAAATAAAACTAATTTTTACTCAAGACGCCCACCACCTCAGTCTACCCGTGACCATGGACGCTGCAAAGGGTCCGAAACGTCGGGATTAATAATATCAATATACGCGATAAAATCCGTAAAAAGTAGTATTATTAGATCATGTTCACAAGATTTGTCGTTCATCGTTATAAGTAGAAATAATGAACAGACTAAGTCAATTTTCTATGTATAAATCATCATATATTCTTTGTGAAATTTAAAAACGATAATTTTCCAGCGTCAAAATATTTAAGTATCTACTTACTTAATTACCGATTATTATTAGACCTAATTGACAATATAATACTTATATAAAGAGGCCAGCACATCAAGCTACCCCAATCTGTCAAATTTCTTTGATAGATTTTCAACACAAAATGGTACGGTGCATGTTCAATTGGGAAAAATTGACAGTTTTGGATAGTTTGACCTGGTGGCATCTGTACCTACCTATAAATAGCATTAACTCATTAAGTCACCTTTAAGTGTGCCAAAATTTATATCTGTTCAAATACCATAGTTTCTACAAGTTAGTGTTTCCAAGCTGCAGAAAGTTAATTAAATTTAACTCTTTAATTATTGTGTTAAACATTGTTAATGAAGTTTTTTGACACACAAATATATCAAACATACGTAACTTTAGGCCAATTTGTCAGTTAATTAACTTTAATCATTAAAATTACGACAATTTCCTTAGGCTTCTATTATCATAATCGAATTAATTATCGATTGTCACGTTCTTAACAAAACTAATAAACAGTTTTTTAATTTAAATAACATGTTTCAAAATATAACTGCATAACACTGGCCACCGACCTCTCATCTGGGAAACCTCAAGGCATTCGAAAATTAAACAGAAATTCGTATCGTCTTAAACATACGGTTTAAAATCAAATAGCTTTTACATCTTTTAACGGTAAAATAGCTTTGTTATTTCTAATCCGCTATAAATAAAAGTAAAATTCCACAAAATATGGTGTTAAGCTTCATTAATCGTATTCGATGACTTAATAAATGATTCGTGGCTATTCGTGCATACCGATTACCGTTGAACAAAATGGCGGAATTTAATTATAATATCGATTAATGATAAGTATCGATTTTTGTGATGATCGATTGATGTAAGAAATGTTCCCGTTACGATACAAATTGTTTCAAAAATAATTTCGATATCTCGACTCGACTCGACACGACTCGATCTCGACGTTCGGATTACTTACCATACCTGACTTGGTCACTGAAAAATTCAATCAATTAAATATAAACCCATACAACCACGGCGTACAATCTCAAAGCCATAAATGATGAGTGACATTTTCATACACGAAATTGCACGTCAAACGAAATCATTCATATTTGACATTATACTAAATCGGCACTAGGTACTTTCGAAACAACACACACTAAATTAAGAGACTAGTTGTGTACGGTGAAGATCGTTCACTTTTAGACCTTATCTTCTTAGTAATAAGGGTAAAAACTAGTCAACCGCCAAGATTCTCGATTATACGCACGATGATCTCCGTTGTGCTTAATCCCGTGGATGTTCCCGAAAATCTCGTCTCCTGTGTCTTAGTTATACAAAGAACTCCTTGATGTTAAACCCAGTGACTTAAGCTGTTGTTTGTCTGTCACCAATGGTGTTAGTGGCGTCTGGGCTGCGGCTGCCACATACCATCAGGCGGCCCTTGTGCTTGTTTGCTACTTAATTACAATTAAAAAAAAACACGTTGAGGTCAGCTTCCAGACTAACCAGATCCGGCTGAATATCAATATTTTACACGGAGCGACTGCCATCAGACCTCCGCAAACCAACCTTCTTTCCGTAGAGTCTTATTAAGTAGTATATATTGCGTGATATTTATTACCCAATTTTTAACAAAACACAGATGTTTAATTAGCTGATTGTATACTTAACTCTTTTGTCGACCGTACATTAAAGTTCATCAACGCTTCAATAATGACCTCACAGCATTTGCATACATAAAAGCACGCTGGATTGCTTCGGACGATCGCAATGCATTCCTTTGAACACACCGCTAACTAAACGCGATAGGCGTTTTATATAGTATTATAAATAGTCCCAGTAATTTATTTGGCGTGTCTGTTTAGTACTTAAATATGTTGTAAATGTTGTCGATAATCTCTTTGAGTTGTTCGCCATTGATCAAGGCGATTGAATTGTTCCGTCCGTTGAGGTGGATTTGTGACTGCTACAAAGAGATAAGCTTATTCAGAGGAATGCTCAGCTTTTGATATTAAATGTAGTTATAGCAAAATTCCCTCTTTAGTCCCCTATTGGTAGTAAACGCGACTGCTAAGCTAGAGGGTTCGATTTCCAGGTCGAGCAGTGTTTTTAGATTTTTCAATGAAGTTTTCAGTAGCAGCTCGAGGTTTGGATTTTTCTCTCCTCTATTACATAGAGGACGATACTCAAAATATACTGTGTACACACAGTTCGCCGTCGGTATATTTTGCGTCCTACAGCTATAGCTACAGCTATATTAGAACACCTCTGCCTAATCCCTTGGGGAATACAGGCGTGATGGTATGTTATGTTTGTTAGTTTGTTATGGTAGCAAAATTCCGAATGGCATTACGGCAAGTTAGGGATGTCATCAGAAGTGACGTTCCAAAAATTGATAGGGGAAAATTTAAAAGTAATGTACGTCACCGCAATCTTCAATAAGAAATCCTGGTACCTACCAACTCCTTAAAAACTGTTGTAAAAGGTCCAAGATAAAAGAATTAAGGAAGCAACTGCGTTAGCTTTCCTACACAAGAATTATTGTATTCTCTACACAATCATTCTTTTTCATATCCCATGATAGACTCTAAAACCTGTGCAACAAAACCAATTTGTTTTTTGAATATACCAGCCCTAGTGATTGTGAGGCCATTGATTCACTCACGTGATCTCTATAAAAATCTCTTACATTACGGCTAACTTTAAGTATAATTTTCACGAAAATAATAGATAACGTTAAGGCCCAATGTAATGTGATACGATGGTAAGTCATGTGTAACTGTGTAGTCGTGCTCTTGCGCAGGCGGCTGAGACAAATGAAACTACCGCAACGGATAGTCACCTACTACTGGTCTCTACTCTGTTAGTTGTGAAAGAAAAGGAAGCAAAAGATTCTGTAGGTAAGAATGTAAGTCAGAATGCCATAAAAGAGACAGTAGATTTATTTTTCGATGTAATGACAAACAAGAAAACTGATGATAAATAGCAAAGCGGCAACCGCAGTCCAAAAACGTCACCAACACCAATATAATTTGCGCGAGTCTCATATGCCTAGTAATTTCACTGGCTACAATCAAACCGGACCACAATATTGTTCGCACATTATTGCTTAGCGGCAGAAAATTTGGCAATGCCCGTGGTACCGCCCACGTACTCTGCACCACCTTCAGCAGTTGTAAATACAATATGTGAGGTGTTTTTGCCTCCGCAAACACGCATACGGCCCACCTGATGGTAAGCGGTTACCGTAGCCTATAGACGCTTGTAACACCAGGGGTATCATTTGCACGTTGCCGACCCTGTAAAAAGAAAGAGGTGTAGCTGTGTTGGCAGTATAAGAGTCCTCCTACTGCCAACACAACGTTTCCTCGCGCAGCACTTGCAACCTTACTCATCGTAAGGAACACAACACAGCTCAAAGCAGTGTTATTTCACTTCGATTTTCTGCAAGGCGGAGGTCTCCCCAGTCGGGCAGCTCCAATTTGAGTGGAATTACTCCCACTATGCTACTATACTTCTCTTAAAATTCGATTGGTTAGTGAAGTTGATACAGCAGTCACTGCTTGGTTGATGTGGAAACCTATTTTTCAAATTTAGAAAATCCGTTGAATTCTATGTTACCAATTTTGTCTGAGTTTTAAGTGCTTTTTCCTCATAAATGAATTTACTCTCAGTTAAATGAGTCTAATTCCTTGTGAGACAATAAGTATAGACGGAAAATCAACTAATCGTAAACCAAATAATAACTCAGTACTAGAACTTGGCGGTCGCACTGGTCAAGACAAGGATCCTCTTCTTTCATACATTACTCATGTATAATCCGTAACTAGAATTATAAACACCGTTGTATATTCAGATGCCGCTTCAGCGGCATAAAATATACGGGCTGGTGCAAAAAGCACGTCAAATCATGAAGTTGACATGTGTGGAATAACAAACAGGACTATGAATCACTATGAACTAGTTGCTATGCCCCCGTATGGTAATAAATCAGTCGGTACAGTACTGAATTTTATATGAGCGGTACAACGTTCAAATTGTTTGAAATCCGTGTGACGAATTTTGTTTGAAAATAGAATTGGTCAATCGGAATCAGTTCATTAGAAGCTTATCTTTTATCATTTATTTTCAAATGGACCCACCTTTGGGTCTCTGTTTGATTTATGAAAGATTTGTTCATTTCAGAATTAAATCTACTTCAAATAATAAAATCGAAACTTAACGATTCAAGATGACTATTTAATGCTATTTCGTTCCATAAACCTAAATCCTTAGTCGAACTCCTTGGAAACTAACTACTAAATCATCTGATAAAAAAAGAAATTCAAACGTCGAATCAAATCCATTCGCAAGTAGAGCGAGTGATTAACGAGTACAAGTGGTAGCGGTGTGAATTCCGCGTCCGAACACAGAACGTATGGCCGCATTCCGGCCCCTACTTCTTTCACCGAGCCACTGGCGATCCGGAGAAATTCTCCAAACGCATTCCATGTCAGATATGATATAATAACCCATTACGACATGAGCAAAACACATTAGTTTTCATGTGTTTTGCTAGATCCAATGCTTCCTCTAATACCTGTGTGCTGTCCATCAACTCGATCCTGCTCGGCCAGTTCTCCGCCTTCCGCATCCTAGGCATTATACGCGTACTATCTGCATATAAATTATATTACAATTAAAAAAAATTAAAGCAGCTTTAAGAATATCACATTGTTTATTTCAAATTATCGAAATACTGTACGCTTCTTCGTCGAACTAAAAGTAATAACGTTTTTATGTCGACGTATAAGCAAACATCTGTATGTGCAAACAATCTCTCTTGAACGACCCTTTTAGTAATGTTGAAAGGACGGCTAAAATCCATCAAGCAATTCCTAAGATTACCCTAAACATACACGTACGGCTGGAAACTTTGATTTTATGATGTGTGTGGTAATTTTGCGAAATTCTCGGCTCTTGAGTTACGAATGTCTATGATTACCTCATAAGTTCTGCGAGCACAAATAGTCCCCTTTGATGTTTGCAAATGTTAAGGTAACAACAGCTAAAATGAGGAGTTGCGTGGAGTAGAAACTTGCGGGGACTGAAAGCGCCACCGATATGCATAAATCCATATTTAATATGCATAATTTATAGTACCTACCTCGTGTACAACATTTGTGTTAGTGTAGTAATTTCCCATACGTACATATAAAACAAGAAATGGCTTGTTAAAACGCAATGCAACTGATCTCATATAGCTTTTTTCACGATCTACTCGTAATTAAGTCGAAAGCGAAGCTCTGCTCGGATAAGAGCGGAATGCGGCCGCTGTTGAAATATTGATTAAGCTTTTTATGTTACGTTTCAATCTCGTCTTGCATTATATGTAGCGAGTCAACGAACCGATGGCCCACAGCGAAGGTGTTAACGTATTCACACGTTGGTTTTAAAACAACAACTGGTGTTGCAACACATAAAAACCTCAGTTGTCAACTTACCACCTATGTCGCTAAACACCTGTCCCAAAATGTTGACACAGCGACAAACGTCCACCGATGTTTACACAATAAATTGAAACGGTAAATCTCTAATGAAAACATTTTATACCCACTGGATCGGGAATGCACACAAAAGAGTTGAAATGTTTACGGTAAGTCGGCACGCGTCCACCTAATGGGCTACCAGATGATTGAGAGCTGTTATGATTTAAGACGACAATCGTTTCGAGTCGATGGCTCTAAACGATGAGCATTGTCGTTGTGACATTAACATCGCCTACACAATCGAATCGGGGCTTTGCGGCTATCGAAGCCCATTCGAAGCGGATAAAGGTCTTGCTCGTGAAGATTCTATAAAGGAAAAAAAAAAAAGATCAGGTAGTCGGCCTTCTAAAGCCCATTGTGACTTAACGAGGCGATGAATACTCCGATTCATCGGCGAACAGGTGGTACGTTACGCCTGCGTCGGCGCTAGCTTCGTTTTGCACTTAGGAGTTCGACGAACGCATTTCATTATTCAAATGTTATTCGAGTGGCGTGAAAGCGCCTCGATAACCTCGACGGCGGCGGGACGTGGACAGAATGACTGATAAACGTCGTACCATACTTAGATCCAACACAAATAACTATCGACCGATTGACATCTCTACACCATTGTAATAAGGACAAACAAACGTCCGAAATCCGAGACCGATAGTCGAGCTCATTTCCATCGATCTATGCAAAGCCAACGCAGTCCCCAAGAGTTATTCTATGCTAATGTTAATCAAATCGCTCTATCGAATTACATCACCATGTAAACTCAACGAGGAACTAAACGTTATAATAAATGGCTGTCAGGTGAATTGTATTTAGCAGTAAACACGAGTCCCGGTGCTTCGGGTAACGTGCCAATGAGCAATTTTCCGAGGAAGTGATCTCGCTTGAACTGCAACAGATAGCTCTTTGGCGCCGCGGACCGCTCTCTATAATAACGCTTGCATTCATTTATCGCTGATTCGTCGACACTATTCGACGTGGTGTATCTATGTACCGTTTTGTTTAATAAAACGCCTTTGGAAGAGCAAACTCTTCGGAAAGCTCGTGAATCTTTCGATTTGGAACGCGAGATTATCGTTGCGATTTGTCAAGGTGCAGCAGCATTAAGGCTTTAGAGGTTCGATCTCGGCACGAGATAGCTGCAGAAACGCTACTCGACCCACAAGCCTCTCTCGACTTGCATTCCGATGGAAATTGCCCGCGGCTCCACCAGATTACTGGCGCCGCATTGGATAATTACGCACCGACGAGGACATCCATTACGGAAGATAATTCAGCGAGTGCAATTAGAGGATGAGTCGTGATTCGATCGCAAGCGATGCAAAACGATAAACCGGAATCTTCTAATACAAATTAACTTTGTCCATAGTTATTAAACTTCGCTTCGAGCGCCTGTTTAACATTCCACGCCACTGCACCAGCTATACTTAAGACGCTGACGGCGTCTCGTCGTATTAATAGTTGTTGAATAGAGAATAGTTGTTAGCTGTGATGGCCGGGGCCCGTGCGGTCACGTCAGCAGTCACAAATCAACGGTCCAAATTGACAGCCAATAAATAGTTTCAAATAGCGGACATCGGAATGCGACAACAAGGCCGCAAAGCAACCTTGCTTTTTCCGCGTCATCCAATCAGCATAAAGCCTGTTATGTTAGCTCTAATCTGAATAGCAGAGAAACCGGCTGCGGCTCGCGCCACAATCGTTATTAACGTAATAAAGTACTAGATAAAACGGAGTCGGACAGCGTGTGAACGTCAGGAGAAAGCCGTTGTTGCAACATTAGTTAGTCGCTGGCACCATCAGATACCCATTCGAATGTTTTAACAGAAACTGTATGTTTAATTAAGTCTCCCAAGAGCATCTCAGCCATAAACGCCTAATGTTCACTAATGATTATCATCTAACAACGAAGAGCTAATAAAAACTTTCAATAGCTTTGATTCCCGTCGTTTTCTGGTGTCGTGAAAGTTATCGGTGTCCGTAATTTAATTCAAGTAAACACATCGATCAACAAAATTGTAAGATTGCATCGTTTGGTCCTGCACAGATAAACTGGCAGAAATAGTCAGCTATTTCTGTCTGAGAGTAGATTTTGCACTATCTAAGCGGTCGATCTAAATTGGATCTCTGATCTGAAATGAGCGAAATGTACTAACGAAATGGGCTTGGAACTTGATACTCCGAATAGACGTTGCGGCCAACTGTAATGAAATTGAAGGAACGTTTGTAGCAAACGAGGCGGCGTTAAAGATATCTTCTTATAAAGATCTACTTAACCACACCGGCGTCTCCCGACGAGAACATTTCAATCGCGATTTACCAAAACCGGCTCCCGTGTCGCGATGCGATCACGCCAATGTTAAATATTTGCTCTTTGAATACGTCTTTATCGCAGAAGTATTCGGTAAAAAATTTGTTCAAAACCGTTTCCACAAAGCCTTTCCGGCTCGTATTTAAAAGCTTTTTCGTTAAGTGCATTCCACTTATTTCAAGCTTTCCAAAAATCCTTTTACGGTTCTCAATTAGTGCGGCAAACAAAGAGGAAACTAGGAAATTAACACCTCGTTTACCGTGCCACGTGACAGAGGGTGACCGATTGCTTCGGTCCCTCCGAAAATGCTCGGATGTCAATACAAAATCTCGCAACCGTGAAGCGACGCTTTCTTAGTCAATGTACCGTAAAGAATTGGCGCCTAAGCACTTAACAATTCTTATAAAATTGGTTTTAACATTGAAGAAATTCTAACTTTGGAAAAGATAAGAAGCACTTTCTTTTATCTTTGAATGCATCCTGCCTTCATCATTAGTACAGCTATCTCTTTCTGGCCTCGCTTCATCCTTTTCTCTCACATCTCCGGAGGGCCATTTATCAATACCAAATAACATGCCGGGAATCTTTTCTCTTTGGTTTATTTGTTTTTTATTTACCTTATCCTTCGGTGTTCTATTTGTGCCTTCGTTTTTGACTCGAAATTGATTGTAAAGCCGATCTAATGGCATCCGTCTAACATAATGTTCGATGCATTGATGGTTACTAATGAGGTGAGTAGTTATTTTAGGAAAAATGCACGAAGAAGACAATTAGTCCTTTAACATCCTATAATTGAACTAACTATTAATATATTATATTGACTGTACGAGTATTGTGGAACTATAAGACAAACAAAATTAAATTAACGACGTTACTGAATCTCGATTTCATAATAAATGCATGGCGCGATGCACAGTGCAATTAATGGAAGCAATTCTGCGTGCAAAAGCTATTAAAGTTCGCTATTAAAAGTTTCCAATTTCCCCTGCTCAAAGGTTCAGCTATTAACGGCGTGCAAACCCTTTTGCTTTTTTACGTTGGTATTTTATTCTTTAATTGTTTTATTTATTGTGGGTTCGCATTCGCTCGCGACTTCATCTCTACCAGTTGGAGCATGGAACGAAATTCTTACATTTCTTTGTGAACATTTCGGCTCATTAAGTACCTTTTTACTAAACGTTTTCCAATTATTCATTTAAGAATTAGAAATCTGTTCTTTTGTCAAAAAAGTTTTAATGATACCTTGAAAACATGATTATCTACAATGTCACTTTGAAATTCGGGGTTTTTATCAAGATTCTTAATCGATGTCCCGTCGATGCGCATGGGCAGCGGACAACTCAACTAATCATTCTAAATATTAGGGTTAAAAAATACACGATTACATGAACGAAAAACATATCCTAAAGATGCCGGACATCAAGGGGGGTCTTCCTTCAGTTTTCCTCTGTTGCCGAGAGCAAATAAAGCGGCGTCCCTCTGAAATTAATTTTGTTTTGTTTCATCGTCTGGAGCCGAAGCATTTACATTGAATGCGGTCGGAGGCTGGCTGTTTGTGGGGATATTTATGTAGGGGTCCGTGGAGTATGACATGCGCATTATTCATACACGATACGCGCCACGAACCAGCTGTATGTTATTTTTACCGGTTCATCGGCTTGTCGTCGATGGGTTACCATTTGAGATGAAAGGGAAGTTTTTTCTATTCGAAAACATTGATATGATTCACTGCGACGATTTTTGGAACAGTCGAAAGACAAATATTTTGTTTTACAATTCTCTTTTGCAGTAAAAGGTTTAATGCCCGTAAATGAATGCGTCGACGATGCTAAAATATTAGAATTTATAGGTGAGGACGTAGGCACGGCAAATCGAACGCCATCAAAGTTTACGACACCACAAGGCGCCACGGTGTCGATACTTATGATTGGATACACTGCATATAATGCATTTCCTTTTGCATTCGCAACAACCGTTTCCTGTTTCAATTTATTGGTTTACACTTAATGCGTTTTCAATTTAATAAACAGTATTCTGGTTTAAAAATATACGCTAACGTTTTCTTTCACTTTCCATTGTTTACTTTATTGTAGCGTTTACCTTTACAATGACTGTTATTATATTAAATACGATAAAGTAAAATTGAAAAATTTACATTGCGTAGTAATTCAATTGTTCTATGCCACAAAATTTTTATATTTAAACGTGCTATTCTAAGCAATGTGCGCATTGGAAAAATCGATTTAGGTACGTGATAATGATCACGCTTGCACTTTTACTGTGCATATTAAAATTGAAAAGAAAACAAATGACATCATATTCATTCAAATTTATAACCAACCGACAAATCTCATTTTAAAATTATTTCGATTTTAGAATATACATAAGCATTTTTTTTGTTCATTCCAGATTCAAATGACGGTGACGCGGGAGTGAGATGTTACTGCAACACTGCGCAATGCGTGGGCACAGGGTACATGTGCAGGTCGGCGCGCAGCGGGGGTTGCTACAGCGAGTTGCCTGCACCGAGACGCACGCACCACGCCAGACATGGTTGCTTACACCATTTAGCTGATACGTACGTATTTTATATGTAATTATTTATTTATTTATTTATTATTTATTATATGTTTGGAACACCAACAGCAAGAAAGTTATGAGTTTATCATTATGATTAAAAACATTTAGCCATTAATAGGTCTCCACGACATAAACAATGGAATACGTTATGTTAATGTGGATTAAAGTTAAAGTTTAACAAAATCAACACAACTTATGACTACTAATAAAACTAATACTTCAAAACAACACAACAATATAAACAAATCAACACAACTAATACTTGGAAAAAAAGTCCAGACTAAGTGCTCGTCTCACCGATTGCAGACTTGAATCAAAAATGTCAAAATTTAACTGTTTACATTTCTTGTTAACGGTATTACTCGCTCGCCACAGGAACGCATTTTGCCGATAATTAGAAGACACCAGAGGCAAGTGAATGGGAGTGTAATGTCTAGTGACTTTAGTAGGTACATCGAAGGAAATTTTAGAAAGAAGATCTGGACAGTCTACAGTTCCCGATACAATATTTAATATAAATGTTACATCCGCTACTTCCCGTCGTACAGTTAATGGAAGAATATGAAATTTAGAACAAAGCCTTAAGTAATCCTTTGACGTGTAACTGTAATTCAAACGATAACACAAATATTTAATATATTTCACTTGGACTTTTTCAATCCTGGAAATATACTTATCATATCGCGGATTCCAGACTTGACTGGCATACTCTAAAATGCTTCGTACAAATGTACAATATAAATTTTTCAATGTCTTAGCCTCTTTAAAATTATATGACATACGCATCACAAAACCCAATGCCTGAGAAGCCCTAGATATTATGCTGTCAACGTGATCTTCAAACAGTAACTTAGAATCATGGATTACACCTAAATCGCGTATGCTGGTACATCTATGAAGTTTTTGCCCTTTAAGTATATAATCAGAATATAAAGTGTTTTTTTTTTTACTGTAGGTGATAACAGAACACTTTGAAGGATTCAGGTCAAGTTTATTCTGTACGCAATAATCATCTAAACGTATAAGATCTGCTTGAAGTTCAAGGACATCTGCCATTGTCGAAACCGCCTTAATAATTTTCATATCATCCGCAAAGCATAACAGCTGAGAGTTATGGAAGCATTTGCCGATGTCGTTTACAAAGATCAAGAAAAGTAATGGGCCAAGTAGGGAGCCCTGGGGTACCCCACTTGGCACAAAAACCCAACTAGAGACGTAGTTATTGATCACGACAGCTTGAGATCGATTCGATATATAAGACGAGAACCATCGAAGAAGGTCTCCTCTTATACCGACATGTGCTAGCTTGAATATAAGCACCTCGTGATCAATCCTGTCGAAACACTTGAACGTCTGTGTAAACGACATCAACCTGCTTGCCTTTACTCATTGCTTCAGATATGAAGTCGTTGAATAAGACTAGGTTAGATGTCGTTGAACGTCCCTTCAGGAATCCATGTTGAAAGCAACTAAAAGATTGTTGCAAAGCAGCGTACAATTGATTATAGACCATTCTCTCAAATACCTTAGCTAATATACATAATTTAGAGACTGGTCTATAATTTGTAACATCTGTTCTTGAGCCCTTTTTATGTATGGGGGTTATGAAAGCGGACTTCCATATGGGTGGAACAACACAATTAGAGAGAGATTTATTAAATAGTAACCCGACAGGTACTGAAATAGTATGAGCACACTTAACCAAAAACAATGGTGGAATTTTATCCGGCCCTGCTGACTTTGCAAGGTCCAATGTTTTCAGAATATTATTCAAGTCATTGAAATTTATTTGTATGGTCGAAATGTCCGATAATACTTCTTGAGCTTCATGAGGGTAATCGATTAAAGAAGTTTGAGACGATGGCTGTAAAAATGTTGAATAAAAATACTTAGAAAATAAGTCACATATAGAACCGCCAGTGTTTGCAACCATATCGCCATATTTGATTGAACTAGGAATGTTAGCTGAGCTGCGACGCGATTTGACATAAGTCCAAAAATGTCTTGGATTAACTTTGATTGACTTTTCTACTGATGACACATATCTTGAATAGCATTTATCTTCTAAGCTTTTAACCCTATCTCTTAACAGTTTATAAGTTTCAAGGTGAGACCGATTATTTCGACAACAATAGACTGACAGCCGAAATAACTAAAGAAAGCAGACTAAATTCAAATATAATAAAAAATTAGAAATATGGTATAAGTACTAAGCTTAGCTACAGATGAAGTTAAGACCAGAATAACCAACGATGGGAAGAAGAATGAACGCATAGACAATATTTAAACTGAAAATTGATAGAGCAGTTTTTTTTTTTTTTTGATAAAATCTAATCTATAGATTTCATTATAAATCAAAACGTTCATAAAGAAGATAGATTTGGTAACTTTGAGATATAATAAATTACCAATTAATCGATGTAACTTAGCGCTATAGCCTAGTAACGGTTTTAAGATTGGTGGTGCATGGAACACGTAACTGTATCTATTTCATTTAACTTCGCTTCTTTTTCTGATTTATTATTAGTTTATTAATTCAATATTATTATTTAATTATTATTTAATTATTATTATTATCACAATATTTTCTACCATCGCATTTATCTATTATATTATCTACTAAAATTTCATTTAGTAATTAATTTAAATAAACAAAGGGTTTTGTAATCATTAAAAATACGCAGCATTTTTGTTACAGGAGAGTAATACAGAATATTCTAGACTTTGATTCGCAATCTATGTGCGTCAATGCTCAGTAGCCTTGTCACCAAAGATAAGCGTGTTTTTGAAACAATGCGAGGGTCATCTTCGGTCAACTTTGTTAAAAAACTTATTCGTAGTTATGATAACTAATCACATTCATTGTATGCATACATTAGCAATCACGAAGCAAATTGGGAAACATGTATCATTATAAGCTTGAATAATCTTTACAGTTAGTGTTTTTTCTAAGCAACGCTACTATACGTCGTTTATGTCAAAAAAAAATCAGCATCAGTTGGTAGCTATGGATTTTTCTCCATTAAATTCGACATTTTACAAGATGTCGACGATAAAAAGTCAAAGGAACGTCCGAACAACATTCCTAAAGAGGGACTGAAGATTTTATCATTTCTAATTGCAATCCTAATTAGTATGCCGACCATCGCTTAAATGTCAACCCTTTACAAAAAGGTACATATGATTTAACAAATTGGTTGTTAGTGTGCCCCGCGCAATGCATCTAAACTTTATTTGATAACCTAAAGCCGGTTTAAAATTACATTACCTGGCTGACAAAGATCTAGGTATTAATTTAACTGCTACTGTAATTTGCATCCATGTTTCACTTAAATCATTGTCAATTCTTTCTTTTTTATATTTTGATTCAAGTTCTACTCTTCTGAGTTAATTAAAAAAAAAATAGTTTTCTTCTCTCACTTGCGTTTCCAAAACGTCATTATCGCGAGAATCATACTCATCAAGTCTTGATAGACTTATTATTTTTAATGATTAATAACAATCCCAATCCTATGTATTGACATTTTCCCATCTATTTATAAAGCAATTATGATCAGTTTCTTACGATACGGCGGCAGAACCTTTTTAAATTTCATCGAGGAATTAATTATTCTTTTGTTAGTCAGCATTTGTGAAGCATTCTCATCCATCAATACTGCTTATCATGCTGTATGGGCTTGTTGCGTACACGACTCTTCAATCAATTTGACTTCAGCTTTAAAGTGACTGCTGCTTTCGTCATACGTGTAACGACACTTTCATAGTTTTGATTGAAAATGTTGTGATCAAAATATTTGCAGGATTGCAGCATGTTTACTTATACGTAGATATCTTAGAATCTTTATATAAATAACTTTAATTTTAAGACTAGTCATGTGATACTTGGTATAGGTAAGGTACTTAGTGAAAGTCCTTAATTTTTAAAATGTAAAATATTTCTTGTTTTAAGAAAAACTAAATATTGAAGTAGCTCTCACATAATTTCCACCAATAAATGCTTCTATTTACTTAACAACAGTAGAACATTAAGTAATCGTTGTATCTTTTTTATACGGCTCACGGTATGTTCACCTCGGTTTATTAATTATACCGGCGAAGGCATGCCGGACTCCACTATGTTTTTATACACTGAAATTACCCGCTCAGTTGATTATCTTATTCGGATCGGCCCGGGCCGCGTTCACCGAACCGGTTCCGTCAGCCGCATGCCCACTTTTATTTACTTTAAATAATTTTTGGTCCTTTTTGGCAATCTCTGCCATTATCTTCGCTAACGATCGCCATGTTCGCTTCGTTAAGATTTCCATAGAATTTAAATTGATATTCGCTTATGTTATCGGTAATTAATTCTCGTTTGACTTGTTTATTGTGTATATAAAGTGCGGTTGAGTGATGTCGGTTTGATGTCCTCGTTTGTTAAGATAAGGGTGACTCTGCTAGGGTTGAGGCGCGGGTCAGGCTAGATAGTGCAGCGCGGCCGCCGACCCGGACTATTCGATACACTTCCTTACAAAATCACACCATATCATTATTGAATAAAGTTCAAATTTGATTGATAAGATTGACAAATCTATTTGCCTCTAGGCTTTGTTCTAAGAATCAACTTTTTTATAGTTAATAACTGCAATCGTTGATATCGGTATGGAATTATCTAGATAGGTCAACTGCATGTCAATAATCCAGGTTCTTTGTATGTCATCTCAACCGGTTCTTTGTTTCAGCTACTTGCATTATTACAACTGATTATATTGTTATCTGTTTCTATAACATAATTTATATGTACTTGTTTGTTTATTTATTGTTTTATACTCTCGATTGTTACGTTCTTGGATGTCAATGTGACATTAGGTGCTGGGAGAGATAAGGTTTCTTCGAGAACAGTTTAAATGATTGAAGTTAGTTGAAAATTATGTGTTAGGTTTGTTATCTATTATGGAAATCGAATTGATGTTTTCACGCTAACTTGCGATAAGTCATAATGTGTTACGTCTTAAGCAATGCTTCAATTATGTTCTTATGTAAGAGTCTTATAATTAATGTTTTAAATGTAATAATGTAATAAAGTAATTGTTGTATTTTTTGTCATGTTCATCAAAACACGAAGACTTTTTTGGTAGCAGCGATATTATGCTTAACAGGTTATCCATAGGAAGTGTATTGTTGTTTCGATTATCTCAAAGTTCTGAGAATCTTCTGCAACTTTCTACATGCAAAGATAGTACGGCATTAATTAAAAGAAAATCCGATCCAGAAACAAGTTCACGATGCGATATAAGATTAAGCAAGTTAATTGGCTTTTAAGAGTATCTCTGGAG
Organism: Acronicta alni; assembly: GCA_964056405.1. Lineage (NCBI taxonomy): Eukaryota > Metazoa > Arthropoda > Insecta > Lepidoptera > Noctuidae > Acronicta > Acronicta alni. The sequence continues at coordinate 3,743,023 of OZ043927.1, read as the reverse complement.
TTTCTTGCCGGTTCTTCTCCATAAGACCCACTTTTTGGAACCGTGCAACTAAGACTTTTCAAAAGTGCTATTTTAATGCTCTAATTGAAATAAAATAATTGACTTTGATTTTGACTTTTAACGTATTGTATCTACTATAGGTACATATAAGTAATTTGCTTCATTATGTAGATATTCATTATTATTCCTATATTACTCAAGTATGTTATCGCTTGTTTTATGTTTTGTTGTTGCTATCTCAATTCTGCCGACTGCTAATTACTGCTACTTTATATTATCATCATCATTATTATTTTAATGAGAGACATGTTTTTTCTTTCTCCACTAGTTGTTGCCCGCAGCTTCAGACGCATCTCAAAGATCTTTTTGATACAAAAGGGAGCCTATGTTTTTCTCCAAGGTGTAATCTATATCTGTACCATGATGTGTGCCCATTTCATCAAAATTAGTTCAGCGGTTTAGGTATGAAAGCGAAATATTAAGTAGGGATTCATAGTTTTACAGATTATATTAAAAAGCAGTGATAGCCTAGCAGTGGTATGACCATTGGACTGCCAAGTCGGAAGTCTCGAGTTCGAACCCAAGGCGCGCACCTCCGACTTTTCGAATTCATGGGCGTATTAATAATTAATTATCACTCGCTTAAACGTTGAAGGAAAACATCGTGAGGAAACCTGCATACCTTAGAGATTTTTCTCGACGGTTTGTGAAGTCTGCCAACCCGCACTTGGCCGGCGTGGTGGACTATAGACTAATCCCTCTCAATATGAGAGGAGACCCGTGCCCAGCAGTGGGACAGTATATGTGTTGATGATGATTAAAAAGTGTGAATATGTAGATGATATTCTCGCTGTAAAGAAAGTGTTTAATTTATACTTTGAATTACATTTTTAATTTAATGGGCCCGCCAACGTGAAGTCATAAACTTGCGCAGTTTTATTTATTTTTTATTTCAGATTTTAAAAATATCCCTTATAGACCCATCACGTGTTTAAAATATCACCTGGTGTTTTGAGGGGGGATTATAATAAAACCAATGTTTTTAACTGACAATGTTATTCAAGTTTTCTAGCTTTGTTATAAACGTTGGCACAAAATGACATACAGCTCCTTTATTATACAGCAGAGTTCCACTCCCAAGGTAGGTAGTGAAACTCTTTGCTGGAGTCTGTTTTTCTGTTACGTACTACATAGAAGTCTTCAGTCGGCAGGCTGGAAACTTTGGATCATCATAACTTTTTTTACACAGCCATTTGAAATGAGGCGTCATACTTATAGCCGACTATTGTAGTGCGTGTATTGAAATAGATTTCTAATGACATTGTGGTCCTTATTAGACCCTAGACCAGCGCTTTCATAGCAAGCAAGTAAACTAATTTGACGGCAAAGTTTCTGTCAATGGGAGTTCGACATAACCCTTCGTCTTCCGCGACGAAAAGTAGGTGTCCACGAAGTAATAAAATAATTGATTGTCAGCCTACTCGTGTTAAGCAGTTAAATGACTAGCGACAAAATTGTGTCAAATTATAGTTCTCCTACTCTCCATACCACTTGAAAATTTAATTGCACTTCTGCGGTTTCTCACAATGGGTAACTGCAAAACATTGCGGTAACAATGCTTTTTAAACCATCGTTACGGTACCTAGTTATACTATACCTAATATCAACCACTCAATAACGAACCTTCGTAAAAAATGACCCTCTTCGGTAGTCGGTTAAAAAACCATCACAGAAACACACCTGGCAATCTTACATCACGGTTTATTTTACGAAAACGTTTATTAACTATACATACCTGTTTCACAAAATTTTAATTGGACCGAACTAATCGTTTCTGCAAATAGGTTTCTAATCGGCAAAACAAAGCTCCCAGCCCAATCTTAGAAATTATTCAAATTGACGAAATTCTTTAGATGGTCGCTGCAACCTCGGAGCTTCGTTCCCGTGAGAAACGAACCAATGTTAATTAGAATAGACGAAAAGATTAATAAATTGTCGAAGGTCTTCGATAAAATTGAGCGAAATTTGATAGTTGGGAAAGCAGTGACAGAAGTTCGATGTTGTAAAAATGCTCATTAAGATGATGTTCGATGTTAATTTTATTGAAGTTTGTTAGCAACTGTGTGTTACATCCAAACGTGTTTTGTTAAGGGCATGTTCGACATGGGATTAAGAATTATGTTTATTAAGAAATATATGTATGGTCAGCAACGAAAGTCCCTGAACACAGCTTAATTTTGAAAACATGACAGTTCCAAAGCTTTTCAAAAGATTTTTTTAATATGACAGTAAGGTAAACATTTAATGGTCCTCTGTGCAATGATTTCGCAAACAACCTTCACAGGTGAGTAACTTCACAAATTAATCGTATTGAAGATCGCAACTTGTTCAGCTACTTTCGTTGCTGACTGTACTTACAAGTTGCTTCTTGATTACGATTAGTTATGAAATGACATGTGTTAACATGGGTGGAGCTCGTGGTGGCTTAGTGGTCATAGCATCTGGTGTACCTAATCAGAAGACGCAGTTTCCAATCCTGCCCGCGGTCGAAAATTTCGTTCGCTATAATAATTTTGATGGAAATTTTTACTTCACTAAAGGAACTGACCCTCAAGGGGCTTGTGGCTAAGTAATAATTACGGTAATCAACCGATCTGCAAGGTTAAGCTGCGCTAGCCGCGGTAAGTCTATGGATAGGCGACTATTCTTAACATATCAAGACCCCACCGTGCCTCGGAGAGCACCCAAAGCCGTTGGTCCCGGTTACCATACGAACTTCTATGGCTGTCATTAAGGATGGCGATGTCGGTCGTGTTTTGTTACATAGTACTGAAAGCCGTTTTAACTGTAATTACACTGGTGTAGGAGTGGCGATTAATGCGGATTATCGCCTCTCCTAATTGATTGCAGGATTACAAGTACTGTTATCAGATTACTCTGTTAAGGGATATGAATTATCATTTTTTTTCAACAATTTTTACATGAAAACCAACTGTTATTATTTAAAAAATCAATCAATTACAAATTTTTCTTGAATTTCTTACACTGCACGTTTTGGCATGGTCTTTTTTATCTTACTCTTTACTTCAACATTAGCTTCGGAGCAAAGATGGGGTCGACGATGGAGCGAGCACATCCAGAATATGCCTGTTCACCCTACCCTGGTCTCCTTGACATTACCGTTGTGCCGGGTGTCGGTGGTTCGATTCCCAACCGAGACAAATCTTTGTATGATACACAAATATTTGCTTCGAGACTGGGTGTACCCCAATGTTAGGGTCGATTTCCAGTCTAACCAGATGCGGCTGAATATCAGTATTTTACACGAAGTGACTTCCATCAGACCTCCGCAACCCAATTTCTGGGTAATACCGATATCCTGAGGATAGACTGGTTGTCAGGCCTTTTGGGCTTTTAACTACCACTAACCGGGACCGAAGACTTTTCGTGTTCCGAGGAACGGAGGGGTTTCGTTTTGTTAAGAATGGCCACCCATCCACAGACTGGCCGCGGCTAGCGCTGCTTAACCTTGTAAATCAGCGTATTGATTACTTAGCCACGAGCCCCTCTACTTCTCTCTGTAAGTACGAATACTATAAAACCCTGTGAACTCGCAATATTATTCAAGATTAGAAAATTCCAAGAGCTTGTAAATATAAAAAGATCAGAGTTCAACACGCGAGATTTATTCAAACAAGAAGCCGTTTTGTATGTTAAATGCTCACCTTAATACATCAAATGTCTCTTCAATATTCAAAAGAAATGTACTTAAGTACTACTAAATTTTAATTTTATGTAAATTTTTGGTGTCTTCGTGAGAACATGGACCGTGATTTGTTTACGACACAGAAGCAGGTTGCATTCTGTTAGAGCAACCTCGCTTCTTAATTCATCATCATCATCAACCCATATACTGTCCCACTGTTGGGCACGTGTCTTACCACTAAGGTGGCAAACAAGCATACGGCCCACCTGATGGTAAGCGGTTACCGTAGCCTATAGACATTTGCAACACCAGGGGTATAACTTGCGCGTTGGCAACCCTGTAAAATGAAAGAGGAATAGCTTGGCAGTATAAGGGTCAAAGTGCCAATGCTGACACAACGTTTTCTCACTAGCACTAGTAAGCTTGCTCACCGTAAGGAACACCACAACACACACAGCCCAAAGCAGTGTTATTTCACTTCGATTTTCTGAAAGGTGGAGGAGGTACTCCCCCAGTCGGGCAACTTCAATTTAAGTGGAATTATTCCAACTATACCTACCCTGCCCTACCTCTCTTAAAATGGTCTCCTCTCAGAATGAGAGGGATTAGGCTATATAGTCCACAACGCTGTTCTAGTGCGGTTTGACAAACTTTACACATCGTCGATAAAATCTAAGGCATGCAGGTTTCCTCACGATGTTTTCCTTAAAGCGAGTGATAATTAATATTATACGCACAGTGATGCGTGCCTGGGATTTTAACTCAAGACCGTTGACTTGGCAGTCCAATGGCCATATTACTAGGCTATCACAGCATTCTTAGTAGCACATACACATACTGCCGGTTTCAATAACCAATCCATATCTGGTTTCCCGATTACAGATTGAATTTTGACACAATTTGTATGAAGCTTAATGTCAAATTCCTATCACCGGTTATTGAAACCGATGAAACCGATGATTGGTTATTGAAACCGACCGATAATTGCAACCTTCATCTTTACAGACTTTAGAACTTGTCAGTCATTTTCGTAAGACTCCGATACCCCCTTTAAAACTCAGTTTATTCTGTTTGCGTCTGTGTGCGTGCGACGGATGACAAACTTAAGGAGTCGAGTATCTCTATAGTGTCAACAGTTCTAAGGATTTCATTTGTATTCTATCAACGAATGTTATCTGGCCATGGCTGTATGGAGATGTTAAAAGACATCAATCTTCTTGTCCGTATTTAAAAAAACTTTGAATAATGTTGGTTCAAGTTATTTGTGTGCGTTTTGCATATTACGTGACATTGTGATGGTATATTGTGATAAGGTTCTTTGGCTAGTGGCCAGCCTGAAGTACGAAGAGTAAACAAATGGAATCTTTTGTTCCTGAAGTCCTGTATTAAGTATACAAACATACTATTACGCCCATATTCTCTGAAAGTACAGACGCCAGCAGGTCAAGCTATCCAAAACTGACAAATTTTCCCAATTGAATATGAACCTTATTTTATTGTATTAAAGTTAAAGACCTATCAAAAAAATTTGACAGATTTGGGGTAGCTTGATGTGCTGACCTCTGTATACATATTTCTCCAGTACCTATGTCTTCGTCGCTTCTGAGATTTTTAGCCAAACCGAAATATTGACCTGGGAATCGAAATCCAGGACCTCAAGTTCAGAAGTAGTTGTAACCTGCAGAGAAACTAAAAAACAAAGGCTCTGAAACACCATTGTGTCTGGGTATAACTCTGAATGAATTCTATTAATATATATTATTAGAATACTAAATTCTACTTGATATTATTCAATCAAACAAAATAATATATCGACGGCGAAGTGCCAATACCTCCTATCTTAAGGTTTTTGAGATTAATTTAGCTTTCTACACTATGACTTTAAGGTCGATTTCCGAGTGTTTTGATGTCACTTCAGTCATTTATTTGTATTTTTAAAAACAATTCCTTTCTACTTAAAACGCGACTATATTTGACCGCGTAATATTTTTAAGTTTTTAGGAAATTACACTTTTTTTTCACTTTGTGTAATTTTGGTCTATGTTAGTTAGGAGGTATTGGCACTTCGCCGTCGATTATGTAGTTTTATTTCCATATACACCATATACAGGCACTTATGAAATGTCGAGTCAAGGCACGGTTCCGCATTAGTCTTTTCCTATTTTTATTTATTTTATATAATTATAAATTGGATACTTACATGAGAGAACAATTTAGGAATATTGCGAGGATTACAAATATATAATTCAATTTCATTAACATTAACCCACAACTATAATCTCTCGACGATAGCTAATATTCGTTTTGAATAGCAGTATTTTTAAAACGTCTTTTTAATAGTACTGTTCGGTAATTAGCTCTTGGATCATTAAGTATTTATAATATCCATAAATCCATTCGTAACTACCCAATCATTATTCATAATTGCACTTTTTTACTAAAGTTGATGAAAAGCCGAACAATTAATGTTTTCAATTTATAATCATTTAGTCAGTTGCGTGTTAAATTATCAAGGAGCAATTGTTCCTTGATGTTAATTAACAAACAGAATAGAAAATCAATTGGTAGGACCCTCTGGAGACCATGGTTCTTTAATGAACCAATTGAGCTTATGGTGTTGGCGTCCGAGAACATGCATAAAAATTTTGTATTGTGGGTCTTTGTATGTATTTATTACCTTATTAACAATTAAATATATAAATATATGCGAGCTGCCCGAGACCGGGATGGTTGGCGCTCTTTGGGGGAGGCCTACGTTCAGCAGTGGACGGCAATAGGCTGATATGATGATGATGATATAAATATAAACTTATCTACAGTACTAACAATTTAAAATAAAATACAAAGTAAACTAAACTAAATCTAGACTAGAAAAGAGAACTACATATTTTGCATTGTGTCTAATTTGTTACTTAACTTTTTGACCGCCACGGACTTGTATAGACGTCAAATTAAAACTTGCTCACGACGCCAACGACGGCATGGCACGTCAAAAATACAACTTTTTTTTTGTTCAAAATAAATACACAAAAATATGATTAGTGTTTTTTTTAACCTATTATTAGATATCAGAATTTGTCACTTGGCGTAGAGAATACAGCTTTTCGTTATTGACATGGCGGTCAAAAGGTTAGAGTTAAGAATTGTTAAATGGTGCTGAAGAATGTTATATTCTAGCCTCTGAATTCAATATTAGAGAACAAATACTTAACATACTTAATTTCGAGATCAATTACGCTGATATTTCGGCAAATTCTCTTGATGTAAAAGGTTACTTACAAATAATTAATACTACAAACTCATATTTATATTAAAAAGTAGTCAAGTGAGTGATCGAGAAGCTAAATCAAAATATATAACAAAAGAAATGATTGTATTGATCATTTGGCATACAATGTTGGCACTTTAAACTCTTGCGCAAGTAAACTGTTTGGGAGGCTCGTTATGTAATGAATTACATGCAAATCTTGAAGTGGATCAAAGTGCGCTTCAGAGGGAGGCGAGGGCTAAACTTGTTCAATTGTTTTTTCAACATAATGACTAAATCAATATTTGGGATATTTTCCGCAGCACCATCTAGTCCCAAACTAAGCAGAGCTTAGTAGGTATAATACTAAAATACTTTTTTTTGTAAATAAGTAGGTACTTATAATACATATGAAACACAATATTTATATTTAAGTAGATTTATTTTTTTAATTTGCATGATGTGATTTCCTTTAATTGAGAGTACACAAGGCGTAGAACATAATAATATATATTTTTTTTTAGTATATAAGGTGTAACTTTTGTTGGAGATCTAAATTAAATAAATAAATAAATAAATAAATAAACACCCAAACAAACACAAACAATTACGTATATCATGTGGGAATGTGTCCTGTGAGAATCGAAACCACAACCTCATAATCAGTAGCCTGACGATCGAGCCACTAGACAACAAATGTTGTCAAATAATTTTATTTGAAAATAAAATTATTCCTTACATCATAAAAATCCATCATTAACTTATATTAATATAATACTAAATTATAGGTAATACTAACACAAACAAAAAAAATAATTAAATAATTTGATAAATAGTGCGTTTCATCCCTGTAATAAAAAGTGTTGCCGTTCAGCATTATGCTGCGTTACGAATGCTTGCAACACAGCGCAGTGCTGATTTCTAGGGACCTTACCTAGCTATACTAGTAGAGCTTCCTTTGCCTGTTAACATGTATTAATAATAATATATACTTGAATACTTGAAAACTTAATTTAAAACTTAATAGATATCAGATATATAAATACTGCAATTTGTATCCTTATGTGATTGGTCTGAGTTACGAACTCTTTTCTGTTCTAGATTTGAATAGATCGGAATTGATTTATTCAAATCTAGAACAGAAAAGAGTTCGTAACTTAGACCAATCACATAAGGACACAAATTGCAGTATTTTTTCCTTATCAACACCACACAGTATAAAGCAACAAGTGCGGCCGAGGCTAACCACTGAACTTTTTGCTATAATACCATTGAATCTAGTGAACTCCAAATGAATTCGTATTCAACAAAAAACTGGCCATTTAGCGTTCAAGTTCTGAATTCAATAACGATAAGCTTTATTATTTTATTTGTTTATAAACTCGTTTGTGAGACAACCTTTTTGTTGGAGACAGTGAAAGACTGCTGCAGTTGAAACTGGTTTGATCTATAGAGGGATGTTTGTGTCAGCTGATTTTTTAGGTAAACGTAATAAAAATTGCGCGTCTCAAGAAAAACTAAAATTAATAGCTACTAATATTATAAAGAGGTAAAGTTTTTGAAGTTGTAGGGAGGTAGGAATCTCTGTATTTATTGAACCGATTTTGAAAATTGTTTTACCAATAGGAAGCCACAATATTTGTGAATGTCTTAAGCTATATTTATGTGTAATATAAGCATGTTATTACGTAATACATTGCACCCGTACGAAGCCGGGGCTGATCCCTATAGCGGTATAATTTACTATCTGGCAGCAATCAGGTTTGTTGTGGCTGATATGGTGATGACACGACCTGAACAAAGTCCTTCCTCATAGACTTCCACAAGGAACGGTTATTTGCCGCCTGCATCCAACGACTCCTAGCAACCTTTATCAGGTCTCCTGCCCATCTCGTTGGAGGCCGTTGTATTCTGCGGTTTCCGCATCAAAGCGAAATCAATAACATTCAGCTGCAATAAGAGTATCATCCGGCAGCAATCAATTATTTATCAGAATGCAGAACTTATGCAATTATCATAGGTTTCCAACACTGAAATATCCATGCGCAATTTTATGATCATATCCTTAAAAAATCTAACAATTTCTTTCTCAAATTCCAGAGAAAAAGAAGCGTTATCCCGGTGCCAGAACTCGCCAGGATCAGGAGGTCCCCCACCGTCGTCAGAACACTCTCTACTGCTGTGTTGCTTCAGGGACCTCTGCAACCATGAAGATAGTCCGCTGGCTAGAGCGAGGCTCAACCTTACCAGTAATGAATTTAGTAAGTTTTTTCAATCTAGTTTTCGTTGTTGAGATTGAGACTCTTTGGCTTCTGTCTTTTTCTACGATTTTCGCTTATTTTCAGGTCTATATGAACTTAGTAAAGTTAGTAGTAAAGTGAAAAATATAAACGTGTTATATTTAAATATGAATCCTACATTACTACCTATTCCTTAAGCAATACTTAAAAACTTAGGACAAGAATTGAAGGATAGTATAGTATACTATAAATCCAAGGGTCTCTAAGCGTTTCGCACCACGAGCAATTCGAACCGTGGTGTGTGCCCAAGTACTGTTTTTGAATGGGACCATTCGTACCGTAGTGGTTGAAGCGGTGCGAATGGCCGACGGTATCTTTTGGAATGGGTCGGTTCGGACCACGAGGCGAAATGAACTAATGCTCCTTTCTTGAGTCCAGTTTGACTCATATCACACATTTAAGGATTCCAATTATTTATTCGTACTAATACACTGCGGTCCGAATTGACCCCATTGCAAAATGTTCTTGGGCGATTCGAACCGCGGTGCGAAAGAATCCATTCAAAAAGAGCTCTTGGGCAATTCACACCGCGGTTCTTACCGCTGGCGGTGCGAAACGACTAAGGACCCAAATCAAAGACCTTAAAACTAATGTAAAATCTACATGTAGCAGAGACCAGCAGTTTCATCTTTTAAGCGCCCTAGCTTACTAGGGCGCTTAAAAAAAGTCAGAACAAACATGATTTTCAATGTTGATGAATATATTTAACATATTGATGTTAAATAACCTATAATCATCCACAAGAATTCGGCTAACAAATGTACTAAAAATAAATCTTCAAATCCGTCTGGTAGGTCCAGAGATTAGCGCGTTCAAACAAACTTCAGATTTATTATATTAGTATAGATAATATAATTATAATAATACCATTTCTTATCAGCAATAGGATACTAGGCGCCACCGGAGTTAAACTGGTTATTCTATATAATCCTAAGACTATGAATATAATATTGAAACCCGGTTCAGAAATAGATCAAAGATTACTAACAATATGAATATTGAATAGATTCAAGTCAAGACATGTCTCTTTTCCTTTTTTCCTCTATTATTCATGGCTCGATACAATTATATCAGTATATTCTGAATACATTCCAATGTATTAACCAACCTGTAAGTAGAGGATTGCATCGACATAATAACTAGATACAAACCCTTGATTAAGAAAACGCAACGCAAATCCTTTTGCAATAACATCAATGAATTAAATCCAGTTGAGTAACAACGTACTTTATCCAGTAGAACAAAATCTATATAGGGTAGATAGTTATTCTGTGAACATTGGAGTAATTATATAATACAAAGGCTATGTCGCTTGTTTCTGAAGGCAGGTGAATTGGAAACTGGTTGTCTATAATAAACAACAATTGAAAGATATAAGCGGTGGGTTTATATCCTGCCGTAATGTAATTAAATTAACTTATCGCGAATTGACCGGTTTAAGAAACATGTTAATTTTGAGTTTAATTTATATCTTAGCTTTGAAAACGTTCTTTGATAGTATAGTAAAGTTGACATTTCAAGGAATTTTAATTTACCTTTTTTGACCGTAGATTACGTGACTGCCGGAAAAGTTATAATAATGATAATTTATTTATTAGTAAGAAAGAGGTTGTAGTTGCTGCTGAAGCTTATAAAACAATAGGAATAAAAATGTATAATGTCTCGTATAAACATGCCAACAAACAAGCAAAATAGAAGTTTATAACATACTATACATCAGTATAAAGGGTCGACCTAACAGTAAATTTTGCACCAATAAAACTGTGACAATACTACGCTCAAACAATAAATTTATACGAAAACTATCAGTACAATAAACATAAATATGTTCTAAATACTACCGGCAATCCAATTATATGAATACACGATACTGTGGCAGTCGTAAATCGTGAGGAATAACGTATTCAATCGAATATGATGAATAAATATTAGATATCTAACTACTGGTTAGACAAGAGACACAATATGTTGGTCCTAACTTAAAAAAAAGACTTATTAGAAGACCTCAATGAAAATTTAAATGTGTTTAAATTACAGTTACTTTGAATTGACAAAATTTATCCAAATCGGTTCGAAATAGTGGGTCTTATGCAGAAGAACCGGCAAAAACTCCATAGATACTCCTAAAAATAATAGTAAAAACGATAATAGTGTAGAGAATATTGGTGACGACAATAAACACAAATAAGATTAGAATAAAAATTAAAAATAGTATAGTTTAAATCGATAGACTCAAAAGGCTTTAGCTATTAGAACAAGTAACAAGGGGACGATAAAACTGAATGATACATGAATTAATTTAGATGAAACTCTACCGGTCGAAAGCTTATTTGTAGACAAGGGACAATCCGATATAATTTTGAAACAAAAATAACGATTTAGATGTTCAAGAGGTCCTTAACAGTATATTATATTACTATTCATGAAATATTTACCTCAAATTACCTTTCGTACTATAACAGTGTCGGACTCAAAAGACTCGTGGGCTGATTGTATCGAAACAAGTTGCAGTAATTCCTTGTCAGAACTTAACAAGTCTTAAGGTGACCGCAGACAATTTAGAGTCGCGTGCGCTGTTCTCATCGCAAATGGATATACAATTATTTTATTGTTCTTTTTGCGAAGCTTTTTTGTGCCATTTTACAAATCTTTGATGGCTAAGCTCAGTAAGTCCTCTCTGATAGTGTACTTTGTTGAAAGGATTTTTATTTGGTAGTAAGGATGTGTTTTATCATCTCATACTAACGATGATGATGATGATCATGATCGTTAGCACTTCTATCGTATAGTTTATTGCTGCAATTGCTCTATTGTCAGCTCATAAACCCATCCTGTGTATAAGTATAAATATTGAATAGTGCAAAATGGCAAGAACGATTTTAGTAAACTGAAGAAAAGAATTTCATTAAAAAGAACTCATAGGGTTTCCACGTGACAATAATTAGATGAAAATCTCTTTATTGCCACAAATAATTCAGTTCTTTAAATTGACAAGCTATAAATGTGATATTGCCGGTTCTATGTATATTTCAATTTGAGCCGGTATTAAATCATACGTAGCTGGTTGAGCAACGATTTCTCCTACCGTTTGTCATTCGTTATTTATTATGTATTAAATGACTTGTTTACGATGTCATAAAGTTGTACATAGTGGCATAGTTTATCGGTTTAATGTAACAACATTATTAAATAGCACCTTTATGAGGATTAAACAGTAAGATTCGGATTTAGAACGGGATCTAAACTTCGTATTTCTAAATTTCAATAAAAAATTGACACAAGAAATTTTCGTGTTTTTTATTGTTAGTGGTTGTGTATTCATTATTCAGAGAGTAAGTCTTGTATGTGTAGGACGTACGCTTTCATAATTGTTTACGCTTAAATTCATATCTGAATATCACCCTAATGTTCACGTAACTACAGAAACAGAGAAATATAGAAATCTATCGTATATTAAAAATATATATATCGCATAGTCTTCAGTCTAAACTAAATATGACAATGCCTTTACAATATCAATATTAAACAAATTTCCCTCATAATCCTGTATTACCGATGTTTTGTTCTGTATAAGCATGCTTCCTTTTGTTCCATGCTTTCCTATCTGCTACTAAAACACCAGAATTTTCCATGACGTTTTTACCTCAAGACACCTTTATTAATTGTATACATTCTCAGTTCTCATCGCGTTTACTCAAACATGCTATGATTTCAATAAAATTCATCCAGCCGCAGTTTCCGCGAACAAAGATATTATTCTAGCAGTCTCCGTATCTAAAGTAAACAGCGTATGAATCAGCTCTTTGGAAGTTTGCACTATACTTACAGTATTACGTCAGTGGTTCACGGATTTTCAAGTGCATCAGATATTGTTGTGTCGCTTCAGAATGTTGACTAATTAAACTTTGACTTCATTAAAACTCTTTGTTGAGACAGTTCAATGTACATTCGTTATTCCTTTATGAATAACGAGTACCGTTTTTCGAATTTCGGTACGTACTTTGGAAAAAGTAGAGGGAATTTTGACCTAGAGGTACCCTTGTTACGGTTCATAATCATCATCCCATATACTGTCCAACTGCTGGACACGGGTCTACTCTCAGACTGTGAGGGAGGCTATAGTCCACCACGCTGACCTAGTACGGGTTGGTAGACCGTCGTTACGGTTACAGGACATAATTTTAACTTTTTAAAAGATTAAGGTTTATAGTTGTTAATATTTACTAGTTAGGTACATAATATCTTCCATCGCTTCCGCTTCCATTTGTGGTTTTGTATCAGTTAAGTATTGTCTCTTAATGTTTTTATTTCTTATATATGTATTTCTATTTTATTATATATTAATTTCTATTTTAACTCAATATCTTTGAAGTCAACTACTAATTATTCTATCTTCACCATATCGATTACAATTTTAAATTAAATCTATATTTCATATCAAACTATAGCATGCTCTTAATCATCATTAACCGTTTCGAGACATTTAGGAGCGAAACGATTTAAATCCTTGCCTGCAGCGCTAGTCTAATCAAGTGCAATCTAAGCTACATCGTTTGATTATACAACAAAGTGTAACGCGAAATAAATTTTCCCTGCTAACGCCTCGGGGTCTGTATTAATAGTGTAACTACAATGGGTTCTAAGATCAGCACGCGATTTCGCCCACACCGCATTTTTTTGTAAATTGCGTTCTAGAAGGAATTTCTGATGTTTTATTCAGGTCATTTGTCTTAAAAATTAGACTTGACCTAAAGTTTAGTTAAGTAGATATTCTATTGTTTTGAGATCTTGACTGTCGTTAGGTACATCAAGAATACGATATGTATGGTAATTGAAAATTAACCAACGTTATAATGGAAGTCATATTAATTGAATCTACACACAAACCTCGCGAATGTTTTAATACTTAATGTATGTACTGTAGATTAGCATTAGAGATCTGGGCTAGTTTCCTTGCCGTAATGGTTTTCGCCCGCGGCCGTGATTGCGATGCGCAATTGTTTCAGCTTATGTTCCTTTGTTGGAATTAACTTTTGTAGCAAACAAACTGAACCCAATCTTGAAACTAGAAAGATAAAGTTGACTTTTGAATGTACTGAAATGAACTGTTAATCGCCTGTTATAAATAGCCAGGGACCTGTTTCGGTGACCGCATCTTAGGAGTGATTTTTGCTTTTATACTAAGGATAGCTTTCTCCGGTATTCAACTAATCAAACTGATTTGAAAATCGAATACTAGAAGACTGGCTGGTTGAATTCTATTATATTTGTTATCTTTTATTTTAAGATTTTTTTCTCATTATTGACCTTTTTTCTCATTATTGACTTTTTTTATTGTAATAATTTTTAAAACCAATTATTTTTTCGTACCTAAGCTGCTTTTGTTAGACATTTCACATACAATAATCAGCAACTCTTTGGTGTATGTTAGTACGACGGGCCATTTATGGGAGTATTATGACTAATGGAAGGGAATGGGGAATGACATCACTAGACACAGTGTAATATAATATTGTGCTAGGTCATCGAGGAGCCCGTATGGTCATCAACATTAAGAATGGTACTCATTCAGACTAATTATTTAGGGTTTTGTCTTACGTAAGCGATATGGTATTGTTTTAGTTTATCATAATAAATGATTGTTGAATCTATGTACTTATATGTTTACATGGAAGTTGACTCTCAATTTTGAACTTAATAGGTTAGGTAGCTTAGGAAAGCTTTTTCTCATAGGTTTACTGTTTTTCTTTTTTAAAATATCATCATGGCCTATCGCCTGTATTCCCCAAAGGGATAAGCAATCCATCACGACTGTATTCCCCTTAGGAATAGGCAGAGTGATTACGTACACTCGCAGTGCCGGTTTTTTTCTCGTTTTGTTATACTTTGAGCTTTATTTATATTTTTCATCAACAACATTGCTTTAAGTTTCGTAAATAAAAAAATATCATAAATAACAGATTTGAATTTAACATCACTTGCTACACTGACGGTGCGGGTGACAGTTGTTTGTATGACGTATTGTATGTACTATGTTTAATTTACTACAGCTATTAATAATTTAATATATTACGAATGTGGTACAGCTGAAATACTAAGTCATAATTTGTAAATCGCGGCAACTTTCAAGAGTGAAACGAAATGTTACTGAAACTGTCACCCGCACCATGCTACACCGAAAATAGTGTAATGGAATATTTAAATGAATTTGACAGCAATGAAGCACTTGGCGCCATAAGTACTTTTTCTTTAACAAATAAAAAAACATCTTCGCAATTAAGCAACAACAGTTACCAAATTCTTGAGTGAAAACCCGGGTACCGCTCATGTATATGTATTTATGAGAGCCGTTCTTTAGTGTTTACATATTTATCGATTCGTCACGGACGTGGCGATCGCTAATCGTGTACACTGTACCGGCGAAAGTGTTAGGTATATCGCGTGTATGCCGTGCCTATTCGATTGAACAATCGTATATCAATATTGATGATAGATAAGTATCTAATGTGTGTTCTTGAGGTGTAGGTACAGAAGCCGGTACATCAAGCTACCTCAATCTGTAAAATTTCTTTAATAAATTTTCAACTTTAATACAAAACAATAAGGTTCATATTCGATTGGGAAAGTTTGATGGGATTGGATAGCTTGACCTGCTGGCGTCTGAACATACGTTATATTCCAGCCTGTATTCCCGGAAGGGTTGGGCAGAAGTGTACCAATGTACATCAACAGTTCGTCGGTATGTTTTGGTCCCATGTAATGGGGGGCGAGCCTATTGCCCAAACTCTGAACAGCTACTGAGAATTTGTATGTTATCAAAACAAAACCTTTTCTCTACAATATAAATTCATCATCAACCCATATACTGTCCCACTGCTGGGCACGGGTCTCCTCTCAGAATGAGAGGGATAAGGCTATAGTCCACCACGCTAGAATAGTGCGGGTTAGCAGACTTCACATACCGTCGAGAAAATCTCTCAAGTTTCCTCACGATGTTTTCGCGAGTGATAATTAATTAATATAATACCTAATTAAGCTTTATTAAATTCCATACAAAAAACAATTACAATGCTATAACATATTTAAACAAATAAATGATTATTTTTGTATGAAACCCCTTCGGGTAAAAGCCTCCTTTTTACCCGACTGCCGAAGGAGGAGGGTTATGTGTTTTTTATTGATTAATTATTAATACACACATGAATTCGAAAAGGCAGAGGGTGCTTGCCTTGGATTCGAACTCGAGACTTTTGACTTGGAAGTCCAATGGTCATACTACTAGGCTATCACTGCAATATACATTATTTAAAAAAATAAAAAGCATGTAAGAGTCGTTATTATTCCTCTTTTACGCAGCCATGAACTCGTTTATCATTGAAAAAATAAGCAATTTTTAATTCTTAGAAATCGATTAAATTTTGCCGATTCGCACTCGCTTCCTTCCTCGTATTGGTACACGACACAATATATTAAATCGTATGCAATATGAGATAATAACTGCCTACTTCACATTTAAAACAATGGTAGACATATCAATTGTCGAAAAGAATGCCATTATGTTACTCTATACCATTAAGCATTCGATCTAATATAGTCACTTGCATTGTGTTCCTGGTAGTCTCCTTACAAACCCAGCCTATGGTCATAATGTAAGAGTTACAGAAGTTCAACCCGGGCTGAGTTTTTTTCACCCATCCACAGACTGACCGCGGCTAGCGCAGCTTAACCTTGCAGATCGGGTGATTAACGTAGTTGCAACTTAGCCACGAGTCCCTCCAATTATAAAAATGCAATAAGTATCATCAACCCATATACTGTCCTACTGCTGGGCACGGGTCTCCTCTCATATTGAGAGGGATTAGGCTATAGTCCACCACGCTGGTCTAGTGTGGGTTGGCAGACTTCACTAACCATCGAGAAAAAATCTCTTAAGGTATGCAGGTTTCCTCACGATGTTTTCCTTCACCGTTTAAGCTAGTGATAATTAGTTATTAATACGCACATGAATTCGAAAAATCAGAGGTGAGTGCCTTGGGTTCGAACTCGAGACCTTCGACTTGGCAGTCCAATGTTCATACCACTAGGCTATCACTGTTTTTTTAAGCAAATATAGTATAGATGTCATAAATCGTACAGAATAATACTTCTGTCCATATAATCAACGTGTCGAACGCATTTTCTCAGAACTCGATTGCAACGTAATTAATGTTACAATTCGCGGTTTGGTACCACGTTTTATTGATAACGTTCCGGTTATAACCGTAGACGATAACATAACTAAGGGTGGGCGGTGATAAATGTCCCGAGTTTGTGTCCCGACGGTGAACATCGGTTTGTCATTCGAACCACAAGATAACTAGAACGGTAGTTAGGTAGATTGTTGCAATTATGCTAAAGATATGGAAGAGATTAAGTTGTGTCTATTAATTAAGTGACGCGTTTAGGGGGTGTCGAGCTGAATCTCACCCAATCTCACGTGGGAGAAGGTTCGGCAAATATCACGTTATTTTTTTCCGCAAGAAACATTGTAAAATGCCGGAAAACTGTTAAATAATCTTAAATAGTCTAAGTAAAATGAAAATAAAACAAAATATGCGCTATCAAGAACAGGTTATCGTATTTATACCAAAAATACGCATTTAGAAATATCTCAAGTGATGTGGTGATGGTCGGAAAATCGCCACAGTCATGTAATTAATGGCCGAAGCTCCAATGGAAGTAAAAAATTGTTAACCATTGCAAAAACATGAAATTCTTTATGGATATTTAGATAACCGAAAATTTTGGATGCATTAAAGTAATTAAACCACAGGGTTTCCTTAATTTTCATTAGCCTAGTGGTCGTACGCGCGACAGCTACGCTCAATGTCCTGAGTACGATTTCCAGGTCGAGCAGTGTTATTGGATATTTCTATGAAATTCTCAGTAGCTTCTCGGAGTTTTGATTTGTGCCTGGTTAATGGCAATAGGCTCGCCATTACATGGGACCTAACATACCGATAAACTGTGTGTGTATATTAGTACACCTTTGCCTAACCCTTCGGGAAATACAGGCGTGATGGTACAGTCAACAAAAGAGTTTGGTATACAGGTAGCGAACGAAATCTGCATCTTTACACAGATTGTGATTTAAATAATTACCCGTCAAAGGGTTTGATGTGTAGCAGCTTACAATACCTGCGTTTTGACACATATTCCGTGATACATAATTAGACAATGTTTAAAAAAACACGATGTTTAATTAGCTGCCTGTATACTTAACTCTTTTTTCGACCGTACATTATGTTAATCAAGTCACTCATGGATAGCCAGACTATTTTAACACGTAACCCATCAAAATTACAGATACATTGTAAAATCGATTGTTCTCGTCTGCTTGGGACCCTTTCTAACCAATATTTGTTTCTTTCCAGAAGGTCAGACAGTGGCCAGTGAGCGTGGGGCCAACTTCAACGGTGAGGTGTGGTTTAAAGCTGCCACAATCGCCGTGCCAGTGTGTGGAGCCCTCATACTGTTCCTCTTGGTAGCTGTGGCGGTGCGACTGTTGAAGGCAGACGCTCTTCTACATGCTGACAGGAAACTTAGGTGTGTATTTTTAAGTAACTGATTCTTCCAATAGGACAAGTTCACTATATTGGACCCATGCTTCATAATTAAAGAAATAGTTCATACTTCACAATTTGTTTATAGGTCTCGACCTTCCGGGTCTATGACTATGTCCTGAAAATGTTGTATTTTGATTTTAGTATCTAAATCCCTTGCTTTTTTACTCCCTAGAAAGACTATGGATCACCTGGGGGTTGCGACCCATAGTTTGAAAAATATTATACTAACATCGTCTTCTCCATTTTCCAGAGGCGGCTACATGTCACCGCTAGCTCAAAATACATCAGATGACGTCAAGAAGGTCTGGGTGGGGACGCCGTCCGCGCCCCTCTTGGTCGCGCCCGGCGGGTGCCTGGTCGCCGTCGAAAGGGCCCAGCTGGTCGACAGCCAACAACTCTGTGATATCCAACGGTAGACGAAGTGAGGCGAAATCTCTAAGGCGGGTTGTGCCGTGGAATGGATGGACTATGAGTGGTGTGAATTAACCAAAAGATGGACTGTACGGATAAAATCGTGTAGTGCAAATGTATTTTTAAATGTTCACTAGTAAATATTTAGGAAATATTTTGTTCCATTTTTAGAGCAGTTCTTAGGCATTTTATTGCCGTAAAACAGTTGAGCGACATTTAAAAATGTATTCGCATTAGAATTTACAGAACGGGATCGCAATGACTCGATAATCTCGATGTCGAAATTATGGTCTAAGATTTACGCGCAATGAAAACATGTTTTAAATTATTTTACACATTATTGGCTTGCTATCCTGAGGTCATTTTACAATGTTCTCAATGCCGTATAGAAATTGTCACAATAACGACACCATCGATATAAGAATTAAAGCAAAAATATCACTGACTAGGTTGTGCATAATTCTTGAAATCAAAATAGATTGAAGTAACGTGAGTGAGTGTAAATTGGTTTGTATGTATGTTTAGGTATTAAAAACGACTGATCGCCGCCCGCCACTATTATTAGAAGCTTTCATACAAATGCTGCGTTTTGCTGCCAAAGTCAATAATTGTTAGCGCTAGAATTAGCGCGGTACATAACGTTTTATTATCGTTTAATTTTTAATCACATATTAGCAGGATTTTATCGCTTGATTTTAGATGGGACAGTAGTGAAATGGACTTTTAAGGCTTAATATGTTGAGATGAGATTCCGTTGGCTTAGTCTTAGTCCAATATGACTAATGATAATGACTAAACCACAGGTTTTTCTAAAGACTTGATTAAACGCAGTATATGTAAATACATACACAAATATCGTGCTTAAAAAGTGGCGAAACGGCATTTTTTTATGAATCTAATTTCGTAAAATTGATCTCAGATTTATACAATTAAATCCCCCACTACACGGACCGACCCGCGGGTATACCAAATTTACCACATTGTATATTAAATTTTTACATAAATATATTTCTTTTAAGAGCTTTGTGTTCCTCTATATCTTTGTAAATGTATCTTTTTAGTTGTAAGCTGGTAACTTTTGTAGCTTGGTTACCAAGAGTGAAATGGATTACCAAAATTACCAAGCCATGAACCGAATGAATTACCATTTGTGAAAAAGGATGTCAATTATTAAAAAAAAACACTTTGTGAAACATCGAAATTGTTGTCATTAAGATTGTGTTCAATAATAAATTAAATGAACTGCCAATTGTTTCATGTCTCATACACTTGTGAAGGCAAATTAAACACTAATTATAATCATGTAAACCTGAATATTTTTTTTTAAATAAATGTAATCTGCAATATTATTCACAAAAAAGGTAGACAATTTTGTTTAGTAATTTATATTATTATCAATTTATCACATAAAAAAATCTGCATGCATTTCCTTCTATGTAAAATGTAAATGATTGTATTTTTGTAAATATAACGTTAAGTTTGTTACCTGTTATAATGTTGTTAAGGACAGTTTCTGAACGTGAAATCCATTTGGAGTATTTCCTAGTCTTTTTTTATCTGATTTTTAGCATATACTTTACTGTGTATATTTTTATGTAAACTCTAAATAGATTTCACTTATGGTCGTAAATCGTTGTTTTTTTTGGAAAATTATGTATAACTAGTAGGTAAGTTCGCTTATTTTAGCGTATACCATATAAAATCTTGGATATGATTTGAACTTTTGTCTAACGCACGTCACAAACCTCCTTTCTTCTAAACACAAATCTCTAGTTTAATATTTAATTTGGTTTTATTCATTTTTTTACATAAGTTTATATTATAAAATGGTAATTATTTAATAGTAGCTTACACTACTTATATCAATAAAAATGAACATGGTACATTTTTGTTCTTGTACCCAAAATGATTCTATTTTAACTTATTGAAAATATACTCGATTCTTTTTTTTAAATATAGCTTTTAACAGACCCCTGAATTATAAAACAGTTGAAATTTCGTGAAACAAACGTGATCAGCGCAAATTATTTAAATACCTACCTAATATTTCTATTTCAATGTATAATAAGTACAGGCGCCAGAAGGTCAAGCTATCCAAAACTGTAAAAATTTTCCAATTGAAAATGAGACTTTATTTTGCATTAAAGTTGAAAATCTATCAAAGAAATTTGCCAGATTGTGGTAGCTTGATGTGCCTCTGTACTTACGTAAACCAACCAATGCAATCCACAACATACATAAGTACATACATACCGTGCGTTAGATCCCATGTTAGTACATTTTCTTTCTCCCGACCATAGCACAGAGATTGTTCAAGTAAGAGAAGCTTCCGTCAGGTGCCTTACCTATTCTTATAGAAGTAATACATAGGTGCAAGTAAACGAAATACTCCATAATGTAGTGAATATATCAGCAATCTATGTAAATATAATGTATGTGTATAAATAAATGAAATAAAATGAAATTATTTTATTACTGGATGTTGTCGTTTTTCTTTTATATTAGCAGGGCCTGCAGGGCTGGAATTTAGAGGCCCCGAAAAAATAATGGGACAGACAAAAAAAACCCCTATGGAGGCCCCTTCCTTGTGGAGGCCCCCGGGGCTAGAGCCCCTGTTGCCCTGGCCTAAATACTGCTCTGCCTACCTGGATAAAAAAAATAATTGACTGTGTGTCAAATTTCATCTTGACTGTAGCCTAATCCCTCTCAATCCTAATTAGGCTACAGTCAAGTCAGTCGGTGTCCCGGCCAGTAGTGGGACGGTATGGGTTGATAATAATGAAATTTCATCAAAAACAGTTTTTGGATAATTGAGCAACAAATATCCAAACATGCAAATTAACGTTTATAATATTAGTAGATGCCTGATTTATTGGCCTGATCGTAAGCGTGACTGCTACGCTTGAAGTACTGGGTTCGATTCCCAGGTCCATCGAGGGAGATCGTATATAACAATAATATTTTTGGGGCATTTTACACAACACCATCTAGTCCCAAACTAAGCAGAGCTTGTACTATGGGTACTAAACAATGGATATAATACTTATATACTATTTTTTTGTAAATACATACTTATAATACATAAGGAACACCCAGACAAACACAAATACTCATGTTTTACCCACACAAATATTTGTGTCCTGTGGGAATCGAACCCACGACCCTATGATCAGCAGTCCGGCACTCGAACCGCATGAGGTCGTTTATAACTAGTCTTTGTGGAAGTATATGGAGGAGGCCTTTGTACAGCAGTGGACCTGTGGCTGATATAATGATGATGATGAATGATGTGCTACGAACTAAATATTTTGGGGTTGGTTTCCAGTCTAATTAAATTTATACGAAGCGACTGCCATCAGACCTCAGCAAACCAATTTATGGGTAATACCCATACCCTGAGACTGGTTTTCAGGCGTTTTGGGCTTCTGACTACCACTAACGATTGTCATGACTACGGGAACCGGCTTTACGTGCTCTTGAGGCACGGAGGAGTCTCAATAATAAATAAATATTCTTGGACAATGTTACACAGCACCATGTAATCCCAAAAGAAGCAGAGCTTCTACTATGGATACTAGACAACGGATATAATACCTACTTAAATACGCAAGACATAGAGACACCCGGACCAATACAAACTGATTTGAAATATGATCAGATTTTGTTCTATACCCACCATTACATAACTAACCAATAAGCTTGTCACAAATCGTTACTTCACTAGTATTTACGAAACGTCACTTGTTTACAAGCCTTGGAAAAAGCAATTATTTTGCGGAAACATGTCGACATTTCAAATGAAACTCGGTTATAAGATTCGATAACATCTTACGGGACATCTTAATCCAAATACTTAACACTAAACAAATACGATTTTAGACTTTATACTTATTGCAGTAAGTATTATAAATAAATGCGTAAAAAACATATAAAAGATCATAACTTTATGTTATTAATATTTGTGAATATTAATATAATAATTAATTACTTACTATGTGCAAAGAAATCTTATAAATAAGCGGGCTGTAATAAAAAATGCAGTAGTGTTTATTTGTAAGCAAAGCTAAAAGAGTAAATACGTAAATAGAGGTAAGTGGCTTAAATAAGTACATATTTATTAATACATTATCAAGTACCTAATATATAGGTATAATTTAACAATCATATTAATTGAAATAAAACTACTAAACGGATTTGGCGACCATGGACGCTGTAAAGTGTCCGAAACGCCGGGATTAATAATATCAATATACCTACGCGATAAAATCCGTAAAAAGTAGTTTTCGCGTAAATGTCAGAAATAAATAAATCATATTAATCATAATTTTTCAATTTACCAGGAAGCTTTTCAACTTTTTCTTTCTCTAAATTCCATATTGGGACTACTTATGTTTAAACGAACATTAAAAACACATTACCCTCCTTTGCGTCGCGCAGTCGGGTTATAAATGTAGCCAAATCGTGAAACACTTACCAACGAGCAGCATTTAATTTTTAGAATAGAATTTATTAAATAATCAACATTTGGTTTCCCGCGGTTTCCCTCGCGTTCCAAATATGAAATAACTCAGACAAAAGGTAAGTCGTGACATAAATATGTGGAGTGGTCCTGTCATGGTCGTGGTGAATTTCACGGATTCCATGACCATGACTATAAGTTCGGTTTTTAGTCGGTACGAGTACGACATACCCCGCCGCCTGGATGGCGGAGGATCCTACAAACTGTACCTAGGCACTGAAAAAATTCGTGCCGAAAGAGGAATACTCCAAATTTGTCATCGAATTATCTTGTCTTCAGCCATAGTTTTGTCGTAAGATAAACGACAGCAAAATGACATTGTTGTGCATGAACGAAAAATTTTATTCCAGTTTGTTGTTTGTGTAATTATGAATGCAACAAAAACAAAACCTATCTTAATGAACATTATTGACTGACATTAATGCCTTGTTTACCATTTGTATTGTTTTAATTTTATTTTCGAAATAATTAAGAAAAACGTTGTATTCACAATCTCACCGAGACCCCCACAATGCATCTGACGTATGACTAACGTCACCATTTATTTTTTGACTCAAAACGGGACATTGGTTTATTTAGGTTAATTAACAGGTAGTCATAAAAAAAACACTTTTTTAAAGTTATTTATTCAGAAAAAGTTAGCTTAAAAGTTACGAATTAAAAAATATATATGTATAGGTACCCGAAACGTTTAGTTATATTTATATTTATCAGAGTAACAAAATGGCTTTAATATATAGCTGGTGATGATTTTAAGTAAGAATGAAACTCTTGGCACGATTCGAAAAACGGGACAATTTCGCGTTCCAGAGTTAATTTCGGGGACACCGGGACTCGTAACTATAAAAAAGGACAGTCCCGTTCAAACGGGACGTCTGGTCACGTTACGTATGACGCGAATTGTGGTACATCAAATACTCAAGGTGAATTAGACTAGAAAATAGCCTTAATCAATTATTGATCTAATTCTTTGTCAAGGTGCACAACTGGTCTGCTGTGTATGCTTGTAGAATAACTAATTAATTATAATACACGAATCAATAATTCTGCACTTAATTACCCTAAGGGGTTTATTTACATTCACCTCGCGTAGTCGCGTACTATGTTGAGCTAGGTTTTACTACAGGCATCGCTTGCTAAACCACTTTGATTGTATTCATGCTAGGTAAGTACAGTCAGCAACGAAAGTCGTTGAACAAGTTGCTATCTTCAATATGATTTTTAATAAGTATGAAGTTACTGACCTGTGCAGGTTATTCGAAATAATTGCATAGATGACCATTAAATATTAAGGTTACCTCAATAGAAAAAAACTCTTGACAAGTTTTAGAGCTGTGATGTTTTTTAAATTTAGCTGTGTTCAGCGACTTTCGTTGCTGACTGTACCTGTTTCACATCTGAAAGGTAGAGTAAGAAGCACTACTTAATAGTTATTGTGTTAGATGGGTATGACTAGGTACTATAATGTACAGATGTCCAGCAGGTCAAGCTATACAAAACTGTCAAATTTTCCCAATTGAATATGAACCTTATTCCTTTGCTCTAACGTTGAAAATCAATCAAAGAAATTTGACAGATTGTGGTAGCTTGATATGCTGGCCTCTGTGTCTACTTACACTTACATGCATTCTGATTATTTGTCTATCCCTGTATTTATCAGGTAGACAATATACATATAGTAAAATATACAGACCAACAGACAGAAAGGTTAAGAGTAAAACATTAAAAGTAGTCTCAAAGGCAATTCAATCTAGAATTATTGTATTCTATAATTATTTAGGTACCAATAGCAGGTATAAATCGTATTAAAATCTAAATCGGTGAATAATTGCGTGTCATTCTACAAAAAGCGCGCAACGATTTTCGTTCTTTACAAATAAGGTTCCAACAAAAAAGGTTTAGTGCGAGTTTGAAAAGTAAGAAATAGACAATAATTTACAGATTTTTTTTTTATTTCATGGAATAAAACCTGGTAGTATTTATTGTTTGTTCATAAGACAGTGACTATGAATCCTGTGGATATTAAGATCGCTGTTTTTTTTTAATAGAACTGAGATAATAGATAGATAATAATAGTCACGTTTTAGATTATGTTCTTGTTGTGGTGCAAAATAACTAATATTTCATATTAATATAATTATTCGGTACGGTATCGTCAAAATGCTCACTCCCTCTGAAGAACGAACGCGCAAGTATAAACCATGATGAATGTAATAGGTAGGTACATTTACGACCTCTACAGTCTCTGCACCACTGTCCTATTATGTAAAATTGACAAGGGACCAGTTATATCTTCGTAGCTGTAAATCAAAGTACAAACCGTAAAAATATGTTCACATACAGTTCTATTTCAATATGTTCACAATTGCATTTCAATGGCAAAAATTGTATTAGTAATAAAGGTCGCTGGGAATCGTTAAATACAGGCGGCATTTAACCGGTCCTTATAGAGATCAATGGAGGAGGCTTTTGTTTAGCAGTGGACATCCTCTTCGCTGATATGATGAGGATGGTGAAGAATGAGAACTAACTAAAACATTGACTCCTGAAATTTGTTACAGAGCAACATGACGAAAAGCAAAACTAACCAGAAGCGATGGGAAGGCCAAGTTTTAAACTTTGACTTTCTCACCTTTTGGGTGGCCAATGCTAAAATTGTAAGTACCTACCTGTCTAGATAATATAAATATCTATGTAGGTACTTATATATTCTATTTTATCCCATAGACATCAGCAACATCAGTATGTTTGAGACTTCAGTTGTTAAGTATCAATGCCCAGTTATTTTATTATCATCGACCCATATACTATCCCACTGCGGGGCACGGGTCTCCTCTCATATTGAAAGGGATTAGGCTATAAGTTCACCACGTTGGCCTAGTGCGGGTTGGCAGACTTCACAAACCATCGAGAAAAATCTCTAAGTTATGCAAGTTTCCTCACGATGTTTTCCTTCACCGTTTAAGCGAGTGATAATTAATTATTAATTGGCACATGAATTCGAAAAGTCAGAGGTGCGTGCCTTGGGTTCGAACTTGAGACCTTCGACTTGGCAGTCTAATGGTCATACCACTAGGCTATCACTGGCTTCACTGGCTAAAAATCGGAATCAAAACACAATTGCTGTCATTATAGCTCCATTACAACCTTTGCTTTCTTACAGGCTTCAAGTTATTTTGTTACGCGATTCGGGTTCAAACCACTGGCGGTGCGCGAAGCGACAGAATCTAGACCAGTGCAGTCTTATGCTGTGAGACTAAATAAGGTATGTAACTAAACTGCTGAACTTCTTTTTGTGTGGTTGGTTGGTTGATGGTTAAATACTTTTAGAGTAATATACTTAAACCTACCTCAACAGCGTTAGGCGTGACCGGATAAAGATCATCCAGTGTGCAGGTGTTCGGGCACAAGGAACACACAGACATACATACATAATAAGAATGACTAAGGAGCTTCTATAGGTTCTAAATATGAATTCTTTGAACCATAACAGCTAATAGCTAAACTACAAGAACAGTAAACCATTTAAAGAAAATAAAGTGCCATCTCCACAACGTGTTAATGCGATCATTTTTAGGTTGTGAGGAAGGGATGGTGCTATATAGTTTATAGAGTGACATCCCTCTCTCTCAGTCGGAAAACAATCGCAATAATAGGTGGTGGTAGGCTGGTACGGCCTCTGGTCCCCTCAGACCTGACTGGTGTAGGTCCCAGGTCAGGTTGAAACTTCAATCTGGAGAATTTGTTCCTTTTTGTGTTTGAACGCGGTAATCTCTGGAATTACCAGTTGAATTTGAAAAATTCTTGCAGATGGAAATACGTCACCACCCTAAGGCAAAGCACAGGAGGGCCACCGGTGCGCTCATCAAAGATCTCCGAGCCCTCTCCTCAGTGTGCTAGGGATGGCCGTGTGTTTTAGTCGATAGGAGTCCGACGTAACCCTCCACCTTTCCTTCTAGGAGAGAGAGACGGAGGACATCCATGAGGATTTAAAAAAAAATGACCCGAGAGGAAATTGAACGGCGGGCAAAGCTGCGGGGGGGATAGGTAGTTAATTATAAATACGCGCATGGGTTCGTAAAGTAAAGAGCTGCATGTATTCCAACTCTTAATCAACATGGTAGTCTAGTCTTGGTCATTACTAGTACTGCTTATTAATCTTTCTCCGAGCCTTTTCCCAACAATATTGGGATCGGCTTCCAGTCTAACCAGATACGGCTGAATATCAGTATTTTACACGAAGCGACTGCCATCAGACTTCCGCAACCCAAGTTTTGGGTAATACCGGTACTCTGAGGATAGACTAGTTGTCAGGCTTTTTTTTGGGCTTCTGACCACCGCTAACGATTGTCATAGGTGTTCGTATGACAACGACGGCTTTACGTGCTCTCCGAGGCACGGAGAGTTAAGAATAGTCAACCATCCACAGATAACAAATATTTTTAGTCAATTTTACTTTATATAACACCATTAGTCCCAAACTAAGCAAAACTTGTAGGTACAGACGCCAGCACAACAAGCTACCACAATCTGTCAAATTTCTTTGATTGATTTTCAACGTTAATACAACAGAATAACGTTCATGTTTCATTGGGAAAATTTTACAGTTTTGGATAGCTTGATCTGCTGGCGTCTGTACTATGGGTACTAGACAGTGGATAAAATACTTACATATTATATACTTTTTTTGTAAATACATACTTATATTACTATAAAAAAAAAGCAGTGATAGCCTAGTGGTATGTATGACCATTGGACTACCAAGTCGAAGGTCTCGAGTTCGAAACAAAGGCCACCTCTGACTTTTCGAATTCATGTGCGTATTAATAGTTAATTTTCACTCGCTTAAACGGTGAAGGAAAACATCGTGAGGAAACCTGCATACTTTAGAGATTTTTCTCGACGGTTTGTGAAGTATGCCTACCCGCACTAGGCCAGCGTAGTGGACTATAGCCAACAACTCTCAATATGAGAGGAGACCCGTGCCCAGTAGTGGGACAGTATATGGGTTGATGATGATAATGATGATGATACTTATATTACGTATATTATTGCCTATAGTACAATATGCCTCCTAGGCTCCTAATAACTTGCTTCATTTCCAGATTACGATAATCTTCGAGGCTCCCACTGCCTTCGGGGGTGAGATATCTAAGGACCTGACAGCTCACGGAGATTTCGTAAAGGACGTAGCGTTTGAGGTTCAAGATCTAGATGGACTGGTCCGAAGAGCCAAAGAAGGGGGTGCTGAGATCGTTAAGGGCCTCACCGAGGAGCAGGACAAACACGGTGTTGTGAGATACGCTGTCTTGAGAACGGTAATATATGTATACAAAAGATATAATAATAATCATCATCATCAACCCATATACTGTCCCACTGCTGGGCATGGGTATCCCCACAGATTGAGATGGATTAGGCTATTGTCCACCATGCTAGCCTAGTGCGGCTTGGCAGACTTCATACACCGTCGAGAAATCTCTAAGGCATGCAGGTTTCCGTTTTTTACCGTTTAATCGTTTTTTTTTTTGTCTCTCATTACACTGCGATCTGTCGCCACAGGGACATTTATCAGTGGGTTGGTTGGGTTTGTGCATGCTCGGTATGCGACCTGTGTCGCATCGTACTTAACTTCACTTCGATTTAAGTATGTCTTGGGGCATCTTCCGTTTCAGTCTGCGATTTAGTAGTCTGCGTTTAATCGAATAGAAAGAAAGAAAGAAAGATTTTATTGCCATAAAAACAGCGACTAGTACTACATACAAAGAAGAGAAGAAATAACAAAATAAATGAAGGTACTGTACGTCGCCGTTGTTCATCACAATAAGGTCCCCACTCAGCATGATGCGGCAGCGCATTAAATCGCTGCAGCGCTGATTTTCAGTGGGGCCTAGGTGACGTGTGACGTCACTCAGCGGTGGCATTAACAATTTTTTTTTATTGCTTATCAACTATTTAATTATACAATATTTGCTTAAAACAGTTTAATTCAAAATGGTAATTAAATATGATATGAACTGAATTATTTAGGCTTATCATTTAAGTTATTCCTTTTGGCTGTGGAGTATTTAATAAAAGTAATAAGTATTATTATAATTAATAAGTAAATAATTCTTAGTGTACCTGAAAATAATGTAATATAAAGTCAGTAGTGTAGTGTGTGTAATCAGGTGTTATGATGAATGACTCGCATAGCTGTAGATACGTGGATAAATAGGAATGATTAATTAATTATTAATACGCACATGAATTAAAGAAGTCAAACTTAAAAGAATAATAATTACCCATCAACTTAATCGTTGCTCTGTGTGTTGGTTCTTCTGAATCCCTAGAGTTTCCCTAAAAACTGCAATTTAAATAATATAAGAAATATATCGCTTATTTCAAATTTGTAGGCTTTATAATTTCATTCGATTTTTCTTTAGATTTATCGATGCTCTCCAAGGCACGGAAGGCTAAGAACGGTCAACCCGTCCACAGTATTTTACACGAAGCGACTACCATCAGACCTCAACAACACAATTTCGGACAATCGGTATTGCCCAGAAATTTGTCGTTAGTTATTCGTCATCTCAGGATATCCTGAGGATAGACTGGTTATCCGGCTTTTCGGGCTTCTGACTACCACTAACGATCGTCATTGGTGCTAGGTGTTCGTATGACAAACGAGACTGACGGCTTTACGTGCTCTCCGAGGCACAGAGGGGTCTCTTCACCCATCCACAGACTGACTTCGACAAGCGCAAGTTTACCTTGCAAATCAAATCAAATCAAATCATTTATTGCTTGAAATATGGTAGGTATACAAGATGTTAAGTTACGATATAGTACAGGACATATTTCACCCTCATTGTGGGCATGCAAAATTAAAGCAACTAAGTACTTACATAAAATTATTTGAGTAGAACTACAACTATTATTGTCAAATAATACAACATTATTACATTTGCTATGAAATTTGTGCTTGTGTGGAACTTATTATACACTATTTAATATTAACATTTATACTATTGACTATTTATTTATACATTTTATAAGGAAATACAATAAAATTCTTATAAAAATATAATTTAAATTATTTGAATTGTAGAGATAACATACAATTACGTAAATTATTAATTAAGAAATACCTAATTTATGTCACTGGAAATAGGAGATAGTCAGTATTTTAGTGGGTACCAAATCTACATGTGCTTTTATTCAAATCGTTTGATCAGCGTAGTTATTACTCATCCATGAGCCCCTCTACGGATAAATGCTAATTATTGCAACTAATTTTTACCTAATTAATCGAGTTACCATTTTGTTACGTATGTTACGCATCTACATTATTAGAAACTGTAGGTACCTACCTACCTATAAATTTTCCCAATTTCCATTGTAGCGCTGTTTAATTAATTCCAAGTATTATTATTTTCAGTATGGTGACAACACACACACTCTCATAGATCGTAGTAAATACAATGGTATGTTGATGCCAGGGTACGAACCAGTTCCCGATGAAATCTTCGATAAATCACTGTGAGTATAAATAAATAGGTACCAGTTTTTACATAATCATCATCATCATCAATCCATATAATGTCCTACTGGGCACGGGTCTCCTTTTGATCCCTCGAGGGATTTTCAGGAGGTTAAAGTCCACCACGCTAGCATAATGCGGGTTGGTAGACTTCACATGTTGAGAAAAATTTTAAGGCATTTCAAGCAAGTGGTAATTAATTTTAGATACATAATTAGTTTTTTTTACGCACATACAATAACGCCTAAAAGAAACTAAAGAGCACCATTTGCTACGATTCTTGAATATTTATTTTTCTTCGTCCATATCACTGACCTCTATAATACAACTAGAGGTCAGTGATCCATATATACATTACACGCAACTGACCTTTTTGAAGAACCCCACCAAAAAGTTTTTAAGGTTACATTACAAGTTCTTGCATTAATTAGTGTTAAAAATTTACCCAGGTATGAATACAAAATATTCAGCGATTATCATAGAATGATATTTAAATGAAAAAACATAACGGTAAAAAATACAATCCACACTTACCTACTTACCTGTATGTAGGTAAGGCCTGGGGTGGCGTTTACCCAGAATAGGACAGGAATGGCTAAAGAAGAAAGGAACGGTTCAAACGAGTTTATGGTCACCCCTTAATTTTTTTTTTATAATTAATAAAATAAAAGGATATAAGATGGTATTTTTATACCGCTATTACTTATGTACTGCAATTAAAAAGATATGTTACACTATTAGCAATTAATTATATGTCATTAATCGTTATTTACCTAATTTATTTAATTTAGAGATCCGTCTAAATACCGTTTTCCATTAGTCAAGTTAACCCTCCTTTGCCGCAGCTTGTCCTTTTATTGTAACGAACAGAAATCCTTGGTGTACGGTACGGGACTAGGGGGAACTAAGATTGTTCAGTTTAGACAGATGGCGCTGTTTTCGAATTACGTGTGCGCTGTATTATTATGAACAAAGACTAATTTTATAGATATCTCTATTATTTTAACCTGTTGATTAAAATTCTGTGTATCCTTTTAGACCTGCGACAAATCTGATGTTTATAGACCACGTGGAAGGCAATATGGCTGATGGAACGCTTGAAGATTCCGTAGCTTGGTATGAAAAAAATCTCAATATGCACAGGTAAAAATTCTACGAAACTTGGCGATTAGTAATTTGTTTTTATACTTAATAATTTTCCCTAAGAACTGAGTTAATAATAACAATAGTTTCGTCATATATTTTGTATGACTTCTTAAAATGTTCCTTTTTCATTATCAGATTCTGGTGTGTAGACTACAAGCACGATTTAGTACCGTATTCCTGTATCAACTCTGCATCAGTCATCAATAGAGACGAAAATGTTCTCGTGAGTAATAAGTTGCGGGAGCGGTTATCTCTTGAGGGGTTATATTAGTATTATAACTCCTCAATAGATGGCGCTGTACCAATGACGTCACTTTCTGAATGGCGGTGTTAAGATTCTCCGCGATTGTATGACCCTCGCCCGAATGTTTATTTCTGTATCGCTTCTCGGCCTTTTGGCTAAGATCAAAGTGTAGTATCTGTTCTTTTCAGCTTAATATCTGAAAGTTCCCTCAATGAGGGACCAGTATATTAAACTGATTTTTGTAAGCTGACGGGATGTTCGGGGCTCGCTCCACCCCCGTCACGGGTCGGCCCGGCATTGCAGTGCCGCCGGGATCGGCCCACATAATAATTGAAACACCTTCACTCTTCCTAGGTATTACTCCGAGTGAACTCAGTGAACTTTTACTTCACCTTGACTACATAACAATTATACATATTTACTAATAAACTTCTTGACTGAAAAATCTGTAGGTACAGATTTTTATGTAGATTTGTGGAATTGTGGAGATTATCTGTTATGTATTCATTGATTACATAATATTAATATTTTAGTAATGCTAATCACGAAAAATAAAAATCAATAAAATCAGGCGATAGCGCGCGCATAACACAAAATATTATATGATTTTTTAATAGGCTTCGAACCTTTTTCTCCAACTAAATCGACTTACAGATGCGGCTAAATATCAGTATTTTACATTGCCATTCCGCAACAACATTTTTAGCCGATACCGACATTCTAAGGATAGGTTTGTCAAACTTTTATGCTTCTAACTACCACTAACCATTGTCTAATGTCCGAGACGATAAATATGACTATATGAAAAGCGATTTAATTAATGATCTCGGCCTATTTTTTTTTATTTTTTTTGCAGCTGTCTATGAACGAAGCAGCCAAAGGGATAAAGCTAACAAGCAAAGCTAGTGAATTTGTTAAAGCATTAGGAACATCAGGAGTTGAGCATATTGCTCTCTACACCGATGATATTGTTGAAACCGTGAGTGTATATAATTTGGTTGAAAAGCATTAAATTTAGCGTCTATTATTCTCTTAATCCTATACTTGCGGCACGCTATTATGGCCGTAAATAAAATAAAAACAATTACATATACATATTGTATAGATTTTATGTAGTAGTATCGTTAGATCACTATTGACAATAAAGAACAGCAATTTGCTCCTTCAAATGTAATTACTAATTAATACGAAACTTCATGAGTGGACAAACGTCAAAATGGCCATCATAGCGTGCCGGTAGTGTAATACAATGTGAAAAATATTTATGCAATTTTCCTAACCAACAGATGCGGAATTTAAAAGCCCGTGGTGCTGATATTCTGTCATGGCCGCCGACCTACTATGACTTGATCAAGGAGAAACTCAAGCACAGCTCGGTTAAAGTCGCAGAGAGTATTGAGGCGTTGCAGGAGCAGAATATTCTGATAGACTTCGATGAGAGAGGGTATATGCTGCAGGCTTTCACGAAACATCTACAGGCCAGACCGACTGTGTTCATTGAAATAATACAGAGAAGGAATCATAGGGTTTGTGTTGATTTAGTTTTTGGAACGAAGTTCCTTATCGCGCGTTGTGAAAGGGGGCTAGACGGAAAAAATTCTTACGAAAAGTTGTTGACAAGCATTCAAATATTATTAGTGAATGACAATATTTGAATTTCGCGCGTTGTGAATTGTTGAGTGTATACAGGTTTTTTTATTTTTAATTATTAAATTTTAATGAAAGGAACTTCGTTCCATCCGGGTGTCCCTTGACACCTCTCAAGTTTTTTTTTATATTTTCGACAATTTACACAGCACCATATAGTCCCAAACTAATCAGAGTTTGTACAGTTTGCACATCAAGCTACCACAATCTGTCGAATTTCTTTGATAAATTTTCAACTTTAATGCAACAAAATAAGGTTCATTTTCAATTGGAAAAATTTGACAGTTTTGGACAGCTTGACCTGCTGGCGTCTGTACTATACTTGATACTAGAAATGAAGTGATAGCTTAGTGATGTGACCATCGAATTGCCAAGTCAAAGGTTTCTGGTTCGAATCCAAGACACACCTCTGACTTTTCGAATTCATGTGCGTATTAATAATTCATTATCACTCGCTTAAACAATGAAGGAAAACATCGTGAGGTAACCTGCATGCCTTAGAGATTTTTCTCAACGGGTTGTGAAGTCTGCCAACCCGCACTAGGCCAGCGTGGTGGACTATAGCCTAATCCCTCTCATTCAGAAAGGAGACCCGTGCCCAGCAGTGGGACGGTATATGGGTTGATGATGATATACTAGAGAACTACCGCATTAGCCTAGTGGTCTTAAGCGACTGCTGTGCTAGAAGTCCTGGGTTCGATTCCCAAGTCGAGAAAAGTTATTGGTTTTTTTTTTATGAAATCTCAGAGTTTGGATTTGGGTACCTGGGACCTGGTTAATGGCAATAGGCTCGCCCCCTATTACATGGGACCTAAACATACTGGCGAATTGTGGGTGTACAATTAGTACATCTCTGCCTAACCCTTCGGGGAATACAGGCGTGATGGTATGTTGTATTTTTCTATAGAGTACTAGCTATTGCCCGCGGATTCACTCGCATCCTAAAGGCATTTTTGAAACGAAAGGTAGCCTATGTCCTTCTACAAGGTCTAATCTACCTCTGTGCTAAATTTCGTCAAAATTAGTTCAGCGGTTTAGGCGTGAAAGCGTAACAGACAGACAGACTTACTTTCGCATTTATATTATAGTGGGAATAGGTACAGACGCCAGCAGGTCAATCTATCCAAAACTGTCAAAGTTTCCCAATTCAAAATGAACCTTAATTTCGTGTGTTAAAGTTCAAAATCAATCAAAGAAATTTGACAGATCGTGGTAGCTTGATGTTCTGGCCTCTGTACCTCATGAGTCTCTTATCTAATTCTTTTTTATTAATTAATTAATTAAATATACTTTTTCTAATTATAATCGTGTTACTAGGGTTTCGGTGCCATGAACTACAAATGGGTGTTCGAAGCAATTGAACTGCTGGACAATGCAACTGAAAATAATAAACAAGCACCTGAAGAATGATGCCGCGTGTATTGAAAATAATATATGTAATTACCATATACAATAATAAAATAATCGTATTGTATTTTTGATATAACATTTACTTGTATCATAGATACTTTTTGTTTTGAAAACCTTATTTCAATAAATAAATATGCAAGTTTAAATGAAAAATTAACCTTTTTTTATTATAATTATAATAAAAATAAATGACTGTATATTAAAAAGGCTTATTCCCGCCCGCTCACCGATATTGTTCCCAAGGGCTCCAAAACTAAAATTAAATTTTGCTATTATTTTGTAAAATCAAAAATCTTAGAGGTCCTGGTAATTAATGTATGGAAATATTTATTTAAGAGAACAATAGATTTAGTGCGCACGGGAATAAGCTCTTAAAAGACCCTAAATTTAGATACCTAATAGACAGTCGGATTTCCCCCTAGGCCTACAAGGCCATGGCCTAGGGGCCCAGCCGGTCTAGGGGTCCCACAGAGGCGGGACCTTAATCTCGACGTTTCGGACCCTTTACAGTGGCCATGGTCACGGGTAGACTGACCGGGCAGATCAGTCTAACCGTGACCAAGGACACTGTAAAGGGTCCGAAACGTCGGGATTAATATATTTCATCATCATCATCATCAACCTATATACTGTCCCACTGCTGGGCACGGGTCTCCTCTCATATTGAGAGGGATTAGGCTATAGTCCACCACGCTAGCCTAGTGCGGGTTGGCAAACTTCACAAACCGTCGAGAAAAATCTCTAAGGCATGCAGGTTTCCTCACGATGTTTTCCTTCACCGTTTAAGCGAGTGATAATTAATTATTAATACGCACATGAATTCGAAAAGTCAAAGGTGCGTGCCTTGGGTTCGAACTCGAGACCTTCGACTTGGCAGTCCAATGGTCATACCACTAGGCTATCACTGCGCGTAATATATTTAGTTCGAAGAAATTAGTAGTTTTATTTCAAGTACACGGGAGTACGTACTCCTTATGTACTCCTTATGTACTCCTTATGTACACCTTATGTACTCCTTATGTACTCCTTATGTACTCCTTATGTACTCCTTATGTACTCCCTATGTATTCCTTATGTACTCCCTATGTACTCCCTATGTACTCCTTATGTACTCCCTATGTACTCCTTATGTACTCCCTATGTACTCCTTATATACTCCCTATGTACTCCTTATGTACTCCCTATGTACTCCTTATGTACTCTTTATGTACTCCTTATGTACTCCTTATGTACTTCTTATGTACTCCTTATGTACTCCTTATGTACTCCTTATGTACTCCTTATGTACTCCTTATGTACTCCTTATGTACTCCTTATGTACTCCTTATGTACTCCTTATGTACTCCTTATGTACTCCTTATGTACTCCTTATGTACTCCTTATGTACTCCTTATGTACTCCTTATGTAGTCCCTATGTATTCCTTCTGTACTCCCTATGTAGGTACTCCCTATGCACTCCCTATGTATTCCTTCTGTACTCCCTATGTACTCCTTATGTACTCCTTATGTACTCCTTATGTACTCCTTATGTACTCCTTGTGTACTTCTTATGTACGGTCGACAAAAGAGTTACTAGCTGCTACCCATCAAACCCAATCACAATCTGTGTAAAGAGGCAGATTTCGTTCGCTACCTGTATACCAACCTCTTTTGTTGACTGTACTCCTTATGTGCTCCCTATGTACTCCTTATGTACTCCCTATGTACTTCCTATGTACTTACCTATGTACTGCTTATGTATTAACCATTGTACTGCTTATGTACTCCTTATGTAATTACCTGTGTACTGCTTATGTACTCCTTATGTAATTACCTATGTATTTATTTATTTATTTAATACTTCATGCACAAAATAAAAATGTTGTACAAAGGCGGACTTAATGCCATTAGACATTCTCTCTCAGTCAATCTTTGGTGGAGGAAAATATAGGTAGTTGAATAAAATTTAATAAATTAAATCTATACATATATTTATTTTTGTATATATTTAGTTTTGGTGGTGTTCAGAACCAAATAACTACCACCATTTGGGGATGCGATTTAGGTCTCTAACTGCGCTCCAGTAATCATTGGTTTGAAAGGACATATAAAGTTTGTACATCATCGGCGTATAAATTATATTTACATTTTTGCATACATTTTATATCTGTACAATATGTATAAAATAAAAAGGATTGGGCCTAGCCCTGGATTGGAGCCTTGAGGTTTTCTAAAATAATAATTGCTGAGGTCTATAAGGACCTGCTATTTAGTCGCAGTTCTAGTAATTGTTTACGATTTTCGAGATAACTGTGGAATCATCGCAAAGCAATCAAAGCAAATTAAATTATTACGGTTTCGAACATGGTCGAAACCGTAGTAATTTAGTTTGGAAAGCATTTTGGGACATTTTTTTTTTGGGACATTTTGGGACATTTCACACAACATCATCTAGTCCCAAACTAAGCAGAGCTTGTACTATGGGTACTAGATAATGGATATAATACTTATATACTTTTTTTTTGTAAATACATACTTATAATACATAAGAAACACCCAGTAATGGAACATTAATTTAATGAATCAAATGCCCTAGAAAAATCATTTATCTTGGGCCAAAAAATATTATCTGTAACAGCCAACAACGCGGAAGAAGTGCTACGCCGCTTCTTAAAGCCGAATTGAAGAATGGGAAGCATAATTCATCATGTCTTTCCAAAAAAACTAAAATTTTCCTAAAATTCTTATCCCTTACTTTATTTTTTTTGGATTATATGACGTTGACATGTTGAAACACTTAATTTGACTTCGTTTTGATACCAGCGTTTTATTGATGATAAATCTAAATCTCAAATACAACATCTTTTTAAAATATTGTATTCTAAATCAATCCGACTAGGTCGATGCAAAGCAGTTGTATTTTTTATTAGCTTTTACCCGCGACTGCAGTTAAACAATTTACCGGATTACCAAGACATTCAGACATCGTTGTTTCATCATGTGATTGTAAATAAATTTGAACACCGCTAAAAAATTTAGACATTATTGAAAAATAATAGAAAAAGAAAAACATTTATATCACTTTTTTCCTAGAATTCTGGGGCGGCGAAACTTATTGCCCCGGGGCGCCAAATCCAAAATACGCCCCTGGATGTAGATGTAGGCTACACAAAACACTACATCTCTGCTCTAGTGCACAAAATAAAATAAGAGTAGATATTAATTATAAGACTAAGATGTGGCCTGATAGCCACAAGCACATAAAACTGCAGATTAAAAGAACGCGCAGCAAGGTGGTTTAATTGTACTTTCTATTATATTTTAAAGTTTCATTACTACGATAGACGTCTTTTCATTTTATTACTTAGTCTTTTAGCTAAGACATCTGTAAAAATCATACTTATGGCTTATTTCACCAACTCGGATTAAGTTCCCGTTAAATTACTTTGCCGTTCATTTCATACATATTAATTTCCATTTGTTCAAATTTATTCTCGACGGCTCTCAAACCTTACCGTCATTCCCCGAATAAACTTGTGTGTGTGCCCACTTGGAAAAAATACGAAAATCAATAGAGGTACGATTGCGGTACATTTTCCATAAAACTATTCCAAGCGACTTTCGTTGCTGACTATAACTTCAAAGTTATTGTTCTTCATTTTAATTTTTATTATTAATTACATACCATCATACCATCACGCCTGTATTTCCCGAAGGGTTAGGCAGAGGTGTACTAATGTACACCCACATTTCGCCGGTATGTTTAGGTCCCATGTAATAGGGGGCGAACCTATTGCCATTAACCGGGCACAAATCCAGACTCCGAGCTGCTACTGAGAATTTCATAGAAAAACCCAATAACACTTTGCTCGACCTGGGGATCGAACCCAGGACCTCTAGCGTAGCAGTCGCGCCTAGGACCACTAGACTAATGAGGCAGTCTTAATATTAATTAATGGGATGAATAAAAAGGTTTGAATAGTTTTATAAGACAAAGCGCAATGCGTACACGCAGTTTTACAACAGAATGCCCGTGCGTTCATTACGTCCCTATATTTCTTTTTTCAA
Source organism: Acronicta alni (assembly GCA_964056405.1). Classification (NCBI taxonomy): domain Eukaryota; kingdom Metazoa; phylum Arthropoda; class Insecta; order Lepidoptera; family Noctuidae; genus Acronicta; species Acronicta alni. The sequence continues at coordinate 3,703,218 of OZ043927.1, read as the reverse complement.
GTTTAAAATGTCGTGGAAAATTCTAGAAGCTAATAAAATCGATTGCACAACATTTTGTAATATCGCATGACAGACATTTAAATGTAAAATGGCCGACCGACCTGTACCGGACTCTGGCGTCTACTAACGTGGGGTGGAGACTGCTTGCGGTAAAGACAAATTATATTATGTAAAGGTATTAAGTAGCTGTTGTGCTTTGAGGTTTTGGTAAAGAGTAAAACTGTCTGATGATATTACAGTCGAAAATATCACTGGATAAGTCATGTTGAAGTCTTGTAAAGTAGATAAATTAAAGTCTTGTTAGTCTTGTTACAAAAAGTCTTAATAAAAATAAACTAAATCAAGTAAGTATTATATGAATTATACAGGTAGTTTGTATAATAGATAATGTAATGGGGTCTGGAGTTCCAAAATACAGACCTTGGCTTAATTTAGACCAAATCTCACACAAATTAAAAATTTTGTGAAGTATATTTTTAAAAAAATCCAAGATTGTAATTTGTGGAGATAAATAAACTCATTATTATTATTATTGTATCTCCTTTTGGATCTCACGGCGTGTCTCCTGTAAAGAAGAAAGACATCCGGTCCTTAGGCAGGCTTGGGCAGGGGACACACGTCCAACGCGTAGAGGCCCCTTGGAGAACTTTGATCTAATATGAGTATACTCGGTACAGTCAAACGCTAAAGTAATTATTTGATGTTGAAATAAAAAAATAAAATTATCTATTATTTAAAATGTGTTAAGGTCAGAACTGTAACTAACGATTTGTTTCATTTGAGAATTATAGGTAAAATTGTCGGAACTTTTTATCAGTATATTGTATACCCGTGATTATGAGTGAAACTATGACCCGGCCAGTAGGTTAACCTTTGCACTTATTGCATAAATATGGAGAAACGTCATGAAATCATTCTTCTCTCAATATGTAGCCAAGCTTCTTGTGACGTCCACTTCACCCCGCCTCTGTGCTTAACTCGCTTTAAAATCCAGTTTTCTATATCCAATCCCATTTGCATTTTGTTTACCGCTTGATTTGCGCAGTGGGCTAACTCGCTAGAAAAAATACGTAATAAATGGTTTGTTATGCGGTATGTGGTACGGGAATCGTAAACAAAGTAGAAGGTAGCTGTTTGTAAACAAACGTCACTGAATCGACGTGTAGTTATATGCATAATGCTTCACAACAGGTAAATTAGCAGTATGATTAGAATATAATGAAAGGAGGTCGAGATTGACAGCACCAAACTTTCATGTAGTTCATACTCATAGTTCTAGATGACGTGGACGACCCGACGACGTCCAGATTGACTAAGAAATCCAGAAAAGTCAGCGAGATGGTGCAAAACGATCACAACTGAAAATCGAATATTATAAATGTTCTCTTGTTTTTCTTAACTCTCATTTTTAATCCCCGACGCATAGAGTTTTAAAAGTAGCTCTCAAATGGATAGCTCCGTAACCAATTTTGATATAGATAGTTATTTTATTTTTGATCGAATGTTTTCAGCTATAATTCAAGAAAATCTGTTACCTAAACCGTTTAAAGATTATCAACTCTTTTTTTGTTGATGAAGGGATGTGAGCTAGTTACACAGGTCTGATAATAAATTACGACGTCGTTTTTGATGTCCTGTTTATCGCTTGTAATATTTAAACGGCGATTCTCAATAACAAATCAATTAGTAAAGCTTAGTATTTTGAGAAAAGGTTTGACACAAGTTATGTCTGAATCCTAGATAATATATATCTATTAGAGAGATACAATTAGAGATTGATTTATTATTGGACCGGGCGTAAATCTTTTTGCGTCGTAACAATATTTTTTCCAGATATTGTAAAAGATAATTTTGTAACACTGTGCGCTGGAGGCTCGCCTGCGACAAGGTGTATCGTTTATCACATAAAATAAGATCAATTCACACTGATGACATTATTTTTGATGACACTGATCTTACACAATTTACCCAAAAATTTAATTTCAGGGTTCATACTGTACCTATGTGACTTTCTTTATTCCACCATACCTCTTAAATGACTGAACTGATTTGGATGTATATAGGATGGAAACTTTACATTATACCGAGTGAAACTCACAAACATATTTTTATAGCTCTAATTGTGACTCAACCTTTAAACGTGAAAAAAGAATATAGCCATATATACAGGATGCTGTAAGGCAAAACGTAATTAAATGTATAAAATAAAAATAAATAATGCCCGTCTGCAATGACAATCTTATTTACTTATCTATTTAGCCATCGAGTACCTAAATGAGTGACCTTTCGTTTTGTAGGTACCTAATACGACTCGTTTTTTAGTTCCTTTTTAGCACGACATTCGTTTTTATTCCTAATTGATTCTTACTCTGTACACATATTGGGTTCAATTCCCAGGTCAAATGTACTATATCAATTAATCTTACAATTATTTATTTAATAACTAACATAAACGACAGAATATTTATTTACAACTTCTACCAACTCAAATCTTCTATATACTTTTAATAAACCTATATCAATTTTGTTATCGGTGTTAGTGAAAATCTTTGCGCCCGTGTGGAAAAAGCCTTACTTTTGTGTTGTTTTCTTGTAAAACTTCGTTGCAGAGTAGATATTTTCTCGCTTCAATATAAGCGCCCGGACGCTTTTACGAGTTTTAGTTTAAATACAGTGCTTGATATATCGACATTCACGATTTACAATCAACAGTGATCCGTCCCTTGTTATTTGAAGGACACAAAATGGTGAGTAGAAAAATACAAATTTATATACTTAGATTTTTATTAAAAGGAAATAGAGAGAGTCTTTTTTCTGTGATTATGGAAAACGAACTTAGTTTACTTACTCTAATTAAAAAAAGATCTGTTCCCTCTTCTAATCTGTATAAAAAAAAGTAAAAATTTCAATGTCGTCCGTATTCGCGTCTGAAAATTATTAAAAGTGTCAGAAATTAATTAAACTAACTTCTATCTTAAAAAAAAATTAAAACCTTGACTTGTAAGAGTGTTTTTAAAGGATCTATTTTCAGAAATAAATATCATTTATTTATTGCGATATGTTTAATTTTTTAATTAATCCTAGTTCAAAATCCTTTACCATAATTTATATCCCTTTAATTTAATAAAAAACTTGATTCTGTTGAGAAACTTTACTAACTTTAACTACGACTGCAAAAACGAGATGGCTTTTATAAAGCCAACTAAGTATACTGTGGGCTAATAATTATGTAGTTGATGTGATAGTTTGGTGATAAGGCCTGGCTTCATCATCATCGATCCAATACTATCCCATTGCTGGTCACGGGCCTCCAGCACAGAGGAGCTCTCTTGGCTTTAACAGACCTATACAATCTCCTTTCGTTTCAGACTTCTTATACGGATAAGGGTAGAAAACCGGAGGATGGGCGCTTCCTTGCTTTCGATCATCTGACATTCTGGGTGTCGAACGCAAAACAGGTAAGACTTCTTACTTGGACCTCTAAAGATACTTTTTTATGTGACGCGGAAAATTCTTATGGAACCCGGGGAAGTGGCAGCCGTGGCAGGGTATGTCGGAGTCGTACTGATTAAAAACCGCACTTGCCCTATTGTCATGGCTAGTGATGGGCAATTCTCGGGAACATTCTCAAATCGAGAACTTTGCTGTTAAGTTCTTGAGAACATTCTCTGGGTCGAGAAGTTAAATTTCTGATGATTGTTTTCACCTAAGTCTATCTAAGATAAAAATATTGTGTATTATTTGAATGTTTTATGAAGTTTACGTTCAGTGTTACCAGCTGTAAAACCATGTTTCTCGGTAAATTCTCGTCAGCGAGAACAATCTCGAGTAAGTTTTCGGATAAATTCTCGGGAATATTCTCGTTACTTGCTTATTGTTATGATAGGTTTTTTTAAACTGAAAAAAATATATGTCAAATTACTAACCTATCTACTTAGGTACCTATGTCCTCCTTATGTACTTTCCTATGTACCTACTGCTAATGTACTACTTATGTAGTTCTTATGTACTTACCTACCTATGTACTAATCTATGTACTGCTTATATACTAACCTATGTACTACTTATGTACTTACCTATGTACTCATTTATGTACCTACTACTTATGTACTAACCTATGTACTTACCTATTTACTACTTATGTACTAGCCTATGTACTAACCTATTTACTACTTATGTACTAGCCTATGTACTACTTATGTACTAACCTATGTACTTACCTATTTACTACTTACTTATGTACTAGCATATGTTCTACTTATTTACTAACCTATGTACTTCTTATATACTAACCTATGTACTACTTATGTACTATCCTATGTGTTTACATATTTACTACTTAGGTATGTACTTACCTATGTACTAACCCATGTTACTTACTTATTAACAGTACTAACCTATGTACTGTTTATACACATACTTAGCTATGTACTACTTCTGTACTAACCTATGTACTACTTATGTACTTACCTATGTACTAATTTATGTACTACTTATGTACTTACCTATGTACTAATTTATGTACTACTTATGTACTTACTATGTACTAACCTATTTACTACTTATGTACTTACCTATGTACTACTTATGTACTTACCTATGTACTAACCTATGTACTTCTTATGTACTAACTTGTGTTTACATATTTACTACTTATGTACTTACCTATGTACTAACCTATGTTACTTACTTATTAACAGTACTAACCTATGTACTGTTTATACATATACTTACCTATGTACTACTTCTGTACTAACCTATGTACTAATTTATGTACTACTTATGTACTTACCTATGTACTAACCTATTTACTACTTATGTACTAGCCTATGTACTTACCTATGTACTAACCTATGTGCTTGCTTCATGATCGGCAGTCCGACACTCGAACTACTAGACCACAGACGTCGAATTATAAGTTGTATTTACAAAAAAAAGTATCTATGTATTAAGTATATCCATTGTCTAGTACCCATAGTACAAGCTCTGCTTAGTTTGGGACTAGATGGTGCTGTGTAAATTGTCAAAGAATATTATATAATTATTATATGTATATTTTTTTTATTTTCATATTTTATCTATTTTTTTTTCAATTTCACAGGCAGCCAGTTACTATGTGACGAGGTTCGGCTTCGAGCCACTGGCGTACAGTGGACTAGAGACTGGTTCTAGAAAAACAGCTTCGTACGCCGTGAGAATGAATAAGGTGAACGGGTATTATGAATTAATAGACAAGTTTTCTTAGTAGCGAATTACTCGTATTTTACTGTATTCTAAGTTATTTGCGCGATTTGATTTGTATAATATATACGCGAATATTATACAATGTAATAAAACTACTTTTTACGGATTTTATCGCGTTATATTGTCTACCCGTGACCATGGACGCTGTAAAGGGTCCGTCGGGATTAATAATATCAATATAACGCAATAAAATCCGTAAAAAGTAGTTTTATTTCAATATAAGTATAATATTATATTTATTAACTCCAAGAACAGAGAATAATTTTTATGTACCTTAGTCTAGGTACAAATAAAAAAAAACACAATGAACACAGACGTCTAAACTAGGCCGGTTATAATAACAATCACGCCCATTCCGCGAAGGGATAGGTAGAAGCGTAGGTATTTATCACCGGTATGTTTTGATTCCACGTAATAACCCTTACCCTATTGCCATTAACCGGGCACAAATCCAAATTCCTAACTGCTATTCTGAGTATTTCATAGAAAAACCCAATGACACTTTATATTATAGAACTCAGGCCCGGATCTAGGGACAGGCGCCCTGGGCCCTGGGCGGTGAAGACTGGGCCCACGGTAGGCCTCAGGCCTGTAATCAGCAGTAATTAGTAATACTTGTATTGATAATGCGGTTAGAGCGCTGGTCTGCAATTCAAATAGATTCTAATTCAAACCCAGAGTTTATTAAAAACACATTCTTCAGATCATCTTCGTATTCCAAGCTCAATACGATCCTGAAGAAACAGACTTCACCAACGAGGTGGCATACCACGGCGACTTCGTGAAGGATGTCGCTTTCCATGTGGAGAATCTCGACTTTATCCTGGAGTACGCGAGGAAACAGGGCGCGGAAGTCGTGAAGGACCTGTGGATAGAGGAAGACGAGTATGGAGTTGTCAGAATGGCTACTGTGAAGACGGTAAGAATCAAATACATAATATACCATCACGCCTGTATTCCCCGAAAGATTAGACAGAAGTGTTTCTCTGACCTAGGAATCGAACCCTGGACCTCTTTGAAACACAGCTAATCAGGTGGCTTAGTTGTTTAGTTTATAGTAGTGAGCCATACAGACTAGACAAGTTAAGTTCTTTATTTGGCCTGTACTTAATTATAGTGCACTAGCTAGCAATGCACACGTTGTCCTGTATCCGCCGGATTCAATTGTAAATCTAAATCGTCAACTCAAATACACACAAAAAAATTCATCAAAATCCTCCAAGCCGTTTTTTTGTTTTAGCGGAACTAACGAACAATAATTGAATTTTGTAATTATGTATGTATCCACTTTTCTTGCTCGCTTAGCCCACCTTTCTATCTTATAATTTAATTATTCTAATCCCAATTTTTGTTATGTTGACAGTACGGAGACAACACCCACACGTTAGTGGACAGGTCCAAATATCGGGGCCCGTTCCTGCCTGGCTATCAGCTGCTGAATAACGATCCTATTAACAAATTCCTGTAAGTAACAACAAAATTGATGGACTAGAAAGAATGCATCTTTCGAGCTTTTTCTCAATTATGTTGGGGTCTGCTTCCAGTCTATCCAGGGGGTCTACTCCCTAAGCACGAAGTCCGTAGTTTCGACCTTCGTTACGGGCGTTTCCTACTCCGTATCACCTACAGACCGATGATCGTTCGGGGCCCGAACTAAGAATGAATGACAACACAATTTTACAGTTGTCCCTACTCCCGATGTGTTTTTACCCGTTAGAAAAATTGAATTTGACTCTTGTTTTATCGGACTCCGAAGTTTCAGAGAACTTTCGAACGGCTCGTAACTTCTTTGACGGAGATAGGGAGAAGACCCTCAGATGCGGTTGAACATCAGTGTTTTTCACCCAATTTCTGGGTAGTACCGAACTCCTGAGGATAGAATGGTTGTCGAACTCAAAAACGTTGAGCATTCGCACGTGGAGACTCGGCATTAAGTTCTTACTTTTTACGTCCAAGTCCAACGACTTGCCTTACATACATAAAGGCCTATAAGATCATTCTCACTGTTTCTCTCTGGCAGACCAAAAGTGGAGATCAATTTCATCGACCACGTGGTGGGTAACCAGCCTGACGGGGGTATGGAGGAAGCCGCGTCCTGGTATGAACGGTGCCTGCAGTTCCACAGGTAAGAGGGCAGGGGCCTAACACTTTAATCTGAATTTTTTATTGCCTACCTGATATTTAGATAAAGATAAGGCGAATCCTGAAAGAGCTGTGATAGCCTAGTGTAATGACCATTAGACTTCCAAGTCTAATGGTAATTCCAAGTCTCGCATTCAAATCCTGAGCACGCACCTCAGACTTTCCGAAATCATGTGCGTATTTAATTTCAGAAGGAAAACATCGTGAGATCTGCATGCCTGAGAGATTTTCTCGAAGGCATGTGAAGTCTGATAACGCATTAGGTCAGCGTGGTAGACTATAGCCTAATCCCTCTCAAACAGAGAGGAGACCCGGGCCCAGCAGTGGGACTGTATATGGGTTGAGGATGAAGGAGAATTTTATGTACCAAATTTTACGTTATTTTCCAAGGCGACGTTTTATTACATGAGTAGGTAGATAGCTGAATTAATTTTGAAAATTGGAGGAAGTAGACTGCTTGCTAGACAAAACTATTAGTTTTGAGTTTGCTTGTCAGCAGTTCTTACTTCTTAGATTCTCCTTGGACATCAAAATGTCCAAGGAGAATCTTGACCGTTATCTACTCTTACCTACCTCGAAAAAGGTTCAGAGACCGTTGCACTAAAAACAATACCTACGATTTCTCAACATTCCTAGAAGAGCCTATTCAGTGGACACAGCCATTGCCTATTCTTTGGCACTGCTTACTTTTGATACATTAAAAAATATTCTTAAAACTTCATTATAAATTACATTATCTCTAGATTTTGGTCGGTGGACGACAAGCAGGTCTGCACGGAGTATTCCGCCCTCCGCTCCATAGTGATGGCAAACTGGGAGGAGACAGTCAAGATGCCCTTGAACGAGCCAGCGGTGGGCAAGCGTAAGAGTCAGATTCAGGAGTATGTGGAGTACCACGGCGGTGCGGGCGTGCAACACATCGCTATTAACACTGAAGATATTATTAGTGCTGTGAGTGAAATGTAATCTATTCCTATTCCGTTACAAAGTCATCAGTATCTTCCAAGCCTTTTTCCAACTATGTTGTCGGCTTCCAGTCTAACTATGCGGCTGAATATCAATATTTGACACGAAGCGACTGCCATCAGACCTCCGCAACCCAATTTATGGGTAATTATTATTGTTATTAATTTATTTTCAGGCATCTATGGCCAATAGCTTACAAAGTCACATAATATATACAGTAAATACAAGAATGTGTTAGTAAATAAAGCTTAAACCTATGTTAGTAACACTTCACTTTGTCTTTGTGCTGTCCTGTGGTACTTTTCCGCGGAAGCGACGGAACACCACGCCCAGTGGCCAAAAGTGTTCTTTCATGACGAGAGGCAGAAAGCAAATCGGTAATAACAGGATAAACTGGTTGTCAGGCTTTATGAGATTCTGACTACCACTAACAACTGTCATGTTCGTATGACAAACGGGACCGATGGCTTTACGAGCTATCCGAGGCACAGAGGTCTCGAAGCGTTAAGAATGACAGAACATGAACAGAGTCACCGCGGCTAGTTTTTACTTAGCCACGAGCCACTTATTACAAAGTAGGTACTTACCTGTGAGGCTATATTTTTTCGACTCGAATGTTGGATGCAGCTTCTATGCTTGCTCTGGATAGCGTGATGGAAATTCTGGGATCGGTATATTGGCTTCCAGAATCTCTCGGCTGCGGAATCTAACACGAAGTGAATCCCGTAATTTTTTTTGTCATATTGGAGTAGGTACACAAATACAGGTGACACTTAAAGTAGTACTGATAACTAGGTACCTACACAAAGAAATGTTCAATGATCTCCGTGTTAGGAAAATCCTGTGTTACAGGGGTCATACATCCATCCATTAGGTTTGTTATGTATTTATAACAAAATTAGTATGAGTACATATTAAACTAAAATTTGGTTTTTAGAATTGAAATTTTAAAACGATGAAAAGAAAAAGTTATACTTTACTGGGGTGAAATATCTTTAGGACCACTGAGAGATATTATGGTTAGTTTGTGCGTGCTTGTATGCTTACATTATGCTTTGGAATAAGCAACATTATATCCAATACCCATAAGGAGCTACTTCAAATTCCTTTGCAACTAAAATGTTTAGAAATCTGTTCAATTTATTGTCATTCTGAAATCGAGTTAAATTTCTATACAGAAAAAGATAACTTTGCGAGTGCTCATAAAATGATTCATAATAAAAATCAATCTCGTTCACAGATAGAGAACCTTCGCGCTCGCGGGGTAGAATTCCTCTCTATACCTTCGAAGTACTATAAGCTGATTCGCGAGCGTCTCCAGAAGAGCAAGGTCAGGGTGGCTGAAAGCATAGACACGCTGGAACGGCTCAACATACTGATCGATTACGACGATGACGGGTACCTGCTGCAAATCTTTACCAAGAACACACAAGATAGACCTACCTTGTTCTTAGAAGTTATACAGAGGAGGAATCATAATGTGAGTACTTTTATATTTTTTAGTTTATGACCTGTCTGTGAAACTGCTACTTTCTCACAAATTAACAGTCACCTTACTATCAAGGTGTGTTTAAGACTAGTGAATCCAGCCATTTTAGCTCTTCAGATATTTTGTAGTTGCTCCGGATCTGGATGTAAACGAATTCACGATACAGGAAAGCATTAAGCATTAGTCAACCCATACCTAAGTATATTGTCCTACTGCTGGGCACGGATCACCTCTCAGTATGAGAGGGATAAGGCTATAGTCCACCAGGCCTAATGCGGGTTGGATGACTTCACACGCCATCAAGAAAATCTCTCAGGTGTGCAGGTTTCCTCACGATGTTTTCCTTCATCGTTTAAGCGAGTGATAATTAATTATTATTACGCACATGATTTCGAAAGGCCTTTGATTTGAAATCGAGACCTTGACTTGGCAGTCATGTATCACTAGATAGGTACATAAAGGCGTTTCTTAAAATTCAAGGAATTTATTGTGTATTTTTTTACAGGGTTTCGGAGCTGGAAACTTCAAGACACTTTTTGAATCCATAGAATTGGAACAAGATAAACGTGGCAACTTATAAATAAAATTAACGACTTTTAGTTTTTGTTGAATACTTGTTATTAACGTTATTTTAAGTATTATTGTGGGATAATTAAATTTATTGTAATATTAACAGACAAGTCTAGGTAAAACCAGGGCCGGATCTACCATATGGCTTTTTGGGCTTCAGCCCAGGGTAAAACCATTCTGAAATTAGAGCGCAGAGTTAACTTGCATATTTCTTCCGTTTCGTCCACATTCTTACATCTTGTCATACATACACGGCTGTTGCCGTACTACGCACCTGACCTTTTTGAAGAACCCCACCAATATCGATGTGTCTTTCTAGGACGTCCCCTCCTGGCGGTTCCACTGACATTCGCCGTATAAATCCCTTTTCTTATTCGCTTTTCATCCATTCTCTCGACATTTTCAAAACATCTGGTTTTCAATCTCGCCTAAATTACTCCAAAACCAAACCTGGATTTTAGTTCAATACATCTTTTAATATTACTTATATACCTACCGATTATAAAATGTTATTTCAGTTTGTAAATAAAACAAATCATAAAAAGAGTATCATTTTATTGAAATACCATTGATTAACATGATACAATCCCGTCATTAAACGTCATTAGATCTGTATACGAGTGCCAGCGTATTTACAAAAACCACAAGTATTTGTGAAAAAAAAAAATGCACATAAATCCAAAATGTCGCGTATTTACTTACGCGGAATAAATATTAATTATTCACAAATTTGTATACAGCACCAAAATATTAAATAGCCGTTACAGGCCGGTTTGATAAACGAAAATAACTTAGTGATATAATTATTATTATAAATAAATACCTGTACCACTGACGTCACTATAGGCTGATTACTGAAACACTAATCAGTTTAATTTTTTTTTTTTATATTATAATCATCATTGAAAATACGTTCAAAAATGTGTTTCAGGATTCGCCCGTTTGTCTTCGGTGTTGGAGTTAAGGGGAAGTCGCTTAATTCAAATTTTAATTTATTCGCAAATTGACAGGTCGTATATAACATAGGTTTATGATAATTGTGATGACAATATACCATATTCGATATCGTCACCATAGCCCAAATTATGTATGAATTCCGTCTTGTCCATAAATACACAACAGGCACAAGGCCAGGTCTTGTAAAAAAGAATGGTATATTTATTTACTTTTTTTAACTCTCCCAATCTGTATGTTACCGACAAAATAATCAATTTTGAACTTATGATGACGATTTATATGTTATTTTGCGTAAAATTGTAAATATGGTATAGTAAAACAAACCCAATTAAAATTTGAATTTCGCGGGCTACCCGTAAATCCACATAGTTAGTTGATGTGTGGAGATGAAACTGTAGTATTGATGACGACTTAGATTGAGGAAGAAATTTCATATGAATAGTTATGGTGAACGACAATGATAGTAGACCACTTTTCAACATTATGCGCCTAACAATAAGATTGAAGATGGTTTGAATGCACTTGATAAAATGACAACAGCGGAATGTTTTTATAGAAAGGAGTGAAACATCAACACCGAGGGACTTATTTCAGTAAAGAAGTAACTACAAATTAATTTAAAATAGCAAACAACTAATAATAATATATTTCTGAAATACATTAAGGATCATTTTCGTATATCAATCCGTCATAATCAGTCCGAAACACAAAACCCGACGGACATAACAAACATCAATAAAATGTATGCAAAAGTAACACATAATTGCACAGTATACGGCGCATTTCTCCCTCTACTCCCAACGAAGATGCCCGAAGATTGCCGAACCAAAACGATTCATCAGGTGTTCCCGTTCGGTACTTGCACCGTTTAGAAAATCCTACATAGGTATTAAAAAGGCAAGATATCCTGGTACTGGTATTCGGCAATCTTCGCACAAAAGTGCGCACGAGTCATCATAATTTGTCTAAAATCACTTACGTCACAGACTTATCAATGTCCTATTACATTATTCATTCGTTCTCATTTCCTTTACATCGAGAGAGCGAATTATGAATATAGTTAGTTGAATGATTTTGGTAACTTGCAAAATTATAAAAAATTTGAGCTTCGGTCAAGAATATAAGCTGAATTATTACTACTTTTATAATTATTAACGTTTTGCGTTACCAAAATCAGTCGGCTAATACGTCATTTCAATTATTATGTTCCACATCAGATCTCTTTATCGAATATTTTGTATTACGATAGATTTAGCTTGTATTAAGGCTAGATATGACTCGGGTGGCTTTTTTCTTTCTATCAGCAAAGTAATTAGATACTTTTTTGCTCTAAGCAAACAGTTTGCAATCCACTCTATGTATGAGGTAGCGCTCAGTAACATTTTGAATAGTGTTTACATAAGTTGTTTGCAAATTATTTCCGTAGTTAGGAAATGCTTTACCCAACTCGTGTCTTATTATCATCAAAACTTAGCGCGCGGACTTGTGTGGTACATCCTAGAGTTAGCCGCTGACTCGAGCCATATCTCCGCTCAGTACATTGATGTTATCAATTTATTCAGCACTAACCAAATGCGATAAATCGCTTGGCATAACACAAATATTACAACACTGAGTGACAATACCCATAAGGAAATACTCGGAATTTAACCTAATATAACCTAACTGTCTACAGTCTCTGATATCTTGGGCGTCGTGTGGGTACATCTGTATGATTTAAGTATTTTGCTGTAGTAAGGATGGAATAAATATTTTTGTAACATTATAAATGAATTGATGTCATTCTTTGTACCAGTCCAAATTTCATAATATAACATAATATGACCCAAGGCCTCTAGAATAGCAGTTTTACGAGAGGTAGGGCAAAGTGGGAGTAATTCCACTCAAATTGGAGCTGCCCGACTGGGGAAGTACCTCCGCCTTAAGGAAATTGAAGTAAAATAACACTGCTTTGAGCTGTTGTGTTTTTTAAGGTGAGCAAGGTTGCCAGTGCTCCACGAGGAAACGTTGTGTTGGCAGTGGGGGGACTTTGACCCTTATACTGCCAACCCAAATATTCCTCTTTCAATACAGTCGGCAACGCGCTAGTGATACTCCTGGTGTTGCAAGCGTCTATAGGCTACGGTAACCGCTTAACATCAGGTGGACCGTATGCTTGTTAGCCACGTTAGTAGAATAAAAAGTCGCGTTAAAACCACTGTTAAATATATAAACTTAGACACAAAAGCTCTTAACCGGGAAGAATGGGAGAAGAAAAGGAAGGCCTTTGCCCAGCAGTGAGACTAACACGAAAAAATAAATGCAAAGAATAATTACTATAGTACAATAAGACTGGATTTTTTATTCCAGGTGTAGTCGGCGTATATCTATCCATGTGTAATAGATGTAAGCATCACTGAATATCTAAAATAATAATATAAGCCCTTATATATTTCGACATATTATACATTATTATATACTACGTATATATATATACGTGTTCGTATATCGTATGTGCGTATCGCAGACAGAAATATACCTGATCCGTTTATGTTTAACGTATACGTTCGTATTGTTACGTAAAAAAAAACGTGCGAATTTCAACCTTAAAAAAATAATGAAGATAGATTGGATATTTCGTGCTCACTGATAACTCAATATATTCATTACCTAATGGTAAATAGAGTCGAGAATGGTATAAAACGGAAACTCATCGATGTTACTATACTTGCGGTATGCTATGACGGCCGTTACGTTAATGAACGAAAAAACAAAAAAACAATATATAATATACATATTGTATAATTATATTTTTTGTAGTAGTCTCGTTAGATCACTATTGACAATAAAGAACAGCAATTTGCTCCTTCAAATGTAATTATTAATTAATACGAAACTTCATTAGTGGACAAACGTCAAAGCGTAGTATAAAATATATGAAGACTTGTGTTCCATTTTCAATTCGTTACTTGAACATTTTTTTTTATGATTAGTGTATTCTCGTCATCTGCTTATCCTGCTCAGAACTATATGCGTCATAATCAAAATTATAAATATTTTTTGATGGTTTTCTCACATTTTCATACCCATCCATACAAAAGTACCCACACTAACCCTTCTCCCACCGCCTTACGCGTTATCCTCCCGGTCGGGCTCGACGTCGGCCGGCTCGACGATCTCAAAGTCTCGGTCCGTAGAGGATCGCTGGCTGTTCTCTGATTCGGATTCCGACTGCTTGTCGGCTGGCGGCGTCGCTGTGTCTTGCTCAGACCTGCAATAGATAGAACTTATTATTGACATTATCTAAGATGAATTTGAGGAGAAAAAAAGCGCCTTGTTTATAAGGTTTGACCGCCACGTCAGTAAAGAAAATCCGTGTTCTCTACGCCAAGCGACAAATTCTAGTATATAATAATAGGTAAAAAAAACAAAAAAAAATTATATATGATATATCGAACTAAAAAAAGTGGTATTTTTGACGTGCCATGCCGTCGTTGGCGTCGTGAGCAAGTTTTCATTTGACGTCTATACACGTCCGTGGCAGTCAGAAGGTTAATTGTAGGTAAATAAAATTTTCAGTTGTACAGAGGCCAGGACATCAAGCTACCCCAATCTGACAAATTTCTTTGATAGATTTTCAACTTTAATACATAATAATAAGGTTCTTGTTCAATTGGGAATGACAGTTTTGGATAGTTTGACCTCTTGGCGTCTGTACCAAAAACTGAGGGGGGGGGGGGACTATGACGAGATCAACCATGGAAAGTAATACCGCTTTAGTTCTGCACGAGATCCTTTGCTATATGGAGTCTTTTATAGATTTATTTGACAAGATTAGAGATGGGCAATCGACCCGGTTTAAACCCGATTAGTGGATTTAAACCGAATAAAAACCCATTTATACCCTCCCGTCGGGTTTTTATTTGGGTCTTTACTGTTTTGGGGAAATTTATCAGTTTAATCATATCGAACCTAAATATTTTTAAATATACTATTAGTATTTTGATATAATTCTCGTTTTTACGTCGTCTTTGTGATAAATATTCTGCAAATTAAACGAAAGAAGCCGCAGGTAGACGACCATTTAAACAAAGAAATATGGCCGCTCTTTGTCGCTCGTTTACGCTCTCTTTCTTTCTATCAAGCGATACGACCCGCACCGCCCGCGCACCACACGTCCACACCAGTCTGTAGACTTCAGTCTACCCGTGACCATGGACGCTGTAAAGGGTCCGAAACGTCGGGATTAATAATATCAAGATAACGCGATAAAATCCGTAAAAGTAGTTTTATTTCAATGTACAATATTCGCGTAAATGTCAGAAATCAATAAGGTAGTATTAGTAATAGTACTGACTTGCCGACACCTACAGCAAGTACGAATATGAGTTCTTTACACGATGATACTAACAACTGAGAGTATCTTACTGTAGTTTTCTAAGGCCATTTTTGTAACAACTACTGCGTTATCTAAGGTAGAACACCCTCTTTGGATAAACTTTTTTGAAAAATTGCAGTTTAAGATGCCGTCACGAAAAGCACTCGCTACAAAATATTTAGATCAAATTTATAAGGAGATGCGGACGGAATTGAGGGAAGAAATACTATCTGCAAATTACCTTCATCTTCAGTGCGACGGTTGGAGTAATTTACGTACTGAAGGTATAATCAATTTCGTTATATCGAAGCCACAACTAGTATTCATAAAAAATTTGAATATAGAAACTAACTGCCATACCAGCCAACATATCGCAAATGAGATCGAAAATGTGATGAAAACCTACGGTGTTTAATATGTAGGTGTGAAGGTGTGAAGTTTATAGTCCTCATAGGGGATAATGCAAAAAATATGCAGTAAGCTTTCGATATTAAATGATAAAGCTGCTTTGTAAAGCTTGGCAGTAGTCGATGGATTCAAGAGCAAGTATGTGTATAAAACCTATAGGTTTTACCATATGACAGCATACATGCTTGACCCAAGAGAGCAAGGTTTGGAGCTCAACCAAGAGCACGAACTTCTAGATATGGAATATTTACTGAAGTTCAAAGGCTGAATTTAGATGTGTCACCTGATCTTGCTAATTACACAGCTAAAGAATGCTTCTTGGGTAAACAATTTTTTGGGAAGTCTCTGGGATATATTGAGCCGGTTGTGTGGTGAAAAGGTATAATATGTAGTTCTTACAGCACCATGTACGTCTGCCGCAACGGAACGTACATTTAGTGCCCAAGGAAATGTTCACAATATAAAAAGAAATCGCTTGACTGCGGAAAGAGCCGCCAAAATAACTTTTGTATCGTACAACTGCAACATTTTACACAGAAAAGTAATAAATGATGATCAGGGGGTCTATGATGAGCACGAAGTCCGTAGTTTCGACCTTCGTTACGGGCGTTTCCTACTCCGTATCACCTACGGATGGATGATTCGTTCGGGGCCTGACCTAAGAATGAATGACAACACAATTTGACAGTTATCCCTACTCCCGGTGTGTTTTTACCCGTTAGAAAAATTGAATTTGACACTTGTTTTATCCGACTCCGAAGTTTCGGAGAACTTTCGAACGGCTCGTAACTTCGTTGACGGAGATAGGGAGTAGACCCTCAGATTAGTGAAGAAAGTGCAACACCAAATGGGAGTTCACCGTGAATAGAAGCAAATGCAACCGAGGACGAAGTATTCGCACCTTATCAAGCAGAAGCAACGACATCGAATGAGTTAGAATTCGTGAATTGTGAACAGATATTCTGAAGAGTATCAGTTCCCCTTCGTAGGACAAATATCCGAGATCGGCTGTAGAGTAGACTGTGGCTACCATGGCTATTACAGCATTGCTGTTACAAAGGAAAAACTTGATGTGTTGTTAATTGTATCATTTATGTATTTATTATGCTCCAAAAAACATCACACAAATAAATCAGTGTTGTCCCTGATTCAAAATTTTGTTAAGTAATTTAAACCCGCTGTTTGGGTTATTACTTGGGTTTAAACCCATTTGAACCCAGAACACCCGGTTTAAACCCGGTTTCCACCCAATGGGTTTAAACCCACTGCCCATCTCTAGACAAGATCAACTATGCGAAGTAATACCGCTTTAGTTCTGCAAAAAATATATCTCTAAACTCTTTCTATCGAGAATACTACGCTTACGATAAAGGTCCTGGATTCGATTTTCAGACTAAGCAAATCGACCCCATTTATTTTTTATACAACGTGTTACAAAATACCCCGTAAAAAGTATAATTAATTATCAAAGCCAAAAATTTTGTCAGCTGTCATGTCATGGAACCAGATTATTTAACAGAAAGGCCTACGTACCTATTTTACCTAATAATATTGTCTACTTTAATAGTTTTTCTATTTTTCATTCATAAATGTTGTTGTTTCCTTTTTTTTGGGGTATGTTATACAGCGCTACTACGGTTCTTAAATAATGTGAATGGATTCGTTATAAGGCCCATTTAACCTCCTCTCGGCTTTAGGGTTAATTTTGTAACATCCTGTATAGGGCCTAAACATCTCAAACTGTGGGTGTACATTAATACACCCCTGCCTTATCCTATCGGCAATACTGATGTAAATGTAATGTTATGTTTCAAGATATTTTTGGCATGTACTCTATACCCAAATAGTCTACTTACTTAGTTTCCACGGCCGCGTCATCGGCCATCTCAACGGGTTCTGCACTAGGCTCGGCCTCTGGCTTCTCTTGCAACAGCGGCGCCTTCTCCCCCTCGTCGTCGGAGAGTTTGTCTTTCTTGCGTTTTTTCTTGTTTTTCGATGATTTGTCGCCGTCTGAACCGGGACGGTATTCGTACTGCAATTTTAGGAATAGAGTTTAGAAACAATTACGTCACAATATTGCTAAGCATTTATTTATTTCAAGATTTCTTGACAATACGCCTATAAACTCTTTGGTTGAAGTTTTGTAGGAAATTTTGAGTCTGGATGTCACATTTTTTTTAAAGAATCGATTATGTAGGTATTTCATCCTCTTAATATTAAATTTATTATTTTAAATTTCAACAGGTGCTGCCTCTCGTAGATAACATTCAAATTAGATATTTATCAGCCAAGAAAGTGGCTTATTGTTCCTGGAACAGCCATGCCACATATAAGCCATCTAACAGAAACATAAAAAACCTATTCATTATTTATTTAAACTTTTATGTACAAAAATGATACACAAAGCTGACTTAATGCCATATAAAATTCTCTAGCAACCACCTTTTGGGTCCAATAGACAATAGAGACGATTTTTTTATCAATTTACTATTTATTAAAACAATAATGCACACATACGTACGAATCATCTTCTTCGGAGCCTTTTCCTTACTATGTTGGGGTCGGCTTCCAGTCTAACCAGATGCGGCTGAATATCAGTATTTTACACAAAGCGACTGCCATCAGACCTCCACAACCCATTTTCTGGGCAATACCGATATCTTGAGTACTACTGACTACTACCTACTAAAGATTGTCATAGGTTTTCGCATGACAACCGGGACCGACGGCTTTACGTGCTCTCCGAGGCACGGAGGGTCTCGATATGTTAAGAATGGTCACCCATCCACATACTGACCGCGGCTGGCGCAGCTTAACCTTTCAGATCGGTTGATCAGCGTAGTTACAACTTAGATACGAGCCCCTCATACATACATACGAGTATATGAACATTTTGTGTTTTAATTCCACGATGAGACATTCTCCTAGACAATAATCAGTGATGGCTTACTTTATAGAGTGGCCAGAACGAGGCGAAGAAGCCGACGTCCTCGGTGAGGTTGGGCAGCAGCCACAGGTGGTGCCGCGACAACGTCAGCATCCACAACAGGCAGAACACCACCACCCGCAACACTGTCAGACCTATGATCGTCACCAGGAACCCAGCCGCCGCAATACTTAGGTAGTACACGCCTTTTCTGTAATGAGAGCGGATACTGAATTTCTGTTTCATATAAATATCAATCATAGTACAAAAAAAAATTTGAACTGCATAGGCAAACCAATATACAAATATCCTTGGGGATGATTATATTATTATTAAAAAAACCGGCCAAGTGCGAGTCGGATTCGCGCACGAAAGTTTTCGTAACAATATTTACGTTTGTTGTATGGGAGCCTCCTTCAATATTTATTTTATTCTGTATTTAGTATCTGTTGTTATAATTATGGGCAACAGAAATAAATCATTTGTGAAAATTTAAACTGCCTAGCTATCACGGTTCTCATGAACCTTGATAGCTAGGCTGGCTTAAACCGTGACAGTTTAAATTTTCTGTCTGTCATGATACATCCTGGTGACATACAGACAGACGGACGGACAGCGGAGTCTTAGTAATAAGATCCCGGTTTTACCCTTTGGGTACGGGACCCTAAACATGATGTTACCTGACAGTAGCGGGCCACAGCGGGAACATGCAGACGGTGATAGTACCGACCACGACCAGGATACCACACAGCCAGTAGTACCACGGCTTCGGGTCGTAGATCCACACGTAAGCGTCCAGGGTGTCTAAAAACACTTGGTCCAAGTGCATTTCCAAACGAATCTTGCGTTTCTTCTTCTCTTTCTCTTTAACGTCTTTTGTGTCCTGGAATATTGAAGAATGGGCGTAAAATATGTTGAATTTGCTTAAGTACGGTCGGGGTCCAGTAGCAGTTTCACAAATCTATCGCATCAAAACAAGTCGCACTTACGACCTTTTTCTATAACAAACACTTTGCGCATAATATATACGATCTCGTATATCGCACTCTTTCATCATTATCTAGATAGAAAGAGTGCGGTATAATGATCATTTGCCATAATGACAAACCACACACTCACCTTCTCGTAGTTATACTTTTTGACCGGTAAATGTTTCCATTGAAATCACTCACACATGCGTGTATACGCACCGTACCGTGCAAGCGAATATGATCGTTGACGTGCTACTGGACTTATGGCCCCAGACAAGTACAAGAAACATCTTCAGATGTGTCGGTTCCGTGTAATAGGGGGTGATCCTATTGCCACTAACCGGTAACAAATCCAAAGACCGCGCTACTACTGAGAATTTCCTGAATAGAAAAACTGCCTACTTTGCCTTAAGGAAAATCCGGCTTAGGCCAACTATATTAGCTTACCTTTCCTTCACAGGCACTGGCCTGGCTCTTCTCTCCATCTTTTTCATCTCCACTTTTACTTGATTTCTCCAACTCCTTTTTCTTAGATTTTCCTTTCAACTCTTGCTCCGATACTGGAACCTGAAATTGAATTAGCATATAAAATTAAATATAACAATTTTATAATTATTAACGAATTTATTTTAACATCGTCGTTCGATTCTAAACCTTATGAACACCAGTATAGAGTATCAAAAAACGTTGGCCACAGAATTTTTCCTGTATTGTGTCGTGGGCGGTTTTGCAAACACAAAATCTCACAGATACGAACACACAGACCAGCTTCAAAGCTTGCTTCAAAGTCACAGAGATTTAAGAGTTATAGACCGGGCATTGGAGCATTTTCGATTGATTTTATTTCTTTCGTATGACACTACACCGAGCGACTTGTATGGGCAACAAGTAGTGTACAATAATGTCATTATTCATGTTTGTTTTATTCCAATTAGACTATAACTACATGTACTTTTGAATCGTCAAAACCTAGTTGCACGATCAGAGGAGTTTAAGACTAGTCTAGTTTAAGACTTGACTATTTTTTTCCGTGAGAATCAAAAGAAGATTGTAAAATCTTAACACGTGTAATTTCCCTTCCACTTTTTCCCTTTCACTTTCTTTGACGTCCTAAATTTAATAAGCTAAGTTTTAAACACCTAGAATCCCGAACAACTACTTGTAGGTCATACGAACAGTCAGACCCGGAACATCTAACTGTAGGTCGTATTTACACCCTAACTCGGAACAACTCCCCGTAGGTCATACAAACATCCAAACTTCAACCACCTGGAGATCATATAAACACCCGGAACCACTACCTGTAGGTCATAAAAACACCCAGACTTGGAACAACTCTCCGTAGGTCATACAAACATCCAAACTTGGAACAACTATAATGTCCTGGCAAAATCTAGTGATATCGATATTACTTGCTCTTTAACCAAGTTTAACAAAAGGGTCTACGAGGACATTAACTAAAAAAAAATATTAATAAATTTAATTTTTTTAGTCTTTCTAGTTAACTACTTAATACATTACTTTTAATTTTATTTTTTATTTGCTAGTAACATATTAATAGTTTTAATTTGCTTTGTATAATTTTTGCATGCTGTGGTCTCTCATAATTGAAGGAGTACACTGGCCTTATAATGTATGTGACTTACTACTAATATCTTTTTGTTTATATCCTTTGTCAGAGATCCTTAATGAAAATAAATAAATAAACCACGTGGAGATCATATACCCAGACCCGGAACCACTACCTGTAGGTCATAAAAAACACCCAGAGCCGGAACAACTCCCCGTAGGTCATAGAAACACCCAGACTTGGAACAACCACCTGGAGATGATATAAACACCCATACCCAGAACCACTACCTGTAGGTCGTAAAAAACTAAAAAACCCAGAGTGGAACAACTCTCCGTAGGTCATACAAACACCCAGACTTGGAACAACTGCCTGTATGTCATAGCCATATTTGTTTTGTGCGGGCATCGAACCATGTTTCGCTGAAATCGATCGCTCAACTACTACAACAAACGTGCCGTAAATGATCAATCGAACAATCGAACGAATGAATTGCAACGCACACCTATAGATAACTTTTATCAGTTTCGTAACAGTTATCAATTGAACTACTCAAATTAATGCTTTAACACGTGTTTGTATCATATAGGTTATCAGTACAACGTCAGACGAACCCACTACGGAGGTCAGTCCTTAAACTTTGAATTCATTTTACGTAGTAAGAAAATTTCACGTAATAAGGGGTTTTTATTTCTTAAGCTGTTTTTTTAGGTCGGTCATAGTGCGGGAGAACTTAATAACTTAACCGGACTTTGGCTTAGACTGTATTTTTTTTATTGTGTTAAGATGACGTAAAGGTCGCTGGATGGAGACGGCATATAACCGGTCTTTGTGGTAATCTATGGGGGAGGCCTTTGTTCAGTAGTGGCTTAATGATGAAGATGACAAACAAGAATACGGGTCGCCTGATGGAAAGCTACCACAGCCTATAGACGCCAATAACACCAGTAGTATTACTAGCATGTTGTCGTTGTTTATATAAACCTAGATCGATAAGGTAGGTCGCTACATATCTCTAGTTTACAATATTTCTTTTTTTACCTATTATAAATAATTATGTACTTTAGTTTTAGTTATTATTAAGACCCCAATCATAAATATACCTCACTGTTAAATTGTAATGTTGAGACTAATACACACTCAATTATTCAATACACACACAATACTTAAATCTATAGTGCAATTATTTATACATATATATGTTACGGTAAATCTGATTAATTGAAAATTATTAATATTTTTACAAAATTATTAATAATAACCACATGTTTTGGTAAATGTGAATAAACGATCGAAATTTATTACTTTTAGTTTTTTAATATATTAAAAAAAACCTAACAACCGAACCTGGCCTAAGTACGACTTTTAATTTTATTTAGTTTTTATAATTCCTTGCATATTGGAGCTCAACTAATATAATTGACCACAACGCGTTGTGAGCTGTTTTTGGTCCTTGAGCGTTACTTATGTACATTTATCACTTTAACCTCGACTTTCGGTAATTATTAATAATAATAGATAATTATTAATAATCTTCAATTATTCACTCTTACCGTAACATATATATATACATATATATTATCTTGAGACTGCAGTTGTTTAAGTCACAGATCATGCCCAATTGCCCAGTAATTTTTCCCTTCAAACCGGAACATAAGCTGGCTTAGCTGCATGCTATTTGGAAATGGCAATGTGGTGGTACCAACCTGATGAACACAGCAGCATAAGCAGAGCCTAACCCCCCCCCTCAGATCCGGTGCTGTGAGATGTGTATAATATGTGGTACATTGTGCATGAGACATTTGTAAAAAAGTGGGGCAACTTTAAAAATATCCGCTTTGGTATTTAAAAACCTTCAAGAATAATTATGACGACGATGTTATCGTCGTGGGTTCGATTCCCATAGGACACAAATATTTATATTAATGAACATAAGTGTCTGCGTCCGTCTGGGTGTTTATAGGTATGTATTTACAATTAATAAAAAGTATATAAGTAGTCTAGTATCCATTGTCTAGTACCAACAGTACAAGCTCTGGTTAGTTTCGAACTAGATTTTGCTGTGTAAAATATCGTAAAATATTTATTTAATTATTATGGTAATGTATAGACAAACCTTTTTAGCTCTGTGAAACAGTTTGTGTAATAACATTTTGTGTAAGTAGTCTGTCACTTCGTGCCTGGTCGTGAATATTGGATTCTTGCCCGTCGCCCATTTTGATGTCAGTAGGGCATCTACTGCTTTTGTGCCTGAAAATAGATTTATAAAGAATTTAATCAAAGTAGGAGGCCCTGAGATGAGAACGGATAGCGGTGAAATGGGGGTAAAATCGCACGTCACTGGTATAAATACTAGATATTCAAGATTCACAGTCACAATGACAATAATACAATTTTCATCGTTAAAGGGGTTAAAGTCGCACTTCGTCTTATAATTTATAGTAGGGTTGAGGCGTATTTATCGTATCAGGTATAAATACTAGATATTCAAGTTACACAGTCTGTCACTATGACAATATATTTTCATCGTTAAAGGGGTTAAAGTCGCACTTCGTTCGTTCATTATATAGTAGGGTTGAGGCGTATTTATCGTATCAGGTATAAATACTAGATATTCAAGTTACACAGTCTGTCACTGTGACAATATATTTTCATCGTTAAAGGGTTTAAAGTCGCACTTCGCATTATCCATATAGTAGGGTTGAGGCGTATTTATCGTATCAGGTATAAATACTAAATATTCCAGCTTCACAGTCTGTCACTGACAATATATTTTCATCGTTGTCTTAATTATGACAGTAACAATAATTTGTATCTACATAGTGACAAACACCAATCTTTAATACTTTTTAAAATATAGATAATTCCTAAACTTTTCAGTTTTATTTTCTAATAGATTTAAGATTAACGCGGTTCGAAGTTACATAGTACTAGTAAAATATCGTCAAATTATAATTTAATACGGGGAGTATAAATATAAATATCAGAAGAGATGGATTGGCAAAGTATTTTCGATAATCTCTCTCTCTGATCTCCGATATTTTACAAAATACTAGGTATTTGTCACAGTTATTTAAAAATACCAGTCACTGTGCTACATGGTATCTCCATTAGCCTAGTATGGCGTGTGAAGTCTGCTACTTCGCACTGGGTTAGCGTGGTGGACAAATAGTGAAATAGCTTAATACCTCTTATTCTTTGAAGCGACCCGTGCCCAACAGTAGGACAGCATATGGGTTGATAGTGATGATGATAAATAGCGAAATGGGCGGACGATATTTTCACCATCGCAGGGAAGACATGGATGAGACTAGCACAAGAGCGTGGAAATTGAGAACTACAAAAAAGAGACCAATACCCAACAGTGGGTGACGTTGGGTTAAGGATGATGATGATACGTATAAACCTCCCAGAAGAAATTCTGTAAATGACAGTGAAAACCTTATCAAAATCCGTTGCGTAGTTTCGAAGAATTAAGCGGAGAAACAAGACAGACGCGGAGGGCGACTTTGTTTTATACTATTTAGATTGAAACCATTTCAATTGAATCGATGGTGTGCAATTGATCTATCGAGAAAGAAGTATTGTGATAAACAAAGTTCATTGACCCTGCTACTTAGAACCTGTTGCTATGATAAAAAGAACCGTAGTGACCTACATTACTTAAAAAATAAATTTACACGTGAACGTGAATTATTGACAAAACCGTCTCTTTGAATAATTCTCAATGTTGAAATTGATTTCATAGGAAGTATTCTGATACATTTGAGCCAATTAAAAAAAAAAATTAAGAAAGTAACCTCGGGGCACAGCTAAGAGATTCAGCTATCGAAATTCCTATGAGATCTTTTCCTAAGTATGTTGTTCCAGTCTGAGATGCGGCTGAATATCAGTATTTTATACGAAGACTCCGCAACCTAATTACTGGGTAGTTCTGGGCAAACATTATTTAAAATTCGTACTGTCAACATAAAGAAGAAGATCAAAAAGTATTAAGAATACAAATTAAACGCAATAAATATGAGTTATGTTATGAGTGAAGTAAGTCTCCTTCAATAAGACGCGCTTAAAAATATCTCGACAGAAATACCCAAATTAATTGTGCGGATATAAGACTAATTAATTAGGTATATCGACGGCTGGCGCCCTAATGAACGGATGGTGAAGGAGTCATGGTCGTAGAGGACTTGACCGTGAAGGCAGCGAAGGTCGGTTTAAAGGTCAGATTTAGAATGCCAAATTGAGCGGATTATTACAAGTTGCAACTGATGAGCGGAAGACTCGATACATTTATTGCTCATATAATAGTGTCCATCTCATTCTGTAGGTACATTAAACACAGAATAATTATTTAATAAAAACATAGCCCTCATTTGCGTCGCGCAGTCGGGTAATAAAGTATCTTACTACATTATTTAATCTGTGTTAGGTATTAGAATAGGTAGGTATTTATTATAACAGAGCGGCCACTTTCCAGTAACTGTATAACATTAATGTTGTAGTGGGATTTAAAAAAATACTATTTTGTCTATACAAACATACTAAAAAAAATGGCACCAGTATTTAGAGCGTTAAATAAACACTAAAAAGTTAAGTCAATAAAAAAGATTTCTTTCACAGATACTGTTTTTAATGTAGATTAAAAATAAACATTCAAAAATAGAAATCGGTTAAAATTCTTTCCATTTTTAAAAGATATTTGTTTTATTAACGGAAGTTGTCCGGTCCGCCGTGAGGGACTACACTCGGCGCAACATAAAGGAAATGCATCACGTAGTTTGGCAAGGCGCCATAGAAATGTTAAAATTTTATAAATATTTTTATTTAAATATAGTCTTATTTGTGTTAGGCGCGTTTTGAACTCTCATAAGACGCGCTCTAGCTTGGTGAAACTTTGTTGAATATCGTCCGATGTCTTTTTAGCTCATTCATTAGCGCCTGATTACCATTGAAGTAAGCTAAGTATACCTACTAGTTCACGTCACGATATAATATTGAATAAATTATATCTTACTCTCGTTATGATTTGACGGCAGTAAATTTATGTTTGTGAGACCTATTTTAATTCGATGAAACTTCTGTATATTATTGTTATGTACGGAATTTCGAATTCATTGGACCTGATTCGATCCAAATATAGAAATGTTTCGCTCCCGACACAGGTCTGGGTTTTATCAAAGAGGTTTCACCTCAGATTATGGGTTGAATTAATTTTGGCTTTAGGAAAATATAGCTATTGTATTTATGATGCTCAAACAACCATTTTATTCCCAAAAAAATTTTCTTATATTTTAGTCAGTACAAAACTGTGCTCTTTTAAGGCTCAGCAAAGATATGCCCTAAACCTTAAAGTAGATATAGATTAATACCAATGAAAAGAAATAGAGGACACATATATTACATTGAATATAATTTGCCTAGAAATTATATAATTATTTACAGTACCGAATGCGCAGCCAGCATGTAGGAAAAAGACGAGAGCGGGGAAGGCTTTCATTATTAAGAACATGTTTAAACTCATTTTTTTTTCAGCACCGTTTCCATAATAACAGTCCGTGATCATATTTTTTTTTAATATTGCCATTAAATAGTTGACCACCAAAAATGTAACAGTAAGTATTAACAGTATTATAATATAAAGGGCGTAGTCGACGGATTCCATTTAAAGAAAGAATGAGATTGAATTTTATTCATTCGCTTCTCTCATTTCAACGAAGGTCGAAGGGAGGTCGGAAGCCCTACAATTAAAACTTTCGTCACCAACACGTGTTTACAATGCTAAAGTTGCCAACTTTCTTACAGTGGTTTAAATATCTACTTACAGTATCTTGAAACCGAAATGAAATGAAACATTTATTGATCGTGCAAGTTTTACAAGAATAATTTTATATTGTAGATATCATATTAATAATAACATTGTAACATATTGGAAGTCCAAATTAATGTAACGTAAAAGAAAAATTAAACAATTAATGTTCTGTAACCGGCAACCTTCCAATGTCACAATTAAAATAATATTTCATAGATATAATAACAATTATTAAAAATATATTAGTAATTACAATTCTTAAACGATTGAGGAAAACATCGTGAGGAAACCTGCATGCCTGGAGATTCTGAGACGCTTCTCGACGACGTGTGAAGTCTGCCAACCCGTATCAGACCAGCGTGGTGGACTATATAGCCTCCCTCTCATTCTGAGAGAACACCCGTGCCCAGCAGTGGAAAAATATATGGGTTGGTAATGTTTAAACATCATGAGAAACAAAATAAATAAAAAGTATAAATAATAATATTTAGCGGACTTGATAGAAAAGAGAGTGACTGATGATGGCTGACAGAGATGAATGGGAGAAAAGGACATACTGCGCCGACCACAAATAAATTGGGACAAGGGCAGGAGGATGATGATGAAAAAATAATATTTAGTTTATGTCGATGATATCGATCGTGTCTAACGGAAGACAAATTGTATCATATCAACGAAAGAACTTACCAGTGAAATATTCCACGTGGTGGTTTAAGAACTTGGTCTTCTTTGTGGGGACATTTGCTTTGAGCCATTTGGCGACGGAGTACTCTTCACTGGTCGCCTTCTCCGACTCGGGTACTTCTCCGAACTCCTGCAAATTTTGGGAACGTGTTTATTATTGCTTGCGTTAGTTACATATTATGGGAACGTACATACAGTAACCAGGTCCGATCTTAAGCGCAGATCTGCGCAGAAGATAATTCTTGGGTCTGTATGGCGGGAGGGGCGACGGGGCGGAAATTTCGTTGACCTATGTGATTGGACACTCACGCAACGCGTTATGACCGCTAGTCGTGATTGGTCTAGATCCGTGCTGGTCACTATATCAACCATTATTTACATTAGTTTAATAGTGAGATTGCCTAACTCATCGCTTCTTAAATAGTGATGATAGTGAATTAATGTCATAATATACTATCACGCCTATATTCCTCAAAGGGTTAGTCAGAGGTGTACTAACATAGTTCGGTGGTATGTCCTATAAGGGGGCGAGCTTGACTGAGCTTCTGCTACTGAGAATTTTAGGAAAAAAATCCGACTTCAAGCATTGTGTATAAAAAAATCGGTCGAGTTGAACTAATATATCGCTTAATAACGGATCCACGTGTAACGTTGTAAGTATACCAAAACCTTCTCCAGAACATAAAAAATAATTTACTGAAAACCGCATTAATATCCGTTCAGCCAAATGTGATAATTATGATCGCGGACAAACATACATGTACATAAGTACATACTTTTTTTCGAAGTCAGATTAAAAATAGCAAACCGCTGCCACTGACTTTATGGCTGTGATGAATGTGATGGTCAATTAAACACCAGGTGTAAGCGGAAAAAAGCTTATAATTTTCTCTGCCCACCCTATCTAAAAACTCTGTGCACGCCACTGAAATGTTCAGTGGCTTGCTCGATCTGGGAATCCATCCTAGGACGGACTTCTGGTATAGCAGTCGCGCTCCCCACCACAACACACCAACTAGTTCAACCATGAATGATTAAGAGAACACTGGACGAACATGATCTATTTAATGTTAACGATGCCACAACTAACAATGCAACCATTGTGTAAACGTTGGTAATAAAATTGACGTCATTGTAATAAATGTAGTTCGTTAAAAGAGTATTTACTCGTGACCTCGTGTAAAATCGATTCAGCTGTTGCGATTTTATTTTTGGCTTGAACATAGTTTTTGGCTCGAGGGAGCTTTAAAAACTTAACCGGACTTGGTGGCGAGGAACCGAATGCTTGGGCGTCGCAGGGCGTCCCCTGGAGTCAGGCCTCGGCTTAGGGCATTGCTGGGGGGAGCTTTTGCGAAGTGAAACACCACGGCTTTTAACAGAAAAAGACTGTTAGAGACAAAAGGTAGCGTATGTCCTTCTCCAAGGTGAAATTGGTTCAGCGGTTCAGGCTGGATAGGTTACTCTCGCATTTATAATATTAGTATGGATACAAACTCAGACAGTTTATCTATAGAATATCGATATTGTCCAGAAATTTATTTGCAGAGGTCTGTTGGCTTCGTGTAAAATAGTGATGTTCAGCCAAGCGCATCTGGAATCTATTATTCTATTCTTCGATTCAATCATAAAGACCTATCCCAACTTAACCTTATAGCAACACTTTCGCTTTCAAACCGTAACGCTTCCTTTGTTCTCTAACTGTACTTATACCGCTCTGCGCCTACGAAACAACATACTGTTCCATTTTTAAATTACAACTGTAAATGTGTTCCTAAAATTTCAATTTTAATCACACTGATGTGGAATAAAATTAAAAATAATAAATTGTTAAATAATGAGTCCCTAACTAAACCTTTCTCCTTAAGAAAAGATTTAGTTCTTAATCAGTCAGTCAGGATCTAGGTCCAAAATATATTTTGTGGGTTGGTTTACTTTCCCCTTTTTTCGAGAACATAAGTTGCCAGTAGCATTAGTCTGCTATTTCAATTGTATCAGAATGGTCGTTCAATGGCACGAAATGACATAAGGACTGACAGATTTCGTAGACATAACTGTCAAAAACCAACAATTCTGAAGTAATTGAACAACGATTCTGTCATAATAAAATAGCAGATTTAGACCCCTGGACTACTGAAATGAGCGACGATCAAGTGTTATTTTGGAACATAATGCCGATTTTAAAACAGCATTGATTGATTATGCATCTCCCAAAACGTTACTGATTACTTGCATTCCATTTTCAAAACGGATGAAAAAATTCGAAGCAGACATTACACATTGGCGCGAAAAAGAACATAAAAATACCGACGTCAGTATTGGCCTCGTTGCATAACGTGGCCATGACTCTGGCCTTGTTAATGAACCTGCAACGATTTAGATTACACCTACGTATACTGCAGGAAGATAGTAGAAGTAAATGTTTTGGATAGTAGTGAATTAGTGAATGAATATTCCGGAAAAAGTGCTGACCTAGATTTTATGACGTTTGAAGAAATATATCAGGTTGTTCTATGGTGTTTCTTTGGGAGTAACTTCCTTATAAACACTAATGGATACTGTAGCGAGAAGTTTTGGAAAAAGCTTTGGAAAAATTGACAGAGATCCTGAAAGTATAGGAGATTAACTTAACTACTGAAGCGAAGTATATATACTTTCTTAAAGTTGAATTCTCAATATATTCATTACAATCGTCTTAGATCTTACTAGGAAAATGTCAAATCATGTTATAAAAGTAGTAAACTCAATCGAATCTTCATAAAACTTAAGACTTTTGAATCTGCACATATTAACTTTGTATGATAGATTCCAGACCAGAAGATTCTACAGAAGCTAATAAATACTGCTTTAGTGCCACAAAATTAATTTAAACTCTATAATGAAAATGCAAACCACTGATTTGTTTCACAATCACTTCAATAATTCACAGAAAGGTCCACCAAATTTACAATCACCACCCATTCACTCAACATACACATCAAAATAGCAAAGAAATAATATCTTACTCTTATTAAAATGATCTTAATATTTTTATTTACTTACAAAATCTCTCATAGCTACACAACACTACCACTCAACACGGAACATAGGCCATAGTGACAGTTATAAGGCTGTGTAGTGCAGAACCGGTGAAAGTGGGACATTCGCCTACGGAACAAATTAATGGGAAACATTGCTTGGCGATTGTAAAATAAAACAACACATTGGAAATATGTGGAGTGATATAGAAAACTTGTGTGCCGTTTAAGTGGGTCAATCCCTAGTAATCCTTACTATTATAAATGCGAAAGTACCTAACTCGCTATATGTCAGTCTGTTACGCTTTGACGCGTAAACCGCTACACCCATTTTGATGATATTTTTTACAGAGGCAGATTAGACCTTGGAGGAAATAGGCTACCTTTTGCCTCAAAAACCCTTTAGGATGCGGGCAAAACAGCGGAAAACTGCTAGTTTATTATTAATGACATAACTTTGCTTTGCGATAACCCTAACGTTTAAGCGTAGAATATATAGATTTCAAAATATACAGAGATAGATGATACTACAGATTATGTATAAGGTGTTTCACCTCCGGGACATGTCTTGAGCCTTTTTTTTATAGTACGGAAAATCGACCGCCACTTGCGGGATATCCATGAGCATTTTCCGTACATGGGATCCGTGAAATTCGCCACGCCAATGACAGGATGTCTTTAGCCTACTATCGTTATCAATGCTTAGATTTCGAAGCTTTGCCGCTAAAAGTCAAGGTCCAATAATAAATTTGTGATTTGCGAAAAACTTTCCCAAAATTTTGATCTTGCGAAACTTCCTGACACATTTTAATTAATTTCCTATCAGATTTGGTAACTTCTTTGACAAAAATGAACCGATCTAAGGAAATAAGTGGGATATTGATCGGCGGAAACAGAAAGGATTCACAGAGAGAGTTTCAACAGCGAGCGGATTATAACTAAGATTATCATCATAATTATGACAAGGCTCGTCTTAAGCCATCTAGGGTCCATGGTCAAAACAGTTTGAGCTCTTTTAGAAAGTAAAAAAAGTGTGAATGATTATTTGATACTTTTAGTCTACTAGCTTTTACCCACAACTTCGTACGCGGGGAATTAGTAACACAATTGTTTCCGGTGGTATTTCATGGGATAAAAAATACTCAATGTTGGTTCTG
This sequence comes from Acronicta alni, assembly GCA_964056405.1. Classification (NCBI taxonomy): domain Eukaryota; kingdom Metazoa; phylum Arthropoda; class Insecta; order Lepidoptera; family Noctuidae; genus Acronicta; species Acronicta alni. The sequence continues at coordinate 3,670,954 of OZ043927.1, read as the reverse complement.
TACATCACAAAATTGTTTCCGGGAAATACCCGCTTTTTTCCGGGATTGGAAGTATTCTATACAACATTGGTAATCACAAATGGTTCAAGCGATTGTGTGATTGAGTAACAAACAAACATCCAAGCTTTCAACAAAGGGACCTCGGATTTGTGCACCTTGTGGAAAAGATGAAACAGTAACGAGAACTTCAATGACGTCAAACCAACGCAAAACTGACATTAGGCAAATACTGTTACGTCATTATGGGCCAAAAGGAAAAACCAGAGCTAAATGTAACAAAATCAACCCGCCGAATAATCATCCCAGTACCTATTACGTCACTGCTAATTGAGCAGTCAGGGGTAGATATTGTTAAGAATGTTAGGTAATTTCTACAGCAACAATTGCTATTCTATCAAACTTCGTTACGAATTATTAAACAAATAATTTAATTTTGCTGATTGTATAAGTAGTGTTGTACTTAATAAAATTAGCAGGCCCACATCCAGGGACACATTTTGTTGATTGATAGAGAATGCATTCGGGATACAAGCGTTTTTTTAGTGCAACCAAGGCCCGTATTCTGGAAACGTTTTCATGACGAGTTATTTTTTATTTTTCAACAGTATAGTACACGAGAGAACTCCATTTGTGACTCTGATTGCAGGAATTCGCCTAATACTCTTTGTATCATCAGAGTTATGGACCAGCTAATAAAACTACAATCATTTTCATCACATCGCAACGTTAGTTATCGAACGGATAATTAAATAACACTGTTGTTATCCTATCTGTGCGGTCTGTGCCCGAATATTGTCCAGAGTTATCGACTGCCCAACTAAGCCTTAAAGGAGGCAAAAGCGTATCTTTGCCCTATCCCTACTTAATATTATAAATGCGAAAGTAACTCTGTCTCTTACGCTTACACGCCTATACCGCTGAACGGATTTTGATGAAATTTGGAACAAAGATGGATTAGACCTTGGAGAAGGAGTTGGACTAACCTTTTTGGTTAAAAAAGCTCTTTGGGATGTGGTATAAACCGAGGGCAACAGCTATATGCCATAATGCAATACAGTTCAGTTTCCATACAATCCATACTAGTCTATCGATCTTAGATCAATGTGGAACTAATTTCTATAACATTGATAAGACTCGGGACATATTTAGAACACTCCACGCCTAGTGTTGAATAAAAACATAGTAAAAGTTTACATAACATTTCATTGTTCGTATCCTAAATTTATTATAGCTGATAAGGAAATCGGAAAGCGAGAGATATTTCTTCAGGCACATTATATGGCAGACTTAAATACAGTCTCCAGTATTACCAATATTTATATACAATAGCTCTAAGCAGTGATAGCCTAGTGATATGACCACTGAACTGGCAAATCAAAGGTCTCGAGTTCGAATCCAACGAACGCCCCTCTGACATTTCGAAATCATGTACATATTAATAATTATCACTCGCTTAGACGGTGAAGGAAAACATCGTGAGGAAACCTGCATGCCTTACGAGATTTTTCTTGACGGTGTGTGAAGTCTGCCAACTCGCATTAGGCAACTTGGCATACTATATCCTAATCCCTATAGTTCTGAAAGGAGACTTGTGCCCAGCTGGGGGACAGTATATCGATTGATGATGATGATCCATAGGTCTTTATTTTGCTGCCGTCAAAAAACGGGATTCTTTGAATGCTCGCGCCAGGGCTGCCAGGTACAAAAAAGGTGTGATCATACACAAACTACAAAAAAATCGTATGCCAAGGAAAATTTTAAATAGAAAGATCGTACAACCTTTAGTACAAAGTTTAGTTATTTAGCGAAGGCAAAATCCGACCGCGGGCAGGATTCGAACCTGCGTCTTCTGATTAGGGACACCCATTGAGGAAAGTAATATATCGGGTACAAACGCTATGACCAATCTAATCTTAGCATAGAAAATGCCAAAAAAATACAAAGATACAAAGTTTTGATTAAAAATATAAAAAAATAATAAAAATACATACATGACGTCACCATAAAGACGTAAATTCTGAATGTGAAGGCAAAATTCGTCATGGCGGGTGGGACTCGCGGTGGCTTAGCGATCATAGCGTCTGGTGTACCTAACCAGAAGACGCAGGTTCGAATCCTGCCCGCGGTCGAATTTTTCCTTCGCTAAATAACTTTAAAATACATACAGTCGAACATAGAAACTCCTTCTTTTTTACAGCCTTTATATGATTGTACAAAGGGTCTTCATTGATCCAGGCACGCGTTAGGAGTTGGGAATTCCCCGAAATCCATTCGTTTATAAAAATCGTACATTTTCCGTACGATCTTGGTCTAGCGATCGTACATTAGTAAAAATGCCAAAAAATCGTATGAGTAACATCTGGCATCCCTGGCTCGCGCTGTCACAAATCGATTTAGTGTCAACGAAAAAAACTGCTCTGTCAAAATATTGGCCTACTAGCTGCCCCCGGCAGTATCACCCACTAACACAATGGATTTGTAGCCCGAATTAAAAAAAAATAAGTTTAAAGGTCATATTTATTTATGGGCAATGTTGTTGCCTGATAAAAGAAAGAATACTTGAAATGATTGCCGCTGTAACAATTTTTCTGTATCATCTTACATATGTGTCCACAATGAATCTCCACAACCGTTTTTAATCACTTTATTTAGGGTAACCCATACATTATTTTCCTACCCAGTAGAAAAATAATGTCTAAACTGCAAATGGCTGCCCTTATCCGAATTCTACTGTATCTACTACAAGTAACTAGTTAAAATAGTTTTAAAAGAGTTTCAAACTACTACAAAATTTGTGATGGAAGTAAAAGGTATTCATATAAAAACAATATACTTATAGGTAGGTACATAATCACTTTCCCATCTAAAAATTATAGGTCCAACTCTATGGATAAAAAATACATGGGAAGACTAGTCTTTCTAGCTTTAGATAAAAAGCTAGCAAATAAGAAAGAAGTAAAACCTCTTTTGAAAAACTATTTTCCATTCAATATTCTACTCAGTGTTAATTAAGAAATAAGTTACTTGAATTGTTAACTAATTAATGCTAAGTGCAGCAGTCATAGTTTATTAGTATGAGGAAAGTACCCATAAATATAATTAAAGTACTTACTAAAACTTTTAGACAATAATAACATAATTATAGTAACTTAAATTTTGCTTATAATTAAAATCAAGTGTCCAAAATATTAGCTGTTAAAACCAATTTAATTATTTCACACCTGTGCAAATATGTTGTCTGTGTAATACCTTTATTGTGCAACTAAATAAACATAAAAACTCTGTGGAAGCTATGATAAAAGAGGACAATAATTATTATCCATTTAATATGTACCATGGTAAAGGTGAAATAAAATAAATTCTTAATATTGGTGTGAAAACATGTGCAAGTGTGAAAATTAAATGATATCAAACCTTTTTTCGCTGTAAACAAAAAGGCAATTATTAGGCAAATGCATGCAGATGAAATTATTATCTACCTGAGTTTTAACAATTAATTTTGAGTTATTGGATATGGGATGTCTGCTTAAAAGTTAGAAATCAGTGTAAAAAAATAAAGAGCTGTCAACATGGAATAAATTAGTTCTTTGACATGACATGATGGTAACATCTGGTTATTTAGTAAATAGTCGCTGTAAACAAAGGATTCCCAAAAATAGCTGACACTGCGTTCACAATGACGCTGATGTTGAAGAACTACGCACAAAACCCGTTGGTTTTCAGCCAGGCAATGAACTAAACATAAAATCGAAACGGATGCGTCATTCGGTAAATACCACGCGCAACGGAAAAACTGACGTAAAATTACAATTTTAAAATACTCCACCATACTTATGGGCAATAGACATCCAGAAAAACAAGAGAAAAATCTCTTGCAGACGGGGGAATCCACAAGCCGCATTCGCAATATAGAAACGTAGATAAAAACAACGATAAAGGGGTATTTTGTAGTGGCTCATTATCAAATATAACTTACCTCTTTACGTTTTTTAGTTTTTCTTTTGTCTGCCATTATAAATAAATTTTGCCAACGTAGTCTTGATTGTCTGGAAATCTATTCGCTTTTCTTGTTTCTGATTCTGAAGCTGACACTATTTTGTTGACAGGTCACCAATTCACGATTTCATTTCACGTCACGAACACGAATTCACGATGAATGAAAGAAAAAAAATTGAATGAATGTATGAAATCCAATCAGCAGATGACAGTCAAATCCATTTACTAGTGAAATTGTTTACTGGCAACATTTTCAACTTTAACATTGACCAACCTTAAGAGAGGTAGTAATTATTTAGTAGTACTAGTAATTCCACGCAAATTGGAGCTGCTGATTAACATGTTATTTAAATGTTTAGGCCCAATTACTGACGAAGTAAAACATCTGATATCGAAATTGCACCAAATTATTAGTTTCTCAATAAAAAAGATTTTTTATGTTTTATTCGATATCATTATGAATAAATGCAGGTTTATTTATGTGTACTCTACTACGATTTTTACTTTTTCGGTTCGTCCACATCCATAATGTGAACGAACTGAAACGAAGCAAAAAAAGTAGGTATACAAGAATCGTAGCAATTGACGTTCTTTTTATAAAATAGGTATATTTAAATTTAAAAAATATAAATATACATATTTATCTTTTTCCCATATTGTCTAATATTTATGTATGACAAATGACAAGATTAGGTTTTCTGTTTTTACACTTGATGACTTGAGCCATCAAGTTGCGTTAGAAAGAAACGTAATTAACATTATATCGTCCACAAACTGCAACCTATGTAATGACCGGAAAGATACATACCATATTTTAGCTAGTTGTATACGAAACGATTCTTTGAGAAAGTCAATAAACGCCGAAGCCTCACTTTCTGATCCTCATTCCGTGCATATAATTTCAATTTTGTCACAGGGTTGCGTGGATTAAGTCAGACTCGAAGGCGATTCTGGCGATACACACGAATATGGTGGGATTTCAATCTTAAATATGGTTATGGCAGCCTTGAAAGACATATCCATTAATGATCAATAATATAATTTTATCAAATAACTTTATTTATTAATTCTGTACCGACAGAGCGACATATTCGCAAATGGCAAAAAAGCTCTTTCGGGTTTAAGAAACTTTATTCTCATAAAGAATTTCATTCACTTACATGAGAACACTATATACATTTACAACATTTGCCGAGCGGCGTAATCAGAGAAAAAAAAAACAATTCACAATAATAGTAGCAAGTGTAAAAAAAAATTAATAATTAAAAGAACTGCTAGACTGAGGGTATATGTAAATACTTTTTGTAACATTGCCTGTTCTGTGATCGTCAATACACGGATCAAGCGTAACTAGATGTGGTATGTTTTGTGAGCGTAGTGTAGTTAAAGTAGTTGTGTCATTTATTGACAACGTAATTAATGTTTTAACAACTTTTTAAAATGTGACATGGTTTTTGCTTCTTTTATGTTTTTAGGTAACATATTATATATTTTGGCACCATCATACATTATACTTTTTTTGCCATAGTTTGTCCGAGGTTTTAATAGTTTTATATCATTAGGACACGTCTTAATTTATTTTTATAGGATTGTTGTTTTTTATGGAAGATTATTTGTGTTTGTATATCTTTCTTTATAATTTTTCGGATCAATATGCAATTGTAGTAATAATAAGTTTGAGTTAAATTCATTATTTTAGTATCATTATACATTTTTTGGGTTGATGTTAGGAAGTCATAATTAAATAGTCTTTTTATTAATTTATTTTGTGCTACCTGTAACAAAGCTAAATGTGTTGGAGCGGCTGTGCCCCATATTTCTATTAAATAGTCTAAGTGTGGTTTTATTAGAGAATTATATATTGTGTATCTTATTTGACGCGGAAAACATTTAGTGACATTCTTTAGCATACCTGTGAGAACTGTTAATTTTGTTTTTATTTTATTTAGATGTGGTTTCCACGTTAGATGGCTATCCAAAGTTAAACCCAGGTACTTCTCATTGTCTACTTTATTAATAACTTGATTATTTATCGTTAGGGGTCTGTGTTGTATTATTTTTTTGTTTTTAGCGGAAAATATTATGTAATTCGTTTTTGTTATGTTTATTGTTAGAAGATTATATTTAAACCAGTCATTTAAACGATCCAAGTCAGCTTGTGCATCTGCTATTAATGTATCAACTGAGTTTCCGAAATAAAACAAGCATGTGTCATCAGCGTATAGTGCAATATCACCTTTCAGACCTATTTCATGGATACTGTTTATATAAACAAGAAATAATAGGGGTCCTAAAATTGATCCCTGTGGTATTCCGAACGTTACTTTTTTGGGGGTACTTTGTGCTTTACCAATTTTAACTATCTGTAGCCTGTTTGTTAGATAAGATTTAAAGGTTTCGTGTGCAACTCCGGTGATTCCAACGTCGTTCAACTTTTTTAACAAAAGGCTGTGACTAATTGTATCGAACGCTTTTTTGAGATCAATAAATATGCCTAAAGATATTTGTTTTTTATCAATATTTAGTTTTATTTTTGTAACAAGATCCACTGTTGCCGAAAGTGTGTTTGATTTTGGCCTAAAACCGTACTGTTTATCATATAGGAAATTTTGTTTTGTTAGATATGTGTCTAGTCGATTATAAAGTACCCGTTCATAAATTTTGGAGAACACGGGAAGTACCGAAATAGGGCGATAATTACTTGGTTCAGATTTACTTCCTGACTTATATATTGGCGTGACCTTTGCGATTTTGAGGCTGTCTGGAAAAGTTCCTTCTTCTAGGTTTTTATTGATACAATTAGTAAGCTCCTCAACTATTATATTTGCTACATTTTTCAGAGATTTTGTATTAATGCCATCTATTCCCGAGCTAGTGTTAGAATTTAGGTTATGTATTATTTTTGTCACTTCGTTTTGTGTCGTTGGTGTAAGTTGGGGTAGTGTCGATGTTATTCGAGATATCCGTGACCCTGAGTAGATATAATTATTATCATGGTAATGTTTTGGAATCTGTTGAGCTAAGATTGATCCAACGTTTGAAAAATAATCATTGAAGCATTCACAGATGTCTTCCTCATCTGTTACATATTGATCCATTATTTGAAGTTTTCACGGTGCTGTAATTTCTTTGATCTTGTTACTGGAGAGGCTACTTATAAGTTTCCACGTTTTCTTCGGTTTGTTTTTACACTTGCTAAAGGAAGATAGATAATATGCACTCTTTGTTTGCTGTATTTTTTCTGAGACTGCATTTCTTTTTCTTACAAAATTTTCTTTAAGTTTTTTTCTCTTTAGATAAAGATAAAAAAAAAACATTAAATGTATTTCTGTGTCTATAAATGAATATTACCCAGTATTATTTAAATTAGTCTATGATATTACATAAAAATGTACTTTTTCAATAGATCGGAAATAGACGGAGAGATGATGCGAATCTGTATTTCTTTCATAGTTTTGGAGTCGTTCGTGAGTGTCAACACTGTCAACGTCAAAAGCGATGCTTCCTGGAACAAAGGCCACAGAAGCCATGCCAAAAATATTACAAAAAAAAGCGATGTTCGTTCAGTTTGACGTTTGACGTAAGGCAGTTTTATTTTTGACTTTGACGTTCTCTTTTCTCATTCCCTCATACTTATACGGCTGTGTCTGTCTCTGTCTGTAGTCTGTCAGGTACATACTTAATGCCCCCCCACCCAACCATTACCATTTGATTGAATAGGTAAAGGTATCGTCTTTGTCTTGCTTGTTTATCATTTTTGTTTGAGTGTGATTACAAATTCTCACGCTTCCAACCAAGTTTGACTTGCCGTTTAATCTTATTCAAAGAAATATTTGTGCAATCGATAATAGTGCGATAATCTTTGTGTAGTGTGTAACTAAAGTAGTACCTACGCTGCAGACAGTTCACCCTATGTAAACTCACGTAATCGGAAAGTTTATTTCAAATGTAATTTTAATTATTATCTAATAAACTATCCGTATTAACGGGGTCTTTGAGCTAGGTATCTTTATACCTTATTAATCTTATTATATAAGTTATATAATATATTATTATATAGCTATTTGATAAAGTAAATGATCGTATGAGTCATAATTATTTATTGATATTCTCTATTTAAAAAAAATAAAGCTCCAGGATGGCTGAAACCAGAGTGAATGGACATCAAGTACATGAAGGTAATTATTATAAATTATGCGTTATGCTTATGACACGATGTAAGAAAAATATCACATTGAATTATTTACTGCTCATTAATCTAGTTGTCCTAAGCGCGACTGCTACGCTAGAGGTCCTGGGTTCGATCCCCAGGTTGAGCAAAGTGTTATTGGGTTTTCCTATGAAATTCTCAGTAGCAGCTCAGATTTGGATATTATTATGTGCCTGGATAACGGCAATAAACTTGCCCCCTATTACATGGGAGCTAAACATACTGGTGCACTGTAAGGATACATTAGTATTTACCTCTGCCTAACCTTTCGGAAAATACTTATGTAATTAATTAATTTATCAACCCAGGTGTATCGAAAAATACAATGACTACTTAGGTACATATTATTCTATTTATAAACATCTTTATTCTATTTCCAACTGTTTTTTTATTACTTTCATTAGGTTATTCGTAGCGTAAGGTGAAAGAGTTGGGATTGGATTTGTGACACTCTCTTAGAATTTTATAGCGGCGATGCAATGAGCGGGGCTGTATGGAAATACGTAGCACACCTATAATATCGCCGCGATTCGTTCGCTTGTGGAGACGGCCCCTTAGTGACTCCTGTAGATGGAGCAATTGCTAGTGTTGCCTCTTACATCTCGCAGAACATTGTTCCCTAAATTTAAATTATTGATTGTGCCATGTTTGTATATATTAGAATGCTGTAATTTTGTAAAATCCCATCCGGAGTTATTTAATAAATGGAGTGATCATTGTAATTTTAATACAAGATATCCAGACCACTTATTGTTGCCTAATATAAGAACTGAGCTCTATCGCCGAAACTGTTACACTATGGCCTTCAAGATTTACAATAAGCTGCCTGAACGTTATAAAAGCCTCCCAGAAAAAAATTTCAAGTCTCGCTTGCATAGTTGGCTGGTAGGCAAATGTTTCTATACTGTTAATGAGTACATGAATACAACATTCTAGTTGTAAATGTAATTTTTTAAGAGTAGTTTGTTCCAGTTGTGTCTAAAATAATATTATTATGAGTAATTTTCTAATGTAAAATGTCTAATAATTTAAAAATTAAATATCTAATCATTCTAATGTAATCTAGGGTAAATTGAAATTTGCATGCTATTTTATTATGGCAAAATGTGTCTGCCCTTTATAATAATAATGTACCATCTTTTTAACCACATTTTAAGCAAAAAAACGAAGTTTGAAGTTTTGATTACTGGCGCTTGAAGAATTGCTGGACGTAGTCATCCCCTATTAAAAGCAATGGCGCCCGATTTTCGACTTTCCTCTTCCATTCATTTTCCAAAGACCCTCTGCCTGCTTTGCCTGCCTTTTCTAAGGGCCCTAGACTTACCGCCACATTTCGGATTTTGTCGGATAACTCTCCATAGATCTTGGGGACCATTTGCAAGTGATGCTGTTCGAAAGCCGAAACGTGGGCACTCGCTGAGTATTTACGTATCGGCGTCGTGGGTCATATACGTTAACGTTATCTTAAGCTCATAACTAGGATGCAATGCAAGCAATAAATACTTGTCGTTTTGCTATGGACGACATGAAGCCGGCGGAGTATACCAAATCTGTCCATAATAGCTGAATTCTGCCATCAGCTGGGATCTTCTCGAAAAATAACTGAAATTAGACACAGCTGCTAAATACAGTTCGAAACTCAATATTATTGGTAGAAGGCCAGAAACATGACCGTGATTATGATAAATTCGTGTGTAAGTAGTATTAATAGATTTATTATTTGGTCCTAATATACGGTACGCGTAGGTAAACGAAATCCTAACTAAATTATTTTCAGCCATAGGCGTAATAAATTATTATGTTGTTAATGTAACTTATCGGTTTATAATTTATCGCTCCGTTTATTACTGTAGACAGGTTATGGACATTGAACTTTATTTTAATCAGTCAAATCAAGAACGATCTGAACTCTGATTACCTATGGTCACAGGTTATAGTAAATAATTACTCGCTGTCACGCGAGGCACATGTTCGTACAACAAAGTTCGAGACCTAGTCGAGGCATAGTGCTGTAAAGTTCATAGTTCGGTTTTTCGGAATTGAGATGCATGGGTGGCGCTAGAACGCGCGAACATTAAATTTACATACGCGAACTAAGCCACTGTTACTTCCAAGTTAAAACATGATGATGACATGGCATGAGACATGGCAGACATGGCAAGCATGACCTGCGCTGATTTGTCAGTACTTACGTAGCTGTTCCGTAGTAAAAAAATCCAGTGTCATCTTTCACGAACTGAACTCTGAAGAGTTCAAAGTAAAGTAAGTAACTCTTTATTAGAATTTATGTTATGTAGTTTTTTGATTAAACCCGTCAAGTAAAAAATTACAGAAATTACAGACAATGCCAAATCTGTTGTTCTTGAACAACGAGGTCTTCACTCGATTTGCTGAATTAATAACAAAATTAAAGTGATTTGGCCTCGGCAGAACGTTACTACTACTCAGTGATTACTATTTTGAAAACAGCTTGCACTTAATAATATTAGATTTATTCATATGCAAGGAAGCAAAGTAAAGCGAATTCCGAAATTTCTATCATTGAAAGAAATAAAATGCTTTAGTTTGCTTATTTTCATTTTGTCAAGGCATTTTGCATTAATTAGGGTTATTTTACTACTTGATATGACACAAAAACTTTCTTAGGACAATTATTTTACAAGGCAAAATTATTTGCATATTCCAATTCGCGTTGATTTATTTTAACCACACTTTTTTTTTCTATCGAATAGTAGCGGTAAATTTTTAACCTGTCAGTCGATTCGAGTCGAGTTGATCGATTGATGTTGCCATAACGTGCTCGCCGATTTACAAACAATGAGAAAAAGAAGCCACAATAACTAGAAATAAAAGAGTGATGAATATGAATGTGGAGAGAAAATGGCGGTTCACAGGTGAAAGGATAAATGTTATAATGACTGATCTGGTACCGAAGTAAAATAGTCCATTGTTTGTTACATACATACTTCCGTACCTACACCTACGGAGGCTACAATTGAGGACGCTGTAATCAAATTTTACCAAATTTTTTACCCAACGTAAGAAATCTTAAGTTAAATCATTTCTTGGCTACCAGAGTTCAAATAAACACCTACAACAATAAGTTATTTATAGCATTAATTTATTTATGTACGTCATTATTTGTAAGACTTTGTGTGTTCCACATATTGAAGACAATACACGATTATTTGATTTGAAATTCTGTACTTAATTTCACTAGATCGGAGTGACTCTGTGTTGGCTAATATCGCCAAATATCAGGACATTTCAGCCATAATAATTAATTTTACTTATAGTCTATGAATAATACTACAAATTTTTCATTACAATCACGTATGATTAATATAGATACAAAAGTTCCTATCATACACTAATATTATAGTATCGGACCATATAAGTATACCTACCGTAAAAAACCATATCATAGAAAATTGGTCTTTGCACCTTAGACTTTTATTACTACTTATATATTATAAGCTATTATTATTATTATCGACAATTATTATTTAGCATGTTAGATGATAATCACGTTGTGCGAAATTTCCTTGATCTTATTGCGTGACGGTGTAAATTTAAATTTTTAGTCACATACATACTATCACGCCTGTATTCTCCGAAGTATTAGCTAGAGTCAGAGGTGTACCAATGTACATATTATATACATCCACAGTTGGCCGGTATGTTTAGTGGGCGAGCTTATTGCCATTAATCACCGAGAATTTCGTAGAATAACCCCAGTAACACTGCTCGAACTGGGTATCAAAGCTCTAGCGTAGCAGTCGCGCTTAGAATCACTGGACTAAGGATTTTTAGTCACGGATATTTTTTTTATTTATTGGTCCTTCGATCCGGTGTGGCCAATAATTATCATTTAAGTAACGTCCACTGTCAGAATATTTAGCTTTAGATTGCCAAAGTTCGTAAAGAATTTAGAAATATCATGAGTAAATAAAGGCAATAATCATATCAATCAATCATAATCCTTTGTTATTGACAATATGTAGAACTAAAATAAATATTTTCTTATTAATCGCAATGTGATGACTTACGAGAGGTAATGTAAGATGTAAATGGTAATTGTAATGTTAGTTACACTTAGTTACCTAATTAATCTTATCTATGAAAAATCTTAATTTATCCGAGCGTAGTCATTATTTTTAGCGTTATTGATTAAAGGAGGTCAGTGCGTATTAAAAATAATTTATCTAGTTGGCATTGAAAACCCCAAGCAAATATCATCATGGGTACACTTACCTACATCTTCTCAGCCCGTAACAATCCACCTGACGTGGTTTAAAGTAGCTTAGGACAGTAAAGTAAATATAGGAAATGTTTGCCCAGTACCAAATTGAATTCAAAATAGTTTACAAAATAGTCAACAGTAACAGCTTAGATAATCTTAAAACTTGTATGATAAAATTGACAATAGGTAATACATTTCATGGCTAATACAATATATTTCATGAATCATACGCGTTTTCGTGCAGTCCTTGTTCGATCAAAGTCTATCGGTGTTATCGTTTTAGCAAATAGTGTTTGTTAAGACAAAATCACGCACCTGTCGCGTGCGCGGTTCACAAAACCGTTTATGTAATTTGTGAAGATACTTAGATCTTAGAAAAAAAAGCAACTATAGGTATATTACTTGTATGACTTAGTAAATGACCGTATTAACTTATGGTTAGGTTATGAATGTATTTTAAAATATTTAAATTACGTACTAGTTGTTGATTATAATAGTTAGAATTAGTTGTTAACGTACTCTAGTGTCAGAGCCTAGAGGTCGTCGTAGCTAAGTAATAATAACTAAGCTAATAAACCGATCTGCAAGGATCTGAACAGACTGACCGCGACTAGTGAGTCGCGGTCAGTCTGTGGATGGGTGACCATTCTTAACACAACGAGGCCCGACCCTTCTTCGGTCCCGGTTGTCATACAAACACCTATGGAAATCGTTAGTGGTAGTCAGAAGCTTAAAACCCCGCCAATCAGTTTATCCTCAGGGCATATTACCCAGGAATTGGATTGCGGATGTCTGATGGCAGTCGCTTCGTGTAAAATACTGACGATCAGACGCATCCCAACATAATTGGGAAAAGGTCTGGCGTGAGGCGTGAGAATTAGTTGTTGATATTGCAAAAGGACCTGGAATAATGGTCTAATTCCAATAAAATATTTGACTGACTTTGAGCATTAAAATTAGGGGAGATTTATAAGCAAAAAATAATTAATTACCTATGTAGGGGTGACGTCAGACGACATGTGCGCGTTTATCTTTAAACATGAGACGTATCGTGCTCACCGCAAGAAGTCGATTATAATGATAACATTACTAACATAACATAGCGCCTTTAATGTTCTGTAATCAGTTTGTTTTATGTGTGAATATAGCAATAATTCATTAGGTGATATTATTTTTACACTGGATATCACGCCTGTATTCATTGAAGGGTTAGGCAGGAGTGTCCCATGTAACAGGTGGGCCTTTAACCAGGCACAAATCAGAACTCGGAACTACTACTGAAAATATCATAGAAAGATCCATTACTTGTCTTAACATTCCTCGATCTGGGAATTGAACCTAGGACATCTTGTGCAATCGTGCTTACGACCATTAGACTAGTGAGCTGGAGCTGTATCTACATAAGACCAATTCACGACATTATTTCTTCAGTAATAAATAGCTAAAGAATTTTGTCTTTAGATACGGGAAATTGCCAATATTGGTTTGAGATCAAAATTACTAGCAATTAATTGGTATAGATACGTTGTCTAGAAACCTATTTTGAACCCCTAGTGTGTTTTGAGATTTTATACCTTTATCTTTCTTTACAGAAATACCACCAGGCTACAAAGTAGAAGAAATAGAGATACCGGTTCCATGGGGCCATATCGCGGGACGATGGTGGGGCCCAAGAAACAAGCAGCCAATCATTGCTATCCACGGCTGGCAAGACAACGCCGGCACCTGGGACAACCTGATTCCACGCCTGCCAGTCACGACCTCTGTTCTCTGTATAGAATTACCGGGTCATGGGTTATCAACGCACTATCCAACCGGTATGTTGTATTATATCTTCTGGGACGGTATCGTCCTTCTAAGAAGAATCGTGAAATACTTTAAATGGAGCAAGATCTCGTTAATGGGACACTCCCTCGGTGGAGCACTCAGTTTTATGTACGCAGCTTCATTCCCCGATGATGTCGATAAAATCATATGTATCGATATTGCCAGCCCAGCTGTAAGGGAACCGTCCACTATGGTAAATGCGACAGGACAAAGCATTGATAAAGTTTTGGAGTACGAGCACTTGCCGCAAGACCTGATTCCTTGTTACGAGTACGAAGAAATGATAGACATTGTTTGTGACGCATACAAGGGTTCTATTTCTAGGGAAAACTGCAAGATCTTGATGAAACGAGGCATGATGCCAACTCCCGCGCATATGAAGAGGAAAGGTTATTTCTTCAGGAGGGATCCTAAATTGAAAGTTTCTGGACTAGCTATGATGTCAATAGAAACGGCTTTAGAATATGCTGCCAAGGTTAAGTGTAAAGTTCTAAATATTCGCGCATTGCCCGGTCAAAGATGGGAGAAGATAAATTACTATTTGGATGTAGTAGAGAAAATGAGATGTAAGGCGGATGTACGATACGAAGAGGTAGAGGGGACTCATCATCTACATTTGGAGACTCCAGATAGAATAGTGGGTATTATAGGAGAATTCTTAGAGGATTATTAGTGTAATTTAGCTTTGCTGCTATGTGATATTTTATGTGATGCGTAAATGCACTTTAGTTAGATACGGTTAGAGAACTGTAGAATTGAAGTATTTCTGCTAAGCACGTGTAGTAGGTACTATTTCATACTTCAGTAATTCAACTTATTTTTAAAACAATTAAAGAATGTTTGCTTTAGTGAAGATTGTTAAAATCATTAAATTTAAATATCCAAAAAGAAATACTAAGTACGATATGGTCGGTCATAACGATTGGAGTAAAACGAATGTATAATTTATTAAGGTCAACTTAAAAGATTTTAATTAAGTATGGTGCAACTCACACCAAAGTGCAACGAGAGTTGAAAAATCAACTTTAAGGTTTCCAAGTTAGGTTAGTTATTTATATTGATTGTATTTTGTAACTAATTTATTTGAATAAGTATTTCATGAAATGAAATGAATTGTATATCTTTGCTTAAACTAGAATGTAATACGTGTAGAAATTGGGCTGGTGAAGCTATTGTTTTTGGGCGCCGGGATCTGCTCACGCCTTAATGCTTTTGAAATCTGATCGTTGCAAATATTGGTCCTTTTATTTAATTATTATCAGTATAGCACCCCAAGAGTGTCAAAAATTTACAGAAATCTGAAGAAATTATCAATTTGGTCATACTTGCTGAAAATATTTTGAAAATGACCAATTAAATAGAATCATTATGTAGAAATAGAAAGACGGATCGTAATAGTATGTAAATCTACTTCCAACTGTTTCGTTAAATATAATTAGAATTTTATTTGTGGGGTCGAAAGGTTGCTTGATGCCAGGAATCCTGCCGATGATAGGCGAGTTGATTTTCATCGTAACGTTTGAATAAAGATAAAAATACACATTATTAGACATAAAAATACATTTTACGTATTTTATCGTAGTATGTCCAGATATTATTAAATCCCGACGTTTCGGATTCTGTACAACAACTAATGCTCGCGAGCAGATCGAAACGTCGGGATTAAATAAATACATTTATTTTGCTTAAATATTTACTTGATATTAAAAAAAAAAAATCTAACAAAAAAATTAACAAAAGTATTAAATACCGACAAAAAAATAAGTGCCATGATGAACTCTATAATCATCATAAAACTAACCGGTCCTAAGTTCCGGATCTAGAAATTAGTAGGATAACTTTCGATTCCCTTAGAGAAAAATCATAGATAATTATCAATTTGCTGTTCTGAAATAGAGGTATAAACTGGGGTTGATGGGTGTCTTTTTCCATCAGAATTCAGTTTTATAAGTTACTACGTACATGAAAATACTGCAGTGGTAATAGGATACTCATACCAGTTATATTCACTTCTAATGTACAGAAGCCAGCATGTGAAGCTATCCAAAACTGTCGTAATTCTCAATTGAATACGAACCTTATTATTTTCTATTAAAGTTGAAAATGTATCGAGGAAATTTGACACTTACGGCTACATAACGAATTATTCATTTTCAGTATAAGCTGCCTACTTGTATTCTGTCATACGTATTATTATGTAAGGATAAGGGCGCCTATAAGATGAGGGCACCTTATTCTGGAAATGTGCAGCTTGATTAGTATCATGACAATAATGATCAATTGGCATGAGGCATTTTGTTCATGAGACAACAAAGCAATTTAATGTAAAGATTTCTAATTAAATTTTAATTTATTTTAAACTGGTAATGTATGTTCAATTGTGTCGGATATATGCATCGTAACGTTTATTGTAAGTCAAATAGTGATTTATAAATTTGAAACTCACTAGGTAAGGAATACCTATTCCAATACGCTCTTCGCCGTAGGGTGCCTGCTTAGAATCGATAAATTATAACAAAAATACCTTATTTAAAAAATAATGTTAATACAAATACAAGGTTGTATTTTATGCGTAAACTCCATGGTTGCTTGTGGGAGACTATGTTCATTTTTGGGAAGGTTACAAAACAAATCGATTGAATATCTACTCAGTATATCAGAAAAGTCGATTAATATGGGACTAAAAGAGGAGCATCCGGTATTTTCTATTTGACCGCAGATAAGAAATATTTTAGTAAAATATGTTAATTATTATGGAATTGCTTCATAGAAGCATAAGGTTGGCTTAATAAGATAATAAGATAAGGAGTTTCTATAGAAATTCAGCTTTGTCTCGCACCATATTGATTAATAAAAATATTTATTTTTTAACAATAATATAGTATTAAAATTCACAAAGTTAAATAAAACTGTTAATCTTATGTTCTTCATTTAATTTCACAATTCCTCAAACACGTTCCCGATAGACAATTGTCAAAGTCGTCGACGTTTTCAATCTGTGAATAAGAAGAAAATGCTTATATAGTTCAAAACACAGCCCTTAAAGATATAAACTGTTTTCTATAAAAAATACTATTGCATTTGCTTTACATCTAATATATAAAATTCTCGTGTCACAGTTTTCGTTGCCATACTCCTCCGAAACGGCTTGACCGATTTTCATGAAATTTTTTGTGCTTATCGGGGAGGTCTGAGAATAGGCCAACATCTATTTTTCATACTCCTAAATTTTTTTTTTATGGCAAAACAACGTTTGCGGGGTCAGCTAGTTGACTATAAAACCAAGGAAATTTTCTACATGATAAAAAGTTTTCTTCCCAGGAGCCAGTACAAAATGCTTTCACACAGTTTGTCGAATCTAGATCACCAGAGTTCTATCGCAAAGTTATGACCTTCCTATTTTAGATGGCAGCAATGTGTAGATAATAATGGTAATTATTTTGATTAAATAAATATGTTAAATAAAAAAAAAAACTTATCTTAATTTTTCAGTACAAATCGGCAATTTCATACTTTAACCTCAATATTTAATGGTCATATATGTAATTACTTCGCACAACCTTCACAGGTCAGTAACTTATTAAGTCATATTGAAGATTGCATGTTCAGCGACTTTTATTGTTAACATTATTGAGTTGCGGTTTGAAGGGCAATGTAGCCAGTGAAATTACTGGACCGAAAACCAACTGAGATCTCAAAATGATAACATGCGAGTGATACTCCTGGTGTTGCTGGTGCGTACTATCAGGCGGCCCGCATGCTAGTTTGTCATCATGCCATAAGGACCAGTGTAGTGTTTTTTTTTTGAGAAACTTTTCCCCACTAATATTCTCTCCTGTATCGTGGATGAGTTTACAAACAAATTGTGACATACACAAACACCCATAACACCTACCTGTAGGCTATAAAAATATTTGTTCCGTGCAGGAAACAAACCAATTCAAGCCCATTAGACTCTTAGGACCACATTATGTTGTTAAAGTTTAATTTTATCAACATTTACTTACATCCAGAGTGTTATCTGTATGCTCTTCACATATCAACGTCAGTTTAGTTCCAATTGAATTTTGTTCTATTAGTTTGTCATTTATTTGTCTCCAAATACTGCTTGCTGATTTAAGAACATTCATGTTACCGAAAATATAGAATCCTGAAAGTATAATACATAAACTTATCACGCTTCGGCTGCTTAGCGATTAAAAATAAATATTATTGGACAATTTTACACAGCACCATTTAGTCCCAAACTAAGCTGAGCTAGTACTATGGGTACTAGACAGTGGATGTTGTGTTTTTGTAAATATGTACTTATAATACATAAGAACACTCGGACAAACACAAACACTTATGTTCATTACATAAAAATATTTGTGTCCCACAGGACATCGAACCCACGACCTTGTGATCAGCAGTTTGACACGCGAACTACTAGACCACATACATCGTCAAATTCGTCGATTGAAATAATAGACGGCTTTTAATTAATGAAATTGAAATGAAAACTGTATTACCTTCCTTAGCTCGGGACAGAGCGACGCAGATCCTGTTGGAGGCGGTCAAGAAACCAATCTTGTTGTCTCTGTTACTCCTCACAAGAGATAATATGACTATCCTGTTCTCTTCACCTTGGTAGTTGTCGACGGCCGTTATTCTAATGTCACGGAGTCTACTGTACTTTTTGCTCAGCTGTGAAATAAGTGAAACAAGGTTTGAAATGTCCAGCTCGAAGGACCAAAAATAAAATTGTTATAACCGTCGAAATTTACTTTGAATTGTGATAAAATAGATAAATAAATAATTATTATATACAAATGGGATCAATAGCCTAGTGGTCATAAGCACGACTGCTATGCCACAGGTCCCGAGTTCAATTCCCAGGTCGCGCTACGGCCACTAGAGTAGAGAGATGAGGCCTATGACATAGTCTCATATCCCTCTTGATAAAGAGGATGTGGAGAGGCGAGGTGTATTGCCCCTCCAACGAAAAGGGAGGATCGTCCAACCAGGTGGGTATTATGCCTGGCGGGCCACGGCCCGACGGTTGATATCGGGCGGTAGTATATATGCAACTTTTCGTTGCGAATGTTGCTTGCGCGATTCAGGCCCTCATAGTGCTATTTAGCGCCGTAGATGTCGCTACAAGGACATTAAAAACCTGTTTTTTTTTTTGCATTTTCCATGCTAAAAAAACAAAAATATTGTCACCATAAAAACGTAAACTAACCAGAAGACGCAGGTTCGAATACTACCCGCGGTCGAATTTTTTCTGAGCTAAAATAACATGTGTTGATAGGTACTCATCCAATTTTCAAACCTGGGGCACACTGTACATTTATTTCTGGGTTTCTTCTGGTTAAATTTAGTCTTCTGGGACGAAATGGAAGGATCTGCCGAAGCTACAAACTACAATGTTCCTTACATCTTTGATGAGCGCGACTTGTCCGGTATAAGTGGCAAGGATGGTTAGTTCATCAGGCTGGTACTCCATTTTTCGAAGATAATTGGCAAGAGCAACGCACCATTTGGCTTCCAACGTGTGTCTGTGACTCCAACTATCTTCCATGCCCTGAAGATATAAGAAGAGTACTTAATATACGTGCCATACTTATATATGACATACTTTTTTTATGGTACGGAGATTCCTCCGCCACCCGGGGAGGAGGCAGGGTATGTCGGACTTGTAGCGACTAAAAATCGCACTTGCCTTCACCTACTCTATAGTCATGGCCATGGGCTCCGTGAAATTCGCCACGACCACATACCTAAGTTATGTAGCACGTTACACTAACGTGTGCAGCGTAACGTGCCAAAACGGCGTAGGCTCTAATGTAATTGACAGACGAGATTATTCGGCCTCCAACAAGACGGACAGAGGTCCTGGTAAAGGGCATGTAACCGGACCTTGGCGAAGTATATAGGGGAGGCCTTAGTTCAGCAATGGACCTCTTGTAGCCGAGATGAGGATGATGATATCAAACTAGGGTCATCGCATAATGAAAAAATAATTAAGTCGGATAATAATGTTCTCAGAAGCGAATTTATTGATGGCGGGTGGAGAAGGGATGATGTCTCTTTCCCGCAAAACGCTCTCTGTCTAGCAGAATAATAATTTTTATACCTATCTATTTTTTAAAGCATTTTTATTTAGCACATACACTCTCGCCTTTTTCCCATGGTGGTCGGCAGAAACTAAAGAACGCCACTCGCTACGATTCTTGCATACTTTTTTCGCTTCATCTACATTCATACATCTTGTCATACACGCCGGTTGCAAGTACTACGCACCTGACCTTTTTGAAGACCCCACCAATAAGGTCGGTATAAGTCTTTCTAGGCGTCCCCTCCCGGATTCACTGACATTCGCCAATTAAATCTCTTTTGTGAGTCGTCTTTCATCCATTATCTCAACATGCCCAAACCATCTCAGCATATTCTTCTCAATTCTAGTCACTACAACGTCTATTACACCGCAACGTTATATAATAATTATTATTATTATTAATTGCCAGTAAACATTGTTCTTTTACATTTCCTTAGTCTAGTTCTTATTTCTAATTTAGCCTAGTGAATAAAGGACACTATTTCTTAATCTGTCATTTCGAGTTACACCGCATATACTTCGTGGTATTACATGATTAGATTGTTCAAGAGGAAATAAAAATACTCACCCACAAATTGTTGAATTGATCTTTTTGTATATTTTTGGCATTTTCCATGCTAAGATTTTAAAGTTATTTAGAAAAGGAAAAAAATCATTTAAAATCTTAGCATGGAAAATGCCAAAAATATACAAAAAGATAGTTAGAACGTAAGGTAGCATCGTTCGACATTGAACTAACTGTAAAGTAAGTTGTGTCGGTTGAAAAGCAAAAACTTGCATTTCAATAGGTGTTACTGACGTCACCATAAAGACGTAAATTCAGTATGTGAAGGAAAAATTCGGCATGACGTGTAGGTATCGCGGTGGCTTAGTGGTCATAGCGTCTGGTGTACCTAACCAGAAGACGCAGGTTCGAATCCTGCCCGCGGTCGAATTTTTCCTTTTCTAAATAACTTGTTGAATTGAGTCAACAATAAAAAAATACTAACCTCGGTATCTTCAAACACGTTATGAGATAAGAAGTACAAGTTATCCTTCATTCCTCTCACATCAGCATATGAATCCACAGTAGGGTGACTATCTAGTTTGTCATATATAGCAGGGACTATAAGCGGTACGAAGTTCGTACGCATTCTACGTTGCGTGGTGAGAGTACGCGCATGAATGCCGTTGCGTATCATCCGCTCGAAGAGGGAAATTTCTAGATTGTAGTCCTTGGCTAGTTTGTAGTGCGCTGCGGTTGGTCGAAGCTGTTTGTGGTCACCTAAGGGGTAGAAAGTACGGTTGAGATTTCAAAGCAGTTAAAAAAGATCGAGATTTTTCTATAGAATACAAATCATGTATCAACAAATAGTGTAGATAGTGTGATAGTGATAATTTACTTTTTCATAGTGTCTTTTTGTATATTTTTGGCATTTTCCATGCATGCTGGTGTACCTAACCAGAAGACGCAGGTTCGAATCCTGCCCGCGGTCGATTTTTTCCTTTTCTAAATAACTTTAAAATCTTAGCATGGAAAATGCCAAAAATATACAAAAAGATAGTTAGAAGGTAAGGTGGCATCGTTCGACATTGAACTAACTGTAAAGTAAGTCGTGTCGGTCGAAAAGCAAAAACTTGCATTTCAATAGGTGTTACTGACGTCACCATAAAGACGTAAATTCAGTATGTGAAGGAAAAGTTCGACATGACGGGTAGGTATCGCGGTGGCTTAGTGGTCATAGCGTCTGGTGTACCTAACCAGAAGACGCAGGTTCGAATCCTGCCCGCGGTCGAATTTTTCCTTTTCTAAATAACTTTTTCATAGTGTTCATGAAATGCCACATCTCGCGGTTCTCCGTTGAATTAAAATAATTATTTACCAAAATCCATACCAGAGTTATATCAAAACCCGCAAAAATAAAGTAATATTGTACTTATATGTAAGTACTATTATTAGTTAATAATTATGTACTATTATTAATTACCGTGTTATTATTATAAATTATATAATAAAATAATAATAATAAATATATTTTAGGGTCATTTTTACATACTACCATCTAGTCCAAAACTAATCAAAGGTTGTACATACTTATAATACATAAGAAACGCACAACATACATACATACAATACAAACACTTCGAGTGCCGGACTGCTAATCATAGGGTCGTGGGTTCGATTCCCACAGGACACAAATATTTGTGTGGGTATTTGTGTTTGTCTGGGTGTTTCTTATGTATTTACAAAAAAAAGTATATAAGTAATAATATCCATTGTCTAGTACCCATAGTACAAGCTCTGCTTAGTTTGGGACTAGATGGTGTTGTGTAAAATGTCCCAAAAATATTATTATTACTTACATTTATCACATAAATATTAGTATCTTGTGGGAATCGAACCCACGACCACATGATCAGCAGTCCGTCACTCGAACCGCCAGACCACACACATCGTCGATACTATAATAATTGAAATAAAACTATTTTTTACGGTAGACTCTAACCGTGACCATGGACGCTGTAAAGGGTCCGAAACGTCGGGATTAATAATATCAATATACGCGATAAAATCAGTAAAAAGTAGTTTTATTTCAATGTATAATATTCGCGTAAATGTTAGAAATCATCTAATATATAAAATTCTCGTGTCACAGTTTTCGTTGCCATACTCCTCCGAAACGGCTTGACCGATTTTGATGAAATTTTTTGTGCTTATCGGGGAGGTCTGAGAATAGGCCAACATCTATTTTTTTTTTTTTTTTTTTTATGGCAAAACAACGTTTGCGGGGTCAGCTAGTATACTATAATAATTTCAGTTTCATCACTATTACACATTCTGGACATGACATAAAACATATTGACCTATCCGCACCGATGGTTAGTATGAAAAGTAGAAACCAGCCGTAACCTCACCTATGAGTATGAGATGCTGACACCAATTAGTTAAAGATGCCACAATATGCGCTTCTAATACTTCCGCCGCTTCTTCTACTATCACTGGAAAGCCAAAGAAATAACAAAACATATCAAGCAGTGATAGCCTAGCGGTATGAGCATTGGACTGCCAAGTCGAAGGTCTCGAGTTCGAGGCACGCACGCACCTCTGACTTCTTTTCGAATTCATGTGCGTATTAATAATTAATTATCACTCGCTTAAACGGTGAAGGAAAACATCGTGAGGAAACCTGCATGTCTTACGAGATTTTTCTTGACGGTTTGTGAAGTCTGCCAACCCGCAGTAGGCCAGCGTGGTGGACTACAGCCTAATCCCTCTCAATATGAGAGGAGACCCGTGCCCAGCAGTGGGACAGTATATGGGTTGTTGATTGATGATCAATAATAGATGCCAAGCCAAGTCAAAGGTCTCAAGTTCAAATCCAAGGCACACAACTTTTCGAATTCACGTGCGTATTAATAATTATCACTTGCTTAAACGGTGAAGGATGCGGATGAAATCAGTATTTTACACGAAGGGACTGCCATCCGATCTCCGCAACCCAATTTCTAGGCAATACTGATATCCTAAGTAGCTGAAATTCTCAGTAGCAGCTCAGAGTTTCGATGTGATCCACCCCCCCCCATTACATGGGACCTAAACATACCGGCGAACTGTGGGTGTCTTCGCTTAAACCTTCGGGGAATACAGGCGTGGTGTTATAAGAAGAGAACTGTTATACGTGATGATGGTTACGAGAAGTTTTGCCTGATATGCGCCCGAGAAAGAAGTGGCACAGTGAGCAGAGACCCTTGCAAGTGGGAGACCTGATCGGGGACCCTAACTCCCCAAGAAAAGTATGGCCCAAAGGCTTGGTACAGGCCATAATGACTGGCAAGGATGGCCGCGTTCTAGTGGTCGATGTAAAGACGAAAACTGGCCTTCTGCGGCGGAATGCGACATGCGTCGCGTCTATCCTTATAGGTGATGAGTGCTGTAGCAGCACTAGGGAGGGGAATTTAGGCGACGTGTGATAAGTTATGTTGTGCCTGCTCTTGTTTTGAATAAATCTAAGGCGCGGGAGACGCCCGCGGGCGGGAACAAGTGCACGCAGCAACGCCCCGATTTGCAAAAAACATTAGTTTATTAATAATTTTTAGTTGCCTTTGCCTATGATTGCGTACGGACGTATTTTCTCGATGCGTCTCCCCACCCTTCACTTTTACGTGACTCTGGTGTTTCACTACCTATCCACATCCCCTACATTAATTGGTATGCCAGTCCTTCTTAAGAGATAATTATTTTTTTGTTGTACAGTTGCCAGTAGGTCCAGCTATCCAATACTGTCCAATTTTCCCGATTGAATATGAACCTTATTGTTTTGCTTTAAAGTTGAAAATCTATCAAAGAAATTTGACAGATTGGGGTAGCTTGATATGATCTTTACCTATAGATGAGTGCAAGTTCCTCATGAGGTCGTGTCTTCTAGCAGCTGTGGTGGTTGTGACTCCAACTACTCGAACTGTTCGCATCACTTCACCGTCAATCAATGTGGATACATCATTCAATTCTTGGTTTGTAGTGTTGTGTTGGTCCTATGATTGAAAAAATGTGATTAAAAAAATGTTGGACTAAAAATATAATTAGTCGATAAAGAGTTTTGTATTGGATTTGTAATTGAAGATTACATTAAAACCGATATAATTACAAAACAATCACCGAAATATTTACAAAACAATCACTTTTCACTTTGTAAACAACAATTATAAAGAACACCTCCATTTTCTGTCGTGGATGTAATTATATAAATTCTTTCATATCATACACAAATGCACAAACACCCAGACCCGGAAAACATGCAGGGCCGCACCAATAGTTTGTTTTACAAATCAATTTTGATAAAAAACAACTGTATAAGTATAATTCTATAGCAATAAAGATAACAAAAATACATTTTCCATATTAGTTTCTTTGATGAGTACTGCGTTAATACACAAGCGCAGTAGGTACTCATATAGTAAGCCCAGATGAAATAAAGGAGCTCACCCCTAAGCAAATCCTGCAGTTTATAGTAGCCGCAGGGTTTAGCGGTGTACCCTACCACGGAAATAAGTGATAATAAAAATCATAAGACTTAAAATTTACGAAACAAAATCACTCACTTACCAGTAAGGCATTCATTTTCAGCAGTAACTCATTTTTCAAAGCTGCAACGGCTTTATAGTATAGCCGCCATCTTTGTTCCGTCGTCAAACCATAAAGATCCTTGACGTCATCAGTTGTATACTCTTGTTTATTATCATTTTGTAATATTCTGTATTTCTGAAAGATGTAGATAATGTTTAATCAGTTAATCTATTTTTAACACCACAGTAGGAATTTTACAATCACAAACTTTCAAACAGCCATGTTCGGACAAATATTTCTTCTTTCTTCCGTATTGGAATTAATACGGGCGACCCGTGGTGCAAAAACTATTTACTAAGATAATGTACCTACCTAAAGCTATCCTCATAATTGTAATATCTTAAGATTTTCAGATCCTATACTTTCATTATCAACCTATATACTGTCCCACTGCTGGGCACGGGACTCCTCTCAGAATGAGAGGGATTAGGCTATAGTCCACCACACTGGCCTAATGCGGGTTGGCACACTTCACACACTGTCGAGACAGGTTTCTTCACGATATCTTCCTTCACCATTTAAGCGAGTGATTTTATATCATTAGGCTATTCCTGCTTATCTATATTTAGTATTTCGAAATTTTATTTATTCTTAATGTTTAAGTATATTCCCAATTGTAATTTAGGTCCTTAGAGAAATTAGAGACAAATTCTCCACCAAAAGGTCACGGCTAAACTCGCCAGAATACCAAAACGAACGTGCCATAATTTTCCAGTATAAGCTGACCTCGCATTGTATCGGCTATTCGTACACTTAGAGGTCAGGTTATAGTGGAAATGTATAGCGTAGCCGTGTGTCCGTGAATCATATTGCAATTCATCAAAAGGCCCATTTCAGTCGTCCATTTTAGTAGTTGTTAATAGATAACCAACCAGTTTATCGAAATATTAAAGATCCAATCACCTTAAAACATTCCAATCTCTTGCTAACTCTCCCGATCTGCATTTTAAACTTGTCCGTCATCTGCTGTGCTTCTAAATGATTGTCAGTCACATCATTGATATATTTTATGCTGTTGTGCATTGAATTTATTTCTTTTAGGGCCCATTTTTCAGAAAAACATGTCTCTATTACTTCCGGCATGTCATCAATTTTTTCCCAATCATCTTCTAAAAGATCGGATTCATTGTCTATGTCAGTTTTTTTGGCGATTTGTGTATCTGCTTCAAAACTGCCGAATAGCCAATTAAGTATGCTATCTTCTTTAGAATTATTTAATTCGTATTGCTTGTCACCAATTTTGAGGTAATTCTTTAAGCTTTTATAGGATACAACATCTTTCTCACATTTCTCAATCTCCGTTTGCAGTTCTGTCATCTGCTTGAATATTTTTTCGAGTTCATTCCTCTTAGTCGCATAGAGGTAAGAATATTTACACTTGACCTTCGTTCTTAAGTTGTGAAGCGTGTAATACTCTAAAAGAGGACTCTTGCTTTGACTCCCAAGTCTCACAATACTGCTGGTTATACTGAGGATTCCTTCCAAGAATTGATCCAGGGCGTGATTCGTGTAGCAGATAACTAACATTGGAGTTCCTTCTAGGGACAAATTTCTTAGTAAAGTGGCTGCGATTTTGACCCCTATGTATGTTTTACCAGTACCTGGAGGGCCCTGAATTACGGCGAATTCTCGAGTTAAGGCGAACTTGAAGGCTTCCATTTGGGAGTTATCGAGACCGAACGCTTTGTCTGGCCATTGTTCTGTGTCTAATACTGGAAAAGGTAGATCTTCGGACTTGTAAGGGACAGTGTATAATGTTTCTGTTGATAAATAAGCTGGAGGGTCTGTTTTGTTCTGGAAGCAGAAATTGTTTTATTGCAAATTAAGAGGCCATACCCTTCATTAGATAGTTAGCGCAACTCAAGATCCTAACACAAATAAAACACACATAAAATTGGGAACATTATCTTTTTTATACAATGTGTAAACAGAATACAGTTGCAATAGCAGATTCATTATTTTCAGCTCTGATTTCATCTCAGATTCCCTATAGCGATAGGGAATCTCTGTATCGCGGGAGACTTGATAGACATACAGTTAACGACACAAAGTAAATCCAGAATTCCAGGCTAGAAACATATTAAAAAAATTGTTTCGAGAGAATCATTCTCACGACCCTCGGCGCAACAGTACTGGCAAAGTGTCCCCCTTAATTCCCTATACCAAATGTGAAATCAAAGTTAACAATTTAAAACCTAAGACAGTGCAATTAAAGTTGTAATTACATTGACCAAGATTCACTGACCTGAACATCCACAATATATCTCTTCATCGGCAGATCATCTAGTCTAGACTCTTGTAGTACTTTTAGAACTCTATGGTAAGGTTCAAAGAATACCTCACATTCCACCGTTAGGTATGCTTCGGAGAATATGTACTTGGATGTTGGATTCTGAAATGATACTGCCACCTGCAAGGAGAGATTCATTGTTCACATTGCAATACAGCACCACAAACGGCTTATTTGAATAATGGAAAATATTTTTGGAGGTTAATTTTAAGGGGTCTTAAAGATCACAACCTTTTTTAAAACCATTTGCTTTAGAAATATTTTCACACACATTTCAACTGTTATTCAAGATTCTTTAAAAAAACACAAGATAATTAAGACAAAAACGATATAATAATTATATCACACAACTTACATAACCTTCACTAAGCAGATTCAAATTAGAATCCAGTACAGTTGCACACAGAATTGTCTCAAAGTTATCACAGGTGAATAGCAAAAGAGATCCAAACATGAGTTGTTTGTTGTATGCATACTTTTTGCTGTCAACAACACCTTGGCTTTTTCGTTCTTTCCATGCAATGTCTACTAGATGACCAACTCTATTGTTGCTTACGTAGTTGCGGAGAATACGGACTTTTGGGTATACCCTGAAATTTTAAGGCCAAAAAGCATTGAAATGAATTACGCTTTAATACAGTGTTCTGTCAATGTGTCAAAATAATTTATCTATTTTTGTTTGATAAAGTGTACTCCTGCGATGGCCCGTATTTATTGAAATAGGAACTTTGCAGGGAGAAAAGAGATGCTCATTTAACTTACCATTAGAGAGGTGACAAACTACTTCACTAAGAAATTTAAATCTCATGAGGGTTGTTGCAATAAACATTTTAAATTAAAAAAAAAGTGATACAAACCTAATATTCTCATGCCTCCTTTTCAATGGATTTTCCAGATATTTACCTGTGTAACCGAAACACAATTATGTAAAACAAACCCAAAACGAAATACAACAAAAATTATGATTACATCTTGATTACCAACATATTCCTTCCCGTAGTGGTCCAAAACAGTCCTCTCGTAGTAATTTGAACTGTATATCTAAATAATGTTCAATGTTTGGGTATGCACCGTTAATTATATTTGGTTGTATAGGTATTTTGTTGGCTGATAGTAAGTCGTCTTGTGTAGGGAATATGTTCAGGTTCTTGAAGTAATGCTTATCTTCATTCACCATTGCCGGTGGTATGGTAACTTCAGATTCAAGGTCATTTGGATCCTGTAAACAATGTTACATTTTTAATAAATAAAATAATTAAGTCATAGTTTTATAGAATAGAAATTAGATTGTTATTTTAAATGCTTTTTTGTTTTATAAAATAATTAAAGTAAAATGTAATAAATTCAACAATGAAATCATGGCATTTCATTCCTTTTTCTTTGCTTAGATTTCTCAGTATATAAGTATAACATTGTTATAAGTACTTACTTCATCTTTAAGTAATTTCATAACCTTTGCCTTTAAGTATTCAATCTTGACGAATAAGTCATTGCTAAATCTTTCAGTGTGCTCTTCTCGCACACCAATAGCACTGACTTCTATTATTTCTAATAGATCTAAAACTTCTTTCATAAATTCCAAGTTCTCTCTCTCAAATTTAATTATACCTTCGCAGAGATTCAAGACATTCACATAAAAAGCCTCGGCATCATCCCACATTTGAGAATTTAACCTCTTTTCAACAATTCGAACACTTGGTAACTCATCTAAATAGTTTTTAAGATTCTCCAAAAAATTTGAATTTTGAAACCGAGTTCTCAACAATTTTAGAATTTTCGATTTATCGCCTGGCTCTAAGGTCTTGTAGACGTTGGCTAATATTTTCACAATTAAAACTATAAAGTCACCTTTCAGTTCGTTCTCATCCAAAAGGTTCCAGAAACCAGGCCTATGGGATACTTCTAAATTTAAAATTGGAGGTTGTAATGTAGAAATGTCGAGAAGCCTTTTGAATCCGATTGGTTTCTTCTCGGTGAATTGAGGTTTAGTCTCCGGTTTGGGTTCTGGTTGGTCTTCATCACCAAATTCTGAGGTAGAAGTATTCGGCCTTGCATCTTCTATTATCGTTCCGTCAAACCAGTCTATTCGTAGAGAAGCTTTGTTACCGTTACTCATGATTGACGAACTAGTGTTATAACGAATTTATTGTGAAATTAACCTATAACTAAGTCCACTTTCAAGTCATTTAACACTGAGAATGAAAGTAGAGCGAACAAAAATAAATTTGTTTTGGATTTTTGACGTAAGAATCCAATTCCATCAGCCATCAGCTGACGCTGCCATTGTCGTTGTCACTGTCAACATGTCACATCCGCTACACGATAAGCAAACTGTCAATAACGTTTCGTTATTTTTTGAGTCAATTTTGCAGATTGAAAAGAGAAGAGGTTTAAAAATAAAATTATTTAAAAATAATTGTACAAAATATCATGAAACAGATAAAACACCATAATATTATACATATTACTTAAGCAGGTACAGCGGCCAGCACATCAAGCTACCACAATCTGTCAAATTTCTGTGATTGATTTTCAACTTTAATACAAATGTTATGGTTCATATTTATGACAGTTTTGGATAGCTTGACCTGCTGGCGTTCTTAAATACTGGAACGCCGATTCATTATTTATTTTCGATATTTTTAAATAATTTTATAAAATAATACAAGCACATAAAAACATATACCTAATTATTATAATAAAACATAGTAGAACACTGGTATCGGAACAGTATCCAAGCTACCGGTGTTTAGGGCTCTAGCGAGAGGAACCTCCCGACTATACGCGCCGTGTTCAGGAGTAGGTACTACCGCTTTTTTGCATTATACCCTTGACCCAGCCATCTAACCAGAGCCCCCTCAGATGCTATTAAGTACTATAATTTTTATGATCACTAACACGTTTACTTAGGTACCTACCATTTTTCGTTCTATTACACCCACGCAATTTAGGTAGGTACGTAGGTACTCGTAATATTGTTATGATAAAACATAATGCTGTATTAAAGCTTCAAATATTCAGTTAATGGAAACTGACCTGTTAAATTAATACGATGGAAACGATCTTTTGCCTTACCTTGTATAATTCTTAAAGCGTTATTGTTAATGGCCCTCTTATTTGTCGGTCGTTAGGAGGCCGCTTGTTAAGCGTAAGGGCTTTCACTTACCTTTTACAGCAATAATAAACAGTAAAAAGGCCGTAAAACTGTATTTTCGTCTACTTGTTTCTTCCAGGTGTCTGCCAGGCTTTATTACTGTACCTACTTATGATAACATACCTAATGATTTTGGTGAAAGTAGCTAGGTATTCGCATAGGTAAATTATTTGCCTGTTTATTGATAATAGAATGGTATTATTCCTTTTTAATGTTGGAACTGTAATGTTTTGGTCATCTAAGTATGTACCTATTAAGTTGGGCTCATAGTTAATTTATAGACGCTTACATTTTAATGGGATTAGGTGTGGAGTGGATCTTGCACAATAAAAGTGAATAATATTCTTTATTACCTATTTTCTGTAAAACACCCATTAATGACTGCGAAGAGTACCTACCCAGGGTAAATAATAAATGATATTTAATTAAATATTTTAGGACACTATATACACAGCACCATTCTAGTTCCAAACTAAGCAGAGCTTGTGCTATGGGTACCTATTATACAACGGATATACGTCCTAGCGCACCTATACTTTTTTTCTAATTACATACTTATACCTAATTTATAAGAAACACGCAGACAATCAAATCACAAATGTATGTTTTCATCCTAAGGGAATCGAACCGTCGACCTCGTGATCCAGCGGTCCAGCGGTCTGACAATCGAACTAATAGACAATGGATGTCGTCAATTGAGAAATCTTCATTTCGAGTATTATGCTGTTATTTTATTATTCAGATTGTTGCGTGTTTTCAGGCTTCATGTTATGTTCCTAAGTTTGACATACGCTGATATGGCAACGTCTCACCATCATATGCACAGGAGGTCCACCGCTGAACAAAGTCTCATCCATAGACTTCCACAAGGACTGATTATAACTATGCCGCCTGCATCCAACGAGTCCCAGCAAAGTTTACCAGGTCGTCCGTTTATCTCGTTGGAGGCAGTCCTACGCTGCGTTTTCCGGTACGTGGTCTCCACTCGAGAACCTTTTTTCCCCAGCGGCCATCAGTTCTATGAGCAGCACCAGAACTACACCCTCTGTCTTTTTAGCTAAGAAATAAAAAATCATAAGGCCAACATTTTTATGTTTATTTGTACATTTAAAAGTAATACAGAACATAAGTAGGTACACAGTGAGATTTAGGTACTTATATTGTACGGAGGTGTCAATTTAAATTGTGAACTGCTGGCTCCTAAACTAGGCCAGGAGCCTAGTTTTAGGAGTCAATGTTCCTCCAGATATAATGGCAAACATCTGTTTAGATTGTCATGTAAGTTCTACTTAAATTGCTTAAAATGAAATAATCAAACACCCATCCACATAATCATATAATAATTACCTACATATTATTAATAACAGAGAACTTTTAGAACAAAAAGACTTCATAAGAATTCCATAATTATTCTATTATCTACCAATAACAACAGACGTAACAATTACGAGGGAGCATTCCCTTGCGAACCTTCCTTACAGGCATGGTGTGAACAAACATTCATTGAACACAATGGCAATATTTGGGAAGCTTGGGCAAGCTGCCAAGGCCTGCACTTCCATCGAGATTTTCTCGTTCACAAAAAATATATGATATCTATGGCCACTTGTGAGCGAGAAATAGGTTTGTTCTTGACCTAATTTAATGTTTATACGAGCACTCAAACGTCTGGTAATGTTACTTACTAAAATACTATGGAGTTTCATCGTTTGGCTCGAATTCCCAAATTGCACAAATTCAAATTTGAATTGTCGGTTGCAATTTGTTGGTCTATACATATTTATTATCACATTGTACGTTCATGAAAAGATTTAAATCTTTGGGTTCATGGCCATAGTATTTGCGAGAAGCTTACAATCACCATGACAAGATGAAAAGCATAGAATGCAATGGCTGTGGTCAAAAACGGCTAAGATCGGCATCATTATCATTATTTACAATGATTATATCTATTGGTAATTTTTATAAAAAAGATTAAGTACATAACATAACAAACCATCACACCTGTATACACAAAGGGATAAGTAGATGTGCATTAATATACACCCACATTACCCCGGTATTACATGGAACCTATTGCCATTAAGTGCGCACAATAACTCCAAACTCCGAGCTGCTCCTGACAATTTCATTGAAAAATCTAACATCAGTTTGCTCAACCTAGGAATCGAACCCAACCTCTGGCGTCGCGCTTGCGACCACTAGGCTAATGAGGCGATAAAAAAAGATAAAAATCTTTATATCAACTACGCAAGCGTATCGGACTATCTATTACCTTATTTTTTTATAAATAAAACCTGAAATTAAACTACAGCTACTACAGCTGTACTGTACCATGGACGCTGTAAAGGGTCCGAAACGTCGAGATTAATAATATCAATATAACGCGATAAAATCCGTAAAAAATATTTGTTTTATTTCAATGTATAATATTCGTGTAAATGTCAGAAATCAATAAATAAAACCTGATTAAAAATCTTCATCACCTAAGCGGGCTCATTTATCTGTATATGTATTATTCTTATTATAATGAGCGGAGACAACAAAAAAAAAAAAAACAGAGAACAGTATAACCGAAAATCTATAAAGGTGTGTAAACACGAGTTTGTGATGTAAACAAGAAAACAAAGATTGAACGCTTCCGCCAACGTGGACGGAATGCGATTTAGTTTATCAGGAGAGGAAATGAAATTATTTACTTTGTACATTATACGGCAACGGAAGTTACCTAATTATATTATTTGATCTTATTTTCTTTTCCTATATAAGAAAGAAAGAAAGAAAAAGTATTTATTTTAATACAAAACGCACGACTCTTGGACTAAAAGCCAATATGTTAAAAATAAAATAAACTTAAAAATAATATAAAAATGACAATGACACCTAAACAACTGACTGACCACCTAAACCGACATAAACAGCAAATCGTAGGTCCCTTTTCTCTATGGTGGGTCCGCATGAGTTACACAGCAATATTTATAATGTAGTCTTTATTACACAGTACCTAAAGTCGAAAACAGGCTGATGGACACGCCGAAATTTTTCAGCGTATATGTATAGCGCTAAAGAATTTTGGATAAGTGTGTCTTTTGGATAACCTTTTGGACAAGAGTCCCGTATCATCATATTATCATCATAATTATCTTATCTATCTTGTGGCTGACCACCAGAGGTCCACTGCTGAACAAAGGCCTCCCCATAGACTTCCAAAAGGACGGGTTATATGCCGCCTGCATCCAACGACTTCCAGCGACCTTTACCAGACCGTCCGTCTATCTCGTTGGAGGCCGTCGTATACTGCGTTTTCCGGTGCGTGGTCTCCACTCGAAATCCTTTTTGCCCCAGTGGCCATCAGTGCTACGAGATATGTGCCCCGTATACAACGTAATAAATAAACAATTTGGGACAAATGTAAACCTAAACTGCTTAATCTGAGTAGACAGTGACGATGACGGTGACCTTGTATTGCGGGTAATAAACAATGGGGACTTACATAAATACTTTTGTTTTCGGGAAAATCCAAGATTTAGGAAAAAACAAGAGAAATAACACTGCTTTGAGATGTTTTGTGTTCCTAACGGTGAGCAAGGTTGCCAGTGCTCCAGTGCTCCGAGAGGTAACGTAGTGTTGGCAGTGGGAGGACTTTGACCCTTACGCTGCCAACCCAACTACTCCTCTTTCTTTTTACAGGGTCGGCAACGCGCAAATGATACCCTTGGTGTTACAAGCGTCTATAGGCTAAGGTAACCGGTTAGCATAAGATAGGCCGTATTTTTGTTTGCGACCTACTTGGTATAAAAAAAAATCGCGAGTAACACCGCGGGCACATACACAGTTTCTAACAAAAATTAATTACAGTTTTCATAACAGTAGCTTTATTTATTTAGGCACATGGGCTTTGCAAGATTTGCTTGTAATAATAAATTCGTTGATATAATACACGCTTCACTTTGTTTTTTATACATAATTAACTCTGTTGAGACAATGGAAATGCTAATAACTTTTGTCGTTTAAGCTTACCATAAGAACTAATGCGACTTTAATTACATTTTTTTAGATTTATCTTGTTCTGTAGGTGTATACCTATCATTGATAATTTCGTATATATTTAATGGCGATATATCTAGTAATATACCTACTGTTCAATGCATCATTTAGTTACCGCAGCAAACGCAGCTCGATTAATCAGCGTAGTTACTAAGCCACGAGTTTCTCCTGTTACAAAATTCACTATGAAAATTTAAAGCTAGCAACTGACAGGCATTACGTGAACACGTAATGTAACATGTTGCATTAGGTGCATTCGTATAGCAGTACAGCGAACTATGAGCGTTTACCGATTGCGATCGTCTCATCACATATTACTATCTTCATCATTAGCGTATTAACCATCTCACTGTTGGGCATAAGGATCTAAGGCCACTTTTGATGAATCACAATAGGATTCACGGACACATGACACATATACAACGTGCCATAATTTCCAGCATAAGCTGACTTCTTAGTGTATGAAAAGCCTATGCAATGCGAGGTCAGCTTATATTGGAAATGTATATTGTGATTCTTCAAAGTAGCGATTTCAGCCTCCCATGTCTGCTCTCAGAATGAGAGGGGTTAGGGTATAGTTATATTCCACCACAGGGTCCACCCTGTGGTGTAATATAACTATACATATAGAAGTTTGAAGTACCGTATGAAGTTCCGCACTAGAGTGCGGATTGGCAAACTTCATACGCCGTCGAGAAAGTCTCTCAGCCTCTCAGGCATTTAGATTTCCTTACGATGTTTTCCTTCAAATAATTAATTTTATTAATACGCACCATGTTTACTAGATTCGAAGTCGAGACCGACTTGGCAGTTCAATGGTCATTACACTAGGTTATTGCTGTTGTTACACGCTGTAACTCACTCGTTGCGAGTGTACCGTTACGATAAAATGTTGTTGCCAGTTTAATAAATGCCCATTATTAAGAGGTGTGTCTACATAACGCTGTGTACTCAATGGACGGCCTGCAAACATTTACGTCATAAGTAGAGTCTCGACTCTCATATGATGTGCTCGTATGAACGGTGTCGAGAGTTATATTAAAATAAAATTAATCATTCCGAATAGGAGCTTATAAGTACATTATGTTTTATAGAGGTAAAAGTTTGTGAGGTTGTAGGGGGTAATCTCTGGATCTACTGAACCGATTTTAAAAAACCTTTTTGTATTGGATAGTCCATTTATCGAGGAAGGTTATAGGTTATATAACATCACGCTACGACCGATAGGAGCCGAGCAAAAAGGAAAAAAGTGGGTGACACCGCGGGGGGCAGGACACCGGTGTTCCTATTAAAGTTGAATTTTAAGTATAAGTATTTTAGTAGTTAGTATTTTTTTTAATTACATAACATACCACCACGACTATATTCCTCGAAGGGTTAGGCAGGGGTATGCTAATGTATAGCCACATTACACCGTTAGTCCCATGTAATAGAGAGCAAGCATATTGCTATTATCCGAGGACAACTTTATAACAAAACTATAAGGTTCATATTCAATTACGAAAATTTTACAGTTTTGGATATCTTGACCTGCTGGCGTCGCTACTATGGGTACTAGAAAATAAATACTTATATAAGTACATTTTTTTGTAAATACTCATTATACATAAGAAACACCCAGCCAAACAAACACTTATGTATTCACATAAATATTTATGTTTTGTCGGAGTCGAACCCACGAACTCGTCATCAGCAGTCCGCCACTTGTACCAATAGACTATAGATTTATTAGACGACTCAAATAAAAACACTTCGTAAATTGCCATTGATTTTCACTGTGATAATTACAATGAATTGAACATAAACAAACGTAAACAGTGAAAACGAATCGTTTGTCGGTTGCCAATGACGAATGGACAATTCGCGGCGTTGATTGGAAAACAATTCGATCGTTCAATCAGAGATAACAGTGCCATTAAATTTATTTATTTATTTTCCAAAGGGAGACCAACAGCAAACCTTTTTTTATAGTACGGAAAATTCATCATCCATGTCATGGATCCTCCGCCACCCGGGGAGGCGGCAGGGTATGTATGACTCATACCGACTAAAAACAGTACTTTCCTTCTTGCCATTGCTTGCTAAACATAGGAAATCATTCTAGGTATCAGAAAGCTAATAATAGGTCTTTACAAATAAGAAATTGAATAAATCAGAAAATGTTAATTGGAAATTACCCTGATAATAGGCGAACTGTTGTACATACATTTAGTACAACTTTGCCTAACCCTTCGGAGAGTACAGAGATAGAAATCAATTTATTCGTGAGTAGAAATTAAACCTATATTGTTTTCACCAAGAAGTTCTTGCGTTTTTTTATCGTTCTTAGAATAAAAAAAAACTTTTTACACTCTATGATACATTTTTAAATTACTAGCTATTATTAATAGACGGGACATCATGAACAAAATCTTAATCGATTACTTTTTGGAAACAATTGCCTCTATCTATGTCGCGTTCTCTCTGTCATATGACAAAGAGAGAAAACAAATCCAATCTGTATTAACATTTTTGTATGAATATTTTCCCAATGTCCTATCTGTAAATCTATTGAAACTCTTAAGGTTACGATAGAATGTTGACAGGACAATAATGTTTCGTTTAATAAATTAAAAAATAATGTATAAATGTCACGTATTTTGACAGCTGAAACATATCTTAAATTATTTTTCTCTTTAAAGTTATTTAGAAAAGGAAAAATTACATTACACCAGACGCTATGACCACTAAGCCACCTGCGTCTTCAGGTGTACCTAACCAGAAGACGCAGGTTCGAATCCTGCCCGCGGTCGAATTTTTCCTTTTCTAAATAACTTTAAAATCTTAGCATGGAAAATGCCAAAAATATACAAAAAGATATTTTTCTCTTTGTTGAAATCTTAATAAGCTGAAGGCAGCCTAGGCTGTCTGTCTATTTCAAGTATTTCAATAGTCAGAAACAAGAAATTTTAATAATTCCATAATTGTTAAGTAGTTACTGTGTAAATTCTTTGTTGCCGTTTTTAAAGACAAATATTTTTTAGGTATTTATATATATTTTTTCTTTTAAAAAAGAAATCAATTAAGTTTTAAATTTAAAATAAAATTCTTTTGGAACGGAATTTAAGATCTGTTATAAAATTAATATCTACGTTTCGTATAATCTGTATGAATTTGGAATACAATTTTCAAATAAAGAATGTGTTCATGCTTTGCTTTCTCGGCAGCAAAAAATTATCAAGAAAATGGCTACATTGTTGGTGCCAACAAAATCGCAAAACTCGAAGAATATTTTATTTAATTGTTATGAAAACTCAATTTGGAAAAACTTAATAAAATTTCATCTGAGGGCCGCTTTTAGTTCAAAGTTTTGTATAAATTGCATAATTAGACGTTCAAGTTTAAGGATGTAACTAGCTAATTTCATAATAATTCTTTAATACATAATGTCATTACCATCCTTTCCCAACTTCTTCCTATGTTGGGGTCGGCTTCCAGTTTAACCAGATGCGGCTGAATATCAGTATTTTATACGAAGCAACTGCCATCAGACCCAATTTCTGGGCAATACCGATATCCTGAGGATATCAGGAATTATCAGACTTTATGGACAACTAACGATTGTCATAGATGTGCTTGACAGGACATTAGGACCAAATACCAGCAACTACCCAAATATGTCAAATTTCTTTGATAGTATTCCAACTTTAATACAAACGTAATAAGGTTCATTTTCTATTGATAATATTTGACAGTTTTGGATAGGTTGACCTCTGTACATACGTGCTTTCCGAGGCTCGGAGGGACTCGGTGTCACCCAACATAATGTGTGAATAAATAATATGTTTGCTCTATAAATTATTCACGATCTATTAAAGTAAAAAGCTTTATTACCTTCTAGCTTCTTCGTCCGCGCGGAAAAGTTACTTTTAATTATAGTTTTAATTTGGCTAATTAAGTCAAAAAAGTTATAAATTATAGCCTATATGTTATTCTGAAGATAATAATACTGTAAAGTTTCAACAAAATCTGTTCAGTAGTTTTAGCGTGAAAGAGTAACAAACATACACACTCACATACTTTCGCCTTTATAATATTATATAATATAGTGTGAAGTGTGATGTGATAGTTTTTTTTTATAAATTTGATTGAAAGATATTTCTGTATTATGTACAAACTGTGTTGGTAAAATTTTAACGAAGATTCAACGTAAAATGAAGACATTATACAACCTTAATTACAAGATTGTTTATACAAAGAAAATCGAATACCGAGCTTCGGAAATGTTCTTTTAATTAAATTGGCGGTAGAATCTAGTACAAATTAGGTGCTCCTCCCTAGAGCTCTTGTGAATAGATCGAGTTTCAGTTACTAACACTCTTAAATACAAACGATAGACAATTAAATTGAGAATGATTAAGAAAATGGTAACTATATAAATTGTAACAAGCAGACAAGCAGTGATAGCCTAGTGGTATGACCATTGGACTGCCAAGTCGAAGGTCTCGAGTTCGAACCCAAGGCACGCACCTCTGACTTTTCGAATTCATGTGCGCATTAATAATTAATTATCACTCGCTTAAACGGTGAAGGAAAAAAAACATCGTGAGGAAAAACCTCTATGCCTTACGAGATTTTCTCGACGGTGTGTGAAGTCTGCCAACCCCCACTAGGCTAGCGTGGTGGACCATAGCCTAATCCCTCTCATTCTGTGAGAGGAGACCCGTGTCCAGCAGTGGGACATTATATGGGTTGATGATGAAGTATATAAATTAAAGATATAGAGTTTAGAGAAAGAATAATTTGATCTCAGGCCAGGGTTGAACCTGTGTCCTTTAAGTTAAATACACTGGACACTTGTCGCCAGATTACCAGAGCTCGGCGAGGAAACGTTGTGTTGGCAGTGGGGTGACTTTGACCCTTATACTGCCAATCCAACTATTCCTTTTTCGTTTTACAGGGTTGGCAACGCGTAACTGATATCCTTGGTGTTACAAGTGTCTATAGGCTACGGTAGCCGCTTACCATAAATGAGCCGTATTTTTGTTTGCCACCTAATTGGTATAAAAAATAATCGCAGGTAGCACCGCGGGCACCTCAGCAACAAAATTTAATTACAGTTTTTATAACAGTAGCCTTATTTATTTAGGCACATGGGCTTTGCATGGGCTCTTTCGTTTTACAGGGTCGGCAACGCGTAACTGATACCCTTGGTGTTACAAGCGTCAATAGGCTCCGGTAACCGCTTACCATCAGGTGGGCCGTATGCTTGTTTGCCACCTTAGTAGTATAAAAAACTAAGCTACTGGGAATGTCTACCATGTCGATGCCATGTGCCTTTGCCACAGCCAGTGGTCTCGGTAGCTTAGTGGCTAAAGCGTCCGGTGTACTTAACCGGAAGGACTTCGAATTCTGCCTTGGATAGGTTTTTTCTTTTGCTAAAATTAGTATCTTTTAAAATACTTATGTGTATTCTAGAAGGCGATTTACTGATTACCTACACCAAGTTTATGAACAGTCTGTAATATATTGATTTCTAACATTTACGCGAATATTATACATTGAAATAAAACTACTTTTTACGGATTTTATCGCGTATATTGATATTATTAATCCCGACGTTTCGGACCCTTTACAGCGTCCATGGTCACGGGTAGACTGAGGGACGCTGTAAAGGGTCCGAAACGTCGGGATTAATAATATCAATATACGCGATAAAATCCGTAAAAAGTAGTCTGTAATATGTTAATATGATCTTTTTTGCCAAGCAAATAAAACTTACAGTTCTAAAAACTACTAGACTCAAAATCACCTAATCTCATCCGTGACGATAAAATGTAAAAGCGGCAGTACCTGGACACGACTTCTAAGTGTAGGTCCTTTTCTTAATCCTTCACGTAAAGGACCACAGACGGAAAATCCTCTACGTGACATACTTAGAAAATGTGGACATGTTCCAGATTTTCTTACTTGATTAATTTGGGCCTCGAAATATGTTCATCTAGTTTGGTCCGTCCCCATCTTATTATGTCCCCGAAGACCCACCCGGCTTACTTATTAGTTGCGTCTCTCAGTTTATGAGATCCTGGTCCTAAGGTCCGGATTAACAAGTGATTAAACGGTTGACGAAAATTAACACCACCTTGGGAGTAATTAGAGACAGGGAGGACTGATAAGGTGAATGAAAATTTGATACCTATTGTGGTCGATGTTAAAGTTAAACTATTCGCCCGACTCAAAGGGTTAATTTCAGTAAAAACGGACTTTGGAGGGTTTCTTCATAAAATATTCATTTCGCCATCTTTGTTCTAAGAGAATATTAAAATGTAAGGGGAATTCAAGAGTATTTGCTAAAGTTTGTTTGAATAGTTTCTAGCTTCACAGTTGAATAGCATAGTCAGGAATGCTCAGATACAACAAAGTAATGTTTTAAAAAAATATGCTCAATATAAAGTTGTTAGTAACGGATTTTTATGCTTGTGTTTACATACATGTTAATGCTATAAAAATGTTACAAAGTTTGAGTATTACATTGCTTGTGCAAATACATTGCCCATCTTATGTTGTGGAATGAGCTTCCCAAGTTCCATTGTCTAGTACCCATAGTATAAGCTCTGCTTAGTTTGGGACTAGATGGTGCTGCGTAAAAATGTCCCAAACAGACCTATTTATTATTAGTATTTATTCACTGGCGTGGTTATGGTTTCTTTTTAACCATAAATAATAAGTTTTTCCATAAAACGCACACAACCAATGAGCTTAAACAACTAAAAAACTGACCACAATTTCTTTTCTTTGTTCATATTTGTTGAGAATTATGTTTCTGTTGCGGTGTTGGGTAGCTTCCGCCACGTTGTCACACGAAGGCCACAGGATCATGCGATATACTGTTTATACTCTGACCTAGTTAAAACACGTTTTGCTTTTAAAACAGTACTTAATATTTTGTTCCCTGAAGATTCATAAATCCACGATAGAGATAGACTGTGCTTTCTTCAGAAGATTTATAA
The DNA here is from genome assembly GCA_964056405.1 of Acronicta alni. NCBI lineage: Eukaryota > Metazoa > Arthropoda > Insecta > Lepidoptera > Noctuidae > Acronicta > Acronicta alni. The sequence continues at coordinate 3,628,994 of OZ043927.1, read as the reverse complement.
ATCCACGATAAAGATAAAGACAGGCGAATGACGTTTGCTTTGTTCTGGTTGTTTTTGGGAATTAAGTTGTTTAGTTTTAACATTACATTTCACATGACATTACATAAGACATGACATTACATTAGACATGACATTACATTTGACATTACATTACATTTGACATTACATTACATTTGACATTACATTTGACTTTACATTTGACATTACATTACATTACAGCCCTGTGTCGCGGGTGTCTTTAAATACACATAATTAACGGACACAAAATACAACCAGACTCGAAAAAAATATCTGTGGATCACACAAAGATTTGGCCTCGGATTGGAATCAAACCCACAACAACGGCACAACCTTACCCCCTACGCCAAACGTGCAGTCAACATTACATAGTTTATGAGAGTAGGTACTATCACACCTATATTTCCGAAAGCAGAGATGTAATGATGACATACTTTAACAAAGCCGATTGCCATTAACCGGAAACAAATCATCATCAACCCATATACTGTCCCACTTCTGGGCACGGGCCTCCACTCACAGAATATGAAGGATTAGGCTATAGTCCACCACGCTAGCTTAATGCGGGTTGGCAGACTTCACACTCCGTCGAGAGAATCTCTCAGGCATGCAGGTTTCCTCACGATGTTTACCTTCACCGTTTAAGCGAGTGATAATTTATTATTAATACGCACATGATTTCGAAAAGTCACGAGGTGCGTGCCTTGTATTCGAACTACAGACCTTCGACTTGTCAGTCCAATGGTCATACCACTAGGCTATCACTGCTTATTCCACTAGGCAAATCCAAATTAGTAAATATTTTTTTAAACATTTTTACCAATTTCGTAGTCCTTAAGCAGAGCTTGTACTATGGTACTAGACAATATATAAGTAATTTGTATACTTTTTTTGTAAATATATCCAATTTGTAAACATAGATGTCGTCAAATTTATTCAATCCAAAAAAAACTAAGCTGCTACTGAGAACATATGTAATAGAAAAATCCAACAGCACTTTCCTCGACTCGGTTATCGAAGACCGCTGTTTGAATGACCGCTGTTGTCTGAATTTCTTTTCAGTAAAATACCAATTTAGAGTGTCAATAATAACCGCCGATAACAGCTTTTAGTCTTTTACGTAATGTCGTTTGCTATTTTCTCTAAGTTTACTACATATCACGTAGTTAATATCCCTACTTGATATTATAAATGGAACTCTGGAATGTCATAATTATTATTAACAATCCATAAAAAGCATCTACCTAGCTCATCTACCTCCTAAATATAACCCCTAACGCGCTCCATTTACCTCGAAATATTAATAAACACGTCGGTACGTCATGTTAGGGTTAACCCTAAAATATATCACGCGGTGATGTCCACGTGACCGGTGCACGTTTGCGGAAGGTAAAGCTATATAGTTATAGACGTGTCAATAGCAGCGCCTCAGTTCCGGACGGGTTAACCCGGGTCGTTCGGTTGTGGGTAATTTCATTAATTTTGTGAATTCATTGATGACATCCCTTACACCAATTTACCCTTTCGTTCCCACGGATTGGGTAGTGTTGTCACCTTCTTAAGTAGTGAGATGGTAATCAATTTATGTCGGAAGGATTTCGAGTTGCTACTTTCAATCAACAAATCGAGATACTTGTTATTTAAGTATTTTGGCAAAGTCGTAATTCATACATCAAATTATGTTTATTTTATTATATACAAATATATCTTTGAAAGATACTTTTACAGGTCAATGTTTTACATATTTTTTTAAGCTAGATGGCTCCGGCATTTCCTAAATGATGAACAATGAGAAGAAATGCCGAAACTAACTCGGAGAACCATAGTCACTTTTATAAAGTCCAGAGTCAGGACATAATAATATAGATCTAATAGTAACAAATATGTGAGTCTTACAATGTAGGGCAAAGTCTGAAATGACCATCATTTAGGGAGCTCAACATCATCATCATCAACCCCATTATACTGTCCCACTGTTGCAATTAATTATCACTCGCTTATAAGGTGAACATATTTATTTACATATTATATTATTATTATGTACTTATTTATATGCATCCATATGTAATGTTATAGTACGCTACACTAGCCACTGTGTTTCCTTTCTTCCAGTCCATCCAAAGGTTGTCTGGAAGAGATCGCCTTGTGCGATAAGACCGCCCATTGTACCTACCTATATAAGTTTTGTCTCATTTCTTTTGAAATTGTGTAATTGGTGTGCAATAAAGCGTATATAAATAAAATAAATAAATAAACCTGTATGCTTTAGAGATTTTTCTCGACTGTGTGTGAAGTCCGCCAATCCGCAATAGGCCAGCGTGGTGGACTAGCCTATAGCCGAAGACCCGTGCCCAGCATTGGGACAGTACCTATATGGGTTCATAATGAAAGTATAGGACCTGAAGATCTTAGGATATTACAATTAATTAATTTATTTATTCTATCTTAATCCCTCTCAGTCTGAGAGGAGGCCCGTGCCCAGCAGTAACAGTGACAGTATATGGGTTGATGATCAGCCCGCAATATAATTATCACGGAGTATTACAAAAGAGAAAGTTGCCTTCAAACCTGCAAATTGTTTTAGAGATAAGATCGGCGCTATATTTACTTGTTTATTTAAGGCCGGTATTAGCACCATTTCACTCTGACCATTGAGGTATAATGTACAACTGTAACGTCAAGCAAGAGCGCTAAAAATATTTAGATTTTTTAGGAAAACCACACTTTGGCCATAGTTTTCTTAGAATCTTTTTTGAACGCTTTACTTTAGACTGGTAAATACGGATCGTTGAGTATTTTTGGCACTTAGCCTTTACTTAACCACAAGGTCGCGGCTAAGTAGGACTAGTTGCTATTGTTGATTTAAGTAAAGGATCTGAAACAACGCCATTATATAATATTTACCTCAAGAGTAACAGCGGCATGTTGTGATACAGCTCAGAATGGCCCTTTGTTCACAATTTCGTAACCAAGGCCGGCTCTGTCTGGGTAATATTATCTAATTACAGTTATTGTAAATATTCGTAAACATTGATGTATTACGTTAAAGAGTTACTTGATGTATAACGGGTTTTTTTTACGGGACTATTAAGTTTGTAAGATTTTTTTGAGTTCGGTATACTTAATTTTATTTTTGACAGTTTGAATTCTAATCATTTGTTGATGTCCTAATGTGTTATTTATTCGATTTCTAATAACAATTGATTTGATTTATGAAGAAGTTTTAATCGATTCAACACAATATTAAACGTTTTGTATTGTGTTATAATATACCCTTGTATGGAAAACATGTAAATCAGCTACTTTACTTATTCATAGTCCTCTAAAGTATCAGAATAACTTGATTAACTTAATTATCCCATAAAGTACCTATCCAAATATCACTTAGCACGCTTTGCTTAACCTTAATCTATGTTCGATTTAGTTTGTATGCAGAAAATGGTCAGACCCGGGTGAGTGATGTCACCCCAAAGCATCTCAAATTACTAGTTCTGTTTAACTTTACTATTATGTAAATCTGTCTAGACGTAATCTTACAATCGCCCACAATTGAGCAAACACACGTATACAAAGGATTAAACACGCATGTATAGTATGTCTCTATTCATCATCATCAACCCATACATTGTCCCACTGCTGGGCACGGATCTCCTCTCACAGGATGAGTGGGATTGGGCTATAGTCCACCACGCTAGCCTAGTGCGGTATTGCAGACTTCACACGCCATCGAGAAAATCTCTCAGGCATGCATGTTTCCTCACGATGTTTTCCTTCACCGTTTAAGCGAGTGATAATTAATTATTACGCATATTATTTCGAAAAGTCAGAGGTGCGTGCCTTTGATTCGAACTCGAGACCTTCGACTTGGCAGTCTAATAGTCATACCACTAGGCTATCACCCCATGTCTCTATTGATAGGGAAAATTTGTAATTATTACTGTCAATGGAGGGAAAAATGTCTTTAAGTAACTGAAACCGGTTTTCTCAAGTGTCTAACTAAAACTTAAAAAACTATTAAGGAAACTAAACTAAAACTAGACTAGGATATTAAGGTAATAAGGACTGTCTACTTCAAAAGTAGACATTTTCTTTGAGTCTTAGAATAATCGCGTTATTACCAAGAACGTGGATAATCTATAAATTACCTACTGGAATATTGCATAAAATTTCCGTGAAAATTGTTAAAGTAGAATATTAAGGAAAAAAGGAGATTTTGGGCGGATTGTAATGTGTAGTAAGCACTACTGTACAGACGCCAGCACATCAAGCTACCCCAATCTGTGAAACTTCTTTGATAGATTTTCAACTTTAATAAAAAAGAACTAGGTTATGGGGATGAGATTGTTCAGGGGGTGTACCTATAACCGGAACCACTTGGATGTAAAAGTAAAGTATATTGTAAAAGAAACTTAGCGTAGGTACACTTTGGCCCTAGAAGTATATAAACTAACCAGTTTTTCGCCCGCGGCTTCGCCCGCGTCGAGTTCGGTTATATCGCGTTTCCAAGAGAACTCTTCAAAAGTCCGAGATAAAAACTATCCTATGTTCTTTCTCAAGGTCAACCCTATCTCTGTACCAAATTTCATTAAAATCAGTTCAGTGATTTAGACGTGAAAGCGTAACAGACAGACAGAGTTACTTTCGCATTTATAATATTATAGTAGGGATTCGGTAACAGTAAGGTACGCGGCGGCGGGAAGCGCGGGCGCGGGAGAGATAGGCACGTGTGCGCAGCACACGGTCTGGCGGCGTACTAGCGCTTGCGCGCGGTGCCGTGAACGAATAGGAGCCTAGTCCGTCACTCACTCGTTAGGTATCTTAGCGGCTTATTGCCGCGATTCGCTCGTATCCGGCGACTAGTGTTGTGGTTTGCTATAAGGTTCATATTCAATTGGGAAAATTTGACAGTTTTAGATAACTTGACCTGCTGGCGTCTGTACAAGGTTTTTATACCTGATATCTTATTATCTACACTTAGTTTCATGGAATAATTTTACTAAGAATGTAATACAAACTTTTTGGTATGCCGAAGAGGTTTTGAAACGCTGTTGCTGTCATTATGGTGGTATTGTTTATGTTTACGTTTGTTTCTCCAAAGGATTAGGTAGAAGTGGACAGCTGTATACCAGTTCAATGGTATTTTTTTAAGGCACAAATTCATCGAAGTGCTGCAGCATACCTTACCCGTCGCTTAATCGTTTGCCCCCTATCCCATAAACAAAAAAGCCTAATGGCATTAAGACCACCTTAGTGTACTTTAGTAGGTACATATGGAACAAATATAAAGAAAGTCGCATTTCTTTGCAGAAAATCGAAGTGAAATAACACTGCTTTGAGCTGTGCTGTGTTACTGTGTGTTACTAACTACTTTTTACGGATTTTATCGCGTTATATTGATGTTATTAATCCCGACGTTTCGGACCCTTTACAGCGTCCGTATACACTGGACACTGTAGTTTTATTTCATAGTTTTATTGCACAAAGATATCTTCAGCTAATCGAAGATATGAAAAAGTAACGGATTCCAGACATGATTGAAGAACACTTATTTTTCATCAGTTGGTCAGGTCAGTTAATGGATATCGTTCGTACCGCAAAGCATTGCATCCAATTCGTTCAATAATTCAGCTGCCAGATGCGATCAGTGAATTGGAATAACCGCAGTGAAAATTAATTTAAAACTGTTTGATTATTTAATCTGACCGTGGCTAAGTAATAACTAAGCTGATCAATCGATCTGCAAGGTTAAGCTGCGCTAGCCGCTGTCAGTCTGTGGATGGGTGACCATCATATTGAGAGCCCTCCGTGCCGTGGAGAGCACGTAAATCCGGCGGTCCCGGTTGTCATACAAACACCTATCATCAATCTCTAGTGGTAGTCAGAAGGCCAAAAAGCCTGACTACCAGTCTATCCTCAGCATATCGGTATATAATCTTTATTGACATAAATACTATTATATAAACTTGAGAGGTGTCAAGGGACACCTGGATGGAACGAAGTTCCTTTCATTAAAATTTAATAATTAAAAATAAAAAAACCTCTCAAAAACTCAACAATTCACAACGCGCGAAATTCAAATATTGTCATTCACTCAATAATTCTAAATTCAAATATTGTTGACAAGCAAAAAGTGTCGTGACAACTTTTCGTAAGAATTTTTTCCGTCTAGCCCCCTTTCACAACGCGCGATAAGGAACTTCGTTCCAATAATATAATAATATTTATGTCAAGGACCTATACATTTTGTATAGGTCCCTGGCTCTTGTGCAAAATTGTGTTACAAGAGCCAAAATCACCAAGAAATTGGGTTGTGGAGGTTTGATTGCAGTCGCTTGTGTAATACTGATATTCAGCCGCATCTCGTTACACTGGAAGCCGACCCCAATATAGTTGAAAAAACGTTTCCAAACAATGTAACTTTCCCATATACTAAATTAAATAGACGTGGTACGTTTGCAAATAGGTACAGAGGCCAGCATATCAAACTACTCCAATCTGTCAAATTGCTTTGATAGATTTTCAACTTTAATACAAAAGAATAAGGTTCATGTTCAATTGGGAAAATTTGTCAGTTTTGGATAGCTTGACTTTTTTTTTTGTAGTACGGAAAATCCTCATGGATCCTCCGCCACCCGGGGAGGTGGCAGGGTATGTCGGACTCATACCGACCAAAAACCGCACTTGCCTTCACGTGCCCTATAGTCATGGCCATGGGATCCGCGAAATTCGCCACGACCATGACAGGCTGGATAGCTTGACCTGCCTCTGTACATAAGGTGTTTATCTAAGGTACCTTTTCGTTCAGAAACTTCGACGATAATTTAATCTTGTCTCTCCACCTGTCACCTGCCTGAAGTTCCAACAATTTACATAACAAGACTTTTTCGTAAGGTTTTATTGTATCCAGCGCCACTCAAACTTTTATATTGAATACTTTCTATATAAATTACTGGGCATATGAGACTTAACAACTGAGGTTTTGAGATGACAACGCGCAAGTGGAGATTGTGGTTGCCGGCGACTATCAGGCGGCCGAGGTTTTGCACTAGAGTTCAGATTTTGAGAAACACCCACGGTGTTGGGAGAAACGAGACCATCTCGGGCATAGAGTTGTTTCAAATTAAGTAGTTTTTAACTGACTGTGATGTATGTCATCCTGCCTTCATGTGCTGCAGCGTGTGAAAGGAGGCATATGTCCGGAAGTGAAATAGAAATTAGCTGAATCAATATATATACAAATAAGCAGTATCTATAGAGATTTATTGGTCTATTTTCCCTTTCACTCCGCTAGATTTATCAGTGTCGAAAACAGTTTCTAAACCAATAAATTTTGTAAAACAAGAGGCGATGTTGGCAACACTGGCGTAAAACTGGCCGTTAAAACTGCAATAACTTTGGCTGCGCAAAAGTGCTTGAATAGACAGACGTGAAAAAGTGCGCTCACGATTTCGTACACCTGTCGAGTTTCGGTTTAGTGGACACAGTCTTTTAGCCCGAAGTCAAGAATGTGAGTGAATATAACATGTTTTTTTTTGTAACATTAAAGTGGCAAACAATCATACGGCCTACCTGATGTTAAGTGGTTACCGTAGCCTATAGACGCTAGTAACACCAGGGGTATCACTTGCGCGTTGCCAATTCTGTAAAACGAAAGAGGATTAGTTGGGTTGGCAGTATTTAAAGGGCCAAAGCTCCCCCGTGCTAACACAACCAACATTTCCTCGCGGAGCACTGGCAACCTTGCTCACCGTAAGGAGCACAACACAGCTCATAGCACTGTTATTTCACTTCGATTTTCTGTAAGGCGGAGGTACTTCCCCAGTTGGGTAGCTCCAATTTGAGTGGAATTACTCCACTATGCTCTACCTCTCTTAAATCATCATGGATCATCTGCCACCAGGGGAGGTGGCAGGTTGTCAGACTCGTACTGAGTAAAAACCGCATTTGCCTTCCTTAACTTCACATAGCTAGTTATCGCCATGGGATTCATGGCAGTACTTACCTGTGTTATTCATCGCCTCCTCCAACTAAACTTACTGTTTGTCATCTTTCTCGAACCGTTCTTCCGAAAAGTTCTTCGTTCATACTACAGAAATCCATAGGGAGAGAGAAACTTACACCGGGAATATAGTGCCTAAAACTTGGCAGCAAAAAGTTTTGCGTATTCTAAGGTCGTACTACACACTAAAAACTTTTTGGTCCTTAATCGGGGGCACATGTGGTAAGTATTATGTTACGTCATTGATAGATGACAGTTTGGCTTAGTTAGCAAGTGTCGCCTCGCCCTTTCTCGGCAGCGGTCACTATCAACACTGCCTCCGTACACAAACTTATTAACAACTTTACCAAATTACTAAGTCGGTAAGGAAACTTAGGTAGAACCCTTTTTTATAAAACGTACGCAGTTGATTTTATTAGCTGTTGGTTTTCATAACAGGAAAGATGGTGCAGATGTAGGCAGTGATGTATGTAAGTGGTTTTTAAATGAACACCTAAGAATTTTGTATTATTTCCATAAAATTTTAGTGTCTGGAACTGACATTAACCGTTCTTTGAAATTTGAATTTAATCATTTGGTATAAATAATATTTCGGTATTGCCAAGTAATCAATTTTATTTTTTCCTGTAATAAAAATTTGTAAATTTACGTAACATAAAAGTCATGTATCCGACAGCTAGGATACAGGACTTTTATACAAGAAAATCTAACCTAGATCTCAGATATAAAATTATTCTAGATTCTGGTAGCAAACGTATTACAGCGGCGATCCAATTTTGTTTCAGTTTCTACGACATTTTGAGTCCAACGACAACATGGAGCGAAGGGAATCGCAATTTCTGTTTACAACCTAATATGCATTTGGATACATCCTTTTTTTAATATACAAGGAATGCATTCAAGGATTGAATTCCTTGAAAATATTTTGTATATTATATATGTATATTTGAAATTATTTTATTGAAAAATAAAATAATTTACCTATATGCCATTTGCCTAATTGCCAGTTAATATGACTTAAAATGTAATGTCGTGGTTATTGGGATTTTGCTATGAATATTGCGTCATTACAGTAATGTTCAGAGTCCTCTCTGATAAGAAATCTATAACACTTATTATTCTACCGGCAAACAGGATGCCTCTTTCCCTTACAAAATATTTTATCCATCCGAATATTAGAATTCAGAGAGATTCCTACATATTTGGAATGAAGAAAAAAAAAAGCACCAAATAGAACCTAATAAGACATCACTTCAACAGGAAAATAAGGTACCAGGGTTACGAGTCTTGGCCCCTATAATAGGTACTCGGCACCCTCTATGCATACAAAATTAGTACTTAATAGAGCATCTTTTGCGAGTCATTTTTCCCATACATTATTCAGTTCACAAATTACGATGTTTGAAATAAGGATGTGTTTCTTTTTTCCGTGGCATTTAATTCTCTATGGAATGAAATTTGAATATAGAATTCACTATTCTATATTCAGTAGTCTGGATCTGTTCGATGTAGAATGAATTCAGTATGTGATCAGAAAGATGAATTTGGAATAGATAAGATTCAGTTTTTTATATTAGAATTCGGTGCTTTTTAAACATATTTTAGAATTTATAAGATATGTCGATTTCATGTTGTGATCTAACGTTAGATGAATTATATTTTAAAATTTTCTACAACAGAATCACTTTTGTTTCAGTCAAAATAAACAAAAACAAACTAAATGAAACGTTTCAAGTGTAACAGTTCAGTTTTACGGTAAATGGCCCATACACGGGATAATAGCCCGTTTCTCGAAATGCCCTGCGGCCCGAGGGTTACGGCGAGAATTTATTTCAAAGATATTTTAATGAAAGCCCAATTATGTTACGGTAAACTGGGAATTTTCGACCATTATCATAATTTCCAACAAGGTAAGCTTTGTTAGTTTTAAATGGTCATAATAATTCTATCGTCAAGGTAATTTGTAAGCCTGAAATATTGTTTAATATTTTTGAAGCACATCAATAATTTTTAACCGACTTCGTAAGTGGGAAGCGGTTATCAATGCCCATAACCTTCTTGTATATTTTTTTATGTTTGTTCGTGCTTAAGTACGATATTTTTGTTTGTGAACATGATGATAAAATGTTTAATATTTATAACTTACTAGTTGTTGCCCCCAGTTTCACCCACATCCCAAAGGGCTTTTTGAGAGAAACTGTACCCTATGTCTTTCTCCAAGGTCCAATCTATATCTGTACAAATTTTCATCAAAATCTGTTCAGTGGTTTAGGCGTGAAAGCGTAACAGACAGACAGAGATCATCATCAACCCATATACTGTCCCACTGCTGGGCACGGGTCTCCTCTCATATTGAGAGGGATTAGGCTATAGTCCACCACGCTGGCCTAGTGCGGGTTGGCAGACTTCACAAACCGTCGCGAAAAATCTATGCAGGTATGCAGGTTTCCTCACGATGTTTTCCTTCACCGTTGAAGCTAGTGATAATTAATAATTAATACGCACATGAATTCGAAAAGTCAGAGGTGCGTGCCTTGGGTTCGAACTCGAGACCTTCGACTTGGCAGTCCAATGGTCATACCACTAGGCTATCACTGCAGACAGAGATACTTTCGCATTTATAAGTAGTCGGGAAAAATGTGTTCTGCGATTTGAGTTTAACTGATGTGACAAACGTTAGGTACATAGCTAAATTTGTCATATCCATCCCTAAACCTTAATAGGTTTAGGGTCCAAAATGCGGTAGGCATCTGGAATTCGTACGATGGGAGTCTTTGACATAGTTTCGAAGACTATCATGTCTACTCAAATGGTTTTATGTAGTTTGATTATACGATGAGGTACCTTAAGAGGCGATTAAGAGTGTGATTATAACTTCCGCCTCAGCATTAATGCTAACTGCAATATTAACTATTATTACTAAGCCTTAATTGCTGAAATGTCTAGTTTAGTTTCCAAATGTTGTAATCTCACCATAGGACAATGAACTGCAGATAGGAAATTATGTGTATTAACGTATCGTACCTGCTATTCGATATGTACCGACGCCAGCAGGTCAAGCTATGCAAAACTGTCAAATCTTCTCAATTGAAAACAATAAGGTGTTTTGTATTCAAGTTGACAATTAATAAAAGAAATTTGACAAATTGTGGTAGCTTGATGTGCGGGCCTCTGTGCCTAGAAGCCGATCGACTATAACTTGCGGCACGCTATGATGGCTGTTACGTTAATGGACGAAAATAAAAAAAAACACAATACATATACATATTGTAAGTATATATTTTTTGTAGTAGTATCTTAAGATCACTATTGACAATAAAGAACAGCAATTTGCTCCTTCAAATGTAATTACTAATTAATACGAAACTTCATGAGTGGACAAACATCAAAACGGCCATCATAGCGTGCCGGTAGTGTAGTAATTGCACCATTCATGTGGCTTGAAATAATAATAAATAAATATATTGATTTCTGACATTTACATGAATATTATACATTGAAATAAAACTACTTTTTACGGATTTTATCGCGTATATTGATATTATTAATTCCGACGTTTCGGATCCTTTACAGCGTCCATGGTCACGGGTAGACTGAGGTGGTGGGCGTCTTGATGATGCACCATCTTGTCCAAACTAAACAGAGCTTGTACTATGGGGTAGACAATGGATACAATACGTATACCTAATACTTTTTTTTTGTAAACGGGTACTTACTTGAGAGGGATAGGCTATAGTCAACCACGCTGGCTTAGTGCACGTTGGCAGACTTCACACACCGTCAAGAAAAATCTCTAAGGCATGCGGTTTTCCAGACGGTAATCAATTTGTGTCGGAAGTATTTCAAGTTGCTGTTTTCAATCAACTCATCCCACTGCTGGGCAGGGGTCTCTTCTCTGTTTTTTTTTTTACAGTGGCAGATGAGCAAGTGGCCCCCTTGATGGTACGTAGTCACCGCTTCCCATGGACATGAGCAACGTCGGGGACAGAGCTGTGCCGCCGCCTACTGTGTGTGGTAGAGAGCTTTTTTTAGGCCTCGTTTGAAGAAGGACATTTCATAAAGCACGGGAAACACCGCAGCAGGTAGTTCATTCCAGATTGAAAGGGATTAGGCCATAGTCCACCACGCTGACCTAGTGCGGGTTCCCACACCGTCGTAAAAAATCTCTAAGGCATGCCTCACGATGTTTTCCTTCACCGTTTAAGCGAGTGATAATGAATTATTAAAACGCACATGAATTCGAAAAGTCAGAGATGCGTGCCTTGGATTCGAACTAGAGACCTTGACAGTCTAATGGTTATATCACTAGGCTATAACTGCTCAGTTAGTATTTACTTAGTCATTTAATTAAACACAGGAATAGCCTCAACAGCTTTTCACAATTAATACAGTTCAATAACTAATCGTTACGTTAACATTGTCTGAGTAAACACTGGTAATTTGCGTTATGATTAAAGGAATTATCGTTGATTAAGTAAACAGGTAATATTCATTTTTAGGCTAAAAAGGGTAATTCTCGAAAAACCTATTAGAGATAAATACTTAGCTATTTTAATAATATGTATTTTTTGATATACTTAATGGCTAATTAAAGCTAAAATTAACAGCGGCATTTTGAGCGCATCATTTATCGACTTCTAATACATATGTCCATTTAAAGTATTCGTAAAAAAATATTAATAAATTTTAATAAAATATAATGTTTAAAAAGTAAATCTTGTATGGTTGCTCTTGGTTACGCAATAAAATATTATTGTTACTTGTGTTGTACATTTTGAATAATCATTTAATCAATCATTTAATCATATTTAATCATTTAATCAATATGTACACAAGTAAGACTTCATACTTATGTAAGTATGAAGTATGTTTTTAATTTGTCTGTACTGTTTGTATTTCATTATTAAATGTTAACTAAAAACATACCAACAAGCTGTGGGTGTAATCTTTATTTATCTGTAATCTTTCAGGGAATAAAAGCGTGGTGAACACACAATTATGCTGTGTTTTTATATCCCCACTCACAACTTATTCATGAAATTCCTCCTTAAAGACATGTCACAAACATTTCCACTGAAATTAATCATTCCACTGAGTTCAGAAGGTTGAAACTAGGAAAAATAAAGCTCCAAATTAAGCCACAAAATGGTGAGCATCGTATACAGTATAAACAATGGCACAATGCCGGGGGCGTTGAAGGGAATTGAGAAAAATGAAATGGCTTAAATTCTAGATACGACGAAATTGTTATTTCGCCTTATTTCGTTTAACATATTTTCATAAATAAGAGTTATTCTTTGCTTTGGTTGTTTTGTTGCAGGCTTGAAAATATAGGTTTACTAAACGTACTCGTATATTGTTATAATATGGTTTAATTTAACATAAAGTTTAACACATACAAATATTTCTATACTATATTATAAAGCTATAGCTAATAGCTATATAACTATAATTATAGAGCTTGTTTGTTTGTTTAGTTGAACGCGCTAATCTCAGGAACTATTGGTTCGATTGAAATTTTTTTTTTGTGGTGGATAGTCCATTTATCAAGGAATGTTATAGGCTATACAAGGTGGAAGGGACATCGACGCGCAACGGCTTCCACGACTTCAGTACATGATTCTGGACCCCCCTGCATTGGAATTTTTTGTCGACTTTTTCTTAAATTTTACAGCGTTTATAAGTGTTAGTGGGTAACATCCGATAACATAAAGTTATTTGTTGTTAGTATATGTTGTCGTGGAAGTTGATGAATGTTACCTAATGTTATCGTCTTGCTGTTGCTCCACAAAAAGTAACTACGGTGTGAATGCACCATTAACAGTCTTTTTGAGGTAATTCGAGTTCAACATTAAACTTTCAGGTAGCCCAAACGGTTTTCAAGTCTGTAAAGGGTTCTTAATGAAGTAGCGAGTGCTTTGAATAAAATATTGAAGGTCAAACAAGGGCAAGACTTTATGTTACGGATAGAATTGATCTGTAAATGTTCTTAGTACGGTGTCGTCTACAGGGATGGAAGTTTTCGACCATGAGGTCTTAATAATAAGGGAGAATATTGTTTAGCTGGCAATATTTTTGATTGTACTTTAATGGATATTTTGGGGTCAGTGTTTGTTATACTTAAGGGAATATAGAATGTGTGTGTACCTCTAAGTACAGAACGTTATTTGTATCGATAAATGATCGAATATTTAACGGTAATTTATGTGTAGGTTTGTAATATTTTAACAGATACGAATTTAAGTCAGCAGTAGCTGGTCAGCAGTAGTAGTTCTGTTACGCTTTCAGTCCTAAATTGCTGAGCAGAATTTTCAACAACAAAACATTTGGCAACAGCTAGTATTTCAATATATAATATTTTTGGGATAATTTTACACAACACCATCTAGTCCCAAACTAAGCAGAGCTTGTACGGTCAACAAAAGAGTTAGGTATACAGGCAGCTAATTAATAATCTGTATTTTGATAAAGATAGTGTAATAATGTATCACGCAATATGATTGTGTCAAAACAAAGGTATTGTAAGCTACATACCTTACCCTTTGGCGCGTAAATCTGTATAAAAACGCATAAAAGCGATCTAGCTTAAAAAAAACGTGTAAAATATTGACTTGTAAAAGTGTCTTTAAAAGATCTATTTACAGAAATAAATATCATTTCATTTCATTTCATCATTTCATTGCATCATCATTTCATTTCATATTTCGTTTGCTATCTGTATACTTCACTCTTTTGTTGACTGTACTATGGGTACTGGACAATAGATATTAATATACTTTTATTTTTGTTAATATACACTTATAAACACCCAGATTAACACAAACACATGTCTATCACATCAATATTTATGTCTTATGGGAATCGACCCTAGACAGAGACATCGTTTAAGACATTAAAAATAAGCCGCTTTATATGAATAACTAGTATTCCACCCCGGCTTCGTACGGGTGCAATGTACTATCTAATAACATGCATATATTATACATAAATATTATAGCCTATAACACTCACAACTAATGTGGCTTTCTATTGATAAAAGAATTTTCAAAATCGGTTCAGTAGATCCAGAGATTACCGCCTACACAACCTCACAAACATTACCTCTTTATAGTATTAGTACACATAATAAGTAGTGATGTTAATAATCGTTTATTGATAATGAATCGAAAAAGGTAAAATTATCTTAATTATCTCAAAGGAATACATATCTCACTCAAATAATTATCTCACTAAAGATTTATTTACTTTTGCTTCCTGTCATTTCAATGCTGTGGTAGTGATGTTGATAATCGATCAATCGATTATTGATAATCGATTATCAACATCACTAATAATAAGATTCACATTAGAATATTGGAATGGGTTTTGTTTCGTTTGGGGATTGAATACTTATTTATTTCATGAACCAGAAATTTGATAAACCCTACTGGTACATACAGTTTGCCAAAAAACAAATAATATTTGTATTAAGTTCATGTTTTACGTTTTATCTTGCGTGTCATATTTTATTTCAAGCCGTCGTAGCCGTAGCATGTGCTACGTCAAATTAAAGCTACGGACCCGTAGCAGCTGCTACGCCGTAGCACTAAACCTCGTCCTTGAAATACCTGTGCTTTAGTACTAATTGAAATTCCTTGCGTTGACTTATATTAAGGCAAAAAAGTAAAAATGATATTCGACCGCTCATTGGTAAAGGCCCTTTATAATAATATTATACTTACCAAAGTTTAAAAAAATCTCATTCAAATTATGTATTATGAAATGTTATTTAAGTATATTATTTGATGTTATCTATCAAGCCATTGTTAGGCATTGCATTGGGTCAATCGTTAATTGTAGTCAGAAGTTTACCATTAACTATTGTCATAGGTGTACGACAACTAGGACCAACGTTTTACGTGCTCTCCAAGGCACGGAGGGGTCCATTCACAGACCGACCACGACTTAACCATGCAGATCGGTTGATCAGCTTAGTTATTAATTATCTACGAGCCTATCTTTAATGACATTAAGATAACAGTGATTGATTTGTATTCAGGAACTCTGAGGGAGCCATTAATAAGAAGGACAATGGCTTAGGACCACGGTATCTGATGCTCATATCTTCAAAATAGCCGATAGATTGGAACTTGCGATGTGTGGGTTAATGTGCTTGGCTGAATAGCTTGGGTTCGCATTATATTGGCTCCTTGATAACAAAAGACGTGTTGGCATGGATGCGACCATTCATTTATGTTAATTTTACTGCTCTTTTTTTTCTAAAATACGTCTTCAAAAAGCGGGAGGACACTGGCTCCTGCAACACAGTTTTTACTAGCGTAGGAGTCAGGGTATTCTAACTGTAAATGTAATTATATTATGTCAATTAATAATAATTATTATTTACTTTATTCATTTATTTATATATTGTTCATATTAAAAGACAGTGAAACATTTAAAAATATAAAAAATAGTAGCCCACCGGTATTGGGAACAGTATCCAAGTTAACGGTGATCAGGGCCCCAGCGAGAGGAACCTCCTGACGATGCGCGCCGTATCCAAGAATACCGCTTTCTGCATCAAACCCTTGAATCAAACGCCTAACGAAAGCCTCCTCAGATGTAAGTCGAGGCTCTTGGCTATTAGACCATTGCTGAAACGACTTTCGGCATAATGACTGCTGAATCCACATCCCACATGTCGACAACCTCACGTGCCAAATCAAGATATTTTATTATTATTATTCAACAAGCATTCACAAAGACAAGCAGTCGCAAAAGTTGAAGAATGTTACCTAATATTATCGTGTTGCATTCTGTTGCTCCACAAAAAGTTACTGCGCTGTGGATGCCCCATATGACCATTAACCTAGTGGCGGTAAGCGTGATTGCTAAGCTTGAGGTCCTGGATTCCCTCATTCCAATTCCCACGTCGAGCAGTGTAATTGGGTTTTTTTTATGTAATTTTCAGTAGCAGCGCGGAGTTTCGATTTGTATTTTTGTTTATTACGTGAGACTTAAATATACCGGCGAACTGTGGGTGTATATTTAGTACTCCTCTGTCTAACCCTTAAGGTAATATAGGCGTGATGGCATACTGTGGGTATTATATATTACGTATATATATTTTACACGAAATGACTGCCACCAGACCTCAACCCAATTTCTAGGTAATACCGATATCTTGAGGATAGACTGGTTGTCAGGCTTCTGGGTTTCTGAATAATACTAACGTTCTTAAAAGAAAAGTAGAGTAGTTGCAATTCAGCCCCGACCTCTTGTATTTCAAAACTATACATTCAACCTGATTCCTGTTACAAAATCGTGTTTTTTGCACGCCTTTCATATTCTTGGTCCCAAATTCCGGGTCCTGGGGCAAATAGAACGTATAACCTTGAAACGTGCGAATGTTCTGTACAAATCGAATGACGAAGTAATTCCAAACATTTGTGCCGACGTTGACGCCGCTTTTGTGAGATGTGGGTAAGCAGTTGAAACGCGAAATAGGAGTTTTATAGCGTTGATATATTTTCGTAGTTAGGAGTAACGCCTACAGAGTCAGAGTAGAGTCTACAATTTGATAGATTACTTAATAAATAATACCAAAATAACGCAATAAACTAAATAAATATTTGGGACATTTTACAGAACACGATCTAGTCCCAAACTAAGCAAAGCTTGTACAATAGCTACTTTTTGTGGTAAATACATGTAAACGAAGGTTTGAGGGGCTCGTGGCTAAGTAACAACTAAGCTGATCAACCGATCTGCAAGGTTAAGCTGCGCTAGTCGCGGTTAGTATGTGGATGGGTAACCATTTTAAACACATCGAGACCCCTCCATGCCCGAGGTACGATAGCACGTAAAGCTGTCGGTCCCGGTTGCCATACGAACACCTATGACAATTGTTAGTGGTAGTCAAAAGCCCAAAAAGCCTGACAACCAGTCTATCCTCAGGGTTACTCAAAAATTAGGTTGCGAAGGTCTGGTGGTAGTCGCTTCATGTAAAATATTCCGCCATCGTTCCACGCGACAGCAGTTCCATCCACATCATCTAGATGGTTGGCAGTCCACTACTGTGCGTTTCTCTAGAAACTTTCTGCCTCGCACAACTAAACTGTGGAATGAACTGTCGCCTGCAGTATTTCCGGACCAATATGACCTTCAAACCTTCAAGAAAAGAGCGTACTCCCTTTTAAAGGCCGGCAACGCGCTTGTGACTCCTCTGGTGTTGCGGGTGTCCATGGGCGGCGGAAATCGCTTACCATCAGGCGATCCGTCTGCTCGATTGCCACCTATCCCATAAAAAAAAAAAAAAAAAAAAATACTGATATTCAGCTGCATCTTGTTAGACTGGAACCCGACCTCAATAGAGTTGGGAAAAGGCTCGGTGAAAGAAAGACCTGTAAACGAAGGTCGTTTTAGACTTCGTTCAATTCGTCTTAGCCGCGTTTTATTGAAAAGAACTTACAATCAAGTGCATAGATCTAAGATCAAAAGACTATAGAGATGTAATTATAGGGAACCTAAGAACATGCTCTAAAACTGTAGATGATCAACAGTACAAAATGTTAATCAAAACAATCCTGCTCAATGCTCAAGTGGTAAAAAATTTAAAAAAAAAGCAGTACACCTCTCTGCTTGACCACATGATGTAAAAATTGCTGCTCAAGGTGTTTAAACTTTAAAAAAAAGGAGCACACCTCTGCTTGACCTTTTGGAAAATACAGGCGTGATGGCATGATAGGTGCGCAGTTGAAATGTAAATTTATTCCGCGCGTAGTTCGGTCACCGGTCATTGGTATTTGGAGTATCGCAATCGATGTCCGTAATTGAAAACCGTACACGAATTTATGTTCCCAAAAATAGATTTATTTGTTATTCTGCCCGCGACTTTGTCCACATGGAAAAGTTATTTTTAATTATCTTTGTAATTTGGCTAATTAATTCAAAATCATTATAAATTATAGCCTATATGTTATTCTGATTTATAAATAATAATACTGTAAAGTTTCATCAAAATCCATTCAGTAGTTTTAGAGTGAAAGAGTAACAAACATCCATCCATGCTCACAAACTTTCATATTTATAATATTAGTAGGATAGTAGGAAGTAGGATGTTGATTTAATTGTTTGACTATCTGTATGCTATACAACCTTGTAACATACGACTGATCGACAGTTGATACGGAAAAGTTTGATATCGACTCGATCACAGCTTGTCATGATCATGGCAAAATTCCAAGATCCCAGGCCATGACTATAGAGCAACTGAAGCCTAGTGCGGTTTTTAGCGAGTACGAGGCCGGTACATCCTCCCGTCTTCCCAGGTGGCGGACGATTCATGAGAATTTTCCGTACTCTAAAAAAAACTTTTGATTTTTTTTATATTATCTTGCCATACGTAATCTTGTGTACACCTCATAAATTCGACTTCGTGTGTAAAGATAAGTTTATTTTACGATACATTGAACAACGAAAAGATAAGGTTACGAAACGATATATCCAAATGCGGTTTTCCAAAACATTTGGCGGGAATTATTCTGCCATATTGGAAACAATACGCGGGAAATGCTCATTTTATTGATAATACAAATATTTCGACCGATTATTCCGTAATCAACCATTGTTTTTAAATTAAATTACCAAATTATGAAAGAAGAGATTTTGTGAGAGTGAAGAATAGTGTTTTTGTCAAAATTTTAGTGTTTTTTGTAATATTATGTACTGTATCTATAATTTTTTGGTAGGTGCATATTTTGATAGAGAAATAGATTTCGCCAACCTTATTTTTTAATTATGATTCGATTTTTACGTATTTACGTAAAATTAACTCTTAATCGTCACTCACCATTTATCGTCGCACTGTTGGAACCGCGGTAGGCGTTTAAGGGAGTAATCATTAAAGATTAAGATAATATATACAAGATTTCGAAATATCAGAAGTGCGTGCCTTGGATACAAATACGAAATCTGGGCTTCCATTAAATACGTGGTGCGTGGGAGGAAGGTGAACGAGAAACCGTGTAAAACCGTGGGACTGGACTAATTAATAGTCGTAAATAAAAATAAATTAAGCAAATTATGTTATTTAAATAAAACCAACACAATCAAAAGCACACAAAAAATACGCATTTTGAAAAATCTCCCGCGAGATCATAGTGGGGAACTACAGGAGCCCAATATGCAAATACTAAATTTGGAAACAAATACAAAACGGAAAACTAGTTTTAATTTCTTGCTAGTACTGTTCCAATATCCAAATTTAGTTTCTACTAAAATTGCGAGATGCAGATGCGAGTATCTACCGGTAGTTACGTCAAACGAGGTCCGGTATATTGGACAGAGCTAGCAAATTGGACGATTTTACTGACCGATTTTTATCGTCAGAGCTCGACTGTCCACATCCAACCAACATGCTTTCAGTATGCCACATAATAGGTAATACAGAAGTTTAAAAAATTCTAGATATATTGATTTCTGACACTTCGTGAATATTAGACATTGAAATATAACTACTTTTTACGGATTTTATCGCGATACATTGATACCCGTGACTATGGACGTTGTAAAGGGTCCGAAACACCGGGATTAATAATATCAATATAACACGATAAAATCCGTAAAAAGTAGTCTTATTTCAAATTCTAGATAAGTACTAGACAACGTGAATGTAATGATATTTATAACTATAACTAGGTTTCTGACGTATTAACAACCAAAGAGATATGTTAATAGAAATCGTGTTAAAATTGAATATTGTTACTTTTTTCTAATTGGAAACAAATCGCTCTAAGTCGTAATTCAGATTGGGATCAACATTTTTATATGAAAAATGTTCCCCATGCCCACTCCATAAACTCTCCATAAACTTGTGGAGAAACCCTCTTTGTAATCAACGTGGTCAATGCTTATAAAAGAAATTTTCCAAAAACTACACATTAAAAGCTACATAAAAAGTAATAAAAAACTTAAAAAAACTTTTCCTCGAAGATCCACGGCACGTATTTCGGTTATACAATTCGTCTAATTTTACTAGGAAATCAAAGTTATTGTGCAGTTTACATAATTAATTAATTTCATGTTTACTTGTTGTTGTTTAATGTTTGCCTTTCACGTTTAGTGAAAGAGGCGTGCATTTTTAGACAGTACAACCTCTACCTTATTATTAATACCAAAGATTTAGTGTAATTTTAAAAAGAAAATGACGGGAAACATTCCGCCATCTTGTATTCAGTAGCGCGGGAAATATTAAAAAAATGACAGATCACATTACTAAATATTAGTATTAGTAGAACATCATCATCAAAAATTGTTGTCTTTAAATCACTGACCTCTATAATACAAGTACAGAGGTCAGTGCTTTAAATTAATAATAAACTTGACACTGGCAAAAAAGTCGTCATCAAAACAAAAAGACACGGAACGGAAGAAAAAATCAGAACGTTATTGTAGTATTTATACTGCGAGAATTCTGCATATATCTTTGAGTTGGACCCGCAACCTTTACTGCAGATAAAGGTTCTGATATGATTTGCTAGTAAAAAGAATTTCATGCGAGGTGACCCATGTGATATAACCATCATTTTTCACGGCATAAACTTTATGAAGCGAACATTCTTATCTTACACCCTTTGGGCATGGGCGAACAAGAATGCTTTAAATTACACTACCCAGAGAGAAAGGATCTGTTTTTTTTAGAGTAAATGTTTGGTATCTGTCATTTATGCGTGAAATTACAGGTCGTATATTACCTTTTTGTATTTTTTTGGCATTTTCCATGCTAAGATTGTAAAGTTATTTTATATCATCAACCACGTTTGAAATTCGTCGTCGTTTTAGTTCGGTCGTATACTTTTGGTATCCGTGCCTCGGAGAGCACAGAAAGCCATCGGTCCCGATTGACATACGTACACCTATGACAGTTGTTAGTGGTAGTCAGAAACCCAGAAAGCCTGATAGCCAGTCTATCCTCAGGATATCGGTATTGCCCAGAAATTGGGTTACGGAGGTCTGATGGCAGTGGCTTGACCCCATGGCAGTGACCCCAACATAGTTGGGAAAAGGCTCAGAGGATGACGATATTTTTGCTATTTTGTGAAAGAAATATAACGTTTTTTCTGTATTTTTTAATCAACTTCAAATATGGTATATTTCCTCAATCCTACAAAACATACCATCAGGTCAAAGGTTGATAAAAGGTAAAAAGGTTAAAGCAGTGATAGCCTAGCGGTATGACCATTGGACTGCCAAGTCGAATGGTCTCGAGTTCGAACCCAAGGCACGCACCTCTGACTTGTAGAATTAATGTGCGTATTAATAATTAATGATCACTCGCTTAAACGGTGAAGGAAAACATCGTGAGGAAACCTGCACACCTTAGAGATACCTCGACGGTTTGTGAAGTCTGCCAACCCGCACTAGCCAGCGTGGTGGACTATAGCCTAATCCCTCTCAATATGAGAGGAGACCCGTGCCCAGCAGTGGGACAGTATATGGGTTGATGATGTTTTTTTTGGCATTTTCCATGCTAAGATGTTAAAGTTATTTTATATCATCAACTCATATACTGTTCCACTGCTGGGCACGGGTCTAGCATAGCAGTCGCGCTTAGGACTACTAGACTAACGAGTCAGTAAGCCAAAAGCTAGTCAAAAATAAATTTTGTTGGACATTGTCAGAGAAATATTGAGCCTGCAAACAATATTTCAGTTCCGTCATATTGGGTTAGTTGCAATTTTACTTCCATTTCTCAGCGTAAAGCCGTTTGTCCACAGCACTTGGCACACAAAAGTTTCATCCAATTGTTTCCGTCTTACGATCGGACAGAGCTTGGCAACAATGGCACGAAAATGTTTAGTTATATAAGTTAAATAATATAATACTTGTGAAATTTTACACAGCACCATCTAGTCCCAAACTAAGCAGAGCTTGTACTATGGTACTAGTATGATGATTATCGTAGTTATTCCTTAGCCACAAGCCCCTTAAATTTAAAGAAATTATATATTTTTAATTAAAAACACATTAAGTATATAAATTATAAACGAATTATATTATTTCACATATAAATTTAAAAATGTATTATTTGAAATAATATAATTTCATAAGTGGATATTTAGATTATGTTTTTATTGAACATTTTAATGTAGTAAGATTATAATATCGTAAACTATTTATTAATATTTTAAATCTATAATTAAATAAAAATAAACTTGTCTACACTACTTACTAACAAACTATAATTAAAAAAAGAAAAACAAAAAACTACAGGGTAAACTAAACTAAAACTAGACTATTTGCATCAAAAAACTCATCCGCATCGCAATCGTCTGGTAGCGTACCCAAGAGGCTGGCTGCATTGCCACGTTGAATGGCAATGCTTAGTCTCTGGCCGAAGTAAAGGCCTGCCTTTGGGTCTCGTGAGGTGTCGTTTAGACGTTTGGCAATATCTTTAAAGAGTGACAGGGCACTCGGACCCCATGGCCCCAGCGTTTCGACCCCAAACGGTTCGAAAATATAACTATTTATAAAATTGTTATATTTACGCCGTTTGTTGGTCTCCGCAGTCGCAGCAGCAGCGCCAGCACAGCCTGCCGAGCTAGGAAGATGGGATGGCGCAAGAGTGTCGACGCACTTTTATTGAATGGTGTAATTAATTTGTAAAGTTGTGTATAACGGGATCAAAAAACGACAATAATTTTATTTACTAATAACACGTAATTTTATGTAACCTTCACACTTTTAAAAAGAACTTACTTAAAAAAACGTTTACGTAACACGTAAACGTTTTTTTTTAAAGAGGAAAACAATAACATCTATCTTTATTATTCGAATAAACGTTGTGTCCTGATGAGCAGAGCCCTTCGTGGGAAATATTCGCTCAAGGTGGCTGACGGCTATCGTCTAGAGTACTTTTTTATACAGCGGTAACATACATCCCATTACGCCTATAATCCCCTAATATTTACACCTGTGGGTGTATATTAGTATACCTCTGCCCCAGAGGTACATGTACAGTTCAGCGGTATGTTAAGGTCCCATGTAATAAGGGGACGAAATCCTAATATATAAATTCTCCTCATCCCGTATGACAATCCTCATTTGTCCGCCATCAGTGGCGGCAGGGTTAGTCTGTCAGTCTATATAAACATCGTACGCGTACAATACCAGAAATGTCGTAAATAAATTAAATTCTTCCGCCAGAAGCTTTGTGTCACGTAGTTATATAGTGCACTAGTTCCAATACCTATATATCACGTAGTCACCACAAATCCCACGTCGTGAACGATTTTCAGCGGAAGTTCGGCTGACGACATACTTAGCAATTTTTCCTCCTAAATACTTTAGCGCGCTCGAAGAGATAGGTTCACCATGTATTCGGGACTCTTTCTGTGGACACATGAAAATTTCAAGACCCAGATAATATGTACTGAAATGAAATATATGAACTGTTTCATTAGTATTCTAGGCTTGGGTTCGATTCGTTATTCTAGCAAAGTGTTATTGGGTTTTTCTATTAAATCTTAGTAGCACTTCGGAGTTTGGATTTGTACGCGGTTAGTGGTAATTGGCGGGCCCATACATGAGTGTACTAGAATGTCCACCAACAGAAAACGATGGCCCTCAAGCAATGCAGTCGCGCTTGGGACGACTATGCTAATGAGGCAGTTCATGAAGATATTTAAAAAAACTTTTTTCAAGTGATGCATTTATAATAGATATATGGATAAAGCGGCTTACAGCTTTAAAGCGACCAAGTTTTACTTAGTTGAAAAGGCCAACAGAAGAACATTTTTAATTCGCACAAAAACTGATTATATTCAGCACACGACAATGGGCTTTCTCAAAAACTCGAGCAAATAAAAATAATTGAGTTCAAAAAAAGAAAATAAGGAACGAAAATATGTACTTTTCATAATGGACTTATAAAGTTTGGACCATAGATAAGAGATGTTTTTGTCGTCGAGAAATATTTGCATAAAAACTTTTTCTGAATATTATTTTATTCTTTATTGGAACAAAGATCGGAAAGTTATTGTATAATCAAGTCGGGAAGCAAAATTAGCATGATTGTTTTACGCAAAATAATTGATTAGGACTGGGCTGCATTGGGAGCTCATTAAAATGTTCGATGTTATGTGTTAAGTCATTATTTATTTGACTGTATAAAATCTGGCTGTAGGTATATAGGGAGTGTTGTGATTAATTAATTTATTAATATCCAAGTATGAATAAAGAACTACAGATTCAATAAGGATTGATTAGGAAGGAATGATGAATCAATAAATTAATATTGACCTTAAAACGTGAGTCTTATTTGAGAACCTATTTTTTAAGTCGACTACAATTACAAATGATTTCTTAAAGATGTTTTGATTTATAACAACATTCATACGTATGTATGTTATCGTCGCTTAATTAAAAGGCCATAATATTTTTCCACGGAATTTATGGTCACACGCTTAGTTAAAAAGGTGAACAAACTTGTTG
Organism: Acronicta alni; assembly: GCA_964056405.1. Taxonomy (NCBI): domain Eukaryota; kingdom Metazoa; phylum Arthropoda; class Insecta; order Lepidoptera; family Noctuidae; genus Acronicta; species Acronicta alni. The sequence goes on along the minus strand of OZ043927.1, from coordinate 3,603,505 downwards.
GAAAGATTTCGTCGTAAAATATGCGATGCAGGTGTCGTTTCGCACTGCCTTCCGATCTCTACCGAAGTTTTCCGAGGTTTAAATATACGGGTAATTTTACAATTCCTACTATGAAGATTTAACGTATTTTTTATATTCAAAATTGGAATGTATTATTGGAAAGATCGTCTAGTTGTAGCCCATTAGCAATTTCCATATAACTGAATTCAATAAATAAGTACCTACATTGAAACAAAAGAAAAATTAATATAGGTACTGGTAGTACCTTTAATAATTTTTATTTTGTTTAATTCAAAGGAATTTAATAGAGTTATAGGGAAGAGAGTCTGCCTGCCTCGTCCTGCCCTAGCAGTGACATTTATACGTTTTAAAGAATTTAAAGAGAACGAGAATGTACGGTCCTGGGTTCGATTCCCAGGTGATAGGCATATTATAGATGTATTCCCGTCAAGTTTCATTCAATAAAAATGGCGGCAGTATTGTCCATGGCGTGCGTGAAGCAGAATTAAATTTTGGTAACTTTTATTTACCATGCAAACGTATTTTTGACATGTACTGCAGTCCCTCTACGCATTGCAGATATATTTTTACCTATGGCTTTTGGCAGAAAACTTAATCTTTTACATTAATATTTTACAACTTTACGATAGGTATGTAACGCAATCAACCGATCTGCAATGTTAAGCTGCGCTAACCGCGGGCAGTCTTTTAACACGTTGAGACCTCTCCGTGTCATACCAACATTTATCAGTTGTTACTAGTCGTCAGAAGCCTAAAGAAGCCTAAAAAAGCCTGACAACCGTGTATCCTCGGTATTACCCAGAAAATTTGGTTGCGGAGGTCTGATGGCAGTCAAAAGTAAATATTCAACCGCATCTGATTAAAATGGAAGCCTTTGGGTCAGTTTCATAGTCTGGAAAAGGCTCGTAGGCTGATGAACTTGACGATATATAACTGTCACAACAGTGTAGTGGTCGAAAGCGGAGCGGTAAGTGGGTAGGTACTAGGTTGGTTTGCCAGGTTGGGAAAAATGTTATTGGTTGACAAAGTTGGTCGGTTGATGGCAATAATAGACAGATCAGCGCGCGAGGTGCGTTCTGTCGCATGCCATTTCACAATTTGACGGTTTCACTTCGATAATTATAATCTAATGCGTAAAATACAGTCCACAGGTGACAAATTTCTCGCGAGATACCTAGATCTAGCAGTAGGTATTTACAATTTTACGGTAACATGTATAAACTTAATTACACTACATAATCCAAAATTATTTCCATTTCTACATAACATATCCAGAATCTACTAATTTGGTAGTATTTCAGTTTGGTGGATCCTAGAGTAGTGCAACAAGCTATGTAATGTGCAACATCCGTTGCATACCTACTGCGTTTGTAGTTTACTTGACGCAACCGACATGACAGAGCTACAAAGGGAGCCCCACGGCACTTTCAAATATACAACCCTAAAATTCACAGCGAGGAATTCTTTGGCAAAGAAAATGTCTGGTACAGGCTTTTGTTTTATTCGCTTTAATAAAATGCACAATGCACGTCGGCATCGCTCAGCATTCATTCGACATATTCCCAACGTGTGTACCATACTTTTTTCATTTTAACACGTAGCTTTTCCGTCTGAAACACACGGCACTTTTAGACGGTTACACTGTAGTGCATTTCATTTGCATATTTTAAATTCACTACAGTGAGGTGCAGAAAATGCCTAAGAAAATATATATTTCTCTTTGTGTTCTTAAGGTGCGCGAGGAATTTTGAATAAGCATTCTTTGGAGTTTTAGTATGTTGTTAGAATTTTTACGAATTCCTGGAACTGGTTGACCGAATATTAGGAACGTATATTGTATTTGGGTTGGCAGACTTTACACAGGTTGCCTTACAATGTTTTCCATGATCACCGTTTAAGCGATCGATAAGTATATAATTTAGAAGAGTCTACGAGACCCATGAACCTCAAGATAGGGTAATCATTTGATGACAGTCCAGTGTGATGAACATAAGTTGTGTTCGGCTGTGTATCTTATGTATAACAAGTATATATTTACAACAAAAAAGTATGTAAGTATTATATCCATTGTCTATTACTCCTAGTACAAGCACTGCTCAGTTTGGGACTAGATGAAACTGATGCTGTGTAAAATTTCCGAAATATTTAATTTCGTTATATCTCTTCTTGTTGAGAAGAACATGGAAGGAAAGAAATTGTCTTTAAAAAAAAACTATCCAGAGGCATGATCATTTGTAGGATACATTTACCCCCAGTCAATTCATATCTTAAAATATTACACATTAAATGGACAGCATTCGAAATTCGAACAGTTTTTTCAAATTTCGAATATTAGATTATACAAATTCCATGCTACCAATCACAGTTGGTACAATATCCATAAATTGAACGTGCGGACTGCGACAATGCATTCACACTGTGGAGACTATTGTTCGAGATTGTTCTGTGCTTCATATTAGGTAGTAAAGCTGCTTTGTTTGTTTAGCTACAGGGGACCTTGAGTTCTCATGTTCCTTCTCTAGATCTAGCCCTGTAGCTGCTGTGTGGTTACAGAAACTTGTTTGAGTAATTTCATCAGTATGTGAAGTCTAACGATGTTTTCCTTCACCTTAATTTTGCATTTGGAACATTAGTAAGGATGGAATTATCTCCATGCACACTACTTACTACAACCATGGGTATTAACTTATGGATAATATTATTCACACAAAGTCGAGAACACCTCTCACAAGTTTTATATCCATTGTCTCGTACCCATAGTACAGTCAGCAACAAAAGTCGCTTAACATGTTGCAAACTTCAATACGATTTTTAATATGAAGTTACTGTCCTGTGAACGTTGTGCGAAATCACTGCATACTTTTTTACGTTACTTTCATATTAAAAAAAAATCTTAGAGTTTTGGAACTGTCATGTTTTCAAAATTTTGCTGTGTTCAGTGACTTTCGTTGCTGACTGTACAAGTTTTGTTTAGTTTGGTACTAGATGGTGCTGTGTAAAATGTTCCAAGAATTTATTAATTTAATTAACATAACTGTATTGGGCAGGTTTCCTTTTTAGAAATTTTTTGAACGGTGTGTGAAATCTGCCATCCTAACTGGATCCGCATGGTGGACTACAGTCCACTGTGAGACCCAATGAGTGAGAGGAGACTCATGCCCAACAGTAAAACTGTAAATGAGTGGATTATGAAATCACACCGCGGAAATGTATAAATTCACAACAAGAATGAACAATGTACCTTCATTGGCTTTGAGTATGACTATTGTTCTGCAGTGAATGCGGGTAGTTCAGTAATTATAACATTCAATTGTCTAATGCACGCCATTGTACCACAACTGTTAATTAAATACGATGCATGATATTACTATTAAATGCAATTTATATTGAAATAGGAAATTGTTGGGAATACATTAACATTACAGTAATTGTTCCACGCTGGGCATTCTCTATCTCTTCTCTAGAATGAGAGAAGTTAGATTTTAATTACACTGGCCTAATGCGCATTTAGATTTTCTCACGATGTTTTTCTTCACATTTTAATGAAGTGGTAATGTGATATGTTCACGCGCATCAATATTATTCTGTGTGTATCCGAACGGCGGAGCGACGAGTACGAAGCTGGCTACAGACGACGACCAATGGGAGGCGTCCCCCGCCGCCGGCACTCACAACAGCTTCATTGCAATGATAAACAAAAATTCATACGACTAACCGTTCCGTTGTAATTATCACATTCGTATTCACATTTGTATTTTTTATAAGACAATAAACGTTTTTAATTTGTCACAATATTATAATAAATCGTTCATTGAATCATCCTGCGTTCCTGCCTGACCTGCTCCAGACGTCTACACAAACCTCAACGCGCACCACAGCGCAAACAGATAATACCCACATGATTTCGAAAAGTTCAAGTGAGAAAGGTAAAGCTGTGTGAAGGGCAATGTAGTAAAAGAAATATACACTCGCTATTAGTTAAATCACTGTAATAACCACCAAATAACAAACTCAGAGGAACTCGAGACCACTTCCGACGTCTGTAGCTGCGAATGGAATGAATATACAAGACGTTTTACTTTCTAAAGTAACTTCTGTGTCTACCCACAAATAACAAAATATTTATTAATAAACTATGTAGGGCTGCAGTCGAGGATGCAAATTGAAACCGATAGAATTAACTTATGAATTTAATTATGGTAAAAATTACATTTATTTTTTTATGTGATAGGGTGGGCAAACGAGCGGACGGATCGCCTGATGGTAAGCGATTACCGCCGCCCATGGACACCCGCAACACCAGAGGAGTTTCAGGTGCGTTGCCGCCCTTTTAAGGGGCTTGGGCCTCCGGTATCCTCACTCACTCGACGAAACACAACGAAAACGTTATTTCACGCCGGTTTTCTGTGAGGCCGTGGTATCAAGTCCGGTCGAGCTGGCCCATTCGTGCCGAAGCATGGCTCTCCCACGGTAAAAACATAAACCGGTGTCTAATGCTAAGATGCATGAATAATGTTCGAAGTGAGAAACAAGAGTGATTCACAGTCCACGAATTAGTACTTCATTGATTCATTGATTATTGTTCCGATCACACGAAATCGATCACAAACGATTGCTGAGCATGCGGTTCCACGGTGTAGTTCGCTGTAGTATGTGTCACCGTTTGATGAATTTAGCGTTCTGCAGGCAAGGGATGACCCTTCATATAACAAATACAGTGTTGCCTACTCAAAATGATTAGTTAGTCGATTATTGTGTATGCTAACGGTAGCCAGTGACATTACTGCCGGACATATGATAATTAAAGGCTAAGGTGTCAAGATAACTACGTGCTAATGATACTACTGGTTACTACTGTCCTTTTGAAGATAAACATGCTTTAAATAAAAGGAATATAATAAACCGCGTATCAAAAATACTGATTGAGCAACTAAATTACTGATTGAGCACCAAATACAGTTTTTTTTTTTTTTACACAACACCATCTAGTCCCAAACTAAGCAGAGCTTGTACTATGGGTACTAGACAATGGATATAATACTTATATACTTTTTTTTTTGTAAATATATACTTATAATACATAAGAAACACCCAGACAAACACAAATACTCATGTTTTATCCACACAAATATTTGTGTCCTGTGGGAAATCGGTTAGGTTAGGTTAGAACTGTGACCACACAATGCACGAGCCGAGCGAGCGAAGCGAGCGGTGCCGCGGCAGCGGCCGGCGAGTGCCAGAACCAAATCTGAATGTTTTGAGTGTATATAACAATATTTTGAGGTGACTTTTATATAGATGATTTATTTGATGAGCAAATTTAGTGTGCAATTCAGTATTTTTGGTGTTAATTTCGAATATTTTGATTGAAAAAAGGGGATTTACAGTTAAAGTATTAAATACCACCCTAAATAAAATGCTTTGTCAAGACTTATACATAGGTATACGTATTAATACGTAACTACTGAACTTTTCTGTGCGTTTGTAATGAATACGCTGTCTTATTTCGCACTCCAAATGTACCGCAAATGCAATTATCACCAGTCATCCATCCCCCCCCTTTAACATAAATCGAGGATTAAGATAACCAGTAATTAATATTACTGCAACAAACTCGGAGTAATATCTTAATCAGTTTTAATCAAGCGCTGCGGATTACGGAGGGGCTGACTTTATCTTTAATTATCAAATTAAGAGATACTCCTGTTAATTATGAAAGCTTGTTCGTTAATTAACTACAAGTTGAGGACTTTCTCTGAATATTTTAGTATGAAATTCTATAAGATGGTTAGTGAAGAAATGTAAAATTTAATTGTGATTAGACTAATGAATATTATGAAAGACATTTTGCTTCTTGAGTAATGTTTTAGGCTATGTTATAAATAAGCTGATCAAACGATTTGCAAGGTTACGGTGTGCTAGCCGCGGTCAGTCTGTGGATGGGTGACTATTGGGAACACATCGAGACTCTCTGTGCCTCGGAGAGTAAGTCCCGGTTGTTATCAAATTATTTAGTATCATGTATCTATTTATTTGCATTTTTCTTGCCATTCGTATTTTCTAGTTCCGCGTCCTGACGTCATTTATGGTTCTCACTGAAAACCAGCGCTGTGTTGAGGCTTGCCTTAACACGGCACCATGCTGAGTGGGGACCCATTTGTCACGTCTGCGACGTGCAACTGTGTTTTTTATTTACATGCTATTATTTTTGTTCTACTTCAGCATGATTGTATTGTTGATGGTTTTTCTTTTATTTTAATTCTTTTAATATTAGTTTGTACGTCCATGTTGTGGCAATAAATCTGTTTTTTTTATTTCTTTCTTTCTTATGCGAACACCTATGACAGTTAATGGTAGTCAGAAGCCGGCAGAAGAAGGATGTCGGTATTGCCCAGATATGGGTGGCAGAGGTCTGATGGCAGTTATTTCGTGTAACAAACCAAACCTTCATACCATCACGCCTGTATTCCTCGAAGGGTTAGGCAGCATGTCACTTGTTTTCGTTTTAATTTAACGTTGCTCCATACTAGGATTTTCCCCTGTATCGTGCGTTTAAAAACACAAACTTTGACATACACAAACACCTAGACCCGGAACAACTACCTGTAGGTCATGCAAACATTTGTTCCGTGCGGGGATCGAACCCACAACCCGTGGCACATAAGTCAATTGCTCAGCCGCTGCGCCAAACGTTCGCCGGTATGTTTAGTTCGCATGAAATAGGAGTCGAGCCTATTGCCTTTAGGCAGGCACAAATCCAAACTCCGAGTTGCTACTGAGACTTTCGTAGAAAACCCAGTGAGACCTGGGAATCTGGGACTTCTAGCGTCAACAATCACGAATTCACGAGGCAGTTTTTACGAGGAAACACTTAAACTAAATTTAACTCTAACCGCATAATTATTCGATATATTTTCGTTTAAAGATCCATTAACTAACTCATTTCTATTTTCAAGGGTTGGGCCTGATCATTTGTACTTAATAAATGACCACTTAAACTTGTTAATGTCCTACGGACTCACCCTGTATGAAAGGACAACTTAAAAAGTGATTAGGAATATGTTAACTAAAATAGCCGAGGGTCATTAACGAGAATAGTCCATTAGGATTATTCATCTATTTATTAAATTAAGGCTCGTCAACATTACAAACACTACAACATTATATCTTTATATAGTAGGTATAGCAATTTGAATAGTAATCTGTGTAAAGTTTAGTATATTATTCTCTAAGTCTAGTTATAAGAACTGTTTATCCCTAATATGCCACTGTTTGTTTTTCTTTTTGTATAAAATAAAACAAAATTATATAAATATTCAGTTTTGTATATAATATCAATTAATCAATCAAGCAATTAGAACCTTCCTAGATAATCCCTCTTTTTATTGGTGAAAATGGCATGAAAATCGTACAGTAGTTTCTGACATTAGCTCTCTGGGAAAACGATTGTCATAGGTTTGACGACCTCTGTGGTCTAGCGGTTCGAGTGCCGGACTGCTGATCATGGGGTCGTGGGTTCGATTCCCACAGGACACAAATATTTGTGTGGATAAAACATGAGTATTTGTGTTTGTCTGGGTGTTTCTTATGTATTATAAGTATGTATTTACAAAAAAAAAGTATATAAGTATTATATCCATTGTCTAGTACAAGCTCTGCTTAGTTTAGGACTAGATGGTGTTGTGTAAAATGTCCCAAAAATATTATTGGAACGAAGTTCCTTATCGCGCGTTGTGAAAGAGGGCTAGACGGAAAAAAATCTTACGAAAAGTTGTCACGACACTTTTTTCGAAATTCAAATATTGTTGACAAGCATTCAAATATTATTGAGTGAATGACAATATTTGAATTTCGCGCGTTGTGAATTGTTGAGTGTATACAGGTTTTTTATTTTTAATTATTAAATTTTAATGAAAGGAACTTCGTTCCATCCGGGTGTCCCTTGACACCTCTCAAGTTTTTTATTATTATATTATAGGTGTTGTCAGGTGTGGTGGGGGTATAGAGGTATCTTGATATGTCAAGAATGGTCACCCAGCCACATACTGACCTTAGTTAGCGTAGCTTAACCTAGCAGATGGGTTTATCAGCGTAGTTATTACATAACCACGAGCTCCCATAGTTTTTAAACTAGTATAATAGCAATTTCTAATTCTTAATCCTTTCCTACTGTTAATTTGGTCCCTACTAATCCGACGGGGCTAATTTACATCAACCCTTAAACTACCCGAAATTTGTTCACCCAAACTAATTTGATTTGGGTTGAAACATATACTTATAACACGGTTTGTCGAGCCTATTTAAATGGGGGAAGTAGGCTTGGCCATCTACGGCTTCATATGGGTGCAATGTACAGACGCTAGCAGGTCAACCTATCCAAAACTGTTAAGTTTTCCCAATTGAATATGAACCTTATAGTGTTGTAATAAAGTTGAAAATCTATCAAAGAAATTTGACAGATTGTGGTAGCTTGATGTGCTGGCCTCTGTACCTAATATTATAAATGTGAAAGTTTATGAGGGAGGATGGATGGATGGCTGGATGATTGTAACTTTGATTGTACTTTGAGTGAATTCACACGGGTCGCATTTTGCATTGTAACTTCTTGTTTGGAATAATCTTCTAATATATAAAATTCTCGTGTCACAGTTTTCGTTGCCATACTCCTCCGAAACGGCTTGACCGATTTTGATGAAATTTTTTGTGCTTATCGGGGAGGTCTGAGAATAGGCCAACGTTTATTTTTCATTATTCCCTAAATTTTTTTTTTTATGGCAAAACAACGTTTGCGGGGTCAGCTAGTTATATATACTTATAACTACAACTACGCTATTGTATTAGGTTAAGCCTGTGATGACAGCTGTATGTGTTTAAATAAATAAATAACTCTTTCACGCTAAAACTAATGAACGGATTTTGATGAAACTTAAACGACATCAGTACACAGTATTTACTAATATTATACATGTGAATGTTAATGAGGATGGATGTATGTTTGTTACACTTACACACTAAAACTACTGAACGGATTTCGATGAAACTTTACAGTATTATTATTTATACATCACAATAACATATAGGCTTTAAATTATAACAATTTTGAGTTAAAGTTATTTAGAAAAGGTGGTGTACCTAACCAGAAGACGCAGGTTCTGGTGTACCTAACCAGAAGACGCAGGTTCTGGTGTACCTAACCAGAAGACGCAGGTTCGAATCCTGCCCGCGTTTGTATTTTTCCTTTTCTAAATAACTTTAAAATCTTAGCATGGAAAATGCCAAAAATATACAAAAAGATAATTTGCCAAAATAATTAAAAGTAACATTTTCACGCGGACGAAGTCGCTGGCAGAAGCTAGTGCTACTTGATAACATGCATATATTATACATACATGTCATATGCCTATGACATTAACAAATAATGTGACTTGCTATTGGTACAAGAATTTTCAAAATCGGTTCTGTAGATCCTGAGATTACCCCCTACAACCTCACAAACATTACCTCTTTATAATATTAGTATAGATATGTATGTATTTACAAAAAAAAGTATCTAAGTATTATATCTATTGTCTAGTACCCTGCTTTAGTTCGGGACGATAAATAGGTTGTCCAACACAGCATTCTTTAACGACTTCAGGGAGCACCGGTTGGGGTTGAAATAAAGTTGCTGGGGTTGAAATTAACGCCTTCCGCAATGAGACTGTGTTTATATCCTCTATTTTGTTTGGCGAGTTGTATAAGATATGTGGGATGGGGGTTTGATAATAACCACAGATCTTCCACATTTTTTTTAATTCGGTTTAATTATACACGGACGAACGTTAGCGAAAAGTCGTGTCGCCATTGTGTCTTTTACTCTTTCATCTCGCTTACACTTACATACATCACTCTCATGGTATCTCTGTCAGCCCTACACTGTTACACTCTCGCTCTTACATTGTACCTCTCACTGTCACAGTCAATCTCACAGATATCTTGCGCACACCTATTTCCTTGAAATTATTTTAGAAAGAATAAATAAATGTTTGGAATATATATCACAACACCATCTAGTCTCAAACTCAGCTTAAAGAGCTGGTACTAGACAATCGATATAATAATACTTATATGCTTTTTTTTTGTAAGTATGTTGAGCTATAATTTTTAATAAATTCGCGCATCGCGCTACGTCATGTTCCGCCCCGCGCGCAATGCTAGGTGCTAGTATTAAAAATTATAGCCGAATAAGACGGAAATTTGGTTTTACGTTATTACCCCAGCACCGATTTTACCCCAACATACTATAAATATAATACTTATAACACATACGAAATACAAAAACTGACACAAACACTTATGTTCATCACATAGATGATTAAGATGATTTTCTGAAAGTGTTAATTTGTTAAACAAAGGTCGTATTTCATCAACCCATATACTGTCCCACTGCTGGGCACGGGTCTCCTCTCAGATTGAGAGGGATTAGGTTATAGTCCACCACGCTGGCCTAGTGCGGGTTGGCAGACTTCACACACGGTTTCCTCACAATGTTTTCCTTCACCGGTTAAGCAAATGATAATTAATTATTAATACACACATGAATTCGAAAAGTCAGAAGTGCGTGCCTTGGATTCCAACTCGACACCTTTGACTTGGCAGTCCAATAGTGATATCACTTGGCTATTACTGCTAACTAAAAATATTGTTCCACATATTATTTTCGGTCTATTTGCTGGATCGCATGACAGCGCGCAATTCACTGCAGTTAGTTCAAATAAAATGTTTGGCAAAACTACGGTTTCCTGCATCAATACGATGTGTAATGAAAATGCATTACCTACGCGACGAAACGTGGGGATTTTTTATCATTACATACCATCACGCGTATATTCCCCCAGCATTAGTCAGAGGTTGTCTACGCCTGAACGCAGCCTTTCTTTATATTTACAAATTATTACGAACGCACCGTAACAACATCGCTCGTTGCGTGCTTCACGGCGGAGGAACTGCACTAACTTCACTACGCACGACACGGAGCTTGTACGCACCGCCATTTCGTCTCGACACAAAAATGTTATTGTATAATCTGAACATTTGAACAATAAACTTTTTTATATAACAAACTTCGAGGTGTGATCTTATTGTATCGCCCACAGAGGTCAAGAAGAGCAAGGTGTCAAGGCTGGGTCAGACTGGATGCGGAAGGCTAGTCGGGTGTTGTGGGGACATTTGGGAGAGGCCTATGTCCAGCAGTGGACTGCGATAGGCTGATTTGATAATCAGAAGTGTACTAATGTACAACCACAGTTTGCCGATATGTTAGTTATGTAATAGGGGGCGAGCCTATAGCCATTAACCGGGCACAAATCCAAATCAGAGTTGCTACTGTGAATTTCATAGAAAATCTGAATAATACTGCTCGAACCCAGGATAAAGGATCTCTTTTAAGACGCTAAGAGGAAACCTTCAATAGGCTGCCGGCTGAATGTTGAGCAGGCCAGGGTATGTGGGATTTAAACATATTAAAACCCCCCCACTGGCCATCTTCAGCATAATATTGGGGGGCTCAGGGGTCTGACATATTCTTCCGAAACCCTTACTGTGTCACGACTATTAAGGCCCGTCCCAGGGAACCCAGGACCTCTAGCAGTCGCGCATACGTCCACTACCTAGACTTATGCGACTTTTGTTACCAACCTTTGGCGTTTTTATTGTTTGAATATTTGCAATAGGTTCACCTCTGCCTAACTTACTAGTAGGTAGACTACTAGGCAGTACTTTTTGAACGTCATTTTTACATTTAAGGCATCCCCTAAAACGCCCGCCCTTCACCGCCTCCTAGTGTTTTATCTGCGGCGCAACAAACTCCCCAGCAACACATTTCTGTCTTGTAATTTACTAATAAATAGGAGACTGCCATTAACCGGGCAGAAATCCAAACTTTAGCTGCTTCTGATAATTTCATAGTAAAACCAAGTAACATTTTGTTGATGTTGGGAATTACGCAGCTACTAGACAAAAAAAGTGCTACCTATATAGAGACGGTTGAGTCTTCTTTTCGGAGTCACTTAAAAATTTAATATTATTTGCACAACTTCTATAACAAAGTTATGCATGCTTGAATACAGAACAAAAACAACATAATTACACGAATGCAATTAACATTTGCTTGGCGCTCTTGATACACTCCCGCTGCGAAATCGAGTGGCGGCATGTACAAGTACAGAGGCCAGCACATAAAGCTACCACAATCTGTCAAATTTCTTTGATTGATTTTCAACTTTAACACAAAACAATAAGGTTCATATTCAATTGGGAAAATTTGACAGTTTTGGATAGCTTGACCAGCTGGCGTCTGTACCTACGTTCAGGACAACGCCATCGTAGAGCGACGTCGAATTAAAATGCCCAACTTTCTGTGTACGCTCTTGTTTATGAGACGCTGAAGTCAGCGTCTCATAGTAAGCGGAGCGGTAGCGGATAAAGATGGTATAAAAACTTACTTCAGAGTTGACTGTTTGACGGTATAGGTATGACCCAAATTAATGAAAGTATCAATATTACCACGCATAGGAAAGCGTAACGTAGGACGGCCCCCAACTAGGTAGACGGACGACCTCGTGAGGGTTGCGGTGAGTCGGTGGATGCGGTCTGCGCAAGACCGATTTTTGTGGCGATCATTAAGTTAGTGGCTAAGTAATAACACTGCTTTGAGCTGTGTTGTGTTTCTTACGGTGAGCAAGGTTGCCAGTGCTCCACGAGGAAACGTTGTGTTGGCAGTGGGGGGCCTTTGACCCTTATACTGCCAACCCAACTTTTCCTCTTTCAATACAGGGTCGGCAACGCGCAAGTGATAGTCTTGGTGTTGCAAGCGTCTATAGGCTACGGAAACCGCTTACCATCAGGTGAGCCGTATGCTTGTTTACCACCTTAGTAGAATAAAAAAAAAAAAACTATGCTGATCAACCGATCTGTTAAGTTAAGCTATACTAGTCACGGTCAGTCTGTGGTTGGGTGATCATTCTTAACATATCGAGACCCCTCCGTGCTTTGGAGAGCACGTAAAGCCATTGGTCCAGGTTTTCATACCTATGACAATTGTTAGTGGTAGTCAGAAGCCTAAAAAGCCTGACAAACCAATCTATCCTCAGGATATCGGTATGGCCCAGAACTTGGGTTGCGGAGGTCTGAAGGCAGTCGCTTCGTGTAAAATACTGATATTCAGCCGCATTTGGTTAGATCGGAAGCCGACCCCAACATAGTTGGGAAAAAGCTTGGAAGATGATGATGATGAAAGTATATAGATGACACGTGACTTTTCGAGCCGATTTGCTCTTTTGTTTTATTATGTTCCATATATAAATTTATAATTAGAGTCGGTGATATACCTACACACATCAATAAAACGATGCAAAATTTTTTTGCATCGCACTTTTTTTACAAAATTAATAAAATTATATCTGACTATTTTTTAAATTGAACTTTATCAAAAAAAAATCTTTATTGTGTGTTTTCTTTAAAAAGAAATATCAATATTATAATTAAATAGAAATAAATAAATCATAATTATATTCTACCGTAACAAAAAAGATTTCGATTTTTCGGTGATCGCAATTTTTTTTGATGTGTGTAAGCTATATGTAGAAAGAATGGACGTTCAAAGAAATAAAATAATAATGGCTATGAATCTACCAAGGGTTAGGATAGATGGGAGTCGGATAGGGCACAGCATACCTAACAGTAGTCGCCACATGCGTACCTTCAATCAAGATGCCACACGCGTGTCTTTAATCAGGATGCGAGGCAAGGCCTCACTGATTCAAGGGGTCCAACGCCTGCCGACTACAGCCTGTCATGATCGAGGCGCATTTAACGGATTCCATTACTACAGGGCAAGTGAAAGTAGGTGCGGTTATCGGTTGGTACGAATACGACATCCCCTGCCACTGCTATAAAAAAAAGATCTGGAAGGAGAAGTAAATAACTAAAAAAAGAAATAAAAACGGATCATAATAATAAAAACACCACTCCCTCTTGTGGTGTGACCCGGGCCTTATGTATCACAATTACTATGATAAAACAGAGCTTTTTGGTACATAAACTTTTTGGGTTTGTTGCGAAATGGTCCGAGTTTATATTAAGTGTTTGAAATTTATTTGAAACGCACTCATACGTACATACTTTAAATTGTAGTCAACATTGTTTGTTTTAGTTTAGTAACGTGGAATTTATTTATCTTTAACTTGTTATCACAAATTAATTTATGGAAGATGTATAACACACACACATAATTATATTTGATTTACTATAATATATCTTTTTAGGGTTCTGTACCCAAAGGGTAAAAACGGGACCCTATTACTAAGACTCAGCTGTCCGTTAGTCTGTCTGTCCGTCTATCTGACTGTCACCAAGCTATATCTCATGAACCGTGATAGCTACAGTTGAAATTTTCACAAACGATGTATTACTGTTGTCCCTATAAAACAACAGTTAATACTAAAAACAGAATACCCTCGTGTGTTACAAGCATCTATAGGCTACGGTAACCACTTACAATCAGGTGTGCCGTATGCTTGTTTGTCACCTTAAAAAATACCGCCGAAATGTTTGACACTTCACCGTCAAACAGCTCAGTTTAGAGCGGTCATTTAAGCGTTCAGTAGTACCTACTTTATCTACTAACAAAGTTTCAAAGTGCCATAGTAATTTAGGTACGTAATAAAATATGTTTTGGCGTCAAGTAAGTACTGAAATTAAAAATAAAATACTTTAAAGAGAAACCAGTTTCGTGAAGTTAATTAAAAACTTCTGATAACATAAGAAATATGAACATTACGTGATCATACTTCTGGTGGAGTTGTGGCGTAGTGTTGGATTGTTTTACAGAAATAATGAAAAATCTTTCTTGAGTTTTTATTTATTGTCCAAAAAAAAAAAATTGCACATTTAAAAATATAAGAAACTAGCTATTGCCCGCTTTCACTTGCACCCCAAAAGACTTTTTGAGACAACAAGTACCTATCCTATGTCCTTCTCCAAGGTTCAATCTATCTCTTTACCAAATATCATCAAAATCGATTCAGCGGTTTAGGCGTAAAAGCGTAACAGACAGAGTTACTTTCGCAGTTATATTATATGTATTACGTAGGGATTATTAGGGGTCGCGTTTATTGATATTAATAATCCCGACGTTTTGGAACCTTTACAGCGTCCAAGGTCTTCAATGTAACGCGATAAAATCCATTATAACTTTTTAGGAAAAGAAATCCGATTTCAAGCATTGTGTGTTAAAAAAAAATAGGTCGAGTTGAACTAATATATCGCTGAATAACGGATCCACCCGGATGACGTCACGGGGCATCCATTTATTGTGTATACCAAAACCTTCTCCGGAATGTAACAAAATAATACTTTTCTGAAAACCGTATCAAAATCGGTTCTGCCAAACGCGAGATAATCGCGAACAAGCATATAAACATACAGGTCAAGCTGAGAAACTGCTTTTTTTTAAGTCTGCTAATAATAGTTTTATTTCAATATGACAGCATCTATTTATTAAAACCATGTTTGCAAAGAAATAAATTATTTGATTTGATTTCAGTAAATCCACAATAAAACATCATAAAGCAATTAGACAGATGTTACGTAAAGCCAAAAAGTACACAATCATATTTCATAGCCAAATCCCGTGATGTACGCAATACGCATGCGCAAATCATAACTGTAGTGCATTATGTTGCCGCATTAAATTATATTTATTTTTGTAAAAAGATTTTTTAAAGACACTTACAAGTCAATTTTCATTAATACTAGATGGCGCCGGCATTTCCTAGCAGACGACCTCTGAGAAGAAACGCCGAAATAAACTCTCAGAATCAACATATCAGCCACAGGAAGTCCACTGCTGAACAAAGGCCTTCCCAAAATTTATTAATACAGACGGCAGCAGGTCCAGCTAGCTAGCAGGGTAGCTTGATGTCCTGGCCTCTGTACATCTCTGTCTAACCCTTCGGGGAATACAGGCGTGATGTATGTTTATATATGTTTCAGATACAAGTAAATCCACTAAACTTAGGTACCACATAGTACTCTAATCTGCTAATTACGACACTATTTCACTAATCTCTATCCAGAATCTCGGTAGATTAAGGTCGGGACATCAAAGCTAACTTGAGTCAACGCCAGGGTTACAAAGCCTAGCCAGGCTTTAATTAAGTGCGTAACTGTACACTGAAAATGTATATTTGTGAATGCGTAAGTGACGCGTAAGCCTTTTGTATGTAAATGTACTGGTTATCCTGCTAATATGTATAATAAATGTGAAGTTTGTGAGGATGGATGGATCAATGGATGTACACATCACTAGCATAAGCTGATATAATTTTTTAAATCGAACTTTATCAAGAAAAATTACCACATCTTTGCCAGATTCGACCGCCAAGCAAGCAAGTTTTAGTAGTGCACATCAATTACTGTGCTCCGGTCGAAAGGCAATTTTTCCAGGGAAATTATAGAGTAATAGAGACTAAACGCAGTGTAGTGTCGCGCAGGACTGTGATGTATTCAAACTCCTGGGTGGTTCGCAATTGTTATGGGCAGGTGTTAACTTATGAGTACTGAACACAGCCTGTAATGGTCGAGGTGAATTTCACGGCCCCCATGGCTATGACTATAAGGCAAGTTAAGGAAAGTGCGGTTTTTAGTCGGTAGGAGACTAACATACCTTGCCGCCTCCCCGGGTGACGGAGGATTTATAAGCATTATCCGTACTTTAAAAAAAAAGGCGTTAACACTTAACACCAGGTGGGCGTCTTGCTCTTCTCGAAATTCATCATCATACACCCCTATACTGTCCCACTGCTGGGCACGGGTCGCCTCTCAGAATGAGAGGGATTAGGTAGGTCCACCACGCTGGCCTAGTGCAAGTTGGCAGACTTCACACACCGTCGAAAAATATCTCTAAGACATGCAGTTTTCCTCACGTTGTTTACCTTCACCGTTTAATCAAGTGATGGTTAATTATTATTAATACGTAAATGGATTTGAGAAGTCAGAGGTGCGTGCCTTGGATTTGAACTCGAGACCTTGGACTTGGCAGTCCAGTGCTCGTCTACTAGGCTATCATTAGTCGTTATTAATTACTTCGTAAAAATCCTATAAATCTTAGAGGCTTAGTATTCCACTGTAGCCAGCGATTTTCTCGGGAATCATGTAGCAATTAATTTTACAACTTTGTTCCACGTAATAAGGTTCAAGACAAAGGTCCCGCTAATAAAGACGCTTGTTTGTGAGATTATTTTTTCATTTACTGATGATTCGAGAAGAGCTGGCTATTGCCATGTTAGGAACTTTCAGATTTATTGTGTAAAGGTGGATATTTTAAGAGACGTAAGGAGAGAGAAGACATAGTATGAGGCAGGAGGAGGTAAAGAGAGAAGGCATAGTGTGAATTCCACTCAAATTAGAACTGCACGACTGGGGAAGTGAAATAATACAGCATTGAGCTGTGTTGTGTTCCTAACGGTGAGAAAGGTTGCCAGTGCTCCGGGAGTAATCGTTGTGTTGCCAGTGGAGAGAGTTTGACCCTTAAACTGCCAACCCAACTATTCCTCTTTCGTTTTACAGGGTCGGCAACGTGCAAGTGTATACGTAAAAATTAAATAAGAACCACCCAGAAAAACACTTATTTTCATCATTTAAATATTTGTGTCCTGTGGGATTTAACCACTAACCACAGACTAGAGGTCCGAAGGTAAATTGAATTTTCCTGACTTTAATTGGATTCGCAGTTTTGACTTCGAAGTAATGATATATTTGAACACTTTTACGGTAAGGGGCTGGTGGCTACGTACCATTGCTTGCCGCGGTCTGAATAAACAATCCTTTTTTAATTGTTGCATTAGGCAGGTCACATATTATCTTTGTGACCCATTGTTAGTTTTTTTTATATCAATAAGGTGGCAAATAAGCATACGGCCCACAGTAGCCTGTAGACACAAGGGTTATCACTTGCGCGTTGCCGACTCTATAAAAATAAAGAGGAATAGTTGGGTTGGCAGTATAAGGGTCAAAGTCCTCCCACTGCCAACACAACGTTTACTCGCGGAGCACTGGCAACCTTGCTCACCGTAAGAAACACAACACAGCTCAAAGCAGTGTTATTTCGCTACGATTTTCTGCAAGGCGGAGGTACTTCCCAAGTCGGGCAGCTCCAATTTAAGTGGAATTACTCCCACTATGCCCTATCTCTCTTAACATACTAAATTATTTAACGTACTAAAAAAAACAGTAGTGATATGCCTATTGGACTGCCAAGTCAAAGGTAAGCAACGCACCTCTGACTTTTAGAATTCACGTATATTAATAAAATATCACTGGCTTAAACGGTGAAGGAAAACATCGTGAGGAAACCTGCATGCTTGAGAGATTTTTCTCTATGGTGTGTGAAATCTATCAACCCGAACTAGGCCAGCCCGGTGGACCAGGTAATCCCTCTCAATCTGAGAGGAGACCCGTGCCCAACAGTGAGACAGTATATGAGTTGATGATAAACATACTAAACTTATTTAAAAATAATTTTGGTCATACAGTATAAAAGTGAAAGAACTTTACCGTCTCAACGACCGACCAAGTGTTTGTTCATGTAACATCAATACTTAGTTGCCATAGCAACCTTTGTTTATTTGTAGAAGATTAACTTGGGAAAGGTACCCATGTCATGGCCAAAATATATTCTGTCCATGACATGATAACACGAAAGCCATATTGGAGCCAGTACAGTACACCTATTATATCTTGAGACGCGGTGAAAATTGGAACATAAACAATATACTGGACTTTACATTACTATTGGTTCCATTCGTGACAAGCAGCGCTACAATGAAAGGTCTAGTTATACTGGAAATTTGTCTTGCATTGTGCTTTGAATTAAGTCAATAAATGAAGGCTTATGTGTTTATATAGTGACTCAATATTGGATGTTTCAAGGCGCTATGTAATATCAATATTTGGATCTGCAGTAATGACGCTTCTGCGAACTTTTGTTTGCTCTGAATGACAACAGTTCTGAATTAATTAGAACCAAGAGATTTAAAAGGATTAATAAATTATTCGTAAGTATTAATAAACTTAGTATTCATCATTGTTAAAACAAATTTAATTGTATATTTAGCGTTTGTTTTCTAAATTTATTCAATTGTTCATTTTCTTTTGTCAAAAAGTATTTATTTTTCATCAAAAAGACGTAAGTAGTAGAGAGTAAATACTCTTTTGTGAATATTACTCACAAAAGAGTCTTTATGGCGTGAACATAATAATAAGTATTTAAATTTCTGTGATTAGAATACATAATAAAGGCATAGGTTACGTATGTAATCGTTGTTTATATCACCTCAGATTAAAACAACGATTACGTATGTAACCTGTCATCATATCATATCAGCCTTTTTAACGTCCACTGCTGGACATAGGCCTTCCCAGAGGGGGGTTTTGCCAATAATCGCCACGCTTGGCAGGCGGGTTGGCGATCGCAGTAGGTGGAAGTAATACTTGGAGGACTGCTGCCCATTTTCCGGTGAATCCCTTAGTCGCCTCCTATGACATCCAGGGGATGTGATGGGATGGTGTATTCTAGGCCGACACCACACGGCCACCTATACCTACCTATAAATAAGACTATGTTTTTAGAAATCAGAAGTAAGCTTTCATAAAAAAAAAACTGGGCAAAAGACATCTCAAGTTTACAACATACGAGAGATACTGGTGTTGCTTCCGTGTATAGGCTGCGGTTGCCGCTTACTATCAGACGGCCTGTAAGCATATTTGACATCTTATATCATCACCAACCCATTTATTTTCCCAATGCTGGGCAGGGGTCTCCTCTCAGAAAAAGTATTGATAGGCTGTAGTTCACCATGCTGGTCTTGTACTGGCTGGCAGACTACACACGCTGTCAAAGAAATCTCTAAGGCATGCAAGTTTCCTCACGTGGTTTTCCATGATTTCAAAAACCACAGTCAAACTAAAACCCTGGACTTCGCAGTACAATGGTCGTTATTCTAGGTGCACTGCACATCTTATAAAATTAAAAACAAAACTCGTCACAAGAATCGTAATAATTTTTCTCGGTCCCACAACTTCTAGCTCCTTACACAGTGTAACAAAGTTGCAGTGGCAATAAGCGTTCGTTTTACAGCGGATCGCTTAGTTCCTACAATATTTATTACGCTATAACTAGTTTAATTGACTGGAGTGTTTCAAAGTACTTAACTGTTCTGTTTCATTCCTTGGAAACAAGTTCTCGGAAGTCGTAGCGAGGTAATTAGGTACAAACTATTCTTCTTCTATCTATCTGGACTTTCTGTCTGCACTTTTAAAGAGACTATGATTCTCCGAGTTTGTTTCGGTGTTTCTTCTCAGAAGTTGTCATTTAGGAAATTCCGGATTCATTTAGCTTGAAAAAAAATTAAAACATTGACTTGTAAAAGTGTCTTTAGATCAATTTGCAGAAGTAAATATCATTTATCTATCTTTTAATGTCTTTTGTGTCGTATTGATATGGCTGCTACTATAAATCTCTCATTATTTTTCTCTTTATACAGGGTGATATAAGAATCCTTCTCCTAGCATTTTCCTAACTTTATTGGGGTTGGCTTCCGGTATAATCAGATGTGACTGAATATCAGTTTGTGTGTGTTTTACACGAAGCGACGGCAATTAGACTTCCACAGCCCAATTTCTTGGCAATCAATCAATCAATTGTTTATTTTGTCAAAATAGGTGTATACAGTTAGAACATTATTATAAATATGGCCCCGTATGTTTTACCAAAAGGTGGCGCACAAAATTTAGGGATACATCAAATAAATAAGTATTACAAGTCAATTAAATCAGAGATGAAGCATGTCAACATAAATTGAGTATTATAATATTTTCCTTAGTAATTATTTAATAAAATTAATATTCATAAGTGGATGAGTTAATAAGTCGGATCTTCATACTTTTTTTATCATCAATAAACTCTGTGATGGAGTGCAATACCGATATTTTGAAGATAGACTGATTGTGAGGCTTTTTAGGCTTCTGACTACGATTTATTATATACATCGCGCAAGTGATGTCACTGGGATTTTTATATTTCAACAATTAAAAGCAAAGCTTTTTTTAACGTCTCCCAGTTTTATTTCCTATAGAATTCTAATCCGTATCACAACGTGATAAAGTAGTATTTTATCATGTATTAGTTGGTCACATAACGACGTATGACGTCACCATTATTATGGATGCACTACCAAGTTTTAGTTGACGTAGCTTTGTTAGGTGTGCCCGACTAGGTGCTTGTCGGAAATTGAGACACACGGGCGTAAAAGTTTGTGAACATGGTTATCTAATTGTTGGACGAACTACGAACAACTGTCGATCTTGCTATTTATTTTGTAGATGAGTAGGTATTGTGGGACCCTGATGGGGTCCACGGCGGTCGGTATAAAGAAACTCTCGGTTAAAAGGGACTTTGCGACTTTATTCTTCAAAGGTCAAGGAACAACTCTGACAACCATCTCGCGACCTCTACAGTATACACTAGATTAGGGGTAGACGACGTGTTCTCGAGTGGAGACCGCGACTCGGCAAACGTAGTGTAGGAAGCTTTTCGGCAAGATTGAGTGATGATTTGCGATGGTTGGGAGAAGATGGATGCGTAAATCCAAGGACAGGGTGAAGTGGCGCACATTAGGGGAGGCATACGTCCAGCAGTGGACTAGTATAGGCTGATGATGATGAGGTATATATTGACACACCTACTGACTATACATTCCTAAGCATTAACATGAAACACTTAACATTATATGTTAAGAACAATCTGTGGAAAATTTAATAATGATTCTTTGCATTTAATACCACACAAACTTGCACTCCGAACACTAACCTTCCGGGGAATATGGCAAAATGGTATGTTATGTGGGAACTTATAGCTATATGTGTAGCTATGTGTACCACATCAACTTAGAAGCAGAGTTCGACCACCTCAAAATATTCAAAGTCCTCATTTACATTACACAAACCCGCATTAACCCTTGTTCGGCACACACAGTGCTCGTAGTACGCTATTGTTTGTCGACAGTGCCAGGGCCGACACGACAGCGGAGCACTCTCCACTACAAACAAAGAGCCACTTTGAGCACATGGCGAAATTTAGACGGGCCACGACAGGCGACGGGTTAACCCACACTGAGTGATATTTTCTACTGGAAGCCTTTGTCGTACTACTAAGTGATTATTTTTTGCAGTATTTAAGTACATTCACGAACATAAATATCTATCATCATCATCAACCAAAGATCATTCCTACCTCATACTATCAGGCTCTGGAATGAACTAGCTGCTGAGGTGTTTCCCGTGCGTTATGACATGTCCTTCTTCAAATGAGGCCTAAAAAGAGCTCTCTACCACACACAGTAGGCGGCGGCACAGCTCTGTCCCCGACGTTGTTGATGTCCATGAGCGGCGGTGACTACTTACCATCAGGTGGGTCGCTTGCACGTAAACCACTGTAGGCATTAAAAAAAAATCCCAAGTACTATCCCACTGCTGGGCACGGGTCTTCTCTCACACGGCACGTCTATACATGGTGAATTCATCGGATACCACGGCCATGACTACAGGGCTAATAAAAGTAAGTGCCATTTTTAGTCCGAAATACCCTGACACTTTCCGAGGTGGCGGAAGATCCATGAGAATATTCCCTGCTATAAAAGAAACAATATTAGGCAGTATGGTGGTACCTAAACACATTATAAGATTTCTATCAGATGAAAGCCAGCGTCAAACACACTGTATTTGACATCATGCTGATCTAGAGACCCATTTGGTACAGCCATGAGATACTTTGTTTTTTATTTGTTAATTGTCTCTTTATTATCAGATTAATTTTGTGTGCTGTAATTGCTGTACCCAATAAATATGGAATGAACTGTCGCCTGCAGAATTTCCGGACCAGTATGACCTTCAAACCTTCAAGAAAAGAGCGTACTCCCTTTTAAAGGCCGGCAACGCGCTTGTGACTCCTCTGGTGTTGCGGATGTCTATGGGTGGCGGAAATCGCTTACCATCAGGCGATCCGTCTGCTCGTTTGCCCCATCTCATAAAAAAAAAATTTTTTTTTTCCTTTTTCTTTCTCTTTCTTACCAACTCGAAGCTGGTCTTATAAAACGCTTAGTAAGAAACCGTTGTATTTCCGCCTGTCCACTTGGTCACGTATCTTGTCTAGCGGGATCACGTGCGCCACTTAATTACTGTCCACTTAAACTTACTTAGCTTGATTTAAGTTCCGAGGTCACACTCCAAACTTTTTGGTTTCTCTTTTTGTTTGGGTGGACAGTAGGTTGATATTGCAATGATATTGCATCCGAATTCGATGTATTGTGTTCGCCACTCGATCAGTATATCATCGAAATAAAACTACTTTTTACGGATTTTATCGCGTATATTGATATTATTAATCCCGACGTTTCGGACCCTTTACAGCGTCCATGGTCACGGGTAGACTGAAAAGTAGTTTTATTTTAATGTATAATATTCGCGTAAATGTCAGAAATCAGTATATCGTTAAACTATAATGATGAGCACCTTTATTTCATCTGAGCTTAATATATTAGTAGATATTAGTAGGCCTCTCCTAGTGAATGCCACGGAGCTATCTTTGGCTTTCGTCATCAAGTCACTGCCAGCTGCCTTTCAAATTTCGGTACTTCCTAATCTACCTAAACCAAAAATAAAAACGTGAGTGGTCGAGAGCCCCGTCTGGAACGAAGTTCCTCATGGCCTTGTTTAAACTCCGAATGCAATTTGTAAGCTCAGCTCACCTCGGCTCACACGATGTCAAACAAGTATGGCGGTAGCTAGCCAGTTGACGATAATATCCGAATTACGCCGGACGGAACCGATTGTCTCGAAAGATGGCGTAACGTTTTTGTCAAATGCAATTTCTACCAAACAACTCCTACCACAAGCCGCGTCAAGGAACTTCGTCCCAATAATAAATCTAACAAATTCTTGCCAGCTCATTACCACATTAATAGGTGTTTCACAAAATACCACGGACAACAGCATTATAATCTGAGTACCTACTCTGAATATTGTTTAGATAATGCGTACTTAGTTACTCTAGTATGTCAGAGTGACTGACAAAGCCTCTCTCAGTTCACTGCGGCGACGTCAAGTATTTTTGCTTATAATGTTATAAAGGGTACGGACTTGCGAAAAAAACTTTTAATTTCTATTGGATTAAAGAAAAAATTACATTCAGCCGCGTCTGGGGGTCTACTCCCTAAGCACGAAGTCCGTAGTTTCGACCTTCGTTACGGGCGTTTCCTACTCCGTATCACCTACGGATAGATGATTCGTTCGGGGCCCGAACTAAGAATGAATGACATCACAATTTGGCAGTTGTACCTACTCTCGATGTACTTTTACTCGTTCGAAAAATTGAATTTGACTCTTGTTTTATCGGACTCCGAAGTTTCGGAGAACTTTCGAACGGCTCGTAACTTCGTTGACGGAGATAGGGAGTAGACCCACTGGTTAGATATATTGGGGTTGGCTTCCAGTCTGACCAGATGAGGCTGAATATCAGTATTTTACACGAAGCAACTGCTATCAGACCTCCGCAACCCAATTTTCGGGTAACACCGATACCCTGAGGATAGACTGGTTGTCAGGCTTTTTGGGCTTCCACTAAAGATTATCATAGGTGTTCGTATGACAACCGGGACCGACGGCTTTACGTGCTCTCCGAGGCACGGAGGGGTCTCGATGTGTTAAGAATGGTCACTCATCCACAGACTGACCGCGATTAGCGCAGCTTAACCTTGCAGATCGGTTGATCAGTTTACTTATTCCCTAGCCACGAGCCCCTCCCGTATCTGGTTAGACTGAGATCCGATATAACATAGTTGGGAGAAGGCTAGGAGAATAGTAGTAAACCAAGATGACAACTCCTTCTAAACAGCTGAATCGACTATAATGAATTTTTCAGTGCGTTTCCCTTGATGGTTTAGATTCGCAAACAGCGTCTGCCGGGTCTTAGGACATAGTATAAACCCCCAGGGATGTGCCTTAATAGGCGGTGCACAGGGGGGTTCTGGGGTGGTCTATTAAGAGGATACAGTGCCCCCTCCATGTGCTGATGGTGGCCACCGGGACCGGGGTGGTTTTAGTGGGTAAGAATCCCACACTCCCCGGTCTAACCCCCGTAGACCAGTAGCCTTTTGAACATTTTTTTTTAACATTTGCTACCCATATTTACTTTTTTCCTCACGAAATAAACTTTCTCTAACATCAAGGAAGTAAGCGAATACTTTACGCGTGTGTACTTGCTTCACGCACGTGTTGATATCATATAATAACGACTTTCCCATTGTGCGTGCTTTTCATCTAAATAGACTACAAAAGGATCCTTTCTTTTGGAGCTTTACATTAGCTGATATGAGTTCGAAATATTAATTGATTTGATAGGAATTGTTTGGAGGGGCTCGTGGCTAAGTAATAATGATAAATGACATTTATTTCTGTAAATACTTTTTTTAAAGACAGTAGTATTACAAGTCAATAATTTACATTTTTTTTAAGCTAGACGGCTCCAGCATTTCTAAGCTGACGACCTCTGAGAAGAAACGCCGAAACAAACTTAGGGAATCATAGTCTCTTTTAAAGTCCAGACATAGAATAGTAACAAATATGTGTCTTACAGTGTAGGGCAAAGTCTGAAATGTCATTTTGAAGAAAGAGCCAGCGGCTTTGAGTAGACCAGTTCCAACCGACGGCACGCATGCATCAGTCATTGTATAGCTCAACCATAATTTCGGGAGCTCAACAACCTGAAAAAATTACGCTGATCAACAACAACAACAAGGTTAACCTACGTTAGCAGCGTCCAGTCTTTGTGTTTGTGCCTCCGAGAGCACGTAAAGCCATCGGTCCCGGTTGTCATACATTTATGATAGTCGTTAGTGTTAGTCAGAAACCCAAAAAGTCTGACAAACTGTCTATCCTCAGGATATTGGTATAACAAAGAAATTGGGTTGCGGAGGTCTGATGGCAGTCGTTTCGTGTAAAATACTGATATTCAGCTGCATCTGGTTAGACTGGAAGCCGATCCCAATGTAGTTGGAAAAAGGCTTGGAGAATGATGATTAATAGGAATTGTTCAACTTGTTCATTATAACAAGTCCTTTTTTTGGTTTGCGGGAAATTCTCATGGAACGGTTGTCACCTGCGGTCAAATGGTTGAATTCTTTAAAAATGTCAACACGTTAAAGTTCGATAATTTTATCAAAAACGGTAGCATTCAACTGAAAATTTAACGATAGATTTTTTTTTGTCGTCTCGATATAATCCTGGAATATAAGGTAAGCAATGTCAGAAAATCTCGACGATTTACGATAAAAATCGACAAAAGACAATTTTGACGAATTTTATCGTGAATTGACTTTAAGATGACATTTAGAAGTTGAAAACAAAGCATTTGACAGATAAAAACAATTTAAATCGGTTATTCGATATTTAAATTTCAACAGTCTGGAGAGGTGACAGTGTAAGTCGGACTCGTATTAACTAAAAACCGAATTTGCCCTCCCTTCCTACTCTATAATTTCCAAGTTCAGCCCTGTGCCTGTGCCTGTCATCTTAATGTCAAATCCTTATAATAGCGTTGTCATTGGACGACTCTAATAGGCTTTAATGGAACACTTTGTAATCAACCACTAACGCGACATATAGGATATCTATACTAATATTATATTAACGCTGAAGAGTTTTTTGTTTGTTTGAATACGCTAACTCCCTGAAACTCCCAGTTGGATTTGAAAAAATCTTCTTGCATTTGATAGCAATTATTGAGGAAGCTGAAGTGGCAGTGGGCTGGCCATATCTGTCGAAGAACCGACAACCGCTGGGGTAGACGTGTTCTCGAGTGGAGACCGCGACTCGGCAAACGTAGTGTAGGACGCCCTCCGGCAAGATGGAGTGATGATATGCGAAAGGCTGCTGGTAGAAGCTGGATGCGAAAAGCTGAGGATAGGGTGAAATGGCGCACATTAGGGGAGGCCTACCTTTAGCAGTGGACTAATAAAGGCTGATGATGATGACGATTAAGGAAGATTATAGAGTATTTAATATTACGCTACAATCCTTAGTAGTCGATCAAAAAGGAGCGTTATTTCACATTAGATTTCCCAATTTGACGGTTTCACTTCGTTAGATTATAATCTACCGAAAAATAATGCGTTGTAATTGTAAGCAGTATGTTAAGGTTTACAATCTGTTGACAGTTTACAATCTAGCTACATAGATTATAATCTAACGGTATTTACAATTTTACGGTGGCATATTGAATTAATAAACATCAACCACATAGCAAATATATTGCTTATCCGATTTCCATATACTGCTGACACTGCTTATATTTATAACACCTACAAATTATGTAAATTGTACACAGTTGAGCAATACAGTGTGAGTCTTCGTAATGTGCACATATAAAAATAAGGAAAACTGCTTAATTTTGTCGACAAAAACCATACTTTAAATTTATTGTCCGCTATTGCGACCCTCGTGTAAACAAAAATTGGTAAAAAAGCAGATTTTTGTTAAAAAAAACACCGTAATTTTCAATTGAGCACAGTTTATTCCCCAATGTAGACGCCTAATTGTTACTAATCATTATTGAGTATGTTTTATCATGATGGATCATTTAGTTTTAAAGTTATACCATATTGTTAATAAAAATTAGGGTTTTTTTTAAATTTTCAGATATTGTTTTTGTCAATAAAATTAAGCATAGATTCCCTTAGAATTAGAAATATTTATTTGTCAATGTAGGTAAAATTTTCATTAGATGTTACATACAAATTGTGTTAATAGCTTAACTATAAAGACTTATTTTAATTAAATCATTTCAAATTAACAACACAAAAATAGCCAAATTAACACAACTTATTTTCTTATTATTTTAATGTGTGACTCACATGAAGGCTCATTATGAAGACTCACACGTATATTATTTCTATTCTGTGTTAGAAGACATTTTCGTCAAGTTTTGAGACAAAATATCCATTTACTGAAACAAAGTTAAGCACTCCCAATCTCCTGTAACAGTCTTTCCTACTGTTTATTTAAAACCACAAGTAACCTGTTAAGTACCTTTTATTCGATACCTAACCCGAAATGTCAGACAGTCTTGGTTCTAAACTCAGAAAACCTTTTATCCATGAACATTCAACAAAAGCTTAGTGAATTAATTAGGAGTTAATTAGTTATATCTAACCCTACGTGGGAGTTTACATTTTCCTTTTAGAAAACTGTGGTTAGAATAAATATAAATCAAACTTAATGAAGATGGTGAATCTGTAACCTTTTTAAATGTTATAAACGTTTTTTTTGTGTACGGTATGTTATGCTAATTATCTTTGCTGATTTCGACGTCTCACGACCATAGTAGACACTATAGTGTACCCAGACGTAAGATGACAAAAACTTTTTGGACACTTAAGTGTCTCATGACGTTTGAGTGGTTACACAGTGAAAGAAAACATCGAGAGGAAGCCTGAATGCTGATTTGGGTACCATCAGGTGGGCCGTATGCTTGTTTGCCACCTTAGTACACGTAGTATAAAAAAAACGAACGTTTGAACGTGAAACGAAGTTCACACTAAGTTACCTTTAACGCCAAAATCAATTTAAAGGCATAGTTATATTTATACCATACAAAAACAAGAATCACAAATAACACGATCCTAGTGGTCGTAAGCGCGACTGCTAAGCTTGCTACCTACGCAACTGCCTAACCCTTTGGGGTATATAGACGTGATAGTATGTTATGTAATTGAATAAATGACGCAAAATTTCTTCATGAAAATATATTCCCGTCATGTACCCAGATATGTCCCGAAATGTGTTCACTTGAAGAAAAGCGTCCGCCTTAAGTGGCGATGGAAATCACTTTTCAAAATGACACGGACGTGGACAAGCCATCGTCCCTGATGAGTAAATAAAGCGATACAGAAGCGATACGATACAATTAAGAAATTAAAAACATAAACGTTGTCTCTTTGTATAATTTTTAACGCACGAAACGCTTTAAGTCAACTTTTATCAAGCGTACCGCTGAAATGTGGAATGAGCTTCCTGAGTGGGTCTTCCCCAATAACTATAATCTGGGTGTCTTTAAATCTCGAGTGAATCGGTTTCTTTTAGGCAAACGCGCTCCACCGTAGATCGCAGTGTCTTAACATCAGGCGAACAAGTGGTCAAGCGTAGGCCTACCGTTAATAAAAAAAAAGCAAAGATACAGGATTGATTATACAGCCATGAATGTAACTCATAATTTTATTTTGCCTTTTCTTCAAATAACAAGAAATAAAACATGTGATTATAATTGATTGATTAATTATTATTCTGTATTTTTTTAAGTTCATTATTTAACATTTATGTATTTACATAAAAAAAGTGGGCCTCGTGATTATTTAATCACTAAGCTTATCAACACGACTTCGAGGTCAGCAATCCGAATTTCGAACCACTAGATTACAATTAAAGTCGTCTTTAAGATTAGGTTAAATATTTTGTTAATATTCATTTTTTGGCGAAACACTACGTTAACAAAATTAAACGAATCGTAGCGTAGCGTAGCTTATATAGGACTTGGACCTGAAAACTGTACCTACTCTCTGTACGGGAGCAGGGGGGGAGAGGGTAGATAAGATCGGGGGCCACTCTCAGCCCTTTTTTGGCGGAATCATCA
Source organism: Acronicta alni (assembly GCA_964056405.1). Taxonomy (NCBI): domain Eukaryota; kingdom Metazoa; phylum Arthropoda; class Insecta; order Lepidoptera; family Noctuidae; genus Acronicta; species Acronicta alni. The sequence continues at coordinate 3,573,705 of OZ043927.1, read as the reverse complement.
ATCGTTGCATCGTCACTTACCGGACGACTGTCCGTGTTACAAATGATACGATTCAAGTGCCGAATCTTTCGGGGATGTTATTTTTCTTGAGTATTTGGGTAATGTTTTCTGATGTATGAAATATGGAAGTAAAACCACCATTTGTCAAGTGATACGCCGATTTAAATTTGTAAATTTGAAAGCAAGACTGATAAAAAATTTAAAATTTGATTCTAAATTTAAAATTTATAAATTTTAAAAACTTATGCGTATTGAATGTAATTAATTTTAATGATTTTGATTTTAATGTATTTTTATAACTGATTACCTACCTATTATATTTCTTTGTAATGTGTTTTTAAAATATGGGAATCTATCCTGAAACAAAATTATTATTTCCTTTATTAATCTATTTTCTTATATTTTACATTTTTAAATATTTTTATAAAATAAATTGAAAAACAAAAACATTTAAAAATATAAAAATAGAGGCCCACCGGTATCGGGAACAGGGTCCAAGCTACCGGCGGTCAGGGCTCCAGAGAGAGGAACCTCCTAACAATAGGGGCCGTGTCCAGCAATACTGCTTTCTGGATCAGGCCCTTGACCCAGCCGCCTAACGAGAGCCTCCTGAGATGTTGGTCGAGGCTCGTGGCTATTAAGCCATTGGCTGACACGACTATCGGTAAATTATCACTGTGTCGCAAAATATTATTATTATTAAAAACGTGATTAATGAAAAAAATGATTAATATAGAATTAGTTTTATTTATTTGTGCAACAAAAAAAAAAAAACAATCTTAACCTATACCAGTGGTTACATTAGCTTGTTTCACGATACATAACATTAAAACAACAATAATAAATAACAAGTGCTATTGGCCATTGAGTTGTTATAAGACAGATTCACACTATCCCCTATTCACACTATCCACTATTTTAATTAGTGGTAAACGAAGTGGATATCAGAATTGTCAACATTGTATGCCTAATACTAAACTTATAAATGAATTTATTGTGATATTCTTTGTTACCCAAATAAATGAAAAAAAAAAACCCCATACTAGTATAAACTGTATTACGGAATATGTTTGTTTTATTGTGTCAATGAGTTTTAGGATGAAATAATTCATAAGGTTTCACTTATATAATCATCCCCATGATGATGATGATAGTGGGTCACGGGTCTCCTATTAGAATGAGAAGGATTACGCTATAGTCTACCATGATGGTCAAATGCGGGTTTGAAGACTTTACACAGCGCTGACAAAAATCTCTAAGGTATGCAGGTTTCCTCACGATGTTTTCCTTCACCATTTAAGCTAGTGATAATTCATTATTAATTCGCAAATGAATGCGAAAAGTCAGAGGTGTGTTCCTTGGATTTGAACTCAAGACCAGTCCTGCCAGGTCAGTCAGTAAGAACCTCGGTAGTGGGTCTAGCGGTCCAGGCGACTGTTATTCTACAGAGCCTGGATTCGATTCCCAGGTCGAGCAAAGTTATATTGGGTTTTTCTATAACATTCAATTACTTTCTCATCTGATCCTAGTAGTTTTTTAAATTCTTTGGATCCAAAGTCCTGCGAATTGACCTTATTATTGATATAATGTCTCAAATCTCAACACTCTGATTCACTCTAACCCTTAATTCAAATCTAACCAAGATTAGTCTAAGGATAACTAAGACTGATTAGGCTTACCCTCAAGGTTAGGTTGGGTTACTAATTTACTGCTTTATAATCCTGACATTAAATAGACTTGGTTTAGATTGAATGTGTTGGGTTAGATACAAAACACAGACTTATTATCAGTGAGAAACACACACAGAGGTGCGTGCCTTGGATTAGAACTCGAGACCTTTTGACTTGGCAGTATAATGGTTATATCCGACTACCAGACGCCGGCAAATGTTCTTCTGATCTGGTATCGTCGTGCGACGGGTTGTTGAGCTCCCTAAATTATGGTCGAGCTACACAATAACTGATGCATGCGTGCCGTTGTTTGGGACTGGTCTACTCAAAGCCGCTATGGCTCTTTCTTCAAAAGGCCTTTTCACACTTTGCCCTACATTGTAAGACACATATTTGTTACTATACTATTACTTTAAAAGAGAGTATGATTCTCCGAGTTTGTTTCGGCGTTTCTTCTCAGAGGTTTTCAGATATCCGTTTAATATTGACTTGTAAAAGTGTTTTTAAAAGATCTCTTTACAGAAATAAATATCATTTATCATTCCCGGACTCATATAAACTATAAATATTACGAAAAAATAACTTCTGAATTCATTTGAATTGTATTGTAATTTCTAATTCAAACTTGCTATCTGCTAGACACAGGTGTCAATAAAAATATATTTTTGATGCATATTATAAGATATTTTTTATCAACACTCAACTTTTTAAAATTTATTCAACTTTAATATTTGTTCGTGAACTTCGAAGATTTCACATCCAATTTCAATTTAATATATCAAGGAGTTTTCAATTTCAAATAAGTTTTTACCCTGATAGTTGCTAACGTCAAAATTTTACATCAGCGACTAGAAGCAACTGCCATTAGATCAGATATGCTGAGGATAGAATGGTTTTCAACCTTTTTAGGCTTCTGACTATCATTAACGATTGTCATAGGTATTATGACAAATGAGACCGACGGTATTACGTATTCTACGAGGTACGGAGGGGGTCTTGATATGTTGAAAATGGTCCCCATGGACCCATCCACAGACTAACCCCGACTATCGCAGCTTAACGATTATCGGCTGATCGTAGTTATTACTTAACTGCGGGCTCCTCCTCCTGTTTATAATGTTAGCTCTTTATTTATAGCTCAGATAATAATAAAAAAAGAATATTTGACAATGCTCTGGTACGATCCAGAAGAATTTCTTCTTTTTTTGAGGGGAGGTGACTTTTCGAGGTTTACAAAAAGTCTTAGATAAAATCGCTACTTCAACAAAGTTTTCTAAAAATGAATGTTTTAAAAGCAGGTTTTTTCCGCTATTAATGCCAACGTTACATAATTTATAGCTCAGGGTACAGTAAACTTCTACAAAAAAAAAAAAGATTAAGAAATAAGTCGGCCGCATTTTTCATAGCGCGCGCGTCACATTTTTACGAGCGCACAAATATAAACAGCAATTTTACTGCTTACTTCCCTTTCATCGTAGCGTGATGATAAATCTCTAGTTTACCCGGAAGCGAGGCAATATCAATTGTTGTGCGTGACCGACCTGATCGCTAGAATACCCTTGAATACTGTCATGAGATTTCAGTGATTTGCTTGGGGGTCATAGTAGGTTTAAAGGATTTCCTCGGACAAGCTTGTGGAAGATTCCCACCTAACATACATTTTTGTGGTAGTCCGTCGTCTGAATAGACCCTAAATAGACGGCCGACGTGCATGCCATATGCGCAAAGGATGCGAGGCAAGGCCTCCCACCTTGATTTGATTGAGAGATTGAGAGGGATTAGGCTATAGTCCACCAGCTGGCCTAGTGCGGGTTGGCAGACTTCACACACCGTTGAGAAAAATCTGTAAGGCATGCAGCTTTCTTGACGGTGTTTTAATTCACCGTTTAAGCAAGTGATTTTGAAAAGTCAGAGGTGCGTGCCTTGGATTCGAACTCGAGACCTTTGACTTGGCAGTCCAATGGTTATATCACTAGGCTATTATGCTGCTGGCTGTCATGGTTGTGATCGATTAATGTCACGAATCTTATGGTTAACAATAGGGCAAGTGGGGCTTTTAGTGGGTATGTGTCCAACATACCCTGCGGCAGACGATCTATGAGAAATTTTGCACATCTCAAAAAAGGAATACATTGTTAATATAAACTACATCAAAGCGTCAAAGCATCTCGGACGGTTTCTCGAATGTTGGGTCACCAGGGACACGCCGACACGCGTATTTGTATTACGATTCCCCTGGCATTTCTTAGATAAACATTCTATTGCTTTACCAACAATAGACGTAGATGCCTGCTGGCAGTTCAGTTACGCCAGACCCTAAGGAATTTCATTATAACTGGGTGTTGGGATGGATTCTAACTTCATTATCAGCAAAGAGTTTTAAAGGGGATATGATAGAAAAGAGAGTGAAGGGACCTGATGGCTGACAGGGAAAATGAATGGAGGAAAGAAAGAAAATTATTTTTAGTTGTTTTTTTTCTTTTTTGGGATATTTTACACAGCATCATCTAGTCCCAAACTAAGCAGGAGCTTGCTTTTTATTATGGGTACTAGACAATGGATATAATACTTATATACTTTTTTTTTGTAAGTAAATACTTATAATATATATATGGAACACCTAGACAATAGCCTCTATAAGCTAAGCTCTATAAGCTTCATGCTTTTAGATAAAAGCATGGAGCTTATAGAGCCATATCTAACATTAATTACAGCTCATAATTTATATTTGTTATAACTGAATTAATCTTTATTTTTTAGCCATTATCGTCCCACTGCTGGGCAAAGGCCTCCCCTAGGTCCTTCCAGGTATTTTTTTATCATACCACCTCTAACAGGCCCTCGCGGTACGTATCGTCAAATCCGTCAAGTTGTCCCGCAACTTTTTTGGAAAACTCCAAGGTGGAACTTTTGTGAAACGATGAGCGAACAGGTATGAGAACCGTAAGTTCGCAAGTGATAGCAAAGCGTGAGGTTCTCGGTTCGGTTTCCAGGTAGAGTGAAGGATAAATGGATTTTCAGATTGGTGGTACTAGTTATTAAAACGCTGATCAACCGATCCGCAAAGTTAAGCTGTGCTAGCCGCGGTCAGTCTGTGATGGGTGGCCATTCTTAATACATCGAGTCCCCTCCGTGACTCGGAGAGAACTTAAACCGTGTAAACGTTGATACCGGTTATCATAATTGAATCTATGACAGGCATCAGTGGTAGTCACGACCCCAAAAAGCCTGACAACCAGTCAATCCTCAAGAAATCGGTATTACCCAGAAACTGGATTGCGCAAGTCTGATGGTAGTCGCTTCATGTAAAATACTGATATTCAGCCGCATCTGGTTACACTAGAAACCGACCCCAACATAGTTGGGAAAAGGCTAGTAGATTCCTACCTAACAATACATTTTTGTGGTAGTCCGTTGTCTGAATAGACCCTAAATAGACGGCCGACGTGCATGCCATAACTCCTCCCCGTCCCTTGCTCGAGCCGGCCCGTGCCGAGCCAGTAGCTTTAAATTCGCCCCTAAATAATTTAAACCCAGATCCAGCCGTCCCTAGCTGCCCCCCCAGCAACGCCCTAAGCCGAGGTCCGAGTCCCGCAGGGGACACCCTTAGCTGTGTTGCTTAGTTTATAAGTTGCCCCTGGCTGGAGGCATTTGGTGCCTCGCCACCTAGTCCGGTTAAGTTTTTAAAGCTCCCTCGAGCTAAAAACTATGTCCCTCAAAAAAAAAAAAAAAACATGCCATATGCGCAAAGGATGCGAGGCAAGGCCTCCCACCTTGAAAGTCCCACGACTTGACCGCAGCGTGTCATGGTTCATCATCAACCCATATACTGTTTCACTGTGGACACGGGTCTCCTCTCAGATTGAGAGGGATTAGGCTATAGTCCACCAGCTGGCCTAGTGCGGGTTGGCAGACTTCACACACCGTTGAGAAAAATCTGTAAGGCGTGCAGCTTTCTTGACGATGTATTAATTTACCGTTTAAGCAAATGATTTTGAAAAGTTAGAGGTGCGTGCCTTGGATTCGAACTCGAGACCGTTGACATTTTTTTTACTTTTGATATACACTAGAAGCCGACCCCAACATAGTTGGAAAAAGGTTAGTAGTATGATTAATTGATGCCTCATAGAGAGATCAATTTTGGTATTTCAGGCTACTTGTTCGACGCGAATAATGTTCGATATTGCGTTTGACAGATAACAGAATTTAATATAAAATCCATTTATTTATTGGATCATGAAACGCCCTCTTCATTGTCAAGAGATAATTTATAGAGCCAGATAACACCCAATATTCGGGTAGCGAGCAAAAATTGGTCTTCATATGAGCACTGCATTCAATAAACTAGGTTTTAATATACTTTTACTAAGAATAGCAGTGAAAGCCTAGTGGTATGACCATTGGACTGCCAAGTTAAAGTTCGAATCCAAGGCGTTCGTATTAATAATTAATTAAACTCGGTTGAATGGTGAAGGAAAACATTGTGAGGAAACCTGTATACCTTAGAGATTTTCTCAACAGCGTTCGAAGACTGTCAACCAGCACTAGGCCAGCGTGGTGGATTATAGCCTAATCTCTCTCAATCTGTGAGAGGAGACCCGTGCCCAGTTGTGGGACAGTATATGGGTTGATGATGAAGAGTAGGTGATTAGGGCAACAATCGGAGTTCGATCAGACGACCTTTTTATTGAAATAGATCCCGTTGTAATAGTTGCCAAGCGGTTATTTACTTTATTTAATTATATATAATAGATTAATAATAAGATATAACAAAATATACAAATTCGATTAATAAGACAACTGTCCCTGTCAGCTGTCCTAAGTTGGACTATTACACTAAAGAGTTTGGGTTCATTTCCGAGGTCAAGCAGTACTATTGGGTTTTTCTATGAAATTCCCAGTAGCCCAGAATTTTATAGGAAACTCATTAATACTGCCGACCTAGGAATCAAATCCCAGAATCTCCAACGTAGCAGTAGCTCTTATGGTCATTAGACTGATAAGGCAGCAATTAATCTTTGTCGAAAATAAATAGAAATCCTCCTTGGAAAGAAAAATCAATTACTAAGTAGAAATTCTTCCAAATGTTACGCGCACAAAGGCTTGTAAAATGTACGATCTGTAGCCCGATTCACGTAATTAAAACCGTAGCGATGTCGCAGCGACTTAATCGTTGAAACAGTTTTCCTATTCACATCCGTCAAGCGGAGCGATTTAGAAGTCGTCCTATTGAAAAATAACTGTACTAATACTAATACTGAACTGTATCACACAGTTCAACGATTTGAAAACGATTCGATCACGGATGTGAATAGAAAACTGTTTCAACGATTAAGTCGCTGCGACATCGCTACGGTTTTAATTACGTGAATCGGGCTTCTGACATTATATTACAATCACTGCCAGAAGTGCTTTACAATATATATGTATGTATGTACTAATTCTCAAGACTACAGTTAAATCCCACCTCAAACTTTTCTAGACGAGGAAATGGAAAAATAAACAAGGAAAATGTAAAACTCATTTCATTTAAGCCTCTTTACCAAAAAATTCGCCCAAAATTACGCTTAAATCTATACACATTCTCCATCAGTAAGTACTTCGAGCGCGTAAAATTTCACGCTCCAAGTTAACTCAGTTATTGGTTCTCTTTGAGCCCTTTTTCACACAATACTGGTCAGTATTTGGCATCCCTTCTAATAAAATCCCGCCCTAATTACATGTGATTGGATTGTGATGAGGTTATACGTTTGGGAGGGTTAATAAAAATGTACCTACTCGCAACCGGCGTGTGTGTATGACAAGATGTATGAATGTGTTTCAATGGTAGCCACTACGTACAGACAGAACTCGTAAATCGTGTATACAACCTGCCTGGAAGCTGATATTGACAATTTCAATACTATTGTTGCTAAACTAAAAAAAAAATATCTGATAGTTTCTTCGACCGTAAATAGCGTGTAAAATATATATTTATTATTTGTTTTATATGATTTTCTATTACATATTTCTATTTTATAAGATTTATATACTACATGTGGAAAATTGTAATTGGCCATAAGTATTTTGTATAAACTTTTATTTACTGTATCTGTTTAGCTGTAATTTTTCCTAAAATATATAAAATAAAACATAATGAAATAAAACGTGGACAAAGCGAAAGAAGTAGGACCGCATTTTTTAATAGTATCGTCAACAACGAAACTTCGACTGAACGTGTTGCAATATTTAATACAATTTTTAATATGAACTTATTGACCTGTGAAGGTTATGCGAAATAATTGCATAGATGATTATTCAATATTTACCTTACCTTCACAAGAAAAAAATCTCTTGACAAGTTTTGGAGCGGTCATATTTTCAAAATTTAGTTGTGTTCAACGACTTTCGTTGCTGACCGTACCTACGTAAAATCCTCATGGCTATCCGCCACCAGGGAGGGCGGAGGGGTATGTCCGACTCGTACCGACTAAAAACCGCACTTGCCTTCACTTGCCCTATAGGCACTGCCATTACTTAAGTACATTACATTCGCGGATCCTCTGATCCGCGTAATTCGCTACAAACATGACAGGCTGCAGTCCAGCAGTCCACTCCTTAAATTTTCTTTAGATTCTGCTCTTCAAACATAATCAAATAGTACATGGACAGTATATGGGTTGATGATGATTATAAACGTAGCTGATCAATTATTTAATGATTAAACAAAGCTTCAAACTTAATTACATATAATTTATACCGATTTAGATATTCATGTCGCTCCGTGCCTTAATGTATCCAATGATACTTAATACAGTTAATACATTTCAATTAACCCTCCCAAATCTATAAACTCGTCACAATCCAGTCCCGTTCTAATTAGGATGGAATATAATTACTGAAGGGATGCCAAATTCTGAGAGGAGACCTTTGCCCAGCTGTGGGACAACAGTATACGAGTTCATATTGATGATGAGTAATTTATCATTTATATTGAGTAATATTGTTATGCCGGATACATTATAGAACGACTGAGATGGCACACGAAGGTTCTGGAAACACGTGAATGACACGGTCAATCGCGACACTCACGTAGGTATGTGAGGTACCTATAACAATACTTCATTGACACCGCCGCTCGCGACACGATAGGTTGAGGTCAATGCCCGTTAACAATAGACACGCCAGTACATACTCGCATTTTATAGCGTTTTCTGGATTATAATATTCTGGAACTTTCTGAGCCGTATAAATAGCGGTCCTAAGGGGCCGGTAGGGTAGTTCAAATTGTGGACACGGTGAAGCAAAGATGGAAGCGAATTACGAAGAGACTACAGTGCGATAGTGAATAGTGAAATGTACTTGTTTAGTGACATACTGGTGATTTTTTTTGAGTATTAGTGTACGTATTTAAAGTTTTCATTGTTTATCGGTTAAATCGGTGTTATATAATTTATCCCGAACACCACGTTCGTAACAATATTTTTTATATATTATGCTTCTATAATATTATTTTGTCAACGAATCTTTATATCGTTACTTACATTAGGTACCTAAATAAGTGTATAATATATTTTACCTCGCAAAGTAATACCGGCCACCTGCGACAAACAAATCTTTTTAATAAAAATAAATGAAACCTCACACATACCGTCCAAGACGATTTTGCTTCTCATTTTTGCTAATTTTTTTCTTCGAAGCGATATTAATTAATTTAAAAATAAAACAACTAGGTATTAGGTATTCTTTGTATATAAAATAGTATAAAACAAAGTCGCTTTCTCTGTCCCTATATAGGGATATAGGGACAGAGAAAGCGACTACATATACATAGGGATGTATGCTTAAATCTTTAAAACTACGTAACGGATTTTGATGCGGTTTTTTTAATAGATAGAGTGATTCAAGAGGAAGGTTTATATGTATAATACATGTATATTATAAGTATATTGTACCTGTGCGAAGCCACAAGGGACCTAAACATATCGGCGAACTGTGGGTGTACATTGGTACACCTCTGCCTAACTGTCTCAAAAAGTTATACTGGCTACCAAAATACGAAAATATCCTGAAAAGCCAGCTTCGATATTCCTCAGGAAAATGTGGAAAATCAATCTTTTGTGTTACCTTCCTTGTTAGGGGCTGAGAGATATTGTGTTACACAGTAATGGCGACAGACAGATCTATTTCCTTTGCTATACGGGAATGTGACACGAGGCGAGATATATATTATTGTATATTGTCTTTGAAACGTATGTCGGCTTTGTCTATCTATACTAATAGAAGGTGTGGATTTGTATCAGGGCAATATTTTTAAAGTAAATGCTAAAAATGTGCTTAATGGTGAGTAATGTCCGCGAGGAAACGTGATATTGATATGAATGGAGCGGGAGGAGAAATGATACGTCCGTCTAGTATAAATATGTTTTATTACTGACGCAACAACATGGCCGCGGGACAGAGCGCGTGTGCCTGCGCGGCGGCGCAGCGGCATCGCGTAGGTATATATCAGATATACCCTGTTGTTGCAATCGTCTATAGGCCACGGCAACCGGATCAGGACGCTAGTTCTACTAATATTATAAATGTGAAAGTTCGTGAGGATGGATGGATGGACGGATGTTTGTTACTCTTTCACGCTAAAACTACTAAACGGATTTTGATGAAACTTTACAGTATTATTATTTATACGTCGAAATAACATAGAGGCTATAATTTACAACGATTTTTAGTTAATTAGCCAAATTACAACGATAATTAAAACTAACTTTTCCTCGTAGATGAAGCCGCGGGGTCGAAGCTAGTCTACAATAAAAATATTTTATTGCTCTTCCAACTTCTCTCGCGTTGATGCGATCACAATAAAACAACTGATAATACTAGGGAATAATGTAGTTATCTAACAGAATTGTTAGAATCATTCCATTCCATTCCATTTGTTCTGGAGATTCTCACATACATAAACATAATACCAGAGGTGTACCAATGTACATCTACAGTTCGCCGGTATAGCCTATTTCCATTTACCGGGAATAAATATAAACTGTCGAGCTGCTACTGAGAATTACATAGTAAAAACCCCAATATCACTTTGCTCGACCTGGGAATGGAACCCTCAAGACCTCAAGCGTAGAAGTCGTGTTTAGGACCAATAGACTAACGAGGCACTTTTTTGAAGACAGTTTATAAGAGAAATAAGAGAATTATTTCTCCTAAAAACCGACTTAAAAAGTGCCTCGACCTCAAACCTGCATTTTCCCTCTGGTATATGTCTTATTCACTCAGATTAAACTTTTGTATGTGAAGGTACAATGAATATTGTTAGGGACACCTGGACACCTCACACCTTTTATATGAAACAATAGAATGGTAGGTCAATGTACAGTTAAGAGCAATATTTATTATCAAGAACTTTGTGGACTTACTTTAAGTGCATAAAAGCAAGCAGGTTTCGTCACAATGTTTTTTTTTATACCACTAAGGTGGCAAACAGGCATACGGACCGGTGACCACAGACGCTTGCAACCTTAGACCGCTTACCAGGGGTATCGCTTGCACGTTGCCAGCTCTGTAAAACGAAAGAGGAATACCCGGGTCAGCATAAGGGTCAAAGTCCCTCCACTGCCAACACAACGTTTCCTCGCAGAGCACTGGTAACCTTGCTCACCTTTAGGAACATAACACAGCTCAACGCTGTATTTCAATTTTCTGCAAGGTGAAGTACTTCCCCAGCTACAATTTGAGTGGAATTACTCCCAATATGTTTATTCTATGGCTTTGGCCAGAGAATAGAATAAACTGCTGGTCAACGTAGCAATGTAGCCAGCCTTTTGGGTACGCTTCCAGGTGATAGCAATGCGCAGGAGTTTTTCGTTGCTCTTTAATAACTTTTCTTATAAACATAAATATCCTAGTTTAGTTTACTTTGTAGTTTTAATTTTTTAATAGTGTAGATTACTTATTAATAAATAGGAAAAATAAACTATCTAACTTTGAAGCGGTACCACCACAAACAAACTCGTCAGCCTGAGCAGAGCTATAAAAATGTAACGTAAATAATCTTTTTTTTTAATTCAGCCGAAAGTTCAAAACATAAGAATTACTATGTATAAAATTTAAAGTACATACCTAAGTTGTACGCCAAAGGACAATCTGATTAATTCAAAAACACGCGGAGCTTATAAGATAACGCCGCCGCCGGGAAGTTGGCTTCCCATCTCTTAATTTCTGCGTTAAATATTCATAATGTTTATGATACTGGAGCATGTTTTTACATCTTCCATATATTTTTAATTACCTACGTTTCCTGTTTGATATCATCAAAAAGGGCCTTCAGAGATTCGACTACGCTTAGCTAATTTTTATTTTATTTTTCTGTAAAGGCTAGGCTTTATTTGCAGAAAGTTAATTTTGAAAAATAACAACATTTTACGGATTAATCGTATTATATTGATATTATTAATCCCATCGCTTCGGAACCTTTACAGTGTCCATGGTACCCGTAGTCTACCCATATCCATGGACGCTGTAAAAGGTCTGAAATGTCGGGATCAATATAACGCGATAAAATCGTAAAAAGTAGTTTTATTTCAATGTATTCGCGTTAGTGTCAGAAACCAATATGTTAACCAAATACATTTATAAACAATAATAAATATGTACATAAAAATAAGATAATATATAATAATTTTAAATGAATACCTACTAAAAATATAATATTAATGCCCAGATTATTCTGCAAATTTCTTTCGACAATGCTCTCGAACTTTCATTTTAAATATGAGATAAGATAGCATTCATCTCTGCTAAGTAATACATTCATTTGATGTCAGCTGAAACAACCGTACGAATGAAAATGTGATTTTCCCAGATACACCTTGTTCGCATAATTAAATTAAGTGGAAATTTTCCCCGCCCGGCGTTTTCCGCTCATTTAATTTTATGTTTTATGCTTGTCGCGTTTAAATCCAAAGTTGCCTGATAGAAAACTGAGTTAGCGGAAAAAAGTTAATTGCTTAATTTTGCTGTCGGGAGATTGAAGATACTTTGGATTTTGTTATCATTTTCATGTAGAGTGCCAGCGGGTTATTTTTTTTTTGTAAATTAGCATGTCAAATTACAGGCGGTAATCACCGCTTGTAATAATCTCATAGAAGAAGGTATAAGTACATCACCAATTATTTGAAATTGGAGAGGTTGGGCATAGTGGGCCTAATTCTTCTCAAATTGGAGTTGCCCGACTGGGGAAGTGGGAGGTACTTACCTAGTCGGGGAAGCCTTGCAGAATATTGAAGTGAAATAACACTGCTTCTAGCTGTGTTGTGTTCCTTATGGTGAGCAAGGTTGCCAGTGCTCCGCGAGGAAACGTTGTGTCGGCAGTAGACTTTGACCCTTATACTGCCAACCCAACTATTCTTCTTTCGTTTTACAGAGTCGGCAACGCGCAAGTGATACCCCTGGTGTTACAAGCCTCTATAGGCTACGGTAACCGCTTACCATTAGGTGGGCCGTATGTTTGTTTACCTCCTTAGTAGTATAAAAATGTTAGTACTATATCTTGACGGTTAGACATGCTACAATCTAACTTTAATAACATTAACGTCTAAAGTAAAAATATGTTAATAGCAGTATTAATAGCCTGAATGTCGAAGGTTTAAAAAAAACAGTAAATCCCTGAAACTATAAGGTTATTTTAATGTAATTATGTATTAATGCATTCTTTTGCAATAATAAATATAATCTTTATTAGATTCTTCCAGTAGGTATTTAAAACAAAGTCATTTACGAACAACGAACGAACGAACTTGGAGCCATAGTTAATTAGGCTTACATGAAGTTGGCTGCAAAATTGTTCGTATAAAATATAAGCAAAAACAAAAGCTAAAGAGAAAAGGAAACTGAAATATTTAAAAACCTGACTCTGTTCCAATATTCTGGCTTGTATGTCATTTATCATGATAATATCAACAATTAGTGTGTAGGTTAGTACTTGGCTTCGGCCCGTGCTTATCTGAAAGCCCGCAAATAAAAGAGCCCAGATATTAAAAATATATGTACCTATACTTCAAATTATTAATAATAATAATCTTTATTCATAAAAAGACAGATTGTAGTAGGTACAGGTACAATATATTATCATCCGAATCCACCTCCAGGTCTACTTACAGGTCTACTAAAATGCAGCTGAAAGCTGAAAAATCAGAATATTATACGAAGCTACCGTCATCAGATTTCCACAACCAATTTTCTGAGCTCTACCGATATATTAAGGATAGACTTGTGGTCAGGCTTTTCGGATTTGGTCTTCTTGTGGCTTTTGACTACCACTAACGATTGTCACAGGTGTATAGACGCCAGCAGGTCAACCTATCCAAAGCTGTCAAATTTTCCCAATTGAATATGGACCTTATCGTTTTGTAATAAAGTTAAAAATCATTCAAAGAAATTTGTCAGATTGTGGTAGCTTGATGTGCCGGCCTCTGTACATACATAAATGATTCACACACACACTCCGAAGCACAGAGAAGTCTCTATGTGCAACTTAACCTTGAAGATCAATTAATCTGAGTAGTTATTCTTTAGCTATGAGAGGTCATTATTGCTAAACATAAACTATATACAGCGAAATATTGACTTTACAATTACTGACTCATTAATTGATTAACCGAATCTCAAAAATTATGAAGCTTAGTAACTTGAAATTTTGTAGATAGCTTCTCAATAAGACATTTATTTGCGAAGAAGAAATGTTGGAAAATTTCTCTCGTCGCCCATTCCGCAGTGCCTTAAGACGAAAGTTGTCGATGTGTACGTTTACCCGTTAAGATCTATGAAGTCGAAACGTGGACACTCACGGCGAGACTCATCTATAGGTTTAAATTCACACAGCGAGCTATGGAGAGAGCTATGCTCGGAGTCTCTGAGGGATAGAATTCGCAACGAAGTTTTCCGTCAGAGAATCAAAGTAACCGATATAGCTCAAAGGATTAGCACACTTAAGTGGCAATTGGCCGTTCACGTCTCTCGCAGAACCGATAACAGTTGCAGTAAACGAGTTCTTGAGTGGAGTCTGCGTCTAGGCAAGCATAGTATGGGACGCTCGTTGGCCAGGTAAGGTGACGACTAGCAGAAGGCAGCTGAAATTAGAGTTCAGTGGCGTTTACTAAAAGAGGTTTACGTCCAGTAGTGGAAAAGTACGAGCTGATGATGATGTGAATGTAAATTGCTCATGATAATTATGATGAAGGATATGATCAGCAAAAATAAGATTAATTCGGGAAGCAGTCTTCATACTCCTGCCGTTGTCTCAATTTATTTGTGGTTGGCGCAGTATGTCCTTTTCTCCCATTCATCTCTGTCAGCCGTCACATCATCAGTCACTCTCTTTTCTATCATGTCCGCTTTAACACTATCCATCCAACTTTTCTTTGGCCTCCCTCTACCCCTCCATCCCTCCACATTCATATTCATCACTCTTTTAGTAACATGCATTTCATCTGTCCTTATCACATGCCTATACCATGCTAAACGGTTCCATTTCAATTTTTCTGTCAATGGACAAAATAAGGAACGAGTATATTAGAGGTAGTTTGAAAGTGAGTCTAGTTACAATGCGGGAAGCATTATTAGTAACTGTAGAATAACAAAAGCATAATAAAATATTAAAAAGTCTGGCTTTATGAACACCACGCATTGTTTAACAGAAATCTCTGGCATTTTGCCGCTATTCTGGTTTATGTACATATATAATAAGTAGCATTAATAATTAAGAAGCCTCTTTGTCGCGGTAGTAGTTACAAAAGTTGGTCGGTAGATTGTTTTAGACGAAAATGTTTAGTGGTTTCAAACACGGCTTCTAGAATTCTTCAAGAATTGTGTTATTGGGCTATTCCGTTGGAAATTCTCTATAGCAACAGAACAGAACACACTCTTTGGCTAAAAAAGAAGGAAAGTAATAAATAACCGATCCTTGTCGAAGTCTATGGGGGAGGCCTTTGTTCAGCTGTGGACCTTCTGTGGCTGATAATTATGATGATGATGAAGTAATTAGTTAATTAGTACTTAATTGAGAGGCTCGTGGTTAAGATATAACTACACTGATCAACCGATCTGCAAGGTTAAGTTACGCTAGCCGCGGTCAGTCTGTGGGTGGGTTACCATTCTAAATATATCGAGACCTCCTTGCCTCGGAGAGCACGTAATGCCGTCAATCCCGGTTGTCATAGGAACACCTATCAATCGTTAGTGTTAGTCCCAAATAACCTGACAAACAGTCTTTCCTTAGGATATCGATTATGTCCAGGAATTGGTTACATTAGCTGAGGTCTGATGGCAGTTGCTTCGTGTAAAATACTGATGTTCAGCCGCATCTGGTGAGACTGGAAGCTGCATGGAATCCCAAGGGATCGGCTTCCAGTGATATTCGCCACGACGGTGACATCATGGACCCTGACAAATTAAATTACTACTTTTTTGCCTTTTACTATTTAATACAAAGACTTAAAAAAAGACATAGATACTTATTGATTTCTGACATTTACGCGAATATTATACATTGAAATAAAACTACTTTTTACGGATTTTATCGCGTATATTGATATTATTAATCCCGACGTTTCGGACCCTTTACAGCGTCCATGGTCTCATGGTCCAAGTCTACCCGTGACCATGGACGCTGCAAAAGTAGTTTTATTTCAACATAGATACTTAGTTGAATATCGTGACCAATATGAATTTTGCTAACAGTGCTCGTTTTTTTTTAAGTTCCTTGCTACATAAGACCTAATTATACCAAACCTTTTTTCTCTAACAGAATGTGGCCGAAATGAATTTTTCAAGAAAATATCTGGTACCAGCTAACCGTGTTAAATCTTCAAAGAATGGCGCCCCTTTCATTTCAAAGCCTTCTAACTTTCATTTTGTGTCAGTGGTCGGCTGAAATAACCATTTCACTTACAATATAATTTAAACTGTAGCTGTCCAGAAATTGTAACTTTGTGTGAGATTCAATTCAGAGGTAATTT
The DNA here is from genome assembly GCA_964056405.1 of Acronicta alni. Lineage (NCBI taxonomy): Eukaryota > Metazoa > Arthropoda > Insecta > Lepidoptera > Noctuidae > Acronicta > Acronicta alni. The sequence continues at coordinate 3,557,033 of OZ043927.1, read as the reverse complement.
CCTTTTTGTTGCAAAACGTTACGTTACGTTTTTTTAAATAAATATTTGAGATATTTTACACAGCACCATCTAGTCGCAAACGATGCTTAGTTTGGGACTAGATGGTGACGTTTAACGTAACGATTTTATGTACTGTAGCTACTAGACATCCACTGTCTAGTAGCTAATAATGCTTATATGCTTTTTTTTCTAAATACATACTTATAATATGAAACACCCTGATAAACACAAACACTTCGTCACATAGATATGTTATGTGGAAATCGAACCTCCTACCTCTTAATAAGCAGTTCGACACTCAAACCACTAGACTACAAACGTCACATATAGAAAGAAATAAATATAGCCGAATATGAGATTCAATTCCGAGGTAATTTCCTTTTTGTTACGATTTCTTTTGTATCAAGGGGTCAGTGTCCAAATAGTAATGACGACGGAAGTGGTCATAACATAACATACCATTACGCCAGTATTCCTCTAAGGGTTTAAGCAGAGGTGTACTTACCCATAGTTCGTCGGTATGTTTAGGTACCGTGTAAAATGGGTTGAGTATTGCCATTAACCGTGTACAAATCCGAAGTTCGAGCTGCTACTGGGGCTTTTATAGAAACTCAACTCGGGGCTCAAGTCACGCTTTCAGGTCACTCACACACAAGTCAAGTCACACCTGACTTGTAGTTTCGGGTTTTGTAGATATAGGTATATAACTCAAATTGATTGAATTTTGTTTTATTTTTCTATAAAAACATTAAAAAGGCTATCGATTTAATAAAATATTTGTTTTCAATAACTCGTACATTAAGAAGCCATTTAGTTTCCAGCACAATTTTACGGTTGAAATTCGATAAATGGTTAGCTAAGCACTTTTTCGCGTGAATGATATTTCAAAATAATGGTGTGAGTTATTTAATAAATGGTCTACATAATGATAGCCTAGTGATATGAACATGCACTGCTTAGTTCTAGGTCTTGGGTTCAAATCCAAGAGTATACTGACGGAGTCAACTAATGATGACTCGTACAAACAGTGGTGGAAGCAATCATCGTGAGGAAATGGTCAGTAATTCCACTCAAATTGGTTATGCCCGACTTGGGAAGTACTTCCGCCTTGCAGAAAATCGAAGTGAAATAAGACTGCTTTGAGCTGTGTTGGGTTTCTTATGGTGAGCAAGGTTGCCAGTGCTCTATGAGGATACGTTGTGTTGGCAGTGGGGGGACTTTGACCCTTATACTGCCAACTTAACTATTCCTCTTTCGTTTTACAGGTCGGTAATTAAAGTGATACTCCTGGCTGGTGTTGCAAGCGACTATAGGGTACTATAACCGCTTACCATCAGGTGGGCCATATGCTTGCTTGCCACCTTGGTAGAATAAAAAAAAACGTATGCCTTAGAGATTTTATCGACAGCGTGTGACGTTTGCCAACCCGCATTAGGCCAGCGTGGTGGACAATAGCATAAACTTTCTCATTCTGAGAGGAGACCCGTGCCCAATGCCCGTGAGTGGTACAGTAATGATGATTAATTATTTTAGGATTTCTTAATCATCATCATCATCATCAACGCATATACTGTCCCACTGCTGGGCACGGGTCTCCTCTCATATTGAGAGGGATTAGGCTATAGTCCACCACGCTGGCCAAGTGCGGGTTGGCAGACTTCACAAACCATCAAGAAAAATCTCTAAGGTATGCAGGTTTCCTCACGATGTTTTCCTTCACCGTTTAAGCGAGTGATAATTAGGCTTGGGTTCGAACTCGAGACCTTCGACTTGGCAGTCCAATGGTCATACCACTAGGCTATCACTGCTTAGGATTTCTTATATTGTTATTATTTTGGTAATGTAATTGGGATATCTATATGAGCTTTCGGCTCGGAAAGGTTTTTTTTAAGGTGTCTAAAATCACTGTACAATATTTCTACATCAACAACGATTCAACAAACTGACGCCTTAAAAGCGTTTCGGTGTGATCTTAAGTTACACTATCGGTCTTGTTGACAGTTCATTATCGGTGGTGTTGGAGCACCCTGGCTCACTGCCCGTGACAGTTTGGATTACGCTTGAAGCTTCCGGAATTATTATTCACGATAAAATTATTAACACCATTTTAAAATTGAAATAAAACTTCTTTTTACGGAATTTATCGCGTTATATTGATATTAATTAATCCCGACATTTCGGATCCTTTACAGAGCCCATGGTTAGATGCTACAAAGGTTGCAGTTCAAGTTTGGATTTATGCCTGGTCAATGGCAATAGGCTCACCTCCTACACGGTACCTAAATATACTGGCAAACTGTAGTTGTACCTATATATAACTGTACACGAGTACCTCTGCCTTACTCTTCGGGGAATACCAGTGTATTGGTATGTGAACAAAGAAGAATATTAAAGTTACTAGCATGAAAAATGCCAAAAAATACAAAAAGATAGTTAGTAGGTAAGGTGGCATCGTTCGACATTGAACTAACTGTAAAGTAAGTCGTGTCGGTTGAGGAGCAAAATACTTGCTTTTCAATAGGTGTCACTGACGTGACCATAAAGACGTAAATTCAGAAAGCGAAGGAAAAATTCGACATAGCGGGTAGGTATCGCGGTGGCTTAGTGGTCATAGCGTCTGGTGTACCTAACCAGAAGACGCAGGTTCGAATCCTGCCCGCGGTCAAATTTTTCCTTTGCTTAATAACTTTAAAATCTTAGCATGGAAAATACCAAAAAATACAAAAAGAAAGAAGAATATTTCTTTTGTAAGAAATAATTCTGTTTTAAGGTACGCTAACAAAGACATATATCTTGGGAAATTCCCAGTAGTGGCGTTAAATCAGATAGCCACGAATCGGCAGTCGTACGTGGCGCGAATGCGTAATGTGTAATGTTCATTTGTACGCAGAGAGTAGGTTGGTACTACTGTGACGTAGTCTTAAATTATTTAGTACCAGTGGGGCACTGGACGTATGATTGATGTTTCTATTATAATGTGATTTTATAAGAAATTTTATAAGGTAGAAAGTTCCTTATAAAAACATTCGAAGTAGGAATTTATTTATAGAATAGTTTTAAAATATAATATTTAGAATAGACTTACCAAATAATAATTACAATATATCTAAGTATATTTTAAGTAGGTAATTTTATAAGAGACATTATAAGGAATCGTAAAAGGAGTTTTATAAGGAATATTATTTGGAACTACCTAAATAATTTTGAAATAAATTTTATAAGGAATTGCAAAAAGAATTTTTTCATTCACATTTTTAATTTAATATTTTTCATTTCTTTTAAACAAATGTGTTGCACCTACTAACTTCTATCTCTGCATCACCCTAAGGTCGACTGGTAGAAAATGCCTTAGGCGTTAAGTCCGCCTATGTACTATATTTGTGCATAAAGCATTAAATAAATAAATTTTATAAGAAAATTTATAAGGAATTTTACTAGAAACTTTATAAGTAATTTTAAAAGATATTTTATTTTATTTTTATTTTATCAGCGCTGCAGCTTGATTTGCTTTTTGCTGCAGCACAGTGCTGAGATAGGGACCTATTCTGACATCGCACAGGATAACGTACTTCCTTAGTTTTAAGACTTATTAAATTGTTATGTTAAATTGTATTTTGTCCTGTTTTGTGCCTGTCAGAAAAAAATTCTTTCTTTCTTTCTTTCTTCTTTCTTCTATTAGAAACTTTATAGGTAATTTTATAAGGAAATTTATAAGGAATTGTAAAAGGAGTTTTAATAATAATTTCATAACTTGGAACAAGGACTTGTTTAAGGAATTTCATAAAGAGCGTTAAAAGGAAAATTTTATGAAATTTTAAAATTGCATTATTGGTTGTGACTAGCAGTTGCTAAATGTAATCTTAGGTTAAATTCCCAGGGTAGCTAAAATTGGCGAATTTTGCGGATTCCATGGCCATGACAATAGGGCAGGTGAAGGCAAGTGTGGTGTTTAGTCGGTATGAGTCCGACATATCCTGCCACCTCCCCGGGTGGCGGAGGATCCATGAGGATTTTCCGTACTATAAATATTCACTTTTGAAGAATCACACTATGATTCAAGGACATACGACCACACAACGGGCCACACATTTCCAGTATAAACTGATCTCTACACAAATCCTATACAATGCTAGGTCAACCGTTGCCTAATACATTATGAAACATGAAACGGTAGACTCTGTGGTTTTACCAGAAATAGAATTCTAGTAAACAATTGACGGGCGAGTGTAATATGTCTCTTCTGTAATATATACGTCTGAACTTTAGCATTTTCAATGTGGCTTTTTGTATCTAAAAGAAAAAAAATTTCAACACAGAGATGTGTGACGTCACATTAGATTGTACAATCATTATCAACCCATATACTGTCCTACTGCTGGGCACGGATCTCCTCTCAGATCGAGAGGGATTAGGCTACAGTCCACCACGCTGGTCTAGTGTGGGTTGGCAAACTTCACTCACACACCGTCGAGAAAAATCTCTAAAGCATGCAGATTTCCTCACGATGTTTTTCCTTCACCGTTTAAGTGAAATTAGATAAATATAAAGTGAAAGTAGATACAAATATAAAACCTTGCAAAGGTAATAAATGACTTTGGGGCAGTCTTTTTTTTTTTTTTCCTAAGCTATACCACAATTGATGCTTCGCGACTTTAAAGAAATTTAAATAAAACTATCTAAAAAATCCTTTAAATTGATATTACGAATCAGAGATAATAATATCAATATAACGCGATAAAATCCGTAAAATGTAGTTTTATTTTTCTATGTTTAAATTTCGAGTAAGTGTCCGAAATACAATACAATACATTTAATAAAACTTTGTCCTTGTACCTATTCTTTACTGTTTAATAGGCATTCTCTCTTAACTAAGATTAATTCGTTGAAAGGCCTTCGGCACTGAATTGATGTGAAACAAATTAGAAGTAAGTAATTTATTTTGTTTTATGTGTTTACGTAAACAATTATATTTTTTGTTTGAGTTATTTCAACGATTACCTTTCAGTAATTTGAGGGTTAAGCAATTAACGTATGAGATTACCTGATTAAGTACTTACCTATAATTTTTATTTTTAGTTAATTAATTTGATTAGTGTCCTAGTGTGTGCTTTGGATTCGAACTCGAGACCTTTGACTAGGCAGTCTAATGGTTGCTAGTTAAATAAATTGCCAAGTAAATATCCCTCCCTCATGAAAAAGGTACGTGTTTCACTCAGTCTTATCAATATTGCCCAACAACATGAAACAAATGCTTCTCGAAAATTCCAGAAGTTTCAATAGGTATCTTCGAAAGGCAGCGCGGTGCGATTACCGGAGCGAATTGAATCGGTAATGAGGAAGGATGGTAACAAATGGAGGGGATGGAGATGAAATATAATGTTCGCACTGCAATAAGTAGGACTGAGGGAGTTAATTAATAATCAGATACCGATTGGTAAAGCCTAAAACAACAGTAGATTCGTACAGTTTGTCTTTTTAAATCACGAGTGAATCGATCTCGTAGATCGCAGCGTTGTTTAACAAAAAAAAAAAATTACCATCATACCTATTACCTGATTTTTTTAGGAATATAATAAACTACGCATCAAAAATACTGATTGAGCGACAAAATTACTGATTGAGCAGCAAAATTACTGATTGAGCAGCAAAATTACTGATTGAGCAGCAAAATTACTGATTGAGCAGCAAAATTACTGATTGAGCAGCAAAATTACTGATTGAGCAGCAAAACACAGATAACGGTTAGATTAGGTTAGAACTGTGACCACAGAACGCACGTGTCGAGCGAGCGAAGCGAGCGGTGCCGCGGCAGCGGCCGGCAAGTGCCAGAACCAAATCTGAATGTTTTGAGTGTATATAACAATATTTTGAGGTGACTATTTTGCTGTTCAATCAGTAATTTTGCTGCTCAATCAGTAATTTTGTCGCTCATTCAGTATTTTTGCTGTGCATTAAGTATTTTTGCTTAGGATTGTTTTGTTATACAAAACGACATTTTTTGATGTGCAGTTAAATACTAGCCATATAAAGTATAAAGGTCAAAGTCCCCCACTGCCGACACAACGTTTCCTCGTGGAGCACTGGCAACTTTGCTCATCGAAAGAAACACAACACAGCTCAAAGCAGTGTTATTTCACTTCGATTTTCTGTAAGGCGGAGGTACTTTCCCAGTCAGGGAACTCCATTTTGAGTGGAATTACTCCCACTATGCCCTACTGAATTGAAGGGTTTAGCAGAGGTGTAGCTACCCACAATTTGCTCGAATGATTGATGTAATAGGAGCGAACTTATCACCCGTACTTATTAGTACATCCAAACTCCGAGCTGCTATGAAGAATTTCATAGAAAAATCAATAACACTTTGAACAACGGGAGAATCGAACCCAGGCCTTCACGCTGAATCAATCTAATGATTAAACTAAGAAACATAAAATTTCGCGCCAAAATATTTAAGTACGCACTCGAACCATAAATAAATAAATTTGAAACGTTCGATTAATCTGAAATCAAAGTGACGCTCACTTTCAGTATAAGGAGGTCAAATCAACTGAAAAACTCCCCATTAATTCTGCAAAGAGGTTTTAAGATCTCTCACTCAACGTGGGTTTAGACGCCCGGGAAACGAATTAAGGGGATGCTGTTATGGATTAAATATTCTTAGACAATTTTACACAGCACCATCTAGTCCCAAACTAAGAAGACTATGGTTGAGAATAGATACAATACTTATATACTTTTTTAATTGAAATTCGTAAGATTTTTTTGCAAATATTTTTCATACTGCGTCATTAGTCTAGTGGTCGTAAGCGCGACTGGTACGCTAAAGGCACTAGGTTGGATTCCTAGATCCAGCAGTGATATTGGGTTCGTCCTATGAGACCTAAATCTAGCGTCGAACTGTGGGTATATATGGTACAAGCTGTTTGCGACTAGATGGTCCCGTGTGAAATATCCCATCTTTTTATTTATTTATTATATTGTGGTTAAACTGAATAGCTATGCCAGTTGTTTTAAAAAAGGATTATGGAGAGTTAACGAGGCGGATGGATTAAGACTGTTGATTAAGTTATTTTTAAGAAATATATACATTAAAGGATTCCGGACTTTTTATTTAACAACCACATTTATCCACTCCACTGTTTTTATTATGTCCTAATAAGGTCCAAATATTGTTTTCACATTCCCTTTTCGTTATTCATCTTTGCACCGATTTTAAATCAATATTCCTTAATAGTATACCCCTTAAGAAGAACAGATTTTGGCAACTTTTGGTCAACGATGTTTTGATGTCAAAAATGGGAAAATGCTTTCCATTTAATTTTGTTGTTTTTTTTTGTAATATAAATAACAGGTTTTGTTGAATACTGTTAGGTGATAATTATAATTTAATGCTCATCATTCTGATGGTGACCACCGGGGTGGTTTTAGTGGATAGGAATCGCACACTCCCCGGGTAGACCGGGCGCCTTTTGAAAGTTTTCCTCCCGTAAACAAAATAAAAGGTACCCCTACACAATGCTAAACAACTAAAATTATCACTTACCTCAGGACTTCTTCCTGCTTACTCTCTACAGTCTGCACTACGTCACTGGATCTTCTGCACATCTTGGTTCACTGATGCACAAGATACTAGCACTTAAATTATTAACACGTGAGAAAGTTGATAACATAAATCCCGGTTACACCTTTTGTTTTTTGACACTTGGTATGCGAATATGACATTGAAATGAACATTTTATCGCGTTATATTGATATTAGATTAATCCTGCCATTTCGGACCCTTTACAGCTGGTTACACATTGTTGAAAATGCTATTTTTATTTGTGATACAATATAACTTCTATTCAAAGACAGTCGGGGTTTAAAATTTTTCAAATTCAAATAACTATTTACGAAACAATTTTCAATATTTTTTCATAATTTAGTAAACACTTCGTGTGTAAAAACATAAGTAACATTAACTACGCGGCCGTTCGGAAGTCGTAGAATAAATTTACACAGTGGACTTCGGTGCGTAGACGCAGCGGGCGTGAAATCACGGTATACTAGGCGCGGTCGATCTACTCTTTACGAGGATCAAACGTAGACTGTCCGTAAAGCCTACAGAAATTAATGTCAAACAAAAGAAAAGGATATCTAAAAATTAAAAAGTTGTGGGTAATTTTAAATCTAGTGGCAACACACATTCCGCCCATCTACCCTCATATTGTAACTAATCGCCAAAACTAATAAAAATGCTGTTTGCCATCTTATAATGAGAATATATAAGCAAGAAAGAGACAAAAAGTTAATCCTGTCCTGTAAAACGAATAAAATAAAAGGCGTTCTACACGATCGGCACCAACTGCCGACCCGACCCGACCAAGGAGACGTTGGTCGGGTCAACCGATCAACGTCTCCTTGGTTGGGTCGGGTTTTTTGTATTTTGTCGTCGGCCGACAGCGTTCCAGACGGTCGGGGCCGACCATGGACGCAGCTTGTCGCGAGGAATCCGCTCACGATCAAGGCCGTTGACAACAACCAAATATTGGTCGGGCAACCGATTTCTACACTGCCCATTTTTACATCAACCCGACCAAGGACACGATGATCAGCGGTTGGTGCGATCGTGTAGAAGGCATTTAAATCAGTATCGTGTACTAATATATTATATTGTAATGAGATCTTTTGACCCACATTGTCATAGAGGCATTAAATTAGGCCGGATCAATCTTTTTATCATTTTTTTATTATTAGAATTAGTTTTTAATCACTTTTTATCGAACCATTTCCATGTTATGTCTATGGTATGGTCTATGTAATTTCCATCATGACAGGGTACACTTGTGTCGTGTAAGTAATCTACATACGTTCCGGAATTCAGTCCTAATTACTGGGCTCTTCATTTAATGGCTCTTGAGTGGAAATGACAATAAAATTGGGTATACATGTGCCCACGACCTGTTTATTTAGGTAATAGGACGCCATTATCAGGTTAACATTCTTGTTTTGTATGAGGAAATCAAACGAAACAAGTCTTTTTGTTCTTTTAATCGATATCTTCTGGTATTTTCTGTTCAGACATTCTCAAGGAATAATAGGTGATAAGTAGTCTAGGGATATGATTGGACTGCCAAGTTAAAAGTCTCAAGTTCGAATCGAATACACGCACATCTGACTTTTCGAATAATAATAATAATTTATTATCGCGCGCTTAAACGGTGAAGGTAAATATTGTGACAGATTTTCTTGTCGTCGTGTGGCATTAGGCCAGTGTGCAGTGTGGTGGACTGAGCCCCTCATTCTGAGGAGAAACCGGTGCTCAGCAGTGGGTCAGTAAATGGGTTGATGATGATGATAATAGTCAAGGAAATGTATTCGCCATATACCTTCTATAAAACTGGTCATCGTGATCTTTGCTTATAATGTAGTAACGTCTAAAGTGTCAGTTCAATTAAGCTGTAGGTAGGACATTTTAAAAAGTCGTTATGAGTTATTCAATAACACCCAGACAAACACAAATACTTACACACTATGTATACATGTTCACTATGTATACATATTACAATGTTCATCACATAAACATTTGTGTCCTTTGGGGATCGAACAACGACCTCGTGACTAGCAGTCCGACACTCGAACCACTAGACCACACAGACATCGTCAAAAAATAATATTTTGGGCGTAATTTTTTCTACATTGAATAAATAAAAATAAGTATTTAAGTACTTGGTTTATTTGGGTTTTGATAGGATAATCGTAACAAAATAACGAGAAAAAATCGTAAAAAAAATATTAGAAAGAAAATAGAAAGTTAGCTCTTAAATCGTACCATCTATTGGTCTTAAAGGGATGCGAGCGAAAAGCGAAAAATCCTTTTTATTAAAGTAAGGCATCTAAACGAAGCCAATCACAGTGCTTTAGGGGTTATGGGCAATAAAACCAATCTGGGTAGCGGGACAATGTGTCGCGATTGCCAACGACAACCCTTGCACTGAACGCCATTTCTTTTTCATACTTCACGCCTCTCGAGTTTCGATTTATTTTTACAAATTGAGATTGAAAGGCGAAATGTTATCAACCGTTTGTTTATACCTACCTACCTAGTGTACCTAGTGTTTGCCTAGTGATATGACTATTGTACTGTAAATGTTTGTTGTTTTTTTTCTGTATAATTTGCATGCCCATATTACAGCAAAATTTATTATTTTTAATATTTTTGGGACATTTCACACATCACCATCTAGTCCCAAACTAAGCAGAGCTTGTACTATGGGTACTAGACAATGGATATAATACATATATACTTTTTTTTTGTAAATACATACTTATAATACATAGGAACACCCAGACAAACACAAATACTCATGTTTTATCCACAAAAATATATATTCCATATTAACATATTCCATATTGAACTTTAACTCTGGCAACATCTATTTATTATACCTACCCATGTTGCAAAGAAATAAATTATTTTATTTGAAGTTAAAGAACTCGAGTTCCTCACGCACCTTTGACTTTTTAAAATCATGTGACTCGCTTAAGCATTGTATTATAAGATTAAAGAACGTGCCGAATGATTATGTCACCTAAAAACTATTTTGGTTTATGTGATGATATTTGATTTAAGCATTGTAAATGAATGTATCTTATAAATAAATAAAAAAACGGTGAAGGAAAACATCGTGAGGAAACCTGTATTACTTATAGATTTTCTTGACGGCGTGTGAAGTCTGCCAACCTGCATTAGGCCAGCCTGGTGGAGGACCCAGTGCCCCCCTCCATGTGCTGATGGTGTCCACCGGGGTGGTTTTAGTGGGTAAGAATCCCACACTCCCCGGTCTCACCCCCGTAGACCGGTAGCGTTTTGAAGGTTTAAAACCCCGTAAAAAAAAAAGGCCAGCGTGGTGGACTATAGTCTAACCTCTGTCATTCTGAGAGGAGATCTGTGCCCAGCAGTGGGACAGTATATAATAGACGCCAGTGGTGACTACCGTGTTGTCATCTTGAGACCTCAGGGGCCATACCACAACGTGTCAATGCGATCATTTTTAGGTTGTGAGAAAGGGATGGCGCTATGTAATTTATAGAGCGAAATCCCTCTCTCTCATTTAATTAATAAGCCCAGTAATTTCACTGGCTAAGTTGCCTTTCAAACCAGTACACAGTAATGTTAGTACAGGGGCCACATCAAGCTACCCCAATCTGTCAAATTTCTTTGATAGATTCAATTTTAATACAAAATAATAAAGTTCATATTCAATTGGGAAAATTTGACAGTTTTGGATAGCTTGACCATCTGGCGGTTGTACAATATTGCTTAGTGACAGAATTATTGGCAATACGGTGATATACACCATAGACAAACTCTGTACTACGAGCAGTGACCGCCACGTCAATAACGAAAATCCGTGTTCTCTACGCCAAGCGACAAATTCTAGTATTTAATAATAGGTAAAAAAAACAACAAATTTCTGTATAGTTACGTATATTGAACTATAAAAAATGGTATTTTTGACGTGCCATGCCGTCGTTGGCGTCATGAGAAAGTTTTCATTTGACGTCTATACACGTCCGTGGCGGTCAAAAGGTTAAACAAATCTCAATAATATCTATCACATCTGATAATTTTATTTATTGCATTCGGAATTCCTCAGGGTCTTAGTCTGAACGCTTTCACCGATTTTATGATTCGAAGCGGACGCGAATCGCCATGAGACTCCGACACTCACGGATGTAAGCAATAAAGGGATTCCTTTTATTTACGAGTTAAGGTTTCCTTATCTGCTGTAATGTTCGAGACTTTTATCTCAAGGGTGCAGACGATTTACGCGACTGGGCAACAAAAACTTGGGTAAATATCATTTTCAAAGATAAAGAGATTTTAGAGAAAGAAAAATTCGACTTGGAATGAGAAATTAAAGAAAGTGTGATAAGGCAACGTTGCGGTGTAAGGCCATCTTGGACTGATTTTCATCAAAAATAGCTAAGAGCAGTCTCGACTCACCTTTCAAACAAAAAAAAAATCTAAATCCGTTCATCCGTTCGGGAACTATGATGCCACAGACATACAGACACGTTAAACTTATAACACCACGTCGTTTTTGCGTTGGGGGTTAAAAACACACGAAAATAGTCCTTATAGTCATATTAATAGAAATTCAATTAAAAAGAAATAAGATGGGAGGTATTGGCATTTCGCCCTCAGTATGTGTAGTTGTTAACAAAACTATTACCTTCGTCTATTTTTAGTGTCTAGAAAAAAGAATATTAGGAGCAACAAAGTACCCTGGCTACATGAATATTGTATGCGAGGTCTCCAAACTTGTGCTTTAGTATATTAACTATTGTATACTTTTATTTTCCTATATTTAACAAAAGTAAACACATAAGGACGGCGTCCAAAAGTGCGTATGATACGAACAAGTATAAAATTGGTGATTTGGACGATATTATATCGATAAAACAGCGACAGAGTATTGATAGAATACGTCGTTGAGAAAACGACCCTATAAATCTCGACATTCTTATACATTGAGGTAATAAGAAATGGAGATAATACTATTAGTTAACTTACCCGTCCATGAGTTGAGGAGTATACTCTACAAATTATTGAGTTACGAATGCCTATCGTTACTACTACTTACTGTAGTAAGAGAGGTTAACTTTAAAAAAAAAGATTGTTAAACGATTCTAACATAGTTTAAAGTGTAAATTTCTATAAGTATGTAGGTAATATTTCTAAAATTAATTTAATTAATTTTGTACAAGTATAAGTAATATCAGTAATTTATTTAAGTAATTGTCCATGACAGTGCCAATAAAACTTTCTCTTTCTAAAAATTGGCCATTACGATTGTATTAAAAACGGTACAGCATGGGAATAAATAGTGTAGGTATATTCTGTTTTCCGCCATGTTATTGACCACGGTTAAAATCAAAGCCATTTACTGTAAATACCCTGACTACTTGTCCGAGTGGACAAAATTGTTCAACGTGGCTCCAAGTCACAATACCTCAATGTTCATATATCGTTATCCATTACGGTCACTGTTTGAAGAGTGGGTAGTGTTAGATTTATCTGGTTCAAGCTGGTATTATGGATTGGATCTTTTGGTGAAGTCCAGAATACGATTTAAATAAATTGCTCTCTTTTTCCACTTTACCCAACGGCTTTTTGTAAGATGTAGGTATTTGCGGGATAGTTTTCTAGATCTTACTAGTCTGTTATGTAAAAAATAAATTCCTAAATAATGATTTTGAAAGATAAAAGTTTTTAGATTACTGAAACAGTGATAGCCTAGTGATACAACCAGTCGTGTGCGTAAATTATCACTCGCTTAAACGGTGAAGGAAAACATCGTGAGAAAACCTGCATGCCTGAGAAATTCTCGGTGTCAGGCGTGTGAAGTCTGACAACCCACATTAGGCCAGCGTGGTGGACTAGAGTTGGGTTGCTTCTCATTCTGAGAGGATACATAGGTATCCTGTCAGATATATGTCAGTCATACAGTCCCACTGCTGGGCGTAAAGTATGCATTATTGTTCAATTATAAAAAGCAGTTATAGCTTAGTGATCCATTGGACTGCCAAGTCAAGGGTCTCGAGTGCGAATCCAAGGTACGCACCTCTGACTTTTTGAATTCATGTGCGTAATAATAATCACTCGCTTAAACGGTGAAGGAGAACATCGAGAGGAAACCGGCATGCCTAAGAGATTTTTCTCGACCGTGTGTGAAACACGGATCTCTGCTAAGGTCTGCCAACCTGTTTTAGGCCAGCATGGTGGACTATAGCCTAATCCCTCTTAATCTGAGAGGAGCCCCGTGCCAGTAGTGGGACAGTATTTGTGTTGATGCTGATAATGATGAAGTATTTAGATTATTATTGCCTCTTGCCATTAGGCACCAATCCAAACTCCGAGTTGCTACTTGAGAATTCCATAAAAGGGGTCAATAACACTGCTCTACTAGGGAATTAAACCCAGGATGCTGTCACACAGTTGTCGCGCTTGCAGACTTAGATCAATAATCAAAGTCGTATCATCAAAGACATTTTTAAAATATTACGAAAGATAAGTAGGCGACATTTTTAAATCCCTTCACCTACGCTACCTCATTACTCAAACTGTTACGGAAGCCCGGGTCGAACTAAGCTTGGAGTTTGAATTTTTTCCCGGTTAATGCAATTAATTATATGCAGACATACTGTAGATGTAAATTAGTACACCTCTGCCTAACCCTTCGGAAATGCAGGCGTGATCAATAACTAAATAAATAACACAACCATTAAAAAATATAGCTACCAAAAACCCATTGCTCCCCCATAAACTTGACCTATTTATATCGGCATTGAGTTCAAAATATACAATAGCGTGGTTAGGTTGGAAGCGGGCGAGTTATAGTACCCCAGTGAACGATTTACTTGAGCTCCGAGCTTGAATAAGATTCAGCGTAAGGGTTGGCGCTCACTAGAGAAATGGGACTGCAAAGGCTTACAATAATCTATGGCGTAGTTGGGACTCAGGAATGGCTCGTAGCTGAGTAATACGGTGATGATGATTTGCATCGATATATACTACTTCCTACTAATATTATAAATTTTATATGCGAAAGTTTGTGAGGATGGATGTTTGTTACTCTTTCACGCTAAAATTACTGAACGGATTTTGATGAAACTTTACAGTATTATTCTTTATATAACAGAATAACTTATAGGCTATAATTTATAACGATTTTGAGGTAATTCGCCAAATTACAACGATAATTAAAAGTAACTTTTCTACGTGGACAAAGTCGCGGGAAGAAGTTAGTTTGTAATAAAAGGGAATTATACAACAGTCATACGAACATCTATGAGTCATACAATCGTTAATATAATAATAAACGTCGCGCAATGATTATTGATATCACTATCCCGCATGACGAGAATCTCGTGAAAGCCGATAAAGATAAACAAATTAATATGTTGATTTGGCGCGCGAGGTTGTTAACATGTGGGATGTGGATTCAGCAGTCATTGTGCTTATAGTCGTTTCAGCCAACCAACGGTCTAATAGCCAAGAGCCTCGACTTTAATCTGAGGAGGCTTTCGTTAGGCTGCTGGGTCAAGGGTTTGATGCAGAAAGCGGTACTCCTGGACACGGCGCGCATCGTCAGGAGGTTCCTCTCGCTGGAGCCTCGACCACCGGCAGCTGGGATACTGTTCCCGATACCGGTGTACTACTATTTTTAATATTTTAAGTGCTTTATTATTTTATTTGTTAAAATATTTTAAAATATCAATAATATATCAATAGTATATACCGAGATTAGATTTCCTGACACAATATTCACACACGCAACACTCCCATATCTATCATGTCACTGTTATTAATGTTTTCTTTTACGAAATCGATTGTTTATGTCTTATACTTGAAATTTTATTTTAGTTAATTACTTAAATAGATTTTTTGTTTTTGTTTTTCACAGTTTAGTGTGGGTGGGTACTTTGAAAATTGTTGCTATCAAGAGCTGATGTCTATAATTATTATCCCTGAATGTCTTCTCAGATAAGTACTGTAACGTTAGCTTAAAACTAGTTGATCACTTACTTATGTAATATCTTTGATTATATACTTGTCTAGATGCCACATTGACACGTACAGAACGGCCCAAATAAAGTCTACTAAAATTGGTAGACTCTCTTCTCACTTACGTCAGTGTCATTTGGATCACTTCAGGGTGTGGAGTTCTCGAAAAATAATTAATTATGTCGGTATGTGCTGTCAAATTGTGTCGCAATTATGTGGGAAAACCGTATAATTACACTAAGATCACATTACATCGGTAAGTTTTGTTATTTAACCTCTATTATTTTATGAAAACATGATTTTTCAATTCGTTAATTTGTAGGTTCGACAGAGTAGCCGGTGTTGTCAATTTATTACAAGGGAGATTTGGCGAAACTATGGGAGATAAAATGCAAATATCAGTCATCAGACTGCCTCATTAGTCTAGTGGTCCTAAGCGCGACTGCTACGCTAGGGGTCCTGGGTTCGATCCCCAGGTCGAGCAAAGTGTTATTGGGTTTTTCTATGAAATTCTCAGTAGCAGCTCGGAGTCTGGATTTGTGCCCGGTTAGTGGCAATAGGCTCGCCTCATATCACTCACATGGGACCTAAACATACCGGCGAAATGTGGGTGTACAATTAGTACTCCTCTGCCTAACCCTTCGGAGAATACAGGCGTGATGGTATGTATGTATCAGTCATCATCTTTCGATCAGGAGAAAATTTTGTTATTTTAATAATTACCTACATAATTTATTTGATCACTAAATCATAACTTGCCTTCACAAAATAAATGAAGTCATTCACTAAATAGTATTTTTGTTAGTTCTTTCTAATATTTTGGGTTTCAGATTTCTTAAGACTGGAGAGACATTATACAGCAGATACGAAATGAAATATTAAAAAAAAACTATTTCGAAAACAAATACAAAGAGATGGATTTTGATCTATAAATTGCTGTATATATTTTTTCATTGTATTTTTTGTTTTTATTAAAATAAATAAAACACTAATCTATAAAATAATTACTTTATTCAGCCTATTTCGTTTAACTGTCATCCCATTAAATAATGGAGAAAAGGTAAGTTAATAATTTGGAGCAGGCATCCCTAAACACGCACACCTTGACAGTTTGACTACAATAAGTACACAAGCGGTACTCACACATATCACGCAATTTGGCCCCAGTTTTCGCGTGTCGTTTGTTTGCATTGCTCCATCTAGACAAGTATATAATCAAAGTGTAATATATAGGCATGTATAATAAATTAATAACTACTAAGCTTGGTGGGGACCTGGTGTCCTAAAATACAGGCTTCGGCTTAGTTTAGGCACCAGTCTCCCACATATAAAATTTGTTTTGTTTTTAAGTTTCTGGTAATTGTACCTAACTATTAACAGTTTTACTTGTGGAAGATAATAAAGCTAAAGCTATGAAAAAGATTAATAAAGGAAATAATAATATTCTTTATTTCACAGAAAAGTACATAATAGTAGCAGTTATAATCCCGCAGTGACAATCAGTGTCACATTATTATAGCTGTGCCATCGAACCTGTTTTCCACAGTTTGCCAGTATGTTTAGGTCCCATGTAATAGGGGGTGAGCATATTGCTATTAACCGAGCATAATTCCAAACTCCGAGTAGCTACTTACAATTTCATAGACAAATCTTTAACATTTTTTAGTTAAAATTGTAATAGACCACATCAGAACCCCCCTGTGCAACCACAGGGGGGTTCTGATGTGGTCTATTAAGAAGACACAGTGCCCCTCTACATGAGCTGATAGTGACCACCGGGGTGGTTTTAATGGGTCCCCTAAGAATCCCTTACCGATTCTTTCCCACTCCTACGTCTACTCCCGTAGACCGGCAACCTTTTGAAAAGGCTTACGACTCAGCATTATATGCTTCACTTGCGCTGTTTTATGCCGTACCTGATACAAATTTCAATCGGTGGATTCAGTGTGCACTATGCTTAAACCGTGGAAACGTCTTACATCGTTTGAAGGCCGAAGCTACAATGTAGATGGTATCTTATTCATGGGTATGACCGTATTAATTCCCAATAAATGGAAGTGTAGATAAAGATGCTTTTAGTAGTAATAAAGTATTTTTTTTAAGGTGGTAGGTTCAGTTCCTAAACCTTAACTACCGAGGGTACGGGTGCCGTCTGTCGGGGCTGGTCAGCTGTTACTGTCAATGGCAATCTTTTTCTTTTATTTATTTATATTATTTTTTATTCTGGATTAATTTGTTAGTAGGTACACATCAAACTGCATTGTTCTCATTAACTATTCTTATCAAACTTGTAAATCAAGATTAACATTGTAATCATGTTGTTTTTAAAAAAAGCGTGTCTATGGAGTTTCTTGCCGGTTCTTCTCCATAAGACCCACTTTTTGGAACCGTGCAACTAGTTTTGACTTTTCAAAAGTGCTACTTTATTGGTCTAATTGAAATAAAACATTTGACTTTGACTTTTGACAAGAAATAGTAAAAATATAGAACATTATATATTACATAAAATGTTCTATATTTTTTCTATATAAATTTCCGAGCCGATGGTTCTTTGTAAATTATCAGTTAGAATTTAATAACTTAAAGAGACCCATGTTATAAAGACATATTTCTATGATAGGGACGTTCCGTGACACTTTGTATGGCACATACATCATTTAAATAGCTCATATTAAGTACTGTCGAGGCAATTTGTTCGATATTCAACGTTAAAATATGTATATTGAAGTGATTTAGACGATGTGGACCAAATTACATATGACTTAAGAATTTTACATGTACGGTTGGGATCATAAGTCTAGTAGCAGTTTCACAAATCTATCGCATCAAAACAAGTCGCACTTACGACCTTTTTCTATAACAAACATTTTGCACACATACACGATCTCGTATATCGCACTCTTTCATTATTATCTAGACACAAAGAGTGCGATATATTGATCATTTGCCTTACGGCCCGGACACGACTTCGGTCTTAGCGGCGAGCGGCGCGGCGGGCTAGGCGGTGGAGCGCTGTGCACGCCACGTACCTTCAGTAGCGGTGAGCGGCAGCGGCCAAGGTGGACGGATTTGGATAATCAGAACGTGCCCAAAATCATGGCGTTATCTAAATTATCCCTTTTCTGTTTTGAAAGCAGTATATTTTTTTAATTAAAAACTTATAAACTTATTTTAAATTAAAAACTTAGAATAATCTTCTTATTCCGGAAAATGATGTTTTATTTCTTCCTACAACCTTTAAATTACGTTTTTATATTTATGTTGAGGATGTTTTGACATCTACATAGGTGGTTGATTTAAAATTTCAGTGATAAACGCCGCTGTATTCATTACCGCCACAAAATCGTCTAAAATATTTTATATCACCTCGCCGCTAAGTTCGTCCTTTCTAAACCGCTGTCCGTGCCGCTCGCGGTCGTGGCGTCGCATGCATTCGCTGGTACTTTTGTTCCCGCCGCTCGCCGCGCCGCGCGCCGCTGCAGCGTTCCGCTCGGAGAAAACCGCGCGCGTCTCCGCTATGAGCGGCGTCTCGTGGCGTGCAACATTTTCATACATTTGATCTTACCGCTCGCCGCGCCGCGCTAAGCCACCGCTCACAGCGGCAACGTCGTGAACGGGTCGTCAGTGACAATCCGCGCAACCACGCTAACACGCTATCAGCTTCTTGTAGTTATACTGTTTGACGGGTAAATGTTTGCATTGAAATCACTCACACATGTGTGTATACGCGCTGTACCGTGCAAGCGAATATGATCGTTGATGTGCTACTGCACTTATGGCTCTAGACTGTACCTATGTACAAGTATAATGTACCAGCTCAAGTATAAATTGTCTGTGATATAAAGTGGTTTTAAGTGCGACTGCTACGCTTTAGTCCTGGGTTCGATTCGCAGGTCAGTGGTGTTGGGTTTTTCTGTAAAATTCTCAATAGCACCTCGGGGTTTGTAGTTGTCTCCGGTAATAGGCGATGGCAATAGGCGCGCCCCCTATTACATGAGTCCTCAACATACTGGCGAACTGTGGGTGTATACTAATAGATCTCTGCTTAACCCTTTGGGAATACAGGCATGATGGCATGTTATGTTTGTGCGTTTTTTAAACACACTATTTCGCGTTGTTTCTAATAATAAATGATATTCAAGCCAAAGAAAATAAAAATAATATACACTCCAAGTTAAGAGGCATTTATCTTAATGTTTCTATTTATTTTAACTTAAAATCTCGGTTTGAGAAAAAAAATACAATAAAGGGCGTCACACATAGCGAAGATACTATAATATTTTATCGCTCACTATAACATTTTGTAAGAACTATCACAAACAGCTAAGATACTGTTACGCCGGATACGTAATAGAACGACTGAGATGGCTCACGAAGGTTCTAGAAACGCGTGGAAGTTTAATCTCGACACTCGCGTAGGTATAGGTAGGTACTTATATCTATAAGTGCCTATAACAATACCTCAAGGACACGCGGCTCGCGACACAATAGGCCGAGGTCAACGCCCGCGAAACAATAGGCGCGCGAGTACCTACTCGTATTTTTTGTAGCATTTTCGGGATTATTCGATTCTGGAACTTTCTGAGCCATATAAATAGCGGTCCTAAGGGGCCGGCAAGGCAGTTCAATTGTGGACACGGACAAGTGAAGATCAAAGCGAACTACGAAGCGACTACAGTGCGATAGTGAATTGTGAAGTGAACTAGTATAGCGACATACCGGTGATTTGTGTTTTGTATTCGTGTGGATAATTAAAGTTTTGATTGTTTATCGGTTAAATTGGTGACATTTAATTTATCCCGAACCCCAGCTCGTAACAATACTATATATTTTCGTATTACAGTATCTTAAGCTATCGAGCTATATGGAAATTATATGTTAAGGTACCGTGCGATACAATAATTTTATGTTAAGATTCGAAATATATCTTAACATAACTAAAACTGAGAGAATGATTCGAGCGGATATAATATTATAGTATCTTAACCGTGTGTGATACTATAATATTTTATATTCAGGCATCGTAACGTAAAATATCTTCGCTGTCTGAAGAAAGAATATATAATAAACATTTTTAAAAACCTAATGACGCTAGTCACAAATCTCATTCGCTTGTGGAGTTGCGGACGCGTTTAAATGAAAATATATTTTTTAATTCTGTTACAAATTTACTGACTTCAAGTCGCATGAGTGTTTTTTATTTCTTTTCTGATTAAATTTATAAGCAGAAGCGACTGAAAACTTTTTTAGTTGGCCTTCATTTTTATTCTGTGATCCTTTTCCCAATTATATTGTCGGTTTTAAGTCTGACCAGGGTGCGTATTTTATCGGTACTTTACGGGAATACTCCCATCAGACCTCCGCAACACAATTTTCCCAATTTTGATATCCCAAGGTATGGATGTCAACCGGGACTGACGCGATGTCTTTACGTCCTCTCCGTATCGATGGTATCGATTGATTAGTGTAGATATTACATATCCACGAGACCCTCAAGGCTTACTTGACTGCCTAGATCAATAGATAGATAGATAGAGTATTCTTTATTGTACACTGAACAACCGTTCACTATCACTGTCTACCTTTTCTGCAGCACTCGCGATCGTTACAAGGGTGAAAATAATACAGTGAAACAACTCAGTAAGGTGATATAGCTGTACAATGTAAAATTTGATAACTAAACTGAATAACAAACCTCGTTACCCTGGTAACTTAGAAAACGGCTCTCAACTAAAGAGGCCATCTATCGGTTTAAAAGTAAACAATAACTCAAACATACACCAAGACAAATCAGAATAAAAAATATGCAAACGTTACAAGAGTATAATTGGCGGTCTTATCGCTAATCACAATTTGCACCAATGTCTGGTGATTGCAAGCGTCTTAGGCTCTGGGTTCGATTCCCAGGTCGAGCAAAGTGCTTTTGAGTCTCATTAACATCTCGGAGTTGGGATTTGTGCTCGTATAATGACAATAGGCTCACCCCTTATAACATGAGATCTAAAACATATTGTCCATTCCATTGGCATCGGTAAACGTCATAAAGTTTCTTAGTATCCAGGTTGTTCAGATTCGAACTCAAGATCTTTGACTTGGCAGCTAGTTCAATGGTCACTATGCTATCCCGGTTTTTTTCTTTTTACCAACTTTTTTTTAACTAAAGTATCCTCACGTCTCGCTCAAAGCGTTTACCTTGAGAGCACCCCATTCATAACCATTACAGAAGACAAAGTAATTGCCATCATTTTCATGGGAGGCATAACACGGTACATCACTCGTGAATACACGGCGTTATATAAAAATAGAACATTTACACAGAATGCCACACCGACATTTGTATTGCAGAATATTTTGATATTTTTACTGTTATTTTTTAGGTAAAGTTTACTGTTGATACTCTGTCTCATTAATAAATAAATATTCTTGGTCAATTTTACACAACACTATCTAGTCCCAAACTAAGTAAAGTTTGTACTATGGGTACCAAACAATGAATATAATAGTTATTTTAAAAGAGGTAGGGTATAGTGGGAAAACCAGCGCCAGGCAGCTCACCAGCGGTCCGGCATTTAGCTGAACTGGAGCCTATTTGACGCAGTCGTGGGACACACATTTTTTTTTTCCTTATTTTATATGTACTTCCATCATGTTTTTAATATTACTGTGTGCATTGTCCAAGACTGTGTCAATAAATATTTTTCTTTCTAATTCCACTCAATTTGGAGCTGCCCGACTGGGGAAGTATCAACGCCTTGCAGAAAATCGAAGTAAAATAACACTGCTTTTAGCCGTGTTCTGTTTCTTGCGAGCAAGGTTGCCAATGCTAGCATTGAGGGGACTTTGACCATTATACTGCCAAACCAACTATTCCTCTTTCATTTCACAAGGTCGGCAACGCGCAAGTGATACCCCTGGTGTTACAAGCCTCTATAGGCTTCGGTAACCGCTTACCATCAGGTGGGCCGTATGCTTGTTTGGCACCTTAGTAGAATAAAAAAAAAACATACTTTTTTGTAAATAAATACTTTTAATACAAACACAAACACTTGTGTTCATCACATAAATATTTGTGTCCTGTGGGAATCGAACCCACGACCTCATCAGCAGTCCGACACACGAACAACTAGACCACAGACGTCGTCTACTACATTGTGAGAAGCTCGTGGGTAAGTCTGCAAGGTTAAGCTACGCTAGTCACGGTCAGTCTGTGGATGGGTGACATTGAGACCCCCAAGAGCACGTAAAGCCGTCGGTCCCGGTTGTCATACGAACATCTGTAACAGACAACTGTTTAGGATTTTTAGGATTTTGAATACTACTAACAATAGTGGTATTCAAAATCCTAAAAAGTCTGACCAGTCAATACTAAGGATATCAATATTACCCAGGAAACTGGATTGTGCATCTCTGATGGTAGTCGCTTCGTGTAAAATACTGACATTCAGCCGCATCTGGTTTTGACAATGAACGAATTTGGTGCAGAGATAGAATAGACATCGGGGAGGGAAATAAGCTAACTGAAACCGCTATTAAGAAATAAATCATCCAAATCTTGTCAATTCTTTATCAGTATTCGTATTTTCCATCATAACATAACCCCTTTCCCTGACTTTACTCAAACCTTATATTTCAAGAAATTGATACACTTTATCACTTCACAGATCAAGGAAATTGCGCATCAATCTCCAGAAATAAGATCGAAGGGTAGGGAAATATACCAATGACGATAACGGGACAGTTTACCCTTCAGGATACTACGAAGTATAAAGGGCCTCACACACGGATACTATAATATTTTATGTTAAGATGCCTGGATATAAAATATTATAGTATCTTAAGGTATCACACACTGTTAAGTTACAATAATATATCCGCTCAAATCATTCAAAGGCTTGTTACACTCTGTATAAGAATCTTGCGATATATTTTGCATGATATGATATATTTCGCATCTTAACATGAAATTTCCATTTCGTCATCAACCCATATACTGTCCCACTGCTGGGCACGGGTCTCCTCTCATATTGAGAGGGATTAGGCTATAGTCCACCACGCTGGCCTAGTGCGGGTTGGCAGACTTCACAAACCATCGAGAAAAATTTCTAAGGTATGCAGATTTCCTCACGATGTTTTCCTTCACCGTTTAAGCGAGTGATAATTAATTATTAATACGCACATGAATTCGAAAAGTCAGAGGTGCGTGATTTGGGTTTGAACTCGAGACCTTCGACTTGGCAGCCCAATGGTCATACCACTAGGCTATCACTGCTAAGATAGTGTAATATGAAAATATATTGTTATTTAGAAAAGGAAAAATTCAACCGCGGGCAGGATTCGAACCTGCGTCTTCTGGTTAGGTACACCAGACGCTATGACCACTAAGCCACCGCGACTTGCCCGCGGTTGAATTTTTCCTTTTCTAAATAACTTTAAAATCTTAGCATGGAAAATGTCAAAAATATACAAAAAAAAAAGATAATGAAAATATATATTATCTTTGATATATGAAAATATATATTATTTATCTTTGAAAATATATATTGCCGTTTGTGATAGTTCATACAAACTATAATAGTGAGCGATATTTTATCTTGATATAAAATATTATATCTTCGTCGTGTGACGCCCATTAGAGCTGCCGTTGTTCTTATCTTAGACAAGGATGGCGCTGTTCAGTCAGTATAGCTCCATCTCTTTTACTCCCTGTTCGCTTATCATTTTGCGCATATTTTGCTTGGTTCCCATAGGAAATAAGCGAGCCCCGAATTTGTGGCTTTGTCGAATGCAGACACGTTTTATTGGTTCATGTAAACATTTACACGTATATTAGGTGGAGAATAGGTTAGGCTTTACTTTTCAGTTCTGCTAAAAATGACACAGGATGTCACCAATAAAGAACAGTGATAATCTAGTGATATGTCCATTGGTTTGTCAAGTTAAAAGTGACCATCATCATCAACCCATATGTATACTGTTCCACTCATGGGCACGGGTCTCCTCTCATATTGAGAGGGATTAAGCAATTGTCCACTACTCTGGCCTAGTGTGGGTTGGCAGACTTCACAAACCGTCGAGAAAGATCTCTAAGGTATGCAGGTTTCGTCACGATGTTTTCCTTCACCGAGTCCAATGTTCATACCTCTAGGCTATTTACCTATTTACCATTATTTTTTGTTGTATTAATTTTGTTTAATCAAATAATAATGCGTACTCACCATTCAAAAACGAGGAAGCGTTAAGGAAAATTCTTCTTGTGTACTGCCGTTAAAAAAAAACTTGGCTGCCTTTTTAATTATACCGATTAAATAATTTTAAAATTCGAACCTTCACATCGGGCGTTCTTGTTTGTCTCACGAATACTTCAAACCACAGCGCACACAATAAAGTTACAGAAGAGGGTAGGCCGGCATTGTGGTGTCCTTGACACGTCGTCGGCCAGTGTGCCGGGTTATAGGAGTAGGTCAAATGGAAGATACGATGTCTCCACCAGATCAGATTTACAGGAAATGGGAAATTTATTGAAGATTATTGGTTGGTAAAAGCTTTTTGCCCTGTACAGATTAATAAAATTATGACTTATATTTTTGTATTTTTTGGCATTTTCCATGCTTAGACATTAAAGTTATTTAGCTAAGTAAAAATTCGACTGCGGACAGGATTGGAGCTGCGTCTTCTGGTTAAGTACACCAGACGCTATGACCACTAAGCCACCGCGACTCCCACCCCCCATGTCGAATTTTGCCTTCACATTTTTGAATTTACGTCTTAATGGTGACGTCAGTAACACCTATTATTTTTTATATGTATTTGTGTGTCGTAATGGGTACCCTAAATAAACTATTTTTCTTTCTTTTCTTTTCTTTCTTACTATTGAAAAGCAAGTTTTTGCTTCTCAACTGACATGACTTATATTACAGTTAGTAGGTAATGTGGCATCGTTCGAAATTGAACTAACTGTAAGTCATGTCGATCCGAATACTGCCCGCGGTCGAATTTGTGCTGTGTTTAATGCGGCTGAATATCAATATTTTACACGAAGCGACTTCCTTCAGACCTCCTCAACCCATTTTCTGAACAACGATATCCTGAGGTTATTGGGCTTCTGACTGGCATCGTCCACTAACGATTCTTTCTATTACCACTAAGGTGGCAAACAAGCATACGACCCACCTGATGGTAAGCGGTTACCGTAGCCTATAGACGCTTGTAAGATTTCTGTAAATAGTTCTCATATATCAGTTTTTTGGTGATTTCCGGGATATTCCCATATTTCTCTGGGATAAAAAGTAGCGTTTATGTTATTCCAGGTCACATACTAATTGTGTATGAAATGTCATTCAAATCCCGTAAGTAGGTCTCCTACATAAGTTTTCTGGGTAATTCCCACATAATTTTGGGTTAAAATATATCCTATTTGTTATTCCTGGTCACATATTATGTGTAATTTCATTGAAGTCAAGTTGTTGTCCTATATCCGTTTTTCGGGATTCCTGGGATATTCCCACATTTTTCTGGGATAAAAAGTAGCTTATAATTTATTCTCGGTCAAATACTATTAGTGTACACAATTTTATGCAAATTGGTTCACCCGTTTTTGCGTGACTGAGTAACAAATAAACAAATAAAAAAACATTCACATTTATAATATTAGCATGATTTTAGAAGAATGTAGGATAGGATAGTATAGGATAGAACGATGGTATGTGTGTATGTACTTCATGTCAGTAAAACACAAAACACATCTCTTGTACCCACGTGTTTGCAGTTTACACAGCGAACTGAACTTAACAAGCACTATAAATATTAAATGTCTGCATTGAACTACATAACGTTGGAAGGAAGGCGTTTAGCTTCACATCTCATACATAAATAAGTAGAAACTGTTTGTTTGCCCATTACCTACTACTTACAAATACCACCAACTCATCCTTCTTGCTTTTTCCCTTTCTTTTCTATTTTATTATAAAAAATAATTATAGCCTATATGTTATTCTGATGTATAAATAACAATACTGTAAAGTTTCATCAAAATCCGTTCAGTAGTTGTAGTGTAAAAGTTTAACGAACATCCACCCATCCATCCTCACAAACTTTCAAATTTATAATATTAAGTAGGATAGACTAGTAGGTAGTACAGTCAACAAAAGAGATTGGTATACAGGTAGCGAAGGAAATCTGCATCTTTACACAGATTGTGATTTAAATAATTACCCGTAAAAGGGTTTGATGTGTAGCAGCTTACAATACCTTCGTTTTGATATTTCGTGATACATTATTACACAATATTTAACAAAACACAGATGTTTAATTAGCTGCCTGTATACTTAACTCTTTTGTCGACCGTACTTCTTGAACGCAATTTTTACATTAAGACAGCCCCCATAATGCCCATCAGAGTTTGTCATTAGGTATTCGTATGAGAAACGGGACCGACAGCTTTACGTGCTCTCGGAGGCACAGGAGCTTATTCAATATAAAAGGATAGAAGTAACATTTGAGAGTACATTTGAAAGACACGTGCCTTGTGTTCATTTGATAAAACGTCGATCGATGGAACTTATCGATTCTCTTGGTTGAAAGTACTAAAATTGTACTACAGAATACAATTTTATTTACATTCGTGATACAAAATACTCATAGAGTGTTAATATTTTTGCATTGCATCGATACTGAATCGTTATTGGGCATGTACAGACTCCAGCAGGTCAAGCTATCCAAAACTGTCAAATGTTCCTTACCGTAACCTTAGTATAATGTTTTAAAGTTGAAAATCTATCAAAGAAATCTGACAGATTGTGGTAGCTTGATGTGCTGGCCACTGTACACGAGGTTTCTACAGCTGTATTGCCGTGTGATTTCGCTCTATAGTTAAGAAAAGATGAAATGAAGATATAATTTATTTATTTCTGTACGCGGTTCTTTAGACTTAAACATACCGTCACCCTTGTATTCCCCGAAGAGTTAGGCAGAGGTGTCTACTCATGTACACCCACATTTCACCAGTGTATTTGCTTGTGCTCGACAGCTCGTATATATGCCCAGTGGATGGATTCAGAAGGAGCTGTTTTGCTAATAAGAAATAATATTTGCAAAGTGTGTGTAACAGCTTGAACCTAAACAATGAATATATAATTTAATGGATTTGTATAAATTTTAGCTTTCTGCACTCTTTCTCCATAATAACTTCAACTATACCCTCACACTCCTCTGTGCGTGCAATATGCATAATAAGGAATACAAAGTTTTCTTGTCACGTATTAATATATAGATATATAAATTTTAAAGAGAAAATAAATTTCGATCTCCGGCAGGTTTTGATCCTGTGTCCCTCGAGTTAAGTACACCGGACGCTTTAGCCAACTATCTGCTTCCTAAGATCGATTTTTTTTCTCTTAAATTATATCTTTAAAAATGTTTGGCATTAGCTAATGCCAAATATAATTT
Organism: Acronicta alni; assembly: GCA_964056405.1. Classification (NCBI taxonomy): domain Eukaryota; kingdom Metazoa; phylum Arthropoda; class Insecta; order Lepidoptera; family Noctuidae; genus Acronicta; species Acronicta alni. The sequence goes on along the minus strand of OZ043927.1, from coordinate 3,529,036 downwards.
AAAAAAATAAAGCTAGTACTTTACAATACATTTTTATCCATATTTGTGACTTAATACAAAATAATCATAATGAAGATATTTTTATGAAATATCTAAACATGAACAACGCGCAATCTGATGAGGTTGTCGTACAGAATTATTCGGAGATCTTAATAAGCACAAATACTTTTTGCGTAGGCTGTGGAATACCAAAGGACTGAATTAAATTCCTTTAAACGGAATAAGTAGTACTGAAAAGGTTGTCTATAAATAAAATGAGATCGTACTTGAAGAGGTTTTTATTAAAATCCTTTATCATGTCACTGCTTTATATTAATTCTAGTATAAGTCTTAAATAGAGTAGGTAGAACTTATAATTATGCTGATGGATACAGGGCGTCAACTTATTCTAAGTTTAACACAAGAACACCTTAACATGACTATAGCATATTTTAGTAAAAAAATGTCCGCGTGAGTAGTCATTGATATTGGAAACTCAAATTAAAAACGTAATTGATTAAGTATGTAATACATTTACATTTTAAAACAGATATGTATTATAAACTAGACGAGATATTTCACATTGTTGTGATGGATGACATTGCCAAATAAGATAGATGCAAACGCAATTAAAAATAAAAGGCATGAATATTTATATAAATGAGAATTCGTATTTGTAAATCCATAACAGGAGAAAATCTCTGGGGCAATGTTTAAAAAAGTTTGTTAAACTACATTTACAAACAACAATAACAATCATTCATTCGATTTCCCAAAGCAAACGAACATAAATGAAAGTTTGCATTAACCTTAATGTCTCTACAAAGTTTTAAATCGACAGATCGTATAAAAGAATTTATGTCAACTAAATTTATTCAGATTCGGAGTTTCCTTTAAATTGAGCAGTTTCTGAACGAAGTAATAACATAGCATTTGACTCAACAAGGCATGCACAAAGTTCGAGATTAGTTGACTATTTCTCGTATATAGCTTCCGAAACTAGTGCAAGATTTGGCTTGTTAGCAAATAGCGTATATATATATAGTTATATTATACGATAAAATGTGAGTGAAATGATCTAGTTAGAAATGGGAAATGTTGAAAGTTTGAGAATATTTAGACCACTGTTGAAGCTGAGCTCGCTTTTGCTAACTGCGGTGGATCCTAATGATTTTAGGAAAATTTATAAATGGAAGATAGATTCAATGCTCTCGCAATCTTCTTTTGATAAATTACTTACATATGCTAGTTGCCGATAGATTAGATAAGTTTCCATACATCACGCTAATATATTTCGTCTCCTTTGAGTTTTGATGTATTTAAGTAAAATAAAAAAGAACAGCTTTATAAACAAACCACCGTCTAAGAAAAAGTAATCATAGAAGCTCAACAACCAATGAGATTGTATTTCAATTGTTTTGCTCGAACAAAAAAACAACTGAATCAAGAAAATATAAACAGGAACTGGGAGGAATGTTTAACAATTTTTTTTTAAATTGTTCTTAGAGAATTCTCATTCATTATGAAGGTCACGTACTTAGGTTAAAATACCAACAATTCTCTGCTGGTAAATTCACTAGAATTCTCCACAGGGCTTGGATACTTTAGAGGTCCAGTAGCATGTTTGAAACAATTAGGTTTATGAAAAGAATGTGAATGATTAATAGAAAGAAAGTAATAAATAAATTAAGTATTACTTCAATGGATGTATTTGTGAATGCAATAAAAAGGACCAACTAGCTGCCTTATAATAATAGTAGAAACTTAAACTAAATTCTAATATTAATATTTGCATAGGTCAACGCAAATGAGTCGAGTTTCATGAAAATAATTCTTATACTGTTTAGATAAATTTGACAATAGATAGCAAGTAATCGTCTGAATTCACATAATACTCAAGCAAGCTTAAAAGCTTAATTAATTAAAAAACTGTGTCCCTCCAGAGGGTCCTAATAATTCATTGTCTGCTTATTTTTCCACGATAGGTCAAGCAGTTGCAACTATAAATCTATTCAAACTAAAATTTTAACAAATACTCGTTTATAAACAAGATGAAAATTTTAAAGGTCAGTTTTATTTTCAAACTGCGGCTACATCTCTGAATTTAGAATGAATACTAGGTCAAGCGACGAGAGACGTAGCTTGAGACGTGGTTACATTTAGAAAAATTCTCTACACAGTTGGATTAAAAAGTTTACGAGAGGAGGCAGTAATAAGGATTGAAATCTTCCCATGAGGTCATCTTTCTACATATTGAAGAACATAACATCCATATTGAAATGAGTAGGAAAACGTTCGGAAATCGCTTTAAAATAAAGCGAGAAGAAGTTTTTATTATTACTATTGTGAAAACATATACTCATATAGACTATACGTTGATCGAAACGGACCGAAATAAATAATTATTATTAACAGCTGAAATTGTTTAACTATAACAAATTAAAATAATTCACACTAAAGCAACATTATGTTAATGTACGTAATAATATTTTGGGATCTCATTTGAATTATAAAAAGAAAAATCATTACCAAATGCTGTTATAAAATGAGCAAAAAGATATTGGGTAGAGAATCGGCGATAATGCAATTTGAAGAATTTGGCATGAAAATCAATTAGAAAAAAAAATGAAAAGGAAACCAAAGCAATAATAATTTAAAGTACAGACAGTGGGTGGGATAGCTTACAGATCTGATGACCGATGGGGCAAAAAGGTTGTCACACCGGAAAAGCGACGCCGTAGGATAGCCTCCAACGAGATGGATAGACGAACTTGTATAGGTAGCTGGGAGTCGTTGGATGAAGGCGGCATATAAACAGGTCCTTGTGGAAGTCTATGGGGAGGCATTTTTCAACAGTGAACCTGTGGCTGATATGATGATACAGATGATGAAATTTATATACAGCTGAGACATAAAGCTCACTGGGAATGGTCTAACCTCTAGAGAATAAAATCCATCACTTCAGTCACGTGTATATCTAAAAGATTTCTCAAATTACTTGGCAATGGCATATAGATTTGGAAATCTAGGGTAGTAAAGGAGCTGTATCCTTTTAAGAATTTTTTGAACATTTGGATAGATCCATGATGAGAATAAATTTGGAGCAAATATCTAAGGTCCTTCCATTATCCAGCTAAGACAATAAAGCTTTAAAAATAACATCAAAGCGAAACAATATTAATTCCGGACGGAATGTGAAGATTTTACACAATTTTGATATTATGAATTTACTAGAATTATTAGACTTATCGCATTACAATTTACTTAAATCTACTTTTGCCTTTGATTGACGAGTGGCACAAAAATATTTTTCTTTTATATACGCGAGAACTTCGCAGGCACGATTAATTTGTGAGTTCTCCATACATTTACATAGTATTGTAGTTAATTTTATCGTTACAGTGGTAGGTATACTATAGTAAAATATAGTTTTACCTTAATCACCTATGTACAGACGCCAGCGGGTCAAGCTATCCAAAACTAAAATTTTCCCAATTGAATATGAACCTTACTGCTTTTTATTAAAGTTGAATATCAATCAAAGAAATTTGACAGATTGTGATAGCTTGATATGCTGGCCTCTGTACATGTTAGCTTACCAGTATTTGGATTTCAAAACGACAAATGTCTCGGTCTAAAGATAGCGTGTAATATCGATTTTGTTGGGGGCTACCATGAGGTTACTTACATAAGAAACGAGACTGGTTCGAGAATGTAACAGATTTTTATTGAATTTAATGAAGTATTAAGTAATGTTTTACATTAAAACAGTCATCACCAATTAATCTTAAAAACATATATTGAAACAAAAGACTATAGAAATACAAGCAATGACGTCATTAATCCGAATTTAAAATTGAATGTAGCACTTAACGCAAACTTGTGGTAGCACTCCCATTAAGAGGCATTTTGTATTCAAATTGATGTACAATGTGGTTATTTGCTATTGTAAATGTACTTTCTATTGTATCATTATAACATTTAATAGCTCTTACGTCATTGATACCTATTACGTCACTCTCGGGTAATATCGTTAAAGCAAATAATATGTAATAATAATATAATATTTTTTATAATATTTTTAGGACATTTTACACAACACCATCTAGTCCCAAACTAAGCAGAGCTTGTACTATGGGTACTAGACAATGGATATAATACATATATACTTTTTTTTTTTGTAAATACATACTTATAATACATAGGAAACACCCAGACAAATACAAATACTCATGTTTTATCCACACAAATATTTGTGTCCTGTGGGAATCGAACCCACGACCCCATGATCAGCAGTCCGGCACTCGAACCGCTAGACCACAGAGGTCGTCAAGTGTGAAAGTTATTAACGTTTTTATTTATTTAATATTTTGTTGTCTCTATACTATGTGTTGTGAATCATCTTTTCAAACAACACTTATTCAAAATAAATATCTCTATTACAAACTGAAAAGTAAATTTACCCGAAAGTTGTAGTATAAGAAATAATTTAAAGCTAATTTATATACAAAGGTTTTACAGTATTTGGCCATTAAAATACATTTCTACATTATTTAGATTTACTCAAGCAAAACTTGCATCTAAGATAGATAAGAAATAGATTGATATTAATAAAAACAACTAAATCTAATAAAAATCGTTTTAATTTCACTACTACACTTTAAGTATATCAATTTTTAAAACTTTCTCATTTGTATAATTCTAATACTATACCTTTGTGTGGATGTGGAACTTATTCAATATGCTTACTTCTTTTATTGAAGATAGTACCATCATCAGTAAAATGTGGTATTGTACTTGGTTACAACACGCATAAGATCAGATTACTTCTCCTTAATCTGTTGACGACTTAACTATTAAATAACGATAATAAGTTCTCAAGCACATTTAAATATTCAAGTATTTAATTCATTCTTAAAGTTACATCATTTTTTTAACATATTCAACATATCGCCTAGATATCTATTGATAATACAAAGGTATTTCGTAAATATCTTTAATTATAACTAAGATCAGAATAATATTAATATTACTGAATAATTTGAGCAGAATTTATTAATATCAACCTTATTTAAAATTAATAAGTTTGCTTAGGATATTAACGTAGACACGAAGGACGTTCTCGACAGGGCCAAAGTATTCGTAGTTGGTAAAGAAATAAATAAATAAATTAACTGGATAACTAATAAAAATCCTACAAAACTGTTGTTCTAAGAATATTATAATCTAAATTCTGAGGTAAGCAATTTGATTAAAAATCAATGGAAGAAATTGAGGCAATTGAAGCAAGTTATTTAATTCTTATCAAATTGAAATCAAAAATGTTATTACAAATGAAATCTTAACAGTACTGATAGTGAAATTGATAAGAAAATAATATTTTGATACTTATAATAGCACCACACGTCTAAGATTTGCGCACAACGCACCTTTACAGCTATAATTTATGTATACATACAATAGATATGAAGAAGAGAATAGAAGAAGACTAAGCTACTGGAAATATAGAAAGTTATTATTTAAGCTTACTTTTATAAATAATTAATTGGTACCTTTCAGATCTCACACCACAAAAGTTCATAAAAGCATTTTAAAACATCCATAACTTAAATTAAATTACGAAATAGGAGTAGTGCTACTCTTGAATTATGATTTAAAGCTACGTCTTAATGAGGATAGAAAGAATAATTATTCGAAGAAATTAAATCTTTCTTATTTTTCATTAACTAAAACTTCCAAGCGTTATCATAAAAATATTAGATTCCGCTTGAAATTTTCGTAAGAACATTTTAAAATGATAACACACAAATGTATGACCTTGATTGTCATAATAAAGTATACATTGGTCCTTGAAACCGTAGACATACAGATACCACTATCCAATTAAATTACACATTAGTTATAGTCAACCTTCTAGGACTTCTAGGTCTATTTAAGTTCGTCCCTGATCCCCTGACGTGAACCTGGACAGATCCTGGTGGCATATCTACTGCTGAATGTAGACTAGCAGCTCTGGAGGTTCTTGGAGACGGACCTACTCTGAGATCTACTGCGCTGTGCAAGCTGGCCGCTCTTGAAGATCTGGGTGTGTGGTGGGACATTTCTGATGGAGTAACAAGAGCTGGGAGGTCAGCTGCTGATCGTGAACGCCGTGGAGGACTTTCTGGTATCAGCGCCATGCCGCCCATACCCATGCTACTTACGAAGACCGAGTTCTAGAAGATAGAAATATGCACAAGTACCGCGGCATTAGTTTTATGGTAAGTGAAGGTAACGGTGCTGACAAACTTAATGTGATACAAAAGTCTACAGTGTCAAAAGCTGGTGTTGTCAAACCAAACTTGAGAAACGATGAAATATTATTTCGTGTTATGATTTAGTTCATTTGTTTTTGTTTTTTTTTAAGAGAGACATAAATACATGTACAAATTTTTTCGTAAATTTTGAAATTTCTTCATAAATTTTGGAATATTTTTTATCAATTGCCTTATAATTTTGAAAGTCCTTACCTGCCGCGGTCTATGGGACAGGTACCCACATGGTTGATAAGATGGGAATGATGCCCCGCAGTCGTATGACACACAGCCGCGTGACAGTGATGCTCGGTGCTGTATAAAGCAGTGTATTCATTACTAGAACAATTCTTACCAAGCCAAGTCCAGGGTGGTCAGGAAAAGTGCTGTGTGAAAATCTTTGACATCGTGTATTGATGCCAAAGGTTTATTACATGTTTTATCTTCTTGATGGGAAGTATTTTCTGCATCAATATTTAAGCTATCTTCATAAATTTTATCTTTTTAAAATAGAAAATGCAATCCACCAAGATTGACACAATTTTCTCAAAACAATTAAAACGGTGTTCATAGAAAATGGTTATTGATTGCGTGTTAACTAGTTAAGAGCGAGAAATACCTTACAATATCATTATAATTTAGACATTCTCTCTCTGCAGTTTGCTGTAATAGAAAAGGTTTTGGGTGTATTGCTTGTTCTGATAACACTCTTTCAACAAATCATATCGTTCGACGTTTATAAATATAACTTCCACACAATTTATTACTGTCCATTCGTCAGTTGGCTTATTAAGAGCCAGAGGTTCTAATCCCAAAAAGTCAGTGTCTCAAAATGATTTTTAAAATGTATTCCAATCTTATTTTTATGGTTTTTTCCGTATCGAAAGTATTTCTCCAAAAACAGAGCACACCATAACACATACAAACAATAATTGTTACTCACGTGAGGAGGCACCGACACAGAATTTTCAGCTAAAGCACAACTCTGTCGATGTTGCTGTTGGAACTTCGGTTGATACGGCTCCAGCATTCTAAGGAACGAATGTTTACGTGAACAATAATTATAATAATGATAACATTAGGATATCTATACAAAGTATATCTACGTTGAATAAATGACGTAGAGGTAGGCTCAATATAGGTATGAGATATTTTCTGAATGGTTCTGTGTTTCGAAGATAATTTTTTTTTTACTAATATTTTAATTTAAGACGCAAACGCGTTTTGTTTCCACCTTCTGGAGGGTTACGGTCTCTTTAATGAATTGATGAGCTACTGGGAACGCGTAGTCGATCAGTTCAAATCTATCTTCAAAGAAAAATATATGATCCATTAATGGAAACATTTATAGACGAATGAAGCGCATAATTTTTTACCAAGGGGACATAAGTCATATAATCCTATCTGTGTTATTAAAACCATGGAATTACTCTGGAATTTTATCAATCCTAAAGTTGGTAATGCAGAAGTAATTCAAATTGAAGATATTAACCAATTTGATAGACAAATGATGCACATAAGATGGAATTGCTCAGCAAAAGCAGATCAGAGTATTTGCTTTGTTATAATGTGTTAATAATTTTATTATTAAAGCTTTTTTACACCTACTTCGGAACGGATTGGGTTCACGACCGTTCGTCGGTGTTGTAAATTTATTTTAGTTTATATCGTTGCCTAATGTATTCAAGTTTTGAATTGTATACTGACTTCTAGTTCTACGAGTTGTAGGTAAGTTACAAGTTATTAAAAAAAAACAATAACTGACCTAATAATGACAAAACTTGTTTTTTGGATTGTTTGTTTTTGTTGAAAAAATTCAATAGTCTATCTTAGATTGTCTGAAATCTTTGCAATTTAAATTAACTTGATCCAGATTGGATCTAAATGATACAAGATCAGCTAGATGGAAAGTATGAGAGGGAAGCTTTCAACAAGCAGTGGGCATTATACCAATGCAGGCCCCTGGTATATCAGTGCTCCACGAGGAAACGTTGTGTTGGCAGTGGGGGGACTCTGACCCTTATACTGCCAACCCAACTATTCCTCTTTCAATACAGGTCGGCAACGCGAAAGTGATACTCCTGGTGTTGCAAGCGTCTATAGGCTATGGTAACCGCTTACCATCAGGTGGGCCGTATGCTTGTCTGCCACCTTAGTAGAATTTAAAAAAACCCTCTCATCAACATCATTATCATCAACTAATTTATTGTGTCAAAATGGTCCTTCAATGACTTCAGAATTGTTCATTTTTGACAGTTATGCCTAAAAAACTTATCAGTTTATGTCGTTCAATAAGAGGCTTCTAGATGTATTTCTAGGTGTATTTCTAGATGTATTTGACTGAAGAGCACCTCGCCCTTCGAGCCTTTCCCTAATTATGTTGGTGTCTGCTTCCAGTATAACCGCTGAATATCCCGCCCCCAATTTCTGACCCCTATATCCCAATTGCTGGGCAATACCGATATCCTGAGGATAGACTGGAGGATGGATGAGGATAGGTGGTCAGGCTTTTTGGGTTTCTGACTAACAATAACGATTTTCATAGGTGTTCGTATGAGAACCAGGACCGACGGCTCTACAAGCTCTAGATGTATTAAGAATGGTCACCCATCAACAAACTGACGGCGACTAGCTCAGCTTAACCTTGCAGATTGGTTGATCAGGGTTGTTAGCCACGAGCCCCTCATTAATGAGATCATTATATACATGTTTTAAGACGTTGGTTTAATCATTTTGGTGTTAGTAATTTCTAATACGGACCTAAATTAGTGCAACTGGTAGAGATCTGAGTTCAGATAAACAAACATACACGTAACATACCATCACGGCTGTATTACCCGAAGGGATAGACAGATGTGTACTAAAATCCACTCATAGTTCGCTGGTATGTTTGGGTCCTATGTAATAAGGGAGCCTATTGCTTGGCGCAAATAATTTCTCCAAATGATTTTAAATCTAAAAATTCGACCGCGGGCAGGATTCAAACCTGTGTCTTCTGATTAGGTATACATTTTCAACAGGTGTTACTGACGTCACCATAAACACGTAATACAGAATGTGAAGGCAAAATTCGACCTGGCGGGTGGGAGTCGCGGTGGCTACTCTGACCACTAGGTAACTGACCACTGATGTACTTAACCAGAAGACGCAGGTTCGAATCCTGCCTGCGGTCGAATTTTTACTTTGTTAAATAACTTTAAAATGTTAGCATAGAAAAAAGCCAAAAATTACATAAATATCGAATGAGAAAATTTAACAGTTTGTGGTAGCTTGATGCACTGTACAGACGCCTGCAGGTTAAGCTATCCAAAACTGTCAAATTTTCCCGATTGAATATGAACCTTATTGTGTTGTGTTTAAGTTGAAAATCAATCAAAGAAATTTGACAGATTGTGGTAGCTTGATGTGCTAGCCTCTGTACATTAGTAGGTACAACTCTCCCTAACCTATCGTGGAATATATGCGTGATGGTATACTATAGTATTTTTGAACCTAGACTATATCTGTTCTCAGCGTCTTACTTTATAGTGCAGAAAATTAAAACAAAATATTACTACGTACAGTTTATAGACGCACCTGATCTTGCCCCAACGGTTGAAGAACAGGGCTATCGCTGCCACCCACAGTAGCAAGACGAAGGCTACAATCAGAGCCTCTTCTGCCCTCACCACGACCCCACTGCCATCTGTTGGAGAAATAATAAATAATTTATTATATTAATACGTCAAGCGAAAACATTGGACGCCAGCACGTCAAGCTATCCAAAACTGTCAAATTTTTTCAATTGAATATGAGCCTTATTGTTTTGTGTTAAAGTTGAAAATCAATTAAATAAATTTGCTAATTTTAAATAAGCTTGATGTGCTGGCCCCTCGAGGTGGCCTCTGTACCCCTTTTTAAAAATATTGTGCGCAAAGATGAGTGTGAGATTTAGCATAGTTAAAGTTTGTATGGAGAAGGAGTGCAGTAAGCATTTATGTTACAAATACCTTAAATTAAATTAAGAATATTCATTGTTTGTTCGGGCTGTCAATGTCAAACAGAAACACATGGTTTTTGACAAAAGAAACTGTCAAATTCAAACTTGAAAAGGTCGCATTTCGACTACAGCGGAACCAGTAGTATTAACAAATGCATATTAATAATTAATTATCACTCGCTTAGACGGTGAAAGAGTTTTAGTGATTTTTCTCAACAGTGTGTGAAGTCTGCTAATCCAACTCAGGCCAGCATGGTGGACTATAGCTCATTCCACGCCATCTTTTTTATTGTGATAACATGACTTTTAAGCATACGGGCTACGGGCTGCCTGATGGTAAGTGGCAACCGCAACCTATAAACGCGAGCAATACCAATACACGTGCGTTGTTGTGTCCAGTAGTTTCACGGCTTACATTGCCCTTTAAACGGGGCCACAATAATGTTAGCACATTATTGCATAGCGGTATAATATTTGGAAATGCAGTGGTATAGTCAGCAACGGAAGTCACTGAACATGTAGCAATCTTCAATACGATTTTTAATAAGTATAAAGTTGCTGACCTGTGAAGATTGTGAAAAATCATAGCAAAGATGACCATTAAATATTTAGTTTACCTTAATAAAAAAAACCTCTTAACCATTTTTGAAGCTGTTTTCAAAGTTTAGCTGTGTTGAGCGACTTTCGTTGTTGACCGTACCACCCCAGATGAATCTTGTAGTATGAGCATAGCTTACTACCCTAAAAAGCCTTAGTGAGTTACTTCACCTGCCGCCGCGAAAAGCTCACGTAGTAAAGAATTTAAATTAAACAGTTCGTGAATCCGCAAGTCTTGTTTTAATCCAAAATTAATGTTATTTAATGCAATTCTCCGAAATTGCAACATTCCAAAGCTTAAACTAATTTTGGAGTAGTTAAAGTGAATGAATACTACAAAAGACGTCGAGTCTTTGAATCTCGTCTTTGTAAGTGAAAACAAACACTGCTTCAGAAATTAATGGTAAACAAGGCAACGAGACCGACCCTTTAGAAGTTAGCAATTTCATGCAGAGCGTCACTGACGGGTATTGTATACCAATCAATTCCATTACTCTTCCTTTGTGTTTGATTGAGGAATATTCTCCGTGGTTTGTTGATGGATTTGTTAGTATATATATTTCTGTACCCTATATATATAAGAAAAGCAGTGATAGCCTATTGGTATGACCATTGGACTGCCAGAAGGTCTCGAGTTCGAATCCAAGGCACGCACCTCTGACTTTTCGAATTCATGTGCGTATTAATAATGAATTATCACTCGCTTAAACGGTGAAGGAAAACATCGTGAGGAAACCTGCATACCGTAGAGATTTTTCTCGATGGTTTGTGAAGTCTGCCAACCCGCACTAGGCCAGCGTGGTGGACTATAGCCTAATCCCTCTCAATATGAGAGAAGACCCGTGCCCAGCAGTGGGACAGTACATGGGTTGATGATCATATATAATAAAACGGTAGACCTGTTCTGGTATATATATTTATTTATTTATATACGCTTTCTTGCACACCAAAACACAATTACAAAAATAAAATTTGACAAAGTTAGAGTAGGTACAATGGACGTTCTAATCGTACAAGGCAATCTCTTCCAGACAACCTTTGGATGGACTGGAAGAAACGAAACATGTGGGTAGTGTAAGCTTACTAATATATAATGTAGGTATGTGTAAAATAATAATGATTATAGTAATATATCAACCCTTAAACTGTCCCACTGCTGGGCACGGGTCTCCTCTCACAGAATAAGAAGGATTAGGCTATAGTCCACGACGCTGGCCTAGTGTGGGTTGGCAGACTTCACACACCATTGAGACAAATCTCTAAGGCATGCAAGTTTCCTCACAATGTTTTCCTTCACCGTTTAAGCGAGTGATAGCGAGCGAGTCAGAGATGCGTGCCTTGGATCCGAACTCGAGACCTTTGACTTGTTAGTCCAATGATTATGTCACTAGACAATCACTGCTTGCCAGACTTACACACAGTCGAGAAAATCTCTAAGGCATGCAGGTTTCCTCACCATGTTTTCTTTATCTTCTATATTCACCAACATCTCTCTTTATAGAGGTTATAGAATAATATACGTCTTTGCAGACAGTTTTCGATGCAGGCAGACATTTTATAGATGCATACATTCTAGGTTTCTATGCTTAACTTAGTAAGCTCAGCTCTATCTCGATATTGATTCGATTTATCAACAAACCCTAAGTGACACTCTGACATCTTATACAGTTAACCTAGAAATACACTGGGAGCCCCAGTTAAATATCAAACATTACACGATAGGTGTTATACTGAACACTGAAAAGGAATGTTTCGTCTGGAAAAGTGAAATCCCATAGTATATAATTATATACATACATTACGATCAAAGATCCAAAACACTGGGTGAAAAATCATTTATTCATCAGCGAAAAATCAGCTCACAACGCGTTGTTGTGAATTATTAGAAAGTAGAACTAGCAGTTTAATAATCAGTTGTAAGCGTTGTTTTAATTTAAGCTGGCATTGAGTTTTTGTCATTTATTTTAAAAAAAACCTAACAATCTAACCTAGCTTAAGTAGGAATCTTTTGTTTTTATAATTCCTTGCATTTTAAAGCTCATCTAAACGTCACGCCATAACTTGAGAACGCCTTTACGGATGTTATTCATCTTTTTTTAACTTTTCTAATAAGAAAATAGCGTAGGAAAAATTCAGAAAACTTAACGACTAGCTGGATAATTTTTATCCAAGCAGACGAATTTGCGGGCAGAAGCGAGCATGAAGTTAAATACATACATTTTATGTTAGCATAATTATAGCTATATTTTTTTTAAACTTTATCAAATTAACTTGAAGATAATAATTCGCTTAAAAGACAAAGGACATTGGATTTCAAGTTTTCAAGATTTCCATTTCAGGCTTTTGATGGTCGGATGAAATTTACTAAGTCTACGAGAGCTTCTCGCAAGTTTAATATACCATTATCGTCAAAATTGTCGAACTTTTCCTTATCAGATAGTGTAGAAGGGCTCAACTCACCGATGTCAGCTAGGGAGGCGTTGACGCGTGACGTAGAGGAGGGTGGATGAAGCCGCAGCACTACTTCCGCGGGGGGGCCACCCGTCGCACCGCTCCATTCTACACAACATTCCACATTAGACAATTGCACTAATCATTACCATCATCATAAATAATTTATTTGCTAGAAACATTGTAGACCATAGTTGTTAAATAATGTCTTAGTACAGAAGTCAGCAGGTCAAAATATCCAAAACTGTGAAATTTTCACAATTGAAATTGAACCTTATTGTGTTGTATTGATTTCTGACATTTACACGAATATTATACGTTGAAATAAAACTACTTTTTATGGATTTTATCGCATTATATTGATATTATTAATCCCGACTTTTCGGACCCTTTACAGCGTCCATGGTAACGAGTAGACTGCCCGTGACCATGGACGCTGTTAGTTGTACTGTAGTTTTATTTCAACTTATTGTGTTGTGTTAAAGTTGAAAATCTATCAAAGAAATTTGACAGATTGTGGTAGCTTGATGTGCTGGCCGCTGTACATGTTTCGCCACTGGCAGATTCCAAGAAAAACATTTTGAAGTGCAATAACTCTGTTCTCTGCTTATTTGCCGATAAGCAATTATAATAATCATCATCATTCTCTATTGAAATGAGGGTGTATTTTAATTTCTACCTCATAAATCATTCTGGGTTGGAATCGGTTTTGCGAGGATTTTTGGTTTATCCAACCTGATGTAATGAAAGAAAGAAAGAAACATATTTATTTTATCCTCACAACAATAATAAAACAAAGATAAAATAAGTAAAAAAGAAAAAAAATAAACTATATAAAAAATATATATATGTTAGAAATCAATAAATATATATATATATCTAAAACTAACTTCGCCTAAACTAACTTTAACTAATGCTGGGCCTTGTCAAGCGAATGTCTACAAACTGCTGACTTTTTGGAACGGTGGAGTGTGAAATCAGCGATGTTTTCTTTTACGCGGGTCCCTATGTTTCTTTTGTTGGTTTATATAAGAAAGACCACAACCATAATCAAGCCTCTATACACCTGCAGAGGTATGTGACACTTGACAGATGGTAAGAACAGCCTGACAGAAATCAATACATATTGCTACTAAACATAAAAGTTATTTTATATGTGGCTAATATGAGTAGATTGTTATACCTATAATACTTAGTACATGTCAGTTTTCGGTTTTCAGTTTTTTAAAAAGACAGGTCCCATACTACGGATCAACCCCTCGTCTTGCAACCGTGTTTTTCTGACTTTAGAAACATAATAAACAAATATTTTTGGGATATTTTTGCACAGCACCATCTAATTCGCAACTAAGCACAGCTTGTACCTGCTATGGGTACTAGACAATGGATATAATACTGCTCATCATGAACCCATATACTGTCCCCTGCTGGCCTAGTGCGGGTTGGCAGACTTCACACACCTTTGAGAAATCTCTAAGGCATACAGTTTTCCTCACGATGTTTACCTTCACCGTTGAAGCGAGTGATAATTTGAATTCGAAAAGTCAGAGGTGCGTTCCTTGGATTCGAACTCAAGATCTTCGACATGACAGTCCAATGGTCATATTAGACTAGGCTATCATTTCTTCTTTATGTTATTAGCTTCTGTATGTTATATAAAACAGTTTATTCACCAAAGCTCCAAGCCACACACTAATCTAGAGCTTGTGTGGCATGCATCGGCTATAAACAGAGTTTGCAGTGGCTATAAATTCATTGTTATTTACGACCACGAAAGCCTGAACAAACGGAACAATGAAAGCCTATTCAGATATATCAATTACTAGTTGTTGCCCGCGGATTTACTCGCATTCCAAAGGGATTTTTGAGACAAAAGATAGCCTACGTCCTTCTCCAATTTCTAATCTATCTCTGTACCAAATGTCATCTAAATCAGTTCAGCGGTTTATGCGTGAAAAGGTAACAGATAGACACGATTGCGTATTCATAATATTAGTATGGAAGGATGGATACTAGCGACCCCTGCTTCGTACGGGTGCAATGTACAGTGGCCAGCACATCAAGCTACCACAATCGGTCAAATTTCTTTGATTGATTTTCAACTTTAATACAATACTATAAGTTTCATATTCAATTGGGAAAATTTGACAGTTTTGGATAGCTTGCCTTGGATTTGAACTCGAGACCTTTGACTTGGCAGTCCAATAGTCATACAACTAGGCTATACAACTACATAAATAAGGAATATAATAAACCGCGTATCAAAATTACTGATTGAGCACCAAATACAGATATCGGTTAGGTTAGGTTAGAACTGTGACCACACAACGCCAGAACCAAATCTGAATGTTTTGAGTGTATATAACAATATTTTGAAGTGACTTTTATATAGATGATTTATTTGATGAGCAAATTTAGTGTGCAATTCTGTATTTTTGGTGCTAATTTCGAATATTTTTATTGAAAAAATGGGATTTACAGTTAAAGTATTAAATACCACCCCTTAAATAACTGTTTGATGAATGATGTGAACTATTGATCAACTAGTGGAAGATTTACCACTCTCACCGGCGGAGATGCGCGATGGATGAGGCTGACTTCTTCTGGTTGAAGTCTTGTCTGGTACCTCTGGCTCCTCGGTTATGGACGTTACACTATCTGTAACAAAATGTAAAAGAAAAAGTTAAAAAAAAAACAATCAAGTTCGACTTCCATCATCAGCCTATATTAGTCCACTGCTGGATGTAGGCCTCCCCTAATGTGCGCCATTTCACCCTGTCCTCAGCTTATCGCATCCAGCTTCTATGAGCAGCCTTTTGCAAATCATCACTCCATCTTGCCGGAGGGCGTCCTACACTACGTTTGCCGAGTCGCGGTCTCCATTCGACTTGGACTCATCCAACTAGAGTTCTGGTTCCAGTTATACTGGAGATGTATGGCTTGTTATGTCCATGAATGTTTTGTTTGATGTCATGTTTGACAGCGTTAGGGTTGAGTGTCGAACTGCAGATGATGGCCTGGGGTGTTCGATTCCCACAGGACACAATTATTTATGTGATGCGCTGCAGTAACTCTTTTACTGTAGCATCAGCTGAGTGGTACCGTATTTTGGCTTCATACTCGATTGAAATAAAACTACTTTTTACGGATTTTATCGCGTATATTGATATTATTAATCAAATTTGTCAAATTAAGTAAATTATGTAAATACTATTTACATAATTTACACAAAAAAAGGAAAATAAAAACAGTAAGTACATTTTTACGTCCAAGCGTCAAAGTATTCCTCCACATCACTGTCATCTGTTAACGTTCCCAGAAGACTGGCCACATTGCCACGTTGAATGGCGAAATAAACATTAATTCTTTAAAACAATAGGTATAAAAAGCATGTATAAAAACAACCGAATGTACGACATTAGTCAAGTATAAAAAGCATTTCAAGGTTCCCGCTTTTTTTTAATTCATGCCATAGTGGTGCCATTACTCACAGTGTTATCCGCCCACTGCTAAAGGTTCCAGTCTGGTACGCGTTCGGAATGAGTTCCTATTTTGTTACCGCTCTCATACTTATTTTATTATTCCTCTGGTTGTTATTCTTTCGTTTCTATTCTATCTATTGCGAGATGAGGGGCTCGTGGCTTAATTTAAATACGCGATCAATCGATCTGTAAAAACTGCGCGAGCCATGGCCAGTCTGTTGATTGGTGAGCTTTCTTAACACATCGGGCGTTCTTAAAACCCCTCCCAGCCTAAAACTGTCAGTTCCGATTGTCATACGAACACCTATGACAATCGTTAGTGGTAGTCAAAAGCCCAAAAAACATGACAACCAGGATATATACCATATCCTCAGGATATCGGTATTGCCCAGAAATTAGGTTGCAGAGATCTGATGGCAGTCGCTTCGTGTAAAATACTGATATTCAGCCGCATCTAGTTAGACTGGAAGCCAACCCCAAAATATTTGGAAAAAAGGCTCGGAAGATAGGGATATACGAGTATATCGCCAGATGATACGTCACATAAAAAAATTAAAACTAATTTGTTTCTGTTTTACAGAAAATTTTATGTAGATACTCCTTTAATTGGTAAATATATAGGAAAATATGCCTCATTCTTATAGAACTTAAGTACGATATACGTATGTATTTGCTGTTGGTGTACTCAATAATTAAATGACGGTAAGATACTTTTGTCATATATTTAGGAAGCCGTTAACAAGTTCATAACATGGAAATCAGAAAAGCACTGCAGCAACTTGCAATTTGTGCAGACGCTAGGAAGTCAAGCTATACAAAACTGTCAAATTTTCCCAATAGAAAATAAACCTTCTAGCGTTGCATTAAAGTTGAAAATCTATGCTATGTTGCGATTTTTCGCTTAACATTTTTGTCTACGGAGGGAATCTTCTAAAGGCTACCGGTCTACGGAAGTTAGACCAGAAGTATGGGATTCTTACCGACTACCGCCACGGTGGCATGTGCAGAAGCACGGAGGCACCGTGTCGTTTTAATAGAACACCTCAGAACCCCCGGCAATGCCTGTCGCACATCCCAACGCACATCCCTTTAATAGCCTATTGAAAATTTAAAACAGGCTTTTCAATGAATTCGGGTCCCGGTTCTTAAAACTAATAGATTTCCTATTGTGTCTGCATCCTAACCAAGAATTTAGTGAAAACTTGTATAGCGCCTCTAGCGTTCACTTTAGGAACTATGTTTTCTATACAAAATATTTGACAGGTAGATACGATTCGATTTCGATACAAAATTCATGATAACGTCAATGTATTTTGTAGCCATTAGCTTTGGATAACCTCTGAATACCCTAGAATCTGTGGTACAATTATATATATAGTTATAAAACAGTATTTAGGTAAGTATATGTATAAATTTGATTACGTACTAGTGACATTTACCACATCGTTATCACGCACTATATCAAATGAGTTTTATTTAATGTCGTAAGCAGTGATAGCCTAGTGGTATGACCATTGGACTGCCAAGTCGAAGGTCTCGAGTTCGAACCCAAGGCACGCACCTCTGACTTTTCGAATTCATGTGCGTATAAATAATTAATTATCACTCGCTTCAACTGTGAAGGAAAACATCGTGAGGAAACCTGCATACCTTAGAGATTTTTCTCGACGGTTTGTGAAGTCTGCCAACCCGCACTAGGCAAGCGTGGTGGACTATAGCCTAATCCCTCTCAATATGAGAGGAGACCCGTGCCCAGCAGTGGGACAATATAAAAAGGGTTGATGATAATGTCGTCCAAGATGGACGATTCATATTTGTCTATAAGTAATCACTTTGCGTTTACGATTTAAGTCAAATCAATTGAGAGCTTATTATATTAGGTGTATACTATACATAATATAATAATTATGTGCCTCCCTTTGCTTATTTCACCTATTTCGATCCTGTGCTAATCAACAATTTCTGGGTAATACTGACCCTGAGGATTAGGCTTCTGACTACCACTAACGATTGTCATAGGTGTTCGTATGATAACCGGGACTGACGGCTTTACGTTCTTTCCGAGGCACGGAGGGATCTCGATGTGTTAAGAACGGTCACCCATCTACAGACTGACCGCAGCTAGCGCAGCTTAACCTTGCAGATCGGATGATCAGCTTAGTTATTAGCCACGAGCCTAATCTTATTCAGATGTGACGACCTCTGTGGTCTAGCGGTTCGAGTGCCGGACTGCTGATCATGGGGTCGTGGGTTCGATTCGATAAAACATGAGTATTTGTGTTTGTCTGGGTGTTTCTTATGTATTATAAGTATGTATTTACAAAAAAAAAAGTATTTAAGTATTATATCCATTGTCTAGTACCCATAGTACAAGCTCTGCTTAGTTTGGGACTAGATGGTGTTGTGTAAAGATGTCCCAAAAATATTATTATTATCTCCTTTATTTGTCTATAAACTTACTAATTACATTTTTAAATATTTTTATAAAATAAAAAAAGACAAAAACATTTAAAAATATAAAAAATAGAGGACCACTGGTATCGGGAGCAGGGTCCAAGCTACCGGTGGTTAGGGCCCCAGAGAAAGGAACCTCCTCACAATACGTGCCGTATCAAGGAGTACTGCCTTCTGAATCAGGCCCTTAATGCCCTTATTATTATTATTAATAAATGACTTAATGTCATCGACCCATCTTGCTACCGGACGCCACACACTTCTTCTGCCTGTTATTGATCTCCAATCTGATATTGTGCGGGGAGCCGCACAATATACACATGGCTAGACGTGGTGATGCTAGGTGGAGACCTACCATCACCTCGTCTAGCCATGTGTAACGCCCAACTCCACTTGAGTCCATCCGGTCTCCCACATCATGCACTTTTGTCCGACATTTGGAACTCGGTCTTGTAAGCTATTAATACCCATTTTTGTTAAAACAAATGATCACTTATTCCCGTATTTGAAAAATACTAGAAAAAGGACTACAATTTTAAGAACTCAATACGAAGACAAGTTATGTACAGGTGGATATAAAACTGCATTATTGAGAAAGAGTGTTATGTGTACGGCTCCTATTATTTATAACCATGTACCAAAAATGTTTAAAGAGCAACCTTTAAGAAGATTTAAAAATAACCTTAAAAAAATACTAAGTAGTTCAAAAATTTTAGTAAGTACTCTGTATCAGATTTTTAAATGACACGTCTATTTAGTTTACAATGTTCTTAAAAAGTAATTCAATCGTTTTAGTAAATAGAATAATAAAATGGAATAATTTTGAGTTGATAAAATTTTGCATGCCATGAGGCAGAATGTTTAAGATTCAAAATATTTCGTAACACCTAACTGTATTACCTACATTATCTGCAAATAAATAAATCTATCTATCTATCTATCTAAGATCTGTATACCTACTATAAAATCACGAAATATACTGTAGGCAAGAGGATTTAGGAGAAACGTGACCGACCCTTATCATTTGAGAAGGCATTTCGTTCCCTCAGCTCAGTCAGTAATTCTATCTTAGCCATGTAGGGTTTATTAATCAAAGCAGACAAATGTTCTACGTTTTGTCCGCACTAGAAGTCGCCCCCACGATCCTTGAATTGTTCGTGCGAAATCAGCTTAGGAAATCGAATTACTTACGTTATTTTTGTTGTGCCGAAATCACGATATCATTGTGCTATAGTGTGGACGTGGTACTTATATTATTAAAGAACTTACATATACCATCACGCCTGTAGTCCCGGAGGATTAAGCAGAGGTGTACTACTGTACAATCACAGTTCGCCGGTATGTTAACTCCCAAGTAATCCGGGTAATAATCCAAACTCCGAGCTACTACTGGGGATGTCATAGAAAAACCAAATATCACTGCGCTTTCATTTCACTTGGAATGTGAAATGAAATGAGAGTGGAATGAATGTTGATTACCAATCTAGAGTGAATAACATAATGATTGCATCATTGAACTTTTTTTTTATACCACTAAGGTGGAAAACGTCTACACTATAGCACAATTGTATCGTGATTTCGGCACAACACAAATAACGTAAGAAATTTAATTTCAGTGATTTCGCATGAACAATTCAAGTAACGTATGGCCTACATGGGATCTAAAACTGGTTTATATGAGTACACCTCTGCCTAACTCTATGCGTGATGGTATGTTATGTTACGTTTTTGTTATTTGTATTTTTATATATCTTGTTAACCTAACAGCGAAAGGCCGAGGGATTTATAACTTGAATATATCGATTACGGACCCCCTCGAGGCTCGAAAAGCCAATGATACTATTTGATTTATTTGTCCTCCATAATAAATCCTATTATTGTCACTTTATAGTAGATACGGTCAGCAACGAAAGTCACTGAATACAGCTAAATTTTGAATACATGACAGCTCCAAAACTTGTCAAGATTTTTTTTATTATAACGGTAAGGTAAATATTTAATGGTCACATAAGCAATGATTTCGCACACCCTTCACGGGTCAGTAACTTCATATTAAAAATCGTATTTAAGATTGCAACATGTTCAGCGACTGTCGTTGCTGACTGTACAGTTTTAATAAGATGTTGTAGATACAATTTATATTTTTATAATATATACTTACTGAATATATTAAAGCTACAGAGTTAACACGATAATTTCAGAAACTACTAGTTCAAATTTAAAAAAATGTTTTGTATTGGATAGTCCATTTATCGAGGAAGGTTATACGCTATATAACATCACGCTACGACCAATAGGAGCCGAGCAATAAGTAAAAAAAGGCGGGTGACATACTCTATTAATAAAGCTAAAGAGTATTTTTGTTTGTTTGAACGCGGTAATCTCTGAAAGCGCCAGTCTAATTTGAAAAGATCTTTTTGCATTTGATAATCCAATTTTTGAGGAATATTATAGGGTATCTAACATCACACTAGGCAGGCAGGCAGAACACGTCTTAAAGTATGAATTTCGGCTTTTTTGTATTTTCATTTTTAATATTTGGGACATTTTTACACAACACTATCTTGTCCCAATTTAAGCAGAGCTTGTACTATGGGTACCATATAATGGATAACTTATATTATACTTTATTTTTTCTAAATACATATTTATAATACGCTAGAACCCTTTGGAGTTGAGCTCTTGCTTGTGACTAAGTAATGATAGCGCTGACTAATCAATCTGCAAAGTTAAGCCACCCTTAATGATGTGAATCTATGGATGGGTGACAATTCTTAGCTCAACAAGACCTCGTAAGTTCCTCGGAGAGCACGTAAAGCTGTGGGTCCTAGTCACCATACGAACACCTATTACATTAAAATAAATATGTTTCTTTCTTTCTTTCTTTCACTAGTAGTAGTCGTAGGATCGGCAAACTCCACGATTAGAGCAGAACCATGTATGTACCATCTACCAGCATGCACCATCAAAAAGGCCTTACCAGGACTACGCCGATATAAAACACAAAGAGGAGTGGTGCAATAGCCTAGGGCTAGAATACTAACGAAAATTTTTTCGGCAGCAACACCACACGCATATCCAAATTCATACTCAATAACAGAAGAGACAAAGCCCGAGGTGTCATCGGAACCCTTACAGGGTATTTTGCAACGAATGACATGCTCTATAAAATGAAGCTGGCTTTGAATAATGATTGTGGAGCTTGTGGTGAATTCAGGGAAACAATGCAGAATATCTTGTGTGATTGCAGCGTGCGACGAAACGGATGAGTCATCTCAGCAACGGATACCTGAAGCCAAAAGACTACAGGTTCCTTCCTCTTAGTGGGCTAGCCGCCTTCATGAACCACGTCTTTGAAGAGTAAGGAATATACCAGGCTGGGGACAACACTATAGATCACATTTGGTCGAAGTGTTGCTGGCCATGCCAGCCCCCACAGTTAAAATAAGATTAGTAGTAGTCAAACGTCAAAAAGCCTGATATCCACATAATCCAACTCGAAGGCTAGAAGGAAGTTTTGTTTTTTAAACCATCCTTTATATTTCCTTTGTGATCTTCTAACGTTTTACTTCAGTTTATTTACTTAGTTTTTGATTTAGAATTTAAGATTTTTCTTGTAAGCCCGTGAAAGCTTGACATAAATAAATCTCAGTCTTTTTAGCCAGCTTTAAAAACCCAAATCCGGCTTAAGATTTGCACCTACTTCCAAAAAGATAGAAACACTGACCGTATTTTTTCTTATTTAAAATCAAATCTTACAATTGATTTTGAATTGAAAATGGAATCAAACCTTTTAATTGAGGTACGATTTATTGATTATAGTGGGCGCGTCGACGTTGGGTATTTTTTTCGACTTGGTAACCCAATTTAAACGTTTAGGATTTATTGTATTTTTTAAACTATAATCCTAATTATGATTTATTTATTGGTATACCACCAGCATTACTAAGTTGTTATTAAAATCTGTAATTATAAACGTATGTATGGATACCCATTACAACCCAATGCCAACACAACGTCGCCTCGCGGAGCACTGGCCACCTTGCTCCCCGTTAGGAACACAATACAGCTCAAAGTTGATTTCACTTCGATTTTCGGCAAGGCGGAAGTACTTCCCCAGTCAGGCAGCTTCAATTACACCCGCTATGCCCTACCTGTCTTAAATATCATGATTTTTCATTACTCGCATTGGTTCTAAAGATAGTAATAGCTCAATAGGTATCCATATTCTAAACAACTACAAATATCTACTTTTTAGCATTGATGTTGAAATGAGACAAAATCATTTTATACATGTAAATAGCATTTGATTAGTCAATGACGTTTGGCAAAGATGGCGGCGTTAAATGCATTACGGCATGCATTTATTACATGCAATTAATATAAAAAATGACTAATAATTATCGTAAATGTCCGATGCTTTTAGCGTACAGGCAATGACAATGTCCTATGAAATTGTAATCTTTATCAAACTCGGTTTGAAAAATCAAAGGAACGTGACTATGTCTATCACTGATAAGAAATCACAAATTACACATTATTAAACATTAGTGCTCATTTCAATTTCTCATCACTAAAATGTTACGGTTATTGAAAAAACGTATTCAAAATGAATTTGAAATTGGAATGGTAATGGTATTGTGTAACTATGTCCAGTTAATGACGTAGTGACCTAGGGCTGTGACATTACTATCGATTAAACTTAGGCAACCATTTGAAACGAACTGCCTTGACCGAAGATGGCGTATTTAAGAAGGTATTTGATTGGCGTTTGTGGAATGTAATTACCTCGTTAGCCTAATGCTTACAGTAATAAGGCCCAATAGACGCAAGCACTCGTCATCATCTAACATTATCCATCCAAAGGTTATGTGTAAGAGATTGCTTTTAGTAATAAGACCGCCCATTGTACCATTCTATGATTTATAAACATGAGGTTATGGTGTGCAATAAAGAATATTCTTCAACTACTTCTTCCTTAATTTAAAATGAAAATAAATATGATGAGAAATGATAGATAAATTAGTTCTTTTTAAAATGAGGAAGGTTTTATAAATTACGCCTCTTAGTTTTTGTGTTTGTTTGCTCTTGTTATACACAACTTTACTAATTAATTACACCGTTGCAATATAAACGTAATTGTTAATATTTTAACATATTATATAAGAATATTAACATATCAAATTGTTAAGGAAATGCTGTTTTGAAACTGTTGTTTATATATTAATCATTAACATTCCTCGTTTGGAGATGATCTCCAGTCATAAACGCTATGTGCTGTGTTGTGCTTCTGTCAATGAGCAATGTTGCTACTGCTCTGCGAGGAAACGTTGTTGGCCACTGCCAACACAACGTTTCCGGGACTTTGACCCTTATACTGCCAACCCAACTATTCCTCTTTCGTATTACAGGGTCGGTAACGCTCAAGCGGTTACGGTTACCAGTTTCCATCAGGTCATCAGTCATAGATGAATTGATCAGCTTAGTTTTTACTTAGCCACGAGCCCATTAATAAAAAAGAAACATTAATCATTTTGACGTCGAATAAAAAATTACTGAAAAGGTCACAAAAGTCGTAAACTGTATTTTAGTCTTTCCTAACCACTTACAACTTCCTAACCTACATAGAATATTAATGCAATTAAAATGATCTTACCACCTGCTTGGAATCCCGTTATAGATTTTATTAAACCAAAATCCAGGCCTACAACTGCAAGACCAAAGGATACTGTGAGCTCGTTCTGCGTAAATCGGATTGCCAATAATTAACAACTAAAACATGATCATTGAATATTGTTACTTTAAAAGAGACCATGATTCTCTGAGTTTGTTTCGGCGTTTCTTCTCAGAGGTCGTCAGCTAGGAAATGCCGGCTCCATCTAGTTTTAATTAATAATTAGTAATAAATGTCATTGATCATGTAACAATTAAAAATGTAGGGTAGCTGTCAGTAATTATATCATCAAGACGCCCACCACCTCAGTCTACCCGTGGCCATGGACGCTGTAAAGGGTCCGAAACGTCGGGATTAATAATATCAATATACGCGATAAAATCCGTAAAAAGTAGTTTTATTTCAATGATGTTTTGGTTTTAATAAATAAATAAATCAATATTCTTGGACAATTTTACACAGCACCATCTAGTCCCAAACTAAGCAGAGCTTGTACTATGGATACTAGACAATGGATATAATACTTATATACTTTTTTTTTTTCTAAATACATACTTATAATACATAGGAAACACCCAGACAAACACAAACACTTATGTTCATCACATAAATATTTGTGGTGGGAATCGAACCCACGACCTCGTGATCAGCAGTCCGACACGCGAACCACTAGACCACAGACGTCGTCAAAGTCGTCGTTTTAAAATCGATTCCCTTAAAATTTAAAAGAGACCATGATTCTCTGAGTTTGTTTCGGCGCTACTTCGAGGTCGTCAGCTAGAAAATGTCGGCGCATTCCATTACTAATTCAATATTGACTAGAAAATATGTTTTTTCCATATATTATTATGTCACGGTCAATATTATATAATATGGTGCTTGACCTGGGAGACGAAATTGGGACCTCAAGTTCAGCAGCCATCCTTGTGACCCCTACACAATTCAGCAAAAAAAATGTTATATTATATGTTAAAGGAATAAGGTGTGCAGCTAAAGCTAAAACATTTTCACTAAATTTTAGCAAAAAAATACAATAAATATAGTTTAAATAGGTACGGTGAATTCGTTCGACATCGAACTAACTGTAAAGTAAGTCAGGTCGGTTGAGAAGCAAAATCTTACTTTTCATTAGGTGTTACTGACGTCACCATAAATACGTAAATTCAGAATGTGAAGGCAAATTTCGACCTGGCGGGTGGGACTCGCGATGGCTTAGTGGTCATAACCAGAAGAAGCAGGTTCGAATCTTGCTCACGGTCGAATTTTTCCTTCGCTAAAATAACTACTATTCTACTTTGAAATAAAACTACTTTTTACGGATTTTATCGCGTATACCCTTTACAGCGTCCATGGTCACGGGTAGACTTTACAGCGACGCTGTAAAGGGTCCGAAACGTCGGGATTAATAATATCAATATACGCGATAAAATCCGTAAAATAGTAGTTTTATTTCAATGTATAATATTCGCGTAAATGTCAGAAATCAATATACTATTCTACTGTTTATTAGAGTAGGATTTTATGAACAACATGGTTCACAATGTTACATAAAATTTTACAAGAAAAAAGTTTAAATAAAAACTTTTCTTACTCGTTGTTAAGTTTTCATGAAACGAATTTTGTTATTCGGCACTTTCACCTTTCTTGTTGCGAAATTTTTTCCAGTTAAATAATATAACCAACGTGTAACTACCTACCTTGATTTTATATTATTTTTATTCAAAAGGTCAGAGGTAAAATATATAATATGAGATATTAGCGCGAAGTACCACTAGTAATTTACTTAACTATATGGCTGAAGTAGTTCCTGTAGTAGATGGTGGGGGTCAGGTCGACGCTGCTTATTTTCATTTCAAAAAGGCGTTTGATTTAGTCAATAATGATGTCCTGCTCAAAAAATTAGCAGAAGTCGGTTTTACCCCCCAATTACTATATTTATTTGCCAGTTACATGACAGATAGGCAGCAGTATGTCGAGTACAAGGGACTTAAGTCTAAGCCATATTTTACGAGATCTGGGGTAAGTCAGGGCAGCAATCTTGGGCCCCTGGAGTTCATAATAATGATTAACGATCTACCCAGGGTTGTCCAGGATGCTAAATGCTTATTGTTCGCCGATGATTTAAAACTGTCCCTTGCTGTAAATAACGTGTGTGACAGTGAGAAGTTGCAGGCGGACATAAACAGAGTAGTTATCTGGAGTAAAGAGAACCTCTTGCAGTTTAACGACTCGAAGTGCGTCACAATTACTTTCAGTCGATCGCGCACACCCCTCCTGTACAACTATAGACTCGATGGTACGCCGATAGTTAGGGTCAAAGAAGTGAGGGATTTAGGTGTTACTCTCAACACAGAGCTGATGTTTCGTGATCACGTTGTGAAATGTTGTAAAAAGGCATACAGAAACCTGGGTTTCACTCTCAGAACGGTACACGACTTCACAAATATTAAAGCGATCATAGCCCTATATAATGCTTTGGTTCGAAGTCAACTAGAATGTAATGCAGTTATCTGGGCTCCACATGAGACTAAATATAGTCTCATGTTGGAGCGTGTGCAGATCAAATTTGTCAGATACTTGTATATGAGGTATTACGGTGTGTATCCATTTTACCCTTTAATGTATCCCACGTTATTTATTTTGGGTATGGTCGGATATACCGAACTGAGGGTCAGGAGGGAACTCACACTCGTTTCGTATATATTCAAAATACTTAGGGGTAAGATGCATAACGCAGACATACTGGGTCAGGTGAACTTTTGTGTCCCGGATAGGTACGTGTGGCGTCGCCGCCAGCCACCGTTGCTGGTGGTGCCGCACGGCCGCACTAACCTACTGGGGGAGGCGCCGCTTACGCGCGCGCTGCGCACTCTCGTTCTCATAGCCGATGAAACGGACTTATTCACGTGTACACTGAGTGAATTCACAAAGGTAGCACTATATGTTATATGTTATAAAAAATAGGGTATGGTATATATATATATATATTTTAGGTACACCATCGCATTAGGTTTAAACCTGTAATGATGTGTGAAATTCTTGGAAATAAATAAATAAATAAATAAATAAATAAATAAATATTTTTTTCATAAAAACTATTTTGTTCTTTCTAGAAACTCCTCCTCCTCGACGTTTTGTAAGTAACACCTTTTTGTAGTAATCGTGATTCTGTGGAAGCCACCTTACTCCCCCTAACCTCCCCCTTAAATCCTCTTTCGCAAGAAAGCGTACGATTTTTTGCTTAACTAGTGTTTTCTTTTGCGACCGCGTAGAGGTGCTAACATTCAAAGTGATCAATTTAAATTGAAAATTTGTTAAAAACTAAAACAAAAAGAAATCTTCAAGATGTGTTTGGCAGCTTCTTATCTGATGGTAAGTTGACTTTGCCACCGAGCATATAACAGGCAAACTCAAATAATGCCTATTCACTCATGCCTTGAAGGTCCCTAAATTATACGAATCGGAAAACACAGCAGCCGGCAGAGAATTTCACCCCCTGGTCGTTCGCATGCTAAAAGATGATGCGAAACGCTTCGTGCGTAGAAGTGGAATGTCAACGACAAAATGTTAGTAATAAAATCCTGCGATGTTATCAGTGTTTTGTAAATAACCCTGTATAAAACAGTGGATAGATTACATAAGTATTCACCAAGCGACGTGGTTTAAGCAAGCTAAAGAAATATAAGTACTAAATATACTAGCGAGATAGCTCAGTTCTGTATAAAAAGGAATACTTCACAGGACTCGGGATTTTTATATGACAGTTTGCCTGCGAAGGGAGAAAGATTGCCTTTCTTACACAATAAAATTGGCCTAACACAATAATATATAGAAAAAGTAACTTTATAAGTGAATCACATATTCTCAAGCATATATTCCGTGATTTCAGGGAGGTATTATTTACTCTATGTTCTTTCTTGAAGTTCAGGTAAATGCAATGCATGTAATGAAGATGCAAAGGTTGCAGACCTAATTCCTTTTACTTATAATTCATATGCGTATTAATAACTAATTATCACTCGCTTAAACGGTGAAGGAAAACATCGTGAGGAAACCTGCAAACCTTAGAGATTTTTCTCGACGGTTTGTGAAGTCTGCCAACCCGCACTAGGCCAGCGTGGTGGACTATAGCCTAATCCCTCTCAATATGAGAGGAGACCCGTGCCCAGTAGTGGGACAGTATATGGGTTGATGATGATAATTTTTTTTTGTCTCAATTTTCTTTAGATAAAGACGTTGCGCCACTCTAGAATTTTCTCCTTTATCGTGGGTGCGTACAAAATTTCACATACACAAACACCCAGAAGAACAATTACCTGTAGGTCATACAAATATTTCTTCCGTGCGAACCCACAACCATTGCGCAAACGTGTTGTCATTTCGTCAGTTCGACGATATGTTTAGGTTCTCTGTAATAGTGGGCGAGCCTATTGCGATTAACCTTTTAACCGCCACGGACGTGTATAGACGTCAAATGAACTTGCTCACGACGCCAACGACGGCATGGCACAACAAAAATACAATTTTTTTAGTTCAAAATACATACCTATACAAAAATTTGTTGTTTTTTTTACTTATTATTAAATACTAAAATTTGTCACTTGGCGTAGAGAACACGGATTTTCGTTATAGACGTGGCGGTCAAAAGGTTAACTGGGTACACATTTAGTACTTCCAGCTACTACTGAGAATTTCATAGGAAAACCCAATAACACTGCATTACCTGGGCCTCGAAACCCAGGACCTCAAGCGTAACAGTCGCGTTTGCTACCACATAGCTAATGAGCCAGTTATGTATGTGTATCACGAAACAATAATGTATACGTTTCGGAAAGGTCGCACCGAATGTATTGTAATTACCTTAATTGATGTAATTATTAGGTCAGATATGTAGACTGTAGGCAGTACTACTTTAGCCGTGGAGGTCAGACTATTTTCACGAATTCGATTGTAAATAATAAAGAACATCTACTTGTTAATGACCTGCCTTGTAGGTACACTGCTGACGCATTCGATTTTTAAATACAGGCGCATTACTGTATTAGCGCGGCGCAGCAGTCGTCTCCCCGCACCCAGTCAGTTAGGTCGTTCGTTTATAAGTAATAATTATGTAATTAGTATATGTATACCTGGTACAGACGCCAGCAGGCCAAGCTATCCAAAACTGTCAAACTTTCCCAATCGAATATGAACCTTATATTGTTGCCTTAAAGTTGAAAATATATCGAAGAAATTTGACAGATTGTGGTAGCTTGATATGCTGATCTCTGTACCAGTAATGAATATTTATATAGAAATGTGACCGAACATTCATTTAACATCTCCCGCAAATATAAATTGGTGACCCCGACGCGAGTCGAGTGACGTTTAGTCCAGTGGTTGTAAGCGCGACTGCTAAATAAGAGATCTTGTTTTCGATTCCCAGATTGAGCAGTTTTTGGGTTTTCCTGTGAAGTATTCAGTAGCAATACCTAATTGCCTTGTTAGTCTAATTTCGTTAGCACGACTGTTAAGCTAGAGGTTCTGAGTTCAATTTCCAGGTCGAGCAAAGGATTTTTATATGAAATTCTCAGTAACAGCCCGGAGTTTGAATTTACCAATAGGCCTCCTACTATGTGGGAAATAAAAAACGTATAAAAGTATTCTATTCATTGTCTAGAAGGGACCTATTGTACAAGCTCTGCTTGGTTTGGGACTAGATGGCGCTGTGTAAAATTGTTCAAGAAATAATATTTATTTTATTTATTAATTATTATTAATAATCATAGTGTAATAATAAATGTACACCTGCAGTTCACAATGTAGGGAATATTTAGGTCCCATGTAATAGCAGGAAAGTCTACTGCCATTAGCAGAAACCCAATAATACTTTGCTCGACCTGGGAATCAAATCCAGGACCTCTAGCGTAGCAGTCGCGCTTAAGACCACTAGTCCAATGAGGCTGCATATAAAAATCTTTTAAATACTTACTTCAGGGTCCTATATTGCTTACATCAAAACCACATTATCGGCAAATTGGAATACATGACACTGATATGTTCCAACTTTAACATGCAAGCGTTCTAATTGCGTTACTTTCAAAGTTTAAATGCTTTGCATAATTTTCTGTCTTGCATGTTCGAGCTAAAGGTGGTTAAAATTACATATTAATTGGGGAGTTAGGGGTAATTTATTAACAAATATCGGAATAATTAGGGTATATATTTACCTAAACAAGGAAGTATAGTTACTTCCTGCTCTATAAAGAGGGGAAAATACCTTCTCTTTTAAGAGGAGTAGTGGGAGAAATTCCACTCAAATTGGAGCTGCCCGACAGGGGAAGTGCAGGACCTCCAACCCTCAAAAAATATCAGTGAAATAATACCTACTATTTTGAGCTGTGTAGTGTTCCTTACGGTGAGCAAAGTTGTCAGTGCTCCGCGAGGAATCTTCGTGTCGGCAGTGGGGGGACTTTATTTACCCTTATATTGCCAACCCAACTATTCCTCTTTCGTTTTATAGGGCAACGCGCAAGTGATACCCCTGATGTTGCAAGCGTCTATAGGCTACAGTAACAGCTTACCATCAGGTGGGCTTGTTTGCCAACTTTTGTTCTTGTAATCGTTCTAACTGATTGTGAAACCTACACGTGTTTTTGACAAATAAATATATCAGGCTTTTTGGGCTTCTGACTACCACTAATAATTATCATTGGTGTTCGTATGACAACCGGGACCGAGGGCTTTATGTGCTCTTTGAGGAATCCCAATGTAATAAGAGCGGTCACCCATCCACAGACTGACTGCTGCAAGCACAGCTTAACCTTAAAGATCAGTTATTACTTAGCCATCACTCCCTAAAAATACAGTCAAAATGAGAACCTCCTATTTTGAAGTTGGTTAAAAAACTTGTGTTACCAAGCCAAATAACACCGCGTAATTAACAACAATTTACAAAACACTGCTAATTGCCGTTCCTTCACCCGAATCACTAAGGAATTAATTTACCCGGAAAAACTGTTCATTGAACATAATTAATTAAAATTAATGACCATTACGTCACGAATTCTCTGTTGAGAATTTATATATTTTGATCTTTGATGCAATAGAATTTAAACTTGTAATTATTATGTACAGACGCCAGCAGGTCAACCTATCCAAAACCGACAAATTTTCCCAATTTAATATGAATCTTATTGTTCTGTACTAAAGTTGAAAATCTATGAAAGATATTTGACAGATTGGGGTAGATTGATATGCTGGCCTCCTTTCACCCTGAAAAATTACGTCACAATATATCATCACGCCTGTATTCCCCTAAAGCTTAGGCAGAGGTTCTAATGTACACCCAAAATTCAACTGTTAGTTTAAGTCTCATTTCATTTGGGGCGACCCTATTGCCATTAACCGGGTATATATGCAAACTCCAAGGTGCTACTGAGAATTTTATAGAATATCCCTAATAATACTTGGCTTGATCTGGGAATCGAAATATCACCACTAGGGTAATGGATCAGTCAATAATTAATCAAAGAAAAATCGTCATTAGCCAATTAACTCGACTTGTTGTAACCCTTTTTTTTTCACCTAGAGCGATGCCAGTTAGGGGTAGAAGTACAGGGGGCTTAGTCAAGTGGTAATCTGACAATCGAATCGACGAACGAATAGAAACAAAATGTATGGGAATGACATCTATGATCACCCGATTTGTCGAAAGCTTATGTCATTTCCATATTTTTCGTTTCTATTCGTTCGTCGATTCAATTGTCAGATTGCCACTTGTCTACAGGCGCAGAAAATTCCGTGGTGAATTTCACGGATCCCATGGCCATGACTTGACATGGTATGCCATGATATGACACGAAGGCAAGTCGTGGTCGGTACGAATCCAACATACCCTGCCGCTTCCCCATGTGGCGGAAAATCTCCCCGCCTGCACCATCTAAGGCCGGCGGGCCTTTGGGCTCGCGGGCGTTCAGACAGGGAACTCGGTTTGCCCATCATCATGTGACCCCAGAGAAGACGGTAGCACAGTAGTCACGTGCTGCCATGCACAGAGACAGATTCAGGGGAGATCCATTTACAGTCCCAAGGATGTGCCTTAATAGGCGTTGCACAGGGTGTTCTGCGGTGCTCTATTAAGAGGACACAGTGCCCCCCTCCGTATGCTAATGTTGGCCATCAGGGTGGTTTTAGTGGGTAAGAACCACACTCCCCGGTCTAACCACCGTAGACCGATAGCCTTTTGAAGGTTCCCCGTAAACAAAAAAAAATAATCCGTACCTACTATAAAACAGGGGTAGAATATAGGCCAATCGACGGTAATAACTCAACAGAGTATAGTAGACCATTATCACATATCACTATTTTGGCACTAACGCCGACGCGTCTCAAGAAGCTAGTTGCTTATCAACACAAATCAAGTGTTGCAAGTAATTATAAAGTGCCAATGTTGGCATATTCACCTAAAGCTTTGTGCCAAAATCTTTGGCAGAAAAAGAGAAATATCCCAGTTACTAGCTTGGATTTCTACAGCAGTGCATATGCTGTGCCAAATGCTTTAAACCATGGCAGAAACCATGCCAAGTTCAATGCATTTCGCTTAATTGAACAACATAAAATTTCTGCCCATATTTCATGTAAGAATTTCAGTAATGTACTCTGATTGGAATCCTCCAGTTTCGGCATTCTCAATTTTATGTTAAGTTAAGTAAGGTTGACTTTTAAAGGTTTTGTGTTACTCAGAAAGTTTGCGTGAAAACGCGTAACTAAGTTCTTATTGATTTTTAATTACATTTTCATGAAGCGGGCATTTATTGAGCTAAGGAAATATAAATCAGGTTCTCTTCGTAATGTACCCTAGTAAGTACAGACTCGGCTCCGTATCCATCCGTAGGGCATAGTGGAATTCCTTCCACTATGCCCTACGGATATATACCTACCCATAGTACAGGCTCTGCTTAGTTTGGGACTAGATTATCGACTTCCAGTCCAGCCAGATGCGGATAGCCGCATCTTTTTAAGTTTCATATACTAATGTATGCAGGTAATCATCAACCCAAATACATACTGCTGGGCACAGGTCTTCTCTCACAGAATGAGAGGGCTTAGGCTATAGTCTACCACGCTGGCCTAATGCGGGTTGGTAGAAAACCTCTAAGGCATACAGGTTTCCTCACGTTGTTTTCCTTCACAGTTTAAGCGGGTGATATTACTTAGTTAATTTTATTATTAAGTGATACGCACATGATTTCGAAAATTCAGAGGTGCTTGCCCTAGGCTTGAACTAGGCTATCACATATATGCAGGTAAACATTATTATTCATTTAAGTTTGAACTAAAAATCATAGCTAAAGCAAAGCATTATCAATAAATATACAAAGGTATATCAATACTTAAATCATTATTTGTTAGACATAACTGTATACAAATAACTGTTTTTATAACTATAGCTTTGTGGACGCCCGTATCGTTACAAATAAACTTAATTGAGGCAATCATGGTTTAAACATTTGACGTAACACTATTTTGATAAGTCTTTGTTTGATTGTAAATTGACTTAAACCGATTTTATTTCATATTGTATTATTGTTTGAACGTTTTCCGGTGCGTGGGCTCCATTCGTGAACTTTTTTGCCCTAGCGGCCATCATTTCTAAGAGCTATGCAGTGTAACAAGATGGACGGATGACCTAGTGAAGGTCGCTGGAAGTTGTTGGAGGCAGGCGGCATATATTTTAAGAGAGGTAGAGCATAGTGGGAGTAATTCCACTCAAATTGGAGCTGCCCGACTGAGGAAGTACCTCCGCCTTGCAGAAAATCGAAGTAAAATAACACTGCTTTGAACTGTGTTGTGTTTCTTACGGTGAGCAAGGTTGCCAGTGCTCCACGAGGAAACGTTGTGTTGGCAGTGGGAGGACTTTGACCATTATACTGCTGACCCAACTATTCCTCTTTCAATTCAGGGTCGGCAACGCGCAAGTGATACTCCTGGTGTTGCAAGCGTCTATAGGCTACGGTAATCGCTTACCATCAGGTGGGCCGTATGCATGTTTGCCACGTTAGTAGAATCAAAAATATATATATATATATATATATAACCGGTCCTTGTGGAATTCTATGGGGGAGGCCTTTGTTCACCAGTGGACCTATTGCCATTGCATTTTTCGCTTACGGTTATCGTAAAGAATCCACTTTTCCTCACATGGCACAATTCGATCCAATATTCCTGTGGAATGCATTACCGGTACCAATAAGGCGTGCCCAATCACTCCCAGTTTTTAAAAGGCTGGTGAAGGAACACTACTTGTCAACATAATTTTTGTTATTATAATTTGTCGTTGTAATTAAATCTATTTTATTTTTATGTATTTCTGTTTGTACAGGTAATATGTATTTATTGGAACGAAGTTCCTTATCGCGCGTTGTGAAAGGGGGCTAGACGGAAAAAAATCTTACGAAAAAGTTGTCACGACACTTTTTTCGAAATTCAAATATTGTTGACAAGCATTCAAATATTATTGAGTGAATGACAATATTTGAATTTCGCGCGTTGTGAATTGTTGAGTGTATACAGGTTTTTTTATTTTTAATTATTAAATTTTAATGAAAGGAACTTCGTTCCATCCGGGTGTCCCTTGACACCTCACAAGTTTTTATGTATTTATATGTATATATATTGTATATATTTATATATTTTGTATGTATTTATATATGTATATATTTTAGTTTGATATTTATTTTATGTTAATATAATTTATGCACCGTCAACCCCATTTTTTGATCAGTTCTGTCAGTCCATCCTAAGGTTGCCTGGAAGAAATCGCTGATCGCGTTAAGGCCGCCTTTTGTATTTTTTTTTTCTGTGTATATTATGTTTTGTTAATTTTTATATTGGTGTACAATAAAGCGCATATTATTATTAATATTATTCCTTCATTTCTGTATTGATTCAACAAGGCAACACAAGTTACGGACGGGCACATGCCCATGGGCGACATTGTATGTGAATCTGGGTTAAATGAAGACTTCAATGTACCATAAAGCTGTTCTATTCAATACTTGATATAGAGTCGGGCGACACGTGTAGATCTTGTTCTGACTTGATTAGTTCCTTGCACGTGCAGCTGTAGCTGTAAGATACCCACCCAGAAGACAAAGCAGAGCCGTATTGCAAGGCAGCCCGCTGTCTATAATATCAATAGCTTAGTCGGTCTACCTCACGAAGATCTATGTTGAACTCTACACCACTGACATAAAGTTCAAATTTCAGTCATAGAACGTCTATAATTATTTAGGGATGTGGTGCAGTTGACTTAATCCGCAACCCAAAATATTAACTTGTAACATCATTGATAGTAACTCGTTATATGAAATTGAGTAGTTCATTTGCATTAATGTAGGTGTGGATATCGTTAACTTAGGGGCTCGTTGCTAAGTAACTACGCTGATCAACCGATGTGCAAAAGGTTAAGCTGCGCTAGCGCTAGCCGCGGTCAGTCTGTGGATGGGTGCGTACTCTTATTACATAGAGATCCCTCCGTGCCTCGAAGAGCACGTTAAGTCGTCGTTCCCGGTTGTCATAATAACGCCTATGACAGTCGTTAATAGTCAGAAGCCTAAAAACCTTACAGTCTATCCTCAGGATATCGGTGTTGCCCAGAAAATGAGTAACGAAGATCTGACATTTCGTGTAAAATACAGATTTTCAGCCGCTTCTGGTTAGACTGGAAGTCGACCCCAGCGCAGTTGGAAAAAGGCGCGGAGAATGACGGATGGCGTAAACTAAAGAATGTATAGAGCTAGATAACATTATGCCGTACTGGAGAAGGGTTGCCAGAGACAGAACACAATGGAAAATGTTAGAAGAGGCCTTTGCCAAAAGGCACACTGAACTTAGAGATATCCTCTAAATGAGGAAAACAAACATTTCAAAACAGACGTGAGTTCAGGATAGAGGGCTTATTGATTGATTGATTGATTGATTGAACATTTTGCATTAGCGAGACATGCAAATTTTGGGGTCATACATTTAGCTCTGACTCAATTAGTACATCTCTGCCTAAACCTTCCGATAATACAGTCGTAATAGTATGTTATGCTTAACCGTTTGACCGCCACGTCAATAACAAAAATCCGTGTTCTCTACGATAAATTTTAGTATCTAATAATAGGTAAAAAAAAAAATTTTTGTATACTAGGTATTTATTTTTAACTAAAAAAAGTGGTATTTTTGACGTACAGTCAGCGTCAAATAGTTAGTGACACTCAGGGTATTCAAATAAATAGACGCAACCAAAAAGTCAATAATATCGGTACAAACAAAGTTTCCATATTGTTGTCAACATTATAGTCGCTCAAAAGGTCGAGACGTTTAAAACGTCATATAGATAGGTTCAGTCAAACCGTCATAAACAGTCATCCCGCCAATGGTATCCAAGCATTCTAAGTGTTCAAAAATATGGAACACATTAGAAAAATAAACCAGCATGTTATAGAAATAAACGGTTTCCCAAAGATGAAAACCTCTTTAGGCAATTTAGTGTTATTTGCATGTCATTCTATTTATCTATCAGTAATATCAATGTCAAGTGCAAAACTAAAGCAAGCTAGAAATATGGCTACGCATTAGTGACACCACAAAACATCGAATTATATATTTGAGGGAGGAAGGTGTCTCCGTAACAGATATTTCAAATGAACTGGGAATATCCTTATGTACCTATCGTTTTAGATGTTACGTGTAGTTACCTATCGAATTATTCTCATCTCTCTAGAACCTCATTTCTTCATATTCGCACATATATGTATAAACAAGCACACAGCCCGCCTGATGGTAAGCAGTCGAAAACTAGAGAAAATTGAAAAGATGCAAGCGATTATCGAACTTATTGACATTATTTTATTGCTTATTTTTAGTTATTCATCCACTCTATTACCTTGTTTATGTTTAAAATAGCAGTTTTTGAGTAATAGTCAATAAGGTTGAAAACTTTGCACCTCTTTTTTTGCAAGCACTATCGAGTCTAGTTTTGTTGACGTTCATTGTTAATTAAAATAAAATAAAATGATCATGATATTGAATCATATATTTTAATTATGCACTCTTGCTCTATGAGATATATAGTCATACTCATTATCAATGAGGTTTAGGTAAATCTATTTTCAGTCAGCTGTATATTGCTAAGTATCGTAAACGGCTATGCACGAAATTCTTTACAAAACAAAAGACATGTCTATGACGTCATGCTTAAAATGAAAAGGACAGCAGTAGTTTCTATTCCTTTCATTTTTGTGTATAAATGTTTTCACATTAATTGATGTGAAAAAGAATATTTAAAATATATAGTAGTAAAGTTCATTTTTCTAATGTGTTCCATATTTTTGACCACTTAGAATGCTTGGATACAATTGACGGGATGACTGTAACCATATTTATGGCGGTTTGACTGAACCTATCTATGTGACATTTTAAACGTCTCGACCTTTTGAGCGACTATAATGTTGACAACAATATGGAAACTTTGTTTGTGCCGATATTATTGACTTTTTGGTTGCGTCTATTTATTTGAATACCCTGAGTGTCACTAACTATTTGACGCTGACTGTACCATACCGTCGTTAGCGTCGTGAGCAAGTTTTCATTTGAACGTGAATTTGACGTCTATACACGTCCGTGGCGGTAAAAAGGTTAATGATAACAAATAAATATATTATATTTATTATTTTATTTTTTATAATAACATTCCTGGTGGCATTGCAATTTTATTGGCAAGCTCCATAGATTCTTTGTCATGGTATTTTTAATATCTGCACAGCACTTGGAAAAATAGTAGGATAATAATAAATTCCGCGAGGAAACGTTGTGTCGGCAGTTGAGGGGACTTTAACCCTTATACTGCAATATTTTTATCATGCAATAATGTTAATGAGCGAGTAAAAATCTTTTATGAGCTATTATCACAAGCATTCGATCAATTTATTCCGAAATACACGCAAAAGAAAATTAAATTCCCCCCTTGGTTTACCAATTCACTTATTAGAAACTTATCTGAAAAAGAAAAATATAGACAGAAGTATCGTAAAAATAAAAATCCCCGGGACAGACTCTCTTATGAACTACTCCGCAGTCGCTGCCATAAAATAATAAACAACTGTTACATTGATTATAAACGTAAACTTGAAAAAGAAATAACCAAAAATCCTAAAGCGTTCTGGCGGTTCATCAAAGATAAACGCCGCGGTGAGTCTTGCCTACCCACAGAGATGTTTCTAGATGCCAGGAGAGCCAATAATGGTTCAGAAATAGCAAATCTCTTCGCTGATCAATTTATGTCCGTATTTAGTCGTGAACTCCATATACAAACATTCAACAATTTCTCAGGGAACCACAACACCATTAGTAATATTCAGTTTACAAAAATGGAAGTTCTAAGAAAACTTAAGCAACTTGATTCCTCCAAAGGCCCTGGGCCAGATTCAATACCACCTTCATTTATTAAGCGCTGCAGTCAAGTTCTTTGTTTACCACTACAAATAATTTACAATTCTTCTCTTAACGAGGGAGTTTTTCCTGAAGTCTGGAAAAAGGCTAAAATCACACCTGTCCATAAAAAAGGAGACCCCACAAACGTTAAAAACTACCGACCAATCACAATATTGTCATGTTTTCCCAAAATTTTCGAATCTCTCGTTTGCCCAATCATCACTCACCACATAGATAAAGTTATTTGCACATCTCAACATGGGTTTAGAACTGGCCGCAGTGTGGAAACCAATCTTGTACAGTATGTATCAGATGTAACACTAGCTCTGGACAATAGGTTGGAGGTTGATGCCGTGTATACGGATTTTAGTAGCGCTTTCGACAGGGTTGATCATTCAATGCTGTTGTCGAAGCTTGAATACAATGGAGTACATGGCTCACTACTTAATTGGTTTTCGTCTTACCTATCTCGCAGATCTCAACTAGTTGCAGTAAGTGGGTATGAATCTTACCAATACTATGCTGTCTCAGGAGTTCCACAAGGTTCCCACCTTGCCCCAGTTCTCTTCTCACTTTTTATTAACGACATTACAAGTCAAATTCATAATTGTAAGCACCTAATGTTTGCAGATGATCTTAAAATCTATAAAACCTTAACCTCGGATATTGATACCAGCCTGCTACAACAAGATCTGGATAGAATTGTAGACTGGTGCACCCTCAACCATATGAAATTAAACGTGGAAAAATGTCATCATATACGCTTTACAAGAAAAAAACAAACTCATGCGGTCTCATATAATATAAGGGGTGCTCCAGTTAATACAGTAAACGAAGTGCGAGATCTTGGCGTTATCATGGACAGTAAACTTAGCTTCAGTAGCCATATTGATAATATTGTTACTAAGTCTGCTCAAATGTTAGGCTTTCTTAAAAGAAGCAGCAAAGGACTAAATCTGGTTCGGACTAAAATTATACTGTATAACACACTCGTTCGCAGTAACCTGGAATTTGCAAGCGTGGTGTGGAGCCCACATTATGCAGTCCACTCACAAAGGGTTGAAAGTATTCAGAGAGCCTTCACTAAACATCTAGCATACGCCACCAGTAAAATATCCCCGAGGTGTCCATACATTCAACGCATCGAATATTTCAACATTAACTCTCTGCGAGATCGTCGGCGAATACAAGATCTAATGTTCCTTTACAAATTAGCCAATAACATCATTGACTGTGACGAGCTTGTTGCACGTATATCAATTAATGTCCCTTATAAAATACCCAGATACCCTATAAGCAAACCGTACCACGTCCAGAACTCTAAAACCAATATAGGTGTAAATTCCCCGCTCAACAGAATGTACAGAGAAATGAATTCTTTCATAAAATCTGTATGTAATGCTGATATATACCATGACCCACTTAATTCGTTTAGATCCAAAATCCTGAAGTCTCTGCAAAATAATCATGATTATTTGTAGACTCCGATTGTTTATTTAATATTAATATTGTCATATAATATGGTGAATGCTGGTTAGCCCGTAATTGGCTAGTGTGTAAGCCCGTTACCTCTATATATTTTAATTTATAATATATTGTATACACGAGCTGTGGGAAGACCTAAATAAATAAATAAATAAATAAAATAAAACACGACGATTTCTCTTTCATCGGCAACGCTGTAGAGATTCCCCTGGTTAGTGGTTTTCAAAGTTGCTATATATAAATCAATAAAATGCTTAATGCTTAATTTTTTAAGCATGCGATATTTTGTGCTATATTATAGCATGCTTAATTTATATACCTACTTGTCATGTTACGGCAAAACGGGCGGGCCGCGCCCGACGGACAGTAAATTGCTTGATAGAGAGAGAGTGTTATGCGATATAAAGCAAAATAGTTTTATAGTATTATAGTATAAAGTGCGAACCGCGATATCATTTGCTTTATGCTATATTTATTAAGCATGTTAATTTATAATTCTATATGCTATATTAACCATCACTACTCTTGGTGTTCTAAGTGTCTACAGGCAACGGTAACCGCTACCATCAGGTGGGCCGTATGTTTGTTTGCCACCTTAGTGATAATAATATTAAAAAAAAATAGACATGGATGTTATAGTATGTTAAAAGTTACCATCCATATTGGTTCTTAGATTCATCACCATGGCTATCGCCCTAACATTGTCTTCTTCTTCAATTTAAGAGCGCAGCTCTTGTCTGTGGAGCAATCGCCACTGTTCTCTATCTTCAGCTACGATCCCCACCCTTTCCTTCACTTGTTCCACAAAACTTCATCTAGGTCTTCCCCTTCCTCGTTTTCCTTCAATTTTACCTTCTAGTATAATTTGAAAGTAGTCGTCGTGTCGTATCAAGTGGCCAAACATCTTTCCTCTCCTATTCTCTATGGTTCTTAATAATTTTCTTTTCTCATCTACAATTCTTAAGACTTCCTCATTTGTTTTCATTTCCATTCAACTGATATTCTCCATCCTCCTCCAGCACCACATTTCAAATGCCTCTAGTCTTTTTCTGTCCCTTTGGGTCATAGTCCCTATAACCTAACATTGTTTTGAGCCTTAATAAAATATGGCGACTATTGTTCAGTGACGTGTTTCTAGTGGTGAACTATTAATCTAGTACACTATCCTGGACTCCTGGTACCAAGTTATTATTAAGTAACTTTATCCGTCTGGGTTTTGACAGGGTTAAGTGTTAAAA
The DNA here is from genome assembly GCA_964056405.1 of Acronicta alni. Taxonomy (NCBI): domain Eukaryota; kingdom Metazoa; phylum Arthropoda; class Insecta; order Lepidoptera; family Noctuidae; genus Acronicta; species Acronicta alni. The sequence goes on along the minus strand of OZ043927.1, from coordinate 3,486,941 downwards.
ACTCATCCTCCTACGAGTCTTTTCCCATCTAAGTATGTTGGGATCGACTTTCAGTCTAAGCCGATGGCGACTAAATATCAGTAACTATTGATATAAATAATTATACGAAGTGTCATTTTTTTTTATTCTACTAAGGTGGCAAACAAGCATACGGCCCACCTGATGGTAAGCGGTTACCGTAGCCTATAGACGCTTGCAACACCAGGAGTATCGCTTGCGCGTTGCCGACCCTGTATTGAAAGAGGAATAGTTGGGTTGCCAGTATAAGGGTCAAAGTCCCCCCACTGCCAACACAACGTTTCCTCGTGGAGCACTGGCAACCTTGCTCACCGTAAGAAACACAACACAGCTTAAAGCAGTGTTATTTTACTTCGATTTTTTGCAAGGCGGAGGTACTTCCCCAGTCGGGCAGCTCCAATTTGAGTGGAATCACTTTCACTATGCCCTACCTCTCTTAAAACCATGTGACTGCCATCAGACCTCCACAACCCAATTTAGAACAGCTAGCTAGTAGTTAACGTATCTTAGCCTTGCAGGTCGATAGATCAGCGTAATTATAAGCTTTTAGAAATAATAAACAGAATCCAAATCGACCTGTAAACTTCGGAGATGTGTCAAAAAATGGAAAGCAAATCTACAAACTAACTAAAAAATTAAAAATTGAATAACATTAAAAATATTATAGATAGAACCCCCTTTTAAGATTTATCTTTGTCATTTTTTCATAAATATCCAGAAAAATACGGGCGGTCACATGCCCATGGGCGACATTGTTTAGATATTATTATATTGCTGGTATTGAAATCCCTACTTCCCTACTATTAATATTATAAATGCGAAAGTAACTCTGTCTGTCTGTCTGTTACGCTTTCACGTCTAAGTCACTGAACTGATTTTAATGAAATTTGGTACAGAGATAGAGTTGACCTTGAGATATTTGATTGTTTTTATCTCGGACTTTTGAAGAGTTCTCTTGGAAACGCAATATAACCGAACTCGACGCGGGCGAAGCCGCGGGCGGAAAACTAGTATTACATAAATTGTGCTTGCAAACAATAATTACCTTTTTATAGCACGGAAAATCCTCATGTATCGTTCGTTACCTGGAAAGACGGCAGGGTACTCGTATATCGTGATGGCTAAAAGCAGCACTTGCCTTCACTTTCCCTATAAGTAGTCATGGCCATGTGATCCATAAATTCGCCACGACCATGACAGGTAAATCATAATTCATTCCCACTGCTGGGCAAGGGTCTCCTCTCACAGAATGAGAGGGCTTGGGCTAATGCGCCACCATGCCCACCACGCTGGCCTAATGCGGGTTGGCAGACTTCACACGCCGTCGAGAAAATCTCTAAGGCATGCAGGTTTCCTGACGTTGTTTTCCTAATCATAAATCATAATTACTACATTTTAAAAAGAGAATACAATAATTTTATTTAGTATATTAAAATTGAGCACTTTATTATAAATGGAATACAGTTAACAGAATTACAATGTCAACATTGAAACAGTTTTTAAATAATTGGAAAAATATAACAAGTACGTTAAAAAATAGCAATGTCAAAATTAACAATTTTTAACATACGATGGATGGTTGAAAATGAAATACAATATTATTTGAAGCATAGACTTCATTCTTGCATTCAATATAGGCAATCGGCCGAAAATCAGTCGAGCATGAATTTATTGAAATTGTATGTATTAAACATCCCTTGATTTGCGAGGGAAAATTACAAAACACCCTAAAGTTTGATACAATCCATGTATATCATTATTTGAGGTTACTTCGTAATATATGGATAACAAACTATTCAGATTACATAATCAGATTCTCTCAATAATAATGTTAATCCGATGATTTGATTATAAATCAACAACGACAACAACATAATTACATACCACCACGCTTGTATATCCATACGGGATAGGCAGATAATATGTATTACTTACACTAAATTAATTAAAAAATAACGTTTATTACCAACCAAATACAACTGCGTCCTACCTGTGATGACCTTTCGAAATCATGTGCGTATTAATACTTAATTATCACTCGCTTAAACGGTGAAGGAAAAACATCGTGAGGAAACCTGCATGCCTTAGAAATTTTCTTGACGGCGTGTCAAGTCTGCTGCCAACCCGCACTAGGCCAGCGTGGTGGACTATAGCCTAATCCCTCTCATTCTGTGAAAGGAGACCCGTGCCCAGCAGTGAGACAGTGTATATGTTGATGATGATGAGCTGTGTTGTGTTCCTTACAGTGAGCAAGGTAGCCAGTGCTCCGCGAGGAAACGTTGTGTTTGCAGTGGAAGGGACTTTCACCCCTATACTGCTAACCCAACTATGCCTCTTTTGTTTTGCAGGGTCGGTAACGAGCAAGTGATACCCCACTTACCATCAGGTGGTCCGTATGCTTGTCTGCCACCTTATTGGTATAAAAAAAAAAAATATCGTTGGATATGGTTCAATTAACTACGGTAATAAAGTAACACACACACGAGCATATATTATTGTTGGGTAATATGGCTGGCAATTATTATCAACTTTGGTCTCTTGAGAGTCTACACTACGCTTTAGCGCCTTTATCTCTGTATAAAAAATCTACGGGGTTACAGAGGTAATATTTGAAATGTCAAGTCTCTACGTAACATAAATCATACTGTGGAAATACTAGGATCTCGACGGGGTCACCAGTGTGGAGGAATGCCAAGAGAGTTTTTGGCCTGGCGGGAAACAGCCCGACAGTTGTCTCGAGCGTCTGTATATATTAAACTTGCGTTGCGAATGTTAATTGCGAGATACAGGATTTGTTCGTCATAGTTTCAATGTAGCACGATAGATGTTGCTATAATACTATTACGCCTTCCTAGAGTTAGGCAGTGATGTATCTAAACATACCGATAAGCGGTGATAGCCTGGTGCCATCAGCTATTGGATCCAAGGCTCGCACCTCTGACTTTTCGAATTCATGTGCGTATTAATAATTAATTATCACTCGCTTAAAAGGATGTAGGAAAACATCATGAGGAAACCTGCATACCTTAGATATTTTCTCGATGGTATGTGAAGTCTACTAACCCGCATTAGGCCAGCGTGATGGACTATAGCCTAATCCCTCTCATACTGATAAGAGACCCGTGCCCAGCAGTGGGACAGTATATGGGTTGATGATTGAAACATACTGGCAAACTGGGATTCATGAAATTCGCCACTACTAGGTGTCGAGTACCGCGAGTCGAGCGGGGAGGGGACGCGCGCGGCGCGGCGGCCGATATGTCGCGACTCGCGAGCTTATATATTGTATATTATACCTATAACCTAATTATACATATGGTGCTACAATTATTGTTGTGTATATTTTTCTATTAATGTGTGGATTGTGTTTGTTTTAAATAAATGTTATTTTCTTTCTTTCTTTCTTTCTTTCTTTAGGTAGGTATACCTAGCTACAAGTCAGGCCACCATCTATCGAACTGGCATAAGTCATAAATCGCACTGACGTGTAACGATGACGTACGTTCATAGCACACACACAACATGAATACGGATGGTAACCGGTGATTGATCACTTTTATAGGAAATGTCGGTTTGGTGGGTAGATGTGTGGAGAGGCGAGGTGTATTGCCCCTCCGACGAAAAGGGAGGATCCTCCAACCAGGCGGGTGTTTTGCCTGGCGGGCCAAGGCCCGACGGTTGATGTCGGGCGGTTGTATATATGCAACTTTCGTTGCGAATGTTGCTTGCGCGATTCAGGCCTTCGTAGTTCTATGTAGCGCGGTAGATATCGCTACAGATGTCATTTTATAATACGATGCTAAAGAATCCAGTGATATTTAGTAAACAGTGATAGATTAGTAAAGTGGTTCGCATTCACTGTACTAGTCTGTTTTTAGAGAGAGTACAATTAAGGAATGTTGCGAAGATTACAATTTTATATTGTAATCTTCGCAACATTCCTTAATTGTACTCTCATGTAAGTATCCAATCCAATTTATAATGATTACTGTATCGAACATCATTGTACAATACAAAACGATATTATTTTTAAAAGAGTAGGTAACCATGGAGTTTCTTACCGGTTCTTCTCCTTAGGAAACGACTAATTTGGAACCGTGCAACTAGACTCGACATTTCATAAGTGCCTGTATATGGTTTATATGAAAATAAAACTATTTTGATTTTGAGGACCGAATCATGCGACTGGCATTTTAAAATATACAGTGAAGTAGTAGTTTGGTGAGTGACCAGTTTTCGAAGTAATAAGATGGTCTTGCTACGGTCAGTTTAAGGATGGGTAACATTTTTAGCAAATTTTTATACCTAAATGTGAAAGTATGTTTGTTTGTTACACAAAAACGGCTGAACTGATTTGCCATGAAATTTGGTACGCGAATAGTATGTGACCTTTTATCCCGAAATACTGCTTAGAAAAACTACTTACGGGACTTGGATGAAATTTCATATGCATGTTATAGGATGTGACCGGGAATATCAAACAGAGTATTTTTAATACCAAAAAAATGTAGGAATTTCCCGGAAAACTTATAAAAGACCTACTTACAGGATCTGAATGAAATTTTGTACACAGGTAGTATGTGCTCGGGAACACCGTATAGGCTATTTTTTATACCAAAGAATGTGGGGATTTCCCGGTAATTCTGGAAAACTGGTATAGGAGAACTAGGATTTTAATGAATTGATACACATAATTTGTGACTAGAATTCAATATGTCAGATATTTAATACTACCTGTAGGAACACTGCTGACGCATTCGATTTGTATACAGGCGCATTACTGTATTAGCGCGGCGCAGCAGTCGTCTCCCCGCACCCATTCAGTTAGGTCGTTCATAGTTAGGTCTTTATAGTAAGTGTAACTGGCCAGTAAAATATTTATATAAAAATTTATTTATTTTATTTATTTATTTAATACTTTATGCACAAACATAGTACAAAGGCGGACTTAATGCCTGAGGCATTTTCTACCAGTCGACCTTAGGGTGATGCAGAGACAGAAATTGGTAGGTGCACTAGCGGTGTTGTTATATAAACAAAGAAAAAACAATATTTATTATTGTACAACTAAATATTTGCAATTTATAAATATATTACATACATCACATAATTATATATCCATATGCATACATAAATAAAAACACATACATAATATAATACAATACAATATATATATATTAACATTTATACAAGGAGAGGTTAATGTTAAGAATCTGCCAAAGACCAGAGGAGATGTTTCCGAAGTTTACTTTTAAAAGAGTAGCGACTGGTAGCCATCCTGGTATCCCGAGGTAGCGCATTCCACAGGATTATGGATTGTACGAAGAAAGAAGATTGCATGAAGTCAGTATGATGAGATGGACATCGCAAGAGACGATTAAAAGAAGACCGAAGATTTCTGTCATGATTTGAGCATATAAATTGAAATTTCGAAGTAAGGTAAGTAGGGGAGGTGGAAGAATCAAGTATAGAGAATAAAGTGGTCAATGCCCTTTGCACTCTACGCTGACGGATGGGCAACCATTTTAAAAGCCTTCTATATGCTGAAACATGATCATACTTACGGAGGTTGAAAACGAATCGAATGCAGTTATTCAGAAGACGGTCAAGTTTGTTGAGCAGATCTGCATTCAGGTCATAGTAACACAACACACACCACACACAACACATTACCACAGTCTATAATTGGAAATATGAGGGTCTGCACAAGCATTGCTTTTGTGTTGGATGGGAGTAAATTTTTCAATCTGTAGAGAGACCGCAATGCTCCAGTAACTTTTTGGCTTACATTGGTGACTTGTGATCGCCAGTCTAACGTAGCATCTATAAGCAAGCCAAGGTCTTTAACTTCAGTGCCAAAGGGAATGGTTGTTCCATTAAACACCATAGAAGGCAAAGTTGCACTATCCACCTTGCTCAAAATGCGTTGACTCCCCACAATTATTGCTTGGCACTTTGTAGGATTTACCGCAATACCGAATCTATCAGACCAATTCTTGATAGCTGCCAAGTCACGGTTCAGTTTGTCGATTGCCTCCGGTATACTTTCAATTCTTGCTTGACAATAAACTTGTAGATCGTCGGCATACAGATGATACGTACACTGAAGTTCAGGAGTAAGGAAATTAATAAAAATTGAGAACAAGAGAGGAGAAAGAATACCGCCTTGTGGAACGCCAGTTTCTAAGTCAAACCAGCTTGAAGAGATCTCACCAGCTTGAACTGACTGCTGACGTCCCTGAAGATATGAAGAGAACCAACCCAGTGCCTTATGTGAGATCATAAGATAAGAAAGAATTGAGAGAAGAATATCGTGACTGACAGTATTGAAAGCATTGGAGAAATCCACCAACACTAAAACAGTGACTTTGGTGTCTTCCATACCAGCTCTCATATCTCCAGTCACTTTAAGGAGAGCGGAAGTAGTACTGTGCCCAGGTCTAAACCCCGATTGAAGTGGGCTAATGAGGCCATTGCTATGAACAAAACGAGATAGCTGTTTGTGAACACAAGCCTCAAGTACTTTCGATAAGAAGGGAAGGATGGAAATTGGGCGGAAGTGGCTGGGAAGAGACGGGTTGGATATTTTCGGTAGAGCACGGACGTAAGCTTTACGCCACAGGGAAGGAAATGCTCCAGAAGTTAGAGAGAAATTAATAATGTGAGATATTATAGGAAGGAGTTGGTCAAGGATTGTCATAATCATGCGACGGGTAATGCAGTCACACCCCACAGCATTGGATTTAATGGAAACAATTACCTTTTTGATCTCTCCGGGGTCAACTGGGAAGAAGTGAAAAGAGTCAATATCAGGACGCGTTAGACCAGTTATGTTCATGAGAGTTTGTTCTTGGGTCAAACGATCCATAGTAGGTACAGTAGAGAAATGACGGTTGAGATCGTTTAACCCAATAGAGCTAGGTAGATCTAAATGCCGCGACTTGCCAATGCCCAGAGTTCCAAGGAATTTCCAAACATTTGCAGAAGAAGAAGAAATGAAAAATGTGAGCGATCATTCATTTAATATCTCCTTCATCCATAAACCCCACACTACCAATTTCGGAAGAAGCGGGATTTTGTCGGAGAAAATTTTGTGATCAGAACTAACATTGAGTACTTCTTATCCGATGAAATCGATCCGACAGCAATTGTGTTATTAATCTACGCGTACAAAGTCGCGGGTAAAAGCTAGTATAGTAACAATATTAGATATTTTTTCTAATGCCATTTTTTTAACAAACGGTGAATGCACTAAAAATGCTTAGTCACTTAAATTAACTGCTTCTCTCGTTATCAGCAACATTTTTTATGAGAAAAATATTTAAAACAAATTTGTCAACCCTTGAAAATCCATTGCGCTAACTTTATCATCAATTTTTAAGTAGCTCATTATCGTCATAATGCTTGTCGTTATTGGTATGAGTTAGCCCAGAAGTGCTGACTCATTTTTCCGAGATTTATGAAGCTTTTAATATAATAATATATTATTATAGGTGGTAATAATTTACGGTTGCAAACAAAAACTCATGGGCTCGATTTCCAGAGATTTTCTATAAATTTCTCATTAACAGCCGGAGTTTGGACCTGTGACCTCTAGACGATAATTGGCTCACAGTAACACGGGACCTAAAATAATAACAGCGAATTGTAGTTGCAGCTTAGTATATTGCTGCCTACCCTTTCTAAAATACAACCGTGATGGTATGTTAGGTTATAATTCAAATTTGTCACCCCTGCTAGGCTGCTGTGCGCTTTGACATAACTTTGTCGTCGTTTTTCTCGTAGCCATAGTATGGCTATAAGACGAGATAATGCAACAGCATTTTCTCGTGGTACAACATTTGCATCGAGCTCATTATCCTCATAATAACTTGTCCTTGGAGTGATCTAGCTCAGTTGTGCCGAGCTATTTTCGAGATTTATGTTATTAAAGGAACGATCATTCAAATTTCGATTTGATTTGTGTTGTAATATATTAAGTCATTAAACGCGTTTATTAATAAAAAAATGTAACCATAAATAATATTGAAAATGGTTAAACTGATCATTATATTTTCAAAACAATCAACTATTACCATACCGCGCGCGCGCGTGCAAAAGTTGAGCTACAATAATATACCGTCTATTCCATAAACCATAGACAAAGTTGCGTTTATAAAATCTCCTCGCATGAGTAATGAGTATGTCTATAACAGCAAGATAAATATCGACCATAAAGCTTACTGCAATCTCAGTACCTACTTAAACTTAACAATAAAATTAAACTATGCAAATAAATTGCATAAACTGTTCGATACGTTATATCGAATATTGAGCTTCATATGCGCTATTGTGCGAGAAGATATATTTTAAACACAGCATAAAAAATACAAAATCAACCTTCAATCGCCGTGTTCGAAAATCGAAATAATTATTTAAAATTCGAACCGTGTCGGCGTGGCGCCAACCGTAGCGATAATAATATGATCACTTCAATGCACATTAAGCAATCAGTCGAGACTATGCATCGAAACATCTTGGAAAATATTTATTTATTTTGTCGCAGATATAGGAGCATATAAATCTAAAAATATCGTTTTAATTTTGCTCCATTTATTAGAAAAAGTATGTCATTAAGTCCCATTTTTGTAAATAAGAGTTTAACAACAGTATTATATTATTGTAATGACTGTATTTTAAAGTCTAAATTTATTTGGAAATGGTTTTAGGTTTAATTTTCTTTGTATTTACTGCAAGCTTATCAGACGCGTAGATCGAAATAACGATGGCGTTGTAACTTTATTGGTCTAATAACATTATTTAAAATGAAATAAAACTAGTACCTAATAGTAATCTTCAATTATAAAATTTTGAAAATAATCCTACTCTTTCTCTCTCTCTTTCTTTCTACATAGGACATAATAAAAATCAGTTTCATTTTCTTTCTTTGATAAAGAATGATTGTATATTATACACTTACATTTTAATAATGACTGACTTACCAATTTCTCTTCTCGCTCTAATTTTGTGTGGACCATGTCGTCCCCTTTTCGCCCGGAGAGCCTCTTTGCGCCTCAGCCAATGGCCGCCAACCGCTGGTAACAAATAAAAAATATTTCTATTAATTTAAAAAAAGAACATCTGGGTCCAGTTTCGTATAATCATTGAATTGGCCGTTTTTATTTGTGCCGTTTATTTTTTAAGTATGGAATTATTTTCGACAAGGTGCTGGTTATTTTCGACAAGGCGCCTTTACAATTCGATAAGACCTAAAATCTTATTTATGAAAATTTACGGTCTGGTAACTGCAATATTATAAATTGATAAAAAAATAACATAAAAATATAGGTCTGTACCTAAGTAGTGATATAAAATATTCGGCCTGCCTCACCAATCTAGTGATAGCAGTACGTCTGGTGAGAGTCAGGTCCTGGGTTCGATTCTAGGAATCGAACCCACGTCGTCACACAAAGTGTTATTGGATTAGGAAATTCTCAATAACTGCTCGGAGTTTGTATTTGACCCGATTATTGGCTTACCTCCAATACCTAAAACTTCAGGCGGAGTTCACCAGAAAGACGGTCACATTGGGAAGTCTTTAACAAGGCACAGGCCAGCAGCTCAAGCTATCCAAAACTGTAAAATTTTCCTAATTGAATATGAAACTTATAATTTTGTATTAAAGTTGAAAATCAATCAAAGAAATTTGACACATTGTGGTAGCTTGACGTGCTGGCCTGTGTACCTAAATTTATCTTTAATGCCTAATGAGAGTAAAAAAAATATATTTGCACAATTCACCGTACCTAAAATTCTCATTGCAACTATTAAATAAAAACGGCAAAAAAATACGACACAAATTCAAAAAACAACGTGACAAAGGAAGGTAACCGTAAAACCGCGTGTTACACGCCAAACGGATGTCACAGGCGAGTTGTGAAACCAGCCGAACAATACCACAGTATATATGTATGTAGGTCGCTTTGAAACAACCAAAACCACAGATTAATAAGCTGTGTACTTGTTTTGTATTGATGTTAAAAAAAGTCCAAATATGTTCACTTTGATTTGTTTAAGAAAGCGTTTCTTGGATTTAGAAGTCTCTAGTTCGAATACTGGATTTCTTATCATGAGAAAATTTGATTCCCACAGGACACAAATATTTATATAATTAACTTATGTACTTATGTTTGTCTGGGTGTCTCTTATGTCTATGTATATGTATTTACAAAAAATAATTATATCCATTGTCTATTATCCATAATACAAGCTCTGCTTAGTTTGGTACTAGATCGTGATGTGTATAATGACCCGATTTCTTTAAAATTATTTGAAAAACGAATCTGATCGTAAACTATAAATATTATCAGAATTGCCCTCCTGTACATCGTGTCCAGCTCCTCTGTAGCGCATATGTTCATAATTTACTGCAAACTGTTCATAAAGCACCACTTAACAGTGAGCCATCTTCAAATCATCATTAGTGCGGCCTTACAGATACGATCATGTAGGCAGGTCACGCCACAAGTGAACAGCACGAACGTGACTGCATGCTTTACAGATATTTCAGGACAAACATTGGAATGAGCAAACATTACCATGGACAGCACCGTCCTTTCCCCTAAATGGAAGCCTTTACCGCAGGGTAAAGTCCTCCATTTAGCAGGAAGGTACTCACTGCAGAGTGAGACAATAATGACCGATTAAAATAAATAAGAAAAAAATATATACTACTTAAATATAGTATTCCGTCAATTTATGCACTGAACAGTCGCAAAGATCTACTGCAAAACATGATTCCCCGAAGACAGACAAAAAGCAGCTGAGGGGATCAGTTGGCACAGGGATTAGTGGCTACAGCAGGCGCGGTTTAAGTAGGGGTCATAGGGGGTTATGACCGCTAGGTCATGACCTCAAAATCATACACGTCAAATTGACAAACTGTTAAAAGTAGACAATTTACGTATCCATATTAATATTATAGATGCTTCGTGTTAAGGCGCGTCCCCTTACATAACGCAGCGCTAGCCGTTTTTTGTGCAGTTTTTTAGGAGCTATCTACTCTTTATCCAAAATAAATACCAACTAAAACGACCATCGAAGTAAAATAACACTGCTTTGAGCTGTGTTGTGTTTCTTACGGTGAGCATGGTTGCCAGTGCTCCGCGAGGAAACTTTGTGTTGGCAGTGGGGGGACTTTGAACTTTATACTGGCAACCCAACTATTCCTCTTTCAATACAGGGTCGGCAACGCGCATGTGATACTCCTGGTGTTGCAAGCGTTTATAGCCTATAGACGCTTGCTACGGTAACCGTTAGCGGTTACCGTATGCTTGTTTGCCAATTTAGTAGAATAACAAACTAATAAAAATACATTAAATTTCTACACAACCTTCTCTTCAAAATGGTAGAATTCTTTTTTTGTTTAAGTAGTCTAAAATATTTAATTAATCTCCTCACAACGAAACCACAGAAATAATAAATAATTATTGATAACATGCATCTTCTCGTAAAGTAACCAATATTTTGATTTGTTACTTATACTGATGGATAGGGAATTTAACAATGAACATTAACACAGAAATCTATTTTTCAAAATGGCAAAATTTGATTCTAAAAACATTTTATTCTGAAATCTGAGCGTATTCGCTACTGTATCTCTCGGCTAAGAGGGAACGAATGTTCAAGGTTATTTGGTCAGGGTATGGTCTTAAATGCTGATATTCAGTCACTTCTAGTTCGATTGGAAGCCGCGCCTAGCATAGTTGGGGAAGAGGCTAGAAGAATGATTATAATCATTATTATAAAAATAAAAACATTCACTTTTTTTTGTCCTAGGAACACTGAAACATTTGGTATTACTACACATAACCGATAAAAGCCACTAATCTACAAAACATTATTAGAATCGAACCTGCTATCATCTAAGTAATGACAATACACCAATCGACATTAATACAATTGGCAAACACGACGTTAACAATTCTGAATCTTGTTTTTATAGCAGTTAAGTTGAAATTCCAACGCTTCGGGTTTCTGAACTGTATTTCTTGTTGGTTGGGTCGCAGGGACCATAAAGTTTATAGGTACTTATAGGTAGTACTTAACCTATTTGTGGTTGATGGTAATGAAATATTGTTATATTATTGTGCGTGATAAGTTTCATACTTATTTGGAAAACCTACACGACCGATGACCCGGTTCTTGTCAAAGCACCCTCGATCCGGACAAAGCGATTTTTTTTTTCAGGAATTATGAGGAACTTATTATCAATTTCTTTTATTTATTTATTTAATAATTAGGTCAATAAACACTTAGTGTTTACACAATCATATTATTATAGTATTTAGTCATCACATCATTCGAAATATAGTGCAAAAAAAATATAATATTAACTAAAAATATGTTAAAATTTTTATTAAATTACAACAAACAACTAAATAAGTATCTTAGATAAAATATCTTGAATGTTTTAGGATATTTAAGCTTTCTTATTTTCTGAATAATTTTAAGTTTCCTTTTTTTTTCTGATTAATTACTTAATACTTGTTCTTTTCTACAATAATATTCAAATGAATCGAAAGACCGCTAATAACTCTGACCATTTCAATATTGGATTATTCACAAATAAACAGCTGTCACAGTTATGAAACAAATGCAGGCGATATCGGATTGCATCGTTAAGCTCATTCTGATAATGGACTCACAACCATATGAGCGATGCATTTCAATGATAGAAGCAAAAATAGAAATACGAGCGCCAAACATTCTACATGCGAAGTTTTTTTTATAACTGGTTTAAAAAAGAGTATATGTTTTAGCTATGTCACCCCTTAAATAGAAATGTAGAGACCAGCACATCAAGCTACCACAATCTGTCAAATTTCTTTGATTAAATGTTAAAGTAACTCTGTCTGTCTGTCTGTATGTCAGATACTCTGATGTCTCACTGAACCGATTTTAATGAAATTTGGTATAGAAATAGATTAGACCTTGGAGAAGGCATTAGGCATACCTTTAATATAAAAAAATCCTATATGATTCAAGTGACACGACACGTTTGCCGCAACGGCTGAACGATCGGCTTCTGCGCCACGGGTTGTGGGTTCGATCCCCACACGGAACAAATATTTGTATGATCTACAGGTAGTTGTACCGAGTCTGGGTGTTTGTGTATGTGAAAATATGTATTCGTAAACCCACCCACGATACAGAAAAAAATCCTAGTTTTTTTTTAAAGAAGAAAGAAAAAAGATCATGACACTGTGGGCTTTTTACTAGCTTCTGCCGGCGACTTCGTCCGCGTGGAAAAGTTACTTTTAATTATCGTTGTAGTTTGGCTAATTAACTCAAAACCGTTATAAATTATAGTCCTTAAGTTATTCTGATGTATAAGTAATAATACTATAAAGTTTCATCAAAATCCGTTCTGTAGTTTTAGCGTGAAAGAGTTACAAACATCCATCCATCCATCCTCACAAACTTTCACATTTATAATATTTGTAGGAATAAGATAGGAAGTAGGATAAAAAACCCAGTATTGTACTTTAGGTACGCGCCAAATAACTAGGAATTTTAATAAATACTATTGAACAGAGAGACAGATATAAAAAAAAAAACTTGAGAGGTGTCAAGGGACACCCGGATGGAACGAAGTTCCTTTCATTAAAATTTAATAATTAAAATAAAAAAACCTGTATACACTCAACAATTCACAACGCGCGAAATTCAAAAGGTCAACAATATTTGAATTTCGAAAAAAGTGTCGTGACAACTTTTCGTAAGATTTTTTTCCGTCTAGCCCCCTTTCACAACGCGCGATAAGGATCTTCGTTCCAATAAAACCTCCTTACATACAGACGATGCATTCATTCACGCAGGACCCCAACCTTTGTAATAAGCCTCCCACATTTCTCAACCATTATTAGCTGGATGCTGACACACTCGTATATTTCCATTTAGGACGATCAACCGCGTGTGGTATGCCCTAATGAAATTCACTGATCCCGGCGCAGACTAGATGTTTTGATAGAATGGACCTAATTTTAGAACCTAATATTTGTATTGATTTCTGACACTTACGCGAATATTATACATTGAAATAAATCAACTTTTTACTGATTTTATTGCATCATATTGATAATTATGTCATCAAGACGCCCATCACCTCAGTCTACTCGTGACCATGGATGCTGTAAAGGGTCGATAAAATCCGTAAAAAGCTGTTGTATTTCAACTTAATATTTGGTGCTGAATCGTAAACCTACTTAGGTTTACGATCCAACGATCGAAAGTATTTATTTAAATCCTTATTTTTTTGGCGCGTACCTAAAGTATGACACTGGGAAATCCTTACACAGATACTTTAATTATCCCTTCTAATATTAGTTTTTATTTATTTATTTATTTAAATCATCACAAAATCCACAGCTCTTAAAAATAACATAAGTATAAATAGAACAGTAATTCTTACAGCCAATTACGGATTTACAATCTACTTTCCATACTTTTGTTGCAAACAGAAAAGACAGAAAAACAAGAAACAGAAATTATTTAAGGGGGAGAAAAGCATAATAACGAATATAATAGTTTTAACTCTGTCTATCTGTTACGCTTGCATGCCTAAGTCGCTGAACGAATTTTGATGAAATTTAGTATAGAGGTAGATAATACCTTCAATAAGGACATAGGCTACACATTTCGTCTCAAACATTTCTTTTTAGATTCGAAATCTCATAAGAATGTTTATGCAGTTTAGGCGTAAAAACGTAACAAACAGACACAGCATTGATATAATAATATACAGTGTGTTTGGGAAACGGTTACCGGTACATTATTATATGCTCATTTTTATCGACAAATGCACTTTTATATATACCCCTATACCAACACCTCGCGAATCCAATATTCAATACTTTATTGTGTTAGAATATTCAATACAGGTGTTAGGCTTAAAAGTAGTATCAATTATGGACCCTGTCGGGCACAGCACAGTTAAGTTAGATAGGAGAGAGGAAGAGCGCTGATTTGTTTAGCTAGATAATAAAATATAACACAGTTTATTATTAATGAAAATTATTAATAATTCATACATATAGATTATTTTAATTATAATTTTTAATATATTTTTATTGTTATATTAAATTATATAATCAATTTATAGCCAAAATATTGCATTGTTTATTGATGTTTTAATATATATATTTTTTAATTTAATTTATATTAACTGTTATACATTAGATTAGGTACCAATTGTTATTAAATATTACCACATTGTATGAGCATGGATAGCATAGAATGTTAGTAGTGGACTCATTTAAATGTCATACCAGTCCACATTAGCCATTTAGACACCAAAATCCTCAGCAGAATTTAACTCAGATTCACTTCCTCAAATACAATTTGTGTAATTTGTATTCTAAAAGCAGATAATTGCCTACGATACATTCGTGTGCCAACGGCCGCAATTAGGCAACGTGAACAAATGGGGCATTAAATGCATTTGCACTGATGGTCGCGGAGCTTTTAGGGGCTTTGGATGTACCTGCGTTGTAATTTCGCTTTTGTATCGCTTTACTTAAGCTTAGAAATAGCTTGCCATTATTGTGTTTTGTTGCAGCTAAACTATTGTTCTAAACATTGTTGTTAATAATACATCGGTTTAACAATACTATGGAACATAATATGAGAAACTGCTATATCATTATCAACCCATATACTGTCCCACTGCTGGGCACGGGTCTCCTAACAGAATGAGAGGGATTAGACTATAGTCCACCACGCTGGCCTGGTGCGGTTGATAGACTTCACACGCCGTCAAGAAAAATAAAACATGCAGGTTTCCTTCACTGTTTAAGCGAGTCATTATTAATTATTCCTACGCACATGAATCCGAAAAGCCCTTGGACATGTACTCGAGATCTTTGACGTGGCAGTCCAATGGTCATGTCGGTAGGCTATATAATATTAATCCTAGCCTATGGGAAAGTTATAGCCACTAGGCTATAACTTTCCCATAGAACAGTGATAGCCTAGTGATATGACCATTGCAAGCAGGGCCGGATCTACCATATGGCTTTTTGGGCTTCAGCCCAGGACCTCGTGGATTCTAGGGGCCCCCAGCTAAGTCAAGTCAAAGTCAATATAAATCAAATATTTTACTGTCTAATTTTTTTCTATACTTTGAGTAATTAGGTGAGCCCCGTAAGTTGTATAATAATAATAATCCTTTATTTTCAGGCTACTATGGCCCATAAATACATACCTTAAAGACTAACATAATGATAATATTACAAAAAGTGTTAGTACAATAGAAACTTAGCCTATGTTAGTACCTCACTTGGCACAAGTCACTGTGCGGTCCGGTGGCGCCAAGTATAAGCCCAGGGCTCCCTAAACTCACGGTCCAGCCCTGATTGCAAGGGCCACATATTTATATGTATGTATTTTTTAAGATAGTAAAATAATTTAACTCAACTCAACAATATATAACTCAACGAGTGGCGATCACAATAGACCGGCTACAGTCGTAGTGATACTATAGCCGCAAATGAACAATAAAAAATAAAATGCTTCACTGAGGCGAACACATTAAAAATTCTTTATTGTGCCTTTGTTAGGAGCCATCTTGAGTACGCATCTCAGATATGGAGTCCGTGCTATCATAAATATATTGACCGTATCGAAAACATTCAACGAAGATTTTTTAAATACTTATGTGTTCATCAAAAAACTTCTTATAAGTCCGAGAATTACCTTGACCTCTGTAAAAAGTATCATTTGTTACCGCTCACTAATAGACGTGACATCTCTGACTGCGTCTTCTTAATTAAAATCTTAAAGAATGACATTGATTGCCCTGATCTTTTATCCAGGTTTAATTTTAATGTTCCGTGCAAGACTCGGTTTAACCCGCCGATCCGTGTACCATTTGCTTCGTCCAACTACCGGCAAAACTCTTATATTGTACGTGCGAGCAGGAATTTTAATAGACTTTGTAAGCAGCACAATTTCGATCCTTTTTCAACAAGTGTAGTTTCGGTAAGAAAGTGCTTGAGCCTTGATTTTTTTAAGTAAATCTAAATTTAACTTTATTTTCTTGTTGTCATTGTTGGCAGTTGTTCCATTGCTTGGTATCAGTGTCCTGTTGTTCACACTTTATTTATTTTTCATACTTAACTAATGTTTTTATACGTGGAGACTTGTAATTGGCTGTCAGTGTACCTTACTGTTTCTTTTCTGTTATATTTAGCTGTAAGTTTTCCATAGAAATAAATAAATTAATTAAAAAAAAAAAAATTTGGTACTAGCGGCCCGTCCGGGCTTCGCACGGATGGATTTGATCGCGGAACTTTACTTTTTCATTTTTCTAAAATAAAAGTAGCCTAAATTACTCCTTATAACATCATCTATCTGCCAGTGAAAGTCCCGTTAAAATCGGTCCAGCCAATTTAGAGATTAGCCGAAAAAAACAGACACATATTAAAAAAAAATGTTAAATATGTAAGTGTTAGTGGAAAGCTGTTAATTTGAAATTACAACAAGACACTTCAGTTTTATTTATGTGTATAGATAGTAAATTATTTCATGTCATACCTAAATCAATTATGATTAAGCTGTACTCCAATTAATGTGAAATTAGATAAATAACGAAGCAATAAGGCCTGTTATTGTGTTATTGTATTAAAATAACTCAATTTTAATGAATAAAGGGTAAATAGATTATATTCCTTTGTATTTATCGTGAAATAACGGTACTTATTGGATGCTTTTATCGAAATAATGATGAAGGTATAATGTTATTTGTTTAACGTTATTAATAATGGAGTATAAGTGTCATCATATTAACAGTATAGTCTAATGACAGTGGTATCAGATTTCCACTATAGACAAGGTTGATATTTATTATAGCTTCGGAGCAATTAACTTATTAGTAGGCGAATGATATTGTCAATTCCTTAAGAAATTATCGTCGAACAGCGATGGAATACGTGGTGGATTCAAAGATTTAAATAGTTAGATATCACCGTACTTATACCGTTCGAAAACGTGTCCATATAAAGATGAGTGCATGCACACATTACATGAAGAGACAGAAAACGACAGTGTGCAATATCCAGTATGAGCGAACGAGGCAATAACAGATTCGATACTTCCGATGTCAACCAGTTTACTTACGGAAACGTGAACATTATTTGACGTGGTAGGGCGCATCTAAATGCCGTTTATACTGTCAGAATGTTTGCGTTTTTGTGAGAAGAATGTATAATCGTGTTTGTATTTATTTTAGTAAAATGTAGTAGGTATAAGTTTCTCTGTGTCTTCAGTTATTGTAATTGGTATGTACCGTTTTAATTTTGGGTGAACTAAAATTCGTCATCATCAACCAATATACTGTCCCACTGTTGGGCAAGGGTCTCCTCTCACAGAATGAGAGGGATTAGGCTATAGTCCACCACGCTGGCCTAGTGCGGGTTGGCAGACTTCAGACACCCTCGAGAAAATCTCTAAGGTATGCGTTTCCTCAAGATGTTTTCCTTCACCATATAAGCGAGTGATAATTACTTATTAATACGCACATGATTTCCAAAAGTCAGAGGTGCGTGCCTTGGATTCCAACTCGGGGCCTTTGACTTGGCAGGCCAATGGTCATACCACTAGGCTATCACTGCTGGTACTTATAACATTACTTTCTTTTTATTGAAATATGGAAAATTCCCAAGGATCGTCTGCCACCTGGAGAGATGCAACTAAAACCTACACTTGCCTTTCTTTGTATCATGGCCATGGAATTCGTGACGTTCGCCACAAGATCAAAATCATTTATTCATTACATTTTGGGTATTACATGATCATAGGGTTTTAATTTATTGTAGGTACATACCACCAAAATCTGCCTGTGAGGCGTATGAATTATTTTTGCACACAAATCATGTCACACAAATCTATTTATATTAACAGACAAAAATAGCATTCCAATCAGTGCTAAATTAAATTCAAATTTATACATATATTCAAAGGGTGAATCTCTCCTCACTTCCTACTGTAAGGCGCCTACTGGGGGTGAACCAATAGCCCAACGTTCTCATTCTGACAAGTGCCGTGTCCCATTCCCAGCAGGTCAGACAGTTAAGGAGTTGTGACCTAATAAATGATGACACGTTTGACGCAACGAGACGAGCGATCGACACACAGAACAAATATTTGTATATTTTCCGGGTCTGGATGTTTGTATGTGTGAAAGTTTGTGTTTGTAAACGCACCGACGATACAGGAGGAAATCCTAGGCAACGTTTAATATTTAAAAAAATGGCTGATCACACGACAATTAGATTGAAGGCCGTAGTCGAAATTCATAATAGGTGATTGTAATCTTATTTCAAATCGAATAAAGGTTATAATGTCGGCTTACAGCGCTTCAGCTTTATCTGGATTTAGAAGCGATTCAGAAACGCTGATGCAACTTCATTAATCTAATTCTAAATCCAGTTAATGGACTTGTTGGGATGTCTTTTGAGACTATTATTAAAAATGAAAAAAAAAAAACAGTTTTTTGACAGCACGTTTGGTGAAGTAGGGTGAGTGGCTTCTGCGTCACGGCTCGTGGGTTCAATCCTCGCATAGAATATTATTCCGGACGGTTTTATGTATTCGAAAATTTGTGTTTCTAAACGTACCTACGATACCGGAAAATATCTTAGTGGGCAAAATTAAATTTAAAAACAAAACCGCATTAAACTCAGCCTAGTCAGCCTCAGCCTAGATCAGAAGCAAGACTCGAGGTCTTGGGTTCGATTCCCAGGTCGAGCGGTGTTATCGAGTTTTTTTATTTAATTCTCAGTAGCAATTTGAAGTTTGGATTTGTGCCATTTGTGCAATAGGCTCGCCCCCTATTACAGGAGATCTAAACATAAAATTATAACAAATATTATAGACCTATGTATAATATTTTTGTGTTTTTAACATATAACAAAAAATATAAAAAATATTATTTATTAACCCACCGGCAACAGGAGTAGGATACATACCTTGCATAATTGTTACTAAAATAAACAAGATATTAATATTATAAAAATAATAAATAAATAATAATAAATATTCTTGAACAATTTTACACAGCGCCATCTAGTTCCAAACTAAGCAGAGCTTGTACTATGGGTACTAGACAATAGATATATATATAATTATATACTTAAATACTTTTTTTGTAAATACATACTTAAAACTACGTCTTACGGATTTTATCGCGTTATATTGGTATTATTAATCCCGACGTTTCGGACCCTTTACAGCGTTCATGGTCATGCATAAGAAACACTCGGACAAACACACTTATGTACATCACATAAATATTTGTCTCGATTTGATTTGGCGACCTCTGTGGTCTAGCGGTTCGAGTGCCGGACTGCTGATCTTGGGGTCGTGGGTTCGATTCCCACAGGACACAAATATTTGTGTGGATAAAACATGAGTATTTGTGTGTGTCTGGGTGTTTCTTATGTATT
Source organism: Acronicta alni (assembly GCA_964056405.1). Lineage (NCBI taxonomy): Eukaryota > Metazoa > Arthropoda > Insecta > Lepidoptera > Noctuidae > Acronicta > Acronicta alni. Next base: position 3,466,440 of record OZ043927.1, on the reverse strand, counting down.
ATAAGTATGTATTTACAAAAAAAAAGTATTTAAGTATTATATCCATTGTCTAGTACCCATAATACAAGGTCTGCTTAGTTTGAGACTAGATGGTGTTGTGTAAAAATGTCCCAAAAATATTATTATTATTATTTGTGTCCTATCTAAATCGAACTTACGACCTCGTGATCAGCTGTCCGATACGCGAACCACTAGACCACAGACGTCATCAACTCAAATAATTACCCTTCACATCTTCATGCCCATCATTCGTACCTCATCCACTCATGACAAGACATCTTGAAAGCTATCTTGCCTCTAATTTTCACTAGCAATCCGTCCCTTCACGGTCGGACTCATAAAACGGGACTCGGCTCGCAAACCGATATAAAGCCTAAGGGATTAGGCACGCGGCAGGAAGCGCGTTTGCGCAATAATTTTATTTTATCGCGATGAAGATTGTCGTCTATAATGTGACTGGCTTTTAAAAACTAGTATGAATTTTAAAGTTACTTTAGCGAAGGAAAAATTCGACTTCCAGCAGGATTCGAGAGCCTGTGTCTTCTGGTTAGGTACACCAGTCGCTAGGACCACTAAGCCACTGCAAGTCCCATCCGCCAGGTCGAAATTTGCCTTCACATTCTGAATTTACGTCATTATAGGGACGCAGTCGCAGTCCAAAATCTTAGGAAAAAAAATACAAAAGATAGAATTTGTTTTTTGAATAATATATAGCCTTTATTTATGACTTCTATGGTCTGTTGATCGCAAGGTCGTAAGTTCGATTTACACAGGTCACACATGATTGATTTCTGACATATCAATAAGTCAGAAATTCTTGACACTTACGCGAATATTATACATTGAAATAAAACTACGTTTTTCAGATTATATCGCAATATATTGATAACTATTATTAATTCCAACGTTTAGGACACAAATATCTAAGCGATGAACATAATTGTTTGTATTTGTATGGGTGTTGTTATGTATTATAAGTATATATTTTCAATAAAAATAAATAAGTATTTTAACAATGTCTAGTATATATGCACTAGTAACAACTAGATTATGCGACTAAATTAACGATTATCCTGGCCTTTTTATCGCGTCTACCCAGTATGTGGGCAGCCTACACGGCCCTTATTTCTATACAACGATTGTAGAGTTTCACGCATTGAATGGCTTCTGTTTGTGTCAGAACACTTTCGGCGATTTTGTAAAAGCATTTTTACATTTCAACGACTTAATAAAGTTATGTTATAAGTGGGTTTTGTTTGCCCTTGTTCGGCGAAATTTTTGTTTGGTTTTCTGTTTTGAAATAAAACTACTTTACACTACTAGACGCAAGAGAATTTTTCTTTGAAATGCCGGCGACAGCTAGTATTGAATATTGATCTGTTTTATTGCAAAGAGATTTTTTCTTTGAAATGCCATTCATTGATTTATATGTATTAAAAGATTTATTTACAGAAATAAATACTATTTAATTTACTAGCTATAAGACACGTAGACCAAGTGATAACGGGTGCACAATATTGAGTCTAGCTTTTGCAGATGGTTTATTTAAAGGATTATTATATCACCAGCTATAACTCATACTGTGTCAACAGAAACAATAGACGTCTTTTAGAACATTCTTCTCTAATTTAAGTTCAGTATCACTCAAAACTTTTATTGACTAGCAATTAACCGCTAATAAGCTACATTTCCAGGTTTTCAGGCTTGTAATTCATCATCAACTCATATACTGTCTCCTCTCTTATTGAGAGGGATAAGTCCACCACGCTGGCCTAGTGCGGGTTGGCAGACTTCACAAACCGTCGAGAAAAATCTCTAAGGTATGCAGATTTCCTCACAATGTTTTCCTACACCGTTTAGGCGAGTGATAATTAATTATTAATACGCACATGAATTCGAAAAGTCAGAGGTGCGTGCCTTGGATTGGAACTCGAGACCTACGACCTACGACTTAGTCCAATGGTCATACCACAAGGCTATCACTGCTTCCTTTCTTTTTAATCCTTGACTTTATAAGTTTTTTTTTATTTAGTTTTCATTTTAATCTTAATATTACTTTAACATTAATTTATTTACCTAAATTATAAATCACAAGCACAGAATATACTTCTAATGTAATCTCATTCTACATGGAAATTGTGAATAGGTTTTTGGTGTACCATTAGATAAATAAATAAATACATTATTATCGATACCTATTCCTCAGCTAAAAATCTACTCGATTACTTTCATCGGATCTCGGAATTCGTTATCCATCATTTAATTTTTCATTCGGTCGTCGCTTTTTTTCAGTGTACATCAAACAGATAGATTTATCATTTCTGTGACAGCTATCTACATTTTGAATAAGAGTGGATATATTTGGTAAAATCTGGTCATATGTTACTGCATCATTAATTGATTGATGGATTATTTTTTGGTTGGTTGAAAACGAATGGTAGATATATATATGTGGGATGTGGGGTTGATAAAAAACCACGAATCTTCAAATCTTTCCTTTATTTCGGTTTTTATTACATGGACGAACGTTATCGCTCTTATAGTCGTGTCGCCATTGTACCTTTCATTATTTTATCTCGCTCACACTTGCATACATGACTCTCATGCTCTCTCTGTCATTCCTACACTATTACACTCTCGCTCTTTTATTGTACCTCTCACTCTCACGCTTAACATTCCCACATTCGGCCATCCTGCTACAATGTCTGACCCCAGACATTCCATTCGCGGATCACGCATTCACTCAGTCATTCTCTTCCCACACGTTTACTTAACAATTAATAATTAATACTGTACTAAACACAGCTAAAGGTTACAGTAGTGAATACATCCATAACTCAGCAGGCTCACTAACATTAGATAACAAGTGGTTCCAAAAGCAGTTATGTGACCTTAACTCACCCGGTTCCTCATTCTGAGTCCATGCATGGCCACCTTTTCATTTGGTCCGCTGAACTGGAAGTTTTATTGGATCCTTCTATGTTAGGGTCCACTTTTTCTACTTCATAACGATCATTTAGCTTTACTCTTACTACTCGGTAGGGGCCCAAGTACTTAGGCTTCAATTTAAGACCTGTCCCAAACTGTGTTCGCTTAATGGCCACAAGATCACCTTCCTCATATTTTGTACTATGTTTTCGATTCTTATTAAAATTTCGTTTATTTTCTTCCTGTATTTTGAGAATTTGTTGTTTTGCCTTAATCCTTAGCTCCTCCCTATCCTTATCATACTGATCCACTTCCTCCTGTTTTAATAATTGTATTATTTCCAAGTCTTCTTTTGATCTCATCTCAGTGCCAATCATTAGCTGGAATGGTGAAGTATTTATGCTTCTGTGATAGGTGCCATTCAGAGCTCGCTGCAGGCGGTTTACATGTTTGTACCAAACTGATGGGTTCTGTACACACAACTTTGTTAACACTGATATAATGGTTCTGTGCACTCTCTCCACTTGCCCATTTCCTCGGGGAACTCCAGTGGTTATGGAAATATGCAAAATGTTTTCTTCCTGACAAAACTCCTTGAACTCATTACTTGTGAAGGCAGTTCCTCGATCAGTAATTATTCTGAAACGGTTACCAAAATGTTGTTGGTGTACTTTTAATTTATCTAAGGTTTCTTTACTAGTGGTGCTTTTGGTGGGGAATATCCAAGTAAACTTAGTGAAAGAATCTACTATGGTAAGTATATAATTGTATTGTTTCCTTGTCTCGGTTAAAGGTCCAATGTGGTCCAGGTGGAGAGTATGCAATGGAATGCTTCCTTTTTCTATAGGATTCAGATAGCCTTCTTGCTTTCCTGCTTTCCTTGTAGCAAGTAGACATGGTATACAAGTGATAATAAATTCCTCTAACTTCTTCTCCAGATTTGGTATATAGTAGTCTTTCATTATAAGTTCCTTCATTTTTTTAACTGCGAAATGCCCCTTGTTGTGAATCTGCCTAATAATCTCTTTCTCTAAAGTCTTGGGTATGACAAGTAGTTTTTGTTCACCCTTATACAGCAGTCCATTATCAAGCCAATAATCCAAATATGAGTTATTCTTTAGTACCTCACATATGGCCTTCAACCCTTCATCATTTTGCTGAGCTGTCTTGATCTGGTCTTGCAGACTATTTGTTACCATGGCATGATAGGGGTACCTGCTCAATGCATCAGCATGCCTCATTTTCGACCCTGACCGATTTTCAACTTCATAATCAAATTGATCCAGAAATAGTACCCAGCGAGCAACCTTAGCAGACAAGTCCTTCTTTTCTAGAGTTGACTTGAACGCCTGGCAATCTGTAACAATCTTGAAACGCACTCCATACAAATACTGACGAAACTTCTTCACACCCTCAATGATGGCTAAGGCTTCCAGCTCATAACTTGAATACTTTGATTCAGCTTCACTAGTTCTTTTACTCATGTAGTAAACTGGATGCAATCCATCTGGGTGCAACTGTAACAATATTGCAGAGTAAGCAACAGATGAGGCATCAGTATGAAGCTCTGATGTTAAGTTAGAATTGTAGATCTTTAACACAGGGTTAACTCCCAAACAATGTTTCAATGTATTGAAAGCAATATGTTCTGCCTCACCAAACTTGAATTTCATATCCTTCCGTAGCAAATCTGTAAGAGGTTTTGCAATGACTGCATAGTCTGGTATGTACTTCCTAAAGTAAGAAGTTAATCCAATGAAGCTGTGCACTTGCTTCGTATTAGTTGGTTTAGGGTACCTAATCACTGCATCTGTCTTCTCCGGAGTGGGCCTCACTTCCCCATTCTTAATAAAATGCCCCAGATACTCAATTTCGTGACAAATTAAGTTAACCTTCTTCCAGTTTATTTCTAAACCATATTGTTGTGCTATATCTAATACAGCCTTTAACCTTTTAACTGCTTGTTCCTCATCTTTTGCTGGAATTAACAAGTCATCGATAAATATCAACACTTCTCCCTTCACTAGGAGATCTCGGAATATTATTGAGATAAATCTCATAAAATATTTTGGGCAGATAGACAATCCAAATGGGGCACGTAGAAACTCAAACTGCCCATGGTGACTCACAAATGATGTGTACTGAATAGACTCTTCGCTAACTTTAAGGTGGAAAAAACCATTTTTTAAATCTAACACGCTGTAAATTTTAGCATCTTTTAATTTATCTATTAAGTCCTCAATAACTGGCAGTGGAAACTTATCTTTGACCATCTTACTATTTAACCTTCTGTAATCAACACATACCCGAGTGGAACCATCCCTTTTTTTCACCAACACTAAGGGGCTACTATATTCAGAGTAACTTACCCTAATGATACCCTTTTCCAACCACTCGGATATCTGATCCTCCACCACTTCTTGTTCCTTAAGTGATAAGCGACGGGGTGGCTGTGAGACCGGTATGTCATCCTTCAGAATAATCTTCAACTGCAATGGTGCTTCTCTGACCTGCATAGGCTTGTAATTTTCTACACACTGAATTACTTCTTGTCTCAATGCAGGATTCGCCATGGGACCTATAACAGAACCAGATGAGCATACATCACTTGCATAACATCCCAATCCAATCTGTAACCAGTCTTTATGCATAAATCTCACACAACCAGCATCCATCACCACTGTAACATCAACTAGAAATTCTTGACCTATAATGGCATCATACGGAATACAGTCACATGATATTACATGAAATGATACATTTTCGTAATATTGTCCATCGACGCACAACTGTAAATGGCATTTGCCCAATGAACGCACTGTTGTTAGTCCAATCCCGGTGAGTGTCAGTTCGTCTTTTTCACAATTCGGGCTACCGATCGCACTATAAATGACCGACGATATAATGTTTACATCGCTACCAGAATCAACTAGCGCTTGTACACAGTGTCCGTTTAATTTCACCGGTATAACAGGTTTCCGCGACACTTTACGCTGTTTGTTTACCACCTGCATAACCTCAGTTCTATCTGACAGGTCACTGTCACTGTCAGTGTCAACGTCATAGTCAACATTCTTCGTCTTTGGTTCAAGTTCATCGTTCATTTCGCCGCTGACGTTGGCATCACACTCCGAAGTGAAGTTTGCTTCATTATCTTTCTTTGTTCCGAACATCGTACGTTTCGTTGCATTGTCGTTATGTTGAGAGCGACGATTTTTTCCGATGTTCCCCGACGACTTACGATCATGTCCGAAGCTGTCATTGGTCACTTTCTTTGTGCATGTCGTGCCAACATGGCCGAATTCGTTGCATTTAAAGCACTTTGATCCTTTGCTTTTGTGTGGGCAATCATCCGATGTATGACCCGGCTCACCACAACCGTAGCAACGAATACGCTTGCCTTTACGCAGCCTGCTTGATGGTGCCTCTTCAGTATTATGCTGTTTCGATTCTTGCATCTTACGGGTTATCAACTCATAAATCTTAAGCTTCTCTTTCAATTCAGGGTACGTGGTTACACCGTACAACATCACCTTATTCGTCTCAATATCAATGATGCCATCTACAATGTATTTAATTGCGACATAGTCCGGCATTTTACCACGCTTACCCAGCTCCTTCATTGTAAGCATATAATCAAGGCAGCTTTCCTTCGACTTCTTTTTTCTAGAACTCATAAGCTCGTGTATAGCCTTAACGTCCACGGTATCTGGGAATTCTTTAATCAGGGCAGCTTTCAAGTCGTCCCAACTTTTAAACGGTCGCTCCGCTCGTAACCAAAGCGCCGCTGTACCGGTGAGCGCTCGTCTTGCCACCAGTAACTGCTGGAGTGGAGACCAACCAAATATCTCCGCGTTGCTCTCCACATCGTCAATCCATCTTATTACCGGATACGTGTTGTCGCGTCCGCTGAATTTCGGCAGCAATTCCGCGGTCATCTGCAACATATTCGCCGGACTCGGTCGCGTCTCACGATCATCATAATCGTCTTCCAAGTCGGCTTGCCGGCTTTTACGTCTTTAGGCATGTTATCGTCGTTTGCACAACAGTCTTCGTAATGCACTTTACAACACACCGGTGACAATAGCGGAGTCTTCGAAGTAATTCGTGCACGTGCTCCCGAACTTTCTTGGTGGATTTATCGCTGCACCAGCCGCAAATCTTGTCTTCTTTTTTCAGATCCCGGACGAGCCCCCAATTTGTGGGATGTGGGGTTGATAAAAAACCACGAATCTTCAAATCTTTCCTTTATTTCGGTTTTTATTACATGGACGAACGTTATCGCTCTTATAGTCGTGTCGCCATTGTACCTTTCATTATTTTATCTCGCTCACACTTGCATACATGACTCTCATGCTCTCTCTGTCATTCCTACACTATTACACTCTCGCTCTTTTATTGTACCTCTCACTCTCACGCTTAACATTCCCACATATATATTGTAAGTATGTATTTACAAAAAAAAAGTGTATAAGTATTATATCCATTGTCTAGTACCCATAGTACAAGCTCTGCTTAGTTTGGGACTAGATGGTGCTGTGTATGTCCCAACATATTTATTTATTTATTTTTATTTATTTATTTATTTTATGTATAATTATACTAATCATACCCAAACCAGCATACTTAGGATCTATACTCGGGGTCCCATATTACAGTTGAAGGGTGAGGGGAATTCAAAGAAAGGCTGTGGCTTGACATGGTCCTATGGCCATGACTATAGAGCAGGTGAAGGCAAGTGCGGTTTTTAGTCGGTACGAGTCAGACATACCCCAATATATCTCCAAATATGAAGACTTACGGCCGGTTTCAATTAGTGGTGTTCAAAGTTGCTATAAATCAATAACATGCTTAATGCTATATGCTTAATTTTTGCGGTTTTATGTGCTATATTATAGCATACTTAATTTTATGCCTACTTGTTATGTTACGGCAAAACGGGCGGGCCGCGCCCGACGAACAGTTGCTTGATAGAGAGAGAGAGAGTGTTATGCGATATAATTGCTATCTCTAGTAAGATAAAACAGATAGATTGGCCGTAGAGAGAGATATATACATATTTTATTTGTAATTTAAGAGTGGTAGGGCATAGTGGGAGTAATTCCCTAAACTGACAAACAAACAAAACAAACCCGGGCCACAAAATTCAAGTGCAACTTTTATGCTACACAGGGAAAGGTAATACAATTTTTCCAGAAGTCTATTCACCATTAAAACTACCATAAACCGTTGTGGAGCTGAATGCCACAAAAACCCTCCCATGAAAGTTTGTTGGGAGAAAATGTAATAACTTTGTAAGCCTCACTGAGGTCAACTAGCGCTGGGTAAACGTGGGGCGAGTGGCTCCCAAAGGTACTGTTAAAAAACTGACCTAGTCTTAGCAAGAAAACACGGTTATATTGTTTATTTATTTATCAAATAAAGACCAACAGCATATAACTATTAGCATAAACATAAGAAATAGTTTAGCTAGATAGTTTAGAGTTTCTTAGCGATTTTTGTAACTTAAGAAAAAGGCTTATCTTTTTCTTACACAGAATAAAAATTATATATTTTTATTCTGTGGCTTTTTTTTATATATTTTTATTTTGTGGTTTTATTATATCAAAAAAGTATCCAGAGCACATAACTTATCTTGTAATGCCATGGCACAAAATACATAATTTAATTAAGTTCTAACTTATTACATGATCTTGCTAACCGATTAACCCACCGTTAATAGGTAAGGTGGTATCGTCCGACATCGAACTAACTGTAAAGTAAATCATGTCGGTTGAGAAGCAAAAACTTGCTTTTCAATAGATGTTACTGACGTCATCATAAAGACGTAAATTCAGAATGTGAAGACAAACTTCAACCTGGTGCCTGCCTGCGGGTGGGACTCGCGGTGGCTTAATGGCGTAGCCATAGCGTCTGGTGTACCTGACCAGTAGACGTAGTTTCGACTCCCGGATTTTTTCCTTGGCTAAAATAACTTTAAAATCTTAGCATGGAAACTACGATACGTGTTACTTAGCCACGAGCTTTGTAAAGATCAAATAAATTTAATTCCGTCAACATTAACTTGCAGGAGTTTTTTGATGCCCTTTACCTACTTATCTTATTAATATCCTAGTCTAGTTTTAGTTTTTTTTTCTAAATTATTAACTTTTAGTTTGTGAATAGTGTAAATAAAAAATAATAAAATCCTCTAAAATGAATATTTTGTATATTACTGTAGGTATGTTTTAAACAGATTAGCTGTAACCTAATTGAGTTTGAAGTCAATTGAATTTGCAAGTGTAATTAGGGTGGGTTCGGCTCGACATGGCTCGATAATTGAGTTTTTGTCTTACATAACCTATATAACCATTGCCACAAATATGAACGAAATAATATAATTAGATCAATACTTCGACAAAAAAACGAAGTTTAAAGTCGCACAGCGAACCATTAAAAACTGTACACATCTACCTAACCTTTCGGGGAATACAGGCGTGATGCTCCGTTATGTTATGAACGGTAAACATTTAAAACAAGATAAGTTGCTTTTTTAATAAAAAAACTATTAACAAAAACCGCTTCAGACCTCGCGCAACAGAGTTTATTATAGACGTTGAAAATTAGTTCTCAAGAACAATTAGAGTGAATTGGTTGGTTTAGTAAAATAATATTAAACTAAAAGTATTCAAATAATGAACATAGAAATTGTCCGTTCATAAAGTGCGTAAGGCAATTAATGGTAACTTTCAATTAAAGTTTTGGAACCTTGAAGATAACCACAAAATTAGCTTTTGCCAGTTTTCTGAATACGATATCAGTAATGCCAAGGAATACTGTGACGCTTAGTAGCGTTTTTTTTAGGATTCCATACCTCAAAGGAAAAAAAACGGAACCCTTTCAAATCTTTATTTAAAATTTAAAAATAAATATTTTCATAATTATACATATATCAAAAAGAAAAACTTACGCCGACCTTATTGGTGAGATTCTTCAAAAAGCTCAGGTGCGTAGTACTCGCAACCGGCGTGTATGTATGACAAGATGTATGAATGTGGTCGAAGCAAATGAAGTATGCAAGAATCGTAGCAAGTGGCGTTCTTTAGTTTCTGCCTACCCCCATGGGAAAAAGGCGTTAGTGTATGTATGTATGTACATATTATCACTTTGTTGTCCGTCTTTCTGTCTGTCAAGACCCTTTATTTCGGGAACGCGAGGAGATATTGAGTTGAAATTATAACCATATACTCAAGTTTACAGTCCCTTGAAGCTGTCAAAAATCAAACAAGTTAACGTAAAAAAAGATACGGCCGTTTATGCCGCAAAAAATACGTATATTTCTATTCGACATCCTCAAGGGAATCAAAATTTTAAGAGTACTAGGTTTGACTATAGTCCACCACGCTGGCCTAGTGCGGGTTAGCAGACTTCACATACCGTCGAGAAAAATCTCTAAGGCATGCAGGATTCCTTACGATAGTTTTCCTACACCGTTTAAGCGAGTGATAATTAATTATTAATAATGAATTTGATATATACGTCAGAGGTACCTAAGATTCGACCTCAACACATTTGATTTGGCAGTCCAATGATAATATCACTAGGCTATCACTGCAACTCTGCCTTCAAATAAAGAAAGGATATGTTATATTTTTGTATGGGGCTGGGCTTTTATTCCAAAATATTATGAACCGTAATAAGGTTTTGTTTTTATGAAAGTACATAAATTGAGGAGCCCTTGTATATATTTTTTATTTTTTTAAAGCCACCCTTTTATTGTTATTATTATTTTTAATCATTATAATTTATTATGTAAATTGCAACTCGCAGTAATTATTGATTCTGGCAACACTGTTCTATTCGATTTTATTATTGTTATTGTCAACGACTCAACGTCAGTCAAGTGTCAAATTCAAAGCTTTCTCAGTTTTTCAAAACACGCAAGTGATTGATTATATAAAAAATATTACGATAATATATAAAAAATATTTAAGCATACTGAAAAATTGAAAATAATTACTGCGTTTGACATTTAGGTAAATTATGTTTTGATTTGACAAGAATGACAAGACACCATACTGACAGAAAGGTAATGTTTTCATAAATTCTATTGAAGCAAAGGAATCTTTGATATACTTACATCCAAATTATATTATTATTATTTTATTATCAATATTATTTTAAATAACATTATGGGGTATATTTAAGCTTTAAGAAATCATACACAATAGTTTTCTCTTTGTTTCATTGTGTAAAATTATTATTACGCAAAAATTATATTAATTTATTAATTATGGGTGCCTTTAATATTTTTTTTGTTTTTTAAAATCATATTCATGATAATTTTCCCTATCAGAAAAACCGCACATGATAGGTACTGGTTCAAAAACAAAGCCCATTTCATAACATGTCCTTTATTAAATTCTTTCATGGTTTTAATCATCCATCCTTTCCCTACTATGTATGAGTTGTGTTCTAGTTAAAGTACTACTGAATATGAGTGTTTTATAGTCTTTGTATGATGTAACCTGTATGATATCTCAATATGATGTAACCTTTTATAATAAGACCCGTTTATTTATAGACATTCCCGATTATGTTAAAATGGCGACCAATATTTGATACATAATTAACAAATTATAAAATTGTAATTTTCTTGGGTAAGCTTATTTTCAAGAGTGAAGATCTTTATAGACATAAAAAGTCGGCTTCCATATGTTTTTGTTATCAGAAACTACTTGAAAAGTAGTCGGTGAATCGACTTCAGTTTTTTTCAACGTTATCTTTATATGTAACTAGCTATTACCCGCTGCTTTATCCGCATTCCCAAGAGATTTTGACATATCATCATCATCATCAACCCATATACTGTCCCACTGCTGGGCACGGGTCTCATCTCATATTGAGAGGGATTAGGCTACAGTCCACCACGCTGGCCTAGTGCGGGTTGGCAGACTTCACAAACCGTCGAGAAAAATCTCTAAGGTATGCAGGTTTCCTCACGATGTTTTCCTTCACCGTTTAAGCGAGTGATAATATGAATTTGAAAAGTCAGAGGTGCGTGCCTTGGGTTTGAACTCGAGACGTTCGACATGGCAGTCCAATGATCATACCACTAGGCTATCACTGCATACGGATATAATAATATCGATTTTGACACAAAAGGTTATTTTCCAAGGTCCAATCTATCTCTGCGAGATCAGTAATCACTGCTACCGAGAAGACTGACGACGTTGAAGACCCACCGTGTACCACCATCATACCAACCACGACCACTCTGTCAACAGTGCTCGATTATGAAGAAGAATCTATATCTGTACAAAACCTCATCAATTTCATTTCGGGAGTTTAGGCATGAAAGCGTAAAGGACAGACAGACAGAGTTACTTTCACATTTGTAATATTAGTAGGGAAGTTGGGATTAGTAGGGATTATCAGAGATCGAAATATGAAAAGTACATTTACTTAAACTTCAAGGAAGTATTGAAATAAAACTACTTTTTACGGATTTTATCGCGTATATTGATATTATTAATCCCGACGTTTCGGACCCTTTACAGCGTCCATGGTCACATAAATGGATAAAATCCGTAAAAAGTAGTTTTATTTCAATGTATAATATTCGCGTAAATGTCAGAAATCAATATTCAAGGAAGTAATTAACATAGAATCGCTGGTATCCAACTAAACTGGAATTCAGGAAGAAGCCAGATTAAGCTTGAAACAATATAATAGTCCAACTCAACGATGGCTCAGCAAACAGCTAAATTTTATTGAATGACCTTCAATAGTTTTTAACGTTTAGCACATTCCGGACTCTATAAAAACTTTCCGGCGATACTACGTAAGCAAGATGACATTTGTACATACGTATACCACTGGTATTACTATCGTTTATAGGCTGTGGGTGCTGCTTATCATCAAGCTGCCTATACAGAAAGAAAGAAAGATAAACACCAAAAAACGTTTAACCACAATAAACCCATGACTTCACTCTCCACAATAGCTTTTGTAATAACAAGGACATTTAGAGAAAAAATACGTACCATCACGTCTAAATTCCCCGAAGGGTTAGACATTGGTATACTAATTTACAGTTCACTGTTAACTTTAGGTTCCATGTAATAGAGTAAAGATTGCTACTCAAACAAAAATCGCCCTTAATGCCATAGAAAACTCGCCCGTAACGCCAATCAGTATTAATATAAATTAAAAATCATAATTCCATAATCATCATTCATTCACCTTCAATAGTCATGACAGATTGTGGAGATATCAATAGTTGGTTATGTTTCAAGCGATTGAACGATTTGTGGGTTATAGTATCGATTAGTTCTGAATAAAACATAGCCCAGTAAGGCTACTGAGGCACTGTGCTCGATGTTATAAGCTATTGTTAATACAGCTGACGTTGTTATGGTACCCTGGTATTCTTGAGTAACTTGGCCTATTGAAAGACCCAATTTTTGTGTTGTGTGTTTGGGGTAATAATGTTGGGACAAATTGCGTAGTATTTGAGCAGCTACTTACTGTTTAGTGCGTTCTATTCTCGCATGAAACAAATATTTACATGGCCTACTAAACGCACCCACGAAATAGGCGAAAGTCCTAGAGTGGGGCAACGTTTAAAGTAATAGTAATTTCTCTTGCTTGTAAATGCCATTATTATTGCCTGTTGTTATTGCCTGTTATGATTGCCTATTATGATTGCCTGTTATGATTGCCTGTTATGATTATTGCCTGTTATGATTGCCTGTTATGATTGCCTGTTATGATTGCCTGTTATGATTGCCTGTTATGATTGCCTGTTATGATTGCCTGTTATGATTGTCTGTTATGATTGCCTGTTATGATTGCCTGTTATGATTGCCTGTTATGATTGCCTGCTATGATTGCCTGTTATGATTGCCTGTTATGATTGCCTGTTATTATTGCCTATTAAAATTACTGTCTGTATTAAAAAAATTAATGTGATTAAATCTTCTGTCTTAAACCGCTATTTTTTGGTAACATTATTGTTTTTGAAGGACAATATAGCCAGGGAAAATATTGGGCATATGGAACTTAACAACTGAGGTTTCAAGGTGACAGGCTAGTGGTACTACTGTTGTTGCTGGCGGTGTATATGCTGACTGGTCTATACGCTGTGGTTGCCGCTTACCATCAGGCCCAACGTATGGTTGTTTCTCAACCTGCACGGGGTTCTATACTCATATATTTATTATTGTTTTTTTGGCACATTGACTTTTGGTCCAAGTGTCGTGCTTCGTTATTTGTGCAAAAATAAATACATTTCTTTCTTTTCATAGTTAGTAATAACATTGTTTTGTTAATAACGGTGCTGATTGTGTGATTACCCAAAATTTTATAAAATTGCTTGTCTGTATTATGCATTATCACGCAATTGTTTGTTATCCTGTAGAAATACAAATAAATAAATATTATAACGATAAAAAAAAACTAATATTAATCAAGAGTTATGTCTTTTTTGGCTATTTGTCTTGTACAGAAGCCAGCACATCAAGCTACCACAATCTGTCAAATTTCTTTGATTGATTTTCAACTTTAATACAAAAATGTAAGGTTCATATTCAATTGAGAAAATTTGACAGTTTTGGATAGCTTGACCTACTAGCGTCTGTACTAAATATAACAATTACGCGATATGGGCTTTTATATTGTCGTTACATTAATTATCAGCCAGAAAGATATTCATTCCCGCAATACTTCAAATGGTGACTTATTCAGACTTAATAAACGACATGCGTGTATTAATAATGAACATTTTTTAAGATCCTGCTCACACTGCAGCGTTTATCTGAAGTAGTACCGCTGTATTACCAAATTTCTCCCGCAAAGCAATAATATGCTTAATATTGTATTCCGGTTTTAATGGCAATGTAGACCATGAAATGAGCCGTAACAACTGAAGTCTCAAAATAACAACGCTCAGTGATACCACTGGTGTTTCTAGCGTCTATGGCTGTGGTCACCGCTTACCATCAGGCTGCGCGTATGCCTTTATCAACTTATCACATTAAAAAATACTTTAATTGCCGTTTGAATCATACCGACTCAGTTAGACTTGCCTTCTCAAATCTATAAGAGAGGCAGGGCATAGTGGGAGTAATTCCACTCAATTTGGAGCTGTCCGACTGGGGAAGTACCTCCGCCTTGCAGAACATCGAAGTAAAATAACACTGCTTTGAGCTGTGTTGTGTTTCTTACGGTGAGCAAGGTTGCCAGTGCTCCACGAGGAAACGTTGTGTTGGCAGTGGGGGGACTTTGACCCTTATACTGCCAACCCAACTATTCCTCTTTCAATACAGGGTCGGCAACACGCAAGTGATACCCCTGGTGTTGCAAGCGTCTATAGGCTATGATAACCGCTTACCATCAGGTGGGCCGTATGCTTGTTTGCCACCTTAGCAGAATAAAAAAAAAATAAATAAAAAAAATCTATGATCAAGGCTATGATTCGTGAAATCATATCACGTACACAACAGACGATCTCCCACGTGACATATCTAACGATATGGTTGACGATTGAAATGCATACTACTAATATTATAGATGTGAAATTGTGCTTCGGAGAGCACGTAAAACCGTCGGACCCGGTAGTCTTACGAACACCTATGACAATTGTTAGTGGTAGTCAAAAGCCCAAAATGCCTGACAACCAGTCTATCCTCAGGGTATCGGTATTCCCCAAAAATTGGGTAATACCTCAAGCTTGCGAATGTCTGATGGCAGTCGCTTCGTGTAAAATACTGATATTCAGCCGCATCTAGTTAGACTGGACCCCAATATAGTTGGGAATAGGCTCGGAAAAAGAGGTTATAGATGCAAAATTATATCTGTGCCCAGATTGATACAGATATTCCCAAAGTCGAGGTCACTTTTAATAAAATAAATTCAAATAATTATGAAGCTTACATAAGTCTACTTAATCATTTATTTGCTTTACGTTGGTATTGCGTGCGATTAACTCTTTATAAAATTAATGCCGTGTTGGAGTTTTGACAAACAATCTCAAACATATAGTAACTTGATAAGGTTAAAAAAATCTCAAAGAATATCAAAGTCCACGGAAATAGTATGAAATTAAAAAATAATTTGATATTTTTTTTATTATGTATTGTTTCATAAAATTTGTATGATAAATAATGTAAACACTGCAAATAAAATAAAGTCATCGACTTACATTTACTGTTCGATTCAATCTTCGCTTCATACTTCAGTAAATTCAATAATTCAACACTCATTTTAGGTTAACCATTTAAATTACCAGCAACTAAAAAGTTTTTATTTTTGACATACGATTAGAACTTCACATAACTCTTACTTGAGATTGAACATATTATTTTTTACGAAATAATTTCAAACATTTCAAACTACGTACTGCACAGAATTTTTCGTATCGAATATCGTAGCACGCGGCTACGGAGCGTAGCGTGTGGCTACGCCGGCCTACGACGTAGCACTGGCGTAGACCGTAGATCGCGCAACTTGTCGGATGGCACAAAACGTGGGATTCATTTGATTTAAATTTGGAATACTGTCATATTTGTGTTATATCTGTGCCCACACACAGATAACTGTAGATTTATTTTTAATTGCTTTTTTAAAGCAGGCATTTGCAGTTAAGTGGCCTTTTGCGCCACGTTTCGTGAGTTCTGTCCCACTCAAGACAAATTTGTTTCAAGTCGGCGTGAACTTTGTATCTGATAATTGTATTTTTGCAAAGTCCTCCATGGCATAAGTCTAATGCAGATCTGTATTTAAAAAATCGTTTGATCTTCAATATGTATTGTAACAATAAAATTAATTGAAGAACAAATACCATTTATATTTCTGGCACACAATTGTGCCTTATCCATGATCAAAGCTTAAAATTAAATTAGAAGACTAAGGGATAAGGTAAGGTGCGTAGTTATTTGAATTGGAAGCCGGATACCAATGTAGACAAAGCCTGCCATTAAATATTACAGGGTTGGGCCTAACTAGGAGTATAGTATGTCGGTGGTTCGAATTTCTAATGGATTGTCCGGTTGTTTACTTAGCTGAAAAAAATACAGAATATCCTTTCAGAGTAGAAAAAATACTGTGATTTCCCGTAACACAGTATTCCGAACCGGAGTTTGGAATGCTATGTTACGGGAAATTACAGCTGCTACTGAGAATTTCATAAAATATCGAACAACACTGCTCGACCTGGAAATCAAACCTAGAACCTCTTGCGCAGCAGTCGCGTTTAAGACCACAAGGCTAATGATGCAGTTTTATGTAACAACTAGCTGTCCCCGCAAACGTTGTTTTGCCATATAAAAAAAATTTAGGGGTATGAAAAATAGATGTTGGCCTATTCTCAGACCTCCCCGATAAGCACAAAAAATTTCATCAAAATCGGTCAAGCCGTTTCGGAGGAGTATGGCAACGAAAACTGTGACACGAGAATTTTATATATTAGATGTTTGGACTTTACAAAATAAACTTCGTCATACAAATTTTAAAGTCTTGAAAAATAATAATATTTTGGCCAATAATTAATTATCACTCTCTTAAACGGTAAAGGAAAACATAGTGAGGAACTACCTGCATGCACTAGATATTTTTATCGATGGCGTGTGAAGTCTGCCAACACGCACTAGGCCAGCGTAGTCGACTATAGCCTAATCCCTCTCAATCTGGAAGGAGACCCGTGCCCAGCAGTGGGACAGTATATGGGTTGACACTGAAATTTATACAAACACCACATTAATTACAGACGAAATCGCAGACAGTGGCTAGTATAATAAAATAAAGTCAACGTTAAACATGAAATGTCAACTTAATTCTAAAGTAGAATATCTTGTCCTGTGACAGAAGTCCTCAGCGTCAGAGATTATTTGGAATCTTGAAACTGAGTAACTTGTAACTTTTAAATTAAGATTAACTTAAATTCCGGAAATGAGGAAAAACAAATGTGATTTTTAAAGACGAAAAGTAAAAATAAGAAAAAGCAGAAAGTATTAAGGGTTAAAAGGGGTATTTGGTATCATCTTATCATTAATGTAAGAAAGTTTTAAATAACTCTGAGATTTATCTAAAGACCTTAATGACGACGTCTGTGTGACCTTAATGACGACGTCTAGTGGTTCACGTGTCGGTGCTGCTGACCATGCAGGTCGTGGTTCGATTCCCATAGGACACTAATATTTATGTTATGAACTTAAGTGTTTGTGTTTGTCTGGTTGTTTCCTTTTCACGTATAGTACAAGTATGTATTTACAACAAAATAATAACAGCATTAATATATCCATTGTCTAGTGTTCATAGTACTGCTTAGTTTAAGACTGTGGTGCTGTATAGAATTGTTCCAAAAATATTTACTTATTAGTGCCCACGAGTGTAACAGCTCGTGAGTCGAACAGTGTTATGGAATTTTTCCAGAAAATTCCTTGTGAAAGAAAGAAAGAAAGAAAGAAAATGTATTCTGACAGGCACAAAACAATGTGGGGATTGGCCTAAGGTGGAACGCGTCATCACACGTGTGCCTCCTGTTTAAACACGAGGGAAGGTCTCGCTTATTGTCGGGGAATACAACCTGTCATTGGCGTGATGAATTTCAAGGATCCCATGGCCATGACTATAGGGCAAGTTAAGGCAAGTGCGGAGACGGCAGGGTATGTCGGATTCTTACCGACGAGTTCGACATACCCTGCCACCTCCCCGGGTGCAAACTACGGATGAGGATTTTCCGTACTATGAATAAAAGGTCGGTCGTTATATTGATATTATTAAATCTTGGATGAATGTTACAAATTTCAAACCCAACAAAATTTTCGCATGAGCAACAGAAGTTTTATAAAAGTTTTGTGTATCAAGAACTAGAAACTTTGTATACCATGTGCCAGATGTTATTACATGCTACTATTCAAACATAAACATAAAATATTATCGCGCTTCTGTCGGTATATTTAGGTTACATGTAATGGGGGCGAGCCTATTGCTATTATCAGGACACAAATTCAGACTCCAACCTGCGACTGAGAATTTCACAGAACAAAGTGGATATCGAGTGAATCGGTTTCTTCTAGTCAAGCGGGGCGCGCCAAAGTTCACCAAAATTTTCAACTCCGATAATTGGAAATCCGAAAATGTTCTTCCTAACACTTTTTACCCTAACAATCACAATTCCTAACTACTCTGTCTCTAATGTTGAAGAGTGATCATTCGGATTACAAATCATTAGGAAGAACAATTTCGGATAAAGAACTTTAGGTGAGCCAATATGGACCCAGTCAAGCGTGCTCCACCGTAGATCGCAGTGTCGCTTAACATCAGGCGAACTAGCGGTCAAGCCTATCGTGACTATAGATAATAAAATAAAAAATAACACTGCCCGACCAGGGTATCGAACTAGCGACTAGCTTAGCAGTTGCGCTTATGACCACTAGAATACGAAGTCCTCCGAAAAAATAAACATACCGACGAACTAGTACTAGTACGAACTAGTGGTTCTCATTCTTGCTCGTTGGTGCAAACGCTATTCTGTTGTTAATTCTGAAAACGAGCTTTCGTTTTCAGAATTAACAACAGTGTTTTAGTGTTCGTCACTAAAAGATCGAGAGAATGCTCTAGCTCTAGCTCCTTGTTCGTTTGGTCTAAACCCACCTTAACAGAATACGTCCGATGTTTTGTTACAACTTGATCTTAAGAAACAAAAAAAAAAAAAAAACTTCCAGTCTTATTTACGTAATTCTTCTATTTTTTTTAATGTCACCGGTGTCCTATTATTACTTAAGGAGTCTAGTAGTTAGAGGATTATAATAGTTTTATAATTAATTATAGCTTTGTTGCAATTTTTTTTTTTTTATGTCAGTGTTGTGCACTTCTATAAGTGACGAATTCACTGCTAAAGAAAAATATCATGTGTATATTATATTTACTGTGTGTTTAGTGAATAAGTCGTTGAAGTACCATAATAATATAATAAATAAATAAATAAAAAAAACAACGAGCGTTTTGGTGTAACACATATAAGTAAACGCACGAGCGCGGGGGACGGTGGGGAGTAATTAATATTTTTTAAAGAAATGTTACAGGTTACACGCCGTGAGCATTACGTCGAACTCAGCGTCGAACATTCGCGAGAACGTTACATTATTGCCTGTATTTTACCATTCGTAAAAACGTTACATTACAATGTAATGCTCTATCAAATGCTCTCGCCTTGAGCATTACGTCAAACACAGCGTCGACCATTCGCAAGAACGTTAATGAAAATGAAAATGTTTTTAGGAAACTGAGCATTTGCCTGGATTGTACCATTCGTAACAACTTTACATTACAATGTAATACTCTATCAAATTCTCTCGCCGTGAGCATTACGTTGACCATTCGCAAGAACGTTACATTACTTGGAAATGTTTTTCGAAAACTGATCATTTGCCTATATTGTACCATTCGTAAAAACGTTACATTACAATGTAATGCTCTAGCAAATGCTCTAGTCTATACCCACCTTAAAAAAATATTTCAATATCTAATACTCTGCCTCACTGCCTCATTAGTCTAGTGGTCCTAAGCGCGACTTCTACGCTAGAGGTCCTGGGTTCGATCCCCAGGTCGAGCAAAGTGTTATTGGGTTTTTCTATGAAATTCTCAGTAGCAGCTCGGAGTCTGGATTTGTGCCCGGTTAATGGCAATAGGTTCGCCCCCTATTACATGGGACCTAAACATACCGGCGAAATGTGGGTGTACATTAGTACACCTCTGCCTAACCCTTCGGGGAATCCAGGCGTGATGGTATGATGGTATGTATATCTAATATTCGTATAAATGACAGAAATCAAACCCCGTCATCACCGCCCCCCAGACCACCATTAAATATAAACCCTTATCCCCTTATAAGATACGCGCCAGACAAATTTAATACCCACATTTCATATAGAATTTAATATACAGCCAATTTCTGTTAAAATTGAACATTTAGATGTATCAAGTCGTAAACACCTGTACCTTATTTACTTGAGTACCTACTGGATTTAGATCCTCTTTGTTATTTCCTTTTATACAGAGAAATATATTGTGTTTATCTCCCTTTATTAGGTACCATGTAACTACAAAATTATGAGAAT
Organism: Acronicta alni; assembly: GCA_964056405.1. Taxonomy (NCBI): domain Eukaryota; kingdom Metazoa; phylum Arthropoda; class Insecta; order Lepidoptera; family Noctuidae; genus Acronicta; species Acronicta alni. Next base: position 3,445,411 of record OZ043927.1, on the reverse strand, counting down.
CATAGAAAATATTAATGTATTTCCCATCACCTCAGTCTACCTGTAACCATGGACGTTGTAAAGAGTCCGAAACGTCATGATTAATAATATCAATATAACGCGATTAAATCCGTAAAAAGTAGTTTTACTTTAAAATCATAGAATATATTGATTTCTGACATTTACGCGAATATTATACATTGAAATAAAACTACTTTTTACGTATTTTATCGCGTATATTGATATTATTAATCCCGACGTTTCGGACCCTTTACAGCGTCCATGGTCACGGGTAGACTGAAACGTCGGGATTAATAATATCAATATACGCGATAAAATCCGTAAAAAGTAGTTTTATTTCAATCATAGAATATATTAAAAAACGACTTGTTTTTACTTTTCCGCACATAATTTACGCACAGTTTTCACACTACTGTCTACTACTTTTTTTTTATATTTCAATTATACTCTCGCAGGTCTGCTGGAAGAGATTTATGTAGAAATAAGCAGTTATGAAACCTAAATAGTCCTAAGCTGGCTACTTTCTAGTTTCTAAGTGTGTACAAAAATATTTTAATAAAAAAATCTTCCAAGCTGCTCAAATAATCTGCAAAACAAAACAACCAACTCATTCTCATCATCCTAACAGCCTTTTTCCCAACTATTCCAATCTAACCAGATGTCCGGCACCGATGGCTTTACATACTGGGCGTACTTTACGTGATAAGAATAGTCACCCATCCACATACTGACCGCGGCTAGCGCAGCTTAACCTTGCAGGTTGTTCAGTTATTACTTAGCCACGAGCCCCTCTACAAACAAAACTACTAAAGTTAACATAAATTTGACTCAAATATACACATCTAACGCAAATAAATACTGTCTCGCCGTCATTCTATATCGGGTATTACCGCTCAATCATTTTGAGACACCAAGTTTTGCTTTCCACTGAAACTTTTAACTTTTCAATCAAGAAACATTGCTGTCTTCAATCAACGTTCAGTAAAGGAAATAAAGGTACAATCGACAAAAGTTTCGAACATCACAAATCCTGACGACGAATTATTTGATATCTGTTTATTTCACTGATGTTGTTCGATGGATGAAAATTGATTACTTAAGATATTAATTCACTACGAAAACAGTAACACAGCTCTGGTCAACCATTCCGGCAAAAAGGCGTGATGATAGATGAAATTGACCGTAATTGGGATAGGTAACCCAAAAAACATCGCATCGTAAGACATGTTAATTAGTAAGTAATTTTATTCGCTCAAGAGATATTTTTTTATACCACTAAAGTGGCAAATAACCATACGGCCCACCTGATGGTAAGCGGTTACCGTAGCCTATACTTAGACGGTTACAACACCAGTAAAACGAAAGAGGAATAGTTGGGTTGGTAGAAGATCAAAGTCCTCTCGCTGCCGATACACCGTTTCCTCGCGGAGCACTCGCAGCATTGCTCAGCGTATTTTTTTATTTATAAGTTGAAGTTATTCTAATTTGATAAAATGGATTTCAAATTAATTACACAGACTATTCATAAATTAATATTCTTGGGACATTTATCCACTGCACCATCTAATCCCAAACTAAACAGAGCTTATACTAAACAATAGATACAATACTTACATATTGACAGGGAACGTGTTAAGTAATTTTGTAAAGCATACAGACAAATTCAAACACTACATATTTGTGTCCTGTGAAAATCAAACCTCACAAGCTCATAATCAGCGTTCCGATAGTCGAACCTCTAGACCACGTCACTATATGTTATATAAACTAAGACAGTGTGTATATTATATTACAAAAATAGAGCAGGTATCAAGTGTCGAAACGAATGACGTACATCACCAATCGTGGAAACAATTAAAACTTTTTCAATTTTGTATCCTACGCTTTATCTGGCGTAGTTAGGAGTGGTGTACACTGCAGACATGATCTAACTTTTTCTGCTAAGTTTTCAGTTTTCTTAAGTGTTTTGTTAGCCAGTCGCTATGCTCAATAACCTGAAATTACAAAATTTGAATTCGAAATTTCACAATAGCAATGTTTAGTCATATTCGCTATAATTATTATTTAAATTTCATTTTTCTTACACCCCACATTTTTTATGTCATTGATCATGTAACAATAAAAAATGTAGGGTAGCTGTCAGTAATTATATCAACAAGACGCCCACCACCTCAGTCTACCCGTGACTATGGACGCTGTAAAGGGTCCGAAACGTCGGGATTAATAATATCAATATACGCGATAAAATCCGTAAAAAGTAGTTTTATTTCAATTCTGAGGAATTACTAGTTGTCAGGTTTTTTGGGCTTCCTCAGCCGCATCTGGTTAGGCGTAAGTGGACCCCAATATTGTTGAGAAAAGGCTCGGAGAAAGAAGAATAATTATTAACCATCTTGAAGTGAAATATAAAGCAATATCCTGCTTTCTACTTTACCAAGTTCAAGTAAAAAAAATCAGATATTTTACCCAATCTTGTCAGTTTGGTTCATAAGATTCCAATTCGTGATAACTGAGTTATTTAACTTTGTGATTCCAAGTTAATTATTTCATAAAGTTGATTGATAAAATCAATCAAATAACGATATCTATTATAAAAAACCTTCTAATTGTATTTGATTGAATATCAATGAACGTAATGTAATCATAACATAATATCACGCCTGTATTTCTCGAAGGGTTAGGCAGAGATGTAAAAACGCCAGCAGGTCAAGTTATCCAAAACTGTCAAATTTTCCCATTGAAAATGAACCTTATTACACTCTGTATTAAAGTTGAAAATCGAATAAATTTTAAAGTTATTTAGCAAAGGAAAATATTCGACCGTATACAGGATTCGAACCTGCGTCTTCTAGGTTAGGTTAGACGCTATGATCACTAAGCCACCGCGACTGCCACCCGCCATGTCGTATTTTGCCTTCACATTCTGAATTTACGTCTTTATGGCGATTGAGAAGCAAAAACTTGCTTTCCAATAAGTGTTGCTGACGTCACCATAAAGACGTAAATTGTTGTACAGAAGCCAGGACATCAAGTTACCACAATCTTCACATTTTTTTGATTGATTTTCGACTTTAATACAAAGTAAAAAGGTACATATTCAATTGGGAAAACATGATAGTTTTTGATAGCTTGACCTGCTGAAGTGTGTACATTCATATTTTTGTTATTCTTTATAACTTTTTGGTGTTATCCGATGTTTTCTCTTTCAACTGTATATCACAGTGGAAGCGTTTTCATTAACACTCGCTCCTAACAATGAATTATTAATAAGGATCGGAGTGTTGCCAGAACCAATATTTTTGGAGGTATGAAGGCCTTTCTGACACGTGTCAGTAATTTAATAATAATTATGTTTATTTTGAGAATTTCATCCTTCATCAAAACTATTATCTATGTACTAGTTGTAGCCCGTCGTTTCAGTTGCAACCCGACAGGATTTTTGAGACAAAAGGCGTATATGCATAACGTATTTCCTTCTTCATCAACCCATATACTGTCCCACTGCTGGGCATGGGTACCCTCTCACAGAATGAGGGCTTTGGCTATAGTCCACCACGCTGGCCTAATGCGGGTTAGCAGACTTCACACGCCGTCGAGAAGATGCACCAACTCTAACCAACCTCGCAAATGCTCGCACCAACCTGCTGCACCGCGCGCCGCTGACGCGAGCGCTGCGTACACTCAATATGGTGTCACAACGGATTGATTGTTTCAATTGTACTTTGAGTGAATTCACACGGGTCGCATTTTGCATTGTAACTTCTTGTTTGGAATAATAATATATACTTATAACTACAACTACGCTATTGTATTAGGTTAAGCCTGTGATGATAGCTGTATGTGTTTAAATAAATAAATAAAAATAAATAAAATAAGAGAGTGTATAAGGACATACGATAGATCTCTAACGTATTAAGGACATACAAGGCCTAATCTATCTCTGTACCAAATTTCGTCAAAATCGGTTCAGCGGTTTAGGCGTGAAAGCATAACTGACAGACAGACGGACAGATGAAAAGAGTTACATTCGCATTTATAACATTAGTAGGGATTAATAGGGACAGTAAGGATTGATGATCACTCTCAAACTTACGAAAGAAAACATCGTGAGGAGATCTGCATGCCTGAGAAATTTTCTTGACGTTGCGCGCGTCGTATGAAGTCTGCCAACCCGCATGAGCCCAGCGTGGTGGACTATAGCGTAATCCCTCACATTCTGAGAGGAGACCCGTGCCCAGCAGTGGGACAGTATATGGTTCATAACGTGTGATTATGTTATGGTATAGTATAGCGGGCTGTTATCCATAGCTCATATTTTCGTGCGAGCAGGGAAAAACGCACATCAACACCATCAAAAATCATAGGTCGTGAGAGAGCGATAGGGCTATTAAACTGGTAGAGCGCCATCTCTTTCTAACAAAGTATAAAAAGCTTCTAGCAAAGTATTGACTATTGCAGCTGAAACCGCGGGAATTATTCATAAAGCAATCTATGTCAAAACTTAACCAAATGTCGTTCACTGTTTAGTGCCTGGTTACCTAAATTTTATAGTCTCGTCGACTATATAAATATTACTCATCTGCCTAACCCCTTAAAGATACAGGCGCCTTGATATGATGGTCTATAAAAGATGTTGTATAAGGTAGAAATTTCCTAGTTATATACATACTAGCTTTTGCCAGCGACTTCGTTCGCGTGGTATAAGTAGTTTGAGTAGCTTATTTTTATCCATATCTGATCAAATATTATCAAATATTAAAATATAAAAGTCTTAAGGTAGAAACAGACTGATCCCACGTACGTAACGTTTGCAACGTATTCTCTGACATCTGGACTCTAGATTTTATATGAAAATGTACGGATTAAGGTAGAAACAGACACGCATAAGATTGCGTTGCATACGATAACAGACTGTATATCTGATGAATACGTTTTTTATATAAAATAAAGTGTCCAGATATCATAACAATTCGTTATCATATCCGCGTACGTTGCGTACGTGCGTGGGATCAGTCTGTTTCTACCTTTATAGTCCTTTTTTATTGATTCCCTGTACAAATTTCCACCCTCTTTTTGCAACCTTAAGGGTTATTTCGGGGATAAAAACTATCCTATGTCCTTTCCATATTCCAAAAATCATATCAGCGGTTTAAGCGTGAAGACAGACAGACTCATTACTCATCTGCCAAACCGTTTATAGATACAGGCGTGATGGTACTAGTATGATAGTCTATAAAGGAGAAATTTCCTATTTATTTACATATAAAGGTTCCATAACTTGAGAGCTATCAAACAAAATAGATCGGAGAAGCAAAAACGATTTACACATAATAAAAAACGGTTTGAGCAATGGCGGCTCATCGATCCTCGGTGTGAAGGGTGATGGCCCATTTATTTTTATATTACTTAATGCAAATGTATTTATTATTGCTTGCTGAGAACGGAAGTATCTTAGAAAAGTAGAGAGGCAGGGCATAGTGGGAGTTTCCACTCAAATTGGAGCTGCTCGACTGGGGAAGTACCTCCGTCTTGCCGAAAATCGAAGTAAAATAACACAGCTTCGAGGTGTGTTTTGTTCCTAACGGCAAGAAAGGTTGCCAGTGCTCCGCGAGGAAACGTTGCTGTCAGTGGGGGATTTTGACCATTATACTGCCAATCCAACTATTCCTCTTTCGTTTTACAGGGTCGGCAACGTGGTACCCTTGGTGCTGCAAGCGGCTCTAGGCTACGGTAACCACTTAGGTACCATCAGGTGGGCCGTATGTTTGTTTGCCACCTTAGTGGTATAAAAGGAAAGGAGCTACGTATTGCTTGGTATATAATTAAGACTTACCAAGTAACACGTCTTGAGTTTGGATTCAAACCCGTTGATCCCATTTATCAATACCTACATAAAATAGCTAGTTGATCCTACAGACGTAATCCCATTGCCGACAGTAAGTAACTTTAACATTACCATTATTTACCCTACCTACATATCCTAGTAACAAATCAAATATGGACCCAGTGGGTTATCCTGGTAACTTCAAACTTTAAACGCGTCCAAACTTGTGTTTATCCATTCGGTTCTGACTCTCTAAGGATTTGGAGGATAGGTCACAAAGTTGTATACCTAAGAAGATATACTGTTTGAGGTATGTTTTATCGATATCAAAATTACCAACAGCTTGACAAGTACTCCCGATCTGCTTGTAAAGATTAATTTAAATGCACCTCGTCGAGGCCAGGTTAGATCAGTGAGAGCATGTAGTACATTCGATAGTAGAAGCTGTCGCAGTAATCTTGGACGTTTCGCTCCCCTGAATAGAATGATGATAGCGTATAATGAGTTCTATAATACCCAAGTCATTGTTGATATATTCTCTGAGTCTCTTGCTCAATTTAAGACAAAAATCATAGCTATTATTGATAATCCGTAGATCTCACTTTTGTCTTAAAGCAAGATTAGCAACAAAACATTAGATATTCAAATTCAAGTCTTTATTGCTTTCTTATGTATATAAGATGTTATAATAATTAGGTATCAATATGAAACCCTGTAGGGGGGCGCTGCAAAACAAAAAATAATATAATTCTATGTCATTAGGTATTAGATAACAATCAATTATTAATAACAAAGTATTTATTTTTTAAGCAGTGATAACCTAGTGGTATGACCATTGGACTGCCAAGTCGAAGGTCTCGAGTTCGAACCCAAGGCACGCACCTCTGACTTTTCGAATTCATGTGCGTATTAATAATTAATTATCACTCGCTTAAACGGTGAAGGAAAACATCGTGAGGAAACCTGCATACGTTAGAGATTTTTCTCGACGGTTTGTGAAGTCTGCCAACCCGCACTAGGCCAGCGTGGTGGACTATAGCCTAATCCCTCTCAATATGAGAGGAGACCCGTGCCCAGCAGTGGGACAGTATATGGGTTGATGATGATGATTTATTTTTATAAAAATTTTTGTCTAGGTATTTATCTAAATCTTTAAACAATTATTATGTCACTACTATTATAATTATTTATTAATTTATATTTCTAAAGTCATGTATTATATATTATAATATCATGAATATGGGTCGTGGCTAAGTAGGTATTTAGTTCTCATTCTCAGAGGAGATGTACCCAGCTATGGATTTTAAATGGGTTGATGATAATTTTTAAAAGCGAAATACTCCTCACTAATAGCAATATCAAGAAATTAAAAAGATAATATCAAAAAAATAATTCACGGAATTCCCACAAGATTTCAGAAAACGAAATCAATGCGGCTAACACTGGGGAGCAAGCACATCTTGCGTAAGTCAGAACTCTACGTAGTTACAATTTCATACCAGCAAATTTGAATTATAATTACTTTCAAGCAAAATTCTTCAATAACTCGCATTTCTTAAGACACAAGTTTCATTGTGTCCCATAAACTGGTAAATGTTACCACAGGTGACCCGTCTAGACTACTAACGAGACCTCATTCCAGATTAGTTTTGCATGTTTTACGACAAAAACTTTAGACAAAGATTAAATGTACAGACGCCAGCAGTTCAAGCTATCCAAAACTGTAAAAAAATATTGATTTCTGACATTTACGCGAATATTATACATTGAAATAAAACTACTTTTTACGGATTTTATCGCGTATATTGATATTATTAATCCCGACGTTTCGGACCCTTTACAGCGTCCATGGTCACGGGTAGACTGAGGTGGTGGGCGTCTTGATGATATAATTACTGACAGCTACCCTACATTTTTTATTGTTACATGATCAATGACATTTATTACTAATTATTAATTAAATGTAAGGAGTTGAGTTTCTAGATCATCTCAACTCCTTACATTCAAAAATTCAATTTACTATGGAGTCAGAGGCTAATAACTCTTTACCTTTCTTAGATGTTTTAGTAATTCGTAATCATAACAACACCTTGAGTCATACTGTGTATCGAAAGAAAACCCATACAGACAAATACCTAAATGGTGAATCGCACCACCACCCAACACAGTTATCTACCGTCGGTAAATCTTTGTTTCAGAGAGCACATGGGATCTGTGATGAGCAACACCTGGCTGCTGAGCTTCAACATGTCAAGCAAGTCCTGCATGACAACAAGCTCCGAATACCGCGCCCTTGCCACAGAAACCGTGTGAAACGTGCCACAGTTGAGCGCTTACCTGCCGTACTACCATATGTTAGAGGAGTCACCGACAAAATTGGCTACATCTTGAAGCGTGCTTCAATTAAAACATACTTCAAGCCGCTGAAGAAGATCAGTCAGTTCTTACCATCTGTCAAGTGCCATATACCTCTACAAGATGCGGGCGTATACAAGCTTGATTGTGATTGCGGTCTCTCATATATAGGCCAAACTAAAAGAAGCATAGGGACCCGCGTAAAAGAACACATCGCCGATGTCAAACACCGCCGTTCCAAGAAGTCAGCAGTTTGTGAACATACTCTTGACAAGGCCCAGCATTATATCAGATTTGATAAACCACAAATACTTGCGAAGGAAAGTCGATACCTACCCAGGATGATTCGTGAGGCTATTGAAATTAAAAAACATCCAAATTTCAATAGAGAAGATGGCTGGGTCTTACCACCTGCTTGGAATCCTGTTATAGATTCTATTAAACCAAAATCCAGGCCTACAACTGCAAGACCAAAGGATACTGTGAGCTCGTTCTGCGTGAATCGGATTGCCAATAATTAACAACTAAAACATGATCATTGAATATTTTTACTTTAAAAGAGACCATGATTCTCTGAGTTTGTTTCGGCGTTTCTTCTCAGAGGTCGTCAGCTAGGAAATGCCGGCTCCATCTAGTTTTAATTAATAATTAGTAATAAATGTCATTGATCATGTAACAATAAAAAATGTAGGGTAGCTGTCAGTAATTATATCATCAAGACGCCCACCACCTCAGTCTACCCGTGACCATGGACGCTGTAAAGGGTCCGAAACGTCGGGATTAATAATATCAATATACGCGATAAAATCCGTAAAAAGTAGTTTTATTTCAATGTAAAAAAATCCCAATTGAACATGAACCTTATTACATCGTATGAAAATTGAAAATCTATCAAAGAAATTTGACAGATTGCGGTAGCTTGATGTGCCGGCCACTGTACTTATGATGGATGTTAATATAAAGAAATCTCTCTCGATTTGAAGCCTGGTCTAGTCTCTTCCCCCATCTCCTTTTAGATGGGTTATAACATTAAATAAATAAACGACCTTAATTCATAATTTATTGAAAAACTACAGAAGCGAGAGAAAAGGGAACTTTGCTTATTACAGGGAAATGTTTATTACAGCTCTACCGATTGATTTTGAAGAGGAATTTGTGAATGAATTCAATTTTGATCCATAATAGGTATTACTTATGTCCTGCTATAGATTAGAGAACAACATTATCTTCTAACAGGATAACTTCTAGCAAGGTGAGAAACATTAGTATATTAACAAGATCCTATAAATTGATTGCTTCATTAGTCTAGTGGTCCTAAGCGCAACTGCTACGCTAGAGGTTCTTGGTTCAATCCCCTGGTCGAACAGTGTTATTGGGTTTTTCTATGAAATTCTCCGTAGCAGCTCGGTGTCTGGATTTGTGCCCGGTTAATGGCAATAGACTCGCCGCCATGGGACCTAACATACCGGCGAAATGTGGGTGTACATTAGTACAACTCTGCCTAACCCTTCGGAGAATATAGGCGTGATGGTATGTGTGATATTTACGGAATAAGGGTCCAGGTTCCAAATAATACGAGTACGCATACAAGATGAACTGATTTATTCCGAGACAAAATACACACTACGTCAAGTACAAACCGCTAGTATGACAGAAAAATATTACCCACATATTTTGATTATTTCTACTTACGTTAATTTATAAATACCTACATTACACCTCCACACTTAAATATAGGTGTATGAAATCAGCGATTTAATAAACAATCTAAATTACTTAATACTACTTACTTAAGTTCACATTATATAATCTTAAAACGCTCTACTGGCCTGCGAGTACGAACGGGGCGATTCACTATGGGTGATGCTGTTGACGGCTGAATCTGAGCGGAAGTGTTCGGTTCATTCTGAATTACTTTACTGGTATCCACTTCAATATCAGATGCAACAACATCAGATTCCCCTACGGGTGTACGAACCACATCCTCACCCCCGCCAATATTGACGTCTGTACTGTCAGGTTCCTCCCTTACTTCAGGACAGGCAACATCAGATAAACGCGGTCGCCGTTTTATTTGATCTATGTGTCTTCTTACCAATCGACCGTCACCCTTATCTACCAAATATTCCCTCGAACTTGACTGCGCCGATACTATTCCTTTTTCCCATTTATCAGCGTTACCAAAACCTCTTGCCCAAACGGACTCGCCTTGACGAAATTCTCTGTAAACTCCTCCTGCGTTGTTAGCCTGTCTTAGTTTAGAGTCATGTACCCTATCTTCTAGTGCCCTTTCCCCGCGAAGCAAATCTAATCGAGTTCGTAAGGCACGGCGCTGCAGTAACATGGCTGGACTTTCTCCTGTCGTAACTTGGGGAGTATTCCTATAATTTATCAAAAACGTTTGTAACGCCGTATCTATATCCACCCTATCCCTATAAGCCTTTTTAATCACCGTTTTACACAATTTCACTGCATTTTCGGCTGCCCCATTTGAGGAAGGATGATAAGCCGGAGAAAACTTTTGCCTTATACCGTTGTTTTTTAAAAAATGACAAAATTCTGTGCTGGTAAAAGGGGGGCCTTGATCGGACACAAATTCGACAGGTAAGCCAAATCTTGCAAAAATAGCTCTCAAAGTCTTTGTAACTTGTGACGCATTTGTACTCGACATTTCACTAATTTCTAACCATTTAGAACTAGAATCTATTAGAATTAAAAATATTTTCCCCTTTAAAGGACCTAAAAAATCTGCATGCAACCTTGTCCATGGGCGGGTTGTGTAAGGCCAGGCGTGTGGTGGTGCGCGCGGTGGCGCTCCGCTCTCTAGCGCACAAGTCTCACAACGTCTACACACCTCTTCCACGTCCGCATCTATATTTGGCCACCATACATAACTACGCGCGATTGATTTTGTCTTAACAATTCCCATGTGGCTACTGTGTAACTGTTTTAGGACTAAACTCCTTAATACGGATGGTATCACCATTCTGTAACCCCACATTATACACCCACCCTCGATATATAACTCATTACGCCTTACAACATAAGATTTTAAATTATTGTCAAGACATTTATCTGGCCATCCTGATTTCAAATAAAATAAAATTCGACTCAAATCGGTATCTTTCTCTGTTGCTAGCTTCACATCTTTATTTAATACCGGAAAAAAATCTTCAACAAAATTTATATAAGTTACTTCCTTTAAGTCCTTACTCTTACCAGTACAACATGGCAGCCTTGACAGAGCATCTGCACAATTATTCTTAGAGGATACATAGTTAATTTCATAATCATAACCCGATAATAAAACTGCCCAACGTTGCAAACGAGACGCGGCCATAATGGGTATACCCGTCTTATCCCCGAATATGTACGTGAGCGGCTTATGATCCGTTCTTAAAACAAACCTTCTACGATAAAGGTACTGATGATACTTTTTAATTCCAAAAATAATGGCAAGTGCTTCCCTATCTATCTGTGAGTATGCGCGCTCGGCAACTGACAGTGAACGCGATGCATATGCTATAGGGCGCTCCCCTTCGGGCGTGATGTGTGAGATGACTGCCCCCACCCCCACACTGCTTGCATCCGCTGTCAGTACAAGCGGTAATTCTGACGAGTAGTGCATTAATACTGCACTAGAACCTAGCCATTTCTTGACACTGTCAAATGCCTCTTGACAAGCACTATCCCACACATATTTCACTCCCGCTCTTAGCAAATTATATAACGGCGCGAGTATAGTACTTATATTTTCAACAAACTTTGCGTAATACATGGTCATACCTATGAAAGCCCTAAGTTCCGATACATTCGTCGGCGTGGGTGTATCAATAATCGCTTTAATTTTATCCGGACATGTTTGCACACCTTCCTTACTAATAACATAACCTAAATATTTAATGCACTTCGAGAAAAACGAACATTTCTCTTTCTTAACTTTTAAACCGTTTTTTTGTAATCGATCAAAAACTTTATGTAGATTTTCTAAGTGTTGTTTATGTGTACGTCCTGTAATAATAATGTCATCAAGAAATACTCCCACGTGTGGCAAATCCGCAAAAAGTTGTTCAAGACGCTTCTGAAAAATGCCGGGACTAGACGCTAAGCCATATACTAATCTATTGTACCTAAATAAGCCTTTATGCGTGTTAATCACTGCATATTTTTTTGAATCATCTAATGGAAATTGTGCATAGGCTTGTGACAAATCAATTTTGCTAAATCGCTCTCCCCCATGTAAGCGACTCAATAAATCTTCTACTTTTGGTAATGGGTAACGGTCGACTTCTAAAATCTTATTTATTGTTATTTTAAAATCTGCGCATATTCTGATGGTACCATCCTTTTTTATGACGGGCACTATTGGTGTAGCCCAATCCGAACGATCGACTGGAGTGAGGACGCCGTCCGCCACCAGCTGATCAAGCGCGCGCTCCACCGGCTCGCGCAGCGCGTACGCCAGCGGACGCGCGCGCATGAATACAGGCCGCGCTCCCGGCCGCACGTGTATGCTGACCGGGTCCCCCGTGAATCGACCCAACCCGTCCTCGAACACCTTACAATAACTGGAAAGGAAAACGTCCATATTAAATTCTTCCTCTAACATTATATTTACTCTATTACAATTATTATTATATTCAATATATGGTAACTTAATCTTTAATTCGGCCATCCATTGTCTACCTAGTAAACAAGATTTTCCATTTTTGAAAACGAATAATTCTAAATATTCTTGTTTATCTTTATATTTAACAAGAGGCTTAACCATGCCAACTGGTTGTACTTTTTCTCCAGTATAATAATAAAGACTCAAATTGCACTTTTGTACCTGCATGTGAGGGAATAATTTATGAAACAAAACATCGCTCATACAAGAAACAGCACTGCCCGTATCATATTCCATTTTAACATCTACACCATTTACATTAACCGTAATATACTTTGGCTCGCACTGCCCTATTAATAATCTATTTAAATAAACTGATACCTCGTCGCTGTCCTCACTCATAGTGTCTGCACTGGTACTGCAACTCGTTTCCTCGACCTTGTGCTGCTGCAGTAGGTACGGGCACATGCGGCGCAAATGCCCCTGCCGGTTACAAACTCTGCACACATATCTCTTAAACTTGCACACCGTCACCCTATGTGCACCACCACAAGCTTCACATTGCTGAGGTTGTGCCCGCTCAGCCGGAGCCGACGCTGCCCACGAGCTGTGCCCTCGACCACCAGCCTTATTGCCCTCGTACTCTGCCTTCTCCCCGGGCTGACTGTGAGCGGGCCTCGGCGTCGCACGTTGCACGGCAGGCATCTTGCTGTTGCTGACATCGTAGCGGCGCCGCGGCCCCGTCATCGCGTGACATTCCGTGACTTTTGTACCCATCACTGTCCCCGCGTGACCTTCTACCGCTGCCGCATCCCTCTCCGCTGCCTCTAAGCTAACAGCCAAAACATAAGCTTTCTTGTAATCTAACTTGTCCTCCGCGAATAAACGTTGACGTATAATATCACTATTTATTCCGCACACGAACTGATCACGAATACTCTCTTCCAACCAAGACCCAAATTCACATGTTTTAGATAACTTCTTTAAAGCGGTTACATACTCGGCAATACTTTCCTCTTTCTGTTGTTTTCTTTGACGAAATTTATATCTCTCGGCTAATACACTCGGCTTTGGCTGTAAATGTTTTTGCATAATGACCGTTAGCTGTTCAAACGTCTTGGTACTCGGTTTGTCGGGTGTACACAGATTTACCAACAACTCGTAACTTTCTGATCCCATTACGGTGATTAACGTGGACACTCGTAATTCGTTCTTCACTCCATTAGCCAAAAAATAATGTTCAAGTCGCTCAACGTATAAATTCCAGTCATCACCGGTGACCTTAAATTCACCAATCTTTCCAATCGTCATTTTCTATTGATATTTCTGATAAATAAAGCACTAGCACGCCAGGTTCTTGTTTAATCTCGTCGCCACTGTGATATTTACGGAATAAGGGTCCAGGTTCCAAATAATACGAGTACGCATACAAGATGAACTGATTTATTCCGAGACAAAATACACACTACGTCAAGTACAAACCGCTAGTATGACAGAAAAATATTACCCACATATTTTGATTATTTCTACTTACGTTAATTTATAAATACCTACATTACAGTATGTTATGTGTTATCCTATAAATTAATGAGTACTATGTGTTTGTCTCATTTTTCAAATATACCATGAAAAAGTCATGTCGATTGATTTTGTATTAAACTAAGTAAGTACATACGTAGGTATACTCTGTATTTATTCAAGTAGAAACGATATCCAAATTACTGTCTACTTATTTCTAGTAAACTACAGTGTCCTAGGCGTGAGTCCACTTCTTGGAACCTCCGTAAATAGCGTACAAGTCCGCGACATTACTTACAGAATCAATATTCATATTTTAATCATGAAACGTTTGCCCTCTTGAAAGTGTTTGACTGTGGGTATAGTGATAGGCGGAAGCGGTAAGCGGCAGCGATTTGTCAAAAGTTCGACAAGATATTATAGTTATTTGAAGACAATATTTTTTATAGGTTAGATATTTTTTTTTTGCGCATGCCATTTGATTTTTTTTGTTTTCTCATGCTGCTACTGAGTTCGCCTGGTAGTCGCCATCAGATATATCGTAGCAAACATGGTGACCAAATACGTCTGAACATTTTAAAATATCAATAAGTTCTATACACTATAAGTGACCATTAATATCTGAACATTCATTACTTCAGTAATATCTCAGTAAATGTTTGTCAATTTCTATCCATATAACTAATCAAAAATATCTGAACACGTCTTATTATAACGTCAAGTGTATACAATGTGTACAGTTCTACACGCAGATGAGGTGGTCTTATATTTAAGACCACCTCATCTGCGTGTGCAAACTACCTACTCAGATATTTCTGAGTAGGTAGTTTAGTTAGTAGGGTAGCTTGATGTGCTGGCCTCTGTACTTAAGTACTTATGTACTTATGTACTTATGTACTTATGTACTTATGTACTTATGTACTTATGTACTTATGTACTTATGTACTTATGTACTTATGTACTTATGTACTTATGTACTTATGTACTTATGTACTTATGTACTTATGTACTTATGTACTTATGTACTTATGTACTTATGTACTTATGTACTTATGTACTTATGTACTTATGTACTTATGTACTTATGTACTTATGTACTTATGTACTTATGTACTTATGTACTTATGTACTTATGTACTTATGTACTTATGTACTTATGTACTTATGTACTTATGTACTTATGTACTTATGTACTTATGTACTTATGTACTTATGTACTTATGTACTTATGTACTTATGTACTTATGTACTTATGTACTTATGTACTTATGTACTTATGTACTTATGTACTTATGTACTTATGTACTTATGTACTTATGTACTTATGTACTTATGTACTTATGTACTTATGTACTTATGTACTTATGTACTTATGTACTTATGTACTTATGTACTTATGCACTTACATGTTTGCTAATATCCTATGTCTGGACCTTTAAAGAGACCATGATTCTCTGAGTTTGTTTCGGTGTTTCTTCTCAGAGGTCGTCAGTTAGGAAATGCCGGATTCATCTAGCTTAAAATAAAGAAAAATATTGACTAGTAAAAGTGTCTTTAAAAGATCTATTCATTAATTTAAAAGATTAAACATTTCCAGTATAACCTGACCTCTAAGTGTATGAAAATGTCTCTCTATGTGAGTTCAGTTCACATGGCTAAATAACAGGACTAAAATTCCCGTATAGGAATTTAAGTCCCGTTATGTAGTCGTGTGTCTATTTTAGTTCAAAAGTGGCTAAAATACCCACTTTCTGTTTTCATACTATAATGAAAACAGAATGACATAAATGCAAGGTACAAGCTAATATAAGGGTTTAGCATTTTGTTGTGCAAACAACTTGCAATGTTTGCAATATTATTACATAACACAAAGTACCATCACATAGGCAGTACAGTACGTCGATTTGTTTAGTATATGAGGGTTTCGTGGCTAAGTAGGTACCTAGGAGTAACATATTTATGTATTAAGGTCATAATGGCAATAGGCTCGCTCTCTATTACATAGGACCTAAACATACCAGCGAAATGTGGGTGTACAATTAGTACACCTCTGCGTAACTCTTCGGGGAATACAGGCGTGATGGGATGTATGTGTTTAAGGTAGCTGGCATTGATGGATTTGAAGGATAATGTAATCAACATCATCATGATCAACCCATATAGGTACTGTCCCACTGCTGGGCACGGCTCTGCTCCCAGAATGAGACGGATTATGCTATAGTCCACCTCGCTAGCCTAATGCGGGTTGACAGATTTCACACGCTGTTGAGAAAATCTCTCATGCAGGGTTCCTCACGATGTTTTCCTGCACCAAGATTAGTGATAGCCTACTGATATTACCATAGACTGCCAAGTTATAAGTCTCGAATTGCCATCAAGATACATTCCGCCTTGCAGAAAATCTAAGGGAAATAACACTGATTTGAGCTGTAGTGTGCCTTGCTTGCTCACCTTGCTCACCGTAAGGAGTGAGCAAGGTTGCCAGTGTTCCGCGAGGAAACGTTGTGTTGGCAGTGGGGGAAGTATGACCCTTATACTGCCCCCCTGGTGTTACAAGCGTCTATAGGCTACGGTAACCGCTTATGTGAGCCGTATGCTAGTTTGCCACCTCAGTGGTATTTAAAAAATCAGAATTTTCGTGAGGAGACTTAAGGGATTTTCTCAGCGCGTTATGAAGCCGGACAACCCACACTAGACGAGCAAAGTGGACTCTAGCTTATTAACCTACTCTTAATCCTAGCAATTTAAACGTTAATGTCTAGGAAATACGAGTATTCGCCTGGTCACCACACGGCAGCCGCGCGATATCTTTCGCGACCGCGCCGCGCCCTAAAAGCGTTGATGATAAATGTATTCCTCATTATATCTACCTAGAGAAGTGACTGCCCTTTAAGTCATTAGTTGTTACTGTCAATAAGAGACCCATGTTCACGAGTAGACGTTTGTGGACCGTTATTATTACTTCCAATACTAAATGGTTATGAAGCAGATCGATAGAAGTCAGCCAATGTCAAAGCGGGCACTTGAATGTAATACTCTTTACACATATTGAGACGATTTCATGACTAGTAAGATGGCAAAGAAGTGAACGGGCTGCTTGAAGGTAAGCGGCAACTACAGCCTATAGACGCCATCAGTACCAGTGGTATCACTCATCCTTGCTACTATCCTACTTTCTACATAATATTATAAATGTGAAAGTTTGTGAGGATGGATGGATGTTTGTTCCTCATTCACGATAAAACTACTGAACGCATTTTGATGTTACTTTACAGTATTATTATGTATACATCATAATAACATATAGGCTATAATTAACGATTTTGTGTTAATTAGACAAATTACAACGATAATTAAAAGTAACTTTTCCACACGGACGAAGTCGTGAGCAGAAGATAGTCTGTTATAAAAAGCACACAAACCTTTTCCTAGCGCTGAATAGGAACAATATTGCCAAACGTCTAAACGACACTTCACGTGACCCAAAGGCTGGCCTCTACTTCGGCCAGAGACTAAGCATTGCCATTCAACGTGGCAATGCAGCCAGCCTCTTGGGTACGCTACCAGACGATGGCGATGCGGATGAGTTTTTTGATGCAATTTTTTAGTCTAGTTTTAGTTTAGTTTACCCTGTAGTTTTTTGTTTTTCTTTTTTTAATTATAGTTTGTTAGTAAGTAGTGTAGATAAGTTTATTTTTATTTAATTATAGAAATGTTCAAAGGTATTCTTAAACCATAAGAAAAAGTAAAGTAGGTTAATGTTTAGTAGTATATGTTTCCAAAATCAATATTAAACAACCTATTTTTTAAGTTTGTGAAATACATTCCACTGAAGGGTTAGCGGTAGGAACAATTGATAAATAGATAGATAGATAAATGCCTTATTTATTGTTGTTCGGACTTTTTAAACAAAGGGTAGCCTAAAATCCTGTCCATCTCTGTACCTATGGAATAAATATTTTGTATTAAATGTCATGGCTATCTTAATATCGTGCTGACTAAAACTACACTCTATTGGTAAGCTCCGGCTCAAGTTAAATGAACACATTTGTTCCGCCAGCCGACTCCACTTGTCTCCATTCACTAGAAAGAAGGTCCTTATCTTACACCGTAGTTTGTTTGAGTAGTCTGGGAATTTTCCATTCCAGGTTATTGTGAATTTGTATTTATTTTATTGCCCGTGTACACACAGTTTTTTTTTTATATTTTATTATTCATTGACAATGTTACACAACACCATCTAATCCCAAACTAAGCAGAGCTTGTACTATGGGTACTAGACCATGGGTATAATACTCCTTTTTTTGTAAATACTCTTATTGCAGTTCATCATTACATCAGGATGTTTTAGATCTTTTTTAGACATAAGAAACACCCATACAAACCCAAACATTCAAACAAGACAAACCAAAACGTTTATCAAATAAATATTTGTGTCCTGTGGGAATTGAACTCGTGTTCAGCAGTCTGACACTCGAACAACTAGACCACAGACATCGTCGAAAGTTCGCCGGTAAGTTTAAGTAACACGTAATAATAGGTAGGGAGCAAGCCTCATTAACCTGACACAAACCCTAACTCCGAGCTGCTACTGAGAACTTCATAGCTTCAAAACCCAATAACATTTTGCTCGACCTGGGAGTAGAACCCAGGACCTCAAGCATAGCAGTCACGATTACGACTTAGCCTAGTGACGCAACCATGTGACAATGTGACAATCGTAAGTACGTACTGAAAGAGATTAAATCTTCTGCTACGGTGTGACACACATCCAGCTTAAAATCTTGCATGCCCAGTATTCATAGGTCAAAGGGTTTGCACATCTCACTGAATATTGTACGCGGGCACGAGATCCCAGGAAATGGAGGTTGAGGAGCCAGAGAACTGAAAAGAATGTGAGGAATACACGCAACCGTCTATTATACAGGCTGTTACAAAACTACCCGTAAAGCCGAGAGGAGGTTAAATGGGGCCTTACAACGAGTCTATTCATAATATTTAAGAAATGTAGTAACGCTGTATAACATACCCCAAAAAAAGGAAAACAACAACATTTATGAATGAAAAATAAAAACTCTATTAAAGTAGACAATTATTAGGTAAAATAGGTACGTAGGCCTTTTTGTTAAATAATCTGGCTCCCTGATATGACAGCTGACAAAATTTTTGGCTGTGATAATTAATTATATTTTATGGCAATGGGCGGGCCATGTGGCTAGGAGAATGGATGAAAGCTGGGGAAGTAAAGTCCTGGAGTGGCGACCACGCATAAGAATGTGCAGCATAGGACGGCCCCCGACTAGGTGGACGGATGACCTACCTCGTGAGGGTAGCGGGGAGTCGGTGAATGCGATCTGCGCAAGACTGATTTTTGTGGCGATCTTTAGGGGAGGCCTATATTCAGCAGTGGACGTCCGTTATTGATTGATATGAATACGTATAAAGGTATTACATCCGATGTCTAGTACCCATAGTACAAGCGCTGCTTAGTTTCGGTCGTATAAAATGGCCCAAATGTCCCAAATATATTTTAATACTAATTTATTATCAAATCCCAACTTTTAAGACAAAACTGAACGAAAATCACTAAATTCTCAGTAGCAGCTCAGAATTTGGATTTGCGCCAGACTTAGCCTTAATACGTGGGACCTAATATCGTGGCTGTACCTACATTAGTACACCTCTGCCTTAACATTAGGGGAATACGTGATAGTATGTTCCCTTTCAAATTTTCTCGATACATAAATATCCTAAAGTAGACTGATTATTTCTATTTTTATATAATTGTAGGAGAAAGCCTCGCCGTTTAAAATATGAAATAGCATGTTCTTAAACCAGTAATGACTGTGTTTAAACGTTAACAAGCACAGTTTTTATTTTATGTTCTATTTCGTAGAGGATAATCATTTTCCATGAGACTAACAACTTGAAGGGTGAGCTATTTGCTACTAAAAAATAACTTGCTTTACTTGGTACTCACTATCCTACTTAATATTGTTACTCTTTCACGCTAAAACTACTGAACGGATATTGATGAAACTTTAAAGTATATTATTTATACATCAGAATAATATATAGGCTATAATTTATAACGATGTTGAGTTAATTAGCCAAATTTTAACGATAATTAAAAGTAACTTTTCCACGCGGACGAAGTCGCGGGTAGAAGCTAGTATTAGATAAGCTTCAAAATGCAAAGATTTATAAAAACTAAATAACTAATGGCTGCTACTTTGGAAGCGAATATATTAAATAGGGTCAATTGAAATCAAAGACGAGGTACGATAAATAATAACATGGTGACTTATAGTTATTTAGAAAAGGAAAAATACGACCGCGGGCAGGATACGAACCTGCGTCTTCTGGTTAGTTTATTAGTTAGGTTATTTTTCCTTTTCTAAATAACTTTAAAATCTTAGCATGGAAAATGCCAAAAATATACAAAAGATGGTGACTTATATTAACAGTTTGGAACTTCTATGTAGATAGGTTTGTAATAACCAACCCTAACCGAATTTCTACTTTGTTTAGGTTGTTAGGTTTTTTATTTAAATAAAAACAAAAACTCGATGCCAGTTTAAATTAAAACAAAGCTAACAACGGATTATTAAACTGTTACTTTGCTGTCAATCTATGATTATAAATATGATTTTACCATAACGCATACATTGCGAAGAGTTACGCAGACATTTTACTATTAGTACAGAGGCTAGCACATCAAGCTACCACAATCTGTCAAATTTCTATGACGGATTTTCAACTTTAATACAAAAATATAAGGTTCATATTCAATTGGGAAAATTTGACAGTTTTGGATAGCTTGGCCTGCTGCCCTCTGTACAATCACAGTTCGCCGGTATGTTTTGCTTTTTACATCGCATCATCAACCAGTACACTGTCCCACTGCTGGGCAAGGATCTCCAGTTAGATTGAGAGGGTTCAGACTACATTTCACCACGCTGGCCTAGTGCATGTTGGCAGAGTTCATACACCATCGAGAAAAATCTCTAAAGCATGCAGGTTTCATCATCATCGTCATCATATCAGCCACAGGAGGTCCACTGCTGAACAAAGGCCTCCCTCATAGACTTCCACAAAGACCGGTTATAAGCCGCCTGCATCCAACAACTTCCAGGTCGTCCGTCCATCTCGTTGGAGGCCGTCCAACGCTGCGCTTTCCGGTGCGTGGTCTCCACTCAAGAAACTTTTTGCGCCAGCGGCCATCAGTTCTAAGAGTTATGTGCCCCGCCCATTAATTACTAGTACCTACATGAATTTTAAAAGTCGAATTGCCTGCCTTGCTGTTGACCTCAAGACCTTTGACTTGGCAGTTCAATAGTCATATTACTAAGCTATCACTGGTCTTTTTAGGGTTCCGTAACCAAAGGGTAAAAAAGGGAACCTATTACTAAGACTCCGCTGCAGTCTTATCCGTCCGTCTCTCTGTCACCAGGCTGTATCTCATAAACCGTGATAGCAAGACAGTTGAAATTTTCACATATGATGTATTTCTGTTTCCCCTATAACAAAAAATACTAAAAATAGAATAAAATAAATATTTAAGGGGGCTCCCATACATCAAAGTGGTTTATTTGCTCGATATTAATAACGGGGTACGGAACCCTACGTGCGCGAGTCCGACTCACACTTAGCCGGTTTTCTGTAATTGCATCGGAAAATTATGTTGTAATTATGTGTATAAACCCTAGGACTACACTATAATGTCGTATATATGTTAATTATCTAAAACATCAACATTAATTGGCCTCACGTGAATTGTAACGTAAATATGCCGTGAACATAATATTGTTAGCACTACAGACACAGAGAATAATTAATTAACATTACATAATTATGTTTATTTTAGTTCTAGCGAGCAACGGGTTGATATAAATTAAACATTTAAATATTTATTTAACATTAGTGAGGCTACATTGAACTCACACGGCTGAAAAAATTACGAAAGAAAAACACATTATGTGCCAATCGTCTGAAACCGAAATCTGGTTAATAAAAACATACACACATACATACCGTCACGCCTGTATACCCACAGTTCACCTGTATGTTTGAATCTCCGCCAGTACGTTCAAACATACTGGCGAACTGTGGGTATACAGTTACTGCCTAACTTTTCCAGGAATCCAGGTGTAATATTATAATATTAAGCCTATTGCTATTAACCGGGCACAAATCTCCGCTGCTACTGACAATTTCATAGAAGACCCCAATAACACTGCCTGACCTGGTAATTGAACTTAGGACCTCAAGTGAAGCGCTCGCGATTACGACCACTAGGAAAATGAGGACATGCAAGAAAGAAATAATTATAATATGTAGGTACGTATAGGCATTCATTAAGAGCTTATATAGGTAATTATGAGCTATATAAGCTTTCAAACTCTTTGCCAAGAACTCATAAATCAAAACTTTCATCAGTTCGCTGCACGAACTTAAAAAAGAGGATTATATTTGGAGCACCCAATATTAGGAAATAAACTACTGTGCTGCCACTGTATGAAACAACTAATTTAAAACTTGGTCCGAAGCAATTTATTACAGTGGCAACCCTTCCTACATTTTTCGCTGTTAGAATGCCAACAATTCGTATAAATCGCCGGAGAACTGACTGTTCACAGGACTAGATTTTAGGTTGAGTCAAAGTTATTTATTCGATATAGAAGTCAATTTTACATTTTAGACAACTCCTAACAACACAAATTCCAATTTTGGCGTCTCTGATCTAGTGATTCGAGTGTTGGACTGTTAATCACGAGGTTGTGGATTCGATTCCCACAAATGTTTATTTCAATTAAATAAATACGTTAAGTACAGTAAATGGAGATCACATTTTAAGCAAAGAATTGCTTGTGTTAGGAGACTCCGCTCTTCCAGACAGTTATATTTATAGTTATGCAATTGATCAAGCAACAAGAGGAAACGTTGTGTTGGCAGTGGGGGAACTTTGACCCTTACATTGCCAACCCCACTATTCCTCTTTCAATACAGAGTCGGCAACGCGCAAGTGATACTCCTGGTGTTGCAAGCGTCTATAGGCTACGGTAACCGCTTACCATCAGGTGGGCCGTATGCTTGTTTGCCACCTTAGTAGAATAAATAAAAAGAAAAAAAAAGTTAATTGACCATAAGAATTTTAAGTAAAAGTGAACTATAAAATAATACATAGGTAAAAGGCGCGTATGACTTCAAATGCAACCAACATTTAAGCATCCAACGGAACTTTCGTGTAACTTTTACGATTAAACTAAATTATCGGGACTCTGTGGTTTTCGTCAACTCACACCCAATAACCTTGTAACTCTAGTAACTGGCTACCTCTGAGCCAGAAATAAACGAATAAATAAAAAAATAATAAAAAAAAAAAATGAGTGAGAGTAGATTAGTGGTTAATATAGTAATAAATATAGAATAATGCAAATAATATCGCGGTTTGCACTTTATGCTATAATGCTATAAAGCACCTCTCTATCAAGCAACTGTCCGTCGGGCGCGGCTCGCCCGTTTTGCCGTAACATAACAAATAGGCATGAAAAATTAAGCATGCTATAATATAGCACATAAAATCACATTCTTAAAAAATTAAGCATATAGCATTAAGCATGTTATTGATTTATAGCAACTTTGAACACCACTAGAGTTGATGTATGTGAGATAGTGTAAGGGTGTGTTCGAGTGTGTGTGAGTTATACATATTAAATTGCTTATTAGTTCAAGTTAGTTGTTACAGTTAAAGTTAGTAGAAAAAATATGGAGACTAACTACTATCTGAAAAAGGTCTCACAATCAGTGATTGCATTAATATACAAACCAAAAACAAAAAACTTTTAAGTACCGCGAAACATTTCTGTACTTGGCACTAAATTGTGTTTAAATTCTGCTTACAGAGTCCCCAATCCAGATCTGGTTCAGATAGTACCCCAAATGACGAGGGTACAATCAAATTACAATGTTCACGGAATTACACGCCTACAGTTTGACGTTTTTGCTGTCCCTCTCGAATAGAATGGGAATTGCAATATTAAATTGAATCGTGTCTGCGAAGATTTGTGCATGTAATACCACAGTTACACCAAGGTGTGATTGGTGCAAGTTTTCTTAGATTATTAGGCAAAGCCACCAAGTCATTCAGCCTCGTTTGACAGATGACGATCAATGAATTTTTCTATCGCTAAAATAACTTTATTTAGAACATTTTTTAAACAGCAACATCTAGTCCCATCTTTAGCGGAACACTCGCGCACTAGATTAAGGAAGCAGTTCAAGGCAGTACTTATAATACCTACTGAAGCAAAACATTTATAATTGACTATGCAATAATTGACATTGCTTAGTCGTTCTAAGCACGAGTGCTAAGCTAGAGGTCCTAGGTACAATTCCCAGGTCAAGCTAAGTGTTATTGGATTTTCTATGAAATCTCAGTAGCAGCTTGGGCTAAGTTTAGATTTGTGCCCGGTGCCACCACACCTCTTTTTTTAACCTAATATCACAGAATAATTTTATACAAATAATAAATAACATGCCTCAAAACTTTTATGCGACTCCAGAGTAGTCCAAAATAAAATAGCCCAAAAGATTATGCCTCAACAGTATGCCAAATACAGTTAATGTAAAATTAATTATTAAAATTATGCAATTTAAAGTTATGTCTAATTCATTATGCCAAAGTAAAGTCTTAAAAAAGTTATGCTAAACAAAGGTATCCCGAAATATTTACATCAACTCACAAAAAGTAGCCTCCCGTTGTCTGACCTGTAGGTTCAACTCCACCTGTTCCATCCCCTACTTTATAAAACTAAACTCAATTTGTATTCCGACTCCCGACATATTGCGATACTCCCAAAAATAGGGTCACCATGTGTTACACAAAAAT
Source organism: Acronicta alni (assembly GCA_964056405.1). Classification (NCBI taxonomy): domain Eukaryota; kingdom Metazoa; phylum Arthropoda; class Insecta; order Lepidoptera; family Noctuidae; genus Acronicta; species Acronicta alni. The sequence continues at coordinate 3,420,214 of OZ043927.1, read as the reverse complement.
ATTGTATTATTTCACGTTTCAGACCGTTTTGCATTCAATTTAAGATTTTGTAATAACTGTCTGAAGTATTGAAATAAAACTACTTTCTACGGATTTTATCGCGTTATATTGATATTATTAATCCCGACGTTTCAGACCCTTTACAGCGTCCATGATCACGGGTACACATGGTCAGTCTACCCGTGAACCACGATAAAATCCGTAAAAAGTAATTTTATTTCAATGTATAATATTCGCGTAAATGTCAGAAATCAATATGTCTGAAGTATTTTTGTGCCTCGGAAAGCACGTACAGCCGTCGGTCTCGGTTGTCATTCGAACACATGACAATTGTTAGGGGTAGTCAAAAGCCGAAACGCCTGCCAACCAGTTTATCCTCAGGATATACGTATTACCTAGAAACTAGGTTGCGGAGGTCTATGGCAATTGCTTCGTGTAAAATACAGCCCCATTTGGTAAATCAAATATAAAAAAGCCTAGCACGATTATGATCTCTGAAGTTGATTTGATACTTTGGCTAAACTTGATATTTGCGGCGGTGAATAAAAGAAACAACTTTTATTTGGCCAATCAAATTCAAATTTTTTCTTTCATTCTTTCTACTAACAGACCCAAAGACTGTTCTATCCCTAAACCTATCAAAAATGTGTCGCTGGTAGATAATAAATTTGCCTACAGCACTGTACTGTCAGTTTAATTTCGTTACAAGTAGCTATTTAAAATAAAAATAAATACATAAACATAGCTTTAACATTTCAAATGCATTCGTCAATAAATCATTACACGAAAGAAGTGCTCTTTGAATATATTTTTTGCCTCCGTCAGATGCAACGCGGGCAATTTATAGGCGGACTTATTATGGGGCCACGAAAATAACTTCCAGAAAAAATAATCCTATCCTACTGATATTATAAATGTGAAAGTTTGTGAGGATGGATGGATGGGAGGGTGTTTGTTAATCTTTCACGCTAAAACTACTGAACGGATATTGATGAAACCTTATAGTATTATTATTTATACATCATAATAACATAAAGGCTATAATTTATAACGATTTTGAGTTAATTTGCCGAATTACAACGATAATTAAAAGTAACTTTTTCACGCGGACGAAGTCGCGGGCAGAATAAATAAATAAATATTCCTGAACAATTTTACACAACACCATCTAGTCCCAAACTAAGCAGAGGTTGTACTATGGGTACTAGACTATGGACATAATACTTATATACTTTTTTTTGTAAATCACACATAAATTATATAATAAACACCTAAAGAAGAAGCTTCTAAGAAATAAATCCAAAGTTCGAAAATCAATATTCAGTGAATTATCAATTTTTAACCGCCTTATAAAATGAAGAGGGTTCTCAATTAACCTGAATATTCGCATGTATATATTGATGCTTATCAACAGATCTGCAAGGTTAAGCTGCGCTAGCCACGGTCAGTCTGTGGATGTGTGTCCATTCTTAACACATCGAGATCCTTCCGTGCCTCGGAGACCACGTAAAGCCGATGAGGATGATGATTCATACGATGATGGCATATATTATTTAATTTGCAAACAAAAAGAAACAAAATGTGAGCTAAAAATTTATTAATCCCTTTAGACTTTACAGAGAAAATTACTTATAAGACAGACAGGGAATGCATAAATGTAAAAAAATATAGTAAATATATATTTATGAACTTGTTTTTTATCTATAATAATTTTTCCGTACGTGTTTATCACTGAACTCTGCCTAAACGGTTGGGTCAAATTTGATGAAATTATTTGAGTGTTTCAGTGAGTCCCTTCAGAGAATAGAATATTCTTTCTTCTCTATACACCAAGTACATGTTTATAAATGATAGAATGGTGCAATGGGCGGTGTTGTCGCTATAAGCGATCTCTTACAGACAGTTTAGATGGCTCAATAAATTGTACCCGGTAGGCGACACTACAATCAGATTGCAAGACAATGTCTGCCAGCCTAAAACCCGTCTGTGGATGCAAAATTTCATACTTCTAGACCTAGAGTTTGTGTTATTTATCAGTCGTATATTTATTGAAATAAATCTCTTATTTTATGCCCCGACTTTCTTCCACTTTCACGCTCCTCGCTCTTGATTAATAGCCTGCATTTGGTAACCAACACATCTCTGTCATTACCACCCTGATTCCGAGATCTCTGCGCGGTGCATATTTTTTCTTTCATTTCTTTTGAGTCCTATGTCATCGCCGCGTCATTCCCGTCTGTAATTTCCTGTACTTTACATCGTCACCACAATCCCTTTGAGTATGATAAATGCGAAAAATTATCATACCATCACGCCTGTATTCCGCAAAGGGTTAAGCAGAGATGTACCAATATACATCCACAGTTCGCCGGTATATTTAGGTTCCATGTAATAGGGGGTAAGCTTATTGCCATTAACCGAGCACAAATCCAAACTCGAGCTGCTACTGAGAATACATACATACATACATACACACGCCTTTTTCCCATGGGGGTAAGCAGAAAATAAAAAATGCCACTTGCTACGATTCTTGCATACTTCTTTCGCTTCGTCCACATTTATTCAGCACCTGACCTTTTTGAAGAACCCCACCAATAAGGTAAGTCTTTCTAGGGCATCTCCTCCCCGGCGGTTCCACTGTCGTTCGCCATTATAAATCCCTTTTGTTACTCGCCTTGTATTCATTTTCTCGACGTGTCCAAACCATCTCAGCATATTTTTATCAATTCTTGTCACTACATCTTTTTTATGCTCATTACATGGGACCTCAAACACACCGGTGAACTGTGGGTATATATTAGCACACCTCTACCAAACCCTACGGGAAATACAATATAGTATGATTAGTATGTAATGTTATATTCATGTTTTTCTATTTCAAACCAGAATTGCCAGTGACTAAAAATGTCGCATTTAAATTACCATCCTACAAAATTACTTACGTTTTTAATGTTCTTATAAAAAGTTTTTACTACACAAAACTTTCAACCTTCATAATAAATCTTTCGCAGCAAAGCAAAAGTTCTCGCTGGAAAAAAAAGTTTTTAAAACTACTAAACTTATTAAAGTGTCATTTACTTTAAAAAACCACGCTTCAACCTTTAGCCTATAACAAGTAAAAAATTAAAAAATAAAAAATGTTATTTTCTTTATATGGGTTGTTGATGATAAATCCGTACTCCGAGCTGCTACTGAGAATGACCACCACCACCAAACCAATAACACTTTGCTGGACCTGTGGATTGAACCCGAGACCTCTAGCATGGCAGACACGCTGACAACCACTTGACTATGTAATGACTCGTTTATTCCTAACTTTGTGGAAAAAAGGTGTGAGTGTAAGCATGTACAGTCAGCCACGAAAGTCGTAGCAATCTTCAGTATGATTTTTAATAAGTATGAAGTCACTGACCTGTGAAGGATATGCGAAATAATTGCATGACCATTAAATATTTAGGTTATCTTAATAGCAAGAATCTTTACCCTACAGAGGGGTTCTCATTCAAATAAATAAATATTACAATTACATTATTTAAATTGTTACCGTAATTAGTAATATAAAAAAATATTTTCTATTATTAAATTATTAAAAATAACTTTAGGTATTAATATGAAATTTAAAATAATAAATACTGCAGCGACATCTATAGCTATACATAGAACTACGAAAGCCTGAATCGCGCAAGCAACATTCGCAACGAAAAGTTGGATATATACAACCGCCCGACATCAACCGTCGGGCCGTGGCCCGCCAGGCACAACACCCGCCTGGTCGGAGGATCCTCCCTTTGGATGGGGGGGCAATACACCTCGCCTCTCCACAATACTATACATATAATTAAATATTGTAAAAATCGCATGAAAAATGAGAAATAATAAAAGGCTTATTTATTAATTTATTATTTATTTAATAGAAAGAAACCTCTTGACAAGTTTTGGAGCTGTGATGTTATCAAAATTGATCTGTGTTCAGCGTTGCTGACCGTACTCGTAAGAAAAAAAGTAGGTGGTCATTAACTTATTAATGATCAATTAGCACACAATAGAAAACAATTATCTGACCCTCTGGAGGGTTTTGGTTTAATAAATTAAAGCGCACGTATTATACATTAACAGAAACAAGTTCTAAGAAAATAATAATAATAGTACGTGACTGATAATAGATGCGTCCACCTTACTGGTACGTGTTATAATTATAAATATCCGTGTTCTAAACACGATACGTGTTAATGAAGGACATTTCCTCATAGCCTTGGTCGTGATTAGTACATAGTATCTTAAAATAGTTCTACGATCACCTATGACAATCTTTAATGGTAGTAGAATATCCTCATCGATAATCTTCCACCTGGGGAGGCCACCGGCCGCCGCCTTCTAGTTCTAGTTCTAGCTCGCCGCCACGAGCAAGTTATAAATAAATATTTTTGGACATCCATCTAGTATTAATTAATAATTAGTAATAAATATCATTGATCATGTAACAATAAAAAACTGTAGTGTAGCTGTCAGTAATTATATCATCAAGACGCCCACCACCTCAGTCTACCCGTGACCATGGACGCTGTAAAGGGTCCGAAACGTCGGGATTAATAATATCAATATAACGCGATAAAATCCGTAAAAAGTATAAGTTATTTCAATTTTTTGGACAATTTTACACAGCACCATCTAGTCCCAAACTAAGCAGAGCTTGTGCTACGGGTACTAGACAATGGATATAATACTTATATATACTATTATTTTTTTGTAAATCTATACTCATAATACATAAGAAACACCCAGATAAACACAAACACATAAGTTCATCACATACATATTTGTGTTTTGTGATCTGCAGTCAAACACGCAAACCACAGACGAAATCAATAATGTTATGTTTGCAAAAGAAGCGCTGGAAAGGGAGAGAGAATTGTCCACATCTTTCCCGATCCGTAGACGCACCGAGCGCTGGAGTGTACAGACACACCTCCTGCCTCCATGAGCTATAGTCTGCGGGTGGCTTACTTAGGGAGTCCACCGCCGGACCAGTCAATGGCCCCAGTAGGCGGCGTGTGTTGATTCACGTGCGCCTTATAGTAGGACGCGAGAAGAGGCCTCACCCTTTGAAGGGGTCCAGCGAGGACTGGACCACAGCCTGTCACGGTTGTGGCGAATATCACCAACCCCATGGCTGTGATACAGAGAACAAGGGCAAGTGCGGTTGACGGTTGACTTATCTTACCACCACAAAGAGGTAGGGCATAGTAGGAGTAATTCCACTCAAATTGGAGCTGCCTGACTGAGGAAGTACTCCTTGCAGAAAATCGAAGTGAAATAACACTGCTTTGAGCTTTGTTGTGCTCCTTACGGTGGGTGGTGGTTAGCAAGGTTACCAGTGCTCCGCGAGGAAAAGTTGTGTTGGCAGTGGGGGAGACTTTGAACCTTATACTGCCAACCCAACTATTGCTCTTTCGTTTTACAGAGTCGGCAACGCGCAAGTGATACCCCTGGTATTACAAGCGTCTTTAGGCTACGGTAACCGCTTACCATCGGGTGGGCCGTATGCTTGTTTGTCACCTTAGTGGTATGAAAAAAAAAACACCGTTTTCTCCGAAGGATTAGAAGTGTAGTAATCTACACGCACATTTCACCGGTATTTTCAGTCACCAGCGACCTAAATGCGATCTAAAATATGCATTTAATAATGCGTGCGGAAAGAAATTATTGCATATCTTTGGAAAGTATAGGTAGTAGATTATTATTTGTTCCTTTGTATTTTTTTTTAAATATCATTGAAACAAATATTTATCATCAACCCATATACTGTCCCACTTATGGGCACGGGTCTCCTCAGGCAGGTAGAATGAAAGGGATTACGTTAAAGTCCACTACGTTAGCTTAATGACGGTTGGCAGCCTTCACACGCCCTCAAGAAAATCTCTTAGGTATGCAGGTTTCCTCACGATATTTTCCTTCACCGTTTAAGTGAGTCATGATTATATATTAATGCATGATTGAAAACGTTGATTGAACACATGATTTCGAAAAGTCAGAGGTTCGAACTCGAGACCTTTGACTTGGCAGTCTAATATTCAAATCACTAGGTTATCACTGCTTATCACTTATTGGTGGCACAAAATGAAAAACAAAGTTAGGTACTTTAACTTTTAGTAAAGTGGTTCAGGGAATTGGCCGTAATCCGAGTCCCACAGACGGATTACAAACATTAATTGTACGAAGTGTATTATCTGTCACCTCTTACCTCTCAGATTACCATTAAAAAAACCTTTTTGGGCCGTAATGTATTTTATAAGCACTCAGATTAAAGTAAAGTCGAATACTACGCTAGAGGTCCTAGGATCGTTTCCTAGGTTGAGCAAAGTGTTTTTCTATGACATTCTCAGTAGCAGCTCTGAGCTTAGATTAGTATTACTTACTTTTAAATAATTAGTTAATTAATTCGATATTCGGTTGAAACTCTTGTTTTTCTGTTCATTTATCCTAGATAGCGACCCGCCCAGCTGTCATTTAACCCCATTAGGGGTGACATATCCAAAAATCCTTCCTTAATGGATGCTTACAACATAAAATGCATCAACTACCAAAATTTCAAGTTTTTAGCCCCAGCGGTTAAGCACTGCGTTAATGAATCAGTCAGTTTGGATCAGTACCTAATAATATTGAGGTTGACATAAGTACTAGACTTTGAGAGATTTTAACATGGCCACGAAATTAATTGCATACCATGGTCTAGTTGCGTCAATTCTAAGATTTGAAATAATATTTTGGGGAAATTGTGCCCTGAGGGAGCAAGTGTTCAAGGCTCAAAAACGCTGTATAAGGGCCATGTGTAACATGAAAGTAACAGATAGCTGCGTTCCTATGTTTAAGTCCCTAAAAGTGCTAACCTTTCCGTCGCTATATATTTTTGAAATGGCTGTTTTTGTAAAATCAAACATGCACCTTTTTAATACAGTGCCCGAAAGTAGAAGGGGACCAGTGAGGAGACAGTATAAAAATATGCTACTTGTTGGTGGCTTTAATACTGCCTTATTAAGAAAAAGTGTGATTAGTATGGGGCCGATCATATTTAACAAAATACCTGATAGGTTAAAAAATGGGACATTACCACTTTTTAAAAAGAAATTGACAGTCATATTAACTGATAAATGCTATTATTCTATCTGTGATTTTTTAAATGATAAAAACCTTTTTTAATTCTGACATCTACATTTCATAATTTATTAAACTGTAATTTATCTTGTTATTGTAATACTTAACTTCATGTGACATTTTGATATTTAGTTTCATATTTTTACTAATTATAGATATACACAATTTTGCATGCCTAATTTAAGGGTATTGTATAAGTATTGTATAAGGATCAACAAAATTTAACAATAACTGTATCTTGTACCTACTTTCTGCGCAAATAAAGAATTATTATTCTCGAAGAGAAACAGCTAAAATATCTCGACTTAGCTCACGAGGTGGTCGCCATGTGGGATGTGGACTCGGCCATCATTGTGCCTATAGTCGTTACGGTCAATGGACTTATCGCCAAGAGCCTCGACCAACACCTCAGGAGGCTCGAGTTGGGTGGCTGGGTTAAGGGCCTGATTCAGAAGGCAGACTCCTTGATACGGCGCGTATTGTGAGGAGGTTCCTGTCTCTGGGGCCCTAACCACCGATAGCTTGGACCCTGTTCCCGATATCGGTGGTCTGACTATTTTTTTATATTTGTAAATGTTTATTTGTTATTTATATTATTATTATTAAAGTCACCACATCCATAATTCTTCAAACCGATAAGAAACATCATATATTTGTGGAGAATATCTAATGAGTAATAAATTTAGTTCAATCATTTTACTATCAGTCGTCGTTTGCATTGTCACAAATTATTAATAGATAACCCTCTTACGCTCTTGGCACATCGTGCTTGTATCTAAACTAGCTATTAGCAGCGGTTTCACTCGCATTTCAAAGGAGTTATAGAGACTTTTTTTTATTCTACTAAGGTGGCAAACAAGCATACGGCCCACCTGATGGTAAGCGGTTACCGTAGCCTATAGACGCTTGCAACACCAGGAGTATCACTTGCGCGTTGCCGACCCTGTATTGAAAGAGGAATAGTTGAGTTGGCAGTATAAGGGTCAAAGTCCACTGTCAATACAACGTTTCCTCGTGGAGCACTGGCAACCTTGCTCACCGTAAGAAACACAACACAGCTCAAAGCAGTGTTATTTTACTTCGATTTTCTGCAAGGCGGAGATACTTCCCCAGTCGGGCATCTCCAATTTGAGTGGAATTACTCCCACTATGCGCTACCTCTCTTAAAACTACAAGACTAGAAGTAGCTTAAGTCCTTCTTACTGGTAGTTTTGTAACACCCTGTATACTTACTTATATTGAAGCCTACGGGTCTGACTTGGCTAGTTCTCATATACGAACTATTATTAAGTACTTACCAAAACAGTCATGGTAGAGCCCTATGTTCGATGGTTAGTTTCTACCAGCAAGCCAAATTTTCTGAAGAATAAAATAAGAACTTACAGCTTTAGAACTTGTGAAACGAACTTGAGGCCTTTGACTTGGTAGTCCAATGGTCACACTAGGCTATCACTGCTCTTTTACTCATAAATTCTATCACTTAATAACATTATCATCATCATCATCATCAACACTGCTGGTCACGAGTCTCCTCTCATATTGAGAGGGATTAGACTATAGTCCACCACGCTGGCCTAGTGCGGGTTGGCAGACTTCACAAACCGTCGGTTTGAGGAAACCTTACCTCTGTTTTCGTTCACCGTATAAGCAAGTACGCACATGAATTCGAAAAGTTAGAGGTGTGCCTTAGATTCGAACTCGAGACCTTCGACTTGGCAGTCCAATGGTCATGACACTAGGCTGTCACTGCTCTTTAACTCATAAATTCTATCACTTACTATATTTGTCAGCAAATACATATTTTTCCAGATTTGTGGCAGAATCAACACCACAAAATAATATCATTGTTTTGTTTGTGGTTTGTATATTATCATCTGGACCTGACATTACAATATTTTAAAACCAAATTTAATTTCAGTTTCAAAAGATAAAAGTTACATAACATTGATATGGCGATTTTATTTAACTACAAACGTGAAATTCAACCTCATTTCTGGCTCATTGATCTAGGGGTCGTAGGCGTGGCTGCTGAGTGTGAGGTACTGAGTACACAAAAAGTTCACCATTTAAAACATCTACTCGTATTTACAGAATTAATATGATTTACCATTTAGCATGAACCAAAAATAAAATTAAGTTGCCTACTTACCAGCACCCGACTTCACCAGTGGATCATAAAAATTTAGAAAACGATCGAGTAGACGCAAAGTGCTTATCAAGTTTGCTTTAGTGCATGCCTAATGAAGTTCATTGATCAAAGTTAAAAAGTTACAAAAATGACTGCCTCCATAGTCTAGTGGACTTAAGCGCTACTGCTACGTTTGAAGCCGTGGGTTCGATTCCCAGATGTACCAAAATGTTATTGGGATTTTCTATGAAATTGTCGGGAGCAGCTCGGACTTACGATCTGTGCCCCGTTAATGGCAATAGGTTCGCCCCCTATTACATGGGATCTGAACATACCAGCGAACTGTAGGTGTACTTTAGTACACTACTGCCTAACTCTTCGGGGAATACAGGCGTGATGGTATTTTTGGGTGATGGCATTTGTTTTCAAGTTCATCGTTGTATACGGGAGATGATTAAAGTCAAAAGGCCGAAATAATACTTATATTGACTCATTTATATCCATTGTCTAGTACCCATAGTACAAGCTCTGCTTAGTTTGGGATAAGATGGTGCTGTGTGAAATTGTCCAAGAATATTTATTATTATTATTATTTATTTACCAAAAATCCCTAACCTGAGGTATCTGTCTATCTCCTAACAAACGTGACGTCGGTAGTGAGGTGACAGGACAACTAACTCTAAGGCGCAATACAAGTTTTCACTAGTCAAAACAAATGCGTCACCATTGACACTACAGTATGATATGTTATGTTATGAAAATGACAAAAAGATGTCAGTAGTTTATTCAAAAAATATTATTTTGTAACGTAAATAATAAATAGAAACACACTATTATATATCCTTCAACAGGATCAACAGTATTGGCGCACAGGAGAGCGTTGAGAGCAGACAGTAGGTTTACGTTAGTATACAGGCGTACTATCTGTATGCCTATTTAAAGATTCTTGCTGTGTCATTTCTGGTCAATAAAGAAATTTACTCGGAATAACAGATTGAGAAATAGTGTGATAAGAGAACCTTGCGGCTTAAAAGACGATGTAGTGACGAGAATTGAGAAGAATATGCTGAGATGGTTTGGGCATGTCAAGAGAAGTGATGAAAGGCGACTAACAAAAAGGATTTATATGGCGAATGTCAGTGGAACCGCCGAGAGGTGACGCCCTAGAAAAACTTATGCCGACCTTATTGGTGAAGTTCTTCAAAAATGTCAGGTGCGTAGTACTCGCAACCGGCGTGTATGTATGACAAGATGTATGAATGTGGTCGAAGCAAAAGAAGTATGCAAGAATCGTAGCAAGTGGCGTATTCTAGTTTCTGCCTACGCCCATGGGAAAAACGCGTGAATGTATGTATGTACGTAAGTATGTATGTATGAAAAACTTATCTTATACCTACTACATTTTACTAAAATAAATAGAAACACACAATTATACGTCCTTCTCACAAAAACGCAGACACTTCGACAGTATAAACGGCAACCATCCGCAAACAAGTCACAATCAGGATTGGAGCACAGGAGAGCGTTGAGAGCAGACAGCAGTTTTACGTTACTAAACAAGCGTACTATCTGTATGCCTATTTAAATATTCTTGCTGTGTCATTTCTGGGCAATAAAGAAGTTTAATCTTTGGACCCGAGTGCCATCTTGCATCTTTGAGGACTACTAATGAGAGGAAATGGCCCGTGACGAAGCATCCTGTTGTTTTGTTTAGTCAGATTAGTATATGTTCTGGTTGGGAATTGGGTATGATGGTGAGTGTTGTGGTTATTTAATTATTTACCCCTACTAAATATCCCTAGTTATCCCTACTAATATTATTATTTAATTTTCGAGAGGAAGGGCATAGTGGGAGTAATTTCAATCAAATTGGAGCTGCCCGGTAGGAAAGTGAAATAACAGTGATTTGAGCTGTGTGGTGTTCCTAACGGTGAGCAAGGTTGCTAGTGCTCCACAAGGAAACGTTGTGTTGGCAGTGGGGGACTTTGACCCTTATACTGCCAACCCAACTATTCTTCTTTCGTTTTACAGGGTCGGCAACGCGCAAGTGATACCCCTGGTCTTGCAAGCGTCTATAGGCTACGGTAACCGCTTACCATTAGGTGAGCCGTATGCTTGTTTGCCACCTTAGTGGTCCAAGACATGATTTAAAACCAATTACAATATTCAAAGGGGACAGAATAATAAAAATATAAATTAACAATTAAAACAAATAAGAATAATATCCCGACTACTTAATCCTTATTTCCTTATCTACTAATATTATAAATGCGACACATACAGCACGATCAGTTAATCACAGATCAAGAAAGAAAGAAAGAAACATATAATATTTATTTTGTCCTCACAACAGCAATAAATAAAACAAAAGTAAAATACGTAAAAAAGAATCTAAAATTATTAAAAAGCTGTTTCGTGAGGACCAAAAAGGACCCTAGCTCAGCATTTGCCACTTCATCTTGTTAAATGATGCGGCGCTGGTATTCTGCTAGGGCCTGTCAGATCACATCGACAGATCTGATAAGCTTTCAAGTCTAAACCGCTGAACAGATTTTGATGAAATTTGTTTCATAATTCATCAAAAAGGGTCTAATGACCCTGGAGAAGAATATAGGCTACCTTTTGTTTAAAAAAGCCCCTTGGGATACGGGTGAAACCGTGAGGAACAAATCTTCATCAAAAAGACGGTCATACTTACTTTCGCATTTATAATATTACTCACACAGACATTACTAGCCAAGATACGTAAACAAATTCTAGTTTCGCAAAATATGTAACGTGTAACAATATCTCTGAACACGACACACTCCGTATCGTTGTCGATTGCGAACAGTCGTGGCAACTTAGTTACAAACTTTGGAACAAATGAGCATCAGCTGTGGAATATTCTCGTATCTTCAAATATTGTACATGCCATACTATCACGCCTGTATTCCCCGAAGGGTTAGCAAAAGCTGTACTAATGTACACCCGCAGTTCGCCGGTATGTTTAGGTCCCATGTAATAGGGGACGAGCCTATTGCGATTAACCGGGCACAAATCCAAACTCCGAATTGCTACTGAGAATTTCATAGAAAACCCAATAACACTGCTCGACTTGGATATCGAACCTAAGACCTCCAGCGTAGCAGTCGCGCTTAGCACTACTAGACTAAATGTTATATATTACTCCAAATATATTATAGACTAGCTTTAGCCCGCGGCTTCGCTCACGTGGATATAGAATCAATATAAGAATCAGAAATTAACAAAGAAGAAAATACACAAACTCACGTTCTCAGGTTTATTTAGCTCCCGGCCTCATATACATATATTAGAAACGATTTCTTATAGATATACAATTATTACCACAAATATATACACTCAGCGAGACACTGTGACGTTTTAAAAATGGCGGTAATCATGTAAAATATAATCAATAACCTAACACTATGTAATCCTAAAGGTTTAAAAGTGACTTCGACGTCAATCGGTGAATATTTTATGAAGTTAAAAGTAGTCGTTAATAAATAACTTACGCTAACTACAGTAACCAGTGTCCTTCGGTTGGCATTTATAACCTGCGTGGGATTAAAAGTTAGTTGAAGCTTAAACGTCCAGTGGCCGTATGGGAGCGTGAGGCTAACTTTTATTTGTGTATATGTCACTAAGGTGGCAAACAAGCATACGGCCCACCGAAAGTGATTACCGTAGCCTATAGACGCTTGTAACACCAGGGGTATCATTTGCGCATTGCCGACCCTGTAAAAAAAAGGAATAGTTGGGTTGATAGTATATTGGTACAAGTCCTCCCACTGCCAACACAATGTTTCCTCGCGGAGCACTGGCAACCTTGCTCACCGTAAGGAACACAACACATCTCAAAGCAGTGTTATTTCATTTCGATTTTCTGCCCGGGATTTTCGGCGCCCAGTCGGGCAGCTCAAATTTGAATGGAGTTACTCCCACTTTGCACTACCTCTCTTAATATACACATACTTAGCACAGATCTCCACAAAAGCTAGTAGTATTTATCTTCGTGGCACGATCTGTGTAGGTAGTGTATTTGTTCCTATTATGGTGTAGTAACAGTTCGCAGCTTGCGTCTATTCCCACACGAATATACACCAGACCCTTTTGTAACTGTTTATTGTCTGAGAAATTGTATGTGAATAGGCACGGTTATGTATATAATGATGAAGTTTAGAAATGTGGAACGCGAATGAATATAGTCGCAAATTCTTCGTGGCTATTTCTTCTCTAACTTTTAATATTCTTTGTAATCTACTTTTTCTTTGTTGGCAACTTTATGCTTCGATTAAATTCTATTTTATTTTTTTATTTTTGTATAAATGACCAGATTATAACTGAAGCCTTTTTATTAATACTTACCTACCCTTTTTACAGACGACAGGCAATTGGAAGTGGATTATAAATAAATAATAAATATTTTTGCAGTGATAGCCTAGCGGTATGACCATTGGACTGCCAAGTCGAAGGTCTCGAGTTCAAACCCAAGGCACGCACCTCTGACTTTTCGAATTCATGTGTGTATTAATAATTAATTATCACTCGCTTAAACGGTGAAGGAAAACATCATGAGGAAACCTGCATACCTTAGAGACTTTTCTCGACGGTTTGTGAATTCTGCCAACCCGCACTAGGTCAGCGTGGTGGACTGAAAGCCTAATCCCTCTTAATATAAGAGGAGACCCGTGCCCAGCAGTGGGACAGAATATGGGTTGATGATTATTGAGATTTACGCGAATATTATACATTGAAATAAAACTACTTTTTACGGATTTTATCGCGTATATTGATATTATTAATCCCCATTAATATTTTAATAATAATATCAATTGATTGATTAATAATATCAATATAAGCGATAAAATCCGTAAAAAGTAGTTTTATTTCAATGTAGGTGTAGAAATGTCAATATCAATTCAATAATATAATTATGTTAGGAAAATATGTTTACCTTCTTTACGATTATGTATCGGACTTAGAAATAACATTTTTTACTTTGTAATCTCATAAAATCCATCATAAAATTTTGAATGACAATGCATTTAAGTTGTCTGTAGCAATTTTTCACGACATCATTGTTTTAAAACCGTCGTAAAAATGTTATGACGCTCAATGTTCAGATGTCTGCAATTTCAAATAATATTAAAAATGTTTTGCCTCAATTTAAATGTAAAAGCATTTCGAGGTTTTAAAAATATTAAAAGGTACATTGGCTCGAAACTTTCGATTCAAAATAATTATTTCGTTAATTTAAAGTTTGTCGGTATTTTTAGGACTCATATATAATACGCGGCGAACTTTGTGACATTAATCGTGCACAAACACAAACTTCGAACTGCAACTGAGAAGCTCATAAAAAACCAATAAAACTGCTCGAGCTGGGAATCGATCCGAGGATTTAGGACCTTAGGACTACTAGGCAGGAAATTGAAGCAATTACAATTACATACATACATACACTCACTTTTTACCACGGGTAGGCAAAAACTAAAGAACGCCACTTGCTACGATTCTTGCAATACTTCTTAATCTTCGACCACATTTAAGGTAGGAACAGACTTGTAACACACCACGCCACGCGATGCAGATGTTACGTGTCCATTCGTCAGATTATATGCTGGGTTCCTAGATTTCAACTATCGGCCAATGAACACGAGTTGGGTGTCATCGGGTGTTATAAATGTGCCTACTCCTTTATACATCTTGTCATACATATACACGCCGGTTGCGAGTACTACGCACCTGACCTTTTGAAGAACCCCACCAATAAGGTCGGCGGAGTATTTATAGGGCGTCCCCACTCGGCAATTCAATTTTAAAAATATAATGCAGGAGAAGAGAGGTACCTAGTTAAATTTAAAAAAATAGAAAACTAATCGAAAAAAGAACAATCATCCGAAAGAAAAAAATAATCAGTAACGAGTGAACTGCGATAATTTATTTGTCAGGCGCGTTAATTACTTGAGGGTAGAATGACAGCTGACGGTCTCTGAGCAACGACTATTCGGACAAACAATCCCACATCTATTTTGTTAGAAGATAATAGTATTTCTAGTTACGTAATACTTCTTTTATACCAGCTGTTGATCGCGGATTCACTCGCGGCCCAAAAGAACTTTACCTTCATCCTGTTGGCGACGCGGAGTTTTCGGAAATCGTTTTTTTTTCTAAAATAAAAGTAGCTTAAGTTACTCCTTATAACACCAGCTATCTGCCAGTGAAAGTCCCGTTAAAATCGGGCGAGCCGTTTCAGAGATTAGCCGGAACAAACAGAACAGACACAAAAATTTGAAAAATTGTTTTTTTTTTTTATATAAGTACTGTTTATAGGTACGTTAATTTGGTATTACAAACAGACACTTCAATTTTATTTATTTTTATAGACTTACTGTTGTCCACGGTTTTACCTGCATTCCAAAGAGCTTTTTAAGACAAGGTCTAGCAAGTGTTATTTTTGAGACAAGATCTATAAGTAGAATAAGTATTTACAAAAAAAAATATGTAATATATTTAAGTACTTCGTCCTATGCATATATAAGCCATAACATTGCCTATGTATAATCCCGCATCCCAAGGGCTGTTTGAGACAAAAGGTAACCTTTGTCATTCTCCAAAATCGAATCTATCCCTGTACAAAATTTGATCAAAATCTGTTCAGAGGTTTAGTCGTGAAAGTGTAACAGACTATCACGTTTATAATATTAAAAATATATGTGGGGGTATAATAGAAAAGAATGAATGAATGAATCAATACAATCGTGATTGTATGCAATGGTTCTCAGGAAGTATGACCTCCCAACTCCCAATATTTATCTTAAAAATCCCAAAATTTCAATGATAACATTAAAACAAAACACCATTAAAGCTGAATTTACGTATCAAAGCAAATGAGTTCTAAGTTATCATGTTGTAATTCAATATAACCTCGTGGCAGCGACCCGGACGAGGGTCCAAGGATCACAAAAAGCCTGCAGGGCCTAACCCTGGTAATTCCCAATTAACATTCATGTGTTTCAAAACACGCAATTTTTCCTATGTTCGCTCAAAAACTTTTCAACGGGGATTGAATAATATTTTTTTTTTTATCATTTTCTTCATATGGCAAATACATTAAATTTATAAGAGGTAGGGCATAGTGGGTGTAATTAAACTCAAATTGAAGCTGCCCGACTGGAGAAGTACCTCTGCCTTGCAGAAAATCGAAGTGAAATAGCACAGCGTCGAGCTGTGTTGTGTTCCTAATGGTGAGCAAGGAAATGTTGTGGTGGCAGTGGGAGGGCTTTGACCCTTGTACTCCCAACCCAACTATTCCTCTTTCGTTTTACAGGGTCGTCAACGCGCAAGTGATACCCCTGGTGTTGTCGGTAACCGCTTACCATCGGGTCGTATGCTTGTTTGCCACCTTAGTGGTATAAGAAAAAAATATATATTTCAAGTATTATTTTATATCAGTTAATTTTATTTTCTCCCCCGCCACACTAGAGCGGATCTTTTTTTTTTAACTGAGAAACCAACATAAGTTTTAGGAATGATTTACGATCTATAACGTGTGAAAATCCAAGATCCTACCGTAAAAGCTCTTTTATGAAATCCGAATAGGCTCGTAAATTATATACGTAGGTATTTTTGGTTCAATGAAGAATAAGAATAGAACATTGATATGGTGAGAGGAGGATGGCGACACAGGGGTTGAACGTGTGGAGATACTGGGATTACGTCGGGTTTACCAGAGTGGAGGGATGAGGTGTGTTGCTCCTCCAACCAATGGGAGGACCCTCCGTCCAAGCGGTTGTTTTGCCTAACAGGCCATAGCCCAACCGTTGATGTCGGGCGTCTGTATATGTACTTGATTTGAGAATGTTCATAGCGCGATTCAAGATTTGTTCATCGTAGTTCCATATCGCGCGATAGATGTCGCTACAAACGAAAGCAGAAGCTATCTTTTAAAAAAAGAATGAAAGAAAGAATCCCTTGTCTCAATTCATTACAGCCGACGCTCTTTACGGCCAGTCGTAATAATAAAGCTGTACCAACACATTTCACTTTATACTGTAAGGTTTAGAAGGCAGTTTTATCGTTTATTTGCACTGTTAATGGCCATTTTAAAATGACTTTATTTTTTTTTTCGTCTGGTTACTTTTATAGTCAGGGACGCTCGTAATTTGGTATTCTTCCTATTTCAAATAAGTTATGAGGTAGGTTCCTAGAGACTGGGTCTTTTGGCTTGAATTTGGAGGTTACAAAAATACGCTGAAGGATCACTATCATTGTTTTTTTAAGACACTGATCTGAATGTGGTAGGTGGTAGGGTACTTTTTATTTTTTTTATTCTACTAAGGTGGGCAACAAGCATACGGCCCACCTGATGGTAAACGTTTACCGTAGCCTATAGACGCTTGCAACACCAGGAGTATCACTTATGCGTTGGCGACTCTGTAAAACGAAAGAGGAATAGTTGGGTTGGCAGTATATGGGTCAAAATTCTCCCACTGCCAACGTATCCTCGCGGAGCACTCACCTTGCTCACCGTTAGGAAAACAACACAGCTCAAAGCAGCGTTTTTTCACTTCGATTTTCTGCAAGGCGGAAAAGTTAAGTCAAGTCGGGCAGCTTTCTTAACCTCTCTATTAAGAACCTTATTTATATATTTTGAAATTATTTCACTGGCTTCATTATGTCCACGAGTTATATACCTACTCGTATCTTATGGTCACATTGTCAACATCCCAACTGACAGCTGTCAAGTCTAGCTGTCCATCACTAGTAGCGTATGTGAAACAATGTCATTATATCTGCATATTAGATAGTTAATGAAATCTAAATGTAGAGTACTCTATATTTCTTTAAAAATATACATCTAGGCTTATTTTACAGCTCATTGACACGGCAAAGGATCGTTATTTTTACTGTCAATACTCAATACACTCACGATAAGTTTTTATTGGACATTACACTTAATAACTTATTGCCATATCAGATTGGATGAATTTATAAAAAAAACGAGGGTAACGCCTTGTTATGCTATTTATGATACGTAATGATAAAATTTATTTTTGTATGATGTTTATACTGTATTAAGTTTTTACCTCTGAAATTGCCGTTTGATATGAAAAAAATCTAATGTAGATTGAGTATCATCAGCTTCCACAGTTGCCTTTAATTCATCATTGTAGACATGTTCAAAAATTATTTTGATTTGAAATGGCCAGTAATGCGGAACGGCAATTTCAAAGGTAAAGGATATATTATATTGAATTTAACAGTTTGCCTTTTCCCAATTATGAGTTAGTTTTCAGTCGATAGTTTCAACTGATCTATGATATGATTGGATCAATATCAGCATTTTACACGAAGTGTCTGCTCAGTCTTACGTAGCCCAATTTCTGAGAAATAAAGGAAGATATACTGGTTGTCAGGCTTTCTGAGCTTCTATATAATTACTAGGTTTATAAACCTAGTCATTATATAGAAGTACTATTACAGTAATATAGAGTACCTAGTAATTACTTTAAATGAATTACTACGGACGATTTTTAGGAACATTACTAGGTTGTCTTTGCAGGTATGATAAAATATAATCAACCCATTTATTGCCCCATCGCTGGAATCAGGTCTCCTCTTACGAGAATTAGAGGGGTTAGGCTATAGTCTAGCGTCGGTTGATAAACTTGCCTTTGCGTACAAGATTTATGTTTTTCCGTGTTACCTACTTATAATAAATATAAGTAAGTCCCTTTCAGAATAGCCCCGGCAAATACATTAAATTTATAAGAGGTAGGGCATAGTGGGTGTAATTAAACTCAAATTGAAGCTGCCCGACTGGAGAAGTACCTCTGCCTTGCAGAAAATCGAAGTGAAATAGCACAGCGTCGAGCTGTGTTGTGTTCCTAATGGTGAGCAAGGAAATGTTGTGGTGGCAGTGGGAGGGCTTTGACCCTTGTACTCCCAACCCAACTATTCCTCTTTCGTTTTACAGGGTCGTCAACGCGCAAGTGATACCCCTGGTGTTGTCGGTAACCGCTTACCATCGGGTCGTATGCTTGTTTGCCACCTTAGTGGTATAAGAAAAAAAAATATATTTCAAGTATTATTTTATATCAGTTAATTTTATTTTCTCCCCCGCCACACTAGAGCGGATCTTTTTTTTTTAACTGAGAAACCAACATAAGTTTTAGGAATGATTTACGATCTATAACGTGTGAAAATCCAAGATCCTACCGTAAAAGCTCTTTTATGAAATCCGAATAGGCTCGTAAATTATATACGTAGGTATTTTTGGTTCAATGAAGAATAAGAATAGAACATTGATATGGTGAGAGGAGGATGGCGACACAGGGGTTGAACGTGTGGAGATACTGGGATTACGTCGGGTTTACCAGAGTGGAGGGATGAGGTGTGTTGCTCCTCCAACCAATGGGAGGACCCTCCGTCCAAGCGGTTGTTTTGCCTAACAGGCCATAGCCCAACCGTTGATGTCGGGCGTCTGTATATGTACTTGATTTGAGAATGTTCATAGCGCGATTCAAGATTTGTTCATCGTAGTTCCATATCGCGCGATAGATATCGCTACAAACGAAAGCAGAAGCTATCTTTTAAAAAAAGAATGAAAGAAAGAATCCCTTGTCTCAATTCATTACAGCCGACGCTCTTTACGGCCAGTCGTAATAATAAAGCTGTACCAACACATTTCACTTTATACTGTAAGGTTTAGAAGGCAGTTTTATCGTTTATTTGCACTGTTAATGGCCATTTTAAAATGACTTTATTTTTTTTTTCGTCTGGTTACTTTTATAGTCAGGGACGCTCGTAATTTGGTATTCTTCCTATTTCAAATAAGTTATGAGGTAGGTTCCTAGAGACTGGGTCTTTTGGCTTGAATTTGGAGGTTACAAAAATACGCTGAAGGATCACTATCATTGTTTTTTTAAGACACTGATCTGAATGTGGTAGGTGGTAGGGTACTTTTTATTTTTTTTATTCTACTAAGGTGGGCAACAAGCATACGGCCCACCTGATGGTAAACGTTTACCGTAGCCTATAGACGCTTGCAACACCAGGAGTATCACTTGCGCGTTGCCGACCCTGTATTGAAAGAGGAATAGTTGGGTTGGCAGTATAAGGGTCAAAGTCCCCCCACTGCCAACACAACGTTTCCACGTGGAGCACTGGCAATCTTGCTCAAAGTAAGAAACACAACACAGCTCAAAGTAGTGTTATTTCACTTCGATTTTCTGCAAGGCGGAGGTACTTCTCCAGTAGGGCAGCTCCAATTTGAGTGGAATTACTCCCACTATGCCCTACCTCTCTTAAAATGTCAGACTTGCTTACACTTGCCCTATAATCATAGCCATGGGATCCGTGAAATTAGCCACGACCAGGACAGGCTATTCTTTGTCTTTTTAACTTCGTCATTAGCCTAGTGGTCTTATGCGCGGCTACTACGCTAGAGGTCTGGGTTCGATTGTGGCCCAGGTCGAGCAAACTGATATTGAGTTTTTCTATGAATTTCTCAGTAACAGTTCGGAAGGCTTTGCAATATGCTCGCCCCCTATTTAATAGGAACTAACCAGCGAATAATCCCGAACTGTTACTGAGAATTTAATAGAAAACCCCAATAGCATTGCGTGCCAAATCGAACCTAAGCAATCGCGCATAAGACCACCATTTTTCCCCGCCAATTTAATTATATCGTCGCACCATCATGCTGACGAAATCTTCCTCTGCATTTGCCTTAATTAGGCTTATCAAATCCCACGCTATTCAATCATTCATTCGACCGTGTTATCAGATGAACAATCACTCGGCTATACCTTCTAGTACATTAGTCACTCAATGTCTGATACACATTACCTACATTAATTTATCGCGCACTGTTATCTTAACTAATTACAATAATTAACTCTACTTGTAACAAAATAATCCCGACGGAGTAGCGTGTTAAGTCTGCCAACCCTCAATGCTCCCAGTGTCGTGGACTATATTAACTTTGTTAGACTATAGTCCCACTATGGGGCAAAGGTCTCCTTATTTATATATCCAATAGATTCATTCTGATTTTATAAAATAAAAAACAGTGATACCCTAGTTATGTGAATATTGAACTGCCAAGTCAAGGGTCTCGAGTTCGAATCCAAGGCACCTCAGACTTCGAATACATGTGCGTATTATTAATTAATTATCACTTGCTTAAACGGTGAAGGAAAACATCGTGAGGAAACTTGCATACCTTAGAGATTTTTTCGACGGTTTGTGAAGTATGGGTTGATGATGATGATTCTGATTAATTTATATAATATTAATTCTAATATATCTAGAAATTCATTCTAATATTGTATAATTTCTGAACGCTAACGATTTATTTTAACTAATTTAGACAAACCATTTATTTTAGACAATCTTTAATTCTATATAATATGTAAACTCAGTTATGTTTCTGTTTAAGAACTTAAATTTTTATGTACTCCTTTAATTGGTATAAATAATAGAAACATACAAAAACATACCTTAGTGTTATAGACTTTAAGTACCTACGATGTATGTATTTTTTGTTGGTGTACTCAATAAATAAATAAATAAATCTTGTATTGATGATCCATAATAAATAAACACAGCACGTAACTTTTTTAGTAGAAGATTACGAACAAACTAGTGAAACTTACGTGGATGATGGATAGGCGACGCGTTAGTTCATTATTACTTCATAACGCGCAAGCGGCATCTGTTGCCAGCGTCGGAAACGTGATAAAAACTAATTGTAACACCCATTTTATCCTAGAAAGTTGTTACAGATGGTTGTGGATATCTTAAAATGAATTCTGGATAGTAGATTATGATACTGTGTGTCGGGTCGTTTTATTCCCTGCAACACGTCATACTCGTGAACGGGTGCCGTCTGTCGGGGCTGGTCAGCTCTTACTGTCATTGGCAATATTTTTTATTTATTTATTTTATTTTTTATTATGGATTAATTTATTAGTAGGTACACATAAAACTGCATTATTCTCATTAACTATTCATAACAAACATTGTAAACCAAGATTAACATTATAATCATGTTGTTTTTAAAAAAGAGTGTCTATGGAGTTTCTTGCCGGTTCTTCTCCATAAGACCCACTTTTTGGAACCGTGCAACTTTTCAAAAGTGCCATTTTATTGGTCAAATTTTTTTTTTTAATATTTTTGGGACATTTTTACACAACACCATCTAGTCCCACACTAAGCAAAGCTTGTACTATGGGTACTAGACAATGGATATAATACTTATATGTATGCTTTTTTTTGTAAAAACATACTTATAATACATAAGAAACACCCAGACAAACACAAATACTCATGTTTTATCCACACAAATATTTGTGTCCTGTGGGAATCGAACCCACGACCCCATGATCAGCAGTCGAACCGCTAGACCACAGAGGTCGTCTTGAAATAAAACATTTGACTTTGACTTTGAAATCTCTTGTATTGCTTATATGCCTTGGTTCGAACTCAAGTCCTGTAACTTGGTAGTCAAATGGTCATACCACTAGGCTATCACTGCTTTTTAATTGGATATTAATTCAAAGTGTAGATTTTTATTTCGTTATCTGGAAACCGCAGCATAGGACGGTAACCAGCGAGATGGATAATGAACCTGAAAAAGGCCGTTCGGAATCGTTGGATGCAGGCGGCATTTAGTCCATCCTTATATAGCCCTCACATCACACGTGAAGTTCTAAGATACGAACACCATTCAGCTACTTACATTATCGCCCTTGTTTTTCCATGGGGTGGGGGGGTACCTGGTGATCTGTAATACAGGCATTTTATGCCTAACTCAGACACCAGCTTCTCACATATTCTGAGTTTGAAAACAATGTGTGTGACTTGACATAAGTATCACATAGCTTTTTGTAAGTTCTGTCTATGTCATCATCATCATCAACCCATATACTGTCCCACCGCTGGGCACGGGTCTCCTCTCATATTGAGAGGGATTAGACTGTAGTCCACCACGCTGGCCTAGTGCAGCCAAGTCTTCAGTAGAATTTTTTTATTGATATTAAATGAAAATGAAATTTAATGAAATCATTAAATCTGATATTGAAACAAATTAGTAGCTTTTTTTAGAAATATTTGCATGAATCATAAAAACTTCTATGATTTTTTTAGGAAAAGCTTCGTGGTTGGTTTTTTCTTTTTAATAGACATTATTTTGACAGTTGGAAAGAGAACGCACGAGTTCGGAAAAGGTAAAGAAAAAGGTCGAGTGTGTAATAGCCCACATCCCGAACGCTATACGTCCTTGCAATACGCCACTTTTTGAGCAACTGTATTAAAAAAGTAGTTTTATTTCAATGTATAATATTCGCGTAAATGTCAGAAATCAATATCTATAACAATCGTTAGTGGTAGTTTGAAGCCCAAAAGGCCTGATAACCAGTCTATCCTCAGGATATCGGTATTACCCAGAAATTGGGTTGCAGAGGTCTGATGGCAGTCGCTTCGTGTGAAATACTTATATTCAGTCGCATCTTGTTAGACTGGCAGCAGACCCTGACATAGTTGAGAAAAAAGCTCAGCAAAGAAAAAATGAAAATTGAACGTATGATACCTTCCATAGGTTTTCATAATAATAATAATAAATTTATTTATTTGTCATCACGACAGAAAAAAAATGCAGTGATAGCCTAGCGGTATGACCATTGGACTGCCAAGTCGAAGGTCTCGAGTTTGAACCCAAGGCACCTCTGACTTTTCGAATTCATGTGCGTATTAATAATTAATTATCACTCGCTTAAACGGTGAAGGAAAACATCGTGAGGAAACCTGCATACCTTAGAGATTTTTCTCGACGGATTGTGAAGTCTGCCAACCCGCATAGTTCCCTTTGCCTACCCAGAATGGGTGAAGAAAACAAAAAAAATCTTGCATATATTCTTGTCGGTTGGCGCCATTTTCCAAAAATGTTCTTTGCGAGTTAAATGATTAGTTGAGTTTATTGTGTTTTTATTATTTTATTAAATTGCTTCATTTTTTCGCAACAGTATTAAAAATAGTTGTTCTGTACACGTACGGAACCGTCATTGCAACTTGTTCCGACTGTCAACCCTCACCTTCGACTGCGCCACGGCTCGGGTAGACATTTGTCGGAAGTTCGGAACTCTTTGCAATGACAGGCTTTCCGCACTCGTAATGAAATATACTATTTACGGATTTTATCGCTTATTAATAATTAGTAATAAGTATCTTTGATCATTTAACAATTAAAATGTAGGGTAGCTGTCAGTAATTATATCATCAAGACGCCCACGTAAAAAGTAGTTTTATTTCAATGATTGTTATAGATGTGAATATGACAAATGGGGCCGACAGCTTTACGTATTCTTCGCGGCACGGAGGGTCTCGAGTTGCTAAGAAAGGTCACCCATCCACAGACTGTCCGCGGCTAGCGCAGCTTAACCTTGCAGATCGGTTGATCAGCTTAGTTATTATTTGGACAGGAGGTCCCTCTGGTGGTATCTTATGATGCGGTATACAATCTTGTGTTAAAAGCGTTGTACCGCTTCAGAGGGTCTACTCCGTTCTCCGTCAACGAAGTTGCGAGCCGTTCGAAAGTTCTCCGAAACTTCGGAATCCGATAAAACAAGTATCAAATTAAATTTTTCTAACGGGTAAAAACACATCGGGAGTAGGGACAACTGTCAAATTGTGTTGTCATTCATTCTTAGTTCCGGCCCCGAACGAATCATCCATCCGTAGGTGATACGCCCGTAACGAAGGTCAAAACTACGGACTTCGTGCTTAGGGAGTAGACCCCCTGAATCAGGGTATGGTTTTGTTACTCGTTTAAATTACATAATTATGTTAACATTTATGTGAGTTGTTGGCTTTTCTCGGAAGTTCCCTTTCAACTATATACGCAGATGAAGTAAATGACGAGACGCGGTATTTCCACTTGATATATAACAAAATAAAAATAAACGAACGAATTCTCTACGACATAAAGCAAAATACGACAAAAAGTCGCAAGAAAAACCGTATCTCCCAAGACACATTTTTCTCGCGGAATAATGTAAGAACGTGAAAAAACAAGATTGGAATAAATTATTTTAACTTTCAGCGCTTTGTTACTCTCGTTGGGGCATGTAGGCTTGTCTAAAATTCGGCATGACGTATGCCTGAGGCGAACAGTGTGTAACGTTATAAATTATAAAAATATGGGGCGTTCCTGGGTTCGCTGGTCGAGCAGTGTTAGTGGGTTTTTCAGATTCAGATTCAGATGCATTTATTTTGTTGATTGGCCCCTCTAGTGCGGGCTTCCTCTGCCCAACCATACGGAGAATATAGACCTGATAATATGTTATTTTTTTATATTTATCTTATTATTTACCTACTCAGAAGAAAGGTATTTTTTTATTCTACTAAGGTGGCAAACAAGCATACGGCCCACCTGATGGTAAGCGGTTACCGTAGCCTATAGACGCTAGTAACACCAGGAGTATCACTTGCGCGTTGCCGACCCTGTATTAAAAGAGGAATAGTTGGATTGGCAGTATAAGGGTCAAAGTCCCCCCACTGCCAACACAACGTTTCCTCGTGGAGCATTGACAACCTGTTTTAATTGGGTATTTCAAAATGTAGATTTTCGTTTTAAATCAAAATCAATCAAATCAAAATAGTTTTATTGTCATATAAACCATATACAGGCACTTAAGAAATGTCGAGTCTAGGTGCACGGTTCCAAATTGGTCGAAATTTGTTTTGTTTTCCGGAAACCACATCATAGGACGGCATCCAACGGGATAGGCAGACGACTTGGTAAAGGTCTTCGGATGCAGGCGGCATACAACCGGTCCTTATGGAAATCGATAGGCTTTCGCTTTGTTCAGCAGTGGACTGCATTTGACGGATATGATGCCGACTGCAACAACCTCCTTTCGTATTGGCACGGTAATATTAATATTACCGCGGTATTGGTATAAAGTTAATACTTTTTGATTAAACCTGTTTAGTAAATCTTTTAAAAGTAGAGAGTGTTGCAGCTATTCCCAGGGGATGCTCTCAATAAATAAATAAAAAACATTGTTGTTTTAATCCTTGTTTACCGTGTTGATTGGCTCGAGAAAAAAATATACATCGCGTTTTACTTAATAGACCTAACTTATAAAAATGTTGTTTTTACATTTTTAAGTGACTGCTCATTGGTATATTGATCTCAAGCGTGACAGCTGTCCATGAGGCCTTGCGTTCGATTCCCAGATCGAGGAAAGTGTTGTAATATGTAATTCGGAGTTTGGATTTGTGCCAGGTTAGTGGCAATAGGCTAGCTCCGCTTTATATGGGACCTGAACATACTTGCAAACAGTGGGTCTATATCGGCACACCTCTGCCTAATCTTTTTTTTTATAACTAATGTGGCAAACAAGAATACGGCCCACCTGATGGTAAGCATAAGTAATTTTAATAAGTAAGTTTTATTTTAATTTTAGTAAGTTATTTTATGGCGTCAGACAAGGTGGGTTAAGCTCACCTCTTATGTTCAATTTGTACGTCAACCAGCTTCTTGAGAGACTCAGCAGCACACATGTTGGATGCTTTATCGACGGTACCAGTGTCAACAACATTAGTTATGCAGATGACATGGTGCTGCTGGGTCCCTCGATAAACGCATTGAGGAAATTACTCAATATCTGCGAACAATATGCAGAAGCACATGGGCTAAAATACAACTTCAAAAAGAGCGAGTTGCTGGTTTTCAAAGCAGGCAAACAGCGACCTACCCATGTGCCTGCAGTATACCTCAATGGCGTTGCACTAAAGCTGGTTGTCAAATTTAAATATCTGGGGCATATTGTGACAAGTGACCTCAAAGATGATGAGGATATAGAGCGGGAACGCAGGGCGTTGGCGGTGAGAAGCAATATGCTTGCTCGCAGGTTCGCTCGATGTACAAATCAAGTAAAAATAATGCTCTTTAAAGCGTATTGTCAATCTTTCTACTCGAGCGGCCTGTGGGTGAGATATACGCGACGATCCTATGACGCCCTGCGGGTGCAATATAACAATGCTTTCAGAATGTTGTTAAGGCTACCGTGGCGCTGCAGTGCCTCTGGGATGTTTGCGGAAGCCCGCACGGACGGCTTTAAAGCCATAATACGCAAAAAATCGGCTTCATTGTTGCAGCGTCTGCGGAAGGCTAACAATAGCATTCTGAAAGTCATTGCTGCACGATTCGACTGCCCCATTCAGAATCACTGGGTGAGGGTAGTAAATTGTTTTATTTAATATTTATAATAATTATACAGATAAGTACCTACTAACAAGATATGGATTTATAATCTGAAATAAATATTCTATTATTATTATTATTATTATTTATAAGACCTCTTTTGGTTGTTATGACGAAGATACAAAGAATTCAAAATCAACCTGTACTTTGTAAATATACATTTATCAGTCAGAAAAGCCCCATAAAATCTTAAAAGAATCTCAGTGTTACCACGATTAATATACTCTCATCTATAAATAAGTCTCAAACGTCACTTTTTCCGAAAAATCCAACTGTGACTGAACGAAAGAGATAAACATCGAGTGAATTCAGTAGAGGTCGGATTTAGGAGATTGGCTTCAGTTTATTATAAGCTGAAGTTGGCTGGAGAGAACGTAATCATGAAAGCATTGTCGTGTCGCGATGAATTCTTCTGAAAGCTTCAGAGCAAACGGCTAGAGATTGACATTTTATTAGTACAATACTTTTTTATGTATCTACTTAAAAGCTGTGTAGGTTGAATGAAAAAGTTTTGGAGTATGAAGACTGGTTTAACGATTAAAAGAGTAATGTACGCCTCTGTGGTGATTACCTCATTAAATAATTAAAAATATTTATTTTTATTTCATTAGTTTGGTAGTCGCAAGCGCGGTTGCTATTTCCAGACGCCAGCAGGTCAAGCTATCCAAAACTGTCAAATTTTCCCAATTGAATATGAACCTTATGATTTTGAATTAAAGTTGAAAATCTATTAAAGAAATTTGACTGACTGGGGTAGCTTGATATGCTGGCCTTTATACATTATAAATGTCCTAGGTTCGTTTGCAATTTCGACCTCCTTCTTGGGTTCTCCTTTGTACAGTAGAGTATTTAATAATTATTTATGGAACTGGCTGACAGACTATATAAAGTAATGTTATGGTATTTTGGATCTCATTCATGACGATCGATAATAAGATACCGATTAGTAAAGGGTCAAAATATCGATTTTACCGATAAACTCGATTATTTTATTCATTCAGCCATTCACACTAACAAAAACTAAATAATTATTTTGACTTCAAACTACTTGAATTAAATCTTTATGGACTAGTTTAAATAAATAAATAAACTGGCACAAATATTTTAAATATTTTTATTCAGATCATCATATAAAAAACTAATAACTTTTTATAAACAAGCTGTTTATCCAATTTTGATGCAGAACCCTAAAATGAGCCGCAGGGTTGTCTAATCAAATAAAAAATGTGAACAAATTCACCGAAATATGATTTTATATTTTTGAAATCTTATTTGTGTAACGAAGTTGACGCCACTTTACGAACACTTTTTTTATATTAGCTCAAATGTATGCTTGAAATGTTATTAATATTGCAAATTATGTTTAGGCAAAAGCAATGATAGCCCTTTGATATGTCAATTGAACTGCCAAGTTAAAGGTCTCGAGTTCTCGAATCTCGTTTACGAAATCATGTGCGTATTAAAAATCACTCGCTTAAAACGATTAAGGGTAACCTTCCTCAATAATTGGGCTATCAAATGCAAAAGTATTTTTCAATCTGACGGGTAGTTTCCTAGATTAGCGCTTTTAAAGAAAAAAGAATTCTATTAGTATAGATATAACAGCCATTGCTAATGTATTTAAGACATAAACCTTCTTAGATAAATATAAGTTGTGGGTCCTCAATACTTTACTCTATACATAAAGTGTATAGCTCTATACATTATATATATAGTATATATTATTTGTGGAATATTTATGTATTGTTTATAGTATATTGTATTACATATAGGTTATTAATTTATTACCCAAAAATTTAATTATGCATGTACCATGTACACCGCCAACTGCCCATTTTAAGATTTTCTTACATGATCTGTGTCCATCCAATGGTTGTCTGTAAGAAATTGCTCTTAGCGATAAGACCGCCAATTGTACTACTTTAGGTTTATTTTATTGTTTAATTTTATTATGCTTCTTGGTGTACAATAAAGAATATTCTATCTTTCTATCTATCTATTAATATTTTTCCAATACCGAGCTAAAAGCATCATTTTATTAATAAACTGTCAAAACTTAGGGTCACCACAAAGTAATGTTCATGCACTTAATGCTGGTACACGATCGCTTCAAACTGTTTAATTTGTAAATTAATATTAAGTCTACTTATAATTCAATATTTAACAACCATTGCTAATTTATTTTAGGAATAAATGTATAAAACACAAGTAGCCGATCCTCAATACTGTGCTCTTAAATAAATTAATATTATACTAGCGACCCGTCCCCGCTTCGCACGGGTGCAATGTACTAATAACATACATGTATTATACATATAAAGCTTCCTCTTGAATCACTCGTATCTATTAAAAAACCGCATCAAAATCCGTTGCGTAGTTTTAAAGATTTAAGCATACATAGGGATATAGGGACAGAGAAAGCGTCTTTGTTTTATACTATGTAGTGATATAATACAACAAGCTGTCAAAACTTAGGGTCACCAAAAATTTATAGTTCATACTTAAATTGCTCGTTGAAGATCGCCTAGAACTGTTTTGTTTGTAAATTGTATTAGGGTTAGATATTCCAATATTTAACAACCATGATTAATGTATTTTAAGAATAACTGTATAAAATTCAAGTAGCCGATCCTCAATACTGTACTGTTAAATAAATGAATCCTAATATGAAAGTTTGTAAGGGAGGATAGATAGATGTTTGTTATTCTTTCACGCTTAAACTACTGAACGGATTTTGATGAAACTTTAGGTACAGTATTATTATTTATACATCAGATTAAGATATAGGCTATAAAGATTATGAGTTAGGTAATTTGGCAAATTACAACGATAATTAAAAGTAACTTTTCCACGCGGACAAAGTCGCGGGCAGATGCTAGTATTATATATATGTCATATAGCCAAGGATACACTAGGGGACAAATGTCCCACGACACGTGTCGCCAGCGACGTCGGCTGAAGTAGCGCGACGTTGCCGGACTTCGCTCGACATGTCTGTCAACTGCGGACGTCGCTGCGGACATAAGTCGCGCGTTGTCGCCAGATATGTCAGGCGCAGTTCCGCGAAGCTGCACGACTTCGTCTGACGTCGCTGCGGACATAAGTCGCGCGATGATCTGCCGGCTTCGCTTGACATGTAGCCAACACATGTCGTGGGACATTTGTCCCCTAGTGTACCCTTGGCTTAAACCAAGCTGTCAAAAGTTAGGGTCACCACACAACAATGCACTTATTTCTAGTTCAAAATCGCTAGAGATATTTAGTTTCTAAATTAATATTAGGTCTATAGGTATTGTATTAGCAATACCTATAGTCCATCAAAAATTCATTAGGATTTTAGGAGTAAATAACACCTAAACACAACATAACCCCGAAGGATTAGGCACTAATGGTAGGTAGGTTTACTAATGTACAGACGCCAGCAGGTCAAGCTATCCAAAACTATCAAATTTTCCCAATTGAAAATGAACCATATGACCTTTGTGTTAAAGTTGAAAATCTATCAAAGAAATTTGACAGATTGGGGTAGCTTGATGCGCTGGCCTCTATACAACGACAATTTACCGGTAAAGTAGTAACCGGTATTGGCACCGGTTTTTATACAGTACCGGTACCGGTAACGACATACAATAACGCTACGAGTACGGGTACAGTACCTATTGCCATTAACCGGGCACAAATCCAAATTCCGAGCTGCTACTGAAAATTCTATATGAAAACACAATACCTGTTCGACCTGGGAACTGAACCCAGAACCTCTAGCGTAGCAGTCGTAGGTTTTGGCGTAAATGTATAAGTATATAAATACAAGCAGCCGATCCTCCTTTCCTCTTGAATAAATTGTAGGTACTGTCGAAGTATCAATAAGACAATCTACCAAACGCCTACAAAAAAATATAGAGTTACAATTCAAGTTTTTACAAATGCGTGCAGCATTAATTCGGGTATCCAATCAATATTCATATTCAAACTAATGTTACTACGAAATTAACTCTGTTTGTCTGTTACCTTTCCACACGTAGGCTGAGCAGATTTCGGTCAAATTTGGTAAAGAAATAGATTGCATTTTGAGGATGGTCAAGTAGGCGCGGATGGCCAAATCCAAAACTATAAGGAACAGTGAAAAATACTCAAAGGGATCTCGGGTTTGATTTTGATATAAACTAAAACTGTATCATTGGATTTTTTAACAAATATTAGTATCTTTATAGCTTATTGATTACTGACACTTTCTTTTTATTTTTATTATAACAAAATATATTACAAACATTAAAATTACTTACGCGAATATTAGACATTGATATATATTTCACATATAACTATATAATTAATCATATTAATAATATTAATATAACGCGATAGAATCCGTAAAAAGTAGCTTTTGTATTAAATTGACTTTAAATAAAGCTAAACTAATAGCTTTCGTGTCAAAAATTAAGTCTTTTTGGGAAGCGACTGGTGGCAACAGCTTAGATTTTTTTATTGTATGTTGCTACATACAGTAAAATGTTAAGCATGAGCACATGCTTAACATTTTTAACGATATAAATATTACAGAAATAAATATTAAATCTCAGGCTGCGTTAGAACATTAAATTTTACGGTTCACACACCGAATGCTTTGATGAAATAAGCTACGAAGATTACTGCCGACCAGCTTCAAAACCGCGACTCCTAGAGCAGCATTGCACGACCACTACGCCGATGGATCCATGTACAGTATAACAAACAATAAAATGCCCTTCAATGATCATTAGTCATCGCAGCTGTTTTAAAAAAATAACATAGAAAGTATGCAAAAATATCTCGTATTGTAGTAAAAATAAATAAATACTACGTCCTCCTTCGTATGAGGTCAATGAGTGGACGCAAGACAAAGGTGACTACATAACAGCTTACGTGGTGGTACATCACGTACACATGTTGCATTGGTGGTAGGGTGAATGCACAGAGTATGGTAGATAAATGACATTATATATGATCGTAATATAATTATTATTATAAAAATGAATGACGAAAAACAGGTGCTAAACGAAAATGGTGCTCAATATTTTTGTAACAATTAAGTTTGTAATAATAAAAATCCGATACGTAGTTTAAAAGATCTCAGTGTACAGAGGGATAACCAGCGGAAAGCGACTTTGTTTATAAATAATAATTAGGTCTAATACTTAGATTCAAATTTGGAATTGTTAGTTTTTTAATTTAAATTAAGGCGATCAATTCGCAATTTAAAATTTCATAGAGTTGTTTTTAATATGAATCTTCGAAAAAAGTATGTTGTCAAAAATTAATTGGTCTTTTTGGGAAGCGACTGTTGGCAACAGCTTAGATTTTTTTATTGTATGTAGCACATGCTTAACATTATCCAGCGTATTTTGTTTATTCAAACAAAAGTAAATCCTCCAATATACCCGAGTCACCCCATCCCATAATCTGTAAAGACCAATGTGTCTACTCAACCTGATGGAAAGCACAATCCCAACTAATATTACCTATAAATGCGAGAGTAACTCTGTCTGTCTAACGCTTTCACGCCTAAACCGCTAAACCGATTTTGATGAAATTTGGTACAGAGATAGAGTAGACTTTAGCAAGAACATAGGCTTAGACTTTTGTCTCAAAAATTCCCGCTGGCAACTAAAAAAAAATGTTAATGCGCAATGCAGCTTATCTACAATTCAAGTAAATACTCTTTCGAGATCTGACACACATAATACACAACAGAACACAGTAAATGTTTGGCGCTGTTTTGACAGGTAGTTAGGAGGCGGATCATTAGATCCTCCCACCGAACTCTGCAATGCCCTTGTTGCAAAGGAGAAGAGGACATTGTGCACTTATAAATACAAAATCAATAGTCAAACGAAAACGTTTAATCAATTGAAGCTACATTGAGACATTTAAAACATGATTAATCGCTTAAATATTTATGAGATTCTTTGTGACTTTGATTGATTCTAAACCAGTTTTAACCAAAAATTCAAATATTTAGAAAAAGCTTTCTTGTGATCGCAAATCATTAATTTTAATTCTTAAAATGCATTTTGAACTCATTCATCAGATTCAAATTTTATATCAAATTTTAGGTATAAATTTACAAGCTCACCTATACCTAAAATTTGCTTGGAACACGGTTTGGCTCACTTGAATGTTTATTATCGCGATAAATATAGTTGTCCATCGATTTTATTTTTTTAATGGCCTGTTTAGTTTCCCACTGCTGGGCAAAGGCCTCCCCTTTCTTCTTCCTAACCTCTCTATCCTGCGCAACATCCAGCCATGCTTGCCCTGCAAACATATCGAGATCGTCGGGTCCACCTACGCCGCTTATCGAAACTTATAGGAATGTTATAATAATTGGAACGAAGTTCCTTATCGCACTTTTTGCCAACTTTTTTGTCAACAATATTTGAATTTCGAATTATTGAGTGAATGACAATATTTGAATTTCGCGCGTTGTGAATTGTTGAGTGTATACAGGTTTTTTTATTTTTTATTATTAAATTTTAATGAAAGGAACTTCGTTCCATCCGGGTGTCCCTTGACACCTCTCAAGTTTTTTTTTTATATATAGACTTCATCATCATCGTCATCATATCAGCAGCAGGAGGTCCACTGCTGAACAAAGGCCTCCTCCATAGTCTTCCACAAGGACCAGTTATATGCCGCCTGCTTCCAACGGCCTCCAACAAGATGGACTGACGACCCTGGTAAAGGTTACTGTATAGACTTAAATATGTAATATCTATTAATTTAAACCATTTGTTAGTATGGGTTTATTTGCCCGAAATAAAACATATTATTATGTTATCAAGACACAATAAACAATCAAAATAAACAGTCTAAAACTGAAATACGAGTAATTTTATTTTGGTTGTTTTAATTAATTTGTTTATTATATATATATTTGGTTGTTTTAATTAATTTGTTTATTTTATAATGTTTTAGTTAATTTAATTTTATTGTGGTTAATTATAATAACTTTAGACAATTCTTTGCACCCCTCTAAATTAATCAACCAGAAGTCGTAACATACAATATACTTACGTCAATAAGACAACATATTTTTGTGGATGGCAAATGTAATTTTTCATGGGTAAAAAAATGAGATATTTTCTTTG
The DNA here is from genome assembly GCA_964056405.1 of Acronicta alni. Classification (NCBI taxonomy): domain Eukaryota; kingdom Metazoa; phylum Arthropoda; class Insecta; order Lepidoptera; family Noctuidae; genus Acronicta; species Acronicta alni. The sequence continues at coordinate 3,385,530 of OZ043927.1, read as the reverse complement.
TTAATGAATTACTATTTTTCTTACATAAAAATTGACATTTTCATAAATAAAAAGGTACTTTTAAGTACTACAAAATGAAAATGACTTATTTTATGAATAAAAATATATTTTTTACAGACCTACGATACAAAATGTTTTTTTTTTAATTATATTAGTCGACATGCGGTTGATCATGCTATATACCGAACGGACTGCTGCAGCATACTTATTCTTTTCATACAAAGTAACTTTCACTTGTCAGTAATAACTACTCGCTTACGAGTTCGCTACGTTTAACTTCTCACGTACACATCTCAATCCCAAATTCTACAACAGACGAACACGCTCAAGATCACATACATACACACTTCATGTTCCTAACTTCTTAGAAACAAAGACTGAAATGAGGTCATACTGTGCCTTTGTTGGACCTTGAGTTAGATATTACCTAGACGATTTTTGTATCTACGTAAAACTGTTCAGTATAGTAATATAATTACACCTATTTAAGTAACTCAATAAACCTGGCCAGACATTTAAAAAAATATTAACTAAGTTTAGTTAAGTTTACTTCTTAATTAGTTAAGTTTAAGTGTCAGATGTTAATTTAGTTGATTTGAAGTCTTTAATTAAATGACCATAAATACAATAAAGCTTTAAAAAGAAAACAAAATGTGAATTTAGAACGAGGAAGTAATAATTCATGTGAGATTACTGAGGTGCAATTTTAAATTCGCACTATTCTACTAATCCTAATTAACCAACTTTTACTTGAATCTTGAAACTAAACAATACATTGACCCACAAAATATATTTTTTATTATGTTGTCGATCTCACAGACCAGACCAGTCACAAACCGTTTTTAAATTTTTTATTTCTCAATGGGTCTGCGTTTGACCGCCAGCAAAACTTTAAATAAAATAAATTAATTAGCTTAAATCTAAAACTTTGATGCTAATATTAAGGTACACGTAGGTACATTTAGATCCTGACATGGTTTAAGTGTACCTATGTTAGCCATAAGACCACCAAATACTACTTTAAGTTTTTTTTATACTTATTATGTATTGTATTTATGCTTCTTGGTGTACAATAAAGAATATTCTATATATCTATGGTCGTGGCAAATGTCATGGATCTCGTGGCCGTGACCATAGGGCAAAGTCACAAGGACCCTTAATACGTACCGGCGAAATGTAGGTGGTAACCCGGAAGCGTAAGCCCCGTAATTTATTTAATATGTAAGACTCCAAAATTAGTAAATATACGAAAATAACACTATAAATAAAATATTACACACGACTTTCAACTAAACTTGTATCAGTCGACGTATATGAAAAAACATATAAACCATTTCCGATAACACAGGTACTTAAACAATTTACAAATTGATTACATCCTTGGATCCAATTGTTCAATCAATGGCCGAGAGACGTAAACAAAGATGGAGAGCAGAGTTCGTAGTGATGTGAGTTTGTTGATCACTTTGTTTACATATCGATAGTTTGACGCGCGCACGTGTTCTGCTTAGCGAATCACTGAGGCCTCGCGGGCCTATATCGCGGGGAGGATAAATTAGACAGTAGGTACTTGTTTATAATATTTGTGTGAATGAGATTACTGTTTGTAAAAACAATTAGGTACAGGAGAAGTGTTAGGTTAAGGGTCTGGTTGTGATGAATTCAACATCGTTATTAGTAAGAATATACATAATATTAAATATGTACATAATTATATTTTCACTTATTACTTAATACTTTCATCATCAACAGCAGCCGGTATGTAAGTCCACTGCTGGACGTAGGCCTTATTACTTTATACATTATTTCTATAATAAAAAATAAAACGACACACATACGAACGATCATTTATATATGTAGATCTCTAAAAACTGTAAATGCCTATTTCTGGTTTAAAAAATATTCAATATATCATCAATTAGTCCCAAGCGTCAGTATTACTTTATATGAAGCTACTGTGGAATATGACGTCATACAAACAAAGTTCATTTTGTCACGCAATTTTTCTGTTTGATATTCAAAGGCAATCGTAAACAAAATTCAAAGCAAAGGTCAGACATTAGTGATGAGTTTATCGACCCTGCTTTGTCTACATATCGATATCAATAATACATCAGATGAGTCATGCTTCAAATTCATTAAATTGAAATTTAGTATTCAATTTGAGGATATGCGACATTAATAATAAAAGAAAACAAAACATTTCTGGAATATGCGGATATGTCAAATTCCGTGCGGTAAAATGATGCTATGTAAAAATATTATCATCAGATAATATAAAGGAAATAACCGATAAGAGCTACTAGGAAACATAATTGTTTTGATACAAATCGTTGCAAACTGAAATAAGATAAGTATTTATCTTAAAATGTGCATAAGATACTTCGCCTAAATCTAGATTCACGGAGAGTTGGGCCAAAGATAAACAAAGATAGTTCACAGACATCGTAGTTATGGGATGAATAGATACCATTTCTAGCTTATAATACTCAAATACTGACTAATTAAACGCCTAGAAGCGTGCGAATAATACAAGTAATTGATTTTTGAAGCATAAAAATTCCCACGAGGTTTTAAAAAACTGGTAACACCGTGAGTGCATGGTTTATTCCTCAATAACATTATTCTAAAACTATAACGAATAGAAAAGAATGTAATCGTAATTAATTGTCTAAAATATAACATATAAATTATACTGCCAATAAAAAAAACTTTTAGCTTTATTTCAATTTTCATTAAATACAATACGTTTTTAACAAACCATTACAGTTCTTAACATTGCATGACTAATATTACTCTATAATGTACACAGTTTATCGATATAGTGCCACATCACTAAGCAAACCAGTATCGTATAGACGCCGGCTGTACGATCTCTGAATGCATTATCGACTAGCTCGGGCATACGACAACACTGTCCTTCGTCAATTAAAAATAAATACGTATTTTTATTTTATTTTCTGTTTATGTAAACAAGATGTTCGCGAACGTGTAAAGTGACTTTTTGAACAATTTACTTTTTGTTTGTTTTTTTTTTTTATTTTGTTAAGTGTAAGTGTTTTATTTCAAGATGTCTAAATCAACTCTTTTGGTTCGCCAATCCTTGTGAGTATTTTATTTTTGTTATTACTTTACGCGAATTAATTTTACTTTTGTATTTTTTGTAATTTTAGCACATACGAAAATCTTGTACAGCTATAATTTAATTACAAAATCAATATTATATTTTTAAACATAAATGGCATTAATAAATAATCATCAAATAAATAAGTGTACAATTTGGGGGTCACGAGTGAACAGGTATCTTCTAGGTAAGCGTGCTACATTTTAGACCACATCGTCAATTACCATAAGGTGAGATTGTGGTCGAACGCTAACCTCTTATAAAAAAACAAATGCTTTCATTACGTCACAGCAAATTAAAAATAAGAATAACTTAGTGATAATTACTAAGAAAAAAAAAAACATTTTCTATCTACCCGTGACCTAGAAAAAATGTCTTCAAAACTATCGTTTGTCATCGGGCATTTTAAATAAAATAACAAAACATGATAAAATCTGTAAAAAGAAGTTTTAATGCAATGTTAAAAAAAAAGAAATATTGCAGGTTTGAGTTAGGTATAAAACTTATTATGGTGCTATAAAAATAATTTAATGTAGGTAGATAAGTGCTCACTTTAGGAAAGTTATGTTTTTCGAACTTAACATCTTTTGCTTTATATGAGGTGTTCAGCTCATTTTATGATGGAATGCAGTATATTAGATCTAGATCCAGTTACGAAGAACCATTAAATATGTCATTATTAAAATTTTAATGACTTTTCTTGCGTAGTTAATTATCTATTTCTTGAAACACTTACGAGAGTTAGTATAGAAATAATTGAAATAAAATTACTTTTTACGGATTATAATGCGTTATTAATTAATTTCGTGCATAGTTTCGTGTTAATGTGAGAAACAGAAACCAGTACGTAAATATTTTTTGTGACTATCTATTTTTATTTTTTGTTTATGTATGTATGTACCTACTATGTTATCTACTATGCAAAATTACGCATTTTTGTTTTTTCAAAAAATACACTAAACTAATTCTGTATTTTAAAGTTATTTAGAAAAGGAAAAATTCGATTTTTTCCTTTTCTAAATAACTTTAAAATCTTAGCATGGAAAATGCCAAAAATATACAAATAGATAATTCTGTATTCTTATATTAGGTTACATTACATTCCTTTAAACGTATTGCTAAAGTAAAACACTGCGCAATTATAAAAAAATCTAAGACGTAATATGTATGTTTACGTTCTATAAACGGTAGAAAATAACACACAAACTTTAAATGGCCAACTTTAAAACGATACGAATTATGAATAAATAAACTTTATTATTATTTTGCACCTCTGATTTTTCGAATTCATGTAAGGAAAACATCGTGAGGAAACACCAATACCTTAGAGATTTTTCTCGACGGTTTGTGAAGTCTGCCAACCCGCACTAGGCTAGCGTGGTGGACTATAGCCTAATCCCTCTCAATATTAGAGGAGACCCGTGCCCAGCAGTGGGACAGTATATGGGTTGGTGATGAATTATTATTTTATTCGATAACAATTTTCAATTTTTTTCAAAACATATTTATATTATAAAAATAACATGTAAAAATTTTCGTCAATGTTTTTATTATGACAATAACGAGAACCATCAACATAGACTGGCAACGAACGGACGCGGCGACACGAAAAATTAAATCAAAACATGTTGTAAACGTGTTTTTTTTTAATTAATGCATCAACAATCATCAATCGTATAGTTGGATATACACCCACCTCAGTGTTTGTCATCCGTCATAATCTTGTGCATCCAAAGTACAAACAATATCATTTGTTCAATGTTTATTCATCCAATTGCTATGAAATTTGGTGAATGCAAATTTTATAAATACTCTTGGTCAATTTTTACACAGCACCATCTAGTCCCAAACTAAGCAGAGCGTGTACTATGGGTAGGTACTAGATAATGGATATAATATGACAGAGATTGTTGAGTTCCCTAATATGGTTTAGCTAAACAATGACTGATGCGTGGCGTCGTCAGCTGGGACTGGTCTACTCAAAGTCGCTATGGCTTTTAACACTCACATATTTGCTATTCCCATGTCTGGACTTTAAAAGAGACTATGATTCTCTGTATTTGTTTCGATGTTTCTTCTCAAAGGTCGTCAGTTCGGAAATGCCAAATTCATCTAGCTTAAAAAAAATAATACATTGACTTGTAGAAGTGTCTTTAAAAGATTTATTTGAAAATAAATATCATTTTATACTTATATACTGTGTATTTTATAATTGTAAATATATTAAAATTACATAACAAACACCCAGAATAACACAAACACTTGTCCTTGTCCTGTGGGAATCCGACGATCCCACCTCGACGAACAGTCCGACACGTGGACCACTAGACTACGCGCCAATGAATTTTAGTGTCTTCATCATCCAGTTGGGAAAAGGCGCTGAGGATGACTATGACTATGGTTACTATGGTTACTATGGTTACTATGGTTACTATGGTTACTATGGTTACTATGGTTACTATGGTTACTATGGTTACTATGACTATGGTTAGACGACGTCAATGGTCTAGTGGTTGGAGTGCCTGACTGATCATGGGGTCGTGGGTTCGATTCCCACAGGACACAAATATTTGTGTGGGTAAAACATGAGTATTTGTGTTTGTCTGGGTGTTTATTATGTATTATAAGTATGTATTTACAACGAAAAAAAAAAATTTATATCCATTTTCTAGGACCCATAGTACAAGCTCTGCTTAGTTTGGGACTAGATGGTGTTGTGTAAAATGTCCCAAAAATATTTATTTATTTATGACCAACCGGTGATTATCAGTATTTTAAACGAAGCGACTGCCAGCAGTGATATCCTAGTGGTAAGACCATTGGACTGCCAAGTCGAAGGTCTCGAGCTCAAACCCAAGGCACGCACCTCTGACTTTTCGAAATCATGTGCGTATTAATAATTTCGAAATCATGTGCGTATCACTCGCTTAAACGGCGAAAGAAAACATCGTGAGGAAACCTGCATGCCTTAGAGATTTTCTCGACGGTGTGTGAAGTCTGCCAACCCGCCAGCGTGGTGAACTAAAGCCTAATCCCTCTGATTCTGTGGGAGAAGACCCGTGCCCAGCACTGGGACAGTAAATGGGTTGATGATGATGATGATGACTGCCATCAGAGCTCCGCAACCCAATTTCTGGACAATGGGCTTTTTGGTCTTCTGTCTGCCAATAACGATTATCATAAGTATTCTTACGTATGACAATCGGCACCGAGTGCTTGACGTGCTGAATGACAACAAAATACTTCTAGAAAAAATGCAACGAATTACAGCAGGCACACTAGGCATAACTAGCCAGTTTATAATAAGTTATTGTATTAAACTGTATTACTTTGATAACGATTTAATAGTGCCGTATAAACTGACATTCTGTTCTAATTTCAATTTTGATAAATTTGTAATTTTTATTTAATAATTTGCATACCATAAACCAAGGTGAAATATAAACTGTCACTATTTAAATAAGAACTTTTGTAACATTCCCGCGAATAAATGTCATTCATAATAAAAGTAAATTCCCGCTAACATAGGAAGTCTATTATTTCATAAGGAAGTTTAATATTACTTACATAAGGAGTTGATTGTAACAATTGAAGTACTCGTACATAGGCAATGAGTACCTCTACTAAGATCAAGGACGTTTTGTTGTCATGCAATTTTTCTATTAAAATGATGCGCGATTTCTGTAATAATAAAGATGTAGTTAAGATATTAAGATAGAGTGAGGGAATCCTTGAACCCTGCCTTTGATAGATAGGGTTAGGATTACTCGTAATAACCAAACACCTGGTCTGGTGGGTTAGCCTTTATATTTTATATATACCTATATCAACGCTTGAACTGTTTAGCTTGATGTGTCGTGCTGTATACCTAAAATTTTTTTTTTAATTTGATTTGTTAAGTCAAGTACCTTCATTGGCAATGAACAATTACAACCTTGAACTATTTTCTTGGTTTGAATTCTGTAGAGGGCGCTGAATGAAGTCTAATTCAATTGGTTGGATTTAACCTTACCGTCTGTAAATTCAGTTTGATGATATTTATTCCCAAGAACAATACTGTTCGCTTACAGTGGGACTTACAAAATATTTTTTATTATGCAGTTTAGATTATATTTGAGGGAAAAAAAAAAACTATTCTAGATTAGGTACTTAAGAAATACTTAGGTAAGTACTTAATTATGAAACATGATTAATAATTACTTTGCAACTTTATGTTGATTTCTCTAAACAATAACATTAATAATTTTAATTCCTATGAAAACAATGAATAGCATTTAATAAAAAAATATTTTATCGATATTCACTTTCAAAACTGTAAGCACTAGTAGGTATGATAATGTTTGATGTAAAATTAATTAAAATGTAAGAAAGTCAGTTTGGTACCTACCTAAATTAAATTTAATTTAAACCAAGAGCACTGCAATTAGCAAAAGTAGCAGACTATTTAGATACTAATTGGGCACCTATACCAAATTTAATGCACACATCGGTTCTTTTTGATATGAGAACCTCCTTAGAAATCATAACAAAAACAAAACATAATGTTAAAAAACCTTGACTTACTGGCCGGAAATTATTCACATAAACGCAAAAAAATGAGGAAAAAAATTGTCTATGGTTTACATTTGCAAATGCGTTCTAGTTTCAAATGTTTTTAGATAGATACTTGGGTATAGAAATAATGTAGATCTTGATTCTTAATATTTTTTATCTTAGAACAAATTATTCTAATACGTAATTAATCGAAAATTAGTCGAAATTCTGCATAATTAAACAAGGTGAGATTTTATTGTGATTTTGCAAATTCCTAAATTAGTTAATACTGCATTCATCAAGTTAAATCTCATACACAGCAATATTAAATATAAACCCGTTTAAAAGTGATCAATCTTCAAAATTTAAACATTTATATCTCTTCCGTATACAAGAACATAAAAATATTTATATACATTGCTGGCTTAGTTCCTTACTCATTTAAATAAACTCTTTAACGAGTAACATAAACGTTAATTGATACATACTATCATATTACCGTCGCAACTACACTTAATTGTCCTTGAACTTGGTGCACGGTTGCCTTATATATATATCAAGTTCGCTTTAAATACGCCAACCGCATTCTTACTCCGCAATTTCTCATAAAAACTAAAAGCTTAAGTTACAAACTCTTGTGATCTATTAAGTATTCTACCGTAACAGAATAAAGTTCAGTATCAAGTGCACTGAATATGTCAATAGGCATTAATGTTACGAAATAAAACTGGTTACCGAAAAACAAAACAAAAAATGGAGTTGCGTCGTAAATAAAGCCGACGTAATAAAAACATACCCTCTCGTCACCCAGCCTACCTCAGTGCCTTAAGACGAAAGTGCGTGCGTCCTACCATTAATGACCTACGGAGCCGAAACGTGGACACTCACGATGAGACTGATCCACAAATTTAAAGTCGCACAGCGAGTTATGAAAAGAGCGATGCTCGGAGATTCCCTGAGGGATAGAATTCGCAACAAAGTAATCCGTCAGAGAACCAAAGTTGCAGACATAGCTCAAAGGGTAAGCAAGCTAAAATGGCAATGGGCCGGTCACATCTGACAAACGCTCAAACGAGTTCTCGAGTGGAGACCACGTCTAGATAAGCGTAGTGTAGGACGCCCGCCGGCCAGGTGGAGTGACGACTTGCGGAAGGCAGCTGGCAGTGACTGGATGAGGAAAGCCGAAGATCGGGTTCTGTGGCGTTCACTAGGAGAGGCCTACGTCCAGCAGTGGACGAATATGGCCTGATGATGAATAAAAATATTCACATGCACAAAGTCTGTTATTTCATCACATATTTATTCATCACATAATTATGTATTCCCCGAACGGTTGCTAGTTATTCAGTTGTTCAGTGATATTCATCCACAGCTCCCCGGTCTTTATGGTCATCCCATGTTGTAGGGGCGAGCTTAATGCTTATGCCTATTAACAGGGCACAAATCAATCCAGAAAAACATAATATATTCTTATTTTTTTACTTAAGGATCTCTAACAATAAGTCACATGTACAGTATAAAGCCAGTGTACTCCTTCAATTCAATTATGAGAGACTACAGCATGCAAAAGTAATACAAAGCAATTAAAACTTAATAAGTTACTAACAAATAAAAAATAAAATTAAAGGTAATGTAAAAAAACGCTCAGAAGACTAAGTTACCTAATTCTTGACTTAAAGACTCCGATTCCGTTCAAGACATTATCAAACTTAATATTCTATAAGAAAATCATAACCAACAGCTATGAGGAACACAATGACTTAAGGAGGAGTGAAGACTTGTGACGTAATCGTAATCCTTAGCGCTACGCATAAAGATCTTTTCTAATGTCAGTGCTGTGCGAAGCAACGTTGTGTTGGCAGTGAGGGGACTTTGACCCAAAGCTTTGACCCTTTGTCAAACTGCCAACCCGACTGTTCCTCTTTTGTTTACAGGGTCGGCAACCCGCTCTGGTATTTCAAGCGTCTATTGGTATATGGTAACCGCTTACAATCAGGTGGACCGTATGTTTGCCAGCTCAGCGGAATAAAAAAAAGATAATTATCGTCATTCAAGCCTTCTCTCAACTACGTTTGTTGGCTTCCAGTCTAACCATCAAATGCAGATAAATTAAAAGATAATATCTACATAGGTATATTATGTTCTCGTTTGTTCTTTTTGCAATTTTTACTATAGTTAAAATACTGTAATTAGTAACTTAAGATGTGCATCAAAGTTATTACGCAAAAAATCGCTATGTTTTGCGTAAAGTTTAACATAATTAGTGTTTAATTGTCTTAAAAACACAAGGTCTTAGACAGTTGTAATTACTTAACATTAATTAATAATAAAGTTTAATAAATATAGGTAGACCAAAAGAATGTATCAATGCCGAAAATACAAAGAAACAGCTGCTTAAATTCTTCTTTTTAAAATATATTTCAATGTCTGCTTAATTAACAATGAATTCCTTAACGATGCAGACTTCACTGACAGTTTACATACAGCATTTTTGGATCCTACAAAAATATAAAATATGGAATTATGAAACCAATCTGTTAAACTTTTTCAGTGTTCTGAGATAATAAATTTGATGTAGGGGAGAGCGGGGCTAAAAGTTACCGAGGTAAGTTGTTCCGATTGAAATAACTCCGCAAGTAAAAGTGATAAGAATATTTAGTAAATACGTCGTGAAATGAAACGCCACAGCGCACCGATGGCAGCCGTCTTAAACAGGCCAGTGGCGCCCGGAACATCCGAACGGCAGTGCATGCGTCGCTGGTTCGCGTAAGTAAATATTTTCGTATTTGATATTTTTGGTCTATCTCACGAATGTTAACGATTAGCCTTTAGTGTTTCAGTGTTTTAATGTAAAGATTTATCTACTTTTTTGGTACACCATGCGTAAATAATGTATGTTTAGTAACGTAACCTATATCTTGCTTTTTTTTCAACCCATGTGATTGGGGCTAGATGTTCCTTTTTTTGGGGGCACGTTGTGACCTCGTAACAACTTGCCCCAGTTCATTTGTAACAACAATGGAATATAAATATTGTTATTTTTTCTTTTGTAGCATGCCGACTTATACCTGAAAATCAACACTAGGTTCAGTGTCACAGGAATTGATGCAAAAAGCAGCAAATGCAGTTATCAAAGACAGCAGAAAAATAAAAACTGTGTGTGAGAATACACCTTTCAAAAACTATTGTGCAAAGGCTCAGGACAATTGGCTACTAAATAATCCTGCAAGACAATGTGGATATACGAAATCCCAGACATTGTTTAGATATTATGCTCTACTTCTTGCAGTGACCCCCATAAACGTAATGAGCGCTTTCAGAAAAACTGGCATTTGGCCATATAACCCCAACGTTTTACAGAAGATGACTACGCTCCATCGTATGTTACAGATCGTCCTTGATCTTCTAACGCATCAGATGTGGCCTTAGGCATTTTAGATAACATCATCCCGAATAATTCAGAAGCAGTATCAGTGACTGTAACTAGAATAGACGATAATGCATGTGAAACTGTGAGACAAATCTTCAATGCACCAGGGCCAGCAGAAGTTGTAAATCTGCCGGCATCTCCTGATGTCATAGAAGAAATCGGAGATCCTTGCTCTCCAGAAGCAGTACGTCCGTTTTCGAAGGCAATGCCAAGGATTGGAACAAACAAGAGCTGTCTTAGAAAGTCCGCTATTTTAACTGATACTCCAGAAATACAAGCCTTAGCAGAAGAACAAAGCAAGAAAAAGAAAGTGAGCATCAACAATGAAGAATTAAAAAAATAAAGGAAAAGGGAATGGAAAAAAAAGCAAGGAAAAGGAAAGGGGAAGTCTGTTAAACGACAGGTTTTACAAGTGAACGTTCTGAGAATGAAGAGGACAGTTTAGAGTATTATTGTCTAGTGTTGTGACAGTTACTCCAATTCATGTTCTAGAGAAGAATGGATTTAGTGTCAAGAATGAAATAACGGGCCCATTCTAGATGTAGGCAGAATCAAGACTTATTAACCTACGTATTCCCAAACTGTGATTCTGACATAATAATATCTTCTGGTGATTGATGATGTTAACCTTATTATATGAATATGATTGATATTTTCACCCTAAGACACCTTCAATATTATTGAAACTGAACTTATTATCAAGGCTGATTAGCTACAAGTTATTTGATAAGCTGTTAATTACTAAATGGTTGCCAATTGTTTAAGTACAAATTATAGCTACTTGTTATTATAACATACAAATGTTTACCTGATGATTCGTAATTTCGTACGATATCGTTGATTATTACTTATACAAACATAATTGATTTGACAGTTTATTGTTTTTTATTTCACAAATAATAGCCTTTACAGATATGGTAACAACTTACCCCGGCTTGTTAACAACTTGCCCCTAGTCGGGGTAAGTTGTTACTTTCCGACTTCAGGCATTAAATAATTAGTAATAAAAAAATCTCATAAAAAATGACCCAATCAACTATCTTAATATCAAAGGTACATATGTAAGTTGATTTTGATAGCATCGTATGAATACTAAAATCAAGTATTCTTAACAAATTTTGAGGTTAACTAAAAATCGGAACTTTTAGCCCCGCTCTCCCCTACCTATTTGTTCAACATAAAATATTATGCTGAAACCCGCGTTTATGAATATATTTATTTTACTTGTAAATACTCTTAAAATAGTTATGAAATTACTGTCCCATTGCTGGGCACGGGTCTCCTCTCAGAATTAGAAGGATTAGGCTATAGTCTACCACGCTGGCCTATACCTAATCCGGATTGGCAGACTTCACACACCTTCAACATGCAGGTTTCTTCTTTCTTCAATTAATTATTATTACACACATGATATCGAAAAGTCTGAGGTGCGTGCCTGGGAATCGAACTTGGCAGTCCAATAGTTTATATGTATATCACCAGTTTATCACTGCTTTATAAATTATAATTATGGCAATATTGAAAACATTTAATTGACCTTATTATGTATTTTTTATAAATACAATAAATATTTTCACGCTTTCCTGAGAACATCTGGGGAGAGAGTAATGAAGTAATTTCACATATTCTTACCGGTGACATTCTAGAGAAGATATTTGTCTGTGTTCGCTAAAAATAACATTAAAGGCTGTCTATCTAAATTAGCCCTTAATTGTTACGACCATTGTATTGAAGTCAAGTCCCTCTAATTAAGAGCCGTCACGACCAAGCATTACTTTTTCAGACTTAAAAAAATTTCTGTCATCTAGATTGTGGACGCGGCAGTGCACACGATGTCATTAACTAATTTAATAAATTAAAAGTAAAAAAAAAAAACTTTTTAAAAAACAAGCTTTTATTTAAATACGCTAAAAATAATTCACTTGCTGAATTATTTTTAGCTGTCATTTGATATCCCTTATGTAAGAAAGCATAAATTCTTAGTTCGCCATCTTTAGGACTCCGCCGGACTAAAATTTCGGCTCAATCGGTTGAAGATAAAGAAGTTTTTATTTTGAATAACAGATAAGAGTGAAATCATCAGACTGATGATTTCACTATTAAGTTATCTATAAAATCATAATTCTACTTATTTATCAATGAATTCTTTGCCACCAGTTTCCACCGTCACCGACGGCACATCACCGGCTCCTCATCACAGCAGACGTCCACATCACCACAACGACGAAATGCGGCCGCCCCGAAATTGGCCACAGCATCTGTAAGACCCTTCAATGAGATCCCTGGACCGCTCGCCTTGCCAATGCTGAGGCATGCTGCACATGTCCTACCTAGGATTGGTAAGTGTTTATCGTAGAATCTCATTTGATGATGAGCTTATCCCTTCCCCAACTATGTTGGTTTCGGCTTTCAGTTTAATCAGGGGGTCTACTCCCTAAGCACGAAGTCCGTAGTTTCGACCTTAGTTACGGACATCTCCTACTCCGTATCACCTACGGACGGATGATTCGTTCGGGGCCCGAACTAAGAATGAATGACAACACAATTTGACAGTTGTCCCTACTCTCGATGTGTTTTTACTCGTTCGAAAAATTGAATTTGACACTTGTTTTATCGGACTCCGAAGTTTCGGAGAACTTTCGAACGGCTCGTAACTTCGCTGACGGAGATAGGGAGTAGACCCTCAGATGCGGATTAATGTTAGAATTTTACACGAAACTGCTACCATTCGATCAGAGCAGCACTTACGCGAATATAAGGGTCGAATCACTTCTGATGAAATTTACGTCGCCGATCTTCCTTCGCGTAATGCCAGTACACATTATTCCAGACAGACATCTCATATCGTGCACATTTTAACGAAGATGCGTTATTAAGTTTACTAAGCATAATATACGCGACCGAACATCGGCGACGTAAATTCCGTCTAATGTGAACCAACCCTTAGACATCAATTAATTTTAGCCGTCTCTTAAAATCACTTTCAGCCGTGGCTTGTAATCACCAGCCCTTTGAAACAGTTATTTAACAGGCATATTTTAGTTTAACTGTATACAGTATACATATATGTAGTACTAGGTACCTACTACTGATAATTAATATAACAATGCTTACATATTACCAGCTAGCTACATCCTCTTAACAAACTTGTTAAGCAGAATTGTTATCGTCACGTGCTTCAGAAATATGAGTAGGTAGAGTTCAAAGTTCACATTAATAAACTGGTATGAACTAGTTCAGATAACTCTGACTACTACATAACACCATAATGACCTATATCCTACGAGTGGGGGAAATCACAAATAGCTACCATGGTATTTATGACTCCCAGTACTTGACAAGTAGATACTTGTCAACCCAAAATAAGTAAACTAAGATTAGTTTATTGATTTCTGACATTTACGCGAATATTATACATTGAAATAAAATTACTTTTTACGGATTTTATCGCATTATATTGATAATATTATTAATCCCTTAATTGAGATTAGTTTACTTATTTTGGGTCGCAAACGCGTCCCCGGAGCGAAAAGTTACACGTACATTTTTCAGATTGAGCAAACAAATATTGGTTTATGAAATTCTCAGCGACGCGCGACGGTTTGTAGTTTGGATTTCTTCTCAGCTTTTTTTTATCATTGATCATTTCATTTATTTCTGATAACAACAATACTTTATAATTTACAAGTAATTATATTAAAAAAAAGCTCAGTGTTATTATTTTAATTATAATAATAATAATAATAATAATTCTTTATTGACTTTTTTAAATATTCACAACAGAAGTGAGGCCCTGACTCCTGCGCTAGGTTAACAAACCTGTGTTACAGAAGCCAGTGTCTTCTCCCAGCATTTATGTTCAAATTTTTATGCAATATTAGAATTAACCATTAAATTAAATAGATAAAAATTAGAAAATTAAAAATAATTAAAGTTATACAAACAGAAAAAAAGTATAAAAATATTAAAAAGTTGCTAGTCATTGTGCAGAATGAGTGATTGAATGAATGAGTGTCCTTCAAGTATGTATGAGTGTGTTTGTGCGTGTGTGTGTTTGTGTGTGTGTGTGTCTGATTTTAATATCGTATAATGTATACCTATTCTAAAACCGATTCTGTTTTTTTATAATCCAGTGTCAGTAGCCACGATTTAATTTTAATTTTGGTTTCATTCATTGTGAGAGGGTTTATGTTATGAGATCTATTTATTTTGTTGTACAAGAAAGTTGACAGATACATATGTTGTCTCTGAGCCGCCGTAGTATTGCATTTTACGGGTGTACAAACGTTTCTTGTTGTGCGTTTCCTTATAGTTTTTTTATCGTACGGTGTGACTAGGTGCTGCTTGATGATTGTTTGAAAGATGTACATTTGTCTTACTGTGAGCACTTGACAGTTTTCGTACAAAGTTCTGGTGGGGAATCTAAATGGTTTAAAAGTCATAACTTTCAAAACCGATCTTTGGGCTCTTTCGAGCCGCAGCATGTGAGTTTTGCATGCACCACCCCAAACACCAATGCAGTACCCAATCACTGATTGTACTAAGGCGTAATAAACCGTGCGTAGTAGTTCGTATTCTGCAACATGTCTTAGTTTTTTGAAAACCCATATAAATTTCCTAATACGTGCGGTGGTAAGCTCTATTTGTGACTGCCAGCTGAGTTTTGAATCCAGGAGTACTCCCAGATATTTTACAGTCCCTGATTTCATTATAAGCGGACATGAACAGGATGTGTAGTCATATGGAGAGTTACATGAATGTAGTTTGACACTAAAGTTATTATTAGTTGGAAATTTAGAGAAGCTAAATTGAACCATAGTTGTTTTAGGTATGTTTAAGGTTAAGAGGTTAGCTCTCAGCCAGTTACTCACACGAAGCAGCCCCAGCTCAGCGTTTATTCGAACCTCATCCCAAGTCTCTCCATGAAATACAAGTGCAGTATCATCAGCGTATGTGAAAATCTTGCAATTTGCAAGATTTAACTGACACAGGTCATTTATGTAAATCAGGAAGAGACTCGGGCCGAGGATACTCCCCTGTGGTACACCATATGAAACAGAGGCATCTGAGCTAACCCATTCACCAATTTTCACTCTCTGTGTGCGGTCACATAAAAAGTGCCGAAAAATATTTAATGACTGCCCTCTAATGCCAATCCGCTCTAGTTTGTCTACAAGAATCGGTATCGAGACGGTGTCGAAAGCCTTGGCCAGATCAAGGAAAATGCCAATACATTTTTGTTTAGCATCCACAACAGATGATACATGATCTACAAGTTGACTTACTGCATCTTCTGTGCTTTTCCCCGACCTGAACCCAAACTGGCAGTCTGACAGTATTCTGTTGTGTTCGAGGAAGCTCATTAATCTGGTATTTAGTACTTTTTCCAATATTTTAGAAATTGTGGAGAGAACCGAAATCGGCCGGTAATTTTCGACATCGTCCCTTAAACCGTTCTTATATACAGGTGTTATTAGGGACTTTTTAAAGGCTTTTGGGAAGATACCTTGAGAAAAGCAGATCTCAATCAGTTTTGTTAGATGGGGTACAATAAAAACTCTTGCTATTTTGAGAAACTTTGCAGGTATAGCATCCCATCCAACGGCACACTCGTTATTTAGGTTGAGTATCAATGTTTCAATTTCGGCTTCATCTGGAGGGAGTAAAACCATCGAATTTAGATTACCGGGTATATCTGCTGTATGGGATAATATATTGCAAGAAGAAGTGTTAGAAAAATTTGCGGAGGAAGTGTTAGCAATAGTATCTGCAAGTTTTTTGCCTACGTTAGAAAAGTAGTTATTGATATTATCTATCGCGCTAGGGAAACCTGTATTATTTTGAATTAGATTATATGCTACTGTATTTGATTTGTTCTGCTGAATTATAGTCTTCACTGCATTCCATTTTTCTTTGTTATTTTTTGTTTTTTGTATGAGGGATTTTTCGTAGTTATTTTTTAGCTTTCTTATCAGTGCATTACAGAAGTTACGATATCGTTTGTAGGATATTTCCATAACATTATTTTGAGGATTTAATGAGATTTTTTTATGAAGTCGATCCCTGTGCCGTATGCATCGGAGTAGTCCGGGGGTGAGCCAAGGTTTGAGCAGCCTTTGTCTACTTGGTCTTTTTTCTACTGTTGAATGGGCCTCTAGAGTTGTGGCAATCCTTTCAACGAAGACAGTGGCGGCATGATCGGCTTCAGCCTCATTATTTATAAATGAGAAGTCAACCGTCTCAAGATGTTTGGCGGCTGCTTCATAATCGATTTTAGTAATTTTGTATACTCTACTGTTTTTTTTACGGGATTGAGAAAGGCTTAGAATTACTGAGGCGTGATCGGTCACTGTAGAGTTCACCACGAATACCGTAGCTGGGTGTGTAGTGTTAAGCATTATGTGGTCTAAGCAATTTTGCATTCTCGTGGGATGTGTGTGTCCTGGTAGAAGCCCCAATTCTGCAGTCAGATTTAAATATGGTTCACTATTTCTATCGACACTGGTTGGTTTAATGTCAATGTTGACGTCACCCGTTAGAATAATGTTTTTAGCTTTGATAGAACGTATGATTTTGTCTAAAGAATCTAGAAAATTACCAATAATGTAAGTAGAAGGTGATCTATAGACAGCTAAGATACAAGTATCCGGACAAATTTTTAACAACATAAAGTTAGCACCTATGGGTTCAGGTTCTTCAACTGTACATTTGATGTGCTGTTTGACGTATATGACAATGCCATCATTTTGATTAAGCCATTTTTTTGAATGGTAGGTAGCGTACCCATCTATCGTCGGCATAAGCGTATTATCATTCAACCAGCACTCAGTAAGAATGATTACGTCGAATTCAAATGAAAATCTTGCAAGTTGAGATTGAAAATTATCGATATTCTTTTGTATGCTGCGAATATTTTGGGTTACTATGTTTAACGAAGTTGTGTAGCTTTTTAATACTGTGTTGCAAAAGTCTGTGTCACAGCAATAGGTTTTAGCTGCAGAAATGCCATCGATATCTGTTATGGTTTGATTATCCCTATTTGCCATTTGGTTGAGGTATGGTTCCTTACAGTACAATTCGGGAGTTTACGAGAACTGAATTTATAACAGTGAAGCAGAGTACTTCTATAAGCGAAACGTGTGTTTATATCGGTGTGCGTTGTATAATAAGTTCTTATCAAACATGCATCAGGGTATGTAGTATAAATTAATGTGTATAGATTTTTAGTGTTTGGTGTGTATTTGTGTGTATAATGTGTTGGTACATTTTTTATTTGTGTAAGTAAATTGTAAGCATAAGACAATAACACGATAATATAATACAGGTTATTAAGATCATTTAAACTATGACAGTATGAACAAAAGTATTTATCTAGTCATTTGTCTTGATATAAGTTGTTGAGGTCGGCTTCTTGTTTAATTAATATTTGCTTCTCACCCACAGCTCTTCTCATATATATTTTCCCATAGGACGTCCAGCAAAATTTATAAGATTTATCTTTAGCAAAGTTTCTGGCAAGATAATATAGGCGTTGAGTTTTTTGTGGCAGGCTTTCAGATAAGTAAATTGGTTTAGTTGGGCCTGTTATATTGATATGTGACGTATTTAGTTTATTTTCGTTATTCCTTTTGTTAAATTTTCGAACACTTTTTACTATATCCTCTTTAGTGGTAGTATTAACAAAGTCGACAATTATTGTGGGTATACCATCCTTTTTATTAATGCGAAAAATGTCTTTAATATCTTTTTGTTGAAGTGGAACATCTAATACTGAGGCTGTTTCAGTTACTAATTTGCATAAGTCTTCTTTAGATTCGTCTTGTTTTTTTGGAATATTCCGAATTTCCATTTTGGATTGATAAAGCATCCGCTCCAGGCTTTCCACTCTGTCCTCAAGGTGGTTGATGAGGTTTCGATCAGATTTTCGCTCAGCCTCCAGTTTTTCGGCTTTAAGAACCATTTCATCATACTGCTTGGAGATAAATTGTATAGTTTCCTTAATTTCGATGTTCTGTGTAATAATTTCGGATATGTCTTTTTGCAGGGCCTCCAGTTTATTGTCCGTTTGGATTGTATGGGATTTAAGCAACTCACGGATTTCCTCCATAAAAGTATGGTTTTCGTCATCGTGTTTGCGTTTGCGGGTAGTAATATTCTCATTTTCAGCGACCACCAGTTTCAAGTTATGGGTAGGTCCAGCCTTTGGAATGGTTTTTACTGCTAGTTTCTGTCCATGGTCCGACTCAAGAGTAGGGGTCTTCGGCGGTGTACGTTTGAGTGGCATTATTATAGATAAAAGTGTTAAGAAAAGCAAAAATGTCGAAAATATGCAGTTTTTCTACTGATTTTTTAAGTAATATAACAAAAATAAACGCCAAAAAGCAAATGAAAACACAAAAAGAACTGCACTACTTCAGGCGCGATCTTATATTCTAAAGATTGCCAATCGTCCTTACTATTCCAGAGCTAATGAGACATACCAACATCAAGTGAAATAGGTGATGTTATTCGTCCCATCAGTAGATGAACACAAATGTTGAGTTTATGACCATATACGGTATCGTTTGGTGTCACAGTACGATGTCTGACTCACCCAAGTCGGACCAATGGGAGGAGGTCTTGTCGGCGGACAGCTATGACTCACTTTGCTTGCTTTGCGTTGTATTTAACATTGTTATATATTTTTTTCTTTTTATCTTTAATTTATAAGGTATTTGTACTTTGCTAATATGTTATTTGGATGTTATCCTTATTTATGTAACTTGCTTCGTAGTTTTATTATATAAAAATCTCTTAGGTTCAGAACAAATAATTAAAATTTAACACAACTGTTTGCACGTCTAACTGAGGTGCGCGCGGGGCGAAGAATTACAAGCGAACTAGGTGTACATCATTTACATCATCATCATCTCCGCCGTCATCAGGCCGCGAGAGGCCTACTCAGCAGTGGCTAGATTCGTGCTGTTGATGTGGATGATGATGATGATGTTGATATAGATGATATAAACCAACAATTACCTTTAAGTACTTACCTTTACTTACCTTTATTGGTGAGGTTCTTCAAAAAGGTCAGGTGCGTAGTACTCGCAACCGGCGTGTATGTATGACAAGATGTATGAATGTGGTCGAAGCGAAAGAAGTATGCAAGAATCGTAGCAAGTGGCGTTCTTTAGTTTCGGCCTACCCCTATGGGAAAAAGGCGTGAGTGTATGTATGTACCTTTACCTACTTATGCCACTTTTTCCAGTCCTGTACTAAACTCATCTGTAGGTATACATTGGTAAACCTCTGCCTAACCCTTCGGGGTATACAGACGTATGCTAATCTCAGTAGGTACAATCATTAAGTTGCAATTAAAAGTGCAGTTGCAATTATCTTAGATTCACAACAAAGCTATTTCTTTTTTTACAATTAATCTGTTATGTGGAAATTACATCACGCTATAAGAGCTATAATTAAGCTAAGAGGAAAATGTTGGGTAATTCCAAAAAAAATATAATTAAAATAAATAACGCGTTGATTTTATTTCAAGACGTACTTTTGCAAAATTATTCAACTCTTCTACTAAAAAGAATAAAACACGCGACGAACACGAGTCCCTACAACGTGTACCCTTCATGTCACAAACAAGTTTAGAGTAGGTTGATACAAACTATTTTGGAAAACCCCAAGTCAGACCTAACTAAAAAGCTTTGTGACTTTGTAAGGGCCGTGCAGTGACTCCGTTTCCGTTCCGTTTTTAGAATAACTTAGTATAGGTTAATATCTGTATAAGGTAAGTGTATCCATGTGGATAAAAAGAACCCTATTAAATAAATAAAAAAGTTTAGGGTACGATGGGGCTGGCATACGATGCGCGTTTAAAAAGTCCCTAATAATCAAATAAATAATTGTACCCAAATTCTAAGTAGCAACTCGGTGATTGGATTTGTACCCGCCTGGGTACAAATCCAATCACCGAGCCTATACGTAATGGTACCAGGCTGACCTTCTATTACATGGGTAACGGTGGGTTTACATTAGTACACCTCTACTGAACCTTACAGTGATACAGTTTTGATGATATATTACCTATGTGATTATACACGTGTCTTTATTTACACATAATACGAAGTCAACAAACCGCAAATATGTGGATACAACATAATTACTATGCGGTTGACGTTCTCGTTATAATGCTAAAATTACTCCATTTGTTTACCGGTGGATTATGTTTATATTAAAGCCGCTTATTACGTGAATTACAATTAACAGCTAAACTTTATTAAACAACTGCAACAAGCGGTTTTTAATTTATAGGGATAGGAGGTATCGACTTATACTTGTTTTTTTTTACAAATTCTAATAAGGATGTAAAGTAGGTAAACTGACTCTTAAGCTGATTAAAAAACTTTTCAAACTATAATATAATAATAATAATAATAAATTGTTTATTTAGAAAAAAGGTGCAATACTTTTAACACAGTCTTACAATATTTAAAAATTATGGCTAATTACATTTATGTATGCCTGAACTAGGTTGAACCTGTGTTTCAGGCAAGGAAGTGCATAGAGAACATAAATTATAAATTAACAACTTAAATACACTTAATTATAATTATCTATGTAGTATCTAATGTTTATGAACTAATATATATTATATTGAAAAATGCTAAGTACGTTATTTATTTGCATACTACGAGTAACTCTTCTGTTTGTTCGTAAGAGATGCTTTGTAAATATTGACTTAGACATTTTTTACAGCTAAAATAATTTAAGTTATAAATATTTAGTTCTTTATTTATCCTGTTGTACAAAAATGGGCCTAGGAATGTAACTATCTATTTTCGATGAAGATATTTTTTACTAGTATGTATTTATAATATTTTTTATACCAAAAAATAACAGAACATGCTATTTAAAACGTTCAAAGTGGACAAAGTCCAAACCTTTTACCAAAACACATTTTAATCCTAATGAACTCAGAATTAACGTACCAAAGAAGCAAGTTTATCGCTAAAAATAAAACCAACTCCCAATACCCGTTTCGTGTGAACCCGACTGCATATTCGCGTCCTTTTACGGTGACTTGCGCTTGCGCCGCGTCGCCGCCGTGCCGCGCCGTGCCGTCAATATATGTGAGGCGCCAAGCTTCCGCCACGTTTGCAAATCCGGATGACTTATTTGATTCACATAATACGACCCTACATAGCTCATAAAAATATAAATAGATCTGTTATATCGACGTTATTGAAGTCTAGTAAGTTGTGTCATGTGATGTCTAAACTTACTAGACTTCGATTGCATCCTTTGGAATAAAATAATTCCTGCTACAACAAAGATTTTTAGCAAGAAAAGTTTTTCTTTAAAAAAAATATTATAAGGACGGAGGACTTTGCTCTGCAGTGGGACGACAACGGCTGAATAATAATTATAAAATAATATTATTATATTAGTTACCTTTGACTTCGATCTACTATTTGTAGATCAAAGTATATGAACCAACAAATCAAACCTGGTGGGTTCGAGTCACAAATATTAAATGTAATGAACACAAGACAACTTTATTTATTTATCAGGGTGTTTATTATGTAGGTATTTACAATAAAAGTATACCTTTAAATATTATATTCATTGCTATCGTAGTAGATTCCACATTAATATAGTAGAAGCTTTTACTTAGTTTGGGTCTAGATGGGGGGACGTAAATTATCTGAATTTTTTATTAATAAATTTTTATCTCTTTCTCAAATGGAACAAACAAAAAAAATCTTATATATTTATTCGATTTTTTAATAGAAGAGTTATCAAAATGCGAATGCACATCTTAAATGATCGATTAGTTATATCCGATCAAGTATAATTTGAGTTCAACGACTTCGATCATTCGAAACGGTCGGGCAAAAATATCTTTGATTGTGTTTTTTTAAGAAAGTTTTATTGAATGAATCATCAATGTTTTATTGCTGAAATTCTCCCGCTCTGTATTGAGGCAAATATTCGTTTTTAGGTTTTATTCTGCAGAAACTGTGCACTTAATAAGAATAAATAACTACCTATTTATTTGCTCTACCTCGTTACTCTAGTGGTCCTAAGTGCTACACTTAAAAGTCCTGGTCGAGCAGTATTATTGGATTTTTAAATGAAATTCTCAGTAACAGCTCGGAATTTGTGCCCGGTTAATGACAATAAGCTCGCCGACTATTAGGTACATGGGACCTAAACATACTGGCGAACTGTGGGTGTACATTGGTACACCTCTGCCTAATCCTTCCGAGGAATACAGGCGTGATGGTATATTATATTATTTTCGAAATTTAAGATGTTCAGCTATTTAAGACGTGAAGACGCAACTGACAGAACATAATGTACCAACATATTATACATCTTTGATAATAATTGACGATAACGTCTTTTATTTTCATGAACATTAATATATAAATGGCCTCAAGGGGCTCGTGGCTGTTTTAACTACGCTGATCAACTGATATGCAAGGTTAAGCTGCGCTAGCCGCGGTCAGTTTGTGGATGGGTGACCATTCTTACATCGAGGTTCCTCCGTGCCTTGGAGAGCACGTAAGGCCATCGGTTCCTGTCATGTGAACATCTATGACAATCGTTAGTGGTAGTCAGAAGCTCAAAAAGCCTGAGAACCAGTCTATCCTCAGGATATCGGTATTGCCCAGGAATTGTGATGCGAAGGTCTGATGGCAGTCGCTTCGTGTAATATATATATATATTTTGAAGAGAGAGCCATAGCGGCTTTGAGTAGTCAAAGCCGCTATGGCTCTTTCTTCAAAAGGCCATTTCAGACTTTGCCCTACATTGTAAGACACATATTTGTTACTATTCTATGTCTGGACTTTAAAAGAGACTATGATTCTCTGAGTTTGTTTCGGCGTTTCTTCTCAGAGGTCGTCAGCTAGGAAATGCAGGAGCCATCTAGCTTAAAAAAATGAAAAATATTGACTTGTAGAAGTGTCTTTAAAAGATCTATTTACAGAAATAAATATCATTTACTTATCATTTACTTATATTCAGCCGCATCTGATCAGAATCCGACTTCAACATAGTTGAGAAAAGGCTCGCATAAATAGCCTCATTTAAACTAAACACTGTTATAATTCTCAACACTAGATGTTCTTCGCCTTCTTCATTACAGTGAAACACATTAAATTTCATTACCTACCGAGCTAAACCACGACTAATGTTTGTAAATAAAACAGCATACGCTTCGTGAGCTTCGTTAAGTATTTGCAAAGGCTAGACTAGGAATGGTTATTACCTACCTAAGGGCTCTGCTTCAAAGAGTTCATTTGTGGTGGGCTTTTTTTATATACCACTAGGGTGGTAATCAGGCGTACGGCCCACCTGGTAAGCGGTTACTGTACCCTATAGACGCTTGCAACACCAGGGGTATCATTTGCGCGTTCCCGACTCTGTAAAACGAAAGAGGAATAGTTGGGTTGGCAGTATAAGGGTCAAAGTCCCTCCATTGCCAACACAACGTTTTCTGACAGCCTTGCTCACCGTTAGGATCACAACACAGCTCAATGTTGTGTTATTTCGCTTCGATTTTTTGTAAGGCGGAGGTACTTTCTCTGGTAGCTCTAATTTGAGTGGAATTACTCCCATTATGCCCTACCTCTCTTAGATCTCTTCCGATACAAAATGCGCCGAATGGCAATAAGACCATCTTTGTACCTTCTATACATTACATCTATCCATCATCATCATCATCGACCCATATACTGTCCCACTGCTGGGCACGGGTCTCCTCTCTGAAAGAGAGGGATTAGGCTATAGTCCACCACGCTTGCTTAATGCGGATTGGCAGACTTCACACGCCTACGAGAAAATCTTTCAGGCATGCAGGTTTCCTTAGGATGTTTTTCTTCACTTTCGACGCGAATGATAATTACTTAATAATACGCACATGATTTCGATAAGTCAGAGGTGCGCACCTTGGATTCGAACTCGAGACCTTCGACTTGGTAGTCCAATGGTCATACCACTAGGCTATCACTGCTTTTTTATCTATCTATATCTAAGTTTATGAGGTTGTAGGGGGTAATCTCAGGATATACAGAACCGATTTTGAAAATTCTTTGACCAATAGAAAACCCACATTATTTGTGAGTGTCATAGGCTATAATATTTATGTACTTATAATATATGCATGTTATTAGGTTGTACATTG
The DNA here is from genome assembly GCA_964056405.1 of Acronicta alni. NCBI lineage: Eukaryota > Metazoa > Arthropoda > Insecta > Lepidoptera > Noctuidae > Acronicta > Acronicta alni. The sequence goes on along the minus strand of OZ043927.1, from coordinate 3,360,264 downwards.
CGCCTGTTGGGCGTAACTTCAACAAATAATAATAAAACACGATGGTATAGAAAACACAATGATATATTAAACTGGTAAAAATGGTAATGGCAAAATGGTTAGAATTAACGCGGCTTGGTTGGTGGCTGTTCGTCAACTAACTTTTTAACAATTTAAAGATTTGGGTCAGCGTGGAATTGCTGACTGCGCGCGCGTTTGTGTCAGTGAACTATACTTTGTACAGCGTCCATGCGAAGCCAGGGCGGGTCGCTAGTAAAGTATAAATAAATAAATGCAAAATCTAGTAGCAATTCTAGTCTTACTTTCGCTCCAAATATAGATTCGAAGCTACTTTCATTCCGGTTCATATAGTTTACGCCACTTGATAGATTCTTATGCAGGTCACCGTTCCGAGATAGATCTTGTTAAAAATTCCTGTTCTTATGAAATAAAATAATTCTAATACCTATACATTTAAAATAACCCTTAGGGGTTAAGCAGAGGTGTATACCCAACGTTCGCTGGTATGTTTAAGTCCCATGTAATAAGGGGCGACCCTATTGCCATTAAACAGACACAAATCCAAACTCCGAACTGCTACTGAAAACTTCACTTCATAGACAAATTCTATAAGACTGCTCGACCTTGGAATCGATCCCAGGACCACCAAGCTATTGAAGCAGTTACATTTAAAATTTAGTTTGGATTTGTACCTAACTGATCACAAAATCTTACTGCAACTAAAGTCATGAAGTTTGACATGTAAGTTCCTTATAATTATGGTGTAAACATACGGTAAGAATAGGAAATTCCCGTAGGTTTGTGAATAACGAAATGAAATATACTCCAGGGTACAGCTAAGTCCTTGGTCCTTTTATCACAGAGATAATGTTAAAAGGACCAAAAACGAGTGACCCGTGTATGTGTGTCAATATTGTCAATATTTTTCCTCGTGAATGTCAGGATAGGCTCTTGCCGTTTTAACAAAAAAATATTTGACAATGTTATTACCAGCGTTTATACATACTAGTTCACATCACTCAGACCAGGACACACTAAGTGCGTGATTTTGACGCCGCGTCATCACTCACGCGCTGGGTTAATGTACGCAATTTACCTAATAATAAATTCTAGACCAATAAGGCCTTAATGGCATAGTAGGAGTAAGTAATTCCACTCAAATTGGAGCTGCCCGACTGGGAAAGTATCTCCGCTTTGCAGAAAATCTAAGTTAAATAACACTGCTTTGAGTTGTGTTGTGTTCCTTACGATGAGCAAGTTTGCCAGTGTTCCACGAGGAAACTTTGACCCTTATACTGCCAACCTAACTATTCCTCTTTCGTTTTAAAGGGTCGGCAACGCGCAAGTGATACCTCTGGTGTTACAAGCGTCTATAGGCTATGGTAACCGCTTACCATCAGGTGGGCCGTATGCTTGTTTGTATAAAAAAGGCCGTAAAAACATTACAATATTTTAACAGTTACAGTATTTGTTTATTACTCAATTCTCTATTTGTACCTAAGGACCATGAATATTTATATCTACCTATGTATGAGATAATTTATTTGATTACTAATACATGCACTAGGTACATACGTGCCAATCTCTCTATTTCTGTAACCTCAGACGCAACAAGGTTTGAAAAATTATCACTTCTTGTAGACTCTAGGTACTACTGAAACTCTACAATGTAGAGTTTCAGTTGAACTGAAATATTTTCTTGACCAATAAATGGGTTCAGAAGCGCTGTTTCGACAGCGTAACTTTCTACTCGTTTCGTAAAAAATTACAAGAGGCTCAGAAACTGAGATGTGACGCAATGAAACAACAAACTATTGTCACCTTCCTAACATAACTGAGATTTAGAACAGAAAAAGAAGCTGTACCACAACCCACAACATTATTTTAATTTGTAAAAGTAGCCATTCCTTTCTCGCTACATAAAATAAGATTTTTTTTATTTGATAAGATGAAAAACACGCGTAATGGTCATCTGAAAAACACCCTAAAGAAGATACCAGTGGCATTGGATATAATTACTTTTACTTTACTTTCAAACTTTTTCTTGTAAATACATACTACATAAAAACCACCCAGCTAATGTATTTAAACATTTTTTTTTATAATAGAAATAAGCAAATAATAACACAGTAGGAACAGGAAACGGTGTTAGACTAGTGATATGGTCATTAGACTGCTAAGTCAAAGGTCTCGAGTTGGTATCCAAGGAACGAACCTCTGACTTTTCGAATTCATGTGCGTATTAATAATGAATTATCACTCGCCTACACGGTGAAGGCAATTAACTTGAGGATACCTGCCTTAGAGATTTTTCTCGGCGGTGCGTGAACTCTGCCAACCCGCACTAGGCCAGCGTGGTGCAACATAGCCTAATCCCTCTCAATTTGAGAGGAGACCCGTACTCAGCAGTGGGACATGCGCATGAGTTGATGAAGAATCAAATAATAATGTCTCAAGTTGTTTAAAAAAACAATTACAAGATAATATACCTATTGCAAATAAAATGAATCTTCTAGAATCCTACTTAGCTGTGTTACAAACATGTTATAAAAAATCCTATTCAATCCTTATTTCTTCAACAGGTAGCTACCACCATACCGTCGGCCTTGGCTTGCTGGAAGGTCTGCGCGACAAATATGGGGATCTCGTACGGCTAGCGAAGGCATCCAGAACGCGGCCTGTTCTCTACGTATTTGATCCTGAGATGATGAGAGAGGTATATATTTTTTTTAATGAATTATTTACGGCAGTAGTATCACTACGCCCGCAGTCGATCTATAACACTAGTTTACACGATTTTTATACCCCAGCTGAAATTGTTAATTAATTGATTAGGTAAGAGTTATCCAGAAAAAATAATAAAAAAATTCTATCACATCTGGTTTAAGAATTATTTATTAACAAAGTAACAATCACTTTCATGATAACTCTCTCCATAGCATTGGTGAACCAAATGGAAGGTGTAATTTTTTTCCTGATGGCCACTGGAGTAAAACTATTCTACAGCTTTCGCATATGAGGCACTTTTTATCTTGGTTTGCAACAGAAAATCCAAAATAATGAAGATATGCAGTTTTGAATGAATCTACAATCATGGTTCTTCTATTTTTTGAAAATATAAACTGTCCTTAAACGTAGCAAAAATGATCAGAACTTTATTTACACTTTCCACTCGATGTTTTAATTCAATCCGAAACAAAATATTTATCGTTTGAGGCGAACTACTCAACATCTCAAACTAACGTCACAACGTAGGGTAGTTGGAAACAAATTGACTGCAGAAAGAAATTGTGATGTGATAGAGTATTTCTGCTGACACTTTTAGGTATAAGGAAGATAGGTTTACATATTTATATATGTTACGGTAAATCTGATTAATTGAAAATTATTAATATTTTTACAAAATTATTAATAATAACCACATGTTTTGGTAAATGTGAATAAACGATCGAAATTTATTACTTTTAGTTTTTGAATATATAAAAAAAAACCTAACAACCTAACCTGGCCTAAGTACGACTTTTAATTTTATTTACTTTTTATAATTCCTTGCATATTGGAGCTCAACTAATATAATTGACCACAACGCGTTGTGAGCTGTTTTTGGTCCTTGAGCGTTACTTATGTACATTTATCACTTTAACTTTAATAATCTTCAATTATTCACTCTTACCGTAACATATACATTTCTTTCGGGGTATAAAAAAAAGTTGATATTTGTAAACTAGTGTTATTATTGTGATCACCACCCGTTGCGTTAGAGTTCACCGCTAAACCCTGCGGGTATTATAAACTGCAGGATTTGATTGGGGATGAGCTCCTTTATTGAGAGAGGTAAATGCTCTCTCTGTCTCTATATATCTTCATTGAGTCTTCAAAGAAAAATATTTATGACATTTTTGAGATTCAGAATATCAAATATTATTTCCCAAACACTTTTACATACAACGTGTTACAAAATACCCCTTAAAAAATATAATCAATTATCAAAGCCAAAAATGTTGTCAGCAGTCATGTCAGGGAACCAGATTATTTAACAGAAAGGCCTACATACCTATTTTACCCAATAATTGTCTACTTTAATAGTTTTTCTATTTTTCATTCGTAAATGTTGTTGTTTTCCTTTTTTTGGGTATGTTTTACAGCGTTACTACGGTTCTTAAATATTGTGAATGGACTCGTTATAAGGCCTCAATTAACCTTTCGGCTTTACGGGTAGTTTTGTAACATCCTGTATACACGGATTAAGATTAATTCAAATTAATTCCGTCACATGCAGTGGCCATTACATAGGTGTAATATATTACAATTTTAATTTATATGCAATCTGAGTCACAGAATAGGCGAGTAGGTACGTTACTGCGTACAAACTGCGCAGTATCTATATTGTTTCTGTAATTAATCATCTAGGCTATAGAATTAATGTGGGCTATAAATAACAATAGAACAGGAGCGCAGGTCTCGTCATAGTTGACATAACTAACAGGGCAAGTGAAGGCAAGTGAAGGAAAGTGCGGTTTTAGTCGGTATGAGTCCGACATACCCTCCCAAGATGGCGGACGATCCATGAGGATTTCCCGTACTGTAAAAAAATGGGGCTCAGATCTCGTCATGGTCGTGGCAAATTTCACGGATTCGCTCCGGCCAGAATTATACTTTCTATAATAACAAAATTAGAAAGGAACATATAATGTACAGTAGTGCAAATTTTTGTACATTTCGAGGTCATTCACCTAACGGTAGTTGTTCACTTTCAAAACTGTCGTACTCGTCTCAAGTCAATATTATTATATCTTCATGTAGATTTCGTATGCAGACGCTACTTTTTTTAATCTGCCTAAAGACTATTTCTACACTAGAGGTTCGATTATAATTCAGAGAATTTCCTAGTAGCGGCTGAATTTGTACCCCGTTAATGACGAACTGTGGGTGTAGGTATACACCGTGTTTTTTTTTGTCATCTTAGAGCTGAAAGGAAACCATTCATTTAATATTATTTCTACGAGATATGTGGGACTAAATCGATATTCGTAAAAAAAAACTGTTTTTTAGAAAAAAGTTCAGCTCTCGACAAAATGTAAGATGTAGCTGTTTTTTTTTTTGTTTTTAGATCAACCATAAGATGCGTTGATCTCATACAAGAAATTGTTGATCATGATGAGTAGAAGTATATCCTTTCGGCTGTAAGACGACAAAAAAAACCACCCTGATTTTTATTTGTACATCTCTGCCTTACCCTTCGAGGAATATAAGCGTGATGGTATAAAATAAATCGTTAACGGGTGTGTTAAAATAAATGCTTAATAATCCATTTATAATGATGTATTATGCTGTCGGAAGTACCGATAGGGTAAATCCGGACACTGCACTGTGTAACAGCGTGACTTACATTTTGTCAAGATAAATAAAACAAAGCCTTATCGTACTATTTATCTTACTTGTACATAAAGATACCACACGTAATAAAATAAATGCCGCTGATAATATCTCACGATTGTTTGTGAAGTCTGGCAATACGCTATAGGCTAGTGTGAAGGACCTGACCCAAGAAGGAATAGGCCATTTCAGGGAGCCGGCCCATTTCTTATTTTATTTATTAGGGAAAAGCATTGTAAACACATTGTACTTACTACAAGTGATATTTTCATAAATGATATTTATTTCTGTAAAAAGATATTTTAAAGATACATTGACAAAGCAATGTTTTGCATTGTTTTTAATATTCTTGGATAATTTTACACAGCACCATCTAGTCCCAAACTAAGCAGAGCTTGTACTATGGGTACTAGACAATGGATATAATACCTATATACTTTTTTTTTTGTAAATAAATACTTATAATACATAGGAAACACCCAGACAAACACAAACACTTATGTTTATCACATAAATATTTGTAGTTTGTGGGAATCGAACCCACGATCTCGTGATCAGCAGTCCGACACGCGAACCACTAGACCTCAGACGTCGTCAAAATGTAAACGACGACCTCTGAGAAGAAACACAGGGAGACCTGGTTTTTTTTTTACAGTCCAGACATAATAGTTGCATATATGTGACTGTTACAATGCAGGCCAGTGTCTGAAATGGCCAATTTCAAAGATAAACCCAATATAATAACACTTCTCCCACTTCGTCTAGGAATTGAACCTCGGATTTCAGACACAGCAGCCGCGCTTGCAATCACAAGACCAATGAGATACACTCATTATCGATAGCATACCTAAATTACATCGTGTAAGTAATTAAAAAGCGACATCTTGACAAAATGGCATTACGCCTTTTTTTTCATTATCACCGAGCTATAAATAAAATAAAAAAAACAATAATAATAAACAGTAATATCTATGACGCACGCAAAGGTCACAACACAGCACCGTAATTATAACTGGAGTGTTATCGAAAAATAGGATAACAAAATGATTACCAAAAATGTGTGCTTACAAAGTATTGATGTGTTAACAAGTAGTGACGATGTCTATGGTCTAGTGGTTGGAGTATCGGACTGCTGATTACGGGTTCCATTCCCACAGGACACAAATATTTATGTGATGAATACAGGTTGTTACAAAACTACCCGTAAAGCCGAGAGGAGGTTAAATGGGGCCTCGTAACGAGTCCATTCGAACCGTAGTAACGCTGTAGAACATACCCAAAAAAAGGAAAACAACAACATTTATGAATGAAAAATAGAAAAACTATTAAAGTACAATTATTAGGTAAAATAGGTACGTAGGCCTTTCTGTTAAATAATTTGATTCCCTGACATGACAGCTGACAAAATTTTTGCCTTTGATAATTAATTTATATTTTTTACGGGGTATTTTGTAACACGTATAAGTGATTGTGCTTCTGGGTGTATTATGAGTATGTAATTACAAAAAAAATGTATATATATAAGATTACATCCATTGTCTAGTATCCATAGTACAAGCTAGCTACAGTCTGCTTAGTATGGGATTAGTTAAATGCCCCAAATATTAATGTATTTATTTATTTCATCTTTTGGGACGTACAGCCAGCACATAATGCTACCCCAATCTGTCAAAATTCTTTGATAGATTATCAACTTTAATATAACATAATAAGGTTCATTTTCAATTGGGAAAATTTGACAGTTTTGGATAGCTTGGATAGCTTGACCCGCTGGCGTCTGTAACTCGGACGGTAGAAACAGCTTTCGACTTAACCAGTAAATCTAAATAATTCAAACTAAATTATCGCTAATGAAGATTGACGTAACTTGTAAGGTTTTCAACAATTAAAACTTATCAATCATAATATTGTATCACCAAAGAGTCGTTACATAAAAATAAAACATTGAATTTATTGCTAAAGATAAACAAGATAAGTGAACAATTAAAATTTCAATGATAAATGTGGTCGTTACGACTTAAATGCAATAATTAGGTAATTAATTTTCATGAGCATGATAAAGTGACTCAATAGAATAAATAATCTAGACTAGTAGGCGCTATCCTACCTCTAGAATACTGGACTAGTACCTTTTTTTTTCTTTATTTATTTATAGAGGGTTTTAATATTTTCAGATTATGTCACCCTCATCGAGTAACAACCTTATAGCAAACTCAAAGTAGTCTTACTCTAGTCTACTAGTCTTTAGTCATTTGACAGTATTTAACAGGCTAGCCTGTCAAATCCAAAATGTACTTTTAAATATTTTCCTACAATAATAACAATTATTAGCAGCGATAGCCTAGTGGTATGACCATTGAACTGCCAAGTCACAGGTCACGAGTTGTGACCTATAACGGATCCAAGGCACGCACCTCTGACTTTTCGAAATTATGTGCGTATTAATAATTAATTATCACTCGCATAAACGGTGAAGAAAATTATCGTGAGGAAACCTGTATGCCTTAGAGATTCTTCTCGGCGGTGTGTAGAAGGCTGCTAATCTACACTTGGCCAGCGTGGTGGACTATAGCCTAATCTCTCTGAGAGGCCTCATAGGCGAAATGCAAAACGTCGAGTTTCCGAACCCGCATTTTATAGTATCGTAAATTACCCTCAATTGATTTCATCAACGCACCGGTACGCGCCGCTATAAAAAATGAATACCAATAAAGTTCTTTTTCAGTTCCAACTACTTCGGCCTAAATAAATGTCATTGGATTTTACAGTACAATACGGAAAGTATTGGGCACAACGTACTGAAACATCACTTAAAATGTTTTTGGGAACGCGTGCTTCGGCACGTGATCGTCTATGTAGTAGGTTACCTGTTACTGCTCATCCACATGAGTCAGAAGCGTGCTTCTGTTTAAGTATGCATATTATAAAGCATTAAGCAACTTTGATTCTTATTAAAGATACATATTATATACAGCCGTGTTCCGCGGTTCCACATTTTTTTTAGAGAGGTGACAGGTTATATTTTTGTTTTGAATAGAACTAAAGCATCTCTCGCTTTTATTTTTAACTTACACAAACACCTAGACCGATACTCTTACTATAAGCCAAATTTGCTTAAAAACCGTTCAACCGTTACGGAGCTGAGTTGAAACAAATATACACCGTGGATTTATAATATCAAATTACAATGCAACGCCATACTTCGGATGTGGTGTTTTTATTGTCACTACTTCGACATAATTAGCTGCAAACGTCTAGACAACTCCAGACCAGTGTTTCTCAAACTATGGGCCCTGACGTGACCCCCAGGCCCCCGGCTATGAGATTCATGATATTCGCCCCGACCATGACAGACTGTGTTCCAGCCCGCGTGGGAAAGGGCGATAGTAGATCATTGAAAGGGTCTATGACTATCACTATCAAGGGATAGTCATAAACCTGGAGGGTTTTCACCCCAGTCACCACAGTCTTTTCTTGTAAAGTTCAAAGTTCTTGAACACGCGACGTGTTCAAGAACTTTGAAAAACTTTGCACTAGACAATATGCGATACGGTTGAATGGCATGTATTTATGCATCATTATTATACCGACTGACTGCATATTTGGTACCGTGTGGCGCCATATCGTGCTTATTATTCACTCGAGACAATACATAAAAATAAATATGAAACTACTCGTACATACATAAAAAGACAAATGCGAGTAAAAAATAAATTACTATAGGCGTCGCAACGAAATGAGCTACACTAATTCGAGTACACGGGGTATAGAAAACCGTATGCGTTTCGTTTTAAGAGTCCGAAATTACCCTTCGAATTCCACTGCAAGGAATAAACAACTATTACTAACACAACTGATAAACATAAATAGTAATCATAATAATGTATGAATTTATCACGATTCCGCATATCCTTGAATTATTACGTAACAGTTAACAGTGTCATATTTTAGCGAATTTAAATAAAGTTTCGCCAATAACCGGTTTCGCGAATCACTCTGTTACACCGTGCCGATTACGCGAATCTATGTTTACAAATAAAATTTTATTACTATATTACACTCGTGCGCGATAACGGATCGCTTTGTGATAACCTAACCTCAATTTATGGACCTGCGATTTATTGTAAAGCATTGATAAGATTTTCGTTTTTATTTTTATTTAACGCTTTTATTTACTTTATATAAACCTGATAAGTTAAGATTAATGCTCGATTAAGATTCATACCATCAAGTCTGTATTACCTAAAGCGCCTGTTTTTAGTAGTATGAGATCTGAAAATAAGTAATTGAAGATACATTTATTGTTTTTCACTGTTTGTTTCGGGCGAACAGCATTTAAAATTCGTACCATCCGACAAGAAGACGCATAAAACCAAACTTTGAGCTGCTACTTCAAAGTTGCTTACAGAGAAACCTAATATTACGTACAACCTAGACATCGTGTTTGGTTATTCAATTGTAAAAATTCACACACATATTTTAGAAATAAGAAAGATTTATTTATATCCTATTAATGTGGCCAGAATATCTCTCTGGGATTGGTCATAGTCAAAATGCACCTTGTGACTCGCAACTCACCGTGGATAATGAGAGTCAGGTCTTAGAATTTGTAAACTTCACCCATAAGAGTAGTACTGTATTGAATAAGGTAAACACTCGAGGCACTAAAAAGTGGTTTAATAGTGGTTTTAATAATGAATTACCTCAGTAATAAAATGTTTGCAGAACATAAACAGTGTCTTCAGTATTTTCAATTGTTATCATCACATATATTTAAAAAACCTCACAAAGTTACGTAACGGTGTAACAGGCGGGCGTTCCACGCCGCGACCACGTGCAGTAGTGAGTAACGAGTATTGACTTATCTTAATTTATGTGCTATTGTTCCGAGGAACAATGTTTGTTTGATACTTTGTTCTATATGATGACCCAACTATCCCAAATATCTGTACCGTAGTGTAACTATGCGAACTGTAATTATAGAAAAGGTCTCTGATTTGAGGGCAGTGGAAATAAGATATGCACGACAAAATCTTTATCTTCGCGATATATCGTTTCTAGTCCATTGTCTTTGGCACGAGATAGGCAACTATACTATTAAGTCGTTGCTCTTGCCTTAAAAATAAATGTAGGTACAACGAAAAAGTCCGACCAATTAAATGAATACTCAAATAATTAGGTGCGTTAATAATTATCATAACGTAATATAACATAACATACCATCAAACCTGTATTCTGCGAATGGTTAAGCAGAGGTGTACCAATGTACGCCACAGTTCGCCGGTATGTTCAGATAAAGTAATAGGTGGCGAGCCTATTGCCATTAACCGGGAACAAATCAATACTCCGAGCTGCTACTGAGAAATTCATAGAAAAAACTCTATAACACTTTGGTCTACTCCTGGAAATCGAAGCTAGGATGTCTAGCGTAGGAGTCATGCTTAGGACCACTAGACTAAGGCTGTTAACGCCTTAGTCTATAGGTCCTAAGCGACTAAGGCAGTTAATCAACCAATGACATGCTGTATAAAATGAATCTGGCTTTAAATAATTATTGTAGAGCTTGTGGTGAATTCAAGAAAACAATATTCACACATCTTGTCAAATTGTGGCGTCCTGGCATGGAAACCAATGAGCCTTCTTGGTGACGGATACCCGAAGCCAGAAGACTACAGGTTCCTTCTTCTTAGTGGGCTAGCTGCCTTCATAAACCACGTATTTGAAGAGTAAAGAATGTACAGACGGCAGCAGGTCAAGCTATCCAAAACTGACAAATTTACCCAATTGAACATAAGGTTCATGTTCAATTGGGTAAATTTTCTTGTATTAAAGTTGAAAATCAATCAAAGAAATTTGACAGATTGTGGTAGCTTGATGTGCTGGCCTTTGTACAAGACTTGGGACAACACAAAAGATCAAATCTGGTCGAAGTGTTGCTGGCTAAGCCAAGTAAGATAAGATAAGGCAGTTAATAAATATCTCAATAATTTATGTTATTGTTCCTCAAGCAGTATGTTGCAGACTACACAATGGCCACCCTAGCGAACAGATGGCGTTCGTAAGTGTCATTATTTACGCGTCGGTGTGAATATTTTATTTCCTGTGTGCGTGGGATTTAGGAAGGTTTCATGTTATTACATCAACAATATTATTTGTCTACGTCTGTGGTTTAGAGGTTCGCGTATTGGATTGCTGTTCACGAGGTCGTGGATCGATTCCCACAGGACAAACATTTATGTGATGAACAATTTAATGTTTGTCTGGGTGTTTCTTACTTATTATAAGTATTTATTTACAAAACAAAAGTATTATATCCATTGTCTAGTACCCATAGTACAAACATAGTACAAAGCTTAGTTTGGGACTAGATGGTAGGTACTGTGTGAAATTGTCCAAAAATATTTATTATTATTTTTATTGCAACAGTGAGAAGGTGTGACCCGAGTCATAAGATATCATCAAGGGTATTCAATTCGAAGGGTTAGGCAGAGGTAAAGTAATGTACACCCACAGTAGTATACCCGCCGGAATGTTCAGGTCCCATATAATAGGAGGTGAGCTTATTGCCATTAACCAGGCATAAATTCAAACTCCGAGTTACCCACCGAAAATATATATTTACCACCTGGGGAGATGGCACATATAGACTAAACCCACATGCTGGCTATTCTCCGCACATTATGAGGAGCGGCTTCGAAATATCCAAGGGAACACTACCATGACTTCCTATGGCCTCTTTATCTATTATATTATTCTATATATATTTTCTTAATTTTTATAGTAGGTAGGTACGGAAAATTCTCATGTCTCTCAATCTCACCCGGAGAGATGGCAGGGTATGTTGGACTCGTACCGACTAAAAACTCCATTTACCTTCACTTGCCCTATAGTCATGGCCATGGGGCCTTGGCTTGCCCTATAGTCATGGCCATGGGGCCTTCGCTTGCCCTATAGTTATGGCCATGGGGCCTTCGCTTGCCCTATAGTCATGGCCATGGGGCCTTCGCTTGCCCTATAGTCATGGCCATGGGGCCTTCGCTTGCCCTATAGTCATGGCCATGGGGCCTTCGATTGCCCTATATTCATGGCCATAGGATCCGTGAATTTCGCCACGACCATGAAAGGGCCATTTTATACTATTTGATTTCTTTACTCTAGGTATTTTATGTCTAAATCTAAGCAATTACATTAATGGAAGGACGCCACGTACTCTTTGACCGCTTTGTTATAATAACATTGAGTCTAGGTATACTTAGTCCGGTAAAAGGGAATTAGATACGAGTTCTACACAAAAGTATTTACTCAAAAACCCTTATCAATAGCAGATATAGAATTAAGTAATCCAATAAATCAGCTATACTGAAGGATTTGTACCGGTCTTATATTAAAGGCTCATAAATTATAATCGATATTTTCTTTTTTAATTTATAACTTACACGTGCAAATAAAAATTGTCCGATAGGACAAACTTTTTTTTTAAATTTTATACAATTTTGATGTAGAGAGGCCAGCAAATTAAGGTACCACAATCTGTCAAATGTCTTTGTTTGATTTTCAACGTTAATAAATAACAATAAGCATATTCAATTGGGATTTTTTTTTTCAATTTTGGATAGCTTGACCTGCTGGCGTCTATTCTCTCTCTCTCTTCTGGAGAGGACATAAGGTTAGTTGGGTCAGCTAGTACAACATAAAATCTATATTGATATAATATAGCTGAAGAGTTTTTTGTTTATTTGTCCGTTTGACGCGCTAATCTGAAAGAAAGAAAGAAAGAAAAATAATTTATTCAGCACAATTCATAAAATACAGGAAGGTACTAGGTATACTAATTGTATGAATTATTGCGCTGAAACGGCGCTGGTTCAGCATATGCCAGACGGAATGCCTGGCGCTGGTTTTCAACCAGACCCTAGTGGCTCACGGATAGTACAAGCCAGTTCAAAAATACTTAAATAAAAAATATTTAGAATACAATATAAACTTAAATAAATATAGTATACGAATATAAACAACAAATAAATATAAATATAAAAAAAAAACATCATAAGTACATACTTACATATTAATTAAATTATGTGTGCGATGTGAAGTGGTGTGCGTAGCGCGCTCGCTCAGACTCGCTCGACCAGATCAGGATCATCAACCGGGACATGACCGGGACATGAGAGGTGTCCAGCTTACTGCCAACTAGTGCGAGCGACCGAAAGGCAAGGACCGAAAGGCGAAAGAATCTCTAAAACTACCAGTCGCAAAATGTTGCAGTTGATAGCCCAATTCTTGAGGAACGTTGTAGGATATAATATCACACTACGACCCTCAGGAGGAAAAAGTCAGGGGGTAAAACCACGGGGCACAGCTATTAATTGATATACGTTGATAACATTAATAAATCATAATACAGATGGCTTAACAATTTCCTGCTTTCCTTTGTTGAATAGAAAATCAATTACAGCTAATATCCGGTCACTCAATAATCGTTTCCCACAATAAGAACCATTAGACATAGAACATCAAGAAAATCGATTATACGGACATGGCCTGCAGTATATCTGCTAATCGATTCCTATGTAATATGTGCTGTAATTTACAACGTACTTTTTTTATTGTTACCGTGAATGTGTTCCACTTTGTTGCTTAATCTAAAGCATACTCTTAAATGGAGCAAATGATTCCAGTAAATAACACTGAAAACAATAAAACTGTTTAGCACTGATCTTACACAGTTTGCCTGGCGGATCATTAGATCTGACCATTAGGGTAGGATCTAATGATCCGCCTGCCAAGCGTGCTGTTTTAGGTCTAGCTTGTACGGCATTCATTTTGAACCTTCAATTCATTCAGTCTAGTCAGTATTTTTTTCTAAACAATTCGTCATAAAACTTTAGTCTATAAAAATTATTGTGGTGTACGAGTAAATGGAACTCGTACATCATTCTTGAAACTCAAATGCAGTAGAAGTGACGTCATCTGCCTGTCAGTATTACACGCTCCATAGAGTTGGGTCCTTTGCAGACATTCTGTAGGTATCGACGATGACACAATAAGTACAGATTCCCTTTATGACCACCCGTATTCCGTAACAATAGCGATTATTTTTGTGCAACTGAATAGCTTCATTTGTTGCCGTGTGTACGAAGAATGAGCACGACTGGAATGGAATTTATACCGAGAAGAAATTAATCTGAATGTGTTCTGAGAATAAAGTGATAACGATTCTTTATTAATGTATTAAATCGATTCAAATCAATATGAAAGCATTTTAAGGATATGAATTTGCAAAACGTCAGTGTCACATTTTCTATATACTTAGTTCGTTAACCAAACAGCGACCTTTTTGCGTTGTTCCAAATTTAAAATAGTTCTAAGTCCAAGTAGGTATACAAAAAAACTTCTTGATCCAATATTTTACCTACAGATTTTTCTCTATTTTCTCAGGTATATGAAAGCTGTTCGACCGAGCCACCACGCTTCACAAATTCTCCGCTTTGTCAACACAGGAAGGGCGTGGGCCAGTGCCCGGTGCACGGGTATGTTTACCTTTAGCTACTTTTTTACAAGTATTTTAACGCTACTATTTTTTCAACCAACTAGTTTTTTAGGCTTAAAAAAACAGCTCGTCTAATAACACTGTTTGTGTTAAAACTAGCATCTCTGAAAAAAACACTCACATTTCAGTTTCAATTTTATTGATTTCTATCTTTAAATATTCGTGTAATCGTTCTATTTTTTAATATGCCGAAAATATTTCGGGTCCTTCGGTACGCAATAAATTGGTCGTTTGTGGCGGGCGCGCCCGGGCGTTATAAATTACATAACATGCATCTTCAGAAGCTATGGCTCTTGCTGCTCACAGCTAAATGTATAAACCACATCAGTTCATCCATAACGTCAAAAATTCCTATCATACCACAGTCGCTGCGTTTACGATCACTAGACTTACTCGACAATTCCAATTATTTGATAAACTCAAGTACCTACCTACAATACTTTGTGTGACATACATAAAATGCATGTCAAACATGCATCATCTGCTATCGGACGGCGTGAGAACCACTCTTATCGCACGTGTTTCGTATCGACAAACATCTTTAAAGAATTATCACATTCATGATCCTTCAAGGTGTCAATTTGTTTTACTTATCATTGGATTATTATGCACAAACTACTGAATCGATATCGATAAAATGAGTTTCCGATAGATTAAAGCTTATCAATAACTAATACTTTTTAGTGGGACCAACACAATGAGATAGCGACACCTTTAAGTCGCGTTTCATTTCTCCGCTCCACTTTTCACACCCAATGAGATATGCCTTTCTTCAGATAGTTTACCATCAGAAATTGCTAAATAAGGAAGCAATGGAAATGGTCCTTGTGGAAGATTCTGTATTGTATCGTATTGTAAATATTTCTGCCCCACAGAAATTAAGTATAACTATGTATTTTTATATGGTTTAAAGTGTTATGGGCCTGTTATTTCATTAGCGAAATAACAGGCCCATAACACTTTTCGATCTCGTTTATAAGGGGTTATATTGCGTAAACCTCTAATAACTAAAATCATTATAAATTTCATACCTGTGTCTGTCACTATTCCAATTATACATATAACTTATACGTGAGACCTCTCAAAAGCTATGACCAATAAAAAGTTTTAATTGTCTCTTGTAGTTGAAATAAAACTACTTTTTACGGATTTTATCGCGTTATATTGATATTATTAATCCCTTATTTAATTTATAATATCAATATAACGCGATAAAATCCGTAAAAAGTAGTTTTATTTCAATGTATAATATTCGCGTAAATGTCAGAAATCAAAATGTCTCTTGTAGTTTTACTAATGAAGTCTTATTTCACAGTGAAGAGCCCAGAGCAATATGGGCTGCGATCCGCGCTCTCCTGCAGGACGGTGCTATGCTCAAGAACTATGACAAAGCCTTCGACGATATAGCTGCAGACACTACGAGAAGGTAAATAATATTGAAATTATCAATATTTTTTTAAAAGAAACATTCAAACACGGGGAGAGTTCGAACCAGGATCCTGCGCTTTGTAACTGGACGCTTTAAGCCAAGCCAAGCCATCTAGCAATCCGCCCGTACTGTCGAATTGCTCTTCCACATTTTCACCTTAGGTAAATAATTAATAATTAAAAAATTCATAAATAAATAATTACAAAAATAAGAACAAAGTAATTATTATCATGTCTTTTTTAAGTGATTCATTAACCTAGTGGTCACAAGCGGTTCTATTCCCAAAGTCGAGGGTCGAGAAAAGTGTTTTTGGGTTTTTCTATGAAATTCTCAGTATCAGCTCGGAGTCTGGATTTGTGCCTGATTAATGGCAATAGGCTCGCCCCTTATTACATGGGATCTAAAACATATCGAACTGGGGGACTCTGCCTAACCGGGGAATACAGGCTGATATGGTATGGTTATATGTTACTTATATATTTTATGTGATCCCTGAAAGAATAAGTCATGTTTGCTTTTCCACATGACCATTCATTTTTAATCAATAAGGGAATATTGATCAGAAATTGTTGGTTCTCATTATATTTTTTACTGATTGAGTAATAGAACCCTCTCCCTTTAATAGTTGCCTTCCGCCGTTTCACTTGTCCCCTACATCCGACATGTTTTGTTTTTTTTCTTCTAAGGTGGCAAACAAGCATACGGCCCATCTGATGGTAAGCGGTTACCGTAGCCTATAGATGCTTACAACACTAGGGGTATCACTTGCGCGTTGCCGACCCTGTAAAACAAAAGAGGAATAGTTGGGTTGGCAGTACAATGGTCAAAGTCCCCCTACTGCTAACACGTTTAATCGCGGAGCACTGAGCACGTTTAAAAGTATTATGAACAAAGAACAAAATTTCAAATGCCTATATAAAAAAAAAACTAACATAACGAATGCTGCGCTATCAAGGATTAAATTCATGCCAAAAAGTCAAGCACAAGACGACCTAAATTTTAATCACTTACGACAAAGGCTTGGCCAAATATTTCACTTCCCTAAGCTCTTTTAAACAAAAGATAAAAAAAAACCAAATGGCACACAGAAGGCAAATAAAAACAAAATATAAATGTCATTCAGAACTGTCTAGGTCAGTTATTGCACGATAAGGAGGTTTTATACAAAAGTTAGTCACCTCCTTATCAATGAACTGTATAAACAAATGCATGTTTATAACAAAACAGGATATTAGGAAAAACACACTGCTAAGGTACAGGTAAACAAAATTAGGATGGTTTATTTTGGGACTAAAGGTATCAGTAATCAGAGTTTTTATACTACCTACAAGGTCGTAGCGAGGTATAGGTAGGAGGGGGGTAGCTAAAACATCCGTTTAATATTTTTTTACTATGGATACATCTCCTAAGGCCACCTCACCGAAATAATAAACAAAAAAAACTATTTTCTTGTAAGTAGTTTTTTTTTGCCAAAATCATACTATGAATACTATTGCTGTTATTATCATTTCAATCAGTTTTGTTTGTACGTTTGTGGTTTTTTTATTCCGAATAAATAAATTATTAAACTTAGATACATCACAATTGTATTTTAGCTTTATTCCGTATTATATCCGCCACTCACTAAGACCGCAGAGGGAGAGCTAACATGAAAAAAATTTGTCATCGTATTATCTCGTCTTTAGCCATAATTTGGGCATGAGATATACGACAAAATTATTTCATGGCGAGCATGTATCCTAGTTGAGGTGTTTTGGACATAATCTTCAATCATTTTCGGACATTATCACAGATTGGGAGACCTGCGCCACGCAGAGAATGCTCTCAACGATGAATTTGAAACAGAGATCTACCGGTGGGCCATTGAAACCATCGGCATGATGATCTTCGGCATCAGACTAGGGTGCCTGGATGGAGCCGTGCATATACCTACACCCGATAACAAGTAAGTACAACGAAGTCATTATTCGATTCGCGTTGGTGATTCAGCCATCTTTGTTTTCTCCTTCCAACAGCACAAGGAGCACTCGAGATACAAGTTTGTCTGGAAGCTTTCTAGTTTGTTTTTCGTCATAAGATGACAAACAAGGTTTCAGAGCGCCTGGTAATAAGGAGCAGCCGCAGCCTATAGGCGTCGGCAACACCAGTAGTATCACTAGCGCGTTTTCTTGAAACCTCAGCTGTTAAGTCTCATAATTACCCAATAGTTTCACTGGCTATATGCCCTTCAAACGGGAACCCAATAATATTAGCACATAATTGCTTAGCGGCAGAAAATTTTCCTTCTTTTGCTAAAAGTCTACCACCTACAAAAATTTAAACCTTTTAACCGAATTCCTATCTTTAAAAGTGACAACAAAAATACAAATTAATTTATATTGGTTTTATTAATTATTTATTTTGATCATATTATGTCACAGTATCACTATCGACTGAGATAAGATTGTCACCATTTGAACTGCTCACACCAATTCTGATATAATGTACGGTCAACAAAAGAGTTAGGTATACAGGCAGCTAATTAATAATCTGTGTTTTGATAAAGATAGTGTAATAATGTATCACGCAATGTGTGTCAAAACGTAGTTATTGTAAGCAGCTACATACCTAACCCTTTGGCACGTAATTATTTATGTCCAAATCTGTATAAAAATGCATATTTCGTTTGCGATCTGTATACTTAACTCTTTTGTTGACTGTACCTACAACAACTTTATGGATATTCCTCAGAAATCCAGAAAAGACCTCTCTCGACGATGAGATCCACGACCTTTGCTCCCTTTCGAAGCGGTCTCTAGAAGAGCTGACTCCAGCAGAACGACTAGTGCGCTGCAGCCGGGACATCGCCGATAACAGCTACCTGGTACGGAGTGAAGCCACCCTGAACCCTGAGAACCCTACCTTCAACAGCGCTTTGAAGGCCTTTGACAGACATTTTAGGTAAGCTTACAAGTTCAGATATAATATTTAAGTTGTGCAAGGTAATATTTTATAGCCTTGACGGTTCAAAGGGAAAATGTGAAACCTCTAGTCTCATACAAGGAGTATGCCAAATTACCACTAGTGAAACTGACTATACAATAGTTCATTATCCGATTTCCTGATGGTTATGTTGGGTGAATCATCATCATCATCAACCCATATACTGTCACACTGCTGGGCACGTGTCTTCTCTCCCAGAATGAGATGGATTAGGATAGTCCACCACGCTGGCCTAGTGCGGGTTGGCAGACTTCACACGCCCGTCGAGAAAATCTCTAAGACATGCAGGTTTCCTCACGATGTTTTCCTTCACCGTTTAAGCGAGTTATAAGTTAGTAAAATTATTCATTGATCATAGTCCTCCCAACCTTTTGCCAACTATGTATGGTGGGTTTCCAGTCTAACCACTATTTCATACGAAGCGACTGCCATCAGACTCCCGCAACCCAATTTTGGGGCAATACCGATATCCTAATAGACTAATTGTCAAGTTTAATTTATATTGATAATGGGTGCTTTCTAAAGATATACATTTTAGAGAAAGAAGGGTAGGGTTTGATAAATTAAGGATTTGATATGTTAATGCCAAAAATAAGAGAAAAAATATACGAACGTTCCTTTTTTTTACCAAAAACTACAGAAGAGGTTGTATTATAAGGTGCAGGTAAATTATATATGTATTACCTATTATGTTTCTCGACAGAGACCAGACAGATTTTACGAGTTAAATTAAACGAGTTCTTTTTTATCTTTCCTAACAAGGATTTATCAGCATACTAGTATTTAGCATACACAACATGTTTTGTTTATACACATACGTATGCATTATTGATACGTTTTTTTTTCTGCCACCCGTTTGGTTCGTGGTCGCTGACAACACGCGGCATGGTCGTGGGATTAGCATACACGTGATAGATTTGCATGCCAATTTGAGCACGTGTCACGTGGCACCGAATCTTGTATATTTTATGACGTCATTTGAGGGTTAATCAAAAGTATAATTTTGTTTACATCCTATCAAAATATTTACACGATTAAGTAGTTGCCAGCAGACCTTTGTAGACTTCCCGGAGTGCAGATAAGTTTATTTACCTACATTAAACTTTTTATTACCTATTTTACTTCATCAACTCATTCGTGTTCCCTTTGACGACGTTTCTTGTGAGAGAAGCTTTTTTGGCCGTGGGAGATTGACTAAGAATGCAAAACTTGCTCTCCGCACGCTGGGAAGAAACACGTGTTTTAAAAGTCAACAAAAACATGTACGCTTGGTGGCAGTATCTAATGATTCCCCTGGGTAGGTACCACCCTCACACAGTGCAAAACAGTTTTACTGTTTATATATATGTGAGACAAAGTGCGAAAAGGCCTCTTTATATAACCTGATTACCGACAAAATGAACACAGTTTTATTTACTTTCAATTGTCAATATTGCCAAAAGCACCTTCCTATTGCAAAACGATGTTTAACTCAAATTCCGGTTCCAAGCGGATTGACATACAAAACACCAATAAAATTAACGTGTTTATTATTCCAAATTTAAATACACCGTTATGATCTGCTTAACAAGGACCAAATCAATTCGAAAGCGACCTACAAACTAAATTATTGAATAAATTATGTGCACTTTTTAGTGTAAATTAGGAATAAGGACGAAGTCATTATGATCGTCGTGAAACTTCTTGTTTCTTGTTTTAAAAAGACAGCTCCCAAAACAACGATTATATTCAAAGTACCTGTAAAATAAATATGTTTCTTTCTTTCTTCTTTCTTTTGTTTTACCTCCAATTCAATATACCTTCGTCTCAAACACGGTTATTTCACGGTTAGATCACAGTTTGCCTATGTTTTACACATGTCTTAATATCCAAACTCAGAGCTGCTTATTAAAAGAAGATTAATTAGTTCAGTAGCAGTGCTTACTAAACGAATGAGGCAGTGTATGTGTATTTTGCCTTTTGTTTTTATTTTTTTACCAGTCTATCCTCAGGATATCGGTATTACCGAGATATTGTGTTACAGGGGTCTGATGGCAGTTCACTTCGCGTAAAATACTTACAGATATTCAGCCGCATCTGGTTGGACCGAAAGCTGACCCTAAAAGGTTTTCTACACGATCGGTACCAACCGCCGACCATTATGTCCTTGGTCGGGTCAACCGATTTTTGTCGTCGGCCGACAGCGTTCCAGACGGTCGGGGCCGACCACGGACGCAGCTTGTCGCGAGGAATGCGCTCACGACCAAGGCCGTCGATATCAACCAAATATTGGTCGGTCAACCGATTTCTACACTATCCATTTTTACATCAACCCGACTAAGGACACGATGGCCGGCGGTTGGTGCCGACCGTGTAGAAGGCTATGGTTGGGAAAAGGCTCGGAGGAAAAAGTGTATTAATTTTGATACTAGTTGTAGCCTGCGATTTCACTCGCTTCTCAAAGGTTTTTTTGAGACAAAAGGTAGCTTATGTCCTGTCAAATCTATTTAATACCTCTGTACCAACTTTCATAAAAACGAATCAGCTGTTTAGGCGTGAAAGTGTAACGGACAGAGTTACTTTCGCATTTATAATATTACCAGCTCTACGTGAAAAAGTTACTTTTAATTATCGTTGTAATTTATTTAATTTAAGTACTCAAGATCACTTTTTACTGATTTTATCGCGATATATTGATATTAGTTTCGGACCCTTTACAGCGTCCATGGGCACGGGTAGACTGTAAAAAACCGTAAAAAGTAGATTTATTTCAATGCATATTCGCGTAAATGTCAGAAATCAATATGTTACTCAAAATCGTTATAAATTATAGCCTATATGTTATTCGGATGTATAAATAATGATACTGTAAAGTTTCGTCAAAATCCGTTCAGTAGTTTTAGCGTGAAAGAGTGACAAACATCTGTCCATCCATCAATCCATCCTCACAAACTTTCACATTTATAATATTAGTAGGATAGGAAGGATAGGATAGGAAGTAGGCATAATTATGGATGTGCTTAAGTATCAATTAGGTATGTATAAGTAGGTATTATCAGTAGCTTGAATAATAATATTCGCTCACAGGACTAAAATGGTAAACATAACGGCGAGGTCAGCTATTATTACAAATTGATAATAATTAAACGTATTGCACTTCATGTTATTTGCAGCTTTGCTTTGTAAATTATATTGCTCAGCGTGGTTTTCGTTAGTAGTTTGGGTAATTTTATCACACTGATAGTCGACATAGAATAAGATGACGTCTATGGTCCAGCGGTTCGAAGATCGGACTGCTGTTCAGGAGGTCGTGAGTTCGATTCCAACCGTACAAAAATATTTATGTGTTGAACATACACGTTTGTGTTTGTCTGGGTGTTTCTTATCTAAACTAATATTAGGATAAAGAGGTAGTTTGTAAGTTTGTAGGGGGTAATCTCTACATTCCACCATGCTGGCCTAGTGTGGGTTGGCAGACTTCACACGCCGCGCGCCGTTGAGATAATCTCTAAGGCATGCAGGTTTCCTCACGATGTTTTTCCTTCACCGTTTAAGCAAGTGATAATTAATTATTAATGCACAAGATTTCGAAAAGTCAGAGGTGCGTGCCTTGGATTCGAACTCTCTTCGACTTGTCAGTCCACTAGGCTATCACCTAGGCTAGCTTTTTACTTTTTTTTTCACTGTAATATTTGTATTGTTCTTTGCAGCTTAACGGAACATTTTCTGATACAAGCGCTGCACTCTATGAGCTCAGGTGAGCTGAGACCGGAGCAAGTATTACTAGACAAGCTGAAGCCGCTACAAAGGCGAATCCTGCCTCTCGCTGCAGACATTCTATTAGCGGGCGTTCATCCTGTAAGTATCTGTTTTTTTTTTACCACTAAGTTGGGAAACAAGCATATTGCCCATCTCATGTTAAGCGGTTACACTAGTCTGTAGATGCTTGCAACACCAGTAAAACGAAAGAGGCATAGCTGGGTTGGCAGTATAAAAGTCAAACTATATTATCTATATTTATATATATGTTTACTTTGACGGTGCAAATGGTGTTGTGGCTAAGCGATCAGCTACTAGGCTAGGTTCGCAGGGTCGATTTTCGTGCGGAACATGTCGTTCGAGCCTTTTCCCAACTATGTTGGGGTCGGCTTCCAGTATAACTAGATGTGGCTAGAATATCAGTATTTTACGCGAAATGACTGCCATCAGACCTCCGCAGACACAATTTTTCGGTAATACCGATAACCTGAGGATAGACTGGTAAAAAAAAAAGAAAAACAACGGGTAAAACTAATATACACCTCATTCGTTTCGTAATCGCTGCTACTTAGCTAATTAATTTTGCGGTTAGGAAATTCTAAGTAGCAGCTCGGAGTTTGGATATGACATGTGTAAAACATAGGCAAACTGTAACGTAACCGTTCATTACTTTCAAATGGGACTTTGCCCAGCAGTAGGACAGTACAGGTTAAAAAAACGACCTCCCTACTATTACCTAAACTGCACGTTTGGCCTAGCGGTTGACCTCGCTACAACTGTTACGCCGGGTGTTCTCGGTTCGATTCTCATTTGTTTGAGTCTGGAAGTAGGTACATTGGAACCGTAACCGAACCCTTCGGGGAATACAGGCATAATGGTATGTTATATTTAAATAAATAAATGAATATTTTGGGACATTTTTACACAGCACCATCTAGTTCCAAACTAAGCAGAACTTGTTATATGGGTACTAGACAATGGATATAGCACATATACTTTTATAATACACAAGAAACACCTAGACAAACACTAACATTCATATAAATATTTGTGTCGGTGGGAATTTAACCGACGACCTCGTAATCACCAGGATTCCTTTCAACAGCTCGCCCAAACCGCGTTGAACATGTTCTTCCAACTGTCTCTCCACGCGGCTCGTCAGCAGCGGGCTCACGATGAAGTTCACTGGTCCATCGCGTCGCGGGAGGCCGGCGCCGACACCCCGGAGCTGCCCTACGTGGCGGCCTGCGCCAGGGAGGCTATGAGGCTCCACCCTGCCACTGGAGGGGTCGTGAGGAGGAGCAGGGAAGATATTGTAGTGGGCGGCTATGAAGTACCGGCCGGGGTAAGTTAAAAGACATTGTCTAAGAAGATAGTATCGTAATTATATACGTGTTACAAAATACCCCGTAAAAAATATAATTAATTATCCAATAAGCTAAAAATTTTGTCAGCTGTCAAGTCAGGTAACCAGATTATTTAACAGAAAGGCATACGTACCTATTTTACCTAGAAATGGGCACGTTATAAGGCCCCATTTAACCTCCTTTCGGCTTTACGGGTAGTTTTGTAACACCCTGTATTTTTTTTAAACAAAAACGTTGCTCCACACTAGGATTTCCTCCTATATCGTTTACAAACACAATGTCACATACACAAACACCCAGACCCGGAATAACTAGTTGAAGGTCATACAAATAATTGTTCTTTGTGGGGATGGAACCCACAACCCGCGGCGCAGAAGCCGTTCGCTCAGCCGCTGCGCCAAACGTATCGTTTGGCACATTTACAGACCAATCAATGCAAGTAGTAGAGCAGTAGTCACTTTATTTTCTCTTCTTTTAAAAAGCACTAGGGATCTTGCCTTGTATATAGGGTTGCCATCTTTGAAAATCTGACAAACAGGACAGCAACCAGGCCTGACAGCAGCGACAGCAACCAGGCCTGAAAGCCTCCGATTGGCCGTCCGGTGGAGACTGGTGACTTTAAAAACCCCGCCCACAGCCGGTCCTCGGACGTCCTCTAAACTAGAACATATTTGGAGAAAACCGGACGGATGGCAACCCTACTTGTGTCGCGGGGGAATTACAAAAAGACACACAGAATCAGGTGGCAATTGAACCTATGACGATCCACCATACGATCCACCATAAACCAGTAGTCAACGGTGATAATTGTCTGTATGTTAGGAGCTATATTCTATTTCCTATCTATGCCACCACAAATTTAAAATCAGCTCATGAAAAATGAACCGAAATTAGTTCTCTAAACTTGGGCCAAAGTGCACAGCTTCAGACATTTTTAATTTAAGATAATTTCGAAGAAGAAAATTATTCTCATTCATCTCATTGCGAAACAAAATTGTTGTTGCTATAACCTCAGTCCCTATTTCATCTTTATGCATAACGTTAACGATGCAATCTGTGTAACACTACGGAGCGACCGTCGCTCAAACAATCTTCGTTTAAATTACGATCCCCCTCATGTTTCGCTTTACATAAAGATCGTACGAATTATGTTTTGTTGAATTTGCCACTTGATACCGTTTTATTTTTAGTAAAATGAGAGATGTTTGAATTTGGAATTGCATTGTAAATGGAACATGAATTAATGGTAATAATAAAGGCTGATTTACACAATAAAAAAAGTAATTGCCTGTCAATTGCAATAAGTTGAAGCATAACCATCGTCATATTAGCCTATTGCCGTCCACTGCTGAACGTAGGCCTCCCCCAAAGAACGCCAACCATCCTTGTATTGGGCAGCTCGAATCGATCCGCTGCCAGCCACCTTCTTCAAATCGTCAATCCAGTTGAACCATAATATGTTTAACATAATATACCATCATGCCTGCATTCCCCGAAGGGTTAGACAGAGGTGTACACTAATACACCACAGTTAGCCGGTATATTTAGATCCCATCTAATAGGGTGCGAGCCTATTAATAGCAACCAAACTGACGTGAGAATTCTCTTTCAGGTGGACATAGTATTAGCTCACGGCGTCAGCAGCAAATCAGAGAAACAATGGGGCCGAGCTGATGCCTTCGTGCCCGAGAGATGGTGCAGTGAGGGTTGGGAGCCCCTCAAAGCTTCCAGGGCCCATCCTTTAGCCTCCATGCCGTTCGGAGAAGCCTGCCCAGGTACCGGGGTAGTGGGCAAAATGCTCGCGTCTCTAACTACCAGGGTTCTGGACAAATACAGACTGGAATGGCATGGTCCTATGCCCCGTGTGACTACAGTAGGGGTCAATAGGCTACATCTGCCGTACTACTTCGTCCTGCAAAATGCTGCTTGAATGTGATATTTTTGTATAAGTTAGCTTGTAAGTTAATTTTGTTGAGACATGAGGTTGGTTAAAACCAGTGAAAATGTAAAGATGAATTTGGATTTTCCAGTTTTGAATAAAGGCATCTGGTACAGTCGGATGGCTAAGGATTCCTAGATGAACTATCCATTTCCATTTTTTAATCGCGGTTTAAGGGGACTGTTTCGCCCTATTTGTTTAAGTGCGGAAATTCCTCTCATGTATCTTCTGTCAAATGTTTATGTCATACTGTTTAAAAATAACACTCATCTTCCCTTGTCCATACGATCACGGCCACGGGATCCATGACGTTCACCACAACCATGACAGGCAAACATACATATATCTACAGTTCCGAGACTCATGGTATCTTAGTTGACCAAAGCGTTCCGAATACGAAATCTAAGAACGCGGATCAAGTCCATACTCGAATTATTCTTTCCGTTTTTTTACAACATCTTTTTTCTCTCTCTCTCTCTCTCTACTTAATTGATTCTAGGATCCGATCAATGTTCTATGTCTCAGCGATGTCGGGACTAAACCAGATTTGAAACAAGCAACAAAAGAGTGATTAGTCGCTTTACGTAAGTTTTCCGACGAAACTTTTTAAGAAAAGATTTATTATTTTCTTAAGTTTTAGATATGGATAGACTATGATTACTTAAACACTGGTTGTAC
This sequence comes from Acronicta alni, assembly GCA_964056405.1. Taxonomy (NCBI): domain Eukaryota; kingdom Metazoa; phylum Arthropoda; class Insecta; order Lepidoptera; family Noctuidae; genus Acronicta; species Acronicta alni. The sequence goes on along the minus strand of OZ043927.1, from coordinate 3,333,205 downwards.
GGTCAGCAACGAAAGTCACTGAACACAGCAAATTTTTATAACAAGACAGCTCCAAAACATAACAAGAGATTTTTTTAGTATATATGGTAAGGTAAATATGTAATGGTCATCTATGCAATTATTTAGCACAATCTTCACAGTTAGTAACTTCATGTTGAAAATCGTATTGGAGATTGCAACATTTTCGGTGACTTTCTTTGCTGACCGTACCTACGGTATATAGTGTCGTACTCTATATCCTTCATCATCAACCCATATAGGTACTGTCCCACTGCTGGACACGGTTCTCCTCTCAGAATAAGAGGGATTAGGAGATATCCTTAGCTTAACATTTTGTTTTACTAATAATGGGTACGTATTTAAGCATGCTAAGCAATTTCTCAAGTATTTTTTTGTAAAAAAAAGTACTGCCAGAGGTCGAATAATTATTTCACAAAAAAAAAAACTTATTTTTAGTCCGTCAATCTTTTGTGCTTGTTTCGGAATATGAAAAAGATGATAAGTAATACTATAGTTATTTTTTAAGTATATTCCATTGTTACAATTAGGTATTGTTGAATAAAAGTTCCTGTAAGAAATGTTATAATCATTGTAAGGAAATATAAAATCAGCGGGGTTAAAAAAGCGACTTGTTCTCATTAAAAAATAAAATTGTTTCGAATTTTTTGTATGAAAAGTCATTTTTTAATATAATTCCGCCTAAGGTTCTTTTTTTTATAAATTTATCATTAGAATTATATTTTCATGAGCAATTTACTGTACTGGAGTTTGTAAAGGTAATTTTTAAATTCTGCCTTGTAAGGCTGTTGTTACACAGCATTAGGGTAATAGATTTCATTATTATTAATTGATACATCTATTATTTAATCTGTGGTCTCACAACTACGGTGATCAAGCATCAGTAAGTTGTCGTAAGAGTGTAACGACCCTAAGCGTAAGTATTCGTTTGGTTCCAATCACAAATCAGTCAGTAGAATTACTTAACTACTAGAGATTTATACATCATAGTTTTCCGCCCGCGGTTTCGCCCGCGTCGAGTTCGGTTATATCGCGTTTCCAAGAGAACTCTTCAAAAGTCCGAGATAAAAACTATCCTATGTTCGTTCTCAAGGTCAACTCTATCTCTGTACCAAATTTCATTAAAATCAGTTCAGTGATTTAGACGTGAAAGCGTAACAGACAGACAGAGTTACTTTCGCATTTATAAATATTAGTAGGGATTTTCATAATATAAAGCAATGATAGCTTAATAATATAAGCATTGAACAGCCAGCCAAAGGTCTTGAGTTCGAATCCAAGGCACGCAACTAAGACTTCGAAATCATGTGCGTATTAATAAATTAATTATCACTCACTGAAACGCTGAAGGAGAACATCATGAGGAAACCTGAGTTTTTCTCGACGGCGTGTGAAGTTTACCAACCCGCACTAGGCGAGCGTGGAGGTGACCCGTGCCCAGCAGTGGGACAGTATGGGTTGGTGATGACGATGTACGGTCAACAAAAGAGTTAGGTATACAGGCAGCTAATTAATAATCTGAGTTTAGATAAACATAGTGTGATAATGTATCCCGCAATATGTGTCCCGCATTGTAAGCAGCTACATACCTAACCCTTTGGCGCATAATTATTTATGTCGAAATCTGTATAAAAATGCATATTTCGTTTGCTATCTGTATACTTAACTCTTTTGTTGACTGTACCTATCCTACAACATAAGGATTTTACGTCAAATCCTATCCCTAAATGAAAATCTTATTTGTTATTGGAACGAGTCGTAAGTCACTTTCTTCAAGTAGACATATTGTTATTGAACACTGTTTCTGATTTATAAAACCACAATGTATTTTAATTATTAAGTGTTGATTTTATGCTATACACAATAAATAGCCTGCGACAATTAAAATGCAGTTTACTTATTACCTAATGCCTCCTCTACACAATCGGCCATGACGGGCGACTACACGTGAGCACGATCGTGTAGAAGGGTACTTGCCTGTAGTCGCCGATCATCGTCCCCATGATCACGACGATCGGTTACTTGACGGTTTTTCGGGCACGCATCAAAGAGAATCGCTTGTAGTTAGATGCGCGTGCCCACACGATCGCCGATCATTCATTCACATTAATCTTCTTCTTCTCAGCCGAATCGCTCTTGGCAGAGCGGTCGTGGCCGTCATGTAGTAGTGGTGTTGGGGGCAGATGTTATTCGCCTCACGATGTCCCGCCATCTCTCCCTGTTGGCCGTCATCCTGGTACACTCACTTATGGGGCCACCCACTGCGTTCTTGATTTGGTCAGTCCATCGCATTGGTGACCGACCGCGAGGTCTTGTACCGTCAACCCTTCCCTGCACAACCAGTCGTTCGATGGATCCCTCATCTCTTCGCGACACGTGGCCAAAGAATGTAAAAATTTCATCGAATGTCGTTTTCACATCAATATGGTTATTAAATAAAAGGGCTTGCTGAGAATAACTCGAAAAATAAAGTGACTTCACTCTAAATCCAATATAGCGGACAAAGTTTTTATGCTTGCCTAAGATATGGAATGCGAGTTAAATAACTAAAAATTAAAAAAAAAAACTTTTATTTACATGCGCTCAAAAGAATAAAATAAAATAAACATTCTTCCATTTTTTTTTCACAACTTTTCGTTCAAAATTTAAATTAATGGTAGCTGCAGCTATAACCTCCACGTCCATCTTGAAGGCTTGCCGCTCAGTAAAAGATCACGGACGATCGTGTGGATGCATGCACAATGATCGTGACGATTACCTTGCCGATCACAGGAGGCTTTACACACTTCCTGATTACAAACCTTGATGAGACTACTAAACCTATGGAGAGATGATGAGGCTGCCTAAGCTTGTAGAATTCCCTCCTAAACCTCTGCCTAAGCTTTCAGCGATAAAAGCGTTTTTTTATATTATAAAATAATATTTTTAATTTATTTTACACACACAAAAGTTAAGGAACATACAGAGATAGAAAATACAATGAAAATTATAGCAGTACAAAGCGAGGCACAGCCTGTATCTTGGTGGCCCAATATTAACAGTAGGTAAAGTCTTACCGTGCCTAACATAATATGCTTGTCAAACTTTGAAGGACAAGCCAAAATTAAGGAAAAAATTACCACATGCCAACACGGCCAGGAAAAATAAAAAATAAGACACACATAATAATATGCCCCAAAGTTGAAATGGAAATGGGCGGGGGGGGTATTTGGCAAGTCGCTGGGGTAGACGTGTTCTCGAGTGGAGAACGCGACTCGGCAAACGTACTCGTAGTGTACGACGGCTCCGGCAAGATGGAGTGATGATTTGCGAAAGGCTACTGGTAGAAGCTGGATGCGAAAAGCTGAGGACAGAGTGAAATGGCACACATTAGGGTACGCCTACGTCCGCCAGTGGACTAGTATAGGCTGATGGTGATGATGTAGCGAGACTAAAATACGAGCGTTGGAACCGAGGAGTGACACTATGGAGAGGCCCAAGAGGGGAACTCTACAGAGGAAGATTGCATACGAGATCTTGCGATTTTGTTTTGTTGATAAACAAAACGGCTGGTACAGACTGGATCCAAGGCGGAGGTGTTGAAGAACCAGATAGCATAATATTGTTAAGAAGGTTTAAGATCTTTGTAATTTCGCATGAAAATAAAAGGCTTTTTTTTAAATTCCATAGTAGCAAAAGAATATTATCCAAGAGCCAACCATTAAAAATTCATAGCTGCCATCATATGAAGAGGTGCCATGCATCATTAGCCCCTATCTCAAAGCGCTCGCTGGTGGAAATTAGCGGTGACATTAATTCCTGGAGGCGCCGCGTCACTGTATGAGTTATGACCTCCGTAAGTGAAAACGTATTAGATGTCTAATGTGAGGGTAATGCAATTAATACACTGACAGGCTGTTTGTCCGTCCGTACATCCGTGAGTTAATGTGCAAAAATGTTGGTAAGTATTTAAAGGTAGACTAGGTAAAAGTAGTTAATAAAACTATGAAAAGCACTGCCGTGCCATGACAAAACACTTCAGATACAGTGTTTTGTGCTAACACGAATAAATCGGATTTTCGCACACGTTCAGGTACATAGGATGGCATTTTTTTTTAATAAGTCTTACAAACTGTGCTGCAGCAGTTATGACCATTGGACTGTCAAGACTGTGCTTATTAATAATTAATTTTCACTCGTCTAAACGGTGAAAACGTCGTGAGAAAACCCACATCAACCAACAACACGACGCTGCCAACTAGGCCAGCGTGATTGACTGTAGCCTTTTTTTATAGTACGGAATGCATGGATCCTCCGCCACCCGGGGGGCGGCAGGGTATGTCGGACTCATACCGACTAAAAACCGCACTTGCCTTCACCTGCCCTATAGTCGTGGCCATGGGATCCGCGAAATTCGCCATGACCATGACAGAACTATAGCCTAATCCCTCTCTTTCTAAGAGGAGACCCGTGCCTAGCAGTGGGCCAGTAGGGTATAAAAAGAATGATTTGGTTACCAGGTGCTCAGCAATATTATTATTTAATCTGTCTTATTATCTTTAAGAAATAAATCAGCCAAGCAACGCCGGGACGCAACAAATTGCGCGCTCACGCACATTACAAACTCGACCGGCCTTAATGTCTCCTTTCTTTGAGAATAAAAGGATCATACGACAATGGGCGGATAGGGGAGGGATCAGAAATCTCATGTTACAGCCTCGCAGACGTCATTAATCACAAAAACTGCGCTTTAATGGATGACGAGCGGGTTCTAAATGCGATCTGGTAAAGACGCGCCGAGTAAATTGGATGAGACGGTTGAATCGAATTGTCACGTCAGCGGATTAAATAATCGGTCCGGGTTTAATATACGCAGGTGCAGATCCCGGTGAGTTAATACCCTGTTTTATTTTATGGAAAATCCTCATGAATCATCTACCAGTGGCAGGTTGGAGCAGCAAGGAATGTCCTATAGTCCGTGTAGTATGTGAATTGGCCTATAGTCATATCCATGGTGTCCGTGAAATTGACTACGACCATGACAGAAAAATCCCATAAAATAATAATAATGATTGGGAAGAAATTGCAACTATCCCAGAAAAATTAAAGTCGCTTCCACATTACAAATCTTATTTGTAAGAGCTTTTTTTTATATTTCGTTTGTATTAGCAGTCAATAAATTTAGTTAGGGTCTACACGTTCAGTAAACATGATATTTAAAAAAAAATAAAAGCTCCTTTTTGTTTGAATCCATTTAACTAAATCCTTGTCATGGAAGTGACGAATGCCGCGAATCCGGTGAATCCCATGCCGTAACATTTATAATGATGGCAAAACATAATGTGTAACTGGCTGACATATAGAGATGAATGAGTAAATGAGCAAAATTAAATGTTGTTTAAATACATTTTACACAAATTATTACATAAATTAACAGGCAGAAATGTGTGGCTGGGGAATTTGTTGCGCCGCTTCTTCTTCCCAGCTAAAACAATAGGAGCCGGGCCCTAAAAATGACTTTCAAGAAGTACTTACTACGTTTGACGCAGCGGCTGAGCGATGGGCTTCCGTGCCACGGGTTGTGGGTTCGATCCCCGCACGGAACAAATATTTGTAAGACCTGCATGTAATTGTTCCGGGTCTGGGTGTTTGTTTATGTGAAAGTTTGTGTTTGTAAACGTACCGACGATACAGGAGAAAATCCTAGTGTGTGGCAATGTTTTTTTTAAACAGAATAACAAAATAAATAATTATTTTGACTTTAACTTTGACTATAGGACAAGGGAAAGTAATTGAAAGCAAATGAGGTTTTAAGTCTCGAGTCCGCCGCTTGCCCAAGTGGTAGATAATGCATAAGGTTTTCCGTATCTACTATAAAAAAGGTAAAGCAAGTGCGGTTATTAGTTGTATACTACTAAGGTGGCAAACAAACATACGGCCCACCTGATGGTAAGCGGTTACCGTAGCCTATAGACGCTTGCATACCAGGGGTATCGCTTGCGCATTGCCGGCCTTTAAAACGAAAGAAGAATAGTTGGGTTGGCAGTATAAGGGTCAAAGTCCCCCCCACTGCCAACACGTTTCCTCGGGGAGCACTGGCAACCTTTCTCACCGTAAGGAACACAACACAGCTCAAAAGTTTGTAACAGTCTCACATACCCTGTCACCTCCCAAGGCGGTAGATAATATATGAGGATTTTACTATAAAAAATATATAATTAATAGGCCATTAACTTAGAAGGTACCAACAACCTATTAAAGTTAGCTCACTTGTGTGGTTAAACGTATAAATTTCTTAGGTACATTATACTTCCTGTTGGCTCTTCTATCGGGTTTCAAACTAATTAACTACGATATTGTCCTCTGCACGTACATCAAGACAAAACCAACCCTTTTGTCCTTATTTCGAGAATATTCCACGACTCCAACTTTCTGTCTTTCATCCTCCTTTGTTTTAACTAAATTACACAGAGACATAGAGTAATATAAAATAACAAAACTAATATTTTAGAGTAGGCATCCTTTACTCGTTTTTCTGAGTAGGCATCCTACGCTGCGCACTGATAACGTCAGAAAAATGAATCACATTTATATAATTTGAATTGTATTTTAAACGGTACCTAATTAAGTAAAAAGTCAGCCCCTAAGTTTATTATGTATAATTTTTATCTTCACTAAACTGAAAATTATTATCGTAGTGAATAAATTGAGGTTGGGGACAATCAAGTTATTAGAATTTTGTGGATTACTTTTTTAAATTCTGACAAACCTTGGCTAATCGGTGATATGAAGTTATTCGGTGATAGTTTTTTATCGTTTTATAGTAATTTGATACATTATAGATATAATATATTATGACGACCTCTGTGGTCTAGCGGTTCGAGTGCTGATCATGGGGTCGTGGGTTCGATTCCCACATGACACAAATATTTGTGTGAATAAAATATGAGTATTTGTGTTTGTCTGGGTGTTTCTTATGTATTATTACAAAAAAAAAAGTATATATGTATTATATCCATTGTCTAGTACCCATAGTACAAGCTCTGCTTAGTTTGGGACTAGATAGATGGTGTTGTGTAAAATGTCCCAAAAAAAAAAAAAATCAGAAGTTCAGAAATGGTAAACAAATTCATCCATTTATACTTTGAAATAAAACTATTTTATCGCGTTTTATTTCAATTTTATTCGCGTAAATGTCAGAAATCAACAATTTTACGTTGTCAATAAACCCTGTCACCGATTAACCAAGATTTGCTTTACTTATTGTCACTGATTTGAATGAAACAAGAAGATGTTTCTAGAGACTTGATTTTTTTGGATAATTACATAAGATAAGAAGGCTCGTGGCCAAGTTATAACTACGATTATCAACCGATCTGCAAGGTCTACGCTAGCTGCGGTGAGTCTGTGGATGGGTGACCATGCTTAACACATAGAGAGTCCCATAGATGATATCGATTTCGAACGAACAGACGTAACAACTGACCTAAGAACAGTGGAAACCGATTCCTACAAATAAGAATAGCTATAAAAACTATACATCGCTGACCCATCTTCTATCGTAAACAAAGTCTCTATTTATTTTGACCCGTTACGACGATCCTTCATGAAATCGCCTTGCATCTTGTATATACGAACATTTTCTTTTGACAAATAGAGTTGGGTTATTTTATTGGGGTTGGACTGTTTCGGGTTGTACAATTTGCAATTGCTGGGGCCTGGGCTGGAAAATGTTCGTACCTATTAGGTACTACTAGGCAACTTATTTCTTTGCGATAAATATTTCGGAATTTTTACAACGCACAATCTATTCCCAAACTAAGCAGAGCTTGTAGTTACTATAGGTTCTAGACAATGCAACATATCTACCTAATTTTTTTGTAAACACAACTACTTATAATACGTCGACGGCGAAGTGCCAATACCTACTATCTATCTTACATTTTTTGAGAAATTTACTTTTTTATACATACGACTTTAAGGCTGATTTCCGCGTGTTTTGATGTAGCCACTCATGTGTATGTTTATTAAGTCCTAACTACATACAACGCGACTATATTTGACCGGAGATAGGTATTTTATAGTTTTTAGGACACTTTTTATTTTCACCCTGCGAAATTTGGTCTATGTTAGTTAGAAGGTATTGGCACTTCGCTGTCGACATAAGAAACACCCAGACTAACACAAACGCTTATGTCCATCATATAAAATATTTGTGTCCTGTGGGAGTCAAACCCACGACCTCGTGATCAGCAGTCTGACACTTGAAACACTAGAACACAGACGTCGTAGGATAGATACAAAAAGAATGGTAGATATGTACCTACTTTTTATCTGTCTTAGTAGTTATAGTGTATAATATATAACTTGATAGGGATACGAAGGTAGGTAGGTAGGTACCGGGTAGCCTCTGGGCTACCTACTGCTTTTCCATTCTTTGGCTTAACTTTCTTGTGTTCCCTGAGTAGAAGAGTGAATGGATCCAATCTCATTTAATCATTTATACTACCTACTGCAAGACGACTACCAACCAACGGCCCTAGTTCCCGCGAACTACAGTACAGCTATGAAGTACCAAATAAAAACGCGTGCTGTAAAAATTAAAAGTTAACCGTGCAGGCTTGATAGAAGGATTCTCCATCTTATACCCTTTTCGTGGTTTCCATCAGACAAAACTAGGGTCAACCGCATCAGTCAACAATAAAAAAAGGAAAGCCAATATTGAGATATTTGATTTGATACAACTTGCCGAACAAAATCAATTGCGTCCATTCAATCTATGCTATGTGCAATTCAATCTATGCAAGTCACAAGTCCCCACAGGCCATCTGCGCGTCAATTTCCCATCCTTCATAAAACGCGGGCAATCTCGCGAAAGATACTAAAGGGACAAAACAATTTGGACAACTGAATATACTCGAACTTTATAGCACCCAAGCGAATAGAATGTGAAAGAGTCCGTTTTGAAAAATGTACAGAGCTTCTCTTCAAGTGTGAGATTCAAGAAAGTTATTTCGTCTGTAACAAGACCCCTTTTTGTTCCCCCGGGAACTCGAATATATTTGAGAATGTTGAACACTAAGCCTGATGGTGGAAAGGTCAACTACTTACAAAGGAGGAGGGCTTAAGTTTTTATTTTAGTTTTTGAACATTTAGCATCCTACAGCTTAAGTTGTAAAAAACTATAATTAGGAGTCGCAATTTGAATAAATTAATTTCAATTTGTTAGTGTTTGAGAATATACTTGTATCTAGAATACCGATTCTAGATACACGTAGTATATATAATTATCACCACTCCGTTACCGAATCCGTGCGACTGATCGACGATCACTCTTCACACTTAGCGCGAGAAATAGTAAACCATCAGAATATTTATTGCAATGTTAGGTACAAGGTTATCGGTTTCTTGCCTCGCAGGGGAACCGAATAGTAAAAACAATACGCAAGTGTTCAGTTCAGTCTAGAGTAACTATAAGATGAAAGGTCATGCACTAACTTACCGGATGGTGATCGCCTGGAAGTCTGTCAGCGATGAGAAGGTGCTGGCTTCTTTATTTGAAAGCAAAGCACTTCACTAGTAAGTTTATGAGCGCGACACAAAAATGTTAGATTATTCGATTGATAAGTTATAAGATACACACGTCACACATAAAACAATGAAACACACACACGTACAAAAAACTCCCTACTAGAGAAATGTTTAACGATCAATAAATTTCGAAACATTGATTTCTGACACTTACGCAAATATTACATACGATCACGGGTCCGGGTCCCGGTCACGGGTAGTGTACCCTTGACCATGGACGCCATAAAGAAAATTCGGGAATAATAATATCAATTTAACGCGATAAAATCCGTAAAATGTAGTTTTCTTTCAAATTTCGAAACTACCCGCTATCGCTAATCATTGCGTTCGGATACACTTACAAATTATTATTATTCGAACCGTCAAAATTAATGTTATCAATAGACTATTAAAATTTGATGATTTTTTATAATATTATGTGTTTATATGAATTATTTTATTTGTAATCAAAATCAAATTATTTATTTGTCAAACAATTGGGTTTACAAAAAAAGACAAATTCTTTCTTGTATGTATTGTACATAATTATAGGTACTTGCATGGTGTTATTGTATGAAAAATGTATGTCTAGCTGTTGTCATCTTTTACAAAAAAAAATATAGCCACATGTATAGAGTCGACAACGTATAGTAGCAGTCCACGCATATTTTTCATACTATAAAAAAACGTACCTTACCTTCAGTGTAGCAGAAGAATTTTCCATTCTGTAAGAGTTGTAAAATCGTTCCGACAAATGTATCGGATGTATTAATTCATGATTTGGTCAGAAAATTAGACAAAGATAACGATAGTACCTACTTGCCCTGTGTACGATAGTTTAAATATCAGTCTGTTATAAAAGCTCTTAGAAAGTGTAGATAATAAAAGTATTCCGCTCAAACTTTCGATTTTAAAACATTGTCCCACGCCATGATTTTTCCTGTATCGTAGGCCCGTTTACAAACACAAATATCACATACACAAACACTCGGAACAACTACCTGCAGGTAATACAAATATTTGTTCCGTGCGGGGATCGAACCCGCGACACATGGCACAGAAGCCGGTAGCGCAGCCACATGTCGTCAACGTTAAGGACTAAAGACTGTATTTACACTGGTCTCTAGACTTGGGGTGCTGTGACTAAACCCGCAGCATGGCGGTTGGTGTCTGATAGGAGGATAGCTTTACGCAAATAATACCACAACATGATTACGGTATGTATATTCTCATTTAATATAAAAATTATAGATATCCACTATAATATTTACATGTAAGTTAATGGCAAACAACTTCTCAAGATTCAGAATATTAAAAAAAAAAACAAAGTTAAAATACATAAACGTTGGAAGTAGTTGATCTGTTAACCAGATTATTATATGTAACAGAAAGGTGAAACAATATTTTAGGGGGTCAAAAAATCTATGTAACAGAATTTAGTGTTAGGATCGAAAAGCATCAGCAAATCCTACGGTGTTGCAGGTGTCCATGGATGGCTATAAACTCTTGCTCAGGTAGCTCTTTTGCTGATATCAAAATATTTGCCTAATAAAATAGTGGTCGCGCTTGAGGTCGTGGGTGCGATCCCCAGGTCGAGCAGTGTTATTGTGTTTTTCTATGAAACTCTCAGTAGCCGATCGAAGTTTGGAGTTGTGCCTGATTACTGACAATAGGCTATATATTACATAGGACCTAAACATACCGGCGAACTGTGGATGTTGTCAGTACCCCGCTGCCTAACCCTTCAGGGAATATAGGCGTCATGGTATGTAAAATATTAAAAATAAAGAGCATCATCCACTTTCCACTAGTTGGATTACGCGCATGCTATTCCCGTAGAAACGCGCTATAAAATCGCCCGCTATGAAAGTGTATCATATTCCTAGATACTTTGACCCGCTAAAGTTAATTTTCATCTTTCTGCACGTGAAACAACCACCGTAGCCAAGGGCTATGTCGACGAAAAGTTGAGAAAAATTTTATTTTCTATGCATACAAAACTTTTGTAGACCCTTCTGTCGACATAGCTCCTTATCTACGTTGCCATACTAAGCTTGCTATTCCACTTTATTTTATACATTTCTCTATACAATAATACTGTACATGCAAACTAGACCTCTCATATTTTTGTCCGTAATACGTCGATATAAAAGTTTGTCGTTATAAAATATTGCTTATTATTCCAAATATGACACTGAATGATAGAATATACTTATTTATATGGAAGTTATTTAACATTGGAAGATTATTAGGTAACCATACGAGATTTAAAGACATTTCAGTAAACCTTTGATGCGGTGTAAGCTAGTGATTTATTCTTCAAATGAATAAATGGCAACAAGAAGAATTTTGACATATGCCATCAATGATTGCCTATAACAAAAAGTTTCCTCTCGAAAACCATGATAAATACAACCTTATCTTTTTCGTGGTAAAGCAAATTCTTATACAATACATTAGCAAGATACAAATACAACTATAAATCTAGATTCACTTGACATATTACGGACAGAAATACACATCTCTATCACAGACACGATACTCAATTTAGACACCAAAAATGAACAATAGACAATGCTATTTTATAGTTTTTTTCTGGTTAATATTGCGATGCCGTTTACTGTTCCAATTGTTATGGAAGACTTCTCTCCACATTCTCCTATCACTTTACAAGAATTATTGCTAACTTTCAACCTTTAAATTAATTAGTTGTGTGACAGAGCTGCCCACCGATTGCGTAAAAAAGGTCAACAATTTTTGACTGAATTAATCTTCTACGTTAAGGTCCCTAGGTCGACTGTCACACGAACACCCGCAAGACGTACATAAGAACAGCATACAAATTAAGTACAATATGTAGTTAGCTACAGCATGTTCAATACAAGATTAAGTCCAAATCTAATGGAGATCACCAACATTTTTTTTCCAGCACAAATAGGTAAATTATTTAGTACATTCTCTTTATAACAACTAATTTTAATTGGAACTTTAAACAACACCGCTTACAGACTATTTTCCTTTGACCACAAATGATGCAACTTGAGCAACGAATTTTTTAAAATGGCAAATCAGTACCAGTTTTCAGCTACACCAGTGTAGACATAAATATTCTAAATTCAAACTGTTTATAATTTATAGACGAAGGACAAACATTCATTCAGCCGCCAGGTTGCACCAAAGTATGTTGTATATTTTAAATAGAAACTCAGATCTATATAATCTAATCTTGAATTTTGATTGCACATTACACGCCTCCCGTACTGCCATTACTTTACAAAAAAAAAAGGAAATAAATTGATTATTTATATGTACTTAAAGAAAGCTTATTCGACGTGACGCCTAAAATATAATAACGGTCGGGACATTATATATTAGTTATATTACCAAGGGGGCTATTCCCGTAAAAATGTCATTCCACAACACTAACTATAGATGTATGATATTGACGACACACGGCTTTATACGACCACGTGTTGTGTCAATCCCAAATAAAGCAAGTCATTTATCTGTTCTTCTAAAAAAGGCTACAATCTCACAGAGAAAGAGGTATTTTCAGCGCATTTACGCGTAAGATAACGATTAAAATTCCAGTAATACATAGGTACTGCAATGTTGCTAGTAATATTTTCGTTAATAATTATTAATCTAAGTGTGCGTTTGTATTATTAATATAACAATAGCTCAATAGATTTGTACAGTAAAACATTTGTACAAATACAAAGCAAATTGTTCAAAGAAAAATTAACTAGGATATATGCGAGCCTGAATATTAATTTGTTTGTTTGAAAAGTAAATACATGAAGAGCCATGATAATAATTTAAATTATTATAATATACTCCATAAAACATTTCAAAACAAGTTAATTGACTGGCCAAGAATCATGTTACAAAATTATTAAAGCCACCATACATAATCTAGAAAAGGACAGCCCTATCAATTTTATATCGCGTCCTCTCTTTCTTGTAACTGAACAGTGATTAAAGTATCCCTTCAAAATAATATATGATGTTGGTAACATAACTAATAAATATGTATCAACCATAACCAAAAAGCTTAAATGCTGGTACCTACATAGACATTGTACATTTTATTACAAAACCCGCCGCTCAGTGCCGTAAAAACTTGATATGTACAGGAGATTACTAACGTTACTAAGTTGCCCTTACAAACTATAACTACTAATTTACACAAAAACACGGTACCTATACCTTGTCTTTTTACACAACATACAATGTCCTAAATTTTAGAACATTAACTATAATAATATACACAAATCAATCCATCAGTTTTTTTTTTATTATTGCCATCGAAATTAAGTAGTTCGCGAGTTCTTTACATCTATAGGACAAAGGACGATAAAATTAAGGCTCTATTGTAAGGCAGACGTCTAAACATTAAATAAAGCTTTCCAATCTATTGGCATGATTTTTTTTTTCTAATTTAGGCTTAGATTTTAGTCCAATTGTTGGCAAAGGTAATATTCTAGTTAGTTACGTGTGAACATTCAGAGTTTTAACATAAGCCCACAAAAGCGCCTAGAATATCTAGATTTACATAACAGGAACATATAAGAACAATTATAAATTTATTCATGTTTTAAGGAACTTTATTCATGTTTTTTATCTATAAAGCTGGCAATAAATTAATAGAAAATAATTAATGGAAAGCACTTTGTATAATTTGTAGTACCATATTGAGTATATGTTGAGTCTATGTTTTATTAGACCCGATAATCAGAATAATGCAGTGCGATTCCTGCATGAGCGAGCATTTATGCTTTCCACAAACTTTACTTGATCCATATGTTCTGACAATAAGCTTATGTATGTTAAGGTTGAGTAGAAAATCGTGGAACTCTTAATTTTCACACGTAACCACTCACAGAACTCCTTTTAACCGAAATTATCCAATTATTTAACAAACCAACACTGTTCTTTGCGCGTAAACTGTACACTGTTTTTTTTTTTCACTATACAAAATGTATTTAATTTAATTTCGTGAATCGAGTATGCTTGTACGAAAATTGTTTTTTTTATATAAAAAAACCTGTATTGATCCTATGCTCCTTACTACAAAAAGTTGTAATTGTGCAGTTAGGCTAAGATTCATAAACGATTCTAAGGCTGGACAAATGGAAGCATAAATATACACTTAGATTTGTCTTGCAATCTCAGCCTTAGTGTCTTGTTTCTTTCATTCAAAAGTAATATGAATATAATGAATAAATATGAATATAATGAATAAATATGAATATAATGAATAAATATGAATATAATGAATAAATATGAATATAATGAATAAATATGAATATAATGAATAAATATGAATATAATGAATAAATGATGATGATGAATATAGTATGTGAGAAAACGAGACAAAACACTGCTAAACTGCACACTTAACTATGAGTAAGAGAGTAAGAATATACCTATTATACCCCAAATTCGTTTTTAAAATAAACTGCCGACTTGTACTTATATAGCCAATTATTACTATCATCTATGACAACATCAAAGTTGACTAGTTTCGAAATTTTGAAGGCAACATGAACTATTTACAACATTTTATAATAGAATTCCTATCACATTATCATGGCAGTGATTTTTTTTTTAATTTTGTAACCAGTTTCGTAGTATGGTAGGGACAGGACTAGAAGAAACAGCTGTTTACCTTTATCAGTAAATGCACTATATAAATGCCGCTGAATTTTCTTCTATCACTGCTATATTGCAGTCTCCTGAATGCACACTTTAGAAGGTGCAAGATTTTATGCATGATTCAAAATTAGCTCAAAAACAACGATCAACAAATAACACTACACTAAAATGAGTGTGACAAAAACTACTCTTTCAAAATGCTCACCAGCATTTTAATTCCAAAGACCATATCAATACTTCCTTGGATAACATTGTTTGAGATTTAACTTATGGACATTTATAATGGTCACATTAATTTATTGTCACCCTGACATAATTATGATTTGGTAAGAAATACTGTATTCTATTGAAAAAATAGGTCAATACTGTCAGTCAGATTAGTTTGAGATTAAAATTATTTGTTATTGTTTACAAGTAGTAAACAATAAGGTCAATTTAAATATTTGGCTGGCTACACTGAAAAAATCATGCACCGTACTAGACATTCTCTCGGTTGCGATATCAAAATATTGGTTTATTTCACAAATATCACAGTAACACTCTATTGCACTCCTAATTTCGCCCAAAACACTAATTTCGTACAAGCACACTTTATGCACGTCACTAGAGTGTCACACTATCACTTTTTCAGCCAAACGACCATAGGTTCGTCTGGTTCTCGCTTCACTCAGTCCAGCTGTTGCACTTGCACTACGGACGTGGGGGGAGGGAGGGAGATCTCGTACTTGATGAGGCCCGACCTCCCCGTTGATAGCACTAGGCCGCCGACTTCTTTTGCGTCACCACTGTGGAGAAATAATGATAGTATAGCATAGTAATAAATAAATAATAATAAATACATATTATGAAATTTTACACAGTCCCAAACTGAGCCTGTGTTATGGTTACTAGACAGTGGATTTTATACTTATATACTTTTTTTGTAAATACATTGTACGGGTCGCGACCTAAGTGGTAATGATTGCTAAGATAGTTATTAAAAGATTAGATTCACTTGCTAATAATGATTTATTTCGATATCGAAAGCTAAGCTAAAAATGATGATTAATGTAAATGGAAGACGAATGCCGGTTGCCGTCCGAATATGCACTGACGTCGGCGCGCGCGCATCGCGGCCTTATTGATTAGCTAGATCAGCAAACGGGTGTTCGAGTAAATCGAACATACATACTTATAATACATAAGAAACGCCAAGACTAACACAAACACTTATTCATCACATTAATATTGTAATGTTATGTGGGAATCGAACCCACGAACTTGGTCAGCAGTTTTACAACTACTCGAATCACTAGAGACAGGGGTCGTCATGGTATCACAGTATTTACTTATTTTCATTTCGTTTGAGGGTCAATCACAATAATGTGGTTGAGCGCATCATAATCTAGTACTAGTGGTTTATCCGCTGACTATTGACATGGCTTTTTACGTTGTGACGCGGAGAAGCGATGTGTTTCCGTGTTATTGTATTTACCAACATGAAACCCAGGGCCACCACAATCTGGTTGTGTCAGGTGGTCTGGGTGTAGTGGATACCTGGTGGATGTTACCTGGTGGTGTGGTGCCGCGCGTGGTGTTTGTGCGCGAGCTGCGCGAGGCTGGGCTTGATGTCGCGGCCCACGATGTGCAGCTGTGGCGCCAACAGCCGCCGCGCTCCGCCCACGCCTACAACGATCTGGTTGCCTATCACCTGCCCCGATCTGTTCGTTACCTAGGTGACAAAGTGATATTACATAAGATTAAAATGCTACTAAGTCAAAACGGTGTTAATCTGCCCATGATATTGAGGAATTTCAGTTCTACAACTTTCTCTTGCGTCAAATCGTCATCGCTAAATTGACTGAGAATTTGACTATATTGCATTCAGTCAGTTTATATGAATCAGCCTCATATAAAAACGACATGCAATTTTGGCACAATTATAACGTCTCCTTCTACAAGTTCTAGCAATAATTCACGCTCAAACCTGACTCAGATCGAAGAAAACCAATAAAACCGAAAATAGACGAAATTTTTTTATGCAAAGGAATTTTGCTCACGGTTTGTGCCCGCCCATATGCAATACCTGCCATTTTCCTTTGCAGCACTATCTGACAAGCACACATGCACATTTCACACACAAGATTAAAAATGGTTTTTAATCTCGCCTTAATTGTTCAATACTATGTCTATGGTACTCCCTATAACTTCTAAACCTGTGAAGTGAATGAAAATGGAGAATAGGCTATAGATACAATAAGCAAAACTAAATTTCTGGACAACTCAATCCATTGTAGACTTAATGTATCATTTTCCATCATACAAGAATAAGATCAAAAGTAAACACATTCAAAAGAGTGGAATTCAATATATTATAATAAAACTAGAATTTGATCAATATCATGGGCAATATTATAATAGTATAAATTTATGTACCTAGTAATAAAGAAATAAGTCCTTATTTACTCTAAACAGATACTCGTAATCTATGGTTGGTTTAAGTCCCAAAATAAAACATACAGATCTCTGGGCATTACTTTAATATTCACAAAGGTACCTTAAAAACAAGAACTGAAGCTTTCACTGAAGTTACTCTGAACCATACATTCAAGCCTTGAAATCACTTTTCTTGCTTGACACTTGCGACACCATTTACGACGTAAACCTAGTAAATACAAATACGATTTATGTTTCATTATCGATCATTATCTTTGACCGAACTTATGAGCACCAATATTCGGTTGTAATGCCGACTGCCCCACATACACATGCACAACTTAGAAAATGACATGTGTAAGCAATTCAAATTCCTAGTACGTTTTAATTTTTCTTGTAATTTATTTAAATTTATTGTACTTTCCTATTGTCATCTCAATGTGATAAAGTTCTAGAGAAAACTGTAGAATACGCACCAGAAAAGCAGCATAGGACTCTGCCTGTGATTGGGAGTCATTGTATGCAGGCAACATATTACTGCTTGTGGAAGTCTATGGGGAGGCCTTTGATTCAGCAGTGCACCTATTTTGGCTGATATGATGAAGATGATAAATGAATTATTGTAAACTTACAACTTGTATGTGCGTGGCCTGCTGATGGTCCTGCTGGTCCATCTCGAGGCTGTTCTGGTGCTGCACTTGCTGCTGGTGTTGTTGTTGTTGCTGTTGTTGCACTTGTTGCTGTACCTGCTGCACCTGTTGTTGCACCTGCTGCGCTTGTTGAACCGCCTGCTCCGCCGCCTGGTTCACCGCTTGTTGCGTCACTTGTTGCGCTACAGGCTGACTCTGTAATAGTTTTAGTGGTTAATAGACTTGCATAGAAACATAAAATACCATCACGCTTGTATTCCCCGAAGGGTTAGGCAGCGGTGTAGTAATATAGACCCACAGTTCGACGGTATGTTTAGTCTTGTGTCTATCATTATCTTATTTTAGTCTACCTGCTGTAGCCCGATTCACGTAATTAAAACCGTAGCGATGTCGCAACGACTTAATCGTTGAAACAGTTTTCCTATTCACATCCGTGATCGAATCGTTTTCAAATCGATGAATTGTGTGATACAGATTAGTATTAGTACAGTTATTTTTCAATAGGAAGACTCTAAAAAGCTCCGATCAACGGATGTGAATAGGAAAACTGTTTCAACGATTAAGTCGCTGCGACATCGCTACGGTTTAAATTACGTGAATTGGGCTACTGGTCGTAGGCCTCTCTTAGTCTATAAGTTTTAGTTAAATGTATATACTAGTTCTATACGATCAAGTTCGAGAGCAATATAGTGGTAAAATTTTTGTATTCAGGTTTGAATCGACATTAATATAGCCATTGAAAGTACTGGGCAAATGAGACTTAACAACTGAGGTCTCAACAACACACAAATGATACCACTGGTGTTGATAGAGTACTTCATTTGCCTTTTCATCACGCGGTGATGACAAAATCTCTGCCCTAGGTAATAATAATAATAATAATTTATTGATACAAAAGGTTACATTGTAAAGAGGACAAAATACAGCCAAATAAAATATATCGCTTAAATTCATTAAATCAATACAAAGACAATGTGTCTAAACTAGATAAAAATACCTGTATCTCAGACATCAACGCTCTTCCCTAAGTTTCACATAATTATAATTTAATACTATACTACTGTAAAACAAAGAATATAGATATCACCAAGATGTATTAAGAGAGTCTCACATTTCTGGGCGGAAGGTCCATATGTTGCCGCTGGTGCAGCATGAGGTGGTTCTTTTGGAAGAACGCCTTCCCGCACTGGTCACACACGTGAGTACGAAGCGTACAGCTGCCGTCTGGGTGTCTGCAGCCAATGGAAACTTCAGTATAACAATTATATACGATGGAAAAAATAAGGTGTATTTTACAGTGTTGAACACTAAATAATCAGATGTATTTTACAGTGTTGAACACTTAAAAATAAGGTGTATTTTACAGTGTTGAACACTAAATAATCAGATGTATTTTACAGTGTTGAACACTTAAAAATAAGGTGTATTTTACAGTGTTGAACACTAAATAATCAGATGTATTTTACAGTGTTGAACACTTAAAAATAAGGTGTATTTTACAGTGTTGAACACTAAATAATCAGATGTATTTTACAGTGTTGAACACTTAAAAATAAGGTGTATTTTTCAGTGATGAATACTAAAAAATAATATTTATATAACTAAAATATCGGATAATCTTACTGTGTCATGAAGCGGAAAAAAATTACACAACATAGCATGACCATGTAATCACAGAATGAGTAGCTATTTCAGTGAATTGGGCCCAGGAAGCGTTATGCCCTCCATCAGTAAGATATAATACTATAACATCGACTCTTCGCGGTCAATCGCCGCTATCACACTGGCTAAGCAACTGCAATAACTGTAAGTAACGGTAACTGTATAAGCCTGTAACTAATTGTTACCTACTGTTATTTGAAATAATGATCCGTGCTTGTCATTGTAATGTAAAATTCACCAGTTGGGAAAACTATCGAGAGATGGAGTTTTTCATTCATCCGTCCGTCAATGTACCGTTATATTAATTACCAAAAGTATACATACCTCCTTTGATGCGCTAAAAGCCCGTGTTTAGCCGCAAAACCTTTCCCGCAATCGCCACAAAAATGAATTTTCGGTCTGGGCGGCGTTACGTGATGATTCTGTAATTTAAAGAACAACCATGATCATTGTGTAGTATAGTTTATACCACAGACTTGCTGGAAACTGTACCTCTACCAGGTATTCATTAACGACAGATATATAGATAATAAATACCCGTGGCTAAGTAATAACTACGCTGATCAACAGATCTGCAAGGTTAAGCTGCGCTAGCCGCGGTCAGTTTGTGGATGGCCTCGGAGAGCACGTAAAGCTGTCGGTCTCAATTATCATAATAATATCATCATCTGTCATCATCGATCACCTATGACAATCGTTAGTGGTAGTCAGAACCCCAAAATCCCTATTTCTGGATATTGGTAATATCCAGAAATTGGGCTGCGGTGGTCTGATGGCAGTAGTTTCGTGTTAAATACTGATATTCAGCCACATCTGGCTAGACTGGAAGACGAGCCCACTACGTTGGGGTCGGCGAGAATAATAATGAACTAGAAATAGTATTGTGGAGAGGCGAGGTGTATTGCTTGCGCGATTCAGGCCTTCGTAGTTCTATGTAGCGCGGTAGATGTCGCTACAGTATATTTGTTGGGTAACTGGAGGTCATTTAATGGTTTAAAATACAAAATAAAAAAACACGAAAGACGTTAGCGTTTATCGTTCACTAAACTTCTGCTAGAGGTTAAGTGCACAATTGATCACTACAACCGGAACGACAACAGCCTGCAGCCACAAAAAAATAAAAATGTGCTCAAGTTTGTGTTGGCTATATTAAGCTCAACATACAAACTGGTGCCATTTGTCACAGTATAGGTCAAAATAACTATAAAAAACTCACCGTAGCTATAACTTGCGTATGCACAACATTGTTTGGATTCGACGAAATTATCTGTATAGGTTGATCAGGAACAATGAAATCTGTAAACAATAGATAATAATAATAGATAGTGTTTTAGTGGTATTGCCAAATATTATGTCTGTATTTTTGATTGTCGTATTCACCTATATGAATAAAAATTTAATGCTGTTTGTCGGTAAGGGCACCACTTCAGAACGACTGGACCGATTTCGATTGTTCGCAATTTCGACTCGCCTGTTTCGACTGAATTGATAGAATTAAGTCTCGTTAAAAGTCGAAAACAGCTTGACAGATTTGGATGTCATTTTTTGTGTGTTCAAACCCTCTCGATTTGACCCTTGATGGTTTAGATTTACAATTGGAGACAGTAGGGACAGTAGGGGAGCAATTGGGTTGCAGGACAACGTATGGCAGCAGTCCGGGCTGCAGCGCCACCGTCAGCACGCACAGGTCCGTCACACAGTGCGGTTGTCTGGCGGCAGCTAGTGCTAACTAAACAACAGGTGGTGTACTGACTGTGTTGCTGCGCCTGGTGCGCCTGGTGCGCGGCGGCGACCAGTCCGGGCTGCAGCGCCGCCGTCAGCGCGCACAGGTCCGTCACACAGTGCGGTTGTCTGGCGGCAGCTAGTGCTAACTAAACAACAGGTGGTGTACTGACTGTGTTGCTGCGCCTGGTGCGCCTGGTGCGCGGCGGCGACCAGTCCGGGCTGCAGCGCCGCCGTCAGCGCGCACAGGTCCGTCACACAGTGCGGTTGTCTGGCGGCAGCTAGTGCTAACTAAACAACAGGTGGTGTACTGACTGTGTTGCTGCGCCTGGTGCGCCTGGTGCGCGGCGGCGACCAGTCCGGGCTGCAGCGCCGCCGTCAGCGCGCACAGGTCCGTCACACAGTGCGGTTGTCTGGCGGCAGCTAGTGCTAACTAAACAACAGGTGGTGTACTGACTGTGTTGCTGCGCCTGGTGCGCCTGGTGCGCGGCGGCGACCAGTCCGGGCTGCAGCGCCGCCGTCAGCGCGCACAGGTCCGTCACACAGTGCGGTTGTCTGGCGGCAGCTAGTGCTAACTAAACAACAGGTGGTGTACTGACTGTGTTGCTGCGCCTGGTGCGCCTGGTGCGCGGCGGCGACCAGTCCGGGCTGCAGCGCCGCCGTCAGCGCGCACAGGTCCGTCACACAGTGCGGTTGTCTGGCGGCAGCTAGTGCTAACTAAACAACAGGTGGTGTACTGACTGTGTTGCTGCGCCTGGTGCGCCTGGTGCGCGGCGGCGACCAGTCCGGGCTGCAGCGCCGCCGTCAGCGCGCACAGGTCCGTCACACAGTGCGGTTGTCTGGCGGCAGCTAGTGCTAACTAAACAACAGGTGGTGTACTGACTGTGTTGCTGCGCCTGGTGCGCCTGGTGCGCGGCGGCGACCAGTCCGGGCTGCAGCGCCGCCGTCAGCGCGCACAGGTCCGTCACACAGTGCGGTTGTCTGGCGGCAGCTAGTGCTAACTAAACAACAGGTGGTGTACTGACTGTGTTGCTGCGCCTGGTGCGCCTGGTGCGCGGCGGCGACCAGTCCGGGCTGCAGCGCCGCCGTCAGCGCGCACAGGTCCGTCACACAGTGCGGTTGTCTGGCGGCAGCTAGTGCTAACTAAACAACAGGTGGTGTACTGACTGTGTTGCTGCGCCTGGTGCGCCTGGTGCGCGGCGGCGACCAGTCCGGGCTGCAGCGCCGCCGTCAGCGCGCACAGGTCCGTCACACAGTGCGGTTGTCTGGCGGCAGCTAGTGCTAACTAAACAACAGGTGGTGTACTGACTGTGTTGCTGCGCCTGGTGCGCCTGGTGCGCGGCGGCGACCAGTCCGGGCTGCAGCGCCGCCGTCAGCGCGCACAGGTCCGTCACACAGTGCGGTTGTCTGGCGGCAGCTAGTGCTAACTAAACAACAGGTGGTGTACTGACTGTGTTGCTGCGCCTGGTGCGCCTGGTGCGCGGCGGCGACCAGTCCGGGCTGCAGCGCCGCCGTCAGCGCGCACAGGTCCGTCACACAGTGCGGTTGTCTGGCGGCAGCTAGTGCTAACTAAACAACAGGTGGTGTACTGACTGTGTTGCTGCGCCTGGTGCGCCTGGTGCGCGGCGGCGACCAGTCCGGGCTGCAGCGCCGCCGTCAGCGCGCACAGGTCCGTCACACAGTGCGGTTGTCTGGCGGCAGCTAGTGCTAACTAAACAACAGGTGGTGTACTGACTGTGTTGCTGCGCCTGGTGCGCCTGGTGCGCGGCGGCGACCAGTCCGGGCTGCAGCGCCGCCGTCAGCGCGCACAGGTCCGTCACACAGTGCGGTTGTCTGGCGGCAGCTAGTGCTAACTAAACAACAGGTGGTGTACTGACTGTGTTGCTGCGCCTGGTGCGCCTGGTGCGCGGCGGCGACCAGTCCGGGCTGCAGCGCCGCCGTCAGCGCGCACAGGTCCGTCACACACGTGCGGTCTCCAGCGTGCAGCCGTACGTGTAGCGATAACGCTTCCTGAGAAACATTCCAACATGTCAAGTGACGTCACTCCGTTAGTAAACAATAACACAGAACACGACAAAAATCTAGATTGTGTACTATCCGAGTGACGTCACATCGGCACCCAATATGGTGGATGGCGTTCATTTGAAGAAAGATTAAACAAAACAATTTTTAAAAAATTAACATAAATATTAACATAAAATTAACATTGCATTTTTATGAATAAATCTCGACATTTCTCGTTTACTTTTTGGGAAATCTATCATAAACTGCATAATGCATTTCTATATTTTATTTTCTTACATGTTAAAATACCCTATTACTATTTCTGCAGTTCAACTGATGTACTGACTATGTAATATTCTCGCCAATATTTTCACAACCGATACTCGCCAAGGGACTCTCGCCGAGTGTGTACAGCCGTCATTAAGATTCATTCATTCAGTCATTCACTTGAAATATAAGCCAGCTACAATATTATTAATTTATACAGTTCACTTGCAATTTAAATAAATATTATTATCAACTAACACCGCTTCCAAACTTTAATCCTGCAATCCAATATTACATACCAAAAATGGATTCGTCATAATTATAACGAAACTAACCTTCGTGTTGAAACAAGATCCACACTCGGGACATGCGTACCCTGGCGTCGCCTTTTCTGATAATATTTGACCATCAGCTCCAATGACCTGCAACCACAAAAATCACTTCAACATACTGCGTATTGTCTAACAAAATACCCATCAAGGATATGCAGGTGGCTGAGCGGTACGCGAGGAAAAGGTCCACCAGTAGGATGCATTACTACCAGAAACAAAACGCACTTCTCTGGTGGGAACGCAGCCATAAGAGAGCCCCATCTCTATATGTGATAACATCATCTAACTCCTAGTCTTTTCCCAACTATGTTGAGTTCAGTTGCCAGTATAAACAAATGCGGCTGAAAATACGTATGACGTTTCGTACGACATCACGTCATACTCTCTGAAGGCTTTTCAAAGTCACGTGTTCAACGACTAATTTGCCCAATTTATTTTCTGAAAATATTATCTTTATTTTCTATAATAAATTATTATGTTTGGAATTTACAAATCATAATTAATCATTGAAATCAGGTGAATGAGCGTCATTCAACCGATTTATTTTCAGTGGTAACAAGCCTATTTCAACATATTTGCTCACCTGTACAATTTGCGGTTTAAAATCATCCTGTTTTATCACAGTTGCTTGTTGTTGTTGCTGCTGTTGCTGTTGTTGCTGTTGTTGTTGTTGCTGCGCTTGCTGCTGTGCTTGCTGCTGCGCCTGCTGTTGTGCTTGTTGTTGCGCTTGTTGCTGTTGTTGTTGCTGCTGCTGTTGTTGCTGTTGCTGTTGTTGCTGCTGCTGTTGTTGTTGTTGTTGCGATTGCGTTGTGCTGAGACAGTGCCTCGTCATTTTACAGTGATGCTGCAGCTCTGATTTGCATTTGAAGGCTTCACCACACTCTAGGCATGCAACTGCACCTTCCCCTGTATGAATTCTGAAAATATAATTCGGATGGTTAGAGGAATTTCGACTCATTTGACTTAGTTCGAACATAGATAGATTGAACTAATTTTTACAGATTTTATCGTGTTATATTGATATTATTAATCCCGACGTTTCGGACCCTTTACAGCATCCATGGTCATAGGTACTGGTGTTACAAGCTGTAAAGGGTCCGAAACGTCGGGATTAATAATATCAATATAACGCGATAAAATCCGTAAAAAATAGTTTTATTTCAATGTATAATATTCGCGTAAATGTCAGAAATCAATAGATCGATTGTTTTGCCAATGGTATTATTCAAAGAGGGCCTCTCTTTTTAATGTTCCTATTATTTATTCCAGAAATTTATATCGGACATTGTTTCCTGACTTTCATCCCATAATTTACAATATTATTAATATTTATAGTTCTCTTCTACCGGGGGCTGCCACAACTTTTTGTATGGGAAACTATAGCAAATAAAAATTACAAGAGATGCAAGCGCCTATCGTATACTAAACTTCTTGTTTTAGTTAGTGATATTTGTACCAAAAATGACATCGATGTAGAAATTCAACACTACAGTAGCGCCTAGTCATCATTTTAGTCTTTTCTCAGCCATGTTAGCCATCGAATTATTATTTTTTCTTTCTTTATCGAATTATTCTTTTTAAGAGAGATAGTGGGAGTAATTCCACTCCAATTGTAGCTGCCTGCACTTCAATTGGCGAAGTTCCTCCGTCTTGCAGAAAATCGAAGCGAAATAACACTACTTTGAGCTGTGTTGTGTTCCTTTCGGTGAACAAGGTGCCAGTGCTCCGCGAAAAAACGTCGTGTTAGCAGTGGGTGGACTTTGACCCTTATACTGCCAACCCAACTATTCCTCTTTTGTTTGACAAGGTCGGCAACGCGCAAGTGATACTGGTGTTACAAGTGTCTATAGGCTATGGCAGCCGCTTACTATCAAGTGGGTCATATGCTTGCTTGCGTGGTTTAAAAAAAATGGTGTCTATATCCTTAAAAATGTTTAGCATGCGTTAATGCCAAATATAATAAAATCATACTAATATTATAAATGTGAAAGTTTGGATGTTTATTTGTTACTTAATCACGCAAAAACGGCTAAACCGATTTGCATGAAATTTGGTACACTAATAGAATGTGACCGGGAATAACATATCGGCTACTTGTTATCCCAGAGAAATGTTAAAATATCCCGGAAATCCCGAAAAACTGATATAGGAGAACTATTCACAGGATTTCAATGAAATGTTGGTACACTAATAGTTTGTGACTAACTAATCTCAGAAAAAGGCGGGATATTGCCTAAAATTGAGTACTTCTCATCCCATGAAATCAATCCGACAACAATTGCGTTACTAATTCTACACGTACGAAGTCGCGGGTAAAAGCTAGTAGTATATAATAAGTACTTCATGTGCGCGACGAGCGTCCTCTTCTGCAGGAACTCCTTCCCGCAGACGGGGCAGGCGTGCGGCACTCTGCCGTGCACCCGGCCGTGGTTGACGAGCTGGAACTTACGCGCAAACGTCACGCCGCAGTCCGGGCATACGTACGGCGACAGAGACCCGTGGAACCGGCTGTGCATCACCAGGTGCTCCTGCAACCGCAACCGCAACCGCAACGTGCATACTGCTTACTATGTACTGCATACTACATACAGCATACTAGTGATGTTGATAATCAATTATCAACATTACTATCACAGCATTGAGATGACAGGAAGCAAAGGTAAATCAATCCTTAGCTTCATTCATTCATGATTATTTGAGTGAGATATGTATACCTTTGAGATAATTAAGATAATTTTACCTGTTTCAATCCATTATCAATAATCGATTATCAACATCACTACTGCTAACGTACAGTCAACAAAAGAGTTAAGTATACAGATAGCAAACGAAATATGATTTTTATACAGATTTCGACATAATAATTACGCACCAAAGGTACGTAGCTATTTACAATACCTACGTTTTGACTAATTGCGTGATACATTATTACATTTTTTTTTTTCAAAACACAGATATTTAATTAGATGCCTGGATACCTAACTCTTTTGGTGGCCGTACACGACCACCTTTTTTTTGACGGGGTTGGAAATGGTTTATACACTATCCACCATGGTGGGATGTGTCGAACTCCGCTCTGAAAAGTTTATTTGACGAGGTTGGAAATGCTTTATGCACTATCCACCTGCGGTGGGATGTGTCGGACTCCGCTCTGAAGAGCGAGCTACCTACTAAAACCAACTTCCACACGTATTCAGTTTTTTTTATTATTATTACTTAGCAAGCTGAACCAGTGGGCGGGGCACATAGCTCGTAGAACTGATGGCTGCTGGAGCAAAAAGGTTATAGGGGATACCACGCACCGGAAAGCGCAGCGTAGGAAAGCTTCTAACGAAATGGACAGACGACCTGATAAAGATCGCTGGGAGTTGTTGGATGCGGATTGGAGGCGGCATATAACCTAGAACACTTACCTTTTGTGCGAAACTCTCTCCACAGTCACTACACACGTAGGGCCGCTCGCCGGCGTGGTACTTGCTATGCGTCACCAGGTGGCGCTTCAAAGGAAATCCACGCCCACACTCGTTACACACAAACGGACGTTCTCGACTATGTACCTGAAATAATAAAGTATTAGTTTATGAGAAAAAAAGAAAAATTGTAGAGATACTCGTTGTTAAGCTACTGCTATATTTTTGAGCAAAAAGATCTTAGTGGTTTTTTGGTCTAAGATGATTGAGTAAGTTTTATAGATTCATTTAGACAGTGTAGGATACGCCAATATAGTCAACATAGAACAATAATCATCCTCGTAGAGCTTCGAAACCTCAATCCATGTCCCAAACTCCAACCAATTCTGAAAGTTGGATCCATCCCTGTAATTAGGTTGCTTCTAACCTAGGACAAATTTATATTAAAATTAGATTAGGAGTGCATAATTATACAAAGACCAGGTAGGCACAAATCAACGCTGTTTTAGATATACATAATTGGTGGCTGACAAAACATTAATTTCTCAATAGAATCTATACAACACTCACCCTAGAATGCGTAACTAGATGATGTTTCAACGTGAACGCCATCTTACACTCGTGACACCTATACGGCCTCTCCGCTGAATGCAGCAATAAATGCG
This sequence comes from Acronicta alni, assembly GCA_964056405.1. Lineage (NCBI taxonomy): Eukaryota > Metazoa > Arthropoda > Insecta > Lepidoptera > Noctuidae > Acronicta > Acronicta alni. The sequence continues at coordinate 3,304,853 of OZ043927.1, read as the reverse complement.
TGTTCAGACAGTGCTTCCTCGCGAACGCCTTCCCACAGTGCGCGCACACATGTGGCCTCTCACCTATGGAACGTAATTGTATAATAAAAAGGGTGTTTTTACCCGCGAGTGTGTGAGGAGGTGGTGTTTGAGCGTGAAGGATTTCTTGCATTCGGGGCAGCGGTACGGGCGGTTAGAACTGTGCAGTAAGAGGTGTGTGTTGAGGCAATGCTTGTGCGCGAATGTCTTGGCGCAGTGAACGCACGCGTGCGGACGCTCACCTGAAACAGAGCGAACCGCATCGGTACGAGCACTGAGCGACTACTTTACTACACTATTTCATCGGGGGAATCTTGTATGATTTTTAATTATGACGTATTTTTTTGTATTTTTATTAATTTTAATGCTTTCCAGTCTCTACTAATTGACAGTCTCTTTAAAGATGACCGTGCTTTTAGCAATAAACAAATGACTTGTAAGAACCTATATCTTATTTCTGTTAAAGTTCTTCCACGTATGTATGAAACTTTTCATAATAACTATGTGACATGTTCCTTGCTAATTTCTTTGCGCAACCGACAAAACACATTTCAATGAAATCGCATTTCATGCAACGAGCTACTAAAATGCAATACGTTGCACATTTTAGTAGCTCGTAAATCCGAAGTTCTATCCGTTTCGTAAAGTAGCGCCATATATTTAGATTATAAAATATAAAGAATAGCAAGTGATACCTATTAAATTACTGAACAGAAACTCACTGCTGTGAAAAGAACTGTGAAATTTCACAGGCGAAATCGCCGTGAAAACATTTGTTTTAAAAAGGAATTAAAGTAATAATCATTTTACATAATGTGATTAAATTGCTTAAGTTATTTTACGTAATAACAGTGTAGTGGAGACTCATAACTAACAACAGTGTTGCTTGCAACATAAAACCGTGTTTTATGTTTCCTGTACATTGAGAAAAGCCCGATTCATAGAAATCATTCATGCTCACACTACACACTAATAATACGTGTTCGTTTAAACATTCTACAGTCGATACATGTTCGCTATGACGAGCACACACGTTGGCTACTGCTTATGGATGCGAATATAATAGGGACACACTCAATGCTTCATTCAATGGTTCAATATAATGCGACGTTGCTTAGAAAGGAACGGAGTCTACTTCGAAAAACAATAAAAACCGGTCAAGTTCGTGTCGGACTCGCTCACGAAGGACTCGGTACCAATATTTGGCAAAACATGCCGTTATTAATATCGAGCAAAAAACGGCTAAAATATCACGTTTGATGTATGGGAGCCCCACTTAAATATTTATTTTATTTAGTCTGTTTTTAGTATTTGTTGTTATAGGGGCAACAGAAATACCATCATTTTTGAAAATGTCAACTGTCTAGCTTTCACGGTTCATGAGATACAGCCTGGTGACTGACAGACGGACGGACAGTGGTCTTAGTAATAGAGTGCCGTTTTTACCCTTTGAGTACGGGACCCTAAAAATTAACAGTATCCTACACCATTTTTTATTTCCTAAAAATATACAGTGTGGACCTCGTAGACACTATTTAAGAATATTTTTAGTATTCACTAGATATGCAGCAACGAGCTTATATTACAAATTAAAAAATCTAGGTATAATTAATGTAAATAGATGTATGATTAATAATGACTTGTTTATTGAAATAAAACTACTTTTTACGGATTTTATCGCGTAATATCGAGTAAACTACCCGTGACCATGGACGTTGTAAAGGGTCCGAAACTTCAGGATTAATAATATCAATAAACGCGATAAAACCGTAAAAAGTAGTTTTATTTCAATGTATAATATTCGCGTAAATGTCAGAAATCAATATGACTTGTTTAGTTACAAAAACTAGCTTTAGGTGCGGTTACACCACAACGATAATTAATCATTAGCAATCAAGCACAGATAAACGTATTTTTTACACATATAATATGGATTTAATAATCTCAAGTGAGATTAGAGGGTTGTGGGAGGGGGTCAAGCCAAACATCACAGCAGCCTCACGTAATTAATGGACGCCTCCTTGTTCCTGTGTCAATACAGCAGAGCAACTGATATTTTATACTATGTATCATGTAGTTGTTGTCAATTCATAAAATAATTGGGTCGTCGCTCGATGTCTGGCAGTCGTAAAAATAATGTGGGCATTTATCACTTTGTCTAAATATACACTCGTAAATTCGTCTTCACTGGGCAGACATTTTAAGCACCTATAAAGATCGCTGAATTTTGTGGGCAGTTTTATGACAAAACCGATCATTTATTACATACCACCACGCTTTTATTTCCCGAAGGATTATGTAGAGGTGTACCACAGTTCGCCGGTTTTACGGTAAAGTGAGAATAAAAAATTAAAGTATCAAGCTTAAAATTATTGTAGTATTACGGCACGGTCAACCTCATTATCTAATTTCATTCTATCAGCAACGCACGTTTTAGGAAATATTGTTAAGGTTTTCCTGTATGCAAATTATATACCCATTCGTAACGAGTGAATGTTAATTTTTGAACGAATGACGCGATTTATTATTGATCTTTTTAAAGCAATTTGAGTGTGCAATCTGTTAGACATGTTTTGAGAGCATGTTAAAACTCATTTTTTTTTGTGTTTTTGCGTGCCCCGTATAAACACAGTGCGTTATTTATACAAATTTATAATAAAGCAGAAGTTTTTTCTTTTTAACGCTTTCTGAATTCGCGAATCTGTGAAACTAATAGTCGAATTTGAAATAATCTTTTTTCATTTGATAGCCCAATTTCTGAGGAAGTTTACAGGGTATTTAACATCACGCTACGACCCTTAGGACCCGAGCAAAAAGGAAAATTCGGGGTGGGTGAAATTGCGGGCACAGCCAGTTGTCAATAATGTTGAAAATTCAGTGCTGAAAGCATACTGATAGACATGTTTGTTTCTTTTTAACCGCCACCCCACACTATGACTTTCTGCTTTATCGTGGTAGCGTCGAAACGTCGGGATTAACAATATCAATATAACGCAATAAAATCCGTAAAATGTAGTTTTATTTCAATGTATAAGATTTGCGTAAATGTCAAAAATCAATATTTCTACATACCAGTATGTACTCTCGCGTGCGTTGTAAGGTGGTGTTTGAGCAGGAACGACTTGCCACACTCGTCGCAGCCATAGGGGCGCTCCTTAACCGCGGCCGGCGGCGCCGTCGTCATCACAGAGTTCGTGTTCATCAACTCCGTCTGGGAATATACCGTCTAAGAACATCTAATATTAATGGAAAGAAAGTAACAATAATATTTTATTATTTGATTAATTACTGCCTGTTAGTGATAGCCTAGCAATATGACCATTGGACTGCTAAGTCAAAGTTCTCGAGTTCGAATCCAAGGCATGCATCTCTGACTTTTCGAATTCATGTGAGTATTAATAATTAATTATCACTCGCTTAAACAGTGAAAGAAAACATCGTGAAGAAACCTGCATGCCTTAGAGATTTCTCGACGGTGTGTGAAGTCTGCCAACCTGCACTAGGCCAGCGTGGCGGATCTCATCTGAGAGGAGACCCGTGCCCAGCAGTGGGACAGTATATGGACTGATGATGATGACTGCTTGTTAAACTGACTGAATGTCTGATGGTTTGCAGTTTGTTCATTAGCATTATAGTAATATGAAGTTGAAAGGTAGCTAGGAGCCAAAGTAAAGCCTAAAAGGGCTTAGGGATTAAAGTCAGCCTTTGAGTCGTCTCGTCAAAAAGAGTGATATAAATAATAAAAGCATATAAAAATATTTGTCTGTTTATATGCTATTGCAAACCATCAATCATTACATTACAATATGTTAAACAGCAACTAGCACCATATTGTACATACATACATACATACACTCACGCCTTTTTCCCATATAGGGGTAGGCAGAAACTAAAGAACGCCACTTGCTACGATTCTTGCATACTTCTTTCGCTTCGACCACATTCATACATCTTGTCATACATACACGCCGGTTGCGAGTACTACGCACCTGACCTTTTTGAAGAACCTCACCAATAAGGTCGGTATAAGTTTTTCTAGGGCGTCCCCTCTCGGCGGTTCCACTGACATTCGCCATATAAATCCTTTTTGTTAGTCGCCTTTCATCCATTCTCTCGACATGCCCAAACCATCTCACCATATTGTAATGTAATGATTAATTGGTATTACACATCACAAAACTAAGCAGTTTCTTAATCCATCCAGTAAGTTTCAGTTCTAACATAACTATCTTAAACTACAAAAACACTTACTTTAGGCGAGTTATTAGCTGTTCCGGGCTCCTGTTTCGTGTGTAACAAGTGATGCTGGTGTACAGTTGTGGTCTGAATGGTTTCAGCCTGTGTTTGCTGGACTGTAGCCTCTGCCAGGCTCTTCAGACCACCATTCAATAATGTATGGTTGAGCTGCGAGGCGTCTATCACCGGTGTCGCGATGCCCTGTGCTTGGAGCGCGCGCTTCATCAAGATCTCGTTGCATTCCTCCGCAGTCAACTGGATGGGACCTATTGGTGTCATAAACGGCTTAGCTGCTAAGTTCGCTGCAAATGATACATGCATGATGTTACTTTTTACGATTTAAGTATTTACTGTTATCTTTGAATGGGATAAATAAACATGACAACTGTTATAGTCAAAAAAGTTAAGCAATATTTTCGAAAATTTACTTCTTAAACTTTTTTAAAAAGTAAATTGATTGTTAGTTGATGAGTGATGGATGGGTTTACATATTTCAATACAAGGCTTATCTCACTAAGATGCCATTGCAACATTGCCAGCTGCCTCTGGTGAAACACATTGGCAGACACCAAGCCTTTGCCAGGTGAAACACCTACTAATATGCATTTAATTATACTACAGGCAATATTTCCATGGCATCCTTGTGAGATATAGCCTTTACTTTCAAACAAAAGTCAAAAGAATGTCAAGGTGGTAACTTGACTCTTGTACTTACTATGTATAGTAGCTGTTTGGTTCTGCTGTGATACTCTGTTCAAGGTGTGGGCTGTGGCATCATTCACTACAAACATGGTCCGTCTCCCTGAGACTGGTGTTCCACTCACAACCCTGGTTAGCTGTGCACCTGCATTTGACACGGCAACGGTGACTGCACCAACTTTTTCTTGCACTTGTGGTGTCTTGTGAGACATAACAGTCAATGTAGTTTCAGGAGAAACCTGCAAATAGATTATTGCCATTATCATAATTAGTATTATTTTATCAATGTTTTAAATGTTTTTTTTTTTTATAAAAAATAAATAAATGCAATTTTGATTCATAAAGCAATACTTTCACACTGTTTTGTTCTAAGACATTATGGTATAGTAAATTCTTTAATCTGAATGAAAATCCCTTTGGATTCATCACAAAAAAACTGGCAATCTGAAGCAGTACTAATTCTGTTGATTTCTGACATTTACGCGAATATTATACATTGAAATAAAACTCCTTTTTACCCGTGACCATGGACGCTGTAAAGGGTCCGAAACGTCGGGATTAATAATATCAATATACGCGATAAAATCCGTAAAAAGTAGTTTTATTACAGTTAATTCTGTGTTGTCCCATATAACAACTTGTAATATTTAAACATTATTATAATTGACTCATAATTATATTATACTAGCTGACACGGCAAACCTTGTTTTGCCATAAAAATAAATCTTCAGGGCCACCCTTATCACTTAGGGGTATGGAAAATAGATAGTAGCCGATTCTCAGACCTACTGAATATGCATATAAAATTTGGTAAAAATCGGTAAAGCCGTTTCGGAGGAGTACGGTAACTAACAATGTGACATGGAAATTTTATATAGATGTATTTTACTATATAAATTTTGGTTGAGTTATTCATAGAGGTCAATGAAATAAGTTGTTATATTTGCAACATTTACTGTATACTCAAACACAAATGTCACGAACTTAACATCCTTAGGGTAGGAAGAGGTGTTCTGAATGTTACATAATTGTTCATAAGATCAAATGTTATATTAATGATTGTTTATTAAAATAAATTCTTTACTGAGAGCTCAGTTCACCAATAAATGTAGAGACACACTGGACCTGTGTTCCTGTGCAAACCTCCCAAGGGACTGGAGATCTTCAAAATGGTGATACACATAATAAATAAGTACTTAATAATGTCAATATTGATATAAACTCAACTTTAAGAAGCCAATCTATACTAATATTCTAAATGAGAGAGTAACTTGTAACCTAAACAGCTGGACCATTTTTAATGAATTTTGGTGCAGAGATAGATTGGAGAAGGACATAGGCTACCATGTCTCAAAAGGTCCTTTGAGGTGCAACTGAATCTGCAGGCAACAGATAGTATTGGTTATTTATATGTAACCTGTTGTTGCTATGAGTAGAGAAGATTTTCAAACAAAACAAGGCTGTAGAATCTTATGAATTAAATTAAAACAAAACCTTGTAACCACAAAAATAAGGTATAAAAAATATTGAATTAATTAAGCTAAAACATCTGTGGGGAGTGAAGCTGAAACTACTTTTTTTTTATTGTAAATAATATAGTAACAGCACTTAATTCAATACCAAGTTTCATGAGTCATTTAAAAAAACAATTGAATATTTTGATAATGATTGTTCATTTATATGGTATAAAGTTTGAATAAATAAAAAATATTACAATAGATCTACAGTTTTTACACAAAACTCACAGATTAATGGTGTAAACAATCATAAGATTATTTATATAGTAATTACAAAACATTGAAAAAGTATGTTGCATGAGTCAAAGTAAACAATATGTTTTTATTTTTTATTGAAAGTAGGGCCATAAATCATAGTCTCAGCTCTGTTAAAAAATTGTCTTAGGATGACACAGTGACGCAAATATTACATATGTACAGAGGCCAGCACATCCATCAACCTACCCCAATCTGTCAAATTTCTTCGATAGGTTTTCAACTTTAATACAAAACAATAAGGTTCATAATCAATTGGTAAAATTTGACAGCTTTGGATAGCTTGACCTGCTGGCGTGTGTACTCTAATTGGAATCAACTTCATGACAGAGAAATTTGATAGGATCAAGGCACAAGATTTCTATTTTACAGTGAAGTCTGAAAGTTCATTACTATGCAAAGTTGTAGTTTATAAGGAATCCCATTGACAAAATCAAATTATCTCGTGTAATACATACCGTATTTCCTAAAGTATAGCTCAGACTACTCGGTGTTTCCACTTCGCCCTTCGTAAGATCCGCTGAACTCGTGAAGCCCCACGAGTAACCGAAGCCCGAAACATTGTTAGGAGTTGGCATACACATTTTTAACAACAAATATAATTCATTACAATTGAAAAACTTAATCCACTAACACAAATTCACTATTTGATAGTAAACAAGAGTCCTCATGACAGTTTTATCATTGCGAACATGTATGTACGCTTTCACAACTACAAACGCACAACGCACTCATCGATCACAATGCCGACAAAAACTTACAATCTATGTAAATTCATAGTTAACGACGCTGTTATTGACTGACGAACACTAATCTACACGAAGAAATCTTCGTAAATTAGTCTAATCAACTCAATATACAAGGCGGCATAGGACAACGACGCTACAAGCAGGATTGACACGCACATTATTTTGAACAAACGATGCGTGATTCAGTTCATTAGACATATTATAACTATTCATAATTGCGTTTATAAACTAGTAATCATGATTTTCTAGACAACATTTAATTATTTATCACGATTTCATGAAAACAATAATTTTATCGCACACACAAAAAACCGGACGCCATTTTATTGTTTATGGTCAATTAATAAGTTTTAAATTCCACTCATTCAAATATAAGCGATGACAATAAATATTATCAAGTACTATTCCATAAACCCTTTTGCATTTGCAACTGTACAATTAATTTTTATTTAAGAAGTTTTATTAACTAAATATGTTTGATTAATAACAGAATGTTTTTAAATTACACTCGTAGTTAATTTCAAACAAAAAAGTTAACATTCGTCTCTGGTAAATAATTCTATAGTTAAAAACTTGAAACTCTCCAAAATAAATAACATTTTATATATAAACATCTAGAAAATTATTTTTATTATCATCATAATTATTATTACTATCGAATCGTGCAAAGCTCTGAAGAAAAAACATACTGTATCAATATAAATCAAATATTTTGCCGTCTCATTTTTTTCTATACTTTGAGTAATTAGGTTGGCCCCTAAGTAGTATTAGCCCAGGGCCCCCTAAACCTACGGTCCGGCCCTGGATATACTGATAGCGAGAGACTAGCAGCCAGAGGCAGGCACAGCCTATCAATACCTACTAGATACTGTTTAGAATTAAAATAGAATAGAATATTCTTTAAAGTACACCATAAAAAAATGCCAAGTACATTTTTATAAATGATAGAATGGTACTGGGCGGTCTTATCGCTAAAAGGGATCTCTTACAGATAACTTTTGGATGGATTTAAGACACACGGAGAGGCGACAATCAGATAGTCTGGCGTATGTACATAAAATAGATACAATAGATACTGATTATAATAATAATTATACACAACTATTAATACTGTACAAATGAAATAGATACTTAAACATATAAAGATATATTATAATAGAAATACACGTATTATAAATATAGTATTTAAATGTGATGAAGTAATGCTGTATAATATCAGATTAAGTAACGGACAAACATGTGAATGACAACGTTAGATAATGATCCTTTACCATATTTTTTAAAGTAGGCAATATTAATGAATTAGAGTGAGGTAAGCCTCTCGCTCTTCCTGGCTATGCATCCCACGCGGCGGTGGTGGTCCACTTTCCGTGTTCTTCTGCTCGACTTCTGTAAACTGAAAGTTTCATTCACACAGAAATGAAATTAAACGCAATTGGTGATGTCGAAATCTCGAAACATGTCAACCTACTCAAGAAAAATGCAAACTGATGACTAGGCAGCATGGTCGCAGACCTAAGCCTGTTCCGTAAGGAACAAATAAAAAAAAATAAAAAAACGAAATGTCAAAATTGTCTAAGTCAAAATAAAATTTTCGAATTTGTCAGTCGCGTCAAGTTTTAAGTAAATTCATTGCCGTCGTAAAACAGAAAAAGGGATAATTACTAAAGATTGTGCATTAATAAGTTCTTGATCTTTGAAACTAATAACTTTAAGCTTGTGTAAGAAAGTAGGTGATAATCGAACATTCGCTATGAACCCGATGTCAATGGACAAAGATGAACCCTCATCATTGTTGTCGTTTTCGACCAATCACCCTTTAGAACAATTTGTGTTATTAGCCAAAGGAGCTAAGGGATCAGCATGCGCGGAACTTATCAAACAAGTTCTAGAAGCACCAGGTGTGCATGTGTTTGGCGAACTTCTTGAAATGCCGAATATAAAAGAGGTTATATTTTTTTCCCGTATTTAATCTTATTTATTACTCTTTGCATTTTCAAAAATTCAATTCACAATATTCAGTAGCTACTTATTTTATTATTACTGAAATTAACAAAAAACCTTAACGTTTCAGTTGGAAACAGGACCCTATGCTACTCACCTAAGAACTTTAAATCTATTTGCTTATGGCACATACAAAGATTACCTTGAGAACAAGTCGGACTACCTAGAACTGTCTCCAGCCCAATGCAAGAAGTTGCAACATCTGACAATTGCTACACTGGCAACCCAGGAGAAGTGTATCCCATATAGTGTGCTACTGAAAGAATTAGACATAAAAAATGTAAGGGACCTAGAGGATCTCATAATTGAAGCCATATATGCAGGTGAAAATAATTTACGTTATTTGTGAGTGAGTGAATGGTGATGTGATCTGTGGCTGCCAGCAAACCCCAAATAAATTGGGACAACAGCAGGAAGATTATGATGGTACTCATAATACCTACTTGAGGAGTATTGGATAGGCCAGGAAGAATGAAAGTGGACTGTATATATGGTTATATGATGTATTGAAAAAATAAATGTAAAAGATTACAAAAATGATGTTTGCACCACAATGTCTATGGTTAGTAATGCTTGTGCGACCGTTGCGCCCCGTGCCCCCGTGCCACCACTATCCCGTGCCCCTCCTACCAATGTTCATGTATCGTGTGCGTGAACAAGTATTGATATTATGAGTTTTAAAAATATATAGAACAACCTAAATAAGATACTATCAATATTATCAAATTAATTGAATTAATTTTCTAAATGCTTATTATCAGCCTAAAATCATCCTTGTTGTACCCCAGAAAATGAACCTAGCGCCCTGTACCATACATGCTATGCCTGCTTGTATTTGCTCCAGTAGGAAGCGAGGTAAGGTGTGCTATTTGTTAGGATCCAGTGGTGGAACTAGACCATACCTAATCTGTCATGCTTGTCATAAATTACTGTAGGCAAGGGTAGGTAAGTTCAGTTTTTACTTGGTATGAGGCTAACATACCCTGCCTGGACGTGGAAAATGGTCCATGAGGCTTTACATTATGCATTCCGAAAAAGGCAATAACTTAGTGATCACCTAGCTGACCACCTAACCTTTTTTTTACCAGAAATGACAGAAGAAGGAGAATTATCGGAATAATACTTACTGCATAAATAAAATATTTAATCAATGCTATACAATGAAATTAGCAAATCTGTGAACTCATGTCATGCTTTCTATGTTATTTGTGTCATTTCCTATTATACTGTATACTATTATTATTATGAAAATACATTCAGCTGGGAGTTCCGTCCAGTGAGAAACCAACTTCTAAATGTAGATCAATTTCAAGTCAATTCATCTGTAAGTACTACCCCTGTAAGATATTAGGGCACAATACAAAATGATTGATTATTATTTTGTACAAAAATACAAAATTTTTTTGTACTGACATTAATATCATGAGTTAATAATAAGCATTGATCATTGACCATATACTTCCAATTCTGGCATGCATGCATAAATTGTATTATGGGCTCTGCCAAAAGATTGTGGTGGTTTTCTGTATTGCTTCTCTGCTATAAGGCAATGAGCAGAACTGAATAAATGCATTGTATTGGTTAAAATCTCAACAGTAATTACACAAAATACTGACTTGAACTTTCTTTCTATTCACACGTTTACTATCAACATTCCAGACATAATCCATGGCAAGCTGGACCAGGAATGTAAGCGTGTTGAAGTCGATGTGGCATTAGGCCGCGACGCCCGCCTCGAGGACGCATCGGGCATCGCAGAAGTACTAGCAGACTGGTGCAATGCTTGTGAAGCTGTCCTCAACTCTGTTGATAGGCACATACAACGTGCCAACCACCACAAACAGAGGGCTATCAGGCATCATCAGACTATTGAGCAGGAGGTTTGTTGGAATTGTCTTCATCTTTGCAAGGGTGAAGCATAAAGTGTGATTTATTAAATAATTTGGCTATACTTATATTAGTTGGTCATGGTGGTATTTTTTTCGAAATGTTGCCATTTGATAATATTCTTGGAAAAAATATTTAACTGGTCATGCTAAGCGTCGCATAAAGTGTTGGGTAGGACACGACTTGAAAAAGAGTTTGTTACAGAGTAGCCTCTTTTTTGCAATGAGCCAGTACAATGTCCCACTTCAAATGAGGCGAGATGTACTGAAGCTCGGTGATACATTTGAAGTTACGAGTACTGATGAGTACAAATATGACATTTGATGTTATTGCAGTACAATTACAGCCTGACTGAACTGATTGATGACATATTAATCGCTAAGTAATATGAAACGATTACCATAGTAAATATGGTTTGTAAGTAGGTAAATAAACAAATATAATTTAAAGTATAATTATAATACTATATGACTATTTAATGAAAGTACTGTTGAACTGTAATATCAAATATTTCCCTCGCTTGAGACCTGAAACGCGCACTCGTAATGTTCTTTCATTGTAGAATGACGAGTAATTTTAATTTTTATAGCATGCGTTTCGCTCTCTCTGTCCTCGTCCTATAGCTGTACGCAGACGGAGACTGAGTAACCCGACTTTACGACTGCCGCGACATAAAATTTGAAGTAGTACAATTTACAATCTTGAGCCGCTCTTAGATTTTGACGTCATGTACGGGACAAATGTACTGCCTCTTGTAAGTCCTACCCAACACTAGTCGCTTATCTTATATGCCAGGTGGAAGCTAGACAACACATTACTTGGTTTAAGTTTTTTTTTATTTAAAAAATATTCTAAACAAACACATGTACAATACATTTCAGATCCTGTACATAAAGAAAACGTTGAAATCGCAAGCAGAGAACGAGGAATCTTCTGCTGGGGGCGGCAGCGAGACTCATTCTGCGCCAAAGAAGAATTCGGGGAAAGGCAAGACGCCTCGCAACGCAGCCAAGTTCTGGCAAAAGAACACAACATAATTACTGCCAGCCTGAAATCATAGCTATAATAAAAATATTGTAATTTGTGATACTGTTAATAAACACTTAAGTATGTATGCTCTCAAGTATTTTGGTTTTTTAATCGACCTGAGCATGTAATACTATATAACTTACTATATAAACTACTAATATATAACTTTTGCCTTTACCCAGTTTTATGACCTCGTTCTGAACCAACAGGTTTATTGGTAAAGTTATAAAGCCCATATGAATTGGAGCTGGACATATTGGAGAAGTACCCAATTTTGTGTGCGTTAGTAACAAAAAGTTTAAATCTGTTGCAGTCCTTGGGAATTCACAAAGTTCCAATAACAAAACAGTTTATCTATGAAGTAGACTTTTGTCTATGTCAAAATGAAAGTTACCTTCATTTCGGCAATTATAGTATTTCTACGTTTTTATAAAAGCGGGGCTACTTCTAAAAAGACACTTGTATATGTCTCACAACCAGGTCATTATGGATAAGACTTATTCTCAATTAACACAGCACAGCGCAGTTGCTGATATTCATAATTTCCTATAGAATATGTATGCGCAATTAATATAGCCACAGTATTGCTGCGACATTAATATCAGGCGCATTTAAAATTGTGTTAAAAGTTTATCAACCAAGTCAAAACGTGGTGTGAAGTTAGGCTATTCATAATGACTGCTCTGTATTTTACAAAATCTGAATTATGTTTGAGATATTCTTATAATAGAGAAAAGTCTACTGTTTTTGTAAAATTTAAGCTCTGCAACCCAGTAAGTAAAACGTCAAATGTGGGAGAGGGACAATACTACGAGGTTTTCTAGGCTAGTGACTGAGAGGGCGCACCTTTTGTCAGACGATGGTGGCGAAAACGCCCGACATTGAGTGCCGAGGGACTGTTTTGTTGACGCAGAAGCGCAGCAAATAAAGTGCGCAGGCAGTGCAACGATTATCACGTTCGCAGGCCACGAAATAGTGATGTAAATAACACCTATAACGTAATATATCGTAAACATTGACCACGTTAAGTACTTACAAAGAGATTCAGATGAAAAAAAGACTCGAAGTTGAGTGTCGTGATAATTCACAGCACCATAGCAACCGAACAGTGAAAAGCTACGACATAGTGACCGTCGCGTTTTACACAATGATACCGTGATAAATCATCATAATAAATAGACAATATTGTTTTCTAAAGACTCTTGTTCACCGGAGTACCACAACTCGAGAGCCTTCGTATATTGGATGAACAGAAAGGCAAGTATTAGGTTGCCCTTTGTTAGGTCGTATGTATTCACCTTTCACATAGGACGGACCGATATTCATGGTCAACACTGTTTACTCAATACTCGAGCTGGTTGTCATGTAGCTGTGCTATTCTATTTGCTTGCAAAATACCTAGGTATTCGCTTGAAAGGTAAAGGCTAAGTTTTGTCAAATATGCAGTTCTAAAAATAAAAAATGAATCAATGTTGACTTACTACATAATTGTTAGTGAAAGTCGGTGTATTTAAAATGTATCAATCAATACATCGCGTGTATAGAAAAAAAAAATGTATCGTGATTGTATGTACGCAGCGTGTTATTTATGTTTGTGTGGGTTGGGTTGATGTTCTTTGTTGTCAGAGCTGTCAGCTGTTCGCGCGGGGGAGCGCGGGGCGGAGTGAGCAACTGGTCCGACTGGTCCCGCGCGCGCGCCTTGCATTATATTATACTCGTGCCGTCTGACCCCTCGCTCTCCTTTGCAAAACATGCTTTGTCGACAAACCCCTTTACTAGCCACATCAGAGACGAAAAGATTTTTGATCATCAAAAAAATAAGCACGCGCCCTAATCTGTAGCGCAAACAATACATTTTATATTTATGGAATGTTGTTGGCTGATAAAAAATCAGGCGCGAATTAGATACTTATATACCTACTTTGTAACCTTCGGCAGTATGGATTGTGTCTGTCTGTAGTACCTAAGTACAACATCGTTTAGGCAAAGCCTGGAGCCTTGCCAACAACACTAAATGCACGCAAAAAGCATGAATATTTGTTGAAGCGCTTTATTGTGACCTCAACACACCGAGGCAGTTCATTTGAATCTCGTGAATGAGCCTCTATCGTGATTATTACCAGGATTTTCACGTATTCTTTCCTTTTCTGTTCCTACTTACGGTAAAGAGTTTTAAGAACGATCTGATGTTTCTAGTAAATTAATGATAGTAACCCATGAACTAAGAGCACATTTACACACAGTGTTCTTCACTTAGATATATAGATGTTGGGTCTATAAGCTCCTTAGTATTCCATCGAGTGTAGATATCAGACGCCGAAGGAAAATAATTACCTAGGTAGGTACAGATGCAGGAGAAGCTTGAACATTTAACATGAACCTTATTATTTTGGTATCAAAGTTGAAAGTCTATCAAAGAAACTTGATAGATTGGGGTAGCTTGATATGCTGGCCTCTGTACATATACATAGTCTAAAAACGGAGAAAAACAACAATCCAATCAAATAATCTGCTGATTGTAATAAATATCTATATTGCCAAACATTATAATCGATCGTAATAAATAATAATATGATAGAATGTGTATCTACCTACTGTGTTATATCTATAAGTACAGGAAGTCGGTGAAAGCCCGAAAACCCTCCACCTTCCCCAGAGGCATTTAATCCGTGAGAATTTATATCATGATTACCAAAAACAGAAGCTCGGAAACATCCAATATCTATGTATAAAAGAGAATTTGATGTTATGTACCTTAGTCTAGTAAGTAATACATTATGAGAGTGCACTGTGCACGTCGCCGCGTTTGATTCATTAATAACTTTAGTGGTCATGTTCAGCCAGCATCTACTCCAACTTTGAAGGAAACCATGCCCTTTGAGACACTGACGACGTGTGTATATGTGTTATAATATGGCATATTATTATAATACCTATTTAGATAGTTTAATATGCTATGTTAAACTGCGCTTGTCATAGTCATTACGGAACGAGTGACCATTCTTAACTTTTTAGGAACCTTACGTGCAATGAAGAGCCAAACCGTCATCCTAAGCCATTGTTCCTGAGTGGTGTCATGTTTGTTACACTTTGTGATGATAGGGGTAATCAGAAAGCTAAATGATGATATGGGTAATCAGAAAGCTAAAAATATCAGTAAGCGAAAGTAACCACGCGGAGCTAATGGATAACTCCGTGGTGTTGTGTTGCAGTTTCCGAATTAAGAACCACGAAGGTTTCGGTCTCCTCTGAATAGCATAACAAGTTTTTTTTGTTTTTATTATAATTTCTGAGCATATTTACACTTAGAAAAAATGTACCCGCTATGGTAAAAGAAAGACCCAAAGAACAAAAAGTTTAGTAGTTTCCAGCTTCAGTCCCACAACACAACCTGATAAGAATATTGAATCGAATGTATATTATATTCCATTTAACTAGAGAGGATGTAGCCAACCACTGCCGGACGAAACTTCAGCGTACATTGGTAAAGTTTGATCCTTTGTTCCATTCTAGAGTGGAAATGATACGCACATTTAATACAGAAGTTTGCGGTTATTAGATTACATAGTCACTGTTCCTTGGCTGTTCACTTGACTCACTTACTACCTTAAGTTATATTCTTATTGTTTGGGAATTCAAATTAGCTTCTTCTATTGGCTATTAATTTAGCGTGGACTACACAAGAATATTTCAAGGTGTCCTAAAAATGTATCCAGTAGGTCAATACTTTGTATTCTCGTGTATAGAGTAAAGCCGTCGGTCTCGGTTTTCATGCGAACTTCTATGATAATCGATAGTAATAGTCAGAACTAGTCAGAAGCCTACCAGCCTATGATGTCTGTCATTGTCTGATGGCAAATGACTGATAGATCCATATTTTCATGAATCATAATATGATAAATAAATAAATGATTCACATAAAGGCCTACGCAGACCGGGAGGATATGGCAAGGGATTTAAATTTTTACCTTGCTTTATTTAGGGTCAGCATTAAATTAAAATGCATGAATCTGAATAAAATGTTACGATTTTTCTACTGCAGAGCAGAGCTTTTTTTTCCACCTACTTAAATGTGAGGATCAAATTAAGGAGCTTACGAGTACATAGATTGGATCAGTCGTAAATATTTGATTGTAGAACTATCGATACGAGGGAGAACGAGAATAAGAAGTTATATGACCTGGATCTCAGCCTGTTTGCTTTAGCAGTTAAATTCCTGTAACAGTTTTTTACTGTGTAACGAAAGTAAGGAACGGCTTAGGATTCAAAAGGAATCACCCGCTAATCAGCATAGAAACAAGATAATAACAAATGCATATTAGAGAAGCCTGCCCATAAGTATGCGTCGTCGGGCTTCCATAACGGCCTGTAATGAGATACACGGACTTGTGACGTCATAGCAGCGATGTGGGTAAATCTATTATGTCAGCATGTCGGCTACTTCCTTGTCACTGGGTATATAAGATTAGAGCACTGAGGTAACCCAGTTCCGTGGCAAATCATCTGTACACATTCAGCTATTATTAGTGAAAATCCAAACACGGTTTTAGATGTCTCTGGAAATCCGAGAAGGATTTCCTTATGTCGTAGAGTTGTATTAGACTTGGTTACTTCCTTTTCTATTCTTCTATAATATTTACTTTTTGTTCTGTCACTTTATAATGATGCAGAAACCACCAAAACGCATAAGTTAAACAATAAAATATACCTAGTTGATGCTGGTAAACTTCCAAAAGTTAACTTGTCAATGAAAAAAGATTTGATGCTTTACAGAAATAATCTATGTACTTACATAATATGTGTAATATGCGTATAATGCACATTGTTTTGCCAACACGACATTATTTTGCGTGAACTTCATAACATAAACTCACACGGTGTTCTACATTCTAAAAAAGAAACAAGCATTCAAAACCGTACTCTTCCGCAAGATAAATAAGTACCCGCCCACGAATAAAATGTCCCGCAAAATGTTTGAATCTACAATGAATGTCCTGCGGTTTCCTTCAACCGCAGTTGCTTCAGCGTTTGAAAGCACGCGCTTCATCTCAGATTACCCGCATTAAACACTTTTATTGTTGCCACTACCTGTTGTAGAAAGTGCAACAACCCTTTCTCTATAGAACTATTTTCTTCTTGATAGTATTGTTTGTGTTTCGCTCTGGTGTGCACTATTAAATGTCGTTAGCCTGACAGATTCGTTAGCTGCGGTTAAGCAATCTGAGCTTACAATTGATGGTGTAGTCTTTGTGTGGTTTTGAGACCTCTATAAATAAGACAGATAAGTTAAATTAATTCAATGTGACTTATTATAACACAAGCAAATCGGATGGTAGAATAGGATGAAAGAGAAAAGCGACAGGATAGAAATTGCATTTAATAAGGAAGTTTTACATTATCTAAGTTTAGAAAATCTGTAGCGGATGAAGACACATGAATAATAAACCTTTTTGGTTCCATCCTATCCTCAGATATTCCGATCTTAAGTATAAATAGGTCAGTATTCAGAACAGACTGCATGTGAACACGATGTCTTCTATATTTAGCCTAAGGCTGTAGAACACAGTTGAGTCGAACCTCGGTACCAATACTATATTTTGTTTTCTATTCTAAACCCCGTCACATATACAGACTGTTATTTACTGCTCGAGTAAGTGTGTGGAATCTCAATTTAAAAGATTACATTGAAGATTACTATGTCTTGGATTTGACTTAACTTCTGGCTTCAACATTATCGATGACAGTTACAGGCACTTAGGCAGATTATTAGGTCGGGACTTTTAAAAAAAACTTTTAGACAACTTTCAGAGGGGCTCGTAGCTGAGTAATAACTATGCCGATCAACCGATCTGCAAGGTTAAGCTGCGCTACCCGCGGTTAGTCTGTAGATGCCTTGCCTCCTAGCACGTAAAGCGGTCAGTCCCGGTTATCATACAAACTCCTATGACAATCGTTAGCGGTAGTCAGAAGCCCAAAAGTCTGACAAGCAGCCTATCTTCAGGATATCGTTATTGTCCAGATATTGAGTTGCAAAGGTTTGATGGCAAATGACTGATAGATTTATATTTCGATGAATCATAATACGATTCACATAAGAATATTGCTAGGGAGCTGCTATGAGTTCGAAATTTGAATTGGCTGCAGAGATTGCTATAGGTGGCCTGTTTAGCCCCTTAGAAAACTGATCACTCATCCTTGAGAAAATCCTTAACTCACTCAGAGTCATACGAGTCATACGAGATGATTATGAACCTAAAATTACACCTTGAAGTATTGAAGTACTTAAAAATATCTTTGATAGGATCGGAACTCCGTGACAGTTTTATTTCCAACTCTTTACTAAAGTTAAGAAGTGCTAGAGTCGTGACCAAGTTTCACGAGTGAAGTAGTGAAGCATTCGCTTAGAATTTTAAAAAGCATAAAGTTCTGAAAAATTGGTAAAGTGTAGCAGTTCCTAACACGATAGACGACTATATGACGCAATGAAATGTGGTTATGGCCGAGTTGTAGATATACTATCGTCCTCCGAGCTTTTTCCAACTATGTTTTGGGGTCGGTTAACCAGATGTGGCTGAATACCAGTATTGTACACGAAGCCACTACCGTCAGACCTCCGCAACCAAATTTTATGGGTAATATTTGGAGGATTGAGTGGTTATCAGGCTTTTTGGGGTCTGACTACTAACAATTGTCATAAGTGTTCGCATGACATCCGGTACCGAGATCTAGTTGTAGCGACTTTCTGGAATTTTATAACAACATTTTTTTAAGACAAATATTTATAATTATTATATTTTATAATACAAAGATAACCTTTAATTAATTAGGAAGTATTAGTGTTAGGTGCCTGTACTAGGATAAACCTGTGCCATAGGCGGCAAGTGCTGAATAGAATTAATTAATAAAATACAACAATTTATAATAACTTAACAGTAAATAACATAAATTGGGGAAAATTAATATAGCGAGAAAACAAATAGAATAGAATAGAATAGAATAGAATAGAATATTTGTTTATTTGCACAGAATGTAGGTACATTAAATAAAGATGTTAACAAAAAAAATACTGATCCTTGTACAATCTACCCTAATAAGGCATGCAAACATGAAAATAATATCTTCAACTTCATTTTCATAATATTAATGAATAGTTCGGTCTCATTTTTTTCTAGTTATCTTTATTCTAAGCTGTGCTGAATAGTGTAATAATCTAAACAGGATTAATCCAATATGCGTCGCTATCTTTAGGAGTCAGGTCTTATGGATAGAAACTGAAATGTTGCCGTTAGAAAAAAATACTAAAACCTGTCATACTCTGATGAGTATAATATATAATCATCATCAGCCTATATTAGTCCACTGCTGGACGTACGCCAGCCTCCCCTAATGTGCACCATTTCACCCTGTCCTCGGCTTTTCGCATCCAACTTTTACCAGCAGCCTTTTGCAAATCATCACTCCATCTTGCCGGAGGGCGTCCTACACTACGTTTGCCGAGTCTCGGTCTCCACTCGAGAACACGTCTACCCCAGCGGTTGTCGGTTCTTCTGCAGATATGGCCAGCCCACTGCCACTTCAGTTTGCTAATCCGGTGTGCTATGTCGGTTACTTTGGCTCTCTGTCGGATAACCTCGTTGCGGATTTTAACCTTCATAGAAACTCCAAGCATAGCACGCTCCTAGCACACTGCGCGACTTTAAATTGGTGGACTAACCGCACTGTAAGTGTCCACGTCTCAGCGCCGTAGGTCATCACTAGTACTCATAGTAGTTTGATATTGATCTTAAAGTTGCTCACCAATCAGAAGACAATAGAAGTAGATAAATGATTACACCTGGTCAATGAACTTGTCTCGTTAGTGAGGGCCTTGAGATGGAAAGGAGCGATAAAATTAAGAGCGTTGTGGAAGAAAATGTTATCGTTTTGCTTGTTAAAAAGTTGTGAAAGTACTTTGACTTTGTGTTTTGGCTCCATATAAACATAATATGAGGAATGAAGGGCTTGTTGCTAAGTAATAACTTCAACCGATCTGCAAGGTTCTGGCGAAGATGATAAATTATCAACCCATAATACTGTCCCACTGCTGGGCACGGGTCTCCTCTCAGATTGAGATGGGTTAGGCTATAGTCCTGCTGCGTAATTTTATTAGCGCAATAGAAGCAAAGGTATATATGAGGTTATTTATTTATTTTTCTTAAACTAAAACGGCCGCAGGCCAATTAAATTAATTAACGACATTGCATTCATACACAGGTCTCACAAAACTCCAGACATACTGATAAAGTGTTTTTCATTCGTCCGCTTCTTCTTTCCTTCAAATCAAAATAGTTTTATTTTCATATAAACCATACACAGGCTTCGAAGTTATTTATTAAAATGCCTTGTGTACATTGATCAATAAAGGATATTTATTAATTTTATATTTAGTATTTTTTTAAGATGACGTGACTATTCTTAGCAACTTAAAACAATACAAATAGTAATTGGATTTTTTATGAATAATATTATGATTCTAATTATGAATTGATTCAAAAGGAATTACAATGTGGCCTTTTTAGGCCCGCTATTGTATTGTTAGCAAAAGCCCCTTTATTTTTTAGTAACTTAGATGTGAATATTATGTTAGGTTGCTTTTAAAAGAAAACTTAAAAGTCGCGAGTTGCTTTACTCAAAGACGTTACATTTTAAAAGCTAGTTGGAACAATAGCCTGGCTGTTCTTGTGGTTTCAGAGTGGGGTTCCTTTGCCAATGTTTAGCTCTTGTGTTTTCGAGCAAAACAAGTTCTTTAGTGCAAATGGAGTCGGAATTAGAAAGAAAGATATTTCAATATTCACAAATCTCGCAATTCCTGCTTCTTCAAACAATTTACCTGATCGGTAGTATTTTGTTATGGCTTCCATTTAATAGCAGAATATTTTGAAAGATGGCGCCCACCGTGGGACAAGTGCACAAGTTTCATTAAATAAGTTTATCTTTTATTGTTCAGCGATTTTCGTCGTACTTTAAGGCAAAGCAAAGGTTTTTACCATTTTCACTACTATTGGCTCAAATCTCTTCTCTGCGGTCGATTGTCTTGCTCGTTCCACCATCTCCTGGTTTTTTCGCGACTTCATCATCGTGTGGGCATCTCAGTGGAGATGGGAAGATTTTTCTAACCTTAACAGAAAATAGGTAGAATTATTAGTTCTTTTATTGTTCAAAGTGATACGTGCAAGGAGTTACCAATGTGCTCTCGTGTTGTAAAACAGGTACCAGTCAAGACAGGTCGCGTAAAACGAGTTGGGACGGTCAGGCAAGCGACTGGTTTCACTAATGTTCAACAACAACAACAAAATCACAGAGTTATTACACCAAAATACCCTAGTGAAAGTTCTTAACTTTGATCATTACATAGTCAGATTTTGGCCTCATCGTAACCCAAATACTGGGTTGCAACTCATTTGACCCGCCACGCGCGATGTAGGCCATGACGTCACTATGCAGAGATGCAGTACCGATGAGGGAAAGTTATTTCTATTTAACCTAGTGTAAACAAGTCAAGAAAAATGGTTGATAATAGGGAAAATAGATATTAATAGGTTTATTAATTTGCACGGGTATGTTCAATGTGAAGTTTTCAAAAACTTTCTTTAGTGGATACTTACAATATAAAAGGCATCAAGTGCCAAAATTTCAAGTTAGCATCCCCAGTGGTTTGCGTTGTGCGTCTCTGCGTTGATGAATCAGTAAGTCAGTCAGGACAAGTAATAATATGTATAGATTATGTCATTTAGACGAGGTTGTCATTTCTGAGATCTGCTGATATTTTATAGTATCTACCTATAAGTACAATCTTATTTTCTTGTAGGTATTCTATAATCCAAAGTAGTTCTTTAAAATCTGTATAATAGCGTACACACATGATTATAGGGCGTGAATAAAAGCAGTAAATTTTTCGGTATTTGCGTTTGATATGAGAAAAGATATCTGCTTGCGGAATAAGACCTGCTTTATTGCATAATTTTGCCCTATAACAGGATGTGGAAGCCAATTAATGCTAGATCGCATAAAACACTTATTTAATAACCTAGAAGTGTAAGTTAACCCTTAAACATTATTGAGAACTTACAAAGATTTGGATGGTCTCAAAGACGCATTCTTACAGATTTTTTAAAGCACGTCGAAATTGTTGCAAAGTGTTTGGAAATAATGTACTGTTACTGGAAGCACCTTTCATTTAAATATTTCCATAAACGACTTGGCTAATTAAACTACCTCTAATTACGGTTTAACAACTTAATTATATCAAATGCTAACTGTAGCATGTTTATCTCTTGATCAGTTATGTTTTTTTTCTGTTCAAATTGTGCTCGAAGTGCCTGTTGTACTGTTTTATATTTTTTATTATAATTCATAAATTCTATTTTCAATACGATTTTGGAACAGGAAAGTTAATATTTTAAAATTAGAACTTTATGATATAAGATTACGTACTTTTTTATGTTTTATAGTGATCATAATCATGCACACTGTTTGTTTGGCACTAATCTTTTCACATAAACATAAGTGACTATGTCGAAATCTTTTCATCATGCTCATCAACTCAGTAAGTATTTTCCAAAAAATAATAAGACAGAATGCAGTGTTAAGTCAAGAGATTAAGAGTTTTAGTAAAACCAGCCAAAACCAGCACAGACACTGAAGATCTTAAGCTCTTAAGAATACGAAAAAAGAACAAAATTATTAAAAAATCATTTTGATACGACCAAACTTGGATCTCACTTCAATAAAATTCATAAAACCCACAAAAATGAAGCTTAACGCAATCCAAGCTTTTAAAGATGCGAATCTAAAACATTTGCTACGAAAACAGATCTGATACATTCAACCTTCTTAGACCAAAATTTCTCGTACGAAAAGCTAAACACGAGTCATGTTCATAAGTTATTCCGCTTAAGTATATGGAGTGCTTTATGATGCAGTGGCCTGACTGCAAACTTGAGGTAGATAATCCTTCAAAGCCTGTTACCGAGACTACGAGAATATTGAGACTTATCGGTTTCCACCTTCAGGGAGATTACATGCAACGTATGTTTAGATATGGAGGAAAGCGAATGGGTCGTTTTAATAATATGTTTTTTTTTATTGTTGATGGGTTTGCGTTTGACTTCAGTCTCACCTGATGGTAAGCGACGACAAGGACAAAGATGGAACACGCTTACCCTGAAAATGCCTGTTCACTCTTACTTTAAAGACACCAAGGTTATATGAGTCTGGGAATACAGACGCAGGGAGAGCATTTCACTAACTTGCGGTACGTACAAGAAAAGATGCAGCATACCGCTTCGTGCGTTATGGTGGAAATTCGACCACATGTGGGTGAAAGACCTCCCTGCGTCTGGTAGACCGATGAAGGAAAGTGTATAATGAAATTATAAAAAAAGCTAAATTAAATTCTAATTCACTTCTGTAAATAAATCTTTTAGAGATACTTTTACAATTAAATGTTTGGTTCTTTCTATACACACACTTATATAAGTTATGAAGTAAGTATGTGTAATAGTGATCGCATTTCCTAGCTGAAAATCGACTAAATAACCTTATTAGTGAAGTTCTTCAAAAAGGTCAAGGATACACGTTGACCTTTTTGAAGAACCTCACAAATAAGGTAGACAGAAGTATGAATGTGGACGAAGTAAAAGAATTATGCAACAATCGTAGCAAGTGGCTTTTTTTTCTTTAGTTTTTGTCTACCCCTATGGGAAAAAGGCGTGAGTATATGTCCCTACAATCCCTGAGAAGAAACTCCGAAACAAAATCAAAATATATTTGAGATAGAATTGCCAATGAGAGCGCTGGTTCAACGAAAACAATATACCTACCTACAAACTCTTTAAACAAGCTAAAATAAAAGCCTTATAATGATCATTTTAATGTTAGTGTTGCAGTTCTTTTTCTTTTTTTTTGAGAATCTTCATGAACCGGTATTTCGTGAATTCGTTAGCAATTAAGTGAGTAAGAAATGCATTTTAACATCGTAAAACTAAGAAGATAGCACTTTCAAAGCCCTTTTAGCATAATCTACTGAATGGAAAATGCAAAGAAGGATTATTAACCCTCGGAAAAAGAGGACCAGAGACAGCAGGAATACTTAAATCCATTTTTTTCGTTTGCTGCTAAAATCTACATTTGAATTCACACTCGCAGTGCATGGGACCGTTACGAGTTTAATCGCGCGTGTGGAGTGGGCTTTACACCGATAAAGTCCTCTAGTGTGTAGTCGCCTTTTGTTTGGGGTGATTCGCTAAAATAATTCGGTTGGGTTGGCGGAAACTGTGATAGTTTAGTTTTGTGGAAGTGTAAGTTGGTTATGTTCTTGTTTTTGAAACGCCAATTCTGGAATCAGTTTTGTTTGACAGGAGCAGTCGCGTTAAATCTAATTAAATACTCGTAATTGCGAAAATAACTGTCTGTCTGTGTGTTACGCTTTCGCGCCTGAACCGATTTTGGGGAAATTTGTTTCAGAGGCAGATTAGACCTTAGAGAAGGACATAGGCTTTATTTTTCTTCTCTGCTTCGCTCTATCCTTGACATCCATCACCATGTCGTTGTGACAATGTTGCTAACCTAACTGCCTCATTAGCCTAGTTGCCCTAAGTGCAACTCATGTACTAGTCGTAAAGTTTGATTCCCGGGTCGAGCAAAGTGTTGTTGGGTTTTTTTGTGAAATTATCCTAACACCCTCACAGAAAACCCAACAACCCTTCCTAATTCCAGTTCTTTAAAATCCTGAATGTCGCCCCTTATCGCAGTGTACAATAAACTTTATTCTGTTCTATTCCCAGTAGCAAATTGGAGATTGGATTTGTGCTCCGTTGATGGCAATAGGCTCACTACTTATGGGAGCTAAACATGGGAACTGTAGCTGTAAATCGTTATACCTCTGCCTAACCCTTCTTGGATATTAACGTGATGGTCTGTACGTATGAACAACTTCGTTTGTCCTTCGTACTTTTCCGGAAAATGTACCGTCAAACGGGGTGAATAGGAATACAGAGGGTCTACTCCCTATCTCCGTCAACGAAGTTACGAGCCGTTCGAAAGTTCTCAGAAACTTCGGAGTCCGATAAAACAAGTGTCAAATTCAATTTTTCGAACGGGTACAAACACATCGAGAGTAGGGACACCTGTCAAATTGTGTTGTCATTCATTCTTAGTTCGGGCCCCGAACGAATCATCCATACATAGGTGATACGGAGTAGGAAACGCCCGTAACTAAGGTCGAAACTACGGACTTCGTGCTTAGGGAGTAGACCCCCAGGCGTGAATGGAGACAAAACTTAGAAAGGGATTTTCAGTTTTAATTATTATAGTTTGTTAGAAAAGGGGACACTAATATTACTCCTAAATAATAATAAACCATTAGAAGAGATTGTTGGCATCAAACTATAATAATTAAGCTTGAAAATCCTATTGATTTCTGACATTTACGCGAATATTATACATTGAAATCGGACCCTTCAGTCTACCCGTGACCATGGACGCTGTATACCGAAACGTCGGGATTAATAATATCAATATAACGCGATAAAATCCGTAAAAAGTAGTTTTATTTCTTGAAAATCCTTTTCAAAGTTTTGTCTCGATTCACACATACTTTCATATTCACCCCGTTGAATGTAGATAATGAAGATCTCGTGCACGAAATAGTTCGATACAAAAATAAAGCTTGATTCACACTCCAATAGTCACGATGTGAGTGTCACTCGCCGCGAGTTCATGACTGCCAGTAAATGCCGTTGACATGTCACATATGCGTATAAGTGTATGACAATTCGCTGTGGGTAGACTTAGTACAACTAAATCGTGTTTATTTGACGACGTCTGTGGTCTAGTGGTTCAAGTGACGGACTGCTGATCACGAGGTCGTAGATTTTATTCCCACAGAACACAAATATTTATGTGATGAACGTAAGCGTTTGTGTTTGGCTGGGTGTTTTTTATGGATTATAAGTATCTATTTACAGTATTATATCCATGGTCTTGTACCCATAGTACAAGCTCCGCTTAGTTTGGGACTAAGTACTATGAATAGTGCTGTGTGAAATGTCCCAGGTTTTTTTATGGGGTTTTTATATCATTGCTAATAAGGTGCGTATTATTTATATTTATTTTGCTAGCTGTTACATACCGTGATTTCATCGTTTTTTTTTTATTCAACTAAGGCGGCAAACAAGCTTACGTTCCACCTGATGGTAAGCGGTTACCGTACCCTATAAACGCTTGTAACAGCAGAGGTATCACTTGCGTGTTGCCGACCATTTTAAAACGAAAGAGTAGGTAATAGTTGGGTTCGCAGTATAAGGGTCTTAGTCCCCCCCACTGCCAACACAAAGTTTCCTCGCGAAGCACTGGCAACCTTGCTCACCGTAAGGAACACAACACAGCTCAAAGCAGCGTTATTTTACTTCGATTTTCTGCAAGGCGGAAATACTTCCCCAGTAGCTCCAATTAGAGTGGAGTTACTCCCACTATGCCCTACCTCTCTTAAAATACAATATTCAAAGGATTATTTAAGACAAAACGTAGCCTATGACTAATACAATAATTTTATAATATACAGACACATACAGCAACGTTCATCGTGTAGACCCATTTATAATTGGAATCGGTTCTATTTTGTCGGTTACAAAGTCCTATTGAAACCAATTTCGATCGCCATTCAAGTAATATGATTTAGCCAGTCCAGTTAGTTAGTCTGAACACAGACATACCTACTATGTTGTTCAATATAAAGAGGTTTGGAAATACTTAAAACAATAGATTGTTGCAGAATTGGATTTACTGTTGCAATAGAAATTTCTTTGTTCTGTTATCCACTATGCGTTTTTCCGTATCCTGTGGCAATTTTCCATAATCAGACGGGATGTGGAACATTCCCACTGTAGGTAGTATTCACGTACGCTATAATTATAAGCGTCTCGTAAATCTTACGCTTTTTCTTTCACGTTAGGCAGTCAATTATAAGAGAGTATTATGTTGATTAAATTGTCTTTGTAATCTTCATCATCATCATATCAGTCACAGGAGGTCCACTGCTGAACACAGGCCTCTCATAGACTTCCCCAAGACCGGTTCCAACGGCTTCCAGCGACCTTTACAGGTCGTCTGTCCATTTCATTGAGGTCGTTCTATATGAGCTTGCAAGGGCTCAAAACAGAGAAGGATGGTGGGTAACTTTAGAAGTCTGAGATTAAATAAAATATAAATAAATAAAAATCTTTATTCATTCAAACATTAGTACAATACATATACACATATTACAATTTGTAGACTTATGAGACCAATTCAATTTGATATAATTACAGTAACTTTTTTTTATACGACTAAGGTGGCCCATCTCATGGTAAACGGTTACCGTAGCCTATAGATACATGCAACACCAGGGGTATCACTTGCTCGTTGCCGACCCTGTAAAACGAAAGAGAAATAGTTGGGTTGGCAAAATAAGGGTCAAAGTCCCCCCACTGCCAATACAACGATTCCTCGCGGAGCACTGGCAACCTTACTCACCGTTAGGAACACAACACAGCTCAAGTTTTGAGTTATTTCACTTCGATTTTCTGTAAGGCGGAGGTACTTCCCCAGTCGGGCAGCTTCAATTTGAGTGAAATTACTCTTACTATGCCCTACCTATTAAAAACGTTTTAAATATGTATCTTTTCCGGCTTTAAAGGAGTCTGTTAGGTGTAAGTGGGTTAGGAACCCTATTGGATATGGTTATTTGTCAGAATACTCCCTAGGCAGCTCCAGTTTAAGTGGAATTACTCCCACTATGCCTTACTCTTATGTATGTTATCTTACTTATGCCAGTACCTACTATATTCAGTCAGTTCATTATGTGGCATGCCGCCGAAGGCCCTGGGTCTTCCAGCATCCCGCATTGTTAGCCCGCGGCCATGCTTTGTTCGAAGTGACGAGATTTCCACGAAAAACTTGGCAAAGAATATTTGTATGACAGATGTGGCAATTTTTCTAAATGGAATCTTTGGCACTGGATTTGGTAATCTGTTTAAGGCTGACGATAATTTTCTCTGTAAAAATCATGCTAGTTTTATATAATTCGGTTCGATTCCCACAGGACACAAATATTTGTGTGGATATTGGTGTTTGTCTGGGTGTTTCTTATGTATTATAAGTATGTATTTACAAAAAAAAAGTATATAAGTATTATATCCATTATCTAGTACCCATAGTACAAGCTCTGCTTAGTTTGGGACTAGATTATGTTGTGTAAAATGTCCCAAAAATATTATATTATATTAAATATTATATTATTATATATAAGTAGTCTTTAATAATACATATTCTAAAACAAACTTGCTATAACGTCTGTCAGTCTGTTTGTGTGCTTAGTGCTTTATACACTCCGCAGAGGATATTGATACGGTTTTCCAGTATGATTTTGAAATTTTTCGGAAGTCATTTAACGAACTTTACAATATATAACAACCAAATCTGAATGTTTTGAGTGTATATAACAATATTTTGAGGTGACTATTTTGCTGCTCAATCAGTAATTTTGTCGCTCAATCAGTATTTTTGCTGTGCAATAAGTATTTTTGCTTAGGATTGTTTTGTTGTACAAAATGTCATTTTTGATTGGCAGTTAAATACTAGCCTTTCTGTTTTTCCTTATTTCTAGGGAAAAAAAATTATTCAACTTCCATCAGTGTCACCAATCAACAGCGGGAAAATTGGACTCCAAACCGGGTGCAAAACAGTTGCAGCGAAAAGGGTTGAAACGACATACTTATTGAATTTGGCTGACGGCAAATTGGTTGCAGCCACATTGCGAAGTTAGATCAAAAAACGCCATAACTACCACTCAACTGACATTTTAGGACTAGTTTTATTATTATTATTCATT
Source organism: Acronicta alni (assembly GCA_964056405.1). Lineage (NCBI taxonomy): Eukaryota > Metazoa > Arthropoda > Insecta > Lepidoptera > Noctuidae > Acronicta > Acronicta alni. The sequence continues at coordinate 3,275,550 of OZ043927.1, read as the reverse complement.
TATTAGTCCCTACTTATACTACACTACTTACTTATATTTCAGGCATGCAAAGGCTGGGATGGGGTCGCTACTTAGTTTCATAAAATTCTAAAACAACTTATGTAAAATACACTAAGGACCAAGGACCAAGGACTAAGGACCTGTACAGTATTGAACTTAAAATCATTGTGCAGTCCACATGCCCAGTTATTATTATAAATTATTCATAGTCCCGTCAAAACACTTCAACTCGCGTCCACTACGCGTGTTAAGACAAAACATTCGTGAGGAACAATAGGAGTAGGTATAAACCTCGCGGCGCGCGGCGTAAAGGTAGGTGAATGCATGCACCGGTCTGTTACGTCATCATTTGTGCAACTTTGTCTATTGTCGGTGCCACGAGTAGTGCATGGTCCTTTGTCTCTTGTTAATGAGGGGTTATGGATAAGTTGTGGCGTTTTAGACGATTATCACGGTTATTAGACACGACAGTTTTCATAAAGAAAGGTATTTCTTGTATTGTTGAAACTGTGGTGAAGAGACGCATATTTATAATTCATAGTAGATCCTCAGCTATTGCTGAATTGTTATGTGAATTTAAGTTGTTTTGAACTAATATTGAAAAGTACCCCTATACTTCCGACCCAACTATTCCTCTTTCGTTTGACAGGCTCGGCAACGCGCAAGTGATACCCTCGGTGTTACAAGCGTCTATTATAGGCTACGGTAACCGCTTACAATCAGGTGGGACGTGTGCGTGTTTGCCACCTTAGAGGTATAAAAATAATGTAATGATATTAAAATACACAGTGTACTGTGTCTTATTGGTGACAATCAAACGTCTATCTTTCCAAATAGTATTGGGGAAATAAAAATAATAAAAAACTGTTAGGGGCATTTTTTTGTCATGTATAATAGTCCCATACTAAGCACAGCACATAGAACCCACAACCCCGTGATAAGCATTCCTGCACTCAAACCACTAGACCACAAACATAGTTAAAATACCCTTTGTATATTAGAATAATCTTAACCTAATTGGACTTTTATCACACAAATAAATTGGTACCTACTAATAATAATTTGTTTAATTAGAAATGTCTGACTAACTGGAATTGATAAGCTATCAGTTATTGGGAATGTCTGATAGGCGTTGAGCATGTAGTTACTAAGAACTTGATTGAAGCAATTTCTTATAGACAACCGTGGGATGGACAAGAGTCGTATAAGAAAACGGGTAAAGGTATTTTTATTTATTATTAATACGCACATTATTCCAAAATATAACTTTTTAGGAAAGAAAACCGACCATAAGCATTGTGTGTAAAAAAAATCGGTCGTATATCTGTTAATAACGGATCCACGCGGATGAAGTCACGGGGCATCCATTTATTGTATACCAAAACATTCTCCAGAATATAATAAATACTTTTCTGAAAACCGCATCAAAATCGGTTCAGACAAACGCGAGATAATCGCGAACAAACATACATGCATACATACAGGTAAAACTGAGAACCTCCTTTTTTGAAGTCGGTTAAATCAGTGGGGCGTGCCGTGGATTCGAACTTGAGACAGGTGAATCGGTTTTCGGATTGTAATAGAAAAACTTAGTCTACTTCCAAGCGCAAGCAACCTCAATTTTTAAGGGTATCTATACGTTATAAAAATATTATGTATACTTACTTTAGTCTTTATTATAAAATACTAGCTGCTCCTCGCGGTGTCACCAGCCTTTTTTCCTTCTTGCTCGGCTCCTGTTGGTCTTAGCGTGACCTATATAGCTACCTATATAGCCTATACCTTTCCTCGATAAATGGACTATCCAACAAAAAAAGAATGTTTCATTTCGAATCAGTAGTTCCTGAGATTAGCGCGTTCAATCAAACAAGCAAACTCTTCAGCATAACAATATTAGTATAGATATGTATAAAAAGTAATCCACTTTCATATCGTATCAATTTTAATACATTTATATTCAGGTGCATTCCACGATTGAACAATTGAGCTATTATTATCGGTATAACATAATAATAGTATTAATGAAATTACTCTATAAAACAGCACTTAGATAGAATTGGTTTAAATTTACAGTTTCAAGGCTATGTCTATGGATTTCATTATGTCGATACATTATACTGATAGTGAACTAGAGTGTATTGCACGTTATACAGGGTTACCCGACACACGACACGATTTGAAATTTATCAAAATGTTATAGTATTCTACTAGTCAAGCCCTTTCATTATGTGTATAAAACACTTAGTTGAGGGAGTTGTCAAAAAATATGTAATCCGCCATTTTGTGCGGGCGGCCATCTTGGACCGATTTTCATCATAAATAGCTAAGAACACTCCCGACTATTTCACGGGATTGTTCGGGAGCTACGAAGCATAGACACACACACAGATAGTCAGACAGACATGTCAAACTTATAACATCCCGTTGCGTCGGGTGTTAAAAACATTCATCACATTTTACTTTCACACAAAATTTAACATATTTATATTGTTCCCTCTAAATATTAACAACTCTGCGCGGTAGAAAAAGAAAGTAATGGGGTGGTATTAAGAGAACATAGCTCGTCCACTCCATTGTGATGGTGGCCACCGAGGTGATCTCAGGGTTACTCCATCGTTTAATCCTCGTAGACCGATCGTCTTTTGAATGTTTCCCCTAAACAAAAGGTCATCAACTCAAATAAGACAAGCAATAGACGCATTTTGATTAATATTGTCCGTTACAGCAATCAAACGAAACGAACATTTTGAACTGCATGCGCCCGCGTCTGTCCGTCATAAAATGACAGTGTAATAAGTTGCTCGATGCCAATTGGCTCCAATTCGCTCGCAAATTGAACGATAACCGATACTGTAGCAACAGTACCACTTAGTTGTAGTAGTTGTCAGAGCTAAGATAGGTACATTCTCAAGAGGTGCTCTAGAACCTAAATTGTTTATTTTCAGCTTTAGCATGATAATGCGGGGTGCAGGGTGCTCCCTACTCGGATTCCATACAGCCGACCTAAGTAAAAGTTTTCCTCTTAGGAAAACTGATCCGTCGCCACTGCTAAATCTCACATATGTTATAAAAAGTCCTAAAAATGTTATTTGTGTCCGTTAATTGTTTGTTTGTGAAGTTCCCCGTGGAAGCAAACCTTCAAAAGTCTGCCGGCCCGCTTTTTACCGCACTAAGACTCAAAAAAGACATCTTCAGCACAATATTGAGGGGCTCCGTGAACTAACGTACTCGTTCGGAACCCTTCTTGTGTCACGCCTATTAAGGCGTCGAGTCGTCCCAGGGAGGCCTTGCTCCTTAGTGCGAGAGTTGTCTTTCTTAAAAATCAAAGTCCTGGGCAAAATTATGCTTCTATCTATCCAACAGTTCATGCTGTGTGTTTATCAGCCAATTGGTGTCATATTGAGTACTAGTGATCCGCTCCGGCTTCTCACGTGCACCCGTGAGAAGCCGGAGTATATATTATACAAATTATTGAAAATAATATCTAAATTACAGTAAAAACCGTAACACAATCCATTGCGTGGTGTAGAAGAATTAAGCGGAGAAACATCGAGACAACGCGTTTAGTTACTTTGTTTTATACAATTTCGGGAAGTAGATGATAATGGATCAACGGAACCTGTGTCATACTTTCACAATTCTCATTTTAAACTTTAAATCTTATCATTGCAATGTAGCAATAGAATAGAATCTTCATACGCAAACGTCGGCTGCTTAGCACCCACGCGCCTATTAAATCACGCAAATTTTACGACTGCTTGTAAACTAGTTGTAGCAACCAAGCTTGACTGTGTTGCAAGAGGAACTCACAGATTAGATGTCCTACATACACAGGGTTGCCAGATGTTATTTTGACGTTTATACTAGTGATATTGATAATCGATTATCAACATTACTATCACAGCATTAAGATGACAGGAAGCAAAGGTAAATAAATCTTTAGCTTCATTTATTCATGATTATTGATTATTTGAGGGAGTTTGAGATAATTAAGATAATTTTACCTGTTTTTTTTTTTAATAGACAATCTACCTCAACTGTTATCATAGAATAAAGGTAGAAAAAGACTGATCCCACTTACGCAACGTAGGTATGCAATGCGTTATGATATCTGGACTCTTAAATTTGATAGGGCTCAGGGCCGGACCGTGAGTTTAGGGGGCCCTGGGCTAGTACTACTTAAGGGCCCCCCTTATTACTCAAAGTATAGAAAAAAGTGAGACAGTAAATTATTTGATTTATATTATAATATTATTATATTATGCCCCCTTGATTGCACGGGGCCCTGGGCTGAAGCCCAAAAAAACATGTGGTAGATCCGGCCCTGATAAGGCTGGACTATTTAAACGCATAAAAATAATATGCTCTTCAGTAATGAGTCTTCTGAATTCAGCAATAATCTACATAACTTTGTGAATATTTCCCGCGTTGACTTATGTTATAGATTTAGACTGTGGTCATATAGAACGGAATGCGTTTTGTGAATCACGCTGCGTAATAACATCACCTCAATATTTATATATTTCAGAGGGAATTGATTTTGCATTCTATGCGAGATTTTTATTGTAGTTCCACATTTTTAGATGGATATATGGATGAAAGAAAGAAAGAAAGAAAAATATTTATTGACACAGTCTTGGACAATGCACACAGTAATATTAAAAACATGATGGAAGTACATATAGAATAAGAAAAAAAAATGTGTCCCACGACTGCGTCAAATAGGCTCCAGTTCAGCTAAATGCCAGACCGCTGGTGAGCTGCCTGGCGCTGGTTTTCAACTGGACCTTTACAATGGTGGATGATGGATAGATCCTTTGTGTACTGCTATACTATTTGACTGCACGTTTGGCGTGTGGTTATCACGTCGCCACTACCGTTGCGTGGGTTCGATTCCCAGCCGGTACAAATCTTTGTATGATCCACAGATATTTGTTTCGAGTCCGGTTGGACAGACGCCAGCAGGTCAAGCTATCCAAAACTGTCAATTTTCCGAATTGAATATGAACCTTATCATTTTGTATTAAAGTTGAAAATCTATCAAAGAAATTTGACAGATTGTGGTAGCTTGATGTGCTGGAATCTGTACTTTGTTTCTGTTAATTATATGTTTGTAGTCCCCTGCGACACAAGGCTTGTACCCTAGTGCGGGAGTTGTGTTTTTAAATAAAAATATAATTAAAGACTGTCATGTGATTTCTGGCAATACCTATAATATTATAGGAAACTGATTAAACTTGACTCCATACGTGTCTAACGTGGCATATGAATATGATATATGCCACGTTAGACCCGTTAAAAATGATCCCTTCCAAAGGTAAAGAGCTCCGTTGCACATTTATCGATTCACCCCTTCATTCTTATTCACAACGTTTGACTGTACTTAGGCAGCCCTATTTATAAGAGTACTAAACAGTGCATAGGTGTTTATCAAAGACGTGCAAAATTAGCCACAGTGCCTCTGTTTTTTATGCAAGCTTTTTAAATGAGGTTATTTATTCCACCGATATTTATATAAGCATTGGTTTTAGCCTTGTGGTGTAAGTAACATATTAAATACAGAGCACCGCTGTAAATTTACGAACTGCTTATTACTGAAAACTACTTACTATCTTCTAATATTTAAAAATCTCGTGTCAAAGTGTTATTGAACTCATCCGAAACGGCTTGACCGATTTTTATATATTTTTTTCTATGAGGCTATTAACAATAATAGCGATGTTTCAATGTCTATATCATATACATTGAAATACATCCCCCAAATACAGTTGAAAGGAAGTCTGCCTCCATTTCCGCTTCGGGGTTAAGTAATATTTCCTTTTTTTGGTACATTCACCTGATGGGACAGTATTGAATTTTTGTTTACGTGTATATATCTGGTTACGGGATTTTATGTGCTAGTGTGGTAAAGAGGACGCATGTCTTGTACGATGTCACAACTTCGCAAGTCTGGAGCGAAAGTCGTAATCGACGAGATTTCGACACGCCACGCTTCAGCCGGCCCAATTTAGACGCATCAGATAACCGATGGATTAACCGCCACTGTATCTATCCGCCTTCGCGTGTAAACATTGTGAAACGCAACGTCCAAATGTTGTGTGGAAAATAGCTTTGATTTGTTTTTAGGTCGTGTGGTTGGTCTTTTCAGGCCTCTGTTATTTTGCGTATGTTGGAACAGTATTGGCAACTGGGCCCATGTTTTTTATTATTTCAATAGTGTCAAAATAAATCTAATCTATAATAATCTAATAATAATCTTTATTGACACATTTACATTAAATACATGTATAGAATTCCCTGACTCCTGTGCTAGTGTAAACTGTATTACAAGAGCCAGTTTGTTCCCCTTATAATTATGTCAGATTTCAAATGCCAATGACAGCTTTAGAAAAGTAAAAATTAAAAATTAAATAAATCATCATCAACCCATATACTGTCCTACTGCTGGGCACGGGTCTCCTCTCATATTGAGAGGGATTAGGCTATAGTCCACCACGCTGGCCTAGTGCGGGTTGGCAGACTTCATGTATGCAGGTTTCCTCACGATGTTTTCCTTCACCGTTTAAGCGAGTGAAAATTTAAGAATTCGAAAAGTCAGAGGTGCATGCCTTGGGTTCGAACTCGAGACCTTCGACTTGGCAGTCCAATGGTCATACCACTAGGCTATAATAAATAAATATTTATACAAATTTACACAGCACCATCTAGTCTCAAACTAAGCAGAGCTTGTACTGTATGTACAAGGACCATGGATATATATATACTTTTTTTTTTAAATAAGAATTTGCCCCACTCTAGGATTTTCTCCTGTATCGTGGGTGCGTTCACAAACACAAACTTTCACATGCACAAACACCCAGACCCGGAACAACTACATGTAGGTCATATACATAGTTGTTACGTGTGGGGATCGAACCCACAACCCGTGGCGCAGAAGCCGATCGCTCAGCCGATACGCCAAACGTGTCGTAAATACTTATAATATATGTTTATAACAAAATCAACACATCACTGTCAATATTACTCACTAAGTAAAGCATTATGCAAAGTTGCTGTATGTAAATGGCTCAAAACTCTGGATTATCACGCTACTGAAAATATTTTAACTCCAATTCACTAAAATAAATTACGATTATATAATAGATAAATAAATAAATATAATAAATATTTTTGGGACATTTTACACAACACTATCTAGTCCCAAACTAAGCAGAGCTTGTACTATGGGTACTAGACAATGGATATAATACTTATATACTTTTTTTTTTGTAAATACATACTTATAATACATAAGAAACACCCAGACAAACACAAATACTCATGTTTTACCCACACAAATATTTGTGTCTTGTGGGATAATAGATAACACACACACACACAAACATACACACACAAACACACACACACACATACACACAGAATGTATATCCAATAATATTTAAATATTTTTTTGTATTTCATCACACCAAATTAGTCTGAACATGATCTAAGAAATAATATAAGTCTTCGGGGGCCTGGTGACCCGTAACACAGGTATTGCAATACCTATCTCGGGCACCAGTCTCTCACAAATGTTTGTTTAAATACTTGATATGCCTCTATCTGTATACCACCAACACCATTTGTGATGAGAAAATAAATGCATTTTTAATTTTTAATTTAATTTAATACATAAAAAACACCCAGACAAACACTTATGTACATCACATGAATATTTGTATTATGTGGATATCAAACGTGTCTCTGGCCTGGACCACAGATGTCGTCAAATCTTCAATACTCTATGACTTTGTTTTATTTTTATTCAGTTAAGGCGATTATGATAAACAACCATTAATTTTGCCCTTCAAATCGGAACACAATAATGTTAGTAGTTTAGCACATCATTGCTTAGCAGTAGAACTTTGACAATACGGTGGTCCCACCCCGGACGAGCTCTACAGCATAACAGAGGATCCACTTTAAAAAAGTTTTCGAATCTGTTGATTTTTGACAGTTTTTTTACCAATTCTGACAATCCATTTGTGATTTAGTAGAATGATAGATATACTTACGACCATGCTGATACTCTTAGCAATAACATCAAATTGTAATCATCTCGTCTAACTCGTTTTGTATGCAATACAGTGTTTTGCGTTTCTTACTTACAATATTATTATTTTATTTTTTTGTTTTTATTTCAGGGTTCTAATCCTCTCAACAATTCCTTAATATAAATTACGTCCTTTCCATTTCTCTTTTTTTTCCTTTCCCATACACACGTTTTTCCTAACCACTTTGAAATTGGCAGAATTGTCGACATCGGCATCAAATGACATAGAGAAATAAAGAAGACCATTCTGATACAATTAAAATAAATACATTCTTTTAACTTCTTTGAAATTGGATTTTATAATATTCTGTGTACGGCTTCATAGTTTAGCATTCGTCTGGTGTCCGTTCCAAGACCTGATTTACGAAGTATTATAACAAAAGTTACAGACTTCAGATTACATTTAGGTATCTCAACTTTAACAGATCTGAAAATAACGTCATTATTTTTCAGATAGTTTACTGCTCAACTTATAATAAATGACGAAATTTATTATATTTCTTGTTTTTGGAAGGCAATAAATTGTAAAACTTTGAATGTTATTAGGATTTATTGTTTGAGGCCTTTCCTATAAAGGCGAAAATTTTCAAGATCTTCAACTATTTTTCTGCACGAAATTATTCAGTTTAAAATTATCCATGCCTATGTCAGCATGACATATTTAATGGATTATTTTGATATAATAATATCAGTATGACATCATTTAAATTATTTTAATAGTTATTTTCTATTTTAGGGTCGGCTTCCAGTCTACCGAATGCGGTTGAATATCAGTATTCTGGGCAATACGATATCCAGAGGATAGACTGGCTGTCAGGCTTTTTGTTAAAGTATAAATATGTATTTGGGACAGTTTATACAGCACCATCTAATCATAAACTAAGCAGAACTTGTATCTAATGTATGTTATTGCTTATGTCTTTTATGAATGTATTTACAAAAAAAAAATTTAGGTTCCCTTGTCTAGTAATATGGTTACTAGATAAAATGTTGTTGTCTAGATAAATTGATTGTTTTATACGACATAGGTACATTTCTGGTCTTAAAATAATTTATTTACAAAAAAAAGTTTATAAGTATTATTATATCCTTGTCTAGTTCTAGTTCAATTTATCTAGAGTTAACAATAGAATAAATAGACAAAAGTTGATAAACATATTTAAGCGATTCTAAGAGACTGCTTCGGTTTCTTTTTAAGATGAATCAGTGATTGCAATCAGGCTCTTTTTTCATTGGCCACTATGGGCAAGTGCAATCCATTAACCCGCCTGGTTCCTACCCCTTTTGCTTGTTGTTAATAAAATAATCCTCTGTCATATCATAGTCCCAGGGCACCTCTTATATGGTCAGGTGGGACTAGTCTACTCAATGCCGTTGTGTTTTTTTTCATCAAAAGGCCATTTCAGGCTTTACCCTGCATTGTGATACTTATATATTTGATACTATTATGCCAGACATAAGACTTTAAAAGAGACCATGATTATCTGAAACGTCTACCTTCATCTAGCGTTATATTTTTAAATCATTGAATTGTAAGTGTCTTAAAAGATCTATGTACAGAAAAGTAAATATCATATCACCAATATCCTTAAGTGCCCAGGGCCTCCAATAGGTTAAAGACGGCCCTCCCTGCTCACAATTCTCCCTTGCACCTAAATCCGTCGTAAAATGAACCAACAATATACTTGTTTATTTCTGTATATTTGCCAAAACACCATGTATAATTCACCATGGGATAGGAAGTAGGCCGCGAAACTGACGAAGGTTCGTTCCTTTTTCCGACATGTTTCAAAAATACGGCGACTGCCATTTTGGACATTTTGCATATGAATATGTAAACTCGTGCATGTTGGTTGAACGGACCGATATTGAAATCTGGGCTTGGGTTCGCTACTGATATTTTTGATTTCATATTACATAATAACGTCCATCCACGTATAGGAATAGAACGCAACTGACGAGACTGAAATAAATAAAAAACAGCATGCATGCATTTTTTTCTATTTATTTTATCTTTTCGAGTAAATATACTTACCACAATAACTATTCAAGCAGAACTGTGGTATGTACCAGACATGATATGTTTAGAATTTATTGACGTTGAATTAATTGCAACCATATTTCGGAGGGTCACAGCGTTGAAAGTTATAATATTACCATAGAAAGACAATATGTTACACATCGTATCGTATTACATTTAAAGTACTTGTAACGATGTACAAAATTGTCTGTTTTATATAGAATATAATTTATAACCATTTGGGATGCGGAGGTCTGATGGCGTAGCAGTCACTTTGTGTAAAATATTGATATTCAGCTGCATCTGGTTAGACTGAAAGTCAATCTCAACATAGTCATCATCATCATCATCATCATCATCATCATCATCAACCCATGTAGGTGTCACCTCTCAGATTGAGAATTAGGCTGCTTCATAGAGGATGATACTACACACACTGTTGCATAAACAAGCACATCTTCAACCTAAGGCTGAGCGACACATATTATTGTTATTTCATATATCTTATTAACTAATGGCCATTGGCCTAAGCGTTTAGAGAGCCCGACCTTTATTCGCGTGTCAAAACCGGCCACTGTGTAAACCGAACGTTGGTCCTAACCGGAATACCGTTTCACTGCATTCTACATGCGTTTTTAATGTGGAAGTCGTGTATGTGCGGTTATTTTTACAATTCTATTTTTTCCTTTACGTTTCACTGGGTTTGTGTGTGTGAGGTTCCGCTTGTCGATCGCATTATGGTGGCGAATGCTTCCGACTTCTTATGATCAGCGGTCCTACGCCACCATACATTGTATATGTACCGGTATGTTTAGGTCCCATGTCATAGGGGACTGTATAGGGGATGGAACTGTCGGTGCACGTTATGTGGGTATTGCTATATACATAGGTACTATCATGCTTATATTCCTTGAAGGGTTAGGCAGCGGTATACTAATGTGCACCCATGACCATTTTTGGACATTTTTACACAGCACTATCTAGTCCTAAACTAAGCGGAGCTTGTACTATGGGTACTAGACATTGGGTATAATACTTATATAATTTTTTTGTTATAAATACATATTTATAATACATAATAAATCAGACAAACGCAAACACTAATGTTTTAACCACACAAATATTTGTGTCCTGTGAGAATCGAACCTACGACCCCATTATCAGCAGTCCGACAATCGAACCACTAGGCGATTTCGGGCCACTATTACGTATTCTAAACATGCTTCGGTCCCATGTAATGTTATAGGGGGCAAGCCAGGTCCAGGCCCCAGGCCTGTCCCCAGAATGGGAACACTGGTGCGAACACTTTATTCGACCTGGAAAACGAACCCAGGATATTGTAGCAGTCGCGTTTAAAAATGTAAATGGTCTCTAATTTCAAAGAATAATCTCATTCACATTTACCATCCATTTCGTGTCCATTTGACTAAATTTCTAGTCAATAATATATCTATTCAAACCTGTAGACTATCAGCTGCCCTTCCAAGTTCCACGCAACCTGATACAATCAATTAACTAAAAGGACATAACTAACTTGATATTTAAGTAACATGCGACCTTTGGCTAGATAACGCACGGCTGCCTTTATATCCAATCCAGCTGGTGCGCCGAACTGTTTAGCCAATTAGACGGCCGCAGGCGGGCAGCGCTGGCCAATCAAGTTACGGTATGACAGGTTTCCGTATCTGTTATTCTGCTTAAAATGTATTTTGTTGGCAGCTTGTTACCAGGAAGAGTTTTAGAATGAATGTCAGATGGATATTAACGGCTTTTCCCTTATATCCATCCACATTCATGCTAGAATAAAGAAAACACGTTTTTTTTTAAACCATTAAGATGGCAAACATGCATACGACCCACCTGATGGTAAGCGGTTACCGTAGCTATAGACGCCTGCAACAGGGGATCGCGTTGCCGATCCTGTAAAACGAAAGAGGAATAGCTGGGTTGGCAGTATAAGAGTCAGAATCTGCTACCAACACAACTTCCAAGCGGAACGCTAGCACTAGATATCGGTATAGCATAGTGTCCAGTGTGCTTGCAAACAAATTCTAAAAGCAAACATGTATTTGCTAAATGCTATGCTGTTCCAGTAGATAGAATGTCTACACTATTTAGTCTAGTCAGTAGTTAGCTCTCCAGCGCTGTTTGCACTACGATTAGTGTAAGTGATAAGCAGTTAAAATTAGAAGCTTGTACAATGACTGCAAGTGCTTTGTAAACACACTTGATTCATTACACGTTGAAGGTAAACACTACGACTGTTAATGCTACGTGGTACTTACACCTTTTATTCCAAATGCTTCATATCTTTTTTTTTTAAAGTAGCGGAAAATTCTCATGGATCCTCGGCCACCCGGATAGGTGGCAGGGTTGATGTCGGACTCTGCTCAAAACAGCACTTGGCTTCACCTGCCCTATTGTCATGGCCATGGGATCCGCGAAATTCGCCTCGACCTTGACAGGAAATGCTTTATTATCTAGACATGTTTAAAGTATTACCTATACAATGAATAAAAAGTTAGTTAGTCTATTGGTCCTTAGCGCGACTGCTCAGCTAGAGGGTTCGATTTCCAAGTCGAACTAAGTGTTATTGCGTTTTTCTATGAAATTCTTAGTAGCAGCTCGGAGTTTAGATTTGTACCCGTTTTATGGCAATAGGCTCGCCCCCTATTGTATGGGACGTAATGTATATATAATTTCGTCGGAATTGGGTATATATGGGAAGGAAAATGGGAAAAGTTTCCCGGAAAAATATAAAATTCTGGAATGAGTGCTTTTTTTAATTCCACAGCATCATCTAGTCCCACACTAAGCAGACCTTGTACTATGTGTACTAGACAAAGGATATAATACGTAAATACAAATTTTCTGTAAATACATATTTGACTAAACTTGCTTTTGCCTGCGACTTTGTCCGCTTGGAAAAGTTACTTTTAATTATCGTTGTAATTTGGCTAATTAACTTAGAATCGTTATAAATTATAGCCTATATGTTATTTTGATGTATAAATAATAATACTGTAAAGTTTCATCAAAATCCGTTCAGTAGCCTTAGCGTGAAAGAGTAGGTAACAAACATCCACCCATCCTCACAAACTTTCACAATTATATTATTAGTAGGATAGGATAGCAAACACCCAGACTAACACAAACACTTATGTTTATAAATATTTATGGCATGTTAGAATCGAACCCATGACCTCGTGATCAGCAGTCCGGCACTCGAACCACTAGACAACATAGGTCGTCGTCGTTAGGACAGGAAAAGACAACATCTGTTTAGTCAAGCTAGTAAAATTAAACTACTTTTTGCGGATTTTATCACGGTTGTTATTTTATTCCCGACGTTTTGGTTCCTTTAAAACATCCATCAATGTCCATAGTGAAGGGTAGACTGATAGACGAGTAAATATTTTAATATGTAAAGCCCACTGAAGACCGCGGGCGGTAGGAGTATAATGCCACATTTGATCCAGGACTTTGTTTAAAGAATGGTTAGGTACAGTCAGCAACGAAAATCACTGATCAAGTTGCAATCTTCAATATGATTTTTAATAAGTATGAAGTTACTAACCTGTGAAGGTTATGCGAAATAATTGCATAGATGACCATTAAATATTTAGTGAGGTGTGAGGTAAGATGAGTGAGGAGTGAAGTGGCTGAGAGAGTGAAACGCCACTTCACCTCCTGGAGAAATGCGATTCGCTAATACACAAGCGCAGTACTCATCTAGGCAAACACATTTTAAACCCGCATGTAATAGGTCAGATCTGAAACTGAACTGAACAGGCAGTGACCACGGCACTTTAGTTGGTAAGCCGACTGGTGTACATGGTACTGGTACTACGGTAGGCACGGGTTCAAGACGTGTGTTGTTGAATTTATAATTCCACAGTGAAAATATACCTCTAAGCCAATCCTGCAGTTTATAGTAACCGCAGGGTTTAGCGGTGAACTCTAACTCAACGAGTGGCGATCACAATAGACCGGCTACGGTCGCAGTGCGCAGTGATACTATAACCGCAAATCAATAATAAAATAGAAAAAAAAATTGGTTACCTTATGATAAATGATATTTATTTCTGTAAATAGATCTTTTAAAGACACTTTTACAAGTCAATAATAAACATTTTTGTTTTTAATCTATTTGGCTCCGGCATTTCCTAGCTGACGACCTCTGAGAAGAAACGCCGAAACAAACTCGGATAATCATAGTCTCTTTTAAAGTCCAGACATGGAGTAGTGGTAACAAATATGTGTCTTACAATGTAGGGCAACGTCTGATATAGTTTTAATAGAAAAACCTCTTGACAAATTTTGGAGCTGTGATGTTTTCCAAATTGGGCTGTGTTCAGTGATTTTCGTTGCTGACCTTACCCATCCCCGAGTCTATATTATGTTTATTTTTAACATAACATACCGTCATGCTTGTATTGATTGAGCCTATTGCCACTAACCGGGCATAAATTCAAGCTCCGAGCTGCTACTGAGAATTTTATAGAAAAACTCAATAACACTTTGCATGACCTAGGAATCAAACCCAGGACATCTAACGTAGCAATCGAGCTTAGGACCGCTAGACCCTAATAGACGAATGGTTGGGTTGTCAGTATAAGGGTCAAAGTTCCCCCACTGCCAACACAACGTTTTCTCGAGGAACACTCGCAAACTTGCTCACCGTTAGGAACACAACACAGCTCAAATCAGTGTCATTCATCCAACTGTTCCTCTTTCGTTTTACAGGCACGTGATACGCAAGTGATACCCCTGGTGTTACAAGCATCTATAGGCTACAGTAACCGCTTACCATCAGGTGGGCCGTATGTTTGTTTGCCACCTTAATAGTACAAAAACTTGAGAGGTGTCAAGGGACACCCGGATGGAACGAAGTTCCTTTCATTAAAATTTAATAATTAAAAATAAAAAAACCTGTATACACTCAACAATTCACAACGCGCGAAATTCAAATATTGTCATTTGTTATTTTCGAAAAAAGTGTCGTGACAACTTTTCGTAAGAATTTTTTCCGTCTAGCCCCCTTTCACAACGCGCGATAAGGAACTTCGTTCCAAAAAAACTATATACCTATTCCATTGTCTAGTAACCATAGTACAAGCTGTGTAAATTATTGTTATTGGTTCTTGGGATTGGCTTCTCCAGAGAGACTTCTGAAGAATATCAGAGGGGTATCTTATCGAATCTTAGAAGTCTTTGATCTTTTATATTATAAAACCTCACCACAAAAAGCAGTTCTTTTTGTTAATGTTAAAAGCTTTTAAATCTGCCTGGCATAGAATTTAAACTTTTAACTTTTGTTTTTTAAAAGTTCTGAAAGCCTTTTGATGTACCCGTGTATATTGTGTTACCGATGTACTTCTAGTTATTGTTCAAAAACGAAATCACATTCGAATTTGGAAAGAAAGGTACACAACTTAAACGGTGAAGGAAAACATCTAGAGGAAACCTGCAATTACCAAAAATGTAATTATATCATCAAGACGCCCACCACCTCAGTCTACCCGTGACCATGGACGCTGTAAAGGGTCCGAAACGTCGGGATTAATAATATCAATATAACGCGATAAAATCCGTAAAGTTTTATTTCAATGTATATGTAATATTCACATAAGTGTCAGAAAGCAATATTCACTTTTTTCTTCTTTTTTTTCTGTGTATATTTTCACACTAATTGGGTATCCAACTCGCTCTGGGCGGGAGCTGTGTGGTCGTACATAAGCTTCTAATCGGCTCGACTTCCATTCCTCGTGTAAACTGCTTCGTAAGCGTTCTTTACCTACTCGAGTTTCTTAGTTAGCTTTATCGACTTTTTAAAGCAGTGAGTGGACAAATATACACGCTGCATTTACGCTGTTTTGAACGTTTCCTGAGAACGAATTTTGTTATATTTTTTTTAATAGTTCACATTACGGCTCCCAATTCTTCTACAGTTGTTTTTAAAATCAAGGTTAGGCACGACGAATGGGAATAGGTATAACTTAATAATATAGTAATCATCGTCGGTACAAAAACAAAATTGCGGTTTGCAGTGCGATGAAAATTCAATTTTATTGTCATAATATTAAGTTATATTCTTATTCATCGCATAAAAACTTGCCATGAAAAACCGCCAGTGTACGCAGGCCCTAACAAACTTAACCTACTGCAAGTACTTAAGTTAAGGGCAAGATATTCTCCTTTGATCATGTGCAATTCAGGCATCGTACAGAATGTTAACGGGTTTGTTCTTTAGTTACGGATTTTTCTTCAGATTATACATACAATTTACTATGTACAGACGCCAGCACATCAAGCTACCACAATCTGTCAAATTTCTTTGATTGATTTTCAACTTTAGTGTAAAGTAATAAGGTTCATATTCAATTGGGAAAATTTGACAGTTTTGGATAGGTTAATCTGCTGGCGACTGTACATATTTATAGTCTGAATTGTGCTAAATAAATGATTTTTCTATCTTCTTTTTTTCATCAGATTTTTCATCATTGTCTAACAACTTAAAAATTATCGCTTTATCGGCTTCAGCTTAGAATTCGGCCAAAACACTTCACTGAATATCGAACTTTGAAATGTTAGTAAATTATTCACATTGTAAAATTGTGAAAGTAAATACGTACATCACACTGAATGTTTACAAACACAGGTTTACAAAGCGATAAACACTAAAGCAACGTAAAATGATAAATGAAACACGTGTACATATGTACCTAGCGTGTTATGGTCGGCGGTAATTTATGTAACTAAATTTAAATGAACTGAATTTCACATTGTTGGCGTATGCCGTTGTTAGCAGCGACACTGTGGAGTGTCAAGTTATGCTGGGTAGTGCACACAGGATGCCTTGATATAATGAAAGTTAAATAAACTACATAATTGAGCAGGACATAAAACATAAGCGGCGCAATTACTTAGGGTCTGCACGATACTTTTGAATGTATGTACTTCTTAGGTGTAGTATAGTTTTAGTAGTAGTAGGTATATTGAATTCAAATAAATGTTAGTTGGTAACTGCATCACTTGAGAACGGATGGATGTTCGTACCTAATAGTCCGAAATTAGGAAAACAAAAATTGAAGTTAACCAAACGCTTTTTTCTATAAGGTTTTTGTATCATCATCATACAAAAGCCACAAGAGGTCCACTATTGAACAAAGACCTCCCCCATAGACTAGACAAGGACAGGTTATAAGCCGTTATGGATTTTTCTATCATACAAAATTATTAAATATACGAGTAGTAAAATTGTATTAGAAGGGTTATAGAGAAACATTTGCATACAAAAACTTTGATCCAGTTTTGATTTTGATTTCTCTCTGTCAGACTATTCATACAACGTCTATAAAGATTTGTTTCCAATTGGACATAACTTAACTGAGTTTGTATTTCCTGACGTGTACAATTTGGGGATCTTCAAGTCACGAGTGAATAGGTACCTTCTAGGTAAGCGGGCTACATCTTAGACCGCATCGTCACTTGCCATGAGGTGAGATTGTGGTCAAACGCTAACCTATCTCTTATAAAAAGAACTAGCAGTTTATGATTTTGTTCGTGATGTACCGTCTATCGTTCATAACATTAAAATGTCAAATCTAGGAAATAAGCACATGATTAAGAAAGGTACAATAATTCAAAAAGGAACTTAACAATATGTAAAAAAACGAACTTACAATATTTAAAAAAGGAACTTACAATATTTAAAAAAGGAATTTACAATATTTAAAAAAGCAACTTACATTATTTAAAAAAGGAACTTACAGTAATTCAAAGAGGTCAATATCCATTGTAGAATTCTTTGTCATCATCATCTCTAACAAATTAATATTAATTTACTTTAATGACTGTGATAACCATCTAAGCGCAAATCGATTATTATGATTACATTGTTAAAAGTTTTTTGTTTAAGTTGAATGTACCAAGTTCTATTGTTTCTTTGTTCTTTAGGAGAATAGATTAATTTGGCGATATGGTAATAGGGATAGAAAAACGCTACATTTTTTATTGGTAATTAAGTATCCACAATTACTTATATTAAAAACTGGAGCAATTAAAAAAATTACCACTGAATTTGAAGTTTATAGAAAAAGGACACCTACTTATTTTAAAATCGTTTAAAACCACAATTAATTTATTATGGTTTGTAATGATCTATCCCACCAGAGTATCCTCAGGATATCGGTATTACCATATTGGGTTACGGATGTCTGATGGCAGTCACTTCGTGTAAAATACTGATATTCAGCCGCATCTGGTTAAACTGGAAGCCGACCCCAACATAGTTGACAAAAAGCTCGGAGGATGCAGTATGTTTTGCTGTACAATTTTCCTATAGTTAACTCGGACTGCGAATAATTAAGTCCAGTCTCAATCATTTAATTGTCCAACGTCCACGATACCAATTAGTTGATTGATAGTGCTACTACAGGTGGGTGTGAAAACAATGAACTGGGGCAATCGTGATCGACCTGATTAATCATCTAATGGTAAGCGGTTACCGTAGCCTATGAGATTGACGCTTGCAACACCAGGGGTATCACTTGCGCGTAGCCGAGCCTGTCAAACGAAAGAGGAGTTGGTAGTAGTTGGGTTGGTGGTATAAGGGTTAAAGTTCCCCCACTGTCGACACGTTTCACGCTCACCGTAAGGAACATAACACAGCTCAAAGCAGTGTTATTTCACTTAGATTTTCTGTAAGGCGGAGGTACTTACTTCCCCAGTCGGGCAACTCCAATTTGTGTGGAATTACACCCACTATGCCCCTCTTAAAATTTCATGGAAAACTGCAAGTTTTAGTCAAGAAATGTGAGATTTTAGTCACTGAAATTGTCCAGCCAGATATCAGTGTAAAGAAACATTACATAGTAGATTCACAACGTCTGTAAACAAGTCGTGTTTCATATTGCGACACAGCAAATAACGAGGTAATGTCCACTGGATAATGAACGTTGCAGGATATTATGGCCGCCATTACCGTGCACGCACCCACTTTGTGACCATGTGTGCCTCGTCAATCAATTATGAGTGGTGTCCTTTGTACTGTTCTGGT
Source organism: Acronicta alni (assembly GCA_964056405.1). NCBI lineage: Eukaryota > Metazoa > Arthropoda > Insecta > Lepidoptera > Noctuidae > Acronicta > Acronicta alni. Next base: position 3,256,377 of record OZ043927.1, on the reverse strand, counting down.
AATGTAACTGTGAGTGAAATTAACTCCTCTGAAGTGAACGAAGATATATAATAGAATAGAATATTCTCATTAAACTCCTCACAAAAACGTTTTCATGTTAAATGTTGCCAAGATGAAACCATGGCTTGCACTGTCAAAAAATTATCAGATGTCATGTAGAGTCAAGGTTCTAACAGTTCTAACTCTACAAGCTCTAACTCTACAAGCTCTAACTCTACAAGCTCTAACTCTACAAGCTCTAACTCTGCAAGCTCTAACTCTACAAGCTCTAACTCTACAAGCTCTAACTCTACAAGCCCTAACTTCACAAACTCTATTCCTTAGTCATAATATCTACATAGCCGTATGAGGGTTCAAAATAACGATGAAGCTCTTCCAGAAAAAGCAGGTAGTGCCTTTGCGCTTCGCTTGGCTCATCTTGACGAGCTAGTTTATTGTTTTCCGTATTACAGCAAGAAGTGGGGTATATACGCGCTGGTTTTCTGACCTCACCCTTGACTACCGTTTACAGAGGAGGATAAGATTTAAAATACGATTTATAATAAAAAAAAAAACTTGAGGGGTGTCAAGGGACACCCGGATGGAACGAAGTTCCTTTCATTAAAATTAATAATTAAAAATAAAAAAACCTGTATACACTCAACAATTCACAACGCGCGAAATTCAAATATTGTCATTCACTCAATAATATTTGAATGCTTGTCAACAATATTTGAATTTCGAAAAAAGTGTCGTGACAACTTTTCGTAAGAATTTTTTCCGTCTAGCCCCCTTTCATAACGCGCGATAAGGAACTTCGTTCCAATAAATATATATTTTGTTCAATTTAATAGGATTTCATTATATAATACATGTGGAATCCTAGGTTCGGGTCGTGCAAATTATTGGCGTGTTTAAGATTTGTCCCAAGTTTACCTACTGGCAATAGTCGCCCCCTATTACATGGGACCTAAAAAATAAACATCGATGCCGTCCCCAAGTGATGATCTTTCATATGCGGCAATTGATTCTTATCCTACATAGATAAGAGTGACGTGAGAACTGTGGAGAAGGCGAGGTGTATTGCCCCTCCAACGAAAAGGGAGGATCCTCCAACCAGGCGGGTGTTGTGCCTGGCGGGCCACGGCCCAACGGTTGATGTCGGGCGGTTGTATATATGCAACTTTTCGTTGCGAATGTTGCTTGCGCGATTCAGGCCTTCGTAGTTCTATGTAGCGCGGTAGATGTCGCTACAGAACCATAATATACGTAGAAGGTTTTATGCAAAAGATATGAAGCCAGTAATGATTCTTTCTGAACGGATATTATGCGCTGAATGCAGCTATCATAATGCAGGGCCGCATTGTAACAACCACATACATGGAATATTCATCGCATATTTTTATTTCGTCTATTTTAATTTTGAAGAACGGTTGCGAAGTAAGGTAGTATCCAAATCTGAAGGCTTTGTTAAGTCTACTCCCCTTTACTGTAATTTATAATCTATGGCCGGTTTCTCCATTAGTGTCTCGTCTTCATATAAAATATTGATCGGACGAAAACAAGGTCGGTTTTAAAAATTGTTAGTTTACATATTTGACGACCTCTGAGGTCTAGTGGTTCTATAGCTGATCAGGTGGTTTGGATTCCCACATTGTATAAATATTTAGGTGATGAACATAAAGTGTTTGTGTTTGTCTGGGCGTTTCTTATGTATTAATGTAATAAGTATATAATAATAAAGTATATAATAATATCCATTGTCTACTAGGTACATTATACCCATAGTAAAAGTTCTGCTTAGTTTGAGAGTAGCTGGTGTTGTGTAAAATATCCTAAGTTATATATTTATTATTTATTTATTTATAAACCAACCTACATACTTACTGATTCGTCCTAACAGCTTATCGCAGTCCACTGCTGGACATTGGGATCTCCCAAATCGCGCCAAAACACCCGGTTCTCCGCCTTCCGCATCCAGTCTGACCCGGCCAACCTTTTGAATCGTCAGTCTTTCTGGCAGGAGGGCGTCCCACTGTTCGTTTTCCGATTTGCGGTCTCCACTCAAGGACTCGTTAGCTCCAATAGCCATCGGTCCGTCGACAGACATAGCCACCAAACTGCAACTTACTGATTATATGGGTTCAAATTGTTCAAATGTCTTGGCCAAAGATTTGATCAAATTTCATTATCAGTTATTAATATTCAGCTATCAAAATCTTTTTTTTAAATGATAGAATGTTCCCCGTAGATTTGACAAAGTCATCACCCTTGCACACATTACGGCTGTAGGTACTACTGTAAGTGCTTTTAGCATTGTGACAATATATCATTTACTAAAACTAACCTTTCATTACAGTCTGTGATGTTCTATAATCTATATAACGATTGATTATACCCGAAATAGAAATCTATCAGTACCCAATGAAAGCGAAGTAATTGTATGACGCACGGACGGACGTTCGACGCCTGTCATTGTAACATTATATCCTTTAATACACCCTCATTTGTGACCTGACATTAGAACAGTGAATTTAGTGATATTGCTACTTGATATAAAGTATTGTCTATTAATCTATGTTTGACAACTGAGTGGCATAAAATATATAACTACATACATACACTCATGCATTTTTCCCATGCTGGTAGGCAGAATTAAAGAACTCCTCTTTGCAATTCTTGCATACTTCTTTCGCTTCGTCCACATTCATACATCTTGTCACACACTTTATAGCACATATATAAATATCGCCAGACTTTCAAACAGACACAGTACTACAACAGCAAGCCATTTAGAATACCTTTTACTTAAAGTAATGCTTTTCTAAAGCGACAATACCATCATAGTACGGGGGAAACACCAACCAGGTCCCCCAACTGGCTTCCTGAGTATACACGGACATATTACTATTCCATTAAAAATTCCATTTTGTATTTCTACTGTAAGTCAAATGCTGTTCTAATTACGCCCCTGCTACGTTATAGTGGAATGTGTATCATTGTTTCTTGTTGATATTCACTTGTGCTGTATGGGATTATTTATAGAATGCATGACGTCAATCTGAGGAAGATGCACATAGATGTGCAGGTGTTCTGATAATTGTTTTGTCCAAGTGAAATGAAACACTTCACGATAATTTTATCACTCTGTTTCTTATCTTTACGAAGGACCATGTGGCTTAATTATAATAACGCTGATCAACCAATTTGCAAGGTTAAGCTATCCTGGTTGCGGTCAATCTGAACATTCTTAAAACATCGAGACCCTTCCGTGCCTCGGTGAGCACGAAAATCTATCGGTGCCGGTGGTCATGCGAATACCTATGACAATCGTTAGTAGTAGTCATACGCCGAAATAGCCTGACAACCAGTCTATTCTCAGCACATTGGTATAGTCCAGAAGTTTGATTGCGGAAGTCTGATGGCAGTTGTTTCATGTAAAATATTGTATACAGCCCCATCTGAGACTGGAAGCCGACCCCAATATAGTTGGAATAAGGCTCCAAGGAGACATCACTCTCATTTCAACGATTGGTCTAATATACAACTCTTACTCATTCCTTCAACTATCTTGGACTTCTGTCTTTTGATCTGTTACGGAGGTTGTCGTTTTCGATAATTGTTTTTATGATGTGCAGCTTGTAGTAAGTCACCTCTCGCATTTCGGGTTCCATAAACAGGTCAGTGACTGGGTGTTTGCGCATTTGAGATTTGTGTTTGTATGCGCGAACGTGTTATGTAATAATAGCACTTGGAAAACAATTTTATGTAGCCGTGCTCAGTTTCTTTCGCTCAGAAAATCATCCGGGAACAAAATGGCATTTCCAAACGAATTCGTTTTAGTTTTGCAAAAAATGTGAGATTTATTCAGCCTTTCAAGTTGATCATCATCATCACCAAAGCCTTTGCCCAACTATCTTGGGGCCGGCTTCCATCCAGCTGAATATCAGTATTTCACACGAAGCGAAGCGACTGCCTTAGCCTTACAATTTGATATGATTCACATTTTTCGTGAAAAGTGTGTAAATAAAATATAAATACACATACAAATATGTAGGTAGTTCTGAAATATGTGTTCGGTGCCAAGGTCATCAAGTATTCTCGGCCGTGCCTGATGAATCACGTATAATAAACTGCTGCGTACGGTTCTTTGTCCTACAACACTACGCATTAGGGGGGTTAGTCACCGCCTCTAAGAAATGACTGTTGGCACAACTATGTAATTCCGCCTTATTCGGAACCCCATGATTAAACAATATTTTAATTCATGTGAACTTTTCACGCGATTTCCATTCATCTTTTTGTACCAGGAAAACATAAGTATTCGGAATGTCGGTCGGTAGAACATTAAAATCAGCCGAAAAGCTATATAAATAAACCAGCAATAAGCTTACAAAGAAACACCGGGAAAAAATCACTGAAGATTTTCCTTGTTTGCAAATACATAGTATTCTTTGTAAGCACTTAGCTGAATTTAATACCAGACTATTATACATTTGTTTGTTTACATAATTAGTATTGTTTGTGTGTGTTTAAGTACAATTACATTGTAAAAGGCGTATCAAGGATAGTGTTAGATGCATTGTGTTTTAATCAACTACGGTGGCTGCACTTCTCAAACGAAGCAACACCCGTACATAACCGCTTTCCACTGGAAACTCTGACTGTGAATAATGAAAGAAAATTAGCATATAAAGGGTGGGGTCTTATTACTCCAATTTAGTTGTTATACGGCTGCTTCGGACTGAAGTAATCCGGTGTGTTCAGGTCGACGCTCCTACCGTCCTGTCTGACGCAGATGAACAGAGATTTAACGTCAACGACTATTACATGAGCGCGGGCACAACCCATTGTGCAATGATCGCATCATTGCACAATGGGTGCCCGCACTCATGTTGCATGTGCTGAACTATTAAAACAAACTAGAATAACTATTGTTCAGTGAACTAGGACGCGATTTGTAACGGAACCGTTTGCGGCCCACTCTGCATTAGTGTTTGTTGAAGGAGTTCCGAGGAACGACGAGAATATTCTTGCGGTTATAAATTATTTAAGTGGTATCGGGTATAAATAAAACGGAAAGGGGGCGTATTCTCCAGTATTTATAGGACAAGTACGCTTTTCTGTTTTATTCTTTCGTTGAATTTATGCTTCAGGCTAAAGGAAGTAAAGTCGATGAGATTACGGACAATACTACTTGTAGACCGCACTCCACAGGCGACGTAAAGGGTAAACTCAGCTTCAAGAAAATAAATTACAAAACAATGAACTCAATTAAGGTTTTACTTTGATTTTAATTAAGAAAATGATAATGATAAGTGCTAACATTACATTAATCTAATCTTATTATAAAAAACGGTATAGTTTTTTATTCTTTAAACCGATATGAGAATTTTTGCAAGACCGCGAAGTGCCTAATTAGCCTAGTAGCGTATATGCCCGCCCGCCCATAAGTGTCGAGCAGTGTTGTTGGGTTTTTCTGTGATGAGCTCGGAGTTTAGAGCTGTGCCCGGTACATAGGACCTAAACAAACCAGCGAACTGTGGGTGTACTATAATGTTCACCTCTGCCTAAACCTTCGGAGAATACAAGGCGTGGTAATATTTGCAAGTCCCCCAACTGCAATGAGTAGACTAGATTACTCGACTGCCTCGAAAAGTTGTTTTATCAGAAATTCTGCTGTTTCTGAGAATTACATAGAAGAATAAGTTTTCTTTCTTTGGACAAAAATAGTGCAAGTAGAAAAATATCAGTTAATCCTAGTGAACCATAAAAAATAAGTATCGTAAGATCGAACCGAAGTACCAGGATCACATGAACTACTGGATATTAGAGCAGATAGATCTGGCGGTGGCAGGAGGGCTGCGGGCGTCGGCGACCTAGGCCGAGAGGTCAACACGGGTCATGTTCCAGTTAACTAGGTCACAAGCTACTGCTTGTACCGATAGATACCAAAATAAACCGCTCGCCATTATACACGATGCTTACAAGCCAACGTTTGTTTGAAATGCTCGATAAATATTGGTTTTGTTTAAATAACAGTAGAAACTCATTGGTGAATTATCCGGAATGTTTCCCCTTTAACGAAGCTATTTTCTTTTGTTTCAGGTATGTTTTCATTCTGCCCCGTCTTCAGGTCTAGCCTGCTTCGAACGCCTGTGAACAAATGTTTTTTTTTTTTTATATCGATTAACAACCTTCGCCCAAGACGGGAGATAAACAATCTAGGATGGAGGTAGTTCGGGTAATACTCGTAAGATTCCCTCTATTTATTTTTACAGCTTCACCCTTTGCGGGAAGAGTCCACGATAACCGTCGTGGATTAAATTCTGGATTTATTAGGTATACAAGTCTTAAACTAGGACAGTAACTTCCTAATTCATAAGTAGTTTATCTGACATTGATTTTGTAGTGTATTTTAGGTTATTAGTAATTATTTATCTTATATTTTACAAATCCCCTCGTTTATCTAGGTATCGGTTGCTGTCCGCCAAAAGCTTTAAAACGAATCTGGGCCATTTCTCTGCAATTAATAGAATGCAACTTCAATATTGTCGCTTGGCAAGTACACCCAATGTAGATATTGATGTATCTTACAGCATATATAAATTCAAATCCATCTTGAATGGGGAATTCTCCTACAAATAATAGTACTGGGTCATTATTATTGTTGTTGTTTTTAGACTTTTTTATGTAACTAATTTGGTCTTAACTTAATGTAGTCAACTTATCAAACTTAATTATTTTTGTAACGGTTTTTTTTGGTCCTTCACACAATGTTTTCAAAATGTTTAGTAGTCATTACCCTTGTAAAATCTATTTAATTTAATTTACTCAAACGACACTGTGATTTTCTATTATTATAATGCATGCCGTGGCAGCCTATAATTGAGGCTACACCACAATCATTGTACAAATTCACTGTATCCATTGCATGAGCTATTTATTGGTGTATGCTTTGTTGGTTGTCCTTAAATAAATAAATATAACTAGCTGGCCAATTCAGTATTCAGGGTGTTGTCAGCTTTATTGTATAACATATTGACATTTGATTGTATTGTAAAACATAGTATCAAGGATCAATTAGAAGACAATAGGAAAACAATTGTTTTGAATTTAGACCTTCTGGAAGGTCAAGGTCTCTTTAATGTATTATAGCATAACCAGAATCAGCTCAGAAAACGGGGTCACCAAACTGCAGTAGGTTATTTATTAGTAACCAACTGCAGATTGTGAGTCAGCACTTGATATCCATTCAACTTTTTATAGCTTCCTCCACGTATGAGGCTGACAGACAAGTAAGGAGTTCGTTTACTCCTGCTCAAAGACAATGCGCTGTGAATTTATGAATCTGAATACTGAGTAATTTTATTTTTTCAGTAAATTAAGTAAGGCAGCACGTTATTTTCTGAATTGGTTGTGCTGTTTACTCGTACGGTACTTTTTATATTACACGATTAATAACTGATATGTTCTAAAGAAATTAGAGTGGGTAAAAGACTAATTGCTAAACCAGATACACCTGGAAAAAAATATTAAAGAAGAAGATATTACGGGAGAGTTGTAAGCTTCCCGCCGATTATTTCATAATTCGTGAATGGCATCTTGAGCTTTCAACTATAAGAGCAATTTTGAATTAAATTGATATGTCACTCTCTCACAAGCTAGCAAGAAAAGATGATAAGTCAATCTCCAATCAATAAGTACCAGGCAAGCATAGGTCAAAGAAAGTACAACGACGCGTTTCGTCAACAGAGATGCAGGGCGAGGGCACCGGGTCAACAGTCGCTCCGCTAAATATAGGTCGCGCCATTCTTTCTTCGCGGGCGTGTCTGCAAACATTCTTTATAGCAATGTTGTTATGATTTAAATTTAGAACGTTATTTGCGCGCGCCCCAGGTGTTGGTAGATTAAGTTTGTGTAGGTACAGTGATGGTTTAATTATTTCTTTCTTTTGGAAAACAAAGGCGGTTTACGAAGTAGGTATTTAACCTTGACATCTTTCAATGAGTCGACTGAAAACGAGAATTTTATAAAACATGAAAAATATGCTCCATTAACTCTTGAGTATAAAGATTCCTTTATGTGCTATGCTTCCCTGGTAAGCTTACTTCCATTTTTGAATTGAAAATGGAAAATCGATATCTATTACGAATTAAATTAGCACTTTCACATTTCGAATTCTTTTAGCCCTGTGTTCTAAAAAAGAAAAAATGTTTTTTTCATTCCGTAAATGTATTTTTGCGGGTAGTTGTGGATACGTTTCGCTTTAAAAGCAAAAAGTCTTTATAAAAGAGATATGGAATGCTGCACTGAACTGGTTTCAGTGACACGGTCCCATTAAAAATGACCCAGTTAATCTCGCTAACCGGATGAACGTGTATTTAGACGAATAGATGGATGGATCTTCTTTATATGGCACATTCATTTTATATGGTAGTTAAGTTAATAATAATAATAATATTTATTAACTCCAAGAACAGAGAATAACTTCCATGTAACTTAGTCTAGGTACAAATTCCAAAAAACACAATGAACACAGATGTCTAAACTAGGCCGAGCCTGTATCTGAGACGTTTATTTCTTCCTGTGTAACAAACAGGTATACATTTAAGTTAATTGTGATAACATTTCAAATATAAGTTATTACTAAAGAGTGTTTAATTATTAACCAAAACTAAACAGCTATATACATAATGCAAAACAAATTAAGTTCTATAATAAAATCTGAGATTATATTATGTGACCCACAAATATTATATTTTCTCCAAAAAGGTCGGGGATTACAGTCAGTATGTTTAGGTCTCATGCACCATCATGGTCATGGTGGCAAGTGGGGTTTTTAGTAGGTAAGATTCCGAAATACAGGGTATGTCGCTACCCCAGGTTGTGGAAGCTCCATGAGGAATTCCCGTAGTATAAAAAAAAAACTGGCTGTCAAAAGGGGTGAGCCTATTGCCATTATTTGGGCTGCTACTATAATTTCATAGAAAATACCAATAACACTGCTAGATCCGGGAATCTAATCCAAGACCTTTTTACTACATGAATGCAATAAATATATGATTATGATTATGACCTTTTCTGAACATCGCACTTACGACCACCACCACTCATCATCATCATCAACCCATATACTGTCCCACTACTGGGCACGGGTCTCCTCTCATATTGAGAGGGATTAGGCTATAGTCCACCACGCTGGCCTAGTGCGGGTTGGCAGACTTCACAAACCGTCGAGAAAAATCTCTAAGGTATGCAGGTTTCCCCACGATGTTTTCCTTCACCGTTTAAGCGAGTGATAATTAATTATTAATACGCACATGAATTCGAAAAGTCAGAGGTGCGTGCCTTGGGTTCGAACTCGAGACCTTCGACTTGGCAGTCCAATGGTCATACCACTAGGCTATCACTGCTGCCACCACCACTACCACTAGACTTAACGAGGCGGGGACGAGAGAGGTTAGAAACTTTGATGTAATATTATTATTTTCCTAACTGCCCGGCACGGGTCTCCTCTCAGAATAAGAGGGATTAGACTGTAGTCCACCATGCTGGCCTAATGCGGGTTGCCAGACTACACACGCCGCCGAGAAAATCCCTACGGTATGCACTGCACTGTCTGGGATGCAAGTTTCCTCACGATGTTTTCCTTCACTGGTTAAGCGAGTGATAATCTTTTAGAAATCATGTGGCTATTAAAAATACTCAATTATGCACATGATTTCTAAAGTCAAAGTCAAAATATTTTATTTAAGATGGACTACATTTAAGACAGCCCCCAAAATGGCCGCCCTTCACCGCCTCGTAGTGTTTTAGCTGGGAAGAAGAAACGGCGCAACAAACTCCTTAGCAACACATTTTTGTCTGTAAAATTCAGGTGATGCGTGCATTGGATTCGAACTCAAGACCACAGCTATCAGCGCTGCAGCTTGATATGCTTTTTGCTGTATCACAGTGCTGAATAGGGACCTATTCTGACATCGCACAGGATAACGTACTTCCTTAGTAGTTTTAAGACTTGAATATAAATTGTATTGTTGTTTTGTCCTGTGTTGTGGCTGTCAGAATAAATTTTCTTTCTTTCTTTCTTTCTTTCTTCAAGAAAAAAATAAAATCAAAATAAATGAAGCTACTGTACGTCGCCGTTGTTTATCGCAAAAACACTCAGCATGATGCGGTGCGCAGCGCATTCAATTGCTGCACCGCTGATTTTCAGTGGGGCCTAGATAACGTGTGACGTATTTGCTGTCGCATTTAGAGATGTCAATTAACGTATACGCATTAAACATAGCATACCGTCACCCCTGTATTCCCGGAAGGGGTAGAGTTATACACTAGTGTAGACCTACAGTTCGCCGGTATGTTTAGGTCCCATGTAATAGGGGGAGAGCTTATTACCGAACCAGGCACAAGTGCAAATTTCGAGCTACTACTGAGAATTTCATAGAAATGTACGAAACGAGGCTAATGAGACAGTTGTACACGAATTACTGAGGATTGTTTTTTACACCACTAAGGTGGCAAACAAGCATACAGCCCACCTGATGGTAAGAGGTTACCGTAGCCTATAGACGCTTGCAACACTACATCACTTGCGCGTTGCCGACCCTGTAAAACAAAAGAGGAATAGTTGGGTTGGCAATATAAGGGTCAAAGTTTTTGACGACCTCTGTGGTCTAGCGGTTCGAGTGCCGGACTGCTGATCATAAGGTCGTGGGTTCGATTCCCACAGGACACAAATATTTGTGTGGGTAAAACATGAGTATTTGTGTTTGTCTGGGTGTTTCTTATGTATTATAAGTATGAATTTACAAAAAAAAAAGTATATAAGTATTATATCCATTGTCTAGTACCCATAGTAAAAGTTCTGCTTAGTTTGGGACTAGATGGTGTTGTGTAAAATGTCCCAAAAATATTATATTATAAAGTTGCGACACAACGTTTCCTCGCGGAGCACTGGCAACCTTGCTTACCGTAATGAACATAATTCAAATTCAAAACATTTATTTCAGACTTTTTGGTCCATATGGTGTTAGTATTACATCTGGATAACTTAAGGCTATGTTAGTAACTTACATACACTATAATATAAAAGAAGAAGAAGAAAAAGCGAATGATCACCTACTTACTAATAATACTTATAAATAATACGGCTCACAAAGCAGTGTTGTGTCCCTGCAATTTTCTGCAAGGCGGAGCTACTTCCCCAGTCGGCAGCTCCAATTTGAGTGGAATTATTCCCACTATGTCTTACCTTACCAATATAGGTACATGTACAGAGGCCAGCACATCAAGCTACCACAATCTGTCAAAATTCTTTGATAAATTTTCAACTTTAATCCAAAGCAATAAGGTTCATATTCAATTGGGAAAATTTGACAGTTTTGGATAGGTTGACCTGCTGGTGTCTGTACCTACATAAGACGTAAAACACAGCCGTAAAATTTGATATTTATGTACTTCAATACTTACTAGACCTTATTTAATTCAAAACATTTGCATAAACGTCCGTAATTTAACACAAACTTTATTTAAAATAATGAGAACAACAAAGAATTCATTTAAAAAATAACTTCAAATACTTATTTGAAATAGAATACGAAATTTTGCAAATTACGTTAATATAAGTCTAATCTTTTGTTAATAGAATTGTGGTGTCTACGGTCATCTTAACTATTAAGGGCAGACGGTTCGTTGACCTCGTCCCTGTCTAGGGTTGCGAAATCCCTAACTTTAATGTGAATCTTTTGGGATATACATAATAACTCTTGTTTTATATACGACAAAGAAGCTAAATCCTTGTATTTCACTGTAAAAATATTAGGATTTAGTTTATTTAAGTCTGAGTATTCTCTGGGGTACCTATGTAGCCAAGAAGAGATTTTGTTGTGAACTATATTTTGTTTGAATCTCGGAAAGTTCAGAAATATTTAACACTAAGAGTGTGCTTAAATTGATTCCTAAATATTCTTAAAATACAACTTTAATCATGTTAGCTGATTATATTAGAACACAGTATACTACGGTTTTTACGTTTTCTTAATAGGTTTTTCTTCATAATGGACAGCGATGCCACGCAACAGCAGTTCCATCCCCATTATCTAGATGGTTAGCAGTCCACTACTGTGCGTTTCTCTAGAAACTTTTCCTCGCGCAACTAAACTGTGGAATGAACTGTCGCCTGCAGTTTTTCCGGACCAATATGACCTTCAAACTTTCAAGAAAAGAGCGTACTCCCTTTTAAAGGCCGGCAACGCGCTTTTGACTTCTCTGGTGTTGCGGGTGTCCATGGGCGGGGCTTACCATCAGGCGATCCGTTATTTATTGAATTTATTATTATTATTACTGCATCCAACACACGTTGAATACACAAGTCAAATCTGAAATAAATTATACGTATCATTTAAATTATTGAAGTTACTGTTATTTAGAAATTATCATTATCATTATTAATCTTAGCATGGAAAATGCCAAAAATATACAAAAAGATAGTATTGAAGTTACTGTAAAACAAAAGTAAAATTATAATTACATGACCTGATTTCTATGTCCCAATCTAATTGCGAATAAGTGTCAACCCTATAAGCTTAATGTCTTATTGTATTTAGCTTGGCCCTTTTTCTAGTCTCGCAATGACTTTTCTCAACAGATGCCACGACCTGGTACGAGTTCAATCACATTATTTAACGATCTAAATACAAATTATAATTGTTTGAAAAGTTTCTTCAGTTTCGGAGAGCTGAGATATCAGAAAGAAACAAAAAATATTGTCTTCGTATGATGCACACCCTGCCATGGTCGTCACGGTCATCGACTATAGAGTAAGTGAAGGCAAGTACGGTTTCTAGTCCGTACGAGTCTGACAACCATGAGGATTTAATGCTCAGCCAAAAACATTATGATTCACAAAAACACTGTCCCTACTAATATGCGAAATTAACTCTGTCGCTCTGCCGGTCTGTTACGCTTTCACGTTTAAATATCTGAACCCATTTGATGAAATTTCGCACAGAGATAGATTAGACCTTAGAAAAGGACATAGGCTACCTTTTATAGGTCTCCAGTTCGAATCCAAGGCAAGCACTTTTGAGTTTTCGAATTCTTATGCGTATTAATAAATTAATTCGACGACCTCTGTGGTCTAGCGGTTCGAGTGCCGGACTGCTGATCATGGGGTCGTGGGTTCGATTCCCACAGGACACAAATATTTGTGTGGATAAAACATGAGTATTTGTGTTTGTCTGGGTGTTTCCTATGTATTATAAGTATGTATTTACAAAAAAAAAAAAAAAGTATATATGTATTATATCCATTGTCTAGTACCCATAGTACAAGTTCTGCTTAGTTTGGGACTAGATGGTGTTGTGTAAAAATGTCCCAAAAATATTATTATATTATTATTATTATTAATTATCATTAGCTTAAAACGGTGAAGGAAAACATCGGGAGGAAACCTGCAAGCCTTAGAGATTTTTCTCGACGGTGTGTGAAGTCAAACCAAATTTCGAATTCATATGCGTCATCATCATCATCATCATCATCATCAGCCTATATTAGTCCACTGCTGGACGTAGGCCTCCCCTAATGTGCGCTATTTCACCCTGTCCTCGGCTATTCGCATCCAGCTTCTACCAGCAGCCTTTCGCAAATCATCACTCCATCTTGCCGGAGGGCGTCCTACACGTATTAATAATACGTGTTAATATTTAATTATCACTCACTTAAAACGGTGAAGGAAACCATCGTGAGGAAACCTGCATGCAATAGAGATTTTTATCGACGGTGTATGAAGTTTGCCAACCCGCACTAGACCAGCGTGGTGGACTATGGCCTAATCCCTCTCAATTTGAGAGGATACGGACACTATAAGGGTTGATGATGAGCTTTTGTCTCAAAAAGCCCGTAGGAATACGGGTGTACCCGCGGGAAACAGCTAGTATTATTATATTTCATTATTAATCCGCCGAAATCCAATTCAATAAATTTTAATCGCTTAAAAGCATACACGCCACTCGAGTGTAACCATTGCAATATTGGTTTATTTAGAGTAACACGGAGCACGGCACAACGGTATAGCTCAATCGTTCACCTTTCACGCGTTATGTTGTTATTACCCCTTGCTTCTTCAATATACTGATTGTTTTACTTCACCTTTCAGTAAGGGAAAGTACACACTTGCTGAGGAAACTAATTAATTAATGTGTTACGGTAAAATAAATTCGACTAAAAGCAATTTATGATGATGAAGAGTGTGTTTATTTGGGTTTGTGTTCGTTTGTTTGGTTGAATGCGCTAATCTCAGTCTACTGGTTCGAATTGAAAAAAGATTTTTGTGTTGGATAGTCCATTTTCGAGTAAAATTAAAGGCTGTATAACATAGGAACCGAGCAAAAAGGAACAAAGGCTATCGTGTATATAAAAAAGAAAAAAACAATTGTGATTGACATTATCTTCCTTAGAAAGTGGGTTAAAATACTAACATTCTAAAGCTATTTCAGCAAAGGAAAAATTCCACCGCGGGCAGGATTCGAACCTGCGTATTCTGATTAGGTACACGAAACGCTATGACCACTAAGCCACGGCGACTCCTACCCGCCAGGTCGAAATTTGCCTTCACATTCTGAATTTACGTCTTTATGGTGACGTCGTACAGTCAACAAAAGAGTTTGGTATACAGGTAGCGAACGAAATCTGCATCTTTACACAGATTGTTATTTAAATAATTACCCGTCAAAGGGTTTGATGTGTAGCATAACATAATTACACAATCTTTAAAAAAAACACGATGTTTAATTAGCTGCCTGTATACTTAACTCTTTTGTCATCATCAACCCATATACTGTCCCACTGCTGGGCACGGGTCTCCTCTCATATTGAGAGGGATTAGGCTATAGTCCACCACGCTGGCCTAGTGCGGGTTGGCAGACTTCACAAACCGTCGAGAAAAATCTCTAAGGTATGCAGGTTTCCTCACGATGTTTTCCTTCACCGTTTAAGCGAGTGATAATTAATTATTAATACGCACATGAATTCGAAAAGTCAGAGGTGCGTGCCTTGGGTTCGAACTCGAGACCTTCGACTTGGCAGTCGAATGGTCATACCGCTAGGCTATCACTGCTTTTTAACTAACTATTTCATTATTATTAAACTAACTATTATATATTTAACTAACTCTTTTGTCAACCGTACCTATATTTTGCCTATTACCGATTCCTTATTATCACTAACTGCAATATAATTACTTCACAGTTCTACTTTACACTTATCTGCTGGAACGTCAGTACGTCGTTTGTTTAATGTCATTAGTCAACGCTAACCCAGTTATTGACATTACAACTGTACCCGTACATTATTCTGCATGTCATTAATGTCATAACGGGGATCGACATTAACTGACGATAGTTAGCGTCTATAAAATAAATAGTAGCTAGCTCGCATCATCTTTTCAGCCCAGAGGCGTCTCTAGGGTAATGCAATCATTACCCTGGCGCTACATGGGTCATTCGCCGTCTCAACCGTACCTACCCTAGCACGCGGTAAAAATGGAATGGGTACGAATAACATTACATTACCATAAACTGTCAAATTTCCCCAATGATCGATTGAAGAAATTTGAAGTCCATGTAAGTACCTAATGTAAACCTCTGTTTACAGTTGTAGTTCCGATACTTGGAAGCATTTAATAATTCATTCTAAAAATAGCCCTAATGGTAGATAGATAAGGTTTAAGGTTTAATTAACAGCGCTCAAGTTCAGGCTACGTCTAAATCGAACAGATATTACCGACGACTGAAGCGTTTGTAACGTAACTTCATTAACGAAACTTTCAGGCGGGCGCCGCTCACAATTAAGCCAGCCTGGGTGATGTCCCAAGACAGACAGATTGTTTTTTTATTATTTTGCTAGCAAATTTCCAAATGCAACCTGCTGTTGTGTTGTACTAGATAGATAGATTCTTACCAGAACCTCAAGACCTGAAAATCGTCATTCATTCAAGACGATTTGGACCAATTTGGGCAGAATAATTTATTTTTAATAATAGATTTGACAGAAGAATTGTTGATTTTTGACAGTTTTCTCTACCAAACCTGTGAATATTTGTGTCATTGGACGCCCATCCTGATACAACTGATTAATTAGACTTGGACCCCTGGCCAGTTGGTAGTTCTCAATTGTGGAATAATTATGATAATTATAACTAGTATATGAACATTCAATCGGAGGCCCATTTTTAGCTCTGAATGTTTATTGATTGATGAACTATACAATTGAAATGATAAATTCTTTACCGCTTGCTAACAAAATCAATTAATCAGTGCGATTTATCTAAATTCAATTAGCTGCCGTCGCGCGTCGGTCCGCCCAACAATGTACCTTTTTGTCAAATTAATGGTCTGACGGAGAACAGTGCGTCATTAATTTGAAAATGGAAAAGAATGTGATCTCAAAGGCGTATTTTTTTTAAGTTTTGGACTTTTTGGACAATATGCTCGTGAGTTGTTAAGCTGTAATTATGCTTATCAAGCGATCTATCAGGCGACCAGTCTTTTATCGACACCCTTCCTTGCCCTGGGAGAACACGTTAGTTAAAACATCGATCCCGGTTCTCATATTAACGCCCAGGACAGAAATGGATAGAATAAAGAAGAATAATGATAATATCATTTATGAGGGCTCAACGCGATATCACAACAGGTCGACGTATTTAGCTGCAGACTGAAAATATTAGCCCCGACCTCCAAAAAAGTTGTGGCCTTTCAGTGAGGGATATTTAATAGGTGTGATCCCCTAACAATCTTACTAAATAGAAAGGTACTTACTATTCCTAATAGTAACAGTGTACGAAAGGACGAGAGGCAGTTTCATGGCAAATCGAACTTTACAATAAAATTGAAGTAGTAAATATCGCCACTTGCTGGCACGATGCCACTTTGATTTCTGTGGGACGCGTGCTTTATAACAAATCCATAGGTATTGTAATAAATGCTCGTTCCTTTTTTGCATGTGTCTTAAAAGAAAAGTTGCCTTTTCACAACCTCAGGAAACTTTTTCGCTTTTCTGCCTGGCGGGCCACGGACCGTCGGTTGATGTCGGGCCGTTATATAACTTGCGTTGCGAATGTTGCTTGCGCGATTCAGGATTTTGTTCGTAGATCCTTATGGATCCTCCGCTACCCGGGGAGGTGGCAGGGTATTTCGGACTCGCCCTCACCTGTCCTACAGTCATTGCCATGGGATCCGCGAAATTCGCCACGACCATGACAGGATTGCATGGTACCTAAACATACCAGTGTACATGAGTATACCTCTGTGTAACCCTTCGGGGAATACAGGCTTGATGGTGTAGAAAAGTTACTTTTAAATATCGTTGTAATTTGGCTAATTAACTCACAATCGTCATTTTTTTTTGTAAATACACACTTATAATACATATAATATGAATCGAACCCACGACCCCATGATCAGCAGTCCGGTACTCGAACCGCTAGACCACAGAGGTCGTCAATTATAGCATATATGTTATTCTGATGTATAAATAATAATACTGTAAAGTTTCATCAAAATCTGTTCAGTAGTTTTAGCGTGAAAGAGTAACAAACATCCATCCATCCATCCATCCTCACAAACTTTCACATTTATAATATTAGTAGGAGTGGATTCCCAGCAACGCCAATCGGTCGACGGCTTTCCGGATCCAGGCTACTAGTCGCCATAATTGGCTTAGTGCTTAACCTTAGACATTTGACATTTGACCTGTGTATCAGGGTGTTTTGCTAGACAACGTAAATGAACATCCGAGTAAGCCTATAATCATATCATCCCCTTTACTTTGTTGACGGGCACCTTACGGTTTATTGTTTGGTAAAATGCTTAGTAGAAGACTATGTAACATACTGTTATTCAAATGAGATTTTGATGCCACCCGCTTCGGCCGCTTCCATATCGTGGAAGCGGTTGGCATCAAAATATCCTTTCTTGACATTTTGTGAGTTGACACAGTATTGCATGAGGGGCTTGTGGTTCTTGAAATTTTGTAGGTAATACATTATTGCACGAGGGGCTTCTAGTTCTTGAAATTTTGTGAGTTGACACAGTATTGCATGAGGGGCTTGTGGTTCTTGAAATTTTGTAGGTTAATACATTATTGCACGAGGGGCTTCTAGTTCTTGAAATTTTGTGAGTTGACACAGTATTGCATGTGGGGCTTCTAGCTATTGAAATTTTGTGAGTTAATACATTATTGCACGAGGGGCTTCTAGTTCTTGAAATTTTGTGAGTTGAGACAGTATTGCATGAGGTGCTTGTGGTTCTTGATTTAACGAGATTTAACGAGATTGCTAATTGATAAGTGCTTTTATAGTATACTCGAGTTTTTAGACTATAAATTGTAACCCCTGACATTGTAATCCTAGTATAATTTTATTTATATTCGTAATTGTTTTAATTTAAATTAATTTTATGTTCAAACTGCATGATTTTATTTTATTTCATTTTATTTTATTGTAAGTGAATAAACTAATAAATTATGTTAAATTTGCACGCCGAAATTAAAGGCAGAATAAGAGATACCATCCAATTATATTAATAAGAACTTTTTGTACCTTATTTATGCAAATAAATGTTTTTATTTATTTATTTATTTATTTGAAATTTTGTGAGTTAATACATTATTGCACGAGGGGCTTCTAGTTCTTGAAATTTTGTGAGTTAATACATTATTGCACGAGGGGCTTCTAGTTCTTGAAATTTTGTGAGTTAATACAGTATGGCGTGAGTGCTTCTAGTTCTTGAAATTTTGTGAGTTGAGACAGTATCGCATGACGGTCTTATGGCTTAACTATAACTACGCTAATCAACCGATCTGCAAGGCTAAGCTGTGCTAGCTGCGGTTAGTTTGTGGATGTGTGACCATTCTTTACACATCGAGACCCCTCTCTGTATCGGAGGGCACGTCATGCGTTGGTCCCGGTTGTCATACCTATGATAATAGTTAGTGGAAGCCAGAAGCCTAAAAAGCCTGACAACCAGTCTATCCTCAGGAAATCGGTATTGCCCAGAAATTGGGTTGCGGAGGTCTGAAAAAAAAAAACGTTTATCTTGAAAAATACTCTTTTGTTCTTTTTTACAATTTTGCAAGCGCAGCTGCTAAGGGGGTCTGCTAAGGTCTAGGAGTTTGGTTCCAGCGATGGAATCGAATTAGTTTTTAGAAGATTTTATTCTTAGTAATCAATTCTGAAAGTAAATGCCAATAAGCTATTACATTGGAGCTACGGAAACAAGTACATTATCAGCAAGCTCTGTATCTGCCTAACCATTCATAATATTTACTGTTTATTTTAACCAATTACCTCTAACCTTGAACGATGATTTTATTGTTTACTTAATTAAAATAATAAACAATTAAACTTTTGTGTTGCGCAAGAGTCGCTTGTTTTATTATACTTAATTTGAATATCGAATGAGGAACCATGAACTTTTGCACTTGCGTCCTTGTTGCATGTATATTGTATACTAATGAGATGCATTTAGGTATGCATTGTTTATTGTTATAACATTTTATTGTATTATATTTTTTTCTTTTTAGGTCTAATACTTATTAAATATTTAAACACTGTGGGAATAAAACTCACCACCTCGTTATCCTCGCCCGACACTAGAAGGGCGCGCCACAGGCGTCGTCGAATTAATTGTTACTGCATTTGAGTTTCCCAAAACCTTCTGAATTCCCTGCAGAGTATTAGCTACCAAGATACTATTATATGAAACGTAATATATACTTGATAGGTGGCGAAAATAAAACAAATATATAATATATTGTGTTTCTAAGGAAAGAACACAAGGAAAATATTTCCTGAAACATTTGTGTAAATAAACACGATACCGTTTGCAAGAGAAAGAAGCTTTTGTGCATCATGCAATACGTGATATAAGTTTTCATAAAGAGTAACTACTAGTGGTGTACCGAGATAACCTGGTTTTACCAGTCTCTCGGGAATTTCCCAAAAGTTTTCTTTACCTTTATACTGTCCCTCGGCTGGGCACGGGTCTCCTCTCGGAATAACTCACCTTTAAAGCGAATGATAATTACTTGGCTATCACTGCTTTTTGTATTTTACGTCACTTCGTCGGAAAACTGGACTCTTTTTATCCGACTCAAAGATCGAAAACGCCCATTGTGCGAAAAACAGCTCTCAACGCGTTGTGGTCAATAATCAGTTGTAAGCTTTGTTTTAATTTAAACTGGCATCGAGTTTTTGTATTTATAAAAAAAAAAACTACAACCTAACCTTAGGCTAGGTTAGGTTGTTAGATTTTTCAATTATGTAGTTTTTAAATTCCTTGCATTTTGAAGCTCAGCTAATATAATTGACCACAACGCGCATTGAAGCTGTTTTCAGTCTTTGAGCATAACATATACAAATGTTTCTGCTGGAAAACATTTTCCTGCACTTATGTAAGTGGGTGTCTCGCCAGCCAATCACGTCGAGTCGTCGTTTCTATCCCGTTTCTTTGTTGTCTGCTTCCACTGTGCACCGGCGGCGGCGGCGGCGTGGCCAATAATGCATTGCAATAATTCTGACAGACGTGAATAGGTAGCAGGGGATTGTAGCTCATATTGTAAATGGCGACAAGGTTGTATTTCATATTCTTTATGACGGTATTATGGTACTTATTTCAAGATTTAACCCTCAATATCAGGAGTCTTCTTCAGGCGTCGTTTTTTATATGGAATTGGAAAGTGGTTATTAATTAATGAACATTCATCCCTAACTTGAGTAAATGTACGATTTAAGCTTGAATTTACGGTTTTACAAAAGTAGCCTGACAGACGTCCAAATTAAAAGTTGTCTGTACGAGATCGCTTTTAACCTTTTGACCGCCACGGACGTGTATAGACGTCAAATTAAAACTTGGTCACGACGCCAACGACGTCATGGCACGTCAAAAATACTTACTTACCACTTTTTTTTAGTTCAAAACAAAGATTTGTTGTTTTTTTTTACCTATTACATATTAGATACTAGAATTTCATGCTTGGCGTAAAGAACTCGGATTTTCGTTATTGACGGTCGAAAGGTTAACGATAAGACCGGCCGCGGTAGCTAATCGGTACAGCCGTTCTTAAATGATGCTCTTACCAACGAACATTTTTATCTAGACTGCTGTTGCCCGATTTCACCCACATTACAAAAGGCTTTTTGGGACAAAAAGTAGCCCATTCTCTAAGGTCCAATCTATCTCTGTGCCGATTTTCATCATACATGTTAACTTTACGGTCAGCCCTAATAAGTGTCCGACGTGGCACAGCTTCATTTAGCTCCTTCAATAGTCCATGCGCATCTACTAGACCGTATATAATCTATTAACGTGGCCACCTACTGGGCTCAAATCATATAAATAACTAGCTGACCCCGCAAACGTTGTTTTGCCATAAAAAAAAAATTTAGGGGTATGAAAAATAGATGTTGGCCTATTCTCAGACCTCCCCGATAAGCACAAATTTTAATCAAAATCGGTCATGCCGTTTCGGAGGAGTATGGCAACGAAAACTGTGACACGAGAATTTTATATATTACATTTATTTACCATCGCCACGAAAAAAAGAATACTGTTATCTATACTTACTATAATAATTAACCTTTACTATTATAAACCTGTAAAAAACTCTGTCTGTACATAATACTGTAATGTTATAAATCGCACTACTTCAGTAGTGCCATTTATAACATTCAGAAGAAAAAACTGGGGCATTAATATAATCAGTTTTTTTGTCATAATTTAACATGTCATATCATCTTTTTGTATATTTTTGGCATTTTCCATGCTAAGATTTTAAAGTTATTTAGAAAAGGAAAAATTCGACGTCACCATAAAGACATAAATTCAGTATGTGAAGGAAAAATTCGACATGACGGGTAGGTATCGCGGTGGCTTAGTGGTCATAGCGTCTGGTGTACCTAACCAGAAGACGCAGGTTCGAATCCTGCCCGCGGTCGAATTTTTCCTTTTCTAAATAACTTTAATATCATATCGTCATTTAACATAGATGTTTATTTATTTTATTTTTAATCTTAAACGTTGCCCCACACTAGGCTTTTCTCCTATATCGTGGATGCGTTTACAAACACAAATTATCACATACACAAACACCCAGACCCGGAACAACTACCTGTAGGTCACACAAATATTTGTTCCGTGCAGGGATCTTACCTACAACCTGTGTCACCGATGCCGATTGCTCAGCCGCTTTAAAAAAAAGGTGAATAGACTATGTGAGATACGATATGGCTACTAAGGAAGCAAATGATGAGATGACGGTTAAGAGATAAATAAAATAAATAAATAAATATTTTTGGGACATTTTACACAGCACCATCTAGTCCCAAACTAAGCAGAGCTTGTACTATGGGTACTAGACAATGGATATAATACTTATATACTTTTTTTTTGTAAATACATACTTATAATACATAAGAAACACCCAGACAAACACAAATACTCATGTTTTATCCACACAAATATTTGTGTCTTGTGGGAATCGAACCCACGACCCCATGATGGAAAAGATGAAGGAAAAGATATAGGTATAGTATGTTGGGCTTACCCCAACATACTATACCTATATCTTTTCCTAGCTATTTTAGCATTGCGCGCGGGGCGGAACATGACGTAACGCGAATTTGGCTAGCATTAAAAATTATAGCCAAATAAGACGGAAATTTTGTTTTTACGTTCTTACCCCAGCGCCGATCTTACCCCAACATACCTTACTAGGTACTGCGCCGACCACAAGTAATTTGGGATAATGGTGGGTTTGATATGATTATTAACCTTTCATCACACCTGTGTTGGGCAGAAATGTACTGTGATATACACATTTCAAATGCAACTTTCAACCAATATTTGAACCTGGGAATCCAACTGGACAGTCTTCTCTGTTTGCTCTTGCGACCACTAGACGTAATGAAGCAGACATTTAACAATCAAATAAACATGTCTAATTCGATATACAAAACAATATACTCGAGCGTGTCGGAAAAATGGAAACCATTATTTTTCCCCTGTTCACTAAATGATGGGGTGTGGAGGTCCCTGCCCTGTCAATTAATCACGTCGGCTACCTTTGTTGTCTACGCCCGTCGCCGCCGGCGCCATCTTGTGCCTGCAGTCTGCACTCTGCAGTGAGTCTCAAGTCTCTACGTATAAATCAACGGATTGTTAGCAACGACAAATCCTTGGATACGTAGAGATTCTGATTTATATATGTTCGAGATTTCCATGAAAATTGCTTGAAAAATTGCCTTTTATAGTTGCATCGTCTTTTGGACTGAAGGAAAAAGTTTTTTGGTATTTCATTTGATCAATGAAAGAAGGAAAAAAATTATTCAGCCACACTAGTAGGACACGTCGATGTTAAGTTATAACCGTAATAAGAATAACTAGATATTATAACCTATTTAAAATGTATTTTTTTAATGGATATACTTAAACTAAAACTTATTTTTCGGAATTATAAGGAAAAATAACCTTCAAAATAGCGTATCTAACATTAATTTTGATACGGTATCAACTCAAGGGTAATTTCATACCAACAAAAAAACGATTGAGAAATAATATTAAAATCTTTAGAAAAAGTCTTCCTCTATTCTAAAAACTTAATTTTAAACAGTACTGGGCCCGACTGTTGCGCAAAATAGAGAAAAAACACAGAAAACATACTGCCTAAACTGTTGGTACTTACCCACACACATCGATGTCTCAACATTATGTAGATTAATCACTAAACCCCCTTATTTCTTGAGGAAAATGTGACAGTTTCTTTTCTATAGGCTATCCCTTATCCTCTAATGCAATGATAAAACCTTTTTAAGCCAGAATTTCTTTGTGGTCTACGCTCAGTCTACAACATCATGTCTATACCGATCCTAGGTCTGGCTCCCTGTAATATCAAAATTGAGAAGTTTTGTTGGCTTTCTATCATAAATTCAAGCAAACTATTCAATGGAATTGTTTTGAAACTATTGGATAGCTCTGAAAACTAAGACTTCAAATTGCTATAGGGTCTGGAAAATTTGTGCCGAATTTCCCAATTCTATTTAATGAAATAAGCTTCATTATTATGATAACATTTCGTACAGTAAATGGTAGAGAAAAATGAATTGTTTTGGTAAATTATGACTGAAAAAATATTTAATATTTTTATTTTTTCAAAATTTGATTCATTAATTCATGTAACCAGGTTAAACAATTACTAAGGGATAACTACGTGAATCATCAGTGTAGGTGGATGAGAATCCTAAATTATTTTTTTCTAATACATCGATATCCCTCCGTGCTTTGGAGAGCACGTAAAGCTATCGGTCCCGGTTGTCATATGAACACCTATGAGAATCGTTAGTAGAACGCAGTACCTCAAAAATTCTGACAACTAGTCTGTCCACAGGATATCAGGAGACCCTAGAAGTTAGTTTATGGAATTCAGATGGCAGTCGCGTCGGGTAAAATACAGATAATATATAGACTCAGCCGCATCTAGTTAGGCAGGAAACCGACCCCACCATGGGAAAGTATACGCAGCAAAGTCCGCTAAAAAATAACTCGTCACTTACGTTCTTCTTCTGCTTAGCGTGTCGATAATAAATAAAAAAATATATAATAATAAATATAACCTATTGTAGGCTCATATTCTACCGGCCCAGAATTCAGCAACGCGGACTGCGTTTGCTGATGCGGCCACCAAATCCTCGCGTATACTTACGTTCTCTGCACCTAATAACAATTACATTAAAAATATTTATTTCAAAACAAATTATAATCTTTAATATTATAAAATTGTAGCAGCGCTGGTGAGATTTCACTTTTGTTACAGAATACTTACTAAATAGTTTTCACTGCGGATTTAAAAGTGAACTTAATTGTAAATTCTTACAGAATTGCAGCTCTTATTATGTACAAACGATTCAATACCGTAGAACTGATTGGAAAGGGTCTTACATGGATATATAGACAAATTGAGAACATCTTCGTTTTTAAGTTACGTTGTGTTACTCTAGATATATCAAGAGCTGACGTTTCCAAGGCTTAAGCTTTTTCTACAAGTTCTTCAACTCATTCCTCTTTTATAATCCTATGAGTACGACTAGCTTCGCTAAGGAGCTTACCGTTAGGCCCTCGCGCTTCAACGGCTTAACTACGATCAAACTGAAGATCTACACAACGGAGCAATTAAATTGCTTGTTGCAAGATGCAAGCACTAATAAAAACACAATCGCACAAACGCTTGTATTCCCGAAGGGTTAAGCAAAGATGTACTGCTGTACATCCACAAAGGGGGACGAGCCCAAATCCAATCTTCGAGCTGCTAGTACTAATAAGAATATTATAAAGAAACCCAATTACATTTTGCTTAACCTGGGAATGGAACCCAGGACTTCAAGTGAAACTGTCGCGTCGTGTCACGACCACTAGGCAACTCTGGTAGTTAACGGCAAACACTTTAAATATGTATGTAACCAAAAATAGATTAGATAGCGAAAACAGAAATAAATAAATGAATAATATTTATTTGTTGTTTTACATGTTTTTTTAAGCTAGATGGCTCCGGCATTTCCTGACTGACGTTCTCTGAGAAGAAACGCCGAAACAAAATCAGAAAGGATTCATGTCATTCGCGACCACCATGACCGATCATCACCCTAACATTGGGAAACGTTTTCTTCTCTAAAAATATAACGGTGCACCCACGATTCGAAGTTCAACAACCCACCACACAAGTGCACCCATCACGGTAATATTGCATCTAATAAAGAGACAATTTACGCTGCGTGGGGGGATGTACCTACGGCAGCGGCCGCACCTCCCGTCGTGAGGATGTTATTGGATGACATCAGAGCATCATATCGGGGAATGCATCTGGCTTGAGAACATAAATCTCAGTTTGCAATCGTTATTGTAAGTGTGGAATATTCTGTATCTATTTTGATGCAATGAGTAGCGCTAGATCTGCCGAAGAGTAAGAAATACTTGTGCTATTTTTTTAAAAGTTGCAATCAAGCATACGACCCACCTGATAGTAAGCGGTTACCGTAGCCTTAGACGCTTGTAACACCAGGGGTATCACTTGTGCGTTGCCGACCCTGTAAAACGAAAGAGGAATAGTTGAGTTGGCAGTCTAAGGGTGAAAGTCCTCCCCACAACGTTTCCTCGCGGAACACCGGCAACCTTGCTCACCGTAAGGAACACAACACAGCTCAAAGCAGTGTTATTTCACTTCGATTCTGCAAGACGCAGGTACTTCCCCAGTCGGGCAGCTCCCCTTTGAGTGGAATTATAAGAAAGAAAGAAAGAAAATTTATTCTGACAGTCACAACACAGGACAAAATACAAAACAACAAACCGATTTACTCAAGTCTTAAAACTAAGGAAGTACGTTATCCTGTGCGATGTCAGAACAGGTCCCTATCTCAGAACTGTGCTGCAGCAAAAAGCAAATCAAGCTGCAGCGCTGATATTCTGATAGGGCCTGTTAATGAAGCTATGGGCAGTCTGTATAGATTAACAAAATAAATAAAATAATTCAATAATTCAATTACTCCCACTATGCCTTACCTTTCTTAGCTAGGAATTGCAAGAGCTCTAAATGTCATGTTATTGTAACAACAAGAGCACACTGATCTCCAATTGAATCAGTACTGTCATTTCAAATCACGGTGACACCTCGATGTCCACAATGCAGATTAAAAATTGATCATCACACAAGTTGATGTGTTTTGCTTTTAGATCGGACTTTTGCCCAACTAAAACAATATAATATTCCAATCAGAACAACGGACCCTCTGTAGATGATTAAGTTCACCGGATTAATGCGCGCATTTTTTTAAATACCCGGCAACAAAATTAGTTATCACACAATTTAAAAATAATTTTCCACAACAATATTATGCAAAAACTGTTACTTATATTATATGCTTAACCTCGACGGGGCAAGGTGCAAAAAGCAGCACAATCAGGTCATAAAGCAATAATAATACTACATATTTATACCTGCACATCATTATTTGCATTCAATTATTATTGAACTGCGTATATTTTTCATGAAACTGTAAACAATATAATTATCTTCTTTTGATACAAGGTTATTTGAAGGGCTCGTAGCTAAGTAATACTATAGAAACTACGCTTATCAACCGACCTGCAAGGTAAAGCTGCGCTTACGTGTAGTCTGTGGATGGGTGACCATTCTTCGAGACCCTCCGTGCTTTGGAGAACACGTAGGTAAAGAAGCCGTTGGTCCCGGTTGCCATACGAACATCTGAAAAAGCCTGCCAACCAGTCAGTGTTTGGGATATTGGTGTTGCCCAGAAATTGGGTTTTGGTGACAGTCGTCAGTCGCTTCGTGTAAAATACTGATATTCAACCGCATCTCGTTAGACCCCAACATGGTAAAATAAAAGCAGCAAAGTTCACTTAAAATAGAGTTTCTAATGTTCACTTAATACTATTTGAAAATAGATGGAATATCTAGATTATTGCGGTTTCACATGGGGTTAATGTCCAACCCTTTAGAGAGGTATGACATTTTTACGATCCACAGACTTGAGAACTAGTAGACAGTCCTTTGAATAAATAAAGATACGTTGAAGAGCGGCTGTTATTGTTCAATTTGGTTGAGGTTTGTCGATTATAGTGATTGGCAATAAAATCCGAATTAGTCTGAAAGTCACATATCTATAGAGGTGCCTTACGGTCAGCAAAAACTTACCCAATCAGATCGAGCTATGATCGATGACAAGAGGAGTCTTTTTGGCTTAGCTTCGATATCTGAGTTAAGCCATGCTTAGCTACTGACTCAGCTGAGTCAATTGTCAATACAGATGTTATCTTTAATCGACCCATTATCCGAATTATCCGAAAAATCAGACAATCGATTTAAATCCGCAATTGAATTATCGTTTTACAATCCCCTCATGATTTCTATACATATTTTGATCAAATTCTCCATCCATTAACTAATTCAATACCTCTATACCTTACCTTCTTTATATGAATCGGACAATGAACACCAAATTCTCCATATTTAATTCAATTATTAATAACAATATGACTAAACGGTTCGCTACGAATTTATTCAGGTGGAATATTTTAATAAATTGCCTCACGTCCTGTCCCTATGTGTAGTTCACGTCTGCAACAGTAACTGGAAGTTAAATAAAGTTGTAAAATGTGGCATTACCGTCGTTTCCCCGGGCGGGACAAACAGAGCTGCATTTGTTGCACAAACTTCGTCGGACAGTACTTTGGTGCGATACTTTAGGTACGGTCAACAAAAGAGTTAGGTATACAGGCAGTTAATTAATAATCTGTGTTTTGATAAAGATAGTGTATTAATGTATCTATCACGCAATATGTGACAAAACCCCCTGTGTGTGGCCCGTAATTATTTATGTCTAAATCTGTATAAAAATGCATATTTCGTTTGCTATCTATATACTTAACTCTTTTGTTGACTGTACTTACAACGCAATAAATTTTATTTCACTTATAGTCACATAACTGCCTCGTTAGCGTGGCCCTATTGGGTTCGATTCTCAGGTCAAGCAGTGTTATTGGTCTTTTCTATGATATTCTCAGTCGCAGTTCGGAGCTTGGATTTATACCCGGTTGTATAAGGTAATGACGAACTGTTGGTGTACACAGAGAGAACACGAGCTGTAATAATGACGTTTTGTTATTGTCAGTTGACATTGACATTCTGTTTTACATCATACTAATATTATAAATGTGAAAGCTTGGATGTTTGTTTGTTTGTTTATTTGTTACTCAATCACGCAAAAACGGCTGAACCGATTTGCTTGAAATTTGGTACCCTAATATATATAGTATGTGACCGGGAATAAAGTATAGGCTACTTTTTATCCCAGAAAAATGTGGGAATATCCCGGAAATCCCGAAAAACGAATATCTTACGGGATTTGAATGAAATTTCATATACACATAGTATGTGACCGGGAATAACAAATAGGATATTATATTTTTCCCCAGAAAAATGTGGGAATATCCCGGAAATCCCGAAAAACTAATAGCTTACGGGATTTGAATGAAATTTCATACACACATAGTATGTGCCCGGGAATAACAAATAGGATATTATATTTTTCCCCAGAAAAATGTGGGAATATCCCGGAAATCCCGAAAAACTAATAGCTTACGGGATTTGAATGAAATTTCATACACACATAGTATGTGCCCGGGAATAACAAATAGGTTATATTTTGTCCCAGAAAAATGTGGGAATATCCCAGAAATCCCGAAAAACTAATATCTTACGGGATTTGAATGAAATTTCATACACACATAGTATGTGACCGGAAATAACAAATAGGATATATTTAACCCCAGAAGACCACAGACGTCGTCAATTGCTATGGATCAGCTAGAAATTCTGGAAATAAATTTATTTTAGAGGAATTCAATATGGTATACAGTTTCCCTGGTTACTCGACAACACATTACACAATAATTGAGGTTGTATGTTACTACTTGTAATATATTAAGTCTAGTTTGCAACAAAAGCAGCTTAAATGAGCTTGAAGCGCTGTAAGTTTGTACCGTAATTTAGGAGAGACGGTGTAGTTTCTCTTAAGAGCCTAGGAAGCTTTGATATAATACTAGGGGTATTATCGAGGTTTTTTTGTAGTGCGAACAATTTGTATGGATCTTCTGACGCCTGGGTAGGTGACAGGGTAAATATGTCGGACTCCCACTCCCAAATTTTTTTTTTTTATTTAACTGCCTCGTTATTTTAGTGATCCTAAGTGCGACTGCTACGCTAGAGGTCCAAAAAAGGGATTTATAGATTCGTGAGTAGTATTTAATTCGCTTTTATATTTAAAATATATATTATAAGAAGTCGCACTCGTTAATAATTACATTTTATAATATATAAAATGCTGAATTATTTAATACTACCCACCCCCGATTCGCACAGGTGCAATGTACTAATAATATGCATGAATTATACATATAAATCTTTCTCTTGACTCACTATCTATTGCTGAACATTAAAATCCGTTGCGTAGTTTAAAAGATCTAAGCGCACAGACAGCGGAGCGACTTTGTTTTATACATGTAAAGAAAAACTTAATATTAGTATATTATTGAATAAAATTTATGAATGTTTAATTTACGATCTTTATGTACGTAACAAGCTATACGTAGACTAATTTATTACATTTAGTAAATAGCTGGTGAAATAATAACGAACACATGAAACATTTATGTACAAACTTTTTTATAGACTAATATTTTTATTATTACTGAAACGAAAAAGTTCTTATTCAGTTGTTCGCAATATCTTTTTTTAAATTGGTCATAGTTATGTTTGAGTTACGTAAATTAATTTTAAGTTAACAATAAAAAAAAAATTGTCATATGTATAAGCAGAAGCATAATATAATGAATATGGATAAATCATCGTGTTCTTTATCATGTCATTAGTTCGATAATTAATCAGCTTTGAGTAAGCTGATTCCTAATCTAAGGCTGAACAAAGCTTCATACACCCAAGTACCTAATAATGAAGCACGAACTACTAAACAAGAGCTTCTTGAAAACTAAAAACTTATCATACTTGTCCGTATGAATAAGAATATTATTATCCTTTTCCAGGAAAATTAACGGTTTAGTTAGATTTGACCCATTCACACGCTGCCGCCGCCGCCGGTCCTTCGATCCGTAACCCGAGACAGTTCTCAAGGGCAGGAGGTCCTCGCCTCCTTCATGAAGACGTTAGTTACCGAAGGACCAGTCTGTATGATCGCACGAAAAAACGACACCAGCACATAATACCTTATGGCAGTTTACGAACTCGTAAGAAGTTATTCGTCAGAACAACTGCGTATTTAGAAAGAAGAAAGAAAGAAACATAAATATGTTTATCAATAGAATGCTACTAATATTATAAATGTGAAAGTTTGTGCAGATGGATGGATGGATGTTTGTTACTCTTTCACGCTAAAACTACTGAACGGATTTTGTTGAAACTTTACAGTATTATTATTTACACATCAGATTAACATATAGGCTATAATTTATAACGATTTTGAGTTAATTAGCCAAATTACAACTATAATTATTAAAAGTAACTTTCCACGCGGACGAAGTCGCGGGCAGAAGCTAGTTATTTATATTTTCTTAACACAGTACATACCTCAAATTATTTTAATGTTTCACACAAAACGAGCCAGATATGTTCCCGGATAAGCCTAGGAACTAAAAGCGTTGCACATTAGAAGTCGTGTTCTCATTTAAGTTATTGGTCCTTCTTTACGTAACTGTTTAATGCTCCCTCACTATTTATATTATGATTGAATGAATCACTTGATTAGAGACAATACGTCTGAAAGCTCTTTGTTTTTTATTTACGATCCTTTCTGCGAATCCAGAGTATGAGCTGTGTTGTAGGGTGACTCGAGTTTTTGAAGCAATTCTTATTGATGTTATGGTTTTGTTAAAGGAAACATTGGAGTCAATGTTTTCGGTTACAGCTCCTTGTATATAAAAGTATATTCATAATTTTATATCTACCGTTTCCCTTACATAAAAACAGGTTTTACTCTAAACTAGCCGAGCCCCGCGGTTTTACTCGCATAATATCTTAGGACTTTTGCAACCTATGTCCTTCTCCTACGTCTACTCTATCTCTGTACCAAATTTCATCGGAGTCGGTTCCGCAGTTTAGCCATGAAAGCGTTACAGACAGACAGTTACTTTCGCATTTATAATATTAACACGTAATAACGATTATTGAAATATTATATTTTATATGGTTCTGTTATGCATTAATAATTTCTTTCACATTAAGAATTATTCAGAAAGGTACAATGATAAATTCTTTTAACAATTTAGTCTTTATGATCAAAGGAGAATTTTAAATGAAACTGAAGAAAAACGTTTACTGAATTGAAAATATCTAAAGGGTTTGTAAAATGAACAAATTTCATTTTGTATTACTGTTTTTTGGCTTATATAATTAAGTAAATAAGTAAGACTGCCTCGTATATAGTATTCTACTAGTCAAGCCCTTTCTATTGATACCCATATTGAGAGAGTTTTGAAAAAGTATGTAATCCGTCATTTTGTGGCGGCGGCCATCTTGGACCGATTTCCATCAAACATAGCTAAAAACACTCCCGACTAATTCACCTTTCAAATAAAAAAACAAAATCAAAATCGGTTCATCCATTCGGGAGCTACGATGCTACAGACAGACACACACAATGTGTCTATCTGTCTGTATGTCATACCGACAGACACGTCAAAGTTATAAACACCCCCGTAGGTTTTGCGTCGGGGGCTAAAAAAGGTATACTTATGAATAGACATTTAAATCCCTTGAATCATTGAGAAAATGCTAAGTATGCCTACGTAGGTATATTCGTGATAAAAGATGGTAATTGGCATGATTTCAATACCAAACAACATAATTTAATCCAATAACGTTTGCTTGCAATACTGAAATAGATCTGCAATTGCTAAATTATACCCTTTCTTGGCTACAAGGCTAGCCTTGGGGTTAACTCCGAGGTTAAAGGCTGATTTTAATGACCCTCCACTTATAAGAACCGTAATTGTATGCTCATCTAGTAAAGGAAAGTTATTTCAAATAAAACTTAGCATAATTATGTATTTTTTTATAGCAGTAAGGTGGCAAACAAGCATACGGCCCACCTGACGGTAAGCGGTTACCGTAGCCTGTAGACGCTTGTAACAACAGGTGTATTACTTGCGCGTTGCCGACCCTGTAAAACGAAAAAGGCATAGTTGGGTTGGCAGTATTAGGGTCAAAATTGAAGGGGTTCATTGGCTGCTGGTTCACAGCCTATAGTATCTTTGTTTTAGTAGAAAAATACGCGTGACTACGATTAGGATGCGAGGCAAAGCCTTGCCAATTGAAGGGGTTCATTGGCTACTGGTTCACAGCCTATGGTATGTTTGTGGTGAAGGCAAGTGCGGTTTTTAGTTGGTATGAGTCTGACATACCCTGCCAGCTGCCCAGGTGAATCGAATCGAAGTGAAATAACGGTTGTTCCATGAGGATTTTCCGTACGATAAAAAAAAACTCAGTCGCAATTCGATACAGTAACTCCTCTGCCTAACTGGATAAAACTGGCATAGGTATAGTACCGATGTGGGCTTCTAATAATTCCAAACTGTTCTTCATTCATTCTTGTTCTTCATAGAATTGAATAAATCTGATATAGTTATTAGGTTGAATCATCTCACTTTTGGGATTGATATACGAATAAAATACTTATCATTATTTGTTTAAAAATCAGCAGCCGCCGCCGACGCCATGACACTGTACTTACTTGAAATGTAAGATGTTTATAAAACTTTTAATAAAGGGTTCATCTTGTTTGTTTAATAAACTTTGACGGCTTTCACGTTGCCATCAAAGTGCTTTAGTTTGTTTTCAACTCGAAAACTCTTTATTGTTATTAACGACTGTTTATAACAATAAAAAGTTGTTGTAGTTTACGCCTTTTTGCTAGAATTGTTCCGTTTCTTGCTACTTACATCTTGTTATGACTGACTCCAATAAGACAATCTGTAGTTTTGAAGTTATGAGCACAATGACATATTTCTCCGACACAGATGTAGCTAGTAAAATTATTGTTATGACACTCAGAAAATCTAGCTTTTAACTTTTATTGTTTATGTCTTTTTGGGGAACAATTATTTTGTTACGATTACGACGATTTCATTAATCATTTTAAGGCCAGTTTGCACTTTGTAGTTCATCATTATGTTTCTTTTTTTCTTCTTACACGACGAGATTAAGTTTCTTCTCTAGAATAGGCCACGATCCACCACCTAAGCCAAGTGAATGTTCTAAAAAGTTCAGAATTCGATGATCTTTTTAAAACAACAATGATGGCGCGATTGGAGAGTAGCTGCTGTGCTAGGCACAGGGTTCGATCTCTACAAGAACTTTGTACGACCTATAGGAAATTGTTCCATGTATGCATGTTAAGATTAATGTTTATAAAAGCAAAATAATACACAAGATTTTTCTTAATATGAAAAAAAATATTGTCCGTAAATAGGTTCATAAAATATATGGTAGGCGGTGTTCCCACATTAGGTTACCCTGTGTCGTGGGAATATGCGGCTACGGTTTTTTTAATAGAAAGAATAATTTAAAGTGAATCTAAATTAATAATTCTTCTCATCTCTAAAGTCTCACCATAAGGTTTACTTCTGACCTTTTCTTCCGTGATCTAAATAGAACATGTTCTTCAATTTCTATGTGAGAGATAAAATGAAGCTATTTGTATTTGTATTGTATTTGTAATTATTGCGGTAACGTCACATGAGACATCTGCCTATTGTCTGTGGTGTGCATTAGGTATGTTCAGAACGTAAAGTCTATGACAACGTGACAATTAATACGTGACAGTTGTCCCGACCACCGGCTGCCGGGACAGCTGATGATTTAGCGACGTAACAAACAGCCGGATGGCGGCGTGGTGTAAAACCAATTGATGTTGACATGACAGTCCTGAATAAAATTGACGAAAAATTATTATAATAATATCTCACAGACTCTATGAGTTCAGAAGATACTAATAGTGCTAAATATGTTTAGGACTTTTTCATAGATATTGGAATGCGTGGAAGATTGATTACCTATCCCAAATAGTAGGTAAAAACATTTATATTCAAAAACAAAAACTATACATAATAGTCAAAGGTTACATAAAATGGTGATTCCTGAGAATCCTACTCCTCGAAAGACCAAACTTATTGCACATTATAGTTCTTTTAATTCAATCAACGATTTCAAAACTATTCATTTGTTTTTATAGTAACGTGCCTGTGCGTTACATATTTGATTTGACAGGTGTCAAATGGAACAGACTATTTTCAAATAAAATTCTGTCAAACTTGCGAATAGGAGTATTTTTGAGTCTTCGTACCTATTTCGTTATATTTTTAAGTATCTACGTTTTGTAGAACACGATTGATTCCAATGAACTAGTAGGTACACTTAACAGTTATTATGACCCGACAGGATATGAATTGCAATAATAATGCTTTTGTTAATTATGTCACTCGTAAAGCACGTACGATGGGCATTGTGCGCGTTTTTATTTGATCAAGTGTAATGTAAGACTTAGTACGATTGTAGGGTGCAGGGCTGCCACGTGTGGTCGGCGAAGTTTACTTTTCTTAAACTACGTTTACAGTATTCCCTCAGATACCTACGTTTACAGATCATTCCAGAGGCCGTACCATAAACACGTCACGATCATTTTTAGTTTGAAAGAAAGGGATGCTGCTCTACAGGTTGAATAACGCCATCCCTTTTAAGTTTTTATGTTGTTTTATGTTTAAACATGCCTCACTGTTCACTTATAAAATATATGTATATTCTATGTTTAAAATGAAACTATCAAATTCTAAATAAAGGACTTGTACTTAATTAATGATATTTAGCAGTATTTACACACACATAATTTAACAGTTTCATAGGTCTTATGTAGCCGGTAAACTTATTTGCCATTTACGAGTAATTTCATTCCATAGATTTGCAATTTCCATAATATAGCCTCATGTAACCACATACCACATTCTCATCGGCCCTTTGTTATTCAAAAATAAACCAGATTACATGGAACGGATTATTCATTAACGCATTAATTGATTAAATTTTATGCTCGTGACGTTTCGAGTATTTTGCAGCGCTGGTCACCCGGCTGACCACGATACAGTTAAAATAATTAAATTAATGGAAGCTGGTGTAAATTAACTACTTACAAGCCTTGAACTGAGTGAAATAATAGGGTACATGTGGATGTACAGACGTCAAGCTATCCAAATTTTCCCAATCGAACACGAACTTTATTATTTTGTTTTAAAGTTGAAGGTCTATCAAAGAAATTTGACAGATTGGGGTATATTTCTGATATTTACGCGAATCTTATACATTGAAATAAAACTACTTTTTACGGATTTTATCGCGTTATATTGATATTATTAATCTCGACGTTTCGGACCCTATACAGCGGCCATGGTCAAGGGTAGACTTTGACGGGGAGATTGGGGTAGTTTGATGTGCTGGCCTAGTAGGAATCGTCGGTGGTCGCTAGAGGATGCTAAATGATGTCTGGCCATCATGAGCTGTAGCTTGTGGTGTAGTGGTTAGTCGGCCGTCAGATTCTTACGCGCTCTCTTGGGAACCAGCACCAACTGAACCAAAACATGTCAAGATGGTCGAAAACATGCGGTCACGTAATGTCCTGACCAAGTTCCAAGGTGCTACCTATCATTCGGTTCAGTAGCCTTTAGCCTTTTTTTATAGTGGTTTTTTTCTATGAAATCCCCGGCAGCAGCTCGGAATTTGAATAATATATCCTAAATATCCCCTATTTCCATATTTTACTATTATAAATGCGAAAGTAACGCTTTCACTCATAAACCGCTGATTTAATTTTGATGAAATTTGGTACAGATATAGATTAGACCTTGGAGAAGGACATAGACTACCCTTTGCCTTAAAAAGTCCTTTCGGATGCAGGTGAAACCGCGGACAATAGGTTTAAGACAAATAATCACTGTGTGACAGCCCTGCAACAATCGCATATCGGTCTTGGTTGTTTCGTTATTCTATATCGGTGTCAGGGCGAAGTTTCATAGATATAGGCACAGACGCCGATATTTAAGTGTTGAATGCACAAGGTTAGGTGAGCGGTTAGGTATCAGACGTTCTACTTCTGGTTACCATGACAACCGATTGTGGAAATTGGTCGCGAAGTTCGGTTTGTTACTTATTTGTTTACGTTGCCATGGTTACCTTTTGTCTTCAGGGCTGCGAAAATGTTTAGCGATTTGGCTTCGTCTGTTATGTAGGTGACCGTCTAACTTTTTTAATCGATTTTTTTAGGGGAGAAAGCGCTAATTTAATAATAACGGGGCCTCGAAACAGCAATTTTTTACGTCAAAATCAACCACTAACTCTTAGTAATTCCCTTTTCATAGAGTAGACAGTAATCATAGCGGTATACTTGAAAATCTTATTGGTAATGTAAGGAAGGAAGTATATTATGTTTGTTCAGCTGCGAAGTTGAATCAGTTATTTTACTATGAATCAATGAAACCTGAAACTTAACATGAATGCCCGAGCAATATTTTACACACGCGGTGTGGCAGATTTGACAACGAAGAAAAGATCGGTTGACTGGTTTTAGCAATAAAATGGATAGCAAGCTCACTTTTGTGCCTCATATTGATAGCATCATCAAAAGCCCTACGTATGCTTGGATTCATGATTCGCAATAGCAAATTTTTCAAAATACCGCATACTAAGATAACCCTATATTACAGCCTAGTTCGGAGTATTCTAGAACACTGTAGTGTTGCATGGCGTCCTCACTTCGCTATTCATTCGCTAAGGATTGAGAGAGTCCCAAAATGGTTGCTTAACCATTTAGTGTTTGCGAGTAGAGGGTAAACAAAAAGGGTCTGTTATGCGGATAAATTAAAACTTTTCAAAATGGAAACCCTCGAAACACGTAGAGATCTGCTGGATGCGAGATTCACATATAAACTATGTAGGAACAATATTGACTGTCCACAACTCTTACACAAATTTTCCTTCCGAGTTCTCCGCAAACCACCCCGAAAGCCTATCACTCCTTTGCTCCCACCCTTCCGTCGAACTAAATTTGGTACTAACTCTCCAGTCCCACGCCTATGTAGACTCATTAATGAATACAGCGACCTCAACAATATTCACGCGGATAGCTTGTCAGCATTTTCTCGCAGTGTTTGTTAACTATTGTTTTTTCTTTCTTACTTCTTATTTACTTCTTCATTCATCTTGCAAATAGCGATTCACTAATGCTATGCCATTATTATTCATTTTTGTCTGTTATGTTAAAATTATCATGGAAAAAAAATAAAAATAATCTTTTGTTGATGTGTAATCTGTAAACACCGGAATAACTGTAAACGCATCGCATGCTGTGTTTACCTATAATTAGTTGAGTAGTATTGTCAAGACCGATATTGTATCATATATATTAATTCTGTTCCGCTGTAACAACTGTTGGTAGACCTATTAATAAATAAAAAATAAATAAAAAAAAACCTATATTGCGATCAAAATGTAAGATAAAATGAAAGATTAAGGAGTGGTTAGGATATCCCGGAAAAGTAATCAGGGATAATATAGCACAATCTATCAGTGTAAGAATTATCAGAATCACTATTACAGAAGTTCGTAACAATATCTGTTGTGTCTGATAATTGTTCGTTGACAGATTAAAATACAAGCAATGGACCAGTAGTGCTTCGATATGCTTCTCTGAAATCGGTTAAAAGGACCATTTGTTTTCCACCAAATACAGCTTTAAAGAAAACCAAACTAAAGGTACTTTTCAGAGGAGCACCGCTAAGCGTATCTCTAAAGCTGCATTTTCTAGAAAATTCTTAAAGTTCTGAAGTAAATGGAAAATAAACATGTCTCCAGACATCACAGTACTTCGCATCATTCCATTCGCCCGACCCCCAGGGATCACTCGCGATGGATGGGATATCGAACACCAACACTCGTGCTACTCACTCGTGCTATCCACTCGCAACTCGTCGCTGGTAAAACGAGCTTTGAGTTCTTTCGCGTAGCAGATATCTACATACTTTTCTATTGTGGAGACTGAAGGTCATTGACCGTTGAGTAATGTGACGTCACAGGTACCTTTACAAATAGGTAAAGTCTCGTTTACATTTGTGCACAAGGTGCACTTACATTTGATTGCACTTTGTCTTAGCTAGGAACATAATGATTGTTTTTGTTTAATTTGTCTTCATATTTATCTGCTTCCGCGTAATGTTAATATAGTAATTGTATACATAATAAAGATTTTTTTCTTCTGTTACAGGTATGTCCGACTTCAAACCCAGAAATAGCTTCAAAGTGAGTATAAATACAGTTGGATAATTATGTAACATCTTAATAGTTCTTAGAACACATGTGGCACGTCGCATTTCTTATAGAAATGCCTACGTGTAATCATAGTGTTGTATTACCTTTATTATTGTATTACATTATAGATTTCTAAGATGCCTTTAGGTCCCTTTCCACATACACTAACACTTTTTCTAGTCACATTGTTGTAACCTATACTGTAATTATTTCCTGCGTACGATGATCGCGTAATGAGAACTGTGATATAATTGTATAGTTGTAGTTCTTACAAGCCCGAAAAATAATACTTTTACTCTCACAAATGAAACATGAAAGATTAAAATAATCCCTAGACAGTTAGTCATATTTGTGTTTTCTGACAATCTTCATTACTTCTTTCACACACTGTGTATGAACAATCAAGTAGGGGCTTAATATTTACCATCATAGTAGAATCATGTTTGTCAATGTCATGAAAAAAAAGTATTTTTTTAGCAATGTTTTATTCATTGTTGACATGGACAGTTTACAGAACAATTTTTGTTGGTAGACTGTCAATCAAGGCAAGAGTTCTGTATTTCAGGACATTCGGTCCTTCGGGTCAATAGCAATCTAGATTGGTCCTTTTGGTGGTTTGTGCAAGTTTTTGCCGGCGTTCGGTATGCTACCTGCGATCGTTTCCGTCCCGCGGTCATCGCTCGTCGCTCGTCGGGACGTTGACATCGCTTTGTCTTGCACCGATCGAATACAGTGCAACCCGTCTGCACTGTGCAGTCAACACGGAAGAGTAAGAGAGTGAGCGTAGTTGTGGATGCGGCATGTAGATAAGTAAATTTTCGGGCTACATATTTTTTATAATTATGATTAAATGATCTCTTATTTATTACGAATTTATGAGCATGCAATTGTGTAGAAAAAATACCACCAGATAAGAGACTTTCACATTAGATATTTATGTAGCTAGGCTTAGTTAAGTACTTTTAATAACAAAGGATGGTGCGCCAGGCTTTTATGTAAAATAATGGTATGTAAAGACAGAAAATGAATTTAAAATACAAACCCTTTTAACTAATGTAGTAATTATAATTAACTTCAGATTTAGGAAAAGTAAAAAATATTTTCCTATTCTATATTTTTTTTGGTTATACCTATGGGAAGGAATTTTATAAAAATAAATAATTCCAAAATAAAAATAATACATTACAATAATTCTGTCAAAAAAGATAGGTAAGTATATATATTATATTCTTTATTAAAGTTTATTATTATTATATTATAAAATATCTACCAAGTCCACTTTTTTCGTGAATCTGCAAAATGACATAACATTACTATATTAATTTACCAATTGAAACGCGCAATTTTCTCAAATATGTATAATAAAAAATAAATGCTTTTTTCCTCCATTAGCGCAGTGAGACACGAATTTGCATAATTTCCACGAGCGATGGTACCACGAAGGTTGTTGAATTTATGTGTCTGGTCGCCTCCACCGTCTAGTAATGTAACGGCGTGCAAGAGACCTCTGGCCTGTGCACAATGCACGCTCAGTTGTGAACGTCACCTGAAAGCGTCGGACGCTCGCGAGTGCAGTTCGCGTATTTATCGCTCATCCAAAAAGTTTGTGGTTTCCTTTCGTAGTTCTGTGGTATTCACTGACGGATTGTTAAGTACGCCGCCGCACAGAGAGGTGAGTTGATTAAACGTTTATTTATTTAGAAATTTTGTGGTTTTGTTCGAGTTTGTTTTCTGTAGAAATTGTATTGATGGAAATTCTGCCGTCCTGAGTTCTGTTTAAATTTAAAGTTGTTTAAAGGATCAGTTTCCAATTAATTATTTTCGAATGGATTTTAACTTTTTAAGCCTTGAGTGGCTTTAATGAGAAATTAATTTAATTTAAATTCTTTAGGTAATCTGTTTTGTATGATATCGCAGTTACAATATTTTAAAAAACTTTTGAAATTGTTTAATCAAGACCACGCGAATTATTAACAAAAAAACTAAGTATAAAATAAACACTGTACCTATTACAAAATGTAATCAAAAAGAAACTTTAAGTTAATAAATAAGCAATTTACCTACACTTTCTATTGAAAAACAACGTTAAATTGACATTAAAAAAGAAACGAATATTGAATTTCACTTTGTAAAACTAAACGTTATGACTAACTTTTAATCGAAGTTATTTGAACTAAGCATTACTTACGAAGTAAATCGAGATTAAACTCATTAATCAAATAATGGAATCGTCGTACTACAACTTTATAATATAAAAGTCAGTCATTATTCATACAAAAAATATTTCTTTTTCTTTTCGCTATGTACGCAGCGTTCATACAGCGATCTGCGAGTACAGTACAACAACGCGTTCAGGGTGTTGTTGGGGCTGCCGCGTTGCTGCAGTGCTTCGGGTATGTTCGCAGACGCGAGGGTGGATGGCTTCTATGCCATCATCCGTAAACGAGGCGCGTCGCTGCTCTCCCGCTGGCGTGGTAGCGGCAATACCATCTTGGGCGTGTTGGCCGACAGATGGGACAGCCCAGTGTTTGCCCGCTGGATGCGACTCCACAACTTTTAACTATTTTATTTTCTATTTTGTAATTTAATTGTAATTATTATTATTCCGAGTTAATTATGATTATTATTATTTTATGCAAAATGTACGAGTGTATGGGTAAATAAAGAAAGAAGAAATAAAGAATATTTAATTTATATTCTTCTTTCTGTCTGAACTCTCGATACGACTCCATTCCCACTTACTTGGTCCGTAAACGTTGGAGTAGGTCTTCTCCTTCCTCCCTTTTCTTCAGTTTCGCCCAATGGTACCCCACGCGTGTTTATTGATCGATTGTTGAAATCTATCTTACATATAATCTGCCGAATGAACACGCTAAATTAGCGTCACGTAGCGTGGTATGTAACAAGTCTGCTCCCACCTTTTTTTTGTTTTTTTTCTTAGCCTATGTAGTCTCCCACTGCTGGGCGAAGGCCTCCCCTTTCTTCTTCCAAACTTCTCTATCCTGCGCAACATCCAGCTCCCGCCTTTATTCTAAAGAAATTGTAGTGTCATAATTATGTATTTTATATCAAACCGCAGCTCTATAGTAAAAATATTAGTACAAAATTAGTTGACATAACAAATAGAGTGTTACAAATCAACTCCACGCAAGAAAATTATGGGTACTAGTTTGATTGCACGCCAAACGGCCATTAAAGAAATTAAGGGTAATTTTTAACGGCGGCAAAGCACAGGTGCTTTTTAATTAAAGTTCTCAAGAATAAAATGTAGTCCACATAAGTGAAGCAGTTTTGGCCTCTTGGAATATAAAATAAAGTATTCATTCAGGCTTCAAGTTTGTATAGGCACTTCGGGTCCGGCGTTCTGAGTTTAAACGAGGAATCTTGAATAGCCAATTTGCGTAGTTGTTTGAGACATTAAGAATGTAATAAAAATATGGTATAATGTTAGCGAGATGTGACCAATGTCTTTCTCCCAAATGCGTGTGCTCAAATATTGAAAAGACAAAAAAAAAACAAATGTTTTTGTTGGACACAGTGGGGACAGTGTCAGTATACGTATGGGTCAAAATGTCAAATGAATAGGATAACATCATATTATAATTTTATAAATATCTGTGTAAGTAAGACGGAGTACGAAATATTGATCTGTGTTCAACGAGAAAATTTTATGATGTTCCTTCTATCGCTAGTAATATTGAAATTTCTTTGGTTAATACGTACTGTATGAACTGAATAGAAAATAATAAAAATAAATTTAACCTTTTGACGATAGACGTCAAATGAAAACTTGCTCACGACGCCAACGACGGCATGGCACGTCAAAAATACCACTTTTTTAGTTTAAAATAAAAGTACTTACCTATAAAAATTTTTTTTTTACCTATTACTAGATACTAGAATTTATCGCTTGGAGTATAGAACACGGATTTTCGTTATTGAAGTGACGGTCAAAAGGTTAATATATGGGAAATTTTACATCTAGTCGTGATCGCACGATCTAGTCCCAAACTAAGCAGAGCTTGACTATGAATACTACACAATAGATACAATATTTATATACTTTTTTTTTGTAAATACATACATACATACTACATACTCACACCTTTTCCCTATAAAGGTAGGGAGAAACTAAAGACCGCCACTTGCTACGATTCTTGCTTACTTCTTTCGCTTCGACCACATTCATACATCTTGTCATACATACACGCCGGTTGCGAGTACTACGCACCTAAATATATACAATACATCAGATATTAGGAAGGTATAAGCTAACTATATAAGTAGATCAGGGGGCCTGATGACCTGTAACACAGGTATTCTCAGAATACCTTTCTCGGGCATCAGTCTCACACAAATTAAAACTTTTATATTAGATTATTATAATGCAAGTCTACTTTTGTCAAGAGAAAAATAAATAAATTTATTATTAATTTGTTTATTAAGTTAAGATGTTCATACATGAAAGTAAGAAAAACAAAGAGTGACACATACAAATATGCACATCGTCACCTGACTCATTTAAAATTTTTAAATGTTGACTAGTTTAGAATTACCCAAAAACAATTCGGACACAAGCCAAGTGTGTTTCATTTTGAAAACATTTGATTGAAATTTCCGTTCCTTTGCGAACAAAGAATCAGATCTACGTTTACCTACCTTTTTTTTTTTATAGTACGGAAAATCCTCATGGATCCTCCACCACCCGGGGAGGTGGCAGGGTATGTCGGACTCATACCGACTAAAAACCGCACTTGCCTTCACCTATTGTCATTCTCGTACGTAAATTTTTACACGACGGAAAAAACGGAGGAGGTTCTCAAATCAACCCGTATTTTGTTATGTTTGACTACGCTTACCTTATTACAGAGTAGCTCGAATTCGATAATTCTTCTATTATCGGTTTAAATTTAAATTTGAAAAAAAAAAGTCACCCAAAGAGTTGAAAAATAAGGGATGATTTTTCACTAACTGTAAAAGTATAAACAGGCAACATACTGTCACTTGCAGATGCGAAGAATCCAACTCCGATTAAATGTTATAATATGCTCTAGATGATAAAAAAGAAGGCATTTAAATTATATACATACTGATGCATCGTTTGTTAGTTATTTACACACATGAAACTGTCAAAATATTCAAAAGGATTACATTAATGTAGAAC
Source organism: Acronicta alni (assembly GCA_964056405.1). Taxonomy (NCBI): domain Eukaryota; kingdom Metazoa; phylum Arthropoda; class Insecta; order Lepidoptera; family Noctuidae; genus Acronicta; species Acronicta alni. The sequence goes on along the minus strand of OZ043927.1, from coordinate 3,212,243 downwards.
GAAGCCGTTAATGGATTATCGTTTAGTTTAGTCTGTAAAGGATTAGTAGGTACCAATATAATATTTACTATGGTAAGCCTACGAGATGTAGCGATTTCTGATGAGCTATGTCGATCGACTGGAATTATTTTGAAAAACAAGTCTGACATTAATGAGTGTCAAGGATCATAATAAAAGTAAGATGAAAAAAAAAACAGATTACGAAGACCTCGGCCTGTCACCTTAATAAATTTACAAATGGACATTTTCCTGATCTGCCTGATAATATTCCTGACTCAACGCCCTTTTACGCCACTAAAAAGGACGCTGAACGAAAAGTTCAACAAACCAATTCAAATATACGCCAATATTTCCTTACGAATAAATTTCTCAAAATTATCACGTTCGGGTCACCAACACAGTGCGAAAACCTGACCAATAAAATATCTGAAACATGCTACCTAAACTATATAACTTCATTTAAGGACTCCACCCGGTATACCGTATCATATCATGAGTCTTTCGGACACGAGCAAGAAAATATTATTTACAAAAGTTTATTACGCGACAACGGTCACAAACCTTTCAACCAATTTGTTTCTGTGATGCTCGTGGTACGGTACGATGTATTTAACGATGGTCCTTTGAAACAAAAATTGTTATATATCTACACATACTTCCATATTGTCATGTGCCAGACACTAATGGTTCATATCAGTGGTTCGATCGTGTGTGACGTCAGTCATCGATTTTCTGTACCGTGTTTTAAAACGGCACGTGCCATTAGGCTCAAAGAATGGCCCGATGTGATTTATGTCGTACTTTGTTTGTCCGTCATAATTGACATTTACTAAGTGTCCTCATTCTGACGCGTGTATTCTCTGGATAAATTGCCATGTTTCAGTTTACAAGCTCATCTACGTTAATCTTTTTTTTCGTATTAATTTGTTTTGAGTTTCGTGTAGAGTTTTTATGATTGATCTACAAATTTACACCTAGCTAAATTTATTGGACCGAAGGACCACTCACATGTTATTATGACCAAACCATGAAGTGTAAATATTTGGGATATTTTACACAGCACCATCTAGTCCCAAACTAAGTAGAACTTATATTATGGGTACTAGGTACACAGTGGATATAATACATACTTATACTTTTTTTTGTAAATACATACTTATAAAACATAAGAAACACCCAGGCAAAAACTAACGCTTATGGCCATTTATGTAATGAATTGAATATATGTATCCTGTAGGAATCGAAATCCTCGTGGTCAGCAGTCTGACAGTCGAACAACTAGATCATAGACATCGTCAAATCTTCAAAAGTAATTAGTGTTACTCTACCACTTTGTTAACCGATAAATATTGTATTATCAATGTGGATATTTATATCAAATGGCCTTTCCAAATAATTTGTCAACAGCAATGTTGTTGTGTGCTTATTTTATATGAGTAACGGCAAGTTTCTTGGGATTTCAGGACACAATAGTTAATCAGTGTTTTTCCAAAACATTTCCAAGTAAACTGGCTTCACTAACTAATCAATCTTGTGCGTATTTGATTGCTGTTTCAATAATTTGTCTAACTTGTCCAAAAGGTTTCCAATTAAGATCATGTCATGACAATGTCTTACTGAATAAAAATACGTACTCATATATCTTGTCCGAAGTGACTTTCATTGACTTCTCGTAATTACTTACATTGTAAATCAAAACAGTGCATTTGTCGGTCAAAAAACAAATTTGTTCAAAAACAATCACTGCCTTAATTGATTCCTCAATTAAAACTGCCCATCATAATTATTTGTATAGTGCTTCACAAAAACACGTTTTATTGCGTAACGTTATTTAGTTATAGGTTAAATTAAAGCTAACAGCAATTACGCAATGATTGTCGTATCTCTAATGACATAGGGACAGGAAGATCCAATATCATTAGGGACCGCAAGGAACTCAAGATACGGAAGTAAGTATAGAAAGGCTTTTATTTAATTTCCTTTTAATTTTGGCGGCAAAAAAGCTTTTACATAAAGCCTGTAATAGCACCGACACACGCAAAAACATCTTTTCATGAAATACACACCACCCTACTAGATCGTTCCGTCTCTGACAAGAATTGGCGTTTTGTGTTTTGAGAAGTTTTTTTTCCACTACAGGAAAAGTATGCTACAAAATAAAGTGCGAAGGCCTTTAAGTAAAATCGGAAAACAATAAAAAGACTCATTCGTAAAAAATCTAAATAAGTAGCACATGGAGTTCTCCTTCTACACTACTATTATAAAGAGGAAAGATTTGTATTTTTGTGTGAATGTTTGTAATGAATAAACTCAAAAACTACTGTGCCAATTTCAAAAATTCTTTCACCATTGGAAAGCTACATTCGCCCTGAGTAACATAGGTTATATTTATTGCTAGAAAAGATTAGGGAATCTTATGACCACCAGTGCGAAGCCGGGACGCTAGTCATTAATAAAAATAAAATGACATTAAAACCCGGTCTATCAAATAATCGCATTCCAAATTCTTTCAAAATAAATCAACTCTAAAAATAAATTCCCAATGAAAATTTGCTACAAAATGAGGTCAAGTGTTCGTAATAATAATAACATACAACTGTTGACCGATATGATATGAATGTGGAATGTACATAGTTCTGCACTCGAAATGCCCCAGTTTTTGCACACATATCCATTTTTAGAGACTGTATCGCAGTTTTTGTGCAACTTTTTCACGAGAACTTTAAATACTGAAACGGTACTGTGGGAAAATTAAGGCAAATTACAAAATTATAACCTCTTTTTTACTCTAATCTAACGGAAGTGAGTATTTGAAAAGCGAACGCGTAAAAAATTAATAGCTGCCAGTGTAATTTTATAGGGTAATTTTGGCACGTGGAAATGATTTATTCTCATTGTTCTACATTCGAAAAAAAAGTTTTGTACCGAACTTTTTATAAATTTAAACAATGTGTTTTAATAGATCGGATTTTCGTAGTTGTTTTTTTTTTTTGTATTTTTCTTATGCATATCTTTATTTTTATAAATCCCCGAGGCTTAAAATACATAACAATCTTCATATCTAGATTCCTGAGACAGTAACTTGGTATTTTTCCTTGTTTTCAAAGATGTACAATTCTGCGAAGAATTTGCTGACAACAAGCAAACCTCTTCAAAGCAATTCCAGTTCACGTCCACAAAATTCCAGTAATTCAGATCACATCAGGATAAAGTCATTCAAAAAGTCGTTACATAAATAGTAACTACAGCATCCCACTAACATCGTAACTATCTAATTCCTTACAAATAATATAATTATGTAATAAAAAAACTACTAAATTAACATGACATTATTTCCAGCCAGATATTAATGTACTGATTTGCGTTTATAAACACACGCATGATACAGGAGAATATCCTAGTGTGGGGAAAGGGTGTTTTTAAAGAATTACCACAGTAGTACATCACCATACTACCATCGACAATTTCCGCGTTGGCACACAACGTAACAACATGACGGCAGAAATCGATCAGATTACACCGAACGCAACTGGCCAGCACGCCACTCGCGTCAAGGACTACACCAGATCCCACCAGCTGATAGCATGGGTCAAGGCGTGTGTACTGATTGGGAGCTTCCTATTTGAGCCTCAATATTTCTAACAACGTGTCAAGGAAAGATTTGACGTTGTTTTGCGTTGTTGATAACGGTCAGTTAGTTCTGTTACGCACAGCGATTTGAATTATGAATGATTGCTCTTGCGCAAGACTCGTTCTACTGTAGCCCTATTAGGAATGTGACGTCACTTGTTTGTAGATCGCTTGCCATGGTGAATACATGTTTTTTTTGCTACATATCTTTATATATGCTCAATGGTTTCGTGATAGGTAATTTCCTTATATAGATTTAAAAAACAAAACGCCCGTACAAGATCTGTCGCACCGCACAGGACTTCAAAAACATGCAAATTACATCCAGACTTGAACCTAATATCTGTGGATCGTACAAATATTTGTCTCTGGAGGGAATCGAACCCACTACACTAGGTGCAATGGTAGTGGCGAGGTGGCCACCTACGCCACGACCATTGCTCTGGCTGCCTGTTACGCGTTCACACCTAAACCGCTGAACCGATTTTGATGAAATTTAGTACAGAGGTAGATCAGACCTTATTGAAGGGCAACCTTTTGTCTCAAAAACTCTTTGGGATGCGACCCCGCGAGCAACAGCTGTTATATTATACGTCAAAAACAACAACAGAAAATAATAAAATTACGAGGCACAGAGGCCAGCACATCAAGCTACCACAATCCGTCAAATTTCTTTGATTGATTTTCATCTTTAATACAATACATTAAGGTTCATATTCAATTGGGAAAATTTAACAGTTTTGGATAGCTTGACCTGCTGGCGTCTGTACAATATTTCCCTGCGTACCTATGTCTTAATTTGCCGTCCATCATATCCAACGTTCAAGTTATAGGGAAAAACTGACTTACTTTGATACAAAGGATTCATGTAGAAATATTATATGTACTTACTTGTAAGGGTATGTCCACATCAGACTTGTATTCTTTTTTTTTTTATTGTGTGCCTTGTATATCTTACGGGCTGCCTGATGGTTAAGCCTATCTACGCCAGCAACATTAATGCTAACACTCGCACGTTGCCATCTTGACACCTCAGTTGAAAATGTAGCCAGTGAAATTACAGTAAATAATATGATTCTGTCATGATTCTTTCATTTAATTTAATCATTTATTATTTATATTATTTCATTTAAATATATCTGTATAAAAATAAGGACTATGAATTGTCTGATGATTTTTATTATTACTATTGCCTTTCAACTAGACCACAATAATTTATGCACATTATTGCTGAGCCGCGGAAAATTTGGCAATGTGGTGGTACTACCCCAGCGAACTCTGCAGAATAAATAGAGTCCGACTTAAATCAATTGCTGATTTTGCCTGAGAGTTTATTTTCCGTATAGAAACCGTCATATGTATACCTTTTTTTATAGTACGGAAAAAATTTCATGAATCCTCCGCCACCCGGGGAGGTGGACCAAAAACAGCACTTGCCTTCACCTCCCTATAGTCATGGCCATGGGATCCGCAAAATTCGCCACGACAATGCCAGGCTGTGGTCCAGCAGTTGCTGACCCCCGACAATTATATGTATAGGTACCTACGGTGCTTTCAGCAGAACTACTATTTTTAAACAATTTCAAATCTGACCAAATGTAAAAACCTTCTCTCTCTCTCTTTCTCTCTCTTTAAGCCACACTGAACCGAAAACCGATATTAAGCAGAAAGAAGTTACGAGTTACGACAAATTGGATCGAATTGTTTTGGTACCTGATCTGAGAATAATGCCACCGGTCTTGACGAATAGCGTAACTAAGGTCAGTATAAAAACAGCAAAGTACGCAAATATCACGGCGCAACCCTATGACGGCGCCCTTATAGAAGCTGCGGGCTACGGGTAATGTTGAGTGGCACATAGTTATCATATTATGTTCCAACCCCTGACTTCCAGACAGTTTACACACATCTTTTTGCATAAATACATAAAATCTCGCTAAAGATCCTTTGAAGTTAAGCAATTTCAATTTGCGTAAACTCTCTGGTTTAAGCAACGGTTGCATTTACACTTTGTACTTAAGGCCTTTATATCATCCGCACGTTCCACATTTTGAAATAAAACTAAGTGGTACTTTTTATTATTTTTAAAGCGTTATTTTAATGTTATTTAACTTGTGTGATAATATCTAAACAGCGTCCATGGTCACGGGTAGACTACCCGTGACCATGGACGCTGTAAAGGGTCCGAAACGTCGGGATTAATAATATCAATATACGCGATAAAATCCGTAAAAAGTAGTTTTATTTCAATGTATAATATTCGCGTAAATGTCAGAAATCAATAAATTCGAAATATAAACCAAATGATGATAAGGGAAATACGCGACCTGCTGAAACGTCAATCAAACTATTGTATGCGATAATTCTGACAAATAACCTTAGCCAATATTGTCCCTAACCCACGTACAGCTACCAGACTCCTTTAAAGCCGGAAAATATACATATATAAAACGTTTTCAGGAGAGGTAGGGCATAGTAGGAATATTTCGTGTCCAGCTCTTCTCGGGAGGGTGTCCAGCTCTTCTCGGGAAGTTACATGGTTCATGTAATCTATGAGATAAAGAAAGATGTTTGAAAAGTCCCGAGCCAATACTGTGCCCACGTGCAGTTCAAAATTTGTACTATGACTCATTCTGAAGCTGCCCGACTGGGGAAGTACCTCCACCTTGCAGAAAATCGAAGTGCATCCAGCTTTGACCTGTATTGTGTTCCTAGCGGTGAGCAAGGTGGCTTAGTGCGCCTCTAGAAAACGTTGTCGGCAGTGGGGGGTACTTTGACCCTTTTAATGCCAACCCAAATATTACTCTTTCGTTTTACAGGGTAACCGCTCACCATCAGATGGGCCGTAAGCTTGTTTGCCAACTTAGTGGTATAAAAAAACGTTACGTCACTGGCTGAAGTAATTAAGTTTTTTATGGGTGGCTTCCCAGAATATTCATCAGTTCAACGTATCGAGGGAGTGTACAGTACATGCCCTTTTAGGGAAACTTTTTTAATTGTTCACAACTTGTCTGAATTTAGTTTTTCTAAGAATTGACTAATAATCAGTCCATTAGATCATGTTTTTAGACATTAGGTACCTAATGTATGAGTTTTTTAACTTATGCGAATTATTTTATTTATTATTATCTATTTATTAAATAGCTGCCTCGTTAGCCTAGTTTTCAATAGGCTCGCTCCCTACATTGACCTAATAATACGCGCGAACTATGAATGTACAAATAGTCAAAGATTTAAATCGTTAGATGCGCCCTACCGCGTCAAATAATGGTCATTATTTGACTAAGTAAACTAGTCGACATCGGAAGTATCGAAACTGTTATGTCTCGTTCACTCTGAGTTCTGCACACTGTCGTTCTCTGTCTCTACAAGGAATGAGTGCATGCACTCATCTCTATATGGACAAGTTTTCGAGCGGTATAAGTACGGTTTAAATCTTTGCAAATAGTACACCTTTGTGTAACCCCTCGGAGAATCCAGGCGTGAAGATATATGTTTATTTTATACTATTCAATAAATTAATTATTAATTGGAATATCGAACACATCCTTAAAGTAAGGATAAAAGAGTCTTAAAGTATAGTAAACTTTATGGAAACCCTTTACCTAAATCGATGTTTACCAGGTTAAACAAAACATGCTACATTTACTCGTAAGCACTTCATTATTACTATAGGTACCAAAATTTTGTAAGATTCTCTACTTACGTTACATTACCCATTTTCACGTAGGGCAATAGAGACACCTTCAAGGCGTATCGCGTTAAATATTTTCTTTTTATACTCCATCTCTATTTATCTTTCTCGTAAAATGATATCTGAAATCTTGGATTTGGTAGCATCCTGGGCCTATCTGAAATTGGATTTTGAAGTATATTATTTAACTAACAAGTTATACCGACTCTTATAATCTCGACTGTGAATAGGAATTTTATCGTATGTAAGTACAGAGTAGGTGTATTGGAAGGGGTTGCTAGAGAATTTAATCAGGGTGGTGGACTAACATTCCAAGAATTTGGTTAGCGTGTTCGAAAAGCTACAAGTATGAATACATTTTGTTGGTCCTAAAGTCTTACTCTGCTTGCGGAATCGCCAAAAACACAATTTTGTTTTTGCAATTTTTTATATGTAAATGTAAACAACCTTAAATTCGAAAGTAACAAGCCAAATACTTCCTTATGTGTAGTTTATAAAATAAAACTGATAGAAATTTATGTTGATATGTCGAATCAAAGAAAGTAGTCTGAAATGACAGGTGCTGTCAAGGTTTGAACTTAAAAACCGTATAATAATAAATTATAGGTAGCGATTTACACATTACGCGAATAATTGTATGTGATTCCCTTCACTTCGTAGAACGAGCCTTTCAATTACAATTGTAAAATCAGCAAATAAAAGCTCCTTTGTAAAAAGACACAAAAAGCTACACGGCGTATGCACAGGCGGCCGAAAGAGGAAATTAAAAAATGTATTCAGGTTAAGATGTTGACTTCTATTGGGTGAATCCGAATATACATAAAAAAGCTCAAGTTAGACATGTTTTTCTTTAAACACTAGTGTTAAATGTTACTGTCTCATTAAACTAGTAGTTATAAATGCGACTGCTACGTTTGAAGTCCTGGGTTCGATTCTCAGGTCGAGCACTGTTATTTGGATTTTTATGAAATACTCAGTTGCAGCTCGTAGTTTCGATTTGTGCCCAGTTTCATGGCCATAGGCTCGCCCCTATTACATGGGACCTAAACATACCAGGGAACTAAAGGTGTACTAAAGTACACCCACAGTGTAAAGTACACCCCTCTTTCCTAAGTAATAAATTGCGTTTATAAACGACAACTTCTAAATATCTAACTCTAACCTAATTGTTGTAAATGTTGTGTAAAATGTCCCAAAAATATTATTATTATATTAATTATAATAAAACTCTACAGGTTTCTCTAGAATTAAGATTTTCTTTTAAAACGTTCCTTTATATAACGTTGTTGAGCACTAAGGCGGGATTTTGGTTACCAATACTTTTATTGCTTTTTTATCAAGTTAGCTAACAAACAAGCATACCAGCCGCCTCATGGTAAGTGGCAACCGCAGCCATAAACGCCAGAAACACCAGTGTTGCCACTCACCACTCTTGCGTTGTGATCTTGAGACCTCATTTGTCATGTCTCATATGCCTAGTAATTTGATGACAACGTCTGTGGTCTAGTGGGTCTCGTATCGGAAGGCTGATCACGAGGTCGTGGATTCGATTCCCACACAACACAAATATTTATGTGTTGAACATAAGTGTTTGTGTTTGTCTGGGTGTTTTCTTATCTATTATAAGTACCTATTTATTTACACAAAAAAAGAAGTATTATATCCATTGTCTAGTGCCCGTAGTACAAGCTCTGCTTAGTTTGGGACTAGATGGTGCTGTGTAAAATTGTCCAATAATATTTATTTGTAACTAATTTCATTGGCGACATTGTCATTCAGACTGGAAGCACATTATTGCCGCCTTGCAGAAAATCGAAGTGAAATAACACTGCTTTGAGTTGTGTTGTGTTCCTTACGGTGAGCAAGGTTGCCAGTGCTCCTCGAGGTAACGTTGTGTTGGCACTTTGTTTTGTGTTGGTTAACGCGCAAGTGATAGCCCTGGTGTTGCAAGCGTCTATAGGCTGCGGTAACCGCTTACCATCAGGTGGGCCGTATGCTTATTTGCCACCTATGTGGTATAAAAAAAATTGCTTAGCGGCAAAATATTTGGCAATACCGTGGTACATACAACCCCAGACGACCTCTGCAGCATGAGCAAGGCATACCAACTTAAAATATATCTAGTATGAAATTAAATTATCTACTTTTTATGGATTTTATCGCGTTATATTATTATGAATCCTGACATTTTGGGCCCTTTACAGCGTCCATGGTCACAGGTAGACTGATAAAATCCGTAAAAAGTATTTTATTTCAATGTCTAATACCTATTAGGTAATTTTCAGAAATCAATATTTAGGATGTTATCTAGGGACTATGAGAACAAAACTTACTCGCAGTAATATTGATTGCTTTACTTAAAGACCCACTAACCCATGTCTTCTGTCACTCAAACACGTGTACAAATCACACGTATAAAATAAATTACAACGTGGAATTCTAGTACTGGGGTATAGTTGTGAAATTAACACTACTTTAAGTAGCATTTGAGTTCGTAGTTACATAAAAGAACAGCTCGTTGAGCTCTCTAAATTCTCGGTGAGATGCAGTAAGTGAAGCATACGTGCTGTTAGTTAGGACAGGTAAACTTAAAGCTGCTATTGCTGGACTAGGAGCTAGGGTTCGCTGGGTGGATCCAGCACGGAACAAATATAAAATGGCCTACCTACCGTTGTTCCGTCTTTGTGCATGTGGCATTTGTTTTACGATACAGGCCAATATCTTAATTGGAGAACAGTTAAAAAAAAACGAAGTAAAGACTTTGTCCTCCCACTATTTCGATTTGTGAAAATGCCTGCCAGAAGTACTTACCTATTCTACTCTCAATACGGATATCGTATTTCAATTTAAGAAGAACAAGTAAACAGCCAACACATTAAAAAATCAGTTGAATTCTAAATCGAAATCGATTATCAATTTAAACGAATCGATTCTTGTAACAGTACTGCAGTGCGTTGTCCGTTTCTAAGGTTATATGAAAATATACGAATCATGATTTCTGTTTTCCGAACAAAATATTTATTTATTTGAATGTGCAACGCAGTATCTTTATCAGTCACAGATAATACATGTTTGTGTCACGGTCGTTTCCTTTATAAGTAAAACATTATGCAATATTTATTATAATTATATTGTAAGTATCTGACCTCAGTAATTACTTTTAATGCAACTATCCATATGATATGATGGCTCTAAGAGATTGTTATTTTGTAAACTCTCACCTTCGCCGATGCAACGTTCATAAGCTAAGGAGTTTATTGTATAAGAGAGACCAATCAGCTATGATTACATGTTATAATGAAATCAGAATGTTACCAATTAAGTTGATTGACGTAAGATCGGTTGATTAAAAATAATCAGGAACAGTAAATAGCTCTCTCTCTCCTCCAACTTCCTTTTTTTAAGCCACTCGAAGCTTTAAAGAGGCATCTTTAAAAATATTATTTGGTATCCGTCTTATATAGTCTTTCAAAATACCCTTGTGATGTCAAAGTCACTGAATCGAGATAAACATTCGTTTTAACTTGACGGAAAAAGGCTGCTTTAAATGATTGGCAACTTGATGTACGACCCCGTCTCCTTCAGGTTCGTTGACACGATTGGTTCGCTTTCCGGTCTTTACGTCGTAACTTTGGACCTGTATTTTGGTCCTTCGAGCCTCCAAATCTATATTGTGTTTTGAGCTTCTATGTCAAACCTTAAAATCGTTTCTTCGTATCAAGTGTTCGGTATGTATTATGGCATACATAAAATATGGTCTTTTAGACCTACTCATTATTTATGAAGCTATACATCGTTTATAAATCGCACGCCTATCAGAATAGAGAGAGTGCTCTTAATTGCATGAAAGTTGGAGGTGAGCCCGTTGTGACTGGCTTAGAATTTTTAGAATCTTCAAAAACTCAGTAGCTAATTGATATTAAACCCAGGACCCACGGAGATTCATTTTGAGGTCACTATCAAGACCAGTGACAATATTCAAGCCTGACCTCGCTAGATCAAATATTTTCGCGTAATGTTTACACGTGTCATTGACTTTTGGAGCACAGTTTTTCCGATCGTATTTGTAGGATAGTTGAATTAGGGTAACCAGGTTTTTATACCCAAACAATAGGTAGGTACATCAAGAGGTTTTAGAATTAATTATTACAAAAATAAAATAGCTGAAATCGCTCAGTTAGAAAGGGAAGAAAGAAACTAAGGACTGATTAAAAAGATGTCGAGGATCGCCGAATAAGGCGCTGCCAAAGGAGTCCTTCCCTAACCACTCTTTAATTCGCGTTATATGCAGAATTTTAAGGTAAAAATTATGTTATATAATTTATCTCCGGAAACTACTTCCCGCGAGTTGTCAAACCTACTCCGCCCCCGCATTTGGACCGAATTTCTTTCATACGCACATCAGGTTCACGGCTGCTTAGTTATTTACGTATCGCGTGCCAACATTAGAATATGAAATCGTGACCTATCACGACTTATTTTTCTAACAACCGAACTACGAACAACCGCCGCAATTATATGGAATCAACTGTCGAAGAGTCTAGACTCCTAGTACCTACAATAATTTGTTTTACAGCTGTCGATAATGTGCGCGCCACGATAAGGCCCATGTTATTGTTTTGATGCGCTCGTGTGAGTTTTTGACCGCGTCATGTTCGTATCGATTCGACATTTTGGACAATTTATGATTTATGGATATGTTTAGAGCGAAACTGTAGCCAACCTTGCGATTGAACACGTTCTAAAATTTCCCAAACCGCCAAAACAAATTTAGCGAAATTGAGTCCAGCGAAATCTACTAATCTACTCAATGTTTACGTGTTCATTCACACGCGGTGTATTGTGTGCGTGTGGCGTCGTTGCGCCTGCGCAGAATGCTCCCGACCGAGCCCTCTTTGTTTGTTGACAAGCGGAGTGCTCGACTCAACAAGCTGTTCTATTCGCGTATGGACTTCGTGCGCGACGGACGTGCATAGCGTCCACGCTTACTTTGTTTAGAGCTATCGTGTTATCGCGTATATCGGCTAAATTTAGTGCAGTTATTTTAAAGATTTTTTTCCTCTTCTGCGCAATATTACTGTGAAGTGTTGTTCTGTGGAGATTTGATCCGTCAGCGAGTACTTGCGAAGATTTTTTCCACATCTAAAATTACGCATTCGCTTCTGTGCCAGAAGGTAATTCATTTTCTTTTATTTTCTTATACATTGTACGTAATATAAGTACGTCAATCAAGGACTGATACTTCAAAGGGAGATTTTAATCTTGGATTTTATATCGCGACTGCAGTGAATTTATAATATCAGTGAACTCATCGATACATATCGATGCCTTTCAATGCAAATGCGTGCATTGCTTATAACGTCGTCTTTTATACAAACAACAAAGATATACAGTTTGTATCACACACTCGCTCGACTGATCATCGCGAAATGTCAGGGCGAGGATTGGAAAGTGAGTATACATGGTCATTAAATGTAGCACCGCACGATTTCACCGCAAATGAGATGCTTGCACACGAGCGACTAAAAGACAGACCTGCGACTTGCGTATCCAATGCTTCTGTTGCGACTAGATACAGTTATAATTTGGCCGGTTGCCGTAGAAGGCGCTTAGCGGTATATTATGGTCGTCTGGTGGCCTGGTAACTCGTCTCTTGGATAACGGTAAATTTATTGCACCGTACGTATCTCACATATACAAACAATTACCAGTACTAGTGACACGATGATTCAATTTTGCGGTCAACTGAACCGTATGGCATGGATGCGGTTAATTTACAGTTAGTGCTTCTTTATACTAAACAAACAAAAGTTTAAAGTAATTCTGTCCACAATCTTCGTGGTGAACGACACTATTCTATAATTCCTTTCCTTATGACCACTGATAGTGCATTAACTCCTAATGTCAATAAGAGGTCATAAAAGTAATGGTCTTTGTTTATTTATACTTTTATCGCATAATTTACAAGTCGTGAACTTGTCACTTACAATGTACCTATGTGCATAATATAACTAAGATAAACTCAGTACTTGTAATTTCAATGCGATTCCTTGAAACATTTTGTTTCATTTACATTAATTATTGCGGACAGAAAAACTCGTAAAAACCTACTTGAATTTTATCGCTTTTAAGTTTTTGAAGGACCTTTCCAGGTAACCTTCTGCTTAAAATGAAGCCAAAACTAGATACCTCTTATTATGTTGAAATGCTTGTGTTGCTTGCTCTTAAAAGGCTTCTTTACTACCTAAACACAATTTCTAATGAATTTCGTTTGCATATTTGCTATTGTTAAATATTTCTTTTGTGGAGCGCCTGCTCATTCACGGCGCTTTGCCTCAGATTCTTCAACAGCAATTTTGAATGCTTCAGTGAAGTTTAAATCCATAGTTTTAAAAGGATTTAAACAGTAAAGGAATTTTATCTCGTCCCCGACTATTGACCTCTTGAGCAGCCATGATTGTGCGCGTCTCGGATAAAAATAATCTAGTGAAAGTTGAATGCGTATATAAATTATATTCTCGAGCATAATTTAATGTCCTTTGTGTTTATAACGTTTTAGGCGAAAATATTGTTTATGATTTTAAGTAACCTACCTACGTGAATTGGACACTGAACATTTTTACGGATTGTCTCGGTTGATTAAACTTTTAGAATCGACCTTCCAAACCTTTCTCATTTTGGGGGAGTATGATATTTTTAGAATACCCAGTTTGTTTTTGTAAATATTATTTAACGAGAATAACAATAATAAAAATGTCAGCTGATACTTGTCCTGTTGAGGAAAATAGACAATTCTATATTTATAAAGGTATTGCGCAGTAGTACGTACCTAATCGTGTTTACATGCTGAAACTGAGTTAAAGAAAAACACATTTTCATTCAGACATGGTGCAAACAGCAATTAAGGAAAAAGTGTTATTACTTATGGTGTTTGTGACAATGTAGGTACTGCGTATAATATTATCTTTTGTTTTTTCAAAGAGCTGGATAGACCGGTTCCAATACTAAATACTGTGTAGATATTGGTTAAATCTTTTTCGTCGTGGGTTTGTTATTCTTCTTTCTTATACATAATTATAATAAATCCAATTCGTGTTAATACTGTAATACATGACTTATTTCCTTTTTATTTTTCAATTACTTTTTTCCTATCCTTAGATCTCACATTCTTTACAGCCTGATATTAGAAAAATGTTGTGCATTATTTATGTCGCCCAAAAGTCCCCAAGCATTTCCTAATAATCGTTCCTTTCCTAGCATTTTGATGCGGAGCTCCTCAAACGCTAGGAGTTGTTAAACTTGTGAAGGTACCTACTTCAAGTAGCATTTCAATTACTATCCAGTATATTATTACGTCATTAAGTTTATTGACGCTCTAAACGAAATTATTGTTAGACATGAAAGTAAAAAATCAAATCCGGAAATTCATATACTCTAAATAAACGAGAAGATATAATAACTTGTAATAGAAAAACATTAATTTAAAGTAACGCGATAAAATCCGTAAAAAGTAGTTTTATTTCAATGTATAATATTCGCGTAAATGTCCGAAATCAATATATTAAATTAAAACTCATATTCATTTTTTTTTGCATAAAATGCTTTCGTTGAAACCACCAATTAATTTTAACTAACTAATACCTAAATTGAAGAGCGAAATTGATCTGGAACTTATCAACGCTTCATATCCCTAGGATTCCCTAGGTACTCGTTAAATCTGGACTCGTTAAATCTGGTTAAGTATGACGATTACTGCTGATGACGATAGTATGAGATTTCGAGTAAAAACCTTACCGTAAAGCACTAAAAATCGAAGAACGGTATCATTGATATTTACGTCAAAAAGACATTTCCATATTTATTACGACTGTTGTTGATATAATTCGCAATTACGTTAATTACTCGTCACAACAAGTACTATATAAAATTAAACATTATTATGTAACTGATATAAATCGAAGCACAAATAATTTAATAGTTACTGACATTAATACTGTAGCTTGGAGATGCACTTCGCTGTCCAGAGGCCGCACCACCACCTATTCCTGCGATCGTTTTCCGATTGAGAGAGAAGGATGTCGCTCTATAAATTACATAGCGCCATCCCTTTCTCACAACCTAAAAATGATCGCATTAACTCGTTGTGGTATGGCCCCAGTTCTGCTTGCTAGTTTAACAACCAGCTTTGCTAAGTCACTAATACCTAGTCTGTGTAACAATTGATTAAATAATTACATATACCAAGAAGCTAATATATGACCTTATCTCCATTGACCAAGTGTCTGTTTCTTCTTGAGAATTACCAGGCTCACACTTAGATCGAACTCAAATTCATTAAAACGAAAAGCAGAAATTTGGAGACGTTGGATTGACCACTCTTTCAAAGTAACTTATTTGTAAAATACGTAATCGTGTGTCTGTAATTTTCTTTTCCATTAAATAGACTTACACTCCATCTTTGAAAAAAGCTGTAACAACATCAAGATAGATTTGAAGTGTTTAAGGACCTGAGAGCACCATCATGCTCCATCTTTGAATACTTCAGAGAATCTTAAATAATAAAGTGAAAATTAAGAACACTCAGTAAGTAGTCTTCTCAATCTTTCAATATCCTAAAAGTAACACAAGCTTTGATGATGCAACTTTCAGTACTTTGGTTAATCTTAAATGCAGTGTGGATACTAAAATCAAAGAGAGATGGGGCTATGATTCTCAACACATCTTTCAATGACTTGATCTTTAAAGTGTCCGTCAGGTCGGTGAAGCTGGGATTCACGGAGAAAGTTCCTGTTTTGTACTTTATACCTTTGGCTGTTGGCGGTAATCCAAAGAACGTGTACGTCTTTGTAATACATTAAATCTTTTGTAATTAACTAGAGTTCGCGCAACAATGGATTCTTGCAACGTCTTGGTGAAAGTGATTTACTTAACGTTTATGAGTGATAAGGACATTTGTTAGTTTTATGTGTTTCTGAAGTCCTTATAATAGTGATAATTAAATTGAAAGTGTGGGGAACGTTACATCAACGCTATCGTAAATACATTCTATAGAGGAATTGCTTTTTTCATCTGATTTCGCAGACGTAACAAATTCTCTTGAGAAGTTTCAAATCCTGACTCAATATTCAACTTTGCTCCTTCATTGTGAAACAGCACCAAGTCGGATTCAGCCAAACAGTCGATGCATTTGTAGGCCCATAAAATAAACCACAAAGATATTCTCAGCTATCTTTAGATCGTGACTTGCAGGGAACGACCAAAATGCACGACTACGCGATAGATCGGGTCTTGTCCATCGATCCACATTGTACTACCGCAGATAAGGTAACGTAGTTGTACGAGTACAATCTATTCGTCTCCTTAGTTACTTCGAAGTTTAGTGATCCGCCGTAAAAAGTTTTAAGACTAAAATATGGCTCGTAAAATCTTGGCGAATCATGACCCTATAGCTGCAGTGAACCGATTTTAAAAAGTAGTCTATTAGTTATTTGCACTTGTAAGAGAATAGAGTCTTAGTGATCGTGAAGTTCATACTGAGAAACAATTTTGGAAGTAAAGTAAAAAAATGTATTGTGAAGACATTATTTAATATATTTCTAATACAATATTTCGAATTAATTATAAGAATATTTCGCTTGGCAGAAAGTTTGTTGATTCAAAGTCACGGAAAACCCAGAAAGGGAATCCCGAAGATTCATTTCAAACTATTTTTATAATGCAAATAAATTATTGGAATAAGCCAAGACAAAATACCTAGAACTGTCTACAGTTTTCATCAAAAGTTTTATTTCAACTATAAAACCGCAGACTAACCATAATGAAGCTGAAAATTGCACACAAAACTTTAATATTCCACCTGCAAGTCTAGATGACCTTGGAGATATGAAATACGGCAGAAACAAAGAACGAACCGACGTCTGTAGTGATATTGTGACTTAATGATGTAAGATATTATCCCATGTTGTGTAAACACTTATCAATACAATGAGGAAGTTGATATAAACTTTGATAAATTACGAGTAAAGAGTTCATGCGGAGTTTGTACTTAGTGAATGCAGTCATGCGTTTTGCTTTGCGACCTGGATTGAGCTGGCATCTACGCAAATATGAAACGTCAAGAAAGCTGAAATTCAATGAAATGTAGTCTTGAAAATAGCCGCTGCATCTCTTCTATATCGATTCTAACGCCGAGTTACGCAACCCAAAATAGCAATAGGAGAACGGTAAATATAGCGATTCCGATTAAAGCCGTATAAAACTCTTACTGTTATACCCAGTATTACAGTTACACTTGACATTGATGGCAAATAACCAAACAACACAAATTCACGTTAACAACGTGAAATCTGCTCGAGTAACCGGTCTTTCATTACTGTAACGGGTATAGAAACCGTTGCACCTCCTGTCCAAGGGAAAATAATCAACTAAATGAAGACATTTTAAGGTATAAACTCGTTTTAGCAATTTGGCTCCCATCCAACGAGTTTAAGGCAAATATTTATACCAAGGCGACTTGAAATACCGAAACCCTTTGTTGTAACTTTTTGCTCTGTTTCCTATTGCGTCTCGGATCTAAAATAAATCGTGGTTATTTAAAATAGTCATTGCAATGACAGAAAATCCTTTGTCTTTATTAAGTCTAATCCTGCGCAGTTTTGAACAAACACTGCTATAATCAAATTTAATCTACTTCTCGTTAGCCCTCGTCTCCTCATGATAATTTCGCTCAGTTCAAAATCCTGTTTCAATTTCGTTTTTAACTATAACTGCAGATTTAGCCTACTGTTTTAGCAAACTTAGAACGCTTTACGTAAACAGTGTGATTTATTTCATTGTTGTTTGTAAGAAGCATTCGAAGAATTTGTAGATGAATCAAAAAATTCGAAGAACGTTATGATTGTTATTAAACACAGCTTAACAAATAACAAAAAAGTACATACTAATTAATTAATTTATTTATTTAAAATCTAACTCATTGTTTTTAATAAATAATTAATAATAACAATTGAATATTATAAAACGAATATAATTAATAATGTAAAGACTGACACTACATTATAGCTCGAACAGTGCTCTTCTGTAAGTAGTGGGGCATTTAGTCATAAGTTAATACCAATTGTTGAAGAGCCAAATTTCAAAATAGATAAATAATTACAATAAATTGAAAATGCATTTTTACTCGTTCGAAAAGCGAATCTCATTCAGCTGTAAAATTTTATACTCACTCAGTTTATACCCAGACGGTGGCGTGTACTTACCTATTATTGATACAATAAATTCCTTCTGCAGTCTCTCGTCTAGACATGCGTGCATTAAACTTAAAACTACATTTCTCTTTCCCCCGTCTGCTCTGAAATTGAGATCCTTATTTTCCTAAGCATCAGAACAAAAGCGTGTTGAGGTTACGTCTGGACACTTTTCAATTGTTTTTTTTTTATATATTCTGCTTCCTCTATGTGAATTGACTTGTAAGTTTGCGCAATAAAATGAAACGGGCGGAGCGTTCGGTAATTTTAAATGTCTGGCTATTGTGTCCTGTCTAGACTGGCAGCCAACTTGTGTAATAATATCCAGCTTGTTTGTCCTTGGAGTCGGTTTATATACACATACATTATAAGAACGCACACTTTCGTTTATTAAATAAAACCCTTTTTTGCTTACTCAGTCTCAATATTTAAAATATAATTCCCAATTTTCTTTTGTTTAGTTTGACTTATTAGTTTTTGTTAAGGTTTTTATTTTATCATTTACCGCCCTATATCTTAAATCTTATTCAACAACCGAAGTTTTTAATCTTTTTATTATTAAATTTAATCTTTTGCTTAAAGATCCTTATTTGCCAGATGTCTGTTTACTTCATCCTCGTGAGATGTAGCTTGTGTACGATTTTTTAAGAATATTGGAGTTTCCAGTTCATTTTACGAGAAACCTGTCTCGAGATTTTCGCTTGTAGATGTCTAGATCTTCACTGCACACTAATTTACTTCGCTTGATATAATTTACGTCTCGGTGCAATCCAGACGTTGTACTGAATGTAACTTGTAGATTATGTAGTCCCTTTAATTCAGCTATGTTTTGGTGAGCTTAGAATAAATTATAAGTTTCAAGAGATGAATGATGACACGGTGCTAGTATGGATTCGTGACTTCGTGTATTTTGATGTAACTGAACGGTTTTAAGTGACTTTGTCTGAAAGTCGTTGGACGCATCCGGCTTATAACCGGTTCTATTGGAAATATATGGGGTTTTAGTTCAACAGTGGACATCCTTTGGCCTACCTATATGATGATGAATGACTAAACTTGTAACATTTCTGATTAATGGTAATAATATTAAAGAATATCTTTAGTAACTTACAAAAACCTTGGATTTTTGTTTTAAACTTGATCTCTATTTTCAATGATAATGAAATAGGTACAATGTAATGTCTTAAGTACCTTAGTGTTTTTTATTTAACGAAGCGCTTCAATATTCATAAGTACATGGACGATGTTAATTGCAATGAGGAACATTTTTGTTTTTAAATTTTCTAATAATATGATTCAATGTCTTAACTAATTTTGGGTAGTTCAAGCAAAGATAAATCAGAAAATCAACTCCGCAAAAAGCTGATTTTGCAATAAGCACTGCCTGGGAACCATTAGTAAATACTAAAAATAAATCAATAATTAATCAGCAATTGCAACACAGGGCCAGGGACTCAAGTCAATTGCTAAGCATGGCAGATTTGGAAACAAAGTATCTTTTTGTATTTTTTTTTTTTTGCATTTTCCATTGTCATAATTTAAAGTTATTTTAGCGAAGGAAAAAATTGACCGCGGGCAGGATTCGAACCTGCGTCTTTTACTTAAGTACATCATACAATATGACCACTAAACCACCGCGAGTCCCACCCGTGGACGTCACCATAAAGACGTAAATTCCGAATGTGAAGGCAAATTTGGACCTGGTGGGTGGGAGTCGCGGTGGCTTGGTCACGGTCGAATTTTTCCTTCGCTAAAATAACTTTAAAATAAAGTAAGTGTTAAGCAGGTAATAGAATAATGATTTTGATACAATAAAATAGCATACTTGCGTAGTATACTTCCTAGTTTCCACCGTGATATGTGAACCTTCTTGTAAATGTATTTTGTGGTGACAGATCCCAACGAACATTATTATCGAAGGTTACTACTGCTGCATCAGTTGCATGCAACTATGTCAACACACCTATTACAAACTAATACGATCTATCACTGTCATTATTTTTATATCATCGTCCGCTAATTCTCGGGCTTCTTACATAATAATAAACTATTAAGTTGTTGCTGACGAAAGAGTCTAATCTGCTTATTATTTTTTTCTTTACAATAATGACGCGATACGAACATTTAATTATTTACAATGCAACCAAAGAAAAAACATTCAACCTTTTTTATCGTACGTAAAGTCCTCAGTTAAGTACGTACAAAAGAATAACCATTTTCATTACATAAGTTTAGTATTATATTTACAATTAAAATTATAAAAACATACAAATGCAATTTAACTATTAGGTAATTAAATTAATTGCAAAGATCACTCGCAATTATAAATAAATATAGATAATCTAATTGAGGCTTGACTCAACTCAAAACTCAAATACAATTTATAAAAAAACTACTACTATTTGCATTGCATATTTATCGTATTTACAAAGTGGTAAATACAATAAATATGCAATGCCAAAAATGGCGCTACCCTTTCCATAGGCTGTCAAATTAAACATTCAACAATACTTTGCATTTATTAAATTTTAACTTAAATAATTAATCGATCTAACTACATATTATTATTCATCAAAATCAATTATTCCAATATATTTCAATCTGTTTTATTATTTTCTAATTAAATTGTATAGGCCTTCATTGCGTGCACTCAATTAACTTGTAAATCCATGTATATGTAATTGCTTTGTACTCCTCGAACTCTCTCCTGTATCTAACTGACAAATTCACACTGTCTTGTTATGTTATATAATTCTGTGTGCTTATGTATCAGTGAATAAGTCGTTGGAGTACCATAACAATAAATAAATAAATAAAATTATTGTGCAAAGTAATATCAATTCACTAACCCAATTAAACTGAAACTCCAGTAAGTATATTTGTATTCATAACGGGTGAGATATAAATCTGGTGAGTCATTCGCATTACTGCGGGACCGTTGACTGGAAGATTTCGGGGGCACTAACCGACGGTACTTCAAATAAGGTTGACAGATCTGGAAACAACTGGACACGCTTGAAATCAGACGTGGTACGCATTAGCTGAACGTTGACAATATTGCCTTTATGAAACCTGTTTGGGCCAAATGGGAAATTGCAGATTCCACAATGCTTTATGGGTATATGTAAACAAACAACATTTTATATGTATAATTAATTAGAAAAATTAATACCTATTTTGGGACATGTTTACACAGTGCTATCTACTCCCAGACTAAGCAGAACTTGAGCTATGGGTACTAGACAACGGATATAATAGTTATAAACACTTTAATTTTGTAAAGACATACGTATCAATGGCAATAATCGTAAAGTCAATCTTTTTATATCGTGTTAATTACACACGAAACACGAAAGTGATACTTAATTGCCGTGTGGATAGTGTTTTGTTTACTTTTTTATTTATTATAGACTAATCTGAATGCAGTTCACAACTTTATCCAAATTAAGTTTTATCTAAGAAAAGTTTTTCAATATTTTATTCTAGTTACAACTCCTAAACTCAATAATGCTCACTTTGAGTATGCACTAAATTAAGTTACGAGTTCGATTCGATCTCATTAATTTCGTTTACTTGACGTAAAATACAGTGCTAAGACTAGAAGGTTACAAATTGGATTTACTCACTCAATTTTATTTTATTATCTACTAACCCGAAAGTACAGTCAACAAAAAACTTAGGTAGGTATATAGATACCAAATTTTTTTTTAAATTCTATATGTGACAAGTGACAACCTTATTTGAAAATGGTCCAACGGACGCCAACGACAATAAGGCGCTTCTATATTTAAAATGATAAAATGTGACACTTTTATATATCATGTCATTTTGTTACGCAAGCTGACATAAGATTTTATATCTATTAATACAAGGTTTAATATATTTTTTTTCTACATACAATTTTATATCCAAGTCATAGGCACACGCATACTTCACACACTATACTTTCTAAAAACATATTGTATTTATTTAGATATTAATTCCTTTACACCAGTTGTCCTGCTGTGGTCGAAATGCAACCTTTTTAAGTTTCAATGTTATAGTTTCTTTTGTCAAAGCATGTGTTACTCTTTGACATTGACAGCCCGAACGTAAACAATGAATATTTCATATAATTTTATTTAAAGTATTTGTAACACTTAAACATAAATTGTAGCTTTCTGTACTCCTACTCTATAAAAACTTTAACTATGTAAAGTTTCAGGCTCCTCTGTTCGCGTAATATTTTTAAAAAGGAATACAAAGTCTTCGCTTCACCTATTAATACATTATCACAGTAAAGTAAAAGAAGGGAAAAAGAATCATTAGTCCTCAAAAATCAATCATACTCACCCTAAAAAGATTGAACCGAAACGAATGATAATTTAAAAGAAAATACATTTTTAATCGTTATAGTATATGATTTTGTTATTGATTGATTTATAATGGACGTTGAATGATTAATTACGAAGACTATTTACAAATGTCGTTTACAATGATAACAGATAAACTGGATATTTTTTCACTTATCTCCAAGGTGAGCAGAATTTCAAATGACAAGCCAAAGATATATCGTTTTTTTTCTCAATACAAACTTATTTTGATTGTTACATCACTATAGAAAAAATATTAATAAACGAAATGCCTGCGCGACTGCTTCGCTTAAGGTCCTGGGTTGGATCCCCAGGTCGAGCAGTGTTATTGGGTTTTTCTATGAAATTGTCAGTACTACCTCGGAGTTTATATTTGTGCCCGGTTAATGGCAATAGGCTCGCCCCTTTTACATGGGACTTAAAACATACCGGCAAACTGTGAACATTACCTAATATATACTCTGCTTAATCCTTCGGGGATCTAATGGAAGGCCTTAATTATGCCGAAGAACGCGTGATTAGGTACACAAATCGTAATAAAACGTGTGTGATCTACAAATCGTCGCATCGCGTTACTCAAATAGCTAATTTTCATAAAGCCGATACGTTTCAATGACCCTCTGACGGTGTGTCAATCGATTACTGCGTTTGTTCAAATTCATTCACCCCAACCGTACTCCGATACATCGAAGTAGGAGCAATGTACCTACTTGGTTTTAAATCACTGGGGAACTAATATCGAGACTTTGAGTAACACTGTATTAACCCTCAAAAGTTAACGGAGGTTGTTAACTTGCTCAATATTGATTTAAACTACGTCTGTTGATTATTAAAAATCCTTACAGCGATGACACTAAGAAATCTTAAATTTAGTGAGTCATATATGTACAGAATCCAGCACATCAAGCTACCACAATCTGTCAAATTTCTTTGATTGATTTTCAACTTTAATACAAAACGATAAGGTTCGTATTCAATTAGGAAAATGTGACAGTTTTAGATAGCTTGACCTGCTGGCGTTGGTACATGACTAAAATTTAAAAAATATTAGCGGTAGAGTCGTCTAAATAAGTTCCCAGATCAAGCAGTGTTATTTTATTTTGCAATAACACTGCTTGAACTATTTTTGTGGTGGGAAAGTTTCTTCAGTAGTCTTCAGTAGTGACTTGTATCTTATCGAACTCGGAAAACTAGAAATATAATTAGGCTCGTCGATCATTATATGGTACCTTTTAAAACTAACTTTGAAACTGTCAATGTATGTATAAGAATACGCAACCTTGTCTTTAAGAAATATTGCGAGATGTATAATTATAATGAAGTTTTAAATCTTATCGTTTTTTGTGTTGTTCTATATAGGATTTAAGACCGCTTTTAGCTGTGAAAGCAAAGATTCGCAGTCTTATTTTTCTGTTAATCGATTTCGTATTTACGTGTCAATTTTGTTTTGTAATAATTATTACATATTGTAGAATGGACGATATTTATCAATGACAAGCTGGCAGACGTTGTCCTGTAACCCGATCGCAGCGGCAGCTACAGAGTCCAATTTTAAATCTAAACTTTCAAGGGAGTACTCAAATACACACAAACAAATTCATCAAAATCGATCAAGCCGTTTTTGAGTTTTAGCGAATTGCAATTGATTTTTATATATACACATAGATATTCTATGTATTTCATTGAAATACTTTTCAACTCGTCGACCGTCACCATCAACGCTGCAAAGGGTCCGAAATGTCGGGATTAATAATGTCAATATAACGCGATAAAATCCGCGTAAGTGTCTCATATTAAATGCAAATTTATAGGATTGATCTCTATCAGCATAATAAGACGTGCATTGTTTACATAAAAACTGTTTACGATAGAGATGTCAAGCGTGGGATTGCTCGAGCGTCAGCGACTAGGCATTCTGCGAATGTGTTCGCTGTTGATGCACTGCACATGATGACTAGTTCACGATCCCATTTACCACATACTTTCCACTTGCACATGTATGTATGCATTAAGAAAAAAACTATTAATACCAACTCTCACCTTCAGTCTGTTATTCTCACAGTTCCCACCTTTCAACAAATTGTTTTCTGCAAAAGTATCATGAATTTCGATGTCTTAATTAATTAAACGCCGGCCGGTCATTGAATCGTGAGGAAGCCCTGAATCTAGACGTTCTAATTTAAGACTTGAAGATTAAAGCTGCGATAAACACACGATGATATTTTCTTTAGAGTTCATTAGCACCTGATTTATTATCTTTGTTTTTAATTACAACATATATTTGCTTATTGCGGCTATTGAAAATGAATAAATTAAGTTTAGTAGAGATAATAATTATTTTATTTCACTCAAAGATTTGTACAGTACTTTGTAACTACGAGTATAACACAAATAAGATTGTTAGAGGTAGTACAAATTAGTTGTTAAACCCTGATTTCCAAACTAGACAGATTTATATGTTTTGGAAGTCAGTGTTCGACCGTATTTTTAAATTAAGAACGTAGATGATTGCTGTAATACAATTTACGTCCTATTGATAATTCTTAAGTAGAACATTATACTTAGAACGCAATTAATGACTTCTTCACTACAATTTAAGCAGATGTCATAAAAAATAGACCACGATGTTTCCAAGGCTGGTAACACTTTAAAATCTGGCGCCAAGTATAAAATTATAATATAACCTTGAAAGGTCGGTGCTTGTTACATAAATATTAAATAAACTGTTGAACTGCTTCTATGTAGATGAATTTGGAAACTTGTTGCAACAAAGTGGTCGTGCATTTATTAACAAATCGAACATCCCAAGCGGTCACCGTGGACGAGTTGCCATGCGAATCAATAATTCCGAATTTTAAATATTTATGACTAGCTGTGCCTCGTGGTTTCACTTGCCCTGTTTTTTCTCGGCTTTTAAGGGTCATAGCATGATGTTAAACCAAAAAAATGTGGAGGGATGGAGGGGTAGAGGAAGGCCAAAGAAAAGGTGGATGGAGTGTGTTAAAGCGGACATGATAGAAAAGAGAGCGACTTATGATGTGACGGCTGACAGAGATGAATGGTAGAAAAGGACATACTGCGCCGACCACAAATAAATTGGGACAACGGCAGGAAGATGATGAGCGTGATGTTAAATACGCTGTACCTTCTTCAAGAATTGTGCTATCAAAAGCAAAAAGAATCAAGTCAATTTTTTTGGTAGGCTTAAAGATTTTCGCGTTTATAAACAAAAAAATCTTCTGATTTTAATGTAGATATTTAACCTTTAATAAAAAAACAGGTATGTGGCTTAGAATTGGCACAAAAAGCCTTTAGTGTTGCCATCAACAGACATGGACGATCCATCCTTCACTGTTTTCAATTGTTACTTTTCATATACCTACCTGAGATTTCCGCGAAAAGACGCTATTAATGATTTGATGTTGTATCATTGGCTTATTTGGTTCTAGGATATGTATCCTAGAACGCTTCTTTATTTCTTTTATTATATTTAACCGTACCGAATTGGTACCTACTACATTTAGTTCATCAACCCATATACTTTCCCACTGCTGGGCACGGGTCTCTTCTAAGATTGAAGAGGGATTAGGCTATAGCCTATAGTCCACCACGGTGGCCTAGTGCGGGTTGGCAGACTTCACACACCGTCAAGAAAAATCTCTAAGGCATGCGGGTTTCCTCACGATGTTTTTCTTCACCGGTTAAGCAAGTGATCATTCGAAAAGTCAGAGGTCTTAGATTCGAAATCGAGACATTTGACTTGGCAGTTCAATGGCCATATTACACTAGGCTATCACTGCTTTTTACTACTACATTAAACCATAACTAAACCGTCTAAGTTCAGGCTTCTGACCTTGCTTGTCAATATAATGAAAAGCAATTGCACAACATAATTGAAATATTATAATTATAAATTATTGCAACTTTACGACAACATTTATCATGAATAATAATAATTATTATTACAAGTTGTTATATTTATTTCGTAATAAGTTATATCATGGAATTAGTATTGTAATACACGTGCATAAGGCGGAAGAGTGTATAATGTACAAGCGAACCGGTTTTACCAGTGTTCAGTCTAGCCGGAGCCTTGCTTACGACCAATAAACTCTGATAATATTATTCAAGCAATACATGCCTTAAAAAAACATTAACTTGGCATCAACTGAAATTTTAATTCAGTTTGTTGAATTTAATGTATTATATGTATGTACCTTTTTTACCTTATATGTAGGTACCTAATTTATGTACCTACTATATCTAAGCTCAAGAAAAACTTTACCAATTTTAAAAATTATTTAATGATAATGATATATAATATTTATTTCTGTAAATAGATCTTTTAAGACACTTACGTGTCTTACATTGTAGGGCAAAGTCTGAAATGGTCTCTGTACGCGAGATCTTTTAAACTACCAAACAGATTTTAATGCAATTTTCAGTACCATTTAGATAATTTCTTCCTGACGGTTATTAGCTCGGCTTTGCACGGGTGCAATGTTGGTAATTGCACCCGTGCAAAACCGAGCGGGTCGCTAGTTATATAAACAAAAATAACATAATTCTAAGTACGAACCAACCCCGAATTAAAAAGTTATTAGAAAAACAGGTTCACAAAGAAATGCTTCTTGTTCCTAATAAAGATTTATGTGCACATGAGACTTGAATAAATAAAAAGCAGACATTAAGAAACCTTTTTTAAATCTGTCTGAGATAATTTAAGGGATCAAAGGGCTCCTAAAAAGCTATTTATATTTGTAATAAATGTGATGCAAATTAATTTTGAGAATGTTCTTGTATAAAATAGTGAATATTTTTTTAATAAAATTCAATTTGTGTGTCAAAGGCACGTAATTGTCGCTCGTCTGATATTATGTTTTGTTAACATTATTTTAATAAAATATATAATGAAAAGTTATTGACGCGACAACGTACGTAACAACTATTATTTATTCAGTGACAGGGGGAATATAGTTATGTGGTTAGACCACATAAAAAAGTTATTGTAAATATAAATTTTAACTAATGGTGAAAAGTTGCCATGTTTACTTACTTACTGATGTATATTATAATATGTTAAATCAATAACTCTGGCTGATCGAGCCCTAAACAATAAATTCTCGCAAATCCATAGATTAGATTTAGAGAAAACCTTCATGAAACAATGTCACTAATCCATAGCAGCTGTCACACACAGAGTTCACGGCCGTTTGTCTGTGGTCCTCCAATCGGCTGTCTGCTATATTTACAAACGACTTTCGATTTTATGACGGATGTTATTAAGTTTATAATTACGTAAAACTCTTATTACCCACGGTTTTTATAAGTTTTTATTTTTATTTTTTCAGGTAATAACACTTTATATGGGACTAGCATCTTGACCAGAACTATTGGTGAGCGCATATAAGTATGCTTTGCAGCTAAAGATTAATTAAACCCCATAACACTTACAATAAAGTCAACCAGGGTAATTGTAAACAGTAAACACAAGGGGTAAGTGGTCTATTACTAATCCCGCGTTTACAAATTATTGCAATTCTAGTATTAAAGCTAGTGTTTCCAATTACCCCTTGCATTTACTGTTTACATTTACCCTATTTGACCCTTCATATCATTTTTCAAAACTACAGTAGTCACGTAGATTATTTTATTACCCGGTACGATAAAATTAAATTTCCCTCATAAAATTCAAATTTATTTATTTTATTCACACTAAATAACTTTTACAAACCACTTTTTTTTAATTATTACAATTTATATATACCTAGGTAATAACTAAAAAGTAACCGGTACTTGTTTTACGTTTCTGTGAATATGTACAGGTATTAATGTCAATTTCTGGTATAAAACCGGTATGTTTTTCCTTTTACCGCTGTTTGCCTTCATAACTACACGTGGGTTGTACGATGTATTGAGGTAACACGCGACAGATAGAAACAGAAGCTCCACTTTAATTTTAGTGATGAAAGTTCATTTGCTGAAAGTAACGGAAACTCCAAAATAATTAGCACGATCATCTCATTGCCTTTTCAATATTTAGTACGATTAATTTGTTATGGAAATCTTCATAGATTGTCAGCGAAACAGGTGGCAGGGGAGCAAGAGAAGGCAAGTACGGGTTTTAATCGGTGCAAGTCGCCCTTTATAACAAGTAGCTGGCTTTCATTAATTATCATCCACAACCCGGATCTAGGCTAGATATAGATAAGTGGATATAGGCTTCGCCATTATCGTCGGTGATACTCCAATACCGCGTAACTACACTTTGCTATAAGGTCTAACTTTGTATTAAATAACATTGAAGATTAGGGTTTACTGTAAAGTTTACGCGGTATGGGAGTATCACCGACGTAATGCCACTTTCTCGGGTCCTGGCTTATCCTAACCACGTGTAACCAATGAATTACTGGCTTCCATTACTTCCTTATTTAGTAACTATGAACATTTTTATCTCTGTCCCATTTCTCGAATGTTCTACTTTTAGTTTCACACGTGGCCTGATAACTAAATGTAATCATTTCTGTAAACTTACGATAAAACAGTTTAGACAACAACTGCGTAACACCTCTTTGTACTTTGTTATTACGTTTTAGAAGGATTTATCTTCAGCAGTTGTTATGACTCATGAGTTTTTGTTGATACGTATCTAGTACGTGAACTGCGTAGAACTATAGTAAAAAAAATTTTTGTTAGCGTTGTTGCTTGTGGGTGGGACTTGCTACGTGCCCAAAGAACGTTAAAATCGCTTGGCCTCGTATATGTGCAGACGGCAGCAGGTCAAGCTACCCAAAACTGTCAAATTTTCCCAATTGAACATGAACTTTTTAAAGTTATTTAGCGAAGGAAAAATTCGAACGCGATCGCTAAATAACTTTAAAATCTTAGCATGGAAAATGTCAAAAAAAAAATACAAAAAGATAGTATGAACTTATTATTTTGTATTAAAGTTGAAAATCTATCAAAGAAATTTGACAGATTGGGGTAGCTTGATGTGCTGACCTCTGTAGACCAAAATAAACGCACTTTTAGGAAGATTTTGTGTAGTATCATGTCATTTTGGGATTTCCAATTCATTCACCAGGAATATGAAAAATGAAAAGTAAGAAACATTGAAAATTTTCTCCGGTCTTGTATCTTATATCTGCATATTTTATTTAGTCTCTTAGGGTTTTTTTTCCGAAAGTAATATTTCATTTCAATCACATATCTATTGCTTGGTAATCCTAAATAAACATTCCTTTTACAACAGCTGATATCCACATAAAAATCAGGTCAATGCCCAACCTCTATATTGTATAGAGGATTTCCGTTTCACACAAACACGCCAAACGCCAAATCAAAGTTTAAATACCATCTTTAAGGTCAATACGACCTCCTTGGAATCTAATGGCTTTGGCAAACAAAGGTCCAATGATATCCAATGCTGTTTTACTCACAAGAAATTGACCCAAGCTCTTACTGAACTGTCGATTTCGATACTTATTTAAAAAATGTTGACCGAATGGCTGACCATGTACTGTCATTACGCTCAATCGTTTGGGAGACCACCATGCGTTACATTGGCTGGTTGTGAATTGTTATTGTAATATATTTAACCAGGGCGAAAGACTGCTATTTTATTGTGTCAAAATCGTCGTTCAATGACTCGGAAATTGTTGATTTTTGTCAGTTATCATCGAAATCTGTCTGTCTTTGTGTCATTTAGTGCTATTGCCAAATAACAGACTTGGACTCCTCATGGAAATACGGCAAAAAAAAAACTTGAGAGGTGTCAAGGGACACCCGGATGGAACGAAGTTCCTTTCATTAAAATTTAATAATTAAAAATAAAAACTGGATACACTCAACAATTCACAACGCGCGAAATTCAAATATTGTCATTCACTCAATAATATTTGAATGCTTGTCAACAATATTTGAATTTCGAAAAAACTGTCGTGACAACTTTTTCGTAAGAATTTTTTCCGTCTAGCCCCCTTTCACAACGCGCGATAAGGAACTTCGTTCCAAAAATTTTAATACTCTATGGATATGCATTTGCAAGTTACTTTGCCTGTTGGTAACGGTATAAGAGTAAGTAACAGCGCATTCTACGATGGAACACGGTTACCCCGCAAAAATCTGTTCAATCGAGCCTTCAAGACTGCCAGATTGTAATTATCTGGAAAGACATACAACTCCTCCGGTGGTACGCATAATAAAAGTATGTATTAGCAAAACGCTTCGTGCGCAAGGGTGGGGTGTCAACCGTGTAGGGGTGGCGCGTCGCCAGCCATTGTGTCCAATTTTTCTTTTTTGGATTTTTATGACCTCGTCACCTGGACCTTTAAGTTAACACGGTGTCCAAAGCGAAACGAGGTCAGTCACGGAGTTGTCTCGATGTGTTAAGAATGGTCACCGATCGACAGACTGGCCCGGCTAGCGCAGCTTAACCTTGCAGATCGGTTGTTCAGCGGAGTAATAACACACATATCACTAACAACCTATGGACTGTAATGTCTGACAATAAAGTATATTATTATTATCTCCTTTATTCGTCTTTAAATTCTTATTTATTACATTTTTAAATATTTTTATAAAATAAATTAAAAAACAAAAACATTTAAAAATATAAAAATAGAGGCCCAGGTATCGGGAACAGGGTCCAAGTTACCGGCGGTCAGGGCTCCAGAGAGAGGAACCTCCTAACAATACGGGCCGTGTCCAGCAGTACTGCTTTCTGGATCACGCCCTTGCCCCAGCCGCCTAACGAGAGCCTCCTGAGGTGTTGGTCGAGGCTCGTGGCTATTAAGCCATTAGCTGATACGACTATCGGTACAATGATCGCTGTGTCCACATCCCACATGTCGACAACCTCGCGAGCCAAGTCAAGATACTTGATTTGCTTATCTTTCTCGGCTTTCACGAGGTTCCCGTCATGCGGGACGGTAATGTCAACAATCATTGCACGCCTCTCGATTCGGTCCACCACCACAATATCAGGTTTATTGGCTACAATAGTCCTGTCAGTGATGATGGACCGATCCCAGTACATTATTATTATTATTATTACTGAGTTACAAACCCCTCTAAAATTTTCCAATGTTGCACGTAATTACAAAACTATTTGTTATCTGATTGATAAAAAATTTAAACGCAATAATTACCAATACGGTGACAACATTAATTTGGAACAAGAAAATCTACTTTTATGATAATTTTTTTTTTGTTTAAAGGAAATCGTATTCTTATCGAAGTTTGTCGAATGCTCGTTAACGAGTTCGCTACCGGCACTAGCGACTATTTCCTCAATTAATGATACCATTACCAGTATTCCCACTGCTATTAACATTTCCCAAAAAGGTTTAATATGTTATACCTACAGCGGGCATTGAAAAGGTTTTCATACAAACATTTTGATCGCCCGCTTGATCTGTTTTCTTTTTTTGTCAGGCAAGACCTTTTCTCTTAGGTCGATAGGACTTATATATGTTAAATTGGTGATGTGCGTCTCGTCTTTTAATATTACTAAAACGTCTTTGCCCCATACTAACGAAATGCATCAACTTAGGTATATGTATAATGACAAAATTATACAATGAAATGATAAGGCTTTCACTGGTATCTTATCAATACCTGGCAGTGCATTGTGATAGTCTAATTGTCTTATCTAAACATTGACAAATATAAGGATTAATTAAACTGGGGTATCGCACAATTCAGAGTTCGGATTATAGTAGAGGATCGACGATGTAAATGAGGGTAATAAACATATTGAATCTACATACCAATATTACCCTATGGAGGTGTACACACTGGTGCACATGGTATTATAAATTTCCAGTACATATAAACTGACGAAGACATTAATACATGATGTGCAGGTGTTTTTGGACCTACGGAATGGGAGGCGACCAAATCCAAACTCTGAGTCCATCATCATTACCAGCCAGATGCTGTCCTCTGCTGGACTAGGGCCTCGTCATGCATCTTTCACTCGTTTCTACTCTTGGCTACTCTTGACCATTTCTTCCCCATCACCTTTACAATATCGGTACACTATGTAGCTCGGTGTAGACCGACACGTCTGCGACCGGTCCATGGTTGCCATTCGAGGATCTTGTGACTCCACCTTCCATCCTCTCTACGACATACTTGACCTGCCCATCTCCACTTCATAGTACCGAGTTACTACTGAGAATTTCATAGACAAACGGACATAGGCTCGTCTACTCACTAGATCATTGAGTTAAAGAAGTTTAAAGTAGTTTTGAATTAATCAGCTTTTGTCGCAGTAAGTATCATAGTGATCCATCTGGAATCCAGACTATTTACCAACACTATTTAATCAGAGGCTGTGCCACAATTAGATAACCTGGTAATGATTGGGTGGTTGGAGGGAGATGGCGCTCTACATTAAATAGCTTCCTCCCTCTTACACAGCCCGAATGATCGCGTAAAAAACGTCATACGGCTTCGGATACTTTGACAGATTTATACGCGCCAATTTTACTAACGAGGAGGCTTAGTAAACTAGGTTTGAGATGACAGCACCCGGTAATGCTCAATTTCAAGTAGGTACCTACTAAGATAAGTAATATTGATACCGTCATATCAACTGACACGCTAAGTGAAGTCATATCCAGTGGTTTTAGGTTACTGGCGCTTCCTTCACTGAGTATACTGACTAACAAAAATCGAAGTATCCTAAAGAAAATATTTACAGAAGGAATTTCTGTAAATATTTTTATTAACATTTACCGATTCAAACTTCAATAAAAAGCTGACACTACTTCTGAATTCCTGGTACACATGGAAAAGGATACATTCAAAGACTCCTAAAAACATTATTTTATTGTACTGTCGACAACAGTGTTAGGTAACAGGCAGCTAATTAAACATCTGTGTTTTGATAAAGATTGTGTAATAATGTATCACGCAATATGTGTCAAAATCAAAACGCAGGTATTGTAAGCTGCTATATACCAAACCGTTTGGCGCGATATACAGTAGGCGGCGGCGTTATGCAGATTTAAAAAAAAAAACTATTTAAAAATTTAAAGATGCAGATTTCGTTCGCTATCTGTGTACCGAACAGTTTTCTTAACTTTACTAAGATGACAAACAAGCATACAGTTCGCTCCATGGTATGCAACAAATGCAGCCTATAGACGCTGCAACTCCAGTGGTACGAGTATCACTCGCGCGTTGTCATCTTGACACCTGTAATGTTGTTAAAGGCTCATTTACCTAGTCATTTCACTGCATGTTACCTACCACATACTTAGAGTCAGAATATTTGCATGACCTGCAGCAGTTCTACTTAAATCGTATGCGCATTAAAATCATCAAATTCCAATTTCATCAGGCGTTTATTTAAATGAAGTGGTTATTATTTCTAATGCTGACTCACTTTCTTGACATCAATATGACAAGGACAGATGTATAAAATGATAGAGATAGAGGTCTAGTAAATAGAAAACCTTGTAAATGTGAACAATGATTGCGATAAGCTATGATGACGTTACATATATGATGTCGCTTGTCAAATTTAATACTATTTCGATCCACTGTCATAAATTTATCTGTCACGGACCGAAGCGACACAATTCATTTTTTTTTCTGTACAGGCGCCGAATTAATAGAATTGCCAATTTTATTTACACTCATCGAACAGCCGACTGAAATTCAATCAAGTTTATTACATTGAGTTTACAGAATTTCGCGGCACAAAACAGCTTTGTGGATTGTAATACAAAAATGTTCGAACGCCACTTTGTTCGCTGGTAACCAATAATTAACTTTTAAGTCAAGAAAGTTGACTGAATTGAGTAGTGTATCTTCAGAACCGATATTTTAAAATCAATTATAACGGTAATTCGAGGCAATGTTTGCGATAATGCCTCGAATTACGGTATTTTTTACGATACTATGAATTACGATGATGCCTCGTGTGATAGAGACTCAAATGCGAAAAAAGCACCCGACATTAGGTGTCCAATATTGGGCAAAAAATTTGTTAAACATGAGCACAATTATGCTAGATTCATGATAAAGAAAGTTGTACAGTATGGCTATCCATAGGAAAAGACAAATTGTAAGATAGAGGATTCTTAAAGTCCCGTTCGGCATCTTAATTCATGGCTGTCGAACAGTGATTTTTTAAAAAGCTTTTCTAAAAATCACTGGACTTCAATATTATATTGAAAAAGTTTTAAAGTTTACGGTCCAAATTAAATATAGAACAACAATTTGCCTATATTCTAAATTGAAGCATTCTAAAAATCTACCCTTGGCCCGTCATTCACGCTCGATTAGGACCAAATCGAGTGAAAGTCGACTTTAATAAACTTTGGGTTTCCTAAGCCTTTTATGTCAGAACACCAGCCATATGGCAGGCTGACAAGTGACGTGAAATATTATCTTGAGAACAAAATATTTTACATTAGGTACCAGCTGACTTCCCTGGGAAAATTTAGGCTATATAACAACTTAAAATTAAGAACCGAAGGTGAAAAAACTTTTCTTTAATAAATAATAAAGAACAAAGTAGCCGTCCGCCGTCTTTCTATTTCTCCGCTGATTTCTTCTAAACTACGCAATGGATTTTGATACGGTTTTCACTATCATCAAGAGTATTTCTTCCGGGACGTTTATTTGTATAAAACATACATATTATCCACACATTGCACCTGGGTAAAACCGGTTGGGGTCACTAGTATTCCTATTTTTTTAATATTTGGACCTTGATATGGAAACCATTAAGTTGCTGGATAATTTTATGAGGCAATGCAAAAATGTTATTCGGATTACCAGAATATATAATACATACTTTACTTTTTCGTAGAAACACGCCACCTAAGGAAGAAAAGGTTGACAGACCCTTACTAGATAAAGGAAAATTAGATATAATTTAAATTACATACCAAAAACAGCAAAGGCAAGAGAATATAATAAAAATAAATGAAGCTTGACCTTATAATATAAAATTATTACTAACAGGCTAACAGTGAGACAGAAATGATTGATATACTCGATACATAGTTAGAAACATGTTTGTATTTAACATTCTGCTCATGTGAGGATTCATACAACGTGCCGGCAGACATATGAATACAAATATTTACGTTTCTCTGTGACGAAAGTAAGGATTAATTTAATTTGGGAACCGGACTCCATTAACCATTAATAGAACGATCCCAGTCGTTAATCACTAGGATTATACAGGTTTATACTTTGGTATTTACAGTGGCATCTTGATTACTTTCCAACCTTATGATTAAAAGCATAAGCTTGGAAATTGGTCAACACCGATGTACTTTATCACTGCCAGAATGACATTATGGCTATCGTGTACTGTCTACGTAAAGAAAGTATGAAACAATTGCTTAAAAATTGTGTCAACTGTTTTAATTAGGTACAGAAAACCTTTTGTCGAGTGGTAAACCTTCTCTGTGTATACTCAAAGAAATTTTAGGTACTTACCTCACTTTCACAAATTGTTTCTCTTGTGGTCCGAACTCCTTTATATATTCCTTGTTAAAAAAATGCTTGTGTGTGTGTCATTACGTATATCATTGAGCTCATAGCATTCCATTCAATCATCATCCTCCTTTATCCCCATTACTTGGGATCGGACTTAAACATCTATACAATCTTTATCAGCCTTCATCTCATCCATTACTATCTTCGTAGCCATATCATCTTTCACACAGTCCATCCATCTTGTCTGTCATTTATTATTTTGAAAATGAAGGTTGCACCTGCTGCGTGTGTCAAACGTCAAAGTTAGTTCCATAAAAGGTCATCAGGATGAAACCATAAAGGAAGTCGAAGTGACAGGCAGGACGTCGGAATTGACAGACTTCATACTGTGATTGTGTATGATAAAATTAATAATATAATCGTAAACATTTTATGATTCATCCTCTCTTGGACAGACAAGGGTAGTTCAGTGTCTTAATCGTACAATCCTAATCTTGTAATCATATAAATGCATGTTTTTGTACGTAATTTAAAGCATTGTATTCAAAAAAACACTTAAGTGCCTTGCCAAGTTTGCTTGATTTTCTCTCTTTTTTACAGCTAGCTGCCTTTGACAATCAATCAATACTTGTTCATATTCCTCTTTTTACTATAAATATATCGCTGCACCACTCTAGGACTTCACCTGAATTGTGGGTGTGCTTCCAAACAAATCTCGGATACACTTTGTAATTATTGTCTACTATCTAGTAAACAAACATGACTACAAATCAACCGTTGTATGGCAAAAAACGATTAAAAAACCTTAGAGGTCACAATTACATGGTCGTTTGCGCATCTCCAAACTATACGGTATATAAATCCGTTAAACACACATTCAAATGATACGTCAAAATGACAGCTGTCATAATTTCAGAGTTAGAACTTTTTAATTTCGAAGTAGATTTTTCTTAATGCTGCCTGGACTGGACAGATAATGAAGATTGCTAGGAGTTTATTTGGATGCAGGCGGCAGCTGTTGTTGGCATGGAACTGGTTGCTGTAGAAGTCTCGATATGCCTAGCCTGTGAATTTAGCAAATCATCCATAACAGAAATGCCAACAGCTAATGACGAAATCATAACAATTCCGAAGTTCAGTATGAATTCTATAAAGGTTAGAAACGAAAGCATCGGTGTACCTAAACGAAAGGGACGAAAAGCGGCCTTAATTGGTTAATTAGTTTTCCACTAGACGAGTGTTAATTAAGGAATCAATTCAAGTGTGAAGCCATTGCAACGAAATTTTAAGTAACCATTATTATAGGCCAGAGTTACATAACTCAAATCGTGGTAAATATTCTCAGCATTCTCAGATACGGGTGACGGTTCGGGTACAGGTGTCGTACCCGGAAACCTGTAGGCCGCCATACAATTTGTTCCGTGCGGAGATTGAACCCGCGACTCGTAGCGGACTAGCCAATCGCTAAACCACTGCACCATTGGTATCTAACCTCCGTAAACCAAATTAGCCAAGACGAGGGGGAAATCCATAGACAGAAAACCTAAAAAACAAACTGCGTGGGGTTCGCGGTATACGCAAAAACAAAAACAAAAAATTTAATGTATTCAATAAAAATATTATTGTTATTGCGGAAACTATTTTGATACTTTGTTTTGAATCAGTTTTTAAAACGTAGCTCTACGCAGGCGCTGTTATATTTTCGCTGTCATATTTTTTTTTATATTATACTAAGTATATTTATTATGAATTTATAGACATAGCCGTATATCAAAAAAACACATTCACACAGCTTCTTATGCATGCTTCTTATATT
Source organism: Acronicta alni (assembly GCA_964056405.1). Taxonomy (NCBI): domain Eukaryota; kingdom Metazoa; phylum Arthropoda; class Insecta; order Lepidoptera; family Noctuidae; genus Acronicta; species Acronicta alni. The sequence goes on along the minus strand of OZ043927.1, from coordinate 3,174,038 downwards.
ATGTGCATATTTGCCAATATATGATTAGGTTAAAAATATTTAAAATACACGATTCGATTTGGTTGCTCATAAAAGGCGTCAGGTGACTCATGTTTTGACAGGTGTCAACTGAAACGAAAATTATATTTTTTGTTACTTTAACATCCGTGTGTTTTAAGTCTTAATTTTTTGCAAAATTCTATGTACAGACGCCAGCAGGTCAACCTATCCAAATATGTCAAATTTTCCCAATTGAATATGAACCTTAACACTTTGTATTAAAGTTGAAAATCAATCAAAGAAATTTGACAGATTGTGGCAGCTTGATGTGCTGGCCTCTGTACCACTTTCATGACGTTTACGAAGTACACATCATTGGATTAGATAAGTTACTTGCTCGGTTTTATTCCAATAAATTGATTATCATAATCATTCGTATCTTGACGACTTTCTATAGGTCAACGCGTTGGCGAGAAACGTTTTCTTACGTACAGCTTAATTAGCGCATTCTTGGCACAAGCTGCAGCCCTACGTTCATTGACATTTCGCGTGTGCATTATAAATATCTTTGTTTTTATTTCCGCATCGAATCGGTGTGGAGAATGAGTTATTCGAAATTATAATCGATTCAACCGTTCCTAACAGTTCAACGCATTAGCAAAGTAATATTACTTCCTACTTAGATTAAAAATGTCAGTCCAAATATTTATATCCTGGATATATCTTCGATTCTCAAAATCGAAGATTTCTGTCCGGTTGGAATGTCAATAGGCTTCTACATAATGGTATCTAAAACGTACCGGCAAACCGTGTACAGTCAACAGAAGTTACTTTATTCAATTTAATAAAATTATTATCCACCGAAAGGTTTGTATGTAGGCAGCTAAGAACATCTGTTGTTTTGACACAATATTGCGTGATACATTTACTACTACGATCACATAATATTTTAATCAAAACACAGATGTTAGCTGCGTGTATACCAGGCTGATTGGTCAACTGTACATCAGTCAGCAGTACACAGCTTTCTAACCTTTCGGGGAATATAGGCGTAATAGTATGACGTGATAGTATGATCAGACTTATCTAGTACGAAGTCTCAAACGAAGTAATTAGTAATTAAATTCTATCTATAGTCAAAGTCAACGTCAAATATTTTATTTACCATTAAAATAGTACAGACGCCAGCAGGTCAAGCTATCCGAAACTGTCAAATTTCCCCAATTGAATATGAACCTTATTGTAATGTTTTAAAGTTGAAAATCAATCAAAAAAATTTGACAGATTGTGGTAGCTTGATGTGCGGGCCTCTGTACTTTGAAAAGTCAAAACTAGTTGCATGTTATACATTCAAATCATACACAGAATACAATATGTATGGTGTCAGATTCATTCTATGTGTGATACTCGAAGTTTGCATCTTCCAATTGTATCAATTCTCGGCACGATAGTATCTTCATCTCCATTTGATTAATTTGTTCGAGTGTCCTCATTACGTTAGATGTCTCTGTGATTTCTACTCGTGCGCAAGCGTCGTGTGCTGTGCGAAAAATTTCAGATTTCATCTATGCTAAAATGTTTCTGATAAAATTCAGGTGAGCGACCTTTAACTTTGATTTAATACGGTGCGGTTAAGTTCTGTTTCTTAATTGTTTTGCTCGTTCGTATTCTGTGGAAAGTGTATAAGTCAGGAAGAAACAAGCTGATGTAGTTTATTCTGTGATTTAAAAATAGTATGGCACCTAATTACCTATGTTAGACCATGGATGCTATAAAGGATCTGAAACATTACATAATGATAATAATAAAATGTGCGAAAATCCATACAAAAATCAGGTTTTTTTTTTTCATTGTATAATCTAATTTTTGCGTAAGTTTCAGAAATCAGTATGTTATCCATATTTTTTGGGACTGCCATGTCAAAGGTCTCGAGTTCGAAACTAAGGCACCTTTGGCTTTTAGCAATCATGTGCGTATTTAAAATTTATCGCTAGGTATACGGTGAATCAAAATATCGTTAGGAAACCTGCATGCCTTAGAGATTTTCTTCACGGCATGTGAAGTCTGCCAATCCGCATTAGGCTAGCGTTTGGACCCCTTCCATTCTGAGAGGTGCCCGGCAGTGGGGCAATATATGGGTAGACAATGATGACAATGTCGGAATGTAAACAATACACGTCACTTGCCAAGTAATGCAGTATTATCTAGAGAGCAACCTACATGGTGATTTCAAATAATTTTCCATAGACTACCTGTGTGGTAAATCTTAAATGCCAGCCATCGGCATCGTAACTAATAACCAAGTAGAAACTCATTTACTGGCGCGGAAGTTGTTTCTATATGTCGACTCTGCAACTGTTTGCACGCGCTAATCAAAGGAAACATATGCCTTTGTGGCATTCAATACAAGTTGTACCCTACTCCTTTGTAATTTGATTGAAAATTGATTGCCAATAGTCCTCACAGCTGGTTTTGCTTCGGCCAGATTATGTAAATGGCATACACATTACACAGCTGTGAGCCGGCGTGCTCTACTCTGAAAAGTGTTTATCGTTGTTTCCAGCTGATTATGGTCCGTATTAATGAGGATATAGGGATCACATTGGTATGTTGTGATGTTAATGCGCAGCTGACGTTATCTGGTTGCATAAGAGCGAGGAGTCATTGTCTTTATCAGTTGTTGTTCAGGCATGTTTATTTGACGCAATTGCGCTCTGAACCCGAGCCGATACGGGGTGCACGATCTTACAAAAAAACTATGGTAACCGTCGAAATATGCTGTAGATGTCATTTCTACTGATACCTAATGGTTTTTGGCATTAAGCTGAAATGGATCTATTTGGGGCACCGCGGTGGGGAACATATTTCTTTTTTGTCTATTAATTATTGTGTGCATTGTTCATGATTGTGCCAATAATACTTTTTCTTTCTACTTTCTTTATTTCTTATTTTTTCCATCCCTGTTTCGTACTTATTTAGGTACTACTTGTGGTTCGCTGATCATGGAGGCAATTTTTTTTATAAAATGTCTTGCCGCTCACGAGTAATTTCTCCTAAATCGTGGATACTTTATTATTTGCGCTCTAGGCTCGAACACACAGCTCATAGCGCAGAAGCCGATTGCTGCGCTGATAACAGGTTTGGCACTGCAAACCCTTAGGTTTCTCCCAAAAAACTTAAGCCCAGAGGGTCGCTAGAATTGTTTTTCTCAGGTCAATTGACGGCTTTATTAAGAGTTGTATGAATTTTTCATTCTTTCTTTTTATTACGATGTTCTCACAATATTTACCAAAACACCTTTTGATCGCTGAATTTTTGATGAAAAAATTAAAAAAAAATCGGTCCCATTTTGAGTGCGAATCGCATTCGCCTTGTGTTTTCGTCAATTAGCGAATTCAGTGTTTAGGTAAACACTGAATTCGCTAATCAGATTATTAATATTAATATACCATCAAGCCCGTATTCCCCGAATGGTTGGGCAGACGTATACTAATGTACAACCACATTTCGCCGGTATGTATTGGTCTAATAAAGGGGGACCCTAGTGCCACTAACCGGGCAATAACACTTTGCATGACCTGGGAATCGAAGTAAGTAAGGACCTCTAGTGTACCAGTCGCGCTTACGACCACTAGACTAAAATGAATGAGAAAGTCCAGGATATTAATAAACGAAGGGAAATTCAGGAAATACTCGGATCTGTATGGCCGCTATCGTAGATCAGGGGCCATTTTTTTTTTTTTTGCTTAGCGTGTGGAAAATCCATCATGGACTTCCGCCGCCCGGGGAGGCGGCGGGGCGTGTCGGACTCCACCCAGAGTGGGTGACCTACCGACTAAAAACCACACGGTGTTCCTTCTCGCACCTGCTGCGTCGGGGGCTACGGGAACAGAGCATTCTTCCGCGGCCCCCGACTGGTGATGGCCCGCCGCAGCGGGCCCCGTCTTTGAGTTGGTAGGGGGGGAGTGAGGCGTAGACTCCCCCCCGCCGTCATTGAGAGGCGCGCGTGGAACACAACGCGCCACCGTCTCGGGTCCTTGAGGGGGAGCGACAGACGTTCCCCGCGTCTGTCGCCCCCGGACCATTTAGGGAGGCTGGAAGAGGGCGTTGTCCGCCCTCTCCCGGCGACGACGTCGCCCGGTGCGCCTTCTGCGGATTGGGTCAGCGCTAGCACTCTCGCGCTCCCGCTCCGCAGCTTCCTTCTGCGAGATGACATCCTCGCAGAAGGAGATCACCGCGTCCCAAGACGCCGCGCTGTCGACCATCGAGCTGACGACGGCCGACAGCGACAGGTCGTCTCCCACCGCAGCGACGAGGGCACGGCGCGGCTCCTCCCAAGCCGCACACTCTGTGAGCGTGTGCAGCGCCGTGTCCTCTACGCAATGGACGCAGTGATGGCACCGGGCGTCCTAGATCAGGGGCCATACCACAACGTATTATTGCGATCATTTTTAGGTTGTGAGAAAGGGAAGGCGCTATTTCATTTATAGAGCGACATCCCTCTTTCTCAGTCGGAAAACGATCGCAATAAGGTGATCGCAGGTGGTGGTACGGCCTCAGATAAACATTTCAGACGTCGGATGTTATTGGTTTTGCAGTTATCTAATCGATAGATATCAGAGAAAGATTTTTTTTATACTACTAAGGTGGCAATCAAGCATACGGCCCACCTGATGGTAAGCAGTTACCATAGAATATAAACGCTTGCAACACCAGGGGTATCACTTGCTCGTTGCCGACCCTGTAAAACGAAAGAGGAATAGTTTTATTATACTTGCCCTTCAAAAGTTAAATATTTGAACTCCTTGCGTAGTTATCTATGGAGTTCCTCTTCCAGGGAATATGAAAATGTTTTTTTTTTGCAGTCTACAATAAAAACCAATTATTCCACAATAAAAAAATATTTCACACAAAATCGACTGCAAAACGTTGCAAAGATGTATAATCGGGATGCACCAAATTTGCCAACGCCTGTTCTATTTTAAGACGTCTATAATTAGGAATACAGATGATTATCCCATGCAACCTTGGTCCGTATTTAACTCTCAAGATCAATACTTGTTTACGTCTGTTTCAGCCATTTTCGCTTACCTACTTGGTTTGAGAACCCAGTCTTTTGGTAACCCTATTTAAATTAGCGTTACCAAAAGTTACCATGAACATCTGCAACATTAGAGCAGTCGCTGATGTGTTGCTGACCGTTTGGTCAGGTGGTGGTTTGGTAGGTTGCGAAAATCTCTTTTCTTGAATACCCCCAATATTGTATTTGTGAAAACTGCAACTGCTATGTTCTTCTCTATAAAAAACGATAAATTCAAAGTCGGCAACCTAAAGTCGACATTTCATATGTGCCTGTATACGGTTTATATGAAAATAATTTTTTTATTAAACGAAAAGTAGGTTTCTGGAAACAAATGTTTCAGTGATAATTTTCTTATAAACAATGTCATCTTTAAAAAAAGAATGACAGCAAACGGAAGTCGTTCACTTTCAAATTGCATAAATAAATAAACACGTAAGTATGTGTTGTCTTGTTTGCATATGCTCTACCTACTAAGTTAGGTATTTTCCATTTGTTTAGCTAAGAATAGTGTTGTACTAATTAACATCTTCTGCCTCAGAATTAGAATTCAATTTAAACCGATGTCTTCACTTCTCCAAAACAACAGCTGTGACTGATTAAATTTCTATAGGTATACATTGCTACACCTCTGCCTACCCCTTCGTGGAATACATGCGACATATATGTTACAGGAAAATGTTAAATACACTAGTAAATAATAGAATAATAATTTACACAAATGAGTTCCTAGAATAGAGATTTAATGTTATCAGTTTGTAAATGTCTAGTTTTTGTCTAAATTTGATATGACAAATGACTACAAACAGTACCATTGTAGATGTTGACTTTGTCAGATAATGACAGGCTGACGTTGTGGCTTATATAGGATACTTCCATTTTATTTAAAGAAAAAGTCAACATTAACCCATATGCTGTCCCACTTCTGGGCACGGGTCTCAGGTTGAGAAGGAAGAAACAAATAGGTAATAAATTTAATAATATAAGAAATAAGAAAAAGTAAATAGGTACCTACCTAGTATTTTTTATATAGCTACTTTTGTGTCCTACTGCTGGACAAAGGCCACCCCTTAAGTCCAGGATTTTCTATCCTACGGGCTACTCCATGACCCACTGGACTACTGTATGGGCATATTAAACCAAGTTTGAGTAGCCGCTACATTTCACATAAATTCAAAAAAGAACAGAATTTGTATGAAATAAAATGCCTAGTAATTTAACGGGAAATAAATCTGTGTCGGTGAAATATGCCATAAATAATAAGCTACTGTTACTAAATTTTAAGGGAACAGAGCAAGAAAAATTTAATAAAAAAAATAAGAATAACATTATAAAAGCTGTCAAAGCTTTGTGTGCCAAAGCTTTGACAGCTTTTATAACGTTCGGAAAATTCCAACACCTAGGAATAGGAGAAAAAAATATAGGTACAAAATGATGAACGAAATTCTTCTGGCGCATTCTTCACAGATATCAAGCTCACTCACTCTCTCACTGATGAATTACCAAAACAAAACCAATAGTAAGGTTGCTTATAAAGTGTAGATATCCGGTAATAAAGGATTTTGAGAAATTCCAAGAGGTTGGCAAAAACAAGATCAATACATTGAAATAAAACTACTTTTTACGGATTTTATCGCGTATATTGATATTATTAATCCCAACGTTTCGGACCCTTTACAGCGTCCATGGTCACTGGTAGACTGTTTAATAATATCAATATACGCGATAAAATCCGTAAAAAGTAGCTTTATTTCAATATATGTATAATATTCGCGTAAATGTCAGAAATCAATAAGATCAATACAGTTAGCCTAATATAACAGAAGTCTGTCTATCTTCTTGATGTAAGTAAACCCTTAGTTCCTGTCACGACGTGGGTGTGGTATCCGAGTCCATACGCCAAGTAACTAATCTTAGGTTTTGGCAAGACTTCACTAAGAGACCAGACTGTACGACGCTCGTCGAACTAGACCACAAAATATATCCATGTAAATATACCGTGGAGGTCCATAGACAAACGAATATGTAACGCATTTGTTTTTATTAGAAGTTTTTTTACTTTTCTGAAATAAAAGACAATTATTTCGTAGTGCATATCAGGACAAACTGAAGTCATCGTGCCCGCGTATATATTTTACCGAATAACCTTCCCATTTACGTGTATAATAATTTATGCTGAAATTACGGATTCTAGATTGTTGCCAAGTTTCCATCCAGCTCAAAATCCTCGTCCTAGTCGGACACTAATATAATCATCTGATTTCCCCGTATGACCAAAGATATCTTAAGACAGAAATCCTTATTGACCTTTAAGGATCACGACACATTGATCGAGGGCGTTCGACGGTTTGTTCATATTAAGACACAGAGAGAGCGCACAAAGTATGGGACGTCGAACGCATCATTTCGCGTCGACGCGACGAAACCATACTTTGTGCTCTTTTTGCCGTCGAACGCCCTCGATAAATGTGTCGAAACCCTGAAAGATCAAAAGGAGTCTTAGGAGAAGTAGAAGAAGGAAGAAACGCGTTTTGTAAAGGTCAACATAACTTGACCGCTTGATCCTAAGATGATTCGCCTTACTAGCTAAAGATGTTAGATTGGTTGCAAATAGTTTTACTGTGTTCTATCGTGTGTATATGACTATAAGAGCCGTATGTGTAATGTCCTTATATTGCATGCTCCATCTTAGATCCTGTTTGTTCTTACCATGAGGCAAGATTAGAGTCAGTCAGTGCAGTACCTTACCTTTTGTTTGTTGTTATGATCCAGCAATTGTATTCTTTGTGACCCGGATAGAGATACGTATATCCTTTATGGAAATATATGTAAAAACGTTTAAGTATACAAACTAGTTTAACCAGTTTTAGGTGTAAGGAAAGTAAGAGCGGCACACATTTACTATACAACTAGCTGCCCCCGCAAACGTTGTTATGCCATAAAAAAAAAATTTAGGGGTATGAAAAATAGATGTTGGCCTATTCTCAGACCTCCCCGATAAGCACAAAAAATTTCATCAAAATCGGTCAAGCCGTTTCGGAGGAGTATGGCAACGAAAACTGTGACACGAGAATTTTATATATTAGATAATGAATAAGTACCTACATTTTTTATGAATCTTAACAAGTCACAACTCGGTCATATACGAAAGTCGCCTATCGCGATTACGAATCATTCGATTATCGTCTACGTAATTGTTTACTTCTAACCATAAATGATAAATATCGCATAGATTAAGATAGCGTATGTTTTTGTTTTTCCTTTGTTTTTATTATTTTGCGTCGTTGACTTGCGTGCCAATGATGAGTGACTGAACTACTGACAAGATTATAGGTTGACAACCCTATACCTATAGGGCTGTCAACCTATAATCTAGTTTTTTTTTTGTGACACAATCCATCATTAATCTAGTGGTCCTAAGTGCTCCGCTAAAGATCCTGGGTTTTTTGAGGTAGAGCATTGCTCTTCTTGTTATTGGGTTTGCAATTATGACCGGTTAATGGCAATAGTCTTGCCCCCTACCACATGGGACCTTAACATACTGGCGGCCTGTGAATGTACATTAGTACCTACACTTCTGCCTTACGCCTTTCTGGGAACATAGGCGTGATGATGGTAAGTTTTGTGACAACCCTATAGGTTTAGTGTTGTCACAATATTTGAAGATATTTGTTTAAGTATATTTTAAATTCTAGTCTACGCATCGGTAGTAAAATAAAAAAACCAGTCCAAAATTTTATTTTTTTACCAATTTAAAATTAGAACAAAAAATACTATTTGCATACTATGGCCATTAATTATTTATAATGTAGGTAAAGCCAATGTTACATAAAATAAAGTAGGTACGTACTTAGTACACAATATCATAAGTAGGCCAAAGTTTAGAACGTTACGTTGACCGATATGGCTGATAAACTATCGCCCCGTCAAGGACGCTGCTATCAGAGCGTTTCAGTTCCCTGTTGACATAATTTTCTAACTCCTGCGTAATATGCGACGTAATTAATTTATTCATATGTTCGGGTCAAACAGAGCAACCTATAAGTTAGAAGTGCAGTTGGAAATAATACGCGTTTTCTATCTTAGGAAGGTCTATTTCTCCTGTTTCCTCCCACGATGCTATGCTATTCGATGCTATTTTACAAGGCATGGCTCGCATGCGGATGAGATCCGCACCCACACTCAAAATGTCTTTATTCCTCCGAATCAATTCTATTTTTCCAATATCCATTTTAGGTCCGCGTAAGACAAAACGTTATCAGGAACTTTGGCCAGGCCATTCAGATAGAAATTAAAAAAATACCAGGTATTGAAATAAAACTACTTTTTATGGATTTTATCGCCTTATATTTTCGGACGCGTAAAAAGGACCCGATAAAATTCGTAAAAAGTAGTTTTATTTCAATATCAAATCAAATATTCTCGTTAGTGTTAGAAATCAATAAATACCAGGTATACTGAATCTCTAAAAGCCGTGATAGCCTAATGGTGTGACCATTGGACTGCCAAGTCGAAGGTCTCGAGTTCGAACCCAAGGCACGCACCTCTGACTTTTCGAATTCCTGTGCGTATTAATAATTAATTATCACTCGCTTAAACGGTGAAGGAAAACATCGTGAGGAAACCTGCATACCTTAGAGATTTTTCTCGACGGTTTGTGAAGTCTGCCAACCCGCACTAGGCCAGCGTGGTGGACTATAGCCTAATCCCTCTCAATATGAGAGGAGACCCGTGCCCAGCAGTGGGACAGTATATGGGTTGATGATATGATATATATACTGAATTTAAAGATTTTCTGTATTTATAACAGAAATCCTCAAGCACATATTATTTAAAATATGTATAATAATAAAAAAATGTAGGCTACATTACGCTTTTACAAAATAAATATTTTTTCAGCAAAGAAAAACTACACTACCAACTTTATTATATTTGTCAAGAAATGTTTGTCAAACAAAAGAGAAAATAAAACGAGTCTGATTGTAATTTACGAGCAAGTAAATTAAAAACAATGTGAATTTAATTAAACTGTTAGGTACCTCCACTAAACAAAGGGTAGTAATTAATAAATGTCAATTAAAAGAGCGATTCAATTTTTTTTTAAATTTTGCCCAAACTAGGATTTTCTCTTGTATCGTGGGTGCTATTAAAAATATACATACACAGCCCTGGAACGAAACCTGTAAGTCATACAATGAATTGTATTGGCGGGAATGGACGGCACGGTCGCGACGAGTTCGAAATTGCGCCAATCGTGTCATCAAAGTGAAAATGTGAAAATGCAGATATTCTTTATTGCTGCACCGTATTTTAAGAACAGCCTATGTAAGGTCATGGAACAGTAACACTGAGCGTACCTACTGAACGTGCACGCTGCAACTGTATTCGATACGACAAGTTCGGTGTGAAGATGAACACGCGCTGCAACTTCAGTGTGGCCAAGCTTTAATCCATCTTGTATAGAAAAAAAAATTAAAGATGTTTGTTGGCAGATATTTGCTGAAAATGAGAATAAGGTTAAAACTTTGGATTTTTGCAAACGTCTGTCGGGTTGGCTTTATAATAGAGATGGCCAGTGAGATGATTTAGATCGTTGTTTGTGATAAAACCCAGGATAAAAAATCTTCGTCTTAATTAGGGGAGGGTACACAAAATAGATTACATAAAACAAAATTTGCATCTGCTTACTTACGACGCTAATTCTCTCAAGTTCAAGGCGGCTCAAAATGTGAGAATGAATTGTATTATAGTTCAGTTATAATTTACAAAGTACATAAAAACTTGATTAAAGTCTAGACAAAATGAATGAGCAATCTAATTGCAACAGCGAGTTCTTCTAAATTGTATTTGCTTACATAAAAAAGTTAAGAAACGTCGCCCTCATAAAGTAAACTACATAAATTACTTTTTTAAAAACGTCGAAAAAAGTGTACGAAGGAACCCAATAATAATATAATCAAATATTGTATGTAACACTAATTAACTGATTAACAAGGGATAGCATGTCGCAATATAAAGTGATAATTTCTCAAGCGTCGCCATTATAAGAACAATATGCATTGTGAACTAAACACTACTTGGGGCGTTGCAGCAACGTCTGGGGAACAATGCGACACTGACCCGCGTTGCGACACTACAAGACAATCGTCAATACAATGTACAATTAATTATGGAAGCCGGGACGTATAAAAACTAGCGCGCTGTTTTAAATTTGGAATAAAATGTGCAGTTTTTTTTTTTTTTTTGCACGTGGAACACAATATATTGGAATCTTTAAAAGAGGCCCACATTTTACGGCCAATGAGTGTTTAAGAACTAATTTGCCTATATAAGAACAGCCCAATTTATTTAGTCGAAGCCGATCCTCAGCTTTATTAGTCCGTAATATGTGATCGCAAAATAAATCTGAAAGGTTATTGTGATTGTGATCATTTACTAGTGGAACAGGAACAAAACTAAGCTAACAATAATTCGGGCAAAATCAAACACAATTTTTTTTTAAATTTTGCCCAAACTAGGATTTTCTCTTGTATCGTGGGTGCTATTAAAAATATACATACACAGCCCTGGAACGAAACCTGTAAGTCATACAATGAATTGTATTGGCGGGAATGGACGGCACGGTCGCGACGAGTTCGAAATTGCGCCAATCGTGTCATCAAAGTGAAAATGTGAAAATGCAGATATTCTTTATTGCTGCACCGTATTTTAAGAACAGCCTATGTAAGGTCATGGAACAGTAACACTGAGCGTACCTACTGAACGTGCACGCTGCAACTGTATTCGATACGACAAGTTCGGTGTGAAGATGAACACGCGCTGCAACTTCAGTGTGGCCAAGCTTTAATCCATCTTGTATAGAAAAAAAAATTAAAGATGTTTGTTGGCAGATATTTGCTGAAAATGAGAATAAGGTTAAAACTTTGGATTTTTGCAAACGTCTGTCGGGTTGGCTTTATAATAGAGATGGCCAGTGAGATGATTTAGATCGTTGTTTGTGATAAAACCCAGGATAAAAAATCTTCGTCTTAATTAGGGGAGGGTACACAAAATAGATTACATAAAACAAAATTTGCATCTGCTTACTTACGACGCTAATTCTCTCAAGTTCAAGGCGGCTCAAAATGTGAGAATGAATTGTATTATAGTTCAGTTATAATTTACAAAGTACATAAAAACTTGATTAAAGTCTAGACAAAATGAAGGAGCAATCTAATTGCAACAGCGAGTTCTTCTAAATTGTATTTGCTTACATAAAAAAGTTAAGAAACGTCGCCCTCATAAAGTAAACTACATAAATTACTTTTTTAAAAACGTCGAAAAAAGTGTACGAAGGAACCCAATAATAATATAATCAAATATTGTATGTAACACTAATTAACTGATTAACAAGGGATAGCATGTCGCAATATAAAGTGATAATTTCTCAAGCGTCGCCATTATAAGAACAATATGCATTGTGAACTAAACACTACTTGGGGCGTTGCAGCAACGTCTGGGGAACAATGCGACACTGACCCGCGTTGCGACACTACAAGACAATCGTCAATACAATGTACAATTAATTATGGAAGCCGGGACGTATAAAAACTAGCGCGCTGTTTTAAATTTGGAATAAAATGTGCAGTTTTTTTTTTTTTTTTGCACGTGGAACACAATATATTGGAATCTTTAAAAGAGGCCCACATTTTACGGCCAATGAGTGTTTAAGAACTAATTTGCCTATATAAGAACAGCCCAATTTATTTAGTCGAAGCCGATCCTCAGCTTTATTAGTCCGTAATATGTGATCGCAAAATAAATCTGAAAGGTTATTGTGATTGTGATCATTTACTAGTGGAACAGGAACAAAACTAAGCTAACAATAATTCGGGCAAAATCAAACACTCGACTAAAACGCCTACGTGGAACAATAACAAGGCTATCCAAACAGGCTATCGATTCAATCGGACTCTATTTCCATAGTATTTGTAAGCTTGGTGTTCAAATAGTCGAACACAAACAAAACAGGGACCCTAGCACAGGGATAGCGAACAATAAAAAAACATGCAATTGATTTTAATTTAATTTCAATTTCACTGTTCCAATTGATCCTATAGCATATAATAGATACCTACAGCGCATAACTGATTAAAGACGGCTAGCAATTTTCCACCTCCACTTTACCGTCCCCCTTTTGGATTGAAGAACTTGCGTCCCAATAGATCTGCGCTTATCTCCTCACCTGTTATGAAGGCAAACAAAGGCAAGTTTATCTCTAAAATGTGTTGAAGCAAAAAAGATAAGTGCGCCACCCCTGCTCTAGGATATCGCAACAACGCACGTGTGCATGAATTTCGAAACAGTTTCTGCACCAATTGTATAATGGCGTATAGAAGGTGAATTATTGCCTTTTACCAAACAAATGAAGGACTAAAGTAGATTTATTGCGTCTAGCAACATTATTTGTTTTAGTCACTATGTTGCACGACTGTAATTGTTAACATGTTTCTAGCACCGTAAGGTATTAAATTAAATCAATCCATCACAGTATCAATATTGAACCCAATTTTAACTGTCCCTAAACAAATTAAAATCAGAATAATAATACCTACTCGAAAAATGCTTGTTCATTAATTTAAAATCGAGGTCTATTTTAAAAATGTTTGGAGCTAACTTGAGCTTAATTCCTAATTTATTCCTAAACAAAAAGCACCTCTATTAATTTAGTTGGATGAACTTGAGACGACTTTTGAATTTTTTTTAATAATTTACTATGATCATTATTCTACCTAAATTAAACCTAATTTTTGATAATGGCAATATAATTTTTCAAAGCATATACCTAGTTTAAAATAATCTATCATCACTATTATCCACGTCCGACGTCATCTAGGGTTTAGACCTGAGTTTATGGGAGCCTTTACGGTTCCATGACCAATAGAATCCATCCATGATGAGTACGGCCCTCGACTTGGAATCATAGACCAATGTCGCCGTTGAAGATTCGATATCCTTCTGAAAACCATCGGCCGCCATTCAGTCATTGCGTTCTTCATTTGAATTTTTTATTCATTTGAATTTGAATTAATGTAGCAACACATACCTATGTTCTACTAGCTATAGAACTTTGTTCAAAACTGGTAACGTGATGCAATTTGCAACTACCGCCACGAAATTGGAGACAAAGTTTCATATTCAGTTTAACATTAATGACAATAGTTAGGATTAGAGTGATGAAACAAATGAGATAGAAGGTAAGAGGCGAATGAACATTATTAAATGAAGCGGACATAAATTATGAGGTCAGTGCTGGCACTTGAGTTACGAGCTATATTGTAACGTTGAACGAGTTGGTGTGAAGAACCTTAGTAATCGGTACGCTCGTGATATTAGAGAAATTCGAGATATTTCGTTAAAGTCAACGAAAATATATGTATTTACATCTTGAAATGAAGATTTTGTATTCTAGATTACACCATCAGTTACAAAAGAAAATTTGGTCCTTCGAGTCGTACAGAAAATAACTTATGAGGAAACAGTTATAACTAAGCACAAGATATTATTAAAGATATTCACCCTTACCATCGAATTAATAATGGTTATGATTCTAAGCTCTGACTGTATCAGATCGTGACTAGCTCCAATCGTATCTAACTCGTGTAACATCATGCAAAATGAATAAACACCTGCATGACTCGATATACGAACAAAATCTATTAAAACACTATTTGCGGTACGATGGCAAATTGATTCGTGATGTCTAGGTATTTCTTGTAATCTTCAGTTCTGCTCAGAATTATTAATAGGAAAACAACTTTACCAATGATGACTTCAGCCCTCAAATCCATTGGTTTCATTTCTTGCTTCATCTTCAAGCTTCTCAAGTGTGGTCACCAATGGATTACCAAGATTCTGTCAAAAAATATACCTGACTATGTTTTTAATGTATTGTTGCACAAATCAGCCTCTTATACATATATTTTATCTTAATAATTCGCTCGATCTATTCTATCTGTATTATAATATACCTATCCCTATTGGTTCCTTCAGGTCGTTAACTATATCGAGTTGAAAAGAAGTAGCAAAATATTTTATTGATTTTCATTCCACTACTTTATCAGAGATATTTTATGGAACCATACTATCTTATATATCAATAAAATATTTATCACTTTTCAATTTCTTTGAATCAAATCGAAACTCCTCAGTTTCACAGCTTTATAGCGTTGCGGTGTCGTAAAGGATTATGACAGTTTTTATAATATAATCTATTTCTTTAAGACTGGTATTATTTTTCGAAATAGTCTCATAACGTGCTCTTCGTGGCTCATTAAAATTAAAGTATTTTATGTCAATGACTCTCAAGTCATTGACATAAAATAGTTTCAATCAAGTTCTGAATAAATGGAAACTCCTAGATGTGGAGCCAGTGGTTTTAATAAATTATTTGTAAGTAACAACCATGTTTGCGCCTCGTTGTATGTACAGAAATGTAGGTCAACTGGATTTATTCCAAAATTCCAGATAGGCTTAACGGCTAATCCGATACATTGAAACGAACTGTAGTCATTAGTGGAATGAGCCCTTCATGTTTTGTGCTTCGATTAATTTAAATTTTCTAGGTAAACAAAATAATTGGGTTAACTTTCGTCGTTCGTTTCTAATACGTTGATTTCCCTTTTCGTTACTAATCCTCTTCATTCATAAAATACATCATTGTACGTTCAAATGTAGGTCTCCGTTAATTTCATGTCTTTGATAAGGTGAAAGCTTTTCAAGTAGAGTCCAATTTAGTTAAAGATGTTTATTAATTTATTACGTATAAACACACTTCACAAATCACAGACTTGCTGTTATAATATATACTTATGCTACGTTTATTTCGCTCACGTTTAATTAGAAACCAACAGTGTTGATCTCTTCTTTCTATGGGTCAGCATACAACAGAGAGGTCAAGCTCTATCTCAAATTCTATTCAACTTTTACCCCAGTTTTTAAGTTCGACCATACGTATTCCAACAGTGAACACAAAATTAAAATCTGTTCAGTAGTTTATGCCACTTATTTAATAAATATCTTCAATATTGAAATAAATATACTTTTTACGGATTTGATCCCGTTAGTCTACCCGTCACCATGGATGGACGCTTTAATGGATCCGAAACGTCGGGATTAATAATATAGTAAAAAGTAGTTTTATTTCGATGTATAATATTCGCGTAAATGTCAAAAAAAAATTATAATATCTTCAATATACAGATACAGTTCCTTTACGATGATTAATATTTCTAACGTAAATTTCAAAAATAAAATTTTACTATCAATATACGCCGTTATATTATGTTTTATATTACATGTATCATATTTAATTGAGCACGGAGCGTGATTGAGAACGATAAAAGGATAATAAATTATGATGATCATGTGTTTTGTATGAGTAACACTTGTAGGATACGTCACGATCAAGACGAACATTGAGCCAATGTTGTAGCCAACAATTAAACAAAGACGCATGTATTGGCCACAATCGCCAAATCAAAATTAACATGTCTAACATTTTAATTTGTTTTAAATGTTAATTACTATAATATGTTTAGTAAATATTATGTTAATATATATTATAATATTATTACAGAAAAACGGACAACACAACATGGCCGAAACCTTAGGCTAAGACGTGTTACCAAAATGTAAATCGCGTGGTAAGTTACCTATGTTGGCGGCAATTTAGTTTTTGACCTTATTCTTTTAATAATAAGGATCAAAAGTGGTCCACCGCCAAAATTGCCAACTTTACATATACAAAATATTCTACTTTTTTAATATTAAAGCAGTCATGACTACCATTATTACCAACTGATATAAAATAAAAGACGCGTAAATAAAACGATTTCGAGCAGTAACTGCGCATCCTACATTACACATTACTGTTGACAATGAAACATTATTTTGAAAAAACAATACGATTTCATTTCAACAAGGAAAATTTTGTGATTAAACCATTACCTTATCTCTGGTAAAGTAAAACGCAGAGTGTATACATATCATACGTTGGCACATTGATGCCACCTTCTATACTATATTTATCTGTAATTAAAAACAGAAAATAAATTTCAGATTTCCAATTGTGTAATAAATGTATTTCAAGGCGTAGTGAATGTGATTGGTAGACCCAGTCATTCTTCTGGATATTTTCCAGCTTAAGAATGATATAATTGAAGAACCTTGTGATTTTTCAAACATAAAATCAATACATAAAATACTTCATGGACCAAACCTATAAGGCAATTATAAAGCGAAGAATAGACACGCAGAAAGGATTCGAAATTTAAAATGAATTAACCGCTAAAATGTCACGTCATAACCAAAGAGCGAAAAGTATCTAATATTATAAACACTTTTTGTCGGTACATACTCATTAAAAGTTAACCACTTACTTAATAACTACTCGACACAATGACATTGTTTTAAAAAATATTCATGTTTCTCTACAAACACCTTTGTCTTTTGTCTAATACGTACTTTTTTTTTTATTAGGTAGTTTTCTTTAAAGAGGACGTTCAGTAATTATACTTGTAGTGTATTAATCACTACAAAACGGTGTCTTACTGGGGTCTTCTACGAAATCCTCAGGACCATCTCGGAGTTTGGATTTGATGATATGACAAAAGATTTCCTTTGTCCTTCTCTAAGGTCCAATACATCTTTATACTTACTCACTTCCTCATAATTGGGTCAGCGGTTTAGGCGTGAAAACGTAACAAGCGGACAGACTAGAGTTAACTTTCGCATTTATAATAATACTAGCTGACCCAGCAAACGTTGTTATGCCATAAAAAAAAATTAGGGGTATGAAAAATAGATGTTGGCCTATTCTCAGACCTCCCCGATAAGCACAAAAAATTTCATCAAAATCGGTCAAGCCGTTTCGGAGGAGTATGGCAACGAAAACTGTGACACGAGAATTTTATATATTAGATAATACTTATTAAATCATTTATTTTAGACCGGGTTCACAATTAGTTTAGTACAACTATTTTAGTAAAAAATTGCACTAAATTCCTTTACATCAATAATCTTACACAAAAATTAAGGAAGTATGGTTATAGTTAAAAAGGCTGCGGCAACGGAAACTTAACCCCCTTATGGCCTCACAATAATGGGAAGAAGCCAGCTGGCCTACTGTATTATATTATAAAATATCAACAGTTATCATTTTCTCATACTACAATTATAATTCTATAATAACTTCCTTTTGTTTTCTTAGTCTGGGAAGTAGCACGAACGGTACTGTTTATCATTAGCACAGCGATTTATGAGCGTATTAACGTTACACGCCGACGAACACCATTAACTTGGACTTTGCTTCATGAATACTCGACAACGTTCACATTTTAAGAACCTACTCATGTATTTCGTTACACACGTACACAATTTAATGTTAATTTTACACAAGTATTGAAACCTGTACACGCAGTAGCGGCAGGCTGAGTAAGCTTGCAGGGTCTGTGGACGAATGCTACAGCGCTCCCGTAGTCCCGGCACTAAAGTGGTGACGCGAAACGCCGAGGTTGGTTTTATCGGTAGATCGCTCTTTTCAGAGCGGAGTCCGACACACCCCAACGCGCTCCCCGAAGCGGTAGGTACTGCATAAAGCATTTCCAACCCTGTCAACAAAAAAAAAGGCTGAGTAAGCTTCAGCCTAGGGCGGTAGATTACAGAGGCGGTAAATTTGGGGATCCAAGTATTACAAAAATAAAAAGGTTAGCATACTAGTAGGCACAATTATTTCAATTAAATTTCGATTGTAAAAATATATCTATATATAATAGGAACTGACAATATAGTAAAGGCGGCAAAAATACATTTTCCAGTTGCTTTACTGCGAAACTATGGTGATTTTAATCAAAACTTGAAACGGTTATTACTTAAAATGTAGGTTATTTTTTTTTAATATTTTTGTAATAGAATATTAGTATTATGCCGGCAGCAGGTTTATTGAGTTCTTCATAAACATCTATCACACACACACATACATCGTCATCAACAACAACAGTCCGTATTCATCCCATGCCAAACGTAGGCCTTCTTATGGAACATCACTAAGCACTTAAAACCTATAACTTAAACATCGTAGAGCTGCGCTTTTGAGGAAAAAAAATATTTTAAAGCGAAAAAATATTTTAATCGGACTCCCAATTCGCAAAAGCGTAAAAATTGGAGTGGGTATTATTTATTTATAGGGTGGCACGTGCCCGCGACTCCCGTCAACCATAGAGCAAGGGAAGGTGAGTGCTAGTTTTTGTCGGCACGAGTCTGGCATACCGAGTCATACCCCACCGCCACCCCTATCGGCGCCGATGGACGATCCATTCCAAAAATATTAAAAAAAGGAAAAATGTGCAGAATGGCATACTTACAGGTTAAAAATAATTTTATTTAAGTCAGTCAATAGGTACGAAGTTAATAAAAACACGGAAATGGTGTTACCCATTAGCTGAGGCACGCTACACTAATTGGATTTTTTACTACCATGCCTATTTATATAAAACCTATTTTTAAAGAAAATGCAAATCGATGCAGCCTACTTTTTTATTGAGATAAGATGACTGCCTGCTGCTTTATGATATGCGCAACCGCAATCTGTACTCAGATGTCAGCAGCTTTCTCTTCTTGAGACCTCAGTAACACCCCAGCACTGTATGAGCAGAGCCTACAACCAGAAAAAGCATTTTATAATCTGCTAAAATTACTAAATTAGTCACGATGTTATAAGAAGGTACATAATATGACAGATACTGAATGTGGACCCGTATTACCAGACTAATAGGTACCGAAATAATCCCGTCGCAGAACAAATAGTCCCTTTGATTAAAAAACATAAGTAGTTCGTAAGTACCTAGTATATTGAGACAGTAATTTATATCCGCGAGCATTCTTCGTCAAGTTTATCGTAAATGATGAGATCTGGGGTTATTATCCGATCAACAATGCATTACTGAGTGCACATTACCGTACATTCCAGGCATTCCCGAGCATGACTGGATATCTTAACACGTCCCGTCATTTCACATTTCACCGGACTCATTGAACCAGCGCACTTTACTGACAGAATTCAGGTGCTCTAAATTGAAATAGAGATTCTAAATTCAAAACCAATTTGAAACCGATTCTAGATTCCAAATCTAAATTTTTCTGCCGATGATCTCAAATAAATCTAATGAATGTGGATGGACAGTATTAACAATATAGGAAAATTACTTGTTTTTTAGGAAAGCTATTTTTCATGTAAAAAGGTATTTATAAGACAAATGTACAGAGGCCTACGCATCAAGCTACCCCAATCTGTCAAATTGATTTGATAGATTTTCAACAAAATAATAAGTTTAATGTTCAATTGGGATAATTTGACAGTTTTGAATAGCTTTACCTGCTGTCGTCTGTATGTACATGATAAGGCAGGGATTTGTCAGTGGCACATACCAGACTCATCGATGTTGTATATGGCATAAAGACCACATTCACCCACTCACCTATCCTTTAATGTTTGCATTGACATTAAATATCACAAGGTTAAGAATGTGGTTAAATGATTGCTGGAGCATAACTGGAACATTATTTTTTTTGTCACGTTAGCTTTAATATCAACCGCAAACCCGCAAAGTTTAGTTATGCATATTGTTCTCCATAATGAAACTACTATTAATTAAACATTTACTCAGACACAATAGAAAAACAATACTCGAGGCCGTCTGAAGGGTTAACGTTCTTGAATTAAATAATAATAAGGAATTGCCATTTTAAAAAGTACTATGCGTTTCAAATAAGACTAGGACTGACCTCCAGCCATCTTGTGACGTCATAGCTGTCAATTCAAACCAGCTTGGTAGGGTGAGCAAAACAGATATTTTTGAAATAATATTTTTTATGTATTTAAAATATTCCACCGATTGTTATTTAGAAGAAAATTAGATATTTATCTACCCGTGTTTATAATAAAACTAAAGTTATCGTTGTCTAATTATAGGGTGGCAGCTTGGCAGCGTGGCAGAGGCAGCAGAATTTAAAATATTGTCTATAATATAGTTTTTTCGCAGATTGTGCCTTTTTATTAACTCGGAGAGTTCCGGATTTGGTATTACTGCATATAAATATATTATAAAGTTTTAAAATCTCAAAAGATAAAATTAATTTTCTTTGCAAGCTGTACTTTTTTGACAGATCGGGGTCATTCGAGGTCATTGACGTTCCTATTCTTATTTGAAACGCATAGTAACAGTGATTACCCTTCACAGAGTAATCCTGCAGTGTTTCCACCTTTATTCACCTCGGTCTAAGTGCATTTCTGCCCTTATTCCATGAAATTACTGCACAAACGGTGGCACATCTCAATGAATGTGATGAACAATATTGAGGTCTTGTTGAGGGATAACTTAAGCTTTTAAATCAGTCATTATACACTTAATGGAACTGAAGTGTTCTTAAATCTATCAGCACTTCTAAATTCAAATTAAGTACGTCATTGAATAGATCAGTTTTTATACAACTCATTGCAGGAATCGATTGTAGGCTTCTAAAAACTTATTCACAAAAAATCACTTGTTGATAGGCGTCGTACTGTTCCATGGGCGAGCCAGGTTCTTCACCTGCTGGTCAACGCTCGACAGCCGACTAGACCATGTCGGCCTTGTCGCTCCGATGCTCTAAACTTGAGCTGTACCCCACCACCCACTATCAGTAATCATTTATTTGTATTCCTTAAGCGTTCGAGCACGTGATTGTTTTTTACAATTAATTGTACAAACAGCGGCCAGCACAACAAGCTACCCCAATCTGTCAAGTTTCTTTGATAGATTTTAAACTTTAACACAAAGTAATTAAGGTTATATTCAATTGGGAAAAGTTGACAGTTTTGGATAGCTTGACCTGCAGGCGTCTGTACGAACGTTCACCTTGTAGACAGATGAACGATCGACGAATTAAAATAAGATTATAGTAATTAGAAGTAGTAGTAACAGACTCACTGGTCTTGTGGTATTGGGCCTTATTAGGGATTTTAAACAGTGATATTTTAAGCAGTGATAGTTAAGTGACTACTGGACTGCCAAGTCAAAGGTCTCGAGTTCGAATCCAAGGCACGCACCTGACTGTGGGTATTAATAATTACCTAATAATCACTCGCTTAAACAGTGAAGGAAAACATCGTGAGGAAACCTGCATGCCTTATAGATTTTTCTCGACGGCGTGTAAAGTCTGCCAACCCCCAGAGCGTACTAAACTAACCCCTCGTTTTTTATTCTCCATAGTTCGCATAACTAATTTGCATTTCATTTAACATCAAAGCTTATAATGTAAACGCAATTACAAATATGGAATTTCTCTGAAAGCTCTGGCATCTGGCCAATGCTGCTGTTTTTATATCAAATGAAGCAGACTTATATTTATTTGTGTTGCAGCCATTTTTCACTTGCATTAAAATTAAATTTCACGTAGCTACGTTAAAACCCGATTAATAATAATAAAAATAAGTTTATTTTCTCATCATAAATATCGTAAGCTAAGCTTAATAATACATACAAAGGCTTAACTTTGGAATTATACCCACAAATTTTTAGGCTACATTTGGTAATATTATTTCCTTTATTTATATTTTTAAACATTTCATCAGTAAGTATAAAAAACATTTAATAATATAAAAAATAAGTAACCCAGCGGCATTGGGAGCAGGAGCTCCTAAACATTTAAAATTCTTATTAAATAAGTATAAATAAATATTCTTGGACAATTTTACACAGCATCATCTAGTCCCAAACTATGCAGAGCTTGTACTATGGGTACTAGACAATGAATATAAAGTTTTTGTAAATACATACTTATAATACATAAGAAACACCCAGACAAACACAAACACTGAAGTTCATCACATAAATATTTGCGTTCTGTGGGAATCGAACCCACGACCTCGTGCTCAGCAGTACGACACGCGAACTACCTCTAAAAAAAAGAACTACTTCTAGTCTTCTTCTTACAGTTGTTCGTAAAATTCTAACAGTTTGTCTGTCTTGTTCACAGAGGGTGGCGGGATCAAAGTGCGGGCGCGCGGCGCGGTGCGAGAGCGCGCGCGGCAGGTGACCGACGGTGTACCCGGCTGATGTGGGCGGCGAGCGCTTGCTGCTCGCGCCAGGCAGGTCCGTGTCAACCCTGTGCCACTATCACATAAGCACCAACACTTAAGCTGTTCTAGAATGGTGCTCAAGCCGTAGCAACAGTGAAAGTTGTAATAGCTAGGCTGTTCTAGAATGGTGCTCAAGCTGTAGCAACAGTGAAAGTTCTAATAGCTAGACTGTTCTAGAATGGTGCTCAAGCTGTAGCAATAGTGAAAGTTCTAACAGTTATAATGTTTGGGTGAGCCTCGAGATGGGTCAGTGAGGTGTAGTATTAAACTGTTTGAGAAATGTGAACAAGGGAACCATTCTGAACTCCATTCTGCAGTTAAGAAAATTGCGTCCAAAGATTCAAAAGCTTACATGAACCGATTGGTACTCGCTTAACTTCCTGACAGCAAAGAAGTAGACTGTAATGAAAGATGGTAAAAATAACTACAATTCCATCAATACAATTAAATTCAGATTCCAGTGAGCTAATCCTTATTCTCATAGCATAGAGTCCAGAATTAAGCAACACCGACCCATCTCGTTCCCTTGACCCTGTATTCCTGTATATATGAGCTTAATTTTGACACTGTTATTTCAAAATAAGTACCTACTTAAGTACGTCTTTCAAGCGAGGCTCATAGGGGATCAGCTTCGACCTCATTCTAGAATACAGGCCTTAGATTATACAACACTGTTCGGCTCTGGTATTAAAACATACGTCCTATCAATATAAATTATCAAGCTAAAGTTTAGTGTTAAACATTTCGACTCATTTCAAAATGTAGAACTTTTAATGAGGAGTGACGCTATACCATCAAGTCAGTTAAGTAAAAACTTTCTTCTATAGTATAAAATAAAGTCGCTTTCCGTTTGTCCCACTGTACGCTGAGACTATATTTTAATGTGGTTTTCACTACCATTTAGATAATTTAGCAGCATGCATGTTATAAGTTATTAGTACAGTGGCCAGCACATCAAGCTACCCCAAACTGTCAAATTTCTTTGATAGATTTCCAACTTAAATACAAAGAAATAAGGTTCATTTTAAATTGGGAAAATTTTACAGTTTTGGATAGCTTGACCTGCTGGCGTCTGTACCAATGTACAGACGCCAGCAGGTCAAGCTTCAATCAACTTCGCAAGGTGCAATCACCTTGCGAAGTCAGGACAGTTCGCTAGTTCATTATAAATAATTTAAAGATTGACAAACTTAAACAGGTAGATCGATTGATGGCAAGGATTTACTCAATAAATATAATTACAAAATTGCATAACAATTTGTAAGTATCCTACCTACACGTAAAATGTCATAACTACAAAGATATTATGATTATCGCTTGTACAACTACTAATTAGTCAGATAACAAATATAGTTAAACACATCGTAATAAAAAATATGCGTCAGTTCACTGTAGTAAAATATCTATAAATATTATAATGCCAACCTGCATTAGTCCAGCGTGGCTAGACTATAGCTAAAACCCTCCGAGAGGAGACCCGGGCCTTATATCCAAAAGTGGGTAAGTAAATGGGTTGATGATCATAAGAATATAATTAATCAGTGGTATAAAAAAAGTCTGTAAGTAGATACACATCCGGAACAACTCCGTACGGAGTTGTTTACTCAACATTTCTCGTTGTTAACTATCTGCGTATTAATAGCGGTAGGACGTATGTGATGACTGATGGCATAGCTCACGTATTATTATGACCTAACAGTAGAGCTATAATTACAACGGTTAGACTATAGCCAAATAGTGTGAAGCTAATTAAACGTCAATGTAATACTGTCCCATGAGTGCTGTTACTGTTCGCCCCACGTGCACTATACCTCAATGGCCGCTATTGGGATTACAATTTCCGAAGTCTAATTAATTTGTACTTGTTACAAAAGACCTAGCTCACACTACCGTCTCCAGTAGACTAGCATGACTGAGCAAAGTTACTCTTGAAAATAATTCCAATAGATTGGTATTAATAAAACAATAAAATTTCTTTTTTTATTCGCATTTCTATATTGAGGGCAGCGCCATTTTGATTTCATTTTGAGCGATTATTGAGTGAACTAAATGTTGAAGTAAATTCTGATACTGCAACTTGCACTACATCGCTGTAATTTTTTTAATTATTGTTATTTGCCATTGCATTCAAATTGCATCGATCAATGAAGTTGTTTTCAAGAGCAAGACAAATATTTTTCAAAATCTGTGATGGGTCTCTTGCGACGGCAGTTCACGCTAGATGTAGTATTATTAAAGTGTGAATAACGTTAACCATGGTTAATAATACCTTAATCAATGAACAACGTATTCTGTGGTCTACGTTGTCTTGACCGCTGTGGTCAGATGATACGGTCAATGTTTTAACTTGACCTTCCGTAAGAACTGTGTGTTACCCTCGGTTAATCTAAGTTCACTCACACTTTTAATATTACCGAAAGAATAGGATTAACCATCCTTATTTATGTAATCTTTTAATTACGTAAACTTTTTGTGAATCGGCTCCTAGACCCAAATCATCAAGTACATCATAATAATGTAAGAAAAGCCATTCGTATGATAAATTGCATTTTCTTTTACCGGTGGTCATATTTTTGGATAGATTCCAAGTCTTGAATGGTGACGAAAATCACACGTCTGCGCATTGCCTTTGCGATATTCACCTTTTTAAATCAATGACCTCTAACAATGTCATGTATGTCTTCGTTGGTGTCCCTTTTCTTACTGTTTTATTCATACTTTTATCTTAATACACCACTTAAGATTTTAATAACCTTCGTATGTCTTTGTTTACCAAGTCATTTCTCTGATGTTTCACGTGATACGATCTTTTCTGTTAAGAGGTCATATACTTTATCTAATCCTATTAAAAACTCGCCTTATTCACAAAGGATCAATGACACCTGAATATTCATCTATGTCCTTGTAAACTCACGACTCTGAATATTGGTACTCGGACTTACACTACTTATTAAATCCTGTCTAGAGGCCACGAGTCCACCAATAAAACCCGAAAGGACCCGGACTGAAAAAAAGTTTCCGGGATCCTCTGTTGTACTGACGATGACTTGAGAACTACGCACACCCCAACTTGCTCCCAAGTAGGGGGGCTTTTTGAAGGTTTCCTCCTCGTAATAAAAAGAGGGTAGGGTTTTACATTTCTTTCAATACCAAGCCGTATTACCCTACATGAAAAGCTGACTCACAAAGAGCGTCACGATCTCCATGACGGCCATCATAGTGCACTTAGGGCGCCCGCTAGCCGCGTTCGCAGCTGACGGCGGTGTGTGTTGGTAGCTAGCAGGCACTCATGCGTGACGGGGTGACTAACCGAGCCGGGGTGGCAGGCGAGGGCGGCGGCAGCGCCACGGCCGCGCGCACCCCCGTCAAGACCTTCCAGGCGTACCTGCCGCCGGCGCACCGCACCTACAGCTGTATACACTGCCGCGCACACTTGGCCAGCCATGACGAGCTTATATCTAAGGTATACACACTTTTATCTTCTTTTAAATCTTCCCTTCTTCTTTTCAAGTTATCATTTTCCTACTATCCCCTTATGTAATCTCATAAAACAGACCGAACGACCTTACGACTATTTTCTTTTCAAGCCAGCTTAATTTTGTTCCATTGAAAACTAACTGAAGTACTTTAATTGCTCCTCTTAATGCAGTCTCTTGAAAGCCATTGAAGGATACAGTCACTCAACTTGCAACCTGATTGGTTTTTATGGTACAGGAGTTCATTTTCCTTCTTCCATCTTAACTGTTTTGAAGTATAACATTGAAAACAGAGCCTGGCAGGCTACTTCTTTTTTTTTTTTTGATTTTTTACATCTTTCCACTATATGTGGCCTCATCTTCTTAATTAAATTGTTTATTCGTGACCTATTTTAGATTCTCATATTTCTAATTTACGCATGGAGTGGCGTATTCTATTTCAGCCTCCCTCAAATATAGGTCGCGAACTCTGTTAAAAGTAATAGCATCATCACCAGTTATTAATATTAACTTTTATTAAGCACTTAGTGGCCTAGCCGCTGAAAATTTTATTAATTGGGTCATCGTTCCATGCCCCCTCATTTCAGACATCCTTATTTAGTATCCTATGGAATACTACGTATTAACCTTTTTTTAAATCAATCTATGCACAGCTGGGCAAAGGTCTCCTTGCTTTTTGCTATTATAATTTTGAATACAACCTCCTGAATATAACATAACTTTTTAATTTAAACAAACGCCTGTTGCTTCTACAATAAATTCGCGCTGTATATGCTGTTACATACCTTCTGTTCTTCACTATTTCTGTAAAATCCTTTTGGTTCATTTAAACTTGTTTTTTTCTTTCAATTATACGTCCTTGTTCACTCAACGCGACAAAATGTATGGTACCGCTGTTTTTTTTTACTTATCTTACATTTATATTTTATAAAACCTACGAATTTATTTCTTCTTCTGAAGCTTCAACCAAAAATGTTGATAGGAATTTGCGATATCTAGTATTAATAAAATGTGTTTGTTGTTTTCCAGTCGTTTCAAGGCAGCCAGGGGCGAGCGTACCTCTTCAATTCAGTGTGAGTTTAATAATATTAACATCACTTTATATATTCTATAGTCATGCATATTTCATGTGAGCGACCTGCATGCCGCTAGGGTTTCAACACTATACGAGCACTTAGCATATCCCATGGCGTTTATAGCTAGTTTCGTAAACAAATAAGCCGTTATCGAGATTATATTCGCAATTGACGGTTATATTACTAAATGATTGAAATTTGATGCGCGTCCTTCGGTCGCCGTGTGCAATAGAATGCATTGCTGCAACCTCAACTATTTTCCGTTGAAATATACAATACGGTGTCACCTTCAACGTTATTGCTATATCGTTTTTTTCTTTTCCCGACAACGTGAATTATTAACGTGTGATTTGTAAATGTCATGGTCAACCGAGTTCGAAATACGTCTTTCACAAATATTTACCTTGAAATCCTTGAGACCGAAAAGAGTGTTTGTAAATAACTGTACCTTACAGTTGTCCGAATATTTTAGTCTTTTAGAATATACTTGATATTTCAAAAGTAAATTCGGTGCTGCAAAATATTTGACCATTATAAAACAAAAGCGAAAGCAACCACTCAAAAATAGAAGCTTAAATGGCCCCAATATTTATTCTACAAATGCAGATATAAAAACGGGCAATTTAAAAAAAGTAATATCTTTTTTTTAATGCAAGTGGAATTGAAATAATAATATTTACGTATTTATCCTAGGTTGTATGACCTTTATGTTCATTTTTTTTTTTTTAATTTCAGTGTAAACGTGGGTTGCGGTCCGGCGGAAGAGCGCGTGCTTCTCACAGGTCTGCACGCGGTCGCTGATATCTACTGCGAGTGCTGCAAGACGATGCTCGGATGGAAATATGTTAGTGTCAACCTCTTTTAATATACCTCTGCTAAGAAATTGGTTTACCACCCTAACTTTGCATGTCGTTTGCATTTTTTTTATCAGACTATTCATATCGATACCCATTTATATCGAGCACGTGCCCAGTGTTAATAGCATTCAAATCTAGTTTTAAATGCAGCACAACGCTAAAACGTGTTTATAGTCTGCCCTCTTTAGAATATGACCCTTTTCTTTTCAGGAGCACGCGTTCGAGTCAAGTCAGAAATACAAAGAGGGCAAGTTCATAATAGAACTGGCTCACATGGTGAAGGAGAACGGGTGGGACTAGGCGCGCGGTCCCCCAGGCCGCGCGCCAAACTACCGAGTGTTTCGGGCCGGACTTTAGGCCTCAGTGACTACAGTGCTGTTGTGATATACGATTGGTGGTCAAGCGATGGAAGCCCACAAGCCGGCGCAACTACAAAAAAGACTCTCCGAAGCGTCAATTACCCACAAACATCTGATATGCACCACGAGTACTCCTTTATGGCCGTAAGGCCTCGATAGGCCAGCAACGATGAACTCCCGCCGCGAGATAGAGCCTTCGTGATGACGTGTCAGGCGAGTTGGACGGTAAAGCTCGCCTTAGTCCTTGGGACAATCGGGAACAGTCAACCCTCTACGCCAAAGCCCACTTAAATACCAATACCAATTAGATATAAAGACCTTTGGCGTGGATGGGTCAATCTTTAAAGCTTGTATGGCTGTACAGATTCAGCGACGTCGCGTAAATCGGTTAGGTTCGATTAGCATATTATTTTTATCATAACTAACTAATTATTATTGGGAGATTGAAGCTGACCGATTTGCACAGCGCGCTTCGACTGTCTGTGTGTAGATCACAGTGAGGATATCGCCTTATGTGCTCTTTTACTTTTAATCGGCTTCAGCGCTTTGGCACCGCCAGTCAACGTAATGATAAATTGTTATAAATGTAAGTAATCGATCTCAACCGCCTCACGTAAGGGGCTATGGGCTTAGAATTTATTATTAATTTTAAAAACGATTTCATTCACGCCGCGCCGTGGCTCGGCGCAGACGTTAGTACATCGTAAGTTGTCTTAGTTTTTATATTATGTAGCTACGTATGTATCGTATTGAGAGAACACTAATACTTTCTCTTGTCCCTTTTAACCTGTGATAAGTATGTTAGTAATAGAAATTTGAATTTCTTGAACGTATTCTTTCAAGAAGTTGCTCAGATAATGTCAGTTGTATGTTCCTAATGATTTCAGCTGTACAATTTGCTTTTTATTTTGTTTTATTTTATTTTTTGTGAGGAAACTAGTCGAAACCTTGATGTGTTGTGGGAAGATCAATTTTATTTTACTTTGCGCCTGATTTAGTGATTTTTAGTTAGTTATTATGACATTTTTCGACTATTCCTCGTATATCTTTGGATAATCTACACAATTTTGTTTTTCTAAATTGAATATTTTTTGTTGGCATTTTTTGTTGGTTGTAAACGAATTCTGAGCTCATTTTTATATGAACGACTGCGGTGAGATAGCCATCGGACGGTTTTATTATTCATTTATTGTTTCCATTTAATACTATATCTTAGAAACCGTAGTATACCTACCCGTATATTTTATCTTAATCACATGGTACTTCGTTTATAATTGTATAAACTTATCATTGTAAGAAATTGCATGAGCTTCGATTATATGATTACGTCTGCGTCAATCGATCGTTATACTCATACGCACTGATTATTTTTCCGATATCGATATACTTATAATCGACTAACTTGACGTCCGACTTCAATAGTGATGTACTTGGAGTATTTTTTTGTATTTGTATTGTATGACTTTGTCGCATCAGCGTGGAAGCTCACTAGGCGACTGCAGTCTGATTATTTGGTACCGCCTAATCTTATGTTCAATAAGTGAGCATAAAATATTCATACCTAATTTATCACATGCTATCGTTCTCAACCAATTCTAGGCCTTAAACTTTTCAATAAATATGAATGTGTGTTTAATATATATCTACTAATTGTGTAGGTACTATATGAACTTAGTGAGCTTTCAAACTAACAATTGAATATCAAGAGCGTTGATAACTGCCACTAGTATATACAATTGTAATATACTTAAATATAATAAATACAAAGTGAACGTAAATGAATCCGTGAACGCTCGTTTGATCGACATTTGACATAGTAGGAAGTTGTTTCTGGGCACATTTAATGTGAAACGTACAACGGATTCAATATATATAAATAAAAGAATATTTAAATTTAAATTATACTAACAAACGATTACGACTTATTATGTATTGTGTACAAATAATCGCGGATTATATTCGAGAAATTTAATAAGAAAATAGCAATATCTTCACTAAATTTGTCCAGAACTATCTTAACATTTAGGCTACTATTTCGGAATGGCCTTCAGGCAGTGATCTGTTTGCGTAGACATCACAAATAACCCCCGGTTATTTTGGTAGTAACGTTAACCCACCAGATTGATAGCTAGTAGGTACTAATCAGGCCTAACAATAAATGATATTGTAGTCTAGTCACTCAAATAGACTATAACACCAATTTCAATAAATTCAAGAAGGTATCTTCCATTACTTAATTACTTATCATCTTACACTCATATTGTTATATTTTGGAAATTACTGTATTTTAGATAATTAATTTACAAATGGTGAATAAGATACCTTAGTATTTGTCGCGAAATAACAGTTTTATCGAAATAACGACGGTGTTATAACGTTATTTGTCTACCGTTATAATATAAATATCGATACTCAATGGTCATCACTGCTTGAACGCTACTCAAATAAAGGCCTCAGAGTCCTCCAATACAGTCAATATTGTTGGTAATTAGGACATTTCCGGAGCAATTTTGGCTATGCAAAGCGGTGGTAGAGGACTCTGCCCTTGAAAACTGTATGAAATAAACATTCTGATAAAACATTTGATAGCGACGTTAATTGTTTTTTAATTTTGTTAATGCAAACTTATTTTGTACCAAATTATGATGCAGTGGGAGATATGGTCCATATGCTACCATCTTCAGCGTGCCGACATATGGATTTAGTATGTTTCCATTAAATTTATTTTCTTTTGTTTTCCATTTGCTGTCGATACGTTATGAAGAAGAAGAATGCAACTTACAAGTCCCTACTCGCAAATTTTACAATAATGAGCGGTAAAAGAAAATGCATGCTAAAATGCTGTAAAATTACGTACTTAAAGAAATAATATATTCAGTCTTTGGAATAATTCCTGTGTTCATGGTATCTACTGATTACTTTAGACATAATTCGTTACATTTTTACATACAACTCATGGGATTAGTGTTTGATCAATTTTCGACTCACTTGATAGGTAATAAGGTTGAAAGTGGCCTACTGACAACGTTGCCTAAGAACTGAGATATTATATTTAAGATAAGATGCTTATTGTTATGGCCATTTTGGGCTAATAGATTCAGGATTTTAATTATGTTTAAAGTCATCAGTACACCATGTTCAGATAGGTGTCTAAGGCCATCCTTTCATTTGATCATACAAGTGTCATTTTTATTGTTTATTTTCCAATACGTTTTAGCACTGAGACAAACAGGGCTAGAAAAAATATGTTATATTACACGCGTACTCGCAGTCAAATGTATTATCATTTTGTTTTTTTTTTTCACACTATATTTAACAATGAAATGTCAAACTTAGATGGCTACATTAGATTTCTGATTTGGTTCTAGAATGTAAGGGCATTTTAATATCATTTTATGTAAATTAAAAGACGTATTTGTGTAGGTACTAATTGTAATTTTTGGAGCAGGGAACTACACGAGTCTTGAGAGCCGCTTCTTTTGTGTGGGCCAATTATTATTTAAAATATTGTATCCTAGTGCAGGGGCTAAGTATATAGAAATATCACATCTTATGGACCATAACAGTTTTGGCCATACAATAAATGCAAATCTTCTCAAAGCGGCTACATTTAAATACATCAATATGAAAGAATAAA
Source organism: Acronicta alni (assembly GCA_964056405.1). Lineage (NCBI taxonomy): Eukaryota > Metazoa > Arthropoda > Insecta > Lepidoptera > Noctuidae > Acronicta > Acronicta alni. The sequence goes on along the minus strand of OZ043927.1, from coordinate 3,141,417 downwards.
ATACCCGACTAATGTCATTATAAAAATATAGATGAGACCTTATTAACCCAGTGAAAAAGCTATTCAAATGATCTCTGTAAGATTTGTTACACTAGTATAATAATCCATTTCAACCGGCTAAGCGATTTAATGTTGTTTTAAATTGTTTGCACTTGAAGATTTCGGCTAAGAAAAAGGTTTATCTTTTAAAATTCTTTTCAAAAAGAATACAACAGCAGTGCAATGCCTTGGCCTCGACAATAGTGATAATTACTTTTAGAATAATTATGGTACCTTTTTTCTATTTTGGGCGGGCAATAATTCCCTATCAATAAGGCCAGTAGGTACCTACTTGGTGGAATAGAAATTCTGAATGTTAAAATGCGTTTGTGTAACAGGGACAGAGTTAAGTAGACTAACAGATACGTCTTTTCAAAAACATATTCAACGTTAAAATAAGGTCAAACGATAATGCATTACAAGTTCACAATATTGTCTGTTTATTGTAATCGTGTTAACTGTTATCATAGGGTTAATGTTAAGATTTTGATGCACAATGTTCAATGAAAATGTACATGAGGCTGAATGATAGTGGATAGATAAAAACCCCATTTGTATAAAGACATGTTGGACAGTGCGGTTTAGTGTGAAACATTATTGATTTATAGAATCTGTGACTTTTTCATACCTTTATGGTTTGTGATTCAAAATAAAATGCCCCATGTAGTTTCTAAGTAGTCCTTGGAAAACTTTTAGCCTAGAGAATGCATACGAATACGGTATAGCACTGGAAATAAGGCATATTTTTCTATAGCCAACACACAATGGACTCATGAAGTTTTGCGAGGACTGTCCGAGCTATGGTTCATTTGCTAATTTTTTGATGTTAGTTTTCATTTCGCCTGTATACGAATTTATCTGATGTGTGGAACACGCTAGAAATTTAATGTTAAAAATAATTTGTCTTTTTTGTTTCATTAATAAATTTAAGCTCATTTTAATTTTATTATTGGATCGTTATTGACATAATGTAATATTTAGAGAGAAGGTTTAGAGAGCAAGATTAAAATACTGGATGTAATGTTTCGTCCTTTCAAACTGCCACAATGTGAAATATGGAAAAATTATAAACAGTATTTTAGAAATATGCGTTGATTTGATCGTGTATCGATAGATAAAGCGAAATTGTAACAATAAATGCTTTGTCGCCGCTTTATCTATCGAAATCGTGTTTAGTTTTATACAAAGTGATGTAGCTAATATTTTCATCATGAACATTATGCAACACGATAATCTAAACTTATCGAGATTGTCACAGTAGTATAGATTAACACTCTTAGACCCAAAACGTACATATTCTTTGACGCAATTCGACATGACACCGAAGAAAAAAATATAATTAAAAAAATATATCTTGAAGATAGTGAGGGAAAATTAATAAATGGAAGCTAGATTTCTGTGAGGCATAATTAAAAGTATTTTTCTACTTGATCGTTTAGGAGTGCTATTAGATATTTTTGGACCATTGTTAAGATAAAACTATGATCAGTATTCGTGGAGTGAAGATAAAGAGTTGATGTTAGTTTTTGTGGTTGTTGGTCGAAATGATTGTTGTTGTCGAGATTAGAAAAAAGAACGCTTTCCTAGCTCTAACAATGCACCTATACACTTACCGTATAGTTTTTGGAGCTTCTAAAAAATGTTACTATGATTAATCTGGATGGAATGAAAATAGTGCATGTCGACATTAGTTCATACAAATAGGGAGGTGCATCGAAGGGGTTGACATTTTTAATTTATCGGTCCCATCGATATTAAATGTGAAAGGTGTGATTGATATAATAGACCAGTTCGCCTCCGTCTGTCTTTTTTATAGCACCAAAAAACGACGCAAGACTTGGCCTTTTTTTATGAGTACATGTTTTAGAAGCTCAAAAACAAAGGTCTTGGAGTGTTAACTGATGACCAAGAATGATCGGCGTATTATAAAATGGTGCATTTCATTAAGTATGTGTACATTTCGCATATTTTTAAGGTATCCCGAGTAGTCGTTTACCAAGAAACCGCTTAATATTTTTGTATTTTCCTAGTATGTAATGATGCATTATAAAAAAAAAATCGTGGTGTCTTCTAACGATTGTGTACGCATTATGCTATAGATGAGTAAACATATTTGGTTGAAATAATAAGTGCGTAATAAAACACATTTTCGTATTAAAAATACTTTGGCATTTTTATTTTTATCTAACAACAAATAAATTATATTCTGTTCCTACTAACAAATGAAGCCTATAATAATCCATATACGCAATAAATAATCAGAAACAATGTAGGTATTGTTCTCGAAAGCTCTACTTCTTTCTCTCTCTTCACATATTATCACCAATCATAGTACCAGACGGGATGGTTACGTCCCGAGCTGAATAGAGCTTTTAGAACTAAGACTAGTCTACTTAACCGAAATTATTAAGTAATGAGAACATATCAAGTGCCCTTTCTCTCCTATAATATCAGCACATTATGTGTACTATGGACTCGCATTTATTTCTACAATTTCTGGCCATATAAATCAGCGTGATTCGAAATAAACAATTCAATCTAATGTTATTGGTCAAAACAAATCATATTGTTTATTATTGCAAGCGCCTGCACTGGAATTTTTCATTAATAAATCATAAATAATATCTCTCTTTACTACAAAAGATGGTCCAAGAATGACATAGGTTTTTTTTTATACCACTAATGTGGCAAACAAGTATACGGCCCACTTGGTGACTATAGACGCTTGTAACAACAGGGGCATTACTTGCGCGTTGCCGACCCTGTAAAACGAAAGAGGAATAGTTGGGTTAGCAGTATAATGGTCAAAATCCCCCCACTGCCAACACAACGTTTCCTCGTGGAGCACTGTTTAAAAAGACAGGTCTTTTGTCAAAATGATAATATAAAAAATTAATTATTTACCCATTTACATATTATATACTTATTATATTTAAATGTATTGTGATATCACATGCCATCAAATCTAAATAAATATAAAATCTCTTAAAAAATCAACAAATTAACGATCGAATTTATTTAAAGCGGTTTTTCATTTAAACTTTCTTACTAATAATCTTTGTAGAAGCTGTGTGTTGTTATATACTGCTGTCTCCCTTCGCCTTAATGAAAGGAAGGAGAAAGAAATATGAATGAGCCTTGATACAATGTTTATTAGTATGACTGTTGTATTAGGAAATATTGCAAAAACCCCTAAGGGGAGAGCTTAAGGTAGCCTCTTAGGGCCGGTCCCAATAACAACAATCAGTAGATTTGCTTACTACAGATACGATTTTGACATTACTTGTATCGATCTTAGTCAAAATCCTATAGATACTCTTTCCAATCATTTATTGTATTTTTGACAGATCAAATTCTAATCAATAGTGATGTCCTAATGCGTTACCGATTCGATTTCTAATAACAATCGACTATACGAAGAAGATTTAACGCATTATTTTTGTTTAATATTTTGTATTGTGTTAGAAACATAGATATTTAAATAAATATTATACTTTATTTATTAAAATTAACGTTTTATGTAAACCACTTGACTTGGAACAATTACATTCTCAAGCGGCTATCAAACGTTCAATAAAATATTATAAGAAGTATAGTAACAGAGCAAATCTGCTGACTGATTTATTGTTATTGGGAATGGCCGTTAGGCAACTAAAAAGTATTACTGTAATAACACTATTACATTATATATTAACACTATTGTAGTAGTTATATAGTACATTATGTACTATATACCTACTACAATAGTGTGTATAATAGTAGGTATAATTACTACTGGTATATATACTGTACATATACCTACTATAATAAATATATTTCAGTCTTAACACAGTTACATCTGCAAAAATAATTACTAAAGGCCTATGCACCGTAGTGTGGACTACATTCAAATTGATATGGTTCATGGTCGCGAGAAAGCAAGAGGCATAAATTAACTAGCTCAAGCTACATTTGAGAAACTACCTGTACCATTTTCATGCACTTACAGCCGCAATTACAATCTATCTCTTAATTGTTTTCCCTATTTGGAAATCGAAATGTAAGATTAGCTACACCAAAAGATTAAAATAAATAGTCTTAAACTTAGTCCCAAACTAAGCAGAAGTTGTACTCTGGGTTCTAGATTTTTTTTTTGTAAATAGATACTTAAATTATATATCAAACACCCAGACAAACAAATATTTGTGTTCTGTGAGAATCGAACCCGCGACCTCGTGATCAGCAGTCCGAAATGGGGACCACTAGACCACAGACGTCATCAAAATTATTATTTCTGACAATTACGCAAAAAATATATATTGAAATAAAACTACTTTTTAGGGATTTTATTGCGTTATATTGATTATATCCCCGTCCATGGTCACGACACTCTACGTAGTACAGACAGGGTAGACTGTCGTGACCATGTGGACGCTGTAAAGGGCCCGAAACGTCGGGATTAATAATATCAATATAACAAATCCGTAAAAAATAGTTTTATTTTCATTGAAATAAAACTTACTGACTCACCAGCTGCTTGAAATCTTGTTAAAGATTCTATTAAATCAAAATCCAGGCCTACAACTGCAAGACCAAAGGATACGGTGAGCTCGTTTAGCGTGAATCAGATTGCCAATAAATAACAAAAATGTAGGGTAGCTGTCAGTAATTATATCATCAAGACGCCCACCACCTCAGTCTACCCGTGACCATGGACGCTGTAAAGGGTCCGAAACGTCGGGATTAATAATATCAATATAACGCGATAAAATCCGTATAAAAATAGTTTTATATCAATATCTATTCGCGTGTGTCAGAAATCAATAAGTTTTATATTCATATAAACCATATATCTACAGAATCGAGTCTAAACGCACATACAAGTAATGACAAAATATTTCTACCTCCACCAGTACTTAGGTACGGAAAACAATCAAGAGATACGTTATTCATCATCAACGCATATACTGTCCCACTGCTGGGCACGGGTCTCCTCTCATATTGAGGGGGGTTAGGCTATAGTCCACCACGCTGGCCTAGTGCGGGTTGGCAGACTTCACAAACCGTCGAGAAAAATCTCTAAGATATGCAGGTTTCCTCACGATGTTTTCCCTCACCGTTTAAGCGAGTGATAATTAATTAATAATACGCATATGAATTCGAAAAGTAAGAGGTGCGTGCCTTGTATTCGAGACCTCCGACTTGGCAGACCAATGGTCATACCATTAGGCTATCAATGCTTAAATATTTACAAGATATTATTATTTATTGTGAAATTTTGCCGCCCGGGCTGCCTCTGGCGCCCTCTACGCTACGCCACTGTACTAGACCCATATTAGGAACCCAGTTCCTCAGGATTGAGGAACAAAAGACGCCCATCGACGTTGACCGCAGTGAAAGGGTTAAACTGTTAACTGTACCTGGGCTCATTTGGGGATCTCACTGACAGATTTCACAACCATCTCTCCATCGTTCATTGGTTCCACCATCAATACCAGATTATTCTGTACAGTTTCCACATTATTCATCATTACTACCTCACCATTCTGAATGTACACTTTAGAATTCGTTTCTTGGTCACCCTGTGCAACATATTGCATGAACTCATCCATTGACATATCCTGCGATGTATCTTGTCTATTGCTATCTGCATATTCCTCTTCGAAATCCTGGTCACTTTGTTCAGGTTCTAATTTTATATGGAAGGATTTCTCCGTAACAGGTTCGGTCTTCACCATTCTTGTGAAATCTAATAGGTCCACCTCTGCATTTTTGAGGACAATCTTGGATTGTTTTATTTCTAGATCTGTCATTGTTGGCAGTGTTTTGAAGAACATCTAAAATGGTGTTTTTGTTATTAATAATAGTTAATGTCAGATTTCATTTAACGTAAAGACACATATATTTTCATTTTTACTGTAAACTAGCTACCCCCGCAAACGTTGTTTTGCCATAAAAAAAAAATTTAGGGTATGAAAAATAGATGTTGGCCTATTCTCAGACCTCCCCGATAAGCACAAAAAATTTCATCAAAATCGGTCAAGCCGTTTCGGAGGAGTATGGCAACGAAAACTGTGACACGAGAATTTTATATATTAGATACGCTACTTTGATGTAAGAATTAGAATGATTAATATAATTATTTAAAAAAAAAACTATTCTCACCTTGCGAGTAATTATCGACAAGCCATGTGCCCTTTTCATGTGTGCTTTTAATAAATACATCCGTGGGTATCTGAAAAATTATATCGATTTGAACCGAAAAATATTTTCAAATTTACTTTTATAGTCTTGTTCAAATAAAAAAGGCTAAAACAAAGTGTTGAACAAAGGGGATGGAACCGATGTGGCATATCGACCCGCCGCCATTTTCTAACATTTTGAATTTTGACACGTAATGAGTCTATTTTTAATGATTGTTGTTGTACAAAGGTACCTACAGAGGCCAGCACATCAAGCTACCACAATCTGTCAAAATTCTTTTATTGATTTTCAACTTTAAGACAAAACCTTAAGGTTCATATTCAATTGGGAAAATTTGACAGTTTTGGATAGCTTGACTTGCTAGCGTCTGTACTCATATTATGTCGATCTTTACCTCCAAATATCTCGGTAACGTGACAATTTAGGGTACCATGTTACTGACATTTTTTGTTCATCAATGTGTCCTCTACCCATACATACAACTTTCATCGTGCGTCGCGATTTCTAAAAAAAATAAAAATGGCGGCGGGTCGATATGCCAGCTTCCATACAAAAAAGTTATAACCCATTTAAGTCTTCTCCATCTTTTGAGTAAATAGAATTTTGGAATCTTTTAGTCCTTATAAAAATATTATTATTATACAATAAAATACGTTGAACAAATTTGAAGATCAGCACTCACCTCTTGGGACATATCTGGCAAGCACAGGGCGGCGGCAAGTTCCTGTGTATTTTGTTCACGTGCAGCATCAGCGCCGACTTCTGAGCGAAGCGTCGATTGCACTCGCTGCACCCATGCTTACGTATCGCTGTCAATATTATTATTTCATCTATTACCTTCTCGGAATATGGGTTATACAAAATGTTTTCAATGCAAAACAAAATTGCGACACATGGCGCAGCAGAAGCCGAAGCCGTCTTGGATTATTTCGATATTCATTATTTAAAATAGGTTTGTCAATATATACAGTAAGCAGTGAGTGATCAATCAAAGGTAGCTTGATTGAGATAAAAACAAAACTGTATCTAGTAAACATAGGAACATAGGTCAAATCAAATCAGGGCAAGGTATGGTCATAAAGCTTAAATATTTTTATGTACTTCAACCAAAAAAATAATAATATATAAGCGGTGATAGCCTAGTGGTATGACCATTGGACTGCCAAGTCGAAGGTCTCGAGTTCGAACCCAAGGCACGCACCTCTGACTTTTCGAATTCATGTGCGTATTAATAATTAATTATCACTAGCTGAAACGGTGAAGGAAAACATCGTGAGGAAACCTGCATACCTTAGAGATTTTTCTCGACGGTTTGTGAAGTCTGCCAACCCGCACTAGGCCAGCGTGGTGGACTATAGCCTAATCCCTCTCAATATGAGAGGAGACCCGTGCCCAGCAGTGGGACAGTATATGGGTTGATGATTAACCAAAAAAATATGCCTTGTCTACCCTTTTTAAGTATTTTGCGTGCAAGGAGTTTGAGTGTGTTTTAAATAGTTAAAGTTTATATGGAGAAGGAATGCAGAAAGCTAAAATTTATACATAATAATTTGTAAATTACTAATACATTAAATTGTGGATAATATAATTATGTGAATTACTTTTTTAAATAGATTTTGACAAAAGATACATTTAAACTTAAAAAGGTAGAATTAAGACCACCAAAGAACCAATATCTATATCTAATATTATTAAATCCCTGATCTAAATAATATAATTACAGAACTTCACACTTGAATACTTACGTTTGTGTGTATCCATATGCGCAACTAGTGCAGCTTTGATCTTGAATGAGCGGCTGCAATGGTCGCAGATAAACTGAACGTCGGTATGCTTTTTTCTGTGGCGCTGGAAGGTAAAAAATATTGTAAATCTTGCATCTAAGAACACAAGGTCAAACGCTTACCGCATTTTTCTAGGATTTATGGTGAACTTTGATTTATGAGGTCGCGAGCCCCAGGGGTCGCCTAGTCTTTCACGGAGGGTCGCGCTTGCTACTCACGTAAAACTTAAAAGCAAGGATTGACGCTACTACTATAAAAATACAACATCTTTAGAACATAATGACGACGACGACCTCTGTGGTCTAGCGGTTCGACTGACGAACTGCTGATCATGGGGTCGTGGGTTCGATTCCCACAGGACACAAATATTTGTGTGGAATAAATAGTGTTTGTCTGGGTGTTTCTTATGTATTATAAGTATGTATTTACAAAAAGAAAAAGTATATAAGTATTATATCCATTGTCTAGTACCCATAATCTCTGCTTAATTCTATGCTCTGCTTAATTTGGGACTAGATGGTGTTGTGTAAAAAAAAATGTCCCAAAAATATTATTATTATTATAATCATAGATTTGGGGGGTCGCCAAATTTTTAATTTACTTCTTAAGGGGTCACGTGTTCAAGAACTTTGAAAAACACTGTTCTGTAGCCTAACCAGAATTAATAATAATAATAACATTTTTTTATTGTTTACAAGGACTAGATTAAAGGATGTATACAGTAGCACAGAAGTGTAATACAAAAATCTAGTAAGTGGGTGAAGCTCTGTACTCCTATATAGGCTACTGAGTAACTTGTGTTTAGGAGAGACAGGACTGATCACGATTATACAAATGAGTGTCTTTTATAGCACACGACGTGTTACATTATATGCTTAGGTATATTATCCTGGTCACAATAATATTACATGCAGAAAAACAAAGATAATTAGTGAACGATACCTGCTAGTTCCTCTAGCGACCGCTAGAGCCGCTATTGTATAGCGCTCTCTAAACTCATGTTCAAATTCCTGTTTCCACAGTTTTATTAAATAAAGTGTTGAAATATCATATTAACCTTTTTACCGCCACGTCGATAGCGAATATCTGTGTTCTCTACGCCGAGTACTATAAAAAAAGTATTGGTAGTAGGTGATATTTTTGACGTGCCATGCCGTCGTTGGCGTTGTGAGCAAATTTTAATTTGACGTCTATAGACGTCCGTGGCGGTTAAAGGGTTAAGAGTGACACTAACTGATAATGCGGAGTATGATGTGTAAGCGCAGGGGCAGGCCTGGCAGCGGTACGGTCGCTCGCCGCGGTGCAAGTTCTCATGGGACTTCAGGTTGTTCTTCGTTATAAACACCGCCGAGCACAGACTACACGGGAACCTTTAATGCGAGATATTTATCATTTAGCATACTGACATTGAAAAAAGTAGTGATAGCCTAGTGGTATGACAAGTCGAAGGTCTTGAGTTCGTACCCAGGGCACGCACCTCTGACTTTTCGAATTCATGTGCGTATTAATAATTAATTATCACTCGCTTAAACGGTGAAGGAAAACATCGTGAGAAAACCTGAGCGATTTTCTCGGCGGTTTGTGAAGTCTACCAACCCGCACTAGGTCAGCGTGGTGGACTATAGCCTAATCCCTCTCAATATGAGAGGAGACCCGTGCCCAGCAGTGGGACAGTATATGGGTTGATGATGATGATGCTGACATTGGGAAAAATCCACCAGCACGCCCAGCATGCCATTAAATAATATTGCTCGTGCCGAAAAAGGCAGGAGACGAGATAATTTAAAGAGAAAATTATGTAAAAGCATGGATTTTTGTCCCGGAACCACTTCCGGGCTGTCAGCACGACATATACACACGGCCATTAAAATTAAAAATTACTAATACCTATTATAAATGCGAAAGTAAATTCGTATGTCTGTTACGCTTTCACACCTAAACCGCTGTACAGATTTTAATTAAATTTGGTACAGAGATAGATTAGACCTTGGAGAAGAACAGAAGCTAGATATAAGCTGAGCTCTCATTCTAAAGTAATGGAAGGTCAGCTTAAACAGGAAATGTATAATTCAATCACCATCAACCCATATACTCTCCCACTGCTGGGCATGGGGCTCCTCTCACAATATGAGAGGGATTAGGCTATTGTCCACCACGCTGGCCTAGTGCGGGTTGGCAGACTTCACACGCCGTCGGGAAAATTTATAAGGCATGCAGGTTTCCTCACGATGTTTTCCTTCACCGTTTAAGTAAGCGATAATTGATTAATAATACACACATGACTTAGAAAAATCAGAGGTGCATGCCTTGAATTCGAACTCGAGACCTTCGACTTAGCAGTCCAATGGTAATACCACTCAGCTATCACTGCTTAATGATGTCGGCTATCACTTTTAATGCGTATAATCTAATATGTAGCCTATATAGAAGTCTGTGAAACGATGTGCAGTTTTTATTAGTTATTTTTGTCTTTAATTTCGATTTTCCCAACCGGGAGCGCCATCTGGTGGAACTTATAGTGGTTGTCATTCAGTGTCAGTTGAGGAATGAATGATTTTGATGTCTTTCATCGTAAAAAAAACGATGTGGGTAAATAATAGTGATGTTGATAATCGATTAATCGATTATCAACATCACTAGTAGATAAACTCACTTGATGCGCTTTTTAGAGGTCTGTTTGAGGTAGGGTCGGCTGCGTCCCTTTCGGCCCAAGAACGCCGCGCGCGCCTTCAGTACCAAATCCGCGTCCGGCGCGATACAACGCTTCTCATGCTTGTACAGGTTTGTGGTGCTGCAAGGTAATTAAATAAACTGTCATTTTTCTGTTTAAGACATCCTCACCGAATAATTTTAGTTTAAGTAGGTATTATGAAACGGAGGGCCTTAATCCAAAGCGTTTAGTAATTCTCTAATGACACTTTAAACAGTTTTTATCAATGTAATGTCAAGAAAGTACTTCCAGTTCAGCTGTCTCCCAGCTAACGAGGAGTTTTTTAAAAGAGGTTATCACAAAATACTTCCCCTGTGAAGTTGCACGCTATTGTAAAGAAATAAGGTACTTTTTGCTACAATTTTCAAATCATTCAATGTACAGAGGCCAGCACATCAAGCTACCACAATCTGTCAAATTTATTTGATAAATTTTCCACTTTAATATTTTATATTAAGGTTCATATTCAATTGGGAAAATTTGACAGTTTTGGATACGTTGACCTGCTGGCAAATGCAATTCACGTTAAGTTATACTATTTCCGTTATCAATGAATATACTTACGATCTAAAATCAACACCACATGCGTAGCACACTAAATATCGCTGTCCATGCCTTTCCTGGTAATGCCGACTCGCTGCTGGTATTGTTTCCGACAGAAATTCACAAAACACACACCTGTCAAACACCAAGAGAATAATTATTAGAGCAGTAATAAGTCAAGATAGTCGCAGTGAAAGCCTATAGTGAATAAAAATATGTAATTTTTTTTTAATATTTTAATATTGTATTAAAAAAAAAAAATGTAGTATCAGCTTACAGATATACTTATTCGTTTGTGTGAATAACCGAATAAAGTACCTACAGACACCTGGTAATACTATATGTGATACTCACTCAAACAAAATCCCATTCATGATATAATAATCTTGAGGTGGTGGTGGGGGCTTTACTTGCTTCATGATCTTTTTCAAGGTATACATCAAAAGCTCCTGATCGTCTCTCAGTTCATCAAACTGCTGTCTCAGTTCCTCTACAAATGACCTCTGCTGTGCAGGCTTCAGCATAGTGAACCGACGTATTTTCGTCCCCTTAGATGAATCTTCGTCATCTAGCTGTAAGTATTCTTCTTCGTCAGGAATATACTCATCATCAGGGACATAATCATCATCACCCATGTTTGGCTCCTCTTTAATGTTTGACTGGAAATAAAATATCATCATCATCATCATCATATCAGCCACGGGAAGTACTGGGCCTCCCCCATAGACTTCCACAAGGACCGGCTTCCGATTTTATTTGAACTACTACTACAATTAATTAAAATTAAATAATTATCACTAAAATTTTTAATTTCTTCTAAGGTTTTTTTATCGAATTAGAATCACATATTTATTGGACTTGGAATACTTCAATAATAAATTATGATAAAAAATAATCTATTTAAAAAAAATAAGACAAAACCCACAGTAAAGGAAAAAAGCCCTGAGTTGTGGGCAAACATACAAATAATGGACACAAATTACACCCAGACTTGAAACAAATATCTATGATATGGTATACACAAAGATGTCTTGGGTGGGAATCGAACCTACAACACCTACAACACCCAGCACAACTGGTGATCCTACCCTTTTGCTTTACTATTATAGTGTCACATAGTATTGTCATCATGCTGAGAGCCTCCACTATCCAATTTCCGGATAATTAAAAAAAAAAAACTCTTGAGGACAGACTGCTTGTTACACTTTATAGGCTTCTGATTACGACGGTCATAAGTGTTAGTATAACAATCGGGACCAACAGCTTTACATAATCTCTAAGGCACAAAGGGATCAAACTAACTCAAAATCAAAATAGTTTTATTTTCATATAAACCATATACAGGCACTTATGAAATGTCGAGTCTAGGTGCACTGCAGTTAGTGCAGCTTAACCTTGCATATCAGTTGATCAGTGTAGTTATTCTTAGCCATGACCCCTTACATTGAACATTGAAGTTTGGTGTAATGAAAAATTTATATTATTTCTGTACATACATCTTTAGAAACACCAGTATTTATCTGACCGCTGAGAAGAAATACCGAGACAATCATAGCTTTTTAATTCCAGAAATAGTAAAACATGTGTATGTAAGTGACACAATGTAGGGCAATATCTAAAATGGCCGTTTGTTTGAGGGAAAAGCCATAGCGGCTTTGAGTAGAGTAAAAAAATAATATATGATCACCTGCCTTAGGCATAGTCATAATTATTTATGCCTTTCAGACTGAATTATTTATGCCTTTCCATTTTCATATAAAACTGAGCTTTAGGAACTCTTTTTACATCCTAATAATAATCATGCCATTGCTCTCTAAGCATGCATGTGCGTGCTCCATCGTATAACAGGCGAGTTAGTGGTCAAATGCAAGCAATATAAATAAATAAAAAATAAATCTAGGGTATGAACCTCAGATATCCTTTCATCTTCCAGATAATCGCATTGGTATTCATCATTATCAACGGGCTCGAAAGTTTTAATTGTATCATCTAAATAAACTTCATTTGATGAATTACTGGTCTCCAAAATCATTGCTCTATCGTCCTCGTCAGCAACAACCAAAACAATCATATCGTCTTCAGCCTCCATATCTTCCAAAGGACACAGTACGACCTATTTTATGTGTATGTGTAATAACTCTCCTATATATATTGTAGTTTTTGGTAATAACCTGCAAATAAATTAACGTTCTATCATATAATAGGACTAAACACAAAAATATAAACAAATTATGTATTTAAAAAAAATTTGACAACTCCAAAGGAGCGCCATCAATTTTTTTCAGTAGAATGGAAGCAAAGGTTCTCATTTGTAAAACCTAACTATAATTAGAAATATGAAGTTTAATTAATTCAAGACTAATTATAAATAAACTGCCAACTTACTCTTTAATTAGATTATATTACTTATTCGTTCTTCAATTAATTACAATTAATAATGTCTCACAAACATAATTCACCGATGATGTTTGTACCTTTGCCTGGTCTTTCAGCAGAACAGATAAAAAAAAAAAAGAGAAAATGGTTTTGTTTTTTAATTTTTAGAGATTAGATTGCCATTTTGAGGTTATTATAAACATTAAAACTGGACATGTCCAAACGAATGGTTCATTAATTATTTCGTAAAATATAAATTCCAACAAAAATAATGAAATTTTAACATACCTAGTCTGTTCTCAAAGCATAAATGGAGTATGTACATAAAGCCCTGGTTTCAACTTTGTTTATTCAACGGAAACTGCAGGAGTGCAGGCTGGCAGTCAATTCTTGTGTTACCAGTTACCATTACCAGTGTTACCACACTTTTCTCTAAGGTTGCCACTGTTACTCACCCTGTCACCCTCACCCACACGTGGTCAATAAACAAACAATAAAACTGTGAACTGTCAGTCAGTGACAGCTAGGCCTGTGTGTGTGTTTGTTGTAAACTTGTATTATTTGTAAGTTTGTATTTTGGTACCACACAAAAAAAAACATTGCAAACAAGTCGATGGCGCCAATAAGTTTGATTAGGTCTAATTTGATCTTGATCAAGTGACATGAAAATAAAACTCAAAATAATTAGAATTCTTATTTATTGTTGATTCGAGCTCGTAGCAACACAGCCGTTTTAACAAGTTTTGCAATCATTTTATTCTATTACTTTTAGTTCCATGTCCCATCGTGATTTTAACCATCATGAGTTTGAACATTATGAATTCCTTTTCCTCAGTGCTCTCCAAAAATACTAAAGTGTTAGCACTTGAAAAAACGTTGCTTGAAGGTATACATAACTTCAGAGGTAAGTAACATTATTATTTACTTTTGAATCGAATCAAATTAAAATAAGAAATGTTTTATGTAGTGCGTAAGTTAAAAATATATATTACAAACTAACATTACTGTCTATTGTTTAATGAATTCCTAATTGGAATTCCCAATTACTAATCACATACTTATGTGATTGTTTTGTTAATTTTCAATTCCAGAACTTCTGATTGATTTTGAGCACCTTCACATAGAATTGGATAGCTATAAGAAACAATATATACAACAAAAGGAGAGATGTGACAGGTATTCAAGATATAAGTTCTATCTTTTAACTACATTTAAAAGTGAAATACCACTTGTGAATTGAACTAAACCTGTCTGAAATTGAAATATTTATTTGTCTTAATTACATCTTTATAGTAATTTAAATTGATGCTTAAATTTTATTATCTTAGACATAATTTTGGGACAATCCTAGACACAACTAGACAAATGCGGGTAATACCGTTGGATACAGCTTCTATATTTTTTTTTTATTGTATTTTTAACTGCTATCAGGCACCACAAGACTATTTTGTTCATTACTGACTAGATATGAAAGTAATTGAAATAATGAGAAAGTTTCAATTTCACAGCAACAGTTGCAGCAGTGCTGAAGCTTTAAAGAGAATTATCGAATCAAAAGACAATATTATACAATTAGTAGGTAAGTATAAAAGTATAATTAATTTTTATTTTGTTAAAATACATACTATATTATGTATTTTGGCCTGGTATGTGGCCTGGTGCTAAAAGGGCCAAGTCGAAAGACCACAGACTAAATGTATTTAGAATATTTAGATTTGTACCTAAAGTCAGATACACCATAACTATAATAATTACAAAATAAAACTACCTATAAAAACTTCTTTTTCAGCATCAACATTAACTAGATTAAATGAAACGAAAGACTTAAAAATATTAAATGATGTATTCAAAATATTATTTGGGGAAACTCCAAAAGTGGTTCAACCATATCAGGAAACTATAAAATGTAAGGATATTAAAAGCATGACATCACCAATAAGAATAAAGACAGAGTTGCATTCTTCAAATGAGGATCTGTCATTCAGGGAAGAGTCTGTGTCGGAGATTGAAGGCACACCAACCGGGAGAACAAGCCCTATAATACAGACTAAAAAACTTAAGAGCTCATTGATAAACGCATCAGATTTTAGAGATAAGAAAAAGTGTCCAGATTCTTGGTAAGTAAAATTCTTCTCAGCCGAAAGTAAAATAGTCGTCATTAAATTAAAGGTTGCTGGGAGTCATTGGATGCAGGTGCCATATAGAGGTTCTTGTAGAAGTTGTTGGAGAAGGCCTTTGTTCAGCCGTAGCCCTCCTGTGATATGATGGGGAAATTATTATAAATATAGTATTTATTTCAAGTCGATTTCACAACTGTCAGGACCCTTGAGGTACAAATTAAACTTCTGGATTCAATTCCCATTTGGTCTTTAAGTGTCATTGGGTATTTTCTATGAAATTCTGCAGGTTCCTTCCTCTTAGTGGGCTAGCCGCCTTCTGAACCATGTCTTTGATGAGTATGGAGTGTTGTACCATGCTGGGGACAACATAAAAAAGTACACCTCTGCTTTTACCTTTGGATTCCCCAAAGGTTTTTACTTTTTTCTGTTGGTGTTGCATGTTGATGTTTTTTTTTTTCACTTTAAATTATTTTTGCTTAATTGCTCAAATCACAGGCCTACTCCAGATAAGAAAGCCGTTAAGCTGTCCTACTCGACCCCACTCAAAAGCAAACAGAATGGCAAATGGCGACAAGCAAAATTGAACTTAGTTGCAGTGAAAGAGAGCAATATTATAGACATTACTAGTTCTCCAGAATTCTGTGGTGAAATCCGAAGTGGTAGGAGTGACAATGATGCTGATATTAAAGTAAGAATGAAATTTTCATCCTGGTCTACTACAACACATTGAGAACCCTTTGTGCCTCGGAAAGCATGTAAAGCTCTCAGTCCATGTGGTACGAATACCTATACTAATACAATTGTTACTGATAGTCTGAAGCCTAAAAAGCCTGACAACCAGTTTATCCTCACGATATCGGTATTACTCCGAAATTGGATTGTGGAGGTCTGGTGGCAGTTGCTTGGTATACTTATATTCAGTTGCATTTGGTCAGACTGGAAGCCAACTCCAACGTAGTTAGAAAAAGCTTGGAGGATGATGTCTTTTGTCTACTACAAAGTCTCTAAAAGAACTGTCACAATACAAAAGATTTCTTCAAACACGAGTTTATAGAATCTTGGCTTAAAAACAGTTGCGGAACTAAACTTCGTCCAACCGTTTATTTTACTTTTGATATACCGATGCCGATTTGGTTTTTTTAGCAATAGGATAGGATGGATAAATAATATATGATTTTAAAGTTTACTTCTACGAATCTTGTTACAAAAATAAATAAAAAAAACAGTTACTTTTTAAGCAGCTGTCAAAAGTAAAATTAATGGTTGGACAGATTATATATTTTCCATATTTTTGCACAAAATCACTTTTGACAATGACTTGTTCAGTCGTTCCATATTTTCACTACAGCTAACTGCAGGCACACGCATTCATTTCATCAGAACTGTGCCACGGCTTTCACGAACTATAGCATGGTTTTCATGAGAAATAAATATGTTTCTTTCTTTCTTTCTATGTGCTAGAAATAAAGAACATATTGTTATAATTTTTCAGCTCATCAAGGTAGAATCAATAGAAAATGACGACACCATATTACCTTCACCCACCAGTGGGCCTGCGGGTTATTCCCTGTGCGTAAATACATTTTTAATAATTAAGATTTTTTTTATTGTATCTCGCATTTACGCATGCCAAACAATTTCAAGTTATATATTTTTTTTATAATAACCATAGATGAATAATATATGTATGTACTTAATAACCGACTGCTACGCTTGAGGTCCTGGGTTCGAATCTCAGATCAAGCAGGGTTTTTCTATGAAATTATCGGTAGTAGCTCGGATTTTGGTTTTCTGCCTAGTTTACTAATGCTATGTGGCCAGTTGTTCAAATTTAGCCCAAAATTAACGAAATGTGGATGTAGGTATTTACATTAGTAAACGTATGTTGGATGAAATGAAATGTTTTTGCATAAAATATAGGTTAAATCAAGTTAATACAATCATTTACAGGTACCTATATTTTTCGCAATGCGCGACGTGCTTGTGTTATTATAATCTTATTCTGCATGGTATATAATTAATTTTAATATTTTTTTTTACAGTTTCAAGAATAAGGAGAGTCCAATGAAGTTCAAAAAGCCGCAATTAAGTTTAAAAGTCAAATCGGAAAACAATAAAACTCCAAAGAAAACTGATCAGAATTCGAACAAGATTTTAATAAAAATGGAACAAAATTCCGAGAATATATTCATAACTGACATCAAGAATGATAGTGTATCATTCACTCAAGAAGACTCCATTAACTTGTTGAACCCTAACAGGTAATTAAAGAAAATTTCTTATGTTTTGTAAATTAAATAGTTGTCCGATCCAATTGCAAACCTAGCAGCATGATTAGAGCCAGATATATCAGGATACCATCTTCATTACTAACTAAAAATATCTCTATCAGAATAGGGTATTTTCCAAATTTTTTAAAACTGCTTATATTTAAATATTGGGACAAACGATTTAACAGAAAAATAAAAATAAATAAATAAATATATTTTTTGTTCCATTAAACTAATTAAAGTCAAATTTTTTTTAATGGTTTTCCAATCCCGATGCCCAATCTTTAAATAAAAGCAGTTTTAATAAGTTTGGAAAATTCCCTATAAATAACTACTTTCAACTCTCTTCCTACACCTAGGATAATATTGTTACGAGCTGGGGTTAGGGATAAATTAATCAACACCAATTTAACCAATAAACAATAAAAACTTTAATTACGTACACTAATACTCAAAACAAATCACCAAGATGTCATTATACTTGCACACTTCACAATTCACTATCGCACTGTAGTCGCTTCGAGGTTCGCTTCGATCGTCGTGTCCAAAATTGAACTCCCTGCCGGCTCCTCAGGACCGCTATTTATACGACTCAGAAGGTTCCAGAATCGAATAATCCCGAAAACGCTATAAAATTCGAGTAATTACTCGGTTTTCTATTGTTTAACGGGCATTGACCTCAAGCTAAGGTGTCGCGAGCCGCCGCGCCGTGTCCTTGAAGTATAGTATTGTTATTGGAAGTTCAAATGCGGTCAATCGCGAGTGTCCTACCACTCTAAACTGAATTATTTTACAGGCTACCAAAAAAATTGATCAAACATTCGCCAAAGAAGAAGGAATTTCTAAACGATGAGACATACTGCGACACACAGGCGAGCATATCTCTGCTACAACACGTTGATAAGCTGGAAGAAATCCATAGAGACGGTGAAGTGTGCAGGTACACTTTATATTATTCACAAACTAGCAGCTGTTGTCTGTGGTTTCACCCCGAAGGTCTAATTGAGACAAAAGGTAGCCTATGTCCTTCTCGAAGGTCTTAATTATCTCTGTACCAAATTTCATGAAAATCAGTTCAGTGGTTTAGGTGTGAAAGTGTAACAGATGGACAGAGTTACTTTCGCATTTATATAGTAAATTATTAGATTCCCGCCGTTTCTAGAAATTACCTCAGAACCGCTGTAATACTAGAAAACTAGCTTTTATTTTTAGCAACAGAAGAGGTAATTTCGAAAATGGTGTTACGTACTCCTACTAAAAATATTATTATGAACTCGTGCAGTGGCGGCCTTAGGGGGTGGCGAACAGGGCTGCCGACCGGCCTCGGCGCAACAACCCGAGTAGAAAAAAATATGTCATTTAAACCTTTTTTATTTTTTTATTAATTACAACAATGAAATAAGATTAGTATAGAAAGTCATATTAACTATACAACATCATTATTAGTATAGGCGAAACCTGAAACACGTGTCTAGTATTTTTATGTAAAGAATCTATGTACAGTATTTCTAAACGGTATCATGACAAAATCACAAAGTTATAAGCATGTTATGTTACGTCGTTGTCCATGCAACAACATGCGCACCGCGCGGCACGAGGCGCCCACGCGCCGCCGCCCGCACCCACCCGCCCCGCGTCGTCTTGTGCGAAATTGAAAGAAATAATTTGGCAGTAGTACCTAACCATACGGCGATTTTATTGCAATTAACTGGTGATAACATTTTTCATCATACTTGCAGGCTTTGGACTACCGCAATGGTTGTGTAGGTAGATATTATTATGTACTTTATTCGTAAATACGGCCGTAAGTAATAACATTTAGTCAATGCGATTAGTGCACCTTATGCCAACCACTTAAAGTTCAAAGTGGATGAAAAGTGTTAAACATCGCATTACTTAACCATAGCAGGTTGTAGGTGTAAATAACAACTTTCTACATTTAACCGTTTTGGCTAGGCATGGCATGTTTAATAATTTAAATCATCACTTTTTACAATGATTAACTTTAAAGTTATTTTAGCGAAGCAAAAATCCGACCGCGGGCAGGATTCGAACCGACGTCTTCTGTTTAGGTACACCAGACGCTATGACCACTAAGTAAATTACGACGTAAATTTTGTTGTTGTTGAAATAACTTTAAAATCTATCCTAATTGACTTGATTGTAAATAGTGTTCAACAATGTTTACAATATCTTAGGTACTTATCAATGTTTGTGTATGAGAAATACATTGTTACACGACACTTTTTACTCACGTTTTGTACACATGACACTTTTTACTCACTTTTTGTACACACGACACTTTTTACTCATGTTTTGTACACAGTTACACACGATCAACCGAAACACAACTACTCGGACGGGCACTCGCGACATGTAGGTACCTAACTGAACGGGAGCACGATACGTGCACAGTGACCTGTAGCACCCGGGCGACTGAAGGGATGTGGATTAGCCCCTGCCCCGCGTGCGCCCGCGCCCGCCTGGTCCTGCTTCGACCGTGGCATGTGTCACGTGGCATGCCGCGTGACCTGTGTTGCGCGCATATGATTGCGGATAGGTACTTAGTGTCGCTCGGTGTCCTACTCGTAACATTTTTTAAATGTTTTTGGGACAAAATATAACATGATGTAAAAATTATTGGAATCGATTCAGTTACTGATTCTGAACAAACTATATTCAGGTTTCGCATATACTAATAATAATGTTGTATAAAAACTAGCTGAACCCGCAAACGTTGTTTTGCCATAAAAAAAAAATTAGGGGTATGAAAAATAGATGTTGGCCTATTCTCAGACCTCCCCGATAAGCACAAAAAATTTCATCAAAATCGGTCAAGCCGTTTCGGAGGAGTATGGCAACGAAAACTACGACACGAGAATTTTATATATTAGATTACCGATATTTTATTAAATTTTATTTCTCTTCAATCATCAGAAATACCCACTTTCAATTCACATACTTTACGCAAAAGACAAGGGCCTCACAAAGATCTAAAGCTCAGAGCCTCGCGATGGTTAAGGCCGCCGTTGAACTCGTGTCTGTGTTACTGTCTTAGCCTTATATTTTGGTGTTTATTTCAGTCCTAGCAAGAAGCCTCTAGCAGAAAACATAAATATAATAAATGTGAGAGACAATAACGCCATTCCGTCCAGCATGTCTTTACTACAACGAGAACCGAAAAATAATAAACTGACTGTGGAAAATGGCAAAAGGTAAGAAAATAGTAATCCCGTGAAGTAGGTACAGTCAGCAACGAAAGTAGCTGGACATGTAGCAATCTTCAATATGATTTTTAATAAGTATGAAGTTACTGATATACAAGGGTTGTGGGAAATCATTGCATAGATGACCAATAAATATTTAGTTCATCTTAATAAAAAAAAACTCTTCACCATTTTTGGAGCCATATTTATTGAGCTGTATTTTCAAGCAGTGATGATAGCCTAGTGGTATGACCATTGGACTGCCAAGTCGAAAGTCTCGAGTTAGAACCCAAGGCACGCACCTCTGACTTTTCGAATTCATGTGCGTATTAATAATTAATTATCACTCCAACGGTGAAGGAAAACATCGTGAAGAAACCTGCATACCTTAGAGATTTTTCTCGACGGTTTGTGAAGTCTGCCAACCCGCACTAGGCCAGCGTGGTGGACTATAGCCTAATCCCTTTCAATCTGAGAGGAGACCCGTGCCCAGCAGTGGGACAGTATATGCGTTGATGATGATGATGATGATGTTTTTAAAATTTAGCTGTGTTCAGTGACTTTCGTTGTTGACCGTACCCACATATGGTCAAGTACAGTAAGGCTGAGGTTACATTATGTGTGTCAAAGTTAAAAAGTCATTTATTCTACACAGACTACTAGGTAGCATGGTAGAATATTAATAGGTATTCTCTTACCGTGACAGCTCTAGGTCACGTGATTGATTCGCAGTGACGTTAAAGTTAGACTTTCGATGAAGTCTAACTTTTTTTATTTTATTATTCTACTAAGTTGGCAAACAAGCACGGCCCACCTGATGGTAAGCGGTTACCGTAGCCTATAGACGCTTGCAACACCAGGAGTATCATTTGCGCGTTGCCGACCCTGTATTGAAAGAAGAATAGTTGGGTTGGCAGTATAAGAGTCAAAGTTCCCCCACTGCCAATACAACGTTTCCTCGTGGAGCACTGGCAACCTTGCTCCCCGTGAGAAACACAACACAGTTCAAAGCAGTTTTATTTTACTTCGATTTTCTGCTAGGCGGAGGTACTTTCCCAGACGGGCATCTCCAATTTGAGTGGAATTACTCCCACTATTTCCTACCTCTCTTAAAATATTATATTAATAAAATAATTATAAATTGGAATATTATTATTATTATTATTTATTTATATAATTACTTTTGACTTTTGCTATTGGGCACAAATCAGAACTCCGAGCTACTACTGGGATTTATTAGAAAACCCCAACATTACGAAGGTACGAATGAAGGCTGACTGGTAGAGAAGGCCTCGCGGTTGTGAGTCCTTGTACCATACTGTGAATTCAAGTCATCATCCTCCTACCTTTGTACCTTTTTATTTTGTAATTTCGGAATACCGGAAGTCCATACGTCACGGTTGTATCTAAAAATCAGTGTTGTGAGGTTGCACAGGTTGCACTGCTGCTGCGATATGCTGAGCTAAACCTTTTTCGTCACAGAATTTGTTTCTTTTTTCAAATGTATAAAGTAATATGTAGCTATATTTTTCGTGCAGAAATAAATATTTTTTTTGTTTCTTCTTTCCTTGTCCCAATTTATTTGTGGTCGGCGCAGTATGTCCTTTTCTTCCATTTATCCCTGTCAGCCGTCACAATATTAGCACCCTTTTCTATCATATCCGTTTTAACACAATCCATCCATCTTTTCTTTGGCCTCTACCCCTCCATCATTCCACATTACATGCGTTTCATCTCTCCTCATGCCTCTCCACGTGCCCATACCACGACAAACGGTTCCCTTTCAACTTTTCTGTCACTATCACTGGCGCCACTTTCTGACTTCTAATATACTCGTTCCTCATTTTGTCCATTATAATAATTAATAATTATTATTATTTATTTGCATAAATGCATTCTAGTTACTCCACAATCCACCTCAACATTCTCGTCTCCGTTGCATGTAGTCTTCTTTCATCCATCTTCTTAACAGCACAGCACTCTGATCCATAACACGACAGGTCGTATAATCTATTTATAGATTTTGCCCTTGGTCTTGAGAGGCATTCATCCTTCACAATGTGAATTCAAGTATAAATAAACAAATAAATTCTAGTTACTCAAGACGAATCTGGAAAAGCCATGAAAACATTTTCAATATTACATGTTTGATTGTTGACACAAATTGTATAAAAGATTAAAGTTTAATCAACTTTAGATAATTATGACGTCTTTGAGTTTTCAAGGGTAATCGGTCACAAACATTCTACAACGTAAGAAAGAAAGAAAATAACATTTATTTAAAACAAACACTATCCACACATAAAATAGAAAATATACACATAACAATTGTAGCACCATATGTATAATTAGGTTATTTATTATAAGCTCGCGACGTAATGATAAGAATATGTTTTTTTTTTTGTAGAAAAAATCCAGAGGTAGTGGAACTAGTGTTCAAAGAGCCAACAGTAAGGAAGAAAGCAGAGAAACGGATGTTGCCAGGATGGAGCTGCGAGAAATGTAGAGATGTAAGTACTAATACGTAATACTGTGTTACCAGCTAAGTAATCTATGTATCTACCTACTTCCAAGGTCCGGCGCCAACTGGCAGCAAGGCACCGGCAAGGGTATTTTGGACGATAAATCACAATAAGCTGTCGCCCGCGGTTTTTTGAGACCAAAAGCAAAGATTTAAATCGTTAGATCCGCCCTGAGTAAACTGGTTGACATCGGAAGTATCGAATCTGTTATTGTCTCGTTCACTCGTACTGAATATTGCACTGTCATTCTCTGTCTCTACATGGAATGTGTGCATGCACTCATCTCTATATGGACACTCTTTCGAGCGGTACAAGTACGGTGAGAGCAAATCAAACGATTTAAATCTTTGACTAAAAGGCTTATGTCCTTTTCTAAGGTCGAATTTATCTCTGTAACAAATTTCATCAAAATCGATTCAGCGGCTTAGGCGTGAAAGTGTAACAGACTTAAAACAGACACAGAATTACTTTCGCATTTATAATATTAGTAGGGATATTAGGACATTACCAAAATGCAGTGATACCCTAATAAAACGACCATACTGAACTGCCTGCTCAATGTTTTCGAGATCAAATCCAAGGCACGCACCTGACTTTTCAAAATCATGTGGTAGTAGGTAATTGTCAAAACGCTGAAGGAAAACATTGTGAGGAAACCTGCATACCTTAGAGCTTTTGTCGACTGTGTATGAAGTCTGCCAACCCGCTTTAGGCCAATGTGGTGGACTATAGCATAATACCTCTCATTCTGAGAGAGAAACCGTGCGGCCCGTGCCCAACCGTGGGACAGTATATGGGTTGATGATAAGGACATGAATGTTGAAATTTCAAATACTTACAATGGTCGAAGATACAATAACAAAAATAAACAAAAGCTTACGACCATTGCTAAATACCTAGAATATTCTTTATTGCACTCCATAACCATGCCAAGTATTTACAGGTTTATAAATCATAGAATAGTACCTATGATGATAAATGATATTTATAGTAATTTAGAAAAGGAAAAATACGACCGCGGGCAGGATTCGAACCTGCGTCTTCTGGTTCGGTACACCAGACGCTATGACCACTAAGCCACCGCGATACCTACCCGTCATGTCGAATTTTTCTTTCACATATTGAATTTACGTCTTTATGGTGACGTCAACGAAGGAAAAGATAGTTAGAAGGTAAGGTGGCATCGTTCGGCATTGAACTAACTGTAAAGTAAGTTGTGTCGGTTGAAGAGCAAAAACTTGCATTTCAATAGGTGTTACTGACGTCACCATAAAGACGTAAATTCAATATGTGAAAGAAAAATTCGACATGACGGGTAGGTATCGCGGTGGCTTAGTGGTCATAGCGTCTGGTGTACCGAACCAGAAGACGCAGGTTCGAATCCTGCCCGCGGTCGTATTTTTCCTTTTCTAAATTACTTTAAAATATTAGCATGAAAAATGCCAAAAATATACAAAAAGATAAATGATATTTATTTTTGTAAAAAGATCTTTTAAAGACACTTTTACAAGTCAATATTTAATTAATATTAGATGGCGCCGGCATTTTCTCACACAAACTCAGAGAATCATGGTCTCTTAAGACTAGACAGTAACAATCAAAGTATTCAATGCAAGTATTAGATGTATTTTACAATGTAGGCAAATCTAAACTGGACCTTTTGAAGAAAGAACCATAGCAGTTTTAAGTTGAGCAGTACACAGTGAGCTACACGATGTCTGCATCGTGTAGCTCAACAAGGGCGCAGCTAGGATTTTGTTAAGGGAGGGAAAATTTTCACATCACCTGATTTATTCAAACAAAATTGGTAATTTCCAGTTCTTCGGCGAACTCTACAAGGATAACCCAGAAATGTTAGCGAAAAAAATCAATGAATGCTCCCATCACCGTGGCATCAATAATCCGACGGAGCGGCCGAAGACGCCGCCTGGGTTCTGGAACCCGCGGTGGGAAGTACCCGAAGACACCGAAGAGTTCAACAGGAGGAATAATGTAGATTAATGTAGTGTAGACTTTGGTAAAAAAAATGCTGAGACGTATTTTGTAGACACTTACATGTGATGTAATTGACCAAAAGCCATTTCAGACATTACCCAGAGTACACTATGGCACAATGCAGGGCTAAAATGGCCTTTTGAAGAATGCATAAATTAGACTTTATTCCTTTAATATTATGAGTTGCCATATAATTTGACGCTAACTATACCATATTGCAGTAGGCCTGGCTTTAATGAAGTACCAAATATCATAGCAGCAGCAACCTGTGTCTTCCCGCCTACATTCCATAAGACCGTCACTTTGACCAACACTCGATATGTTCGACTTAGGAATCGAACCCAGGAATTGTTGTTCTGCAGCCATGTTTACGGCCACTGAACTATTGAGACTGTTTTGTTTCTTGTATGATAAACAGGTTTTTCATTGTTGGAAATGGCCCTCTTCTGCGAGAACTGCATTTATATTTTCTGTGCTGTTTCAGCGTGTACCTATGAATCTAACTTAATCCTTCACGCGTTAGCGTGACAAAATGACTATTAATTTTTGAGATTAATACAAATTAAGCTCAAAAATTAATAGTCATTTTGTCAATCAAATCAAAATGCCCACTTGTAGCTATATACAAATATAACTACAAGTGGGCATTTTGTTATCAACGTCAACAATACCTACTCAATTTATTAAAATTAGTCAACGATTTTTCAAATCTATTTGCTAATCGTTCGACATAACCAAATAGAAAATCTACATGAAGAAACAAGTATTGACGTAGATTGAGACATTTTAAAGCACATTAGTTAATAATAATGCTAAGTCTCGTTTCCTCACCGTTCATACTTACAGGTGACGTCATATAACGGTATGGTCTACATTTAACATATCAAAATATGTTGTATGCCTCTGTAAATGAAAATAAGAAAGATAGATTCATTATTCAACCAACTATCCAAATTGTATTTAGAACATCATTGTTTTCAACTAATAATTATAGTTTAGAGCATTGCATCTGAATCTGTTATGGTAAGTACAGACGCCAGCAGGTCAAGTTATCCAAAACTGTCGGAATTTCCCAATTGAACATGAACCTTAATACATCGTGTGAAAGTTGAAAATCTATCAAAGAAATTTTACAGATTGGGGTAGCTTGATGCGCTAACCTCTGTACCTAATAAATATATCTTATTTTCCAATGTGATTTACGTGATTGCGACACTAGTATTCCATTTAAATTTATTGATTAAATAGGGAAAGTGCGATGTACAAATAATACGGGTCTTAATTATTCTGTTTAGATACTAGATAGTCAATTATTAACAGTATAATTAATATTTGATAAGTTTTTTTATGAAATACAAATTTGTAAGAAGCATTTTGTTTTAATTTTATATTCTGTGCTTGAGTAAGTAGATAGAGTAAAATACCATGTTCACAAGACTCCTTGTACATAACAACAGCTGGTGTACTGTAATTTATAAAAAAAACCATAAAAGGTGTTAGATTAGTTGCAGTTGAAGACCTAGACTGTTCAATGTTAACCAGTACACCTATTTGGGTCAATTAGGTCAGTGCTAAAAATACTTCCATCATTTATAGAGTGTAAGCTCGCTAGAGACAGGCAATTAGTTAATATACATATCAGGCAACATTTATGTTTGACATGTCTGGTTATGTTTCAGCTAAAACTGACTAGTCCTATATTATAGAAAACAAAAATAATCAGGCATCCTAGACAGTGAACCATTTGTAACATGCATCTGTGAGTATACATTGAATTTATATTTGTATGCAGTGTGATTCACATTCACTGCAGTGTGCCAACAAGTTAAATAACATGACTTGCCAAATGTATGTGGGAGGAGTCTTGAAGAAAACAATCCTTTGGAGAACACCTTTTATTTATCTCAATAAAACAGAATATTATAATTTTTCACTAGCTTATGTTAAAAAAGGAAATGTAAAATCAAATTAAAGATTAGTAAGTATATTATTTAAAAATGCGAATTTTTTTTAATAGTTGGGTGCCAATGGACAGTATGAACCTTCATAGCTCTCAATACTGGGGTTGCAGCAATTCCCCATTTTCTAAACTATTATTTTTTGGATTTTTTTAATTTTTCTGAAATTATGTATTTCACTTACAACATTGTGGTACAAATAATGCAATTTGGAATTCATTCAAAAAATAGTTCCATTTACAAATAGTTATAACAGAAAATTTATGGTTACTTTGATATACATTATTATTTTTAATGCTACAACAAATTTACAGATGGGTCTATGAAAGTTTCTTTGCTTTCTGGTACAGAGTATCAACAACCTTACTCATGTGATGGATCGTCTCTAGGACGGTCTCATAGGTCTTCTCAAGGGGGGACTCATCAAACACAATCAAAACACCTTCACCCTGATCAAGGATCCCATTGAGTTTCTTATCCAATATCATCTGGGAAAGTTTCTTTTCTACTTGTACTACAGGCAGCCGAATACAACGGGCTACATGGTCAACTTGGACCCGCATATAAGGTTCCACAATACGACATAAGTTTTGCTCCAACATTGTATCATACAAAGCCCCAAGGTGAGCTCTCACTACTGCATCTTCTTCCAATTCAGGTTTGTATGTTTTGAGTGCAGCCTGGAAATCTGCTAAGGATCTCTTATGAGAAGCAGTAGCAACAGCCCGCATCGCTTCAAGTTCTTTTCCTGCATACTTTAGTGCAGCCTTACTGCTACAAACTGTGCCAACTTCTTCAGCATTGTTCAACATGATCTTGGACAATAACATATATTTCAAAGCTGTAAGAGCTTTTGGGCTGTCGGCACCATCATAACCTTCAAATGCCTCATAAAAGTATGAGTAAGCAGTTTTGAAGTCACGTTCATCAGCAGCATGGAGGATACCAGACTGTAGGTCTAGTGCAGCCTGCATTTTAGGTGGACAATAAATAGCATTTGCTGTAGTTCTAGCTGACGTCAGCGAGGCACGGGCTTTAGGTAGATTGCTTAGGGCATGAAAAGTTTTACTTTCTAAAAGAAGAACTTCTACTAATAGGTTTTTGTCGTCTAACTTTTTGAGCTCTCTGAGCAATGCCGTGGCAAGGTCCAGGGCTTCTGTATACATACCAGTGTCGAAGTACAGGGCGATCAGTCTCGCTTCGAGAGACTGTCGCAAAAACGTACGACGCTCCTCCTTGGCCCATTCTATACACTCTTTACACAACTGGACTTCGATGCCTATGCCTGCTTCCAAGTCGAGGAAGAAATCGACGAGGGAACGCACCAGTTTTGCTGCTTTTGCTTTACTTATCAGACTTAGGAAGGGTCTAGTGGCTTTGATCAGTTCCGCTAGTTCTTTAGCCTTGCCTTCCTTCTTGTACTTTTCGCCGAGGTTCAGGATCCCCTGCTCCTTGGCCCTTATGTTTTCTTCGTCATCTTCGGGTACCTCGCCAGTGCTAACCATTTTGTCGGTCATGCGGACGTCCTCGTCTCTGTTCGTCGACGATGAGACGCGCGATCTCTCGAATAACATCGCTCCGGCCATGTTGTGTATATTTATATGCTTACACTAAAAAACGTAGATAAACAGTAAAATAGCACTACAACGGACACACTTTTTCTTTGTAATTTTGTATAATCGCAAAGTCATCGACGACCTCTTCAGAAACAAATCGTAGACGCGTACAGGGTTGCCAGAACTAACTGATTATGTTTTGTAATTTGGTAGAAATTATAGTATAAAGTTTAAGGTTATACTTATTTAAAAGCACAGATTGATGAGCGCTTCCCATGAAATTAAATATTTTTACTTTCGCAAACTACAGTAGGTCTATAACATATTGAGGCTAGTACAATCATGAAAATTATAATCGTGATAATTATCTACAACACCTTATAAACAAATACAATGCAAGTAAAATGCCCTAGCCATTGATGGTGATTAGAAGATCATCCACACGATGAAAAATAAAACACAGTTTCTACGTACTACGCTCGGCAAAAAAGAGTGTGGTTTTCTTAATGGTGCCTCTATAGGATAAGCATCCCTATTCTATAATAGGGATGCCCGATGAACATCGATTTTCGATGATCATCGATGTCAAGTAACGAAACATCGATGTCTTAACATCGATGTTGCAATAAGTAAAATATCCATCCACACATAATCGCTACATCGATGTTACGGCGTGACATCGATGTAGCGACTACATATGTATTAAATTATTGTATGGATACGATGGTATAGGTATAGAGGCACTGTCTAGGGATGGGCAAGTGAAAAAAAAAATCGATATTTATCGTATCGATATTATTATAAACAGTATCGATAATTATCAAGTGAAAAATATCGATATATCACTAGTTTTCGCATGATTATTCTATTCTTATAGCAATCAAAATAAAATAAAAAAGAATATTTAAAAAAATGTACTGTTGACTTCAGGGTCATTTATATCTCACACTGATAGTTTAATAGTATTAGCATGTTCGTGCACGTAGTCCATAGTCTTAATGTTATATTGCATTCTATTATTCATAAAGATTGTGGCGATTATTTGATCCTACCACTAGATACGACAGACCATAACTATTTTTATTACGCAAATGATTATTGTTTATTAAACATAGACATTTAAGGCATTTTAATGTTTTTATTGGATAATAAATAGGATAGATAAATGTGATTAGGCAGTTTACAAATATTTCTTTTACCTCGCATTTTAAAGTTTACATAAACGAATCTTGGAACAATTACGTTCTTTTATAAGCGGTTGTCAAAAGTATATTGGCTCTGTAAGGCTGTATAATGCTGAAAATATACATTAAAAATTAACTACGCTAATAAGTCTGTTAAAATAGCGTAGTTAATAATATTATTACCTAAGTAGGTTTACATTTTTGTTTTTTGCTTCATTCATCGATTTAAACTTTACATTGTAGCTTGTCTACCATGAAGTTTAGATAAAGATTATAGATTACACTTTGTAAAAAAGAGGTCAGTGGATCACACTCATATAACTATACTCCTTCCAATATCTATGAAATAAAATAAAATAAATAATTATGATTGATTGGTTGATTAATGACATTTGCATAATATTTCAAAATTTTGTTTATTGGAAGAAAGCATTAGTTAACCGTGTTTTTTGTTTGTATATTATTAAATACCACGACAATGTTAGATGCTACTAGAGATGTAGATTTTTTGTTTGATATAACAAAACAAATAAAAGCATTTTACGAGACTGCGGTAATATTTATTACCCAAAAAGACTACTCTGATGCAATATTTAATGCGCTGTGCTCTATACGTACAGCATTACACGAGGGAAATAAGGATCGCCTCATCGATGTCATAGTGGACTTTCATTTACAATGGTTACATGCAGTGGCTGAAGTGGAAAATTTCAGAAAACGTTTGGACGAGGATTTTCCAAAAGATGAAATGTGCCACGCTATAACTTTTACTATAGATGCAATGGGCTATCGCCTCAAGTATTATCAAAGGTATATGGAAAAATATCGATCTACTCTTCCTAACAACAAGCAAGCTGATCTACTAGCTGATTTAGAAATAGTGGAAGAAATGCACAAAGACGTGTCAACTACTCTTTTAGAAAAAATGAAAGGGTTTAGAAACTTTTACTGTTTTGAAGAGTACAAATTACACATTACTGACGCATCTGATGAATTGCTTCAATGGTTAGATAAGAATTATGATGGACTGTCTATGAAACTGAGTAAATATATAAATCTTCACGTGCCGCACCTAAAAGGTGATTTGACAAAAACGTTACAACAAATTGTTGATGACCTCGATACTAACCGTACTCCATCCGCTCAAAAAATGCTGGAAAAATTAAAAAGTAAAGGTAAAGAAATAGGATCATTGATCCGTTGCACAGTTGGACACACCCTCGAGCTCGCGAAAGTATTTGACAAGATTAATATTCTAGACGATCGCATAATGAGATTACAAAGTGAACCCACTAGCGCTGCCGTCATGGCATTAAAACATAAGAAAGAATATCTCGAAAAACGTGTGGCTTCGCTTGAAAAATTAAAAACTACTCTAAAAAGCGTTCAAAATAAACAAGATGTTAAATTGCGAGAAGATGTTACGGATGATGAACTATGTGCATGTGAAGATTTTTATCAATTAAGAGTTTTTAATCACTTAATTCCAATAGCAGAACGTGAGCGGTTAGTAACAGAATTATGTTATTTGTGGGATTTGGCCGTTTTTGGCGAAAGAAGTCACCATTCTATAATTTCCATTCTAAGCGCGACTGATATGAAAGAGGAATTCACTGATGAAAAAGGCACTTTTTATATAGACGAACATAGTAGGCGAATTTATAAATCACCTGATAGTGATGCTCTACTTCAACCCAATGAACATGGCGATTTAGTTCCTGTTACTGACGACGCATCCCATGTGTACTTTTATGACGAATGTGGTCGTTACTTTGTAGACGCTAATACAAGGCAAAGAGTTTATAAAGCACACGCTACTGCTAGCGAATATATGATGGACTCTTCAGGAGTTTTATTAAAAGTGAAAGAAGAAAGAGATGGGGTGACATATTACTATGATAATTGCGGTCGCTACTATATTGATTCACAAGGTAAACATATTTATAGAGATGAAGATCACGTCAGCGAGTACGAAAATGATGGATTAGGGAACCTAGTACGGATACGCAGCCTTTCGGACATGTTTGAACCATGTCCACAAGATGCTCAAGTGACTGAGGACTTTAAGTATTTAAAACAAACAGTTGGTCGAGCTTTACGAACGTGCATTGCTAGTGTTTTACTGCACCAACCCCCAGACCCAATAAAATATCTTTCAAAGAGTCTTGTGAAGTTTAGGCAAAATATGGAACTTGAAGAAAGAAATAGATCAGAGAAGTTAGAATTAGATGCTGAAAGAGAAATAATAGCTGCCGAGGAACGTGCTGCTGCTGAAAAAGCAGCTATGGAAGCTGCATTATTGACACAAGGTGGCAGTGAGGCTAGCTATGATTCAAATCTGGTGATGTACACCTCTATGCATCCAGATGACCCTGTTTCAGTTGACGGGGCTACTCCAAAATAGCTTAATGAATGACTACTGTTTGTCTCTTTTTATTGCAGTAGTTTGATTTTGCTACCAAGAAGTGGATTTTATGTTTGCTTTTATTTCGTTCAAAATATAATTAATATGGTATTCTCCTAGTTTAGTAGTTTTAGTAACTATATTAAACAAAACCACTGTGAACTTTATGGCCACCAGTGCCCTGGTGCACGCCTTAGCGGTATGGGACATAAGTTCAATACTACAGTTCCGCAACAGATTTGTGATGACTTTAACCTACACCAATTAAAATAGGTATAACCGTGCGACGTTAAAACCATAGGTAAAACGTTGTTAATGTCGAACCTCTTTTGATTTGACTGAGCAAAGTCCTCTCCTCTCCTTAACTCGATTCATTCAGCTACTGCACTGACCTATATTAATTATAGTTAGACACTGACTTATTTTTTATAATTATATTTTTTAAATAATATTTTGGGACATTTTACACAGCACCATCTAGTACAAAACTAAGCAGAGCTTGTACTACTATGGGTACTAGACAATGGATAAAATACGTTTCAAATAAGAATAGGAATGTCAATGACCTCGAATGACCCCGATCTGTCAAAAAAGTACAGCTTGCAAAGAAAAATAATTTTATATTTTGAAATTTTAAAACTTTATAATATATTTATAAGTAGTAATACCAAATCCAGAACTCTCCGAGTTAATAAAAAGGCAGAATCTGCCAAAAAACTATATTATAGACAATATTTTAAACTAAGGCTACTAAAAGGCTTTGAAGTTTTGAAGCTTGCCACCCTATAATTGTTATTTAAATCCAATTGAATATACCTGGCACTTGATAAGCGTAGAGTAGCTGACAATAATGTTCAACAATTAGAAAGCCAAATTGAGAATCTAACACTGGAAACTATTGATTAAATTATCAGTGACGATTGGAAAAAGAAATTAACTACGTCAAATGAATCGAAAATAAAAACCAAAAAAAGGTAAATATTTCAAGACAACGATAACTTTAGTTTTATTATAAACACGGATAATAAAATATCTAATTTTCTTCTAATTATCAATCGGTGAAATATTTTAAATATATCAAAAATATTAGTTCATAAATATCTGTTTTGCTCACCCTACCTAGCTGGTTTGAATTGACAGCTATGACGTCAGAAGATGGCTGGAGGTCAGTCCTATTCTTATTTTGAAACGCATAGTATATACTTTTTTTTTGTAAAGATGTACACATACTTTTATTAACTTCTTTAATACATGTAAAATAGGTCAGTGATTGAACAGTTTACATAATAATATTATTATACCACACTCGTACACAAAATTCACAATTTCAAATTTTTATTTTTGACTGATGACTAGTGATGACAGTTAGTGTTATTCATTCTAGTCATTCTTTATCTGTGTTGTTGAATCTTGTCTTTTTGACAGTTCTGGTCGGCCATTTGTGAATTTTACAAATCTTCAATTCTTCACTTCATCGAGTGAGTTCGTTTCGTTGATAATAGTACTTTGTGGTGGCCGTTCATGTTTTGCAATATTTTTAGTCGAACTCGTTTCTATTCTACGTCGTCTATCTTTAGAGGAATACTAAACGATGTTCCTTATTATAACGAGCAGTAGTTGCTTATTATGACGAGGTGAAGCCAATTCCAGTAAAAACAATTTCTATTA
The DNA here is from genome assembly GCA_964056405.1 of Acronicta alni. NCBI lineage: Eukaryota > Metazoa > Arthropoda > Insecta > Lepidoptera > Noctuidae > Acronicta > Acronicta alni. Next base: position 3,106,899 of record OZ043927.1, on the reverse strand, counting down.
GAGTGCCTACGTACTTCCTACAATTATTAATCTTTTGGGGCAAGGTTCTCCAATATTTTATTTTAATTAGTATGCATTGGTGTAGAGCGCCGTATTGTGCATCGAGTGTTATCATCACGTGCAACAACGTTCACAGATATTCGTCGTGAAGGTTTACTAGGGTCGTTATTTGAATACAAAATTGCCTGACATCACGACGTTTTAATTTATTCATTTGCGCCCGATGGCATTTGGCGACAGTGTTTGTTAGTGTCGTGTCGTAATGGTACCGAAGCCTCCGCCGCCACCCGGGCCACCGCCGCCGCCTGGCCCACCACCTCCGCCTGTGTTCGGAGCTAGTTCGAAGAGTGGTGGAGGTGATGGGAGAAATGCTTTGTTGAGTTCTATAAGACAGGGTACAAAATTAAAGAAAACGCAGACAGTGGACAAAAGTGGTCCCTACATACCTGGAAAAGCATCTAATGTTTCTGGTGGAGTCTCCCCAGGCGGGAACACTACGAGGAATGCAGCTCCTCTGCAGAACGGTGGCGGGGGTGCGCCACCTGGACTGGGTGGATTGTTTGCTGGTGGAATGCCAAAGCTTAGACCTACTGGGAAACTAGCAGGTAAGACTTCCTTAAAACTATATTGAAACATGTAATTGTCATATCTAAACTAGAGGTTCTTATCTTTGAAAGTTTCCTAAGACTATAATACCTATCATGCAGATAATTATTTAACAAATATCAAAAATACTTTTTTGACACTAACCACTTTGGTGCTAACCAAGGTTCTCTTCATCATCATTAACCCATTGACTGTCCCACTGCTGGGCATGGGTATCCTCTGTGGGTGAGATGGGTTAGGCTATGGTCCACTCGTCTGGTGCTAATAAAATATGTAATAAGATGTATAATTATTATTTTATTTTTGGAGAAAGTGACCCTTTTTTTCATTATCAAACTTGTTTTAGGTATGTAGTTACAACTAAGTAGGTATTATGTATTTAAAAAAATAATAAAAAAATGTTGTAGAATGCCATCAATGTATAAGAATCCTTCAAGCACCAACTTATTCAATGTGTTGAAATAATATTTGATGTTTTAATATATTAATATGTAATAATTTTCTTTTGCTCTTTCCCTGTTTCAAGAGTGAAAGAGTAATAGACACCATACTAACAAATGGGTGCTGATTTGGAACCATGCAACTGTGTTTGAAAATTCAAAGGTACAGGCGCCAGCAGGTCAAGCTATACAAAACTGTCAAATTTTCCCAATTGAATATGAACCTTATAGTTTTGTATTAAAGTTGAAAATCTATCAAAAAAATTTGACAGATTGGGGTAGCTTGATATGCTGGCCCCTGTACCTATATATAAAGTATCTGAGCAAAATTATAATTTCATATTTCAGTTACATGTGACACTTTATTTTCAATATTTTGTTCTAGTTTACATAATACCTATACCATTGTACAGGGAAGCACATCAAGCTACCCCAATCTGTCAAATTTCTTTGATAGATTTTCAACTATAATACAACTGTTACTGACGTCACCATAAAGACGTAAATTCAATATGTGAAGGAAAAATTCGACATGACGGGTAGGTATCGCGGTGGCTTAGTGGTCATAGCGTCTGGTGTACCGAACCAGAAGACGCAGGTTCGAATCCTGCCCGCGGTCGTATTTTTCCTTTTCTAAATAACTTTATAATACAAAAAATAAGGTTCATATTCTATTGGGAAAATTCAACAGTTTTGGATAGCTTTACCTGCTATACCTGCATTCCCCAAAACTGTATGTAGAGGTGTATTACTGTAAACACACAGATTAGTCAGTACAGGTCTTTAGGTTTCATTTAAAAAACTGTCCTCCTTTTACATTTATCTATACATGTACCTATTACTATTAACTAGGTACAAATCTAAACTGAGTTGCTACTAAGAAGTCTCAAATTTCAAGTATTTATTGCATGCATGGGTTACATAGGTGTTACAATTATTATAAATATAGTCAGGTGCAACAGAATAATCAGAATTTTGATAGAATAATCTAATAATGCTTGTTTCAACCTGGGATTCAAACCCAGGGGCTCTCAATTCACATATCCCATGACTATTATATCAATGAGGCAGTGGTTTAGAAATGTATTTACTACTTTTACATAATATGAGTCTTGTTACTTGTAGATTTTTTTAGGTAATTTTTAAATATTCAAATTATGATAAAAAAAAGCAGTGTACCCAAAGTGAGCAATTGTGCATAGAACTTACACACTATTTTGTTTCTTTATTTATATTCATTCACATGTAATTTTATACCTATTTACACAAAAGAAGACATAACAGTGTATTATTAATTTATTTATTAATGATTATGGTTATTATTACCTGTTTACCACATACAGCTTATAAAGGAAATAATATAACAATTATAGCATTTTGAAATTAAAAATAAATAATACCTATAAACTAACAAGGTAATATTAATTTATAGGTAGTGAATTTTATGTCATGCTGACTTATAAAATTGATTACCAAGTCAGGTCTTGAGTTGAGATCTAAGTTACACACCTCTTTTTGTCATAATGATGTATTAGTAAAATGATCACATGCTTAAAATGCTGGAGAATGATATTGGGGGATATTCTGCATGTCAGAGAGCACCTCAATGGCGTGTGTTGACTGCCAACTTGTACTAAGCCAGTCTGGTGGACTGTAGCCTAACCCCTCTCACATCGAAAAGAGACCCATGCTTAAATCTCGGACAGTAAATGGGTTTATAAAAATGAATTCATAATTTAAATTTCTTGCAAAAAGTACAGACGGTCAAGCTATCCGAAACTGTCAAATTTTCCCAATTGTATATGAACCTTATCGTTTTGTATTAAAATTGAAAATCAATCAAAGAAATTTGACAGATTGTGGTAGCTTGATGTGCTGGCCTCTGTACATAAATTTACATTACATATACGTAAAATCAATAATGAATGATGATAATATAACTATATTACACGGTAAATTAAGTAATAATAATTTTGCAGCTTCCACACCCAATGGGCAGGTTAAAACTGACGCACCTAGATTCCCGCATGCCCCAGTGATATCAACAAGCAATGTTGGAGCATTATCAGCAGCCCTGTCTGAGGCATTGGCAGGACGGGATAGAGACACACGGGATTCGAGAGAACATTCTAGAGAAATACCGAGGGAACTCCCAAGGGAACCCCCAAGGGAGCCGCCGATGAGGCCCGCTGTGAGAAGGCAACCGAGCGATATTAGGACAAGAGGGCCCCCGCCTCAACCGCCTACACAGAAACCAGCGATGCCTTTGGTAAGTCAAGTTACTTTGTTTTACTGTAATGCAAAATGTATCGTAATTATTCTCTACGTCAAGTAGAACTTCTTTGAAATACATACTTACTAAGTCTGTTGCATGTTAACTTGATTTATAGTTCATTAGGCAGTAAAAGAAACACGATCTTCTTTGAAATCTCTCAAATTCTTTATTAAAATAATAATTATATTGATTGATTAAAATAATAATTAATTCGAATGTTATCCAGTAGCCTTCCCAACCTCGATGATAAACCCCTAAACAAATAAAAGGCTTTCTCATTGTTTCGCACACGTAACGATAAACTTAGATGTCGGTTATGGTCGAAGGACATTATCATCTTGAAACCGGTTCATATAGATTAGATGCAAACTCAAAAAAAATTTGGAGTGTCCTGCCGTTTCGTCGGAACATTTTGTAAATATGAGACAAAATCTGCAACACGATATTTATAAACTACCTATATTAGGTACTAATTGTACAAATTAAGTCGAAATATGTCAAAAGATACCCTCGTAGTTTTAATATAGGGAAAGGTAGGGTATTAAGATTGTTACTTCTACTAACTCCTGGAAATCAAAGCTTGTCAATAAAAGCTTGCGGTACTAAAACCCACAAAAATTGAAATGACTCAAACTCCTGGAAATCAAAGCTTGTCAATAAAAGCTTGCGGTACTAAAACCCACAAAAATTGAAATGACTCAAACTCCTGGAAATCAAAGCTTGTCAATAAAAGCTTGCGGTACTAAAACCCACAAAAATTGAAATGACTCAACAATTATCTGCCATCAGCGGTCTATTTCCACGCGCTAAATAGCCTGATCAATGGAAACGTCATTATTGTTGAAGTACAATAAAAGATTCTTCACAATAACCGACATATAAATCATAATCCAGCGAACCCTTGGCAGACATATTTGTTTTTGGAGTGCGAAAATTTCTGGTATAACTTTTGTCATCTATAGAGATGGGCGTAGCGACAAAAACTGTACTTCCTTGTCCTGAACCTTTCAAAATCGAAGCGAAATAACACTGCTTTGAACCTGTGTTGTGTTCCTTACGGTGAGCAAGGTGCCCCGCTAGGAAACGTTGAGTTCGCAAAGGGGGGACTTTGACCCTTATACTGCCAACCCAACTATTCCTCATTCATTTTATAGGGCCGGCAACGCGCAAGTGATACCCCTGGTGTTACAAGCGTCTATAGATATGGTAACCGTTTACCATCAGGAGGGCCGTATGCTTGTTTGCCACCTTTAAAAAAAATGTTATGGCCGACTGATCGTAACAAATGGAGGTACATAATGGATAGACTGGAACAGAGTCACGATCCTCAGAAGTAAGGGAACTACTAAGAAGAAGAATAGCCATGGGATATGTGACATTCCCCTCTACCATGACAGGCTTTGGTCCAGTATGAACACAACCCCATCAAGACCAACCAATCTGCTGATAGTCTATTCTTATCACGTCATGAGCTTTAGCTGTGAGGCTCGCACTGACATGATAGACGAATGGAAACGTCTTAACCAGAATAAATTGTTAGATAAACGTTCTTCGAAATCTATCACAAATAAAAGAAATCGCAAGTCAATCCAAGGAAAACAATCTCACGGGTCCCGATTTCCGAGGAACCTCGTCCAAACATGGCGCTATGACGTCAAAGCGTTGCGTTGCCAATAAATTGTATCGGTGTTGTAACATCTTCCTTATGGGGGAAACGTAAAAACAATGTTTTAATAAAGCGAAGCGTCTTGTTCAATTGTTATTTACATCAGCAGACGTGTTGGCTTGTGGAGAAAGTTAAGAACCTCATCGTTATAATATTTGCCGGCTGCTTGCGTCATAATATACGTGATTAAATGTGCTCAAGAGTTAGCTGTCAAATATAAGTCTACGACGTAGATGCTTCTAGCACACAGGTTCACAAACTTATTTCGTCCAGTTTTTTTTCTGGAGCACCCAATTTTTTTATTCTCTTACTCTTCTTCTTAGCAGCTCTTGAAATATTATTTTTAATGTGTATTATTTCTAATTTTCTCTGAGCCTTCTACTTTCTGAAAGTTCACAAGGGGGCCTTATCGCCCAATTTGAGAAACACTGTTCTAGCATATCTAATTAAGTAAGTAATTATTAACTTAACTAATTCAGTTTTTCGGTATCTTAAAGGTTTTTAAAACCTTAATGCCATCTTGTAATGTTCTAGATTTGCCAGAAACGAAACATAGGGTAATTTAACGTAGGCGTCTTACATGGCCTCTACCTTTACAATAGCCTTTAAGACAAAAGAAAGGGTTTGGACGTGCTCAATGTAGGTAGATGTTAATTGAGTATTTATATATGACCTCCCACTGACGACCTTAAACTTGCCAGGTCAAAAAATCTTAAACCAAATTTATTCTAATTCTTATAGACTTGTCATTGAAACCGAAATTAACATTCTTTGTTCTGCACTAAAAATAACGTTTTCAACCCACACAAGTGTTGTGAATGTATAAATACCCTAAGCGGGGATGATGGCCACGTGTCGCAATAAAAAAATTAAAATACCGCCACGTGGGAGGGGCTAGTACAGATTTGGTAACTTGTTTATTTTGTGCCAGTGCGTTCGATGTGCCACCGCAAACTTTATACTTAACCTTTTTAGATTGGAACTGCATGGAAATTGTTCATTCACAATTTAATTTGAAACCAATGATTGAAAGTAGTAAAAGGCCTATAGTTAGAACCTATGCTAGTATTATTTATATGCCTTCAGAAATATTGTTCAGGTATTTTCTTTGTTCAGCTATGAGTTCAAGATGAGTTACGACCTACCGACTAGAGACGATATTTTTTTTTTTATAATAAATAAATTTTATAATTTGCATTTGATAACTCAATTCTTAAGAAAGGTATACCCTACAACCTTTCTCAAGAATTGAGTGATGTTATATATAACATCACGCTACTACTCTTAGGAGACGAGTATAAAGGAGTCGGGGCGGGTGACATTTATTATAGTTTCGACAACAACTGTCGGATCAGCTAGTAAAAAGATAAAATTCAAGCACAAATCTATAAAAAATAGTCTTAAAAGTTGAGGTGCCAGGTTAAAAAAACCCAAAATGCTAAAGCAGAGCTATGATTCTGGGGGTCTACTCCCTAAGCACGAAGTCCGTAGTTTCGACCTTCGTTACGGGCGTTTCCTACTCCGTATCACCTATGGATGGATGATTCGTTCGGGGCCCGAACTAAAAATGAATGACAACACAATTTGACAGTTGTTCCTACTCTCGATGTGTTACCCGTTCGAAAAATTGAATTTGACACTTGTTTTATCGGACTCCGAAGTTTCGGAGAACTTACGAACGGCTCGTAACTTCGTTGACGGAGATAGGGAGTAAACCCTCTGTACCGATATCGATCAGTTTGATCGATATCGACACATATTGCAAAGTACTTAAATTTAAAAAAAATCGTACCTATCACAAATGGTGTTTGCGGTGTGTAGTGGATGATTCAACATAAAAAAATCAAATCAAAGTGTTTATTGTGCCATAGGGCATAAAATATACAATATTTTTATTGTTCAATCACGGATGGTACGGGTCAAAGCGCGCGTAACCTTGATAACACAGATCACGCTTATCACAAACAAAATGTTTGTTATTACGGACAAATCTCACCATGACTGTACTTACGATATTCTTTTTGATAAAGTTTTCAATTGTGTATTTAAAAAATGTTAATTAACAACTATTAATTAGGTTGGTTTATTAATCTATCAAACTGCATAGAAGATAAAACAATAGCTTAAATTTTTTCCAGTTTGTTAATTAAGAAAATTGCATCTTTCACTGTCTTAGACTAAGTTTAAGTTATTATTTTAAAAGAAAATATACCTGTTATGAAAACTTTCAAGCACAAAGTTAATATTTGCGCATTTGTTTGAAAGTAAAAGTTTAATGAATCATACTCTTTATCGCTACTTACGTAGCCTTTGACATAAAGATTAATTATCAGTAGCTAATAAATTGTGAAGACCAGCAACAATAGCCGTCAGAATCTACAGGCTTATTACCACTTCATTTAATTTCAGACGTTTCCACAAAAGCTGTGCAATTTCAAGTTTTTTTTTCATCATTTTTATTTTGGATATTATCGTATTATGTCCCAATGTATTGACTTCGCGCCATAATTTGTAGTTGGTCAGTTTAGAGTCCTCTTTGAAAGACAATATTTGTGCCATAAACTTCCAACAGAAGTCAAAAATCTTATCTTGCAATTTATTAATTTAAAAGTGGAATAAATAATATATTCAGTAATTCATTCCAAAATATGCCCCGGATTAACTTCAATTATAATTTGGACAAGTTTTCGACTGGAGACCGGGTGAGCGTACTGTAGGATACCCACTTATATTGAAGGGGTTCAGCGGCAGCTGGACACAGCCAGTCATTTTCGTGGCGAATTTCACGGCATCCATGGCCATGACTATAGGGCAAGTGTAGGCAAGTGCGGTATTTAATTGGAATGAGTCTGACTTCCCCTGGCGCTTCCCCAGGTGGCGGAGGATCCATGAGGATTCTCCGTACTACTTAAGTATAAAAAATAAGGATACCCACCGATCTGGCTCGCGGAATGCAGCTGGCAGTGACGGGTGACTCGATACTTGATAAAGAGAACCGCAGTTTAAGAGAACTATGTTATTATATAACACCTGTAATGTACACTTAGTTTGGCAAATAAATGTCTAAAAGTTCCGGCTCTGGCTTTCACCAGGAGAGAGCATATTATTGTCGTCCACTGCTGGACGAATATAGGTTTATGATGATAATTTCAAATTCGCTCTTCGTTTATTATTTAATTTTTATAAATTATAGCATATATGTTATTCTGATGTATAAATAATAATACTGTAAAGTTTCATCAAAATCCGTTCAGTAGTTTTAGCGAGAAAGAGTAACAAACATCCATCCATCCTCCCAAACTTTCACATTTATAATATTAGTAGCATTAGCAATCCATTCGTACTGATTGTAGAGTACAGTGTCCTTTTAACGTTTAACAAGTTTATGTATAATGTCAAGGACTTACCGAAGTAGTTTTATTACTACGGCCGTCGATTTTATTAAAGTTCTGGGTGATTTAGATTTTTTTTTTTATAACGGACATAGTTTTTAGCTCGAGGGAGCTTTAAAAACTTAACCGGACTAGGTGGCGAGGCACCAAATGCCTCCAGCCAGGGGCAACTTATAAACTAAGCAACACAGCTAAGGGCGTCCCCTGCGGGACTCGAACCTCGGCTTAGGGCGTTGCTGGGGGGGCAGCTAGGGACGGCTGGATCTGGATTTTTGATTTATTCCAACAGTTGGGATTATGTACAGACGCCAGCAGGTCAAGCTATCCAAAACTGTCAAATTTTCCCAATTGAATATGAAGCTTATTGATTTGAATTAAAGTTGAAAATCAATCAAAGAAATTTGACAGATTGTGGTAGCTTGATGTGCTGGCCGCTGTAGGGTACTGCTGAGTGTGACACGATAGTGTAACAAATATTTATTAATTAATTGTTAAGAAAAATATACCATTTTCCCCATAAGGCTTTTGGGGATTCTTTACGTCACGGTTGTGGGATTTTGCTGAATTAATAACATGATAGTAAACGAAACTTACGGTGAGCAAAGTTGTCAGTGCTCCACGAGGAAACGTTGTGTTGGCAGTGCGGGGGATTTTGACCCTTATACTGCCAACCCAACTATTTCTCTTTCGTTTTACAGGGTTGGCAATACACAAGTGATACTCCTGGTGTTGCAAGCGTCTATAGGCTATGGTAACCGCTTACTATCAGGTGGACCGTATGCTTGTTTGCCACCTTAATAGTATAATAAAAACTGGGTAAAGTTTTAATGAACTAGTCGTGCCAAATGATCCAACTTTATAAGAAGTATTTTGGCACAAATGTGCCTTTATGTACCGTGTTAGGAATGAGTGTTACGTTAGTTACATAGCTGCTTATAATCAAGTTTACTAAAGTTTAGGATTGACACTCATTTGTTCGTATAATCGTCATGAATGACAAGAGGTATGAACGAAATGTGCGTAATGTGAAACGAATGTGAGTAATGGGCATTAAAATAAAATGTCTTCTGTACTTTTAATTATACATAAAAATGATGTTCTTTCAATGTTTTCTACAACCAGCGTAATGATGGTTGTATGACTTCACTTCAACCTTTCAATTAACAAATCATTAGTTGTAAAGTCAGATTTGAAGGCTATCTAATTACGATGTTCGTGTTAATTAACGACAATAGTAATCATGTTAATTATAATAGATAGTGGCTCCGCTCTGGCTAGATGGTCAGGTTATAAATGAATTCTCGATATTGATAGATAAATTCAAATACTGATTCATTTGTAAATGGTGATTTTTCTTAATTATTCATTTCATTCAGGGCTAATCCAGTGATTAGTTAAGGGCTGTTTGCCGTAACTAATCACTGGTTTAGTAATTACAGGTTTCTAACAGACTATTAATATCTGTAATTCGTTTAGTTATAATCAGAATATCATTGCCCAGAACTTGCGTATGCGTTATTATTTTAATGATAATATGAAAGATGAAAGAGAAAGAAGACTGGGTCTATGCCATTGAAAAAAAATAAACAGGAGGTTTGCTACCTACTACATATTTTAATGATGCTTATTTATTAACTTCGGTGCCAAAACATAATGAGTGTGTACTGGCTGACATATAGCAATGAAGATTTATTTAATCTAAGTATAGTAAAGATTTTGTTTTATATAACTTTTTTACCTATCGTTATTAACAGACAGAAACGTGTTGCTGGGGAATTTGTTGCGCCGTTTCTTCTTCCTAGCCAAAACACTAGGAAGCGGTGACGGGCTTGCGTTTTGGGGGCTGTCTTAATGTAAAATTGACGTTCAAAAAGTACTACCTGGTAGTCTATCATGAATAAATTATTTTGACTTTGGCTTTGCATTATGTTATTTTAATATACTTACAGCAAACTTTTATAGTTCTTACATGGTCCCCAATTTCTCCCATACGAAACGCAGTGCACAAGCGCAGTTCAAATTTTTCATTGTACTGTGAATAGTTTACTATACATATCCTAAATCTAGAGAGAATAAAAATAAAATAAAAATAGAATTTAGTCCTAAATATAATCTAGAGATTGGAATTTTCAGTACCTACACTACAATACCATTGAGACTATGAAGCTGAGTTTGTTCATAAAGGACACACGCGAATAATTCCGGACGAGCCCAATGATGTCGAGTCATGTATTCAAAATGTTTCCGACACCGACAAGGGATTACTGAGGTCAAACACCGAAAACGGGGCGTAGTACACATCCAATTTATTATTCTTTTAACAAAATAGATTTGTGCACGAGTTTGGAAGATACGTGGTAAATAATTAAGAAGGTTGTATATTATTCATTGTGGGAGGCGTTTGTTTAGCTTTCGTTTAAAGCTATCCTTGAATCTAGGCTCAAATCTAGCTTATGCTAGTTGGTGAAGAAGACGTGCGAAAAACAAACGCTTTTAAAATATAATTCCTTGATATCCACTATTTAATAATCGGCTATCATTTCGAAAAATTCTGTAGAATGTTGTTATCTATTGATAAATCCAGTTGCACTACTTTGACAATGTATAAATACTTATTTTGCTTTCGTGGGCATCCCCTACGGCTCCAGAAGTTCCAGATCCATCAACCAACCATCTCAATCTCTTCTGATGAGGACAAGGAACCCTTGTCCTTTTTCCGGGTCACTCGTATCACTCGTCTTTTCAATCATATCGTCCTTCACGCAATCCATGTATCTTTTCCTTGGAATCCCTCTATCTACCTTAGAATCGATAATTCACCATTTTTCTACATTTCCAAGATTCTACTGAACAAAATCATATTTCTTAGCGGCATAGAATGTTCCGTGATTTTACAGCTATTACAGAGAGCCACAGTATCAGTAGATTGATTTGTTATCGCGCAGTTCGTTAGCTGACTCAAGTATTTATCTGATAATTATCAATAACACGTATTATGTGCACGCTTTCATTTTTTTAATACAGCATTTTCATATTTTATGATAACCGCAGTGGTTTTGACAGTTATGGACGATACGTTTGTATATTTTGGAAATTTTAATATCTATAGGGTGAGTAAACGTTGTTATTTTGGCAGCCAATTCAAATTGTAGGTTTTGAAGAAAGGCTAGGAAGATGTTAATAATTTTTCAATTGACGTATTTGTGTCAAGGTTTATTACAAGGAAAGTTGATGTAAACATTGTTAGCGCTCTAGTCTCGAATCATTCAGCGCAGCGAGTGAAGCGCGTACATTTGAGCGTTATTTTTAACTCCAGTAATGCTAGGAGTACAGGTATAAATTTATACGAAGTGGCTCCGTACCTTATCACAGCGAATTCTGAATAGTCTTAATTCAATGCTATTAATTCGTTTAGACGATCACGGGTCATTATTTTTCATTACTTTACATATTTTCAGGTTTCAAAGAATTTTATTATCCCAGTATACCGATAATAACGGACTAGTTGACTACTAATTCTGGAATTAGAAATTACTAATCAGTGGTTAATTAATATACCTACGCTTATGCTAACGATGCAAAGTGTAGCATTTCACCTAATTATCTCTAATAAGATTCGTCGTGATTATTTTCTGAAGCCCCATAGGTTTCAGATTCGTAAATCACATTATTTTATAAAGCTGTTCTTGTAATTACAACGACATTGTGTATAGAGAACTTGGTATTCTAAATACGGAATGATGTACTGAAATAAAAATATTGCGTTGATTAGTTTTCCGGACGTTACACTTTGACCGCGTTTTACAAAACAATATGATACGGAAATAGGTCATCGTTTCTGTTGAAGTGGTTACTAGACATCTCTGTATTATGTCATGTGCGATTAATTTCACAGCTGATCAAGATAAAGAAGATTGAAAGAATTGACTCATCGAATAGTTTTTATGTACCAAATATGTCTAGAAATAATATCAAATTCTTGGACAAGAATTATATGAAGATAGTTAAATATTTCTCGGGTTTTCAATTCTCGAAATTGAATTAATGTGACTTTACTTCTATGAAGGTTTTAATCATCTGAACTATTCTTGGACTAGTCTGCGTGAGAGGAAAACTGTAACAAACTTTTTGAGATATAAAGATCTGTTTGAAGCCGCAAAATACAAACATATTTTTTGTTTACACGTGCTTTGAACTGATGTAACGTGACGTGAATACGCGTGCGTGATGCTGAGTTGAGCAAATAATTTTGCCAGCTAGTTCAGATTTTATAAAGTTATATCAATGTCAAGTAAATATTAGATAAGATTGATAACGACAGAAAATGCTTGATTGTATTATCCCAGATAAATAGCTTAGTTTGTGTCGTAACTCTTTTATATCTCTAAAAGAAATTGAAAGTTTTTCTCGTGTAGTCGACAGGTCGTATTTTCCAATGCGACGGGTCACGCGCCATTTGCAAATTCGATTTTTAAACTGTGTATCCGAACGTCGTTTTTCGCGGTTAAGGGCGTTTTTGTTTTTTTTTATACATATATAAGTATTTCTGAGTGGTCAGCATAAAGCCGGTTCATCATACACTTATAAGGCAAAGTGAGTTCCGAACATGAAATACTTCGCCAGATGTGCATCTGGAATATATAAAAAGAGGAAGAGGATTTTTATTTTGTCATACTAGTTTATAGTATTTACATAGTGTGTGTTTTCACTAAATAGGTACATATTTTAAGGGGACCTTTTATGGACTTATTTTGTCATAGGGATAAGGTTTATTCTAATATTACAATAGTTACCTCTTTATTCTGTCCTGTAAACATAGTGTTTAATCGATTTCGAAAAGATTATTTTTCAATTTGTCTAGTTCACGTATATCTTTGTAAAACCTTTGATGCTTGGCATTTGATGATGCTTTTCGCGTGTGAAAGAGTGCCTACTCCAAAAACCAGATAACACCTAACTCTTCAAAAGCAAATGACACACTGTGTTGATTGGCTCATCACTGCTTTACCCTTCAATAACCGCGAAGTTGACGTAAAAGTCCAACAATCGTAGTCTGTAATTATTTTGGGCGCTTCACGGCACTGGGAAAGGGTTGTGTGCTAACATAACCCTTTCCACACAGCCAGCCGACACAACCAGCTGTCAGTGAATATGGAAGGTAGCTAACCTTCCATAATCACTGACAGCTGGTTGTGTTGGCAAATTTTTTTAAACATGTTAATTCGTAATAGTAACTTTTTGACGGAACCTTTGTGAGTATTAACACCCACGTCTCATACTTCATTGATTCCAAAGCTACCTATTCTAACAATTTAATAGATAGACAAAGATACAAGGTGTCTTAGTCATTGTACTTAACAGGTAGTCATGTCGCATGACCGTGAATATCAATGAATTGTGAATCATAATATCATAATAATATGTACGTTTATCCTTTCTCGATACTTGTTTACTATTTTTTCGGAAGCACCTTCCGAAAGTTGAAACGGGAAATAAATGATAGATTTTTTTTTGATGTGGTTTCTCTGTTGTCCCGTAATTGTACTGCTACCTGTGGGCCGCGGTTTCACTCACACCCCAAAGGATTTTTTAAGACAAAAGGTCTCCTTAGTCTTTCCTCTGAATATAGTCTGTACTTTATGTAATTTTTTTTCGAAATCTGTTCAGCTGTTTAGGCGTGAGACGTTAAGAGATAAACGGACAGAGGATAGAAGAGTATGCTGATAGAACATTCATAAAGAATAATGCCATAATTAAAGTTTAGTCTTTTCCAAACTTCTCAGCTTTAGTTTCATTTTGGTTATTTGACAGAATAGGTACAATTTAGGCTAAGTGAGCCGTTGAACCAAACAATATCACATTTGAGTAAACTGTTTTCGCACCGTTAGAAAAAAAGATTACCCTCCTTTTGGGTTCCGCCGCCGCCGTCGGGTAAAAAGTACTTGTAACATTGTAGGTCATACGAGTAACTAAGTCACTTAATTGAAATTACCATTAACTTACTAAAAGTGACCTCGATGATTTCCTCTGCGGAAGTATCCATGAAGTTTCTAATTATGGTACTGACATTCCGAAGAATCTATAAATCTTGATAATTAATGACCTATCTTAGTAGACTTAATACATTTGACATCAACTCCACGAACTAAGTAAATTTTATTTGAAAATTTTAGAGTTGAAGTGACTTACATGTTTTTTGAAATTACGATAACTTAGAATTCTGATCAACGAATCGGTTATGAATTCCCGGCGTTGTATAATTTAACCATTTTTAGAATCGTTTGTGGGCAGGAATTTAGGCTACTAGGTACCTCAGCTAATGAATTAAAACCTTTTTGGAATTACAAAATGTCAGCCGATCGGCGATGTTGGGTAAAAAAACATGTTGCATAATAAGCCCGTGAAGCCAGTTCACCTTGTTCCTCCAAACGCTTCCATTGCCCAAGTTTGCGAATATCCAATATCGAACCTCCGATACGGGCTCGGATTTGCGACATTTCACATATCAAGTGTTTGCAAGAATTCGCTACTTGGCACAGTTGCTCGAGCGTTTTCGTATTATTTCCTTTTTTATTCGATTTAACAGATGTTGTAGAGCAAAACGTGTGCTCTCAAACTTTTTTAGTGTGGTGGGTGCTTTGGTAATACCTACGTCAGTGGACGTCAACGTGGGCTTGCCCATTAATATTTGTGAAATCGAAAGTAATCTTAAATCCAGTTTTGTTTATTACACTCTTATCCAATCTCGAAATTTCATACCTATACCAATTTCTTTTGCTGTCAACGAGATTCTCAGATGTCTGAAATAAAAATAGTAGTTTCTTCACCTAGAACTAGGAATTTATAAGCCTCACTTATCTTCTACATTTAGATAAGTTAACTAATCCAAAATAGATTAGCATCCACGCAAACAGATCCTAAATGTAGTCGTATACAGAACATGATAAGTAAATAAAAATATCATTCAAACAATTATTTAATTGTAAAGATCCACAGCTGTTCCAGTGCACGACTTCTGATTCATCTCATTCATTGAAGCGTATCGTGTAGGTATGGAATGGGTCTGTTCCGGGTATATGGTCAATGATCACATAGTCATAAGCCACAGGTGAACCGCCATTACCACACCACATGAAGGTCCTTGATATAGTCTCACTTGAAAACGGTGTCAATAAATGATCATTTGAGTCATCAGTCATCACTGACTCACCGCATGCTGATTCACCGGAAAACGTGTCTTGTGTGTCTGTGATAGGACTTGTAATTAGTTGCAGAAGGGTAGGGCTGGTTCAGGTCCAACCGCAAACGAGTTGCTGTGTGCTGACAAACCATACGTGTTGTGGGATTTTCTACCTTATATGTCATTGCCCGTTATAAACATGTTTTATTTAATATTTTATTATTCACACGTTCTATGAAACAATAGTTAATAGAATCCCCACCACGAGATTTATTTCCGCCTTAATATAAATTAATAATAATGACGTTTTTACGTTTCTTTAATGATGTACAAAAATTCATTAAGAATTATGTTTAGTTCTCTTGATTAAATTAAAAAACACAATGAAGGAATAAACACGACTGTTTTTTTTTTTATATGGCTGTTGAATTCATCAACAGTTTGTAAATACGTAGTCTTCACATAGACGTACGTTAGTGACTGTACCCTGTTTTCTGCAGGTGCCAGATTTTTTTACAAACAGAATTTATAAGTAAGTCTCAAAGCCAGGATGTCTGTTCCCTGCTCAAAGCTACTCTGCAGAAAATATGTTCTTGTGTACTCTGGCCAGAGTAGGCAGTTCGTTCATCGTATAAAAATAACCCATATACCAACAAAACATGACTATGAAAGTAAACTATTAATGTACCTTAATATAAAGTTTAATATTACATACATACATACCATCACGCCTGTATTCCCCGAAGTGTTAGGCAGAGGTGTACATTAGTACACCTCTGCCTAACACTAATGTGGGTGTACATTAGTACACCCACATTTCGCCGGTATGTTTAGGTCCCATGTAATAGGGGGCGAGCCTATTGCCATTAACCGGGCACAAATCCAGACTCCGAGCTGCTACTGAGAATTTCATAGAAAAACCCAATAACACTTTGCTCGACCTGGGGATCGAACCCAGGACCTCTAGCGTAGCAGTCGCGCTTAGGACCACTAGACTAATGAGGCAGTCCTAAAGTTTAATATTAAATATATTGATTATATGACCGGTACCTATTGAGATTGTCTTGCGTTTTCACATAGGCCTCCCTCATTCATTGTATCATCATCATCATCATATCAGCCTATTGCCGTTAACTGCTGAACGTAGGCCTCCCCCAAAGAGCGCCAACCATCCCTTTCATTGTACAGTTCTTTTAAAAGGGGGTTCAATATTTCTGATTCTGACCGAAGAGAGAAAATATAGATGGGCAAAAAAGAAAGAGACAATCATGTGATTTCATTTCTTAACGCATTTCGTTGTAATATTTCTATAATTAAAATTACTATGATTATGTATTTTTTAAATGATATTGTTAGAAATAATTCCACAATTCGCTCTCAAACTGAATGCAGCCTCTTCACTTTTACGTAGGTTGGGCGGACACTTTCGCAACGGTTGACTCACACGCAGATAACAATTATATCTGCACATTGTTTATTTACAACCTCAATTGCTTATAATCGTAATTATAAATTGAGAAAAACATTTCAAATGGTACTTATGTCAATGTTTCCTTATTTATAGCTTTGTATTTTGGTTGACTATGTCAGATGTATTTCCCATTGACGTAATTATAAGAGATTCTTCATTGTTTAAGGTTTCAGTGACGTGTAAACTTATCTTTCGTGGTTCCTAATAATTGTGGTGAAGCGAAATCGAACAGATTGTTCAATAACTATTAAATAGTCGATATAACAATAATAATATACATAAGTTAGTAACCCATCAAATACATACTTCTTGAAATCGTTAAGTTAATGTACTAAGTATTTGTTAAATACTAATCCCTTAATTATTAATTAACTAAGAGACAACTAATAATTAAGTGTCTATCTATAATGCAGGTATATTTTGTGTCATGTAGTCATTAGGTTTAACTCTATTAAATAATGAGCGTGAACGAATTAGGCTCTAAGCATCTATCTAATAATATGAATTGTCCAATTATGTTTTTTTTTTATATTAATGGAACCAAGGACCTTATTACAAAATAAAGGCGCTAATAACTGCATATTCTCAAACTTTACAATCTGATCATCAAATTATTATATTTACAATCAGATTTACTAAGAAGATATGGTGATCCTCATCGGAAATTATGAAATCTCGGTTGAGCGTGGCCTTCTCAATCTTCTCTATCAGCATCTAGTTTCACCAATGTTGGAGTTGACATCCAGACAGTTGTCCGAATAGCAGTATTTTACACGAAACGACTCGAATAAGATCTCTACTGATCCATTTCTGGGCACTATTGATATCCTAATAATATACCGGTTATTAGGATTTCCGTCTCCTTGACTAAATGTATTGTCATATCATAGGTGTACGTAAGACAACTGGAAGCGACGAATGAGCTGGTGGCAAGTGCAGATTACAAAGCAATTGATCAATATGATTATTACTTAGCCACGAATAAAAGCCCCTCAATCGTATCTAAGGACCAAATTAATAATTAAGTATACCTACCTATTTTTAATTTCGGCAACAAAATGATCCATTGTGTTACGCTAACGGAATACGCTTTTTCCTTAGCGGCAGAGACGAATGATACTATCGTTTTGAGACCATATGCAGACATAAGTTATGTTGTCCAAAGTTAGTGCCTACACAAGTGAGGTCAGTTGGCCTAATGCCAATGAACATCGTATACCTATAGCCTATCTCTTACTAATTCTGTATTTTACGTGGTGGCCGATGACACATAAATATATTAAATACAAAAATATCTATTTCATTTCTAAAACATTGTTATTTTTATATTGTACCTTATGTGTACTAAATTTAATCTGAGAATCCCAATTTACCAAAAATAAATGTAATACTGCCGATATCGAGTCACTCAGCTTTCCCATTTACTCGAAGAATATTATCGACGCTATTTCAACAATATGTATGTAGATTGTCGCGTCCAGGATTCTAAGAATCGATCCTCGACAGTCTAGAATTATTTTGGACTCCACAGAAGACGGTGTATTATCATCAACGCATATACTGTCCCACTGCTGGGCACGGGTCTCCTCTCAGATTGAAAGGGCTATAGTCCACCACGCTCGCTCAGTGCGGGTTGGTAGACTTCACACACCGTCGAGAAAAATCTCTAAGGCATACAGGTTTCCTCACGATGTTTTCCTTCACCGTTTAAGCGAGTGATAATTAATTATTAATACGCACATGAATTCGAAAAGTCATAATAATAACTCTCATACTTTATACTGTTTCATTTGTTGCAGAGTTCGTCGGATTCTGTGCTGACGACAAACTCCGTACTGGACCGCATCAGCAATCTTCAGCAGCAGACGTCGGAGCAAGGTCTGGCTCCTCATGTAGCGTCCACACTGCACAGAAACAAGAGCTCGCTGCACGCCACTGGACAGGGCTCGCTGGGTAAACTTGTTTTTGTGATAATAGTAATTATGTTTATGATACAGTCGCAGTTATTATAACAAGCTCTTCAATATTAAGGTCCAGCACATCAAGCTACCCTTCTGTAAAATTTCTTAGATAGATTTTCAACTATAATATAAAGTAATAAGGTTTATGTTCAATTGGGAAAATTTGACAGTTTTGGATAGCTTGATCTGCTGGCGTCTGTACATATAGTAACTATTCAGATGGGCTCGTGGGTAAGTAATAAATACGTTGATCAATCGATCTGCAAGGTTAAGCTGCGCTAGCCGCGGCCCGTCTGTGGATGGGTGACAATCTTAACACAACGAGACCTCTCCTGCCCCGGAGAGCACGTAAAGCCGTCGGTCCCGGTTGTCAGCCTATGACAATCGTTAGTGGTAGTCAGAACTCCAAAAAGCCTTACAGCCAGTCTATCTTCAGGAGATCGGTACTACCCAGAAGTTTGGGTTGAGCAGATATTCAGCCGCATTTGGTAAGACTGGAAGACGATCTTAACATAGTTTGGAAAAGCCTCGGAGGAAGAATAAAAGGGTTACTATTCATTGTTCTGGGCTGCTATTATATTCTCTGTGCAATGTGGCATCTACAAATTAATAGTGCCATAATGCACAGAACGTTTGATGACAAAAGGTTATTGATTAAACCAGACAGGATTGAAGCGATAACAGTGTTAATATCTCATTGTATCTTCCAGGTGGTAGCATGACCTCACTATCCTCCGCGCCTCCTACCCCATCCCCCGCATCTTCTCTCTCCACATCGGACCTCTGTGACCGGCCCGTACGAGTGAGCCACGGCAAGCCCAACTTAGCACCGAAGCCCCCACAGTTGGCGCCGGCGAACACTAACGATACTAGGCCTTCGCCTCCGCCTAAGAAGCTCATCACTAACGGAAAAATCGCTAATAGGACACAGAGCATGAGGGTGCCTAGGTAAGTAAATAGTGTTACCCCAAATATTCGGTATTTGGCATTTCTGGCCCAATAAATTAAGTATCGTGTCTGATCAGTCAGTCAAAATAATTTTGGTTATTTAGCAAAGGAAAATTCGACCGCGGGCAGGATTCGAACCTGCATCTTCTGGTTAGGTATACCAGACGCTATATCCACTAAGTCGCCGCGATTCCCACCCGCTATGTCGAATTTTGCCTTCACATTCTGAATTTACGTCTTTATGGTGACGTTAGTAACACCTACTGAAAAGCAAGGTTTTGCTTCTCAACCGACATGACTTACTTTATAGTTAGTTCAGTGTCGAACGATGCCACCTTACTTATTAACTATTGGAACGAAGTTCCTTATCGCGCGTTGTGAAAGGGGGCTAGACGGAAAAAATTCTTACGAAAAGTTGTCACGACACTTTTTTCGAAATTCAAATATTGTTGACAAGCAATATATATAATATTTGAATTTCGCGCGTTGTGAATTGTTGAGTGTATACAGGTTTTTTTATTTTTAATTATTAAATTTTAATGAAAGGAACTTCGTTCCATCCGGGTGTCCCTTGACACCTCTCAAGTTATTTTTTTGTATTTGTGGCATTTCCTATTAAAGTTATTTAGTTAATTTGTTCAAGATGGACTACTAGGAAGTACTTTTTGAACGTTATTTTTACATTACGGCAGCCCCCAAAACGCCCACTCTTCATTGCCTCCTAATGTTTTACCTGGGAAGAAGTAGCGCAACAATTTCCCCAGCAACACATATCTATCTTTTGTATTTTTTTGGCATTTTCCATGCTAAGATTTTAAAGTTATTTAGCGAAGGAAAAATTCGACCGCGGGCAGGATTCGAACCTGCGTCTTCTGGCTAGGTACACCAGACGCTATGACTGCTAAGCCACCGCGAGTCCCACCCGCCATGACGAATTTTGCCTTCACATTCAGAATTTACGTCTTTATGGTGACATCAGTAACACCTATTGAAAAGTTTGCTTTTCAACCCCGCTAAATAACAACATATCTATCTGTTAATTTATGTAAATGTAAAATTATATTAAACATTTTTTTTTATGTTGCTTAGATTTACTTATTTATTGCTGTACAATTGTACATACTATGTTTTTGCATGAAGTTAATACTCAACCAGTAGATGAACAATGATAAAAACTATGCAATGTTTTAAGTTTTTGCTAAAGATTGAATATAGTAAATTTGACGACTTCACCGCGTCATTAGTAAGATTATTTCTTCTATATTTAACTAGCGACCCGCCACCGCGTTACGCGTGCAAGTACTTATAACATACATGTATTATACATATAAAACTTCCTCTTGAATCACTGTCTACAAAAAAAAACCGCTCCGTTGCGTAGTTTTAAAGATCTTAGCATACATAGGTCAGACAGCGGAGAGCGATCTTGTTTTATACTATGTAGTGATAAACTTTACATATGATTTTACTCAGATCACCGCCAGCATCGCCGTCGTCGCCGCAGACGGGTGGGTCGCGACCGTTCAACCTGCCGCCCGCGTTTCCAAACCCGCCTATTGGTACCAAGAATCCAGCCTCACATTTCGGTAAGCACCCGTCAACTGCACGACATTTACTTTATCACCCTGTCCAAATGTATTTTGTACTTTAATTTTGTTTTTGTTGGTAAAAAAAGCATTGCCCTGAATAAATAAATAAAATAAAATGTTTCGGGACATTTTACACAGCACAATCTACTCCCAAACTAAGCAGAGCTTGTACGATGGGTACTAGACAGTGGATATAATAATTATATCCTTTTTTTTTTGTAAATACATACTTATAATACATAATTTACTATTCACACATTCTAGCTCTATAGAAAGAGCATTTTTTTTTTCTATATCAATGTGATAATTAATCTGTCAGGAACACTGCGGGCCCCCCGTGGTGCGATGCGGCCGCCGGGAGTATGTCCGCCCCCGCCCCCCGGCGCCCCGCCCCCTCCCCCCGGCGCCCCGCCCCCGCCGCCCCCCGCGCGCCTCGCCCACCAGCCGCCGCCCCCGCCACCGCCGCACCACCGACAGACTGTGAGTACTTATAACTATGCTGGAAAATAGACTCGTGGCTACTGCTAACGTGACTATTAAAAGATGAGACACATGGTACTGTGTAGAAGCAAACCTGTTATAATCCCTTTACCACATAAAATATTAATAAAAAAATTGCACAATCCCTTTTGTACGTACGGCTTCGAATTTTGAATGTCGGATGAACAAATAACGTAGGGCGCATCCGTTTTCGGCATCATGGAACAAGGGGTGCCTAATTGCACTTCGACAACCAACATTTTATGAATATATTCAAGACTTGGTCCTTTGATACGTTTCGTCAATTTACAGAGTATAAACGGCGACGAGGGTGTAGCACCGCTCCCACCAGTTCGCGGATCTTCCATGAGGTCCTTGGACCTGGAGTCTCGCTTCGCGGACCTGTTCCAGCCGCCGTCGCGCTTCCCCGAGCCCGACCCCTTCATGCGCATCGCGAAGGGCTACAGCAGCGCCACTGTCGCCGGTAAGTACGCGTGATACGAATTAGGGTACTTCCGGTAATGCACCAAGTATAGAGGGCGCCACTATAAATTGTAATTTGGTCGATCGGTCAAATATGATTGTTTGGTCGGTCGATTCAGAATGTTTTGCCTAATCGGTCGGTGCAGAACTGAGTTCTTAGGTTGAATAGTCTTATCTTCGATCGGGTCACTGTAGTACGAGTGTCATTAATTTAATAGACTTGTTACTAAAGTATTTCTCTGATACAAAGCAAATAATTAGAAAAAGCAATCAAACCGAGAACAAGTCATTCACTTAGTAGAGAATGGAAAAATATTCAAATGGAATGAATTCCACATTCCATTTTGAAAATTAAATCATGTTTTATTGTACTTTAAGTACAGATTTGGTCAACACGAAATTAACAAGCGATTGTTACTAAAGAGTAAAGTTGTGAGTTAACTCTAGAGATGTGCATTTGAAAATCGATATTTCCGATCGAATATCGATACTGCTTATAAAACAAAGATTATCGTTAACAAAATATCGATATCTGTAGATATTATTAGAGCAAAACGCACAAGCATGCTCTACTTAGTCATATTATATTAACGTAGTTTATTTAGATAACGTAGGCTTATCTTTAAGTGCAATAGGTACAAGTCAAAATTGACGCGCATAATATCTAAGTAAAATTATATTAGTCATAACGTTTATAGTTTTAGATTCTAAACTGTACTTCGTCTCGAAGCTAAAATTGTTATAATGTTAAAGTATTATTTTTGTTATAAAGATGTTTATTTTTACGTGCATGACCGCATGACGTCTTTCGTATAATGTCTTCGTGGAGACTGAATTTGGATTTAAAGGCTGGGGCGCAATTGTTGAATTTGACAGTTCTAGAATCTCAATTCATACTTTCGATATCGGCTATGCCAAATACGGCTTTAAGACTATAAAAAAAAAGAAAAAGAAAGAGCAGTGCCTTACTATATATATACTTACTTACTGTATTTTATTGTTATTCGTAAAAATATATCCATAAATACTGATTATTCAGTACTGTATCGAAGTAGAAAATGGAACGATATCGAAAGAATGAATGTCGATGTTCTTTTATCTACATAGTTTATCCGAAGATATCGATATTTCGGAGGTGTTAATTCACAAATGCGCGCTAGATTATTCGTACTGAACTATACATTGCTAGACACTGCACATAGTAGTATAGATATTAGTTAAACTATGCTTACAGGTATCAATATATTTTAAAATTGTTCTTTTTAGTACATTTTATTTAAATAAAAGTACAGTGATTATTTTCCAAAAAGTACGCATTTAAAATGTCATTCCAGGCACACATTTGGCGTTATTGGTTGGTTGTAGTATAAAATAATTCAAAATCATTGTCGCGAACATTTCACATTCAAATTCATAGTGTTCCATATTACTAACAAATGAGTGACATTAGGAATCAAAATACTGACTGAAACAGCAACGAGATTTAGGTATTGATATTAATTGAACTTTAGCTGTAACAGTAACGACAGCGCTCTCGTCGGCAATTACAGAATTATCGTTTACGATAGAATTCATTGTTATTCCTGCATATTTTACCCAATGAGGTGGATATGTGAATCTATGAAGAGCCTGACATAATACATGACAATTATGAAATATGTCAAAATTTTGCGGACGAGATAGGCTGGACACATTAAAATAGTTGACATAGTGACCATGGAAGCTTGTAAAGGGTCCGAAACGTCGGGATTAATAATATCAATATAAAATCCGTAAAAAGTAGTTAAAATATAGATTACTATTAATTATATAACTGTCTGATTTTTCATACGCAATAATCACATTGATTTGTTTCCAATTGGTTCAAAAATGTCTACTCAAAATCTTATCGCTAATGTAACTACCGAACTTGAAGTCAGTGTTATGATTTGTCGTCCACGCCAATGCAAATTCATTCGTTATCAATAATCGTTTATCACTCGATTCAATACCAAATTATAATTTCATTTATCATGTAAGCCTCTTATTTTATATATGGAGTTTTTTTTTATTGTACTATAGTTATTAAATTCGT
The DNA here is from genome assembly GCA_964056405.1 of Acronicta alni. Classification (NCBI taxonomy): domain Eukaryota; kingdom Metazoa; phylum Arthropoda; class Insecta; order Lepidoptera; family Noctuidae; genus Acronicta; species Acronicta alni. The sequence continues at coordinate 3,082,334 of OZ043927.1, read as the reverse complement.
TAGGACTTTTACCAATGTATCGCGTTGAGTCATTAAGAATATTTATATTTAATTATATTATTTTAATTTAGTTTACATATTTAATAAAATTGGTTGTTTGATTCGTGTATTGTCATAATCTTGCACGATGTAGCAATATTGGACGGTTATGTAGAAGGAGATAAGAACTATGTTGTGATTCTTTTTATTTAATCTAGTGAGGTGCCATTACTGCAATTTTTTATGCTATTATTTGTACCTGTATCGCTTCATGCCCATTTTATTTCACTTTTTACTTAAAAGTTGCTCAGTAAATTGCTTAACTGCCAATTATTGAAGCTTACGATCACGAAATTCGCGTAATACTGAATATCTGAGTATTTTAAAATGCTGCTTTATTTGGACAAGGATGCTTCTTTAAAAATTACAGCGATATTACATAATGAGGACTTTAAAATGGCCGGGAATTTTAAGATTAGCAGTTGAGAAATTTAGTGATGGGCAATTACGCTTTTATGTATTGAAACGCAACCGGTATTGTGATAGTGACGTGTACGACGCTCATAGTATTTATAATATTATTTTTTGGATAATAAAAGAGTAATAATTACCAATCAGTTGTCCTGTATTTTATTGTCCTAACATACATGTCGTGAATGTTTGTTTGTGTACGTCTGTGGCGTTGGTTATGTAGTTAACATATGACGTTGTAAAGTACTTACGTAAAAAAATATGTTTAGTGTTGTTTCTTTAGGACAAGGACCTCTTAAAATATCGTTTATTTTATCGAATCGATATTCACAGGACCTATCATAATCTCATAACACACAGTAGTCAAACAATTCTATAAATCATCAAATGACTATTAAAATTGATTTAGTAATTAAAATCGAAGCTCTAATAATGCAACGAGTGGCGATCACAATAGATCGACTGCGGTCGCAGTTGACTAGAGACGCCTTATAATAATAAAAAAAGAAGAGAGATTCGGTTCATTATAGTGATTAAAATACTTTTTTCCCCATACTTACGACATACCTATAGCTTTCCTCAAACTTCTTAGTAACATTAGAAATTCGTAAATAATAATATCTACTCTGTAATTCACTTATGATACGAATATAATTTTATTATTATGTGTATAAGTGTATTGTTGTGCACTTGTGCTCTTCAACCATATGATCTGCATGTAAGTGGGTAAGTTCCTAATTATTATTTCGAGCATGTTTCATGTAAACGTAGTGGTACTAACTCTGCACGAAGCACTCTGCATGTTCATATTACTAATATTCATTGGCGACAAAACGTTGGACGTTCTAGGATTAAAAAATAAAGGTAAATCTACACCTACATATATAACTTATTGAATTCAATGGCAATACTATTGAATTTAAAAAGTTTTTTGTCATTTCCAAGAAAAGTTATAATTCTGTTAAAAGAAATCAAGTTAAGTTTATAAACTTGTTTATGAGCAAACGTTTCGATTTTCAAGGCGGTTGCTTGTTAACCTGTAGTGTTGAACTCTTGTTTAATGAAACATACATAAATGAAAACATACCACGACGCTTTGAGTCCCCGAAGGGTTAAGCAGATGTGGACTAATAATGTACACCCACAGTTCGCCGGTATGTTTAATTGAGTCTCATTCAGTCTCTCACTCACTCTCTCTCATTCACTCGCCCCTTACGCGAGCCAATTGCCAATAACCAGGCACAAATTCAAACTTTGAGCTGCTACTGAGAACTACATAGAAAAACCCAATAACACTGCTCAACTAGGAATCGAACCCAGGACCTCTAGCGTAGCAGTCGCGCTTACGACCACTAAACTCACGAGGCAGTTATTTGTTGACCAATTCGTTTTTGTTTGTTAAAAATATTATTCTGGTAGGATTGGTACTCATTTGCATGAATATGGAATTCTGGCTTATGGGTCATTTATCATAATAACCGACATTAAATAATTTCTGTAGATATGTATTAAAAACACTTATAAATATTTGAAATTGCAACTAGATACCTGTTGCCTACTACCATTGTTACTACAAAAAATAACAGATTGTATAATACACTTAAAATTAGCACTTGTTCTTGTGGGAAAGAGGGGCTAGGGAGTCACTTTCAAAATTTATGAGATTAACATACATAATCTCTCACATTTACATATATGTGAGTCATTTAAATGTTAATCTTCACAGACAACGATAATTATACGTCTTTGACGGAAACTGGCGCCTAGCACTTCACAACTGTCTGCGAACGAACAATTTCCCGAGAGAACACGTGACATCTTGATCATGCTCTTTCAACGTTGCCTAATGGTATTTGTGTGAACAGTGAACAAGGCGCAGGCGCCGCCGCCGCCGCTGGCCGTGCCGCTGGAGGGCTGGACCGGCACCTCCAGCGCCTGCTAGCGAGCCCGGGGGGCGCCCGCCCCCCCGCTACATGCGCTCCCCGCCCCCGCCCGGTCCGCCCCGGGGCCGGCCCCCGCCCGGTCCGCCCCGGGGCCGGCCCCGGCCGCCCCCGCCCCCGCCCGGCGCGCCCCGCCCGCTCGCTCGTGCAGCACGGCTCACCTGATCCCGGCCGCGCACCCTGCGCACGCGCTGTTGTCCGTGGCGCACGCGCTGCTGTGTCCGGCCAACGCGCTGGCCGCGACGCTCCTGCCGGCCACTGTACAGGAACCGCCCGCAGACACCGACGTGCTCCCAATAGAAGAAGTAGTCATGCCTACAGATGACGTCAGCGACTTGAAGGACGTATTCGACGCCATCAACAGACTGTGCGAAACGATGAGGACTTCGACGTACGACGACGTCGCGGAAGACTTGCCCAACGAGGAGTACACCGATGAAGCAGTCGGAACAGTTAGTAAGGCTATTAGTGTAGTCGAAGCGAGCAATGTTGCCGACGTTGAAGTTGAAGACACGGTACAAGTCGTAGAATGCGAATCAGAACTGATAAGTCCTTCAGAAGTTTCGATACGCAACGTGGAGGCATATCGCGCAGAGCGCTGGAGCGACGCGCTGGTGTCGCCGCCGACCGACGAAACAGATACGTTTCCTTCAGACACGGAACCCGCGAACACTGGTTGCGAACCGGTCAGCGAAATGTACTACACCGCATCTTCAGAAGTGTCTTTACTGTCTGATATGGAGTTGCCAGAAAAGCCGACGGTAGATAACGAGGTGGTACTTGAGAAGGACAAAGAGGAAACAAAGGAGTGCGTGATCGCAGGTCACGTGGCGGCCATGCGCGAGCGCTTCGAGTCCATGACGCGCACCAGCTCGCCCGCCGACCTGCGTGACGTCACGCCCTCGCCCGACCTGCTGGGCTAGTACCGCTCGTATTGATTGCGGGTTCAACTTCATTAACGTCTGTGGTACAGCGTGAGGTAAAACATACTCAAAATAAATTGTGGGCTAGTTGGATTGCGTGAGTATTATAACATAATTATATCGGTTTCCAGAGCTTCCAAGATGAAGGGCAGTGTACTCTGCAGGCAGTAGAGGTTGAATTTTGGCGTTGTATTAGTGGCTCATGTTGGTGAACCAACGTGAGTCACTTTCTGAAATGTGACTGGAAAAAAATTGTAACCTACAACAAATAAAAATTAATCAGTATTCTTTTCGTATTGTATCGTTGCTAGTGTCAGTTGATATTTAACACCGAGCGTGCCAAATAGTGGTCGCACTTAGCTGAAGGGTTGTGATTTATTTTTCTTAGCCTCATCAGGTCGCAATTAGATTGAACAGTTACATATCGACAATGATTGGTTGTTTAGAGCTAGGATGTATGTAGCCTTATGTAAGGGCAGTTTTTAATATAGTAGGACCTCAATATTCGCGGGTTAACAGGCCGCTAGAAGTATAATCGTAAATTTCGAAGTATTCACGTTATCTAAGTACATTATTAGGTTACATCTATTGTGACCCTGGAAAGCTCAAATTTTGTAGTTTTGTAACTAAATTAAAAACTTTCAGTGAATTATACACTTGTATTTCGTCAGACCAAGTAGCGTATATGCTTAGCTTAGATGTTGCAAAACAGTAATAAATACCACTTACAATTTTTACAATAAGGTGGTGATTTCAAATGGAGTTTTTAAATGTTGCCATATAGGTGTTAAGTATGTATTTGTTGTGAAATTAATTTTTAAAATAGCATCACTTGTTTATTTTAAATTAATGTTGTGAATTATTTACTAAAAGATTTAATTGGGTTGAACAAATCGTTTAAATGGTGATACTAGTTAAATGCAATAATTGAATTATTACTTTATATTATTAAGCCTGTTGTAAATGTATTTTAGAATAATTGGTATTAATATTTCTTCTAACAAGTTAGCGAATAGTTGTAATGTATAAACGTGTTGTGTACAGACCTTTTATTATAATTCATTATACAGCTTTATTAATATGCAAAATGTTTTTATTAATTTTATTTATCTGTGGCGTCTCACCTCTCTGAGGCGAGTGATATCATTGTGAAATTGATTCAACAGATCAATCATTGACAATAATACTTGAGAATATAAATAGGTACTGGATTATTTATTACTAGCTTTCACTCACGACTTTGTACGCGTAGATTTCTTGGGATATGAAGTACTCAATGTTAGGGAAATTCCTGTTTTTTTCCGAGATATGAAGTAGGTATATTTAATATGCCAGCGTCACAACTATTAGTGTACCAACATTTCATTCAAATCCTGTAAGTAGTTCTCCGATATCAGTTTTTCGGGATTTCCGGTCCCACATTTCTCTGTGATAAAAAGTAGCCATAAATTGTTATTCCGGGTCACATACTAATTGTGTATGAATGCAATGCCTGGAAAATGCCAAAAATATACAAAAAAAAAAGATATTTAGAAGGTAAGGTGGCATCGTTCGACATTGAACTAACTGTAAAGTAAGTTGTAAGTCGGTTGAAAAGCAAAAACTTGCATTTCAATAGGTGTTACTGACGTCACCATAAAGACGTAAATTCAGTAATGTGAAGGAAAAATTCGACATGACGGGTAGGTATCGCGGTGGCTCAGTGGTCATAGCGTCTGGTGTACCTAACCAGAAGACGCAGGTTCGAATCCTGCCCGCGGTCGAATTTTTCCTTTTCTAAATAACTTTAGACAATTATTTATTAGGTAGGTAGGCACTTATTTTATTTTTTTGTAAATATACCTATTATGAAACACCTAGGATTTTGCGGTGAGCTCTAATAATCCAACAAGTGTAGTGTGAGAGTACAAAACAAAAAAGCACCCAGACGAACACTTAATAGTTATTCTTTTATTATGTTTGGCATTAACGCATGCTGTGGGAATAGCAACCATGACCTCGTGATCAGCGGTCCATCACATGAACCATTGGACTGCAGAGCTTGCCAAAATATTGATAGGTCTGTAGTCTCGACCTGTGGTTTCTTTGGACCTAAACATAATACATGGACTTGATAAGTACTTTAACATGTCCACCATAAACCAGCTTCATGTTTTATCAGGCTTCTTGAATAATGAAATGATCGAGTTGGTGTTTATTTCGTATCAGCTAAGATAATGTCAACTTCGCAAAATGACAACCGATCGCAAAATGTCCCCTTCTCACAATGTCAATTTCTTAAAATGTCAAATTAGCATGTTTATTTCTCAAAATCACAAACTCTCATAGAATCAACTTCTCACAATGTCAACTTCTTAAAATGGCAACTCCACATAGAGTTTCTACTATAGCAAGGTAATTTGAATGTGGTAATAGGTATAGCTAGTTATACATATACTAAAGGGTATATTTATTTATTTTTAGGAAAGCTTACAGACTAATAACAACTATTGATAAGGAACAATTACATTACAAAATTGCTAATAACAAGCTTCCACATATTTTATATCTTAGTACCTATATATTGTAACAGAGTAGTACTTACAGTTAAAGAGAAGAGAAGAAGAACAGGAAGGAAGAGATTATTAAACTTAAGTTATAATAGATGCGATTGTGGTGCGGTCTTTTTCAAAATAGAATTTGTTCAGTAATTTTCTGATTGCATTAGGGCTAGTTGTAAACAGGTCTATGTCCAAAGGTAGATTGTTGTAACTAACTGCACTACGTAAAGTGAATGTATTTTTTCTATAGTTGGTTGTTGCAAAGGGGACATATAACAGTGGACATCGTCTAAAGCCTAGTTGTTTTGTACAGAGGGTTATTTTTGAAAGAAGCTCAGAACTGTCAATGGAGGAATTGGCAATATTTATGAGAAAGGTGATGTCATTTATGCGGCGTCTGTATTCTAAAGGTAAGAAATGGTATCGTTTGCATCGATGGGTATAATCAGCTGAACTTTGCTGTGCTTTATAGTCAAGGTATCTTAGAAATTTCTTCTGTATGATCTCAATACGTGACTTGTATATCTCATATTGAGGGTTCCATACCTGTGACGCATATTCCAGATGAGAGCGTACATATGAGCAATACAAAACCTTGACTGGTTTTAACGAATTAAAGCATGCTGTAGATCTCATTATGAAACCTAGAGACTTTGATGCTTTTTTAACTATACTGTCAATATGCTTATCGAAAATCAATTTACTGTCGTGGATGTATGTATATGTCTAACTCCTATCGAGAATCAATGTTTTTTTTTGTTTATTGTTATGTTTTTCGACATTTTGATGATTTTGGTGTTTTTTTTTTGTTTTTGTTTAATGTGACATACCTATTATATTACTATTACAGTTGATTGATTATGTATTTTATTTTTAAGTCTTCAGATATCTACTTAAATATACCCCTTCGTATATGTATAACTAGCTATACCTATTACCACATTCAAATTATTTTGTTAACTATGATTGTGTTGTCATTATGCGAATTTGTCATTTTAAGAAGTTGACATTGTGAGAAGTTGACGAGAGAGTTTGCCATTTTGAGAAATAAGACATTGCGAATTTGACATTGTGAGAAGGGGACATTTTGCGATCGGTTGTCATTTTAAGAAGTTGACATTATGAGCTGATACGTTTATTTTGAATGGTAGAATTTTACTGCATTGATAAAAAGGGGTCTGTGTTAAATATTAGATAAAAGAAAAACAAAACCAAGGTATCATCGTCCAGAGTATTTATTGCGTAAAATAGTCAAAATTCTACAAGAGTAGGCAAACGTCAACTTTAATGTGGAAACGCTTAAAGAATCATCAAGGCAGATAACATTATTTTTATTATTCTTACACACATCTCTTAACACCAGAAGTTTAATTTAAGAACGGAATTCACTACTGAAATCTGCTGTTGACAGTCTATGTGAGAGCTTAGTGGTAAGGTAGGAATATGACTTATGCTAAGGGACAGGGGGCCGCCAATCCAACAACAGTTGTTGTGACAGGTAACGCGTCGCCTGCGGCCGAGGGAACTGCCGCCCAGCCACGGCGACCGCAGGGAACTGCCGGCCCAGCCACGGCGACCGACGGGCGACCGCCGGGCGACCGCCCATCACCTGTCCGACGTGCACTTAGCTGTCCGACCGCCGCCTTACCTTGGACGTTAGTATCCCCTCACCGCGCATTTAGCAACGAGCTTCGGACACACAACCGTTCAAGCGGACGTATATAACGATTACTACGGAACGAGCGCCTACCTTCGCTCGGGGCCGGGCTCGACGGCGGGCGGCCGGGCCGGCTCTGTCAACAGATAGGATCGGTTTAGTGGTGCGGCGGCGCGGAGGCGGGGGCGCCGACCCGGGCCCCGGCGGGGGTTGGCGCGCCGGCCCCTGGCCCCGGCGGGGGGCTGGGGGCGGGGGCGGGGCGCTTATCGGTAGCGCGGCTGCATGACCATGCCGCTCGGGAACATCGCGCCCATCGGCATCATGCCGCCCGGCAGCAGCATCCCTGCACACACAAACGCTCGCTCACTAGGCGGCCGCGGCCGGCGCACACAAAGCAACAGGGGACCGTTGCGGGTCCAACACACGGCGGAGCCGTTGTGACTGCTGAACAATCGCCTGTCACCGGACCTCGCCGGCCCACCGCGTCCATGCATGTGTGCGGACGCGGGCGCACGTGACTCGCGGGGCACGCGACTCGCGGGGCACGCGACTCGCGGGCTCGAGGGCACGCGAGCTCGCGGGGCACGCGGGGCGCATGGGGCACGCCGGCTCACATGTATGCACCGAGGTGTGGCGACTGATAAGGTGCAGTATAAGCAAAGGAACACAGGTAGGTAGGATAATAATTCACATGAAAAATCACACTTCCAAAATACTCGGCGATGTAATAATCGTAATATCCGTAGTTCATGCATGTTTCAGTGTGATCCGAGAATGGTTGCTCGTAGATTCCAATCCAGCCAACGACTATTAAACTCTTTTTCTTTTCATGCACATTGTAAAGCGACAAAACTACTGTATGTAAATATAATATTAGTGTACCCACCCTTAAACCGACAAAGTCACATTTTATATGACACTACGAGAAAATCGAGACAGTAATAAGATAAGAGCTACTACAATAAGCAAATCCATTAAGGAATGTGAATAAAATTACCGCTCATTTTTCATTCCGTTCCTCCGATAGTGCGGATGGCACATCAAAATCACAGTTTAGCTCTTGACAGTGTTTTAGTCTATGAACGAGGGGTCCGGTAATAGGGGGTGAGAGGTTGGCCGGCTCGTGTTAGTGGGTGTTAGGGGTGTGAGTAACGGACAAGCTGTTATGTGTTTAGATACTGAGACAGATAATATGTGTTTGTCGTCGCGGGCGCACCGGGCTCCAGTGCTAACATAATATAATGCAAGTGGCACCCACCGAGCGACAATGACCGCAGACTGCTCTGAAAGCCAAGCACTGAGTGTCTTGTGATGCCTTCGAACATTAGCGAACTAAGTGGAGAACTGCTCCACGCTCTTAAAACATAAGCGATCATTTTCCTTACACACATGAAAATAAACTAAAACTAATCAAATCTTAATTAGATTAAGTTTTCGTGGAAAATAGAAAAATAAAATCAGTCTAGTGAATGAAATTTATTATATGATCAAAATGATAATGACACTCCCATTTTCCACGTTCGAATATTGTAAAGCACGCAGTCGCGTGTGTGACAAAACGATGGAATATTCAAAACAATAATTGGTTTATGTACTGTCTTATACTAAACTATTGTAAAGCAATATTATTACTAAAAAAACCCACTCTATATTATTTTTATGTTCAATAAATGCAAAAATACCATGTGTCAAATAGTGTTACAGAGCTACATTCAACATGTGAACTGTGTATTTGCCAAGATAAATTTATGGTAATATAAAAATATAGACGACTATAGTGAGTTCAATCGGAATGTACTAAAATCCAGTCTTTTAACTAACCTTTAATGTTACAAAACTTCTTTGGTTTACATGGTACAAAACATTCAACGAGTCTCGGCTTGGACCATTTCAACATCAAAAATACATTTTGTTACAGTAAAATACATTTAACTTTATGTTCAATGTGCAACATCAAAGACAACGAGAATATAATATCATTACGAATTACCTAATTACTTTGATATGTCCTACGTTAGAGTAATCATATCCATACAAATACATCATAATACTGTTCATTGGGGGGGTCATCTGAAAGGACATCAGAGGTTTTAACACGGACAAGAAAAGGACACCATTCGTAAACAAATACGAGTAGCTTATGTAACAACATGTGTACAACAAGGACTTTCATATGAAAAGTTTGTAAAAAAATATAAAAGGGGGTGTAAATATTAATAAACAATGTCTCAACATTATCAACCTTTGCGTCCTCATACAAATCATTGGCCAAGCACCCAAGAGCTGCAAATTCATTTGTGACCATTATTAAAAGGCCTAATTTGCTTTATGAGCTTAACAATACATGAGGAACCTCGAGTTAGAATTGATTTCAATTAAAAGAAGAAAAACTGAAGAACCAAAGTTTTAAAGATGTCAGATTCTAATGTGTCGCGTACAACACAGCGTTGGCCGCGTGCGGCGGCGGTCTAGCGGTATGAGTAGTGGGGAGGCGGGTACTGACCGGGCTGCAGCGGCCGCACTAGGTTGAATTGCGGCATGACCGGCAGCATGGGCACCACGGGCGGCATCTGTGGCATGGACACGGGCACGTGCGGCACGGGCACGCGCTGCACTACACCGGGCGGCAACACGCCCACCATGCCGCCCATGCCCCCCATGCTTCCCATGCTCCCCATGCCGCTCAGCACGCCGCGCCGCAGTGCTGCCGCTTGCTGCTGCCGCGCCGCCGCCACTGCTGCGTTCATATGTGCCGCCACCTGCATCACACGAACACACTCGGTGATTACACGTCACAATATTATCTCATTCAGTGGCGTGGTGCACAAGCTAGCTATCTTTGAATCTATATGTATAAATAAAACTAAATGCTGTATGTTGGTAAATGCATCACTTCAAAATGGCTGGACTGGTCTGGCAATTTCTTGTTTTAATTATGTTCTTAATAGTGCGAATAAGGTTTTTAGGGAAAAAATCTTGGAAAAGTTGTCCGGAAAATAGGGAACATCTGAAATGTTTGACAGGACAATGTCTATCAGGGTCAGCCAGTATCTTATTTAGTATAGCTAAGCTAAATTAGGTACTTTTGCTCTTCCAGTACCAATATTTTATAGATTGAACACTTCAATTTTTTAGTTATAGATAGGTCAAGTGACCCCACTATGTTCTACATTTGCACAAATAACTGTTTCTTCATGATTACATTAATTGCTCCTACTGTAATTATTTTATGCAATAAATGTACAAGAATTAATAGAAATGAATGTAGGTATTCTGCAAATAAAATGTCTATCAAAAATAAATTTTAAAAATACACAACACATGCAATTAGGTAACAATGTTTTATGAATCAAATGAGTTATTACACAGCTTGCTTTCTAATTACTGGCGGTATACTTTTAAGAGGACGTTAACTACAAACTGTTAATTTGTTATTGCAATATTAGTTGCACACATAGTTATTTGGATGAATCTGTGATCAAGCACATTATGTCAACCCAATTGGAATTGGGAAATTGAATTTTCAAAATACCAGACAATTTTTTTTCTAAAACGCATGTTTAGACATGCTGTCTGGATAGGCATCTACACAAGAGACTAAAGTACAGGGCAGGATAGTGTTAAGAAAACCGTGAGCATACTACTTCTAAGTGCACTTAAAACCACATAAATATATAATAAAAAAACCACTAACCCATACCTCTGCTTGACTCGTACTGGGGGTGATCATGGTGGGCGCAGGTGCGGGTTGTGCGGCGGGGGCGTCAGGTTTGGGCTTTGCTCTGTACTTAAGGTTCCTCGCCCGTATCTCCTCTAGCGACACGTCTTCGGGCGGGTGTATTATCTTGGAGCCGGCGCCCGTGGCCGTGACCAGCGGGCAGGCGTTAGCCGCGGGCGGTTTCACGTCACCGTTCTCCTTGGGGTCCGAACTGCTTGAAGGCGTCGTCGTCGTCGGCGGCGCACTTATCGTCGCGTTGCTGTAGTAGGTAGTGTAGGTAGTGTTTGATCCAGTATAAGTACTGAGGTGGGGAGTTCAAAGGCAATAAAATATTATGTTGTATAAATTATTTTGTACATACTATCTATTATCATCACATCACATTGGCTTAATCTGCCTGAATCCGATCCAGTTTTCTTTGCCTCATTATTTGACTGTTTTGCCACCACCACCATAATATTAAACATAAACACACTGTAACTTAAACGTTAAGTTCCTATATGTTAAACTATCGCGTTACTAGGATTGAACTGTAGTACATTATCAACCAGTTACAAATCGTTTGTGTGCACACTCCTTTATATATTCATGGTAATTAAAAGACTAATCCAACACTGGACAGATAATAAGTTTGCCGACTGCACGGGCTCATGAGGAACGACAAATTTAGTTTCTTTGTGTATATTATTGCCTAAATAAGGCAATGTGTTTATATAAAGATTTATTATACCATATATTATAACGTTTATTATCTGTAGATAGTAGAATTATGTTACTATAAACTATAATCTGCGCGTCTTTAGACATGATATCTCACAACTACATATTTAGTGATAGTGCTCAGTATTACATGTAAACGACATAATTATACCGTGCCATTTTATAGAATAGCTTTGTAACACACGATGTATTACGATGACGTCATCACGTACACAAAGAAAACATAAACAATGAGCCTTATTTTTTTTTCCAAGGCTGTCATCTACGCAATGTTGTTGAACCAAAACATGACTGAAAAATCAAGATTTTAATGGTAATGCTATCTTTCACGTGTAGAAACTGAAATCTATAGAGCTGACTTGGACGAGGCTCAGCAAAAAACTTAGCTAATAATCAGGATCTAGGATTAACAAATAAGAACAGTATCCTGTAGAGTAGTCATCTCTATAAATTCTAGCATGAGTGTTGCCCAAAGTTTGAGTCAAATTTATCATTATCTGTCTTAAAATACACAGGCCTAGTGGTCTATTAACATACTTTCTAGGGGCTAACACTGGTCACTCTACTTGATAATGTGACAAGTTTCAACTTGTTTAGGGCCGGACAAATGTCAATCCTGATTATGCAAAACTTTTTAATATTATGTTAATCATCAGTTATAAAAACAGTCAAGGTAATTAACCGAGTTATTTATCAACATATTTAGTGAACTCTTTCATGTGATATTTGGCACTTTAATGTGATAAATTCTTTTAGTTGGCATACATCAGGTGCCAAAATATTTAACATCCATCTTGTCATTTGGTATGCATTCTTTAGAAAGATTGCGTCTAGTAAACAATGATTTTATACGCCTTATTTAGACACCACTATAAATATGGGAAACCTATCTGTAAGAACTAGAAATCAGTTACTTTTGTGAAAAGATAATAAAATTATGTGTAGACAATTATTTTGTAGATCTTAACTCTTTTGCATTATTTTTTAGAAAAACTAAGTAAATCAGGTGTTGGCCAATTAACTCGGTCAAAATCAACACAACAATATCTGGGATTATACTAAGAGATGTTTTGGTTTCTTAACCTATAGCTATTGGAATAGTTTTCGAAAATGACTTTGTTGCATAAAAAATATTAAATAATTATTTAAAATGTTGTCTGGCCATTTAAAGGTTGTCTGGAAGAGATCGCCTTGTGCGATAAGACCGCCCATCGTACCTACCTACTCTTTCTGTATTTTTTTTATTTTTGTAATTGTGTTTTGGTGTGTAATAAAGCGTATATAAATAAATAAATGTTACTCCACAAAACTAGCACATCGAAATATCTTTCTACTAAGGTTAAATTTAGTTGACATACCTATAGGCGGGGAATGTCGGTTTACTCGTCGACGTGGGGGGCATACTTGCCGCCGGGAACAGTGGCCGCATTCCTGGCATCATCATCCTGAAACAAGTAGGTTACTTGGTAAGTACAGCTTCTACATAACATTTTGTAGGCCGAAATTGGTTTCTGTCAATTTCAGCATTATAAGAATATGATCAGATCCAGAATACTGTTTTATTATTGTATAATTACGACTTATTAGTATATAATACATGAAAAGGTTTAACATTTGGACCATCAGTCACAAATAAATCAAGGATCATTACTAAAAAGCAAAAGATAGCAGTGTTCTGGACACAGTTTGTCATGTCATCTATTTGTGACTGTGGCGACCAATGGGTTAATTTTCTAATAAATCGTCATGGCTATGTTTGTTAAGTAGCATTATATTATATGAATTTAAGAAGTTCTATAAAAAGTTATGGATTGAATGATTAAAATAATTTTTAATCATCAAGACTCACAGCGTCGTTTCAGTAAGTCCAGATATGCCGCAGACGACTGCACTAGCGATACCAGCTCTTGATAATGTACAAGGAGCACAGTAGGCTATATCCATGAGAGTCCAACATAGCCCTCAGTATTTCTCATTGTGAAAGCAAACCACGACGTATTTCCCGCGGAAAATAAAAATGCAATTTATGAATAAAGATTTACTTAGTGACCATTTCAAGAAATTCTGTGTAATATTTTTATGAACAGTCAATGTAATCTCTACTCCCTACTAATATAATAAATGCGAAAATAACTGTCTCTCAGTCTGTTACACTTTCACGCCTAAACTGCTTAAACGATTTTGATGAAATTTGGTACAGAGATAGATTAGACCTTGGAGAACGCTATAGTAGCCTGTGGCGTCCTTTTGTCTCAAAAAACCTTTTTGGGATACGGGTGAAACTGCGGGCAACAGCTAGTTACGACTCTAAAGCCCACAACTGTGCACATAGGTGCCCAAAATGCTCTATAATACTTAATTGCTCAGTATTATTGCATGTATTATATTTGTGGGCAATCAAATTTGATTTAAATGTAAGTATTGACCTTCTCATGTTCATCAGTTGCAGATCAAGGTGAACAAGTTACTTAAATCTTGGAAGTTATTGCATCAAAACCTGCATTATCGTATAAAGATCATAGTTTATCTTATACAGGATGTAACAAAAACCCTGTCCGATCCGAAAGAGGCGTATTCCTTTTCTTATATACTTACTAATAAACATAAATAAAAATACGATATTAAAGAAACCAGAAAGTATCGATTTTTCTTCTTCTAATAAACTTACACAATTCTCCACTAAATATGGGAAAATTTCATAAGTTGACAATACTCCACCCAGCGGCGAAATCTTTTAATATTTACCAATTTATTTTTCATTTTTACCTCAAAGGATGCCGCCAAGCGGCGCCGCTCCGTGCACGCTTTGTCGTCGCCGACAGACTGTACCTAACTACCTACAGAGCGGCACGTGTAAGCCAATTGTTGTCCTTGACATGTCAGTCTCGCGTAGAGTTCGCTTCCGATCGGACGTCCGTGAATCTCTTATCACCTCGATTACCCATCGTATCGTGAGTAATGTCGTATTCCAATCTGTTGTCAATGTCGTGTTCCAATGTGCTTATGCTGCAATTATGCAGATGTTCGAAAAGACTACGAGTGAATGAGAGTATGGGGTGCGTTTTGCTAGGCAAGGTATGCCAGTGCCGTCGGAGCGTGTATCCAACGTCTCCATGAACTTGAAGTTCACGTGTACACGTGTACGAACACGTGTCAAGCAGTGTCCATGAATGAGTACAAGACTCATTACCCTAATGCCGAAAGACCACGAAAACACGACGTGGAATATCAGTAAGTACCTATTGGAAGTTCACTTAAGGAACACGATCGCAGAATTTACAAAATAATTTTAACAAAGCAATACATTTAGTTCATTGTTTCTTGAAAAACAACGTCAATAATTATTTAGGTACCTATTAGGTAAGCAACACATTCCTGATACCCACGCGTAAGCGGAAGTATTGGGTATCACGATGCTTGTACGACACCAGCTGATACCTACGCGTAGGCCCGGTAGGAGGTAATCATCCCTATGACTAATACGTAACAGCTGATACTTATGAAAAACACAAAAGAACGTCAATTATTAGGTAAACATAACTATGCCTAATCGATATCAGCTAATATCTACGTGTAGGCCCAGTAGGTAAGATTCATTCGCATTAAATTTGTTTGGCGGCACGCGACAGAGCGGGCTGGCGGCACATGACAAAGGATCAAAAAGCGGCAAATTGCTCGGGCGGTTTCTTTGACACTAGTGTAGATCGAATTGAATAAACTTTATTTCGTGGATTGAGTGTTGACATGTAAAAGGTTTAGTTTTTTTAAAAATTATATTTAAATTAATCGGGGAAAAAAAAATATCTCGTATCTAATTATCGTCTACGTGTTTGTGTACGTAATACGACACCTTATACGACCCTTAAGGATCGGACAGGGTTTTTGATACATCCTGTATGTTTTGCTGCCATTGTTTTTTATTATAACCTGTTTTATAAGCACTTATATCTTCTACCCATTTAAAAATAAATAGAATATAGAACTCCTTCCTTAGTGGATGATTACAACATAAAAGGCATCAACTACCAAAATTTCAAGTTGCAATTAAATATTATATCCATAGGTTTCTTATTTTCTGTGTTCAATAATGAATAAAAGATATAAATTATAAAGTTATTTAGCGAAGGAAAAATTCGACCGCAGGCAGGATTCGAACCTGCGTCTTCTGGTTAGGTACACCAGACGCTATAACCTCTAAGCCACCGCGAGTCCCACCCGCAATGACGAATTTTGCTTTCACATTCAGAATTTACGTCTTCATGGTGACGTCAGGTTCGCTAAATAACTTTAAAATCTTAGCATGGAAAATGCCAAAAAAATACAAAAAGATAAATATAAATTAGTTATTTTATTGCAGCTGGTAACTTACCTAGGTGCTTGCATATGGAATGGAGGCATCATTTGCATTTGCATATGTCCCGGATACATTCCCGGAGGGACTGGTCCCATTGGTGTGGGCAGTATGCCCTGTGTCACCTGTGAAGGTCCTGCACCCAACTGTTTAACAGATAAAAAAATAAACTGTTGAGATAAATCTTTTTAAATACCTACCAAAAAACACTTAATAATATTCTTATTATTAGCTAGAATATTATAAAATTATATCTTTATGAAATTAAGGAATATTACATTTAAAGAATTCTCCAAAGTTAATTACATTTGTTTACACCAAGCTTTTTAAATTTGTATGTTTGTAAATAGTAAATATCTACTATGTACTTTTGTTTCGTTAGGGATTAACAATATTATGATTTTATTATTCTAAATATAAAATACTTACTAAAGCTGGAGTTGCTTTTTTCTTTGCAGCTGGCTCATCATCTTCACTGTCTGATCCTTTACCACCACCTGCACAAATATACATGAATAACAAAACATATTTTAATACAATTACATATTGACCTACCTTATATACATATGTTGGAACATTCAAACTACACACCTATTTACATTTTATATCTAGTGTCCCAAGCATAATAAAGAAATATTGTAGGTACATACATCAATCCAAAGTGGTTGTTGTTGTTCAAATAAAAAAGTTTTTATACCTGACTTCTGTTTCTCATGCTCCTTCACATCTTCTGGTGGTATACCTTCCATTCCATAGATTTCTATTTCTATATTTGACCTATTTGGTAATGAATTTGGTACTTTATCTATGGCTTCTTTGTGAACCTGTAAATGAAATTAAAAATTTAAGTTAACACACTGTTTTAGAATGTAGACTAGGTATTTTTAGTGTTAATCTACCAACCCAAGAGAATACAGGGAAATACATTTTGCATAGTACTACTATGGGAGCAGAATTGGGCGCGTAAGTCGCGCCAAAATAGCTATAGATATGTATGAGAGTTAAAAAAAGCGAGTGCGCGGTGGCCGTGGGCGGGCGCGGCGGATGCCAGAACTATGGCACTCCACACTGCTGACGCACATACCTGCATGCAGTGTATTGACAGACCAGGTCCCGTGTACAGTTTCTTGTGACAAATGTGACATTTGAAATGTTTCGCCTTTTGATGTTGGATCAAAATCTTTTCGTCGTCGAACTCCCTGTTGCAGTACCTGCATTATGGCTAAGGAAATGTACCTATCTGATTCGAATAATATATGTTCTGTTACCGTACGACCTAATTACGAAGGTCATGTACAAATCTAATTTCGTAATCCACTTAAGTATTTATTGGAAAAGGATACCAGCACCATGGTTTAGATGCCTTCTTCTTCTTTCTGCCCATTGTAACGTAAAATACACGAAAACTTAGAATAAAATGAGGTAAAAACAATAATATGTATAACACTACTTAATTACTAACAATCACAGTTTCGCTTTAACAAATTAATTATAATTTTAGTCAAAATTTCAACAAGTCTTACAGTTGCAAAGGAAAAAGCAACGCAAAATGGCGACCCGTTATCGATCTGTCAATGAGGGCGGCCACGCTAACTTTGTATACCATAGACAAAAATATTATATTTGGTGACTAATTGTTACTTTGTACCGGTTTTTATACAAGTTAGAAAAAGTATTTATCTTTTGTTTAATGGGCTTAACTTTTGAATAGGTCACACACCAAACATTATGAAATAAACCGTAAATAGATATATAATCTGTTTTTAAAACTTCAAGTTACATTCTATGGTAGGTACTATTTTTTTTAGTTTTACCAAAAAATTAATAGAAACTTATTATTCCACAAGCAGTAAATAAATCACCTATACACATCCAATGCACCAATCCACCACCAATCACCAGGTACATACTAAAACTAACAGAATAATTAAATGCTGATGCATATTATAAGAATATTTTTTTTTAGTTGTGGTGATGACTTATCTATGGTGGTCACATGTATGCATGTGTTTACGATAGATGGCACCACTTGTTGTGCTATTAGTAGAGGTCCTCACTTTTTACAGCTAACCAAAGACTGCTACAGCTAACTGCAGAAAACTATGTAAGTATAATACATTAGTCAGTCAAAATAATTATGTTTTGCTACGGGTTTTGCGCCATTCACCGCGTGTAGTAAACTCGCGCGCCGCCTGCTGGGGCCATTATTTGCTCGGGTAGCGAACTCCGCGGGTCAGGACCCCGCAGGCCACAGGCTCACAGCTCATGAAGGCCGGAAGGGATATCTGTCCTCCGGTACCCGGTGCGTCTACTACGAGTGGTGGACGCATCACTCCCTGTCCGCCGCCTCTTTTGAAAACATAACTTGCTCACAGAGGCAAAAAAGGCGTTTCCATGACGGGCTTTTTACCGCCCGCCATTATCGTGGCGTGCGCTTTTTTTAAATAATAATAAATAATTCTTCTTTGACAGTTTTACACAGCACCGACTAGTCCCAAACTAATCAGAGCTTGTTCTATGGGTACTAGACAATGGATATAATACTTACTATTTTTTTTTGCAAATACATAATTATGTATTTATAATATATAAGCAATACCCAGGACAAACACAAACATTTGTTCATCACATAAATATTTGTGTCCTGTGGGAATCGAACCCACAATCTCGTGATCAGCAGTCCGACACCGAACCACTAGACCACTGACGTCGTCAGTGCTGTTGTTGTATCTTTAATATAATAGTTACTATTTCTAGAAAGTCACAATATTTTATGAGTTACGGTAATCAAGAAGCTTTTTACTTAGACAAAGCAATGAGAGCATACATTCAGCCTATTATACCTTCGCATGAAAGAGTAACTATAGGTAGGTATAGATTATAAAACCTGATGAGAATAGAGTTAGTTTGATGAAATGTCGTATAACTTCCTAAGAGTCATTGTGTTTGTGTGTGTACGAACAGGTTATCAGAGTAATAAATTAAATGAGCTATAAAATCACTTAGAAATGCTTGAACCTACTTCTTACAAACAAGCTTCACGTGCTCTATAGAAGTACCGAATCATTATGCTCTTACTGTTCATCTATCATCATTATCATCAACCCTTAGATTGTCCCAATGGCAGGCACGGGTCTCCTCTCAGATTGAGAGGGATTAGGTTATAGTCCACCACGTTAGCCTAGTGCGGGTTGGCAGACTTCACACACCGACGAGAAAAATCTATAGGGCATGCAGGTTTCCTCACGATGTTTTCCTTCACCGTTTAAGTGAGTGTTATTTGATTAGGTATTATTAATAAGCACATCATTTCAAAAAGTCAGAGGTGTGTGCCTATTGGATTCCAATTCGAGACATTTGACTTGGCAGTCCAATGGCCATATTACTTGGGTACCTACTGTTGTCTACGTGTATGTTTCAACATTATTTAAAACATCAATTAGAAGAACTAGGTACAGTCAACAAAAGAGATTGGTATACAGGTAGCGAACGAAATCTGCATCTTTACACAGATTGTGATTTAAATAATTATCCGTCAAAGGGTTTGATGCGTAGCAGCTTACACTACCTGCGTTTTGACACATATTGCGTGATACATAATTACACAATCTTTAAAAAAACACGATGATTAATTAGCTCCCTGTATACTTTAACTCTTTTTTCGACCGTACCTACGTTGAGATACAGCGGATTAAGCAAGAATTAAGCCTATTCATGCAGAACATGTGAAAAAAATTGTGATAGTGGTTCTGGGTATGTAGATGCTCAAAAGTTTAGCAACTTGTCCTTGGTAGGTAGGTATACCGCAAGAGATGATAACTCTAAGGGTCTGCTGACATAACGATGTGCGGTCCGGTGGTTGTCCGACCATGGCAGGCTGTGGACAGGTCCACGGTTGTCCATGACGGGACTATAGGGCAAGAGTAGGCAAGTGCAGTTTTATTAAGGACCATGAGGATCTTCCGCATATGAAAAAAAGCCATCAGTATGCGCAGCCCATCTAGGTGCCACGCAGCACTTTTTCTGGAGTAGGTATCGAGCATTTTGAGACGACAGAAAATAAAGTTAGTTACTTCTGGAAGGAAAGGTTAGGTTGTGGAATCAGCTCACGGCCCAGGTTTTGCCGAGAGACTATAGCATGGGGTTCTTCAAGACTGGTGTGAAATGATTTTTACAGGGTCGGCAACGCGCAAGTGATACCTCTGGTGTTGCAAGCGTCTACAGGCTACGGTAACCGCTTACGTCGTCTTATGCTTGTTTGCCATATTAGTAGTATAAAAAGAGGTACCTATTTGTAGTCTACGTAGTTGTTCAGTGCAGGATCGAAGCCACAACCCGCAGCGCCGCAGCCGATAGTTCGAGTGTCAAAACCATTCCCATTAAGTTCTTATTATTATTAAGTACTAGCTGGCCCGGCAGACGTTGTACATCAACCCGATTGCAGCGCAACACGGTAGCGCAACCTTCAAACACATATATCAAAATAGGTCAAGCCGTTTTTGAGTTTTAGCGAGTCTAACGAACAGTAGTTGATGTTTATATAAAAGAGAAGATATCAACATTTATTTTGTAAATATGTATAACAAGTATAAGTAAGGACGACGTCTGTGGTCTAGTGGTTCGAGTGCCGGACTGCTGATCATGGGGTCGTGGGTTCTATTCCCACAGGACACAAATATTTGTGTGGGTAAAACATGATATAAAAAAAAAGTATATAAGTATTATATCCATTGTCTAGTACCCATAGTACAAGCTCTGCTTAGTTTGGGACTAGATGGTGCTGTGTAAAAATGTCCCAAAAATATTAAAAAAAAAAGTACCTAATTAGAGAAGTAATATCAGTAATGATACCCCGCGATTTCGTCTGCATGGACTATATCCGGATAAAGTATGTATTATGTAGTCGTTAAGTTTATGTTCTGAAATTTTCTTTTCTTATGATGAACCTTATACAAAGTACTATTAGAAAATTTTAAAAAGACGAATGAAATCGGTAAAGTTGTTCTCAAGTTAAATATGGTGTGACCAAGGGAAAACGTATAATTTAATTTTTTTTCAAAATCACATGACATTTTATGAACTTTAAATCGTGCGATTTTGGCCTTTGAACATTTCCCCTCAAAACACGCCGAGTGAGCATGGGCAGTCACGTATAATTTCCATTGTGAATAACCTAGTGTGCTAAACAGTCATCACGATTTTGCCAACGATACATATTTCATGCTAATAGTTATCACATGGAATATGCAGCTGTAATATTGCTAATATGCCTTCAATACATTCGTTAGATATCGTTAGATCTTATCATAAAGGCTTTAACTCTAATGTGTACTAAAGAGTGAACTTATAGGGTCAGGCTAATAATAGATATTTTATATTTAATTTTATTTAGAATTTTGAATTTTGAACTTTCTCTACGCGTAATTTTTGATGCAGTTTTTTGATTGCTGGTGCAATCTTTATTTTCTTGACGCTAAATCCGGAATAACTAATATTTGACTCTAAAGTTTTTAATTTATGTGCATCAAAGACTACACTTACCTCGGGCAGATTTTGCAGCTAGGTAAAAACAACTTTAAAAAGGAGGCCAAAAGTAGGAGGATCCCGTTGGGCTACGTCAAGTCTTCTCATCACCCATACCGCAAAGTAGTGATGTTGATAATCGAAATCGATTATTGACAATGGATTAAAACAGGTAAAATCATCTTTTATCTCAAAGGTATACATATCTCACTCAAATAATCAATAATCATGAATGAATGTAGCTAAAGATTTATTAACCTTTGCTTCCTGTCATCTCAATGCTGTGATATTGATGTTGATAATCGATTAATCGATTATTGATAATCGATTATCAAGATCACTACCGCAAAGTTTGAAAACGAAAGTCTTCAGTGCGTCTTACCTGTGATGCGGTTAGTCCACCAATTTATAGTCGCACATATCTATGGAGCGTACGTGGAGTTTCTCTGAAGGATAAAATCCGAAACGAGGTTATCCGACAGAGAACCAAAGTAACCGACATAGCACACCAAATTAGCAAGCTGAAGTGGCAATGGGCTGGCCGTATTGCAGAAGAACCGACAACCGCTGGGGTAAACGTGTTCTCGAGTGGAGACTGCAAATCGGAAAACGTAGTGTAGGACGCCCTCCGGCTCCAGCAAGATCGAGTGCTGATTTGGGAAAGGCTGCTGGTAGAAGCTGGGTGCGAAACGCCGTCGACAAGGTGAAATGGCGCACATTAGAAAGAAAGGAGGAAAGAAAGAAACATTAGACATTTCTCTGTTTACTTCTTCTAAACCACGCAACGAATTTTGATACTGTTTTCATTATCACTTAGATAAGATCTTTCGGAAGGTTTTATTTATAATACGTGCATGTTATTAGTACATTGCCCCCGTGCGAAGCCGGGTCAGGCAGCGAGTAACAAAATTAAAATGACAAGCATATGAGTTGCCTGCTGATAAGCCAGTAGGTATTATCACTAGTGTGTTGTCATTTTGAGACATCAGCTGTTAAGTCTCATATTCCCAGTAATTTCACTGGCTACATTGCTTTTCAAACCGGAACACAATAATGTGAGTAGGGGACAGTCGGCTATATTGTACCGTTGGTTTAATTGTGCTACTGTAGTATTTTCTACCAAATGAATTTATTTATTTCGAATGACAACACTTTTTGCACGCCCGCACCACCCATTGAACGCAACCCATGGGCTAAAATTATTTTAAATATCTTTATATTTTTTTTTATTTTAGTGCATAACTTAACTAACTAACGCTTAGGGGGGGGGGGGGGATTATATAGCCAACTCTCCAATATATGTATGGAGGTACCAACCCAGACGAACCCAGTAGCATTAACAAAGCCTATTATAAACTATAAAAATATTATAAACTAGCTATAATATTACCTAGTAGGGATTGCTGGCTGTGTATAGAGGAATGTGTTGGTCGTAAAGTGGGTTATACAACCTATCAATACTGCTGTTTCTCATGCAACTTGTGCTATTTCCGTACAAGCATACTCACACCTTCTGTCAACAACTTTTAGTAGAAGGGCTCGTCTGTTGATCCCAACAATAACATCATGCGTGCCACGACACGACAAAATGTTTGTCGTCGCAGTCTCGTCTTTAGCTATACTTTGGGCACGAGATAAACGACGACAAAATTTCGTGGCGCACATGTTAGCCTAGGTAGTAAGAATTTGGCAAGCAATAGATGCGTCTTGCAAATTTTTGTATGGAGATTTTAGTTCCTCAGGTGACCGCTAGGGGATTTTCCATAAACTTTTGGTTAGGCTTAGAACACAAGTTGGGTGTAGTAAAATTTATCTCAAAGGGGGCATGGTCAGCTCAAGCTTTCAATGTGTGTACATCTCTCCACACTTCCACAGCCATCATCCAACAATCATGACTTGCATGTCTGGTCACCTGTTCACAAGAAGATCGCATGACTGCGTCAGCAAATGCGGTTTCTGAATTTTTAGCAAAAAAAATATGAGCCTACCTATATATACTTATATAAATTAAAAATGCTAATAATATACCTATTTATATAATGCACAAAAAAAAGAAAATGTAAAATAAATTTTAACGTCTAGTAAAAATTAAATTATCTTTTACCATTCACACCCTTTTTAATATAGTACGGAGAATCCTCATGGACTCTCCGCCACCTGGGGATCCGTGAAATTCGCCACGATCATGATAGGACCAGTCCCTGGAAGAAGAATACGAAAGCGAACCCTGTTCAACAGATTTGTTCCAGGGTTTAATTTCTATATCCAGTACGTTAACAATGCTGTCCTTTTCGCCCACTTGATGGAAAGTGGTCACCGCCGCCTACTGAGTGTGGTAGAGAGCTCGATTGTTTTCAGTGCATTTTCCCATAGATGCCTTCGCTCCGGGAGACAGTTTGAGACTTTCCGTAAGAATCCGGAATCTGCGACCACTGTGGTAAAATGTGTATAACAATTCTTACAATAAAAACCCCAGTATCTATCCGAGTGGCACCCCTGTTGTCTTGCTGATATACATAGATAAAATGTGGTTGTAATTTAGCGATTAAAAACCGGAAAAAGTACCATAAAAATTTCTCCCGTCTTTATGTCCGTCTATATTTATAAAAGAACACGTGTGCTAACCCTATGTCATGTAAAACAAGACGGAGGCACGGCTTGGTAGGATTTAGATGATGTTTGTCATGGCATTAGCGAGATTACTTATCACTTTATCATATTTCTCTGACACGACTGTGAGAGAGGCATGGGCCGCACAACTAGATCTCATGACACTCATGAGACGGAGGCGTGAATGAATGCTGGGCTCCCATTGGCTGTTCGTCTACAATGCAGTTACTACGAATGTTTATCACTTCGAGTGCGATGTCGCGAAGATTAGGTGTCGAGAGGTTTTGAAACAAATAAGGTGCGGTAATGAATGCTTAAGTGTGAACATGCTCATGCTTTATATATAGTTAATAAAGTATACTAAGATCAAAGTACAAATTTGAAATTGTCTTTAGTCTTATAAAGTTATTAAGCAACAGAAAAATTCGACCGCGGGCAGGATTCGAATTTCGAACCTAAAATACAAAAAGATAGTGCCACCTTTATATTTGTTAGGCAAACCCTAAAATGACCTAGAATAATTCCCTTTTTACTAAA
The DNA here is from genome assembly GCA_964056405.1 of Acronicta alni. Classification (NCBI taxonomy): domain Eukaryota; kingdom Metazoa; phylum Arthropoda; class Insecta; order Lepidoptera; family Noctuidae; genus Acronicta; species Acronicta alni. The sequence goes on along the minus strand of OZ043927.1, from coordinate 3,057,365 downwards.
GACTATTCAGAAAACTGCGTTAGGACCCCAGCGCCCAAGAATAATAGATTTTGCAGTGTGTCTGTAATGTGTTACTTGAGGGGTTAAAAAATACGCGTAATGTTAGGAACTCCAAAGCAAGTCAAGTTAGTTTAGTTTAGTTTTGTACCATAGTTAATCGGAAATTACTACATATTATAATATGTATAAGTTCTAGTAATATGATCCTTATACCTGAGTATATACCTGCGTTCATAATCTATGTTTTAGACCCAACCAGTTCATATTCGGTGTCTACACCGAATATGAACTGGTTGATTTTCATTTGAAATCTTAATCATCATTAACTTATTTAATTATGTCCCACTGCTGGGTCCTTCCAGAGTTTATCATCCAATTAGGATGATACTTGATGTTTGATCAAATAAACTTGAGATTCAAATGTCATGGATAGGATCATTATTGGAGCGTATGATTGAAATTAGTGCCAGTAAAATTGTGTAGTCATTGTTTGTCATAATACGGATATGTGATATGTAGAGTTATATAACTACAAAGCATAAAATATGGATGGAAATATTTATTATTTATTAAATATTTATTATAGATGGAGACCAAAGAAAAGATGGATGAGTTGTGGGAATAGATAGATCTTTTAGAGACATTTTTCCAAGTCAATGCTTGAAATTTTTAATGCTAGATGGCGCCGGCATTACCTAACTGACGTCTTCAAAGAAGAAAAAATAAGAAGAAACACCGAAACAAACTCGGAGAATCGTGGTCTCTTTTAAAGAGAAATACCTAATAATATCAAATAAATGTGTCTGACAATGGAGGGTGGTGTTTGAAAAATGGCCTTTTGAAGAAGTTCTTTCTTCAAAAGGCCATTTACACAGCGGCTTTACGATGCTGTAGGAACTAAGTGAGATGACGCTGATAGAGAAAGAAAGAAAGAAAGAAAGAAAGAAAGAAAGAAAGAAAGAAAGAAAGAAAGAAAGAAAGAAAGAAAGAAAGAAAGAAAGAAAGAAAGAAAGAAAGAAAAATATTGATTGACACAGTCTTGGACAATGCACACAGTAATATTAAAAACATGACGAAAGAACAAATAAAATAAGGATAAAAAATTGTGTGTCCCACGACTGCGTCAAATAGATCCAGTTCAGCTAAATGCCAGACTGCTGGTGAGCTGCCTGACACTGATTTTCAACTGGACCTTTACAATGGTGTGATGTGTTACGGATGCAAACCAGTTTTCAAGAAGCGTTCAGAGACGTAGGTACATAAATAAATTGAAATAAAGACATAACGATGATTATAAGGTCAAAATCGGGAGCAATTTTGTCCCAAAGGTGAGATTGCTCGTTTAAAAAATGTCGGAAATAAGTTACCGTGTTCGACAAACAAAACAGTTGTCACAAAAATATTTAGCAAAAAAAATTAACCGACAATCAGAGATTTTTGCCATGTTTACGAAGCTAGTTTGTTTTCAGATTACTCACATTCGAACAGTACATAGCTAATTCATGTGTCATTTTGTGGGCGCTGGCGTTTCATAGAACCCAGAACATTAAATACAGTGTGTGTCTCTTGTAAATTACATATTGGTTGTGAGCAAACATCGGAACAAACAAAATGAAAATTTTAGTCTCTTTAGAAATTAATTTTGATTACCTAAGCTGTTGATGTTATGACATGTCGTGTTTTAAATCCACATGCGTGCCTTCGATTAGGATGCGAGGAAAGACCTCGACAATTTAAGGGTCCAGTAGCTTCTGGATCACAGGGAAATGCAAGGGTGGTTTTTAATTGGTAAAACCTGCCTCCTGAACAAAAACCGCACTGGCGTTCAGTTGTATAGCTATGGTATTCCGTGAAATTCACCACGATCATGGTAGGAGCTTCAGGATCACTAGCCAGAAGCCCACTAATCTCAGGAGTTTTATATTCCTACTTATATTATAAATAGTGGCCCCTCCCGGCTCCACACGGGTGGATACCGATAGTACATCAGCTATCTGTCAGTGAAAGTCCTGTTAAAATCGGTCAAGCCGTTGTCGAAATTAGCCGGAACAAACACAGACAAACAAAAATTTTAAAAATTGATTAAGTATCACGCTTTTATCATAGCATTCTTTTTCCTAGACAATCAGCCTAGTCGTCATAGTTGCGACTGCTACGGTTGAGGTCCTTCAGGGATCCTTGACCATTGTTCATGTGTTTTTCTATGAAATTCTCAGTAGCAGCTCTGAGTTTGGATTTGTGCCCGGTTAATAGCAATAGCTCGCCCGCTTTTACATGGGATCTAAACATATCGGCGACCTGTGGGTGTAAATTGGGTAGATTTTACCTAATTCTTCGAGTAATACTGGCGTGATGATATGTTGTTGTCTTCCTACAATGACGACGGTTCACTCACCTTATGACGGCAACGAGTTAAGTTTTCCTTCCTTGTTGAGTCAACCGATAAGGTAAAGGTACAGTTCTTATTCAGGGAAAATTAAAAGGACTTTTCGACAAAATAACTTGTCATGAAGTTGGATATGTTTGTGTAAAGTAGCCCTAAGAAACCGTAAAAAGGTGACACAAGTGTCTTTGTTTGATTCTTAGGTTTTCGCATATTTAAGCCAAAATCTGAAAATTAAGGGGGTACCTATTTATCTTTTTACTAACCTTACCGTCTTATCATTGTAAACTCCGAAACTTCTGCGTATTTCTAGATTATTTTACGTGATTGCTTGGGTAAATGCTTGCGATTTGCTCAACATTTTTGTTCTATAATAAGTATAATAATGTTCTGTTCCAGTGAGTGGATATGCCCTTATTTTTTCCGGTGGATAAATCATAGTGTATATATTCAGCACCCAATTCCATACTGTGCATATACTGACTTATCTTGAAATAATAATTTCTGCGTGTAAATCCAAGGTGAGGGAAGTGTTAAAGGTTTTATCAGCCGGAAGGAAGTTCTAAAAGGTTTGCGGTTCCAAGTTTAAAGAGAATATTCCACTAGATTCGTTCCGAAAAAAAAATGAAGGGTATTCGCGGTTGGGCCAGATCTATGGAGTCAGCGGTAACTAGCCTTGATGATAATTAGGTACCTACTTATAACGAGTTTATACTTACAATCTGTATTCTTACCGTGCAATGGAAATAAGTTTTGACGGAACGGTTAGTAGGTAAGTACAGTGAGTGAGCGTCTCCAATTACGCATGAAACTTTTTTTATTGTAATAAGATGTCAAACCCTTTTACGGGCCGCTTGATGGTAAGCGTACATACTAGCGTTCTCGTCTTGAGACCTCAGTTGTTAAGTCTCAAAGGCTTTTTTTTTTGTTTCCTTCAAAAGGCTACCGGTCTACGGGGGTTAGACCGGGGATTGTGGGATTCTTACCCATTAAAACCACCCCGGTGGCCACCATCAGCACATGGAGGGGGGCACTGTGTCCTCTTAATAGTAACCCCCCTGTGCACCGCCTATTAAGGCACATCCCTGGGAAGTCTCATATGCCTAGTAATTTCACTGACTACATTGTCCTTCAAACCGGAATAATGTTAGCAAACTATTGCTCAGTGGCAGAATATTGTCAGTCGAGTTATTGTGCCAATAAGTAGATACTTGTTTCAGATCCAGGTGTTTGTCACTGTAAACTTAGATAAGTGTGACTTGACGATACTTACTGGAAGAAATCCTAGTGTGAGCCAGACTTTTATATAAATTCAAATGCAATTGTAGCTGTAGTTCAGAAGGCGCCAAATACTGATTTCAATCGATTTCGAAAGTATATTAATTGAATACTTAACTGTTGCCGCGGTTTCACTCGAATTCCACGAGGAATATTTTAAAACATACGGTACTAGGACTATTTTCTTCCTCAGGATACAATCCATCTCCTTGCCAAATTTTATGGAAATCTGTTCAGCGGTTAAGGCGTATAAAGGTACCTAAGACAGACAGTTACTTTATAGTGTCTGTTTGTAATATTGAAATAAGGGCTTTTTACTACATGCATATGAATATAAATACGGTAGGTACATACACCAAAATAACATTTTTTTAAATTGTCTGTCTGTCTGTCTGTCTGTTTGTTCCGGCTGAAATTCTGAAATGGCTGGACCGATTTTGACGGGACTTTTATTGGCAGGTAGCTGATGTAATAAGGAGTAACTTAGGCTACTTTTATTTTAGTTTTTTTTTATTTTCTAATTAACTTTTTTGTTAAATTCCACGCAGAAGTTGCGGGTACAGCTAGTTTACAATAAAACGTGTGGACATGTTTTTTTCACGATTATTTCATGAGGAAAATGTATGATTGAGCTTGACGTCATCGTCAATGAAGGTACAATGAATGTAGGTATACATATAGGGACAGTTCAAAATACACATACGCTAATAATAAGTACTGATATGATCGTTGATAAAATTGAGAGGAACACGTATAGAGCAGCATTGAAATATATGAAGTAATGCTACCATATCAGTTGACAGATATAAAGAAAGATAAATAAAGATAAACATCTCTGAGATATATCTGGACTTCTGGAGTGATAGATGATCTAAACAACGATTCACGTCAGGGCCGGATTTACCATATGGCTTTTTTGGGCTTCAGCCCAGGGCCCCGTGGATTCAAGGGGCCCCCAGCTAAGTCAAGTCAAAATAAATCAAATATTTTACTGTCTCATTATTTTCTATACTTTAAGTAATTAGGTGGGCCCCTAAGTAGTATTAGCCCAGGGCCCCCTAAACTCACGGTCCGGCCCTGATTCACGTAGACAGTTTTTGAGGTAAACTGTATCTAGTTGACTATAAGTACATAAGCTTGTCTTGAAGTGGGTTCACTCTCTCTACTCCTCTGACTCCAAAAACCTTCCCAACATGTTCAGCTTTGGTGTCTAGAACGGATCCTTTGGAATCTTAAGGCAAAGACCCTGGAATAATAGTGAATGGTAAAAAAACTTTGGACTGATAAAAGCAGCTAATTTCATAGACTGAACAACGCGCAACGGTCCTATTTACTGATAGATTTCGATATAGGTATCGCTAAACTAAACCTTTGTGTATTAAAATTACATAAAAATGATTGTCATCTATAGTATTTAATGGAGATTATATCTCTGTAAAAAGAGAGCATTGCAAAAAGGTTTCAAAGAACTCATCGTACTATAGATTTCCGATTAAAAAATTGAATGTCAAAGTACTATGGATGTCATTTTTGTGTTGTACGATGTTACAAATTATAGCACGTTTATTTCAAATGAGATGCTGGAGGGAGGCGAGAACCTACAATCTACAATCTCTTCTAGCAAATCATCATGTGAGTTGATTACGTATCTTGTGACTTATATTTATAGCAGTTAAGTCTGTTTTATGGGTAAATATGCCTCTTATTAGTCATTGATGCTTTGGGAGTAGGTGTACCTACTCCAACTATTTCATGTACAGAGGCCAGCACATCAAGCTACCACAATCTGTCAAATTTCTTTGATTGATTTTCAACTTTAATGCAAAACAGATAAGGTTCATATTCAATTGGGAAAATTTGACAGTTTTGGATAGCTTGACCTGCTGGCGTCTGTACATACCAAACTATTATACTATGTAATGCTTTTTATTCGATATTCTGGACCTTCCAATACAGACATAACCAACATATATTTTACCAGGATACAAATATTTATGTGATAAACATTATACATACCTATGCGTTTGTGTTTGTCTGGGTGTTTCCTATGTATATGTATGTATTTACAAAAAAGACAAGACAGTGTTGTGTAAAAATGTCCCAAAATATTTATTTATTTTATTTGGAAGATTACAGAAGGGTGAGCATTCATAAAAATATGTAGTCGATTAATACCGTCAATATTATCTATCTAATCGTTAAACACAATTGGTACACTCCAGTGAAATCTTGCGCAGTAGTTATCTAAATAAATGCATTAAACAATAATTACAAAATAAACCACAGCGGGTTTAGCTTTTTGAAATATAAAAATAGTATTTAGGGAAGTATCCCTATTATTCCTTCCCTATTATTTATTTATTCAATAATCAAATTCTTTGCAAGGTTGTAGTTAGACGGATCAACGGTCAATAATTTGTAGTTAGACGGAGTTGGTAGCTATAGTAATAGCTACCAACTCCGTCTAACTACAATTTTTTGTCCATGCAAAGAATTTGACCAATGAATAAACAAATTATAAGCATGTAAAGGATGCGCATATACTTAGGTACCACGTTAATGTTTGACAATAAAATTATTTTTGAGATAACAAATGCTTTAAAAATCCTATCGAGTCTGTGAATCACGCGAACTGAAGTGGGTGATTCATTGTCAGTTTAAAATTTTAATGAACGATGTTCCGTAATGAGGATCTCGCATGACGCAGGTACATCGGACGAGTTAATATAAGTAGTAGGTACTTAAATTATGTATCCTGACATCTTGGTCTTTATACGTCTTACGAATCGGTATCACAGAGTAAAACTGCGTAAGATTCAAATAGGTATATTCTTTCAAATTTGGTCCTATGGGAGAAGCCAGTCAGCTAGGAAAAGCTTGATATCCCAAGATTATAAATAGTTCAATCTTACAACTGTTCGAAATACATTGATAAAAACCTTTCAGATAGTAGATTCAGTAATAGCTAGATGGTTGTTTTTTTTATTCCACTAAGGTGGCAAACAAGCATATGGCTCACCTGATGGTAAGCGGTTACCGTAGCCTATAGACGCTAGTAACAACAGCTGTATCACTTGCGCGTTGCCGACCCTGTAAAACGAAAGAGGAATAGTTGGGTTGGCAGTATAAAGTTCAAAGTCACTGCCAACACAACGTTTCCTCGTGGAGCACTGGCAACCTTGCTCACCGTAATGAACACATCATAGCTCAAAGCAGTATTATTTTACTTCGATTTTCTGCAAGGCGGAAGTACTTCCCCAGTTCAATTTGAGTGGAATCGTGGTCCTCGATTAGAGTTCTGCCAACATGACTAGCGAAGTGTGAGGCTCTGATTCTGTAAGAAGATTAGGAGACCGACACATGGGTTCCAAAATATTAAAATTAAGATCTGCCACCCAATAAAATACAATAATTTTTTTGTTAATCCAGTTTCCATCCATGTCAAAATTATACATAAATATACGACTTTATTGTACCAAGATACCTTTTCAAAATGCAACCTAACCAAAACTTTTGTAAAATTGTAAATTATTCTTTCACTTATGTACACATAAGAAACAAAGTGTCACCGTATATATGTAATCTATACTTGATTCTAATAGCCACGCGCAAGTAGGATGTTCAAAATCATTCAAGTGTTTGATGATTTCATTAGTATGGAATCGAAAAACCTGTGTTTCCATCTCACGTGCGGTGGCGGCGCCCTGATCGCAAACATACAATGATAAGATTATAGAAAACATATTAGTTTCTAAGCAGACGCTGACTAGTTTTCACTGTTAAGTAGTTTTTGTTGCAATAAGGTTTTAAATAGCGGGTCGTGTGCAGTGCCGGATTAATCCAGCGCGGGACCTGTAGCCTAAATTTTATCAAAGGGCTCTTGTCATTTTTGGTATTAAATAAAACAAAACTATTTTAGCGAAGGAAACATTCGACTGCGGGCAGGATTTGAACCTGTGTCTTCTGTCTTCACTAAAATAATTTTAAAATCTTAGCATGGAAAATGCCAAAAAATACAAAAAGATAAAACAAAACTGTTACAAACTTTATAAATAATATTGCTAATATTGACTTACTCGGACTAACTCATATTCAATATTAAAAAAGTGAGGTGATGATGACAGTGTTAGCTCATCGTGTTCCTCAATTCATTTTTAACATGTTTTAATATTCATGTTATCATGAGAGACAAATAAAAGTGCAGAATGGCTCATATCGAAAGTACATACCTACCTACTATTATTATAATTGGACATACTGATGCACCTATTTTCTTTGTAATAAGAATTTTGGCTACATTGAAAGGAAAAAATATTTTCACACTTTAATCTAATATAAATATTTTTTATGGCAAGAAAACGTTGGTACGCGGGGCCCCTAAATGTGCGGGGCCCGTAGCATTAGCTACTCTTGCCAAGTGCACTACTCCAGCACTGGTTATGTGCGGGCGAGATCCTTTTCAGAGAGAGGCTTTCCTTGTGAGTTTAATGCGGTTGTTGTATCGTTCTAGTGCTCCCAGAGAGTTCTCTTGTACGTTTTACTTTATTTAATTATTACGCACACCAATATAAATATAACTGACAACCTTAATAAACAAGCTGCTAGAGTAGATAGCGTGTAATAGTGCTACAGTTTGCAAATAAGTAGATACCGTATCTTTACGACGAGCTCGGCTGTGAAGCACCCTTTTAACAACTTAATCTGACACTCACAATCACACAACATTAAGATATTTATCTGGAATCTATATGTACTCAGCATGATTGGTTTCATAGATATATGGTAGATACTTTTGTCGAGTGATAGTTCTATCACTTTAGGATGATAGCACACAGGTAGGCTACGACAAAGCCCATGAATTAGGGCAGGTGAAGGCAAGTGCGGTTTTTAGTCGGTTCGAGTCCAAATACCCTGCCACCTCCCCGGGTGGCGAATCCATGAGGATTTTCCGTAGCTACTATTAAAAAAAAGGCTACGACAATGTCCATAAGGCCACTACCAACCTGTTACATCACATTTTTTCGTATAAGTACTTCGTTTCGTTTAATTTCGTATAGGTAATTTATAACGATGTCTATGGTCTAGTGGTTCGAGTGTCGAACTGCTGATCATGGGGTCGTGGGTTCGATGCCCACAGGACACAAATATTTAAGTATGTGATATAATAAACATAAGTGTTTGTGTGTTGTCTGGGTGTTTCTCATGAAAGAAGTATAAGTATGTATTTACAAAAATTAGTACATAAGTATTATAATCATTGTCTAGTATGCATAGTACGAGCTCTGCTTAGTTTGGGAGTAGATGGTGCTGAGTGAAAATGTGTCAAAATATATATTATTTTATTTTATTAACCTAACGATTAAAATGGTCTTTCTGATATTGCTAACTAAGGGAAATATATACCTATTGGTTTATGTCATACAGCGTATATTTTAAGCCGTATTATATCATAAATATTCAGTTCCGGGTGGTGAGATTTCCTTTGAATCAAAATAAACTTCTGTACTGTTTACTTTGTATGTAAAGTAAACAGTACAGAAGTTTATTGTTAATGATACCAATATTACGTAGGCTAAATAATGTTTCTTGACACAATAAGCAAGACCGTCCACTAAATAATATAAACACATATATATAAAATTAAAGTGTCTGTTTGTAATTCCAAATTAACAGCTTTACACTAAATGCATATGAAAGTATATACAGTACTTATATAAAAAAAATCAACGTTTAAAATTTTTGTCTGTATGTTCTGTAATATCTGAAACAGTTGGACCGATTTTAACGGGACTTTCACTGGCAAATAGCTATTTTATATGGAGTAACTAAGACTAATTTTAGAAAAAACAGTAGAGTTCCGCGAAAACAAAATTGAAACCAATGAAATAGTGAACAACTTCGCGTCTCCAACAGGATGAAGGTAAAGTTCTTTTGGGCCGCGAGTGAAACCATGGGCAACAGCTATCTAAGAATATAAAACCTAAACCTTTTTCGTTCGTTAAATAACTTTAAAATCTTAGCATGGAAAATGCCAAAAAATACAAAAATATAATATAAAACCTCACTGCTTTTAGACATGAGTCTATTTTTCGAATGTTTAATTGGTACATCATCTACATTTTTCTTAGTCATTACTGTTTTACTGCAGGGCAAAGGCCTCCTCAGTGTTCATAGGTATCTCATGCGCTTGCGCCGCCTCAACAGTCGCGGTAAGCATCCAAGTCATCCTGCTGCTTTCTCTCTGATCTCTTGCCTAGTGGTCATGTGCATGCGGCTAACGGTTAACACAGCGAAATACAGCTAATTCATTGAGTACAAAATAAATTTACACGACACCTGTATTTTAAACTTCATGGGGTGTACATATTTTACCCGTTGATGTATCCTACACTGTTGTACTGGGTATGGTGGGTTACAACGAACTCAGAGTGCGCCGGGAATTTACCCTTGCGGCGTATGTGCTAAAGCTACTACGTGGAGTAGCTCATAACCCGGGTGTGCTGCGTCATCTGAAGCTGTGCTTGCCAGACCGGTACGTGTGGAGGCGGCGGCAACTGCTGGCCGTGCCTGTTGCCAAATCAACCTGCTGTCAAAAACTCCCCTCACCCGCACAATATATGTGTAGTAAACGAAGAGTATGAGAGGATTGACATATTTTCGTGCAATCTGAGTGAATTCGTAAGATTTTTGTTAGTTATATCTAATTATTATTTTGAATAAATTCTCTAGGATGATATTTTATGAAATAAGTTATAAAAAATTTGTTGTTTACTTCACTATTGCATTGGGTCGTACCTATAATAATAGTTGTAAGCCATGGTTATAAATAAATAAATGACCCCCCCCTATCCTTTCTCAATTGATATAATTTAAAAAAGTCACGTCGCGGATTTAGCTAGTTTCAGAAAAATTTACGCTATTCACGTCATTGCCACTTTTTTATAGTAGGTAGTTAGATTTTTAGTTAATAGTGTTTACTTGGTATTTTTATGAGTGAAGTGTATGTAAAAACTTTGACGCGTGTATGGCCACCACTTCACATAAGAACAGCTCCCACGAGCCGTTCTCATGATTAATACTGTTTGTATACACAGTGATATTTGGTTGCTCTTTTGATTATGACAACGAAGAGGAACATGACAAAATGACTTACATAGCAGATTGCTGCATGCAGTACAACCCGTTCAACAGAGGGCTTACCACAATGTGTTGACGGGATCATCTTTAGGTTGTGTGAAAAGGATGCCACTATTTAATGTATAGAGCGGCATCCCTCTCTCTCTAATGCAAAATGATTGCAATAACACGTTGTGGTACGGCCTCAGGTCCCTGTAAAAGAACCGATGACAAATGGACCAGACATGTCTATGAGCGGTGTCGTGCATAAACGTATTGTCATTCGTATTTCAACAACCTGTTTGATGACCTCTACGTCATTGATATTTAAATTCAAAATTCAAATATGAACTTTGTGAGATAGAACGTCTATCTATACTCTATAGAGTATACTATAGTATAAGACCACTCTACCAGCTAGATATGGATCCGGATGGAGATTGATGATGATTGAATGATGGGAGATATTTCCTTATATTTCGAGCATTTACTGTTCCTTGTCATTTCTTCTTCTCCTCACCACTACTTAGATGTATTGAAACCTCTTTCTTTTTCATGGCTAAACTACATAAATGTGCTACTGGATTGAAGCGTAGCGGTGACTACGGGTGCATAATTTATTTATCTATTTCATTGGTACTTTAGAGCGATAATTATACCTAAGGTAGATTTAAGATTGCTAGAGTAGCAATTCAGACGTCATCAAGATTTTTATTGGGTAGTTTGATAAACTTGCTTACGTAGTTACTATTATGGGTATAATCTGAGTTTTAACGTATTGCTTAGCGACTGTTTTTATTACTCGTGCGTATAACTACTTGTACTGAGCTCGTAGTGTGAACATGTTTTGCCGTAGCAATGTACACCTTATTTCTTCAGAATATCGCACTCGATGCAACTTCAGAGTGGTCATAAAATTCGGCGAAGAATGTGTACTGTGCCTACTGTCATCAAATAAATAGCTTTTTTAAATCGCAGTGTTGGTCATTGTAGTGACGCAGTGATCATTTTCTTTCCGTCTCATCTTACTACTGCAGTGTACTTTAAAAGGTAAAGTGTCTCATTACATTTGATTAAAGTGGATCAAATGTAATGACTTCACTTTATTTTAATGTCACCTGCATTATGGCTTTGACGTCATCCAACCTGTTGCCCGCCGTACAGGACGTTTAAGTTTGATGGCTCATCAACCCGGTACGAATTGCACATTTTGCCAGACGCGCACCGAATGACCAATCAGACTGTTTTCCGTACCTACAACATGCACGCGAGAACTGGTTATATTTAATTGGTTTTGAGGAGAGTTTGGGTTGCACTTTCGAATTTTTTAAACAAGTATTTTTGAATATTATTATTTTAAATTCCAATTTAAACGTAGAACTTTGTTCGAAAGATGTTCTTCCATACATTTTGCGTTGCCTTAAATAACTACGCATGTGAAATTTAAAAACAAACATAAAGCAAGACTGCTTCGTTTAAATGATGGTTGAAAGTTGTTTTATTTGTTGTTTATTCGAAATGTTTGTTTAGTTATTTTCCTTTATGGACTTTCTGGAAGGATTTCACTTTTGTCTACTTAGAATATTGTAGATAGTAATTATAGATTTATGGAAAATCATCAAATTTTAAACCAACAATTTACAGCAATGTGATGCGAACTAAAGTTTTGAAAGAGACGATATAGGTTGGAATTGTACCGTGTAGAGCTCCTGTTTCGTGAGTTTCGTGGTCCCTACAAGTGAGAAAAGCCATAATTATATCACTCTGTCTTTGTCGTATATATCAGAGAAGTGAAAGAGAGAAAACAAATCAAATCGGGATCTAAATTTTATTATGACATGTTCCCATTGTTATATGCTGTCTGATAGAAGTTTTTGATAACAATCCAAAATTAAGTAGGGGTCGCGGTTGCTATCCCCGCATGGAAGGAATATTTGTATGTCCTATAGATAGTTGTCTGTGTGTGTAGTCTGGGTGTTAGTGCACGTGTTTGTGTTTGCATCGACGCTACAGAGGAAGATCCCCGTGAGAAGCAAAGTATTTTTACCTCGCTTTGGTCCTATGCTATCCATCCAGCTCTATTCAAGTTATTCCATACCAGTGACCTGCCCATTGCAATGTACTAACACTCATGTATACATTTAATAAACCTTTCGAAAGGAATTATTTAAATAATAGTGAAAACCGTATCAAAATCCGTTGTGTAGTTTAAATGATCTCAGCGTACAGAGGGACAGACAGCACGAAGCGAATTTCTTTTATACTATGTATAGAAATAGGTACCTAGTAACTATGAAATCTACGTGGTAAACATATTCCTATTGCCTTTGTTATACATTTTAATACATAAACACAATGTACTGAGAACACACAATTCTCCGTATCTCATGTTTACTGTACAGGCTTCATGATTTATATTAATTAATTTTCTCATAATATAAATAATTCATAATAGGTACCATCTTAGACCTTTAAATTAAGGACATATTTCAAGTATCAAGTTTGAGGAACCGCTATTTGCCGAGTAAATTAAAAATGGAACAGAATTTGTATGAAATTAACTGTGGAGTTATTTAAAGGGAACCTGCTCTGTATTAGTGAATTAAACCTTTCTCCGGTAGTTTGGATGGCTACTTTTAATATAAAAAAACTTGAGAGGTGTCAAGGGACACCCGGATGGAACGAAGTTCCTTTCATTAAAATTTAATAATTAAAAATAAAAAAACCTGTATACACTCAACAATTCACAACGCGCGAAATTCAAATATTGTCATTCACTCAATAATTCGAAATTCAAATATTGTTGACAAGCAAAAAGTGTCGTGACAACTTTTTGTAAGAATTTTTTCCGTCTAGCCCCCTTTCACAATGCGCGATAAGGAACTTCGTTCCAAAAGGAACTTCGTTCCAAAAACGATTTATAAGTAACTAGTTGTTGTCAACTTTTTTTCTTTTCTAGTCGGTTTTTATGTAAAATTGGAAATATTTCTAATTTTCTATGATATAACGGATCTTCATAGTTGTATTTAACCAAGGCTTAAAGCCGTCCGACAAGGAGCAGTGACAGCTACCACAACCTACTTGATCCTTGGATCCTTGATCCGCTGGTGACAATGAAGCACGTCAGAAAGAAGAAAGACATTTATAAGCGTCAGAGTTCCGCAACAAACCTCAATTCTAAATTTAAAAACAAAATTATAAATCGACTATCTAACGGATAACGTTGGGCTAGTAGCACCAAATTTCGCACAGGAGGTGAGTAGGTACTAAGACAGGATTTTGCAAAAAATCCCAGGGGTTTGGACAAAACAAGATCATCTCGGGTAACATCCCGTGCAGATAGCTGGTCAAATAGGTATAACTATAAATTACGTATTCATTATCACATCATTTATTCTTATATTTATTTTAATTCAACGTCAATTTTAATTTAATTTATAAATCAATTATTCTTAATTTATAATTTATTACATTAAATTATTATTAAATTATATTAAATACAAAGGTAACGAGTTAAACTGACATACCTAGCTGTGTATACCTATAAATAACTTGTTCGCACAGAATAAGCTTCTAATATAATCTCATTCTTTGTTGGTGTGACATTAGATAAATAAAAAAATAAACACGAGCACTTGCAACCGGCGTCACGTGTATTTTATAAGTTATGCCTAGTCTGCTACCATTACGTAATAATTACATGGTTCTCGATATTTGTAGACTTACAACATTTATTAAATATTGATTCATTTTGAAAATAAGAACTTGCTTAAATATAGTTTCAAAATTTTTTGAGGATTAAGGAAATCCAACATTCTACATATGACATTTTATTGTTACCTAGTAGGTAGGTTGACGAGTTTTTCATGCACGCGACTATTATTACTACTACGATCTAAAACCACAACGACCAGCTAAACTATCCTAGTGTTTATTTAATATGGTCAACTGGACGGAACATGGGTCATACTCATCCATCACGCATAGTGTCATGGACACGGTATGACATGACATGGCTACCATACATCTCGTTTGTCGCATGATGTGTTTTATCATGTCAAAGTTAAAGCCAAACATTTTATTAGTACAAACAATTAGACTATTACGGCACTTTTGAAAAGTCAAAACTAGTTGCATGGTTCCAAAAAGTGGGTCTTATGGAGAAGAACCGGCAAGAAACTCCATAGAAACTCTTTTAAAAAAAAAACATGATTACAAAGGTACACTGCAAAAAGTTTAGTTAGCTCTAGGTACCTACTTTCTATTAAGAGGACCCAGTGCCCCCCTCCATGTGCTGATGGTGGCCACCGGGATGGTTTTAGTGGGTAAGAATCCCACACTCCCCGGTCTAACCCCCGTAGACCGGTAGCCTTATGAAGGTTTCCCCCCGTAAACAAAAAAAAAAAAGGTACCTACTTAAAATACCTATACCTAAGCACCTTAAAATACCTGCCTGAACTAGGTTAAACCTGTGTTTCAGGCTAGACGTCGCTAGACGTAATTTCTGTGTCTGTGATAGTACAGACGCCAGCAGGTCAACCTACCCAAAACTGTCAAATTTTCCCAATTGAATACGAACCTTACTGTTATGCAATAAAGTTGAAAATCACTCAAAGAAATTTTACAGATTGTGGTAGCTTGATGTGCTGGCCTCTGTACAATGCTATAATTATCGTAATAATTAGTTGACATAATTATACTTTACTTAATTTCTCTAAGTTAGATATATCAATAAGAGTGTTCGCGAAGTTATAAAATATGGTTTAACCTAAACGTAAATTAATTGAAAATGATAATATATATTTCGTAATGTGTTTAATATGTGATCAATCAGTTGAAAATTAAAAAAAACATATATTACTTAATATGTATTCAATTCGAAATAAAGTATTTTAAAATTGACTAACTAAGTGGGTTTTGAGTATCCCCACACGACTGTTAAAATGGCATAAGTAGATTATCATGATTGAACTGAGGGTAGACCTATAATCTTGCATTCATCGATTTGTCTCAAACCATACTTTTAAGATACTTAAAAAAACAACGTATGCCGAATGGTGGCGAGACGGATTCTCTCGACATTATCCTTATGCGCTCAAAACGAAACGTGTTTCTACCTTTCTACTCTACAGCCGAAGGAGTCATTTGGCAATCAATTCAGAGCAATTTGCGTGTATGGAATTGTACAAAAATTCGTATCATCATCATTCGTAGTTTTTATTTATCTACTGCGGCTGAAAATTGCCCCTGGTCTCATCCCTAACTATCTTGTCTTGTCATCTGCCTACTCTTCTTTTGCATAGCATTTAAGTAACACTTATTATTCATAGTGCTTACAAAGGCCAGCACATCAAGTTACCCCAATCTGTCAAATTTATTTGATAGATTTTCAAGTTTAATACCGAACAAAAAGGTTCATATTCAGTTGGGAAAATTTGACAGTTTTGGATAGCTCGACCTGCTGGCGTCTGTACTAAGCAATTTTTTTAGCAGCTACAATTTGAGTGGAATTACTCGTTATTACACGTTCTATTTATAAATATTTGACGTTTTTACTTTCTTTGTGTGTCATTAATACAATGGCAAAGTAAAGGACCTCATACTTTTTATTCCGTTTCTGTGACGAAAGAAGGAATAAAATCATTTCGTTATCAGCACGGAAATTAACGTAATAAAACCGAATGATGTAAGAAATCTACCGATTTATAGCAGTATGGAGTATTTGAATTTGAAAGACTAACATTATTTTATTCCGTTCGTGAATTCAAGCCATTCAGTCGGTTTCAATGAACCTGGCTGATGAATTGCAGTGTTTAGGAACTCTTCAAGGCATGAATGTCAATGGGCAAAAGTATATGCCTTTTTGTCTTATGCACGTACGGGAGTATTCATTTCGTTTTTTAGGCCGTCAATCAGTCGAGCGACTGCCTTTACAATTAGCGTCTTTTGAATAATTCTCCTTATATCTTTTAAGAGACTTTGAAGGATAACGTGAGAATTTTCTTAACACTACGAGTATTTTAATTGATTTCAAAATTAAAGTTGGAATCTTATAATGAAGAAAAATAAGGAACTTCGTTCCAAAAACTTGTGTATTGTTTTTATTTTATGCTATAAAATATCTTTGGCCGTTTTTATATAAAATTAATATTTCTATTATCCTAAAATAGTTTATTTTATAATATTCAATAATCTTAAGGTTTTGACGAACTATCGGCTTTTTGATTGTGTCAATCACTATGTCAATTTCTTTGATCCGAACCTACCTACATACGAGAGCGATCGAGTCGACTGCGTGCCTGCAAGTCGCGTGCCTTAAAAACAAGGCTAGTCCATTGTACCGTGACAGTCGATACTAACCTTCGCGGACGAAGTACGCGGCCAGGCTCACCTGTCGCGAGCATGGCGTTTTAACACGCGCGTATGAAATAAAATAAAAAATATTAAACATTCGAAACTTAAATAATAACATAAAATATTTGAAGTAATAAAAATATAGGACAGACTTTTTGCCGGTGCCAGTGAGCGACACGAATAAAAACTCCGCATTCCTTTTTTAATATTATATATACTTTTTTAATTTTTAAATAAACGTTGCAGTGAAAATGGGTTTGAAGTCCGAAGATGACAAAAGGCCGAGCAAATTGGCGATCATGGATGATGATACCTCGGATAAGCCAAGTGAGTAAAATTAATTATTAAATATTTGTCGAAAGTGAAAATGATTACTTAATTTAAGTAGTGTCGATAAGTTAATTGAGTTGTTAGACTTATTATTTGTAAATGAAGGTAGGCAATTATATGATTTCACAAATGTGATTCATGTTAAATAAATCAATTTTTTTAAACTATTTGTTTAAACCACGTACCTAGGTACTTACTTTAAAAAATATATAATTAAGATGACGAGCGATTAATATATTAAAAATATAATAATATTTTTACATACGTACGTAAGTTCAATAGAGGGTAGGTTTGTGAAAAACACTTAAAATTGCAACGACAATGGAATGAAAGTTAACATCATTATCGTCATCTGAGACTATTATATAAAAGATGAGTATTTAAAATATTATATTAAACCAAAACTTCGGCTAGAGATCGATTATGCATTATGTTGATAGTCTGTTAATGATATTCTGAATAAAAAAAAAAAGATTTGATGCGCATAACAATTTTAATGTAGTTTAATAACTCCAAAGTGGTAATGAGTCAAATCCCAAAGTCAAAACCTATTTATTAAATACATAAGGCTAAATTATTTTCAAAAAAGCTACCGGCATTTTCAACGTTCGGTTGAATGAATTGAATTGAAAAAGTCTTTAAATAAATAGAATAAATGCCTTCGCAGCAGATAAAAAAAATGTGACATAGAAAAATAAATATATTTTTAATATGATTTAAAACTAATAAATAAGTAATTGCGTTTCGAACTATTCATTGCGTGTTGAACTACGTTATGAGATTTCCTGTAACTGAAAACGATCTGTGTTACGATCGTGATCCTATAAAATGCTAAATTGCGCCCATTTCAAGAAATTACTTCCAAATGGGATATTAAATATCCCATTACTATCGGAGATGAATACTTAAGGAGGTGGCAAATTTATGAATATTCAATCTGCGCAATTATTTTAATATTTACCATTGTGGGTAGGTTAACAGCTATTAGACACTATTTTACAATCATCATCATCAACCCATATACTGTCCCACTGTTGGGCACGGGTCTCCTCTCATATTGAGGGGGATTAGGCTATAGTCCACCATGCTGGCCTAGTGCGGGTTGGCAGACTTCACAACCCGTCGAGAAAAATCTCTAAGGTATGCAGGTTTCCTCACGACGTTTTCCTTCACCATTTAAGCGAATGACAATTAATTATTAATACGCACATGATAGCCTAGTGGTATGACCATTGGACTGCCAAGTCGAAGGTCTCGAGTTCGAACCCAAGGCACGTACCTCTGACTATTTTACAATACTTTTAGAAAAATCACTTGTGTTATATAAGGAAGATCTTGAAATTAAAGACTGGATTATAAATTCAGTGTATGTTTAAGCGATTCCCATAATCCAACTAACTAGCATTGTTTAAAGTACCTAAGTAGCAATGACTTTGTAATTTTTGCACACAATATGACATTTTTATTATTTTGACAACTGTGGGTATTTGTCAACGATATCATTATCTAACATTATACTTACTTAACGTTTTATGTTAACTTTGATTAAATGGTAGCTGGTTTGTATTTCCTTACAGCGTATTTTGAAATCTATAAAAATAAAAATGAAATGCTGTTCGTTGGTAAGCGCATCTCTTGAGTATTTTTGTAACAATTGTCCGTATAAGGCTTTTAGGGTAATACACAATTGAAAAAGATGCACGCAGAATGCAGAAGATTCGAGAAAACCAAAAAGTTTTTTGAATGATTATTGCATGATTTATTGAAACTTGAACAAAACACAGTCGGTTGGGTCAGCTAGTTTGAAATAATGATATATCAGGATTGCAAATGAGGTCTTAGGATTTTAAGGATGTTACAAAAGAGGTCTTATGATTTTGAGGATATTCGTTAAAAAAGTTTATGAATTACTAGCTTCTGCTCGTGACTTCGTCTGTATGGATTTTGGCCTTTAGACTTGACCTGGATAAAAAGTATCTAGTTGTTAAGTTTTCTGAAAATTTCCTGCGCAATTTTCTTATTTTTCTTTCCGAAGAACCTTCTATAAAGTATTAGAAAACTTAAAAAAAGATGAATTAAACCGGTAAAGTTGTTCTCAAGTTATTGCGTGACATAAAGAAACAGGAATCTATTTTTATACATACCTATAAAATAATAATAGATGAAATAACTATAGTAGCAAATCACAAATTAGACGAAGATGAAGTTGTTATTGTATCCTGAATGATCGAATGTCTTGGAGCGAAATACCACATAGGACAATCGGAAAACATAGGGGAAGATCTTTGCCCAGGAATGGGGCAAAGGCTTAATAATAAAAAAGAAACAGCTTAACCCCTGGCCCAGAGATGTATTTAGCTATTTATTTTCTTTCTACATTGCCATGACCTAATTCTTACGTAACCACTGTTCTCTCCATCTTTTAGATCCGGTTACTCTTAAAACACATACGGAGCTGATATTATCTACGTACATACTCGTAGCTACAAAAGCGTGGTTTTGATTTCTTAAAAGGCTCTAATTTTCAGAAGTCTGTAATAAAAAGGTTAGGTATATCAATAGGTACATCCTTTGTATGTGCACTAATACATGCTAATTGGTATATTTAAAGCAACAATAAATATACATATACATACATATATGTAGGTATATCCACGTTATTCCTCTGGAAAGTTGACCATGTTCCGATTCTAGTGGGCTCTACAAAAGGGTGGCTTTGATTTCTTAAAAGGCTCTAGTTTTTAGAAGTCTGTAATAAAAAGGTTAGTTATGTCAATAGCTGGCGTCTGTACGCCAGCAGGTCAAGCTATCCAAAACTGTCAAATTTTCCCAATTGAAAATTAACCTCATTGTGTTGTATTGAAGTTGAATATCTATCAAAGAAATTTGACAGATTGTGGTAGCTTGATGTGCGGGCCTCTGTACATCCTTTGCTAACTGTCCAAATTCAGCCCACAAAGCAGCTAAAACCATGGTAAAATTGGTAACAATAAAAAAATTACTGTATTATTATGTAGGAAATACCCATGTTCCGACAGCTACAAGTCAAGGTCTTAAGGTGCATATGCATGCACCTCACTGCAATTTAATTTTTGCAGCCTACCACTTAACACTCAAACTAAAAGATGTAAGTATATTAGATACACAACAAATTACTAAATAAAGATCAAACAATATAATTGTACCGGAAAATATGGCCTAAGCTTCACAAACGTAAATCCAATTCACACCAATTACATATAAGTGAACACCAAATATGAAAAATAAACTCGCGACATTTTTGCGTAAGTAATAATAGAAAATTTTATCTTAAATTATCACAAAATTAGATCAGTTTAGCTCACGACATCAATTTATTTCCGCTGATTTGTGTAAATTACTGTGACACGATTTTATTATTTGTGAAAAAATACCATATTTTGCGTCAATTGGTACACGAGGTGTTGGAATGATCAGTATTCTAATGGACATCACTACCTCTTTGCATGTAGTGGGTAAACCTGAACCTAAGGGCGCCTACACAATAGCGTTTGTCCAGCGTAGGCGTTCTATGAATACATACTATAAATGCGCAGCGCCTTCCTGGACAAACGCTAGTGTGAAGTAGCTCTAATACGGAAGTAAACTTATGCTTCCATATGCCAAATTTGCGCAAGCAGAAGACTGAAATGAGCCTTAGTTGTAGCCGATATTAGGGTCTCAAGAGAGCACTATAAAGAGTTTGGGGGACGTTTGGACTCCGCCATCTCACTGGGTGTTCGACGGATAGATGAATACCCTCTCAACTAAGTTGTTTCTGAGAACTGTAACCATGTTGTTAACTTTGATCGCTTAGCTAAAATATTGCTTACTGCATCATTTACAGTCCTGGATTTCGAAGAGCAAATCACTTTCTTAAGACTTAAATTAGCCTGTCCTGTTATGATCCTCCTGGTCGGGATTCACAATCCTTCACTAGCCTATATCCATGGCGTAAATATAAAAGCCCTCTAGAATCAAGAACAGGGTCAGCTTTCCAGAGAAATACTGTGGATATATTATCTGATCTATATATATTTATTGTTGCTTTTAAGATACCAATTAGCATGCATTTGTGCACATACAAAG
The DNA here is from genome assembly GCA_964056405.1 of Acronicta alni. Lineage (NCBI taxonomy): Eukaryota > Metazoa > Arthropoda > Insecta > Lepidoptera > Noctuidae > Acronicta > Acronicta alni. The sequence goes on along the minus strand of OZ043927.1, from coordinate 3,035,797 downwards.
GATGTACAGAGGCCCGCACATCAAGCTACCACAATCTGTCAAATTTCTTTGATAGATATTCAACTTTAATACAACACAATAAGGTTCATTTTCAATTGGGAAAATTTGACAGTTTTGGATAGCTTGACCTGCTGGCGTCTGTACCTATTGACCTTTTTATTACAGACTTCTAAAAATTAGAGCGTTTTAAGAAATCAAAGCCACCCTTTTGTAGAGCCCACTAGAATCGGAATATGGTGAACTTTCCAGAGGAATAACGTGGATATACCTACATAATATGTATGTATGAAATGTCACGAGTTTATTTTTCATATTTGGTGTTCACTTATATGTAATTGGTGTGAATTGGATTTACGTTTGTGAAGCTTAGGCCATATTTTCCGGTACAATTATATTGTTTGATCTTTATTTAGTAATTTGTTGTGTATCTAATATACATCTTTTAGTTTGAGTGTTAAGTGGTAGGCTGCAAAAAATAAATTGCAGTGAGGTGCATGCATATGCACCTTAAGACCTTGACTTGTAGCTGTCGGAACATGGGTATTTCCTACATAATAATACAGTACATTTTTTATTGTTACCAATTTTACCATGGTTTTAGCTGCTTTGTGGGCTGAATTTGGACAGTTTATGCATATATGTATGTATGTGAATATATGTATGTATGTGAACTGCATGATTATAATACTAGACATAAATCAAAATTAATGCAGCCACAATTTCGTCTAGCTAAAGTTCATAATTCTTTTAGAGGGTACTGCGTTAGATTTTATAATAAAATTCCGAACGCAATTTTAGAACTTACAGAAAACAAATTCAAAAAATTCATTAAGTCTACCCTGTGCAGGCAAGCTTACTATAAATTGGAAGATTATCTTCTAGATAAAAATGTTTGGCGGAATGCTGGTCCAGCTCCACAAGATGAACATCTTGTAAATCAATAATTTTACTGTACGTTATACAATTTAATAATCTTTGTTTGTAAAAACATGAATTGTAAAGTATGAGAGTCGTGCAGCCATTGATGTTGCATATGTTGATATGCATTATAATGACTTAAAATTACATTGTGCCCTTCAGTTGCCTAGCGGTCTGAGCTTGTCATGCTCACTAAAATGTCCTGCTGATGGTGGCGTTGTGTGTCGGGTCGTTTTATTCCCTACAACATGGTTGAGTCGAACGACGCCGATACGCACGTCATACTCGTGAACGAGTGCCGTCTGTCGGGGCTGGTCAGCTCTTACTGTCAATGGCAACGTCTTTTTTTTTTTCTCTGTTTATTATGCTAGATTAATTTAATTGTACACATCAAACTGCATTGTTCTCATGAACTATTCAGATTTAGACTGTAATACTGAACACTGTAATCATGTTTTTTTTGTTGAAAAGAGTGTCTATGGAGTTTCTTGCCGGTTCTTCTCCATAAGACCCACTTTTTGGAACCGTGCAACTAGTTTGACTTTTCAAAAGTGCTATTTTAATGGTCTAATTGAAATAAAATATTTGACTTTGACTTTGACTATAACACGGTTCGGAACTCAATGACCACAAATTAGGTAGTCTACGTACCCAGTATTCAACAACTTTTACATTTTGTGCACTTAGATTTAATCTCAGATTCTCTGTATTTATTTAAAAAAAACTGACCAAGCATATTTTGAAAAACCACAGTGACATTTTAAGAAAATACTTCTACAATGGATTAGATAATATTAGGTACATACCCTCCCTACCTCAATGTCATCACGTATAAGTAATTAATTATTTCATTACTTTACAATTAACGCAATAAGTACACGTATTAACAATAATATGGCACCGGTTGAGCTTGATACGGGCCTATCATTCCACTATTTTTTCCTTATAGGATTCTTAAGGCCTTTCCTTTACCTTGAGAGGATATTACAAGTTGTTGCCCGACAAAAATAAATGCAGGTTTCTGTTGCCACTGACTTAAAAAAATGGCATAAGTGTAGTTTACCTTGGAAAGGACCAAATTTATTTAATATGTGTGACGTAATATGTAGTAGTTATGTGATGATCAAGGTAGTTAGGCAACGTAAACCGTGACCCACAATACCGTACCCTCAATTTATGATGACACGGCCAAATAGTGCCCTATTATGGAGCGTTTCTTTGACGGAATAGGGGCAGTGAGGGAAAGTATTGGCGCTAGATTAATCATTCCGCTACTCTAGTAAAATAATGTAGATAATAAGTGTTATTCCACTTTAATTTTGATTGCTTCCGTATAGTTATAATCTTATAAAAATATCTAGAATTAATTCAAATACTTACCTAACTACTTTGTTAATTGCTTTTTTACTGGTTTTATAAGCACCAGTCAAAAAGAACAATTTGTTGAGTTTTACATTTTAGTTTTATGGTGAAAAAGACGTGAATGAAAGTGTTTGTCTGCATAGTGAATCTAGCTTGGGTTTAAAACGATGATAGGCAAAGACAATGCTAGATCGAATCAATACAACAAATATAAACAGGAAATAATGAACCATTTATATGCAATGTGTGGTAAAACAATGCATTAATAAAATTAATGATGCATGGGTAGTTTTAGATTTATCTTCAAGCGTGACGTAGACGTTAATAATGTTAATACTTTCCAATTGAATGCCACAAGTGATTGAAAAATCAAATTGAATAATGATGTCATGTGTTTACTTATTACATTACATACTACAATCACGCATGCATTCCCCGAAGGGTTAGGCAGAGGTGTAGGTAGTGTTGTACATCCAGTTTGCCATAGTAAGGTCCCTGTCGTTAACCGGGCACTAATCCAACTCCGACCTGTCACTGGGAATTTTAAACAAATACCAATAGCACTTTGCTCGACCTTTAGAATCGAAACCAGGACCTCAAATACAGCAGTCACGCTTATGGCCACTGGATTAATGAAGCAGTTCTAAGCATAATTTAATGCTACCATTTGACATAAGTAAGTCAACCCAACTTACAACATCATTACAGGTAAACCCAATGCGATATTGTAGCTAACTAATACTAAATCTTACAAAACTATTATAATTCTACGATAACAAATAATGAAAAGGGCTCTTATTGTTAATTCCTTCAAAACACAACATAATAGGTCTATCTCCTCTGTTATAATGTTAAGAGTGCGGAGTGCACCTGTGAGCAGCGCTTCGCTCCCAGCCTCGTCCAAAATCGATTCTCAGTATCTATAGATAAGTTTGCCATTTTATCGCCTTTGGTTCTTAAAACGTATTGACGTGAAGCAAAAACTTTGTATCTACCCCTTTATAAGAATATTGCGGGCGCGAGGAATGAAAGATTTGGCATAGTTAGAGCGGATTCGCACTGCGTCCGATCCGAATCCGTGAAAATACAGAGAGGGAGATTCAACGGATGACGTAGAGAAATCGTATGACGGAAATTGGATCTTGTATGTAAACTACCATACAAATAGTTCTACGACTACTCCGGACCGTATTTTCACGGATTCTGTTCGGATTCAGATCGGAGGAAGTGCGAAACGGAGAAGAAGTGCAGAAAAATAAAATGTATGTCTATTATGTATTATAAATATCTTAAATAAAATAATATAAATATTCTTCTTCTTTCTTTCTTTTTCTGTGGCTAAAAATATTCATTTTTACGTTCTAGTTGACATTGTCAAATACACAACAGAAACCTATTCCGTGGTCAAACACGTCATGTGAAAATGTCAATTTCTTTTAAAATAGATTTTGATAATAGAACCGATATAAAATTCAAATTTAAAAAGTTCGCATTTCGATCACCGTGGCACCACTAGGATTTATGAAAGGTATAAATTAAATAAATATGGGTTCGCTTCTTACCTCACAATGCAGTTTTTATGACCTCTTTGTTCATAATAATTGGGGACCTAAAAGCGATATTTATAGTGATTGTGATAAAATAAACGGGCTCAATTTTTTCACCTAGGCGTTGAACCTACCTACTTAGATTTTCATCATAAAAAAGTATAAAAAACCTAGGTTTAAACTTCGGTTTGTGAATAGTTGTGTAGGTAAATGTTTACTGCCGTTAGTCACGCTATTGTGTAAGTATTATTGTGTATTGGTTTTGAATCATACATTCAAAAATAAGAAAAATAATATAAACACATGCTTGATTGTATGTTATTTTTGTTAAATAACACACGATCTCGCCTGTATTCCCCATAGAGTTAGGAACAGGTGTACTGATGTACACCCACAATTCATCCCATGTAATAGGGAGCGAGCCTATTGCCGTTTAACCAGGCACAAAATACAAACTAAGATTTTTTTTTCGAGCTGCTACCTACTGAGAATTTCATAGAAAAACCTAATAATATTTATTTGGTCTGGGAATCTAACTTGGGACCTCTAGCGTAGCAGTAGTGCTTAGGACCACTTGTATATTGTTCTGTTACGTCGTGATAGTAAAATGTCGATTTTTAAAAGACAGAAATTATAAATGCGTGTGATGTCCTTAACTAAGGCAAACAAGGTAAGTACCTTGTTTGCCTTAGTTATTTTGAAAATAGAACAATTATTCGTAAACTTATTTAGGCGCGAATTGTGTATAAACCATTTTAGAATTCCGCGATATTTTGAGACTAAGGTAGTGTTCAGGCTGCAAGAACACTTCAATTATATATCCTTATTGTATCTATCGCATTAACTAGGCTACAATGCTCTCTTTGTAGGTAGGTATTACGAATCGCGAAAAACGCATCATGTTAGCGTCGCCTGGACAAGAATGAATTATTACGGAGTTCTTAACCGGTTTCTATTGCAATTTGCAATACTAACTATTAGTAGGTAATGATATTATGATAATTATGCATTCTTATTTAAAAAAAACAAAGACGTGACTAATTTTTGAATCTTAAAAGTAATAGACGTAGGTACCGAAGAAAAAGGGTATTTCCACTAAGATTTAACAGATATTTTTAAATAAATAATCTACTGTCATACTTACGCTTAAAAAAGCAGTAGCCTACTGATATGACCGTTGGACTGCCAAGTCAAAGGTCTCGAGTTTGAATCCTAGGCACGCACCTCTGACTTTTCGATTTCATGTGCGTATTAATAATTAATTATCATATCACTCACTTAAACGGTGAAGAAAAACATCGTGAGCAACAACCTTTTCGACGGTGTGCGAAGTCTATCAACCCGCATTAGGCCAGCGTGGTGGACTATAGCCTAATCCCTCTAAATCTGAGAGGAGACCAGTGCCCAACAGTAGGACAGTATAAGGCTTGATGATGATACTTACGCCCAAGTATTGATGATTCATTCACGGTAGATCAGGTGTTGTGGCAATAATTTATTATCATTTAAGTTAAGCAAGTGATTACGATAATGTAACATTGTTTCGTTCTAAGGCCGTTGCGCACACTTGACCGGTTTACATATCAGTATTTTACAATACCAGTTATGAAATATAACAAAACCTTTTTCGATAAGATTGATTTTTCTTCTCGCGTCCCCACGTGCGTTCCAATTACGAAATACCAATTACGTTTTTTACCTATCAATATTTACTTTTAGGATTTGTATAACATATTTGAAACGATAAATAGCTTGCGAAATATCCTTTTGTTGTGAGAATTAGATATTCAATTGATACTCTAGAATGCATGTCAAGGATTTCCCTCGCACGTGGTCTTTGAAAGCTGATAAATAATAATCTTCTCACGTCACTTATGATAAACATTAATATTCAAATAGATCTAACATGTGCGTGCATATTGTCTATGGTTGCAGAACTAGTTAAAAACATATGCACATCTCTAATACGTTTAATGCCCATTTTTCAATGAATTTGTACCAGTTTTTTCATTTGTACTAGGTTTTTCATTTGTACCATAACAGTACGGGTTACTATCTAGTTCGATTGCCACACGAAATAAATATTAGCATGAAAAGACAGCTCTCGTAATACGTTAAGGGATAAATTCTAACTTATGGTATCGTTATTTCATAGCAAAAATGACGCACACGCCAGCGTACCTCTTTTACTTCTTAAAAGCGCTATAATTAATCTCTGCTTTAGGTACAAAATTATATACCTAGGTGAGGTACGTGCTTGACACAATTTCAGTTAAAAAAATATTAACTTTGGGTTATATAAACAATGGGTTGCCAGTCATTAGTTAAATGTCACTGAAGATCGTTCACTCTAACGGTTGCCGAGCATGCTTTTGTTAAACTCACTTTCACTGAATACGAACCTCTTTTTTGTTCATTTGCATACATACCTATTAAATGTGACACATATATGTATACTCGCTGCGACTATTCATAATTATGTACAGACGCCAGCAGGTCAAGCTATCCAAAACTGTCAAATTTTCCCAATTGAATATGAACCTTATCGTTTTGGATTAAAGTTGAAAATCAATCAAATAAATTTGACAGATTGTGGTAGCTTGATGTGCTGGCCTCTGTACTAGCCTCAAGTACCGTAATAATTGTCACATTTTGTCTGTCTATCGTTAGATTATCTAAAAAAAAAAATTCATTGATGTAGGTCAGGATCGACCCAAAAACTGTTTGATAGGAATATGTGGAAATGAATTGAAGTGTAGCAACATCCTGATGGCTAACTTACGCAAATTTTATATTACACATTGAAATAAAACTACTTTTTATGGGTTTTATCGCTTTATATTTATTGGTATTATTAGATCCCAAACCTTTCAAATTCATTACAGCGGTCACAAACAGGCTGAAGTGTTGGGCGTTGCATTGTAGGTAGGTCTACCTTTTTTTTATGGAAGTACTTACGGAAAATCCTCAAGGATCCTTCGCCACTCGTGGGGTCCGTCGGAGTCGTACCGACTAAAAACCGCGCTTACCTTAACTTGCCTTATAGTCATTGCCATGGGATCCGTGAAATTCATCTCGATCATAACAGGCTGGTAGGTACCTACTTGCTGAATTCCTCGGCTTCCCATGGATGCTGTGAAGGATCCAAGACGGCGTAACCTGCAAAAACAGTAAGACGTGGGTAATTTTATTTCAATAAATAGTAACATCATTCAAATTCAAATTTCATTCCTTCAACTAGAGCCACTATTCGTAGGTAGTAAAAATTTGTGATCTCAAATTAGCCTTAGGTATCTTCTCTGAAATTACAATAAGTAATTAAAAGTCAATGAATTATTAGTTCTCTGCTTGATCATCGTACTTAACTTACTTAAACAAAACAAATTGCCGATACTAAACTGTTTGTGAATCACTCGGGCGTGTCTCCAATTATCGGTATTCATTGCTAGTTGGAGTTAACAATCGAGTAATCGTATACTTTTCGCAATGTGTCCGATTGTCGCCCGACCTATCCGTCGCTGTGTCGGACGGACCGTTTGCAATGAACTGCATCACTATTGCAACATTCGAGTGTGTAAATCGATCTCTTCCTTTTGTGTCACATCACATCACGTGTAAATGCGATTCACTTAAGGGTATGTTTCACGATTATTGCACGATGTAATTAGCTATTCGTGACGGGTAGTAGAACCAAACACTAAAGTTGAATGTTGAAATAAAAATTACAAATATTTCAAGGGCAGTAAAAACGTAGGTAGATTAATTTTCCTTATTTCTGAGACCTGTTTGGTGTGCATTTTGTAGGTAAACAATATTCGAACTTTCGAGAATTTAAAAATCTCTGTAGGTTTGGGTAAAACGAGTAGAGGACACAACAGTAGTATCTAGGTATCTAATCTACCAGCCATACCTATCTAAAACTTACTAGTTATTCATAACTTCAATACGCAGACAGTATGTATAGGTACCTACCTATCTGTCTATATAAAGAAAACAATAAAATGTCTTCAGAGACTTCCTGCAAAGACTATTGAATTGGTTATGAACTTATGAGGTGTGGAATATTATTTGTTTATGGTCAAGGCTAACATTATACTAAGTGAATGTGGCCCAGATAGGTATGAGATAGCTAATCATAGATCCGTAAACTCATACCCAAGTATCACTTTACTAGGTACTTAAGTACTTGTTTGTTACATAACTGCAAAGCAATGATTGAATTATTTTATATCTTGCTCCGAAATCTAGGAATATAAATAGTATAGTATACGCGACTTACAATATAAATTTATGTTTTAAAGGCAATAAAAGAGGTTCTATGTGTCTTTTTTTTCGTATTAAAACAAAGTCAATTATGTTCATTCCTTGAAGTAAATTGAGGTTGATAAAATAGATAATTATGTAGAATAACCTAGTAACGCTGTAACTACCTCCTTACAATTTTCAAGGAAATGTACTCTTGGGATCAACTAGACAGTCTTCAGTCACTAAATTGCTCGATAATTTGATAGAAGCACAGTTTAAGCACATGATGTTTTATGAATAATTAACTTCTTTAATAAAATAAAGAAGTATAAAATATCTATTAATATCGCATTTATCTACCCAGGGCCCACCTTGGATCAACTTACTGTCCCAACAGTAAGTAAGTATTGATTGTTTTTGATAATCTCTTGAGAATTTTCACAATTCCTCTCTTAGTAAATAGATCTACACTTTAGCAAAAGTCCAAGTTTGTTAGCTTTACCTTTACGTCGTGATTAATCATGAGTGAGTGGTATTTCGCTGTAATATGTAGGTAGATAATTATATACAGGTACGATACAAGATACATAATTATATGGATAGTCACAATACACTATTTCATCTGTAAGCAGTTGAAATAGTGTATTGTCCTTTCATTAATTGATCCTCACGAATAGGATGTTAAGTTTGATAAGAGCTTGATAATTGATACTTTGAATGTATGTGCGATGTAACTGAATGTCAGATTGGGAAATAAGTACAGAAACGATTCAGTTGTTGGTGTGAAAAAATATTCAAGAAAATTATAGTAAGATATGTTGCAATAGCTACCGACGTTCAGTAGGTAATAGGTTTGCGTCCATATCTGCGATGCATTTATTTCATATCTACATTAATACATTTTGAATCACAACACTACTTCCTTGATAAAAAAACTAAGTCACGCATATGTAACTAAAAAGAACTGTTATATTTATTATATTATAAATTATCTGACAATAAGCCCCTTGACAACTATAATTTGCATTAAAAAAAGCAAATCATTGTTAATTCGAAATTAGAAGATTGTAAAACTCGCGGAACTGTTGCGTCCGTTGAACTATAATTGGAGAGAACCTATTTTTAGCACAAGACAACTTTAAGTCAATCATAGTCTATGAATAAATTATAGTAAATATAGATAATAAAGATACTAAGTGAGTTTTATATGTATATACTTATTCGTAAAATGTTTAGTGCCTATGTTAATTAATTCAATCGAGAATCTGAAATTTGTTTTTTTTTTAATTCTTTATGGAACGATATTTTTATTCATTTTGCACTAAAAGTATATTAAGATTTTAATATAATGTAATTTTTTTGTAATATAATGTAGTTTGAAAGCGTCCCTGTGTAAAAACTTGTAAGTGTTCCATAATCCCATTATTAATACGAATATGGCAACATTATACTTAGATTTTTCGTAAAAAATGTTGGACAATTGGTACCTCAAACCATATACTTAATACTACAACAATGCGCTATCGACGCAAGTTAGACAGAATTTTTGTTTTAATGGGGTGTTTAGGTTTTTTTACCATAAATATCAAAGACATGCGATTATACTGTTTCGTCATGGTAAATAATTTTAGCGCTGGATTCCAAATGGCATTGTTCAAAGACAAATTGTTTTTTTTTTTAATACTTTTATTAAAATGCAAAACATAGCTGGTGATTGTTGAATTTGTATTTCTATTCTGTCGCTGTTTTAATAAGGAATATATGTCAGTACATATCAAGTTCAGGATTACGAGGTCGTGGTTTCAATTCCCACAGGAAATAAATATTTGTTTGATGGACATAAAGTGTTTGTGTTTCTTAAGTATGTATTTACAAAAAAAAACTATACATATACCTAAGTATTATATCCATTGTCTAGTACCCAAAGTACAAGCTCTGCTTAGCTAGGGACTAGATGGTGCTGTGTAAAATGTCCCAATTATTTTATTATTATTATAGGATAAATTGATAATGAGAAAGTTTTGGGCGAACTGTGATTGCTCGCGATTATGAAATGACACAAATGTATCTACCACAAGTACCTACGTATGTATCTTAGATATGAAAGTATAGGGGACCGTCACATTATCTGACAATCGAAGGTTATCCACTTGTCCAGTCCACACTTGACAAAAGTGTATAAATTCCAGATAAGATTTAAGACAAATTGATATGAGTTTGCCTGTCTGATAAAAGATCTAATGGTGAAATTGATACGTAATTATAACGTGACTCTTTCATATAATATCAAATAATCTAAAACATTTTGTTATGTAACAATTTATAAACTCGTACCCAGAACTCTATTGCTGAGTTTGTCTGAATTGGTACGACCGCGATGCTAAATAATCCGCCACTAAGTAATAATGTGGTAACATTATTGTGTTCCGGCTTGAAGTATAATGTAGACTGAAATTACTACACAAATGAGGTTTTAACTAAGGTCGCGCCAGTGATATTCCACAGGAGCTGCTAGCATCTATCGTGGTGTGGTGTGGTTTGCCCCTTACCATCAAGGTACCCGAGTGCTTATATATGCATATGTGATGAGAATATTTTTGTATTTACAATCAGAGATTTATTATAATTTTGTGTGATCCTTGAGAACCCATTAAGTATGTGCTAACTTGAAACATCAAGACAGATACTTACCTAATAATTGTAAGCCATTAATTGATAATAAGCCATGTTCTTTCCCGACTGTCACGTCACAAAAAAGTATAAGTACTGTTGTAGGTACGGTCAACAAAGTTATACAGGCAGAGAAAGACTTCAGCGTCTTAAAATAGATTGCGCTTTGATATAATACCTCAGCTAACAACAGACATATTTTGTGAAATATTTTATTTAAAAACTTTGCAACACTAAGATTTTCTCCTGTACCTTGGGTGCGGTTACAAACATACATTTTCACATGACACAAACACCCAGAACCGAAAGAACTACTTGTAGATCATACAAATAATTGTTCCGGGTGGGGATCTTACCAGCGAAACGCGCGCAGAAGGAGATCGCTTAGTCACTACGTCAAACGTGTATTTAAAGTTTATTATACAACTAGCTTCTGCCCGCGACTTCGTCCGCGTGGAAAAGTTACTTTTAATTATCGTTGTAATTTGTAATAAAATAAATAAATTATTGTTGTAATAGTATAAATAATAATACTGTAAAGTTTCATCAAAATCCGTGCGGTAGTTTTAGTGTGAAAGGGTAACAAACATACACACTCACAAACTTTCGCCTTTGTAATACCTACTATTAGTGTGATCTTTGTCAAAAACTCAGATGTCGTTGCTCGCTGTATAACTCATTTGTGGACTGTACATTGCGCGTACGCAACTGTCTGTGCCAATCGCTTCTTGGGTCTGTAATCAGCAGTGCGTGATTTAATAAGAACAAAGGGTTTTCCTTGTTTTCTCTTGTTTAAACAGTTGCGCATCACGTCACCATCATGGACATTTCCTCGGACACTACCGTCTTTAATAGTTCTTTGTATTCATTACGAGACACGATATTGTTTCACTAGCTTAGTCACCGGATGTTATGGTACTGAAAGAAATGTTGCTACGTGTGCCACCAGTTTGGCAGAAGCAAACAAAAATGTAGTTGAAAAAATATATTTGAATATATATGACTAAATCAAGCACATTTTTATCTATGCCGAAGTATAGTAAGTCATCGGGTAGTTAGCAAGGATCGGGTAGTCAGCAAAGTAGTTAGGACTCATTTAATTTCGTGTACTGATATTCAGTCGCACCTGGCTAGATTGGCAACCTAAAAGCCGATTGGAACGACTCCCAGTCTATCTAAATGTGGCATATTTGGGAAAAGGCTAAGCAGAGAATAGTTCCCTATCGTTAGATTGATAATAATTGAGAAATTGGTCAAGACTATCAGCCAGCAACAAATTTAATATACAAAGAACAACCTGATTCTAGAACCATCGAAATTTAAGAACGTGCATCGGCAAATGCGTGCAGCGATTTTTCTATAGTTTACTGTTGAAATAATTATCAACGTAGGTAATTATTCCGTAGGGTCATTTCAATGGAAAATAATTACAAGCCACAGGATAGGTTCATTCAGCTAGTTCAGTCACGTATAATGTACTAGAATGTTTATAATGTTGGTAGTTGCTCAAGCGATACGTGACCACGGGGAATTGTTTACGTTTTAATATTAAAAGAGAGATTTTTGGTAAGGGCAAGGACTTGTTGTTTTCCTTGGTTAATATTTTGAAGGTAAACAGACGTTCTAGTTTGTTTGATTATGTCCAACTTAAAACCACCGAAAAGTCTGATTTCATGTAAAACTAAATATTACGTGAATTTTACTACGAAATATTAAGTTTATTTTATTATTTATACTTATACCTTACTAACTTAGGAGGTAGTAACCTACAAAGTTAGTAACTTAATATTTCATAAGAAATGTGTCAGTGTATATCATGATAATTTTAATAAAAAAATATTTTTGGCCAAAAACCAATCTTCCAAGTAAATTGGTGCAAGTATTTTTATTTTTCGCTACAAAGTACACAGACAGCCAAAATAACAAAGAATTGTGCCAATTTCATTGTGCTCGATGAGGTAATGATGGTTTTGGGAAGACCCCAAGCCAAAAACATATTTTTGTATTCGCAGCACGAATTTACTGGGTTTTGTTCAAGATTTACCTCGTACACATTGCAGTTTTGAGTTTACGACTTAATACATAAAATTTTGATCTACCGTGTATTTTTTGGAATTTATAATTATATACTTAGAGAAGTTTCTTCTATTGCATTGACTAATCCACGTATTTTACTTGAAGATTAAAACTTAATCAGTTGTTTTAAAAACACATCACTATTCTTATGTTTGTATATGTTACGGTAAGAGTGAATAATTGAAGATTATCTATTATTATTAATAATTACCGAAAGTCGAGGTTAAAGTGATAAATGTACATAAGTCCATTTATCACTTTAACCAAGGACCAAAAACAGCTCACAACGCGTTGTGGTCAATTATATTAGTTGAGCTCTAATATGTAAGGAATTATAAAAACTAAATAAAATTAAAAGTCGTACTTAGGCCAGGTTAGGTTGTTAGGTTTTTTTTTATATATTCAAAAACTAAAAGTAATAAATTTCGATCGTTTATTCACATTTACCAAAACATGTGGTTATTATTTATAATTTTGTAAAAATATTAATAATTTTCAATTAATCAGATTTACCGTAACATATACATTGCGGAATAGAAAATAGAAACCAGAATTATATCGTATATGTCGTGAAAAATACTTCTACGCCCGCAATACTCTATGGAATAATAATGGCTATATTATCGTTATTTGTCACATATATTTATCGTCACATTGTTCTATACGATCGAGAACAATAAAACTTAAATGTTTGCATGAAAATCACACCTGTGTTTATTTTTACACGCACGCCTTTAAACTTAACCGGGTTATCGGAAATGTAGATACGACGATATACGGCGCAAGTTTTCCAAGATAAACCGTCATTATAATGTTTAAGTAGACAGTTCATTCTACTGAAATTAATATATGAGTAAACGCGTTGCTAAGTTTTGGGCCGGTTAAGTGTGTCTACACTCACCTAATTTAAATATAACTTTAATTTTATTCCTTTACCATCAACATTAGAAGCAGTATGCGTGGAAGAAGTATGGGTGCTAATTTAGCTAAAATTAATTAAATATTATTTTTATTTTCTTCACTATCCTTATCGATTTTGTACAAATCCAAGACACTAATACCCGTTATTAATTTTTTTTAACACAAATAGGGCTTAATTTTTATCTTTCCCCTTCGTTCTTGAGTAAAAAGAAAGGGATATCAGATCTTGCACTATAACAATTCATTTGAAAATGGAATCTGTAAGAAATTCACAAAATTGCAATTCAAAAATGCGATAAAGCAACTGCAAACAAGTTTCGAAATTAAGGTCGTTCAACTTTATTTTTCGGTCTTCGAAATTCCGTAAACAACTGGTTATTCGTTTTAAAACATGCCAGTCACAAAATGTGATGCATTTTTATGCAACCAATGATTTACTTATTTTGGTGAGAGATAATATCTTTTTGGTTTCATGAACAGTTATTGCCATTTTTTTTAGGTTTTTCTTTATGTTATATGAATGTAATATCACTATTTGATCATAAAAATTCATAAGATTATCTCTCTTTGGCTCTATTATGAATAGTTGTGATGTAAAGTGAGCATTTAAAGCTTTTTTATGTTATAAAAGTTAATAATCAAAGGAAATACTGTTCAACTGGCTTGATTTCAGTAGAGAAAGTGGCAATGATACTGCAGTTATAAAGCTTATAAGCCTTGGTCCACAAAATATCATGTACGAGGCAACTTACATTATGGATTTCTGTATTGATAAATAAGTACTTTGTACAGGCCTATTTCTTCATAGGCTTCCTCATACCAGAGATACCTGAAGTTACAAAAATAACTATACTAATAGGCACTTATGCATTTAAAATGTATCCAGTGCGAATATGAAATGTGAAGAATTTAGAATTAATCATGTCTTCTATTCTTAATGCAATGCAATGTGTTAATAATATGATATTTACAATTAAATAAATGATTGCATTATTATTCTATTATATTTAATTAAGTAATATTTTATTGTGAATGTCTAGCATTATTTACACATATTAGGAACGTATATTTTAAAATGTAAAAATGTTTCTAATGTATTTAAACTAGCAAATTTTTGGGTACGTGTGCTAAAAATGTCCTGTTATAATTTTGTAAAAATAACAAACCTAAACGATGGATCGTCAGTCGCCAGGGGAGGCAGGGTATGTCATACCAACTAAAAACCGCACTTTTCTTATCTTAACCTATTGCCAAGGAACGTGAATACAAAAATGATTACATATTTTATTCACATATCAATTTGGTTTGTAGTAATAAAATAAACAATACCACGAAACAACAAAAACTACGTAAGTAGTAGTAAATATTATTTAGGAATACGATGAAATAAAGAAATCATTGGTATTAATAAAAATATTTATTTAGTACGTTTACGTTTACAATGTACTACACGACAATACGTAGAAATACAAACACTTGAATAGTCAACGATTTTTGTTGCGCATCTTTCGTTGAAGATATGAACGTTTGCTTGCCGTCTTTTGCACACAGTCGTCAGTGTCAGTGTTGAAAATCATGGGAGTTTGAACCTTTTGGACGTCAGAGCATAAATTTACGCATGCGCGTACTTTCCACGCTAGGTCACAAATTCACAGCAAATATTACGTAGATATCTTGGTAATCATGTTTCTCATCCATGATGTAAGTATTTTAATTCGTTTCATGCAATCAAATACGAACTGGAGCTTTTTAAGATGTAATAAACATACAAAAGTACCTAATGAGTTCATTCCAATTGTTTCGTTCACTGCATTTTTTGGTCACATATTGCTGTCGTTGGTACAGACCACGCGCTCGCTTGTCACGTAAATGTGACGATGATGTTCAAAGGGTTATAACGGGTAGCAAAAGTCAAAACTTTCGGCTGTTCGTAGGTTGGTTCTAACGATGAAAAATATTTATAAGGACTGTGTTATAATGTATAACTTGTCAATGTATTTTATTCTCATAGCACTTTGATTTCAAAATATTTGGGATAATTTAAAAACTTGTTAATTCGTACGAAATATAAAAATATAATTTTTATATTTCGTACGTGAAGATTTTTAAAACTCAAATAAACAGGGATCGCTCGTGGTGCGGAACGCCTAAGACCCGATTAAACGACCTTTAGATGAAAACGTAAGTAGGTATATAATAGCTATGTATGTAAATTTCCTTCGTAAGTATTGTTACGAAGTCAATCAGTTAATTTAAGAATTTGACAAGGCATTTACTGTACGTCATGCTACTTAGCAAAGGTAAATAATGATTACATAAAAACTTTTTCATTTTATTAGGTATTAATAAATGTCTAGCGAAATATAGTGGTTGGTCCTTTAAAATATACTTACGAAGATCAGCATTCTTTTAGGAACTATGTATAGATACCTACTTGGAGAGTATTTTTTTATTTTGGGTACGTCATAATCTCGGCGTAGAGTAAAGTAGGTATAAGTTGCGGGTATTATGTGTCTTGGTGTAGACTATTTGGTTTGTGACCAAGAAGTTTTAACAAAAAAAACTTCCGTATTAAATAAACTCCTCGGCTTAAAAAATGATACAAGCGCAACTAATACACACATAAAACGTCATTATTGCCACATTAGCCTTGCAAGCAAAAAGACACCTCGTTGTTTTATAATGCGCAAATCACAATCAACGCAGTGGAAAGTTAATTTTTTAGCCATCTAATATATTGCTGGATTGACAAACAATGGCTGTAAATACTGTTCGAGTGGAAAGCTACAATGATTCACTGTTAAACATTGTCTGTTTGTTTGTCAAAATAACCTCGTGTTAAAAACTTAAAGCCATTACTTTAAAAACGTTTTGAGGAAACTGATACGTTATTTAGTTTAGATGATAATTTTTATTACGGACATCCTTATCTGGCGCGAGTTGCGAGTCCGTTGGTTCCGACAATAGGGGGCTTCCCCGTTAGATATAATTTAGGTGTTTTTAATTTTCTTTTTATACCACTAAGGTGAGAAACAAGCATACAGCCCACCTGATGGTAAGCGGTTACCGTAGCCTGACACTTGCAACAGGAATAGTTGGATTGACAGTATAACGGTCAAAGTCCCCCAAGAATTTAAAAAAAGGGTAGGAAAGCGATTTTTAGTAAGTACGACGTGTTTGCAACACCAACACAAACTATTTTATTATTATAGGTTGGCATCTCTGCCATCTCTCTCTTGCTCCAAAATCACACACTGGATAGGACGTATGACTTTTCTGTGATCGATTAACTAATTGTGCCTGTAAGTTATGCAATCAATGCTGATTAGCTTAACAAGAAAAGGTGTTGAGTCATTTACGCCCTGCATCCATCAAGCTTCGTGACCGTAAGCGACCAGTGAATTATACACGACATACCCTGCCGCCTCCTCTGGCGTCGGACGATCCATGGGGATTTTCCGCACTATAAAAAAAGGATTCGTACATAAAACGGTTTGGTTTTGTAAAAAAGGTTTTCTTTCACCTCTATCCTTGATGAATTTACAAAAGCTTTATTTTACAAAGGGACGGTAACAAATTGTGTAAAAATAATCATTTCTATAAATTCCCTTCACTTAGTATGTACTTATCAGACTTAATTTTTTGGTTGTCAATATGTAGACTTCACAGGGACCATAAACAGTACCCAGGGTAATGTGTATTCACGATTTCAAAACGTTACCTACAAGGATATTGTTGTTTAATGTATTGTAATATGGTTTAATATCAATGCCACGACAGAAATATAAAACAAAACAACATTTTTAAACGATAAACCGTTCATTGTTTTATTCTATGAATCATTATAGTTAAGCCTTAACTGACTAAAAACATTGTCGTAACAAGAAGAAATACCTACCTACCGCCTTGGAAATAGATAAACTTACATTGCAACGGCGATATATATTTTAATGTTGAAATCTGCCACCGTGTTGTCAATACTGTCATAGATAATTTAAAACATGGCGAAACACGTCTGTCGATATCTTTTAAAACGTATTGTTTTACCTATGTACTTAGAGATATGTAGTTTTTCCAAAAGGTCTTTCTGATCTTAATGTGACCATCATATGATGCCGTTATAGGGCAAGGTAGGTAGGTAAATGCGGTTTTTAGTAGGTACGCGTCTGTCATACTCTGCCGCCTCCCCTGGCAATGGATAATTCATGAGGATTTTCCGAATTATAAAAAAGGTTGAATGCTGATCTTGGCTATGATTTTTTTTTTATTTACTACACTGTTTGATCTTTAAGTTGGCAATAAATTAAAAACATAGTTGACTTTAGAACAAATTTTAACGTAAATCAAATAGTCAACCTATTGGAACCATACCCCATACAAGACTTAATTATATTTCACTCATAGCTAGCTACCTATACCTACTTTATTTATTCTAATTCAGGCGAAAAATGTTTACTCAGGCATTTCGTTACGCTCCGCGTAGTATCTAGTTTTAATTTGATCTCATTACCTGGCCGAAATTTACGATGTAAATGCTATGTTTTTGCTATGTCAGGGTTCACAAACAACTAGCTTTATTGAAATAAAACTACTTTTTACGGATTTTATCGCGTATTGATATTATTAATCCCGACGTTTCGGTCCCTTTACAGCTACCATGGTCACGGGTAGACTTTAAAGGGTCCGAAACAGTTTCAATGTCAGTCCGAAGAAGTAGTTTTATTTTAATGTAGTATATATGTAGTAATATTCGCGTAAATGTCAGAAATCAATAAGCTAGCTTTTAGTTTAACGTTAGCTTTGCAGCTAATAAGATAAGTCTTAACCTCGAGCTTCTTCGAGAAATAGTTCTATTTGATATAATACTTACTTATCTTTTTTTTATAATACTAAGGTGGCAAACAAGCATAAGGCCCACCTAAAGCAGTTACCGCTGCCTATAAACGCTTGCAACACCAGGGGTGGCACTTGTCGTTGCTGACCCTGTAAAACGAAAGAGGAAGGGTCAAAGTCAACACAACGTTTCCTCGTGGAGCACTGGCAACCTTGCTTACCGTAAGAAACACAACGGCTCAAAGCAGTGTTAAATCACTTTTCTGCAAGGTGGAGGTACTTCCCCAGTCGGACAGCTCCAATTTGAGTGGATTTACTCACACTATGCCCTACCTATCTTGAAAATCGATTTTTTGATCCAAAGGTTCTTAATAACTATCGTTGGAAGTATCTAGGGAAGTAGAAATATAATATAGCAAAGCTAAAGCTAAGGTAAGTATGAGGTGGGTCTGATACCTTACTGACCTTACTTACGCTCCTACCCTACCTTATAATAATTTTGCGTCCTCCTTATGACATTCGTGTTATGCTTAATTTTATTAGCCACACAAGGTCACTGAAATATACATTATCGCAGTGAAAAAGCTAATTTTCATAAAACAAATTTCTATTCGTACACTTGTTTTGTGAGGTATGAAACCAAACCACTTTTGCTTTAGCTGACTAATCATCACCTTTTTAAAGTTACTTTTTTTCTGCAAAATTAGAAGCCAGTCTGAGGTCTTATACAAGTCCAGTGCTGTCATCTTCAGCATTTAAGGTCGCCCAATGTTTTTTTTTTATGCGATATATTAAACTTACCCGACAATTTATCATCACATTGTAATACCGACTACTAGAAAAGATGGATGGACTGTGAGAGATGATATGGTTTTAATGGAAATGAATAATAAGATGGCGGCTAAAAGAGATGTATGGAACAAAAGGAGGATGATGGTGATGATGATCATCATCCCATTTAAATAACTATGAGGTTAAATATCTGTCTGACAATGTTAAATATCGGCATCGTGTTCTGCTAACAGTCCAAATGAAAAAAGTTCATTGAAAATCTGAGTCCCAGTATTATAATTGAGCGATGTTTTTTGCGTCTAAGACATTGCATCAGCAGTCTACTGGAACTGATTACTTTACGTCACGGTGTTTATACATTTATCACGTGCATTTGTTTGTTTAGATGCACTTACAACATGTCCGATTGATACACAGCCTTATTATCAACACAATAAAACTCCTTACATAACTCCTGTTTGGTAAGAAAGTAAATAATAATGTTGTGATTGCTCATAACAGCCTAGTCATTGGGTGTAATAGAAAGTAGTGGCACGCCGTAAATACTATGATATATTATTTATCTTTCTGGTTGGTATTAAAAGATCATTCTGATGGTGACAATTACAGGAGCTAAGATCTCGCGTAAAGAAGCCAAAACTCATCTCATCCTCGACCAAGTTCATCTATAAAAATAAACATCTTAAATTTGAAACTTATTCCATCACTTCGTAGGAATTTAGGAACACAAATAGTTAGCTTGTTGCAAATCCAATTAAATTATTGCGTCGCGGCGTTGTATTTAATACACATTTCAATTACGGTATTATTAATTCAAATGCGCTGATTCCGGTAAATCAGTCAAAATTTGTACTTCTATTGTACCATATCCATATTTTTACAACGTCGGTATCATGAGTACGATTGAGGGCGGTCTAACACTAAGAGCGGTTTCGCCCTACGTCCGATCCGAATCCGTGAAAATACGGTCCGGAGTAGTCGTAGAACTATTTTTATGGTAGTTTACACACTAGATTTGATTTCCGTCATCCGATTTCTCTACGTCTTATCGAACCTCTCTCTCTCTCTGTATTTTCACGGATTCGAATCGGATGCAGTGCGAAACCGCTCTAAAAGCGGTAAACGGTTTACCACTATATTTACCTAGTATTTTTGCTGTGTCCATGTGCAATCAGAACGTAACTCATGAAACGTGTATAGTAACACGAGTTGGCCATGAATGTTTTGTGAATTGTTTAATTTATTACCTTAAAACGTGTAAAAATTAGTACTCAGGGTTGCCGCACTGCTTTGAGAAATACTGACAAAATTAATGTATGAATTATTAGGTAAGCGTTTCAAACCCATATTTTAAGGATGTTGGACTTCATTAGATGGGGGTCATTTTAATCCAGCTGGCCATTATCGAAGGCTTTGATTTATGAGTTGCACTCTTATTGGCATAGCATTGGCCGTTATTTTTGCTCGTGAGCTACTTCATTTAATTTTATACCTTATCGTTTTTGGGCACTTTTTGCGTATCGGCTACGTTATATGGAATCGTGATAGTAGTATCCGAATATGGCATATATGCATAAAATTGTGTAACGTTTGTTTTTTGCGGTCAAAAACAAGATGCAATACCAGTAGCAGCCCTAATCCACTTATGCTTAGTATTTAGTCACGTTGAAACACAAATTTGCCAGCGCATTGTCAGAATCCTCCGATACAAATCTAATTGTTCACTGAATGACTGAATGTCAAAAATTCTTTGTTGAAATAAACGCGGCAAATTGTCATATTAGGTGTCTGACGTCATTTGTAAGAATTCGAATGAGAAAGAGAAATTCGCATCACAGGCAGTGGTCTCGGTAGCTTAGTTGGCTAAAGCGTCTGTGGTGTACTTAACCAGAGGGATGCAGCCGATGCAGGTTCAAACCTTGCCTGAGATCGATTTTTTCTGTGTCATATTAGGTCTAAAAACGTTGTAAGTATAGTAATTATTTTAGAGAAAACATTTATTTGTAAATAGGTAGTAAATATGTAGATACGTCTTTACTAATCGTAGTTATAGTCATTGTAAATATGATTACAATATTTCTTAATGAAATGTTTGTAGTCTTGTTTAATCAGTAGGTAGGTAGTATATAGTTTCTTTCTTTAGTGCTCGGGCGTTATGACGTAATTTTTGGAAATAGCTGTTGCTGGATATTTCTATTTGAAATTAACACTTCTAAAAGATACAAATCTCACATTCTAGTCTCCATCAGTGCGGGCATAGACAGAACTCTGGCCTCCTGCGGGCGGTTATTGGGATTCAGATGTCAGATGCCTTCTAGCATAAAAAATCAAAACATTGTCTTTTAAAGATCTATTTACAGTAAAGAAATATATCACATCATATTAGATATTGATCCTAGTACTCCACATCCTAGTAGCTTTCCACACGCGTGCATCGATTAAGATTTGAGTAAAGGCCGCTTAAAGAGGTCCATGACTGCTGGACCATAGAGCCTGTCATGGTCGAGGAGAATTCCACAGATTCGCCATGATTATAGGGCAAGTGAAACCCTGCGGTTTTCAGTTGGTATGAATCCGAGCTACCCTGCCAATATCTCCCCAGGTAGCCGACGATACATGAGGATTATCCGTATCTCAAAAAAATGGCGGGAACTATGACTCCTAGAGGTGCCTGAGCATGTTTTCCGTCATATTAACAAATAAGTTACTAGATTTGCTTACTAGATATAGTATTCCTGTATTTATAGTAAACGGACGTTAGTGGGAGTTTTATAGTACCTATTCATCTTTTTTATAAACCACTAAGGTGGCAAACAAGCATACGGCCCACCTTCCCGCGGTTCCCGTAACATATAAAGTAAGACGCTTGCAACACCAGGGAGATCACTTGCGCATTGCTGACGGAGCACTGACAACCTTGCTCAATGCTCATGTTAAGGAACACAACACAGCTCAAAGCAGTGTTATTTCCCCCAATTGGGGACTCGGCTCCAATTTGAGTGGAATTACTCCCACTGTGTCCTTCCTCTCGAAAAAATGTCTCGGTCTTGGACACCACGATGATCCTTTATCAATGTTTCGAAGCAAGAAATCGCTAAGTTAGCCTATGGTTCCGGCTTCCATTCATATCATCATATCAGCCTATTGCCGTCCACTGCTGAACGTAGGCCTCCCCCAAAGAGCGCCAACTTTCCCGGTCTTGGGCAGTCATCAACCATCCGCTGCCAGCCACCTTCTTCAAATCGTCAGTCCATCGTGTCGCAGGGCGTCCCACCTCCGGCTTCCATTACAGGACTTTTACATATAAGCATTAGAATTTTCGCTTCTTGTCGTTCATGTAAACAATGTTTAGAGAAATCCGGCATCGCCAATTAGCATCGTACGTCGTCGACCTGTGAGCGGATGACTGACATACTTTGACATCGTGATACTTCCATACAACCTCAGTTTACTTGTGATGGTGGGATTAAATATAATACTGTAAAATGAATTTCGAAAGTTCTTCCTCTGCCCAGAGGACCCAGGGGAACGTGCATGCCACGACATTATTTTGTCTACCTACCCATTATCCCGCGATATAGGTACATAAGCGATAGCAAAATTAAGTCGAGGCTGCATGCTGTGACATCATTCTTACCCGAAAATCTACAGGTAGTTTAGGAATTACAGGCCAATAAAATGCAAACAAGTAAATATAAATGAAGTCGTTTTATGCCAATTGTATTTTTTTTCCATCTGTACTTAATTCAATTAAATATTACAACACTGGATATTTATAGCCCCAAAATCTATATAGATTTTTTGTTTGTACCTCAATTCTGTACAGTAGGAAATTTGAATGCAAACCTTATATTTAAACGCATAACCAATCGTTAACCTTGTCGGCTACGGCTTCGGTATACCGGTGTGGAAAAAACAATCAAAGAAATGTTTGAACCTTCACCACTCAGTGATTACGAACGTAATCTAAGTATAAACATTAGTATCAATGAACGTGTTGTAACTTGTAGTTTTTGCACTAATTTATTTTGCTTGGGTACTGTAATGTTTAAACTCGAGTTAACATCGAAATTAGATTAGCGGCCGGTTAAGCTACGATTACATTTTTGGTAAACTCCGCCTAAAAACGGGGGAGCACTAAGTAACATAAACATACCATCACGCCTGTATTCTTCGAAAGGTTAAGCAGGGGTGTACTAATAAAGGGTATTATAATAAAGGGTAAGAGGTTATTTCCATTAGTTTTTTTTTAAATAAACAACTGTCTAGTCTAGTTATTACCCAGTCTATCAACTTTTAAACGTGAATAGAGGCTTTTCTTTTAAAAGGAAACAACGCGAGTTCACGTGTTTATCTTACAGAAAATTAGCAAAAACTTGTCGGAGTGAATTGAATGAACGTTTTCAATGTTAGACCATTTTTAATGTGCGTTTAAAGTATTGCCGAATAATTTTACATATGAGTGAACTGAAACATAATTGTTTAAATAACAAAGCATTCCTTATCTACACACTAACATAATTAGCATGGCATATAATTGATAAAATTAATCCAATAAACTTGTAAGGAGCAATTTGCAATTTGCAATATGCAAATTTATTGCTTCCTAACCTGTGGATAATTTAAAAACACAATGGGAGCTTATTTTAATGATCATATTAACATATTTGTGAACATTGTTGACATACCTACGTCAGCTATTTTGGGTACACAGAAAAATGAAACATATATTGAAAAAAAAAAAAACTCATATTATGAATTGATTTAAAATGAGATTCAATTTGAGCTTTACGTTAGTGAAGAAAGCCAGTGAAGCCGCAATTAGCGTAGCCATCTCCTGAGCTGAAGTAATATAGGTAAATAATGTATTTAGCATCGACACGAACAGAAGAACTTAGTAAATAAATATATCTAATATTTGTACAGACGCCAGCAGGTCAAGCTATCCAAAACTGTCAAATTTTCCCAATTGAATATGAACCTCATAGTTTTGTATTAAAGTTGAAAATCAATCAAAGAAATCTGACAGATTGTGGTAGCTTGATGTACTGGCCTCTGTACATAAAATGAGTGGCTGTATATGGCTGAAAACTTAACTTTGATATCAGTTAAAACTGAAGCTTTTGCATCGAATTAATTACTTATTGTTTTTTCTTAAAAAAAGTGTTTTCACGTCAGCAGACAGACGATTATATTGAAGAATTTTATTGCGCAAAAATGGTTCTTGTTTCGTCTTACATTTCCTTTGCTATTTCTTAGAATAAGTTTCGATTACTACTTACTGTTTAGCATTTTAACTATATATGACGTCATAAAATGATAGGAAGCTACCATTAACACCGTTGTAGCAGGTTATAGAAGGTAAACAATACATTCTGATTGTGTGAATATTCTTCTTTAATGTGCTATTTGGATACCGATTCTGATATTCAACCAAATTAATAACATAGAGGTAAGTTTCAATGACATTTTCGCTTACATTATTTTATTCGTTTTTAACCTTTAACCGCCACGTCAATAACGTAAATCCGTGTTCTCTACGCCAAGTGACAAATTGTAGTAGGTACTTATCATATAATAGGTAAAAAAAAAAACAAAAAAAAAATGTATAGGTATTTTGAACTAAAAAAAATTTGTGTTTTTGACGTGCCATGCCGTCGTTGGCGTCGTGAGCAAGTTTTCATTTGACGTCTATACACGTCCGTGGCGGTCAAAAAGTTAAACTGGTCTAAGAAGGTACCTTACTAAAGTACCTAATATTGTTTCTTGTTTAATTAATCTCGTTTGCATTCCTTTGACGAAACAAGAGCTTTGATAATAGCAATGTATGTAGGTACATACATTGCTATTATCAAACGAGACCCTGGGAGAGTCAATACATGTCATCTCAAAGGCTGTATACAACCACTGTAAAACAAAATCAGAATTCCAGTTAAGGAGCCACCCAAATTTACGACTTTTAAGTTGTCTCATGTCATGTACTCATTACCATAGTACCTACATACGTTCGAAACTTTTTGGTCACCTTGTTTACGTGGAATTACTAACCTAACCTAACCTACCCGTTTAGGGAAAACTGACAACAATTTCTAGAATCTTATTGAAATCAAGGCATACCAGTTGTACGAGTAATTACTAAGGACAAATTCATCTTTGAGGTAAATCTTTTGTACTAAGTGATGATTTGCTTCAAAGGTGATTTCTGACTAATTAATATAATCCAAAAAGTTAAACAATTACCTATATAAGAAACGCAGCCAGTAAGCGCAATCTTGTAACAGGAATAGAAAATCTATTTAGCAACTATGAAAAAAAATGCGTAACTTAAATTTCAAAGAAAGAAAATTCACAAAACCTTAATTAACTCGATACTCACTCTGTTTGAGATATCGCTTTTTGTTCAATGACGGCATAACTAAATACCTACCTAAAAGTCAATCAAATTAAAACCCTAAGTATAATAATAAAAAGTAGATAAGGAATCATATTAGGAATATGTTAATAGGAGTTAATCTACCATAGGGTTGTGTTTAAAGGATGTTGGAAATGAAAGAAAAGATTTTTATTTGTATCTTAATCAACAAAGTGAAAAGCTTTAGACCAAGAAATCTGTACAGTTAAGTTATAAGGAGTCTTGAGAAACCAACTTGTTATCAGGTCATGATTCTGGTATCTGTGTATAGTTCCGATGTACATTACCGCAGAGTACTAATTTACCTTAAGTCTATTAATCGGATCTAGTATAGCACAAATAGTGAGACTGGCTGGCCGCCCCCCTCAATCTTTGCTGCCTGGAGTAAGAGCATGTTCCCACCCCTCTTCGCCTAGATCCGGGTCTGTATGTGCATTGCTATAAACCGACACTGCGTGCATCGGATGGCCCATCTAGATAACAATGATTGTTTCAAGTGTCCGTATTACAACGAATCCACTTACACACATCCTCGGGATGCGCCCACTTCAAATCTGTCACTATACTACATATAGTATTCTATACTGGGCTCAAGTAACGTGGGTATCCTGCTCTTCAGAGTAATTGAAACTAAATGTCGGGGGGTTAAAGTTGACATTCATTTGTAGATCGTGTGTTCTGTATAGTTCTTTGACTGCTTGCGTCATTAGGTCCGTTCCTATTTGATTGTTCTCAGTGTTAGGTATTATCTAGGTAGTCTAGTGTCAATTGTTCATATTCTACTGTACTTTGTACTAAGAACATTGTATGGTAGCTTCCATCATTGCATTTTCCGGATCGTTATGTTTGTTTATTCAAGGGAAAGATTCTAATGCGTTCTTCTGGGAGGCTAAAATCGCCACATTTTAGCAAAAATCACACCTCGCCTTAACAGACTTTCCGTATTGTTAGAGATCAGCTTATTCTGATACTACTAATACAAGAAATCTATGACCCATTGTTTAGTCTTGTATTGGTAAATCCTATTGTGATTGTGATTCATCAAAACTGGTTATTTTAGGCCCTCTCTTGATATTTTAGGACTGAATTCAGTAATTCCTTAAACTCACCCCAGAATAATGGTTTTTATACATCTGTAATTTTGTTACTTGGTGGTTTAAGGGCCATAATACATATAACATACCATCAAGTCTGCATTACAGTACCCGAACAGTTAGGTAGAGGTGAACTGCTATGAATTAAAGGGCTGATTTATGTTAATGGGAACAATTGCAGCTATGAATCTAAACTCCGAGCTATTATTGAGAATTTCAAGCCGATTTTTGTTAAGGTTAACAATCTTTAGGGAGATCACCCTGAGTGTTTTTTTGTTTTTACGTTTTACCAATATTAGGTTTAGAGAGGTTCCATCCTCCGTTACCAAACAAATAGTATCTAGTTACTTTTTCTGTGCCAGAAGTCGGCTACAAAGGTTTTTTTACCTGCAAAACCAAAGTTAGGTACTTATAGCTATGTTATGCTTTGCATATTGCGGATTTCACGGAAAAAACGTGTATTTTTCCGTTGTTTTGACGTCAGTGTAGAAATTCATAATATTTTGTACCAGCTATAAAGGCATGAAAGATTAGTGTTAGGCATGAAAGTTGTTTCTAGAGGGTGAGGTCGGATATTACCATCGATCAATAATACGAATATTTCGGAAAATAATTCGGAGAATAAAGACTGGTGTTTCTGGAGTTTATAGGCTGCGGTTACCGCTTACCATCAGGCGGTTCGTATGCTCGTTTTATCTATTCATCTAGTCGCAATAAAAAAAAAGATGGGGAAAAAAATATACATGAATTATATGCATAAAACGTTTATGTTTTTAATATATCAATCTTTTCAAATAATAATAAAAACGTTTATTTTGACTAAATACATTATACAAGTTAATCTAATGTGCTAAATATTAATAAATCTAATAAACTTAGGCTGCTAACACTTTATGACTCCTGAATTCCAAACTTAGGTTGAAACACCTGCATCTCGGAAATCAGGGCTCTTCCGGTAATAATAACAATTACAAGGCCTGAAGAAAATATTTTTTAATGGTGAACCCCTATATAGCATTGATTGAAAAAAAGTAACGATCTTTGTAAAACATAAAATGCCAAATGATTAGCCTTCGTAGCTAGTCGACCGGTGTCGCATCCAGTTAGATTTACTTAAACAGACAATAATATTTAATTATTCAATCATATAATAGCTTTGAGCCAATCGCGGATACTTAATACCTATCAGTTTTTTTTTTCATTTTGACCGTTACGAATTATTTAATACAGACTACTAAATAATTTGTAATGTTCCACCTGGTTAAGTCAGTGACAACTTCCACGACAATAAGTAATGTATTTATCAATTAGCTACTTCATAACAGAAAGTTATACTTTGTTTTTAATACAACTTATTGAAGTAGAAGTTTGTCGAATATTGTTTATCCATGCTTATTGGGTCCCCAGTGGTAGGACCTGAATGTGGTGGGTTCTTTGATTGAATCGTGCGTCCTCGTGAAATGAATGAACCTAATGAAATATACCTAAGTACGCGCGAGACATCATGGCGACAACCAGCGATCGTATTTACAATCGATTTGACATGCATTAAGTCAATCGATTTGCTACGAACTAGATGTAATAACGAATAATAATATTACTACTTTGTATAAAGTAATAAGTGTGAGTGGAAAATCACACGTCAATATTTACAATTTTATTATATTAAAACTTACATAATTATTCAATATCAGCTTTTAGTATCCATCTGAAATTCCTGACCTATAATAATTTATTACGCATATGCTTGCCGATTTGAGCATTATTTTCCATTGTAATCTTCTATCGGTCATACAATCCAGACTTGGCAAACTCAATTGAATTATATTTTGTCTTCATAAAGGCATAAGATATACCTAGTAAAAAAAAATTTTAGGCACCAAATCATCATTTATCGAACATTACACAACATTGGTTAGGTATACTAGCTATTAGATAATGTTGTGTAACGGTTACGAGATTTTTGTTGTCCTGGCTACTTAGAAGATTGTAGATTTTTGCATCAAACGTCGTTTCTGATCAGAATTCCGGTGTCATTAATGGTTATCGTTCTAAATACCCTAATATGTTTGATCCAGCACATACGATTAACATAATGACGTGACATAATGTATTATGTCACTAATTGATCTACATTTACTTCACAATTATTATCTCATTTGTCATTGTTTACTAATGAAACTGTTTTTGTTACAGGTAAGTTTCTGAAATGAATTTTGCTCGTCGTAAAATTTCACATGCTTCATACTAAAACGTAAGTATTTACATAGAATATTTTTAAATGATTTTAACACCATCAATTGCAATGTATCAGGAAATTGTTGAATTGGAAATTGCTCGAAGGTCTACTTAGTAATTAATGACTTGATTTTCATTTTTTTTCCAAATTCTTTCAGGCAGGTAATTAACGTCTTATATTATATTTGTCTGCCATCAATATTCAAAATACTCTACCTGAATATTGCCCAATTACTTAATTGTATCCATATCTATACAAACAAGCAATTTGATACCGTTAAGTTAATTGGTTCAGACTTTTTTATAGTTAAATTATTTAGTGAAAAAAAAACTTAAATCAGTTTTTAATTGACATTTAATGTATAATTTGTAACGGTAGCAGTGATGGTATATAACAAAAAGAAAATAAATATAATGCTCAGGAAGTATTTCAGCTTATAGCGCCATTCCAATTGCCATGAATACAGTTCGTACACTAAGTACTCAAAATCAGGTAAAAGAGGAAGAAGTAACTGATAACGTAGCAACAATTTATAATGAGTAACTTACTAGCTGAATAGGGTTGGAAAATTGGGTACCGTATATATATTATGTATGAGTTGAGATGAGACCCGTGACCAGCAGCTTAAATACCTTACTATTCCATTATTTACATTTAATAGTTTATAGTAGTATACTGGTACTACTATGAACGCTAAATGTATAAGTTACTCAGGGTTGGTATTGATAATTCAGAGATCATTTACATTTAAAATACGAACCTACGGAGACGATCAAATTTATTTGCATTTTCATATCTACAAGTATTTTGCGTTTAATCCTTTGTGAATTGTTTATCTAGCTACATTCCCTGGCGTATTTACTTATAATGTTTATGTTTATAAGTCGCAAGCGTAGACAATGAGACATGCACAAGGACACGTCTGTATGAGAAATTGTACCTTCTGCTATTCTTTCCAAGAAATATTTAAGACAAAAACATGTGTGTGTGAATCATATTGGGAGAGGATCGCTTTGTTTAAACGTAATGAGTAAGAATTGTTTAGGTATTTGATTTGGTATACTATTGTCAACACTGTCGAAGGCCTGTATGACATCTATACGATTAGGGTTTCCCAAGGACCTATTTGAAGAAAACTAAACTTGAAAGATAATGAAATGATCACCAATTAAGATATTCTTTAAAGAGATTGTTCGCTTTATAAATGTATCAACATGAAGGTACTTGTGCTAATGGTAGGTAATAATCAGTTTTGTTATCTAATGTAGCACGTGTAAGAATAGAATTGAAGTGAAGTAGCCACAATAGATACATAAAACAAGGAAACAGTTTATATTTATTTTTCGAGAACTATTGCTAAATAAATTAACAAGTAAAGTGTAGTCTTCAACAACTCTCGTTTTATGTGCTTGCAAGAATAATCTATTTATTAACTACAGTTTTAATATTGCCTCATAAAAGCAAGCTTGATTAGGTGTCGATAAATTCTCCCTTTAATGAAATACTATGTTAGAGTTTCTTTTTAACCACAGTCTAGAAATTATAAACCTTATCGTGTTTCGCAGACAAAAATAAGCACGTACATTGAACTAGCATTAGGCAATTCAATTTTAATTATATTAGGTTGACATAGTGTACACAAGCTCTTATACTTAATTTATATTGTGGTTTTGCGGCTAGTGTTGAAACCGCAAAACTATTACTTTAGTGAAATACACAAGTGAGCGAAAGAAAATTTAAATAATAAGTATATTTCAATTCCGCCTTTGAATTCCATATAAAGATAGTTATATAAGTAGGTGTATTAAATAAAATAATTAATCAACAGGCATGATGTAGCAGATAAAATACATTTATGCAATCAGCGGAGACATTAAACATTTAAAGTTTCATATTCAACAGAAACCAATAAACATAATTATCCTTAACTTCCGGTGCGAGAATCGATGCCGCGAGTCATGACGCAGCCGATCGTTCAGCCTATGAGCCATTGTATCGTTATTATATGTATAATATTATACATAAGTTGATAACTTGCAAACACTGAAAAATATGAATTATCTAGTTTACTATGCCAGAAAGCCTTGTCCTCATTCTCAATGATTTATAATTTTCAGTTCATTTTCACTTTTTATCAATGCAGTGAAACTTGAAGACGGCCAAGACTTCAATGAGGTTGTTATTATTGACACTGTATAGTATGTATACACTGTATGTATATAATATGAGAGACCCAAAGAATTCTCAAGTCTTTATAATTTGGTGTTGAAACTTTTCTAAGCAACCCCAACATTTAAGGAAATAACTATGACAATGATGATTGCGGAAGAGTAAATAATGAGAATATTAATGACACAATGCAATGTAAATGAATAATAAAAGTTAAAATACTGATACAAAATAAATATTAATGAGGTAATTTTAATATTTTACCTACTTGAGTGATAAGATTATTTTTAAGGTGGCGTACTTAGTCGTAATATTTGTTTACCACCTAATGTTACACATGAAGTTAAATATGAGATCATCAAGATAATTACTCATATTTTTATTTAGGGTTGTAAAGTAATTAATTTGCTATAATATCAAAACGGATGGACTGCAAAAAGATGTACGGATAACCTGGTAAAGATCGCTAGGAGTCTTTGATGCAGGCGACATGTAACCAGTCCTTCTGGAAGTCTATGGGGAAGGCCTATATTCAGCAGTGGAACTCTTGTGGCTGATATAATGATAACGATGAATATTTTTTGTTTATTTTTGTTAAATATCTGAATAAATAATTATTTAAGTAATTATGAAGTCTGCCAAACTGTTGTCGGCAGCAGTTCTGGCTTTATATTTAGAAATACAAATGATTTATTTTTCTTTCTTGTATAAAATAAGGTTAAACCATCCACAGTATATAACAACTGTTTTGGTAACCCAATATGCGAAACTGCTATAATTAAATAAAAGACTCTCGAAGAGAATTAATAAGAAAATATATAGAAGGATAAATTACTGGGTGCTGTATTTCACGACAATGACGAAACACGGACTAATTGTTAAAAAGTTTAACAATACGTAGCATATTTACCTACTTAACAATAATATAAGCCTGAAATGAAACTAGGTGATGTTTTTAATCAACCTCTACATTTGGAGGCAAGATAGCGTCTAAGTAAAATTGGCTCAATTCTTTAAAATTTTTTTAATAGATTTTTTACCCTGTGTTTTTATTTATTATTGCTATAATTTGCAATTCTATTATTAAAAATTCTAGTTATTTTCTTGCCTCATTAACTAGGTACAGACGCCAGTAGGTCAAGCTATACAAAACTGTCAAATTTTCCCAATTTAAAATGAACCTTATTGTTGAACATGTATCAAAGTTTGACAGTTTGTGGTAGCTGGATGTGCTGGCCTGTTGTCTTACACAGATAAAACTAAAACTATACCAAACTTAATCCACAGATAATTAATTACTTACTCTTGAATAACACAAACCGTTAATAATGATAACCTTTATAAAACGTCATTTTATGTAATTATTGTTAATGGATGCATGATAATTATTACTTACAAAAAGATTTATAGCAGTTACATGGGTATTAATAGTTGTTTTATATTATTTTTGTTTATATTCACATACGTACCATCACGCCTGTAATCCCCGAAGGGTTAGGCAGAGGTGTACCAATGTCACTCACAGTTCGCCGGTATGTTTAGGTCCCATGTAATAAGGGGCATGCCTATTGCCATTAAACTTGCACAAATCCATACACACCTACACACACAATTTCATATAAAAACCCAATAACACTGCTCAACCTGGGAATTGAACTCTGGACCTCTAGCGTAGCAGTCGCGGTTAATACCACTATGCTAATGAGGCGGTTAGGCAAAAATTCTACATCACTACATAGTATAAAACAAAATCACTTCCCGCTGACTGTCTGTCCCTATGTATGCTTAGATCTTTAAAACTACGCAACGGATTTTGATGCGGTTTCTTAATAGATAGAGTGATTCAAGAGGAAAGTTTATACATAATGTATAGTATAAGTATATAGCAAAACTGCGAAACCAGGGCAGGTCGCTAGTATTATCTAAAAGATAAATAATAGTTGATAAGAGTTAGGCATAAGGGTTATAAATAATAATACTGCCTCATTAGTCTAGTGGTCCTAAGCGCGACTGCTACGCTAGAGGTCCTGGGCTGGGTTCGATCCCCAGGTCAAGCAAAGTGTTATTGGGTTTTTCTATGAAATTCTAAGTAGCAGCTCGGAGTCTGGATTTGTGCTCGGTTAATGGCAATAGACTCGCCCCCTATTACATGGGACCTAAACATACCGGCGAAATGTGGGTGTACAGTAGTACACCTCTGCCTAACCCTTCGGGGAATACAGGCGTGATGGTATGTTGTAATAGTTGATAAGCAGTAAATGTCAATTAAGTTTACTTTTTGTTTTGGATACCACAGACGTACCTATCGTAGACTGGTTTCGTTTGTAATTATTTTTCTGTCAGTATGGATTTTATTATGCAAGTGTTGTTTTTTAAATAGTTTAGACAACTTTTTATAACACTGACAGAGTGCAATAAAAAATACTTAATGTTAATAGTGTTAGACTAAGTAATAACTACTTCGATTAACCGATCTGCAAGCTTAAGCTGCGTTAGCCGCGGTCAGTCTGTGGATTGGTGTCCAATGATCATTCATAACACACCTCCGGACCTCGAAGAACACGTAAAGTCGGTCCCGTTTGTTATACGAACACATGTAATAAGCCCAAAAAGTCAGCCAGACGACCAGTTCTAGATCCTAAGGATATCGATTATCGATTTTATTTTATTTATGACGTGCACAAGATTGACATGACTATCATCATAATTTATTGGAACAAATTATGTAATTACAGCGTCACTGTTAATAATTATATAACTTGAGTGGGTATCTATCTATAATTTTAACTATTCATTGTCTTGAACAAAACAATAATAAATGTTATTTAACTGTAGGTAAATGGTGTTTTCATAATAGGGGACTTGTAACAATGTAAAGTTTATCTGTACAGGGTAACAAAGAGATTTTGACAGTTCAAGGGAATTTATACATCAATGGATCGTTTCCCAATAAATCTAGAAACGTCAAATTGTCGTTTAACTAAAGTCAGTTTTTTTCACCTTAAATTCTTCTCTGAGCTAATTAATCAGGAAGTAGATTGGTGAAAGTGAAAGTAGCCACCGTTAGAATAGATAATTGTGTTACTATCTGACGGAACATAATTATTATGAAATTCAAGAGCTGTAATTGTTTTGTTGTTGGATAGAGATAGCGCTATTTAACGAGCATATTGCTATCGCCCTCTTCTCCAAAAATTGATAGGTGTAACATTTTTTAATCCGTCCTCAGAGTTGCGTGTTATGTTAGCATGTTGCCTAATGTTTTACCAATCTAGATACTTATTTTGTATCAATGTCTAACACGCTACGGGAAATGGAATGTCTGAATCCACCTAATGACGACCAAACACGCTTAGGATTTATAGTTCTTAAGGTGCATCCAAAATTATTTTGACCTTTTGTTATGAACAGTATCTACAATATTTCCTAGATTCAAAACTGAAAACATTCTAAATTCAAAAAAGCTTCTTACAAATAATGAACTTCAAATAGACGTCATTGAACACTAAAATATTAAAAGTGAGGATAACAAAACTATAGTAATGTCATTAACCTACCAAATGCACTTATGTTTGAAAAAAAGTCACCAGAAAAAAAAAAACAAAGCGAACGAAGATTGTCTCTGGGAAAAACAATTAAGTAACTTGTTGTTGAAGTTTTTGAAGACTGAGTAATTATGTATGTCATAGACAAGCATGGTTTGTCGACCTCACCGACCACCGAGATAGTGGTCAATAGCAAGCCCACTTGAATTTGAAAAACTATTAGGTATCTGTTCATAAATATTACGGAGCAGACGTATCTACTAAAATCTTAGAAATGGATTGTCGCGATAAGGTTGACACAATTATCAAAAATTGCTGCATTTCATAACACCACTGGTCACAAAATCTATCAATCTTGGACCATATGAAGTGCACCATAACACAAACAATGGCTATCAATCGATGCTGATATGTCTTGAATACATAGTAGTCTCGTCTCGATTGCACCTGATTGCATTATCATTAAAGTATCAACAACTTCTTGAAAAACAACTGCAGCACGCATCGCTTATCTTGGTCACACCGAATCCAAATGCCGCATGCTTTGATAGATCACAGTGGCGGCTCCATACAACTAGATATCTACTATCCGCGGTCCGGGGGGGGGGGGGGAGGGGGTCCTACATTGACAAGGTTAATACATTGTCAATGTGACGTATTCGTGAATTGTATTAAAAATTTAAAAGTAGACAATTCACGAATATTGATGATGATACCCCCCAGGTTTTAAAGTTTTTGGGTACGACCGCACTTTTAGTGTCTACTATTGCGAAACAGCAAGCCAAGGTAAGCATTTTTAGTTGCTAGTTTCCATCTTGCCAAAATGGACCTTTCGTCACTGATTTCAAGATTGATTTCGACACTCGTATAGATTTTTTTAAAACCCCTCTTCAATAAAATTTACACACAGTTCTACCTGCTTTACCTCTTTGATACAACACGTCTCCCATTTTTCATTTACCTAATTCATAAAGCGTCGTCTACTTTTCATTTCTTAGTACGGATTGTATCACAGTAATACATTTGACCATATATATGTTTAAGATTCATGGCGACATAAATGATACCTAAAACTAATTTATAAACGCACTAAAATCAAAAGATCATGCCACTCTGGTATCTTCGAAACTGCGTTGAAACAGATTTCGTCAGTCAAATCAATTCGTTTTGTCCTGGAAATTATTCTGACTGTGACTTCTACCAGAGTAGCTAGCTAAGTATTCATCAATCGAATCTGTTCTATCCAAACTTTGTATTATACATGCGAAAGTGACTCTGTCTGTTTGTTTATTACGTTTTCACGCCTAAACCGCTGAACTAATTTTGATAATTGTTGGTATAGAGATGGATTGGACCTTGAAGAAGAATATAGGCCTTTTGGCACAAAAAGTCCTTTATGATGAAAGGGAAACCGCGAGCAACAACTAGTATTTTCGATAAACAGCTATAGTCTAACGGCATCCGCGGCTGTATCATCTGCCATGATTATGATCGCGTGTAGGACAATGTCAAGGTACAGAACACACCCATTCAAGCAGCATTGACATTCAAAACGGTACTCGCGTCCTAGTATGTCACAATCCTATTGTTTTGGTACCGTACACTTTAATACTCGATATGGAAAGGCTATAAGTAATCTACAGTGTCTATCGATGTTTTGAATTACAAATAGGACTTACCTACCTACGCACGTGTACTTTACAAACGTGTTTAGTAATGAATCTGCAACCCAAATCTTCGCATTAGTTAGGTACCGGTAGATACAAAAGGAAGGGTAATATTTTTTTTTTCTAAATGTTGTTTGGTTATTCATCATCGGCATCATCAACCCATGGTACTGTCCCACTGCTGGGCACGGGTCTCCTCTCAGATTTAGAGGAATTAGACTATAGCCCACCTCGCTGGCCGAGTGCGGGTTGGCAGACTTCACACACCGTCGAAAAAGAACTCTAAGGCATGCAGGTTTCATCACGATTTTTTCCTTCACCGTTTAAGCGAGTGATATTATTAATTATTACTACGCACAAGATTTCGAAAAGTCAACTAGGGTTTTGAATTCGTATCACTAGGCTTAGGTAAATTCTAGATTTCTGATGATGATTTTTTATTGTGCTCTCAACGTTCAACATTCAAGAATAAACAAGTTGATGTTAGGTCCATCTCATTGATACGGTAACGGTATCTACGGTTGGCTACTTAGTTAATTGTCGTGGCAGTACGTAACAAGTATTAATGCATTTAAATGACCACACTATGACAGCTATGCATGTGAGTTTCAATATGTTGTTAGCACAAATTTTACTAATTGCCAACCCTGAAATATCGATAAAAATATCAGCTGCTTCATACATAAATGCATTAATTATTAACTATGATCCCTATGAAAATGTATGAAGCAGCAATTTTTTTTTCAGTAAACTTACTATGTTATGTATATGTTTATTTTTTTTAAGTTTTCCTCTGGCAAGACCAATGCGACAAAACTTTTTGGTCCAGTCTGTCGCGAGAGCGTATTTTTTATCCCTCTTGTTGCTAATTAGCAGACAATATAGAAAATTAACTCAGTGTCAATGCCGCTTGAGGAAGTAATTTAGCAGTCAATGTAGAAAAAAATATTTCTTGATCGACTTTATGGTCTTTGGAGCTCGAGCGATATTCGAAAAAACTGGAAACTCGTAAAACATTATACCAGTACTTTTTATAACATAACATACCATCACGCCTCCATTCCCCGAAGGGTAAGGCAGAGATCCCATGTAATAGGGCACGAGCCTATTTACATTTAACCGGACACAAATTGAAATTCCGAGCTGATACTTTCATAGAAAAACCCAATATCTAACGCTCGACTTGACATTCGAATTTCAAATTCCTCCACTTTAGCAGTCGCGGTTACGACGACTAATGAGGTTGGAACTACTTTTCCCTATTAAATTATTATTGCAACCTCCTTACTATATTATAGGGTTACCAGTCTTATTGTAATGTAACAATTCAATTCACCTTGACTCTAACAACAGCCGGTCATAGCTAGCTAGCATAGCTAAACCTACGAATGTGATTCAATCGCTAGGTTGTTATCACACGAGCCTTGACAATGTTCGCTATTCTACGCATTGCATTGTCACTCATTAACCCTGACTTACACAATTTACGTTTGCGTGTGTAAGACCCCAATTCGATAAGTGTTTCCTTTAGTGAGTTCAGATTGTTAGGCAGCATTCTACGATGTACGTCCTAGGTGCAGATAGGGTTGTCTTACGATTATTTTATAGAGGAGTTGAGAGGACTTTGTTTTAAATATGGATTTCAAAACCTAAGAATAATTGATTGTATCTGGTTTTTCGGGTTTCCATATCACAAAAATTACCTTAATTGTTTCAAATAAAGCTATTCAAGTTATTTTACTCTCGTGACTGATAACAATAAAAACATTAGCAAGATTATAGTGATAAGCATGGAAAAAGTAACATTTTCTCTTAGTTTGCATGTCACGAATATAATTTGTAATATTATACATAGTGTGGTTTATTAGTGAAATTATTTTATAAAAAAATGAGTAAAAAAATCCACAACATCCCGGTAGTCGGCAGCCCTAGGCGAAGGCGTAGGCTAATTCTAAACGTCCACATCCGGGCAACAATGAGATCGACTTGTTGTTAGTACTTATTCAATCTTAACACAATAGCATTTATGGACTCAGTGGGTGACAATGACAACCTGGCTAGGTCGTCAACAGATTGTTTAGGTATTTAGGTCAGATATTCTATGGAAGATTCCAAAGCATTATTAGCTAAACATTCGTATGATCCACAGCCCGGATCTACCTAACCACTGCTGGGAATAGTAGATATAGGCCTCTCTTTCTTTGCTTACGTTTCTTTTTCCGGTCCCGTGCCACTCAAATCCAATGAATTTTCTGACGTCTGTTTTTTATTGTCGATGGGTTTGCGTTTGACCTTAGTCTCACCTGATGGTAAGCGACGACGAGGACGAAGGTGGAAAACTCTTACCAAGAAAATGCCTGTTCACTCTCACCTTAAAGACACCAAGGTTATAGTTATGAGTCCGGGAATACAGACCCAGGGAGAGCATTCCACTTCTTTGCGGTACGAACAAGAAAAGACGCACCATACCGTTTCGTGCGTCGTGGTGGGGCTATCACCACCTATCCACGCTATCCGGCGTCTGGTAGTCCGATGAAGGAAAGTATCATTAATAGTTATGTTAATAAGTAATAATTTCTACTCTGTCGGTGAATTTGTTAAAATAAAATCATGTAGGTACCTAAGTCCTACCATTTCAGGAATGCATTGTAGACGAATTATGTTAACTAATACTTATATAATGTATAATAACCTCAGGAGGCTCTCGTTAGGCGGCTGGGTCAAGGGCCTGATCCAGAAAGCAGTACTGCTGGACACGGCCCGTATTGTTAGGAGGTTCCTCTCTCTGGAGCCCTGACCGCCGGTAGCTTGGACCCTGTTCCCGATACCGGTGGGCCTCTATTTTTATATTTTTAAATGTTTTTGTTTTATAATTTATTTTATAAAAATATTTAAAAATGTAAATGATAAGAAAACTCATGAATAAAGGATATAAGTATAAACATGTATGTAACACTAAATATTTGCATGCCAAAACTAATGGCGAAATGTGTCTTTGCACTTTAATATGTTACGGTAAATCTGATTAATTGAAAATTATTAATATTTTTACAAAATTATTAATAATAACCACATGTTTTGGTAAATGTGAATAAACAATCGAAATTTATTACTTTTAGTTTTTGAATATATTAAAAAAAACCTAACAACCTAACCCGGCCTAAGTACGACTTTTAATTTTATTTAGTTTTTATAATTCCTTGCATATTGGAGCTCAACTAATATAATTGACCACAACGCGTTGTGAGCTGTTTTTGGTCCTTGAGCGTTACTTATGTACATTTATCACTTTAACCTCGACTTTCGGTAATTATTAATAATAACAGATAATTATTAATAATCTTCAATTATTCACTCTTACCGTAACATATATAAGATCATCGTTTGTACCACATTTGACGCAATTAAACGATTTTGATTTGATTTGATTTGATCATCGGCCCATCTAGCTATAGGAAGCCCCAAACTCGTGCTGCCCGTCATTGGTATTCAACGTGACTAGTGCCGCTCCACCTTCTTGTTTTATAATACGAAAATTCCTCATAGATCTGAAATAAAACTACTTTTTACGGATTCTATCGCGTTATATTGATATTATTTATGCCGACGATTCGGGCGCCTTACAGCCAAATCGATACGGAGATCGAGAATCAACCCGTGATCATGGACGCTGTAAAGGGTCCAAAATGTCTGGATTAATAATATCAATGTAACGCAATAAAATCCGTAAAAAGTAGTTTTATTTCAATGTCTAAGATTCGCGTAAGTGTCAGAAATCAATCCTCAGGCATCATTCGCCATCTGGACGACTTACCTTCATTTGCTCCTATAGCTATAGTCTCTCCTACCATCACTAGGTCTAGCCATGAATCCAACTCTATTCAGCTAAACATCATTATCATATACGCAGGACCTAAAACGTAACGGGCGAACTGTGGATGTAAACTAGTGCCTACTTCTTTCCCTTCGGGGAATACAGAGGTGATGGTTTTATATATGCAACATTACTATATACAATTGAGCTACTATGACACGTCATTAAACGTAACGTAACTAAGGTACATAAAACTCGTGCTTTATAAAAAGTGCCTACATATCTAAGTAGCTCTTCAGTATTTATTGTGAGAAATAATGTAGATATTGTTATGTATGTATTCTTGTCTTTTGTCTATTTCTAGGCTACTGGCATTGGAAATGTTTTCCTTTGTCGGTCGGCTATCAACACATCAATGGCATTAATAATAATAATTTGTCGAATATTCTGGAAAATAATGCAACTAAGCTCAAAAAAAAAAATCTAAAACGCAAACAATTTAGGGTTTTCTCCTGTATCGGGTGCGTTTACAATTTTTTCACATACACAAATGACCCGTAATAACTATTTGTAGTTATACAATATTTGTTCTGTACAGAGATCGAACACACAAACCGTGGCGCAGAGGCCGATCGCTCAACTACTATTATAAACATGCCGCTACATTTAGTTTTCTCAAATTCATAAAACATTAATTTATTTAATTAAAGTTAGAGGTTATTCTGAAAAACATCAAGTTATTTATAAATTCAACGATTTTTGTTGTTATTTTCAGTCACGCGATACTCTACTTAGTGATAATAAAGAAAATTTGTATTACTATTAGTACAACTATTAGATACCGCTTCAACATTTTCATTAATTGATAGTAACTTAATTATAATTTTCAATTCAAACAAAATACAATGTCTGAAAAATACTACTTATACGAAAATACTTTACTTTTTATTTATAACTTAATATTTATTTAAACTTAAATTAACTCACCCAGTTATGTAAGATTTGTTAGAAAGTCATATAATATAATGTATCGTCTTTTACTAAAGTGCTTTAATTTTGGCTGTTGTAGTTTTTGGTTGAGCCTTCAAGCGCCCTCTATTTCATTTCCAAAAAACTGTACAACTGATACTATGAGATTATCATAAATTATTTTCTCAGCAGCTCAATAGATGGCAGCAATCAATAGATGGCAGCAATCACAGTTCTAGTTTCAAATGTTGTTGCTAGATGGCGTTACTCGTTCGTAATCTGATTATCATCACGCTTGTTATTCATGTTACAGAGAGTTACTGTTGCCGGAATGGTGAGACATGCAAATCATACATGTTTATATTGAATCAGCTAAATGTACAAGGTCATCGATTATTCGTTCTAGTTACCGTAATGGGTATTTTTATAGTGGAAGTTTTTTTATCTACAATTAACCACGAGTACAGTTGGAACATAGTTTGATTTATCTTTACGTTGAAGAGGATGATTATTGAATAATTTATATAGATTGGACAATCTGATATACGTGTGTAGAATCAACAGGTGGTCATATTGTGATAGTGGCAGTTTTTCGATTTCGCTTCAGGGGATAAGTCATTGAACTCGATAGTTTTTGTTCGTTTTTTTTGTTTCATGATACAAAACATACATACCTATAACTTACTCGTTCTGTTTGTGATCTGAGTTATGATACATATTAAAAAGTAGACTAGGAGGCACTGCCAGTCCGATCAGACAGAATTTCTGAAGGTCGCAGCCTCCATTATTGTATTTTCGCGTAGGAATTTATGTATGTTTTTGACTGCTGACAGATTTTGGTCGCTAAGGATGCGAGTGTGATGTCCTGTGTTCGTTTTCCATGTCCGCCCCAACATGTGCTATAACCGGCGTTGCACAGGGGTTCTGGGGTATCCCGTGCGCGCAAGGTTTCTCCCGTAAACAAAAAGAAAAGATTCAGGAAATTGGTTGAATATTCTTTGAATACAATCCAAAGGTTATGACCACTAGTAAATATCCTTACATTTTACAACCTCAGTATGATTACGTCCTGAGGTTGTAAAATAGTATGTTTATTAAGGTAAATTTTAGGTCCAAGTAATAGGGGGCGCGCCTGTCGCCTATTGCCGAGCTGCTACTGAAAATTTCTAGATAAACCCAATAACATTTTTCTCGGCCTGGGAATCGGATCCAGAAACTCTAGCGCAGAAGTCTCTTATGTCCACTAGGCTGTACATTATTATAACTGTAAAAAAAAATCATTTCATGAAATCATGATAATTGACTTGGAAGATCCACTAACTCGACTCTGATGTCGGTTTTCTTTTTTTTTAAAAGGTATTATGTACTAGAGATTAAGACGACTGAT
This sequence comes from Acronicta alni, assembly GCA_964056405.1. Lineage (NCBI taxonomy): Eukaryota > Metazoa > Arthropoda > Insecta > Lepidoptera > Noctuidae > Acronicta > Acronicta alni. Next base: position 2,993,137 of record OZ043927.1, on the reverse strand, counting down.
ACATATTCCAACGTTGTTATCTAGTCTTAGTACCAAGCCCCTTATTTCCGGTTGAGTCATACATAATTATCACTTATGAAAAGCTGAATCCACACTTCAACACCATGCAAACCTCATGAAATAAAGTCTGCATTAATATTTAGGTAGACAGAGTTGAGATTGTTAAGCCAGAGTGTGACGCATTTTATAAGCGTATAGTCTGCCTGAAAAAGTACTATAACGTGTCTATCCGGCTAATGGCAATAGGCTCGAGTATTTATGTCACCTAAGAGCGGTTTCGCACTACGTCCGATCCGAATCCGTGAAAATACGGTTCGGAGTAGTCGTAGAACTATTTGTATGGTAGTTTACGCACTAGATCCGATATCCGTCATCCAATTTCTCTACGTCATCCGTGGAATCTCTCTCTCTCTCTCTGTATTTTCACGGATTCGGATCGGACGTAATGCGAAACCGCTCTAAAAGTTACTGGTGAACTGTGTGGAAATATCTTTGAGGAGATAGGCATGATGGTATGCATATAATATCACTAGTTTTCCGCCCGCGGCTTCGCCCGCGTCGAGTTCGGTTATATCGCGTTTCCAAGAGAACTCTTCAAAAATCCGAGATAAAAACTATCCTATGTTCTTTCTCAAGGTCAACTCTATCTCTGTACCAAATTTCATTAAAATCAGTTCAGTGATTTAGACGTGAAAGCGTAACAGACAGACAGACAGAGTTACTTTCGCATTTATAATATTAGTAGGGATTAACAACCCATAATAATTATACTTTCCCACTGCTGGGCACGACTCTCCAAAAAGAGAAACGGCACGGCTCTCCTCTCAGAAAGAGAGGGAACTATAGTTCAACACGCTGCGCTGGCCTAATGCTGGTTGGAAGACTTCACACGCCGTTGAGAAAATATTTGAGACATGCAGGTTTCCTCACGATGTTTGGCTTCAGTGAGGAGTGATAATTATTCAGGAGTGATAATTAATGATTGATTAATGATAATGAATTATGTGATTATAATTCCTCCTTTTTACGCACGTAATAAACTCATAGCTACATCACTTTGAAACCTGTTTGCATCCGGGACGCCTCAGATAAGGCTCAGTTGAAAATCAGCGCCAGGCACTTGCTGCCTTGCATTATGCTGAACTGGGCCCATTTGCCACAGCCGTGAGGCACAATAATTTTGATAATTATGTATTTTTTATTTTATTTAGTTTGTCATATTCTTTTTTGTGCCTAACTGTGACAAATAAATCTGCCAACCCGCATCATCATAGCGTGGTGGATTCATTCTGAGAGAAGACCCGTGCTCAGCATTGGGATGGTAAATGGGTTGATGATGATAATGATGCTAGAAGTGAATTCAACAATTTTATGTCCAAAAGTGAACCATTCCATGAGAAAGAATCCGATTTTCCATAATATTATGTAATGCAAAATTTCTTTTACACTTAGAAGAGGTATTTGTTAACCGACATCATTGGTAATTACTCATACATTGCTGTCATCACGAACATAACATGAAACTCGAGCTAACAAAACGCGCATTGTATTTATAGCTGTGATTATATTGTAGAGTAGTGACGTAGAAGCGCGGGCGTGTTCGCTGATTAGTTCTGATGGATTTTCCAAGAATTCAATGAGTCATGAGCGATGGGAGGAGTACCCAAGCTGCTTCTCTAAGCCTAAAAACTTGGCGACAGTACTGTAGTCAAACAAAAAAGGTTGACAAGCGTTGACAAGAAGTGGTGCACACCCCATGATTCTATTTAAAAATAATTGACCGACTCTCAGTGGCAACTGGCGTTAGTTTTGATAAGTGGGAAGCCGGGACCATAAAAACCTTGATATGCTATTTGGAGACATAGTATATAGATAATAGTGACTGTAAAGAACTGAAAATCGATCCCATAGTGGACAACGAATACGGCCTGATGATGACTATGCTCGTAGGAATTCACTTATATGGTGCATCCACTACTGGTGACCGACTCTACATAAACTATCAAAAAGTCCAACAGTTTTAGCATAGATCCTTTTTACAATTTACTCTTTCCATTTTGTTTTTTTTTAACTTTTTAATGATAATTCGTATCGAATCTTTCAATGATTCCTATTGGAGTGAATCTTGAAGGGAAGTATAGCGGTGCGGCGATAAGCGGTACCTACACTATCATAAAAGCTTTTTAAAACAATAAAAATAAATCAATACAATTTTATTAATAACAGTGATTTCATACAACTTCGGCAAATCGTAAAAATAATAATTTTATCATCAAGTTGGATAAGGCTGTCGTTCAGTATGATGCGATATCTTTTAATTAAATTGGTTGAAGAGTAGGTCAATTTATTATTCTTAACATTGTAGGAATAAAATAAAGAGGTTCCTTTTTAGCTTCTTCTTCTTTTCGTGTCGATGGTAAATACATTATTAATATTACTTGAGCCCAGTAGGTGGCCACGTTAATTGCGGCATCAGCTGAAAGTTGGCTTTACAATCCTTGATCTTCTTTAAGAAATAAAGGGCTTTAAACCTAATTACTGGTTCAGGAACTGTTATTGCCCTTGCTAATGAGAACTGACCATTTCCATAAATCAAAGCGGACCCTGGCAGCAAGCCAAGGAAACTGTTGTATTAAGATTTCAATACCCTTCAAAATTATTTAATATATCATTACGGCTATCTCACGGGTATTGGTTGTTAAAATGTTAACGTATGAAATCTCAACAAAGGCTTTTTCTGATCTTACATTGTTTTGTTTGGTGCCGTCATGTCCGTTCCGTGAAATAATTCAAATTAAACAGACTGTGTATGTTTGCTTTAGTTTAGACACGGACTTGTCCTGCCTGACTTGCTTTTAGGAAACAAGACATATTTTTGATCTCTTTGCAGTCTATCTATTTACATAGATTGTTAGCCAGTTTTCCTTTTTATTAATAAAAGGAAAACTTCTGTGAATATCAAGTAACGATACTAAAGTGCAGGGTCAATAAAAACTGTCGGCTTTCAGTCTGGCTTCGAGCAGTGCATCGTTCTAGTTTTAGGATTGATGCAAGAACAGCGTTTTCTCCAGTCGCGTCCGCTTTAATCTTTCGCCGCATAGCGGTACCTATTCCTATTGCAGACTGCTTTCAGCGTTTGTTCAGTAAAAAAGTTGTGTCGCTCACGTCATCGCATGCTCGGAGCGCGTGCGCCGCGCCCCGCCCCCGCCCCCTCGCGGCCCCCGCACACCTCTATATTTACCGGCGTGGCGCGTCGGCTCGCAACCGTCAGTCGGTCAACAGTCCGCTTCAGCAGAGCCTTCCTATATCGTCACGTGCAACCCTCGCGATGTCTCCCCTCTGTCACTCTCAACCACTCAACGTTGGCTCACTCACCAATGTTACGTAGGTGGTAGCGCTGGGAACGCCTTTTAGTTTTTAATTTTTTCTAGTTTAATTAGGATTCTTTACGTGCTTTCCCCTCGTTCGTTATAATGGTTTCGCGGTCTCGCGGTGCCCACGTGTTGGTGTGGGAGCAGCCTGGGCTGGAGGACCAGCGTCCCGGTGGCAAAGCCGGTGAGTTTTGTTTCTGAACTGTTTACTAATTGCGTCACAGCGTCCCTCTGGTTTAGACTGACATCGGGATGACGTCACGGGCAAGGACGCTCGTGCAGGGGCTTATCGTACAACAGTATTATTAAATCTTTGCATCGTTCGATGCAATGTTATGATTAATTTAATCGCATTGTAACACGTGTTATGCTTTTCCGCGAATTAGAATCTGAATCTTTAATTACTTTACATTAGATTTCGAAACCGGTTTTCGTATTTGACTTTCCGAAAGGAGTAAGTATTAGATATTTTTTGAGTTGCTATCCTAAAGCGATTCTCTGAACCATTACTACATTACTAGTAACATAGTACCTATATTTTTAAAGTTCAATGGTTGCTTTCAGACGTTTTTCATGAGGAAACGCGATATAGCGGTTCTATTCATCTTGAAATTTTCCTCCGCGCAAATAAGTATCTAAAAGTAATTTGAGTAATAACTCAAATTACTTTTAGATACTTATTTTTATAAGTAAGTACTTACATATCTTTGTTTCATTATTGTACTTGAGTACTTGACACAGTTTACCTAATTTTGTATTATCAACATTTCTTTTGAATGGAGCCTAACAATATCGATCTGTTCTTGTTGACTTGCTTCATTAGCGATTCTTTTAGTACTTTGCTTGCTAATAATATGTTAAAATATAGTTTAATGTAAAATCACGCATAGGTAGCTGCTGTTTTTACATAATATTATTTACATACCTACCGTAGGGTGTGTCTATCATTTATTATAAACGATGATTTAAATGTAATAGACTCTACTACTTAATATACCTAGTCAAATAAACCAAACGATTGACTTCAGTCGGATTTATTTCCTGCACAGAGGACGCAAATATTTTTACCCGTGATTATTCATCATTATCAACGCATAGGTATACTGTCCCACTGCTGGGCACGGGTCTCCTCTTATAGATTGAGATGCATAAGGCCATAGTCCACCACGCTAGCGTAGTGCGGGTTGGAAGACTTCACACGCCACTGTCGAGAAAATCTTTAACGCATGCAGGTTTCCTCACGATGTTTTCCTTCACCGTTTAAGTGAGTGATAATTAATACGCACATGATTTCGAAAAGTCAGAGGTACGTGCCCTGGATTCGTACTCGAGACCTTCGACTGGGCAATCCAATGGTTATGAGCAGTGATAGCCTATCATTTAAGTAAAGCGTTAAAGCATTAAACATTTGCACCTGGAACGAAACGTTTTGAGGATAAGCAAAATATTTGGAACATTTGCGAATAAATTAGCAGAATAATGCAACCTAATTAATGGAAATTTAAAACACAACATACCATCACGCCTGTATTACCCAAAGGATAACGCAGAAGTGTACTAATGTACACCCATATTTCGCCGGTATATTAATGTTCCATGTCATTGGGGGCGACCTTATTAGGTACCATTAACCGTAGCAGAGTAGTAGGTAGTATGTACTGATAATTTCAAAGAGAAACCGAATACCTAAAACTGCTCTAAATCTCCTGATTTGGGAGGGTGATAGGGCTCCGGAGGGCGTAGAAAGACCTCCGGCCGCCATGAACAGCCTGCGGGTGACTGAATTGGGGATTCCGCCTCCCAACCAGATAATGGCTCCAGTAGGCGGCGCGTATCATGGTCGTCGCCAATTTCACGGATCCCATAGTCATGACTATAAGGCAAGTAAAGGTAGGTGCGGTTTTTAGTCAGCACAAGTCCAACATACCCTGCTGCCTCCCCGGGAAAGCAGCAGGGTATGTCAGACGATCCATAAGGGTTTTCCATATCTAAAAAAAAGGGTAATGGGGTACCTAGTCTGGAAATTTACTGGAAAATTGGTGATTATTTTCCCCATTTTATCTCTATTGACAGTCTAAAAAAAGTTTTTTAAATCATTCAATCAATTCTAAAATACCTTCAGCCTCATCATTGCAACTTTTGCTACCGTGAAGATTCAAGCACACAGTTATTTATTTTATGTTTTAAAACGTCACACAATTTTATTGCTCGGTCACATTATAAATTATAATACTTTGACTGGTGACAAGAGCTGAAATTTATCGTATAATCGCTAATTCATCACTTTTTATTAATCTAGTTTTTATTAACCACTCTCGTAAATAAGAATGACTTTACAATGTGCGGTGATTTAACGTTCAAGGTCGTATAACAAAGGTTAATATTATGTTTACTAAGTCACAGTGCCTGAACACAATCCTGTAGTTAGGGTTCTGTAATGAGTGCTCTGCCGACAATCATGGTAGGTATGTAGGTACTCATAGGTACCTACTACAATTATTGTTAGTATGGTATGGTACATAGGTACCTAGATCTGTGGACTCAGTCGAGCTAATACAGTATTAAAGTACCTGGTTAGCTATCCTATAAAATGATTTCTTGACATAAGATGTGATTTTACATCACGCTGGTTCTTCTGCATAGGAAACTACTAATTTGGCACCGTGCATCTAGACTCGACATTTCATAAGTGCCTGTGCATGATTTATATGAAAATGAAAATATTTAAGTAGTTTTCTTTTCATCATCCAAGGTATTATGACCATATAAATAATCGATTCCGTACAAGCTTCGTGGAATTCCGATATCTCGAATCTCGGTTCAAGACTTTGACGCCATTTTACGTGGAACCGAGAATAAATTTTCAGTTAGAATGTTTGATACACGATCCTCATAATGCATTCTGTTGTCAAACGCTCGGTTGATTGTGAATAACAATGTGCTAATTGTGAGAAGTTCCAGCAGGCCTAATGGCACGGTCGATGCTATGATCTTAAAAAAAAAAGTTATACTGTAGCCTCTGAACGCATTTAGAACTGATATTTTACATTGGCACAAAGTATAATACTTATGTCTGTATATAATCTATTTTTGGATGAATTTGTGGGATCAGGAATTCAGGAACCGAGATGACATTGTTTTTAATACCGAAATCTACGTATTTGGTGTCTGATGATCAATTCTGAACATTATGTAGAAGGCTTTCCTTAAAAAGGATCAAAATAAAAAAAAAATTGGGTAGGTATATATGACATACATAATAGTAAGTAGGTATGTATAATATTTTAATTTTGGAATAAGTAATATTAATGTCAGCTTGATACATTATTTACAGAGGCTCATAAACTACGATCATGGACGCAATAATTCAAGAGAGGTCAATGAACTCTCAACCGTTTTAGCAATTATTTAATTTAATCATGATAGAAGTTGGAAGGTACAAAAACTAGCTATCAACAATAAACTGAATATAGGTAGCTACTTGCCAATTAAATTGAGTACTTAATTAGTATTCGTTTAGGACATTAATTATTATTTAAAACATGTTACAAAATACCCCGTAAAAAATATAATTTATTACCAAAGCCAAAAATGTTGTCAGCTGTCATGTCAGGGAACCAGATTATTTAACAGAAAGGCCTACATACCTATTTTACCAAATAATTGTCTACTTTAATAGTTTTTCTATTTTTCATTCATACTTAAATGTTGTTCATATTTCTCAAATTTCAATAGAGAAGATGGCTGGGTCTTACCACCTGCTTGGAATCCTGTTATAGATTCTATTAAACCAAAATCCAGGCCTACAACTGCAAGACCAAAGGATACTGTGAGCTCGTTCTGCGTGAATCGGATTGCCAATAATTAACAACTAAAACATGATCATTGAATATTGTTACTTTAAAAGAGACCATGATTCTCTGAGTTTGTTACGGCGTTTCTTCTCAGAGGTCGTCAGCTAGGAAATGCCGGCTCCATCTAGTTTTAATTAATAATAATTAGTAATAACATTGTTACATGTCATAGATCGTGTAACAATAAAAAATTTAGGGTAGCTGTCAGTAGTTATATCATCAAGACGCCCACCACCTCACGTCTACCCTTGACCATGGACGCTGTCCGAAACGTCGGGATTAATAATATCAATATACGCGATAAAATCCGTAAAAAGTAGTTTTATTTCAATGTATAACATTCGCGTAAATGTCAGAAATCAATATGTTAAATGTTGTTGTTTAACTTTTTTTGGGGGTATGTTATACAGCGTTACTAGGGTTCTTAAATATGGTGTATCGAGTCATTATAGGGCCCCATTTAACCTCCTTTCGGCTTTACGGGTAGTTTTTTAACACCCTGTATACGACATAAAATATTACTTATATGTATGATAAGAAGAAAGAAAGAAAGAAAATAACATTTATTTAAAACAAACACAACAGTTTGATAGTTACTTAGTATTGAAAAATTCGTTACCTAGATTGAATCAAGATTTGAAGCAAACAATCAGCCAAGCGTAACACGATTCCATTTCATCAGGGTGCCATGTGACACGATTTTCCCTGTAGAACAGGAAAAACAGTCGATTAATACAATGCATCTAGTAACCAGTTGTCATGATTTTGGGTTGTGAGAGTGGGATGGCCCTATTTAATATGTAGAGCGGCATCCCTCTCTTTCAACCTAAAAATGATTACGTCAACACATTGTGGTACGGCTTGTTTCTTAAAAAATTAGTCACTATATACAATTTATTAGCTCTTATTATCAAGTTCACCACAAAAAGCCTTCGTGCGAATCCTTGGACTTCAATGCAGTGTTTTATTTAAGATATCGAGTCGGGTGACGTGCTCGTGACCTCATTATGCCTGTACGCCTGTGTTTGCAACCAGATATAGACCTATTTTTGTGTGGTTACGAATTTGGCACTAAATCTAGACGTGACTAAGAACATTTAGTTTTTGATAAACGTTTATTATTTGGTTATGCATTATTAGGAGACTAGCGACCTGCTCCGGTTTCGCAAGGGTGCAATGTACTAATGACACGCATGCTAACCAAAACTGTCAAATTTTGCAACTATCAAAGCAATTTGACAGATTGTGGTAGCTTGATTTGTTGGCCTCTGTACTATAAACCTTCCGGAAGGAATTATCTAAATTATAGTGAAAACCGTATCAAAATCCGTTGCGTAGTTATCTCAGCGTGCAGTGGGCCAGACAGCAGGAAGCTATTTGTTTTATTACTATGTATTAAGTTTAGCTTGGACTTCGCTTTGCAGGTGCCTACTGATTCCAGTAGCGAACTAAACCTGTCAGGATCTTCGAGATTATACGACTATATGGTATAGGATGGCCAACCGTACTATAATATAAAATATGTATTTCGGGTCTGCGTACTACTGTTGAAGAAACATAATATACGCAAAAATACTATATTTTCAACACCAAAATCTATCAAACAAATCTTTTTTCTTTCTTTCTCTTTCTCTATGGCAATTGATGCCGATGTCGACAATTCTGCCAATGTCAAAGTGGTTAGGAAAAACGTGTGTATGGGAAAGGAAAGCAAAAGGAGGTGGTGAAAAGGAAATATTTAAAATAATGGAAAGGACGTATATCAAACAAAACTTTTATTTTGAAAGTTGGATGTCCTTGCAAGTGTAAACTGTCAAATTGACAGAGTCAAACGCATACTTGGTCTATTATTATGCTTTATTTTTGATACGCCATAATAATATGACACTTTTTTTATTTTAGACAAAATATTGTTAAAAAATGCAAGAAGTGCAAATAAATATTTTCCGAAAAGGTTTTCCGTAAAATACTATTCAGCTTCATCTGAAAAATTAATATTATATTTCGCTGTATAAAGAATAGGGTTTTAAAAGTTCGAAATACCACTCAATAAAACTTTAAAAAAGTAAGTATGTGTTGAATTCTCTGAATTTATTGGTTAATTGTTTTGAGACTTAAAAACAGAACTACGTACAATTACAATTACACAATTCACGACGTTCCTAATTTATGATAGGTATATTATTTAATAATAAAAGCCTTTGAATGTTATTGCATTTTAAATCACACATACTTAACTTTTGTTTTTTAAATTCCAAATTCAAATGCGATATAAAACAACGCTCTCTTCTTGGATTTCGTCTGCCGTTAATTAAAAATCGTCCCAGAATTCGAATTCTGCCAGTTTACATAGAAAAAGAAGTAGCAGTTATAAAATAATAATGGTAAGACTTTCATTTCAGAAAAGTTAAACAAGCGATTGCGACACGCGCACGAAGGTTGATGTGAAAATTATTCTTGTTCTACGTCACACATTAATGAACGTGAATAAGTATGTAAGACTTGTATGGAACTAAAAATAAATAGCTACTTACGTTATTTTATTTTAATAGATAAGTAGGTAAAAGAATACAAACTCAAGTCTCACTCCCATTGTTACGTCATATTGCCGCCAAAAAACGTAATTCCGCCGTTGACTGCCAAAACTTTTTTTAGCAGAGGCAGTGAACCAGCCAGTCTACCTGTTCCAAGAAAACAGTTTCGTTTCGATAAAGAACCACAGATTTTAAAATATGGTCTGATGGATGGCATTTAAGAATAATTTTAGTGTCTAAATCACTTTTTATTTGATCTGAGGTCTAAATACATAACATTTGGTGGAAATGTCATAGGTATTGTTAAATACTCTTTTTCATAGTAAATATTACTACAACTCAAAATTTAAAAAAAAAAAATTTCATTTTCTTTTTATTTCTTCTGGTTCTCAAATAATGTACAATCTATATTTGAGTATATTCCACGAAATTGATAATATCGATTAACGTCTTTTAATTGATGCATAATATTTATTGTTAAAATATACAGTTTGTTTTTAAAGCAGATTAATAAGGTCGTATTACACACTCTTTTTACGACATTACCACGATACTTACATATCTTGTCCACATTTTGCCACCTCTAAAAATATTGTAGGATGTACTTATATTGTTTACCAGCCAGTAACACAATACGCTAGTGTAATTACTGTACTCAGTTATCGACAGAAGCATTTTAAGTGCAGCGTCGCAAAGTGGAGTCATTTGACTGACACGCGTACGGTATCTTCATAAACATTATAAAGGAAACTATAAAAATGCACTGTTGTTTATTACAATATTATTGGATACTTCTACAATCAACAAATCACGGTTGTTAAGAAACAAATAAAGAAAAAACTAGCTTAAAAATATTTTTAATGTTTTGTAATAACATTCTGAGAGTGAGTGAATCTCATTTTCTATTTATTTATTATTATTTCCATTATGATTTTCCATTTCACTTTTCTTTTTTAAATTATTTATTATTACCTATTATATATATCCATTTCAACAATAGAAGCAAACGTCACGTTCAGTGTAGGTACCTAGTAGAATAATTTGCCTGCAGAAAAACCGGTCTTGAAAATAATACATGAATTTAAATTTGAAAAGTACGAATTTATTATTATAAACTGTGGTGATAAGCAGTCAAAAGCAGAATGATGGTACCTATAAGAACTAGAAAATATTGAATTTAGAATGCTAGTTGCTTTGATTATATACTTGTCTAGATGGAGCAATGCAAACAAACGACACGCGAAAACTGTCCCCAAATTGCGTGATACGTGTGAGTACCGCTTGTGTACTTATTGTAGTCAAACTGTCAAGGTGTGCGTGTGTAGGGATGCCTGCTCCAAATTATTAACTTACCTTTGCTCCATTATTTAATGGGATGACAGTTAAACGAAATAGGCTGAATAAAGTAATTATTTTGTAGATTAGTGTTTTATTTATTTTAGTAAAAACAAAAAATGCAATGAAAAAATATATACAGCAAGTTATAGATCAAAATCCATCTCTTTGTATTTGTTTTCGGAATAGTTTTTTTTTAAATTTCATTTCGTGTCCGCTGTATAATGTCTCTCCAGTCTTAAGAAATCTGAAACCCAAAACATTAGAAAAAACTAACAAAAATACTATTTAGTGGATGACTTCATTTATTTTATGAAGGCAAGTTATCATTGACTGATCAAATAAATTATGTAGGTAATTATTAAAATAATAAAATTTTCTCCTCGTCGAAAGATGATGACTGATATTTACATTTTATCTCCCATAGTTTCGCCAAATCTTCCTTGTAATAAATTGACAACACCGGCTAATCTGTCGAACCTACAAATTAACGAATTGAAAAATCATGTTTTCATAAAATAATAGAGGTTAAATAACAAAACTTGCCGATGTAATGTGATCTTAGTGTAATTATACGGTTTTCCCACATAATTGCGACACAATTTGACAGCACATACCGACATAATTAATTATTTTTCGAGAACTCGACACCCTGAAGTGATCCAAATGACACTGACGTAAGTGAGAAGAGAGTCCAATTTTAGTAGACTTTATTTGGGCCGTTCTGTACGTGTCAATGTGGCATCTAGACAAGTATAATAATCAAAGGCTAGTTGACGGCTTGACGCACTAAGATTGCAGCGCGTCTGCGCGTCTGCGGCATGTCTCACGCGCCGATACAGCGGCAGCGGCAGCCTTTTTGACGCTCGGCGGCGGCGAGACATAAATCTTCCGGACTCCTACGCTCTCTGTTTAATTTACGGATATTTTAAGTATTGCATGCGTTTTTAAATCCGCATTTATAAGAATATGTGAGGGTGAGAAATAAATATCGATTTGCATCCGTGACACATCATTTTAAAGGTCCACTTGAAAACTAGCGCCAGGCACACAATTTTTATCCTTTAATTTATTCGTTCTTCCATCATGTTTTTAATATGATTGTGTGCATTGTCCAAGACTGTATCAATAAAGTATTTTTTTTCTTTGTTCAAATAACCCTGGTGCTAATATTTTGAGTATTATCACAAAACGACCTAGTAATGTATCTAATTCAGTTTTACTAAGTATAAGTAACTACTTTAATGAGGTGATTTAAATAGCCTAAGACGAAAGACCAAATGTGCGAGTAAGTATTTAGTATTGATCTGGGCCACATTTATAACAAAGGGACGTACCGAACTCTGTATGTGTCAAATAATTAAAATATACCAAATATCAGGCTAAAAAGCAAAGCTGCCTGCCCTGGGTATGCTGGACTTGTCGTGGTGTATGTCATGAATCCCATGGCCGGTGCATTTTTATGCAAGGGAAAGCAAATGCGGTTTTTGGCGGTATGAGTCCGACATGCCCTGAGGTGATAACCTCCCGAGTCGGCACTCGACTCCCCATTTGGACATTCAGTAAACGAAAAAAAGGGTGTTCTGGGTGCTAGTTTACGTAGATCCGCTCGCGGACCGAAAGACCAAATGTTTATAGTCCTGAAATTATTGCGTATAAGCTGTAGCCCGCAGTTTAATTCGCATCAAAAAGGATTTTTTAAATCAAAAGGTAGTCATGAAGTATATCATTCTCTAAGATTCAATCCATCACTATATAAATAAATAATAAAATCTATAATAATAAAATTAGTTCAGCGGCGTAGGCGTGACAACTTAACAAAAAAAAAACAGACGAGAGTTACTTTCCCATTTATAATACTTGTTTGGATTTTTAAAGTTTAATAAATAAAGTTTCTAACTGAAGAAATGACCGCATTCTAAAGAGTGACTGTCAGTTTATAGCTCACATTTTTCCATTTCTAAATATAACTTCGATGCAACTACAACTATCTTGGCAAATGAGTACATGAAAGCTGAGCTAAATTTTTTCACTACTCTTAAGTATTGCTAGACCTGATAGTTAAAGTAACAGTGAAGGTCTAAATTAATGATTTTAGTTTTTTCTTAGATCCAAATACGCGTTACGACATAATTTTGTGATGAGCAAGCCCTTGATTTGTAGTAGTACTGAATTTGGTCATCCTGTAAAATTACAGAAATCTAGAGAAGAACATAAAAGATTTATTATTTTACCTTCGCTGATCTCTCTCTAACCCAAGCTCAGAATCTAAGGAGACCTAAGTAAATGTCAACGCATCTCACCTCTAGAGGTGATCCATCCATCTAGATGGATTATATAATTTTTTAATTTGCCTATGAATAAGAATCGTGCGGACACGGGTGTCCCATATACGTCAAAGGGTTAAAGCAGATTATCACTCATCCGACTGTCAATACAAAGGTAAAAACTATTAGTATTGCCCTTACAGACATTTTTTAAATATTTTTCTAATGAAAGTTCATAAATAGTTTCTTAGAAATAAATACTCGTCTTCAACCTTGCAAATTTAATATTATTTACATAAATTGTTTACATTAAATCACTCGTAATAGTCACGTTTCTAATTACACGGAATTACTGAAATATTATTAGTAATACTATTTGAAGGAATTGACGTTTTGGCGCTGACATACAAGTTATATTGCCAAGTTTGTGGTAACGCCATCTACAGCTCCTTACGTCTTTGATCTGATAGTCTCATGAATTATTTTTAGTACATTTTTTACTTGGTCAATGACAAACTGAATATGTTTAGACACGATTTTCAGTAGATATAGTTTCTTGTCAGTCGTTTCTTTCTGGTTTGTTACATTTTGAAGATTGTATTTTAAAGCAGTCATCGTTGCTTCTGCAAGAAAATTAAGTCTTTTTAAATATTTTATTGAAAAATACTTTTTTGTTAAAAATCAATTTTGTTGAGAATCATTTATAGACTGTTTCAACATTGGAAAGCCAATAGGACAATCAAATTCTTAATCTAGATTTTATCAACGTTAAGCATAAAAAATATTAGATGTACATACCTAGACGATTGAACATTAATTTATTTATCCATACTATTTGTATAGGTATCATTAAATTTAATTGTACAACATTAGTAACATCGTAGGCAGACCAAAGGAGTTAGCTTGAAATCTCTTTGTTGCTCATCAATTCATCACGCAAATACCTACTACAAGTCTTGCTATTTTTGCATCATAGACGTCAAAAGAAGTTCAAAGCTTTTACGAGCTAAATATTATCCTTGAATTGTTTAAAATTTTGTTATATTAGTTAAAATATTGTACCAATCTCTTCGGCTAACTGATTTCAGCGGTATAATTATAATCATAAATTTGGTACGTCCCGCCATATTGTCAAAGTTATCCCGTTTTCCCCAAATCCCGCGGTACCTTTATAGTTTCAGAGATTTCATGATTAGTCATAGTAAGTCATTTCGCTTTTATTAAGCTAAACTTATTTATGTATGGACTTTCCATCTTTTTAATGGGGTAAATTATTAAATGGCCGAATTGTGGTTTTAATGTTTTAACTATTCATACATTTTCTGACTAATTCTTCATGTTTCATTGCAATATTATTCATGAAAAACATGTTTTTCGTGACACATTAGGAAAATTTTGTAGGTAACTCATGATATTATAGAATACTGAAATGTAATTATATGTTTCTGCTTCATCGGTCTACCGACTGCTGATTTGATCTGTTCGATTCCCAAGTTCTATTGAATTATCTCATTAGTAAATTCTCATCAGCTTTATGCTCGATTTTTAAGAATAAACTTGCCCTATAGCTAACGTAATGTCCCATGTCCCATGTAGGTACCATCGAACTGTTAGTGTTAGTACATCAGTCTGGTACACCAGCTTTATCTGAATTTGCAGGGATAAAGTGTAATGGTATGTTGTGGTGTAATTTTAGCTATCAGTTGCTTAGAAGCTGTCGATTAATACCAATATACTTCTTAAACTATAAATTCATTCAGCAGTTTCGCATTGACGCAAATCAAAATGCCATTAATTTATGAGAAGCAAACTTTTTCGTACACTGTTTTTTTAACAAACAAATCTGCTAAGAGAAAAATATATCCGTAGTTTTTTCCGGGAAAGTGACAAATTACAAAATAAAATGTGAATTTAGTTGCATAGTACGCGATAAGGAAATTCAAAAATTTTAGTAAAAAAATGTTTAATTGTTGAATTTCATTAACGTGAACTGAATTATGTTATCTTGATTATAATAATGTTGGTAGTATGTATGTACCTATTCTTGTTTTAAAAGTTTTTTCAGTGCCGTAAAAAATAGTTTTATATTCCCGCTCAAATATTGTGACGTCATTCGCTTACAAATATGGCGGTTTTACGGTTCAGTTTGAAAGCTTTTATATTTATTTGCATTGTGCACATTTGCGAATTATATTGGGACTCAACGTACAAAGGCAGCAGTGGCCAGTATAATTTGAAACTTGTCATTTGATGGCGAATACCTACCTACTTTGGTCACAATTCAGCAGAATAATATTTAGTTAAATTACCTCATGCCAATTTATACTGGACTGGTCTGTTAAGCGTTCTATTGAACCCTGTATCATTGAATGGTGATAAGTTCGATAATTAAATATTTTAAGTGTTCATAAATAGAGTAGATTATAAATTAGCTATTTTACCGTGTTTAAATAAGTATATTATTATGTTAATCTCTTAGGAAAATAGATATAGTAGGTACCTACATAACAATATAGACATAACATGACAAAAGACAAATTTGGGATAACACAAACGGTGTTGTCTAATTTACTATTATTTTACATAAAAATATATCTTTAGTCTAGTTTTCTATGCCACCATAGGTACTAATGTGCCACACATTAGTATGGTGGCATAGAAAACTTCATGTTATCCCTCTCATAGTCGAAATTCTAACTATGTACAGATAGTTACACCTAACGTCATAAAATAAACGGGGTAAGTAGGAACCCTGTAGTGGATTTGCATTTTGCCATTTTAGACCCTCTTTATTTCAAGATTTTTCTTTCATTTCATTTCCTTTCCAGAACTCTTTCTAGCAAATCTTCAGCCATTTTAAAATGAGAATCATAAATTATGATTCATAGATTATAATATCGATAAAATTAATAGCATCTATCATTCTTATTTGTTATACAATTTTCCTATATTGCCCCGATTACTTTTTATCTTATCTAAAAAGGTAATATGAAATTATACAGATTATTGTGATTATATTAACTGACCCGTACTTATCTTGTATTATTGTTGATCCGATAAAATATCATAGTAATATCATAAGTGCTTAAGTGACTTTGTCTGTCGGTACTGAGAATCATTTATAAACTTATTTGCATATAACAGGCGTGTAATAATACGTTCTTAAATCATCAACTACCGAAATAATTTTGAAACGTGGCACAAAGATAACCTGAAATCCAGAAGGGTAAGGGATACTCTTCTCTTCACACCATCTAAGAAAGGCGGATCAAAGGTTGGATGACACGTAAAAAGACCACAATTACTGTTATCGATACTATATTTAACTTCTTTAATAAATAAATAAATTACAGGGCAATAGAGGCTTAACAGCTTATGTCTCATGGTGTGGGGCGCAGTGTAGTGCCGCGCAGGACTTTGATATATTCAAACACTTCAATTCTTATGGGCAGGCGTTTACATGTGCGTCTTGCTCGTCTCAACATTAGGTACATCACATAAAAAAAATAACTTATGATACCTATCGATGATGCACCTACTTTGTTTAGCAACTATAGCAAAATAGTCTGGCAAGCTGACTGTGTATTAGTACAAACAACCACCGATGAGCTAACATAATAAACATATTGCGGTTAGCCGTGGTAGTAAATTTCGAATTGGTGTACCGAAATGTAGTAATAAAATGACGCCGTAACATGAATACAATACTTACCTAGAAGTACTTTGGTACCGCAAAATATATTCCACCGCGCGTACAGAAGGACCAAATCCACGAACCTTAAAATGCAATTTGAGGATAATACTTTTGACACAGAATTTGAATCTCTAGTAGCTTGGAACAGAATTCTCATCCCGATGACGAAGAAAATTGGTAATTTACCTACATACTTCGCGGTCGAAAGCTTTTTTGATGCTTTTTCGTATCTATTGTTTTAGATAAATATCAAATAAGTAAATTATATTTTACTTTTATTTCATTCTTTGTTATTGAACGTGGTTTAATTATGTCTTAGTTCCGGTCGGGTTTATATTTTTTTAAATAATGGTCCTTCTGTTCTTATACTTTATACCGTATACCGGTACTGCGTTGTGTGATCGTGTCACACTGTTATCTAGTTATTGATCTAATTTCCAGCTCCATGTTATCTAAATGTGTTTTATCCTATCTAAAAGTGTCTTCCTCATCTAATAGAATGTTATTGTCGTATCTATTCTCGTAATTTTTTCATGAATGTTGCCATTGTTTTCTTCTGCAGTTTTTTAGGAAAGAGTTCTGATAAATCAAATAAATTCAAGTATTATGTAGGTAGAGAACTAGTTTAAAAAAACAGTCACCGCGAGAGCTTTGCATCTGGTGGAGTAATGCAATACCTAGTCACTGCTATTTTTTCTGATACTGTCTGCACGTTTTACGTTTGACTCTTTAAAAAAATACATAGATAGATAATTAAAAAACGTTTGTATCGTGATAAATTTTAACAATCTTACGGCAATCCGTCATAGTATCTATAGACATTCTTATAAAAACGAAGAAAAGTTAAAAACGAAGAAATTCAACGAGCTATATAAAATATATCTCTTTTTTACCTCTCTTTATTTTATTAGTAGGTTCTATTCCTATTTCTAATTTCCTATATCATAAGCCGAAGCTCGGGTGTGTGGCGTTCACTAGGAATGGCCTACGTCCAGCAGTGGACGAACATAGGCTGATGATGATGATAATATCGTAAACTAATAAACCTTTTCTTTTGTGTCAGGTGGCCTCGGCACCCGTCACTGGGTGACGTTCATGCTGTTCCTGGGGATGGCGAACGCCTACATCATGAGGACCAACATGTCCGTCGCCATCGTGGCCATGGTCAACCACACCGCGCTGCCCGTCCTCACCGAGCCAACGGACACCGAGTGCGGAGTACCCATCTCTAATGAAACCAGTGTAAGTTGAATATTGTTTTTGTTTCTTTTTTTTTTAAACGTGCCCCTTTAGGGTTTGCTCTTATTATTGTGGGTGCATTACAAAATCACATTTCCACATAATAATATAAAAAAAGAAAAGTCAACGTTAGAGCTATGGAAGAAGCACTGTACGCGGGGGAATTCACGAGCATAGAATTAACGGACATACAGAATAAGCACCCAAACTAGAAACAAAAATTTGTGGATCACACATTAATATGTCCCTGGTAATGTCTGGTGGGAATCGAGCCCACAACACAGTGCAACGGTAGTAGCGAGGTTAGCAGATTGATTTTCAGTCTGACTGCGTCTCCCATATCCCCGACAGTGAAAGAGAAGTCAAGCTGGGCATCCTAAATAAGGTGAAGCGGCACTTCCCGCGTGGACCGCTTCTAACATTATATAAAGTTTCGCTTCTAACATTTTACTACATGAATGCAATAAATATATGATTATGATTATTATGATTAAAGCACAAGTCCGTTCTTCAAGCTCAGATAATTAAATAAGCAAATTATCACACTTGATTCGATCGAATGCCTAGCCAAGAGGCTAATAAGTGATGAATACAAATTGTACTTCGGAGTGTGCACAAGTGCTCCATGAGCTCATCCCGCCTTCCCCCTTCTACTATGGGAACTCCAAACGCACCGCAGGATATCACGATATCATTCTTACCTGGTTGATATTCCACATATTCGTACACAGCGCTATAAATCATCTTTTGTAATGCGCACAGCCAAGGAATGGAACTCCCTTTCTGTCTCTGTATTTCTTAGTACCTACGTACAATCCGAATCTATTCAAAAGCAATCTTCTGGGTGTGCTCGCTCCACCGTCGACCTCATCTTTACCCCGGAATTTGAAGTCGAGAGCATGCACATTTTAATTAAAAATGGGCAAAAAGAAGAAGAAATCAGGTGCGGTTTTAAGTCGCCTCGAGTATAGCATGTATACCTCTCCTTCTGGTAGCGGATGATCCATTGGGATGAGCCGGACGATCATGTGCCTATATTCCTACTCACTAGTTTCCTATTGTTGCAGGCTGCGTCGTCACAAGATGGCTCGTTCATTTGGAGTTCGACGCTGCAAGGTTACATCTTGTCCTCCTTCTTCTACGGATATGTCATCACGCAGATACCTTTCGGAATCTTGTCTAAAAGGTATGTAGGAATACTCTACAGACAATGTTTTCCCTCTTTGTACTCGGAAGTTAGCGTTTCCCCAAGAATCTTTTTGACCTAGTATCTAGGTCTAGTAAGTTCAATTCACGATGACGCTTTGTGTAATTCTTATGTAACTAGTATAGTTTAAATTCAATCGATTCACACGTACGTATTATTTAAATGAATAACTTGAAATCTTGCATTTTTTGAGTAATACATATTTATATTTCAAGGCCGAGTTGTTGGGGCGATGTTTCGTTAGATAGATTTGTTACCGAGCCTGGCTTCGTGGCATGTCGTCGTACTTTTAGCGTTTCGATTCAGTGTTGGACAAACAAATTAAAGTTACATAGCGTGACTTATTGTATGACTGCTACTAACAGTTCAATAGATACATTATAAACTGACATGTTTTCTGTATACTGCATACCGTGAGACAAAAATTGTATCTATAGGTCCCCTGCAAATCAGTGCTAAGACATCCTACGTGTTCTTTTTTTAAGAATTAAAGAACCCAAAATAAGAATTTTATATTACTAGACACCCCAACCTGATTGATTTTTTAATTACCTACTTCGTTTTCCGCGAAGTATTAAGTATTATTATTATTTTACATAATAGCTTGTAATTAATGAAATAAGTGTACCTAATATTAGGTCTCCGGCAACTTATATAAGACTGGAGTATTTATGTGACTGGAAGTGACGTGGGATTGACGTCACTGACGGATCATTCATTTCTCAGTTTATAACGAGTGATAAATCTCATGACGTTTTATTACTACCTATCATCATTATTACAGCATTGTAAAAGGAGTCGATGTATGAAATTACTGTAATCAATCAAGAGCCTTACATTTTTAATCTGTGTAGGTATTAAATCCATTAGCTATCTATAAAAATAAGGAAACTTGTCTGTTTAAATGGAGTAGACACAGACAATGTTTATAATGAAGATAACGTTTCTGTTTATTCATAAGTCATACTTAAGTACACATTTTTCTTGCCACTTTTGGGTATTTTCTTCGTCAATGGCGTTTGTTTGTGGGGATTTTTTTTTAGGGCCAAATGGATTTTCCTTTAATTGACCTGTAAAACAAAAAATAATCCAATAGCATAGAAAATGAAACAAACTAACGCCAACTACTAAGCTGTGCTATGTAGCCAGAAAGGGTCCTTAATTGATCCCTAGATATAAGCCTACCATCTGTTTTATATTTTTGTACATTATGGAATGCAATAAAAATATGAATAATATGGATAATTTGGAACGACGGCTTTACGTAGGTAGGTATCTACTCTCGGAGTCACGGAGAGGTCTCGATGTGTTAAGAAAATTCACACATCTATACGCTGACCGCGGCAAGCCTTGATCAACGACAACGTCACGTCAGGTCAATAATTTATCAATGTAGTTATTACTCAGCCACGAGACCCTCATTAGATCAGCTTTTATTGGGTTATAAGTAATTAAGTTATAAAATGTTATCTAATTTTAACCAAATGATGTCGCCCATTTTAGTTATCATATCCCAGAAATGATAGCAAAAATGTTATGTGCCTTCTATTTATTTATTTGTCTTATCTCAGGTTCGGAGCTCGCCTTTTCCTGGGTGTGGGTATGTTGGTCAACTCAGTGTTCGGTCTGCTGGTGCCGGTCGCCGCTGAGGCTGGCTTCGAGTACCTTATCTTGGTGCGATTCATCCAAGGTTTGGGTGAGGTGAGTCTATGTTAATTATTTTATATACTTAGTTAAATGATAATAGTTTAGATGTATGATTGTTGATGTGATTTCTGTGGTTGAAATTCCAACAATATAAGACAAATATTATTAATTCAGATAGCAAAAACCTGTACAATTCTACGCTAATATAAATATTCTGAGAATAAATCTTTCGAAATATTGTTTTAATCTCTGATGCAAAAAGAAGGTTCACGATTTAAGACTTATATAATAAATTTTTGGGACTGAATTTGTCTCAAATTCAGTCTCAAAAACAATATATAGTTTCTTTTTCTCTAACTAAATAATTAGTATCTAATCTGTTCAAGCAAACAAAATGGCGATACTTGCCTAAACTACATTTTTTAATTCTTGATTCTACAACAATTCGTATTATTCTAGGGTCCGATTGTGCCATGCACTCACGCTATGTTGGCCAAGTGGATCCCACCCAACGAGAGGAGTAGGATGGGTGCTGCTGTATACGCAGGTAAGATTTACAAACATACGGTACGAATTGAGATAGAACTCAGGGGCTAAATGCCACATAAATGCCTCAGGTCCATGCACGATGGATGGAAATGAATAACTTGATGTTTTTGAACACAGATCTAACAAATGAAGATAACAGCTTCTAAGTTCTTTACATTGGTCGTCTAATCTATCAGCTATTCATCCTTGACATTAAACCGGTATCTATTCGTACAGGAGCTCAGTTCGGCACGGTGATCTCCATGCCCCTGTCCGGCCTGCTATCAGCGTATGGCTTCTCTGGCGGCTGGCCGTCTATCTTCTACGTGTTCGGTCTCATCGGCACGGTGTGGTGCCTCGCGTTCCTGTTCTTCGTCTCCGAAGACCCGGAACAGTGCCCCACCATCAAGGAGGCCGAGAAGAAGTACATCCTGAGCTCGCTGTGGGGTGCTGCTGGTTCCAGCGTTAGTATTTCTTCCAGATTATTTATAGACCACATTTTAATTTAGGATGTTACAAGTGGTTATGCTTCTTGTTTAACTTTATATAGACTTATCTATGCTTAATTATTACTCAAGTTTAGGAGGTTGAGTCAACTTTAGGCTACACAGATTATACAGTGCTCTATTTTAAAACGAAAGCTTGTGAGTCAAACTTGTTATAAAGATTTAGTTTGTGTGACTACAGAATTGTCAAAATGTGTCAACATTCATAGAAACAAAAGAACATAAAACTTTTCAAATAGTTTTATTCGCTATGCACTTTTATATTCATGTTAGAGTCTTATGACAACTATTTTTGTCCTGGTCCTGAAATTTGCCATCCTATTAAGTAGGTAGGTAAAGGATATTAAGAAACACGAATCTTTCAGTGGTAAGTTATTTAAAGGTTCTAATGGTGTTTTTGTTGCAGTCCCCACCGATCCCTTGGAGCAAGATCCTGCTGTCTACGCCATTCTGGGCGATCATGTTGGCGCATATGGGACAGAACTACGGCTACGAGACCCTCATGACAGAGCTGCCGACCTTCATGCGACAAGTGCTGCACTTCTCTATTAAAGATGTTAGTATTCACTTTTAGATAATTATACAACCTGGAACATGTGCTCTTGTTAAAAATATATATATAGATTTAAGATCACTTCTTAATGGTAATAGGCTCGCCCCCTATTACATGGGGCCTAAACATACCGGCTAACTGTGGGTGTCCCTACTTTCCTACATTGGTGCACCTTAACCTAACCCTTCGGGGAATACTGGCGTGAAAGTATGTTATGTCGATAGAAGAGTTTGTACCGTAATTTTAAAAGATTTCAACTTGGCTAATAATGTGTGGGCTGAAAAAATCTTCTTTTAGGTACTTATATTAAGATCACTTTAATGAGGGCCGGTGAAATAAAGCCCAGGAAAGGAATTTCACCTCGACGCGGTTTATTTCTTTATTAAGTATCTAAACGAATGTAGGCCTTGAATTTTTATACCATGTAAAACTGGATAGATTAAAAAGAAATAAATGAAAAATCTTAATAATACGGGTGCATAGGTATTATAGGGATCTCTATGTTGAGGGAAAGGAAACACTCTGCTATAACTATTTTAGCAGCATTTGTATTGTTTAAAATCCAAAGAAATTCTGGCATCATATTTCATTTTTTTACTAAACATACGACTTAAATTCGAATATCTGTTTGTTCTTAATAAAACCAGCCACTCATGCGGTAACGGACTCCTTGTCTTTCTCTACAGTAAATTATATCTACTTTCTGGTCCTTGGGTACGGAGTAATAGTGTTCAATAAAAAAAATTGTCCTTATAAACGTAAATAAACGTCCACTTGGGCCAATCTAGTTATTCAGCAATAAAGTCTGGCACGTAATACAATTTGGATCGTTCAGTCCATTAATCATTTTGTCGCGAGCGTCGTCGCCGGGTCGAGGGTTCACGCTAGGTCAATTGTGCGCTGTAACAGGATTGACACCTTATCAAGACGATTTATTGGCCTTTTCCGAATTCAATTTTGTTCATGATAAGTCTGCAAATGGAAGACTGCTTATATTAGAGATAGGTACCTACATATTATATACCTAATTTACATTGCACATGCACTATAATCGTACTTTTATCGGGTCATGGTAGCTAGCATTCCTTCTATAAGGGAAAAATAATGAATGTGAACGAAGCAAAAGAAGTAGGTATGCAAGAATCGTAGCAACTAGCGTTCTTTAATTTTTGCCATCCCTGGGAAAAAGTCGTTTATGAATGTAGATACAGGGGCCAGCATATTAAGCTACCCCAATCTGTCAAATTTCTTTGATAGATTTTAAACTTTAATACAAAATAATTAGTTTCATTTTAAATTGGGAAAATTTGACAGTTTTGGATAGCTTCACCTGCTGGCGTCTGTACATGATTTTTCATAATTACTTAGCATTACTAGCAGACTATAATACCAGTTGCCTTACTTAATAAGAAACCAGATTAATGAATAAACTTACCTCACTTACCTACGTACCGAAACCTAAATTAAAGATTTTGACATAATTAGCAGCGTTCTTCTAGGACGTATCAGTGTATTGAAATTATTTCTTCTTCTGAAGTCGTACCACGATGTTTTATTATTGCGATAGCTTTGTGATAGAGATGGAAGGGAGCCGCTCTCTAGATAGCGCCATCCCTTTCGGTACGGCCTCTGAATTTTCAATTTCTCTAATAGAATGATTGTATAAAAAGTTTATTTGGACAATGAGACGCAACATTAGGACCTATCCGTAGTCCGCGTAGGTTATGCTATCCGCCGGTGACAACCCTATATAATAACTAGTTGAATCACTGCTCCCGTTCCATAAATATTACTTACTCCACGGAAATATACTCGGAGGCATCGGCAAGGTTGCGCTGAGATGAACGGGAAATTTTGACGTCATTTTATTGCGTGATAAAGACAATAAATACGTACATAAGTATGTAATTCACTTGTCTTGCCTTAATAAGGTTTCCTAATATTTCTCTGTTTATTAAAAATGACCGATGGATGATTAAGTATAGGTATTATGTCTCTGTTGTGTTTTATTGCTTATCTGGCTGTCCATTGTAGTTTTTGTTTTATTTTTTATTTTTTTATCCTCTGTGGAAATCCTCATAGACTGCCGCCGTCTGGGGAGACGACGGGGTGTGTCGGACTCCGCCCAAAGTGGACGACCTACCGACTAAAACCACAGGAGGTGTTCGCCTCACCACCATTTGTCGGGAACGCGGGAACCAGTTGTTATTCCTCCGCGAACCCCTATTCTCTATCGGGAGAGTGCGTTGCGCTCTCTCCTCTCCTGCCAATCCACATGAGTGGGGCGCGGGAACACCTGCCGCGCCGCCTGCTCGGGCCTTGTGAGACAGACAGACTTCCCAAAATCT
Source organism: Acronicta alni (assembly GCA_964056405.1). Taxonomy (NCBI): domain Eukaryota; kingdom Metazoa; phylum Arthropoda; class Insecta; order Lepidoptera; family Noctuidae; genus Acronicta; species Acronicta alni. The sequence continues at coordinate 2,968,054 of OZ043927.1, read as the reverse complement.
GTCGCCCGGCCCCCCTCTATGGTGGTTGGAACAGGGCATTATCTGCCCTGTTCCGTCTTGTGCCAACTAGAATATTGAATACTTATGAATTAAAAGAAAAATTAATCAAAAGTGCTGCCATGCACAAAAAACTTATTTATCCAATCAGTAACAAGCATTGGCCAATGATAACAGAAGCCTGCTTACGTAGGGAAAATATGTATCTAGATGATTCTGCAAAAAACATCATAACATGTTGCATACATGGTTTCTAGAAGACAAGGAGATTCTAAAGTCACAATATTATCATGTTTGTTCCAGAACGGCTTCGTGTCGGCTCTCCCATACCTGTGCATGTGGCTGTTCTCCATGTTCATCTCCGTGGTCGCCGACTGGATGTTGTCCAGCGGCCGGTTCAACCACACACAAGTCAGGAAGGTCATCAACAGTATTGGTAAGTTTATTTATTTCCTTAATTAATAACAAGCTTAAAGTATACACCAAAACGCGTACACTTACTTACGCTTACGCTTAGTTGATAACACACAAGTTAAATACAATGTTACAGCGATAAAAATTATGATCTATTTTTATGATCGTTGAAAATATCGACATGTTGGAAATCGTGAACAAATGCATTCAAGAGAGCGAGCGCTCTTACAGTTGGCGCATTGTTTGCGTGGTAAGTTCGCGTCTTAAGACATGCAAACAGTCGATGCCGTCGACGCGAAGTCCCGCACGCACATATCTATTTGGGACAAATAATGAGGTTATTTGCACCCAGTACAGTCGGATTATTTATTTTATTGCGCATCAACAGGGAGTAATGAACAACCAGCAATGCACTTGTCGCCTTACGTGAACCTTACAGATCTTGATTTTCCACATTCACGGCGATAGCAGTATACTGCTGGATCATCATTATTTTAATTATCAGCTCTTATCCACCCACTATTTAGAAGAGTCCCCTGTCCCCTCTGTTGTTTCATTCGATCCACATCTGGAGGTATTTTTTATTACTTAAGACTATGATTATGTTGTAAGCCAGAGACTGAAAGAGTAGGTATTTATTTTAATTGCGTTCTCCATCTTAGAACCGATTTGTGTGTTTACCAGGCACCAGGGTCATAGATATAGATTCGAGTACTTAAAAATACTTATCATACTAATTATATGTATATTATATCTGGTTCCTTCCAGGTCAGTATGGTCCAGCAATTGGTTTGTTTATCGCGGCTAACACCGGTTGCAATGCTGCCGCCACCGTCGCCATCTTGGCCGTGGGTGTCGGGCTCAACGGTGGTATCTACTCCGGTTTCAAGGTAAGCAAGGGACTTCCTACTATTTCTTTCTAAGAACCTATGAATTATATGGAAAACAAGTAGATATGTACGACATGGTTACTCATCGTTATACTTCTCCAGTAGAAGCTGAATTCGCATTTAGGCTTTCGATACAATTAGTCATCATATACTGTCCCACTGCTGAGTTCGGGTCTCATCTCATATTGAGAGGGATTAGGCAATAGTCCACTACGCTGGCCTAGTGCGGGTTGGCAGACTTCACAAACCGTCGAGAAAAATCTCTAAGATATGCAGGTTTCCTCACGATATTTTTCCTTCACCGTTTAAGCGAGTGATAATTAATTAATAATACGCACATGAATTCGAAAAGTCAAGAGGTGCGTGCCTTAGATTCGAAGTCGAGACCTTCGACTTGCCAGTCCAATGTTCATACCACTAGGCTATCACACTGTATGATACAATGAGTGGTTAGCTTATACTAGATATGTGTACCCAGTTTTATTTGTAGCCGTCTGTACCTGACACGATAGTAAATAAAGGGCTCGTAGATACATTTTGGTGTAAATAATTACGTCAGTTTACTACGCAATTATGTATTAAAAAGAAAGATGTTCGCTTCGCCTTGCAAATGCAGTTATAAAACCATAATTAATGTAAACCATTACCTTATGAGTAGGTAAACATTTGCTTGGGGCCTAGCGTGAAAATTTATTACTACCTAGACTTCTCAGCCTCTTATTTTTAGATATCTGTCTCTAAGGTTAGATGCTGAAACGGCATTACTCTAAAAGCAATTAATGTAACACAACACCACAAAGTAGAACTTACGCGTTACCAAGCAAAAATCAAAAATATTTTGATGCTAATTTGTTCTCATTTGTCTTTAGGTAAACCACTTGGACATCTCACCACGCTTCGCTGGTGTCCTGATGGCATTCACCAACTGCCTGGCCAATCTGACTGGTCTACTCGCGCCCATTGTTGCTGGGTACATCATTGAGGGCAGGGTAAGTAAACTTTTATGCGATTATGATCTTTGTAAGACAAAACATACTACTGACTTCAAGATTATTCAATAATTCAACAATAATAAATATTTGGGACATTTCACACACTATCTAGTCCCAAACTAAGCAGAGCTTTACTATGGGTACTACAGAATGGATAAAATACTTAAATACTTTTTCTTTGTTTTAAATACATACTTATAATACATATAAGAAACACCCAGACAAACACAAACACTTATGTTTATCATATCAATATTTTATGTCTTGTGGGAATCGAACCCACGACCTCGTGATCAACAGTCCGGTACTCGAACCACTAGACCACAGACGCCATCGATTATTAATTACTTAGTACTCAACTCCCTTTTCCTTCAACAGCCCACACAAGCGCAATGGAAGAAAGTATTCTACATCGCAGGCGGGATCTACATATTCTGCGCCACATTCTACAACGTGTTCGCTTCTGGCAGAAGACAAGACTGGGACAACCCAGCCGATGACGAGGCTAACGCTAAGAAAGCAGCCGATAAGAAAGCCATCAAACAAGAGAAGAAAGCCGCCAAGAATCAGAGCCAAGCGGAGACCGCGCAATAGGAGTTAAAAAGTTGAAAACTAACAGCTAATACAATTGTTTAAAGTCTTGACTAGAAACGGGTTGCAACACACCTTTGCGTATTAAAAAAAATATTGTTGAATTTGTAGTGACATCGGAATGGTGTTGCAATACGTCAAATCGTGTCAAAATAAAAATGTTGCTTGAATCGACCGAAAGACTCGCGAGCCAACCCGCTTGTAAAAAAAGTACTTTCCCGTGCGTTTCAAAAATGGCGGTTGTGTTTGTTGGCTACGTTTGACCAAATGCGAGCTCAACATAATTTTGTAATATATTTAGGGTGAGACTGTATTTTGCAAATTAATATTTTAGTTGTTACCAATGAATTATTGTTTTTGAAAGTAATTTTTAGATATGGCTGATATTAATTAACGTTCCTGTCTGATAAATCTCGTGCTTGATAACTTTTTGTAGTCGGTCTTTTCACCAGTCTAATGTATTTATAAAATACAAAAGACGCACATCAATAGGGCTGTGATAATATCTTGTGTATGATACACTCGCGTTTGGTCAACTTTTTAACTACCTTAACATTATTGCTATTTATTAAATTTAGTTCTAATTTACCATACAAGTATTGTTCATAGTTATTTTATAGCTTAATGTATTAGAGACGTATGAAAGATGAAGTAGTAATTCTGGGGTCCAAATGAAACCTAATGTTACCGTCCTAGCCAGTGACTTTTACACTTTTATACCCTTGCAAGTAATTTTAAACGAACAGATGTTAACAAATAGGCCATTGAAACATTTGATAGGTACCACATCGCAGGCTCTCGAATATTTAGTGATCGGAAAAATCATTTTCACTAATCCATGTCATAGACTATTAGGAATGTTACGATATAGTTATAACAGAAATTGATTTCTCCGTAATTTTCATACTCATGAAGTTAGACTTCTAATTACGGAATCTGACTTCCGACTTCAAGCTTTGGAAATTAGGTAAATACCTAAGTATCATCATCGATGTAATTTTGCCGCCAATTCCTTTCAGTCTATGCCTTTGAGTTAGTGCCAAAACGGTAATATTGTGTTGTGAGTTCAGATTTTATAAAAATCATACATTGTTCGCTTAAAGCGAATGTTGTTGCTTTAGTTAAGCGTTATTAAATATGCATTCTGTGCAAGATTATTGTAACATTTATGGATTAGTTGTATTTCATGTTAACGTTAAACGCTGCACGCCCAGGAGCTTATGTGATCATTCTGTTATTACCTAAGTTAACATTAAGCTATAATGTAAACCGCGTACAGATTATTATAATTTAATTAATTGATACATTTTATTCCTATAACTTGTAAGTGGTTATACATAAACTTAGTACGTAATCACAAGCTTTGAATTAATAAATGAAAATAATGATTGTTGATTTTACCATTTTTGTAATAGTTCCATAATAATAATGATAATCTTGTCTGTGACATTGGTATGTGCCTTGATATAAGAGTACAATTCAAGGATTACGGTGTGAGACACACTGCGTGATGTCCATCAACACTGTAATTAAATACTTAGTCGTTTTAATTTCGTTTATAAGTTCTATTGTAATACGACAAATACAAAATGATTTTTAAACATTTTCGCCTTTTATTCTGAAGGTTTTGGTACACAGTTGATCTGAGCTTCTCCAGAGTAAAACCTACTCTTAGTCAAAATAATGGCATCACAACAAATTCAGTTTTATGTTCGAATTTAAATTGTTGAAAATATTTTAATTACCTACTATTCTATATAAATATCGTTAAGTTTAAACCTATTATATTTACATTCACCCTTTTTTATATCACTATCAAGTATTACCTATAATAACTTTTCCTCAAAGTAGAATTCTAGATCCATTACTTATATTCAAATTTGACTGGACTCGCAAAACCTTTAAAACGCCTACGTAGCACATCCTTTGTCATAATTAAGTTAAAACAAAAACATTTAAATAACAATATTTATTCATAAAATAATGATCACTTACACGATTTCAAAATAAAAATAATTGTTTCAGCTTATAACCTTACTGAAATGTTGTAAACTAAACATGCCTGTACCACTCCTGCAAGGCTGACCTAACATGAGACAGCTGGATGCCGACCGAATATTATCTTTCTTAGAATTCAGCACGGCTTCCCTTAAAAATATCAACGATGATTCGAAAGACATCTGCTGTAGCGGCGAAGATGAGGCTTCCATTCCCTTCCGACTCATTGGCTCAAAAATACCGTTGTAAGTCATGTAATCAGCTACCAATGTTAAATGTCTAGGATCCACGGTGATACCGTAAACGTTAAACACATTCTGAATTTCTTTAATTATCACTTTGTTTGCCGCTTCTATACCATACGTGTTCGCAATAGCATGGATATCGTTACTGTATAATTTGTTCAAATCTAGGAGATGATTATATTTAAACATTTGCAAAATGTTGATTCCTTCCGTTTTCAGGTATAGAACATTCTTTTCTTTGTTGGTGATAGCCCGTTTTATGTTTTTGATTTCGTATATTACGGATTTCATAGCGGCTTCGCGTAGAGCCTGGGATAGATCGATTCTTAGGAAGGAAATAGGGAAGAGTACAGTTAATTCACACCATTTGTGGTGTTTTGAGTCGAAGGAGTAATTTGTGGCTTCCTTTATATTGGATACTACGTCAGTCACAATTTTGCTAGTATCTGCATCAATATCGGCAGCATTTTCCTCTCCTTCGACGTCCCTTTTCCCTTTAGGTTCGTCATCATTGATTTCTACCTCGTCATCAGATTTTTCTTCTTCCCCTGATTCGGGATCTTCGTATTCCTGTTCTTCAGTTCTCTTTTTGCGAATTCTAGCCTGAAAAGGAAGAATTAGTATTTGAATATCATAATTGCAAGTAAGTACAAGTTTTATTAATTAGTAATTCAATATTTTTATAATACTATCAAATTTATCATCCGTCCAGAAGGGTAAAGTATAAGAGAGAAAAGCCTTTAGAAAAAACAGATTAGATAGATAAACTTACGTCAGTATTGTCGTCATCTTCATTCGGCGCTTCATCGTCTGAACTGTCAACATCAACGTTATTAGCGGGCTCCGCTTCAGGAATATCATCTTCATCATCGTCGTCACCTTCTTTGTTACGTTTCTTTTTCTTCTCTGCCGACCACACCACACCGCAAACAGTCTTAGCTTGTTTCCTCACAGTCAAGAACATTTCCGAAAAGAATTTGTTTTGCATGTGCTTTATTATTTGAGCAGGCTTCACCGCGTATTGAGTTTTATACTGAGAGTGAGGTAAAAATTGAAAGCGCATTGTCGTTTTTAGCTGCCTTTCAGGTCTAATGACTATTTGACATTGCACGTCTATCTTTTCCAAAACATCAGCCACCGTGACCCTGTTAAGTTTTTGCCGTAATTTCTCAGCTTTCTTCGTCAAATCTGGAATGTCATCCAGGAAAGGAATGTCCATGTTCGGGGTTTTAAGTTTAGCTGAAGCTGTCATTAGAATTTCTCTTAGACGAGGTATACCAAGCGTTACGTTCATGTCACCACGACCTGCAAAGTGGAAAGTATTCAGCGTCATCTGAGTAGAAGGCTCTCCTATAGATTGAGCGGCTAACAAGCCAACAGGTTCTCCAGGATCGGCCATAGATTCAAGGTATTTGGCGTTCATGACATCTACAAATGTATCTTTCGCCGTTTGATCGTCATACACACTAGTATGGCGTTTTTTTAAGTAACTCTGCACTATTTTATCTAACTGTTCGTTAATAACACCGAATTTGTATTCAGGTGACATTTTGCAAGGGATTGGATCAGGGCACTTTTTTCTAATATACTGTTGTCTCTCCTCTTCGTCCAAAGCACGCCACTTTTTCTCCAACTCCCAATAGAATGGATCTCTCGTTTTGTCTGTCGGTAAATCATCAAGCTCAATTTGTCTTTTCTCTAAGGCAGAGAATTGGACAAAGCCACTCGTTCGGACTTTTTCGAAAGGATTGCCGTACTTTTTCTTCCACTTTTTCAAGGACTTATTTGATTTTTCAATTGTTTTTAACTCTGTGTCTTCTTTGAGCTTTTCAACTACCGATTCACCAACTACTGCGCTGGAATTTACGTCTAGAAAAGGTAACTGTTCTTCTTTTAGGAATTGGCATTTGAGGACATCCAACCCATCTTCGCCGTAAGCAAATTGTATGACACTGCCATCAGAATCCCTCACTGTGTGATCATAGGCAATGGCTAAACTTTCCAAATGTTTTATTAAACATCTTTGCAAGTAACCCGAACGACTAGTCTTGACAGCAGTATCAATTAAACCTTCACGACCAGCCATACAATGGAAAAAGAACTCCTGGGGCTGTATTCCTGTCATAAAACGGCCGTCAATGAAACCACCAGCTCTCGGAGACACGTCGTGTGGTGGAAAACTAGGCAGGGACCGACCAGATATCATTAGTGGTGGTCTTTTACCTTCCAACTCAATTTGACCAAGCAGACATGAAATCTGCATAGTATTGACAGTTGATCCTTTAGCACCAGATTGGACCATCAACTGCAAGTTATTGTAAGGGAATTTCTCAAGCAGCCCTTCTGATAAACACGCAGTATTTATTTTATTTGTATAAGAATCAAGCATACTTTTGTACTGTCTATCCAGATTAGTCCTAAATTTTGGATCTTTTGTATACATAATTTCAATTGTTTCTTTTAGTTTTTCGTCTTCTATATCTGCTGGTAAGTCTGTAGCCTTTACCGCTGCAACTTTTCCAGCATTACGCACCAAACAAATGAAATCATCACGTTTTTTATCGGATTCTTCTACCACCAAAATGTCTTTCACGCCGAGAGTGAACCCAATCCACGTTAAATAAAATGTAAAGACTTTCGAGAATGAACTTAGTAAAGCACTTGAGCTATCACCACCATAGAGCTCATACATGCAATGAACTAAGCCATATGGCGTGGCACCATAATGGGTTTTATCTAAAACTCCGCATAAAAGCTCTCCTTTTTTAATGATGACTTCTGCTTCTGACATTGTGTTAGGATTAGAAAAAGGAGTGCCACCAGCTTTCCAAGGTCTCGGAGGTGTCTTCTGCCAAGCTTTTGAACTAATTTTCGCTTTACCAATCAAAGTAAGACATGGTTTTCCTTTAGGAGTCGTATTGATGATAATTGTTGACAAAATTTGTTTTCCAGACCATAATACTTGAGGTTTTAATATGGTAGGTGGAAGAAGCTTGATGGGTCCTTTGTGATTGGACAGTGCTTGGAAGACTAACTGTTGATAGTCAGCTTTTGTAAAGAATGCTCCTCTTAGGGACATTTTCACACCAGATATTACATGATCCTGAATCAATCCACTCAATGGTGTACCATCTTTGGGCACAAGGTACTGTTTCCGAACAGACATGATGTTATATGCTTCGCTTCTCGCAATCTCGTTTTGAGGAAAGTGAGCATTCATTTCGTCACCATCAAAATCAGCATTGTAAGATTTACAGTTTGCATAGTGCAACCTGAGTGTCTTTTCTCCTTTCAGAATTCTTGCTCTGTGAGCCATCATACTAGGTTTATGAAGTGAAGGTTGTCGGTTCAGAATCAAAACATCACCATTCACTAAATGTCTATGAACAATCTTTAGCCCAGAACCCTTGAACTCATCTGGTGTAAGCAATCTTTTTGCAAGACTCTTTCTTTTCTGTATAGAATCAGAAGCTATTTTGATCACCCTTCCATTTTCCATTTCCAATTTCTCAGCACCTGGATGCTTATTAGGCCCGTTTATAACCATCTTTCTCAATTCATCAACATTCCATTCTGTTACTGGCACAGGATATGTCAATTTCATTGCGAAAGCATCAGGGATGCCAATTTCATCAATATCTACATATGGGTCAGGGGTGATAACAGATCGAGCAGCAAAATTAACTCTCTTACCCATCATATGCATTCTGATCAAACCAGTTTTCTTTTCTATAATCTGTTTCAGTCCCTGGCTAGCTAAACCTTGACCTTCGCAATTTAAAAGGTTATTGATACTCTTTTGTAGTTCCTGCCAAACAATATGTAGCTTTTCTGGTGGTGACTTGCCTTGTACACTCTCATATGCCTGACGTGGTATTTGATCAAGGCAGTCTATTGCCTTTTGTTGATCTGAAGATGATAATACATGCAAAATTGCTCTGGCAGCAAAGGCATTTTGGAGTATGGATTTGTAGACATTAGTTTGGGGGTGTTCAACCAGCTCTCCCCTCAATACATTGCAAGGTCTCACACACGGAGGCAAGACAGGTACAACATCCATAAAAAAGATGTCAGTAACAGGCGACACATTTGAATGTTTTAAAACAGGGAAGCAATGTTTTAGGATGTCTTCATCATTTTGGGCAATTGTTGTGCAAAAGCGTTTGATTTCATCAGGCATCAGAATCTTGATTCCTTTTGTACCCTTTTCAGCTGAACTTTCAGCACTAAGATTATACATAATTTTGTTTTCTGAAGTTGTCACCTTGATAAGCTTACTAGAGCAAAATGCACATTTTTTAGCTACATTTATCACTCTAAAATATTGGTTTATAAATTTTGCTCTTAATTTATCTACATTTTTGTTTTGAAATGTTTCTAAAACATTGTCTCTCTTTTTGAGGAGTTTTTGGTATTTTCTTATGACTTTGGTAGGTTTATCAGGAGAGTGTTCACTGCCGCTTGTTATTTCCCCCACAAAATTATCCAAGTCTAAAGCAGCTGTTATGTGACCAGCATCAACTAACTCCAGCTGAAGTTTTAGTATGAACTTCATTTTATCATTCAGTTGAATTTTGAAACACTTAAGGCAACTGACCCGAAAGAGTGAGTAGATATTCTTGATGAATAGTGGGTTGACAACAACCAGAGGTAGTTCTATGTGCCCAAAGTGTCCGGGGCAATGCAGCAACACACTGTTACAAGTTCCACAAGTTTCATTCCTGTCCCTTAGGGGTCCGAGAGCGGAGTCATACAGTCCTCCTTTCGTAGGATTTCCTATGGCATCAAAACTCTGTACATTGGTGATTTTGGATACACTGAGTTTCTTGACATCTTCATCAGTAAACATCAAGAACTGGACATTATCGGGGTCTACAGATGTAAGACCTGACGCAGACGAGGCAAACGATGACTTAAATGCCATTTTTTATATCTGCAATCACAAAAATATAGCAATAATTAAATAAATACCAATGTGATTTTAGTTAACCTACACCGAACGCAAAAATATATAAAACAATAAAAATGTTGATACATATATGATTTCATAAACACATATTTGCTTACCTGTTAAACCATACCCAATTCCAAAAGCTATGAAGTCGTTTTTATTTATTTTCAATTAAAATTATAGCCTCTTACAGTATTTAAACTCATGCACATTGTGTTATGACAGAAGGTCAAGACACTAAGACTAAAGACAGTTTCAGTTTGGATTTTTTTGAACTTTTGACATTTTATCATGGCAATATTTTCCTTTTTTTATCATTGTACCATAAAAACCGTAACATACGAAGCAGTTACGTTCTCAATCTAACAGCTTTTTTCATGTGGCAACGTCATTACAGTCAGTCAACATGGCGGCCCAAGATGAAGTTGACGTATGTGAAAGTTGGGAGGATATGGACGAAATTGGCGTAAGTGTAACTGTGAAAGCCGAACCTGGACGTTTCCCGCGTCGGGGCTGGGCGCCACGGTGTTATTTACATGTGGGCTTACCTATTTCAGTTGGACCAGAAGATCAGGCTGATGTCAAGTGACTGCGCGCCTGTGCAAACTTCAATCAAAGGTTGCAAGGTTACTGTTGAGGAGAGCGCGTGTATTGGATCTCAGTGCGTAATGCCGGAGCCTGCTATTCGTATCCTGAAGAGGCCGTCATCGTCAGCCAGCGGCCAGCTGAATGGCGAGAGTCGTGCGCGTCCGGTCAAAACACTTGAACAAAGACAGAAAGAGTACGCTGAAGCTCGGCTGCGGATTCTAGGCGAAGCTCGTAGTCCCGAAGACGTCATTGATGACAAGTAAGGCCAGTTTCATTTATCAAACATTGTGATACTGTTTTACATAACACCATGTAAGTATAGGATTTGAATTTAGACAATCTAAGATAAGTTATGATAATCTTATGGATATAGTTGACATCCAGCAGTCATTGAACTTGATGACTTTAGTCATCAGATTATATTAACCCAAAACTTCATCTTACAAGTTAAGTATGTCTTTTCAAGCTAATTGAAATTCATGCACATTATCTCTACATTTTCATATTCAGTGAAAGTCTATTTGTTGATACAGTTTCAGCCTCTATGAATATATATTGGCATATACCTGTGCAATATGTAAACAGTGAACCTTACACTATGAAGATTTTATTTCTTTCTGAGAAATTATTAACATGGAAAAGTAGTAATAGATAAAATGTATTGGCAATATAGAAAATTCATTTTAGTGATTTCTCAGTAGTATAGTAGTAATCTAGGCTTCATAAAATGTGCATAATAGACCTTAATGTCCCACTGCTGGCCATATGTCTCCTCTCAGAATGACAGTAATTAGTTTATAGTTCACCCATACTAGTAGACTGAACCCACACTAGACCAGCCCTAGTTTAGGTTAACAGACTTTACGCACTGTTGAGGAAATATTTCACAAGTGTAGATTTTCCCACTATATTTTCAATATGTATACATAACTTCAAAAAGCCAGATCTGTGTACCTAAGTTTCAAACCCCCTATGGATTGGCCCAGGGTCATATCACTAGGCTTTTGCTGCAATAAAATTTACTTAATAATGTAATTTACTTAACATTCTATTAAAAAGTTATACTCTCCTTTTTATTATTATTTGACATGTATATTGATTATTTGACAGTGTTATCTATAGAAAATACCTTAACCATTACTGATATGAAATTTTTTTCTTTGAAATCCATCTAGAGTTTTTAATTTGTTACAAATGAGGTTTTATCTGAACTTGAGAGAGAAACATGGACATATCCCAGATACTTATTGTATAACAAAATCCATACTAATCAATTATCATAGAAGGTCTGTCTTTCTGTTTCTCTGCTAACATCTTCTAAACTGATATGGTTATTATGGTCATTTAGATAATTTCTGCCAGGGGGTTTAAACATATCAGCCTATTGCTATCCACTGCTGAACATAGGCCTCCGCCAAAGACTGCCAACCATCCTGGTCTTGGACAGCCCGCATCCATCCACTGCCAGCCATCTTCTTCAAATTGTCTGTCTATCGTATCCCAGGGCGGCTCACAATATGCTTGCCCAAAGATATATTATACTTATAAGACATGCAAATAGTCAGCACATGGAATCTGTATGGTGCCAGGGCGAGATCCTAGTCAATTATAAATACAAAAGTAACTCTGTTAGTTTATTTGTTAGCTTTTCACACCATAACTGCTGAACAGATTTTAATAAAATTTCACCCTGACAAATTCCATCCTGAGTAAGGTGATAGGCTAACATGTCTCAATTTTTAAATTACTTAATTAGTAAATAATCTTTTGGGGATGCAAGCAAATTGTGGGCAACAACTAAATAAGACAACATTGGCTTGTCTTATCCTAACATTAGCTTTTGTGCATGTATTACCTACCTTTTTACAAGTTTATCAATCAATCAATCAAAATAGTTTTATTTTCATATAAACCTTATACAGGCACTTATGAAATGTCGAGTCTAGGTGCAAGGTTTAAAACCTGTGATAAGTGTAACTACTTGTTGTTTTTAATACAACATAGTCTATGGTTCACTACTCGCATTTCACTAATCATTAATTAAGTATATTATTTCTTCTTTTCCAGTCTCAGCCGACTACAAGACAAACTGCAAGCAAACAATCTCAATGACAACAATCAAAATAATAGTAGTAAGACAAAGACTTCTCAATGTGACAATAATACCAAAGGACGGGAGCGGAAGGTTCTCACACGTCTTCCGCCCGGCGCCACCGCCTCGGGGATGTTCCCCTCCCCACCGCCCCGGGGGGTGCTCGTCATCCGCACCCCGAGGGGTCCAGACGGCACGAAAGGCTTCCAAAAAAGGTAGCACCACCGACTTAGATCAGTAAACTCATTAACACATAATTCACTTCCATCCATTCGACTTACCCATGTAATGTTAAATTACCAGTTATGCTGTTGTTTTTGATATTAGCATAATATTTATTTCACAGTTTTTAATAGATACTGAAACACGAACTATGTTTTAGGACTGAGTTCCATTTTAATAATGTTTAAATAACACCAATTTAAAATTAAATTCACTCAATAGGTGTTTCAGTATTAACAGAAAGAGCATTTCAATGTGCGTTCTCAAAACTAGATTTTAGTCAAGTGATATTTTTATTAGATTCATAAACTAAATTGATAGTCATGTTTGTCTTGTTTCTGTTATATTCATAACAGTTAAAAATACATAATTTAAGTGTGTAAGGAATCTGAAATGACTACACCAATATTTCCCAAGTAAGGCAGACTGATTTTAGCATATTTATGATTGTTAGCAAATTTATCATTTGTTAAGGTCTCTGATCGATCTAAATGCATAATGGTTATGGTAAAGGCATTTACACTCTGATTAGTGTAAGTGAATATTTTAAGTACATTGTGTATTGGCAGTGCTTATGCTTGTTACCGATTATGCTCATTTACAAATTAAATGAAAGTGTGAATAGCCTTTAGATTCAATGTCAATTGTAATTTATCTATTGAGACACCAGTTTACAAAATTATTGTGTAATATATGAAAATAATTAAAAATTGTGAAATGATGTTGGAAAATTTAAGAGTGCTCACTTCAGGGAACAATGTTATTGTTATTATAAACGTTTTTCTAATATAAACCGTTACAACAGATTGATAATGAGATTTTATGAAATGAACACTCTGTCTAAATTGTGTGTGTGTGCATTTACATGTATATTTTTACATTTAAGAGCATAATTTAAAGTTACATTTCATATTTTAAAATGTCATTTATCCACAAAATTATATGAATTTAGTGAAATTACTAATTATCTATTACCATTGTGTGAAGACGATTTATATATTACTAAAAATTTAAAGGTTTAGTGTTAAACTTTTTATATACAGTTTTTCTACATGTATAGTGTATTTTTAGGATAAGATATTGCTAATTGTATATTTATAGTATATTATTTTACTATGTTAAGTTTTTCAATGCTCACGCGCTGTTTGTGTCAATTCTTTCGTGCGATACCAACATTTATAAGGAATTCTGCTAAACTCTTCTCGAAAAAAAAAACGAATTCCAAAATTGAAAAATACCAGCTTCTAGCTTTTGACATTTAAGTTATTGAGAGCAGTAGAGTTTACACAAACATTGTGAAAATGCATATAGTGTGACTGATATGTGTGTATGTAAATTGACCATACATTATTTTGATTATAATTATTACGCGATATTATTTGTCTCAATAAGGTCGCAATGACCACGCTGGGCCTACAATATTCTTTGGTTTACAAAATGAGTCTTATATCTTACTATCTTTTAATTGAATAGACACTATTTCAATGTAAAGTTAAGATACTTCACGCTATTAGCTTATGCATGTAGTTTACATGATACAGTGTGGGTAACTATCAATTGAGTAGCATGCTTTTTTAGCCTAAGTTTACTGTAATCTTATCATTACGTTAATCATTTAAAAAAAAACTATATTAAATATGGTTGACCGCATTGGCGGTTGATCGATTTTAGATCTTGACAGTATGGTTGAGAGCGTTGACAATGATATTAGGCAGCAAATTTTGATTTTACTTTATTACAAATAGGTTCACGATTTGATAAGTCTAGATTAATCAGTCAATCATCAAATCAATTAATCAATCAAGTCAGCAATTTTAATATTTAAAAATGATGCTTCGATTGCAGTGTTGTCTACTAAATCTGCCAGTCTTTATGTCATTGTCGATCATCATCATACAATGGGGCTGCCAACTGAAAAACTTATGGCGCAAGCTCCGAATTGGCCAATGCAATCTTATTGGTGGATACATCTTTGACATAACCGATGTAAACATGTTGACATTCACATAACTGCTACTGTCAACACGTTTACATCGGTTCTCGTATAACGGAGGTGCTGACATCTGTTTTAGCTTTACGTTGTCTTCCCCATGCCAGTATGTAAAGATACTTAGTTTAAAATTATTCTGACTAATTAATTAAATTAGTTCATGTAATATTGATTTCTGATACTTACGCGAATATTAGACATTAAAATAAAACTACTTTTTACGGATTTTATCGCGTTATATTGCAGCGTCCATATTCACTGGTAGACCAGTCTACCCGTGACCATGGACGCTGTAAAGGGTCCGAATCGTCGGGATTAATAATATCAATAACGCGATAAAATCCGTAAAAAGTAGTTTTATTTTAGTTCATGTAAATTAAAATAAGTATAATCAAAATAATTATGGTCGCACCAAACCAACGTAAACTAGTGTAAGTCTACATATTGTAACAAGGATTGTGATATAGAATAATTATCTTATTACAACCTTAACTCAACTGTGAAGTTGACTGTACAGAATTCAGAAATACACTCTCTTATCATTTGACATGTACTTTTAATATTTGAACATATAGGATTGGTTATAAGAAGTACAGGGATAGTATATTGATACCTTGACGTCTTAAGTAGAAGTAGGTGCTTGACAAAAAAAAACATTTTAAAATATAGAGAATTGGAAATGAAAGGGTCATTGAACTGAGAAACATCAACAGTAAAAATTTTGAGAAATCAAATTATGTTTTGAAATAGTTGTGGGGCTATATTTAGAGGTATTATCCATAAATAATAGATACTTGTGCTATCTCTTTCTCGCACAGTATTCCATTTTGTAACGTGAATCGTAACGATTCGCATTAGAAAATTGTGTTCTAAATGTGAATGAATTCCAGTCGAAAACGTGCGTGACAGGAACAAAGTTACCCCAAATATACTAAACAATCAAAAAAGTATTAATAAAATTGTTACATCGTTATTGAAAAGCAATTTTATTTAACGGGAGTATACTCTGATCACCAGACAAAAGTCACATTCTATCTAACACCATGATATCCGAACTAAAGTCCGTCTCACGAAAGAAGTCCCACGAAAATGAGTGGAACTTATTTTGAAAACTCGGACAACTTTACGTTAACTCAATTTCAATACATTACTGAAACAATAAAATCAGATTCATCCTACGGGGATTAAATATTAAATTTTTGGAGAGTATAAAACAATAGAGTTTAGCAAATAGCAATATCCGTCGTATGACGTGGCGCCGCATCTGCGGGACTTTTTTCGTGAGACGGACTTTACGCTGGACGAAACCGAACGTCTCGAGTGCATGACGATTTCTAACAGGACACTCCTACCACAAGCCGAGTTAAGAACGCCCGTGAAAATATATTTTGGAAAATTATTTTCACACGACATAATTATGTTGTATTATCTCGTCTTTAGCCATAGTTTCGGCACATAATGTATGCGACGACAAAATTATAGTTTTAAATAAAAACAAAAATGGAAATATGACCATACAATCTCATTCTCTATATTTTATTGGATAGCGTCGAAGCGTCGAAGGATCTCGCGCACTAGGCGTTGATCGTTGGTGTGTTGCAGAAAGTTTCACAAAGATACGTTTCGGTTGTGTTGGCTAGAGGCCTTAATATTAATAAAAAAAGCAATTAATGTGTTCTTACAAGCAGTGCGCGGGCGCTTTTGGCTGAAATCTAAAGAGCCAACTTCTAGAATATTCAAAGAGAAATCTAAGCGTAAATTTGACTTTGGAAGCATAAGTTTACGCTTAAAACAGAGCTACTCTGCCATTGGTCAATGCTGGATGCTGATTGGCTATAATTCTTGCTGCGCGTAAGCTGACTTCAGAGGGTCTAACATACACCCCACGACATAATTTTGGTCTTTATTAAAGATACAATTATTTCGTGACATTACGCACATAGAATGTCAGCTCTATTTATTTCAGGTATAATAAACCAGAGTCCGCAACGATTGGTCGTGACAGGCGTGCTACACACTTTTTCTGAACGGCATTAATGTGGCACAGCTGGGTGGTGAAATAGAAGATTTAAAAAAAAAGGCTGCTCTGCTTAACCGCACGTTCGATTCACTCGATTAGTCGATCAACACGAGCCGAATGAACATCGAATGTAGTAATTTCTTTGAGTTGGTTACATTTTTGAACGAATACTGCAGAACAAGTGTGTTGTACGTCTTAGATAGCCCGAGATAGTGCACGTTTTGAATTAACTGCTACAGTTAGCGTAAGCCGGACGGTGCGACCATGGTCGTTGGTCGTAGCTGTCTAGTGCGTGACCTCCCTTAGCTTAATTTATAATCACTAGTTATACGTTTAAAGACGCGCCTATTTATAAGATTCTCTGTTACTATAGTATTTTGTACTGAATGATGTTCCAAGGCAAGTTGGATCTATTTTAAATGTACATGTTCTAGATAGACTCTGTAGTCTAATGAAGTATGAAACTTGAAGTATTTAACTGTTCCTTACGAGTAATTGTTACTATACAGCCCTTAAGTCTACCCGACTTTGTCTCTGGACCAGTGCATTGGGGTTAAATCATTGAGATCTTAAGTACCACCGTACTATACATAGTCACGTCAATGAAAATATAGAAAAAAAAATCTCGACGGTGAAAAATAACTACATTTTGACCGTCATTTGTAAATACAATAGACAATGAGTTGCGGCGCTTACTCCGCAACTCATGGTGTAACAATTCGCAATTACTAGACCTATTGAATATCAACTTCTAACCCAGCGTCTTGTACCGGTGGCACTGGTCATTGCCAGCTTGATTATTTTGGCTGTCTATTAGGTATCTTACTGTTAAAAAAATTGTAAAAACCAACTGTGTCTTTTATTTTTAATTATTAATTATAAAAAGTTTTTATACAACCGACTAAGTATGTGCATATAATTATTAGCTGTTGATCGAAACACCTAGAACAACAAACTTGTCAAATACAATTGTTGTAACCATAATTTATTTTAAAATAAAATATTAGTCATCTATGTTTTTTTTCTTTCTTCCATAAATAAATAAAAAAATCATCAATCTTTCTTCCATAACAAACCATTATTTTTGTCGTGTATTTTTTCGGACTATAGAGCCCTATTGAATACTTTGAGTTTAAACGACAGGCAAATTTCCTGACATGACATTATAAAATTATTAATACGCATATAAACTCGAAGATCAGTCCAATGGTCATATAACTAGGCTATCCCTGCTTATTAATAATTAATTATCACTGGCTTAAACGGTGAAGGAAAACATCGTGAAGAAACCTTAGAGATTTTTCTCGACGGTGTGCTAAGTCTGTCACCCGCATTAGGCCAGCGTGGTGGACTATAGCCTAATCCCTAATCCCTCTTATTCTGAGAGGAGACTCGTGCCCAGCAGTGGGACAGTATATGGGTTGATGATGACATTCTTCTCCATAAGACCCACTTTTTGGAACCGTACAACTAGTTTTGACTTTTCAAAAGTGCTATTGTCTAATTGAAATAAAACATTTGACTTTGATTAAGAAAGAAAGAAAAACGCATTTATTTAGGTCATCAGATATCATTTCAGACAAGGCACGTACAACACACAGATAAAATGAGGAATGAACATAACAATATAAAAACAACAAAGATCACCAGGATGTGCTGTCGGCGTGCTTGTCCCGAATGGGTTGCCAGACGGAAATTCAACATCACTGGCAGTGATTTCGGTGGCTTGTTGGTAGGTACCTAACAGGGGAACGCAGACTTGAACCATAACATATAGGCTTTATAGGTACCTTCTACCTAGCGTTGATCAAGAGAAGTGCGGTTTTAGTCGGTATGAGTCCGACATATACTACCTCTCCAGGTGGTAAATTATCGATGATGATTTAGCGTACTATAAAAAAAGTAAACCCTGTCTGACGCTCTGCGTCGAATTTTTCTGTCACTGTAATCTAATATATAAAATTCTCGTGTCACAGTTTTCGTTGCCATACTCCTCCGAAACGGCTTGACCGATTTTGATGAAATTTTTTGTGCTTATCGGGGAGGTCTGAGAATAGGCCATCTATTTTTCATACCCCTCATTTCTTTTTAATGGCAAAACAACGTTTGCGGGGGCAGCTAGTAACATATAAATTTACTATTACAGTTAATTATGTAACCATTTTTTGAGTTTCTGTTGGTATTTAAATGAAAACCTAAGCTGTGCTATAATCCTCAGTAGGCGTCACGCTTGTGGCGAACAAGCGTGCCTTCAATCAGTACGTGAGGAAAGGCCTTGCTAATAGATGGGGTCCGCAGCGACTGCTGGACCGCAGCCCGTCATAGACGTAGCGAATTTCGTGGATCCCATGGCCATGATTATAGGGCAAGTGCCTTTTTAGTCGTTAAAATTCCGACATAACCTGCCACATCCCCGGGTGGTGGAGGATCTATGAGGACTTTCCGTACTATAAAAAAAAAGGCTGTGCTCTAATGAAAAAACCATATTTATAGTACATTCTACAGGTTCCTTTAATTTTAAAAAGTTAATATAGGAAGCCAAGCTCAACGTAAGAAAGATTGCGCTTATATAAAAATGATTAACAATTGTGATAGTTAATTAACAGATATTTTTATATAAGTAAAATTAATTAAATCAAAACTTGAGTTATAATTTCCAGTGTTGGGAAATTATATCATAATCTTTACTAAGATTATTATCAGCTTTTGTCGGTCTGATTCTGCGCAGAATATAAACAAAAATCCAGTTTTTAAAATTAACATAAATATAGGTAATCGTTTGCGGTTCATTGCAAAACATTTTATCTATGTTACTGCAGTTTATGATGTCAAAATAAAATACTTGTGACGGTATCTGTAATGAATTAGGTATATCATAATTAAAATAGTGGGATTAGAGGGTGTAGAATTAAAGATATTGCGTTATCATGTGTTGATTTTGTAATGTTTTGCAGGTAAGTAGGTACAGGTTCAAAATTATGTTCTCCATTGATTCATTTAATATTTGTACACGCGGACAGTATTGTTTTTACAATAAAGTCTGTCGCAGGACAGCTAGCTAGCGATATTTTTGCAAATTAAGATAGTACTTAAGTATCTTTATTCGGGTATACAGTAATGTGGTAACCCTAAGATTATTATTAAGATTTATTGCTGAGCAAGGCAACTTGAACATTATATAAATTGTAAACTATACGAGTCGCATTAATAGTCTCTATCAACATTTGTACATACAAACTTGTTTCCACATTCCTGTCAGTCCACGACTCGCTTTGTGACGGGACAGTCGCTTTCAAAGTGTCACCATGGCCGCTCTGGACCATCTCAGTGAGAGGGACAAGGCTGTTCTCCGCAGTATATTTGACCCGACGGCAACTATTGCAGCGGATGTGGTTGAGGATGCAGCGGATAAATTTATTGAAGATGAAGGTAAGTACGTAAATGTTAAAATGTGATCAAGTAAACGTACCTACTTTCTTACAAATACAAAGGTGTTTTTGTAAGAAAATAAGTACTTACGGTTTTAGTAAATCGGGAAGTGTTGAAATAAAAGACGCAGTCGTTTCGAATCTTTAACAGCATCCATGATTAATGATGGTGGACTGAAATAGTAAGTAGGCAGGTATATATAGGTAATTAATATATATAGGTAATTTATGTTGAAATTTTGTCAAAGGTTTTATTGGTAGGTAGTAAATATTTTTGTAATGTAGTCGGGCTTCACAGGCTTGACTCCCGCGTAAACGCGATACGATACAACTATGTAAGTGATTGAGTCTTTTTAAATACCTAGGTACAGAGGTCAGCACATCAAGCTACCCCAATCTATCTAATTTCTTTGATAGATTTTCAACTTTAATACATTATAATAAGGTTCATATTCAATTGAGAAATTTTGACAGATTTGGATAAGTTGACCTGCTGTCGCGTGTACAAAAAAAATTTACAAGAGATTAATTAGTACTTTTCTGTTTACGAATTTTGAGTATATATTTATTTTAGAACCTGAAACTGACGCGACTAAGGAGTCGATCACACTATGCGCCGAAGGAGTCCAGTTGGCCGAGGCGGGCAAGCTTGAGGAGGCACTCGCTGCTATGACCAGGGGAGTGGACGCGGCGCCGGAGCGGGCTGCTGCGTACAACGATAGAGCACAGCTGTTGAGGCTCATGCTGAGAGATAACGGTAATTATTAACTATAATAACATGCCTTTAGGTATACTGAGACCTAGCTACTATCGCAGTTTCGCTGGTATATTTTTAAGTCCCATTTAGGAGGGCATGGGGGCGATCCTATTTTCATTACACGGCCACAATTAATTATTACTCGGAGTTATATGTATATACATACATGTAAGTATTAATAGAAAACCAATAACACTGCTCGACCTGGAAATTGAACCCAGGACTTCTACAAATTTTAAATATAAATAAAATCTATCTTTATCTTATTTAAATTAGTAGGCAGGTAAGTGATTGGGCCATAATTTTTGATAGGTTGGGAAGAAGCCTGGGCTTGTAGCAGTGGACTCTTGCAAATAAGCTTGCAAATCCATCAATACTTAAATAAACATGAATAATTTCAGACGCAATGTTGGATCTTGACCGCGCTATAAAGCTAACATCTGGTAAGCAGACCCGCGCCCGCGCACTCGCGCTTTGTCAGCGTGGCGTTCTACTGCGCAAGGCAGGGAACGACGATGACGCACGAGCCGCCTTCACAGAAGCTGCCAAATTAGGCAGTAGTTTTGCTAAGAAACAGGTAAAGTAAATTTAATGTAAAGCTTTTTACGGGTTTTATCGCGATAAATTGATATTATAAATCCCGACGTTTCGGACCCTTTACAGCGTCCATATTAGTATAACAGTCTACCCGTGACCATGGATGCTGTAAAGGGTCCGAAATGTCGGGATTAATAATATAAATATAACGCGATAAAATCCGTAAAAAGTAGTTTTATTTCAATGTATAATATTCGCGTAAATGTTAGAAATCAATAGGTAAAGTAAACTTAAAGCATATTATATTTACATACTTGTTTCGCGTTACAAGTAAGTACTGAGCTGGGGGAATGAACATGTACCTAAGTATAGGTAGGTAGTCATTCTATCTCATGAAAACCTGTATTATATGATTGACATAAAGTTCAAATTTAAATAATATATGGACATTCACGAGATGGAATTTCTCTAATTTCTAATCTAATGTTTAATCCACAAATATTTTCTCCGAGGTTTAATTGAAGCCGTTGGGCAAAGTCTTACGGTCCGGTCAAACCGTGATGACACTGCTGACTCCTAGGCACACCTAGTGAATTAGTGATGGGTCGAGAGAATGTTCTCCGTAAGAGAATTTTCTGTCACCGAAAATGTTCTGCAATATTGAGAATGTTCTCGGAACTCGTCGGAGTACATAGGTAAGTATATAAGTAGTACATAGATTAGTACATAAGCAGTGTATAGGTAAGTACATAAGTAGTACATAGGTTAGTATACATATAAGCAGTACATAGGTAAGTACATAAGTAGTACATAGGTAAGTACATAAGAACTGCATAGGTAAGTAAATAGGTAAGTACATAGGTTAGTACATAAGCAGTACATAGGTAAGTACATAAGTAGTACATAGGTAAGTACATAAGGACTGCATAGGTAAGTAAATAGGTAAGTACATAGGTTAGTACATAAGCAGTACATAGGTTAGTACATAAGCAGTACATAGGTTAGTACATAAGATAGTACTTAAGCAGTACATAGGTTAGTACATAAGTAGTACATAGGTTAGTACATAAGTAAGTAAATAGGTAAGTACATAAGTAGTACATAGGTAAGTACATAAGTAGTACATAGGTTAGTACATAAGTAGTACATAGGTTATTATACATATAAGTAGTACATAGGTTAGTACATAAGTAGTACATAGGTTAGTACATAAGTAGTACATAGGTTAGTACATAAGTAGTACATAGGTTAGTACATAAGATAGTACTTAAGCAGTACATAGGTTAGTACATAAGTAGTACATAGGTTAGTACATAAGTAAGTAAATAGGTAAGTACATAAGTAGTACATAGGTAAGTACATAAGGACTGCATAGGTAAGTAAATAGGTAAGTACATAGGTTAGTACATAAGCAGTACATAGGTTAGTACATAAGCAGTACATAGGTAAGTACATAAGTAGTACATAGGTAAGTACATAAGGACTGCATAGGTAAGTAAATAGGTAAGTACATAGGTTAGTACATAAGCAGTACATAGGTTAGTACATAAGCAGTACATAGGTTAGTACATAAGATAGTACTTAAGCAGTACATAGGTTAGTACATAAGTAGTACATAGGTTAGTACATAAGTAAGTAAATAGGTAAGTACATAAGTAGTACATAGGTAAGTACATAAGTAGTACATAGGTTAGTACATAAGTAGTACATAGGTTATTATACATATAAGTAGTACATAGGTTAGTACATAAGTAGTACATAGGTTAGTACATAAGTAGTACATAGGTTAGTACATAAGTAGTACATAGGTTAGTACATAAGTAGTACATAGGTTAGTACATAAGTAGTACATAGGTTAGTACATAACATAAATTAGTACATAATTAATACATAGGTTAGTACATAAGCAGTACATAGGTAGGTATATGTATAAGCAGTACATAGGTAAGTACATAAGGAGTACATTACGTACGTAAGTACTTACCTATTTACTACTTATGTACTCCTTATGTACTTACCTATGTACTTTCCTATGTACTGCTTATACATATACTGCTTATGTACTTATCTATGTACTACTTATGTAATTACATACCTTTATACTACTTGTATACTTACCTATGTACTGCTTATGTACTAACCTATTAAACTTTACATGAGATAACACATGCTTCTACATCTATTTGAATATAAGTTTCAATAAATTATTAGTATTGTATTTTAAATTCTCAGTGTCGGAGAATGTTCTGAGAACATTCTCAATATTGCAGAACATTCTCGGTGACAGAAAATTTTCTTACGGAGAACATTCTTTCGACCCATCACTAGTCGCAACATTTTGCTGAGACAGGGTCCTTTTTGACCTCGTACAGGTTTGCTGTAGTAAATGTACTTAACTGTCTACATTATTTCTGTACGAGTTAAAATAAAGTTTTCTTTGTTTTCTTCGTTAATGTAAAACGTCGTTGCATTTCAGGTAGTGGAACTGAATCCTTACGCGGCTCTTTGCAACCAGATGCTGAGTCAAGTGATGAGAGGAGAAAAGGATATCAAGTTATAATTTAGTTCTTTAGTGTGTAAATGTTTTAATATTCTTCATAATATACAAAAGATATCGAGAGGATAAATATCTACATCACGTGCAATTTACTTTACATTATAGAATTGTTCCATTTGTGTAATGTACAGATTGGTGAGGTCGAATGTCTAAAGTCTTGCTGTGGAATTTGCAAGGCAGATTTCCTGACTAAAATTTTGATGGATTCTGTCCTTCTAGGGTTTACATATTAGAATTTGTGAAATTATGTATGCTCGTATTCTTATACCTATTAAATAAAATCTTATTAAATACTAATGTAAACACGTTAAATTACAGATAATTATACAATGATTTATTCATACTTTCACTAATGGTTTTCATAATGAGTTCAAAATCAGAAATCACGTATGATTTTTCCCTGTAATGATGCATCCACAAGGCAGTTACTTTTTGTGGAGCAACGTTTCCAAGTGTTAGTGGGCAATATTCGATAACAAAAAAATATTTGTTGTTAGTATTTTGCAATGATAGTTGAAGAATGTTACCTAAGTAATGTTATCGTGTTGAATTCTGTTGCTCCACAAAAAGTAACTGCAGTGTGGATACACCATAAGTAACTAGTAAACGATATGTTAGTGTTAATTATTGATGTAATGTTTCTTTTTATAACTTTCTTTATTTTTATTCTACTAAGGTGGCAAACTAGCATACGGCCATCTATGGAGCGCGTCTGTAAGTAGGTAGGTACACGATAAATAAGTAGGTACTGCTCCGAATACAACGTGCGCGCGGGCGTCGAGCGAGGTGGGGGCGACGTGGCGAGCGGGGCAGGGGCGATCAGCCTTACGTACAAATACTTCAGTTTTTGGTATTTGATGACACCAAAGACACGCCAGATGCAATTATCGTCTCGACTGCATTTTGAGGATTGAATGTCTATTAAGAAATACGTGTGTTCTATAAGGGATCTGGTAACAAACACAAGCGCAAATATTCTGCACTCTCGGGATAAGGCGATCGGTTCGATCCAATAAACGTAGGCCGTACATAGTGTCGGCATAATTCAACTTGACACAAGTGTTTCAACGGGCTGTTCTCGAAGTTCTTCAGATAGATAAGGTCTTATTTTATAAAGGACCGTATGGCGGTAAAAACAGCTTTGTACCGAGTCAGATACATGTTTTCAAATCTGAGGTTGTTATCCATGAGCAGTCCAAGGTTACGGGCTTCAGCTACCCACTCAATAGGTTTTATGTACTCCTTATGTACTCCTTATATACTCCTTATGTACTCCTTATGTACTCCTTATGAACGCCCTGTGTACTCCTTGTGTACTCTTTATGTACTCTTTATGTACTCCTTATGTACTCCTTATGTACTCCTTATGTACTCCTTATGTACTCCTTATGTACTCCTTATGTACTCCTTATGTACTCCTTATGTACTCCTTATGTACTCCTTATGTACTCCTTATGTACTCCTTATGTACTCCTTATGTACTCCTTATGTACTCCTTATGTACTCCTTATGTACTCCTTATGTACTCCTTATGTACTCCTTATGTACTCCTTATGTACACCTTATGTACTCCTTATGTACTCCTTATGTACTCCTTATGTACTCCTTATGTACTCCTTATGTACTCCTTATGTACTCCTTATGTACTCCTTATGTACTCCTTATGTACTCCTTATGTACTCCTTATGTACTCCTTATGTACTCCTTATGTACTCCTTATGTACTCCTTATGTACTCCTTGTACACTCCTTATGTACTCCTTATGTACTCCTTATGTACTCCTTATGTACTCCTTATGAACGCCTTATGTACTCCTTATGAACGCCTTATATGTCTCCTTATGTACTCCTTGTGTACTCCTTATGTATTCCTTATGTACTCCTTATGAACGCCTTATGTACTCCTTATGAACGCCTTATATGTCTCCTTATGTACTCCTTGTGTACTCCTTATGTACTCCTTATGTACTCCTTATGTACTCCTTATGAACGCCTTGTGTACTCCTTGTGTACTCTTTATGTACTCTTTATGTACTCCTTATGTACGCCTTATGTACTCCTTATGTACTCCTTTGTTCTGCTTATGTACTCCTTATGAACACCTTATATGTCTCCTTATGTACTCCTTATACACCGAGAATTTTTAGTCGTTTTGGAACCGAAAATTTTAGACTCTATATCAGTAATGGAACCTATTAAAATATAATTTAATTTAAATAAAAATATATTATTTTATTGATTATGAAAAATAATGTCATATTCGAACAAAAAATGAGAACTCATGATAACTCCACTCAATGTTACGTACTACGATCACTACGATCGATGTCATTCAATGTTACACACACAACATTAAGCGGTAAAACATGCCTAGACACGTTATCCGCCCATTGGATGCGGCGCGGCGCCCGCTGCCTACAATCCACGCACACAGCTGTAATGTATTATGTACCTACCCCTAGTAGCAGGCTGCGCGGCGCCGGCGCGACGAGCGCTCCCGCGTCGTCGCATCGCCCGCGCCGCTCCCCGTTACCCTGCCTCGCACGGCCGCACCCGCCAGTTCTGTTGCAACTCGCGCGCGATAAAGGTTGCATTTTTTACGTTTTACGTAGCCACGCAATACAAACCCACGAAAATGAGTCTTCAGTATGAATACTTGAACGCGGAGTAGGTACTTGACAATGGTTCAGCTGTACGCTGTTGCCAGTTACAATTTGGAAGAGGCCAGGCGGTTGTATTCCCGGCCAGAACATTTAAAGGCGCTGCGGCTACGAGGGATTGAAAGTCCTCAAGTACCTTCAACCCCTACCAACTTGGCTGCAACCCAGCGCCTTCTCAATCATGGACAATTCCGTGTGCCGGCTCACGCGCAAGGTCGAGGGCGCCTGAATGACTCGCAGTAGAACGAAGACGCTATTCTGGAGTAGGTACTTCGAGCGGGCTCCGCGGCGAAGTAATGCGCGTATGGAAAACATTAAATAATAATGGCTTAACATCCCTATAAGTTCCGTCGAGCTCACGTCATCAACAACAATGATGCACCGGCAAGAATTGCCCTATGTCAGCTGCCCGGCTCATTATGCAAGTGTTGTGCGTGCTTACCCAAACAATCAGTTCCGTGATCGATGGATATGCCACGGCGCGCGGCGGTCCCGCGGCTTGCCCACCACCGATCCCGGACTTAACGCCCCTGGATTTTTCTGGTGGTCGGAAATAAAAAGACTCGTTTATACCAGTGAACATGAAAGTCTTAACGAGTGACGCAGTGCGATAGTGGACGTCTTTGATAAAGTGAAAAGTGATAGGCTAAAAGACAATACCTAGCATAAAACGGGCACGTTTGTGTATTGAACGCGGCAAACTTCTTTCGAGCAATTGCTTCGGTACATGGAAGTGTAAACAATTTGTAAATAAACTGTTAATAGGTAAGTACTTAGCTATGTACCTACATAAGTTTTTTATTTTGTAAATAGCTCAAATTCCAAAAATCCAAACGCCTTAAGTACCTACTCAGTTCATTGGCTCTCTGTTTTTAATTATTGATACCTACAGTAAATAAAGATAAGTTCAATTCAAATAAAGTATTTCTGCCGGTCCTAAGCCCGTGTAAAGTATGAACGAGAAATTGGAGTAGGTACAATTTACGTAGTTGGCGTGAAAATGTTGACGAGACGCAATCGTATCGTCAACAATGCGCAGCGGCTGTGTGAGCGACTGCTGCGCCATCGCGGGTTCGATCCTCGCTCGGAACCAATTTGTATGATCTGTAGGTGATTGTTCTGGGCTTGCGTGTTTGTGTATGTAAAAATTTATGTTTGTAAATGCACCCATGACACAGGAGAAAATCCTAGTGTTAAGTCTGCATAATAATATTTTTGTAATTACCTCAACCTCGATAGATGGCGTTGTGCCCTCCGCCTGAATCGCGGTGTTAAGATTCTCCGCGCAAACATGACCTTCCGCGTATGTTATTTTATTAAATACTCTCGTCCTAAGCGTGGTGTTTTCTTTGGCAAAGCCATAAATACCTCGGCGACTCCTCGGGACTTTTTGGAACTTGTACATGGTCCTTTACGAGTCGGATTGACAAATTGGTTGATTTGAGCTGTTTCACGACGACGACAACGGCAGAAATTGAGAGTGCATCAGCGGAGCGTCGGCAGTAGCGGAGCGGCAGCAATAGCGGATTGAGCAGTACTAGTGTTGTGTTTGTGTTAGTGTTGGACCCGAATATAAGTGAAGTATACCAAGTGGCAAACTGTGAGTACTCTTTAATATTTATAACTTTAACGTTAAAATTCACCAAATTAAGACTAAGAAAAATTCGTGTTAAAGTTAAAAGTAAATTTGGACTTAGAATAGTTTCGCAAAAAGTGATCAGACGGGGAATCTATGCCGGTTTTCCTACAGAAATGCGAAACACTTAGAAAATTTTGAAGAAAAAGTCCATCGACTTAGAATAATTTCAATGTTTTGCATTCTCATTTCACACTTGTATTTTTTCCGTTATTGAGTTCAAGATTTATCTAAACATTACAATAACGACTGGAATTAAGGAGTTTTAATTTACACAATATTTAAATATCAGAAGCTAAGATGGAATTGTATGTTAAAGTTCAAGAAGATACAAAATTAAAGATACAAAAAGCCAGAGTTAATTTTAAAAAATCTCCCAAAGAAAGGATATCGCTGTCATATGTGGAAACAAGGCTGGAAACACTGGAAAATTATTGGAATTCATACCGGGATACGCACAAGATGATTGTTTCCGAATTTGATAACAGGGAATTGATGAAGTCTAGTTATTACTCAGCTGATGCATATGACGTAACTGAAGAACTATATACAGATTATAAAACAGAATTAAAAGAACGCATGCTTAATATTAAGGCCGAATCTATTCCTGTCGGGTTGTCTGATTCTAAGGTTAATGTGTCAAACGCCGCTCAATCCTTTAGTGTCAAGTTGCCAAAGATTTCAATTCCTAGTTTTAGCGGTAAATATACAGAATGGACTAGTTTTCGGGATCTATTTACATCACTAATCCATAAAAATAAGGGATTGGACGACGTTCAAAGGCTTCACTACCTTAAGGGTTATTTGTCCGGTGAAGCTGAGCAACTTTTACGGCATATTCCTGTCACTGTCGATAATTATAAAGTATGTTGGGAACAATTAGAACACCGTTATAATAACAAAAAGCATTTAGCCTATTGTATTTTAAAGCGTTTCATGAGTCAACGAAATATACAGTCCGAATCTTCCAGTGCTATAAAAGAATTGTTGGACACAAGTAATGAATGTTTAAACGCCCTTAAAAACTTAAATATTGACATTTCTTCATGGGATATAATTGTGATATACATTGTTAGTTTAAAGCTTGATACAGAGTCTAGAAAAATGTGGGAAATTCAAATTAGTAAGGGTAATGATGAATTACCAAAGTTAAGCGAATTTATAGAATTTCTAGATCAGCGGTTCAGGTCACTTGAATTTTTAGATAATACCCAAAATAAGTCAAATAATAGTTCTCGTATTTCTAGGGTTATGCACGTTACTTCAGTTACTACTTGCAATTTTTGTTCTGAAAATCATAAATTAATCAATTGCAAGAAATTTGCTAAGGAAGATGTTGATGCACGTCGTAGTTTTGTCCAAACCAATAGGTTGTGCTTCAATTGTCTGGGTCCAAATCATTCGGTATTTTCATGTCGTCATTCAACCAATTGTCGTATTTGTAGAAAGAGACATCACTCTCTACTTCACCCAAAAGTAGTTCCGAAGGGTGAGAACACCACTAGTGATAAGAAAGAAGACGGTGCGGAGCATTCTTCAACTCCACCATCGTCTTCACAGGGCGAGACGTCAAATATTGTATCTTATTTTTCGAATTTGAACAGCCAAGTATTATTGGCCACTGCCTTGATAAAGGTAGAATCGAAAATAGGTACTTTCGTATTGAGATCTCTTTTAGACCAAGGATCTCAAGCATCTTTTATAACCGAGTCGGCAGTACAGATGCTCGGTCTTAAGAAGATTTCGAATAAGAGCTTTATTTCAGGACTTGGCAGTGATCAGAATGCAACATTGCAGTCTAAAGGGTATGTAATTATAAAAGTTCAATCACGTCATGATCCCAACTTTATAGTTGATGTAAAGGCTCATGTTCTCAATAAATTAACATCACTACTTCCGGAAAGGAAGATAGTCATCCAAACTTGGTCATCACAAATTTCAGATTTGAAGTTGGCTGATCCTTTGTTTGGCGTACCAAACAAAATTGATATTTTGCTAGGTGCAGAAGTATATTGTCAGATTATAATGGAAGGTGTTATCAAGGGTCTACCTGGGTTTCCTGTGGCACAAAATACCAAACTAGGTTGGATCCTCTCTGGCAGTATACACGCATCACAAACCCGTAGTGGTATACAAGAAGAAAACGTTGTTAGTATGCACACTTGTATATCTACAGATGATCTCTTAAGGAAGTTCTGGGAATTAGAGGAGCCTCCTTCTGACGGAAAAAGGATACTATCAGAAGAAGAGCAATCCTGCGAAAACTTCTTCATAAAAACTCACAAAAGAGATTCCTCAGGCCGCTATGTAGTAAGGTTGCCTTTTAGGACAAGTAACCCAGAGTGTCAATATGGCAATTCATATGATATTGCTCGTAAACGGTTCTATTTATTAGAGAAAAGGTTGCTTAACAATCCTGAATTTCAGATTCAATATTCGGATGTCATTGAAGAATATTTGACACTGGGACATATGGAAGTGGTTCCAGAATTAGAAAAAACTAAACCTACTGCCATATATTTACCACACCACGCGGTAGTTAGAAATGATAAAACTACAACCAAGGTTAGGGTTGTATTTGACGCATCATATTCTCTTAATAATGGATCGTCATTAAATAGGGACATGATGGTGGGTCCAACTCTTCAACCTGATTTAAGGCATATCATCATACGCTGGCGTTGCTACCCTATATGTCTTGTGGCAGACATCGTAAAGATGTACAGGCAAGTAAAAGTGTCTGAGGCAGATGTTGATTTTCAACGCCTTCTGTGGCGAAAGGACTTAAATTCAGAACTTCAACATCTTAGATTGCTACGTGTTACATTCGGTACATCCTCAGCGCCTTACTTGGCGGTACGAGCGTTGCAACAGCTTGCATATGATGAGGGTGATAAATACCCATTAGCAGCCGATAGGGTTTTAAAGGAGTTCTATGTGGATGATCTCATGACAGGCTGCGAAACTGTTGAAGAAGGGATCCAGGTATATCACCAGATGAACGAACTCCTTAGTCATGGTGGTTTCGAGCTTCAGAAGTGGACTTGTAGTAACAACAATTTACTGCAAGGAGTAGAGGAAGGCAAAAAAGATAAAAAAGAAAACTTAGAGATGAAGTTAGATACGGTTGTAAAGACTCTAGGATTAAGTTGGAATAAATCCTGTGATGAATTTCAGTATACAGTTCAACTTCCTCCGCTTGAAACACCAGTGACTAAACGTAGGGTAATTTCGGACATTGCAAGATTATTCGACCCACTCGGTTGGATTGGGCCTGTAATAACAACTGCCAAAATATTCATTCAGAAAATATGGCTGGCTGGCATAGGATGGGACGATGAGATACCATATGATATACTAAAGGAATGGCTTTCTTATCGACAGGATCTCAATCATCTTACTAGTTACAGGCTTCCAAGATGGATAGGGACAAGCAGAGACCATGCTCACATAGAACTACAAGGGTTTTCAGATGCGTCTAGCGCAGCATATGCAGCCGTTGTTTACATTAGAACAATAAACACTCACGGTGAAGTTCGTGTGAATTTAGTCGCTTCTAAATCAAGGATCGCACCTGTAAAGCAAGTGTCAATACCTCGTTTGGAGTTATGTGGGGCTGTTCTATTGTCAAAACTGCTTAAAGAAACATCTGAAGTATTGGCTATTCCGAAGACAAACATTCACGCTTGGACCGACTCCAGCGTCGTTCTCGCTTGGTTAAGTAGTCACCCAAGTAAGTGGAAGACTTTCGTAGCAAATAGAGTCACTGAAATATTGACCATAACAGATAACAGCCAGTGGTCGTATGTCAAGTCCGAAGATAACCCAGCAGATTGTGCCTCACGGGGCATAAATCCGCGGGACATTTCTGACGCTAATATATGGAGAAAGGGTCCTAAGTGGCTACAAGAAACTACAGTCCATTACAGTAAAGGAAACTTTAAGAAGACAGAGTTAGAAGAGAAGAAAGTTAAAGTCTTGAGTCACATAACAGTTGAGGGCGTAGATATAATTTCAAGGTTTTCAAATTTGAAAAAGCTTACAAGAGTTATTGCATATTGCAGAAGATTTCTAAACATAACTACTGCTAAAGCTAATACTAAACCTAAAACTACACGTTGGCTAACATATAAAGAAATAAATAAATCGTTACTTACCTGTATCCGGTTGTGCCAAAGGGAAGGTTTCCTGAAAGAAATAAAGAGTTTACAAGAGTTAGGAAAAGTAAAGAAAAACAGTAAACTTACCTCACTTAATCCATACCTCGACGGCGAAGGAATCCTCAGGGTGGGCGGACGATTGCAGCAGGCCAACATGATGGATGATATGAAACATCCAATAGTAATTCCTAATAAATCGCATCTAACGAATTTAATAATTGCAGATGCACATGATCGTACAATTCATGGAGGTCCTCAACTAATGAGTAACTATCTGAGAACGCAATACTGGATTGTGAATGCGAAGAATCTCATCAGACAACATGTTCGAAAATGCGTTGTTTGTATTCGTCATGCTGCTCAGACCAACCAACAGTTGATGGGTCAATTACCATCCGCTCGTGTCACTGCTTGCCGCCCTTTTCATCAAAGCGGTGTTGATTACGCAGGACCTATCGCTATCAGGCCCACAAAGGGACGTGGTTATCACTCCACTAAAGGCTACATTTGTTTATTCATCTGCATGGCCACTCGTGCAATACACCTCGAGGTAGTGAGCGACTTGACCTCAGAGGCATTTTTGGCTGCTTTTAAGCGTTTTGTTGCACGAAGAGGGCATTGTGCAGACTTGTGGAGTGATAACGGCACTAACTTTGTTGGAGCGAATAGAGAGTTAAAAGGTGCGTTTCATCAGGAAGGGTCGGTAGCAGCAAGTGACATAGCTAGCTGGCTTGCGACAAATGGCACTGACTGGCACTTTATTCCACCTCACTCTCCAAACTTTGGAGGGCTTTGGGAGGCTGGAGTGAAGTCCACCAAACATCATTTAAAAAGAGTGATCGCAAATAGTACCCTCACGTTCGAGGAAATGACGACTCTTTTATGCCAAATAGAAGCGTGTCTGAATTCACGCCCAATTACCCAAATTAGTTCCAATCCAGAAGATCCGTACCCGCTTACTCCTGGTCATTTTCTTGTGGGAGAACCGTTAGTACTGGTACCGGATACTAATTATGAGAAGGCGAATATGACTACACTGAGAAGATGGCAGTTTACGCAACGGCTTGTCCAAGATTTTTGGCGAAGATGGTCGCACGAATACCTTACACAACTCCAGCATCGATACAAGTGGGCACATACAACTCCCGAGCCTAAAGTGGGAGATATAGTGTTGGTGAAAG
The DNA here is from genome assembly GCA_964056405.1 of Acronicta alni. NCBI lineage: Eukaryota > Metazoa > Arthropoda > Insecta > Lepidoptera > Noctuidae > Acronicta > Acronicta alni. The sequence goes on along the minus strand of OZ043927.1, from coordinate 2,934,149 downwards.
AGGATGATCTCCCACCGGCAAGATGGTTGTACGGCATAATAACCGACAAGCATATTGGTGCGGACAATCTTACGCGTGTTGTTACATTGAAATGTAAAGGTTCGGTTATTAAGAGACCTGTATCAAAGCTTATTATTTTACCTGTTACAACATAAGCTGTTAGATAATAATTATGTTCATTATTTTGTTGCATATACCCAAGAGCTATGTAATTTTTAGATTAGTTTAGAATAACTTAAGTATGGTTATTTTTTGTTTTGTTAAGTATGTAGGTATAACACTTGTTTTGTTTGTATCATTCATTGTATTTTCTATGGACACTTGGTCCATGGTGGGCGGAATGTTAAGTCTGCATAATAATATTTTTGTAATTACCTCAACCTCGATAGATGGCGTTGTGCCCTCCGCCTGAATCGCGGTGTTAAGATTCTCCGCGCAAACATGACCTTCCGCGTATGTTATTTTATTAAATACTCTCGTCCTAAGCGTGGTGTTTTCTTTGGCAAAGCCATAAATACCTCGGCGACTCCTCGGGACTTTTTGGAACTTGTACACCTAGTGTGGGGCAACGTTTTTATTCTTAAATAAAAACTACGATAAAACCTACCTACACACAGTCTTATTCTATTTTTTTTAGTAAGAATGTAGGTATTACGTTCGTGTCCCGTATCATCAGCTGATTCGCAGGGCGCCATACTTGTAGTATTTGACCTGCAATCTAGGTACTAACCTAACATCAAATTACGTCGCTATCTGCATCGTAATGCAATTTATTTTAATAATAAAATGTACTTGTCTAGCTACTAGCTATTAAATCACGCGTAGTAGGTACTCGGACGGATCATCCGACCGTCGTCCGTCGCTCGCGTTGCTGTAGGTAGGTGACCAGCTGATGAGCTGACTCGTACCGCGCCCCGCGCCCGCGCCACCCGCGACCCGCGCCACCCGCGACCCGCGCCACCCGCGACCCGCGCCACCCGCGACCCGCGCCATCCGTGAACCGCGCCACCCGCCCGCCCGCGCCGCCCGCCGCGCATCATTGATAAATGGCAAGCTTGAGACTGCGGCGGTTTTAGAATGAAATATTCGTTCACTACTACGAACAAACTCGAACAAATGGAATTTTTTTTTCCCCATTCGACTGTGAACACTCATTCGTACAGTACGTGCCGCTTTAAATAAGAAATAGATCGCCAACCTTTTATAAATTTTAGTTTGAGTCGTTATTCTGATATCACAAGCAGAATATAATTATTAGTGCTATAATCATGAAAACGTGTGCAGTCTGTAGCGTGCAGTTCAACGATGGCGTCCAATGCGGGACCTGCAAGAAGCACCTGGATTTTGGATGCGCAAGTATTACCGAAGCCGGATGGAGAAAGTTGGGTGCTAGTAGAATGGCACAATGGAAATGTCCTACTTGCAAAACTTCGTCACCAGCTGTGCATGCCCCTGAACCAGCGTCCCTTGAAACCATTCTTAGTGAAGTTCGAGACATGAAACGCCAGCTACTTAGTTTGCCGACACTGATTGACGACATTCGAGTGATCAAGGATGAGCTATCAGAATTAAAAACCACTTGTGAATGCACTGGTAATAAGCTTGATGAATTTAGCTCGAGACTCGCTGAGGTTGAAGTTAAAGTATCAAAACTCGAGGAGCTTCAGGAAACCGTAGATTGTTTGCAGAATGACTTAGCAAAGACAAAGTTTGAACTCTCAACATATGAACAGAGGTCACGGTTAAACAATGTCGAAATCAAAGGAATTCCTGTAAAAAAAGATGAGAATTTATTCTCGATTATTGAAGCAATCGGTCGCAAAGGGAACTATATCTGTCCTAAAACTCAAGTCAACTATATTTCAAGGGTTCCTACTTTCAATTCTAATGAAAAATTAATTATAGTGAGTTTCTTAAACAGATATGTGAAAGAGGATTTTATTGCCGCTGCACGTGCTGATAAGAGTTTATCTACGTCTGACATCGGGTTCCAGGGCACATCACGGCGTGTATATGTAAACGATCACCTGAGCGTTGAATATAAAAAGCTATTAAGTAAAGTCAAAATTACGGCTAAGGAGAAAAACTATGAGTACGTATGGGTTAAACATGGTAAAATTCATATACTAAAAAATAATAACTCTAAAGTACTTATCATCAGAAAAGAATCTGATTTAAACAAGATTTTCTAATGTGCTTCCTATATTCTATACTTTCTTTTAATAATCATTGTTATAATATACCTTACTATCTCCTAAGGTTTAATATTAGTACTAGCTTAATATTCGTAATATATTTTTGTAAATGGTTTAGCACCTCTGCCGCACTAATGAGCACGACACCTATCTTTTGTTTTGTTAAAAAAATGCTTTATGTTTTATATCGGGCTGTTTACTTTAAAGCTGAAATGCATAAATATATGTTTTACTCGCTCGCACTAGCGTGCACCTCGCATTATCGCTTGCTTTCTTGCACAGCTGTTTACTATTTTAAAACGTACGATTCTTGTCCCCGCGCAATGAACATTTATTTCTACCTTCTTTGCATGTATTTAATTATTTTCTGCCATACTTTGAATTATTTTTTAATGAAATTATTTACTTTATTATTCTTTACTAACTTATACACTATTATTGTTAATGTTGAAAATGGCTGGTAACTTAAAACATAGCTTGAATATATTTTACCAAAATGTTCGAGGGCTCAGAACAAAAACTGATACTTTCTACCGTCAAATGTTACTGAACTCGTATGATATTATCGTTCTTACTGAGACGTGGTTGTTGGACGGTGTTTTGAACTCTGAATTCTTCGATGAACGGTATATTGTATGGCGCCGTGATAGGGATTATGTTTTGACGGGGCAATCGCGTGGTGGGGGTGTACTCATTGCTACTCGGAGGGAATTATCAGTTATATGTCAACCGAACTTTAATTCTACTGCAGAGGACCTTTGGCTTAGTGTACGTGTAAAAAATTCTAACACAAGAAAATATATTAGTATGCATATTTGTGTTATTTACCTATGTAAACAAAATCTGGGCCATTCCTTTTCTGCACAACTAACCAACTTTCTCTCAAAACTAAACCAAACATTTATAAATAATATTGACGATACCTTTCTCATCATTGGTGATTTTAATATGAGTGGTATTAACTGGGTTCCGTCTGTTAATAATCGTTCTCTTGTTTCAATCAATCCTAGCAGTTCCGATGAAGTTTTGCTAAGTGACGAATTATGTACTCTTAATTTTGGTCAATATAATGGCGTGACTAATAGTTATGGTAGAATCCTGGATCTAGTCATCTCTAACCAAATAGTGAGTGTGACTAAATGTTCAAATCCACTGGTTCCCATCGATGCCTATCATCCGGCATTATTAATTAATATGGATTTCATCGAAATAACTTTACTTGAGTGTGCGCCGCGGACGCAATTTCTATTTGACAAGGGTGATTTTGAATCCATCAATAAAGACATCTATATGACTGACTGGGAATCTGAGTTCTCGTCGCGGTCAGTTAATGCTTCAGTGAACTTTTTTAATGAATTAATTACAAATCTTCAAATTAAATATATTCCTCAGAAACTATTTCATAATAAAACTTATCCAACTTGGTATAATTCATTGCTTATAAAAACGATTAAAGAAAAATATAAATACTTAAAAAAAATTAAAACTTACGGCAATAAAGCTGATGAAATATCATTTAAGATTCTTCGTGACAGAGTAAAAAAGTTAGAATCTGAATGTTACATAAATTACTTGAATCTAACAGAAAATTCTATTAAAAATAACCCAAAATATTTTTGGACTTTTGTCAAAAAACGTCATAACACAAATGCAATGCCAAGCACGTTAAACTATAATAGCAAAGTTCTTCATACTGGTGAATCTATATGTGAGGCGTTTTCCGCTTATTTTCATTCAACTTTTCTGGATCCTAGTGTCAATCAAGATGGAAGCCCAATTTATTCTCCCCCTCCTTTTAACGATCAATCGTCTGATATTTGTAGTATCTCAGTAAATGTCGAAGAAGTTACCAACTTACTTAGAAAACTGGATACTTCTAAAGCGGCAGGCCCAGATAATATTTCATCTAAACTTCTTGTCCCATGTTCATCTTCGATTGCTCTCCCTATCTCAATGCTATTTAGAAAATCCTTAGATAAGTGTGTTGTTCCTGAATTATGGAAATCGGCGTTTGTGACGCCGGTACACAAAAAAGGAGTCAAGACAGACATTATCAACTATAGGCCGATATCGAAACTGTGTATCATAGCTAAGATCTTTGAGAGGATTATTTATAATCAAATCTACTCTGCTCTAAAGAATTTGTTTAATCCCTGTCAGCACGGCTTTCTGAAAGGCAAGTCTACCGTCACGAACCTAATCCTATTTAATGAGTTTATTACCGACGCCATGGACAACGGTAGGCAGGTTGATGTAGTCTATACTGATTATAGTAAGGCTTTTGACCGAATTGACCACAATATCATGTTATCGAAATTAAATTGCATGGGAATACGCGGAGATCTACTGAGATGGTTTGCCTCATACCTTGAGAACAGGTCCCAAGCTGTAGTATTAAATAATTACATGTCAGGTTGGGTCCCTGTCCCTAGTGGAGTCCCTCAGGGTTCTCTACTCGGCCCGTTACTATTTATAATCTATATTAATGATATAGATTCATGCCTAATTTCATCCAAGTTATTGTGTTTTGCGGATGATATGAAGATCTATGCTACAATTTCATCACTTGATGACATGAAAGAGCTTCAAAATGATCTGTGGCGTCTTGAAGAATACTGTCTAAGAAATAGACTTGATCTCAATCCCGCTAAATGCTCGATTATTACATATTCTCGAAAGAACTTAATCATAGCCTCAACTTACATACTCGGTTACCAAATTCTACCTAGATGCAATTCCATCCGTGATTTGGGGGTCCATCATGACGTCAAGCTCAGTTTTGATATGCATGTTGACGCAATAGTCTCCAAAGCATCTAAAGCACTCGGATTCATTATGCGGATATCAAAAAGTTTCACACAAGCCAAAACATTAAAAATTCTATATTGTACTTTTGTTAGAAGCCACTTGGAATATGCGTCTGAGATTTGGAACCCATGCTACCATAAATACATTGACCGCATAGAAAGCATTCAAAAGAGATTTATTAAATATTTATGTTTCCATCAAAAAGTACCGTATCAGTCCGAAAACTATCTTAATCTTTGTAAGAAATATCATCTTTTGCCATTAATTAATCGTCGTGAGATTTCTGACGTTGTTTTTTTATTGAAGACTTTTAGTAATTACATCAACAGCTCGGATATTTTATCTAAATTTTGTTTGAATGTTCCTTGCAAGTCCAGAAGGTTCAATCCACCGCTATGTGTGCCTTTCGCTTCATCAAATTACAGGCAAAATTCTTATATTGTGCGTGTAAGCAGAAACTTAAACAATTTGTGTAAACAGCATGATCTTGATCCTTTTACAATGAGTGTGTCATCGGCCAGAAAGTGCTTAAGCCATAAGTTTTTTAGTAAATAGGCAATACCATTTACAAAATATTATATAACGAATATTACTAATAATTTTATCAATATATTCAGTTTTAGCATGTTTTTATTTGTTTTTAACCATCTGGTGTTTTCTATAACTTTGGTAGCAGTAACTTGTAAGTTGTTCACAGTTACTTTTTGTGTTACTCAGTCTTATATACGTGGAGACTTGTAATTGGCTGTCAGTTTAACTTCCTGTTTTTACTTTGTTATATTTAGCTGTAAGTCTTCCATAGATATTAAATAAATAAAAATAAATAAATATACTCCTTATGTACTCCCCTTATGTACTCCTTATATACTCCTTATGTACTCCTTATGTGCTCCTCATGTACTCCTTATGTACTCCTCATGTACTCCTTATGTACTCCTTATGAACTCCTTATGAACGCCTTGTGTACTCCTTGTATACTCCTTATGTACTCCCTTATGTACTCCTTATGTACTTACCTATGTACTTTTTATGTACGGCTTATTTACTCCTTATATACTCCTTATGTACTCCTTATTTACTCCTTATATACTCCTTATGTACTCCTTATGTACTCCTTATATACTCCTTATGTACTCTTTATGTACGGCTTATTTACTCCTTATATACTCCTTATGTACTCCTTATGTACTCCTTATGTACTCCTTATGTACTCCTTATGTACTCCTTATGTACTGCTTATGTACTCCTTATGTACTCCTTATGTACTCCTTATGTACTCCTTATGTACTCCTTATGTACTCCTTATGTACTCCTTATGTACTCCTTATGTACTCCTTATGTACTCCTTATGTACTCCTTATGTACTCCTTATGTACTCCTTATGTACTCCTTATGTACTCCTTATGTACTCCTTATGTACTCCTTGTGTACTCCTTATGTACTCCTTATGTACTCCTTATGTACTCCTTATGTACTCCCCTTATGTACTCCTTATATACTCCTTATGTACTCTTTATGTACTCCTTATGTACTCCTTATGAACGCTTTGTGTACTCCTTGTGTACTCTTTATGTACTCCTTATGTACGCCTCATGTACTCCTTATGTATTCCTTATGTACTCCTTATGAACGCCTTATGTGCTCCTTATGTACTCCTTATATACTCCTTATGTACTCCTTATGTACTCATTATGTACTCCTTATGTATTCCTTATGTACTCCTTATGAACGCCTTATGTGCTCCTTATGTACTCCTTATATACTCCTTATGTACTCCTTATGTACTCATTATGTACTCCTTATGTACTCCTTATGTACTCCTTATGTACTCCTTATGTACTCCTTATGTACTCCTTATGTACTCCTCATGTACTCCTTATGTACTCCTTATGAACGCCTTGTGTACTCCTTGTGTACTCTTTATGTACTCCTTATGTACTCCTTGTATACTCCTTATGTACTCCTTATGAACGCCTTATGTGCTCCTTATATACTCCTTATGTACTCCTTACGTACTCCTTATATACTCCTTATGTACTCCCCTTATGTACTCCTTATGTACTCTTTATGTACTCCTTATGTACTCCTTATGAACGCCTTGTGTACTCCTTGTGTACTCTTTATGTACTCTTTATGTACTCTTTATGTACTCCTTATGTACGCCTTATGTACTCCTTATGTACTCCTTATGTACTCTTTATGTACTCCTTATGTACGCCTCATGTACTCCTTATGTACTCCTTATGTACTCCTTATGAACGCCTTATGTGCTCCTTATGTACTCCTTATATACTCCTTATGTACGCCTTATGTACTCCTTATGTACTCCTTATGTACTCTTTATGTACTCCTTATGTACGCCTCATGTACTCCTTATGTACTCCTTATGTACTCCTTATGAACGCCTTATGTGCTCCTTATGTACTCCTTATATACTCCTTATGTACTCCTTATGTACTCCTTATGTACTCCTTATGTACTCCTTATGTACTCCTTATGTACTCCTTATAAACGCCTGACATGTCTCCTTATGTACTCCTTGTGTACTCCTTATATACTCCTTATGTACTCCTTATGTATTCCTTATGTACTCCTTATATACTCCTTATGTACTCCCCTTATGTACTCCTTATATACTCCTTATGTACTCCTTATGTACTCCTCATGTACTCCTTATGTACTCCTTATGAACGCCTTGTGTACTCCTTGTATACTCCTTATGTACTCCTTATGAACGTCTTATGTGCTCCTTATGTACTCCTCATGTACTCCTTATGTACTCCTTATGTACTCTTTATGAACGCTTTGTGTACTCCTTGTGTACTCCTTATGTACTCCTTATGTACTCCTTATGTACTCCTTATGTACTCCTTATGTACTCCTCATGTACTCCTTATGTACTCCTTATGAACGCCTTGTGTACTCCTTGTGTACTCTTTATGTACTCCTTATGTACTCCTTGTATACTCCTTATGTACTCCTTATGAACGCCTTATGTGCTCCTTATATACTCCTTATGTACTCCTTATGTATTCCTTATGTACTCCTTATATACTCCTTATGTACTCCCCTTATGTACTCCTTATATACTCCTTATGTACTCTTTATGTACTCCTTATGTACTCCTTATGAACGCCTTGTGTACTCCTTGTGTACTCTTTATGTACTCTTTATGTACTCTTTATGTACTCTTTATGTACTCTTTATGTACTCTTTATGTACTCCTTATGTACGCCTTATGTACTCCTTATGTACTCCTTATGTACTCTTTATGTACTCCTTATGTACGCCTCATGTACTCCTTATGTACTCCTTATGTACTCCTTATGAACGCCTTATGTGCTCCTTATGTACTCCTTATATACTCCTTATGTACTCCTTATGTACTCCTTATGTACTCCTTATGTACTCCTTATGTACTCCTTATGTACTCCTTATGTACTCCTTGTATACTCCTTATGTACTCTTTATGTACTCCTTATGTACTCCTTATGTACTCCTTATGTACTCCTTATGTACTCCTTATGTACTCCTTATGTACTCCTTATGAACGCCTTGTGTACTCCTTATGTACTCCTCATGTACTCCTTATGTACTCCTTATGAACTCCTTATGAACGCCTTGTGTACTCCTTGTATACTCCTTATGTACTCCCTTATGTACTCCTTATGTACTTACCTATGTACTTTTTATGTACGGCTTATTTACTCCTTATATACTCCTTATGTACTCCTTATATACTCCTTATGTACTCTTTATGTACGGCTTATTTACTCCTTATATACTCCTTATGTACTCCTTATGTACTCCTTATGTACTCCTTATGTACTCCTTATGTACTCCTTATGTACTCCTTATGTACTCCTTATGTACTCCTTATGTACTCCTTATGTACTCCTTATGTACTCCTTATGTACTCCTTATGTACTCCTTATGTACTCCTTATGTACTCCTTATGTACTCCTTATGTACTCCTTATGTACTCCTTATGTACTCCTTATGTACTCCTTATGTACTCCTTGTGTACTCCTTATGTACTCTTTATGTACTCCTTATGTACTCCTTATGTACGCCTTATGTACTCCTTATGTACTCCTTTGTTCTCCTTATGTACTCCTTATGTACTCCTTATGAACGCCTTACATGTCTCCTTATGTACTCCTTGTGTACTCCTTATATACTCCTTATGTACTCCTTATGTATTCCTTATGTACTCCTTATATACTCCTTATGTACTCCCCTTATGTACTCCTTATATACTCCTGATGTACTCCTTGTGTACTCCTTATGTACTCCTTATGTACTCCTTATGTACTCCTTATGTACTCCTTATGTACTCCTTATGTACTCCTTATGTACTCCTCATGTACTCCTTATGTACTCCTTATGAACGCCTTGTGTACTCCTTGTGTACTCTTTATGTACTCATTATGTACTCCTTGTATACTCCTTATGTACTCCCCTTATGTACTCCTTATATACTCCTTATGTACTCTTTATGTACTCCTTATGTACTCCTTATGAACGCCTTGTGTACTCCTTGTGTACTCTTTATGTACTCTTTATGTACTCTTTATGTACTCTTTATGTACTCTTTATGTACTCTTTATGTACTCTTTATGTACTCTTTATGTACTCCTTATGTACGCCTTGTGTACTCCTTGTGTACTCTTTATGTACTCTTTATGTACTCTTTATGTACTCTTTATGTACTCTTTATGTACTCTTTATGTACTCTTTATGTACTCCTTATGTACTCCTTATGTACTCTTTATGTACTCCTTATGTACGCCTCATGTACTCCTTATGTACTCCTTATGTACTCCTTATGAACGCCTTATGTGCTCCTTATGTACTCCTTATATACTCCTTATGTACTCCTTATGTACTCCTTATGTACTCCTTATATACTCCTTATGTACTCCTTATGTACTCCTTATGTACTCCTTATGTACTCCTTATGTACTCCTTATGTACTCCCTTATGTACTCCTTATGTACTTACCTATGTACTTTTTATGTACGGCTTATTTACTCCTTATATACTCCTTATGTACTCCTTATGTACTCCTTATATACTCCTTATGTACTCTTTATGTACGGCTTATTTACTCCTTATATACTCCTTATGTACTCCTTATGTACTCTTTATGTACTCTTTATGTACTCTTTATGTACTCCTTATGTACTCCTTATGTATTCCTTATGTACTTCTTATGAACGCCTTGTGTACTCCTTGTATACTCCTTATGTACTCCTTATGTACTCCTTATGAACGCCTTATGTGCTCCTTATGTACTCCTTATATACTCCTTATGTACTCCTTATGTACTCCTTATGTACTCCTTATATACTCCTTATGTACTCCTTATGTACTCCTTATGTACTCCTTATGTACTCCTTATGTACTCCTTATGTACTCCCTTATGTACTCCTTATGTACTTACCTATGTACTTTTTATGTACGGCTTATTTACTCCTTATATACTCCTTATGTACTCCTTATGTATTCCTTATGTACTCCTTATATACTCCTTATGTACTCCCCTTATGTACTCCTTATATACTCCTTATGTACTCCTTATGTACTCCTTATGTACTCCTTATGTACTCCTCATGTACTCCTAATGTACTTCTTATGTATTCCTTATGTACTTCTTATGAACGCCTTGTGTACTCCTTGTATACTCCTTATGTACTCCTTATGTACTCCTTATGAACGCCTTATGTGCTCCTTATGTACTCCTTATGTACTCCTTATGTACTCCTTATGTACTCCTTATGTACTCCTTGTATACTCCTTATGTACTCCTTATATACTCCTTATATACTCCTTATGTACTCCCCTTATGTACTCCTTATATACTCCTTATGTACTCCTTATGTACTCCTTATGTACTCCTTATGTACTCCTTATGTACTCTTTATGTACTCCTCATGTACTCCTTATGTACTCCTTATGAACGCCTTGTGTACTCCTTGTGTACTCTTTATGTACTCCTTATGTACTCCTTTGTTCTCCTTATGTACTCCTTATGAACGCCTTACATGTCTCCTTATGTACTCCTTGTGTACTCCTTATATACTCCTTATGTACTCCTTATGTACTTACCTATGTACTTTTTATGTACGGCTTATTTACTCCTTATATACTCCTTATGTACTCCTTATGTATTCCTTATGTACTCCTTATATACTCCTTATGTACTCCCCTTATGTACTCCTTATATACTCCTTATGTACTCCTTATGTACTCCTTATGTACTCCTTATGTACTCCTCATGTACTCCTAATGTACTTCTTATGTATTCCTTATGTACTTCTTATGAACGCCTTGTGTACTCCTTGTATACTCCTTATGTACTCCTTATGTACTCCTTATGAACGCCTTATGTGCTCCTTATGTACTCCTTATGTACTCCCCTTATGTACTCCTTATATACTCCTTATGTACTCCTTATGTACTCCTTGTGTACTCCTTATATACTCCTTATATACTCCTTATGTACTCCCCTTATGTACTCCTTATATACTCCTTATGTACTCCTTATGTACTCCTTATGTACTCCTTATGTACTCCTTATGTACTCTTTATGTACTCCTCATGTACTCCTTATGTACTCCTTATGAACGCCTTGTGTACTCCTTGTGTACTCTTTATGTACTCCTTATGTACTCCTTTGTTCTCCTTATGTACTCCTTATGAACGCCTTACATGTCTCCTTATGTACTCCTTGTGTACTCCTTATATACTCCTTATGTACTCCTTATGTACTCCCCTTATGTACTCCTTATATACTCCTTATGTACTCCTTATGTACTCCTTGTGTACTCCTTATATACTCCTTATATACTCCTTATGTACTCCCCTTATGTACTCCTTATATACTCCTTATGTACTCCTTATGTACTCCTTATGTACTCCTTATGTACTCTTTATGTACTCCTCATGTACTCCTTATGTACTCCTTATGAACGCCTTACATGTCTCCTTATGTACTCCTTGTGTACTCCTTATATACTCCTTATGTATTCCCCTTATGTACTCCTTATATACTCCTTATGTACTCTTTATGTACTCCTTATGTACTCCTTATATACGCCTTATGTACTCCTTATGTACTCCTTTGTTCTCCTTATGTACTCCTTATGAACGCCTTACATGTCTCCTTATGTACTCCTTGTGTACTCCTTATGTATTCCTTATGTACTCCTTATGTATTCCTTATGTACTCCTTATATACTCCTTATGTACTCCCCTTATGTACTCCTTATATACTCCTTATGTACTCCTTATGTACTCCTCATGTACTCCTTATGTACTCCTTATGTACTCCTCATGTACTCCTTATGTACTCCTTATGAACGCCTTGTGTACTCCTTGTATACTCTTTATGTACTCCCTTATGTACTCCTTATGTACTTACCTGTGTACTTTTTATGTACGGCTTATTTACTCCTTATATACTCCTTATGTACTCCTTATGTACTCCTTATGTACTCTTTATGTACGGCTTATTTACTCCTTATATACTCCTTATGTACTCCTTATGTACTCCTTTGTTCTCCTTATGTACTCCTTATGAACGCCTTACATGTCTCCTTATGTACTCCTTGTGTACTCCTTATATACTCCTTATGTACTCCTTATGTACTCCCCTTATGTACTCCTTATATACTCCTTATGTACTCCTTATGTACTCCTTGTGTACTCCTTATATACTCCTTATATACTCCTTATGTACTCCCCTTATGTACTCCTTATATACTCCTTATGTACTCCTTATGTACTCTTTATGTACTCCTTATGTACTCTTTATGTACTCCTCATGTACTCCTTATGTACTCCTTATGAACGCCTTACATGTCTCCTTATGCACTCCTTGTGTACTCCTTATATACTCCTTATGTACTCCTTATGTACTCCTTATGTACTCCCCTTATGTACTCCTTATATACTCCTTATGTACTCCTTATGTACTCCTTGTGTACTCCTTATATACTCCTTATATACTCCTTATGTACTCCCCTTATGTACTCCTTATATACTCCTTATGTACTCCTTATGTACACCTTATGTACTCCTTATGTACTCTTTATGTACTCCTCATGTACTCCTTATGTACTCCTTATGAACGCCTTGTGTACTCCTTGTGTACTCTTTATGTACTCCTTATGTACTCCTTTGTTCTCCTTATGTACTCCTTATGAACGCCTTACATGTCTCCTTATGTACTCCTTGTGTACTCCTTATATACTCCTTATGTACTCCTTATGTACTCCCCTTATGTACTCCTTATATACTCCTTATGTACTCCTTATGTACTCCTTGTGTACTCCTTATATACTCCTTATATACTCCTTATGTACTCCCCTTATGTACTCCTTATATACTCCTTATGTACTCCTTATGTACTCCTTATGTACTCCTTATGTACTCTTTATGTACTCCTCATGTACTCCTTATGTACTCCTTATGAACGCCTTACATGTCTCCTTATGTACTCCTTGTGTACTCCTTATATACTCCTTATGTACTCCTTATGTACTCCCCTTATGTACTCCTTATATACTCCTTATGTACTCCTTATGTACTCCTTGTGTACTCCTTATATACTCCTTATATACTCCTTATGTACTCCCCTTATGTACTCCTTATATACTCCTTATGTACTCCTTATGTACTCCTTATGTACTCCTTATGTACTCTTTATGTACTCCTCATGTACTCCTTATGTACTCCTTATGAACGCCTTGTGTACTCCTTGTGTACTCTTTATGTACTCCTTATGTACTCCTAGTATACTCCTTATGTACTCCTTATGAACGCCTTATGTGCTCCTTATATACTCCTTATGTACTCCTTATGTACTCCTTATGTACTCCTTATGTACTCCTTATGTACTCCTTATGTACTTCTTATGTACTCCTTATGTACTCCTTATGTACTCCTTATGTACTCCTTATGTACTCCTTATGTACTCCTTATGTACTCCTTATGTACTCCTTATGTACTCCTTATGTACTCCTTATGTACTCCTTATGTACTCCTTATGTACTCCTTATGTACTCCTTATGTACTCCTTATGTACTCCTTATGTACTCCTTATGTACTCCTTATGTACTCCTTATGTACTCCTTATGTACTCCTTATGTACTCCTTATGTACTCCTTATGTACTCCTTATGTACTCCTTATGTACTCCTTATGTACTCCTTATGTACTCCTTGTGTACTCCTTATGTACTCCTTATGTACTCCTTATGTACTCCTTATGTACGCCTTATGTACTCCTTATGTACTCCTTTGTTCTCCTTATGTACTCCTTTTGAACGCCTTACATGTCTCCTTATGTACTCCTTGTGTACTCCTTATATACTCCTTATGTACTCCTTATGTATTCCTTATGTACTCCTTATATACTCCTTAAGTACTCCCCTTATGTACTCCTTATATACTCCTGATGTACTCCTTATGTACTCCTTATGTACTCCTTATGTACTCCTTATGTACTCCTTATGTACTCCTTATGTACTCCTTATGTACTCCTCATGTACTCCTTATGTACTCCTTATGAACGCCTTGTGTACTCCTTGTGTACTCTTTATGTACTCATTATGTACGGCTTATTTACTCCTTATATACTCCTTATGTACTCCTTATGTACTCCTTTGTTCTCCTTATGTACTCCTTATGAACGCCTTACATGTCTCCTTATGTACTCCTTGTGTACTCCTTATATACTCCTTATGTACTCCTTATGTATTCCTTATGTACTCCTTATATACTCCTTATGTACTCCCCTCATGTACTCCTTATGTACTCCTTATGAACTCCTTATGAACGCCTTGTGTACTCCTTGTATACTCCTTATGTACTCCCTTATGTACTCCTTATGTACTTACCTATGTACTTTTTATGTACGGCTTATTTACTCCTTATATACTCCTTATGTACTCCTTATGTACTCCTTATATACTCCTTATGTACTCCTTGTGTACTCCTTATATACTCCTTATATACTCCTTATGTACTCCCCTTATGTACTCCTTATATACTCCTTATGTACTCCTTATGTACTCCTTATGTACTCCTTATGTACTCTTTATGTACTCCTTATATACTCCTTATGTACTCTTTATGTACTCCTTATGTACTCCTTATATACGCCTTATGTACTCCTTATGTACTCCTTTGTTCTCCTTATGTACTCCTTATGAACGCCTTACATGTCTCCTTATGTACTCCTTGTGTACTCCTTATGTATTCCTTATGTACTCCTTATGTATTCCTTATGTACTCCTTATATACTCCTTATGTACTCCCCTTATGTACTCCTTATATACTCCTTATGTACTCCTTATGTACTCCTCATGTACTCCTTATGTACTCCTTATGTACTCCTCATGTACTCCTTATGTACTCCTTATGAACGCCTTGTGTACTCCTTGTATACTCTTTATGTACTCCCTTATGTACTCCTTATGTACTTACCTGTGTACTTTTTATGTACGGCTTATTTACTCCTTATATACTCCTTATGTACTCCTTATGTACTCCTTATGTACTCTTTATGTACGGCTTATTTACTCCTTATATACTCCTTATGTACTCCTTATGTACTCCTTTGTTCTCCTTATGTACTCCTTATGAACGCCTTACATGTCTCCTTATATACTCCTTGTGTACTCCTTATATACTCCTTATGTACTCCTTATGTACTCCCCTTATGTACTCCTTATATACTCCTTATGTACTCCTTATGTACTCCTTGTGTACTCCTTATATACTCCTTATATACTCCTTATGTACTCCCCTTATGTACTCCTTATATACTCCTTATGTACTCCTTATGTACTCTTTATGTACTCCTTATGTACTCTTTATGTACTCCTCATGTACTCCTTATGTACTCCTTATGAACGCCTTACATGTCTCCTTATGCACTCCTTGTGTACTCCTTATATACTCCTTATGTACTCCTTATGTACTCCTTATGTACTCCCCTTATGTACTCCTTATATACTCCTTATGTACTCCTTATGTACTCCTTGTGTACTCCTTATATACTCCTTATATACTCCTTATGTACTCCCCTTATGTACTCCTTATATACTCCTTATGTACTCCTTATGTACACCTTATGTACTCCTTATGTACTCTTTATGTACTCCTCATGTACTCCTTATGTACTCCTTATGAACGCCTTGTGTACTCCTTGTGTACTCTTTATGTACTCCTTATGTACTCCTTTGTTCTCCTTATGTACTCCTTATGAACGCCTTACATGTCTCCTTATGTACTCCTTGTGTACTCCTTATATACTCCTTATGTACTCCTTATGTACTCCCCTTATGTACTCCTTATATACTCCTTATGTACTCCTTATGTACTCCTTGTGTACTCCTTATATACTCCTTATATACTCCTTATGTACTCCCCTTATGTACTCCTTATATACTCCTTATGTACTCCTTATGTACTCCTTATGTACTCCTTATGTACTCTTTATGTACTCCTCATGTACTCCTTATGTACTCCTTATGAACGCCTTACATGTCTCCTTATGTACTCCTTGTGTACTCCTTATATACTCCTTATGTACTCCTTATGTACTCCCCTTATGTACTCCTTATATACTCCTTATGTACTCCTTATGTACTCCTTGTGTACTCCTTATATACTCCTTATATACTCCTTATGTACTCCCCTTATGTACTCCTTATATACTCCTTATGTACTCCTTATGTACTCCTTATGTACTCCTTATGTACTCTTTATGTACTCCTCATGTACTCCTTATGTACTCCTTATGAACGCCTTGTGTACTCCTTGTGTACTCTTTATGTACTCCTTATGTACTCCTAGTATACTCCTTATGTACTCCTTATGAACGCCTTATGTGCTCCTTATATACTCCTTATGTACTCCTTATGTACTCCTTATGTACTCCTTATGTACTCCTTATGTACTCCTTATGTACTTCTTATGTACTCCTTATGTACTCCTTATGTACTCCTTATGTACTCCTTATGTACTCCTTATGTACTCCTTATGTACTCCTTATGTACTCCTTATGTACTCCTTATGTACTCCTTATGTACTCCTTATGTACTCCTTATGTACTCCTTATGTACTCCTTATGTACTCCTTATGTACTCCTTATGTACTCCTTATGTACTCCTTATGTACTCCTTATGTACTCCTTATGTACTCCTTATGTACTCCTTATGTACTCCTTATGTACTCCTTATGTACTCCTTATGTACTCCTTATGTACTCCTTATGTACTCCTTATGTACTCCTTGTGTACTCCTTATGTACTCCTTATGTACTCCTTATGTACTCCTTATGTACGCCTTATGTACTCCTTATGTACTCCTTTGTTCTCCTTATGTACTCCTTTTGAACGCCTTACATGTCTCCTTATGTACTCCTTGTGTACTCCTTATATACTCCTTATGTACTCCTTATGTATTCCTTATGTACTCCTTATATACTCCTTAAGTACTCCCCTTATGTACTCCTTATATACTCCTGATGTACTCCTTATGTACTCCTTATGTACTCCTTATGTACTCCTTATGTACTCCTTATGTACTCCTTATGTACTCCTTATGTACTCCTCATGTACTCCTTATGTACTCCTTATGAACGCCTTGTGTACTCCTTGTGTACTCTTTATGTACTCATTATGTACGGCTTATTTACTCCTTATATACTCCTTATGTACTCCTTATGTACTCCTTTGTTCTCCTTATGTACTCCTTATGAACGCCTTACATGTCTCCTTATGTACTCCTTGTGTACTCCTTATATACTCCTTATGTACTCCTTATGTATTCCTTATGTACTCCTTATATACTCCTTATGTACTCCCCTCATGTACTCCTTATGTACTCCTTATGAACTCCTTATGAACGCCTTGTGTACTCCTTGTATACTCCTTATGTACTCCCTTATGTACTCCTTATGTACTTACCTATGTACTTTTTATGTACGGCTTATTTACTCCTTATATACTCCTTATGTACTCCTTATGTACTCCTTATATACTCCTTATGTACTCCTTGTGTACTCCTTATATACTCCTTATATACTCCTTATGTACTCCCCTTATGTACTCCTTATATACTCCTTATGTACTCCTTATGTACTCCTTATGTACTCCTTATGTACTCTTTATGTACTCCTCATGTACTCCTTATGTACTCCTTATGAACGCCTTGTGTACTCCTTGTGTACTCTTTATGTACTCCTTATGTACTCCTTTGTTCTCCTTATGTACTCCTTATGAACGCCTTACATGTCTCCTTATGTACTCCTTGTGTACTCCTTACATACTCCTTATGTACTCCTTATGTACTCCTTATGTACTCCTTATGTACTCCTTGTGTACTCCTTATATACTCCTTATGTACTCCCCTTATGTACTCCTTATATACTCCTTATGTACTCCTTATGTACTCCTTATGTACTCCTTATGTACTCTTTATGTACTCCTCATGTACTCCTTATGTACTCCTTATGAACGCCTTACATGTCTCCTTATGTACTCCTTGTGTACTCCTTATATACTCCTTATGTATTCCCCTTATGTACTCCTTATATACTCCTTATATACTCCTTATGTACTCCCCTTATGTACTCCTTATATACTCCTTATGTACTCCTTATGTACTCTTTATGTACTCCTTATGTACTCTTTATGTACTCCTCATGTACTCCTTATGTACTCCTTATGAACGCCTTACATGTCTCCTTATGCACTCCTTGTGTACTCCTTATATACTCCTTATGTACTCCTTATGTACTCCTTATGTACTCCTTATGTACTCTTTATGTACGGCTTATTTACTCCTTATATACTCCTTATGTACTCCTTATGTACTCCTTTGTTCTCCTTATGTACTCCTTATGTACGCCTTATGTACTCCTTATGTACTCCTTTGTTCTCCTTATGTACTCCTTTTGAACGCCTTACATGTCTCCTTATGTACTCCTTATGTATTCCTTATGTACTCCTTATATACTCCTTAAGTACTCCCCTTATGTACTCCTTATATACTCCTGATGTACTCCTTATGTACTCCTTATGTACTCCTTATGTACTCCTTATGTACTCCTTATGTACTCCTCATGTACTCCTTATGTACTCCTTATGAACGCCTTGTGTACTCCTTGTGTACTCTTTATGTACTCATTATGTACGGCTTATTTACTCCTTATATACTCCTTATGTACTCCTTATGTACTCCTTTGTTCTCCTTATGTACTCCTTATGAACGCCTTACATGTCTCCTTATGTACTCCTTGTGTACTCCTTATATACTCCTTATGTACTCCTTATGTATTCCTTATGTACTCCTTATATACTCCTTATGTACTCCCCTTATGTACTCCTTATATACTCCTTATGTACTCCTTATGTACTCCTTATGTACTCCTTATGTACTCTTTATGTACTCTCCATGTACTCCTTATGTACTCCTTATGAACGCCTTGTGTACTCCTTGTGTACTCTTTATGTACTCCTTATGTACTCCTAGTATACTCCTTATGTACTCCTTATGAACGCCTTATGTGCTCCTTATATACTCCTTATGTACTCCTTATGTATTCCTTATGTACTCCTTATATACTCCTTATGTACTCCCCTTATGTACTCCTTATATACTCCTTATGTACTCCTTATGTACTCCTTATGTACTCCTTATGTACTCTTTATGTACTCCTCATGTACTCCTTATGTACTCCTTATGAACGCCTTGTGTACTCCTTGTGTACTCTTTATGTACTCCTTATGTACTCCTAGTATACTCCTTATGTACTCCTTATGAACGCCTTATGTGCTCCTTATATACTCCTTATGTACTCCTTATGTACTCCTTATATACTCCTTATGTACTCCTTATGTACTCCTTGTGTACTCCTTATATACTCCTTATATACTCCTTATGTACTCCCCTTATGTACTCCTTATATACTCCTTATGTACTCCTTATGTACTCCTTATGTACTCCTTATGTACTCTTTATGTACTCCTCATGTACTCCTTATGTATTCCTTATGTACTCCTTATGTATTCCTTATGTACTCCTTATATACTCCTTATGTACTCCCCTTATGTACTCCTTATATACTCCTTATGTACTCCTTATGTACTCCTCATGTACTCCTTATGTACTCCTTATGTACTCCTCATGTACTCCTTATGTACTCCTTATGAACGCCTTGTGTACTCCTTGTATACTCCTTATGTACTCCCTTATGTACTCCTTATGTACTTACCTGTGTACTTTTTATGTACGGCTTATTTACTCCTTATATACTCCTTATGTACTCCTTATGTACTCCTTATATACTCCTTATGTACTCCTTATGTACTCCTTTGTTCTCCTTATGTACTCCTTATGAACGCCTTACATGTCTCCTTATGTACTCCTTGTGTACTCCTTATATACTCCTTATGTACTCCTTATGTACTCCCCTTATGTACTCCTTATATACTCCTTATGTACTCCTTATGTACTCCTTGTGTACTCCTTATATACTCCTTATATACTCCTTATGTACTCCCCTTATGTACTCCTTATATACTCCTTATGTACTCCTTATGTACTCCTTATGTACTCCTTATGTACTCTTTATGTACTCCTCATGTACTCCTTATGTACTCCTTATGAACGCCTTACATGTCTCCTTATGTACTCCTTGTGTACTCCTTATATACTCCTTATGTACTCCTTATGTACTCCCCTTATGTACTCCTTATATACTCCTTATGTACTCCTTATGTACTCCTTGTGTACTCCTTATATACTCCTTATATACTCCTTATGTACTCCCCTTATGTACTCCTTATATACTCCTTATGTACTCCTTATGTACTCCTTATGTACTCCTTATGTACTCTTTATGTACTCCTCATGTACTCCTTATGTACTCCTTATGAACGCCTTGTGTACTCCTTGTGTACTCTTTATGTACTCCTTATGTACTCCTTTGTTCTCCTTATGTACTCCTTATGAACGCCTTACATGTCTCCTTATGTACTCCTTGTGTACTCCTTATATACTCCTTATGTACTCCTTATGTACTCCCCTTATGTACTCCTTATATACTCCTTATGTACTCCTTATGTACTCCTTGTGTACTCCTTATATACTCCTTATATACTCCTTATGTACTCCCCTTATGTACTCCTTATATACTCCTTATGTACTCCTTATGTACTCCTTATGTACTCCTTATGTACTCTTTATGTACTCCTCATGTACTCCTTATGTACTCCTTATGAACGCCTTACATGTCTCCTTATGTACTCCTTGTGTACTCCTTATATACTCCTTATGTACTCCTTATGTACTCCCCTTATGTACTCCTTATATACTCCTTATGTACTCCTTATGTACTCCTTGTGTACTCCTTATATACTCCTTATATACTCCTTATGTACTCCCCTTATGTACTCCTTATATACTCCTTATGTACTCCTTATGTACTCCTTATGTACTCCTTATGTACTCTTTATGTACTCCTCATGTACTCCTTATGTACTCCTTATGAACGCCTTGTGTACTCCTTGTGTACTCTTTATGTACTCCTTATGTACTCCTAGTATACTCCTTATGTACTCCTTATGAACGCCTTATGTGCTCCTTATATACTCCTTATGTACTCCTTATGTACTCCTTATGTACTCCTTATGTACTCCTTATGTACTCCTTATGTACTCCTTATGTACTCCTTATGTACTCCTTATGTACTCCTTATGTACTCCTTATGTACTCCTTATGTACTCCTTATGTACTCCTTATGTACTCCTTATGTACTCCTTATGTACTCCTTATGTACTCCTTATGTACTCCTTATGTACTCCTTATGTACTCCTTATGTACTCCTTATGTACTCCTTATGTACTCCTTATGTACTCCTTATGTACTCCTTGTGTACTCCTTATGTACTCCTTATGTACTCCTTGTGTACTCCTTATGTACTCCTTATGTACTCCTTATGTACTCCTTATGTACGCCTTATGTACTCCTTATGTACTCCTTTGTTCTCCTTATGTACTCCTTATGAACGCCTTACATGTCTCCTTATGTACTCCTTGTGTACTCCTTATATACTCCTTATGTACTCCTTATGTATTCCTTATGTACTCCTTATATACTCCTTATGTACTCCCCTTATGTACTCCTTATATACTCCTGATGTACTCCTTATGTACTCCTTATGTACTCCTTATGTACTCCTTATGTACTCCTTATGTACTCCTTATGTACTCCTTATGTACTCCTTATGAACGCCTTATGTACTCCTTATGAACGCCTTATATGTCTCCTTATGTACTCCTTGTGTACTCCTTATGTATTCCTTATGTACTCCTTATGAACGCCTTATGTACTCCTTATGAACGCCTTATATGTCTCCTTATGTACTCCTTGTGTACTCCTTATGTACTCCTTATGTACTCCTTATGTACTCCTTATGAACGCCTTGTGTACTCCTTGTGTACTCTTTATGTACTCTTTATGTACTCTTTATGTACTCTTTATGTACTCTTTATGTACTCTTTATGTACTCTTTATGTACTCTTTATGTACTCTTTATGTACTCTTTATGTACTCCTTATGTACGCCTTATGTACTCCTTATGTACTCCTTATGTACTCTTTATGTACTCCTTATGTACGCCTTATATACTCCTGATGTACTCCTTATGTACTCCTTATGTACTCCTTATGTACGCCTTATGTACTCCTTATGTACTCCTTATGTACTCTTTATGTACTCCTTATGTACGCCTCATGTACTCCTTATGTACTCCTTATGTACTCCTTATGAACGCCTTATGTGCTCCTTATGTACTCCTTATATACTCCTTATGTACTCCTTATGTACTCCTTATGTACTCCTTATATACTCCTTATGTACTCCTTATGTACTCCTTATGTACTCCTTATGTACTCCTTATGTACTCCTTATGTACTCCTTATGTACTCCTTATGTACTCCTTATGTACTCCTTATGTACTCCTTATATACTCCTTATGTACTCCTTATGTACTCATTATGTACTCCTTATGTACTCCTTATGTACTCCTTATGTACTCCTTATGTACTCCTTATGTACTCCTTATGTACTCCTCATGTACTCCTTATGTACTCCTTATGTACTCCTTATGTACTCCTTATATACTCCTTATGTACTCCTTATGTACTCCTTATGTACTCCTTATGTACTCCTTATGTACTCCTTATGTACTCCTTATGTACTCCTTATGTACTCCTTATGTACTCCTTATGTACTCCTTATGTACTCCTTATGTACTCCTTATGTACTCCTTATATACTCCTTATGTACTCCTTATGTACTCCTTATGTACTCCTTATGTACGCCTTATGTACTCCTTATGTACTCCTTATGTACTCTTTATGTACTCCTTATGTACGCCTCATGTACTCCTTATGTACTCCTTATGTACTCCTTATGAACGCCTTATGTGCTCCTTATGTACTCCTTATATACTCCTTATGTACTCCTTATGTACTCCTTATGTACTCCTTATGTACTCCTTATGTACTCCTTATGTACTCCTTATGTACTCCTTATGTACTCCTTATGTACTCCTTATGTACGCTTCATGTACTCCTCATGTACTCCTTATGTACTCCTTATGAACGCCTTGTGTACTCCTTGTGTACTCTTTATGTACTCCTTATGTACTCCTAGTATACTCCTTATGTAATCCTTATGAACGCCTTGTGTACTCCTTGTATACTCCTTATGTACTCCTTATGTACTCCTTATGAACGCCTTATGTGCTCCTTATGTACTCCTTATGTACTCCTTATGTACTCCTTATGTACTCCTTATGTACTCCTTATACACGATGATTTTGTAGTCGTTTTGGAACCGAAAATTTTAGACTCTATATCAGTAATAGAACCTATTAAAATATAATTTAAATTAAATAAAAATATATTATTTTATTGATTATTAAAAGTAATGTCATATTCGAACAAAAAATGAGAACTCATGATAATTCCACTCAATGTTACGTACTACGATCACTACGATCGATGTCATTCAATGTTACACACACAACACTAAGCGGTAAAACATGCCTAGACACGTTATCCGCCCATTGGATGCGGCGCGGCGCCCGCTGCCTACAATCCACGCACACCGCTGTAATGTATTATGTACCTACCCCTAGTAACAGGCTGCGCGGCGCCGGCGCGGCGGGCGTTGCCGCGCCGTCGCCCGCGCCGCACTCACCCCCGTTAGACGACCCGCACCCGCCAGTTCTGCTGCAACTCGCGCGCGAAAGGTTGCATTGTTTACGTTTTACGTAGCCACGCGAAAATGAGTCTTCAGTATGAATATTCGAACGCGGAGTAGGTACTTGACAATGGTTCAGCTGTACACTGTTACTAGTTACAATTTGGAAGGCCAAAGCTGAGGCCAAGCGGTTGTATTCCCGGCCAGAACATTTAAAGGCGCTGCGGCTACGAGGGATTGAAAGTCCTCAAGTACCTTCAACCCCTACCAACTTGGCTGCAACGCAATGCCTTGTCAATCATGGACAATTCCGTGTGCCGGCTCACGCGCAAGGTCGAGGGCGCCTAAATGACTCGCAGGAGAACGAAGACGCTATTCTGGAGTAGGTACTTCGAGCGGGCTCCGCGGCGAGGCACGAGAATGGCGGCACAAGAATTTAATGTTAGCCAATGCTTTGTATGGAAAACATTAAATAATAATGGCTTAACATCCCTATAAGTTCCGTCGAGCTCACGTCATCAACAACAATGATGCACCGGCAAGAACTGCCCTATGTCAGCTGCCTGGCTCGTTATGCAAGTGTTGTGCGTGCTTACCCAAACAATCAGTTCCGTGATCGATGGATAGGCCACGTCGCGCGGCGGTCCCGTGGCTTGCTCACCACGGAGCCCAGACTTAACGCCCCTGGATTTTTCTTGTGGTCGGAAATAAAAAGACTCCTTTATACCCGTGAACATGAAAGTCTTAACGAGTTACGCAGTGCGATAGTGGACGCCTTTGATAAAGTGAAAAGTGATAGGCTAAAAGACAATAGCATAAAACGGGTACGTTTGTGTATTGAACGCGGCAGACTCCATTTCGTGTAGTTGCTTCGGTACAGGGAAGTGTAAACAATTTATAAATAAACTTTTAATAGGTAAGTACTTAGCTATGTACATAAGTTAATTATTTTGTAAATAGCTCAAATTTCAAAAATCTAAACGCCTGAAGTACCTACTCAGTTCATTGGCTCTGTTTCTAATTATTGATACGGTCTACAGTAAAATAAAGATAGGTTCAATTCAAATAAAGTATTTCTGCCGGTCCTAAGCCCGTGTAAAGTATGAACGAGAAATTGGAGTAGGTACAATTTACGTAGTTGGCGTGAAAATGTTGATGCGCAGCGCCTGTGCGAGCGACTGCTGCGCCTGTCGCGGGTTCGATCCTCGCTCGGAACAAATTTGTATGATCTGTGGGTGAATGTTCTGGGCTTGCGTGTTTGTGTATGTGAAAATTTATGTTTGTAAATGCACCCATGACACAGGAGAAAATCCTAGTGTTGGGCAACGTTTTTTTTCTTAAATAAGAACTACGATAAAACCTACCTACACACAGTCTTATTCTAATTTTTTTAGTAAGAATGTAGGTATTACGTTCGTGTCCCGTATCAGCTGATTCGCTGGGCGCCATACTTGTCCTATTTGAACTGTGATTCTAGGTATCTACCTAACATCAAATTACGTCGCTATCTGCATCGTAATGCAATTTATTTTAATAATAAAATGTACTTGTCCAGCTACTAGCTATTAAATCACGCGTAGTAGGTACTCGGACGGATCATCCGACCGTCCGTCGCTGTAGGTAGGTGACCAGCTGATGAGCCGACTCGTACCGCGCCCCGCCGCGCGCCCGCGCCCTCGCCGCCGCGCCCGTGCCACCCGCCGCGCATCATTGATAAATGGCAAGCTTGAGACTGAGGCGGTCTAAGAATGAAATATTCGTTCACTACTACGAACAAACTCGAACAAGTGAATTTTTTTCTTGAAATGCCAACTTTTTTATTATTAGCTGTACAGTCAACTTAATATTTTTTATTTGTACTACTAATTGGACGTAGTTAAGCAGAAAGGACTCAATCCACATTAAGTCACTTTTGAGTTATGGGCGTTTGAAGTTTTAGCTGTAATTTCTCTAACAAAAAGTTAATTTTTTTTTATTGTATGCTTTATATTATTAAGAAGATAGTTTATATTTTATTTTTCCATCAAAATAATGATATACTTTGCAATAGATTTTGAGATATTAAGTGAAACGTGGGTTGAGTCCTTACAATTAAATTTAAATTTGTAAAGATAGGTATTTTTTATTAATTTCTCAGAATGGTCTCAAAACTACCCATCGACTAGAAAATATGTTATTAAAAAAATAAAACAAGTATTATTATAAAAAACGTTATATAATTATTACGACCTTAATCATAAAGTTAACAAAATCTGGTAAAAACGCCATAATTAAAATTTAAAGAATAGAAAAAACAGCGCAAAGATGAGTGCTCATATCAATAATTTACCTCATCTTCCAAATCGAAGTCAAGAGTTGGCCCGTATCAATCAACATCCTCGTTGATACACCTGTTTCCTTTAAGGTTATTATAAAACGCGTGACAATCTTCGAAATCTCAGGCAGATTTCGAAGATTGTCACGCATTTTTTGAACATAAATGGGTTAGCTCCTAATAAAAATGAAGTGGAGCATCTATTAAATCTACACAAGCTGGATATCCTTCTTGTATCTGAAACCCACTTTACAGATAGTAGCCGCATGAGAATCCGGAATTTCAACATATTTGTACTGTATCCTGTGTTCCATCCCGATGGAACTGCCCATGGAGGCACCGCGGTCTTAATAAAATCATCGATAAAACATCATGAACAGCCAGAGTATAAAACCAACCACATCCAGGCTACAACGGTTCTAATTGAGAATAAAAATGGGAATTTCAATGTCTCTGCTGTCTACTGCCCTCCTAGATATACAATTAGCGAGAGTTCTTTCGACCAGTACTTTGAGACCCTTGGCACACACTTTATCTTTGGCGGTGACTGGAATGCTAAACACGTCCACTGGGGATCAAGACTCATTACAACTCGAGGAAGAGAACTCAAGAAGAGCTTAGATAACCGCCAACTCAAGCACATCGCAACCCGCGAACCTACTTATTGGCCTAGTGACCCTAACAGACGCCCCGACGTATTGGACTTCTTCATTCTGAAAGGCCTCTCACGGCTATTCTACTCCATAGAGCCGTGTCTTAATGGTTCATCCGACCAAACACCAGTCATCCTAACTATTGGCTCAACAGCACTAAAATATGAGAAACGCCCAACTCTTTACAATAAAAAGACCGACTGGGAATCGTTCCAAGAAATGGTGAACGACAATTTAAATCTCCAAATTGCCCTTAAGACAAAAGAGGAAGTAGAGAGTGCTACAAAACACTTTATGACCACAGTCCAAAGCAGCTGTTGGAGCTGCACGCCGGAAATCCCCCACCAAAATACAAGGCACTGTGTAGAACCTGAGCAGATACGACTGAAAATTCCCGAAAAGAGACGATTGCGTAGAGTCTGACAAAGTAGCCGTCACCCAGCAGACAAGAGAGTTTTAAATAGGGCAATTAGGAAGTTAAAAGAAACCCTCGCTGAGGCTGCAAACGCTGCTGCTTCCGCCCACATAGAGTCGCTAACTGCTAATAGCTCTTCGAAATACTCCCTGTGGAAAGCATGCAGGAGCACTAATAGGCATTCTATGCCTAAGCGACCCATAAAGACCTCTGTCAATTCTTGGGCTCGAACAACGCAAGATAAAGCCAATTCTTTTGCAAACCACCTGGCAAACATTTTCAATCCTAATCCACGTGACCTAGACCATCAGGACCTCACTGGAGAAGAAGGAATACTGCTCAGCAGCATTCTTGGATGTTCAACAAGCTTTTGATAAGGTGTTGTACAAAATCAAATTATTCCTACCTCACATATATTACGGAATCTGGAATCATATCTGTTAGGAAGACTGTTCCAAGTAAAAGAGGGTAATAGTACGTCATACTTTCACGATATAGCCGTTTCACAGCAGATCTACCACAGAAAGCTGGGTAACAGCGGCTACTTTTGCAGACGATACAGCAATACTCAGCTCAAGTCCAGACCCTGTAGACGCCTCTAGAACTCTGCAAAGAGGCTTAACGAGCATCAAAAACTGGCTTAAAAAAATGGAGGATTAGAGCTAGTGCTTCCAAGTCTATCCATGTAACTTTCACCCTAAGACGAGAAAATTGCCCACCAGTCAAACTCTGCGAACAACAGCTTCCGCACCACAACTGCGTTAAGTACCTGGGAATGTACCTTGACCGAAGATTGACTTAGAGAGACCACATCAGAGCCAAAAGAGATGCACTCAACATTAAATATCGGGAGCTCTCCTGGCTGCTGGGCAGAAATAGCATACTGTCTATGGACAATAAACTCCTAATCTACCAGACTATACTAAAGCCTATTTGGGCTTATGGTATACAGTTGTGGTTGCGACTCGAATATAAATATGATAAAAAAAGCAGAAGACTCCATCTTAAAACAAATAGTCAACGCACCTTGGTTCATAAAGAACTCAGATGTTCATCATCACCTGAGATTGAACACAGTGAGGGACGAAATAAGATCTCATTCAAAATCCTACAAAAAGCGCCTTCAACATAATCTAAATCCCCTAGCGGTCCAGCTAAGTATTCCCGACATACTGAACCGCCTTAAGAGACGCAAAATTCTGAACTTGGATAGTATGCAATAAACTACTAATTACAAAGAGTCAATCCCAGTGGGGAAATGACTCTGCACGACACTATCTGCCAACACATCTGCTCATAGTCATTGGACTGATCGCATGATGAGGATTTGAAAAAGAAAAAAAAATAATTGTAAGGATGGAAAAATAAAATATAAGCTATTTTCTTAATAAGGGCAAACAATAAAAAAAAATAACTTTTTGTCAAAGAAATTACAGCTAAAACAGAGTTGCCAGTTTTTGAGAGTAATACCATCAAAATGTTGCCACTCGCCTTTTCAAACTCGTTACAATACTTAGCTGATTCACAAAAAGTAGAGGAGAGAGGTAGTTTGAGTCCTTCCAACTAAAATAAAAATTGATTAAATATTACTAATACTTTTATAAATAAATAACACAAATGTTTTAAGTCGTTTCAATTCAATTAAAAATATTTGTATCTGTCATTATATCTATTCCTTAAAAACGACTCAGTCTACTTGAGTCGACTTAGGTTACTTGATATTAAATGTGCTGTTCACCAAAAGCTGTTTTTCTGAAATATCTCAAGTGTTTAGAGTCGTTTCTGATAAACAAAATGAAATATTTTATGTCAGTAAACCTATATCACAGAAACAACCCAACCAGTTTGAGTCGATTCAGTTATTTGATAATATGATATTTCCAATCAAAACTAATTCTTAGAAAAGATCCAAACTGTTTGAGTTTATTCTGGTTTATCGACCTTAAGAACATACTCATAGAAATGTCATTACTCAGAAACAATTCAAGCGGACTGAGTTCGTTCAGCAAATACATTTTGTATGCTCTTCATACTGTGGGTTGAGTCAGGGTAGTGAGAAAAACTAGTTTTCGTGTTCATTTTAAAAATAGGGTTTTCACTACATGATAGATTCGACTCTCAGGAGTACGATGGCATACATAACTCAATTTTGACCAAAGTGTGGATTGAGTCCTTTCTGCTTAACTACGTCCAATTATACTAAGTTACCACGTTGCGGTTCCAAAACGACTATAATTTCACGCTGTATACTCCTTATGTACGGCTTATTTACTCCTTATGTACTCCTTATATACTCCTTATGTACTCCTTATGTACTCCTTATGTACTCCTTATGTACTCCTTATGTACTCCTTATGTACTCCTTATGTACTCTTTATGTACTCTTTATGTACTCTTTATGTACTCCTTATCTACTCCTTATCTACTCCTTATGTACTCCTTTGTTCTCCTTATGTACTCCCTTATGTACTCCTTATCTACTTCTTGTGTTCTCTTTATGTACTCCCTTATGTGCTCCTTATGTCCTTACCTATGTACTCTTTATGTACGGCTTATTTACTCTTTGTGTACTTCGTATGTACTCCCTTATGTACTCCTTATCTACTCCTTGTGTTCTCCTTATGTACTTACCTATGTACTCTTTATGTACGACTTATTTACTCCTTGTGTACTCCTTATGTACGACTTATCTACTCCTTGTGTTCTCCTTATGTACTTACCTATGTACTCTTTATGTACGACTTATGTACTACTTACTTATTTACTCCTTGTGTACTCCTTATGTACTCCTTGTGTACTCTTTATGTACTCTTTATGTACTCCTTATCTACTCCTTATGTACTCCTTTGTTCTCCTTATGTACTCCCTTATGTACTCCTTATCTACTTCTTGTGTTCTCTTTATGTACTCCCTTATGTGCTCCTTATGTCCTTACCTATGTACTCTTTATGTACGGCTTATGTACTCCTTGTGTACTCCTTTGTTCTCCTTATGTACTCCTTATCTACTCCTTATGTACTCCTCATGTACTCCTTGTTTACTCTTTATGTACTCCTTGTGTACTCCTTATGTACGACTTATCTACTCCTTGTGTTCTCCTTATGTACTTACCTATGTACTCTTTATGTACGACTTATGTACTACTTATTTACTCCTTGTGTACTCCTTATGTACGACTTATCTACTCCTTGTGTTCTCCTTATGTACTTACCTGTGTACTCTTTATGTACTCCTTATGTACGACTTATTTACTCCTTGTGTACTCCTTATGTACGACTTATTTACTCCTTGTGTAGTCCTTATGTACTTACCTATATACTCCTTATGTACTACTTATGTACGACTTATTTACTACTTATGTACACAAACAAACAAACAAACATTCACATATATACAATCTTAGTATGATGGCACGTCAAAAATACCACTTTTATTTTAGTTCAAAATACATACCTATATAATTTTTATTTTTTTTTACCTATTATTAGATACTAGAATTTGTCGCTTGGCGTAGAGATTTTCGTTATTGGCGGTCAAAAGGTTAGAGTCGAGAAATCTACCCCACCAAATCGAATTAGTGGGGCAAGATTTTGGGCATTCCACTATCACATAGTGGGGCAGCTGAATGTGGCAAAATGTAGGTAGGTACTCACATTAGAGCATCGGTTGAGAGTTGAGATTCGAACTCACGATCATCCAAATGGCAGACCACTCCACCTATTTATTATTCATAAGCCTTTTCCGTTTAATATGGTTAATAAATTTTATGCAAAGATTTGAAACGTTAGATTTGCCCTCACCGTAACTCACTTATACCGCTCGAAAACGTGTCCTTAAAGAGATGCACACATCCCATGTAGAGACGGAGAACGACAGTGTGCAATATTCAGTATGAGTGAACGAGACAATAACAGATTCAATACTTCCGATGTCAACCAGTTTACTTACGGAAACGTGCGTGACCATTGTTTGACGCGGTATCTAACGATTTAAATCTTGGTTGTACTTGTAACATGTATAGGATTGGTTCATAAATAAAACACAGATAAAATCTAATGGATTAGAAATTTATATTGTTGAATACAATCGACATTCACTTCTGAGAAATCCATATCCATACAATCAACCAGAGATCCCAGTGAACAGATCTACTGATGTAACACTCCCTACCTCATGGCTACACGCCCCAAAAATCCTTGAAAATGACAAATTTAATACTACAAATTGAAATACTGTTACTACGCTATCGATATTAATAATAGAATATGCAATAAAATCTCATAAATCATGGCCGGGTGCAGATACTTACAAAAATGATGTTGTGTCTGCACACGATCATTTTTTATTATCGCGAATTGTTTGAAATTCATATTTTTAATAATAATTCTTAATTAATTCTAGTGAGAGGCGACGACGGTAGACTAACGGAAATTGAAAGTGCACTTTAAATATTTCTAAAATAGGTCTTTTCAAACATGGCGTTCCTTGTTCAAATTCGCGAGATTTTCCTACCATAGACATAATTTTTCGCGCGTAATTGAATAGACCGATAGAACGTACTTTGAAGAGTTGCTTAGACTTTTATTTTAGGTTATGGTAACTAACATTTATGAAATAAAACGTTTTTGGCACATTGTTTCTTAAATAAATAATGAAGTTAATATGTTTAAGGCTATTATTTTTTTTCCTATTAAAATAAACGTCAATTCTAATCAACTCTCCCTCGTAGCTTGTGAAAGGATGATATATCACAGAAATAGTTGCAGTGTAGTGGAACTTCATTGAAGTATTGCAATAATAGAAACACCTCTTGTAGACATCATTAAAAATTAGTTCAATTTTCAAAATACTTAGTTAAAAAATATTATGATCTTTCGACACTTTGGCAGTCTCGTATATGTATATTAGATGGCCAAGGTATGAAAAGATACAATACTTGTAGCATTGATCACCATAACATATAAAACTTTAAATAACGCTTATAGGTACAGACGCCAGCAGGTCAACCTATCCAAAACTGTCAAATTTTCCCATTTAAATATGAGCCTTATTATTTTGTGTTAAAGTTGAAAATCAATCGAAAGAAATGTGACAGATTGTGGTAGCTTGATTTGCTGGCGTCTGTACATACAAAAAAAGGTGTAGGTACGATTACAAGTTAATAAAATAGTGCATATTCGATTGCTTACATAAGTGAATAACGTGCTTAAATGTATAAGTTGAGATAATCATTTCTCTATTTTTCTCATGGCATGGCGTACAGTTTCGTAAAAATGATCATTTTAAATAATTAACGATGCCGTCGGTACATACAGTTATAAAATATATTTGTTTTTTAATTCAATTAAAGAACATAATAATAATAAGATGCCAAATTAAAAAAAAAATGCCCTTAAGAAAATAGAGAATCACAAAACTTGTATGAGGAAAAGGAATAAAGATGATTGGTTATAATTATATATTCAATAAAATACTAATTTATCATGGAAAATATTTACATATTTTTGGCACAGGTGATGGTGCAGTTAGCGACATCGTCATTGTAAATTCTAAACATTTGAAAATTTATTTTTTATTAGTAAAATATTTCAAAAGTATACTAAGACCTGTATCAACTACGGGCTTAATCTAAGGAAGGTTTAGGCCTATTAATGGGATATTAAAAAAAAAACTAAATTATAATATCTCGAATAAATTTGTAAGGAAACAAGTTCATGGTTTTTTATTCCTCTATAGTCAACATAAGCATGATTTATTTTTATAAAATAGTAATAAATTAAAATCATCAAAATTTATAAATAGAATAACAATTTGCCGATTTTAATATACTTAAGAAAATCCATGAAATTTGTGATCTTGATAATTTATTTATACGACACTCGTGACGTAGGTAATTATATATTTTCTAGCAAACATTTCAAAGTACGCAAAAGGGTAGAGAATTGTCAACAAGAGCAACCTAATTCTAACACGATATAATAATAATCTATGCTAAATAATATCAAGATAATATTTAAAACTAATTCTCACTGAACACATACATTATCTATTTAACATTTAAAGATACTGTCCGGATTGACTTAAACAATATTCATACTCCTTTATTCCGTTGCCTAGTCCCAGTATTTACTATCCATTAATTTCTTTTTTCATTGTTACCCAGAAATGGAATAACAATTTTTTTTTGGAACCTCATTATAGACATTGGAGCAGAACTGTGTAACAGAATGCTGGGTTAACGTCACAGCACTAAAAGTATATATTTATCAAAGCATAGATACAAAGCATGGACTTGAAGTTGTAAAACCGGCTTAGACTAAGAAACTTACGCTAAATTTATTCAACAGGTTATATGGAAATGACTTATTATTATGACCAGAAGGTGATATTCACTACCGCGACGACAAATCAAGGTTGTTGAACGAATGTCGGCTATAGCAGAATCGCGTGTGAAAAGGTACTCGACTATGCCCTATTTACAAGTGAGATCTTACAACAACTGTTAGATAAATAAATAACTATAAGTTTTATAAACTTTTTAATTTATATTAATATTATTGACCAAGTCAGGATAGAATAGGGTGTAAAAGGCATAAGCTAGCAGACACTAATTAGAAATAATAAACTTAATACGAGTACGATTATCGATACAGATCGTTCGTTTAGTTTTCAGATAGGTAGGTATAATATTATTTTTATACATGTTTATGTATGGATCGATATCTTAAATATTTCTTTTTAAGTTTGTCTCCTAATAAGAAAACTATTGAAATTATATTCAGTATTGCCAGAAAAAAAAACAAGAAGGTTTAGCACTTGGTTAGGCACTTGTGACCTTTATTTGGTATAAATGTGTAATTTTTGTATTCCTAATAATATAGAAAAGCAATAAAGAAAATGTTGAGTTTATGATCAACCTTGTAGTAGGTAACAAATCGATAATAAAAGTGCAGTAAAAATACAAACCTGGCAATACCTACTGAATTTAGCTTTCAAAATGTGAACGAGGGTGACGTCATTTAGGACACGATCGTTACCTAGCGGTTTTTTTCTTTCTTGAAATCAGAACATTTAACTCTGTAACAGATACTAAGTACTCGACATTTTAACAGAAAAGTACAGCTAATTAATATCTAAGTGACTATAAAACAAATCGTAGCTGGGAGTAGGATTTTAATTTTGTCTTATTATAAACATTTGTGAAATTAGTACATACTTACCTACATTTAATTTAAAAAGAAAAAAGAATTAAATATATTGTGTATGTATATTTGCTGTAATGTTACTTGCCAGTATCAGTTGCTTTAAGAAAAGTGAATACAATAAACTAGCAATATAAATTGTTTGATGGTCAATTCTGCCCGAATTCAAAATGCGAATAGGTATTCGTAATTTCCGGTTATATCAATCTGATGTTAGGCCTAATTAAACAAAATTTCTAAGTGTTTATAACAAGACAGGATGTCGGGGTATGTCTTAGGTACTGTACGCACCCCTAAGGGATACTTACAGGGACAAGGGTGGGTGTTGACAGCGCAATTTACGCTCACTACGTTGTCTCCCGCTCCAGCCGTGTTAAACCTACGATGCTGGCTTATTTTCAAAAGAACAAAACAAAATAACAATAAATAAAATACAAATTGTTTTGTTTCCGTTAAAACATATTTAAATTAAGAATGTCCCTCTCATACTTTATGGTTTGTCATACTTTTGCTATGAAATTAATCC
The DNA here is from genome assembly GCA_964056405.1 of Acronicta alni. Taxonomy (NCBI): domain Eukaryota; kingdom Metazoa; phylum Arthropoda; class Insecta; order Lepidoptera; family Noctuidae; genus Acronicta; species Acronicta alni. Next base: position 2,898,749 of record OZ043927.1, on the reverse strand, counting down.
ATTGTAAAAATATGTTTATTTTAATTAAATATGTAAAGCAAAGTTTATGTAAATTATTCAAAAGAATGGTGTTATAAAAATGCAATAATTACTTGAAAATGAGCCAGCGTCCTTAAAGTAATACTTATACTACAAAAGAGGTTAATAATTACTTAGTTACACCTAATTATATATTTAAGCAAAACCGCATTGGAAATGCGCGGCAAATAGAATACAATTGAAATTTAATAATTAATAATATTATAATTATGCTAAAAGTACTTTTACAAAATAAAAACAAAAACACCTAAATGTCATTTTATTACATTTCAATTTAGAATCAAATGCTTTCTTTTTCATTTTTAATCCATATCAATTAATCTAGCAAGAGTGTATATACGATTTTAAAATGTATTTTATTAGCGATTAATTATTAATTAAGTTAGTAAGGCTATTTTAGTAGACGATTATTTGACAGCCATTTGCTGTTTGCGACTTGTGACGATATTATAAAAGTCAATTCATATTTTAAGTCAGTAGTTAAACATTTAAAACCCGTTATAAACATTTAAAGTACTACTTACCACACTTTTATGGGATTACTTGCAAAATTAATCAAGGAAAATACCTGAATACCCAGACTTTCGGCATGTTGAACAGTTTTTTAAGGTACACACTACAACAATGTTTGATAGCCTCCTATAATATCGATACAAATCGAATCGATACGAAACGCACACACACGCATAAGTGAACAATCATCGTCACACTCATTCAGTCATACAAGCTAACAGTCAAGCTAATACGATACACGATTAGATCATTCATACATCACAAAATGCGATCACGACGCTATGAAAAACCTTTTTATAAACAAACAACGTGTTACTATAGACAATGAAAACTTAATGGTACAAACGCACGGCCTTACGGCCGCATGTAATAAAAAAAATCACGACACCTTTGGGCAGAGCGATAAAATTGTTGTCTATTGATAAATAGGTATCGAAGAAATTTTATACGCCCAAAAATGATCAAAGTCAACAATAAAACTATATTTCACTAACTACGGTAAGTAAACACGAGATTCATATTAAAATGAGTTAATTAATATTGTTGAAAGAATAAAAGGAAACATATTTAGCTTACGCTGATATGCTTTAAGTCCGATAATAATAAGTTTAAAAACCGTTTATTATAAATTCATTCAAATGCATTTAGCAAGTATATTAAATTACCTAAGACTTTACATAGGCTATAGGTTTATAAAAATGTTCAAGCACTCGTTTAATAGCGTATGCTAAATATGTTTCTCCCAAGCTCTCGTGGACATCTATAACGCTTAAAAGTATTGCCATCCACACGACACGACAGTATTTACAATATAATCAACACTGATATGTGATAAAAACTTGAAAATCAAACAAAAACCACACAGTTCGACGCGATCTGTCAAAATTGTAAGCGATCATAAACACTAATGACTTGTAATAAAGTATATTTTGACAGAAAGTATAAAACACCGAGTGGTTAAAAACATTTACTATATTTATCAAGTGGCCCCAAGATCATGATATAAGAGATTGCCATGTGACGAGATTCTGAGTATGATTCTCATGTGACGACACAAAAAAAAATACTTAAAAAATTGCTAACAAAATATTGCCAATGTAAAAATACATAGAGAGCAATTTCAACAATAAGTTTTTACTCCAATAAATTAATATTGCTTACCGAAATTCGTTGGATTACATTTCCGATTTAATTATTATTATTGCAGTTAAATAAATTAGTTATTATTGCAAAAAATATACTTAAACAAATGACTACTCTTAGAATAACAATCGATTTTAACATCGATAGTTTAAAGTTTGCGACGCATCTATAAAGATTATATTTATAGTAAGGAATTACAAGCGAAAATTTCTTTAGAATATCGACGTTAAAAACGAAATAAATTAAATAACTAAGTCATGTCGTATTGGATGGTATGTAGAATATCATCGACTAAAAATAAGAGTAGTAAAATTAACGGGAATGAGCAAATATTTCTCCTAAACGTCCTTCGAAGAGCCCAAGAATGGCATTCCCTCAAGAATCAACGATACAATGATAGCTAATCGTCGGAACTTAATGTAGAGTCGAGAGTGAGACAGCGAACGACTCGCGCCGTATGAGTGACAGAGACAGTCGACAGATGGAGTGAAATGCTGACTCGTACCGGGGTTGACATCCCCCACCACACAGTCAACTTCAATAATGAGTAGAAATTCAAGCCTGAAATGGAAAAAATAATTAAAAGTATGTTGTACTGTAGTATTCTACTGGATTTATGCTTAGAGATTACCAAAGTTCTGAAAGGCAATATTCATTGCCACTGGTTTTGTATGAAGCTCAGAATTATTGATGGCATATCCCTAACTTGATCTGATCGAGGTCCATAATGAACACTAGTTTTTGTTTTACCGTAATAAAGAGAAAAATAAGAATACGGGTAGCCTGATGGTAAAACGGCAACCGCAGCTTTTAGGCGACAGCAACATCATTGGTAGATATCATTCACGCGCATGTCCAGTAATGTCACTGGCTTTTCAAACCGGAACAATAATGCCAGCATTATATGAGGCCTACGTAAATGATCCATTGATCTGGTATTGTCGTGCGACGGGTTGTTGAACTCCCTATAATGGCTGAGCTACACAACGCCGCAAGGACTGGTCTAGTCAAGAGTGGTGGTTCTTTCTTAAAAACACAATTCGAAACATTACCCTATTACCCTATACCCTCGGTGTTTTACACATATTTGATACTATTATGTCTGGACTTTAAAAGAGACCATGATTCTCTTAGTTTGTTTCGGCGGTTCTTTTCGGAGGTCGTCAGTTAGGAAATGCCGGCGCCATCTAGCATAAAAAATCCAAAACATTGACTCGTAACACTGTCTTCAAAGGATCTGTTTACAGAAATGAATACCATTTCTCGCTTAGCGGGAGAATATTTAGCAATGTAGTGTTACCAAGAGGAATTCAGCGGTAGAGTTGTACAGTCTGGGGCTATAAGTCCAGTAGCACGTAAACGATGATATTCGCTTGCACGGTACTGCGCGTATACACACATGTGAGTGATTTCAATGCATACATTTACCCGTCAAACAGTTTATCTACGAGAAGGTGATAGTGTGTGGTTTGTCACTAAGGCAAATTATCATTATATCGCACTCTTTCTTTCTAGATATTGATGAAAGAGTGAGATATACGATATTGTGTATGTGTGCAAAAAGATGGTTATAGCAAAAGGTCGTAAGTGCGACTTGGTTTGGATGCGATAGACTTGTGAAACTGCTACTGGACTTATGACCCCGACCGTACGACCACCAAAGTCGTAAAAGACCACAAAAGTCTGACGTCACAGTACTATGCTTACCTTGCTCGCTCACACGTGCTGCACGAACTCGGGGTTGAGGAAGGAGAAGCCCATGAACTCTGTCTGGTCGAGGTTCATCATGAACAGCTTGTCAGTAGGCGTCAGTTCCGTCTTCTCTTGCGTGAATTGCTTGTCGAAGTTCGACACGTCCTTGCGATGTTTCTGTGGATGATTAAATTTGATTCATCATCATCGTCGTCATCATCAGCCTGTACTTTGATTATTTAACTAATATTATTCGTTCCAGTGGCAGATTTATTTAGGCTACATAGGTTTTGTGGCAATATGAGGACAGTTTTTTTTTTCATTTAAAAACGTTGCCCCACGATTTTATTTCTACTACCAGGATTTTTCCTGTATGTAAACGCACCTACGGCATTTACAAACAAAAATTCTCACATACAAACACCCAGACCCAGAACAAATACCTGTAGGTTATACAAATATGTATTTGGTTCCGTACGGGGATCGAACCCACAACCGATAGTTTAAAAGAGTAGAGTAGAGATTACGATAATTTAAAAGAGTAACCATGGAGTTTCTTGCCGGTTCTTCTCCATAGGAAACGACTAATTTGGAACCGTGCACAGACTCTACATTTCATGCCTGTATATGGTTTATATGAAAATAAAACTATTTTGATTGATCTGATTGATTGAACCCGAAACTTTATGAACCATTTAAGGTTAGTAAGGTAATTCTCATCGGTGAGCTTAATTCCTAATATACTTCTTTCTATAGCACGCTGACACGATCGTATTTTCTTTTTTGTTTTCTCTTGGAAAATCCAAGTTTGTGCTCCATATGACAGATACGGTAACAGACAGGCGTCTATAACCTTCTTTTTGAGGCTTAATCGAAGTATTGCTTTTAAAATTTCTTTGAAGCCCCGGTATTTCTTCCAAATTATGTTGATACGGCGATCTATTTCATCTTCATGTCGCGATTTCTTGAATGAGATTTGTTTTCTGAGATACACATAGCTGTCCACATACTCTATCGGTGTTGAGTTTACTATTATAGCGTTTTGTTTACTATTTGTAGAAACTTTAGTTTTTGATGTGTTCAGTTGTAAACCAATTTTTTTGCTTGCATTGTTTAGTTCGCAGATCATTGTTTCTAGTTGTTTTGATGTTTTTGAAAAGAGAATGATATCTTCTGCAAATCGTAGGTTGCTTATAAACTCTGTGTCATGATAATCAATGTCAAGATTATCGAAAACATCGATATCGATACTCACGATCTTCGGCTTGAATGGCGGCTGTACGTCGCGGGCCTCGATGCGCGCCCAGTCGATGCGTCGGAAGAACGGGTGCGTGCGCACGTCCTCCTCACCGCGAGCGTTGCAGCCCAGACGCTTCTGAGGGTTCTTCGTCAGCAACGCCTTGCATGCGTCTTTAGCTTCCTGTACGTTGGAAAGTTTTACTTTAGAAACGATTCGGGAACAAAAACGTTCTTGAAAAAAAAACATCAAGTATTTTGTATTAAGTAATTTGCATAGGTAGTACTAACCTATGGAACTATATTATTTCATATAAAAAAGAAACGACGGAATCGAAACACACAAAAAGAGTAGGTACAGATGAAAACAAAAACCGAAAATCGAAAAATGAAATAACCCTTTTTAGTCTAAATCAAACAAATAACGAAGATCACTGTGTTAAGTTTGTTTGGCGCCGACTTAAAATTAGTTATGATCACGAAATGAACGTGACCTTGAAATGGTCCTTCTTATAAAGTGCATGTGAATATGTAATACATACAAAAACGGTTTATGGATTTTTTTTAATATAGGTGCATAATTAACCATCTTTCCATACGTTTTCATAGATGCATACAAGTATTACAAATGCAAGACAAACTAACCTTACTCAAAGTCTTCGGATACGACACGCTATTATCAGTGATTGCAGCAAACAGTTCCTCCTCATCTTCACCGTCGAACGGCGGCTGCCCCACCAGCATCTCATACAACAGCACTCCATACGCCCACCAATCTACCGACTTGCCATACGGCTGGTATAAGATGATCTCCGGCGCGATATAGTCCGGGGTACCACAGAAGGTCTTCGTAGTTTTGTCGCCGGTGATCCCCTCCTTGCACATGCCGAAGTCAGCGATCTTGATGTGGCCATCTTGGTCGAGGAGTACGTTGTCTAGTTTGAGGTCGCGGTACACTATGCCGCGGGAGTGGAGGAAGAATAGACCGATCGCGATTTCTGCGGCGTAGAAGCTGGAATGGTAGTTGTACAGATTAATTTAGATGGTAAAGAGGATAACATCGTTGCTGGCAGTGACTGGATGAAAAGAGCTGAAATTGGGCTCAGTGGCGTTCACTTTAAAAGGCCTATGTGCAGCAGTGGACGAATGCCGGCAGATGATGATGATGAAGGAGATTATAAGGGGAAGTATCGACGAATACAATGATTCTGTAAAGGCGAACTTTAATTACATTTGTGTGGTTAAAAAATAAGTGTTTGTGTTTGTCTGGGTGTTTCTTATCTATTATAAGTATGTATTTACAAAAAAAAAAGTATTTAAGTATTGTATCCATTGTCTAGTACCCATAGTACAAGCTCTGCTTAGTTTTGGACTAGATGGTGCTGTGTCAAATTGTCCAAGAATATTTATTTATTTTTCAAATGGATTAATTATTTATCAAGGATTTGTTAGTGGATCGTTATGAAGATTTTTGTGGAGAAAATTTTTGCACGTATCTAAGTGATTTATAATTTATTTATAACAGTAAAATTATAATAACAGTGCGGTAATTTTTATAATAATTTGTCACAATATGCGCAGACGCTGAACAATCAGTCACCATATCCAATGTTGAGAAAAATAAACAATTCTTTTTATTTTTCTCAGCATTTTCGAAGGGATATTCTAACTAGCCATTCGTATTTTTTTTGCCGTCGTATAACTCTTGCTAAATGATAAATGATATTTATTTCTGTAAATAGATCTTTTAAAGACACTTTTACAAGTCAATATTTTCCATTTTTTTAAGCTAGGCATTTCCTAGGGTCAGCTAGGAAATGTCTCTGAGAAGAAACGCCGAAACAAACTCAGAGAATCATATTCTCTTTTAAAGTCCAGACATAGAATAGTAACAAATATGTGTCTTACAATGTAGGGCAAAGTCTGAAATGGCCTATTGAAGAAAGAGCCATAGCGTCTTTGAGTAGACCAGTCCCAACTGACGGCACGCATGCATCAGTCATTGTGTAGCTCAACCATAATTTGGGGAGCTCAACAACCCGTCGCACGACGATACCAGATCAGAGGAATATTTGCGTAGGCCACATAAAAAGACAATGAACAGAGACGACATACAGCGGAAGATAAAATGGTGTAAAGGAACGCACGTTAGCCCCCTGGAAAGCCTAGAAGCCTAGCCTAAGCACATTAAAAGGACGAAAATAATACTTATTTTCGTTCACGTTTAAAATATTCTACTTACACGGCAACAGGCTCCTTGAACTTGCCACACTGTTGTATCTGGAACATAAGATCTCCACCGTTCACGTACTCCATCACGAAGTACAGACGATCCTGCGGATGATTAAAGAATTAGTTAATACAAGAAATAAGAAACCAATCTCTGGATTGTCATACAGGCTGGCTCTTAGTGTTAATCCTTATAAAAATCTGCCGTCCTCAGAAGACTTTTATGTGATAGAGAAGCCGTAACAAATAATGCTGGTAAAATACAAGATATATATTTATATGTTAAAGTAAGTTATTCCTTCTCACCATAGTCTGGAAGCAAGAGTGCAGTTGCACCAAGAAAGGCGGCTTGCTGCTCAGTGCCAGGACCCTCTTCTCCACCATGGTGCACTCCACGTCATCGTCCTGGATTATGATGTCCTTCTTCAGGATCTTTATGGCGTACAGCTCGTCCGTGCCGCGGCGTTCGGCTAACATTACCTATAGGAGAAACGGGTTTCGTTAGAATTTTTCGGAAATATTGAAGTGATTGGTAGTGAGAGATGTTTCTGTTATTAAAAATCTACTGTTTTGTGTGAAAATTGTATTTATGTTTTACAAAAGTGAGTAGGTACTTAGAAATTGATAGGCTCGCCCCCTATTACATGGGACCTAAATGGCGAACTGTGGGTGCAATGTACACCGCACGCAGTAAACAAAGTGTGTACAATGTACACACTTTTTTTATGTGATGGTATGTATGTATGTATTATAGTAAAAAAAGTGTATTTTTTATGAAAAAAACGTTTAGACTTTTAAATTAACTAATTAATTTTTAAAGAAATACGCAGTTACAAAATTAATATCAATGAAAATACATACATTGATACTTTCTTACCGCAATGTTTTTAAGAACAAAATTTTGCAACAAAAGTTTTTAAAGTCGTTCACAGTTTTTTTGTGAAGTTAGAATGTACTAGTAATATTAATTCTTAACATCCTAATTTTACAATATACTAGTCATTCGTACCTTGCCAAAAGATCCCTTCCCGAGCACCATGATAAAGTGGAAATCGGAGGCCCTGATGACGTCAGCGGCGGCCATATTATGCGGGACCTCTCTATCAGGCGGGGGTGGAGGCCTGCGGGCGCCTACGCTGGTCGCTCTCATCTGGTTCTTGAGCTGGGCAAGGTCTGTGCCTTCCTCCGGCACAGGCACGTTGTAGAACTCCCCTTCTTCCTGGGTTAGGAGCTTGAACCAGCCCTCAGCTGGGGCCTTCATCAGCTCGGAGATGCCGAAGGACAAGGAACCCATGAAGTCGTTGCGGGAAGTACGGTCCCAATCCCATATCTACAAACATTGGATGAATTGGAAAATGGTCAGTCAGGTCAACTTTATAGCGGAATTCGGAAAAAAGGTTTTCAACTATTTTTGAAAACAAACCAAAAAATATTTTGAAAACGTTAAAAGGTCTTCTGCCGATTGTAATGATTGATGATGGAATTCCTTTAGAACGATCAAACGATTATTATCAAAGGAATTTCAAGTACGGTATTTACCTACTTACCATAGACTAATTGCTGCAGGATTCTACATACATAAAGTCAATATTCTACCTTGATGTCGGCAAATATTCAAATTAATTAAATATTATTCAAATTTTAGTTACTCCACCCTAAAAGTATTTTAATATGAATAGCTCTAAATGAGATATTCAATATGAATAGTTGAGCAGCAACGAAATTGATTCACAAATTACGCCTATTATGAATTCATTTGCAAGTCTGAGAATTAACGATCAAATGTAGAAACGGTTTCAGCACAAAATGAAGCAATATTTTTCTTTAATTGTGTGATATTTATCACAAACTTGGAGTACGCGTTGATTAAGAATTCACGCAAATAAGTAATTTATGTACATTATTTTCTTTGTTTTGTAGTGAATTGTTTATTCAGGATCGTAATTTCGTAACTAAAATGTTTTCGTAAAAGCAGAATATTTAGACATTAATTAGTTAGTAACGTCTCTACAATACTTATTCCGTTTTTTACTGCCTTTTTCAGTAATGAAAATTCTTTTCTTTTTTAAGAAGATACAAATATAAATAAGTTGTTAAGTCTCATATGTCCAGTAATTTCACTGGCTACATTGTCCTTTAAGCCGAAACACTGTTACTGATGGAATCTTAGTACATTATTGCTTAGCTACGGTGGTACCACCGCAGTGGCACTCTGCAGCATAAGCAGTACCACTTTAAAATGTAAATCTATACTAATATAATCAAGCTGAAAATCTGTTTGATTGAGCGCGCTAATCTTAGGAACTACTGGATCGAATTGAAAAAATATTTTTGTTTATTTATTTATTTATTTTTTAAATTTCCAGCCTAAAAATATTTTAATCTTCTCCAAGTCTTTATTTTGGTTCAGGCTCAGAATGTCCCTTTCCGAAAATGTTCCATAGTTTCAAATATTCCCTTTCCCAAAATGTCAATTTCCTAGAATATCTCATTCCTGAAATGTCCATTTCCCAAAATGCCCTGTTCACTACATGTCCCTTTCTCAAAATGTCCCTATTTTACTTACGACAGCTACGCATTTAAACTGGGAATATTTAAATAACATAAGCCTTTAAGGTTTCAAATAGAAACGTCCCTTTCCCAAAATGACACCTTTTGGGAAATGGACTATTTGAAACCAATGAACATTTTGTGAAAGGGACATTCTGAGCCGCCGAACGCTTATTTTTTCTGCATTATAAAAGTGCTGTTACCTCAATCAGCAGCCTCCGATCCTTGTCCTCAGCCTTGAGGTCAAATGTCAGAGTCTCATTCCACACGGGGTTCAGCGTGCTCCTCATGGTCTTGGTTTTTTTCTTCACATTGTCGGAGTCCGGGATCAGCTTCATCTTGACGTAGGGGTCCGACAGGCCGTTGGGGTCCATTGGGATGAGATTGCGGCCCTGTATCACTATAGATAAAAGATTGGTTAGAAACAGATTGTTTTTTTTTTATAAAAATGTAGTGTGGTGAAATTCAAATAAAGAATATGAATGTATCAATGAACACATTTGTATGTAGGTACTGTGTACACTACTCTTTTGTCGACTGTACTTTCAATTTAACTTCTGACCGTCTGATCTTATTCTTGTTCCTAATTTGATTTTTTTCTGTCACCTATCTGTCTAACAAAACAGGCAATGTGTTCAAGTCATCAGAAGTCATATCATATCCATCGGATATGTATAGACTGTGCATTCATGGCGCAAATGTTATGGAAAAATCTGACGTATGATGCGGCCGTTAAAGTATTTTTTGAATAAACGTTGTTATATTATATTAATGATTATTACCGACAACAGTGAGCTTGTTCCCCTGGCAGGTGACGGTGAGCTGGATACGACCTCGTCTCTCCGTGTGGTCGCAGCCGCATAGGTTCGGCACCGACTCCTCGCAGCGTTTGTGCACGTTCATGTCGCATGCTGATACACGTAAAATATGTTAGTAGCTTTATAATAATGATTGAGTTTAAAACCGGGTCTCCACTGAAAAAAGTTGGCAACTTTTTTGTTATAAACACGTACAAGCAACTATTATTTTTATTATCAATTTTAAAGTGGTTTAAAGAAGGTTAACGGTAAAACTATGAGTTAAATTTCAAAGTCATATAAAAAAAGGGTTAATTTTGTTCTTTTCACCATCATATTAAATGACAATTTATGTATTTGACAAAAAAATAAATCGAGAATCTTATGATTGCCGGTTGAACCCATTTTACCAGGGGCATAAAAAATCTAAAATAAATAAATATTGTTAATATTATTTTACGTGTGTATTTAAAACCAGAAAATTGCCATTGCACCTATTCATAGTGTAAAAACCTCAAGAGCGTTCAATATAATATCGTAAATCATTCTCAACGGCAGCGTTTAATGATAAATTACACATGCCGAGTGCAGTATAAAACATATACATATCAAACGTTTGTACGTAAAAAGTCCATTAATAAGATATGGATCATTTATAAATATGGTAACATTCAACTATAAATTGCATGCTCATATTGGGAATGACTTATGAGGGTCGATTTTTTAAATATTCAGTATTACAAGCAATAATACAAGGATTTAAAATAAAAACTTTCAATATAGAAACAAAAGCAAATTATAAAACAAAAACAGAGCGAGCTAACAACAGGTTATTGTTGAGGGTAATTATAATATTAAAGGATAATATACCAGAGCCTCCGGCGTAATTAATAATACAACATACGAGAGACGAGTAACTGCCAAATTTGGAACGAAACTTGATCAACATTTTGATGTAGGCCTTGTTTTCCCTTAAGATATACCTACATATAATATTAAAGATGTTTGGATAAGAAAATATGTATACATATATACATACAGACAAAATTAGTATCAAACAGGGCTGAAAGTGGAATTAGGGTATTGTATAACACATTATAAGCAATTTCAAGGAGATTTTATTAGGACAGAAATAAAGAAAAACAAATAATAATAAAATGTTTTTTCTTGTCTTGTTTTGATATTGAATGAATTATATTATGCGAAACTACAGGCGAGTAAGAACTTTATTGCTTTTGTTGGAGACTTTTTTTTTACAAAACGATTACGACAGCCTCTTGTCAACTTGTTATTAAAAACTGAACACAAAGGAAATTTAAACGAGGTAATTATAATATGCGACATCAATTTCTTACATGCAAATACTAGTTATTAAACTCCATTCAATATAAAGTTAGACAAAAAATGTTATAACGCCATTAATATGTCGATAAAAGGGTCTAATTTCACTATAAATACAAAAGTAATCTATGGTACAAATTCGTTTATTGTTTAATGCTATCTAATAAATTGAGTATAGTATTTCACTACTAATATAATTTAACATAAATGCATGCATAACTTAATAGTGTTAATGTAAACATAGAACGCATTGATAGAGCGCTTTACTTATGAATAAGTACTAGATGAAACCTTCGTCAATACTCCATTTACATTCCAGAAAACAATAGATCCATACAATGAACTACGTGTAGCTACGTGCATTGTAACTTTTAATGCAAAGACGTGCTTACATACACAAACAAACTTAGCTGCAGCAGACAGAGTTATACACAGAGGGAATAAACAAGCAAATTAATCAAAGAAACAAATGCGAACTGACTTTGTTGGACGTACATACCTATTAGGGAACTTTAATATTAATAGGTCAGACTCGATTACACATTATTTCACGATCCAGACAGTTCGTGCAAAGGGACCTTCTTGTCTCGCTAAAGAGGAGCTTATGCCTGGGAATTGGAACCTGCTTGTGCTGACAACATATATTCTTTTAGTTGCAATGGCATTCATTAGTCCTCGTGTTAAAGCATTCGCTATCCAGGAACTAGTTTCCTCTTGTTAGTGTCATTCTAAAGATACGTCTATATTATACCTCCGCATTTTAATCCCTGATGGGCGAGACCATGGAGTAATGTACCGCAGTGCTCACAAAAAGTTGGCGCAAGGAACGTCCATGTGTTCCATTTGTGAGGAGCGTAGGCCGCCTTTGCAATGACAAACATATCAAAATCAATTAAAGCACAAATAAAAAGGACCCGGATGAGAGCGAGAGCGTTCCTACATAAGACAAAAGTCTACGTACACAAAAGAGTAATAAAAAAAGCATTAGCAGAAAGCACCATCACCAATCTGAAAGTAGAAAAATCTAGAACACAGAAGCATGGCCAAGCGTTAGTGGGTTATGACCGCGGTTCGCTTGGTACCTTGACACTTGAGGCCCTGATGGATCAGGCCGTACAGGAGAGAGCCACAGTGGTCGCAGAACGTCGGGGACGAGTATGTGCAGTTGCGAAAGTTGTGCTTCGTGCGTGTATCCTGTTGGTCATTTTTATAGATGATGTTATAGGATATAGGAATCAGAGGCTCCTATCTACGTCAACTAACCGTTCGAAAGTTCTCCGAAACTTCGGAGTCCGATAAAACAATTCAATTTTTCGAACGGGTAAAAACACATCGAGAGTAGGGACAACTGTCAAATTGTGTTGTCATTCATTCTTAGTTCGGGCCCCGAACGAATCATCCATCCGTAGGTGATACGTTGTAGGAAACGGGTCGAAACTACGGACTTCGTGCTTAGGGAGTAGACATAATGTTGGATATTTAACTTGGAACAGTCCAAGGTACCAGTAAGTAGTATTTATGTACAGGCGCCAGCAGGTCAAGCTACTACAATCTGTCAAATTTATTTGAGTGATTTTCAACTTTAAGACAAAACAATAAGGTTCATATTCAATTGGGAGAATTTGACAGTTTTGGATAGCTTGACCTGCTGGCGTCTGTACTTTAATACCTATGTGTATTTAATGGCACAGATTGTATTTTTTTAAACTACAAATAAAATTACATTTAAATCCATATTCAATTAATTAACTTCAATCAATATTCATTTAAATAAATTTGTTTTAAGGGTCGATTCACATCGGAAGGAATTTACGTCGTCGATGTTCGGTCGCGTATATTATGCTTAGTAAACTTAGTAACGCATCTTCGGTTATATGTGTACGATATGAGATGTTGTCTGGAAAAATGTGTACTGGCGGTACGCGAAGGAAGATCGGCGACGTAAATTTCGTCAGATGTGGCTCATCCCTAATCAATAAACCTATATTATTAATCTAATCTGCATTTTGATCTGATTTAATTTACCTTACCACTATTAATTTAAGAGGATTCTATATAACTCCAAGAAAATAATTCGTGCTGGTTCTTTCAAATCAATATGAAACCATGATGCAGTAATTAGATTTTGCGTCGTGTACATACCTACTCATTTATTTAGTGCTATGTGAAGAATGATATTTCTTTATTGTACCTACTGAAATCACAGATTTTTCTGATTATAATACGTTTACTTACATTCGTCGAACTCAAATTTAATTCCACTCTTTGTCTAAATTTTAATACTTATTTGTTATAAAAAAAACAAATGAGTTATAAATATTAAATTAAATAGTTTATAGCGGTGAAAACTTTCTGCGGTTATTGGTTTATAAATTATTCCAATAGGCATTAACTCATCCATCATTAATGCCTATTAACCGATATTTAATATTATTATCGTCTGGCTCAGTTTTTATTATTGGAAAGCAAATATTTTGTGATATAACTGTGTTCGCAGAACGTCTGCTAACGAAAATGGGTTAATTTATTCTATCGATCAGCAACTATGTTTGACGACCTCTGCGGTCTAGCGGTTCGAGTGCCGATCTGCTGATCATGGGGTCGTGGGTTCGATTCCCACAGGACGCAAATATTTGTGTGGATAAAACATGAGTATTTGTGTTTGTCTGGGTGTTTCCTATGTATTATAAGTATGTATTAAAAAAAAAGTATATATGTATTATATCCATTGTCTAGTACCCATAGTACAAGATCTGCTTAGTTTGGGACTAGATGGTGTTGTGTAAAATGTCCCAAAAATATTATTATATTATATTGTTATTATACGTCCTATGTTTTCAAATTATCATATTCAGATGGTATCCACGATTTGCTAGGCTTGCCTAGTGTGGTTACCTCGAAAACTCCTACTTAATAAATGATCCAACACGGTGTAGAACTTTATGTATCAACGTTTTAGTTTTAGTTTGGTGAAATAAATTATTTGTATTTTGTATTTGTTTTTATTATCATCTAGCTACCCAACATGACGTCGCACAGGTGCAATTTACTGAAAATATTAATGTATTAATAAGTATAAAACTTCTGGAAGAAATTCTGTAAATTAAAGTCAACACCGGATCATAATACGTTGTGTGGTTTAGAAGAATTAAGCGGAGAAACAGAAAGAGACACGGAGAGCGACTTTATTATATGCTATTTAGGTATAAATATGTTAAACCATAACCTGGATCCCGATCTGGTATCGTCGTGCGACGGGTTGTTGAGCTCCCTCTAATATGGTCGAGCTACACAATGACTGATGCATGCGTGCCGTCGGCTGGAATTAGCCTACTCAAAGCCGCTGTGGCTCTTTCTTCAAAAGGCCATTTCAGACATTACCCTACATTGTGAAACTCACATATTTGATATTATTATGTCTGGACTTAAAAAGAGACCATGATTCTCTGAGTTTGTTTCGGTGTTTCTTCTCAGAGGTCGTCAGTTAGGAAATGCCGGCGCCTTCTAACATAAAAAAAAATCAAAGCATTGACTTGTAAAAGTGTCTTTAAAAGATCTATTTACAGAAAATAAATATCATTTCATCATTTCAACCATATCCTATTTTAAAGTCATAATCCAGTCTAACCAGATGCGGCTGAATATCAGTATTTTACACGAATTTTTTTTTATGTAAGTGTGAGGCAAACGAGCCAGCGGATCACCTGATGGTAAGTGATCACCGCCGTCCATTGACACCCACAACACCAGAGGGGTAGCAAGAGCGTTGCCGGCCTTTGAGATAAGAATAGGCTCGCTTCTTGAAGGAATTTCTGGGTAGTTCCGATATCTTGAGGATAGACTGGTTGTCAGGCTTTTTGGGCTTCTGACTAAAACTAACGATTGTCTTAGGTATTCGCACGCCATCGGGACCAACGGCTTCATGTGCTCTCTGAGGTACGGAGGGTTCTCGATGTGTCAAGAATGATAACACATCCACAGACTGACCGCGGCTAGCGTAGCTTAACCTTGAAGATCGATTGATTAGCATAGTTGTAACTTATGAGCCCCTCTACTCATACATATACTCGTTGAACGTTAATGAAAAAACAAAAATTTAAATCTCTCCTCAAACAGAAGCAGAAGTTAGAATATTAAAAAAAATAACAATTAACGTAACTACGTATTTCGTAATTGGCTCCCGTTTTGCGAGATACAGAAATTATATCAGCTACAATACTAGTCTCGGCGATGTTCGCTGACTACCCCGGGCGATGTGTTGTAGAATATTAAATGCACTTGCCAACCCTAACTGGGTATGGCTAATTGAAATTCTGTTTATAATGAACCATTTGTATTGTTAGGATCTTTGCTTTGATGGGTGGAACATGTTGTATTCAGTAGTACGGTTTAATTTAAATTATTAATTGTAATAAGGTTTTAACACAAGCGACGTATTTTATAGTTTTAATTTGAGTAAGTATGTTTTTTTCTATTTTAATTATTTCTAATTTCTTTAGGATTTATTAATACCTTTTGAATTTTTTCTACTAACAAACTACTGCAAATAAAAGTATTACATTTTTCGCAATGTTTGAAAATAAATTGTATAATTATTATTATTTTTTTGCTGTGCTACTTTTTTTTTGTCCGACGAATATGTCGAACTCATACCGACTAAGACTTAAAACCGCACTTGTCTTCATTCGCCTTACAGTCATGACTATGGGATCCGTGAAATTTGCTACGACCAAGACAGGCTGTGTGTCCAGGGCTTGCTGGACCCAATCGATAGGCGAGGCCTTCCCTGCACGCATATGGTTAACACGCGTGCCGCCTCCTGGGGGTTATTGTGGTATCTAACATTGCCTTTTTAATCTATTTTTTTTTGTCAGAAGCTCAAAAAATCACCTAAATTTCATCGTAATCAGATAAATGGAACCTATGTATAGGAACGAATAGAAAACAAACAAATATAAGAATATTTTATATTTGATAATTTACTTGAACTTTCTAATACACACATACTATCACGCCTATATTCACCATAAGATTAAGTAAAGGAGTATTTACTAAAAAAGTACACACGTAGTTCACGGGTATATTTAAGTCCTGTGTAATAGGGGGGTGAGCCTATTGTCATTAACCACGCAGAAATGCAAACGTCGAGCTGCTAGGTACTGAGACTTTCATAACACTTTGCTCGACCTGGGAATTGAACCCAGGACCTCAAGCATAGCAGTCACGCTTACTACCTACTACTAGGCTAGCGAGGCAGCTTAAACTTCTTATTAGTACTTATATTAAAAAGCCATTAAAAATATAGCAGGTCTTTAAGTTGTCCCATTTAGGGACCAACTTAGCTACGGTCAGATATCCTTATGGAAAAACCTCCTTACAATATCTAGTCCTACGTATCGTATTTTAACGTCAAGTCCTAGATCCCAGGAGAGAAGCAATATGAAAGAGAATCGTTAAAATATTTATTTATAATAAAATATTAAATTTAAGTCAAGTGAAATATCTTTCTTTTATTTGAAAAGCAATATTATGTTCTGCCCATTTTAGTCTGTTAGAAGGTCTAATACTACCTACCTAACACCTACACAATTGCCTATGTCGGTATTAAATCCTTCGGTTGAAGGATTTAACCGAAATCTTTTGAAATAATCTAGATATTTCAGCGTCAAAATTACTTAGCTAGTAAAAGTGGGCTGAGGCGCAATAACACATTTTAATTAGGTACTTAATTCTAGTCAGACAAACAATGCCTTTTAAGTACTGTGAAAACACGTAAAAATGTTATCTTTGCCAACTTAATTAACCTCTCGTAATGTGGGTAGTATAATGTTATATAAGAAGAGTACGTAGCTATTACATTTCACTAAGAAAATAAAATAAAGTTGAAATGGAAAATGGTACTTATGTCTACACTAGCTTCTTGCCCGCGACTTCATCCGCGTGGAAAAGTTACTTTTAATTATTTGTTGTAATTTCGCTAATTAACCTAAAATCGTTATAACTTATAGCCTATATGTTATTCTCATGTATGAATAATAATACTGTAAAGCCTCAACAAAGCAGTGATAGCCTAGTGGTATGACCATTGGACTGCCAAGTCGAAGGTCTCGAGTTCGAACCCAAGGCACGCACCTCTGACTTTTCGAAATCATGTGCGTATTAATAATTAATTATCACTAGCTGAAACGGTGAAGGAAAACATCGTGAGGAAACCTGCATACCTTAGAGATTTTTCTCGACGGTTTGTGAAGTCTGCCAACCCGCACTAGGCCAGCGTGGTGGACTATAGCCTAATCCCTCTCAATATGAGAGGAGACCCGTGCCCAGCAGTGGGACAGTATATGGGTTGATGATGATGATGATGATGAAAGCCTCAACAAAATCCGTTCAGTAGTTTTAGTGTGAAAGAGTAACAAACATCCATCCATCAAACAGATAAATATAATATATTTTTATTTGTATTGACTGTCTTAATTTTCCGCATCATATTAACTTTCATAATTACCTATAGAGAAAATTGTTGGTAGGGCTTAGAAATGTTTTTATTTTGTTAATAATTTTGCAGATAAATTCAGTATTTTCGTAAAAAAATGTTCCACGCTGCTCTAGAAACGTAATAACCCCACATTTAACAGCAAATTGCACCAATTGAGAACTATTTGAACGCAACAAAATGGCGGCAACGGCGTCTCGTTCCCGCCAATTATTCCAACATGGCTGATTGATAGTAATAGCCTATTATTTAAAATGATGAACCGTTATTAAACAATTTTGTACTTGAGACACGATATTTTAATGTTCGTGACCGGATTAATTTTCCGGAATTTCGGTTATGACTTGTTCTTCGCATAGTTTCGGGTAAGTAAGTATCTACCTCTAATGAAACTATTATTCTTCCACCTAATAAAGATTTTACAAGTATACATTTTACATACATTTTTATAAGTATTTTTTGTTAACTACTACCGCTCCAGTGTAATTAACTCTAAAATAAATTCATACCTCTAAATATTCGTAAGCTTTTTTCCTACATTCTACAAAACTTTCCAGACGGGTTTAATTAACGTAGAGTGGAAGTAAATTTGAGGAACAAAGTGTATTATAAAATGCTTTTTAATATCAATATTCCGACGCGTAGTCCCAGAGCTGCACACCAGACATAAACTCTTATCATAAACGTTAATACTGGGGGCCATACAATTTATTATGAACATTGAGCGGCAAAGAGACGTCCGGTCATAATCGCTTAGTTTCGGATTAGTGGAAAGTACCTATAAGGTTTGTAACACAGTCACATAAATTGCTTCAGAAATTATTTATTGAAGTTAGAAAGTACCTGCCTAACAAATTTTTTTTACGGAGTGTTACATTAAAAAGGTATAGACGCCAGCAGGTCCTTGATGAACCTTATGGTTTGTTTGTGTATTAGAGTTGAAAATCTATCAAAGAAATTTTACAGACTGGGTTAGCTTGATGTGCTGGCCTTTGTACATAAATTCTATAAACTAATACCCTGACACTGCTTCAATTAAAGAATATAAATATTACAAATATTCACTCAAAATATATTCCCCGAACCCTATGTATCTTATATAATGTGACTGTATTTCAGTATGTATAACTAAAACTCATTACGTTTAAGTGCACGGCGCATTACTTTCTGAGGGCCGAGCCCCAACCAGTTGGCATACACGCAAACTGATATACAATAATTACTTTATAAAAGCGTATGTTGAAGCCTTTATTGAAAATGAAAGCACTTTTTAATGGAATGTAGTAAATACGTTATGCATTTATACAGTACATGATTTGCATCAATAAATTATATTTTTTAACACGCCACGTTGCTTAAATCGAATCTATATCCGTAATTGTTATCTTAATTCAGACACAGTAATATAATTCTTTTTGCTATTTATATTTTACGTACTTAGATATATTTCAGATAAATATTTTACAACATAAACACGTTTATTGTTTTTTTTTTAAACTTTATCATAGCAATTTAAATCCTGCGGTCAATATAATTATCAATAAAAAAAATTACACTCAAGAAATAAACTTATTATTATTATATTTCTTGAGTGTAATTTCTAAACCTCATTTTTAATATTTACTCTAAAGAGTTAGGGTCAAGTGTATAGCCATTTCTTTCTAACAATGCAAACATTGTTAGTACAACCCTCTATCGTCAATATAGTAAGTAATGAAAAGATATGAAGTACTTACGTCGGAATCCGCACCCTTGTCGGCGCCGGGGCACGTGAACGTGACATACTCGTGGCATCTTTTGTGCACCACAAAGCTGCACACTGCACACACATACACAGAAAGATGACGACAAAGGTTTCCTGCTGAGCTCTTAGACCGTAAACGGTAGAGCGCAGAAAATTTAAAAAAGGAATTTTAAAGCTCGTACATAACTTTTAGTCTATTGCCTGCGATAAGGCACACAATATCGTTCAGTTCAGTTCAGATACGCTATATTGTGAGCCATGTCGCAAGAAAATCTGTCTCTAGGTATTAAGTACGCGAAGAAGTGCTAAGCACAGATAATCTATGAAGATTATGTGTCTTATAATTCGGACGTGGATATTACTTAACTATTCTTTTGAAAATCGATATGGAAGTGGGCTTTAAAATTCTTAATTTTTAAGAAATATCTTTGCTAAGAGCATCTGCTGAAAATCTTCGTCATATTTCTTATGAGCAACCATACATCTCTTCCTTGATCAGTGATTTGGGGAATTTTATAATGTAGGTAGTAACCTCACTTAAATTCTCGATCTAACGTTTTGCGGGTCCTGAGCCAAAAATTAGACCTCATCATTATTTTATTTTCATTGATGAGGTCCAAATGATATTGATGATATAATGATTACGACGTCTGTGGTTCGATTGACGGACTGCTGACTTCAAAGTCGGTTCGATTTCCACAGCACTCAAATATTTATGTAAAGAACATAAGTGTTTGTGTCTGTTTGCTTGTTTCTCTCTTCCGACCCTTTTCTCAGCTATGTTGGGTTCGGCGTCCAGTCTAACCAGAATGCTGCTGAACAGCAGTATTTTACACGAAGCAATTCGATTCCCACAAGACACAAATATTTATATGATGAACATAAAGAGTTTGTTTGACTTGGTGTTTCTTATTCAATATAAGTATTTACTTACAAAAAAAGTATATAGGTAAGTATTAATAATGATCTTCTTGGCTTCTTACCTTGACACTGGTATCCTTGTTTGCCGAAGCCCCTGTAACAAGAGAGATTTAAATTAATACAAACACCTCGAGTGATTTTTGCGAATATAGTCAAATTAAATACAACTGGTAACTAAGGAAATCCTTCTTAGTTACAGGTCGGCGGGTATTATCTAATACGCGAGATGGGATCGGAAAATGATTTGGTGACAGGAATCATCAATCAGGAAAATACATTGATTTATGACCATGAGATGTAACGAAAAAAACATGCAAAAGATATACATTTTAGTGAATCTCGAGTGAATCGGTTTCTTCTAGGCAAGCGCGCTCCACCGTAGATCGCAGTGTCGCTTAACATCAGGCGAACTAGTGGTCAAGCGTAGGCCTATCGTGAATAAAAAAAAAGCGAAGAAAAATTCGAATTCAGGCAGGATTTGAAACTGCGTCCTTCCGGTTAAGTACCTACCGAGATGACTGCCTGTGTTGTCGTATTTCTCTTCCATTGAACTACGTCTTATACGTCACCGTCAGCGACATCTATCGAAGACATATTCTTTTGTTCTTCAACCTTATTACAGTATGCGCGGCATAACCTGGCCGGACTGAAGTTGGCTGTTTGGTTGCGTAGTATACATTTTTTCAACATAAACAATCCATTACGTATTCAAACGGCTAACTTCAGTTCGGCCAGGTTATGCCGCGCGTACTGTACATGATAGCTACGCCCCGCGGTGCAAATGCAACCCGTACTGTTTTCGTTTTAGGAAATCTCCCGGGAATTTCCCTTTCTTAATTTTTCTTTTAAATAAATAATATTATATAGAGTACACCTTCAACCGCCTGTTATCTGTTTCTTTTCTAGATTCCTGTCCATCCAATGGTTGTCCATCCAATTGTACTCTTGTAACGTTTGTATATTTTTTATTCTGACTTGTCCTTTGGTGTACAATAAAGAATACTCTATCTATCTTTCCTTTCTTTCTTAGCGGATGCTTACTCTTTATAAGCAACCTACATGCCAATGTCATGATGGCTTCATAGTTTTTATGTGTGTTGATTAACGTAGGTATGTGTGAGTGATAGATATTTCGCTTTTATATATTTAAACAACATTGCTTCGGGTCGGTTTTGTCGTTGAACAAATACTGCCGAACCGAATGTGCAGACTCAAATGTGCCGACTTAAATGTTCAGACTCGTATGTGCCCACCCAAATGAGCCGACTTAAATGTCCAGACCCGAATGTGCCCACTCACAATACAAAAACAAAGGAAGGCTTTAATAAAAATCTTGTTCCATCGCATTGAGTTTGCTGTCAAGCTTCATTGAATCTTCGACAAGAGTGAATGTGACAAGGAATGTTTTGCGCGTACATTGAACATTTTGTAGTAATGGTGCTATAGACGCAGCTGCCTTCAAATTGCTAGCAGATTCTATGATTACTAGATGTGACCTGCTCTAAAATAATCCTACTTCCTATCCTACCATCCTATCCTACTAATATAATAAATGTGAAAGTTTGTGAGGATGGATGGATGTTTGTTACTCTTTCACGCTAAAACTACTGAACGGATTTTGATGAAACTTTACAATATTATTATTTATATACCAGAATAACATATAGGCTAAAATTTATAACGATTTTGAGTCAATTAGTCAAATTACAACGAAAATTAAAAGTAAGTTTTCCACACGGACGACTTCGCGGGCAGAAGCCAGGAATTATTTATATATTTTCCTTTATTCTAATAGGGTCCGCGGTGCCAGAAATTAGTATAAGTATATTTTTAACCCTTCCCTATTTATTCCATTCCTATTAATACTTATTATAAATGCGAAAGTAACTCTCATCTGCCTGTGTGTCTATATGTCTGTTACGCTTTCAAGCTTAAACCGCTGAACCGATTTTGATGAAATTTAGTACAGATATAGATTAGACCTTGGAGAGACATAGGTTACCTTTAGTCTCAAAAAATCCTTTGGGATGCGAGTGAAACCGCGGGGAACAACACAGTTAATAATAACAAAAATATTTCTTGTAAATGCCTACTGTTGTCATTTTTATATGGAAGATAAATAAAATTAAACAAATTCTCTTAAACGCATAGTCTCTGTAAGACACGATATACATAAATTCACGCTTTTTTTCCATAGGGGTAGGCAGCAACCCATCTGTTACGATTCTTGTATAAGAACTTCTTTTAATGCATCCACGTACACTTACATAGGTACATCTTGTCATACACTGATACAGGTTGTGAGTTCTAAGTACCTACCTATATTTAAGCGTTGACGCTTAGAATTAGATAAAAGCCATAAAATGTCTTACTTCAATAAAACCCACAACTTGCGACGGCTGAAGCAGCTAAAACATTAAAGTCCCCAAGACACGCTTAAAAAATAATTAATATGTAAATGTAATCGAAATATTATTTAAAATTTCAGCGAACTTGAACAAAGTTAGGAAAATGTTTGTATTCGTACTTGACGAATGGTTTTCTAAACAGACAGATAGAAGCAAACAATTAGTGGATCGAGCGTTTTTGTGAGTGACGGCAAGCCAAAAAATAATAAACGTGACAGCGAAGTCAGAAAAAAAATTATAGACGCGTCGAGTTGAAAACCTCCTTCGCTTTTTGTTTCGTCGGTTGAAAATGGAACGCTCAAGAGTGGATGAATGACGGAAACACATCTGCCAGGAGCCTCAAGTCTTTTTGTCTTTTTTTGTAGTGTCAAAATTGTCAATGACTTGTTGATTTTAACAGTTTTGTCTGCCGAATCTGTCAGTTTTCCATCATTCATTAGATGACCATTCTGATATATTTGAAATAGTCAACTTGGGCCCAAGTAGTCTAACCAGGAGTTTAGGAATCATCCCAGATATAATAATATAATAGTGCTATTGATCATCTTTATGTTGTGAGAAAGGTATTGCGCTATTTAATGTGTAGACCGACATCCTTTCTTTTCGCAAAACGATCCCAATAAGAATTTGTGTTGAACGGCCTCTGGTTAGTTAAATCAAACCTTTAATATTACAGAATAGTATTGTTTCGATAGGTGAGTATTTCGCTAGTATTTAGAGCTTTGGTTGATGTATCTGCGAATTACCTTTCCGTTGAATCCCCTAATTTTAGCTACCGGTGATTCGATGAAAATATGGTCGTCTTTTGTTAGGTAATCGACCTCAGGCTTCAATTGGGATGGGAAGCAAGGCCTAACTGATTGAAGTGGTCCAAGCTGGACTACGATCTGCCAAGATATGAGTCCGACATACCCTGCCAAAAAAAAAAAAAAAAAAACTAACAAATGAGGTAATTTTCATATTTAGAATTTCAGTTCTTCACTTGATATCGAGTCACATCTAGCACTTCAGTATCCGAGTGTATCTCGTTGAATCGGATGAGCATCGGAATTGAATCGTCGTCCGCTCAGACTGCTATTACTTCAATTAGCGGGACTGTACACCTGCGACAGTATTATATTGGATACAGGCGAAACGGTCATTTAAAAGTCGATTGGTTTCATTAAAAACGAAAGGAATTTATTTTAAAATTGGAATTAGGTTTCGATTGCTCCAAGCACGTTCTCACCTTCCCTTACTCTACGAGCCAGCATAGTTTATTGCTTATAATAATGGACTGAGAGGAATGAGGTTCTATATTATGATATAGCCTCGTAAAAAAAACTAAAAACATTCCAATATCAAATTCATAGGTTTTTTTTTGCAGTTGAGACCTGTCAAATATGTATTTTATAATCGTGTGCCTTGCTTGGATTCGTACTCGAGACCTTTGACTTACTAGTCAATAGACATATCACTAGGCTGATATACTTGAAATACATTAATTTGCCAACAAAAGCCTATATGGTTAGTCATCTGTGAATTCTGTAAGGTTTATTCAATCATAAATATTAATAAGTTCCATTGGTATAATCGAGACTGTGAGGCAATGAATATTCATGTTGGTGACAGCCCTGAGTGATTCGGTGTTCGTCATACAAGTCAGAATTTGACCAACGAACAAACATTTCAAGTTATGAACTGGAATTAATTAGGTAGGCATCTAAAGTAAGTATCATCAACTTAAACTTGATTTCTGACATTTACGTGAATAAAATTAATATAAAATTATACATTGAAATAAAACTACTTTTAACGGATTTTATCTCGTTATATTGATATTATTAATCCCGACGTTTCGGACCCTTTACAGCGTTCATGGTCACGGGTAGACTGTAAAGATGCTGTAAAGGGACGCTGTAAAGGGTACGAAACGTCGGGATTAATAATATCAATATAACGCGATGAAATCCGTAATAAGTAGTTTTATTTCAATTTATTATTTTTTATGTTTTACTAGTTGTAGCCCGTGGATTCACCCGCATTCTTAAGGATTTTATGAGCCAGAAGGTAGCCCTATGACCTTCTTCATTCCAGGTCCAAGGTCTATGTCTGTACCTACCAAAATTCTCTGTAAAAAATCATCAAAATGGGTTCATTGGTTTAGGCGTGAAAGCGTAACAGAACAGACAGACGTATTTTTAATATTAGTAGGGATAAAATAACATACTATCACGCCTGTATTTCCCCAACGGTGATGGGGGCGAGCCTATTGCCACTTCAGCGGGCACAAATCCTAACACCGAGCTGCTACTGAGAATTTAAAAGAAAAACCAATAATACTTTGCTCCAGGTCGAGCAATTCGGAAGCAGTCGCGCTCACGACCACTAGACTAACGAAGCAGTTTTATGTTATTTATGTTTTAATTTTCAATATTCGTTTTTATATACCAGCAGATGAATTAATTTGATACTCTGACAACTGTCTAAACATAAAATCGACAAGAATATTTTGTTAAAAATAAAGATCTGAATAAATTAAAACTAATAATATTGGACAAAAGTCTGAAAATATAACACATTGCAAAGCAATAGAAAAATAAGATTTGATATTGGATACTTTCAATAACTACTTAACGATTAATCTACGTATTTAAGTTAATTTTAGTGATTTCAAGCAAAGTTTCAAATGAAGCCGAAAGTCTTAGGAGAGTACTTAACCAACTACACATATATGTATAAGGCACTTATAGAAAAATTCGAGAGAAAAGAACAGTTTTTTTATTAATTAATTATTTAACACCACATACATACTATCAATAATGCAGTATTTTTATTAAACAAATCTAAAGCTCGCTGTGTACTGAGCGTCTCCTATCGGCGCACAAAACAACTAGATGACGTCTTTTGAGCGCAGACGCGACACACGCCGGATGAAGCGACGCGACAACGCGACAGAGCGACAACGCAACGTTGCGATAAAATCGCGCAGTGAATAGTGTGCCACTGCGATAGTTTTGAATGGATGCTTTTTGTGATTATGTTTTGTTTAGCCGAAGTAAATTCTGTAATGCACAGGTACTGTTTGATATCTGACTAGTTACTCGCCCCTGCTTCGTTTGTTTATAGCCTACGAGCTGTTGTGCTTTCACCGCATCCAAAAGGAGTCTTTGAGATAAAAGGCTCATGTCCTTCTCTAACGTCTAAAATCTATACCAAATTTCTCAGATATCTGTACCTACTAAATAACAACTACTACTACGAACTCTTTCGTTTTACAGGGTCGGCAACGCGCAAGTAATACCCCTGGTGTTGCAAGCGTCTATAGGCTACGGTAACCGTTTACCACCAGGTAGGCCGTATGTTTGTTTGCCAACTTAGTGGTATAAAAAAAAAACATTTCTTCAAAATTGGTTTTGTGGTTTAGACGTGAAAGCGTAACAGGTTACCTACCTACTTTGACATTTATAGTATTATTCGGGTATGAAGGGTAAGTATTGATAATTTAGCTTTCTATAGGTGAAAGAATGTTTCAAATTGGTGAAGTATTTTTTTAATTAATAAACAAACAACAAATATACAAAATACAAATATTTTCTCTTTATAATATTATTACTTTATGTAAGTATTTTAAAATCAGCACAATATATTAAAATTATCGCACTAGGCCTGTGTGGAGTGTCGAGCAGACCTCATTTAATCTGCTAAAATTTATTATTAATACAAAATCGTGTTAATAATAAAATTCAGCAAATCGCAAAAGGGTCCTGTCGTCCTATTGTGCCTGTAACTTGTTACTTGATAGGATAACTCATACAAGAGACTTATTCAGTTATTCTAATCAAATACATTTTCTGCACACCGTTAAAATTGAATTTATGTTTCGAACCACGCACAGAAAATTAGAACACGAAGTATAATCACTACATAGGCATCAGCGTTTTCCAATCGGCTCTCTCGCGCCATTGGGCTGTAAAATTGGCACCCCTACACCTCCACCGCCCCTTATTGGCGCTGCCTTGGGAATTTTTATGTTGGCAACACAATAGAAGACAAAAACAAGAGGGAAAGTATGTCGGCATTAAGTTCATTTTTTTACTTACTCGAATTTATATTTGGAATAGGATTATGACAAGTTTGTATCTTGAAATCTTTTTTTACTTTTCCTTTTTGTTTCTAGATTCTGATAAGCATTTATTCTGCCCGTAGAACTTATTTTCTAGTCTACACTAATATTATGGAGATAGAGAGAGAGATGATTTTGTAAGTTTGTTTATATGTGGAGGGGAATCTACGGGACCACTGGACCTATTTACTCAACTGCGCGACGCTAAGAAGGGTAATGTGTTTATCAGCCTAGTATGTTGTTATATATGTAGGTTTCTTTGTGTTACTCTAGAGACCTAACGGATGTGCTGGTTTTGATTATTCTTACGACATCCATTGGAAATGTACAGACGCCAGTAGACCAAGCTATACAAAACTGTCAAAATTTTCCCAATTGAATATGAACCTTATTAATATATATTAAAGATGAAAAGCAATCAAAGAAATTTGACAGATTATGGTAGTGTACATTATTCCTATTATGTTCTATACCAGCTAGTATTTATTAAAAAGATTTTGCGTAACTCATTGACTATAGATACGTACATACGTAGAATTTGGTTATCCTGTCAAAATGAATATTTTGGTATAGGTTCAAGGATGTTTATTAATTAAAGATTAATGCGTTCAAATTAGGCTCATGACTTAGGTCCCTTCTAAACTAAAGGGTAAACTTGACATCTAAAATTACTTATTCCGGGCAAACACTCTCGGGTCGTATCCATTAATTAGTTAGTATCAGTACTCCATCATAAGCCATATAGTTAGGAGTACTACCTATATATTTGCTATTTGCAAATGCAATTTAAAACTGACAGCAAATAGACTAATTTTCAACGCAGAATTTTGGGATATTAAGGATGATGACGTTGCGTCAGGGTTGCCGCGCTCACGAATTTGTAAATCATTGCCAACGTGTAGAAGAGATTATAAAACAAACAATATTTTTACTACTCAGCCCTTAACAGCTCATAACGGGGCGAAAGGACAAGTTGAGCATACTCTTTTATTAAGAAATATTGCTGGTCACTAATTAGCCATTAGATAAAAAGTTTCACTTTAAAAAGTCTTTCATATGAGCCCAAAAAGGTTTGATTACAAAATTCGCGTTACATAAAGATACAAGTGTGTTATCGGCCTATATTTCAACGCGTTCAAGCAAGAATATAAGATGTGTTGTGGGTAATGGGAATAATACATTTTTTTTTTGTTATACAAGCGAAGACAAACGAGTAGTGCGTGGTTGAAATGTGTAAGTATTAAGTAAATAGAGGATCTTTATGTGGTCTGCAAGGGCGTCTTTTATTCTGCTTACGGAGAATCTCAAGTTGTTTGTCTATATATATGATATATACAGCGGGATTGCATCATAAAAAATCACAAGTAGATTAATAATTGCACCCTGACGAAGGATATTTTTTGCAATTTGTTAGCCTTAAGAGAGGTGCATAGGGCATAGTGGGAGTAATTCCACTCAAATTGGAGCTGCCCGAGTGGGAAGTACCTCCGCTTTGCAGAAAATCGAAGTAAAATTACACTGCTTTGAGCTTGTCGTTTCGTACGGTGAGCAAGGTTGCTAGTGCTCCACGAGGAAACATTGTGTTGGCAGTGGGAGGACTTTGACCCTTATACTGCCAACCCAACTATTCCTCTTTCGTTTTACAAGGTCGGCAACGCGCAAGTGACGGGCAACGGGTAATACGATAATTTTACATGCCATCACGCCTGTATTCCCCGAAGGGTTAGGCAGAGGTGTACTAAAGTACCTACACCCAAAGTTCGCCGGTATTTTTAGGTGCCATGTAACAGGGGGCGAGCCTATTGCCATTAACCGGACACGTGGTGGGCGTCTTAACGTTACATTAAGAAATCCACCGCTTCAGTCTAAAAAGGTATAATTTACTCTCTTTTTTAGGGTTCCGTACGCAAAGGGTAAAACCTATAACTCAGGCCCCGCTGGCCGTCCGTCTGTCACCAGACTGTATCTCATGAGCCGACATACTTAGACAGTTGAAATTTTTACAGATGATGTATTTCTGTTGCCGCTATAACAACAAATACAAAAAACATAATAAAATATATATTTAAGGGGTGTTCCGATGTGTGTCCCTGGTGTGATTTTTTGTCCGTTTTTTGCTCGATATTAATAACGGCAACAGGTAGAGGTTTGAAATAATCACAGAATTTATTTATATATTCATTTTAAAAATAAACAAATCACGAAATTAAAATAAATGTTTAAGGGGGGGTACTCTGGCACGGAACCCTTCGTGCGCGAGTCCGACTCGCACTTGGCCGGTTTTATTTTCCTTGTACGAAGTAAACGTAGGCGAATTATTTATAATTTAATAATGTCTTCCATATCTGATCTACAGGTTGGTTCCCTTTGATGTCGGCGCACCAGTAATTATTCTATTTTAATGTTTCGTTTTTATAAGGAAAACAAGATAGAAATAATTAAATTGGATATTAAGTAAATATTGCGCGGATTTGAAAAGTAATTTGTATATAACACGGATTACAATTATTATAAATAACTAATGATAAATGATATTTATTTATGTGTATATCTATGTCTAGATGCTGCGAGAAACGCGCGATTGATACGCTTGAGGTCCTGGGTTTAATTCCCCGTTTGAGAAATTATATTGGATTTTTCTATGAAATTCTTAATAGCATCTCGGAGTTTGGATTTGTGCCCCTTCAATAGACTCGGCCCCTATTGAATGGGACCTAAACATACCAACGAACTAACTGTGTGCATTGGTACGGCTCTGCTTGACCCTTCAAGGAATACAGGTGAGATGGTATGATTATATAAATCAGTCTCATTTATTTCGCAAGGAATAAATTGCCTGTTTTTATTTCTTTCATGTTATCATCATCGTATCAGCCTATTGCCGTCTACTGCTGATCGTAGGCCTCCCCCAAAGAGCGCCAACCATCCCGGTCTTGAGCAGCCCGCATCCATCCACTGTCAGCCACCTTCTTCAAATCGTGTCGCAGGGCGTCCCTCACTACGCTTGCCCAAACGTGGTCTCCACCGATATTTCATGTTATAAAATCGTTTAAATAAATTAGTTTCACTAATAAGCAAACAAAATCCGGTAATTTCAAACAGCATCTTAATTAAAACAGACATAACAGTCTTGTTTCCGAATGCACAGAGTAAACATAAATCCGTTGCACCTCCATAAAATATATTATCTGTGCCGTATTAATAGTTCCCCTGGATTTATGCCAGGGCCCTACCATAGACGACACAAATGCGTCAAATAAATTATTTTAATTATCATCGTAACTAGCGTAAATCATATTTTTGTAACACGACTGTTGTGAAGATTAATAATGAGACATAAATATTCTATAATTTATTCAATAATATTCAATACACTTGGTATTGAATAATATTATTGAATAAATTTAATTAATTTTTTATTATTGTAAACTGTATTTTCTTTTATGTTTTATGCCTAGTTACTCGAAAGAAACGAAATTTATTTATTATTGTGTTCTTAGGTTAAATTAGACGAGACGATTATTAAATTAGAGTGTCGGTTTGCTGATCGTGGGTTCGATTCCCAAAAGACACAAATATAATGTTTGTGTTTGTCTGGGATTTTGATTTGATTTCTTGTTTGTTTGCTTGCAATGGATAAACTAAAAAAATACAACTAATTTTTAAAATTTCTTTCACCTGTAGAAAGCTACATTATCAGTGAGTAACATGGGCTGTTTTTTAGATGCAGGCGGCATATAACCAGTCCTTGTGGAAGTCTATGGGGAGGCCTTTATCCAGCAGTGGACCTCCTGTGGCTGATATTATAATGAACATGGGCAATTTTTACTATCTATCTACCCGAGCGAATAAAATAAAATATTAAAGTTCTTATACTTACCGAAATATAAAGCTATACAAAATTTACTAGAATATTTTTTCTAAAATATGTAGTAAAAGGTTTACAAGATATTATATTATTCAACACCTGACAAACAGAGAAAATCGCATTACAAACTAAACCAATAAACAAAATATGTACATAAATTTTCCGCAGAACACTTTCCCAAATCGGTATTCAAATTTCGATATTTCTAACGTGAATACCGTTCGACAACCGTTGGTAGCGGTCCCATAGGATTTTTACCGAGTGTAGTTCGTACGAAGCTTTCTCGTAATATATTACTAGTAGCTCGTAGTTTTTACTGGCTTCCTACTATTTGTCTCGAAACTTCGGGGTGGCAGATTCTAGCTTTTTAGGTAGGTACTGCATTAAAGGGAGGTTGATTCTACTAAAACTATATATATAGATAAACAGTTTTAATGATTTGCATAGAATTTTGGTAATTAATAATACAATAAGGTGTTACGTAATTATTTTGAATCCTTATACATTCTGCCTCATGGGATGTAAAATTTTATCAACTTACAATTTATTATTCTTTATATTTACTCAAAACTATTGAATTACTTATTATTTAAGAACATTGTAAACTAAATAGATTTGTCATTTTAAAAATCTGATACAGAGTAATAGCATTTTTGAACTAGTATTTTACTACGGTACTTTTTAAATCTTCTTTAGGGTTGTTCTTTAATCATTTTTGGTACATGATTAATATTTTATAGAAAAAAAATCTATTCCCTTAATCTCTAACGCATGAGAAAAAATAACTATAACAATTGCTATCTTGAATTCATAAAGTTATGATGGGTTTTAACATGAAAACAGATACCTCAATTATACGTAAGGTAAAGGTCCGGTGGTGTGCCGTTTGAAAATCATATCTTATCTATGATAATTATTTTTTTCTATAAAAAATATTGTCCACTATGAAACCAGATACTGTCCGAAATTAGTGTACGGTGATAATTTTTTTTTTATTTGTTGACGTCGGCAAACGAGCGGACGAGCCACCTAATGGTAAGTGGTCATCGTTGCCCTTTGACATCTGCAACACCGAAAGAGTTGTAGATGCGTTGCCGGCCCTTAAGGAACCTGGATACACACCGTTTGATCATCATCCTCTTCAACCCATATACTGTCCCTCTGCTGGGCACGGGTCCCCTCGTCCCCTCAGAATGAGAGCGATTATGCTAATAGTCCACTACACTGGCTTAATCCGGGTTAGCAGACTTCACACGCCGTAAAGAAAATCTCTAAGGCATGTAGGTTTCCTCACGATGTTTTCTTTCACCGTTTGAGTGTTCGGTGATATGTTTATTAAATAAAAACATACCATCAATCAAATAAATTATTATTATTATCATGTTAACAGTGTAACCGATTTAATCAACCATTCCACTGTCTGAAAAAATAGTTCCAACTCTTTGATATTATTATCAGCCGCGTACCATTGGTTCCACAAATAATATGTTGAACGCATTCCGCATTAATTCAGAGCCGCCCATATATCACGTCTGCACGTCTCGCGTCCGAGCTTGTTACTCTGACCACCTTACGTAATCGCGTAATATCGCGCGAACCGTGTTTTTTCGCACGGACGAGTTTCCCAAAAGGCCGTTTATACCTTACGGTTTTTTAAACGTGGAACGTAATTTGTAGCATCCTTGTGTTTTTTGGCTAGACGTTAGAAGATAGCAAAAACAGTGTGTGTTAACTTCTCATGGAATAATTAGCAGACACAATAGAAAAAAAAAAATTACGACCCTCTGGAAGGTCTCTGTTCTTCATAAATGAATTAATCGTAGCTATACCAGTTTTATTGTTAGAGCAGGTGTAGGCTTTCTTCTTTCTTTTTCAAGGAATTGGTTTGTTGATCATTATTTCTCTATCTAACACGTATTATAAATGATTGCAATACCAACTATAGTGCATATCGTTTATAAGCGGGTTGCTATTTAGCGAAGTATGTACTATTAATTATTGAAATGTTGTATTCAATTTATCGACCCGCGGTTAAATGGACACATGTCATTCACGCGATGTCTGTTCCTGGCTTTTGCGCTTTAACACGACTGTCTAATCTTCCCATACATATTTTGTGTGAGTAAAAATCGTTTTAGCTTCCGCAAACAAACTGCGACTTACGATAGAGCGAGTTACACGACTTTTTTATCGTATCTCCAAAAAAACCGGAACGAAATTTCAGACGCGATCGTGCGAGAGAATATAGGTGACGGGCATAAAACGGCATCATATTTTTACAGTTCTGTCCAAACTGTTATTATTTCATTTGGACGCGTTTCCGTACATCCGGTTCGTCCGCGATTTTAGAAACGTCCGAGGTAAATGTCAAGATTTTATTGCGCAATAAAATAGACTTTGATTATATACTTGTCTAGATGCCACATTGACACGTACAGAACGGCCCAAATAAAGTCTACTAAAATTGGTAGACTCTCTTCTCACTTATGTCAGTGTCATTTGGATCACTTCAGGGTGTGGAGTTCTCGAAAAATAATTAATTATGTCGGTATGTGCTGTCAAATTGTGTCGCAATTATGTGGGAAAACCGTATAATTACACTAAGATCACATTACATCGGTAAGTTTTGTTATTTAACCTCTATTATTTTATGAAAACATGATTTTTCAATTCGTTAATTTGTAGGTTCGACAGATTAGCCGGTGTTGTCAATTTATTACAAGGGAGATTTGGCGAAACTATGGGAGATAAAATGCAAATAATATCAGTCATCATCTTTCGATCAGGAGAAAATTTTATTATTTTAATACTTACATAATTTATTTGATCAGTAAATGATAAAAAAATGAAATGTGAAGTGAATGCCTTCACAAAATAAATGAAGTCACTAAATAGTATTTTTGTTAGTTCTTTCTAATATTTTGGGTTTCAGATTTCTTAAGACTGGAGAGACATTATACAGCGGACACGAAATGAAATATAAAAAAAAACTATTTCGAAAACAAATACAAAGAGATGGATTTTGATCTATAAATTGCTGTATATATTTTTTCATTGTATTTTTTGTTTTTATTAAAATATATAAAACACTAATCTACAAAATAATTACTTTATTCAGCTTATTTCGTTAAACTGCCATCCCATTAAATAATGGAGAAAAGGTAAGTTAATAATTTGGAGCAGGCATCCCTAAACACGCACACCTTGACAGTTTGACTACAATAAGTACACAAGCGGTACTCACACATATCACGCAATTTGGCCCCAGTTTTCGCGTGTCGTTTGTTTGCATTGCTCCATCTAGACAAGTATATAATCAAAGAAAATAGATTTCTTTTTACTTTATAGTGTGTAGAGTTCACTTTGTAGAATTGCTCACTCGTCTGCGGATAGGTCATGGGAATATATGGGATTTTCGAATCGGTTTAAATTACTTTTACGGAAGTACAAGCTCTGCTTTCCATTACGTCTGTACCCTCGGGGTTAGGCAGAGGTGTACTAATTGGACATCAACAGTTGGCCGATATACTGAAGTCCCATGTGATAGGGGGTGAGCTTATTGCCATTTAATTTAAGAGAGGTAGGGCATAGTGGGATTCATTCCACTCAAATTACAGCTGCCCGAGTAGGGAAGTACCGCCTTGCAGAAAATCGAAGTGTAATAATACTGCTTTGAGCTGTGTTGTGTTTCTCACGGTGAGCAAGGCTGCCAGTGCTTCATGAGGAAACTTTGTGTTGGCAATGGGGGGACTTTGACCCTTATACTGCCAACCCAACTATTCCTCTTTCAATAATTTTACCGAGCACAAATCCAAATGATGTCAGGTACGGTTTTTAGTTGGTACGACTCCAACATACCCTGCCGCCTACCCCGGTGGTGGACGATTCATGAGGATTTTCCGTACTTAAAAAAAATACCTAGTGGTGGATAATGAAGCCGTTTTCGATTTCATGTTCCCTATTTCCGCTATATATCCCTTTTCAATCAATTTGCTTGCATAGAAACGATCCTTCGAAGGCAGGACAGAAAATTGTATTCGTCACCATCATTCTACACCATAGTAATAACGATATGGTAATGGTAGCACTTATTAATCTAAGTAATGTTTCTAATAAAAATCGTGAGCATGGTTAAAGTAACCCACAACACAGTTGCCAAATAATTTTACGACATATTTCAGTGTTTCCCGCAGCAAAGCGCGCGTGTGAAGTGGTATCAAAAAAAGACACATTAATTTTTACAATTTTATTTTTCGCTATCATTTGTTCAATTTTTTTTTATTGTTTGTCTTGCCAGTGATATATTAACCGCTTCATATTATTAGGCGTTTATTATCGCGGCAGTGTTGCCAGCCGCTTGTTGGCTAAAGGCCAGTGTTATTATTTATTTAGTTCTTTTGTCAGTTCAGTTATGTACGCCCACTCGGTTACGGCGGGATAGATTGTTAGTCACGGGATAACGGCTCGAAGAATGTATATGATATTCAGGTGTTGCAATAAATTGTTAAACCTTAGAGCGGTTCAGATACCTACTTAGGGTTTTTTTCTCAGCGACCATATAAACTAATACATATAAATAAAATAATTGAAAGATAAACGCCACCACAGACAACAATACTTACAGCATATTTTTTTCAGAGCGCTTGACGTATATGTCAACATGTCGCATGCCTGAGCTCGTAAATTGTTCTACGAGCTGTATAGAGCACTCACTGAGAGGCGAGCCCTCACGGAAACGGTCAAGTGCGAAACGACTGCCATAAACATTCGCTCGGACCTTAATTGAGATTAGTATAGCGAGGTGTGAACGTCACGCCTACATTCCGTATTAGTTGGGGGAAAGAAAGAAATAATCAAGTACTCATCACACATCTGACGTTTATTGCCTTTTGCACTTTTCCTTAGTCCCGCTTCTATCCATTTACTTTAATGAAATATATTCTCCGTTTTAATGCGAAGGGGATTAGAAAACGGAGTAGCACAAAGGCTTTTCCATTAAAACGCAAAGTAAACACTATTGTTCGAACAATAAATGACTTTGCGAATTTACAACGTTACACTTGCAAACAATAATTGGAACGCGATTCATAACTGCGGCAAAACGCTGGCCGCAATCTCTCTAAAAAGTAAAATAAAAAAAAATTTAAAAGTCGTTGAAACCGCCTCGGTTCTCCAGATTCAAAAGTGGAACGCGGCGGGGGGATGTTGCGTGCCAGTTCCACTCGACAAAGGCTCTCGAAAGTACTATCGATATAGTGTACGAGTTCTTTTATTCGATTAAAATTACTTTTAGACCGTCTAGTTCGGTTTTTAATTGAAGCTTTAACTGAAGAAAGAAGTTTTTTTTTAATAAAAATTAAACATCGTATTATATTGATTTCTGACATTTACTCGAATATTATCATTGAAAAAAAAAACTACTTTTTACGGAATTTATCGTGTTTTATTGATATAATTACTGACAGCTACCCTAAATTTTTATTGTTACATGATCAATGACATTTATTACTGCAAATAGATCTTTTAAAAAACACTTTTTACAAGTTTATTCTAGTAGCCCTAAGTGCGACTGCTACGCTAGAGGTCCTATAATTGGAATTAATAATTTGGTTAATTTTTTTTTTTTCAAAACTTTATGTAAAGCCTTTTATTGATAAATAAATTGCTAAACACGCCTTAAACAATTTAGCAGAAGCCTTAAGAACAGTTTCAAAGTCAATATCAATACAAGACATCCTGCTTAATCGAAGAGGTACGTCGGAAAATTACGAGTGCGGTATTTACCAGTACTGTATACACAATACCGTTTCAAAGGCAAAGACATTTCAATTTATTTTTCATCAAACGACGTTTATGTTCTGTTGGTAGGAGAATAACAGCCGTATTTGAGCGCTGTATATAGATTATTTTCATAATGCTAATTGAAGTTGAATGTACTAGACTAATTACAATTTTCATAGAACTAATTGTAGTATTTTTATGAATAGGAACTCGGTTGTGTTCGTGCGGTTTTAGTTGTTTAGTATTATTGGGGTCGGTGTCCTTTAATACAATGCAATCTTGATTTACTAATAATAAATATTATCTTTTATTATTTTTAACGTTTCTCATAATTTTTAATGATTGTATTGTTTTATATGTATTGGGCTCGTGGTTCAGTAATAACTCACCACCATTCTGCGAGCCTTTTCCCTACTATGTTGCTTTCAGTTTAACCAGATGCGGCTGAATATCAATATTTTACACGAAGCGACTGCCATCAGACCTCCGCAACCGAATTTTTGGGTAATACCGATATCCTGAGGATAGACTGGTTGTCATATTTTTTAGACTACCACGCCATTTCACGCTTCGGACGCCACCATAGTTGGGAAATGGCTCGGTGAATGATGAAAATCAGCAGGCTCCTATTGATTAGCCTGATGTAAAGCTGAAGTAATGCCCTGTAAGGTGTAATGTATCTATGTGGTGCTGTAATATATGTAGGTATTGTTGCATGAGGCGTAACTAAAATAATACTATTTTATTATTATCGTGGTGGATTATAACCCAATCATTATGAGAGGTGACCCGTTCCCAGCAGTGGAACAGTATATGAGTTGATGATGATGATTATTATCATCATATTTTGTCATAATTTAGTTAGATATCTAAAATATACATGTGCTACAAATAGGGTTCTAAACGTTATACTTATAAATCTATCAAAAACTATTCTACTACCGTCGAAATAATAATCTTAAGCAGCAGTTCAAATAAAGCAATCGGTATTTAAGTGGCGTTCCGTATTGAAAACACTCAATACAAGTTTGATTGGCTTGTCAAACTTTAATAAGTCTATTCGCTGTGGCTCTGCGAGTGACAGCTGATTGGGGCAACACTAGACTGACGTCACACTGACATTTGAAGTAAGCATCTTCAGTTTTTTGGCGGGACATGTCATTGTTTTTTTTTAATAGCTTTGTCATGTGTAGGCGATGATTCTGTCAGCGTCATTGTTGTGAATTATTGAAAGTAGTTCATGTAAGCATCTTAGGTTATTATTTTGGCGGGATGGCATATCATTTTTTTTTAATGGCGATGTTGAGTACAGGTGATGATTCTGTCATCGTCATTGATGTGATGTAAATTGTTGTGTTAGAACTGAAAAAGCCAATTGTTATTACTAAAATAAGGGATGAAAGGATTTCATGAATTGTGAG
Organism: Acronicta alni; assembly: GCA_964056405.1. Lineage (NCBI taxonomy): Eukaryota > Metazoa > Arthropoda > Insecta > Lepidoptera > Noctuidae > Acronicta > Acronicta alni. Next base: position 2,860,468 of record OZ043927.1, on the reverse strand, counting down.
TACTGATAGTCTTCATATTAGTTACCGTATATACTTGTGAACTCCTCCACGTATATATAATAATTTTATGAGCCATTTATGTATGAATTTTAATAGCTTGAACGCTTGCTAGCACTATCCTTTATACAAGTTAATATTGTTATGCAATTTTAGTATGTATTTACAAAAAGTATATATAGGTATTATATCCATTGTCTACTCGTAATACAAGCTCTGCTTAGTTTGCGACTACATGGTGTTGTGTAAAATTGTCCAAGAATATTTATTTATAGGTATACACCTTATTGTTTTAAAATTTATATACCTATATTTTTATATAATTGTGTTCTACTTTTTAGGGACATATTCAACACAAACATTTTATACTATTAATGTATGTCTTCTAATTGTTAAGCCAAAAAGACGAATTAAAAAGTTCTGAAGCAAATGTAATTTAACAGCTCAAAATTACTCTTGCTCTAAATTACTCTCAAATTGACAAAAGCATCTTGATCTACACACATTTTACTAAACGTTTTTTTTAAACGAATTTATTATAAATAAGATTCTTTTTAGTACAATTATACGTGACAGTAACAGGCGTCACTCTGTTGTTTTTTAATTTCCGTGACGACACACCATGAATGGAACGTGTGTATTACTGCCTAAGCAGCGAGATAATTATATTGTCGTATCCATTTATATGCATGTATGATGTACGTTTCTATGGTCGTTAAACTTTATACCTACGTGTAATAAACGGAACTTATCTGTTTCGTAAAAAAATCTTTATATCTCAAAAAGAACACATATTGTTAATAATAATAAATGTAGCATTTTTTGCATTACATTACAAATAATGTAATATTATATCATCATCATCATCAACCCATATACTGTCCCACTGCTGGGCACGGGTCTCCTCTCATATTGAGAGGGATTAGGCTATAGTCCACCACGCTGGCCTAGTGCGGGTTGGCAGACTTCACAAACCGTCGAGAAAAATCTCTAAGGTATGCAGGTTTCCTCACGATGTTTTCCTTCACCGTTTCAATTATTAATACGCACATGAATTCGTACCGAACTCGAGACCTTCGACTTGGCAGTCCAATGGTCATACCATCAAAAATTATATATTTAAAGTTTATTAAGTACTTCTTTGATTCTATAAACAACTCGATAATATACAGAAAACTCGAAAAAGAATATGCGCCAATAACGACCACGTCACAGGTATACATTGCAAACATTTACTGAAGCTTTAATATTCATTGTGACAATATTTGTTTCATGAATAACATTACACGGGAGTAAACAGGTCGTTGGAAGGTTTTAAAACTTCTCGTGAATTCCAAAATGCTACTACTTACATATTTTCATAACATAATTATATAAAAATGCCATCGCGCTTGTATTCCTCAAAGGGTTAGACAGACGGTTACCAATATACACCCACAATTCACCAATATAATTATTTAGATCCCGTGTAATACCGGGCGAGCCAATTATTATTAACTGGGCAGAGATTCAAACTACGGAATTCATAGAAATTTCAATATTTAACATGTTGTTCGACCTGGAAATCGAATCCACTAGACGAATGAGGCAGTTAATTAGATTAAGTAATAGTGAATTAATCTACAGTCTCTTTTAATTCAATATAATAAAGTACCTAATCTCGAAATCTACAAAGCGTAGATAATAATAGAATAAAGGTTTTTCGTAGCACAACGTAGCCTTCAGTGTGTACCGGTGTCTCGTAGCAAAGTGTAGTCCGCATTGTATGTATAGCGTAGTCTACGTAGCAAAGCGTAGCCCATATTGTGTCGCATACTCTGCGTGACAAAGCGTAGCCCATACTACGTAGCATAGTTTGCGTAGCAAAGCGTAGCCCATACTACGTAGCATAGTCTGCGCAGCAAAGCGTAGCCCATACTACGTAGCATAGTCTGCGTAGCAAAGCGTAGCCCATACTACGTAGCATAGTCTGCGTAGCAAAGCGTAGTCTGAATGCCCCGAAGAGTTACACAGAGGAGTACTAGTACCTAATGTTTGGCGGCACATTTAGGTCCTAATTCAAAGGAGGCGGCCATATTGCGATTTACCAAACTAGGATATCTTGCTCAGCAGCTGTGCAGACTACTACATCAATAAGAGAGCTACTATAGATAGTTACGAATATCTATACTATTTCTTAAATATTCATGAGCAATTAGGCTCCCCTTCGCTCACCCACCACGCGAGTATGATAAACAGAATAGAAATAAAAAAGAGTAAAGTTATAACAATAGAGTTAAAATGTAAAAAACCACGCACCGTCCTAGTATGTAAGTGAATGGGGAGTTAAACTGTCATTTCATTATCTGATGCACGAGCGACGCGGGCGCGCGACCATCTAATTAATTCAGTTAGGTGTTCTCATTCGATATTCACTTGTTTTAATCACGTTGGCGCTGACACACGGATACTAAGCGAATTTGCAAGATTGTATTAATACTTAGTCCAATGACCTTGAGCATTTGATGTACATATACCAGCAGGTCAAGCTATCAAAAACTGTTAAATCTTTCCAATTGAACAATAACTTTATAGTTTTGTATTAATCATAGAAATTTTACAGATTGTGGTAGCTTGATGTGCTGGCCTCTGTACTATGATTCGCGTCATACGTCATGGATGCATTGCGAAGAGGTGCTCTTTGGGGCTTGATTTTGAATATGACTTTTTTCTTTATTAATTCGAACAGTCAACAAATTAAAAATTAAAACACGTTAAACTGGTACTTACACTTCTTTTGGTGTACACTTCATTTGTAATTTCATGAGTCGTAACGAAGAGAATTTCAATTAGGATTTGATTTTGAATTTGAGCGCACTTATGGTTATATTTAGCAATACAATTTATTCTTGATAATTTCAAGTATATTATATTTTTTGGGGACAAAGCCATCAAGAGAATTCATCTGAAATTTACTTTGAACCCTACGCTGTTTTCGTGATTCTACCTTTATTCCCTTAATAGTGTTTTACAAATAATCCTGTATAAGTATTAGGCCATATTTTATTGTTTTCACATTCACACGATCGAATTTGCGGCCGAAAGCTAGTATTAAGCGCTTAGACTAGACAAAGTTTGTTTTCAAGTATTAAATAGACTAAAATTTCAAATAGCACTTACGAATATAATGAATAATGACAATATTCTGGAGCTAAGGTAAGCGGTGTCGATGTTTGTGGTAATAGTGGTTGCTTCCCACGCGACGGGAGGCTCTCACCACATGCTACCTCACGCAACTACACTGTTTCTCTGTAGACATGTTTACCACATTTCTTGCTCTTTTGAACGGTTTCTCTTGTACCCAGAATAAATTATAAATGAACGATGTTTTATATACTCCCATTGCACGGGTCTCCTTTCAGATTAGGTATTGAGATTAGGCTACAGTTCACCACGCTGGCCTAGCGCGGGTTGGCAGACTTCACACACCGTCAAGAAAAATCTTAGCATGGAAAATGCCAAAAAATACAAAAATATAGTTATTAGGTAAGGTGGCATTGTTCGAAATTTAACTAACTGTAAGTCGTGTCGGTTGAGGAGCAAAAACTTGCTTTTCAATAGGTATTACTGACGTCACCATAAAGACGTAAAATTGAGAATGTGAAGTCAAAATTCGACATGGCGGAAAGGTATCGCGGTGGCTTAGTGGTCATAGCGTCTGGTGTACCTAACCAGAAGACGCAGGTTTGTATCCTGCCCGCGGTCGAATTTTTCCTTTGCCTAATAACTTTAAAATCTTAGCATGGAAAATGTCACAAAATACAAAAAGATATCTCTAAGAATGGTGAAGGAAAACATCGTGAGGAAACTTGCATAGTTTCCTCACGATGTTTTCCTTCACCGTTTCCAAACGGTCACACCAGTAGGCTATCACTGCACTCATAAATTAGCCAAATGTAACTTTCTGCGCGAGTGATAATTCATCATTAATACGCACATGAATTCGAAAAGTCAGAGGTGCGTGCCTTGGGTTCGAACTCGAACCTTTCACTTGGGAGTTCAATGGTCATATAACTAGGCTATCACTGCTCATATACGTTTATTTACTTGTTTTATTATTTATTTGTCTAAACCAGTCATTACTATTATATAACGTAGGGATCAAATATATAGCTTTAGCTATTTGCAGTTACCGTCTTACAAAGGTACGGCTAGCCAATATCACCACTGTGGGCCGCAGCGTAACCATTTCGTAATTGGAATGTCTACAAGTCAGCGTGGAAACTAATCTGTACTACACTGTAGGTTTGTGCCGTATGTGCTTTGAAATTGGTGTTGTTGTAGAAAATTACCGTTTTGCAGCGAGTGATTTTTATTCCATGAAACAGCGACATTAACAATGATATTATGTAGGTGATAGTTTAAAAATAAAATTCTTATAATTGGTTCAAAGAAAGCGAAAGGCGGGAAAACATAATAAAAACAACGAAGTTTTAAAATAAAATAAATATTATATTTAAATAGACATTAATTTGAATTTTGAATTCCAAGTTGAAAGTAAGATATCGAACTTCAAAGTAGCCAGTGTTCAAAATCAGCAATTTTATAGGTAAATTCGGATTTTTTTGAATTGTGACTTTACGTTGTAGTTGGAGATATGGTTTTTTTTGAGATCCAAACTGGTTACGTTATGATAATTATGGTACTTAATATATCACTATTATACTTACTATGGTATGGTACAGACGCCAGCAGGTCAAGCTATCCAAATCTGTAAATTTTTCCCAATTGAATATGAACCTTATCACTTTGTGTTAAAGTTGAAAATCAATCAAAGAAATTTGACAGATTGTGGTAGCTTGATGTGCTGGCCACTGTACTTTCTTTAATAAGCCGTCATTCATAATATGAAAATTAGCTGCCATCTACCACGAATTACCGTACAAGGGCGTAATCAAGTTGCAAAACACATAGAAACTGGCGAATGAACGCCGGAACCCCAGGGCGTCTTGAGATTCACACAATTACACTAATTTCCAACAATTTGCGAGTTCCGAGGACAAATATTGAAGAAAATGAGTCGAGACCGGAGGACCCGAAACCATCACCGAAACAAACACTTGAGCAAATACGTTTTGCGATTTCCTTCCTAACTTAGTATTGTAAGAGAATTTTAATATATTAACACAGGAAGAAGACAGCCTGTTAAATATTTATCGGATGTTAACAGACTTGGCGGTGCTTTGAGGATTTTGTTTTCTTTTCTACTGTCATGAGATGGGAAAGTTCGCTAAGCTTTGCAAAGGTCGAAATTCCGGACGAAACTCGTCAGAATGAAATATAACTTGACAATTTACGGAAGGACTGCTTCAATACTTCTTTGTTTTGAAAGATGAAATTAAATTAGCCAGAGTCCTCTTCAAATGAACACTATTCCATGCACAAACCCAAAGACCATACTACTAACAGAAAAAAAAACCTAGCAGAAACATTTTAATATTACTTAAACTAACATAAACATATCGAATATGTAGGCAAATGTCGACCTGGCGGGTGGGACTCGCGTGGCTTAGTGGTCATAGCGTCTGGTGCCAGCCAGAAGACGCAGGTTCGAATCCTGCCCGCAGACGAATTTATCCTTCGCTAAAATAACTTTGTAAGAATTTCCTTTTTTTATAACAGAAAAATTATCCGCACAGAAAACTCAAAATATTTTGTTCAATTTGGGAATCTAATCCAAAATCCGTCACCCTACACAACTGGAAGACCGAAGAGGTCCGACTACTAAAAAGCCTCTTTCAGCAGTCGGGTAATAAGGTAATAAAATCACTACAAAATAAAAAATGAGATAAAAACCTTTCCGTTCTACAGGGTCGTACTAACCATCTTGTACTTTGAGGCACGTGCAAACACAATAATAATTAAATGCCCTCGGGCAATAGAGCCAGAAAACAGAGATTACAAGGTAATTGAAAGGAAAACAGACACAAAATGAAATATACCAGTTTCTAAATTATAAAATTAATTAAGATATCGGATTTCGATATAGACTCGGTCGAAGGACGTTGATAAGCGAATCTTGGGAAATAATGGAAAGGGATAGCTTTGAAATTGCTCTTCAAATCTTATTTTCAATTAACTTTTTTGTATCTAAAGTTTATTTATATCTACTAAAGTATTTACAGCATAGAAAATCTTACTATTTTATTTACCAAACGACGAAGTCACAAGTAAATTATTGTTTGTGTCATTTGAAATACTGCCTTATTCATTACAAAAATTAAAGGGCAATTCATGGGCAACTTTTACCTTGGTAACCAACTCTGATTCGTGAAAATATATCATATATATATATATATATATATATATATATACTCCGAATGTGACGTGTTTGCAGATGAATGGAGAGAAATTGCGCGAGTATGTCTGATGTTCTGCGAGATGAAGTATGCGAGAGCGTCCACTATTCCGTGTTAGTGTTAGCTTCTAGGTAATTAATATTAAGTATTCTAGTTATTACGTTACCCTTTTTGTTCGTTGTTTTTTCTTAATGTGTACCTATGTTTCTATGTTAATTAATGTAATTGGTTTTCAACCGTTTTGATTAACTATAAATAAATAAATCAGTTGTTCAATACATTTATGTTCATTCAGCTAGACAAAATGTATGTAAGTAATTTTTATCGCGATTTCAGGGTTGGTCCCATAGCAAAAGATGTTTATAATAACATGATGGGCAGAAAGGCCCCTTACAATTAAACGGTAATAATAAGTGGGGAATGTTCTATTTCTTTACAGACTGCAGCAATTATTTAGAACAAATTAATTTCAGGAAAAAGTTTATGATAAATTTTTTTGGGTCAAATAGTAGAAACAGACATACGAAAATAGGTGAAAAACAGAACTGTATTCAGGAGAGAAGAGGTGGATCGCGGTGCCTTAAACCAATACAGGATTGATCCCGAATAGAAATGACGGATGGAAAAAACAAACAGGATATTCCAAGCGAACCTTCCTTACATAACATCGTAAAGAGAGCTCATTTCCATGCAAAACCTAGTCGGACATATTTGATCGCCTACCTTAAGTATAATAGATACTCCACGTGTATGGAATAAAGGGAAAATAATGTCTGAATAAAGCCCCATACAAAAGCTCTCACAAAGGAATTTAAGCGATATTTTAACGTAAATTAAAATACCCACTCATTTTCGTCGGAGTTTTATATTTCTAACTGACAGTCTGAAGCACCCTTTATTAAGGGTATAGCAAACAGTGTGATGGATATCTTTTTATATTAATTGATAAAATTTTAATTTTCCAGTCCCGAGGGAAGTGACTCCGGTTCTTTAGGAAGGAGGATGTACTTCAAAATTAATTTTAATGAGCAATTAATTTTTCATAACTGTTATGAATGGATCAAGATGATATTTATGTTCTTTTTTATATAATCGTAGATAGAAAAATAATTTATTAGCTATTTTATTTAACTGCCTCGTTAGTCTAGTGGTCCTAAGCGCGACTGCTGCCCTAGAGGTCTAGGGTTCGATTCCAGGTCTAGAAAAGTTTTATTGGGTTTTACTTTGAAATTCTCAGCAGTAGCTCGGAGTTTAAATTTGTGCTCAGTTAATGGCAATAGGCTCGCTCGCTATTACATGGGAGCTCAACATACCGGCGAACTGTGGGTGTACATTGGTACACCTAAACCTTTGGGGAATATAGGCGTGATGTTATGTTTATGTATATTTTTTTATTCATAACATACCATCGCGCCCGAAGGATTAAACTGAGGTGTACTGATGTACACCCACAGTTAGTTGGTGTGTTTGAGGTCCCATTTAACAGGGAGCGAACCTATTGCCATTAACTGGGCACAACGAGCTGCTACTGAGAATTTCCTCATGGAAACACTCAATACCTTACCCGAGCAGGACATTGAGCCCAGGACCTCACACTTAGTAGACTCGATTGCGATAACTTAAAATTAGGACTTTTCTATGGTACTAAAATATTTGTTAACAGCCACCTCCATACATGTTCATCAACGTTAGTGAACCATTAAATGTCACCCAACTACGTTAACCAACTGTTAATGAACCATTAACTATATAGTATTAGATTGTTTTAAACGTTATGTTGGTTTGGTAGCCTCTCGCAATATAAATGACAACCCATCTTCAAGAGCAAAAAATATATAATGAAATTAATATCAATTATGTTACATACTATGTTATGTGAGTTATGTTCGATATATTTGTGCAATGCAGAAGATAAGTTCAAGTGTTTTAACATAAAATATTTACTTTAACTGCAATGATAATACTATAAAACTGAAATAAATTCTGAAAGACTGTTATATTATTTTCATCATATGGAATTTGCTTATTACACACAGAGTGCGAGTAATATTGGTATTTTATGTTATTTTTACATTCTAAAAGCAATAAAAAGTGTTTGTGACATACAGACGATATACATCTAACGAACTCACCCTTAACTAAGCTGGCCACTCGCTTGTCGCTGCCAATCTATAGATGAGTGATATTATTTCACACATTAGAATTCCTCCGTGCTTCGGAGAGCACGTAAAGCCATCGTTTCCAATCACTAGTGGCGGTCAGAAGCCTATAAAGCTTGACAACAAGTCTATCCTTTGGATATTGGTAATATAAAAAAAAATGGATTGCGGAGGTTTGAACAGTCGCTGTGTGTCAAATACTTCTTTCCAGCCGCCTCTGGTTAGAATAGAATCCGACCCCAACATAGTTGGTAAAAGGCTTGGAGGATGATGATGTATGTAATTACAATATATCGTTATTTAGAAAAGTAAAAATTCGACCACGGGCAGGATTCGAACCTGCGTCCTCTTGTTAGGTACACCAGACGCTATGACCACTGAGCTACCGCGATACCTACCCGTCATGTCGAATTTTTCCTTCACATACTGAATTTACGTCTTTATGGTGACGTCAGTAACACCTACTGAAAAGCAAGTTTTTGCTTTTAAACCGACGCGACTTACTTTACAGTTAGTTCATTGTCGAACGATGCCACCTTACCTTCTAATTATCTTTTTGAATATTTTTGGCATTTTTCATGCTAAGATTTTTAAAGTTATTTAGAAAAGAAAAAACATGACAGGTAGGAATCGCGGTGGCTTAGTGGTCATAGCGTCTGGTGTACCTAACAAGAAGACGCAGGTTCGAATCCCGCCCGCGGTCGAATTTTTCCTTTTCTAAATAACTTTAAAAATCTTAGCATAAAAAATGCCAAAAATATACAAAAAGATACAATATATCGTGTTAAATAACATAATCGATCACAATATGAGTAATCGTGTCGATGTAAATATAACCCTGATAGTTTCCTAGTTTTGTTGGTATGGCAAGCAACCCTTTAACCCTTTGTGCGGCTAACAGGATAATGAGTAAACAGCCTGTTGTGGCCGTTTATTACCGAAGTCTTAACTATTCGCTAAGACATTTTGCTTTGATCAAAAGTTTCAGTAGTCGAGCCCTAGGGGCTAATCAGGGTGCTCAACAGGTAGATTATAAACTATTAATTATACACGTAAAGATGTGTTACGTAAAGACTTAGCAGATTGAGGGTTGTCCTATAAATAAGTAGGTAAATAATTTCAAACAAGTAAAGGTGTTGTTACAGTAACGCGATCGATATTTATTCGATGTAATCGTTTCTTAACCATCAATATTCATTACCGTCATCTGCCATGTCGTCTTTTCAAACGTCTATCAATAGACAATTCAGTGGACAAAGATATGAATTAATATTATCTTTAATTAATTATAATATTCCATTTAAGATCACAGGCAGATAACACTGACAGTTGCCACAGAAATTTGTTGAATCACGAAAACAAGTTGAATCTTACTAGAGTTCACAACACACGCTACTTACTTTGGGCACATTTCATGTAAAATAAATATACGTGTTTTAATACATATTAACGCCACATACATAATAATAATGATTATTTGTTGTTATTAAACGATTTGCTCGAAAAAGGTTTAAAATGTGCCTACTATTTTATCTTTTTTTTTCATATTTTATGCAAGTACCTTCCTAACGAAAATAATTGAATCGCATTGACCAGGGAATGTGTTATGTATGGTAATACAAATTCGTAAAGCGAAGCTAAGCTAAATAAATAAGAAAATACCCTACAAAAATACCGGCACATTTCCTTTCGCAGTCGTATCGTCAAAAGAATAAATTATTTGATTACATTCCATTAGGTTGTCGGCTTTTTTACGACTTGTTTAGCCTATTATATTGTTTATGGCCGTTTGTCTTAGCACGCTGTAAAACCGCTAAAGTTAATTTAAAAGTTCAGGAGATCGATTAAGATTTTATGTTTTCCCTTGAGGTTGCAGAGAATGTTAAACTAATTTCATTACCATGACCTTCTAATAACAGACATACGAAGACTTATACCGCGAAAGTACTTACGACAATACCCGTAACCTTCGTTGGCCTACAGTTTTACTTCTATTTATCTATTTTTTAGAAATATTTTACTCGTAAAATTTTATCGAACCCATAGCAGTGAACAGTTTGCCATTGTCTTTATGAAGGAAGGTAACATCAATAGACGCTAAAATTAAATTACTAAAAGGTTTCATTGCTGTGGAACTAAAGAATCTCAATATATAATATGAAGAATCTGCAGACTGCTGAAGCAGTCACAGCCTAGTGATATGACCATTGGACTGACAAGTCAAAGGTCTCGTGTTCGAATCCAAGGCACGTATCTCTCACTTTTCGAATTAGGTGCTTATTAATAATTATTATTATTGCTTAAAAAGTGAAGGAAAACATCGTGAGGAAACCTGCAAGCCTTAGATCTTTCTTGACGGTGTGTGATATCTGCCAACACGTACTAGGTCATCGTGGTGGACTGTAGCCTAATCCCTCTCAATCTGACTTGTTCCCAGCAGTGGGACAGTATATGGGTTGATGATTCGCCGCCACTAGATGAAAAAGCTAGTAGACAGGTACCTACTCTATGCTTATAATTATGTTTCTGTACAAAAACATCGATTGATCGATGTAATCTTACATAGGTAAATCGATCATCAACAATTTCAGGTCCCATGTGATACTGCCAACAAATTCAATCTACCAGCTATGAATTCTGAATATATTTTATGAATGATCGAATGGAGTTATTGGATAAGCGCCTTTACATCGTTCGTATTTTCCCGCGACCACAAACGATTTAAGGGCGCGTACCATTCACAGGATAATAAAGGTGGAATCTGTACTGTGTTATTGATGATTTTCGAAATAGACTCAGGTCTTGTCCCTTTGTAAATATAGACATAACCAGATTTAATATACATTACATTATTATTATTATAATTTATTTGGACACTAACTTGATAATCTGAAATACAACGACAGACGGAAGTACAACAAGTTAAAACCATCCGCTGCTGCCGAGTGGACACGCGTTTCCCGCTCAAGATAGCTGACGCCTTTACCGCCGCACTCACAGCATTCATTAGTTAATGAACCATTAACTAAAAATTACTGATTAAATCATATATACCTATTAAATTTTCAAATGGTTACAACCTAAAAACTATAGTGAAACTGAAGACCTATTGCATACTCGGATATAATAATGGATACCTACTTATACATTTAAAGTACTTAAGCAAACACAACACCTTTAATGTACAAGCATAATCAACAAAGAATGCGTAATCAATCATAAATCACACATTTCATCAACACAATCACACATAAACTCAAACACACATGCGCGCTTACACACCCGCACACATACACACACACACACACACACGCACACTCATATAAACTAATATTTTGATCTATATCATTATTTAAATATATATATATATATATATATATATATATTATAGAAAACATTGACTGTATTAACTGCTTATCACTTTGTAATAATTTGTATACATGGCAACTTGGGAAGAGACTGAACCCACAGGGAACACAGGACACAGGGAATCTTAGTGTGGGGTTTCAGAGAAACTGTACAATTTACCATATAAAAACTACTTTGTAAAAATAAGCTTGATTGTAGTAAATTTTTCTGTACAAGTGTTTTATTGCTAAATAAATAAATTTATTATTAATTAAAAAATAAACATTTATTACTATTTATTATTATATTGATATACGGATTACCTTTTGATACGTATCATGCAATTCATATAAAATTATACAGATTTTCACGCTTTTTACCATACGTCACCACTGTTCCTGTAATCGTCGCCCTGGTTGGTCTGCTATCGTGCTACATCAAGTGTTTTGGATTAGGGAGTGACCCCAATGCGCACTCTCTATAGAGTAATATATTGGATCTTGCCTTAGCATGTTATGGGAACTTAAGCGATTCGACATAAAACTAAAAAGAAATAACATTTATGCGAAACATTATAAATTAACCGCTGAAGTTTCATGAAGGATTTTTGTTAACATAATTTAATTATTATAATTAAATGATGTTAACCAAAACCAAAGACAATAAAGATTCTCTATGATTCAAACAAATAATCTCTCTTCCGCTAATCTGTGGTTGAGTTGTTCCCGATTATATCAGCTGACTGAGCTGATTTAATCGGGAAGCTGAGCTATTCAGATAAACAGATGTGGTTCCATGTTCTTATTGCAGAATTGGGAGTGATTCGGAATTTAATCAATTACAGATGTGTAACATAGTAAATATTAACGTATTTCTGTTCAAAGTGGGCGTAGAGCCAATTTTGTATCAATGTATCTAATTTTCTGATTTTACGTCATCTGTTTGTACCCATTTCTGACTTTACTTTTACTAGCCGTCTACTGAGTTTAGATCACCCGTTTTTTCCTCGGTCACAGACTCACTGCACATCTGAATCCTATGTATGTATCAAAAATGTCAAAGACGTCACGTCATTTGTCTTTTTGGTCCTTTTCAAACTTAAGGTACGCTTTTCAGGATTGTGATAAAGTACCGATTTATCCATATATTCACACAGTTAATCTTTTTTGTGGAAATGACATTTCAAATGATTAATAAAATTTAAAATCGACGAGAAAGCAACCGATAGTGTTTCTATCACCCTGTGAGTTGCTTATCTTGCCGCTTTCTTGTCGATTTTAGTTCAGTATTCTCGCAATCTTTATCTCTTATTAAATTACGCGAGGATAGGACAGCTTTGGCGAAACAATACTTTAATACCTACATATGTGAAAAAATACAAATAGATAATTCCAAAAACGTTCTATACTTCATAATTATGGTTTTACTAAAACGATACCCGATTCTGAAAAAAAGGTGGATGTTCACGATTCGACTGTATTTTTTTGTGTGAATGATATGCGATATCCTCGATATTATAAAACGCTTTTAACTTTTCTCTGATATAATAAACTTCTTAGTTGGACCCATATATGCGAATAATCAATTTTCGTTTTTTACAATTACCACCTGAATTCGCACAATCCCGGCTTCCCATTATCAAATTACTAGCGCAGTGATCGGCACAGTTCTGTCAAGTGTTTCTCGGGAACAAGCGCCGACCCACATCTGCAGGGTTAACAATCGGGCACAATGCAGCGGCGGTCGATCTGCGCGCGCCGCAACAGGTTAACAGGACCCGGGACTCGGACATGGTAATTAGGTGATGTTTTGTGAATTACTGTGTCACGTATGAAAGTTGTTTTTGAGTGTATAAAAAAATTAATTAAGTTAATTGTTTAGGCGAATTCATCAATAATGTGTAGTTGAAATTATACACAATGTTATAAAAGAAGCATAATAAACATAATTATAAAGTACTGCACTACACTCGCCAATTGATTCTTGAATATGAAAAGACTTTAAAAAGAAGAAAAATAAACAACTAATTCTAAATTCAAACGGAAATCACTTACATACCTTTCCTTAATTCGCCATAGATAATGAAGAGTGATCGATGAAGGTAAAATGCCAAAATAAAATTCGAATTCCGAATCCTTATGTCGTAGGCCGCAAATAAAGAATAATAAATGACTATACTCCTTCAAATTCGGCATCTAACCTCGAATAAAAAAGGAAAAGTTTCATTTTGAATACAAAAACCAATAAAAGGAGGTAAACGCTCGGTGTGTGCGGTTAGAGGCCTGCCAACAAAGACTGTAGCCAAAAATAATTGCATACCTGTTGCTAACGGAATTTCAATGTGTTTGCTTTCTACTTTTTTGTGTTCTATAACCCTTTTTTAATTCAGTTTCGAGCGTTCGCGTGAAAACCGTATAATAATGGTGTTCATGATATCGATTGGCATGTATACCCCAAAGGGTTAGGCAGAGGTGTACAGTAATGTACCAGTTCGGTTGTTTAGGTCCCAAGTAATAGAGAGCGAGCCTTTTGTAATTTAACCAGGCACACATCCAAACTCCGAGCTGCTACTGTAAATTTCATAGAAAAGTTGCGCTTGGCATGGTCAGGGATGGGTGACCATAATAAGCAGACGGAGTGAGACACCTTTATGCCTTAGAAAGCATGTTAAATCGGATCCCGGATATCATACACACAACTTATACGAAAAGTCTGACAACCAGTTTTTCCTCAAGATTTCAGTCCAGCCTAGATATTATATATTAAAGTAGGTTCTTTCGTTTTTATTTTTTTGCGTAGGTTTGATGGTAGTAGCTTCGTGGAAAATGCCAATATTTAGTCGCGAAAATGTTTGAGAAAATCTAGGATGTCGATGATAAAATGTTGTCAGTACAGAAAAATTTACCAATTTAAAACGCTGCCTGACTTGAGCAAAATGTATCTCTTCTATATTTCCTTGAGAGACAATTCAAAAACAATCTACGCGAAGTTTTTGTGGGAAATAATGTCCACATAATAATCCCGATTGAATTCATTTTAAGATCAAATTATGCCCTCACTATGCCGAGTGAGGGCAGGTCTGAACAATTATTTATTTCCAGTATTAATCACTTTTGGGCAATATTAAAAGGTTTGGCAAAGGTTATGTCAATCAATCATCAATAAATCAGTTCTTTTATAATTCTTCAAGTTTAGGCAACCTATACAAGACTGGAGTCCCTTCCCAAATCTATCTAAATTGTGATTGGCTAGTGAACCTATAAATTACCATGTTCAATGGGAAACGAAACCCAGACTTCCCGTTCTCAGTTTATCCAGCCAAGCGAGTTAATTCCAATCCATTTGAGCTAAGGACAACGATGAATATGAATAAGTATACCTTCCGACTCATTGGGCAGATTTCGGATACAATCATTTAAGGCATGTTAAAGTAATGTAGGTACACGTTATGTTAAGTATATAATGTTAAGCCCAAGTACGGTTACACCCATTTTTAGCCGGTTAGAACTAAGTGGCACACTGTTGGATCACTACGATTGAAAAAATGACATTTACAGATGTCAAAATGACATACTTTACAACTGTCAAAATGACAGTTATCAGGACTCTTCTTGAGGATATAAAAATAGTTCAGCAAAAAATTTTATGACTAGAAGCGTAGAAAACGAGACAGCTGAAGTCCACCACCACATTCACATCTCTAGTTAGTGCATTTTCATGTACACGCGCGGACGCTACGAATATGTAATCAGGCATTAGCATGGATGACATTAGAATTGCTTTTAGAACTTTACTAGCGTTGCAGAGATGAGGTCGTTTGAAATTATACGAAAGTCAATTTAAAAATAAAAAAAACCTAAAGACTTTTTGAAGGTTGCTGGGAGTCATTGGATGCAGGGGGCATATAACCTGTCCCTGTGAAAGTCTATAGGGGAGGCCTTTCTTCAGCAGTGGACTTCCTGTAGCTGATTTGATGTTTTTTTTATACTACTGAGGTGGCAAACAAGCATACGGCCAGGTGGGTCGTGGTAAGCAGTTACCGTAACCTATAGACGCTTGCAACGTTAACCAGGGGTATCACTTGCGCGTTGCCGACCCTGTAAAACAGAAAAAGAATAATTGGGTTGGCAGTATAAGAATCAAAGTCCCCCCACTGCCAACACAACGTTTCCTCGTGAAGCACGTGATGATAATGATGAAGAATCAATAAGCAAACACAATAAGAATAGTTTCGACCCTCCACTGGTCCGTGAATCTAATTATGATTCATCTAAAGTGGCGATTTTACAGATCTACCTACAAAGGGGCTCGTGGATACTAGTTAAGTAGTTACTACTTAACCACGAGGAGCCCTACGCTGATGAACCAATCTGCAAGGTTAAGCTGCGCCAGCCGCGGTGAGGCTGTGGATGTGTGACAATTCTTAATTGTACTGGGATCACGTCGGGGTCACCAGTGTGGGAATACTGGCATCACGTCGCGGCTAAGTGTTTTGCCCCTCCAGCTAAAAGGCAGTATCCTCCAACCAAGCGGGTGTTTTGCCTGGCGGGCAGCGGTTGATTTTGTTTTTTTTTTTATGACGGACATAGTTTTTAGCTCGAGGGAGCTTTAAAAACTTAACCGGACTAGGTGGCGAGGCACCAAATGCCTCCAGCCAGGGGCAACTTATAAACTAAGCAACACAGCTAAGGGTGTCCCCTGCGGGACTCGGACCTCGGCTTAGGGCGTTGCTGGGGGGGCAGCTAGGGACGGCTGGATCTGGGTTTAAATTATTTAGGGGCGAATTTAAAGCTACTGGCTCGCCACGGGCCGGCTTGAGCAAGGGACGGGGAGGATTACCGTTAAGGGGTCTTCGCGACGGGCCTCGCCGGCGAGGACGGTATATCGGGCGGGTGGACAGCGGTTGAGGTCGGCCGGTTGTATTTATGAAACTTTCGTTGCGAATGTTGCTTGCGCGATTCAGGATTTGTTCGAAGTACCATGTAGCGCGGTAGATGTCGCTACACTTAACACTTCGAGACACCTCGGAGAGCACGTAAAGTCATTGGTCTCGGTTGTTATGCGTACACCTATGAAAGCTTTCGTTAGTCATTCGAACTCCTATAACAATCGTTAGTAATCAGAAGTTCAAAAAGCCTGACGACCAGTTTGTATTCAGGATATCGGTATTGCCCAGAAATTGGGTTGTGGAGGTCTGATGGCAGTCGCTTTCGTATAAAACACTGATATTCAGCCGCATCTGGTTAGACTGGAAGCCGACTCCAACATAGATGGGAAAAGCTTCGGAATCTACCCACACAATTCTCTCCGACAAAATGTATTAGAAAAAAAAGAAGGTTTTGACATTGACATTATGTAGTTGGTATAACCTTAATATGTCAATGTAATGTAATAAAACTTGCCGTCAATCTAATACCTACTAGAAAAACATCAAACTGTCTGAACATTCCTTATTGGTTGTGACATTTATTCTTGAAATAAAAGTTAATTTGTGCCCTTTTCTTCGGAGTAGCGTCGGCCGAACATCGAAATGTCGCCGAGTCAACTAAAGTATTCATGTCCACTACAATAAAGTTCACTTTGTTAGTACACTCAGTATTTATTTTAGAAAGAAAGAAGAAAGAAAGAAATATTTATTCAGCTGCAAATGAGACATTACAATTACAATTTACACTACTACACTACAACTACATATACAATTTTATATTAAAACAGAAGAAACCACAGAAAAGATAGTAAGTACAGTGGCTCACGGTTGAGCTGAAATGGATCTGGTTCAGCATATAGACAGATTGTCTGACACTGTTTTTAACCAGCCCTGACGAGTAGGGAACATGAACAGGAAGAAAGAAAGATTTACCCATATTTGCAAAATAAATATTTCTTTCTTTCTTTCATGTATCAATCAATAATTAAGGGCGTCACAAACGGCTAAGATACTATACAATTTTCATATTACACTATCGAGTGATATGGAAATTTTATATTAAGATGCTGAGCGATGCAAAGATGTCATCTTAAGATACGAAATATATCTTAACATACTATCATAATTAAAAATGAGAGTATTTATTATAGTAACTTAACAGTGTGTGATACCTTAAGATACCATGATATTTTATATCCAGGCATCTTAACATACAATATTATAGAATCTTCACCGTGTATGGCGCCCTTTAAGTGTCAGAAATGTCACTGTCAATCAAGTTAGAACGAAGAATATTTTTTTTGGTACATAGTTGACATAATCTAATAAGGAACACCAATGGGATAAGCAACACTTGCGCGTTGTCAACATGATAGTTATGCCCAGTAATTTGAATGCTTACACTACCCTTCAAACCGGAACAAATGTTTGGCAATGTAGTGGTACCAACCGATTAAGAGAGTACTACCACCCAAAATAAATTATAATAAAAACATAACTCTACTTACATTATACTTATTAGTTTGTTTTATGTCATACTAGCGACCCGCCCGCGCCCCCGCTTCGCACGGGTGCAATGTACTAATAAAATACATGTATTATACATATAAACCTTCCTTTTCAATCACTCTATCTATTAAAACAAAATTTGTTGCGTAGTTTTAAAGATTTAAGCATACATAGGGATATAGGGACAGAGAAAGCGACTTTGTTTTATACTATGTAGTGATAAGTAATTTTCAACTCGGTTCTGCCGCTCAACGGAAAATTCAACCTAATAGCAAACTCGAATAAGACATTAATTTTAGTCTGCAAACATAGTATTTAGCACGTCATTAGTATTCAGCTAGGCTATTAATTAAACGTATTAATTAGCCATATGGCGATGTCAGCCTATCATCAAACCGTTTCACAAATATGGTGAGTGCAGACTAATAAAGTACTTAGAAGGTGTACTTAAGGATAAGATGGAAGATTTGTGTTGTATCAGATCGAATTTCCAGTAAGTCTTTTAATGTAGGAGGTCGCCCACTACTGCAAGAAAGTTATGCTAGTAGAAGATGGTAGAAAGGAAGAGAGAAGCATCCATCGCTCTCTCGCTCCGTAGTAGAAGCACCAAGCGGCGTTGACCGCAGACAGACCTCCGGCCTCCATGAGCTGTGGCCTGCTGGCGGTGAATTGGGGATTCGGATCATGGCCCCAGTAAGCAGTACGCGTGTTTGCCTTCGGTGCCTTCGATTAGGATGCGAGGCAAGGCGTCGCCAAATGAATTTCACGGATCCCATAGACATGAATAAAGGGCAAATGTATTGCGGTTTTTGGTCGTTACGCGTCCGACATTCCCAGCCGCCTCTCCAGGTGGAAGATGATCCATGAAAAAAGTCAGAAAGGCAAAGTCTTATTATGCCATCAATAATAAAAACACATCAAGCCACCACAATCTGTCAAATTTCTTTGGTGGATTTTCAACTTTAATGCAAAATTATAAGGTTCATATTCAATTGGGAAATTTGACAGTTTTGGCGTCTGTACACTGTGTAGTGAACACCTTAGGTACTTTGACAGTACTTTTAAAAGCAAAGTCAATCCATTTATGAGTCATGTTAGTTAAAGAAGTCGGCGTTATAAATCTCGGCTCAACGTCGACTTAGTGACACAAGCAGAGTACTAAGTAAAAAGTGTGTAAGATCAGGTTCCGTTGAGAAGGGAGCTGACGAGAACCGATTTTGTACAATATTAGGCAATGATGTTAATTCAACAAATAACTTGGTCTTGGCGTCCGAGAGCAAAAGATTTTTATGTAGTCTTTTTTTAAGAAAAACAACTTTCTTTTTGTATTTTTTGGAATTTTCCATGCTATGATTTTAAAGTTATTAAGCAAAGGAAAAATTCGTCACCATAAAGACGTAAATTCAGAAAGCGAAGGCAAGATTCGACATGGCGGGTAGGTATCGCGGTGGCTTAGTGGTCATAGCGTCTGGTGTGCCTAACCAGAAGACGCAGGTTCGAATCATGCCCGCGGTCGAATTTTTCCTTTGCTTAATAACTTTAAAATCATAGCATGGAAAATTCCAAAAAATACTAAAAGATAGTTAGTAGGTAAGGTGGCATCGTTCGACATTGAACTAACTGTAAAGTAAGTCGTGTCGGTTGAGGAGCAAAAATACTTGCTTTTCAATAGGTGTCACTGACGTCACCATAAAGACGTAAATTCAGAAAGCGAAGGCAAAATTCGACATGGCGGGTAGGTATCGCGGTGGCTTAGTGGTCATAGCGTCTGGTGTACCTAACCAAAAGACGCAGGTTCGAATCATGCCCGCGGTCGAATTTTTCATTTGCTTAATAACTTTAAAAACAACTTTGACAAACTGACGACACGTTTGGCGCAGCGGCTGAAAATTCGGCTTCTGTGCCACGGTTTGTGGGTTCG
The DNA here is from genome assembly GCA_964056405.1 of Acronicta alni. NCBI lineage: Eukaryota > Metazoa > Arthropoda > Insecta > Lepidoptera > Noctuidae > Acronicta > Acronicta alni. The sequence continues at coordinate 2,840,269 of OZ043927.1, read as the reverse complement.
ATCCTTGCACGGAACAAATATTTCCGGGTCTGGGTGTTTGTGTATGTGAAAGTTTGTGTTTGTAAACCACCCACGATACAAGAAAAAATCCTAGTGTGGGGCAACCGTAAATTAAAAAAAAAAATTAATGTTTTTTTAGAATTTAAGCCGTCATCTCGTACTAGCTGATCCACAACAGATGCTTTCATGTCCAAATTTTAATAACTCACAAAAATTCTATACAAATAAGCACTGTTTTCCTTGTTTTATTCAATTTTCCGGGACACTTAAAAAAATATTATAGAAAAACTAATAATTCGGACTTTCACAAACATTAAAAAAATATTTCCAAAGCAGTTCTCGAGTGATTCGTTTACCAAACCGAACTGTTCAGGATCAGATTACCATATCAGAAAATATAGAAAAAAGAAGAAAGAAAATTAGTAATTAAACATATTTTATATAGGACACACTGAGAATAGTGTGTTTGTTATGGCACCAAAGCTTTACAACAAGATTCCTAATAGTATTAAGGAGTGTAGAGATATTCGTGTTTTCAAAAATAAGCTGTTCCAATTCCTCATTGAACATTCATTCTACTCTGTTGACGAATTCTTAAAGTGTTAATGTCCGATTGAATGTGTCTAATTATTACTTTAAACTTTAATTAATAAGGAATGACTTTTTAGACTTTTTAAACTATTTGACATGACATTTGTATGCCCATGAGGCTGATCACAGCATGACCTTTGTTTATTATTATGACCTAATTATTACCTGTGAATCACAAATAAATTATTTTGATTTGATTTGATTTAAAAGTAAGTATAGAAGGGGAACAGTTCAGGTTGGTAAACGAATCACTCGAGAACTTACTTTGGAAATATGTTTTTATGTTCGTAAAAGTCCGAATATAATATATTTATAACTTTATATCTAACTATATATATAACTAGTATATCTGTTAACACCTCTTGCCTGTCTTATTCTGGAACATTACCTAACAACTCCGACCTATTCCATTGCAATAAAAAAGTCAATCGAACTAGTAATTATCAAGACAGATCGAGAAACAATTTGCAAAATATTCCAATTAATAAATTCTTCTATTTCTATAATTGACTTTTCAATTAACAAGGCTTCAGTTGCATAATTGAAAGTTGAAAAGGGGCTCGCGGCTAACAGATAACTAGGCCGATTAATCGAACGCCAAGGTGAAGCTGCGCTTGCCACGAACAGTCCAGTGGATGGGTGGCCATGTTTAACATATCAAGACCTGTACATAAGAGAGCAGCAGGAGAATTAAGTACAACAATCGTTAGTAGGTCATAGGCTATCAGTATTGCCTAGAAATGCGTTGCGGCGTACTGACGGCAGTCATCAGCATCGTCAACCCATATACTGTCCCACTGCTGGCCTCCTTCCAGATTGAGAGGGATAAGGCTATAGTCCACCACGCTGGCCTAGTGCGGGTTGGCAGACTTCACATGCCGTCGAGAAATTCTCTCATGCAGGTTTCCTCACGATGTTTTCCTTCACCGTTTAAGCGAGTGATAATTCATTATTAATACGCGCATGATTTCTAAAAGTCCTTTGTCTTGGCAGTCCATACCACACTGCTATCATCGCCCATGGCAGTCGCTTCGTGTAAAGTACGAAAGGATACATATAACGAAAGGATCATGATGTATACTGAACAGAGGTTGACATTTATCGAAAAACGGTGTACCTACTGCCGAATTTCAACCCTTACAGGTTTAATTTACACATAAAATGTGAATTTGAAACACGAAGGGCCAAAGAATTATTACACAAATTCAAAAGGGTCCATCATTCTAATTTTCAAATTCACTGACTTTTACAAATTTTGTTCTAAATATACTCGTAGTTTTAGTTTTAATTGAAAATGGAATTGTCCTTGTGGATATTCAAGGAAGGAGTCAGCGGGGCCAATAATAATATGCTAGAAGTTTTAGACTAAGAGCTAGGTTCAGACTACACATAGCAAATCCTGAGGTCTAGTTTAACCTACGTTACGCAAAATTGAATTTATTTCGGTATGCTGATCAATCAATCTGCAAGGTTAAGTTGCGCTAGCCGCGGTCAGTCTGTAGATGGGTGTCTATTCTTAACACATCGCGACCCCTACGTGCCTCGGAGAGCACGTTAAGGGTTAGTTATAGTTAGAAGCCTCAAAAGAATGACAAGCAATCTATCAGGATATTGATATTGTCCAAAATTGGGTGGCGGAGGTCTGATGGCAGTCCCTTCGTGTAAAATATCGATATTCAGCCGCATCTGGTTAGACTGGAAGCCGACCCCAACATAGTTGGGAAAATAATAGGGAGATGAGAGAATTTTTATCCTGTATAAAATGCGTTTATTTTAATTGTCTATTTTGTTTTGTAAGTATTATTAAATTAAAAAAATCAATTTAAATATAAAATTTATAGGTAGGTAAGTCATTTTAATTATTATTAAAATAAATGAGCAATGGTAATTAAAAAAAAATGATCCGTAAAGTAGACCTTATAAAATTAAATATAATAATATTATGTAGATATTTGTTTTCATTCAAGTTCTATAAATAGTATATATAGATGTAACTCGTATGACGTATTCAAACTTATTACACTTTCATTTTCATTTAGTGACGATGATAATTTAAAAGTTGCTAGCTCTTAGTCCACGAACCATTTCGACAGGACTTTGCTCGCCAATAATTTAATTTGAACTTCTTTGATGATTTATATATAACCACCTAGAGCCGCGTGAAGTGTTTAAAGTCGAGTAAATTTTGTTACATCATCTGTTGACTCTTGTTTCATTGAGTGCTTTTCGTATTAATTATGCGTCTGAATTATTATTTTGACGACTTGAGAGAAAATATTGAGTTCCTCGTGCAAGAACAGAATAAATAATAAAGATATAAATTTCTATCTCAGGCAAGGTTTTGAACCTGCGTCCCTCCAGTTAAGTATACATACATAGCACGTTTTACTTAACCGGGAATGGCCGGGGAATGGCTTGGAAGCTGCTACTGAGAATTTCATAGCACAATTCGATAATACTTTGCTCGACCTGGGAATCGAACCAGGACCTCTGTCGTGCTTGCGACCTAGGCTAACGAGAGATGGTTATATCAATGTTGGGCTTTGAAAATAACAGTAATTACACTATCTTTGAAAAGGCGTATTCTCAGAAAAGACAATGGATGGAAATTACCAACAAAACTTTTAATAAATTTAATCAGAATAAGTAAATTCAGGCTTAGCAGAAATTGTAATCAATCTTTAAGTTCCGAATCTCCATCTTCCTTTACGATAAGTAAACCCAATTTATTTGATGTCTAAATTATTTAAATCGCATTCAAAACGACTCGATCCACCAAGTTTCTTTATATAATTAGTATATGTATATACCGTCAGTGTTCAAAGGACATCTGTCAGTTGTTCAAATGTGGAGTTTCAGTCGACTAATTAAAGTGGTGCCGACAGAAGGAATGTACCATCCAACTTTATTAATGAATCGTATTCGGGAAACATCGGCAACTTTCGGCAAAGTTCGGTCAAGTGAGTTACGGCTCGTGAGCGAGTTTTCAGTTTTGTTTTTGAGTGTTTTTACCGGATACAGTTGCAGGGTTGTCAATGGTATGAATGTTTGTTAGGTTTTCGTCACACGTCGCGTCCTTGTTGTGTTTTTAAATTGAGGAGCAAACTTTCATTTATTTGTGCGTTTTTTATGACTTGTGTCCACATGCCTTTCAGCACTGTTAGAAGGTTATGTTGTGCACCCAATCAGAATCAAAGAAAATTTGGCAGGGATTCTATTAAAGGCAGATACATATTTTTTTTAAAGAACCTTGCCTCTTTAATATATTCTCCTGTAGGTACCGTGGGTGCGTTAAGAAACAAAAATTTTCATATACACAAACATCCAAACCCGGAACAAGTGCCTGTTGGTCAAACAAATATTTGTTCCGTGCGAATCGAACCCGCGGCACGTGGTGCAGAAGCCGATCGCTCACTCATTATGTCAAACGTGTCGTACAGTATGTTCCTAAGAAAATTCGTAATCACGTTTTTCGGATTTGGATGGATGTTCAAGATCAAGACTGAATAAGATTAATACTTAATAATTTATTTCCTTAATAACACCACCTAGTTAATTTTGCCACTCCCTAAATATAATCAGTGCGAAAAAAGAAAATACATAAGTACATACATTTCTAACTGTGATCGCACTGTTGAGCAAAGCTCTCCCCCATCTCCTTCCATTGAAAATACATAGTTATTAATTAAATATGTTGTATGTTTAATTTTTTTTTCTAACCTATATGATACAATTGCTGGGCAAAGGTCCCTCCATGGAAATGTGGAGACCTACTGTACCTATTAAATATAAAAAAATAAAATTATTCAGTAATATGTAAAAAAATATTATTTTCTGTACAGGGGCCGATAAAGCAAATTTTTTCTAATGAATGTAGTAACACTTTTAAAGGTACATTATTAACTTTACAACTTATCATGTGTTGCCAACCCTAGTCTCATATACTTACACTTAGCTCCGAGATAAATACCACTTATCGCGTCCACAGAATCCCCCCCGGATTCTTTGAGGAGTTCAACAGAAAGAACCGTATTTTACGATACTACGGGACGGTACATAAGTAAAGATGCTTTAGCGAATGGTAAATATTGTGGACTCTCGTCTGGTGTAAAGGGATATGTTTGGGGATTATATCGTATGAGGAAAGTGGCGTGTTAGGGGTTAAGCCGTTTTTGGTGTGTATATTCATCCATTTGTTTACGTACTTAACGAATTTAGATAAGTAAAATATTATATATTGATTTCTGACATTTACGCGAATACTATACATACAGACACACAGCGTCCCTGGTCACGGGTAGTCTACCCGTGACCATGGACGCTGTAAAGGGTCCGAAACGTCGGGATTAATATTATCAATATAACGCGATAAAATCCGTAAAAATTAGTTTTATTTCAATAAAATATTATATTCACAAATATAAATAAAATGGTCGGAGTAATATAGTTCAAAGCCTACTACAAAATAATCTACAATTATGCGTAGGAACGCATCACATTCATATCAATTTACTCCAGCACAAGTGGTGGCACATGACTCTTGTACTTAAGGAAGTTAACCCTCAGGCCACCCCATGCATGTCAAAAGTCGATATTTATAACAGGAAGGCAACAAAGAAACATGCAATCATCTTCCGAGCCGTTTTGGGCTTCTGACTACCACTAACAATTCTCGTAAGTGTTCGCATGACAACTGGGACTGGCTTTACGTGCCCTCCGAGCCAAGGAGGAATCTCATCCACAGAGGGAACACGGCTAGCGCAGCTTAACCTTACAGATCGGTTGATCAGCGGAGTATAACATAGCCATAACCCCACAGAAGAAGCATGCAATATTGGTTTTTATTTTACTCAAAGCCTTTCGTAAATTCGGTTTATTTACTCTGCCCGAACTGACTACAACATTGGGCAGAAACTTGTGACGGGCCCTAGAGACTCCATGACGATACAATCTGCTCTCAGCGAAGTTTTAAGGGTTAACACTTAGCTAAGAGCTGTTGTAGGGTTGTAACATTCAGCAGAGCGGTAGTGAAGGGTTGAGTGTAACGAAGTTAAAACTCTGTTAATTAGGAAGGTACAACAATTTTACCTATTTAATTAAATGTAAACATTGATCTTTTGGTTGCTCTAGTCTAGGGTCTTATAGCTCCGATTCACCATGCCCTCCCTTTCCAGGTGGCAGACGACCCATGAGAATGTCCAAAAAAAGATGAAATGAACGATGCCCTGCACATAAAAAAAAATAACAGACATGCATGCATATTGAGTGCATAATTTCACTAGTAAAAGTGTTGGCAATCCCAGAAATCAATGAAAACAAGGTACCTTGCCAAAAAGACTGTACAGAAATTGCAAAATTACAACTCGATCGTTGGTCATATTATAATCTATGTATAGCAAGGTTGTCCGAAAAAAAAAATGGCTGCAATATATACACACACATAATCACGCTTGGAAAAGTTGCAACTAATTAAAATCAAGCCAAGCGCACAGGTGCTACCATTTACAAAATTGTGCACATTAATTAAAATGAACTGTGAACTTATTAAGTTTAATTGTATGCAACAATAAATCAAACATTACTCTGCAGGGCTAATTAATTTGCAGTATATGCGATGCCGACCGTATATAGGGTGGGAGGCACAAAAACCTGCCATTAAGTACGGTACTCACCGGGAGCATTCGCTTTTCAAAAATGGTTTGCGAGCCTTCGTTGCGCGAGTGTTTGTTAGCACAAAACCCCCCAGCACAACTATTAAAATTCGTATTTCATGTTTTGACTTTTTTCTTCCGTAAACGTCACCTCTACCTCCTAAACGCATAATAATAATAATTTTGGGACATTTTACACAGCACCATCTAGTCCCAATTCCCAAACTAAGCAGAGCTTGTACTATGGGTACTAGACATTGGATATAATACTTATATACTTTTTTTTTGTAAATTCATACTTATAATATAATAATAATAATAAGTTTTTTATTTATCTCCACAAATTACACAAGTTTTAGTATCTAAGTTGACAATTTTTTACATTTGTAATTTGTGGGTGATCTGGAGTCTAAACTAAGCCTTGGCCTGTATTTTAGAGCTCCAGGCCCCCCAATAATGGAAGTGACAGTGTAGTTTTGCCAACATTGTATGTTTATACATGGATGATTTTGTACCTATGCGTGCGTACGTGTGTGTGTGTTTGTGTGTGTGTGTATGTGTGTGTGTGTGTGTGTGTGTGTGTGTGTGTGTGGTTGTGTGTGTGTATATATATACTTCGAATTACATGTTAATATTTTGGCTTTTCTTTTGTCTACACTGCTATTTCTAGTAGACTTTCTGTTTCTGAGTAATTAAGATTGAGTAGGAATTCTTGCAGTTTAGTTTTACATTCTCTCTTCAAACAGTTTGCAATGGGTACTAATTTATTTATTTTATTGTACAATTTAGATCCGCGATACATGTAAAATCTTTGAGCAAAGGCAGTATTTGTTTGTGTTGGCTTACATATTGCATAATTCCTCCGAGTTTGGGCGATACGTTTTATTCTGTTTGGAGATAAGTTTGAGTGTTTGTAAAGAACGGTTAACATTATATATAGTTGCCTTACGGTCAGGGCTAGAGTGTCTTTGTACAGTTTGGTAGTAGAGAATAATCGGGGTTTGAATGTGCTTACTTTTAGTATCATTCTCTGGGCTCTTTCCACGGTTATCATGTAAGATTTACAGGTTCCCCCCCATGAAGTAATGCAAAAACTCAAAATAGACTGAACCATAGCGTCGTAAACCATTTTAATGGTGTGTTTCTCTGCTACATCACGGAGCTCTTTAAAGATGTAAGCTAGCTTACGTATCCTTGTAGATAGTGTACGTAAGTGGGTTGAGAAGGTTAAATTGGCATCTATTTCGATTCCTAGGTATTTTATACACTGTGTGGCATTGACAATTGGGCAGTCGCAGGCAGCTATTGGAGGGAAGTTACATTTATGTGCAAAAATTTTATGTTTATGGTTTATTTTATCAGTTGTATTATGTATTGAAAATGCGATGTATTTAGTTTTAGCTTCATTAAGGGTGAGAGAGTTTGATAATAGCCAGTGGCACACAGTGTTAAATCCTATTTGTGTTACTTTAAAAAGTTCTTCCCACGAATCGGCGAAGAACGTAAGGGCGGTGTCGTCTGCATATGTTGATATACGACAGTTTTTAATATTAAAGTTACTGAGCTCGTTAATGTAGCAGAGAAAGAGAGTTGGACCCAAAATACTGCCTTGCGGCACCCCAAAGTCAACAGCTTGAACATCACTAACATGCTCTCCTATCCTCACACATTGGGTTCTGTTATTTAGGTAATCAGATATCAATGCTGCCGGTGTGCCTCTAATACCAAAATTCTCTAGTTTTTGTACTAGGTGGGGGATAGAGACAGTGTCAAAGGCTTTTGCAAGGTCAAGAAATATAGTTAGGCATTTACTCTTTTTGTCTAATTTATTAACAAGAAAGTTGACGAGATCAAAAACTGCATTTTCCGTGGAGCTTCCTTTTCGAAAACCATACTGTTGAGTTGACAGTAGATTGTTTAGCTCTAAATATTGGGTAAGTCTTTTATTAATAATTCGTTCAAATATTTTTGACATCGCTGTTAGTATTGCAATTGGCCTGTAGTTACTGACACTGCCTCTATCACCCGCCTTGTGTATTGGATGTACCACAGCTCTTTTAAATGCGTCAGGAAATACTCCCTCTTCAAAGCAACGATTTAATAGGTTAGTAATTACAGGCGTTACAGATTCCGATATTAATTTTAAAGTATCTGCACTAATCTGATCCCACCCAGAAGCGCAATCACATTTTAAATGCATAATAGTTTTTTCAACTTCTTCGTTGTCTGTAGGTAAGAGCACAAATGACTTAAGCGGACATTTTGAGGATTTTCCAAACTCTGGGAGATGTGAAGGTATTAAATCTGACAATCGTTTACCAACCTTTGAGAAATATTCATTAATTTGGTTGACTGAGCTTTTGGGATCTTTTTCAGTTAATAGATGACGTGGTGGTTTTTTTGTTTTATTGTTATTGGTGACTGTTTTGATGGTCGACCAAAGCTGTTTTGTATTATTTTTAGTTGTTATAAGCTGATCTTTAAAATATTGTTTTCTAAGTTTTTTAATTTTTAATAATAATACATAAGAAATACCCAGACAAACACAAATACTCATGTTTTATCCACACAAATATTTGTGTCCTGTGGGAATCGAACCCACAGGACATATTGTATATCCGAACATATTGCAATTTTTTTTCAACAAAATTGCAAAGCAATCTTCCGTTATTTGTTTCAACGTTTCAACTACGGTTCGGGAATAATGTGCTCGAGTATTTCAATGCGAGCACTGCGCAACAAATGAATGCTCCTGGTGAGTACCATGCTTTACATATATAAAGGAGTCTAAAACGCAGCGGGCGAGCGCCTTGAACTAAAACGACAAGAATACTGATTTACTAGATAATATGGCGCGTTGTAAATTGTGTTTTAATTATTTTAGTTGATCGGCCGCTTTTTAGGACTGGCATCTTATGTTTGTGATTGATTGTATATGTTGTAATATGTATGTATGGATGATTAAAGTGTTAAACACTAAGGTCGGTAAAATCGAATTAATAGTACGTTTAAGAAATAGGTTTCACGTTTGATTATTTTTTCATTATTGGGATTTCAAAGAGCTGTAAAACGAAATATTTTCTGTGTGTCTGTAGTTTAGTGTTTCGAGTGTCGGACTGCTGAACACGAGGTCGTGGGTTCGATTCCTATAAGACCACAAATATTTATGTAATGAACATAAGTGTTTGTTAGACTGGGTGTTTCTTATGTATTATAAGTATTTACGAAAAAAAAAGTATACAAGTCTTATTTGTACAAGGTAGGTACAAGTTCTATCTAGACTGGGATTTTTTTTTTAATTTCCTAAGAAAGTTTATAGTTAATTTACTTATTTATAGTTATTCACTATGACCCATTTTCGTTTAGATTAACCATTCCCGAATAACAGAAATAATTACATTGTATAATAACAACTTTTTTCCAGAATTAAAATATCAAAACATCCGACCTGTATAAATATGGCAGCGAGTAATATAAGTCAGCAAAACACATATTACATTGAAACGAATATATATGAGCTTACTTTTTTTAAATAACTCGATACGTGAAAGTACAACAAAGGTTTTATTCATAAAAAGTTCGTTTTCAAATACAGTATATGTAAAATTTCCCGTAATAAATTCGCCGTTCGATGTGTGTTTCCGATGTAGGTAACATAACAAGAATAAAAGCTGGTCTACACATTAGGCGTCTGCAGAACGTACGTGGGACCAATGACAGCTGTAGACTACTTAATTAGCCTAGTGGTGGTAACCAAGACTGCTACGCTGTAGATCCTGGTTCGCTTCCCAGGTCGAACAAGGTATTATTGGATTGTTCTATGAATTTCTTAGTAGCAGCTCGGAGTCTGGATTTGTGCCCGATTAATGGCAATAGACTCGCCCCCTATTACATGGGACCTAAAACATACCGGCGAAATGTGAGTGTACATTAGTGCACCTCTGCCTAACCCTTCGGGGAATACAGGCGTGATGGTATGTTAAGGTACTTAAACATTCCGGCGAACTGTGGCTGTACTTCAGAGACGCACAGTCATTTCGTTGATAGTGTAGGTATTTTTGAATCAATTATATTATGTTATTGGTATCTCAAAGTTACACTTGTCTTTGATGAGCTCGGAACTATGTTCAGCGTAGCGTGTAGGACGCATCCTGTGTGGCACAGCCTTTATATTCATATATAATTCATATGACAGATACGGATTTATACGACTTTTATACTTTACGTGTAAATCATACCGACTTCACAATGTACTGAATAAATATAACATACAAACTAGATATGCAGTTAGATTTTATTAGCATGTTATGACAGGCACATAATTAAGGTAAATTAATATGTATAATTATTATAATAGTTATTAGTAATTTTCTTTCATATATAGTTTCTATGTTTAATAACATTTTATTTACATGGAAAAATGTTGTATAATTTGTATTTCGATTAACCGGATATTTAAATAGTGCTTGGATTATTGCAAAGCCAATCAAATAAACATAACAAAATAGTTTAAAAACATAGTTTTTTAAACTCAAGTATACACTCGTACTATTAGGTTAATTTTGTCCGTATGAAATATCTCCTTTAAATTTATAATCATCATCAACCCATATACCTACTGTCCCACTGCTGGGCACGGGTCTCCTCTCATATTGAGAGGGATTAGGCTATAGTCCACCACGCTGGCCTAGTGCGGGTTGGCAGACTTCACAAACCGTCGAGAAAAATCTCTAAGGTATGCAGGTTTCCTCACGATGTTTTCCTTCACCGTTTAAGCGAGTGATAATTAATTATTAATACGCACATGAATTCGAAAAGTCAGAGGGGCGTGCCTTGGGTTCGAACTCGAGACCTTCGACTTGGCAGTTCAATGGTCATACCGCTAGGCTATCACTGCTGTTGTTTATAATAAATGATAAATTTATAATAAATATTTCATAAAATAATCTTCAAAATGGCGTATCAAACATTATTTTTTATACGATTTGCTCCTTTTTACTAATTTTACTTTTTATGACGAAAAATAAATTTTAACAAGTTTTAATTTATTTCCGTCATAAAATTATATTTTAAATCGGTGCAAAAAAAATCACAGTTCTAGAAAATCGATTTTCAAACCAATCACAATTGGCGCATGAATGAAATATCATCCACTTACATACGCTTCGACAGATTTGAATGATTTTTTTGTTGTGATGTGAAAATCTGGTCAGATTTTTATTTTATTTTATTAGTAAGTTAGTTTTTTTTAATCGCCGCATACTGAAGTTGTATACTGGCCTTCATTGTCGAAGGCCTAAATCATTGAAATACATAAAGAAAGAAAGACAAATTAATCTGACAGTTACACAAGTATTTTATTTGTGGTCCCAAAATGCTACGCAAATTTTATTATTGTATCTATAGGTGGAATCCGGGACCGCGGTCCCGGTCCCAAAAGCCGACGATCCGACAAAATAACTAAAAAGTAAAATTGAAGATGTAATTCTGCATGGCGACGCCGGTCACGAAGAGCTAAGCAATAAATAAATGGAAAATTTCACCCCAAAACATCTTTCACCGAGCCTTTTCACAACTATATTGGGGGCGACTTCCAGTCTAAACAGATGCGGGTGAAGATCAGTATTTTACACGAATCGACTGCCATCAGTAGCTTGAAAAATCCTAGAACTGTGTGATACAGTTAAACGATTTGAAAACGATTCGATCACGGATGTGAATAGGACAGCTGTTTCAACGATTATATCGGTGCGACATCGCTACGGTTTTAATTACGAATCGGGCAAATAAATTTTTTGGTAATACCAATACCCTGAGGATAGACTGGTTGTCAGGTTTTTTGTGCTTTTGACTACCACTATGGATTGTCATAACTTTTCATCCCGAAACACAAAGGAAAAATAAACATAACAAAAATGTGCTGCAATATTTCAATGCAGAAACGTTAATAACCATTTTATCTGAGTCCCTTCCTTTTAGGTACTATACATCATAGCCATCCCCAGGCGTCTCATTTTCTTTTTAAATCTATGGCCGTTACATCTCCTGTAATCTTGGTAAAACGTATCTTTTAAAAATTGTGAGGAGCTTCTATTTTCCTTGTTTAGGTGATTTTTTGTATATTTAGGTACGTTTCTTTCTGAATAGCTTGATTACATTTTTAGTCAATGTTTTAAGGATAATTATTTTTGAAAGATATTTCAAGGTAGCGGGTTTTAAAGCTTAGTAATTTCTCGTATATTCTGTTTTGGGGCTTTTGGACACACAAATTTTATATTACAAACTGTGGTCTAGTGGTTTGCGAGTTGGATTACTCGTTCAATTCTACAGGACACATTAATATTTATAATTATGATGAACATGTGTGTTTGTTTAAAAAGCACCTAGGTTTAATTTTTTTTTATTGTATTTATTTATTTTACTTTAGTTAAAACGGTACAAACCAATTACAATAATTAAAGGAAACATTACAATATAATGAAATTAATTAAATTAACCACTATCATACATCTCGCTCGCACATTAAGGTATGTGTGTATTTTACAAAAAATAAATATATGGATATAGACTAGATACCAGACACTAGACAATACTAGTACCTATAGTACAAGCTCTGCTTAGTTTGGGACTAGATGGTGCTGTGTGAAATGTCCAAAGATTCATATATTTAATAATAAAAGTAGAACTATATCCACAGAAATAACCAAATTATCGCAACTTGCCTACTAACATTATAAATGCGGCAGTAACACTATCTGTTACGCTTTCACTCCTAAACCGCTGCACCGATTTTGATAAAGTTTGGTACAGAGATTGATTAGAGCTTAGAGAACAACAAGTGAAGGTCAAAAAGCTCTTTGGGATGCGGGTAAAACAGCCAGTCAAGTATATACTCTTATGCGATAACCCATAGGACCCAACAGTTTACATAAGAGCCGAGTGTGAAGTTGTGAACATAGCCCAAATCCTTGACACATTAATTTCCATTGAAAACACTCCATTACGGCAACTGAGCATGTTTTAATTACCACTCACTAATTACAAATGTAATTTCTGACTGTTAATTAACATTGTTTACTGTGTACAAGTGGTGCCATATCATGTAAATTATAAACCTCTGGGGGGGTATTATAAGGGAGGAGTATCATTATGGTCCGCTTGGTGGTGAGATTTTGTTATAAGTCAGAGAGCTCCGCGAAGTAACGTTGTGTTGGCAGTGGGGGGGACTTTGACCCTTATACTGCGAACCCAACTATTCCTCTTTCGTTTTACAGGGTCGGTAATTCGCAAGTGATACCCCTGGTGTTACAAGCGTCTATAGGCTACGGTAACCGCTTATTGCCATCTTACTGGTATTAATAAAAAACAGCATAACATACCACTGTTTATATTTTCAGGAGATATCTCTGGAATATCTCGTAATTCTTCAACATGTTTAATTATATTATTAACCACGGTTAATGGCAATAGGCTCGCCCCCTATTATATGGGACTTAAAACATACCGGCGAAATGTGGGTGTACATTAATACACCCCTGCCTAACCCTTCGGGGAATACAGGCGTGATGGTATGTAAGACAACGTGGGAAATGTATGTGGTGACTAAACATTCTATCCAAACCGTGACACTAAGACCTCCTTATAAATAGCCCCAGTTCACCGCGGTTTAGTTCATCAAATATGTACAGTAATGTGATTAAAATGTCCGCATGACCTTTGACTTTGAACCATTTCTCTCAGTCAGACATCAATTATGTAAAATGTGGTTTTAACAAAACATAGGCCTGAGCTACACTGGAAGACATGCTATTGATCACTGTAAAGAGATACGTTGCTATATTTTGCTATCAATATTTTCCTTGCACGTGTATTCTACTTTCATGTTCATGATGAGAATAATTTGTTATGCAAATTAAATTCATGAATAAAAGCTATATTTGCGTGATCGGTACTGTCTTAAAAATTACATGATCGAGCGTCCACTGAACTGTAAAAACTGATATCAAGTCAAAATCAGGCTCGTGTACATTGAACAATACAACCTGGTGCATAACAATATTGAATATTCATGAACTTTTCACCACTATAAAAACGCCAGCTTCCTTGCTCTCCTTACATTCTCTTCCCACCATGCACACTATGAAGATGTCAATGGCATTCATAATACTAACCCTCACTGGGTTCGTTCTCTCTGATAATTCTAAGAAATCAAGAATATATTGCGGGCAAATTCTATCAGAGACTGTGGCCAGACTATGTGAAAAGCAGTTGATGAAGAAGGCTAGCATGTATGGGGATATAGCACGTTATAGGGGCACGGACGGGTTGCCTTCGATCGCTAGCCAGAAAGATTTGGACGTCAACAGAAGTAAGCGAGATGGAATCGTCGAGGAATGTTGTTACAAGCCGTGCGACGTTGAAACACTGATCTCGTATTGCTAGGCAAAGTATTATTCGTAAAAGTGTATCCATGTTATTATGTTCCTTGATTATAAATATTTACCTTGATATATCATTGTTTATGAAAATAATCATATACTTAAACGTTAATAAATAATGAAATAAATCCTTATTTTGATTACATTATTTTATTAATGGGTTTGAATCTGTACGTATGTACCTAATTGTACCTTTATGAGAGAAATAAATAATTTTTTTTTTTTGGTAGGTTTTTATTTCTCCCTAGAATAAAATTACAAAGCTATTTCTGGTACAAATCCAAACACAAAAAAAAAACATGAACCTACCCCCATAATATCTTGACTGATTTCACTTCTTGCCAATTATATATAATTATATTATAGTTACCTTAATAATTTAGCCATTTTTTCTAATATTTATAGCGTAAAAACATCTTAGCTATAGTTTACGACTGGAATGTCTGCCGATATATGAGCGTGGCACGGCCAGGGCCCGAGAGACCTCGGTTAAATATTCACAGTGTTGCCACCGACAAAATCATCCACAATGGTGTAATGATCATTAATTTTATAAGTAGTTCGTGTTCATGAGAATGTTTTACTTGTCTCAGCAGCTGCGGAGAGTCTAAGATTTGATTCTGATGTTGGGCAAGGCGCACATGACGTTTACTGGTAACTAGTTAGTGTAGTTGATATTTAGCTTTGAATTTTCATAATCATAATATTAATATTATTTCATTCCATAATGTACAATACAGGTGGTAAATATAATAAAAAAGAAACAATTATGGCACAGGGCACAGCAAAAAAATTTGTTTTTTATAAACATTTTGGAGAGAGGAATATAGTCCTTCATAATTAATATTAGGTATGTAATATATTAGAGAGAGGACGAGTTCTTTAATATTTTATATCTAATATATATTTTAGTCAGTGGACGACACTAAGTTTAAGACTAATGTCATATATATCGCCGGTTGTGGTAGGCGAGAACGGAAGAATAAATTGAAATATATAAATATATGTAAGAGGTTCTACAATTATAGAATCTACAATTTACATATTTGACAGATAATTCGTTAATGCCCGATTGACACACGCATCTTCATATTTTCACTTGACTTAATATTCGTGCACTTATCTTTTTTTTATATTCTACTAAGGTGGCAAACAAGCATACGGTAGGCCGTATGCTTGTACCATCAGGTAGGCCTGATGGTAAGCGGTACCCTAAAACTATAGACGCTTGCAAAACCAGGGATATCACATGCGCGTTGCCGATCCTGTAAAACGAAAGAGGAATAGTTGGGTTGGCAATAAGGGTCAAAGTCCCCCCACTGACAACACAATGTTTCCTCTTGGAGCACTGGCATCCTTGCTCACCGTAAGGAACACAACTCAACTCAAAGCAGTGTTATTTCACTTAAATTTTCTGCAAGGCGGCGGTACTTCCCTAGTCGGGCAGCTCCTATTTGAGTGGAATTACTCTCACCATGCCCTACCTTTCTTAAAATGTATGGGTTCACTATAATGTAAGACTTTGGAACAATAAGTTTATTTAGTTTATAAGTTATTGTTCACGTTCTGGCTGATTAATATGTGGCGAACAAAAAAGTAAGTAGATTTTGAAAGATATCTAGTAATGAAATGATTTATTATCAGATGATTTAAGAATTTGCTTGAGTGAATTACATAGAAAAGTCTTATATTTCCATAATTGAGTTTTTATTAAAATACGCCATCCCTCATTAATAATTCGGAACTCTACAATAACGTCTAACAATGATTCAAGATTTAATAAGGTTTATCATAGCATCACTGATTAAATAAAAAAAAATACTTTCGTTCCATTTCTGAGAATGTTATGCCTAAATAGTAAATTATTCTTCAAAATAGCCTGGATCCACCAGAGCTTGTTCTTAACCTCAATTAAGCACAAAAAGATCCCTTAAGACCTAGTCTGTACCCCGAGGCTTAATTGTACATGTTTATGTCTCATTTAATTTTCGTGGCTTGAATAAACTTAAGTCTAAGGCTTCTTAGATGTTTCATTAAAATATTAATAAAACTTTTTTAGTTACAAGTTTTCATAGAACATAGAGACGTTTTAGATCTTTCTAAATAGTGAAGTACAGAGAACAGCAACATCAAGCTAATGCAATCTGTCAAATTTATTTGATAATTTTTCAACTATATTACAAGATAGGACTGTCCTATACAAGAATACTGGATGGGACAGCTAATAGGAGCAGCTAAATATACTAAATAAATGAAATTATTTATATTACATTACATTACAACATTTATTAACCTACTTTTAAGTTTTATTTTAAGTTTACTAATTTTACTATGGACCTGTCTGAAAATAAAATTATTATTATTATCTCCTTTATTTGTCTATAAACTTACTAATTAAATTTTTAAATATTTTTATAAAATAAAAAAAGACAAAAACATTTAAAAATATAAAAAATAGAGGCCCACTGGTATCGGGAGCAGGGTCCAAGCTACCGGTGGTTAGGGCCCCAGAGACGGGAACCTCCTCACAATACGCGCCGTATCAAGGAGTACTGACTTCTGAATCAGGCCCTTAACCCAGCCACCCAGCTTGAGCCTCCTGAGGTGCTGGTCGAGGCTCTTATTATTATTATTACATAGTCATTTTGAATTGGGAAAATTTGACAATTTTGGATAGCTTAGCCTGCTGGCGTATGTACATAGATTAGTCATGATTACCTGATTTTTGTTGACATCAAATATATTATTAACCCAGGCGTTCTACAGACAATTTGGCTGAGTGTCCCTAACGAGTAGGAGACGGCGGCCGCCGCTGTTGGTGATGCGAGCGCACACCAAACACGGAGCTCGCGGATTGATACTTTTACTTACAGTTGCTATAATAGACAACTCCATTGTAAATATTTATATACACAGAATGTTTCAACATCAAACCATTGACTGTCCCACTGCTGGGCAAGGGTCTCCTCTCACAGAATGAGAGGGATTAGGCTTTAGTCCACCACGCTGGCCTCGTGCCGGTTTCTTCACGATATTTTTCTTTACCGTTTAAGCGAGTGATAATTAGTTATTAATCTTTCTTAGTAGCAAATTGTACTCCAGTGATGAAGGTTTTCTTACAACTTTCCTTAGTCCCTTTTAAGTAGTCGGACCGTTAAGTTTAGGCTCATATTCAGAGACGACTGTTAAGGTAACCTCACGCCTTCAATTTTAATACAAAAATGATTGACAAATAGCAAGTCAAAAGAAGCGTTTACTTGACCCTTTGTTACTTTTGTACACACATAAGATATTATTTATATATAGGTACGAAAACTATTAGATATATTTTTATGCGAATATGTGCAATAAACTTTAAGGTTATTTTTACCTACAATGTGTACGTTTAGTACGTAATAGCACTCCATTAAGGAGTTATCAGATTGTTATTTCAATTAAGATTCCATAGAGCACATTTCATCATACTTAAATGATTGGATTTCTTATCCTGATTCAAATGAATTTCATGATCACTTACATAAAAGTACATTAGATCAATTAACGACGAAGAAAATACTAGTATTTTCAAACGGACAAACAAGTTACCTGGTATCAAATTATTTCTATAAAAAGTAGTCAAGATACCCATGTTAGACGGCGTCAAATGCTATTAGTTGCCATATTTGTCAACCCTATTACCTTAAGGAATAGCGCAGACCTGCGACTGTGCGATTGAAATGCGAGATAGAAGTGAACTGATGATCGGTAACGATTTAAAAGCGCAGTAATATCGTCGGCGTGTTTTTTGTCGTCGGTTTATGGTGAGAACAAGACGTTAAAGTGATCAATTGGTAAAGTTGATAAGCCAGTATGAAAGGGACAAAAAAAGCATTAAATATAACTTCTATGGAGTTTCTTGCCGGCTACTCTCCACAACTATTAGGAATTTTGAAATAAGTTTTTGTTACTTTAAAAGGTAGTAAGAATGGTGTAATTGGAATAAAACATTTAACTTTGGCTTTGCTTCTAATCAACAATAATAATTCATTAGCATATCGAGCTTAGTATTAAGAACTGTCCAGAAATAGAAGTAGGGTTATAATTAGAGTACTAATGGGATTTTGAAAGGTAACAATGGTGAGGCTAAGAGCGGTTTCAATATTATAATATCTTCAAATTGCCAAACTTTGTTGCAACGACAAACGCGTATGCGCGCCACCTTAAATCCTAGATTCGATTCGAAATCCGAACTATGTCTATTAAGAGCACTAGCAACACTTAATATGTGAGAAACGTTCCTATATAATTTTCAATGGTCCTTTGAATCTGTCCAGCAAGAAATAACATAAATACTAAAATTCAATTATAGAGAACTAGGCTAGATTCCTGAATAGCATTACTGTCCGATATAGATACAGTGACGGCTTCATCGAGTGCATTTTGGATGGAAATTCCGATTTCGATAGAGTCAGAACTAGTTAGTGGAACGGCAGAATATTGTCGGGAACAGGTATCGAGATAATATGACGTTTGCTATTTAGGAGGAGTAGAACCGTGTTTGCAGCGGTAAGCAGATATATGCAGTAGTTTCAAACTACATATTATGTTCATTACGGTGGCAGCCTCAGCTCATCATGGTGCTAAGTTAGTCTGAGGTATAACCACATGGCCAGAAGATTTGCTTCTGCCATCAAGCGATAATGTGGTAACATTATTTTGTTCCGGTTTCAAGGGTAGATAACGTAGCCAGTATATTACGGGAGACTTAAAAACTGAGATTTCAAGATGGCTGCCCCTTAGTGATACAATTGGCTTTGCTAGAATCTATAGGCTGCGATTGCCGTTTACTATCAGGCGTATGTTTGTTTGTCATCTTAATACTTATAAAAAAAATACTACAAATCAAAGATAGGTATACATATCCTACGATATAGTAGGTATAAAGGGTAATTTAAAAATATTACAATACCTAACAAACAACAAACATTATCTGCGTAAATGCGTCTTGGGATTTAACTAAGCCCATAATTACATTTAAAATGGGCTTTAGCCTTTTAACTTTCACATTAAATGATCATTTAGGTGTTATCTCGTTCAATTGTACTTAATACAGACTGAGATGCCATTTAAATTATTCTCAGTACAATAGAAGTCATTTAGATGTAAATATGTATCTACTTTTAATGGGTATTTCAGGTTTTAGATTTACTAGTAAATGTTTTTAAGTGAAGAGATCAAGATCCTAAGATCTTGGCAAATGTTTATTTTTGTTAGGAAGCTATAAGGCTTACTATGAGATTCTTAGTAGCAGCTCAGTTTGGATGATTGCAATAGGCTCGCCCCCTATTACTTGGGACCTAAACATACCGGCGAACTTTGGGTGTAGGTACACTGACAATAATAAAATAAAGGAGAAAATCCTAGTTTTTTTTTAAAGATGACAAGTAAGTTACCAAATTTCGGTTGTGCATAATAGTATTTTGTTTTTAACTCTCTTGAAAGGAGTATAAATTAGAATTTCAATAAAGATTTTTTTGACACGAGTCAAACCTACCTATAAACATTTATAAGAACTTTTTGAAAAAAAAAGTCTTTATAACTAAATTAATATTAGAGACGGACAGAAGGAATGTGGACGAAGTAAGCAAGCAAGAAGTATGCAAGACTAACAAGTAGTGTTCTTTTGTTTCTGCCTACCACTATGGGAAAAAGTACGTAAAGAGGCCAACACATCAAGCTACCCCAATCTGTCAAATTACTTTTGTAGCGACATCTACCGCGCTACATGGAACTATGAAATCCTGAATCGCGCAAGTAACATTTGCGACACAGTTGCAAGTTGCATATATACAACTGCCCGACATCAACCGTCGGCCCGTGGCCTGCCAGGCAAAACACCCGCCTGGTTGGAGGATCTTCCCTTTTCGTTGGTGGGGCAATACACCGCGCCTCTCCACACTTTGATAGATTTTTAACTTTAATACAAAGTAATAAGGTTCATGCTCAATTGGGAATATTTGACAGTTTTGGATAGTTTGACCTGCGTCTATACATATAGAGATCTACTCCCTTTTTTTTAAGTCGGCTATAAAAGTGTCAATCCCGCTCACGGCATCATTAATCCAGGCGACGGACTTAAATTGATCAACATAAGTTCTGCACTTTCGTCCATTAGGCAAACTTCGCAGACTTGGTTTTGCTCTATGAACAGTTTTTGTTAATACACGGGTTTTGTATTAAGAGCTGGTATGGTATAGTTAATGAATGCAATGAAATTATGTTACTGACAATAAATAGTCCTTAAATATACCGGTGAAATGTAGGTGTACTACCTAACCTTTCCGGGAACAAGCGTGTGATATTATGTTTAAAGAACTTTTTTAACAAAATTATTAAAAAAAAAATTTACTGGAGCACTCCTTTTATGTTTGGGTTAAATGGGGCGGTTAAGAATAAATGATATTTATTTTTGTAAATAGATCTTTTAAAGGCACTTTTAAAAGTCAATATTTAATTAATACTAGATGGCGCCGGCATTTCCTGGCTGACGACCGTGAAGAAACGCCGAAACAAACTCAGAGAATCATGGTCTCTTTTAAAGTCCGTCTCTTTAATAATGAGCTAACTTCTAATTTTAATTCTTTACACACAGAATAACTCAATCGATAATAAACGAAGCTTTTCATGGAAATCGATTTCTAAACACAACATTATTTATTACACAAGACCATAAAAAACTAGAATGACTTCATTTCTCCGAAAATGGCCGTTAATCTTACACGAACAAACGTAGAACACGTCTCTCTGGCTGTAGCATGCGCATCCACCGAAATGCTCAAAAAGGATGGCGTCCTGCTACTCTGGGAAGACCACGGTAAAGGTCTGACGGTTTTTGTTGAGGGTTGACGGGTTTCGATGTTCATATAAATTGTCTAGGCGGACAACAGCAAGATATGTGCAAGCGTACGTACCTTAGACTGCGGCCAGCACTCGATGAGCTTCCACCTTGTCGTTTGGACTTGAGTAGACGGTAACGGATGTAGGTATCTAGTTTAACACTCGGTCACTCGCGGACCTCGAGGATCGATATCGATTTTTGTATTGTTCGTTTTAGAGATTCAAAGTTAAACTGTCCTGATGCACACCGCTCGCGAACTGTCATTTGTCGCGCCGCCCGTCACTGACGTAATGATGTTGCACTCTTCGTCCGATTTGATTGGTGGTCACAGATACCACAGTGCTGCCACTCTAAAGTTTGACGGATACGTACGCGCATGACAGCCAACAAATTGGCGTCTCGTTACTGCTATGCACACCAGACAATACATGAACATCGATGCGTTTAATTGTGGTAACGGAACATCCCGCCCACCAAAATAGCTATGGTATTTTCCGATAAAAAGAAATAAAATAGACAAGTTTGATACTACAAAGATACTAAAGAAAGTTAAAACTATTGCTTAGCTAAAGTTTGCTTAAATTAGATGAGCTTAATAATAAATTGATAAGACTGGAATGATAGGACTAGTCCTCTATAGGGAGAGGACACAGTTTCACTAACGGTCTATTAATAAGATGGTTGCTTGCAGTTTTCACTAACGCACTCCGAGCTATTCCATCGCTACCTAATTGAAGATCCACTACTCTAGCAAGAGGCCATTGTAATGGCGTACGATTGTCGTCACGAATTATCACCAGAGAACCTATTGGTAATGACCTAGATTCCTTCGTCCACTTTGCGCGTTGTGTTAACGAATTCAAATAATCATTCTTCCACCTAAGCCAGAAATGTTGTTGGAAAGCTTGTAACATTTGCCACCGGTGAAGCCGTTTTATGTTAATATTAGTTAGATCTTCATCGGGAACAGCCGTTAGAGGCTCAAGAGTGAGAAAATGACCCGGTGTTAAGCAAGAAAGGTCATTCGGATCGGAACTGATGGGGTAAAGAGGTCTCGAATTTAAAATCGCTTCGATTTGGACAAACAGTGTAGTTAGTTCTTCGAACGTCAAGACTTGGTCACCCACTACTCGGTATAAGTGGGATTTGGCTGCCTTTATTTGTATTTCCCAGACGCCACCAAAGTGCGGTGCGCCAGGTGGATTAAATTTGAATATCAACCTTTCCGCAGTAGAAGCTTGTTGCATTATAGACGAAAGCTGGTTCCTAGCACCAACAAAATTAGTTCCGCAATCGGCATGAATCTCGTTACAGCGGCCACGCCTTCCTACAAAACGACGGAGAGCTGCGATAAATCCTTCTGTAGAAAGTGTTGAGACTACTTCCAAATGTACCGCCTTGGTTGCGAGACAGATAAACAAGCATAGATACGCCTTATCTATCTTAGCACCACGATGGGAACCTAGCTTAATGCGGAACGGTCCGCCTACATCGACGCCTACCACTGAGAACGGCTTTATTTGGTTTACTCGATATGATGGCAGATCACTCATAAATGGCTGCAACGGCTGCGGGTTTGTTTTAAAGCACGGAATGCATTTGGAAAGATGACGACGAATGGTACGCTTTGCTGCGATAATCCAAAACTGTTGCAGAACCAGGAAGTGAGTTGTATTGATGCCCGGATGCAAATAAGTACGATGAATGTAGTCGATGATTAAGAAGGTTAATGGATGATCAGATGGTAAGAAAGCAGGATGTTTTTGTTGGTATTCTAACCCTGATCGAGAGATCCTGCCGCCCACCCTGAGTACACCCTGGTCGTCTAGGAACGGGTTTAGTTTTCGAAAGGGCTTAGACAGGGTCCCTTTTGAGGTTAATTTAGAAATTTCCTCGGGAAAGGCTCGGTTCTGTACGTATTTTACGATTTTCATTAAAGTGTGATGCCGTTCGACGTTGTTCAAAAAATCTGTGCGATATGCCTTGGTAGGGTTCCGAGAGTTATTAATAAAGCGATAAACATACGATAGTCTTGTAATTAATTGCGATAACGAGGAAAAACGATTCAGAAATTCTTCTATAATTGAAGTGTCAGTCTCGTTAAATTGTCCTATGACTAATGTCACTGATTTCCGCTCTTCTGCTCCAATGACCACCTCGTCGTTATGAGTTGTACCTTCTAAGCTTAGAGGCCAGGACGTATGATCTTCGGATAACCATTTAGGCCCCGCCCACCATAAATTATTATGAAGAAGGTCACTAGGCAATTGTCCACGCGAGCAAATGTCAGCAGGATTATCGCCGGAAGATACGTGATGCCAATGTTCCGTAGAAGTAAGATCCTGAATATGACTAACGCGGTTTGCGACGAATGTATTCCAGCGCGATGAGTGTGAGCGCAACCACGCGAGGACAACGGTGGAATCCGACCACAGGTAGACCGAATCAATGTGAATGCGAGCAAGATAAGTATCTCGAATGAGCTTATAAAGATCTGCGAGGAGAACTGCAGCACACAACTCTAGTCGAGGCAACGAAGTGCGTTTCAGCGGAGCTACCCTAGCCTTTGAACAGACCAGATAAACATGGTGCAGATCGCCCCCATCAGTGACTCGTAAGTATATGACAGCGCCATATGCTGTTTCTGAACTATCACAGAAACCATGTAGTTCGTATGATTTTGAGTCGACACAAGTCAGCTTGCGAGGTATTCGAATCTGACTTAATTGATGAAGTTGATTCTTATATACTGTCCATGTACTGGTAACCTCATCGGGCGGCGTTTGGTCCCATGCAATACCGAGGATCCAAAGCCTTTGGATATAAGATTTGATTTGTATTGTGATTGGTGACAAGAAGCCTAATGGGTCGAACACTCGAGCAAGTTCACTCAAGATTGAGCGTTTAGTACATGGCCGATCTAAAGGTTTGATGTCAAACAAGAAAGCATCCAATGTAGGGTCCCACTTAAGGCCAAGAACCTTTAAAGTTGAGGATTCAGAATTATCTAAAGAAATGGGTCCGATGAGACAATCTTCTGGTGGAAGATCAGATAAAAATTGCGCATTATTACTAACCCATTTTCTAAGGTGAAATCCCCCTTGTTTGAACAAGGCGACTAGTTGACTTTTTGCTTGTTGGGCAGTCTCAAGCGAGTCACAACCAGTTGCTACGTCGTCTATATATACATCAGATAAAATAATTTGTTTGGCTAGGGGATAAGAATCGCCATCATCCATAGCTAGCTGTCGTAAAACACGACATGCCAAAAATGGGGATGACGCTACACCATACGTCACGGTATTCAGGCGATATTCTTGGAGAGAATTGTTAGGCGAAGCCCTCCAAAAAACACGTTGGTAGTCACGGTGATCCATGAAAGTTAATATTTGGCGAAACATTTGCTGGGCATCCGCCATAAAGACGATGTTGTGTTCTCTGAATCGCAAGAGAATATCAACGATATTCGGTTGTAATTTTTGACCGACAAGTAAAGTGTCATTTAAGGAACGGTGGTGCAAATCCTTTGCGGAAGCATCAAACACAACGCGTAGTCGTGTAGTGGCTGAATCAGGTCGTAAGACACAATGATGCGGTATATAGTACCTTCCCATACTGAGTTCGTTTACTGGAACCAATGACATATGGCCGGATTCGATATAGTCTGTCATGAAATCCGAGTACTGACTCTGTAAGTCCGGGTCCCGGGATAACCTTCGTTCGATCGCATGGAATCTTCGCAACGCGACGTCCCGAGATCCCGTGAATTCGGGCTCAGAATCATCCTTGAATGGTAACCGAATAATGTATCGTCCCGATGGGTCACGAGAATGTTCAGATACGAATTTTCGTTCACAGAGCGCTTCATCTGAAGTTAACATATTTGCCTTCGGTACAGAATCTAACTCCCAAAATTTTTTGATTAGAGTGGTTAATTCGTTATCGTTGTCCAACGATGTATGCAACAATGTACTAGCAGCCAATCTGGTTTTTCCTAGAAGCAACCATCCGAAAACAGAATTAAAAGCGATAGGTTGGTTGAAACCACCCTTGATGTTTTGATTAAGAAGTGATTCAGCGAAGACATCAGCCGCTAGCAGTAGGTCTATGGCTCCCGGTACATCAAACCCGGGGTCTGCCAATGATAGTGTATGTATATGCGACCAACCTGAGGTATTCAGCTTTGCAATGGGTTGATCACCACAAATTTTAGAAATTACGTGCATATCTAAGGTAAAAAGAACCTGATTGCTTGTACCGATTGCACAAGTGACATCGCCCAGAATTGAAGCCTCTGCCTCTCCGAGACCACTTACGTTAACAGTTGCTTGAGTGGGATACAAATTCAAACGTTTGACAGCCGAATCAGTAATAAAATTGCTTTGGCTTCCAGTATCAAATAAAGCGCGGAACGATTGCATTACCCCGGAAGAATCTCTAACTTGCACGATTGCAGTAGCAAGCAAGACGGTAGTGTGAGCCCCATTACTTGTACTCAGAGCCGATACAAGAGATTTATCGCGATGAAGTAAGGTGTGATGTTGTCGTTTACACGTGCGGCACGAGAATATTGACTTACAGTCCTTGAGTTGATGAGACGGTTTTAGGCAATTGAAACACCAGTTTTTTTCAGTAGCAATGTTCATGCGTTCGTCTAAAGATTTTTTCAGAAATTCCGAGCACCCAGTAATGGGATGTACATCTCCACAGAATGAACATTTACTCTTGTATGGATTAGGAGTTACACCACTACTGCCAGTTTGGCTTTGCTCGGTGGCTACAAGTATATGTGACCTATTGGTAAGTTTAGCTTGTGACTGTTGTGGTGCGACCTTTGGTGGAGAGGTGTTCGCCTTATTCGATTCAACAAAATGTGTATCACGCAATAAAGCTTCGCATTTAGAATGCAAAAAAGTTTTAATTTGCACGTAACTAGGCAGCTCAACCTCTGAATGTCTCTCTTCGAAATCACGACGCAGCTTTGTGTCAAGCTTCGATAAAATATGATATACCAAGACAAAGTCCCACTGGCTAACCGGTAAATTAACTGTTTTTAAAATACTTAGATTTTCTTCGAATAAATCAAGTGTTTTTCTAAACTGTTGAGCGTCATTGAATTTAAATTCGACATTTAAAATATCCCGCCAACACGCAAATGCTAGTTCACGCTTATTTTTATAGCGTGCGGTAAGCGCTTCATACGCATCGCGATAGTGCTCGTGGGTAATCGGGAAGGGTTTGACTACAATCAATGCATCACCACTCAAAGATGATAAAAGATAGTGAAACTTCTCCGTGTCTGTTATAGCGATCGAATTGTGTATCAACGCGTTGAAGGTATCTATATACTCAGGCCATTTCTTTATGTCACCACTAAACGTCGGAAGCACAATTTTCGGTAGCCGAATATTTGACGAAGAATTCCTATGACAGTTACTCGATTCACCTTTAGTTAAGTTGCGATAAATCGTTAAAGACTTGTAGTACATCTCGTCAAAGCGCTCTTGAATTTCATTATCCTCGTTTTCAGGATTCTCAAGAATTTCCTGAATTGTAAAATGTGCATCTTCGAAATTCGCTAATGTTTGTTTCACATCCTGATAGTATGACAAGAATAATTCTCGCTGAGTAGGATCGCTCACGGCCAAGGCACCTATCTCCAAAGCCTTAGTCATACGTTTATAAGCAATCGTCCGCTTTCGACGCAAAGACGGTAAATCTTGAGTAGTATACTCGATATCGATAGATTTGGACTTAGATTTTTTCAACAGACTCGATTTACGAGAAGAGTGTTTCCCTAGAAGCGACATGGTTATTATGTAAGTATATATGTAGGTACAAAACAAAAAAAAACCTTGTAATGAACCAACAATGAAATTTAATTAAGTAGGTAGGTATTTCGAATTTAGACTGTAACGGTACGTATAATCGTGTACTCGCTTTGTTATTAGTCGTTAACGTAGTTACTAAACGAAAAATCAAAGACAAAACGGACACCTGAACTTAACCGGCTTAACACTGTTAGTATAAAATATTGCACTCTCAACGTACGTACGTATAATACGTCTATGTACGTAAGTATGTGATGATAGTTTCCACAAAATAAAATTTCAGATAGGTACCTATTTGTGTGAAAAGAAAAAACGAGTAAACGATACTCCAACCTGTAATAGTTACGGGTTCCTGACGTATAGTGATTGGATATTATAATAGATAAGTGGGTAGGTTTAGGAAAAAAACCAACTGAGTTACGATAATTCGACCTGGGCACTTGATGAGAAAAATAAAATAAAAAATACAAATTCAAAATAATAATAACTTTGAACACACGGCAACTAAATAAAATACCTGCCTACCAACAGATTAACGCTTGAGAGATAGGTATATTACCTACGACGGATTAATAATAATGGGTACCTAGGTAGGTATTGCCTAGGTAAGTATTGCGAGCCGAAGCAAAATTGTGCACCGATAGCGATAAAAGTAGTTTAGAAAACGATTGCACAATTTTTTACAAGTAGATCTCGCAATATTAGCGACAACCTAACAAAGGAAATTATATATTCTTTGACCTTACGTTGTTTGTAAGCTACCTACGACGAGGTGATAATTCGCAAACATTGACCTTTTGTTATAATTATTAGAAATTGTGGAGGAATCACTTAGAATGCGATAGTAAACTAAAGTTTTCAGCTAAAACAATAGTTTTAATGATATTCTAAGTGTGGGAATCAGAAATATCACTAGTTGTGATTAGCGGTTTACGATAATAATAAAACAAAATGGAGGCTCCCGGGTTTCGGCACCATAAAGATGTAGCATGCGCATCCACCGAAATGCTCAAAAAGGATGGCGTCCTGCTACTCTGGGAAGACCACGGTAAAGGTCTGACGGTTTTTGTTGAGGGTTGACGGGTTTCGATGTTCATATAAATTGTCTAGGCGGACAACAGCAAGATATGTGCAAGCGTACGTACCTTAGACTGCGGCCAGCACTCGATGAGCTTCCACCTTGTCGTTTGGACTTGAGTAGACGGTAACGGATGTAGGTATCTAGTTTAACACTCGGTCACTCGCGGACCTCGAGGATCGATATCGATTTTTGTATTGTTCGTTTTAGAGATTCAAAGTTAAACTGTCCTGATGCACACCGCTCGCGAACTGTCATTTGTCGCGCCGCCCGTCACTGACGTAATGATGTTGCACTCTTCGTCCGATTTGATTGGTGGTCACAGATACCACAGTGCTGCCACTCTAAAGTTTGACGGATACGTACGCGCATGACAGCCAACAAATTGGCGTCTCGTTACTGCTATGCACACCAGACAATACATGAACATCGATGCGTTTAATTGTGGTAACGGAACACTGGCATTCAATACACGTTAAGGGTAATTCTAATTGGCCGCGATGTTCCCTTCTCGAAACTTCCCCTTATTTAATAAGCACTGGAGGCGGGGTACATTTCAATTTCATGTCCCTTTTTCTCAACTCCACGGTCCCAAGAAGGAAATAAATTAAAAGCACTTTTTTATATCGTGGAAAAGGGCTACTAGACTCGTTATTATGAAGATTATAACTGGCTGGTTGAAATTGGAACACTTATTTAAATTGAAAAAAGAACAATATGGCGCTCAATATGTTTCCAGTTACGTTAATTACTTTTTATTATGATATTTTGTAGTATTCTGAAAAAATATTTGTATTGTGCGTTTGGAATTAAGTTAGACAAAGCCATATAAATATTTACGCTGTAAAATGAACTCGTCAAAAGTTAAAAACAATAGAAAAGCTGACGTTTCATTATTTTTTCAATTCGAAGAACCACGTTAAATGGTACAAAAGCTAACAATAACGTTGTGTTAAAATAACTTGAGGTACCTACCCTTGACCTGAAACAGCAAACCCTTTTTGTTTCACATAAAATCAGAACCTTGATAAAACAAAAGGCTTTTACCTATAACTCTTTTTTTCTTCTTTTTTTATACCTAAAACAGACATACCTACACGGTTGTTAAGAACTATAGAGAACAGAAGAGGAAAGATGATTGCTCACTTGATACGACAATTTTTTAGAACAATTATTCTAGAAGGCAAAAGGAAAGAGAGGAATGGCAAGATCTAGACGGGAAAAATGTTGGAATGGAGTTGCTATCCTCCCGTCAAACAGAAGGCAGAGGATAGAGAACACACCAACAGAACTCTTACGGGCAATGTGGCCAAAATATTGCATCATGCGTTGTAGGCAGGTTGACGTCAGTCGTTGAGTTTTATTGATTTTTAATTCTTTAAGGACCGAAAAAATCAATAAAACTCAACGACTGTCGTCAACCTGCCTACAACGCAAGAAGAAATCCCGGTAATCTGGAACGATTGATGGTGACAGGAAAAGTCTAGAGGACGGAGCCCAAAACGTTGGACGGATCAGATATCCGAACAGCTGGAGATACCAGTCAGTGCCGCACTCCATCAACCGGCTGATCGTAAGAGATGGAGGCACATAATCGATAGACTGAAACAGAGTCACGATCCTCAGCAGTGAGGGAATGACTAAGAAGAAGATACCAAACTTGGCAACACAGCATACACATTAAGTTAGCAATATTGCACCGCTGGCGTTTCCTGCCCAAACTAAAAGTTTCTATTAAAATGTTTACGGAATACATAGTTTTGTAAAATTACTTAAAAACTTTATGCGTTTTCATGACTTCGAATATAGAATAATATTATGGCAAGTTGTCTCCTGTCGAGTTACCGTTGATATAGTTTTCCTTATCTCATTAGGATTTTCGTAAATCCTTTCTGAGTAAATGCGTATGCATTTATTACCATGATTAGTTTTATTTTAATTTCTGAATAAAAGTGAACATCTTTTACAATGTTAAATGTAACAGAACTCTCACCCATATTTTATAAATAAAGTTGATTTCCATTAAATTTTACGTTATCAGCTAAAATTCCTAATATTTCGTACCCCGAACACGTCAGCCATTAAAGAACAGAATTCAAAGCCGTTAAAAATTCTGCAAATTCCACGGTACAACAAAAAAAGGGGGAAAATGTGATTATCTTAAATTTAAGTTACAAAAAAAAGGAAGATTTAGGAAGGCCTTTAGTTAATTAAAAGCGGTTACGTTTTGCGGTCCATTTACAGTAAATGGGTATTGCTGAAACACTCTGTCGAGTGGAGCGGGGGAGAGGCGAAGGCGGAAGGGAGAAGGAGGTTTATACAAATAGTCATAGACTACCTCATTAGTGTAGTGGTCGTAAGCGAGACTGTTACATCTGTCCTGTGGCTGTACCACAAACTATTATTGCGAACGTTTTCCGATTGAGAGAGACGAAGTCGCTCTATAAATTAAATAGCGCCGTCCCTTTCTCACAACCTAAAAATGATCGTGTTAACACGTTGTGGTATGGCCTCTGTGTTCGTTTTCCAGGTCGAGCAGTGTTATTGGGATTATCCATGAAGTTCCCAGGAGAACCAAAAATCACATTAATAAATTACTTTGAATTTGACTTTGGAATGATTTGGGTATTGTTCAATTGGAAAAATTTGACAGTTTTGGATAACTTGACCTGCTGGCGTTTGTACCAAAGACTAAGTGAGATCTGAGATCCACTAAATAATTTTGCAGGTTTACATGGACATGAATCGGTCTTAATACCACGAAATATTTTTAGTAATTTGTTTTTTTTTTAAACTTTAATATGTAACATTATAAGTACAGAGCAGTAATAGTCTGGTGATTTGACGATTGGATTTGGATTACCAAGTAAAAGGTCTCGAGTTCGAATTCAAGGCCTCTCGACTTTCCGAAATCATGTGCATAATAATATATATTTTATTGTATGGCCATCGATGACATAATATTATAAATATACTATATTGCAACTTTTATAAACAAATAACCCTTGTACTGTCAGTGTTTCAGACTAAATATTTTTTTTTTTCTTTCTTTTAATTAAGGAAGTGATAAACTCCCTTAAACGGTGAAGGAAAACATCGTGAAGAAACCTGCATACTGAGAGATTTTCATGACGTCGTGTGAAGTCTGCCAACCACCTAATAGGCTATGCGGTGGACCTAACCTTCCCATTCTGAGAGGAGACCCGTGCTCACAGTAGGCCGGTTGATGTTGATAATGGTAAATAAGTACATATTGTGCTAGTTATAAATTTAAATCATATAATAGTAATTATTTTAAAATCTACCTGTTATCGCCAACTCTGTTCACTTGTACCACGGGCCAGCTGACTGGACAGTTCACAACTCGCTAAGTTTCGTACCGTGAACTTTTACAAGTCTCGCTTACCTGAAATAAACACAAAGAATGTTAATTCAATTACACTTCTGATGTTTTCTCTGAATAGTGGACTCCGGCGTAGTTCTACAAAGTTTATTTGGGACCAAATCCAATTACTGGACGATTGGGTAAATGTCACAACTGAAATAGCTATCAGAAGTCATCATTGGAAGGTATTGAAATTTTTAGATACGGAGAGAGTTAAATTTTAAGTCAGTTTTATTCACAACCGACGTGTGTGTAAATATACTTGGAAGAAGTGGGGAAAACCTTGGTTAATTCGTGACAGTTAAGTTTATTGACAATGTAATAATAAATTAATATAACATTGTCAATATCTCATCGCAGCGAAATAACACTGCTTTGAGCTGTGTTGTGCTCCTTACGGTGAGGAAGATTGCCAGTTCTCCGCCAGGAAACGTTGTGTGTTGGCAGTGGAGGGACTTAAACTGCCAATGCAACTATTCCTCTTTCGTTTTACAGGGTCAGCAACGCGCAAGTGATATTCCTGGAGTTGCAAGCTTCTATATGCTACGGTAACCGCTTACCATCAGGTGTTAGTATTTAAAATAATTTCGGATTTTCTTTTCATGTCAACACCAACTAGTACTAAAAATCTGAAATATTGACTTTCAAAAGTTCCAAGTAATATATGTATATGTACGAGTATTTAGTACAAATACCTTTGAAAGATATTTTAACAGAAATAGAGACCTTTTATCTAAATAATTCTACCGTTTGCAAACTTTCCAGTAAGGTTAACACTCCAAATTTGTTACATTACGAGGATAAGCCTTATTTCGGTATTCATCGCGGTCTCCGATTAACGGCTGAGGGTCGAAAAAGCTGGCACTGAGCCTTAAATTGTTCATTCTAACGAATTCGGTCCGCGTCACATCGGGTACACATCGAATATTCAAATATGATACATTTGAAGACATGACATTATTTTTAATGGGAAGGTTTAATGATTATGTAGTTTATTTAGAGGTTTAATGATGTCATAAAACTGATGGCCGCTGGGGCAAAAAGGTTCTCGAGTGGAGACCACGCACCGGAAAGCGCAGCGTGGGACGGCCTCCAACGAGATGGACGGACGACCTGGTAAAGGTCGCTGGAAGTCGTTGGATGCAGACGGCTTGTAACCGGTCCTTGTGGAAGTCTGTGGGGGAGGCCTTTGTTCAGCAGTGGACTTTCTGTGGCTGATATGATAATGATGAATGATTATGTGCTACTTATCATACCATACCATACTATCATTCCTGTATTCCCCGAAGGGTTAGGCAGAGATGTTCTACGTACACCCACAGTTCACCGGTATGTTTAAGTCCCATGTAATAGGGGGCGTGAATTAAAAGAAGTTATAGCCTAGTATGACCATTGGACTGGCAACTCAAAGGTCTCGAGTTCGAATCCAAGGCACACAACTTTGACAAACCTGCATGCCTGAGAATTTTTCTCGAAGACGTGTGAAGTCTGTTAATCCGCATTTGGCCAGCGTAGTGGACTATAGCCTAAGTCTATATTATCCTGAGACTAGACCCGTGCCCAGCAGTAGGACAGTATATGGGTTGATGATAAATAGGAGACGAGATTGCCAATTACCAGGCAAAGATCCAAACGCCGAGCTGTTACTGAGAATTTCTTAGAAAAACTCAATAACACCGCTCAACTGGGGGCTAGGAACCGAACCCAGGACATACGTACTGCAGTCACAAAACCCAATATCTATTACTTTGTTCAATTGGAGGATGGGAACCAAACATAGGACACAAGTGTAGCAGTCACATACACTAGACTAATGAGGTAATTATCAAAACTCTAAATACTAAATTGCTCAATGATTTAAAGCGCTTGAGTTCTATTACATCATATTACACGACTCATAAGAAATTCTATTGACCCCGTGCAGACAAAATTTTAGACGGCGCGAGAGGGTCCTCATATAAATTCCTTTGGAGACCATTCCGCACGCGTGTTGGAACGTCAAATGCGTGCATTACGACCGGGGATATTTTATCCTGGGTGCTGGAAGGCGGCAATTACTGTTCTAGATAAAAGGTGTTCTGGAGATACCAATTATAAATGATATTTATTTCTTTAAATAGATCTTATAAAGAAACTTTTACATGTCAATGTTTTTCAGAAGAAATATGAAAGTAGAATAAATGCTGTAGAAATGCCTTAAGAAGTATGTGCGGTGTAACTCGGAATGACGTTGCAGCTTAAAACTCGATGTAGTGACGAGAATTGAGAAGAATATGCTGAGATGGTTTGGGCATGTCGAGAGAATGGATGAAAGGCGACTAACAAAAGGGATAACATGGCGAATTTCAGTGGAACCGCCGAGAAGGGACGCCGTAGCCAAACTTACGCCGACCTCATTGGTGGGGTTCTTCAAAATGGTCAGGTGCGTAGTACTCGCAACCGGCGTGTGTATATGACAAGATGTATGAATGTGGTCGAAGCAAAAGAAGTATGCAAGAATCGTAGCAAGTGGTGTTCTTTAGTTTCTGCCTACCCCCATAGGAAAAAGGCATGAGTGTATGTTTTAATTATTTAGTTTATACTAGATGTATGTTTAGTTTTACTAGATGCTCCTTTCCTAACAAACGACCTCTGAGAAGAAACATCGAAACAAACTCGAAGACAATCATAGTCACTTTTTTAAATTAGTTTTTATTTTATTAAATTATACAGAAAGTCCCTGGCCTCATCAGCGCTCAGCGGGCCCTATCAGAATATCAGCGCTGCAGCTTGATTTGCTTGCTGCAGCACAGTGCTGCGATAGACCTATTCTGACATCGCACAGGATAATAATGTACCTACTCAGTCAGTAAGTTAAGACTTGAATCTATTATTTTGTTGTTTGGTATGTATTTGAATCTGGAGCGTCGACCACAGTTTTTTATTTTTTTATTCACGACAGGCCTACGCTTGACCACTAGTTCGGCTGATGTTAATAAGCGACACTGCGATCTATGGTGGAGCGCTTGCTTAGAAGAAACCGATTCACTCGAGATATAAAGACACACAGATTATAGTTATTGGGGAAGACCCACTCAGGAAGCACAATCCACATTTCAGCGCTACGCATGATAAAACTTGATTTAATTTGGAGTTCAGGAGTTGCCTCGACCACTGTGGGCCTAAGCCACGAACCCGTTGTCTTGTTTGGTGTTTGTTAGAATAAATTTTATATCTTTCTTTCTTTCTAAAGTGCAGTCATGGAATAGTACACAAATATGTGAGTGTTACATAGGTAGGAGACAACACAAGTATGAGTTTCAATTGGTGCTTTCACCAATGAAAGAGCCTTTCGGTTGACCGAAGTGGATCGAAAATTGTCGTTCCAACGTCTTTCTGGCGTTGACAAATAGACCCAAAGAGTTATTATTCTCATTACTAAGCTGGTGGGGTATTCTTAAAAGTTTCTTCTTGTCTAGTTGTCTTAATTATTTTTTGCCTTTTTTCTTTCTTACCTAATTAAGTTTCGGGGTAATACAACAACAAACCTTTAATTTAATTAACTTTTTATCTTTACTGGCTAATAATGGTCGTAAGCGCGACTGGAGGACCTGGATTCGAAAGCCAGGTCGAGTAGAGTGCTATTGGATTCTTCAATGAAATTCTCAGTAGCAGTTTGGATTTGGGCCCGGTTAATAGCAAGAGGTTCACCGCCTATTATATGGTACCTAAATATACCGGCGAACTGTAAGTGTACATTAGTACACATCTGCCTAACCCTTCGAGAAATACAGGCGTGATGGTATGTAACTTTTCTTGTAGTCCTTCTCCAAGGTCTGATATATTTCTATACCAAATTTCATCAAAATCTGTTCAGCGGTTTAGGCGCGAGTCATTTTCGCATTTGTAATATTAATAAGTAGGGATAGTGTTTTAAAAAATGACGTCAATACACGAACATTGCGAATTTTTTTTAACAAACTGCACCACTATAGCATCTTTGATTGATTTTCAACTTTAATACAAAATAATAAGGTTTATATTCAATTGGGAAACTTTGACAGTTTTGGATAGCTCGACGTCTGTACCGTGCCGTGAATCAAACCTGTGTACGCCGTCAGTGCGCGTCAAAAATACACAGACGAATGACGGAACCTTCCAGTCTTTTTAGTCGCAAAAAATATTCGTGAAAATCGTGCTCTGGAAAAACTTCCGTATAAAATGCTCGTAAGGCTGGGAAGAGCTCATAAGCTCGCTCGAAGTCCCGAAACGAGCCGTAACTGAAATCTGAAAATGTACTGACACGACTCTCCAGCCGGCTGTGGTTTTGCCAATTACCTACTTTGCATAAAAGGTATGAAGTGTAGGAACGGACATTTTAGTTTTCGTATGCTGTTGTTAAACACTTTTTTTTAGCTCACAGACATACATAGATGCTGTTAATAACCATGTTCATTTAATTGTTCCCAATCATGGGAATTTCCCTAAATCCTTTCTTAGCGGATGCCTGTCTCATAGAGAACCCATCTTGTTGTGATTATTTTGATTATATTAGCTCTTCTCGCCTGAAACAGAGGATTAGCTAGTTCAGGAATATATACATCATCCATCCATATACTGTGCCACTGCTGGGCACAGGTTTCCTCCCACAGATTGAGAGGGATTAGGCTATAGTCCACCACGCTGGCTTAATGCAGGTTGGCAGACTTCACATGCCGTTGAGAAAATCTCTAAGGCATGAAGGTTTCCTCACGATGTTTTACTTCACCGTTTAAGAGAGTGATCATTAATTATTATTAATAGGTACAGTCAGCGTCAAATAGTTAGTGACACTCAGGGTATTCAAATAAATAGACGCAACCAAAAAGTCAATAATATCGGTACAAACAAAGTTTCCATAATGTTGTCAACATTATAGTCGCTCAAAAGGTCGAGACGTTTAAAACGTCATATAAATAGGTTCAGTCAAACCGTCATAAATATGGTTACAGTCATCCCGCCAATGGTATCCAAGCATTTAAACTTTTGAACACTTAATTCAAAAATTTGGAACACATTAGAAAAATAAACCAGCATGTTATAGAAATAAACGGTTTCCCAAAGACGAAAACCTCTTTAGGCAATCTAGGGTTGTAATTGCATGTCTATTTATCTGTCAGTAATATCAATGTCAAGTGCAATTCTAAAGCAAGCTAGAAATAAGGCTACTTATCGCATTAGTGACACCACAAAACATCGAATTTATATTTGAGGGAGGAAGGTGTCTCCGTAACCATATTCGCACTACATACCTATATTTATAGGTAAGTATATATTGTTTATACATACCTATAAATATAGGTATGTATAAACAAGCACACAGCCCGCCTGATGGTAAGCAGTCAAAAACTAGAGAAAATTGAAAAAACAATAGTTGGATTTCTTAATTTAAACGATTTTAGTTGTAAAAATTGATGCAAGCGATTATCGACCTTATTGACATAATTTTATTGTTTATTTTTAGTTATTCATCCACTCTATTACCTTGTTTATGTTTTAAATAGCGGTTTTTGAATAATAGTCAATAAGGTTGAAAATCGCTTGCACCTATTTTTTGCAAGCACTATCGAGTCTAGTAATTTTGTCGACGTTCATTGTTAAAATAAAATGATCATGATATTGAATCATTTAAATTTTAATTATGCACAAGAGTGTTTAATTAAAATATATAGATAGATAGAGCAAGAGCTCTATGGGATATAATATTATAGTCATACTCACTATCAATGAGGTTTAGGTACATCTATTTTCAGTCAGCTGTTTATTGCTTACAAGTATCGTAAAAGGCTATGCACAAGCCTTTAAAAAACAAAAGACATGTCTATGACGTCATGCTTAAAATGAAAAGGACAACAGTAGTTTCTATTCCTTTCATTTTTCTGTATAATTGTTTTCACATTAATTGATGTGAGAAATAATAGGTATTTAAAATGTATAGCAGTAAAGTTTATTTTTCTAAGGTTTTCCATATTTTTGAACACATAAAATGCTTGGATACCATTGGCGGGATGACTGTAACCATATTTATGACGGTTTGACTGAACCTATCTATATGACGTTTTAAACGTCTCGACCTTTTGAGCGACTATAATGTTGACAACATTATGGAAACTTTGTTTGTACCGATATTATTGACTTTTTGGTTGCGTCTATTTATTTGAATACTCTGAGTGTCACTAACTATTTGACGCTGACTGTACGCACATGATTTCAAAAAGTCAGAGGTGCGTGCCTTTGATTCAAAATATTAATATTATTGTTTAGTTAGCATTAATTAATTATAAATAGCAATGTAAAACTAATTTTAATTGATTATCTTATTAACATCAATCAATGTAAACATCAAACTCTGTTTACGGAAATAAAATATTTCCGTAAACAGAGTTTTTTTTAATCAAATCCTAGTGTCAATTCATGCGTGAACTACTAGCTCCTCATAAAAAAAAGTCCTATACATTCTTAGAAAACCAATTCAACCTGTAGACTGGCTTACGTTCATCCATAGACTCGTCTTACATCTATTCTATACATCCGAAGCTCCCTTATTCCCCCGATTCCATTCACATGCAAATCCGAGCGCCGGGAGTCCCATTAGCTCTGTAAGCCATTGCAGAGAACAGGGTTGTACGGACACGTTCAACGACGTATAGAGAATCGTTTCGGCGTATTTGTGATTGTCGTGCTCCAAATTGTTTGGTGTAAACCCTGTAAGGTATGTGTGGCGAGCGATTTGGAGTTCTTCTTTATAGAAAATGTGAATGGGACGTTTAAATATAAATGTTCATGGTTTTCGTTTTGGCTGGAGAAAGCCATAAAAAGAGAAATATGGAGGAAACCCTCGCCCAATAGTATAATAGGTTGTAGTGTGATAAGATAAAATAATTATATGTACAGTCAGCAACGAAAGTCGCTGAACATGTTGCAATCTTCAATATGATTTTTAACAAGTATGAAGTTACTGACCTACGAAGGTTATGCGAAATAATTGCATAGATGACCATTAAATATTTAGGTTACCTTAATAGAAAAGACCTGTTGCCAAGTTCTGGAGCTGTGACAATAAAAAAATTTAGCTGTGTGCAGCGTCTTTCGTTGCTGACTGTACATTGACGTGTCAGATAAGACATTTTAAATGTAGATTAAGCATTGCAGTTCTACATAATTGACAATTTTTTATACATAAGATTAAGTATATAATATTAAGTATCCCACGTTCCTTTATTGTATATATAGGTAGAATCATTTAATAAACATCAGTACCATTCTGGGTTCGATTGAAATGGTTATTCTATAACACCCACGTCCCCACATTTCTGATGTGGCAAAGAAAAAGTGCCTTATCGTAAGTCGTAAGCATAGTCGTAAGCATGACCGACTGCTACGCTTGAGGTCCTGGGTTCGATTCCCAGATCGAGTAAAGCGTTATTGGTGTTTTCTATGAAATCCTCAGTAGCAGCTTGGATTTGTGCCCGGTTAGTGGCAATAGGTTCGCCCCTATTACATAGTACCTAAACAGCGAACTGTGGGTGAACTTTAATATAACAGATCTGCCTATTCCTTCGGCGAATACAGGTATGGTGGTATAT
Organism: Acronicta alni; assembly: GCA_964056405.1. Classification (NCBI taxonomy): domain Eukaryota; kingdom Metazoa; phylum Arthropoda; class Insecta; order Lepidoptera; family Noctuidae; genus Acronicta; species Acronicta alni. The sequence goes on along the minus strand of OZ043927.1, from coordinate 2,800,814 downwards.
CTAATATATAAAATTTCCAGGTCACAATGTTAGTTACCGTACTCCTCCGAAACGGCTTGACCGATTTTTACCAAATTTTATATGCGTATTCAGTAGGTCTGAGAATCGGCTACTATCTATTTTCCATACCCCTAAGTGATAAGGGTGCCCCTGGAGGTTTTTTTTTTATGGTAAAACAACGTTTGCGGGATCAGCTATATTATATGTATGTCAAATAAAACTATCTTCAATCCCGAGCAAAATGACACCGGAAAAAAACCAACACGTGTTTCATCTAACATTGTCACAGTTGGTTGAAGTAAAACGCAAAGAAAGTGCTGGTTCGAGATAAAAGGCCACAACAACATAATTAAGAAAAAACAATAATTTAATTATTGGACTGACGTTAACAGCACAATGTCACGAATTATGGCTGACTATAAGGCAAGGGAAAGGTATGTGCGGTTTTATCCGGACATACCTTGCGTTTCCGTGCCACAGATAATAGTTTTCCACAGATTTTTTCGCTCCCCAAAAAGAAGGAGGTAAGTTTCTTTTTACTTCTCCTTCGTGAGAAATTGTAATACATTAACGTATGAAATAATAATTAAAAATTAAATAAAAGTTTTGGAGTATACAAAAAATGACATTCTACTGTAATTCTTCATCTTTTATATAAATAAAAATGGAATGCTGTTTGTTTGTAAGGGCATCGCATGACACCGCTGGACGGATTTGGCAATTTTTTAATAAATGATAAGTTATAAGATGTCTATGTTAAGCATAGACATCTTGTAATTTATCTGTCTAGTGGTATGCCTAGTCATACCACTAGGCAGTGATAGCCTAGTGGTATGACCTGAGAATGGCAAGTCAAAGGTCTCGAGTTCGAATCCAAGGCACGCACCTCTGACTTTTCGAAATCATGAGCGTATTTATAATTAATTATCACTCGCATAAACTGTGAAGGAAAACATCGTGAGGAAACCTGCATGCCTTTGAGATTTTCTCGACGGCGTGTGAAGTCTGCCAACCCGCATTAGGCTAGCGTGGTGGACTATAGCCTAATCCCTCTCATCCTGAGAGGAGACCCGTGCCCAGCAGTGGTGTCCCACTGCTGGGCACCATACTGTCGTATATGGGTTGATAATGATGTTAAGCAAAATTGGAAAATGGGGAAAAATTGAAAGTGCTTATTTCTATGGGATTTTTGTGTGTGAAATTTATCCCATCTGTTGGGTTGCGTTGAATGAAAAATAGTAATACTAACTAATATTCCAGGCAGATAAGAAAAAGGGGACAACCCTATATACATAATGCACAGCTTGTTTCTATGAATACCGTCAACTTGAAAGGGTGTATTAGCATACGTTTTGCCTCCATTCTACAATAATTGTACCCTACCGTACCTACCATTTGGGGCCAGCAGTATTGCAAAGAATTCTTGAAGTTAAAAAATGTTTTATGTCATGGCAAATACATTCTACGTACTTATTCATGTAAATTGGAGTAGCTCAGTAATTGGTTCGTGAATATTTGGTTTCACATGTCAGTTTATTTATTTATTTTAATACTAGTAGATACCCGCGGTGCTCAAAGTTGTAATAACTTTTAATAGACTTTAAAATTATTTGAAATATAGCCTAAACGTGGCCCCAAGAGAAGGGCCGTGAACATCTTTTCAGTTCCTTTAAATAAATTCAATAGTTATGATTTGATGCGTATTCAAACATACAGACAGATAGACAAACCGTATTCAACAATTAAAAACTATTTTTATAAGTAAAATTAAATAAATATATACATTACACACACAAAAAATATAGTCAATGATTGAGAATCTCCACATGTTTAAAATTGGTTAAAAATAAAGTAGATTTCCCCAAAAAATAATCTCATATTTTTTTTTTCTAAAATCAAATATTTAGACGTAATTTTCAACAGTTAGCATAAAAGCATTATGTAAATTGTGAATATGGAATCCCAAGAAACACATTTAGTTAATTATACAAATTAACCGTAAAAACCTTTTAGTAATTGCTTTCCAAATTTAGAATTGGCTTTAACCACACGTCACCGAATGTGACGCGGCTTTCCTCAAGCGTCAAATCAAAGCAATTTTCACAAACTCATATGTAAACACCGGAATATCTGGAGTTGGGAAAGTAAATAAACTCAAATAAAAGTGCCAAGCCTTGACTTGGAGCCGACAAGTTAATATAGAGTGAAGGACCCTATACGGAGGAATATTGGATATTTTCCCTCAGAGCCAAACAGCTATTATATTTCCATACGACTGAGTACGGACCATTGAATAATATATTAGAGTGCCTATGGCATTCATGACAGTTTTTCAGCGGAGCCAATATGGCGGAGGTTAATAGATTGGAGCTATAATAGGATAAGGCGAAAGGCAGCCTGAATTAAATGCAAGATGGGTACGTGCAGCGAGTGCAGGGCATAAGGCTCTATAGATACAACGCGTAACGGAAAGGGTATAATATCAAATAGCTTCGCACTATACTTGGGGATATACATACCCAAGTAAAGGGATTATTTTAATCAAAACATAATAATATCATATCGTCAATTAGGAAATTTGTTTCTTACGGTGAGCAAGGTTGCCAGTGCTCCACGACGAAACGTTATGTTGGCAGTGGGAGGACTTTCACGCTTATACTGCCAACCCAACTATTCTTCTTTCATATTGATTTCTGACAATTGACGCGAATATTATACATTGAAATAAAACTACTTTTTACGGATTTTATCGCGTATATTTATATTATTAATCCCAATGGAGTCTACCCGTGACCATGGACGCTGTAAAGGGTCCGAAACGTCGGGATTAATAATATCAATATACGCGATAAAATCCGTAAAAAGTAGTTTTATTTCAATATTCTTCTTTCGTTTTACAGGGTCGGCAACGCGCAAGTGATACCCCTGGTGTCGCAAGCGTCTATAGGCTACGGTAACCGCTTACCATCAGGTGGGCCGTATGCTTGTTTGCCACCTTAGTAGTATAAAAAAAAATGCCGGCGTCATCTAGAATTTAAAAAAAAATTCAAAACATTGACTTGTACAAGTATCTCAAACTTAAAAAGATCTATTTACATATATAATTTCATTTCATATAACAAAGTAGTTTCCCGCTTTCAGTCCCTCTGTACGCTGAGAACATTTAAACTACGCAAAGGATTTTGATACGGTTTTCACTATCAATTAAATAATTCCGGAAGGTTTATATTATTATGTATAATACATACGTGTTATTAGTACATTTCACCCGTGTGAAGACGGGTAGATCGCTAATTAATCCTACTATATCTAATATATAAAATTCTCGTGTCACAGTTTTCGTTGCCAAACTCCTCCGAAACGGCTTGACCGATTTTGATGAAATTTTTTGTGCTTATCGGGGAGGTCTGAGAATAGGCCAACATCTATTTTTCATACCCCTAATTTTTTTTTTTATGGCAAAACAACGTTTGCGGGGTCAGCTAGTAATATTATAAATGTAAAAGTTTGTGAGGATGGATGGATGTTTGTTACACCTTCACGCTAAAACTAATGAACGGATTTTGATGAAACTTTACAGTATTATTACATAAACATCAGAATAACACAATAGGCTATAATTTATAACGATTTAAACACTTATGTTCATCACAGCACATAAATTGTGTCTTCTGGGAATCGAATGAACGACTTAATGACGATCATATTTTTTAATGATACTACCTAACTCGCTAATTGCATGCCGTTGCATTAAGACACTTTGTGACTACTAGAGGCAAGTCAAACCTAAGTATTAAAATAAAACCGGCGAAGTGCGAGCCGGATTCGCGCACGAAGGGTTCCCCGTACCAGAGCCCCCCTTATTTATTTTATCTAAATATTCAGTGAAAATTTCAAGCGTCTACCTGTTGCCGTTATTAATATCGAGCAAAAAACGGCAAAAAAACACGTTTGTTGTATGGGAGCCCCCTTCAATATTTCCTTTATTCTGTTTTTAGTATTTGTTGTTATAGGGGCAACAAAATTTAATTTCTACTGTCTAGCTATCACGGTTCATGAGATACAGCCTGGTGACAGACGGACGGACGGACGGACAGCAGAGTCTTGTTAATAGGGTCCAGTTTTAACCCTTTGGGTACGGAACCCTAAAAAAACTATGTTTTCTAACATTAAGAAATAAACTTAATCCCAAATCTTTTTATAGTTTTTTTTTTCGGTGTAGAAACACATTTAGCCTTCAACGTATTATCTTAACACCAAATTAGACTTCCAAAGGAAAATACTGACCGACCCTCGACCCTCAAAACATTACGCCACATATCTTAAGGCGCTGACAGATTTATAGGCCTAACTTCGACCTTAGCAGATAAAACTTTAGATTTTCCCAAATACAATTATCGTCCTGAATCTAGACTTTTTCATTTTGAAACTTTTTAATAACTTCTATTAAAAAGTTTCTTCAGTTAGATTTCGTGGATTAAGAAGTGTTTTTCTTTTATTGCGATAGATTTTTATTATGATACAGAAGCGTTTGGCGTAGTGGCTTCTGTGCCATGTAACGCGGGTTCGATCCCCACACGGAAGAAATATTTGTATGACTTACGTTGGTACTTATAGTTCATACAAAAACACAATAAAGCTTTGGTCGACATGGAAATCGAACCTAAGACCTCTAGCGTAGCAGTCGCGCTTACGATCACTAGGCTAATGAGGCAGCAAGAGCAATGAGTTATTTTTAATCCCAAAAGCTATGATAATGTTTTGAAAGTTCTACAAAAATCATTCTAGTGTTATTTAAAGGTAAACCTGTTGGGATTTCGACAAGTGTCCCGAAGTCGACAAGATTTCCCCGAAACAATTCAACCCGAAAACCCGATAGGCTGGAAATGATTGGAGAAGAGAAGACATAAACCAATAAATAAATATCTGGCAACAATAATAGCCGAGGACATTATATTTGTGTGAGTGCACTCTAGCAAGTCGCTTAGAACTAATGACGTCGTTGAAAACTTGTTCAGGACGGGAGCGGAGCAAGGCGTTGATTGGAAATAGCTTCGTGAACGTTTGTTATCCGAATACGCGGTGGTTGGACGCCATCTTGTATTTTAATATTTTACCTTCAGAATAAGTTATAGTACTTATGTATACTCTTAAAATGTGTAGTATTTTCTGGAAAGAATATTCGAAACACAGAAATTCCTTATGTAGCGGGATTTTTGTTGCGATTACAGACCATTTTCTTTTCTCGATATTAGAAAGAAAGAAGAAAGAAAAATTTTATTGCCATAAAATCAGCGACTAGTACTACATACAAAGAAGAGAAGAAATAACAAAATAAATGAAGGTACTGTACGTCGCCGTTGTTCATCACAATAAGGTCCCCACTCAGCATGATGCGGCAGCGCATTAAATCGCTGCAGCGCTGATTTTCAGTGGGGCCTAGATGACGTGTGACGTCACTCAGCGGTGGCATTAACAATTTTTTTTTTATTCCTTATCAACTATTTAATTATACAATATTTGCTTAAAACAGTTTAATTCAAAATGGTAATTAAATATGATATGAACTGAATTATTTAGGCTTATTATTTAAGTTATTCCTTTTGGCTGTGGAGTATTTAATAAAAGTAATAAGTATTATTATAATTAATAAGTAAATAATTCTTAGTGTACCTGAAAATAATGTAATATAAAGTCAGTAGTATATTATGGACAACATGCTTACATCCTGCCTACTCTAGCAACCCCATGGACTGTGCAATGAAATAGCAGATTATTTCAATTATTGTAAAAGATGTTTATCTATACCCTATTCCAATCAGTCGTGAAAACTTTGTAAACAAAGAAACGCCAATGACCTTAAAAAGCTTTAGTGATGTCCATAATGTATATTTGTAATGAATATGAACGAATGAGTGAATGGACTTTTTCATTCGATGGAATAAATTTGATAAGAAGTTATTTATTTATTAACCAACTTTGTACCCCTTTTGAAGAATATTGTGCGTAAGGAGGAGTATGAGATTTCGCATAGTTAAAAATTACATGGAGAAGGAGAGCAGAAAGCTAAAATATTTGTATAATAAATGTTACTTACAAAGTCCTTAAATTACTTTGATTATATACTTGTCTAGATGCCACATTGACACGTACAGAACGGCCCAAATAAAGTCTACTAAAATTGGTAGACTCTCTTCTCACTTACGTCAGTGTCATTTGGATCACTTCAGGGTGTGGAGTTCTCGAAAAATAATTAATTATGTCGGTATGTGCTGTCAAATTGTGTCGCAATTATGTGGGAAAACCGTATAATTACACTAAGATCACATTACATCGGTAAGTTTTGTTATTTAACCTCTATTATTTTATGAAAACATGATTTTTCAATTCGTTAATTTGTAGGTTCGACAGATTAGCCGGTGTTGTCAATTTATTACAAGGGAGATTTGGCGAAACTATGGGAGATAAAATGCAAATATCGGTCATCATCTTTCGATCAGGAGAAAATTTTATTATTTTAATAATTACCTACATAATTTATTTGATCAGTAAATAATAACTTGCCTTCACAAAATAAATGAAGTCATTCACTAAATAGTATTTTTGTTAGTTCTTTCTAATATTTTGGGTTTCAGATTTCTTAAGACTGGAGAGACATTATACAGCGGACACGAAATGAAATATAAAAAAAAAACTATTCCGAAAACAAATACAAAGAGATGGATTTTGATCTATAAATTGCTGTATATATTTTTTCATTGTATTTATTGTTTTTATTAAAATAAATAAAACACTAATCTACAAAATAATTACTTTATTCAGCCTATTTCGTTTAACTGTCATCCCATTAAATAATGGAGAAAAGGTAAGTTAATAATTTGGAGGAGGCATCCCTAAACACGCACACCTTGACAGTTTAACTACAATAAGTACACAAGCGGTACTCACACATATCACGCAATTTGGCCCCAGTTTTCGCGTGTCGTTTGTTTGCATTGCTCCATCTAGACAAGTATATAATCAAAGTTAAATTAAATTAAATAAAATTTTCATTGTTTACCTACGTTCGAGCTGTCAATGTCAAACACATCTATAATACATAATGGGAATACGTCAATTGTTTAAAAAGTTCGAATATCGGCCACCATGGGACCACTAGTAAGTACATTATGCATTACGTAAAACTTTTATAATATAATCTGTCCCTCTCCTCTGCGCTCATGCATCTTTACATAGTAATACATTCGCGCCAGTGACCAGTAAGTACAATGCACCTGACCCAGATTTCTGAAAGTGAGCGTGTACCATGTCCTACATTAAGACAATATACCTACCTTTAAATTTCCAGCCCTGAAAACTATCAAAATTAGATAGATAAATACATTAATTACCAGATTTGAACTAAAATTTTGATACAAACGCTAGAAAATGAAATGAAACTAAATAATTATTATTACTATTATATTATTTAAATCCCACTGTGCCACCGTCGAAACTCCAAGTCATTCCTAAAATAATTAAGCGTCAAATAGTCTATTTATTTTTAAAATATTAATGTAAGCACCTAATGTACCTATGCATATTAAAATACCTACATAGCTTGTCCAAATGTATCATAATATTTAGGATACCTACTTTAATAGAAGAAAAAGCTTTAGCAAAAAGCTTTATTCGACAAATGGCTGACTAAGAACTGAGATAAAAAGAATTTCTTTAGAAATGTATTATTAACACGAATTTATCAAATTACGGTGACTACCATACAGGCCTATTTACATATTCCAATACATCGTTGTTACCCAATTTCCTAAAAAGCCACCTTAAATGCGAGGAAAAAGGGACGTACGTAGATCGAATTTGAATAATTTTTCATTTATGAGCCTTATTACGTGTTACAGAAAAAATACTGAAACTCTTGTACGATAATTTCACCAAGAATCACTGAATACAATTAACATTAGATATATTTTACTGAAACACCTGCAATGATATGTAATTATGTTTAGTTTTCTTTTATATATTTTAAAGACACTTTTACATGTCAACGTTTTGAAATTTTTTATGTAAGATGGCGCCGGCATTTAGTTTCGATTTAAAAAAATTAGAAGCGGCTTAGATCCGAACATGGTACTATATGGTCATATTACTGATTAGCCGTTGAAATCGTTTATTTATTGAATACAAGAGTGAGGAAAAAAAAAGAAGTGCTTTGAGGAGGAAAATGTGACAATTTCCCTTTGATGACGTGAATAAGATGGATGGGTTGAGAGTCATTATAATATTTATGAGTATTCCATTCGCTAAGACACTTTTACTGTATTGTTCAGAATTGCCGCATAAAACATTGAATAAGTGAGGAACTGAGGCACCTTTTCCAGTTTCGAATGAAGTATGTTTTTGTAACGCGAAAATGTATTTTCTATGTTAACAGAGCCTTTCCTTCTTTGCTTTCCCACCCTGGGATTTATTTGGTATCGTTTCGCTTCGAACTTCAGAAACAAATTGAAATGGAACGTAGATATTATAATATTTTTTTTTATTCTACTGAGATGGCAACCAAGCATACGGCCCACCTGATGGTAAGCGGTTACCGTAGCCTATAGACGCTTACAACTCCAGGAATATCACTTGCACGTTGCCGACCCTGTACTGAAAGAGGAATAGTTTGGTTGGCAGTATAAGGGTCAAAGGCCCCCCCACTGCCAACACAACGTTTCCTCGTGGAACACTGGCAACCTTGCTCACCGTAAGAAACACAACACAGCTCAAAGCAGTGTTTTTTTTATTTCGATTTTCTGCAAGGCGGAGGTACTTCCCCAGATAGGCAGCTCTAATTTAAGTGGAATTACTCCCACTATGCCCTACCTCTGTTAGACTTTTTATTTATATTAATTATTAAGAGAGGTAAGGTATTTTAAGAGAGTTACGGCATAGTGAGAGTAATTCCACTCCAATTGGAGCTGCCCGAGCTGCGCGAGGAAACGTTGGGTCAGCAGTGGGGGGGGACTTTGACCCTTATACTGCCAACCCTACTATTCCTCTTTCGTTTTATAGGGTCGGCAACGGCCAATTGATACCCCTGATGTCCAAGCGTCTATAGGCTATGGTAACCGCTTACCATCAGGTGGGCCGTATGCTTGTTTGCCACCACAGTGGAATAAAAAAAAATACATGTTACTGGCAAAATATTACAATAATATTTTTCAATCCTATATTATATAGGCAATACGAGTTAGAACTTTATATAGCGAATAGGTTCATTCGTTTCTGTGAGCAATGCTACCTTTGTTGTCAGCTCTTTTGTGGCGCCCTTCCTTCCCCAATCTTGTGTCCGCCTTAATTATCTGTATGTGAAGAATACAACCCACAGTTCTTCAAAAGAAAAAGTTCTTACGAAACTTTCCCGAACAAACTTGCGTCCGTATGTAAGGAAACTTCGTTTGAAGATGTTAAAAAGTTGTTATTAAAAGATATTTTCGATATATATTTTATTTATCTGTGGACTTCAGGAAATCTTTTTGTGGTGGTAGACATTGGCTGCAGAGTTTTTATGGGTGTATACCACCTAAAGATTCCTCCGAATCTTTTCTCAACTACGTTGGGTCAGCTTCCAGTCCACCCAGATGCGGCTGAACGTTAGTATTTTACACAAAGCGACTGCCATCAGACCTCCGCAACCCAATTTCTGGGTAATACAGATATCCTGAGGACAGACTGATTGTAAGGCTTTTTGGGCTCCTGACTACAGGACCGATGGATATACGTGCTCTCCGAGGTACGGAGGGGACTCAATTTGTTAAGATTGGTCGCCCGTCCATAGGCCGACCGCGGCTAGCGGAGCTTAACCTTGCAGATCAGTTGATCAGCTTAGTTAAAGTAAGTTTATTACTGAGGACGTCTACAATATACTACATCTATGGTACTACTGCACTGTCATAATACTCGTATTACTTTTTTTTGCAAATGAGGTCAGCAGCAGCTGGCATCCCAGGATGACAATACGCGATTGATAGGTTGTTGTAAGGAACTTACTTTGTACACATAAAGAAAAAAATGTATAAACATGCAACACTTATGCATGGTTATGCATGTGTCTCAGGACTGGGCCAAATGGGTCTCCAGATCAGCATAATGTTTGGCATTATGCTGCAACAACAATGAAGTAACCTGAAACCCACTGTTAATAATAAATAACAGCTGATAAAGCATAAACAAATGATATTATAAGGATATCTATACCACTTGTGGTAAAGGGATAATCTCAATATTAAATAGTCAATAAAATAGAAGAAGTACATTTTCAGAAAACAGCAAACATAATATTGACTTCCAAGCTTCTTTCGGGCGCAAAAAATATAGCATAAAAATATTATTTGAACGTCAACTCCTATTGAATCATTCGACAACAAAATAAGAAACCGGTAACTAACGACAAATAGACATATTTCACCGGTAATCGATGGCACTCGATTCGGAATCGATTCTTGATGAATCGAGTCGCGACTCGGGATCGTTTATCGTTCCGATTGATTTATTGCCAGCCTTAAGGTAGTTTATAGAGGCGCGAGTTTTTCACTTATCGCGGTATACGTGACTTCGAACGAGATGTTCACGGAGATAGTCGATTAAAATTATACTTATTTTTATTTTACGATGCAGTTTGAAAATACTTGGGCATAAAAATGAAAGCGATGTAAAAACAATGTTGTTGGTGACAAACGAGCGAGACGAACGTGAATTATTAACGTGGCACTAGAGAATTAAGTCGTTTCGTAGATGTGCTTTATTTATGTTTTATAAGACAAGTTATTCTATTTTGATATATCGTGCGAGTGCTGTATTGCGATAAAAATATTCAAAGAACAATAAAATACTTCTTAGTGTTTTCCCATTCTACGTTATTTTCTCAACATTATTATTATTTCTCAGAGGTATTTTTTGTCTTGTATGAAATATCTCCTTTAATACCTTTGGAGATTATTTTTCCACGTAATTACCTTTGAAAGATAGTTTTAATTTATTTCCGTTAAAAACTTTTCTAATTGACCCACTCAATATTCGCAGGAGTCATATCTAGTCTATTCATAATAAGATAGAATTCATTAATCCATCAATACTTATATAATACATGAGAAAGTCTGTTTCACTGTTACCCTTTCACGCCTAAACAGATTCCGGTAAAATTTGTCCTTTGGGATGCAAGTGAAACAGCGGAAAATATAACGATTATCACTAAAATCCATTCAAACCTTTCTGAATTACCTATCAAAATTGATTCACCACTAGGGGATCTCGATAAATTGAATCTAAGGATGTTCAGCCACTTAAAACGTCATCAGTAATGACGTATATTAATTATCTGTGATGGTATCGACAGGTTGAATAGGGCGACTAAATTATTAACGTTCAATGGAATTTAATTTCGGAACTTTACGGTTTAACATTTCCGTTTTGCTTAACACCGATTCGAGTTGGCGGGTGATGTGGAAACCGTTAATTCAATTTTGTCGATTGAACATTTCTCAGTAACGTTGACTCGGAAAGTTTGATGTGAAATAAGTTGATAATCCTTACGGATTTTAAGTTTAACGGTGTCTTTAAAAATCGAGGAGATTGTTTAGAATTAAAAAAAAATATGGGCCTTTTTTTATTAACGATATAAAATTAATAATCTGTGGTATATATCATTGACATTGACACTGGCCTTCACTCTTTATGATGATTATGAGTAAAGCCGCCTCTTCACGTTGGTTTAAGATGGCTAGAAGGCTGCATGTAATAGCGTGGTGTGACATAACGTCTTGTCCACACATTGGAAAATTGTATTTTTTGAAATTGCAATGTTGCCATATACGTGTAATACAGATCAAATTACACTGTTTTACACTCAGAGCACCAGCATTAACTTGCTAGCTACTACTAAATCTCTTCACTTGCATACAATTAGTCATATGCTAGTCTAACTAATCAAAAATTCTCAAGAAAGTTGGCGAACTGTCTGTGTAAGTGACGTGTAGGCCATAAAAAAGTAAAATTTCAGAAGGACCACACTCTTAATAATTTGCAGGAAGGAACATTCCTCATAAGAACCAGCACACACTGCAGTGTTTTATGTACGGATTTGTGATGGCTGTTAACACTGCTAAGGAATCTATAAAATCATGCGCATGCATGTATGTGTAAAACCGTGCATGTACAGTAGAGAATCTTAACGTTTAACCAGTTTTCAGCCTTACTATTTAATTTATTTATTTACTAACATCAAATTCAGTACGCGTAATACGTAAACTTCTGTTGGTTTTGTATACGAACTTTATTGTACACCAAGTAATTAACTAATATACAGACACATACATTTTGTATTTGAAGACATCACAGTCACGCTTGTATTGCCCGAAGAGTTAGGCAGAGGTGTGCGAACGTACACCAAAGGTCGCTGGTATGTTAGCCATCCCATGTAATAGGGGCAAGCCAATTATACTTTTTAGAGATTTGACATAATGTGGATGTATATGTTTATATTACATTTTTAGTCTCTGAATACGAACCGCAGGATGTAAATTTTGACTGAAATTTGAGCTTCGTACGTAGTGGAACTTCCGCATATATCTTTACAGTGTATATAAATAATTGAAAACCAGTATGACGGCGCGACTTCAATTTGAGAAACTTTGAAGTTGGAATGAGTTCCGACTTACGAAATGTTTTGAAAGGAACTATGACGAAAGTATACCTACATATCGTGTAGTGTCTGTTAACTTATTTAACATACCATCACGCCTGTATAGGAAATACTGGTAGGTATATTTAAGTCCCATGTAATAGGGGGCGCACCCTAATGACCTTAAGCGGCCATCGAGCTGCTACTGAGAATTTCGTAGAAAAACCCAATAACACAGCTCGATCTCGAATCGAACCCAGAACCTCTAGCGTAGAAGTCGTGCTTATGACAACAAAACTAATCTAGCAGTCACAAAAAAGTCCAAGTAACAAGTCACAAATAAAAAAAAAGAACTGAATTCCTAAAATAATACAGTAACTCCGATCACAAGAAGCCGTCAGTCAAAACTGACAATACATCAAACCTCCGCAGTTTGATGGAGGCCTGAAAGTATTGCTGTCCTAAAACACTCAGAGCGTATCGGAACTCTAGACCTGTGTCAGAGAGCCCGGAGTGATTCGTCTGCGCTGTGTCATGTCGATTGACATATACTGACGTGACGTATTGTTAGTTCTATTGTTTCTAAAGTCAGGGTATTCGGTACTTGTCTGGCATCTTCATAGCGCCTGTATTCCCCGAAGGGATAGACAGAGGCGTACTAAAAGTACACTCGCAGTTCGCGGGTATGTTTAGGGCCGATGTAAGGCATACTCCACATTAAGCGCGTTCTTCGAGCGAGTGAACGATGCGAACGAGGCTCGCACGCGTCGTTGGCGTCGTTTACACGCTCGAGGAACTAACACGCCCAATGTGGGGTAATCCTTATAGAAGGCGAAGCTATTTGGGCACAAATACAAACTCCGAACTGCTACTGGAAATTTTATAGAAAAACCCAGTGAAACTGCTCGACCTGGGAATTGAAATTAGAATCTCTAGAGTAGCAGTCGCACTTACGATCACTAGGCTAACGAGGCAGTTTTAAGATTACATATTTAAATATCAAAATTACCTTGTCGGATATTAGACAACTTTCATTTTTTTTTTATTTATTTATTTAGGTTTACCAACTATTGTTACAGTGTTACATATCTCTAAAACTTAATGAAATCATTATTAAATGCTAACTGCACAATCTTTACAGGTAAACACCACTTGCTATTTTGAACGTATTACAATTTACATTTTATACAATTTCGAAATTTTATTTATTAAAGAGCAGATAGATAGATAAATAACATTTCATTACATTTATTAAAACCAATAGTTCAACATGAACAGCCAAAAATAATAAAAATTATACAATTAGTTTTTAGGGTAAGGTCCGTGACAGTTTCTGATATGCCTGATAAAAGCGTTGAGGGAGTCAGAATGGATATCAGATTTATCATGATAGATTAGCATGCTTTATTTTAAAACATTGGTTTCTCTAGAAAGATGCTGATGTACATAATATATGGCACACCAGGCGTTGCCAGGGGTTTCAAACGCATCCCCAAGGGCGTTTTTGAGACCAAAAGTCTTAGTCTATATCCTTCGCCAACGTCTAATCTATCTCTGTAACAAATTTCATCAAAATCGACTCGGCGGTTTAGTGAAGAGGTGAAAGACAGACAGTTAATTTTGCGTTTATAATATTAATAATAGTATTTATTAAAAAAGATAAAGATGAATAATGATACAATATATAATCATAAATTCATTTGTAACCTAAATAGGCACTAGAAGCAACTGGTTTCCGAAATATATAGGCAAAAGTTATCTCAAAATCTTCATCCAAACTAAACCTACACGGCTCAAAAGACCAATAAATTAATGTCAATGAGTTACTAACTCACAAAGTTAAGGCATCTAATACAAATGAGTACTTAAATGTCTACACGGGCTCAGCGAAGATGCCGTGACGTCATTAAGGGTAAAGATGGGTCTGGAGGCGAATTTCGAAATGCTACTTTAGTGTGTTGCCGTAGACTCCGAGATCAGGTAGGGTTTCAATGTGTTGAATATTTAACTTAATTTCTAGTGTGGCCGATATCTATGTATTATGATAGCATGTCTTTTAATGAGCGACTCACATATTTAGTAGAAGTAGAGTTCTTTTCAGTGAAAGTAGATTAAATTAAAAGCTAAACTAAACTAAAATAAATATATATTTTTGAACAATTTTACACGGCACCTCCTAGTCCGAAACTAAACAGAGCTTGTACTATATGTACTAGACAATGGATATAATACTTATATACTTTTTTAGTATTTATACATACTTATAATACATAAATGAGAAAAGCGTGGCCTCATGATAATTATCGATTAAAATATGACATGATGCATGTAATTAATTCATAATACCAAGGGTTTTTTAAGCTACTACAAAGTATGATGTAATATTGAAACCAATACATTTTCTAAAAAATCCCTATCTACTAAAGGTCACTATTTTCCTGAAAACTAATTGCACCACATACAGTATATGTTCGTTAATAGCCTGCTCCTGAGTTACGTATGTAGAGATTGCATTTACGCGACCCAGCGAGCGTACGAATAGTGTGCTAAGTCAGTCATTAGGGCGGTCTGCGGACGGATTAGATGGATGGAGGAGGGAAATAAAACTCTAAGGATTTAAACATTGAAAGGTTCACGACCATCAAGTAAACTCAAGGTTATAAGAGCACTGTGGGCTGTGTGTAGGTGTGCTGTATTGTTGAAAAGAATAAAGAAAGAAACAGTTTTTTGGACAACAATACAAGGTACAAAATCCTTTAACCGTTTTCCGCACATCAGATCTATTTCGTATTCATAACTTTCATAACAAAAGAACATCTGTTTGTCGAGGTAATCCATCTTGTGTACCCCAGGCACCTAATTTTGAATAGAAGAGAACCATGTAGTAAATAATAATAATATATCTACATATTTTGGGACATTTTTGGAGGGGCTCGTGGCTAAGTTATAACTACTCTGATCAACCAATTTGCAAGGTTAAGCTGCCACTAGCCGCGGTCAGCCTGTCGATGAGTGCCCATTTTTAGCACATCCAGAATTCCAGACTTCTTCCAGACACAGTAGGTGTTAGTCAGAAGCCTGACAACCAGTCTATCCTCAGAATATCGACCATTATATTTCTCAGAAATGATTGATAGATTGGTTTATTAGGAAAAGTAATATACGTTATCGTCAAATAGAAATATAACTACATATCATATTATAAGCAGTGATAGCCTAGTGTTATGACCGAACCCAAGGCCTTTTCGAATTCATGTGTGTATTAATAATTAATTATCACTCGCTTAAACGGTGAAACCTGCATACCTTAGAGATTTTTCTCGACGGTTTGTGAAGTCTGCCAACCCGCACTAGGCCAGCGTGGTGGACTATAGCCTAATCCCTCTCAATATGAGAGGAGACCCGTGCCCAGCAGTGGGACAGTATATGGGTTGATGATGATGATGATGATGATCATATTATAGTCATACATTAATTCCACATGACCTTTCTCCTTTAAATCCCAAATTTATGCATTTCTTCTATCTTTCAACTCGTTCCCTGCGGGCCTTAGACCTCGCTCATATACAAACTTTGTATGCTATTGAACATACACCGTATTATAAGCCCATTTGTGGCCAATACAAACTTCAATGTAATGGATCTATCCATTAGGTACGTACAGAATGCTAACGAGGCTTTAACTGCACGTAACTTAGACACAATGGTTTGGTTGAATGATGGTCGCAAAACCGCTGGGTCATTGCGTCATGTATGTTAACCTAGGTACGGTCAGCAACGAAAGTTGCTAAACACAGCAAAATTTTGATAACATGACAGCTCTAAAACTTGGCAAGAGATTTTTTTATTATGAAGGTAAGGTAAATATTTAATCAAATCAAATCATTTATTAATTCAATACATTTTGGGTAAATTACGATGACAGGTGTTTAAGGTTGGTTCCGCCAAAAATCTGCCTAAGAAGGCGTTTGAATTAGTTGAATACAACTTACATGGCAACATCTACATTATAAAAATAGATATAAAAATAAAAGTAACACTTTATATTAAAAAAAAATATTTAAAAAATAATATTAAAAAAATTAAACTCGTACAAAACCATACAATACTTAAATAATGGCCATCTATGCAATGATTTCGCAGAACCTTCACAGGTCAGTAACTAAACGTTCGTGATAATTTAAGAAGCTATAATATATGTTATAAGAAGCTATAGTCCAAGTACATAATAAGATACTTATACTAAATGTAATAAAGCTGAAAATAGTTGTTTTTATATTTGTTTGAACTCGCTATCTCTGAAACTAACAGTCGGATTTGAATACTACTTTTGACATTTGATAACCTAATTCTTTAGGAAGGTTATAGGGTATTTAACATCACGCTACGGCCCTTAGAAGCCGAGTAAAAGGTAAAAGTCAGGGCCAGTGAAATCCTTACTAATATTGTAAATGCGAAAATAACTCTATCTATCTGTTACGCTTTCCCGCTTTTTGTTTCAAAAAGTTATTTGAGATGCGAGTAAAAACGCGGAGAACACTTAGTTTATTATAATTTGGACGGGAAAATTTCTGTCAGATCTGCTAATCTTAAGATAAAATCTTATAGCGTCTTTACCGTGTGTGACGTGCTCTACGGGCTTAAGTCCCTAGGGCTTACTACACATAAATAAATGAACGGCAATTGTTTTTGTTATTTATTACAAAGCCTTTGTAGCGTTCGATATCGGGCTGCGGACGAAGGTAGCTCTTTTGTCCGAAGTGGTTTATTTTATAATTTTATATCTACACTAGGTGTCCCCCGCAATGTCACTAGCCTTTTTTCCTTTTTGCTCTGCTCCTTGTTTGTTACAAAACTAAAGCCGAAAGGAGGTTAAATGGGGCCTTATAACGAGTCCATTCACAATATTTAAGAACCGTAGTAACGCTGTATAACATACCCCAAAAAAAAAGGAAAACAACAACATTTATGAATGAAATTATTAGGTAAAATAGGTACGTCGGCCTCTCTGTTAAATAATCTGGTTCCCTGACATGACAGCTGACAAAATTTGTGGCTTTGATAATTAATTATATTTTTACGGGGTATTTTGTAACACGTTGTATAGCCTAATCTTCTCGATAAATGGACTATACAACACAAAAAGTTTTTTTCAATTCGAACTAGTAGTTCATGAGATTAGCGCATTCAACTAAACAAACAAACAGTTCTTTAGCTTCTTTCTTTTCTTCAGCTATAATATTAGTTTAGATTGTCAGTATTACAGCTTGTTTCATTCTCCGTGCCCTTTTCCCAACTATATTGGGGTCGGCTTCCAGTCTAACCAGATGCGGCTGAATATCAGTATTTTACACGAAGTAACTGCTATAAGACCCCAAAATTCTTAGGGTTTATCATCTCTATCTCTCTCTCTCTTTCTAAATGTTATAAATCAAATTTGAGGTTAATGCTAGTGTTACAAAAAGCCGTTTCTAGATACCAGTCTCACGAAAATATCCACTCGTATATTATTTTCATGCAACTTCCTTTTGGTAGCCTACTTGTCTTTGAATACGACACGAAACAAAAGGAACGATTACATCAAAGCGATCAGCTTGATCAAGTTTCAAAGGGTATACCTATATATAGCACACAGTGTTACCCAATATCAATGTGTAAACTAACCACTCTAATATATTTCAGAGAAAGAAGAAATCGATTTCAGTCAGAGTTTGCCTGCGTGGCGCAGACAGACCAATAAAACCTATAAAAAAGAATAAAATAGTAGCCCGGACTAGTAGTAGTAGGAACAGTACCCAGGTTAGCAGTGGTCAGGGCTTTAGCAAGAGGAACCTCTTGACTATACACGCCATGTCCAGGAGTACCGTTGCATCAAACCCTTAACCCAGCTAGAGTACTCCAGCGCGTCGGTAAGAACCGCGAATTATTGCAGACCATTAAGAAGAGAAAGGCAGCGTATCTTCGCCATGTCCTACGCCATGAGAGATACAACCTTCTTCAATTGATCATGATGGGCAAAAGCGAAGGCAAGCGAGCGAGAAATGGAGAGGCACCCGAATAAGAAGAAGAACTATTCTGTGATATAACATTTGACTGCTTCTTTGGTCCAATAGTGGCAAGCACAGCTGACCTTAAGGTCCTGGGTCCGATTCCCATGTCGAAGCTCGATGAATATTTTCCGAAATGATAAAGCAGAATACGTTGAAGCAAAACCTACTTCAGATGAGCGTAATTAGAAGTACCATAAGAATAAATATACTTTTTTCTTATCCACGTAAGAACAAAAATCACTGTTTACCATTGCTGAGACGAGAAATCCCATCAAACGTACATACAAGACTTTTCCATTACCAGTTCCAGTCTAGAGTCAAGACAGTTCCCGATTAAGTGCAAATAAATGTTGCCAGCCGGAATTATATTAGTGATTTTGTTAGAATGTTTATTTTTCAAGCTAAGCTGCACCTAAACGTTACTTACTGAAATTGTATTTTGAAGTTTACTTTTAGCAGCTCGTGCGTAATATTTAGCTTATTTTAGAGTATATCCATACTTTACATTCGTAGAAGCCGAAGTATCAACATTTTCCTCTGAACACTTTCATGTCTATTCTACCGACTAAACCATGCGGTGTCTCTTCTCTTTCATCATAACATACCATGACACCTGACCTGTGCTTCCCGAAGGGTTAGGCAGAGGTTAGAGGTGTAGCTACTAATGTACACCAGATGTACCACACTTGTACCCACAGTTCGCCGGTATGTTTAGGTTCCATGTAATAGGGGGCCATTAACCGGGTACTAACTCCGAGCTGCTACTGAGAATTTCATAGAATAACGCAATAATACTGCTCAACCAGGGAATCAAAACCAGAATCTTTAGCGTAGCAGGCGTGCTTAGGACCACTCGACTAACGAGGCAGTTAATTTCCAGTCGAATGACAAATGCGAGGACGTGAGTTGAAAGAAGCAATTTGCCTGCCCATTATCTCTTGATAAGTAAAACTTTTAAACTATCCGATCCCATACGGAGGAAAACTATAATTATAATGAAATTAAAATCGAAAAACGTCATCTATATACAGTGACACAAACAGTCCTTCACAAATCACGATATTTGAAATCCTTTCACGTTTGCCAAGCAAAATCAAATAACGGTCGCCACATCGGCACCGTTCGGCATTCTCCGCCATAATTCGGGAATCCATAGAGACAATATCCGTCGTATTGGGAAGAGCAGCAATCACAATTCGATGGTATTTAGAGGGATTGTCCAAGCATTGTTGAATAATGACTTTCTGCGCTGCTATCTCGTATACCAAACGAACGGGCGGTCAAAGTGGCTAGGGTTGGGAGCGAATCGATTTATAATATACAAGATATTGCCAGCGATCTCACTTCTTTCGGAATGGACTATTTACTATTTCTATTTTTTTAAAAGATGGCCTTTGAAAGAAAAAAAAGAAGCAAACAAATTTATTTGCGTTAACCTTTGTCTTATAACTTGAACACCTATGACAATAGTTATTGGTAATTCTCGTAGCCCAAACACTATGTGCACATTATGGGCTTGTGAAGCACAAGCATCCTTAGGATATAGGTATTGCCCAAAATTGAGTTGGGGAGATCTGATAGCAGTCGCTTTGTGAAAAATAATGATATTCAGCCGCATATGCTTAGACTGGAAGCCGACCAGAAAAAGCTATTATGATGATGATGGTCTTTGTGGGCTTCAGGATTTAGTTTATGCGTGTGAGTTAATTTAGTATAGGTAATATAGATTTAGGGTTTTTTGCGGATTAGGTTCTTGTACAAGGTCCATAGTCACTGACAGTAAATCGATATTAATCAATAGCATAGTTCAATAGCATAGTTTTTTCCAGGCAGTCAAATGGACACGTGACTTACCAATAGATAATTATTATACATATATTGTCGTGAGCATTTACCATTAAAGTCAATTTATTTCACAAATAATTGAATCCTAACATTTTATCGATACCGATTTTTTAATGTAGTCACATCACTAGTACACAAAGCAAATAACAGAGGGATGAGGTTCATACTCAAAAGTTTTTCATTCAAGCGAACGATTCGAGGATTTTCTCCATTCCTACCATTCTTCTCCGGGTGATCACTTGTTCCTACCAGTGTTCCTTCCGGGTGTTTTTATTTAAACTGGGGTTGTACGCAAACTTCGGTTGAGTACCTTTTGATGTTTGTACACTGATACTTTTGGCTTGTAATTTTCGATGAAATGGCGTTCAACAAATTTGTTGGTTGAAGATTTTTTAAATCGTTGCCTCGTGAAGACTATTGATAACAAAGAAAAATAAATGAATTGTTTTCATGTATTATTTCTTACCACTGAGAATACTAGTAACTTAGTAACATATTATAATTTGTTTTGAGGTGATTTTATAATCACCACAAAACTCAAATTATTTAATATTGAAAATCCTCTCACATAATAAGTAGATTTACAATCAATTAAACCGGTTTATTATATGAATAAACACATAAATGCAACATTATAATTATAAATATATACTAATACCAATATTACACACACAGACACACACATACACACTCAAACACGCACGCACGGAAGCTCTTAAATGTATAATTTACTATGTGGTTTCTAAATTATTATTTTTTAAATAAGCACATACTCTCAACTTTATATATCCTGTTATCTGTGTACTTCGTTATTGGGGTATTGTTTAAATTTATATAACTGTTTAGTTATTATAAGCTGTGAAGATACTATGTATAAATAAAATAAAATAAATTATTATATATGATAATTATGATATTTATTTAATTCAGGATACAAGACCCATAGAATATAAAATACTACAATTATTTTAATAATGATTATAATGGGACTAGTATGTTTGACGTTACCTCCTGAACTAAGTTGGAACCTATGTCTCAGGAGATAAGGGTCAGCCTTTAAATTTATAAACAATACATATCAATACGTTTTAGTGTCACTGTTGTTTATTCTATTCCCTTTAGTAACAACATAGTGCGACGATTTAACGATTATTATATTGTGCTGCAGAGAGGAAAGTTTAATTACTAGCTAGACTTTAATATAAGTATAATGCACATTGCGGTACAAAAGCCGGACTTAATGTCGCGAAGCATCCTCTACGCCACGATTCTCATGCCTCTTTCATATAAGGGTAGGCCCAAACTAAAGAACACCACTTGCTACGATTTTTGCATACTTCTTTTGCTTCGTCCACATTGATACATTTTGTCATACACACACGCCGGTAGCAACTACTACGCACCTGACCTTATTTGGTGAGTTTCTTAAAAAAAATAATAAATAGCCACTTATCATCAAAGATTTAAATCGTTAGATTTATTGATTTCTGACATTTACGCGAATATTATACATTGAAATAAAACTACTTTTTACGGATTTTATCGCGTATATTGATATTATTAATCCCGACGTTTCGGACCCTTTACAGCGTCCATGGTCACGGGTAGACTGAGGTGGTGGGCGTCTTGATGATATAATTACTGACAGCTACCCTACATTTTTTATTGTTACATGATCAATGACATTTATTACTAATTATTAATTAAAACTAGATGGAGCCGGCATTTCCTAGCTGACGACCTCTGAGAAGAAACGCCGAAACAAACTCAGAGAATCATGGTCTCTTTTAAAGTAAAAATATTCAATGATCATGTTTTAGTTGTTAATTATTGGCAATCCGATTCACGCAGAACGAGCTCACAGTATCCTTTGGTCTTGCAGTTGTAGGCCTGGATTTTGGTTTAATAGAATCTATAACAGGATTCCAAGCAGGTGGTAAGACCCAGCCATCTTCTCTATTGAAATTTGGATGTTTTTTAATTTCAATAGCCTCACGAATCATCCTGGGTAGGTATCGACTTTCCTTCGCAAGTATTTGTGGTTTATCAAATCTGATATAATGCTGGGCCTTGTCAAGAGTATGTTCACAAACTGCTGACTTCTTGGAACGGCGATCACATCGCCGATGTCAAACACCGCCGTTAGATTTGTCCTCACCGTACTTATACAGCTCGAAAACGTGTCCATATAGAGATGAGTGCATGCACACATTCCTTAAAGAGACAGATAACAACAGTGTGCAATATTCAGTATGAGTGAACGAGACATTCGATACTTCCGATGTCAACCAGTTTGCTTACTGAAACGTGACCATTATTTGACGCGCATTTTTATTATAAAGCTGAAGAATTATTATTTTTTGGTGGAACGCGCTAATATGACGAATTAGTGGTTCGAATTGAAAAATTAGTTTTTGTTAGATAGTCCTATTCTCGAGGAAGCTCATTTATAGAGGAAGGACAGTGTAGTAAATACTTACAGGTATCCAACTGAACCTCGTGCTCAATTGCTAACGTTAATCAAGTACCTACAAGTACAAATAACAATGTCATCGTTTTATTTTAATTAGAACATTATTATTACATGTCCAACGAGCTGTGGGCCTGAAAAGCTCAGGATTGGTGCCCTGAAACAGCGACACGGGGTCGCGGCAGACCACGAAGGAGATGGCGGGACGAACTGGATGTCTTCCTTGAGAACTGGAGAGAAGAAGCGCACTATCGCGACCGTTGGAAGGAATGGAGGGAGGCCTTTGCCCAGCAGTGGGACAGCATGGGCTAGTAATAATAATAATAATAAGAACATTATTACAGATATTTTTGAAAAACTAGCTGCTGTTAGTGGGTAAATAGTGGGTTTTATAGAGAAGAAATACCTTCATAGATACCTACTCCTTTGCATAATGACTTTTTTCTTGTGTAGCATAATTATTCAAATTTTCATAATGAATTTTGCATGAAATCAACTCTACTATGAATTTGTAAGGTCAACGACCTCAGGAAAGTTTCTTCGTAATAAATATGACGGATAACCGGAACTATAGAAGCCCGGGATAGAAAATTTAAGATAAGTTAAAGGATCCTTCACCCGACAGTGGAGCATAAAGGAGCGTCCTTAAATAGCAATATGTATTATTTTTTTTTTTCACAGGGCACATTCTACGGTCCTGTCGGATTTCCAGCGTCGATTCGATTCGTCGTAATCGGCATTATGCTGAGACATGGCCAATTTGTAAAATGCACTCCAAAATTTGGTTCCGCACCAAAATTAGTTAGCGTTTATTTTTTTCATTTTTTAAATTACATTAAAAGTAGTACTACCCCAATCTGTCAAATCTCTTCGATAGGTTTTCAACTTTAACATAATATAATAAGGCTAATTTTCGCCAATTTGTAAAATGCACTGGTTCCACAGCAAAATTACTTAGCGTTTATGTTAAATTTTTTAAAATTACATTAAAAGTAGTACAGAGGCCAGTACATCAAGCTACCCCAATCTGTCAAATCTCTTCGATAGATTTTCAGCTTTAACATAATACAATAAGGCTCATTTTCGATTGGGAAAATTTGACAGTTTTGGATAGCTTGTCCTGCTGATAGTTGTACCTATTGAATTTCATTGTCTTTTGTGTACTCTGGTGTCTTTTATAAATAAATTTAGTTTTTTTATTTTCTTTCAACGTTAAAGGGATAAGACGTGTACCGTTAGATTAATGCATGACTTCTATAAAAGGTGATCAAAGGATTGTGAAGATACGCAACCATTAAAATTAGGTACCAACAACATTCACAAAAGTGCTTCTAAATAAGCATAGCCGAAATTTACCGATACCGCACGAATCCCAGCCGAAATATCACGAAGCTTCACGAATGAACCGCAATTGTGAAGTGTCAAACCCGCGCCATTTTACTTCCACAGGTTGTTTTATATGGCGACATTCGCGGAGCAATTTCGCAGCATATCTTATTATCTACATCATAAACACCCATAGAATGTCCCCCCAAATACTTTTGTGGGTTTTGTAATATGAAGGGAACAGTGTTTAGCATAGTGTACGGTCGTATCACTATGTAAGTATAAAGGAGTAGGCACATTTATAACACCCGATGACACCCCACGCGTTCGCGTCACGTGGCGTGGTGTGTTACAAGTCTATTCCTACCTTAAGTCTGCGACATGTTGTTATAGCATATTTTAGGACATTTAACACAGCACTATCCAGTCTCAAAATAAGCAGAGCTTGTACTATGGATACTAGACAACTGGATATAATAATACTTACGTTTCGTAATCGTTAGCGCGACTGCTACGCTAAATATCCTGGGTTCGATTCCCAAATCGAAGCGTTGATTTTTTCTATGGAATTCTCAGTAGCCCCCAAAACATGGGAATGGGCGAACGCTGGATCTGCATTAGTACATATTTGCTAATCCTAATTAATGTAATAAAGACTAGATGGTGTTTTTTGCCTAATCCCTCTCAACCTGAGAGGAAGCCCAGCAGTGGGACAGTATATGGGTTGATGATGACGTGGTGTTTTTTTACAGAAATAACTCTAATTTATCAAAATAGGTACCCTCTACTTAGTACGTGCCTCATGGTCAAACTTCAAAAAATCAAAAAGTTTTTATTTCAAATAAGCGTTTATGAAACATAGAGACTAATTGCACAGCACTTAAATAACACTCACTGAATCCCTCATAATGAACTTAGCTTTAAAGGTTTGAAATAGTTGTGATCCCATGGGCAACACAATGGTCACCGCAATCGTATTCACACGATTGTCGGCGACACAAAGACTGCTCGGAATACGGAAGCCTATTGAGGTTCTGGGAACAAAAACTTGCACGATGAGACTTTGGGGACGTCCGTTATCTATTCAACACAGCCTGAACTAGTATTTAACTTACTATTTCGGATACGAGGATACGAGTACTTGTAACTAGGGTTGCCAATCCTACTATCCTACATCAATATCACTACATAGTATAAAACAAAGTCGCTTTCTCTGTCCCTATATCCCTATGTATGCTTAAATCTTTAAAACTACGTAACGGATTTTGATGCGGTTTTTTTTAATAGATAAAGTGATTGAAGAGGAAGGTTTATATGTATAATATATGTATTTTATTAGTACATTGCACGAGTGCGAAGCGGGGGCGGGTCGCTAGTATATTATAAATGTGAAAGTTTGTGTGGATGGATGGATCTTTGTTACTCTTTCACGCTAAAACTTCACAACGGATTTTGATGAAACTTTACAGTATTATTATTTATATCAGAATAACATATAGGGTATAATTTATAACGATTTTAAGTTAATTTGCCAAATTATAACAACGACAATTAAAGTAACTTTTCCATGCAGACGTAGTCGCGGGCAGAAGCTATAAGTATTATAAATGCGAAAGTAACTCTGCCTGTCTGTTACGTTTTCACGCCTAAACCGCTAAACCGATTTTGATGAAATTTGGTACAGAGATAGATTAGACCTAGGAGAAGGGTATAATCTACATTTTGCCTCAAAATATCCTTTGGGATGCGAGTGAAACCGCGTGCAACAGCTAGTACTGCTATAAAAATATAATCATAGTACCAGAATCTACCATAAATAGAATCTAAACTAAACCTAGTTTTGAACAGTCTTTTCTAGAAGAAAAAAAAAGGACAGTTTATTATATTTCTTGGTACGTGACATCTCGAAAACAATATTCTCTGCATGGGAATTTAAAAATGTGAATTTTATAGAGTAAGGAATTTCAAGATGGAGGATAATTTTTATATTGTCTTACGAAATCATAGACATTAGTTTTTTTTTTAATAATATAGTCCATAACATACAGTAGTTCTTTGTGGTTCTTTCTTCAAAAGGCCATTTCAGACATTACCCTGCAGTATGACGCTTTTGATGCTACGAATATGATGTCTGGACTTTACACTGCACGTATTATGGTTGCTTGATCTTAAAATCGAACCCAACACATGTAACGTAGCAGTCACACTTACAACCACTAGGCTAACGAGGCAGTTATAATTTAAGAAAAACTAAATATACATTTCGTAGGTTAAGCGAATGAATCACCTTTAATTTACAAATCAACCGTTCCTCTTAGTCCAGTAATGGGTCATTATAGCAATTAGTTTTATTACTTCTTTTTAATTGCAATTTTGAAGAGATGCCTGTCTCCTTAAATTAAATATATATCAATGTCTCCTCAGACAAAAGCCTTCTTTTACGGGTTTTGGTGAGAATTTTTGACACTAACCGAGGTTAACGACTAAAGCCGATGACCGATTGTATTATTATCGGTGGAATTTTGTTGACTTTCGTCGGTAAGTCTGGCTTCTTTTAAGCCGCACATGATATATATTCAATCAAGCAGTGAGAGCCTAGTGGTATGACCATTGGACTACCAAGCCGAAGGTCTCGAGTTCGAACCCAAGGTACGCATCTCTGAGTTTTCGAATTCATGTGCGTATTAATAATTAATTATCACTCGCTTAAACGGTG
The DNA here is from genome assembly GCA_964056405.1 of Acronicta alni. NCBI lineage: Eukaryota > Metazoa > Arthropoda > Insecta > Lepidoptera > Noctuidae > Acronicta > Acronicta alni. Next base: position 2,773,746 of record OZ043927.1, on the reverse strand, counting down.
AAGGAAAACATCGTGAGGAAACCTGCATACCTTAGAGATTTTTCTCGACGGTTTGTGATGTCTGCCAACTAGGCCGCACTAGGCCAGCGTGGTGGACTATAGCCTAATCCCTCTCAATATGAGAGGAGACCCGTGCCCAGCAGTGGGACAGTATATGGGTTGATGATGATATATATTTCGTCGTGGCTATGTTATATCTTCGCTGATCAACCAATCTGCAAGGTTAAGCTGCACTAGCCGCGGTCAGTCTGTAGATGGGTAACCACTCTTTACACATCGAGGCCCTCCGTGCTTCGGTGAGCATGTAAAGCTGTCGGTCCCGGTTGTCACGCAAACGTCGTGACAATCATTGAAATAAAACTACTTTTTACGGATTTTATCGCGTATATTGATATTATTAATCCCGACGTTTCGGACCCTTTACAGCGTCCATGGTCACGTCATGGTCATGGTCAATATACGCGATAAAATCCGTAAAAAGTAGTTTTATTTCAATGTATAATATTCGCGTAAATGTCAGAAATCAATATGTCGTGACAATTGTTAGTGGTAGTCAAAAACCCAAAAAGCCTGACAACCAGTCTATTGGCGAAATCATTCAGTCAATTATTGACGACCTCTGTGGTCTAGCGGTTCGAGTGCCGATCATGGGGTCGTGGGTTCGATTCCCACAGGACACAAATATTTGTGTGGGTAAAACATGAGTATTTGTGTTTGTCTGAGTGTTTCTTATGTATTATAAGTATGTATTTACAAAAAAAAAAGTATATAAGTATTATATCCATTGTCTAGTACCCATAGTACAAGCTCTGCTTAGTTTGGGACTAGACGGTTTTGTGTAAAATGTCCCAAAATTATTATTATATATATTCTGAGGATTTCAGTATTGCCTATCGAAATTGGTTTTCGGAGGTCTGATGGCAGTCGCTTCGTGGAAAATACTGATATTCAGCCGCTTCTGGTTAGACTGGAAGCCGACCCCAATATAGTTGGGAAAAGACACGGAGGATGACGATGATGTACAGAGCTCAAGCTACCCCAATCTGACAATTTTCTTTGATAGATTTTCAACTGTAACGCAAAGTAATAAGGTTCATATTCAATTGAGAAAATTTGACAGTTTTGGATAGCTTGACATCCTGGCGTATGTACAAAACACACACGAATTTAAATGCTGTTTTTACAGCCTTCGAAGTGCTAGTTATTTTTTCTTCTGAAACAACATCGGTGACCTCATTGGTATTAATATATTCTCGCTGACCTCAGATCCCTTCGTAGAATAGCGGCGAACATTTTCCGTGGAGCCATTGAATAAGGTGATTGATAGAAATTTAACTTATAATGTTTATGTCGATAAAATTAAGAAATGAAAGAATAAGTATTTATTTTCGCTCAATACGACGCAGGACAATTGTTAGTGGGCCAAAGGCCAACATATCATCAATAATGATTTAAAACAACAACCAAAGACAACAGACATTCTAAAAAAATATATTTCATAATTGAAACTTGAAAATTAAAAGTCCACGAGTGCACAGCTGCGTGTCAACCCTAGTCTAGTCCGTGATATATTCAGCTCGTCAGTTATTATTCACAGTAGGCGAAGGTCAGCCGACCGAGTGACACCACGTGAAATAATAATGCAATGACGTCCGCAGCCGTAGTTAGAGCTATGCTCCATTTAAATATAGCCTACTAGTTATTGCCCGTGATTTCACCTACCCGCGATAAACAGATCCTACGGATGCCGGTGTCATCTAAATTAAAAAAAAAAAGAAAAATATTGACTTGTAAAAGTGTATTTAAAAGATCTATTTACAGAAATAAATATCTACATATCACTAAGGCTCAATTCCCATTGGCTCAGATACAGTCAAATCGAAGCGTCGAGACATGCACTTACACTTTTATAGTATATCGAGTTCTATATGAGATCGATAGCGATTTCACCCGCCTCCCAAAAGACATTTTTAAATAAAAGGTAACCCACGTCCTTCTAGAAGGTCTAATCTATATCTGCACCAAATTTCATCTCTGTACAAAATCGGTTCAGCAGTTTAGGCGTGAAAGCGTAACAGACAGAGTTACTTTCGCATTTATAATATTTATAGGTAAATAGGGATAATAGAAATCCTACATCAGTTATAGTTTTGTTTTGATTAGGCCTACCACGCCGGCCCAATGCGGTTGAACAGACTTCACACGGCCCTAAGAAATTCTCTCAGGCCTGCATCCTGCATGTAGGTTTCCTCTCGATGTTTTCCTTCACCGTTTAAGCGAGTAATTCATTGTTAATACGCACATGATTTAGAAAAGTCAGAGGTGCGTGCCTTACTATTGGACCTCAAAACCTTTGACTTGGCAGTCCAAAACTCATATACCTAGGCAATCACTACTTTTTTCTAATCACTCAATCATCATAATCGTAATCAACCCATGTACTGTCCCACTGCTGGGCACGGGTCTCCTCTTAAATTGAGAGGGATTAAGCTGTCCACCACGCTGGGCTAGTACGGGTTGGCAGAAGCCGTCTAGAAAAGCTCCAAGGCATGCAGGTTTCCTCACGATGTTTTCCTTCAGTGATAATTAATTATTAACCCTTTGATCGCCACGGACGTCTATAGACGTTAAATTTAAACTTGCGAACGACGACGCGAACGACGGCATGGCACGTCAAAAATACCACTTTTTTATAGTGTTTGGCGTAGAGAACATAGATTTTCGTTATTGACGTGGCGGTTATAAGGTTAATACGCACTTGATTTCAAAACGTCAGAGGTGCGTGCCCTGGGGGTTTACTCCCTAAGCACGAAGTCCGTAGTTTCGAACTTAGTTACGGGCGTTTCCTACTCCGTATCACCTACGGATGGATGATTTGTTCGGGGCCCGAACTAAGAATGAATGCCAACACAATTTGACAGTTGTCCCTACTCTTGATGTGTTTTTACCCGTTCGAAAAATTGAATTTGACACTTGTTTTATCGAACTCCGAAGTTTCGGAGAACTTTCGAACTCGAGACCTTCGACATGGCAGCCCAATCATACCATTAGGTTATCACTGCTTTTCACTCAATACTAAGCTTCCATTTATCACTAAACTAGTTTGTATTCCCACTCGACCTGTCACAGTCACACACATCAGTGTCAACGAGTCAAGAGCCTCAGCTCTACTAAACCGTTCATTCGATTATTCACTAGAGCTCTTGTCCCGGAATCCTGTTTACGCTAGCGCAGCCGAGTAATAGGTGAACTAACCATGAATCGAAGTATGTTTGGACGGTAGAACGGAACGGTACAACATTTGTGGTGGATTTGTGTGCGCTGTGGAGGACCAAGGTGATTGTACATGTACTATGGTTATGCAGTACACAGTTAGCCATTGTCATTATGAAACGAGGAAGGTAACAACGATAGACGTTAATACTTATACAATAATAGTTAGTGCTCCGAAACGTTGTGTTGGCAGTGGTGGGAGTTTGTCCTTTATACTGCGAACTCGACTATTCCTCTTTCGTTTTACAGGGTCGGCAACGCGCAAGTGATACCCTGGTGTTACAAGCGTCTATAGGCTACGATAACCGCTTACCATCAGGTGGGCCGTATGCTTGTTTGCCATCTTGGTGGTATAAAAAAAAATGTTTACTAAAAGTACAGTTTACTAAAAGGTTTCATTGCTGTTGAACTTAAAGTATTTCAATATAATATGAAGAAACTGCAGACTGGTGAACCAGTGATAGCCTAGTGATGTGTCCATTGGACTGCCAAGTCAAACGTCTCGAGTTCGAATCCAAGGCACACACCTCTGACCTTCATAATATTAATGTGTGTATTAATAATTAATTATCACTAGCTTAAACGATGAAGGAAAACATCGTGAAGAAACCTGTATGCCTTAGAGATTTTACTCGACGGTGTGTGAAGTCTGCCAACCCGCACTAGGCGTGGTGGAGTATAGTCATGACCCGTGCCCAGCAGTGGGACATTATATGCGTTGAAAATGAATCATTTTCCTAAGATATAAATTTCGTCAAAGAAAAATTTGAACCCAAGCTGGAGTCGAATATGCGACCGAGATCACTCCCACTGATTCTCTTTCAAATGGTCCGTCTTAACGAAAACCTTCGATTTATATAAAATAAGATTGTAAGATATACAGAAGGCTAAGGTTCTGTAGTACAGATCCTTAGCCTTCTGTATATCTTTCAGTACAGATTCTGTACTGAAGGCATTATCGCTACCCCCTTTTTTTATAGTACGGAAAATCCTCATGGATCCTCCGCCACCCGGGGAGGTGGCAGGGTATGTGGACTTGCCTTCACTTGCCATATAGTCATGGCCATGGGATCCGCGAAATTTGCCACGACCATGACGGACTGCGGTCCAGTAATCGCTGGACCCCATTAATTAGCGAGGCCTTACCTCATATACTGATTGAAGGCACGCGTGTTCGCCACAAGCGTGCTGCCTACTGGGGCCATTGTCTGGTCTGGCGGTGGAATATTATCGCTACCCCTTCGAGAAAGCTTCCAACAAAAAAATGCTAATTGTTATAAATTCCATACCTTAGACACGAAAGCCAGCCTTATTTCGTCGATACTATAGATGTCACAAATCACGAACTTACCTGAAATAGAAAAAGGAATTAATTATGACATGAGTTTATTCAAATATTTTATTCTTAAATTGGATGAAAAGGTTCTTTGTTATATTGTGTCTGTACTGCGTATAGTCCTTGATTCAATAGACGTTTGAAGTAATTTCAAGTCGAATTGTGGTCGAAATTGAATTTTATTTCACGACACCTAAACCAAACATCGGCAATTACATGACATCATGAACAAATAAAATCTGTTGTCTGTCCCTTTTGTTACTGTAGTGTCAGACAAGGATAAGAGATGCGGGAACAGTGGCCAATAAAGCGTTTACGAGGCGCTGCGCTTACGATCACAAACGTCGTAAATCTTCGGGTTTTATCATTATATTTTAGTTAACGTTGAATAACTGAACATCTTTATTTGAATAGATTTTGTTTGTGAGGGCTCGTGGATCGAAGCAACTACATACACATATCAAAAAAAGTTTGCGATACTTAACTTTGAAAAATCGAAATCTTTTTTGTTCATCATCAACCCATATACTGTCCCACTGCTGGGCACGGGTCTCCTCTCATATTGAGAGGGATTAGGCTATAGTCCACCACGCTGGCCTAGTGCGGGTTGGCAGACTTCACAAACCGTCAAGAAAAATCTCTAAGGTATGCAGGTTTCCTCACGATATTTTCCTTCACCGTTTAAGCGAGTGATAATTAATTATTAATACGCACATGAATTCGAAAAGTCAGAGGTGCGTGCCTTGGGTTCGAACTCGAGACCTTTGACTTGGCAGTCCAATGGTCATACCACTAGGCTATCACTGCTTTTATGTTTATCTTTTTTGTTACGGTAGATTATAATTATGATTTCTTCTTCTTTTTAGATTCTTTTTAGATTATTTAAAAATATAGATTTATAATATAAAACAATAAAACAATTCAATTAAGTAAATTTAATTTAATTAAAATTATATCAGCGTACGCTAGTGATCGCAAACTTTTTTTGATGTGTGTATCTTCGAGTCATGTGTCCCTTGTTACTTGGATAGACAACTGAACACAGATTTCGAACTAAGAAATGCCTGTTACTCCAAGATCAACAGGTCCAGAGTGATGCGGTCTAAAGTCAACAACCATCGATTTGCACTCGTGTTTCGAGTTACTTCGTGAGTTTCACGAGAACCTATTAGTCCTAACGTGAATACTTTGCAGTGGCGAAGAGTCTTACCTGTCACCACCTCTATCGCAATCCAAAAAAAAAAAAACGGCCAAGTGCGAGTCGGACTCGCGCACTAATGGTTCCGTACCAATTTGTATGGGAGCCCCCTTTAAATATTTATTTTATTCTGTTTATAGTACCTATTAGTTGTTATAGGGGCAACAGAAATACATGACTTTGAAAAAATTTCAACTGTCTAGCGGTTGTCGGTAGGTTCAGCGATCACGGTTCATGATATGAGATACATCTCATGAACCGTGATCGGTTCATGATATGAGATACATCTCATAGAATTTTTTCGTCGACAGACAGACGGACAGACACACAGCGGAGTCTTAGTAATAAGGTCCCGTTTTTACCCTTTGCGTACGAAACCCTAAAAATAACAGTCTAAATCGATTGAATTGGATCGAATTCGATACATCTACAGTCCGACTCCGTTTATGGAGCCCCTTTAAATGAATAGAAAGAACGTTGAAGGAAGCAGTCTAATATAGACATTAGAGAATAGGAATACTGGGGCCATTAACTATTTTACGAGCACTCTACCCTCATTGCGCCCATTAAAAAGATTATGTTTTCTATAAACAAATCAGTCAGTTATACAGCAATTGATGGGAATTCTCGTGTGTTAAACAAAAGCATGCTAGTAATCAATGAGATTGGCTAAAAATTGGTTATTTTAGAAGCTGTTAAACACTCATTTTATTGATATCGGATCAATAAAAGTATGTAGTGTTAAAAAAGTGTGTACAGAGTAGTGCTAGAAAAAGTGAGCACAAGTATTTTTTTTAGTATTGTAAAATGCTTAAAATGGTTTCAATTGAATTGACAAAAACTGTGCCAACTGCAATTAAGGAAGATTAATGGAATTGAATGATGAATATGTAGACATGGTATAGTCATTTTCATGTACCCTGAATATATTACAGAAGTACAATTTGCAAAAAAAAAAAAAAAGAATTTGGCGGTCGTACGTGCCACTCTAAGGTGACACTCATTGTCTAAAATTACTCGTTGTTAGAATATAATAATATGCATCCTGGCCAATCTGTATTTATAAATAAATATGGTGCTGACCTTGACCTTGCTTAGTGCCCGCAAAACCTACAAAATATAAATTGATTAGTTGGCAAAAGCTAAATATAGATATAGGCTTTAGAAAGGAGTAACGCATACTCTGCCTTTTTAAACCGAGAGTAAGCATGAGTCCTCGCAAAAAGGACAAATTTGATTCCCCGGGGACCGCCAAAGTATCGAGTCTTGGGAGGGTTACGTATTAAGATACAGTTAAAAAAAAACCTTATTTTTTTATAAACTGTTAAGTTTGTCGTCTACATAAAAGCATTAGGACACGATTTCCTCCATTGTTCGTAAAACACATCTTTCAAAGTTTTGTGTTAAAAAGATAAATACTTTTGTGTGAAATTTTTATTAAAGTTATCATTCACACCCACTCGGGAGCTCACCTCCGAACTTTTTCAAGTAACCTTTATAGAAAAAAAAAACTTAAGAACAAATAACTTAGAAACTCTTAAGTTCAGCTATGTATGTATATTTTCTTTGTAAGTTTTACACAAGTTCGTTGGTCTATGGATCTTATCTTGTCACTTTTTATCTGGAGTTGTGTTTCAATATCGATCTTTTTTTATAGTTTGGAAAGTTCTCCTGGATGGTTTTCCCCCTGGGGACGCGGCAGGGTATATATATATATATTTTTATTCTACTAAGGTGGCAAACAGGCATACGGCCCACCTAAGCGGTTACCGTAGCCTATAGACGCTTGCAACACCAGGGGTATCACTTGCGCGTTGCCGACCCTGTAAAGTCCCCCCACTACCAACACAATGTTTCCTCGTGGAGCACTGGCAACCTTGCTCACCGTAAGAAACACAACACAGCTCAAAGCAGTGTTATTTTACTTCGATTTTCTGTAAGGCGGAGGTACTTCCCCAGTCGGGCAGCTCCAATTTGAGTGGAATTACTCCCACTATTCCCTACCTCTCATAAGTATATCCCTTGTATTGTATGTATTACATGTATTGTCCTTCGACAGGAGCGCAGTAATGCATGGTGCCCTACGGCTTGGCGGTCGAATATGTCGCAAAGGTGGACTTTCCCAAGCAGTTACTTGCAGAAAAAACCTACCACTACATCTTAATGTGCGGAATCGCAATTCTCCTTACGGCAACACGTACCTTGTACTGATATTTTATACATTCATTGAGACACTCCAAACATCTTTGTTTACGCATACTGAACAATAATGCATTGTGAAAAGTCTTTGTATTTAAATTATTGTTTTAAATCAAACGATTTGTAAATCGATGTCATACCATATTAACCTTTAAATGCCAAATATTTGATCCTCCTGAGCAGAATAAAAAAGAGTTTTAATATCAATATCAATTTATTATTTTTTGCGACATTCGTTTCACAAATGTATTGTATTATTGCCAAGTTTTCGTATTTCATAAATTATAGATATATTATAGGTATACCTTTTTGTATTTTTTGGCATTTTCTATGCTCTAAGATTTTAAAGTTATTCAACTTTAACTAAAATATATAGCCACCGCGATGGCTCATCGCATTCAATTGCAAGGAAGCAGAATATAAGCGCAATAGCATTGATCAAAAGTATTGAAGTCACCATGGAAACATAGAAATCATCTCTAAATAGAAAAGACATTTCCAGTAGATTTATGTCTCCAAGGAATTAATACATCGTCACCTCTGTTTTAAACGGCGGCGTACCAATAAAAATATTTGTACGATTTTATTTTTATTCGCGGGATGCCTACGTATGGCTGAGAGACGTGGATTACGGTGTAGCAGCAACCATTCACAAAGAGACGAATACTTTATACAAAAATGGGCTGAATGCTCCAAGGTTACAGTTCAACATATACAGGTCACGTTTGTCGGTCTTAGGGTTGCCACCGATTTGTAAATCTTTTAATCTAGATCTCTCTACATGAGGATGTCCGTAGCCGTGCGACAGGCGTCTAATCTTCTTTAACCTTTTGACCGCCACGGACGTGTATAGACGTCAAATGAAAATTTGCTCACGACGCCAACGACGGCATGGCACGTCAAAAATACCACTTTTTTTTTTAGTTCAATATAAATATCTATACAATAAATTGATGTTTTTTTTACCTATTATTAGACACTAGAATTTGGCGCTTGGCGTAGAGAACACGGATTTTCAATATTGACGTGGCGGTCAAAAGGATAAATTATATTTGTTTTATACATACAAAGGCTTATGACTAAGTAATAATTAAGCTGATCAATCTATCTGCAAGGTTAAGCTGCGATAGTCGCGGTCAGTCTGTGGATGGGTGACCATTTTTAACACGAGACCACATAAAGATGTTGGTCCCGGTTGTCATATGAACACCTATGGCAATCGTCAGTGGTAGTCAGAAGCCCAAATATCCTGACAACCAGCCTATCCTCAGGTCTGATCCGGAGGTCTGATGGCAGTCGCTTCGTGTAAAATATTGATATTCAGCCGCATCTGGTCAGACTGGAAGCCGACCTCAACTTATTTGGGAAAAGGCTCGGATTAAGATATATTTCATAAATACACTCACGCCTTTTCCCAATAAATGGTATCTTGAAACTATACAACACCACTTGCTACGATTCTTGCATACTGCTTTTGCTTCGTGCACGTTCATTCCGATTGCAAGAAATACGCACCTGACTTTTTTGAAGAACCTCACTAAAGCTCAATAAGGCCGGTGTCTGTATTTATAGATCATGTTGACACAGACGAGTGACTTAAACGTCTTAGATAGAACGTCTCGTCTATAAATGGTATCTATAGTATATTTTTATAAAATCTGTGAAAATATATTTTCCACATAAATATTGTTGTTATTTGTAATAAATAAATGTATTAATATCATTTATGTTTATATTAATTGTCGGATTTATAAGTAACCGACGACAATAGTTGTTTTGATCGCATCCAAGTGGGTATCCACTTCAAGCTATCTTCGATAAGTCTATAGTTTTATAGGATAAAACTGGGAAAATCATAGCGATTGGCAACCCTAGTCGTTCAGCAATATTATGTGTGAAACGACGCAGTTTCACAACACAAGTGAGCTTTAGCTGAATTATGAGGCAGATTACACGTGCCCGACATTGTAGAAAGGTTACAAGTAACAATTTGGAAGCGTATTCTGATAGCCTAGTGGAGTACGAATTTATTTGCAGTTTCCAAAACGGCCAGATTTGGGATTCAGATTTGTTGTACTCGCTTCTTTTTAAATCGTATTTTTGCTCGGTTTTGACCAGTTTTACGCGAGGAGGAACTTTACCATGCTGAATAAAGCATGGTGAGGTCGATTGTGAGGCATGCTGTACATACATGATACACGTGATCTCTGCAACGTGTTGGTTTCAGTACCTACCTACTGTAACGTTGATAATACACAACCGCCCGACATCAACCGTCGGGTCGTGGCCCGTCAGGCAAAACACCCGCCTGGTTGGAGGATGCTCCCTTTGGATGGTGGGGCAGCACACCTCGCATCACCACATGCATATTTCCACACATGATATTGAAAAAATGCTTAATTGGGAGCCCAGTACTTGCCATATGAAATAATTAATTAATAATATGTACCAAGAATAAGACCAATCGAAAAATCACTAACTGCCATTGAGTTAGATGCTAGGTAAAAAATTTGATCTCAGAAATTGTAGAACTTTTTCATCCATAAAAATATTCCAATTCGAACACTACTTTTTGCCGATTTTATCCCGTTATATTCATGATATTAATGGTTACATAACATCAATATAACTAATGTTTCTTAATCGCATATCATATAAGTATTCAAAATATTCCTAATTTAAATTCCGACGTATAATTAAAGTTAAGAAAACTCGACCTGAAAACACGTTGCAAAGTTTCTTCGCAAGAGGATCTCTGACAAATACCGAGCGGAACCCATCAGATAAGTGCCGAAGACGCAACAATTTACGAGGCATTAACTTAAATACTTGTCGACGCAAGCCGTGCAACGGTGATACCGTTAGCTGATAAATTGATACAAATTGCTTGTTTTTGTTTACCTACAGTCTACCACCTGCTTGGTATGCAAGCCTGGTACTTTTGCCTTATCAACACTTATTGGATCACGGAGTGGGAGACTCAGATTGGCTAGCTATACTTAACTAGAAATGGGTACGGCCAAGGAGTGGAATTCTCTGCCGGCTGCTGTGTTTCCCGATACATATGATTTAAGAACCTTCAAGGTGAGAGTGAGTAGGCATTATTTGAGTTTGCGGGCTACATCCTCGGCAGCATCGTCACTTACAAACGCACTCAAATGATAAATAAAAAAAAAGGTACCGAATAACTTTCGGCAACGTTTTTACTCTACAATAAATATAAATCTACAATAAAAAAGCTACTTACTTAAACTTTATGATGCACATATTGTGATAGACTAGATATGAGCATTGACTGCCAAGTCAAAGTAAAGTCGATTTCAAATTCGAAATCATGTCTGTTAATTATTAATATCAACACTTTTTTACACAAATTAACTACCGCTGAAACCTTAGAGATTTCTCGTCGGCGCGGCGTGTGAAGTCAGCAAACCCGCACTAGGCTAGCGTGGTGGACTATACAGACTAATCTCGCTTTCAGAGAGGAGACCCATGCCCATCTGCGAGACACTACATGGGTTGATGATAACGAGTCAATCCTTTCCAAAAAAGAAACTGCTCAAAAGAACACGAAGAAAACGAAACGATTCAAATTATGTACCTAATTACGTTATTTTAAAGTCCGAATAATTATATATTATATTATAATTTTTACTTTTTTCTGCAGATAATGTAGCAAAGAAACCATTCAATCCATTTCAAACGTCAGTGTTCCATATTGTAGTTAGTTGTTATGAATTTAGAAAAGGAAAGACAAGACCAACCAGTATTTTCTTTCATCATTAAAAGAATTATACTTAGCACCGCAGAGGTGCTCATAAAGATCAAAAGCAAAAACTTTTGCAAGATGGCGGATATTCGCGTTATTTTAAAATTCCCCGCCAAAGCAACTCTCGGTCTTGTACTTATTCAAGAGGCTTTTCCGTCTCATTAGCCGTGTAAAATTTTAAACAATCGACGTTTCCAGAAGTCTGTAAAAATGATCCTCCATTTTATTTCGAGCGCTTGTCGAAAATATTCTGTGAAGTCGGTTTATACACTTCGGTGACTCGGAGCATCTTAGACAGGGATTGATGTAGATTTATGTTTGTTTAACAAACAAGCGGGTATGACAATATTCTCAAGGATAAAAAAAAAGATTGAACTGTTTTTCTTGTCGGTAGATTTGCTCTGAAATAGAAGCCATAAGCGAACTCTGCACTAACCTCAAAATTTGAAATTAATTGAGATAAGCGTTATTTTTTTCGCAAAGGTTAAAAAAAATATGTCCTGATATCAAAACGGAACATAATATGTGAAATTTTCAATATCACATAACTATAACTTTTATCTATTTCTATTTTATTTTTTGTTTTGGTATAGGTAAGTATGTATATTTTGTAAATATGTAATTATTTGGTAAGTATTTTTAAAATAAATAATTATTATTACTTAAAAAAAAATTAAACCTAAAATAAAAACATATGAGACTATTTAGTTTAAATACAACACCAAATATAAAGTTCTGTAAATGTATAATTGTATTACATAATATATATTTTTATTTATGTTTATGATATTGATAAAATTTATTGTGATAATACTATAACTTTAAGTTAGATATAAATTAAAACTACCTACATACTACATACTTTATTTTGTAAAGACGAGTATTACCTCTCTCAACCTGTGAAAAACCTACTTGTGACAAACGGTGTGGATGTCACAATCACTCTTAATGTATAACAACAAACTATTTTAAGCTTTTGTTATTGTGATATTGTTTGTTTGTCCAATAAACTAAAAAAAAATATGTAAGCGATGATTTTACACCATAAAGATACCTTTGTGGTTTTCTGGGTGAGATAAAATTATCTTAAATGTATTATGAATATACATATCTTTTTGACATTTATAATTTAAAAATATTTCATCACTATATTTGTAGGTATACCATATGTTTCACAAATAAAGATTATGTTTATAAAACCGTGTAAAATATGTATTTGAATATAAATACATCTTTGTCATTTATACCTAATTTAAAAATATTTCAACACTTATATTTGTATACCATATGTGGTAGAGCGTTTCACAAATAAAGATTATGTTATAAAACGTTTCAACATACAATATTTCAAGCCACTAAGGCAGAATATTTTGCAACTCCATTAAAATTCAGCAGGAGAGTTCTACCACCTCAAAATACCCACTAAAATACATCCACGTGGAGTAAAAAATTGCTGCCCCCACTTCTAATTACGTTAAATGGTTATTAGGGATACTATGAAACTATAATAATAAAGTTTTCATGTTCTACTGTCATTCCAATAACGTTACATTATGATAATAGAGCAATTTCTTCGTGAAAGGGACGGACATTGGCATAACTTACGATATACCGGGAAATATGATTTATTTTCCCTAATGATTACAGTATTTCATTATGAAAACAGCCTTAATATGGACACGTGGATCATTCTATCCGTATTCAGTAGATACGAAAATACGGCTTAGTAACAGTCAGTTATCGTCAGCCAATTTTCAACTGGTAAAACTCTGTGAGTTCGGATCCAAGGCACGCATCCCTGACTTTTCGATTCATGTGCGTATTAATAATTAATTATCTCTTGCTTAAATGGTGAAGGAAAGTTTTGTGAGGAAACCTGCATGCCTTAGAGATTTCTCGACGGTATGTGGAGTCTGTCAACCCGCACTAGGCCAGCGTGGTGGACTATAGCCTAACCCCTCTCAATCTGTGAGGAGACCCGTGTCCAGCAGTGGGACAGTCTATGGGTTGATGATAATATACATGTATTATACGTGTCACGGGGCTTGCAGCTGGAGTAAGCTTATTACAAAGTGGTATCCTAGAAGGAATCCGATCCGATCGAAGCGTAGGACGTCCGGCGACCACGTGGTTTGATAGCTTAAAAAAGAGCGTAGAAGCAAACCCAATGAATGAGGCAAGGGACAAAGATGGTTGGCATAAAAGAAAGGAGGTTTATATTCAGCAGTGGGGTATTACAAGCTGAGAATGATGATAGGTGTAAACCTTCCGGAACAAATTCTCTAAATGACAGTGAAAACTTTATCAAAATATGTTGCTTAGTTGAGAAGAAGTAAGCTGAGAAAGAGAAAGAGAGACGCGGAGAGCGACTTTGCATTATGCATTATACTATTTAGTAATTTGTCTATGAATAAAAAAACAACTTTATGTTTCTATCTCAAACAACTTCATCCAGTTTTGGTACTTTACGCAAGTGAAATGATCATTAACATTACTGTACCTAAAGTATTAATTATTCATCTCAGCTAATCACTACATTAACGACACGGAACATCGCATTAACAAAATCAGCGGTTCCATTTGTGACTATTTAATATTCTATTACAAATAGGGCTGCTGTCGGTTTACATGAAGAGCAAAAAAAAGGGTTCAGTAGAATCCTAATCAACGACTCAAACCCGACATTATTGATGTTATCCAAAAAAAGTTTGAATTGCATGGAGTTTCATTACCGTACCTAACCACAAGCAACAAAACCTAAGTACATTCTGATAAATAAAGGCATTCCCCAACGGTATCGACAACTATCGGTAATATTTGACCTCTTCCAGTAACCTGCAGATGGATAGACCACTTCGTAAAGGTAGTAGCGTGGTCTCCACGCAATTTTTTTCCCAAACAGCCTACGAAAACGTTCCCAAACGTGCCTTTATTGAGGTATCCGATAGTCCAAGTTTTACCAGGTTTGTTTAAATGTGATTTAGATACTGCCTGGACGCAGTGGTTATAAAATCTAGTCTCCTGAAAACTTATAGGATTGACAGCCCTTGCAACAAAATGGCGGACGTTGTTATTGGCGGTAAATTGCGGTGACGTGACGTCGTGTCGTGCGTGACGCCGTCACTGGGGATTGCCCTTAAACGCAATATCTGTAAAGTCCATCGTAAATGGACATCCTTTTGTGAAGTAATGGAATGATTTTGACAGATTTCAGCTATACAGTGCGGTTTTGAAAGCGTTTTGTTTCTTACTAAAAAGCCTTTCATCAGAAAGAAGAAAAAAATAAAATTTATTCTGACGGACACTAGATTGCACTCTGGAAAAGGACATAGGCTACCTTTTATCTCAAAAACCCTTGTGGGATACGGGTGAAACCGTGGGCAACAGCTAGTTAATTATAAAATAAATAAATAAATATTTTTGGGACATTTTTACACAGCTATCTACTCCTAAACTAAGCAGAGCTTGTACTATGGGTACTAGACAATGGATATAATACTTATATACTTTTTTTTGTAAATAAATACTTATAATACATAAGAAACACCTAGACAAACACAAATACTCATGTTTTACCCACACAAATATTTGTGTCCTGTGGGAATCGAACCCACGACCCCATGATCAGCAATCTGGCACTCGAACCACTAGACCACAGACGCCGTCTGAAAGATCTTACCATGACGTTAAAATCGCTAGCGAAAGTAGTCGAATTATGTATTTTCTCATTCGTCATCTAAATCCCTGTTTGAATTAAGCGAATGGGCGCGAATCCTCGAAAAAACAATTTTTACACAAAGCTGCGGTGATTGTGATTTCCCTACAGGGTAATACGTCTGGATTAGACTTTTTTTTTTCAGCCCAGGATGATTTCACGTCTTCAGGGTCAGTACTCGGTCTAAATGATATGGATGTATCCGGAAAATGACACAAGTGCGAAGATCCCTACTAATCCTTATTTAATACTAGCTTTTACCCGCGACTTCGTACGCCTAGACTTAGTAACACAATTGTCGGATTTTATTCATGGGATAAGAAGTACTCAATGTTAGGGAAATTCCCGCTTTGTTCCGAAAAAAGAAGTATTCAGTATGCCAGCGCCAATCACAAACTCCTACATAAGTTTTCTGGGTATTCTCACATAATTTTGGGGATTCTCACATATATTCTATTTGTTATTCCCGGTTACATACTATGTGTGTAACAAACATTCACATTTATAATAATATATTAGTATGATTATAGATATTAACCTGCTCGGAATCCTGTTATAGTTCTATTAAATCAAAATCTGAGCTCGTTCTGTGTGAACCGGATTGCCAATAATTAACAAAATTGTATGGATTATATTTGCATTTGTAGATTTTCAACTTTAATACAAAGCAATAAGGTTCATATTCAATTGGGAGAATTTGACAGTTTTGGATAGCTTGACCTGCTGGCGTCTGTACATCTTTCCATCACGTGATCACCTCGGTTGTTATTCAGCCATTAGCATCGGTCCAGTGGCTGAGTAGCAACCGTGAATCATAAACAATAGTAGGTCTTACCACCTGCTTGGAATCCTGTTAGTTCTATTAAATCAAAATCCAGCCCTACAACTGCAAGACCAAAGGATACGGTGAGCTCGTTCTGTGTGAATCAGATTGCCAATAATTAACAAAAATCTAGGGTAGCTGTCAGTAATAATAACATCACGACGCCCACCACCTCAGTCTACCCGTGATCATGGACGCTATAAAGGGATCCAAAACGTCGCGATTAATATTATCAATATAACGCGATAAAATCCTTAAAAAGTAGTTTAATTTCAATGTCTAATAGTCGCGTAAGTGTTTACCTATATATATATTATTCTATTAAGTTGGCAAACAAAAATACGGCCCACCTGGTGGTAAGCGGTTACCGTAGCCTATAGACGCTTGCAACACTAGGAGTATCACTTGCGCGTTGCCGACCCTGTATTGAAAGAGGAATAGTTGGGTTGGCAGTATTAGGGTCAAAGTCCCCCACTGCCACACAACCTTGCTCACGTAAGAAACACAACACACCTCAAAGCAGTGTTATTTTACTTCGATTTTCTGCATGGCGGAGGTACTTCCTCAGTCGGGCAGCTCCAATTTGAGTGGAATTACTCCCACTATGCCCTACCTCTCTTAAAACCTATACACACATATTTTCTTCACCTGTGTATAAGTATTAAGACGCCCGATCCACGCCTAAGCCGCGGAACGAAGGCTTATGAAAGTTTGAAGAGGTAATCTGTTAAACATAATTATAAGTACTTTTAGGGGTGTCACAACCATCGGGCTGAGGAGGTAACACGTCATTTTATTGGACAAAGGAGTCATTGAAAGTCATGCTGCATTACAGATATGGTTTCAGACAACAACATTGGTATGTTGTTTATTTATTTATTTTTTCCTTCCTCGGCTTAAGAGCATTTCTGTTCTTGCACCACGATAATATCGCCCAAAGGGTGACACATCTCAATGAATGCCAAATTAGACCAGCTCGGCAAGTACTGGCTTCCCACGAGGCGACTGACCGACTAGAAAAAGGTATCTTAAACATTATTGACTTAATAAAAAAAGATAAAGAAATCCGACTTTACCGTAAGGTTTATCCTGAACTATCCAAGTATATAGTAATCTGATTTCATCCATCCATTTTTTTTTTAATATATATTATATATACCAACACCAAATAAAATACAAACACTTATGTTCATCACAAATATTTGTGATCTGTGGGAATCGAAACTACCACGAGATCAGCGATCCGAGACCACTAGCCCACAGACCTTGTCAAATACATAAATATCGTTTACCTTTAATGTTGTCTAAACCATTTCTTAAATATGAATTAGCGTTTGAATAAAAAGCCACAGATCAAGAGAATCAAGAAATGTTTGCGAAACAATCTCAATTGACCTAAGTAGTCAACCCTTAATTTGTTGGGTACCCCAACCATCTACATAAATATGTCTACCTCCGCCCAAACTCCGTGGGCGTTACATTCTACATATAATTTATAGGAACAATTTATCTTCATACAAGCACGTCCCAGTTTTGAACTCTTAACTGGCTCTAAACACATTGGTAAGCCGTCCCTCCAAAATATCAATAACAAAACTATAGTTTGATCGTTTCGAATGACATCCTAATGGTACATATGGTTCCCATAGACACAACTTGTGCGGTCCGAAAACTTTGGCAAGTAAAACTTTTTCTACAACCTCACTGTTCCCAATATAACGAATAGTTTTAGTCTACCAACTGGGCATTGCGACAACTCGCGAACGAAATGAAACGAATGGAGAAGTTTTTCGTTGGATTTTCCCGAAGTTTTTTTAATTTTGGCAGTGTTATTTTCATGGTAATTATAATGGCAAGGATTCACAAAATTCTAATGCTGTGTTGAGCCCAAAATGGGCTAGGCAATTTTCACCTGATTACAATTTATTGGAACGTAAATATTGCAAACGCAAACGCTTCTGTTTTCCTCAGTGTCTTTTAACATTTCGGATGCGGCTGTATATCAGTATTTTACACAATGTGACTACCATCAGACTACCACAACCCAATTTTCTGGGTAATACGATGGTGATACTGGGTGATATCCTGTCATAGACAGGGTTTTTTGGCTACCACTAACGATAGTCATAGGTGTTCGTATGACAACCGGGGTCGATTGCTTTAAGTGCTCTCTGATGCACGGAAGGGTCTCAATGTGTTAAGGATGGTCACCCATCCACAGACTCACCGCGGCTAGCGCTGTTTAACCTTGCAGATCGGTTGATCAGCATAGTTATTACTTAAGCACGGATAGACTGGTTGTCATTTTCAGGCTATCTCAGTTTCTGACTACCACTAGAAATCGTTCATTGGTGTTCGTATACCGGAACCGGTTTAATTAACCTTTCAGATCGGTTGAGCAGGGTAATTTTTTTTAGCTACGTGTTTCTTTAATTCCTAAATGATCTATAATTATTTAATTTATTTATTTATTTAATACTTTATGCACAAACATAGTACAAAGGCGGACTTAATGCCTAAGGCATTTTCTACTAGTCGACCTAAGGGTGATGCAGAGACAGAAATTGAAACAGATATTATCATATAACATTCTTCTTAACACTGTAAATCTATTAGAAAACAAGATTTTTTTCATTTTCATTTAGATTATTGTCTTTAAAATAACTATTTCTGTCTTTAGTTTTGTTTCATAAGCATAATGTGGTCTCCTGTAAGGGAAGGAATACACTAACTCGAATTAATTGTGTATTAATTTATGTAAAAAAATGTGTACTTTCTTTGTTGGAGATCCTTAAATAAATAAATAAATGATGTTGCTATCCTAAATAATTTTGATGATGATGCTTGCAATACAGCAGACGTACATGTTCCACAAACAAAAGAACGCTGATCATTATTCCATATTAATTGCTACACTTATCCAATGTGACATTTTTGGGGGTCCCCAATAAGGGAGAGTGGTCACTCTCCCTTATTTTTTTTCCTGTCAGGGAATGTTCAACACCATTAGGTCCGCGACAGGGGTGCCGGGGGGATTTGGGGCATCGTGTCGGCCGCGAGGGAAAGAACTAGTTCAAGGCCACGTTCGGAAAGTGGAATATTAAACGATGACTGCAGAATGGAGCATCCAGGTTGGTTGCATCATTCCGTTGTCGACTACATAGTTACATTTTACATAAGTCGGTGTTACTGTATTGTGTACGGCGTATGAATCCAGGAAAGGAAAAAAGGACCATTATCGTCTATTCGTGAAGTCCTATAATTGGCTGTCTGTTTCTTATTTTGTTTTGTTCATGGCTGTTGGTTTTCCAAACATTGAAATAAATAAATTTATGACGTTTATTTTGTATTGCTGACTATAAAATACCTTTGTTGTAGCGATTTCTACATTGAAACAGCTCATCTTTCGAGCCTTTTCCCAACTATGTTGGGGTCGGCTAACAGTCTAACCAGATGCGGCTGAATATCAGTATTTTACACGAAGCGACTGCCAGACCTCCGGGCGTTTTGGGAAATACAGATATCCTGAGGGATAGACTGGTTGTCAGGATTTTTGGGCTTCCGACAAACATTAACGATTGTCATTGGTGTTCGTATGGCAACCGGGACCGATGGCTTTACTTGCACTTTGAGGCACCGAGGGATCTCGATGTGTTAAGAATGGTCACCCATCCCCAGGCTGACCGCGGCTAGCGCAGCTTAACCTTCCAGATCGGTTGATCATCGTAGTTATTACTTAACCACGGGCCCCTCAAAATTAAAACAGCTGAAAGGCAAATAACAATGTGTTTTATAGCAAAGATAAACAATGCTTCTATTGATATTCGAAACAAAACAAAAACATACATATGTTTGTATGTTTTGTTTTGTTTCGAATGGTATATACCATCATGCCTATATTCTTCCCCGAAGGGTTAGGCAGAGGTATACTAATATACAGTCACATTTAGCTAGTATGTTTAGGTCCCATGTTATAGGTTGCGATAAATTGATACAAATTGCTTATTTTTTAAAAACTCCCAGTTCCTACAGAGAATTTCATAAAAGAAATAACACTGCTCGATCTGGGAATTGAACCCAGAACCTCTAGCATAGCACAACACTAACGAGGCAGTTAAAAAAACAACAACAAAATAAAATTGGAAAAGCATCCTTTGAACGAATTGTACAGCATTTTGCCTCACCGGCTCTCAAAAAATTGAAAAACTGCACGAACGACACAAATTAATAAATTGCTGGACGAGCGAAACATTGTATTTACACATTGGTATACCGATGTTTACCAATACACAAACGTGATGAATTACATACCGTCAAGTGAGATCAATAGGGATGCATGGGTGAATTAGGACGAAACTTTGGAAGGGAGTTTCCGTTTTGATTATTATAGTTTGAAGCAACGTTTTCAACAAGGTGTGATAGCCTAGTGGTATGACCATTGAATGGACTGGCAAGCCGAAGGTTTCGAGTTCGAATCCAAGGCACGCACCTCTGTCTTTACGAATTCATGTGCGTATTAATAATTACTATACTCACAAACTTTCACATTTATAATATTAGTAGGATTGGATAGTAAGAAGTAGGATAGGATAGACATGAATTAATCTAGTGACAATAGTAAATCAAATCGATTTGAACCTGCACCCGATATTCCACTTTATCCTAATTTACATTTGACCTAGAGGTTAAAAGGAACATCAATTTTGTTCAGAGGACACTTTAAGGAAAGAACTTTCACTATCGGTTTCACAATTAAAAGCTGCTGAGAGGAAAAACTGGGGATTCCGTAATTGATACTTTTAATGGTTTTCCGTACTTTGTTCAGTTTTTTAATGGCATTTTCGTTACATTAAGTGTTGATAAAAGAATTTGTAATAAATTGAACTTGGTAACGTATAATGCCGTGCCATCTTTAGATTTTGCTAAATCTTGAATGAGAAAATCGGTAAAGAAGAGAATTGAGGTCCCATTTTCCAAAAAAACCGAATTTCTTTGTCCCAAACTAAGCTGATCTTGTTCTATATCTTCTGCACAATTGATATAATACTGATCTAGGTGTTTTTGTGTAAGTAAACATATAAATTCATTATGGTTTAAGAACTTTATTTCCTCATAAGAATTAACAATAAGTAATTCACTTACTGAGAAACAAGATTTACAATAATATATGTTCTAATAACAACAAAGTAAATTCATAAGGAACACACAGCCAAACAGAAACACTTTGTTCATCACACATATTCATCTCCTGTGTGAATCGAACCATTAGACCACGAAGTCGCGGTCGAAAGGGATTAGGCTATAGTCCACCACACGACCCTATTGCAGATTGGTAGACTTCACACCGTTGAAAAAAAAATCTCTAAGGCATACAGGTTTTCTCATCGTTTCTTTCACCGTATAAGCGAGACATATTTTTTTATTAACTACACTACATAATACCGGGTACAAATCCAAACACGAAGATTCTACTGAAAATTTCATAGAAAAGCTCAATAATATTTCCGACCTGGAAATCGAACCCAGCACCTCAGGCTCAGCAGTCACAAATGTTACCAATAAGGAAGCCATTGTAGAGACAGGATGTAATGTAGGTATGTTAAATAACATTCGACATGATACAATTTAGGGTACTATATTCACTCCTTAACGATTTGACTATCGAAGCTAACAGCTATCTTATACCGGCGGCGTAAAAGGACCGCTCTAATTCACCGTCAATACATTACCTAAAGTATGTTGTTAATCGCTCATTCCCAAGCAAGGCCATTACTAGGGCCGGTAGGGTAGACTCATCACCCATAAAGAACAAAACCCATTCATTTCGGTTACAAAAACGGATTATGGTCCTTATTACTATCATTAATTTTAAACCATTATTGATTCAGTTGAATAGTGTTCAAAGGAAGGCTGCAATTGGTTTGATACTGTGCCAATTTGTGAATGAATAGGAATGGTATGTCAGTCGAATTCAAATTAAATTAAAAGCGAATTGTTCCGCTCGTGGTTGTGGTGGCTGTTAGAGCCATTGGTTTTAATTACTTTGTCGTTGATTTTCGGATAAATAACACAGGGTAGAGAAGGTTCGAGAATGTTGATTTCGGCAACGACCCACTTGTACAAGGAGCTAACCAAACACCATTTTTTGGTCCTCGGACACCAACATGGTTGGTCCTAAGTTACGAAAGTAATTTTCCTAGTTGGTATGACTTAGTCCTGGTCTTTTGCATTAATCAGGTGATTATCTGTGCTGGTAATTAGTAATCAAACTGTTTGGACATAAATTTCAGGATCGACCTACTGGAAGAATATTGCAGATATGACAGCCAATGGAGGTAATTTTCGCCTATACTCGAGTCAAGCAATTTCTATTAAATTCTAGTAAGTTTACTTATAACAAAGTTTAAAAAAAATATATAAAACTTTCTAGGTCTAATCTAAAAGCACAAATTTAGACAGGTATTTTATCATTTTGGAATAAGGCCATGAAATCTAGACTCAATCTACTTTAACCCTGAAGTGGCCTCCACGAAACCCAATGAAGTTATAGAAGTTAATATTCTCGAAGCAGGACCAAAGTCTGGTATTAATAATGAATCCTGTAACTTGCGTAGAACTTAGCTCAGTTTGCACACAACACTGAAACCCGAACGGTTAATGTTAACAACGTTGAAGTTGTTGACTTGTTGTGTGTTACTTTGGAAGGCTGTAGTGCGGTAAGTAGGATTTCTGACGTTATTGGGGTCAACTAGGTATTAGTCATTGATACTACGGCTAATAAAGCTTCTTATTCGGTAGAAGTAGCTACTTCAGTATGTAAATCTTGTATGTATTTAGGTAATAAGGCTGTTTAGCCGCGGTTGTACGAACATCTTGACAATCGTTAGTGGTATTCAGAAGCCCAAAAAGCCTGACAACCAGTCTATCCTCAGGATTTCGGTATTGCCCAGAAATTGGGTTAATCGGAGGTCTGATATTCAGCCGCATTTGGTTAGACTGGGAGACAGCAACATATTTCGGAAAAGGATCGGAGGTTGAAATATAATGAACGAAAGAGGCATCACGAAGGTCACTAAGAAATTCAAAATCTACTACTTCTTCATCCGTACAGGAAACAACTCGCTCTGTCTACGTGAGGCAGAATGTCTTACTAACTACTTAACCTATATTAGCAATAAACCCTTGAATTGAATTAAGTGTCTTGTCAGTCTTACCTAGAGAGAAATCAAATTTGGATCAAAGTTTTTGTATGGAAATATTCCTACTGTCCACGCTATAGTGTTTTAAATCACACATTTAGTGCCCAAGATTCAGGCCTACCCTAGTTAAGGACCATTGAAAATTCTTCAATATTGTAGTTTTATTGGAGAAATAAATTTATTATTATTATTTTTCCTTCTTCGGTAATACATAAATTACACACTAGCTATTTTGTTGTGCAGATCCTCCTCGTGGATCATCCATCAGGGTCGCGTACCGCCGTGTGCACCACACAAGAGATGGGATAGAGAAGCGGCCTTCCCTGAGATGGGAAGAAAAGTTTCCGGAAAAATTATTTCCGAAAAGTTAGATCCCTCAACATTGTGCTGAAGGTGGCCACCAGGGGTATTGTTGCGGTAAAAATTCCACATACGCCTACCCCCAGTGGGTGGCACCCTTTCGAAGGTATCCTCCTCGCAAAAAAAAAAAAACCTATGTTGGAGGACTAAAGGAGCGTCAAACCTATTGTCAGAGCTATAGGGTTGACACAACTATTCATATTCTCATTCCAAGAAGTTCCTATGCTCTAGATTTCGTCCCTCAATCCAATTGAAACACTAGCTCGTCCTAATTGTTTACCTAGATAGCAACAAGCCATAAAACATAAGTAGGAGGTAAAGCATATAAGTGGATCGACTGGCTTCGGAAGCCCCGCGTGCCCTCGCTGCGGCTTACTCACGGCTACAATGTTTATAATTAATTATACCGTGTTTAATCTTCTAGTACATCCAGCTTCGGTATATTGTGCGATTAAACATAATATTTTCTTTAGCGATAATATGTATTTACCCTCTGAATGTTAAGACATTAGTGCAGAAAATATGTGTGTGTATTTTTGGTCCTATTGTACAATCTTTAGATGAACGAAACACGAGCGTTTAAAGCATAATCGACATGAAATTTATTTTTCTACGAAGCTAATTACAGAAGATTTTGTAGAGTTTGCCCCTTTTCCAATTACCGGCTAAGAAGGGTCTTATTCAATCCGGGATTGCCTAAGGGGAACGATATTAAATTCTTACTCCTCAATCCATTAATCACTGAAATGGAAGTAATAACGCAACACATTACGAAAGTATAAGATAGCTTGATAGCCGCAGTGCCTTAGGTAGAAATTATCGACTCAGCTTTCTTAATGTTGACTTGGGAAAAATAAATTCTAACCAATATATGTATTGGTTAGAATTAATTTTTCCCAAGTTGCACTTGTCAATCATAAACTTATGAGTTTATGATTGACAAGTGCAATTACAAAATTAAAGGGTACCAGCTGTGTATCAATTTTGTAGTGAATCACATTAAGTAAATTAATTCTAATATTGGTTTTTCTAATAACCTCTATTGTACAATTTAATTTGAATTATAAAAATAACTTTGTTGTATTTGTACGCCTAACGGCAAAATATAGAGGTACCTAATTATGTATCTAAATAAATAAATTAATATTTTGTGACAATTTTACACAGCACCGTCTAGTCCCAAACTAAGCAGAGCTAGTACTATGGGTACACAATAGATATAATACTTATATACTTTTTTTGTAAATACATACTTATAGTACATAAGAAACACCCAAATGAAATACCTACTTTATTGTAACACCTATTTATATATATCACAAATAAATAACTAGCGATAAGACCGCCCATTGTACCATTCTATAATTTAAAAACATATACTTGGCAATTGTTTATGGTGTACAATAACGAATATTATATTCTATTTTATTACCCGTCATGTCGAATTTTTCCTTCCCATACTGAATTTACGTCTTTATGGTGACGTCAGTAACACCTATTGAAATGCAAGTTTTTGCTTTTCAACCGACATAACTTACTTTACAGTTTTCTAAATAACTTTAAAATCTTAACATGGAAAATGCCAAAAATATACAAAAAGATAGTTACAAGGTATGGTGGCATCGTTCGACATTTAACTAACTGTAAAGTAAGTTGTGTCGGTTGAAAAGCAAAAACTTGCATTTCAATAGGTGTTACTGACGTCACCATAAAGACGTAAATTCAGTATGGGAAGGAAAAATTCGACATGACGGGTAGGAGTCGCGGTGGCTTAGTGGTCATAGCGTCTGGTGTACCTAACCAGAAGACGCAGGTTCGAATCCTGCCCGCGGTCCAATTTTTCCTTTTCTAAATAACTTTAAAATCTTAGCATGGAAAATGCCAAAAATATACAAAAAGATATACTTGACATTTACTAATGTTACTACTATACTATTATAATAAGTATTTAAAATACAGAAACATAACAAGAATTTAAGTGATTCGACTAAGTATTACTTTTCAAATGTACTTTTGCTAATGACACCAAAAACGCGCACCTTCCAAGTGATTTCGCTAGGAAGAAGTGACGCATCAAGCCCCCAGCCACCTATTTCTGTCTCTTAAAATAATTGAGACAAAAAAATTAAAGCCTCGCCTAAATGTTTAGCATTTCAGATCCTTCCGACCAAGGCGTTGAGCTCCCCTTAAAAGATTGGCCACCCCTGATCCCGGGGACTGCGTAGAGTCCGAGCCGGATACGCGATGTGTAGAAACAAATTCAAATAAATAAATGTATAGTAATGGAATTGAGTCCCTCGATATGTATTCAGGAACTGTAATAGGCTACCCCAGCTTTCCGAGGCAATATCGTTAAAAGTGCTAGAAATTTTACCGGATATGAAACTATTTTTAGAACCCGAAAGTTGCTTGTGAATGTTGTGATATATTTTCATAAAGTCGGGCCACACTTTATTATATTTTTTGTCGATATTTATGGCATTTGAGACGTAAAATTAGAAGTTGTATTTGACCTTTTGATGTATAGCTGCATATATGTGCATCAAAAGACTTTAAAATACTATTTCAAAGTCAAAGTCAAATATTTTATTTCAACTAGACCATTAAGTATTGCAGATACTTTTGAAATGTCAAAAATTAAAAAAACAAACCAATACTTACTCCTTAGACCTCCTCGTTTCCTAGTAGCGCGATCTGAATGCGTTGTCATGGCTGCTCGGTGTAAGAGGGCCCCAAAAAAACAACACATTTTTTTTTATAACAACATTATCCGTGAATGTGCCCATAGTTAACTGTGTAATTAAGAGGTATGCAAGTGCATAATATCTGGAAATGCATTAAATGGTGTTACCCACTATTCTATAAAAATACTAAAAATTTATTGTTATCTATCATGTTTTAGTAGTTACTAAAACTAGGTAAGGTAGGTAACTAGGTACCTAAGGTAAGATAGATTCTTTGGCTTACGATTATAGGTTAAGAAGATACTCGTAATTGTGTCGGCGAGAACACTGCCGACAAACTGCTTTACAGTTTGGCAGGAGAATCCTGTTGCATTTAAATGTAATTATCTTCAATAAATAATTAAAAAAAAAACTTACAAAATTAGACCCAATTTGCAACACGCCCAATAAATAAAATTGCAGGCGTGAAAAGCAAGAACGGTGTGATCAAATTACGCTGGCGGACCAAATCGATCTTTCAGTGGAGTATAGTTAATCCTAACAAATCGAAGGTAGTAAGCTCGTAACAGGACCCTAATGTTTTATGTAAACAGGGCTCCGATGTAAATGTTGCCACTTGCCAAAGTTGGGTAACACCACAAAATTACCGGCACGGCTACTCGATAAAGATCTTTATACAACTAAGGTGGCAAACAATCATACAGCCCACCGTAAGCGGTTACCGTAGCCTATAGACGCTTGCAACACCGAGGGTATCACCTGCGCGTTAACGACCCTGTAAAACGAATGAAGAATAGTTGGGTTGGTAGTATAATGGTTAAAGTCCCACTGCCAACACAACAATTCCTCGTGGAGCACTTGCTCACCTTAAGAAACACAACACAGCTCAAAGCAGTGTTATTTTACTTCGATTTTCTACAAGGCGGAGGTATTTTTACTTTCTACAAGAATTAAATTATGCTGACACCGAAAAACTTCTTGCTACCTTAGTGTAACATAGGCGCACACACACGCACACACACACACACACACACACACATACACACACACACACACACACACACACACACAAACTTATACTAACCAAAACTAGTACATAATAATTATATTCGGGTTCACCGATCAATATTATTGTTTAGATTTCTATGAACTTTATTAAAAGGTATCGAGATAATTACTTTGTAAAAGGCGGAGTCCTGGTGGCCTGAAATACAGGCTTACAGCCTACCTTAGGCACCAGTCTCCCACAATAATAAATGTTATTGTAATAACATTTAAATGATATATTCTATAATATTGTGGTGAGAAATAAACATTTATTATTATTATTATTATTATTTCCCCAGTCAGGCAGCTCCAATTTGAGTGGAATTACTCCCACTATGTCCCATCGCTTTTATGCTGGGATCTCATCATAAGGGCAATACCATTTAAATTGACTGACTGCAAGTTTGGTGTAGCGGTTAAGTTTAACCTTGCCACCACCGTTGCGCCGAATATCATGTTTTGGATTCCTACCAGAGAGAAAGATTTGTGTGATCTACAGATTATTTGTTTCGACTCCAGATGTACAGACGCCAGCAGGTCAAGCTATCCAAAACTGTCAAATTATCCCAATTGAATATGAACCTTATTGTTTTGTATTAAAGTTGAAATTCAATCAAAGAAATTTGACAGATTGTGGTAGCTTGATGTGCTGGCTTCTGTACTTTAAGGTCGTTAATTGTATGTTTGTCAAAGGCCCCGGGGACACAGGACTTATAGTTAATAAATTCTTATTTAAAAAAATTATGGTAGTCGATAAAAAACCTCTTCTACTAAAGAAATGATTGTACCCCAGGCGAGTTCTACATTAAAGAATTTCTCAGTGTAAACTTTTACAAAAAGTTCAACAAAATGGCAAATCCAAAATTTGCAATAT
This sequence comes from Acronicta alni, assembly GCA_964056405.1. Taxonomy (NCBI): domain Eukaryota; kingdom Metazoa; phylum Arthropoda; class Insecta; order Lepidoptera; family Noctuidae; genus Acronicta; species Acronicta alni. The sequence goes on along the minus strand of OZ043927.1, from coordinate 2,745,269 downwards.
ACTTAAACATGTTTTGTGCTGCCCCAAGAAAAACACTGCAAAAACTAAACGAATTTTCTTTTCTAAAAAGTAATACGAAGCAAAAATCTTGTGCGCCATATCGATATTAAGTTACTCGATGTTTCACTATAACACTATTTTCAATCTATGAAGTTCATTTCATTTTGACGTACACAGCTATTTTTTAGTTATACCCTACATTATTATCTGATGTGAACAGTAAAAAACAACATAGTCAGTACAGTGCAGCGACGAATCACATTTCTATCAGAATATAAAAAAACACGTTCTTTTTTCAAAAAAAGCGCGCGAACATCGCGTTTCGTTAGTTTCTGTGTTGGTGACGTCATCGCCACGGTCGCAGACGATGCTTTGTTCCTGTTAATTTCCGTCGCGGAAGGCTCCCGTAGAGCAACCTTTGCGAATTCTCGATCGATGCGATTTTTTGCTGTCATGCTTCGTTAGATCACTGGTTTTTGTAAGAGAAAATAAATTATTGCGGTAAAAATTTTCGAGACAATTTATTAGATGTGATGGATGGACTTTTGATGCGAAGAACATAGGTACCAATAATATTATAAATGCGAAAGAAACTGTCTGTCTGTTATGCTTTCGCTCCTAAACCACTGAACCAATTTTGATGAAATTTGGTACAGAGATAGATTACATCTTGGGGAGGATATAGGCTGCCATTTATCTCAAAAAGCTCTTTGGGTGCGAGTGAAACCGCAGGCAACAGCTTGTAAAAAATATGTGCAAAGATATCGTGTACTTATTAACATTTGACGCAGTGGTCGCGGGTTCGATCTCTGTGCAGAAACATATTTGTATGGAGTACAGATCAGATCACAGAGTTATTCCGGGTCTGTTCGTAATTATGATCGCATCTACGACACAGAAGAAAATTAACGTTAAAAAATAAATAGAATATTTTAAAACACACTGCCAGTTTCCAACACAGAGCTCATTCTGCTCTGATTGCATAAAATTAATAAAATGTAGGGTAGTTGTTAGTAATAATCACAATATGAGCAACACCAAGACGCCCACAACCTCAGTCTACCCGTGATCATGGACGCTGTAAAGAGTCCGAAACATCGGGATTATAATTTTAATAAACGGGCTGAAACCCATAAGTAGTATTTTAGTTATCTTTTTATATTTTTTGGCATTTTCCATGCTAAGATTTTAAAGTTATTTTAGCGAAGGAAAAATTCGAGTGAGGGCAGGATTCGAACGTACATCTTCTGGTTAGGCACACCAGACGCTATGACCACTAAGCCACCGCGACTCCCACCCGCCGAAGCTCGAAATCTGCGTTCACATTCTGAATTTACGTCTTTATGGTGACGTTATATTTTTAGTGCCTTCAACTTAAACAAATTACTTCCGTGATTAAATTAAATACCTGTTCACGGAAAATGATACACTCGAAACAAAGTTTGGAAATGTTACAAACATTAATTTCGATTTCACAGTAAAATACGGGCCCTCGGCACGTGGTACTAGGGAGTAAGTAAACAAGATATGTTTTCATTTCCCCAACCTGTGGGATTTTTTACGAGGAATTTTATGGAGGGGTTCGTGGCTAAGTAATATTTTTTTTTATTACCTACAGCGGCAGACGAGCAAGCGGCCCACCCGATGGCAAGTGGTCACCGCCGCCCATGGACATCAGCAACGTCGGGGACAGAGCTGTGCTGTGCGATTTGTGTGGTAGAGAGCTCTTTTTAAGCCTTGTTTGAAGAACGCTGATCAACCGATCTGCAAGGTTAAGCTGCGCTTGTCGCGGTCAGTCTGTGGATAGGTGACCATTCTTAACACATCGAGACCCCTCCGTGCTGTCGCTGGGAGTCGTTGGATGCAGGTGGCTTATAACTGGTATTTGTGGAAGTCTACGGGGGAGGCCTTTGTTCAGCAGTGGACCTCTTGTGGCTGATATAATGATCCATTGTCTAGTACCCATACACATAGTACAAGCTCTGCTTAGTTTGGTAAATGATAAATGATATTTATTTCTGTAAATAGATCTTTTAAAGACACTTTTACATGTCAATATTTTACATATTTTTTTTAAGCTAGACGGCTCCGGCATTTCCTAGCTGACGACCTCTGAGAAGAAACGCCGAAACAAACTCAGAGAATCATAGTCTCTTTTAAAGTCCAGACAATGCATAGTAACAAAATATGTGTCTTACAATATAGGGCAAAGTCTGAAATGGCCTTTTGAAGAAAGAGCCATAGCGGCTTTGAGTAGACCATTCCCAACTGACGGCACGCATGCATCAGTCATTGTGTAGCTCAACCATAATTTAGGGAGCTGAACAACCTGGGGTACTAGATGGTGCTGTGTAAAATTGAACAAAAATATTTATTTAATTATTATTTATCTGGAGCTCACAACTTTATGTAAAAGTCGGACATATCCATCAGATCCTATGAGATAAAAGGCCTATTAGATATGAGTCCCGGTATTATTCCCTCGTGAGAAATCCCCAGGTATCAACATGGAGAGGCAATTATTTTTTCATCAATCACTTTGAACTGTAAAGGCTCTTATCGCTTCATACCCTTTTATTCCTTTCCGTAAACGTAAATGATATATTGTGAAATGCAAAAAAAACTGCCTTATTTGTATAAAGGTCGCAAGTGCTGTTGCTGAGCGGGTTTCTCGGTTCGATTTCCAGGACTTGAACAGTGTTTTTGTTTTTTTTAGTGTTCTAAGATATCAAACAAGCATATGAGCTGCCAGTGGTAGGTAAAACTATCCAAAACTGTCAAATTTTCCCAATTGAACATGAACCTTATTATATTGTATGAAAGTTGAAATCTATCAAAGAAATTTGACAGATTTAGATTTTAGATTTAGAGTTTAGATTTTTGCTTAACTAATGACACTCCCCCGCTTCCCCTTTTTACACGAGACCTAAAACATACCGGTACTGTGGGTGTACATCACTATAACTGTCCCTACTCTTTCAAAGATACAAAATTGACGGTAGGTATGTTATGAAATTCAACGACTTCATATACGACGAGAATTTAAATTCTGAACGAAGCAGGACCGGATCTTTTGAATATAGAATCAATGTTTCAATATCTCTAACAAAATGGAGGCAATGAAACAGAAAAATATGATTAAGTAGCTGAATATTTTATTTAAAAAAAGAACACTATTTCGCGACGAAACGGACAGATGGACGGCCGATCGTATTAGCGAAACGTTTCTGAACCATTGGACCGTGGCTCTGCCCGGCTGGAATTAGGTTATGTCGTATACGTGTGTATTGTATGTTATAGTTTTTGATATGAGGTCAATTGGTTTCATGTTATAATCTGGTCTTTTATTTTTTTTTGGTACATATTAATAAGTCTGTAGTAACCTTCATCACTAATTATTATAAATAAAAGTCTCGTCACGCTGAAAATAGTATTTTTTTAGATTAATCTCTGAAACTACTCAACAGATTTTCATATAATTTTCACTAATAAAAAAAGTGACTTCTAGATAGGTATATAGGCTATAATCTATGAAAATACCCGTGCAAAGCTGGGGCAGGCTGTTCAGTGTAAAACTGCACATCAAAAACGATAATGAAAAAGTTTTTCGCAAAGATCATCAAGTATTTTAATGTATTTCTTTATTTATAATTAAATTAAAACTAAATAAAATACCTATAATAAAGTAGAACAATAGGTACGCTGCAGACATCATCATCCATAATTTAAATCACTACATCTTTCATATTGACATCCCTAATCACAGTAATGATTTCATTTCATATTTCGACCACATTTTGGGACGCCCGCAACAATCGGCACAATTTACCATCGGATTAAATAGTGATGTCAAACCCCGGGACTTCTCTATTATCGCGGGACCATATTTTAAGGGACGATTTAATTTTCACGGGATCCTGTCTTGACAGCCGATAGGCGATTGACCCTACTCAACTGACGTTATATCTTATTTTCATTTTCTACAACGATTTTTTTTGGATCTTACTAGGTAGTACTTTGTGAGAGTTTTTATGATAGAAACATCTGGCTGTAAGTGAACCTAGGTTTAATTAAGTTGTGAAACAATATGTTGTTCAAACATTTTGTTTAATATTAAGTTGTAACTTGCCACATCTATTGCTCAACTTTTATAAGATTCCATATATTATTATTATTATTTTTTTTAAATTCATCATCCTAGCCTTTTTGGGGTCTAGTCTAACCAGATGTGACTGAATATTAGTATTTTTCACGAAGTGACTGCGATCAGATCTCTGCAACCCAATTCTAAAATAATAATAATAATAAAATGTTTATTTCATATCTTATTTAGCTTACAATGCATGTCGAGGAGTCTCCATTTAGGCATAGAAAATGCCTGTAGTTGAAGGCTCCGCTCTTCCCTTACAGTATGAAAGTACAAATACGTATATATAATAAAAATTAAACAATTTAAAATTCCTAAATCTTGTCGGTAGAGAATATTCTTTTTTTGAAGTACATCACCTTTAGTATCGCTCTTTGAGCGCGTTCTAACTCTAGAAAACTAGATTTCGCTGCTCCACCCCTATATATTGGTGGTATATATTGTATACCTGCATGGGGATGCAGGTATACAATATATACAAGAACAGACTGAAGATACATAAATTTCATTTAATAAATTTCGTTGGTTGTCATTATTTTTATTTAGATTTATTTAATTCTAAGCCACTATATTCTAAGGATAAACTGGTTGCAAAGCTTTTCAATTTCTTGACTACCATTAACGATTGTCATAGTATGTGGTCTTATGGAAACCGAGACCGAACATATTCTCCAGGTCACATAGAGATTCAATAAGTTAATAACGGCCATCCATATATAAATTAACCGCGGAAAATTTGCAACTTAATCTTGCAGATCTATTGCACAGCGTAGTTATTCCTTCGTGACTCTGTAACCTTTCCAATAGCAATTCGAAATATACCGGTAAATACTGTCCGATATATAGGTACCGGTAAAAACTGTCATATTCCCATCACTATTCGAGGGACATTTTATGACATGGGGCAAATTGGTGCGATTTACCGTCAGTCCCCTGTGGTTTGATTAATGTTCAGTTTGCAACGGGTTTATTTTACCTTAACTAAATCGCTTGCGGATATCCTATTGATGTCTAAACATTTTCTCTTCATTGGCTTTCATCTTTTGTTCGTGTTTTTAAGAAATGGCGCTGACATCCTGAAAATACTATGAAATTTTATTATTTTGTGGCTCTTATAGGTAGCTATTAGTCAGCCTAGTGATGTTCAAAGTTGCTATAAATCAATAACATTCTTAATGATATATGCTTAATTATTTAAGCATCCGATTTTATGTGCTATATTATAGAATGCACCTAACTGTTATATTACTGCAAAACGGGCGAGCCGCGCCCGACGGACAGTTGCTTGATAGAGAGTGAGAGTGTTAAAAATATATATACATAAAGTGCGAACCGCGATATCATTTGCTTTATGCTATATTTATTAAGCATGCTACTTTATAACGCTATAAGCTATATTAACCACCACTAGTCAGTGCCATTCACATTTTTTTAAAGTAAATAATATAAATTATGATGTAAGGCCCTGTATTTATGTAATTATAACTTCCTGTCAGTCATTTACATGAGATATTCTTAGTGTTTGATACGATTTTCAATATAATTTAGAGCTTTTGTTCCAGAAGATTTCTATGTATAAAATACAGGCTCATTATATATAAAGAAAGTATAGAAAACTGCATTAGTTCATTGCGCACCTGTGCCAATCCGGGGCACGTCACTAGTATGCCATATAACAGCAACCTACCCTCGTTTATAGAAAATAAAATCCCTATTCAAGTTTCGATTCATCAAAAATCCTTTTTGGTCATCCCAAAACTGTCAAGCGTGACCCAAAAATGTCGAAATCAATAACACTTGCGGACCTACGGGGCAATAATATTGACTTATCACACAGAAATATTTGCTCTAGGGGAAGCCCCGGAAGTGCCCATTAGAAGCGGACACCGAAATCAATCGACATTTATCTAAAGACCTGTTACAATATTTTGGAGGAAATAACCTTTATTTTGTTTTTAAAGGGTCTTTGTGCGGTTTCTTTGAGCTTTGGGTAAAATGGACGTGTTTGTTGTGAAGGTAGTTATTTCAGTTGAGAGATTTTATATTTAGATCGCTGAGTAAAAAACGATTTTCATTTTTTTTGTAGGTATAAAATAGTTATAGCCTAGTGATATGACTAGTTTACTACCAAATCAAACGCCTCGAGTTCAAATCGAAGGCACCTTTGACTTATAGAAATCAGTATTGAAAATTAATTATCACTCGCTTAAACGGTGAAGGAAAATCCGATCTCATCTCAACGATGTGTGAAGTCTACCAACCCGCACTAGGCCAGCGTGGTGTGTTTAATACCTCTCAATCTGAGAGTAGACCCGTGCCCAGCAGTAGGACCGCATATGGGTTGATTTTGACATTAAACCAAACAGTGGCATTAGTTAGTAAAAGAAAGAAAGAAATCAACGACGAAATATAAGTGTACAGACGCCAGGTCAAGTTATCCAAAACTGTCAAATTTTCCCAATGGAATATGAACCTAATTGTTTTGTATTAAAGTTGAAAATCAATCAAAGAAATTTGACAGATTGTGGTAGCTTGATGTGCTCTGTACATTAATACACGTTAAGCGATATAGACGATGTTATGTTTTAAAATTCTATAAATAAACAGAACTTAATTGAATTGCCTGGGGATTAAAATGCAGTGCTTTTAAAGTGAATATTACTTGCGAATTGCGAAGGACGACGGCTTAGTGAAGTTAAATTAAACGGGAGTATCATCCGCTAATACTGCGAAAGCAATCTGAATCAATTCCGCGGATCCTATTAGAGTTTTTGCAGCTAATATTGGGTTCAGCAATTTCCGAACGAATTAGCCGCCTTCAATGTTGTTTAATTCAAGCAGTTGTGCTCAAGTTTTAATAGTGTTGAATGGTATTTGTGCAATTTGTTTCAAGCAGTAATAGCCTAGTGGTATGACCATTGGACTGCTAAGTCTAAGGTCTCGAGTTCGAATCCAAGGCACGCACCTCTGACTTATCGAATTCATGTGCGTATTATAATTAATTATTACTCGCTTAAACGGTGAAGGAAAACCTCGTGAGGAAACCTGCATACCTTAGAGATTTTCCTCTACGGTTTGTGAAGTCTGCCAACCCGCACTCGGCCAGCGTGGTGGACTATAGACTATCCGTCTCATTCTGTGAGAGGAGACCCGTGCCCAGCAGTGGGACAGCATGTGGGTTGATGATGATAAATATCACGTTACGACCTTTGGGAGCCAAGCAAAAAGGAAAAAGTCGGGGCGGGTGAAACCTCTGGGCACAGCTAGTGTTTATATATGAGCACACAATCATTTTTACACATACACGGTAATGAACATAAGTTTATCTTATTATTTAGGTGACTGGATATACATTAGCCTGTATATTGGATAAGCGAGCAATCGCATACCAAATTTGATTATGTGCGTGACTCGGAACGTTTCATTGGGAACGTTAGGTTCGTGTTCACCGACGTGTATATCTCACTATACTTATAAAAGGAACTAGATCTGCCCCGTGTGCCTACTCGTTTTGATTTAGATTTTCCACTCCCGTAGAGATTTCTCGATTTTTTTTTCATAACGAATGTATATACATATTATACGGCACCACCGCCTTACTTTGGTAACAGTCTTTAATTATTTCTCATATTCTATTTATTACTAGATGAAAAAAAAAAACTTGGAGAGGGCCACACTTATCACCTAGGGGTATAAAAAATAGCCTACGACCTATTCGTATTTATAGAACCTAAAAAAAAATGGTGAAAGCACAGGTTCCTGCAATACAGTGCAATACTAGCGTAGGGGCCAGGGATTTCTTATAATTGTAAAACTAGATATGTCAATAAAGAATTTATTATTATCTCCTTTATTTGTCTATAAACTTACTAATTACATTTTTAAATATTTTATAAAATAAAAAAAGACAAAAACATTTAAAAATATAAAAAATAGAGGCCCACTGGTATCGGGAGCAGGGTCCAAGCTACCGGTGGTTAGGGCCCCAGAGACATTATTATTATTATTTTTTTTTTTTAAATTTTTTGTTTCTCCCAAAAGGGGTATATACTACACTTTCGTGCGGGCCTTAGCCAAGCACGAGAGCTGATTATGTTGAATCTGAATTCAGAAATTTTCTAATAATTCTGCACGTGTTAAGTATAACGGCTTTCTGTAAGATAATGTATGTGAGTGAATGTATCTCTAAGAGTTTGAGGCTTGTGTGTAGTGTGCGTGGTATGACTCCAGTAGATGATAGAATAATAGGTACGATTTTTACAGTTTTTAATTTCCATTGAGTTTTCAATTCAATGGCTAAGTCGGTATATTTGGTGAGTTTTTCAGAATGTGTGGATGAAAGATTATGCGTGTTGGGGATGGCTATGTCTATTAAATATACTGTTTGCTTCTGTTTATCATGTAAAGTAATATCAGGTCGGTTGTAGTGTACGGTTTTGTCTGTCAATATGGTTCTGTCCCAGTAGAGTTTGTAGTCTGTGGTGTCTAGTACGGTCTGTGGGGTGTATTTGTAATATGCTGTTTTTTCTGGTATGAGTTTATATTTGAATGCAAGGTTTTGGTGAATGATTGCTGCAACCTGGTCATGGCGATGCTTATAGTCAGTTTGGACAATTGCTCTGCATGCTCCGGTTATATGTTGTATCGTTTCTGGGGACCCCTTACATTTTCTGCAAGAATCGTCGGATGAATTTGGTACTTTCATTATGTGTTTTTTGTAGTTCTTAGTTTCAATGACCTGATCCTGTACTGCGAGCATAAATCCTTCCGTTTCAGGGAACAATTCTCCACGCCTGAGCCATTCGTTCGACGCTGTCTTGTCGACGGTAGGCTGGTTCAGGTCGTGGAGGTGTCGTCCGTGTAATACCTTCCAGGTCCATTCATTTAACTTGGTCTGTCTGTCTGTCTGTACTTCGTTTCTTTGGTGTGTTTTATCGGTCAAATTTAATGGCGTAAGTTTTAGTATCATTTTGGACTATTGCATCATGTAGGGTAGAAGTAAGGGCTTTTTTGTGAAAGTAGGTTCGTAAATTGGCTATTTGTTTATTGTGTAGATTTAAAATATCTATTAGTCCTCTCCCTCCATCATGTCGTGATAACGTCATTCTTTGGATACAGGATCGTGGATGGTTAGTATTTATAATTCTTAGACTTACCAAATATAGGTACAAAAAAAAAACATAAAAATCGGTAAAGCCGTTTCGGTGGAATTCTTTAACACTGTGACAAGAAATCTTATATATTAGTTAATATATAAAATCTCTCTGTTATTTCTTTTTATTTATAGTACGGAAAATCATAGATAACCTGCCACCTAGGCAGGCGACAAGGTACATCGGACTCATACCGGCGAAAAATCTCACTTGCCCTATAGCCATGGCCATGGGATCCATGAAATTCGCCACGACCATCAAATCTAGTCTATCTAATAACACATCTCCATCAATCCAGTGCCATACAAATTCCCTTTTGAATATTTTCGCTCGGCTCAGGGTGCCGGTTCAATAGGCCGGTTCAAAGCGGCTGTTATAGCGCCTAGCTATAAATGTACCTTATGACGTCATTCACAACAGACGTGGTTATATGGAGCTTGTTTCAGATTTGACCCAGACTCGAAACAAATATCTGTAGATCACACAAAGATTCTTCTCTGATGGGAATCAGAACCATGCAAACGGTGCAACGGTAGCCGCTACGACAAACGTGCAGTCGATTGGGCGGAAATATCACGTCACGTAAACACAAAAAAGGCAGTCGAATCGAATAGAATAGAATATATATATTTATTTGCAATGAATGTAGGTACAAAAATTAGGTGTTACAAATTGTTAAAGTATCCTTATACACTCTACCGTAGCGTGGCATGCAAAATTTACAAGTACAGGTGGTTAACCTAATAATTTATTCCTTCAAAGAGTCAGTTTCGAGAACCATCTCCTTTTTTATATCGATTAACCTTAAATATCAACAAAATGGCCGATTGTTTTCCTTTAATTATCCATACCCACGGTTACGGATATCCTCGAGCAATTTAAACAAAGTTCAGAACTATTTATATCGAAAACAATGGGAAAACCCTTCGTGCACACGGCCTAACCTGTCTCGGCGATTAATAAATCAAATCGATTCAATTGGAAAACCCGACAAATCCCAACACCCTATCAGTTATGTAGGGATTTCGTTCAAAAGTACCTTAAAGAAAAGTGAAATTAGATGGGATAGTTCTGTTACCTATTTCTTTTTACTATTTTTTATTTGTTGTTTGATCGCCACACACATAGGTTTTAGCGGTGAACGCTATTATTCCGTTGAGTTACTATATTTATATCGGCTACTATAAATTGCAGAATTTGAATTTCTTTCATTCTTAAAAAGTTCGTATATAATAACGAATAATAGTTTCGTAAACGTCATATGGTATTTTTATAAACGTCAAATGTGAACCAGCTAGAATTGAGATCGAAAATTGAGTGACATTTCTGACGTTTATGACTGAAGCTGGACTGAAATTATATTTTTAGCAATAACATCAAATTGTAATCATCTCGGCTAACTTGTTTTGTGTGCAATACGGTGTTTTGCGTTTCTTACTTACAATATTATTATTTTATTTATTTTTGCTTTCATTTCAGGGTTCTAATCCTGTCAACAATTCCTTAATCTAAATTACGTCCTTTCCATTATTTTAAATATTTCCTTTTCACCACCTCCTTTTTTTTCCTTTCCCATACACACGTTTTTCCTAACCACTTTGACATTGGCAGAATTGTCGACATCGGCATCAATTGCCATTGAGAAAGAGAAAGAAAGAAGAAAAGTCAATTTTTGAGGACCACCTCAATATGGCGTTAGGCATGGCCGCGTACCTAAAGATTGTACCTTGTGCACATGCAGATAGTCGGGCACAAGGAACACATCTGTAAGTAAGACGTAGATTGATTTATATCACCGCAGTCTCATTGAGGAAGATTAGGTTCTCTGAAATATTAACCTTTGGACCGCCACGTCAAGCGACAAATTCTAGTATCTAATAATAGGTAAAAAAAACAACAATTTTTTGTATAGGTATGTATTTTGAACTAAAAAAAAGTGGTATTTTTGACGTGCCATGCCGTCGTTGGCGTCGTGAGCAAGTTTTAATTTGACGTCTATACGTCGTACGTCCGTGGCGGTCAAAAGGTTATTCATAAAGTAGTGAGGATGCGACTCGAATGCTCGACTCTAAATAATCATGTGACCATCATCATGGCTACCTAGCTTTTATATATCCTATACTAAGCCAACTATGTCCTCGATTGCAGTGAGCTATGACATCACAACAGCGCAGCATTTGCGACGCTAACTATATCCTTATTAACTAGATGCGGGTACAGTACTAATAATAAACATCATTTCAAACCGCAAATCTGCAGTTCAAAATAGATTTATATTAAAAAAACGTTTGTTGACTGAGCGGTCAGCTCTATGCCACGGGTTGTGGGTTCGATCCCCGCACGGAAGGAATATTTGTACGGCCTACCAGGTGGTTATTCTGGGTCTGGGCGGTTGTGTATGTAAACGCATCCACGACATCTAAGAAAATCCAGTTGCCATTCATCATCATCATCATCAGTCCATATTCGTCCCCTGCTGGACGTAGGCGTCTCCTAGTGAACGCCACAAAGCCCGATATTCAGCTTTTCCAGTCACTGCCAGCTGCCTTCCGCAAGTCGTCACTCCACCTGGCCGGCGGGCGTCCTACACTACGCTTACCTAGACGTGGTTTCCACTCGAGAACTCGTTTGCTCAGTTGCCATTAACCAGACATAAGTCCAATAACAGGCTGTTTAGATTTTTTTTACACAAAATCCCAATAACCCTGACCTGGGAATCGATTCCCGGACCTCACGCTCAGCAGTCACGCTAACGACCATTAGACCAATGAGCAATTAGCAAACTTGAGGAAATTCATGATTACCAACCTCAATATCGGAATGAGGAAGTCTGTTTTAATTTCCTCATTATTTAGATGCGAAATCAATCTACAGTAATAACAAATTTAATTAATTTTCCTCAAAGATCAACGCAAAATAACAAGCGACCGGACAACGATTAATTAATCAGTTCAATTGCAGACGGAATTAAACAAAAGTTTGATATAATATCTCGATTCCTTTCAATGAAGTCCTTCAGAATCACAGTCGAGCAGAACAGTCAGCGACGCGGAATAATCCCGCGATTACTGGATAAAAGCGGTTCATACCAGATCAAACCGGTTTTCACTAGTAGGTATGTTTTAGTCTTTATTTCATGTTATTTATATTTATTCATTTAGGACACTGCCACTGTGGCCCTCCAGAGGGTCCATTCAATTGTTTTTCTATTGTGTCTGGTAATTGACGAAAAAACAAACAAAAGAATCTTCAACTTTATTGAAAGGGTACAACTAATTAATGTCTACCCCACATATCTAGAAAATTCGTTAACAATGTTACAAAAGACATTAATAAATTGCAATGTGACTGAGTTTGGTGAACGAGTAAACACCGGCTTATTAATGTACAATTTTCTCAATAAAACTTTCCCAATGAATCAGAACAAGAAACAAAGCGAAATAGCTCCGACCATTCCTGGAAAAAGCTAGCTCGCACCAGTTCAAAGCGGTTATTAACCGGGTCATACCGGTAGCGGGCGGTTCTAACTAGAGCTCACGCGCGCCCGGGATGGATGCAACGTGCAATTAAATAATCTAGGTCATCAGCATCGAGTAAAATCCCGGCTATACCTGCCATACTGAACAAAAGAATATTTTAATGGAACGCACTGTTGCGAGCAGTGAGTAAATGTTTACATAAGAGCTACGGGGATCGATCGATTCAGGTTATGCTGCGGTTGCTGCGTCCAATTTCGGGATGGGTGGCTATTCTTAACAGATGATAAACCATGAGTATCATTAAATTTGACAGCACAATTCTTGAAAAAGCTTGAAGAATTCTTGAAGGCTATTTAACATCACTAACAACAACGCTACGGAAAAGTCTTGAGTGTATGTAGCCTACGATGATTATCGAAGTATTTAAATGGACTACACATCACAAATTACTCGTTTCTGATACGAGTACGAGGAGGACCACTAGTTCAATGAGGCTGGACTTGATATACCTAGTCCAGCCTCATTGAACTAGTGGTCCTCCTCAGACCTCTGAGCGTGAGGTTCCAGGTTCAATACTCAGGTCAAGCAGTATATTACCTGTTGAGTTTTTCTATGAAATTCACAGTAGCAATTCGGAGTTTGGATTTGTACAGGCTTGCTCTATTGACTTAAAAACATACCAGCGAAAGGTGGGTTTGTATATCTACACACCTCTGCCTAGCCCTTTGGGGATACAGGGGTGGTGGTTGGCGTGGCGTGGATGTTATGTACCTAAACATAGAAATCTTATAAGCAACATTATATAAAATTAAATAATCATAAAGTGAGCTTTACCAGTACCTAAACTTTTGCGAATTAATTTTCTAAGAAACTCGAGAGTAATATCAAAATATTATAAAACAAGGCAACTTTGATTAAAACATAACAGGATAAGAACGGGTGAGGGCTGGGAAAATATACGGGCGTGCAAGTGATGCATGACGAGATTCCAGTATTCGAGGTTCCCGGATAATCCAGATTAGAGTGGCAAGTATTTTGGGACAGCAAAGTTGAAATTGGGAACTCATACGACGTCTGTGGTCGTGTGTAGGACTGTTGATCACGAGGTCGTGGGTTCGATTCCCACAAATCTCAAATACTTATAGTTTATAGTGACGAAAATAAGTGTTTGTGGTTGGTGTTTCTTATGTTTTATATGTATTTATTTACAAAAAAAGTATATAAGTGTTGATGACGCGAGTGTTGTGTGTGTGGAGGGAAATGATACACTTCTGTCCCCATATAAGTATTATACCCATTGTCTAGTACCCATAGTACAAGCTCTGCTTAGTTTGGGACTAGACGGTGCTGTGTAAAATTGTCCAAGAATATTTATTTTATTTTTACTAATATGGACTCTGAATTTAAAATGACAGTTCCCGAACTGGGTTGCCTAGTACAGTTAACAAAAGAATTAAGTATACAGATAGCAAACGAAATATGCATTTTTATACAGATATCGATATAAATAATTAAGCGCCAAAGGGTTGGGTATGTAGCTGCTTACAATACCTACGTTTTGACACATATTGCGTGATATATTAATACACAATGTTTATCAAAACACAGATTATTAATTAGTTGCCTATATACCTAACTCTTTTGTTGACTGTACTTAGTGGCTTAGCGATTAGAAGAAAATTAAAACTGTAAAATTGCCGAAAAGAATAATGTATGCAGTTAACTTTCTGCTGGCTTTCTGACTACAATTTTGACGACGCAATTTTGTTGATTGTAATACCTCAAATTAATCTGATCTGACCACTAATTTAACTCATCAATAATTATACAATTATTTAAACTGTCATTGGGAATTAATTAATTTTGAAATGGGTTATATACTTGTATATTGTATTTTGTAGAACTTCACCAATAAGGTCGGTATAAGTTTTTCTAGGGCGTCCCCTCTCGACGGTTCCACTGACATTCGCCATATAAATCCTTTTTGTTAGTCGCCTTTCATCCATTCTCTCGACATGCCCAAACCATCTCAGCATATTCTTCTCAATCCTCGTCACTACATCGTCTTTTAAGCCGCAACGTTCTCGTAGGACTATGTTGGACCAATATTTCCAGAATAAATATAAAAAATACAGCTGTGATAACGTAACAAGTCATAAAAATATCAGCAATAAGAGGTCCACTCCTTAACAAAAGCCTCCCTCATAGACTTCCACAAGGCCTGGTTATATGCCACCTGCATCCAACGACTCCCAACGATGGCGTAACAAGTAAAACAATAATATTAATATTACTTCTTCGTCATACTCATGAAAACATTTACACATTATGCCTAAAAGCATAAAACCACACACAATTATATTCACTAACCACAAAATTAGCTAACCATTATCAAATGGTAACAATACCTAAATATTATTGACAATAATGGAGACAACAATAAATAGAATTACAGGCTACACTTGTCTAAAAGCACTTTTAAATAGAAAATAGACATTAAAACAAAAAAAAAACTTGTTCGCATTTACACAACAATTTACAGATTTTTTTAAGAGATAATGGGAGTAATTCCACTCGAGTTGCCCGACTGGGGACGTAACTGTCTTGGGAAAAATCGAAGTGAAATATATAACATAGAATTTTCATTACGGTGAGCAGTGCTCCGCGAAGAAACGTTGCGTTGGCTGTGGGGGGACTTTGACCCTTATACCTACTGCCAACCTTACGATAGCTTTACTTGCTCTGGGAGGCACGGAGGGGTCTCGATGTGTAAAGCATGGTCACCCATTCACAGACTGGCCGCAACAACCGCAGTTTGACAACTTGACTCGAGCCTCAGACTTAGTCACAAAAACAGCGATTTTAAAATGGCCTAAGACGTCGGTGATACATCGGCCATTGATGTATTATACATATAAAATTTTACAACCATATAGATATGCAAATTTGACGTGACTTATCTAATACTCAATACATAAACCTTTTTAGGTTTGTGCTGGTAATAGCTTCCTCGGCTTACGTGTGGGAAGGCTTGTTATTATTAATAGCCCGGGGCGGCCCGTCCTGAACATAATGGAGAACAATGAACGCCCGCGGTAATCTCCACGAACATTATGCCTTATATCTCAATAACGTAAAGTAAAACTCAGCAAAATACATTTATGCTGAGTATTTGAGACAGATGTCAGCACAATAATATGTTTTGGAAGATAGGTGAATAGGGAAAAAAGAAATGCCAATTAATGTAGCATAGCCAAAAACTTTTACTAGACTTCAGAACCTAATGATTTTATAGATATCAAAAGAGTAATACTGATACTTTAAAATGTCACAAATGATCAGTTTCAGTTTCATAAATTTCACGAAGTGCACATTTGAGTCAACCTCAATTAAATCTAACTTGTTCGCGTTTGACGTTTATTAGAATACCATTTGACGTTTAAAAGAGAAAAGTTTGACATGTCAAAGTCTAAATCATATTACACTGGTACTGTCATTCTGATTTATCTAAAATTCAAAGCCGAAATTAATGCCTGTCTCTTAGATTAACTCATGGCGACATCCCAAAGTACCTAGCAAAACACGATTAGCTCTTAAGCCGATGAGTAGCGAAGATTTAGTCGCGGAGAGTGTGTACCCAACAAAAATACAATTCTAACAGCTCATAACAACTCCACAGCGTATCCAGTTCGCGAACTTTCAGTGAACTTATTCAGTATTAAGCTTATAAAAACTATTTTTTTTTAAACATTGTTCCATACTAGGATTTTCTCCTACATCGTGGGCTCCTCGAGGAAACATTGTTTGGCTGTGGGGGGACTTTGACCCTTAAACTGCCAATCCAACACAAACGCGTAAGTGATACCTCTGGTGTTGCAAGCGTGTATCGGCCACGGTAACCGCTTACCATCAGGTGGGCCGTATGCTTGTTTGTCACCTTAGTGGTAAAAAAGAAGTAATCGTGAGCAAAGTCGTACTTTGTCCACAGTACACAGCTACCATATAATCATTGCCATATGTCGTGTATACAGCTTAATTGTATTTGGTTAGTAGCATGCCTAATTGAATTCATCAGTGCCCACTGTCACCGGTTACACAAACGTTATATTAATTTAGTGAATATCGACAGACGGTTAATAATTTGCTTTGAAACTAAACAACTAATGTCATTTTAACTAATAAAGCTTTGTGTTTAGCTGTGAAGGGCGTGTTATTGGACACAACAAGAGAACTTTGATAAATTTAAGTATCGTAATGTCGAATTATAAGTTCTTTTTCTTATGGCATCAATGATTATACCATGAAACCGTGTGATAAAGCTGACATGATAGAAAAGAGAGTGACTGATGATGTGACGGCTGACAGAGACGAATGGAAGAAAAGGACATTCTGCGCCGACCACAAATAAATTGGGATAAAGGCAGGAAGATGATGTTGATGATCAATGGTTATACCATTTTGGAGTAATATGAGAGTAGGTGTAAATTGGGGTTTCTGGATCAGAGGAGATCCAGAAACACCCAATTTACCCATCATTCATATTATTCAAAGAATGAACAAATAGCTGTTTATTATTCATAATATAAATATGGAAATATTTTCTGTGATCAGAATCAGCTTGAAGTTTTTTGTACTAGTTAACTTTATGTCTATATTATTATTAACATATTATAGATATCATGAGAAATTTAGATATTCAATTTAAATGCTTACATTTATCTTAATTCGACATTCATGTATGTTATAAGTATGATATGTATGTGCATTCTACTTTTCATCGTTAAATAATTACATCTATTCAATACTAATTCAATAACAGTTAATCAAAAGAATGATGGAGTAGTCAACTTTAAGTCTATTCCTTCATCATTAACTTTCAACATTCATGTGTATTCAAATTTTTCATCGTTAAATTATTATATTTCTTCAACAATTCAATGACACGCGCATGAAATGTCGAGCAACAGTCGGGATCTGTTCCACACGACAGCGAAAATGGAATGGGCGTCGCTATTGTCCATCACACCGCCTTATATGTAGCGCAGTGGCTATTTACTTAAATTATAATGACGGAGAAATAAAAAGCAAAGTACCTAATATTGATTTATTTATTTAGGATGATTATATTATAAATATCAAATACATGAAGCTGAACTTAATTTTTTAACAATTTTAGTAACTAAATACTCAGTTTCACTCATGATTTCATCAACATCACTTCGCACTAAATATTGTATATTCACGCTTGCACTATCAGGGTCACTATCTACTTCTTCCATACTACGACCATCCACATCATGGACAATTATTTTTATTATTCGGTGAACATGCCCGGGCTCTTTACGCATTATATAGGATTTATTTTTAAAAGATTTTGATTTATTTTTTTTCTTCTTCATTTTTTTATTTTCTATTTCTTGCTGTCTACTCTCTTCACATGCATTCGCCGCTACTTCAGCGTACCAGCCCTCTCGGTCTTGAGCATAGTAAAATGGATTAAGAACTGGATCTGAGCCCTCTATCAATTTCTGAAATATAAATATTATGTATGATTTTGTGTTATTAAACAGCATCAAATATGAATTCAATTGTTACAATCGATGGTTACTGAGGTACTTACGTTACATTGTTGGTCAATTTGATCTAAAACAGGACTGTAGGATGGTGAGCGTGACATACTTAATTCTATGTCTAGACTTTTGTTAAGAACCTAGAAAAATGCAAAAATGTATTAATATTTTATTTACTTTAAATTATCTTTTTGTATTTTTTAAGCATTTTCCATGCTAAGATTATCAATTATTTTAACATACCATCACGCCTGTATTCCCCGAAGGGTTAGGCAGAGGTGTACTAATGTACACCCACATTTCGCCGGTCAATCAATTATTTTAATGAAGGAAAAAATCGGTTGGCGGGCAGGATTCGAACCTGCGTCTTCTGGTTAGATACACCAGACGCTATGACCGCTAAGCCGCTAAGATACTTTAAATTATTTAGTTATTCTATCTCAATTCTCATAACATTTATAATTATGGTTGAAACAAAGTGTTATGTAGAAATAAATACTTATGTAAGTATGACCCCTAGGTACCTATATTAAATAACGATTCTACTGCCTGATAATAGTATTGGTAATATTTTATTTTTAATTGTAAAAAATACTGAGGAATAATATTAAAACTTACCGATATTACACAATAAAGACAGTTGCCCTCAGCCAGCTGTAGAACTTGAATAGAGATTATTTTATTTTTTTATTTATATATCCACATAATTTTAATCTATAGAGTTCAAAATCGTACGTTTTTATAGATATATTATATCCTATACAAAATCGGACGATGAAATTGAAACCCCCGACATCTCGACACGTGTCGATTAACTTATTGTTTACTAAAAATATCATAAATAAAATAAATACCACAATGTGTTTGTTCATTGTATTTTTTTCATACATGCAGTTGAGAAAAATCGACAGGCAAAGTCATTGTATATAGCTAGTATGTCAATCATAATAATTTTTGCAATGTATGTGGTTATTTATAAGGAGAAGATCAAAACAATATACTTAGCAATATTGACATACTATTGTTACGTTCGGTTTCGTCTGCTATTATTGTAATATTCAAGCTTATTTAATTGGTACGTCACAAACAGAATGGTAAGTAAAGCTTTTTATTCTTATTTGTACATAATATTACGGTTCATAGATATATCTATACTTCTATCAAGATTTACACGGATTAAACATATTTTATATAATAGTTCGAAAACTAGCTTCAACTTTGCTTTAAACAATATTATGGAACATAACAGATCTTGACTTGACTTGATAAAAACCCTCTATAAAAATAACAGTTGATAAGCAAATCACCGTCTTTTGCTTCACGCAGTCGGGTAAAATTAATCATAACACAAATCGTCTGGATGCGGATAGCTGACACTGCATTTTCACAACACGTGCCTCTATCCATATTTGGGATAATATGACGTAGATTTAGCGCTATTTAAGGGTCCTGCTGCTGAAGTTGAACCACATAACACTTCTTCAAGAGCTAGTGTCATCATCGTGTACGAGTTAATCAGTACCAAGTTTATTTCTATTACAAGTACCTACACCAGTTCTTCGCTGCGCTATTTAAAAAATGTAAGTGACGTTGTTTTATTGTCTGTGTATTCGTATTACCTATTCAAGTATTCTAATATATTCTCTTTTGTCGAGTGCTCACAATCTCTACTATTGATCATGAGGCCCTGGGTTCGATACCCAGATCGTACAGTGTTGCTAGTATTTCACATTAGGAAATACGTAATGAGTAGATATAATGTAGTGAAGATATATTATCATATAATGTTATGTAACTATTCTTATATTCAATGATTTATCATTATTCAATCATTCATCATTTAATTTTAATCAAACGATGAATAATTGAATAATGAACTTGAATTAAATAAATGATTAAGAATTCAATAAAACGATAATCATTTATCTGTTGATAATTTGTTCTATTAATGGAAGGAAAATAATAAGAGGAAATCTGCATACTCTTACAGATATTCTCAATCATGTTTAAAGCCATTACACACTTACATACAGGGTTTAAACTTTAATAGAACGCTAGCTACTAGTTAATCGATAAGAAGATTGGTAAATTGTCACTATTATTTATAGTTAATAAACTTTCTATTTTTCTATTAGGTCTAAGTGTAATGCAGAGCAGCTTTTCCCGTCTGATGATGAGTCGGTACCGGAAACCGTAGCGGTAAAGGCAAAGCCGGAGAAAAAGAAGCGCAAGTCGTCGCATGAGTCCACCAGCCAGCCATCATACAGCAAGAAGACGAAGCCAACCACTAGACCGACAGCCCGCGATTTATTCGGAAGCGATTCTGATGACGATAACTTGCCGGCAACAACGGGTAAAAGCTTTCAACCAATCTACTCTTATATTACACGTAGATTGGCGAACGGTTTTTCGAGGCAAATAGATGAAAAAAAATCAGGCAGTTATTACGCAGAATTAAAGATATATAACTGTGATGACATTGAACGAGTGCCACCGGTAAATAGGTGGCGCCACTCAGTCATAACAATTAAAAATAAGTGTGAAAAGGAATCTCAGTCTTGGAAACAGTTAACTGAATATGTTAAGAGTGTTAGAAAAGAGTTTCAAGACTGTCCATGCACTTTTATTAATTCGTATCAATAATAATCAACTATTTGCCCTACGAACTTATATTATACCTAAAAGTACATGTATACCCAAATGTAGTGTTACTTATTTGTACTTACTTAAAATAAATACCTATGTTATGCTCTATTATATTATAGTTAATCATTATTTACAAACATTATAATTAACACATAATCAATATTGTTTAATCACTATTATATCTTTTTCAATTTTTTCATTAAATATTCCAAGTTACTGTATTTTTTCTTTTCAGTTCAACCACCTGATAATTCATCATCAAGCGCTAATATTATTTATTGTGATAAATGCAAAATTGAGATCCCAGTACATGAATACAGATATCATAAGAGAACTAATATTCATAAATCAAACTGTTTAATTAAATCGTCATTTTTGAATGTTGATATTATAGCCACAGCGTTTAAAAATAGAATAATGACTTATCGCTTAAATCCATCTCAAGAAGACGAGTACCTTCTAACGGAGGCGTTTTTAGATGGAAAGCGAGACGATGTTTTTAAAATTATTGAATTGACTTTATTGAAACATGACTGTATCAAAGTGAACTTCGAGTTGTTTGCTTATTTTGTGCTACCCGTATCAGGTGAGCAGCAACTGAAGTCATTTAATACAAAATATAAAACCATATACAAAAATACTGATTGTGATGAGTTATATTCAAATATAAAAGAGATTTATAAAACGAAATTAACTGAATTTGAGCACTGCAAATCTGGATGGGCATTTATGTCTGTAAGTCATTTAGAAATTAATATTAATAAGTATTCACCCATGCGAGGTGGATCTTATATCGATTTGCCACCTAAAATTAAGAATACAAAAAGCTGTTTGAACATACAAAATAGTGATAATTGCTGTTTTTTGTGGAGCATAGCTGCAGCGTTATTTCCGGCTAAAAATAACGCCTGTAGACCTAGCTCGTACCCAAATGTGAATTCGATATTTAATACACAGGGTATGTCATTTCCACCATCACATAAAGATATTCAGTTGTTTGAAAAAAATAATTCCGAAATAAGTGTAAATATTTACGGATTAGACAAGCATCATACTGTTACTGGTCCTTTATATGTTACCAATAACAAGAGAATTAAACACGTTAACTTGTTGTATTTAGAACAGAACTGCAGCGCCCATTACTGTTTAATTAAAGACCTTAAGCGTCTAGTCAGAAGACAGGTATCACATCATAAAGGTACAATGTATTTATGTGAAACATGTCTACAGTTTTATACTAGTGAAACAAAATACGCTTCACACAATTGTTCTAAGATTATAACGATATTACCAGAAAGAGACAGTTTTTTAAAATTCAAACATTATGAGAGACAGCAAAAAATTAACTTTGTTATATATGCTGATTTCGAATGTTTATTATCTGATTTTAAAGAACCAAATCCCGATAAAAGTACTGTAAGAAATAAATGTCACCAACCATCTTGTTTTGCATATTATATATGTTGTTCCCATGACAGGAGCTTGAATAAATTTGTTTCATACAGAGGAATAGATTGTGTACAAGTATTTATCAAAAAAATTATGAAGGACGCACAGTTAATTCATAAGATTTTAATAACAAAAAGACCCATGAAACCAATGACTAAAGAACAAATTAACGATTATTGTAGTGCAACTATATGTCACATATGCAAGCAGTTGTTATTTGACGATAAAGTCCGTGACCATGATCATATTACATCTGAATATAGAGGTGCAGCTCATTCGCAATGTAATATTTCATTTAAAGTATGTCCATTCATACCTGTTATATTTCATAATTTATCTGGTTACGATGCCCACATATTTATCACGGAATTGTCTAAATACGAAGGTGAAATAAAAGTTATTCCCAAAACAAAAGAAAAGTATTTATCCATAACGAAAATTATAAAATCAGATAACAATAGAATGCCTGTACAAATTAAATTTATAGATTCTTTTCAGTTTCTTAGTTCAAGTATTGATACATTGACTAAAAGTTTATCCGACGATGATTTCGTGCATTTGTCCTCCCATTATTCTGACAAGGACCAATTCGATTTAATAAGAAGAAAAGGTATTTATCCGTATGAATATATTAATTCATGGCATAAATATAATGAAACCGAACTACCATCAAAAGATTGTTTTTATAATAGCTTGTTAATGAAAGATATAACAGATCATGAATATAAACACGTACAAACTGTTTGGAAATATTTTAATATTGGTTCTATTGGCGAGTACACTGACCTATATTTAAAAAGTGATGTACTTTTGCTCTGTGATGTATTCGAAAATTTTAGAAACTTATGTTTAAAGAATTATAATCTTGATCCTGCATATTATGTTACTTCACCTAGTTTGAGTTGGGATGCTATGCTTTTTTACACAGGCGTTGAACTAGAGCTGATTAATGATTTAGAAATTTATCAAATGTTAGAAAAAGGAATCCGTGGAGGGCTGGCACAGTGCACTCATCGATATGCTGAAGCCAATAACATTTACTTACCTCAATTTGATGATTCCAAACCTTCAACATATTTAATATATCTTGACTGTAACAATCTTTACGGTTATGCTATGACAAAGAAGTTACCCATATCACATTTTAAATTTATGAAACAGAAGAGTATTGAGAATTTTAATTTGTTCGATATTCCTGACGATGCTGACAACGGTTATATTTTAGAAGTTGATATGATGTATCCAGATCATTTACATAATTTACATAGTGACTTGCCATTCGCTCCTGAAAAATTTATACCTATTGGAGGAAAGACACCTAAATTAATTGCTAATTTGTATGATAAATATAATTACATAATACACTACGTTCATTTGAAGGAATGTCTTAGAAATGGCCTAGTATTAAAAAAAATTCATAGAATACTTCAATTTCGACAAGACAACTTTTTAAAAAAATATATAGACTTAAATACTAAATTACGGCAAGCAGCATCAACACCATTTCAAAAAGATTTCTTCAAGCTATTGAATAATTCAATATTCGGCAAGACAATCGAAAATAAACGTAAACAGGTTGATGTTAAATTAGTTACTAGATGGAATGACAGCTCGAATAAAACTAATAAGTCACTGGGAGCAGAGAAATTGATTACGAAACCAAATCTAAAAAGTATTTCTATTTTTAACGAGAATTTTATCGCAGTGCAACTGAGTCATGAAAAGCTTATTTTAGATAGACCGATATATATTGGATTTGCTGTGCTTGAATACTCAAAACAACATTTATATAATTTCCATTACAATTTTATAAGACATAAGTATGGTGATAATGCCAAACTATGTTATACCGATACTGATAGCTTACTGTACTTAATACAGACACCTGATTTTTACAAAGATATGCAAGATAATATGCATGAATTTGACACTAGCAATTTTGACGTTAATAATCCTTACGGCATACCAAAAGTTAACGAAAAAGTACCTGGCTTATTTAAGGACGAATTGGGAGGTGATATAATCATGGAATTTATTGGATTAAGAGCAAAACTTTACTCTATTAAAACGCTGAATATACAAATTAAAAAAGCAAAAGGAGTGTCAAAGCCAATTACTAAAAGTTTGGATACATCCAACTATAAGGAAGCATTATTTAACAATGTTGAATTAAAGCGTAAAATGAATATGATTAAATCCATTAAACATATATTGTATTCACAAGCAGTTAATAAAGTAATTTTGAAAAGAGTTGATGACAAAATACAAGTTCAGTCGAATCAAATAAATACGCTACCTTGGGGTCATTGTGACGGTGTCATGTAAAAGCTTTAGATATAAAATATATATCTAATTTGTTAATGTAATATCTGTATGTCTTTATTTCATTAAATCGATGTAAACACTATTTTTATTTGTAAAATGTTCCTAAAACCCTGTTTAGACTAATAAGATCATTTTGTTTTTTATTAATTTTTGGCATATAACACGATTATATTTAAATAAAATATATTTATCTTTTAAACCTGATTTTCATTATTGTTATTCATTATAATAAAAAATAGTGACAAGCACTTATTTCTATGTCACTATCGTATTCAATAAATTTTCTTTTTAGGTGCCCTATTTAATCTATAAGATGAGTATAGTTTGTTTTTGCACTCAAGACATTCTTAAATAGATTTTATTTTTAAATTTCAAACTTAATTTATTTGCATAAAATCTGGTTAAAAAGATGGTACATATTTATTAAGAAGGTCAGTCGCATACGCTAATAAGTTGCATATGCAGGTAGGTATATGGTTAACCTACATCCCCTGTGGAAAAAGGCGTGAGTGCATGTATGTAGGTATTTTATTTTATTTTATTTTTATTTAATAGGTACAGTAACAGACAACAGATTAAGTTTTACAAAATATTCAATGAAACATCATAGTATTCAACCTGAAGTCCAATTAAAACTATACACATCATTCACATGATAATTTAAACTTTAGTGAGCTGGGGAAAGCAAATAGGAAACATAATTTTTTTAAAAAGAAAAAAGAAACCTAATTAATCCTCATTGTTTCGATCAATTTTCTTTAAAAGGGCATGTTTAAATACATTATAACTATCGTCGCAGATATCTGTTTCAGAGCAAATAGAGCAAATAGAATTGTATTGTCTACACATTCGTGAAATTGGGTTGTTGTATGAAACATTATTATTACTATGGCTTAAAGTAAATAGTTGTGGCGTGCGCACAGATCGCGATGGAACCTTAAAGTTTAACATTTCAACAAGCTGGCTATCCATTGAACTGTTCACAATCTTGTGTAAGGTACATAGGTCACTCACCCACCTTCTGTTCTCAAGACTCCTCATTTTAAACCATTGAAGCCGATCATCATAATCTTTTATTTTACGCCGCAATCCAAACCTTGAGCATAATGTTCTGACAAATCGCCTCTGTATCGCCTCTATGCGATCAATATGAGCCCTATAGATAGGTGCCCAAACCGATGAACAGTATTCAATAATACTTCTTACCAAACCATAGTACAATGTTAGAAGCGAGCTGGCTTTCTTAAAAGGTGTAGCATTTCTAAGCATAAATGATAGAATGCGGTTGGCTTTGCTGCAAACATGATCGTAATGATGTCTGAAGGACATTTCAGAATCAAAAATTACACCTAAGTCGCGAACAACTTTAACTCTTTCCAGTGCAACCCCGTCAATATGATACATATAATTAAACGGATTTTTATTTTTAGTGAATGTGATAACTTGACATTTATATATATGAATGTTAAATAACATTTGAATTAATCGACAAAATGAAGTTGATCAAGCAACCCATATCCCTAAGTGTTAATAATATAAAATTAAGTGACTCTGTTCACCACATCAGACATAGCACTTTATTGCCGAATAACATTCGCTGTATAATATGCGGTCCATCGAACTGTGGTAAAACAAATGTTATGATTAGTTTACTGCTGCATGAAAATGGGCTCAAATTTAGAAATCTATATCTTTACTCTAAGACTTCTTTTCAACCTAAATACCGTTTCTTGACTGAAGTATTGAAAAGAGTACCACAGGTTAATTTCTATGAGTTCAATGATCATAAAGATGTCATTTCTCCAAGTGAAGCTTTAACAAATTCTGTATTTATATTTGATGATGTTGCATGTGAAAATCAAGTGAATATACGCAATTATTTCTGTATGGGTCGACATAAACGAATCGACTGTTTCTATTTATCTCAAACCTATTCTAAAATTCCGAAACAATTACTACGTGACAATGTTAATTTAATTATAATATTTAAACAAGATGATGTGAATTTAAAACATATTTACGAAGAGCATGTTAGTTCTGATCTACAATGGAAACAGTTCAAAAACATTTGTCAAACTGTTTGGAGTAAGCCTTACAATTTTTTACTTATTAACAAAGAATCATCATTAAATAATGGACGGTATAGGCAGAACTTTGATATATTTTTTAAATTTGACTGATGTTATATAAATATAAGTGTGTTACACACAGAAAAAAGTCAGTATTATTTATTCTTTAGCTGAAAGTGGTTGTTATAATATTAAATAGGTATGGAGAAAAATATTAAAATAGAATTAATGAAGTCTGTAGACTCCATAAAGAATAAAATAAAACAGATGAAAAACCAGGAACACTCAATGAATTTATCACTCGATAAAATGTTAAAACCTGTCACAGATCCCCTTAAAACTCTAGTTGATTCGAATAAAACCATAGAAAAAATACAAAATTTAGAAAAAACACACTCTAATTGTGACGACATCGAATTGGATGACATTAATACTAGCTCATCTACAAAGTTTGAAGACTGCTATGATCCGAAGCTGAAATCGGCACAGTTCGATAAAAAGTCTCCCGCAACGGAATTACTGGAAGATTTAGAAATATCATTAGAGGGTTGTGATATCCATGATATTTATGATGGTGTAAATATACCATTTGGAATAAGAAGTGAAAACAAAAATTTACTAATGGGTAATTCAATAGTTTCATTTTCTAAAATGGATAGTTTGAATGACGATAATGCCATTTTTATTAAAGTTGGTGACAAAAACTACATTTTAACTCCTGGTTTAAAAGAACTTTTACTTCGAAGAAAACCTGATTTAAAACTAATATCGAGCAAAGATAAACTTGTCTATAAGGATATGTTATATTATACAAATGCACATAAGAGAGATTTTAATCCTAATGGGCAAATTAGAGGCGATAAAGGTATAAAATATCGTGAAATAATCAAACCACTGTTTTTCGAATCCTACAATAATGTTATCACTAAAGGAGGAAGCTTACCAACCCTGAAAATGTACAAAAATAACACTGACTTGGTATATTGGGATAATCCTAACGAACTGGTTGACAGATTGAAGCTATTAATTGCTTCCAGAGATGCCGGTAATACAAACCATGATAATGAAATTTTATCTATAATCGAAGAATTAAAAGAAGCTGATATAATTAAATAATAAATAAATAGTCACAATAATATCCTTTTTATTCAGTATTATAGTTGAATTCAAGACAAATATACCGAATTGTAAACATGAGCAAAGCTGACGTGATTAACGAAATTCATAAAAATGTGAGGGTGAACTATCCACGAAGACATGTTATAATGAAAGATATAGATGACCTGTGGCAAGCAGACTTAATTGATATGCAATCAATTTCAAAAGAAAATAAAAATTACAGATATATTCTAGCCGTTATTGATACATTTTCGAAATATGCTTGGACCTTTCCTATAAAAAGTAAATCCAAAGAAGACGTGTGTAACTCTTTCAAAACTTTGTTGGATAAAGGGCGTATTCCTAAAAATCTGCAAACGGATAATGGAACAGAATTTTATAATAATAAATTTCAAAAACTTATGAATTCTTATAATATAAACCATTATTCAACTTTCTCAGCAAAAAAGGCATCTATAGTTGAGCGATTTATCAGAACATTGAAATCTAAACTGTATAAGGAGTTTAGTTTAAAAGGTGACTATAACTGGATAGTTAACACCCTTAATAATGTTATTTACGAATACAATCACACCTATCATCGGACTATTGATGAAATCCCCGCAAACGTGGATAATATTAATAAAGAACGCATATTAGGGAGATATTTCAGGTTGATAAAAACCAATAGTATAAAAAATAAATTTAAAGTTGGTGATTATGTGCGTATCAGTAAGTACAAAGGAACATTTGAAAAAGGATATACCCCCAACTGGTCGACAGAAATATTTAAAATTCGAAAAATACAATATACAACTCCTATCACCTACTTAATTGAAGATACAATCAGAGGTCAGCCCATTTTAGGTGCATTTTATGTACAAGAGCTGCAAAAGACAAAATATCCCAATTTATATCTAGTCGAGAAAGTTCTTAGAAGAAAAGGAAATAGGGTTTTAGTAAAATGGTTAGGTTTGTCTTCTTCTGAAAACAGTTGGATTGACAAGTCGAATATTTATTAAGTGTTCATCCCATGATGCATCAGTCTTATGATGTGTTTTGGAGAGAGTAGTCTTCTCAATTGGCTTATAAATAATTTACCATTTGAATTACATTTACCAGGATACAATTATTGTGGACCTGGCACTAAATTAATAAAAAGGCTTTCACGTGGAGATAAAGGCATTAATAAATTAGACGAATATTGCAAAGAACACGACATTGCCTATCATAATTCTTCAAACTTAAAGGATCGCCACAAGGCAGATTTAGTTTTGTTAAATATGGCGAAAAAGCGAGCAGTTGCCCTGGATGCGAGTGTAGGGGAAAAACTTGCGGCACGTTTAGTAAGCAAATCTATATTAACAAAAATTAAAACTGGTTCTGGTCTAAAAAAAGGTAACAAAAAGTGTTGTCCAAAAATTACATCTGGAAAAGGTTTGAAAAATAAATTTAAAAATGTTATTAGCAAAACAAAAAGACATAAAAAAAAATTAAAACCAAAATGCAAAAAGGTGGCGATAGAATTAGCTATGGCCGCTACCAGAGAATTAGCTAATGATTCGTCCATTAAACTTCCTCGTGTTATTCCTATACCAAAATCTGGTGGAGTATTACCTCTGATTCCTATTTTTGCGGGATTATCTGCGGCAGGCGCTCTAGCAGGTGGTGCAGCTGGTATTGCTAAAACCATAAATGAATTCAAGATGGCAAAAAAGTTGTATGCTGAATCGAAGAGGCACAATGAGAAGATGGAGGCTCTCTGCATCGGCAAAGGACTACACCTTAAACCGCATAAAGATGGGCTCGGAATTTTCGTATCGAGAGAAAAAAACTAAAATATCGGCTACCTAAACGAGCCTTGAGTAATTTGGACATTTTGAAGTATGGAAATAATATTCCCTATTTTAGAGGTGTCTTTATGAGAGATGAGCTCCCTAAACACCCTTTTAAAAAAGAATGTGGAGTTATTAATTTAGATAGCTCTAAAAATCATGGTTCTCATTGGGTAGCCTATGTAAAATACAATGATTATATTGAGTATTTTGACAGTTATGGAAATCTTAAACCTCCAAAGGAATTTATAAAATACGTGGGTTCCGAAGTTCACTATAATTGTGATAATATTCAGCGTGATCATCCTTTTAATTGTGGACATCTTTGTTTAAAATTTTTGAAGAATTTTTGGTATAATGAACGAATAAAATAAACAGAATCTTGCAAAAGAGTTCAGTATACGAGCATGTCTACTACGGTTACCATCTCTGGAAATAAATCGGAACTGGTTACATACTTTCAACCACCACTACATTTATCTGATCAATACGAGTGCGGTTTGCTATACTTTTCAGTATTAAATTCAACACCAAATATTCCCATTGATAACAGTAGTCTATCTGTGATCAGAATTGAATGTGATCTTGTTTACGGTTCCTACTGCAACGGATTACCAACTCATTTCATTCATGAATTTGTATCTGATACTACTCCAGGTCATCAGTGCATGGAAAAACCGCAAAACGTTATTTACTATCCAATAAACAAAAATATAATTTCATCTATATCTGTTAGGATTGTTGATCAATTTGGCCACTGTATTAACTTTGGGGAAGAATATATTCAACTACGTCTTCATTTAAGAATAACAAAATGATAGTATACTATAAAAACATCCCAGTGAAAACAAAACGTCTCAGTTCTTCTACGATTGCCAAAGTGCAAAGACCTAAGAAAAAAGTTGAGAAATTGACTAAAGCAAATAAAGATTTTCTTATAGCCCTAGGGTTTAAAGTATGAATATACTACAGATTACTGAATTACCGCACTTCGACACTTCGATTGAAAGTTATGAAGTCCATACATACAATCCCTACAATAACAGCTTTAGAGAAAATGATGAAATCAGAATCCCCATACACCAACAAGACATATACGTGCTACCATCAGCCAGTTCAATTTACATCGAAGGCCAAGCAAAGCTCTTCGGTAAAGATGGGAATCCGATCAAGAAAACTGTTACGTTCACTAATAACCCTGTTATGTATCTGTTTCAAGACATCAGATATGAAATGAATGGTATTGAAATCGACCGTATAAAAAATTCTGGAATAACATCAACAATAAAATCATACATATCATTAAATGAAGCAGAAAATAGAGTTGCCGCTATATGGGGTTGGAACTTAGAGGGGTTCCAAAGTGATGGGCATTTTAGTGCTGTGATACCATTAAATAAGTTATTAGGGTTTGCAGAGGATTATAACAGAATTGTGATAAATTGTAAACATGAACTTATAATGAATAGAAGTAACTCTAACCTAAACAGTGTTATTCTTACTGATGATATTACTCGTTTTGAAATAGATATACAAAGAGTTCAATGGAGGGTTCCCCACATAAAAGTTTCAGATCGAGAACGACTGACACTTTTAAAACATTTAGAAAGGGATAAACCTATTCAAATGGCTTTTAGGAATTGGGATTTATATGAGTATCCATTACTCCCTAAAACCACAAAGCATTCTTGGTCAGTTAAGACTGCTTCACAATTAGAAAAACCTAGATATGTCATTTTTGGTTTACAAACTAATAGAAAAAACAATAAAACTAAAGACAGTTCAATATTCGATCATTGTGAAGTGACAAACGTTAC
Organism: Acronicta alni; assembly: GCA_964056405.1. Classification (NCBI taxonomy): domain Eukaryota; kingdom Metazoa; phylum Arthropoda; class Insecta; order Lepidoptera; family Noctuidae; genus Acronicta; species Acronicta alni. Next base: position 2,713,681 of record OZ043927.1, on the reverse strand, counting down.
TCTTTTTTTAAATTCACAATATTATCCATATGAACCTATGAGTTTAAAGTTTCTCGAGAACAAATATAGTATATTATATGAAATGTATGTGAAATTTCGTCAGTCTTATTACAACTGTCCGATAGACCCGTTGTTAGATTTAAGGGACTTCAAAGAAAAAGCCCCCCTCTTTATCTTAGACTGTTCAAGGCAAAACGATAGTCTAAAATCAGGTCCAGTAGACGTGCGGTTAGAAATTGAATGTTCTGCATCAATACCAGATAAGACAACTGCTTACTGTTTGATTATAAACGATCGGCTTGTTGAATACAAACCTCTCAGCAACATTGTGCGTAGGTTATCATGAATGCTATTGTAGACGTTCAAGGTTTTAAAACAGAAACAAATGAATTTATCTTAAAAGAAATTGCTGTGATATGTGATAAAAAAGTTCAAGTATTTTTAATTAAGCCTCCGTTTCCGTTTTACAATTTGACAAAACTAGAAAGGCGGCAAGTCTGTTGGATTGAACGTAATAGAAAGATATGCTGGGGGGAAGGATTTGTGCCTTATTCAAGCCATCAAAATTTAATTGCAGATATTTTAAGAGATAAATTTATCTATACTAAAGGTTTAGAAAAAGTGTTGTGGCTTAAAACTATTTTAGAAAATAAAAATAAGAATATATGTAATTTAGAAGACAGGGGTTGCCCTAATTTCTTAAGCTTGTATGATCAATATAAAGGTTCTAATAATTTGTATAACTGTATTTATCATGACTCTGTATGTGCTTTGAAAAATGTATTGTGTTTAAATAAATGGTGCTTTGATAATAAAATTTTTAAATAAATATTTTCTTGTTAAATTATTAGACTATTTAAATTCCCCATCCATATTTTATGTTACCGAAAAGTTTAAGTAAAATGATTTTAAAGTAAAGGATGAGAGATAGATTGTCTGATGAAGGAATCTTTGAATCTCTATTATAAAACTGTTTATAATAATTTTATTACATATATTTTTAACATTCGATTCCTACAATTGTAGTTGAACGGTTGAATCGGTCATAAACGAAAATAAACAATTTAAAAAAAAAGAAAATAATTGAGAAAATAATTGAAAAAAAAAGTCACAATGCAAGATTCTGTGAAATGTACTTCCAAAGGTTTTTGTAAACTTATTATGAAGAATGCAAAAGGTGAAACTATATATGTTGGTAATAATATGAAGCATGCTCATAAAAAATCAAAAGCAAATTCATCAAAATATCAGGTCAACGATACAATGCAAGAAGGTTTATTTTACCATAATATTATGAATGATAATGAAACGAACCTAATACATGAAATAGTGATACCTGATTCAGATGTCATTATACGCTTTGAGTTTCTGCCAGAAGATGACAATCCTAACAATAAAATAATCAAAGCATTATCGAGCATCTGAATCGATGCAATCAGGTTAATATACAGTTTATTATACACACAACAACCGGTCGGACCGATAAAACTGATGATTGAGTGATTGATAGATGGCCTACGTTCGAGTGGGGGAGAATTGCGAGTTCCTATGTGAAGAGAGTAGACAGCAAGAAATAGAAAATAAAAAAATGAAGAAGAAAAAAAAACAAAATCTTTTAAAAACCATATTTATATAATGAATAATAAACAGCTATTTGTTCATTCTTTGAATAATATGAATGATGGGTAAATTGGGTGTTTCTGGATCTCCTCTGATCCAGAAACCCCAATTTACACCTACTTATGAGGCCGACTCAATACCGTTAGGCGTGCCAGCGTAGAGATGGTCCCTCATGCAAATGTCCAGGCACAAGGGACATCATCAGTAAGCAGTAAACATACATACATTGCTCTGGATCGCCGCAGTCACATTGTATTAGGATCTCTGAACCCCATTTGCGCATATTAGTCGAGTTGAAACGACTTTAAGGGCGAAGCGAAGATGAAAAATATGATAATGGTAGCAAAACGTGGCATTGTGTGGGTTTAACAGATAAAAAAGAAAGCCTTTAACTCCCTTATATTTCATTAGTACAAGTGCCTCCTCCACTTAGGGTCTCCCTACACTTACAAACGTGGAATCGGCTTAGGCCGGTTAGAAAAAACGCTGGATGCTTGGACGACGTGACGCAAGGTTCTCTCGCCAATACGGCGGATTGTCTTGGTGTTTCCGAGCAGCGTGGTGATACACACGTACCTCAAACTGATATCGCGTCGATAAATATGAGGAGCCTTTGGACCATTTTTAACGGTTCTTTATCAAAAGGCGAAATTATTTTTTTTTTATTTAAAAGTTTCTAAAACCAGTCTCGCTATTTTATTAATAGATAGCACCTAATATGAGTGTAAAATTTTCAGGTAAGTACATTTATCTAAAATACATTGTCTAGTTGTCATTAGACATTTTCGTGAAAATTTTTAACTTTCATTTAGTGGAAAGCCTCTGTGATCTCTAGATTACCTACTCTTCATTTGATGCATAAACTAAATATGCCTTGTATAAAGGGAAATTTGCTATATGATTTGGAATCCGAATGATTCCAAATTATTGATAGCAAAAAGAGTTTGTCCGATGCCCCTGGGGTCTAAACTAGTGTTTCATATTATAACAAGGTTGCCAGTGCTCCCGGGGAAACGTGTTGGCAGTGGGGGGACTTTGACCCTTATACTGCCAACCCAACTATGAAAGATAACAAAGATAACAAATTAAAAAATGTGTGCCCCATGGTTGCGTCAAATGGGCCCGTTTAGCTAAATTCCAAGCACAGGTGAGCTGCCGGGCGCTGGTTTTCAACTAGATAGGTATAATACAACGGGTTACATTTCCAGTAAAAGCTGACCTCGTTTCTACTCTACTATTCCTCTTTCGTTTTACAGGGTCGGCAACGCGCAAGTGATTTTACAAGCGTCTATAGGCTACGATAACCGCTTACCATCAGGCGGGCCGTATGCTTGTTGAAAAAAATGACACCGCAACACAAAGAAAGAAATTAAAACAAAGATACAGTGTTCCACCTATTACGACATTTTCTTTGACAAATCAATTCGACGTGCACGGAACGGCAAACGTATCGAGTGTATCAACCGGGTATCTCGACCCGGTAACCGGGCGCCCGGGTCGTGGCGCCTCAGATAGCAATGTCCGCGATTTAGTAAAGCATTCTTGTTTAACCCGGATAGACTACGCCGCTATTTGTTAGTTTAGTAGGTTAAATTTGATACAGGTATGATTCGACGTGCTATTTGATCCTGTTGTCCTGGTATTCTTATGATTACGGGAAGATCAATTCACTTGGATATTCATCATACTCCTAGCGTTCTCTAACCAGGTGCGGCTGAATATCAGTATTAGACACAAACTCAATTTCTGGGCAATACCGATATCCTGAGGGTAGACTGGTTGTTAGACCTTTTAGGCTTCTGACTACCTCTAACGATTGTCATAGGTGTTAGTATGACAACTGGGGCTGACAGCTTTACGTGCTCTCCGAGGCACGGAGGTCTCGATATATTAAGAATGGCCACCCATCCACAGACTGGCCGCGACTAGTGAAACTTAATCTTGCAGATTAGATATTGCAGAGGTTGATCAGCTTAGTTATTACTTAGCTACGAGCCCTCCTTTTTCCATTTTTTTCTCCACACTTTAATTTTAAATAATAATAAACTTATTTTGAGCCTATTCTTAATTCAACTGCTGATTTTTATCTTCTTGAGATACAAACTCCGAAACCTTTAAAATTCCGTCGACTTTTTAAAGTGAGGTTTCTTCGCCATAACTTCTTGAAAACTTCATTCTATTCACACTTCCAAAATTAAGAGTAAAAAACAATATGAACTAAAATTTCAGAGCGTCATTCAATAACGTCTGGTATTTTCAGATAAGCGCCACAAAGGGCAGAGGTTAAACCATCAATATTTATTGTTAGCCCGCCAACCGAAAATATTGTCAGTAAATATTGAAGACCCACGCGAGGGTCGCTCGTGAACATTCAAAGGTACGCCATTCAGGTATTATGTTCTGGGAAGGAAGAGTTGGTGAAGCATGAGTTGAATTTAATGTGCTTCAAATTGTTAGTGAAAAAATCGAAAACGAAGAGAAAAATTCTATCTCTCACGTCATTATTCAATAATAAATGGGTTTAATCGTAGTTGTATTTTTAAATACACACCACAATCTTAATTCTTCCTTTTGCATGCTACCCATTCTGATAGTATGCCAGTTGCTACTTTATAAAAACGGCCTATTTTAAGATTGTAAAGCAATCTAAAGGATCAAGCAAAAAAAGTAAGACTTCAAACCGCTAAGTGTATTTTTCTAGCGCACAAATTTTGTTTGACTGTGTTAGTACAAAAGCTCTTAATACCTCAATGAGGTTTGCCGACTTTAAACCATCTGTTTTTACACGACCAATTTAGATGAGTCTTTTTTTTACGCACATAGGCTGGTTCACACTTACATCGTATTATGTTCGTGTAACATTTTGTATGGGCCGTAAAATCTGTTTTAATGGCAGTTACGGCGCAATGGCGTCTGAAGATCCATAGGGTTGACACTTGTTTGTTATGATATTATAGAAGCTTCTGTTTAGGCTATTAGTTTTATGATACCCTATCATAGAGTAGAGTTATTGGAATTTTGGATAATGCATAGCAAATAAAACATTGAGTTAACAGTGATAGCCTAGTAGTATGACCATTGGACTGCCAAGTCGAAGGTCTCGAGTTCGAATCCAAGGCACGCACCCCTGACTTTTCGAAATCATGTGTGTATTAATAATTAATTATCACTTGCTTAAACGGTGATGGAAAACATCGTGAGAAAACCTGCATGCCTTAGAGATTATCTCGACGGCGTGTGAAGTCTGCTAATCCGCACTAGGCAAGCGTGGTGGAAAATAGCCTAATCACTCTCATTCTGTGAGAGGAGACCCGTGCTCAGCAGTGGGACAGTATATGGGTTGATAATGATGAATAAAAGAAGTGATAACGTAGTAATATTTTGGACTGCTAAAACCCACGTGTTTCTCACTTTGGATCTAAGGCCTCTGACGGCGAGTGAAGTCTACCAACCCGCATTTGATCAATATGGTGGAATATTATAACCTCTCCTCTCATTATGAGAGTAAACTCAGTCCAAAAGAAAATTCCCCAGCACTGTAGCAGTAAAATTGCTGTTGGGTCAAAATAATTTGAGGACTATCTTCTGCCTGCGACTTTGTCCGCGTGGAAAAGTTACTTTTAATTATCGTTGTAATTTGGCCAATTAACTCAAAATCGTTATAAATTATAGCCTATATGTTATTCTGATGTATAAATAACTAGCTGCCCATCCTGGCTTCGCACGGGTGGAAATCTTTTCTAGCAATAAATATAGCCTATGTTACTCAGGGTGAATATAACTTTCCAATGGTGAAAGAATTTTTTAAATCGGCACAGTAGTTTTTGAGTTTATTCATTATAAACATACACACAAAAACACAAATCTTTCCGCTTTATAATAGTAGTGTAGATAATACTGTAAAGTTTCATCAAAATCAAGTCAGTAGTTTTAGCGTGAAAGAGTAACAAACATTCTACCATCTATCCTCACAAACTTTCATATTTACAATATTTATTTGAGAATATAAGAGGTCACAATACATTTTATTTATCGACACGAGTGTTTTTTTTTTCAACAAAATGTATAAAAGCTGTCTAAATATAATAAATTACGTACAACCGTATTTGTGTTCAAATGATAGCCGCTTTAAACAAGGATTATCCTTTCTCTTTTGAGCGCACGTTTAATAAGCGTTCTCTAATCCGGCATTTAGATTCCATGATCTAATTAAAAAAAAAAAGGAAGAATATATACTTGTATTTCTAAACTTATTTTCTAAGCATACTATTCAACTAAGTTTTAATACAGAGCTCTTCAGACTTTTCAAATAGTTTTAAAAGTTCATTCACTCTAATCCTGATTCAATCCATTCCACACTCGATATAATACTCCGCAAGATGCCGCGTAGCGGACGTGCTACGAGCGCTACGCACGTAGCGGAATAAGTGCTACGAAGCGTAGCAGTAAACTCCAAGTTCTATTGAGGTATAACGTTTCTTGTGGAATATTTTAATACAGTCACTTAGTTTAAATTATTTAAATTAATTCGGCTAAGTGTTCGCAAGCTTGTTCGAGGTTTATTAGAGAAACTCTTTCGTGTCGCTTGTTAATAATGAGGAAGGAAGAATTAAAACTTTTTTGTTTGTTCATATTTTGTTGCTCGGTTTATCCCCCTATTATGTTACAAATGCATTAAATGATCATGCCTTTTCAATCTAATTATTCTGGAAGAATATTATAACCGGTAAAAGAACAAATGCAAAGACATAATACACAAATAAATAATGTATATATATAATTATATAGTTCCCTACGCAACGCGTTAAATTGTTTTAATTATTATACTGAAATTTATCAATATTAAAACTTCAAATAGATCTTGTTTGACCTTTTCTCTTTTCGGAATTATAATATAGTAGTTTGAAACAACACCTTTGTTGAAAACTAAAACACTCGACAGTTTGTGACACCCAGTACCAGTACCTACCCACATGAATTTGGGTACAGGGTGGATTATTGTTAAAAAGTTCCTTACAAAAAGCATACAGCATACTCGGTTGGTCAATTCGAAATAAAGCAAAGCAATCGACAATCGTTCAATTTGTAAGCCGAACGCCGAACCCAGAGTGATGCATTGATTCGTCCACAACTCGGATATTGCAAATTTTCACCACTATATTCCGGAATATTGAATATTCGGCTTATATATACAGTTTTAGTTTTCGTATTTGCCAAAAGAATATATTTCTTTTATAATACCAAAAGTTATAGACCTAATTTAATATTCTGTTGAATGCGAGTTTTCAACGATGTACACTTACAGTTTACTGTTACGTATAAGCCTAAGTGAGAGAGTCAGCCCATTGCCATTAACCAGGTACTAATCACACTTCAAGGCTGCCGTCCAGATTACATCCGTTCATTACTTACTTTTTGGCAATTTAAAATTTTCATTCCCATTTATACATATCATACAAAATATAAATTTGCTTTATAAAGCTGTGTAACTGCCCCAAACAGAACTTTAATTAAAACGGAAAATTCCCCAGTTGAGAGTTAAATAACAGATTTAATGTATAATAACAATATGTATCAAAACTTTTCTTGATAAATTATGTAATTCAAGTTTGATACAAAGAAGATTATTTCTTTCTCCGGGCTGCAATGTACTTACGCTTTGCCGAAATGGAGAAACTCTTACTTTGTCTATGAGTATCACGAACTTACCTGAAAAATAAAAATAATAGATGAATGCATATAACAGTACATTTGTGTAAGGAGCTCATGATTAAATCACAGCGAAACGGATCGATTGACCAAGGTCAAGCCGTCACAATCAATAATGTGGATGACTGGCAATTTCTTTACACATCAAGACACAACCGTACGAGCCTTAGAAACTTCGGTGAGCACACGTAAGTTCTAATTTTCAAATACAGGGTGGACACGACAATATGAATTGAATGAATGAATGAAATAAAACTACTTTTTACGGAGACTATCAGTTAGTCAGTCTACCCGTGACCATGGACACTGACACCGAAACGTCGAGATTAATAATATCAATATAACGCGATAAAATCCGTAAAAAGTAGTTTTATTTCAATAAATAAAAGCACTTAAAGGTACTTCAGAGAAGCACTTTCAAAAAGGAAAACGTAATTATAACAAAAAAAGAAAAACAACTTTCGATACAAATAAAATAAAATTTATAATAATTCTATTTCCCATTGTTAATTGTTTCCTTTGTCTAATATCTTGGATTCTTTTAGTGTCATATAATCGACTCCACACTGTCTAAAAAAAATAGTTTAAAAATAAAAAAACACGTAGTGTTATTCAAACTATTATTTAGATTTGTTTTTTCATTTTCATGATGTGATTTCCTATTTGACAGTACACAATGTAGAACATAAGTATCGTTTGTAAAGTTAGTATATAAGATTAACTTTTGTTGGATATCCAAAAAAAAGTAAATAAATAAATAAATGAAACTAAACGTGTCTGCAAAATTTCAGCTTATTCAAAAATTTATCGAATTTAACTACCAAGATTTTGTTAGTTACAGATGGAGCTAATAAAAGGGTATTCATCCTACGTGTTCATATTATTATAACAATGATGTGCCATTTTGATTAACAAGGAATACGGAAGGTCTATATACATATAATTTCAAGGTTGACAGGGACCGAATAAGGGTGTGATAAGACTTGTGAAAGCAGTCAACTGTACATATCAATTTTGTGTTAATTCAGGAAGCGGGTTCAAGTAAGAAACATTGACTAACAACCAACCCTAAGAGAAAGGCTTGATAAATGTTCATTAGCAATTCACAAATGTATTCTAACAGCAAGTAAGTATTTATTTATTATCATTGAATTTTCTATCTTATTTTATAATAACAATAATTAGTAAATTAATAAAACCAATTATAAAATCATTATAGGTAATCAAATTGTTATTCATATTATTATTCAAATATTATTATTATTATTTATTATTCTTTTTTTCCTATCTCGGTTCGTCACACAGCTGGACAAAGACCCCCCTTCCCTCTTTCCAGGTCATTCTGTCCGCTGTTTTATCGGCCCAATTTCTTTCGTAAGAGTCGAACTCGTCACACCTGTAGGTCTACTCTTAAAATCGATAACGATATATTCGAAACGATACGATACTACTCCGAATGTATCGCATCTACCCTACTCTAACAAAAGTTCGAATCCGATATCGTATATCGTTTATCGTATCGTTTTTTTTACGATGTTCGGAGTGAATGATAAGTGCTAACCTTGTTAAAAACACTAATTATACACTATGGCCTCATTGTTACATTTTAAAATGTCAAAACTTGCAGACGCGCGAGATTTTGTTTTAAATAATCGAGAGTTGAAGTGGTTTTAAAACTTATTTGGTTCGACATTTTTCTTAGTTGTGAAATTATAGAAGTGTGCCTAAGGTGTGTCTGTGTGTGTACAACTGATTTAAATACTTTAAATAAGGAAGTTTTGAAGAAGTAAGTATAATGCAATTTGTTGTGATGGAGTTAAAGTTAGTTAAAGTTGTGACTACGTTTTATTACTTTTAGAGAATGTCTCAGTCATGTAGCACAGACCAGTTAAACGCCTTGCTTGATTTCCTCAACGAGCATAAAGACTTAGCTTGAGTCAGGACAGCTGATTGAAGGGCCCGAGCAAAGCGGTTGTGGGAGGAATTAAAAATAACTCAGCTGCTCAATTCTTTGGGGGGCAGTGTAAAAACTGTGCAACAATGGCAAAAGGTAATTAATATTTCAATCATTCAAGTTTGCTTAAATAATTATGTCTACACAATTTTGTGTATTATTATTGTAATATTATAGTATGATGCCCCACAGCTAGCATAGTAAATTGTCAACTAAGGCAATTATTTGATATGTAACAATTATTAATAATTGTATGTATTTCAATTTTATGATTATTTAAATTTTTTGGGATCAAACAAGAATAATGAATTGAAAGTTGAAAAAAGTAGTATGAAAAAAGGCCCTTTGCAAGTTGTCAAAATGTTATACTGTCACTTGAATATAGCTAGATTTAAATATATTAGAAACAGAATTTTCACAAAATTTAAATTAGAAATTCATTGGTAAGTATATATTTGTAATCATTAATTTACAGAATATTGATGAAGAGGTGGCTCAGTATGAAGTACCTACAGTCCGAAGTACTATCTTCCATTTCCTAATGAAAGTTTAGGTTTGGTTGGTACATCAGACAATCTTCGTGGTAACTCTAGTGCAACTACAGTGGAGATTTCTACTGAAGATGCACAAAGAGATAACCCACCAACATTACCAGAACCATTGAGCCTTACTTCACATCAGCAAAATAGGCAGTCAACCCCTGCATCATCTCATATTAAAATCCGTGAGTACTTTTTGTTACAATTTTTTAAATATTATATTTGAAATATTAAATCTTCACATACTTTTTTATAAAATAATACACCTCAATATTTATGTCACCACCTGATGCCAAAACAACTGACGTAACCACCCTATAAAGGGCCATTGATTGTTAAATTCCATAGTCAAGTGGCTGCGACAAACCCACATACTTGACAACTTCGGCACTGATAAGAAAAGTTTAACTGCATATTTTTAGTTTTAAAGCGAATATTACATACCAGATAAATTCTAATTATAAATTTCTTATTTAGGTCCATCTTGGCGTTTAACCAGCCGCCGTCTAGGGAGCAATATCAGTGACCATTTGATCCGGATAGAAAATGAAAAAAATAGTATATTAAATAGCATTAATTCACGGCTTTCTGGTATAGAAAAAGCTATAGGTACTAGAATTAGTCAAATTAAAACAGAATAATACCAACAGCTAACTGTTGCTGTTTGTATTATTCTATTTTAACTTATGATGTAATTGTTGTTAATTTTCTGTTTTTAAGTATTGAGTTTAATAGATTTATAGAGAGTTAAACTATTAAGTAAGTATTAGATATTTTAGTATAAAGTTTTAAATAAATTTAAATAATTTTGTAGGTTTATGTCGAAGTTTTTTTTATTAAAACGAGTTTTATTCTAAAAGTATTTTAATAAATTTCATATTACCTACCATGTTCTTCATTTTAAATGTGCCATTTTTTATTTACGGTCATAAAACATATATAATATACCTAATATTCATATTTATTTTATGTATTATCGGTAGGTATTTATAAAAGGTCGTACAATGATCCCTTAGATGACTTCAACTGTGAGCAAAATCCTCGACATTGTTTGGAACTGAAATTTTTATAAAAGTTAGTGCAAGAGCTCATTGGTACACTTGATATATTAAATAAAAAAAAAAGACTTGAAACTTTTTTGTTCTCATTTTATCACTTACTTTTAATTCGATTACAAGCACTGTGCAAATGAGCAAAATCCATTAATTTTGGGTCATATGCATGTCCGGTATGTGTTGAGTGAGCAGTCAATGTCAAAAGATGAATTTAAAGAAAATTAACTCCACAATCACTAAAAATCACAAGCATAATTCAAGACGATAATGCCGACGACGTCCTAGGAGGTATCGTTGAGTTTATCGTAAAATGTACACTTTGGTCGTTGTCAAATTCGAATGTTCGTTACTGACATTTACAACTAAGAGTAGGGCTACGATCGATACTCTCGAATTTTGTATCGTTCGTTCTCTCATCGTTACGACAATCGAAACGATGTAACTAAGAGTAGGATTCGACGCGACAAATGTCACGATATATCGATTATCGATTTTACGAGTAGACCCCCTGGGCCGACCACACTGTCGATTCGGTCTATGTGGGATCCAAGTTGTGGTAGCTTTTGACCACAGTTCGTCTTGCCAAACGAACAGTACGTCACTTTATACCAAAGTTTTATGTGTAAGAAATGCCTCAATTGCCTTAATGGTCAATCGTGGCTGTTAAGCATAAAGGTTTGCATTCGCTCTCCAGGCCTAGGAGTGTTTTTTTTTTCCTTGATGGCAATTGAGTCGTTGTGAGAGTCGTCGGCTATTCCACCTGTGTCAAGTTATGACAACAGCAGCAGTGAGTGAGAAGCAGTTATTGGGTTTCTCTAAAATTCATTTCAAGATGAGAGTTTACTGTCTAAGGACAGTACAACTGTGTTCTGTACGGTCTGATATGGCGTAGCTTTGCATATAGGATATCCACTAAGTATGCATGGCTACATGCACAGAGGCCTGCACATCAAGCTACCACAATCTGTCAAATTTATTTGATTGAATTTCAACTTTAATACAATATGATAAGGTTGATATTCAATTGGGAATATTTGACAGTTTTGTATAGTTTGACCTGCTGGTACATAAATGATCAACTTAAATTGGATAGCAAGTTTTTCTTAAACCTGCGCCAAACGTGCAGTCACGTAGTAGCTTGATATTTAGCCGCGTACATGCGATAATACTCCGATTTCCGAGTACCAAAATCAACCAAGAAAAAAAACTTGAGAGGTGTCAACCCGGATGGAACGAAGTTCCTTTCATTAAAATTTAATAATTAAAAATAAAAAAACCTGTATACACTCAACAATTCACAACGCGCGAAATTCAAATATTGTCATTCACTCAATAATTCGGAATTCAAATATTGTCATTCACTCAATAATTCGAAATTCAAATATTGTTGACAAGCAAAAAGTGTCGTGACAACTTTTCGTAAGAATTTTTCCGTCTAGCCCCCATTCACAACGCGCGATAAGGAACTTCGTTCCAATAATAAACTATCCGCTAGAACATTACCCTTAATGAAGCTGTAAAGCATACTCCGGACAAACAACGTTCAATTACACCGTAATCTATATAATTAGCTGCCGAGATCGGACTACTGGATAAAACTAGTTACATCCAGTTTAATCCGCCGCTAACAGGTGCGCTGACAAAGACACTTGTAGGATTGGTTCGCACGGTCTATTCTAACTTTTTTAACCGTGCGGGAATCGGATTCGTCGTCTGTACAAGTCATTTGCACCACTTTAGGCGATCATGTTATTTGGAAATTACTTAATACTTGCCCGCAGTCAAATTTTTCCTTCGCTAAAATAACTTTTAACTCTTAACTTGGAAAATGACAAAAAAATGCAAAAAGATAATTACTTTATTTTTCAAGTAACATTAGAAAGTAAAAAGTTCAAATAATAGTATCTCTATAATATAATATTTTAGCGAAGGAAAAATTCGACTGCGGTCAGGAATAAAGTAATTTCCAAAAAACATGATCGCCTAAAGTAGTGTAAATGATTAGTAAAACATTACCATCACCATTAATTACTGTGTTTTTTTTGTTTTAGTTATTCATGTTCATACAAAAGTATTTAGAAAGCTGAGAAATATCTTGTATCATGCAGAAAGAGATGAGAAATTTAGAAAGTTTTGTTTCATATGTTGATAGTATTTTTTTTATAACATGGGACCTAAACATGCCAGCGAAGTGTGGGTGTACATTCAGTACCCCTATGCTAAACCCTTCAAGCGTAATAGTACGCTATGGTATGTTTAAGAATTCTAGAAATCTCTCACTCGTAAGCCTTTTCATAACTCGCAAAGTTTGTCGGTTTCACCGCCTGACCTTTACCGAATGAGATTCGTTTCACGGCCCACGCGTCTTCAAGACGCGGCTCGTGTGCATCTCTCAAAGACCAGGAAATATTAGAGCTTTCATCACCAACCTAAAAAAGAGAAAACCGTAAAATATTCAAAGTGGCTATGAAACTAAAATCTTCAAAAATATTTAGAATATGTAGATTACCATGAGTATTTATATGAAGATTAGATTCATCTGCATCCCAAAAGGCAGCCTATGTCCTTCTATAGGGTCTAATTTATCTCTGTACTAAATTATATCAAAATCGGTTCAGTGATTTAGGCGTGAAAGCGTAACAGACGACAGAGTTACTTTCACATTTATAATTAGTACGGATATGCATCGTCACATCCCTACTCAAAAATTGGTTATTTATACACCAGCTCCCAATTTTCCAAAATAAATACAAAAACATGCAAGAACAAAACAATTAAAATTTGATAGGTAACAGATATAATATTTTATGATGCATTTGCTGCTTAAACTCTCGCTGAAACATGTCCACAACATTCTCCATTACAGTAATGGAAACTTAAAATCAATTAACGAAACAAAATAAACATTGAGCAACCTCACTTTCTGTTAAGTTTAATACATATTCTGACGCTAAGCAATATCGTGTTAACATTATTGTGTTAAGTGGGATTGGGCAAAAGCTACCACAACTTGGATACCAGATGTAGCGAAGCGATAGTGTGGGCGGCCCAAATGGAGTTAGCGCGACGACCTCGACTCTTACTTGAGAGATTGGGCTGCTAAAACAGCGGGCAGAGTGGCCTGAAAAGAGGGAAGGGAGGCTTTTGCCCAACAATGGGACGAACCAGGTTTGAAAAAAAAAACATGTGTTTCGGTTTGAGGTAACATCTCTCTACGACCTTTAGGAGCCGACCAAAATTGAAAAAGTCATCGATCAATTAATTTTATTATTATAAAATTAATTGCTTGTAAAAGACAGGCAAACATCTAAGAAGATAAATAAGTGAATTTTTTGTCCAATTTTGTCTAGAACACTAACAATAATAATCTATATAATACGGCACTGAAAGTTCTCGAGAAAAGTCTCATAAAAAGCCTCTTTTTTTTCAGTGACTCGCGGTGAAATAGGGAACACGAAGCGAAATCAAAATAAACAGAGGGCGAAACGAGAATGTGGCTCGCCCAAGCGAGAATATACGAGGAACGTGGAATAAACGCTGTAGAATTGTGAGTACAATGAAAAGGTACGGTTAAAAAACATACACTGTACGCTTGTTTGAAAGTTGAGCTGTGATTGCGTCACGGCTTTTTAAAACTTTACCTAAAAGTACACACGCATGGCATCAGTATTTCCTACCTAGCGATCTCTGAGAAGAAATGCCAAAAAAGTATCAAAGATAGATAGATCATATTTATTTTCTCATATCATTTCATATTAACTTGGGGGAACCGAATTTTGATATCGACGATTTTTTTTAATGTCACTGTGGTGCTGAACAAGCATACGGCCCACCTGATGGTAAGCGGTTACCGTAGCCTATAGACGCTTGCAGCACTAGGGGTATCACTTGCGCGTTGCCGACTCTGTAGAACGAAAAAGGAATAGTTAGGTTAACAGTATAAGGGTCGAAGCCCCCCCACTGCCAACACAACGCTTTCTTGCATTGCGGAGCACTGTCAACCTTGCTCACCGTCAGGAACACAACACAGCTCAAAGCTATGTTATTTCACTTCGATTTTCTGTGAGGCGGAGATACTTTCCCAGTCGGGCAGCTCCAATTAAGTGGAATTACTACCACTATGTAATAATGTATCACGCAATACGTGTCAAAACACAGGTAATGTAAGCTGCTACATGCCAAGCCCTTTGCGCATAATTATTTTAACCGCAATATGTGTAAATATTCAGCTTTCGTTCGCTAACTTACCTCTTTTGTTGACTGTACCATACCAGAGGCAATCAGCTGTATGAGCAGGGCCTACCACCTAAAAATCAGAACTAGAAAAAAATACTCATAAGCCCTACTTTAACACCAATATACATAACATCTTCATTATAAAAAAATATCAAAAACCTTTTGAAATATTCATAACATTTTTATAAGAAAGTACACAGCTATCTCATCAAGCCTCCAGCGGTTTATTTGTAATCTTAAACAAGCTCAGAAAATCTAAGTTGTTAAAGATATAGCTCTAAAATAACAAATTTAATTTAAATACTCAAATATTGACACGCATAATGAAACGGATGAATTATTTATTAATATTTACTTTTGATATAAATATAGCCTTTAGTACAAAAAGAAAATTTACTTAACAGAACATTCTATCACACCGACGCCCGAAAGGATAGGTAGAGGTTTAATTATACGATTGAAAATACAAAAATGAGACTTTAAACTAAATTAGAGTTGAGGTAATCTAAACTCCAGTACAGAGTGTCTCCAATTGGGGTAGGTACAGACTCTGTACAGTAGGTACAGAATTTGTACAGTGGGTACAGACTTTGTACAGTAGGTACAGACTCTGTTCCCCATTCTGACATTGTATGTCTGGATACTTACAGTAAGCTGATATTTTTTGGGTTACATGCGTTTGGTGGTGGGTTTGGTGGCGCGTCTATTACCATTTAAACAAAAATCAAAACACCTACCTGCTATTGGGAACCCAATATCACTTTGCGCAAGTTGAGAATCAAACCTCACGGTTAGAGGCCGCACTTGCGACCGGTAGAACAACGCGATAATCAAACATTTATCATCATTATCAACCCATATACTATCCCACTGCTGGGCACGGATCTCCTCTCAGAATGAGACGGATTAGGCTACAGTCCACCACGTTGGCCTAATGTGGGTTGGCAGCACACGATTTCGAAAAGTCAGAGGCTTCGAACTCGAGACCTTTGACTTACCATTCCAATGGTCATACCAAACACTTATATTCAAGTAAAGTAAAGCTTCGAAAAGTTCAGAGAGCAGATTAAGACCCCCATTGGTTGTAAATGTGATCAGTAGTCTCAATTTCACGGATCACATGGCCATGATTATAGGGTAAGTGAAGGCAAGTGCGGTATTTAGTCGGTACGAATCCGACAGATTCTGCCACCTCCCCAGGTGGCGGATTGTCCATAAGAATTTTCCGCACTATAATCAAAAAGTAATTTCACTGGCTATATTGATTGCCCATCAAACCACAATACAATAATGTTAGCTCATTATTAATTTGAAGCAGAATATTTGGTAATGCAGTGTTACCATCCCAGACGAACTCTGGAGCTGAACAGAGCCAAAGTAATACATAAAAAAAGGTTAAAGCCCGTACCCAGATCTTTGGCAGAAGTCTTAAACATAGATCTGCTACTGAAAAATAACTGTGTAGTAGAAACAATACAGGCTAGAGACCTTTTGTGGTGACAGATCGGTATAAAAACATCTAGAGGTTTTTTTTGTAGTCTGTTCCAAACATACGTTTGTGCCTAGCATTCTGGGCCGTCCGCTGCCGACCCATTATCAACCTAATTTACGCCCCGTTAAGATCCACTTTCGAATAAAATTTCTGAGCATATTGGGGTACATTTTGAGAGGTTCTACTTCAGACATGGACCGTTCTAATTTGTATAAGTGTATCAATTAATTATAATTATGACAAAGGAAAAATAATAAGTACCATTCAATTACATCAAACTCACTTTACTTTGTACGAAGAAAATTTCAAGACCAAGAAGGATTTACTTGATAAAATACCTAATACCTATATAACTAGATACCTAAGCCTTAACATAACGTTATTTTCATGTCAAATATTATCTACTTATGACTATTCCTCAGTTGAGCAATTTGATGTACCACGATTTATATCATACGTCGAATGCATTTCGGGGGTGATTCTGGGGGAGGAGGGTGATTTTTTAATTAGACGTTTTTCTTGATTATTACGAAAACAAATAAAAAAAAACACATTTTAACATCCTTTTTTATATTATTTTTAACAGTCCTTTTTTATTATTTTTACATAACATACCATCACGCCTGCATTACCCGAAGGCAGTGGTGAGCCTACTAATTAATGTACACCCACAGCTTGCCGTTGTGTATACAACCTTTTTTCGGGAGAATACTTCGCGGAATTATTTGTATTTTTTTAAAGATAACTGCCTCTGTAGTCTGGCCGGTCTTAAGCAAGACTACGAAGAAGAGGACTTGGGTTCGATTGCCAGGTCGAGCAGTATTATTGGGTTTTTCTATTAAATTCTCCGTAGCAGTAAATGTAGTTGCAGTTCAGTAAATGGCAATAGGCTCGCCCCCAATCACATGGGACCTAATATGCCAACGATCCGTAGGTTACATAGGTACACCTCTGCCTATCCCTTCGGGAATACATACTTGATGGTATTTTGTGTTGTTTAAGATACAGTGAATGTTTGCATCACTTAGTTCTAGGTTCTTAGTTTTAAGAGAAGTATACACACAATAGGAGTAATTCCACTCAATTGGAGGTGCCCGACTGGAGAAGTACCTCCGCCTCGCAAAAAACCGAAGTGTAATAACACTGATGTGAGCTTTGTTGTGTTCCTTACGGTGAGTAAGGTTGCCAGTGCTCCGGAAGGAAACCTGTTAGCCGAGGAGGGAATTTGATGGGTCAAATTCCCTCCTCAGCTAACAGGTTTCGTTCGAAAAGTTCGAAAGAGGAGGAACAAAAGTTGGCAGTTTATGGGTAAACTGCCAACTTTTGTTCCTCCTCTTTCGTTTTACATGTTCGGCAATGCGCATGTGACGTTGACGACCCCTGGTGTTACAAGCGTCTACAACGTGTTACAAAATACCCCGTAAAAATATAATTAATTATCAAAGCCAAAAATTTTGTCAGCAGTCATGTCAGGGAACCAGATTATTTAACAGAAAGGCCTACGTGCCTATTTTACGTAATAATTGACTACTTTAATAGTTTTTCTATTTTTCATTAATAAATGTTGTTGTTTTCCTTTTTTTGGGGTATGTTATATAGCGTTACTACGGTTCTTAAATATTGTGAATGGACTCGTTATAAGGCCCCATTTAACCTCCTTTCGGGTTTACGGGTAGTTTTGTAACACCCTGTATAGGCTACGGTAACCGTTTACCATCAGGTGGGCCGTATGTTAGTTTCCCACCGTATTGATATAAAAAATAAAAAAACAATTCCATAGTGATGTATTCATAAAATATTCCTTTTATTCGGCTTTATTTACGATTGTCGAAAAACATGTAACAATAGAAATGTTTCTCTGTAAGCCCGAATGTGCACAAAGGGAATATTAAAGCGATCAGAACTCGGGTTTTAAGCCTTAGAAATAATATAGGCAAGTACCTAAGCTACCTTGTTGCCTGTCTGCGAGAATTGTAAAAGAAAATCTTAGTGAATGATTAATATCTTATGAACTTAATTATATAAAATAATATTATAAAGAGAAAAGATTATACATACATATATAAAGAGATAAGATATTGACGACCTCTGTGGTCTAGCGGTTCGAGAGCCGAACTGATGGGGTCGTGGGTTCGATTCCCACAGGACACAAATATTTGTGTGGATAAATCATGAGTATTTGTGTTTGTCTGGGTGTTTCTTATGTATTATAAGTATGTATTTACAAAAAAAAGTATATAAGTATTATATCCATTATCTAGTACCCATAGTACAAGCTCTGCTTAGTTTGGGACTAGATGATGTTGTGTAAAATGTCCCAAAAATATATTATATATTATATTATAAGAATATATTATATATATTAATTTTTTTTATAATATAACTTTATTTATTAAAAACAACTTTGTAACATTACTCATTACTACTTACATGACGAATCATCATCAACCCATATACTGTGCCACTGCTGGACACGGGTCTCCTCTCATATCGAGAGGGATTAGGCTATAGTCCACTACACTGGCCTAGTACAAGTTAGCAGACTTCACAAACCATCGAGAAAAATCTCTAAGGTATGCAAGTTTCCTCACGATGTTTTCCTTCACCGTTTAAGCGAGTGATAATTAATTATTAATACGCACATGAATTCGAAAAGTCAGAGATGCGTGCCTTGGGTTCGAACTCGAGACTTTCGACTTGGCAGTCCAATGGCCATACCCTAGGCTATCACTGCTTAAATGCTATCCTTATACATGACGAATATAGCATACAACAGGCCAGAGTGGATGCCAGGAACTATTCCAATCCCGTGCTCGGAGCTAACTTGTGCTACAGGTATGGACAGTTCTACCTTATGGACTTATAAGTGTTTTGAGTCACTGAGCTCCCAAAATAGGCAAGCTCTCTATGTTGGGAGTCACAGTGATATATTATAGAAGTGAAATAAAACAATATGATATGCATACGGTCACGCCTATATTCCTGTAGGGTTAGGCAGAGGTGTACTAATGCACACAGTTCACCGATATGTTCGGGTCCCATGTAATAGAGGGAGAGACTTTTGCCATTAACCGAGTACTCCGAACTCTGAGCTGCGACTGAAAATTTTATAGAAAATCCCAACAACACTTAAGTCGTCCTGGGACTGGAACTCAGGGTCTTTAGCGAAGCAGTCGAGTTTAGACCCGCTAAATTAATGAGGTAACAATATTCTCAGTCAATAACTCTCAAAAGAAACTCAATATTTTTCTTCCATTTCTAAGGCAATATTGAATATCTTGAGAATGTGTGTATCTCTGATCCATCGTAGCCTGATAGATCGTAAAGTAAAAATATCAATCTTCATGAAAAAACATTGTATTCAATACTGTTACTGATAATATAACCAATGAATATTTCAGTCAAACTCGAACGGTCGGTATTCTCTCGTAGCGCTACGAGCGTAGCAGCCGTAGCCGTAGCACGTAGCTACGATTTGTTCTAAATCTACGTTATTGAATGTAGTCGTAGGACGCGGAGCTCCGAATAAATTTTGTTGAATGGTAGGTATATTTTGAAATGTATGTCGAATAAAAATTACAAGAAATCCGCGTGGTTTTGAATAGAGATCAAAAAAGTTTTATTTAAGTAACTATCTTTATTAGGAATTTTTTTTTTGGGACATTTTACACAACATCGTCTAGTCCCAAACTAAGCAGAGCTTGTACTATGGGTACTAGACAATGGATATAATATATATATACTTTTTTTTTGTAAATACATACTTATAATACATAGGAAACACCCAGACAAACACAAATACTCATGTTTTATCCACACAAATATTTGCGTCCTGTGGGAATCGAACCCACGACCCCATTATCAGCAGTCCGGCACTCGAACCGCTAGACCACAGTCGTCGATATTTTATGTTACAATTAATACATTAAATAATATATGTATCTTTTTGTATTTTTTTTTTTCATTTTCCATGCTAAGATTTTAAAATTATAGTAGCGAAGTTAAAATACAACCGTGGGCAGGATTTGAACTTCAAAGAAATCTTTAGGTGACGTCATCACGGTGAGGCAAGCGTTGTGTAGGACGCCCGTCGGCCAGGTGCAGTGATGAGTTGACGACTTGCGGAAGGCAGCTGGGAGTAATGAGGAAAGCCAAAGATTGGGCTCTGTGGCGTTGACTAGGAGAGGCCTACAGTGGACGAATATGGGCTGATGATGATGAAAAAAAACCGGCGAAGTGCGAGTCCAGAGCGCTTGAATATTTATTCCATTTTAATTTTATAATGTATTTATTTTTAAAGTGAATATACACCTCAATATTCAGTAAATATTTCAAGCTTCTACCTGTTGCCGTTATTAATATCGAGTAAAACACAGCAAAAAAAAACAGAGGGCGCCTCCCTTAAATATTTATTTTATTCTGTTTTTAGTATTTTTCGTTATAATTGTGAAAATTTCAACTGTCTAGCTATCACGGTTCGTGAGATACAGCCTGGTGACAGACGGTTGGACGGACGGATGAACAGCGGAGTCTTAGTAACAGGGTCCCGTTTTTACCGTTTGGGTACGGAACCCTAAAAAACGAGGTAATCGTGGATAACACCATCAAATAAACCAATTTATTTTCGCTGAGATGGCGCACAGCTACACGCAGCTAATCATTATACGAGAGAAATGTAGCGTGATTCATGCTGTCACGTTTCTGTGTGCATATTTTGTATCACATTACCGAAAACATAATGAGACTGTGACAATGGCGGCTGCATTAACAGAGGAAAAGTAATGGCTACAGACGCCCTTTGTGGACGACCGAACAATGATATGGAGAGACAGAGATAGAGAGATGACGTGTGGTACAAGTTACAAGCTATATTTGTTTTTTGATGAATAGGTCGCGATCTAGGGAGCTAAACTCACCACTTTTGATCAATCACAATATGTATTGATTTCTGACACTTACACGAATATTATACATTGAAATATAACTACTTTTTACGGATTTTATCGCGTCATATTGATATTATTAACCCCGACGTTTCGGCCCCTTTAGAGCGTCCATAATAATATCAATATATCGCGATAAAATCCGTAAATACGTAGTAACAGTAGTTTTATCTCAATGTATAATATTCGCGTAAATGTGAGAAATCGAACTTAAAACATTAACCGTTGAAATAAAACTACTTTTTATTTATGGATTTTTAGCGTTGTTTTATTTAATTATGGCGTCTGTTAACGCGCATTAGACCAGCGTGGGGGACTATAGCCTGATCCCATTTCAATTTTTTAAGTTGGCTGATATCTCGTGCAATACGCCATGACATGAGAACGTCACAAGTGTACCGACACTTGTCACTGATGTCAGACACGCGTACTGCAACCCGACACCCCGCTGTTGATTGTGATACTACGCAACGAGTCTGTACGTAAACATTGACAGATTTTGAACAAATAAAACAGATTATACCATCACATCTGTACTTTTTTTTTGTATCACTAAGGTGGCAAACAGGCATACGGCCCACCTGATGGTACGCGGTTACCGTGCCTATAGACGCTTGTAACACCAGGAGTATCACTTGCGCATTGCCGACCCTGTAAAACTAAAGAGGAATAGTCGGTCGGGTCAGGTTGAGAGTGAATTTTTTGTAAAATTTTGACACATTTGACAACATTCGCATTGGGTGTTATCCTATTAGGCTGACATTGAAATAAATAAATTCCCTATCTCACCCGAACTCAGGTTCGAGACGTCATCGGTGTTGCCACTAGATATATTAAGGATAGACGCAGACCCATACCCAACAGAAGATAGTAATGAGCTCGTACTATTCTGTACATTAACTATTTACTACACAGTAGCCGATAAAGACACGACAGAAAACTAATAAATTGGCAACCCTACTCGCGTCCCAAGGGCGTCCTAGTAAGCGATTAAGGTATTTCTCGACTAAATAATTAATGACTCTTACGGTCAAGGTCAAAGGGGTCCATTAAGGATTCTTTCAGAATTCAGAATCGACCCAGGGTATTACGTTCTTATAATTTATTTTCTATAAAAGGTTTTTTCTTAAGTTTTCTATGGAATTATCAGGATTTTTGGACATTAGACCTAAAACAACGGGAAACTATCAATGTGCATCGCTGCATAAACTATCGAAGAACGTAATATACCATCACGCCTGTATTCCCCGAAGGGTTAGGTAGAGGTGTACTAAAATACAACCACAGTTTGCTGGTATGTTTAATCATAGGGGGCGAGCCTATTGCCATTAACCGGGCACAAATGCAAACTCCGAGCTGCTAATGAGAATTAAATAGAAAAAGGATTAAGAAAAATCCAACAACACTGACAACACAACATTGTTGTTTGATTTGTCCCCTGCCCGGCAGCTGCCCCTCCCTAGAAGATGCACGAATGCTCACAAACCTAATATATTACGTAGGTAACCTATTAATAAACAAAAAAAAAAGTTAATTATATTGACAGGCGAATTTTATAAGATTGTACTATGAATAGTTGAATCTAGATTCGTTTTTCATCTTTAACTTAACCTGTCCCATTGCTCATGCAGCATTTACCTTAGATATATTCTTGGTTTGTCAACAGGCTTAACTGTTTGTTATGTAAATAATAAAATGAATATAAATGATGAATCCTACTGACAATGGCAATCTTTTTCTGTTTAATTATCATACTGGATTACTAAAATTATTGTTGTACACATCAACATGCATTGTCTGAACTATTCAGAACAAAATTATAAACTATAGTCAAACAATAACACTGTAATCATGGTTTTTGTGTAAAGGAGGGACTTTCTGTTCTTCTCCATAAGACCCACTTTTTGGAACCGCGCAAACCCACTTTTTTACTTTGACTGATATCAAAAGAAATTCAAAGAACATCACAACGTTTGAACGGACATTTATATAAGAAAATATTTGCTCTTGCTCCTTGCGGTTTGTTTATATACAAATTACAATGTATTTATAAATATTTGTGTATATAATGGACGTCACAGAAATAAAGTGTTGTGGTTTTAAACGTTTAGAATAACATCTTGAATTCTGATATTTACGCGACACTTGACAAAGCCCAGCATTATATCAGATTTGATAAACCACAAATCCTTGCGAAAGAAAGTCGATACCTACCCAGGATGATTCGTGAGGCTATTGAAATTAAAAAACATCCAAATTTCAATAGAGAAGATGGCTGGGTCTTACCACCTGCTTGGAATCCTGTTATAGATTCTATTAAATCAAAATCCAGGCCTACAACTGCAAGACCAAAGGATACTGTGAGCTCGTTCTGCGTGAATCAGATTGCCAATATTTAAATAACAAAAACATGATCATTGAATATTGTTAATTTAAAAGAGACCATGATTCTCGGCGTTTCTTCTCAGAGGTCGTCAGCTAGGAAATGCCGGCTCCATCTAGTATTAATTAATAATTAGTAATAAATAACATTGATCATGTAACAATAAAAATGTAGGGTAGCTGTCAGTAATTATATCATCAAGACGCCCACCCCCTCAGTCTACCCGTGACCATGGACGCTGTAAAGGGTCCGAAACGTCGGGATTAATAATATCAATATACGTGATAAAATCCGTAAAATTTAGTTTTATTTCAACGTTTAGAATAAATTATTTGTTCACAATAAAATAATAATGGAAATATTTCTGCCTTACCCGCGACTTCGGCCACATAAAACGAGCTTCTGAATTAATATAGTTGCGAATAAGTATTTATAAAATGAAATGAAGTCATAATGTTCCAAGCCTTTTCCCAACTATGTTCAGGTCGGCTTCCAGTCTAACCAGATGCGGCTGAATATCAGTATTTTACACGAAGCGACTACCAGACCTCCGCAACACAATTTTCTGGGTAATACCAATACCCTGCTGATATTCTGGTTGTCAGGATTTTTAGGCTGTTGACTACCACTAACAACTGTCATAGATCGTTCGTATAACATCCAGGATCGACGATGGTATGAATACTTAAGAATTTTTTGGAATACTTATAAATGTTAAGTATGTTTTGGTATGTCATGTATGTTAGAACCTACTAGCTGTACCACGCGGTGATACCCGCGTTCATCCAACTTTAGAATTGGGAATTTCGAAAGATCTCAACGTCCTCTGTACATTACGTACGTACAGACAGAGGGAAGCGACTTTGTTTTATACTATGTATATGTAAATATATATAATCGGCTTTGGTGGGAACAATTACGTTGTGTGCTTTCAGTGTTTATAATCCTCTCAAACGAGTGTGATAGCTAAATAATGGAACATTGTTCGTTATTTTGGAATAATTCTATGCAAAATAACATTATTCCAGGACCTGACGCTAGCAGGCGGGTTTGCGACAAGATCATTTAGGTAATCATTATTGTTTTTCAGTTTGAAGGGCAATCTATCTGATTTTAAGAGCATTGAGGAGAAACTATGGTAAAAAGACTAACGTACATGAGGGGGCCGCACTCTATAATTCCATACCTAAAGTAATTAAAGAATCGAAATCGCTTCCAACTTTTAAAAGGCTATTAAAGTACAGACGCCAGCAGGTCAAGCTATCCAAAACTGTCAAACTTTCCCAATTAAAAATGAACCCTATCGCATTGTATTAAAGTTGAAAATCTATCAAAGAAATTTGACAGATTGTGGTAGCTTGATGTGCTGGCGTCTGTACCACCTGAAAACAAATGAATTCCAGGTAATTTAGATTTTTTAGAATTTAGAAACATGGAGCGAAACTGTCGCTTATCTTATCTTAATTAATATGTTTTTCCTCATAGAAGTGAATAATTGTATTTCTTTTTGAGTGAAATAAATTTCTTAAACCGTATCTAGCCAGTGAAATTACTGGGCAAAATGAGACTTCTCAACGGTCAAGATGACGACTGCTAACCTAGCTTTGTATAGGCTTTCATACACACACACACTCATATACTGGTAATTTATGATTTTATGGCCCGTTGTATGTCCGTAAATCATTATTATTATAATTTATCAAAAGTGGCAATTTTAGTCCCATATTCCCTTTATACCTTAAAATTTCTTAGTTTTGAGGGCGTGCCCTAGCTTCGCGTGCGATCCTATCGGGATCTATCGCTCTTTCTCTGGCACGTCATCAAGGTTTTGAATTTTGCACAGAGCTATTATGGAGTCGACATTATCCGATTTTATCCTCTGAATACTTGGAGCGTTTGCAGGAAAAGAAGATCAAGCAGGGGGTACACCTGTAGGTATTTTACGGAAAATCTCAAGAAGTCAATAAACACAGATCCATGATACATCAGACAAACACGATTAGTCACATGTGTACTGTCAACATGACAATACCTAATGCTAAGAAAATATTTACGAAATACGTCGCAGTAAGGTAAATGGATTCTTCAACAGGTTAAGAAAAAGAGGTTTTAATATTAAGAATAGACTGATAATGCCTTTTGTTAAAGATTAATTATTAATGCCTTTTCTTAAGAAAATGTTCGAATTTTTTTTACAGTTTCAAAACCGATTTCTAATGAATTAGATTTTATTATTTTAAACTACTATTATTATTAAAAGCCTAAAAAAATATTCCTTGATTTTGTATGAGAGGACTTTTCTTACTTTACTTTCCAAAAAGTTTCATATCAAAAGCTGTTCAATCTATAATAACTTCCTTTCGGATTGCTCTACTTCTCCGAATAAATATTAACCACTAAAGACGTTGGCGTAGTATGACCTGTCTCTCAAAACTTACGTGTTATGATTAAACACAATAATCTTGTTCTAATTTTCACTGCGTCTTCACTAAGCCAGTAAACGAGGTCTTGGGAAACTGTTAATAAGACTTATCTACACTTCGGGAGATCTACGAGAAGTTTACACACGCAACAATGCAATTAATTCTACATAACTCGCTTGTAGAACACTCGAGTTTAGAAGCCTGGATGGTTAATGTTAATGAAGTAACAGGATAATGTAGACTTAGAGAGACTTAGTTCTCCTACAGAAAGTTCCGAAAAGATTTGAATTGTGAATTGTGAAGGAAAATATCGAGAGGACACTAAATGCCTGTGAAAAATTTTCTACGGTATGTGAAGTCTAGGCAGACTTCACATACCGTTAGCAGGTAGCCACCTGCTGCCATGCCGTCGTTGTGAGCCTTCATCAACGATGTGCACGTCATCAAAGCGAGTCATCAACCGATCGGACAGATATTTACTGTTTGATGATGATAGTAAAACAATTGATTCACCAATATATGCAGGGGCAAAAATATTAATAAATGTGGCTATTATTAATATTTATCTTTCAGTTACAATAGTCTTATTGTAAGTTTATTAAGAAGTTACAATATAATAAAAGACTATTGATATAAAACTAACGGAATTTAATTTATATTGATGTTATTAATCCCGACATTTTGGACCTTTTATTGCGTCGAATCAATATTACATGGCACCTCAATATACCGGCAAACTTTGGGTATACATGTGTAGACCCATGCTTAACCTTTCCGTGAAAACAGTCGTGATGTTATGTTATAATTAACATCAAAAGAATCAGAAGAAGAAAGGTCCAGATTCCAATAGTATAAAAAGATAAAGTAATACAATCAATTTGCCCCATTCATTGAAACGGAAGCGCTTCATCGCTCTATTTGATCTGAGGACTATTTTATGTACTGTCGCTTGTCCGGATTAATGGAACTAATAATTACTTCCTTTGGACGTAGGATAAAAGTTCCTCTTACGATAAAACGTCTTTGTATGTAGCATTGCATTGTTGTCCAACACATTCTCCGTGATGGTAATCTAGTAGTAAGAGAGGAAATTCATGTTTAT
This sequence comes from Acronicta alni, assembly GCA_964056405.1. Classification (NCBI taxonomy): domain Eukaryota; kingdom Metazoa; phylum Arthropoda; class Insecta; order Lepidoptera; family Noctuidae; genus Acronicta; species Acronicta alni. Next base: position 2,686,225 of record OZ043927.1, on the reverse strand, counting down.
TTTACAAACATCACGCCTATTCTCTGAGAGGGTAGGCAGAGATTTTTATTTATTTAGGATTGTCAAAGTCAAGTCAAATATTTTATTTCAATTAGACCATTAATATAGCACTTTTGAAAAGTCAAAACTAGTTGCACGTAACAATATTTCAAGGAAATGGTAAAAATGGTAAAGGGTTAGGAGTTACAAGCTAATTGCACAACAACTTTCAGGCAAACGCCACATGTATCTTGTAGGAGACTAGTAACAATTATAAAATAGTTTTTTTTTTGTTTGTTTTAAAATATATTCATATCAGCCTAGGTCTGTTTTAAACAATTGTTGTTTAAAACGAATGCGAAATTTATATAGTGTAACATTGTGTATATCTATATCTATGGACTCGTTCCACTCATTTAAAAGATTTTTACCAATGTACAGCCACATTTCACCGGTATGTTTTGGTACTCTAAAATGCAATTGGAACGAGCCTATTGCCATTAACCGGGTATAAAAACAAACTCCGAGCTGCTACTGGGAATTTTATAGAAACAAAATATAATACTAGTCGACTCTGGACCCCAGGATAGCAGTCGAGTTTAAGACAACTAGACGAATGAGGGAATTGCAACATTGTTTTAAACACACCCAAAATCGAATATAATTTGTTTTGCAATCTATAATAAGAAAATTTTAAATAAATTGCCGCATTTATGAAAAATAATTACTTAAAGACGGCTCTACCAATTTAGCTGTTTTTTTGTTGTTATGTTCGTAATGGTCAGGATAACTTTTGTATGAAAGAATATTTTTTTTTCCTATAACGTGGGACCTAAACATACCGGCAAAGGTCCCACGATGCTGGGAGTCGTTGGATGCAGATGGCACATAACCGGTCCTTGTGGAAGTATATGGGGAAGGTTTTTTTTCAGCAGTGGACCTCTTAGTGCTGTTATGATGATGATGAAACACACCGGCGAACTATGGGTGAAGAGTAGGTACGACTCCGCCTAACCCGCCGGCGTATACAGTGTATATAGTATAAAAATCCACCGGAATAGTGGAAAATTGAATGACAGACAAAACCACAGGAGATAGAGACATGAAATTCACCAGGGCAACGCCAGGCACAAACAGCTTGTATCAGACGAAAAAGTATCAACCACAAGCCCCGATCAACTTTAACGGTCCCGATCTTTTGTTCAAATTAAAAAAAGAACGTCGGCGAAAGTTTCCGAACGCGTTCGGATCTGTTGCGAAGTTCGCTAGAAAATTAATCGGAATCCAGAACTTTCCATTTATACTTGAAAAGAATTAACGGCCCTTAAAACACGAGCTCGGTCCGTTACTGAATAAACTTTTTAACTAATTAAGGTTGGCGACGCGGTCCACGTCATTTATCCAGAAAGATTTAAGTTTTTTTTTTAGTAATTATATTTCATGGATTAGGTTTCTTTTTTCTAACCGTTACTAATTTTAACATTAAGATGCCTAACACCACCGACTGAAAGGATGCTGAAAAGAAAATCTGAAATTTCAGTACTTAATAATTACTACTTATCTCTACTACGAAACTGGTTGTCTGTCTGTGACGCTTGCACGCCTAAACCGCTGAACCGATTTTAATGATATTTGGTACATAGATAGTTTGGACCGTAGAGAAGGACACATGCTACCTTTTATATCAAAAAACTCATTGGGATACCGGTGAAACGGCGGGCAACATCTAGTGTCTATTATTGTCAATAGTGTCAGAAATAGCATCTTCAAGTCACTTCTCACCCCTATCGTGAGATACATTTAAATAAATGACGTCGCTTGCTTATATTTATCGAGTGCTATAAACCGACATTAAACAACCAATAACAATACACAATAATAAAATGAACAATGGCGTTCAATCACTTCTCAAGTTTATGACATAACGCCGTCGGAATGAATTCTCTTCTATTGTAGACCAATGTTGATTTATCTTTTTGTAACGGCCCGTACCGGTTTCGCACGAGTTGAAAGTATTTTGAAGAAACAATTTTTGGAAATTTAGAAAATAAGAGATGAACTGTTGACATCTCTTATTTTCTCTTGGAGGTGAAATTTCCAAAAAATCTTCCTGGGCAAGAATTTTATTTTGCAAGAATGCAAAATAAAAGGCATCAACTGCCAACATTTCAAATTTGTAGCTCCAGCGATTGAGGGTCTGCGTTGATGACAAGTAATTATTCATGTATATGTAGATTGAGAAGAGATCATGTCGAGCAGTGTTATTGGGTTTTTCTATAAAATTCGTAGTAGCGGCTTGGAGTTTGGATTTGTGCCCAATTAAATGGCAATAAGCTCCTTAAATGAGCCCTGAACATACCGGAGAAATGTGGTTATATGTATAAATATATTTACACTTAAACTTTCTGGGAATACAAGCGTGATGGTATCTTAACATTATTATAATCAGAGAATCCAGGACCTGAAGCGTATAGCAATCGCGGACCACAAGATTACTGGGACAAGTAATGTTATGTTAATTCATACTCTATACCCAAAAAAATACGGTTGATTTCATCGGGATGTGTTCTGTATCGTGGCGATTACAAACACCAGTCGTATTACTGCATGGCAAAAGGCCACATATCCAATGTAGGCAGAATATTCTACGTATAACGTACATCTGTGCAAAATTTATTCTTAATATACATATGTCTGGAATACAAAAGGACTTGGTTTATAAGATACTGTATAAACACGTCGTCGGTGTGTATAAATTCATTCTGATTTGTATGAAGGACGCGTGTTAGTAATGTCATAGTATTTCAGCTGTTATTTAAGAATTTTTCAAACTAAGCCTAGTTTAGTAACATAACATACCACATTACGCCTGTATCCCCCGAAGGGTTAGGCAGAGGTGTACCAATTTACAACCTCAGTTCGCCGGTATGTTTAGGTCCCATGTAGGGGGCGAGCCTAATGCCATTAACCGGGCACAACTTTAAACACCGATTTAATATTTTTAGAGTTTAGTTTGTTTTAGAGTTTTTCTATAAAATTCTCAGTACCAGACTGAGAATTTTATAGAAAAACGCATAACACTGCTCAACCTAGGAATCGAACCCAGGACTTCTGCCGTAGCTGCCGCGATAACTATCGTAGATAGATCTCATTTTTTTCATATAAATGATACTAATAAAAAAGATACAATTATTTTTAGCCTTCTTTTTTTGTGAGAGATTTAAGGTTAGTTAAGAAAGTAAATAAAAAACCAAGAATATAGATAATAATCCTGATCCCCAAACAAAAAAGGGTTGACTAAAGCGAGATGGTAAAAAACTCTACTTTGAATAAAAAATAAAAACTAAAGTGACAACCTACGCCATGTTATTCAACTTATAAGAAGAAAAATAGAATCTCAGCTGCTATCATCCCACGCAAACATTCAACGTACCGAGTGCCCACAAATAATTTAAGAAAACCTATCCGTTTGATGTCTAGACCCTTTGAATTTGACCTGTTTACATAACATGGACAAGACAGCATGTGAGAGCATAAAAACGATCTTTTTGCATGAGATCCTCCATGAGATCCTACTGATTTATCTTTTTATTCATTTGTAGTTTTGCGGCGAAATCGCGGCAAATATTTTGTTAAATGGAAATTTATACACGTGGAACCTTGTTCTTCTTTCTCCTAGACTTTTTCCCAACTATTTTGGCGTCTGCTTCCAGTCTAAGCAGCGGCTGAAAATTAATATTTTACACGAAGCCACTGCGCAATCCAATTTCTGGGTAATACCGATATACTGAAGATAGACTGGCTGTCAGGCTTGTAGAGCTTCTGACTACTAACGATTGTCATAGGTGTTCGTATGACAACCGGGACCGATGGATTTAGGTGCTCTCCGAGCCACGGAGAGCACCTAAATGTGGTGGTGGTGCCTTATGTGGAAGCCTTTTTATTTGCATTTTTTGTGACACAATATTGTTTTTTATAGGGTCACTATATTCAGTGACTGTCACTATTCACTATTCCGGGTTACTATTCAGTGACCATATAATAGTATTTATACTATTTACAGACATAAAAAATTCTATTTACAGACATACTCGTAAAAACAAAGTCACTGTTCAAGTCTATTTTTCTGTTTCTCCGTTTTTTTTCTTCTAAACTACGCAACCGATTTTCATACGGAGGTCACTATCATTTAGGGAATTTCTTCCTGTAGGTTCATCAGTATAATCCATACATATTATCGGTACATCGCATCTGTGCGAAACATGGGGCGCTATACGCAATAATCGCCGAAAACAACTGTCCCTTCAAATGTAAATATAAATCCTTTTAATACATCTTTGAACACGGCACATCTGCACACGTAGTTCGATACAATAGCCATTCTACTGTAGCAAATCTGGTTCGTCGATATCCAATAACATTTTAAAGAAATCGGATTTCAACGCGACATCCTGCCGCGTTTGATATTCGAAGCTCCAATAGTGTCGCAATATTTCCCGACGTTTAGTTTATTTTACGATCGAAGTGCGACTACCATAACTGTTTAAGGATACCTTAGTTTTATGGTTGGTATACAATCTCATCTGCCTAGTTTGTTGCCCTTTTCCAACAATAATGGACCTATTCGGGAGGAATGTGATATACAATATTATCTGCTTTAAGTATTTTACTCATCCCTAACATACTTATTTTCGTTGTCTCACTGTTCTAGTGGAATTAGCGCGCTGCGTTACTGCTACGCTTCTGGAAATAGAAATACTTATTTGTCAATGTAAGTAAATAAAACTATGAAAATTAAAATAATACTATGCAGCGTCCATGGTCACGGGTAGACTGAGAGACATGGGAGAGTCTACCCATGACCATGGACGCTGTAAAGGGTCCGAAACGTCGGGATTAATAATATCAATATAACGCGATAAAATCCGTAAAGTAGTTTTATTTCAATGTATAATATTCGCGTAAATGACAGAAATCAAATGTAAGTAAAATTTACATTATCTAATGTAAATTTTAGAACTAGTTTAAGAATGTAACATCTGTTACATTCTTAAACTAGTTCGCTACATTGTACCCATAGGCATACAAATTATACTAATTAAATCTTAATTAAATGACTTATTTTAATTAAATCATTTTAAATTAACAACACAAATATAACTAGAGGTCCTGAGCTCGATTCCCGGGTCGAGCAGTGTTATTGGAATTATCTATAAAATTCTTTCTCTCTCTCTCTCTGGGACGTAAACAGCCGGCGAACTCTGGGAGCACTGGTGGGTGAGCACTCCTCAACATAACCTTTCGAAAATACAGGCATGGTTGTGTGTTTTGTATGACTGTGTTCTCAAGGTATAAACTCTATCAGGGTGGCTAAAATCCCTACACATGGGTTTCCAGTATAAGCTTGGCCTTGCACTATATAGACTTTTCGTACACTTAGAGGTCAACCTATACTGGATTTTAATAACATGTTTTATATTCGTCGTCATCAAAAATTTGGCTTCTTTCATTCCCCAAGTCTGGTTACCCATAAAGTCTATCAACCGATATCATGGCTATGACGTAATATTGATCCTAACCCGGACTGGGCTCGCTCGATCAGTATAACTGGCATTTTTGGAAAGTTTCCCGAAAACGGACCTTATTCCCATGGCGCGGGCAGTCTTAATAAAAAGAAAAAAATCTAAAGCAGCTTCCACCACGGTTTTCGGTTCATAAATAAAAAGTATCCGCAATTCATTAGCTTTTCAATCTCAGGAGATTACACTAATTAAAAGTTGTATCCAGTGAGTTACGAACGAAGCGTACCAAGAGACGTAATTAATATTTAAGTCGCACATTATGATCCCTGGAATTGAATCGAGAAAAATCTTCTACTTTTATCTATTGTGCAGTAGATATAGCTATGGTTTGTAGTTTTTGTTAACTTCTCGTAGAGAGTTTTCCATGAATGCAATCAAAGACAGAACTTGTACACCGGATATATTGTTAAATATAATCATTTAAAAAATACATGCGCAGCCACCAGGCGATCACATTAGGGAATCAGAAAAGTCATTCTTAATTCGAAAACCTATGACAGTAGTTTTGAATAGAGAACCATCAATCAAACAGTGACTGCACCAAGAAGGTCAACATTCAACAGTTTTAAGGTGTAGTAGTAACCCGCCCTGGCTTCGGGGATATTCATAAATTATAACCTTCCCAGATAATCTCTTTTTAACCGACTTCAAAAAAGGAGGAGGTTGTCAATTCGACTATATTTTATGTTTCTTTCGACTAGGTGAACCAATTTTGATAATTCTTTTTTTATTTGAAAGCTGGTGCTTCCTGTGTGGTCCCATTTCAATTTGGACTGGACTGGACTAAATAGTCCAGTTCTGATAACGGCATCCGCAACAACTGACAATGCTTGAAGTCGGTGTCTTTTCCTAAAAAGTTATTGTGAAAACAGTATGAAAATTGGTCGGCCCACGTTGGGCGCCACATGTCGTGTGGATGCTACGCATTCTAGCATCGTGGACGACCAGGAAAACTAACTAGTTGATATAAATTACACACCGAGATCACAAATGTCTGTTACGCTTTCACGCCTAAACCACTGAATCGATTATGATGAAATTTTCATTTTGTTTTCATAGGTGTTCGTATGACAAAAGGGACCGATTTACGTGCTCTCCGAGACACAAAAGAGTTTCAATATGTTAAGATTGGTCAGCCATCCACAGACTGACCGCGGCTAGAGGAGCTTAATTGTAGATCGGTAAATCAGCGTAGCTATTACTTAGCCACGAGCCCCTCTAGTGTAGTTGTCTGTTTTAAAACAACAAATATAAATACTTAATAATATGATTTACCAGCTGATATCTCATTGTATGTAAAAATTACAGGTCCGTTTTGACTAGAAATGTACAGCTTGATATGTAGCCGCATGTTGAAGAATCAATCGAAATTGTAACGGAATCAGCGACGGCGCTCGATTGGTCCGTTGTTGAGTGGAACAGATGGCGCCACCGTAGTGCAGTGCGCAAGCGCGGCCATATTCACTTTGTATAGAATCGTCATCGCACGCAAAACACCACATTTGTAACTGTTTCTTTGCTAATCCATAAATTAATCATATTTTGAAATAAAACTGCTTTTTACGGATTTTATCGCGTATATTGATATTATTAATCCCGACGTTTCGGACCCTTTACAGCGTCCATAGTCACGGGTAGACTGAGGTGGTGGGCGTCTTGATGATATAATTACTGACCTGACAGCTACCCTACATTTTTTATAGTTACATGATCAATGACATTTATTACTAATCCGTAAAAAGTATTCGTATTATATTATAAGTATTCGCGTAAATATCAGAAATCAATATGTTCATCTTATTCACCGAAATAGTCTCCACATTATTTATTCTGCTGCCGATGATACCACCCCCGTGTCTGGGCATAGACACCGTATGTACGGTCGACAAAAGAGTTAAGTATACAGGTAGCTAATTAACATAGTGTTTTGTTAAAGATTGTGTAATAATGTATCACGCAATATGTGTCAAAACGCAGGTATTGTAAGCTGCTACACATCAAACCCTTTGACGGGTAATTATTTAAATCACAATTTGTGTAAAGATGCAGATTTCGTTCGATACCTTTACACCAATCTCTTTTGTTGACTGTACCAATCTTGATGTATCGCATCAAGTATATAGGAAATGGGATCGACGTATCAGCCATATGCGAGCGTTAACTCGATAGCTGCAGTAATCAAACTAGTCGGCAGGTGTCGAACTTACCCTGAGCGAATTTAGCTTTGTTAATTTGAATTTACAGCTAGGGATGTCGCTTTCATTTATATATACTAGCGACATACTCCGACTTCGCACGGGTACAATGTACAGAGGCCAGTAAGAAATTTGACAGATTGGGGTAGGTTGATGCCTACCCCAATCTGTCAAATTTCTTTCATAGATTTTCGACTTTAATACAAAATAATAAGGTTAATGTTCAATTGAGAAAATTTGACAGTTATGGATAGCTTGACCTGCTGGCGTCTGTACTTATAACACGCATGTATGTTCATCCAGCAGAGGAGGGATATCGGCTGAAGGATTATACATATAACCCTTCCGGAAGGAATTATGTGGATGATAGTGAAAATCGTATCAAAGTCAAAGTCAAAATAATTTATTCAAGATAGAGTACTAGGTAATACTTTTTGAACGTCATCCACCCTTTACTGCATCCTAGTATTATAGCTGGGAAGAAGAAGCGGCGCAACACAAACTCCCCAGTCCCCGTCAAAAATAAACATCAAAATTGGTCAAGTCGTTATTGAGTTTTAGCGAAACCAACGAACAGAAAATTAAGAAGACTAAGAAGATTATCATTTGCTATAAAGGAGGTCATCAAAAGTCCATACAACTCAGCCCAAATTTGTACCTGAGGTACATGACAGCTGTCAAGTAGACAGTTTTTACTATGAAATAACTATGAAACTGATAATAATGTGCCAAAATGGCGTGCGTTTGACATTCCAAAACTGACACTGACAGCAGATAGCTATCAAGTTGACAGTTTCTACTATAAAACTGATACTGGTGTGTTAAAATGGCGTGCGTTTTTTTCAATTTAAAGTTATTTTTTCTCATCCCCTAGTGGGCATAAAAAAAGTATGACGAGTTTTAACCAGCGTAATACAGGGTATTTTTTCCAATAAGTGTACCCTCAGTACATCATTTGGGCAGATTTTGGTGACATCCTTTATGTACCTACTCTCTCTCATACAATTCATCATCATCATTCAGAACCCATATATTGTCCCACTGCTGGCAGAGGTACTAAACTAACCGATTTGGGAAACCAGACGTGTTGGTATACATTTGTACACCTACATAAATTTGCAAACAACAACAAAATATTTTGTTTACGCGGGACATCGAACCGCAACCTCCGCATTCCAAGGAAGTGGTTACACAATAACAATCAACGATCACGTCATAGCCTAGCAAAATTCATTACCTTGAACAACACAGTTTGTTTGTTTGTTACGTAGGTCAATTAAAACTCTTGTAAGTACGGTATTTTCCATGTAGATGTCCGAATTCATTAAACAATAAATTATTGTAACTGACTCAGAATTAATTACATTAATTACAGACTTAAAATTAATGTTAATTTTATTTGTAGCGTTTTACGTTTATTTCTAGTAGTTGTTGCTCGTAGTATCAGTAACATTACAAAGAACTTTTTGTGACAAAATGTAGCCTATGTTTTTCAATAGCTGATTAAAAAAATGAACCAAAAAGTAACACGCTCATTGACAGCACACAATCCATATAATAATATGTAGCAAAGTATTATAATAAAAATATTAATAAAGTTATTTAGAAAAGGAAAAATTCGACCGCGGGCAGGATTCGAACCTGCGTCTTCTGGTTAGGTACACCAGACGCTATGACCACTAAGCCACCGCGATACCTACCCGTCATGTCGAATTTTTCCTTCACATACTGAATTTACGTCTTTATGGTGACGTCACCGACGTTTTCTAAATAACTTTAAAATCTTAGCATGGAAAATGCCAAAAATATACTAAAAGAAAATATTAATAATTATGTAATTTAATGAATCGGTACGAAAGTCATTATTCTACTACAATTTCTGGATAAAAAAGAACAGACAATAATGCGTTTATGACTCCGTTTACGTGTTCTGTTATTTACAAATTCCATTCAAAGCGTAAATGATCATATCCTCTATAAAATTCAGCCATTACATTAAATTTTTGCTGAGATTTCACCTGTATAGCTGCCTCACAGTACATTTTACGTAAACCCCAAACGAGATTCAATTTTCAACCTCACATAAAATGCCTAAAGCTCAAAATAGCTCGGCAGCAGCTAATTACGAAGCTTAGAAAAGCACAAAACAGGCGAGGACGAACTTTCACTGACTAATCAAGGGTTCGTTAATGACTTCTTACGTAATAAAGGATTTTATGCCTTATATGGTTGGGTCAGTGCTAATTTTAGAATCACACTTTTTACACAAAAAAGTTAAGAATACTTTATTCTGAAGGCTTGTATGTGGTTATATAATAATTATATTGATTTATTAAGTTAAAGGTAAACCTGCGCTTCCCAAGGTTGGTTTATGGATTTCTGAATCTTAAGCCGCGTCTGCACACGTAACATGATCACTGTAACACTGGCTATGTGGACGGAAACATTTGTAAAAAATAACATAATCTATCAAATTTTACAACAATATGACATTACATCTCTATTCTATGAGGAAATTGAGTCGACAAATGATAATTATTTCTGCAAATAGATCGTTAAGGCATATACAAACTCACGACCTCTGAGAAGAAACACCGGAACAAACTCTTGAGAATCATAAACTCTTTTTAAAGTCCAGACATAAGATAGTAGCAAGTATGTTTGCATGTGTCATGTTATGTAATTATCAATGTTACTCTTATGTGACAATAATCGTTCTTTTGTCATACGCCAGCCTAACAAAGAAAGAAATCGAAACGGGATCGATGTGATTGTATGAAAATTTTCCCAACACCCGCTCTATTATCACTTTAAATTTTTGTTATGTAACTGTCACCTTAACGCACTGCTTACAATTAAATGCATCATTATTATAATGTATTAGCGCGCGAGGTGCGTTCAGCCGTATACCATTTCACAGTTTGATGATTCACAATCTAATGGTATTTACAATTTTACGGGAACATATCCGAACAAATGGTCCAACATTTTGTATAGTGGCCGGCACGAATCTTGAGCGCTCGGTGAAAGAGTTGGATTTGCACACGAAGAACTGAGAACCAATCACGACAGGCGGTCTTAATGCGTCACGTAATTGTCCAATCACATAATCGAAATGTGTCGCCCCGCCCCTACGTCATCACCAAACCGACAAAATAATTCACTTCTCCGCAAATGAAGGTCAGCTCTCAAGAATCGTGCAGGTCACTAAGTGTTGCCGTTGTTGCCACTGCCGCATGAAATATTACTTAATATCGGGTATGACTCTGACGTCACTCAGGTGTCATATTTTATGTCATATTTGACATGTGTCAAACGTTAGAGATGGGCTAAGCATTGACAGTCATTGAATTAGAGAGGACCGTTATCCGTTCAGTGGTAGTCTCCTAATTTAGAGCGCCTTCTTTTATGCTATTGACTAAAATAATAATTTTGTTCAATTAATATTTAATTGAACTAACTGGTTCTTACATCACTGTACGTAATCTGTGGCAATCGCGAATTAAGGTCATTGTTGATTCGTAGTTAGTAACTAGATACTACCATATTATTATGTAGACATATTATTACCTGTATTTATACAATAAAAGAAATATGTAAGTGTCGTAATCTTAATCAATTGTCTTATTTATGACTTCTGACAGAAATTATAAATACTTCAAAATGTAATATACAAAAAATAATGATGAGTACGTAGTGATTTTATTTTATTAGGGACAACAAACAGCAGAATATGATACAATCTAAACAGTCAATAGGAGTAGCATTTATACTACTATTTTTTTTTTTTTTTTATAACGACGTTATCCACAAATTGTTTTACAAAATAGAAAATGTGATATGACCAAATGTATTCACAACAAATGAATAAATCGAAAATAATCGTTTTATACATCGGTAAATCAGTATCTGGAAAACTTGCATCATAAAATATATAAATTAAACAATGCTTTTGAAAAGAAACCTTGACTGTATTGTGGGTCTTTCGTAAATTGAAAATTATCAAACAAATAAATCGATACTTAATCAAAATGTTACGCACATCAACCCCAATCTGTCAAATTTATTTGATAGATTTTCAAGTTTAATACAAAACAATAAGGTTCATTTTCGATTGGGAAAATATGACAGTTTTGGATAGCTTGCTCTGCTGGCGTCTGTACCTAGCTGAATCACTAGTTCTATCAGTCAGAAAGATAATAAATAAGTGGACAGAGTATAATCAAATTAACTCGCACAGTTGTATACAACATTATGGTACCGGGCATACTACTTTATATAATTATACATTTGTTTTTTTACGTTATGTTTATAACAAAATATGTAGTTACATCATAGAGGAAACTGGTTCTTCTAGTTGGTTTACTAGTTTATAAGACAAGGTCACGTTGACCTATGACATCCTACCAATAACATGTATAGTGCTGTTTGTACTCAGTATGAGACCGATTTACGCAGGGTAAGTTCCTCCACAAAAACTTACTTACTTCAACATTAATATGAAAAATTAGAGAAACCACTTCTCTAATTATGAGAGCCTTTTTTTTGTTGATGACCATCTAATGTTAAATGACGCTGCTGTTGACAATGGAGCACATTTTCTCTATTAACTATTCACTCGTCGTGACTTACTCAGGCTATACGTAATCGGAAACACAGACTCCGTTAAGGTGTTCCACTTCTTTGGATTGTGAAGGCTCTGACAGCACTTTACAAATGGTCAGATATTCAGTATATAGATATATTTCAGTATTATGTAATACTCAATCTGTTGTCTGTTTCTGTACCTTTTAAATAAATAAATAAATATTTTTCAAAACCCCATTTTTATTCAAGTTCTAATATGACAAACATATATGTCGCCTGATGCTTGGCGGAAACCGCAGCCTATTGATGCTAACAACAGACGTGTATCACATGTTGTATGTATCGCGTGTTGCTCTTGAGACCTCATTTTCCCAGTAATTTCACCGTAACACAATAATGTTATTACATCATTGCTAAGCGGGAAAATATTTAGTAACTCTACAAAAAAAAATCTACTTACTTCAAATCCTTCGTCACTCCAAACAATTCAGCCAACTTACCTGCAAAGTAGAAACATAATGAATATATCATAAATTGTCAGGTACCCACCTAACGTAATTATGAATGAGAACATTCACAATTATTGCGAAGGCAACTTCAGAGCACGCCGCTTTCATTAAACGAACAAAGGCATGTGAATTCATTTATATGAAATTGAGGGTAAGATTGCAAATTTGTATTAAATTGTTTGGGTAGATAATGGGGTAATGTGCTTCGCATGGTTTTAAGAGATACATGCTGATTATTGTTTAACTAGGAATAATCCGAGTTAAAGCTCTTTTGTGTATAATTATCATAATCAACCCTTAAAATGTCCCACTGCTGGGCACAGGTTTCTTCGCAGAATGAAAGGGATTAGGTTATAGTACCACACTGGCCTAATGTGGGTTTGCAGACTTCATACGCCGTCGAGAAAATCCTTCCGCCGCTCCTCTTAAAATGAGGGAGGATAGGCACACCACGCTGGCCTAATGCGTATAAGCAAGCGAAAATTTAATAAGTATTCGTGATTTCGAAAAGTCAGAGACCTTGGATTCGAATTCGAGCCTTCTATGACTAAAAAGTCATCAGTGGTCATATCTTGGTATCCAAGACAGTTACACTTTAGCCCCCTTTGACCCCAATAAAGCCTCTGCAATATAGTTTGGTCGTACCATTATTCCGTCTGTAGTCATTGTTTCGGCACGATATATGTATGTACAGAGGCCAGCACATCAAGCTGCCACAATCTGTCAAATTTCTTTGATAGATTTTCAACTTTACAACAATACTATTAGGTTCATTTTCAATTGGCAAAATTTGCGATGTTTGGATAGCTTCACCTGCTGGCGTCTGTACTTGACGGCAATATTATTATTCCAATGTTTTTCATACAAATATTCGCAGAATTATAAAAGCATATAAATATTAGGTATTTAATTAATCATTCTTCTTCCAATTCGAAAAGTTTAATCAAATCAATTTGTAGAACTTATAAATAAATCTAAGCCAGTATTTTATAATAATACTAGCTGCCCCCGCAAACGTTGTTTTGCCATAAAAAAAAAAATTTGGGGTATGAAAAATAGATGTTGGCCTATTCTCAGACCTCCCCGATAAGCACAAAAAATTTCATCAAAATCGGTCAAGCCGTTTCGGAGGAGTATGGCAACGAAAACTGTGACACGAGAATTTTATATATTAGAAAAAATAATCCTATCTACCAATAAAAATAATAGAGAAACAGAAAATACCTCACGGAAAAAACAAAAGTCTTTCAAAGCTTCATTTTATGCTTGAATGTTACATATGTACAATATACCCGCATCTTTTATGTTCGGATGCAGTTAAGTTTTATTTGTCAACCGTTCCTGCGATACAACAGAATTTAAATGAAAATATTTGCGACATTTTCACAAAAACAACAAAGGTTCTTTAAAAAGGATACATGGGTACATCATGCGCTAATTAATATACTTGTTGGTTATTTTTGCGAGATGTTCTTTTGTGTGTTACTTTTGATAATTAACCTTAAATAAACGATACATCAAACCGAGAACCGAGAATCGTCTTTCTCTCTTTATACCTAAAGAGAGAAAGACGATTCTCGGTTAGAGACATCAATACTTCAATTTTATTAAAACGATCTACAGTTACTTTCACAGTTAAGCAGAAATTATTGTATAGAAACACTTTGTTAACTTAAGATTACAAAAAGTAGATTACTCATGTCCAGGCTCCCCACATCAAAATCCCGAAATGATGGCAATTAAATAATGCAGGAAAACAACTCAGTCATCGAGGTATACGAGAAATAATACTGTGGGCGGCAAGGTCACAGCCAACCAGCCCCGCCTCACTTAAAAACCCATTAACCAAACGCCTCAGTTTCAAATAACCTGCAATGTTCTGAGATATATTTTGAAACAACTTCTAGCACCCTTAGCTTCTATCACGGCATATTTTATAGAAAATTTTATAAAAAGCCTTTTCTAGTTCTAAGAAAATACCCGTTGTTTTAAGAGGATTACTTGTTTGCGCTATTGTAATAAATAAGCGTAACTATTGCGTTTTTTGTGAATGTTTTTTCAATAGGTACTTTTTGTACTTTACCACCTTGTTTAATTCTTGTAGACGTCCAACCAAATTAAATCGTAATAAAAAGAAATCAATCATACAAACAAAACAAGATTTTTTTTTAAATATGATTTTGATCTTAAAATAAATTATTGCTTATGTAATGATTATAATGACTTATTATTATCTTCATCCGAATGTTACCAGTACCAAAAAAAAATGACAGACATTAATCATTTATACTTTAATAATTATTCCTTTGAGAACTAGCAATAAATCATTTATTCACTGTGTTAAAACAGACACCCATTTGTTATTCACGCATAGTCTTTCCTAATACTATGCCAGAGAATTATGTTAATGTCCTCTGCGGGATAGCCCACGAAGATTTATAATATTATTAACAAAGATCAAAACGTGGGCTCTCATTAAAGATGGATTTACTAGGTGTTAATGTTTTCTCTGTGTCTTTGTAAGAAATTAAAATACACATGTTTGAATTATTTATTTCATCTTTCAGTTTAAAATATGGGGATCCTACCCAAATGTAAAGGTTGTTGTAGGTAGATGGTACGTCGTACTGTCTGTTTTTTATAACTCAATGGAGGCATGTTCAATTGTCCACCCAAAATTGAGGATAGTTTTGGCAGAGTAAATCTACGGGGTCTCACGCAACCATTTGTAAATTATTAACTGTTTTTCTCAGAAAACAAAAAGTGCTTTTATTGAGTAGATTAAAGTAATACTTACATCAATCAACCGTAAAATCACACACAAACACATAAAAAAGCACAGAAAGCGTAGAATGAAATCATGCGCAGTAATCGTTGCAGGTCTTTGTAGATGTTCGAAATTGGAAAGCCTTGCTTACCTGTGTATATGTTTGTCACTCTTCACGATTATAACATAAAGAAAAATAATCTATAGTCTTGTTCTAATATGTAATGTTGATGTAATATGTTATCTGACACTTATTTTGACCTAAAACGCGTGCTTCGTATTCGAAACAGTATTTCATATTATAAACCACTCATCGAAATTGGTAATTGGTCATGCATAAAATTCCTGAGTACATCTGCAGATGTGAAGAGTTTATTCACCGCCATATTCCTGAATTATTCGTCCATAGAAATTCGGGTATCTAAAATATCTTCGTGGTTTGTTCACTTTATATTTGCTCTACTCCCCGCGACCATTCCTACTGGTTTCTCTCAAAGTTTACATAGACTTATTCAGACGAGAAACGGGTGGCAGTAAAAGGGGTAAAGATAGGTTAAGATCTTATTTGCCGAGTTTACTATCCCCTTACGCGATAAAATGGAAAATTCTATCTACATGCTCTCGTAATGCGGGTAAATCGAGCATATTTATTTGGTGGATACAGGCCCATTTGCTTTAACAGAGTATAAGTATTTACTCTGATTTGTTTGTCGTAACAACCACGTTTCGGGAAATCCACCAACTGAACACGACGATACATTCACTATGCGAACGTGAGTCATAATACCTGTATTATCCTCTTTTTATTTCTGTATCTGTAGATTTTTTATTTATATGTAGCTGGAAGGAAAGAGACCCAAAGCACGTAGCCCTAGAAAATGGTCAGACCAAATTAAGAAACACCTTGACACCAAGATCTCAGACGCTCTTCAACTGACAAAAGATCGCCACAAATGGAAGAAGATCGTCAAAAAGTTAGATCGGTCACATCACGACGCTTAGCAATGACCCAACGACTGAAGGAGGAGATTTTTTTTCATGCTATGAAAAAGAAGAACAAAACATTCAAATAAAAAATATATTCGGATATTTATTTACATGAATTTATTTACATCAAATAGGAAACTATTTGATATTATTTGGTCTGTGACAGATCGATTGTCTTCTTTGCTATATAAATAATAATAATATACACATGTTTGTTTCTATTTAGAGTAAAGAGTTAGTATATACGATTTTTAGTTTTGAAGTACTTACAAGATATATTTATAGAGTAGTTCAGGTCTGAAGCGGTTACTTAGTGCTTTTTCCACCTAAACAATTTTACAATGTTCGTGAGCAGTAAAATACTTGCAAAATATTCCACCTTTTTTCAGAAAACCACAAACAAACAGTGTTATGGAGCACAGCATCCGTAATACACCTAACGTGATTTCGAATTCTGTCAAAACAAGTCGGGCGAATGCTTTCAGGATCAACCGGCCTTAATCATAAAAATGTAAATTATTCTCTTTGGTTCGTCGCTGAGCATCACAAAAGGTCCAGGTGACGCTTCATTAGGTCCTCTTAATGGCACCCTCATATTTGTTTTTTTTTTTCCTTTAATTAGATCAACCACGATCTAATAAAGCTTTGTTTTTATTAACAGTGTTTTCTTAACGAATTAAGTAAATAAAAATCATTAAATAAAATTAAAGATATATTTGTAAAAATTGTAAAAATAATTCTTAATTTAGCAAAAAAGAGAATTTGGAATTTATCGTATTCAATTTAACTAGGATTTCCAGGTACTTAATAACATAAAATATAATCCCTGCCATGTAATTGTAAAATATAAAGTTATCCGAGTTATAGTGACGACCTCTGTGGTCTAGCGGTTCGAGTGCCGGACTGCTGATCATGGGGTCGTGGGTTCGATTCCCACAGGACACAAATATTTGTATGGATAAAACATGAGTATTTGTGTTTGTCTGGGTGTTTCATATGTATTATAAGTATGTATTTACAAAAAAAAAGTATATATGTATTATATCCATTGTCTAGTACCCATAGTACAAGCTCTGCTTAGTTTGGGACTAGATGGTGTTGTGTAAAAATGTCCCAAAAAAAAAAAAAAATTATAGTTACTAACTTATCAAAAAGCAGAATAGAATAATAAAATTCACGTCTTCAATCTTTATTTTAAATTACATATTATCGAAGAATCCTTAGCATGTTTGTACAAAGCATCTACTACTGGAATGCAATGACATGTCTAATGCTCTGTTGTAATGTCTTTTGCAAAGAAAATAGGTATGACAGTAGTAATGTTTAAGAAAATAAGAGTTTAAAGACGTATTTATACAACTTTTATTCCTATTTATTTACCTTGAAGGTTTGTAAACAGTATAAGGATTGCAAAATCAGAAACAATTTCTTACGGCCTCAGACCTTGTGTAACTAACTAATAATAGAGCTCGTATGACGTTCACGCATGACAGATGGCAGGATCAAATGTGCGCCAGATCTATATTATTGCTTATTCAAGTCGCTAAGCTTAGTCTCACTGTGGGCGCCACTTATTATTTCTCATACCGTTCGTCGGTTCTTGATATTTTCTACTACCACTTAGTCTAGTGATTACGTAACAATAATAAAAGTAATATTTCAGAAGGTACGGAAGAAAGCCTTAATGTAATGTTTATTTTGCAAATCTAATCAAATCGCAGAGCTTATTCCCACGGTGGGCGCCAAAATGTTGCACTTAATTTTGTGTTTCAGTAGTCTATTTATCTTTTAAAAAATAATGTCCTATAGCAAGAATAAAAATAAATAAATAATAATAATAATAAATAATAGATAATTAATGCTTTATCAAGACTGTCTGCATATATAATAATAATATATAATAATATATCGTTTATTTTTCTCCTCACAACAGAAAGCATATCTACTTTTACAAATATGTGGTACATGTTTTAATTTAGTACAGTTTGGAAGTTGTGAGGAGCTGGTGTCTGACGTAGGTTAAGCCCTGTATTACAGATCACCAGGTCCCTACCCCACAGAATTACAGTTAAACAAATTTTACATTCACATAATATGTGCGTGTTTGAGTTTAAGGAATAACTTAAAAGGAGATTGAGTGGCCAGCTTGTGCGTGTGTATATGAGCGTGTTTGTGAGGGTGGATGTGGGTGTGTGTGCGTGTGTGTGCGTGTGTGTGCGTGTGTGTGTATGAGTGAGTGCGTGAGAGTGTGTGTGCTTAGCTGTTGCTGATGTTAAATTTCTTGTTATTTACTTTAATAGGTTTTCTGTTGTTTTATAATCTAGGTTTTGTAACCAGTTTTTAGCCAACAATTTACATCTGTCCTTATTTTGTGAATAGATTGATAATACACGGTTTAATTTATTATAAAGGTTACTACTTTGATAGCGGTAGAAATGGTGTGAAAATCTCGTGTTTGATGGTTCTTTTTCACAGACCCTATCTTTCCTGCGTACATTTTTTATTTTTTCAGGTTCAAAGTTGATTTGGGAATGTTTCTTAACGACAGTGTGAAGGATAAACAGCTGTCGAACTGTTAAAACTTTGGTTATTTTGTAAAGATCAGTGGTGGGGTGACTTACAAGTGCCTACGTCTTATGATCATGTATCAATGTATTATGTGTGAAAAGCTTATATTTACAGCAGCTACGCCAAAAAATGTGCGGTATTACGCCTCCACTTCTTCAACTCAACTTACAGCTTATATTTTTAACTTTGGAAAAGAGGCCATTGTGTAGCGACTAAGTGAGTTACAAATTGAAAAAAAAGAGGAGAAATTATATAGATTATAGTTAGGTATACATATATACATTTTCTCATAATATGATCTGGCTGCGAAAAGCAGACCATCTGGACGACTATAAAAACCACTAATTTTGTGTTAAAAGCAGTCTAGCTTCATTTTACACTAAAACACAGCTAGATCATAAAATTTTCTACCCGAGTAGATACAATTTCATTCACTATTCAACTTCTGTTTGTAAGTGAAACGGGGACGTCGGATATTATAAAGGCAAAAGCGACTGGGAGATAAGACGCCAGTCACGACTGTCGGCCGGTAATTATATTACGTTTCAACGCCATCTACCGGCAGACGATACAATTGTGTTTACTTAAATATTGTTTCACCTCACTCGGGAAGGCTATTCTATTTTTGAATTTAATTGAATCAATTTTGACGTTTTAGTGAAAAAATCAATTAACACTGACGTAAATTTAATCAAACTCTCATCGCTGGGACTTAGATGCTCACTCAAGGAAGAACTTGGATGCCACAAATTTTCTGATTCTAGTTTAGTTTACCAAAGCATTATGGTTTAATCATTTCACTTCAATCCCTTGAATTTAAAAAGTATGAATAGATGTTCGAACTTTAAAACGATTTTCCAACAAATATCTCGAGAAATTTCTAAAACATCGTTTCCAATATATTACAAGTCTACAGACCGAAACTTTGTCTACGGATCTCGACCCCAGGTTCAAGCGGGACTTTCACAAAGTAGTCAACCTCTGCAGGATTTCTTAAAATACCCTATTGAGACTAGTGTATTAGTATTCTTTCTTCGTACCCTCCACACTTAGGTACCTAGCCGTCTTTCTTCAAAGTTTAACCTGAAATTACTTTAGATTTTGGGAATCCCAACATCTATTCAATACCTACTTTAAGACTTCTGATATTACAATGCTAATAAAATATGATTGGCTTTTGAAGCTCATCTTTCAAACTGATTGTATATTCTTTACATTGCCCTAGGTCATGTTATGATGCTCCTCTTAAGTCTCTGTAAAATAAATTAGGTAACATAATCGGCAATAACGTAAATTAGTTTTTGATTTGATAATCTAACATGGAGATAGTTAGAAAACTTACAATATGTAAGAAGTAAATCGACGACTGTGGACCAGTGATTCGAGTATCCGACTGCTGATCATAAGGCCGTGAATTCGATTCCCACATGACACAAATATTTTTATGATGAACATAAGTGTTTGTTTGGGTGTCAAACTACCCAAAACTGTAAAATTTTCCCCATCGAACATAAATCATATTATTTATTAAAGTTGAAATTCCATCAAATAAATTAGACAAATAGGGGAGCTTGATGTGCTGGCCTACATAAGTATTATATCCACTGGCTAGTACCTACCCATAGCACAAACTTGGCAGAATTTGTGACTAGATGGTGCCGCGTAAAATGCCTCAAATATGTATTTAAGAAGGGTAGGTATAAAATACCTACCTAGGTACCTCAAAGCATTTTATATAAAGATCAATTCCTATAAAATCGTATTTCTCAATAAATGGATATTATAATTACTCTGTTCTATTTTTAGGTAGAAACATCTTCAATAAAAAATAAAATAAGAGTACTTAGTATGGAGAAATATAACGTGTAGAAAATATTGACAAAACCTTTTTTCTAAATATAGAAACTTCGTTCCACCCGATCCCAAAATAAAGTATCAGACATAATTCAAATTTCCTGTTTTAGTACCGCACCCAAAACTTTCGTAGGTAAAAATCCTGAATGACCAATTATAATAAACAGGACGCAAACACTACACT
Organism: Acronicta alni; assembly: GCA_964056405.1. Classification (NCBI taxonomy): domain Eukaryota; kingdom Metazoa; phylum Arthropoda; class Insecta; order Lepidoptera; family Noctuidae; genus Acronicta; species Acronicta alni. The sequence goes on along the minus strand of OZ043927.1, from coordinate 2,665,013 downwards.
AACAAAGACAGTTTGTGTAATCAACGGAATTCCGCAAACTATTATAACGTCCAGTAATATATGGCACCTGTGAAAACAATGCCAGATGTGTGGTGTACAATCTATTACGTAATATAACGCAGATTTGTAGTTTTGTAGCGAAGAAAGATCGGGAAACAGCTTGCTTATCTATAAGCAAAATACAGAAACCGCTTTCAGCGCCTCTATTCAGTGGAATTGTTATTAGATTTAGGGGTATGTATTTCACCAAATTCGAATAGCCGCTATTTCACGAATAAATTCAAAAATGGAATAGAAATTATATAAAAACCGACCAGTAATCTAACGGAAACTTACTCTGTAATTGTGAAATCTGCCATCATTTAAATAGATTGTTAGATACTACCCACCTTATTTTAAAATGTATGGTGTATTACCCTTGCATATCTGCAGTCTTAGTTATATACTATTGACGTCGTAGAAGTGCTGGTAAACAAATACAGGCATTCCCAGTGTAGTTTCCCAGAACTGCTACGATCAGCTGCTTGCTAGCAAGTCTAATCAGATGCGGCTACATCCTATTAGTAAGCAAAACGGACATGTTAAAACTTAATACCAGTTTACAAACTCTCTGGCATTTAATTTAATGACAAGTTGTCAAACTACTAGGCGACTTCAAAAAAGAAGTTGTACAACCATTTTTACGTAGTTCATCAGCTTCCAAGCCTTTTCCCAACTATTGGGGTCGGCTTCAAGTCTAACCAGATACTATCCATCGGACCTAAGTAACTGGGCGTAAATATCGATATCCTGATGATAGACTAGTTGTCAAGCTTTTTGGGCTTCTGACTACCACTAACGATTGTCATAGGTGTTCGTATGACAACCGGGACCGACAGCTTTACGTGCTCTCCGGTCTCAAGATCACCGTTTTTTATAGTTATTTTAGACAAACCTCAGTGGTTTTTGGTCTACTGTTTGTCATGTAAATTTTATGTGAGAAAATAAAGGAATAAAAAAAAAAACTAAATTCTTGTTCCAATTTCAAATCCATTCATTTACAAACAGTTCATAGTCGGAATTACAGCTTAACTTCCTGATAAAGTGATGCCATTGTACAAATTAGTAGGGTAGTTCATTAGCAGCGCTTAGCAACGCCCCCTGGGACGTATAGTAGAGATTAACCGCTACGCAGTGACTTAAAGGACGAGGGTCTAAGAAAAAGTAACCTAATTATTTCACTTCCATTTTCCATAGAATATAGACAAATATAATGGATGTATAGTGGAAAGGTGGGAGGGAGGCGTTTGCCCTGAAGCTGGACACCATCAGATCATGGCATGTCGGTTAGATTTTGTGTTAGGTAAATATTTATTTTGATTTATTAGGTTATAGTACAGACGCCAGCAGGTCAAGCTATCCAAAACTGACAAATTTTCAATTGAATATAAAACTTATTGTTTCGTATTAAAGTTGAAAATCAATCAAAATAATTTGGCAGACTGTGGTAGCTTGATGTGCTGGCCCCTTTACCTACAAGTTATATGGCTGCTTCTTTCTAGTGATCTTAAGCACGAACTACGCTATAGGTCCTGCGTTCAATTCCCAGGTCAAGCAGTGTTATTGTAAATTCTAGTAAATTCTTAGTTCAAGCTCGGAGTTTGGATTTGTGCCCGTTTAATGGCAATTGGCTCGCCCCCTATTACATGGAACTTACCTGTACGTGTACATTGGTAGGTACACTGACTGACCCTTGGGGGAATACAGGCGTGATGATATTTTATGTTATGTTAGTAGATACAATGAACAGCCACAACAAAATATGTGTATACTAAGATATCAGTGCACTTATATAAAAACAAAATACATGCAGTCGAACATAAAACCTCCTCCGTTTTTTCTGTTAGGCACATGACTTATAACTTATAAGTCATGTGCCTAACAGTTTATTAGTGACACTAATTAATTTTATTTGTGTTATCATTACAAAAGGTTCCTTTTTAAACGAAAAAACGGAGGAGGTTTTATGTTCGACTGCATGTATTTTGTTTTTATATAAGTGCACTGATATTTAGTATTACACATTTACCATCGCACAACCAGGCAAACTGTAAAGCGCCACCGTTTTATGGTGGATATTCTCGAAACCCGCACTAAGCGTTTTGCTTTGTCATTCCTTATCCGTACAGCGAGGGAATGGAATCAGCTGCCTGAGTCTGTATTTCCTGACGTGTACAATTTGGGGGTCTTCAACTCACGAGTGAATAGGTATCTTCTAGGTAAGCGTGCTATATCTTAGACCACATCGTTACTTACCATCAGGTAAGATTGTGGTCAAACGCTAATCTATCTCATATAAAAAAAAACACATTCTATATTCAGATAGAGCCATGACATTTGCAGACTTTTCTTCCACGACCTTCATAATTAGCTTTATCCAACCAAATAGCAAACTATTTAATCAATCTATAATTTCAACTAGATCCGTACCTAAAACCACAATTTATTTGATCTCCCCTATTGACTATTTAACGAGGTAGTTTTAAAAAAACTCGGTTCGTTAAAGTATTGCTTTTAAGCTTTATAATATAATAATTTAGCTTTTTGAAATTTATAAATATAAGCTTGCACCAATAATGTGAAATATTTTATGATTAGTAACCTGTTTGATAGACGTGTATTATTAATTTAGTCATTGTTGAAATATCCGCTTCGCGTTTTAATATGGAAACCAGTTTTATAACAACTTGATGTATTTGCATAATTATGTAATATGCGACGTAATAATATGTATTTTTAGTAACGTATTTTGTTTTTTATTATGCAAATGTGTTATATTTTTTAATGATAACGTATTTTTATAGGCGTTTGTTTATATTTTTATAAAATCATATTAAGAATGCAAAGGAAGAGCCCTTTAATTGGATGTAATAGTGATGCCAACCTATTCGAATTATTAACTCTGACATTTGTGTTTTAAAATACACCCACGATACAAAACCATCTTAGTGACAAAACCAACTTAAAAAATATAAAACTAAATAAACCAGTTGTATCATAATTATTATTCTTATACATAAAATTAGTTCATTTTGTTAAAAACAATATTTCAAATGGCAACATCGTTCGACATTGAACTAGGTACTTGTAGAGTAAGTCATCTCGGTTGCAGAAAATAGTAATACATATATGTACATGATATGTCTTCAATAGATGTCGCGGACATCGCCTAATGACGTAGAATGTGGAAGATAAATTCGACATCACAGGAATTGGTCTCGATAGCTTAGTTGGCTAAAGCGTCCGGTGTATATGTATAACAGGAAGGATGCAATTTGGAATGGATTGACATTGAATTTTCTTTGGCTCAAAATTTTATTAATGCCAAATATAATGAAAAAAAATACATAAATATTTCGTTTTATCCATTACAAAACGGTGACCTCGCAGAGTATTGTAACAATTGTTTTTCTATTGTATTTGCTAGTTGTTCCTTGAAAGGTTAATAAGCCTATAATCAAAAAACAAATAAAGCCGAACAAGAATGATAAGGTTAATAGTTAATACATTGAAAACGACAACAGTTATTAACGTAACAGATTATCGACACAATCACCTATTAAAACATGTAGGTTTTCAATTCAATAACCAAACAGAATTATTGAAAAGGGAACAAGTAACAAAACTAGAAACGTATCTTATCAACACATAAATAAGGTTCAGTACCGTCTGTTCTCAGTTTTATTTGGTCAAATATTAAAGTTTGACAGTGATGGATTGACAGTAGAACTCGTGAAAGACACATTACAGCGATCAACACGCGAGCAGGCGGCTGTCGATACTTATGTTGTTGTTAACAAATGACATGTGATCCGGCATTTCGATTCATTGGTCGGTCGACTCCATTAAGGTGGATAAGTACCTTTTGAGTACTTCGAGGTATAAAGTGTATGGCTGATATATATTTCAAAGATTAGCGGCTGAAATAATTTGCATTAATTTTAAGTGAAACCAATAGAAAACGTACTGGATTAAAAAACGAAGGACGTCATTTAAAAACAAAGAACGTCCATCTTTATTTTTTAATGTTGGCTTCGATACAGAAGAAAATGCTACAGTGGGCTCTAGTTTTCTTCTTTTTTTTTATTGGTGGCTTTAATAAATATGTATTCAGAGGATCGAACGCGCAACACGCAAACTTATGACGTATACCTAAGGCGATAACTCCGGTTTTGTAATTAACCATATTGTTCAGTAACCTAATTCAATCATCATCATTACCTATCCCACTGCTGGTCACAGTTCTCCTCTCAGGATGAGAAGGATTACGCTATTGTCCACCACGCTGGCCTAGTGCGGGTTGGCAGACTTCACAGACAAAAATCTCTCAGGCATGCAGGTTTCCTCACGATGTTTTCCTTCACCGTTTAAGCGAGTGATAATAATTAATTATTATTACGCACATGATTTCAAAAAGTCAGAGGTGCGTGCGTTGGATTCGAACTCGAGACTTTTGACTTGCCAGTCCAATGGTCATACTACTAGGCTATCACTGTTTTTTTAATTCAACCATGCAACTCATATAACATCATTACTAAAGAAGTGTGATACAGTCCGTGCACTGTTCAACCCTTTTTAGTGGGTTTAGTAATTATGTATATACCTATCTTAACTAAGTTAATCAATAATGTCCCTTGACTAGACTAGACGTGTCTTATATTTATCGCTCCGGTATTATTACAACTTTCCATTTAATCAAATGTGAATTTTAATCTTCGAAGAATCTCTATTACTAACCACGCGTGGCGTGACGAAAGGATAATACCACGGGCCGCCATTTTGCTTTTAATATACGAATGAATGATAATACTAGCATTCTACAGGTACCTATAAAAAAATCTCGAAAACCAAAAATATATTTGACGTGAATGTTATCTTTAGTAACTAGCCTTTTAGGTATCTCTACATGATAAAGATAATCTTTTAGACCCCTTAAACAAGTTCAAGGTCGTTCCATATCTTAATGGAACGGTGTTTCCTATCTAATTCGAAATTCAAAGTTATTAAGCTTACTCGCAAGGATCTACTGAACTGGTCAACACACCTTACTCAATTTATATTTAATCCAGAATTTGTATGTGTACCATAAGTCTTATAAATAAGGTACACATACACATTCTACAAATCTTTTACAGATTTATTATTATAATTATATATTATAACACAAAAATACTACTAAAAAATACGGTCTCTGGAAAATTATAGAAAAATGTAGTAACTACGGTACAACTAGTAGTTAGTTGTATAGTCTGTAGAGGCAAGCTGAAGGTCTCGAGCTCGAATCCAGGGAACGCACCTCTGACTTTTAGCAATCATGTATGTATTAATAATTAATAATTGTCACTCTCATTAACTATGAAGGAAAACAGGCCAACGTGGTGGACTAAAGTATAATCCCTCTCATTCTGTGAGAGGAGACCCGTGCCCAGCAGTGAGACAATATGGGTTGATTATGATACTTAGTCTGTAGAGGACAAATAATGAAATTTGTTGAATCGAGGCAAAGTATCGAAACAAGTAAAGATGTTTGACAATAACAAATTGCATTTTAAAATACATACAAAGTTTATTAACCTCCAAAACGTGGACACTAATAGCATCTACACACAAACATTAGATGGCTTTAGTTATTGGTTAGAGAATACATCCTTTTCGGACACACCTTTTTATTTGATTTTGAATTTAGAACGGTATTTCAATGTGAATGTGACGCTGACCGACGAACGTGAATGAAGTGAATCATAGAGTTTATTTTATAACGTCATTTTATTGTTAGGGTATTTATTTTAGGCTCTAGATAGATCACCTCAGAGATGATTCTTCCTTGCGATGGTGCAATAAAAACAAAGTGAATTGTTGACAAAACTTTGATAAAGTGCGATGTGATGATAGTCACATTGTTTGTGTATAAAAATACTTACGTCATAAAATTACTGTCTTGAAAATGAGCATCACTTTTATTCGATGTCAGCAAAAGACATTTAAATATTACTAGTGATATACGGGACATTAGATACATACAAAATCGTAATATACAACGTGTATTCAATTCCAAAAAAGCTCAGTTTTATTGGTTTTTTCTATAATATTTTCAACATGAGCTTGAGGTTGGTATATCCGGTTAATGGCAAGTATCTTGATTCCTGTTACAAATACATAGTACTGAAACTTACCGAAAAACTGTGTGTCTACATCATCAGTACATATCTGTTCTGTTCTTAACCTATCAGGGTTACAGGTATGATGGTATCTTATCATCATCATCACCAAACCATTTACTGTCCCACTGCTGGGCACGGGTCTATAGCTTACCACGATAGCCTACTACGTGTTGGCAGACTTTGCACGCTGTAAGAAAATCTCTCAGGCGTGCAGGTTTCCTCACGATGATTCCCTTCACCGTTAGAGCAGTTTCGCACTGCATCCGATCTGAATCCGATTTGAATCCGTGAAACTACAGAGAGGGAGATTCCACGGATGACGTAGAGAAATCGGATGACGGAAATCGGATCTAGTGTGTAAACTACCATACAAATAGTTCTACGACTACTCCGGACCGTATTTTCACGAATTCGGATCGGAGGTAGTGCGAAACCTCTCTTATGTTATGAAAAAAAACAAACTCTAAAAAAAGCTTATAATAGCGGCTAAAATGACACAAATCTAAAAATAATTTGTCCCAAATTGATAGACACCTGAGCGACTACCAACCTAAAACGTGCTGATTCAGTCCCGCCATTAAGCACTCGCGCGGTTTTCCCGACTGACCTTTATCGAGAAAAAAATGTAGTTACTAATGGTTTGTCGTTAGAAGAAAATGAAGGGATTTTCCTGTTTACACGCAGATTAGGTAGAATAGGGCAGATTATCCCTAAGGGCACACAGCAGTAATAATTAATGTGAAAGAAATAGCTAACTAAGAATATTGTGTCGACGGTCGAGACTTCCAGAATCTTCTCTTAGGAATAAATGCCATGAAGGTAAGTACATTTTGGGAGTCATATTATTTTTTATTGTCATAATATATAGTCTACACTTAGAATAATAATAATAATTCTTGGTCAAAGAAATTACTGATGATAATTTATCGAATAGGTACTAGCGTAGGTACTTCGCGCGGGTATGTCTATAAATTATAGGCTTTGAACTTCTTAGATAATCGCTATCTATTGATGAAAACCGAATGAAAATCCGTACAATAGGAAGTTTCTCAGATTAGCCCGAAGAAACACAACGCGACAACACTTTAATTATAATATAATATCTAGTACCTAATAGTAAAGTCCTCGACTTCCTATATAATCTATTTCGCAGACCACTCATCAATATTCTTCATGATCGTTGGACTTATCAGTTTAAGAATGTCTAATGTCTATTTTATAGAACTTTTCAAATAAACGTTTTCAAAATAAAAAAAATTGATTAAACTTTTGACCGCCCTGGACGTGTATAGACGTCAAATTAAAACTTGTCCACGACGCCAACGACGGCATGGCACGTCAAAAATACAACTTTTTTTTTGTTCAAAATAAATATACAAAAATATGTTTAGTGTTTTTTTAACTTATTATTATATATTAGAATTTGTCGCTTGGCGTAGAGAACACAGCTTTTCGTTATTGACATGCCGGTCAAAAGTTACCTAAAAATCAGACCCATTTTGTCCTTGGCCTAAGCCAGCCACTAGCAAAGATTAGATTAGGTGTCAGCCACGTAACCACGTGCAACTAAATTGTATACGCCACAGGAAACTTAGTAGTTTATGGTACATGTTTAAAGAGCTCATATTATGCCATCTAGCCCTGATTGGTCAATTTGTAGCACATCTAGTGCAGGAAATTTCAATTGGCGGGCAACAGCGCAAACGTATTTTTTCTGAGAATGTAGGTCAGCACCGTGCTCATACAGGTGTAGAGCCATGCAAAATACTGTGTACCAAAGCAACGTGACTGTTTGAACTACGACACAAATTACTATCGCAAATGCTTCAAGACTTTCGCGATGTTTACACGACAGAAAGAACATAATATCAGGCAAGAAATTTTATACTCAGTATTCGTTCTGTGTCCTGTGAGAATTTATCCGTCAAGAAGTTGCATTACTTGCATTAAGCACCTGTTATACAACCATATGCTATTCGTATACAACCATAGTTTCTTAACAATGATTTAATTAGGTACAACATACCAAGAGATCATCTCGCGCAGTAGGTAGTAATCTACGAGTACCATCACAATGGAATTCCGTTTCGAATACCATGCGCTGATACTGGGCTATAAAACGTACTCGCAGCCATTTACGTAGATACTATGACGTCATAATAGCATCTGAGTGAAGACATCATATGTTCGCAGACAATGTTTTTTTACGTACAATTACTCATCAGAGATTCCCAGTTTGAATTCTAACCACAATTTATTACTTTGCACTCATTATGAGTCAACAGTTTTTGTGGTCTGGGTATCGGCGGTGTTTGGTGTGATCGTCTGTTCCTAGATTGCTTATTAAATGTGGTTCAAATTATCTTCGGTGAAGTCATTATTCCAGATAGTGACGTAAAAAAACTAGCTAGCTATAAAAAACCCGGTCTTTTTGTGTAAGTACTCTCATTACGGAACATAAAGTTCGCATTTAAAAGAAATTGATGGATTTAGAATGATCTGTACAAAACTATCGAAGGACTGATGTCATCCGAAACTATTATTGTTACCTTGACCCAAAGACCAACATTGGAGATTTCAATGGCTTTTCATGGATTACTAAGTACTTGGATTGATCTATTGTACAAATTATGAATTCAAACATTATTGAGATACTAGGAAATTGCACAGACATCTTTGTATGCCATAAATATAACAGTAACTGATGTTCAATTTTAATATCAAACACGAAGGTGATGACTAAATATTTCAAGTGGATCACTGCCAATTGTAATTGGGAGATGTAACTCGGTAAATTTTCAAGAATACTCTCATCTTGGACATAAATTATCTTTTGGCAAAGTGCATAGACACGCTGAGGTCGCGAGACCCATCCAACTCGTATAAGCTACTAGAAGATTAAAATGTTGCAAAGGCCACAGATCTCTAGGAATGTGTTTTACCCTATAACTGTGTACTAAAATATGACGCTCAGCTTACTTACGGAGTAAGCGAACTAAGCACAAAATTAAGATGCATAACAGGCATAGCTAAGAACAAAATCTGCAAAAAAATATTGTTGGTGTGTACCTACTCCAAGAGCATTCTTTGCACTTTGACTTTTAAAAAATTATAATCAGGCTATTGAACAGTAATCTACTTACTTACAACTTAATAATTAATATAGTCACATTTTTATGACAAATTGTAGAAAAAGCTATGACATAATTATTACCTACTCACAAGTGTATATCGATCCTTTCTCATCATTGTGTGTAGAAACATAAACACAGACACTTGCAATATTATTATGATCAACGTATTCCAGAAAGTGTTTGACTAACTCAATAACCTGAAAAATTACAAGAATTAATCAGGTAAGTATTAATTATCACTCGCTTAAACGGTGAAGGAAAACATCGTGAGGAAACCAGCATATCTTAGAGATTTTCTCAACGGCGTCTGCCGTCTGCGTGTGTTTTGCCAACCTCATTCTGTGAGAGGAGGCCCATGCCCAGTAGTGGGACAGTATATAGGTTGAATCATATGATGAATCAGGTAATTGAAAAATAATTGTGATAATACTAGCGACCCACTCCGGATTCGCACAGGTGCAATAACATGCGTGTATTATACATATAAAACTTCCGGAAGAAATTATCTAAATGATATTAAAAAACCGTATCAAAATCCATTGCATGGTTTAGAAGGAAGCGGAGAAATATCAAGACAGACGCGGAAAGCGGCTTTGTTTTATACCATTTATAGATTGACTCATTTAAAATCAATATCATACGTATTTAGAATGAACATACATAAAAAAAATACAGTCGAACATAGAATCTCTTCCTTTTTTGAAGTCTGTTAAAAATCAACACATCAGACCAATTACATATTCTTCTTTTAAACTACATTATGTCATTGCATCAGACACTCCACTTGTACAAACTGCGTGGGATCGTTGACCTCTCAAAAACGAGGATCAATCTAAGCCATTGCGGATTCATACCTCTGTCCATCTGAAGACTACAAGGGCGACAATATTTTATCAGGAATCGATTCTTAGAAACTTGTTTCGTAAAAGTAGGTATTGTGAGATCGGTAGATGGAGGACATTATAAAGTAGACCTTTAAACTTTGATTATATACTTGTCTAGATGCCACATTGACACGTACAGAACGGCCCAAATAAAGTCTACTAAAATTGGTAGACTCTCTTCTCACTTACGTCAGTGTCATTTGGATCACTTCAGGGTGTGGTTCTCGAAAAATAATTAATTATGTCGGTATGTGCTGTCAAATTGTGTCGCAATTATGTGGGAAAACCGTATAATTACACTAAGATCACATTACATCGGTAAGTTTTGTTATTTAACCTCTATTATTTTATGAAAACATGATTTTTCAATTCGTTAATTTGTAGGTTCGACAGATTAGCCGGTGTTGTCAATTTATTACAAGGGAGTTTTGGCGAAACTATGGCAGATAAAATGCAAATATCAGTCATCATCTTTCGATGAGAAAATTTTATTATTTTAATAATTACCTACATAATTTATTTGATCAGTAAATGATAACTTGCCTGGACACGAAATGAAATATTAAAAAAAAAAACTATTTCGAAAACAATTACAAAGAGATGGATCTATAATCTGCTGTATATATTTTTTCATTGTATTTTTTGTTTTTATTAAAATAAATAAAACACTAATCTACAAAATAATTACTTTATTCAGCCTATTTCGTTTAACTGTCATCCCATTAAATAATGGAGAAAAGGTAAGTTAATAATTTGGAGCAGGCATCCCTAAACACGCACACCTTGACAGTTTGACTACAATAAGTACACAAGCGGTACTCACACATATCACGCAATTTGGCCCCAGTTTTCGCGTGTCGTTTGTTTGCATTGCTCCATCTAGACAAGTATATAATCAAAGCCTTTAAATTAAGAATAAAAAATCACTATTGTAGTGACTTGGATCTTGTCAATTGTCTTGTCAGACAACTAGTGCTTCGGCCTTATTATAAAATATTCTAAAGTGAAACGATAAATGCTCTATTTATTTATAATCATAATATTATGACCGGCCCCATTTTTTTAATACGTCCTAATGCACCGTCCGCCACCTGGTCACAAAGACCACAAGGTATGTTAGACTCGTACCGACTAAAAACTGCACTTACCTTTACTTGCTCTATATTACAGTATGTTGTATAGTAATAGTCATGGTCTTTTTAGGGACCAATTTGGCAAATAGAACAACCCGAGCCGCCTGATAGTAAAAGCGGTTACAGTAGCCTGTAGAAGTTAGCAACACAAGTCACGTGTTGCCAACCCTGAAAAAATATTTCACGCTGTTTTTGTAAAACCTTTTATCATCTTATTTCAGAAGCTGGCTTTAATTCCATAGTTAGTTTACATACTTACTGTAACCATTCAACCTACGCACTTCGGGCATTTTTCTTGTTTCAAATTATAGATGATGCTCAGACCCGTACTATTGTACCTGTTATATACATTACCTACATTACGCGACGAGACACGTGTAAGCTCCAATATTAGATATTATGAGAACGGCTAAGCGAATTGTTTGTCTTCCCCCTCCAACATGACTCATTCAATCGAGCTGACACTGTTTAAAAAACTTTTGGGTCTTCAAGCACTTTGGGGTCTATCTTCAGAGACAATGGCACCTACCAAAATTATGGGACCATCTTGGAATCATCACGGAAGTATACCGTATCAGATAAATAAGAATGTTTTCTTCTTCTTTCTATAATTGTTCGAATCTTCCCCTTGGTCGAAATTTTCCTTTTATAATTATAATAATTATATGAAATTATAATAAAGACTAGAAGCAGGCATGCTCTAACGATCAACGGCCGCCACAGTTAATTGGGGCAGGCGGTTTATGTGGTCTCTGAAGCGTAAAGCAAGGTTCGAATCACTGATTATATCTACCGGCCTGTAATATGGATCCTATTCATATTGCCTTCGGAAACCATAATCAATTGCTGGACTCAATAGAATCCACAGCAGAGGTCTTACCACTGTTACGCGATCAAAGTTTCATTAAAGAACGACGGACCCTCGAGAGGATAGTAACATTTATTTTTCTATAGGGTCTGCTAATTTTTCCTTGACAGTTTAAATTGTGGGAGAGGAAAGGTGGTATTTAACCTGTAAAACATATCTCCCTAGCAAGTACGGCCTCTTTCGACTCCTGGTAAGGCTACAGACGCGGTTACACAGTGTTATTACGTTCTTTTTACGATTGAAAGAGAGGGATGCCACTCCACACATTAAATAGCGCTATCACTTTCTCACAAACCAACAATGTTCGCGTTGACAGTTGACACTGTCATGTTTAAAGGTAAGTATGTTGTTATTTTTCTGGCTTGGGATTTGACGAAGGTTTTCATAATTTGCATAAGGATCTTCAGAATGGAATGAATTCGAGTTTTGAAGGTTTCTGTTCAGGAATTTTGAAATAACCTGTGAAAAGGAGGATAGTTTAGTAACGAATAGCTAATATGATTACTTTGTAAAGATTGCTGTATAGTAGACGCTGTAGACATGATGTGATGTGATCATCACATTGTGATGATCACATATCAATGATCAATACTTGATCAATACTTAATTGATGATCAATACTTAATTCTGAACTAAATCGTTCAATTTCAAGTACTCAGATAAAAGTACTTAAATAACTACATATTACATAGAGTAACGTTATCATAACAATTTTCACGAATTCATGACATAATATGATTAACATTATCCGATAGAAAAAGAATCGTTTCATATTTTTTATTTTTATATTTACGTTAGTAATATATTTCTGGTTTATTTTATACTTCATCATCAACCCACCACGCTGGCCTAGTGCGGGTTGGCAGACTTCACAAACCGTCGAGAAAAATCTCTAAGGCATGCAGGTTTCCTCACGATGTTTTCCTTCACCGTTTTTAAGCGAGTGATAATTAATTATTAATACGCACATGAATTCGAAAAGTCAGAGGTGCGTGCCTTGGGTTCGAACTCGAGACCTTCGACTTGGAAGAAAAATAAAACATGGAGAATCATGGTCCCTTTTACAGAGGGGCAAACAAATGTGTGCGTCGCAATGTTAGCCAATATCTGAAATGGCCTCATGAGGAAAGTCAATAATTATCCCTACTTATATGTCTGTCTGTCTGTTACGCTTTCACGACTAAACCGCTTGATCGATTTTGATGAAATTTGGAACAGGGATAGATTAAATCTTGGAGAAGGACGTAAGCTACCTTTTTTCTCAAATCAACCTTTGCAGTTACAGTTGCAGCTAGTAATATAATAATTTCTACTGCAAGGTGAGAGATGCGTGAACGTTTGCAGACATCTCATATAGGTAGTAGGTACTAACTCCTGACATTAGTCTCCGGCGAATAAGGCAATCGCAAGCACGACTGCTACACTTAGAAGACCTGGTTTCTAGGGTCGAGCAGTGTTATTGAAATGTACTGTAGCAGCTCAGAGTTTGGATTCTCGTCCCCTATTACATGGGAACTAAACTAACGGCAAACTGTGGTTGTATATATTAGTACAATCCTGCCTAACCCTTGGTAAATACAGGCGTTATTGTATGTTATGTCCTAACCCCTAGTAACATTCCCCATGTAGGCCAAACAAAGGCCTACCTTACGAGTACAGCAAAAGTCAGGTCATTGAGCAAGATCGCAAGACTCAAGGAACAAGTAGGTAATTAATTTAGAGTGAGACCGCAACGTTGTTTAAACACAAACGAGAAAGGGACAGAGACCCACGTTACAGTAACAAAACAAATTACATTTTACCCACATTTTACCTTATACGCATTAATTTATAATCAACTGTACAGACCCAGAGCTAATTTGATCGGCTGCTTCTGATTGCGTTGCGATTTTCGATGCACAGTTTTATGATAAAAGAAATGATCTTGTGGTGAATTCAAGGAAACAGCACAGTACATCTTGTGTGACGTCCTGGCGACGAAACGGATGAGCCTTCTTGGCAAATGATACCCGAAGCCAGAAGACTACAGGTTCCTTCCTCTTACTGGGCTAGCCGCTTTCATGAACCACGTATTTGAAGAGTTAGGAATGCACAAGGCTGAGACAACACAAAAGATCATGTTGGGTCGGACGGATCACATTTGGTTGGTTGCTGGCTGACCTAGCCCCCAAAGTAAGATAAAATGATAAAAGCAATATGAAGCATTATATTATAACATATCATCATGCCTGAGGGGCTCGTGGCTAATTTCGTAATTGGCGGTCAATCTGTGTGGTATTCTTAACACATCGAGACCCCTCCGTGCCTCGGAAAGCATGTATAGCCGTCGTAAACCTACGCCTACGATCCCTGTTGTTGTCATGCGAAAACCTATCACAGTTGTTAGTACCTAGCAGTCAGAATGCCAAAAAGCCTGACAACCAGTCTATCCTCAAGATATCGGTATTACCCAGAAATTGGGTTACGGAGGTTTGATGGCAGTCGCTTCGTGTTAAATATTGATATTTAGCCGTATCTGGTTACACTCGAAGCCGACCCCAACATAGTTGGGAAAAGGCTCGTTGGACCATCATGTCTGTATTCCTCGATAGGCAAGGCAGAGATGTGCTAAATATGTATAAACATAAGTACTATCGACAAAAGAGTTATGTAGCTTTATAGGCAGCTAACGATATCTGCGTGTTGTTGGACATCAATAGGATTTATTAAACCGTAAAAAAGGTCTTATAGGTCACGAAACTTTTTGAATCTACACTAATATTGTAACGTATCTATCTCTATACTACTACTTGTATTGTACGAATGTACACCCACAGTTCGCCGGTATGTTTAGATCTTATGTAATAGGGGGCGAGCCTACTGGGTTGGGTTTGGGTTTTTCTATGAAATTTTTTTCATAGAAAAACCCAAAACACTGCTTGAATTGAACCCAGAACCTCTAGCGTAGTAGTCGCTAAAACGCGGCAGAACGCGGCTAAACGAGGCAGTAAATCCTCACTAATATTATAAATGCGAAAGTAACTAAGAAAGAAAGAAAAATATTTATTGACTTTGTCTGTTACGCCGCTGAACCGATTTTGGCGAAATTTGGTACAGAGATAGATTAGAGCAGTCGGAGCAGGACATTGGCTAGGTTTTGTCTCAAAAAGCCCTTTTGGATGCGGGTGAACCCGCGGGGAACAACTAGTATCCTGTTATAATGATAATCCTAGTGTATTATCTTTATTGTATCTTTCCAATCGAAAAAAAATCGAAATATAAATAAATAGACGTTTACATTGTGTATTGGCGTGTATGACATAAAAGACAATATTACTACCTACTAGATACCTTTTTTATGTTCACAGAACATAAAAAAGTTTCGCTATCTGTATATTTCTGAACGTCATAATCATAATTTACATTTTTCAACACCGACCGTCTTTCTTAGGCGCATCAATCAAGTTTTAGATAAGTAGGTATGTATCTATTATAGCGAACGCGTAAGACTGATTAATTTATGTTAATTAGTTATGATTTATTTCCTGATAATGATTCATCATTCATCTTAAACAAAGTGGCAACATTCCTTGTTGTCCTTACACCATCACCTTGGCCTCATTTCAAAATTTACTTAATAAACACCCTCAATATACCGTGACATAATTTCATCAGTTAATAATAAAATTAAAGTAGGCAAAATCAATAAATTTAATTCTGGAGCCAACAACATGTCACTCCCGTGCGGTTGGTGCAACAAACTATTTCCCACAACCATTCTGATATAAAAATAGCGTCAATAAATCAACAAGTAGTCCCATTTATATTTAGTTTCATATAGACATAGTAAAATTTCCCGTTAAAATAGTTCGTGTCGGTCTAATATAGAACGTAACTTCACCATTTCGATTTAAAATGAAAATAGTGGACGACTCTATTGCTTTTTTTATAAAGGCAGCCTGGTTATTGTTACAATAATGAATTATGATACAATGGTATGATAATGATAATTTTACATGCTCACAATTACGCACATATATATCATAAATATGTAATATATTAATATATTAAACAACAACAATATACATAAATATATCTTATATATTTTTAACAACTTTATTCACAACATGGATTAAATTAGCCGATTAAGTTAATTCTAAATTGTAACACAGGTTCACTATTTGTAATTCTGTAATGACTTAGGTGACCAGCGATGTTGAGTTTACAATAACTAATAATGTATAAGTTAAGCTTTATATAATAGAGATTGTAAGCTTGTTTGTGGTTCCAATAAATAAATAAAAAAAAATAAAAAATGGCTATTCATCAAATATAAAACATATTTTCTATACTAGAGAAAGATTTTGATCGAGTAGTCCTGTGTAAAATCTTTTATCATTGCTGATCTACCAATAGCACTCGCATTATTTTTATTGTGCCTTTGCCGTCCAACTGGGTATTTTCCCATTGCTCTAATAATATCGATTTAGAGTCATAATATCGAATTCCTCATAACTATAAAAAAATGGCGCCGGTAAATTAACGACATGATAATTTAGAACGCGATTTTGCAGTTACAAAATTGCGCTGACGAATTGAAACAGTATAAATAACAATAGTTATAAATAGAAGCTGTTTCCTTTTATTGTTTGTTTTATGATGCAGTTACACCGTTACAGATATTACTTGGGAAATAATTCTTCAAATTGACGGTGTCAGTATAGCAATTAAGAAACAAGGTGTGTTTTAAATTTTCCTACGCGTGTAAACATTTTGCACCAAGGTATATTTACACACCAAAGTGAAATCATTCATTTCCCTGCATTCAAATCAAAACACACAACGCACACACACATAAATCAGACACGCAATGATTAATTACCTGACAAATTTTTGACATTAGAGTTTTGGGGGGCCTGGAGTGCTAAAATACAGGCCTAGGCTTAGTTTAGACTCCAGATCTCCCACAAATTACAGATCAAACTTGTCATGTTTTCTTAATGTTCAAAATAAGTACCTACTACCTAGACCTACCAATTGTAAAACTTTTCTCAATTTTGTATCCCTAATATTGTAATTTGTGGAGATGAAATAAACGCATTTTTTTTTATTATTCATTTCTTCGCCACGTCATGTTTACCTAGCGGTTTTGTAGAAAGAGGCCTTATGTAGCCTTATTATGTCTTTAGTCCTTCCAAAAAATCAAGGTCTGTTGTCCGTGAAAAATATTTCATTTGGACTAGCAATAAGGTCGCTCTGTTGATAAATGCGTTAAATCTATCACTCGTTTCTCGGCGGCCTTAGGTAATGGAAAAGGTCAATACCACCTAAACCCACTGAGATACGACGAAAAGTACATTGTTCCATTATTTTTCGTGATATGAAGTACACTTTTGGATCAGTTTTTCGGGGTCACCATTGCAGTAACTAAGTGGCTAGAATGTTCTTATAGGACTCTAAGTAAATATCCTATTGTTTTTAATATATTTGATAATAGGTTAGATTTTAGGGGAGAGTACCTCCGCAACCGCCCATGAGGGCGCAAGCAGGTACCACTCATGTGGATTGGCAGAAAGGGAATAAGGAAACTCGACGGGCGGTCTGCTGCCTGGGCCACGGAGAAATGACAGTGACAAGCACAAAGCGGCGCGCGGCGAGGCGAAATATCCGTGTGGATTTAGTTGGTAGGTCGCTAGGACGATGAAAATCATCCTAGGAAGGTATACAGGTGAAATCTGACACGCCTATACGCCTGCCACTGGCGGAGGAAGTACATGAGGATTTCCTCCTGAGGTTTAAGTCTCGTTCTAGGGGGCCGCGCTAAGGCGGCCCGCCAAAGTCGGGTTCGCGATGGAATAACAACTCGTTCCCGCGTCCCCGAACATTGGTGTTGAGGCGAACACCTCCTGTGGTTTTAATCGGTAGGTCACCCACTCTGGGCGGACTCCGACACAATCCCGACATCTCTCCGGACGGCGGATGTCCATGAGGATTTCCAGAGGAAAATATAAATGTCGAGTTCAAACAATTTAAATAACCTTCCTAATACTAAGCTGAACTTCTTCTTTCAGAATTCAATAATAAGGTACCTACTACTAGTCATTACAGAGATGGAGACCCTCTCAAGGGTCGAAACAATTGTTTTTCTCTTGTGTCTGATAATTTTTCCTTGCTGAAACACTAGGAATTTACAGTGAAAGTTCACTCATGACACATCTAGAAATTATGTTCTTGTTCATGATATTAAAAAACTGGGATGAGTAGGTACAAACAATCATTGTGCTAAGTGTAGAAATATTATATCTGTGTCTGTTAACATATTTTTATTTAAACACACAATCATGTCTTTTAAAATGAGTTTGAAAGATGATTCAGATTTCAAAACTTACTAACTTAAACTTAATAATTGAAAAATCTACTTTTTTCTTGTGCAGGAACAAAATCTATTGTTTGTTTTAATTGAATGTATGTGAATCTGGGAAACTGTACAAGGCCGGGTTGAAGACAAGTTGGTCTTCCACTCTGAGAGAATATTCATGAAGAGTTGAATTTATTATTAGAGAAAGCACCAATAGTAAATTCTACTCTTAGGGCCTCATTCCAAACGGATTTGAAAATCTCTATGACAAAAATATTATATACCTCCCTGTCATCTTGATGTCAATAAAGTGAGATGGCACTAGAAATAACATGCACTAAGTAATTAATACTCAGGTAGTCAACATTTGATTTAACACCCATTTAAGAAATATAAATTAATATAATCAATTTTGTTTAACTTTGGTATTAATAGTTTACATGAGATTTTTTTTTTTTCATAAAAACATGGTCAACATTGTGCCAGTTGATAATGATGCTAGATTTTTTTTTTATTTGCAGTTTATTTTTAAAACTAATTTAAAAATTAATCTGGGTTAAAAATGGTATTCCTGGTTCTGCTTGTCACAATTAAAAAAAATGATTTGGTTTACATAACAAAAATAATTTATTTATGAGTTAGTTAGGTTTTTGTTTGTACCCAAGATATTGAAGAGAACTAGATATTTACATTAATAAATTATTCCAACTAGATTCCTTGTAAATAATATTTTTGTGTCTAAATTAAATTACCATCATTTCCTACAATAATGCCAAATGTTATCACCTACACCATAATCCATCCCACACAGTTAATATTATCGAAACTTGAAAATTATAAATATACCAACAGGAAAACGTGTTATCATTGTCATCCTAAACAATACAGAACCAAATAGGTTTGTGCAACATCACAGACAATCACTAATACAGCCTATTTTATTTACACAATATGATCGTTAGCACAGGCTGAACGGCGTTATCATCGCCCGAGACGACCCAAAAAAAGCTAAGCCGCTCACACTACACAGGGCGCCTCCTCATTGTAAACAAATAGTGTATTTTTAATTTTTAATACCCAACATTAAATCTATAAACTACATTATATTTAAGCTCACCATATAAAATCCTTGCAGTGGGAGCAGAACGTAGGCTGCTTGAAGAACCTCGGCATGAACTTGTGGTCTTTTATCAGATAAACATTCTTCTTTTTGAGCGCACCCTTGCGGCCCCGCAAACGGAACGCCTGCCCAGCTTTATATTCACCACCACCGTCATCACAATTATTCTCCTCGTCCGCCATGGCTACCCGCGGTCGCTAGGGCGCCGGTTTAATCGGAAATAATAATTATCTCACAAATATTCGCCAGAGAGCGCGGCACACCCGAACGAACCACCGCTCTCAACGGAACGTCATCGCGATTTGACGGATTTGACAACGAGCGAACACTGTCAATGTCAAGATTGAATGAAATTACAATTTTGTGTTACTATACTCCACATTGAACATTACCCGATTGCATGGAATAATAAAAAATAAAAAAAAAATATTATAATTCTAAATTTCATTCGGATCACTATAATCCTACGAACAATTTACTGGAGTGATTGGACTCTCGGTGTAACAAAATTCTTGAATTTGGAAGTATGCTGTACTTAAGTATAAAACAAAGTTGGATTTAAATGAATAATAAAGATGATCGTTATGATTATTTCCATCGACATTTGGGGGATCAGGGACGTTTGCTGCAATTTGAAAGGGGTGATGCAAACGGGCTCTCTTATCCAATATTTGTAGCTAATTTCGTAAGGAGAAATCAAGAGAACTATGCCGAGAAAATTAGTTTTTGTAGAAATGTAAGTTCTTGGTTCTTATAGTCTAGCTCAAACTAAATACAGTTTAAGGAAAGGCTATCGTAATAATAACAGTAAAAAATAAGTAGCTTTTCGTCAATTTGACTGACTTTGCAGTCATAACTCTAACCAACATCTAATATTATTTTATATTCCTAGAAAAAAAAATTGTTTATTTTTTGTTGAAAAATATTATAACATGGATTGGATAACTTGATGCCAATATTAATGCACTTTGATTATCCCAGTGTAGTACCTAGATCAAATAGACAGCTGTTTTGCATTAATCATAAACAAGTTCCAAGTTCAACAAACGGCTTCTCTGGATGCCTCAAACAGAGCAATGTTCTCAGCCTCAATACTGGATAAGGGCACAATTTTCTGCTTCCTACTTTGCCGTAAAGTATGTACTCCTGATATGAAACAAAGGCCAGTGTATGATTTACTGTCTAAAGATAATAAAAATATTGTTTTAATGCCATATTAATAGGACTGCTTGAATTGGTAAGAAATTAATTGCTATAGAATAAATTAATTGAAATTATTAATATACACACGGCCGGCCATTTGAATGTAATTATTATATGCCCAGAATAGGATTTTTATTATCACAAATGACAACATTGAGCACTAAAGTACGCGTTCGGAAGCAACGATATTTTTATATTTTCTGATTAACTAATAATTTTATTATACCTGCTGTGTTGAGATTTATTCCATATTTAGGTTCAATTAAATCGAATTTCCAATAAAAAAATAATTAAATTGTGTATGATATTTTTATAAATCATATCTTCAGGTAGATTAAACTGGAATATTGTTGATTATGGTGGTATATTTTAGAGGTTTCAAACGTAACCGGTTTACAATTTTTCCAACTGTTCTGTCAGCAGTGTCAGCCATTTCAAATTTCATCAAGCAGAAAGGCCGTTAATTTTCAAGTTTGTGCGGTTGACAAATTGTTTTGCTGTGCTTTGCAAACTGAAATGTGAAATATTCGAAATACTATTGAAGTGTTCGTTTTGTTTTGTGTGTATATCTAGAAATAACATCAAGATGAGTTCAGAAAATTCAGATTCGGGTCCCAACATTACGTTGTCGTTGGTGGCTCAATTTGACGACATAAATCGTTTGAACGGAATTCTTAACGACGGGGCAGCTGAAGAATGTGAGTACAAATTTTAATGTTATTTATAAATATACTTACTGACGCTATTTACTGTCCTTCAGGCTACCCTCTGACCTTTTTATTATCTTCAATCATCATCTCAAATAAGAGAGAAATTACCCTCAAAAATATTGGTACTACAGCTTTGATCCACCTACATTTTGCAATAAAGTAAGTCTGAATCGGAAAATATTTTCAATGCTTATAATGACCGATTTATGTTCATATTTATCTATTCCCTAATTTAGTTAAAGCTTGAACACAGTTGATATTAACAGGAACACTCATTTTACATCTTCCCATGACCTTGACCATGTGAAAGCCTAAATCTAGGCACATCATACCTCAGTCGTTATTATAATAATGTTTTTATGCTTGGTTTTATTTGATATTTCTATCATACTTCAAATGTAATCTCTGATTGAAAATATATCAAGTATAATATTAGTCATATTTAACTCTCCCAAGAAGTACATACTATATACACAGTAATAGATGGAGAATATTATTCTGTCTTGTATTTAAAAGCTCTGAAACATGGTAAAGAAAATTGCATGCTATAGAATTTTATCCATAAATTAGCTACTTTATTTCTTGAAACTAAATAAGATAATACTAGTTCAAAAGATAATTATTATGTGTCAATTATCACTGTTTGAATGATACCTGAGGTAATACTAATAGCTAACTGACTGAAAGGAAGTCAATCTCAGTTTGTTTGTTTTTTTTTTGTATATTTTTTAAACATTATTGATGTTAGAGAGTTCTGCCATCAATAATGATTGTTTATTATACTTACCTATTTCAATTCTTGTTTTTTTTTTTATGTGAAAGAGGATTATATCACAAGGATTCAATCAAGAATCTCTAAAATTAAGATTGGATGAAGCACTTGAGATTTGAAAAATTATTTAATTTTATTAATCTTTGATTTTTAAATGAAACCTTTTTTGTCAGGTTTCCTTGCCTTTCTCAAACAAATGGAATGGGTTCGTGGACAGTGGGCGGCTGCAGAGAAAGAGGCAGCTCGCATACAATCAGAGTTGGATGAGGCACTCCGCACTCTTGCCAAGTGGGAGGCCAAGTTTGCACATGTGAGGAAGTTGCTAGATGGAGAGAAGAGAGAGAGGAATATTGTGCTGAAGAAGTATAATGAGCTGGTATGTTGAAAATCAATTTTTAGTTATAAACACTAGAGGTTGGCACAAGTTTTGGGCACAAATGTCATCTGCACAAACAATGGTAAATGTGAACATCATTCAGTACTACCATTACTTATGTCATCATCATCCATTACATCAGGTTTATGCCTGCTCAATAAAACTTGCTTCAAATAAAAAAAAAATTACCTAACCATGGAGTTTCTTGCTAGCTTTTCTCAATAGGAAACAACTAATTTTGAAACATGCACCTAGACTTGGCTTTGTATGAATATTAAAACTACATTTTATTACTTTTCTAGAGCAAGCTCCTGGATATGGCCCGAGACCTACTGTTCAATGACAACCGAGCCAAGCTGAATGATGAAACCTTACAGAAGCTTGCTTTCCTCAATGGAACTGCTCAGCAAGACCATAATGCAAAGCTCTGTGGTGTACCTGAGCTAAATTCTACTGGTAAATATAAAAAATTAACTTAGAAAAAATAATAAAAAATAAGATAGGCTTTATTTTGGGAATCATAACTTATAAACTAGGAATTTTACCAATGATCTTGTAGTCCTACATTGTATCCTTGACTTCACAGTAGCACTCATTTGTTTTAAGTACATTCTACCTACATTACATCTTTGGGAGTCAATATCCGTTTGAATAGAGGCGGTTAAAAATTTTTTTTAGCTTTACACACTTCCAATCTAATATAAATATTATAAAGCTGAAGAGGTTTGTTGTTTGTTTGGTTAAACGCGCTAATTTGTGGAACTACCTGTCGGATTTGAAAAATATTTTTACATTTGATAGCCAAATTCTTGAAGAAGGTTAAAGGGTTTATGTAAGGGATTCACACATTCTCATTTTCTTTATGTCAGGCACTTTACTGTCAGAGATGTCGTACTCCCGCTCTGAGGACGACTTGGACCTGTCGCTAGCGTCAACGCGTCGGTCGTGGGTGGCTCGGGGCGGCTGGAACGCGAGGGAGAACGCACCCGCCACTAAGAAACGACGATCCTCTTCATCATCTGCTACTAAGGTGAACAATCGTGTATGTACAACCCCCTGAACTGTCGTAGACTAGCTCTGCTGATACTTTTCCACCTCACATTGTAAGGACACCAATTTTTGCCTATCTGAAGTTATACGCAAGTAGCTACGCAATAGCACAGATTAGTACTAATAACATGGGGCGCCTGCGCGGTCAAGGGTGTTCCGTTATGAGTACTATGCACCTGACCTTTTTGAAAGACCTCACCAATAAGGTTGGTGGGTCTGTCCTTATAGTAGCAAGGCGGAGCTTTCCCTGACATTCGTTTTATATCCTTTTGTGAATCGCCTTTCATTATTTTTCTCAAGATGCTCATACCATAGTTTACATGTTCTCCTCTTATTGATGTCAAATTAAGACACTCGAAAAGTTTCTCATTTAAAAACTACAGCTACACTGTCAATATACAACAATATTTAAAAATATCATAATTTAAAAAAAGGATTATTGGTATCTACTTATTCTTCAGACGGTGGAGCTGCAAGGTGGTAAAGTGCTGGCCACTGCCACTACGACACTAACGTTGGAGCGTGCCCCCACCACCCATGACCTGAAGCCGCCAACAAACTTCGTAAGT
Organism: Acronicta alni; assembly: GCA_964056405.1. Lineage (NCBI taxonomy): Eukaryota > Metazoa > Arthropoda > Insecta > Lepidoptera > Noctuidae > Acronicta > Acronicta alni. Next base: position 2,640,657 of record OZ043927.1, on the reverse strand, counting down.
CATATGTAGTATATCTAGGTTAAGTATATTGTTGCATAAACATCAATATGTTTATGAAGCTCAATGTACTTATAAAGTATGTTTAACCAGATAGATTGTTATCCACTTAATATTTAAAATATAATTGTTATTAGATTATCCCCATGCCAGTATTTACTCTGACTGGCCGCAAGTATCCAGAGTAAATATTTCAAAGTTATACATTATTTTATTTCAATTAGACCATTAAAATAGTACTTTTGAAAAGTCAAAACTAGTAGCATGGTTACAAAAAGTTTATTAGTTAACAATTTTGTTCTGAACAGTTTGTGAGACCAATGCAGTTTGATGTGTACAATAAATAATAATTAGTCCAGTATGATAGTTAAACAGAAAAATATTGCCATCAACAGTATGATTTACCCCAATTATTTGTGTTAAAAAACTGTGATGCAGCTGGAAATGTGTTTGCAATACCCACGATGTGAACTGGTAGCTTATGGTGTTGTTTGTGGCACAGCAACCGATATCGGAGAGCAGCGACGAGGCGCCGCCAGCTCGCAAGTCGTCAGCGCGGCTGTCGGCGCGCGCACAACAACACAGCAAGGAGGAATGCACGCCCTCCGCCCCGCCTCGCACCGGTACGTTCAATACACACGTGCCAAAAATAATTTAAATCTCATTAATCAATCTTTGTATTTTCTGAGATTCTTACTTTTAATCGAAAATTTGCTTACTAAAACTGAAAATAATAATAGAAATTTAATACCTACTGATTATAATTTTTTCATGTTCGGAACGTAGGGTTTAATAATATCAATATAACGCGACAAAATCCGTAAAAAGTAGTTTTATTATAAATTGTAATATTTTTGTAAGCATTAGATTTTTTTAAATTAAGTTTTACAGTCATTGTATCTGCTAAAGCCCTTATTTTTTTAAATTATAAAATAAACTGTTTACTACAACCTTAATTCCAGTGTATTACTCTATACCTGTAACGAGGTTGAGTGCTGAAAAGATCGAAAAATATAATTATTGTTTGCACAGACACAGAGAGTGGTTCAGAGACCCCGCGAGCGGTCCCGCAGCGCACTCCGTCCGTACTGTCGGCGGCCTTCGGCGGCTCGCCGCGTGGCCGGCCCAGACAACACAACTTCGTCGCCAAGAACTTCTATAAGCGAGAGACTTGCGGACCTTGTGGGAAGACGTGAGTACTTTTCAGATTCTGCAAGTTATGTTTTTAATAATCATGCTCAGCTTGTATAATACACTGGTTGCGTATAAGGCCTTCTATCTTTAAGTCAATCATCTCTCCTCAAGTCTCCGGACATCCTACTTTTTGTACTGATTCTAAGATACTCTCTGTAGCTTACTCCACCTGCTATCGTGTGTTCTTGCTAGGTATCCCGGCCATCACCATGTCCACTATATTCATTAACATATAGTATTGTGTCAGTATAAAGTTCGCGAAGCTGGGCGTGAAGTGCGAGACGTGCCGTGCGCAGGCGCACCCGGAGTGCCGCGCTCTGTTGCCGCTGCCGTGCGTGCCGGCGCCGGCGGGCCCGCGACGACCCAACGCCGCTCAGGTATACATTCTACTTTTTCATAAAATACCTACCTACATTTTTTTAAAATTGCGTTTACTTACAGTGGTACGACGTGCGGTGCAACACATTTCGATTATGTGAAAGAATCATCACACGACACGTTATGACCCCTAGTCATGATTGATTCTCAGTTCTTCATTCGCATATTCAATGCCTTCTCTTTCGCTGATTGCTCAAGATTCATGCCGGCGACTGGACTAACTGTTGCCTGCGGTTTGACTCGCGCTCCAGAGTTACTATTAGATACATCTACTTATCGCTTAGCCCCAGAGTTCTCAGTAGTTTGGATTTGTGTTAGAGGTGGTCGTTGAATCAATAAACTGTTTTTTTTAACGACTTTTCATTCGTCAACGAGATAACTGTTATTCATCAATGAAAAAACAGGTTGAAAATTTAATCTGTTAATTTTCGTCAACGGCTTATTTCATTAAAATTTTAAAACGTTGACATAAATTAACGCTAAACGCTACCGTTGAACATTCAAAACCTGTTATTAATTTAACAGTTTTTTTAAACTGTTGACCATTGATGAATAACAGTTAAATTACATTAACCAAAAAACCGTCAATGACACATGCCTAATTTGTGTCCGGTTAATTGCAATAAGCTCGCCCCGTTTGATGGTGTACTATAAGTACACATCTGCCTAACCCTTCGGGAAATGCAAGCGTGATGTTTTTTATCTGTTGTGTAATGTCAATTACAATAGTCTCTGATGTAGGCCAAATAAAAATCTATTTTAAAATTCCTTATCATCAGGAGGGTTGCATCTCTGACTACGCGCCGTCAACACCTCCGATGGTGCCGGCACTGCTGGTGCATTGCATCAACGAAGTGGAGAAACGCGGTCTGAGCGAGAAGGGTATATACCGTATAAGTGCTACCGACAAAGACGTTAAACGCCTCAAGGTATGTACATTGTACACTAAAAATAAAGTTTTATCTATAATAATAATATGTCGAAAATAATTTTATATTTTTATATAAATTTCTAAATATAAAATTTATTTATTTATTTATAACAATCTTACCTACACTATCATTACAGATCTATGATCCAATGCGACAGAGTGGCCTTACTAACTAAATCTACACCTTATACCTAGTTAAAAAATATCTTAATCTAAATAACTTATTACATATAGTGTAACTTTTGCGAATTCACTCAAGTTGCACCACAATACATCCACCCTCCCGTGAACCTCATTCACCACGCGTATGCTAATCAGTATTGCATGAAAAAGTATTGATAAGCTAAATAACATTTTAAAAAAACTGTAACTGTAAAAATTACATTTTAAATTTAATTCCGTATCGTGTTATTATTTAACATTTATTCTAACAGGAATTTGATTTGTTTGGACTGTCCTTACTAGATATACTTTCCAATTGTTTGATCTTTCATGTATCTTTGATTTATGTTTATAAAAAAACTAGCTGACCCCGCAGACGTTGTTTTGCCATAAAAAAAAATTAGGGGTATGAAAAATAGATGTTGGCCTATTCTCAGACCTCCCCGATAAGCACAAAAAATTTCATCAAAATCGGTCAAGCCGTTTCGGAGGAGTATGGCAACGAAAACTGTGACACGAGAATTTTATATATTAGATATATATTTAATATTTTTTTCGAATTACCTATATCATTCAGTATAATTTATTTTGCTATAAATTATGGTAAAGCGTAGCCATATTATTGAATTAATTTTAATAATCAAATTTCGTAACAGAGGAATACAAAGGCTACCTCGAAGCACGAATAATCTATCTATGTTTGAAGTTTTCTATACGACATACCTTTTGAATGTACATTCAAAAGGTTATTTGACCATCAACTGTGACTGTACAGTCAGAAGCTTTAAGATAAATATGCGAAATGGCGATTGCAACTTTGAGATGAATGCGCATTATAGTATAGTTTTGAAAATACTATGCTTATAGCACCATACAATTTAGCTTAACCTTAGCTTGAGCAAAATCGCTTTAGGATTGTTATGTCATGTGTAAGTGTATAGGTATATATTGTTGGTGGTGATTGTATAGGAGCGTTTCCTCCGCGGCTGTGGGTCTCCGTCGCTGTCGGGCGAGGACGTGCACGTGTTGTGCGGCTGCATCAAGGACTTCGTACGTTCCCTGCGCGAGCCGCTGGTGACGAGCGCGCTGTGGGCGGACTTCATGTCGGCGGCGCGGCTGCACGACGCCGCCGACGCCACGGCCGCCGTCGTGCAGGCCGTCAGCCAGCTGCCGCAACCCAACAGGGACACGCTCGCCTTCCTAGTGCTGCACTTACAGAAGTAAATACACTTCATACATTTCACGTCTGTTATTTGCAATACATAGGGTACATAAAATGTTGTGATATGAAAATACAATCAATCAATCAATCATAATCCCTCAACCAAATCATCATAAATTTTGCTTCGATTGTCGGATTTCTGATACTTTATGTATATATTTACAAAAAAAGTATAAGTAGCCATTGTCATTTGTCCATCCCATGTCCCATTGTCTACTACCCATAGTACAAGCTCTGCTTAGTTTGAGACTAGAAGAGCAAAACTTCTTCTTTTCATGTCGATGATAAATACATTATTTTTATTACTTGAACCCAGTAAGTTGCCACGTTAATTGCGACATCAGTGACATTCTTTGAGTCCTCAAAGGTGCAAGTGTATGGAGATTTTCGACACTTAAACTAATAATAAGGTTATGAAACTTCAGATGTTATGAGACAGGCTAGTGAGCTAATGATAAATGTCGAGTCATACCAACTCTTACACCAGATTACGAAAAAACAACCCTTTATGAAATCATATTGTTATGTCCTCAGGGTAGCAGAAAGTCCGGAGTGTGAGATGGGTATTGACAACCTGGCGAAGATATTCGGGCCCACGCTGATCGGCTACGGGCTCATGTCGCAACCCACAGAGATGTACAATGCTACTGCGCAGATGTTCAATGTAAGACAATACACAGGGTGGAATTTTGTAATGCCACCTGGAGGGAAAGTACTCTTAATACTGTATATAGACAATTTTACTCAAAGGAAATATTCCCTTACTTTTGAAAAGAAACATAACTGCTTTCAAAGATTTTAGAAAATTCGCTTGCCACACCCGGAAATTTGTTAGAGAGATTTCATCCTTATAATTGACCCTAACGATCGGTGCAATAATAGTACAGGATGTAATTTTTACAGATTTTAGTCGGTACGATTTCCGGGTGTGGCAAGAAAAATTTCTCTCTTATCAATACTGCGACAGTTGGTTTAATAATGATTTCACAATATATTTCTTTATGAAAACGTTCCAAATTGTAATAATAATAAATAAATATTTTGTCGACATAAAATAATATGTGGTTACAAAATATTATAAAGCTTTCGATTCTCAAACTAGGTGTAAACCTATGTATGGATCAGAATTTGAACGCGAACTAACAAGCCAACCTTACCAACTCACAATTCGTGATTTCATAGGTGATGCAGCTGTTATTACGACTGCCGTGCGACTACTGGTCGCAGTGGGCGTGCCCTAACGAAGCGGGCTCGCCCATGACCGGCACAATGTCGCGGCCTAGAGGGTTCTTCTTCTCTCCGGCAGACACAGGGTGAGTACTCTAATATTGACAGCACAGGTTCTAGAATACAGAGCTGTCTTCTAGAAGTTTCTAGAATACAGGGCTGTATTCTAGAACCAGCAATCTCTTAAAAGATATGTAAAGGTTACATTGTCATCGAATATCCGTGACTACTTTGATTTGACTGTAAATGAGTATACCTCGATAGTTTCACCCCCTGCAGGAGGCAAAGGTTTTTTGTAGACTAGTTTTTTAGTACTGTTTTAGGTAAAATAGCCTATGCCATAGAATAAAGAAAAAAATATTTAACTAGTAGCACGCATCACACATCGAGGAAATAAGCTGAACTCTCACTAATATGGGAAGTCTATACAATATTAGGTTAGCTCATACTGGAAAGGACAGATTGATATATAACCTGTAACGGGATCAGTATAATTTGATTGATGGCAAAGAAAATAAAAAAATATTAAAGTAGCCATACAATAATGCCGACTCCTTGTAGCGCTCTCTACAGTTGTGCACAGAAACCGTACCGTAACTTGGTATTGCGATTGAGAGAGAAGCTTGCCACTCTACACCTTGCATAGCGCCATCCCTTTTTCACAGCATAGAATTGATTGCGTTGACATATTGAGGTACAGTCAGCAACGATAGTCACTGAACGTGTTGCAATCTTCAATACAATTTTTAATATGAAATTACAGACCTGTGAAGGTTGTGCGACTTCATTGCATAGATAACCATTAAATATTTACCTTACCTACATAATAAAAAAAACTATTGACAAGTTTTGGAGCTGTCATGTTTTCAAAATTTGGCTGTGATCAGATACTTGCGTTGCTGACTGTACGAACTCTGAACGTCCACACTTCCCAGACTTTGAAACAACATTTATAAGCCTTGTCTCATTTTGCAGCATATCCAGAAAAAAGAGGAACTATTTCCAGTGACAACTTCAACTGTATTGTTAGTACTTTAGAATAAATTTTCGTTTGTTCGCATAAGAGAACATTTAAGTTACCCATTTTTTTTTTGTAAATTCTTATTTATAACGTATCTTTGTTTTTCACACTTCATACTTATTAATATAATTTGGACTAACTTAAGTTATAGATCATTATTACTTTAACGTTTTTTTTTTCTTGTAAATTAGGTTTATTAATTGCTTTGTCTTGAATTAGTTTGTATACCAATGTTATAAATAAAGTTAATTAGTCTTCATTTATTGATATCTAATTTGACTTATTCAGTATCAGGTTTCCATCGAAATGAGACTGTAGAATTTTCTTTTATCTTACTACAAAAGTATCCAAAAAGGCTAGGTTTTTTTAAACAATCTCATTGCTTGGGAACTACATTTTGTACTTAATTTTCTTTGACATAAGTTTGATATTTTTTTTGCAAATAAAATAAGTTTTATGGTAGCTGATTATATCCACTTTTAATAATAAAAATGGACACCAATTCAGTACCTTTCTTTATTCTTACAGCCAACTTTATGATAGAAATAAACATCGTGGTGACATACAAATAAAATTTTACTCTTTTGTGTATTACTGCTCGGCAAAGTCCTCCTCTAACTTACTCCAGGATTTTCTGTCCTGATAAAGCGATCGAAATTATCACGCCAACGACTTCTCGGCCGACCTCGTCCATGATTTGAGATTTATGATACCCACGTCGTGGCTGGTTTAGCAAGGAAAAATAATTAGAGTAAATAAATAAAAAAAAAAACTACTTTTTACGGATTTTATCGCGTATATTGGTATATGGAATATCAATATACGCGATAAAATCCGTAAAAAGTAGTTTTATTTCAATAAAAAAAAAATATTTGGAACATTTTACACAACACCCATCTAGTCCCAAACTAAGCAGATTACTATGGATATAATACTTATATACTTCTTTTTGTTAAACACACAGACAAAATGTTCATCACATCTAATAATTAAAAATTTGTGGCTTTTTAGAAACTTGGAAATTTTGTAAATTGTATTTTTTTAAGGTTGCTAACCGCTGCCCTAGGTGATACGGGTGGCCCTAAATATGGCAAAACAACGTATGTTGTGTCCGCTAGTAAATAATGATTAATAAGGCAATTATATGTATGACTAGCGGCCCGTCCCGGCTTCGCACGGGTGGACATAAGATTCCCTAATCTTTTCTAGCAATAAATATAGCCTATGTTATTCACGGTGAATGTAGCTTTCCAATGGTGAAAAGAATTCATTACAAACATACACACAAATCTTTCCTCTTTATAATTGTAGTGTAGATGATAATTTAAACCTTGAATTAATAAAAATAGCAAGTCAAGGCTTTCCTCTTACTACAACTTGTCGCCACTGTTTGTTACGTAGAACCAGAGATTAATGCGAAATGGGTATTCGTACTCTATGACTTGTTCCATTATTTATCAAAATTATTGAGATTCTCAAAATACGAAACACCTATCATAAAGTCTGTTGTAAGATATTTCGTGTAGTATTAGTGTTTGTTTATTTCATTATTTTTTAAGGTATTGTTTCCGTTATCGTGACGTCACACTACCGCCTACGATCAACGACTTGTAATATACCTATTGTAGGTACCAATACTCTACACGGTTATTTAAAAAAATAAAGCGTTAGGCGGCTGATATTATGATTAAAACTTAAACTTGAAAATATTTTTTTTAATTTTCTGACGAACGATTGGCAATGGCAATTTTAGTTTCTGTTATTATAATAAATTATGTTTGAATGAGTTTTAATCATAATTTTAATAAACCAGACGCTAGCTTGTTTTTATAATAACCTGTATATTATTAACTACTTGCGAAAATATCTTATTAATAAATCGCAAGAATAGGAACGCGTTAATGTAAGATAGATATTTGCGATAAGTAGTACTGACGTTTTTTATATAATTTTAACATTACAAATCTGCGCCATTTAAATAGGTCTCTGAGGTATAACTGAAATACTTACTTCTAATTAGTGATGTTGATAAACGATTATCCCTAATCGATTAATCGATTATCAACATTACTATCACAGCATTGAGATGACAAGAAATAAATCTTCCATTCATTCATGATTATTGATTAATTGAGTGAGATATGTATACCTTTGAGATTATTAAGATAATTTTACCTGTTTCAATCCATTATCAATAACCGATTAATCGATTATCAACATCACTAGAGTTATCTGCTCAGAAAATAAACGGTTGATACGATAGAAAGAGACAGAAACAGGCAACATTAGTTCAAAGAATCTAATTAGACGTGTCAAAAAAAAAACAGCCTTTTTATGGATTTTATCGCGTATATTGATATTATTAATCCCGATTTATTTCAATGTATAATATTCGCGTAAATGTCTGAAATCAATAAGCCTTTTTATAGTTAATTTTCAGACATAACGTACTGACTGACATCTCAATAACTCATGTATGATCAATTTTCAGATCTGTGGCTTCAGATGATGTAGCTACGTAATTTTCGGTGGCATATAATTGTACTTACAAGATACATTGTGACTGACAATATACATATACTACTTGTAGATTGCAATTATGGCCGTTGAACCACCAAAATGGCGGCTATAAAGTTTTCGGAAAGTGATTGATTATGTCTGTTAAAATTATTAGAAAAACTTCGTATTTGTTATTCATTATTATAGTTACTTTTAAGAACTTTTGTCTTTTTCTTATTAATTCCGTTTATGGTATACAATATGTTGTAACAAGATTCTTTGTTCTTTCAGTTGAGATATCAGAGTCTATATCTTAACCTAAATAATTCGTTTAAAAATTGATGTTTAGCTTGTTATTCATCAATCGATTTTTTCATACTTCTGATTCTAATTTCTAAGCTGAAAGGACCATCAGTGTCTCTGTTACATTTTTTGTAAGCAGCTTGCTTAGTTATAGTTTTTTACAAAAATCTTTGTCAGTATTTCCTTTCAATCAAGGATAAGGGAACAATGTTAGAATTATTTTGCATTAATTTTAGTATTGCTATACATACGCTTCTATTAAGAAGGTTTTGAGTTGTTTTCAACATGTTATTGTGTGAATATACTAATACACTTGCTGCCACATACCAGATTATTCCATAATTTACGATTTAAGGTTTCCTCATAGAAACGAGTGACTCCCGATCAAAATTTGTAATAAAAAGATGCATATAAAAATTTCTCTCCAGATAATTTATATAATATACTTGAGAAACAGTGTATATACATAAGTGACTACGCGCATCAACATAAAATAGTGGTTTTTTTTTTCATGGCAAATATTGAGATAAAATATGTACCTATATTTGAAAATACAAATGGTAGCATTGTTTCATTGGTCTTAAATAAATATTCGTAATTCCTGGACATCACATTTACCTAGTCATGGACTAGTATTAAGTTGTACACTGTTTGTGTATACTGTACCTATGTTAGATGATAGTGTTTTGTAACCATTGACTGTAAATGAAATAAACTTGTCTAACAATTTTTTCTTTTGTTTCTTTGATTAGTCCTGTAACACATTCTTTGTCATGTCGAACGGTCTGTGCATGCGTTTATAGCGAATTTAGAAATTCAAAGGAATGCCCTAATGTGTAGTATTGAAAGTGTTACCAGTTACTAGATTTAACAGAATATTAAAATAAATAATTAGTCGTAGGATTAAATTATGGGACACAGTACAAGAAATAAAAAATAATTTTATAATTTCCATTCCATGTTGTCTTTATTCGAGAGATAAATAAAACAAATTGAGCAAATAATTTGACAAAATCAAAACAACGCGGCTTCAATAAAATATTATTTGGATTCGCGTAAAATAATTATTTTTAATTTATTAATTTCGTACGTTACATAAAATAATTATAATGATTGCATATTATCATCATAGACAATAAATTACAGCCGAAATAAAATTTAAATTAATCTTAAGTCTAATTTCACTTTCAACCTTATCACTGTATTTTGTATAAAGACGATTTCTTCAAAAATTAATTTTAGAAATCGATAGAAACACAACTTTACGATCAAAACATAAATTTCTATGCAATTTATTGCAATTATTGCTATATTAAAAATAGTTTTTCATCAAAAAGTTTAGTCTATCGATATCGGAAACATCTCTTATAGAATTCACGGAGTAGTAAGTAAATGGAGTGTTATGCGACCGGCGCTTATCCTTAAATTATCGATATTTACATCTTCACTAATACGTAGAGATGTAATTACCGACCGACGTTACTAAGAGCCATAGCCTAACAGGTGATAGTGTAAATAAATGATGTAATAATTAACATTTTTACTTTTGGAATACGCCGAAGCATTCTATTGCTTACTACTCAGTGTAACAATTACTTATAATGGTAACTAAGTAAAATGCTAATGCCGTCCACTATCAGTGTTTCTACATTTTACTCCTAAATCTATTAAGATTCTTTGGTAAAAATGATAGAGGTATGTTTCATATAGAATTTTTGGGCATATTAAAAAAGTAAATAAAAAAACTTTATTGACTGTATTCAAATTGACGTTCACGTAAAAATAAACACATCCTGCTATTTGATTAATTTGATACTTTCGACCTTATGGGGCACTAAATGAGCTAGTTTTTTGACAAAATCTTGCTGACAGATTTTAACAATATATCGTTCGCCGTGTAGTGTAGCCTGATGATATGAATCGTTACTATATTATTTATAAAATAAAATTTTAAATTTAATGATTTTTTGGAATAAATTGTATTTATTATTATTTTATTCATTATATGATATGAAAACACACCTCGTATCTTTGGACTAGCCGTCTTATAACACTACACACTTTTGGCCGAGGCATTTAATTACAGAATAATTCACATTTTTTACTTAAATTAATTAAAATAAGGAACATTGGTATGACTTAATTTTATTTTAAAAATTTCCTTCTTTTATTGGAGTGTTCGAATATGGTAAATAATAAAAATACACATTTTTTGTTAAATTTGTAAATTGTTGAACTTGTCAGTGGTCATTCAAATGTCTTATAATGGTTTCAAACAAGGTTAAAAAGTTTCAAACTTCTAAAATTAGGTTTTTTAGAAGTAAGCATCAACCATTAATTACCCCTTAAATTGATTATAAACACTTGCTTGTTTTTTACATAACTATTTTACCATACCTCAGTCCATTTCAAACACTCCATTAATTCCAAGTGCCTTTAAATATTATCTTTGAACGCCTTTTTTGGTTAATTTAAAACTTAAATTACCGATAAGAGTTAAAAAGAGCAATCGCGTTAAATAAAATAATTTATAAATAATTCTAAATGAAATTCTTTTATAAATGCCAAAACACCCTGAGAAAAAGAAAATTATTATGATAATTTAAAATTGTATAAAATATTATTATGGCAAGAGAACTACCTTATCTGTAACTACCTAACTACTTTAAAAAAAGATTCTTTTATATTTGTAAAGCACAGTATACACCATATTATTATGTTCTCGGGTTAGAAGCTAGTTTTAATATAAATATCGTCCGTGCGCAAGTTTTTTCAACTTGAACTTACTATGAAGTAGATAACATCGTGTGATTTGACGTGATGTTTGATATTTATTTTTTTCCCCCCATATTTTATAATAAAAAGTATTTACAAGTGTTTCTTATTGAGAGATTCACTTCAATTCTTATTGATCATATCATAAGCATGTAATTTTATTAGAAAAAATAATAATATTATAAAAATCCCTACAATTTCCGACGATAATTAACTTTTTATGGAAAGTTATCTTCGGAACCTATGGCTGACCATACGACACCAACCAAATCTTTATGGGACCAACTAGGAAGTATATTTTTAATATTTAAAAAAACGAATAATCGAAATCGGTTACATTAGTAGTAGATATAATCTCCAATTTTACATAAAGCAAAATAAACTAAAAAAGTGGATATCGACGCCATCTAGCGGGAAAATGTCTGAGAACAGACAGTATGTTTCGTCTAAGAACAATCACTTTTAACCACGCTTACTTGAAGTTAATGAGAACATTTTTGATCTTACATAAATCAGGTGAAAGCCGATAATAACTTTTAATTCCACAATAGGGATGACAACTGAGGAACTAATGGCGCCACTTGCTACTTAAACAAAGCAATGTCATTGGCTCAAACCTCTGACATAATTGCTAATGTCAATGTAACACGTTCTGATTGGTTGCCTTAGGAAAGTCAGAAGTGCTGACATCTGTTATAGCTTTGCGTTGCCTTCTCCATTCAATAATTCTGTTCTTTATTTGTTGATCATTGGGAAGTTACATTTTAACAGAATTTTACTAAAAGGCCATACAAACTAGTATAGCACCTACCGTAACAAGTATTATGCCATTTTGGTAACTTATCGATATTAAATAATAATATATTAAATTTCTAATGTTTTACATAAAAACTCCCAAATATACACATACTATCTAGAAATATTCATAGGTATAGTTATTTTTTCAGACAATAGTCGGAAAGCAGTCCGTTTGGAATGTTTAGTATTAAAAAACATAGTTATTTTATTGGAGAACTGAATGTAACATTGGTTGTTTCGGAAGCAATTGATTAATTAGAAAATTAAGTAGATATTGCATCTGGGACATCAACGTTTAGCTTTGATAGCCAATATCTTGAACCGTTTTCTAGTTTTTGAATTAGGTTTCAGCTTACTACAATATACTGGTATAAGCCAATTAGCGAATAGTTGTTAAAGAAGTCTCCTAGTGAGACTTTTAGGCTCCTGTAAATTAGACCGGTGTCAACGTGATGCATTAAAAAAAACATCCTATAATCATTTTCATACATTTTGTATGACCCATCGTTCGCTACAAATTTACAGACCTCTCAACGAAGTTTTGCACTGTGAGAATTAAATCCTTCATGGAAACAGAATTCGTTTCAAGCATGTGTTACATTCAGTAATAAAGAAATTAGCGATTTTCAATCTCCTTAGTATCGTTACCTCTTAGTATCTTGGGCACGGTGCCCGTACCGTATTTGATGCCATAGGGCCGCAGGTGGTATATTAAATAGTCGAGGACGTACATCAAATGGGGGCTCACGTAGTGGAACGAGATTGCGTGGTCGGAGCAACACTCGAGACCCTGGAAATAGGAGTCATAATTTAGAACAATAAGTTATAGTATATTCATTCTATGTCACGAAGAACTGTGTGTGTGATGAGTTGATGACCTCTATATCATTGAAATAAAGTTCAAATTTTAATAGTTAAACCGACTTGTGTGTGCGTTCTGATCTACCGTTCCAGCATTCAGTGATAGCCTAGTGGTATGACCATTGGACTGCCAAGTCAAAGGTCTCTAGTTCGAATCGAATCGTATCGATCGATGAGATGAGATTAGGATTCTATTTTGAACTACCTACCGGAACTGATCTCGACATTGTAATAAAACTGCTTTTTACGGATTTTATCGCGTTATAATAATCTATACGCTACGCTGTAGATTCCGAAACATCGGGTTTAATAATATCAATATACTTAACGCAATAAAATCCTTAAAAAGTAGTTTTAATTCAATGTCCAGTATTCGCATTTGTCGAAGCAGCAGTTAAGCAGCGCTCCGTTATGTCTAGTTGTCATGTGTAGTAAGCGTATAATCAGCGTATAATAAACTTGAGTGCTTACCTCATCGGTAGGGTAGAATATGTAGCTCCAGTACCAAAAGTCTTTGTCCCTGTTAGGAAATAGATGGTCCTGGGGCACGAAGGGGAAGAATCGCCCACGATGCAGCTCGTCGCGGGAATCCATTGCACGGACTCCGATCTTATCGAGGCATTTACCTGGAATTATTGAAATTGGTAAATGGCCATGAGCCTTAATTGCTTCTTTGAAGTTTTTGTGATTGCCTCGTTAGTCTAGTGGTCGTAGGAGAGTCCTGGATGCGATTCCCAGGTCGAACAGTGTTATTTTTTTAGGAAATTCTCAGCAACAACTTTGAGATCGGATATATTTTGTGCCCGGTTAATTTTACACCTCTGCCTAACCCTTCGATGAATAAAGATGATATGATAAGTTTTGGATCACGTCATACGGGAGAATTTGTTTATATACTTTTTTAATTAACAAATAAATATGAATTACCCTAATTAAAAACAGGCGGAAGTGTATTAACGCACTCAAAGTTGCACTAAATGCAGTGACAGCCTAATGATATGACCATTGAACTTCCAAGTCAAAGGTCTCGAGTTCAAATCCAAGGCACGCACCCCTGACTTTTCGAATTTATGTGAATTCGATCATTCATGTAAAGGAAAACATCGTGAGGAAACCTGCATGCCTTGAAGACTTTTCTAGACGGTGTGTGAAGTCTGCCAACCCGCACTAGGCTAGCGTGGTGGACAATGACAATTATTGTCTAATCCCTCTCAATCTGAGAGGAGTCCCGGACCCAGTAGTGGGACAGTATATGGGTTGATGATGATGAATAATGTGCTAACATTATTGTATTCTCGTTTGATGGGAAATGTAGTCAATGAAATTACTACCACATGAGACTTAACAATTGAGGTCGATGATGATGATGAATGGTTTAATTAAATATATATATATATATATATATATATACCCATTTCTGCATCTTCAGCTCCATGATCACCAGCGTGGCACAGGTGAGGCGTCGGCAACGCTTTAGTCACGAATCTGTCTAATGCTTCTCTGCTTAGCACGTAACCTGCACCGCCACTCATGTAACCCTGTAAGGCAATAAATAAGCTAATGTTAGCTAGTAGTTTCTAGAAAGTACTTGTTCTATTGTGAGGTCTTCCTAGTAGTTTCTAGAAAGTACGAGTCCTATTGTGATCTGCATATACGGATGTTTTGAAGACAGATTTCCATTCCTCATTCAGAATATTTTTTGGGATAAGGGTGCAAAGCAAATTAATTAAATTAAATAAATAATTACTTGGGAAATTTTACACCATAGCTCCATTTATTTACAAACTAAGCAGAGCTTGTACTAAACACTGGATATAACACTGATGTATTTTTTTATAAATACAGATTTATAATAAGTACATAAAAAACACCCAGACAAACACAAACACTTATGTTCATCACACAAATATTTGTGTTCTGTGGGCATCGAACCCACAAAACACGAGCAGTCGTCCACAGCAGTCCGTCACTCGAACAACTATACCACAGACGTTTTCATATATAATATTACTACCGCCCCTGCTTCGCAAGGGTGCAATGTACAGACGCCAACAGGTCAAGCAATCCAAAACTGTCAAATTTTCCCAATTGAATATGATCCTTATAGCTTTGTATTAAAATTGAAAATCAATCAAAGAAATTTGACAGCTTGTGGTAGCTTGATGTGCTGGCGTCTGTACTAATAACATGCATGTATTATACATATAAACCTTCCTCTTGAATCACTCTATCTATTTAAAAACAGCATCAAAATCCGTTGCGTAGTTTTAAAGATCTAGGGACAGACAGACAATGGGAAGCGATCTTGTTTTATACTATGTAGTGATTATTTTATTGAGGCACCAACCTGCGGGGAGAAATGCTTGAATCTACAGCCGAAGTATATAGGGTCTTTACTGTCATAGTCTGCGAGCATATACCTTAGATTTTCAACCACCACATACCTGAAAGTGAAAAGATTACACATACACATATACACATACACTCACGCCTTTTTCCCATAGGGGTAGGCAGAAACTAAAGAACGCCACTTGCTACGATTCTTGCATACTTCTTTCGCTTCGACCACATTCATACATCTTGTCATACATACACGCCGGTTGCGAGTACTACGCACCTGACCTTTTTGAAGAACCTCACCAATAAGGTCGGTATAAGTTTTTCTAGGGCGTCCCCTCTCGGCGGTTCCACTGACATTCGCCATATAAATCCTTTTTGTTAGTCGCCTTTCATCCATTCTCTCGACATGCCCAAACCATCTCAGCATATTCTTCTCAATTCTCGTCACTACATCGTCTTTTAAGTTTTTGAAAAGATTACTTCATGTTTTTATATAATTACAGTTTGACCTGCATCCCAAGTGACTTTTGAGACAAAAGGCCTATGACCTTCTCCAAGGTCTAATCTACATCTGTACCAAATTTCATCAAAATCCGTCCAGCGGTTTAGAAGTGAAGAGAGTAGTAGTAGAAACACAAAGACAAACACAAACACTTATGTTCATCACATAAATATGTACTTATGTCCTGTGGGAATCGAACCCACAACCTCATGATCAGCAGTCCGCCAATCGAACCACTTTCTGACATTTCGCGAATATTAGAAATTTTTTTTACCCGACCATGGACGCTGTAAAGGTTACGAAACGTCGCGATTATTAACAACAATATAACGCGAAAAATGTCCCCAGTATTCCTGGGAGTTACCACCTTGAAATTACCATACATTATAATTCACGGAATATTAAGTGACAAAAGTTTTAATGATAGCTATTCTAGTGTATTTTATTCGAGTTTTATCAAATAAATCGGACGGAAATTATTATGGCGAACAAGGACAAAGGGATGCAGTTTATCACAATTTACTACGCTAGGATTGTTGAGGTAGGTACTTACTTATTATGAATATGAAATACAAAGGTAATTAGATACAGGGTCGGACTGGGCCGAAGGGGCCCTGGTGGCTCCCTATAAGCCTGGGACCCGAGACTGGATAATGGTAGATAGAATACTATTGGAAAATAGTAGATTGTATCATATGGGAGCAAAATAATATTTTCATGGCGAGGGCGCTTTTTTTAATCCAGAAAGTAGCGAGGAATTCAAAGTACGTCGCCCGAGCCAAAAATATAATAATAAGCCCGAGTGATACACTCTACTTTTCATCGCTAACTATGAGAAAATAAATAGCGGGCAGTAATGAGTTTTTAATCCTCTTTATAAGTGCGCCACAATTATCTTTGCCGCGCACTTTTTGAATTTGGAACATCTTAGTGTTCAACACCACACTGACCGCTAAAAGTTTCTTAAAGAAAACACCACTTTTGGGTGTACTTAAAGGCGAACCAAGTCGTACTTTTAGAATAGATGGGATGAAATACTAATTTTCTCTCTAATTATATGAACGAACTATTCGATCTAATATACATTTAGGTCGCAAGAGCTTGCACGGGCCCCCTTTCCTGCTTACTGCCTGGCTTGCAGCAAGCCCCGCAAACCAGGACCGTGGGAGTCCGCGCAGGTTGGGGCCCGGCTGGCAAACGCCACCTTATCTATAAGGCTATTACTTCTCTCCAGTTTAATGGTCATAGGCAGTAGTCTAGAGTTCGAATCAAAGGGACTTCTGACTTTTCTCTCAAAGTTAGAGAAAAGTCAGAAGTGGTTCTCCAGAGTTACGTAGCTATTGGTGAATATTTAGTGTGTGTAGGTGAATATTTTACTAGGGTAAAATATTCACCATGACAGCTACGTAACTAAAACTACTGTGTAACTTCAAAATAGTTAGTTTTAGACAGATTTGATCACGATTTTTAATCGTCGTCGTCGTTTAAAAATCGTGGTATTGACCTGCCAAGTCAAAGGACTCGAGTTCGAATTCAAGGCACGCACCTCTGATTTTTGGAATTAATGTGCGTTTTAATAACTAATTATCTGCCAATCCGCATACTGTTCCACTGCTGAACACCGGTGGCCTTACAGAATGTGAGGGGTTAGTCTACAGTCCACCACGCTAGAGTTCGGCGGCTAGCCAGATTTCAAACGCCGGTGAAAAAATCTCCCAAAAGTCCAACAGATTCATTAAAAAAATATACAACATACATTATTATCAAAGGAGGTTGCATTCGTCTCGTCCTTTTTTATTTGAACAGGTTAATTAATGAGTAAGAACTACAATACTATCGGAGAACCTTGACAAATACATTATTTTACCTATAATAGAGACGCGGACCACGACTGTGTCTAACAGGGGTGTAATATGTTTTCATATGTTAATAATCCGTTCAATATAGTTTCATACTTTGAATAAACAATATGTGTGGCTTCCACGTGTTCTGGGTTAATAGCAAGTCTGTCATTTCCTGAGTTATGTTTAGAGACGTTAAACATTTTGTAGGTTTTCTCATCATATTCTATCTCTGAATTGATATTCAGACTGCGTACCGGAGGTAAAACCAAGTACTTAACAGTACCAAGTCCGATCTGGCTGTTGCCATCTAGAGTGTTTGCCATCATCTTGTCAGCTGATGAGCTTGGTGGAAGCTTCTGTCCATAATAGGTATCTTCTAGGTAAGCGTGCTACATCTTAGACCGCACTTGCCATCAGGTGAGATAGTGGTCAAACGCTAACCTGTCTCTTACTCACTCAACTCATATACTGTCCCACTGCTGGGCACGGGTCTCCTCTCACATAATGAGAGGGATTAGGCTAGTCACCACGCTGGCCTAATGCGGGTTGGCAGACTTCACACGACGTCCAGAAAATCTCTAAGGTATGCAGGTTTCTTCACGATGTTTTCCTTCACCGTTTAAGTTAACCTATCTCTTATAAAAATTCTGGGATCCTTACCTCGTCAGGCTAGTGAACCGTATATATAAATCTGCTTATACGCCGGAAGCAAGATTGTAGAATTTACGAGAACCCGTTGTTTAATTGACCCATTTCCTTTCACTTCTTTCTAATTTATGGACCTGAGGCCTACCCAAAGATAGTCGTAGCCAATGGACACTGTTGAAAGTGGTGTTCGAAAGGTCAGTCGAGATCATAAAGGGAACATCAATATGTGTCTTCTTTGTCAAAAAACTCTTGACAGTGAAATACTGGAGAGACAACAAAAATAACACTCATTTGAGCAGTCCCCAATCTCATGAGCGTTTCACAACAAGGATTACTTTATTACTTACGTATCGTCATCAGCTTTGAGGAACCAATCGGCCTCTCTCCTGTGATGCTCATACACATATCGGAAGGCAGCTTTCGTTTTTGACCACAAATAGTCCCGACCTTCGTTCACTGGGAGCTTTATCGCCGGGAGTTCAGGGTCTAAAATTGAATAATTGTGATGTCAAATGGGAACTGGCTGCCTCTGCCGAATAGCAGGTTATGGTCGGAAGACGGGAAAAAAAGACATGATACACTTTTCCGAAATCAGCGAGCGACTTTCTTCATATAATAGTGCGATCGTCACTGATCGTGGAAAGGGATATCTATTAGTTTCCATCATGATTCTCCAATTCTGAGATGTAGGCTACATTCTCGAGGTGATCGGACGACTTATTAAAGAAGTCGACTAGACAAAAGAATTTGCATCTAGAAGGAATTCAAAAGTCATGCAAAACGCACAAACATCCAATAATGGATGCAATTACGCTAAAGAGGGTCCCCCAACCAGGCGGATCATTTTTCATCCAAAACATACCTATATATATATCATGTATATTTGTATTTATAGAACAACTAAGGAATATTTAAACTTAACAGGATGTCAATAGAGGGAAGTCAAGAACTGGTGTAACGGATGTCATTGTCTGAATTTGGCAAAAGTTACAAGAAGAACTCACCGTCAGTGCTACTCATGAACAACAGCTTATTGCATCTCTTCCCCCACGTCGCTTTCACGTGCTTAGCTTTGACCTCATGGTTATTAGGCTGCGTCATGACCCAGCACAGTACCCTGACCCGTTTAGCCAGTTCATCAGCCACCGACCTGTCCTCGTCCCTATGCGCCGGCTCATCGCTACCATGTTCAACCACAGACACTATCGGGTGCTTGTCCAAATCCCTCGCCGATTCCCTGAAATGTTTTGTTAGATATACCGTTTTGGCAATCGTGCTTAGAATACACCCTAAAGCGTTCCATTCCATGACCTAAATAAGGATGGCATCATGCTTCAATGGGAATAATTTTCTTTTCTATCATTGCTTATATCACGATTCGGTAATAGGCAGCAACCTTAATACTAATGTAACTACGGTTTTACAAATTCACACTTTTTGAGTAGCTCATTTGTGACGTAAATGGGTAATCGTAGGTATGCAATAACATTATGTGATTATCACATCTAGTTATATGTAGCGTTAGAGCATCTTGTCTATCAGACACTTAAAACAATGACGAAATCACCACTCCTTAAGGGCTAACCCTGAGAGTTGCAACGTTCGTCACTGTTCTGAGTACTGGGTAGACTAGCTATAAATAAAAATAAAATCAGGGTTTCCTTAGCCATGGAGCTTATTTCTGATATGAATGTAAAATTAGAATAAAACTCATATCATAAATGTATGAATTAGTTGATGATTTGTATCACAGTATAGTGACCCACAAACAATATGACATAATTTCTGCACTATCGAATTTTACGAGAACATTAATCAAGACATGAAATAAAGCATTGTCGATACTAAATGAAGCATTACAGTGACATAATAATAAAAAATAAAACAAAATACGATATCCAAGGAATACTGTCTGGACAATTCTAAATCTACATTTTATTTTTACAAACTCCATTCGATATGCGCGAGCACAGATGAAGCAGGGAACTGACTGAGCATTTTCCAACACAAAAAAATTTTTTTGGTGAAAAAATATGGAAAGGTATTTTTTTCGTGTAGGAAGAATGATATACATATATATTTAATTATCAGTGGGGAAATGCCGTTAATATAAAGAGCCAGTTCACAATCATTAGTCAATATGAATATGAATGATAATAATTATCATTCATATTCATAAATAATATAAATAATTATTATTTATATTATTTATTTGACCGTTTTTATTTTATTCCAGTTAGTTTCTTGATAATGGAACGGTCAAACTACCATATTTAAAATGAGACTAGGATTCTGAAACTGTATTTAAAATTACAGACTTAGAAGTGATCACATAAGCGCTAAATCCGGTGTAGCCATTCAAAAGCATGAACATGATAAACAAAAACATTAAAAAGTATATACTTAACTAAAAAAATACTTAATATCATATAAAAATCAAGTAAGTAACATTTTTGTATGAAGATTAAGAATCTTTTTTATAAAAAAAAATCGGTGAATAAAATCACTAATTACTTAATCTAGAATTAGAGAATTTTTCGTTTTATTAAATCTTAATCAAGGATTGTCTTTCCGAGGGTAAATCACTATACCACCAAAATTCATAGAGTAAACAAGTTATTTGAGATTTTAAACAGCTGTTTCGTGTGCTTTGTTGGATATTTCACAGTTGTGCATATATAATATATATTTTAGTACTAATTATAATTATTTTTTGATGAACGCAACGCTTACGTAACTAATGTGATTCACGATGGACAAAGGACCAATTACATCGATAGCTATGACTGACTTTGTTACAAGTATCAGCTGAGGAGCTGGCCATTTTTACCTTTTGTTATGAAAAAAATGAACTTAGGACTTCGGTATTATCCTATCAGGAGTACCTTTACATACTTATACAGGTTATAAACTAGCACGACATTGAATCTAAGTGTTACTAAAGCTAAATAACTAAGCCGATAGCACACAATTGAACAGCAAACCTGTTAACGTTCAAAGATAACGTCACGTAAAGGTTACACATCATTTCTGTTCAAAATAAGTTTGTTTTTTTTTTATACCACTAAGGTGGAAAACAAGTATACGGCCCACCTGGTAAACGGTTGGTAAGCAGTTACCGTAGCCTATACACGCTTGTAATACCAGGAGTATCACTTGCGCGTTGCCGACCCTGTAAAACGAAAGAGGAATAGTTAAAGGCAGTATAAGGGTGAAAGTCCTCCCATTGCCTGCATGATATTTCCTCGTGGACCACTGGCAATCTTGCTCACCGTTAGCAACACAACACAGCTCAAAGCTGTTAATTCACTTCGATTTTCTGCAAGGCGGAGGAGTTACTTCTGCAGTCGGGTAGCTCCAATTTGTTGCTATTTTTTTTAAAGAGGAATAGTTGTCCTCTTTCGTTTTACACAGGGTCGGCAACGCGCAAGTGATACCCCTGGTGTTGCAAGCCTCTATAGGCGACCGGTAACCGCTTATCATAAGGTGGGCCGTGTGCTTGTTAGCCACCTTAGTGGTATAAAAAAACAAATAAAAGATAACTTTTACATGCGATTGTCAAAGAACGTGATGCAAATTTGTTTTGCTATCGCTTCAGAACGGTTTTCACCTGAACATACATACCTACTTTGTTCAGTCTTACTGTCTACTATTGTTGTGTACTACCTACGTCCACTCACTGTACCGGTTTTGCTTCACAATATTGTTTATGCAAAATAATTGTTTATTTAGCTAGGTACTTATATAAAATAGTAGTCTTGTCCACAGACCTTTCATAAAGTAAAATTTATATAGTTTCATTGTGTAAGTATAATGAAAAAAAAAATACATTGTGATTACCACTAGGTATAATAGAGGTTCCCCCCCAACGGCGAGAAATCGCCTTGTCGGGGCGGGGCTTAGTAAACCGTGGATTGGACACCCACGGTGAAGCGAAGTAGAACCCAAAGGAGGGACTGCTCCTGTGGGCTCGACCGACATCTGTCCCGTCGCAAAGAGGGCCTTGGGCGGCGGAATCGGGGCCGTCAGTCGCCCAGTGCACTTGGCCCCCTCGAGGAGGGTCCGACACTGGACTCCGTGGTGGAATCGCGGATCATGCGAGAGCGATTCCCGTGATCCCATCACTATGCGGAAGGTGGTAGTGGTGGTGGTTTTAGTCGGTATGCTGGCCTGGCCGGAGAGTGCGACATAACCGTCCCGCATCCCCGAGCATGCATAAGGCGAATTTCTCCACCCGAAAAAAAAAAGACGGTACCTACAATAGAGCTTTGATTTTTAGATTTTTAAATTATCTATTTCTAAACTATCTAACTATCTATTTCTAATAGTAAAACTATAATTCAGATCTTTGGTCAGTTTAGAATACACAACTCATTTTCCATTTCTATTATTTATTACCTTTCAGTACACCTCCAATTCAGTGTCTCACTTGAGTCTTTCTTTATTTCTTGCTATTCAGCTATTAATAGAAAATCATGACCCACAGTGCAATTGCAAGGGATATGGAGGTCAAGTCAAGAGCAACACATAAGGAACTATAATATTTATACTATTACGTTAATAGAAGTTAAACTTTTCTAAGAAAATTTATCATTTTCATCACCGCGGTTCGCTTATATTAGTTAAGAATTCGTTCAAAGCAAAAGGACGTAAATATATGTATAGCCTCGAGGTCTGTTGAACATTGTACCTATTGAAATATCTTGTGTTCAGCTGGATAAACATTTTGTGTTATTTGTCTAAAGACCTCAAAATTGAATGAAATATGAATCGGCAATAGAGGACGTAGGTACCTACTTATAATACTTTTAGACTCAAAGGATCGATCGAAACGATCTATAATTGCTTGTGGCGAATTCAATTAACGTTATGTTAACAGATAATTTATTTAGTTACTGTTAATGTATTTACAAAAAAACAAGTATAAGTAAGTTTGCTCTACCCAACGTAAGATCTACGGAATAATTCGAGTTTTCCTGGGAATCAAGAATTTCTGAACTTCAGCAGGACGCCTGAGTTCAGCTACTTATCTACCTATGCAGTAAGAGACATCAGACTACTTACAGATGTAGCAATTATATGATAGTTAGTTACTTTCATAACAATGTCTTACGGAATATTGCTATGGGGGAGCGCTGCAGACAGAATTTGTTTTTAAATTGCGGAAAAGAGCTGTTTAGCCATTTGCAACCTACGTAGTCAAGATTCACTCAGGCAAATCTTTAAAGAAATAAATATAATGAGTGCACCTATGAGAATTTTGTAGACGTAGACGTAAACGATGGAAAATATCGGCACCTTCATACAAAAATATGGGAACAGAATTACTGTAATACATATAAATTAAAATTAATGAAGCTACAGTTTCGTCTAGCTAAAATTCATACTTTTTTTGGAGGATGGAGTACTCTGTTAGATTTTATAATAAAAAAAAACCGGACTTAATTTTTTTTTTATAAATGAGATAGGTTAGCGTTTGACCACAATCTCCCTGATGGTAAGTGACGATGTGGTCTAAGATGTAGCACGCTTACATAGAAGAAACCTATACACTCGTTGAAGACCCCCCAAATTGTACTCGTCAGGAAATACAGACTCAGGCAGCTAATTCCATATTCCAATAATTGTAGAACTTCCAGAAAATTAATTCAAAAATGTCATTAAGTCAACCCTGTAGGTTCAGGCAAGGTTACTTTAAATTGGAAGTTAATCTTCTCATCTAAAGAAGATAAAAATGTTTGGCATGATGCTGGTCCAGCTCCACAAGATGATAAGTTTGAACTGAGCTTGTCATAATCACATTTCAAAATGAATACTTACATTAATTTTTTACTTGCTTTATATAAATTTAACAGCATTATAAACTTCTGTATGTCTACCTACCTTAAAAGACTTACCTAAACCTTCATTAAACAGTGGTAAGTTAAATATTTTACCAACGTATCTTCGATATTATATCGACGATAAGATATCGATTTAGAAATCAATATTAAAATACACATACATGACAGTGAGAAGTATTTGATGAGTCACTGTTATCGTAATTATCTATTTATCTTTGAATCATTCACACTATTATTAAAGCGGTTTCGCACTTCATCCGATCCGAATCCGTGAAAATACAGAAAGAGAGAGAAATCGGATGACGGAAAACGAAAAACGGATCTAGTGTGTAACATACAAATAGTTTTACGACTACCTACTCCGGACCGTATTTTCACGGATTCGGATAGGACGTAGTGCGAAACCGCTCTTACGATTTACGACACGTTAAAGTTTTTAATATTATATAATATTGCACGATAATGTAGCAAATGTAAGTGACAGATTTTAAAGCTTTTCTTTTAACAGCTGCAATTTTCACCGATGAAGTCTGTTTTTTCTATTCCGTGGATGAAGTAATTTCGAAATATCTTTCAATTTATTTTTGTTGTAAGTTCGCAATCATTTACAATTTTGATTACCTGTTATTAAATTAAATTGTTATTACTATTATGAGAATAGAATTGCCTTCTTCTTGTGTTGATGGTAAGTAAATACATTATTTATATTACTTGAGTAGGTGGCCACGTTAGTTGCGGCTCTTTTCAGAACCAAGACCAATGGCCCTTATTAGGGCCTAACAATAACATCTTCCCTAAGGGCACCCGCCTTCGGCTTTCCATAGAATTGTCTGATACTAATATATACTATTCGTGTATATCGTGTAGGTACGCTCAATAGTTCGCCCGCTGTTATTTAGATAAATAGGTACCTATGTATGAATAACATTTGATGAGATAATTCTATTGTCATAACACATAATAAAAACAATAAAGAAAACTGCAACATAACAAGCGAAATATAGGGCTTGTACGAAATAGTATAAGTAATTAAAGGTAAGTAGATACTTAGGTACGTAACTTCAATTTACTTACATGAAGCCAAAATGTTAAAATATTTTAACTTTATATATCAATTATTATTAGGATATCTTAATATCTACTAAATGTATCATAAACGTAACTAGATTCATTTTTTTCCTATTCAAAATTGTGCGAAATTGCGAATATTGTATTGCCTTTCAAATATCTATGAAATATAGCTAAATTATCTAATTAAACACATCGATATAATCTATTTGCTTTTCGGATTATTTCTTTAAAAACAACTCAATTAACACGTTATTAACAATATATTAATTACAAAAATTAGCTTACAAACGTGCAATGCACATGCAACTGGTGCAAAAAATATATATAAAAAAAGAAGAAAATAAAAAGGCGCCATGCGACATGCCAAATACTAGATAGAGTTACCTGTAGTTCTGCCAAGCAATTTCTCGTGTGAATCCAGTCGATGTTAATAGTATGTATGCAAAACTAAATCCAGCGGAAATCCCAATCACCAGTGTTAAAAAGAAACGGCGACCCATCACCCGACCTTCCGCCTGCACATTGTACATACTTTACAATATACGCTCAAATATTATTAGTAGGTATCTTTTTAAAGTAGACTGCTCGCGGCAGCGTGTCTACGCGACGAGTCGTCGAAGCGGCGTTACACTAGGTACTTGTACTTTACAACAATTAAACATGTCAATACGCTTACACATAATTTATTTCAAATGCAATCAATAAGATATCCACATGACTGTACGGTGGATATTCTCGCATTTTAATTCCATATAAATTACTTTCCGGTGGATAAAAATTGTTCAGCCCGAGTAACATTTAATTTGATTTTTGTTCTTGTCTAGAATTGTACACCACAGTGACCGAATCATACTGGTTGGCATGGAACACTATATTAGGGTCTTTAGGCGGTTTAGTAGGCTCTAGGCTAAAGAGGAATCTAATCTAATCTAAGCAGAATGGCAGTAATAGACTAAACAATTTATTTTTCAGGAATTAAGTACTTATGTGTATTTTTTTTTACTTGTGTGTATGGAATTGGCTGCGATGGTATACACATCTACTGTAGGTAAGTAATAAGAAAAAGTTCGCACGAGTTCTGCTTATAACAATCATCAGTTATGGGAAATTTTATTTGTCCAAATGAACTCATGGGTTATAACAATTATTGTTGTTGTCCGTCCCTGTGTGCCTGTAGAAACACAAATAAGTAGCTACTAAAACTGAGTACAATTTAAATGTTAAATTGGATTAGGGGATGCTGTGTTTATCTCAGAGCTGGTATTTTAGCAATATTAATGTAGATAATTATTTGTGCCTAAATGTAAAATGTAAGTAAAGCGCTTATAAGAACGAAAGCAGAGCAAGAATCTTAGGAGTGGACTTTCAATTAAGTAATATTTAAAAAAAGAAGAATAAGAATTCGACGATGTTTTTTTAATTTATTAAGTAAACTTAGGTATAAACTTGCTTTGCCTTTGATGTAAGATCTGATCAGCTTTAATTCTCGTGCATTTCTTAACATGCACAAACGTGTAAGTTAATATTTAAAAAAAATATCTAGTCATATTTTTGGAACGAAGTTCCTTATTTTTTTACCGTGGTAACACAATTTCTTCTTTTATTTTAAATCTCTAAAATGTATTTTTTATAAGAAACTATGATTTTTAGTCCTACTAATTAACGATATTTTAAAAGGCGTATCATATTTCCTAGTATATTTGTGTCTCATTGTATTGATTCAAGAGTTGAGTTATTTATAGCGGATTTCAGAGGAAAATTAAATTGGAAACATTAATAGGCATGCACGAAATTATGGGTAATTTTAGTGATGTAAGTAGGTATAACATTATTCTCATTAACATAACTTAGGGGCAAAATAATCCCTACTTCCCTACGGAATACGGGTGAAACCGTGGGCAAGGGCAAACATTTTATAAATGGCGACTCAATATATTTTAGTCTGTTTTTTTATATTTGAATTTATTTTTAATTTAATGAGAGTAAGATCACACAACACAAGTTCATTTAGCACTGTCTGCAAAAATGTAGGCTCATATTAAATGTATTAAAGTAAGACTTGGAAATAAATATAATGTCAATTGCGGTAAATACAGGGCCGGATCTACCATAATTATGGCTTTTTGGGCTTCAGCCTAGGGCCCCGTGGATTCAAGAGGCCCCCAACTAAGTCAAGTCAAAGTCAATATAAATTAAATATTTTACTGTCTAATTTTTTTCTATAAGTACTTTGAGTACTACTTAGGGGCCCACTCTAAGTAGTATTAGCACAGGGCCCCCTAAACTCACGGTCCGCCCTGGGTAAATAAATAGAATATGAAAACTAGTTATCAATTTAACACTTATTATAAGACGTCATTGTTTATTCTGTGTTGAAGAACATGCCCGCAGTTAAATATTTTATTGTCCAATGATACCAATTTGGTTTCATTGGTGACCCAGTTTATTCACAGCAAATAATGGTCGAAAGCAATTTAAATAAACTAACAACTAGATGATTATTATTATTACTCACTCTGAAGTTTTATTATTGTTAATTTATTTTAATATTTTTTAAATATAAATTTACATTATTATTAAATAAGGAAAACGAAATCTATACATAATTAATTTTAAAAAATTATAAGTACTTAAATATTTAAGTTTTCCTCGTTATTTTTTTTAAGATAAAAACACAATTATTCAACGACTCGTAACGTAGGCACACTTACTAAATAAGTATATGTTGATCTAAACATTTTCTTTGAACAAAACGGTTGCTTGTGCGTCCAGACTGCCACCTAAAGCGCAATTGTCAAAACGAGAACACGTCACAAGACACATATGTACACTTTTTGTTTATTTGTTTATCATCTGCGATTAATTTTTTTGTTTGTTTCTTCTGAAAGCATAATTGATGTTGAAATCATGCCATCATTTCGGCATTGCTTACTTTGCGTTACTCACAATCACACTGGAGCGTATTTTTCATTATTAATTTCATAACAGGGCGTAAAATTGTAGCACTATGCGCTCGATAGTCATTAACAAGCATAAGGCAAGGACTGGCTGTGGATTTTGATGTTTTTCTTTTACACAACACCTCTCCACACCTTTCGTTCATCTCGCGAAAAATAATTTACGGCATTTTGGAATGGAAACAAACGGACAGACGCATTGCAAAACAAATACCGATACACTCTATTGTTACAAGAGAATTGGAATGTATAAAATGCACTTAAATCTCTTCTCTTAATCTGAATTTAAATAAAAGTAAAAAAAAATGCATAGGTATTTTATTTTTTGCCGAAACCTACATGCCTTTCAGCAGCCTTTCTGTCGCTTAGAAACATCACATCATCACACTCTTCGACCTAAGTACTTACGACATTGGCGTATGATTTAGATAGAGAGTATTCATTTCAAGATAGAGAGTGGTCCTCTAAGATTGTTAAAGATACTTAGGACGCTTATTAATAGACTTCATTTTGATGATCATTTTTGCCAGCCAGTAGTGAGAGTGACTTGGACTCCCCGAGTACGGGTATGCAAGCTATTACACTCACTATATCAAATGATGCGAGTGCCAAAAAGGGATAGAGTACTAATAAGTGTAACTCTAAAACTACATAGTGTTACTTCGGTTGCTCAATATCTGGACCGGTGCATTCGCTTGCTAATACCCCCAGAACCTTCAATGGCTGAATTCAAAAGGCCTATCGCGCATTAAATTAACAGAAATTAATTATAGCTATTAACGTTGAGGAGAACGCGCAATTATGATACTTTGACGCCCAAACCCAGAAGTGTGGCCGGATAATCTATTAATTAGGTACCTAATAAGACATGATTCCAACATTTTTCCCTACAAAAATAAAATATACATAAATTTTTATTCTTTGCTCCTTCAGCCAACATGGCTACTGTATAACTGGCAATTCAGCTCACAAAACAGGTTTCAATCGATTAAAAACCGCTATTTCATGAGTAATAAAATACTTTATATTTAGCTACATGACTTTAGTATCAATATCCGATTATACGGAAAAGTAAGTACATGGTACCTACTTAATTAAATTAAAATTTTACTAGTTACAAAAAGAAGCTACTATACTATTATATTATGTTCCTAAATAAAAGTTTCTACACTTCAAAATACTATACTGGAAAATTTTGAACAGATTAATTAAGATGCGAAATAGTCCATAAAACCTTATCGTATGACCAATTAAGTAAAAATCAGAGTAAAAATTGTGCAATAAAAACATTATGGACGGTTTTACAGTTTTTGATTTTTACATTTTTAATTACATAGTACCACATGTTAAAATATTTGTGTTTTTTATTTGTAGTTTTAAGTGTATATACTTATTACATTGGATGTGGTGATCGGTAACTTTAGATCCTTATTGAATTAACACTACGAAGCCACGTTGGTACGAACTCAGTGTGCACACAACACTGCACAGATAATTTAAAAAATCTAACTCAGTTTAAATACTAGATCAAGTCATTATAATTTTATTAAATCGAGTAATTAACAATGTAGACCAAACTTAGGAATAAGTCCCACTTGTTAACAATCCTGACAGAAATTAATCTACGCAGGAAGTTTAAATCCAGTGTGTGTTAGATTTCAACATAAAAACTAGAGTTTTAATATATTACTGATAAAAGGGTAATATTACTGATATATTTTAAGCACATATTAATATATTATAGTATCAAATTATTAATATGTTTTAGGTATTTAACTGGTTTTCATAAAAGTACATCTGATCATCAAATGTCGAGTCAAGGTACAGTTCTCAATTAGTTGCTTCTTATGTAGAAAAACCAGCAAGAAACTCAATGGTTACTCTTTAAAACATATAGGTACAAATAAAATTGAAATACAAAATACAATCAATATACATAATTCCATAATAAATGAAAAAACCTAATAACCATTACGATTGTAGGCCACTTAATCAAGTTTAATAAGGAAAATATTTCCATATTAAACTTGAATATGTGGTTTGGGACTCATTGTGAAAAATATAATTGATTTATTAAAAATATACTGTATAGTATACTGTATAATAACATTCTGTATATTATACACTGTATAACTTATTGTATAATATACACACTGAATATGTTAAGCAAAGGTGTACATCCATAGTTTGCTAGATCTTTAGCTCCCATGTAAAAGAGGGAGTACATATTTATTTGCTTATCACAGATCCCAGTTTTTCTAATGAGATTATAATAGTTTTGTTTATCAAGCATATCTGTAATCTTCAAATTTTTATAATTAATGAAATTATAATTTAATATGATATAATTATTAAAATGTTTTTTACTTTTGTATCATATTGCACATGTAACATTGCAAATAATCCTTGAGTAGGAACAATAGTCCTAACACTGACACAAATGGGCAACTTGCGTAATTATTCATCCATGATAATAATATTACAGTAAATTTTAAAAAGCGAAAGCAAGGCATCATTCAGACGTTTTGGTGCTTTGAAATCCTTTAGATTGCCAAGGCACATAATCAATTTCATACTGTATAGCATTCTCACCTGTTTGCTTAATCTTTTAGTAAGAATGTTTAACAGTGAAATAATCCAATGAGGAAATAATTAGATTTTATAATGAAACCACTAATT
Organism: Acronicta alni; assembly: GCA_964056405.1. Classification (NCBI taxonomy): domain Eukaryota; kingdom Metazoa; phylum Arthropoda; class Insecta; order Lepidoptera; family Noctuidae; genus Acronicta; species Acronicta alni. The sequence goes on along the minus strand of OZ043927.1, from coordinate 2,609,405 downwards.
TGAACAAGTTGGAACAAATCTAATAAATTAACTTTGCTATATTTACAAATTAAAGGATCTATACTCCATTTGGTTAGGTACTTAACTAAAATAAACAAAAAAAATGGCGCCGCTCAGGGCTGTTCAACCTTTTATTACAATAGTATTTTATGAATTGGGAGTGAAATGAATATAACTTTTAATTTACTTACTAACAATCTTTGGACAAGGTTTTTTCGACATATTTAAATATGTTTATAGGAGTACATTTCTCCGATAACAAAATAGGGCACGTTTGGGACGTTTTGGCTTTAGTGATTGAAATGTAAGCAAGGAGCTAGCAAGGCTAGTACCCGACTCGTGATCACTCATTTTAACAATTAAAATTAATAACAACACAACTAACAATCAATAAAAACAACGTAGAAACAGAACAATAACTAATTAACACAATTTAAGGCAAAAGAAACACAAAAACGAACGAAAGTAAAGTAAACACAAACTGTCACGAATGACGTCCAGTTACCCGACTAAGTGTAATATTGGTTAAATATATTGCTGCGCTTCCTCGCAGTACTACTTCTCAATTTTTTCGTAAAAAAACGTACAATGTAAACATAGAAAAATGTTTTGAATACCTGTCTGTTTAGGTTCTTTTTAGTAGGCACATTGCAATACTTTATGACATATTTATAAATTTTAATTTAATTAATTGTTCGCAAGCTTAAAAATTAATAATAACCATTTAATATTAAACAAAGTAGTTAAATATACTAGTATATAAAAACAAAATGCGACTTTACATTATTAAATAATTTATTTTGCTTACATTTTATTTCGAAATGAAAAAAGGCCATATACATATAAGAACCTTTTTTATGATTTGTTTACCTTTAGTTAAGTACATAACCAAATGGAGTATAAGTACCCATTAGCAAACAGGGTTGTAAAACAATTGGTCAAACAGCTGGCAGGTATTTAGCATTATGGTAGAAGATTTATGGTAATGGCAGGGCTGGATTAAGCCGTGTAGGGGCCTCCAAAATAGGTAATACAAGTCTCAAGGTATTCCTCTTCCTACCTTCATAAAAAAAAAACAGATTTTTGTCAGGTTCCTCTAAGTGACGCGGGGATCATAGGCAGTTGTCTACTTTGCCTAAGGGTTAATCCTGCTCTGGGTAATGGTAGGCCACCTTATAATATACACCATGAAGAATTCATAAAGAACATCAGAGATGAAAAGAGACATGAAAGAAGAAGCAGGAGTAGACAGAGTCAGAGCTACAACACATAAATTAAAAAAATCTGAAGGTTGCCACTTATGGTCCACAAATTAGCTCTTGAAAGATAGCTGTGGAAGATTACTCTTGAAATAGAAGAAATATAGAAATTGATATTGAAATATAGAAACAAGCACATCTTTTCCTTAGAATTAAAATAATGGCTTACCAAAAGGTGCAATTTTCTTTATTTCAGTATATAATTAAGCATTAAGGTACCCACATTTACATACTCAATTTAGCTATTTTAAGTAGGTACTATCAATTATTTAACTATCATACTAAAAATACATAACGACACAGGTTAGTTCATTACTGCCAACAAATCTTACACGCAACGAGTTTAACCTTTACATTTAGTAAGGATAAGGTTAATTAAAAGTTATAACAACAAAATAATCTGTATGTATCCACAAGTAGGGCATAGAAGTTAGAACTTACGGTCATCCCGGCTGTTTACTTAGAACTTTCTACGGAAAATGGTCATAATATGAAGATATAACACTATATACTAATAAACTATTTCATATTTAATAAGGGGTGCCGTATTATCGCATAATTTTGATAACTATTTTCACTCACTACGATTCGAATCGAATCGACATCAAGCAAGCAGATTAATTCAATCAATCAAATCAAAGCTTAAATAAAACGTCAAAGTCAAATGCACGTCACGCTTGCGTCAGCGTCTAGTTGACAAATTGCGTTCCATACCATACCATTCTGCTCTACAATATTCACGAAAAAGTTTTTGAATTCTACGGTTGACTATTATATGCAAGTGTTCCAACAATAATAATCAGCATTAATTATCAATTATAATTTTTTATCACTACACTGAATCTGCGTCTGATAGAGTCTTGAAATGACAAAAGTTGTCGTCGCTCTCATGCTAAGTTTTTAGTTTAGTAATATGTAATATTGGAAAACGGAACGCACGCATTGCGTAGTTTTTGCTTGTCGACTCGGATAACGCGTTGTAAACATTTTTATTATTTTTTTCACTTTTTATTTAACCAATAGTGAAAATATCTAGAAGATGAGCCTATATTCATGCGTTTATCTTAGATATGTATGAGTTTATAACTTATATTCGTATTTAGACGGACGTACCATCAAAATGTGGGGAGCAGTGTTTTTTGTGTTTGTTTGTTTTCTTCAATATGTAGCTGGTTTTAGTCAGCTTTGTGGGAATAACTCGGATTTAAGCTGTACAACAGAGGTTTGTGTGATGTTTTTGTGGTATTAAATATAGTAAAACGCATACTGCATCAATCGGTATTGATTTTTCTATGAAAGGTAGCAAGGCATTGGTTGCATTATCTGACGTAGACGTCCTTCACCGCTCTGACCCCATCATTTTCCCTATAGAACCTAATATTAGTCAAAATAACACGTTTCTGGGCAGTGTTATGATAAAGATGTTTCCTCATTAATGCAAATAAGTAAATTAATTTATTATTCAAGTGCACAATGGATTTTCTATCATTCAAGGTTAATCACTGATGCATAGCAATAGACAGTGAACATTTTCTATTTTTTGTTTCAACATAATAAATGAACTGTCAGTAAAATACAAAAAATAATTAATGCAGAAACCTTTGCTGAAGTAATGTAATCATTAATTTAATTTTCTAAATATAGTGCAACAAAGCTAGTGGCAAGTAGAGCTAGCTGGTGTACAAAGTCAATAGAAGTGCATACACTATAATTAACAATGAATTGCCTTCTTGGTTACAAGGGTGGCTAAGCATGAGGTTTGATTACCAGTAAATTTTAATCATCAACATTCAGTGTAACATTTAAAATATAGGCTTTCTACACTATTCCTCTTTGACAAAGTCTATGGTGGTGGTTGAATAACGGACAGCTGATCACTGATTGTGTTTGTCTGAGTATTAATAATCTTTGATAGAGTAGTGGGTACTACTCTATCCAAAAATATTCTTTATCAACAGTAGTTTTTTACTTTATTCTTGAACATGTAAATATCAGACATTTCCAATACTGACATTGGCAGATTATTATAATAATATTCTTGGACTCATACTTAATATACTGTTATTAATTAGCATACTTTTATTTGTTGGAAATCATATTTTCAGTTTATGCTTTCTACTACAGAATTTATCAAACAAACTTATATTATTTCTTACAAATACCCCAAGTCCCAGAATGAGGATGCATGGAAGAGTTAGGAAATTAAGTTTTTTTAAGGAGTTTACAACTATCGTTATCATATTGTTTTCTCCCTGGCATTATTTTTGTTGCATGATAATTGCAGCATTCGTTTGGGTTACAAAAAATAAAAGATTAATAAGTACATACTGGGCTATTTTAGTGAAGGAAAGTTCGACTGCAGGCAGGATTCCAACCTGTGTCTTCTGGTCCAATTCACCAGATGCTATGACCAAGTAAACCACCGCAAGTCCCACCGAAATTCAGCTTCACATTCCAAATTTGCATCTTTAAGGTTACACGGTTACACTTTACGGTGACTAAAATAACTTATAATCTTAGCAAAAAAGATAATTAATACTGGGTGATCCATAGTTACCTATATCTGCAATTATTAATATACTTACTAAAAAACAGTGATAGCCTAGTGATATGACCATTACACTGCCAAGTCAAAGTTCTCGAGATCCAATCCAAGACACATACCTGTCAGTGTTTTGAAATTTTGAAAATCTTTTCAGATCCTCGGCCAAAACCACTTGGACCAAGACTTGTGCAGGATGAAGGTGTACCCGTCAGACAGCCATGAATGTGGAGCCATGACATTTGGGCCCCTCTCACCCAACACCCACATTGGGGGTGTAACATTGAAGCCATACATCATGATGATGCGCCACTCTGACAGTATCAGCTCATATGACATGAACCACACAGTTTTGAATATTACTTTCAGCAATATTAAGTGGAAAAGTAAGTTTATGTGAAGTATATAGGTATTCTAATTTTCAGTAATGTATAAATAGAATTTAAAACATCCTATTAAATAAAATTCTATGCGCATGCTTATCTTGTACAGTGACATCATAATTACTACTTCAAAACAGAATTGTCAGTAGCATTGTTCTGACTCATTTTGTCGCAAAGCAGCGTTATTGGTAACCAGGGGTACTTGCCAGTTCTGACGATGAATAAATGTTAGAGATAAGTCTGACATTTTCATTGAAAAATGCACTTTATTTCAGCCATGAAATTCCGTTTCCAAGACAAGTATAGAGACACGAAGAATCACTGCAGGAACATAATGATATCGAATGACGCCCCTATCGACGATAAGTCCGTTCTGTACTATGACTGCTACTGGCCCAAGACTGACGATAGAGATGGACAGAGTCACATACTAGATTTTGAAGCCACAACTGATGAAGGAAGTGTTAATAGAGGACAGTATTACTTCAATATACCCTCCGCCGAGATGCTTAGTAAGTAGTTGTACTTATTAGGTTATTAGTAAGCATTTGACGTTTTGTGTAGTGGTTAAGAGGTGTGCCACGGATTTGATGCCCACAGAACAAATATTTGTAATCAATATTTTATGACCTACAGGTAATTTTGTGTTTGTGTATGTGAAAAAAATTGATTGTAAACGCATCCGCGATACAGGAGAAAATCCTATGTTGGGGCAACTATTATTATTATATATTATTTTACTGGGATATTGTGATTTTTAACTACCTGGTAATGAAGAAATTTACTAATAAATACTGTAAATCAGTGGAATATTGATTTTTGTACGTTTTAATTTAGTATTAAATATAAATATGAAAAGTTTAGACAAGTGAATGCACAGATGTCTTACACTTATGGATTCTGAATGACCGAAATAGGGTCAGAACATAAGGAGGTTGATGACATGCCACTAATTAAACTGATTACCAGAATGTGGATCGCTAATACACAAGCAAGTGTCTCCTCTTAGATTGAGAGGGATTAGGCCATAGTCCATCACACTGACCTGGCCTGGGTCGGCAGACTTCGCACACCACAAATCTCTAAGGCATGTAGTTTTCCTCCTCACGATGTTTTTCCTTCACCGTTTAAGTCAGTGATAATCAATAATACGCACATGAATTCGTCAATGGTGCGAATTGTTAGATTCGAACTCGAGGCCTTTGGCTTAGCAGTCCAATAGTCCCTAGGCTATCACTAATTCCATACCTAACTGCTAGAAAATATTAGGACTGAGTTGTAGTTTCTAAATGAAATGGGCTTTTTTAGCTTTAATATCCATTGTCTAGTACCCATAGTACAAGCTCTGCTTAGTTTCGGTACTAGATGGTGTTGTGTGAAATTGTCCAGGAATATTTATTTATTTATTTTCTTCCAGGTTTAACCACCACCGAAGAACGATGGAAGCCGTTTATATACATAGAAATATTCCCGAGCATAATGAGACTTCACATAATGCCTCCGTTGCGCCAGCTAAAAATAAACGCCTACCGCATCCAAGTCGTTACCACATGCGGCAAAGAAAAGTCGCGAGAAGTCAAATCAAGTACTCTACGGCTCAAGAACAACACTGACGAAGTTACATACGATTATAACTTTGTTGGCTCGAATGGGTCGTTCAGCTTTGTGGTGACGCCTCTGCATCAGAAGTGTGTAGTGGAAGGAGTTGGCTGTCAATCCGTGGAGAGTCCCAGGATCATGATTAGTGAGTACTGCTTTATCTTTTGGGTGTGAGCATTTTATGACTATGAGTGCTCAGGGTTAGTGATGTTTAATATAGCATAAAGCATTATAAAGTAGCGTGCTTATTATTAAGCAAATGATATCGCGGTTTGCACTTTATGCTATACAACTATTTTGCTATATATCGCATAGCACTCTCTCCCTCTCTCTCTATTAACCAACTGTCCGTCGGGCGTCACGTATAGCGTTAGTAACAAGTAGGCGTATAAATTAAGCATGCAATCGCTTGCTTAAAAAATTAAGCATAAAGCAAGTTTTTGATTTATAGCAACTTTGAACACCACTACTCAGGGTTAAGGCGTATTTTGCGTCAAAGGTATAAATAAATAATAGATATGTATTAAAATTTCACAAAATATTGATGATATACATTATGGGTTCTTAACCATGGAATCCGGGATTCAATTCATCATTCAGTAAGTACAGAAGCCAGCAGGTCAAGCTATCCAAAACAGTAAAACTTTCCCAATTTAATATAAACCTTATTGTATTGTATTAAAGTTGAAAATCTATCAAAGAAATTTGACAGATCAGGGTAGCTTGATGTGTTGGCCTCTGTACTATGACGTCGCTGATAAAAACATAGCATCATGCTTGTATTCATCGAAACTTTAGGTTAGAGGTGCACTAATGTACATGCTTAGTATCGCCGGTATGTTTGTGTCAGGTCCCAAGAGATGGCCCTAGTAGGCGGCATGCTTGTGGCGAACTCGCGTGCCTTCAATCGATATGCGAAAAGGCCTCGCTAAACGATGGGGTCCTGGTACAATTCCAAACTCTGCACTACTGGAAATTTCATAGAAATAACCAATAGAAATAGAATTTCATATAAATTTATTTATTTAATAACATTTTGCTCGAATTGGGAATCGTACCCAAGCCCTCAAGCGTAGCAGTCGCGATCTACGATTAGGCTAATGTGGCAGGGTTTTAATAATATTTTAAATGTGAAAGTAACTCTGTCTGTAACGCTTTCATGCCTAAACCGCTGAACCGATTTAGATGAAATTTTGGTATGGAGATTGATTAAACCTTGGATAAGGAAAAGTCCTTTAAGATGCGAGTAAACCACTGAAACCGCGGGCAACAGGTAACAAAACACTTACATCCTTCCAGGCAGTGAACCTCAAACGCTGAACATCTGCATAGCGAGCATCACGGCGCTGATAGTGGCAACACTCTTCGCGTACTACATAGTACTGCGCGTCATCAGACGATACTGGTGCAACGATAAATACAGACTGGCTATGGGTGAGTTTGAGAACACTTATATTACTTCCATACTTCATCATCTGGTTTAACCTTTTGAACGCCACGTCAATAACGAAAATCCGTGTTCTCTACGCCAAGCGACAAATTCTAGTATCTAATAATAGTTAAAGAAAAACAACAAAATATATTTTGAATTAAAAAAATGTGATGTTTTTGACGTGCCATGCCGTCGTTGGCGTCGTGAGCAAGTTTTCATTTGACGTCTATACACGTCCGTGGCGGTCAAAAGGTAAAGACATTTATTTGTCACCACTTCGACAGTCCATCCGCGCAGAAAAGTATGAAATATGTGCCGCCGGAGGCCCTCGCGAAAAAGTTCGCAAATAATGCTCAAACAATTAATTTTGTCGAAATAAAGACCAGAAGAAATCTGGTTTAAATTGGAAATGTTAACAGTAGAAGTCAAAAACTATTAAATAATAATAGTGTATTTATATAATATAGTATTTTTAATTTAAATTGATTTTCTCTTTTCCAACTACGAGATTGATTATAATTTTTCGAACTAATTTTATCAATGGTAACTCGTTTCTAGTTAAAATATTACAATACCAAGACAAAGCCCATATCACGGCAATGTTAACAATGATAATAATACCGCGTCTCAGCGTACAGAGGGAAAGTCAGTGGGAAGCGTCTTTATTTTGACTTTAAAAAAGAAAATTATTAATATTTTATGTTTAAACTTTCCAGGCATGGAAATACCAACACCGCCGAAAATTCTAGTAGTGTACTCAACAGCGAACCGCCTCCACGCCGAATGCGTGGCGTCCCTAGTCACGTACCTACGGTCCGAGTACGGCTTCGACATCATGTTCGACGGCGACATCTCCGCCACCTCCCATGGAGACCCCTTCATTTGGGCCGAGGAAGCTTTCAGGTTAGCCTCACATATCGTATACATCGTCGGACCAGCCGAGGAAACGAACCTATACAATAACATATACGACAAACCAATCATAAGCGCTCACAAAAATATTGACACTCTTCTCCTCTCATTCGTTAAGGCCAGTAGAGCCCTAAAAAACTCTAAAGACATCATCAATGTCTTGTTCGAACATTCCGACGGTCAAATCCCAGTAGAAACTAGAATCTCCAAAACGTTTTTCCTTTTGAAAGATTGGCAGAAACTCATATCGTATTTATCGAAAGACTTGCTACCCAAAAAACAAATCATGCGCACTGAGAAAGGCAGGTGCTTTTTGGAAGACTTGACTAGGGCCAAGAAATTGTTAGGCGACAAGAAGGACGATGTGATCGTGCAATGTGAGAAAATGAAGAGTTTCGAAAAGAAGATATTGTTGTAATTTTGTATTGTACAGGTTTTTGGGCCCAGTTTTTGGGCGCGTTTGGCATTAGGCGGGGCAAATTAATCTTAAAAGTTCGCTCCTAATCACTTCGAAGGTTGGCCATCCCTCACTGTGCGTTTTAAGCGAACATTTTACTAAGCAACCCTATCGAATGAATTTTTAATGGTGGGGTCTCGAAACCTTCTACAAACTAGCGTCTTCCTTTTTCAAAGTAAAGCGACACACCTAGAAAGAAAGAAACATATTTATTTTACGAATACCCTTATGTGTTTATGGACTGCAGTGATCATTTACCGTCAGGTGAACCGCACATTCATCTCCTCTCCGATATACAAAAAGAAAAATGGACCTGCTTTTTTTATTCCCGACTGAATAAATACGAATAAACTTTAAATATTGTTCAGTGCTTCAAAAAATCTGCCTCTATTTTTCCATGAGAGTATATTGTCTGATGTCTCAAATATCGGAAGTTGTTGTATATCCTATACCTCCCCTTTAACTATGCTCCGCCCACTGACTCACGCGCATATAGTTAGCAACTGCAATGCCATTAGTTCTTTAACTGAGGATTCTGGTTGTTAACCGTAAACGAATAGAATGTTTAGTGTTGTTTGTTGGACTAAATATAATGTGCAAAGGTAAATGCTAAAAAGAAAAATCATATTAAAATGGCCATATTATTTCAGAGTTTTCTGGTAATAAAAGATGCGATTGTCAATAGAATAGAATCATTGTTATCAATATCTGTCTCCATAATAATATTTAGTCTGCAATCTATGCTAAAATATTTTTCGATCGAAAGTTCTGAAAAAGATTTATTTAGTGTTACATAATTTAAGGCAAATATAAATTGAATTTGATAATATATTTATCCGTGTAATACTTATGAAAATGTAAAAAAAAAAAACAATGTTTATGAAGAGTGTATACAAGGCTCGTTGAATGGAAATCATAAAATGATTTAATTTTGAGTTAAGACCGTTTTAAATGTTAGATACATTTCACGGCAGAGAGAAGCGTCACCTTAGATTATGTCTGTCTCTTTCTTGCACACAGGTTGTTAATAACGCTTTCTCTTTTGCACCGAAATCGTTCTAACATGTAATACGATGCAATAGGCCTACTTGTTCTCGTTTGTCTCGGATCTGAAGGAAGCTCGAATATTAGAAACTAGTTGATTTGGTTCTATTATTGATATAAGATGAATTTCAACGTCCATCAACATTCACTGTGTTCTACATTTAAATGCGATAATTTTCAATTACTGTACTGTATATTTTTACGAGTTAATTACGTCGATCAATCAATCTGCAAAGCTCAGCTGCGCTTCTCGCAGTCATTTTATGGATGGGTGACCATTCTCAACACATCGGCATCCATGACTCGGATAGCACATTAAGCCGTGGCTTCCAGATGTCGTAAGAAGACCTATAACAATTGTTGGTTGTAGTTAAAAACCCGAAAAAAATTACAGCCAGTTATCGGTATTGCCTAGAAATTGGGTTGTGGAGGTCTGCTGACTTCCTGGAGGTTAGACTGGAAGCCGACCCCAATATAGGTGGGAAAGGGATGATGTTTGTAAGCATGAAACCAGTGCTATCTTGCGCCGAAAGCAAAGAGTTTGCATGTGTGAAAAAAGGTCTACTGGCCAGAGTCGGAAAGCTACATAAAAAAAAATACCAAAGAAAAGTGCGTGCTTCTTTCAAATTCTGATTTATGGGATAGTAGACTGCAGTTTGATTCGAACCCCTTGTATACCTCTTCCGAATCATTAATATTTTTGTGGTTATTTATAACTGTTGTCTTTCCCAGTACGATGCATATCTTATATGGCTTTTTAGTAATAAGTGTTTTTGTAATAAGATTTTTTAACGTTTATTTTAATGAAGGTCATCCATTCACTTTTTGAACGTCGCACCGATATCCCACCTGATACCGAATTTTGCTTATTAGATGTTGTTTACCACCTCACTTGTGACCTGGCTTCCAAATACGTATTAGACTTTAAATCTGTGTATATTATTCGTGGCATTAAATACATGGTATAGTTATGTAACTGCCTTGCTCAAATTTTCCTTTCCGAGCGGCCGCGCTGGTACAGTGGCGTTAAAAAGTGTTATTGTGCAAAAGTAACGAAGGTTGGTAGAAATATAATAATGAATGCGAAACATTGCTGACCTCGCTCTCTTGCATCGAGTGAGCGGGACATAATTCTGAAGTTAACCTTTCCGAGCGCCCGCGCCGTCTCGAAAAATGGTGTTATTGTGCAGAAATATGAAAGTTTGTTAGTAAAATAATCATGAATGCGAAACAATGATGACCTCTCACACTCAATGTATTGACGAAACACAGAAGAGTGAGTGAGATAGATGCGAAGACCGCTCATGCGCACCATTCCGTTTTTATATTAGAATTGACTACTATACTAATTGTGCACAACTTCAGACAATTTCGTTGCCCATAATATACGTTATTTTGAATAATTTTCACTTTTTCAGTAAATAATCTTTATGCTTGCGCCTTTTGTACACGTAAATATATTTTATAGATGTTTCTTTGAAGTTGTTTTTATCGATTCGTATCGATTTATACGATAATAACAATTGCCGTTCAAAAAGTCGAAGCATTTTACCAACATTTATTTTTTAAGATTGTATTCTTTTGTAAATTCTTCGATTCATTGTACCTACCTTTATCTGTTAAGTATCAATGGTTAAATAAAAAAAAGTTTTAGTAATACTTGACAACTTTATGTACGGTCAGGGTCATAGGTCCAGTAGCAGTTTCACAATTCTATCGCATCAAAACAAGTCGCTCTTACGACCTTTTTCTATAACAAACATTTTGCACATATACACGATCTCGTATATCGCACTCATTTATTATTGTCTCGACAGAAAGAGTGCGATATAATGATCATTTGCCTTAGTGACAAACCACACACTATCATCATCTCGTAATTATATTGCTTGACGGGTAAATGTTTGCAATGAAATCACTCACACATGTGTATACGCGCAGTACCGTGCAAGTGAATATGATCGTTGACATGCTACTGGACTTATGGCCCCAGACTGTACCTACGTGTAAACTTTTCCGAGTACAGAATTCTCCAGATTTACTGTCTTTAAATTTGGTGTGCCATAAACACACGCTGAATGAAATTGGTGTGTTGTTTCTTTGTGTAAGAAGTTGTTATTTGACCACAATCTTTACACAGCACTAAATAACTAGAGTGATGCAATATATTTATTGTAGAAAGTAATATACACGAAGAAATACTTGGAATGTATGTTATATAGTTTCTTTCGTTCTGGAACTGGAATTAAAAATTAATTTTATTTGTCCTGCAGTGAACTGTTGTAGGCTGTGATAATGTTGATATTTTATTTCCCCATATTATGTTTTTACTCAGCATACTTGGTGATATGATTATGGAATCCCAAGTCATAGTTCTGGAGTTAGAATCCAAAGCTTCTGAAGAAACCTTCATCTTTTAAAATCCTTATCCGTATTGATAATTAATTATCACACGCTTAAACGGTGAACAAGCATAAGTTTACGCTTAGATTTGTGTCTGCCTTAGTTTATTTAGAACTGGATTTTTAACGTAAGGGAAAGGCGCACAACTATCGCATAATTTTCTAAGACTATGTATACTTAATGGCTCAAGTGTATCGTCCTATTTTGTGATACTTATAACTTCTTAAAAAAAAGTAGTCCTATCGCCATTTTTATATTTAAAGCCCATTGAGACGGGACGGCAATGGTAATATGGAACAACAATCCAAAACTGTCAAATTGTCCCATATTAATATGAACCTTATTGCTTTGCATACATACATACACTCACGCCTTTTTCCCATAGGGGTAGGCAGAAACTAAAGAACGCCACTTGCTACGATTCTTGCATACTTCTTTCGTTTCGACCACATTCATACATCTCGTCCTACATACACGCCGGTTGCGAGTACTACGCACCTGACCTTTTTGAAGAACCTCACCAATAAGGTCGGTATAAGTTTTTCTAGGGCGTCCCCTCTCGGCGGTTCCACTGACATTCGCACTATATAAATCCTTTTTGTTAGTCGCCTTTCATCCATTCTCTCGACATGCCCAAACCAGCTCAGCATATTCTTCTCAATTCTCGTCACTACATCGTCTTTTAAGCCGCAACGTTCTCTTATCACACTATTTCTCAATCTGTCATTCCGAGTTACACCGCACATACTTCGCAGGGAACGCATTTCTACAGCATTTATTCTACTTTCATGTTTCTTCTGCCATACCCAACTTTCACTTCCATACATAAGTGTAGGTACCAACACACCGTTGTGGATAGTCATCCGTGCCTTTTTTGACACCGACTGGTTAGCCACAACCGCTTTGTATTAAAGTTTAAAATCTATCAAAGAAATTTGTCAGTCTGTGGTAGCTTGACCTGCTGGCGTCTGTACAAAACAATGTCGATCAAAACGTTCTGCGAACAAATAAACCACTTTTGATTATAATATTATTACTAAGAACTTACGAGGAACTTGATAGGCTTTTTATGGTAGGTATATAACTCACACACATACACGCACGCGAATACACAGGTAAAAAATAGTAATTTGGATTTTTACACAACTTCTTAGCACATTTATTTTATATTGCCAGCCTTACATAATATTGCTAGCATAAAAATAAAATTGTTATCGATATTATAAACTAGCACCTCTAGTTATTTAGTGTTAAATTTGTACCTTTTTATATACCTGTTTCCACGTTGATCTCATTGGTAAAAAAAAAACTGTTGGAGTGTGTTCTATCTTGATACAGGACCTTTCAATTAATAAGCTCAAAATATATACCTTGTGATGTATTTTTATAAATAAAGTCGTACATAACATGTATTATTTCATTGTTTTATTTATAAGTGTTATTTTACAACATTTCTTGCGCTTGCGCTTCCAACTAACTAGATACCTCTTTTCCATTGGCTATTCTGAGCAAGTGCCCAGGGCCCCGCGTGTCATGAGGCCCACTAATTCCTACTCCGTTTGCCTATCTACAGTAATATTATAATAGGAAAGATTTGTATGTTTGTAACGAATAAACTCTGCTTATAAGCGAAACATGCAATTACTATACCAAACTCGAGCGAATAAATTAATTTGAATTTGAAAAACAAAAACCGATTTCAAAATCATTTCGCCATTAGAATACTACATTATCCCTGAGTAACATATACATAATAGTCTATAACATTTATTACTAGAAACTATTAGGGATCGCTCCTAAAACTTCCCTAATGTAAACCATGATGTAAAAAAAATGTCATCCCATTCCACACTACTGGTCGGGCCGCCAGTTGTTAATAAAATGCTCCCCGCGTAATAATCCTGCCCGCGTAATAAGTGCCCAGACTTCTGTAACAATCTTCTCCATAAAATCAAAACAGAATACAACGCACAACGAATAGACGAAAACAAAAAATACCCCCATAGACTTTGGAAGACTTTAAATTCGATATATAGTAGCCAATCACCAAGTAAAGAATCTTTAAAACTAATTACCATACAACATCCTACCGAATCCTTGACATAATATGATAAAGACGGCCAGGATATAAAAATAATAACAGGTAATTAAAAAAACATAATTATTATCATTGGTTTATTTATCACGACAAGGGTACACCAAAAAACAAATATGGAATGCTGTACATTTTATACAACGATCAACGGTCGAATGTTGAAAAACACAATCAAAATAAATGTTGGGAGCGTGTTCCATGTAAGGCCGTATAGTTTTTAAATTAATTATCTTCTTTTTTATTATAACATTGGGCGATTTTTATTCAAACTAACAAAAATAATATTAAGTTTAGATATCAAATTAGTTTTTTTTTATTTGGTTACCAAAGATACCTGTTGTTAATCTTTTAACGTTTTCTATAAATAACTAAGGGCTATTCTGCTTCAGTAGCTGCGTCATTAACTTAGTGGTCCTAAGCGCGACTTGAGGCCCTGGATTCGATTCCTAGGACTAGCTTACTAGCTTGACCTAGGAATCGAATCCAGGGCTTTTATGATTTTTTTTCATATGAAAATAAAAAAAGTTTTTTGAAGTTCTCAGTAGCAGGTGCTCGAAGTTTGGATTTGTGGCAATAGGCTCGCCTCCTATTACAGATGACCATAACAAGTTATTAACTTTTGAGATAGTTTATTAAAACTTAAACAATTGCAGAGCACAACTAAAAAATAAAAATTACAAATTTCAAAATGCCCTCAACAATTTGATTGCCTCTTCATTATTCAACCGAGTCTTTTAGATACACTATTTTAACATAGACTGAGCAATTCTAAAGGAAGATTCATATAATTATTATTAATCTGTTAAATAATAAAATTATTAAAAAAACAATTGACATAACTATGTCAAACGTCTGACTATCACCGCCTGACATTCTACAGGGGTAATAAAATACAAGCATTAATTTAACCCTAGCGGCAATGCCTATTTTATTTTTTTATTTATTATTTTATACATTTTCCCGGTACGTAAAATTCGCCTCCTCAATTGTCGCCGATTTTATTACGCATATAGAATGTCTTTTAAAGATTATAACAAGGAAATTATAAAGTATTAATGACTAAATATACAATGAAACATGATTATGCGAATTCATTAGTCTATTATTTTTAACACAAAATAATTCGGCATACATTTTGATGCATTTGATTTGTACTATTATAATATACCCGTATTATTTCGTTAATATCATTTAAAATTATTGCGCTGCATTGTGTTGTCTACTTTTTGGCTAGAAATGGGTAGAAAAATAGACATCATGTCCCTTTTCAGGTCAAAATAGCGAGCTACAAATTATTTTGTTTCAAAATAAGTAAACCTGTATTAATTTTAATTATTTATTTATATATTTATAAAAACATCACACAAAATAAGACCAGCAACCATCGCAATCATTATTAGAAAGTTTTTTTTTTTTTCATAACGTTTGTCAACTCAAGGACTGACTACCTAATTTGAACGCAATGTTCGGTACAAGTAATAATCAGCCCCCTAGAATTTTCTGAGTTGTACCAATATTCTTAGCTGATGGTAGGCTCAATAGCAAATACGTCTATCAATGAAATGAAGATAAAAATCTTACCGAAGAAGGCAAGAAAAACAACAGTCGGAAAATATATTTAGCATGGAGAAAATTCCTCAAATGCATCTCTCACATAATAATTAGTAACAAATCCCCACAATTTCAATTCATATAAAGTCTAACTAAAGATTTTATTTATAAACATACATGATTGCCATCATAATATCGTCAAAACTTCTCCATACAATGTCTTTCACAATCTTTGACATGAAACACAGCGTTCGTAAGATTTTCGACTCTGAACACATGCATTTAGAATCTAAAATCAGTAGCAAATAATACTTGGATTTAAGCAAATCGATATCTGTCTATACGCTAGACAGACTTGTAGACTTCAGTGTCCTTAGATGTAGTAACAGTTGATAAGAAATTTACGCGATTTAAAATTCGAACTGGAACGTTTCGAGGACCCAGTTCTTAAAGATTCTCTTTTCAAAACTTAGCATAATCATGTACTTTTTTCAAAAAATAACATATTTCTTAAGTTAATCCGACGAAGGTTCCTCTATGTATAAGAAGTGATATTTTGTTTGCAGTTAAACAAATAAAATAAACAACATGACACGTATGACCTCTTCAACCACGATTCCACAATCATGTGTTGCCATTCACGACATCTTCAATATAATTAAGGATATTTTAAATTCACGACGTAAATTAAATTGCTTATTACCGCAATTATTTTTACCTATTTCGTTAAAATAGTAAACTGTAAGTATAAATTGGCGTCTGTACTATATAATTATATACTCGTGACACAAATTAATTCATAGCATTCCGTACAGAACGGTCACTATCCTTCTTACATTCGATACTTCACTGTCCCCCTACGGTAAAACCTCTTGAACCGCACTTGGCCTATAGTCCTGGCAATTCATGGGATCCGTGAAATTTGCCATGACCATTACAGACTTCAGTCCCTTCCCGTCTTCAAGCGTTAATGTTGTCTGCTAAACAAGAACTATGTGGTTGTAGATTCAATCTGAATCGGAGCGTTTGTCCGAGAGAAAGAGACAAACCTATTCAAATGCTATTCAGTATTAAAATCGTGATTCATCCAACTATTACTTAATCTATGGAGTTTGAAGTTACAATTGTAACAACACGAAAGAGGAGTTTATCATCACTAAATTGTCTATGTTCCACACAAAACCATATTTTCACTAATAAATACTTGCCACACACATGCCAGTGTCTTCTTGAGTCGTGTCGTATCTTTCTGGCAAGTGTGGCACTACCCTAATACCTGTTGTTAGAACTTGAGAAGCGGATGCGTTTTCATGTGCTGGAATAAAAATAATAGGTTACTTGTGAAAAAAAAAAGATTCAACTCGATTCAGTGTCGTAATTTTTTTTTAATTCTAATAAGATGATAAACAACCATACGGGCTGCCTGATGGATATCCACATCTTATAGACTCCAGCAACACTATTAATCACGGCCGGGTGTCATCTAAAGACCTCAGCTGTTAAGTCGCATGGCTGTAGTACGGTCGACAAAAGAGTTAAGTATACAGGCAGTTAATTAAAGATCTGTGTTTTGTTAAAGATGTGTAATAATTTATCACGCAATATGTGCAAACCCTTTGACGGGTAATTATTTCAATCACAATCTGTGTAAAGGTGCAAATTTCGTTCGCTACCTGTATACCAATCTCTTTTGTTGATTGTACACAAATATTTATGTGATGAATATAGGTGTGTGTTTGTCTGAGTGTTTCATATGTATTAAAAGTATGTATTTACAAAAGTATATAAGTATTATATCCATTGTCTAGTACCCATAGTACAAGCTCTGCTTAGTTTTGGACAAGATGGTGCTGTGTAAAAACCCATACATTTATTTAAATATAAATATTCTGTCGACAGTATAATATTCGATGGACAGAAGCCTAAAATATAAATATGCATATTTTTTCTGAACATGAACATAACACATTTACTTATTTAGTAATTATCCTTGAAAACGTTATTGTGTGCCAAGAAACCTGTTTTATGTGTATCGTACAGCATTTTAAATTTTAAACTTTTAAAAATGTTATTTTAACTTTTAAAATGACACTAGTTTTTTTAGTATTATCAGATTATTTTACCTATTGGTATAAACATAGGTAGGTTACATTAATGTGGATAATAAAATATAATAATAGTTTGTCTATGTTACGCGTTGGTAAAATACAAATATCAACTTGTCCACTCCCTGGTGCCCGCTCAACGTTTAATTTTGGGACATTACATAGTATTTACTTTTAGTTATCATGCATTACTAATTATACAGGTAATTTTTTCATCATTCATAAATGTTGTTGTTTTCCTTTTTTTGGGGTATGTTATACAACATTACTACGGTTCTGAAATATTGTGAATGGACTCGTTATAAGGCCCCATTTAACCTCCTTTCGGATTTACGGGTAGTTTTGTACCACCCTGAATAAAATTCATAGACGCTACGATTCAATATCAAAATTGGAACCTTATGACAATATACTATAAATATTCTGCCGCTATGCAATAATGGGCTAAGATTACTGTATTCCGGTTTGAAGCCAATGAAATTATATGCATTTGGGACTTAAAAATTGAGATGTTGGCGTTTATCTATAGGCTACGGTTGCCACTTACCATCAGGGGATCCGTATGCTTGTTTGTCATCATATTACAATAAAAAAATACTGTTTTTGATCTGATAACTTCAGTAAATACTTTTACACTCACATAATCTCCAAACTGCTGTCACTATTTTTAGTTGCCTGTTCTCCCTCGCTGGAGTTCGATCCCCCGGACTCGGATCTCTGGCTGCGACTTCTGTGGGTCTTTTTCTTCTCTTCTGGAGGGACCTCGGTGGACGTCGCCTCTTCAGACTGGCGCTGCCATGCGGGAATCGACGGCGGGTCTGGACGAGTCTTTAGTGCGGGGAATTGGTTCCTAGAATATTTCGTTATTTGATCAAAGCCTATCTTGAGTGAAAAGCAGTTATAGCCTAGTGATATGATCATTGGGCTGCCAATACAAAGGTTTGGAGTTCGATTCTACGGCAATTTCTGACTATTTCTTCAATCGCAGAAACAAATTTTCGTTTTCGCGTTTTCGTGGTGGATCAACACATAGCCAGAAAGCGCCCGCGACATTACTTAAAAAAAATTGAGTGGTGGGAATAATTTCTCTCAAATTAGAGCTACCTGACTGGGGAAGTACCTCCGCCTTGCAGAAAATCGAAGTGAAAAACACTGCTGAAAGGTGAGTAAGGTTGCCAGTCCTCCGAGAGGAAACGTTGTGTTGGTACTGCGGGGAGGGGAGAGGTGTAGCTTTGAACGTGCAAATACCCCTAGTGTTGCGAGTGTAAGGCTACGGTAACCGCTTACCATCAGAAATACGTACCTATTAAGCAGTATTCCTTTAACAGAAGCGATATCAGATTTAATATTATCAAGCTGTGACCGCAGCGCGCTCTGGTGGGCGTTCGCTTGCATCTCGCCTCGTAATGACGTCACGTTCGCATTGAGAATATCCAAACTCTTGCGCAGCTCATCGATGCACTCCGAGGTTGATTTGCGCTTCGGTTGTTCCACAAATAGTAAGTGTCTTAAGTAGTTCTGTTGGTAAAAATATTTGGAAATTTATGTCACCGTAAAATTTAAAATATCGTTAGATTATGATCCATCTCGCGAGAATTTAAACTGTCGCAAGATTGTGAACCGCAACTTAATGGTTACAATTTAACGCATTATTTTCGGTAGATTATAATCTATCGAAGTGAAACTGTCAAATTGTGAAATGGCATGCGACGGAACTCACCTCGCACGCTGATTGGTTGAACACCATGTGCCGACGGTTTCATTTTAATAGACTTTATTCTATCAAAAAATAAATATGCTTTAAATTGTAAGCAGTATTTACGGTTCACAAAATGTGGACAGTTTAAAATCTCGCGAGATAGATTATAATCTAAGGGTATTTACAATTTTACGGTGACATACAAAAGTTATTAATGAACGAAATAATCAACCTTACATGGGCACTTATTAAAAAATATAAAAACTGATTTATTATATCATAACATCTACTTTCAAAATAAAACTTGCTATTATAAGTTATCAGCCTAATTACGTAAGGTTGATTAAATATGTTATCTTTAAAAAATGCCTATTTGATATGTATTTGGATTAAGTACAGATAAAGTTTGTAATCCAAATGTCAAACTAAAAATTAAATATTTATCTAAATAAAACTAGGACAGCATAAATAATAAATGATTTAAAGAAACTGAAAGTCAGATGCAACAGACCTAAAGACCGATAATATTTACATATTAACACATATTGACCATAAACTAGAATTTCATATAGAAAACCTGTTTCTTGAGGAAACTTTATCGGAATTCCAGATCGGCGTAAATGTTGCAAAATGCCTGTAAATTTTGCATTTTATCTCATTTGCTGTTCAAAGATATGGGTCACACTAGCCCAGCAGCATAGTATCGTCGTCACAGGTGAACACTACGATGCTAAGTTGACAAAATAACTAGTAGGTTTACCGTAAGAGGTCAAAGGTTTGAGTACCGTTAGTTTTTTTTCACAATAATTGACAATTAGGGTTGCTTTGATCCAGTGCAGCCAAGATGCGCAACAGTTATAGCCTAGTGATATGGTTATTGGACCATGAATCCAAGGCACGGACCTCTAACTTTTCAAATTCATGTATTAATAATTAATTATCACTCGTTTAAACGGTAAAGGAAAACATCGTGAGGAAACTTGTACGCCTTAGAATTTTTTCTCGACGGTGTGAAGTCCGCCAACCCGCACTACACCAGCATGGTGGGCTATAGCCGAATCCCTCTCAATCTGAGAGAAGACCCGTGCTCAGCAGTGGGACAGTTTAGGTGTTGATGATGAGAGTTCCTTGCATGCAATATTGTATGCTATATGGATATTTCAGATTATCCGATTGTTTCGGTTATGGTTAAGGAGCTCCAACATCCATGATAAACTACTAACTATAAACAATGCAAGCGACGCAGCTGGTGTGTCGGCCCGGCTGGGCGAAAACCTGACATAACGCGTTTCATTTAGACTCCTATCCGAAATTATTCTAAACTTTTATATCAGATTCTGGTACGGATTCGGATACATTTTTATTTCAGACACCGCTTATAGGTACTGTTACGGTACGGTGCTCAATAACATCCCTATTACTAGTACCCTAGAAGAAGCCTTATTACACGCCATTTCACTCTCGCACTGTTTAGTTTATATGTATGAAGATAATGTTGAAATAAAACTACTTTATACGGATTTTTTTGGATTTTTAAAACCAATAGCCTCAAGAATCATTCTGGGTAAACTTTCCTGCACGAGGATTTGTGGTTTATCAAATCTGATGTAATGCTAGGCAAAGTGTACGTCCACAAACTGCTGACTTCTTGGAACGGCGGTATTTGACATGCCATGACGATGGACGCCGTAAAGGGTCCGAAACGTCGGGATTAATATTATCATATCAATATAACGCGATAAAATCCGTAAAAAGTAGATTTATTTCAATGTCTAATATTCGCATAAGTATCAGAACTCAAAAAGAAGATAATGTACAGAAATACATACCTTATAAAACCAGTAGCATCCATACATGAATCCTCCATACACCATTATTGGTAGCACATTGTCTCTAAACCAAGACCTTCTTGATTGATGAAAGAACATGAGTTCGGAAGTCATAGATGGCACATCCAGCATTTCAGCACATTTCTCTATAGCTTTGTGTATCTCCGGATCAGTCAGGCCTTTGCTTCGTAGAAACCGTTCCTTGCTTTCTAGGGTGCATCGTTGTACACTAGGGTTTTTCAAGAATTTTACTGCAGTTGTTACCTGCACCAGAATAATGATTGTAGTTTTTTTACATGATCGAGTCATTCATAACTCCATGGATGGAGGCTATATGGATGGAACTCCATTCATATAGCCTATGTTACTCAGGGTGAATGTAGCTTTCCAATGGTGAAAGAATTTTTGAAATCGGCACAGTAGTTTTTGAGTTTATTCATTACAAACATACACACAAAAATGCAAATCTTTCCTCTTTATAATAGTAGTGTAGATACATGATTCAATATAAACAAACATAATATATATTTGATTTTTCTTGTTTTTGCAAAATAGTCATATTACACCTTCAAGGTAAAGAAGAAGCACCTCCTGGCACAGGCACCATCAACAATGTAAACCAGTATCATAACAAAATAAAATATTTTTGTTTATTTTTTATTTTTGAGGTCGAGAGGCTATTGTCGTTTAGTGGAAGGCAACTAATTTGGAACCATGCATTTAAATTTCCAAAGATTTATGTACCTGTTTTTATGAATATTTATATAAAACCTTTTTATCCTTTCATGGTGGATTATAATGAATACTTGACATGTTAATTCTTTTGCTATTTGCCAACATCATTATTTAAATTAGCCATGAGATGCTAAGCACTGATTAGCATAGTTTTCTGTTACATACATTACTTATATTATTCTATTATATAAAAGAAAAATATGATTGCACACTCACTGATTCGGTATCTAAGAAAATACAAAATTTACAGATTTTAAATATGTTAGATAGGTTCCTAAATTCTTTCTCTACAGGGTGTAGATGTTTGCTAAGAAATACAATTCTAATTATTGTTTCCACTGTAAATTTACATAGGATTGTGAGGTACAAGACCAATACAGGTAACACCATGGGACAGCTAATCATGCATGTCTTTCAATAGTTTAAATAAATATGAAACAGATAACATTACCTATTGTATTTACCAGTGATGTTTTTTAGCTGTTTGAAAATTGTTCCATCTAAGTATTTTAAATTTTTAGATTAATTAATAAAAGAATGACCTATGGGGTTTTCAGAAATCTCACTACACTACCGGCATGCTATGATGTGTTTTGATGTTTGTCCACTCATGAAGTTTCATATTAATTATTAATTACATTTGAAGGAGCAAATTGCTGTTCTGTTCTGTTCATTTAGTGTCAATAGTGATCTAACGATAATTCTACGAAAAATATATACAATATGTATAGGTTTTGTGTTTTTTTATTTTCGTCCATTTATGTAACGGCCATCATAGCGTGCCACAATTATAATAATTATATTTCATTAAGAGCTATGTAAATTACTTTAAAAAAATATATGCAAGTAATATTTTATTCTATAGTGTACCTATTATCAATAATAAATTATTAATTTAAGTAATGATGCATAAATGGCTTTGAATATCAAAAGTTAACACACAAGAACATTTACAAAGGCTATTTAAGAATACTATTGAGCAAACACATAACCTAATTTTGATAAAATTATAAATTACTTTACTGGCTGGTTTTTATTCAGATTAAAATACTTAATAATTAGGTACCACCCAAATTTTACACACATTTTAATTGGGTAGATACCACAAATATTTTAAGTGGAGTTATCAAGAGTCTATTGTTTCCATTGCCTAATAAATTCTTGTGTCTAAATTCTTGAGTGAACGTAACAAAAAACAAAGCTATCAAGGAGTACGAAGGTCGTTTGAACGTAATGATACACAAAGTCATCTAACCAATAACATTAAACCAGCGACATGATGTATGGAATATAAATGACAGGGACAGTCTATCCTTATTTACAATGGTAAAAATATTCAAGAAATTACCAAATTCTCTCGGATTTCTGCTCCCGCACTCGCCAACGCTTCTGAAGCCATTTCCACTCAAGTTACACAAATATGACTAAAATGAAACAGTTTATAAGTATGCACAAAATTATGAACACAATAATTATAATCCTTGTTAGACCGAAAACTTTAAAATTAAATCAATTTTCTTTGACATCGATGACTTGACTGCTTGCTTGACAGATATTTGATTTGATTTTCTTGTTTTTAGTTTAGTGATGCACGGTGTCGATGATACGTTTCGATACATCGCCACATGATAATAATTATTAAGTTACACAGCTTCGTAAGTTCGTATGAAATGGTGTAGATAGATATACAGATTCGTAACTTAGTAGTAGTACTTAGTACGTACAACAGAAACGAACATCAACAGTTCACCGGACACAAACCCAAACTCCGACCAGATTCTGAGAATATCATAATAACATTCCACTACGCCTAAATTCCCTGAAAGGTTAGGCAGAGGTGTAGTAATATACCCCCACCGTTAGAAGGTCGCGTATCATAAAAGGAGGAGACCTTAATAAATTCATTCATCATCATCATCATCACATCAGTCGCAAGAGGTTCACTACTGAACAAAAGCCTCTCTCATAAACTTCCATAGGGACTGGTTACATTCCACCGGCATCCAACATGCAACGAGCTAGCGACCTTTACCAAGTCATCCATCCATCACGTTGGAGGCCGTGCTACGCTGTTATTACCATTAAGCACAAATCCAAGTTGCTACTACTCATTTACCTAATAACACTGCTCGACCTGACAATAGAAACTAAGCTGACTATCTATTGATTTTATCTTCACAATAAAATTGGCTGCTTGTTTTGGCTTAACGCTACTCGGAGTTTTGTACTGACGCCGGCAGGTCTAGCTATCAAAATTGACAAATTTTTCCAATTGCATATGAACCTTATGACTTTACGTTAAAGTTGAAGACCAATCAAAGACAGATTGTGGTAGCTTGATGTGCGGGCCTCTGTACTTCAATATCGGTCCTTCAGTTTGATCCGAAGCTACAACGTTCGACTTTCGCAGTAAGCCCCCATATTATCATAACGACAGAATGGTTTATTAGTAAAACGTGTAATTATCCACAAACGATAATAAATTATAACGATACCTACATGAACATTTTTTAAAGCATGGCTCTTCAATACAATATTATCATGCACACAGATTAACAAAACGAAGTATTATCATTTATCATACATTTGATTGTTCCATAACGGTTCACGGATAAATTAAACTAGAGATGAGATATACCTGCCATTCTCCATACCCGGCCTTTAAGGTATGGGTATCACTAAATACCTGGTACAAATACCACGTATCAAAATACTTCTAAGTATTTGGGTGTGGTAGGATTTTGATACGTAAACGTATGCGATAAGTATGGTATGCCTCCAATATAATTAACTAATTATACGTGTCTACTATACACTTTTCTAGATAAAAACAAACAGGTCTAACGAAATCGCTATCACAACTGACGCAAAAAATCAAAACATTGTCGACCTAAGAAGTACCACTAGACAACGTAAACATTCAAACACGTAATAATATTCCCTAACATAAACAAACTAATGAACTCTTTCACGTCGTGACAAAAAATGTAATTATGCTATTATGTTCCTCATGCACGTAAAAATAAGTACCCATTTTGTCTCACTAAATTAAATCAACCGAATGTTCATAAAGCACGAATGACGTTTCGGGTCCCTTCGTAAGCTGTCGGGTAGCTTCGGGTTGCTTCGGCGTACCGAAGTACCGATAAAACTGGGCGCTACCTTGTGGTAGCGGTTCGTATCGTATTATGCGTCTGACGTCATACCTTCAAGGTATTTACCCAGTATTTCGGTCCGTACCCGGTCTATGTACTGGGAAGCACATACTTGGTATATATACCTCTACCAGTATATACGTCTCATCTCTAAATTAAACTGCCGGCTAACGTCGGTAAGTCTATCTAATCACTTACAGTTTCTTGTGCAATATTAACTGCGCCAGTAACTAAACATTAAAAAGTTATTTTTGTCCATATAAAAATCTAACAGGGAAATAATTATTGTTGTAATTTGTACATTGTAAATTTCTGAACGGATCTATGTACGTCTCTAAATCTAAAATCAAGTCAGTTAAAGTGACAGGTATCAGGTGTTTAATTGTGTGGTAAGACTGTTAAGCTTATTCTTAGTATTGCTATCCTAGTTCCACATAGAGTAAAAGTATCTTCTTATCTCTTGTTCGTTAAATTTTTATGTAAAACAAGAAATAGAATGATTAGAAAACCGCATTTTGATTACAATATTGTCAATTTTTGTTTTGTAACCAGATTGAGTTTCCAATTCCAATGCGTTAATCGTTAAAAATGAGTGACTTTGCTAATGCAACGGAGGCTGCGTCTCTCGCTGTGCAATTTGATCAGACAGGACAAACGGACAAAGCTGTAGAATGCTATAGAACTGCAGCAAGATTATTGGACAGGGTTCGTGATCGTTTCCCACCAGAAAAACAGCAAGAATTGAGGGATAAAGTGCAGGAATACCTCGAAAGAGCTACTGTGTTGAATGAGCAAAAAGGTACATTTTTTTTTATTTAACTGAAATATCTATCTTCATAGCGAAATGTGCCTAATTTTTTTTTTCTATGACTGTGTCTATGACTCATAAGAGCACAAGCGTTTACCGCACACAGTAGGCATTCAGATTAATGTAATCTGTACCTATGATATCATCATTTTGTTTAGTTAAATTGTGTTGCAGCACAGTGAATGAGCTAGTATATCTTGACAAGCCACTTTATAATGTAGGAAGTAAACCAAACAATACTTCTCTGTATAAAAAAGTATTACCTACAAAGGAATTAAACATTTAAAAGTAACGAGGAGTACCTATTCTTTGTGAGAAGGTCAAATAAAGGCTGATAAAAAATTAAGGCCTTACCTACAATTTTTAAATTTAATCTGTTACTGTTTTCAAATGAAAACAAGATGAAATATACAAAAGGAATTACATTTGAACATTAATATGTATAAATATTCTCCAGTGTTATTCTTAAATACACTCACAGTTACTTCCAATATAATTAATTATATTCAAAATCGATGTTAGTAATTCATGAATTTACAATGAAAATATACAACTGCTTCATTAGCCTAGTGGTCACAGGCATGACTGCTATGCTTGAGGTCCTGGGTTTGATTCTGGTTAAGCAGGGTGATTGGGCTTTTTTATTAAATTCTCAGTAGTAGCTAAATCCTATTACCTACTTTGGACCTAAGCATACTGGCAAACTGATGGTGTACATCACTGCTTAACTCTTCAGGCATACTGTGATGGTATGTTTTTGTTTTACAATGAAAATATTCTCCCTGATTGTAGTTATAATGATTATTTGTTTTGGGAATTACTACTACTATTAAAAAACTAAACAATTCCCCGATTTAAATGTTTTCACATGTGTTTGGAAGCTACATGCCACAGATATACAAATATAGGTTTCAAATTCAAATTCAAAACATTTATTTCAGACTTTTTGGTCCATATGGTGTTAGTATTACATCTGGATAACTTAAGGCTATGTTAGTAACTTACATACACTATAATATAAAAGAAAAAGCGAATGATCACCTACTTACTACACAGCATATGTAACCTGATCCAATGTCTCCAAATAGGACTATGGATGTATTTAGCAATTACTTCCAGGTAGCTGTTGGGACTGCCCCTCACCCTTCGAATCACCCATGCTACTCTCTTGCGTAGAATTGCATGAAAGCCGTCCACTCGAGCTTCGGTAAACATCGCCGATGCACTGCAGTAGCGAGGCAATCCCATCAGCAACCTGAAAGCATTGTTGTATTGGACACGCAGGGCACTGACGGTCCGCTGCGTGTAGCTAGTCCACAGACTACAAGTATAAAAGGACTGACAGTATGCTCTGAATAGTGTCCTCTTTACTGCCTTTGAACACCGGGCAAATCTGCGTGCTAGCATATTACAACGAATCGTCAGCCCCCTGCGTTCCCTTTCCATATCTAATTCATCAGTCAAGTCCTCATTTACCACATGACCTAGGTACACAAATTGCGTAACTCTATTCAATGGCTCCCCTGCTAGTGTCACGGGCGGTACGCAAGAGGGACTCTTACGCCCCGCCCGAAACACCATCAGTTCACTCTTCTTTACATTGTAAGCCAAGCCATGAGTTTCAGCAAACACCTCACACACCTTTACTAATTTTCGCAAGGCGCTGATCGATGGGCTCAACAGCACCATGTCATCCGCGTAGCTAATGTTGTTAACTATTTTACCATCTATTGAGCAGCCTACGCCGGTGCTGTTGAGCTCACGGATCAGCCCATCTACATAAATGTTAAAGAGCGTAGGAGAACTCAGTCCACCCTGCCTCACTCCACATTTTAATTGGTAGGAGTCCGAAAGAGAGCCCGACCATTTCACATGATTGGTTTGATGATTGTACCAATACTTGAGTATATTTGTGATTCCTTCAGGCACTCCCTTATCCCGTTGCTTATCCCACAGTTTTCCATAGTCCACCCGGTCAAAAGCTTTTGAGAGGTCCAGAAAGGCGGCATACACTGGCGTTTTACGTTCGGTATAGTATTTGACGGTGTGTTTCAGGACCAAGATCGCACTCTCCGTCGAAAGACCAGGCCTAAACCCAAATTGGGCATCTTCAAGCTTAGCAGCCTTCGCGAGATAGCCATTCAACACACCGTCCAACACCTTGGCGGTTATAGTAGCTAATGTTATAGGTCTATAGTTACTTATTTCACTTATATCACCGGTTTTATTTTTAACAATAGGTACTACAACCGCCCTTGTAAGCTCCTCCGGCAAGTACTCATGCCTAATACAGAGTGTGAAAAACATCGCCAAGACTCTGCACACGTGAGGCCCCCCATGCTTCAGATGCTCCACGCTCAACCCATCATGACCGGGAGACTTACCCTTACGCATAAATTTTTTTCGAAAGGTTTCGAAAGTGTTAAATCTATTTCGGGCGATTGATTGAAAATTATAAATAAAAATTATTAACAGACAGAGCTCAGCAGGCAGAAAGTGAGCGAGCAATGCAACAATGTTACTTCTTAATGCAACAAGCACTAGATGCCGATGAAGCTGACCTTAAGGATAACGCCTTACAACTGTACACACAAGCGGTTGAGTTGGCTGTTTCAGTTGTGAGTATAAAATATACTGTTTAGGTAACTTGGCACACTGGATGAGCACAATTGGACCAATATTATATTAATAATCCTAATAATAAGAGTGAAAAGTAGTAAAGTGGCTACTGTAATATGTCCAGGTATTTTTGGAATGAAGTTCCTTATCGCGCGTTGTGAAAGGGGGCTAGACGGAAAAAAATCTTACGAAAAGTTGTCACGACACTTTTTGCTTGTCAACAATATTTGAATTTCGAATTATTGAGTGAATGACAATATTTGAATTTCGCGCGTTGTGAATTGTTGAGTGTATATAGGTTTTTTTAATTATTAAATTTTAATGAAAGGAACTTCGTTCCATCCGGGTGTCCCTTGACACCTCTTAAGTTTTTTTTATTAATTTATGTTTATTTAATAAAGGGTTCATGGAAAAATTCAACATCCAAAACATTGACTAGGGCCCTTTATTAGAAAACACACATCAAAAAATTAATGATTTCAGTTTAATACTTCAGAATAAGATTGCTAGATTCCTCTTAAGGTTAGGAACAGGGTCTAAACTAAATGCTGAAGCAAAGGGAGATTTTATCATAAGACCACATAAATATGTAATATTATATCTAATAAATAATGTATACTTAATTTCCCAGAAAGCAAGCGATCCTGATATAAAAGCCAAGATAAAAGGTTTAGCAGAACAGGCTCTCGACAGGGCCGAGGAGTTGAAAGGTATTAGGAGGATTGGATCTCTTTCTATTACTGAACAACGAAGGCCAGGTAAATTTCTGACATCATGATTATTTTTGGCTGATAACTTGAAGCTAGGTACTAACAAATTTCGCATTTTTTATGTAGTAGGTAACATTTATTTTCATTAATTGAAATCTTTTTAAAAAGAAGAATTTAGTAACAGGGATCATTTACAAAGACTATTATCAATGACATATTATAGGTACTATATATTTATTCCATTATACAATGATGTATCTACCTAAATGATTAAATAGCTTACTTAAAGCTTATTTATTTATTCTTAACATAATTTATAACTAATTTTCTATTTATTTTCTCCAGCTGTGTCTCCAGTTAGGCCTTTATTACAAAGAGACAAAAGCGTCAATTTGAAAGTAAGTGGAAAACAAGCTACATACTCCGAAGAAGAGAAAGAGGTTTTACGTACAACATCCAATATAAATAACAATTGTTTTCTCCCATTCATGGATGTGGACTTATCAGAGAAGTTTCAATATGCCATACCGTTTGAGGATAGAGCTAGTGCGTTGAAACTCTCTTCGAAGCAAGAGAAGGAGTTTGACTGCTGGATTCGACCGCACGAGATATGTACGGACCCAAAGATGGTTGTGGGAGATCATGTTGACTGTTTTAGTATAAAGCAAACTGTGAGTATCTTTGTAACTCCCATGATTTACTCGATTTTTTTAATGTGTCTGAAGAAATACTTCTGTTAATTGCTCCATTCGTGTAGTGGTTGCCTGCTATGCCAGAGATGATTATAAAAATAAAAATCCATTCTTGTTGCTATCCGTTTATGTTGACATTTTAGTAGCACACACTAGGCTGTTGAGCTCCCTAAATTATGTTCGAGTACACAATGACTGATGCATGCGTGCTGTCGGCTGGGACTGGTCTACTCAAAGCCGCAATGGCTCTTTTTTCAAAAGGACATTTCAGACATTGCCCAACATTGTGACACTCACATATTTGTTACTATTTGTTGTCTGGACTATAAAAGAGACTATGATTCTCTGAGTTTGTTTCGGTGTTTCTTCTCAGAGGTCGAAAAAAATTTAAAAAGTGTCTTTAAAAGATCTACTTACAAAAGTAATTATCATTTATCGTTTATCACTATTGTTTCGGGTTGGCAGACTTCACACGCCGTCGAGAAAATCTCTAATCTAAGGCATGCAAGATTCCTTACGATGTTTTCCTTCACTTTTTAAAAGCGAGTGATAATTAATTATTAATACGCATATGATTTCGAAGTCAGAGGTGCGTGCCCTGGGTTCGAACTCAAGACCTTCGACTTGGCAGTTCAATGGTCATACCACAAGGCTATCACTACTATTAGGCCAGTGTGGTGGACTATACATAAAGCCTAAGCCCTCTCATTCTGTGAGAGGAGACCCGTGCCCAGCAGTGGGACAATATAATGGGTTAATGATGTACTATTGTTTCGCACATCGTGATGTTTTTCAAGACGCCTTGACAGTATTGAGTCTTTTCGCGGTAAATTAAGGTCTAGTCTACTAGCCTATTGTATTATTTTTTTCCAGATAGTATCAGATTGCTCGTTCGTAGCATCACTGGCGGTTAGTGCGCTTTACGAGAAGCGATTTAACAAGAAGATCATCACGTCTATTATATATCCTAAGAATAAGAGCAAGTCACCCGTCTACAACCCTTTTGGAAAATACATGGTCAAGTTACATTTGAATGGAGTTAGAAGGAAGGTGAGTAAACATTCTTATTGGCTTCATCCGCCTCAGGAAGGCGCTGTGGTGTGTCAGAATCCACCTAGAGAGGATAAAGGGAGAACCGGTGCGATATGCTATATCTCCGCAACCCGAGAAGTGGCGAAGGGAGAGAGTGGAGTCCCTCCAACCTGCAGTAGCTACTTCGTCACTTAATTGGCCTTACCGCTTCGTAATTATGTTTCTTAAATATGTCCTACGAAAGCAGGGGCCGTACCACAACGTCTTATTGCGATCGTTTTGCGATTGAGAGAGAGGGATGCCGCTCTACACATTAAATAGCGCCATCCCTTTCACACAGCCTAAAGATGATCGCGTTATCACATTGTGGTAAGGCCCCTGAGTATTGGTTTTGACATAATTATATTGAAGAAAAATTTAATGATGTTAGTTGAGCTCTTTTCATTTATTTTGTTCTGGCCTACATGTAAAATTTCCAACAAATTCGATGTCAATGTAGTGATATTCATCAATACTTACTACTATTTGAAGACGTGGTTGCACTGTGGTTTAGTGGGTTGAGTATCATATTGCTGATCATGAGCCGTGAACAAATATTTATGTGATGACAGTGTTTGTGTTTGTTTGGGTGTTTCCTATGTTTGCAAATCATATGTTTTTACAAAAAGTATTATAAAGTTATTTAGAAAAGGAAAAATACGACCGCGGGCAGGATCGTCGTATTTTTCCTTTTCTAAATAATTTTAAAATCTTAGCATGGAAAATGCCAAAAATATACAAAAAAAAGATAAAAAGTATTATATCTTTTGTATTATACCTACCCATAGTGCATACAAGCTCTGCTTAGTTTGGGACGTGATAATGTGAAAATTACCCAAAAATATTTATTTATAGAGTAAAGGTTCTATCACCTGAAAGCCTGCAAACATGAGAAACTAGCTGCCCCTATAGTGTCACCAGCTTTTTTAATTTTTACCTTCCTCGATAAAAGGAACTATCCAACACAATTTTTTTTTTCAATTCAAACCAGTGGTTCCTGAGATTAGTGCGTTTAACCAAACAAAGTCTTCAGATTTGTAATATTATTATAGATTATGACATTGTTCTTTGTTTCAGGTGATAATAGACGATCGGCTGCCATACAGTAAGTACGGGCGCCTCCTATGTTCGTACTCCAGCAATAAGAATGAGTTTTGGGTGTCTCTGCTAGAAAAGGCATACATGAAAGTGATGGGTGGATATGATTTTCCTGGATCGAACAGCGTGAGTGGTTTTGTAAATTACTCTATTATTGCTTTATAAAATGTTATATAATAATCCCCACTAACTCAGTATTTTTAGGTTATTGTAGTATTAGATTATTATTTATTTTTTATGTGCATAAGTTTTTATTTATTTTATTGCGTGCGTGCAATGTGAGTGATAAAAAAAATCTTTTTCTTTCGTCACATTATCTCGTTTTTCGCCATACATTCGGCGCAAAATAAACTAAGACAAAATTCTCTAGCTGGTTAGAGATCGAATTCGTTGGACGTATTTTGGCTATAAGCTTATAAAAAACATATTTTATACAGAACATAGATCTTCACGCTCTAACTGGATGGATACCGGAGCGCTCTGCCATCAGGAACGGAGAGGCAGACTTTAACGCGGACGCTCTATATGAAAAGATTCGGACGAGGCTAGAACGGGGCGACGTTTTAGTCACCGTCGCTACCGGACCGCTGTCGGACGTAGAGGCCGAACGTACCGGACTTGTGGCCACGCATGCGTACGCCGTGTTAGACGTCAGACTCGCTAACGTAAGTATCCGTCCTTAATTAACGTTTTGACCGCCACGTCAGTAACGAAAATCCGTGTTCTCTACGCCAAGCGAAAAATTTTAGTATTTAATAATAGGTAAAAAAAAACAATTTTTTTTTGCATGTATTTTGAACTAAAAAAAAGTGGTATTTTTTCCTTGCCATGCCACGGACGTGTATAGACGTCAAATTAAAACTTGCTCACGACACCAAGAAAGTTTTCATTTGACGTCTATATACGTCCGTGACGGTCAAAAGGTTAATAACACAGCTTTAACCGAATCTCACCCAATCTCACGTGGGGGTGGGTAATCGGCAAATATCACTTTATTTTTTTCCTCAAGAAATCATTTAAAATTGCGGGAATACTGGGTCTAGTCTTAACTAGTCTTAAATAAAAACAAATTAAACAAATTATGTGTTTCTTAAATAATTCCAAAGCAATCAAGCACAGATTAGCGTATTTTAATTAAAAATATGCATTTTGAAAAATCTCAAGTGAAGAAGGGGTTCAAGTCAAATCTCGCCTCACGTAATTAATGGACCTAAAGTTATCGCACATTTGTCAGCATTGGACTCGCAGTTCGCGCTGCATTCAGAATTCGTTGTATGGATTAGAACATGAAACTTATTACTTTGCATTAAAGTCGAAAATATATCAAAGAAATTTGACAGATTGGGGTAGCTGGGCTGCACGGTTGGTTTGCAGTCAGTAGTACTAACTGCATTCAAACTGCAAATAATTTGCAGTCGAAGTGCAGTTGAAATGCAGTCCGTCTGTCAGAGCCTATGTAACTTAACCGCAAGCTGACATCGCCGGGTAGCATCATATACACCCTGTGTCATTATCACTGGGAGTTATGTTCAACCCATATATTAAACGGCGTGACGAGAAGCGAACGTGAGTTCAGTTAGATTTTAACACGTTAGCAGACAAGAACGCATACAATATTACTTGTTGCGGTGTTTTATAAACCCGATTCTTGTGACATCAAGTTTTTATTTAAGTCTCGAAATCGATAGTTTATATGATTTCTAGTACCTACCTAAGTTCAACTCTAATTCGATTCGAATATGAATCGGTTTAAAAAAATGATAATATCTACAAACATATATTTCGTAATACGCATCATGATTGATTGAGGATCCCAGTTTTTTTAATTCCATCACCAATTTCTGTTGCTTTATTGACGCGACATATGATTTTTTTCTCTATTGTATTCAAGTTTTTTTTCAGCTGGCTTGCATGCGTTGCAAGTTCTCTTTCGGTCCTAACTCTCACTGACGTCTAGGTTTGGACTGTTTGTTGCCTATGTCAGTTAATGATTGACGGACTACTAACGTTATAGAAGTATAAACTGAGACCAGGCAGTCAGTTTCTACTTTTATATGGACAGAGAAGATTGTTTTACAATCCAATTCTTTCTATAGGGTGTCAAATTATTGAAGCTCAAGAACCCCTGGTCCCACCTTCGTTGGCGGGGGAACTACTCAGAGTTGGACCTCGCGCACTGGACGCCAACACTACGCGCGTTGCTCAACTACGACCCCGATAGCGCTGCGCAGTACGACAACGGCGTATTTTGGATAGACTACGCCAGTATTCTTAATTTCTTCGACGTATTCTACCTCAATTGGAACCCTGAAATGTTCCAGTATACCTATTGTATTCACCAGTAAGTATTTCGGTACATTTTATCAAAAAAATATAAGGGATGAGTTTAAGAATTTATTTTCAGAAAGACATACAATGCCACTTACATGAAAATAGTATTAACTTATTCTAATGTCGCCGAACACTCAGTCTATAGTTCCAGTCTCAATCGAAAAGTGAACAATTTTCAATTATATATTTTGAGTTGAGACTTAAAACTGCTGAAAGAGGTAACACTTTATTTTTGAAGGCAATTTATTAAATAGTTGTGCTCCTTCAAAGGTGATACTTTTTTTTGCGTAGTTTGTTCGTACTTTCGGCAGTACAAGTAGGCTAGGTCGTCGAAGACTTCGTTTACAAACTTCGTATTTTTTTCTAAAAGATAGATTTGTATGGATGCTTTTATCCATAATTTGCCTTATTATTATACAAGTATTATATAATAAGGGATTTTAATAGGATTCGTGACGGAGTCTATGATTTACAACCGTTTTTCTGGAAACTATCCAGAAAAACGGTTGTAAATTATATAATAATCATCGGTTGAAAAACGTCTACAACTACAACCAAAGATGATTGCGGTATAGCGCTGTCATTTATATAAGAAAAGCGGAAGCTGGCAGAAAAATCTTTAAAAACATTCTAGAAGTTTTCTCACTCCTCTTGCCTTGATTGATTGTCGTTGTAGCGTTCCATTTCGATTTCACGGCTTCGTTATATAACGTGAATTTTATCTTATTTTCACGATTCCATTTTGTCATCATCAATTTGTTAATACTCTTAATCATAATAGTGAAATAAGAAATAGGATGAGAGCGAGAGAGAGCAAAAGAGAAACTATCCCGCAAGAGAGAGATAGCACGAGGTAGAGCTAGAGCGAGGGAAAGAGGAGGCAATATTGTGTGTGAGAGAGAATGTTGTTATTAAATTGTGTCTGTGTGTATAATTTCTTCTTTTTCTTCAATCTAAGAGCTCAGTTGTCGTCGGTGGAGCAATCGCTACAACTATTACTGTTCTCTATCTTCTGTTTTCCGTTTTATCTCTTGATACGACTCGATCCCCACCCTTTCCTTCACTTGTTCCACATAACTTCGTCTAGGTCTTCCCTTTCCTCGTTTTCCTACAACTTTACCTTCTAGTATAGTTCTAAAGTAGTCGTGTCGTATCAAGTGGTTATCATCTTTAAATATACAACATGTTACAAAATACCCCGTAAAAAATATAATTAATTATCAAAGTCAAAAATTTTGTCAGCTGTCATGTGTGGGAACCACATTATTTAACAGAAAGGCTTACGTACCTATTTTACCTAATAATTGTCTACTTTAATAGTTTTTCTATTTTTCTTGCATAAATGTTGTTGTTGTTTACCTTTTTTTGGGGTATGTTATACAGCGTTACTACGGTTCTTAAATATTGTGAATGGACTCATTATAAGGCCCCTCCTTTCGGATTTACGGGTAGTTTTGTACCATCCTGTATATTAAGTATAATTTCATCCGGCCAAAGACAGTCATAAAATGAATTACCCACCGTTTCTTAGGAAATGGGACGCCGGCACAGGTCCAGCGAAGGACGCGTACAACATCGGCGAGAACCCGCAGTTCTCTCTGCACGTGCAGGGCCGCGGCGCCGTGTGGCTGCTGCTCACCAGGCACATCACGCAGATCGACGACTTCCGGGACAACAAGGAGTACATCACGCTGCTCGTCTACAAGAACGGCCGGAGGGTCTACTATCCTTGTGAGTATTGCTGCTCAGGCTTAGTATTAGTGATGTTGATAATCGATTATCCATAATCGATTATCAACATCACTATCACATCATTAAGATGACAGGAAGGAATGGTAAATAAATCTATAGCTTCATTCGTTCATGGTTATTGATTATTTGAGTGAGATATGCCTTTGAGATAATTAAGATAATTTTACCTGTTTCGATTTATTATCAATAATTGATTAATCGATTATCAACATCACTACCTATGATCGTTAAATGATAAATTATATTTATTTCTGTAAATAGATCTTTTGAAGACACTTTTACAAGTCAATATTTTACTTTTTTTTAAGCTCGATAGCTCCGGCATTTCCTAGCTGACGACCTCTGAGAAGAAACACCGAAACAAACTCAGAGAATCATCGTCTCTTTTAAAGTCCAGACATAGAATAGTAACAAATATGTGTCTTACAATGTAGAGCAAAGTCTGTAATGGCCTTTTGAAGAAAGAGCCATAGCGGCTTTGAGTAGACCAGTCCCAACCGACGGCTCGCATGCATCAGTCATTGTGTAGCTCAACCATAGGGAGCTCATCAACCCGTCGCACGACGATACCAGATCAGAGGATCATTTTTGTAGGCCACATAAAAACATCATAACATCACACCAATATTCCCAGGGTTAGCCAGAGGTGAACCAATGTGGGTGTACATTGGTTACAGTTCTTTTGTGTCATCATCATCATTCACAGCTTTTATTGACCTACTGCAGGGCATAAGCCTCCTTCCTTTTATGCCAATCATCCCTATCTTGCGCCAATCTCATCCAGGTCTTTCCAGCACACTTCATTATATCATCGATCCACCTGGCCATCGGTCTTCCTACACTTCGTGTACCTATTCGCAGCCGTGTACCTATTCCGTCAGGGATCTACTCCACCACTGCCATTATCCCGTCTAGCCAAGTTCATCGGTGTGTTTAGATCAAATGTAATAGGGGCACAAATTCAAAGTCCGAGCTGCTACTGAGAATTTTATTGA
Organism: Acronicta alni; assembly: GCA_964056405.1. Lineage (NCBI taxonomy): Eukaryota > Metazoa > Arthropoda > Insecta > Lepidoptera > Noctuidae > Acronicta > Acronicta alni. The sequence continues at coordinate 2,572,129 of OZ043927.1, read as the reverse complement.
AAATTCCAATATCACTGTCCAAAAATCCAATGTCCCAGTGCTGGGCACGGGTCTCCTCTCAGATTGGAGTTATGTATTAGGCTATAGCCCAAGAGTGCAGCAAATTATTAGGCTGTAGCCCCTTTGCTGCACGCTTGGTGTAACGGTTAATGTGCCTTACTACTATGGTATCGTGGGGTTGATGTGGAAAATAATTGGAAATGTCAAGGGTGGACAAATTGTTTCGAATCTGGGTGTACTTTGTTCCGTTAATTGCATGTTTTTAAAGTCGCCTTGTTCCCTTGTGTGGGAGCTATCTTCGTTTTTAAGTCAATGGTAAAATTCCTAAGTTATTACTGCTATTTATATCATGAGCTCTGCAAACAGGTTGCGTTTAATCAAACAATGACTGATATCAGTTATTATTTTCAGACGATCCTGAACCTTATAAGGACGGAATAAGGATCAACAGCCCCCACTATTTGTGTGAACTGCTGATAGGCGAAGGGAGTGCCGACAGATATACTCTGGTGGTGTCACAATATGAGAAGAGTAAAACTATATTCTATACGCTACGAGCTTACGCGACGTGTCCCTTCACGCTTAGCAAGCTTGAACCGTATCCTTATAAGAAAGTAGTAAGTGGAAGTCATTTATCTTATTTTACGGCGCGTGCGCAACATTTACGTGCGTAAGAAGTGTATGTGTGTGTGACTGTGTAGGTACACGATATAACAATACCTAACTGAATACCTACAAATATTGTTAAATAAAAAAACACTTGTCCGTTCCGCTACTGCAATTTCTCTCTTCGTCAACTCAGGAGTAATTTAATGCTCCATTTGGTACAATTTTACGATACCATCCCATCACGCTTGTCTCACAGTTCCAGAATATGTTTAGGTCCCATGTATTAGGGCGCGAGCCTATTACCATTAACCGGGCACAAATTTAAACACTTTGTTCTACCTGGGTACCGAACACAGGATTCAAGTTCGTTCGTTTAATTAATAATAATAATAATTTATTTATTTGCATTAAACATACATAAGTGGTCTTATAATTAGGTTTTGTCTCACATGTCTAACCAGGTATTGTCAAACAGATGTACGAAATAGTAAAAAATATATATCTTCCAGCTAAAAGGCGAATGGTCAGGTCGGACCGCTGGCGGTTGCGAGAACCATCGCGCTACGTACCCGAACAACCCCAAGTTTATTATCACAGTACCCGACACCAGAACATCGTGTAACATGGTGGTGGAACTGAAGGGGCCTAAGCAGTACCAGCTGGGAGTCGACGCGAGGGTAGAAGCGCTAGACGACCCCGCTGTCACGGCGCCCTTCTTGAAGGAAACCTCGGGACCTTATAGGTGAGAACATGTATAAAATGAACGGTCGGGGTCATGAGTCCGGTAGCAGTTTCACAATTCTATCGCATCAAAACAAGTCGCACTTACGACCTTTTTCTATAACAAAAATTATGCACACATACACGATCTCGTATATTGCACTCTCTCATGGGTTCGATGCGAACACTAATATGAAGAAAACAAAACTATACTGTTATCTTTGTCTAGTATTGACCCCACACACTATCGCCTTCTCATAGTTATACTGTTTGACGAGGATATGTTTGCATAGAAATCACTCGCACATATTGTGTGTATACGCGCAGTACCGTGCAAGCGAATATGATCGTTGACATGCTACTGGACTTCTAGCCCCAGACTGTACCAGTTTTTTTAATGTAACAATATCACTAAAAATTATGTATATGTTACGGTAAATCTGATTAATTGAAAAATATTAATATTTTTACAAAATTATTAATAATAACCACATGTTTTGGTAAATGTGAATAAACGATCGAAATTTATTACTTTTAGTTTTTGAATTTATAAAAAAAAACCTAACAACCTAACCTGGCCTAAGTACGACTTTTAATTTTATTTAGTTTTTATAATTCCTTGCATATTGGAGCTCAACTAATATAATTGACCACAACGCGTTGTGAGCTGTTTTTGGTCCTTGAGCGTTACTTATGTACATTTATCACTTTAACCTCGAATTTCGGTAATTATTAATAATAATAGATAATTATTAATAATCTTCAATTATTCACTCTTACCGTAACATATACATAAACAGAATATACATATAGGGCAGCTTGATGGTTAGCGGCATCCGACGCGAGCAACACCAGAGTTTACACTCGCGCGTTATCATCTTGAGATCTCAATTGTTGTCGCATGTGCCCATAAATTCCACTAGAGGATTTTAAAACACACACAATAGAATGTTTCGACAATGTGGTGGTCCGAAGGGAGCTAAGCAGTAAAAGCTGGGAGTTCCCATAGTCACAGCACCCTTCTTGTAGTAGGCATCGACTCCACAGTCGACGGAAAGTACAGATTATAAACTCGTATGGTTTGCGGACCTCATTAGTAATCTTGAAATAAAACTAGTTTTTACGGATTTTATCGCATTATATTGATATTATTAATACAGACGTTTCGGACCCTTTACAGCGTCCATGGTCACGGTCATGGTCAAATCCGTAAAAAGTAGTTTTATTTCAATGAAAATATTCGCGTAAATGTCAGAAATCAATATCATTAGTAATCTGTCATTTTCTCCCCATTGTGAACAATGTTATATTATTTTTTTTATTTCCTTTTCACAGGGCTGGTTTCGTAGTTCTAGAATTGAGGAATCTCCCCGCAGGTCGGTACATACTGACCCCATCTACCTTCTACCCTGGACAAGAGGGTCCCTTCTTCTTAGAGCTTCGGTCTACTTGCCCTCTGACATGCGAGGGACGCAACTAGCGAGCGATCGGCAGGAGGAGGCAAAATGACTTTATGTTTAGATAAATGATTGTTGGGAACAGAAATCGAAAACAGTTATGCGATTAAATAGGTTTAATGTTAACATAACAACCTCTTTGGTTATAGGCCTGCTTTTGATCTATTTCTAGAGTTGTCAGATTACATTAAAAAGAATATTAAAATCATGGTAGAATTATAACAAGTATTCTCTTCTAGCTAGGTCATGTGATTATAATCGTACAACGGCAACTGGATTCGTTTCCCAGGTCAAGAAATTTTATTAGTTCTACATGCTTAACTTAATCGTACCGGTGAACTGTGGGTTTACATAAACTCACCGCTGCTTATCTCGTCGGGTTATACAGGCGTGATGGTACGGGTTATAGCAACGTTGTTTCGATAAATATAAATATTATTTGACTAAAATTATTCTTAAATTGTTACTTTTCGATATTTTTTTTTTAATAAAGGAGGCTTGGAAGAAAGATTATTTCTTGTGATTGATCATATAAAAGGATTGCTATTGACTTTTATGCGTATTATTGTTTGATATTTGAACTTTATGTCTCGTTCGTACTAGTGCACAATGTTCAGTTTTTTTTTGTGACTTAGCGCAAATGTATACGTGATTTTTTTCTTTTCATATTTTAAAATGCCGAACCATACACCATCCATCCACTGATGTGCCCTAGTATGGAACTAGAATTTTTTAAAATAAAAATCCAAAGCTTTTTAATAATGTTATTGTCGTATAAAAAAATTATATAATTTTATTTATTGTAATCTCGTAATTTTTATTTGCGCTTTTTAGACGCTTGACTTTTGATGTAAGGACTAATGTTATTACAATTCTCTATTTTTGTCTCTTAATTTTAAAAATAAAGCTGTCATGTATTAAGATCTGATCCTAAGAAAAATATAAGAGTGCGCGCATAGCTACTGCAATATTATTACGGATATTTTTATACCAATAACATTTCGTATAATATTCTTGTAACTGCAGTGATTCGAGAAATGGTGTACGCATTTTGTAGGAAGAATCTCCTATTAAGCAAATCCCCATAGACCTATGGGAATTCCACTTTCCTCTTCCGTCGCTATCAACCTATAAGCGACAAAGTTGGGTCCATAGGGAATGTAGTTTTTGAATGCACGGTCGGTTTTGTGTCTCGAATAGAACTTATGTACACTTTAGTATTTTTTTGTGCTTCGGACATTGAAATAATATTCGTCTTAAACCGAGGCTTGTTTACTCTTTATACCTACTTCGTTCGTTCGTTCTTTATCTACTTCGTCCAGTCGCAAGGCCTTTTTCCTTTACGGGTTAAGAATCGTAGCGTAATGTTAACCCTCCTCAAAAATTGGGCTATCAAATGCAAAAATATTTTTTCAAATCCGACTGGTAGGTTCAGAGATTAGCGCGTACAAACATAAAAACTTTCAACTTTATTATATTAGTATAATAGATTAACGGATGTACCGTCGACTATGAACAATTTACTAGGATTTAGTTAATACTGTTTTTCAGGAACTGTCAGGTTTAGCTTCTTGTGGTAATATATGACTGTATGAAAAGAGACCGCCCTCTGTAGGTTTTATGCATAAACATTTATATTTAATTGGTATAAAACGTTAGTCTACTTTGAAACTTTAAATCAACGCTTTACGCAAATTTACAACAAAAACTTATCCACTCTTCCAACATTTGAGGTTCAACAAAATTATGCTACTCATATACCACTTTTTGTCAACCAATCCTAAATTCATTTAAAACGTGTCTGAACAAAGTTCGCAATGAAACAAACAAAAACTTGCTCACATTTACGTGTGCGACGCTGAGCTAACTGCTAATTGCGTTTATGCAAATGTGTACGGGTTTTTATGCTGTACAGTGTGCGCGCACTCTAATAGTAGTACGATAACGCAGCATAATGTATTACTTTGAGAATGTATCTAGGTTTTAATAGGATTTCTATAGGCTTCACAACAAAATTTCTATTTTTTTTTTATGTCATAAAGAAAGAACCTATATTCGGATGTAGTTAGATAAATTTAGATTAAATAACGGAAAAATATCGACCAATTTTTAATGTATTTGTAATGTTGTTTTGTGACGTTTATATTTTAAATCTAAGGCCAGGGCACGGCCTGGCCGTTACTAGTTTGAGGCCTGGAGAAAATATAAGTAGATCTATTTGTTATTGATTCATATAAAATATCCATCACATCTACACAGAAAATAAATCTGTTATACAATTTTAAATTTAATTATATAGAATAAAATAATTATCTACTAGTCAAGGTAAATCGTCCAATCAAGTTAAATAAATGTCTATATCAGATTTATACGTATTGTTTATGATATATCAAAGATAATTTAGCCACAAAGTATTTTTTGTTTTAACATAAGTACTTCTAACTGTCTATAAAATATTCACAGATTAACTACAGATAAAATCATTATTAATTTGTTGGGTAACAAAGTATAGCATGCCGACATAGTGAATTTAAATGAAGAATAATATATCTACTGTATTCCAATTAATGACCTTATTTGTAACCATAGTACATCCACACCGCAGTTAGGTACTTTTTGTTTAGCAACGTTTCTAAGTGTTAGTGGGCAACATCCTATAACAAAAAGTTTTCATTTCATTTATTTATTCAATAACATTAAGAATATTGTGTATGAATTATTGATAGGTAAATAAATACATTAATATTTTACAATTCATTAGGTACCATACAATTAATAATTACATATTAACAATACAATTTATTACTTAATAAAATTACAATACAATATAATATTATATTCAAAATTAAAATCATGTCATTAACCTAAAATTATAGTTATTTGCTGTTAGTATATGTTGCCGTGAATGTTGTCTAATGTTATCGTGTTGCTCCACAAAAAGTCACTGCGGTTTGGATGCACCGTAACTGGACAGGCAAATCGTTTCGGCTTTTCTGATATAAAGAGCACGAAAACTTTAAATATAGAAGAAAAATATGTGTACTTATTCCAATTTGAGGCCTTACTCTAGGCCGTGAATACTCCAGGCCATGGCTTGTCTGCTTTTTCTGCTGTCGCTCATAAAGTTGCGCGTTTCGCATGCAATTACACGTGCTCTGCTGTGATAATTTAGTTGTTAAGGTCAAATCACAGTGTATTTGACAGATATTTAAAAAAAAATCTTTTTTATAGAATGTTAATGAATAAAATATTTTGATAATAAAATGATTGCTGTGGTTTTTTTTACGTGTGTTGTGTCAATTTACAGGGTATCAATCCAAAGTGGCCTAACTTTTGGTATTCTAACTTTTGAAATTAGCAGCCGTACCAATAGGTACGGCTGCTAATTTCAAAAGTTAGAATGTAAAAATAACTAATAACTAATAACCATTTCGTTTTTCAAAGTCCGTGCAATAGCACGGACTTTGAAAAACGAAATGGTATGAATTGGCATAAATATGTACCTATAGGTACATATTAAATATTTAAGGACCTATGCAGGCAATAGATCATGCACAGTGGCCAGCACATCAAGCTACCCCAATCTGTCAAATTTCTTTGATAGATATTCAACTTTAATGCAAAACTATAAGGTTTATATTCAATTGGGAAAATTTTACAGTTTTGGATAGCTTAATGAAAAGAGATGATCCTGAATCACAAATTAACCTATACATTTTTTTCCTAACCTGCTTAAACTACAGGCGCATCTTCAAGAATGATGCGAAGCGTTCGTCGCCCCTTGAAGGAGTCCAGTGATGGGTGTATGGTGGCCCGTCGGGGTTGTCATAAAATCACCGAGTGCCGTGGCCAAGTCTTTAGTCGGTAGAAGTGTGGTCTTTACGAGTCCAACATACCCTGTTGTTTGCGGTTTTCCGTACCAAAGGTACAACCATAGAAAAAATATATGACCGAAACATATGAAATGAAATGAAATGAAATTTATTATTTGTAAGAATTGTAGTAAATTACAGTTGGTTCAAATTAAGTAAGCACTAGGACAATTCGCTAAATATAGCATACAAATTTAGATTATTTTTACAGTTATTCATTTTAAGGAAAGCCCAATATTGAGATGGCAGATATTATTTATTTAAGTTTAAGATACTCGTCTACGGAATAAAAGGATTTATCGATAAGCCATTTAAATAAGGCTGTTTTAAAACGATTAATTGGAAGTTCCTTAAATGTTACAGGCAACTTATTAAATAGTCTTATTACCATGGGAAAACAACTCCTATGATACAATTGACTTCTCATAACAGGAAGGGTCAGTTTGCTAGGATATCTAGTATTAAATTTAGTAGTATCACCAAGACGTTGAAATAGATAGGAGTGTGATTTAACAAATTTACAACATTCGAATATATATATACCAGGAACAGTTAATAACTTTAATCTTTTAAAAAGAGGTTTACATGAAGTCAGCGGTGACACGTCACAGAGAGCACGTATACACTGTTTTTGAGCAATGAACACTCTATTTATTAAGACAGAGTTACCCCATAGGACAATGCCGTAACTAAGATTGGAAGCGACATATCCATGATAAGCTAGAAGGCCTGTTTTAAGGTTAGTTATTTTCACCAGTCTCCATAACGGAAAGGCAAAGCGATTTTTTTTTTTTGTTACTTTTATACATTGGGGTTTCCAAGTGCAGCTACAATCTAATGTTAAGCCAAGAAATGTGGCTTCGTTCACTTCTTTTATAATTTGATTTTTGTAGGTGATTTCGAGATTAGAATTTGATTTTCTATTATAGAATTGTACATATGAGGTTTTATTAATGTTTACTTGCAAATTATTGTAATTAAGCCAGGTTACTATGGTATTAACAGTTTCGTTAATTTCTGTATTATAATTATTGAGTAATTTCTTTTCTGTTAATACAACTGCAATGTCGTCCGCATAAAGTGAATAGAAATGATTTGTGACATTTGGCAGATCGTTAATGTATAGTAAAAAGAGTAACGGGCCTAAAATACTACCTTGGGGGACTCCACTGTTATTATTCCTGATTTTGGATTTACATGATATAATTTCTTTATTCATATTTATATTGGTGATAGCCGTATATTGGGATCTATTGGAAAGGTAACTTTGTAACCATTCAAAAACTACTCCTCGAAATCCGTACATTTCACATTTATTGAGAAGAATTCCGTGATCAACAAAGTCAAAAGCCTTGCTCATATCAAAGAAAACAGTACAAGTGCGAGTATTTTTATCAACATTTTCAGTTATTCTAGAGAGAAGGTTAAACGCTGCTAATGTAGTCGATTTACCTTTTTGAAAACCATTTTGTTCAACTTTCAATATTTTATGTTTACTTAAAAAATTAGTTATACGTGAGTGCATTATCTTTTCGAATACTTTGGATAAGACTGGAATTAAAGCAATGGGCCTGTAATTATTTATATCAGAGAAGTCTCCCTTTTTATATATGGGCTTAATTACCGAAATTTTTAATTTCTCAGGGAAAATACCTTGGGAGAACGATTTATTTATGACCTGTGTCAATACTGGTGTAATATATATAAAAATTTGTAGTCTTGCCCTTTTTTCTTTAATATTGTATATATGTTTTGATAAATCGTAGATATGCTTATTATAGTGCAAGTTTACACAGAATTGTTAAAAGTGGAAACTTTTTATTGGCCATTATTTTTACTATATTTTCATTACTACTATTGTTTAATTAGCTGTAAGTTTTCTAAATCTGAAAATAAAATAATAAATAAAATATACTGTGTTTTAAGACATGAGTAGGGATGTCATCAAATCCAACTGATGACGTATTATTCAGTGACATTATTGTTTTATAAGTTTCGTCATTACTAACCGGACAAATAAAGAAACTAACGTTTAATGGTGAAATTAGATGATTACGACTAGCTTGGGATGACTTTACAATATCATTTGAGGTTAATTCAACAAAATAATCATTAAAAGCGTTGGAAATTTCCTCAGTTTTAGTTAAAATAGTATCATTATGTTTAATTTTAGTAATGAATTTATTTTCGATATTTAAATTGTCCTTTTTTATTAACTTCCATGACGCTTTGCATATATTTTTAGATTTCTTTATATATTTTATATTCTTTAGTTGTTGGGCTTTAATTATAAGTTTTTTTAATTGTCTACTGTATTGGATGTATTTTATTTTGGTATAATTAGTTTTGGCTTTATAATATTTAAAACGTAAAAGCCTTTTTGTTAAGGATGACTTTCTAATTCCCTTGGTAATCCATGTTGACGATTCCTTAGGTTTATTTGTCATTCGACGCCTACACACCGGGAAGCACAAATTAAAAAAGAGCGTGAATGTCTCATAAAACGAATTAAAGGCTGTATTAAAATTACTATCTGTAAAGACATCTGTCCAAGATAAACTAGAAAGACACTCGGTAAATTTCATTATATTTGAAGTGCTATAGTCACGTTTAAAAATATTCCATTCACAAAGAGGTTTAGTGTTTTGGGAAGTGGGAACATTTAAGATTTGGGCCGTATCGTGGTCTGATAGACCAAGATGGAGAACGTCACTTGTGGCTTCAGGAATATTGCTGATAATTTGATCGAGGCAAGCATGTACCCGAGTAGGTTGATTAACATGGATTATGTAGTTGTAGTTTTGCATTATTCTTTGAAATTCAATTAAAGCTTTACTATCCTTAAATAAATTGATGTTAAAGTCACCAGCTATAATTATTCTCATTTTCAGTCTACATCTTAATCTAGTAATAAGACATTCAAGATTGCGAAGAAATACATCGGCGTTAGGATTCGGAATTCGATATAAACAGATAATTATACATTTATGTAGAGGGAGTTCAATTCCACAACATTCAAATGAACGTTCCATGCATATTTCGTTTAAGAAAGGAACTTTTTTAGTTTCTATATAATCTTTGCATAGTATACAGACCCCACCTCGTCTCTGGTTTTGTCTGGAGTGGAAGTCAACTACCTTATAACCTTTTAAGTGTAGATTCGATTCATCTCCTTCTCTGAGAAACGTCTCCGATAAGCAAATTATGTCTATGTTAGTTTTATTATTTATGAGTTCACTTAAGGTAATTTCAATAATGTCTAATTTACTAAGTACTCCTGCGATATTTTGATGAAATATAGTTAGGTAGCTGGTTTGGTTTTCCTTGTGACTATTAAAAAATTTTCCCGAAATTGTTTATTTGGAGATTTAGATGTGGATATGCCAGGAGGCGACTGAATCATGGGTGCATTGATACACAGCCTGGGTTTTTTTACTAAAGAAAAATAATGTAATATTGATTTTTGTATGCTATTCCTTCGAGTTATATTCATTTTACCAGTGTAGTCATCTTTGTGTAGTGTCACCGTATTCGTATCGAGATTGAATTTATTTATAGATGATGATAAACTACGTATCTTGTTATAGCTAAGAAATTTGTCATTATAGTCTAAGCAATCAATTTTATAATTAAGTCTGTGACAAGTATCCTGTAAGTAGTCTGAGAATTTATCTGTACCCGTCGTATTGACAAAATGACAGTTCGGGAAATTGTTATATATCAATTGCAATTGTTTATTTAACATTCATTCAGAAAGCAATTTTTTATAACATTTAATACGAACACAGTATTTTTTTTAAAGAACTTCAGGATATTATACAATTCGCTTAGCAGTATTGTAGGATTGGTATCATTTTCGCCAATGCATAGTATGATTTTGTCATTTTCAGATTTCTCAATAGATTCGCAGCTTCTCAATACTTCATCACATTTAGCGAATGGTTTTGTGATGCTTGATACAGAATATTGTTCGTATTTTGAGTTTAGTATACCAGCGAACTGTGGGTGTACATTGGTACACCTCTGCCTAACCCATCGGAGAATACGGGCGTGATGGTTACGGGTATGTTACAAATGATTTGTATTGTGAAAATTCACAATGCCGAATCCATTGTATAATTCCTTTATCTAAATTGCAATGCAACCTTGCGAAATATCCGCAAAGCAAGGAACTAAATACATGGATCCTATGTCAACATACCCGGACCTCTGTCAACAACCTTTCAGAATAGAGCGTATAACTAATTGGATATAATATGGCAATACTTATGCCTGATTTTATATGTTTTGAAATGCTTGAGACGGAATTTATACTGACGGATAATATTTGTATTGTGGTAGAATAAAAATGTAGGTATGTAGGTAGGTACGTATCTACTACCTACAAGGAACAGTATCGAGTCCTTTGGTCCCGACTAGATAGGGTAGAAAGACAATACATTACAATTTATACATTCCTGTGCATAAAAGCGATATGCATTACTTAAATAAAAAAATATATTGAGTAGGTTATACCTACATACATATTACCTACATTTCTATCTTGTAATTTTTAAACAATATCTTATTATACTATCTACCCGGATATAAACCTCATTCTTAGTTTTGTTCAATCACCCTCAGTTTTCATTAATCATCGCTAATTTCGTCTACCAAAGCATGTTTCATTATATTAACATTGAATAAATTATATTAAAACGGTTTTTTATTGTGATTGGTGTTTCTTTATAAATCGTAATAAGATGCCAGTGTGTGTAAACTATACTGTTATCAACTTTTGTTACATTTCCGGTCAACTAAATAGTTATTATAAGTCAATCTCGTAATGTGACACTTCGTTTTAAACTGTTATTTTAATTATTTTGGCTTTCCAATGCGAAATTTTGACAAAATATGGACTCCAGTGTTTTTTGTGCATAGCGTTAGTCTAAAAACGATCTCATCATATACCAAACTTGAGCTCGTTAAACTTAAATGTGTTTCAAAAAATCTGACGGTGACTGTTTTTTTAATTGCGTGTACCTATACAACGGGCTAGGTAAGGATACAAAAAAAACAATTCAATTTCATTTAACTTGTAGTCATTATGTCATTTTTGTCTATTAGTGTATCCTATAAAAAACCAAAGACGTTGACGATAGAAATGTGTGGTGTCAAAATACGGATGGACTTGACGCCTCACTGGCAACGTAACATTTTCCCTTACTGGTCCAATTTAATATTATATATTGATGTTTTAACTTAAAAGTTTTCATGAAATAATAGTATATAACATTTACAGTCTTCATACAAACACGGACTGTAAATGGGCCTACTCGTAGCAATTAATGTCTGACGAGATTTTTTTATTTTTTTATTATGTATCAGAAACACAGTCACAATTGTTTTTTTTTATTCTATAATGCCACTTAAGCCTCTTGGGTTTGAATGTGGCACTTACAATTCCTCGTAAAGTAGTAGGTATAAAACATGGTAGACCTAAGGTGTTACTTTAATTTACAATCATATAAAAACTTAGTTCAGTTAACTGTCTTTGCAAATTTGCAATAACTGTCCATGCCATTAAATAGCAATTACAAAAACAGTTATGTACAGCTTTATAAGTTTTCTAAAATTGTTCGACAATGTTCTGTTACTTTAGATTTAGAAATAATTTATATCTAGGTACATAGTCGCATAATATTGTATTTTTTTATGTGCAATTAATGTCCTAACATTTCATAAACGCTTGTAAAAAAATTTGAATTTGAATTGAAAATATTGTCACGATAGAAATATTGTCATGCTCGTTTTTTAGAGTACCGAAAATCCTCATGGATCCTCCGCCACCCGGAGAGGTGGCAGGGAGTGTTGGACTCATACGGACTAAAAACCGCACCTTCCTTCACTTGCTCTAATAGTTATCCCCATTGGATCAGTGAAATTCGCCACGACAATGACAGGCTGCGGTCCAGCCGACGCTGAACGCCATCAATTAGCGAGGGATGGCCTTGCATCTTATTTGAAGGCACGCGTGTGATAATCACGTGTGCCCGGTAGGCGGCATCGGGTCATCATTCTCCTGCAATTTACTTGGGATCTGTGTTATACGTACCTTTGTCTTTCTCTTCCAAACAATCATATCTATGAGCCGTCATCTCCTCTGTTACTTCCTTTGTAATCATTTATTATCTTTCATTTCACCTTCAATCTTTTCTTCGAAGATAAAGATAATAAATTGGAATAATTCGGCTTCGAAAAAAGAACAATTTCAGGATTTTCTTCAAAGTCAGTCATAATGAGGTGAAGTGAACTCATTAATGTGTTTGTGATAAAATCGAACTGGGACCGAACTGGTAAATCAAATACTCGTTAGTGTGCCTGAGAAGCATTCGATTGTCGACCCAATGTCCTTCATGTTAAGGAGCTTACTGTATATACTCGTATCGGTTTTCCTTCGCTGTGTTAGTGTGTGGCGTGATGTATAAGCGGAAACGATTTGAACTAGGTATATAGTGTTGTTGGCTTGCTATTTTTTTAAACGGTCATGCTTCAATTATTAAGTAAGATCTTGATTTTACAAGTGCCAAGTTTGCTAGAGGTCTCAAGAGAGGCTCTTGCGTGTGATGTTCAGAGTTCGACTTGTACATAGCTATCTATCAACTAACGAGTAGTACTAGTCATTACTATTGGTGAAATTTTCATTAGCAACTCAGTTTCCTAATGGTACCTTATGCTCGCGCACTATTATTTATGGGGTACTGGAAACTGTGGATACGTACATTATTGCCGAACCCCACAGGGAATACAGCGTAAAGTAAATGTATTGTTTTCTTATGTGTTTATTATTGGACCGCAATCTCTTACGCCCATACAATATTGTATGGGCGCAAGAGATTGCGATCATTTTCAAGTGGTAACTGAATAAAATAAAGTACACTTTTATTGAAAATATTACTACACACCTGCCGCGTAATCCGCACTATCGTAGTTTACCGTTAGCACACGGGGTGGGTGCGGCCGCACTGTCGTAGTGAAAACCGATTACGCGCGGGGTGAGTGCGGCCGCACTCTTGTATGTTATTCTAATTAATTTATGTTACATCTATGCGGTTGCACACACATCTAATTAAAAAATGATTAGTATATATAGTTTCGATATACATACTTAAATTATGTCATAAACGCCTTTCAATCAATCCTCTTTCTTATAATAATACCTAATACTTTATTTTAGACCCACGTCTATTGTATATATGTATCTATGTCTTGGATCGAGTGGTTCAAATTAAATAATATGGTATAATAGGTCCTATAACCTATTCAAAAATAGTTATATTACTTCCTCAGTGCTATAAAAATTATGCGGTTGCACACACACTGCACATCCAGCCGTAGCGGTACCTACTTCATTAAATTGTTCGTCAGCGTCGATTTAGAATTTTGATTGGCACGAGAAAGTCTAGACAAAAGAACATCACAGGTAGGTACAGAGGCCAGCACATCAAGCTACCACAATCTGTCAAATTTTTTTGATAGATTCTCAACTTTAATACAACCCTATAAGGTTCATTTTCAATTGGGAAAATTTGTCAGTTTTGGATAGCTTGACCTGCTGGCGTCTGTACTTCCTCACAGATGTACCTCCGCCTTGCAGAAAATCGAATGGAAGTAACACTGCTTTGAGCTTTGTGCCTAACGCTGTAGGTTGCCCAGTGCTCCGTGAGTAAACATTGTTTAGAATGATTTTTTTTTTTAGGTCGGACATAGTTTTTAGCTCTAGGGAGCTTTAAAAACTTAACCGGACTAGGTGGCGAGGCACCCAATGCCTCCAGCCAGGGGCAACTTATAAACTAAGCAACACAGCTAAGGGCGTCCCCTGCGGGACTCGGACCTCGGCTTAGGGCGTTGCTGGGGGGCAGCTAGGGACGGCTGGATCTGGGTTTAAATTATTTAGGGGCGAATTTAAAGCTACTGGCTCGACACGGGCCGGCTCGAGCAAGGGACGGGGAGGATTACCGTTATGGGGTAGGACGGTATATCGGGCGGCGTTTTTGTGTGTGTGTTTTGAGAGTGCTAGTCACTCTGTTTGACTCCTGCGTTAGGGTGATTTGGTCGCCAGGGTAAGTGAGTGGGGCGGCGCACTCTACTTATCTGAGAGGGTTTGTAGTCTACGCTACTGACCACAAGGGGATTAGGGTGAAGGGGGGATTGTTTTGAATGATTAAACACTTTCCTTTTTAGGGTCGGCAACGCGCAAGTGATACCCTTGGTGTTGCAAGCATCTATAGGTTACGGTAACTGCTTATGTGTGTATGTCATATGCTTGTTTGCCACCTTATTAGAATAAAAATAATATTTATTGCTACCGCTTATAGTAGACGCCTCACTCCTACCGTAAATGTTTTATAAGGGTACAATTCAAAATTTAATTTAGCTGCGTGTGTAGAATTTTCCATTGTTTTTGCGGGTCTGACGCCTGTGCTGTGTGTGTCAAGGTTACGTGCTGATTATAGAATTCTCGCAGGCTTTCTCAACGTGGAAACGCCCCTTTTGTGACTGGGAGGCTTTTAGGGAAGTAGTATTTTTTATAAATGCACATAACTATAGCGATCTACCCCGGCTTTGCACGGGTGCAATGTACTAATAACACGCATGTATGAGATTGCATGTTATTAGTACATACATGAGACTTCCAGATATAATATTATCTAAATGATAGTGAATACTGTATCAGAATCTGATGCGTAATTTAAGAGATCCTAGCTTACAGAGGGTTAGACAGTGGGAAGCGACTTTTTTTATACTATGTAAAAATAATATTTACAATCGCTGTTTGTAAGATGAGAACAATAGAAACCTAAGTAAATTAAAGTAGGGTCTAGATTTTTTTATATCACTATGATGGCAAACAAGCATACGGGCCACCTGATGGTAAGCGGTTACCGTAGCCTATAGACGCTTGTAACACCAGGGGCATTACTTGCGCATTGCCGACCCTGTAAAACGAAATAGGAATAGTTGGATTGGCAGTATTTACTGCCCGACTGGGGAAGTACCACTGAACAGCAATCTGTTCAGTGGTATTTCTCCAGTCGGGCAACTCCAATTTGAGTGGAATTACTCGCACTGAGCCCTACCTCTCTTAAAACTCTCCTTCTGATAGTGCTCAGGACTGAAACCTATCTGGACAGTAATATTTTATAGTGAGGTGAAATATCCCTATAGATTTATATACAAAAAGCGATGACGTAACGGCAATCTTAACAATACTATTTCATCAAACATTCCACATACCACACGTGTATATTATGCAGCACGAATCCTGAAATGAATTACATTGGGTTAGCAGCCCATTTGCTCGTCGCGGTGCACTCCGACCTCCCGACACAATCACTGATCAAATATTAAAAGCGCAAGTCTGAGATACGAGAAAAGCAACCACTGAAAGTGAGGACTTAACAGTTTAAAGGCATTTTTTTGGCATTTGCTATGCCAAAAAGTACAAAAAAATAAAGGCACACACATCAGCTGACTTTTCGAAATCATGTGCGTATTCATTATTAATTATCACTCGCTTAAATACGGGAAAACATCATAAGGAAACTTGTGTGAAGACTGCCAACCGGCATTAGACAAGCTTGGTGGACTATAGCCTAATCCCTTTCATAGTATTTATATGGGCACACCTCGGGAATATATTTTACTCCATCGAACAATTAAGAAATCGAAAATAATAAATAAAAAATGCTAGCTGCTAATAAGGTTTTTTTATTGAAAAACCCAATAACACTTTGGTCGCCCTGGGAATCGAACACAGGCACCGTAAGGTTATGTTGCTTACAACCACTAAGCTAACGAGACTGATTCTCCAAATGTCAACATGTTTTTTCCAAGTTCATACAGTCAGTAGTTATTTCGTGGTACTGTGGCAAAGTTGTAAAACATTAATGACAGTAGGTGGTGGTATCGTCTTGTCTCTAGACTTGCTACTGTATTTGTCGTCTCCACATTATTGTATAATGCAATTAAGTAGTGCATAAGTATGATATAAGTATTACATAAGGAGTACATAAGGAGTACATAAGGAGTACATAAGGAGTACATAAGGAGTACATAAGGAGTACATAAGGAGTACATAAGGAGTACATAAGGAGTACATAAGGAGTACATAAGGAGTACATAAGGAGTACATAAGGAGTACATAAGGAGTACATAAGGAGTACATAAGGAGTACATAAGGAGTACATAAGGAGTACATAAGGAGTACATAAGGAGTACATAAGGAGTACATAAGGAGTACATAAGGAGTACATAAGGAGTACATAAGGAGTACATAAGGAGTACATAAGGAGTACATAAGGAGTACATAAGGAGTACATAAGGAGTACATAAGGAGTACATAAGGAGTACATAAAGAGTACATATTATAAGGAGTACATAAGGAGTACATAAGTAATGCACCTGTATTACATTGAATTGCTTCTTGGAATATAACAGAAAATAATAATCACATTTTTGGGACATATTGCACAGCACCATCTAGTCCCAAACTAAGCAGAGCTTGTATTATGGGAACTAGAAAATGGATATAATACTTAATTTTTTTTTTGTTTACCTACTTATAATACATAAGAAACACCGAATAAATCACCAAAAATCTGAATACTATTTATGTATGTTTTATAGTATACAGTAATGCAATAATAATGCAACGAGTGGCGATCACAATAGACCGAAACTACAGCCGCCTCATAATAAAGGATGGACAACCATAATCTAGAAATAAATTTCAATAAAACTAAAATAATTACTTTTCACCCCTATCAAAAAGCTCCATTAAAACTAAATTACACTTTTAACGGCACAAAATTAGAACAAGTAAATGAATTCACTCTTCTCGGGTTATCTATAGATATACATATAAACTGGAAATCCCACATACAAAAAATAAGAGCAAAACTTTCCAAATTCTCATACGCCTTACGGGAAATAAAAAAAACAACTAACCTGCAAACTGCCCTCGTCACCTATTATGCGTATGCCCAAGCATGGCTTAACTACGGAATCATACTATGGGGAAATAGCACGGATGCACCGACCATATTTACCCTACAAAAAAAGCTAATTCGAATAATAGCAAATATAGAACAAACAGACAGCTGTAAACCACTTTTTCAACAACACGAAATCCTCACAGTCCCATGCTTATACATTTTAGAGATCTGCAAATTTGTCCAAAAATACCCAGAGTTTTATAACACACGTGAAGAAAAACAAACAAAATATACTTTAAGACACAAAAATAGATTAAACCTACCAACATCTAAACTTAAAATACACTCGTCTAGCCCTTTGGTTATGTCAATAAAGACATTTAACAAATTACCTAAATCCATTACAGACGAAAAAAAGACCAGTATATTTATCAATAAATTAAAGCGATTCCTAATAACTAAATGTTATTACACAATTTCAGAATATTTTGAAGATAAGCCCGACAAAACATAAAACATTAAATAGACGAAATCTACAAACTAAAAACCAAATAAAATAAAATAACCTATATCAATACAATAACATAAAAATAAATATAATAATAATAATATAATTAAGGAATAATAATTAAGCAACATAATAATATTAATATTGAACCAACTTGACAATAAATATAAAGTAATAAATAATAAACAAATAAATATAATATATATAAAATAATAAAAAATATATGACTATAAATACATAATTATACAGTCATTGTAATCTTAAACTTCATTGACAACCAATTTATTCAAATTGCTGCTAAACCCTCTCTGCTATTTATAATTATGTACCCACAAAATTGTACAGAACCCTCGGTGGGCGAGTCCGACTCGCACTTGTTTTTAATAGGGCTTACAGAACTTCTATATGACGAATTCATACCTTAAATACAGAGCAAGTGATTATTAATTTTAACAATTGTTAAATAACTTCTTTTATTATCGTACAGAAAATCCTTGTAGCTCGTCTACCACCTTGGGAGGTGGCAGGGTATCGAACTCCTAACGAACGACTATATACCGCCCTTGCATTCCCTAGCCCTATATGTCACGGAAATGGGAATCATGACATTCAGACCATGACAGAATTGTTAAATACTCGATTTAGTGTAATTTTCACTTGCACACCGTCCGTAAAAACAAATTAATTGTCGCATATCCTATTTTTTTCAATTCTAACACAACTTTTCTCAAACACAAACATCAGTTTTATTATTAGATTAAGTTATTTTAATTATTATCTTAATCCCAAACAGTAGATTGTTTAGATCCAACCTGACACTTGACTAAGACAGATTGAGCTGGGATTTGTAAGTGCTTTCAACTGTCAATCTTACTTGATTTGTTAATCGGTATAATTGCGAGAGTGGAGGCCTTTCTGAGGGACTATTGTGTTAGTGAGAACCTCTATATTGACAACTTAATGATGAATTAGGGGATTTCCTGTATAAGTCTATAAGGAAGTCTTGAAGCGTTGATTTGTTTGAATTTGCTTAGTCAGCCCAAGTGCTTTTCAATTTATTGTTGATTTACCTTGAGTAGGGACGGAATATCAACTCTTTATTCTCTGAACTATCTAGTAAGCGAGGCTATTGCCTACTGGGCCTAATTTGAAATTCTTGCGTGCTTCTGCAGCAATACTATAACTCATCATTGAGGTGCATCATTCAGCAGAGAATGGCAATAGGCTGATACGATGATGAAAAATATAACACTATGCCCAATCTGACAATCGAATACAGGATTTTAAACTTCTGCCGCACTTGTGTCCAGTAGCAAATTTAATACACACAATGAAAATATCTATTAAGTATTCTGGGGTGCTGGAAGCTGCTAATGTGTGTGAATTAAATCAGACACAGTCTTTGTATACCTAACCACATAAAAGGTACAATGAAGCTCGTTCTATAATTTTCCACCTTATTATCAATCCCAATTTTATATTGATATCATCGGGTCACCGTCTATTCATACGAAGTAACCTGTGATTTGTTACATGATATTTCTAATGTTTTTACGAGAGGTAGGTAGGACATAGTCCCAGGGATGTGCCTTAATAGACGGTGCACAGGGGGGATCTGGGGTGGTTTATTAAGAGGACACAGTGCCCCCTTCCATATGCTGATGGTGTGGGGTGGTTTTAATGATCATTCGAAATGAAAAATGATAAGAGAAACCTAAAGAGATTTTCAAATACTTTTCAGTGATACCCCACTTAATATAGTTCGTTCACTTTAATTTATTTCTTTTTCACAATATGGCGTCTGATTGTCGCCATATTGAATTTTGATTATTATCATACGTCTTAGGTGACACTCACAATATTAAGACAAATCGATTGACGTAAGAAACATCAAAATAGGCCCACACGCGTTTGGTGAACAAACATACATAGTATAGGCCGAAGAACACAATATTACCCTCCTTTGCGTCGCGCAGTCGGGTAAAAATGTGGTCAACCGCAATGATTGTATGTATTAATGAAAATCTGTTTGCCTACCCGTAATAATTAAATTTGTTTAGTCCCGGAATGTCCCAGATCTATTCCAGCGTCCAGTAAATCCCGTTAAGTCAGATCTTGATTATTTAGACCTAGCTGTAAGAATGAATGACCCGTGACCCAGGACGGAGGTCGCTAGACTTAGGAGGTATTAAACCCCACTATTCGACCCCTTTGCATAAAATCCGAAGACTTCCCGGAGATTATTCCAGAAATGGTCCCGTAGCTTCATTTATTCTGTTGTCCTCGCCCTGGCATCCTAAAGGACTTTTAAAGACAAAAGGTTGCCTATACCCTTCTCCGAGGTATAATCTATCTCTGGACAAAATTTCATCATAACTGGTTCAGTGGTTTAGGTAAAAAAGCGTAACAGACAGACAGTATAGTCGCATTTAAAATATAATTTAAAATTTTAATTATATAAATAAATATAACAGCAGTAGTATGGATAAACTGCCTCATTAGCCAAAATTGTCGTAAGTGCGACTGCTACGCTAGACTTTCGGGGTTCAATTCCCAGGTAGTAAAGTACCAGGCTTTTCTATGAAATAATCAGCAGCAGCTCAGAGTTAGGATATATTAGTTAGACTGGAAACTGACCTCAATAAAGTTGCGAAAAGACTATGAGGATGCTTTTTAATGACAATATAATCGCCCCCTATTACACGCAGCCATAACGGCGAACTGTGGCTGCACCTGAATAGATACACCTGTTTTACCCTTCAGGGAATACAGGAGTAGGTAATAGTATGTTTTTAGGTTTTGATCTTTAAAAACCAGTGTACTTATACTTTGAAAAGCAGCGATAGCCTAGTAGTATGACCATTGGACTGCCAAGTCCAAGTTCTCGTTGGAATCTAAGGCACGCACCTCTGACTTTTCGAAATCATGTGGGTATTAATAATGAATTATCACTTACTTAAACGGTGAAGGAAAACATCGTGAGGAAACCTGTATGCCTTAGAGTTTTTTTCGACGGCGTGAGAAGTATGCCAATCAGCACTAGGCCAGCGTAGTGGACTAATAGTCTAATCCCTTTGATTCTGTGAGACGAGATCCGTGCTCATCAATGGGACAGTATATGGGTTGATGATACTCTGAATATAAGCCACGTCAGCACCATAAATCAGAATCACATTTTACCAACGCAAAACTTAAACATACCTAAGTAAATAAGCATCCCGTCCTAATTTATTCGGCCCAAGGAACCCCAACCGATCGACGGGGCGGTGCGAGCCAATATTGCCACAGTAAAAAAACATGGGTAACTGCCGCCCGGTTTATTACTTCTGGTAACACTGTGCTATCAAATCACATTTAAATTTACGCGATTTATTTGCTTGTATCGACTGTCGAACTTTTTGTATTTGGAATGTTTTAGGGAATATAGGATTAGATCTTTGTGTGAATATAAATTGGAACTCAATTGGGGTTAGGCAGAGGTGTACTAATGTACACGGAGAGTTCGCAGGTGCGCAGGTATATTTAAGTCTAATATTATAATAGGAGCGAGCTTGTTACCATTAATCGGATAAATCCAAAGCTGCTACTGAGAAGAATTTCATAGAAAAACCCAATAACACTTTGCTCAGAATCGAACCCAGGACTTCGAGCTTAGAACCACTAGACTAACGAAGCAGGCGTCATATGACAGTTTTAGGAAACATTAAATGTTCAAGTTTGATCTATTGTAGTTTTCCATTTGGTCTGCAAACAGTGTGTCATATGAGCTTGCTTAGATGTGTTATGTTTTCAAAGGTAAATATAATATCATGCTAATATTATGATATGAATTTTCCTGAATCAACTAGGTACCTATCTATCTAAGTATACAGGGTGGAAGGGGCATCGACGCGCAACGGCTTACCATGACTTCTGTAGTACATGATTCTGGACCCCCCTGCGTTGGAATTTTTCGTCGGCTTTTCCTTAAATTTTACGTTTTTTTGATGTGTGTACACGCACAGAAGTACCCAAAAAATTTTATACATATATAGGTCAGCTTTTTTCACATGGTTACTTTTCGTGTCGTTATTATTTAATCACAAACCCTTATTACTGAATTCATCATGATTTTAATTTTTTTTACCCTAAATTTTCTGATCCCCACTCGAGCTGTGTTTGTATTTTTTCCGACCGTCCAATTAATCAAGTTACTAATTAATTTATTATATATTAACAAAGGAGGCCCATCCATCATTTGAAGTAACAAGTTGCAAAATATTGTCCCATTCCCCCGCGGAACTGAGTTTGATTAGATTTTAATTACCTATTTGTTTGTGTTGCTGTGTAGATAATGAATAGGCAGCGACTCCACTGTGGAGTGGTGATAACGAGATTTTTTTAAGCTGTTTATATACGGGAGCTTCAAGAGGGATTTATAAACTAACTTCCTCCAAGCCTTTTCCCAAATATGATGAGGCCAGCTTCCCGACTCACCAGATGCGGCTTAATATCAGTATTTTACATGAAGCGACTGTCATCAGACGTCCGCAACTGAATTTCCGGGTAATAAATACTCTCGAGCGCTTTTTAATGTTCTGACTACTATAGCCATGGGATCCGCGAAATTCGCTACGGCCATGACAGCAATATTTGTGTCCTACGGGAGCACTAGTTTTTTAACAGTAACAAAATCAAAGAAGACGTCGTTGACAGCCGATCTGTTAGTAAAATTACTTTTTTGTGATTTTTTCTACCTTGTAAAATAAACCTTGCTTGTGTTCAGTACAGGTTTATATGTCTTCTTTTAACCAAGTCACATGGTACTTATATAAGAAAGTATTAAACATCATTTACCAGAATTGTTGATCAGTTTAAGTAAATTACATCTATCGATTATATTTATAAAATTAATTAAATAAATATATTTCATTAAATTATAACGACTCGCTGGCCTCATCAGCGGGCCTACCAGAATATCAGCGCTGCAGCTTGATTTGTTTGCTGGAGCACAGTGCTGAGATAGGGCCCTATTCTGACATCGCACAAGATAACGTACTTACGGTCAAGACTTGATTCTATTGTATTTATTTATACTTAATGTATAAAAAAAGTGTGGTCAAAACAAAGGCGCAATAGAATAGATATTCTGTAATATAATATAATATTATAGAATATCTATTCTATTGGATATTATATTATATAATAAGTATTCTGTCTTGTGTTGTCTATTAGAGTAAATTTTCTATCTTTCTTTCTTATATTTTTTTCGTTCAGAACGTTTTACATAGAAGGCAAAAGCACACAAAAATTTAGCCTTCCCTATCCCCAAAACAAAATCCGGTTACGGCGCCTGAAGGCTTCTCTTCCCAACCGTCATTTACACAGGTCGTTGAACTTTGTGTCAAATATGGCGGGCCTAGAGAAATTCCTAACTTCTGTCATATGTGAACTATTTAAAGTTGTAGGTTAAATAAAAACCACGTCTATTATACGAAATACGAATATTATTAGTCGTTACTATAGATAGTCTGTGGTCTAGTGGTTTGCGAGTCGGATCGCTGATCACGGGGTCGTGGGTTCGATTCCCACAGGACACAAATATTTATGTGATGAGAATAAGTGTTTATGTTTGTCTGGGTGTTTCTTATGTATTAAAAAAAGTATATAAGTAATATGTATATCTATTGTAGTACCCATAGTACAAGCTCTGCTTAGGTTGGGATAGTTTGGGACTATATGGTGCTGGGTAAAATGTCCCATATATTTATTATTATTATTAATTAGTGACCCTCTCGAGGGCTGAAACCTATGTCTGCTAATTGATGTATTAATCGAATAAATAAAATGTTGTTGGCACGGCCCTGTATTCTAGAGGTCGCAGTTTGATTCCCGTATGTATGTGATATTGTTTAATTTATTAATAACAAATTGTTGCTGTCCTGTTTGGCAATTAATTGTACTGTGTCAGTTTTTAAGATCTTAATAGAAAAAATAAAAAACAAAAATACTTATTTGTTTATTTTTATAAATAGTGTCACAAATCGAAAGGGTTCCAGTTTTTTATTATTTTTTAAATGATTATAATTTAGATAAAATATTAAATATGGACTGTGAAGGGTATATAAAATGTTTAATAAACATTACCTACTAATTATATTTTGCTAGGTATACTACACACAATCTCTTCACAGTAATCTTCGAAAGGCTTTCCTGTACCTACTATTTACTTATTTTTGGTTACGACATTATTCCGGAGAAGCGACAATAAGTTGACCAGTAGCTAACTACTTACGTGGGTAGGTATGTTTACATTTAGAATCATTTCTCTGAACAAGAATAAAATTCATTATTTGTTATAATGATTCATTGTTCACTTCAACTGTCTGAGTTCAAAACCCAGCCAACGTATTTATTTTTGTATGTTTACCGTACAGTTTCTCGATGAATCAGGAACATTGTACCATATCTACACCAAAACCAATAGAAAACAATTAAAATATTTTTATAGAATTAATTTGTTGTCGACATTCCAAATTTAAAGATTTGAAATTCGAAGCACAGATTAGTTCCAGGCGCAACATACACATACTTACAAACGCTTTTACATCGTTGTGACGCACACAATCAAATGCGCTTATAAGGAATCCTGAATCGCGCAATCAAAGTTTTCACTCACCGCAGCATATATACAGTACGCAAACATCAAGTATTCGGGGGTCAGTCGCCTCGTGGGAAGCCAGTACTTGCCAAGCTGGTCTAATTTGGCATTCATTGAGATGTGTCACCCTTTGGGCGATATTATCGTGGCGCAAGAACAGAAATGCTCTTAAGCCGAGGAAGGAATTAAACTGGAACCAAACCTGTTATGATGGATTACGTCTGCAAAGGCTAATTTATATGACCAACGAGGAGGATTATAAAACCTTGCGGTTAACGCGACTCCTTTTTGAATATTTTTTTATCTGTTATTTTTTTATCGAATATCAAACGTGAGGCGTACGATTTTTATTGCGCCAAACATCTTTTCTTTATCCGTGAAGATTTTAAAGTAGGTACAGTGGCCAGCACATCAAGCTACCACAATCTAACTTTCATTGATTTATTTTCATCTTGAATACAAAATTATAAGATTTATATTCAATTGGGAATTTTTTACAGTTTTGGATAGATTGACCTGCTGGCATCTGTACATACCTGTAGGCCATCAAATCAGAGCTTGTACACACGACAGCAGGTCAAGCTATCCAAAACTGTCAAATTTTCCCAATTGAATATGAGCCTTATCGTTTGGTATTAAAGTTGAAAATCAATCAAAGAAATTTGACAGGTTGGGGTAGCTTGATGTACTGTGGATTCTAGACTATGGATATAATAATTATATACGGTACCCACGGTACGGACCTTTCAGGCCCCCCAAGACACAGGCGCTGCCTAGTAGAAACATACATGATGATACAGTGATAGATATTGAAATAAAACTACTTTCAGTCTACCCGTGACCATGGACGCTGTAAAGAGTCCGAAACGTCGGGATTAATAATATCAATATAAGCGATAAAATCCGTAAAAAGTAGTTTTATTTCAATGTATAATATTCGCGTAAATGTCAGAAATCAATATATATTATGTATGTTTCTACTAATTACCGCCACAAATGAATGTATTGTAATAATCATAAGGTTAAAACTCAATAAAATTTATTATTATTTATTTAGGTCGTGGGTTCGATTCCCACGGAACACAAATATTTATGTGACCAACATAAAGTGTTTGTTTGTCTGGGTGTTTCTGATATAGGTATCAAAGTTATTTATTTACAAAAAACGATTATGAGTAGGTATTACATCTATTGTACCCATATTACAAGCTCTGCTTAGTTTGGGACTAGATGGTGTTGTGTAAAATGTCCCAAAATATTTATTTATTTATTATTATTATATTATACTTGTTTTGTAAATACATACCTGTTATAATTCTTAAAAACTTGAGAGGTGTCAAGGGACACCCGGATGGAACGAAGTTCCTTTCATTAAAATTTAATAATAAAAAATAAAAAAACCTGTATACACTCAACAATTCACAACGCGCGAAATTCAAATATTGTCATTCACTCAATAATTCGAAATTCAAATATTGTTGACAACGCGCGATAAGGAACTTCGTTCCAAAAAATCCCAGACACACATGAATATTTAAGTTCATCACATAAATGTAATATATGATGAGTTACTCTGTACCCGTAGTATATACATATAGGTACAGAGGCCAGCACATCAAGCTACAACAATCTGTCAAATTTCTTTGATTGATTTTCAACTTTAATACCATACAACAAGGTTCATATTCAATTGGGAAAATTTGTCAGTTTTGGATACCTTGACCTGCTGACGTCTGCACGTATATTATAATAAGTTTTACCTATGATAAGTTACTCTGTTCAATAATTCCATTTTGTTACCAATGAAACTAAACTTCCCCGTCTGTTTCATTACCACAAACATAAATATTAATAATTCGTTCCAACAATAGTTTGGAACTACCCTTCACTTGATTAATACTAGTTACTGATTAATATTGCCTTATTAGGCGAGGTAAACAGCCTAAATTGTACCTTCACCCTTCAAATTTAAGTTCAAATTTGATCGTATCGAAGTCCCAATAGTTCTCTCATTTCCTGGGCCATCGGTAGAGACATCTGTATATTTGCGACCTTATTTAGTTGAAATGCTTCGCTGGAAACAACATTGGCAATCACAGTAATGGATGTGCTGGGCACAGAGTAAATAAATACAGTAGGCCAAATTTGGGCAAGTTGATTGGCCTACTGTTTTGGCTAGTATGTATTTATCATTAGCTTTGTTTTGCGTTGATTTTGTTTTTCTTAATACCTCACAATTTCTGGCCGCTGAGTCAAATGCCAATTTCTGGCTTTAGTATACTGTATGTATAAAACACTAGCTTCTTCCTGTGACTTCGTCCGCGTGGAAAAGTTATTTTTAATTATTGTTGTAATTTGGATAATTAGTATATATGTTATTCTGATCTATAAATAATAATACTGTAAGGTTTCATCAAAATCCGTTCAGTAGTTTTAGCGTGAAAGAGTAAAAAACATCCATCCATCCGTTCTCACAAACTTTCACAGTTATAATATTAGTAGGATAGGATACCATCGCGCCTATATTACCTGAGGGTTTAAGCAAATTTGTTTGCTTGCATAGTTCGCCAATTTGTTTAATTTCCATGTAACAGAGGGCGGGCCTATTGCCTTTTACCGGGTACAAATCCAAACTCCGAGTCGCTACTGAGAATTTTATAGAAAAAAAAATAGCACTGCTCGACCTGGGAATCGATCCAAATACCTCTATCGTATCAATCGCCCTTATAACTATTAGGCTACTGAGAGAGTTAGTAGTCAGCTGGCAGGAGGTTTACTAGGTGTTTTATAGTAGAGAATACATAATTATATAGTACAGACGCTAGCAGGAAAATGAACCTTATGGTTCTGAGTTAAAGATCAAAATCTATCAAATAAATTTGACAAATTGGAGTAGTTAGATGTATTGGCTTCTGTACCTATGTATAATTAAAATATGTAAGGAGTACCTACTCCTTACATATTTTAATTATACATAGTGTAAATACCTATTTACAGACTGTAAATACCTATTTACAGTCGACAATCTTTGTTGCCGATCGCAATTCAACACAATACACAATATATATTGCCTACATAATTGTCGGCACATTGAAAGCGTAAGATTGAGCATCTCTAGGAAGTGAGCTATGCGCTTATTAATTAGGCGGCTTGATGGATTGCAAGGCGTTCGCGATTAATTCCACTGTCACAAACCAAGCTGGTTTATGTGTATTAAATATTTAGACTGTGTACATTTATGTATACAATAGATATAGTTGTACATTTAAGAGAGGTAATAAATGGGTGTAATTCCACTCAAACTGGAGCTGCCTGACTGGGGAAGTACCTCCGCCTTGCAAAAAATCTAAATGAAATAACACTGCTTTGAGCTGAGTTGTGTTCCTAACGGTGAGCAAGGTTGCCAGTGCTCCGCGAGGAAACTTTGTGTTGGCAGTGGGGGGACTTTGACCCTTGTACTGCCAATCCAACTATTTCGCAAGTGATACCCCTGGTGTTGCAAGCACCTATAGGCTATGGTAACCGCTTACAATCAGATAGTCTGTATGATTGTTTGCCACATAATTGAATTCGAATTCTCGCTGAGTGACTCTTGTGACGTCCAACAGTCACATAGATGGGAGGATATTATATAATGAAACAACTCAATGTATTTAATTGTATAGCTGCAGTCGCACGGTTGCTTGATCTAGCTGACATCTAGGCTGTCATCCCCACCTAGTATGTACGTCCGGCGCCCACTAGAGGTGCGTGCCTTGGATTCGTACTCGAGACCTTTCATTTGGCAATAATGAATACTACTACAAAATTTGCGAATAGAACTCGTGAACTGAATGACTGACTCTCAACGACTACGCCAATCAAACGAGAATTTCAAAAACAATTTTTTTTAAACCCAATTGGCAGTTCATAAAGTGAAAATACTGTTTGAATACTTGTTTCGTAGTTTCGTAGGTTTCTCAATCAAGTCAAAATCGTTCAACGATTTGGACGACCCTCAACACGACCTATTTTCTTTTGGTACCGCCTTTCATATGCGGTTGATGCACTCAACGTTTTTCTCTGAAAATGAGAGAAAAACATGGTCTATTTCAATTGACGTCTGTGCCGGAGTTCAGGCTTACTGTATGTTATATTGAGAGTTTTGTGTTCTTTTTTATATTTTTGTCAGATACAAATTAAAAGACAAATTATATTTTAGTTCTTTTGACACTACCATTGAGATATTATACCAGATGAGGTAGTGGTTAAACAAAGGCCAATCTGAGGAAATAAGGTGCTTGTTTCTCTCCAAGCGACTAGAAAATCTCTTACTACGAAGTTATGAGAGACTTAAGACTTTGGTTCGTTAGCTCGCTTGTTGCATGGTCTCTTTAGAAAGTTCCAAGGAGTTACTACCAAAGAAACTGCGGACCACACTACTAAGCACCATATAATACGCAATGTGTAGTACTCGCAACTAGCGCGTGTGTATGATAAGATGTATGAACTTGGACGAAACAAAATAAGTAGGTATAGAAGATTCGTATGAAGTGGCTGCACCTTTCTGCCTAAGGGAACAAGCCATGAGGATATATTATATGCTGGTACCTCATCTTGCTAGTAATAGGAAACCAAACAACTTTGTTGAATAAGTTGGCATGAGTTAATAATAGACGAATAACTTAGTATGTTTTATCTAAGTAAGAGAGCCATAAAGGTTAAACACGACACCGCAGGCTTTCTAATTAAATAAATTAAAAAATGCATGAACATTAAATAGTTCATATTAACAGCACTCCGCTTTATTTATTAACATATATTTTTTACAAATATCACATATAATTATTATGTTTAATATTAATTTCCAACGGTATGTAAAAAGATT
Source organism: Acronicta alni (assembly GCA_964056405.1). Lineage (NCBI taxonomy): Eukaryota > Metazoa > Arthropoda > Insecta > Lepidoptera > Noctuidae > Acronicta > Acronicta alni. The sequence goes on along the minus strand of OZ043927.1, from coordinate 2,542,480 downwards.
TTTATCACCCTTGTTACTTCTACTGTCGTACTAAAGCAACCACTTCTGGTTGCTTTAGTACGATAGACGTAATACCTCATGTCTAAAAAACTATGAGAATACACTTACAAATAACTCATAACACATAAACACATGGGTGTTATTTACATTTCTATCGTCGTTAAGCCCCAAAATACAGAAAAAGAAAACAATTATTCGCGACACTGTCCCTACAGAACGTTTGAAATATAAAAAACATTGTCATTTACAAAATGGCCGCCGTAGGATTAGTGTAAAGGTGGTTTTACATGAACGATTATGCAAGAAAAAAGAAACCATTTCTTTTTATTGCAACATGTGAATGTCCGATTACTAGCAATTGGCTCGCCCCCTATTACATGGGTCCTAAAAACGGTTAATGGCTATAGCTCGCTCCTTATTACATGTAACCGAAAAATACCTACAATAGTACACTTTTGTATTAACCTTTGAGGATAGAAACTGTGTCTGTGTACATATAATGTAAAATGTACATAATATAATTAAGTTAAGTTCTGATACTACTTTCGCTTAGCTTTGGGTCATATAACAGTTTGCATACCTAAAAATACCTTACAACATAAACATAACATACCATCACCCCTGTTCTCTAAAGGGTTAGGCATAATATGTGTACCAATGTACATTCACATTTCCCTGGTATGTTTAGGTTCCGGATTAAGTCCAACCTCTGAGCTGCTAGGTACTGAGAATTTCATAGAAAAATCCATTTCATCACCCAACCACTAGCTAGACCTTCAATAATAATAAAAAATATTTAATAGGTTTGAATATTTTCCTTCGAAATGTTTCATGCTTTCCTTTCATCTTGTTTTCTTGCTTTTGTTTAGGTGTCGTGTCTTACTGGGTTTACGGTTATCGTAATTTATACACATAAGAAACACACTTATGTTCCCTGCCTAAGGTTTATTTTTCACATCTATTTTCGTGTAAATAATATTTATATACAGTGTGTATCTATTTTCGTTATAGTTGAGGTAGACCTCTTTTTATAGTCCGAAAAAGGTTATGCGAGATTATTTATTTTCTGATCCTGTTTTTAGCGTGTGGAAATCTGAAAGGAACCGTTTTTTGGCTTGGGAAACAGAACCCTGTCTGGGTTAATTCGGACACAAAGTAACACTTCCCTATTGCTATCATAATCTTATATTACCAATGTCATTATAGATAGTATGGGATATACTTATTACCATAGAATACATAATCTTCTTCTATCATGCCGGAAAAGTTTTTTTAAAATTTTATTATTATTATAATAAAATTGCTTTCGAAACATTCAACTACTTACAATCTAAAAACCACAAGGATTTATCCAGATCAAGTAAGTATCTAGTTTAAAATAGTAACCATGAGCGAAAATCCCAAATAAAGTATTCACAGTGAGAAGTTAGCCTCACTACCAAGCTGCTGATTACCTAGTTTTTACGCCGGCCTGAATTACGTTTTTATTTTTTATGGGTAATTATTAAAATTAAAAGTACCTAAGTCCTAAATTGGAAACAAAATGAAATTCGGAATATTTTAAAATAATAAATAATACCTTAAATAAATTGTCATCATTTCATTTAAGTATATGTCAGAATAATGTGATGTGTGTAGTGTGACAGAGACCCATCAGCTACCACAATCTGTCAAATTTCTTTAATTGATTTTCAACTTTAAAGCAAAGTGATAAGGTTCATGTTCAATAGGGAAAATTTTACAGTTTTGTATAGCGTGATCTGCTGGCCTCTGTACTTATTAGGTAAAAAAAAAATTGTTTTACAATATTTTTAAAAATGTTTAACTACTTTTTATTTTTATTTTTTAATAATACACAGATTTATATGGCATTTCTACTCTTTCTGTCGGTTTATTCCGCCCGCGTCCGTACTATTGAACGATCGTCTCTTTGCCAACCGGACGGATTTATCCGGGGATAATATTAAAGTTTTCATAACATTCATATTACCCGGTTATTAAAGAGACATTAACTGTGATGCCAGGTTGAGCGGCAGTCAAAAATAATTGGTATTAAAGATAAGGAAAAAGATTTACGTAAAGAAGTTTTTAATGTTATAAGAATAGCCATAAAAAAAATTAAGAATTAATTCAAATATATTAATATTGATTACTTATTTAAAATATCTGCCTCTTTAGCCTAATAGTCGACAGTGTGACTTTTAAGAGGTCCTGGGTTCCATTCCCTGATCCATAATCATATCAGCTATAAGAGGTCCACTGCTGAACAAAGGCCTCCCCCATAGACTTCCACAAGGACTGGTTATATGCCGCCTCACACAAAGCGATTGCCATTAGATAAAGAAAAGGATACAATGTATCTCTGTTTAAATTTTTATCGAAATCTGTTACACGGTTTAGGCGTGAAAACGTACCAGACAAACATTATTACTTTCGCTTTTATACTACTGGTATGGATGAAGTGGCCAGTAATCAACAGATTGTACTTTACTCACGGATAGTTCAACGTATCTTTATTGCCAGCAACAAAAAATAGTTCCCCAACTTCCCGCCAATCAAATATTGTACCTACTCTAATAAAATATTTGAGCAAATATTTTCCCGACAATTTATCAATTGCGAACATGGTTGCCGTACAACAGATTAAATAAAAACAAATTTTAATACCATTGACGAACACAAAAAAGCGGCAAGATTCGTCAAAATCCAATTTTCATAATTGAATTAATATTAATTGAGCATACAATTAAATTGCAAACCGCGCCGTGTGAAGGTTATAATTGCTTTTATAAAATCAATTTGGCCCCTTTGCGAGTGATGCACGGTTATTTCGACAAACGATTATTATTGCGTCAATTTGTGAGATTTTTACATTTGACGCGTGGAGATTTTAATGGGTTTTTTGGTGTTTATTTGATGTTTTGTGTTGTCAAACGTGTGGATCAAATATCAGTTCGCTGAGATGTTATTCTGTTTCACCTCATCTAGTGTAGGAAGTGTTCAGAAGGTAATTTCTGCTAATAATAGAAGGTTCAAAATATAATACTGTGTTTTTCTTTATCGCCTTACAGCCGAAACTAAACCATTATTAAAATAAATAATATTGAATTTAATTTTTCAGACTAAACTACTCTTGACAAAATGTAGGATGTAGCTGTTTATTTTTGCATTTGATGGTTGATCCCATACAAGAAATTGTTGATCATGATGAGTAGAGAATAGATCCTTTCGGCTGGAAGACGACAAAAAAAACACGGTGTATATGTCAAATGGTATTCTACTAAACGTCAAACAAGTTAGAAGACTCTGGTGACTCATAAGCTATCCTACCCTCCATGTTTTTTTTTTTGGGTGGGTAGACATCCATATCTGGATCTGGATGTGCCAAAAACCAATTATTAGTGTCCATTCTAAAATAAGGATTTGAGAAGTTAAGGCTTTATCCTCTATTACCCTCAATTTAATCTATCTGTACTGAAAAAAAACTCAGTGTGCAATGATACTACTCTTTAAGTGATGCGACGTCATTGAAATGTATCCTCGTAGGAGAAAAGAGGCTTTAAACAACCGTACCTCATTGCTATTATGGTTTTACTCGGAATGCGCCCTATCTTCGAACGTTACCGAATGTTTTTGGTACACGAAAACCTTGAGATGTAGTTGTTTTTTAAGGTGAATTTTCTAACTTCAATATACGTTTCAGAATAAATTATATCCATTACATTTCATATTACTTAAGCTAAGCATTGTACTGCAATAAATATTTATTTTTTAAAGTGTGCTTTAGTCAGTCAGTGTAACAAACTAGTCTTGTCTTCGGGGCATATAAGCGTCATAGTAAGTTATGTACTGCCTTATTAGTCTAGTGGTCCTAAGCGCGACTGCTACGCTAGAGGTCCTGGGTTCGATCCCCAGGTCGAGCAGTATTATTGGGTTTTTCTATGAAATTCTCAGTAACAGCTCGGAGTCTGGATTTGTGGCCGGTTAATGGCAATAGGCTCGACCCCTATTACATGGGACCTAAACATACCGGCGAACTGTGGGTGTACATTAGTACACCTCTGCCTAACCCTGCGGGGAATACAGGCGTGATGGTATGTAAGTTATGTAATTAAAGAATAATTGGAATATTCTATCAACCATGAACAACCCTTGGGTTTCCCGTCACTTCATCACAATACCAGTACCTAGTGGGTACTTTCATTAAATTCTTAACAAATTGCATGGTAGGCGTGGAAACAATAGGCCATTTGTCTTGTTAACAAATTGGCTGAATCAAATACTACGGCTTGATGTATTTGTGGGAATAATTTGTAGCCGCTGCGTTTGATTGTTGTTCGGTACTCGTGTACTGGATATGAAGGAGTTTTTCGGTTCGTTATTGTGCTAGTATTGAGAGTTACTCAGTACTTATTGAGGAGCTATTGCTGAGCCAAGAAAGTATATTGTAGTTAGTTATATTTAAATCTGTGGTCGTAAGTGCAACTGCTACGCTTGAGGTCCTGGGTACGATTCCCAGGTCGAGCAGTGTTATTGGGTTTTTATTTTAAATTCTCAGTAGCAGCTCGGAGATTAGATTTGTGCCCGGTTAATGGCAATGTGCACCTCTTATTACTTAGGAACTAAATACCAGTGAACGGTACAACCCCAAACCCAATGTAGGTACAACCCCAGTTCACCAGTATGTTTAGGTCCCACGTAATAGGGGCAAGCCCATTGTTATTTACCGGGCATGAATCCAAACTACGAATATTGAGAATTTCATAGAAAAACCTAATCAGACTGCTCGGTCCTGGGAATCTAACCCAGAACCCAGTGCAACTAGTTTGACTTTTCAAAAGTGCTTATGTATGATTTTAATGGTCTAATTGAAATAAAATATTTGACTTTGACTTTGAACAAGCGGTCAAGTCAAGCCACATAAAATTTAAGCGCAAACTACATTCTCATTGTCACTATATTCAAAACAGTATTTGACTTTAGCTGATGGCTAACAATGAACTGTAAAGTAATATGAACATAATATAATTGTATCTTTACTGTATTTTGCAATAACTTAAATAAAAAACCTATTAAATTTAAATTACATACTAACTAATAAATTATGACCTCATACACAAAATTGGATAGAACTACCCAAGACACTCATAAAACATAATATCTACTGCCATGTAAACATTAATAGTCACGGGTAGATAGGAATATCCACAGATTTATAGATAATAGGGTGGAAGCACGCATTGAAAGCACAATCTGTGAGAATAGCCGATGTCGACTCATGCCCGCTGGGGCCCATTTGATACGAGAAACGTTTACCCTACTCAGTGGGCCTTTTTGTGCAATCGACAAGTTTCTTGTTCGGCCGATAAATGGTGTTGCAACCTTAGTAGACACGTTCATTATTTAGTAGCGTCTGCCCGCAGCTTTGCTCGCAAGAAAACCTATTTTTGCTATTAAGAGATTTCAAGAAATTTATATCCTATGCGACTCTGGCATCGACAGTTTTTTGACTATAATTGACTCCTAAATTGTTGTGTTGTTGAGATTCTCTTATTTTTGGCAATATTAGCGTAAATATAACCTAAGCTATGCCGACGATATGGTTCTCCTCTGCACCTCGATCTGGGGTCTGAAAAACTACTTTTAATTTATAAGCAATATGCAATTGCTCACAATGCTCATACTAAAACTCATATACGACAAGACCGATTTCGATAATACTGATTGTGTGTGTCCCTTGGGAATTGGAGTGGATTCATTGAAGGTTTAGATCAACAATTACACCCGGTAGGTGGCGCTGTAGTCGGGTTGCAGGATTACGTCTTCTGGGTCAGCTAGTAAATACCTAATAATTATTATGACAATATGATGACAAGTATGAGTTCGACATACTCTTCCATCTGCCCAGGTGGTTGATGATCCGTGTCAATTTTCTGTACTATATAAAATGGGATCCATGGTTCTTACAAGCGGTGGTTTCTACGATAATTGTGACATCGAGTAAAACTATTAAGTACAATTATGTAAAAAACTCTTGCATGGAATAAACTTATAAAATTTACATTTATGTATTTTTTTAAGTTACTGTTAATTGTAGTTTTTCTTTGACTCCCTTGATTGCACTTTAATTTTAAAGGTAGTGGCACATTATATCGTAACAGTAGCGAGTACATTGTTCATATATAATCTGGATATAAATAGTATTAGTATAATATTTATTTCTAAATGGTAAATTTATACATTATAGTTTATTGAGATAAAAACTTCTCCGTGGGTCCCGAATGTTATCTTTGCGGTATGTTACTGGGTAGTAGACATAATAACTACTAACCTAACCTTACCTTTACGGGAAATATAGGCATGGTGGTCGCCTATATTTCCCGAAAGTTTAGGTCGAGGTACTATACCTACAGTATGTTTAGGTCCTATGTAATAGGAGGCGAGCCTATTGCCATTTAACCGGGCACAAATCCAAACTCCGTGCGGCTACTGAGAATTTTATAGAAAACCCCAATAACACTGCCTGGGAATTGAAACCAGTGTATCATGATCACTAGTCATTATATCATAGAATAAGGTGTAGTGGGCGAAGTCCTCAATTGGCATAATGTAGGCGAACGTTTTAATTTACAGTTAAAAGTCGCCTTATTTCCTCACTGGCCTTAATCGCAACCGCACAACATATAATTAAACTCTAATCAAGCCTAGAATAGTTTTTGCAATTAACATCACAACTTTACAGGTTCATGAGTAAAAATGGTAGTAAATGCATGTTTTTTTCTGAAATTGTTGCGAGATCTGTCATGTAAAATGTCACTCTGAAATAATGAGTGACATTAATGCAAAATTAATTTTGCAGCTAGTAAACCATATGACAATCGATTTTGAACTTTATTTTTATACCATTAGGAAGTATGGCTTATTTGCGGGAATGTAAATATTATAACTGTTAGTAGAGCTACAATTATTTGCAACTTGAAATGTTTTCTGATTGCCCGCTTCTCATTTTTTTAATGAAAACAAAATATTTTTTCCACAGTTTAATCTCCCGGAATCAGAGGAGATTTTGTACTGTGGCTTTTGTTTAAGCTTATCTGTGATCATTGTTCGCGGTTTAAAATGAAGACCTCTTGGGTAAAATAGAGATAAACGCAGTGGCTATGGCAGATTAAGAATGACGTTAAAATTAATAGTACGGTCAACAAAGGAGTTAGGTATACAGGCAGCTAATTAATAATCTGTGTTTTGATAAAGATAGTGTAATAATGTATCACGCAATATGTGTCAAAACGTAGGTATTGTACGCAGCTACATACCTAACCCTCTGGGAAATTATTTATGTCGAAATCTGTATAAAAATGCATATTTCGTTTGCTATCTGTATACTTAACTCTTTTGTTGACTGTACTAACACCCCGTTCTAGGCCCTGTATTCCCCGAAGGGTTGGGCAGGATTGTATCAATGTACAGACGCCACCAGGCCAAGCTATCCAAAACTGTCAAAATTTCTCAATTGAATCTAAACCTTGTTGTATTGTATTAAAGTTGAAAATCAAAATCAATCGAAGAAATTTGACGGATTGTGGTAGCTTGATGTGCTGGCCTGTATACCGGAATTCGCCAGTATGTCCCATGTAATTGGGAGCGAGCCTATAGACATTCACAGAGCACAAATCCAAAAATAAGAAAGGTAGGTATGTAGCATAGTGGGAGTAATTTCTCTCAAATTGGAGCTGCCCAACTAGGGAAGTACCTCCGCCTTGCAGAAAATCAAAGTGAAATAACACTGCTATGAGCTGTGTTGTGTTCCTAACGGTGAGCTAGGTTACTAGTGCTCCGAGAGGAAACGTTGTGTTGGCAGTGGACTTTGACCCTTATACTGCCAACCCAACTATTCGTCTTTCGTTTTTGGGTCGGCATCGCAGAAGTGATACCCATGGTGTTACAAGCGTCTACAAGGCTACTGTAATCGCTTACCATCAGGTGGGCCGTATGCTTGTTTGCCACCTTAGTAAAAACCGAGCTCCTATTGAGAATTTGATAGAAATACGCATATCACTTTACTCAACCTGGGATTCGAACTCAGGACCACAAGACTAAAGAGGTAGTGACGACATTTCACTAAAAACTTATATTTATTTCCTTTCTTTAAGTTAGTCAATCAATGTCGTTAGTTACTGAAGTCACATTTAATAAATTACTTCATGCAGTAAAATGCAACCAACTTGACTTTTGAAATGATAAAGGGGTACTAGCCAGCGTTACCAGCCAAAACTACGTCTCATCCATTACACACAGTAACATAAATCAAAAGTTCTGAAAACCACTGAGAAGCTAATATTGTAGAACTGAATTGTTTTGATAAAATTCTTATAGCTGCTGTATAGCACAGCTGTATTCCCCGAAGAGTTACGAAAAGGTATGCTAATGTACAACCACCGGTTTGTTTACGTCATTTATTCTCATCATCTCCATCATCAGCCTATATTCGTCCACTGCTGGACGTAGGCCTCTCCTATTGAGCACCACAGAGCCCGATCTTCGGCTTTCTTCATCCAGTCACTGCCAGCTGTTTTCCGCTATTGCCATTAAGCATACTTCCAACAAATTCAAACTCCAAGCTGTCACTTAGAATTTAAAGAAAATTCTAACAATAAATCAGGATGGCAAACAGTCGCCTTTCTTTTAAAGTTACGTAAATATCTTCAAGATAATACCTTGGCAGATTCATTATCTCGACGTTGATCTTATATGTATATATACCTATATATATTATATATGTATGTTTTTGTATTTAATATGTATGTTATGTAGTTTTTCTTGTATTTATGTATAATTAATATATTTGTATATTTAGTTTTGTCAATCGTGGTCTTGTATTACTTGACTAGTGCATCTACTGTTTTATCGTCTCTGCATCACCCCAAGGTTGTCTGGCAGAAAATGCCGTATGGCATTAAGACCGGCTTTGTACCAACTGTGCATAAAGTATTAATAAATAAATAAAACAATACTCCTCGACCTGAGGAAATGGTGGAACTTATCGAACCCAGGTGCACATAGTCAGCAACCGTTCTCGCGATTACCAGACCAAGGCAGTTTTATATATCAGATTAAATACATAAACACTCACGCCTTTTTGATCAGCAAAAATCAAAGAACGCCATTTACTATTTCAATTTGATTCTTGCATACTTCTTTTGTTTCCTTCTTAGGGCTCCAGATGAAAACCAGCGTCAAGCACTCTGCTATGTTTGATATCATGCTAATCTGGAGACCCAATTGGTACAGCTGCAAGGTACTTCTACTTTTATTTTTTTTTTTTTTTTTTTGATTGTGTACAACTTTGAGTGGACCAGAATTGCCAGCGTCGACGATCTGTTTCGCTTGGCATAAGATCGGGAGAAATTCTCTGAGCTGACGTCCAATCTCCAGTGATGAAGAGGCACCCGTAGAAGTACGACTTTGTTTCTTTTTTATTTTATTTTTTTAAATACCAAATACATTTTTTTCTTTCTTTTTTCTTTTGTTAGTCGCCTTTCATCCATTCTCTAGACATGCCAAATTATCTTGACATCAAATTATGTTAAAAAATATTGTGAGTTATAAAAGTAATTAGTGTCAGTTTCGTATACCAATAATTAAGTTATTAAGAAATTAATACACTGCAAAGGCATCACGGGAAAATTAATTAAAATTTTAATTGATAGCAGAAACAAAGGTACGAAACATAATTTGTGTTTCTTTGAAAATTTTGATATATTAATTGGCAAGCTCAGCTGCCTTGTGTTATCATGGCTTTATTGATTTATACTAGCTTCTACCCTCGACTTCGTACGCGTGGAATTAGTAACATAATTCTTGTCGGATTGATTTCATTGGATAAGAAGTACTCAATGTTAGGGAAATTCCCACTTTTTCAGAGATTTGTAGTATTCAATATGCCAGCGTTAGTCACAAACTATTAGTGTACCAAATTTTCATTCAAATTCTGTAGGTAGTTCTCCTATAACAGTTTTTGGGGACTTTCGGGATATTCCCATATTTGTCTACCAACATAGGTAGTATGACATGATAAAATGATCATGATTGAATCAACAAAATGTTGGCACTAGTGATGTACCGTGGGGAATATTTCCCTTTCCCGGGAATAGTCCCGTAAATTCACAATATTCCCAGGAATATTACTAGACATTTCCGTTGCAGCAAATAATTTAATATATAAAATTTCGTGTCGTGTGTTTGTAACAAAACTCCTCCGAAACGGCTTCACCGATTTTTAAGTTTTTTTTTTGTGTATATTTCGGTAAGTCTGAGAATAGGTTGTAAATTATTTTTCATACCCCTGAGTGGTGGTGGTCCACCCAAAAAACAAAAATGTTTTATTTTTTGGACAATTTTTTTTTATTATGTGGCATTAAAAAAAACATACAACCCTAAATTTTCACCCTTCTGCCACCAATCCCAATTTTTTAATAGTGATATTAGTATTTTTAGTTTAATCAACAACAAAACAACGTTTGCCGAGTCAACTAGTTTGTTTTATAAATTTATGTCAATTTCGATTCGCAATGACAAGATATTGCAAGTGCTCATCAAAAGTACTGAGTTATGCTCTCAATGTTCCCAAATGAATTCTTATTGCAAATACTTGTTTAATTATTTTGGGCTCGTCTCTGGAGTACCTACGTACCGAATTCGAATCGAAATTCCAAGTTTCCAGCTAGAATTGCATTGTTAGTTTATCTTTGCATTTATTTCTTAGAATATTGGAAAAGTTTATTGTAGTTCGAAACTAGATGTAAATTAAAATAGTGACTTTCGAAGAATTCTGATTTATTTCTTTAATTACTTTCTAGATTCTACTTAGAGTAGGTAATATAATTTAAAATCATCATGGTCTACGATCGTTAAGGGAATTTATTGATATTATGTTTTAAATTGCGATTTTATTTTATAATTTTAACGTCAATGCGTTTACATACACATATACAACACACACAGAATGTAGGTACCTAAATATCTGCATTTGACAGTGTACGAATTAATCACACTAATATTATAAAGGCGAAAGTTTGTGAGTGGGTATGTTTGTTACTCTATCACGCTAAAACTACTGAACGGATTTTGATGAAACTTCACAGTATTATTATTATTTATATATCAGAATAACATATAGGCTATAATTTATAACGATTTTGAGTTAATTAGCCAAATTACAACAAAGTCGCGGGCAGAAGCTAGTTACAAAATAAAACGCATTTTAGAATGAATCTACTTTTATTGACCTTTCGGCGCAGCATTTACTTATAAGATTTAACTTCATCGGAAAGCCCGGATATTCAGCTACTTATACAAGCCAGAAAACAATATTTTAATAGTCCTTTATTTGTAGCGTCAGCAAATACATTTGTGATTGAAGTCAATTTCCAAACACTGAAAAACAAGTTAATATCTTCAAAATATTCCAATATCGGACATTTTTTGTTGCATTTGAGTGCCTCTATCGCTTTGCGGGAATGCCTCGAATTTCCAGTAACTATGTATTAATGGGGTCACTCTTGACTGGATTGTTGAGGTTTATCATTGAAAAAAGCACACACCAAAAGTTGCCTATTGCCTCTCAATTTGAAGGTTAACAGGGCTCTCAATGTAATTAAACTATTACAACAACAAATCAATACAGAGTCAATTTGATGATTTTTTTATTCTTCTATACAAAAATACACACATATTGTGATTCTTCTATACAAAAATACACACCGAAACTAAATCAGAGCCGAAAATAAAAGTATAAATTTAAAAATAGTGAACAACATCAACCGTGCAACCATATCAATGAGCGGTTTAATCGAGAGCAATCGAGTGGCCAGATTGAAATGAATCGATTAAAATCACGAGTACTTTGTGCGATTATAGATGCATCGATAACTCGCGGGTTTCGTATCGAGATAAACTATCCGTGTGAGGGATGTCCTTTGAGTGGACATATACCATTGTGTAGTGGGTAGATTGTATCGTTGCCGCTCAAAGAGAATGTCTTACTAAATTAACTTGTCTTACAACACTGTACTTTTGATTTGGGACCCGGTGATCATAATATGGCGAAGACACCATCTAAAGGTAAGGCAGAGATGTACTGCTTTATATCCACAATTCGCCGGTAAGTTTAGGTCCCATGTAATAGGGAGCGCCTATTGCCATTAACCGGGCGTAAATCCAATCTGAAACTGAAAACTGTAAAAAAAATAACTATTAACACTGCTCGACAGTTGCGCTTATCACCACTAGACTAGACTGTGTTCTTCCACATTACATATAAGATAAATAGATACCTATATGATGAATTAAAATCCTACTAATAATATTATAAATGTGAAAGTTTGTGAGGATGGGTAGACGGATGGATGGATGTTTGTTACTCTTTCATGCTAAAACTACTGAACGGATTTTGATGAAACGTTACAGTATTAGTATTTATACATATATATTAGTACTCCCTTTTAAAGGCCGGCAACGCGCTTGTGACTCTTCTGGTGTTGCGGGTGTCCATGGGCGGCGGAAATCGCTTATCCGTCTGCTCGATTGCCACCGATCCCATAAAAAACAGAATAACTTGTATATTGGTTTTACTCGTAGTTTTTATAAGAAATATAACTCAGGCTAGTTTTATAGTTTTTTTTTTGTACCTAATTATCTAATCTTAGTTACACTGTAGCTATTAATGATTAAAAAATCATTTGTATCTAATAAGTTGCACGACACTGCTGGCAAAACATTATGAACTCTCATTACTATAAGAACCCTGTACCATGTTTCTGACAAATAAACTTGTATTATTATTATTATACAGAAATGTGACAATGAAACTCAAAATAATATTTACCATACCAAAACTCCATCTTCAACTACAATACAAAATACAAATCCTTCTTTAATAGACTGTTGTATTTTATAAGCTGCTACTCTAAGTGATAAATGAGGTATTAAACAAAAATAATAGTCGGCACTGTGGCCCCATTTCACACAACACAGACCCAAAATATATTGCGTAGAGAACAACTTTGGCTTTAAATGTAACAGCTATGTGGAACAGTTGGAACGTGGTGAAATATAGCAGTTATATAATACCAGTTATTTGTTTTGTGTGTAGTTGCATTAGTTGGTTTATGTGTTAAGCTTTGTAGGTACAATCGACAATCTTGGCGGGTGACCAGTTTTCATCGTTATTACTAAGTGGATAGGGTCGAAAAGAGGTCAACCACTGATGATCTTTACCGTACACATGGCGTCAAATCAAGCCATACAGTTTGCTCTTTTATAGTGCAACGGTTATCTTTAATAGCTTGACACGTTCTATTATGTACAATTGGCAAAATAGTTAGGTCAAGGTAGCTAGTGATATCGAATGTAATTGTTGTATTTCAGACCATAAATAGGTACATGTTGTTAGCAAAGAAACAACTTGAAAACGAATGTCTCTACTAGCAAACTATAGATTTAAAAACGGAATATAATAAACTACTCATCAAAAATACTGATTGAGCGACAAAATTACTGATTGAGCAGCAAAATTACTGATTGAGCAGCAAAATACATATATCGGTTAGGTTAGGTTAGAACTGTGACCACACATGCCTGAACCAAATCTGAATGTTTTGAGTGTATATAACAATATTTTGAGGTGACTATTTTGCTGCTCAATCAGTAATTTTGTCGCGCAATCAGTATTTTTGCTGTGCAATAAGTATATTTGCTTAGGATTGTTTTGATATGGGGTGCAAGTCAGACCACCTCCTCGTGCGCCCCTCGCTGCTAGTCCCACTTGACACGTCCGGTGGGAACAGCAGTTGTGGGGCCGGTGCACCCTGGGCACGGGCAACAACTTTCTTTCCTTCAGTGTGAATTCTTGTTGTCCGTGGCGAATGTCTGACAAGGAGGGGGCCCAGTTATGGGCCATGTGGGGGCTTCTCGGCGTGTTCCTCTGACTTAGCAGAGGACACAGTCGAGGAGCAAGGGCGGGCTCGGTGTGTACTCACCCTACCACCGGGCAGGCAAAGAGAGTTCTGTCTCTCTCTTGCCACCGTCGTAAAATCGGGAGGTACTTCACAGCATGCTGGGTGTCGTGGTCATGTCTCGCGGCTCAGCGTGGGGTGCCTCTCGTCGGTCTTGGCTTAACCGCCCGGACCGCCCAATCTCAAGCGGCAGCGCACCGCGAGGAGATGAATGGCAGATGGGAGTTCTGTCTCTAGTGCGTCCCCCGTCAGGGTACCGGCCGACACCCTGGCGGGTTACCCCTTAGGCTTACCCGGGTACAGGGGGCACTGCCCGGGTGGACCGTTATTTCCCCCACACTCGTGGGAATCATATGGATTTGATTAATAAAAATAATGTAGAGGAAACTGAGGAAGTGGGTGCGATGTCGGGTTCAGACAGCACATCCAGTGCAATGAGCGTAATGGTCGGAAGTTACAGAAAATCCTTGCGCAAGCGACCGCGTTCTGAGGTGGACATCTCCGGGTCGAATTCGGCTTCAGGGGACGAGACAGCACCGGTGCCCAAGGTCACTACTGCCAGAAGGGGCAGAGGACGGCCTTCAACTAAGGGCGGACGGGGTTTGGAGGTGTTGTCAAAAACGACGGAAGCCTCTGGAGAGGTGCAGCGAGATGTAGCTGATGTGACCCAACAAGTAGTATCCGGACGGATCACGCGCCTGTCGGAGTCGTCTGTATCTACTGACGATCATGGGGCAGACGATCTGCTTTCCTCAGAATTGGAAAGCAGATTAAAGGAGGCATTGGAGACTTTAAGCAAGGTTACCAAGGAGCCGAAAGGGCTGAGTGGCGGCAACCTTAAAGTCGTCAAGGAGCAAACAACTGCAATCTCAGAGATTGCAGAATTGCTCTTCAGGCGCTCCAATTCAGCAGAAGTAAGGCGGCTCCACGCCGAGAACGCACGTCTCTCAGCGCAAATAGCTGAGCTTCGTGAGGAGCACAAAAAGTGCCGGGCTGAGATGGCAAGGTGGCGCCGGGAGGTGCGGCCTCCACAGTCAGAACAGTCGGAGTTGATTCGTTTGATCCAGGAAGAGGTAGCAAACGTCCTCAACTCCAGACTAGCTGTCCTTGAGGGCAGGTTGCTGCGCCCGCCTTTGGCTGGGGACCGCAGCAGAATAGAGCAGGCATTAATTTTGTCATACGCAGCGAAAGCTGCTGAGACAACTGCCTCTGCTCAACCCAGCAGACCCGCTGCGCCTTCTCGGACAGCTCAAAATCGAGCCGGGCCCCCCGGTACCGATTTGCCCCAAACCACTCCAGCCTCGACTGCGCAGGCTGCCGTCTCAGAGGGCCCGACCGTCGCACTCCAGTCCGCCTCGGCAGCTGGTAAAAAGAACAACGGCGGCAAGAAGAATGCTGCTGTCACCCAAGAGAGTCAAGGGACTCCAGATGGAAACCCAAGTGGCTGGGAGGTAGTCGGTGCCAAAAAGGCAAACAAAAAGAAGGCCAGAAAGAAGAAAAAGAAGGCGGACAAGCAAGCCAAGGAGGCCAATAAGGCAGCCAAACAGGTAGCGGCTAGGCTCCGCGCTCCTCGATCCGCGGCTGTGGTTCTTACCCTACAGCCCCAAGCGGTAGAGAGGGGCGTCACTTACGCTGACTTATTAGCGAAAGCCAAGGCCGAGATAAGTCTTGGCGATCTCGGCATTGATGGTATGCGCTGTAAAACTACAGTGACTGGTGCCCGCTTGCTGGAAATCCCCGGGGCCACCGATACTAGCGGTCCAAAGGCGGACGCCCTTGCCGAAAAGTTGAGAGCGTCCCTTGAAGTAGAGGAGGTCCGGGTTTCCAGGCCCACTAAGTGCGCAGACCTGCGTATTTTGGGTCTGGACGACTCTGTAACATCTGAAGAGCTCGTGGCGGCCATTGCGAGATCCGGGAACTGCTTACCAGATCAGGTGAAGTCAGGACCAATTCACACGGGTTTCGACCGCATGGGGACAGCTGTGGTAAGCTGTCCCGTAGCAGCAGTCCATCGGATTCTCGACGGCGGTCGACTGTTAGTAGGGTGGGTGTCGGCGCGGGTCAAACTACTTAAGCCCAGGCCCATGAGGTGTTACCGGTGCCTTGTTAATGGGCATGCTGGTGCTCGGTGCACCTCCGAGGTAGACTGCAGCGGATGCTGTTTCCGCTGCGGTCAGCCAGGTCACAAGGCCGGCTTTTGCGAAGCTACGCCGCACTGTCGCGTATGTGCAGCGGCTGGCAAGCCGGCTGATCACCGGGCGGGTAGCAAACCCTGCGTCCCTCCCACAAAAGAGAAGGAAAGCCTGGCCGCAAAAAAGGACACGGTCTCCACTCGGGCGCCGCGTGATGGGGAGGGGGAGATGAGGATGGACAGCCAGTAATGGCCTCAAACCTCAGCCTCCTCCAAGCAAACATCAACCACTGCGCCAGAGCTCAGGATCTTCTACTCCAGAGCATGGCGCAGTGGTCGATCAATGTAGCAGTCGTCGCCGAGCCGTACTTTGTTCCTTCCAGGGATGACTGGATAGGAGACATTGACGGCTTGGTGACCATTATCATTTCAAGGGCCGCCACCGGCTCCCCACTCCTCGGTGGCGTCACGAGGGGACGGGGATACGTAGCGGTGGAATTAGAAGAAGTCGTGGTAATAGGGGTTTATTTTTCCCCTAATAAATCTCTCGCCGAGTTTGAGCTGTTCCTGGTAGAATTGGGTACGGTCGTCGTTCGCAGCCATCCTCGCCCTGTAATGGCACTTGGGGACTTCAATGCCAAGTCCATGGCTTGGGGTTCCCGGGTTACAGATGCGAGGGGCAGGGTGCTTGAAGAGTGGGCCCTTGAAACAGGCCTTCTAGTCCTCAACCGAGGATCTGTTCTTACCTGCGTGCGACAGCAGGGCGGATCCATTGTGGACATCTCATTCGCCAGCCCTGCAATAGCAGACCAGGTACGGAACTGGCGTGTTATGGAGGGGGTGGAGACACTTTCGGATCGTCGTTATATCCGATTCGACGTCTCTGCCCAGACTTCTGATGCACCGTTCCCGGTTAGAGCGACCCCGGCGGGGGTCGGTCCGCGTTGGGCGCTGAAACGACTGAACAGGGAGGCCCTGCTGGAAGCCTCGATCGTACAGGCCTGGGTGACAGCACCGAACAGACCTGTCGACATCAATGAGGAGGCAGAGTGGTTCCAGCGTGCGCTGACCCTCATCTGCGATGCGGCTATGCCTCGAGTTCATCCCGGCTCTGCGAAACGTCAGGTGTACTGGTGGTCGCAAGACATAGAGCGGCTGCGCAGCGCATGCATTGCGGCGCGCCGCCAGTACGCCAGACATCGCAGGAGGCGTATCCGCACGCCAGATTCGGAAGGCGTAGAGGCGGAGCTATACGACAGGTACAAAGCCACGAAGGACGCCCTCAAGCAGGGAATCGCGTTGGCCAAAAGTTCGGCCAATGAGGAGTTTGTGGCGGCTCTGGACCGAGATCCGTGGGGGCGTCCATACCGATTGGTACGGGGAAAACTTCGCTCGCGGGCCCCCCCACTGTCCCAGAGTCTCCCGCCTCAGCTGCTGGAGGGTGTGGTGAGTGCTTTGTTCCCTTCAAGGGAAGAGCATACACCCCCACTGATGGCTCCGCTCTCTGCGCCCGAAGCGGATGACAATGAAGACGACGTACCCGAAGTGACCCGGGTGGATTTGAGAGTGGCGTTGTTAAGGCTTCAAGCCAAAAACACCGCCCCAGGGCCCGATGGTATACCAGGCCGTGCATGGGTCCTGGCTGCGAAAGCTCTCGGGCCCCGGTTAGGAGGGCTCCTTAGTGCATGCCTCGAGCGGGGCCAGTTTCCAAACCGGTGGAAGACCGGAAAGCTGGTCCTACTGAGAAAGGAGGGGCGCCCTGCGGACAGTCCGTCCGCATACCGGCCCATAGTGCTGCTCGACGAGGTGGGCAAACTCTTCGAGAGGATAATCGCAGACCGCCTCGTCGCGCACCTTACTTGTGTAGGGCCGGACCTGGCGGACAACCAGTTCGGTTTCCGCCGCGGGCGCTCAACTATAGATGCCATCATGCACGTGAGAGCTCAGGCGGAAGAAGCGGTCTCTCAGGGCGAGGTGGTCTTGGCGGTGTCACTTGACATCGCCAACGCTTTCAACACATTGCCTTGGGCCTGCATCAGAGAGGCACTCGTATACCATCGGGTGCCGATCTATCTCCGCCGCATCGTTGGGGCCTACCTGACGGACAGAGCCGTCATCTACCCGGGTCGGGAAGGATGGGGTCGGCGAGAGATGTCGTGCGGTGTTCCACAGGGTTCGGTCCTGGGCCCGCTCCTGTGGAACATTGGTTACGACTGGGTGTTGCGCGGTGCGCTTCTCCCCGGCGTTGGTGTGACGTGCTACGCCGACGACACGCTGGTCACAGCAAGGGGAGAGACGCACCGACAGGCGGCCATTCTGGCCACAGCGGGGGTTGCGCAAGTTGTCGGGAGGATCCGGCGGCTGGGTCTGGAGGTGGCACTCAATAAATCTGAAGCCTTGTATTTTCATGGGCCTCGGAGGGGACCGCCTCCAGGATCCCATATTATGGTAGGAGGTGTCCGCATCGGCGTGGAGTCAACGATGAAATACCTTGGACTCGTCCTCGACGGCCGATGGGACTTTGGACATCATTTCCGAAGGTTGGGCCCCAAGTTGATGGGTACCGCATCCGCTCTCTCGCGGCTGTTACCCAATTTACGAGGGCCCAACGCCTCTTGCCGGAGGCTCTACGTGGGGATCGTACGATCTATGGCGCTCTATGGGGCGCCAGTGTGGGCGGATACCCTGACGGCTCGCAATGCCGCCCTGTTGCGAAGACCGCAGCGGGCGATGGCCGTCAGGGTGATAAGGGGATATCGTACGGTCTCCTTTGAGGCGGCGAGCCTTCTTGCTGGATCTGCGCCCTGGGACCTCGAAGCGAGAGCCCTCGCGTCACTGTACCGATGGCGCGGGGAGGCGCTAGGGCGTGGTGACTTGCCGTTGCCTCGCGAAGTCGAGGCACAGCGTATCGCGCTCCGCCAGGTCCTAGTGGCAGAGTGGAAGGCGCGACTTGCGCAGCCCAGTGCAGGTCACGCCACGATAGTGGCGGTAAGGCCTGTCATGGAGGAGTGGCTGGAGAGGCGCCACGGCGTCCTCAGTTTCCGGTTGACGCAGGTGCTCTCGGGACATGGATGTTTCGGGAAGTACCTGTGTCGTATACGCCGGGAACCAGCGCCCGGTTGTCACCATTGCGCGGACTGCTCCGAGGACACGGCGCAGCACACGCTGGAGATATGCCCGGCTTGGG
This sequence comes from Acronicta alni, assembly GCA_964056405.1. Lineage (NCBI taxonomy): Eukaryota > Metazoa > Arthropoda > Insecta > Lepidoptera > Noctuidae > Acronicta > Acronicta alni. The sequence goes on along the minus strand of OZ043927.1, from coordinate 2,523,147 downwards.
CAGAGCAGCGCCGTGATCTAGTCGCGGCAGTGGGTGGTGACCTTTCGCTTCCGACTGTAATTCAGACTATGGTCGGGAGTGAGAGTGCGTGGGAAGCTGCCGCCTCTTACTGCGAGCAAGTCATGCTTGCAAAGGAGGCGGCGGAAAGGGAGAGAGAATTGTCCACCTCTCTCCCGATCCGTAGTAGACGCACCGGGCGCCGGAGGGCGCAGACAGACCTCCGGCCTCCATGAGCTGTGGCCTGCGGGCGGTTGAATTGGGGGACTCTGCCGCCCGACCAGACAATGGCCCCAGTAGGCGGCACGCTTTTAACGAAGCGTGCCTAAACAGTTTGCGAGGAGAAGCCTCGCTTATCGACGGGGTCCAGCAACACTGGACCACAGCCTGTCATGGTCGTGGCGAATTTCGCGGATCCCATGGCCATGACAATAGGGCAGGTGAAGGCAAGTGCGGTTTTTAGTCGGTATGAGTCCGACATACCCTGCCACCTCCCCGGGTGGCGGAGGATCCATGAGGATTTTCCGTACTATAAAAAAAAAAAAAAAAAAAAAAAAAAAGGATTGTTTTGATATACAAAACGAATTTTTTTTTGCATTTGCAGTTAAATACTAGCCTTTAAAAACGACACAGTTGGGTTATTTTTTTTCTCAATAATGTATATTTCACGTTTCTAAACGATAGTGTGAACAAAAATAGGTCTTAATAACATAATCTAGGTCGTTACAACACGCATCGCCTGCTAGCAATTTACGTGATTTATAAAGTGTTAAAAATAAATAGCAATTTATACTGTAATTATAATATATTGCAATTTATAGTTGCCGATAATAATTGGACTAAATTAACTGATTTGATATTGTATAAACGAAACCCTGTACTAATATTATTAATACGAAAGTAACTTTCTATTAAAATTAAAATTACAAATACACATAGGCTACAAAAGTAAATTGTTCTTTTCAGACGCGAGTGAAACTGCTAAGCTCACCAATAACCAATTAATGTAAATATAGAATCCCTTGTGCCTTGTTTACTTCAAACAGTTTCAAAACCACAAAAACTATTATGATGTATACAAACAATACTCTCGTTATTTTAATAACAGAAACCCATTTTCATCATCAACATTTCACCACAGATTGGCCTAGAATCATTCATATTTACTGACATCCGTAGAACAATGTAAAAATTCAGTGTTTTGTGCCGTTTCCATTGTCAGGCGGCATTATATGCGGATCGGGTCGTCCGGTCACAGTGATCCTCAACACAATCCATAGAATAAACAGCCAACGGCTCGCCACCACTCAATTCATCACAGACTGCTGTTGCCTCCCTCTGTTCCTACCAAAATGTTTAAAAGAACACCAACACATCGCATTACGGAACATACATTAACGCTTCTGTTGCTAGTTGGAAAATTTTGGTCCTTAGTTCCGCGACAATGGATGACAGTTTTTGAGGAATTGTGGTCAAAGTAGGGATTCAGAAGTTTAGGTAGTAACTAAGTGATTGATCATCAGTAGGAAATAGTGGGTTAAGTCTTGAACTGGGCGCCTTCGTCTTGGTCTTGTCAGTTGAACGTGTCGCGGACTTGGGGAAATATTTTTTTATTGTCTTGTTTTACTGTGAAGTTAAATAGAGAACATAATGGAGAAGTCTTGCTTTCCGGAAAATGGGAAAAAAAATCAGTGCCATAATTAAACGGTGAGTATTAATTAAAATTAATAGTCAAATTAAGGTTTTATTAAATTATTTGAATAATTTATAACATTCTTACATATGAGATGTAATAAATAGGTAAACATACATGAACATACCATTACGCCTGTATTCCCTAAAGAGTTAGGCAGAACAGTAACAGTGCGCCGGTATGCTTAGGTCCCATGTAAAAAGGGCATATTGCCAACGGTCACCAATCTAAACTCCGAGCTGCTACTGAGAAGCTGTACTGTTTTAGCTTTAATTTTAAGAGGCCGTCTCTTCGAGCGAGAGAATCGCAGCGATATTATCGTCGCGTATGTCTATACACTCTTAGAATGTGTCTACACAAGGCGATTTTATCGCGGCGATGCGTCGAGTGGATGGAAATACGTAACGATTATTTCGCTCTTGGAGACGGCCACTAAGATTTTAGACATTAATTTATATAAAATAAGTTAATTTGTCATCCTCCTTGCCTTTTCCGAACTATGTTGGGATTAAATGATCAATTATATTTATTTCTATAAGAAGATTTTTTAACGACACTTTTACAAGTCAATGTTATAATTTTTTTTTAAGCTAGACGGCTCCGGCATTTCCTAACTGACGACCTCTGAGAAGCAACATCGAAACTCAAACTCAGAGAATCATAGTCTCTTTTAAAGTCAGATGTAGAATAGTAACATGTTAAGTCCAGTCTAGCCAGATGCGAACAACCATAAAGATTGGGTAGTCGAGGCCAAACTCTATAGTAAACCTTTTTATAATAATCAATATATATTAAAATAAAGCGTACTATTCACGGACTTTTCAATTAGTGGGTCAGGATTAATATAACCTGTCTCCACGTAGCACACTGTAATCAGAACGATTTAATCAGTTGTAATCCCCGTGTTGTGGCGCGCTCGCTGATATTTCATTTGTGCATAGTACCTACCTGTCCCCTGGGCTATATTAGTCGAGGAGTTGTATTATATACAGTATGTTCTTGTGCAGTTCTTAGCTCTGTTGTGTAATAGTTTTCATCTTTGAAATAGGGTATAATGACAATATAATTTTTTTTTTTTAGTATAGATTAATTATTTTGCAGTCGATTGTTTTAGTAATCTAGTGGCCGTTAGCGCGAGTGTTGTTGAGGTTCTGGGTTTGATTGGTCGAGAAGCAATATCAGTAGCAGCTTGGAGTTTGGATTTGTGCCCGGTTAATACCACTAGGCTCTAAATTTGGGTTGCTACACCTCTGCCTAACCCTTAGGGGAATACAAGCGTGATGGAATATTAGTGTTAGTTAAATATATGTATGTGGGGATAATTTCTACTTCGGACAGGAATAAAACAAAATGATTCCACTGGTGACTATAACTTGATGTTATAATTACCGACAGCTACCCAACATTTTTGTTAATTATTAGCAATTATATTCACGCAGAACGAGCTCACCGTTCCTCAATATAACGCGATAAAATCCGTAAAAAGTAGTTTTATTTCACTATACATCTAATATATAAAATTTCCATGTCACAATGTTAGTTACCGTACTCCTCCGAAACGGCTGGACCGATTTGTATGAAATTTTGTGTGCATATCGGGGAGGTCTGAGAATCGGCCAAAATCTATTTATCATACCCCTAAATGATAACGGTGACCCAGTCCAATATTTTTTTTATGGCAAAACAACGTTTGCGGGGTCAGCTAGTAATATGTATTTTGTTTATCTTCTATACGTACATATACCATTCACACGATTACGATGTAATTTGTTTGCAGTGGACGTCAAAATTTCTGAAAAAAGAAAGACGATTGCAAAGCATTGTCAGTAAATGTAGTGTATAAAAACTATTAACAATTTTTTTTTCCTTTATTTATCGTTTTACAAAATAATCCACAATACTTAAATAATAATAACACTACCACTGAGGTTTAAACCTGGCTCTAGGCTAATGAGGGAGTTCAACATAGTATATATGTATCCACATAATTATATGATCAACATACATACATATAAGATCTATAATTAGCAAGTACATGTGTTCCAACACAAATGAACAGCCCGCAGACAATTAGCAGCGTCTAGTTAGCCTCACCTGCGACACCTAATTAATTGCAACATTGTCCATTACACCGCTTTACAGCGCGTCGGAGAACTCGGAGACACTATAGATTCACGCTATACATGCTTGTGCTTTATGATAGCCTGGTACTTTAGATCAGTTATAATGGCATTTTTAGATATTCGTTAATCATATTTTCAGGCAGCATCAGTAAGTTTAAAAGAGCTTGTGGTCAATAACATGTAATTTTTGCTCAATATTGCTTCTTTTTTGTGTGTTTTTGTTAATATATTTAGTTTTTTATTTAATTCATTCTTATTTAATTTTATTCAAATTAATTATAAGTAGGTATAAAATATTGTTATCCATTATTTAAATAATAATTATTAAATAGTGAGATCCAAACAAAATGCTGTGCTTACCTTTAATTTAGATGCATGCAATGCTAGTGTATTTGTAATTGATATGTATTATGAATGTCTTTGTATGTATTTAGTTGGTTTGCCTAAACTAATAAATAAATAAATACAATACCATCATCATGCCTGTATTCCTCGAAGGCCACCACCACAATCTGTCAGATTTCTTTGATTGATTCTCAATTTTAATACAAAACGATAAGGTTCATATTCAATTGGGAAAATTTGACAGTTTTGGATAACTTGAGCTGCTGGCGTCTATACCCACAGTTTGCTGAGATGTTTAAGTTCCATGTAATAGGGGGTGAGATTCTTGCGAGTAGCCGGGCATAACTCCAAAGTCCCAGCTGCGACTGAGAATTTCATAGGAGTCCGAACTAGCATTTGGCCTATTTTTGGGGGACAACAACTTTTATTGAAAGCTGGTCCCATGCCTGGTCATTTTCGCAAAGACAGGAGAATGCCACTTGCTACGATTCTTGCATATTTCTTTGGCTTCGTTCAATTGATACCCTGACGAACCCGCATAAAAAAAATATAAGGATATTTATCTTTGTTAGGTTAATTCAACCGACGAAACAAAAAACGGAGGTTCTCAAGTCGACTCGTATACTATATTTTTTTATGTAAGACATCGCATATCTTTTTACAGTGTTGTCCGATTTTGATAATTCTTTTTTTATTGGATAGGGTATACCTCGAGTTGGTTCCATATAAATTTGGAAAAAAAAAACCTACCCTCAGGGTGGGAAAATAGGGGTGATTTATTGTTCACTCACAGATTTTAATGCTGAGTTGTGTATTACAATTAAATTAAAGTAATTACAAATTAAGCACATTATTTAACCTTAATAACTAAGTTCTTAAACTACTGTAACTACACCTAAGTAATTTTGAGTCATTAATTAATTGAAATAAAACTCTAAAACCTGTACCTCTATGTTTAGGGTATGATGGAACTGGCATACGCTACGCGTAAAAGTTCCTTAAAAATGTAGAAATAAAAAAATAAAAAAAACTAATATATATACCTACGCCATAAAATCCATATAGTTGTTTTATTACGAAGTTTAACATTCGCGAAAGTGTCAGAAATACACACCTACTCTGTTTATAGAAGATTTTCTTCAACCAACCTGTTCCCGAAATATGGCAGAGTGTATTTGAAAGTGGATTTGATAAAATAATATCACAAATGAGATCGGGATGCTTCCATTTGAAAATCAATTTTGTTCACAATAAGCCGAATGGTATCGACGTGGCACGCCACCGCAAGGGGAATATGGGTGTACACGACAATGTTCGACATTTTAAAGTGATTTTGAAATATTATTGGATTTTTTAAGTGGTAAAAGCAAAGACATATTAATATTAATAGATGGGACGTATCCAACAAAATCCTTTTTTCCTACAGATAGCATACGGATAGTTTATATCGCTCTGTCACAGTATTTTTTTATTTTTTTTATAGTACTGAACATTTTGACTGCTTAATTAGTCTAAGCGCGACTGCTACGCTAGAGGTCCTGGGTTCGATCCCCAGGTAGAGCAAAGTGTTATTGGGTTTTTCTATGAAATTCTCAGTAGCAGCTCGGAGTCTGGATTTGTGCCCGGTTAATGGCAATAGGCTCGCCCTCTATTACATGGGACCTAAAAATACCGGCGAAATGTGGGTGTACGTTAGTACACCTCTGCCTAACTCTTCATGGAATACAGGCGTGATGGTATTATGGTATGATACTGAAAATTCGAGAGCTCGTACCGACTAAAAATCATACTCTATAGTCACGACCATGGTATCTGTGAAATTCATCACTCTCGAAGCCTTTTCCCAACTTTATTGGGGTCCGCTTCCAGTCTAACCAGATTTAGTGGAATATCATTATTTTACACGAAGCGAATGCCATCAAACCGTCATAACCCAATTCCTGGGCGATCTATAGCCAGGATATACCGATATCCTGAGGATAGACTGGTTTTCAGGCTTTTTAGGCTTCTGATTACAACTGGCACTGTGATTATATTTTTTCTTATTATTTAATAATGTTTTAACTCAATAAAATGTAAATGTAAGTACTTTGTAGGCTAAATATACATACTCTGCTTTGAACAGTGGTGGCTTTGAGCCTTTTTTATGTTCCTCTCATCTGGTATCGTCGTGCGACGGGTTGTTGAGCTCCATAAATTATGGTTGAGCTACACAATGACTGATGCATGCATGCATGTTGGGACTGGTCTACTCAAAGCCGCTACATTGTAAGACACATATTTGTTACTATTCTATGTCTGGACTTTTAAAGAGACTATGATTCTCTGAGTTTGTTTCGGCGTTTTTTCTCAGAGGTCGTCAGCTAGGAAATGCCGGCCTAGCTTAAATAAAAAACTGCATTGACTTTTTTTTTTTATGTGATACGGTGGGCAAACGAGCAGACGGTTCACCCGATGGCAAGCGATCGCCGCCGCCCATGAACACCCGCAACACCAGAGGAGTTTCAGGTGCGTTGCCGCCCTTTTAAGGGGTTTGGGCCTCCGGTATCCTCACTCACTCGACGAAACACAACGAAAACGTTATTTCACGCCGGTTTTCTGTGAGGCCGTGGTATCAAGTCTGGTCGAGCCGGCCCATTCGTGCCGAAGCATGGCTCTCCCACGGTAAAAACTTGACTTGTAAAAGTGTCTTTAAAAGATCTATTTACAGAAATAAATATCATTTATCATTTATAACTAACGATTGTGATAGGTGTTTGCATGACAACTGGGACCACTGGCTTTACGTGCTCTCCTTAAACGTTCCACTACACAGTAAAAAACAAGTTCAATAGTAACACGTTTTAACAGTAACTATGCAGTAAAGTCGCTTTCTATATGTTCTGCACGTATAGTTTTTATGGGGATTTCACACACTTGGCGCTAAAGACCAGCGCGAGTTGGATCGGAATTATCGCGTGTACACAAATAAGACGATAATGACGTCTACAGTCTAGTGGTTTGATTGTTCAGCTGATCACGAGGCCGTGGGTTTGATTCTCACAAGACGCCAAAATGTTAAGTGATCGTAAGTGTTTGTGTTTGGGTGTATCTTATGTATTATAAGTATACAGTATTTACAAAAAAAGTATATAAGTAAGTATTGTATATATTTTCTAGTACCCGTAGTTAAAGCTCTGATTAGTTTGGGACTAGAAAGAGAATAGAAACTTAGACCTGTAGGACATAAGCCATCCACTACGCCAATAGAGACATCAAATTAATATTCAACTATTGAAATAGAGTCACAAAAGGCGGTTTATTACAATACTTGGACACTATTCAAGAGAAAAGTCGATGAAATCGTCCTAAGGGAAATCTCCAGACGGAATTAAAATATTCACTAAAATCTATATATTAATACGTGAAGAGAAAACTTTGTACCTATTTTTAAGAATATTGCGCGCACGGAGGAGTTTGAGATTTGGTATGGTTAAAGTTTATATGGAGGAGTGCAGAAAGCTAAACTTTTTGTATATTATGGTGTTAAACATAGATTACATTAAATAAAACGTCCATTTTAAGGTTATTTAGCGAAGGACAAATTCGACCGCGGGCAGGTTCGAATCCTGCCCGTGGAATTTTTATCTTAGCATGGAAAATGCCAAAAAATACAAAAGATAAACCACCAGTCCATTGTTAACTTTCATGCTGTCAATTTCAAACATATAAAATATGTGTGACTAATGCAAAACACACTGAAAAAAGAAACTTCTAACATTCAAACTTTAATAGATCGCATTTGGACCACCGTGGAACCATTATCTATTAGAACACTGTAAAAATGTTGTATCTGTATATTGCAGATATCGAAAAAATAAAACACTTGGGTTAGACTACATAAAGGTCCCAGAACCCATAAATGTCATTTTTAAAAATCTTGTATTTCATACGCCAACAGGTCAATCTATCCAAAACTGTAAAATTTTCCCAATTGAATATGAACCTTAATATTTTGTTTTAAATCAAGGACATTTTACGGATTGTGGTAGTTTGATGTTCTGGCCACCTACGTATAACTTTGGATACTCGAAACATTATTTCAAGTGTCCTAGAATTTTCAAGATATATTTTCTATTACGTATATTGAATTTTCGGCATTGAATATTGATTTTAACTTACGGAAAATTGTTATTGTTGGGAAGAACTTACATGTTGTTCTGATATATTGTCTTTGGGGAAATTACAGTGCAGAATATTTTAAAATATTTTCTGTGGTAAACACATACACAACACATTGCCAAATATTGTGCTAAGCAATAATGTACTAATATTATTGTGTTCCGATTTGAAGGGCAATGCAGACAGTGAATATACTCGGGCGTTTTTTATTCTACTAAGGTGGCAAACAAGCCAGTGTTTATTCCTTTTGGTTTTCTCAGTATTTTTAAGACTTAAAAAATAATAATTAATGCTATATTGCGATGTAAACGTGTGCGAGAATTCGATTTATTCAACAACATAATTTTACAATACAATACATCTCTTGCCAAACCTATGGAGAATACACGCGCGACAGTATGTTATGTAGTCTCACAACAAAACATAAATATTTACGGTCCTTAGCAAGCAGTACGTATATAGCCAACTATTATATTAGTTTTATACGCGCGTTCATGTTTACGTCCCAGTTTACGAGGTAGCGCAGGCGATGCCGGGTGACAATGTAGTTTTATTTTATAGGGCGGATTGCGTACGCTGCGAATCACCGTTAATAATTTTGTTCGAGTGCTATGAATATGTAAAAGGTGTACATTTTTCGCTGATTCATATAATGTACTTTCATTTTTGTGTTTTATAGATGAATTTTTAAATCTCACTCAATATGAATTCAATAAGAAACTATTGGGAAACATTGGGATTGTGTTTACAACAATAATTAAGCCGATCGATCGATATGTAAGGTTAAGGTTCAAGGGAAGGCATATTGGAAGTAATTCCACTCAAATTGGAGCTGCCCGACTGGAGAAGTACCTTGCAGAAAATCGAAATGAAATAACACTGTTTTGAGCTTTGTTGTGTTCCTTACGGTAAGTAAGGTTGCCAGTGCTTCGCAAGGAAACTTGTTTTGGCAGTGGAGCGGACTTTGACCCTTATACTGCCAACCCAACTATTCCTCTTTCTTTTTAGAGGGTCGGTAACGCGCAAGTGATACTCCTGGTGTTGCAAGCGTCTATAGGCTACGGTAACCGCTTACCATCAGGTGGGCCGTATGCTTGTTTGCCACCTTAGTGGTATAAAAAAAAAAGGTATGCAAACCACCGCAGTGCGGCGTGCTCGCAATGCTGAAAGTTGCCAGAAGTGGAGGGAAATCGCGCGACGTGCAGCAGCTTTTGAAGTCAGCGGTGATGTCGGGACGCAACCCTGTCCATCGACAGTCTCGACCACGCTGTCAAGAGTGCCCTACTAAGAAGAGATTTAAGAAACATTACTTATCTGGCTATATAAGTTAAGTTTTTTTAAACATTTATGGTCGGTTGATTTTTAAATAAAAGGTTAAGAAAACAAATAAAATTGTATTAAAAGATGCTTCTTTAGATAAACCATAACGGTTTCCAAAGCAATTTTGTGAACATATAATTTGATGCTGTAATTGTTTTGAATAAGAAATAAAATTAAAAAAAGAACCGATGTTCTTCTGTCGTCAGCTTGACGCCAGCTGGGGGTGTGGCAGATAATAATAAATCTACAAATAATTACATTGAACAAGGAAAAGAGAATGAAAAATTTAACTCAGGCACGGTTTGAACAGTTAATTACATCGGACGCTTTAGCCAAGTAAGCAACTTACGCTTTATACAAGCATTCTTAGGTCTTATAGGGACGTCAGCGACATCTATCGAAGACATATTACTATAATAATTCTTAATAGCATGCGTTAATGCCAAATATAATAAAAATACAAATAACGTTGAATATTTTTTTTAATATCTCTGTCTATACTTCATAGCAATATAAGCGTGAAGTCCCGAGCGCGGGCAGTATTGCAGCCAACAATGTGAAACCCGACCGAGCGACGCTTTGTGACGATTCGAATTAAAACGCGCAACTTGATATTGTTGCGTCTGTAACAGCGATGCTCAAACTGTCGCTTACTGTGTACCGTGATGCTTCAACCCTTATTTATTACAAGCCAAACCTTCGATAAAAATCTCTAAGGTATGCAGGTTTTCTTACGATGTTTTCCTTCACCGTTTAAGCGAGTGATAATTAATTATAAATACGCACATGAATTCAAAAAGTCAGATGTGAGTGCCTTGGATTGAAACTCGAGACCTTCGACTTGGCAGTCCAATGGTCATACCACTAGGCTATCACAAGCGTACTCCCTTTTAAAGGCCGGCAACGCGCTTGTGTTTCCTCTGGTGTTGCGTGTGTCCATGAGCGGCGGAAATCGCTTATGATCGGCGTATGACGGCGATCCGCCTGCTCATTTGCCGTATCCCCCAAAAAAAGCTGACAAGTACCTACATCTTTTGAATTCGCTCCTGCGTCGGAAATATTCCAATAAACGACGCTTCGAGACGATTAGGTAAAGAATACACTCGCATTTGTTTTAAAACTGTTCCTTCTCATACAAACCCTGAAAATATCAGCCTACTTGCTACTCGCTAGCCCGATTATTGTATATTAGTCATCAATTCTTGATCCGCATCCTCATCAACCACCCATATAGATACTGTCCCACTGCTGGGCACAAGTCTCCTCACAGAATGAGAGGGATTAGGCTAAAGGCTATCACGCGGGCCTAGTGCGGGTTGGCAGACATCACACGCTGTCGAGGAAATCTCAAGTTTTTTGTTAGATAGGTACGCCATTTATTTCGAAAATGTGTTTAGTGGCGTGAATAGCAGTAGTCTTTATTTTTGAACAAACATAATTAGAGGGAATCAGGTATTTACTTCTCGAAAAAATAAACTTTTTCTCATTATAAATGATTGTCGCCATCCCAAGTACTTTATGATTACGGTTCAACCAATAAAAAGGTTGAATATCACTGACCTTCGAGTCTGGATGCAATTTCAAAGGAAATTTCGAAAAAATTTAAATGCAAACTCTTTGGAACGTCGATGTTTTGTATTGGAATGGATAGAATTAAATTGAACGAAAAGGAGTGAATTGAATTGTTTGTCGTGAACGAATGAATGGGGGGTGAAAGTAAAAATAAAGAGTTTGTTAATTGGCGATTTTTGTTTGGTGAATTGTGAAGCAGTTATCGTAGTCGATCACTAACTCTGCTGGCTTTACCCGCCATTAAGTAACTCTCACTGCTAGAGTGCCAACTGAAAACCAGCGCTGGTATTAAATAAGGCCAGCATAATGCTGAGCTGGCAACCCATTCGGGACAAGCATGCTGACAGCATCCTGGTGATCTTTGTTGTTTGTAAATGTTCTTTCCTTATTTTATCTGTGTTGTACGGAATTTGTCTGAATAAAATGTGTATTTCTTTCTTACTTTCTTTAATTACTAAATCAATCCACTGTACCTATTCTCCAATTCTGAGAGGAGACCAGTACCCAGCAGCAGACAGTATATGGGTTGATTATGATGGATGATCATTCTGTGTACTGAACAAGAGAGATGACAAAAGCCTGTTATTTCGTAAACCATGTTTTAATGCTAATGAAATATAACATAACATATTATACCATCATGCCTGTTTTCCCTGAAGGGTTAGGTAGAGATGTACTAATAGTACACCCAGCTAGTATATTTGGATCCCATGTAATATGGAGCGAGCCAATTGCCATTAGCAGGGCACAAATTCAACTCCGAGGTCGAACTGGTAATTGAAGTCAGGACCTCTAGTTTAGCAGTCTGCTAAGGGCGTTTCATAAACTCATTTTACATTTGATATCAAATTGTCTTCAGTCACATTATAAATAGTTCAATTAATATACAGATGAAATTAAAGTTATTGTAAATTACTAGCTCGTGCTACGCATCGGCTTCGCCCGAGTGCAATGTACTAATAACTTGCATGTATTATACATATAAACCTTCCAGAAGAAATTATCTTAATGGTAGTGAAAACCGCATTAAAATCCGTTACGTAGTTTAAAAGATCTTAGCATACAGAGCAACATAGGTACAGCGGGAAGCGACTTTGTTTTGTACCAAGTATTGTATATATGCTTGAGTTCAAACCATTCATTCATGGAACGCTTTATACCCAGAAGCGGGGCGGCTTTAGATGGTACACAAAAAAGTTTTGCAAATTCGAGTATCTAAGCAATTTCTTCCGCTCGATTACTCTAAAAATATGGAGGAATGAAGTGTACAAATACACGTCTTCATTTTATTTCCTGATAAGCAGTAAATTTTTATGATCCTTTATGATCTTCTCAGTGTTCGTAAAATTTCATACTCCACCACAAATTGTTTTTCTTATATTTTTTAATAGGCTCACGACACGTCATAATCACGGAACTGATCAACAGATCTGCAAGGATAAGCTGCGCTTGCCGCATTCATTGTGTGGATGGGTGACACATCGAGACCCCCTGTTTTTCGTAAATATAGAACGTTCGGTACGGGTCGTCGGAAGTCCACAAAACCTGACTTCCAATCTATCCTCAGGATATCAATATTGCCAGAAATTGTTTTAGAAAAATAAAGAAAATTCATAATTACATAAAATTCAGAAATTGTTTCAATTGCCAGAAATTGTGTTGCAAAGATATTCAGTTGCATCTGGTTGGACTGAAAGCCAACCCCAACATAGTTAGGTAAAACGCTAGAGAAGAGGATGATGCGATTTTAATAAGTTTTAGGGTTGGCAACGCACAAGATACATTTGGTGTTGCAAGCGTCTATAGGCTACGGTAACCGGTTACCATTAGGTGGGCTGTTTGCTTATGTACCACAATAGTGATATAAAAATAAATAGTCACACCGCTGAGTTTCGTGATATTCGCCAAGGCCAACCCTGGCCGCGCTCCCTCCCCCTTTTTTATAGTATGGAATGCTCCGCCACCCGGGGAGGTGGCAGGGTATTTTGGACTCGTACCAGCTAAAAACCGCACCTGCCTTCACCTGCCCTATTGTCATGGCCATGGGATTCGCGAAATTCGATATTAAACAATCCCTGAGGATTTAAATAAAACTATTTTTTTCAAAACCTTAAAAAGAGGAGTGGTGATTGTGGAGGATTTTCCATTTGCCCTTTAAGAAGCAGTCTGTTTTGTTTTCTGTTTGAGTTCTCTTCAGCTGTCAGGTCCAACAATATTTAATATAGTATATAAAACATAATTCTTCCCGCTTACCGTCCGCGCCATTACCGCTTGCGACGGAAAGGCTCTAAATAATAATGTTTCGATTTCCTTCTGCCGACCCTAAGGGCGTGGTCCAATGAACGGCTTGAATATAAACGAGTTGACAAAGTAAGCACGGATATATTAAGAATTACTGGCTTTTTCCCGCGGCTTCTGTCATGTTAAATTAGTAACCAACAGTGATGATCCCTTCTTTCTATGAGTCTGCATACAACGGAGAGGTCAAGCTGTATCTCGGGTTCTATTAAATGGATTTAGATAAGATGTACGTCAGTATTATTTTATGTTGGAGAATATGTGTTCCAATAGAGAATACAAAATTAAAATCTATTCTGTAAGTAATTTTTGCGCTAACCTCTAACAAGCAAAAAGACAATAATTTAAAAAATCAGGGATTTATTTGATATTTTTTAATATATTCAATGTACAGACAGTTTGTTTACGATTTTATAATACCTAGTAGGTATAGATATTAAATGAAGTTGGAAAGCGACGACGTCTGTGGTCTAGCGGTTCGGGTGTCTGACTGCTGACTGCTGCATGGATTCGATTCCTACAGGAATATTTATGTGGTGAACATAAGTGTCGACCTTATACATCATCATCAACCCATATACTGTCCCAATGCTGGGCACGGGTCTCCTTTCACAGAATGAGAGGGATTATGCTATAGTCCACCACGCTGGCCTAGTGCAGACTAGACTGTGCGTCCTAGACCTTATACGAGTGATAAAATGATAAAAAATTTTAAGACGCGTTTAGCGTTCTTTCTACACGCACCTTTATACACATATATGCTATGTTAGGCTACTTCATAAAGATAACGAATAAGGCACGGCATTCACAAGCGAAAATGGATTCATCATTATGACGCGCTCGTCCTATCTGTTGCGCCTTACAGAAATATGCTTACAGATCTGTATGGAACAGTTGTATATGGCCTCTAGCGGTCAGCTGAGGAACTATGTTTTCTATAGCGCCTATCGCACACTTATAGCCGATTCCCCAAAGCTGCGTAACCCACTCATTTTAGATTATAATTAGGCTTACATATGTAAGAAAGTCGAAAGTCGTAACAAAGCCGTCTCGATTTTCCGACGCGTGAGAGAGAGTAGCAACAGCATACTGAAGATGATTGCTTCACGTTTTAAACAGGTGGTTTTGAATAGGGCAGTTTAGTTTTTAAATTATGGTAATTAAGTAATATTTTGTCTTATAAAATGCATAAAAAAAAAACAGGTGGATGAATATAATGTTGGGAATAAATTCCTAACATTGTTTTCATCAACCATTGAATGATAAATCGCCTAATTAGTATTTTATTAAAATCAATGAGTTTTTTATTGCATATTTGTGTTGTTTCTATGAATATTTTATCGTATTTAATAATGTGTTGTGTTTATTATTATGTTCTTTTGTCTTGAAATCTAATTTTATTAATATTTTATTTAATCTCTATGTACTATGTAACTTATGTCTGAAAATAAACGCTTATTATTAATATTATATGTGATAATTCTTGTATGTTGGTATGGTTGCGTGTTCAATGTTCTGGGGTGAGTGCATCTAGGTGCAGGATCCGTATACAGAACCGTAATTAAAGCCCAAAGGTAAGCACAATATAATATATTGAATTGACTCTAAATTTCACTTTGTAAATTTCTAATCAATACCAGCATGGAAAACTATTTTAGTATGAAAAATGCCAAAACAACAATACAATTCTAATAATGCGTGTCGTCGGTAAGTGATAGCTTAGATACCAGTATTGGAAATGAAATTATTGGAATGGGCTTAAGGTTACTGGACACGAGATCAACGCAGGTAGCCGCTGACCTTGACCGTATGTAAAGGTCAGCATGTCAGGTTCTTATTTATTGTTGCGCAATTGGTTAAGCGTGAAGCGGTAATAGCCATGTGATAAAGTATGGAAGTCAAGGTTGAGATGGAAGCTTCAAGTATGTAGTGATTTGTTTTGTTTACCGTTTGTATACTTAGTTTTCTAAGTTCTTTTTTAAATGTGTTGTGTTTGAACATGTTGCAGTGATCCCAATAATTTGGTAACACCAGAAAGACGGTGATGGTGATTAATTTGAATTTGATGTAATCACAATACATCAAGATAAAAAGTAAAGAAAGCTTAGGTACTATTAAGTGAAAGCATGATCAGAGTCGGTTAGGTAGTTCCAGAGATTGTCTTCGAAAAATTACAGTGGGTTTATAGTACACAAATTTCATTAAAATCAATCCAGCTGTTTAGTCCTGAAAGCGTAACAGACAGACAAACAGAATTACTTTAGCATTTATATTATTAGTAGGGATAAAAAGAAACAAGAGATTCTGATAAACAGGAGGACCACCGCAGGGCACACTTAGTTTAACATAATACATAACACCTCCCAAAATCAATTTCCTCGATATATTACGATCTGAATTATATTTCTTTTGATCAATACGTGATTAGGCTGAGCCCGCCTTAGGCTAATGTAACTAATTTGTCGTCCATTCCGACCGAAGGGGGAGAAAGTAGGGGGAGGGAGAAAACAATGAATGTTATCTTGATTTTTATTTATCGAAGCTCTTTTATTCTTGATGCGTGTATTCTGTTACATACATTAGAGTAAGTGGCTCACGATGAAGAAGAAAACTTCAGGGTAGCTTATCCAGGAGGATACAAGGCAAACAACCATACGACCCACCAAGGCGATACGGCAAGCGGTTACCGTAGCTTATAGACATTTTGGGACATGTTGTATAAAACTGCCCGAAATCAACCGTCGGGTAGCGGCCCGCCAAGCAAAACATCCGCCTGGTTGGAGGGGCAATAGCCCCAAGGGAGGATCCTCCTGGCCTCTCCACAAGTATTACATTAGTATTATACCGGCAACCCTTTGAGGAATACAGGCGTGATGGTATGACTTATTTTTATTTGACAAATATTTTTATAGAATGAAGCAATTTATTTTTATATTTTTAGTCATTTTCCATGATAAGATTTTAAAGTTATTTTAGATAAAGACCGAAATTCAGAATGTGAAGGTGAATTTTGATCTGGCGGCTGGGACTCGCGGTGGCTTAATGGTCATAGCATTTGGAGTACTTAACCAGAAGATGCAGGTTGAAATCCTGCCCGCAGTCGAATTTTTCCTGAAGGATGGGTACATTACAGGTTAGTGTAGGTAGATAATATTATTATTTACACGGTATTTTACACGAAACGATTGCCTTCAGCCTCTCCCAAGCGTAACCGTTATCCTAAGGATAAGCTTGTTGTCAGGCGTTTCGGCCTTAACGATCATTCTAGATATTGATTTCTGACATTTACGCGAATATTAGAAATTGAAATAAAACTACTTTTTACGGATTTTATCGCGTTATTTTGACATTAGTATTAGGATACGGTGAGCTCGTTTTGCGTGAATTGGATTGCTAATAATTAAGAAAAATTTAGGGTAGCTGTCAGTAATTATATCATCAAGACGCTCTCAGTCTACCCGTGACTATAGACGCTGTAAAGGGTCCGAAACATCGGGATTACTATTATCAATATAACGCGACAAAATCCATAAAAAAAGTTTCAAGATCATTCTATATATTCGTATGTTTAAACGAATAAATACGTTATGTATCATAATAAATATAATACTGGGGCCGCCGGTTTCGACTTTCAGACTATATTTAGAATTTAATATCAATACCTATGCAATCCAATTAGTTGGTGATACTGATATCTTGAAGGTGTACTGCTTGCTCCATTGTGTGGCTGTTACGTATGGATATCTATTTCAAATAAAGGTGCTACGTCATCGGGAGCATTGTCCTGTAATAACAGTTCAGATTCGAGCATTACATTATTTGAGTGAAGAGAACTGAGCATTACCGCGCACAAACTGTAATGTTACAAAATTGTAGCGCGCTGTAACATTACATCAGTGAGTGCGAACAGAAGAATCTTATTGCAAATACTCGTTAGTCAGTGAAACAGTATTGAAATGTACCTAATGCTCAATATCGAATCTTGGATTGTTACATTACAAGCGAATGCTTTAACGAATATTAGTTCAGTGTTCAGCATATTTCGTGAACAGCGCTACGTTACATCACTGTCTTAACAATTTAAGATGTTCCTTGAAGCAGACTCAAGTTTTTAATTACAATATAAGTTGTACATTATATATACCTATAAAATACTAAGACAGTCTAGTTAAGTTAACGCGTAAAAGCCTCCCAAATCAACGATCAAGCATGAGGAGATTAATAAGTAGTGTAGTGCACGAATCATAATCGATGGAAATCTATAGTCTATGACGTGTATTCCGATGTCTAGATCTAGTTAATCAATTTAAGTGAGAAGTAGGTACAGGTATAGTCAAATAAGGGGTGAGATATTCAGGCACATTGTTTTTATGAAGCTTAGGTACGCAAATGTTCTGCCGATCTGGTATCACCGTGCGACGGGTTGTTGAGTTGATATGTTTAACCTACACAATGACTGATGCATAAGTGCCATTGTCTGGGATTGGTCTACTCAAATCCGCTGTGGTTTTTTCTTCAAAATGCCATTTTAGACATTGCCCTACTTTGTGACTCACATATTTGATATTATTATGTCTGGACTTTAAAATAGACTGCCTCATTAGTCTAGTGGTCCTAGGCGCGACTGCTACGCTAGAGGTCCTGGGTTCGATCCCCAGGTCGAGCAAAGTGTTATTGGGTTTTTCTATGAATTTCTCAGTAGCAGCTCGGAGTCTGGATTTGTGCCCGGTTAATGGCAATAGGCTCGCCCCCTATTACATGAGACCTAAACATACCGGCGAAATGTGGGTGTACATTAGTACACCTCTGCCTAACCCTTCGGGGAATACAGGCGTGATGGTGTGTTTTTTTTTTTTGTGTTGTTTTAAAATAGACCATGATTCTCTGAGTTGGTTTCGGTGTTTCTTTTAGAGGTCGTCAGTTAGAAAATGCCGGCGCCATCTAGTATTAAACATTAAAAACATTGACTTGTTAAAAGTGTCTTTAAAAGATCTATTTACAGAAAATTTCATCATTTCATATATCATTTTTCATTTCATAATTTCAGGGAGCTAACAACGTCAGTGTTTTGACAAATATTGTGTAATGTGCTATAGGTAAATATGTTTCAAAGCCCAGGTGTATTACCTTTGCGCTTTAGCACATCATTATCATCAACCCATATACTGTCCCACTGCCGGCCACGGGTCTACTCTCATATTGAGAGGGATTAGGCTATAGTCCACCACGCTGGCCTAGTGCGGGTTGGCAGACTTCACACACCGTTGAGAAAAATCTCTAAGGTATGCAGGTTTCTTCACGATGTTTTCCTTCACCGTTTAAGCGAGTGATAATACGCACATGAATTCGAAAAGTCAGGTGCGTGCCTTGGTTCGAACTCGAGACCTTCGACTTGGTAGTCCAATGGTCATACCACTAGGCTATCACTGCTTTAGCATATAATGCGCAGTATTATCAGCTCCTCTGTCTTCTGCTCCTCTGTCTTCCTGTAGTAAAAGCCATGGGATCCCAAGCTGTTGAATGCAGCAAAATTAATATTACTAGAAATGGTTTTGAGCAATTCACACTACAAGTGCAGAAGCTAACAAAGCGTAGAAGCAGAACTTGCTAACCAATTACACTTCACACATAATTCACACATGAAAATACAATACCAAGTTTAAATGGGAACTCACTTAACAAGTAGATTCTAGAAGGTTCACTTCGTACGATTTCATGGTAAGTATAAAACAGTGATAGCCTTTTTTTAACGTGTGGAATTCTTCATAGACTTCCCCCACCCGGGGAAGGCGACGGTGCGTGTCGAACTCCACGCTTCGGGGAGACCTACAGAGTAAAACCACACGGGTGTTTCGACTCGCCACTTGCCACTTTTTGCTGACGTTACGGGAGCGAGGGATCACCGTGAAATCCGCAACACGCAGCGCAGCAACGGTAGTGTGGTCCATCTCAGCCACTACGGTAACCGTACAGTAATTGATTCCAGAAGTATTACCAAATGTGGATAATTTTTATATCTAAGTAAGTTAAATATTCCTTTCTAGGAGTTCTTCTGAAAAAGGCCTAGCACCATAGGGCTATACTTGATGTCAAGTAAACAACAAAATTGTTTATTAAGTATAAAAAACACAACATATTTGTTTAATTCGTAAATAACATGGTTTCTTCCACTAGTAAGATGGCAAACAAGAATACGGTCCAACTGATGGTAAGCGGTTACCGTAGCCTATAGATGCTTGCAACACCAGCTGTATCACTTGCGCGTTGCCGATCCTGTAAAACGAAGAATAGTTGGGTTGGCAGTATAAGGGTCGAAGTCCCCCACGGCCAACACAACGTTTCCTCGTAGAGCACTGGCAACCTTGCTCACCGTAAGAAACACAACACAGCTCAAAGCAGTGTTATTTCACTTCGATTTTCTGCAAGGCTAAGGTACTTTCCCTGTCGGGCAGTTCCGATTTGAGTGGAATTACTCCCACTATGCTACGAGGTTTTGAGATCGTTCTTTCACTTATCAAGAAACATACTTGAACAACTGTAGATTGGCATAGAACTGACATACCAAGTATGATGTAAAGACGCCCTTGGATGGATTTTCTGTAGCTTCGCTTTTTGTGTTAAGGAAGTCAGAAGTAACAAAGTGTTAGAAGTTAGTTGAGCACGATATTAAACAGCTTTTGTGCAGTGCGAGCCGTGTGTATCACTGCACTTTATTCTTAAGGCCCAAGCAGACTCGGACGGTATGGCAAGGGATTCAAATATTTACCAATGGATATTTAAACGTATCGATATACCAATACGACATAAATTGCTATGCTTTAAAATGATCCCTTTCGATGCCACGGGATTTATTTAAGTTAAAGCAATTTATATCGTATTGCTATATCGATCCGTTTGAATGTCCATGTCCGTTCCGGTCTGTGTATGCTTTTACAATTGATCCCATAGTGTTCTAAACGCGACCTTTTTAAGTTTGAATGTCAAAGTGTCTTGCAATTTTTTCAGTCTATTATTTAATGCAATTGACATTACACATAGCCACGAGCCCCTCACATAAACGTGAGGGGCTCGTGGCTATGTAATAACTACGTTGGCTTACCGATCTGCAAGGTTAAGCTAAGCTGGTCGCAGTCTTTGGATGTGTGACCATTCCTAACCCATACACTTCCCCTGCTTTTGTAGTTTTGCCTTCTCAAAACTATTTTAATGGTCATAAAACATTTGACTTTTTGATTTTGATGTGTATAGGTACCCCACAATCCACCGTCATGTTTACGTCGCACTAGCTTCTACCCACGACTTCGTCCGCGTGGAAAAGTTACTTTTAATTATCGTTGTAATTTGGCTAATCGTTATAAATTATAGCCTATATGTTATTCCGATGCATCAATAATAATCCTGTAAAATTTCATCAAAATCCGTTCAGTAGTTTTAGCGTGAAAGAGTAACAAACATCCATAAATATAGATAAAATAGGGTCCTATTTTAAATAAATACGACTAAATACGACTGCTTAGAGGTCTCTAAGCAGTCGTATTTAGGACCTAGTGATCCTCATGAGGCAGTTTTTTATTTATTATAATGATTGTATCACTAAGCAATGGTAGATAGCTTCTGAATCAAACATTATGACCCTCGTTAAACACACAAATACCTCCAAAACCCATATTATCTTAAAGCCGGATTACTACTGTCGGGATTCCTCTGGTCTCTCCTATATTCTGAGTAAGTCCGCCTTAGCTTAGATTGTACATTATTAGGCAGTAGGTGTTGGACATAGTGGCTATTTCGCCAATGTACGTACCCCCTGAGTATAAGGAACTGCACTGGATTTAAGCAGAAGTTATTTAAGTAACTCATTTTACCCACGATACAGGAGAAAATAGAGTGTGGCAATGATTTGATTTTCGGTAGTGATAGCCTAGTAATATGACCATTACACTGCCAAGTCATAAGTATCGAGTTCAAATTCAAGGCACGCATCTCCAACATACCTATAGAAACAATGTGTGTATTAATATAATTTATTATATCACTCGCTTATAATATTTTTATACTACAACTACACAAAAAAACTGAATATTTAAAAGGTATTAGTAAATTATTAGGTGTGAAATAAAAGATTTTTTTGTTTTTATTATATTTGTATCACTCGCTTAAATGGTGAAGGGAAAACTTCGTGAGGAAACCTGCATAACTGAGAGATTTTCTCGTCGGTGTGTTAAGTCTGCCAACCCGCATTAGGCTAGCATGGTGGACTATAGCCTGACCTTTCTCATTCTGAGAGGAGTGAGAGAATAAATGGGTTGATGATGATTGATTTTATATAGATATTATGACGATTTCATATGAACAACAAAAAAAAAGAAGTATTTGTATTGAGAGTTCATTTGAGTACAACAGTGGAAGTTCACAGCCGCATTTCGCTACCATACATGTATTTCCATACAAACGATGCTAACCTTTCGTTTCATTTGACACGAAGGGGATAGGCTGAGGTGTACTTCTGTATACCCACAATTGGCCGGTATGTTTAGGTGTCTAGGTTCCATATAATAGGGAGGGAGCTGCTACTATTTCATAGAATGACTCTTTGCTCGACCTGAGAATCGAACCCAGGACCTCTAGCGTAGCAGGCAGTTATATAAATCCTGTATTTACACTTATTGATAAATCGTCGCATATTTACAGATAGGCGGCCTGCTGCGATCCTACTGAAGCCCTCAAAGACTCCAAACGGAATGTCTAATAAGAGGCTGACAAACCGCTTTGGAGTATTACATCGGCAAACGATTTTGAACTGAAACTGTAAAGGAATATGGTGTACAGTATCTTGAATGCGCACCAGCTAATTGACTCCGCGATCTACCACTGTTTGTTTTGTGATGTCAGAAAGCAAGGTGTGTGGATGTGGCATTCTTTTATTTTTTTATATATTTTTTTTATATATTACATAATGACATATAGGAAGCAGTGATAGCCTAGTGATATGACCATTGGACTGCCAAGTCAAAGGTCTCGAGTTCGAATCCAAGGCTCCTTTGACTTTTCGAATTCATGTGCGATTTATAATTAATTATCACTCGCTTAAACATCGTGGGGAAACCTGCATGCCTTAGAGATTTTTCTCGACAGTGTGTGAAGTCTGCCAACCCGCATTAGGCCAGCGTGGTGGACTATAGCCTAATCCCTCTCAATCTGAGAGGAGACTCGTGCCCAGCAGTGGGACAGTATATGGGTTGATGATGACACGTAATATGTTTCTCGAAGGCTTAGGCAAAGGTCTACTGCTGTGCACACAAACTTCGGGTGTACGTATCTAGGCTTCAGTGTTTTAATAGCATTTATTCATTATGTTTTCTAAAAAGACAGAGATGAAATGGCAATGGGCGGTGATGTCCTTGTGGAAGTCTATGGGGGAGGCATTTGTACAGCAATGGACCTCTCGTGGTCCCAGAAAAATTGGGTTGTTGTCTGAATTTATATGAAGAAGATACACCATAAAATGATTGGGGACCGTTGTCCGTTTTCTTAAATCGTGAATTGTTAATGATAGTTTAATCCAGTTAACAATTTACAAGGTATTTGCTTCTTAACTGAGTGTTTGAAATTACCGCCTTTAAATAGGACCCACTAAAAAGTCAATATTTTATGATGGTTCCGTCCTATTAGCTCAAGTTTATCTTAACACCATTGAATAGGCAAATAACTTCATTAATGAGTTTACATTGAAATGTAAACTGGTTATGTAATGAAATTAAATGAATATAGAAATTTTCTGGAACTGAAAATGTATGGTATTGTTTAGTCATATCCGTGAATCATAATTATATTGATTTATGACACTTCTTCTTCTTCTTAATCAGGCACTCTTGACAGAGTGGTCGTGGTTGGTATGATGGTGGTACATGGTGGGTCTTCAACGTCGTCAGTCTTCTCGGCGGCAGTGATTACTGATCTCGCAATGTTTCTCCATTGTAGTCGGTTCGTCGCATTACGAGAACATTCTGTCATGGACGCCTTAGTTGTCGTCTTAATGAGATCTGTTCAGCGTGTAGGAGATCAGCCTGTACCTCTCTTTCCAGCTACCTGACCTAACCTGATAATATGCGCATATTATACAGTGAAATAAAACTTCTTTTTACGGATACTATCTTGTTATCAGTGTCAGTCTGTGGATAGGTGACCATTCTTGGTACATTGTGACCCCCTAGGGTTGAGGAGATCTGATGGCAGTCGCTCCGTATAAAATACTGATATTCAACCGCAGCTGGTAAGGCTGGGGGCCGACACCAACATGATTGGGAAAAGGCCCGGAGTATGATTATTCCTCCCTTAGTCGCTCACTCTTGACAGAGTGGTCGTGGTTGATGACGCTGCATTTTTATTGGTTAAAGCAGCCATCGCGATGCGCCTCCCCTTGCTGCGGTCGTCTTCTGCGTCTCGAGAACTCTGGACTATGGAGGTTTGTGTCGTACTTTTGATGAGGTCTGTCAAACGTGTAGGTGATCGGCCGCGCGACCGCTTGCCCTCCACCCGTCCCTGGACGACGAGTCGTTCCATGGAGTATTCGTTTCGAACAACGTGGCCGAAATCTTCAGCCAGGATCGAGACGTTTGTCCTAAACGCTGTCCAAGGTATGATTATTAGGCTTACTAAATATTGTTCTTCCCCATGCTCATAGTAATTAAAGAACCTAAACAATTACATTATAAGTACTTAGGTATCGCCTCAAAAATATACAAACAAACAAAAACAATACACGAGTCATTATTATTTATCTGCCTCTGCCTGCCTCATTAGTCTAGTGGTCCTAAGCGCGACTGCTACGCTAGAGGTCCTGGGTTCGATCCCCAGGTCAAGCAAAGTGTTATTGGGTTTTTCTATGAAATTCTCAGGAGCAGCTTGGAGTCTGGATTTGTGCCCGGTTAATGGCAATAGGCTCGCCCCCTATTACATGGGACTTAAACCGGAGAAATGTGGGTGTACAGTGGCCAGCACATCAACCTACCACAATCTGTCAAATTCCTTTGTTTGATTTTCAACTTTAATACAAAACGATAAGGTTTATATTCAATTGGGAAAATTTGACAGTTTTGGATAGCTTGACCTGCAGGCGTCTGTACATTACGACACCTCTGCTTAACCCTTCGGGGATTACAGGCGTGATGGTATGTTTATGTATGTTATTATTTATTTACAAAAAACAGCTTAAAATTTCACAAAACAATGCCAAACATCATATTTTGCCTACGCAAAAAAACCCTTCGAAAACATCGTAAAACGACGTCAAAACAAAATATCAGTAACCGCGGTAATTTTGCACGAAACTGGAAACAAATAAATGTTGGAACAAAACCATGGTAGAAAGACCACAAAGAGATGGAAAGTAGGGACTCGCGCCGCCCACCACCGCAGAAGTGGAAACGTTAAATATATTTCGCGTAAAGAGGTGAGATTACCAATTGTTGGCAATGATAAAAAAAATTCGATGCTTTTGTTTTTATGTGCCTCATTACCTGACTGCGCGGCGCAAAGGATGGTAGTATGTTTATTAGCCTTGTGCTTCTAAGCGCCACTGCAATGCTTGAGGCCTTAGGTACAGGTCAAGTGTTAGGTATTAGTTTGTTCTATGAAATCTCAGCAGCAGCACGGAGTTTGGATTTGTGCTCGGTTAATGGTAATAGGCTCGCCCCCTGTTACATGCGACCTATACATACCGATACCTACGCTATCACAATCTGTCAAATTTCTTTGATGGATTTTCAACTTTAATTCAAGATAATAAGGTTCATTTTCAATTGGGAAATTTTGACAGTTCTGGATAGCTTGAACTGCTGGTGTCTGCTAAGACCGTCTGGGATGATACCACCGCATTGCTAGACATTCTGTCGCCGAAATAATGTGATAACATTATTGTATTCCGGTTTTAAGGGCAATATAGCCATTGAAATAAAACTACTTTTTACGGATTTTATCGCGTATTGTAAAGTAGTTTTATTTCAATGTATAATATTCGCGTAAATGTCAGAAAGCAATATAGCCAGTCAAATTACCTGGTATATGAGACTTAACAAACTGAGGTCTCAAGATGGTACTGCAGCGACATCTACCGATATGAAACTACAAAATCCTGAATCGCGCAAGCATCGACATCAACCGTCAGGTCGTGGTCAGCCAGGCAAAACACCCGTCTGGTTGGAGGATCCCATCCAAAGAGGACCTCGTCTCTACACAGTATTCTAAAAATCTGGTCTAGGGTGCCTCAGATTAGTTTATTTATTTATTTATTTCACACATTATTTCTACAGGATAACCCTAATGCAATAGGGGTTTGCAAACACACACAAAATAAATCGAAAAATCAACTTAGGGCTAATTAATACCAAAAATCTACTACTATTAAAAACACAATCAGAACTGAAGTCAGAATTTTAAGTAATAATTATCAAACTATACTTTTTTTTATCTTATTCTTAGTTAATATATTAAATTATACAGTAATAAGTGAGATCAAATGACTGGTTTTGTAGTATATAACGATTTATAGAATTCAATGTAAATAAATAACCAATTTAGAATTAATAAAATCGTATAGAAGACAACAGGTGTCTCCACCACATACGCAAGAAATATTTTCAAGCAGTTGTTTAAAACACTCCAAGAACGAGTCCGAAGTTAAAACAGGGTTCAACATGCAAATGTGTTTCAACTAAACAAACCTTTTATAATAAACACTTTGATAATTCAAGAGGAAAATTACGAACAGAAAAAAAAACAAAACATCTTTCCTTTAGCTACGAATAAAAATCATCAAAGTCCTTCTGAGTTCAACAAAGGGAGTATTTCTACACTCGTAACTTCGGTATGGTATCAAAGAAAAAGTAATGTATCGGATCGTTAACTTTGTTCGCAAAAACGGCAATTAAGAAAGGCAGGTATGTTTTTTTGTAATACTTGTAAGGAGGCTAGGTTAGGTTTTTTGGCTAATTACGCGCTTTTCCGGCACTTTGCCAAAGCTTTCACAATAGTGGGTGTAATTAGTGTAGAAGTTATGTTTCTTACGTGAAAAACTGCTTGTTTTCCGTGTTGGTATTGGAATGTTGGTAATTTTATTTATCGTAGTGAAAAGAGAAGAATAAATTAAAAGTAAAAAAAATTAAGACAAGCTTTTATTTAAATACGCTAAAAAAAATAAAAGTCCTTTCATTTGATACCCATATTGTAGGAAAGCATAAAAAACTTAGTCCGCCATCTTTACTATATTTTTCGAGTTATAAAATTCTCGTGTCACAGTTTTCGTTGCCATAATCCGAAACGGCTTGACCGATTTTGATGAAATTTTTTGTGCTGATCGGGGAGGTCTGAGAATAGGCCAACATCTATTTTTCATACGCCTAAATTTTTTTTTTATGGCAAAACAACGTTTGCGGGGGCAGCTAGTCTTTACTATATTTTTCGAGTTATTCTCAGCAAACCCTTTCATTTGATACCTATATTGTAGTAATGCATTAAAAATCACTAGTCCGCCTACTTGGGTGTTCTGCCATAATGGATTTAGAATGACGTCACACAGCCATCTACAACCATGAATTATCATCCAAACTAAACGTGTATACAAAATTTCAGCTCAATCGGTTGAAGATATCTGCTTCAAAACTGAGTTGCAAGATTCCTAGCTATATACATTGCAAGTTGATTAAAAGCTTGTACAAAAAAGGTTAAAAGAGTTAGGTTTTATACTTAACCCATACTTCGACTGTATAAACGCACCATTCTGCAAACAACATCATTCTGCGTCTTGAAAAATATTGCATCATACCTGCCAAGGGTTTGGTATGTTTAACAAAGGGTGGTATTTAATACTTTAACTGTAAATCCCCTGTTTTCAATCAAAATATTCGAAATTAGCACCAAAAATACTGAATTGCACACTAAATTTGCTCATCAAATAAATCAATTATACTATTCTGTTAGATATTTAATACACTTTCTTGGTCTTCAGATTCGGTAATATTCAGATTTGGTTCTGGTTGTGTGGTCACAGTTCTAACCTAAGCTAACCGATATCTGTATTTTGCTGCTCAATCAGTATTTTTGATGCGCAATCAGTATTTTTGATGCGCGGTTTATTATATTCCTTTAACAAATACATTTTACAATAATAATCAGCTTTTCTGGACGCGACCGAATCAGCGGTCAATAGCTGGTTTGTTATAAAAAAAGTTCGCTTAAGAGATAAGAAAAAGTAAAAGAACATACAATCTTATGCTTTCTAATTCATATTAATATTATTTTGATTTGACCACCAAGTATTACACAAGAAAAAAATGTGGTAGGTACTAGTAAACACGTTTTAAAATATATGTATTGTTAAAACGTACAAATCGCCTCTTGTTAAAAAAATAGCTAACAACGAGTAAAAAACAGCTCGGTTATAATTATTACAACGGGAATAAAACATTCAGCACCTACGTCAGAGGTAATAAATGGGGGTTAAAAAATGGCGGCAAATAAGGCCGCGTACTGATTCACCGGACTTTTTACAGGGAAAGTAACATAATTTCATGCTCTAATTACCTGAAGGGGGTGGTCCGAGTGGTGTTTAATTAAGGCTGAATACGTCAGCACGGAATATCATAATTTGCCTTTCATCCGAGGCGCCAGTTCAACATTTTCGGAAGTAAGTCTATTGTAGCCAAGATTGTGTTGCAACTTGGCTTTTATAAGTAACGGAAAATGTACCTTATAAAGTACTATTTATAAGGCGCATTATATTATTTTAATAAGAAGTATTAGAATAAGCAGTGATAGCCTAGTAGTATCACCATTGGACTGCCAAGTCAAAGGTCTCGAGTTCGAACCCAAGGCACGCACCTCTAACTTTTCGAATTCATGTGCGTATTAATAAATAATTAATTATCACTCGCTTAAACGGTGAAGGAAAACATCGTGAGGAAACCTGCATACCTTAGAGATTTTTCTCGATGGTTTGTGAAGTCTGCCAACCCGCACTAGGCCAGCGTGGTGGACTATAGCCTAATCCCTCTCAATATGAGAGGAGACCCCGTGCCCAGCAGTGGGACAGTATATGGGTTGATGATGATTATATTATTTTTACGTGAATCTTAATAATTGTTATGATCATCGGAAGGGGAAAATTGATCTATCAGTCTATAACTCCCTCTTTTAGCCTTATTTAATAGCCGTTCTAAATCTAAAACGTACTATAAGTAGTAACGATAAGATTAATTTTATGACGTATAATAAAAAACTTTTACTCGTCATCTTGGCTTTATTAGGCTAAGAATTATTTTTATCTGTGACTCACAGTTCCGGTGTAGGTATTGAACGAGAAATCGTTATCATAAGACCAAGATCACACATATTTAAAATTCATAATGATTTTTAATCTCGAACAAGAAGTCACTTTTGACATCTGTCAAATGGGAACTAAAGTAACAGATCAGTGATTAATATCAAAGAGGCAAGTATTGATAAAAGTGTTTCTTAAATTATAGAAATTATTGGGAAAAATTAAAAATAGTCCGTTTGGGAAGCGAGTGACATCGCGGCAGCAGTTAGTGATGACATAAATTTAAATTCTTGAAAAAAGAATTGAGAATACTGATATGGAATTGATGGTCTTCATTCACCCATAATTCAAGCTCCATATTGTAAATTTTGCTAAAAAAATTAAACGTTGAATTTAGTACGACCCTAACCCTCAAATGACATCGAGGGATTTTAAGGCCCACGTATGACAAAAAATAATGTTCCGGGCCGCGGACCCTTTCGTCACAGCTATCCTATTCTGACAGCACCGTTTTACGCCTGATTGCGGTACTTATAAAGTGTTCATTCGGTGTTTTAGATAAGAATATGAGACAGTATGATATTACCCCATAAGCTGTGGAAGGTTACACTTGTGAAACGTAGTTTTTGTCACGCACGAGTACACGCTGCGGATTACATGACCTATAATGATGATGAAGTAAGATTTAGGGTTAGTGCTCGAAAAGCGTTCGATTTACGAGGTAAAATTGCCATATTTTTCACAATCAAAGTCTTAATATGCTTCGTGAGCTCGTTTTTTTCGGCAATTATATTTTTTAGGATTTAACAATTTTATATGATGTTGTGTTTATACCAATAATCCCCATTAATATTATTAACTAGCTTTTGCTCGTGTATTCGATAAAAGTAATAGCTTTATTTGTTATCCAATCGGCTTTTTATTTCTAACGAAAAGTTAAATGATAGAAGTTTTAGTCCTTTTTATTTGATTCCCCATACAAACTTGACGACTCCTGTGGTCTAGCGGTTCGACTGCTGATCATAGGGTCGTGGGTTCGATTCCCACAGGACACAAATATTTGTGTGGGTATTTGTGTTTGTCTGGGTGTTTCTTATGTATTATATGTATGTATTTACAAAAAAGAAGTATATAAGTATTATATCCATTGTCTAGTACCCATAGTACAAGCAGATTAGTTTGGGACTAGATAGTGTTGTGTAAAATGTCCCAAAAATATTATTATTAAACTTCAACCCCTCCTTTCACGCCCTTAAAGGATGATTTCTGGGTAAAACTACACAGACCTTTCCCGGGACTATTTCTATACCAATTCGTCGAAATCGGTTCGGTGGTTTAAGCGTGAAGAGGTATCAGACATACACACTTTGGCATTTATAATATTATTATGGAATTTGTATGGATGTAAAGTAAATTTGTCTGTCTGTTACGCTTTCACGCCTAAACTGCTTTACTGATAAATTTTGGTACAAAAATAGATTAGCCCTTGGAGAAGGACATATGCTATCTTTGTTCTCAACAACCCTTTAGGATCCGAGTGAAACAGCGGGCAACAATGTCAGTCCACAAACTCACATCAGCCACCGCAACTTGGCTGAAAACCCTAGACAAAGACATTTGATCCATGCAGGACGACTGCTATACGCAATGATGATGATGAGCGGACAACAGCTAGTTTTGCATAAAAATCTGACCTGTAGTTACCATCATCATCTCAGGTTGTTCCTATGTTAAGGTTGGACTGACGACCTGGTCAAGGTCGCTGGAAGTCGTTGAATGCAGGTGGCTTATAACCGGTCTTTGTGGAAGTCTATGGGGGAGGTCTTTGTTCAGCAGTGGACCTCCTGTGGCTGATATGATGATGATGATGATGTTGAAGACGGATTTCAGTCTAACCAGATGCGGCTGCACGTATTTTACGCCAACCAAATATTTTTTTATTTCTGTAAATAGATCTTTTATAGACACTTTTACAAGTCAATATTTTTTTAACCCTTTGACCGCCACGGACGTCTATAGACGTCAAATTAAAACTTGCTCACGACGCCATACGACGGCATGGCACGTCAAAATATCACTTTTTTATATTTCTTGGCGTAGAGAACACAGATATTCATTATTGACGTGGCGGTCAAAAGGCTAAGCTCCGGCATTTCCTAACTGACGACCTCTGAGATGAAACGCCGAAACAAACTCAGAGAATCATAGTCTCTTTTAAAGTCCAGACATAGAATAGTAACAAATATATGTGTCTTACAATGTAGGACAAAGTCTGAAATGACCTTTTGAAGAAAGAGCCATAGCGGCTTTGAGTAGACCAGTCCCAATCGACGGCACGCATGCATCAGTCATTGTGTAGCTCAACCATAATTTAGGGAGCTCAACAACACGTCGCACGACGATACCAGATCATAGGAACATTTGCGTAGGCCACATAAAAAAAGGCTCAAAGCCACCATATTGGGTGCGATATTCTAGGGATAAATAATTGGTTGTTAGGTTTTTCGGCTTTCTGACTACTAATGATTGTTATCTATGTTCGTATGACGAGAGAGCATAAAGCCGTCGGTCCAGGCTTTATGCGGTCTCCGAGGCACGGAGAAATCTCGATATTTTAGGAATAGTCACCCATCTACAGACTGACTAAACCAATCAAGCTATCAGCAAGTTTACTTAAAGCTATTAGCTTAAACTTGCTGATTGATTGATTAGCTTAGTTATTACTTAGTAAAGAGCCCTTGTATCAATGTACATACGCCAGCAGGTCAAGCTATCAAAAACTGTCAAAGTTACCCAATTGAAAATGAACCTTATTGCTTTGTGTTAAAGTTGAAAATTTATCAAAGAAATTTGACAGATTGGGGTAGCTTGATGTGCTGGCCTCTATACATGATGCTGCCAAGTTTATGGTTCATAAGATGTTTTTCAAGATTCCCGGTTGACAATATCAAATTCACATACAATGACAGTAGCTGTGTGTACAATAATAAATCATATCTTAGTAATACTTAATAATAATAATTTAGGGACATTTTACACAACACCATCTAGTCCCAAACTAATCTGCTTGTACTATGGGTACTAGACAATGGATATAATACTTATATACTTTTTTTTTGTAAATACATACTTATAATACATAAGAAACACCCAGACAAACACAAATACTCATGTTATAACCACACAAATATTTGTGTCCTGTGGGAATCGAACCCACGACCCCATGATCAGCAGTCCGGCACTCGAACCACTAGACCACAGAGGTAACTTATTAGCTTCAGAAGGTTGATCATTTATTTTGTCGCCACTCTTGAAGTCTTTATTTCTTTGATTTTTTAGGAACTCAATCAACTATACCGTAACAAGCTGCCTGAAGAGATACTCCTAACACAATGTCAGGCAATGCTCCAATGCTCACGTCACTGTTTCGTCATCAACCGGGATCATAATATATTTGAAAAATTCTAAAATAAAAAAATAACAAATTCAAATTATTTATTTGCCTCAATATGGGTATACATGAGATGATCCATAATTTAAAAAAAAATCTTTTTACCATTATATCCTACCTAACCTAGCTTGAGTACTCGCCGCGCTAAGTTTGTGTTTGTTATTGCTGATCTCAGAAACTACTGTACGATTTTTATACGGGTTTCACCGATTAAAAGAAATATTATCTAAGAAGGTTGAAGGAGGTATCGAGTTGAAATTAAAGCCTACAGTTGAAATTAAGGTCTACAGTCCCTTGAAGATGTGAAAAAATAAAAAACTAAAACAAAACTTTTCAGTTAACGTTATAATAAGATACGGCCGTTTATGCCACAAAAAAGTATATTTCGACTCTCAAGGGAATAAAAATTTATAGGGTTACTTTCCATTGACCTAGAACTATGAAATTTAAAGTAATATTATCTTATACGACAAGTACAGGGAAAAATCTGAAAACTGCTATTTCGAGAAAGCCTCAGAAAAAACTGCGAGACTCGATGCCTAAACTATTTTTAATATGTATCTACATATTTGTACGGAACCCAAGGTGGCCGAGTCCAATACGCACTCTACCGGTTGTTTTTTTGCTTCTTGGGCCCACTAGGTGGCAGTATTTGTTGTTCGTATTCTCATGATGCACTGTACTGGATGAATGCCTTAAATGTCTGTGTAGTAAGTACTAGAGAGTGATACATGTACGTAACTCCTTGATAGTTTGACCGATATCTTGGAGTATTGGCTGACCTTTCTCCCCAAGTCTGCCCCTCAAGATACCCCGAACTTAAACAGTAACTAAGCAGACGCTGGCGACCTGCCAAATTCAAGAACTCGAACACTGAGTCAAGTATTCTAGTTTATACAGAACTTGCTTTTGTACATGACTTTGGTTTGCGTGATTAACGATCTAATTTTAGAGCAATCTTTCTCAAAGTGGGCGATAATGTCCCCTTGTGGTCTTTCAGAGAGTAGAAAGCTCAAGGTAATAGTAATAATACACATTACAAATAAGATTTCAACAGCAAATTTTACATAGGTTCACAAAGACGTACATAAGTAGTATATGTATAGGTAAGTACATAAGCAGTACATAGATAAGAACGTAAGCAGTACATAGGTACATAAGTACAGAAGCAGAACATAGGTAAGTATATAAGTAGTACATAGGTAAATATATAAGGAGTACATAGGTATGTATATACGTAGTACATAGGTAAGTACATAAGTAGTACATAGGTAAGTATATAAGGAGAACATAGGTAAATACATAAGTAGTAGAAAGGTAAGCACATAAGCAGTACATAGGTACATAAGTACAGAAGCAGTACATGGGTAAATATATAAGGAGTACATAGGTAAGTACACACGTATTACATAGGTATGTACATAAGTAGTACATAGGAAAGTATATACGTAGTACATTGGTAAGTACATAATTAGTACATAGGTAAGTATATAAGGAGAACATAGGTAAGTACATAAGTAGTAGATAGGTAAGCACATAAGCAGTACATAGGTAAGTATATAAGTAGTACATAGGAAAGTACATAGGTAAATATATAAGGAGTACATTAGTAAGTACATACGTAGTACTTAGGTAAGTACATAAGTAGTAAATAGGTAGGTATATAAAGAGAACATAGGTAAGTATATAAGTAGTAGATAGGTAAGCACACAAGCAGGTACATAGGTAAGAACATAAGCAGTACATACATTAGTACATAGGTAAGTTCATAAGCAGTACATAGGTAAGTACATAAGTAGTACATAGGTAAGTATATAAGGAGAACATAGGTAAGTACATAAGTAGTAGATAGGTAAGCACATAAGCAGTACATAGGTACATAAGTACAGAAGCAGTACATAGGTAAGTATATAAGTAGTACATAGGAAAGTACATAGGTAAATATATAAGGAGTACATTGGTAAGTACATACGTAGTACTTAGTAAGTACATAAGTAGTAAATAGGTAGGTATATAAAGAGAACATAGGTAAGTATATAAGTAGTAGATAGGTAAGCACACAAGCAGGTACATAGGTAAGAACATAAGCAGTACATACATTAGTACATAGGTAAGTTCATAAGCAGTACATAGGTACATAAGTACAGAAGCAGTACATAGGGAAGTACATAGGTATGTACATAAGTAGTGCATAGGTAAGTACATAAGCAGTACATAAGTAATATAAGTACATAGATATGTAGATAAGCCGTACATAGGTAAGTACATAAGCAGTACATAAGTACATAAGTACAGAAGCAGTACATAGGTAAATATATAAGGAGTATATAGGTAAGTATATACGTAGTACATAGGTAAGTACATAAGTAGTAGATAGGTAAGCACATAAGCTACTGCTGCATAGGTACATAAGTACAGAAGCAGTACATAGGTAAGTATATAAGTAGTACATAGGTAAATATATAAGGAGTACATTGGTAAGTACAAACGTAGTACTTAGGTAAGTACATAAGTAGTAAATAAGTAGGTATATAAAGAGAACATAGGTAAGCACAAAGCAGGTACATAGGTAAGAACATAAGCAGTACATAAGTAATATAAGTACATAGATAAGTAGATAAGCAGTACGTAGGTAAGTACATAAGTAGTACTAACGTAAGTTAGTACATAAGTAATTTATATAAATAAATAATAAATTGTTAGATAAACTATTGTTTCAATGTCAATTATTATCATAATTAGCTTAGTGGTACTAAGCACGACTGCTACGCTAGAGGTCCTGATTAACGAGAGCCTTAAAAGGACACTGTTGCTTTAACAAGCACATGTTCAACCTAAGGTTGCATGACACGTGAACCTGCCGGCGTTGTAAGGAGGCTGGCGAAACGCCACTTCATATCCTGGGAGAATGAGGGTCTCTAATACACAAGCGCAACATAATTATCGTAAGCCCAGATGAAATAAAAGAGCTCACCCCTAAGCAAATCCTGCAGTTTATAATAGCCGCAGGGTTTAGCGGTGAGCACTAATAACGCAACGCGTGGCGATCACAATAGACCGACTGCGGTCGCAGTGATACTACAGCTGCCTTGTAATAAAAAAAAGCAAAAAAAAAAAATGCCAGCGTGGTGGACACGCTGAAAAATCTTCGAGAAAAATCTCTAAGGTGCAGTCACGATGTTTTCCTTCACCGTTGCTATACAGTAAAAGAAAATACAGTATTGAGAGATTATTAGATGTATAAATTTGATGCAGGTCCTTAAACTTTCTGACTACTATGTCATGTTTCTTATGTATTATATATGTATAAGTATGTATTTACAAAACGAAGTATATAGGTATTATATCCATTGTCTAGTACCTATAGTACAAGCTCTGCTGAGTTTCAGACTAGGTGGTGCATGATCAACAGCCCGACACTCGAGCCACTAGACCACAGATGTCGGTCAGTGTATACTTGTCGGTCTTTATGTATAGGTTACGCTGAAAGACCGAAAACAGCTCACAACGCGTTGTAGTCAATAATATTAGTTGAGCTTCAAAATGCAAGGAATTATAAAAACTAAATAATAAAAAATACTTAGGCTATATAAATAGTTAGGTTTTTTTTTAAATAAATACAAAAACTCGATGCTAGTTGAACAAAGCTAAAAACTGATTATTAAGCTGCTACTTTCTAATATAATTGACCACAACGCGTTGTGAGCTGTTTTTTCGGTCAATGAGCGTTTTCGGTCTTTGAGCGTAACATATACATAATATGTTATACCTAGGTGTACACAAGTATAACCCTGAAACTAACTGAACTAACCCTGCCTTCGTGAAATATAGGCGTGATGTTATGTTTACGATGTTCTGAGACTGTACCATGACGGGTTCCGAACGTTTTTAGTCTATGAGAAAGGACGGCGCTATTTAATGGTGAGAGTGGCATCCCTTTCTTTCTCAATGGTAAAACGATCGCAGTAATACTTTGTAGTACGGCCTCTGGAGGACAAATTCTGATTATTGTATTATTTATCTACCACTTAGTACAAGCTTTGCTTAGTTTGGAACTGTGTAAAAAGGGCCAAAAAAAAAATCTAAATATCGGTCCAGTTTATGTCATAAATGTCAGAAATGTCAATTTTGGGTCGATCTCAATTCTTTCTAAACGGTTCACGTTTGACGTTTAAGAAACTAAGACTGGATCTAAATATTGTTTTAAGTGCCAGAAATACCCTTGGTATCATAAAATAACAAAGTATCAAATTGACAGGTTTCTGCTTCACCGCTTACGAATACCATAAATTATGTTTATGGCTGTCACCGACTGTACTGTACCCACAAATTGAGTCACTGTACACACTGGGTGTAAGTAGAATGTATAATGTATACAACGCTATGTATACACTTCCAGTTTAAGTTGACCTAGCATAGGATTTCCGTACATTGAGAAATCAGCTTAATCTACATATACCGAAAAAGTGTAGTTTGTAGGCAAGTGTAGTTTATAGTTTTAACGATATCGTAACGAATTAACAGGGTCGTGAGCTTAAATATGGTATTGTTAGGAGATTAATGATTATTTTTGAGACTACCGCCTATTTTTATAAGACAGTGTCTCGCCGTAAAGCTTTTGTACTTACCTATGTACTACTTATATACTTACATATGTACTGCTTATGTAATTACTTATGTACTTACCTATATACTACTTACCTATGCACTGCTTATATACTTATCTATGTACTGATTTTGTTCTTACCCATGTACTAAATTATGTATTGCTTATGAACTTACCTATGTACTGCTTATGAACTTACCTATGTACTACTTATATATTTAATTATGTACTGCTTATGACCTAACCTATGTACTACTTATGTACTAACCTATGAACTGCATATGTACTTACCTTTGTGCTACTTATGTACTGCTTATGTACTAACATATGTAATGCTTATATACTTAGGTACTGTTTATGTATTTACCTATGTTCTGCTTATGTACTTACCTTTGTATAACTTATGCACTATCCTATGTACTGCTTATGTACTTACCTATGTACTACTTATATACTTACCTATGTACTACTTATGTACTTACCTATGTACTGCTTATGTACTTAACTGCTTTTGTTCTAGCCTATGTACTGCTTTTGTTCTAGCCTATGTACTGCTTATGTACTTGCTTATGTACTGCTTATGTACTTACTTATGTACTTACCTATGTACTTACCTTTGTATAACTAGCTTTACACAGAACTAACTCTAAATTCTATAAGTTTTATCGACCACATTTCAACTTTTAATTGAATGTTTACATGTGAAAACTTGTAAATGGCCTTCAATATTATATTTAACGAGTGTTATAAATTATTGTAGTAGCTGTAAGTTTTCCGAATATAAATAAAATAAAAAATAAAATAAAATAAAAAATAACTTATGTTTTATCTATCCTATGTACTTACCTATATACTTACTAATGTGCTGCTTATGTATTTACCTATGTACTGCGTATATACTTAACTATGTACTGCTTTTGTTCTAACATGTGTATTAAATTATGTACTTACTTATACAGCATTATTATTAGTATATGCGAAACCTGAAACACGTGTCTAGTATTTTTATGTAAAGAATTTATATACAAAATTTCAAAACTGTACCATGAAAAATCACAAAGTTATAAGCTTGTTAACTTACCTAGTTGTCCGTACAAAAACATGCTCATCGACGCGCGGGCGCCGCCCCGCGCCCGCGTCGTCGCGGCGCTCATTGATAATAATGTGGCAGTAGGTACCTAACCGTACGGCGATTTCCGATTGCATTGTATTTAACTGATGATACATCACACTTTCCACATTTTTCATCACACTTGCAGTCTTTGGACTGTCGTACTGGTCAAGTGTAGGTAGACATTAATAAGTACTTTATTTGTAAATGCAGCCGTAAGTCATTAAATGTAGTCAATGCGATATGTTGCACCTTATACCAAACACTGTAAGTTCAAAATGGATGAAAATTGTTAAACATAGCATTACTTAACCACAACAGGCTGTAGGTACAAATAAAAACGTGTGTTCATGTGTGTGACGATACTTTAATGTCAGATTGCTCCTCGTGCCGCACTGCCAGGAATACGTTATCACTTATCACCACAAACCGCTAGTATCCGTACCATTTCTTACACGAACACTTATGCTTTTTACATACGATAGGTACACGACAACCGAAACACAACTGCCGCGCGCTCGCGTTATCACCACAAACCGCTAGTGTACGTACCATTTCTTACACGAACACTACCTATGCTTTTTACATACGATAGGTACAGATCAATCGAAATGCCGTGCGCTCGCGTTATGTACCTACTTTTTGAACGGGAGCGACATACGTGCACACTTCCCTATAGCTGCCGGGCGACTGAAGTGGTTGGTTCACCCCCGGGCCCCGCCCGCCGCACTGCGCCCGCGCTGAGCGCTCAGTGTCAGTGACCTGTGTTGCGCGCATATGATTGCGGACAGGTACTTAGTGTCGCTCGGTGTCCTACTCGTAACATTTTTTAAATGTTTTTGGGACAAAATATAACATGATGTAAAAATTATTGGAATCGATTCAGTTACTGATTCTGAACAAACTATATTCAGGTTTCGCATATACTAATAATAACGATGTATAAGTCTCATTCATTTCGCAAGGAATAAATTGCCTGTTTTTATTTCTTTCAAGTTTTCATCATCGTATCAGCCTATTGCCGTCTATTGCTGAACGTAGGCCTCCCCCAAAGAACGCCAACAATCCCGGTCTTGGGCAGCCCGCATCCATCCACTGTCAGCCACCTTCTTCAAATCGTGTCGCAGGGCGTCCCTCACTACGCTTGCCCAAACGTGGTCTCCACCGATATTTCATGTTATAAAATCGTTTAAATAAATTAGTTTCACTAATAAGCAACCATACGTACCATTTCTTACACGAACACTACCTATGCTTTTTACATACGATAGGTACAGATCAATCGAAATGCCGTGCGCTCGCGTTATGTACCTACTTTTTGAACGGGAGCGACATACGTGTACACTACCCGATAGCATCCGGGCGACTGAAGTGGTTGGTTCACCCCCGGGCCCCGCCCGCCGCACTGCGCCCGCGCTGAGCGCTCAGTGTCAGTGACCTGTGTTGCGCGCATATGATTGCGGACAGGTACTTAGTGTCGCTCGGTGTCCTACTCGTAACATTTTTTAAATGTTTTTGGGACAAAATATAACATGATGTAAAAATTATTGGAATCGATTCAGTTACTGATTCTGAACAAACTATATTCAGGTTTCGCATATACTAATAATAACGATGTATACTTATTCATGTACTGTTTTTGTTCTAACATGTGTATTAAATTATGTACTGCTTATGTGCTTACCAATATACTTACTTATGTACTGCTTATGTAAGTACTTACTAGTAAGTACTTACATAAGCAAAAGTAAGTATATATATATACTTACTTTTGTACTTACTAATGTACTGCTTATATACTTATTTATGTACTGATTTTGTTCTTACTTATGTACTAGATTATGTACTGTTTATGTACTTACCTATGTACTACTTATGTGCTTACCTATGTACTGCTTATTTACATACCTATTTACAACGGATATACTTACCTATGTACTACTTATATACTTACCATGTATTACTTTTGTACTTACCTATGTATTGTTCATTTACTCACCTATAAACTGCTTATGTGCTTACCTATGTACTGCTTATGGACTTACCTATGTAATGCTTATGTACTTACCTATTTACTGCTTATGTGCTTATGACTTTTCAACATTGTTTATGGAAAGGCTAATTATTAATATTAGGTTCGAAGGGAATTAAAAAAATATTCTATTTAAAATCCTTTACTTTACAGGTTCCACTTGCTTTTATGCGAAACTATGGTGAAATATGGATTATTCAATACTTTAAACTGTAGTAACTCTAAAACGAATAGGATTTTGTAAAAAAAAAACTTGTTAACACTTAAAATACCAGCACGCCTGTGTACCCCGAAGGGTTAGGCTCGTAGTTCGCCGGTATGTTTAAGTCCCATGTCATACGGGGCGAGCCTATTCCCAAAAACCGGGCACAAATCCAAACTACGAGTGGCTCCTGAGAATTTCATAGAAAAACCCAATGACCCTGCTCGAACCGGAAACCCAAGACTGTTGCTGCACTTAGGACCACTAACGATGCAGTTTTTGTGACAGAATATAAGTATTGATTTCTGACATTTACGCGAATATTATACATTGAAATAAAACTACTTTTGATCCCATGATCAAAAGTAGTAGTCACGACCCCATGGTCGTGGGTTCGATTCCCACAGGGCACAAATATTTGTGTGGGTAAAACATGAGTATTTGTGTTTGTCTGGGTGTTTCTATGTATTATAAGTATATATTTACAAAAAAAAGTATCTAAGTATTATATCCATTGTCTAGTACCCATAGTACAAGCTCTACTTAGTTTAGGTGTTGTGTAAAAATGTCCCAAAAAATATTTATTTATTTACTTTTCTCTCTTTTCAGTCTCGCCGTGACCATGGACGCTGTAAAGGGTCCGAAACGTCGGGATTAATAATATCAATATAACGCTATAAAATCCGTAAAAAGTAGTTTTATTTCAAGAATATAAATATCTTCTTGTATTTTTTGGCATTTTCCATGCTAAGATTTTAAAGTTTTATGTCCTTGTCATATGTCAAGAATATAAGTATTATGTCCTTTCATTCATTTAAGTGGGTATCCCATTTTCTTAGACACGTTGAGCAAATAAATGTTATCCCCGTTAAACTCAGGTTTATAACAGTGTTCATATATGAACATGTGTTTACGAAATGGATGGCTATGCTCCGGTTTCTATGACGTCATGTGTAACCTGCTTGTTTGTCTCTGCCATCAGGGACACGTCACCGCACTGACCACAAACCGTCTCAGCTGACAGCAGCTGTGACGTTGATGCATTCACTACGACGCTATCAAATTGTCGTGGCTACAGCTTGCTTAAGCTGTGTAGTTGAGTCGAATTTGACTTTTTTGGGAAGCCAAGGAATAAACATACACACAGACACACACATACACACTCAAGCACGCACGCACGGAAGCTCTTAAATGTAAATTTACTATGTGGTTTCCAAAATTTTTTTTTTTTTTAAATAACTACTATACTCTCAACTTTATAATATCCTATGTTATCTGTGTACTTCGTTATTGGCGTATTGTTTAAATTTATATAACTGTTTAGTTATCATAAGCTGTGAAGATACTATGTATAAATAAAATAAATAAACGTTCAGGTTCCTCGTTTCTCATCCAAACAGCTAGGAAGTGGAAGTCCTTAACCAGATCTGTGTTTCCGGTTACGTAAGTGCTATTTGGGATTCTTCAAGTCACGAGTCGGTCGTAATGAATTGGCAATACGCAATTGCGTACTCCATTGTCGATCGCATCGACGCCTAACCTTACCTAAGACTAGGTCAAACATTTCATTATTATAGCTCGTTGAGTTTTCATTATCAATTATTATTATAAATTATCATTATATAATGCTCAGAAATGTAAAAAAATTCAGACCATCACTGGTAAAACATTGAGCACATTTTTTTTAAATATCTGTGATCTGATTTGAAACGTAAGTGTATCCAATATAAAAAAATACAATCATAAATGAGTAAGTTTTTTTCTACGTATGGATTACCATATTAATAAAAAAAATTGAAAGAATCTTAGCCCGTAATCTGTTTTAAAAGACAGCTGCAGAACTAGCACAAGCCCCATGTCATGGGGGACTATCATCATCATCATCATCATCAACCCTATGGTTGTCCCACTGCTGAGCAAGGGTCTGCTCTCAGAATGAGAGGGATTACGCTATAGTCCACCATGCTTGCCTAGTGCGGGTTGGCAGACTTCCCGTGCCGTCGTACAGGTTTCCTCATGAGGGGACTTTACAAAAATATAATTATCAGACACAAACTACACTCAGACTAAAGATTTGTCTCGGGTGAAAATCCAACCCACTAAACCCAGCGCAACGGTAGTGACAACCGCTACGCCAAACTTGCACTCAAGTGGCGATCTATAATTTCTTCTACCCCTTTTTTACTTGGTTTTAATATTTGATTGATTTTCTTTTCCCCTTTTTGGACGATTTTATATGAACTCGTTGCAGTTTATAATGATGTATCTATGTATATATCCTACCTTTAGATGTATTTTTTTTAGTTTTGTCAACCCTACCTTGTATCCGAAGTTGAGTTGGGTGTGACGTATGGGTACGTCCACGTGTAAGAAGAGAAACATGTCAGCTTTATCCCTATCAACAAAACACTTTCTAGAATAGTTTTTCTTTTCATTGCGAAATCCCTTGAGGTGTTTACATTGAAATTATGCCTGAAGTGCTGTGTAAAGCTGCGTTCTCATCAAAGGAAAATTGGTAACGTTAGTGTTGTGAAAACGGGTGCCAGTGGAATCTGAGCTTTATAGTTTTTTTTTGTCACCAACACGTGTTGACAACTTTCCTTTTGTGTGGTCGTCAACTTACCATTAAGTGCGGACAAATCCAAATTCCAAGCTCCTACTGAAAATTTCGTAGAATTCTTGGATCGCACCCACCCACATAGTCGGAAAATACTACACTCAAGTATGCAAATACTTACTCTTAAATCAATACTTATCATCATCATCATCATCCACTCACTCACAGTCCCACGACTGGGGCATGGGGCTCCTCTCACAGAACGAGAGGGTTTAGGTTATAGTCTACCACGCTGGCCTAGTGCGGGTTGGCAGACTTCACACGCCGTCGAGAAAATCTCTAAGGCATGCAGGTTCCTCACGTTTTCCTTCATCGTTTAAGCAAGTGATAATTAATTATAAATACAGATACAGACATGATTTCGAAAAGTCAGAGGTGCGTACCTTGTATTTCAACTCAAGATCTTCGACTTGGCAGTCAAATGGTCATCCCACTAGGTGTCACTGCTTTCAAATGAATACTTAATGTTCTACAATATTGTGTTCAATGAATACATAACTATGAATAAATCAACAATATTTTTCTCCAACCCATCCCTTTAAATTACCTCTACACCCGAGGCTCAAGTTGATAACAGCTATATTTACCCAAGTTTCTCCAGCACCCTTCCTCCTTTTACCATAGAAATAAATATGACAAAAGGAACCCGATATGAACCACTATCATTTACCTTTTACGTTAAAAGGCAATTTCTTATCAACTAGTGGAGAAATCAGTTGATGCTGGCTACCTTTCGACAATTTATTTTCCCCTTCGGCCCTCGAGTGACAACAGATGGGGTCTTTCGGGTGCAATAAGTGATAAACGGTAGCGGTTTAGAATTATATTTAATCACTTTGGGGTTGTGAAATTAAATAGATATACTTAATAAGATTTATTGCACAAAGAAATCGAACGCAAATTAAAATTTTTGATAAATAACATACGAACTTGCCTGTATTCTCCGAAGGGTATGACACAGGTGTACTAATGTATACCTACAGTTTGCCACATGGTCCCACGTCGTGAGCGTCCTGCCATTAGCCGGGCAGAAATCGAAACTCCAAGTTGCGACTGAAAATTTCATTGAAAAACCCAATAACACTGCTTGAATAGGGTATCGAATCGTGAAGAAACCTGCATGCCTTAGAGATTTAATCGACGGCATGTGAAGTCTGCCAATCCGCACTAGGGCAGAGAGATGAACTATAACAGCCTAATCCCTCCATTCCGTAAGAGGAGAAGTGCCAAGCATTAGAACCAGTACCTATATGAATTGATGATGATCATTCGTTTCTAAGATTAGCATTCTACTCACAAACTAAAAATTTTTTCCGCATTGATCTCGCTCCCGCTTCCGCTCCGCTACTATGATGTATACCCGCCAACCATTATTTAGGGCTGTCAGTATTTGAGGTAAAAGTAAGTAGGTATAGAACGTACACAGTGATGGCAGCTGAATTTTGGTTTACTTCCACACTCCAATTTTATGTAGTGTGTGTATAGGATCTAATGTTATAGGACAATTTTATAGAGGTTCATATTAAAGTTAGTGTTGGATAGCATAACATTAAACTTCTTTACACTTTACACTTTAGGAGGATTCCGGCGACCGAGACCGCAATTAACTCGAACCGCGGTCCCAGTCGCCGGATCGATTTATTTTAATATTTTTCTTCCGGCGACTGGGACCACCAATAAGTTAATACTAAAATCTATTGTTCAAGTCAAAAAGTACAGTCAAACAAAAAAAATTTTACTATTCTTCAATAGTGAATATATCTTTATCCCCAGGGATGTGCCTTAACAGGCGTCGAAAGGTGGGGGTTTTGGGGTAGTCTATTAAGAGAACACAGTGCCCCCCTTCATGTGCTGATGGTGGCCACCGG
Source organism: Acronicta alni (assembly GCA_964056405.1). Taxonomy (NCBI): domain Eukaryota; kingdom Metazoa; phylum Arthropoda; class Insecta; order Lepidoptera; family Noctuidae; genus Acronicta; species Acronicta alni. The sequence continues at coordinate 2,478,435 of OZ043927.1, read as the reverse complement.
AGTTGTTTTAGTGGGTAAGAATCCCACACTCCCCGGTCTAATCCCCGTAGACTGCCTTTTGAAGGTTCTCCCCCGTAAACAAAAAAAAGATACCATACCGTCATTATGAATCTTTTATTATTATTAATTAGCCTGTACTGTCCCACTTTTAGGCAAAGGCCACCCTCCATTCTTTCCAACGGTAGCGATTGTGCGCTACTTATTTCCAATTCTCAAGGAAGGCATCCAGATCCATCTCCTTCGTGGTCTGCCGCGACCCCGTGTCGCTGTTTTAGGCCACCAATCCTGAGCTTTACGGGCACACAGCTCATAACACATATATTGTTAAAACTATGTTTAGAAAAAGAAAGCCCTCTAAGCTTTATTATCAGCGGTATTTCAATAAAAGCCTATTGAATGGATTTAAATAAAACAGCCAATGAGATGCGCAATAAAGAAAATCCTCAAGGAAAAGAAATGAGTTTCTGAATCCGACTAAGTAGTTTCTGGGATTACCTTAAATATACAGAATATAAAATCTCCCATGATATTGCCACAAATGGATCACGGACAAAGCCAAAAGGAGGAATAGACTCGAAGGATTTTATAATTGCACCCAATATCTTACCAGCTTCGCTAAATAATCTGAGGATGACATTCAAAAGATATACAATAAAAGCCACCAAATCTGATATAATTTAAATATTTATTTCGTAATGTCACTTGAAACAACATAAGAGCGGGCGAGGGGGTCGGCCAGGACTCACGAACGACCCCGGCGCAGCTGCATAGACTATAACGCGTAAAAAAAACAATGTTCAACATCATCTATCATATACCTTTATATTATTTACAATATATCACCGAATAAACGTATTTACACTACCTACTTAGTATGTATAACATACAGAAAGCGAAATATCATACATATAGGTTGAGTAACATAGTCCGTGGCCTGCGGCCTCAATTATATACATAGTAGTGACATTTTCGTTAGAACTTTTTATTTCGGCCTCGCCTGTGAGTTCCGAAGAGAATGCGGGCGAACGCTTGGCGGAAATCGGGGCTGAAAATCGTATATATTACAGGGTTTAGGGTCGAGTTGAAGTATCCTAGCCATAGGAAAAAACTTGCTAAGTAATCACTGATAACACACGTTTGGCAGATAGGCATCACCAACGCCATGATGAAGAATGGAAGCCAGCAGAACACGAACGCTCCTGTTATGATAGCGAGTGTCTTTGCCGCTTTTCTCTCTCGCTTTGCTTCAAGAGATTCCTTCTTCTCTCTGTGCGTGGGAGCGGGGACGATGGCTTTCTCGGGCTTTGAGCCGTTAGTAACAGTCGAGGAAGACTTTTCTGGGGACACTGAAGGTGGTGCCTTCTCATTGACCGTGAACGCTGTGGTCCTCGGCTCTTCGTCCAACGTATCAACAGTTGAAGTGCTCTGACCTTCAGTTAACAACAACGCTGCAGCCAGCGTTTCGGCGCGAGTCCGTTGATTGCACTTCTTTAAGTTAAGGAACCGTTTTTTGACGAATCGCCTATCCCTCGCTGATTGGACAGGTCTTCCCGAGGGTGTTGCGCCATCAGCTGACGTTGGCCGAGGTGGGGGAGGATCTCGTCTCCTCCTAATGCGTCTCCTGGCGGTTTGAAAGATCTTCCAGTATAAGATAAGAATGACCGCGAGGGGTACGTAGAATGTGGACATAGTTGCGAAGATTTGGTAAGCGAGGTCTTGGCTGACGAGGCACTTCTGCTGTTGCGTTATCCTGGCTAGGTAGTCTGGGTCCTTCCAGCCGAGTTGTGGAGCCAGAGACACGACCAGCGCGGCCCCCCACACCAACACGATCATCGTAAATATACGCTTCTCGTTGCGTATGTGGATGTAGTCTACGTCTGTAACAGCCCAGTACCTGGAAATAGAAATTCCGTATTTAAGTGGTGTTAGTTTTGCATTGCGATAATGTAACTTCGTCCTAAAGGGCAATGTAGCTAGTGAAATTACTGAGCGTTAAGTCCCATATGGACTTAACGAGTGATGGCTCAATATGACAAAACGCGATATCACTGGTGTTGCTAGTTAGTCTATAGCTGTGGTTCCCGCTTATCATCAGGCTGCCCGTATTTTTGTTTGTCATTAATGTGATAAAAAAGCAGCATCTAGAAATTTATGCTTCAAAGTTACAGTAAAATGTCAACTTGTTAATAAAAAAGTCAAAAGAAAAAGTTGTTAGTCAAAAATAAATCTAATAATTTACGTTAATATTATAAAACACGATTCCGAGATTGCCAAAAGATCGTTTTATTTTTAATGTCTGTTTACTTATTTATAGTGTTAACTTATATAGGCAAAATAAATTTGGGGGCCTCGGACGTGTTTAAATATATGAATAATTTTAAAGCACTGGCTCCTTCCTTCAAGCCTTTTCCTGACTGTGTGAGGGTCGGTTCCAGTTTAACCAAATACAGCTGAATATCAGTATTTTATACGAAACACCTGCCGTCAGATGACCACAACTTAATTTCTGGGTAATACCGATATCCTGAGGATAGACTGGTTGTAACATTCAGGTGTTCATATGACACCCAAGACCGACGGCTTTATGTGCTCTCCGAGGTACGAGGGGATCTCGATGTGTTAACAATGGTCACCCATTCACATTCTGACCGCGACTAGCGCAGCTTAACCTTGCAGATCGATTGATCAGCTTAGTTATTACTTATTCACGAGTCTTTTTTAAAGTACCTACTGTCAGGATTATTATATTTTTTCTCGATTACGTTACGGAAAACCCCATTAAAGATGTCGCAAAATATAAATATTGAGACACGCGTTTTGAGGCATCAATCAGTTATAGTCAAAAGTATATGACACGGATTTCTACGAAGCTGTCTCATCAAAAAAGTAATTTAAAGTATTTGACGGAGCAAAGTTTGATCGACGAAAATTTGGAAGAAGTCTCCAGTCTATATGTCTATAAGTACTTGAAGTCGGTACGAAGTTTATGTACTCAGTTGAAGTTTTCACTTTATTCAAGTATGTGATGGGGCTCGATCGGCGCAATCGTTGGGTTTCTGGAGATTCGTGGAAAAGATATTTAAGTTATCATTTTTGTAAGCAGCCTCTATTGTCTCATTCTTCAAAAGAGTCTTCCGTCATTTTTTCCTCTACTCTCGTTATTGCTCCACGTAATACTGTATGAAAGTAAATCATATTACCTAATTGCCAACTATTATACTCTGCGCTGTAGCATGGTGCGGGTGACAGTTGCTTGAATGACGTATTGTATGTATTATGTTTAATTTACTACAGTTATTAATAATTTAATATATTACGAATGTGGTACAGCTGAAATACTAAGTCATAATTTGTAAATCGCGGCAACTTTCAAGAGTGAAACGAAATGTTACTGAAACTGTCACCCGCACCATGCTACACCGCAAAGAGTATAAGTACCTACGAGCCTTAATAGGCGTGACACGGGAAGGGTTCCGGAAGAATACGTTAGTTCCCGGAGCCCCCCAATATTGTACTAAAGATGGCCTCTTTTTTATTTTTTTTATTGCGGTAAAAATCCTACACATACCAGCCTGCTTCCTAGCCTTTCATTGAAGGTTTCTTCCTCGCAAAGTTACTAGGTAGTGTTAAGGAAAGCTTCAGAACAATATATCTAACTATGTTTTACCTAAAAAGTGCCTTTCATTAAACACCACGATCTTGAACCTTTACACGCTACTTCTTTCCAGTTCACAATTATAGTGCAAAAGTTGGTGTTTACAAGATTTGCATCAGGGTTTGCTTGTGTCACCGATATATTTCTATACCTATAGCTGGCCCCCCATAGTGAAACCGGTTTAGGCTGTTAGCTTGTTGAATGTACCTGTCCAAAACAATGATAATATTCAATGTACCTCCTCCACAAAGACAGAAATACCCAGAAATTTGATAGCGGAGGTTTGATGGCAGTCGTTTCATTTAAAAATCTGATATTCAGCCGTATCTGGTTAGACTAGAAGCCTTATGCTTTATGCACACCCCACTGTGTCGGACTCCGCTCTGAAAAGAGCAAGCTATCGACTAAAACCAACCTCGGCGTTTCGCGTCCCCACTTTAATAGTGTAGGGACTACGAGAGCGCTGTAGCATTCGTCCGCAGATCCGGCAGTGGCTGTAAAGGGGAAAGAGACGTAAACGTTCTCCCTCCCCTTCTTCCACCGATATATTGGAAGCCTTTTTTTTTTTGTTCACGGGGTGGAAAATGTGGCTCGGAAAATGACAAGGAGCATTATATAAACGAACAGAGTAATGAAGGCAGGCCATCATTGCTGATAGCAACAATTATGCAGAAGCATCGATCATGCGCATTCACGATCGTATGCCTTTTATACAAGAGTCGATTACCTGTCTGTAGCAATTGCAACCAGGTGAAGGATAGAAGCAGAACTGCAGAGCACGTCACTGGACGTCCACATGTCGCAGAGTTCAGGACCCAGGATCCAGCCCTGACTGACCTGTAGGGAAAATATAGTTAAATTACGTACCTACCTTACATATATGGATAAAATGGAATCTACATAACATAATGTCTTATGTTGTTATGTCTGTATTCTACGTAGGTTTAAGCACAGGTGTACTGGTGTACAGGTGTACTAATGTACACCGCAATTCGCTGGTTTGTGTAGGTCTCATATAAATAAGAGACCTACACAAACCAACATAAAAACCTAAACATACCGGTAAATTGGTGTACAGTAGGAGACGAGTCTATTCATCATCAATCCATAATATACTGACCCACTGCTAAGTACGGGTTTTCTCAGAATGAGAGGGAGTAGTCCAGCTCGGTGGCAGCAGATGGGTTGGCAGTATTCATAGCCCGAGAAAATCTCCCAGGTTTCTTCTCGATGTTTTCCTTGATCGTTTAAGCGAGTGATAATATATTATTGATAAGCACATGATTTCGATAAAGTCAGAGATACATGTCTTGCATAATGAACTCGAGATCTTTAACTTGGCAGTTCAATTTGTAAACTATCATAATTTTACAACGCTATAGCATCATTAACAGAATCGTAAATGCAATGTAAATTTTCGCACCAAACGTAACTATTTCAAGTTTCACCGCGAGACCGCTTTAATCAAATCGTAAGGGTATGCTAGGGCTTGGGGCAAACCTTCTCATGCATGATGTTACCGACAATATCAACTTAGTAAATTACACACCAACTAGTTTGTGGAACATTTGCTCAAATGTTTGTTTGCCAACTGTTTGTAACGTGTTCGCCAACACAGTGTTGTTGATCCGAAAATTAAAAGTTTATGTATAAACTTTTTTGAGAGAATGTTTGTTGGAATGAATGATGGAAGGTAGGCTCGGTAGGGACATTTATCGTTACAGTTATGTTAAAAGTTAGTACCTATTTATTTTTGGATGAAAACATTAAATAAAGTTGTTATGGAACTTTTTGAATTGAACCTATTTATAGCTATGAAAATTAATATGAATGAATGTGGCTTTGCGTTGTTATAAATGATATTATGAGTATATATGTATGATAAAGCAGCGATAGTCTAGTGATATGACCATTGGACTGTTAATTCCAAGGTCTGAAGTTCGAATCCAAAGCACTCACCTCTGACTTTTCGAAATCATGTGCGTATTCTTAATAATTACCTAATTGTCACGAGCTTAAACCGTGAAGGAAAACATCATTGATTTTTCTTGACGGCATGTCAAGTGTGCCAACCCTCACTAGGCCAGCGTTGTGGACTGTAGCCTAATGCCTCTTATTCTGAGAGGAGACCCAAGCAGTGGGACAGTATATAAGGTTGATGATAATGGTTGTTGTAAATATTTTGGCGTAATATAGTTCACTTGAGCAGGGATAGCCATTGGACTGTGGATAGCGATATGACCATTGGACTGGCAAGTCAAAGGTCTCGAGTCCGACTCCATGGCACGCACCTCTGACTTTTCAAAATCATGTGTGTATTCATAATTAATTATCACTCGCTTAAACGGTGAAGGAAAACATCGTAAGGAAACCTGCATGCCTTAGAGATTTTCTCGACGGCATGTGAAGTCTGCCAACCCGCACTAGGCCATCGTGGTGGACTATAGCCTGATCCCCCTCATTATCTGAGAGGAGACCCCAGCCCAGGAGTGGGACAGTATATGGGTTGATGATGACGATTGTTGTAAATATTTGGCTTAATATAGTTCACTGTCTTTGAAACAACATATCTTCACGCTTGCATCTCTGAAAGTTTAAGCAGAGGTGTGTTATACACCCACAGATAGCCGGTATTAGGTTCCATGTAATAGGAGGTGAGCCTATTGCCATTTAACCGGACACACATCCAAACTCCGAGTTGCTACTGAGAATAGAAAAACCCAATAACATTGCTCGACCTGGTAATCGAACCCAGGCCCTCTAGTGTAATAGTCGCGCTTAGAATCACTAAAGCTAACGAGGGAGTTTTTGTTACAATAAATAAATAAATAAGGAGTTAAGTGCAATATTGCTTCTTATACAGTGTCTTCGGGAAACGATTACCGATACTATAAGGGCATATTATATGCTAAATTTTTACGGGTCCATATTGGCTCACCTAAAGTTCTTTACCCGAAATTGTTCTTCCTAATGATTTGTAATCCGAATGATCACTCTTCCTAAAATTTTTCATCCTAAAGTTTTCATTCATACTATTTGTAGTGCTACCGGCGATGTTCATAACACTCATGTTTCCGAAAATTTTAATTAATATAAATATATATAAACTCCTACTGTTTTTTATCATAACGCTTTTATCCCTAAACATAATTACCATAACTGGGAGTTTATACCGCAGTTTTAACCGTACCTAAACCAATAACTATAGGAGCGATTCGGTTCTGGAACTTGACTGAATGACTGGAGCGGGACTTTGAATAAAAAAAGATGGTTATGTTGAGAAAATATAGGAAAACAAATAAAAGTATAATAGATGTTTATTGCTACTGACATTATGAAGTTGAATGCTTCGGAATTATGAACATTAGAGACAGAGTAGTTAGGAATTGTGATTGTTAGGGTGAAAAATGTTAGGAAGAACATTTTCGGATTTCCAATTATCAGAGTTGAAAATTTAGGTGAACTTTGGCGCACCCAATTTTTACGACAAATGCAATAAAAAAACGATAGAGAATAACGTAGGTAATTGATAGTGATGAAGATTATCATAGTCACATCTCATCGTCAACCCATATACTATCCCACTGCTGGGCACGGGTCTCCTCTCATATTGAGAGGGACTAGGCTATAGTGCACCACGCTGGCCTAGTGCGGGTTGGCAGACTTCACAAACCGTCGAGAAAAATCTCTAAGGTATGCAGGTTTCCACACGATGTTTTCCTTCACCGTTTAAGCGAGTGATAATTAATTATTAATACGCACATGAATTCGAAAAGTCAGAGGTGCGTGCCTTGGGTTCTAAGGCTATCACTGCTTAATCATATCACTGGTGTTGTGTTAGGAGTATTTAAGAAAGTGCATTTGTCGATAATAATGAGCATATAATATACCCTTAAAGTATCGGTAACCGTTCTCCAAACACATTGTATAATTATTAATAATTTAAATAAATAATTATTATGTTATTTTCTGTAAGCTGATTGATTTAAAACATGCTTAGTGTAAGACTTTATTTAAGCACTAAATAAGTATGTCTTAGAAATAAATGAGTTTCATAATTCACTTTAGTATTCAAGGCTTAGTTTATTTAGCAGAGTGGCTTAGAAAATAATGCTGTGCGCTTAATTAGGTTCAAAATATCAGCGCTTAAGCCTCTTTCTTAGTCGGCTAGACACCGTTAAAAGGGAAAGTAAAAATAGGTAATAGCGTTACCGTTTTATATATTTTGAAAAGTGTGTTGATTTTAGCAACTCTTGACGATGTCTGTGATCTAGTGTCGAAGTGTCAGACTACTGATACGAGGTCGTGGGTTCGATTCCCACAGGACATAAATATTTATGTCATGAATATGAGTAAGTATTTGTGTTTGTTTCGGTGTTTCTTATAAATGTATTATAAGACCCAACTAGGCATGAACTTCTATAGTATAACAGAGCTTACCTGAGCAGTTGGTAGGCCAGGACAAAAAAAAGTATTATATCCATTGTCTAGTACGAATAGTACGTACAAAACATCCCGATGACACGTGGTACGAAAACTTAGTCCAAATTTAAGTAAAGCTTTTGTTATGGGTACTAGACACTGGATAAAATATTAAGAAACTTTTTTTTGTCAATACAGAAATACATAGACAAGCACAAACACTTATAGCCATCATATATATTAATATTTGTGTCCAACATCCAACCCATGACCCCGTGATCAGCAGTAAAATTTAGCTCTTGGATTAAAAAAAAAATCAGTGATAGCCTAGTGGTATGACCATTGGACTGCCAAGTCGAAGCTCTCGAGTTCGAATCCAAGGCACGCACCTCTAACTTATCGAAATCATTCATAATTGATTATCACTCGTTTAAACGGTGAAAGAAAACATCGTGAGGAAACCTGCATGACTTAGAGATTTTCTCGACGGCATGTGAAGTCTGCCAACCCGCACTAGGCCTGCGTGGACTATAGCCTGATCCCTCTCATTCTGTGAGAGGAAACAGCAGTGGGACAGTATATGGGTTGATGATGATGAGTATTTATTTAAGAGTAAGTATTTGCATACTTGAGTATGTAAAGTATTTTCCGATTAGAGTTGGTACGATCCAAGTATTCTATGAAATTTTCAGTAGGAGCTTTGAGTTTGCATTTGTCCGCAGTAAATGGTAAGTTGACAACTACACAAAAGGAAAGTTGTCAACACGTAATGGTTACAAAAAAAAAATCAAATAAAGCTTAGATTCCACTGGCACCTGTTTTCACAACACAAACGTTGCCAATTTTCCTTTGATGAGAACGTAACTTGTCACAGCAGTTCACCCTCTCATTATGTGAGAGGAGACCCGTGCCCAGCAGTGGGACAGTATATGGGTTGATGATGATGAATTCTTAGAGTTACCTGTACAATATGTCGCGGCAAAGATACTTTAATTTTCTTCAATCTTACCTCATAAACGGCGCCGAGAGGCATCACAAGGCATGCGACCATCAAGTCGGCGACCGCAAGGGACGCCACCAGGTAATTTGCGACGTTTTGAAGATTTCTCTCGATTATTATAGCTGCTATCACGAACACATTACCTGGAGAAAAAATAAGATTAACTCGTTAAAAAGAATAAAAAAGTACTTAAAAAAGCACATGAAAGTGCATAGTGTAATACACTGAAATTGGAGTAGCCCGACTGAGGAAGTACCAGCCTTGCAGAAAATTGAAGTGAAATAACACTGCTTTGGGCTGTGTTGTGTTCCTAACAGTGAGCAAGATTGCCAGTGCTCCGCGAGGAAACGTTGTGTTGGCAGGGTGGGGGACTTTGACCCTTATACTGCCAATATAACTATTCCTCTTTCGTTTTTTCGGTCGACAACGCGCAAGTGATACCCCTGGTGTTGCAACGGTCTATACTACCGTCGACGGTCTATACTACCGTCGACGGTCTATACTACCGTCAACGGTCTATACTACCGTCAACGGTCTATACTAAACGGTTAGCGTACTATAGTACGCTAACCGTTTACGACCAGACGGGATGTTTGCCACCTTAGTAGGAATTTAAAAAAAAAGAGGTGTTAAGGGACACCCGGATGGAACGAAGTTCCTTTCATTAAAATTTAATAATAAAAAATAAAAAAAACCTGTATACACTCAACAATTCACAACGCGCGAAATTCAAATATTGTCATTCACTCAATAATTCCAAATTGACAAATATTGTTGACAAGCAAAAAGTGTCGTGACAACTTTTCGTAAGAATTTTTTCCGTCTACCCCCTTTCACAACGCGTGATAAGGAACTTCGTTCCAAAATGTCACTGACTTTTAAGTCAGTAATCAGAATAGAACTGCCTCTTTAGTCTAGTCGTTGTAAGCGCGGCTGCTACGCTAAAGGTGGGTTAGATTTCCAAATCGAGTAAAGTGTGAAACTCGCAGTAATAGCTCTGGGATTCGATTGTACGCGGTTAATGTAAATGGCCTCTCTTTATCGCATGGGAAGTTGGCAAACTGTGGGTGTACATTAATATACCTCTGCCTAAACCTTCCGGGAATAAAGGCGTGATGAGTCCTCAGCGTGTCATCTTTCATGTAAGTATCCAATTCATAATTATGAATGTATCGAACATCATTGTACAGACGCCAGCAGGTGAAGCTAACCAAAAATGATCCATATCATGTTGTATTAAAGTTGAAAATTTAGAAAAGTCAGAGGTGCTTGGATTCAAGACCTTCGACTTGGCAGCCCAATGGTCAAACCACTAGGCTATTACTGCTTTTTTTCTACTTTATGCTACCGTCTTATGAATTCAAAATATTACTAAAGTTTGTTCTATCAAAACTTTTTCAAGACTAGTCAAGTATCAAACAAAGCTTTGAATAATATAAAATTTTCGTTGTAGTAATAAATCATAGGCGACAAAAGGCCCTAAAAGTTAGCCAAAGTTTTTTTTTTTAATAAAAAACCTACTCCTGCACGGTCACTGAGTTTCAATCAAAAACTACTTTTTGAGGGCAAATAATTTTATAGGTAGTTGAGTTTCGGGATTCTTAACTTTAATGACATATTAATAGGATTTATTTTGTATCATAGGTTCAACGACGTCTGTGGTCTAGTGGTCCGCATGTCGGACTGCTGATCACGAGGTCGTGGGTTCGATTCCCACAAACCACAAATATTTATGTGATAAACATAAGTGTTTGTGTTTGTCTGGGTGTTTCCTATGTATTATAAGTATAATATAAGTATTTACAAAAAAAAGTATATAAGTATTATATCCATTGTCTAGTACCCATAGTACAAGCTCTGCTTAGTTTGGGACTAGATAGTGCTGTGTAAAATTGTCCAAGAATATTTATTATTATTATCATTTATACCTCAAATCTCAAGCTTAAACGTATAAACACTAATAAAAATTGATTATAAAGATATAATTTTTAAAGGAAGAAACATACGATCTTAGGACATTGAACAATCTTTTTGTATTTTTTTGGCATTTTTCATGCTAAGATTTTAAAGTTATTAAGCAAAGGAAAAATTCGACCGCGGGCAGGATTCGAACCTGCGTCTTCTGGTTAGGTACACCAGACGCTATGACCACTAAGCCACCGCGATACCTACCCGCCATGTTGAATTTTTCCTTCGCTTTCTGAATTTAAGTCTTTATGGTGACTCAGTGACACCTATTGAAAAGCAAGTATCTTGCTCATCAACCAACACGACTTACTTTACAGTTAGTTCAATGTCGAACGATGCCACCTTACCAACTAACTATCTTTTTGTATTTTTTTTGGCATTTTCCATGCTAAGATTTTAAAGTTATTAAGCAAAGGAAATTCCATTCATTGAACAAGTTCCGCTTATAATGTCTATTTGAGTCAGTTCAAGAGAAAAACATTGATTGTAAAGATATAAAGAAAGAAACGTTCGATCTAAGGCAAGGTTTGAACCTGTCTGTCACGGTCGAGGTGAATTTCGCGGATCCCATGGCCATGACTATAAGGTAAGTGAAGGCAAGTGTGGTTTTTAGTAGGTACGAGTCTGACATACCCTGCCACCTCTCCGGGTAGCTGATAATCCAAGAGGAATTTTCGTACTATAAAAAAAAAAACTTGAGAGGTGTCTAGGGACACCCGGATGGAACGAAGTTCCTTTCATTAAAATTTAATAATTAAAAATAAAAAAACCTATATACACTCAACAATTCACAACGCGCGAAATTCAAATATTGTCATTCACTCAATAATTCGAAATAAAGGCCGCTAAGTTCCAAGCACAAAAAAATTGTTGTAACACCTTATGTACACTTGGCATGCAATAAATCTTTGAAAATTCAAATATTGTTGACAAGCAAAAAGTGTCGTGACAACTTTTCGTCTAGCCTCCTTTCACAACGCGCGATAAGGAACTTCGTTCCAAAAGGGTTTGAACTTGCGTCTCTTCGATTAAGTACACCGGAGGCTTTAGCCGACTAAGCAATACTTGTGATATCGAAATTCGCTTCCTCATTCTACGAATGTATGCCGTAATCCTGAGCTATAAATGTACAATATGTACCTATTATCGGTTTAAAGATAATTTATGTCTCAAAAAACATTACATAGTTCACTTAACTAAATTACTTTTGTGATCTTATGAGAAAAAGTTTCCTTGGCATCGCTCCTAGAATTTATAATAAAATACCCGATCACATTAAAAATTTACCTATACTGAAATTTAAACAAACGTTACAGAAAATTCTAATTGATATTAACGAGTTTTTAGATGACAACCTTTTAATATAAAAAAAAACATATTTGTATGTCTTACCATAGACAAAACATAGCGCTCTGTACAATTATTTATAAGATCTTCATTTTTTGTCTACCTATGTTTCACAAATAATAAATGATTATGATTATGATAATTATAAGTTTATTTGTTTTATATTTTTTATATATAACTTTATTTCCTGGCGCTCAAATAATTTGATATTAGTTAATTGTACTAACAGCAGGTACTAATCTGCATTACAAAGACTTAAATAAGCTAATTTAATTTGGGTTATATAATCTTTTAACCTATTATTAAATGTGTTATAACTATCAATATACCCTATATATTCATCATTGGAATGCAAAAACGGTCATTGCCCATTAATAAAACTACATAGTGGTTGTACACAGATTCCCAATAGTTCTGTGCTGTGATGTCATGCTCTCGACTGCGAGAGATTTCTAACTGTCTGTGTGGAATGGGTATGGAACCTGCGACAGCGATTAGCGGCCCAAGTTAAGTGCCGCCCTCTACCGGCCGGACCTCGCCTCGAAGCCTTCGCCGAACCCACCCTGAGCTTAACTCTTTACTCTTGCCTTAATGTACTTTAAATTTTAACCCTAGTGTCAATAAATTTGTATATTCTTTGTTCCGAGTGTAATTTATCTCCACTAAATAGTTCCCGGTCGGGCACGTTCCTAAAACGTGTCCACCACGTTACATCTGGCATAATTTGAATAATTTTGATGATTGTATGAAAATGAGAATTATCGTATCGTCCTTATGCTTGGGGCGTCAGAAATGATTATACATAATAGGAAACCCTTTCTCAGCAGTAGGAAAAATTATTAACGTCTTCGGAGCCTTTTCCCAACGTTGGGTTCGGCTTTCAGTTTAACCAGATGTGGTTGAATATTAATTAGTAGATATTTTATACGAAGCGACAGACATTAGACCTCTGCAACCCAATTTCTGGGCAATACTGAGAATACTGAGAATAGACTGGTTGTCAGGCCTTTTGGGTTTCTCTACCTCTAGGTCAGTAACATTAGTTTCTTGAAACTTATTGAAATAATCCATTACTAAATCAATATGAGCATGTGAAGTAGTGATAGCCTAGTAGTATGACCATTGGACTGCCAAGTCGAAGGTCTCGAGTTCGCACCCAAGGCACGCACCTCTGACTTTTCGAATTCATATGCGTATTAATAATTATCAATCGCTTAAACGGTGAAGGAAAACATCGTGAGGAAACTTGCATACCTTAGAGATTTTTCTCGACGGTTTGTGAAGTCTGCCAACCCGCACTAGGCCAGCGTGGTAGACTATAGCTTAATCGCCCTCAATATGAGAGGAGACCCGTGCCCAGCAGTGGGACAGTATATGGGTTGATGATGATGATGATGAAATCAATATGAAATTTATAGATTTTTTCTTTTGTTTTTACTAAACCAAGTATAAACTCCATGCTGTTTCTGAGAATTTCATAGAAAAACCCAACAATACTTTGCTCGACCTGAGAGCCGAAGCCTCAAATAAAAGGATAAAGCCATTAAAAAAAGATTTCTTTTGCGTATCGCTGACACTGAGACCACACAAAAGTGTCTATCTAGTGATGTGTCGGTGGCGACTTGACCTAGTCGCAACAGATTTCACACTTAATTCCCTACGGTTTATGTAGTGTTACGAGTGATGCACTGCGATTGTTAGAGTCAAGTGCTGTTCTAGTGTTGATTGGAGCAAGATAATGTTTTTAAAAGATTAGATACAAGAATTAGGTTTTAGAGTTTGTGGGTTATATCAGTGATCGGAATTAGGTGTGCTAATTTAGCTAAACTTCAAAGAACAGAGACAAAAACTGGAGACTTCCTTACGACAAAATTTTTTTCAGGTCAAAAAAAAAAAAGAATAAGAATGTTCAATTCAAGATAAGTCTTTTATTTTTTAAAACAATATAAAACGGATCTACTGGTCTTGCGTCAAATTTGGGAAACAAAAACAGGAAACGAATTAATTGTTTCACTGTATTAATAACATTAATAAAATTATTGAATTTACTTAAGCGTCCCAAAATTCCGGGACAATGCCCTGAAAAAAAAAAATTGTCATAAGGAAGTCTCCAGTTTTTGTCTCTGTTCATTGAAGTTTAGGTAAATATGCAAACCTAATTCCGATCACTGGCTGAGAAATTAACTTTTAGTAGATATTAACCTCGAGGAAAGTCTCTTGGCTAAGTAATAACTACGCTAATCAACGTTATGTTGAGCTTACCGCGGTCAGCCTATGGATGGGTGATTGTTCTTAGCACAATGAGACTTCTCTGTGCCTCGAACAGTCGTTGGTCCCGATTATGATACGAAGACTATGACAATGGCTAGTGGTTGTCAGAAATCCAAAAATCCTGACTACCAGTTTTGACATCATTAGACGAGTGCCGGTAGTAATTAGGAAGAAGGAAACGGTATTTGCTTTTAGAAAAATTTTGAGTTGACACCCGCGGTTTCATTTGTCCAAAACCTCTATTTACTGTCTATATTTATTATACTGTTTAAAATATAAACAATTCAAATTATCTTTTTGTATATTTTTGGCGTATTTTTCCTTTTCTAAATAACTTTAAAATCTTAGCATGGAAAATGCCAAAAATATACAAAAAGATAGTTAGAAGGTAAGGTGGCATCGTTCGGCATTGAACTAACTGTAAAGTAAGTTGTGTCGGTTGAAAAGCAAAAACTTGCATTTCAATAGGTGTTACTAACGTCACCGTAAAGACGTAAATTCAACATGTGAAGGAAAAATTCGACATGACGGGTAGGTATCGCGGTGGCTTAGTGGTCATAGCGTCTGGTGTACCGAACCAGAAGACGCAGGTTCGAATCCTGCCCGCGGTCGTATTTTTCCTTTTCTAAATAACAATTCAAATTAATAATTAGAAGGTGAATATTTTTGTCCAACTCCTTAATTTTATTTTTCAAAAAGTTCTCATATTCTTTGTTTTTATTCTTTCACCATCATCAACCCGATGCTGACCAATGCTGGACTAAATCCACTCCATGGATCTTCTATTCATTTCTGCTCAGGGTTACTCTTGACCATTTCTGCACCGCCGCCTTTATTATAATTATTATCTCACCATCTAGCAGGGGCTTAACCGACACTTCTAAGACCGGTTCTCGATTGCCATTCGAGGTTCTTGTAACTCCACCTTCAATCCTCTCTACGAAGATTTTATCCTTATGGGTATTGCCAAGAAATTGGATTTACCAAAATTACCCTATTCAGCCTGGACTATAGCCTAATCCCTCTCAATATGAGAGGAGGCCCGTGCCCAGCAGTGGGACATTATATGGGTTGATGATGACCCTATTCAGGAGTTCTAATGTACCGTCGTTTACAAGTTCAAGTCACAGGCTTAAAATATGGCAGGACTGTACTAGGAACATAATATTTCACAATGATTGACACTTAATTAAAGTCTTCATTATCTCACAAGAAAAGTTGGAACAATTACTTATCCTTAAAAACAAGAGAAGCGTGAATCGTGTCTCAATAATTTTCAAATAAACTCAAAAAATCAGCCAGGTGTTAGTTGGAGTCGCGCACGAAGGGTTCCGTGCCAATATTTGACAAAACATGGCTGTTATTAATATCGAGCAAAAAAATCACGTTTGTCGTATGGGAGCCCTCTTAAATATTTATTTTATTCTGTTTTTAGTATTTGTTGTTATAGGGGCAACAGAAATACAGAATTTGTGAAAATTTCAACTGTCTAGCTGTCACGGTTCATGAGATACATGCCTGGTGACAGACGGACAGACGCACGGACGGACGGACGTTTTTACCCTTTGGGGTACGGAACCCTAAAAACGATATAATTAAAAATATCTTCGAAAGTTTTCGAGTATCGTATTTTATCAAAGGAACACGGTGAGGCATTTCTTATTATATTAATTTAATTCTAATTGCTTTCAACACCAAATAATTTTTCATTCGAGCTAAATTAATTTTCTTCGTAATTATGATTAAAAAAAATGCCGTCGGCTCGGAATTCTTATGCCCGTGAAGTTTATTTTTCATATTCTGTGGTTTTGAGTTTTGTTTGAAAACGTTCTTTATTTAAAATCATGAGAGTGTATGATATATTTTGTGCTTTAGAGATTGGTTTGAAAAGAAATCTTTATTTGAAAAATAAAGAATGAGAATGTTTTTTTTTCTGTTCGTCTCGTTCCAAATTGTAATTCTATTGTTTGGTATTTGTTGACTGCATAATTGATATGACACTGATAAGTTTGTTTACAATTTCTGCGAAGTAATAAATGTCTTTCCTTAGAATATCTTTGCTGACGTCACAGATGGCGACTGTCCTCTACAATCCTCGGGCGTCCATTACAGAGTTGCTTCGAGGGTAGATAACCGCAATTAATGGTTCTGGGAGGGTGGTGCAACTATGTATCAAGTTTGATAGATGGATTCAAGATCTAGATGTCGTTGTTAGTATAATACCGACAGATTATGATGCCCTGGTATTAATATTTAGCATATTATTAAGAAATCATTTCACGAAGTAGACTTAAATTAATTATAATTTATATGTACTATATATTTGTGTATTATTTTTGGCATTTTCCATAAAATTCGGCCACGGGCAGGATTCGAACCTGCGTCTTCTGGTTAGGTAAACCAGACGCTATGAACACTAAGCCACCACGGCTCCCACCCGCCATGTCGAATTTTGCCCTTACATTCTGAATTGACGTCTTTATGGTGACGTCAGTAACGCCTATTGAAAAGCAAGTTTTTGCTTTTGAAAAGCAAGTTTGGATTTACGCCTGGCTAATGACTATAGGCCCCCTATTATATGAGACTTAAACATACCGGCAAACTGTAGTTGTTTGTGCATTAGTAGGTACACCAAATCTTTGGGAACATATGCGTATTTATTTTAGAGAAATCTGAAAAACCTGATAACTTTATATCCTGAGGAGATTCTTCTTGAGAAGAGTCTCTTTTGAATTTCAGTTCAGTAGCAAAATGTGTCTGTAAATGCAAAGCAATGCCTGAAATGGATTTGGAAGAAAGAGCCATAGCAGCTTTGAATAGACCAGTCCCAGCACAACAATCCATTGCTCGACGATACCAGATCAGCTAAACTTTTAGTACTGCCTTACTTTATTGATATAAAAATGACCCTTATACTAAATATATTTTAAAGTGTCATTCGTTGCGTTTCCTAATAAATCCCCTGATGGACAATCCATCAATCATTAACCCATATACTGTCCCACTGCTGAGCAGGGGTCTCCTCTCAGAATGAGAGGGATTAGGCTATACCTCGCTGGCCTAGTGCGGGTTCACACACCGTCGAGAAAATCTTTAAGGCATGCAGGTTTCCTCACGATGTTTTCCTTCACCGTTTAAGCGAGTGATAAATTATTATTAATACATAATTTATAAATATAATTAATTATGATGGACAATATGACTAGAAATATGCCAACCAAGCTTCGCACTCCAAAATTCATAGTTCGCAAGACTATAAAAACAGTGCAGAATTCTGCCTACTTCTTAACAAAGTTATGTCTCATCGAAGCAACATTGATTAAATTATAAAAAGTTAAGTAATGTTTGCTAAATAGATTCCTATAGTTAGCTAATAAAGTTTTATCTTCAGCACAAACGAATTGGGATCGTGCAGCCAAAACAAGTCAAGATAATGCCATAGTAATAGCGATAATATAGCGATACGATATACTTTACAAAAGATTAGGTGGACAATTCAATTCTTCATCTATGGAATGACACTTCTAACCTCACTGACATTGACAAGTAGAATAATGACGAATACCGTCGTAAGAAATGTATGTAGGTAAGGAAGTAAAGGTTGTTGAGCTCCCTCTACACAACGTCGGCTGGGATTGGTCTACTCAAAGCCGCTGTGGTTATTTCTTCAAAAAGCCATTTCAGACATTGCCTTACATTGTGAAACTCACATATTTGATATTATTATGCCTGGACTTTAAAAGAGACCATGATTCTCTGAGTTTGTTTCGGTGTTTCTTTTCTTCTCAGAGGTAGTCAGTTAGGAAATGCCGGCGCCATCTACCATTAAAAATTCAAAACCTTGACTTGTGAAAGTGTCTTTAAATGATACAGACACTAAATATCATTTCATTTCATATCAAACATATTATTTATAACATTTTTTTATTATGATCATCAAACAGTTTTATAATACTTTTATAATTATTTTATAAGTTAATAATTTATATTTATATATATACATTTTATATTTTTGGGACATTTTTACACAACACCATCTAGTCCCAAACTAAGCAGAGCTTGTACTATGGGTACGAGACGATGGATATAAATACTATATACTTATATACTTTTTTTTTTGTAAATACATACTTATAATACATAAGAAACACCCAGAATTAACTTGAAACTGTGAAAATAATAGTCGTCATTGACTCGATTGGCACAAAGACGAGAGAGGAAGATTATTTTTATTACGTTTGTTTGCAAAAATCAATTGCACACATCTCTATAGTTTTCGTGAAGTATTCCGCTGCGGAATATCAACTAAAGGCAGATACAGAGGTACAGTCAGCAACGAAAGTCGCTGAACACAGCAAAATTTTTTTATTGTCACAGCTCCAGAACTTGGCAACAGGTCTTTTCTACTAAGGTAACCTAAATATTTAATGGTCATCTATGCAATTATTTCGCATAACCTTCGTAGGTCAGTAACTTCATACTTGTTAAAAATCATATTGAAGATTGCAACATGTTCAGCGACTTTCGTTGCTGACTGTACGGTCTTTAAGCATGGACCATTACTATTGCCGAACCATTTACTTTTGTCATTTGCGTTAGTTCTTAGGATTGTACCCTAACCATCCAATAAGTAATATACGATATTTTCCTTCTATGCTATAAGGTTCTTTTTATTTATCTTGCCAAAAAGGTCAAGTTTGCTCAACCGACCTTATAAAGATCGGGGACTATAAAACTTTATATACTTTTTTCGATGAAACGGTTATCTGTATATTTGAACCTATTACAGGATTTTTAATAATGAAAAAGTAGTATTAGAAGCAAAAAAAACAGGGTAATATAAAATTTAATTATTTGAATATTTCAAGTTAAGGCCTGAAGCGTTTGGAGATTAATATCAAACGAAGCAAAAATCTGAAGGAGGCTTGTAGCGCAGGTCCACGTATTTTTTTTGTTTAAAAACTTTATGACTTCTGAGAAAGTGGAGAACTTTTAATTATTGTAAATTCTGAATCTGTTCACATTTCATGAATTCATTACATAAATAAATTGTTAATATTTTTTTTTGTTTTAGCAATCTGGGGGTCTAAAAGCGAGTCGTGTTACCGTGAATCTATCGTGATTCATCAAAAAAGGCCGTTTTAGTACCTTTAATCTGCGAAGTAACGTGTGCTTACGTACTAGTAAATCTTGAAGTTCTTATTTCTCCCACACTAGGGAACTAGCGCTATGGTTCGGGCGACATTACAAACATACAATTAACGTACACAATTAATATCTGTGAATTACACGAAGATTTGTCTCGGTTGGGAATCGAAACCAGGGCGCCAGGCACAACAGTAGTGGCGAGGTGATCACTTTCATACAAACTAGCTTTTTGATATTGAACGCAAAGTAGTATAGTTGAGGACGCATTTAAGGATAATTTCCGACCTAGATTATTCTCAACTTTAATTGAGAATAATCTAGGTCGGAAATAATAACGCCTGCATTCTGCAACTGCTGTTTCCAGCGCTAGAGGTCCTGGATTCTATTCCAAGGTCAAGCAAAGTGTTATTGGGTTTTTCTATGAAATTCTAAGTAGCATCTCGCAATACTTGATATATTTAGGAACGTTGCTCAACACCATGATTTTCTCCTTATCGAGAGTGCGTTTATAAACATAAATACTGACATATTCAAGCTCTAAGACTTGGCAGAACTATCTTTAAGCCATACATATATTTGTTCCGTTCGGAGATCATGCCCCCCGTTCGCGTCAAATTATTAAAGTCACTGTTGTTTCATTATTGAGCATAAGTCCTCACGTAGCCTTTGTTCATAACATACCATCACGCCTGTATTCCCTCAAGGATAGATTTTAGTATACAAAGAAATCTGTCCAAAACTGTCAAATTTTCTCAATTATGAACCTTATTACGGTTTACTAAATTTGTAAATCTAACAGCAACAAGCAGATGTGATGTGCTGGCCTCAATACAAAGTATCCGAGATATACCGAGCCTATTGCCATTAACCGGTTACATATCCAAACTCCGATCTCCTACTGAAAACTTCATAGAAAAACCCAATAAAACTTTACTCGACCTGTGAATCGAACCCAGAACCTCAAGCGCAGCGGTCGCAATGTCAACCACGAAGTTAATACCGTATTTAATATTTTTTTAAGTTATATTACATTGATTTCTGACATTTACGCGAATATTATATAAAATATTTTACATTGAAATAAAACTTCTTTTTACTAATTTTATCGCGTTATATTGATATTAATAATCCCGACGTTTCGGACCCTTTACAGCGTCCATGGTCACGGGTAGACGAGTGTCTAGCCGTGACCATGGACGCTTAGTTTTATTTCAAAATTATATTATGTCCGTAGCATCGCTTGACATCAAGTACTGGAAGAAAATCTTATATCAGGCCCATACATTGTTAGTAACTCTAATTTGGCTGTCAGCCAGTGTATACAGTTAAAGACTATTTTCATATCGATTTGATTAGAAAAAGTGTACAAAAGACCTTATTACTACAGTAAGCGCTGTCAGTATACGCAAATAAAGACTTAAAACCTCCACATATAAAGACGGTAATCGACTGTGCATGATGGATGTTCCCAAAGATTCGATCTTTTATGGCTGAGAGGTGTTAAATGCGAACTTTATGAATATAAAAGCCATTTATTTTGTATATTTAAGAATAAAAGAGCTTTTTGATATGTACGCAAAGTAGTATAGTTGAAGACCCATTTAAGATTAATTTGTTTAAGGTTGAGAATAACCTAGGTCGGAAATAATAACGCCTGCTTTCTCCAATGACAGTTTTGGATAGCTTAGATCTGCTGGCGTCTGTGCATAGTACTCACATTTACATATTATAGTGTTGGCTATACATATAATAATACTAATAATCACTATTGTAGCCAATAAGCCTGATATAGTGGTAATAGATCGATCAGCGCGCCGCACAATGATTATCGATGTCACCATCCCGCATGACGAGAACCTCGTGAAGGCTGAGAAAGAGAAACAGTTAAAATATCTCAACTTAGCTCACGAGGTGGTCGCCATGTGGGATGTGGACTCGGCCATCATTGTGCCGACAGTCGTTACGGTCAATGGACTTATCGCCAAGAGCCTCGACCAACACCTCAGGAGGCTCGAGCTGGGTGGCTGGGTTAAGGGCCTGATTCAGAAGGTACTCCTTGATACGGCGCGTATTGTGAGGAGGTTCCTGTCTCTGGGGCCCTAACCACCGGTAGCTTGGACCCTGCTCCCGATACCAGTGGGCCTCTATTTTTTATATTTTTAAATGTTTTTGTCTATTTTTTATTTTATAAAAATATTTAAAAATGTAATTAGTAAGTTTATAGACAAATAAAGGAGATAATAATAATATCTTTATTTCAGATCACACAAGTATCCATACACATAGAAATTCAATAATTTAAAAAAAAAAGAGAAAATATAACTAACATACTAAGTGCGCACATATCTGAAATGACTTTTCAAAATTTTAGCCCAGTGATTTTGAAAAGGACAAACCATATTCGATGCTATATGTTTCAGGACCACATTGGTATACCAGGACCATATAGTGTTGTTTCAGGACCATATAGTGCCCATCTTTCTGTATGTGTCAGTGTTAGTGAGAGTGAAATGAAGACCATAATTATATTCTTGACTCACCTACAATAGTAGCTAGTATGATAAGAGCGAGCACTACAGACGTGACAGCCATGAGGACGAACGACGTGACGTCACCACCGGTCGAGTTGGTGGCAGTGTTGTTGACGGTGGTGTTGCAGCCCCACGACACCGCGTCCACCCACGAACAGTTGCTGCTGTCGAACCACTCTGACGACGTCGGGTATGCGAGCTCATCTGGAATAAGAAGGATCATGTGAATTTTTTTTTTTTTAATACGTTGCACACGTGCGTTTACAAATGTCGGGCATTGTTTAAGCCACATTTGCCCAATAATTCCTCTGGTTCACTTGGTTAGTAAAAGAAACCACAAGACAAGACACCTAACATAACAAATAATAACATAACATAATTTTCGAGAATTCATTGATCCTACATTATATTTTGGTCAAATCACATGAATACTGATAAAATTGTAATCATCCTATAATGTTTCTTACTTATAAAACGATAAGGATCAAATTCATATGACTTCAAAATTCCATGTAGATATTGATCTAGGGTAATTTGCATAAAAAAATGGAAAATAAGACTTCAATTTGATAGAATTATTTTCATCGAATAGAGCCCCAGGGTGGGCAGGAGGAGTTCTAAATAAATAAATATACATTTATCTTACCAGGAGTTTAGTGAACGATAGACAGTAGATAGATTTTTGTTTGGCAATTTTTTTTTATTTTTGTCGCTGAGGGTTTATAACCCTTTGACCGCCTAAGGCAGTGTTTCAACAAAAATATTCATGTCAATGCCTCCTCAGTCGCATTCATAGAAAGAAAGATAAACAATTTATGCCTTGCAAGAAATGAGACTTTTACTAAGACAAACAAAAAATAAAATAAAAACAAAATTACATAATTTGACAGAAATAGTGCGTTTCATCCCCACAAGGAAAAGGGGTGGCGCTCAGTATTCTCGAGGTATATCTATTATATCGTTTGTTGAGTATATTTTGTCTGAAATCAGAGCTAAAAGTTTAACAAAAAATAATCGCTCATGATTTTAAAGTCTGAGGTAAGCCTTTGATTCGAGATTCTGCAGACGATTTGAATTTTAAAACAGTGGTTAAATTTAATAAGAGAAAAACCGAAGCTAGAAATGCATAGCTTAACTTGTTATTAGGCAATAGTCGACGGCTGGTGAAGACCCGTGCACAGCAGTGGGAGAGCGTGTGGGTTTAATAATGATGAGGCGGTAAATAGTGATGATTAGAAAGGGAAGCCGGTAGGAATCGGGTTGATCATAATCAAATAGTCATAATAATATCACCATGTTATTACTGCCAAAATATAGCAACTGATTTCCATTATTTTTATTTTGAAGACTGCGTCTACTTTAAATCAAAGCTAAACGTTTTATTTCAATTAAAACATTCAAATAGTATTTCTGAAAAGTCAAAACTACTTTTAGTTTTACGGTTCCAAGAACTGGGTCCTATGGAGAAGAACCGGCAAGAAACTCCATAGACACTCATTTAAAACAACATGATTACAATGGCATTCTTAGTTTAAGCCCTTTTAACTTTTTCATTAACTGAAAGAGTGCTTTTATTAATGGTTCATAACTATAATACAATGAGAGCTTTTAATAAGGTCAGCCCCTACTAATCCGCTTGCAATTTAGAGCAAAAAAGTCGTGACGGTTCGCAATAAAACCCGGCGTGGATAGAGCACGGATGCATCCGCCTCGATTCGCTTTTAATTATATTTTCCGCGTTTAATTAGGAGCGGCAATTACGCGGGGGAATTCGTATGGAAATACTTCAATAAACTCTATGGGGGTTCTGGGATCGGATAAACAGAATTGGATTAGAGTAACAGAGTATGTTTACGGGTATTTAAGCTTAATTGAATGTATATTCACCGATAAGTAAGCTGGTGAGATCTCTTCAATCTGGTTTGACTTAGAAACTGGCGTTCCACAAGGCGGTATTCTTTCTCCTCTCTTGTTCTCAATTTTTATTAATTTCCTTACTCCTGAACTTCAGTGTACGTATCATCTGTATGCCGACGATCTACAAGTTTATTGTCAAGCAATAATTGTGGGGAGTCACCGCATTTTGAGTAAGGTGGATAGTGCAACTTTCCCTTCTATGGTGTTTAATGGAACAACCATTCCCTTTGGCACTGAAGTTAAAGACCTTGGCTTGCTTATAGATGCTACGTTAGACTGGCGATCACAGGTCACCAATGTAAGCCAAAAAGTTACTGGAGCATTGCGGTCTCTCTACAGATTGAAAAATTTACTCCCATCCAACACAAAAGCAATGCTTGTGCAGACCTTAATATTTCCAATTATAGACTATGGTGATGTGTGTTACTATGACCTGAATGCAGATCTGCTAAACAAACTTGACCGTCTTCTGAATAACTGCATTCGATTCGTATTCAACCTCCGTAAGTATGTTTCAGCATATAGAATGCTTTTAAAATGGTTGCCCATCCGTCAGCGTAGAGTGCAAAGGGCATTGACCACTTTATTCTCTATACTTGATTCTTCCACCCTACTTACCTTACTTCGAAATTTCGATTTATATGCTCAAATCATGACAGAAATCTTCGGTCTTCTTTTAATCGTCTCTTGCGATGTCCATCTCATCATACTGACTTCATGCAATCTTCTTTCTTCGTACAATCCATAATCCTGTGGAATGCGCTACCTCGGGAGATCAGGATGGCTACCAGTCGCTACTCCTTTAAAAATAAACTTCGGAAACATCTCCTCTGTTCTTTGGCAGTTTCTCAACATTAACCTCTCCTTGTATAAATGTTAAATATATATGTATTGTATTATATTATATATGTGTTTTTATTTATGTATGCATATGGATGTATAATTAAGTGATGAATGTAATATATTTATAAATTGCATAAATTTAGTTTTACAATAATAAATATTGTTCTTTTTGTTGTTTATATAACAACACTGTTAGTGCACCTACCAATTTCTGTCTCTGCATCACCCTAAGGTCGACTGGTAGAAAATGCCTCAGGCATTAAGTCCGCCTTTGTACTATGTTTGTGCATAAAGTATTAAAATAAATAAGTTCTGTAAGGTAATAACCGACAATAAGGTCGGCATAAGTTTTTCTACGGCGTCCCCTCTCGGCGGTTCCACTGACATTCGCCTTTCATCCATTCTCTCGATATGCCCAAACCATCTCAGCATATTCTTCTCAATCCTCATCACTACATCGTCTTTTAAGCCGCAACGTTCTCTTATCACACTATTTCTCAATCTGTCATTCCGAGTTACACCGCTCATACTTCGC
The DNA here is from genome assembly GCA_964056405.1 of Acronicta alni. Classification (NCBI taxonomy): domain Eukaryota; kingdom Metazoa; phylum Arthropoda; class Insecta; order Lepidoptera; family Noctuidae; genus Acronicta; species Acronicta alni. The sequence continues at coordinate 2,452,798 of OZ043927.1, read as the reverse complement.
AAGGAACTCATTTTTACAGCATTTATTCTACTTTCATGTTTCTTCTGCTATACCCAACTTTCACTTCCATACATAAGTGTAGGTAGCTACACACCGTTGTGGATAGCCATCCGTTCCTTTTTTAACACCGCCTGGTTAGCCACAACCATATATATAGTACCATTAATTTACTTTATTTCCTGCCTTCACTCTTCTTTCCACACCCGCATCAATCTTATCCATCCCTTGTAATCACTTGTATACTTGACAAGATGTATGAATGTGGTTGAAGCAAAAGAAGTATGCAAGAATCGTAGCAAGTGGCGTTCATCAGTTTCTGCCTACCTCCATGGGAAAAAGGCGTGAGTATATGGATGTATGTATATGAATGTATACTGGCTTACTGGCTCAGTAATAACTGCGCTGTTCAGTCGATCAGGTTAAGCTGCGCTTGCCGCGGTAGAACTATTGATGGGTTCCATTCTTAATACATCGAGACTGTTTCTTGAAGAACCACGTCAACCCTTAAGCTCGGTTGTCAGCCGAACATCTATATCAATTCGTTAGAAGTAGTCAGAAGCCCAAAAGTTAGACAACCAGTAATATGTATATAATAATGTAGAATAAAGATTGAACACAAAGTTCAAATTTGGCAGCAGCAGGCATTAATGACGAGAGTTAGATGAGAAATGAGTAAAACTTTTCCTACAAGGAGGCTGTCAAGCACCGTAGCAGCCATAATATCTTCCAAATTAAAAATAAAGATACCGAGAAAATTTTATACACTGTTGTTATTTCTTACCTCGATTAGCATATAAATTGTTAAATTGCCCATTAATTAATTCAAAAAGAAAAAAAAACAAACGATAAATTAAAGTGTAATAATTCTCGGTAAAAATTCCCACAATATCGTAGGTACCCGACATTTTTTATCCCGAAAATTTTAAGGAGAATATTCGCGCCCGAGGCATTGACTCAATATAGCGCGATCGGCCGCTCTTAATGCCAGATAAAGGATGCCATAATTCATGGTTACCGCACAAAAAGTATCATAGACCTTCGATTAAGGTTTAGGAAAAAAATCTTATATGGTTCAAAAAGGTTTTTAAAGCGTAAAGATTATAAGAGAAAATATTTTCGTAAAAAAAATCAAGGAGCTTCTTATCAAAAAGCAGTGATGTTAAGCCTTTGGTATGACCATTGGACTGCCACTTGGCAGTCTCGAGTTCGAATCCAAGGCATTCTGACTTTTTAAAATCATGTGCGTATTAATAATTAATTAATTATCACTCGCTTAAAAGGTGAAAGAAAACATCGTGAGGAAACCTGCATTTTCTCGACGGCGTGTGAAGTCTGCCAACCCGCACTAGGCCAGCGTGATGGACTATAGGCTAGGTCCTCTCATTCTGTGAGAGGAGACCCATTTAATAACACATGAATTCGAAAAGTCAGAGGTGTGTGCCTTGGATTCCAACTCGAGAAATTACTAATGGTCATATCGCTAAGCTATCACTGCACTGCAAAGATATGATAAATAACCATTATTACTCTACTTAACAAGAACAGTAAAAACCCAGTAGATTTTTACAATTTACACAAGAGGCAAGAGCAAATCTCCTAAAAAAACAAAGCTGTTTTTCTTCGGACCCGGTTCAACTTTACAACGGAATTTCGAATATCCGAAACTGTTAGGAAACGTAAAAATTAAAAGTTTAGTCGACGCCGGCCCTTCCAACAGTTGTAAATGATTCATAAAAGAATTTGGTGAATTAAAACTTTCAAAAGTTTGCTATCTTGTTCCAATTGTAACTTCGGGTCAAGGATTTTTGTTGGTTCTGCCAGAAATTTATGTTTTTTTGAGAACATTCTTAAGAACAATTTTATTTCTTAAGGAGTTTTGCGTCGTGGTAGAATCAAGTGATCTGGTTACTTTGACATGTAATGTCGGCAGCAAACACAACAACTGTGAGTTATGTTTGAGCCCACCCTTGTGGGCACGGTGGACATGCCTAAATGAGGTTGATAGGCTATTTATCTATACTATTATTATAAAGAGGTAAGGCATGTGAGATTAAAAAGTTAAAGAGATTACCTCCTACAACAGAGGGATCTCTGGATCTACTGAATCCTTACGACTAAGAAGGCATTCATGTTTTTATTTCATGAATTATGTTTCTATTTCTATGTTAACTCAGAGCACGTAATCCCGACGGTCTCGGTTTTCATGCGAACACCTAAAACGACAGTCCTTAGTAGAAAAAAAGCCTGTCACCCAGTCAAGATATCAGTATTATCCAGAAATTGGGTTGCGAAGGTCTGGTTAGTTAGTAATGTTATACTCCTGTATCTATTAATAAATGATCTTCTTAATCTTGAAATAATATTACTGTTACGCCGGATACGTAATAGAACGACTGAGATGGCTCACGAAGGTTCTAGAAACGCGTGGAAATCTCGACACTCGCGTAGGTATAGGTAGATACTTATATCTATAAGTGCCTATAACAATACCTCAAAGACACGCGGCTCGCGACACAATAGGCTGAGGTCAACGCCCGCGAAACAATAGGCGCGCGAGTACCTACTCATATTTTGTGTAGCATTTTCGGGATTATTCGATTCTGGAACTTTCTGAGCCATATAAATAGCGGTCCTAAGGGGCCGGCAAGGCAGTTCAATTGTGGACACGGACAAGTGAAGATCGAAGCGAACTACGAAGCGACTACAGTGCGATAGTGAATAGTGAAGTCAACTAGTACAGCGACATACTGGTAATTTATAATTTGTATTGTGTGAATAATTAAAGTTTTGATTGTTTATCGGTTAAATCGGTGTCATATAATTTATCCCGAACCCCAGCTCGTAACATTACCAACACTTAAGATAGTACGAAGATTTTCTAGGCATGTCAGTGGTATCCTGGGCCATCATTGGTCTATGATAATATCGGTGTAAACCGTCGCCTTGTGGCACGATCACTGAACTAATAAAGTAATTACGTTATACGTAAGATATTAGAAATAACTTACGGTTGGTGTCATTGAACCCGGGCAGACGAGACGCGTTCATGTTCACGGTCGCTCGCCCTCCTGAAAACAAAAAAAAAACACGCTTTAATAGATCTACTCGGTTTTAGTTCTCAACATGCTTTAATGGACGAAGTGCCTTTTAGTTATGCTTGAAAGTTACGTCGGATGAAAGTGATGAGCGTTGTAATTAGCCTTTTTGAAGTTTAAACTCAAAATCGCCTGACATTTTATAGGTAGGTACTTGTTAAGCGTTATTTGTATAAAAACTGAATTTTGGGTGTAGAATTTTTTAGGTCCTTAGAATTTGATACCGAAAAATAGCTACTTTTTACGGATTTTATCACGTTATATTGATATTATTAATCCCGACGTTTCAGACCCTTTATAGCGTCCATGGTCACGGTTAGATTAAACCCATAAAAAGTAGTTTTATTTCAATATTCGCGTAAATGTCAGAAAAATAGCTTTACAAACTCCAGAGCAACTCTCACAATTATTATTGATTAATATTTTTCATAATCACATTTTTTTTATGAATCTACATACCTACGAAGTCTGCATGGGCTCAATTATCAAGCACGGCGTGGCAAATAAAATAAAAAAAATAATAAATATTCTTGGGCAATTTTACACAGCACCATAATGTACTTTTTTTGTAAATACATACTTATAATACATAGAAACACCCAGACAAACACAAACACTTATGTTTTAACCCCACAAATTAATATTTGTGTCCTGTGGAAATCGAACCCATGACCCCATGATCAGCAATCCGGTACTCGAACCACTAGACCACAGACGTCGTCAAAAATATCACAGCTATGCGATTTATGATATTTGCCATGACCATGCCAGTATGCTGTAGTCCAGAATTCGAGTCTATCAAAGGGTAGGCTTTGCCTCGCTTCCTAATTAAGGCTGCCTCTCCACTGGAGCGGAGCCAGGTGGCGGAATGGTGAGCGAGGTAAAAACCCACCAATAGATTTGCACAAAATCTCCGGTACTCTTCAGTGGAACCAAATGTGTTAGTATGTAAGTAAATATTGCAACCTTAGCATCTACAATGTGTTACAAAATACCCCGTAAAAAATATAATTACTTATCAAAGCCAAACATTTTGTCAGCTGTCATGTCAGGGAACCAGATTACTTAACAAAAAGGCCTACGTACCTGTTTCACCTAATAATTGTCTACTTTAATAGTTTTTCTATTTTTCATTCATAAATGTTGTTGTTTTCCTTTTTTTGGGGTATGTTATACAGCGTTACTATGGTTCTTAAATATTGTGAATGGACTCGATAAAAGGCTCCATTTAACCTCCTGTAGGTTTTACGGGTAGTTTTGTAACACCCTGTATATCCGTCATTTTTGTATGTATTTTGTTATGATTAAGCGAAATTGCAATTTTGTTATTTTGTATTTCTGTTTATATAGTTCATTAATTTTTGAGTACCTAGGTACGGTCAGCAACAAAAGTCGCTGAACACTGCAAAATTTTTATAACATGACAGCTCCAAAAATTGTCAAGAGATTTTTTTTATTCTGAAGGCAAGGTAAAATATTTAAAGGTCATCTATGCAATGATTTCGCACAACCTTCACAGGTCAGTATTTCTTCATATTAAAAATCGTATTGAAAATTGCAACATGTTCAACGACTTTCGTTGCTGACTGTACATTTCGTTTTTAGGTTAGGTTATCACATAAATTTGAGAATGTTGGTTCACCTGTTATTGGTAACTGTATAGGCCTGTAACTAATTCTTACCTACTGATATATGAAATTTTGTATACACTAGCTGTTGGTGTACCTTAACATACCTGTAATAAATAAATGCGTGGATAAACTTTTATTCATTCATTTCATACGCACAGGTGCGATAAATGTCGTTATAAATACTTTATATACAGACGCCAGTAGGTCAAGCAATCCAAAACTGACAAATTTTCTCAGTTGAACATGAACCTTATTATTTTGTGTTAAAGTCGAAAATCTATTAAAGAAATTTGACAGATTGAGGTAGGTTTTTGTGCTTGCCTCTGTACATTTATAAATAAATGTGGGGATAGACTTTTAATCATTCATTTCACACGCACAGGTGGGATATATTTCATTCTAAATACGTTTTGTGTACTAAAAATTAGTACACAAAACGTGAAAACATTACATTTCCCAGACACAATAATAAAATTTTAAACGGTTTGTTGACTCTTAATAACGTTACGAAGCCACTCCGCGCGACATTTTGTTAGCGAATAAAACATTTTCTAGTTCTTGTATAGTACGTATTCAGAATTGTTCATGGAAAATGGTGGACGAGTGGTGCTTGGGTGGCGTGGCGTTCCAGTGTTTTTGTTTATATTGAAGTATAATTTTATTTAAATGAAACTACTTTAAAAAGATTTTATTGCGCTATATTGATGTTCTTAAATCGCGACATTTCGGTAAATATTCTTCTATTATTTGTGTGGTGTAAAAGATAAGGTGGTTATCTCAATACTACCGTTATGCTAAGTTTTCTGGGTTCCATTCCCAGGTCGCTCAGTTTAACTTATTGCGAATTTTGTTTTAGATTCCATGGACTATGTAGTGATGAGCTGCTACTGAAAACTTCATAGAAAACTCCAATTATATTTATCTTAACCTGAGAATCGAACCCGGAACCTTACTGCGTAGCTGCTCCACTTGCAGCCATTAGACCAATGAGATTTTACTGAATTGTTGAGCTCCCTAAATTATGGTTGAGCTACACAATGACTGATGCATACGTGCCGTCAGTTGGGACTGGTCTACTCAAAGCCGCTATGGCTCTTTCTTCAAAAGGCCATTACAGACTTTGCCCTACATTGTAAGACACATATTTGTTACTATACATTGTCTGGACTTTAAAAGAGACTATGATTCTCTGAGTTTGTTTCGGCGTTTCTTCTCAGAGGTCGTCAGCTAGGAAATGCCGGAGCCATCTAGCTTAAAAAAATATGTAAAATATTGACTTGTAAAAGTGTCTTTAAATATCATTTAATCATTTAATGAATTAAAACGTGGCTCTGATATAATAAGATAACCGGAAGGCAATAATTGGTTCGAGTGCTGATCACGAGGTCGTGGGTTCGATTCCCACATGACATAAATATTTATAAACATAAGCGTTTGTGCTTGTCTGGGTGTTTCTCATGTATTTTAAGTACCTATGTATTTGCAAAAAAAAGTATTTAAGTATTTTATCCATTGTCTAGTACCTATAGTAACTACAAGTTCTGCTTAATTGGGACTAGATGGTGCTGTGTAAAATGTAAAATGTCCTAATTACTATTAAAATCCTCGAAATCGAAGTTCCTTTAAAAAAAATATATAATTTTACTTTTCTCTCAGAATACGAGCTTGTTTGGTTGAGATATACGCTCCAGCACACTGAGGAACCTTGTTGTTGCAAATGAGATAGCATAATATTTACCATACATATTGGCGAATAAAAATATGGGGCATAATGTAGGAACAGTGAACATGTGAATGAACTTTATTGAAGAAATAATGTTTTTTTACAGCTAAAAATATTCCTTAAATTTTTTTGATATTGGGGTCGGCTTCCAGTCTACCCAGATGCTCCTTAATATCGGTCAACTGATTGATTATTAGACGTGGTCGCTCGCTATGGTCTCCTAAAGAAGCTCAAGGTAACTCAGGGAGCTAAAGAGAGAGCTATGCTTGGTATTTCTCTACGTGATCAAATCAGAAATGAGTCTCCTCATTTCTGATCTGCTCTGTACTACGTCTGTTGTGCTGTGACTAAATAAAATCTTTCTTTCTTTCTAATACATCAGCCTAATTGATTTCGAAGCGTCAGAGGGGCGTGCTTTGGATTCCAAATTGACACCTAAGACTTAGGCTAAGTATTTGGCAGAAGAAGAAAGAATATTTATTCTGACAGTCATAACAAGACAAAATACAAAACAACAAAACAATAGATTCAAGCATCTTTTTTTTATTTTTTGGGCATTTTCCTTGCTAAGGTTTTAAAGTTATTAAGCAAAGGAAAAATTCGACCGCGGGCAGGATTCGAACCTGCGTCTTCTGGTAGGTACACCAGACGCTATGACCACTAAGCCACCGCGATACAGACCCGTCATGTCATGACGTCACCATAAAGACGTAAATTCAAAATGTGAAGGCAAAATTCGACATGACGGGTAGGAATCGCGGTGGCTTAGTGATCATAGCGTCTGGTGTACCTAACCAGAAGACGCAGGTATAAATCCTGGCCCGTCGATTTAAAAAAGAAATAGATTCAACACTTAAACTAAGGAAGTACGTTATCCAATGCGATGTCAGAAGAGGTCCGTATCTTAGCATTATGCTGCAGCAAGCAAACCAAGCTGCAGCGCTGATATTCTGATAGAGCCCGCTGATGAGGCCAAAGACAGTCTGTTTAATTAAATAAAAAATAAATAAGAATAGAGAGGCCTATGTCCAGTAGTGGACTGCGATAGGCTGATATGAATAAGACCTATGACTTAGCAGTCTATAATACACTGGCCTGCTTTCAGTTTCATTTTTTTTTAAACTATAGACGTTAGATATTTAAAATATAAAACGTTTCGTGATATCGATAAGAAGTGTACATTTGTTTCTTTATTTTCAATAAACTATTATTATTATTATCTACTTTTTAAACAATGACGCAGGTTTTCGTTTTATTATATTCCGGATCAAAAGTTTCAAGATTATTAAAGTACCCGACTCGTATTTCGGGTTAATGCGGATATTTTGCTCACGAAACAATTTACTGAAATGATTGATTCATCAAAGTTTTGGGATTGCTTTCAGATTGTAATTAAAATTCTATTTTTGTACTGAAGACAATCTTGTAGCTGAATAAAGGGTTTTTGTTGTAAATAGACATAGTTACCTCATTATCCTAGTGGTATTAAGCGCGATAGCTACACTATAGGTGTAGGTTTCGATTTCCAGATGGAGCATAGTGTTATTGGGATTATAAAAATAAAGAAATAAATATTTTTGGGACATTTTACACAACACCATCTAGTCCCAAACTAAGCAGAGCTTGTACTATGGGTACTAGACAATGGATATAATACTCATATACTTTTTTTAAGAGATTTTCTATTAAATTCTCAGTAGCAGCTCGGATTTTGGATTTGTACCCGGTTAATGGCTACAGGCTTGTCCCCTATTTTATAGGACCTAAAACATAGCCGCGAACTGTGGTTAGGTATGTAAGTGTGGAACACATTAAGCATTTTTTTAAGAGAGGTAGGATATAGTGGAAGTCATACCACTCGAATTGGAGCTGTCCGACTGGGGAAGTACAGTCAGCAACGAAAGTCGCTGAACATAACAAAATTTTGAAAACATCACCGCTCCAAAACTTGTCCAGAGGTTTTTTCTATTAAGGTAACCTGAATATTGAATGGTCATCTATGCAATTATTTCGCATAACCTTCACAGGTCAGTAACTTCACACTTATTAAAAATCATATTGAAAATTTCAACATGTTCAGCGACTTTCGTTGCTGACTGTACCTCCGCCTTGCAGAAATTCGAAGTGAAATAACACTGCTTTGAGCTGTGTTGTGTTCCTTACGGTGAACAAGGTTGCCAGTGCTCTGCGAGGAAACGTTGTGTTGACTTTGACCCTTATACTGCCAAGCCAACTATTCCTCTTTCATTTTACAGGGTCGGTAACGCGCAAGTGATACCCCTGGTGTTGCAAGCATCTATAACTCTATAGGCTACGGTAAGCGCTTACCATCAGGTGGGCCGTATGCTTGTTTGCCACCTTCGCAGTATAAAAAAGAATATAGCCGTGATCCGTGATGGTATGTTATCACAACAGTATCTGACTAAGTGTTACTTTGGGGTCATATAGGTCAAACTTAACAGATTAAAGAAGAATGAACGACCTACTTGGCGCAGTGCCCTAGCACTTGACTTCAGCGCTAAATGTAACAAGTTTGTATCCCGCATCGAAAAAAATATTTGAGTGACCGGGAAAGTCAAAAATAAAAAAATAAAACAGCCAAGTGCGAGTCGGACTCGCGCACGAAGAGATCCGTACCAATATTTGCGAGCAAAAAAATGGCAAAAAAATCACATCTGTTGTATGAGAGTCCCCTTAAATATTTATTTTATTCTATTTTTAGTATTTGTTGTTATAGGCCGAATGTACATCATTTGTGAAAATTTCAACTGTCTAGCTATCACGGTTCATGTTTACAGCCAGGTGACAGATTGACGAACGGATGAACGGACAGAAGGACGAATGGACGGACAGACAGACAGACGGACAGCGGAGTCTTAGTAATAGGGTTCCATTTTTACCCTTTGGGTACGGAACCCTACAAAGAGATATATATAAAAGGTGTACCTACCTAAATTGAAGCGAAAGTGGTGTGCTAGGATCGTGGATAGTGAAATTTTATAGTCTCTGCCTATTACAATGAGAAACAAGCATGAAAATATGTGTATATGTGTATATGAATTCTTTTTCATAAGTTCACTCAAAGATCTCATTATACAGGGTGTTATAAAACTACACGTAAAACCGAAAGGAGGTTAAATGGGGCCTTATAACGAGTCCAATCACAATATTTAAGAACCGTAGTAACGCTGTATACATACCCCAAAAAAAGGAAAACAACAACATTTATGAATGATAAATAGAAAAACTGTTAAAGTAGTCAATTATTAGGTAAAATAGGTACGTAGGCCTTTCTGTTAAATAATCTGGTTCCCTGACATGACAGCTGACAAAATTATTGGCTTTGATAATTAATTATATTTTTACGGGGTATTCTGTAACACGTTGTATTTACGGAAGATAATGTACTCCATGAAGGTATAGGCAGAGGTGTAGTATACCTCTGCCTAACCCTTCGGAGAATAGGAATAGTACAGCCGGTATGTGTAGATCCCATGTAATAGAGGCCGAGCCTATTGCCATTAACCGGGCACAAATCTAAACATTGAGCAAAATGTTATTGCGTTTTTTATGAAGTCTCAGTAGCCTAGCCTCGCAACTTAGTGGTATATTTATAAAACGCTACTAAGCGTCGTAAGTATTCCTCGGGACCGCTGTCGTCCGGCAACATACCCAGAAGACTGGCTTGCTTGAAATGTTTATACGTAGGTACCGCTAGAAATAAGCCAATCCTCTGGTTACGCGAAAAACATGCCTATTACAACACTATTTATAGAATACCGTCACAATATCATCCGTAACAAATTGTGACAAAAAATATAAATTTTCCAAAATGGATTCTGTCCAATACTCCGACAGCCATATTCGATACGTCACGTGACGTCACTAATATGTCGGTCTGTCATGGCGCCCACTGTGGAAACTATTTGGAGAAAATATGATCGCGTGAACGGCAAATATTTGGCTTTTGTGATTAAAAAAGTAAGCGGTTGTTTGCTTTTAGATATTCTGTAAATGATAGATAAAGTTTTTCTGTATTTTTTTTTGTATTAGAAATTGGATTGTGTTTTTAGGCACATGGAATAGTTTGAACATATTCATTACATAACAGTAAAGGGACAGGTAAACGTCTTATTCTCTTTTTATAGAATCCTCATGAATCATCTCATCAAAACGCAGTTAAGGGAACTGCGTTTTACCACTTGCCTTATAGTCATGGCCATGGGATCCGTCAAATTCGAAATGTCTTTCTCTCAATTAATGGCGACACAAAATAAATATTATGCATTTGTTTAGCTTATTGTTCTGAGTGTTTGTATAAAACACTCAGAACAATAAGCTAAACAAATGCGTGAGAAAAAATGTGTATGTAAACGCACCTAGCATTAAGGTTTATGTACTTTGAGGTTTGATAGTGTAGGTACACTACACGCACAAAACCTTAGGGCTAGGCAATGTTTAAAAATAAAAGTTATAACGTTCAATCTTACCGTAAAGGTGAAAATAAGCAGAAAAAAATTGAAGCTACATTACATTAATTAAAAAGATAACTCATTCAGCGTCGTTAGCCCGTCTTCATTAAAAAGTTCATTGGAATAAGCTGTCAGATCGCTGACGTCGAGTCCCTTGCACAAGCGCGTTCCAGGTCTTTTAGTAACGTTTTAGGTTAGCATTAAATTAATAAATTTTTAATGTGTTTCAATTTTCATCCTGACTCGGATTTTAACGAATTTCTGTTTCTGCTGTGTGTTTGTTCTTTGTAGTGTTTTGTTTAAGTAGGGGCTTGTAGCTAGCAACAACTATGCTGATGATCTGCAAGGTTAACCTGTGCTTGCGGCGGTCATTTTATAGATGGGTGAACAATTTTAGAATGTTGAGACACTGTGCCTTGGAGAACACGTTAAGGCGTCGATAGCCATTGTCATCAGAACAACGCATCGTTTTTTTATAGTTATGTTTTTTTAATATCTGAAAAAGCTTCGAGCTCATTATTATTAAGCTTGCTTGTCATATTCATCATCAACCCATATACTGTCCCACTGCTGGGCACGGGTCTCCTCTCATATTGAGAGGGATTAGGCTATAGTCCACCACGCTGGCCTAGTGCGGGTTGGCAGACTTCACAAACCGTCGAGAAAAATCTCTAAGGTATGCAGGTTTCCTCACGATGTTTTCCTTCACCGTTTAAGCGAGTGATAATTAATTATTAATACGCACATGAATTCGAAAAGTCAGAGGTGCGTGCCTTGGGTTCGAACTCGAGACCTTCGACTTGGCAGTCCAATGGTCATACCACTAGGCTTTCACTGCTTGCTTGTCATATTAATACAATAAAAATACGTTACATTTCGATAACTAATAACATATTTATTTATTATTTATTTATATACGCTTTATTGCACACCAATACAAACATAAATTATAATAGAAATGAACAAAGTTTACAAGGTAGGTACAATGGGCGGTCTTATCGCACAAGGCGATCTCTTCCAGACAACCTTTGGATGGACTGGAAGAAGGAAACACAGTGGGTAGTGTAGCGTACTAAACCGTAAGTATGAATACATATAAGTACATAATAATCAATAATATAATATATATGTAAATATGTAGTATATATATATATAAATACATAAATAAACTAAATAATACGTATAATATATAAATATAATATGCTAAGGACATTAGTGAATGATAGAGCAAGTGATTAAGGAGCTATGCATTCCTAGATTTAAGGGACAAATAATACTCTTTCACAAGCTTTTTGAAGATAGGCAGTGATTGAGCACCTCTAATCCTGATTGGCAAAGCATTCCACAGGCGAACTGCTTGGACAGTAAATGATTTGTCAAAAAAGCTGGTGGTATGCATTCGCATTTTCAGTTTCAAGTTTTCAGATGACCTAAGACATTTACTGTGCGTGTCACAAAGGAACTCAAAGCGACCTTTTAGGTACAACGGGGTGGAAGGATTAAAAAGAACATTATATAGTAGAGAAAGAATATGAGCATTCCGGCGAAAGCGGATGGGCAGCCATTTGAGCTTAGTACGAAATTCAGAGACATGATCATATTTGCGCAGACCAAATATAAATCTGATGCATAAGTTTTGGAGTCGCTCAAGTTTATCGAACTGCTCTTCGGTTAGATCAAGATAGCTGGCATCAGCGTAGTCAAGAATAGGAAGGAGAAGAGACTGAGCAAGTGCAATTTTGGTGGTAATAGGAAGAAAATTTCTAAGGCGCCTCAAGGAGCCAGCTGCTGCAAACATCTTACGACTAACTTCTTGTAGTTGCGCATTCCATGAAAGTGTCTTGTCAATATATATCCCCAAGTTCTTAACTTTATCAGTAATAGGAATGGGAACGTTATTAAAAGAGACTTGAGGAAGTATCGACCAATCAATCCTGGACACCGTCCGGGAACTTCCAACAATTATCACTTGGGTTTTCAAGGGATTGATCTTAAGTCCAAACTTCTTACTCCAGTCACCTATTCGAGCAAGATCAGAATTAACCACGTCGATAGCTTCTGACAACTTTCCAAGTGGCGCTTGACTATAAATCTGAAGATCATCAGCGTAAAGATGGTAGGAGGAAGTAAGTAGATGAGAGATAGAATTTATAAAAATTGCGAAAAGAAGCGGGGAAAGAACGCCACCCTGAGGCACGCCGGCAGACGTGTTGCACCAAGAAGAGAAGGAATCTTCGATGCAGATTCGCTGTCGGCGACCAAACAGGTAACTATGAAACCAATCAATCACCGATGGAGATATGTTAAAAGAGCGAAGTATGCCAAGCAAGATGTCAAAATCTACAGTATTAAAGGCATTGGTGAAGTCTAAAAGTACAAGAACTGTTAAATTACCGACTTCCATACCTGATCTGATATCGTCCGTGATGTTTACAAGGGCCGAGGTGGTGCTGTATCCCGGACGAAATCCAGATTGGAGGGGATTGAGGAGACTGTTTTTGGAGAGGAAACAACTAAGTTGCTGGTGAATAAGGCTTTCGAGGACCTTGGACAGGAATGGTAGTATAGATATGGGACGAAAATCAGAAAAGGATGAGGGATTCGATTTTTTGGGTAGGGGAACGATCTGAGCATCCTTCCAGGCATTTGGAAAGGTAGTACTGGTTATAGAGAAATTAAGGATGTGGACGATGACAGGGAGGATTTCATCAAGGATAGGAATGATCATGTTACGGCTGATACAGTCACATCCAACAGCGTTGGAAGTAATCGATACGATGCCCCTTTTAACATCACAAGCGGTGAATTGATTAATGACAAATGAGGGAAGATCGAGTGTCGGGAGATTAGAAAGATAATTAAGAGTATCAGCTTTAACAGTCTGATCAAAGTCAGACGCAGAAGAAAAGTGATTGTTAAGTAAATTACTATCTAAATCTTTAGGAATAGAACATAAATCTAGGCTTGACTTTGACTTAGTTTGATAATGATGAAACATACCAGTGAAGTGTGGGTATACACTAATACAGCTCTGCCTAACCCCAACTGTACTCCCAATGCAGGCGTGATGTTATGTTTTTTACGAATATTAATCCCGATAGAGTATCAAGCTTTAAATAAAGTCTATAAAAAGTTAGGCGATTCCATTTAGGTCATTGAGTTACGTACATATACATATTTTGTGTGTTTGTTTGTGTTCCAGCCGCAGCGATGTCAGAATTTACAGTGTTTTCATACAAACTGGGAACAACTATGTTTTTGTTTGGTTAGCTTTGTAACTGACGGGGCGAATTTAAATGAGGATGTGGAATGCGAATGTGGATACATTGAAATTTGAAAGGGTATGTCGTTTCTTTGGAGATAGTTATGAGGTGAATGGTATTTTTTTTCTGTGTGCATTAAACTGTAGTATATGTGTTGGAGGTGGGCCAAGATTGCCACAGAGTGGACGAATGCTACAGCGCTCCCGTAGTCCCGTCACTAAAGTGGTGACGCGAAACGCTGAGGTTGGTTTTAGTCGGTAACTCGCTGTTTTCAGAGCGGAGTCCGACACACCCCATCGTTATCCCCGGAGTGGTGGATATTGCATAAAGCATTTCCAACCCCGTCTAAAAAAATAACTGTCTTTCTTTTTTTTGACGGGGTTGGAAATGCTTGCGACGGCGTGTGAAGTCTGCCAACCCGCACTAGGCCAGCGTGGTGGCCTATAGCCTAATCCCTCTCATTCTGTGAGAGGAGACTCTTGCCCAGCAGTGGGACAGAATATGAATTGATGATGAAACACTCTTGGTGAGAAAATCTTAGACACAATCCTTGTTGATAACGTTTAAAGTAAACTATGTACTTCAAAGTCGGTGCCAATTGAATCAATAATTCCTTAAAGCTTACAGATGGCGTCCTTTCCTATAACAAGATATCTTCAAGGTTTACAATGCCCTTGAGACTAGCGACATCTAGCGATACATCAGGCTGACATCTTTACGAGCTCTCTGAGGCGCGATAACAGATAATTACATAATGTCCTTTCTGTTTATTGAATGATCTATGAATACAGTAGTGGATTCGGAGCTTAAGCCGTATAAATATTGCATTGACGACATCTATGGTCTAGTGGTTCGCGTGTTGGACTTCTGATCATGCGGTCGTGGGTTCGATGTCCACAAGATACAAATATTTCCTTGAAGAACGTAAGTATACCTCTTCCATTTTACAGATACACGCCACAAGCGTGCCGCCTACTGGGCCTGTCTGGTCGGGCAGTGGAATCCCCCAATTCAACCGCCCGCAGGCCACAGCTCATGGAGGCCGGAGGTCTGTCTGCGCTCTTCGGCGCCCGTTGCGTCTGCTGTGGATTGAGAGAGAGGTGGACAATTCTCTCTCCGTTTCCGCCGCCTCCTTTGCAAGCATGACTTGCTGCCCTCCGATTGCCTAGCGGACTGAGCTTGACATGCTCACTAAGATGTCCCGCTGATGGAAGCGGTGTGTGTTGGGTCGTTTTATTCCTTGCAACATGGTTGAATCGAGCGACGCCGATACGCACGTCATACTCGTGAACGGGTGCCGTCTGTCCGGGCTGGTCAGCTCTTACTGTCAATGGCAATCTTTGTTTTCTGTTTATTATACTGGATTAATTTATTAATTTACGACTGCTACGCTAGAGGTCCTGGGTTCGATCCCCAGGTCGAGCAAAGTGTTATTGGGTTTTTCTATGAAATTCTCAGTAGCAGCTCGGAGTCTGGATTTGTGCCCGGTTAATGGCAATCGGCTTGCCCCCTATTACATGGGACCTAAACATACCGGCGAAATGTGGGTGTACATTAGTACACCTCTGCCTAACCCTTCGGGGAATACAGGCGTGATGGTATGTATGTATACACATACATACCATCACGCCTTCATTGGTACATACATACGTATGTAATTTATTAGTACACATCAAACTGCATTGTTCTCATGAACTATTCGGAACAAAAATTATAAAACAAAGTTATCAATGTAATCATGTTTTTTTTAAAAGCGTGTCTATGGAGTTTCTTGCCGGTTCTTCTCCATAAGACCAACTCTTTGGATCCGTGCAAATAGTTTTGACTTTTCAATTTTTTTTAAATATTTTTTTTATTCTACTAAGGTGGCAAACAAGCATACGGCCCAACTGATGGTAAGCGGTTACCGTAGCCTATAGACGCTTGCAACACTAGGAGTATCACTTGCGCGTTGCCGATCCTGTATTGAAAGAGGAATAGTTGGGTTGGCAGTATAAGGGTCAAAGTCCCCTCACTGCCAACACAACGTTTCCTCGTGGAGCACTGGCAACCTTGCTCACCGTAAGAAACACAACACAGCTTAAAGCAGTGTTATTTTACTTCGATTTTCTGCAAGGCAGAGGCACTTCCCGAGTCGGGCAGCTCCAATTTGAGTGGAATTACTCCCACTATGCCCTACCTCTCTTTAAAGTGCAATTGCAAGTGCTATTATAATGGTCTCATTGAAATAAAATATTTGACATTTAGATAAAGTTGACTTTGACTTTATCTAACAATAAAAGCTTTATATTTTAAAAGATAAAGATATTAAGCTCAATCAAAGCGTGCCCTTCAATACAAAGCCACATAAATACATTTATATCCGGGTATTCTATCCGCACGGAAATAAAATGAAAGTCATTCAGCCGCCCGCTGTTATCAGCGGCTTTCAGTAAGCCGTCTTCAGCCATCTTAGCCATGCATTTCCTCGTTATTGGTTTTACAGCGCTTCATAAAGCGGTGATCGGATGCATTCAGCGCTTTTTATGCTGAACTTTTTTATTGCGCAATTTATAGCAGTTTCATGAGTGAAACATTATCGATATTATTAATATTTTAAATACCTAAAAGCTGCCAGTAAATGAAACCAAATTTAAATCAACTGAATTAAGTTCGGAGTTTGGATTAGTGCCCAGTTCATAGCAATAGGCTTGCCCCCTATTACATGGGACAAAAACATACCGGCAAACTGTGAGGTTTATATTGGTATATGTCTGTATAACCCTGCGCAGAATACAGGCGTAAGGATTTGCCTGTAATAGTGTAATTACATCTGTAATAGTGGTGAGCGTTGAAAGAACGAACTGTTTTTTAGACTGTTTATCGTCGTGAACGGATAAACTAGTCGAAGGTTCATACATAAACTGGTTGACGACGTCGACCAGTCGACGATGAACGCGAAGAAGAAGACACGCAAACTTGCGTTGACACGTTCGTTCGTGCAGTCAGTTGTCGTTGAGTGAACGTCGAACACATCTAGTCCACGACGTAAACTAGTCGAAAATTAGACTGTTTTTTCAACTAGTTTATCGTCGACGGTAAACAGTCTCGTTGCGTCGACGGGAAAATCGTCGACGACTAATCTGTAATAGCATTTAATGTTCCTTAAAAACATATAACAAAGGAGAAATTCAAAACATTACAAGTATAAAAGAGGTTACTTAATGTGTGCTGTCTCTTGTATCGAGGTGAACGGCATAGCTGATGAAATGAAATGAAATGAAATGAAATGAAATAATTTATTTGCTTTGAATGTAGTACAAAAATAAGGTGTTAAGTAATAGGAGGCCAATCCAATACATTCTACCGTGAGGCATGCAAAATTTTTATAGAATTGATTAATAATAATAATTTGTATATAAAACCAAATATTTGTAAATGAATTCAGTGTAAAACAATGATAAAAATAATAGTCAATAATACAATGTCAAAAATAAGTTAATAATTAATTAGTCAAAAATATAATGTCAGTGATAAGTTATTAATTAGTTAAATAATACAATCAAAAACTAAAACAAAAACAATAAAGACCATAAGGAAAATCATCATTTATAAATAATTATATGGTTTTTTCATTTAAAAATTCATCTATTGAATAATAACATTTTTCAATTAATAATTTATTTAATTTCTTTTTAAATATTTGTAGTGTACAATTTTTGATCTCATCAGGTATTTTATTGAAAATCACTGGTCCCATATGCAAAATATTCTTTTTCAGCAGTGCTGTTACTATGAGACAGAACTACGGCTAAGGCTGCTACGAAGAAACACAAAACAACTGTTCGTAGCAAAACCTGCTACTTTTCTAAGAACGCGTTGAATTGGCTGTTTGTCAGTCATATTTTTAGTAAATGTTTTAGAGAATAACAAAAATATTTTTGAATGTGTTGCATTAAAAGAGGCTCCATATAAAAAAATCATTTGAAGACTTTTAGTATTAAAAAGAAAAACATTTTCCGAGACTTTTCCTAATCATGTTGGGGTCAGTTTCCAGTTTAACCGGATGCGGTTGAATATCAATATTTACTACATTCATTCATTGCAGCTGGCCGATGTCTGTGAAGTCGCTCGAGGTCCTAGCAGAATACCAGCGCCGCATCATTTACCAAGATGAAGTGGCAAATGCTGAGTTAGGGTCCTTTTTTGTCCTCCCGAAACAACTTTTTAATAGATTTAGAGTTCTTTTTTTACGTAGTTTATTGTGTTTATTTGTTGTCTGTGAGGATGAAATAAATATTTTTCTTTCTTTCTTTATTCAGCCGCACCATTTCACCGTAATAGTGGGGGCTACTGCTCACTGAAGTTAGTTTTGCATGCCGCCACGATAGAACACGATGATTATCTATATCATCATTATCAATCCATATACTGTCCCACTGCTGGGCACGGGCCTCCACTCAGATTGAGAGGGATTAGGTCCACCACGATGGCCTACAGTGGGTTGGCAGACTTCAAACGCCGTCGAGAAAAATCTCTAAAGGCATGGAGGTTTCCTGACGATGTTTTCCTCCACAATTTAAGAAAGTGATAATTAAAACAAGAATTCGAAATCAGAGGTGCGTGCGTGGATTCGAACTCGAGAACTTTGACTTGCTTATTACCTGCCATCTGACTATAATTTAAAAGAAAAAAAGTGTTCTAAGAACTGTTCTAAGGGAGTAAATCCTTTTTAATAACCGTGGCTTTTACGACAACAATACAAAATAATATCATTGTCCCACAAGAAAACGGGGGCGTAAATAAGTTTCATGAACCAAAGCGAGCTTAAACGCGTCGCGTAATCCAGTTATGGTTCACTCGGCGCGGATTACCCGAGTGAACCAGAACTGGATTACGCGACTCGGCACCTTTAGACGTCACTACGACGTACTGTGCCTACTTTTACTTACGTGTGGACGTGCTTTTTTCCTTTGTCGCGTGAAAAGCGGAGTGTTTAAGTGGTATCAGCCTCAAAGCTTTGTCGTTTTGAGTGAGGCGCAGTAGCCAGGACGATTAGAGATCAAAATTTTGTTGTTATTACAGAATGAAGGCTACAAGATGACATTAAATGAAATTATTGGGACATTTTACACAACACCATCTAGTCCCAAACTAAGCAGAGCTTGTACTATGGGTACTAGACAATGGATATAATACTTATATACTTTTTTTTTGTAAATACATACTTATAATACATAAGAAACACCTAGACAGACACAAATACTCATGTTTTACCCACACAAATATTTGTGTCTTGTGGGAATCGAACCCACGACCCCATGATCAGCAGAATAGAACCACTAGACCACAGACGTCATAAAATTACAGCCTTTATTGGTTTAAATTATCATTTTTCTTAAAGTGGACCTGCACATTTTGTAAACTTCGTTTGGGGTCGTAACACCACATTGCCAAATATTCTGTTGTAAATAAAACTACTTTTTACGGATTTTATCGCGTTATATTGATATTATTAATCCCGGCGTTTCGGACCCTTTACAGCGTCCATGGTCACGGGTAGACTGAGGTGGTGGGCGTCTTGATGATATAATTACTGACAGCTACCCTACATTTTAATTGTTACATGATCTGATCTTGATTCTGAATAATTAATAGTAGTTATTAGTTTTTTTTTTATATTTTTTTATTAGTTTATTCGTGGATATTATACATACAAAATAATACAATTCTTCTGCCAAACTGCAGTACAGTTTGTCGGCAGTGTTCTCGTTGATACAGCTTTTAATATCCAAGTATAATAAAAGAAAATAAGAAAACAATAAAAGAAAACAATAAGGGGTTCACACAAAGAATAAATAAATATAAATAGCATAATGACGGGCTCAGGTCGTCAGTATAAATACCTAATGTGTTTCTAAATAAATTGTGTAACTCAATAATGTAAAATTCTGCATGCTATTATTATAATGGCAAACATGTTGGACTATAATATATCTTATGTTGACATCTTATATGCGATTTGTATGTATACACATGTTTATGCAAATAAAGAATTATCTTATCTTATCAATGATATTTATTACTAATTATTAATTAATACTAGATGGCGCCGCCATTTCCTAGCTGACGTCCTCTGAGAAGAAACGCCGAAACAAACTCAGAGAATCATGGTCTCTTTTAAAGTAACAAATATATAAATATAAAATCCGTAAAAAGTATTGAAATAAAACTACTTTTGACAGATTTTATCGCGTATATTGATATTATTAATCCCGGCGTTTCGGACCCTTTACAGCGTCCATGGTCACGGGTAGACTGAGGTGGTGGGCGTCTTGATGATATAATTACTGACAGCTACCCTACATTTTTTATTGTTCGGGTGTGGGTCCGAAATGTCGGGATTAATAATATCAATATACGCGATAAAATCCGTAAAAAGTAGTTTTATTTCAATGTATAATATTCGCGTAAATGTCAGAAATCAATATTCTTTTGTCTTCATGTTGAGCTATGAAAGAGATGTATGAATGACAATTGCATGTCGCCGATATAAGAATGCTACGAGGAATGTGTGTGGTTACCAGAATTGACAAGGTGTGAAAGTGGCACCTGTTACAGAAAAACTGTAGTCGCTGTGGGGACATGTGATCCGTAAGAGTGAAGAGCATGTTACCAGGAAGGTGTTGAGCATAAATGTAGATGGATATAAGGGAAGAGGGACACCTATTAATAAAAAACAAAGGAAATGACGGCTAAAACAGATGTATGGAAGGAAAAGACATACTGCGCCGACCACAAGTAATTCGGGATAAGGGTAGTATAGAGGCCAGCACATCAAGCTACCACAATCTGTCAAATTTCTTTGATTGACTTTCAACTTTAATGCAATACTATAAGGTTTATAATCAATTGGGAAAATTTTACAGTTTTGCATAGCTTGACCTGCTGGCGTCTGTACAATAATAATAACACACAATAATCATCATCCTCATCCGATGATGATTATTGTGTACCGTAGAAAGCAGTGACCCGCACTAGGGCACCGTGGTGGACTATAGCCTAATCCCTCTCAATATGAGAGGAGACCCGTGCCCAGCAGTGGGAAAAAGCAGTGATAGCCTAGTGGACCATTGGACTTGCCAAGTGGAAGATCTCGAGTTGAAAGACAAGGCACGCACCTCTGACTTTTCGAAATCATGTATGTATTTATAATGAATTATCACTCGCTTAAACGGTGAAGGAAAACATCGTGAGGAAATCTGGATGCCTTAGAGATTTTCTCGACGGCGTGTGAAGTCTGCCAACCCGCACTAAGCCAGCGTGGTGGACTATAGCCTAATCCCTCTCATTCTGTGAGAGGAGGCCAGTGCCCAGCAGTGGTAAATTATATGGTTGATGATGATTGTGTACCGGATGAAGGGAAATCATCATCCTGCGATCCCAATAATGTTTGGGGTCGGCTACCAGTCGAACGAATGGTAATACACCTTAGGAGAAGATGTGCATGGCTGCCGCGGGAAGGTTCGAGAAAGGAATGCATAGCAATTCTCGTGGCTCCTCTAGACCCCTCTAAGAAAGCAGATGGATAGGCAAAAACTATGTTTTTAGTGGGTGCGATAACCGGAATCGTATGATCACACGACATTTTCTCCCGATGACACGATTAGCGCAGCGGCTGAGCAAACAGCTTCTACGACACGGGTTGTGGGTTCGATCCCCGACCCGAACAAATATTTGTATGACCTACATGTAGTTGTAACGGGTCTAGACGTTTGTGTATGCCATAATTTGTGTTTGTAAACGCCCCACAAAGCAGGAGAAAATCTTAGTGTTGGGCAACGATTTATTAAAAAAAAAAATTGCGTCTGCCACGTTGGCCTACTATTTAAAGTACTAGAAAAATAAATTTCCTATATCAGAAAAGAAAGAAAGAAAACATGTCAAACTAGAAACTGTACTAAGCTTCATAAAAATCTCGTTCCACAATAATGTGATACACAGTACTATAACGTGTTCGTATCTCAGTTTTATTGCATCGTAGAGAAGAATAATAAAACTATATGATTACAATGTATCGTTCATAGCGGCACTTAGTTGTGACGCCAAATGATAGGGACAACAGAAGGTCCATTGTGTATGACGCTATTTACTAAATTATTTTGAGAGTTCTTAAAAACATAACATACTATCACGCCTGCATTCTCGGAAGGGTTAAGCAGAGGCGTACTTATGATCACCCACAGTCCCCCGGTATTTTTAAGTTCCATGTAATAGGGAGTGAGAAGAGAGCTTATTGCTATTAACCGGGCACATAACCCAACAGCAGGTTGGGTATTTCATACAAAAATCCAATAACACTGCTCAACTATATTTTTTTTAATAAGGTGGCAAGTAAGCATACAGTCCACCAAGTGATGTTAAGCGGTTATTGTAGCCTATTAGACGCTTACAACACGAGGGGTATCACTTGCGCGTTGCCGACCCTGTAAAGCGAAAGAGGAATAGTTGGATTGGCAGTATAGGGGTCAAAGTCCACCCACTGCCAACCGAATGTTTCCTCGCGGAGCACTGGCAACCTTGCTCACCGTGAGAAACACAACAAGCCCAAAGCAGTATTATTTCACTTCGATTTCCTGCAAGGCGGAGATACTTCACCAGTCGGGCAACTCCAATTTGTGTGGAATTACTCCCACCATGCCACGCCTCTCTTAAAATACATCTATATTTCTACTACATATGTTTTGTTTTAAGAATTTATGAATTTTACAACACCCAATTTGTTACTATTATGCGTTGTGTGATTTTGACCTTCTTTTGTTATTTTGTTTTGTGCTTTACCGTATTCAATAAATACCAAAGTTCGCTGTGTATAGAGTTGAGATATATTGAGACTTGGATTGACAGGCGCTTTTAGTGTTATCGAGGAAATAATATATTATATATATGTCTCATTTACATACGGCTCTTTCCGGCTTTGCACCGGTATGTTCATTTAACCCTTAACCCTTCCTTAGGGTTGAAATTTCAGAGTGAAGTCTGCTAACCTACACTAGACCAGCGTGGTGGGTTAAAGCCTATAATCCCTGTCATTCTATGAGAGGAGACCTGTGCCCAGCAATAGGACAATAATTATATGGGTTGGTCATGAAGATCTTAAAAAAAATAACAAAATCTTAGGGTATATCATCATCATCATCAACTCATATACTGTCACATTGCTGGGCACGGGCCTCCTCACATATTGAGTGGGATAAGGCTAAAGTCCACCACGCGGGCCTAGTGCGGGTTGGCAGACTACACAAACCGTCGAGAAAAATCTCTAAGGTATGCAGGTTTCCTTACGATGTTTTCCTTCACCGTTTTAGCGAGTGATAATTAATTTTATTAATACATATGAATTAGAAAAGTCAGAGGTGTGTGCCTTGGGTTCGAACTCGAGACTTTAGACTTGGCAGTCCAATGGTCATACCACTAGGCTATTACTTCATCATCACCATATCAGCCATAGACTTCCACAAGGACCAGCTATATGCCTCCTGTATCCAACAGCTTCCAGCGACCTTTACCAGGTTGTCTGTCCATCTCATTGGAGGCCGTCTTACGCTGCCCTTTGCAGTGCTTAGTCTCTCGAGAATCTTTTTGCTCCAGCGGCGAATAGTTCTACGAACTATGTGCCCCGCCGCATTATTGCTTACGACAGAATATTAGGCCTACTCAGCATCTCAAAAAACATTCACACACAACTTCCATAAGAGGTGGAATTAGGCAGCAACTGTTGGTTTCCACAGATGTGAGCAATTTCACGGCGAACGCGTAAATCATATCATGGATGATGAAACTTGTACGCTTGTATGAATTCGTTTTGAAAAGTTCTTACTACAAAGCAGGCGTTCGCAGCTACCGTTTAGAAAATGTTGAAGGAATATTATATGAGAAAATATTACATTTATTTTTGAAAAGAGGACAGCTAAGAATACCTATAAAACCTCCTTTCCCCACGTTAGGAAGAAACGCATGTTGTAAAAGTAGGATGTAATAATAACAATAAAATAAAATTCTCGTGTCACAGTTTTCGTTGCCATACTCCTCCGAAACGGCTTGACCGTTTTTGATGAAATTTTTTGTGCTTATCGGGGAGGTCTGAGAATAGGCCAACATCTATTTTTCATACCCCTAAATTATTTTTTTATGGCAAAACAACGTTTGCGGGTGCAGCTAGTAATAATAAAAAAAAATTATTTCGAGTAATTAGGCACATAGAAGACAATTACACTAAATAATAACAACAAAATAATAATAAATTCGTAGTAAATGTCAAGAATTCACAATAAAATAAGATAAAATTATAAAATTACGATAAATTCAATCCTAACACACACTACACAGAAAATTTAAGACATATACAAAGATTAATAACGCTTGCCAAACGGTCTTGCCTGAACATGCTTGTTGTAGCAATGCAGAGTGGCAGTTTGTCAGCCAAAATTGCGTTGGAACTGGCCCGTACTCTGCGCACCAGGGAGATACTCCGCATGCGAATAGTCGTGTGAAAATAGGTGGTACGCGGTTCCGCAAACATGCCCGAGGCGCTGCAGAACTGGGGCAGCCCCACTACAATCCTAAACTGATCATTGTAGATAACGAGGAGGTAGTTTTATCATTTCTTTCTGTAAAGCGAAGTTGCTCTTTAGAATGTGACTTTTACTTTGAACACCTTGCAAACCTGCGGAAAAATAGGATCTAATGATTCGCCTGGATAGCTACCAACCTAATATTTAAGATCGGTTTTGTTTTTTAATTTAGGAAAATAACCATTTCACATTTTCGATACAGAGTAAGTAGATATTGACAATAAGGATACGGATACGGAGGTGTCCCAAGTAAAGAATGGTCATCCGTCCACTGATTGACCGGAACAGCGGCTTCCTCTGCAACCTTTGCAAAGCTTTGAAATTTTTGCATGCTATGTATTATAGTAGCAAAACATGTGCCCTTTTATACTATAATTTAACATCTTGTATACCAGGTTTTAGACATATGGAGAGGCGAGGTGTATTGCCCCTCCATCCAAAGGGAGGATCCTCGAACCAGGCGGGTGTTATGCCTGGCGGGCCACGGCCCAACGGCGGTTGTATACGTATATGCAACTTTCGTTGCGAATGTTGCTTGCGCGATTCAGGACTTCGTAGTTCTATGTAGCGCGGTAGATGTCGCTACAGACAAATAAATGATTTATTATTATTCAATTTATTGGATCTTTAACCATATTATTATTTACATTTTTAAATATTTTTATAAAAAACAGAAGATAAAATAAAAACATTTAACAATGTAAAAACTAGAAATTATTATTATTATTAAAATTGCAGATTGATTGATCAGCATTCGCGACTCCGTTGTATTCCACATTACGCGTCAACGGCTTCACAGATACAAAGCTATTCATGGTCGAAGGCCTCTCTATCTTTTGCTGTAAGGTCAGATTAGATTAGAAGTAGGGAGAAGCTCAAGGTCTTAGCAGGCTATGTTCAGACCCGAGTTATTAAGATTTATTTAATCTATGCAAAATAAAGATTTTGTATTTTAAAACATTTTGGGGAGTTTGTTGCGCCGTTTCTTCTTCCCAGCCAAAACACTGGGAAGCGGTGAAGGGCGATCGTTTTGGAGCTATCTTGAATGTAAAAATGACGTTCAAAAAGTATTACTAGTGGCCTATCCACTGCCTAGTAGTATATCTTGAATAAATTATTTTGGACGATCTCAACTATCGCCTTGTAGTCTACTGATACAAGAATTGGATTATTGATACATACTATTACAGCTGTATTCTCCGAAGGGTTTTGCAGAGGCGTACTAAAATGCCACAGTTCATCGGTAATTTTTATTGTATCAAAAATACATAAAAAGTATATGTTAGTTATTGAAAACCCAATACTATTTTTTTTCTTCACCCAGATCGATTTCCAAGGTATATTGAAGTCGGCTCCCAATATCGAAATGCGCCCGAATTTCGCATTGGGAATACGAAATGTACTTTTTACTTAATTTTGTTCATAATTGATACGGAGTATTACGTTACACCGTATTAAATTCCACAGCTCTACCGGGACTCGAATGAATTTAAAAATATCGCCGGAACAACACTTTAGTGCCGATGGGAATTTTCCCATCAACATTTTTGTTTTATTCCCAATCCCAATGTATACGCAAGAGAATTCGATATTGACAATTTCAATAAATATCGCCTGTTATTTTCATAAAATGTTATTTTAATTTTAATTCGGTGCGAAAATTGAGCTGTTAATTAATTAATTTTAATTGGTTGGTAACTTTGGTAATCGTGAAATGAACATATAATCACTACATAGTATATAACAAAGTCGCTTTCTCTGTCCCTATATCCCTATGTATGCTTAAATCTTTAAAACTACGCAACGGATTTTGATGCGGTTTTTTTTAATAGAGTGATTGAAGAGGAAGGTTTACATCTATAATACATGTATTTTATTAGTACATTGCACCCGTACGAAGCGGGGGCGGGTCGATAGTCTATACTTAATATTATGAAGCTGAAGTTTGTTTGGTTGAACGCGATAATCTCAGGAACTACTGGTTCGAATTGAAAAATTCTTTTTGTGTTGCATAGTCCATTTATAGAGGAAGGTTATAAGCAGTATAACATCACGCTGTGACCTTAAGGAGCTGAGCAAAAAGGAAAAAGTTAGGGCGGGTGAAATCGTCATGGTTCGTCTGCTACCTTGGGAGGCGGCTGGGTATAATAATAATAAATATTTTTGGGACACTTTTTACACAACACCATCGTTTTAATAATAACTAAAACTAAAGTACATAATTACTTTATAATAGGTGCAAAAAGAAATATTCGAAACTAGAGATAATATTATGTAGCGACCTGCCTAATCTAGGTTAAACCTATGTTTAAGTAATTCTTATTGTTTTTAAATTTATTGTGTATCTTGTGATGTATTAGTAAAGCTTCGTTTCATAAGCTAGTGATGCGTAGATAGATATTGTGAGTCTTTTCTATTGTGTAGGTCGAACCCAATAAGTCGATCACTCGTGACGTCAGCAGCTGACGGATTGATCGTTACTCAATAAATTACGTAGTGTAAATGCAATTATACTTTATTGATCGCGAACATCTGGTTAATGTATTGATTTCTGCCACTTAGTGATTATTAAACATTGAAATAAAATTACTTTTTACGGATTCTATCGCGTTATATTAATATCAATATAATGCGATAAAATACAAAATAAAGTGATAGCTGTGTGTTTACTGGAATAGAACCAATGAAAAAATATGATAATTCTAGAAAAAGAAAGAAGAAGATATCAACTAAGTAATTAAAGTCGACGAAAGATGGGATAAAGGTAGCTCGACGACGAGGACGAGGAAACGACATCTGCGTATTTACATAGATTGCATTATTAATAGTTATCCGACAAATAGTTTGATAAAAACTACTAAAAACCACTGCATTTTGACACATATTGCGTGATACATCAATTACTACAAACTTTGTCAAACCACTTAATTATAATGTAATTATGTCCTTACCTATCTGTAGATCGAACTTTTTTGTCGACTGTACATTCATATAACTACTAGATTTTTTTTGACAACCCTGATATTTGATACGAAATGCCATCTATAACCCTTATGAACAACGGACTGCCCAAGTCAGGGACTCAATCTGTCTATGTCACCAACATATTACTATAGTTATGTCTCAGATGTCGGCTGACAAAATATCGATGAGTGTGTTCGGCAGCCCGCTTTTATCGATAGCTACCTTTATTGCCATTGAAATAAATATGACTGCTTTATCGACAGCGACTACCGAGTAAGTGGGTGTATATAGGACTCACAAAGAATGTACACAAATAAAATATATGTCATTTCGTAGTACAAATCTTGTATAAAAATAAATAAAAAGGTGCATATTGCTCGGCAGCAGTGAACAAAAGTTATAAAGGTTACAGAAGTATTTTTTTCAGTTTTGTTTTTAGTGTTTTGTTTTGAGTTTTGACATTTGTTTGACGGTGTGACGGACGGACACAAAAGTGAAATGATTCTATCCTTATTTGCTCTTAAATTATTGTGTAGTATTTTAATTTAATAATAGATGGTACCATTTATAGATAGAAAAACATTAAAAAAAAATAGTTTATTAAACAGTGAAAATATGTTCAGAATGACTTTTTAACGGTAACCGTAAATTTGGAAGATTCCTTCGAGATATTTTCTTTAAGAGACGTACTTAAAGATGAGATAAAGCTTTGCATGGAAATATACCTAGCTACAGATTATCATATTTTTACACGAAGAGAGAATTTGTGATTTTTTAGAGCCTGTATTAATTTTTTGTTAGCCTTGGGTATCTTATTCACACATTTTGCTTTTACATTCACTAGTTTTTTTACAAGCTGTCTAAAAAGATTGAATATTCTTTTTATATATGTTACGCTCAAAGATCGAAAACGCTCATTGAACGAAAAAACAGCTCACAACGCGTTGTGGTCAATTATATTAGAAAGTAGCACCTTAATAATCAGTTGTTAGCTTTGTCTTAATTTAAACTGACATCGAGTTTTTGTATTTATTAAAAAAAAGCCTAACAACCAAACCTAGCCTAAGTAGGATTTTGAACCTAAAACATACCGATGTAACGTGGGTGTGAATTAAATAATGACAAGTGCTAATTACTGCTAAAAGAACAATAATAATGCTTTATTGAAAACAAAGTAAGTACACAGTCACAAGCATTGCCTCGTGAACTAGGTTGATGGCCTGTGTCTTAGAAGATGGTTCCATTATTTATGTAAATATATCTTTAGAAACTATTACAAGTCATTATTTTGCGTTTTAAATACTAGATGGCGCCGCATATATTAATACCAAAATAATAAAAGTACTATAATTCAAATACATAAAATATTAATTTAAACTATTTTATTTATAAAATAGGAATAATGAACATTACAATAAATAAATTTGCAATAATTAAATATAGGTATTTGTAGGTATACATATTAAGATGTAAAATTGTAAAAATAAATAAATAGTGCAATAATGAAAAATAATAATGAAAAGTGCAAAATAACTTAGGAAAATATAATTTAAATTAAATATTATTTTAAAAAAAGAAGGAGATGTACCTACGCATGTATTAATAAATACATGCGTAGGTACATCTCCTTCTCTTGTAGGTACTGAGCTGTGCTGTGCCCAACAGGATCCATAATTGATCCTCAGTTTTAAGCTTACCATCTGTTTTAATTTAAATGTAAATTATGGAATGCATTTAAGATTGAATTGAATTGCATTTCCTGACATTTGAGGAGAAACACCGACATAAACCCAGATCTCTCTTTTGTATTTAATACAATCTTTTGTATTTTTTTTTATTTTATTAATCTTATTGTGTGATACTTTATAATTATCTGTCTCTGTGTGTCTTTGGTTGAGGGAATAAATATGTTTTCTTTCTTTCTTTTCTTTCAATACATCTTTACCTAACCTGTATGGAAATACCAGCGTGTTATGGAATGTTGAAGCCAGCACACAATACGTCGTACATAGTCTGAATATTTGCTGGTGCCTCGCGGATAGATACGTCCACTTTTGTTTCAGCTATCTTGAAACTAGCAGTAGTCGCCCACGAGAACAGCGGAGAACACATTAAATAAGAAAAGGCTTTTTAGTCAAAATGTCCGATTTAAAACCTGACCGGTAATATTTCAAATTGGAATACATATTTAAAAAAAAGTGCAAATAGTTATAATCTTCCGGGACTTTCCCGATGTTGGGGTCGGGTTCCAGTCTAACAAAATGCAGCTGAATATCAGTATTTTTTTTTATTCTACTAAGGTGGCAAACAAGCATACAGTCCACCTGACGGTAAGCGGTTACCGTAGCCTATAGACGCTTGCAACACCAGGAGTATCACTTGCGCGTATTGAAACCGACCCTGTATTGAAAGAGGAGTAGTTGGGTTGCCAGTTTAAGGGTCAAAGTCCCCCCACTGCCAACACAACGTTTCCTCGTGAAGCACTGGCAACCTTGCTCACCGTAAGAATCACAACACAGCTCAAAGCAGTGTTATTTTACTTCGATTTTCTGCAAGGCGGAGGTACTTACCCAGTTGGGTAGCTCCAATTTGAGTGGATTTACTCCCACTATGCCCTACCCCCCTTAATTTTTTTTACACAAAACGACTGCCATTAGATCTCCGTATCCCAATATTTGGGTAATACCGATATCCTGAGGTTACTAGTTGTCAGGTTTTTTTTTTTGGGCTTCTGACTACCTTTAACGATTGTCATAGATGTTGGCATGACAATAGGGATCGACGGCTTTACGTGCTCTCCGAGGCACGGAGGGGTCTCGATATGTTAAGAATGGAGGCCCATCCACCGACTGACCGGCTAGCGTGGCTTAACCTTGCGGATCGGTTGATAAGCTTAGTTATAATTAAGGCACGTGTCCGAATGAGGGAATATAAATATACCTATGAAAAGAGAAAGATAACACCTCGTCCATCAATAAAAAAAAATGTATTCAAACGCTTAGACTACATTTAAAAAAAGAACATAAATCTGCCCATTGCTGTCCGAAAACGAAACAGCGAACGACACAAATAATTAAATTAAATTCAATCAACAGCAGAAGGATTGTTTTCTACTTTCTTAAATTTAAAACACAAAGGAGGTTTTATCCAACCTTTTTTGAATTTGAAGAATCGCTGTCAGTTGCAGGTCGCTTTTGTGGTACTGAATGTAAAGGAAATGAAAAGAATTTCTTCGAGGAAATCTCTAGGAAAGCATTTTTTTGGAAAGTTTGTTTTTACTGATATAAAAGAACGATTTGAGAGAAAAGTCATTCTGTAGTGGATTGTAATATATAATAATGACTTTAAAAAAATTCAAGAAATAAAGGAAATTCGTTCTGAGTCACAATACAATACAAAATAACAAATAGAACAAACCATAGATTTAAGTCTTAACTTTTAACCTAAAGAGTTCCTTTAACTTTGCGTTGTGAATTCAATCTTTTCTTTTTTTCGGAAATTCCTTTTATACTCATCATCATACTAGATCGTGTATGTGTGCAAAATGTTTGTTATAGAAAAAGGTCGTAAGTGTAACTTGTTTTGATGCGATAGATTTGTGAAACTGCTACTGGACTTATGACCCTGACCGTACCATCTAATGCCTCGAGATGAGTTAATTCAATGACAAATCATCATCATCAACCCATATACTGTCCTACTGCTGGGCACGGGTCTCCTCTCATATTGAGAGGGATTAAGCTATAGTCCACTACGCTGGCCTAGTGCGGGTTGGCAGATTTCACAAACCGTCGAGAAAAATCTCTAAGGTATGCAGGTTTCCTCACGATGTTTTCCTTCACCGTTTAAGCGAGTGATAGTTAATTATTCATCATTATACTCATACCGACTTAAAACCACACTTGCCTTCACTTGTTCTATAGTCGTGGCCATGGGATCCGTGGAGTTCGCTGTCAGATGCGACTTCAACTTAATATGTCTATATCCGATAAGAAGTTTTTTTTTATACTAAGGTGGCAAACAAACGTACGGCCCACCTGATGGTAACCGGTTACTGTAGCCTATAGACGCTTGTAATACCAGGGGTATCACTTGCGCGTTGCTGACCGTGTAAAACGAAAGAGGAATAGTTGGTTTGGCAGGTCAAAGTCCCCCCACTGCCAATACAACGTTTCTTTGTGGAGCACTGTTTTGTACTGTTAGAGCAAGTTTAAGTTTTTACTTCCAAAATAATTCTAATTTTGACCAAGTTTATTGAAAATCTTTGGAGATGATAATGTGAAGTTAATAGATTAAGTAAATTATAGTTTCACCTTTATCAACAGTAAGGCTTTAGATCTAATACCCACTTAGGTGATAAACAATGACCGTTTTGGACTAAGGAATTAAATAGTAAATTTATGTCTACCATTATTAAAACGGTCGCTGGATTCGAAACGTTGGGATCTATAATACAACTGTGATAAAAATCATAAAAATATACCAGCACACCTGTATTTTCCAAAGAGTTAGGTAGAGGTGTACTAAGGCCATATAAATATTTAGTAAGTTTGGTACTAATGTGGTAAATAATATAGTGTCGAACCCCTTACCACACAGGTAAGGGGTTCGACACTATATTATTTAGATCTTTGTGGCCATAGCAAACACACTTTTCCCAAAAAGAGTAGTTCTGCCTAACCTGGTAGGGTTATTACGCAAGTTGTTTCTATTTCATGATTTAAGCTATAATTTATAATAGTGATGGATGATATCTAATAAACAAAGCCATTTAAAAATATATAAACTTCTTTCTCTTTCAGTTCTACCACCTATTCTTCTCTGATCCGCGTTTTTCCTAGCCACAACACATTCACTCGGAAAAATCCGATGCTCTTCGCCATTTCGAGCTGAATTTCAGTATTTGAATGCAAGTCGTTCCTATTATAGTTTGATACAGTCGCGTACATATTCAGTAGGGGCTCGGGTTTAATTAACAAAAAGAAAGAAAGAAAATAAGTTTATTTGTGAAGACAAGACGCACACCAGAGAAGAACATAAGAACGAAATGAAAACGTGTCATTTTTACGGAAGGTATGCGCTACAACAACAACAACTACGCTGATCAACCGATCTGCAAGGTTAAGCTGCGCCACGGCCATTGTGTAGACTATTTATAATATTTCGAGAGCACGTAAAGTTGGTTCTGGTTGTGATACGAGCATCTATGAAAGTCGTTAGTGGTAGTCAGAAGACCATAAAGCCTGTCAAACAGTTTACAGGATATCAGTATTAGGCTGCTTGTCCGCCGGACCGGAGCGAAGCTGCGGAGCGGAGAAACGGAGAAATATTAACCAATAGGATTGCACAAAATCTCCGCTCTTAGCTTCGCTCCGATCCAGTGGACAGGCAACCTTAATCAGAAATTAGGTTGTGGAGGTCTGATGGCAGTCGCTTCGTGTAAAGTACTGATATTCAGCCGCATCTGGTTAGACTGGAAGCCAACCTCAATGGAAAAAGCTTGAAGGTTGATGATAGTCGCGTACATAGGTACTACCTACTTGCGTATAATACGCATTGTTATTTTGCGCTCTCGTACTTTTTGTTCTTGATATTTTAAGCCGAATGACAGATGTATTTTTAGTAAAGCTATTGTTCCAATGGAATAAATGGAGTTGCTGCTGTTGATTTAATTTTACAGAGGTATGTTTTTAAAAAGGTTTTCAATGTTTAAAGTGAAGAAAATGACTAATTAAATTAACATTTTAGTTTTCTAACATACTATAATGCATGTGGGGAACACATGCATTATAGTATGTTAGAAAACTACCAAGGGACTAACTAACTAGAAAGGTGTAACTAACTAGAAAGGGTTAGGTTGAGGTGTAGTAATGTACACCATCAGTTCATTAGTATCTTTAAGATAGGACTTAATAATAGGAGAAAACTATTGCCTTTTAACCGGACATAAATCAAGCTGCTGCTGAGAATTGCATAGAAAATCCCAATAACACTTTGCCTGTAAATACGTAAAATCACGTATTTACGATTCAGAATTACAGATTTACTTACTATCCCTCAACTTGGACAACCGCTTCGTTATTAATACCTGTTACAAAACGATGAACTCCAAATTCAAATGCATTACGTAATCATACCGCTAAAAGCATTCCATTTCCAATTCCAACGATACGAAAATTGAAACTCTAATTTCGAAATTCAAAAACACCGGACACGACCTCTAAAGGCCCAATCACGGGCCGTAATTTGAAATATCGAACAAAAAGTTTTTCGAACCGTCTTTCTTTTAAGATAAAAGATCTATTCCCCTCTCCGGGCGTGACCCAGAAACTGAATGAAGTTTTTTTCTGCATTCTACGATGCAAAAAGGTTTTATTGCTTACTCATTAGTCCACATTTTAATCCTCTATGTTCTATACCTACATAAAATGTATGGGTTGCCATCTTAATGTCAAAAAAGTCTTTTACGTGAATCTGTATGATAATATTGGACGAGAAACGTAAATCAAACATAATTTGGGAGTGATAATTTTGATTATTATTATTATTGAAGATTTTCATTGCAATAAACAGTGATAGCCTAGTGATATGACCATTGGAGTGCCAAGTCAAATGTCTCGAGTTCGAATCCAAGGCACGAACCTCTGACTTTTAGAATTTATGTGCGTATAAATAATTAACTTAAACGGTAAAGGAAAACATCGTGAGGAAAACGGCATGTCTTAAAGATTTTTCTCGACGGTGTGTGAAGTCTGCCAACCCGTAGTAGGCCAGCGTGGAGGACTATAGCCTAATCCCTCTCATTCTTAGAGGAGACCCGTGCCCAGCAGTGGGACAGTGTACGGGTTGATAAAAGCATACTTTTATTTGAAAATTAAATAAGTCTGCGTAAAAAACACCAACTAAAAAGCAAAAAAGAAATTTTAAAAAAACTAAAACTTTAACGTTGGAAAATGTATTGCAGACGGGGAGTGTCTGTCAGGCTGTCTATTACGATTTCAAAGTTTGAAAAGTAATAATTTAAACGATTTACGATTCCAATTTCAAATCCGGGTGTAAAAGATAAATAATACTATAAACCGTCTTCTGCGCAATCAAAGGAGCGTCGGCACGTGCTAACTCGCTAGACAGAGACACCTCTTACCTCATAAAATCCGCTATGAGAAAATGGTTTACGATTCCAGTGTGTCATTAAAATGGTTTAAGCTTATCCCCGGCTGTTTTCCACAACCCTTTTCCCCTTGTAGCGACATCTACCGCGCTACATAGAACTACGAAGGCCTGAATCACGCAAGCAACATTCGCAACGAAAGTTGCATATATACAACCGCCCGACATTAACCGTCGGGCCGTGGCCCGCCAGGCACAACACCCGCCTGGTTGGAGGATCCTCACTTTTCGTCGGAGGGGCAATACACCTCGCCTCTCCACACTGGTGACCCCGACGTGATCCCAGTGTTTCCACACTGGTGACCCCGAGCAGAACATCAGCGCAGCCTTCCGGAGACCAGCACCTTCGTCATCACCTTCCCCTCACAGCAGCCTTCAACGGATCAAGCAGCGGATCACACAGCCAGCCAGCACTCTTCCGGCTTCAACGGGCAGCCTGACCACATGCCTGCAGCTGACATGCATCCTGGTCAAAACCCTCAGCCGACATCAGCGACTTGGCACAGCACACTGCACTTCGGCCGGTCAACAAGCAGAGGCTATCTCTCCTGGTCGACGCAGCATCCAGCCACTACGCTTCGCTACGCTCCACTGTACTACCTCGACTCACTGAGGTCTACGCAGCATCGCCCCGACTCACTGGGGACGCATCGCACTCACCGCTCACAGTCGCGCCTCACTGCGGACTACGCGGCATCCGTTCCGACTCACTGGAACACACACTCCTGGCACTGGCAAGCTCTTCAGACGCACTGACCACTGACTCATCGACCTTCGGTCTCGGGGGGAGTGATGTAGCGACATCTACCGCGCTACATAGAACTACGAAGGCCTGAATCACGCAAGCAACATTCGCAACGAAAGTTGCATATATACAACCGCCCGACATTAACCGTCGGGCCGTGGCCCGCCAGGCACAACACCCGCCTGGTTGGAGGATCCTCACTTTTCGTCGGAGGGGCAATACACCTCGCCTCTCCACACCCTGAATACTTCGACTGTATTGGCGTGCATCTTTAGAGTAGCGGTTAAGGTAGAACTGTACTGTTAAACTCGTCTAAGGTACGGTCAGCAAAGAAAGGAGCTGAACACGATCAAAATTTGAAAATATTACTTTTGCATTTGATCTTAATTATATATGGTAAAGCATTATAATTGTTTTATATCTAGAGCAATGATAGCCTACTGATAAAGTATTGTATTCATTGTCTAGTACCCATAGTACAAGCTCTGCTTAGTTTGGGACTAGATCTGCTTGCTGGTTTGAGACTAGATTGATGTGTGCAATGTCGCAAATATTTATTCATTTATTTTATTTCTATTAAATTCACAATAAATTGACTACTTACATACCTTTTTTTAAAATACATACTTATAATACATGTAAGAAACACCCAGACAAACACAAACACGTATATACGTGAACATATATGTGATGAATCACATAAATATTTTTGTCATGTTAGAATCGAACCCACGACCTTGTGGTCATCAGTCCGATACCTGAACCACTAGACCACAGGCGTCATTAATCATTCGTTGTCGTCATCATTGCACTGGATCAAAGTGCTTTGGATTCGAACTCAAGACCTTAAAATAAAACCTGAAAATCAGGATAATTAATTATTATTTATTACACTTGATTTCGCATTAATAATAATTATTTATCCTGATTTTTCTCGACGGTGTGTGAAGTCTGTTAACCCGAATTAGGCCAGCATAGTGGACTATAGCATAATCAATTTTCTTCTCGGAGGAGACCCCTGAGCTGTAGTATCCCGTCGGGTTGATCCTGTAAGGCTGTTAAGTAACTTAACGTATTCACTGGCTCACTACCACACCAAGTTCCTGAGCTATGTAGCCACACACTTTTTCACAGTCAGCTACTTTCCCGCCATTCTCCGTGACTGACAGTTGACTTTTTTGGGACATTAGCTACCTCACCACTTGTGTGTGTGAGACAGTGTTTACATATCTATTTAATAGATACACTACACCTGCCTAGAATTTGGACAGTATATGTGTTGATGATGATACTTGGATCGTCTTCAGTGAATTTCGTTCCTGACGCACCACCGTATTGCCAAGTATTCTGTAGCTAAATAATAATCATCTACTTATTTATGTTCCCCATGGCACAGATCTCCTCACAGAACAAGAGTAAATAGGCTATCCAATACAATGGCCTAGTGCGGGTTTGCAACTTTTAAGCGCGTTATAATTAATTCGAAAAGTCTGAGGTACGTGCCTTGGATTCGGATGTCAAGATTAAAGACATGCATACAGGTCACCTGATGGTAAGCGGCAGTATAGCCTATAGACGTCAGCAACACCCGTAGTATCACTAGCGAGCCTCATCGTGAGAAATCAGTTAGTAATTTCCCAGGCTAACTTACCCTTAAAACCGGAACACAATAATCATCATCAACGCATATATTGTCCCACTGCTGAGCACGGCCTTTCTCTCACAGAATGAGAGCGATTAGGCTATAGTCTACCACGCTGGCCTATTGCGGGTTGGCAGACTTCACACGCCGTCGAGAAAATCTCTAAGGCATGCAGGTTTCCTCACGATGTTTTCCTTCACCGTATTATTAATACGTACATGATTTCTAAATCGAGACTTTCGACTTGGCAGTCCAATTATCAACAAGCTAATAATGTTATCACATTATTGCTTAGTAGGACAATATTCTTCTCATTATTTCTTTTAACTACCTCAAGCTTAGTGGTTCTAAGCGCGACTGCTACGCTAGAGACCTTAGGTTCGATTCTCAGGTCGAGCAAAATATTATTTGTTTTTTTTTTATGATATCTCAGTAGCAGCTCGGAGTTTGGATTTGTGCCCGGTTAATAGCAATAGGCTCGCTCATATCACATGGGTCCTAAGTATACCGGCGAACTGTGTACAATTAGTGTATAGAGGCCAGCACATCAAGCTACCTCAATCTGTAAAATTTATTTGATAGATTTTCAACTTTAATACAAAACCATAAGGCTCATATTCAATTAGGAAAATTTGAAAGTTTTGGTTAGCTTGACCTGCTGCCGTCTGTACCTTACCCTTCGGGGATTGCAGGCGTGGTGGAATGCTGTGTTATTTCTTTAAGTAAATACTGTCTTTCAGTTCACAAGACAGTTGACACCCTTTTCTTGGACATTGATTAACATACAAATAGCTTTAACGTCTTGTATCCGTTCTAGTCACTACATTTGACCTAAATCGTTTTTCTGCTCAACTGAATTGAGCTCAAGACATCCTCCGCATTACATTTGAAGAGCTGGCGAACAAACCTGGACTTGTCCACGCTATGTGATTTAAAAAAAAAATGTTTGGTCTCTTCTATCTTATATAAATTTACATACGAATTTGTTTATGATCAAAAAGTTTAAAAAATATTTAATAAAGTGTAGGTAGGTCTTTAACGTGATACCAACACTGTGGATCATTTATGGTCTAAAATAAAGTAAATATTACTATTAAAGTGGATCAATTCTTGTAGCCCATTGTCGGCTTCTGACTTACATACAGTTAACCTTTAATCAGCGATCCAGTGTTTGTAACTTCGGTTTTTGTTTATTTACCTGCAGGACAAAGAAAATAATTGTTAGTATTGTACTAGTTATTTTTGAGTCTAAGTCGGTACAGGTGACCTTCACGACACGACGCGAAACATGTGTCACTCAATGGAGTACAGATACCCCAAGCAAATGAAGCCTTGGACTTTATTTGGATCGTCATCTTACCTGGAAAAAACATATATTCACAAAACGAAAAGCACTGGGGATCCAACTAATGAAAATGTACTGGTTGCTCGGCAAAAAATCACAGCTGTCGCTGGTTTTTTTTTTTTTTATGTGATAGGATGGGCAAACGAGCAGACGGATCACCTGATGGTAAGCGATTACCGCCGCCCATGGACACCCGCAACACCAGAGGAGTTTCAGGTTCGTTGCCGCCCTTTTAAGGGGTTTGGGCATCCGGTATCCCCACTCACTCGACGAAACACAACGAAAACGTTATTTCACGCCGGTTTTCTGTGAGGCCGTGGTATCAAGTCCGGTCGAGCCGGCCCATTCGTGCCGAAGCATGGCTCTCCCACGGTAAACTTCTGCTGTACAAATGTATCTTGAAACCAATCTGGACTTAAGGAGTTCCACTCTAGGGTACAGCTTCTAACTCAAACCTCGAAATTCTTCAGAGGTTCCAGTCCAAAATGCTGAGGATAATTACTAATGCTCCTTGGTTCATAACAAACTTACAATTACACCATGACCTTAAAATGAGAACAGTCCATGAAGAGATTATTCACTCAATAAAATTGTACAGGAACAGACTGGATAACCACCCAAACGTACTGGTTGCGCACTTGATGAGTAGTAGCTCGGCATTCAAAAGACTAAAAAGGAAGTCCCCTAGAGATCTATAGGACTTCTCTACATAAAGGGTGTATGTCGCTAGATGTACCGCCCTGCAAGACGGCCAATAAAAAATTTCTTACCTTATGCTGAATGTTCGTACAAACAGATTGCATGAACAACAATTTAAAAAATAAGAAAAAAAAAAGTATTATACTCATCATCATCAACCCATATACTGTCCTGCTGGGCACGGGTCTCCTCTCATATTGAGAGGCTATAGTCCACCACGCTGGCCTAGTGCGGGTTGGCAGACTTCACAGACCGTCGAGAAAAATCTCTAAGGTATGCAGGTTTCCTCACGATGTTTTCCTTCACCGTTTAAGCGAGTGATAATTAATTATTAGCTATTTTAGCGAAAGAAAAATTCGGCTGCGACCAGGATTCGAACCTGCATCTTCTGGTTAGGTACACCCGACTCTATGACTACTAAGCCACCGCGATTCCCACCCACCATGTCGGATTTTGCCTTCACATTCTGAATATACGTCTTTATGGTGACGTCAATAATACCTATTGAAAAGCATGTTTTCGCTTCTCAAACGACATGACTTACTTTACAGTTAGTTCGATGTCGAACGATGCCACCTCACGTATTAACTATCTTTTTGTATTTTTTGGCATTTTCCATGCTAAGATTTTAAAGCTATTAGAACTTCGACCGCGGGCAGGATTCGAACCTGCGTCTTCTGGTTAGGTACACCAGATGTCAGTAATACCTATTGAAAAGCAAGTTTTTGCTTTTCAATAGGTGTTACTGACGTCACCATAAAGACGTAAATTCAGTTTGTGAAGGAAAAATTCGACATGACGGGTAGGAATCGCAGTTGGTCCCACTGCTGGGCAATAGCCACCTTCCGGATCCAATTGTGAATATAAACCATAAAAAAAAACATCAAAATTGATCAAGGCGTTTTTGAGTTTTAGCGAAACTTTTGTCAATTTGATTTTTATATAAGCTGGTCCGGCAGACGCTGTCCTGCAACTCGATCGTAGCGCCATTTACCGGGTTTAATTGTGAATGAAACCAACAAGGGACCTACTCAAACACAAACAAAAATGACATCAAAATTGGTCAAGCTGTTTATAATTGAAAATGATGAGTCTTAGCGAGTCTAACGAACAACAATTAATTTTTATATTTTAACACGAAACTCCATAACAACCTTCTTCATATTACTTGGCAGGTGCTGCGCTACTAGCGCCACCCGATAAAATGTTTAACATGTCAGTTGGTCTGCCCGACCGTGAACGGGAACAGCTCCGTCCGCGATATGGGTTTTTTGTAAAATAAATGTGGAGAAAGATTAACGTATTTTAATTGACCACTCCCTCTACAATATGTATAAGATGAATATTTGAAACTTCTCAAACATTGCGAAACCTCTTTATTCCTCAGCAGTCTATTAAAATAAGGGCTTAAAGTATGCCAAACGTAATCTACAATAGATCTAGAGATTATATAAACACAAATTTGGTTAACAATTCGAACTATTTGCGTCCACTTTATTCGAAACACTAAATCTACACGACAGTTACAAGAAATCTCAGATATTTACTCAGTAAAACTTATCCACAATTGAATTCGGGCTAAAAGTAAGGGCGCGTGTACACAAATATAAAAACCATTAAATTAGATTTAAATCTTTTGTGAAATTAATATATTTAGGAAGCGCCACAAAGAGCGCATATCTCTACATCCAAACCCACCCATTATATACAGCCAGGGTCATCTGCGCGTGAGTTTATTTTAAGTGGACAAACGGTTGCGCTCACGCAAGTGCACTCTCTCGTCCCGCCCTCTGTAGTCCAATGGACCGGGAAACCAGTACGATTGGCAGAGATTAGGATGCAGCGAAGGTCGTGAACTACTACATGGATCCTGGTAGACGCCCTTGAGGTGCTTCGCATTACCTTGTTGCATTTATCTAGTGAGAGGATAGTGTCATATCGATGCGGGTGATCGTAAAAGCAACCCCCTTCTCTAAGTTTAGCCCACTGAAGTGGTTTACCGGAGTGTGGCCGCTGTGGCTACAGCTACTTGGAGCCACTAGAGAAGAGATTATGGAGGTTAATTAGTACGAACACGTCAAATGTGGTTAGAAGGTTGAAAAGAGACCACATACTGTAATTTGGAGTGCAGCGATGGCTGCTCCACCACAAAGCCATGAACTCTCCCAACAAGCTTGCTTAAGGTCTGTCGACCGATCGTAATTGGACTAATTACAAAAAAAAAAACTTTTGTGTAAAACTTGGCTACATTGAATCTCAATCTAAAGATTGAGATCTTAACATCGTTGCTGCCTCTGTATGTGTACGCATAACTTTCTTATGACTTGATAATCATCATCAACCCATGTACTGTCCCACTGCTGGGCACGGGTCTCCTCTCAGATTGAGAGGGATTAGGCTATAGTCCACCACGCTAGCCTAGTGCGGGTTGGCAGAATTCACAAGCCGTCGAAAGAAATCTCTAAGGTGTCCGGTTTCCTCACGATTTTTTCCTTCACCGTTTAAGCGATAATAATTAATTATTAATATGCTTCGAAAAGTCAGAGGCCTTGGGTTTGAACCCGAGACCTTCGACTTGGCAGTCCAATGGTTATATTGTTATATTATAATATTTTTTATTAGAAGATTCTCAGCAGCAACTGCAAGTCAGAATTTTAATTACATACACACTTCATGCTCCTATACGCCGATACACACGTCATGCTCGTAAACGGGTGACGTCTACTGGGGCTGGTCAGCTCTTACTGTCAATGGCAATCTTTTTCAGTTTTATTATTATACTGGATTAATTATTATTAGTACA
This sequence comes from Acronicta alni, assembly GCA_964056405.1. NCBI lineage: Eukaryota > Metazoa > Arthropoda > Insecta > Lepidoptera > Noctuidae > Acronicta > Acronicta alni. The sequence goes on along the minus strand of OZ043927.1, from coordinate 2,410,633 downwards.
CTCTCATTCATTAACTATTTAGAACAAAATTGTAAACCAAGAGTAACACTGTAATCAGGTTTTTTTTAAAGGAGTGTCTATGAAGTTTCTTGCTGGTGCTTCTCCATAAGACCCACTTTTTGGAACCGTGCAACTAGTTTTGACTTTCCAAAAGTTCTATTTTAATGGTCTAATTGAAATAAAATAGAGAGGTAAGGTATAGTGGGAGTAATTCCACTCAAATTGGAGCTGCCCGACTGGGGAAGTACCTCCGCCTTGCAGAAAATCGAAGTTAAATAACACTGCTTTGAGCTGTGTTGTGTTTCTCACGAGGAGTAAGGTTGCCAGTGCTCCACGAGGAAACGTTGTGTTGGCAGTGAGGGGGACTTTGACCCTTATACTGCCAACTCAACTATTCCTCTTTCAATACAGGGTCGGCAATGCGCAATTGATACTCCTGGTGTTGTAAGCGTCTATAGGCTACGATAACCGCTTACCATCAGGCGGGCCGTATGCTTGTTTGCCACCTTAGTAGAATAAAAAAAAAATTTTTGAATTTCTATCCGAAAAATTACAATTACTTGCCATCTCATAACCAAAACTAAAACATACCGGCAAACTGTAGATATACATCTCTGCCCAACCCTTCGGGGATGCAAGCGTGATGGCATGTTTGTAATCTAGTGTAAGCACAACGATTTCACCTATATTAATACCATAAACAAACACAACGGTCCGAAACGTTCACTAAGTCGTGGATTTAATTAAATTTGGGTGTGTTACGTAAATCAGGTGCTTGCCCCATTGTTTCCTATTAAGGCTCTTGGCTCTAAGCTAAAATTGACAACAATAGAGGCAAATTTACTAGGAACTGGCATGCTGTTGAACGGGAGAAAATTAAATCGTTTTATCTAAGGTTTACGTGAAAATAGGCGGCTTTAGTAAAATCTAGGCCATAATTTGATAAGTTTTCGATTCAGCTGAATACTTAAAAGGCTAAATGAAGTTTTAATTACATTTTCAAGCATTAATCTGTAGTAACGATGAATGAATAATTGAAATGAATGGCTAACTGTAATGAAAGACATTTAAAAACATGTCAGGGTACTACCTTATGTGTCGTAGGAGTTTTCCTGGAGACTGGATGGATGGATCAGCCAGAAAACTATTACTGTTCAGATCAGGAAAATAAGAGTTACGTTAATTATTGACAATACAACAATAATTTTAAGTAGCGTACTTATTAAATAGAAAATATTACATTTTAGTTGTTAAGTATGTATAAATAATAAATATTTTGGTTTAAATTAATTTTACACAGCACCATCTAATCCCAAACTAAGAAGAGACAATGGAGACAATACTTATATAAGTACTTTTGTTTTGTAAAAACATACTTATAATACATAAGAAACACTTAGACGAATACAAACACTTATGTTCATCACATTAATCTTTGTCCTGAGGAATCGAAACCACGATCTCGTGATCAGTAGCCTAACACGCGAACCACTATACAATACACGTCTACTAACTAGAAATATTTCTCACTGCGCAATGTGCGAATTACTTTAATAACAACACCGTAGCCGCGTCGTAGCTGGCTACGTGTAATGCTACGAACCGCTACGAGTGTCTACGTTCGTAGCGCTGTCACCCTACATCTTAAAAGCATCCTCACCTTAAATTAAATATATTTTGTTTCTTGTAATTTCGTTGCTGTTTTAAGTAAATATGTTTTTGCCGAAATGGGATTACATTTATACAGAAAATGGGGAATTCGAAAAGTTTAATGTTTATTTGATATCTTCACAATGGAGTTTGAGATAAAGATAATGATCGGGCAAAGTTTTTATTGTTATGTTATAAAGGTTATTATATTTCAGTTATCTTTTGGCGAATTTTTGGGATTTGTTTTGATTTTGTATTCTTCAATCTAAGTAGAACTGCCACATTGGCTTAGGGTCCCTAAACGCGACTGCTAAGCTAGAGGTCCTGGGTTCAATTCCCGGTTCGAACAAAGTGTTATTGGGTTTATTCATAAAGTCTTAGTAGCAGCTCGGAGTTTGGATTTATGCCCGATTATTGGCAATAGGCGAGCCTATACTAACCTAAATATACCTGCGGAATACAGGTGTGATTGTATATTAATGTAACACGCACATGATTACGAAAAGACAGAGGTGCGTGCCTGGGATTCAAAGTCAAGATGCTAAGCTTTGTCCTTTTTTCGCTCACACGATGCACATCCCTCTCATTTAATTAAACTTACGGCTTTTAATAATTTTATATCGTATCTACTATTTGTTTTATTTTTGTATAAAATTTACTTTTTTATTTTTTATTATGTTGGCACTAGGTTGCAAACTTAGTGTCTAAACTGAAATGTTGGCCTTTGGCCCACTAATAATTGTCCTGTGTGGTATTGAGCGAAAATAAATACTTTTTCTTTACTTTCTATATCATCACCATCATCACTGTCCTCTGACTCATAACCTGTCCCACTGCTGGCAATGGGTCTCCTCTCAAATTGAGAGATGAGGCTATAGCCCACCACGCTAGCCTAGTGCGGGTTGGCAGACTTTACACGCCATCGAGAAAATCTTTCAGTCAATCTTTCCTCACTATGTTTTCCTCAATTTTATCAAATCAATCTTTCCTCACTATGTTTTCCTTCACCATTAAAAAGAGTGATAATTAATTACTAATACTCACTGTTTACACTGCTTTGTACTCCATAAATAATGTCTCAGTCTTGTCTGATGGAAAACAGGGTCTAAGATGGAACATGAAATTCAATACAATCTCGAACTCTGGCACTTACATACACACCGAAAAATTGTTCGGTACCGTCCAGAAATTCATTCATCAATCAATTTGACAACCTCTGTGGTCTAGCGGTTCGAGTGCCGGACTGCTGATCATGGGGTCGTGGGTTCGATTCCCACAGGACACAAATATTTGTGTGGATAAAATATGAGTATTTGTGTTTGTCTGGGTGTTTCTTATGTATTATAAGTATGTATTTACAAAAAAAAAGTATATAAGTATTATATCCATTATCTAGTACCCATAGTACAAGCTCTGCTTAGTTTGGGACTAGATGGTGTTGTGTAAAAATGTCCCAAAAATATCTAATATATAAAATTCTCGTGTCAAAGTTTTCGTTTCCATACTCCTCCGAAATGGCTTGACCGATTTTGATGAAATTTTTTGTGCTTATCGGGGAGGTCTGAGAATAGGCCAACATATATTTTTTTTTAATTTTTTTTATGGCTATACAACGTTTGCAGTGTCAGCTAGTTATTATATATTATTATTATATAATTTGTGGAAGTCTATCAAGGTAACTAGCAATAAATATACAGACACTGGACTTGTTCCAAGTTTGTTTTTCAATATGTTAACATGTAGATAAAGTATAAAAAAGCAATGGAAGTCGCTGAACACGATTACATTTTTATTATAACGCTTTTGCAACTGCTTGTTACTCTTTGTTAAATGATCGCATCCATACCGCCAATTGATAGCCTAGTGGTATGACCATTGGACTGCCAAGTCGAAGGTCTCGAGTTCGAACCCAAAGCGCGCACCTCTGACTTTTCAAATTCATGTGCGTATTAATAATTAATTATCTTACTCTTACTCGCTTAAACGGTGAAGGAAAACATCGTGAGGAAACCTGATGATGATACCGCCAATAACATAAAACTACAAATAGTAACCAGTGAGTTTCACAGCATATGTTCACGAACTAACAAAATGATATCTATAGTTACCACATGTTGACACAACTTTACCTAACGCGGCAACATAATTTATATTAACAACAAATAACTTTTTGTTAATGGATGTTGCTTGGAAACGTTGCTCCACAAAAAGTAACTGCGGTGTGGACGCACCTTAACATTTTATATTATCTAGAAGTTACTGACCTTAGAAGGTAGTACGACTCCTTTGTATATAAGATAATTACAAGCGTTACCTTAACTAGAATTTAATTAAAAGTTTAGATGTAGTTATGTTTTCAAAATTTGGTTGTGTTCAGTGACTTTCGTTGGTGACTGTACAAGAAATTCGACCCCACAGGCGGTGGTCTAGGTAGCTTAGTTTGTTAAGTCTGGTGTACTTAACCGGAGCGACACAGGTTCAAACCCTGCCTTAGATAGAATTTTTCTAACTCTTTAATATATATCCTTAAGAATGTTCAGCATGCGTTAATGCAAAATAATTATAATAAAAAAATACAATTATAAATATATAAGTTTAATGATAATTAATGATGTATTAATATATATTATTATAGGTGGCTGGCAGTGGATGGATGCGGGCTGCCCAAGACCGGGATGGTTGGCGCTCTTTGGGAGCCTACGTTCAGCAGTGGACGGCAATAGGCTGATATGATGAAGTATATTGAATTTTTCAGGGTTGGACGACAGTATTACATGTAGTATATGTGGTCCAGTGGTTAGTGTCATGCGAATGCTGACCGTGAGAAGCGAGTTAATTATTCTGTCTAGTTAATTATTTTTGAAGAAACATATGGTGGCCCGTACCACCTTTTTTTATACCACTAAAGTCGTAAACAAGTATACGGTCCACTTGGAGGTAAGCGGTTACCGTAGCCTATAGACGCCTGCAACACCAGGGGCGTGTTGCCGACCCTGTAAAACGAAAGAGGAATAATGGCTATTGCCATTAACCGAAACATATCCAAACTCTTGCTACTGAGGATTTCAGAGAAAAAAGAAATCAAATTCAGGATGTCTAGCATAACAGCTCGTTGTTATATTGGAGTCTGGTTACTGGCAATAGGCGCGGCCCTATTTTGTGTGGACTATGTATAATATACTTTTGTTATATACAGGTGCGCTGTACACCTCTGCCTAACCCTTCGGGGTATTCAAGCGTGATGATATTTTTATTCATTGCTATATCTGTAAACGGCGATCTGTAGCATATTATTAGTATGAAAGATACATTGTGCTGCTCATTCCATATGATTAATGTTGTCATAAGTAATTAAGTTATAAGAGTTAGCGATATGATATTGTTTTGAAAAAGATTGTATACATGCGTATTGTAGTGCAGTGGCGACTCCGACTTCAGAGTTATCAAAATCAAAATAAATTTATTTTCATATATTCATAATACCAGCAAAGATATACTGATGAATCTAGTTCAGTATATTTGGCTCAGTATAAATCCAAGCTACAAACTACAAGGGATAATTTTAAAGAATTATCTTTCTATCAATAACAGTAAATATTATTATTTTTTAATAACTATTTGGGGAATACAGGAATAGATAGAAAGAAAGAAAATAATTTATTCTTTGCGAAAAGAATCGGACTGACATAAATAAAAAAAAATTTAAAGGTTAAATTACGTTTAAATTACACATGGTCCAAATTCAAAATGTTTTTATTTCAAATAAGCTTTTATAAAACGTTACGACTCTACTTGGACGGTTCTAAAAAGTTGATACCATCCAGTGTGTCTTTCGTGATGGTATGTTATGTTATGTGATTATCATTTTCACTAGGCCTGTCATCATTGATACTCGCCCACGCTCAAGCGTTTCACTTGTGACCTAAACGCTTCACAGTTCATTTTATCTACTCGGGAGAATTGAAATTCCCCACCTAATTAGCGGTTTTGCGTATCTACATACGTAACAGCGTGTACAGTAACGAATGAAAGCATCATTAAGGGTTAGTGGGGGAGACATGTCAGGCTTAAAATGTACAGTGGTACTTAAAGGTAGGTTAAGACATTTTGTAATAGCGAGTGACGTCATAGACTTGAAGATTTCAAGTGTAATCTTTGTTATGTAAACGTTAGATGTATTCTTGAGAGATAAGTGTGGATATTATTAGATAGTAAAATAAGGAGAATAACAGAGAGTGAGCAGAGTTTGTCTGATGTAGTACAGTTAACAAAAAAATTAAGTACACTGCGAACGAAATAATATATGCATCTTTACACAGATTGCGATAAAGGGGCTCATGTACAAGAAATAACTAAGCTAATTAACCGTTAAGGTGCACTAGCCACTAGCCACGGTCTATCTGTTGATGAGTGACCATTTTTAACATGTTCTTACACGAGAGCACGTAAATGATTGTCATACGAACACCTATGGCAATCTTTAATGGTACTCAGAAGCCCAAAAAGTCCGAGCGTTCTTTCATCTATGTTGGGGTTGACTACCAGTCTAACCAGATGCGGCTGAATATCAGCATTTTACACAAAGAGACTGTCAAAAAATGTTTTTCTATCACAGTTTGATTAGGTACAGTCGGCAATAGCAAGTTTTTTACTATCTAGAAGTTACTGACCCTAGAAGATAGTACGATTTCTTTGTATATAAGAATTAACTTCTTTGTATATAACCTTAACTAGAATTTAATTAAAAGTTTTATAAATAAATAACAAACAATAAATAAATATTTTGGGAAATTTTTACACAGCACCATCTAGTCCCAAAGTAAGCAGAGCTTGTAATATGGGTACTAAACCACCATCATCAGACCTGCACAACCCAATTTTCTAGGTAATACCGATATCCTATAGACTGGTTGTCCAAGTTTGCTCATTGACTTCAGAATTGTTGATTTTTGACAGTTTTATATACGATTATTAGTCCTTATATTATTTATTCTTAGCCGACTTGGCCCTCAGGCGGCCTGTTTGCTTATTTGTCAACGTCTCACAAAAAAAAACAATGATACAACATTTAGAAATGTAAGTGACAACCCTATCGACAATTCAGTGGTAAAATAATTGATTTGGTATGCATGTAATTAGATAACAAAGTCCTGTCCGAATGTGATCCAAAACATTTCTATTTCTGCTAATTTATCGTTAAATGTGGTTCAAATAATTAGTACGAAACATTCCTATTCATAATATTGATGTTGCATAACAAAACGTAAATAAAACATTATATACTTTCACGCCTGTATTTCCCGAAGGGTTAGGCAGAGATGTACTTGAGTACGGTAAACTTTGAGTAGATAAGTTCACCGGTATGTTTAGGCCATGTAATGGGGTCGAGCCTATTGCTACTAATCGAGCACGATTCCAAACTCCGAGAAGCTACTGAGAATTTCATATAGCTTGACCTGAGGTTCGAACTCGGGACCTCTAGCGTAGCAGTCGCGCTTAGGACTACTGGATTCAAAGGCCGAGCAAAGGGCATTAACACCTTTGATTTTCTATTAAATTTTTAGTAGCAGATTGGAGTTTAGAATTGTGTCCGGTTAATGGCAATAGGCTTAAATCGGACCTAGACATACCGGTGAATTGTGGGTGTATACAAGCTAGTACATCAAGCTACCTCAATACTTTTCAACTTTAATACAAAATAATAAGGTTCAAGTTCAATTGGGGAAATTTTACAGATTTGGATAACTTGACCTGCTGGAGTCTGTACGTAAATTCACCTTTGCCTATCCCTTCGGGGAGAAAAGGCGTGATTGTATTGAAAGGCAATTGTATTGAAAGGCGTGTTATGTTTTCACATCAGAATATTTCATACTCTGATTTGATGCTAAGAACCCACACAAAAAGTCAATACCACTGTCCCTGGACAGATGTGGCTGAATATCAAATTTGTCACTCAAAATGAAAGCTAGATGTGGCTGAATATCAAATTTGTCACTCAAAATGAAAGCTATCTGACCTTGAGACAACTGGATATCGATACTAGCCACCATTTGATTACAAGTTTTTGTTGTGCAACTAAATCAATCCGTTTGATTGTCACGAATGTCATTGATACTCGCGTTATGGCCGGAATTAAGGCTGGGCTTAATAGGCTGTGTATGTTAGAAGGCCCCTGATGTGTAAACAACTCAAATAAATATTTTGCAGTTACTTTACTTTATACTCTTTATGTAAGCCCACAGTTTTCTAGTACATATTTTTAGGCCCCATCTATTTGGGGAGAGCCATAAACAACAAATAAGTATTTGGAGTAACAGCATAGTGGTATGACCATTGGACTACCAAGTCGAAGGTTTCGAGTTCAAATTCAAGGCACGCACCCCTGACGTTTCGAAATCATGTACGTATTAATAATAATTTATCACTCGCTTAAACGGTGAAGGAAAACATCGTGAGTAAACCTGCATGCCTTAGAGATTTTCTCGACGGTGTGTGAAGTCTGCCAACCCACACTAGGTCAGCATGGTGGACTATAGCCTAATCTGAGAGGAGACCAGTGCCGCGCAGTTGGACAGTACATGGTTTGTTTTTGGTGATGATGATGATAAACAACAAATACAAACTCCGATCGCGTACTGAGAATTTTATAAAGAAACCCAAGAACACCTTTCTTGAGTCTCTAACCCAAGTAGTAATGAGATCACTAGAATAATAATATGAACCAGAGGTGTAGGTCCTTAACTCGGTAATGTACTCGTATTAATGTAACTGAAAATGTACCTAATATATTTTTAAGTTAATCTAAGACTCAACTGACGGATAAAGCCTTGATTCGAACAAATAAAAAATATCAGTCATAATTCAACCTACACATTAGCCATTAAGCAAGAAAATAATTGCCATATAAAAATAAAAGAAGTGATAATTTTGTTGATATCACTTGGCAAGCGGGCAGCCCTACTGAGGCGTGACATAGCCAGCGAGCTTACATCACAATGGCATACCGGACAGGGCTGGCACATGATCAAGTTTTGAATTATGACAGAGAATCGTTCGTGGTCGGTATTATCGTAATTTTGGCGGGTGCCTCATTTTCGTGTCACACTTCAGCTTAAACACACCCGGCGATGATTACTGGCCAGAGTTCGGAGGCTGACAGTTCTTTGAACATGGGATTTATGACTGGGTTTTCCCGGTTTATTTTTTAATTAATGGTGAAATCGTAATTTTAAACTTTATTCCAGAAGGGTGATTCTGATAGGTACAGACGCCAGCCAGGTCAAGCTATCCAAAACTGTCAAATTTTCCCAATTGAAAAGGAACCTGATTATGTTGTATTAAAGTTGAATAATCAAAGAAATTTGACAGATTGTGATAGCTTGATGTGCTGGGCTCTGTACTTAAAAATATTATTATGAATTTGTTTACGCAACCGTGGTACATAATTGGTTAATAAAACTTTGAAGATTATTTTCACACTAAAGAGTTTGCGGCTCATTGCCTAACGGTAAACTCTCAGCCGCAAATTGGCGGCTAATCAGCACAGTGCATCATTCAGTGAGCTTACTGTGGTTAAGCCAACTGAGCAATATAAGACTGTGTAAGTATCGCACTTTAGATCTTTACGGATAATGTTGTTATTTTCAATCTTTAATATCGATAATATCGTAATTTTACCGACCTCATTTTCGTGTCCGAGCTTAGGGACGCTCGGGAAATGATAACTGGTTAGGGTTGGGACACGTTTGATTTATTCGGTAAAATTTTTGGTAAAAAAACCGAAGCAGTACATGAGACTTTTAATGGGAGCTCTGTTTGTTGGCGCTTATTATATTTATCTTCTATCGCAGTGTCGGCCGCAGTAAAATTTGATTTATATTTTTATTCTTCGGTAGGAAAATTTTCAAGCGAAGCGAACGCGTAGATATTTGAGTTGCTATTTCATTTGAGACCGAAGTAGAAACTAATGAAATATTTGAAAAATGCCCAAGTTCAGACCTTATTTTTTATATAATATTATAAAAATATTATATAAGTACAATCGGTAAATTCAAAAGCTACTCAATATAATACTTTATACAAATAATAATAAGAATAATATTAAATAATTTATCTTTTTGTATATTTTTGGCATTTTCCATGCTAAGATTTTAAAGTTATTTAGAAAAGGAAAAATACGACCGCGGGCAGGATTCGAACCTGCGTCTTCTGGTTCGGTACACCAGACGCTATGACCACTAAGCCACCGCGATACCTACCCGTCATGTCGAATTTTTCCTTCACATACTGAATTTACGTCTTTATGGTGACGTCAGTAACACCTATTGAAATGCAAGTTTTTGCTTTTCAACCGACACAACTTACTTTACAGTTAGTTAAGTGCCGAACGATGCCACCTTACCTTCTAACTATCTTTTTGTATATTTTTGGCATTTTCCATGCTAAGATTTTAAAGTTATTTAGAAAAGGAAAAATACGACCGCGGGCAGGATTCGAACCTGCGTGTTCTGGTTACCAGAAGACAAGTACTATTCTACTTGGTAACACGATTTATGATCGTACACAAAATACCAAAGCGTAGTTCAAAATCATCGCTACCGTATCGGTCCAATTTGATAGGGCATTAGTTTTATCAATTAGGGCCTCGCTGATTGAAAAGGTATAGCGAAGACTGGACAATAGCCTGTCATGGTTGTGACAAATTTCACGGATCCTCAAGACTGCCTCCCCAGGTGTTAATTGAACCATGAGGAATTTCCGTACTTTAAAAAAATGAGCATCAGTTTAATGTCATGGTCAGCACACATTTTATTAATTGTGCCGTTATTGTTTCTAACTCAAAATGTCCCCTTTTACATTATCTTTAATCACGCTTTTTGACCTCATCTTGTCATAGTTTGTTAACTCTTATTGGCTATAATTTAAATGATATATCAAGAAACTGGATGAAAATTTTCATCGTATACCTAATTCAGGGTTAAGCTTCAATTTGGGTTCATATTCAGCACAGCTGTTGCTAATAGTGACGATATTGTTCACGAGAGTAAAATATCACTCATATAGCCTTACTTTTTTGTATTTTCCACATTTTGAATTATTCATATTAAAACAAAATGGCGTTTCATTTAAATTTGGTGCCTTAAAAGAAATACTTAATTGTATTTTTTTTAGATGAACAAGCTTACGGTCCGCCAACATTTGTGGTATATTGGTGGGCGAGCCTATTGCTGTATATCTTTAAAAAAAACCAATAATTTATGTTAAATTATAATTATATACATTTTGCTTGACTTAAAAATCGAAACCAGGAGCACTCCAGTCTCTCTTATATTTATCAGTTTAATAATTAATAACCTTTTTGACAACCTGTAAGTATATTTAAGCGATAACATACAATTTTTTCAACTAAAATGGCTATATTTGAAAAAGAAAAAGAAATCTTTTAATAATTCCAGGTATTATGTCATTCATCTACCGTTTAATTTTCATGTCACATTTGCACTTTAAGAGTAACAGCTGTAACAAATTACAGCCCAAATTGTGACTGTATTACTTTAGCATTTTTTTGTAAGGTAAACAGAATTTAAATATTACATTTTAATATTAGTACAGAGGGCAGCACATCAAGCTACCACAATCTGTCAAATTTCTTTGATAGATTTTTAACTTTAATACAACACGATAAGGTTCATTTTCAATTGTGAAACTTTGACAGTTCTGGGTACTTTGACATATTTATAGTCTGAATTGTGCTGAATGAAAGATTTTTCTTTCATTACGATACACAATGTCTACTTATGAGAATCTGTTAATGGCTGCGTATTAACTGATTGTACATAAGTAGAAAGAAAGAAAGAAAAACACATTTATTCAGACGAAAAGTCCGTAAAACACACAGATAAAAATTAAATAAGGAATATTATAAACATACAAAAACAAAAAAAAAAAAATCACCACTATGTGTTGTCGAGTAAGTAAATATATTTGTAAATAACCGTTGACCTTCCATGTCATTAGTCTAGTTAAGTGGCCCTAAGAGCGACTGGTACACTCAGAAGTCAGCATCAAGACCAGTTCTATGAAGCTATGTTATAAAACTATATCTGTGTATCGGTGCAAAAAGGGCCAATGTCCAATTTTGTAAGAATAACTTTTTGTATAATGCAGTGAAACCTAGAACGATCAAAATTAACTTAAGCCCATTTTGTATTACAATGTGGCCCTAACTGCACAGATTTTAATAAAGCAACCTTCCTACCTGCAACCTTCTAGCAGTCCGTTTTAAGCTACACTTGACACTTTGTTCATTGCTATAATGCTAGTTACCGGAAATATTTTTTTGGTATAAAAAAAATATTGGTAATATTTTTTAGACTTTGGTCGTTTTAGTATCAGGCCACAGATATAATTATCACACTCACGCGCATACGCTTAGCGACGCTTTCTCTGTCTGGGGGGACGTTTGGCTCCTCCAATTGGTCTGCCTACTTTTAAAAGCTATTGGAATAGTTCCCTCAGTATCAAATATAAAAATCAACACTGATATTATAAGTAAAGTTGCATTATTTCTTCGGGAGTTTTAAAGCGTCTGGCAAGAGTAAGCAACGACATAAAATGTCTGGTAATATTGATGATTAATTTTTAACAATATTCTCTAAAATAGACGTAAAAATCAGCACCGAGACTTTAATAAAAGTGAGTACTGTTTTTACCTAGCTTTAACACCAGGTACCTATAAATTGGCCGTCGACCAAAGCTATGTATAAACGCATAGTACGTACTACCACTACTTTATGCCATACGTATTATTTGTGAGAAAATAAGTATCCTATGGGGGCCCTGGCATCCTGCTCTACTGGTGGTATAAAATAAAAATGACCGCAGTTAATGCAGTTACTGTGTTGGGCTTTCGGCATGACCCTCCATGTCATGGGGATATTATGAACACCATGGTCTAAAGTTAAGCTCAGAGGGTCATTGGAGTTAAAGAATGGTGACCCATTCGTAGACCGACCCTGGCCAGCGCAAGTTCAACTTGCAGATCGATTGATACACGTGGGTCTGTAGCCTTTCCAAATTATGAAATCAAAATCATATTATTTTATCTGTATTTTTAATTCCACATTAATTTAACAAAGGTATTGTAACGATAATGGCGATACTTATTGAAAAATATGTGGTTGTTGACAAATGAAACACATGCGATCATTCGAGAAGGATCCGGACAACTGATTTTTAATAACAACAGAAATGACAGTTTAGCTATAAAAAGTTCCAATACATTACACCTCCCGTGTTAAACCAGAAATAAAATAACAATCCTTTTTTTTACAAAACAAACAAACAATAATTAAAGAAAGTAAACATTAATTCAGGCTGACTGCTTTTGCCTGTATTTGGGCCTGGACATTTATTAATCCTCAAAACCTAAACGTTTTGGGGGCCTTCTGAGACGCTGAGGATAACGGTGGTCTGGCCGCGTTGGTGGCGTCATAAAAGGTGTTGATGTCCCAGGGCTGACCATGGTTTCTGAAGAAACATCCCCTTTAAAATCTCTAGGCTCAACAGAAGGCATAGATTTCTCTAGGACATTTCCCTCCTCAGTAACCCGCAATTGAGGGTCTGCTTGTAACCCTTGGGGTGATGGAGATACCACATTACTTGGTGGTACGGCATCATTAGAATAATCAGGAACGGTTATATCTGACAGCCTAGGAATCCTGCTCCTAATTTGATCTATATGCTTCCTAACAACCTGATCGCCCCCCACGCCCACAACGTACCTACACGACCCTTCTCTGTCTAATATAGTTCCTTTATTCCATTTCTCTTGTGCCCCATATCCACGATACCATATTTGCTCCCCAACCGCAAAATCCCGACGTACGCCCCCAGCGCGTAATACCTGCTGCTTTTGGGCCTCGATAACCCTATTCTGAAGCCTACGGTCTGGCCGAAGCAAATCTAACCGACTACGTAAACAACGACGTTGCAACAATATGGCAGGACTTTGACCCGTCGTACTGTGTGGTGTGTTTCTATACTGCAGCAAATATGTTTGTAAAGCTGCTTCTACATTAACATTATCCCTTAAAGCCTTCTTTATAGCCCGTTTGCAAAGTTTGACTGCGTTTTCTGCCGCACCATTGGAAGCGGGGTGATATGCGGGTGAAAATAACTGCCGAACTCCATTGTTCCTTAAGAAATTGCTAAAATCTGTGCTGACAAACGGAGGACCCTGATCAGATACCAGCTCCAAAGGAAGACCAAATCTAGCAAACGTCGCTCGAAGCACCTTGATCACACTTGCTGCGTTCGTGTTGGACATTTCAAAAATCTCCAACCATTTACTATATGAATCTACAACTACCAGGAATGTTCTGTTTTTGATTGGCCCAAGAAAGTCGACATGCAATCTAGTCCATGGTTGAGACGCATAAGGCCATGGGCAAGGTGGAGCATGTGGTGGTGCGTCCATCTCCGCGGCGCACGTTTCACAACGGCGACACTCAGCCTCCACGTCCTCGTCGATGCGCGGCCACCAAACATAACTCCGCGATAGAGCTTTCATTTTAACTATACCCATATGGCTGCTATGTAACTGTAGCAAGACCTGCTTCCTCAACGCTGAAGGAATGATCATGCGATAACCCCACATCAAACACCCGCTATCAATATAAATCTCAAATTTCCTCATGAAATACGGCTTTAGTTCATCGTCTGAACAAGTTAAAGGCCAGCCCGATTGGACATACAGCATAACCTTGCTAAGACAGGCATCTTTAGCCGTCCATTTACAAACTTCATTATTCGTTATTGGTAAAAAGTTTTCAACAAAATTACAATATGTTACCTCCTTAGACTTAACTTCTTTTCCTTGACAAGACGGTAACCTTGACAACGCATCAGCACAATTCTTTTTTGATGACACAAACTGAATGTCGTAATTATACCCAGACAAGAGAATCGCCCACCTCTGAAGACGAGATGCAGCCATAACAGGAATACCTACCTTATCACCGAAAATATAAGTTAAAGGCTTGTGATCAGTTCTTAATAAAAACTTCCTACCATAAAGGTAGTGATGGAATTTCCGCACACCGTTAATAATCGCCAGCGCCTCCCTATCGATTTGAGCGTACGCCCGCTCGGATACTGTGAGTGAACGTGATGTGTAAGCAATCGGCCTCTCGCCCTCCGGAGTCAAATGAGATAATACCGCGCCCACGCCAACACTGCTCGCATCCGCCGTCAACACTACTGGTAGCTCCAAAGAATAATGCACTAGGACTTCACTGGATGCTAACCTATCCTTAATTGCCAGGAAAGCGGATTGGCACACCCCACACCAACTAAATCGAACATTGGACTTCAACAGATTGTATAACGGTGCCATTAATGTACTAACATTTTTAATAAACTTACTGTAATACATCACCATGCCTATAAATGCCCGCAATTCAGACACATTGGACGGTGCCGGTGTCTCCACAATAGCCTTAACCTTGTCGGAACAAGTGTGGATTCCGTCTTTACTAATCATGTACCCCAAGTACTGAACCGATTTAGCAAAAAAAACACATTTCTCTTTCTTGATTTTAAGCCCATGAGACTGCAACTTATCAAAAACGTTATGCAAATTACTAAGATGCTCCTGGGTAGTTTTCCCAGTTATGATAACGTCATCAAGAAATACTCCAACTCCCGGCATATTTGCAAACAACTGTTCCATACATCGTTGGAAAATACCCGGGCTTGACGACAAACCGAATACTAAGCGATTGTAAACAAATAAACCTTTATGCGTATTAATAGCCGTGCAGCGTTTAGTCTCATCTAAAACTATTTGAGAGTAAGCCTGCGACAAGTCTATTTTACTAAACCTTACCCCACCATCCAAACGAGCTAACAAATCCTCCACTCTGGGTAACGGGTAACGATCTATTTCTAAAAATTTATTAAGGGTAAGCTTATAATCTGCGCAAATTCTAATGGTACCGTCTTTCTTAACCACGGGTACAATGGGTGTGGCCCAGTCTGAGCGCTCGATGGGGGTGAGCACGCCATCTTGAACCAACTGCGCTAAGGTGCGTTCCACAGGCTCGCGCAGAGCGTACGCAAGAGGTCGCGCGCGCATGAATATCGGGCGCGCCTCCTCCCGCAAGTGAATACTGACCGGCGGCCCAGTGAAACGTCCCAAGCCGTCGGCAAAAACGTTACAATATCTGGAACTGAATACATCCAAATTGAAGTCTTCTAAACATATCTTATTAAATTCAGATAAATTGACAGTTGGCATTTGAATCCCCATCTCCATAATCCATTGTCTACCTAACAAGGCCGTTTTCCCATTTTTTATTATATACAAATCTAAGTGTTTAACCTTATCTTTATATCTAACCCTCGGTGATATAACGCCGATTGGATATACCATCTCGCCAGTATAATACCGTAGGACAATACTACACTTACTAATCTTTAAGTTACTAAATTCCTTCTTATACATTTTATAACTTATGCAGGATATCGCACTGCCGGTATCGCACTCCATACTAAGCTCTTTGTTCTGAACCTCCAAATTAACTATAAAAGGTTTGCATTGACTAAAGGATAAAAGATTTACACTTATGTCAATTACCTCTTCACTGCCCTCACTATCATCATCCACACTGCAACAATCAGCCTTTCCGACATCAACACAGTGCTGATTCGATAGATTCGGACACATTCGTTTAAGGTGTCCCGCCTTATTACAGACACGACATACGTAACGTAAGAATCTACAGGTTGCCGTTCCATGTGATTCACCACAAGCTTGACATTGTTGCTGTTGTCCCGGTTTTCCTAGCGGCGCTTTCCGAGCATTCGTCACCGACGCTCTACGTTGGTAAAAGTACGCGTTTCGTGGCTCGGCCTCCCGCACCGTACCGTTCTCAACTCGCGTTCCTTCCTTAAGTTTGATTGACGCCGCCGCGCCCTTCCATCTGGTTCCTTCCACCATGTTACAATCTGCCCGTGCCACTATTTCTTGGCCTTGCACCACTGCAGCCGCATCTTTTACAGCTGCTTCAAGACTAGCCGCTAAACTGTACGCTTTAGAAAAGTCAATTTTCGGTTCCGCAAATAACCGCTGACGAATGACTTCGCTACTAATCCCGCACACCAACTGGTCCCGAAGGCTTTCCTCCAGCCATCCGCCGAACTCGCAAGACTTGGCCATTTTTTTTAAAGTTGCTACGTACTCCGCAACCGTCTCACCAGCTTGCTGTGTCCTTTTCCTGAATTTGTACCTTTCTGCTAGCTCACTTGGCTTGGGTTGAAGATGTTTAGTCATAATCTCAACAATTTCAGAAAATTTTTTATCGCTCGGCTTATGTGGTGTGCAAAGGTTTACAAGCAACTCATATGCTTCCGCACCCATAAGCGTAATTAGAGTTGGTAAAAAAAGTTCTTGTTTCACATCATTTACAAGAAAATATTGTTCCAACCTTTCGACGTAGAGTTTCCAATCATCCTTGGTAACATTGAACTCGGAAATTTTACCGATTGGCATAATGCTGTTTTGCCGAAAAAGAAAAAAAGATTAATATTATTTTATATTAAAATGCACGGTAGACTAATCTGAAAATCCTCGTCGCCACTGAAAAATATGTGGTTGTTGACAAATGAAACACATGCGATCATTCGAGAAGGATCCGGACAACTGATTTTTAATAACAACAGAAATGACAGTTTAGCTATAAAAAGTTCCAATACATTACACTTATGACTAGAGATGCCATTGTACCGATATCAACAATATCGATATCTGATCGTTTTGTTTTTTTGATTTATCCTCAAGGGTCATCCGCGACCCGGGTAAGGCGACGAGGTATGTCGAACTCGTATCGACTCAAAACAGCACTTGCCTTTGTTATGAGAGGTAGGAGATAGTGGGAGTAATTCCACTCAAATTGTAGCCGCCTAACTGGGGAAGTACCTCCGCTTTTGGGCTATAGGGTTTATAGGTTACGGTAAACGCTTACCATCAAGTGTGAAATATGCTTGTTTCCTACCTTTGTGGCATAAAAAAACCTGCCCTAAACATGGCAATTCATCATAACCATGATAGGCTGTTGTCCTCTTCAACTATTCAATCGACGAGGCCATCGATATTTGACCTAGAAAATTAGGATATTATGTATTAGTATAGAGATTATTCCTAGCGCCATAGGGTCACCATATGGACAATCAATTGCTCAGATTTCGATGGAAAAACCCAATAACATTGCTCGATCTGGGAATCGAATTCAGGACTTCTAGTTTAGCAGCCACGCTTGGGACTGCTACTCTAACGAGGCGGGACTAAATGGTCCTTTGTAAAAGTTATAACTATTTATTCATTCGTTTGTTGACTCTTTGTCAGGAAGACACAGCGACTTAGAAAGTGATAAATTTTGTTCTGTCGCTAACACATTTTCGTCATCCGATCCTTTTCCCAACTATTTTTGGGGTCGCTTCCAGTCTAACCAGTTGCGCCTGAATATCAGTATTCTACACGAAACGACTGCCATCAGACCTCCGTGATGGACCCTCCGAGGATGGACTGGTTGTCAGGCTTCTGACTACCACTAATATATACTTCATAGAAGGTTGTATGACAATCGGGACGGGACCGATGGCTCTACGTGCTCTCCGAGGCACGGACAGGTCTAGATGTCTTAGGAATGGTCACCCATTTAAAGACTGACCGCGACTAGCGCAGCTCAACCTTGCAGATTGGTTGACCTATTACTTATACGAGACCCTCAATCTGTCGCTAATCCATCGCTAGTAACATTAAAATGTTTTCAAAAGTGCCTAATTTCTTACATTATTTTTACACAATCAAAAAGTAAATGTTGCATACTTTGGATTCACCTACGACTTGTCTATCCACCAAGGACAGACAAGTCGTATAATGACACGTTTTGACGGTAAACCATTTATCGATATTCGTATATTGTCATTAGACCATTAATAAAATATCGATATTCTATCGATACTCGCCTATCGAGTGGCATCACTAGTTATGACAGAATCATCTGCGGTGGCATATTATCACAATTTGGTTGCTATTATCGCTTCGCATTGCAATTTAGATGAACGGTAATGAGTGATGTGACATTTAATATTTGAGGTTACGGTATTTAGGATCTTATCGGAATTTGAACATAATATTGAACGATGTTGCCTTATCTTTTTACATACCGTCACGGCTTTATTCCCAGAAGGTTTAGGCAGAGGTGTACCAGTGTTCCACTACAGTTTGCCTGTAGGTATGTTTAGGTCTTCTGTAATAGGGGGCGAGCTTATTGCCATTAACCGGGCACAAATCCAAACTGAGCTGTTACTGAGAATTTAATAGAAAAAGCCAATAATACTTAGATAGCACAGAGCACAAACATCGAATTTTACTTTAGGTATTTTTTTTATTTTTTAAACGTGAAACGTTTAGCATGCTTTAATGCCATGGCGAGCACAAAATAATATGCTAAACGAGATAATATAAAAGAAACTACCTCCATTTCATTCTTTCTTACACTTAAAGTACCATCTACAAGCTTTAGTACTTTAAAATTGCTATAAATTTTATAGCACTCCTAAGGTTTCAGATAGTAAGTACTATTTTAAAGCCAGGGCCGTAATTTTTTAAATTATCCTCTAGATAGCAAGCGCAGTAAGTTGCGAGTTTTTTACGATTTCGCCCAGTATTCATTTTCAAGTGTACATTTGGTTCTTGAGGGTATAATGGCTAAGTAATAATTACGCTGCTCAACTAAAGATAAGATAAAGATAAAGATATTTATTTCTGTAAATAGATCTTTTAAAGACACTTTTACAAGTCAATATTTAACATTTTTTTTAAGCTAGATGGCTCCGGCATTTCCTAACTGACGACCTCTGAGAAGAAACGCCGAAACAAACTCAGAGAATCATAGTCTCTTTTAAAGTCCAGACATAGTAGGTATAATAACAAATATGTGTCTTACAATGTAGGGCAAAGTCTGAAATGGCCTTTTGAAGAAAGAGCCATAGCGGCTTTGAGTAGACCAGTCCCAACCGACGGCTCGCATGCATCAGTCATTGTGTAGCTCAACCATAATTTAAGGAGCTCAACAACCCGTCACACGACGATACCAGATCAGAGGAACATTTGCGTAGGCCACTAAAAAGGCTCAAAGCCGCCAGACTGTTCGGAGCTGAGTAGGTATGTATATTTAGCCTACAGAGTACTCACATTTACATTTTATTGAGTTAAAACTAACTGATCTGTAAGGTTAAGCTGCGTTAGTCTTGATCAGTCTGAGGATGGGTAACTTTAATACATCGAGAACCTTGCGCCGGAGAGCATGTAAATCTGTCGGTCCCGGTTGTCTTAAAAACACCTATGACAATCTTTAGTGATAGAAGACAAGTGGTCAGAAGCCGAAAAAGCCAGTCTCAATAAAAAGTCAAAATAGGTTTATTTTACCAATTACACCCAATACGGGAGTAATGCTGTTAGGAGCCGATTGCCTCGTATCTACTCGTTGAGTTTTGAAAATGTTGATATATTTCATTTATCCAAACAATCATTCCGGAGACAGGTCAAACAGATATTGTTTAATGAATTGTCTAATGAATAAATTGTGTTATAAATTGTGTTATAACTCATTATTTATCTAACTCATTCTTTATTTATTACTAAGCGCGTCCTTAATTGTTTACAGATTTCATGATCTTTTGTTTTTCCCTTTTTTTTCCCTTTATTTCAATATCCATGTTATAAACATATTTGTAACTTTGATGTGTAGGTAAATGTGAATTATAATAATTATTATTCGCTACTTTCTAGTTGATCTACCTTTATCAATGACGTGGAACTCTGTAATTGGCTAAGAGACAATTGTCATCATCTCACTATCACTGTACAGTATACATATGCTCTTTCATTACTGGGCTGTTCATTGATAGTGAAGTGAACATTTAGAACTCATGTAAATGTTAAAATAGCTGTTGAGTTTCCTTAATAAATAAATAAATAAATAAATTTTCATATAAACCATATACAGGCACTTATGAAATGTCGAGTCTAGGTACACGATTCCAAATTAGTCGTATCCTATGGAGAATAACCGGCAAGAAACTCCATAGTTAGTCTTTTAAATTATCGTTTTGTATTACAATGATGTTCGATACAGTGATTGGATACTTACACGAGAGAACAATTTAGGAATGTTGCGAAGATTACAAATACATATATTAAAGCTAGGCATAAAAGAAAGTTCTAAAAAGTTCTCCTATTTAAAAAGGTAGGTCTATTCTGGGGATATCGGTATTAGCCCAGAAATTGGGTTTCAGAGCTCTGACAGCAGTAGTTTCGTGTACTACTGACGATATTCAGTCGCAGTTAGACTGGAAGCCGACTCACACATAGTTGGGAAAAGGCTCAGAGAATGGTAGTTGGTTCGAATGTAAAACGTAATTAAAAGAGATTATTAGGTTGATTGGTAGTTACATTTTTATTGTATACTTAACCTATACAAAGTGTTACAAAATACCCCGTAAAAAATATAATTAAATATGGAATATAATAAACCGCGCATCAAAAATACTGATTGAGCGACAAAATTACTGATTGAGCAGCAAAATACAGATATCGGTTAGGTTAGGTTAGAACTGTGACCACACATCGCACGAGCCGAGCGAGCGAAGTGAGCGGTGCCGCGGTAGCGGCCGGCGAGTGCCAGAACCAAATCAGAATGATACCGAATCTGAAAACCAAGAAAGTGTATATAATAACAATATTTTGAGGTGACTATTTTGCTGTGCAATAAGTATTTTTGCTGTGCAATAAGAATTTTTGCTTAGGATTGGGAATTATTTTGTTATACAAAACGACTTTTTTTGATTTGCAGTTAAATACTAGCCATTAAATATCAAAGCCAAAAATTTTGACAGCTGTCATGTCAGGGAACCAGATTATTTAACAGATAGGCCTACGTACAGTCAGCAACGAAAGTCGCTGAATATAACAAAATTTTGAAAACATCACAGCTCCAAAACTTGTCCAGAGGTTTTTTGTATTAAGGTAAGCTGAATATTGAATGGTCATCTATGCAATTATTTCGCATAACCTTCACAGGTCAGTAACTTCACACTTATTAAAAATCATATTTGAAAATTGCAACATGTTCAGCGACTTTCGTTGCTGACTGTACCTATTTTACCTAATAATTGTCTACTTTAATAGTTTTTCTATTTTTCATTCATAAATGTTGCAGCTCGGAATTAGAAATTTGTGCACATTTAAATAGTTAATAGGTTTGCCCCCTATTACATGGGACCTAAATATACCGAGGAATTGTGGGTTTACACTAAATGTGTACACTAAATACGCTTGTATTGCCCGAAAGGTTACGTGTTACGTTACCTTTCGGGCAATACAAGCGTTATGCTTTTTTTATTTCTTAATTTATAGACGCTTTATTGCACACCAAAAACACAATTACAATCATTATAAAACAAAGTAAGTGTAGGTACAATGGGCGGTCTTATCACACAAGGTATCTCTTCCAGCCAACCTTTGGATGGATTGGAAGAAAGGAAACACAGAGGGTAGTGCAGTGGATAGTTTTATTAAGTTATTTAAATTTTAAGCTGTATGTGTATACGTAACACTGTTAGTATGTATGTATATGTTGTCATGCAGTTGTCATTTGTTCGGACTTTTTGAATCGATTTTAGAATAGGCAGACACTTTTTGCTCTACACTGTCGTGCAAATAAATAAATTCTTCAGAGAATCACTCTCAACTAAGTTGAAATGTTTAGTACTATATATGTCCAGCCACTTGCACGCCATTGTACGGTAACAGCGTTACTTTAAAGTGGGTCGGCTATTTGACATTCGTGTACAGTGTACGTTCACAGTACGGAGACTAACTGAGGCGACGAGACAACTATTTGTCTTTAAGCCTTAAAGCGAATACGTTTGTATAAAATGTATGTACATGGCGCAAAGTACTTTTAAACACGTTCTTTTAGAATGTTCTTGTTATAAAGTTAGTGTTGTTACTTTTTAATGCTGATGTGCCTTTAGGCTTTGAATTTTACCTAAAAACTAACTATGCTCCACGGTTTCATCTTTAATTTGTTTAATTTTGCTCGTCTCCTAAGGGACGCAGCGTAATGTTAAAAGCCTTTCCCATAATTATAGCCTTTCCTAAGAATACTCTTTTTTTACATTTAATGTTTTTTTTAAACAGAGGGGGCAAATAATCATGCGGGTCACCTCTCACCTGATGGTAAGTATCTAACGCTGCCTAGTGCTAGTATTATAAATATACGTATACTCTTTTCTTGAAGACCCCCATGTCGTATTGGTTCGGGAATACTGCTTAAGAAGGTTTTTTTATACCACTAAGGTAGCAAACAAGCATGCGGCCCACCTGACAGTAAGCGTTTACCGTAGCCTAAGGACGCTTGTAACACAAAGAGTATCACTTGCGCGTTGCCGACCCTGTTAAACGAAAGAGGAATAGTTGGGTTGGCAGTAAAAGGGTCAAAGTTCCCCCACTGCCAACACAACGTTTCCTCGCGGAGCACTGGCAACTTTGCTTACCGTTAAGGAACATAACACAGCTCAAAGCAGTGTTATTTCACTTCAATTGTTTGCAAGACGGAGGTACTTTCCCAGTCCGGCAGCTCCAATTTGAGTGGAATTCCCACTAGGCCCTACCTCTAAATATTGTACACTTTGTATATAAAAACATCTATGTAATGTAACTAATGTACTATCTACTGTAATTTGTGTAATGTATAATAGAAACCAAAGAAAAACAAACAGAAACAAAGTTTAACTTTATTTTATCAGTAGAGATGTATCGTAGTCATGCTTTTACTTTGAAACTATAAGTCTTAGGATGAAAAACAAGTTAAGCTACTTAAATAAAGGTCTTTTCAGTCTTATCACGTTGATACGACTTATTTAAAATTCAACCCATTAGTACGTTTATGCTGGCAAAGTTCACACACCTGTAAAAATTAGAGTATAAGGTCTGGCTGTTACTGTAAGAGTATCGGAGACAAATTAAATCATTTATTTGTTTATTAAGTATTCTAAATAAAAAGGTTTATTGCAGAAACTTGAACAACTGTAAATCTTACATTAGGACCTCCTTGTAAATAAAATAGGTTCACCCTTGTTTGGTATAATAACGTTTGATGTAATGTTACTAATTCGAACAACGTTTAAGAAAATAATCACTTTGTATAAATAATATTGATGAACATAATTTTCATTTCATCGAATATTCATTAGCGATAACAACATTTGCGCTATTATTATATACGTACTTATGAGGCAAAAAAAAAAAACCTAACAACCTAACCTAGCCTAAGTAAATTCGTTGCATTTTGAAGCTCAAGACATTGTTTCAAAGAAATAAATATGCTAAATAAAATTCTACCAATTAATTATTCGGTCAAATGAATAATTATGCGGAATGACTTTATTGTAACTAAAATTAGCCGAAGCGATTTTCGACTAAACGTTGGTATACCAAACAAGGGTGATCCAGTATAATATATACCTGCGCTAGGAGGCCCCGGTACTATACCTACGCAAATGTCTTGCTGATCTGGTATCGTCGTTCGACGGGTCGTTGAGATCCCTAAATAATGGTTGAGCTACACGATGACTGATCAAAACTGCTATGGCTCTTTCTTCAAAAGGTCCAGTTCAGGTTTGCCTACATTATAAAACACATCTAATAAGCATTGAATATTGTTACCTACTGTCTGGACTTTAATAGAAACCATGATTCTCTGAGTTTGTTTCGGCGTTTCTTCTCAGAGGTCGTCAGCTAGGAAATGCCGGCGCCATCTATTATTAATTAAATATTGACTTGTAAAAGTGTCTTTAAAATATCTATTTGCAAAAATAAATATAACTTATCATATAAAACAAAACAAAACAAGAAACGTAGTTCTAAAATAGTGTGTGTGAGTATAAGTATGTGAGTGTGTGGTCTAAATAAGGTCTTATATTAATTTATCTTACAATGATTTATTAATTTGAGGGATAGGATGAGGTGTACAGAATATTTTCTAACTTTAAATATGTACCTAAACATTTTTCTAAAGAATTAATGTCATAAATCAAAATAATGAAATATCTATTCGGTCACCATATTCATTTAAATTAGTTATGGCTAGTTTTAAGAGAGGTAAAGCAAAGTGGGCGTACCCAACTTCACTTAAATTGGCGCTGCCCGACTGGGGAAGTAACTCCGCCTTGCAGAAAATCGAAGTGAAATAACACAGCTTTGAGCTGTGTTGCGTTCCTAATGGTGAGCCAGTGCTCCGCGAGGAAACGTTATGTTGGCAATGTAATTCTTTTACTTTTTAAATATATTGTCAAACGCCAGAACGAAGCTTCTCGTGACCCAAAGGCTGGCCTCTACTTCGGTCAGGAAATAAGCATTGCCATTCAACACATAGGTACATTGGCAATGCAGGCAGGCTCTTTGATACGCTACTATAATCATCCACCTAGCCCTATCATCGAAATTTTGCATAAAATGGATACATTATCGAAGAATGTTTTTGATTCACACTCCGAATTTTGCAACCCTGGGCACTAGCCCCAAGTATTGTAAATCCTGTGCTGTATGTTATCTTAAATACGTTTACGATCAGAAAAGCGTGTCAAAAAATTCCATCAAGTATACCTCAATATAATGTCCTACTTGTGTCGGAATGCTTGCCGGAACTTACATTAGCTATACGATATGTTTTCAGGACACGTCTCCACGTCCCGCCGGTATTGTGTTACGGGCTAGTAACCGCGATAGGCATGGTACACACTTGTCTTGTACCGGTCGGCAAATTCAGTTCGGCAGTATTTGTTGAACAACAAAACCGACCCGTAGCAAGTACTTCATGTACTTTGTGGTGGTAGGCTCCGGTTATACTCCAGTGTTTGGCAAATATTCTTCTGCTGAGCAATAATGTGCAAATATTGTTATGTTCTGGTTTGAAGGGTAAATGTACTAGTGAAATACGAAACATCTTCGCCTTTCCCCAACTTTGTTGGCATCGGCTTCCAGTCTAACCAGATGTGGCTAAATATCAGTATTTTATACGAAGCAACTGTCATCAGACCTCCTCAAACCAATTTCTGGGTAATACCGATATCCTAAAGATAAACTGGTTAGGCTTTTTGGGCTTCTGACTAACTAACCATTGTCATAGGTGTTCGTATCGATGTCAGCTTTACGTACTCTCCGATTCACGGAGTGGTCTCGATGTGTTTAAAATGGCCACCCATCCACAAACTGACCACGGTTAACTCAGCTTAATCTTGCAGATTGGACAATCAGCGTATTTATTACGTACGAGCCCCTCAGTTTCCCGGACATCTATCTACATATTGTATCTAAATTATATTCGATTTTATCGACTCGAACAAGTGTGTAGCCCGCCTTAGATATATAAACGTAATGTCGTGTGCTACTATATAATTGCTAAGGGAGGCGGAAATGATAATGTATATAGTAATGTAATAATAGAGTGGTGTTCTGTCTCATACGAGTACCTATCGAACATTCATTCATATACTCGAAGACCCAAACCCACAACAATTATCCCCACGACACAGGGAATCCTAGTGTGGGGTCTAGGGCTTTATTCTGTATTTGTATTTCTATTATTTTTGGTACAATAAAGCCATTTTTATTTATTTATATATTCATCATCATAATTTATCAGCCACAGGAGATAAACTGCTGAGCAAAGCCTTCCCCATAGACTTCCACATACGGCGCCTGCATCCAACGGCTTTGTAGCGACATCTACCGCGCTACATGGAACTACGAACAAATCCTGAATCGCACAATCGACATTCGCAACGCAAGTTGCATTTAAATATAGACGCCCGATATCAACTATCGGTCCACCTGACAAATAAATATTCCCGAACTGAAACCCGCTTTTTGCCTCGACATTCTTTATCAGTACAGCGAGGGATTGGAATTAGCTGCTCTTCAAGTCACGAGTGAATAGGTATTTTCTAGATAAGCCTATATCTTAGACCACATAGTCACTTACCATCAGGTGAGATTGTGATCAAACGCTAACCTATCTCTTATAAAAAAATACATATTTGTGAGATCCACAGAAGGAAGCTGTTTTCTTAGCAATTATTTCGTGCGAGGATAAAATGAAATTCTATTTCAGATAAAAAATAAAATAATTGTAATTTAATATCTAATCATTGTATTCCCGCTTTCAGGAGTCCTAAAGCCGATAGGTGTCGTCGTGGCAGACTTTAGCACAGGATCGAAGTAGATGGAGGTTTAAAGGAGAGTCTTTATCCAGTAGTGGGCCATAGCCATCGGCATCGTCATAGCAGCCAAAGGAACGCGAACTTAGTGCAGTGGAACACACTAGCCTAGTCGTAATTGAACTCACCTTAAAACTTATCTCACTATAAAAACACTATATAATTTTGCTACACTTCAATTATTTCCAAGCATGATGGATTTTTCAGCTTGACTATAAAAAAATATATTATTGGCACAGCTGGCCCGGCCCATTTGGGACCATTGGAAATTCTTAAATATTGTAAAGTTTTTATTTGGGAAATGTATTATTATTATTATCATCATCAACCCATATACTGTCCCTTTGCTGGGAGCGGGTCTCCTCTCATAGAATGAATGTATCTTCTCGATCAATTTATAATCTAAGCCCCAGAAGTTCACTGAGAGAAAAATTTAAAGAGATTAATATTATGACTGTTTCTTCCCAATATATTTATGAAAACTTAATGTATGCGCATAAAAATATTAATCTCTTTTCTAAATATAGTGATATCCATAATATTAATACTAGGAATAAAGATAGGTTTGTTGTTCCTTCGACCAGGCTCCAGAAAATCAGTAATTCGTTTAAATGTCAATGTATACGCTTTTACAATAAAATCCCAAGTCAAGTGCAAAAATTGAGTTGCAATAAATTTAAGACATTTATTAAACAAAGACTTTTTAAAAAGGGTTACTATAAAGTTAACGACTACATAGAAGATAAAAATGCTTGGGATTGAGCTGCTCTAATGAACCGGGTTATTAATGTATTACAATTAAATTTAAGTATTTTAGTCAGTTGCACATAGATTGATAAAGTAACCTTAATTGACATCTTCTTTAATTATGTATGTTGACATATTTATTTGTGATTTTGATATTGACATCTATACATTTGACATGGAGCAATATTTATTAACTGACATTTTTTTAAAAATAACTTATTTCATATAAAGTATGAGAGTCGTGCAGCCATTGATGTTGCATATATTGAAATGCATTATATGACTTAAAATTACATTGTGCCCTTCAGTTGCCTAGCAGTCTGAGCTTGTCATGCTCACTAAAATGTCCTGCTGATGGTGGCGTAGTGTGTCGGGTCGTTTTATTCCCTGCAACATGGTTGAGTCAAACGACGCCGATACACACGTCATACTCGTGAACGGGTGCCGTCTGTCGGGGCTGGTCGGCTCTTACTGTCAATGGCAATCTCTTTAATTATTTTTCCTTTTCTGTTTAGTAGACTAGATTAATTCAATAGTACGCATCAAGCTGCATTGCTCTCTTGTACGTCTGACATAACAATGATTTATATTAATTTGATATCAGCAGACATTACTGAAATTATTACCGTGATTTTATATTTTTTTTTTCTTACTATTTAATAATTTTCAACTATAACTGACTAACTGTAAATGTGAGTACTTTGTAGGCTAAATTTACATACTCAGCTTTGAACAGTCTGGTGGCTTTGAGCCTTTTTTTATGTGGCCTACGCAAATGTGCCTCTGATCTGGTATCGTCGTGCGACGGGTTGTTGAGCTCCCTAAATTATGGTTGAGCTACACAATGACTGATGCATGCGTGCCGTCAGTTGGGACTGGTCTACTCAAAGCCGCTATGGCTCTTTCTTCAAAAGGCCATTTCAGACTTTGCCCTACATTGTAAGACACATATTTGTTACTATTCTATGTCTGGACTTTAAAAGAGACTATGATTCTCTGAGTTTGTTTCGGCGTTTCTTCTCAGAGGTCGTCAGCTAGGAAATGCCGGAGCCATCTAGCTTAAAAAAAAAAGTGTAAAATATTGACTTGTAAAAGTGTCTTTAAAAGATCTATTTACAGAAATAAATATCATTTCATCATCATTTCATTTCATCATTTCAAAGGTCGTCAGCTAAAAAAATCCGGCGCCATCTAGTATTAATTAAATAATATTGTCTTGTAAAAATGTCGTAAAAGATCTCATCGTTTATCATTATATCTTAGTTAATCTCAGTCGCACAATATTTGACAATGTGGTGTTACCAACCGAGTAATCTCAGCAACATGGACGGAGTTGATCACTTTAAAACCATGCAGAGTAGTTCTAGCTGAGCCCCTCCATTAACTGTCTCAATTGAAACAATAAATACGCAATCCTCGCACAAGCGTGACTTGTTATGACGTGTTCTGACGACATGGCGTGACGCCGATACGCGCTCTCGCGTGACGGTGACAAATGGCGTGTGACATGACGCGAATAAGCGGCAGCATTGCTTACGTTAAAAATTAATTGGTAAAATGGCGCTGCTACTGAGAATTTCATAGAAAAACCCAATAAAACTGGTCAATCTGGGAGTCTTACCTTACCTTTATCATCATCATCAGCCTATATTAGTCCACTGCCGTACATAGGTCTCCCCTAATGTCCGCCATTTCACCCTGTCCTCGGCTTTTCGCATCCAGCTTCTACCAGCAGCCTATCGCAAATAATCACTCCATCTTGCCGGAGGGCGTCCTACACTACGTTTGCCGAGTCGCGGTCTCCACTCGAGAACAAGTCTCCTCTAGCGGTTGTCTGTTCTTCTGCAGATATAGCCAGGCCACTAACACTTCAGCTTCAGCAAACAGAATGAAAGAGTTAATTTATTATCATTTTATAATATTAGTATGGAGTTTATAATTACTGCTGCCTCAAAGCTTTGTTGCTGCCAAGTGGTTTTCTATCAGGGAATTCTCAGAAACAGCTAAAAGAGCAGATTTATGCCCGATTAATGGGGATAAGCTCAGCCCCTATTACCTACATAACACCTAAAGCCTTTGTGTAACCTTTCAGTGCATATAATGTTTGAGTCTATCTACCAGGAGCACAGCGGATTAAAGAGGTCTTCCAACGAATGCATCTAATATCAAGCAACACGTTTGGGGGCTCAAGCAGACTCAACACGTACTTACGATAAACCATACTTAGGGTTCATTCGCGAACAAAGCTGTTGTGATATTATAGGGATTTCTAAGAACTGCGCTATTCAAGTATTTTAGCATTGAATAAACTGTTAAAGATATAAAGGAGACGAGCAAATGAAAAGTATTTTTTTTTTAGTTATTATAGAAGCAAGCTTTATTTTCGGTTATTATTTTTAAGTAAAAAAAAAGTAAGATATTAATCGATCAGAATAATCGAATATCACATTTTTCTAAACAGGCAATAAAGCAGAATTGTCATGACAAATTGTCATGTCACTATGTCTACTATGTATGTATAAAGTATTTACATATATACATTATTAATATTTATTTTATTAGATATTTATTTTATTTTATTCTTGTTTGAATATATACATATTATCTATCTATCTATGACTACTAAGCACACAACCGCCCGTTACCCGTTTCTTACATGACTTGCCATCCCATGGTTGTCTGTAAGAAATTGCTTTAAGCGATAAGACCGCCAATTGTAGATACATTATGTGACGTTTGTTTTCTTTTTATAATTTGTTGGATATTTCACCATACTATATCATACTACCTCTTCCTTTATTTCTATTATCTCAGATGTTACTTTTAAGTAAAATACAATGTTTGTTGTATATAATATTGTTTGTACAAATCCTGTGTTTATTTTTTTGAAGTACAAAGTGAGAATTCATTGTCTTAAGAATGACATGAGGTTGTTTTTGTGCCTAAAGATACAATCCTATATGTTTTTTCTGCAATATTGCAGTCATAATCTTTTTGATTTTTTAGAGATGGTATTAATTTGCAGTGATAGCCTAGTGGTATGACCATTGGACTGCCAAGTCGAAGGTCTCGAGTTCGAACCCAAGGCACGCACCTCTGACTTTTCGAATTCATGTGCATATTAATAATTAATTATCACTCGCTTAAACGGTGAAGGAAAACATCAAACTGCATACCTTAGAGATTTTTCTCGACGGTTTGTGAAGTCTGCCAACCCGCACTAGGCCAGCGTGGTGGATTATAGCCTAATCCCTCTCAATATGAGAGGAGACCCGTGCCCTGCAGTGGGACAGTATATGGGTTGAGGATGATGGTATTAATTTATAAATCAATTAATGCAGCAAACAACACTGTAATGTCCATCCCAACTTTTTATGAACTTTTATTTATAGAGACTGCCTCATTAGTCTAGTGGTTCTAAGCGCGACTGCTACGCTAGAGGTCCTCCTCCTTTAGATTGCATTGCATCCTGGCGGTCATGCGTAGGCCATTTATGAATAAAAAAGAACCTGACACCTTTATGGTTTGTTTAGGCGTTTCTTCTCAGAGGTCGTCGGCTAGGAAATGCCGGAGCCATCTAGCTTAAAAAAAAGGACAATGTTGACTTGTAAAAGTGTCTTTAAAAGATCTATTTACAGAAATAATTATCATTTACTAAAAATCACACCAATAAATAAATTTGTATTTGGAATTTGACCCAAACAAGAGAGATAATAATTAAATATCGATTGTACCTAATGGCTATTGATTTTCGCCGGTATGTTCACTAACATAACAAATACCCGAATATACAAAATCGTACTCACATTTACTGGTCACTGGCTATCCACAGTCATCTAGGTGACTGCCTCCACTCCCCCTATAAAATGTGACCTATATCTACTAGTATATACTTTTTTATATGTATAGGGGGACGGAACGCCGCTGTGACTGAGATGAAAACATTGACCTTTTAAAAAATACGGATTTTTAAAATGAGAACGGTTTGAGTGTCGGATGTGAAGTTAATGGCATCTCGTTTAATATTATGTTATCTGGAACGATTTTTGTTTTTTTTTTCTGCCGCTTTGCTGATGTAGATTTTTTTATGATATTTGAATTGA
The DNA here is from genome assembly GCA_964056405.1 of Acronicta alni. Lineage (NCBI taxonomy): Eukaryota > Metazoa > Arthropoda > Insecta > Lepidoptera > Noctuidae > Acronicta > Acronicta alni. The sequence continues at coordinate 2,378,786 of OZ043927.1, read as the reverse complement.
ATTGGATCTAGGAGGCAAAGGAACCATACCATAATCATAACATCAAAAAACATTAAAACATACTATCATGACTGTATTTTCTAAACAGTGCGGACTGCACATTAGAACACATCTTTCTCAGATCTGAAGATAGCTCCAGTTCAAGTTTTTTTTATGCCACTAAGGTGGCAAACTATCATACGGACCACCTGATGGTAAGCGGTTACCATAGCCTATAGACGCTTGTAACACCACGGGTCACCAGGGGTCGTGGCGAATTTCGCAGCTCCCGTGGCCATGACTATAGGGCAAGTTACGGAAAGTGCGGATTTTATTCAGCACGAGTCCACATACTCTGCCGTCTCCCCGAGTGGCCAATGTTCCATGAGGATTTCCGTACTATAAAAAATTAATCTAAAATTCGTGTTTTTGACCACTAAGGAGGCAGTTACAGTGTAATAATAATATCATCCTGTTTTTCAGACAATCTATGAACCATTTCAACTGTATATATTATTATTATGGTATGATATATTAACTTGTTTATTTCCATTCCACAACACCGACGTTTGTCAACTAGACACGCTCCGACGATGTGTAGCAACGTACTGAATATTTGATAAGAACAATAAATACTTTTTATTTTTTTTGGGCAAGGTGTTTCTTGTTTCAGCTTTGTGTTTCTTTGACGTTATATTTTTGTAATTGATGTTTTTTTTGTTATGTTTCAAATCCATTGTGATGTTTTATAAGAACAATAAATACTTTTCTCTTTTTTCCTGTCCATCCAAAGGTTGTCTGGTAGATATCGCTATTAGCGATAAGACCGCCATTGTACCCTTAATTTAATGAATTCAAATTGTTGTTCCTTATCATGGTGAGCAATAATGATTATTCTATTCTATAGTTTTTTGGGCAAAGGTTTTTCTTGTTTCAGCTTTGTTTCTATGACGTTAGATTTTTGTTATTGATGTTATTTGTTTTTAGTTTTTTTTTTATTGTAACAGTACCAGACTTGGTACTTTTTTTTAAATAAGGTGGCAAACAAGCATACGGCCCACCTGATGATAAGCGGTTACCGTAGCCTATAGACGCTTGCAACACATCAAGGGTGTAACTTGCGCGGTGTCGACCCTTGTAAATTGAAAGAGGAATAGTTGGGTTGGCAGTATAAGGGACAAAGTCCCGTCACTAACAGTATTCGCGAAGATTTGAGCAGATTTGTAGGTACTGATGATTTGTAATGCCTAATGTAATATTTTTTACCGTTATAAAATATGGTTAGGGTGGGATATGGTATTAAGAACTTTTGATAAAATAATGTATTATCTCATGTATACGCATATTCAGGTAAATAAATTATTTGAATTTGATTGTGATATGTTTTAAGTTCCATGTACCTAATAGAGCATGAGAGGATTGACATATTTTCGTGCAATCTGAGTGAATTCGCAAGATTTGTTGAATTTTATTAGTTTCATTTAATTATTATTTTGAGTAAATTCACAAATAATTTATAGAAAATAATTTGTTTTCTTCACTATTGCATTGGGTCGTACCTGTAATAATAGTTGTAAGCCATGGTTACAAATAAATAAATAAATAATAACTCTTAAATGTGCACAAATCCAAATTCAAGTTTGCTACTGAGATTTTTTTATATTTTTTTATAGAAGATTTGAGTACGTTTGACCGCACCTCACCTGATGGTAAGTGACGATGCTGCCGAGGATGTAGCACGCAAACTCAAATAGTGCCTATTCACTCTCACCTTGAAAGTTCCCTAAATCATATGAATCACAGCAAAAAACACAGCAGAATTTCATTTTCAAGTCAACATAGAATTAATATAGTTAAAACAACAAAGAAGTTTTTTTTTAATCAGACATGTTTTTCCCGCGATATGGTATTTTAAGTACAACATTTTCGTTCAGTCACATTATATTAATCAAAACTTCACGCCTAGCCTTATATTTAAGGGGAAGCTCTTTGATCTCCAATCGCCTAATGCGCAGTCACCTGTTTTTTTTTCTTTGTTAACGTGAAGACGGTATGGCATACGTCATATTTGATACGAACCTTTTGATAAAAGATCAAAGAATTCTAGTATTGTTGGTTTTGGCTCCTTGGTTTTTCAGTGTTAATGATAATAGGTATATTCTGTTGAATGAATTTCCTAGTGTTGGCAGGGGTTCTTGGGTAGAGAATAATTTTTTATTTATTTATTTATTTATTTCAGATGTACATCCATATTGTGTTAGTAGTGCTTAAAAACTATGTTAGTAAGAATCTTTTATTTTATTTTATATTAAATAATGCTGATGTACTGTCCATATACAGGTGTGTAGGTATGGAAGATTGCAGGCTGATATAATATAAAAATAAAAAAAAATAAAAAAGCCTTTTATTTCTTCCAGAAAATGCTAGTTTACAAAAGTTAATTAGTTATGTTGGTGGTTACAGTTTTATAGAATAATTTTAAATAGTTTTAGTTAGTAGTGTAGTGAAATTATTCTGTAAGAACCCCTCTACAGGTAAAGGCCTCCTCCAATTATAAGTCTGATATAATAAGTCTTTTTATAAAAATGTGATTTGATAGTTTTGTGTTGATTCTGTAAGCAGTATTTCGTTAACTGTTTTTTGTAAGTTGAATAATAGTTAATAACATGAATACCGTTCGACATCGAACTAACTGTCGAATGTCGCTTTCGGTTAAAAATAATTTTAAAATCTTAGCATGGAAAATGCCACAAAAATATATTTTATGAATACCATCATGTCTGTATTCCCACACGAATTAGGCAGAGGTGTGCTAATGCTCATCCACAGTTCTCAGTTTTTTCAGATCCAATGTAATAGGGAGCGACCTCATTAACATTACCCTAGCACAAATCTAAACTAAGAGCTGTTACCAAACTAGTGCTGCTAAAAAACAAATAGCATTGCTCATCGACTGCCTCATTAGTCTAGTGGTCCTAAGCGCGACTGCTACGCTAGAGGTCCTGGGTTCGATCCCTAGGTCGAGCAAAGTGTTATTGGGTTTTTCTATGAAATTCTCAGTAGCAGCTCGGAGTCTGGATTAATTGTGCCCGGTTAATGGCAATAGGCTCGCCCCCTATTACATGGGACCTAAACATACCGGCGAAATGTGGGTGTACATTAGTACACCTCTGCCTAACCCTTCGGGGAATACAGGCGTGATGGTATGAATGCATGAATGAGCATTGCTCATCCTGGTAATAGAACCTCGAATCTATCGCTAGAATCTGCGCATCCGATTACAAAAAAAATAATGCAGTAATACATTTTCCTTTTTTGCAAATAAATCTCCCATTACTGTATACTGAAATGACCATTAGTCGAAAAAGATAATTAATTTGAATATTTTTCTGGTCCACTTAAAAAAATGTTGCGAAAACATTATAATTAATTAGGAAATGTTAATAAAATCGCCCTGGCCTTGTCAGACAAAAATTCCCCTCGGGCGCACACCCCATAAATTTTATTTTTTAATATATCGCTACGGCTTTGACGCCATTGGCACGCCGAAGAATAAATCTAAAAATATTGGATTGACCGTTGTATATATCAACACATAGTTTACGTCTATATTTTTTATACTTGAAAATTTGTGGAAGAAAATAAACAATTTTTAATTTATTTATTTTAATACTATGGGTTGCAACCCTCAGGAGGGCCAAAAGATTTTTCGGGGGTTGCACTCGCTAGTTATGTAAAAAGCAACGGTTGAAGGTACCACAGTAAAAATAATTCATTTTCAGAACATAGTCATAGACCTGGGGGGTCACCACCTTTACTTAATTTTATAGAGGTCATGTGTTCCAAAACTTTGAAAAACACTGGACTACATTTTAGGGTCCCAAAGCATCCCAACTTTTATTAACCACCTAGAAAAATAATATATACTTACAATGATAACTAGTTTGTGAGCTCCTCAGAAATTGGAAAAATAATATGACTAGAGGTGTGATTCCCAGTTGAGCAAAGTATTTTGGAGTTTTTCTATGAATTTCAGTGGCAGCTCGGAGTTTGGATTTGTGCCCGGTTAATGGCAATAGGCTGGCTTATTAAATGGACTATTACGTGAGACTTAAACATACCGGTGAACTGTGGGTGTAGGTACATAGACCAGCACATTAAGCTACCACAATCTGTCTAATTTCTGTGATTGATTTTCAACTTTAATACAAAACGATAAGGTTCATATTCAATTGGGAAAATTTGACAGTTTTGGATAGCTTGATGTGCTGACCTCTGTACATTAGTACGAGTATACCTCTGTGTCACCTATCGGGGAAAACAGGCGTGATGGTTCGTTATAATATTATGCGACAAGACTAGAATTAACTAGATTCTCCCAATCCGGACAAAAACTCACATACTAGACAGGCCACTGATCTAACTAATCTATAGCATTATACATGCGAAAGTAACTCTGTCTATTTGTCTGTTTGCTACGTTTTCACGCCTAAACCGCAGAACTAATTTTGATGAATTTTGGTGTAGAGATAGATTGGACCTTGGGGAATTATATATACCTTTTGTATCTAAAAGTCCTTCTAGGCTGTGAGAGAAACCGAAGACAACAGCTAGTAGATTATCATTTATTTTGAGTGTGAAAGCTGTTTTTTTATTGTCCTATTTTAAAATATTTTTTAATATAAAACAAATTATCTTTTTTTCTTATTTAATTTACTTAATTTGATGTTTTGACAGACTTTCACGAGAGCTAGCGACACATTTATTCTTCTGATAAATAAAAAAATATCTGACCTGACTATTAAAAAATTGCTCCGAAGAATAATATTTAATACTTTTAGAGATAAATCGACCTTCTTTGTTGAATCATTTGTATTTTAAGAAAGATATTCGTCTATATTATTTAAGGGTTAGTCTCTAGGTTAAGATCAATGTCAGAGGTGATAAAACCTATTTAGTTGGGACATCATACAAATTACTCATTATTATGAACGTAATAATTGCATTTGGGACAATGGCTCCCATTTGGGACATTCAACAAAATTAAATTCAACAATATTTCATTTCAATCAGAAGCTAAATTATACTCATTTGACAGCTCTTGTATAAAAAAATCCTATCGCTACTAATCGCTCCAAAAATGATAAATGCGAAAGTAATGCTTTCACGCCTAATTGCTTAACCAATATTGATGAAATTTGGTACAGATATATTAGACCTACGTCATGACATACGGTGCCGAAACGTGGACACTTACAGTTGGGCTGGTCCACAAGTTTAAAGTTGCTCAGCGAGCGATGGAGCGAGCTATGCTCACGGTTCCTTTAAACGATAAAATCAGCAATGAAATTATCCGGAAAAGAACTGGAGTCACTGACATAGCTTCCCGATTAAGCAAACTGAAGTGGCAGTGGGCCGGCCACGTCTGTCGACGGACCGATGGCCGTTGGAGCAGACGAGTCCTTGAGTGGAGACCGCGAATCGGCAAACGTTGTGTGGGACGCCCCCCAGCCAGATGGACCGATGATCTCAAGAGGTCGGCTGGGTCAGACTGGATGCGGAAGGCGGAGAACCGGGTGTTTTGGCGCGATTTGGGAGAGGCCTATGTCCAGCAGTGGACTGCGATAGGCTGATTTGATATTAGACCTTGTAGAAGGACATAGGCTATCTTTCGTCTCAAAAACGCTTTTGGGATGTGGGTGGCTGCGGGCAATATTGTAAACACGAAAGTAACTCTGTCTAACTGTCTGTTTAGCTTCCGCGCCTAAACCGATGAACCGATTTTGATGAAATTTGGCACAGAGATACAATATACCTTTGAAAAAGAAATAAACTACTTTGGTCCGAATCGAATACGGATATATATACGAATTGGGTTATATTTTTGCCATTTACTAGTAGTTCTTCATCATCTTAAGGTATATTACTTTTACCCTTTTAGGATGGGTATACCCTTTACAGACTTTTAGAGATCAGATAGTTTTCTTTGGTAGGTTTCATTATATTATTTATTATTCAAAGATACAAATTTTACCTAAAGAAAAAAAATATCTCAGACAGGATTCGAACCTGCGTCCCTCCAGTTAAGTACACCGGACGCTTTAACCAACTAATTCACTCGCCCGCTGACGCTCGCCGCGAGAGGACGTATCGCTTGCGCTGCGCTCTCTCTAAGCTCGTCTCGCTGTGCCCCGCCACAGCGCTCCGCAGTCGTCCCGACTGCACCCACATATTTGATCAAAAGCTGCCTTTTTCAAGGCGGTGGCTGATTTTCTGTCTCTTGCGGACTTCGGTACGCTCGCGCTCTAGCCCCTTCAGGGAAAAACCACAGTTTCGTGGTCCTCGGTGGAAACCGTACGGTGCCAACGAAACCGAGTGAGGTGTGGACCCGATACACCCGCTAAGCCCCTTCTGGGTAAAGCAAAAATCGGAAGGAGCTAGGACCACCGGCCTTGGGGGGTCTCCTAGTCGACCCTAGCTCTAACCCCGTTCTCTTTCAGCTCCTCTAGTATCGTACTAGTACGGTACTAGAGCATAGGAACCCGTTCGCACAATAAGACTGGCGACGGGAGACAAACTAGGGTACACTACAGGTACACACGCCTCCCTGCCTACACCCGGCAGGGAGGGTTCATTCACCCACACAACCCCGGGCCCATCCAACCCGGGGACGGTAGAGTTAGGATTGACTCGAAATTCCCCTTTCCCCTTTGCCTCTCTCGGACATCTCGTCAAGATGTCCGACGCCACCCTCATCACCTTCCTCAGGGAGGTCCTTTTAAAGGACCCCGAATTTTTGGCCAAATATGGCTCCAAGCTCCCGCGTGAGCTAGCCCCTCGCCCCGCCCGCGCCCCTATCCCCGATAGCCCGGCCTCACCGGACGCAGATGTTCCTTCAATGGAACACCTGCGAAAACAACGAGATTCTCCGGAAAGCCCGGAGGCTCACTTTTACGACCCCGCTTTATTGTCCGGTTCCCCGATCCCCATCGCGAACAATAGGTTCTCAAGCCTATTGTCCGCCGATTCTGAGAATGTCGACGCACGTGCGTCAACTTCTGTAGCCCCGCCCCCGACCCAAACGGTGCCGATGGACACATCGGCACCGCTTGACTCAGAGTCCGAGTCATCCCTCTCGGACTCTAGCTCTAGTTCGGAATCCTCCGACGGATTCACTCCCGTAACAGGGAAGAAAAGGCCGCGCAAAGCTAAGGCCAACTCTGATGCCCCCACTAAGGCCCCCAGGACCGCTGAGGTCACCGACTCCCCAGCCTCTCCTATTCCATCAACCTCCTCCCAGGTTGCTTCCACCCCTGCCCCTCGCCCTCGTTCTCAGCCTACTGAGAACGCACCCAAGAAGGGCAAAGCCCCACCCCCCGTCATTGTCCACGACAAAGAGTCGTGGGTCCCTATCTCCAAGATGTGTGTTGATCGCAAGATCAACTACACCTCTGCCCGTCCAATCCAAGAGGGTATCAAAGTTACCCTCTCAACCTCCACCGATTTTAGAGGTTTTACTAGCCTTCTTACGGAGCGTAAGATTAATTACCATACTTTTACGCTCGCGTCCGAGAAACCCCTACGCGTCATAATCCGCGGGATTCCCAAGGAGATTGACACGGAGGACGTACTCAGCGACCTTAAGTCGCAAAATATCCCCGCCTTGGAAATCCATCGCATGCACCGCGGCCGCGGTGGCATTCAGTACAATATGGTACTCGCCATTATCGAGCAATCGGAGGGCGCAAAGGCCATATTTAACATCCGATCCGTTTGCCACTTATCTGGTATTCGGATCGAAAAACCCCACAAGGGAGGTCCCATAGGGCAATGCCACAATTGCCAACTATACGGCCACGCATCCCGCAATTGTCACGCCAGATCAAGGTGTGTAAAATGCCTAGGCGATCACGCTACCGCAGACTGTAGTCGTCCTAAAGATAGGACACTATGCACGGAACCTCCCAGCTGTGTTCTGTGCGGGGAGCAAGGCCACCCGGCTAACTACCGAGGCTGCGCTAAGGCCCCCAAAATTTCACCCAAGCACGCTAAACGTGCAGCCGATAAGACTCAGAGGGAAAGCCCCTCGGCCGCCCTCCCTGACCGTCTTAGCCCTCAAAGGCCCTCTCCCTGGAGCGCGCTGAACCACCAGCAAGCGTTTCCCCCACTTAAAACGCCACAGCATGTGGCTAACATCCCACCCTTAATGGGTACCCCCACCCCCGCTCACTGCGCGCCGGCTTCCCCGGCCGCTCTCGCGGTTGCCCCTTCAAGGCCCGCACAGGCCTCTCAGCCTGTGTTTGCGCCAGCACCCACGCAACCCCACGTTCCTGCCTCTGCCACCCCGGCAACAGGTAGGTCCTTGGGTGCTACTTTAAAAGCGTTCAGTGTCGCCCCCATTGAACGCATCACTACCATTGGCCACGCCCTCATAGCTAATGAGGGAAACGGCCTCAGCATTCTCAAAATCATATCTGAGAATGCTGACTTAATTGATGCATTCTCCCAGCTTAGGTTCTAAATGGCGGTGCACGTAGGTAGAACCAAACCCCGGTCCCTTAAAATAGGTTTTTTCAATGCGAATAGCATGAATGGTCAACGCGATGAGATCGCTACTTTCCTCCGCGACCATCAAATTGACATTTTCCTTATACAGGAGACCTTCCTCAAACCATCCAAGAGGAATCCTGGAATTGCAAACTATCATATAGTGCGCAACGACAGGACTCGTTCTCAAGGAGGTGGTACCCTCATATACTATAAAAGGTCCCTGTACTGCACTCCTATGGATAATCCTTCCCTCGAGCATATTGAGACCTCGATATGTCGAGTAGGCATGACCGGTCACCAACCGATAACTATCGTATCGGCTTATATCCCCCCTAGCAGCGCTAGGCTTCACATACGTCCCGACTTAGAAGCCCTCTTAGGCTTAGGTGACTCAGTTATCATAGCAGGTGACCTTAACGCGAAAAATGTCGCCTGGAATTGCCACTCGAACAACCAGAGAGGCAGAGAGCTTGATAACCTGAGCACCTTACTGAATTACGATATCATCGCCCCAATGATGCCCACCCACTATCCCGCTGACGTAAACCACAGACCTGACGTACTCGACATAGCCCTCTTAAAGAACGTAAACTTAGGTTTACGCTCTCTAGAGACGCTACAAGAGTTAGACTCTGACCACCGACCTGTGATCCTAGTATTAGGCCCCAGACTTGCCCCCTCAGATCCAGGTCAGCCCGCTCCAACAAAGGTGATAACGGATTGGAGGAAACTCGAGGAACGCCTCAAGTCGACTTCATCCGTTCACCTGGATGCCATCCCCGACTCTATAGTGTCAGTTGCCGACGCGACGGGCGCGATCGACTCCCTCACCGACCATGTACAATCCCTGTTGAACGAATGTTCACGACAGATTCCAGAGGAGTTTGATAACCGCTGGAATCTGCCGGAGGATGTGCGTGGCTTGGTGACGGAGAAGAACGCGGCCATCAGAGCGTACGACAGTTTTCCTTGCGAGCCGAACCGCGCTCACATGCGCAATTTACAGCGTGCTGTAAAGAAACGCATAAATGAGCTGCGCGAGGCCCGCTGGGACAATTGGCTGAAGGACCTGGAGCCCACCCATCAGGCCTTCTGGCAGCTGACCCGGAAGCTCAAGTCCGATCAAGAGTCTACAATGCCCCCTCTGAACCGTCCTAATCAAAGGCCCGCCTTTGACGACGACGAAAAAGCCGAATGCCTAGCCGACAGTCTAGAGGCACAATGCTCGCCTAGCACTCTACCAGTAGACAAGGCCCACCTCAATGAGGTGAACGCCGAAGTCGAACGTAGAGTCGCCCTCTCGCTGTCCCCCGAAAACCCTACGGCCCCCGTAAGTTCCACTCTCTCCCCCGCCCCCGACCCAGACGATCCCGTCCCCCCCGTCACTGCGGACGAAGTCCGGTCGATCGTACAAAACCTACGACCCAGGAAAGCCCCCGGCTCAGACGGCATCACCAACAAGGTGGTTAAGCTCTTCCCTGCCTCCCTGATCATTCTGATGACCGCCATCTTCAATGCGGCATTAAATAATAACATCTTCCCACAAGTGTGGAAAGAAGCTACCGTCATCGGTATCCCTAAACCCGGTAAACCCAGGTCTGAGCCCTCCAGTTATCGCCCCATAAGTCTCCTCAAAGTCCTTGGGAAGATCTATGAGCGGCTTATCTATGCCCGATTAAAGAACTTTGCCGAATCCCATAATCTCATTCCCGACGAGCAGTTTGGTTTTCGAACCAAACACTCCTGTATCCACCAAGTGCATCGCATAGTCGAACATATCAGCGCTGGATTCCAGCGCGGTATGACGACTGGCATGCTTTTCTTCGACGTGGCGAAAGCCTTCGACAAGGTCTGGCACAATGGCTTGATTTACAAGCTATATTCATTCAACGTGCCAGACCGTCTCGTGCTCATCATTCGAGATTTTCTGTCGAATCGCACCTTTCGCTATCGTATAGAGGGCGGCACACTCTCGTCCCCCCATCCTATCCGAGCCGGAGTCCCTCAGGGCTCCGTGCTCTCCCCTCTCCTTTTCACGCTGTACACCAGCGATATTCCAAAAAGATCCAAGTCGCAGTTGGCTCTATTCGCTGACGACACGGCTATATATTATTCCGGCATCAGCCTAACAAACATCACCAAAATTCTCCAATCCTCAGTCAATGCCCTAGGGAATTGGTTCAGGAAATGGAGAATAGAGGTGAATCCCTCCAAGAGCGCGGCGGTTCTCTTTCACAAGAGTTCCGACCTCTCCGCTCAAGCCCAACCCATTTCCCTCTTCGGCCAACAGATCCCTTGGGAAAAGAAAGCCAAATACCTGGGCGTGGTTCTAGATTACCGACTTACGTTCCGAGAGCACATAAAAACGGTGCGTTCGCGCGCCGCTTTTGCTCTAGGACGTCTTCATGGCATGCTCAATGCACGCAGTAAACTCTCCCTTAAATACAAGGTGAGAATTTACGTGATGTGTATTCGCCCCATCATGACCTATGCGAGTGTCGTATTCGCTCACATAGAAAGTCCCGCTATCCATAGGATGCAGACCCTCCAAAACCGATTCATGCGCAAAGCCACGGGCGCCCCTTGGTACGTGCGCAATAGGGACCTTCACTTAGACCTAAAACTGCCTACCATCAAGCAGTTTATGAAACGCGCCTCTAAGCGCTATTTCGATTTGGCCCCCCTTCACCCTAATCCCCTTGTAGTCAGTAGCGTAGACTACAAACCCTCTCAGATAAGTAGAGTGCGCCGCCCAAGGCACGCACTCACTTACCCTGACGACCAAATCACCCTAGCGCAGGAGTCAAACAGAGTGACTAGCACTCTCAAAACACACGCACAAAAACGCCGCCCGATATACCGTCCTCGCCGGCGAGGCCCGTCGCGAAGACCCCTTAACGGTAATCCTCCCCGTCCCTTGCTCGAGCCGGCCCGTGCTGAGCCAGTAGCTTTAAATTCGCCCATAAATAATTTAAACCCAGATCCAGCCGTCCCTAGCTGCCCCCCCAGCAACGCCCTAAGCCGAGGTTCGAGTCCCGCAGGGGACGCCCTTAGCTGTGTTGCTTAGTTTATAAGTTGCCCCTGGCTGGAGGCATTTGGTGCCTCGCCACCTAGTCCGGTTAAGTTTTTAAAGCTCCCTCGAGCTAAAAACTATGTCCGACCTAAAAAAAAAAAAAAAAACCAACTAATTATGTGATGTCAGTTTTTCTTTCTCTAAAATTTATATCCTTGAAAATGTTCAGCTAGTACATACAGCGGACCTCGTATAATTAAAAAAAACGAATAAATACAAGTTCGGTATAAAACTAACAAATTCTATAGTAAACACAAAATTTTCAATTCATTATTTTGTACAATCCAATTTGGGTGAACGTCCCAATTGTCGGTAATTACACCAAATTTCAAGACTGAATAATTGATTTTTAAATAACATAGTAAGGTAACAGTAGCGATATTTTACTTGTTTCAATTTCAAGAAATATTTTGATTTAAAACGTTTGTTATGAATCCATTTTACATTTTGATTGGAATAACGTGAAAGCGTCGACTTGAGAACGTCCGTTTTTTATTTCGTCGGTTGAAAAGAGTATTTATTGAAAATGTTAAGATAGGTTAGGCATTGTGGCAGTGTCTACCGTGCACCTAGACTCGACATTTCATAAGTGCCTGTATATGGTTTATATGAAAATAAAAATATTTTGATTTTGATGTAATTCCATTCAAATTGGAGCCCCCCGACTGGAGAACTACCTCCACCTATTAGAAAATCGAAGTGAAATAACACAGCTTTGAGCAGTTGTGTTCCTAACAGTGAGCAAGGTTGCCAGTGCTCCGCGAGGAAAAGTTGTGTTTGCTGTGGGGGAACCTTGACCCTTATAATGGTAACCCAACTATTCTCTTTCGTTTTACAAGGTTTGCGAAGCGCACATATACCACATGAGTAGATAAACGGTATATCTACTCATGTGCATATACCGTGTTGCAAGCGTCTATAGGCTACGGTAACCGCTTACCATCAGGTGGGCCGTATGCTTGTTTGCCAACTTAGTAGAACAAAAAAAAAAGAATTATTCATGGCGTATAAAATCAGACTGCCTTATTGGTCTTGTTGTCGTAAGCGCTACTGATGACTATACGTCCTGGGTTTGATTCCAGGACGAGCAGTGTTTTGGATTTTTCTATAAAATTCTTATTAGCAGCTTGGAGTTTGGATTTGTGGGACCTTAGCATCTCCATTTCCATTTGTGGTACCTTCTGCTCATCTTGTGGGTTTCCTGTAGTATATCTCTGCTTAGCCTTTCGGGGGTTAGATAATATTTTCGTATTATATTGAAGACCTCTGTGGTCAAGTCTAGTGGAAAAAAAAGTATATAAGTATTATATCCATTGTCCCATTGTACAGATGATCAAGCTATCCAAAACTGTCAAATTTTCCCAATGGAATATGAACCTTATCTTTATTGCAATAAAGTTGAAAATCAATCAAAAGAATTTGACAGATTGTGGTAGCTTGATATGCAGGCCTCTGTACAAGCAGTATTGTACCCATTGTACAAGCTCTGCTTAGTTTGGGACTAGAGTGCTGTGTAAAATGTCCCCAAAATATGTATGTATGTAATTATTCATGTTATTAATTATTATGTGTAATAATTATTATATTCATGATTTAATTAGTATATTCTTATTCAGACTCTTATTTTGAAGTCGCCAATAATTATTTAGTGAATAAGGTTAATTTAGTCAACCAATTTAGTCAACTTCCAAGGGTGTTTGCTGTGTAATTATTATCCTATTAATTAACAGAGTCAATGATAATACTCAAGACTAACTACAAGCTGTTTCAGCGAGTTTTGTATATAATTATAATTAAGGTTATGAAAGGAATAAAGCTAATCCACATATAAAAGCAGTGAAAGCCTAGTGGTATGACCAATGGACTGGCAAGTCAAAGGTCTCGAGTTCGAATCCAAGACACATCTGACTTTTGAAATCATGTGAGTATTAATAATTAAGTATGACTCTCTTCAACGGTGAAGGTCCTCTGACGCTAGAGGTCGCGGTGCTGTACAGGTCTTGGATTCGCTACCCAGGTCAAGCAAACGGTTATTGGGTTTGTCTATAAAGTTCTCATTAGCAGCTCAGAGCTCGGATTTGTGCCCAGTTCATGCAAATAGGATCACCCCCTATTACATGGGACCTAAACATACTGGCGAACTGTGGGTGTATATTGGTACATCTCTGCCCAACCCTTCGGCAAATCAGGCGTAATGGTGTGTTGTGTATGTATGTAATGTTTACAGAAAACGGTCTAGTCCGAAACTAAGCAGATCTTATATTATGTATACTACATAATGGATATAATACGTATATACTTTTTCTTTGTAAACATACAACGTGTTACAGAATACCCCGAAAAAAATATAATTAATTATTAAAGCCAAAAATTTTGTCAGCTGTCATGTCAGGAAACCAGATTATTTAACAGAAAGGCCTACGCACCTATTTTACCTAATAATTGACTACTTTAATAGTTTTCTATTTTTCATTCATAAATGTATTGTTTTCTTTTTTTTGGGGTATGTTATACAGCGTTACTACGGTTCTTAAATATTGTGAATGGTTTCGTTATAAGGCCCCATTTAACCTCCTCTCGGCTTTACGGGTAGTTTTGCAACAGCCTGTATAAGAAATACCCAGAAACACTTATTTATTTTTTCTTTCTGTACAAAAAAAGCATACAATGGCGGTATTAATTCCATTAGGCATGTTCTACCAGACAACCTTAGGGTGATGCAGAGACTTTTAAGTAGAAGCACTAATAGAGAGTTAGCAAGAGCTAAGCGGCGATGATTGATTGCCCAAAACTTGATCACATAAATATATATATATTTTTTTTATGTGATAGGGTGGGCAAACGAGCAGACGGATCGCCTGATGGTAAGCGATTACAGCCGCCCGTGGACACCCGCAACACCAGAGGAGTTTCAGGTGCGTTGCCGCCCTTTTAAGGGGTTTGGGCCTCCGGTATCCTCACTCGCTCGACGAAACACAACGAAAACGTTATTTCACGCCGGTTTTCTGTGAGGCCGTGGTATCAAGTCCGGTCGAGCCGGCCCATTCGTGCCGAAGCATGGCTCTCCCACGGTAAAATATGTAAATATGTGTCCTGTGGGAATCAAACCCATGACCTCTTGACTAGCAGTCTGACAATTGAACCACAGATGTCATCAAAGTTAATTCCTACTAGATTGAAAGGTAATTATGTATCTTCCACACACAAAATAATCATATTTATTTATTGTAGGAAGTTTAGATCTAGTGAGATTAAGCCCGAAGGCTCAATTACAGATCGAAGAAAATACAAGGTCTCGTAAATAAACAGTATATAAATATGTAGACTGCCTCATTAGTCTAGTGGTCCTAAGCGCGACTGCTACGCTAGAGGTCCTGGGTTCGATCTGGGTTCGAGCAAAGTGTTATTGGATTTTTCTATGAAATTCTCAGTAGCAGCTCGGAGTCTGGGTTTGTGTCCAGTTAATGGCAATAGGCTCGCCCTCTATTACATGGGACCTAAAACATACCGGCGAAATGTGGGTGTATATTAAGTACACCTCTGCCTAACCCATCGGGGAATACAGGCGTGATGGTATGTATGTAATAAAATATGTATAAAACCTTATCATCATCAATCCATATACTGTCCCACTGCCGGGCAGGGGTCTCCTTGGGTCAGATTGAGAGGGATTAGGCTATAGTCCACTATTCTGGCCTAGTACGGGTTGGCAGACTTCGCACGCCGTCGAAAAAATCTCTAAGGCATGCAGGTTTCCTCACGATGTTTTCCTTCACCGTTTAAGCGATTCATCGTCATCATCAGCAAATGATAATTACCGCTTACTAAGTGTACTGTATATTTGCTTGCCACTCTAGGGGTGTAAGAAAAAAACTATCTTTTTCTAACGATTTTAAATGGCAAATTAAAAGAATGAATAATTACTAGGGAAGCATTAGTCGAGAGATTTATCTAGACTAATACTTCCCTAGTAATATCATCACTACATAGTATAAAACAATGTCGCTTTCTCTGTCCCTATATCCTCCTTATGTATGCTTAAATCTTTAAAACTACGCAACGGATTTTGATGCGGTTTTTTTTAATAGATAGAGTGATTCAAGAGGAAGGTTTATATGTATAATACATGTGTTATTAGTACATTGCACCCGTGTGTAGCGGGGGCGGGTCGCTAGTTACCTATAAATGCAATAGTAACTTTGTCTGTTACGCTTTCACGCCTAAACCACTGAACCAATTTTGATGGAATTTGGTAGGTACAGAGATAGATTAGACTTAGGAGAAGGACTTAGGCTACGTTTTGTCTGTAAAAGCTATTTGGGATGTGAGTGAAACCGCGGGCAACTGGGTTTAGAAAAAGCCAATGAAATTGTCAGTAGCAACTCGGAGTTTGGATCTGTGCCCGGTAAATGGTACCTAATAGGCTCACCCCTTATTAAATAAGACTAAAACATGAACTAATAATTAAATGAGGGGTCGTGGCTAAGTAATAACTAAGCTGATCAACCAATCTGCAAGGTTAAGCTGCGAAAGTCGCGGTCGGTCTGTGGATGGGTGACCATTCTTAACACATCGAGACCCCTCCATCCCTCGGAGAGCACGTATCGTGGGTCCCAGTTGTCATACGAACACCTATGACAATCGTTAGTGGTATTCAGAAGCCCAAAAAGCCTGACAACCAGTCTATCATAATGGGTATAGTCGCTTCGTGTAAAATACTGATATACAGCCGCCTCTGGTAAGACAAGAAGTCTAAAATATATCGGCGAACCGTGGTACAGACGCCAGCAGGTCAAGCTATAAACTGTCAAATTTTCCCAATTGAATATGAACCTTATCGTTTTGCATTAAAGTTGAAAATCAATCAAAGAAATTTGATAGATTGTGGTAGCTCGATGTGCTGGCTTCTGTACTTTGGACTTCTGCATAACCCGGCTGAGATAATAATTATAATATTTATGGATATTTAAAACCCGGCTGAGATAGTATGTCTGAATGTTTAAATAAAAATATTTGAATTCAGAACAGATTAAAAAAAAAATACAATAATACATATAAATGCGTCACTTTTTGTGTAAAACAGAGATCTAACACATAATCTTGTTCGTCAACTTCACATGTTACGTGGCACTCACAACTGACTGATCATATTTGTTCAAGTTTCCCTCCGAGACTGAAGGAAAACATGGAAATTATTTATTTACCAGACGTGTGCGGCAGACAATGAAAATATGTTATGTGTGATACTTTAGCACTTGTGTAGACATTTTTACTGTTTTCTACAAAATATTAGTTGTATTTTAAGATAAAGATTAGTACATAATAGTTGATGGTTGAACCATCAACACACTTGTGAAGAAAATAACTATAATTTCAACTGCGAAAACGTGAAAAAATTGTGAAAATTTTTTCGCAATGGCGGGAAAAATTAATCAGCTGTTTTCCTAAACAATGGCGAATAATGGCGATCGGTCATAGGCTAAAAGAATGAGGTTTCTTTTTTTTTAGCTTTTCGCGGCCACATACAAAATGAGGAATTCAAAGTTTTCTTTATTACAGAGAAAACAAAAGTTATATTTGAGTGAAAGTTGAAATTATCTATTTAAATACGAAGTTGCATGAAATGAGCAAGAAATAGGTACATTAATTTATTTGTACTATTTATTGAACACGATCTTTTTTGTATCGAAACTTTTTTAAGAACAAAGCAACACAACTAATAAAATAAAATAAAACCCTATTAACTCACTTGTGAATAATATCAATGAAAAAGTTACAGTTTGATAACAGGTGTCATTATGTGCCTAATTGCGGTGAAATTAGAGCCATTTTATGAGCAAGTGTGTTGAAAATATATTTATTTGCCGAGGATATGGTACAAAAGTTGTTATGTTACAATTAGTTGTCCGACACATCCGCCTCTGCAAGAAGCATACGAATATTTTTTAGGCTAACTTAACATTCCACGTACATTATATGAAATATGGGTATGTTGGGTATAACCACCTAACCAGACTTAAAAACATTATAAATTATTATAACATAAATAAATTATTGGTTAAAACTAAAAATAAACAAAACTATTATGTTTATCGGTTAAACTTACCATTTTTAAAAAGCTTTTTTAAACAAACGTAAAGGTAGTTCTCTAATAGATTGTGGAATATGGTTGTAGACTTTTATAGACATTAAATAACTGTTCTTATAATGGAGGGTGCTTCTGCAAGGTATATGTTTTAATTTTCAGGGATCTCTTTTCGTATATCTGCTGTTGTCACTAACTTTGGGAAAGAAATGTGTATTTTTCCTTACAAACATGCCAATTTCTAAAATGTATAAGGAAGTTAATGTTAACATGTTAACCTTTAGTTTTTTAATTGGTCTACAGCTTTCAAATGGTGGAGCCTCATTTTTAGCATCATTGGATCGCGTGGAGCGTGTTTTTGAAAAGACAGAGTTGCGTCCCTTCGATTCGAAATCGAGACCTTTGGCTTAGCAGTTCATATCACTAGGGTATCCAATGCTACGGCCTCATGTGCGTCATCATAATCATCATCAACCCATATTCTGTTCCACTGCTGGACGCGGGTCTCCCGTCAGATTGAAAGGGATTAGGCTATAGTCTACCATGCTGGCCTAGTGCGGTATTTCACTGCAGTATTTTCTACCAAATGACTTTATTTTTTCGAATGACAACACATTTGCACGGCTTCGCCATCCATTGAATGCAACCTATTTGTTAAAATTATTTTGAATAACTATAATATTATTTTTATTTTAGTACTTGCTCACCCTTAGGGGGGACAATGTAGCGAACTCTCCAATGTAACTATATAATTTTCTATTTTTTTCTTTTTATTTTAGGGACTTAGTATCCTTATTATGATTATGTCAGCCCCATAATACCATTAACTAATTACAAACTTAATTTCTTAAAACTTTTAAATATGAATTTATAAAAACAATTTTAGCTCCAATACTTTTGGGGTTAGATAACACACTGGAATACACCCAAATCTAAACTGTTTAGATTAATTTAATCTTTTATAATTATAAATATTGTCTTTCAAAATTGTTCCTTATACAATCCATAAGAAGGTGTTGGCAATGTTCTGGTTTATTACATAATACCTATATACTGCAATTAGGCGAAGCGGATTTATTCATTAATGGGCAAATGTCTTCAACGGAATGTGTCCGGATCTTATTCTAAATGCTATTCTAAGTAAATTAGTATCTTTTTAAGTGTGGAATTGTTTTTGTCTGCTGTGTTTGCTGCCTAATATTGTACACTTAGTCTTAACTATAACCTCTTTTAATAATAATAATGTATTATTATAAGAACTATAGGTAAGCCAATAAATAAATAAAAATCATAAAAGACCACCTCATAGGTCCAGTGATCACAAGAGGCGGTAAAGAGCCCGAGGTCTTGAGTTTGATCCCGGTGCCAAGTAATGCGTTACTGGGTTTTCCTATTAAATTCTGTACATAGCAACTTGGGACTTTGGATTTCTGCCTGGATAATGGCAATAAGGTCGTCTCCAAATCGTCACATGTAATATTTGAACAAAGATGAACTGTCACAGTGGACTGGTGTACATTAGTACACTTCTGCCTAAATCTGCGGGGATGTCATATTCGTATGAAGTTCTATCTAATCAACATCAACCCATTAACTGTCACAGGGTACAGGGCTCCCCTCATAATGAGAGGCTAGACCAAGTTTTACCACCAACAAAATAAAATAAAGTTTAGACGAAAAAGGTGGAACCAGTCTGTTGTAAAATTAATTACATTAATTAGTCTTTTGAGCAAATTTAGTAAGTAATTATATAAAAAAAACATTACCTACAGGTCGTAAAGTTGGCGCTTGTGATGTAAATAGTAAATAAACTTAGTTTTTTATACTAATTATTTAACTACATCAAAATAATGATAAAGTATTTATTTTATTAATGTTATTAATTTTTGTTTTATTCTTCTATTTTTTATGTTTTATATTGCCCACGTTAAAGGTATAATAATGATAATACCCTTTTTTTAACAATCTTACAGACACAAATATGAAAATTAAATAATTTATTTAAATTTTTAGCTCATAATATCCGCTCCAGTGGTAAAAATTCGATCATAAAAAAAACTAACTTCAACCATTTTCTTTAAAGCTCGTCAGTATATTTCTCTATTGTCTATTATATTTATTATTGTCTATAATGTCTTTGCCTATTTGTATATAATTCAGTGACATTGAGATTATCTTGCTTTTCCGCATAGGCGTCCCCTAGATTTACTTTATTTTTTTCTTCTGTATCTTATATAACCCACTTCAGGGCAAAGCCACCTTTATTTACGTTGTTTTACTTATATTTTTTCCCTTCCCCGATTATTTACACAATTATCTACCTATGTAGGTCCGGTGTAGATAACTATAAAAAGCAACCCTCACATATACGATCGAAAAAGGGTTTACTGTTTATTGACACGATCAGGGAAAATATTAGAAAATTCTTAATTTTTTAGATTGCGTCGAACATAATTATTTTGAAATTCGAATCCAAAATCTTAAATGGAGAGAGTACTTCTGTTAGTGATTTTGAAAAAAGAAAACGAATTATTGTCATTTATCACGTCTTATCTTCGTTCATAATGATTATTTTATACGAAGTAACGCGCAGCCAATTTACGTTGCTGTAAGGCCTTATTCACACATAATTTCCCACCCCTTATAAGTGTCACACATAACTTACTAAAGATAGCTTGATGAGGCCAAGCGTATTAAACGAGGTTTTCAAACAAAAAGGTCGAATGAAGTTCATTACATGGTTTTTTTTTACTTAATTATGTTTATTATTTGAATGACGTTTTTAAGTGATAGAAAAAGGTTTGTTTTGGTAAAAAGTTATAGATAAGCCGTATTTTTTTAAATTAGACTATAAATTATTTTCTGAAGCTTGGTTTGATTAATATATAATGTGATTTCTGTATGAAGATGAACGTTATTTTAGTAGGTTTATAGTGACTTCAATAATTATATCGCAATACTTATGTATGGAATGTATATTTTTTAAAATATTAAAATCATGTATTAGAACAATAATTAAAATGTAGGCACAATACCTGGCATTAACACGATCAAATCCTGATTTCTTCAATCATTTTATCATCGGAGCGATGACATATCTGCTACCCCACTTCGGAAATATGCCACATTATATGAGCAAACACTGGCACACGACACTCAAAAATATTTATAAAAAAATCCGTTGAATTTAATTTTTATCTGTGTGACGCGCGTTTTTTTTCTTGAATTTAGAACATCGGCGAAGATGAGTTCGGGTCGGGACGTGCGTGCGGACCGACAGCACCGAGTGTACTGAGGGGGTGGGTTGAGGCGCGCGCAAAACTGTTGAATCCGTCACTGGACCAGTCTTGCGAGTCCTTTTTTTGCACATTGGGTACTGCACTCGCGTATGCTGTTGTTCTTTTTTCAAATCACAATTATTAACGTTATGATAACATTTTTTTTTTCAGCAAAAAGGTTGCATTACAGATAATTTATGAAAGCTATTACACATTAGTATTTTTAATTTTTCAAGCACAGAATGAAGATACTACCTAATAAAAAATATTAGAAATGGGTAGGTAATATTATTACTATTACATAGGTATTCTATTGTTTTTTTTTATGGAAGAGTGAGGCAAGCAAGCAAGTGGGTCACCTAATGGTAAGTGAATACCGCCGCCCATTGACACCCAAAACACCGGAGGGGTTGCAAGTGCGTTGCCGGCCTTTGAGAAAAGAATAGGCTCGCTTCTTGAAGGTTGCCATGTATTTGTTGACCAGTAGCATGATCAATTATATGTATTTATGTAAATAGATATTTACACACATCCACATCTAGTCAAAATCAATTCATGTATTTAACTTACGATCGAGTTTGTTACCGTGTAGATTATGTTATTTGTTTACCCACATTATTGTTATTTTATTTTGTTCCTTATTTACGTACGTACTTTGTGCGCTCTAAACATTAATCTTAGTTTTAAATATTGTTTCTCATTAAGTGAATTAAGTTTACAATTCTTTTGAGAAATAAAGTTGTTCTTAAACCTAAACCTAATAGATATTTGAATGACAATTATACAAGTCAATATTTAATTAATATTAGATGGTCAAAGAAAGAAAATCACCAATGCTAGAACTAAGTGAGTATAAGATTGCCATAGCACAATTTATAAATAATATAAACATAACCTTAATGTATCAATATCCTTTGATTGCAAATCAAATGTTTATAAATTAAACTATATTTGCCCGTTGATTTCATATTACATTTAGTTATAAGTTGAAATAAGTCGTAACAAAGTAGAGATTTTTTATAAAACAAAAAGGAATTATAAAAAGTATTAACACTTAGACACATAGACGACGTCTGTGGTCTAGTGGTTCGAGTGCCGCACTGCTGATCATGGGGTCGTGGGTTCGATACCCACAGGACACAAATATTTGTGTGGGTAAAACATGAGTATTTGTGTTTGTCTGGGTGTTTCTTATCTAATAAAAGTATTTATTTATAAAAAAAATATTTAAAAGTATTATATCCATTGTCTAGTAGCCATAGTACAAGCTCTGCTTAGTTTGGGACTAGATGGTGTTGTGTAAAATGTCCCAAAAATATTGATTTATTGTTACATATTAGCTTCTGCCCGCGACTTGGTCCGCGTCGTAAAGTTACTTTTAATTATTGTAATTTGTCTTTTTGTATTTTTTTGGCATTTTCCATGCTAAGATTTTAAAGTTATTTAGCGAAGGAAAATGAATGTGAAGGTAAAATTCGTCATGGTGGGTGGGACTCGCGGTGGCTTAGCGGTCATAGCGTCTGGTGTACCTAACCAGAAGACGCAGGTTCGAATCCTGCCCGCGGTCGAAATTTTTCTATTGTAATTTGACTAATTAACTCAAAATCGTTATAAATTATAGCCTATATGTTATTTTGATGTGTAAATAATAATACTTACTGTAAACTTTCATCAAAATTAGTTCAGTAGTTTTAGGGTAAAAGAGTAACAAACATCCATCCGTCAATCCTCACAAACTTTCACATTTATGATATTAGTAGGATAGGAAGTAGGCTAAAAAGGTACATACCATGACGCCTGTATTCCCCGAAGGGTTAGGCAGAGGTGTACTAATGTACACCCACATTTCGCCGGTATGCTTTAGGTCCCATGTAATAGGGGGCGAACCTATTGCCATTAACCGGGCACAAATCCAGACGCCGAGCTGCTACTGAGAATTTCATAGAAAAACCCAATAACACTTTGCTCGACCTGGGGATCGAACCCACGACCTCTAGCGTAGCAGTCGCGCTTAGGACCACTATACTAATGAGGCAGTAAAAGTTGGAGTTAGTTTTTATATTCCTTTAACTTCTCGTAGTTGGTTAAAAGGAGGAGTTATTGATAGCAATAATTATAATATTACTAGCTGACCCCGCAAACGTTGTTTTGCCATAAAAAAAAATTTAGGGGTATGAAAAATAGATGTTGGCCTATTCTCAGACCTCCCAAAAAATTTCATCAAAATCGGTCAAGCCGTTTCGGAGGAGTATGGCAACGAAAACTGTGACACGAGAATTTTATATATATTAGATTACAGTATAGACACAGTCTATACTGTCCAGTATATACTGTATAGCCAAAAATTGCGCCACCTAGCAGAGTGTGTAAATATTATTGTAGACATTGTGGCCGCTGCGTCGAATTCAGTTTAACGAGTGTTTATTTTATGTTATGCGGCCCACTTTACGCAAAGTGGTCACCATGGCTGACGAGTAGATACTTTATAGATACGTATATTCTGACTGCACGTTTGTTAGGTAAAAGGAAAACATGGTGAGGAAAGCTGCTTGCCTGAGAGATTTTTATGATTGTGTGTGAAGTCTGCCAACCAGCACTAGGCCAGCGTGGTGGACTATAACATAATCCCTCTAAATATGAGAGAAGACCCGTGCCCAGCAGTGGGACAGTATATGGGTTGATGATGCTAGAACTAGTCCGTTAGTCTTGTGCTCACAAGCATGGCTGTGAGAGATCCTGGGTTCGATTGCTTTGGACTTGCGCTTAAATACAAGTATATGAATTTACTGTAAGGTTCATACATAGTTCATCGCTATCATAATCCGATTTACTACGACCCTTTTGCCATTAACCGACCACAAATCCAGACTCCGAGCTACTACTAAGAATTTCATAGAAAAACCCAATAACACTCATCCTGGCCGTTGAACTTAGACCTTTCACTCGACAGCCGCGCATACGACCTCTAAATCACAGAAATCAAAACCAGTTCTTGAAAAATTCCGAAATAAAAATGTCCTGTCTAAAATTCTCTTGTATATTTTTGCCCTCTTCAAAGCAATAAAAGCGGGGTGATATAAGCGTGTCGTAGATCACACCCCGCTTAGTCTAACTCCCGAGTCGCTAAGTAGTCAAATCAAACTGAAGCACGAACTAAATTTGCAGTACAATTCAATACCCGACGTGTACAATTTATACTGTCAAAGAGAGAATTTAAACGAACACTGGGTTTTATTTAAAATGTTCTAGAACGATTTGAATTTGGAACTGATGTCAGCTTGCGAGCAGTGCAGTGCATGAATAGACCACAATAATTTGGAACGGGTTTTAATGAAATTTGACCAATCATTATACAAATGGTGAACTGGTTTATTGTTGTGGACTAGCTGTTGTCTGTGAATTCACTCGCGTCCCGAAATCACCATTAACTTTTAAGTAAATTTAATAGCCTACCTATATATTAACCCGCCTTTTAACAGATGTGATTGCAAAATTTCAACTAGCAGTCTAGTCTAGCAGTACAAGTATAAAGCTCGGACATACATGGGTGAATTTCCCGCGACCAAGAATTGCGTGGTATCGATGAAATCGGTGCTAAAAATCATAGTAATAATGCTCTAACATTTTTTCTGGTTAGGTGAAATAGTAATCTATGTGTAGCACTAAATATTTTATTAAACAGGTATATAAATAAAAAAAATAAAAATAAAAAAAAATTAAACTTCAAAATCTTTGATTGCCGTCTTTGTCCACACGTCACCTATTGTTTCGTGATACCTCATTGACAAAAATCTATTGGTTATTTATATTAAAACCTAGTTTTATTTGATACGTGAATAGTTAAATTATTGTTACGAAATACATCATATAAACAGAAACACGAACAAAAATTTCAAAAAGTCTATTTTGGTATCAGTTTCGATGATTAATTAAAATATTAAATGCAGTTTTTTCTTCGCAACGATTTTAATATATTTTTGACATTATTATATTCGTCGTTTAACATAAACAATAACATTCCCACGTCACTGTTCATATACAATTCCATATTGTGGTTTTAGAATCATTACCGCAGTTCTATCTAATATGTAAAATTCTCGTGTCACAGTTTTCGTTGCCATACTCCTCCGAAACGGCTTGACCGATTTTGATGAAATTTTTTGTGCTTATCGGGGAGGTCTGAGAATAGGCCAACATCTATTTTTCATACCCCTAAATTTTTTTTTTATGGCAAAACAACGTTTGCGGTGGCAGCTAGTTTTTAATAAATTTATAAAAATATTCGTTGAAAAAACTCAAATAATATAAACATGTATGAAAATCTTAATTTTATCATAGTTCAGACGATTATTAGTACTTGTACCAGTTTGATAAATTTTAAGGAATTTATATTATAATTGATTCGCAGTATTTTAGCTGGATTTTTTGAAGATAACGCGCCTAAGCTAGTTGAGTTCAAGGTCGTATAGGACATACAAGAGATTTTTGCACTTAGCAATCAGACATAACGTAGAGAAGCCAGAATATCAAGCTACCCCAATCTGTCAAAATTCTTTGATAGATTTGGGTCACAAACTCTAATCAACTTTAATACAATACAGTAAGGTTAATTTTCAAATGGGAAAATTTCACAGTTTTGGATAGCTTGACCTGCTCGCATGTACATACCATGACGCCTGAAGGTTTCCTTCTTACATAGGACAAACTTACCGGCGAAGTGTGGGTATACATTAGTATATCTCTGATCTCTGCCTAAACCTTCAGGGAATACAGACATGATAGTATGCTATAAACAATTATATGATTAATAAATATCATCATCAACCCATATACTGTCCCACTGCTGGGCACGAGTCTCCTCTTATATTGAGAGAGCTATAATCCACCACGCTGGCCTAGTGCGGGTTGGCATACTTCACAAACCGTCGAGAAAAATCTCTAAGGTATGGAGGTTTCCTCACGATGTTTATCCTTCGCCGTTTAAGCGAGTGATAATTAATTATTAATACGCACATGAATTCGAAAAGTCAGAGGCGCGTGCCTTGGGTTCGAACTCGAGAACTTCGACTTGGCAGTCCAATGCTCGTACCACTATGCTATCACTGTTTACAAAATAATGTTTAAATATAAAGATTAATAAATATAAACTATGATATAGAAAGCTACTTTTGACGGATTTTATTTCATTATATTGATGATATTTCACCGGTATCCCACAAGACTTTTTGAGACAAAAGGTAGCCTATACCTTCTCCAAGGTATAATCTATCTCAGTACCAAATTTCATGAACATTTATTCAGCAGTTTAGGCATGAAAACGTAACAGACAGACGTACAAAGTTACTATCGCATATAACTTTAATCATTATAATATTAATAGGAATTTGTAGAGATAATTAGTTACTCTTAATCCCGACGTTTCGCCCTTTACAGCGTTTATGGTCACGGGTGTCGTGTTGAGTCTAACCATAACTATCACACTAATATTATAAAGGCAAAAGTTTGTAAGTGTGTATGTTTGTTACCCTTTCACGCTGAAACTACTGAACGGATTTTGATGAAACTTCACAGTATTATTATTTATACATCAGAATAACATATAGGCTACAATTTATAACGGTCTTGTGTTAATTAGCCAAATTAAAACGATAATTAAAAGTAACTTTTCCACGCGGACAAAGTCGCGGGCAGAAGCTAGTAATAAATATAACGCGATAAAGCCCTTAAAACATAGTTTTATTTCAATATAAACAATATTCGCTTAAGTGTCAGAAATCAATAAATATAAACTGATTTTCAATCTACTACCACGAAAAATTAGCTAAAGCTGTCATGGAATTTTCAGACTTAAGTCTTTCTAAATCAGACATCACAAGGCTTTTGGCTTAAGTCTCAATTTTACTTAAATCGGATTTATGTCTAGGTTCATTAATTTAGGCTTAAGTTAATTAGTATCTAATAGGCACTTGTTGCCATTGAAAGGGTTAAAGTGTCAGTCACATTATTTTAGGGTTAAAAAAGGGCTCTTGTTGTGTCAAACAATTTATCGGTGGAGATCTAAAATACTGTAATGTTATTTAATACATCACGCCTGTATTAATACATCACGCCTGTAACCAAGAAGGTTTAGGCAGTGGTGTACCAATGTACACCCATAGTTCACCGGTATTTTCTTATATCACAAGTAACAGGGGACGAGTCTATTACAAATCCAAACTCTGCTATGAGAATTTCATAGAAAAACGAACAACACTTAACTCGAGCTGGGAATCGAACTTGGGTCTTTCACTCACAAGTGCACTGTTGCTTATAAACAAATAATTGAAATAGGTTAATTTTTGTATGACCTACAGGTAGTTGTTCCGGGTCTGTGTGTTTCTGTATGTGATAATTTGTGTTTGTAAACGCACCCACGATACAGAAGAAAATCCTAGAGTGAACCAACGTTTAAAAAAAGGTTAGATTTATGTAATGCTTGGGATCAGCGGTATATATGACAAGATGTATGAACGTGGACGGAGCAGAAGACATAATATACAAGAACATTAGCAAGGCAATGTATCATTATCATCATCATATCAGCCAGAAGAGGTCCACTGCTGAACAAAGACCTCCCCCACAGACTTTAAAGACCGGTTATAAGCCGCCTGCATGCAAAGACTTCCAGCGACCTTTACCAGGTCGTCCGTCCATCTCGTTGGAGGCCGTCCCACTATTACTTCCTCACGAGTACGAATTTCTACCTTTTTTATAGTAGGTACGGAAAACCCTCATGAATCAACCGCCACCCGGTAGGTAGTACTTTTTGAACGTCATTTTTACATTATTAAGACAGCCCCCGAAACGCTCGCCCTTCAACGCTTCCTAGTGTTTTAGCTGGAAAGAAGAAACGGCGCAACAAACTCCCCAGCAACACATTTTTGTCTGTTAATTTATGTAACATAATAATTAATATACAAAAAAAATATTTTGCTAAAATTAAGTAAATCAAACACTCATTATGTTTTGGCATCGAAGATAATACTCTAGCGTCAATAAATTTGTAGTAAAACCTCCTCTTTCATTCAATTATATCGGTGAAATGGCGCACACAAGGAATGATAAAAAATTATGCATGATTATTAGAACCTATGTACAAGGCGATTCAGTAAACAGCAACTTGGGAGTAAAATAAAAATAATAAAATGGAATATGCGAAATTCGCCACGACAATTACAGACGAATTTCTACCTAGGTACTGTAAGAGTTTGGAACAATAAGTTTTTAATGTTCACGTTCTGGCCAGTTAAAATGTGGCGAACAAAAAAGTAAGTAGATTTGAAAGATGTCTAGAAAACAATTGAATTATTGTCAGATTAATTATGAATTGCTTGTGGAATCTAAATAGAAGTCATTAAAACATACCATCACGCCTGTATTCCCCGAGGGGTTAGGCAGAGGTGTACTAATGTACACCCACATTTCGCCGGTATGTTTAGGTCCCATGTAATAGGGGGCGAGCCAGACTCCGAGCTGCTACTGAGAATTTCATAGAAAAACCCAATAACACTTTGCTCGACCTGGGGATCGAACCCAGGATCTCTAGCGTAGCAGTCGCGCCTAGGACCACTAGACTAATGAGGCAGTCTAAATAGAAGTCATATAATTCTATTATACAAATACGCAGTAACCCGGGTACTAAAGTACCTAGTTCGATGGGAAAAAGTCGTGTGTATTGTATGTATGGAAATGATTCTCATAAACAAACGTTTGAGCACGAACAGTATGATTTACTACGAACATGAGAAATCGATATGATTGCTGTTGTTACTGATATTTGTGGTACGGGCGAAGGTTGTCATTTAAAAGTGATGAGTCGTCAGTTTGTCGCAGTACACGTAAACGGTAATGTAGAAGTAATTATCTTTGCATAATCTAGTAACATCGTTACATTATCGACGTCTATGTTCTAGTGGTTTATTTTATTTTTTACTAGCTTCTCCTCGCGACTTTGTCCGCGTGGAAAAGTTACCTAAAATTATCGTTGTAATTTGGCTAATTAACACAAAATTTCTAGAAATTAAAGCCCATATGTTATTCTTATGTATCATCACTACATAGTATAAAACAAAGTTGCTTCCCGCTGTCTGTCCCTATGTATGCTTAAATCTTTAAAACTACGCAACGGATTTTGATGCGGTTTTTTTAATAGATATAGTGATTCAAGAGGAAGGTTTATATGTATAATACATGTATGTTATTAGTACATTGCACCCGTGTGTAGCAGGGGCGGGTTGTTAGTAAATAATAATACTGTAAAGTTTCATCAATCTTAGCATGAAAGAGTAACAAACAATCTTTTTATATTTTTTGGCATTTTCCATGCTAAGATTTTAAAGTTATTTAGCGCAGGAAAAATTCGACTTCTGTCAAATGATAACAGAGTAACAAATATTTATCCATCCATCCATCCGTCCACCTTCACAAACTTTCACATTTTTATAAGTAGGATACTAGGATTTTATTTAAAAAGACTGCCTCACACTAGGATTTTCTCCTGTATCGTGGGTGCGTTTACAAACTCAAATTATCACAGACACAAACATCCAGACCCGTAACAACTAGCTGTAGGTCACACAAATATATTTTGTTCCGTGCAGGGATTGGACCCACAACTCGTGTCGCAGAAGCCGATTGCTCAGCCGCTACGCCAACGTGTCGACGGTTTGATTGTCGGAGTGCTGTTTCAATTCCCACACGAATATTTATGTGATGTACTTATGTATTTGTGTTTATCTGGTTGTTTCTTATGTATTATAAGTTATTACAGCAAAAAAGTATATAAGTATTATATACATAGTCTAGTACCCATAGTAAGCTCTGCTTAGTTTGAGACTAGATGGTGCTGTGTAAAATTTCAAAAATATTTATTTAACTTAAGTATGTATTTACAAAAAAGCATATAAGTATTATATCCATCGACGAGTACCCATAGTACAGGCCCTGCTGTTAGTTTGTAAAATCGATCAAAAATTGAGCACTCGGAGACGAACCCAGGACCCTTAACGTTGTAGTCGCGCTTACGATCACAAGGATGAGGTAATTAAAAATCAACACAAATAAATATCCAAGTATTAACAGCACAATACTATGTCCTTCAACCGACATGACTTAAGTACTTAACCAGTAGTCAGTAGTCAGTTCAATGCCTTACAGGGTTGCCTCACCTTTAAAACATTTTATACACAATAAAAACAGTAACTTTACCAAATCTAAACAACACTACACAAAACTTAAGCTATTACAATAAATAAAATTGAAGTGTGTGTCTGTGATTTCAAAATAAGTAAAAATTAACTCAAAGACTTTCGTGCAGTTGTTTTGTATCGAAAAACAAATATGTTGAAAAGAAAAAAGTTTTTATGCGATTTTATATTTCAGTGTAAAAAGTTTTTAGTGTTTTTTCTATGCACATTGTACGTACGTGGGGCTGCGCTGGATTCTTGGTGGTCTGCACAGTGCTCGGCTTATCAGTTTACAACAATATCTTTGGAAAGGATAGGTGTTTATTATTTTTTACTTTGCAGTTATTGCTTAAATATCATTCCAAACAAATCCTTAAATTTGTTAAAGCTATATATTACAACGTGCTACAAAATACTCCGTAAAAAATATAATTAATTATCAAAGCAAAAATTTTGTTAGCTGTCATGTCAGGGAACCAGATTATTTAACAGAAAGGCCTACGTGCCTTTTTTACCTAATAATTGTCTACTTTAATAGTTTTTCTATTTTTCATTCATAAATGTTGTTGTTTTCCTTTTTTTGGGGTATGTTATACAGCGTTACGGTTCTTAAATATTGTGAATGGACTCGTTATAAGGCCCCATTTAACCTCCTCTCGGCTTTAAGGGTAGTTTTGTAACACACTGTATATAAGGTGTTAAAAAATTTACAATCACGATGCCTAATCGTAAATAACTGTCTGTAGATTTTGTGCCTATCTGAAAGTTTATCTCAAATAGGCTCCGAAACGGCTCAACGGATATTATGGTAATTTAATCAAAACCCTGCAAGATATCGAAATGGAACATTCGTGTATGTTGAATTTAAGAAAATAGAACATACACGAACGTTCCACGTTTGAATTTTAGAAAATGGAATATAAGTACACGAATGTTTCATGTTTGAATTTTGCATGCAAATTTACATTCCCTATTTACCCTGCTAAATTTAGCATTTCGATATTATAATGCTAAATTTATCAGGATTTAGGTATGAAGATAAATAGATAATATGTATAGATATAGGTAAATAGTTGGGAATATCGTTGAATGAACGCAGGTATCGCCACGGGACACAGCTAGAAACAAAAGCAAACAAATCACCCAGAAAATGAAAGCTTTCGATTCTCGAACGACAATCACAATTAAAAGCATCGATAGTTTTTTTTAAACAAAGACTATTGAAAGTTTTTCTAAGAAAACAATTACATGAAATCTTTCAGTCTGATCGCTATTCGCTACTATTGTATTGTATCGTATTTATTGTATCGGCCGTGGTATTGTTTTAGTAGAATAGAAAGACTGACGGGCATAAAAGTTCAAGGAAAAATATTATTTAGCCTTCAGAAGTACATCTAGACTTTATTTTAATAAACAAACGTAAAAACATTATATGTACGGTCGACAAAAGAGTTAAGTATACAGGGAGCTAATTAAACATCTGTGTTTTGTTAAAGATTCTGTAATAATGATCACGCAATATGTGTCAAAACGCAGGTATTGTAAGCTGCTACACATCAAACCCTTTGACGGGTAATTATTTCAATCAGAATTTGTGTAAAGAGGCAGATTTCGTTCGCTACCTGTATACCAATCTCTTTTGTTGACTGTACCTACCTACCATCACGTCTGTATTCCCCGGAGGGTTAGACGGGGGTGTACCAATGTACACCTACAGTTCGCCGGTATGATTAGGTCCCTTACATTACGTTTTACAGAATAACATAATAAAACTTTACTCGACTTAGGAATCGAACCCAAGGCCACTAGGCTAATGAGACAGTTTTCTTTTTGTATTTTTTGGCATTTTCGATGCTAAGTTTTTAAAGTTATTTAGCGAAGGAAAAATTCGACCGCGGGCAGGATTCGAACCTGCGTCTTGGTTAGGTACACCAGACGCTGACCACTAATCCCCGCGGTCGAATTTTTCCTTCGCTAAATAACTAATGAGACAGTTATTTTAATCTAAACTATCTTTCGCCCAACGTCGTTCTCATGGATGTTATCTCAGTAAAATCGAGCCTATGACAATTCTTTCAACGAGACCGCAACATGACCTTTCATGAATCTTTCGGTGAAAGAATTTTCAGAATTTCAGAATCAGTAGTTCCAGAATATTACCTCCGAAGATTTTGTTGTTATTTGTTTGTTTTTGTATTTCATCCTGTATTTAATCATGAAATTTAATATGTTTTTAAAGATATGTAAAAACATTAAGAAATATAACATATTTGTAATAAGACTACAAATATGTTATATTTCTTATCTTATCGTATCTATTTGTTTTCTTATTTACATTATATTTTTATATATCTTTACAAAAAAACACATAAAACATTACATATATTATAATGGTCATCTATTCTACTTATTAAAATTCGTATTGAACTTATTTAGCGAAGGAAAAATTCGACCGCAGGCAGGATTCGAACCTGCGTCTTCTGGTTAGGTACACCTCGTGATCAGCTGTCCAACACGCGAACCACTAGACGATAGACGTCGTCAATTGAGTTAATGTGAAGTATAGAAAATGTAAAAACAAAAGATACATTCAAAATAAACAATGACCAACAAATAAGTACTCCGACAATGACACTCAATTACTTTAAGTTTCCGACAAAAAGGGGACTTCCGAGTCCGAACGCGAAAATTGCGATCTTTTTGTAATGCGGAAGTGTGCGAAAATATGTGGGATAACTAGTGACGTCATGGTGAATTGGCCACTGAGACATATATTTTTTTATACTACTAAGGTGGCAAACAAACATACCACCCACCTAATGGAAAGCGGTTACCATACTCTATAGACGCTTGCAACACCAAGCAGAGGAATCACCGGTTGCCGATCTTGTAAAATGAAAGAAGAATAGTTGGGTTGGCAATTTATGGGTCAAAGTCCCCCCACTGCCAACAAAACGATTCCTCGGGGAGCGAAATAAATGCTAAGATTATAAAATAACTTTATAACTATATTTTTGTATATTTTTTATTTGGCATTTTCCATGCTAAGATTTTAAAGTTATTTAGAAAAGGAAAAATTCGAATCCTGCCCGCGGTGAAATAACTTTAAAATCTTAGCATGAGAAATGCCAAAAAAAAAATATACAAAAAGATAGTTAGAAGGTAAGGTAGCATCGTTCGACATTGAACTAACTGTAAAGTAAGTTGTGTCAGTTGAAAAGCAAAAACTTGCATTTCAATAGGTGTTACTGACGTCACCATAAAGACGTAAATTCAGTATGTGAAGGAAAAATTCGACATGACGGGTAGGTATCGCGGTGGCTTAGTGGTCATAGCGTCTGGTGTACCTAACCAGAAGACGCAAGTTCAAATCCTGCCCGCGGTCGAATTTTTCCTTTTCTAAATAACTTTAATAACTTCATAATCTTAGCATGGCAAATGTAAAAAAATACAAAAAGATTCAACCAACACACAATACACCGACTATATGAAAGTCCTTACATATTCAGAGGCTCAGAATATTTCCCGTCACCTTACTCATTTATAAAACACATACATGCAAGCTTATACCAACTGGATTAGTCAGACAATGAAATTAAAGAGGTTTGGACGTGTTGTGACAAAGGTTGAGACCTAAATGAGGGCAGAACCCAATTATATATACCGATCTGTAATTTGATGACGTCAGAAGCGGTTGTTTTGTTCTCTTGTCTGTTTGTTGTTCTTTTTTTTATATGTATAACTTACTTTTTATACTACAAGGTGCCAAAAAAACATACGGCCCACCTGATGGTAAGCAGTTACCGTAGCCTATAGATGCTTGAAACACTAGAAGTATCACTTGTGCGTTGCTGACACTGTAAAACGAAAGAGATGTTGGTAGTAGTTGGGTTGGCAGCATAAGGGTCAAAGTCTCCCCACTGCCACTGCCGACACGTTTCCTCTCGGAGCACTGGCAGCCTTGCTTACCATTAAGAACACAACACAGCTCAAAGCAGTGTTATTTTACTTCGATTTTCTGCAAGGCGGAGGTACTTCCCCAGTCGGGCAGCTCCAATTTGAGTGGAATTACTACCACTATGCTCCACCTCTCTTTTTTTGTTATTGTAGAATCATATCCAATTATAATAGTAATCGCTAGCACGGCCAGAGGTAGTGGGTTCCATTTTCATTTCAAGTAAATTGTTATCGGGTTTTTCTATGAAATTCTCAGTAGCAGGTTGGAGTTTGGACTCGTTCATATTACATGGAACCTTAAACATAATATCAGCGAACTGTGGGTATCTGGTTGATTATGTGTAGCCGTTCGGCGAGACCAGGCTGGGAATCAAACCCAGGACCTCTAGCGTAGCGGTCGTGCTTAGGACCACTAGACTAATGAGGCATTTTTTTAATATATTTGGTTATGCAAGCTAAATTTTTTCAAATATATAACTAACTCACTCAAATAAATAAATACTTGGGACATTTTACACAGCACCATCTAGTGCCAAACTAAGCAGAGCTTGTATTATGGGTACTAGGCAGTGGCTATCATATTTAAATATTTTTTTTCTTTCTTGTAATACATAAGAAACCAGATAAATACAAACACTCATGTTCATCACATCATTTTATTATTTGTGTCTTGTGGAAATCGAACCCACGATCTCGTGATAAGTAGTCCGATAAGCGAACCACTAGACCACAGACCCTCCGCTGCACGTGCGTCTAATAATAATTTCGTTGATTAATTGTTACGAAAATAATTTGGACCCGTATCAAAATTACGGCTAATTAC
Organism: Acronicta alni; assembly: GCA_964056405.1. Lineage (NCBI taxonomy): Eukaryota > Metazoa > Arthropoda > Insecta > Lepidoptera > Noctuidae > Acronicta > Acronicta alni. The sequence continues at coordinate 2,343,817 of OZ043927.1, read as the reverse complement.
ATTCAAGGCCAACGTTCCAGTGTAGTTTGAGTGAAATATGTTCTACAATTTCAATCCAACCCTCTTCGTTCAGTGCAAGCTATTTCATTGTATTGGAATTAAATTTAAACTTTGGCCATTTGAACTCTCATATACAGTATGTTGCTAAGTAAGGGATTCTCGTAAATAGAGAGCGCTGGAACGCTATAAGGAAACCATAGCGAAACGATACTAGATACCTTTACTACAAATAATGGAAATTTTTGAGATAGACCTTTGCTCAGTTTTGGGATAGTATAGGTTAAAAATAAGTGAGTAAGTATAATAATAATTTATTGTCTCAAAGCCCTAGATCCCTCACTAGGATTCCCTGTGTTGTGGGAGCTAGGCTCTTTCATTCGATTTGACATTTCTATATCTACAAAAGTAAGTTCCTCTGTCAAATTATAGTCGAGTTCAGAAGCCAATCATTTTGAAGAAGCCATTGATTTTTTGCAAATCTTTTTTGGAAGATTCAGTATATTGTGAAGATTGTTGAGCTTACCATAGATGTACGGTGCCATAAAACTATACGATCTCCTACCAATTGACTTAGGACAGTGGATTTTCTCCCATTTCACTTTTTTATTATTATTTAGTAGTATAAACACATTGCCCATTGTTAACATGATTTTTTTAATAACGTTTCCACACACTAGTGTTTTTTCTTGTATCGTGGGTGCGTTTAAAAATACAAACTTTCAAATACCTAAACAACCAGACCCGGAACAATTACGCGGGAGTCATACAAATTATTCCATGTAGAGATCGAACCCACAACATGTGGCGCAGAAGCCGATCGCTCATCCGTGCTTCGACGTTCGCTGTCCAATAGCTTCAGAGGAGTCTCGTTTATGCCAAATTCATACATCAACGACTCTGGCTAGAGTAGTCATTCTTCTTCAAGCAATCGCCACTGTTCTCTATCTTCTGTTTTCTCTCGATCCCCACCCTTTCCTTCACTTGTTCCACAAAACTTCGTCTAGGTCTTCCCCTTCCTCGTTTTCCTCCTAGTATAATTCTAAAGTAATTGTGTCGTATCAAGTGGCAAAACATCTTTCCTCTCCTACTAGTCATACTGGCAGGGAAAAAATAGAGATGTTAAATGTTGCCAGCTTCCCATTTACCACGTTTCTTCACAAAATATATATAGATATTTCTGTTGGATGTACTTGGATGAATCTTTTAAGTTTTGTTTTGGGACTGTGAACGAAGTGTTCCCTTAAAGTTTCTAGAAACAACTAGAACTTTCGCGATATTGGAATTAAATCCACACGACTTTGGGGATAAATCATGCGTAATGGGCGGTTAACCATTCTTAACACTTAAACAACTTTAAGTTTCAATTATAGTATATTACTAAAGGTATTTTTTAGTTGTTATAATATGACAAACAAGCATACGGATTGCCTAATAGTAAGCGGCTGTAGCCTATATTATAGACGCCAGTAACACCATCTTAGTAATTTCACTGGGTACAGCGCCCTTCAAACCTGAACACAATAATGTTAATTAGCTCATTATTGCTTATCGGCAGACTATGCGCAAATCCGGTGTATATCCTTAAGGTTTTTTTATACCACTAAGTTGGCAAACAAGCATACGGCCCACGCGGGCTCAAGCGGTTGCCGTAACTTAATAGATGCTTGTAACACTAGGCGTATTATTTGCGCGTTGACAACCCTGTAAAATGAAAGAGGATTAGTTGAGGTATAAGGCTCACCCCCACTGCCAACAGAACGCTTCCTCGTGGAGCACTGGCAACCTTGCTTATCGTTAAGGAACACAACACAGCTAAAAGCGGTGTTATTTCACTTCAATTTTAAATAAATAAATATATAAATATTCTTGGACAATTTTACACAACACCATCTGTTCCCAAACTAAGCAGGGCTTGTACTATGGGTACAAGACAAATGGATGCAAACATGTTTTTTTTTGTAAATACAACATACTTATATTATACACCCAGACAAACACAAACACTTTATGTTCATCACGTAAATATTTGTGTTCTGTGGGAATCGAACCCACGACCTCGTGATCAGCAGTCAGACACGCGAACCACTAGACCACAGACGTCGTCAATTTTCTGCAAGGCGAAAGTCCAGTTGGGCAGCTTCAATTCGAGTTTTCAATTCGGAATTACTCCCACTATGCCTTACATAAACATAACATACCATCACGCCGATAATCATCGAAGAGTAAGGAAGATGTGTAATACTGTACACCCACAGTTTTCTGGTACCCTAAGTCCTACTCCCATGTAATAGGCAGTGAGGTTGCTCGACCTGGAAATCTAACGCAGAATCTCGCAGTTAGGCTTAGGACCACTAGACTAACAAGGTAGATAATAAGGTGGTAACCAAAAAAATATTTTGAAATAAAACTACTTTTTACGGATTTTATCGCGTATATTGATATTATTAATCCCGACGTTTCGGACCCTTTACAGCGTCCATGGTCACGGGTAGACTGAGGTGGTGGGCGTCTTGATGATATAATTACTGACAGCTACCCTACATTTTTTATAGTGTTACATGATCAATGACATTTATTACTAATTATTAATTAAAACTAGATGGAGCCGGCATTTCCTAGCTGACGACCTCTGAGAAGAAACGCCGAAACAAACTCAGAGAATCATGGTCTCTTTTAAAGTAACAATATTCAATGATCATGTTTTAGTTGTTAATTATTGGCAATCCGATTCACGCAGAACGAGCTCACAGTATCCTTTGGTCTTGCAGTTGTTGGCCTGGATTTTGGTTTAATAGAATCTATAACAGTATTCCAAGCAGGTGGTAAGACCCAGCCATCTTCTCTATTGAAATTTGGATGTTTTTTAATTTCAATAGCCTCGCGAATCATCCTGGGTAGGTATCGACCCATGATAGTTTCACAGACAACCAATACTGACTTTTTCATTGCGGGAAGACTCATTGCAATTTGCAATAAACTGGATCAATCTTCTAAACGGTAAGTATTTGTATGAGAGAGCGGGATCTCCGGATAGATATATTTGTTGCCTAGAGCGATGCAATACATCGCGTTTGAGGAGAGAAAATGCATGTTTCTGATTTAAAATATTCATACATCGTACACAAAGTGCAAAGATAGTACTACGCATGTACTTGATATACAGAGCATATTGAAGACTTTGAAGTAACTTTAAAAAGTAATACCAACGCTTGGGTTTATTATACAGGATGTTTGGTAGAACGTTGAACATACGAAAATGGTGGTTAGTTGGGGTCATCTGTTACCCACTTGGCCCAAATTATTTGACCTTGGCCGCACCGTTTTTTTTTTACTTTTTTAATTTCACAGAAAATTACCAGTTTTTTTTAACTTTAAATTCAAATATCTTTACTTGTGACAGGTAAAACAGGCAGGATGTTATTTTGTATTAATGTCTAAGTGTAGCAGACTCACATAAAATTGTTGTTTGGTATAGATTTTAATAGGAAAAAAAGTTATGAGTCTTTAAAGGTACAAAAAGATGTAAAAAAATACGATGCATAACTTTGACTTGCATTAAAAAACAAAAGATAATTTTCTGTGAAATTAAAAAAAGTAAAAAAAAAAACGGTGCGGCCAAGTGTCGGTCGTGGGTTCCCACAAGACACAAATATTTGTGTGGGTAAAACATGAGTATTTGTGTTTGTCTGGGTGTTTCTTATGTATTACAAGTATGTATTTACAAAAAAAAAGTATATATGTATTATATCCATTGTCTAGTATCCATAGTACAAGCTCTGCTTAGTTTGGGACTAGATGGCGCTGTGTAAAAATGTCACAAAAAAAAACTATTTATTATTATTTATCTTTACCATCATCCTCCAAGGCTTTTCTAAACTATATTGGGGTCGGCTTCCAGTCTAACCAGATGCGGCTGAATATCAGTATTTTACACGAAGCGACTACCATCAGACCTCCGCAGCCCAATTTCTCGGTAGTACGAATATCCTGAGGACAGGTGGTCAGACTTTGTGGGCTTCTAACTACCACCAATGACCATCATAGGTGTTCGTATGATAACCGAGACCTACGGCTTTACGTGCTCTCCGAGGCACGGAGGAGTCTCTAAGTGTTAAGAATGTCAAAGTCCCCCCACTGCCAACACAACGTTTCCTGGTTTTAGTAATACCCAAGTTGGTCCGGTTTTCCCCAATTTCATGGAAATTTACACAGTACATGGTAAACACGTTTTGTTTTTATCTGTTTTACCATATGCTTTACCTGCTGGAGTGATCAAAGTGACGTATACTTGCAACTTTGAGGACTTAAAGAACGCTAACTGATGTCGGAACTAATGTGATCAACTACTGGGTTCAAGTAATATAAAAATTAAATAAAAAATAGGTTAATTACCAATAATTGAACTGCTTCATTAGCCTAGTGGTCGTAAGTCCGACCATTGTGGTCCTGGATGCGATTCCCAGATCAAGCAAATATTTTAAAGAATACTTAGAAGCGGCTAGGAGTCTGGATTCGTACTCGATTAATGGCAATAGGCTCACCCCCTATTACATGGGACTTAAACATTCTTGCAAACTGTGAGTATACTTTAGTATACCTATGCGTAACCCTTTGAGGATGATAGTACGCTACTGAAAATATCATAGAAAAACCCAATAACACTTTGCTCGACCTAGAAATCGAACCCAACTCTTCTAGCGTAGAAGTCTCGCTCAGAAGAGAAAGACGACGACGACGGAGAACGCTGAAACTGCATGACTTGAAAAAGTTTGGCGGATAGGCAAACTATTCATTGCGATCTTAACAAGCAGCTCTTAACAACGTAACATATCGGACAAGCGATCTGTTACGTTGTCTTCTTGTGTTGTTAGCTATAAAAATGGCACGCAACTAGCAACATTGTGTTTGCACCTCTGAATACAATTAATCATTTCACGCCTACCGATCAAAAGCCGTACATCCAGCTATGAAATAATTATAACCGGTTATTACCAGCTATTACTGGTTAGCGCTGGACAAAGGCGGCTCCCGGCTTCAGTGCGCAAATGTCACATAGCACGAGTGGGTTAAGTGATGGGTTATATACTGGATTTGAAGAGTATTTATGTCATTTTAACTAAATTGGGTATGTTACAACTATGATGATAAACCGATGAACAAACTAACATGGATCTTTTTAGCCTTTTAACGGGTTCCAATCTAATCAGATGCAGTTGAATATCAGTTTTTTTACACCGATTATACCGATCTGCCAGGTGAAGCTACGGTAGCCGCGGTCCGTCTATGGATGGGTGACCATTCTTAACATACAGACACCCCTGCATGCTTCAAAGAGCACGTAAAGCCGTCGATCCCGCATATCGAACACCTATGACTATTGTTAGTGGTAGTCTGAAGCCCAAAAAGCCAGACAACCAGTCTGATAAATGATATTTATTTCTGTAAATAGATCTCTTAAAGACACTTTTACAAGTCAATAATAAACATATTTTTTTAAAGCTAGATGGCTCCGGCATTTCCTAGCTGACGACCTCTGAGAAGAAACGCCGAAACAAACTCAGAGAATCATAGTCTCTTTTAAAGTCCAGACATAGAGTAGTGGTAACAAATATGTGTCTTACAAAGTAGGGCAACGTCTGAAATGGCCTTTTGAAGAAAGAGCCATTGCGGTTTTGAGTAGACCAGTCCCAACTGACGGCACGCATGCATCAGTCATTGTGTAGCTCAACCATAATTTAGGGAGCTCAATAATCCGTCGCACGACGATACCAGATCAGAGAAACATTTGCGTAGGCCATATAAAAAAGGCACCAGACTGTCTATCCTTAGGATCGGGTCTGGTAGTCACTTTATGTAAAATACTGATATTCAGCCGCATCTGGTTAGACTGGAAGCCAACCAACATAGTTGGTAAAAGCTTCGACGAATGACGATCTTCACATTTCTTTCAGAAATAAAAAACGGAATATGAAGACTATCTAATCGCAAATGCAATCATGTTAAGAAGGAAATCCGGCTCGAAGGACCAATAAATGTACGATAAAGTACGGTTCTGCTAGATTTCGGGTGCTAAATGATAAGTCCGAGCTGAGATTTGAAGAGAATTTTATTTATTCCGACACTTTACGCTAATTAACGCTAAAGATGAAAATGAGTACTAGAAGTATGCTGGTTGATCGTGTACTAGCTCGCGTAGATCGCGCGGTTCGCTGGGGTCGCCGCGTAATCTACTTGAGCCAAAAACTGCTGATGATGATGAATGTTTTCGATGAGTATCAAACAAATTAGAAGTTAAATACAATTTTCAAATGATGACAGAAATAAGTGTAAACGAACGCTTATTATTCGTAATTATGACCCTATTTCCCGTCTATTACGATGAACTAAAACAGTGGTTTCATTGCTGTAGGCCTGTCACGCTTGTCAAGCTTGTCTATGGTGCAAGGTAGAATGAGGTGACGAATTGGTACAATAGATTAATAATATATGTATGAGTTCTGTGCCAGCAGAGTAGAGTAGTAGACTATAATTATATACTATAACAAAGGAGACCAACCGATCTGCAAGGTTAAGCTGCGCTAGTCACGGTCAGTCTGTGGATGGGTGACCATTCTTTTCTCATCGAGACCCCTCCTTGCCTTGGACAGCACGTATATTTTTTTGTCGTCTTACAGCCGAAAGGATATACTTCTACTCATCATAATATAATATAATATCCATTGTCTAGTACCCACAGTACAAGCTCTGCTTAGTTTGTTGTGTAAAATGTCCTAAAAATATTATTATATATAATCAACAATATTTTGTATGGGATCAACCATGACGTGCAAAAAAAACAGCAACATCCTACATTTTGTCGAGAGATCTGAACTTTTTTCTAAGAAACAGCTGTCCTTTCTTTTCCAGATTTCAGACTTAGTCCCATATCTAGTAGAAATAATATTGAAATAATGGTTTCCTTTAGGCTGTAAGACGACAAAAAATACACGGTGTATAGAGTATTATCGCATTGTTAAATATTCTGGGGGAAATAACTCCAAATGAACCTCCTTATCAAATTATGCACATACCCGCTTCAGCTTATGAATTGCACCTTGCTATAATTCCGTCCCGTCCACGACTGCGGAAACGTCCGCAATAGTCACGAATTGAGTTGGAAAATTGGAATTTTAAAATGGCGGGATTTAATTGACTACCTATTTGTTCTCAGTTGTTTTCATGGAGGGGGACATTGAGTAACTAAAAAAAACTATCCACAAAACTTGGATTGCAAATAGTGAAAGGCTATATTAAAGACAGTTATATAATATAATTTTTATATCACTAAGGTGGCAAACAATCATGCGGCCCATGTGATGGTAAGCGGTTACCGTAGCCTATAGACGCTTGCAACACTTGGGGTATCACTTGCGCGTTAACGACCCTGTAAAACGAAAGAGGAATAGCTGGGTTGGCAGTAAAAGGGTTAAAGGCCCCCAATACCAACACGTTTCCTCGCGGAACACTGGCAACCTTGCTCACCGTTAGGAGCACAACACATCTCAAAGCAGTGTCATTTTCACTACGAATATAATAATATTTAATTAAACCGCTTGTTCTTCCGCTACGCTAACACAGCTAAGGGACGGTATTCTTTCAATTAACCTCTCTGTCACTCTTAATTAATTTGCTCAGTATTAACACAGTTACTCGTATTTTTTAATTTCGTTCTAATGTATTTTAGCGAAGGAAGATAAAAAAATATTGTGTTTTATAGAGTTTTCCTCGTACTATGGTTTTTTTGCGACACTAAAGTGGACATGGGCGGGACACCTGGCAAGGAGACACGATGGTAGGTGGAGTAAGCATGTTACAGAGTGGTATCCTAGAATGGACAAGCGAAGCGGAGGACGTCCGGCGACCAGGTGGGCTGATGACATAAAATAGGTAGTTGGAGGAAACTGGATGAGGGAGGCAAGGGACAGAGAAGGCTGGCATAAAAGAAAGGAGGCTTATACCCAGCAGTGGGATAGTACAAGCTGAGAATGATGACTTCCAGCGACATTTACCAGGCCGTCCATTCATCTCGTTGGAGGCCGCCCACTCCTGCACTTTCCGGTGCGTGGTCTCCACTCGAGGTTAAGGATAACAAGGACTGGATAGGTTAAGACCTATTCAGGCATATTGTTTTTTTATTCCACTAAACATACGGCCCACCTGATGGTAGGCGGTTATCGTAACCTATAGACGCTTGTAACACCAGGGTGTCCCTGGTGACCCTGTAAAACGAAAGAGGAATAGTTGGGTTGGCAGTATAAGGGTCAAAGTCACCCCACTGCCAACAGAACGTTTCCTCGTGGAGCATTGGCAACCTTGAAATATATCTGGTTAGACTGAAAGCCGAATTCGATTTGCTTGAAAAAAGGACACAGTTATACATGTATTTATTATTTTAATCAATCTTGTATCACAATCGTCGTTGCGCGAGGAACTTATACAAGATAAGTTCCTCGCGCAACGACTTCAATGAGGTCTTGGGTTTCATTCCCAAAGTCGAACAAACCGTTATTGAGTTTTCTATAAAATTTTCAGTAGCAGTGCGGAGTTTGGATTTGTAAAAGATTAATGGCAATAAGCTCGCCCCCTATTACATGGGACCTAAACATACCGGCGAATTGTGGGTGTACTCTATTACACCTAGCTGCCAATCCTTCGTGGAATGTAAGCATGATGGTATGTTATGTTTCGTCATATGTTATAGCTTTGTTTACATTCTCGGTTCCCAATTTAATTACTCCCACGAAATAGGAAACCGAACATACCCCTAAAAGAAAGGTGGAATCACGTTCGTATCCCAAAAGTATTACTATTACAACATTAAACACAGGATTTTCAACTTTATATTTACACAGTGAAAGAACAAAATCGTTGGAGTTTCCCATTAGTGATTTAACGAATGTCGCTCCCACCAATTTTTAAAAACCGGTATTCGGTATCGATGTCATGGAATTCCTGATGTATCTTTGATCAGTAGATTTATTTTAATATGGGTTACTATTTAGGGTAAAATCTATATATGCTTATAATTTTGATGTTGCCAATTGGGTATATTATTGAAATTGTATTTTTTTATTATATAAATTACAGGACAGTATTGGCCAGAAATTGGGCTGCGAAGGTTTGATGACAGTCGGTTGTAATAAATAACAGAAAACATTGTTTATATACCAGCCAGCACATCAAACTACCCCAATCTGTCAAATTTCTTTGATAGATTTTCAACTTTAATGCAAACGCAATTAGATTCATATTCAATTGGGAAAACTTGACAGTTTTGCATAGCTTGACCTCTGTACGTCACACTGGTTCTCAAAATTATTTCGTCCCTCTTTAAGTGGCGAAAGTAGTATTTAAAGCACGACAATTTTATTTTATTTAGTTCTTAAAAACAGCTCGGAAAAATATTTTAATGTGTATTTTTTCTAATTTTCTCTGAGCCTTCTACTCTCTGAACCGCTATCGCCCACTTTGAGAAAGACTGGTACGAGTACAAAACAATCTTCCTTACATTTCAAACATTCAAAGCAATCTTGTTCGTAAATTCACTTTTGACTGTTGGTATTACTAACAATATATCATGCAAAGCAACAAAAGATGTGTATAGCAATGAATTTTGCATCAAAAACTTGGATTTTATTCAGTTAGACGGTATTGGATTGCGAGCATTTATCATTTTTATTCTGAAGATATAACATACTGATTGTATTTTTTTTTATACTATGTACCGATTGACATGATTTTCCACACGACCGTTATAGACTGAGACTTTTCCAGTGCTCGCTGGACCCCTACAAAGGACCTTAGGAGGCCTTTTCTGGCTTCCTAGAAGGTGCATGGATCACAGCACGCACCATCTACTGGGGCCATTATCCGGTCGAGTGGCGGACTCCTCAAGGCAGTTTATAATATCAGTAGAGTTTAGTGATGAACTCTAATTAATTTCATCAAGTGAAGGTTACTAGATTGACTATTAAGATCGCAGTGGTATATTTGTAGAGAGGCGAGGTATATTGCCCCTCCAACCAAAGGGAGGATCCTCCAATCAGGCAGGTGTTTTGCTTGGCGGGCCACGACGGTTGATGTCACGTGTCTGTATATATGCAACTTGCGTTGCGAATGTTGCTTGCGCGATTCAGGATTTTGTTCGTAGTTCCATGTAGCGCGCTAGATGTCGCTACATATTCACTACCGTATAAAAATTCTATGTAGGTACAGAGGCCGGCGGCACATTAAGCTACCCAAATCTGTCAAATTTTTTTTATAGATTTTCGACTATAAAGCATTATAATACGGTTCACATTCAATTGGGAAAATTTGACAGTTTTGGATAGCTTGACCTGCTGACGTCTGTACTTATAAAAAACAGCACTTAGCTCGATATCAAAATCAGGAACACAACAGTAACGTAAATACATGATAATGACAGTTAAACAACTTTGAATACCCAGTCGCTTATAATATGCTTACTCCGATGTTATCTGCAGTAATATTTTCTGCTGTACAAAGTTTGTCATACTACATTGCGTGTCGTATTATGAGTTTTGTTAAAGCCTTCTATTGACGACTTAGTGCAGTAGTCAAGCAATCAGAATGATTGAACAAATCTTGTTCTGGTGGTAGATAGTGGTTCTGGGTGTTATCTTTTTAATGAAATGATGAATTTATATTATTTATTTATGTAAATAGATCTTTTAAAGACACTTTTACAAGTCAATGTTTTGAATTTTTAATTCAAGATGGCGCCGGCATTTCCTAACTGTGACGACCTCTGAGAAGAAACACCGAAACAAACTCTAGGAATTATGGTCTCTTTGAAAGTCCAGAATTAATAAAGAAGACTTAATTTGACGACGTCTGTGATCTAGTGGTTCGAATGTTGGACTGCTGATTACTATGTCATGGGTTCGATTCCCACAGGACACAAATATTTATGTGATGAACATAAGTGTTTGTGTTTGTCTGGGTGTTTCTGTATTATGAGTATGTATTACAAAAAAAAAATACAATAGATACATTTTCTAGTACCCATAAAACAAGCTCTCCTTAGTTTGGGGCTAGACGGTGCTGTGTGAAATTGTCCCAAATATATTTAAATATTTAAATTATAGGAATAAGAGCCCACGCACCGGAAAGCGCAGCGTGGGACGGCCTCCAACGAGATGGACGGACGACCTGGTAAAGGTCTCTGGAAGTCGTTGCATGGAGACGGCTTATAACAGGTCCTTGTGGAAGTCTATGGGGGAGGCCTTTGTTCAGCAGTGGACTTCCTGTGGCTGATATGATGATGATGATGATGAAGTAAATGTGAATGTCACAAATGAAGCAAATGAACCATAATGACAGATGCTTAAGAATAAAATAATAATAAGCAGACATACGTGCTTATTATTATTTTATTCTTAAGCATCTGTCATTATGGTTCATTTTGGTATAAAGACGATGAGAGAGTGATATGTTATGTAATCATTGACTGTCAAGTCGGAGGCCACGAATGAAGGCACGCACCTCTTTTTTTGGTACTAGGATTAATTTATTATATCATCTACCCATTTCAGTCCCACTGCTGGGCACGGATGTCCACTCACGAGAGGGGCTAAGCTATTGTCCGTCACTCTAACGTGATTTGGCAGACTCCACACGCCGTGTCTTTGTGAAAGACACGTAGGTATCAAAATAATGTCATTTTGTATAAAAAATAATTTCCAATCCTAAGCAAAAATACGTATTGCATAGCAAAAGAGTCATCTCAAAATATTGTACACTATTTTTGCCATTAGTTATTCCTTTGGTTTCAAAACATTCAGATTTGGCTGTGGCGATGTGTGGTCACATTTCTAACCTAAACTACTATTGTATTTTGCTCCTCAATCAGTATTTTTGATGCGCGGCTTATTATGTCAAATATGAAAAATTGATTTTCAATTATTCATATTTGACACCAACTTACAAAATTTACAATGAAACTAAAATAATGAATATCAAACAGTTATATATTTATAATACATGCATTTTCATTCGGAAGGTTCTTAACAACAACATCCAGACCAACTTATCGTTTACCAAATTAAAAAATACAACGCAACGTAGCACTCGTCGGGCTAGTTTCCTAGTCTTACCAAAGATTAGAACGAACTATGGCAAAAAAACTGTAACGTATGAAGGAGCACAATTATATAATATAATACCGTCATCTTTCAAAAATGTACGCTCAGTTAATGCATTTAAAGTACAATTAAAACAATATATAACGGAAGACATTACTTAACTCGAAACAAATAAATGCATTAGGTGGGTACTTAGAACTATATGTAAATAATCTTAAGCGAACTTGTAATTAATATAAGAAATTGTTGTTCTCAAGTAAGTGACTTTATGTTTTGATTGAGAATAAATATCTTTAAACCCATTATATTCATTTTAATTTTTAATATGACATGATTTTAACGGTCTCGACAGTCTAGTGGTCCTAAGTTCGACTGCTACGCCAGAGGTCTTGGGTTCGGTTCCTAGGTCGAGCAAAATTAGTTATTGGGTTTTTATATGACATTCTGAGTAGCAGCTCGGAGTTTGGATTTGTGCCCGGTTAATGGCAATATAATCGACGTGACTTGCATGGAACCTAAAAATACCGGCAAAATGTGGGTGTACATAGCACATCAAGCTACCACAATCCGTCAAAGTTTTTTGAATGATTTCAACTTTAAAACAAAACGATAAGATTCATATTCAATTGGGAAAATGTGACAGTTTTGGAGAGCTTGACCTGGCGGTATGTTATGTTATTTAGGATATTAAAAAACACTCATGAAACTTTGCTTTGATGACGTCTGTGGTCGACGAGGACCCAGGTCCCATCTATTTTTATTATTTAGTTATTTATTTGTTTTAATCCATAATTGCTAAAAATCACTCAAAAAGATTTTAGTGGACAAAAAAATGGTTTTAGTGGGCTAGGTCGAACGTTTCACGTGGTACAAATCGAAACTAAGGATTTGCTGACATTTTGTGACAAGTCTTTCAAACTGACAAAGATAATCATACGAAACCATTATCATCATCAACCCATATATTGTCCCACTGCTGGGTACGGGTCTCCTCTCAGGATGAGAAGGATTAGGCTGTAGTCCACCACGCTGGCCTAGTGCGGGTTGGCAGACACACCGTCGAGAGAAGTCCCTAAGGCATGCGGGTTTCTTCACAATGTTTTCCTTCACTGTTTAAGCGAATGATTGCACTTGAATTCGAAAAGTCTGAGGTGCGTGTGTGCCTTGGATTCGAACTCGAGACATTTGACGTGGCAGTCCAATGGTAATACCACTAGGCTTACAAACTAAATTCACATTAAAATTTAACAGTGGATTTATTTCTGTCATTTTGACTTCAAATTATTCAAGAGAAACTTCTAAAAACTCAAAGAATTTAATGTCAATGTTATTTTTATACCTCCGAAGTGGCGGACGAATCCAAGTGGTACGGATACCGATCAGATAAATTATTCATATCGATTCATAAATTGAGTTAACGCAAACAATAGACGCGGTCTCTTTATTGAATTCCTACAAAGACCCCCAAATGGGATTGATGAACGCAGCGAGAATCGATTGTCTGAACATTCGATTCTCGACGGAATCGATTAACGGTTACTTGGGTTGGATTCTGATGTAGTGTTACATGAATTAATATGAAAACGGAGTATGAGAAAGTATTGGTTTAGTATCTTATTCCCAAAGACATTTATATATAACCCATAGGTAACAAGTCACTATATCAAATGCATAATAAAAAAAGAAATCATATCAAATCTAGTATTAATTAATAATTAGTAATAAACATCATTGATCATGTAACAATAAAAATGTAGGGTAGCTGTCAGTAATTACATCATCAAGACGCCCACCTCAGTCTACCCATGACCATGGACACTGTAAAGGATCTGAAACTTCGAGATTAATAATATCAATATAACGCGATAAAATCCGTAAAAAGAAGTTTTATTATAATGTATAATATTCGCGTAAATGTCAGAAATCAACAAATCAAATCGGATATAGTTATTTTTTTTAAATTATATTTGGTGGAACCGGATGTACGTAGGTTTAGATCCTGCTTGAGATCGAATTTATCTATTCCAATCTTGTGTTGTGATAGGCTTAGCAAGGGTTGGAAGGTAATAGTCGCGCACGTTATCTTTTTTTCAATCAACCACGACATCGCCTCGCCCGATCTCAGTATTCCATTCAGCTATAATTTTGGGGATTAATATGTATTTACATAATAATATATAATTGCACTGATCAACCGATCTGCAAGGTTTTTTTTATACCACTAAGGGGTCAAACAGGCATACGGCCCACCCGATGCTAAGCGGTTAGCGTAGCCACGCTTGGAACACCAGAGGTATCACTTGCGCGTTGCCGACCCTGTAAAAATCCAGCCTTCTTGAAGGATCCCATGTTATAGTCTCTACCTAAAAAACCTGGGCTGGGAGCTGATTCTGTAAATACCCTTAGCATGGGTGGGAGAAATGTTAAGCTGCGCTAGTCACGGTCAGTCTGTGGATGGGTGACGATTCTTAGTGGAGAGTGAAAAGCATGTAAAGCCGTCAGTCCCGGTTGTTATACGAACGCTTATGACAGTCGTTAGTGGTATTCAGAAGGTCAAAGAGCCTGACAACCAGTCTATCCTCAAGATATCGGTATTACAAAAAAATTTGGTTAAGGAGGTTTTATGGGAGTCGCTTTGTGTAAAATACTGATATTCAGCCGCATCTGGTTATAGACTGGAAGCCGACCCCAACATAGTTGGGAAAAGACTGATGATTATTTAAATTTACTACCAATAACTGAAAATATTTTTGATCGTTCCACACTAAACGTTTTACATGACAGTTATAATAAAATTGCCTTAAATAAAGCATACCACCCGTTGTACCAACTGCCAACGACTATAAAAACAAAATCAACACGTTTCCCCAAAAAAATACCTTTCAAAAATTAATCAGTTCCCTCATACATAATGTATGGAAGCGTTACATGTAAAAATACGAACACATGCGTTCATAGAATAACAATAGCTGTGTCAAATATCACGAATATAAAGAATATGTCCATAATCGCGCGTTCAGAGGAAAATAATCACTATGATTATAATAATAGAGCTTAAGATATTGCTGGTAATATTTCCAGCCAACAGCCGAGTGAATTATTAAATTATTCGGGCCATCCGTTATGGGGCGCGTTTGGTTTAAAGATGGGCTACTCGCCTTTTATGCCTTGTTACTATGACGGTATCGCAGGAATATATTAAAGATTTATTATTTAGAATACAGTTTCAGTTTCAGTCAGATTTCAGTAGATTTCTTTAAGAAATGACTCGCTGTTCCCTGCGATTTAAGCGATTAAATCGCAGGGAACAGCGAGTCATTTCAGGAATGCGCATTCCAAAGAGCTTTTTGACACAAAAGGTAGCTGATGTCATTTTTCAAAGTTTTATCTATCTCTGTGCCAAATTTCATTAAAATTGGTTGAGCGGTTTAGGCGTGACAGCGTAACAGACAAACATAGTTACTTTCACATTTATAATATTAGTAGGGATGGTAGGAAAGTAGGGATTGCCTGAAATAGTACTACCAATAATTCTCCCATCATGGAGTACCACATAGTATATATTATGGATTAAACAGTGTGGGAGTTACGAAATTACGGCCACATGAGTCTTCTCAACTTCTTCAACCTCTTTTTGTATTTTTTTATTTTTCTCTTTTTTTATTATTATATTTTTTTTACTATTATATTTCTTTTTGTATTTTTTATCCTCTTTTATATTTTCCATGCTAAGATATATAGGTGTCACCAACGTCACCAATAAAGACGTAAATTCAAAATGTAAAGGAAAATTTCGACATGGCGGGTGGGAACTGGTCATAGTGTCTGGTGTAATCTAAACAGAAGACGCAGGTTAGAATCCTGCCGCAGTCGAATTTTTCCTTCGCTAAAATAACTATCTCTTAGGTTGAAAATGGGTGGTTTATTCACGTAAAAATTGCCGCTTCGGTTAGTACATCTCTGATGGAATATCAATGTTTGGCAGTTCACATTTTACTTCAGTGTTGTGTGGCGAATCAGCAGCGCTTATAAATACCAAAATATTTCTTAGCTACTTCTCCACATTACTGGATCGTGCAAACTGTCTCAGTATTAAAAGACAGTATTCAAACAGGTCTTGATGACGCCTTTGCGTACGCACTCATATATCAAGTGACACTCTGTGTAGAATAATGAAAATGTCTCCTGAGCAAATTTGCAAGCGACCTGCGATATTTGTAACAAGCTTTTTCTGGCGCTTATTTTTTTTAATGTTACTGGAAAGTGATAATTAGATCGCTAAAAACTGTTGCGTTTTTGGTCCTTCGAGTCGGATCAAAATGGACCAAAACATCTCGAGAATAATAGTATTCAGAATTACGCCCAGCAGTGGAAATTGTGCAGTAATCATTTGTCGTGGTATGGACATGACGTACATGATGCGTAGAGAGGAAGGACATACCGGAAAGGTTTGAGATGGATGGATATAAGAAAAGAAGAAAACCAAAAGGAAGATGGATAGATTGTGTGAAAGAAGATACGGTTTGGAAGAAAGAACTTAATACATCATAGGACGGCTGATGGGGACGTATAGAAAAAAAAACGTACTGCGACGACTCCAAGTTAGTAAGAGTAAGGGCAGGAGATTGATGATATTGATGAGGATGCTCAAAAGTGAACAGCAATTCATGACAAATCCATGATGAATAATTTATCATAAACAATCACGATCAAACCGGTCCAAAATACATTCTTAAAATGGACAAGAGAGAGTTTATGATTTATAGTTGATTTTCCTTTCCACACACTTTAGAGAAAATTAACTCGTTTTAGCAAATTGTTGGGGGAAATATAACTAGTAGCTTCTACAAAATTAAACCAGCTATGCGGGTGTTGTTACTTAATTTTTGAGAGTGCTGTGGTAACATTAAACAACGAGATTTGTGTAGTAAGTGGAATCTTATTTGCTGCATTGCTAGTATTTAAACTAAAATATTGTTACTTCTATAAATTACCCACATTGTTAACATTTGCCATGTTTCGCTGAATTTATTTCGGCGTTTCTTCCTAACGTCGTCAGTTAGAAAATGCCAACGCTGTCTAGCACTAAAAAAGACAACAACATTGACTTTTAAATTAATGTCTTTAAAATATCTACTTACAGAATAAAAGTAGTTTATTATAATATTATAAAAACTAAAGTAACTTTAGTATACTGTAGTAGTCTTTCACTCTGCTAAGTCGATTAATAGACTGCGTAAAACTTCAGCAAATGAATAGACTTTTTGAATAAAATTTGACAAGGCAATAAATTGAATCATTAGGAAGAACATTGATACCATAGACATAGTTTATCTCAATATGTCTTTTATGAAAAATAATGTGTAATAAAAATACTAGTCAACGTTTAACACAAAGTTAAGTGAAAACGCTAGTAACACAAATTGCTAGTTTTATTAGTTAATTTTTGATAGTGCTGCAAGAAGAGAAACTGCAGTTACGAGCGCTTTTAGCGAGAAACGTTATCGCATCGGTAATTGCCTTAGCTATACTTTCTCTCACTGTAATTGAACAGAATTGAAAGCTGTAATTGATGTTTCTATTGTGGTCGATTAAAATCCAATAGTGGTTCGTGGAAATGAAGCTTAAGAAAGAAAATACAATGCTTAGCACAATAGCTTCGTAATTGTTGTTATTTACCATCATCAACCATAGTCTCACGCGGCTGGGCACAGGTCTCCTCAGATCGAGAGGGATCAGGCTATGGTTCACCACGCTGGCCTAGTGCACTACTTTTTTACAGACTTCACATAGCGTTGGTGACAATAGTTTGTAGGTTTGTAAATAACAAACTTTTCTTTTTTTTTCAGTCTGGTTTGCAATGGATGGAATGGGAAGGGCTTTTGCCCAGCAGCGGTACCGAATACCAGTGCTGGGCAAAATCTTTTTCCATTCTTCCAAGTCACTCTCTCTGTCCTTTTAGTTGTAGCAATCCAATATTATTATTAAAAATCCCGAGCATATTCATCATCATCATTATCATCCTGTTTGATCCTTGCAGGCCAAACGAGGCCTTGAGGCATATAAGCCAACGAAAGATTACACAAAACTTAACTCAATTTGCTCCAAATGAACCAGAATATCCAACACACACAGTTTCGATCTGTATGAAGATATTATGCAAAGATGTATAATTCTATTCATTTGTATGTAAATCCCGAATGCGGCCTGCACGGTTGCATGACAAATTTGAGCTGTAACCGAATTTGTACGAAACTACCCGAGTATTAGAATATTTATCGCGTATCGTGGATCCACTGAATGTTGACAATTTATTCCTTAGTGATAAAACTTGAGTGAAATAAAAAATCGATTTCAGTTAGGATTGGAACCTGCGTTACTTATCATGCGTGCTGAACCGGTAAGTACACCGGACGCTGCTGTAACTACTAATCTACCGAGAACACAGATATTTTTTGTGAAAATAATGGAACAAAACACTAAAATTTAAAAAATATATAATACGACTCGTATAAGTATAATGTGACATAAATAGTGCTTCACAACGTTTTGCTGAATTGCGTTCCAAAATGTTGAATGTAATTGATGATTATTATTATTGTTCTAAATTCTAACACTACATATTAAGAAGAAAACATGACCGAATAAAGTTACTTTAGTGAAAGAAAAATTCGACGGCGGGCAGGATTCAAGCCTGTGTCTTGAATTCCTCGAAGGGAATTTGCCAGTACGGTCACAAATCCAAACTCCGAGCCGCTACTGATTTCATTGAAAAACCCAATAAGTTTGCTCGGAAATCGAACACAAAATATGTAGCGTAGCAATTGTGCTTAGGACTACTGGGCTTATAAGGAAAAAGAATACAATATTTAACAAAAATAACAATTGGCATTGATTTAAGAAACTCCTCGCTTTTTTCGTTTATTAAAAATGTAGCTTGTTAGCAAAAAGCAAAAGAAATCACACACAAAACCAGAATACATGGAATTGACAAAGTCAAGCTATATTGCCTGTTGACTTTATTCGTCAGATTCCCTCTGATCCCTGTTTCATAGACGCGGAATCTAATTAGGCTTTTGCTACGCTCGGATTCGTAGCGACTTGCTACGACTATCGTAGCGGCTACGAAATCTAATTTTAAATACGCGAGGCGACTGTTTCGGTTGTTTGTTAGTTGTTATAAAAGCTTTGTTGCTAAATATTTAATTAAGTTTTATAAGTAGGGTATAACGTAACACACCGTCATGTCTGTATACCCCGAAGGGTTAGGCAGAGGTACGCCATAGTTGTATACCCACAAATCGCCGGTATGTTTAGGTCCTGGGTGCAGCGCGGATTTTTTGTCCGGTTAATGGCGATTGGGTCGTCCCTATTACATGGGATCTAAACATACTGGTGAACTGTGGGCTTAAATTAGTTCAACTCTGCCTAATCCTTCGGTGATGAAAGGTGTGAAGGTTTTTAATGCTTTAATTTCATACACTACCAAATAATTGGACAAACCAGTCTAAATAAATTGTCAAGTAAAATAAAGCCTTTTCTATTTACATACGAAAATAAAATTCAGCGTTTCACGGTATACAGCATCGATTGTTCAATCAAAGGAACGATCCCAATCGTTTCCACTGAGCTTACCTACGCCGTAGCAATTGTAGCTGGAGGCTACGCCGTAGACGGGCTACGCCGTAGATGAACTACGCCGTAGTATTATTTCTGCATTCAAGAATTTTGGCTATAAAGCTCATATTTGAATTAACACTTATTTTTATGTATCTATGGTAAATTCTTACTAATATTATAAATTTGAAAGTGGTGTAAACTGTGTACTGGTTATGTCTGTCTGTTACGCTTTTACGCCTAAGCCGCAGAACCAATTTTGATAAAATTTGGTACAGAGATAGATAAGACTTGAAAAGAGACCTTTTGTCTCAGTCCTTTGGGATGCGGGTGAAACCGCGGTCAACAGCTAGTAAGTACTTAATATTTTTAGCATTTTTTTGTAACTAACTCTACCATTATCGACGTCATAATCTATTTTTTCCTATATCTGTATTGAGTATTGATATTTTTATGAAAACATTCATTTTTGTATTTAATTAATTCAAAATGGACTACTAGGTAGTACTTTTTGAACGTCATTTCTACATTTAAGACAGCCCCCATTCCCACCCTTCATAGTCTCTTAGTGTTTTAGATGGAAAGAAGAAACAGCGCAACAAATACCCCAGGAACACATTTCGGTAACAAATTAAAAAAAAAACAATGTTGCTTATATTTACTTATTCATTGCTATTATGTCAGCCAGTGCACACAAGAAATGATAAAAACTATAGAACAGAATAATTCATTATTGTAAATAATAAACAAACGCCAATTACATGTTTATGAAATGAAATGAAATGAAAATGAAATGAAATGAAAAATGTTTATTTGCTAAAACCGAGACACTAAATAGTACTTACAATAAAAATTGAACAGTACATATTAAATACGAAATATATTATAAAACAAGTTGTACAAACAACAAAGTGGTCAAATTTCTTTGATAGATTTTCAACTTTATTATAACAGGATAAGGTTCATATTCAATTGGGAAAATTTGACAGTTTTGGTTAGCGTGACCTGCTGGCGTCTGTACATCATAATATTTGTGAATGATAAATTGAGATATATAAATTATAAAATAGTACAATGGGCGGTCTTACTGCTATAAGCGATCTCTTAAAGTCAGTTTCTTATGTATTATAAGTATGTATTTAAAAAAAAAAAGTACTTTATCCACTGTCTAGTACTCATAGTTCAAGCTCTGCTTAAACTAGATGGTGCTGTGTAAAAAAAATGACCAAAATCTTACAGACAACTTTTGTATGATTACCAGGACCTACAAGGTGATTCAGGCAACTTGGGAGTGGGGAAAAATAAAATTTACGAAACCATAGCCAGCAAGTCCACCAGTCACCACAAGCAGCACCCGTTCACGAGCATACACATCAGCCATCACCATTATTAAATTATTAAAATTGTCCTTAAATACCTTTTCAATGTTTTCCTTTATACATTTGTGATAAACGGTCCATGTCTATAAAAACAGGCAATTTTAATTAAACACTTTTCTTGATTAAATACTTGAACCAGTAAATGAATGGCTTTTGATTTAGGAAACGATTTCCTGATACACCCTTTGTTCAACGGACAATAAATCCGGAGGGTTCCGTAAGCGATTTTCTTAAACTCCTATTAAATGAGTTGACCACTTGACGATGTTGGGAAGTTTGCTATTTTAGATCATCTTTAAGTCGTTTTATGGTGAAATAAAAAAGAACAGGCTTTTTGGTTTAAATATTTTATTTTACGATTTTTGTAATAGACAGAAGGAGTTGAGGAGGAGGGGTTTATTTTTAAATTAAACCAAGAAAGACACTTTTATAAATCAATGTTTTGAAATATTTAATACTAGATGTATAATTATCTTAACTGACGGCCTCTCAGAAGGAAACGTTGTGTTGGCAGTGGGGAGGACTTTGACCCTTATACTGCCAACCCAACTATTCTTCTTTCGTTTTACAGAGTTGGCAGCGCACAAGTGATACTCCGTGGCAGCTTTTACAGATCTGTCAATAGTATAAAATATGTGAGTCTCAAAATGCAGGGCAATGTCTGAAATGGTCTTTTGAAGAAGCCACAGTCAGTCAGTCAGCCACAGCTGATTTTCAGTAGACCTTTCAGTAGTCCCTAAGAAATTCGAAGCATTTTGTAAGATATAAGGGAGTAGAAGCCGCTGGACACGGAGGCTCCTACAGTGGAGACCTCGAGCTAACATCCGAGGTCGAGGACGACCACCCCAACGCTGGGTGGACGACGACACGCAAGTCATGCCTGGATGCGTCGGGCACAAGATCGCCAGTGGCCATGACAATATGGCAGGTGAAGGCAAGTGCGGTTTTTAGTCGGTATGAGTCCGACATACCCTGCCACCTCCCCGGGTGGCAGAGGATCCATGAGGATTTTCCGTACTATAAAAAAAAAGGGGTGGCGGAGAAGGAAGAGGCCTACATCCAAGATTGGATAACAGAGGTAGAAGACACAAGAGCACATTGTAGAGTAACGAAAGATTATGAGTATTCCGGTGAAGGCAAATTAGTAACCAATTGAGCTTTGCACGAAATTCTGGAACATGGTCATATTTGCGTAGGCCAAATATGAAGCCTTTATCGAATATAGTTGGGTAAAGTCTTGGAGGCTGATGACATAACTGCTATCGCATTCTCTCCTTTCCTCAAATTTAAAGTCTTAATCACACAAATCGATTTTACGTCAATACCAACGGTTGCAGAACCCAGCAGGATATGATTCGTATTTGACTATTATTTTTTCATTTTATACGCTCAAGTGCCGGATATTAAACCTCGCCGCTTATTCGTTGCAATTTTTTTGTCTTGCGTCGTCAGGTTTGCTGGAGAAAGCAGTAATGCTGAGTTTAGTAATCTGCGTATGATTTTAATAGTCCAGAATTGTAGATTTATGGTTTTTTATGGCTCCTAGACTCAGACCCTATGTTTTGAAGACGGTTCGAAAGCCACATGATATAAATATTTGCGTGATGAACATAAGTGTTTGTGCTTGTCTGGGCGTTTCTTATGTATTATAAATACATATTTACAAAAACAAGTATAAAAGTACAGTACAGTACAGTACAATACAGTTGTTGATGAGCCAATAAAATAAAATAAAAATATTACAAGCTCTGCTTAGTTCGGATCTAGATGGTGCTGAGTAAGTTGTGCCAAGTGTTTATTCATTTATTTATTCCCATTTTCGAACCATCAAGTGTTGGTGTGAGAATATAAGCATCTAAAAATGGTGTCTTGTTCTTTAATTTGAGTGTTCAGCTCTTGTCTGTGAAATAGTCTCCACTGGTCTCTATTCTCTAAATTCTTTTCATTTACTACATTTTCTACATTTTTTCTCTACATTAATCTCTTAGTCTTTTTCATAATACCACCACGAGGGGGCAAGTCTATTACTATCAACCGGGCACAATTTCAATAATACGTTACTCGACCTGGGAGTCGAAGCCAGAACCTCCACTCAGGATCATTAGGCTAACGAGGCAGTTTGACGCCTCGATAACTATTTTTTTTTTATAAAACATTTCAAAAACATTATGAGGTAATCAAAAACATCGTAGACTTCCTAATAATTATATTCAAGTTATTTTAACGAAGGAAATATTCGACTGTGGGCAGGATTCTAACCTGCGTCTTCCGACCCTCCCTTATAACCTGGTTGGTGGAACTCGCGGTGGCTTAATGATCATGGCGTCTGGTGTACCTAACCAGAAGAAGAACGTCCGAATCCTGCCCAAGGTGGGTCAAAGTCCCACCAGCCAGGTTATAAGGGAGGGTCGGAAGTCGCAGGTTAGAATCCTGCCCACAGTCGAAGCTTTCCTTCACTAAAATAACTTTAAAATCTTAGCACAGAAAATTTCAAAAAAATAACAAAAAAATAATTTTATTCAATTTAAAATAAAAAGCTTTATTCAACTATCTATCTCAATTCTAAAAGATCTTAATAAAACACCATTTTGCGCACGGAAAATAAATTTAGGCTCTTATAAAGGCCCTGGAAACCTTTTAATTATCCTCGCTTTAGTGCCAATGATAGCCCTTGTAAATGCTGAAAGGCTATCCTGAATAGGCTCGCGGGATCGCGCCTAACAAAGGAATTTGAGTGATGTGATAATACTTTGATGAAGTGCTTTTACGCGACAAGAGAAGGTGATGTTTTTTTCATGAATATATATATTTTTTAATCTACTAAGGTGGCAAACAAGCATACGTCCCACCTGATGGTAAGCGGTTACCGTAGCCTATAAAGTCTTAAGTTCTCAGTAAGTTGTTTCACAATTTATTCACTGAAACATCAATGTTAAAACATTATTGCTTCACAATCTCATTCAGAAGAAGTCCACTAACTTCTTAATATTTGAAACGATTTTAATTTTGTTTTTGTTGATTGGCTCTACTTTAGGGCATTTTTTTTATGGAATCAATAACAATAATCAGTCAACTAGCCAATTACTATACCTACTCAACATTATATAGGTATATATCAATATTTATACTTTTCATTGTGTAGATTAGAGATTATAATAATAATTATTACAATAATGATTATCAGCTACACTTATTAGGTAATACAATTTTGTTATCTCTTATTTATTTAAATTACTATAAAATATATACAATTAAATAATAAATAATAAATGTTTTATTCACAACCCTTATTACAATTGGTCTTATTCTAAGGTTTACATGCGTAGTGACCTTAAAATAGGAGTTTCGACATTGGGTTATTTTCATAGGGTACTGTAGCTAGGGCTTATATTTGGTAGATAAAGTATAGGTATCCCTGACTCCGAAACTAGGCATAGCCTGTATCTTCAGAGCCAAGGGTACCTTCTTGGGGTCTTGTCAACCGTTACAATACTAAGCGGTTAGGTAAACAAAAATAAAATTATGCAGCAAAGATTTAATAATAATAAATTGAAAAGGGTTATCTACTAGTTACTGAAATGAATTAAAAAGTTTACGAAAAAAGAAGTGTTGCCATAAGTGCGTGTGTGTGTGTTAGTGTGTGTTTGTGCGTTTATATGTGGAGCTGTAACTGAAAGTAACATTTTATGTAATCCGTGTGAGGAGTTTTTCGGTTTGTCGGTCGTACTATGTCAAATTTAGCAAGTAATTAGTGACTTTTCTTTTTAGGTTGTATTGGTTTAGCATGTGTATATTTATTGATTTATTTAAACTATTATATATAATTTAGATGCTAAAAAAGAGTATTGGCGTGTCGAAACATATATGTATATATTTTTATTGTAAAAGTTGTTTGCATCTGTGAAACGTCACTTTCAAAGGTCCTGTTGCAAACCAGCTCACCAGTACGAGTAGTCTGACATTTAACTGGTCACACAATGTGATTTTTTTATTTGTT
Organism: Acronicta alni; assembly: GCA_964056405.1. NCBI lineage: Eukaryota > Metazoa > Arthropoda > Insecta > Lepidoptera > Noctuidae > Acronicta > Acronicta alni. The sequence goes on along the minus strand of OZ043927.1, from coordinate 2,318,681 downwards.
TTTCATCATGTTTTTAATATTATTGCATGTTTTACGCATGAATGTGTCAATAAGTTTTTTTTTTCTTTCTTTCTATGTGCCCCCCGCATAGTCGTGTCTCCGTAAATCATATTGTGATTCACAGACGTGAAACTGGTTATTTAAGCCCGAGCCCCTAGAATGCAGTAGCCTATCATTCATTACATTACTCCATTCATGCCATCAAAGGTCAAGTTCATAACATTTCCAGTCATCTTTCCAAACATTCACACCTCTCAAAATAAGTGTCACCGCGTCCATTATTTTAATCTCTCATCGTAAACCATTGTACAGATTTAAATTGTACAATATCGTAAAAGCTAAGCTTATCTCCGAGTCGTAAGTTCAGTCAGAAAAAGGCGAGGGAGTCGCCAAATAAAAGATTTCGGTCGGTATAGATAAAAAAAATCGGTAAAAACACTTGTATGGAGTAAGTTAGGATTGTTTTGTACAGGATATGACAAATTGTTGGATTGATTTAGGAAATATTGTCGGAAATATAGTCAAAATTATAATATAAGTCAAAATTATAGTATGATAGGGGACACTAACCCTCTCATCATCTTGCGAGCCTTTACCTAACTATACTATAATACTATGGTTTAGTTTCCAGACTAACCAGATGTGGCTGAATATCAGTATTTTACTCAAAGCAACTGCATCAGCCCTCTCTCAGTTTGCTTGTTTGTCACTTAAAAATAATAAAATGGGTGTACAATTCCCGTAGTAGTACAAACAAAACTAGTAAAGATAATACTGTCAATCCCTACGATCGAGTTACGCTTGAAATTCGACACTTAATTCCAGGCGCCGTGGGTTGAAACTCGGAATGACAGATAGTGACGTATTCTGCCGGTTGCCGTGATTGACTGAGTGGGACGCACACCAATCGTCATTGGATTTAGGATCGGATGGAAATTATTGTGAGGACAATGTAGCAAGTCAAATATGTTTGGTAATATATATGGTTCAGCATTTTCATCATCAACCCATATACTGTCCCACTGCCGGGCACGGGTCTGCTTTCAGGATGAAAGGGATAAGGCTATAGTCCAACACGCTGGCATAGTGCGGGTTGGCAGACTTTACACGCCGTTGAGAAAATCTCTAAGGCATGCAGGTTTCCTCACGATGTTTTCCTTCATCGTTTATGCGAGTGATAATTAATTATTAATGCGCACATGATTTCGAAAAATCGTCGAGTATAATTAGTCGAATTTCGAATAGTTTTAATTTACTTATATTTAATAATATCAACCAACATCAAAAGAGGCTCTCATTGGCTGGGTCATTGGTTTGATACAGAAAGTAGTACTCTTGGACACGGCCCGTAGTTTTAGGTTTTTTTTTTGGGGTCCTGAACACCGGTAGCTTGGACCCTATTCCAGAAGCCAATCATCAACCCATATACTGTACCACTGCTGGAGACGGGTCTCAGTTTGAGAGTGATTATGCTGTAGTCCAATAATATGTATAAAAAAAATTTACGACGTCTCTGGTCTAGTGATTCGAAGAAGGTTACCTACTACTGTTCACGAGGTCGTGGGTTATAGGTTTGATTCCCAGGACACAAGTATTTTTTTATTGATCGTTAGTGTTTTTTTTTTATCTGGGCGTTTTTTATATAATTATGAGTATGTATTTAAAATACATATAAGTGTGGGTGCTAGACAAAAGATATACCATAGTATCACGATATACTATTGTCTGATAACCACACTACAAGATCTGCTTAATATGGGAGATGCTACTGTGTAAAAGTTTTTCCAAAAAAATATTTATTATTATTTATTCTTATCCACTTTCAAAGAATCTAAGTAAACAGCAATACAGACCGCTGCGATGGCCCATTGTCACGGACAAGCAAGATGGCGGCCGCTTTTTATTTAGCCACAAAACCAAAGAATAAGGAGTTTCCGCGTTATTATTGTGTATTGATCTTCGAACACAAGAAAATAGCTCGGCTGTGGACGACGGAGAACTATCACTGAATCCGAGTGAAGTATCCGCAAATAAATAATATTGAAAGGATAGAATAGACGAAGGCTTTTTGACGTATGTACGTTTTATCTTTTATATGTGGCTTTCAAAGTACAGTCGACAGCACATCAAGTTACCACAAATCTTCAAATTTTCTCATTCGATTTTTAACTTATCCTTCAACATTTTAATGATTAAAATCAATTTGGAAAATTTGGCAATTTTGTATAGCCTGATGTGCTGACTGTACATAACATTACATTATTAGTGTTTGCCACAAACATGCAGGGACCTCTAGTATAACGATCACGCTTACGGCCACTGGACTAATTAGGTAGTTAAAAAAAGTAATAAAGTATAGTCATTGCCTCATTTGCCTACTCTAGCAATCACGCTTAGGACTACCTCCTAAGCGCGATTGCTATGCTAGAGTTAAAGTCAATTCAATCCAATTTTATTGCGTTCCATAATGTATACAGGTGTCAACTTATATCTATTGAAACAATTATGGACTCTATCGGATACAGAATAGTTTAATTTCTAGGTTCGATTCGCTAGTAGAGCAGTGTTATTGGATTTTTCTATAAAATTTCAATAGCAACTCGGAGTTTGGATTTGTGACCGCTTTATTGTAATAGAATCGCCCCCTATTACATGGGACCTAAACAAATTGGCGAACTGTGTATACAATTAGTACATCTTTGCTTAACCCTTCGGGGAGTACCGCGTGAGGGTATCATCATCAACCCATATACTGTCCCACTGCTGGGCACGAGTCTCCTTTCATATTGAGAGGGATTAAGCTATAGTCCACCACGCTGGCCTAGTGCGGGTTGGCAGACTTCACAAACCGTCGAGAAAAATCTCTAAGGTATGTAGGTTTCCTCACAATCGTTTCCTTCACCGTTAAAGCGAGTGATAATTATATTGATTTCTGACATTTACGTGAATATTATAGATTGAAATAAAACTACTTTTTACGGATCTTATCGCGTTATATTGATGTTATTAATCCCGACGTTTCGGACCCTTTACAGCGTCCATGGTCACGGGTAGACTATTTATTTCAGAGTGATAATTAATTATTTTCTTTTTAAATATACTATTGATTATGGTAAGGTTATTTTGTTGCCTGTCATACGGAAGCCAAACATGGATTTACGAGTATAATACAAACACAAAACGAAAAATTGAATCATGTCAGAGAGCCATGGAAAGGAGCATACTAAATCTGAAACTTAAAGACAGAAAAAGGAATACTGAAATAAGAACAAAAACCAACGTTATTGACGCACTATTACATTGCCAGAAACAAAAATTTAAATGGGCGGGCCATATTGCGCGAATGAGCAATACAAAATGGACAAAGAAAGTTACAACTTGGACAGGCCCCCCTGGAAAAAGAAAAATAGGTAGACCACTGGAGAGATGGTCAGATGAAATTGAAAAGATTGCTGGAGCCAACTGGGTAACGGTGGCCCAGGACAAATCTAAGTGGAGAATATTGGGGGAGGCCTATACTCGTAGAGAGGTCCCTAATAATTAAATAAATATAATACCTACCAATAATTATTAATGTAATATAAATTATCTATCCGTATTGTAATGTATTCATAAATATGTAAATGTAAGTAATGTAATAAGAAAAAGTAATATAATATTAAAGATTTAAGTAATTAGAATGAAAATGTAAATTGATTTATTAGGGAAATAAAAGGCTATGTTATTATTATTAATTAATGATTAATACGCACATGAATTCGAAAAGTCAGAGGTTATTTGATTGAGCCTTGATTCGAATTTGAGACCTTCGACTTGGCAGTCCAATGGTCATACCACTAGACTATCACTGCTTTTTATGAGGGTGAGGCGTGAGGGTATGTTACGTTATAAACCTGACCTTTTGCTGTCATTCTAGACTTGTAGACGATCTAGGTTCAAATAAATTTAGAGGACAAACACCGCCTGCCCTTTTCACTTTCATTTCCTTTTATCCAAAAATTCCTTCCCATTTCAGCCGAGGGTGAAACCGGACACACTGAGAATTTCCATTTTCGCAAGACATTTGAGACGATGAGAGTTTTTAGGCTATGGGCATTATACTGGATTTCCTAAACATTGTTTGAACAAATTTTCTTAAAGCGGGCAGTATACAAGATCGGGGCGGATTGGGTCATCCGAAATTAGGATCGGCGTGATGTTATTAAAGGTTTTTAAGGCTTACTTTATTTATATTTCGGGATTTTTTATATAGTATAGGCTCGAATAGATGGTAAGTAAACTGTCTGAAACTAGATTTTTTTTTTGTTGTAACATACATAGTATACTTGGGATCATATTCATGTTTTCCTAATCTTCTTTAGAAAATCAAGTTGACACTGACTATTTCCTGAGTTTACTGTACGTTGCTGACCCTGTAAAACGAAAGAGGAATAGTTGGATTGGCTGTGAAAGGGTCAATAACCCCCACTGCCAACACGTTTCCTCGTGGAACTATAGCTAGCTATCTACTCTGATCCCTCAAAACATTCTCTATCCACTTATCACGAACTAACACCCATCTTTAGATATCTCATTACTTAGTACAAATACGTTTAAAACATTTCGGGGGCCCCTATTTACATGATTACATTGACAAAACGTTGGTCCCAAGTCTCAAACATTGCCTGTAATTTATTCAAGGGCCCAGGGTTTGTGTTATGTACATAATAATTACGTGTGTGGAACATAACCACGCTTTGAGATATGTTTTTGTGGTAAAACTATGTAAACGCTTAATTTACGAGCTTTTGAATGGGTTTGTGTTTGTATAAGAGTTGTTGGTTGGAAACTAATTTAATTGTTTGTTGGATCAAATATTGGTGAAGTTTTTTTTCTAGGCCTCTTGAAAGACAAGCAGAGTTGTTTTCTGTTTTTGGGAGTATCTATATATAGACGATATCTTTATTGACTTATACATCGGAATATTTCGTTAAACTAGTGGTTTCTAGTGGTTCTTACCGTGATTGCTACGTAAGAGGTTGGCTAGCTGATATGGGTCTCTCTCTCTCTCCTCTCAGAATGAGAGATATTAGGCTAGTTCGCCACGCTGTCCGTACGCACTAGCACGCTGGCAGATTCACTCACCGTCGAAATAAAACTCTAAAGCATGCATGTTTCCTCACGATGTTTTCACCGTTTAAGCAAGTGATAATTAATTATTAATAAATAAATATTCTTGGATAATTTTGCACAGCACCATCCAGTCCCAAACTAAGTAGAGCTTGTAGTAGATAATGAATACGTTACGGTAAGAGTGAATAATTGAAGATTATTAATAATTATCTATTATTATTAATAATTACCGAAAGTCGAGGTTAAAGTGATAAATGTACATAAGTAACGCTCAAGGACCAAAAACAGCTCACAACGCGTTGTGGTCAATTATATTAGTTGAGCTCCAATATGCAAGGAATTATAAAAACTAAATAAAATTAAAAGTCGTACTTAGGCCAGGTTAGGTTGTTAGGTTTTTTTTTATATATTCAAAAACTAAAAGTAATAAATTTCGATCGTTTATTAACATTTACCAAAACATGTGGTTATTATTAATAATTTTGTAAAAATATTAATAATTTTCAATTAATCAGATTAACCGTAACAGATATAATCGTTACCTATATACTTTTTTATGTAAATACATACTTAAAATACACAAGAAACACAAACAGTTATGTTTATCCCATAAAGATTTGTGTTCTGTGGGAATCGATCTCGAAAATTATAAGGTTCATATTCCAGTAGGAAAATGTGACAGTTTTGGATAGCTTGACCTGCGTCTGTACACTTAGCAAGTATAACAAATTGTCATTATTTATTCAAAACGAGACGGGCCGGAGGTCTTAGCCATTAAGCTCGTCCATTGAAAGACCCCAGGCTAAGCTTATTGTAAATAAAATAAAAAAAATACCCAGCTTTTTGTTGATGACTAAAAATGTAAAGTTTTCACGAGTTTTTTATTGTAATTTTTTTATGAAGTAAGAATTTGTCTTTTGGGTCGAATATATAAAAGTTTTTTTTGTAAAAGAAAGCCTTTAGGTAATTAAGAGGAATGAGCGCCGGTTTTAAATTAAAATACTGACTTTTTAAACACTAAAAAGAATTCAGGGTGGCAATTTACAATGTGGCATCGCATTCTTTCACTAAACAGAAACATTTCTATATCTTACTTTAGAATTTAAGTTATTTTAACGAAGTAAAAATCATAATCAGCCTATATTAGTTACACTGCTGGATAGGCCTCCCCTAAGATGCGCCATTTCACCCAGTCTTCGGTTTTTTCGCATTTTTTTTATTAAATCTTCGAGCTGTTGCTGAGAAAATCCATTCTTTTTGTATTTTTTGGCATTTTCCATGCTAAGATTTTAAAGTTATTTAGCGAAGGAAAACTTTGACCGCGGGCAGGATTCGAAATTGCTTCTTCTAGTTAGGTACCAGACGCTATGACCACTAAGCCACCGCGACACCCACCCACCATGACGAATTTTAACACATTGTGCAACTTGGGAATCGAATCCAGGACATTGCCGACCACTAGGCTAATCAAGTTAGGCTGGTCATGATCAAGATAGACCAGTGTATTACGAATTGAGTACTTCAAAATCACTGTCTTTGTAAGAATGTTACATTTCAGAAAATGTCCATTTTAGATGTTTCAATGTCCCTCACCGGGTCCATTTTGTTCCATTACAGCGGCTATCAAATGAAACGTAATCGCTAACCAGAGCGTTCCTTTGTCTGCGGGTACTACTCAAACCGCTAAATGGTTTAGTATCATTTTCAGTTGGGGGTAGTTAAGTAAAACGGTTTTGGAAATGGACTGAAAGAGTACTTACGTAATAATGGTCCTGTGGCTGAGATGATGGACTGTTGAGAGGTAGGTATTGCATTTGTGTCCATTTTTTACGCAACTAAGATGACAACACAACTCAATTCTGCCAACCCTAAGGCCTGTGAGGTGGACTACAGCCTAATCCCTCTCATTCTGAGACCCGCGCCCAGCAGTGGGACAGTATATGGTTTGATGATGACGATGATGACGATGATGAAGATGACAAACAAACACAATTAGTGTTCCGCCGGATCTTAGTACTTATGGTAAAGTTGCGGTAAAGTTGAGTCCAATAAAATTAATATAAGTCCAATACATATACAACAGAAAATTGAAAAGTGACTCCGCCCTGGTTTCGCACGGGTGCACAGTAAGCATGTATTATACATACAGGGTGGAAGGGACATCGACGCGCAACGGCTTACTTCAGTACATGATTCTGGACCCCCCGCGTTGGAATTTTTCGTTTTTTTCTTAAATTACCTTTCGGAAAAAAATATCTAATGTGTTATTGGGTTTTCACAGCAACAGCTCGGAGATTTAATAAAAAAAATGTGAAAATCGGAGGGACAGGGTGTAATGGCGTATATTAGGGGAGGCCTACGTCTAGCAGTGGGCTAACATAGACTAATGATGATGATAAATAAAAAAAAGTGCATAAGTATGCATTGTTTAGTACAAAAATATCCCAAAATATTGGTAAAATAATAATAATAACGGACGAGTCTATCACCACTAACCGGGAAAAACAAAATCGAGATGTTATGATGTAGAATTCAGAAAAAAAAACAATGAATTCAAGACCTCAAGTGTAGCAGTCGGGCTTACGACAACTAATGAGGCAGTTGTTTAAATATTATTTCGCAAATAAACAATGTTCTTCATTTAAGAGCTATACAACATTATTATTAGTATATGCGAAACCTGAAACACGTGTCTAGTATTTTTATGTAAATAATCTATGTACAAAATTTCAAAACTTGTATCATGAAAAATCACAAAGTTATAAGCTTGTTAAGTTACCTGGTTGTCCGTACAAAAACATGCTCATCACGCGCGGGCGCCGCCCCGCGCCCGCGTTGTCGCGGCGCTCATTGATAATAATGTGGCAGTAGGTACCTAATCGTACGGCGATTTCCGATTGCATTGTATTTAACTGATGTTTCACATTTCACTCACGTTCCACATTTTCCGTCAAGTGTAGGTAGACATTAGTAAGTACTTTATTTGTAAATGCAGCCGTAAGTGATTAAATGTAGTCAATGCGATATGTTGCACCTTATACCAAACACTGTAAGTTCAAAATGGATGAAAAGTGTTAAACATCGCACTACTTAACCACAACAGGCTGTAGGTACAAATAAAAACGTGTGTTCATGTGTGTGACGATACCTTAATGTCAGATAGCTCCTCGTGCCGCACTGCCAGGAATACGTTATCACTTATCACCACAAACCACTAGTATCCGTACCATTCTTACACGAACACTATGCTTTTTACATACGACAGGTACACGTCAATCGAAACACAACTGCCGCGCGCTCGCGTTATCACCACAAACCGCTACTGTACGTACCATTTCTTAAACGAACACTACCTATGCTTTTTACATACGATAGGTACAGATCAACCGAAATGCGCTCGCGGTCGCGCTCTCGTTTTGTACCTACTTATCTGAACGGGAGCGACATACGTGCACACTTCCCTATAGCTGCCGGGCGACTGAAGTGGTTGCCTGGTTGGTTCACCCCCGGGCCCCGCCCGCCCCACTGCGCCCGCGCTGACCGCTCAGTGTCAGTGACCTGTGTTGCGCGCATATGATTGCGGATAGGTACTTAGTGTCGCTCGGTGTCCTACTCGTAACATTTTTTAAATGTTTTTGGGACAAAATATAACATGATGTAAAAATTATTGGAATCGATTCAGTTACTGATTCTGAACAAACTATATTCAGGTTTCGCATATACTAATAATAATGTTGTATAAACATGCAAGAAAAAAATCCAATTTATTCATAACTAAAAAAACAAAAAATCTTCGTGAATCACAAGCTTATTCTGTACTTAAACGTAACATAACCGATGACTAAACCTCATAACTACGTAGGAAATCGAGGCAATTCGATCAACACCATTCAAATGCAGTCAATATTGCCACAATACAAGAAAATACCGAAGAGCTAATACGTTAGGGGGCTAAAATTAGAATATTTACTATTTGGTATATTAAATTTGTTATATTTGTTTTTATTAAATTAAAGGAGAACATAATGATTTAATTGACGACGACTATGGTCTAGTGGTTCGAGTGCCAGACTGCTGATCATAGGGCCGTGGGTTCTATTCCCACAGGACATTAATATTTGTGTGAGTAAAACATGAGTATTTGTGTTTGTCTGGGTGTTTCTTATATAGTATATATTTGCAAAAAAAAAAGTATACAAGTATTATTATATCCACTGTCTCGTACCCATAGTTCAAGCTCTGCTTAGTTTGGGACTAGATGGTGCTGTGAGTGAATAAAAAATAAAAATAACATAAATTGACCTAAGATGAGACAGTAGTAACAAAATTGTGTTCTCGTTTCGCGGACCTTCTGTATATAAACTTTATTTTGGCACAGTTAGATTTACTGCAACTCTTTTTTTTTTAGATTAATCGCGGCGAGTGCTTCCAATCGCTTCCGGCCGATAATAGCCGAACACTAGTGATGCACTGCAGACTAATAGATTCCATTTTTGAATTTAGATTTTTCACAGAATTAATAAATTCGATTCCAATTTTTTTAATGCTTTTCTTCGTTTTCGAAGGTATTCTTAGTTGGTATTTTTTTTTTTATGTGATAGAGTGCGCAGACGAGCTTTCTGATCACCTGATTGTAAGCGATTACCACCGCCCATGGACACCCGCAACACCAGAGCAGTTCAGGTGCGTTGCCGCCCTTTTAAGGGGTTTGGGCGTCCGGTATCCTCACTCACTCGACGAAACACAACAAAAACGTTATTTCACGCCGGTTTTCTGTGAGGCCGTGGTATCAAGTCGGGTCGAGCCGGCCCATTCGTGCCGAAGCATGGCTCTCCCACGGTAAAATATTGTATATTATAAACTAAACTGTTCTGGCTATCATACGCCAGTAGTGAGCAAAAAGTAACTCACACATGTAGGTACTGGTCATACACAGACAAGTTCATTATCGTTTGACTAGTTTGATATCATACTCTAAACGGTAAGAATGTCGAAAAACTCTCAACTGCTTTTATCACTTCATACAGTGGCTCCCTCTATAACACGGTTCCATTTTTGTTTTATTATTAATCACTTCACTCAAAGTCTGCACTTTTGACAGTGATACTGCGTTATACACTGTTAGGGAACACTTCGTTATAGATTTTATGAAGTCTGTCCAACTTGGCTACACTGCATTAATATTAATATCATCATCGATCCATGTAATGTCCTACGGATCTTCTCTCAGAATGATAGGGGTTAACTAATGTGGATTGGCATTCCATTAACATACACAATTATTAAATAAAAACATTCATACAATTTTCGTAACTATTCTAAATGTATTTTGCATTCAAAACTACGCAAAACTTGTTTCATACATTTTTGCTGCATAAATAGTTGAGAAAAGTTTGTTTATTGAACGCGGCAAATTATAGACTGAACAACTGTGTTCAGTGTAGGAACTTCCAGAACTTTCCAGAACGTTTTGAGCACACTGATCAACCCAACTATTCCTTATTAGAGCGGTGTTTGTTCCATTTGAATATCAACTTTGTAATATACATTACAGGCATTCTATTCCTGTGTATTTGTCGGAGGCTTAAATTTGTCCAGCAGATTTTGATGTAAAATGTTTACTAGTAATTTAAATAGTATTTGATGTACTTGTGTAGTTTGTATATTGATAAAATATTGGCTTCCTAAAGCAGAAATTTATTTAACAAAAGATTATCGTCTTTGGTTTTTTTTTGTACACTGATTTTAGTTCCTCAAATGACCACTAGAATGTTGAGTATTCTACCGCCCGTAAATATTGGAATAGTGAAATTTTTTGCTACTATTTCTTAACCTTTAAATTTCATAAGTACATGACAAATTACACTTAATTATTAATTTAAAGGCAACTAAAGCAAAGGAACAACGTCCGCATAAATTGAATTAATTAATCATTCTGCCAATACAACTTTTAATATATTTTCCTTATATGAACTACTGAAATCTGTGCTCTATCACCTTGTAATAAGGTTTCTAAGTAACAAATCTGCATCAGTTCACGTCATTGGTCATTGAGCCACATAATTGCTTTGCAAAGTCAGTCAACGACGTCCAACTTTGCAGAATGTTCGGGAAACTTCGGCAAAGTTCGGAAAGTGACGAATCGTGTCGGCTGTTGACGCGTTACGAAAATGTTATTGTAAAGTATTTCCTTCGATACTTTGAAAAAATGTGAAAATGATAATTAAGTATGACCCACGTACTATTCCGCGTTGACGTTGCCTGTGAGCGGAGGCCCGTGCCCAGCAGTGGGACAATCATCGTTGTCTATCGTTATCCTAGCCTTTTTTTTTCGGGTTTTCGGGCACTAGAATATCAGTATTTTACACGAAACGACTGCTATAAGAACTCTGCAATAAAATTTTCTGGGTAATACCAATATTCTAAGGATAGATAAACTAATTTCAGGCCTTTTGGGCTTCAGCCTACCGTAAACATCATACGAACACCTATGACAAACCAACGTCTTTACGTGCTCTCCGGGGCACGGACCTGTCTCGATGTATTAAGAATGGTAACCCATCCACAGACTGACCTACCGCAGTTTAACCTTGCAGATTCATTAGCAACTATCCGCTCACTAAACTACATCATCGGTACATGCTTCAAATTTGTGCTGTAAAATCAAAGTTACACCATATTCTGAAACAATTTAAAAAACTTTTCTTTTGCATCTATTAATATGGCCGGACGCTGTAATTAATTTACCTTTGCGCATTATTCTTTGGGCCGAGACCCAGATGGTAGTTCTCTTAGCCATAAATCATCAACACTCCCCTGAAACACCGCAACTTTCATTTCCCTACATTTTATATGTGTTTAAAATATTCTCCGTGTTTTCAGGGAAGCAGGTAGGTGCTTACTTTTAAGGGAGAGGGAAATTAAATTCACATTTTGTGTTCCTTCTGTATTTCGTAAAGATTTTAAAGTTTCTGTCAAGTTGATTAAAATGCTGACTGCTATACAGAAGGTTTTTGTAGACCAACTGTAGTTCTAATATACATTAACTTTATATAAATTAAATTGTAGATAAACTTTAGATCAACTGGAAATGTATAAATTTTAAATAAACTATCAGTCTTACTGTAGAATAACTGTAGATTAATTGTATATCAGCTGTAGATTAACTGTAGATCAGCTGTAGAGTGACCTTAGAATAACTGTAGATTAGCTGTAGATTAACTGTAGATCAGCTGTAGAGCAACTGTAGATCAGCTGTAGACCAACTGTTGGTTAATTGTAGATCAATTGTAGAAGATAGAGTTTAACTACCTATACTTATTCTGAAGTTGTATGTATTTAAAGTCTCCATTTGCTTCGACATTATTTTTATAATTTTATTTAGTTTTCACTACTAACTTCATAAGGTTACAAAATAATATTGAAATAATTCTTCACTTAATATTAGTTACTCAATATATACCATTATAAAATATTAAAGAACCTATGTCTGTACACTAAAAATATTTAAACAAGAACAAGTGGATTATTTAGAAGTCCCCGAAAACAAAAATGACATTACTGGAATTCTTCTTAGATTGTAAGGGGTTGACAATAAACACGAATAAATAGATTTTCATTCTGTTTTCACTGATCAAAAGCATAAACTCCAACTTAAAAACGGGAATACATCTTATATTCATATTATTTTTATCATCTATCATCTTAAATTCTATCCAATTAATATGCTAATGCGAAAGTAACTGTCTATTTATTACGCTTTCACGCTTAAAATGCTAAGCCGATCTTAATGGAATTTGGTACAGAGATAGATTAAATCTTGAAGAAGGACCTAGGCTTTATTTTGTCTTAACATGACTTTTGGGATGCAGCTGAAACCACGAGCAACAGCTAGTAATACCATGAAACTTAAATTAACGCACTTAAAAATCTGGAATATTTGCATATTACCAAGGTACACATTATTTTAATAACATGCAACGCTAAGTTCTCCCAACTTGCACATAATAAAGTCTACGTGAAATTATCTGAAGTTGAGGCAAGTCAATTTTAAGTTCACACGTGTACAAAGTTCGGTCCCGGCTTGGAATAGCTTTCTTTCAGGCTATTTATGCAAAATTGTGCATCGCACGTTGCAGGTGGCATCGCTGGCGTCTGAATTACGATGCTTCAGTGCAACAAAGAAAGCAAGAATATTTTATATTTATACAAAAATACTTGCTGTGTATTCATGAAGGGCTCGTGGCTAAGTAATAACTAAGATGATCAACTGATCAGCAAGGTTAAGCTGCGCTAGTCGCGGTCAGTCTGTGGATGGGTGAGCATTCTTAACACATCGAGACTCCTCCGTACCTCGGAGAGCACATAAAGCCGTCGGTTACAGTTGTCATACGAACACCTATGACAATCGTTAGTGTTAGTCAGAAGCCCAAAAAAGCCTGACAACCAGTCTATTCTCAGGATATCGGTATTACCCAAAAAAATTGGGTTTCGGAGGTCTGATGGCAGTCGCTTTGTGTAATATACTGATATTCAGCCGCATCTGGTTAGACTGGAAGCCGACCCCAATATAGTTGGGAAAAAGCTCGGAGAAAGACTTGCTGTGTATTCATGGGGCTGTGTATTCATGGGGCTGTGTATTCATGGGGCTGTGTATAAAAGCAGTCATAGCCTAGTGGAATGACCATTGGACTGCCAGTCAAAGTCGAAAGTTCTCGAGTTCGAATCCAAGGCACGTACTTGTGACTTTTTGAAATCATGCACGTATTAATAATGAATTATTGCTCGCTTAAACTGTGAAGGTAAACATCGTCAGGAAACCTGCATGCCTTAGAGATTTTTCCCGACGGTTTGTGAAGTCTGCCAACCCGCACTAGGCCTGCGTAGTGGACTACAGCCTAATCCCTCTCAATCTGAGAGGAGATCCGTGCCCAGCAGTGGTACAGTATATGAGTTGAATGATGATGACTCGCTTAAACGATGAAGGAAAACATCGTGAGGAAACCTGCGTGCCTAAGAGATGTTGAACTGGGCCCAGTTGCCACAGCAGTGAGGCACAATAATTTTGCTAATTTTGTATTTTTATTTTATTTAGTTTGTCATATTCTTTTTTTGCCTTAACTGTGACAAATAAATCTTATTTCTTTCTTTCTTTCTTTCATGTTCTTGACGGCGTGTGAAGTCTGCCAACCAGCACTAGGCAAGCGTGGTGGACTATACCAACGATAATTCCTCTCTTTCTTAGAGGAGACCCGTGCCCAGCAGAAATATAAAACATATATATTATTTATTATGTATTGTTTGGAGTGTTATGTTGGTATAATATATCTTGATATATTATACAGACGTAAAACTGTTATTAGTATTGTTTTAAATTTAGGATATTCACTTGTTTACACTTCTGTTATATATACGTGTAGACTTGTAATTGGCTATGTGTCTTTTCTGTACTTACTGTTAATATATTTTAGTTTATTGATTTCTAAAATTTACGCGAATATTATACATTGAAATAAAACTACTTTTAACGGATTTTATTGCGTATATTGATATTATTAATCCCGACGTTTCGGACCCTTTACAGCGTCCACGGTCACGGGTAGTCTAACCGTGCCCATGGACGCTGTAAAAAGTAGTTTATTTTCAATATATTCTAGTTTATTGATTTCTGATATTTACGCGAATATTAATTTACACATTGAAATAAAACTACTTTTTACAGCTTCCGAAACGTCAGGATTAATAATATGAATATACGCGATAAAATCCGTAAAAAGTAGTTTTATTTCATTCTATTCTAGTTTAATAAGCTGTAAGTCTACCATATATATATAAACTACCAGCAAAGTATTGTGGGTAGTTTTCATTGCTGTTAATATTTCATTTGTCACATTTGGCGCGCGTCTAAGTACGTTGCACATAATGAGTTGCGAGCTTTCACGTCGAGCGGCCGTTTGTGTGCGGCCGGTCTTTGTGATACACTGAGAGCGGCTTTACTGACTGATATTATTATTTTATTTAAGTAATTAACAGATAGTAAGCAGTGATAGCCTAGTGGTATGACCATTGGACTGCCAAGTCAAAGGTCTCGAGTTCAAATTCAAGGCACGCATCTATGACTTATCGAATTCATGTGCGAATTAATAATTAATTATCACTCGCTTAAACGGTGAAGGAAAACATCGTGAGGAAACCTGCACGCCTTAAAGATTTTCTCGACGGCGTATGAAGTCTGCCAACCCGCACTAGGCTAGCGTGGTGGACTAGCTTTAATCCCTCTCATTCTGAGAGGAGACCCGCGCCCAGCAGTGGGACAGTATATGGGTTGATGATGATGATCACATAATGACTACTAGACTACAAAATCAAAGGTCTCGAGTTCAAATCCGAGGGACCTCTGACTTTTTTAAAATCAAAACCGGGCACACATCCGCACTCCGAGCTGCTACTGAAAATTTCATAGAAAAACCCAATAGCACCTTACTCGACGTAGGGATCGAACCCAGGACCTCTAGCATAACAGTTGCGCTTAGGAACAACTAACAAGGCAGTTTTTTTAGTTAAGTTAACGATGTCAAAGTCAAAATAATTTAACCGTGGGAGAGCCATGCTTCGGCACGAATGGGCCGGCTCGACCGGACTTGATACCACGGCCTCACAGAAAACCGGCGTGAAATAACGTTTTCGGTGTGTTTCGTCGAGTGAGTGAGGATACCGGAGGCCCAAACCCCTTAAAAGGGCGGCAACGCATCTCCTCTGGTGTTGCGGGTGTCCATGGGCGGCGGCAATCGCTTACCATCAGGTGATCCGTCTGCTCGTTTGCCCACCCTATCACATAAAAAAAAAAAAAAAAAAAAAAATTCAAGATAGACTACTAGTACTACAAAAAATACTACGTTTTTGAACGTCGTTTTTACAATTAAGACAGCCCCCAAAACGCCCGCCCGTCACCGCCTCCTAGTGTTTTAGCTGGGAAGAAGAAGCGGCGCAACAAACTCCCCAGCAACACATTTGACGACGTGTGTGGTCTAGTGGTTCGAGTCTCGGACTGCTGATCATGGGGTTGTGGGTTCGATTCCCACAGGACACAAATATTTGTGTGGTTATAACATAAGTGTTTGTGTTTGTCTGGGTGTTTCTATGTATTATAAGTATGTATTTACAAAAAAAAAGTATATAAGTATTATATCCATTGTCTAGTACCCATCGTACAAGCTCTGCTTAGTTTGGGACTAGATGGTGCTGTGTAAAATTGTTCAAGAATATTTATATCAAGAATATTTATATACATTTCTGTCTTGTAATTTACTCGTATATAGATAGCGGTAAAATTAAATAAAACAACATTTTATGGTGCTTAAATTTACTTTTCTATTGCTATATGTCAGCCATTGCAAATGTTTTTGTATCGAAGTTAATACTCAAGCATCTTTATACATAGAGTAGACGAAGAGTAAAAAGGAAAAAAAAAAACGTTGAAACGACATAGTACTGTTGCACCTGCTGTGTCTCTAACATGGCACAGCAGTGCTTAATTGGAGTCGACCCAGCTTGTCTTGAAGTCTACATCTACGAGTATATTGCAGTTTTATTGCTCGCTAGTATAAACCCGCTTTGTTTTTAATTGAAACAATTTAGACTCTAATTTTATATTTAGAGTGGAACTATTTCGTCCATTGTTCTTCTCCACCGTACGAGTTAGGCATAAACGTAGCGGTAATTACTGGCAATTGCTACTTGACATATCTGCGAGGTGCCTGGTTTCTGTCCGATGTACGTATTGCCGGTTTAATTAGAGCCTCGGTGGCACCTAATTGGTGGTCTAGGTTCGGGTCGTTAGGAATTAGGTTAAGTTTCCTATTCCCAAACTTTTGGGTTGTATTGAAACAAATGGGTAGTGTTCTAAGAAAATGGGATTGACCTCCAAATTCGAAATTGAGTGTTTAAATCAATTAAACACAATTGTAATCACAATATCAGGAACGTTAGTCTAGTGGTCTTAAGTACGACTGCTACGCTACAGGTTTCCCAGGTCGTGCAAAGTATTATTGGGTTTTTCTATGAAATTCTCAGTAGCAACTCGGAAGTTTAGATTTGCGCCTGGTTAATGGCAAAAGGCTCGCCACGGTCTATTACATATGACTTAAAACATACCGTTGAGCTGTGGTATACCTCTGCCTTACCCTTAGGGGAATACAGGTGTGATGGCAAGTTTTTATCAGAAAACTAATTCTAAAGTTTCGCAATATCCAATAAAATTAGTTGACATAATAGCTAACAAAGTTACAGCTCCCACGGGAAATCATTGTAAATGCGCCTACGACCTTGATCAAGCGATAGTAAATATTTCATTTGTAGACCATGGCTAAGCTTCAACGGCTTCCATAATTGACTGTACGTTTGGCATTGTGGTTAAGATGGTTTCCTTGCTACTATGATTGCACCACACATCATATAATATGAAGAAACGTCACCTACCTATTTCATCATCATCATATCAGTCACAGAAGGTCTACTGCTGAACAAAGGCCTCCCTCCCAGACTTCCACAAAAACCGGTTATAAACCGCCTGCATCTAACGACTTCCACCGACCTTTACCAGGTCCTCTATCTATCTCTTCGGAGGCCATCCCACGCTGCGCTTTCCGGTGCGTGGTCTCCACTCGAGAATCTTTTTGCCCCAGCGGCCATCAGTTCTACAAGCTATGCACCCTGCAAGCTTCTTCTGCAAGCACTTAAGCTTGCTAAGATGCACTTGATCTCTTCATTTCTCTTTTGATCATGTAGAGAAATAACAAGTATAGTTCTCTCTATAGCTCGCTGAGTGACCTTCACATTCCTTACGAGACCCATAAGGAGCGACCACGTCTCTGTGTGATAGAGTCAGAAATGAGAATATCCGCAGAAGAGCTAAAGTAACCTACATAGCTCGTAGGACTGCACGGTTGGAGTGGCAATGGGTGGGCCATGTGGCTATGAGAACGGATGACCGCTGGGGAAATAAAGTCTTGGAGTGGCGTGCATGCATAGAAAAGCGCAGCGTAGGATGGCCCCCGACTAGGTGGACGGATGACCTCGTTAGTGGATGCGGTTTGCGCAAGACCGATTTTTGTGGCGATCTTTAGGGGAGGCCTATGTTCAGCTGTGGACTTCCGTGGCTGATAGATAGACAGCTAACGTCTCTGTGCCGTATGTCATCATTGGTAATACACTCTGGTTAACATTTTTGTATGATCCTATATTTCTTTCGGGTCTGGGTGTAATTTGTGTCTGGAAGTTGTATTTTTGTAAAGCCCTGTGTTGCGGAGAAACACAGGGCTTTCTCTTAGTACGGTAGCGCGGCAGCTTTATCATTAGCGCATTCAGATCTTGAGACCTCAGTTATCAAGTCTTATATACCCAGTAATCACTGGCTACATAGCCTTTCAAACCGGAACGCAATAATGTTCTACCTTGTCCTTGCAAAAAAGCGCTGTTCACCATTTAACGAAGCTTCCCGAAACAAAAGTGGAAGGCACACAAAGCGCTTGTTATCACTTTGACACCTGACAAATTTAAGAGTGTTCGATTTCAGGCACGGGGAAGTTTTCATAAAGAACTTTGTTCGACAGAGAAAAGTTTTAATAAAGTAGGATGTTATATTCGAATGGATGCGTGAAGTTTTTCTGATAAATTTGCTATTTTTATATACATACATACATACACTCACGCCTTTTCCCATGGCAGAAACTAAGGAACGCCACTTGCTACGATTTTTGCATACTTATTTCGCTTCGTCTACATTCATACATGTTATCATTCAGTGTCTTTCTAGGACGTTCCCTCCCGGTGGTTCTCGTCATAAAAATCCCTTTTGTTAGTCGCCTTTAATCCATTCTCTCGACATGTTAATAATTATGTACTTTGGTTTTAGTTATGATTAAGACCCTAATCATATACCTACCTTACTGTTAAATTGTAATGTTGACGAATTTAAAGCTTTTTTTTTATATTATTCATATTTTTCTTACAAAATCGGTTTAAGTAATCCCTTGTGTAATCCAACATTATAATTTCTAATTGCCTCTGTATCATTTTGATTAGTTTCATAATTTATTATAATGCAGGCATCCATCACGATTCCCTCGACGTATCTTTATCTTTAATAAGAAACCGATTTTTTTTAAAGTATAAAGTAATATTGTCTTAAGTGATTCGTAGAACGAACATAAAGTTTGTACCAATACAAGCTTTAAGTTGGTTCTACTAATCACTTACGAAATGATAGATTTTTAATTAAACATGCATTGTATCAAATAGAAAATTATGCAGGTACTTACGTAAGTAAAAGTTGACAGTGTAAATAAAAGAAAATATTAATATTGCATTCATAGAGAATAATTATATTAAAAAAAGATGTTATGAAAAAACAAAAATATCTCGGACATTTGCACAATCTGATCCCAAACTAAGCAGACCTTGTGCTATTTTTTTTTAATAAAACGTTGCCCCACACTAGGATTGTCTCCTGTATCGTAGGTACGAATACAAATACAAACTGTCATATACACAAACACCCAGACTCAGAACAACATGTAGGTTATGACCTATTTTATTGTTCCGTGCGGGGATCTAACCCATTGAGCAGAAGTCGATCGCTCAGCCGCTACTAGACAATGGATATAATAATTTTAAACCTTTTTTCTTTTATTACATATCGTCGGTTAAATAGAAAGGTGTCATTTCTCAAAATTTGGTTTTATTTAAGAGTACTAAAATTCTAGCAGATGACAATAAAACGGCTGCTGTTTTTGCCCTTGCTTCATCTAGAAAATATGACATATAGTCTTTTAAATGTATAGGTATATTATGTAAAAATTATAAAAAAATAATTACATTAAAATTATAATATAAAAATTACAATGTTCTATTTAATCAACGATATTTATTACGATGAACGATGTTTGAACAATGTTAATAAACAAAACGTAACACAAAAACGTTCATCGCATAAATACTTATTAGAGTTCTATGGGAATTAAACCCACGACCTCGTGATCAGATATAAATCCATACTAATATTATAAATGCGAAAGTGTGTCTGTCTGTTTGTTACCTCTTCACGCTTAAACCGCTGAACCGATTTAGATGAAATTTGGTATAGAGATAGATTGAGTCCCGGGAAAGCAATTAAGGTAGTTGAAATCCCAGAAATCTTCCTTTAAAAGGGTGAAAAGGGGGATGGAAGTTTGTATGGAAAAAAAATAAAAATAACTAAGACTTTTACGATTTAACTTTTCGTTAGAAATAAAAAGCAGGGTTATAAAATAAGCTACCCAAATTGCTAATTCCATACGGATAAAATGGCGGACAACAGCTAGTTATTTCTAAATGTAATTCATGTGCTTACACATAATAAGCTACTTCACTTATACGAAGGTAAATTCAATAATTTTTGCTCCTAAAACCACACTGAAATTTATCAAATATTACCCACACACAGCCATAATACATTCAGAATTATTATTAAAAGCTTCAAAAACTCATCGTAAACTGATTAGGAAATAAAATAAAATCATATATTGTAACCCGCGTCAGCAGCAGCATTGTATCGAAAATCATTTTTATCCCATATTGAGATTTCTCACAGGTGGCGGGAAAAACATTACGTCATCAATACAAACACATTCTGCACTCTATAAATCAAACCCTCACCTTTATTTTAGCAGCCCTAAGGATCAAATTGTATTTTATGGGCTGCATCATTAGGTTTGTTTGGGATAACAACGGTTTCCATTGAAATATCGAATGAAACTTGACAAATGAAGAAAGTTGTGGGAACACAAATCTTTGGGCATTGTTAGGTAGCGGCCAGGGACCACGATGACGTATCAAAGCTGAGGGATAGCGCTATGCACATTATATAGCGTCATCTCTCTCTTAAAATGGAACAGCTATATTTCCAAGTTTTAACAACTCCATGTTATAGGAGACCGTTGAAGATTACCAAAGCTGCATTAGAGGATGTTGGTTGAAATTTTGCCCGAGTTTGAATAATTTACTTAATATTTAGCATTCGTGAATCATCCTCTGAGATTT
Source organism: Acronicta alni (assembly GCA_964056405.1). Lineage (NCBI taxonomy): Eukaryota > Metazoa > Arthropoda > Insecta > Lepidoptera > Noctuidae > Acronicta > Acronicta alni. The sequence continues at coordinate 2,297,492 of OZ043927.1, read as the reverse complement.
TCTCCAAATAAATTCAGGTCGGCACACCCAGTCTAACCAGATATAGCTGAATATCAGTACAAGAAGCGACTGTCATATGAGTATGAGTATATACGCGTCTTGTCCGCGTTCAATTGCCTCTTGGAAACCTACCCTGACTGTGAACTACTTATAGACGAATTTAAAACTGTCCAGCGTGTGTGTTTCAGTTTTTGTGAAAACTTATAGCAGTTCTTTTGGAAATAGTGTTATAATGTACCTAGCCTGTTTGTTTCTATTTTTCATCTGTGTGTTAATGTAATTGGTGTAATCCGTATTAACATAAATAAATAAATAAATAAATGACCTCTACAGCCCAATTTCTGTAGATAAATAAATAAATAAATGACCTCTACAGCCCAATTTCTGTAGATAGACTGGTTTTCAGACATTTTGGGCTTCTGACTACCACTAATGACTATCGTAGATGTTCGTATAAAAACTGACGGCTATACGTGCTCACCGAGCTATGGAGGGGTCTCTTTGTGTTAAGAACGATCTCCCATCCACAGACTGACCGCCGGTACCAGATCTTAACCTTGCTGATCGATTTAGCTCCTCTGTGAAATAAAATAAAAAATAACAACTTTTGAACTTTTAAATATCAATAGCAATTTCAAATAGCAAGGGCTATTGTCATTCGTAGTTTTTTGTAAAAGATAAATTAGGTCGGCCTCATACATACCATCTCGCCTGTATTCCCTGAAGGGTTAGGCAGATAAGTTAGGTAGGTACCCCACCTATGTGCAACCACACCTCGCCGGTATATTAAGGTCCCATGCAGGGGAGAGTCGGCTATATTTTACCGTTGGATTAAGCGTACTACTGCAGTGTTTTCTACCAAATGACTTTAATGTTTCGAATGACAACACTTTTTCTAAGGCCGCGCCACCCATTGAACGCAACCCATTGGCTTAAATTAAATTAATTATTTTTTTATTTTATTGCTTGCTAACCCTTCGAGGAGACATTATAGCCAAGTTTCCAATAATATTGTCAGTCTCATAACAGTTCAAAATACAAAAAAAAAACGTTTTACCAATTATATATTTCTCTCTTTCTTTCACCTGTTCGGGGATTGAGTATTATGTTACACCTTGTTTAAATTTCGATGAGACTTCAAACTGTCAGCCTTTCTATAGCAATTACATTACTTAGAGCGAAATTCGAAAATACTTAGATTCTCTAATTTAGTTAAGTAATAGAAGCATTAGCTGCCTTAGATAATAGTTTAACAGAATTACAATACGTATTTTCATTTAGTTTATTTGCTTTTAATTAATCTTGAAAGGTTTATTGGTCCTTTTGTGTAAATGGTCTTAAGGCTTGTCAGTCGGCCTGTCAGCCGTTAAAGTAATAAGATTAGGTACACGCCAGCAGGTCAAACTATCCAAAACTGTAAAATTTTCCCAATTGAATATGAACCCTATTGTAATGCGTGTAAAATCTATCAAAGAAATTTGACAGATTGTGGTACCTTGATGTGCTGGAGTCTGTACAATCTATCTAGGATTTTATTTTTAAGAAAATCTTTATCACAATCCTGAATTGTATTGTATCGAATGTGCGTTTATAAATATAAATGTGTATGCACCAAACTCAATCTATAAAGGGTACCTTGTAAACACTAACAACATAAGGACTGTATTCCTAACATCATAAACAACAACTTTTGTTTTATGGGCTTATTAGTTTCATGTAATAGAAAAAAAAAATTAATTGATTGCTCTAAATGTTAACACATCTATGATGTAGCAAAAAAAAGTACTAGATAAGTAAACAAACAGTGCATTGCGATACGTCGTAGTAAGTACCCCCAGTACTTACAAAATACAGATTTGGAAATTGCCAGATAAAAACTTAAATGTCTATTTTTGGTATATTTATGTATTTTACAATTTAACTACTTAGAGAAATGATATTAAAAAATCTATTTATATAATGTACAAAATAAAAAAGTAAATTGTCACGCCTAGGTGTCAAAGTCCTTCTAAATATCCATCGCTGTCATCTGGTGACGTTCCCAGAAGACTGGCAACATTGTCACGCTGAACGGCAATGCTAATTCTTTGACTCAAGAATAAGCCAGGGATCTCGCCCGAGGAGTCGACACGTTACAAAAAAGTATTTTACTAAGGAATATAATAAACCACGCATCAAAAATACTGATTGAGCAACAAAATTACTGATTAAGCAGCAAAATACAGATATCGGTTAGGTTAGGTTAGAACTGTGACCACACATCGCCAGAACCAAATCAGAATGATACCGAATCTGAAAACCAAGAAAGTGTATATAATAACACTATGATGAGCAAATTTAGTGTGCAATTCAGTATTTTTGGTGCTAATTTCGAATATTTTGATTGAAAAAAGGGGATTTACAGTTAAAGTATTAAATACCACCCTTTTACTAATTAATGCAGATACAGATTAAGTTGCAATGAAGTACTTTTCACTGCAACTTAATCGAGGGGAGGGGAAGGGAGGGCTTAGACAGTTTGATTTAAAACAAAAAAAAAATCTAGGTACCTATATTTTCAGTTTCAACACAATTTTATTATGACCACAACCAAAGCAGCTTACTTCACTCAAACACCCAAATAATGACAGAATTCACAATAATAAAAGTAAACACAAAATCGCACAAATGTATTTGCTGAATTCACATAAATCCTTTTGAAATAACCTAAATAACGGTATTGTTTTAACTTTTGTTCGATATAAACATTGAACAATTTATTGTAACTGAAAATTTGAGGCTTTGGAAGGTACCGAAGAGTTGAATAATTAAAAGCATAATGACGCAAGTGTCCAACTTGTCCCGAAGTTGGCTGTTTTGAAGTATTTTGGTGGTGGCCCAAATGCGCGGGAGTAGATTTTTTCTTGTTATTCTCGACGGATATGGATATTATCGCGTTTTATGCTTGGAACTCCATTATAGATTCCAAAATCCAAGCCTATATATAATTCAAGACCAAAGGACACGATGAGCTTGTTCTACGTGAATCGATCTCTAATAACAATAATGTAATTTAGTTTTTAGTTATTTTAACACCCGTATATTTTGATTTTAACTGCGCGTTACTATAGATGCTGTCCAGAATCCGAAACATCGGGAATTGCTTAAATAATATCAATATAACGCGACAAAATATATAATATGAAAGAATTCTGTTATTATTTACTTCAAAGTAAATCAATCCAGTCTTACCTGATGGAAAATACTTACAGGGTCTAAGATAGTAGACCGTGCAATTCACTACAAATAACAATTTCAGGATGACTAAGAACCTCCTCATCTTTGTGCTCAGAACAACAAAAAATATTTAGTGTAGTAAGTCATTATTTCAAATCGCTTCATCCTCCACCTTGGACCAAAACCCCATAATCTATCTCGTGCCATTATAGATGATTAATACCAATTATTATAAGACCTCCCCCTCTCATCAGAACTCAATAAAGAACCCTAAATTTTCATAGCCCCGAGAAGTTTCCAGAGCTCAAGTAATACTAGTCATATTGATACATCAGCATTGTCTGGTTGAATGTTTCTATATATAAGGTACTGTAAATTTCATGGGACATGTTTGGGTTAATCTACCTTATGAAAGTTTTAGCGTCTGGTCTAAGCGGTCTAGCCAGACTTTTGTTTCGACTATGTTGAACTTTGGCCCGTGACTTGCAAATAACGTTTGCGTTTTGTTTCTGTTTAGGGTGAATGACCTGAAATATCGTCGAGCCTTCGACTTCTCTGAATTTTCAAGAAGGAATGTTATTGTGTCATTGTTTTTCTATGACATTTAGTGCCAGCTCGGAGTATTAATTTGTGCGCGATTAATGGCATTATTTATTATTGCTTACCCTATCACATGAGACCTACACATACCGGTGAACTTAGGGTTCATGTTTTACATTAGTACAGCTCTGCCTAACTACGGGATTTACAAGACTGGTGGTATATAATATGTATGTTGGTAATCCAAGGTTACATCATAAGAATACATACATAGGTTACGCTAGTATAACAAAACAAAGTAAAAGGATGAACAAAACCTCAAAGAAGCGAAACCTAAGCAAGGCTGCGTCACATTTTCCTTTGAAAAGAAACGTGATCCACTTATGTAGACGTGTCTAGGTAGACAGATCAGTTTTTAGGCCTAAACAGTGAATGTGAGACGGTTATATTAATGAACTAAACGTAATTAGGAAACTGATCGTGTACCGTAACTTTTTTTTATGACAGAGGGAGCAAACATACATGCGGGCCACCTAATGGACATCGTAGCTGTCACTAATGCGTTGCCGGTCTTTTAAATACATGTATACTCTTTTGGAGAGACAACTCGGTCCAGAAACGAGCAGTTAGAATTCAATGATCCCAATCTCACAAACGGTTTGGAACCTTTAAGTCTGAGGAGAGACTTTGCGTCCCTCTGTGTGTTCTACCGTTTGTACAACGGACGGTGTTCTGAGGAATTGTTTGAGATGATGCCAACGGCTACTTTCTACCATCGGACCTCTCGCCATCGGCGTGGAGTTCATCCATATACCCTTGAACCACTTTGGTCTCATACCGTGCGATTCCAGAGGCATTTTCTTCCACGCACGCTTAGGTTGTGGAATCAGCTCCCGGTCCAGGTTTTCCCCAGAGACTATAGCATGGGGTTCTTCAAAAAGGGTGTGAAAAGATTATAACAGGGTCGGCAACGCGCAAGTCTTACCTCTGGTGTTGCAAGCGTCTATAGGCTACGGTAACCGCTTACCACCAGGTGGGCCGTATGCTTGTTTGCCACTTTAGTGGTATAAAAAAAAAACTTTTTGGAGATGGTAAGATACGTTGTAAATGTTTGATACTGGAACGCTGGAGCAAACGAGTTCTCGAGTGTAGACCGCGTCTAGGAAAGCGTAGTGTAGGACGCCCGCAGGTGAAGGGGCGACTTGCGGAAGGAAGCTGACAGTGACTGGATGAGGAAAGCCGAAGATCGGGTTCTGTGGTGTTCACTAGGAGAGACCTACGTCTAGCAGTGGATGAATATAGGCTGATGATGATGATGATGCTGGTTGATACTATTCTGTGTTTACACAGCACTGTAGTCACAAAAATCAAATTCCTTGTTATAAAAATCAACATAATATATAATAACATAAAATAGTATCACGCCTGTATTCCCTGAAGTATTTGAAGGGTTAGGCAGAGGTGTGTGAAAGTACATCCTGTATGTTTTGGTCCCATGTAACAGGGGACAAATCCAAACTCCGAGCTGCTATTGAAAATTTCATAACATTTTCACAATTTCACAACATTTTCCACGACCTGGGAATAAAACCTAGCTCTCAGCAGCCGATTGCTCAGCCGCTGCGCCAAACGACTCGTCATCATTCAACAATATTCATCCCTTAATTTACTAGCAGCAGAAGAAATTTCTCTATTATCTACTTAACGCTATCGTTTTTCATGTAGAGCCTTCCTTATGGGGACATTAGGGGTTGAAATATCTTCGGCTATCTCTCTATGGGGTAAAAATAGGGGTAATCGAAGTAATGGGTTGTGGAGCATTGTGTATGGTTTCGATTGGTATGGCGGGGGTATATTTTGGGATATTTTCGTCTTTTTTTATATTGCATAGACTTACATTGGAATTTTTATTTTAGTTTTTTTTTTATTGAGTTTGTAAATTGGGACTAAAAATGGGCTGTTTCATAGAAAAACCCAACAGAGGTCGACCTGAAAATCGACTTGGACTTGACTCTCAACAGCCGCACGTGCAACTAATGAAATTAACTAGTGCAATGATGTTTGTATTATAAATTATTAAAAAAAAACCTGTGTGTGTACCTATTACAATGAAACTGATAATTAATGCAATATGACAAATAAATCTATTATTATAATTTTTTGTATTTTTTTGTTGCATTTTGCATGCTATATTTTAAAATAAAATTGTTCTTTCGGAGGTCATGATATACTAATAAAGGTTGCCCATCGCAAAATAGACCGTGGCAAACACAGATTAAATGTGCAGATTTATTGATCCACGTAGTGTAATAGGTACTTAACCAAAAGCATGAGAATCGCGAAATTAAGTTCTATTTCCAAAGGTGAAAGATCAAAATTAAATGTTAATTACATTCCATAGTACTTTAGCTGTGTCCACTACCGAAACACGAAACAATTTGATTACAAACTCATTAAGTGAGGATTGCATCTGAATTCCCGCAGCGAGGCATTAGAATAGTTCACGCCAAGTCGCTGTGGGCGAGAGGTGCGGCGCTCGCATTGTGACGTCATACCTTCTAGAAAGGTATGCAGCCCCACGACCTTGCAATTTAATGCTAACCGCCCATATTTTATTCAAATTGTACATAGAAAATAATAATTATAACATTAAATGTCATCATCATCATCAGCCTATACTTTTGTCCACTGCTGGACGTACGCCTCCTCTAATGTGCGCCATTTCACCCTGTCGTCGGCTTGTCGCATCCAGCTTCTACCAGCAGCCTTTTGCAAATCATCACTCCATCTTGCCGGAGGGCGTAGTGTCGTCCTACACTACGTTTGCTAAACGCGGTCTCCACTCGAGAAGGAAACCTGCATGCCTTAGATATTTTCTCAGTGGTGAGTGAAGTCTGCAAACCCGTGGTGGAATATAACCTAATCCCTCTAAATCTGAGAGGAGACCCGTGCCCAGCAGTGAGACAGTTTGGGGTTGATGATGATGAAATTGTAATATTAAATACTTTTTGGGAAGATTAACTGATTTAACTGCCATAATATTAGTCTATTGATTTTAATGCAAATTCTACGCTTTGCACGCGTACGCAACAGAAAGTGTCTTTGCACGCGTACGCAACAGAAAGTGTCTTTGCACGCGTACGCAACAGAAAGTGTCTTTGCACGCGTACGCAACAGAAAGTGTCTTTGCACGCGTACGCAACAGAAAGTGTAAGTCGTATTAAGGCAAGTCAAGTCAAATATTTTAGTTCAATAAGACCATTAAAATAGCACCTTTGAAAAGTCAAAACTAGTTGCACGGTTCCAAATAGTGGGTCTTATGAAGAAGAACCGGCAAGAAACTCCATAGACACTCTTTTAAAAAGTACATAATTACAATGTTAATCTTGGTTTACAATTTTGGTCTGAATAGTTCATGAGAACAATGCAGTTTGATGTGTACTAATAAATTAATCCAGTATATTAAACAGAAAAAAAAAAGATTGCCATTGACAGTAAGAGCTGACCAGACAGACAGCACCCGTTCATGAGTATGACGTGTGTCAATTTGTAAAAGAAGAAATCTCTGAAGGAAGAAAAACTTTTAATATAACATGAACTATCAACCAGACTGATTGTTCAGCGGAGTTAATACATTGCACAAGCCCTTTACCCTACCGTGGTTAAACATTGAGCCCCTTATTGATTATTTTAGTGAAGGAAAAATTCGACCGCGGGCAGGATTCGAACCTGCGTCTTCTGGTTAGGTATACCAGACGCTATGACTGCTACGCCTAATAATTTTTATCCGCTAAGAATTTTTCCTTCACTAAAATAAAATTAAAATCTTAGCATGGAAAATGCTAAAAAATACAAAAAGACAGTTAGTAGGTAAGATGGCATCGTTCGACATTGACGGAAAGCGCAATTGCTTGTCTGAAGTATACAGTCAGGTACTACGCCGATAGGAGTACGCCAGTCTACGGGTCTTTCTCGACCTTTCGAAGGCCTTCGACCTGGTCTCTTATGACATCTTATGGAGTAAATTAAAGTCGTCGAATAAAGTCGTTAAAGTTGAATTTTTCCTTCACTTATATAACTTTAAAATTTTAGCATGGAAAAATACAAAAAGATACCCCTTATTGATTATTTGTAATCATAACGTGTTCGCAAGCCACTCAAATCCAACCCCTATTTTATTGTTACGCTTGATGTGAGCTGCTCAAACCGACCCTAACTGTGTTTTTTGCCCTAATCAGTATTGACTTTGTGTTCTATTTCCGCGGTTTTCCTTATAAATAATTAAGGTTGGTTTTGACCCAAAAGTGGAATAAAGTGTTCATTCTTTTGTTGTTTATTTGTTCGTTCACAGTGTGTTTTATAGAGGTATTGATTTAATCGTCGGAAATGTTTCCGACGAAAATACTACCTTTCTTTGGTATGTACCAAAGAAAGGTAGTATAAATATATAACAAAAGCTGCTTGGCTATGAGTGTGCATATATATAACAAGCTACCTAATTATCTAAAAGTCTTAAGCACTCGATTTACCTTTAAGACTAAGTAACAAGGTTGGTTATGTGAAAATAATTTCTATAGTTTAAACGGATTCCTTGAAAAGCATTAACGTTTTAATTAACAATTTTGTATGCTATGAATATACTTAGCAAAACATGTTTGTTCTATGTATCCATTGCTAAGACCTGCTTATACCATGTTTTACAATATATTATTATTATAGTATTGATCTCTTATGGATACGAGGGAATACGGTAAAACTTTTTTTTTAATTCTTGACGGCCAGTTCACCTGGTGTGCCTAGAAAAAACCGATTCACACGTGATTTAAATACACCCATATTATATCTATTGGGGAATACCCACCCGTGAAGCTCATTCCATATTTCAGCGGTACGGATGATAAAAGAGATATATCAATCTCCTAGGCTTTTCCCAACTATGTTGGGTTCAGCTTTCAGTCTAACCAGATGCAGCTGAATATCAGTATTTTATACGAAGCGACTTCTATCAGACCACGGCATTCCAATTTCTGGGTAATAATTCCACAGAATTGGTAAATAATACCCCAGTGTCCTATACCACAATCTAATAATTTTGTATTCTTGCTTGCGTCTTTCTCAAATGATTGGTCGTAATGATTTTATTGGCGGTGCGATTGGAGATATTGTAATATCGTTATGATCGTCTGGGTGCGTTCCGATTTAAGATTTATTACCTGGTTAACTTTTGGAGAGCGGTAGGGGAGCTGCCTGACTAGCGAAGTACCACTGCCTTGCAGAAAATCGAAGTTAAATAACACTGCTTTTGAGCTGTGTTGTGTTTCTTACGGCGAGTAAGTCTGCCAGTGCTCCGCGAGGAAACATTGTGTTGCAAGTCAGACTTTGACCCTCATACTTCCAACCCAATTCTTCTTTCGTTTTACAGGGTTGGCTACGTGCAAGTGAAACCTCTGGTATTGCAAGCGTCATCATGTGGACCTATGTTGGTTTGCCACTCAGTTAATAGTTAGTTGATATATAATGTAAATATAATATATAATGGAGACCATGCTTGGAAAGCGCAGCGCAGGACGGCCTCCAACGAGATGGACCGACCACCTGGTAAAGGTCGCTGGAAGTCATTTTATACAAGCGGCATGTAATCGGTCCTCGTGGAACTTCTATGTGTTACAGTTTTCTTTCCTTATTAATTGAACTCGTACAGAAATTAAGTAAACACCTAAGTACATGTTGGATGCCTTTGTTTAGCAGTGGACCTTCTGTGGCTGATATGATGATGATGAATGGTAATATGCTGGTCTCTTACTACATTAGGACTTGAAATGTCGGCGAATTGTGGAATCTGCATCAATACCTCTGCTAAAACTTTCAGCATAACATAATATTCAAAGAATTCTATAATTTTAACGAAATATCACAATTATTGGCATGGAAAATGCCAAAAAAATACCAAAAAAAATATTACTCGCTTAAACAGTGACCGGAAAGATCATACAGGTGGAAAGATCATACACATCACCATACATGCCTAAAAGATTGTTTTGATAGAATGCAAAGTCTGCAGTACTAGGCTGGCGTGGTGGACTAGAACCTAACCCCTCTAATAAGTGGACTACTACTGGGTAAAAAATTTCTCTTAGAATATTGAGAGAAACCTTTTGCCCAGTAGTGGGATAGTAAATAGGTAGATGATGTTGATTTCTTTAATAAGTCGAAGAGAAATAAGGTAAATATAAATTCCCTATTTAAGCGTAGTTCAGAATGTTTTTTCAGTAAAGAGCTCGCTTGGAATGAATTATTCACGGCTCTTAGGCGAGTGTACAATGAAATCCGCCCTTAAGGTAGTGGACATAGTAATGAGAGAGAGAGATAGAAAATGACAGCACATTTGTGGGATCGTGACGTAATTGCTGTCATCAACCCATATACTGTCCCACTGCTGGGCACGGGTCTCCTCTCATATAGAGAGGGGCTAGGCTATAGTCCACCACGCTAGCCTTCTGCGGGTTGGCAGACTCCACAAACCGTCGAGAAAAATCTCTAAGGTATGCAGGTTTCCTCACGATGTTTTCCTTCACCGTTTAAGCGAGTGATCATTAATTATATTATTAATATGCACATGAATTCGAAAAGTCACAGGTACGTGCCTTGGGTTCGAACTCGAGACCTTCGACTTGGCAGTCCAATGGTCATACCACTAGGCTATCACTGCTTTTTAATTTTTAATTGCTGTACAAATAACAATTAACATCAGGGACCCAGAATGATAAGCAGGTTCAAAGGTGCTATAATTTTGACGCCACTTTTGGCGCAGCCGTTTAGCGCTTCGGCTTCTGCGCCACGGGTTGTGGGTTCGAACCCCACACGGATCAAATATTAATTTGTATGACCTACATAATAGTTGTTCCGGGTCTGGGTGTATTAGTGTAGTGAACGTTTGTGTTTGTAAACGAACTCACAATATAGGAAAAATTCCAAGAATGGGGCAATGGTTTAAAAAAAACACGTTTTGCGTGAGACTCGTATCAAAATAAAAAAACCTACTCTGTAATTGCACGCTGTCCGTTCAGACGATTTTTTTTTATAATATGTGGGATAAGCATCGACCTCAGACCTTTTTCAGAGTATGATAGGCTGTTTCCATTCTAAAATGATGTGGCTGAATATCGATCAACTCATTTTCTGTTCGGTTTTTTGGACTTCTATCTTCCACTAACTACTCTCATAGGTATTTATAATAAGCTAATTGTAATTACTGTAATCTTATTAAGGTCACGAAAAGTAGTGCTTCGCTAGTTTACAGAAATAAACCATAATTCCTAATAATCGCTTTCCGCTCCGCCCATGCTAATGTAACCTCACCTTGCGGTTCTCAAATGAAATCTACCCGTGAAACCTTTACTCCGAACACACGTAAAATATATTTAGAGGTTTGTATTTGTTTGTATGTTTGTGTTATGACTGCGTTATGAGTCAAAGGCTAGCTAAGGGTATATTAAATACATAATATAAATTAGATAAAAGCGGGTGTGGTGCTGTTTAATTGTATTAATTTTTAAATAATTATTTGATGAATTTACCTACATTCGTTATTTATTTCTAGATTATTGTTTACGGGAGGAAACCTTCAAAAGGTTACCGGTCTACGGGGGTTAGACCGTGGGATTCTTACCCACTAAAACCACACCGGTGCCCACCATCAGCACATGGAGGGGGGCACTGTGTCCTCTTAATAGACCACCCCAGAACCTCCCTGTGCACCGCCTATAAAGGCACATCCCTGGGCTACCTCACTAGCCTAGTGGTCCTAAGCTTGACTGCTACGCTAGATGTCTTGGGTTCGATTTCATGGTCGAGCAGTGTTAGTTTATTTTTATGTTTACATATTATTTTTTATATTACTCGATTTCTTTTCTTTTTAAATTAACAGACAACAATATGTTGGCGAGAAGTTTGGTGAGCCACATTTTCTTCGAATCTAAAACACTAGGACGCGATGAAGGGTGGGCGTTTTGTGGGCTGTCTGAAATATAAAAATATCGCTTCAAAAGTACTATGATTAAGAGGTATATATATATCTTAATAGTGGAAGTAATTCCACTCAAATTAGAGCTGCCCGACTGAGAAAGTACCTCCACCTTTCAGAAAAACGAAGTGAAATAACACTGATTTGAGCTGTGTTGTGTTTCTTACGGTGAGCAAAGTTGCCAGTGCTCCACGACGAAACGTAGTGTTGGCAGTGGGGGGAACATTGACCCTTATACTGCCAACACAACTATACCTCTATCGTTTTACAGGGTCTGCAACGAGCAAGTGAGCAAGGGTCTATAGGTATCTACGGTAACCGCTTACCATCAGCTAGGCCGTACGCTTGTTGGTCATCTTAGTGGTATAAAAAAAAACACCAAGTAGACTATTAGATAGTATTTGTTGAACTCCATTTTTATCTCTTTTGACTTTGACCAGATTCCATGAAGATCTACAAAGCTGTTTGAAGTCTGTTAAGCTCCACTACACTAGCGTAGAGGACTATAAATACGCCTTACCCCTCTCAATACAAGTGAAAGTAATTGGCCGGCAGTGAGGCAGTTGATTGGCTGAGCATTCAATCCAGTCAGCCACTTAAATGTCCCCCTGGACCTTTGTATGATCTATAGATATTTTGCTTCTAGTCTGGGTGTACTCTGTGTCTGTTATTATTTTGTAAATTTATTTTTGTAATTAGATCTTTAAAGATACTTTTACAAATCAATATTTAATTAATACGATGGCACCGGCATTTCCTAGCTGACGACTTCTAAGAAACACCAAAACAAACTCAGAGGATCATGGTCTCTTTTAAAGTCCAGACTTTTACAGTATTTAGTGCTTATCATATATGTGTTGTAGGCAAATCTGAACTGGCCTTTTGAAGAAAGAGCCGTAGCAGCTTTGTACTTCCCCAGTTGGACAGCTCCAATTTGAGTGGAATTACTCCTACTATACCTCACTCAATTCCCTAGAGCGGATGTTGTTTTACAAAAAAAAAAACTAGTCTTCATGCAGTATTTTTCGTCAAGAATACTGTAAGCGAACAAAACAACAGTTTTGACCCCATTCATGCAGAAGTTGTAAGAAACCAAATGACCCCTTGACCTCAATGATACATTGAGCTCTAATGAGGACGCACTTGGTCTTAATGAGGGGAAATAATATTGCTTTCATTGTGTAATAGCTGGGACTTCAGTGAATGAGGACTCCGGAATTAACTTTATCGGACTTTTAGAGGACACGACACGATTACGAGTTAATGAATGAATGATTATAGAATGAATGAATGATTGAATTTATATTTTTAACCAAATAAAAAAAATAGGTTTACAACAAAATGCCTGAAGTTGATTTTCTTTTCCTAAACAAATATTTGGTGTTGTCTTTTAAATTAAAAACTAAAAAGTTTATGAATTCTTTTTAAAGAAATCTAATGTCAAAGTTACTTTTGTGTATGACTGTATTATTAGTCGAGTGGTCACATGTGAGACTGGCAAACGTGACCGGGTAAAGGTCAAGCGATAAGTTATTGGCTTTTCTGTGAATTCTTAGTGCCTAATTTGAGATTTATCGTCCAATTTACGGACATAGGATCGCCCTCTATTAGACATGACCTTAAAAAATACTATCTAACTTTAAGAGTACATTAGGAAACTATGCCTATGCCTATGCCAAACCTTTCTGGAGTACAGACGAGATATTGTTATGTTTCAAATAAGATTGTATATGAAATATATAGATAATATTTTTGGGCAATTTTACGCAGCACCTTATAGTCCCAAATTAAGCAGGGCTTGTACTATAATAGGTACTTTTTTTTATTTATTTCTGTAAAAAGATCTTATAAAGACCGTTTTACAAGTCAATATTTTACATATTTTATAAGACAGATATAAAATACTTTTTGTAAATAAATACTCAGACAAAACTTACACAAACACTTAATTACGTTCATCACATCTTATCTATCTTGCTAAAAGCAATTTCTTACAGACAACCATTGGATAGACATGGATAATTCAAAAAAATATAAATGAGCAGTTGGCAGTGTACTTACATTGTACATGCAGGACTACTTTTACATCACTTTCATCTAACCTAATGTTGCCACACTAGCATAGATTGATCCATGTGTACATTGACATAGAAAGCAACACCGAATAATTACAGGGGCTTAGACCCCTCGTTGCGTAAATGGCAGGCCTCGACTCAACGCGTGCTTCTGACTGAATGGATTTACAAAATTAGCCCTACTAGTTCCTTATAAGGCACGATACGAGCACGACACGACGCTGAGTTGAGTGAAGTTATTAAAGTCATTCAAATTGAAATGGTAGTACGAATAAGTACCCAGTTGGTTACTGGGTACTTATTCGTACTACCTGTGTTAAAACTATAAATAAAACTACTGAAATTATATAATAATTGTTTTTATATAGGTACCATCACCCCGAAGGGTATATAAGTACCATCACCTCGAAGGGTTTGGTAGAGGTGTATTAATGTAAACACATTTTTCGTTAGTATTATTGAGGTCCCATGTTATTAAGTAGCATGTAGGGTAGTATACTCGCCGTATTGCAATTAATCGGATACATATCTAAACTCAGAGCTGCTACTGAGAATTTTATAGAAAAATCCAATAGCAGTTTGCATGACCTACATAATATTAAGGAGTAAAACATTTGTAAAGAAATTTTGAAAGAAGAATGGCAAGATTACATGAAATTTGGGATCCATTGATAAGAGTAGAACACATAATGAAAACTATGTTTTCATCATCATCATCATCAACCCATATACAGTCCCACTGCTGCGCACGGGTCTCCTCTCACAGAATGAGAGGGATTAGACTATAGTACACCACGCTGGTCTAGTGCGGGTTGGCAGACATTACACGCCGTCAAGAAAATCTTAGGCATGCAGGTTTCCTTACTATGTTTTCCTTCACCGTTTAAGCGAGTGATAATTAATTATTAATGCGCACTCGATTTCGAAAAGTCGAAGGTTCGAACTCGAGACTTTCGACTTTGCAGTCCAATGGTCATACCACCAGACTATCACTGCTTGATCATGTTTTAGAACGATATATTCTTCACCTTGGCCTAGACATTGCAAAATCAGGCTAGTCTGTAGTCATCACTCGAGCAATCGCGCTAAAAGCCGCGCGCGACGCACCTGACCCGCGCTCACAGCAGCTACTTGATATTGTACAGATAGCAAAACAAAATGGTTCACACGGAAGAATTCTGCTGCTATTTTAGTCTACTATTTTTTAATACCACTAAGGTGGCAAACAAGCATACGGCCACAAGCGGTTACCGTAGCCTATAGACGCTTGTAACACCAGGAGTAGCACTTCGAGTGCACACTATTTCGAGGTACTTCCCCAGTCGGGGAGCTCCAATTTGAGTGGAATTACTCCCACTATACCCTACCTCTGTTAGTAACACTAAACAACACTAAACAGAAATAAATACCATTTCAATTCATTTCATTTCAGTGTTGCTAGCGTCTATAAGCTGTGGTTGGCCCATACCCTTGTTCGACATCACTTTTGATTATTTTAGAATCAATGTATTACGATAATAAAACCGTTCGCCATTATAGGACATTTCAAATAACTCTAAGACCTAGATGAATTTGACTTACATGCATCTCATACATCATAACTGACCTCAAATAATTCTCCTCGTCACACATGAGCACCATCGTAAACGAAACTTTTGATCATTTACCTTCATACTAGGACACCCCTGTATGACGATCTAATGAAAATTGTAAATGTAATTATTATTTTATGAGCTCTAAAGCGTCTGTTCATAAAACGAGTAGTTCAAATAGTTTTTAGTGTTGTTTTGTTAGTTTAACACGACACTGTTGTGAAACTGTGACGATTTTAACTAGCTGGGTTTTTTGTCTACTTCTCTGAATGTGTTCGATTCTAGTCTTGTCTGGGGGGCTAAACCCGTTACTGTTGGTGAACTACAGTTTAATTCACAGACACATAACTATACAACGTACCACGCACATCCAGTTTATGCTGATCTTTAAGTGTACGAAAAGTCGATGCGAGGTCAACTTATACTGGGAATTTAAGTACGTTTCCATACATACCGCTGACAATATAATAAAGGTAGGTTACATAATAGGTAGGTATACTTAATTTTTTCATCAATTATAATCGTTTATTTAATCCGAATAAAAATACGCTAAATTTGATAATAACTTCATCATCATCTCTTCAGATCATTTAAATTTACCGCAGTTTATTAGTGTTTAACCAACTATATGTATGCATTTAGGCGTGACTATTAATGAAAACAGCCAATTGTTTTGGAACCATCAAATTGAATTCACATTTCCCCTGAGTACAGTAATTTCAGTTTTATGGGTGATAATAAAATAATGTTGTTATTGTATTTAATTACGTAATTACTAAAGCCTACTTTCCTACTAACATTTTAAATGCGAAAGTCTTTCTATCTGCCTGTCTAGCATTTGAGGGAATACAGGCGTTTAAATTATATCAAAATACAATTTTCCGGGCTGTAAAAAACTTTTTCTATTTATTTTAATACACACTTGTTAATTACGAGCCCGTCAGCTCTTGCTCATTCCGCTTCCCTCGTAAAATTTCGGGGTCCGTGTTCATCAAGGCATATTAGTATTCACAGATTCAAACTTCTAGCAAGTGGCAACCATCACTCAATGGTTAATGTTTACCGAGCTTAAAGGACTATTCAGATTTATGAGATGTTCGCTACCGCTGTGGGTAGCGATAATACTGAGCGGTATTTTGCCGAATATTTATATGAAATTTTAGGGTTAAGCAATACTCATAATCAAATATTTTTTATTTCGCTCTTCATCAAGGTAAATATAGACATGCAAACGTACACTGACGCCCTTTTTCCATGGGGGTAGGCAGAAACTAAAGATCGCCACTGGCTACGATTCTATGACAAGATGTATGAATGTGGTCGAAGCAAAGTATGCAAGAATTGTAAATATATAAAGTAAAATAATATTAATAGATAACACATTGAAATAAAACTACGACCATGGACGCTGTAAAGGGTCTGAAACGTCGGGATTAATAATATAAATATACGCGATAAAATCCGTAAAAAGTAGTTTTATTTCAATGTATAATATTCGCGTAATTGTCAGAAATCAATAAGATAACATATTGTAGCTCCATGTGAGAGACTGGAGTCTGTACTAAGCCCTGTGTGACAGAGAATACCGCCATATATGACCCATACCTTTCCGCTTGCATTGTGGAACTAGTAGAGTACGAG
Source organism: Acronicta alni (assembly GCA_964056405.1). Lineage (NCBI taxonomy): Eukaryota > Metazoa > Arthropoda > Insecta > Lepidoptera > Noctuidae > Acronicta > Acronicta alni. The sequence goes on along the minus strand of OZ043927.1, from coordinate 2,280,405 downwards.
TTCTCTACCCATACTGGTAGTGGTATCCACTTATGTTTGAGTAAAATCTTACTACTTAATTTTGGGGGAATATGGACCGCTACTACAAAAGCACAGTACCTACTTATCTAGGGAAACATATTATTTTAAACCACGTTATATAAAGGTCTCCTCCAAGGAAATACTGCAGTTTTTATGTAATCGCAGTGTTATGCGGTGAACTCTAACTCATCAAGTGGTGAACTAAACAGAATGACTACGGTCGTAGTGATACTGCAAAACAAATAAGAACAATTCGGTTTTGATACCCACAGTGGTAGAGAATATTGTTTATGTCTGAATAGCCCCTAAATTGCCCTAGGGCTGCGTCCTCCCAGTCATTATTGCTTACAACAACCGTTGAACCCAGGAGAGCGATGTGACCAAAAAGTTTGCTTCTAAAGGTATCCGTGACCTCGTTAGCTAGGAAAATGTGTTTTAATCTACACGAATCGACCTCTAAGGACTAATCACCCTTTCAGCATTAGACTTTTAATTGCTTGCCAGAGTAAATAAATTAAAAATATTCGGTGGGACAGAATTTATTTACAAAATAAATTGCTGTTGCACGGTTACACTTGGGTCCCAAAAGGGCCTTCAGCAATTTTTTTTTTTTAGATGTTAGATAGCTTATGTCTTTCCCCAAGATACAATCTATCTCCAAGTAAAATTTTATCAAAATGAGATCCGCGGTTTATGAGTGAAAAAGTAACAGACAAATAGAGTTACTTTCACATCTATAATAATAATAAAGCAAGTATAGACATGGATGCGGAATTGTCAGCCTTTTCGGGTGACATGGTTTGTGCATTATGTTGGAATATGGCAAGTTTGAGCCGTGATTATGCAAATACAAGATTTCGCCTTTTTGGGAGCTTTGGTATCTTTTACTTTGATGTGGGCCTTCAGTATTTTTGTGGTACGAATTGAAAGAAAGTCTTTATTATTCGGATGACGTAATAAAAAATAAATAACGGCATAAAGACTTTTTGGTAATAACTAGAAATAATGCATACAGGCTTTGCTTTAACAGAAAACCATTAAAATATTTCACGAGTAAATTGCGAATAGCGGTTATACCCAGTTATATCCGGTCGAATCCAGTTTGATCCGGATTCAGCTCGTCATATGAAATGTCAACATCATTATCTTTTTTTTTGCTGTCGCTACAAGTGGCGGGCGTCATTAGTCGTATTGTTGGCGCTATTGAAGTTTCGATATCTCAGCCGGTTCCGTATGTGAGTTAACAGTTATTCTAGTTTATGGTACATTACTGAATTTAGACTATATTTTAGAAAAAAAAATCGCCTGAGCTCGCCCAAGGATTAGGCAAAGGTATACTAATTTTAAACCTACAGTTCGCTAATATGTTTGAGTCCCATGTAGTAGGAGGTGAGCCTATTGCCATTATGTGGGCACAAATCCTAATATCCGTAAAACATCGTGGGGAAAAATACATGCCTGATAGACTTTCTCAATGGCGTGTGTTTGAATACAGCCTGATCGGTCACATTGTGAGAGGAGACCCGTGCCCAGCTGTGGCACAGTATATGGGTTGATGATGATGATGATGATTGCTTTATGGCTCTCATTTGTTTTATATTGGTATTTTTTCATTTTATTATTATTTATTTCTTACATGTAACCACCATTACAGGAAATCCCAATTTGATAGTTAAAGTTTCATAATAATAAAAACAATAATTTAAAAACAACAATATTACAACGCATTCGATCAGTAATAACAATGTGTACCTACATCATTTAAAAATATTTATTTTTTATCTGTGTTGTACGGATTTTGTATCAATAAATGTGTTTTATTTTATTTATAATTATTTGAAACTATAGTACAGTCAGCGTCAAATAGTTAGTGACACTCAGGGTATTCAAATAAATAGACGCAACCAAAAAGTCAATAATATCGGTACAAACAAAGTTTCCATATTGTTGTCAACATTAGAGTCGCTCAAAAGGTCGAGACGTTTAAAACGTCATATAGATAGGTTCAGTCAAACCGTCATAAATATGGTAACAGTCATCCCGCCAATGGTATCCAAGCATTTAAACTTTTGAACACTTTGTTCAAAAATATGGAACACATTAGAAAAATAAACCAGCATGTTATAGAAATAAACGGTTTCCCAAAGATGAAAACCTCTTTAGGCAATCTAGAGTTATTTGCATGTCATTCTATTTATCTATCAGTAATATCAATTTCAAGTGCAAAATTAAAGCAAGCTAGAAATATGGCTACGCATTAGTGATACCACAAAACATCGAATTATATATTTGAGGGAGGAAGGTGTCTCCGTAACAGATATTTCAAATGAACTGGGAATGTCCTTATGTACCTATCGTTTTAGATGTTACGTGTAGTTACCTATCGAATTATTCTCATCTCTCTAGATCCTCATTTCTTCATATTCGCACATATATGTATAAACAAGCACACAGCTCGCCTGATGGTAAGCAGTCGAAAACTAGAGAAAATTGAAAAAATGCAAGCGATTATCGACCTTATTGACATTATTTTATTGCTTATTTTTAGTTATTCATCCACTCTATTACCTTGTTTATGTTTAAAATAGCAGTTTTTGAGTAATAGTCAATAAGGTTGAAAACTTTGCACCTCTTTTTTGCAAGCACTATCGAGTCTAGTTTTGTCGACGTTCATTGTCAATTAAAATAAAATAAAATGATCATGATATTGAATCATATATTTTAATTATGCACTCTTGCTCTATGAGACATATAGTCATACTCATTATCAATGAGGTTTAGGTACATCTATTTTCAGTCAGCTGTATATTGCTAAGTATCGTAAACGGCTATGCACGAAATTCTTTAGAAAACAAAAGACATGTCTATGACGTCATGCTTAAAATGAAAAGGACAGCAGTAGTTTCTATTCCTTTCATTTTTGTGTATAAATGTTTTCACATTAATTGATGTGAGAAAGAATATTTAAAATATATAGTAGTAAAGTTCATTTTTCTAATGTGTTCCATATTTTTGACCACTTAGAATGCTTGGATACCTTGACGGGACGTCTGTAACCATATTTATGGCGGTTTGACTGAACCTATCTATGTGACATTTTAAACGTCTCGACCTTTTGAGCGACTATAATGTTGACAACAATATGGAAACTTTGTTTGTACCGATATTATTGACTTTTTGGTTGCGTCTATTTATTTGAATACCCTGAGTGTCACTAACTATTTGACGCTGACTGTAATACGTATTTTACTTCATTCATAAGTCTCTTCAATGGAAACCGTAAATGTAATGTGTTATGTGTCTTTCAGCAGAAAGCCAAAAGCCAACTGAAACTTGATATTACGTAAGTTTATTTCGTAGTAAAATATTATTACTAAGCATTATAATTACATTGTAAGGCGCTCACTACACGAAAACACACTTTGCTAAAGTGCTGCAAATATAAAATATCAATAGCCATAATATTAGCACAGTAAGTTCTACAAACTTATTAATATCAATAATAAATACCAAGCATCGTAAGTGGTAATGCAAACCTTATTACACACTTGCCTACAAATCATGAAAATGGAGAAAGAAAAACATGATTTAAAATTGTTAGGAATAGTGGGAGTAATTCCACTCAAATCGACTGGGGAAGTATCTCCACCTTGCAGAAAATCTAAGTGAAAATAACACTGTTGTGAGCTGTGTTTTGTTTCTTACCAAACGTTGTGTGAGCAGTGGGGGAATCTGACCCTTTGCATTGGTTTGCATTACTTGCTATGAACCCAACTATCCCTCTTTCATTTTACAGGGTCGACAATGCGCAAATGTTATGTAAACCAGGTGTTGCAAGTGTCTATAGGCTACGGTAACCGCTTATCATCAGATGGGTATGCTTGTTTGCAACCTAAGAAAAAGGGATTTTTGTAGCAAAAATGTTTCAGTATTAGAGGAAGGTACCTAATGACACAAATTGCAACGCAGTCGCGAAGTTTAAAATAAAATAAAATTGTCTTTAAGCACGTACGTAGCGGAAAATTCTTTGAAGAGGAATATGGCACGCTTTTAATATTATAGGTACCATGTTATTGTTTAAAATTATTTAGAAAGGATTTTCATGCATTTTTTGTTTAAGAGTACTTCTTAAATCTAAATATAAGGTATGATAAGTGTGTAGAGGCGAGATGTTCTGCTCAAGGGCACCTGTGTAGAAATTCTGGGATCATGTCGGGGTTACCAGTTTGGAGATACTGGGATCACGTCGGTTTCACCAGTGTGGAGGGACGAGGTATATTGCCTCTCCAATAAAAAGGAGGATCCTCCAACTACGCGGGTGTTTTGCCTGGCGGCCTGACGGTTGATGTCGGGCGTTGATAGCGCGATTCAGGATTTGTTCGTCGTAGTTGAATGTAGCGCAATAGATGTCTCTACAAGATAACGATATTATTATTATTTTTTTGCATTCTATTGTGTCCCACTACTGGGCAAAGACCTCCTGTGATTCAGTTCAGTCTATCCTGGTCTTTTTCATACCACATATCATTATCCATCATCATACTGTCCCACTGATGGGCACGGCCAAAAATTACTCTCAAATGCAAAACAAGAAGTTACTTTTGAGCATGCCAAAGAATATAACTTATAACAATATAATTTAAAACTTTAGACAGTGAAAATAAGTACTTCACCTTAAGAATCTTGAAACGAAACTTTATGCGCGAGCAAAGAAAATCTCAAGCGAGTTAAGGCGCAGTCCTATTAAGGTAGTTAATAAGGGGCGATAAGCGAACAAATAAGGCCCCTTGGAGGGGGATTCCACAATTCGATTTGGGAAAAAAAGGGAATTAATGCGATTCTACCCGACATCCCCATTGTTTTTCTAACGCTTTTCGATTCCCACCAATTATGCCTTTATTTGGAACGAAAATAGAACTTGGTTTTATTTGTTTTTGTGACTTGACTTATTGCTTGGTTTTTTCTTTTACATAATTATTAGCTATTGCCTGCAGTTCAATCGCATTTCAAACGAAGTTTTGAGACGAACTCCCATGTCCTTCTTCAAGGTCTAATGTACCTATCTCTCTACCAAATTTAATCAAAATCGCTTCAGTGGTTTTCGACGGCGTGTGAAGTCTGCCAACCCGTACTAGGACAGCGTGGTGGACTATAGCCTAATACCTAATTCTGAGAGAAGACCCGTGCCCAGCAGTGGGTTGATTTTATGATTACTTTTAATGCCTTTAAAATATACACCGTGTTTTTTGTCGTCTTACAGTCGAAAGGATATACTTTTACTCATCATGATCAACAATTTCTTGTATGGGATCAATCATGACGTGCAAAAAAAAAGCAGCTACTTACATCCTACATTTTGTCGAGAGACCTGAATTTTTTTTAAGAAACAGCTCTTTTTTTTTCAAGATTTCAGACTTAGTCCCATATCTAGTACAAATAATGGTTTCCTTTCGGCTGTGAGACGACAAAAAAGCACCATGTATATTTACAGAAGTAAATATAATTTACCAACCCCAGTTTAAAACATTGCCCTTAACAAAGGTTTCGCATATTTACCAATCTCATTGTCGGCTTGATGTGAAACCGTACGCACAATGTAATGTGCTCAAGTATGCTTGTCAGTCAAGCCGGCTTGAGATAAAACGCTTGTATTAGAGATAAAATAAATGACTAAGGAATGACTCCCCTTAGAAGCAACGTCTGCCTTTGTGGTACAAGTTAAAGGACCTTGTCCTACTCTAATATATAAAATTCTCGTGTCACAGTTTTCGTTGCCACACTCCTCCGAAACGGCTTGACCGATTTTGATGAAATTTTTTGTGCTTATCGGGGAGGTCTGAGAATAGGCCAACATCTATTTTTCATACCTCTAATTTTTTTTTTATGGCAAAACAACGTTTGCGGGGTCAGCTAGTAATATTATTATATATTAAATGTTTGTGAGGATGGATGGATGGATTGATGTTTGTTACTATTTCACGCTAAAACTACTGAACGGATTTTGATGAAACTTTACAGTAGTATTATTTATACATCAGATTAACATATAGGCTATAATTCATAACGATTTTGAGTTAATTTGCTAAATTACAACGATAATTAAAAGTAACATTTCCACGCGGACAATCGCGGGCAGTAGCTAGTACTATAGACAATCATGTCCATATTCTCGAAGGGTTAAGAACGGGTAAACTGATATACACTCCAGTTTGCCTGTATTTCAGATCCGGGCACAAATTCACACTCCGAGTTGCTACGGGGAATTTCATACAAAAACCAATAACATGCCTAACCCAGGAATCAATTTTCATGTTTAACATTGGATTTCCATAACCGGGACCATCGGCTTTACGTGCTTTATGAAGCGCTGAGGCGTCAGGGTGTGTTAGGAATGGTCTCCCATCCACAGACTGACCGCGGCCAGCGCAGTCAATGCGTTAAAGGGCAACTTTACTGATCGCTTTATCAGCGTAGTAATTACTTTGCCACGAGCTCCTCAGTTCCATTTATGACCATACATTATTTATGTTATACGAATCATTCCTTTGCCGATTTAACCATATATAAACTATAAACGCTACAATGAACTCTTGGGAGACAGGTAAAATATTATAGTCTCTTTTTTTAAGTCCTGTCAAATCCTAATTAATATTTCTACTTAATATTATAAACGCGAAAATTGCTCGGTCTGTCGGTTATGCTTTCACGCCTAAACTGAACCGATTTTGATGAAATTTGGTATAGAGATAGTAAGACCTTGGAAAGGGACATAGGCAAAGCCTTTGGCTCAAAAAGCTCTTTGTGACGCATGTGGCATCGCTAGTGTTTCATTATTCTCCTGTCGTCTGTTACTTGCACCACAAACACGGGAGGTGCGAAACGTTACGATCCGTGACGATTCTTACAAATGGCTTCAAGTGACTTTGGATTTGCCTATACCTACAGCTCAAATTATACGTACTATCACGCTTGTAATCCTGAACGGTTAGGCAGAGGTGTAAGTACACACATAGATCGTCGTTTTTAGGTCACATAATATAAATAAGATAGAAAGGTTAGGGACATTTGAAATGTTGTGCTGGAGGAGGATGGAGAAGACCAGTCGGACAAAAATGAAAACAAATGAGGAAGTCTTAAGAATTGTAGACGAGAAAAGACAGTTATTAAGAACTGTAGAGAATAGGAGAGGAAAGATGTTTGGCCACTTGATACGACACGACGACTACTTTAAAACTACTTTACTGTTAAATGGTCGGGAGCTCTGTCGGACTCCTACAGGTTGGAGTGCGGGGTGAGGCAGGGAGGTGTGAGCTCTCCAACGCTCTTCAACCTGTATATCGATGGACTTGTTGCCGAGCTCAGCAGCCGCCATGTTGGATGTCATGTTGATGATGTGTGCTTTAACAACATCAGCTACGCTGATGATATGGTGCTGCTGAGCGCGTCAATAGGGGGACTCAGAGAGCTTATAAGCATTTGCGAAGCGTACGCTCATACACATGGCCTAAAATATAACGTCAAAAAGAGTGAGCTTATAGTTTTCAATGCGGGTTGTAAATGTCCGGCGGAGGTTCCACCAGTAAGGCTATATGGAGTGCCCTTGGAGCGGGTACATACTTTCAAGTATCTGGGCCATATTATAACGTCCGACCTGAAGGACGACGCTGATATTGAGCGAGAAAGGAGAGCGCTGTCGGTGAGGGCGAATATGATTGCCCGCAGGTTTGCTCGTAGCTCCAGGGATGTGAAAATTACCTTGTTCCGAGCCTACTGCACATCTTTTTATACGAGTAGTCTGTGGGTATCATATTTGCAGAGATCCTACAGCGCTCTCCGCGTTCAGTATAACAACGCGCTGAGGGCGCTGCTCCGGATGCCTCGCTTCTGCAGCGCATCGGGAATGTTCGCGAGCGTCCGCATTGACTGTTTTTATGCCAGTATGCGCAAGAGGGCCACCTCGATAGCGAGTAGAGTGCGGGGCAGCGGCAACGGTCTCCTTTCAGTTATTGCCAGCAGGTTGGACGGGCCGTTCATGCAGCACTGGCAGGCCTTACATGCACCCATATATCAAGCTTGGGGCAGGTAGTAAATGAATTAAATGATTCTGACATGATTTAATTCATTTACTACTTAATTTCGTTATTTACTATTTATATTATTTAATTTTAATTTAATTGTAGGTATCTTTAGAAAAATATGGACTGATTTACTGTCTGAAATAAAATTATTATTCTCTTTATTCATTTATATATACATATTATTGATATTTTTAAATATTTAACAAATAGTATAAAAAGATTGTAAAACATTTAAAAATATAAAAAATAGTAGCCCACCGGTATCGGGAACAGTATCCAAGCTACCGGTGGTCAGGGCCCCAGCGAGAGGAACCTCCTGACGATGCGCGCCGTGTCCAGGAGTACCGCCTTCTGCATCAGACCCTTGACCCAGCCGCCTAACGAAAGCCTCCTCAGATGTAAGTCGAGGCTCTTGGCTATTAGACCATTGGCTGAAACGACTATCGGCACAATGACTGCTGAATCCACATCCCACATGTCGACAACCTCGCGCGCCAAATCAAGATATTTACTTTGTTTATCTTTCTCAGCTTTCACGAGATTCTCGTCATGCGGGATGGTGATATCAATAATCATTGCGCGACGTTCTGATCGATCTATCACCACTACATCAGGCTTATTGGCCATAATAGTCCTGTCAGTGATAATAGATCGATCCCAGTATAAGGTGACATGGCCATTTTCGAGAACTGGGTCGGGCACATACCTGTAGTACGCTACCTCTGAGTCCACAAGGCTGTATTTCAGGGCAAGTTGTTGATGGATAATCCTGGCCACTAGATTGTGTCGGTGCAAGTACTCTGTGTTAGCTAGACGAGAACAACCAGAGATAATGTGACGGATAGATTCACCAGGACAGTGGCATGCCCGACAAATGTCAACTGTGCCATCCTTCACGATATACTTCCGATAGTTATTCGTCATCATAACTTCATCCATAATTGCACAAACAAATCCTTCGGTCTCCCCGAAGAGGTCACCGAAGCGTAACCAGGCCACGGACGCTAACAGATCAACATCAGGCCCATGTAAGGCCCGAAAAAAGCGTCCGTGGAGTTCCTTACTCTGCCATACCACCATGCGATCATTAGTGCTTAGTACTTGAGGTTTGCGCCAGTTCTCTTTAGCTAAGGTAAGCGGGGTAAGTCCTTTATCCACTGCGACGACATTTCGATGCATCCCCACGTCAGCATGGAGAAAATAATCTCTGAGGCTGCATATCTCACGGTTGTGGAGGGTCTTAGCATTCAAAAAGCCGCGACCCCCACATTTCCGCGGGATGTACAACCTCATCACTGACGAGCGTGGGTGATGCATACGATATGACGTCAGCAGTGTGCGGACTCTCCTATCCAGGGCGTCAAGCTCAGTCTGCGTCCACTTGACTATGCCGAAAGAATATATTAAGACTGGCATAACCCAACCGTTGAAGGCACGCACCTTGTTTGCGCCTGACAAAAGACTGTTGAAAACTTTTCTCAGGCGGCAGAAGAAGCGTTCCCGCAACGATTGTTTTATGTCAGCCTCACTGATTCCCAATGCCTCCGACATACCCAAGTACTTATAAGTTTCAGTTGAGGAAAGGGATCGAAGGTGTATGGTGTCCGAGAGCTGGGTTCCCGGGGACTCCACAATCCCCCCTCGCTTCACATGCATGATGGCACATTTGTCCACACCAAACTCCATTTTAATGGAGCCACTAAATTCTACAGTTAACTTTAGTAGCTCCATCAAATGGGAATGGTTATGGGCAAACAGCTTTAGGTCATCCATGTAAAGGAGGTGGGATATTGCCTGATCACCTCTTCTCAACCTATAACCCAGCCCTGAACCCTCTAATAATGTGCTCAGAGGGTTCAAGGCTAAGCAAAACCATAGCGGGCTCAGACTATCGCCCTGAAATATACCTCGCTCAATCCTAATCAGTTCATCGCTACCTTGGATTTGTCGACATCCTGGATAGTGAAGGACTGTACTCCATTGCCGCATACATGACATTAGGAAGGTGCGTAGTGTTGTATTTATTTTATACAACTCCATCACCCTCATAAGCCATGTATGAGGTACCGAGTCATAAGCCTTCTTGTAATCAATCCAACATGTAGACATATCCTTTCTAAAGCGGCGAACTTGCTGATTAATGGCCATGTCAATGAGAAGTAGCTCTTTAGTGCCACGGGAACCATTCCTACATCCATTCTGAGAAGCAGACATAATGTTATTGTTTTCAATATGTTGATTAATTTTCGCCCTCAAAATGGATGTAAGAAGTTTATAGACCGTCGGCAAACACGTGATCGGTCTATAATTTTTCGGATCCGCCGCACTTCCCGATTTATAGAGCAGGTGGGTAATACCGGTCGTTAAGAACGTGGGCAATGATGCTGACTCCAAAGATGACTGGAATTGTGAGGCCAAGCAAGCATGTGAACTGCGTAACCACTTTATCCAATAATTGTGCAGTCCATCCGGTCCTGGGGATTTCCAATTGGACATCAGATTGACTGCATTGGTTACGTCTTGCGTGCTTATATGTATGTCCTCCATTTCTTCAATTGGTTCACATGCTAGCTGAACCTCACGCATCCAATCACCCTCGATGTGATCCACAGGCGCCGACCAAATACTGCGCCAAAATGCATTGACAGCTTCATTATCTGGCCGGCACGTGTCAGCCTCACCTTGGTCAGGATGTTCCCAAGTTCTGTATACCCCCCTTTCATTACTCCGGAACATGCGATTCTGGTTGAATCGATCCACCCGCTTTTTATACCGACGGATACGGCTAGCCCATGCGCAAACTTTCTGCTTCAAGGAGTCAATACGCTCCATAACGTGATACGTGTAATCTCGGGGTGCAATATTAGTCCCCGAGAATATTCGCCGTACAAATCGCATTACTCTAGGGCGAGTATTGCCCTCCTTGAAGCTAGTTAGTTTGCCGATGAGTACTCTGGCATCCCCGATACGACGCTCAATCCTACACTGCCAGGCTGGTACGGCGGACCTTGGTCGTGTAGCTTTGACTGTGTTTGGAAATTTAACATTAGCTACACGACATGCCGCAACAGCAGCACAGTACAGAATCGAGTGTGTATCGTTAATATCTTCACTGCTATCAAAATAATTTGACAGCAGTGAATCCAGAGCACACACCATCGCACTGTTTTTATTACACATGGGCAAGCGTGGTAGCCGAGGTCTCAGCGCCTGTGGTGTAAATCGATACTCCCGAATCGCATTCTCCAAAGCACTTCTCAATTTATCGTTATACTGGGTACCTACAGATAGAGCCGTATCGCCGTCTTCCCCTACGGTATTGGTGAGCTGTGGTGGCGCCACATTATTTACTTGTGGCTGCAACGTGGCCTGAGTCGGGGTAGCGGCAACATGACTGTTCTGCATGTCAGTACGTAGTCTATCAAGCACGACGTCATCCAACCTATGATCTCGTTGTATGACTCGCACCTGATCCGATAGTCGTTGCGCCGAGACGTTGACGGATGGTTCTAGTGTCTGAAACAGAGAAAGCATCCGACCACGGTACGCGGTCAGGTTAGTTCCTCCCTCAGTAGCCCCAAAGTATGCGCGCATGACATTTTCATTAATTGAATTGGTCCATCTCATGCGCTGCACACTTCCACCGGGAGCGGGGACACTGCCAGAGGCCGGTAGGCCTCGTGGTCCCAAGCAATCCAGTGGCCGGCGACCTCCACGCCGACGTACAGGTGGTGGCGACGTGGGTGGAGAGTAATATTCGTCGCTCGAGCTCGACGCAACTGCAGCCTCCGGGGTTCCAGGTTGTCCGGTTTCCAGTGGTTGCGAGGCGGAGCTGAGCGACGAATCCGGAGATGGTGGGCGTGCGTTTCTGAGTTTGGCTTTTGATCTCGTCAACATGTTCCTTTTATTTTTGTAGGTGAATGAACATGACGTTTAAAACGTCATGTCCTCTGATTTGCTTGATTTTGATTACTGTTTATTTTTCGTTTTCGCTTCATATTTAACCAGTTAAATTTTCTTACGTTGAATATTGTGGTATTTATTAATAGATTTAAAATTACTATGGATGAATGTATTACTGGAGTTGAATAATTAAAATATTTCAAGACTGTTGACGTCTGGTGTTGCCAAATTATTATTATTATTATTATTATTATTATTAAAATTATACTAGAAGGTAAAATTGAAGGAAAACGAGGAAGGGGAAGACCTAGACGAAGTTTTGTGGAACAAAAGAATGAAAGGGCCATCCCAAGGGGGTTGGATTGAGTCGTATTAAGAGGCAAAATGGAAAGCTGAAGAAAGAGAATAGTGGTGATTGCTCCAGCGATAAGAGCTGAGCTCTTAAATTGAAGAAGGTAAATACGTGGGTAAAAGTAATGGTAAAGGTAGATGTTGCCGGGAGTCGTTGGATGCGGGTAGTATAACCAGTCCTTGTGGAAAGTCTATGGAGGATGCCTTTGTTCAGCAGTGGACCTCCTGTGGCTGATACGATGATGATGAAATAAGTAGGTAACGTTTCTTCATAGTTTTTTTCTTTCTTTTTCAGTTTCACCATAGTATTTTCAACAAAGTGGCGAACAAGTATTCGGCCTACCTGCTCGTAAGCGGTTACTGTAACCTATAGACACTCGCAACACCAGGAGTATCACTTGCGCGTTGCCGACCCTGTAAAACGAAAGAGGAGTAGTCGGGTTGGCAGTATAAGGGTCAAAGTCCCCCCACTGCCAACACAACGTTTCCTCGCGGAGCACTGGCAACCTTTCACTTCAATTTTCTGCAAGGCGGAGAATTCAAGTCGGGTAGCTCCAATTTGAGAGGAATTACTCCCACAATGCCCTACCCCTCTTAAAATAGGAAACTGGTATTAAACTGATCCTTTGAGCATGCATCGTAAAGATATGAACGGATTACAGCCTGATCTAATCTCCGTATCGACGCAATGAGGGCGCGGGTGATAATCAATAACCGAGACCGGAAAAGTGAGAAAGTATTCATGGTTTTATAAGGATGAAAGAGAAAATAAAGATCTTGTAGGGTCACCATAACCCTAATATATGCCACCACGCCTTCAAAAAACAATTAAAAGCATGACTAATAGCCAAATCTTACTAAATTTGTACACCGTTTAACATTGTTCCGGGCATTTCACATGGCCTAAATATTTATTTATTAATCTATTTAAAAAAAAAACGTTGCACCACTTTCTTTACTAAAGATCATGTATTACAGGCATTCCGTTATAAAAACTAAAAATGCGAGGACAGCTTTAAATTACAGTGAGGATTTGCAAAAATCTGCAAAAAAAATCTCTTCGCACTTAAATCCCGATTGATATTGAAATTGTAAGATTTAGGAAGACAGTCCAGGCCGCTAATTAATTAGTCACTTTGTTCGAATTTCCTGACAAAAGGCGGTTGTCAACGTTTTTAGGTGTTTCGATTAATTTTTGGTGGTATAGTCTGGTGATTAGTGGCGTTGGCAGATTAAAAGGCCAAATTAAGGATTTCATTTGGGATTAATTAATAATTCGAGCCCATGGGAACAACTCTATTGTTCCCATGAATGCTAATAATTTCAAACTGAGCGATAGCCTATTTCACCACATTCTTTCACACCTAATTTATTAATTACAATGCCTATTAATAAATTATAAATAATATCACATTATAGATAGATAGAATATTCTTTATTGTACACTAAGAAGCATAATAAAATTAAACAATAAAATAAACCTAAAGTAGTACAATTGGCGGTCTTATCGCTAAGAGCAATTTCTTACAGATAACCATTGGATGGACACAGATCATTTAAGAAAAACTTAAAATTATATTCTTTATTTTAACAAATTTTATGTTAGTCTTGTTGACCTTTAATTTTAAATACCCGGTAATTTTACGCATGTCAACAAGGTGTATTATGTTGTCACTGTCAGTGTCACAACGTTGTTTGACATTGGAACAGTTCTGCCAGTGTAAAATAATATTTTTGTATACTTCATCAGTTTATTTTATATCTGTCTCTCTGTGTCCTTCGTGGAAGAAATAAACTTTGTTTTTCCTTCTTCTTTCTTTCTATAGAGAGAGACCTTTGTGAATCAATCATATTCTGTGGATCGTATTGCAAAATGTGTAAGCTTCACAGTTATTAATAGTTAGTAGTTATATAGTTTATTTATATATGGATGTTAGAAAACGAGACGACCACCGCCCATGGACAAGCTGCTAAAATTGCTCCAACGAGTATCAAGTATTACATTAATTTATTTATTTATGGATTTTATTTATACACCATCAATATAAAAATAAATATCAGAAAGCGTAAGCGTCGCTTACCGATAGCCGTTGATGCGTTAAACTTCTCGCTGGTTATGCGCGCCTGGTACTCAAGCACTATTAAAATCACTGATTTAGTTTATTATTTTTGGCTAAGTTTTAAAAATATTTAAAAATATATAAAATCGAGTAGTACAGTGAACACGTCAAGTCGCTTTCGCGGTCCGGAGGGAAGGAGTCACTCTAGTCAATCACTCTATCTATTAAAAAAACTGCATCAAAATCCGTTGCGTAGTTTTAAAGATTTAAGCATACATAGGGATATAGGGACAGAGAAAGCGACTTTGTTTTATACTATGTAGTGATGATGATGAAGCGATGTTTATTTAAAAATTGTACCAACATTATGTTAGGAAGTAATATTTCGATGTCTCTTGTAAATACTTAATATAAATGTAACACTATATTTTAAAATTAGAATAAGTATACTAAAAAGACTTGGGACGATATAGGGACAGAGAAAGCGACTTTGTTTTATACTATGTAGTGATTTATTGCGATATGTTAATTTTATACTATTAGTATTAATAATAATAAGTATTTCATCAATCATGAATGGAATCTATTTGAAAATTGATAAGCCATTTCAATCCGGGACTGTACATAATGTATTTCAACCACGAGTCGATTTGTATGATAATTAAAACTAATGGCTTATGCTTACATCAATAAATACCTGTTAATGAGTCTTGCCACTGTAATAACGAGTGTTACCAACACTGAAAGCTTGTACATGCAAATTTTATCACTTTAGTACATGTAAATTTGCACTTTCTCACTTAACGAAAAAGCTATTAAAATATTATTAATAAGAGTACTGAACTTGCTACGGATGTCACGTTTGAGACTAATAGAGTATTTTTAAATCCCTACTAAGTAATATCATAAATGCGTAAGTACCTCTGTCTGTTTGTCTATCTGTTATGATTAATAATATCAATATAACTCGATAAAATCCATTAATAATACATACATACACTCAGGCCTTTTTACCATGGGGGTAGACAGAAACTACACAGCAAGCAAACAACAGACTAGAACGCCACTTGCTACGATTCTTGGATACTTCTTTTGCTTCGACCACATTCATACATCTTACATATTAATAACAATATTTTTATATATATATACCCAGCACCGTTCATGGTAGGATCTCGTGGTCTTTCTGGATAGCTACCACACCCACGTGCATTGTTGCGTGTGTGTTTGTGTAGTGTGTGAGTGCGTGTGTAAGCAATAGTAATTTTATAGCTAAAAGAAAAAAAGATTACTGGAGCACCTACAAGAGGCCTTCGGTTTCTGGGTATGATTGAGAAAGGGGCCGTTTAATGACTGTGTATGTTGTGAGCCAGAGCTTACAAGTGTATTATAATTCAATTGAGTGCTACATTTTAGACTCTGTTTGTGCTCTTCATTTATCTAGTCTAGAGTTAAATAAATTAAAGTAACAAAAATAATTTTGTATGTCGAGAGCCAGAGCCTACAATACTTCAATAGAGTGCTCTATTTTAGACCCTGTTTGTGCTCTTCATTCTTCTCCAAATATTACATTAAAGTCAAAAATAATTAAGCAATAAATTAATATAAATTTTATTTAGCTAATTATCCATAATTTCTAGTCAAGCTAAATTTGGTAAAAGGACACTTAACCGCTCTAACAAAATTGACTGAAATATTTATGAGTTCAGTTAGTCTTTAATATACCTAGTAGAACGCTAAATTGAAAATAGAGTGTTTTGAAACTGTCGTTTATATAAAAAATGTGTGTGATATTGCTAAATGGAAAAATAATGAGTTTGTTTTTTTTTATATAAAAATATGTATTCTGAGTAAAAAACGATGATAGTATATAATATAAATAATTTATAGCGGTATTAATTTACTGCGGTGCCTCGCAGCGGTAGGAACTCAATCCTTTGGGAATTTCCCATATTTTTTTTTCCCAAATGATGTTTTATTCAATAATAATTATAATGATAATGGTTTCATTATCAACCCATATACAGTCCCACTGTATATGGGTTGATGATGATTTTTTTATTTATTAAATTATACATAATAGTTGTCCCTGGCTTCATCAGCGGGACCTATCAGAATAACAGCGCTGCAGCTTGATTTGTTGCTGCAGTATAGAACTGAGATAGGGACCTATTCTGATATCGCACAAAATAACGTACGTACTTAGATGAAGTGGAGAATTCTCAAATCTGGAATCCATGCTATAATAGACTACTAGTGGTACTCGAACCACTAGACGACCTCTGTGGTCTAGTGGTTCGAGTACCGGACTGCTGATCATAAGGTCGTGGGTTCGATTCCCACAGGACACAAATATTTGTGTAGATAAAACATGAGTATTTGTGTTTGTCTGGGTGTTTCTTATATATTATAAGTATGAATTTACAAAAAAAAAAGTATATAAGTATTATATCTATTGTCTAGTACCCATAGTACAAGCTCTGCTTAGTTTGGGACTAGGTGGTGCTGTGTAAAATGTCCCAAAAATATTAAATAAGTACATAGATCGAATTGAGAGTATTCAAAAACGCTTTGTAAGGTTTCTGTGTTTTCGGTTAAAAGTACCGTATAGCTCTAATAACTGGCTGCACCTTCAGCCACTTATAAATCGCCGTCGGCTAGCTGATTCCACTTTTCTATTGAAGATAATCTCTAATGAGATCGATTATCCTGAAATCCTACAGAAGTTACATTTTAACGTGCCCCAGAGATCGATTAGATTCAATCCGCCTATTTCTATCTCCCCTTGCTCATCTAATTATAAGCAAAACTCATATGTCGTGCGAGCGAGTAAAGATTTTAATAAATTATGTAAAGAGTTTTCATTCGACCCATTTTTTACAAAAAGCTGTACGGCACGTGATAGACTGAACCTTAACTTTTTCCAATAGGTTATTTTGTTAACTTCTATGTTCTTTGAGCTTATTAGTGATTGTTAAAATTTCAGTTAGTTATTCTATCACTATCCGTGAGAACCTGTAATTGCCTTAGTGTAGCTTAACCTAGTTATTAACATTTTCTGTATAGCTGTTGGTTTTCCTATATTAAATAAATAAATAAATATATCACTTGTTCTATTTATTAATTTGTTTTGTGTTGTAACTGTCCAAACAAATTATATATCCTTCTTTCTTCGTTTAGAATACTGATATTTAGCCGCATTAAATGAGAATGGAAATGTAATAGCAACGACGAAGTTAATTAGTATTACTTCCATTCCATTATTCATTGGATCTTAGTCGGTGTAATGGCGGTCAAATTTAATCCTACACCTGACCCGTTGAACACCTGAACACAAATGGCTTCCGTTGATTTAATGATAGCCAGTACAACTGAATAATTACTGCAATGTAGCTCAATGTAGATGGAGAGGTTACGCTTGAAAGCGATTAGTGGATATACAGGGTCAATTTTTCAAGTTGGCGTGGTCAGCTCAATGCAGAATTAAGAAATAGCGAAACATACTCAAAGGAGTCTTCGGCCTGTATATTATTTAGTGACGTAGACAATTATAATATTGGACGCGGTACTGTTATTTCGGGTCCTCCAGCCAGGTGGCCATACCGACTAAAACCACCAACTTCCGCATAGTGGTGGGATCTCGGGAATCGCTCTCGCATGATCTGCGATCGATGCATCCATCCATCCACGGACGTCCATTGACGGACCCTCTCGGAGGGTCAAGTACAATGGGCGACAATCGACACACTATTCAACCTGGGAATAGAACCCACGAGTTCTAGCGTAGCAGTCGCGCTTACGACCACGAGACTAACGAAGAAGTTGATGATGCAATGAGGATGATTTTTCCACCAAATAATGAAGAAAATCTGTGGGCTTATCTTCATTCATTTACATTCCATTAATTCTGTAGAAAATTCAAAAATTAAGACGTTTACGACGACAAAAGCCGGCGTTTAATTTCCGAACCGAATAATTATGGTCATCAGCCGAAAGCTCAGATAACTAGCTGGCGAACATTTTGTTAATTACTTGTAAATTAAAACAAATTCTACGGTGTAGAGCGTAGCGACATTTATTAATGCTTGAAGTTTACTTTAAACGAGTTTCATATACCATCACAACCATATTCCTCGAGGGGTTAGGCTATTGTAAAGAAAGAAAAACAAAGTAATAACTAAGCAGATCAACCAATCTGCAAGGTTAAGCTGAGCTAGTCGCGGTCAGTCTGTGGATGTGTGCCCATTCTTAAAACATCAAGACTCCTCCGTGTCTCGGACAGCACGTAAAGCCGTCGGTCCCGGATTTCATACGAACACCTATGACAATCGTTAGTGATGGTAACCTGATAACCAGTCTATTCTCAGGGTGTCGCTTGTAAAACACTGATATTCAGCCGCATCTAATTAGACTGGAAGCCGACCCCAGTAGCCTGAATTAAATAAATAAATAAAATATTGTATGGAAAAGGCTCGAAGGATGATGCGTGTTAGTTTTTTTACTCTTAATAGTTATTATCATGAAGCATAATTTACTATCCAATATTTATGCACTCACTTAAAACTATTCACACACATTACAAAGCTCTTAATTCCTCATAAACATCGCCTTAAATACTTAATCCAAATAATTTAATCTTGCCCTTAATAAACTAAAAACACGAAGGGGTAAGGACTGCTACCGCTTCGTATAAACCAGTTCTACTTGAACTCTCCACCTGCTCTTTGTCTCACTAGTTTGTAAGTAAATCGGGATGGGGCATTGAAGTTGAAAGGTCTAGGTTAGTTGTGTGGACTGAATGAAGTAGATCATGCGTGCTGAGATATTCGCTGTGTGGTTTGCCACAGGAATTCGCGTTCAAGTAATGATGTGCCAGTGCAAGTGATAAGCGAATGGTGCCGAAGATTTATGGAGTAGTTTGAGGCATTAATATTCATTATGTTGATAATAAAATGCTGTTGAGTAAATCGCAGAATACATTATTCGGGCATGTAGCTAAATTATAACTACAATGATCAACCGATTTGCAAGGTTAAGCTGCGCTACATATGCAGCGACTTTGGTTGCTGACTGTACCATCACAGATAAACTCAGCAGCATTAGCAGAACTTGATAACCTCCTTGCCGCGGGAACAGTTATAAAAATGAATGGTGACATGAGCAACTTAAAGAAACATGTCGCCAACAACAATAATAAACTGTAGAGAAAAATACAGTTGAGTTACTTCTTAAAGTTTTCCCCTGGCACGCTTCTTATAAACTCGAAGCAAATGTGTGTTTTATATGTTAAAAGAAAGAAAGAAACTATGTCTGTCAACAGATGGCGTTGTGTATCACCTGTAAGATATTTATTTACTTTGTATTGTGTAATTAATATTTCTGATCAATGTTTGGCTGAAAACAACGTTGATCTTGATAGAAAAGAGGAATGGGTTCCGTTCCTAAATACAATTTTTCGTGTGCCCAAAAATGCCGCGAATGTCGTAGAAAGTGATGATGGTAGAAAGTGGTAGAAATGACAATTCAATATTATCCTTTGTATTCCTTGGATGGATACGTAAGATAAAATGTGTCACTGTGAGTTTGTCATTGAGTGTTGTGTCATTTTAGTGATCAAAACATATAATTAAACCAATTTATTATAAGTTATAAATGATTAGTTTATAATAAAGTATTAAGTTAAATCAAATCAGATAGATTATTTGGCGAATCTAAAATTGTGAATACAATTACAATAATAGTAATTTAAAGTCAAAGAAAGTATCACGGACATGGAAGGATATCTTTAAAATATCATGTTTGCAGATATAAATATAGTTTCTATGGAAACCCATGGATTCCATTCCTCCAAGGAAAATAAATAACATGAATAAGTACTAACAATAAATAACATGATTTGAAAGGTGCTGGAGTTGTATAAAATAGATACAACTTTACGCACCTTCCTGGTGTCATGTATGGGGCAGTGGAGAACTGTCCTTCGCTATCCAGGATGTAGGCAAATTCAGGGGAACGACGAACCTATTGAGATTAAGCGGGGAATATTCCAGGGCGACAGTCTGAGTCCACTGTGGTTTTGTTTAGCCCTGAACCCCCTCAGCACCCTGCTGGAGGGTACAGGGCTGGGCTATCCGTTGCGGAGAGGGAGTCAGGTAATATCCCACCTGCTTTATATGGATGATTTAAAACTGTTTGCCTCCACCAAATTGCAACTGATGGAGTTACTAAAGGCAACTGAAACTTTTAGTAATTCCATCAGGATGGAATTTGGTGTATATAAATGTGCGGTCATGCATGTAAGGCGGGGCGGGGTTGTGGAATCTGAGGGACTACAACTCTCAGATTCTATAAACCTGAGATCACTCTCCGCAACTGATACCTACAAATACCTGGGTATGTCAGAAGGGTTAGGCATTAACGTGACTGTAACAAGCGTTACAGGAGCGCTTCTTCGGCCGCCTGAAAAAGGTACTTAATAGTTCTCTGTCAGGCGGCAACAAGGTGCGCGCCTTTAACGGTTGGGTCATGCCGGTCCTGATGTACTCCTTTGGCATACTCAAGTGGGGTCCACTTGAGTATGCCAAAAGACGGAGTTGGACGCCTTAGATAGGAGAGTCCGGTCGCTGTTGACCGCAAACCGGATGCATCACCCACGTTCGTCTGTCATGAGGCTGTACATCCCAAGGAAATGCGGGGGTCGAGGTTTTTTGAATGCTAAGACCCTCCACAACCGCGAGGTGTGCAGTCTCAGAGAATATTTTCTCAAGGCTGACGTGGGTATGCACCGAGATGTGGTCGCAGTGGACAATGGACTCACCCCGCTATCTTTGGCTAAAGAGAACTGGCGCAAACCCGTGGTGCTTAGTACCAACGACCGCAAGGAAGTATGGCAGAGCAAGGAGCTTCACGGACGCTTTTTCCGGGCCCTACATGGGCCCGATGTAGACCAAGTAGCGTCCGTAGCCTGGCTGCGTTTCGGTGACCTCTTTGGGGAAACCGAAGGTTTTGTCTGTGCAATTATGGATGAAGTTATACTGACGAACAACTACCGGAAGTATATCATGAAAGACGGGACGATCGACATATGTCGGGCATGCCATTGTCCCGGTGAGTCTATCAGGCATATTACTTCTGGGTGTTCTCGTCTGGCTAACGGCGAGTATTTGCACAGGCATAACCAAGTGGCCAGGATTATCCACCAGCAACTTGCTTTAAAATACGGCCTTGTGGATTCTGAGGTACCGTATTACAGGTATGCGCCCGACCCAGTTCTCGAGAATGACCATGTCACGTTGTACTGGGATCGATCTGTTATCACTGACAGGACTATTGTAGCCAATAAGCCTGATATAGTGGTAATAGATCGATCAGCGCGCCGCACAATAATTATCGATGTCACCATCCCGCATGACGAGAACCTCGTGAAGGCTGAGAAAGAGAAACAGTTAAAATATCTCAACTTAGCTCACGAGGTGGTCGCCATGTGGGATGTGGACTCGGCCATCATTGTGCCGATAGTCGTTACGGTCAATGGACTTATCGCCAAGAGCCTCGACCAACACCTCAGGAGGCTCGAGCTGGGTGGCTGGGTTAAGGGCCTGATTCAGAAGGCAGTACTCCTTGATACGGCACGTATTGTGAGGAGGTTCCTGTCTCTGGGGCCCTAACCACCGGTAGCTTGGACCCTGCTCCCGATACCAGTGGGCCTCTATTTTTTATATTTTTAAATGTTTTTGTCTTTTTTTATTTTATAAAAATATTTAAAAATGTAATTAGTAAGTTTATAGACAAATAAAGGAGATAATAACATGAATACTGTATACTTGCAAAAGAACTCATTCTATAGAAAAAATCCACCTCTTTTCTCGAATATAATATATTTTAGTATTTACTCACACGAATACTAAAATAAATTATATTCAAGTAAAGACGTAGAAGATTTCAGTATTTAATTATAATTAAATTTGTTCAAAGCATAAAATCTTTCAAATAACTGAAGCTATTCTTCAAACAAGCAACAAGACCAAAGAATATATTAAAAGTAAAACACGTTTCAAAATTATTTTACGTGCGCGCTGTAGCGTCACTAAAAACGTGTTATATTTTATAAAACAAACACGTTAATACCTTTCTCAAAAAAAAAAAAACATTAAAAGCAGTATTTATATAACGATCGATACATGTCTCTGCTTTCAACATAATCAGAATTAACGCGTCGCTGTCACGGGAGCCACGCTAACATAGAAAGAAGGTACATACGAAAAACCACAATATTTTTTTTTTACTTCACCTGCTCGGAAAGTGACATATTAGTAGTCTAGTATAGGGCAGAAAGTAGGTTCTTACAGCCCTAGGTCCGTAAAGTTGTATGAAATGCCATTATTAACGAGTTTTAGTTTTTATTTTTATACAGATAAAAATTAAATTGAATTTTGACAAAGCAAAGGAATGCAACATTCGAATTTCGAACAAAATCTTACCAAATTATTTGGTAAGATTTTGTTCGAAATTCGAATTTGCAATTTTGTTTAAATTATTATAACAAAAAATTAAAAATATAAAATTTTTGGAAATGCGCGCACTTTGTTGGGGTTCTATTAAATTTTATTAGTGAGTATTATATGAAGGTGACATCACAAATCGTAGAAAGAAAAAAAATAAGAAAGAAAAATCTAATTATGTATGTACAACGCACATTTAATAATAAAAGTAAGTATGACTTTAGGTTCATGAACTTTAACCTTGATGGAGGCATCTGTAATTATTTTCAGATAATTATGTTTAAGTATAATTCATTTTATTTTCTTTAAAATGCTTCACTTGGGGGAAAGTACACTTACAAACTCGTGTGGTTTGTATTATTTTTACGGTTACGGTTTTTACATGTACACGAGACAAATTTCGGCATCTGTTCAAAGTATTATTTCTGTATTATATGCATTTTGTCACCCTAGATCCTCATATATCACGCATAATACACAGTAACGACACTATCTAGCACGCTATAGCTCTAAATTGTTACTCGTCTTGACTGAAATTATTGCCTCGTAAGTCTTAACTGAGGGAGCAATTTCGGGAAGATTAAATGTTAAATGCGTCAAGCCAAATGATTATGATTATGATGGACCTTAGGTTCTCATTGTGGTGTAATAGGAGTCTTACAAATTGACGGTGATGGCAGTTTTTATGCTCGACTGGGATTGAACCAAACTATATTTTTTCGTCAAAAAATATGAAAATAACTAAGTAGGGTTTAGTCGGTTTGCCGGCCACCTCTGGTTTTCGGCCAGTACGAAGTAATATCGTAGTAATAAGAAAACTATACGCTACTCACTTAAAAAAAGACGCCTACTTAATTTTAAATAATAAATTCTACGACTTATAAAATTTGTAGCATAATAATGTCCCAATTGTCTCGTCAGTGGGCTTCCGAAATTCGAGCTGTGTACTCATGTACACACAAAATAACAAAAAAACTAGTAGGGCAGATATTTTTGAAAGGTAAATTGCAAAGTTGTTTCTTGTTTGATAGATACAAATGTTCTTATTGTGTACTGGTTATGACTTTATTTTCTAATAATTTGATTGAAATAGATAAAGGATTTGACGTTACTTATTTAAATTTGATGGTCGGGTAACTAGATGCGATTATGGGGGGCCGTCTACTTCTCGGCCGACATGCCGAAAACTAAAAGATGACTTATTAAATTTAATCGATTATTGTACTTTAATTATGCATTTCTTTGAAAAAAATAATAATTTAGAAATAAAATATGATATCTTCTCATTTGTGCAGTTAGATGTCGCCGCATATTTAAAGCTAATAAGTGATGAATAATACTTTTAAAATGTTTTGTATTTTGACTGTCGACAATGGGGTTATAATCATTTACTTTTCGGACAAGGCAAAATTTATGTGGCCGAAATATAATAATGTATAAACCGATTCTCGGTCAGAAAAAAAGACGGTACTTAATAATACTAAATCAACTAATTTAATCGAAATCTTAGGGCAGACAGAAGACATAGACCTAAAGTGACATTTGCAAGATATGTTTTATCAGCCATGCAGAGATTTTAACAAAATATAGGTACAATGGCCGAGAATTAGTACGTCATAGTGGGTCTTCGGCCATTTCCAACAAAGTGGTCGAAAATGAATACATGAAAATTTGGTTTTTGCCCGAGTGTAAAGGGATGGCCGATAATCAGGTCATACGTGTTTAGTTATTCGGCCGGTAATATAGGTGCGGCCAAATAATTAGATAATATAAACTTAGTTTTCGACCGTATTCGAAACGGACGGCCTAAAATGAGTTTGTAAAAACGTAGTTTTCGTAAATCAATCCTTAATACTATGAATGTGAATGTTTTATTCAAAAATAGAGCCTACTAGAGAGAGAATAGAGGTTATTTTTAAAAATTTAGTAAAGTGGTCGAGAACTGACAAATTTATGGCCGCGGTCTGACCTTGGTGGCCGAAAACAGCCTAAATCGGTACTTTTAGCTATTTGCATTTTTAATAAAACATATGTGACATTGTTAAGAAAATGAGTTTTAAATATCAAAACTACAGTATTTTTCGACTTCAAATAAAAATAAGATACTGATCTGCGACTAAAGTACCGTTAGATAAATCATTTCGCAGACATACATTTGCTTAAATGGCCGAAAACAGGCGAAGTCACCCTATGTGTGTTTATTCTTTCACACTAAAGTCTACACTTCTTATATTGATTTCTGCTATCACAAATCTAAACTCCAAACTGCTACTGATAATTTAATAGAAAAACCCAATTCGACCTGGGAATTGGACCCAAGACCTCTAGCGTAGCAGTCGCGATTAGGACTACTAGACTAACGAGGCAGTGCACATTAATATGATAATTTTAAAATAATAATACTTCCACACCTGTCCTAAAGGCGGTGAACGCAGTCTAGGCTAGATTCATAATATTTACTATAATCACCTTCTAATTTTATATAACAAAAAGAGACGAAACTATATTAAAACCTGAGTCCACCTTTTATAATAGTCAAAATCGTACATTTAATTTCAATTAGATCATTAAAATAGTAGGTAGATACTTTTTAAAAGTCAAAGCTAGTTGCACGCTTCCAAAAAGTGGGTCTCATTGAGAAGAACCGGCGGTTGGAGTATACGTAACGGGGCACTGGCACTGAGGAAAAAAGACTGAAAGAAGGAAATTTTTACAAATTTTTTTTTTTATAAATTGTTTATTTTCTCGATTTTATCGTATAGAACACCTAAAAGTAAGGTGAAAAGCATCTGGGTGATGTTTGTCTCCGACCAACCGTTTGTCGTAAAAGCGATGTCGAAGGGATTGGTGTCTCAAGGATACAAGGGCGAGCGTAGCGAGCTCGGAACTTCAGGCATCCCGACTCGGATAGGTTAGGTTATTTTTTTTTAAACCACCCTAGAAGTAGGAGCCCGAATATTACCTCCGGAGTCACTTGACCTCTTGACCTCAAAGTCAATTGTTCTTGACTGTAATGTCATTTGACCTGATTTGGTCTGGTGTCCTTGAGGTCAAGGTTAGTAACCTCAGGAGAATAGCGGATTTTGAGGTTCGGAAATTAGACCTTGACCTCAAGGTCAATGACCATGAGGTGTGCCATGGTGTTCCCCCACCCTTCTACTCCCACATCCCACCGGGTCCCGAAGGCTGGATTAGGCGATGGATTTTGGTGAAATTTTTTTAAGTCTTTTTTTCATAGTGCCCCGTTTCGTATCCACTGACCGAACCGGCAAGAAACTCCATAGAAGCTACATGATTGCAGTGTTATTAGCTTACAATTTTGTTCTGAATAGTTAGTGAGAACAATGCAGTTTGATGTGTACAATAATAATTAATCTAGTATAATAATTTAACAAAAAACGATTGCCACTGATAGTAATAGCCGACCAGCCCCGACAGACGGCACCCGTTCACGAGTATGACGTGTGTAAAGATACATTATACTTGGTTATGAGTACATAACATAATTATGGTTAAACATATTTTACTGTTCCAAATTCAACCCGACATCTAATTGAAATAAAACTACTTTTTACGGATTTTATCGCGTATATTGATATTGTTAATCCCGACGTTTCGGACCCTTTGCTCCGCGAGGAAACGTTGTGTTGGCAGTGGGGGGGACTTTGACCCTTATACTGTTAACCAAACTATTCCTCTTTTGTTTCATAGGGTCGATAACACGCAAGTGATACTATTTCACAAGCGTCTACGGTAACCGCTTACCATACCAACATGCCGCGTGACGGTAAGCGGAAAGCGTAGCCTATAGACTCCAGGAACAACAGGTATCACTAACGAAATTTGAAAGAAAGAAAGCAAGATGTCTTTATTGAAACAAACAATAATAAAATCAATGATAAAAATAACAAAACAAAAATATGTATATAGGTACCAAAAGGGCCATCGGCTCAGCATATTGTTAAGTATCCATATAAGTAGGTACTAATACTAATTAACACTGATTTTCAGCTGCGAACTACGAGTGCCGTACGCTCTAAACGGAGATAAATATAATAAACGTATACTACGTATTGAAAATTTATAAAAATAGATAATAAGAATAATAAAAATTAAATGCGCAATATTATATTAATCATTCAAACTACAACACAATAATGTCACCACATTATTGCTTAGCGGCAGAATGTATATTATACGGTGGTAACTAAAAAAATAAGATAAAATAATGTAACGACTCACTGAATGGGAGCCGCCATCAAAGTCTTTATCAGCGCTGACCGGTATTCATACAAAGCACAATTTTCACGACACAATCACTAGCAAGTTTGAAGAAATTGTTAGATGTAAAATACGGAGGAATACCAAGATTCCTATGCCGATGGGTACACGCACGATCGACGATCGCTGGCACACGACTGATATCTCTACATTTTGTGCACACAAAAGATTGCATTCATTTCTGTCAACAATTTTAAAAACTACCCACAACTGTCATTAATAAATAATAATATAATAATTCTATCAAATTGCGACTAGGCACATAGGCACTAGTTCAAATAATTATTATTCCTAACGTTATTATTCTGAATAACAATTTATTTAGTCTGTCTATTTTATTCAAAAATAAACACATTGATACTTAAAAAAATGAAAATTTGATTCGACGCGGTCACAAAATTTATAATTGAGGATTATAATAATTATTTATATTTGTATTTTAGATTAAGTATTACGCAATTGAATAAAAATTATAATGAAAATAATTATATGTATAATTATTTATTTGTGAATTTATTATAATTATTGTTTAGATATTTTTGTTTTCTTTTTGTAGCCTGAATGGAAAAAAACAAGTAATGAAACAAGAAAATGTCTTGGAGTCCAATTCCAAAAATATATCTATCATTTATCATGTTGCAATAAGGTTCATTTTCGTGGACAATGGCTGCGTTACGCGCTCGGTTGCGCGTTACATTGTATTAATGGTCAGCGTGAAATATAGTTGTGAATGTTTATGATGATTCTGTGTGTCATTAGATTAAACAGTTGTACTACAAATATCACCCCTATTACTACGGAATAATGGTGGTCCAAGGGTCAAACTAAATAGCTGGATGTGTATCTCTTGAATGTCAACTACATTTTATTTAGTAAGTTGATATGTAACAGTTTTAAGAACATTCTAGAACAGCATAAAAATATTTAATTTAATATAATCATTTTGATTAATTAAAATAAACCACTAATTAAACCTTTTCGGCTACAGTGCGGCTAAATATCAGTTTTTTATACGAAGCGACTGCCATCAGACCTCCAATTCAATTTCTGGGTAAAACAAAACAATCTAAATAATTAAATATTAAATGGTTAATGTTAATAATGGCTAATGATACCCCTGGTGTTACAAGCGTCTATAGGCTACGGTAACCAACAACCTTAGTTGTATAAAAAAAATATTACTTAGCTATGAGCCCCTTTTACTCACTTATTGTTTCTTCGAGTGCAAATAGCCAATTATCTGTTTTTTGTTAATATATTTTTCTTTTTCATTCGATTTATAAGTAGGTATACTACATGTGGAAACTTGTAATTGGCCATATTTTGTACAAACTTTTACTTACTGTATCTGTTTAGCTGTAAGTTTCCTAAAATATATACTTAAAATAAAATAATATTTGTGAGACCAGAATATAGCAAAAATAACAAGGGCACGTAAGGAAAAGCAATCATAGGGACTACTTGATTAATAACACTTCGCTTCTATTTGTGTTTCCATAGTAGAATAATATGATCTCTTGCGTGTGTACAATCAGTGTTATTCTGATTATCTGATTACGGAAATAAGAACAATGACCTCGTAATAAACACTACATTAATAATTTACTAGTCTGTCACTAATCTACACTAGTAATAATTTACTAGCTGTGCCGCTTGGTACAATTTTATAAGGAAATTCCCAGAATCCTTTCTTAATTGATGTTTATACGTACCTTATAAGAAAGAAAGAAAACGGATTTATTGCCACAATATGGACGTACAAACTTACGTTAGTAGGTGTAAAACATCAAATATACAAGCTGAAGTAAAACAATTGGAACTGGTACAAAAATAAAAATAAATAAATGAAAAACATGAAGTTGAACGTCGCAAATATGACAAATAGGACCCCATTCAGCATGATGCCGTGTTAAGGCAAGCCTCAACACAGCGTTGGTTTTCAGTGAGAACCATAAGGAAACAACTTGTCCAATTCTATGTTTCTAGGCTGTAGTTTCTGAGATTGGCTTGGAGAACGGACGGCCGCTGGAGAAATAAAGTTCTGGAGTAGCGACCACGCATAGGAAAGCGCAGCGTATGACGGTCTTCGACTAGGTGGCCGGATGACCTCGTGAAGGTCGCAAAGAGTCCTTGGGTGCAGTCTGTGCAAGACCGATTTTTGTGGCGATCTTTAGGGGAGGCCTATGTTCAGCAGTGGACTCCGTGGCTGATAGATAAAGTGAGCGAGGAAGGCAATCACAGCCTATAAACGCCAGTAACACCAGTGAAATTTGAAAGCACGTCTTGCTCTGTGGCCTAGCTAAAAAGTAAAGTGCGTTTCATCAGATAGTTCATAGGCCGTTATGTTGGCAACAATGCAAATAAGTGTTGCCATAATACATGAAATTTATAGATAATATTATTAGTAAGAAAGCTCAAGGTCACTCAGCGAGCTCTGGAGAGAGCTGTGCTTGGTATCAGAACAGAATCAGGAATGAGGAGATCCGTAGAAGAACGGATGATGTTGACAGAAAACAGGGGAGCAAACAGGGCTTAGGAACTATTTGATGAAATTTTACGCAATTTACATAAAAGCTGGGCCTTTAAGCTTGACATTTAACATTTGATATAGAGTATCAAATGTCAATCTATCGAATATCCTTTTCTCTAAAAATCAATACAACTGGTATGCTTTAAGTCATAATATATCAATTAAACAAGCTGACAGGAAGACTCATGACAAGATCAGCTACATCAACAATGCCCGATTGATGAGCAAAACTATCGGAATCCAATAATCTGAGATCGCCAACCATTTGTCCGTGTTGTGATATCATTGATCATGTTGCTATGAGGATTTTGTTTGTGTTCTGTTGTTTCTTGATAAAAATTGTAGACATAATAATACAAGCATGTATTAGAAGTGGGTATTAAGTATATTTTATCTATATATACAGCATTTTAAATGAGGCAAATTGACAATAGAAGTATATGAAATTTTGATAGGATACCCGGGCGTCTCCCCTTCAATATTTAAAGTATACGACGTACGAGACAGTTCACACCAAAAAGTATAATAATATATCTGGTTCACACTCCTGCAGTTGTACTTTGTTTTAGTATTGTAAACAATAATTAAGGTAGTAGGTTATGCTCATGTAGCAGAATTTTGAGTACCACTACATTGTTAAATACTCTGCTACTGTCTTTTCGTATTTTTTGGCATTTTCCATGCTAAGATTTTTAAAGTTATTTAGCAAAGGAAAAATTCAACCGCGGGCAGGATTCGAACTTGCGTCTTCTGGTTAGGTACACCAGATGCTATGACCACTTAGCCACCGCAATTCCTACCCGCCATGTCGAATTTTGCCTTCACATTCTGAATTCGACTATAGTAGGTAAGGTGACATCGTTCGACATTGAATTGTAAAGTAAGTCAGTCATGTCGGTTGAGAAGCAAAAACTTGCTTTTCAATAGGTGTTACTGACGTCACCATAAAGACGTAAATTCAGAAAGAACTGAACTTAATAATACAGTGCTGCTAAGCAAAAATGTGCTACTATTATATATTTTATATGTTTTTTACAAACCTGTAGTGTCCCACTGCAGGACAAAGGTTTCTCCACTCTTCTTGCACTTCTCTTCGTCCGTTACCAAGGACCAGTCTTTCTCGAACGTGTTCAGCTCATCCCGCCATCTCCGTCTGGGCCTGCTGCGTTGGCGTCTACCATTCAGTGGGTTGTCAACTTGGCCCCTTGATCGTCTGACATGCAACAGATTTGTCGAGCCCAGTTCCATATCAGCTACTATTTTTTTTTTCTTTTCTTTATTTTATTCTGTACCTGTGGTTACATACAGGAAGAGCTTGTTTTTTATATATAACGATATAAGGTAACCTAATATGGAAGTAAAGATGAGGGATTACCATATATTTTTGTGAACCTTTTAAGGAAGAAACACTTTTCATTTTATTGTGTTTCGGTTTAAAGGGCAATGTAGCTTAACAATTGAGGTTTCAAGATTACAATGCCCGAGCAATACCATTAGTGTTATTGACGTCTATAGGCTGCGGTTACTGCTTATCATTAAGCGCCCTTTATGCTTATTTGTCATATAATCACAATGAAAAAGAAATCGGTTTAAAATCAGAATGAGTTTTCGTCTTTAATTAACAAATTTTAAATATAGCACCAAACATTGCTTGTAAAACAACAAAAGACCAATGATCGTATATTCCTGAATATGCCCGATACTGAACGCAAACCGCACGTTAAACTTTTGGACAATAAATTCGTTTTAATTTGCTATATACGACACATTATGGTTGCACGGCGGTTGCAATGACGTATGGGCCTGGGGAAGAGGTTAAGTAATGGAACTCTATCCTCACAATGATAAATGGAGCCCCCATATTGCTATGGAAGAGCGGGGTACAAAATATATCTGTGTGAATATTAAGGCGTTTTTGTTTGCTTTAGACATAAGAAGGGTGAAAGCTTTCCAATACAGGTGGGCTATTCTGTATATTATTACACGTTAAAATAAAAAATAAATAAATCACATTAAAATAAACCATAGGGGAATACACTCGGGGGTAATACTTGTAACAATCAGTAACAGAATAGTCAGAATCAGATTTTTAGTTTTAAAATTTCTTAATTTGACTTCTTTAAAATATTTGTTTCAATTTAGAAGTATAGAGTTGCATCTGTTTACTAAACAGATATTTCTGACGTCACCTTAATATAGACACAGTGGGAGAGAAATTCCTCAGTATGAGCAGAGATCTCGGTAGCTTAGTTGAAGACGCGAATTCGAGTCTTGCCCTCAAATTTACCTTTTAAATAATTTATAAATACGTCCGTTATTATTGTTCCAGAATGAATTGATTATTTACATTTTGTATCAGAATGCAAGACAATAAAAAAAAACTTTCGTGATAAATTAATTTTAGAAAATAAAATGTAACAATCAATACAATAAAATTGAATGTAATTAAATAAAGTTAACCAAAAATTAACACAATAATTTCTGATATAATTTAATTAAAAAAGGTCCTTTAAAACTTTATATTTTAACTCGCTTATCGTAATAAAGGTTTATGTTCGGACTTAATTAAAACTTTAGAATCTTCGCAAGTTTTTTTGACACGCGCAAAGGCTTAGCTTATTTAAATTAGCCTTCATATTTAGCGTCAGAGGGTTTTGAAGTTTTAATTATAAATAATTATATCCTCCTTACAAGATTCGATTAGAAATGTGATGTCGTGTAAATCATTTTATATTTTTTATAATACCTTTATTTGATTCTGGTGAAATAAAACAATAATTCAGTAACAAATCATGTTTATTTAAACTTCAAAAACCATACAAAATGTCCACATTATCAACATAAAGTTGTTCTTAAAACTATCAAGTACATGTAGTATGTACATAAATTATATGCATTTTGTATAATAATTATATTAAAACATCATAAGCAAAGCTGTGCAATTGTTAATTACAGTTTTATTATAATTTAATTACATATATTTTTTATGATAAATAAATCCACTTTATTTTTATTGAATTATTCCGTACCTTTTATATAGGTATCTAATTATTATTTGTGAACTTAATTTTATATGAACACTTAATTTTATATTTAATCTTTAAAATGTGGATCTATTGTAAACCTATTTAAATTATATGCCATTGAGTCATAAAGAGTTACGTACTAGATTATCGTTGAGAGTCCGCACTGACTGTCGACTAAACGTTCATCTAGTCCATTGTAAGCGCAATAATATTGATGGTTTCAACACATCTGCAACTTAACAACAAAAGTCAATGGGATGCAAACTCCTAAAGGTGCCTTCTAATTAGGCGACTTCGCAATTCGGCAACAGATTTATTTGCGGTAATAGCATTTATAACTCATTGCATAAGTACCGAGTTTAAAGCTCCTTGGGCATATGTTATGCATAATATGTCGCCTAAATGGAAAACACAAAAAGGCCTGTTTACTGAGTATTTGACATTGTTTTTAGTGTTTTTTTTTATAGCAATATAATGTAAAATAGGACTTGGTAAATGATTGCTGAAGCATTTTATAGCGCTCGAATGATGTTTACTTAACATATTTCTATGAAATTACAGTATCAAATCTGTACTTAATTCTCAAATCTGTACTTAATTCTATATTGGATAAGCATCATTCTTGAATACGCACCTACAACGTGTTCATATAAAACTAAACCAAAAAACTTAATATTTTTTCTGTCACATTTACGTCATAAGTCGATCAACTGTACCGACCGTAGTCTCAGTATTCTTAGTGACAGAAACTTATGGCAAACGTAGAAAGTATATCTCGTTGAATATAAAATTGCGTTTCATTTTCTCATATCGGCACGGAATAATATAGGCGAGGACACGGAAAAAGCGGGAGCGATTTAACTTTGTTAGAGCCAACATAAATAACAACATTGAATTAAAATACTTTTTACTGATTTTATCGTTTACTATTTAACAATAAAATCAGTGAAAAGTGATTTTATACCAATTACCATAATTCAAAATTTTGATTATTCACATTAAAATGATAATATTTAATTATGAATAGTGAGTTTACCATTTTACTTACGATTTTACATTGAATTAAAATACTTTTACGGATTTTATCGCTTATTACATTCAATAAAATCTGAAAAAAGTGATTTTATTTCAATTGCCAGTATTCAAAAATTTCATTATTCACATTAAAATGATAATATTTATGAATAGTGAGTTTACTATTTTACTTACGGTTAGATACTGCGGCCGGCAAAACATAGTTCCCAAATTGCTGATCTAAATTTATTCATATTTATATTAGATTTCTACTAGCCCTTTCATTTAAAAACGTCAAGACGATTTTTCTACAAAAGCGACCTGTCTGAACCTATCCTTTTTAAATGTAATATTTTCTAAGTAAATATTAACTTTTATTCATAAACGGTTTATTAAAGGTCTGGTGTTTAATATAGGGTTTATTTTTATTCTAGTCAAATTGATGAAGACTGACATAGTTTTAATGCGATAAATGTCAAGCTTTATCTGAAATTGTTAACATGAGCATAAACTTTTGGCGTTTAAGCTTAAAAAATCGAAGTATATGAAATCGCGTCCGCTGTCACTGTGTCCCTCGCTTATAAAACACTTCTCTTTTGGCACAAATATATTATGTTGGATACCTTATTTCGTAAGCATTACATTTCGTAGGAAAATTATTTACGGCTAGGACTAGAATGTAGGTACCTTTTCAGATATATTTTGAAGTATCTAACCTTCTATAAATTTTATTACAAGGAATAAAATTTATAGAAGGTCTTATCCTACATTAGAATAAGTTAGATGCGCTAAAGTAAAATATCATTATACATTTTATTTCAGATAATATATTAAACGGGTTTTATGTTTTATTTTGTTCAACATTTTATTTGAATAATATTATTTTATTCATAAATATATATTGTCAATTATGACTCTTAGTCACATAAAGAGCTATTACATAATTATAATAATAATTAATAGGACAATAAAATTATTACACTACATTTTATTTGAAATCGACTAGGAGAATTGCAAGCAAACAGTTTACTAAAAGCTACGTATAATGAATATGGCAATATTTTTTTTTGTTTATTTTACATTACCTACCGTTCAGTTTATATCGAGACATAAATTGTATATTTACATTCATTTATTTTATTTGAATAAATCATATTTATTAAAAAACCTTTATTGACTTATTTGAATAAAACATTACGATTTAACTCAATCTCATAAATGCTAAAGTATATATTTAATTTATGAATTCATATTATAATTAAACATTTATTTTAAATGCTTTTTAATTGTTTATTTTTGAGCTTCATTCTGTATTTTATAGTGAACATGAACATAAATACAGACTTGCATAAAATATTCTGTAGTAACAATTTAATGGATTGTAAGAAAGGGTATTGTTGCAAGTAATAACTTTGAATTATTGTCCCGGACTCATCCAGTTGGATCGGAAACATAAAACTGAGAATAACCACGCTTTGTTGCTCGATTACTCTGAGTGAACTTCTGTAGCCCATCTTGCTTTTAACATTTTTCTTCCTTCAAAAGAAATGTTTACTTTTACAACAGTATCGGGTAGTACTAGTAGTAGGATGTTTGAAATATAGAAAAACATTTGAAGTATGAAGTTGTGTAGTCAAATAATGATCGTATTGGTATAATAAGTTTCAGCTAAAAGAAAAATGAATCCATGTAGAAACTTTGAAATTAATATTTCAGAATTGCAATAAAATATTCTCGGTAGTCTTATAAAGAAATTTTGTCACAAAGGTTTGTGTTATTATTATCGATGTATAAAATATTTTTGTGATCTCTTCACCAATTGGAGGCAAGGGATGGGCCTAAGGGAAATCATTGCGTCCGTCGATAGAACATCTGTCTTCTAGTGATAACAGTCGGGACAATGATCGAGGAGAACCTTTAGATATTTAAGATTTAGATCAAATGGAAATAAAAACGTTTCAATCAATCCCGCTGTTACTTTTAGGTTGTTTGTCAATCTATCAATTCGATTAAATTCGAATTTAGAATTTAAATTGTTGTTATATTTTTATTCGAAACACGATAATAAATTGCTTCAAAAATATTCAAAGTTTACTTTATTGTGAATAATTTATTTTTGCGTTAGGTGTTTTATTTTGTTGAATAATATTGTTTGTTCAAATTCTTAAAAATATAAACTTACGAATTGGATGAAAGCTTGTTTATTTTTGAAAATAAAATGGACTTTACAATTAAAATATTTTGCAAAATTCATCAGGTTTTTGTAAATGTGTATTTTCGTCGAAGAAAACGATCACCGTATTGAACTACATAATTTTCGTTGATAATATTCTTGATCTGAAATATAAAAAATAACAACATTAGTAACATTAAATGATAATTATTATTATTATTAATTAATACACTGACTCGAACAATTCATTAAATTTATAAATACCCCATAACATTTTATCATTAGATGTACAGAGGCCGGATGTATATCAAGCTACCATAATCTACCAAATTTTTGTGATTGATTTTCAACTTTAACACAAAGCAATAAGATTTATATTCAATTGGGAAAATTTGACAGTTTTGGATAGCTTGACCTGCTAGTGTGTACCTATATTTACAGAAAAAAATGAATCTTTTTTCTTGACCTTGATTTTCAATATACATATACTACTTCTAATAGGTATACCACATCAAATCAAGATGTCTTTAAAAATTACAGTGCTTACAATCAGCAATAAAAATATGTTTGCATATTGTGTCAGTACGGTTATAGCCAGTACGGTACGGTCTAGATACGACACTGTTGACGGACACCATTATATTTTCTCCTCACCTTAAAACACCTGTACCCTATGGTTCTCTCGGTCGCAAACTATGATATTGCCTCCAGACATGACAGCGATGCCTTCCAGACCCTTGAACTCTCCATCACCAGATCCCCAGGACCCGAAGGCTCTGAGGAAATTGCCGTCAGGATGGAAGATCTGGATGCGATTGTTGCCGGAGTCGGCGACTACGATGTAGCCTTGATCATCTACTGCTACACCCCTGGAGAAAGAAATGAGTCGATGAGTAGGTCTCGAAATCTTTTTATTTTTATTTTTGGGACATTTTACAGAGCACCATCTAGTCCCAAACTAAGCAGAGCTTGTACTATGGGAACTAGACAATGGAGATAATACTTATATACTTTTTTTGTAAATACATACATATAATCCTTATGAAACACCTAGACAAACACAAACACATATTCGTCACATAAATATTTGTCTTCTGTGGGAATCGAACCCGAGATCAGTGACCAGCAGTCCGACACTCGAACCACTGGACCACAGACGCCGATTGTGATAAAGTTCACGTATTTGGTGAAAGAGAGACATCAATTTATTTGCAGCTTTTTATTAATAAATTATTTTGAAATTCGTGAGTGTAGTGAAACAATTAAAATGTCATCGATCAATATTATTACTAGGTATATTTTTAATTTGTTAAGTGTGCTTAGTTATAGAATTTCTATATTAAGTCCGTTAAATTATTGAAATAATAACTTTATGGCAATGACATAGAGGTCATCACATAAGTCATTGTGAAATAGAATGATAACCTTGCTAGTGGGTTCCCAAAAAATTAACCCTCTTCGATTTAGTAGTTTCATATCGAGCTTCAATATTCAATTAATTAATAGTTATAAAATTACTCTGAATATTTTATTACAGAATAAAGAATAAATAAACGTGTATTTATTATTTATTCAGTAATAAAAATTTATAACTAATTGAATTAAGAATCTCGTTTTTTTGTAGCCGGTTTAAATAAGGCACAGGATCCACTGGTTGACAACGGTTACCGTGAATATTACGTCACGTCTTCCTTTGAAAAGAAACGTGATTTATTAAGACATATCTTAGGTAGATGGATAAGTTCCTTGGCCTATATACTGTGAATGTACGGGAATACTAATGAACTAGATGTTTGAGATACTGATTGTGATGTGTTAACATTTTGGAAATGTCAAATCCATTAGTAAGGATTTTACGGGTGAGTTTGTCTGCTAAGGTTTACCAAATTTTGCTGCTAAGTATACATACTACTCATTACTACTACCCTACTTATAGTAAGAGTAACTGTTACGGTTGAGATTATGGGATGGATTTTCAGGCAGTATTTTTTGTTTTTTATGAATTCACCTGCCGCTAAGCAATACTATCATCAGCAACATCACCAACATCACGGCTGGGCACTGATCTCCTCTCAGGATGAGAGAGATTAGGCTTTAGATAGTCCACCACGCTGGCCTAATGCGGGTTGGCAGACTTCACACACCTTCGAGAAAATCTCTCAGGCATGCAGGTTTCGCACGATGTTTTCCTTCACCGTTTAAGCGTGTGATAATTAATTATTAATACGCACATAATTTACGTGCAAGTAATACCCATGGTGTTACAAGCGTCTATAGCTACGGTAACCGCTTACCATCAGGTGGGCCGTATGCTTGTTTGCCACCTTAGTGGTATAAAAAAAGAAGTTCAACTAATCCTAGAATATAAAAAGATAAAATATTTTATTTTTATTTTCTATTACTTACGACGGCCCACACTGGCCCAACTGCGACTCAGCAAGCTAATAAATTAACGTCAGAACAATTTTCAATTGTGTCATACACAACTTTTCCAGCAGTAAAATCCCAACTAACAACAGGGTTGTCGATCATAAAAATAGCAATAATGTAAGTCATTTTGTTCTTGAAACGTAAAGCTGTAAAAATGTCGGGTCGACCACGTATCCCGGTCATATTTTATTATTTCGGCCGGAATTCGGTCAAGGTACGTCTGGACTTGGTCGGATATATTGGCATCATTGTAAATTGTAACGAGGGTTGGCACTGACTTTTATTGTTGAAGTGTTTTGAAAGGGTATTTTATTAGATGAGGGAAAATGGAGTGATGAGCTAGACAAGCTAAAATATAAGCGAACGTTTGGGTCTTCTTTTTTTAAAGGCAGATCTCGCACTAGGGAATAAATTATTACGTGCCAATTATTGTTATATTTTGAGACCATCACACAACACACCTTTTTTTTGTTTTTTATTGATGGGAATGGAAATGCTTTATTGCTATATTTAATGCTGTATTATTCACCGCTCCGGGGAGAGCGGTGGGGTGTGTCGGACTCCGCTCTAGAAAGAGCGAGCTACCGACTTAAACCAATCTCGGCTTTTCGCGTCACCACATTAATGCCGGGGCTACGGGAGCGCTGTAGTATTCGTCCGCAATCACACAAAATACCTAACCTAACTAATATAAATTACATTTAGATTAAGTCTTTGTCTTTTTCTACCCTGAGAAATATTTTTTAAGAATCCGCAGACTACAACATTTTTCGATACTTTGATCGGTTTTTTATAAGCAGACCAGACCGTGTTAATACCGGACTTTTACTTCTAGAATAAGTCAGTTTCTGAACGATGTTTTCCTTTAACCATAAAGGAATATTTTCCTATACGGTTTCGTACTAACATGCAGTGATTCACAATAAGCACCGGGTCATAATTAGGTAAGCACTCAGGTCAAATGTAGTAGGTTTATTCCATAATTAGTATACAATACTATACTAATTTATCGAATGTAATTTGAACGATTGAATCGAATTTAATCAAATAAGATGCGAATTCGAGATCTATGAATTAGATTTTATAGCACGAAGGAAAACATCGCGGGGAAAACAGCATTTCTATATACCTGAGAATTCCTTCCATTTTTTCTAGACTATAATTTGATTACATTAGCTTAACTTCTCTCATTTTGGGAAGAGACATTGTTTAAAAATACTCGGATATTATAAGTTTTAGCAGCAACTACAGAATCAGTTCTTCACCACTACAGAAGTTGCGAAGAACAAATTTAAACTAAATTATAATATTTTAAACTAAATAGATAACCTTTAACAATAAACCGTCTGATAACTTCTCCAAAGTCTTTAAGCTTTGCCGCAAGCACAAACAATTCAGAGCTAACGGACTTCGGATAGCTCTTAACTCAAATATTTGGACCTAGTTCAGGCTGTAAAGCCAAATTAGAAGACCAGCTGACCACAATTTATAGACCATTGAGAACACACGTTAGGATATCATCACCGGCTTCAGTTTCGAAAGCTAATGTGAAGGGTAGATTTATGAGGTACAGTTAGAACTCCGATTATCCGAATATCCGATTATCTGGACTGATTCATCACAGCTCTAATTGCCAATAAAAAAATATTTTGACCGCGCAACGAATCATTTTATGAAAATTACTTAGGTAATTTTTTATTTACGTTTTAAGTTGGAAATCTAAAATTTGAATATTATTTGATTTGACTTAGAAATCGATTACCGATACGGAATGCCCCTGGTTTTAATTCGAGATTCTGCAAGGTTGCGCTAGCCGCGGTCAGTCTGTGGATGGGCAACCATTCTTAACACATCGAGACCCACAAAATGCTTGCAGTCGGTTTTTTTTTCTAAATAATTAATTAAATAGCAGTCTTGATTTTTGTTGAAAATGAAGAAGTCTTATCCAGTTGAGTTGCTTTGAAGAAAAAATTTAATGAATATTGAAATCACTCAAGATGACTATTTTTATAACATTATGTAATAAATTAACTTTTTTAAGTCTTTCTTACCTTGGGAACTTAAATTGTCCGTCTTCTGAACCCTCCTCGCCGAAGGACGAAAGAACCCTTCCATTGACATCGAAGACCTGTATCCTGTGGTTGTTGGAGTCAGACACTAGGACCCGGTTGGTGCTGGACACGGCGATGTAGTGGGGATGCTCTAGCTGACCAAGCTTGGAGCCAAAGGATCCAAACTTGCCAACGAATGTGCCATCGGATTGGAACACCTGAAGTTAAGATAATTTTAGGTCCAAAAATGGACTATTGTCTAACTCCTTTTCTTCTGAGGGGAGAGTCATCATTGGGATAGAAAGAAAGAAAACTTTATTTGAATGCGGATAGCAAATAGGTTGATGATGATAAGGTCTGCTTTTCAGTCCTTTGACAACAGCTAGATTAAGAAGATCGTTTTAGATGTATATGCGATGTATAATCGATACATAATACAATTCCAATTAGAAAAGTGCTAAAGATCTACCATACAAGTATCTGTTCCATGTAGGAACAAAAACTTATATGTCTTCAAGGTATGGTTCTACTGACAAAATAGCTTTGAATCAGGATGGATTGGACTGGTATGGTGGATGACCACGGATGCCCGTCCGTGCTCCGTGGTCGTCACCAGCGCGTATGTCCTCAGAGTCACGCACCATGGGAAGTCACCTTAAGATAATATGTATAACATACCTGTACTCTATGGTTTTCCTTGTCACAGACGTATATGAATCCGAGCGCGTCTGTTGTGATGCCCCACGGGTAGTTGAACTTGCCGTCGCCCGTGCCTTGACTGCCGAACGCCCTCAGGAAACGGCCTTGAGGGTCGAATACCTACAACAAGATATTGGAGTGTTAAAAAACTAGATTTTAGTAGAAAAATGATTAATTTGTTTGTAAAATAATACTCTATAGGCTCACTCCCTGTTATATAGGACCTGATCATGCTATTAAACTGTTGGTATACATCAGCGTTAGAAATCAGTAGTACATAGTGTTGATAAATGTTAAAGGTCAATCAACAGTGTCGGGTGTAGTCGACCTGTCACTAATGCACTCAAAAGTTCTTTAAACCTAAAACACTGTTGCACGTAGTTAAATATGCACCAAACACGTGTTAGGACTTGGAACACGGCCAATATGTGACACGGAGATTGTCAAAATATCCACACGAGTACTGCCTTGTAAATGTTCCAGCTAAGTAGCTGAGAACGTGAAGCTCTGGAGATATTCAGTGGTATTACTGGTACATAGATTTCACAAAGAAAAGTCCACGTTTTTTTTGTCATAGATAATAAAAACAGAACATAGTTTAATAAATTAAAACTTTTTATTATATCTATCGCTGCCTATCAATTTACTCTAGCATAAAATCTTGTCAAATTATCCATATAGATCGTAATAACAAATCTGTATATAGGATGACCAAAAAAAATGCAATCTGTCTTCACCATCGAATTACGGCGTTCCGCAAGCTCACATCTTAAACACTATTCTGGTCCTTTGAGACGGTCAGCGTTCTGACTGACACTAATGAATTACGGCCAGGACAAATAGACGAATGGAATACAAATTCGCGTCTCCAGGGAAATATGCTGAGATGGGATCACTTCAGTTGGAGTTGTTACGGTTTCGAACGCAGCGTCAAGAGCCCGCTAGTATGTACCTTTACAATAGATCCCAAGTGAATAAATGCGTAAGGACCAAAGCTGAATACGCGAATAATTTATGTTGATAAAGAAAATATTTACTTCAGAGTTAGCAAGAATATATTCTCATTGCTAAATGTTCTGTAAAATTAAACTAAAAAGAAGTGCAAAACATTCAATCAGAGTTATGGAAATAAAACGTCTGCAAACGCAAAGCAAGAATAGAAAAAGATGAGAAAAACATTTTTTTACCTACATTCAGTTTTATGTATTTCTCACGAGAAAAATAAAACATACATCTTCAAACGAAATGAGAATGATGACATATAAACATAATCCTATATTTGTTAAGGTAAACATGTCCCAAATGGTCTCCTTTTTTTTGGAAGTAAGTGTGGGGAAAAATACGTTGACATTAATGGTTTACGGCGAGAACAGAAAGACGAATGGAATTGAAATTCTTACTTCCACAGAAAATATGGGAAAGTAGAATGAAGTTCACGAAACACAATTTCGGAGTTGCAAATCTGTTTTAGTTTTGAGATCATGGCGGGAAATATGTGACTACGTCGAATATATTGGTGATACGGCAAATGCGATTTCTGCCTCAGTAAAGTCGTAAGCTTGAAGAAGTATTGGATTTTTGTCTGTTTTGATAAATGATCTTCGTATCGGTAAACAGGTTTTTTAATAAGATTTGATCTCCCTCAAAGTAGCTTCTTCGTCAGTGACTTACTGTTGCGCATTGCTATAATCGAGATGCAATATTTATTATGAGATATAAAGCTGCCCTGATATTCGTCCCGAAATAGCAACGAAGCTTTATATCTCATTGTGAAAACTCATTATCAGTGGGAAGTTTCCCACAAAAACGCCTAAAATCTCTCACAGAATACAGCTGAAGAAAGCTGAATACAAGTTACTGCCAACAATATTCACCAGCAACATGATGGGAGCATCCAGGACTTACAGCTTTAAAGAATCTGTATTGCTTAGAAATTTACTAGTAGCGTCTTATTGATATGGTTTTAAATATAATTAAGGCTTTCATAATTCGAAGTAGTGCCTATTAATAAAGCTGTATCGAAAATGATTAAAATATAACAAAGTTAATAAACAAGTCTTCCCAAGCGTAAATATTATTTAAAATCTTCTTAACTTTGGATTTATATTGACCTTGCTTTCTTTTTT
This sequence comes from Acronicta alni, assembly GCA_964056405.1. Classification (NCBI taxonomy): domain Eukaryota; kingdom Metazoa; phylum Arthropoda; class Insecta; order Lepidoptera; family Noctuidae; genus Acronicta; species Acronicta alni. The sequence continues at coordinate 2,237,161 of OZ043927.1, read as the reverse complement.
AATGTACTCTAAATGCATTTCAAATGACTGCCAAAATTTTGTTTTTAGTTCAAGTGCAGATTTTCTGAATTTTTCAAGTGTCGTGTCATTTAAATTTATATTTACAATCGAAAAGATTTAAAGTTGTTAAAATGTTTAAATTCGTTTTGGATAACTCCAATTTGACAATTGATTGCAAATCTTTTTTACTCACTAGATTTACCTTGATATCATTATTATCTATGAATCAAATTGTAGGTACCTACTAATAATTAAAAACTAAATTATGAGTTTAATTTTCACCTTAATATAAACATTACTAAAGGTCATAATTCAATGTACGTTTAGGTTTTATAGCGCAAGATCTTTGTAATACAGGTATTCCATCATCATCCTCCGAGCCTTTTCCCAGCTGTGTTGGGATTGGCTTCCAGTCTAACCAGATATGACTGAATATCAGTATTTTACACGAAGCAACTTCCATCGGACCTCCACAACCCAATTTCTTGGCAATACCGATACCCTGAAGACAAACTGGTTGTCAGGCTTTTTAGGGTTCTGTCAAAACGATTGTCATAGGTGTTAGTATAACAACTGGGACCGACGGCATTACGCAGTCTTTGAGGCACGGAGATGTCTCGATGTGTTAAGAATGGTCACCAATCCACAGATTGACCGCAACTAGCGCCGCTTAACCTTGCAGATCGGTTATAGTAATGACTTAGCCAGGAGGCCCTTAAGTTACAGGTATATATTCTCCTATAAAGTCTGTGATTTTGAGCTCCACCTCTGTTATTTTAGTGTACAAAATGTTATTATCTCGTTCGTAAATTCTTGTATTGTGAATGTATAATGAGAGCTACTTTGAATTTTAAATTTTAATACTCGTACTTATTCATATTTTGCAAGCCAGCACTTCGTTGTTACTTGTTCATTCTCTTTTGTTTATACAAACGTACTGGTTGCAATGAATTGCATTAACATAAGGAAGCGGCGTGTATTTGGAAATGCTAATAATTGGCTCGTTGACAAATACGTTCGAAATGTCGGAATAGATACAAATTGATGTTGTGATTGGGAAATGAACACTTGTTTATACTTAGTATTTCTTGCTACCGATAGTTCTACATAAGGTATTATTTCCATGAGTATTTTATTAAAAAGTTCGTGTATTTATAAATTGCATTTTATGGGTGTCGGAAATCTGAAAATTCTTGGATCGTCTGGGGAGGCAGGGTACGTACCGATACGTAGACTACTCTTACCGACAAAAAAAAACACTGGCCTTCCCTTGCCCCATTTACATTTGAATCAGCTGTAGTATAGGTAATTAGAGACAGTTACAAACAAGTAGGTTTTATCAATTGTTTTATTTAAAAATTTTATGGTTTGCAATATGATAGTTATTAGACATAAGGAAGTGACGTCTTTTATTAAATCGAATCCACCATTGATAAAATCACCATATTTTTGTGATAAAGATCAATGTTCTGCTCAACTTCATAGATATGTTCTATTTTGTTTCCCATTTTAAATTCAGGAGCTGCTCACTGCATAGTTCATACCAACAGACTTATTACAGACAACCAATAATATTTCACAGTGAAAAAGAGCAACCGTTCATTTCGCAGTGACGTGCTGATGTGGCGAACTTATCAAACCGATATATTTTACGGCGGTGCAGTTTGGTTTTAGTGCCAGCTTTTACAGATAAGTTATAGCAACTGCTATTTAGCAACTGTTATTAATGAACGTTATTGGTAACTCGTGTTGAATGCTACTATTAATTGTAACTGTTTGTTGTAAACTGATATTTATTATATTAATGGTTGGTTGTCACGTTTTAAGAAGAGGTCATGTTATCATTGAAATTGTTGAAATATTGCGTTGCGCAGAAAATGTTGCGGTATTTAATCTGCGGCAGTTTGAAATCTGTTTTGCATATCATACACTTTGGCCTGTCGTTATTAGAAATCTTATGTAAGACTGCTTATTGTAATTGTAAAATATAAGTTTTTATTCAACTAAAAACAATCTTTAGTATTTTTTTTGTAAAATGTAATATTTTTTTTAAGATATCAGAAACTTACTTGAATACGATGATTATATCTATCTGCTATGATGTATTGTCCGATCCTGTTGACAGCAACACCGGCGAGGCAGTCAAACTCGCCTTCACCGCTGCCGTACTGACCGAACTCTTTTACGAAAATACCGTTGGAATCGAACACCTGTGGGCAAAAGGACCATTAAGACCAATTCAGTTGGAAAATAATTTTAAAGCAGTAGTATGTCTAGTCTTAAAATTTCATTAAAATTTAAAATGACTTCTTTAGAGCTTTAGGTAAACTAGGTATGTGGTGTTTGCTATTTTCCAGAATACTCGTAGAACGAATATCACTTGATTTCGAAAGAGCGTAAAAGAAATTTTTTTTTTTTTTTTTTGCGATTTGATAGAAATTCTAAAATTAAACTCTACACTTATTAGTCATTGGCATAAGATTTTTAAGATTACCTAGTACATACCATACAAAAAAAATGTATACACTAATACAAACTTTCATACGAAGCAACCCTTTCAGAATAAGAATGTATTAAAATCAGCCAATCTATTTTAAGTTAATAAAATAATTATTTAAGTTTCTAAGTTTACTTGTTAATGTATTCATAAAAAATATTGGTAAATTCTGTCGTCGTTTTCATCATGATTTATTTTTAGGCTGTTAAGTATACTTTCTGAGCCTAAAATACCACTGCATTAACCGCTAGCAATGTTTACGTCCCCATTAATATTAAAATAGTTTGAAAGTCTTGTTTTGACCTTGTGCCAAAATTTCGGGAATGTATTCAACATCACTCCATCATTTATATTTGGAGCACTGGTCATACAGGATCGTTTATATAGAGAAGCTATAGTTTATCTACAAACAACTATGCAATGAATTCCGTCTACTAATGTCTATAGTACCGTAATAGGAGCTCATGATATTGAACTCGAAAAAATGAACCATCAAAAGGGTTGTGAGTTGCGATACATAACTTTTGGGATTCTAAATAGTGCTATACTATTTAGAATCCCAAAAATATAGGAATATATATAGGAAAGGATTTTTGTAAATAAACCTTCAAATTGCAAAGTGGAATCACTTTCGAAAATCACTTCTTATTTGAAAATGAACCTCCAAATGTATATGACAGCGGTAACGTAGAGGACGAAATAAAAATTTAGTTTTATGAACAACAAATTCAGTGGAAAACACGATAATGTGAAATTGGATTTTGATATTTAGAGTAAAATAAATAATAAATACAGTGGATTTGCAAGTTTATGTAAATGTTGGAATCGAAAGGAATTGTAAAGTCTATTTTGTTGCTCCAAGCGTAAATTCTGAGACACCGTACAATAAAACTAAGTACTAAGCGATTGCTTAGAATTTTAAATTCTGAGTCTCGTTTCTTACTGTTACAATTACTTCTAGTAAATCAATACTGCTTAAAGCTTTGTTATTTATGCTAATAGAAAACAAGCTTCGGGTTTTCTTACTAGTAATATTTAAATTGACATTGGATTACTTTTTTGTTTGAATGGTAAAAAAATCTCACCTGCACTCTATGGTTAGATGAATCGGCCACGACCATAGTATTGTCGGGACCCACAGCGATACCACGAGGCCAAGTAAAACATCCGGGTTCGCTCCCCCGACTCCCCACGCTGAATTGTAAACGGCGTTTCTGCATGTACTGGCTCCTAGGGGAGGAACCGGCTGCTGCGAAACCTAGCACCAGAAAAATCAATTAGCATAAAAAACATTAACAGGGAAAAAAAACCGTCTGTCAAACCTAAGCACACAATCTATATACACGCCACTTCTTTTTCTCTAACCTGCTACCGCTGCTGTAGCCGCCGTAGGGGAGATGGGGGAGCCTGCCGCGTTTTTTGAATCGTCATCAGAACTGGCAAGCTCGTTTGCCGAGCGTAAAGGTAGCCCGAGAGACAGGCGACGTGACGTGCTCGACGTTGTACTTGAGGGGTCGCGATCCTTGCCCCGCGATCCGTATTTGTTCTTTAAATATCTCGCCCAAGAACTGAGGGCCGCTCCGTCTTTTTCACCAGGCGGAGGCCGCTCTGGTGAACTCTCTCTAGACTTCAAGGCGTGCGAAGACCGGCTTCGAGACAACTCCGAACCACCAGTGCCGGAGCCGTATCGAGCTGCAAGGTACGCTGACGGTGATGCTGTCGTAGGTGACACCGGTTCGTCCTGATCGTCGTCGTCTCCCACGCCGAAGCCGGTGTGGCTGCTTTTACTTCTTGCGAGACGGTTACGGCGCTCTTTCAGGGCGAGGTATCTTGATCTAGCTGTGGGATATTTTGTCTCATCGTCTAACGATGATGGTGGCTCTTCTTCTCTTGGCTTGCTTCCATACCGGTTGCTCAATGAAGATCCGGCACTGTATCTCGGCGCGGGTTCTTCCTCTGTCTGTGACGTCTGTCTGGTGCGGTATCGCGACTGAGCAGGCGATTCTTTCGTTTTGTTTTCGACGGCATCGTTACGGGCGTTTGTGCTACGTGCCAGAAGCGGGCCGATGTCGCTTCGAGCCATCGCCTGGCTCTCGGGCTTTCTTTGCGTTACAGGCTCCTCGTCACTCTCCTCTGACGAGTCGGTTTCTTCCTCGGAGCTCGTATCGGAGTCTTCGTGGGCCGGCTCGGCGGGTGCCGGTGCGGGTGTGGGCCGCTGCGAGCCGACAAAGCGGCTCTGGACCCGCTGCGCGCCACCGGCTGTGCCGTTCGTCGCCGCCGGCGTTGTTCTCTCGTTGCCTGCGGAAGAGAAACGAGATCCAACAGTTGATGCAGGTGTTCCAGTGCTGTACTTTGCTTTTAATTCAGCGATGCTTAAAATGGCACCTGTGTGTTTCACCGCCGAGCCGGAGCTTTCTGTTGATGCGCTTGATTCCGTGCTAGGAGCACGAGCAGCTGGGCGGTGTGGTGCTGGTGCTTCAGTAGCTGAAGGTCTTCTTGCTGTCGTTGCTGGTTTTTGTACTGCAGGTGCATTTTTACGCTGATTTCGCTGCAGAGATCCAACAGATTCATCGGATTCACCATCGCTGGACGCCTGAGAAATTACATGTAAATCGGTATTTATATCGGTGTATCGGACACCAAAACGGTAGGTATTTTTTGTTTGTGTTTGTGTATGTGTATATAAATGAGTTAAAATGTGTACGGAGTGTATTTTATGGAATGCCGTTAGTTGTTGCGTTTTTTCTTGTTAGTATCGATGATTTTCCTATAATCTATGTTGTACTGCTGGCTTAATTTTCACTCTCTATCTTCTTCCCAACTCACCTCCCGCGCCGGTGTAGGTGGTTTACGATTAATTGCGCTGCGCTCTTCTTCTGCTGGACGTACTGGCGTGCGTTCAGGTTCTTGAGATGAGGCTGCACCTTTATTTTGCCTTTTGAGACGTGATATCTCATCGTCTTCGCTCTGTTGCCTCTGCGCAGGTGGAGGGCGACGCGGCTGAGGTGTGGGCTGAACGGGTTTAGGGGGTGGTGGAGGTTCTTTTTTTTCTTTCTTCTTTCCGCTGTCGACATCCAATATCCTTTGCATTACACGCGGACAGTCGCTCAGTCGGAATATGCCACTAATTGGTCCACGAGTAGCATCTTCAGTATCAACCACCTTTTCTTTTTCTTTCTCTTTTTGCTCAGCTTTGGCAGCACGAGTTGTTTGTTCTGAGTCAGAGTCGTTATCTAGGTGACTCTTTACGAAGCGAGAGCGGAATCTGGATCTAGTTGGTCTGTGTTCAGACTCATAGCCACTATAGTCATCAGTAGCGCCATAGTCCCTTGTATGCTTTTCGGGAGGTGGAGGGCGGCGTTCACCGAATTTACGACCACCCAAAATTGGCTCATCGTTTTCCTGCCAACCCTTAGCTTCTTCCTGCTGACGGAACTGTGTCGCCAAGCGATGATCGCTCTTAGACCTTGTTAAGCCTTGGTTCTGCTGCATTCCAGACGAATACGCATTAGGCTGAGTGATATTCAGTTCACCGTAGCTAGCAACGTGCATGACAAGTTGATTGGGATCATGTGTCATAATAAACCGTACCCTGCGGTTATAATCACCAGCTTCGTAATCGAAGTTTCTTAGAAACTCGACCGTTTTGAGGAAAATTTCCTTAGTGTCTACTAACTCCGTATCTTCCCATTCTACATCGTCGTTCATATATTTATCGGCGAGATCACAATTACTTTGTATATTACTTAATTCTAACTCTAGATTATCTTTGAGATTGGTGAGGTTTCTAAGTTCAGTTGCAAGGTAACGGTCGACTTCATTTCTTAAGAAATCAGTTCTATCTTTCAATGCCTTTGCTAATCTTTTGTGTATTTCGTCAACTTCTCCGGCCACTGCACCGCAGTTTGTCTGAAGATTTATTGTATTGCGTTCAACTACTCCAAGGATATCTTGAAGTCGGTTGAGGCCACGGCGGATCTGATTGTTGATTCTAGAAATTTCTCTACGTAAGACCTCCATGTGGGCTGACTTGCAGTCTTCACAGACTTTTTTGTCGCAATGGGCGCATGGTGCGCAGTACGCTTTTTCTGAACATACATTGCATCTTTCCATGACCTGCCCAGCAGTGGGGTCTGGGAGCTCCCCAGCGATATTCGCATGGAGCTCCAAGAATCGCTGCAGTGTGACATTTGTTGGGAATCCCTGGACTCCTTGGTATGGGATTCGGTGCTCAGCACGGCATTCTGGACATTTGACCTGCAAAGGAGTGTGGTGTGAGATTGAATTCTAAATCATCTTATTCTTCTATTCTAAACAAAACTTACATGCATACTTAAATATATTTTTTACCTTCAAATATGCTGCTCTTTGAGTTGCAACGAGTACAAAAAAACAATAATTTACTATAGTTAATAATTATAATCTACAATGGAGTAGTTTATTTTCAAAGAAATGTGATCATTGATATAATTCTACGTTTAATTAAAACTTTCCACTATATAAAACCATTATCCACTGAATCAAATAATTTGTGGATTCGTTCCTTTGGCCTCAACAAGATTGTTCCTAAACAGTAACAGACGGGAAGAAAGGGGGACTCCTTCCCATATGTTTGGCTTTTATTTGAATACGAAAGGTTTTTAATAAATAATAATTATCTTTTTGTATATTTTTGGCATTTTCCATGCTAAGATTTTAAAGTTATTTAGAAAAGGAAAAATTGGACCGCGGGCAGGATTCGAACCTGCGTCTTCTGGTTAGGTACACCAGACGCTATGACCACTAAGCCACCGCGACTCCTACCCGTCATGTCGAATTTTTCCTTCCCATACTGAATTTACGTCTTTATGGTGACGTCAGTAACACCTATTGAAATGCAAGTTTTTGCTTTTCAACCGACGCAACTTACTTTACAGTTAGTTAAATGTCGAACGATGCCACCTTACCTTATAACTATCTTTTTGTATATTTTTGGCATTTTCCATGCTAAGATTTTAAAGTTATTTAGAAAAGGAAAAATTGGACCGCGGGCAGGATTCGAACCTGCGTCTTCTGGTTAGGTACACCAGACGCTATGACCACTAAGCCACCGCGACTCCTACCCGTCATGTCGAATTTTTCCTTCCCATACTGAATTTACGTCTTTATGGTGACGTCAGTAACACCTATTGAAATGCAAGTTTTTGCTTTTCAACCGACGCAACTTACTTTACAGTTAGTTAAATGTCGAACGATGCCACCTTACCTTATAACTATCTTTTTGTATATTTTTGGCATTTTCCATGCTAAGATTTTAAAGTTATTTAGAAAAGGAAAAATTGGACCGCGGGCAGGATTCGAACCTGCGTCTTCTGGTTAGGTACACCAGACGCTATGACCACTAAGCCACCGCGACTCCTACCCGTCATGTCGAATTTTTCCTTCCCATACTGAATTTACGTCTTTATGGTGACGTCAGTAACACCTATTGAAATGCAAGTTTTTGCTTTTCAACCGACGCAACTTACTTTACAGTTAGTTAAATGTCGAACGATGCCACCTTACCTTATAACTATCTTTTTGTATATTTTTGGCATTTTCCATGCTAAGATTTTAAAGTTATTTAGAAAAGGAAAAATTGGACCGCGGGCAGGATTCGAACCTGCGTCTTCTGGTTAGGTACACCAGACGCTATGACCACTAAGCCACCGCGACTCCTACCCGTCATGTCGAATTTTTCCTTCCCATACTGAATTTACGTCTTTATGGTGACGTCAGTAACACCTATTGAAATGCAAGTTTTTGCTTTTCAACCGACGCAACTTACTTTACAGTTAGTTAAATGTCGAACGATGCCACCTTACCTTATAACTATCTTTTTGTATATTTTTGGCATTTTCCATGCTAAGATTTTAAAGTTATTTAGAAAAGGAAAAATTGGACCGCGGGCAGGATTCGAACCTGCGTCTTCTGGTTAGGTACACCAGACGCTATGACCACTAAGCCACCGCGACTCCTACCCGTCATGTCGAATTTTTCCTTCCCATACTGAATTTACGTCTTTATGGTGACGTCAGTAACACCTATTGAAATGCAAGTTTTTGCTTTTCAACCGACGCAACTTACTTTACAGTTAGTTAAATGTCGAACGATGCCACCTTACCTTATAACTATCTTTTTGTATATTTTTGGCATTTTCCATGCTAAGATTTTAAAGTTATTTAGAAAAGGAAAAATTGGACCGCGGGCAGGATTCGAACCTGCGTCTTCTGGTTAGGTACACCAGACGCTATGACCACTAAGCCACCGCGAATAGTAAAATAATAATTAGTCCAATATGAGCTATACCTGTCGCCTCACGTAGTCGACGAGGCCGTCCATGCACGGCTCCATGCAGAAGCTGTGCTGGCATGGCAACAGCTTCGGATTCCTGTACCGGTCAAGGCAGACGCAGCACGTCAGCAATGACTCAAACTGCTCCATAGTTGCTCAACGCTGTTTACGTACCTGTGGAAGAAAAACGTTTATAAAAAAATTGATGTTCACGAGACTATTCATAGGATTGTTATTATTTGTCTTTATAATACATATCAGCACGCATGTATTTTCATAGTGACGTATGTAGACTTAGTTATAATCGAACTCAGGGCCTCCAACAACTATGCCACCTTTATAAATCTTGCTTTTTTAATTATCAAAATAAAATAATTATAATATTATACGTGATCATCCTTTATTATGAAATACAAATAGAATTTATTCCTAAAAATCTGAAACATTGCATCTTAAAATTGTCCTTAAAATATATCTATTTACAGAAATGAAAATAATTTAGAAGAATAAGTTAATAAGGTATACCTATTGAAGGATTCCTATTAATTTCCAAAAATATTTTTCCGCTAAGTTCTGTTCGAAGGGCAATGTATCCAGTGAAATTACTGAGCATTACTATGTCTATAAAACTTAACAACTTAAGTCTCGACAACACGCTAGTGATACTACTGGTGTTGCTAGCGTCTAAATGCTACAGCTACCTCTTACCATTCGCCGACGCGCATACTTGTTTGTCAATCAATAGTAAATAGGTTAACAATAAGTGAAGGTTTCATATCAATTGAACGAAGCGTATACAAGCCACAAGCAAACAACTTTGTACACAATATTAGCTCTACAATAGTGAAACCTTACAATATTCCCACAAAAAATATTGTATAAACCACGATATCAACAGGACAGATACTCGATATCGGGATATTGAAAACCTAAACGACTGCTAATGTGTTTTTGAAATAATATGTGTATACTTATATCGTTTTATCAATGGCTTCTTAGTATAAAGGAAAAACATCGTGAGAAAACATACACGTTCATAATGGAAGAAAATGTGTCTACACGGTCGGTAATGCTTTCAATATGGTGACAGTAGGTGAATTACTGAGGTCTGATAATAAGTACAATTATTATTGACGGATAGTAAATATTAATAACTCTTGATTCTGTGAACTCATTTCGTAAATTATTTATTACATATCAATTAAAATAATATTTGTGCAACTATAAGGTAAGTTGGTAACAGTTAATTTGTAAATTTGTTCTTCGTAATACAATTTATTATTGTTCAGTATTTCGTATCGTTCAATCATTGTGCAGTCGTAATTTAACTCAGTCAGTTAAATTGAAATAAAACTACTTTTTACGGATTTTATCGCGTATATTGATATTATTAATCCCGACGTTTCGAATCGGATTGCCAATAATAATTAACAACTAAAACATGATCATTAAATATTGTTACTTTAAAAGAGACCATGATTCTCTGAGTTTGTTTCGGCGTTTCTTCTCAGAGGTCGTCAGCTAGGAAATGCCGGCTCCATCTAGTTTTAATTAATAATTAGTAATAAATGTCATTGATCATGTAACAACAAAAAATGTAGGGTAGCTGTCAGTAATTATATCATCAAGACGCCCACCACCTCAGTCTACCCGTGACCATGGACGCTGTAAAGGGTCCTAAACGTCGGGATTAATAATATCAATATACGCGATAAAATCCGTAAAAAGTAGTTTTATTTCAATGTATAATATTCACGTAAATGTCAGAAATCAATCAGTCAGTTAAGTTGAGGTCCAGGTTTCTCCTTCTTTTCATAACGCTAACTTGCCTTCCCTTGCCTCATATGTCAAGGCCCTGGGATTCTTGATATTCGCCAGGACCATGACTGAACATCGATTATCTAAGAAACGGTTAATGTGACTGACCTCCAAATTTGAACTAGGAGCTACATAGACACAAGTTAAGTAGATATAATATTCTTTGGGGTAGGCCTTAACGGCGTGGCACAAGAAGGGTTCCTACAACTTAGTACTCGGGGTATTTCAGAGCGGTAAAAATCCCACACCCAGGCCAGGTCTTTTTAAGGTTTCCTCTTCACAACAAAAAAAAAAAGAAAAGATCGCGTAATTATTGAGACAAGCACTCTATAACTCTACGGTATTTCTGTTTTCATTGAGCTCAAACATGTTGCAGTCCGTCATTCGTAAAGATGCTTCTTAAAACACATGATTGACGTAACAGTCTATTTTTAAACGATCACAGGAAATCGATTAATTATAAATATCTTAAACTACCTACTCATTTCCCGTCGATATTCTCACTTCATAAAACCCAGATCATAACCTTAAACTGAAAACTCGAGCTAAAAAGATTTCGTTGAGATTTGCATTTCACGACGAAGACAAAGATTCAATATTGATCGAAAGTCGTATTCCTAAGGTGAATTTTCCTTGAAAATTCAGACGCTGAGACATTGACCACCCGGAATATTAAAAGGAATATGAGGAAATTCTTTGAATAAGGAAGTAATATTAATGATGTTGACTAAACTAAACGTAATGTTTTGCCTAGATTTTTATCCTTAGAATTAACTTTTCCAAGTCTGACGACCTTCACTAATATAGAATTTTATGGCGTTTGATACGTAGTTATAGTTATGGATGAAGCTGGGAAGTTTAATTTGGTGTTTGCACAAGGCACATCCTCTGAGATCCGGCTGGCATTATAAATAGAAACGTTTGGTATTTCACGCGCCTGTTTCACTGGACGTTAAGTGTCTGCTCCGGCAGATGATTTTGAATCTTATATTGTCAACGATAGAACAGATATTTCTGCAATAGAATTTGACATTTCAACGGTTACATCAGATGATAGTGAAGAAAATAAAGATTTTGAGTCTTATTGCTTAAAAGTTAAGTTGGATATTACAAGGGCTGAAAATTTTTGTCAAATCATTTTGTCAGATTTGCACAAATGTAGTCAAGAGCAAAATTAGTCTTATGTTACCTATAATAAAGTGTACTTTACTTTACATTGCTGAAAAGTTACTTGTGCTTTTTACTGTGCTGTGAGTGACACACAATTTCAATCCTTTTTGCTATAAGATAGAGTAGAAATTTGAAATTTTGACCAAGTAAACGAGGAAAGTTTGAAATTTATAGAATTTTAAAACGTCCTGTTTGCAGCAATCGGAAACTATTCCATAAATTTTAATGGCTCATAATCTTCTGAAATATAATTTTATGATTAAGGTGGCTTTATTTATTTTTTCCTCCAAAAAGCGTATTCAGTAAGACTTTTCAAGTTTCAAAGCAACATATGCATTCACATACCCATCATAATGTTATGAAGCACTAAGAACTGATTTATATTAGATACTGACGGCCCGTCCCGGTTTCACACGGGATATGTGATCGTGGAACGCTATTTTTTTTAACAAAAGCCCTGTTACTCCTTATAAAATCAGCTATCTGCCAGTGAAATTCAGAGTTTAGCCGGAATAAAGAGATGGACAGACAAAAATATTGAAACGTTTTTTTTAAGTAAGTAGGTACCGTAAATACTGCAAAAAAAAGCTGTTAATTTGCAATTACAAACAGACACTTCAATTTTGTTTATGTGTATAGATTAAAAAGATATAAAGCCTTATATCTTTAATTAACACTGTAACCATTAAACCAGGCAAATCCAAAAGAACCAAAAATCACTGTTAAAATTGTCAATTAACCCGCAAAGCAATTCAACAGTTGCACTGGGAACCAGTTAACCAATGATGCACTCAATCCAATCGATTCAAGGAAATCACGAAAAAGCATCACTAGTAAAAATAGAAGGCATTATTTCAGGAACTTCTGTTTCTAAGACAAAATTTTGTTGGAGTGTTAGATAATTAGTTTGAATGTGTCAATAGGTGTGTTGGCTTGGCTAGGCTCGTTTCTGAGTCATTTGGTGTCGTAACTGTATAGGGAACTGGGTTATTTGTGAACAATGACTTAATGCTCTTAAAAAAACGCATTTGTAAGATCCGTCTGATTAAAGAATTCTTGCAATCTAATGGATGTAATATCACTATGAATTGGGTTTAGTCTGTTATTATTGTTATTTAGTAATAAAGCTGTCCGAATGTCAATTTTGTGTTATTCCTTTCATAGGTCTTTTATTATATTTTGGCTTTGCCGCTATACACTAAACGCATAATATGCTCAACACATCTTCCTTTCATAGTTGCTCTGCTCATTCTGCTGAGTTAGTCTGAAGTATTACTAATGCATTTTTAAATTTTCCGCCACTAAGCAATAATATGCTAACATCATTCTTATTGTAAATCATAATTTGAGACACGTAGCATAATCGGTAACGTTTTTTAAACTTTAGTACCTAAACATCATTCTTATTGTCCCGAAATTTTAATTTGAGACACGTATCAGTATCGATTTTTTACACTTTAATACGCTTGATTTTAGTTAAGTTCTCTGAATATGTTTTTTCCTAAGCCAATCTGAAACTGTTATTGTTATTAAATACATATTACAAACATGTTATTTTTACCTAAACCATTTACCCATATAACAGGGGGCGAGCTTATTGCCATTAACTGGGAACTCCGGAATATCCAAACTCCGAGCTGTTACTGAGAATTTCATAGAAACCCCAATAACAGATTTCTCGACCTGGGAATCGAAACCAGGACCTTTTATACAGTAGTTGCGCTTACGACCCCTAGACTAACCAGGCAGTTACATTAAGTACTTATACATATTAAAATTTAGATATGAAAAACTGGAACCAAACTTGGTGACATTAAAACCGAGTGATGAACGTTTATTAATATTTAAAGTCTACTTTTGATATTAAATCCTGATAAATTTCCCCAGACTTCGACCTGAAGTCTTTGCTTGTTCTATCTTATATCCTTCAATCGTTACCAAAAGTATATCAGTAACCCTTTTTAGCAAACTAGTATCAGCTTCTATAGTGACGAAGAAAATATATTTAGAATATGCCGCATCATGATCGACGTCATAAGACGAATAGAACATCTCTTCTAACGTAAAGACTACATCATTGACCAATACTGAATGTTTCTCTTATCTAAGAATACTGCTAGGCTGTTTATATACTTTCACACTAAGAGTGATAGTTCAATAGAACCGGTTCCGTTCCAACCATAGGAAAACTAACCACCGCCTCCATAAATGGGGATTGAGAGAGTCACCACAGTGCGATTGCGGAGCACCTGACCAGACCCTGTCGCATGTGGTAAACGAATGCCAACTTCGTTGTTTTCCCGGTGGAATGTCGGAAGTCCACAAACTCACATCAGCCGCCGCAAACTGCCTGAAAACCCTAGTCATAGACATTTGATCCATGCAGGATGACTGCCATACGCAATGATGATGATGCTATCATCATCATCATTGCGTATGGGAGTCAATAATGATTTTAACGTACCCTAAGCACTAAATCTAGTCAATAGGGAACAGTGATAGCCTGGTGATATGACCATTGCACTGCCAATTCACAGGTTTCGAATACGAAAACAAGGCGCACCTCTGACTTTTTGAATTCATTTCTCCGTCTTAGGTTAATATATATATATATTTATGTTGTATTGATTGTTAATTTTGTACGTGTAGAATAGTCTGTAAGTATAAGTGGCTTATTAAATACATAAATAAAAAAAATAAAAAAAATGTGCGTATTAATAATTATTAATAATTAATTATCACTCGCTTAAAAGCTGAAGGGAAACATCGTGAAGAAATCTGCATGCCTTAGAGATTTTTCTCGACGGTGTATGAAGTCTGCCAACAAGCACTAGGTGAGCTTGGTGGACAATAGCCTATATAATATCCCTTTCATTCTCAAAGGAGTTCCGTGTCCAGCAGTGGGACAGTAGGATGGGTTGATGATGATGACCATTAAATAATTATTTGAGCCACGCTATCTTTGCAATTTTACTAAGTTTAATGTGTGAAGCAAATTTATTATTACTAAGTAGGTACTAACTGTGGGCCTTCCATTTCACTCACGTCCCAAACCTACTATTTACTGTTACTTTTTGATGCATAACATAACCTGTCCTTCCTCTTACCTCCTACCTAATATTATCAAAATCTGTTCAGTATCTCGTAACAGATAGAATTAGTTTTGCATCTATCGGTAATATAACTTTCCTAGCTTCATCTACAGTCTTTATTTTCGAAGACAGATTACTATCATCTTCATTTTCTTGTTTCCAAATGTCAGATTTATAAAGAATTGCTTCGATGGTATGATTATAAGGTATTGAAAGATTTTTGTCGTCTCTCAATGATAAAATTGGTCAGCAAATTTCTGATTTATTGTCTGGATATTTTACTTCATTTGAAGCTTGAAGATCTCATCAGATACTTTATCATATTTTGACTAGACACACTAGTTCTTGAAAACAGGTACTTATATAAGTTTTTTTTTTTCTCTTTGTAAATTTATTTATTTTATTATGAAAATTTGTATTTAACACCATTTGTCGTGTGATTAATCACTTCTTTTAAGTGTAGGTATGGATTTAGTGTATGTGTTTGCTATATACATGGTATCCAGGGTACAAACACCTAATGTTTGTACTTTTAAAATTATCTTTACCTTGACCTTGAGCGAAGAGCACCGCGAAGAGTTCTGCTAGTCCACGAGCAATATTTAATTGAAAAATAAAGCTAGATGCTATACTCTCTCTTTTAAATAAAATGCTTGTAATAAAACTCACGGGTAGACTCTCGTGACCATGGACGCTCTAAAGGGTTCGAAACTTTGGGATTATAAAATCCGTAAAAAGTAGTTTTATTTCACAGTATATTATTATTATCAGTGCCATAAGCTCACTAGTAAGGAAATGAAAGTAAAATCTTGTTGAGTATCCTAAGCAAACCCGATTCAGACCTCGGAATCGGGAGGAATTAGTATAGTCCACCGACTTTACTAAGGAATTAGTATATTCCACCGACGATACTAAGGAATTAGTATAGTCCACCGACTTTACTAAGGAATTAGTATATTCCACCGACTATACTAAGGAATTAGTATAGTCCACCGACTATACTAAGGAATTAGTACAGTCCACCGACTTTACTAATGAATTAGTATAGTCCACCGACTTTACTAATGAATTAGTATAGTCCACCGACTACACTAATTCCTCCTATTCTGAGAGAAGACCCATGCCCAGCAGTGGGACATCTCTATTATGGGGTGATTCTTTCACTAATTATCTATAAATCATACCGGTGAGTTAGCTTGGGTAAACAAATATTTTGGGATATTTTTACACAGCACCATTTAGTCCTAATCTAAGCGGAGCTTGTACTATGGGTAATGAATATAATATTTATACACTTTTTTTTTTGTAAATACATATTTATAATACACAAGAAACACCCAGACAAAAACAAACACTTATGTTTTAACCACATAAATATTTGTGTCCTATGGAAATCGAACCCACGACCCCATGATCAGCAGTCCGACACTCGAACCACTAGACCACAGACGACGTCAAAATAGATAAAGATAAGATAAAAATATTTATTAACCCAAACATACATTTGCACACGTAGTTTTACCATAAGTTCCACCAAATTGTCAGTATACATTTAGTTAGGTATATTTTAGGTATATTTAAACTCCGCAACTTCCACGTCGGCACACCTATTTATATGTTCCAGACAAACAAAACATTTACATCATTATAAAATCTAAACTCTAATGTTTTGCTTCTACTGCTGATATATTAATTTTCATCGCGTGGGATGTTATTAATACGATTCACAGCTTCCCTTGTAGGCGCGTAATGGAAACGTCACAATTATTTTTAGCCGTTTTGGCATACGGTGTATTTTTTTTGCTTTTCATTGAACGGTTTGAATCACTTTTCTACGTTTTTGGCGTGTACACAAAGAAAGCTTTTGTGAATTTGTCCTTCGGTTTTCTTTTAAACCAGCACAAAGCTTTGATTCATGATTCCGGGTTTATTGTTTAATTTTATCATTGTTTTACTGTTAAAATCCTTTTGTTTTGTTTATTGTGAATTTAATTCTCTGAATAAGAAACCAATACAAGGCATACCTAATTAACTCATCAAGTCTAAATTAGCATACACAATAGAAAAATAATTGTTTCGACCCTCGAGAGGGTCGGGTCGGTTGGGTTCCATTAACTAATGGTACTATTAATTTATTATCATTGTCATGTCTATAATTATTATAAATAAAAAATCAATCCCTTGGAAATTACCAAGAGTTAAACGAAGAGGTTTCAATATCTACACCTTGAGGTCCTTGAGGACCTTGAGGTCTTCCTTATGCTCTACAGCTGGGCTAACGACCACTAAACCAAGGCTGAACGGAAAATAATATTTTTATCTAAAAGCGTTGTATTCAGTGTCCTCGAGAAATCCCACGGGGACGATTCATCTACCAACATGGCTGGAGTACGTGCAAATCTTAATATTAAATGTTGTTTGTTTACATAAAGGCCTGTGTAAACACGTATAAAAAGACCAAAGTACTTACATGTTTTTGTACCAAATAGTAACATTATTTTACGGAAATCTATCATGTCGCGTTGACAGTACATCGGAATAACGTTAGACAAGAGTACTGTGAGAGGTGAATGATTAAATCTTTTTACTTTTTATTGTGACGTTCTGAAATGACATGTGAAGCTTTTAGGAATGACATGCTTTCTACAGTAGGGGAAATTGGGGTCAAAATAATATACCTTTTAGGGTAACGCAGTATACCTCTCCGAAAGGTAAATGGGTAATTAATTAATAATTAATTCGTAACTGACGACGACAAACTTACGTTTGTTTTAAGATTTTAGAATTGTTCTCAAGTAAGTGATATTATGTTTTTAATGAGAATAAAGTTTCTTTAAACATTAACTTAATAAAATACTGATATATGTTAATTGGTTTAGCGCGGCTATTGAGGTCCTGAGTTCAATTTATTGATCGATTTAACTGTTATTGGTTTTTCATAAAAATTCACAGTAACAGCTGCAGTTTGGATTTGTGCCCGGTTGGTGGCTATAAGGTCTCCCCTATTATATGAGGCCTAAAACAATCCGGCAAGCTGTGGATCAGTAGAGCTCTGTCTAACCCCTTGCCTGTATCCGCGTGATGGTATGTTATGTTATTTTCTAAATTCATGGAAATAGAATTTACTCATATGATTACTGGAAGTGGAGTGGAGTATAATTCAAATATAATTATTTTACACGAAGCTACTGTGATCTGACATTCAATATTTACTTGACAATAATAAGATTACCTTTTCCATTAATTATAGCTGGACGGTTGGACAAAGTCTTTATTAAATACCTACTTACCGAGACGAGAAAGAATACTATGTATGTCAGATTAACGTTAATAGTATTGTATAATTTATTAATTGGTTGTTGAACCACTTAGCGCTTCCAACGAAAGTCGTTAAGATTAACCATTTAAAATATTTTCTGTTATTAACATACCTAAATAACAAAATAATGTTGTTGTAAATAATAGCTGTAAACAAGCACTCGACTTTCTTAAGTTAAATGTAAGCAACAACAGACTGGTTCTTAAAGTTCTTAAGTTTTAAATAATCCTTGAACAAGAAATGTTTCGAAACTTAGAAATCACAGCAATATTTGAAAACTTGAAAATCGCTTAGAAAATCCATTTCACAAAATCGTTTTTTTCGCACTTTTGAAATGCACTTTGCTTAACTTTTTAATATTACTTTTCTTCCAAAGAATAAAGTGTTTCAGCTCTGCAATACAAAAATAGCTTATTGACACATCCACGGTATCAAGATTAACTTATAAACATATCTTTGTTTTTGTTTATGAAGTTTGGATAGTGGAAGTTTTATTTTCAAGGTTAAAAAATATAAATTCAATTCATGATGTAATGCAATCTTTAATCGACTTCACCATTAATTTACCACCCACAAAACAATAGATGGGTAAACAAATTTCAATCTTGTTTAGTAGATTATATCATAAAGTAAACGAATAATATTAATAGAAGTCGAAGATAGTTTTAATAGCCTCAGGGTAATCTTAGTCTGTTAAACAATGCTCAAAATGGCGCAGTTTCAACACGTGCTGAAATTTACGTCTTGTTCTGTGACGTCATGCAGGAAACTCGATAATTTTGGACACTGACTTAATGTCAGGTAAAAAAGTGGTAATAGAATAGGCTAAACAGATTAAATAATCTTGTCATTATAGGGTAAATTACGAAAAAAACTTGTAAGTATTATTATGTGAATTAATGTCAGGTATAGGCTGAGTTAAAAAAAACTTGTGTGAACAACATCTTGTTAGTTTTGTTTGGATGACCAAATTCAAATGGAATAGTGTGCTATTTTAAAATCTGGAGATCATATAATCCCTCCACCGATTGGCTGACTCTTTGTTGTCGTAGTTTTGTCACAATTAAGTTGCAGTGTAAGTTCTTAATTAAAAGAAAAACAAAGCGGATACTTACAGCTTTATTATAGCCACATAAAAAAACACTGGGGTAATCCAATCACACAAGAAGGGTTATTGGGGTAATGCAATAGGTTTACAGCACTTTACTTGTCATAATTGTAGCGGCGTGAGGCACTATGGAGGGTGTATACGACTAGAGATTTATCACAGGCTTGGGGTGTGCTCGCTCGCACACGCTAGTTGAAACTGAGGGGAACTCGATACCTCGTGCGCCTGACTTTATTTTGGGACGTACGGTGCGCGTGCGCCGACGGGATTTATTTTCCTCCCGTCACAGTTTACTTTTGGTCGTCGAAAGGTCATTGGACAGGTTGAGGTTGATTCTTTTCATGTCTGGATTATTTGTTTTGATTTGTAATGTCGTTAAGTAAGTAAGAATAATGTCTTTGTGACAATAAATTAGTTGGCAAACGATTTAAAAATCTACGAGTCAGCTGAATATTATTTTTTAAATATTAAAGGTCTTTAGTGTTAATGAGTGTATTGACATTTGAATCCAGCGTGATCACCTGCGTGTCAAAAAGAGCAAATAGTTTATAGTGTTCTTTAGATTTCATTTAAAATTTGCAAGATTTACCCATAAGAGGTTTTAGAGCTTTAAGGAATATAAAATCTACTATGTAGGTACAAAATAATAATTATGGGGATAAAGTTCGTACATTTAATTACGCTGCGGTATTTGATGAAAAATTAAAAAATAATTTACATGATATTTGTTAGTCTATGTGTAAATTAAATGACGATTTTTCTAACCGGCTTTAAAACGACTCCAATATAATTGATTAAAAGCTTTCAATAATGATTTTACATTACAAAACGGTATTCTTAACCAGAGACATACAAAATTATGCCTAAAGAATACCAGTAGGTAGGTAGAATGTAATGTTCATAAATAAAGTTGTTGATGCATTAAATAATAATGCAGACTAAAAAATTACGGATAATTAAAAACTAAAAATAGCTTCAGTGTTTACAATTTAAGAGATCTTGAAAATGTTATTATTCAATGGAGATTCACGCAAAATTGTACCTACGTAAACATGATTAATACTGGATCAAACTTAGCGAAATGGCTAGATTAAGCCACATTAGTCCAGTGGTCGTAAGTGCGACTGCTACGGTAGAGTTCCTTGGTTCAATTCCCAGGTCGAGCAGTGTTATTAGATTTTTCTATGAAATATTTTTGGCAATTGTTCATGGCATTAGGCTCGCCCCTATTACATAACTATAATTAATATATAATTATGGGTATACTTTAGTATACCTCTGCCAAACCCTTAGGTAGGTAATGGTATCTATGTTACCTTACTGTAATTTTATCTGTGTATCTTAACTGTAATTTATCTTGTAATTGTAACTGTAACGTTATCTAACTGTTTTTTTATTTTTAATAGTTCGTCAACAACTGCTACCACCGTTGCGACTAACAAATCGCAAACGCGGCGGCTGACCGTGACGTTCTGAGTTCCATGGGTCATCAACATCAGCTTATATTCGCCCACTGCTTAACATCGGCATTCACTTGGAGAGGCCTCTCCTAATGAACGCCAAAGAGCCCAATCTTCGGCTTTCCTCATCCAGTCATTGTCAGCTGCCTTCTGTGAGCCATCACTCCATCTGGCCAGCGCGCGTTCCACACTACGTTTGCCTAAACGCGGTCTCCACTCAAAACTCGTTTACCAGTTCTCTACGAGATGTGACGGGCCCATTGCCACTTAAGCTATGTTGGCAAATTTGGCTCTCTGACGGATAACTTCGTTGCTGATTTAATCCCTCAGAGATACTCCGAACATAGCTCTCTCCATAGCTCGTTGCGCGACTATTAACTTAGGTAAGTACCGTAGAGGCCGGGTTTAGCTAGTATTTTAATTAAGAAAAAGCGCAATAATGGAAATACGAAAAAGTAGTTTTATTTCACTTACAGTACCTAAGTTACATCGCAAACGGATGAATGATAATAGCCACGCAAAACAAAGCAAATTTAGACAGACTAGGTTATATGAAAATGTACACGGCGAGCATAAAACATTTCCTTCATAACGTGATGAAACACGCATGTCATGCACAAAGCGACTCAAGCGCGTGCTTCGATTAAATTCGTCCTTTCTCCGCCTTGTTTACACACAACATTTTATTTTGAGATGGCTGCGTTTTATTTCTGTAAACAAAGCGCCAAATCATGGCCTTTCTTGTATGACCGTTAATGCGTTTAGCTTGTTGTGATGCTTGCAGAAATTTGGCGAAAATATTATAAATAATAATTGTATTAATTGTATTGTAACATTGCTCCACTTTTTTTATGCTAGTGATGTGTTTAGTAGAATTGAGCGTTTGTTTTGCATATATTCGACTACGTAGTCTGAAAAAGAAGGTGACTTTATGACTTGAATGCTAATTTTAAATAGTTTAAAGCTATTAAAATCTAGACGTTGTCCATAAATAAATCATATTATAAAATATGTCGAATGCTTTCAAAGAGACAATCATTTGTAAATTTACGCGAATTTTGATTGGCTAATTCTGAAAAGGATCAGATGTTAGTTTTCAACACTAGCCTGAATAAAACACAGGAGGATGCAAGCAGGTGTACGATTGCATACATTTCTTACATAAATTACGCAGAAATCTGCAATGTTAGTATAACCCAGTTTCATGTTCCTATTGGTTTGCTCTATCAAGAAGATTGTGGAAAAATGAATTATGTTTATATTATTACTAGCTTTTGCCCGCGGTTCTGGCGGCATCGTAAAGGGCTTTAAGAGGCTTTTTGATGCCTATATAGCCTTATCTAAGGTCTAATCTATTTCTGTGCCAAATTTCATCAACAGTTTTGCGGTTAAGACGTTAAAGCGTAACAGACACAAACCAAGTTACTTTCGCATTGATTTATAATAGTTTTAGGGTTAATTTATTAATATTACATTTGGCATTCTTAAAGTCGGAATACTTTTTCTTGAGGCATAAGAGTGTAGTTTATTGACTTAGCTGACACTTGCGCGAATATTGGGTATTGAAATAAAACAACTCCTTACGGATTTTATCGCATATACTAATCCCAAAGTTTCGGACCCTTTACAGCGTCCACAGTTTTTTTCTATACCACTAAGGTGGTAAACAAGCATACGGCCCACCTGATAGTAAGCGGTTACTGTAACCTATACACGCTTGTATTTGCCACCGTACCCGCCTGGCGAGTCCACTTCATCAACAATATACTATGAAGAATGCTCCGAGGAATTGTTCGGATTGATCCCAGTTCCATCCCCATCATCTAGATGGTTGGCAGTCCACTACCGTGCGTTTCTCTAGAAACTTTCTGCCTCGCACAATTAAACTGTGGAATGAACTGTCGCCTGCAGTATTTCCGGACCAATATGACCTTCAAACGTTCAAGAAAAGAGCGTACTCCCTTTTAAAGGCCGGCAACGCGCTTGTAACTCCTTTGGTGTTGCGGGTGTCCATGGATGGCGGAAAACGCTTAGCAATCCGTCTGCTCGTTTGCCCCCTATCCCATAAAAAAACAGAGCCGGCTACTCGCCTAGCGAGTCCATAGAAAATGTAGAAGGCATCCATGTGTTACGTTCAAAATCTGTAGCGATGGTGAATGTGTTCAATCTGAGATGATTAACTTAATCGACCTTCATTCAACATCTCCAGACCAGCATTGCTACTGATAAATGGTCATGTTTATAGCAATTTATTAATGTTAAGTTACTGATACGCCCGAATTTGGGCTTCACCTCAAATAATAGAATAATGATGAGTAAGCGCCTATTAATTATGACTTTGAAGATAGCCTGTGAATGACCGAGTAATCGGGTGGGTCAATGAACGGCGAATTTACTTAGTTGTTGCGCGTGGTTTTACTTGCATCTCAAATAATTTTTAGAGACAAAATGTTATGCTGTGTCCGTCCCCAAGGTCAAATCTACGAAAATTCATCAGAAGTTCCAGTCTAGGCATGAAAAAAATTAAAACAGACAGACGAGTGCTCCACGAGAGGAAACGTTGTGTTGGTAGTGGGGGGACTTTGACCCTTGTACTGCTAACCCAACTATTCCTCTTTCAATACAGGGTCGTCAACGCGCAAGTGATACTTCTGGTGTTACAAGCGTCTATAGGCTACGGTAACCGCTTACTATCAGGTGGGCCGTATGCTTGTTTGCCACCTTAGTAGAATAAAAAAGACGAGTACTAAGTACTTTCCTATTAATGTTAGTATGGATTTAAGTCAATCTTTTAGTGTTCATTGACGCGTCTCACCACAGAATACATAGGTGTATTTATTTAATTAAACAACGATTCAAAGGAGTTGTTTATTTAAACCCTAAAGCTTGCCTACGATATTTTATCTTTGTGAACCTGATTCTGAATTCAAAATAGTGGAATTACGATCTATGGTTTGGCCAAATGTCATTAAGAATAAATTGAACTCAATTTGAATTTGGAATGTGGCTACATTTTGCAAAATATAATTTTGCACATAATGGAATTTAACTTTACGAGAGTCTTTGATGTGTGAAATTATAAACAAAATCCAAGAATATTACAATAATTAAAAGATAATGTTTAAAATAACGAAAGCTTAAGTCGACGGTCTTCTAAAATAAACGTAGTATAAAATAAAATGTAAATTATTCAGAAGTTACAGTATTCATACATTATTATTGCTATAACCTACATAAACCACCTTTTTGTACCTACATAAAGGCTTAATTAAATTGCATTTTATTTGCTTAAATTGATATTAAATAATTTAAAAACGTGTTATTCATACTTTTTTAAATAAGTAATATTTCTATTATTCCATGAGATTAATTTTCAGTAAAAAAATAAAAATGTAGATTTTTATATATAAAATGTATTAGTGGCCAGCAATGGATTGCTTGTTTTTTAAATCTGACTTCTTACTTAGATTTTGATTGATAACCTTCAGCATTTCGCCAATACAAACGAGGTTTTGATAATACTACTGGCTAAGAAAACTAAAAATCGACAATATATCATTGGTAAACTTTTTTACTACAGTAAAGCCATGTCAGAAAATATTCAAATTTCGAACGATCGTGATTCAAATTCTAACGCCCGAATAACTTTCAGACCTATAAATAATGTTATCAAATGTCTATCTGTCCTTTTCACTACAGATGCCAATGACTTCATTATAAATAGAGGTTAGTAGTGCCAAAAATACTTGCAGTGGCATTCTACTCTTTGATGTTGCACAGGTACACAAAGTTATTTAAAGGGAAACTATCTACCAACAAGTGAGCACTTCCTGGCAGGGTCTAACCTTCCTTGACCCACCCACTGAAGCCACTCCAAGCCCAAGTTCGAATATGGTAAAGTGGGGAAACCTCGACAAACGGCTGCAGGATGCGGATGTGGAATTGTGTTGCAAGCCATCTGACATATCTTATCCTGTCCTTTGTTTCCCAAAACTTGCTGGCGACGCTCTAGAACAGTGGTTCTTAACCTATGGTCCGCGGACCACTGGTGGTCCCTGAGTGCATCCGAAGTGGTCCGCGAAGCCATCCGAGTTACTTGATCAGTTCTGTGAGTCCGATTTTAAATTACGTTTTACGTATTTAGTTGACTTTTTTGCGCAGCTAAATAAATTGAACCTTCAACTGCAAGGGTCAGGCACTTTAAAGTTGCAAGGCATGAACAATATATTTGTATATGAAGATAAAATCAGGACGTTTATTGCAAAAATCGAGCTATGGATCAGCAAGGTCGAAAGGCAAACCTTTTCTGCGCTTGTAACACTCAATCAAATTATTGACGGACAGGGTGCTGAAATTAAAAAAGAAATACAAGAGAATATTATAGTCCACTTGGAAAACTTAAAAAGTGAATTCAATCGCTATTTTCCTGAATGCGAGGGCTAAATTATTCAGAAATTCGTCCGTAATCCTTTCATTGTCATTGTTTCTGAAGTGCCTGATGAAATTCAAGAAGAAGTGATTGAGATGCAACACGACAGTAACTTAAAAGATACTTTCGAATCAGGTATCAACCTCGAAGATTTCTGGAGCCAAAAGGCAGTTTCATTTTCAAAACTTCGGGGCATTGCCAAACGTTACTTAACGTTATTTTCTTCAACCAATTTATTCCAGCAGGGGTTCTCGGCGCTTTTAATTATTAAAAACAAGCACCGAAATCGGCTGGATGCCGCTGCCGATATACGTTTTGCTTTGAGTAGCACTGAACCTAGGATTCAGAAGGTAGTAAAGAGTATGCAATCACAAAAATCCCATTAAACTTTAATGATTAATGTGTACTGTAATGTGAATTAACACAAAAAAATAAACTACTCTTGACTTTAAATAATTTAATACGCATTTTATTTATAGATGAATCCTTTATTTCCATCCAACTATAATTATCTCTATTACCTTCAAAAAAATAAATCAGGTGGTCCGCGGCTAGTCAGAAATTTTGTCTAGTGGTCTCTCGTGACAAAAAGGTTAAGAACCACTGCTCTAGAAAGTTCTGGGAGAACATCATTTAAAATTCGAATCATCAACACGAAAAAGAAGAAGTTAATTGGAGGTCGTTTGAACCTACAGATAAATAATAGTAAATATTTGGAACATTTTTACACTACACCATCTAATCCCAAACTAAGCAGAGCTTGTACTATGGGTGCCAGATAATGGATGTATTTTTTTGTAAATAAATACTTATAATACATAAGAAATACCCAGACAAACACTAACACTTAAGTTCACCACATAAATATTTGTGTTTTGTGGGAATCGATCGACTTCGTGCTGGTATGTTTAGGTGCCATGGGCGGGCCTATCGCCACTAACCAGGCACAATATGTCCAAACTCCGAGCTGCTCCCAAGAATTTCATAGAAAAACCTAGTTAGTCTGATGAAATACTATCCATCACGCCCGTATTCCCCGAGGATTTAGCCAGAGGTGTACCTATGTACACAGTTCGCCAGTATGTTTAGGTTCCATGTAGCCAGTGCCAATAGATTGCCATTAACCGGGCACTATTCCAAACTCTGAGCTACTACTAGGAATTTCATAGAAACACCCAATAACACTATGCTCGACCTGGGAATCGAATCCAGGACCTCTAATGTAGCAGTCACACACTAATAAGGCAGTAGTCTAGTGGTACTACCTCCTAAGGTCATAAGTTAATCTGATGATAGGTTAAAAATTAATTAAATATTAAGACACAAATTCTTTTCGAGCGATGATGTTCTAAGAACAAAAAAAAAACGAATAATAATATTTAAAAAAAATCATTTTCTTCAACGCTAAGGCTCTTGTTATTTCAAGATAAAGATTCAAAAATGGCTGTTCAATGCTAAATTCAGACGCACCTGAAATTTACGAATAGCTTCAGACAAATGTCGCACGATTTACAAAGTCACTGAATAACTGAAAACGTTGAACTGTGATATTTTCAGTTCGGATTTACGTTGCAATTGTAGATAATGATGTCTTATTTCATAGTAATATCGGCTGTAAGAGACAATACCAGATATTTCAATAAAGCTAGGTTTTCATTTGTTAACTTATTAAGAAATTATTATATTTTTCCAGCAAAAACACTAGGAGGCGGTGAAGGGCGGGCGTTTCGGGCTCTTTTAAATGTGAAAAATACTACCAGACTAGGCAGTACTTTTTGAATCTTGAAGTATTAGTATCTTGAATAAATTATATTGACTTTATATTGATTTCTGACATTTACACGGATATTACACCGTGAAATAAAACTACTTTTTACGGATTTTATCGCGTATATTGATATTATTAGATAAAATCCGTAAAAAGTAGTTTTATTTCAATATATTGACTTTGATTTTAAATAAGATTTTACATGAAGCGACTGGTATCAGACCTCCGCAACTCAATTTGTAGCCAATACCGATATTATCCTATTGGCTTTTTGGGAATATGATTACTACGATTCTCATGAGTGTTCGTAAGACAACCGGTATCGACGGATTTACGTGCTCTTCGAGGCACGAAGGGGTCACTAACCACTGACTGGCCGCTACAAGTGCAGCTTATACTTTAGTCAGGTTAGCCTGATCAACCACGTAAAAGGGGCTCGTGGCTAATTAATAATTAGTTATTAATTAGCGAGCCACTCTTACGTGGTTTTATAATTATGAAATTTCCAGTAGCAGCTCGGACTTTAGATTTGTGCTCGCTTAATAGCGATAGGCTCACCCTCTATTGGGTGGTGGTCATATCTCTCATAGGACTTAACATATCAGCGAACTGTGTATCATAGTACACCTCTGTCCAACCATACAGGGAATACGGGGGTGGTGTTAGGAATTAAACCCGCAAGACTTTGAACAAAAGCCGTTCACTCAGCCATTGCGCTATTGATGCCGTCAAATTTTATTTTAACACTTTCATTTCTTAAGTAGTGACGAAAGAGAGTTGACATTTTCTATTTTAAGATCGATCTATAAATGAAGATTTACATTCTAATCTATGGATAGTTACATTGATATATAACATTTACTCGTATTCACAATTTTGGCAGACGTTTTAGTATGTAAAGAATTTTAATCAACATTGATCCGGTCGACTGTATCTGAGGCGGGCATCTGTTTTGTATCTATTCTGATTGGGAGCATAAATGAGTGTAAATTGGAATCTAGGTTTGGCTCTGGTTACCTAGTAACCCGCATGTACAGTCAACAACGAAAGTGGTTGAATAAGTTGCAATCTTCAATACTATTTTTAATAAGTATGAAGTTACTGACCTGTGAACGTTGTGCGAAATCATTGCACAGATGACCATTCAATATTTAGTTCACCTTAATAATGAAAACCTCTTGACCTTTTATTTCTTGTATTTTTTACAGGATTATTACTATATGATACTAACACTTATAATTACTTTAAGTCCCAGTATACAGTAATAAATAAATAAAGAAATATTCCTGGGCAATTTCACACAACAACAACTAGAGGGACGAGATGGTGTTGTGTAACTAAGCAGAGCTTGTACTATGGGTACTAGACAATGGATATAATACTTTTATACTTTTTTTTGTAATTTAAGTATGTACATACTTAAGTTATATAACAAACACCCAGACAAACACAAACACTTAATTTTCATCACTTAAATATTTGTGTTCTGTGGGAATCGACCCCACGACTCGTGCTCTCTTGCTCTGTTACCCTTCGAACCGGAACACAACATAATGTTAGCACATTATTACGTACCGGTAGAATGTTTGGCAATATTGGGTGGCAGGGACCACCCACCCCAGATTATAATGAACCACATCGCATTAATTAATGCCAATCACCCCAGATTACCGCAAATAAAAACAATTTATACAAAGCCGCTAAAAGGTCAGTGCTTTATCAAAAATACTGTTAAAAGGAACACTTAAAACATCGCCTCCAAAAGACCACAAATAATGTTAATTAGCGGTCAAAGTAAACATTGTTTTAATGGCTATTATGAGAATTTGTGAAGCCAAAACACAGACATTCACAATTAAAAGAATAGGGCTGATTCTTCTAAACAATGGCTGCTCTGGGAGCAGTTGAAGAAATTAATTTTTCTTTCGCCTCCCTCAGTTTTTGCAACCCCTAACATTAATGTGACCGGTATGTTCCTAATGAAGTTCTATGTTATTTGGGGTTGTATTTAGAAAAAAAAGATATCAAAACTTGCGAGGTTTATGCATGTTTTGAGGTAGTGGACATCTGTTGGTGAGTATCTGAGTTGGTACCACTGCATTGCTAAATTTTAGTGCTATCATTACGGTTTTCTGGTTTGAAGAGTAATGTAGTTAGCGAAATTACTGAGCTCTCACGAAGACAACGCGTGAGTTGTTTTGAGGGCATCTATAAGCTGCGGTTGCTTATTACCATCAGGTGCCCGTATGCCTGTTTGATAAATTAATAAAAACAAGCTACACTACTTCAAAATAGGGGGGAATTCAGGAAAAAAAAATATCAGTAAATGCTTTAGTAATTCAAAGATTGTGTTTATAATCAATTATTTTGATTTACTTTCAATAACATGGCACTTTTTAAGATATTTTCAATAAAGTTAAATATTAAAAAAATGTGAAGTTGTTAGTCGAGGTTTTAATTATGGAAAAGACTACTTTACACAGTTAATATTTTCTAAAGTAACCCCACTATTATACTAATTATACCAACACCTTCTTTAAAACACTTATGAGATCTTTCACAAGTTGAGCGTCTAACTTTATGTATAGAAATGTTTACTCTAGATCAATTTACTATCGCTCAGAAGTTTACTATGAAACACAAACGAAAATAAAAAACAAGGAAAGAAGGCATTTGATTCTTATGCATTGACATCTTTCAATTTAAAAAGAAACGTTTCTGATTTTTTCTTTATTTGAAAAAGCGCGGCAAATGGTGAATTGCGAATTGGAAAGAGACCCCAAGGAACGTCTTTGTTCAATTCTTGCGAGAAAATGGAATTGCCGCTAAGATTTGTAAATGAGGCAACAGCGGACTCGTCTGCATTCAGGAGACATTTTTTTAGACTTCAAAGTACACGGCGTACCAAGTTCAGTGATTTTTGGTAGCGAAAAATAAATCAGGTTCACCAACACCTGTTTACAATTTATTCATGATTCTCATAAACTTATCCAATTCAAAATTAAAGTAAATGTGGGAAGAGATCTTTTGGGGCACACTAGGCTAATAAATTCTTTTTAACCATTTAAAACGAAAAACATGTGATGTAATAGAATTTTTTACATTTAAATTTGAAACATAAAACCAAATTTTTTTTTCTATTTATATTTAAAAATATTGTAAAGTGTAAAAAGTAAGATTGTAGGTTGGTAACAAGACCTGCATTTTGACATAACATTGCATGTTACATTATTAATCAATCTTTGTCTAAACACAGTGATATTGTTACTCGGGGCCTGTATGCCTAAATCTTTTGTCGAGTGTACGTAAAATATTCCGAAATAAACTCCGTTCTTTATTCCGCAATAAGCATGAAAAACAGAACGTTGAATCCGGTCCGGAATAAAATTGCACGATGTGTATGAAATGTGTTTGGTATGAACCGCTGTCATCTATCATGTGCGCATAAAAAACGAATGGACCGGGAATTCCGAATACCAAAGTTCATCGTGATATTGTCGCTGTAAGTAATTCTGGGTTTTTATGAGTGTTAGTTTTGCAACGTCAGGTATTTTTGTAAGGGTAATATGTTATTTCTATGTGGAGGGTTTGAATGTATTCTGATTGATTTCCGGATTGGGGTGAACGGAACGCGATAATAGTTTGGGAATTAAGCAATATGTAGGTCGTTCTTTTTAATAGTCTGTTATTTTTATATAGCCTGGTTAAAGTACCACTGCTGGGCAAATGCAATATTATTCACGATTAAAATGATGTTCTTTGAAGAGGCTTTTTTAATGCACCCTTTAGTACTTATAGTTTAAAAGTATGTATAATTATGCTTTTAGCCATAAGAGTACGATAACCTATAACGCACATTTACAAAGACAGAATTACTTTTACACCAAATTTAATAAAAGAGGAGTTTTTCTATAAATATATTATAATTATATTATGGTCGCACAAAACTTTGTGATTTACGAATCGATTTCGACATTTATCTATTTCGTTTGACAGAGAATATTCCCGAAACGTTCTCATATAAATTTGGTTAGTATCCGAAAATGTATTCCGAAGATAAATCCCATTAAAAGCATGAAGTAGGCTTTCTTTCATAAGCATAACAACCGTCATAAAAATTTATCATGTCGCAAAAGTCAGCAGTGCGAAGTCAAAAGCAAAATTAACTGCAAATTAAATGTAATAACTAAGTGTAGTGTTCCAGCACTGTAATAGCGCCACGAATTATTAGACTCTACACACTATAATCACCCACTGAATAAAGGAACAGTTGCATTGCGCTTTAATTAGTCTTCCGGTTTTAAGAGACGGAAGAAATTTAAAATCGTTATTACCTTGAGAGAAAATAAGCAGTTGGCAGCTTATAATGAAAACTTTTTTTTTTGTTATACCTTTAAAGTGGCAAACAAGCATACAGCCCACCTGATGTGTAAGCGGTTACCGTAGCCTATTGACGCTGGTAACACCAGGGGTATCACTTGCGCGTTGCCGACCCTATAAAACGAAAGGTAACCTTCCTCACTGTGACTAACATAACACAGCTCAAAGCAGTGTTATTTCACTTCCGAGTTTCTTCAAGGTACTTCCCCAGTCGGGCAGCTCTAATTTTAGTGGAATTACTCTTACTATGCCGTACCTCTCTTAAAACTGCAATAAAAAACTGGTACAACAATCATAATTTTTAAGAGGAAAATGAGGTTCATTCGAACTTCCCTAACTCTACGAGAAAAGCCGCTAGGCGTTTAATGTTGCTGACGGTTTCTCGGAGAGTGCTCGGGTTACCGAGGTACTTTGCCATGTATGTAGCGACCCCAGGACAGTGCAGAAGTATGCTGGTGTCTATAGGCTACGTTTGGCGCTTACCATGAGGCAGCGTGTATCGTTGTTTGTCATCTTATCATAATTTAAATAAATATTGCATAAGCAAAGATGTACCAATGTACATCCACTTGGATAATGAGGCAGTTTTTTCTTTCAGTTACTTTCATATTACCTGCTTTGAACAGTATACAAACAATTTCCCATATCACAAGGGAAATCATGTGATGGCCCGAAAATTCAGTCAAACACAGAACAAATCAACTGAAGAATTCAACAATAACATAATATAACCTAACATTATATTGAAAGTAATATATAATACGTATTACTTCTTCAAACAACTTATTACCGAAGTAGCTATGTTCAAAACTTCTCGTTTTCGAAGCACAAAGACGTCACGCGTAATTACTGAATGCGCAACAATTTACAAATTTATTTTACACTTATAGAAGCGAAATAACACATTTTTATAATCCTTATATCCATCGTAATAGAATCCATATTGATAGAAATATATTTCGATCAGCAATAAAAAAGTGGTGTATAATGACGTAATTACTTTGAAAGTAATTAATGTTTGTATTACGAATGGTAGATTGATCAGAGTAGAGAGAGTCCACGCTGGCCTAGGCTTCGGTGTTCGTTGTTATACGAACACCTGTGACAATCCTTACTGGTAGTCAGAAGCCCAAAAGCCTAACCACCAGTCACTACCAGTCTTATCCTTAGGATATCGGTATCACCCAGTAATAGGATTGCAGATGAGTGACTTCAGTCACTTCGTGAAAAAACTGATATTCGGCCAAATCTGGATAGACTGGAAGCCGAACCCAACACTGTTGAGGAATGACGAGGATTATTACTAATATTCTATAAATAATAATAATATACCTATAAATGCTCTCATTCATGCCTAATCTACTGAATGGATTGCCATAAAATTTGGAAAGGAGGTAGATCCCTTTTTATTAAGTACAGAAATCCTCTGGCATATTCTATTACCTGGGAAAGAAAGAAGAAACGGCTCGGAGGATATATAAGGAATAAACCTGCATTGCAAAACTAATTATACGAGAACTAGATCAGAAACTTGAGTGGAATAACAAAATCATCCGAGTACGCAGAGTCGATAACAGTACCTTTATATTTATAAGTTCCTCCAACTACGCTCATTACAATTCAGGGACAGGAACAAATGTACCTGGCTAGGGTTGCCTCCTGTTGTAGCCTCGCCAATTGACCCCTTCATCGGCTACTGGACCACAGCCTGTCATGGTCGTGGAAAATTTCACGGATTCCATGGCCATCATATCTAAGCGCAATTGAAGGCAAGTGCAGTTTTTATTCGGTACAAGCCCGACGTCGATATATGAGAATTTCCGTACTATAAAAGAAAAACTGTTGGCTCCTGTAAACGCAATTACAAGGTTTGTGTGAGTAGGCAAGATAATGTAATCAAGTAAGCGTTGTCCAAAGAGGAACGGGTCATGAAAGTCATAGCTTTAATCATTAATAACAGACGAGTTTTTGATTTACTGGCAAATCAGGAATAAAGGACATAGCGAAAAATAAATAAAGTGTGTTTTCTCGGCTCCACAAAGTATTATAGGTTTTAATATAATTCTACATATTTAATCGTAACTCTCTGCTTTACCCTTACCTGGGTCTGACAGATTGTCTCAGGCTGGTTTTCAACCTGGTCCTTTCTGGTGCGATGTTCATGTAGGTGTTCAGGTGTAAGGACAAATCAGCAAAAGCCACATCAGATATTGACTCAAAACTCAGTGAAGCTCAAGAAAAATAACAGGAAACTTAGTAGTAAAAGCCCGTGATTTTCTAAGTGTCCGAAGCAAATAATTTTACTCGTGACAACCCTACTCAGGTACGAAGTTGAATAAGTATGTAGCATACGAGCTTTCCACTTCCTTGTCTAACTTTTATATGCTCAAGGCCTTATCACTTACCGGTGAAAGTTCAAAGTCGTATCAATAAGGTGAAGCAAAGGCACTAAATTTATAATGGATGCCACGTGAGTGCCACACATTAGGAGTTTTCGTTACGAATAAATTGAATTAGAAATTGGAAATTGTGGAATAAATTAAGATGCTTTTGTGATAATTTGCAGCTATATAATGAATATTATGTTTCTAATTTGCCTCAAAATTCGGTCGTTTTAAGTTTTAGTAATATAGAGGCTCTTTGGTCAAAGTCTAGGTAGGTATTTAAAAAAACAATTGACGTATTCACAAAGATGTGTTTGACATTGACAACATCCTATTACATGAGAAATAAATATACCGGCGATCGAGTACATTGGTACACCTCTGCCTAACCTAATGTTTATTGTGTAGATGACAAAAACCACTCCTAATATTAAACCATTAATAGCGAGGTGACAGCCTTAACCGCTTTTGGCGAAGTTTGTATAAATCCATTTTTTTTTATTAATGATATTGTTAATGAAATTCTATTCTATGCTATGCTATGTAATTCTATTGTGCAAGCTGTGGTCTCCTATAGGTAAAGGAAAAATAACTTATAGCTATATTTATTGTACCGTCATGTGTATATCCTTGAAAATCCTAAATAAATAAATAAATTGTATGTTTTTAAAGTCCTCCGCGACACAGCTTGTTTCCAAGTGCAAGAAAGAAAAGAAATATTTTTTTTTTATTTCTGCACGAAAAAAAAATCAAATAAAACACTGTACTTAAAAACAAGTTCCGCGCTGAAAAAGGTTTCGCTCAGCATATTGCTGTGAGCAGCAGCAGTGCAACCTCACAACGCAAATTTTCAGCTACAATCTAAAAAATGTGTGACGTAAACTGGGAACTGTCTTAAAAAAACTGTAATAATAGGGCTTAATATTTTACTGGATACCAGTAAAATATTAAGCCCTATTATTAGATGACGCAATCGTTCGGCGGCTCGCATTAAGAAATATCGGAGGTGAAGAAAATGGAATAGGAAATTTAAATGGCGGGAATACCGCGGATGCACCTGTTTATTTATAATGCAGATCTGCGGCTGATCGCGAATTCAATGGCGGCTTTAATGACGACGTTTACTAAGAATGGAAAGGACTATATTTATTTATTTAAGACTAACAAACAGTTACACATTAGATCTTATAGACTAACTTACAAAACAAATGCATGATACAAACTTGTTACTCACACTGTTATTCACAGTATATAAAAGAAAATAATAGTTTTAAAAAGGATAAACTAATATAAAGAATTTAAACATATTTATAATATCTTGATGATTTTAATAAGAGAATTACGAAACTATAAGCACTACTATTAAGGAGTTTAGAGAGGGTACACTTCGATAACAATAAGGTGCATTTTTTTTTAAAGTTGGTCAGTCTCATCGTCTTTGTTTTCTACATATTTAATAATGTAATATCCATCAAGACAGAACCCAACAGAATTTCAGAGCAGCCACAGAAGAGAAAATTGTTGCAGACTAGTTTGCAAACAAACAATTTAACTTGAACCGTCGTTTGGACATCAGCTAAACAGTTGTTCGTAATGGGAAAGAAACTAAATACTGTACTGGGAATTCGCTGGTAGTTTTCGCTAATAAAATCTCCGACCAAATGTCCGGTTTTTCCCTCTCTCGTTTGAGTGTAAGCAGTTGATGTAATTGAATTGACTACTAACACATTCCAGTGTATTTATGACTAGCTTCTACCCGTGAGTTCGTGCGCGTGGAAAAGTTAATTTTAATTATCGTTGTAACGTTTAAATTATAGCATATATGTTATTCTGATGTATAAATAACAATACTGTAAAGTTTCATAAAAATCCGTTCAGTAGTTTTAGCGTGAAAGAGTAACTTCCATCCATTCATCCATCCATCCTCACAAACTTTCACATTTATAATATTTGTAGGATTCGTCTTTCATTATCTTACAAGCCTTTTCCCAACTATACTGGTAGGTATATTGGGGTTTCCTTCCAGTCTTACCTGATGTGGCTATATATGAGTATTTTACATGAAGTAACTGCCATCAAACCTCCACCACCCAGGTCGAGCAGTGTTATTGGGTTTTTATATGAAATTTTCAATAACAACTCGGAGTTTAGATTTGTGCCTGGTTAAGGACAATGGGCTCATCCCCTCGTAGCGACATCTATCGCGTTACATTGAACTACGACGAACAAATCCTGAATCGCACTATCAACATTCGCAACGCAAGTTGAATATAATTATACCGACGCCCGACATTAACCCGGTTGTGGCCCGCCAGTTAAAACACCCGCCTGGTTGAAGGATCCTCCCTTTGATCATAGGGGCAATACACATCGCCTCTCCATACATGGCACCTAAATCATATCGGTGAACTGTGGGTATGGTGTGTGGTTCACTTCAGTACCTACATCTCTTCTTAACTCTTCTGGGAATAGGCGTTATGGTATGTTATGTTATTACAATTATTTTTATATAAAGATCCAGAAACAATATTCATTACTTAACCGAAAAAAAAAGGAAAATTGAAAAGAATTGTTCCCAAAGGAACATCCTGAAAGGAATAAAAAATGTCGCTTAGTGTTTTTGTTAACATAAGTAATTTCTTCATAGATATCGATACCAAAGCAGCATATATTGTAATGTGACTCTTATTATATTAGTTTATGGTCTAAATTACAATGATTTAATTGCGTGTAATGGAACTATTATAGATACTGTCCTGCTTAGATAAACCCCTAATTTATCCCTTATCCCATTATCTTACGAGCAAAATGTATTTGAAATTAATGTTATCGCTTACTAATTGCTAATTACGGTCAGTTCTTAATGAAAATAATATAATAAAATGCTGTATACAACGTCTATTGATGTAACAACTTTTAAAGTATATGAAAACATGTACCTACTTTTAAAAATAAATGTTACTAAAAGTTTATTTTGATACAAAAAAATTAAAAATCACCAAAGCATCTAATCTATTTATTAAATTATTAATATGTTAGACAAACACTAAAAGAGAGATAGAGGTATCGTGGGAATAATTCCACTCAAACTGTATAACGAAGGAGGAGTATTAGGTTGGCAGTATAAGGGTCAAAGTCCCCGCACTGCCAACACAACGTTTTCTCTTGGAGCACTGGAAATCTTGCTCTCTGTAAGAAACACAACTCAGCCCAAAGCAGTGTAATTTCACTTCGATTTTCTGCAAGGCGGAGGTACTTCCCTAGTCGGGCATTTATAATTTGAGTGTAATTATCCCACTATGCACTATCTCTCCTAACTTATTTGTTAAGTCTCATGTGCCCAGCACTCATAAAACACAGATTTACCAACCGCTAAGTTCAGATTACTAATTTGAATTCCAGCCACAGTTTACAGTAAGCCCAATATGTTTTTGCTTGACAACGTGACCCGACTGTAATTACCGTTAACATCGACCTTTCAAGGGATAACCGATTGGATGCTTGAGGAATTAATAAGTGTTTTTAAAGCAAATTCATAATACTTAGTTTTAAGGTTTAAATCTATGAATTTCAAAAACTAGCATTTTAAACAGAGGCCAAAAAACCTGAAGTTGTCTGCGTGTATTAGGCTGAATGTTAGTCAAAATCTTACTCAAAATCTTACTCAAAGCGACTGCCATCAGACACCCGCAACCTCATTAATTGTCAAGCGTTCTGGCTTCCGAGTACTACTTACGATTGTCAAAAGTATTCGTTTAACAACCTGACCGCAGGCGTAAAGAAGAAAGAAAAAAAATGTATTCTGGCAATCACAACACAAGACAAAATACCGAACAACAAAACCATAGATTCAAAAAGTTTGGTAGAGAAATAGAAGTCAGAATAGGTCCCTATCTCAGCACTATGCTGCAGCAACAAAAATGAAGTTTCACCTGTTAGGGCCCGCTGACGAGGCCACGGACAGTATGTATAAATTTAATAAATTAATTAATATTATGTAAATTGAACAACAGTGTATATGTATAAGCAGTGATAGCCTAGTGGTATGACCATTGGACTGCCAAGTCGAAGGTCTCGAGTTCGAACCCAAGGCACGCACCTCTGACTTTTCGAATTCATGTGCGTATTAATAAATTAATGATGACTCGCTTAAACGGTGAAGGAAAACATCGTGAGGAAATCTGCATACATTAGAAATTTTTCTCGACGGTTTGTGAAGTCTGCCAACCCGCACTAGGCCAGCGTGGTGGACTATAGCCTAATCCCTCTTAATATGAGAGGAGACCAGCAGTGTCAACCCTAAATGTCAACCAGCGTCCAATTGTGAAATAAAGGTTGACAAAGAAGAAGGTTGTCGTTATTTTTGAGTTCTCAACCACCCTACACTCTTTCAGCGAAACCCTCATGGAAGCGAAGGTTTTTAACAAGTTCATATCATAAGCATATCATTTCTACTAACTACAAAATATTTGTCAATGCGGTGATATCTATAGGGACAGACGAACAACCAGATGAACAGCATGATCAGCTTAAAGGCTCTGCTGATGCAATAATATTATGTACTTACTATAAAATAATAATTACTGATATATAATAATACATGATTAATATATAGATTATTTATAATAAACTAATTATAATAAAAAAAAACATAAATAATAAAAAAATAAATTAATATAATAATAAAAAAATAATAAAAACAATAAATAATAAACTATAATAATAATTAATATAAACCTTTTAGTAATTAATACGGCGATCTACTTCTTTTACTTATCCTTGTATGCTCTCTTTGCATTAATTCCGTCCTGGTCACAGTACTACTACAGCTCTGGTTAATATTACGGAAGACATCAGGTTAGGCATGGAAGATGGAAAGTTATCGGTACTTGCACTGCTAGATTTTAGCAATGCGTTCAATACCGTTGACTTTGACATTTTACTTGCCATTCTCAGCTCTCTTAACATATCTCCAACGGCAATTGATTGGTTTCGTAGTTACCTGACTGGCCGTCGACAGCGTATTCGCATTGAAGATACATTCTCTTCATGGTGTGATACTGTAGCTGGCGTGCCTCAGGGTGGCGTTTTATCCCCATTAATCTTCGCAATATTTATTAATTCAATTTCTAATCAACTTCTTTCATCCTACCACCTATATGCAGATGATCTTCAAATTTACTCACAAGCTCCACTGGAGCATTTATCGGAAGCTGTCCTTAATATTAATAAAGATTTTGCTGCAATATCTGAGTGGAGCAAATGCTATGGACTCAGTGTTAACCCGTCTAAGACACAGGCAATCGTTATTGGTAGCTCACGAATGGTTTCCAAGATAGATTGGTTCCGTCTCCCCCAGTTTATCTTTGATGGCATCCAAATTCCTGTGAGCGACCAAGTTAAAAACTTAGGGTTAATTATGGACAGAACCTTAACATGGGGTCCACAGTTGCAGGAAACTAGCCGTCGTATGTTTGCGTCAGCAGGATCCTTGAGACGACTACGCAACTTTCTTCCAACTGCCACTAAGATTGCGCTTGCACAATCTCTCCTCTTGCCTGTCCTTGACTATGCCGATGTCAGCTATCTTGATCTCACCGAGGACCAATTCAATAAGCTTGAGCGTCTCCAAAATTTTTGCATAAGATTCATATTTGGTTTACGCAAATATGATCATGTATCAGAATTTCGTATTAAGCTCAAGTGGCTTCCAATTCGCCTTCGTCGGAATGCTCACATTCTTTCGTTACTGTATAGTATTCTTTTCAATCCTGCTACACCCGCTTACCTTAAAACACGATTTGAGTTCGTCTGTGATACACATTTGCGATCCTTACGATCATCAGAGAACTTAAAACTAAAGATGCCTATGCACGCCACAAATTTTGTTGATAATTCTTTTACTGTTCAGGCCACTCGTCTATGGAATGCTCTGCCGGTTTCCGTGAGACGTGCCCAAACACAGGCATCTTTTAAAAAAATGGTAAAGGAACATTACTTGGCTACGTGTACGTGAATTGTTATAGTATTCTCTTTATGCAAAATAATATATTGTATGTATAGTATTTATATACATTATTAATATTTATTAGATATTTATTTTATTTTCTATATCTATTATATATCTATTATTCTTTAATTAGACTTCTAAGCACACAACCGCCCGTTACCCGTTTCTTACATGACTTGTCCATCCCATGGTTGTCTGTAAAAAATTGCTTTAAGCGATAAGACCGCCAATTGTATATACATTATGTGACGTTTGTTTTCTTTTTATCATTTTCTCTGTATTGTGTTATACAATAAAGAATATTCTATCTATCTATCTAATTACTGTAACAATTTAATTGTAATACCTTCAACATAGACTTGAGGGCTTAATAAAATTATTAAGCCCTCAAATTTTGCAGTGCCTGAAAAAGGCGACTAAGTTTAAGAGAACTATGTTATTATATAACACCCATAATGTACACTTAGTTTGGCAAATAAATGTCTAAACGTTGCTGAGGGGTTCGTGGTTAAAGATCTAGTGATTACTTAGCCATGAACCTTCGCCAAGTTGACTGCGGTAATAAAATATTTTTTGTATTACCAAGTACAATAAAGACTTTCGTGCTTATACTTAGCCCGAAACCTATTTAAAAAGTGAATTTCTTACTTGTTTTATTGTACTCCAATTTAATCATATTTTATTTCGTCATAAATAACAGGAAAATTGGATTAATATTACGACAAGTGGATGTCATGACGATATACAGTTCGTGCTCAGAATGACACGTCGCTAATTAAGTAAGTGCTTGAACCAGCTTTAATAATAACATGATAATATAATAAAAATATAAGCTATTATTTTGGTTGAGAATGATGAAATCCTTATTAAAACACGTTTAGTAAACCTCTTTTATCAACCTCATGATTAATTGGGAAAATTTGATAGTTTTGGATAGCTTGTGACGTAGTGGACTATTTAGTGGAGATAAATTACACTCGGAACACAAAGTTATACAAATTTATTGACACTAGGGTTAACATTCAAAGTATATTAAGGCAAGAGTAGGGCGAGTTAAGCTCAGGGTGGGTTTGGCGAAGGCTTCGAGGCGAAGTCCGACCGGTAGAGGGTGGCTCTTAACTTCGGACAGCTGCAGCGGGGAGAAAGAGGCCTTCGCGTCGTCTGCAAATGTATTTATGGCGACGCGCGGGGTGAGGATTGAGGCGTGGAGAAGGAGCGGCGATGTCACAAGCTTAACCTCCTGGTGTCTGTACAAGTCTCTAATCAGTGAAATTGTGAAACACTGAAACTACTTCATTAGTCTAGCGAACATGTGCGCTTGAGGTTCTCAATTCGGTCTCAACTCAAGCAAATTGTTAATGAGTTTTTTTAACGAAATTCTCAGTAGTAGCTCGGGGTATGGATTTTCGCGGTTGATGGCAATAGGCTCGCCCCCCTATTACATGAGACTTAAACTTACTAGCGAACTGTGTTTACATTAGGGCGTTTCGAGGAATACGTTATGTTTAGTGAAACTGTAATCTACAATGTAGATCCACCTAGCTAACACTTAACTGCAAGCCCAGCTTAATAGTTTTAAACTAAGATTAAAGATACCAGGGTCGCATGATTTTCACACTATTCGCTTATGTAATTTATATTGTATACTCGTATATAAGTATTAAGGATAAGCCCAGTAAGCCCAAGATTATATTATATTATTATTGAGATTAATAAAGATATTAGATTATTTTATATATTTATTCAATATTTTTAAAACATTTTATTTTTGGTAAAATTGAGTGTAATATATTGACCCTTATACGCTAACTCAGTTACTACCAACTCCTCTTTCGTTTTACAGGGTCGGCAACACCCACTAAGTTGGAAAACAAGCATACGGCCTACCTGATGGTCAACATGATGTCGCTTACAACACTAGGAGTATCACTCACGCATTGCCGACCCTATAAAACCAAAGAGGAATAGCATAAAAAGCACACGACGATTCCACGCAGAGCACTGGTAACTTTGCTCACCGTCACAATATAGCTCAAGGCAGTGTTATTTCACTTAAACACCATAA
Source organism: Acronicta alni (assembly GCA_964056405.1). Lineage (NCBI taxonomy): Eukaryota > Metazoa > Arthropoda > Insecta > Lepidoptera > Noctuidae > Acronicta > Acronicta alni. Next base: position 2,195,349 of record OZ043927.1, on the reverse strand, counting down.
AAAGCTTAGAACGCATCGTCATTCATCTCAGAACTTACGCTTCTAATTCTTTGAACCATATATTATACAACATTTCATATTTCACACAAAGGTCATCTTCACACTTTCAAGACACCGAATTGCTCCTTATTCTTAATGTTGGTATAAGGGTCGCTTATACGCTACGTTTGACGGTTCATGATACGTTAACTGGAAGGGGTTATCCGCACCAAAACGGGCGGTTTCACCCCCTTTCATGTTATGATAAATTGGTTTTTGTTGATAGAAATGTTAGGGGTAGATTGGGGTAAAATTGTAAGGTCGTATCGTGTAAATTTTTTGGTATATTTACCTTTTAAATTATATGTATAGGAAATATTACTTATTGGATAAAAAAGATGATCTAATTTACAATCTATGTTTTGTCTTCACAGTGATTCTGTGGATGAGTGACCATTCTCATCATATCAAGACTCCTTCGTGCTTCGGAGAGTACGTATAGCCGTTGGTCCCAGTTACCATGCGAAAACCTTTGACAACCGTTAGTGGTAGTCAGAAGTCCAAAAAGCCTGACACCCAGTCTATCTTCAGGATATCGGCACCTATAATTTAAGAAGGCCCAGAAATATGGTTGCGGAGGTGTGATGGCAGTTGTTTCATGAAAAATACTCAGCCACATCTGGTTAGACTGGAAACTGAACCCAACATAGTTGGGAAATGACTCGGAAGATGAATGTTTTGTCATTACTATTCACTTAAGGGTATTTAAACTTCTTAAATTTAGGAGTGAGCGTCACAGTGACGTGTGTATTTGCTGGTCAACAGATTATAACAGATCTTGATTTGCATCCTAAGCAAGGACAAACGGAACCGCGAGCAATAGTTATTATTGTTTTTAATATTATTTTTTATACCACTAAGGTAGCAAAGAAGCATACGGCCCACCTGATGGTAAGCAGTTACCTTAGCCTATAGAAGCTTGTAACACCAGGGGTACCTTTTGCGCGTTGCCCGTTGTAAATGAAAGAGGAATAGTTACTATTGTACTACCTATATACAGTTACATTGCCAACACAATGTTTCCTCGTGGAGCACTGACAACCTTGCTAACTGTAAGGAACACAAGAAAGCTTAAAGCAGTGTTTTTTCACTTCGATTTACTTCCCCAGTCAGGCAGCTCCAATTTGAGTGGAATTACTCCTACTACTCCCTACCTCTCTTATTATAGGTAACTGGGGGGCTGGTTAAATGCAACCTACAGTTAAAGTGTACTTTATACTAAAACAAGCTCTAACTGTACCATGTCTCAATTCACTATGAACGTGGAAGTGGAACCTCAGCGCCGCCAGTGTTGATTTGACACCGTTTAGAGCGACCTCTTAGGACACGAGTTCTCAAGTCGAACTACTGTTACTTCAAATACAGCTCAAGTTTGTGGTGTGTGGTACAAGTCATAAGAAGAGCTACTTTCATCGACATTTCATCCATTTCACTTGGATGAATGGGTGTCCACCACCGTGCGACGAGAAAAACGAGAAAAACGTTTCTCAAGAAAAACGATTTCTTGAGAAACGTTTTTCTCGTTTCTTTTTACCGCAAACGACTCCGTGGAATCAATTACCAGCGGAGGTATTCCCGATCCGGTACGACATGGCAACCTTCAAGAAGCGAGCCTATTCTTTCAAAGGCAATGCACTTGCAACCTCTCTGGTGTTGCGGGGGCGATTACTTACAATCAGGTGACGCGCTGGCTCGCTTACCTCCCTCTTCCATAAAAACAAAAACATAATATGAACGGTTTCTGACATTACATGAATATTATACATTGAAATAAAACTACTTTTTACGGATTTTATCGCGTTATATTGATATTATTAATCCCGACATTTCGTCAGTCAGTCTACCCGTGAACGCTGTAAACGGTCTGAATTGCAACTGTGTTGGTGCAATTAGGTATAGGTTTTCTTAACCTTTCTCTTAAAATTTAATTGTTCATATCCCACCTTTCGTTTATAAATTGTAGTTCAATACAAAGTTTGAAACTCTAGCGACACTGAGCTACTTCGACGTTAGGTCCGTCTACACTTTATGAAGATTTAACGATGTTACGCCTGCGCCGACCGAGGAGCGAATTTGAGTTTTATTAGCATTACGTGTAGGCACCACGTGTACTTCAGCGGTACAGTCAGTGACAGAAGTTGAATTACATGCATAATGTTCCACAAGTCGTAATCACGATTGTAGAATAATGGCTTTCACCAGGTATTCTCTTCACAAGTTGCTACGCGGTGACGTCATTAAGATCACTTTCAGTGTTGCCGTTGCTTGAAATCTTTAACACGATTAAAGAGAATTATAATTCAAGATAACTAAAAAATAAATTGCTTAGTGGCCCACCTACTTCTTCTTGGCTTCACCTAATTCTAAATTGTTTCATTATAGAAGCAAGCGAGTAAAAAAATGCTTTACACTTATTGACAGCATATCAAACGTCAGACTATCGATAACGTCACTCAAGCAATGACGTCAATGTAGCTGTCATGGGAATAGAATACCTGTTACTATTCTACCATGGTACCTTAAGCTTCAAAAGTCGCGGAATAGCTCTGGCTATAAAATACGGTGAATGTCTTTGCGCACTCGGGTAATGTCTGACTTTTGTCGTTGATTGTAACACTGCTAAGCTGATTGTTTCGACTACTAGACCACTGAAGCGGTTACATACAAAACTACCCTCATTTTAAGAGTCAAATTACAACACTTTCTTTACCGAACATAATGCTGAGTTCATATCGCGAATATACTTCCCCTAATGAAGTTTAGTTACCGAAGAAAGTTGAACAAAGCTGTTAAGAGTTCTAAATCAACATACATAATTAACTCCGTATGGCAGAATAAGGAAGTAAGAATATTAAACTTCGTGAGTTTGGGTGTACAAAAAAGAAATTGTTAATTAATTTATAAATTTTAGGGTATGTAAAAATGATATATATATCTAAATATGTTCTAAAAACGATTTATCTATCTCCAGGTAAAGAATAAAAAAAGCAAGCTTACGTCCCAGATTTAGATTTTAAAAATGATTGCATAGATAAATAGGTTAATGAGGCATCTAATGTCGAAAAAGGTACCGATACATAGAAAGTCGATTTTTGAAATAACCGTTGGCTTTGTTTCTGACAAAGATGTGTGAAAATTAGGCAATTCTTTAAATAGTTTGTAGTCTCTGACATCTTACGGTGATCTATTTTTACACATTCATTGGTTTGTACTAAGAATGTGTACTTTTTTAGGTTATTTATGACTCGCCTGTATAACTTTTTTAAACGCAAGTTTTAATATTAAAAATGGTGTAAACCCCAGCTAGCTTTCAAAAATATTAATAATAGATATCTACTCATTAGTACTAATGCATAAATGCAGTCAAATATAGGTTAGTAGACAATTTGAAGTTGTTTAATACTTTAGCTCAGAAAGTTTACCTCAAAATATTATTATTTTTATGAAATATATTATTAAAAATACGTATTTAGCTTTTTCAAAAACCTTTTTAAATTTATCGCCAAAAAGCTCAATACTGTCATGGCGTCTTGACTGACGTCACACGTGCGAATAAATCGTGTCTATATTACTCAAAGGTAATGCAGGGCATGACGTCATAATTTCTGAATGGTTTCTACTGTCACTTGACAGAAGTTAATAATTTTTATTTTTAATAATAAATTATTGTTTTTTTTAAAGCACAATTATTTATTAGCAATGTTTATTCTGTATAATATTATATATTATAATGTATATATTAAAATAAATCATCCGGTAACAGAATCTTTTAAGATACTATACATAAAACCACCTGATTACTTATGATTGTAAAACCAGCATACTGGGGCACTTACTTCCTGAAACAAAGGAAAGTAAATTATGAATAAATGTACCATAAAGATTTTTTTTATGTCATTCAATTCGAAAATATTTATTGAGACTCCAAACAATTATTTTTTTGTTAAAAGGCGAATTCATGTGCGTATTAATAATTAATTATCACTCGCTTAAACGGTGAAGAAAAACATCGAGAGAAGACCTGCATACTTCAGAGATTTTTCTCGACGGTTAGTGAAGACTGCCAACCCACACTAGGCCAGCGTGGAGACCTGTGCCCAGCAGTGGGATATGATGGTGATGATTTTGTCTATGAATATTTCCCCTTATTAACACTGCCAACATCGTTTTATAAAAAAAACTTTTATCCGTATTAAATACAGATGGAAATACCAGATTTTAAAAACTAGGTTATTGCGGAGACAGTTAACAAACTTATATTATAACGACTGGATCTTGATAAAGACTTGCTAACAAAGATTGGCGTAAACTGGGATTTTACGCTACACAATTTTCTATTTATCATCCGACTACATGGAATGAGGATAATGTTTTTGGACGACTGTATACAGGGTGGAAGGGACATCGACGCACAACGGCTTACCATGACTTCAGTACATGATTCTGGGCCCCCCTGCGTTGGAATTTTTCGTCGGCTTTTTCTTAAATTTTACAACTCGCAAGTGATCTCTAAGGAAACAGCTGACCAGAAGATCTTTCCATTCGTTTAATTTACAATGCTGTTTTTAGTGAAAAAAGTGAATTAATGACTTTTTTATTAAAATTCTTTGTGGGTTAGATAGAAATAATGATTTTATACAGTTTAAAGTTGTAAAAACTGCAAAAAAAAACTTAAAATTTAAGCAAGAGCCGACGAATAATTCCAACGCAGGGGGGTCCAGAATCATGTACTGAAGTCATGGTAAGCCGTTGCGCGTCGATGTCCCTTCCACCCTGTATACATCGTGGAGAAAACGTGGTGATAACCTAGAAAAATTGCTTGTGACAGGCAATATTGAAGGGGAAAGATCAAGAGGGAGGAGCCCGATGCGTTGGCAGTGAGGAGAACTACTCAAGGAGGAAGATGTACATATTAAGTATTTAAAATATAAAAATAATCTAGATTCAACTACCTCATTAGCCGTAAGTGCCATAGCTTATTGATTTGGTTTGGTTGATCAGGTTTGATTTTCAGGTCAAACAAAATGTTATTGAGTATTTTCTATGAAATTCTTAGTAACAACTCGGCGTTTGCATTTGTACACGATAATTGGCAATTCTTAACACATCGAGACCTCAACCGTGCCTCGGATTGCGCGTAAAGCCGTAAACATACAATATTATAGTATCTTTGCCGTGTGGGACGCCCTTAATAAGATAGCTGCTAATTTTTCCTTTCGTTGCGAGATCAGCGTTAACATATTTTTGTGGCGCCTCCAGTGTCACAATATTTGAGATCTATTCCCTTTCCAATTTGAGATGCCATGTCGCGGCATATGACGGTTTGTACACCTGGATGTTGCAAGCAAATTGGGAAAATAGTCAAATTGAGAGATACCAGTTTTATTATTTTATTTGCGGTGCTTTAGCGATGATTTTTTTACGAAGATAATTAATTTATATTATATGAAACGATAAGTTTTATGTAAGGAATCTTAGGGTCTTACTTTTTTTAATATGGAGTTACAAAAAATATCCTTATGGAAAATCCCAATTACACTTTACTAGACTTTTTTTTAAATTGTACGAAAAATCCTCATGGATCCTCTGCCACCCGGGGAGGTGGCAGGGTATGCAAATCCTGTACGCTCAGCAATCAAGCAAAGCTTATGAAGACATTACATGACTTCATGACTGTATATCACGATGGGCTAGGCAGAGGTATGCCAAAGTAAACCCAAAGTTCGCCGGTAGGTTTAGGTCCCATCTAGTAGGGATCGACCAGGCACAAATTCAAACTCCGAGCTGTTACTGAGAATTTAATGGAAAAACGCAATAACATTTCCAGGTTGAGCATACTAATCGCGCTTAGGACCATTAGACTAACGAGGCAGTTGTGAATGTGAACACATACCAAATACAGCAGAAATTTTAGGTCTTATATTAGAAGCTTTACAAATATTACTGTTCTTCCACGAATTTTGTTTAATTAAGTAATATGAAATAACGAAAGTAACCTTAAATCAATAGAAACGAACCTTATCAGTGTCGGCCTCTTTTATACTAAATTTAAAGTAGCTTTTCAGAATTCTTGAGTGTTTTACGAGATAATAAATGGTTGTTCTGATATTTATTAAGGTTGTTGGCCTCAAGAGGTCATGAAGTAGAATTTAAGGTCGAAAATTGGCTTTATGAGCTTTTGTTTTCTAAAATTTTATGTGGTATTTATTTTATAAGAACAGAGATTTTTTTTATTAATATAGTAGTAGTAGTAGTTATTAATATTTATAATCTTCTATCTTCTGCGATTTTTCCCAATAATATTAGTGTTGGCTTCCAGTCTAATGCGGCTGAATATGAGTATTTTACACGAATCGACTGCCATCAGACCTCAGCAACCCAATTTATGGGCAATACCGATATCCTGAGGATAGACTGCATTCTTTTTGGGCTCCTGACTATCACTAACAATTGCCATAGGTGTTCGTATGACAACTGGGACCAACAGCTTTACGTGTTTTCTGTGGCAATATGGGAAATTGATGTGTTAAGAATGGTTCAATCCAATGACGGGACTAGGAAAGCTAAACTTATACATCAGTTGATCATCGAAGTTATAATTTAGCCAGGAGGCTCTCAACTATCACAAATATTAGTCACCTAATTTTAGAAATCAAATTATCTAAAATAAATTAGAAAAATTATCTTTGTAGGCAGATGTTATTTACGAGTACATTCAAGACTTTTGAATATTAAATGGTATCTACAAGTCACAGACTCGTAGGGCATCATGGGAATAATTCTACTCAAACTGGAGCTGCGCGACTGGGGACGTACCTCCGTCATACAGAAAATCAAAGTGAAATAACACTGCTTTGAGCTGTGTTGTGTTCGTAACGGTGAGCAAGGATGCCAGTGCTTCGCGAGGAAACGTTGTGTTGGCAGTGGGGGGACTTTGACCGTTATAGTCCCAACCAAACTATTCCTCATTCGTTTTACAGATCGGCAACGCGCAAGTGTTGCAAGCGTCTATAGGCTACAGTAAGCGCTTATCATCAGGTGGGTCGTAAGCTTGTTTGTCACCTTAGTGGTATAATAAAAATGCTTTTTTTTTATGGAAGAGGGAGGCAAACGAGCAAGCGTGTCACCTGATGGTAAGTGATCACCGCCGCCCATTGACACCCACAACAGCAGAGGGGTTGCCAGTGCGTTGCCGGCCTTTGAGATAAGAATAGGCTCGTTTCTTGAAGGTTGCCATATAGTACTATAGTTACTGTAATTATAGACCAGTAAAAGTCGTGTTTCGGACAGTATCAAAAATGTCTCATATTTTTACGTAACAGTAACATCTGAAATATGTAAAAACTCACAAGATATGAGCACGCAAACGACAGGGCGAAGCGAGGCTTAATGTCATTTTATGTGTGTTTTGATGTTGTTTTTATATTCTTATATTCCATGGCTGTTATGGTGCTAAAAGGGTCGATGTCTAAGAAGGTCATATTGAATCTTCTTCACTAAGATGAGGAAGGACAGGGGTAAGAAACATTGATTTTGAAAAGTATTTATTTCATAAACTTTTTTTTAAATCGTTTTCGTTCTTGAAATTCCCTCATTGGCCTAGTGTCTGCAGGTGTGGTTGTGAGGTTTTAGGTTCGATCCCCAGGAGAAGCAGTGTTATTTTTGAACATAGTTGAAGGATTTTTTTAATACAGGTAAAGACGATAGTTGTGCCTATTCTCGGAGAAAATAATATTGCGATTGATGATTGAATAATTATAAATAGTTAGATTTTAATTTTTGTTTCTGATTCAAAATTAAGGCTCAAATAAATGTTAATAATTAAAAAGAAACAAACCATCACACCTGTATTACCCGAAGGGTTAGGCAGAAGTGTACAGTCTGATTTATGTACACCCACAGTTTGCCAGTATGTTGAAGTCCCATATAATAGGGGGCAAGCCTATTGCAATTTAACCGGGCACAAATCCTAACTTCGAGCTGCTACTGAATTTCATAGAAAAACTGAATAATACTTTGCTCAACCTGGAACTCGATTTCGGGACCTCCGGCATAGCGGTCGCGCTTACGACCACTGGACTAATGAGCCAGTTAAATCTAATAAATGTTTCTTTTGAATAATTTTATTTCCATCTTGTTATTTATCACAGATAAGAAAGAATACGCAGACCTTTCTTGTCTCGCATAAAAGAAAAACATTATGGGAGTCTGTGTGGCACTTTTTCTTAAATCATTTTTTAAGAACGTCTTATATTTGAAGGATTTATTATACCTATTTTGAATTTATTCTTAATATTTTTCGAACTTCGTGGGTATTTTAATATTTAGATATTTATAAATTATGGAGAATACCTATTTAAGATAGCAAAAAAAAAGCAAACACACATCACATAATCTGAGAAACAAGAACAAACTCGAAGTTATCAACGTACGCACTAATTACGGTAAAAAAACCATATTGTTTGAAGAAGCACAGCGGTTCAATAGATTATCGGACGATATTAAAGAATGTGATAACATTAATGCATTTAGGAAAAAGCTCAGGGAATATGTATGCACATTATAACTTTTAACACTCTGGAGGTAATTATTGTACTATGTTATTATACTTATGACTTTGTATATTATTATAAGTGGACTGTAAGTTCATATTTTTTTTAAACCGAAGAGTAAGAAACAGTGTCAGTCATTCGATTTTTCAAAATTTTTACTTATTAATAGGTATAAAATCGAATAATTTTATTATTGTTTTCTGAAATAGTTAAGGCTAGGCTCACCTCGTGTTACATGTAACCTCAACATACCTGCAAACTGTGTGTACTTTAGTGTGTTTTTTTTACTTTACTCTTTTACTTTACCAGCTCCACCTGACTCTTCGGAGATGAGGCGTGATAGTATGATGTTTGTTCTCAAACATAATACAATAGTAATGGTTGAAATAAAAACGAAATGTCTTTCATATTAGAGGCCAAATTACACATTATTTATGAAAATTACTGCCTTCTTGCGACCTTCCTACAATATAGAGGCATATAGGTCAACACTTAAGTGCGGTATGAAAAAAAAAGGTAAACTTTATGACTTATAAAAGTTCAGCACTCGACTTTATTACGAGTGATTTCCTCCAAATTTAAAGCAATTGATTTTTTTGTTGACTCTACAGGTTTTTTACTGCCGCTACCTGCGGTGGTTGGTAGACCACATCAATTCGTGCCCCGAAAATACTTAAAAATTAAGTTTTTTTTTGCTTAAGTATTTTATGTTTTATTTTATTGAGGTAATATGACTGCCTCATTAGTCTAGTGGTCCTAAGCGCGACTGCTACGCTTGAGGTCCTGGGTTCGATCCCCAGATCGTGCATAGTGTTATTGGGTTTTTCTATGAAATTCTCAGTACCAGCTCGGAGTCTGGATTTGTGCCCGGTTAATGTCAATATGCTCGCCCCCTATTACATGGGACCTATACATACCGGCAAAAGGTGGGTGTACATTAGTACACCTCTGCCTAACCCTTCGGGGAATTCAGGCGTGATGGTATGTAATATGAAAAACATGGCCTGAAAGACTGTAAGCGGAAATCCCCGTTTATGGACACCAGCAACACTAGTTCGTTCACATAGCACACGCGTTGTCATCTTGACTCCTCACTAACAGTTGTTAAGTCAAATATGACCCAGCCATTTAATTGGCTATGTTGACCTTCAAACCGAATTACTTGGCAATAGAATATTTGACAATATGGTAATACCACCCCACACGAACATTGCAGCATGAACAGAGCACCTTAAAAACTTATTTTTTTAATTTTAATATTACACAATATAAACCCAATACCGTCCCACTCTTGGGCACGGGTCTCCTCTCATAATAAAAGGGGTTAGGCGATTGTCCACCATGCTTGGTTTGGAATACTTCACATGCCGTCGAGAAAAACTCTTAGGTATTTCCTAACGATTTTTTTCTTCATCGTTTATGCGAGTGATAATTAATAAAATTATTAATACGCACATGATTTTGAAAAGTCAGGGGTCCGTGCCTTGGATTCGAACTAGAGACCTTTGAGTTAGCAGTCCAATGGTCATCACACTAGACTGGCACTTGTTTAACCAATAATAATATAAACAAATATTAATTATTAATATTTGTTTGTAATCGCGTTCTCAAAAACGTCTCTATGATTTGAGTAAAATTTGCAGATTGGGGGTTTAGGGAGGAAAAAATTAATCAAACTAGATCTCGTTTCTGAGAAAATTCATTTTCTTCATATTTACGCCCAAAGTGAAAAACTTAGGTCTAGCGCTGACAGAAAAAAGTGTTCGAAATCGTTTGCGACTCCCATAAGAAGAAAATGAGGTCACAATAAATAACAACAACTTTATTATCCATTATCCCAAAAATCTCGTCCCCATAATCGATTTTCATCCGATTTAATCATAATCGACTCGGTGACTTTATCCGCACGTTAAACGACTTTAACAATTACCAGCGAGTAATAAAAGCCATGAAGCGATTTTATAGCGCAATAAAATCGTGTGTAAGTGCCTTTAATAACTTGGCAACCCTGAAATAATGAGTTTTCACATAATATGTAAGGGTATAGGTAATAGGGCTGTACTTCTAATAGCCGAGGGACTTGACAAACACTTAAAGACTCATGGGTAAGCTAGTAGATACATATTGTAAAGAGGTTTCTTTTTCTAAAGACGTTATAGCTTGAACCTTATTCTGGAAAAGCTGTTCGATAGATTTACAAATTTTTAATGCTGTTACGGTTGCCAAAATTTATATAAATTAAGCAGTAATAGCTTAGTGGACTGCCAAGTTAATGGTTCGAGTTCGAATCCCTGACTTTTCGAATTCATGTGCGTATTAATAATTAATTATCACTCGCTTAAACGGTGAAGAAAAACATTGAGAGAAAACCTGCATGCTTTAGAGATTTTTTCGACTGTATGTGAAGTCTGCGAACACACATTAAGTCAGAGTGGTGGATTAATAGTAGGACAGCATATGGAATTATAGTAAAGTTTCGTTCAGTAGTTTTAGCGTGAAAGAGTAACAAACATCCTTTCATCCATCTATCCATCCTCACAAACTTTCACATTTAGTACGAAGTAGGATTTAATAATACAAAGATTAAATTAAAGTACTGTACTTTAATTTTCAATAATTTCCGTTTCCATATACATAATGCAGACCTATCTACATTGTGTATAGGAAAACCAACCACCATATAGGCAATCCATGTAAATAAATTGTAAGAAACTTTTTTGCATAATAATATGTATACCTACATACAAAAATGACACGAAATACATAAAAGAGTAACTATTATGGAGTTTCTTGCCAGTTCTTCTCCATAGGAAACGACTAATTTGGAACCGTGCACCTAGACTCGACATTTCATAAGTGCCTGTATATGGTTTATATGAAAATAAAACTATTTTGATTTGATTTGATTGATTTGACACGTCACACAATTCATCTCATATATTTTATTTATACAGATGCACACACTCCCATCAATTCATTGTAATAACAGTCTTGTTTTGTGAGACAACACCGCAAAGTGACAAAGTGTTGTTGGTTTGTTTAACGGCTCAGCTGACGAATGCCTTTGCCTATATATATGAATATAATGTAGCTATTATTATTTGTAGACAATTCCATGGGTTAGTTAAATACCTCATTCACTTTTGACCATGCTACATTTGATTTTGTACAAATTCCTTTAAAATCTCACTATCAAAAGAGGCAGCCAAGCGGCTAATGGTGGTTAGTGTTAGTTGCTGACTGTGAAATACTGGCTTCAATTCCCAGGTGAGCAACTCGGGTGGGTATGTCGGTATTGGGTTTTGCTACGAAAGTTATAACTACGCTAATCAACCGTTTTGCAAGGTTATGCTACGATAGCCGCGGTCAGTTTGAGGAGGGGTGACCTCTATGATTCTTAACACAACATTCGGAAAGCATTCGGCGCGATTGTTATACGAACAATAATATATTTTATATTTGAAAAATAGTAGATATTATTCAAATAGTATTAACTAGTTGAAAAATAATTATCATCATCAACCCATATACTGTACCACTGCTGGGCATTTGTCTCGTTTCAGGATTAAGCTATAGTCCACCAGCAGCTGATTTAATGCGGATTGGCAGACCTCAAACGCCGTCTAGAAAATATTTCAGATACGCAGATTGCTTCACAATGTTTTCCTTCACCGTTTAAGCGAGTGATAATTATTAATCGTTAATTATTCCCTACTTATATTATAAATGCGAAAGTAACTCTGTTTGTTACCCTATCAAGCCTAAACCGCTGAAGTAATTTAAAAAAAAAATGATAGAAAGATAGAGGTGAGTCAGAGGTGCGTACCTTGGATACAAACTTGACCTTTAGCTTGGCACTCCAATGGTCTTATTACTAGCTTATAATTTATTGTATACAATTAAAACAATTGTGAATATGTAATTATTATTAGAAAGTTGATATATAATAATCCATATAAGAAAATTTAATCTGAAAAAAAATAATAATTAAAACAATTCTACACTATTCTCAAACCACCATTAAGAGTAATCACCACCATGAAAACTAATCCGATGCACGCAAATCTAATTTGTAACAACCAATACATATACCACATCACAATCCAAATATTTGTGAACTAAATACATCACTAACAAAACGTATGTTTGTTCGTTACCGAGAGCAAATACGAAACGTACCCTAAAGGGCTTTAGCATTGTAGTAAACGTAATGTACCTATAGATTGATTTACATATATATATATATATATTGTTGAATGGATAAAAATACATACGTAACGTAAAACCTGTCCAAGACAATTTGAGATGTGGCCAAATAAAAAATTAAAACTGCCTTATTAGTCTAGTAGTCGTAAGCGCGACTGTTACGCTATAAATCTTAAGTGTGATTCCCAGGTTAAGCAGTGTTATTGAGTTTTTCTATGAAATTCTTCGTAGCAGCACCGAATTTGGTTTTGTACAGACCAAAAGTGTGTCGCCACCAAGTCGAGCTATCCAAAACTGTCAAATTTTCCCAATTGAATATGATCCTTATCAATTTGCATTAAAGTTGAAAATCTATCAAACATTTTTGACAGATTGTGGTAGCTTGATGTGCTGGCCTCTGTACAGTAGGCTCGTCCTCCATTTATATTGGACCTAAGCATGGTGTACATTGGTACACGTCTGCCTAACTCTTCGGGGAGTACAGGCTAACTTACCATTACGATATATTATGCCTTTATATTGCGAGACACTTTTAATCAATTTATAAAACATTTAATTACCAAAATCCAAGAATAAAAGTGCACAAGCAAAGAATTCAACTGAAATCTTTCTGCGTGGATAAGATTGTTTAAAAACTTACGAAAATTTAAGATAATTTTATCAATATGCCCAAAAAAATTACAAATCCTAACATATTATACAATCAAAATTCAAGAATATTAAATACCTAAATATAAGAAAATAATTCCACTGAAATCTTTCTGGGTGGATGGGATTGTTTAACAACTTACGAAAATGTTATCATCAAGATGGCCAAAACTTTAGCCTGCCCATTAATATAATTGCTATAGGGATCCGAAAAGTCGAGGTAATATCAATACACTGCGATAAAATCAAGATAAAGGGTTCTTTTAAGACTCGTATTTTAATGATAAAACAGCCGGTAATCGTGGATATTCCAAATTCAAATACGGGGAATCTCTAAAGGGGTTTGAACCTCTTCGTATCATCATCAACCCATATACTGTCCCACTGCTGGGCACGGGTCTCCTCTCATAGAATGAGAGGGATTAGGCTATAGCCCACCACGTTGGCCTAGTGCGGGTTGGCAAACTTCACACGCCGTCGAGATAATCTCTAAGGTATGCAGGTTTCCTCACGCTGTTTTGCTTCACCGTTTAAGCAAGTTATAATTAATTATTATTACGCACATTATTTCGAAAATGGAGAGGTGCGTGCCCAGGGTTCGAACTCGAGACCTTCGACTTGGCAGTGCAATGGTCATACCACTAGGCTATCACTGCTTCTTTGTATGGAAGCTAGTATATCGGAATCGCCGCCATTTTGTTTTTTTTTTTCGAAATCGCGGCGCATCATGAAGGTGATATGTAAGGGTAGAGAACACATAAACGAACAAAAAATGATAGTGAAGACATCAACAATTTGTTTTAAATTCGTTGGATGTAAAGATATGATTTGCATCTTTTGTATCAACTCCATGCTTGATATGAGTATAGGTATAATAATGAAACGTCGTTCTAAGGTATATCCGAAAATCTTTAACGTTGTCTGCATGACGTGGAAATGAATGAATTTATAGAAAACACGAATCTAGGGAGAACTTTATCAATATTTATTACCACTGTCCATCAATAATAATAATCTATAAACCTACTTTAAAATTATAATTTCCACTATGGATCCTGAATGCTGTGTAAATATCAATTCTTCTTGCTTGAAATATTTTTTAAATTTAATAGCTGACCTGACAGCCATTGCCCTAAGCAGATTTAAATGCAAATATCACGTAGGCAAAAATATAATATTTTTTTTCCAAATTTCCTAACTTTCCGGGCAACTTTTCCAAATCCCATATTTCTATCCATTCCATAATAACCTTACTGACCTTAATAATATGAACATTAAAAAAATATCTAAGTGTATTAAGTGATAATGATAAGCTTATCAATGAAAAGCATTTCATTTTTATTTGTATAGATTATTTATCTTATTCAATTGAATTATCTCCTCTCTTTTATTCTTCTCTTTTCGTTCAAAATGCGCTTTTTCATTTCACTTTTATGAAATTTGAATATATAAAATTCCTTAATTGTTATTAAAATAATGAAAAGTGCTATTCGTGTTGTGCACAAATAATTAAATTCAAACAATTCAAGCTATATGACTACAAACAATGGCATACTCGTCGTTAAACACAATTAGAGATACACGATTGAACATGGATTCACTTCCATTTTCATTGAATCCAAACATGTTTACCGCAAATTAAACAATCATTTTCAAGTATTCGTATTTCACATTCGTATAAAATGAGTAATTTAATTTTAGTGTTGGTTCAGACATGGATATTATGGCAATTGCTATAGCATATATACGAATTGCCATACCATAAAGTATACAGCATAATTGCATTTAAACTTATTACTTCTTTTGTTGATCGATTTCAATTAAAGATTTGCAGAAATGAAGCTAAATATTTTTATTATTATTTATATGAATTTGTGCATAACAAATCCATATTTACTAATATTATTATATTCTTAAAGTGTGTTTGTGTTTGTAGAAATAACGAAGAAAGACTTAGTATACTCTAGTAGACTTAACTCAAAAGGTATAACCCTATATAACACATTCGTACTAGAAAGCAGCTAAATAGTTCTAAGAAAAGTATTAATAAAATATAAATTCTAAAATTATTTAGCATAGCAGAAGCAGCGTGGAAATACATAAATATGATTAAAAGTTAAGAATAGGACGTGTCGTCAGTCAGCGAAGAAATTTTTATAAAAATTTTCTAATCTTCAAAAATTCTTAATTTGATTTACCGGAAAAATTATAATTCAATGCCCTCAGCCCTAATTTATACCAACTAAATATTAGTGATTGGTTCGTTTGACAAGCACCGTATATTATAGCAGTTTACTGAGCATAAAATATCCAATACCATGGTTATGACAGCTTATTATCTCATAATGAACTAGTCCGTAATATAAATAGCTTTGGCTATTTGAACTACCTAATTCTAATACTCAACAGAGAAGAATTTCTAAACCACGCGATCAACTTGAGAAATTTCATTAAGTTCTCAAGTATTGAAATTGCTTTCATTATAATACTGTCCAGTACATGAGGGTACTTTAAAATGTTTATAAGGAATGAATTTCAAACGAAGAATAATAGCGATCATTTTGAAAGGAGTTCTTTGAGTAATAGTTGAGTAAGCCAAATACGAAAAAGGATGTAATGTAACATAATTAAAAATATATGTTTCGGGCCGTCACTTACATAATATATGATAATAATTTGTTTTTGTTCTTTATTGTTTTTTTTTAATTCACTTCCTTCGTGAAAACTGTACCTATGTAATATTTTTACGGAAGTTCCAAGGAGGTAGTTCACTAATTAGCATTGGGTAAATAAAGGCCGAGAAAGGATATAATAGAATTATTATTGAACGATTATTTGCAGGAACAGTAGTTCTACTAAGGTCTTATTCTATACAAAAAACTAAGAAGTACAGAGGCCAGCACATCAAGCTACCACAATCTGTCAAATTTCTTTGATTGATTTTCAACTTTAATGAAAAACTGTAAGGTTCATATTCAATTGGGAAAATTTTACAGTTTTGGATAGCTTGACCTACGTCTGTACATCCTTTCCTAATTTGTATGAAGAAAATAGTTTTCAAATTTTAACAGACACATTATAATCTGCTAGAACATTAACGCCACAAACAGCATCTATATTTTTGAATTTCTCCCATGCGATATACGAATGGTCATCGATTCTACCCATCTCACATCAAAGAGTCAACAGCAAAAACGCGCGGAATCCAATAAAAGTCTGACTATGTAATTTAATAGGATCAGACGTCTCTAACGTTGAAATGACCTTCTACGGCGTTGTACAACTCCGTCGAGGTTTTCCCGACTTTATAGAGTTTGTAATTTGCATTTGCCACCCTCTTATTAGAGATCAGTTACATTTTCAGTACAATTGAGAGAATGTCTTCAATTTTGGTTATTTTAATTAGTTTTAGAATGTTATTTTGCCATTGAATTTTTGTTTCAATAACCTGGAAATAGTCCCCGACTGGGTGTCAATAACTTCAATTGACTTTTATGAGCTTATTAGTTTATTTGTTAATTTTTGCAAGTGTCAGTGTGCAATAATTTTATAGCACGATGTATGTTTTTAAGATTAAACAGCAGGTCCCATGTTGGGTGCCAACAAATTTCATATTTTCAAATTTAAGATGACGTGGTTTTTTAATTAAATAGATTAAATTATTTCAAATAATATTTTGCACACTAGGAAATTGAATTATTTTAAAGTATTTGATCACTAAGTAAGTAAAAATAGCCCCATATTGGGCGCCAAAAGTTTAGTGGCACCCAGTGTGAGTTTGTGTTTATCAATTTATTTTTGACGAAGTTACCTATTTTTTTATAATTCTTTGTTACATTAAAGTTTCTTTGTTAACGAGGTGTCTAATAATAGTACAACAAGCAATTATAAAGGAAAACCATTTTTGTTTACCTCCCATAATATAAAACAACACCGACTAAAAAGCTTTCTGAAATCTCATTGAGTGTATTTTTATCCAGAACCTTGTTAACTTGCTCTCAT
Source organism: Acronicta alni (assembly GCA_964056405.1). Classification (NCBI taxonomy): domain Eukaryota; kingdom Metazoa; phylum Arthropoda; class Insecta; order Lepidoptera; family Noctuidae; genus Acronicta; species Acronicta alni. The sequence continues at coordinate 2,177,902 of OZ043927.1, read as the reverse complement.
TTTGTTTGAGTCGTTCCCGAAATTACTTGGAATGAAGTACCCACTTAAAATAAGTATCTGTATTTACAATACATTTACTTTGATGAAAAATCTCATTTAATAAATAACGTTTTGAAAAGTTTTCCTATAAAATCAAATAGTATGTTCGTGTATGTTATGCAAGTATATCAGAGTACCGATTCTGACGCTGTGGTTTTGTCTTAAAAAGGCCATTTCAGACATTACCCTGCATTATGACACTCACATATTTGATACTATTATATCTGGAATTCAAAAGAGACCATGAGTCTGTTCAGGCGTTTCATCTCAGAGATCTTCAGATCGAAATGCTGGCGAAATCGAACAATAAATATAATTTATAATTTAAGAACTAAGCGGAATTATGTTAAAAAAATTAAACATATCGGTTTAAATATATATAGGACTATGGGTGACTCAAAAGTATACCTAGATAGTGCACCTAGTCTGCTAGAAGCAAGGAAAAGTTTTACGTCGCTTTTTACAACTAGCTTTTACTATTTCTTTTTATTTTAGATCTAAGATGTGGGGAGTGATCCTGAAGCTCGTATTTTCTTCTTATGCCCCATAAACTATTTACATTCCATCAGATGAAACGAATTGGTAAATAAAAAAGTATAAATACATTTACATATCGAGATTAATATTCAGGAAATTTGAAATTCGAATCCATGTTATAAAAAATGTGGGTTAACAGTTGCTAAAATTACATTAACTTGTGAAGGCGTAGTAAAATCAATGTAAATTTTAGAATATTTTTATATCAATTTTATAAAAAAATCTACAAATGGAGGAACAGTTTTTTTTATAGAATTTATTCAATTTGGCTAATAAACGCCGCACTTAGTGACAGTACAATGAAGGCAAGAAAATATGTCGGAAAATTATTGAAAATTAAAATCACTGCCTGTGAAAATATCACCAGTTAAATCACAGTTCAAAAATATATAATATTACGTAAATATTAGTGTGAACTATTTTCTATTGTTCTATTTCCCCATTACATCACAGTATTTTCTTAAGGAACTTTCAAATTCGCACACATTAGTATAGATAAGAGTTAATAAGTCCAGTAAAGTTCAAGTCAGTAAGTATAATAAATTATATAATTATCTTAAGGTCTTCTGCTCATATTGCAGAGTTAAGTTCCAGTGTAGTACAGAGAGCAGCAGGTAAAACTATCCACCCCCCAAGGGGTTCTCGTTTTGTCGCGGCGGGGGGGCTTAGTAACCGTGGATTGGACGCCCACGGTGAAGCGAAGTAGAACCTCAGGGAGGGGTTGCTCCTGCGGGCTTGGAACGGGAAGCCCGCACTGGAGCGGCCAATGTAGATTACGGTGTCGTATGGGAGGCACCGAAACTACTGAGGTGGGCCGCGGTGTTGTATGGGCGACACTGCAGCTGAAGGGTTACGGGGTCGCGGCGGGAAAGGAGTGCCGGTATTACGGTGTGCCGTTCTCCCTGCCTTCCGCGGCCTCGGCGGGGTCGCAGCCGCAGGACTGCGGACACGGTGGGGCCGCAGGGGGAGAGGAATGTCGGTATTACGATACGCCGCTTTCCCTACCCTCTGCGGCCGAGGCGTGGACGGCGGCGGGACCACATAATTTAATATGAACCTTATTGTTTTGTGTAAAAGTTGAAAAACAATCAAAGAAATTTGACAGATTGTGGTAGCTTGATATGCTGGCCTCTGTACCAGCGTATTGCCAAAATATCCTGCCGCTAACAATAATGTGCCAACATTATTGAGTTTCAGTTTTAAGGGCAATGTAGCTAGTGAAATTATTGGACATAATTAATAAGAGACTTGACAACTGAAGTCTCAAGATGACAAGAGCCGTGATATAATTGTTTGTCAAATGCAAAAAAAAAGTTTCTACCAGTGAAATCACAGTGAAAGAAAAATAAACTGGTCCGTAATTATTTTATATAACACTATTATAGTGTGAACTATGAATATCTCAGGGCCTTTTAAATACAAATACATTTGTATGTAGGAGAGTCGTTAAGGCCTATATTAGCACAAATGTGCAAACAGTAATAACGATTAGTTTTCATTGTGGTTCCACGCACGAGGCTTTTAACTGTTATGTACTGTATAGACAGAAATTACGCTAGAAAAAGAAATGGAGTATTAGGGTAACTTGCGTTGGGGAGTTGGTAAAAAATAATAGTGAATCTATTCTAGTAATATAATAAAACTGAAAAGTATTCGGTTCTTTGTTTCAACGCGCATTTTTTCATTTGATAGCTTAATTCTTGCGGGAGTTTATGGAGTATTTAACATCAAGCTACGGCCCTTAGGACCCTAGTAAAAAGTAAAAAATCAGAGCAGGTGAAATTTAGTATAATTTTCCCGGGTTAACGTCTGTAATAAATATTTGAGACATTTTATACACCATCATCTAGTTCCACAATACACAACTAGAGTACTAGACAATATAGATAATATTTATATACTTCTTTTTTGTACAATCAGAAAAATACAAACACTTATCTTCATCACAAAAATATTTGCGTCCTATAGGAATCAAACCCAGGAAGGACCTCGTGATCAGCGGTCCGACAATTGACCCACTAAACTACAGACGTCGTTGAAAGTCTAACATACATAATATGTATGATGTAGCAATGTACAAAGATCTTTGTACATGTAGCAATGTACAAAGATATTATCTTTGTACATTGCTGTATGAATGTAAAGAGTTGCTACAGCAACCCTCAAATGCTCCTGCCTGACGTTGAAGTTTTCTGTCAAAAACTATATAACTATCTTAGGAGTTTTTAAATGCAATGCTTAGCTTTAAATGCAAACACGGCCTGAAAACCTTGCTTACTCTCTACAATAATGTGTTATTATATGTAAATAATCATATATTTTAAACAGATTAAATCAATAGTCTACTGTTACGCTAGAGGTCCTGAGTTTCCCAGGTCCAGCAAAGTGCAGCACGCGTGTGGCGAACATGCGTGCCTACAATTAGTATGCGAGGTAAAGTCTCGTCAATTGCAAAGGTCCAGCGACTGCTGGACCACAGCCTGTCATGGAGGTGGCGAAATTCATGGGTACCTATTTTAACACGTTGGCTGCCATGGGGGGTCAAAATGACCGGCACTTGGTAGAAGCGTTGGGGCCATGGGGGGCTTAAATGACCGGCACAACTAGGGTGAACTTGAACACCTTTTGCTCGCTGACGGCCATGCATGTAACGCAAAATTTCATTACAAGTGGCCGGCGCGGCCCCAATGATCACTTTAGACAACTTGGCCTCAAAATATTTTTATATTTTTTTTGTTGTATGAATGTTTTTGTAGCGAGTAATAGAAAATTATGATGTAAATTAAAGACAGTATACTTTTTAAATCATTTTTATTATTACAAATCAAAGACTAGTGTTATTTAGAGACACATTATTTTGTGTTGAGATCAAAGTAATTTAAAATTAATGGTAAAATATTTACTTACCATTAAAATAAGTATCCTGTTTTAGACTTTAACTTTTATAAGGGAGGTTGGGCATAGTGGGAGTAATTCCACTCAAATTGGAGCTGCCCGACTGGGGAAGTACATCCGCCTTGCAGAAAATCAAAGTAAAATAACACTGCTTTGAGCTGTGTTGTGTTTCTTACGGTGAGCAAGGTTGCCAGTGCTCCATGAGGAAGCGTTTTGTTGGCAGTGGGGACTTTGACCCTTATACTGCCAAACCAACTATTCCTCTTTCATTTTACAGGGTCGGCAACGCGCTAGTGATACCCCTGGTATTATAAGCGTCTATAGGCTACGGTAACCGCTTACCATAAGGTGGGCAGTATGTTTGTTTGCCACCTTAGTAGTATAAAAAAAATATAAATTCAATAACAGCTCGGTGTTTGGATTTGTGCCTGATAATGGCCTAAACATATTGTCCTAAACATATTGTCGAACTAAGGGCGTACCTTAGAACGCCTTTACCTAAACTGGGCTAGGCGTAATCATCACGCATGTTATCGTATTATAAACAGAAATGAACTTAATTTTGTGAGTAGGAAAATTGAATTTATTCTGTACATTGCATAATACAAGACGTTGCCAAAATTGATATTGCTCACAACGCTTCCGTAATAACTGTTAGTTTTTATTGTCTTTGCGAGCATACAACACAAAGCCTACCTCTGGAGTCTATTAAATATAATGTGTGCTTACATTGGAAACCTTACATTATTCAGGCAACTCATAGCAGAAAATATCTAAGTCGACATGATACACAGAAAAGTAAATACATACCCTACGCCTGTATTCCCCAAAATATTATACCTAGAGGATGACGGTGTTTGTGGATTCCCAAATTATCTAATGTTATATAAGATACTCCTATCAAAAATGTTTGCCTTAAGACACCGGTTTTAAACTGTGCGATAAGTATTTAGACGTTTTTTTATTCAATAGATCTGTTTAACAATGCAGTCCAGTATACCAGTCTCCTTTGAGAACTGTACTATTGTAGGTAGGTACGTAATATGACGAGTATATTTTTATTGTAACAATTGGTGTGTAAAACAAAAAAAAAACAGTTTTAACGCTGTTTTTTTTGGCCTTTGAAAATATTAAAACATTTCACAAATTAAAATGTTCAATTGGAATAAAGCGTGTGAGATTTCATTTATTTTTCCCGGTAGAGTATTTTGTTTTTTAATTGAATTGACTGGTTACTGTTTTATGTAAACCGTGTGTACATTTATAATTACAGGTCAATTGGCCGATTCATAATTACTTATTAGCACATCATTTTCCCCCAATAATTTTACATAAGATGCGTTTAAAACACTTTATAATTTAATGATATATGATTAATTAATAAAAAGGGATACTGGGAGTAATTTCATTCAAACTGGAGCTACTTGACTAGGGAAGTACCTTGCAGAAAGTCAAAGTGAAACTGTCTTGAGCTATGTTGTGTTCATAACGGTGAGCAAGGTTGTCAGTACTTCACGAGGAAACGTTGTGTTGGCAGTACTTTGACACTTATACTGCCAACCCAACTATTCCTCTTTCGTTTTACAGGGTCGGCAACACGCAAGTGATACCCCTGATGTTGTAAATGTGGGCCGTATGCTTGTTTGCCACCTTGGTGGTATATAAAAAAAAAGATACATAATTATAAATAAAATTCTGAATATTTAAAAACCAATGGCACTGACAATAACTTTATTTTGCTAATGGTCAGTTCTTTTAAGATTATCGTTCTAGAAAACTGTAATGGGGACTAAAAATGCCTTTTCAAACAAAATCCGATTAAAAAAACATGATATTATTATACTTAATTGGTTTTGAATTCGGAATAACCATAAAATGGATTTTTATTTACTCTACCAGACTATTTGATTTTTTGGGGTCCTTTAAAATTATGAAAATTAAATCTTTTTGTTAGAAATATGTTTCTCTCGCATGGCATTTTTTAAGAAACGCCAATGCTAAAGAAAGTTGACCACACAAACAAATAATAGAATCCGACGGCGTGCGAAGTCTGCCAACCCCCAAAAGTATCACGCGGTAGACTACAACCTAATCCCTCTCGTTCTGAGAGGAGACTTGTGCCCAGTAGTGGGACATTTTATGGGTTGATGATGACCTTACAAAGTAGTACTGCATCCATCCCGATATTTAATCGCAATTGCTTATTTTTTTAAGTCTGTTGATCCAATTTGGTTCACGGGGTCTTGCATTTAAATTATTCGAATCCCATTTGCATTAATAAAGTCGAAATCATATAAAGGTATATCTTGGTACTCAGAAAGCCTCGTTAGATGTAATAAGGGTCCATAATTGGGGTTCTTGCGAAATTTTCTGCTTTTTTGTGCAAAAATGTTAAGTCGTTACGCGCATAAATGGACGATACAGTTGGTTTAATGTTCCGGATATGAAAATGAATTGTTAAATTAAATTTAATGGAACGTTCTTTTGAATGATAAGCTTTGGGGAAACAAAGAGGTTTTATGAATTCATTCCGAAAAGATTTTTCTGCTGTGAACAGTTTGCGGTGGCCCCGACGAGGAATCGTTGGTTGGTTTAAATCGAAATTTATCGCCACGAGTTTGACCGTTATAATTGTCAAAGCCTTATCTAATTACACGGCTGTACTGTGCAGTGGTTCGAGAAATCGATTACTATGCATAAAGTCACGAGTTCTATCCCTGCACGGACAATATGCATATTAGGGTGTATGGCTTAAAGACAGTTATTCCGGGTCCGGTTTTATGTATATGTGAAAGTACCTGCAATTCAGGAAATATCCCATGTTTTCTTTTAATGGAATAGAATCTATCAGGGTAAATGTTACAAAATCCAATCTTATCCAAAATTTTTTCGGCAACAATCGACCTGCCTAACATGCGAGCCACAATGTAATTTTGTCGTCGCCTATCTCGTGCTAAAACTATGGTTGGAGACGAGATAATATGACTATCAAATTGTGTCGCGGTGCCCACTTTGGCTAGACAGTATCCTACATTTTACGGATTTAATCGAGTTATATCAATGTCAGATATCCGCGAAAACACGCGGTCTCCACTTAAAAGATCTTTTTCTGCAACGGTTCTCCGAGAGATGGGACTCAAAACTTAATTCACCAAAAAGCAGCAAAAAGTTTGAATACAAAATAGGTATCCAACTATTTCGTAAAACAATACCGTCGTCATTTGGAAGTTACGCGAAAACTGTAAGCTTAATTACTGTTGTTTGTAGTTGAAAATCATAATAACACGACAAATACAAATACCAGTTAGTTATGATACAACAAAATTTAGTTAATACAGAACTGGAACCCTGAAACATGCATTTTAAGAAGGTACAGTCGACAAAAAAGTAAGGTATACAGCCTGTCATGGTCGTGGCGAATTTCACGGATCCCATGACCATGACTATAGGGCAAGTGAAGGCAAGTTCGGTTTCTAGTCGGTTTTTTTTGTGTATAATTGATTAACAAATCATTTAACTGTAAATAAATTATTTGTTGCTTCTAATAGGGTAGGTATAAGTACTTACCCCCCCAAGGGATTCTCGTCTTGTAGTGGTAGGGGGGCTCAGTAACCGTGGATTGAAGGCCCAAGGTGAAGCGAAGTAGAACCTCAGGGAGGGGCTGCTCTTGCGGCCTTGGCACGGGAAGGAGCAGTTCGGAGTTAGTATTTGTGTCCTAATGGCAATGGGCTTGCTATATTACGTGGGACCTAAACAAACCGCGAACTGGGGGTGTACAGAGGCACGTGAAGCTACCCCAATCTGTCAAATTTATTTGATAGATTTTCAACTTTAATACAAAACAATAAGGTTCATGTTCAATTGGGGAAATTTTACAGTTTTGGACAGCTTCTCCTGCTGGCGTCTGTACATTAGTCATTAACCCTTTGGGAAATACAGGCGTGATGATATGTTATGTTCTTACAAGAAAGATAATTTTAATTGGCTTCAAAACGCGAGACCACACTGCTTAAAAACGACGTTATTTAAACGTAGTGTCTGGAAAAATGAATGAGTCCGCCAAAGTCTGTCGGATGTTCCAGTATCGTGATTTGTGATCGGAAATACGCTTTCTATGGCAGCGTTTTTTTAGCAGAAATCGTTTGATCGCAATGATAAATGTATGTTTTACGATCCGTATTGCACTATCCGTTTGAAAACGGATTATTTTGCCGATGATGCAATCATCATCGGCTCCTCGACTATCAATATAGTCAAGTGGCTCGTGGCTACGCTGATCAACCGATCTGCAAGATTAGCCACGATCAGTTTGCGGTTGGGTGACCATCCCTAACACATCGAGATCCTTTCGTACCTCGGAGATCACGTTAAGCCGTCAGTTCTGGTTTTCTTGCGAACATCCATGACAATCGTTAACTATATTCAGAAGCCCAAACAGTCCAACAACCAGCCTCTCTTCAGGATATTCTTCCGGTATTTCCTAGAAATTGGGTTGCAGAGATGGCTTCGTGTAAATTTCTGATATTCAGCCGCATCAGGTTAGACTGGAAGCCGACCCCACCATAGTTGCGAAAAGGTTAGAAAGAAATTATTTATATCTAATGATGGTCAATAGTTTTAGTGCAGGGGTTACGCGAACGTAATACATATTATATTTATGTATATTTGCACTAGCTATTGCCCTCTATTTCACTCATCTCAGTTTTCACCTACGATCGATCGTCAATCGATGGTATCGATCGACGGTAGCATGGATTAGTCGACGTCGTTCGATAGTTTCTAGCACACCGATCGATAGATCGCCGATTGATGGTAGAATGGACTAGTCGACGCGTCCTCTTCTGAATATATTTCGAAAGAAACTGATGGAATGTTGACGGCCGATCTATTAATTAGTCGACATTGTATGGAACAGCATCCGTCGATCAATCAAAGCGACCACACCAATCGATCAACTTCCATAAATGTCGATCGATGGTATTGATCGGCGATCAATCAATTGGTGTGGTTACAACCGAGCGGATCTTCTTATATTTAATGTATAGTAAACGTTCAAAATCATGAAACAATGAACGCAAATTATGTGGAAACTTCATTTTATAATGATTATCTTATCTTTACCTATATTTTTCAACTTTTGTATTGATTTTCATAAGATAACACAAATACCAAGATCCCTATCCTTAATACCTGTAGGACATAGCCTGTGGCACAGAAACTGATCGCTCAGCCGCAACGCTAATGTATCATCAAACACCACGTTTCGTCCTTTGAACATACTGTACCGAACGACTTATATACATCACTCGTGGAAATGTTCTAATGCAACCAAAATACTTATAAATTGACTTCATAAAACACCCTGAAACAGCAATTGAAATAATACAGTTAGACACCCCTACTAAAAGTACACTCACATCCACTACTCTGTCTTCCAGGACCGTTTAAAATAATTCACGCCAATCCTCGCGTCCCTACCGCGATAATAGCCTCCTCTATTCTAATTAATAACTTGGTACACAACAACTTCGAAAGGATTGATGGTTATTGTCCAAAGTTTATATTGTCGTGTGATGTCAGTTTCCTGGCTATTAGGAGCGTTGGTGTAGACGGGATGCAAAAAGTTGCGTGAAAAATAATTTTAAAGTGATTTGTGTGGTACTTTATTGTGGTCATTACATTGACGACGTCTATGGTCTAGTGGTCAGAGTGGCGGACTGCTGATCACGAGGTCGCAGGTTGATTCCTACAAGACACTAATATTTATGTGATCAACGTAAGTGTTTGTTTGTCTGGGTGTTTCTTATGCATTATATGTATTTACAAAAAAAAAGTATATAAGTATTATATCCATTATCTAGTACCCACAGTACAAGCTCTTTTTAGTTTGGAGCTAAAAATAAAAATGTCCCAAAAATATATATTTATTTACTGATCTTAAAGAGTATGTTTGTATATAAACGCCAAATCGTTGCGCTACATTTAGTATTAAAAATCTTAATACCATATATAATCTTAAAGACAAGTAACATTGTCTTTAAAAGACCTGTTTATAAAAAAAAATTTGCTTATTTTTAGAGATGAAATTGTATTGCTTATTAATTATAAAATAAATGATGTAATACGTTAAAGTATTAAGATTTTGTTATGTAACTGTGTTCTTTATAATAATATCTTACAATGTATATTAAGATATTGACTGAAATGTGATTCAATTCGTAATAAATAGCGTTCCATTTATAAAAACAAAACACAAAAATATATCTTTTCATACCCAATCCAATTACAATATGCCACATAACGATTATTTAAGCATAAAAATTGCCCAACTATGGCGCTGCATAAAGTTGCCAATCTGCTCGCTTCTTGCGGTATTCCCCTAATAACCGTACGACGAATGACGCCGTGGGAATAAAATTATTAATGTGCGGTTTTCACATCGTGCAATAACTTTGCTGTAAACATATTTTATTACTTGCAACAAAATATTGTTACAGTCATATTCTGAAGCCAATTTTTACAGATAGAAATTTAGACAAATGTGACGTAAAGATTCTACGCTGTCTTATTTTATCATCATTACATAATAATAATAATAAGAGAAACAAAAGTGAGGAATGTAGTAATATTGAGGACTGTACACTGTTCTTTACACTAAAATTTCATGAATTATGGGAGTGGATCTATAAGATAAGAAAAAACCAGAATTTTCCGGACGGTGTTTTTGATAGATTATGCACAAATTGGCTAGCATGGTTCACTCGCGCATCGAACAAATAATTATCTGTACAACCTATAGGCTATAATATCTGTATACTTAACTCACACGGATTTCGGTATTTGAAATGTTGTCTATGTAAACGTACATTAGATGTAACAGAAAATCCGAGTGAGGACCATCGTTTAATGTAGCATTGGTCTACTATATTGCTTACAGAGTAGAAACCACAACTCTGCAAACATAGTGTGGGACACCTTTCGGCAAGATAGTGAAGTTTTGCGAAAGGTTGCCGACAGAAGCTGGATGCGAAAAGCCGCGGACAGTGTGAAGTGGTGCACATTAGGGAAGGCCTATGTCGAGCAGTGGACAAATATAGGCTGATGATGATGATGATTGCTTCCGCATAAAATAAACTTTACATCTTACAAAGTAACGAACATAATTGAGTGCACAATTACAAAAAAATAACTGCTTGATAACAAATTTTCTACTTAAAAACAATATGAACAGCTAGTATTTTTCCTACAAATTTCTTTGAAGTTAGCAAAGAACTTATTTAAGCGGAAGCTCTTCAAATGCTCACAAGATGAGTCGCTTTTTTCCGAGATTTTCTTTAAGTTGGACAAAAAAGGTTTTTCTATAGAATAAAATGGAGGTTTTCACGCTCCGTAAAACTGGTACGTGAATCAGCAGACACTATCAATTTGTTTAATAAAGAAGTAAGTTAGGGCTGTGTACTAAGTCGTACAGTAATTACTAGTCTGATTCATTATGCAAAACTCACTGTACAGTCAGCAACGAAAGTCGCTAAACATGTTGCGAACTTCAATAAGATTTTTAATAAGTATGAAGTTACTGACCTGTGAATGTTGTCATAGTCATAGTCATTTATTTGCTTTCCATAGTGTGTATACAGATGGTAAAATATAATATCTGCCAACACAACGTTTCCTCGCGGAGCACTGGCAACCTTCCTCACGGAAAAACAACCGCTAGGCACAGCTCAAAGCAGTGTTAATTCACTTCGATTTTCTATAAGGCGGAGGTACTTCTCCAGTCGGGCAGCTCCAAATTGAGTGGAATTACTCTTATTATGCTCTACCTCTCTTATTTATGTAAATTATGAAACATGTTCAACTAAGAATACTATTATATATAGCGATATTAAAGAAACAGAAAGCCTATCACATTATATTGACATATAAGAAATTGCAATTTCGTAATCTCATAGGTACAGACGCCAGCAGGTCAAGCTATCCAAAACTGTTAAATTTTCTCAATTGATCTTATCGCTTTGTATTAAAGTTGAAAATTTATCAAAGAAATTTGACGGATTGGGGTAGCTTGATGTGCTGGCCTCTGAACATAAAAAAATCAAGAATAGAGCACAGTTTTAATTAAATAAAACAAAACAATTGATACCTAGGTTCCAAAAATATACTAAAAACTTTATAAATATAAAAGACCTTATTAAATAAAATGACTACATTACATAAAGCGCTCATAAGAATTTTATATTCATTCTCCTAATAAACCTAGTTCTCGGCTGTAAAATATTTAAGGCTCTTTTAAAATAAAGTAAGAAACCTGAACGCGCCCTAACTTCGAAGTAGTATTATTAGCACACCCAGCGAATCTCACGAAAACATGTTTTCTTCTAAAATTCTTTTGTTATAAAATAATCTGCCATTCTCATAATGGAACAATTTTGGTTATCAATTGATTAAATAAATCATCATCATCAACATTATCAGTCTAATAGTAACAAACACCCAGACAAACACAAACTCTACCTTAGTTAGTGTTTATCTGGGTGTTTCCAAAGTCAAAGTCAAAATAATTTATTGAAGATAATACAATATAAGTACTTTTTGAACGTCAAAACGCCCGCCCTTCACCGCTTCCTAAAGTTTTGGCTGGGAAGAAGAAACGGCGCAACAAACTCCCTGGCAACACATTTCTGTCTGATAATTTTTGATAGGTTATATAAAACAAAATCATTATTTTGCTTGAATTAAATAAATCTTCATTGGTATCTTATGTCAGCCAGTGCACACTCATTATATGTTTGGAATTTTTTCAAGCTAAAACTACTGAACGGATTTTGATGAAACTTTACAGTATTATTATTTATACATCAGAATATTATAATTTATAACGATTTTGAGATAATTTGAGATAATTAAAAGTACGACCGCGGGCAGGATTCAAACCTGTGTCTTCTGGTTAGATACACTAGACGCTATTACCACTAAGCCACCGCGAGTCCCACCCACCAGGTCGAAATTTACCTTCACATTCAGAATTTACGTCTTTATGGTGACGTCAAAAAAAACTTAATGTAAAATAACTTTAAAATCTTAGCATGGAAAATCCCAAAAAATTCAAAAAGATAATTAAAAGTAACTTTTCCATGCGGACGAAGTCGCGGGCTGAAGGTACTGGTCAATAAATTAAAAAGACTTACAAGAAGTGAAACGTGCTGTAATGGTGGGCCCAACCAGCCGGCGGGCCCACCTGGGCTCCCTTTCTGGAGCTCCTCTAGAAGTCGATTACTGCTCCTGAAATTGAGACATGTTCAAGTTAATACCGACATTTTTCAAGCGATGTATTTTACGGGTAGGTTCTCTTCCTAGTTCGAGCAGTGTTATTAGGGTATTTCTATAAAATTCTCTGTAACAGTTTGGAGATGGATTTGTGCTTGCCCATTATTGTAATATGGGACCTCAAAACACAGAATGTATAGAAGTACACCATACACATATACACTTCTTTCTTTCATACGAATTTAAAAGTATTAGTAGTAGTAGAGGGGCTCGTAACTAAGTTCACTATCTATCTATCTTTATGATAGATATACCTAGATAAATACGACTAAGGTGATCAACTGATCTGCAAGGTTAATCTGAGCTAGTTTCAGTTTGTGGATGGGAAACCATTGACACATCAAAAGAGCACGTAAAGCCATTCCAACATTTTCCAGCATTTCCTAACTGACGAAGAAGAAACCTAAGAAGAAACCCCGAAACAAAATCAAAGAATCACGGTCTCTTTTAAAGTCCAGACTTATTAACATCAAATATGAGAGTCACAATGTAGGGCACTGTCTGAAATAGCCTTTTCAAGAAAGAGCCACAGCGACTTATTCTAGCTGACGGCACGCATGCATCAGTCATTGTGTAGCTCGACCACATTAGAGGCAGCTGAACAACCCGTTGCACGATGATACCAGATCGGAGGAATATTTGCGTAAAACTCATATAAAAAAATACCCACCAGACAGTTAAAAACTGTGCATGCTGGCCTACATGATAAAATATTTGCCAATAATGTCAATCATTTTGGTATAAAATATCATTACAATTATAACATTATATACATATCTTTTTGTATATTTTTGGCATTTTCCATGCTAAAATTTTAAAGTTATTTAGAAAAGGAAAAATTCGACCGCGGGCAGGATTCGAACCTGCGTCTTCTGGTTAGGTACACCAGACGCTATGACCACTAAGCCACCGCGATACCTACCCGTCATGTCGAATTTTTCCTTCACATACTGAATTTACGTCTTTATGGTGACGTCAGTAACACCTATTGAAATGCAAGTTTTTGCTTTTCAACCGACACAACTTACTTTACAGTTAGTTCCATGTCGAACGATGCCACCTTACCTTCTAACTATCTTTTTGTATATTTTTGGCATTTTCCATGCTAAGATTTTAAAGTTATTTAGAAAAGGAAAAATTATATACATATGCATACAACTTACATTGAACTTAAGATTTAGCTTAAGATTTCGAACAGAAAATTGAATATCCCCAGAAAGACATGTCACCTAGTCCTACTACCGGTAAATGCCTCGCTTTATTTCTTTTGTCGTCTATCTCAGCTTCCGCAGGCTGTGGTGACTGGCAAAACGCCAGCTAAATGTTACAGCTCAAGTTGTAAACTGGAGCGAATTAAGCGAAGCTAATTCCGCTCGGCTCACGACATCTGGCATTGGTCAAGCGGAATTTTAAAAAGAGTTTGAATTTTATATTTATATTCAATCGTTTTGGCTTGGTTTTGTAGTTAAGACTGCGATAATTTTTATTATAAGCTTTAATCTGTAGAGCTGTGCTTTTTGATTAAGATTCTTTCTTTCTCCGAGCCTTTTCCCAACTGTATTGGGGTCGGCTTCCAGTCTAACCTGATGCGGCTGAATATCAGTATTTTACACGAAGCGACTGCCATCAGACCTTCGCAACCCAATTTTTGGGTAATACCAATACCCTGAGGATAAACTGGTTGTCAGGCTCTTTGGACTTCTGACTACCACTAACGATTGTCATAGGTAAGATATTATTCGTTATTTTAGCACTCAACACATTTCTTAGAATACGAAATAATAATGTAGATATTTTACTACTCCCCCGGGGTTCTTAGCTAAGTAATAGCTACACTGATCTACAAGGCAAAACTACGGTCGCGGTCAGTCTTGGGATGGGTGACTGTCTCTACAGACATTTCTTCCTTAAAGGAAAAATAAATATTTATCCACATCATCAACCCATATACTGTTCTACTGCTGGGAACGGGTCTCCTCTCATATTGAGAGGGATTAGGTTATAGTCCACTACGCTGGCCTAGTTCGGGTTGGCAAACTTCACAAAACGTCGAGAAACATCTCTAAGGTATGCAGGTTTCCTCACGATGTTTTACTTCACCGATATTTTATATATTTATCCACGAAAACGTTTAATTAGTCGCTGTCTCCCATAAACTTGTGAGTGGTACATTCATTTTGAGTTGTTATAATCGCATTGTATTAGTTCGCGTGTGAATTATGCGCCGGGATAAAATGGCGGCTGGCCCACATTGGCACTCGTGCTTATTTTTTAGTTTCAGCGCCATCTGTATTTTGGTATTGTTAATAAATGATATAAGCCTAGTAATAATGACCATTTTACTGCCATTTTACTCGAGTTCGAATTCAAGGCTCTGACTTTTCGAAATTATGAGCGTATTAATAATTTAATCAATACTCGATTTAACGGAGAAGGAAAACATCGTGAGGAAACCTGTATGTCTTAGAGATTTAATTGACGGCGTGTGAAGTCTGCCAACCCGTATTAGGCCAGCGTGGTGGATTATAGCCTAGTTGCTCTCATTCTGAGAGGAGACTCAGGCCTAGCAATGTAATGTAGTTTTATTATGTAGATCCACGGTTTAAAATGGTAGTTCAAGAAGCATGAAACATTTCACCAGAATTCCTTAACACTTTACGCGCCCAAATCTGAAAATAACACCTTTCAAACGATATGATAGATATACCTAGATAAATACGACTCAGGAGAGTTTTTATAGATAAATATGACTTGGGCGGGGGTAAGAAACGTAATAATATTACGTTTTTTACCCCCGCCCAAGTATTATAGTGTATAGAGATGAGGAAGTTGGGGATTTTCTCACAAGATTATCGAGATCATCGCTGGTAGATTTTCTAGCACATTCCATGATAAAATATGTCTTACTAAATAATTAATACCTAGTAAAGTCAGCACATCATGTTTACTACAAACTGTCAAATTTCCTCAATCAATTTTGAACTTAAATATCAACGTTTCAAGGTTTAAAATCATTTGGACAAATTTGACAGTTTTGTTTTCTGCTGTGTTGACTGTACATTCAGTTAAATTTATAAGTTAACTAAAGAAACCGTGACCCTCCAGAGGGTCGATTTTTTTTTTCTATTGATCCACTATTGTTCCTTGATAAATTCAATCTATTACAGTAAGTTTCAGCAATTGAATAACTAGCAACGTTTAAAGCCATAAAATGCAGATGCAAGAAAATACTTTATCATTTAAAAAAAAAACTAAAATACAAAGTAAATCTTCTAAACTTTTATGGTTCTTTGTCTTTAAAGAGTTGTTATGTGGCGTTTTAATTATAACTCTATTAAAAGTAAATTTTCTGTGTTTTTGTTGGGTTATTCTCAAGCAGTATGACAGAAGTTTGCGAGATTAAGGGTGAATCTCTTAATCTTGCGAACTTATAATAGAGGCGATGCCTTTTTAAAAATAAAGTAAATACCTACGGAACTATTTCACTGCATATACATACGTATATATTTGCCTCATTAGGGATCCTAAGCGCGACTGCTAAGCCTTGGGTTGAATCCTCGGATCGAGTGACCTCGGAGTTTATAATAAATGGCAATAGATTCGTCTCCTATACATGGAACTTAAATATACCAATGAACTGTGTGTGTACACTAGTACACCTCTGCTTAGCCCTTCAAGAAATACAGGCGTTAGTATGAAAAACCAATATATTCAATATAATCTTAAAATATAATTATTTCAGATGTATAAGAATTCTATAATCTTCCCACCACAGGCACAACTTGCTTAAAGAAACACAAAACTTTTATGTAAACTTATGAAGCAATAAACTATTTTGTGTTTTGTATATACATAAATTACTTTTTGAATTGGAAAGTATTTTTGTTGTGAATTCTCGAAATTTTAAGAACAAAAGCTAATAATTTTTACTTTAGGAATATGGCTCTGAAAGATGTCCTTTCTTTAACTACTCCAGAAATAACACTGAATTATTTCCCAAATATCTGTTTTTTTTATCTAAACCACACAATGCATTTACTAAAAGGTCACACACAAAGCTCCGGTGAGTGTTTGGCTCGTTTCCAACCGTGTGTACTTTGTACATCGTGTAAAAACTTAATTATTGTTTATTTACTACTTACCTATTACTGACCTCATGACTCATTTTCAGACAATTATTAAGGTACTATATTTTATAAATAAAAAAAAAGATATTTTTTGAGACATTTTACACAACACCATCTAGTCCCAAACTAAGCAGAGCTTGTACTATGGGTACTAGACAATGGATTTATAATACTTATATACTTTTTTTTGTAAATACATACTTATAAAACATAAGAAACACCCAGACAAACACAAATACTCATGTTTCCACTCAATTATTTGTGTCCTGTGGGAATCGAACCCACGACCCCATGATCAGCAGTTCGGCACTCAAACCACTAGACCACAGACGTCGTCAAAATAACAAGAGACATTTATAAGATAACAGATAGACATACAAGTCGCCTGGTGGTAAACGGCAGCCGTAGCCTATAGACGCCAACATCACAAATAGTATCACTAGCGAGTTGTCATGAGATCACACGTGTTAAGTCTTAATGCCCAGTACACTGCTGGGCACGGGTCTCCTCTCACAGAGTAAGAGGGATTAGGCTATAGTCCATCACGCTGGCCTAGTGCGGGTTGCCAGATTTCACACGCTGTCGAGAAAATTTCTAAGGCAAGGAGGTTTCCTCACAATGTTTTCCTTCACCGTTTTAAGCGAGTGATAATTAATTATTAATACGCACATGATTTCGAAAAGTCAGAGTCAGCGTGCCTTGTATTCGAACTACGAACCACTAGGCTAGGAACACAATAATGTTAATGCATTATTGCTCAGCGACAGGATATTTGGCTATGAGTTAGTATCACCCCAGTTGAACTATGCAGCAGCCTACCAGTCTAATCTATTCATTTCTAATACCTTTTTTAAAATCGTTGCCTCACGGCATGGTTTTCTATAGCATTGTAGCTGCATTTTAAAAGACAAACACCCCTAATTGCAACAACTGTAGGTTAACAACAACAACAACAAAATTTGTGGCTCACAGGTTTGTTGTTGTTGTTACAGGTTATTAAATAAGACGAGAGATAATAAAGGTGTAGGTACAATTATAGTATTCAAAATCAGTTAATACTGTAAATTAACTTTATTATAACATGAAGGCAAGATTTAATATGTTATTATTGTGGTAGATTATTTAATCCCAGTAGAAAATAAATAATAAATATTTGGGCCATTGACATAACACCATCTAGTCCCAAATAAGTAGAACTCGTTCTATGGGTACTATACAATGGATATAATACTTATATATTTTTTTTAAAACCATACGTAAGAAACACCCAGACAATAAGGAAGCAATACATCTTACTTTTTCTAATTCTTCCCGTTTATATTTTTTACCCACCACTAAATGGACCAGCGGCAAATAAAGCCGTGAACATAATACATGTCTTGGGAATAAATAAATCACTTGTAAATGGGCCCAATTGGGTATTGTTCCCGATGTAATATTGGGGAAAATTCTGTTATTAATTGTTATATTAGCCGAGATTTGTTAAGGTGCTTGAGGTTGTTAAATATATTTTCCATTTCTTTTATATTATATTTTGATGAAGATTTTTTCATTGTGCATCGTTTTTGAAAAGACTTTGTGAAGTTGCGAGTTTTGTAAAAATGAAAAAGTAAATGCTATATCATCCAACATTTTTCTGACCCTTATTCTATGTTATTATTCTAATGTTGTCGTCTTTAAACCTAAATGAACTGAATAAACTACAAAGTAAACCAAAATTAAACTAGACTAGGATATTATGTTATATTTAATAATGAAAATTTACTAAATCAAACAATAAAATTTATAGTTCGCATAAAAGTTCAGAGTACAGTCAAACGGGGTGAATAGGGATGCAGGGGTGAATTGAGACAAAACTTTGAAAGGGATTTTCAGATTTAATTATTATAGTTTGATGCCAACATGATCTTCTAATGATTTATTATAATTTAAATTTTAAGTAAAAGGAACAATATTAGAGTCCTTTTTCTGACCAACTATAATATTTCAAGCTGTTCCAATCCCATTTCAAAATTTTTGTTTCAATTCATCCCTTCACCTCTATTCACCCCGTTTGATATTTCCTATATTTTTTCAATTGTCAAAAATAAAGTTTTGTGTAAATAAAACATTATCTCGCACCTAGGATTTCTTTTAACGCAAATTCTCGCACAACCACACAAAAAAACCTGTCAGAACAATCACACCAAAAAAAACCTGTACGTTACACAACATTTGTTCCGTGCGGAAAATGAACCCGCGACTGCAATTATGTAGCTCTGGAGCATTTTCTTTCATCTGTCTGAATAATAACAACCCTACACTTCAAAACCCAATAACACACATGAAGCGGGCAACAAAAAAGTGTAACACAAAGAGGTGTTGCCAGCACAATGCACATGGCATCACAAAGTAGCGCAATTAGCGCAGTCATGCGTTGACCGCCGACGACGACGGACGTCCGTACCCGCGCCTCTCAAGTGCTCACACTATCTTTGTTGTTTATAAATCCACTGTTTTATATTTTTGATGGAGTTTTTTTGAATTATTAACCTTCTTTAATTGTAATAAAATTATAAACAAGCACATGATTGTGTCGTCCTGATTGTAAGCGAAATTGTCATAGCCTATAGACGTTAGCAACACCAACGCCCAACACTACTTTTTTGACTTTATACTTGCCTAATCCAATTCCGCAATAACATGGTGACAAGTTTTGTCAGTTGCTTATAAATTTCTTGAAATCTCTTGAATTTCTCACCCTTGTAAATGATAGAACTGTTTAGGTCTTTATTTTATGCCTAGCTGTTTATGTTTATAAAGTTCTAATCTTTGTAAGCATTCCTATATTGTTCTCTCATGTAATTATCCGATTTATAACAAAATTATTGTATCGAACATCATTGTAAAGAACAATAATTTAAAAGAGTAACCATGAAGTTTCTTGCAGTACTTCTTCTTAGGAGACGACTAATTGGGAACCATGAATCTAGACTCGACATTTGAAAAGTGCCTGTATATTGTTTATACTTTTTTGCATTTATGGCATACCGTTTTTTAAATAGAGAGACAAGAAGAAAACAGAATAATGACAACACTACAATTAAATTCAGACAAGAAGAAAACAGAATAATGACGACACTACAATTAAATTCAGACAAGAAGAAAACAGAATAATGACGACACTACAATTAAATTCAAAACACATCTATATAATACATAATTTTACAATCCAAAAATTAATGTCGTTCACTAATGTTACTCGTCCATACAATGCTTAATATTATCTCAATACAATACACAATAATATTCGACAAGAGGGTGTATCAGTTATCGATATTAGAATATAAACTTCTCGTAATGTGCGAATATTGTCAATCAATGCGATAGTCGATTGTGATAGGAGTGTCTATGAATGACGCTATTTGGTAGTGTGTTGTGTACTGTCGGTCACAAAAGTGTTACTTAAAATTTTATTATAGTATGGGGAATTGTTTTTATACGTACGTATCTAACATTCATAAATTTTATAGCCTTTATCTTAAGATAATCCCTATCTATACACATAAATACAGTATTTTCAGATATTAGGCCGAACAAACACAAATTCAGCGAAGAATTGAATTTATAATAATAATAATTTAGTGATATAGTTAGTTTTAATAGTAATGCTAGAATTATGTAACATTATTTATAGTAGATAAATTATGATAAAGCTATAGAGTATAGTTATAGCAATAAAAAATTCGTCATCACTCTGTACACCGCTATACTCCTAGCGGTTTTCTAACTGTGATGGAGTTGGCTTCAGCATTTTACAAGAAGCGACAGCCCTCAAACCTCCGCAACCCAATTTAAATTCGGCCAAAAATTAGCTATACTGGTCAGGCTTTTTAGGCTCCTGATTGCCACTAACTCTTTTCTTATATCCCATTCATATTCATGGATAAAAAGTAACGTTTAAAGTGAACGATACTTTTTCTTGCAACTACTAGTACCTATAGTTATTTTACTCGTAATACGAATACATCAAAGATACTCTGCACGACTGTACCCATCAAAATGCGTCGCTCATTGTACAAATCAATATTCAATGACTGTCATACCCCTTTCATAATCAAAACCAATTCTGTTCTATTCTATTTTCAATGTTCTATTTACACACGAACACCCGTTGTATAGTTGTATGTGACGTCAATGTGACGGCTACGGCTGTCATGCCTTCGTCCTAGCTGGGAAAATTGTTGCGATAAATTATAATATTAAGTATAGCTTATTAGATATAGTTTGCTTTTTGCTGTTTGTTGTTTCAATCACCTATCGTTGCAAGATTAAAAAAACATAAATATAACATAACATACCAACGTCCTGTATTTCTCGTAAAGTTAGGCAAAGACATACCTCAGTAGGAATTTCTTTGTAAGCTGTGGCCACAATTTACCACGAATTTTCGAATGAAAAAATTAAATAACACATGCTCAGCATCGAAGCATCGCTTATTACCTAGTAATTGGCGTCTATCTAAACTATAATCTAAATTATTGTTTTCTTATAACACCTGATTATGACAGTAAGCACTGAATTTTGATTGATGTTTGACAGTATCGCATCGCATCGCACCGCGTACACATCTAGGACGCAGGCTGTGTTCGTTTTTGTGGGCTCTGAATGGGACAATAGCTGAATGGATGTTCAATACCATGTTTTCTTTTTATATTAATGTGAATATTACCGCAACATTATGCCAGTAATGTATTACTTGGCATTAAATGAATATTGCCTAGACAAATTGATCATTCAAGTGATATTAATTATAATATTTAAGAGAGGTACGGTATAGTAATTCCACTCAAATTGGAGCTGCCTGACTGGGGCAGTACCTCCACCTAGCAGAAAATCGAAGCAAAATAATACTGCTTTGAGCTGTGTTGTGTTCCCTACGGTGAGTAAGGTTGCCAGTGCTCCGCGAGGAAAGGTTCTGTTAGTGGGGGGCACTTTGACCCTTACACTGCCAACCCAACTATTCCTCTTTCGTTTTACAGGGTCGGCAACGCGCAAGTGTATCACTTGCGCGTTTTAAAGAAGATTTAAGGATAGATTTATTGTGTCAAAAACTTAATGTAATGATTGACAGTATAGATTATAAGAAGAAATATTTGTCTGCCCTATGTAAACAATCTACTAATCGTAACTCAAATTTTCCAGCGCCTAAAATTGCACAGCATGAAAATTACAATATCGTATCACCTTGTTATAAAAATGACAACAAAAAAATAATTGTGCAAAAATCAATATTGGACTATTTCCAAAAAGCTGAGTCATCCATTCCACCTTCAATTAAACATTTGAATTCTAAAGAACCATTTTTTCGTAAGTAATAGAAACTGCAAATTAACATTATTGCACCAAAACATAGCTGGCGTTCTGAGCAAAATAGAATTAATTCAAATAACAACGCTTGATCTAGCAAATAAGGATATAGATATCGACATCTTGTGTCTCAGCGAGACGTTTCTCAAGGTTGGGGATGAAGTTAACCTGAACATCACAGGTTTTAAATTAGCATCTTTTTATTCTAGGGGTAAACAACGACGAGGTGGTGTTGCAATTTTATGTAAAGAATATATTCCATTAAAAACCATACCGTGGCTTAAAAATCATGCATCTGAAACTTTGTTTGAGTGTTGCGGTATAGAAATACCTGACTATAAATGTCTTGTTATATGTATCTATCGAACACCAAAATCAAACCCTTATATATTTTTAGAAAGATTTGAAAAATTATTGGCTAAAATCCGTGCTAAAATAAACAAAAAGGTAATCATTTGCGGCGACTTTAATATAAATCTTTTAAAAGAGTCAAAGGTATGTACTGAGTATATAAGTATTACGTATAACTATCATTATTATATCCATATAAAGGAACCGACACGGAATAATGCCTGTTTAGATCAAATTATAAGCAATGTTGCCAAAGCCAAAGGTAGTGTACATTCGTTGGGGTTATCTGATCATGAGACTGGACAAATTGTTACAATCCCCTTAAAAACTAAATTAATAAAAAAAGGGCAATACTTTATATTTAAACGCAATTATAATGTTATGAATATTAAGAAATTCAATGAGTGTCTTCTTAGTTTGTCATGGTCTGACATCTATGAACAGAATGACGTAAATTCAGCCTTCAATAGATTTCATGATAATATAATTTTATTCTTTAAATTATGTTTTCCATTGCGTAAAATCAAAATAAATAAAAACAACAACCACTCATCATGGATTTCAACTGGGTTAAAAAAATCATGTCTAACTAAGAGAAAACTCAGATATAATTATATTAGACAAAAAGATAATATTAGTAAAAATAAATACCGAACATATAACAAAATATTGAAAAAATGTATATTCACTGCACAAAAAATAAAAAATGAACGATTCCTTAACAATACTAAAAACATATGTCGCGCGTCATGGCAATTAATAAAAAATCATGATAATAGTAATAATTACCAAAATGAAATCACCACTATTATACTTAATGGCAAAATGATTTCCAACAAAACAATACTATCAAATACGTTTAACAACTTTTTCATTGAATTGACCAATAAGACATCCAATATTGACTTATCTGCTGCATTTAACACTAATTACAAACGTATTGATAAGAGTATCTACCTATTACCCGCTACATGTGATGAAGTTTTCAGAATTATTAAATCTCTTAAGAATACAGCATCTGTAGGCTTTGATGAATTTTCTACTCAAATATTGAAACAATGTGCTATTCCCATTACACCTATTCTTTGTCACTTGGTAAATATGTCTCTTTCGGAAGGTAATTTTCCTGATAGGTTAAAAATATCAGTAATCAAACCTATTCACAAAAAAGGGAATCAGGAGGAACTAGATAATTACAGACCTATAGCTTTAATTCCAATATTTGCCAAGGTATTCGAAAAGGTCATGCATGAAAGGATCACATCATTTTTTATTAAATTTAATATTTTAAGACATGAACAACACGGTTTCCAAAAAGACAAGTCCACTACACTGGCTGCTTTTAAACTGGTGAGAGAAATAACAGAAAATATAGACAAGAAAATACCTACAGTAGGAGTATTTTTCGACATGAGCAATTCGATTTTGTTGCTCATGATCTCCTTCTTCATAAATGCTCTGCTTACGGTCTTCGTGGTGTAGCTGATAATTGGCTTCGAAGCTATCTTAAAAATAGGCAACAATATGTCGAAATTAAAGACATAAATAATAAACAAGAGGAAATCACCATTAAGTCATCTTTAGTTAAAAACAAAGTAGGCGTCCCACAGGGGAGCATTCTAGGCCCCCTTCTGTTCTTAATTTATATTAATGATCTTCCTGACAACATAAAACATCCATGTAATTTATTTGCAGATGACATAGCTATAATAATTTCGAGAAACAATAATACTGAAAACTACAATAATGAAATAAATCAAACGGTGAAAACAACTATACAATGGATGGAAAACAATAATCTGAAAGCTAATATCACAAAAACGAAATACGTAGAATTCTACAATAGACATAAATACAAAACCGACCTTGAAATCATGTACAAAGGAAATCCACTACTAGAAGCCAATGATGTAAATTTCTTAGGCTTAAGTCTCGATAATCAATGCTCATGGAAGCTTCATATTGATAAGGTTAGCACTAAAATAAATAAATTTGTCTATGCGTTATGGAGGTTAACAAAAATTTGTAATCAAAAGATAGCACTACAAGCTTACCATGGATATGTTGCATCTCAAATAAGGTATGCGATACTGCTTTGGGGTAATTCAGTAAATATTAACACGGTGTTTATATCCCAAAAACAATGTATACGTGAAATTTGCAATGTAGAACCGCTAACATCTTGCAGAACATTATTTCCAAAATTAAAGCTTTTGACTGCACCTTCAGTGTACATATATGAATGCTGTATGTTCGCAAAGAAGCACCCATACTTATTTAAAACTTCTGGAGCGCATTGTGGATTCAATACAAGATATCCAAGTAAACTTCTACTACCCAGCATAAAAAGTACATATTTCAGCAACAATTGCTATCCTATGCTTATAAAAATATATAATAAACTACCGGAAAATATGAGAAGTCTCCCCCTAAAAATATTCAAGCGTAAATTGTATGCATGGCTGGTAAATAAATGTTACTATTCTGTTAAGGACTACCTAACGGAACGTAAAATAAAATAATGTGATGATATTTATAGTACTATACTCTATTATAATTGTAATCGAT
Source organism: Acronicta alni (assembly GCA_964056405.1). Lineage (NCBI taxonomy): Eukaryota > Metazoa > Arthropoda > Insecta > Lepidoptera > Noctuidae > Acronicta > Acronicta alni. The sequence goes on along the minus strand of OZ043927.1, from coordinate 2,152,709 downwards.
TGTTACCTACTTAGTTTATATGTACTTATTCTTAATGCTTATTTTTCCTTTGCACACCATTGTATGGTATAATATGTGGCAACTATTTGGACTTAGCGACTTAGCAATTAGAACTGTCTGTACCCATATTTATTGCAAATAAAGTTATCTTATCTTATCTTATCTTATCTTGCCTTGTCGTTGTCCCTCGTGTTACAAGTGTCTATAGGCTGCGGTAACCGCTTACCATCAGGTGGGCCGTAACATTGTTTGCCACCTTAGTGGTATAACAAAAAATAACCTATTTTGAGCTCCAATACAGGGAAAAATCAAAACAAAGATATGTTGTATAATTAACTATCTTGCGCATGGTTTCACCAGCATCCCAAAGGGTATTTTGACACAAAAGGTAGCCTATGTCTTTCAAGGTATAATTTATATCTATACCAATTTCATCAGCGGTTTAGGCGTAAAAGCGTAACACGCAGACAGACATAACAGTTACTTTCGTAACAATAATATTATTAATAGGGATGTAGAATATCTAACACACCAAAATAATGTAAAAATCAAGTAGTTTTGTTAAAAAAATCTACACTTCAAAAATATCAAGGAACTATTTAGTTATCCGTTATTACTGTAACATGCTTGAAACAGGAAAAATAAAATTTCAAAATGGCCGCTTTGATTACGGTACACTGTTATTGCATATACTCTCCGCCATTTTTGTACAATAAAAGTGCTAAATTGTACAATACGGTAGGAATTTCTTTATTGTTTATTTTAAAACAAAATTGGTTTTCGTTACTGTAAACGGTATTTCAAATATATGTTGTCATTTGTTTCTGCTCAATAATTTCTGTGAGTAGGTATAAATGGGAATTAATTAACAAGTTTATTTTCATGCAAACGTAAACTATAATCATCCTTATAAACGAATTCTCCTAACTAATAGTAACCTTTTTTCCCATAAAAAATGTTACCAACAAGGTAACCCACCATAGAAAATCCTAATGATTGATATTTAGGTGGTTATTTTGAAGGCTTTTTGCCAACAATTAATCATCCTGCCAACGTCTCCTGAGCCGATTTCGATTAGACATAGTATTATATACAGGTAATCTATTTATTCTTGCATACCCAGCACAATAGTATTAAACCCTTAAAAAAAAACATTTCAACATTTCAGGAATTAACTCTCTGAAAAGAAACTTAACCCCAAAACAACACTAGTTACTTTGAAATAAAACTACTTTTTACGGATTTTATCGCGTTATATTGATATTATTAATCCCGACGTTTACAGATTCTGTAAAAAGTTTTACTTCCGTAACAAGTAGTTTTATTTTAATGTGTAATATTCGCGTAAGTATCAGAAATCACTAGTTACTTTATTAATTTCTGACAGGCGAATATTAGACAAATAAAACTACTTTTTACTGATTTTATCACGTTATGTTGATATTATTAATCCCGAAGTCTACCCGTGACCATGGACGCTTGAAAAGGTCGGAACTTTTCAAGCGTCCATGGTCACGGGTAGACTCTCTGGGTAGATTCTAGTTGCTTTGTATTCCGAAGTTCATCGTATCAGGTTTTATAACATTCGCTTTAAATTACATGTATACATACACTTTGTGTCATGTTATCTTCTGACACTGTCGCCCAACCATCATGTTTGCACCTATTTTTTGTTCCAGAATTAAACCCGTGACATTTTCTGTTTGAAAATCGTTCGTACAGAATTTCATATCTCAGGATAATATTATAATCTCTTTCATGGCTCCGTCCGAAGGTTTTATCTCGTTTATAAAACGGTATAAGCCCGAAATAATGCCGAGAGGTTGAAAATGTAAGGGGGATTTGATTGAGGCAGACGCGGGAACTTTTTTGTTCTTATTTTTATTCAAGGGTTTTTTTATACTGATTTCTGAAACTTGCGAGAATAATAGACACTAGCGACCTGTACCAGCTTAATTTGCACAGAAGTAATGTTCTAACATGCGTGTAATATAGGTGAATACACATGAAAAGTCCGGAAAATGTTTTCTAAATTGTTTAATATTATACTGAAAACCGTATCAAAATCCGTTACTTAGTTAAGAAGAAATAAACACACCAATAGACGCACAATATTGCAACATTACTTAGCATTAAACTAATACCTATTAAGTAACTATACACAAATCATAATGAGAAATATTGTTTGATAAATTTGACATCACGCCAACAACCGCCGACACCACTACTTAGTGGTGTCGGCGGTTGTTGGCTTGGCTTAGTTAGCTAAAACATTCAGTGTAGGTACATATACGAAGGACGAACGAATTTACCCTGAGTTAGAAAAAAATTTTTGTTTCACAAAAAAAAACATACATACCATCACGCCTGTATTCCCCGGAGGGTTAGGCAGAGGTGTACTAATGTACACCCACATTTCGCCGGTATGTTTAGGTCCCACGTAATAGGGGGCGAGCCTATTGCCATTAACCGGGCACAAATCCAGACTCCGAGCTGCTACTGAGAATTTCATAGAAAAACCCAATAACACTTTGCTCGACCTGGGGATCGAACCCAGGACCTATAGCGTAGCAGTCGCGCCTAGGACCACTAGACTAATGAGGCAGTCACAAAAAAAATCTTAGAAAATAGTACTTAATAAACAATCAATAAATATTTCTCACATTTTACGCACCATCATCTAGTGCCAAACTAGATGATGGTGATGAAACTATAGATACTAGATAATGGATATATTATTTATATAGGTCCTTTTTTTTGTAAATAATTACTTAAGAAACACCCAGTCAACACAAACACTTATATTCATCAAATATATATTAATTGTGTCCTGTGGGAGTCGAACCAACTACCTCGTGATCATCAATTCAACTCTCGAACCACTAGACCACAGACGAAAAATCCTCATGTTTCATCTGCCATCTGGGCAGGCAGCAATACCATTAGAAACCGCACACATACCGCAAGGCGAGCAAAACCACCCTTATAGTCACGGCCATGGGATCCGTAGATTTCGCCACGACCATGACGGGCTGTGTAATCTTAGAAAAAGGAGCAGAGTGTGGCCTAAACTTGGAAGTGGGTAGATTCAGGCTATGAATGATGATGATGACAGGCGGTGGTCCAGGAGTCGTTGAACCCTGACAAATGTAGAGGTTTCTTCGTCGTGTCTGTCCCAACTACTCCCCCGTATGTCCCCACTTATTTGCAAACGGTTACGGCGGCGGCATCAGCGCATTGTGAAGATTTGCGTGCGTGGCCCCGGGGAGTTTTTGTGTTCAAAGCATTCTTGTGGGGATATTGTCGATACCTCTTGTTAGAGGCTGTAACTTTTTCATAGCTTGCGTTGAGTTTATGGTATTGCACATAAGTTGAGGTAGCATACATATATGTATAACACCTGTAATCCCAAAAGGATGGTGGAAATGTACTTGCTACTGACAAAATTATAGAAGAACCCAATAACACTTGGCTCGACCTGGAAATCGAATCAAGGACCTCTTGCCTAGAAGCCTGGCTTACGATCACTAGGTACACTAATGAGGCAGTCGAGGTTGAATTTTTTTTTAAAGATTTGACGAGCTGACATTACTATCAACTGACTGACTTTCCACGATATATACTTACACAATTTTTTTCTTTTTAAGCAATATTTTCCAAATACTAGGTGCTTGAAGGAAGCCGTCGACATCGGTTAGGCCGCTGGTGAGACGATATGTATGCTTTTATGGATGACTGGCTAGAGAGAGCCACAATTAAGAGTATGTGGAAAGTTATGAGATAGACCCTGTGTCTAACAGTTGGATAACATCAAGTATAAGATATTTTTATAAGACTAGCTGTTCGGAAACTGGGGGTTTAAGTCAGTACGCTTCTGCCTATAACAGATGATAGAAAATTAATTGAAATTAACAATTAACTTATTTTTATTTATTCCACTAAGGCGGCGAACAAGTATTCGGCCCACCTGATGGTAAGTGGTTACCGTAGCCTATAGACGCTTGCAACACCAGAGGTATCACTTGCGCGTTGCCGACCCAATAAAACGAAAGAGGAATAGTTAGTTTTTTCCAACTTTTATTGAAAGTTTGAATTTAATTTGTAGTTCACTATAATGGGTATTGCAATAACAAAAAATTACATCCTATAGCTAGCACAACGGTCTTCTATAATAATACCCAAAAGTGCTCCGTGCCCAGCTGTGCGAGCATAATGGCCTACTTAAAAAAAAAACTTAAAGAACAAGAGAAAAGCGGAACAGAAAACAGAACGTTTTTGTAAACTCGACTGCGCCATTACAAATTAAGTACCTAATCGAATTCATGAAGACATCACCGTGGCTTAATCTGTACAAAACAGCGTCTCCAGAATTTTATCTTAATTGATTCGTACCGTTAGCTACATTATAAATATCAAAAAGGGGGTAAAGTAAATAGTACCCCCCCGCTCCGGAGATTACCGTCTGACTGGTTTGAATTCTTTCGTAGGGTTGGCATAAAAGGGGCACGTGAAAGTAATGCACGGATCAAGGTTTAGCTGCTTGATGCGGTCATTCTATTCTCCAATATTTTCTTAATAAATAATACAAAACGATGCAATCCGATAATACGAAGCGATGGAGACGATGGACCATTGTCTCCATCGCAAGCCTTATTATCAACCCATATAATTATTATCCCATAGCTGGGCATGGGGCTTCTCTCAGAATGAGATAAGGATTAGGCTATTTATTAGTCAACCACGTTAGCCTAATACGGGTTGCTAGATTTCACACGCTGTCGAGTAAATATTACGATATTTCCCTCGATAATTCATTATAATACGCATATGATTCTCCACTCTAGCACAAATGCTAGAGTCAAGACCGTGTTTGGGCAAGCGTAGTGTGGGACGCCCTGCGGCACGATGGACCGATGATTCGAGGAAGGTGCCTGACAGCGGATGGATGCGAGCTGCTGCCCAAGATCGGGAAGGTTGGCGCTCTTTGGGGGAGGCTTACGTTCATCAGAGGACGGCAACAGGTTAATATGATGATGATGATGATGATGATGATAACGCACATGAATTTGAAAAATTTGAGGTATTTCTATAATCAGACATATATTACCTTCGACTTGGCAGTCCAATGGTTTTATCACTCTTGACTATCACTATCATAGTCATATCGCAAGTTAAAAAATAATTATATAAATATAATAGACTGGCAAAGTCAAAGTCAAAATAATTTATTCAAGATTAGACTACTAGGTAGTACTTTTTAAACGTCATTTTTACATTATGACAGCCCCCAAAACGCCCGCCCTTCAATTTAGGATCTCTTGATCTTGCCTTCCAAAAAAAAAACCCTATACCACAACAATTATTTGGCAACCCTACAATCATCTGAATTTATTTACAATTTTCCTTATGAAATTCTTCGAAGCGTTTCAACAAAATTTATAGCGGGACTTTCAAAAGTAATTCAGAGTTTCGTTGACTTTCTGAAGTTTGAACTCGCTGCGTTTGATACTGAATGGATTTTGATACGTACCAATGCGATATTTAAACTCTTTTAGCGGCTATTCACTCGAGCCACTGGGGAATATAGTAGCAAAGGATTCCCAATACAGTTTCACGAACAAATCTGCTTTGAAGTGTTTATTTATTCATTAAGAATTTGTATACTATGCGTTTCAAATAAGAATAGGACTGACCTCCAGCCATCTTGTGACGTTATAGCTGTCAATTCAAACCAGCTAGGTAGGGTGAGCAAAACAGATATTTTTGAAATAATATTTTTTATGTATTTAAAATATTCCACCGGTTGTTATTGAGAAGAAAATTAGATATTTTATTACCCGTGTTTATAATAAAACTAAAGTTATCGTTGTCTTGAAATATTTCCCTTTTTTTTTGTTTTTAATTTCGGTTCATTTGACGTGGTTAATTTCTTTTTGCCAATCGTCTCTAGTAATTGAATCAATAGTTTCCAGTGTTAGATTCTCAATTTGGTTTTCTAATTGTTGAACATTATTGTCAGCTACCCTACGCTTATCAAGTGCCACGTATATTCAATTAGATTTAAATAACAATTATAGGGTGGCAGCTTCAAAACTTCAAAGCCATGGGAGTTTAAAATATTGTTTATAATATAGTTTTTTGGCAGATTGTGCCTTTTTATTAACGTGAAGAGTTCCAGGTTTGGTATCACTGCTTATAAATATATTATTAGGTTTTAAAATTTCAAAAGATAAAATTAATTTTCTTTGCAAGCTGTACTTTTTTGACAGATCGGGGTCATTCGAGGTCATTGACGTTCCTATTCTTATTTGAAACGCATAGTATACATAATAACTACGTTACTCAAGAGATCTATTAAGGATCATGTAAACATTCTTTATCCAATCCATTCTTAACACACCTCCGTGCCTTGGAGAGCAAGTAAAGTCGTCATTCCCCGTACTCATCCGAACATCTGTGACAATTGTTAGTGGTAGTCAGAATCCTAGTCTGACAACCAGTCTATCCTCAGGATATCGGTATTAACCAGTAAATTGGGTTGCTGAGGTCTCATGGCAGTCACTTCTTGAAAAATAGTGATTTTTAGCCGTATCCGGAAACCGACCCCAACATATTTGGGAAAAATATAGAAGGAAGATAACTAACACTGTACTGTATGGTATAAAACCAATATTAATCTCAGACATGTTCTTAGTCTATGTCGTATGGGCGATTACACTAGAGGCACTCGGTTAGATTCTCGAGCAGTTATTATACGGAAAGGTTTTTCTAAGAAATTTGCAATAGCAGCTCGGAGTAGGAGTCGTGGCCGGTTAAATGCCGCAGCCACGTCCGGTTAGACTGGGAGCTAACCCCAACATAGTTGGAAGAAGGCTCGAAGGATGATGATGTGTGTGCATGATCATATTACCCGACTATACAAAACAAGTAACACTTTACAACGACAAACTACGCAACAATACGCTTTTTATTTTACTACCCTCAGGATAGTCGTAATAAAATACCGGAGTGGACTGAACGACATACTAAACTTCACATATACGATTATGAGATGATACTGATAACTATTTCATATTCTGTTGTAGATATTATTAATTGTAACGGTACTAGGGGCTCATGGCTGCATGAAAATAATTATAACTTTATTGGCTTAAAATAGTAAACACTTAAAGATTCAACACTAGTTTAACACACTGAAGGCGCACGTACACACACACGCACGCACGCATGCACGCACGCACACACACACACACATACACACACACGGACGCACGCAAGCACGCACGCACGCACGCACAAACACCCGTACACACACATTCTCTCAAACACACACAAACCGGGGCCTGTTCGATTCTCAGGTCGAGCAGTGCTATTGAGATTTTTATAGAATTCTGGCAGCTCGGTATTTGGATTTGTGCCTGGTTAGTGCTAATAGGCTCGCCCCTTTTACTTGGGACCTAAACTTACCGACGAACTGTGGGTGCATTATGGTAAGCCTCTGCCTAACCCTTCGGTGAATACATGCGTGATAAACTAATACTTGTTTACTGAAGAAGTATAGAATCTATATACAGGGCCTAACCTTTTTCTAGTACAATACTAACATCTGTGTTCACGATCATTAACAAAAGAAAGGGCGTAGGATTTTCAATGCAAAAAGGTTTGACAAAAAATAAACTACTAATGATCTCTTCGTCTTGAACTAACATCTCTTGTGAAGTGTGAATGTGTAGGGATGGACAAAAAATAGAGCTGTTCAAATTATACTGTGTTGCTACTTCTGTAAACGGTTCTTTTGGTTATAGGGTATTTTTCTCTATAGTCTGTTTTTTTCTTAAATCTAAGACTTAAAAAGGGTTTAATAGTGAGGGCTGATACCTTCTTTACTTTATGCATATGCATTTATGCTATTATTCTGAATTCTCTGAAGCGTTAGGCAAAGATGTACGAATTTACACTCGCAGTTCAGATATATAAAATGTGAGTCCATTACTATTGACCGGCGCAAATCTAAACTTTAAGCTGCTTCTTCGATTATTTTAGAAAAACTATAAAACACTTTACTCGACCTGCAAATCGACCCCTCACGAATGACCTCGCTTTAAAAACTACAAGACTATTGAAAATTTAACATACCATCACCTGTATCTCCCGAAGCGTTCGCCGGTATGGTAAAGTCCCATGAAATAGGGAAACCTATAGCCATTAACCGGGCACAAATCCAAACTCTCGAGATGCTACTCCGATTTCATAGAAAAACCCAATAAAAAACATGTCCTGGGAGCCACACTTAAGACCACTAGGGTAATGGTGCAGTTCTAGAGCAATTAAAGACTATAATTGAGGTAGATAATAAAATAAAAAAAACAGAATGACAACGTGCATTTTAAATTCAATACCAGAAAAAAGAAAAGGTTTTTCTCAACCACTACACAAATCAACAAAACGTTTCTACGGAATACAGCATAACTGTAAAACAGTAAAGTTTTACTGTAACAGCTGAGGACAATTGATCGTCCCACGATACTGGATCCAACCTCTTTACGCACCATTTGCGATTTGAGTTCTGATAGTAAAGGCTGAACCGAGCTATTGTCAGTGCTTGTGTTCTAGCCAATTAAAAAAACGGAGAATGTTTTCAATTTAACGCATATTTTTAGTGAATATGTTGTATACAGAACACATAGCTGTTCAAAACGAATTTAAAAAATCAGACAAATATAGTATTGACCAATATAAGTATAAAGCTCAATAGGCTCGCCCCCTATTACATGGGACCTAAACATACCGGCGAAATGTGGGTGTACATTAGTACACCTCTGCCTAACCCTGCGGGGAATACAGGCGTGATGGTATGTGATAGTATAAGTATAAAGCGAAAGGGGAATAGTTGGATTGGCAGAAAGTAAACCACTGCTAACGGCAAAGTCAACCACTGCTAACAAAACGTTTCCTCGCGGAGCACTGGCAACCTCGCTGATCTTTAGGAACACAACACAGCTGGAAGCAGTGTTATTTCACTTCGATTTTCTGCAAGACGGAGGTACTTCCCCAGTCGGGTAGCTTCGGGTAGCTAGCAGGAGTGGAATAACTCCCACTATGCCCTACCTCTCTTAAAAATAACATCCTCATTTCCAACATAAACGCAGATAATTTCAAATCCTTGCGAATGAAAAGATAATCGTATCAAGTCAATCATCCCTTTCAAATGAAAAAACTGGGTTGTTATCTTGAGTTTGAGAAGGCCACATACCATTTTCCGATTCGATACACATCTACAACAGTGATAAACTGGTATCTATCCGTCGTGTATTTCAGTTTATTTTAGGGTTCTTTTTGTACGATTTAAAAAAGTTTACTAGTTCATTAGTTGTTGTTAGCTTGATGGTTGAGCTAGAGACAGTGGGTTCGATACGGTTGAACAAAATTATATGTATAGATTTTTTGTTATGAAATTTTCAGTGGCAATATTTGTCAGCTAGGTTACGATACTCTGTAGGCATCCATGAAAAATGATGTTGAGAATTTCTATAATTTAGGCATTGTAATTTTACGCATTGCAAAAATTAATATGACACTTTAATTAATAAAATTAAGTTCCTACCGCGCTGAGTTTGTTTATTCGGGCAAACCCCGGAAACTACTGCACAAATTTAGATATGGTTTTCTTCTATCCTTCTAATATTATAACTTTGAAAGTATCTCGTCTGTCTCTTATACTTTCACGCCTAAATGAAACTGCAGGCAATAGCTAACTTATGTGAAACCGCGGCGGGTCGCTAGTTAGCTATAATAAAAAAAGTAGACAATAATAGATCTGGTGATCATGAAGCATACTTAAGAAAATCCTAATTAAATCATGTTCATCAGACGATTTACCTAGAATCCAACAAAATAATCAAGCCAATAATGTGAACAAAGAATAAGATCAACCCGATTCATTCATCAAACACAACAATGCTTATTTGCCCGAAAACCAATAAAACGTAAGTCAAACACTGCACGAACTTTTGTTCCAGGTATACAATAAAGAACTTTGATACGGAACCTTTATACTAATAAAATTTTAATCTGTTCGCCAAACGAACGGAGCGTGGCGGTTTTTACTCGAAATAACAAACTTTGGAACTTAAAATTTCATAAACTTTCCCATCTATATCATAGTTTCAGAACTAATGAACGTTTCTCAGTTTTGCAGATTGTATTTGTTTATCCTTTTCGTTTCATTTTCTGTAATCTCTGAGTACCTATTTTCATTTTTTGGTACTGAAAAGTGTTGTAGAACAAACTTGTTTTTTTTTACAGTATGCAGATATCAGTTTGGACTTTTGGAACGATGTGCTTTATGAAAATTTATGCAAAAAATTACAACGAATTTCAGTATTTTATGCACAGTACTGCAATAAATAAACGGACTATAGCATTTTATCAGAAATGTATGCAGTCAATTGTTATGAAATATTAACAGTGACTATTAATATTTTTTTGTTGGGCAAAATTTTACTTCGCGATAGATTCTCGTAGGGTATCCGTTTGACCAAGATGGATATTGAGCTAGTACTGACTGCCTACCCTGACTGCATGAGAATAAAAGAAAAATTGAATAAAAATTGAAACAATAACTATTCATTGTCCAAAATGCCTGTAGACCAGTACCTTTGAGAACCTAATGAACGTCACTGATGCCGCAATTAACATGGCCACCTATGGACTCAATTAATACAATAATGTATTTACCATGGCCACAAACGCAGAAGAATAGCTATACAAGAATTTACTATCAAATAACTGTTATTGTAGTAATTGTATACACGAATAACCTCATAATTTATAAACAATATACCTAACCCATCATTGACAAAATTATAATCGTCTTTCTGCCGATAATCCTAATTACTTGGGGTTTACACAGTTTATTTGTTTCTTCCAATTGACAATATAATCTCCTGCGATCCTCATTTATAATCTCGAAATATTTCCATACGGTACGTGTATGATATGTTCCCATTTTCGCAAGCGCCTCTTTTCGCTTCATTCCTTTTCATACGGTTTTATTTTTTTGACGACCATCGTTGGATTGGGTGCAAAATGAGCCACGTTGTAATTTCCACATTATCCATTTTCACGCTTTCCCCTTGATTTATTTGAGAGATTTTTTTATGCTTGAGTAAGCTTATTCCCTCTTGTTTTCTTTTTTAATATATTACTCGGTTGCCGAGTTGCGTTTTCTTCTTAATGATTTTGTGCAATGATAAACAATGTGGTTGATAGAAAATTTTGTTACATACAATTGCTTTTATTGCAAACTTCAGTGAGATTGACTTAGAAGCTATTAGTAATAATACCTATACGGTATTCTAATTGTGACTACTGGAAGAGTTTAAACTACAGTTATTTAACATAAAACCATAGCATTACATCCGTATTCCCCGAAGGATTAGGTGGGGGTGTACCACAGTTAAACATCCACAGTTCTATCTATACATATATTTTACATCTTAATAATATTTTCTCAATATTATATTTTTCTAGTTTTCGCACATTTTTTTTTTATTTCTTAGCGTGCAGTTACGATATCAGTGTCTCAACAGAACAAAAACGGGAGTCGTGACTTGACCAACTTTTTGTTAATATCCAATATTAAAACTAACAAGTGTTGGTTCAACTTTTTTATCGATGCAATGTAAGGATATGATAGGTTAAGTACGGCTTGTGAAGAAGACCGATTCGTAAAAGACCAGTGTGGTAAATATAGCCTAACCCTCTCATTCTGAAAGACCTGTGCCCAGCAGTAGGACCGTATATGAGTTAATGGTGACGAAAAATTTCACACAAAAAATAAATAAGAAACATAAACAGACATACATACTTGTAGCATAATATATTGCAATAACAGTCGCTGAGGGCTGTTACCGAATTTATCATTTTTGCAAAAAAAAAATCACAAAAGCCTCTCTCCGGGGAAATATGAGAATAAGACAAATGGTTGCACCCCTCACGGTCAGGATCTGAAGACGGGTGAAAAATGGAGCTTTAGACTTGAAGAGTGGTTTTTTCGGACGGTTAAGACTAAACGGGTCTTAGATTGGATTGGAAGCTAAATAAGGTTGCAATGTTGCGTCTCTAGTGAAAAGGGTTTAATAATATTAGTCGGTTTCGAATCTATTTTTCTACATGGAAGCATCTAGAATTAACTGTGCTAACTGTAGGTATTTCTCCTAGGTATTTAGCCTAGGTAGTAGATAGTAGTATAAGTGATAGCCTAGTGATATATCTATTGGACTGCCAGATCAAAGGTTTCGAGTTTGAATCCATGGCATGCACCTCTGACTTTTTGACTTTGACTCCAATTCATGTGTGTATTAATAATTAAAGGAATTTTTGCATGCCTGAGGGATTTTTCCAACGGAGTGTGAAGTCTACTTACCCGCATTAGCGTGGTGGACTATGGCCTAATCGCTCCTATTCTGAGAGGAGACCCGAACCCAGAGACATAGGGGTTGATGATCAATGGTATTGCCATGCTTGCACGGGACCTTAACATACCAGCGGACTGGAGGTTTGTATACCTCTGCCTAATCTTCCAAGGAATACAGGCGTGATATTATGTATTGATTTCTGACATTTACCCGAATATTATATAAATTGAAATAAAACTACTTTTTACGGATTTTATCGCGTTATATTTATATTATTATTCCCGACGTTTCGGACCCTTTACAGCGTCCATGTCCAAAGACACGGTCACGGGTAGACTCTACCCGTGACCGTGACTTTATTTCAGTGGTATTATGTTTTATTCACAGAATCAATAATATGTTTAATCATAAATATCTTGTTGTAAGTGAGGTGTTAGTTCTTTTTTGTCAATTACATGCCTTTAAGCAGAAGTAATCTTGCTAAAAAAAACCAATAATGATTATACATTTTCACGACTCAATTATCGCAGTCGGCTGTAACATTAGAGGCTGTAGGTTCAATTCCATCATGGACAAATCTCTGTATCCCCTAAAAATGTTTGTTTCCAGCCTGGGTGTTATTGAAAGTGAGATTTTTATATATAAACGTACATACGATTCTGAAAAACGCCTAGTGACGGTAACGTATTTTTTCCCGCTATAGTTCTAATGAAAGTTAAGTTTAAACCAGTTAGGTTAGCCTTAAATCAAATACTATAGCTCCCCAAAGTGGCGTAAAGGCATTAACGGGTAAAGCCGGACATAAAACTTAGTTATCCGCCACTGGTGAGTGCCAAGCCGACGGTACGTGACCGGAATCGAACTCCGGTCCTGCCCTAAACTTTCGATTCACTACAACGTTCTCCATAGATCAATTAATGAGATTTCGTCTAATATTCAAAGTTGGATAACGGCAAGTTCGTCCGTTCCGTGTTTTAATTACGCTTTAGGTAATTTGTTAATTATTCAGTAATTGAATGAAATTCTTTTTAATGAAATGAAATGATATTTATTTTCTGTAAATAGATCTTTTAAAGACACTTTTACAAGTTACTGCCGGTATTTCCTAACTGACAACCTGAGAATAAACAAACTCAGAGAATCGTGGTCTCTTTCAAAGTCCAGACATAATAATATCAAATATGTGAGTATCACAATGTAGGGCAATGTCTGAAATAGCCTTTTGAGGAAAGAGCCACAGCGGCTTTGAGTAGGCCAATTCCAGTCGACGGCACGCATGCATCAGTCATTGTGTAGCTCGACCGTATTAAAGGGAGCTCAACAACCCGTTGCACGACGATACCAGATCGGCGGAACAATTTTGAATCAAGTCAACGTAGACATTGAACTGTCTTATAATATTAGTCTATTATGCACTCATGATATGAGGTCCTGGGTTCGATTCCCGGAAACTGTGTTATTGCTTTAAGGTGGTAGGCAGCTCTGCTCATGCTGCAGTTTGTCTGAGGTGGTACCACCACATTGCCACTGCTAAGCAATCTTGTGCTAAGATGATTGTGATCCGTTTTGCCGAAATGCAATGTGGCCAATAAAATTACTGGGCATATGAGACTTAACAACTGAGACAACAACAAGAACTTAACAAAAACTTAAAAAAAAAAAAACTTAACAAACTTAACTTAACAACTAAGATGACATCGCGCGAGAGATATCACTGGCGTTGCTAGCGTTTATAGCCTATGCTTTTTTGTCATTTTATCACAATTGAACATTTTTGAGGTATGTAGTCAAACGAGGTGAATCGGGACAAAACTTTGAAAGGAATTTTCAGATTTAATTAATATATAATTTGATGAAAACAAGGTCTTCTAATGGTTATTTATATTTTAGGAAGAAAATTAGAGTCCCTTTTTCCAAAAAACTATTATAATATTAAAACTGGAAATCCTTTTCAAAGTTTTGTACCTACTGATTTACCCCTGCATCCCTATTCACCCCGTTTGACTGTAGGTACTCATGACGTTATTATGATTGTGTGCAAATAAATAACTTTTCTTTCTTTCTTTCTTGCCCCTTTTTAATCCCCTTTAGTATTAATATATTATCATGTCTAGTACCTAAGTTAATTTGATGATGATGTTTTCTGTGATTCTTGTGTCACTACCATAAGGTTCAAATTATCACATTTTCATGAAATTAACGTACTTATACTTCTTCTATCTCAACTTTATACTATGTTAATTAGCCAATCAGAAGCCTTAGGCGTAAAAAAATGGATACCAATTATGTAGACATACATATATACGTAACGCTTTAAGGAAATCTCCAGAGAAGCATAACATTTTCTCATTTAATCCACTCTGGGAGCACTTCACAACCCCTGGCATTTTCTCTCTTACAGGCTTATTAAACGTCAATTCTTATGAATACACTTAGCGTCAGGACTTACGTAATTAGAAATTCTTTAAGATTTTTTACAACGATATTATGCATGTACTTTTAGAATTAATTACCAAGTCTTTTTAGTATACTTATTCTAATTTTAAAATATAGTGTTACATTTATATTAAGTATTTATAAGAGACATCGAAATATTACTTCCTTACATAATGTAGGTACAATTTTTTTAATAAACATCGCTTCATCATCATCACTACATAGTATAGAACAAAGTTGCTTTCTCTGTCCCTATATCCCTATATCCCTATGTATGCTTAAATCTTTAAAACTACGAAACAGATTTTGATGCGGTTTTTTTTAATAGATAGAGTGATTGAAGAGGAAGGTTTATATGTATAAAACATGTATTTTATTAGTACATTGCACCCGTGCGAAGCGGGGGCGGGTCGCTAGTAATTTATAAAACAAAGTTTAACCAGTATTCCCCGAAATAATAATGTTTAGTTTATTGTTTGTTTTTAAAAAAGGTTACCAAATACTTAGATTACCTATCTCCTGTATCGTGGATACTTTTTACAAATACAACTTTTTACATACACAAATGCCCAGACCCGGACCATGTAGTTCATACAAATATATGTTCCGTATGGGGATCAAATCCGCAACCCGTTGCACCAAAGCCGGTCGCTCACCAAACGTGCCGTCGATGTGTACTTGTGTATACCCACACTCATCATCGTTATCGTCATATACCTACATCGTCGATTTTTCTCGACGGTGTGGGTATATGGGCTGATGGTAATGACTATGAATATGCCTAGAGACCATAGAAGACAGCCACTTATTTTTTAAATTTAATTCAATTTAGTTAAAGTAGGTTTTGTGATAAAAAGTTAATAAATTGGCACTTTATTTTCTATGTTTTCTCTAGGGGACTTTAAAATTTAATAGTTTCAACTGTTGGTTTAAATTAAAATCTTTTTTATACTATTAAGGTGACAAAATTCATTTACTTAACAACCGTTTTTAATATATTGGATTTTGGTTTATTTACATAGACTCGGATTCTTGGGAGAGAAACACGATTATGGATAAGGTCATAATTGGATAGTCTTTGAGGTTCTTAGAGGTGGAAGCGCAGCCTGTATCCTTTTTGTTTTTGGTGCAAGAAGGAAACCTTGAAAAGGCCCTTGCCTCTCAGCAGGCCAGGGTGTGTGGGATTTCTACCGCACTAAAACACTAAAACCCTCCCGGTGGCCATCTTCAGCAAAATATTGGGGGGCTCCAGGAACTAAGTAGTCTTCCGGAACCCTCCTGTGTCATGCCTATCAAAACCCATCCCAGTGAAGGCCTCTTCCCTATCCCGTCTACGAGATTTTTAAAAGGATGGATGTAGAGGGAGGAGTATGGCGGCCTCAATCAACCAATCAAATTGGCCCAATTTTTTAAGACGCATTGTGCGTTTCGTTTTGTGCATTTTCTTTACTAAACAAAGAACTTAACCTAATAGTCCTTAACCTATTAGTCCTTACTAAAGATTTACTTTTTTTAAAGTGTCCATGGAGTGTCTTGTACGATTCTTCTCCGTAGTATCAACTATTTCAAATCTTGCAGCAAAAAATTTTAGCTTTTCTAACGGTTCATAATATGCCGTTAGAAAAAAGAATATATTATTATATTCTTGTAACTTACAATGAAATGGTCAGTGGTTACTGAAGCTCATGGACGCTAATAGTACCGGGGGTAGGTATATTGATTTTTGACAAGTGTCAAAAAATCTAGATTACTAGATTTGAAATTGAAATAAAACGACTTTTTAATTAACGACAAAATGTAGGATAGCTGTCAGTATGTCATCAAACGCCCACCACCTCAGTCTACCCGTGACCATGGACGCTGTAAAGGGTCCAAAACGTCAGGATTAATAATATCAATATAACGCGATACCATCCGTAAAAAGTAGCTTTATTTCAAAGTGTTGGGGGTAATTCAGGGTCGTTTATTCAGAGGATGGAGTAATCGTCGGCCATGTATATTTTCACCACTAAAGGAGTTGGCAATACGTTCTCCGTATTTCATGAAAACATAACAAACTTTGCACATCACACATCACATACTTTCTTTATTATAAATTCGTGAGTCCTAAATATAATACAATTGTTATTTTAGTTATTTGCACGTCACAAAGGTAGAATATGATGTTCTACTTCTAATTTTAAGACCTGTTTTAAACATATTTCAACTAATAAAGATAGTAAGATAGTAGGAATCGCGGTGGCTTAGTGGTCATAGCGTCTGGTGTACCTAACCAGAAGACGCAGGTTCGAATCCTGCCCGCGGTCGAATTTTTCCTTTTCTAAATAACTTTAAAATCTTAGCATGGAAAATGCCAAAAATATACAAAAAGATAGTTAGAAGGTAAGGTGGCATCGTTCGACATTGAACTAACAGTAAAGTAAGTCGTGTCGGTTGAAAAGCAAAAACTTGCCTTTCAATAGGTGTTACTGACGTCACCATAAAGACGTAAATTCAGTATGTGAAGGAAAAATTCGACATGACGGGTAGGAATCGCGGTGGCTTAGTGGTCAGAGCGTCTGATGTACCTAACCAGAAGACGCAGGTTCCTTCAAATCCTGCCCGCGGTCGAATTTTTCCTTTTCTAAATAACTTTAAAATCTTAGCATGGAAAATGCCAAAAATATACAAAAAGATAAATAAAGATATTTTATTGTATTGCATAGCATTGTATTGTATCATCAGTACAGCACTGCCTGTTCCAGGAATACAAGTGTGTGTCACTTTGTGAAATTTCGATGCAAAATAGATAAATTTGTAGCAATGTAATGCCAACACTGTCCCCTAAAGGCCGGTTCTCATTAATGAAGCAATATTAATGCGATGAACAGGCCGCAACACACCGCACCAGTCTGTAGGCCACTACCATTAACGCACATATGTACGACCCTTAGTAATAGAACTTACCAGTACATACCTAAGTTAACGGACAAAATTTTCCCTAGAAGTAATTAGCATTAAGTTGGTAATGGTTTTCGGTTTCTGCGGTGCAGTGGTGTTTAGAATTGTAATGTTGGTATGATTTTGTAGAGGTATGCATAAATAAATATAAATGGGCCTAAATAATATAAAATATCATCATTACACAAATGTAATGAATAGAAATATTCATTATGGGGTTTTCTGTATAACTATGGAGTTATCTAGTTTATTTAGGCCCCGTGTAAGCGAGCCTATTGCCCTTAATCGAACACAGTTACAAGCCATAGGAGGGGCTCATGGCTAATAAGTAAGCTGATCAACCGAACTGCAAGGTTAAGCTGCGCTAGTGGCGTTCAGTCTGTGGATGGGTGAACATTATTAGCACATCGAAATCCCTCCGTGCCTCAGAAAACACGAAAAGCCGTCGGTCCCGACTGTCTTACGAACACCTATGACAGTTAGTGGTAGTCAGAAGCTGAAAAAGTCTGACAACCAGTCTTCCCTTAGTGTATCAGTATTAGAACTTTCATAAAAGCCTAGCTGTATTTTATATTTTTGTAATCTTCGCAACATTCCTAAATTGTTCTCTCATGTAAGTATCCAATCCAATTTATAATTATTACTGTATCGAACATCATTGTAATACGAAACGTTAATTTAAAAGAGTAACCATGGAGTTTCTCGCCGGTTCTTCTCCATAGGAAACGACTAATTTGGAACCGTGCACCTAGACTCGACATTTCTTAAGTGCCTGTATATGGTTTATATGAAAATAAAACTATTTTGATTTGGATGTATTACCAAGAAATTGGGTTCAAACAAAGAATGTGTAAATAACGCAGACGACCTACATTATACCTACTATATTCAACGATGTCTGTGGTCTAGTGGTTCGAGTGTCGGACTGCTAATCATGGGGTCGTGGGTTCGATTCCCACAGAACACAAATATTTATGTGATAAAACATAAATATACCATAGATATAAAACATAAAAACCTTATTGGGTAGATAAACCCAATAAGGTTTTTAATAATAAGTTTTCTTGGTTTGGGATGCTCACGCTTATAACAACTAGGCTAATCAGCTTGTCTATTCCCAAAATTAATCTTTCGCCTGCTTTCTATCAGGATCTAAGATCTAGCGCAAATTATAGTATTAATTTTCCCAGAAACTCTCCATCTTTTATCTTCTCTGTACAAAATAACTTCTGACATAAAGGTCGAAAGTCCTTCAGAAAATTGTCCTGGTATTGACATTGACATTGTTGACGCGACCTTCCAATCCATAAGGAAAAATCTATAAAAACAAGTAAAATAAACAGGAAAAACGTCGAATTACATCAAACGGTGGCTATCTCGAGGCGATCTGTGTCGATAAAATTTGAAGCACAATGCAGGTTTTACGAGCACTTTTTATAGGGCAACACTTAAACTTGTATTTCGATAAGACATTATTGCTATCCATTATTTTATTTTGCTTTTATTCTGCTACTTAATTTTGTTACTATAAATAATCATTTGGTCAATTTTAATTGATAAAAATATGGTTGAACAAAATAGGTTTACATTATATACAGCGTCCATGGTCCCTGGTCACGGATAGACTGAGGTTACCCGTGACCATGGACGCTGTAAAGAATTCAAAATAACAAACATGATAAATACTTCATTATGCTAACAGACAGCTTTCAAACTTATGGACCTCACACCCGATCATGACGATATCACTTGACAACATAATCATATTACGAAAAAGCTCCGACTAATTCATATTCCATTTGTAAACGCACAGAAAACTCAGTAACCGAATGGAAATGGCATAATCGCGTAAGCGCGACCCACAGTATTTGTGACGCAGACTTAGAGCTGCCCTCGTTACGTAAGAAAACTGTGACAGTTAGACAACTATGCCTATACAATATACTAAGGCCTGATTTTATAGGTAATAGAAAATATTTTAGCGAAGAGGTCTTGCCTTTTAAGATAAAATCACCTTTTAAAATACTTTATCAAAATTAATTTAAATGATTGATAGTTCCGTTTCCAAAACAAAAAAAAAAATTCCTTATGCCAGTTCAAAAGGCCGTATCCTAATTTATACAAATTAGTGTACGACTATTTTTCAATTACATTTCTACATAGTCAATTTTCTACTACAGTTGTAAGTGAAATACGTTTTATTTTTAATCAAAGTGAAGTTTTTAGAAATTCTATTTCTATTTAGAATGGATCGTAAGTGTAGTCGAATGCTCACTCAATTTGTCCATTTCTATTGCTTCGTAAGCTTTCTGTGGCACCATGCCATCTTGTTTTTATATCTCCACTTACAGTTAACTTTGAAAGGCGAAATTCGGTAATTCTATTGAATCATCCCGAATAACCGAGTTTATTCGCAGCCCGTCTGAGTTTTGTTCCTGAATATAATGTAACAACGTTTGGCTTTAACTAGATAATACAATTTAGTATGGAAGACGAAAACTGGGACTGGTGATGCTGCGGATGTGGTTTTATGATGATTTGTGTTTCGTTAATATTTTTAATTGTATTATTTTTAATACTTTTATTTTTGTCTCTTGTCTAATTGCTTCAACAGTCTGTTGGTCACGACTGGCACTGCTGACCGTAAGTTCCACGGTTATTTATCAAAGTTTTGTTATCAGGTTTCTTATAAAATTTTGAATTGGGATTGATTTGATGCCTTGATAATTAGGCAATGGGCTCGCCTCACACACCCTACCTAAACTTCGGTGAATTATACAGGTCTGTAGAAAGTCTTAGAGATAGCAAGGCAGGTATCGCTATAGTTTGCATTATAGAAATCATCCAACGTAAATTGTAATAAAAACAAGATTTTCTTAACTGAGACATTGCTATCAAATAAACCATGAGTGATATAAACAGTAATCCTGAAGTATTTATAATTGTTATAAAATGTCAAACAAGCCATACAGACTGCCTAATGGTAAACGGTAACCGTATTCTATAGATGCGAACAACACCAGCATTATCACTTGTGCGTTCTCATCTTGAGGCCCCAGTTGTTAAGTGTCATATGCCCAGTAATTTCACTGGCTACATTGCCCTTCAAACCGGAATACAATAATGTTACACATTATTGCTTCATCATCAACAATATCCACCCATATACTGTCCCACTGTTGGGCACGGCTCTCCTCTCACAGAATGAGAGGGATTAGGCTGTAGTACACCACGCTGGCATTATTGCTTATTGGCAAAATATTTGGCAATGCGTTGGTAGTAGACGAACTCAGGAGGACGAGCAGAGCTTACCACCTTTAATGCGGTGATACTGCCTAAACAGGTTTACACAACAACAAAAAACCATATCAAGATTTCCAAAGTCAAAATAATTTATTCACAATAGACTAGGTAGTACTTTTTTTTTAATTTTTACATTTTAGACAGCTAATACAACTTGAGCCCTTTACTGCCTCTTAGTGTTTTAGCTGGGAAGAAGAAGCGGCGCAATAAACTCCCCAGCAAACTTGATTATTGGTGGAATCGTCAACCATCCTAGCCTTTTAATCTGCATCGGTACTAAGGCAAACGTAAACGGGAACAGTTCTGTGTACATAGAATACCGCATCAACAACTAGACGGCTCTTCTGCCAAGTCAATTGCAGCCGACCGTGCCTCGAATCGTGAAGTTCATTATTCCCATTGAAAACTGGCATGAAACACCACACAGTTTCCTTTTAACAGTATTTGGACAGGGTCGAACTCCTTTTCCTGCGCACAAATTTAAGAGAATTACTTAACACCCAATTCGCACACTTAAGATAAACTGATTCGAGTTACACTTACGTATAACATTAATTCGAATAGCCTTCTGGTAATGACAAATATGATTTTATGTAATCATAAAAGGCTTTAGGGGTAGTTTATTATTAAGCCCGTGAATTGTGCAGAAAGGACACGTTCCTTTCTGCACAATTCACAGGCTTAATAAAAAACTACCCGGCGAAAAATAAATGACAAAATAGAAAATTTTAAAACATTTTGTGCAAAATGTTATTAGGGTGAAAAAAATCCTTTCAGTTGTTGACTCTTAATAGTAAGGTTCGTACCCTATTATACAGGTCTTAATTTTGGCAAAATGTGGGTGAACACAGCTATGGCTTACAGTAATTAGAAAACTGCGTGTCCTACAGAAAAATATGACTTTTTGTTCAAATTATAACTGATATTTATTTGTGTAATAGAACTTTAAAAGACACTTTTACAGGTCAAGGTTTTACATTCTTTTTTATTTAGATAGTTCCGGTATTTCCTGACTGCTGACCTGGGAAGAAACACCGAAACAAACTCAGAGAATCGTGCAGACATTTAGTAGCAAACTAAGACGAAAATAATAGATCTAGTCTTCATTTGACAGCGAGATCTTAAACAAATAGGAACCAGCTAAGTCATTGGAGCTTTTAAGCTATGATTTCATAACATACCATCACTTGTATTCCGCGAAGAGTTAGGCAGAGGTGTACTAATGTACACCCACAGTTCGCCGGTATGTTTGGTCTCCGAGCTGCTACAGAGAATTTCATAGAAAAACCTAATAACACTGGAACTTTACCTTAGAATTGAACCCAAGACCTCTAGCGCTGCAGTTTATCTGAGATCACACTATTTTTAACTGGTTTAAACTTTACGATTACTGCTATACATATCACCGTAATATACACGTGTAATTTAAGCCTTTAATTTGTTAGCAGAATACTTTCGTATTAAAAAAGAGAGAGAGAGAGAAAGTTTATAATGAGGTTTTGAACACTTTTTTGAGAACTGTCAAAGATTTTAATTGGGTATGTCAAATGCAAGATAATTTTAATACGGTATCAACACCAGGCGCTCAGTGAATAGCGCTATGGTAAAAACTACTCACAACTGATTTGAACAAGTTTATTAATAAGTCCTGAAAAGTAAAGTGTAAACTTGCATTCGATTTTTATGAACAGAAAATCAGTTCAATTAATATCTGTGTCTGTCCAATTAATACGTATATAGTATGTCCTGACTGACTGATTCATCAACGCAGAGCCTAAACTGCTAGAGCTACAAATTTGAAATATTGCCAATTGATGTCTTTTAAACTGTAAACGTCTACTAAAGAAGGATTTTTAGATATTTCAATTACATGAAAATTCCGTGTGAAACCAGGGCGGACACGTCTAGTACTAATCGTCATCATTAACCCATATACTGTCCCACTGCTGGGCACGGGTCACCTCTCAGGATGAGAGGGATTAGGCTGTAGTCTACCACGCTGGCTTAATGCGGGTTGGCAGACTTCACACTCCTTCGAGAAAATCACTCGCAGTTTAATTTGTATTCAACAAATCACTCCCTACAAAATAATTTTCTCCTGTATCGTGGGTGCATCTAGAGGCACAAATTCTCACATTTCTCAGAGACAAATATCCGGAATATATTAAATTCGTTCACAATAATATTATTAAAAAAACAACTAGGTACATGATGATTTTATTTAAAGTTCTTATGATCAGACCCTTAAAGAACCCACGCCTTAATCAAAATTACTGTAATTCCATCTCCAGAAAGATCTCCAGGATTTTCAATTAGGTTAATAGGATCCATCCCTGTTACGGCTTATATGCACATGCCGTTGGGAAATGAAGTTTGTACGTTTTCGTTGAAGAGTCAGCCTTATACCCGTTACAATTAGTTTAAGCAATGTTTTGATAGCTACTACATATTCAGTCTTAATTAGACGGTTATATGTTCACGCAGCCAAATTCACTTCGAGAATAATTCAGCTGGATATTATTTTATGCGGCATTTCAATGTCGTTGTTTGTTCTACTTGAGACTAAGAATTGAGGGACTTGGTGATAACAGCAAAGATAAATAGATTTACAAGGTTGACTGACTGATCTGTCATCGTCGTGGCGAATATCACAGATCTCTTGACCAATACCGACACCATCGATACAAACATTTCAGAAGCAAAACCCATGACTGACCATAGGTTCAGGATGGCAAAGTATAGTTTTAGCCGTCAGAATACCACGACGTATTCGCTAATAGGAGACATTCTATATTAAAAATTTCCTTCCTTTTACTTCAGGCATTAATTAAGAATCAATAACGTTTAATTTCGATGTAATTGCCATGCTACCCGCTCTCAAACTCAAACAATATTCCTTCTAATTATTTAAACATTGCGAAAACAATTGTTTTCTCTTTTAATTATGCTTATTGTTATTGTTATAATAACAGCCAAACAAAACCTTGAGACATTACAATTGCGTTTGTAACTGCAAAGAACAAATACGAAGTAACAACACTAAAAAAGCGAAAACGTACCCCAGCCTACAGTTACAAACAAAAATAATATTAACAGAAAGTTTGGTAACAGTACAATTTGTATGTTAACTGTTACTTGGTCTTTGAAGAAAGTTGTTAAAGGGAAGTGAACCATATATGATGTGAAATAGGAGCCAGCAGGGGAACTATTGCTTCCACATACTTCAGAGTAGGGTGACTGTGATGATTGGTTAAATTTTCTTCTTATTTCTTATAGATTGATTATAATTATTATTATGAGCTTATACTTACCCACAGCAGGTCAAAACCCTTCCTTTATTTTTATTATCTTTTAGAAAAAGCAAAGCTAATTACATAATTTTTACATATTATACTTAATTTATTTTTATTGTGTGCATTATCCATGCCTGTGTTATTAAACTTTTTCTTTCTTTCCTTCTTATCTCTCATTCTGCATTTGGTGATTTTATATAATACACAGTTATAGTTTCTGATACAAGTCCCAACTTCTACAATATTACTGTCACTCTACATTCAGACAATAATACAATTACCTCTCGCAAACTTAGTTGCAAGTTAAACGCTCAAAGGCGGCAGATGGTAACTTGATGCGATACGTTTCATATAATTCTACTGAGTTGGCCCGTGCCGCAGACAGATATTACGTTTTTTCTTAGGAGGTTGATGTTCTGTTTTGCGCAGAAATAGTGTAATGTCTTTTCGTAATGTTTTTTTTTTCGTCTGTTTATTAAGCAATTGTTTTTTAAGAGAAAAGGCCAATTGGTGTTATAAAAAAATTTGTGCCTGTATAATGTCAAATCTGAATAAAAATCTCAATTTACCGGCGAGCAGTGTATGTATATACCTTTACGTAAACCTTCGGGGAATACACCTGTGAATTCATCATTCATTTGTTTATTTTAAAAATTTACAACATATGTTTGGTTACGATCAGATACAAGATCGTAACTAAACATACTTATTTTGTTATTTTTTTAGGTTTTATTTTAGTTATGTTAATGTATTTGGTGTTATTGAATGTTAAACTTTTTCAAAGATATCAATTTTAGCTAATTAACATTATACATGTTCAGTCTATTTCCGATCTAATCAAATAACTGCTTAAAGTAAACCAAAACATCATTTTTTCGTTTAGAACGCTTTTGTATTGTGACCAGAACCTTAACAGGACACTGTTGCCTAAACAATCAAATCTTCAACCTAAGTCTGAGCGATACGCAAACCTGCTGACTGTAAGAGAAGCTGATGAAACTGTACAGAGGCCAGCACATCAAGCTACCACAATCTGTCAAATTTCTTTGACTGAATTACATCTTTAATACATAAAAATAAGATTCATTTTCAATTGGGAAAATTTGACAGTTTTAGATAGCTTTACCTGCTGGCGTCTGTACCATCTGGAAGAACTTATAATATAGGGCAGGGGCTCCAAACTACGGCCCACGGGCCAAATCCGGCCCGCCAGTGCCATTAATCTTGGCCTGCGATAGCCAATGTCTTACTATTGCTGTGATAAGTTGAAGAAGAAAACACAGAATGATACTTACTCGGTTTTATTTACTAGCAGAAAAATTAAAACTGTTTTGGACCTTGGAACATACTGAAGTAACTATTATGGACCTAAGGCTTCAAAGTTTGGAGACCCCTGTTATAGGGAATCGTTTATCAGTCTATATTCCTCCACTACTGGACGTAGGCCTCTTCTAATGAAGGCCACAGAACCCGATCTTCAAATCTCCTCATCCAGTCACTACCAGATAACAACCAAATCGTCTCTCCACCTGGCCGGCGGAAAGGTAACCCACCTATGCAAATCCTGAAGTTTATAATAGCCGCAGAGTTCAGTGGTGAAATTTAATTAATCGAGTTGCGATCACTATAGAACGATACAGTGACAGTGGTATTATAGCTACAAAACTGGGCATTAGGCCATAAAATAGTGCTTAGGAAGCTCTAGTGAAGCCATGTGTCACGGGGGACTGTACAAACATATGGTTAACGGACACAAAGTACACCTAGATTCGTTATAACATGCACCGCTGCATGGCGTTGGACATATCCCAAACAATAAGTGTAATGGAATTATGAAAACGAATGAATAACAAGTCTAACATCTAAACATTTCCTAGAAGTATTTTCTTTGCTAAGATTTAAAAGTTATTTTAGCGAAGGAAAAATTCGACTGCATGACATTACTATAAAAACGTAAATTTCACAGGATCAAAACCGTCGCAGTCGATTTTTTTCTTCGGTAAAATAATTTCCTAGAAGTTTCACTATCTTGCATTCAGTCTTTATGAATATGCACAATAACACATCAATCGCGAAACAGAAACGTTATTTAGAATAGATACCTAGTTATTAAAAATGTAAGCATCTATGGGAATCACTAGGTAAATAGACTGCGTGTTCAAATAGAACGTTGTAAAAAGATGGTTTGGAAATTCGTTTTCCAAAAATTCCGGTTGTTTTTTAAAAATCACGTCACTTCACATTACTACACAACACTAATGATGTTGATGATGAGATGATGCCTATCGCTGAGTATCGCTGAATCAATATTCGATAAAAATTCTAGATCTCATGAAAGCATGAGACTCAGAGACTGACAAAAATTAATTGTACTATCATTGGTTATCGTAAAAATAGTATTGTAATCACCTTACCAAATCGGTGTAACGAAACCATAGCGCGATTCAGAGAGACTGGACAACGCCATCTATCGAGGCGATTAACAGACTTTAATATGTAAATATATAATATGTAAATAATTAAATAAATGATAGGTAGGTACCTCTAACCGCCTGATGATATTATTATGGTGAAAACTGGTGATCAACTTCGTATAAATATCTATTGAAAATAGTCTGTTACTCGACTCTTCGATAGATGGCGTTGTGCCGTCTCTCTGAATCGCGCTATGGTTGCGTTACACCGATTTGGTAAGCTGATTACTATTTTATTTTACAAATTACAATGACCGTTTTCTATCGATGGTTCTACGTGAGACGATTAATAATTTTAATAAATCTTTGGCTTTCTCATGCTTTCATGAGATTTAGATTAATTTTGCATTTTAAGGCAATAAATACACATGAGATGAGATATTCTAGCATAATTCAATACGAGCATCGTTAGCTGAAGTTGAAAATGCATAGGAAATCGATCCGTACTGGGTTGTGAATATTGAGCGTAATTGTATTTTCGAAAAAATAGTGGAAGTTTATTTTTTTGCAAATACCATTGTGCTCCTTGTTTAATAAAATACGAAATGGTTAAATTTTCCATGCAAGTGTTTTTATTTCTCGTATTTTGTAACTTTGCCCACGCCCAATTACCAAAGACTTTTATACTTGCAAGTATTTCTCGCCCTCGATTGTTGAAAATACTTTCATAGGAAATCGGTCCGTGTACTCATGAATAGGACAATTGTATTTGCGGAAATAATTGTGCACTTTGTTTGTATAAACATGTGGATCGATATTCTATGCAATTATTCTTAATTGTGTTGTGCCCGGGCCGATCCAGCAAATACTTCATACACGCAAGTATTTCTCGCCCATTCCAGGGCAAGTAAATACGTCCCGTCCCTAGAATTAAGATTGTAATATTATAGTGGATGAAATTATCGATAACATCCGATATTTATTTTAACATATCGAATAGGCATGAGATGTCCCTGCAACGTTCTATACCCGGCCTCAAATTAAAATTAATTTATTCGCTCGAATTTGATATAGTGCAGATGTTTTGCTTATATTATATAAGTAGGTACAGCAACTTCTGCACCTTGGGGCGTGTAAATTAAAAAAAAAGGTAAAGGGGTATCGGCGTATACCCGCTACAAAAACACAGTATCAAAATACCTATAGCTATCATATTGATTTCTGACATTTACGTGAATATTATACATTGAAATAAATCTACTTTTTACAGATTTTATCGCGTTATATTGTCCGTGATTCGTCCATGGTCACGGGTAGACTAGTAAAGGGTCCGAAACGTCGGGATTAAATACATCAATATAATGCAATAAAATCCGTAAAAAGTAGTTTTATTTCAATACCTATAGCTAGTTTCTAGCAATTAGCAATCAGCTTTTTGAAATTAGTGTTATGATCATTTCATTGTCAAGTCAATGGTCTCGAGTTTGAATCCAAGGCATGCACCTCCGATTTCTCGAAATTTTAAGCTTATTATTAATTATTAATATCATTTGCTGAAACAGTGAAAGAAAACATTGTGAGGTATCCTGCATGCTTTAGAGATTTTCTGGATGGTGTGTGAAGTCTGCTGACCCGAATTAATCCAGTGTTGTGTATTCATTCTGAGAGGAGATCCATGCCCGGCAGTGGGACGTTATTAGTGTACAAAAGCACAAAACAAACCTGATAATCAGTCTATCTTCAGGATATTATCAGTATTATCCAAAAACTGGGTTGCGGAGTCTGATGGTAGTCACTTTGTGTAAATTACTGATACTAAGCGACAACTGGGTTGACTGGAAACCGACCCAATATAATGTAGTTGGGAAAAACATGGGAGAATGATATTAAATATATAAGGGATATTTATAATAAACCGCGCATCAAAAATACTTATTGAGCGACAAAATTACTGATTCAGCGTCAAAATTCTAAATACAGATATCGGTTAGGTAAGGTTAGAACTCTGACCACACATCGCCAGAACCAAATCTGAATGTTTTGAGACCAAAGGGAACTACTTAGTGGCTAAGATTTTGCTGTGCAATAAGTATTTTTGCTTAGGATTGGGTTTTTTTTATAACACGATTTTTTTTTATTTGCAGTTAAATACTAGCCAATATATAATAAAGCAGTGATAGCCTAGTGGTATGACCATTGGACTGTCAAGTCGAAGGTCTCGAGTTCGAACCCAAGGCACGAACCTCTGACTTTTAGAATTCATGTGCGTATTAATAATTAATTATCACTTACTTAAACGGTGAAGGAAAACATCATGAGGAAACCTGCATATATTAGAGATTTTTCTTGACGGTTTGTGAAGTATGCAGTTAAATACTAGCCAATATATAATATAACAGTGATAGCCTAGTAGTATGACCATTGGACTGCCAAGTCGAAGGTCTCGAATTCGAACCCAAGGCACGCACCTCTGACTTTTCGAATTCATGTGCGTATTAATAATTAATTATCACTCGCTTAAACGGTGAAGGAAAACATCGTGAGGAAAACTGCATACGTTAGATTTTTTTCTCGACGGTTTGTGAAGTCTGCCAACTCGCACTAGGCCAGCATGGTGGACTATAGCCTAATCCCTCTCAATATGGGAAGAGACCCGTGCCCAGCAGTGGGACAGTATATGGGTTGATGATGATATAATAAAGTAAGTACTTAATGTTTGCGTGTATGTGTCAAGTCAAAATAATGTTGCCATAAATAAAATCATTTAAAAATAACTCCGTCCATTTATATAGCTATGATAGAACACGAATGCCGCACAGGTGAGTCTAGGAAGTGTCGAGTGCCAGCTCTGAATTCAGATTGAGTCATTGCCTGTACGAGCAAAGGTTATATCTCAACGAAAGTATGTAAAAGTGAAGTGGTTTTTGTAAGGGTTTTTTTATGAGATTAAAAGCATACGGGCCATCTGATGGTATGCGGCACCCACAGACTATAGACGCCAGCAACATCAATAACATCACTGTGTTGTCATTCAAAGATTTTATTTGCCGTCTCATATGCCCAGAAATTGCACTACATTGTATGCACATCAAAACACAATTAAGTTATCACATTATTACTTAGCGGCAGAATTTATACTATGTTACGCTGAAAGACAATTATAGTTGAGCTTCAAAATGCAAGGTATTATAAAAAAAAAATCCTAGTGAGGGGTGGGCATGATCGTCCTGCATCCCCGAGCGGGGCGGAATGCATAGGGAACATTTCCCCACCCGGAAAAGGCGAAAGCTCACAATTATAGCCGTAGCGAATTTCACGAATCCCGTGACTATAGGGCAAGTGAAGGCAAGTGCAAGGCAAGTCGGTACGAGTCTGACGGGTTTTCTGCACTATAAAAAAAGTCCACAGCCCATGAAAGCCGGATGACTTACTGTGTCGAGCACCCGATGCGGTAAATGCGGATCGGGAGAGAGGTGGATACTTCTCTTTCCCTTATCTAAAATTTACCTAGCTAATCAGGTTCGCCACCGGGCGTTTAGCCACGAACTACAAGGTATAATGACGTGCTGATCACAGCATTAGTGCGCTGAAAGGTAGTTTATATCTATTTCAAAGGACGATAAGATCATAAAAGCTAATATCATACATAATGATAGAAAAGGTAACGTGATAACGTCATCAAGGGTAACCGTACTCTAGGATTTTATCTGTGCTTGGAGAAATAATTACACCGACTTCAAAAAGGGGAAGGCTTTTGTTTATAAAATATAGGTACACACATACTATGACGCCTGTATTTCCTGATGGGTTTGGCAGATGTGTACCACAGTTGTATACCCACAGTTTGCCAATATCCAGGCACAAATCTAAACTCCTAGCTGCTACTGAGATCACACTAACACTGCTCGACCTGGGAATCAAACCCATGGCCGCCAAGCAGTCGCGGCTAGGACCGCTAGACTAACGAGGAAGTTAATATTTGGGTAAAAAATACTAATATTAAGTCTACCCAGGGGTTTTCAAACTTTTTCTGTTTCAGCACGCGCTCACGGTGACACACGTATTTAGTATTTTGTCTCCAAGCCCTATATAGTAATCGATAGTACCTAAGATTACTTTCTACGGCACACCACGGTGCCGTGGTGCCCAGTTTACACCTCTGACTTTTTGGAATCATAAGCGTATTAATAATTAATTATCACTCGCTTAAACGGTGAAGGAAAACATCGTGCAGAAACCAGCATGCCTGAGAGATATTGGGACAGTGTACATATGGGTTGATGATGATATTGATGATAAAAGGAATACCACTTAATTAATAGCAACATAACACATACTTCAAGAAGGTGTCTCTCAGTCTCTTAAAATGTTAACTTATTTCGACCGACATTAGAATATTTTGGAGCATTTGTGTATCCAAAGCTATAAGTTCGAAAACACTAACAAAAAAGATTCTAAAAATAATAGTAACTCAAATGGCCATTCAAAACTTGATCATGTGAAAATTCCGCTACATAAAATCTAAATTTCGCGTCGCATAGTGAAAAACGGCGAAAACACTCGGGGAAATAGGCGGGAAAAAGCAAAAAAAAAAATACAATAAATCTTACCTTCCAACTGAAAAAGTAGTAACATGTTGTCTATTCTCACGTCTACAGCTATTTTTACTTCACTCTGGCCGCGCACCTGAAAAAAAAACGTGTATCTAAGAAAATGTTTTTTACGTAAAAAAACTTCGTTCACCTGAAACAATGCGGGAATCATGGATATCGTTATTAGGCTTCTCATATCACGTCTCCTAGCCTATTAGAAATTATGTGATCACACTTCTACGTACGTACGTATGTTTTTTTCTTTAATAGTAGCTATATACCTAAATAATTCGTAATTTAATGTAATGATTTTTGATACTTTTACAAATATATACCATCACCCCTGAATTTCCCAAAGGGTTAAGCAGAAGTTTACTTATTGTACCTACAGACGCCAGCAGGTCAAGCTATCCAAAACTGATAAGTTTCCCCTATTGAAAATTAACCTTATTTTGTTACATTAAAGTTGAAAATTTATTAAAGAAATTTGACAGATTGTGGTAGCTAAATATGCAGCTTAATATGCTCTGTACACCCCACAGTTCGCCGGTAAGTTTGGATCCCAAGAGGGGGCGAGTCTATTACCAATTTAATTATAAAATATACTAAATGTTACGTATAGATATCAAGCCACCATTACACATAATTACAGAGATATTATATAAAAACTTATGAAGCCTTAAAATATTCAAGGATCCACAAGAACAATTACTAAGGAAAAGTCGTTGATCAATTCGCAGAATAGAATTTAATTAACGACTTTAGCTCCCGTTTCTCCGCAAATTACCTCAATATTAATTTCCAATCAGGCAAATCCTTTAAATATTGAGTGAACATGTTGATATGTTGTGTGTGGGAGTTTCGAAGCTCCAGTCTGTTGGACGCTTGAGAAGCTAGAGCAAATTATGGTATCGTAAATTTCATCTTCTTTTTAATTGTATAAGTACTTCTTTATTAAAATTTGTAGGTACTAAGATGTGGAGGCGTTTTAATAGAAATTTATGTAGTAAACATATTTTAATTGTAAGTATAAAAAAATATATGTCAACAGAATGGGTAGGTACATTTTCTTTAAAAAAAATGGTAGGATTTTATCCTGTACGGTGGGTGCGTCGTTTACATCCATACACAGTCTTAGGTCTAGTTTTTTCACGATCGCCATCTACAAAGATTTGATAAAATAGTGGTTACAGATTTAGGCAAGGTTTTGTCATACGTTTAAAGACCAAAGTCAAAGATAGACCTAGAAAAAAAAACAGTATTTTTCTTTTATTTTGCGATCTAAATGACTATTACATTTTCTACTATTCGATTGAAGTTTATTTCTAATAAAGGGGATATTGGAAACTCTCAGTAGAGGCACAGGGTTTGGATTCATTATTTTTTTAAGACATAGCCATACGTTTCGTCAATAATAATTATTATTTTTCTCCCTATTACATGAAACTTAAAACATGAGGGTAAACTGTGGGTATACATTGGTACACCTCTGCCTAACCTTTTTGTGATTACAGGGGTGATGGCATGTTATATTGATAATGTTAGAAGATAATGTGAGAATGCAAGATACTTGCTCTTATAGTTGGAACATAACGTCATAATTTGTATTGTATAGTGTTCTTTTAACCATGGTACATGATCATGGTGCTTCTGTTTTTTATATATTTTGTGTTTAAATGTTCCCCTTTACGTTAATAACACAATTAATCTTCCCTTTTGTTGAGTCAAAGTTTCGTAAATTAATTTATATACAGCAACTAATAGGTAAGCGACGTCGGCTTACATAGATTAACGAGAATTGCTTAATGCGGGGCTCACTTAGGTGACTTTGAACTTGGGAAGTTTGGGAAATTAAAGAACTATGTGTAATTAGCCTTCAGTAAAAATTAAGCAATCATAGAAATAACTATCTTTTGTGTTTTTTGGCATTTTCCATGCTATCGTTATCGATTTGAACCTGCGTCTTGTTTAGGTACAGACGCCCGCTGCAGGTCAAAGTATCCAAAACTGTCAAATTTTCCCAATTGAACATGAACTTTATTTACATACATACCATCACGCCTGTATTCCCCGAAGGGTTAGGCAGAGGTGTACTAATGTACACCCACATTTCGCCGGTATGTTTAGGTCCCATGTAATAGGGGGCGAGCCTATTGCCATTAACCGGGCACAATTAATCCAGACTCCGAGCTGCTACTGAGAATTTCATAGAAAAACCCAATAACACTTTGCTCGACCTGGGGATCGAACCCAGGACCTCTAGCGTAGCAGTCGCGCTTAGGACCACTAGACTAATGAGGCAGTCAGTAATGAACTTTATTTCTTTGCATTAAAGTTGAAAATCTATCAAAGTAATTTGACAGATTGCGGTAGCTTGATGTACTGGCCTCTGTACCTACTTCAGACGCTATAAACACTAAGTCACTCGCGGTGCTGAAGACACAGGTTAATTCTGCCTGCAGTCGAATTTTTCCTTCGCTAAAATAACTTTAAAATCATAGAAATAATTTATTAACCACTAAGTTAGGCTCTATTATACATGTTAACAACCTTATTTGACAAGATAAACTTAATTAACATACGATATCTGCACTTATGTTGGATATTCTAAAAGTGTGCTCATGGAGTTTCTTGCAGGATTTTTCTCAATAAGGCCAACTTTTGGAAGCGTGCAACTAAAATCATATCGTTAATATACACCCACATATCGCATGTATGTTTAAGTCACATAGGGGGCAAGCCTTTTCCCATTCAATTCCAAACTCTGAGCTGCATCTGGGAATTTCATAGAAAACCCGAAAACACTGTTTGAGCTGGGAATAGAACGGACCAAAACCTCAAACATAACAGTAACTCTTACAGCCACTTGGCTAATGAAGAAAACAAAGAAAGAAATAAGATTTGTTTGTCACAGTCAAGGCACAATTAAAAAAAAATATATAGAAAACTAAATTATTGTGCCTCACTACTGTGGCAAATATAGCCCGTTCAGTAATATGCCAGGCACCTGGTATGTAGCTGTATGCTGAGGCAATTTTCTATTAATTTCTATTAATCGCATATACGGTTTTATTCCGCTTGTGGGTTCCAAAATAGTTTTGCAGTTCAAACGCACGCAGAAAAAAACTGTAATAGCGGTTATAATTTAATATAAAATATGTGCATTCAACCACGAAAAATACGGAATTTCAAACCTCACTGTTTTATCAATTTACATACAACAAACGGCCCCATAAAATGTTCGCAAGTCCGACGTTTATGTTGTAGAAACATTGCAATTTATACCGACACACTACTTCACGTTTAGTGTTGTGAAATTACTGTTATTAATGGTACCTAGTTATTGTATCAGATGTTACTATTTTGGGACTCCGTACAAATTCTATGCGCAAGACGGAATAACTTATGTAGGCTTTGTAATTACGTCATACGTTAGTGAATGGAGTCCCAAAAGCCTATAGAAATTATTTTCTTAGGACATTCTGGGAAGATATTCTGATAACGCTCCACTGATTTTGAAATAGATTTACTTACAAACTGGCATTTGTTTTAATATTATCATCACCTTTTACTGTCCCACTGCTGGGTACGGATCTCTTCTTAGAGTAAAAAGGGTTAGGTTTGAGTGAACCACGCTGCTGGCCTAATGCGCAGTGCCATCGAGAAAGCATCAGAGGCGTCCTCGCGTTTCCTCATATAGCAATAAGCTAACTTAAAATTAAACTTACATTACATGGGAACTAAACATGCCGGCGAGCTATAGATGTAGTAGGGAAACAACTTTGTTGGAAAGTACTTGGTGGTGGGACCTATTTCCTTATAAATTAAGACTGATATTACACTTATCAATCGTTTTGGAAATAGTATAAACAGATGATAACATTGTCGCCCTAACAATGCCTACAGTTTCAGCTCTGTGGTGTTAATCTATGATTTATAAGACAAGATTCCTACTCTTTGACAAAAAATATTATAATAAATTCTTACAGAATATTTATTAATCACGCGGTTTGTTTTATAGTTGTTGTTAAGCATAATTAATATAGTATCGATATTAAACATTGTTACATCTCCCACAAACATATATACACACTAATTAGTCAGCTTGGTGTCACTAATAAGTCAGTTTTACTAATTCGTTAAAAAAACAATGACTCTCTTAAGGGCCGGAATTTTTGTTTTTCTATTTTGTGTGAATCTATAAAAAAATATCAAAATCTATAGAAAAACAATAACACCTCGATGAGTTAAGCTAAATCTTAAGCCAAAGTTTATGACCTGGCTCAGTAACTGGAAGCTTTGAAGTGTCCCTTCTAGTTTACATCAACTCTATGTCTATAAGCTTATACTCAACGCAAGTTATTTCACGGTTATACAAGATTATTATCAAGAGTAGTTGTGTGTTGAATCATCGGCTCTTCTGAAACCCTTGACCTACAAACATGTTCAACATTTTAGTCTACATTCTTTCCGTGACGTAAGATGTTTATTCAACTTTGAAAGTATTATTTTACTTTTAATCAAATTGAATGTCGCCTAACACAATTATTATCGTCTATATCGTTTGCAAGTTTTAGTAATCGTATGTGATATATAAATAATTACTTCAGAGTAGAAATTTTATCTCTATTAATTTTTAATGAGCGAAAACTTTTCAGTTCTTTCAAAAAGTAAAAGTTTCAGTTCATAAATTGTACCTAGTTGTAATTCTAAATCT
Organism: Acronicta alni; assembly: GCA_964056405.1. Classification (NCBI taxonomy): domain Eukaryota; kingdom Metazoa; phylum Arthropoda; class Insecta; order Lepidoptera; family Noctuidae; genus Acronicta; species Acronicta alni. The sequence continues at coordinate 2,116,595 of OZ043927.1, read as the reverse complement.
AAATAGTTTACAGAAACTTTTAAGCATAAAATCATTGCTTTAAAAAGTAATTTGAAGTAAAATTGGTACCTATGAAAATATTGTTTCGACAGCTAAGAAAAAATGGATTTTAACAACAGCCATTTTAAGGGTTTTGTTTAGTAAGTATTTGAGGAAAACCTAGAGTTATGTCTACGCAGAAAGCGAAACCAAGGATAAAGTTTTATATCAAAGCAAAAGATGTTCCAATAGTCTGCAGTCGTGTTAGTTAAATATATCTATTTAAAATGTTAGAAAGGTCTTAAAATAGACATGTCGCGCCTGGGCACTCTCCAATTTCACACACAGCAACAAAAAAAAGAACTTGTCACTTGTAATAATTGCCACTCATCGTCACTGTGTCACTAACACTAATTACCATTAATGATCACTAATAAAAAAAATAATAATCTACTTGAAAATGAATCGCACCAACTAATAATTTTAAAAATATTTTGACATTGACAGATTGAAAATTGGCGGGAAATATTATCGATAATCTCTGTTGCATATTTTTTTATAATGCAACCTTTTTAATTGGTAACTTACTGTAGTGCGCGCGCCTAACGCAAAGATACTGCTTCTATTCAGCCCATCGCGTTTCGTTCGCTAAATTCTAAAAAAAGATGGGACACTCATTCGCGTGGAGTGCGGGAGTACATATCGGGCGTCATTGTAGTTTTTTTTATGTTTCGTGGCGGTGCATAGTTTCTTTTTAAAACTCGACTCTAATGATATTGAGTCATTGTATATAGGTTATTGGTGCAACTGAGTTTTTGTAAACATGTTGTATAATAAATATTTTTATGTCAAAAGCATTTTGAATTAGTTGCCCCGCGGTGGTTGAAATTCGACCTTTGTGAGTTTGAATGTTATATAGGATATTTTATCAGTATTTTTAAAAATAAATTGACATATTCACATTTTTTATATTTTTGACATTGACAGCATGATGTAAACAATAAATATTTTATTCGTTTTATTTAAAAAAAAAAAATAACAAAGTTTAGTCTAAAAAGGTTAGATATGTACCTCGCAACCAGCGTAGGTACCAATGTGTATGACCAGATCTATGAAGTACCTATGCAAAAATAGTAGCAAGTGGCGTTCTTTAGTTTCTGCCTACCCCTATTGGTAAAAGGTGTGTGTCATCATCATCATCAACCCATAAATTGTCCCACTGCTGGGCACGGGTCTCCTCTTACAGAATGAGAGGGATATAGTCCACCACACTGGGCTAATGCGGGTTAGCAGTCTTCACACACCGTCGAGAAAATCTCTCAGGCATGCAGGTTTCCTCACGATGTTTTCCTTCACCGTAGCGAGTGATAATTAATTATTAATACGCACATGATTTCAAAAAGTCAGAGGTGCGTGCCTTGAATTCGAACTCGAGACCTTCGACTTGGCAGTCCAATGGTCATACCTCTAGGCTATCACTACTTAAAGGTGTGTGTATAAGTACTATATGCACCCAGCATAACGCTGAGCTGGCAACCCAATCGGGACAAGCATGGGAAAGCAAATCCCAGGGATCTTTGTGGTTTTTAATTTCTCATTTTATCTGTGTGTGTACAACTTTTTTTGATGTGTGTACAAGCGTGATTCTAAATTAATAAGAAAGAAAAACAAGTAGAATATGCCATTTAACCATTAACAAAATAATATGAATTCTCAATGTCAGTGAACAGATATTAAGTGGATAGAGTGGTTTTAAATAGACATAGGTAAGTTGTGCATCCGTGTTGGCAGACGTCGTTATTTCGCATTGTCACTACAATTGCACGGATATTGGCTCCGAAATGTCAACAGTGGATAACAGGTTTTATATTTACGATGCAGTCGGTATTTGTTATTTGTTTGGCAGATTTATTTATTCATAGATGTTTTCTGAGAGAAGTGTTCTTAATGGGAACCGAGTGCATTATTATTCAGAAAATTAACACGAGTAAGTAAGTTTTCATTTAAAATTTTATTTTTTATTGCAACAGAATGAAAGATAGAAAGGATAAAAAATCTGTTTTATTTATTTATTTATTTATTTATTTATTTGATGCACAAAACACATTACAATCATAATATAAACACCATAAAAATTAAAACATTTTCACCTAGATTGTAACGTAACACTATGTGCATACTACGAAATCACAATAATAAGATAATTAAAAGCTCATAAAATTTAAAACTAATAAAAGGAAAACATTATGTGTCGAATTACAACACTAGTAATTTTACAATAAGTGTGGGTTCAGATCCATCAGGCGTAGATTCCCAGGCCAGGAGGATCCTCACTCAATTTCCAATGGAGAATGCCTTTAATAACGGAGGTAAATTTGTGAATATTTTGATTGAATATATCAACAAGTTTGTGATTGCTCTTAGCCATCTCGTTATATAGACGAGCCATCCTGGTCAAAGGGTTGTAATACGAAATGTTGTTTCTATGAATTTGTAAGGAAAAGAGATTAACTACATTAGATCTACGGGCACTAAATTTAATGTTAAGGCTTATGTGAGACAGTAATTCGGGAGAATCTATAATAGAGTGGATAATTTTATAAAGGTATACTAAATCGAAAATTATGCGTCTGGTTTCTAATGGCTGAATTTTAAATTTCAGAAGTCTATCTCTATAACGTAAGTTAGTTCGGCCAGGTTTTATGCGATAGCTTAGAATACTGAGAAATTTCCTCTGAATACGTTCAACTTCGTCGGTGTGCACCTTATAATTTGGTGACCATATAGGACTACCGTATTCTAATATACTTCTCACGAGGGCGAAGTATAAATACAAGGTGCTACGAGGGTTTTTAAAGCCTTTTGTGGATCTTAAAATGAAACCTAATATATGGTTTGCTTTGGATGTGATATGATTATAGTGGGCACGAAATGAAAGTTTATCGTCAAAGAGGATACCTAGGTCTTTTGCAACATAAGATCTGTTAATTAATTGACCTTCTATGTCGTAGCCCCATATGATTTTATTACGTTTGTTAGTAAACGATATGACAAAACATTTGCTTGTATTTAAATACATGTAGTTAAAATTACACCATCGCGATATGGTATTAATATCACGTTGCAAGGATAAGCAGTCATCTGAATTTGTAATAGATGTAAAGATTTTTAAGTCGTCTGCATATAATAGACAATTGCAAGACAGGTTTTGAATAAGGTCATTAATAAAGACTACGAAGAATAATGGTCCTAAGTGGGAGCCCTGAGGTACTCCAGATGTCACTTCTACGGGTGTAGAGATAAAGCCTCTTAATGTGACCAACTGAGTTCTGGAGTCGAGGTATGAGCAAATCCATCTATATAAACTACCGTGGATACCATATGACGCTAACTTATGACAGAGCAGATGGTGATTAACTTTGTCAAAAGCCTTAGAGAAGTCGGTGTAAACAGAGTCAACTTGACCACCAATGGCAAACGCTTGACAAAGATAATTCTTGTATTCAAGCAGGTTAGTGACCGTTGACTTGTTTTTAACAAAACCATGTTGTTTATCTGATAGAATAGGCTTAAAATGACTGTACAAATGAGTATACACTACTGACTCAAATAATTTGGCAAGACAAGATAAAATGCTTATCGGTCTATAGTTTTTACAATTTGACTTATCACCATTTTTGTAAATAGGTATGATGTGGGCCGTTTTCCAACGCTTAGGAAACACACCACTAGTTATTGATTTGTTAAAAAGAACGCATAGTGGGATTGACAACTCCTTTCCGCAGAGTTTTATAAAACTAGGAGGCAAAGAATCAGGGCCTGGCCCCTTATTTATATCTAAATTTTTTATCTTACGTTCGATATCACTGACCGTTATAGAAAAACCAGATAATGTATTAAAAAAAGTATTATTTATAGCGCCTGACTGACCAATGTAAGGGTTAGTATTATTAATAGATTTACTGTCAAAAACTGAACCAAAGTAACGAGAGAAAAGGGTGCAGATCCCCTGTCCACTTGACTCTGAAGTATCTTCAAATTTCATGGTGTGGGGAACTGAAATATGGCCTTTACGATTATTCACAAATCTCCAAAATGATTTTATGTCCTTCGCCAAAGAATCCTCGACGGCCGAGATATACCTGTCGTAGCATGTCTTGGTAAGAGATTTGCATCTCTCCCGAAGCAGTGAGAAAACATCGTAATCGCGGGGGTTCCCAAACCTCTTAAACCGTTTATGATATAAATTTTTTTCTTCATTACATTTAATTAAAGATTTGCTGTACCAGATGGGATAAGATGAAACTTTGCAGGAACTACACGGTGTATGTCTTCTTATTATTTCAAATAATGTGTTATAAAAAGCTTCAGTACTTTCGTCGATACATGCGTAAGATAAAATTTCTGACCAATCTACAGAGCGAAGTTCAGACTTAACTTTCTCATAATTACATTTAGCAAAATTAAGCCGTTTGATGTTAGCACATTGAAGCCCTTTTGAGATACGAATTGGGGATAAAGTAATAGAAATTGCAGGATGATTTTTATCTAGCAAACTTAATGCAAGTGTGTCATTAACATTTATACAGTCCATGTTAGAAAGCACCAAATCCAACAAGCGAGCATTTGCATTTGTGACTAAATTATACTGTTTTAGATTACACAGCGACATTAATTCATTTAGCAGAAGAAGCTTCCTACTCGGAGACAAAGAGACCGAAGGAGAGGGATTAATCGAATCAAAGTAATCAGGTGTATTAAAGTCGCCAATTAATAAGTAATCGTCTGAAGGAAAACGATTTAAAACTAAATTCTGGCAATGGCTGTAGAAACCTTCAAGGTTGTTAATACTAATATCGGGAGGCAAGTAGCAAACACATAAATTCAAGCGAGAACAGTCACGTGACTCGGGAATAAGTGTGACCCAGACATCCTCCATATCACTATCCCATGATGCTTGACGGATGACCTGGTATTTTTTATGCACGGCGAGTAAAACTCCACCTCCTTCAGTCTTAGAAGAGGAAGAATCCGCGCGATCTCGTCTGAAAAGATTATAACGGGCGTCAACAACTTCGCCATCGAAAACGCTCATGTTTAGGTTCGTTTCCGTCAAGCATATGACATCGAAATTAGAATTTAACAAATTTAATGTAAATTGCGTTAATTTGCTGCGAATTCTATTTACATTTTGATAGAATATATTAAGCATTGTAAAAGTTGATTTTGATTATGTATACAAAAACAAAATTATTCAGGTTACTTGCTAAGCTGTAATAAACAAGCAGATAAACAATAGTTTTTTTTTTTTTTTTTTTTAAGACAATTTTTTAAAAGAATCGTGACTTTTAATTAAAATGGCCGAGCATGTTTCATCCTTACGAATATAAATTTGGCCAAAGCGCACCCAAACAAATTTGTAGTTCTTATCGTTACAGAACTTACGTGCCGCACCGTGTAACTCTTTAGCTTCAGGAGACAAGTGTTCAGATAAGTATATCCTACTTGACGAACCACCTATGCCGACATCAGTAGTACATAGTTTGCTATCGGGGTGGGACTTATTGTAGCGAGTCACTGCAGATAAGAGAACATCACGCAGACGCTGCGACGAGAGGGTAACCAAGATGTTCCGCGGTCTTTTAGAGTTTGTATTCATCTTAGCTATGCGGCGACATGCTTTAATATCACTATCAGGTATCACAACTTGTAAGCACTCACAGAGTTTTTTGAACAACGCCATCAGATTTTCAGTCTTGCTTTCAGGCACCTCATGAATCTCGAGGTTCAAGTCACGTGATATTTTTTCTATTGTAAATAAACGACTCTGTAGTTTTGCTAACGAATTCTGAGTTTTCCCTAGTTCTGACTCTAGTTGCTTAATCCGATCGTCTTTTTCTGAAATATTTGACTTTATATCATTTTGTTCCGAGATGATGAAATCAGTTGTCGCCGTGAAGTCTACTTTTACGGATTCAATAGCTCGGGTAACCTCGTCGGTCACCATGTCCTTCATGTCCTTTATAAGCGCAGATCGTAGGTTTAACATAAACGTCGAATCCGGGGACAGTTTCTGGTCCAGAAGCTTGCTAATGCTTTCCAAGGTAGCCGGCTCCTTTGAGAAGTCAGCACCTGCAGGAGTTTTCATGGCAACATTGGGTTCCGGTGTTTGACCCAATGTAATATTCGAGGCGGCGCTTAGTGGTTGGTTATTGCGACCTCGCCGGACGGGAGTATTATCATCGTTATTTCTACGCCTAGTTACATTCTGACATAGAGGACAGTTAAGCAATGCCAATTGCTCAGCACTGAGCTGCTTTGCTGACCCGGTAGCAACATCAAGGCATTCATAACAAAACTTGTTGTTGCAATTATTGCACTTTAAAAAATTATTAACTTTTAATACGATGTTACAGCCGTGGCAATTCATGGCTAGGTTAATTACTCTAATCAACACTAAAAACTCGAGTTTAGTTTAGTACGTGCACTATTTGGTTTTGTTTGTGTAGGGCAGATGTGAATGTTAAATGTTAAGTTCGCTGCAGCGACTCCCGTCGCCGTGGCTTAGCGGCTCGAAACCGCGGAACTGCAACTCGACAGCCGCGATGCAGGTCCAAACCCCAACAAACGCCACTACCACTTTGTGTAGTTTTTTAAAAATGTTCACTGCAACTAAAGTTGGCACACAACCGATATCAAGTTCACAAAAAGTCACAAAACACAGCTATGAATGAAAGGTCCGACACTTGCCAAGAGGGCCACCAAGTCTTATGGTAAGTTCCCCAAGCAGAAACGAGAGGGACCGATAAATTAAAATACTCTGATACTTTGAGTTAAAAAAAATAAATAAAATAAAATAGGTAATAATTTTCTACCAAATACAAATATATTTTAAGTAGTGGTATCCCTAGCGCCCACTGGTGACAAGTAGCAGTACTATTTTGGTTAGTCTATTCGCCATTCAGTGCCGTGCTGGCGCTAGTTGTCGAACATTGATGTAAGTCCAAAGGTCAATTTTAAAAACATTTTTCGTAACGACGTTTATATTATTGTATTTTGTAATTATTCCACCATTTAGTGACAAAACTGCACATATGTTCACTATTTGATACTACGGGGTTACTGTTGTGACGAATAGTTATTGTTTTAATTGTTTTATTATATATGGAGCAACTTTAAATGGAGACTTAATATTAGTAGCTTATGTGGATAAACACTTGGCATTAATAGTCACCAATAATATCACTTGGAAGTTATAGATATTGCACTAAGTTCCACCACTTTTGAATCAGTTCAGTATGTTTTTTAATAAATTGAATGTTTTAAACGACTGTTACAGTTACCACTGTTACTGTTAGAATCTACTGGTTAAAGTGCCGATGACTGACTGCTGATCACGATTTCCACAGGACACAAATATTTATGTGATAAACATTAGTGTTTGTGTTTGTCTTGGTGTTTCTTGTGTATGATAAGTTAGTATTTACAAAAAAAAAAATATATAAATATTGTATCCATAGTACAAGTTCTGCTTAGTTTGGAACTAGATAGTGCCGTGGAAAAATACCCCAAATACATAATATAATTACATAAAACTTACACTCAGTATGGACAATAAAGAATTTCATCCTTTTTATTTATTTTTCAATAATATTTACCTTACACCCAGACTATAAATTTATTGACTGATTGGCTTAAATCCTTGTCTTACGAAGAAAGTGAGAAACTTACACACGCACACACACACACACGCACACACACACATACACACTATGGCATGTCGTTGCCGCGTGTTTTTGAAATTTGTTTGGCTTAGGGTAATGTGGTTGGCACGTGTTTTTATCGTAAAATAGTACCCAAATACACCCAAGATGATTTGGAATTCTTCCAAATGATACTGACATTAAGTAATCTTATGCAATTACTCACATCTACATCTCATTTACATTACTGCTAAATCATTTTCTCAAACTGAAATTATGTAAAATTAATTTTGAAACAGTACCTATATTAACATTCTGTAAGTACCTATGTATCTTCTTTCTAGGACAAAATAGAGGAAAATGCTGTTCAAATATTAGTTCATTTGCATGTGTTTAAGAAGGCCACGCAAGCTTGGCGAGTGAAATTCTCTCGTAAGAATTTATTCTCATGTGATTATTTAAAGCGGATGGGATCCCGTGGTTGTAGAGTCATACGTACGAGCATAAATATGCTCAAATAGGCTATAGGCACTATTTAAAAGTGATTTTCTCTTAAAGTACCTACTGTTTGAAATTGTTACAGACATACTAAATTCAAAATAAACATTTTTTTTTGTTGATTTTTGTATTTTTAGATTTTTCCATGCAAAGATTTATTGTTATTATTTCTGTAACTCAGAATACTCTAAATATCACTATTTTAATATGTTAAGGCATTCCACTTCAAATTTCAATTGCTCGTGAATGACCTACATCTATTCATCTCTCCAATTGTGGCACTATCACCCTTTTAACTGGTAAAAATGCCAAACATCGTATTCCTCACAAACCGGAGTGTTGGCAAGGGATAGCTTCCAGCTGCTATTTGTGTTCAGCGGCGAACAGGTTAAGGATCACTTTGGTGGTATCACTTTTGAAGTATTATCGTTGCAATTCGAACTTGATTACTTTATCATTGAGTAGTTTTTAATACCTACTGTAGATTATTTTAAATTAAAATAAAATTTGAAGTTTAATATATTTAATATATTATACTTTTTTTTTATTTTGCAATGCTTAAATGAGTTTTTTAAGTGTTTTAATTAAATTTATTTTGTTTTTGTCTTTCTCAACCTGTCAAAGATCGATTAGGAGATAAAATTAAATAATATAATGAATTAAAGAGCACATCATAGTTTTAGCAGGGTCTTTACAATGTTTGACTGAAGTTGAATTTAATTAATTAATTTAAGTTTAATTTGCCAAATTAAGTAATTACTAAAGGAGCATGTACGTATACAATCAAAAGCATAAAAATGTATACCTACAGTTAAAATTGAAACCATTTTTTTGTGAAATGACGATACCAACTTTGAGGTTACACCAAAATCTTAATAACCAATATTTGATGGAAAATACAAAATTATTACTAAGTAATACAATCAAATTTTTAAGAGAAAATCGCATTTGAATTTTCCCAATCGTATATGTATGATTGTGAACACCGTTAATTCATAATATATATTGCAAGATTGTAAACTGTCGATAGATTATGAGCTGTATCAACTGTATTTAATTTTCGATAGTTTATAATCCATCCATTTTAAACCATCAAATTGTGAACAAACCTGCACATACCGTCAGATTTCACAATCTGTCTGATTTTATCACTCGTAAAATTGTAAATAGCCAAAGATGGCGGCGCATAACATTCAGCCAATCAGCGCGCAAGTGGCGTTCTTTTGCATTCAAGTATGATGCATGAGGCACGTAGGGGTCTCAAATAACACATTTTTTACCTTCTAACTAAACAGAGTACAAAAATAATTTACTTTATTCTACACTTTATTTTTAGCAAACCGTAAACACTTGAAATCATAATCAGTGCAGAATTATGTGCTACGTGGGTGATCTTCAGCGTGGGTTGCCAGTACAAACACGTGCGGTGCAATGTCAGTGGTGCATTATTTTTATATCTTGCAACATTCACGTGTATTTGTGGAATTCGATGTTTTTAAAATAAGCGCTTTCATAATGACGCGCTTAAATAAGAAATTATTTGATTTGATAAATAATTAAATTGTTTTTGTAATAGGCAAGAGTACCATGACAGAAACATTCACAATTTAATTGTAAAAATGCATGTATATCACAGTTTTTTGAATTGTCAAGAAGTTATAATAATAATGTAAACATAATATTTATAATGATTGGTAGAAATTTAAAAATGGAATTACAGTATATATAATGGAAGTACAGTATGATAATTACATTTATAATTTATCTATAATTTATCTAAATAATACAATAGGCTGCCGCCTATTACTTGCCGTTTATTGACTTAAACATACTGGCGAACTGTGTGTATACATTTAGAACACCTCTGCCTAACTCTTCGGCAATACAGTCGTGATGGTATGCACTCGAATCTAGTAGGGCCTAGAAACTTCAAATTTAGCACCAAGGTTTCTTATTAGATGTATACATTCGCTACGGGATTGGAAAAATCGCAATCACAACTAGCGTTTAACATGTAACAACGTTTTTTTTTTTTTTTTCATTTTTGCTTTGACATAAATTTTGATATAAAATACAGAATTAGATTTAATCTACGATTGTGTATTCACACCGATGATAAACGACTTTTTATGCCCTTCGAAATCCCATTACGAACTCAAATTACATTGTCTAAATTATCACACATACAATGTTAATGGTTAATGCACACGATTCGCCCAGTTTAGTTACGGTTTATATCCAGTATGCATGATATAAACTACTAGAGACCTGATGGAGGCTTGATGGAGACTTCATGGAGTCTCATGGCCCCAACAAGTTCTCAATTCGACTATTTTTCTGTTAATATAACGCGTCGAAATAACGCGATAAAATATAAAAAGTAGTTTTATTCTAATGTATAATATTCGCGTAAATATCAGAAATCAATATGCTTTTTTGTTCGTTTTAAATCTTCGCTTTCGCTGATCGAGAACTGATTTCGATGTTTCTTTTTATCTGATAATATAATATTTCGATCTTCCTTGTTGGGCCCATATGTATAGAGTTTCCTAAATACACCACAAAATGCTTGAACCGGATTTCTTCTTACTCCCAAAAAGTTAATTACTTAGCTGGTACTAGTTGACATACCCTGTGCACCACAAAAAATAGGTAGGTATGTAAATTGATTAAGCTTCAAGTACCATACAAATTGGATAGTATACAGGATCGTGTGTAGCCAGCATTATGCGATTATCTATATTCCCATTACATTTATCGCATTTGATCTCCTTCACGACCATCCATCATCGCAATATGAAGTTGTTTTCGTCAAAAAGTTGATCTAGGTTTAATGTACCATTGCTAATGTGGATGCAAGTTACTCGTACTGTGAAAAATGTATTAGAAGTTTTAATAAGTTTATTCCAGTTTGTGGTTTTGATGAGTTTGTGGTAAAAGTAAAAACTGTGCTGATCGATCGCTCTGCAATATTAAGCTACGCTTGCTGCGGTCTGGGTGACCATTCTTAACACATCGAAACTCACTTTTTTAAATGCTTTTTTTTGCTACTTCCTGTCCGTAGACTCATCAGTAGGGTCTTTTAGAATATCAGCGGTGCAGCTTGATATTATTGCTGCAGAATAGTGGTGAAATAGGAGCCTATTCTGACGTCATACAAGATGATGTATTATAGGTTATATCTTTCATTTTGTTTTTTTAATTATGTTGGAACTGTCAGAATACATTTTATTTATTTATACTTATTGTACAGAAAAGTGTACAAAGGCGGTCTTAATGCCTTAGGCATTTTCTACCAGACAACCTTAGGGTGATGCAAAGACGGTCATGGTAGATGCACCAAAGATGATATATGATGAGATAGAGGTGAGAGGTAAGATGCGAAACTACAAGAAACTATAAAATATTGTTCAAAAAGCATAAACTTTCTTCTTTCTAACTTTCCCACGAGCCCCCTCAATATCACGGAGAGCTCGATCCTGGTTCTCTTTTGAACACATATGACCATTGTTAATGGTACTGATAACCAGACGTTTATTCACAGATTATTAATAAGCCCAGAAATTGGATTGCGGGGGTCTGATTGAAGTCGCTTATATAAAACACGGATATTCAGCCGCATACCATGATAACTAAGTGAGTGAATGGTATTTCGCTTTTAATACGCATAGGTAAATAGGTAGATATTGGAAGAATGTCATTATAGAAAATGGTCACCGGTTTTCCGCTTCCGTAGCTACCCAGATTGGCCAATCTCTGTTTGATATAATCACATTATTTTTATATAAAAAAGGTCAATTTTCTCTAACACAAAGTTTGCATAAAGACGTCGTTGGATTAAAAAGACCCGACACCTTTTCACGGTCGCTAGAAAGGCCGTATTTGCCACCAAAAATAGGATGGTTGGGAAGATGTCGAATTAAAAAGGCCCAGGTCACGGCGCGGATTAAATTTCAAGGGTTTGATGAAGGAAAATTTATACAGCCACTGGATTTTTGGAGAATTTATTTTGAATCTTTGCTTTGAAAGTGAAGGATTTATTATGCCCTCTGGCAATCTCTGCGTTTAGATACGTATTGAGAAATCCGATATTATTTTATTGAAATGGATTAAAAAAGGTATAAAGCCATGGATTTTTTTGTGAGGTTTTCCTATCGTTTAATTTTTTTAAATTTATATTTTCTTCGATGGTTATTATTTAATTCTTTATGTTTAAACAAAGCAGAGAGTTGCAGTTACTGCCTAAAGTATTTTCTGACAGTCGACTTTCAGAGACAGAAGTTCGAAGGTGAATGGCAGTGTTATTAAAAGAACATGATTACAAAAAATAAATATTATAAACGTTTCAGGAGAAGCTATAGAGATATTTAATGCAAACTTTATATATCTTACTTCATAGTTTCTGTTCATTGTTTCTTGTTAGAGCGAGATACTAGGCCTTCTCACTTTTAAATCTATTTGGTGGAAACTATGCTATGTACTGTAGTCCAAAATCACGTGACGTTTCGTGAATTCAAATATAGAAGCATACATAAACGTCATAAAATCTGCCAGTAAGAAAAACAAAATGATTCAAAAAAGTTTCACACACACAAAAAGTTTTAAACGTCGAATCCTCTAAGGAAAGGACCAATTTCCATGTTCGAAAACCAATATTTGTGCCTTTGCTGGCACAGGTAGAGTGTGTACATGCCACTTCGATATCGAAATGGCTATCGAAATGTCGATGGAGCATTTTACCTCCACCGTTAGATGTTTGTAGTAGTAATGGTTTTTAATACTTGAAAAATTTAGAGTGATGGTGCTAAAGGCACTTGGGGAGAAATGCACTGAGTGTATTGGTGGACCTATGAATTTTGATATTTTAATAGAACATGTAAAAGTGCTAAAAAGTGCCTCGTTAGTCTAGTGGTCCTAGCGCCTAGCGCGACTGCTACGCTGGATATCCTGGGTACGATTCCCAGGTCGAGACAAGTGTTTTTGGGTTTTTGTATATAGATTCTCAGTAGCAGCTCGGAATTTGAATTCGTGCCCGGTTAATAGCAATAGTCTCGCCCCCTATTATAGGGGACCTAAACATATCGGTTAACTGTGACTGTACATTGCTACATCTCTGCCTAACCCTACGCAGTATACAGGCGTAATGGTCATGTTATTTAAATTTAAAATTTTAGTCACAACTTATGCTGAAATGCTTTAATAAACTAATGCTTTAATGCTTAAAGTTTGACCCCAGCTTTTTTTTTAAGATGTTTTTAACAATTATTTTAATGGACTACTGCATTACCTTCATTATCTTTGGTTACGAAAAATGAAAAGTTTTTTTTTTCAAAACTTTACAAGAATTACTTTTTGCGGATTTTATCGCGTTATATTGATATTATGAATCCCTAAAAGTAGTTTTATTTCAATGACTAATATTCGCGTAAGCGTCAGAAGTTAATTATTATTTAAATTTCATTTATCAAAATAATAAAGTATTCAAAGTATTTTTTGTGAAAAAGCCTTTCAACTTTGTTAACAATAACACAGTAACATTGTTTTTTTATTTTAAATACCGCTATTATAAGAAAATTTCCGCATTTTTCTTCCCAGAAGAATTTTCTAAGATAACAATATATTTTTATATCAAGGAGCAGTTCTAAAGTGTAAAACATATTTTAAACGTATTATAAATTGTGATTTACATAAAAATCACAAAGTATTACCTCGCATAGATATTCGACGACGGTGGATTCAAACGAATTTCCAACGTGCTTACGGAAAATAGAACTGTTAAGGCCCTTGCACACTTGTTTATAATCCCTCCGGGTGCAAGTACTTGCAGATTAACTGAAAGCTTATTTTTGGTGGAGCCATAAAAATAACATCATTTTTCCCTTGGGTGGCGTTAAAAATGTGAAAAAGCGACGAAAGAGTTTGTTATGATAATAGATTCGGGTTTTTTCATTATTATACAGCAAAACAATTTGTTTTATAATTATAAAATCGAATTAAAAAAAATATTTAAAACATGGCTCGATTGCTTCATTTACCTAGTGGTCGTAGCCGCATCTGCCACTCTAGAAGTCCTGGATTCGATTCCCAGGCCCAGAAAGTGTTATTGGGATTTTCTATAAAATTCTCAATAGCAATTCGCATTTAGATAAATATTATTCCCAGTAAGTGGCAATAGGCTTGTCCCATATAAGGGACCTAAACATACCGGCGAGCTGTGAATATACATTATAGTACACTTCGACCTAATCCTTCGGGGAATACAAGCGTGATAGTATGTTATGTCAATGTTAAATTATGTTTTTAATATTATGTTAATGTATTGATTTCTGACATTTACGCGAATATTATACATTGAAATAAAACTACTTTTTACGGATTTTATCGCGTATATTGATATTATTAAATTTAGGGATTAATGTCAATATACGCGATAAAATTCGTAAAAAGTAGTTTTATTTCAATTATGTTAATGGTTTGGCAGGGACGTACTAATTTTACACCCACAGTTCTCCGGTATGTTTAAGTCACATGTAATAAGGGACCTATTGACATTAACTGGACACAAATCTAAACTCCGAGCTGCTATTGAGATTTCATAGAAAAACACAATAACACTACTCGATCTCGGAACCCAGGACGTCTAAGGTAACAGTCGTGCTTAAAAGCACTAGGCTTATGAGGCAGAAAACATATTCCTAAATGTGAACTTGCTTATGTACAGAGGCCAGCATATGAAGCTACCACAATCTGTCAAATTTCTTTGATAGATTTTCAACTTTAAAGCATTATAATAAGGTTCATGTTCAATTAGGAAAATTTGACAGTTTTGGATAGCTTCCCCTGCTGTCTGTACAACAAAAAGAGTCCAGATTAATTTGAGGAAAAGGACAAACAAACCTTCCCTTATTCATTTCCTTTACTTTCTTATTTACCAAAATAAAAATTCATTTTTACTTTTACTTTTCTTTTACCTTACCAACAAACTTCTTTCTCAAGTATGTATGCTTCCCAAGTGTGTATGCTCCATTACCCTAAGTCAGCGAATTTACAAAGGAAATTCCGGATGCAGCGCAGCAACGGGGCGCTTACTTTCACATGTTCTCCACAGAATTAATATTTTCACTACAAACAAGCATGAACACGTATGTTTGTTCGTGGCGGAATTAACACTGAATTAATTTCGCAACGGAATTAAAACGGACGTGTGAATGTTTGTGTGTTAGGTTACTAAAAGTTTTTAATATGGGTGTTTTTTCGTATATCATGTTTTCAGGTGTGAAATTGCTGTTTTCTTTTTATTGTAATAATAAAAGTAAATATTGCAATTTCGAAACGAAAATAACCAAAATTGCGACGAGAAAATAAACTGTTTCTGCAACACCATCCAGTGTTTTTTTATGGCAAACTTTAAAGCAATCCCCAGATTTTATAGCAATCTCCTGCATTTTATGCGTCTGGATAAATCTGAATAAATATTCCACAACACAAATGACGTGGAAAAACGGAAATATTATTAATATATTTTCATTACACGAAGAGATCCAGTATTCATTTTATTCATTCAACGAAGATGAAGAATTGCGTCGCGTTCGATCAAAGAAATTTAAATTGACGCTGTGTTTTCCTAGGCAAAACATTTCTTTGACTACAAATATTTTACTTGCATTATTCATAAAAACAAAGGACGATAAGATAATGTAAAAATCTTCAGTCTGATGTTAGCATGAACCGGTTTTCCAACAAATCACGACAGTCGTAACTCGCATGCATACTAAAACTCGTATGAATTATTTAATTTTCCAAATAAATGGCTAAAAGATAGCAGTAATACTGGCTTTTAAAGTAAAATTCTAAAAAAATAAAACATAACATACTATCACAACATTATCAGTCTGTATTCCCCGAAGGTACTTTTTTTTATGCCTAACTGTATTTTATATAATTATTTGTAATCTTCGCAACATTCCTAAATTGTTCTCTCATGTAAGTATCCAATCCAATTTATAATTATTACTGTATTTTACACGAAGAGACTGCCATAGACCTCCACAACCCAATTTTTGGGCAATAGACTAATGACTACTAGGTTAATGATGCAGATAAAAAGAAAATAATTAATTTGAATAAGTATTTCAAACTACTTCAATCTTTGCGTCTGAGTTTGAGAACTGTTTTTTAAAGTTTAGAATTAAAATAATATCTGGCTAAATGAGTGAGTCAATTTACAAATTATTCTAGCTACACCTACGTTGATCGAATGTTTATAGCTCTCTACCTAACAAAATTTCCCAGAATGTTAAACAAATTACTGAAATAGCTCTGCAAAATCAGATTCGTGAAGATTAAAAAAAAAAATGTTCTCTGATATAGTAGACTTGGGCAAAAAGGTAGCCAGGCTTAAATGGGATTGGCTTGGTCCTGTCAGCGGCATGCACAGTGCTCGATGGGCAAGAGTCTCCTCACAATGGAAACCTGAATATGGTAGGCGTCAATGAGTACCACGAGGTATGGTTTGAGGTGGCAGGACAAAATAGTACCTGGAAGGACCTGGGGGAGCCTTTGCCCACCAGTGGGATAGCACCCAGTAAGCGGCGCCACACGCGTGCCTTCGATTAGAATGCGAGGAATTTCACCGATCCCATGGGCATGATAAAATATTTTACAGAAATGCAAAATTTTATTTTTTACAACGATCAAACTTATTTACTTAAGTAAAAATAATTGACTCATCTAGGCGTCAAAGTACTCCTCCACACTGCTCTCTTCTGGTGAAATTTTCAGATGACTGGCAACATAGTTACTTTGGATTGAAATAAATCCTACTTTATAAATTTTACTAGCTGTTGTTGTAGTTACTTGCATCCCTAAAAAACTTTTTGAGAAAAAAGTGAGCTTAATTGCTTCTAAAAAGTCCAACCTTTATCTAAACGAAAATTCATCAAACTTTGTTCAGTGGTTTAGACGTGAAAACGTAACAAACAGACAAAGCTACTTTCGCTTATACAATATTAGCGTTCCAGCTTGAGCGATTCCACTTCTTAACTCAGTGCTCACTCAGAATTTAGATCTGGAATTTTCTTTTAAACAATTATGTAAATTTATATATTTTTATAACTACGCTGATCAATATATCAGCAAGGTTAAGCTACGCTAGCCGCAGTCAGACTATAGATGGCTGACTGCGGCTAGCAGCTTCAGTGCTCTCCGAGGCACGCTGACCATTCAGCGTGCCTCGGAGAGCACTGAAGCCGTCAGTCTCGGTTGTCATCGAAACATCTATGACAATCGTTAGTGGTCAAAAAGCCTAACAACCAGTCTATCCTTTAGGATATCGATATTATACCCAGAAATTGGGTTGCCGAGGCCTGATAGCAGTTGCTTCGTGTAAAATACTGATATTCAGTCTCATCTGGTTACACTGGAAGCCGATAGTAGTTTTGATTGTGTAGTATGGTTAGTTTTATCTTTGTACAATTTTTGTATTTGAAGAAGTGTTTTGGATTACTAATCTATTAACTTATGTTTAAATAAATACAAAAAAACGTATATTCTAAAAAAAATCCTTACCATAATCACCGAATAACTAATGACTCGTAAAACTCGTAACCAAAACTGCTTCAGTTAAATCATTTAGTTTTCCTCATTGCAATCTTAATCTTTTTCCGGATTCTCACCAAACTAATGGATGGCAACAGTGATTGATATTTTTACTAATGGCTCAAGATTTTCATCCTTTAAGTATTAAACCTTATAAGTACTTTGCTATAACACTAGGTTGTCCTATGAGGGGCTTGTGGATAAGTAATAACTACGCTGGTCAACCGATATGCACGGTTAAGCTGTGCTAGCCGTCGTCAATTTGTAGATGGGTGACCTTTCTTAACACATCGAGATCCCTCCGTGCCTACGTGCAACCATCGGTCGATCCCGGTAGTCATACGAAAATCTATGACAATCATTAGTGGTAGTCAGAAACCCGCCAACCAGTCTATCCTCAGGACATTGGTGGTCTGATGACAGTCACTTCGTGTAAAGTACTGATATTCAACCGCATCTGATGAGATTGAAAGCCGATCCCAACACAGTGGGGAAAAAGGCAGGTTTCAGTAGTAGCTCGGAGTTTGGATTGTTGTCCAGTTGATGGCAATCGTCCAATATTACATGGGGCCTAAACATACCCGCAAACTGTTGGTGTACATTAGTATTATTAGTACACCGCTTCCTATCCCCTTTTTGAAATACAGGGGTGATGGTATGATAATATATTTGGAATCAAACGCTGTGATAATTGATAGTTTGACTTTGATATTATAAGTATTTTATATTTTAACAATTTGAACAAATCATCACTGAAATAGTTATGGAAACACCAAGGCGTTAAATGGCCACACCTCAATGAGAAACCAGTCCCTGATCCTTCTGTTGGTATAAGAAGAGGTCATTCACCTTCAGAGCGAGGAGGCAAACATTTTTGCAAGTTATGATAAAAGATTAAAATTGAAAAATGTCTTCACAAAGTAATCATTTCAAACACTATCTGAAAATTTGTTCACCTAAGTGTTTAAGATTAATCGTTTGAGCTGCAAAAGTGAATGTTCGATGACTTTAGTTATTTTGCTTTCCCAGTACTAAGGACCTGTGCGCACTGGCGGCATAGAATGGCGGGGAATCTTTTGGCATCACTAAATGCAAGCGCATACTGACAGCAATAATGCTGCGGTATCCTTAGGCATAATTAGGCACGGGATCCATTCTTGAGAAAAGGATGTCACTAAAATCTGCCCAAATGATGTACCGAGGGTACACTTGTTGGAAAAAATACGCTGTATTACGCTGATTAAAACT
Organism: Acronicta alni; assembly: GCA_964056405.1. Classification (NCBI taxonomy): domain Eukaryota; kingdom Metazoa; phylum Arthropoda; class Insecta; order Lepidoptera; family Noctuidae; genus Acronicta; species Acronicta alni. The sequence goes on along the minus strand of OZ043927.1, from coordinate 2,097,570 downwards.
CTAGTCATACTTTTTTTATGCTCACCTAGATGATGATCATCCCCTAGATGAGAAAAAATAACTTTAAATTTGAAAAAAAAACGCACGCCATTTTAACACACTATTATCGGTTTCATAGTGTTTTTATAGTAAAAACTGTCAACTTGATAGTTATCTCCTCTCAGTGTTAGTTTCGGCATGTCAAATGCACGCCATTTTGCCACATTAGACCAGCTTCATAGTGATTTCCTAGTTAAAACTGTGAACTTGACAGCTGTCATGTACCTCGGGTTCAAATTTGGCCTGAGTTGTATGGACTTTTTATGACCTCCTTTATTCCGGTTTAAAATATTAATTTTAGTCCCCGACTGGGCCTAAGCCACGAACCCGCTGTTCCACGTTAGAATTTATTTTTTTGTTTTATGTGTGTATCGATTATTTAACAGAGTTCTAGACTAGGTTAGGCTTCTAGACTGACTTGTTTTTTTCTTTGCAGTTTTTATTTAATGTTCCCTTTTAGACAGACGTATTTATTGATTTCTTTTAATTTACTTTTTTATTTGAAACTTTTTAGTTAACATTATAATTCACCGATTATAATATAGTGAAAATTTAAGTGAGAATTGTTGCTAATTAACAAAAATTATAGATCATAAATGGTCATCCGAAATGAAAAATGATAAGAGAAACCTCAAGATGATTTTCAAATACCTACTTATTCAATAATATCCCACTTAATAAAGTTCGTCAACTTTCCTTTTTTTTTTCACAATATGTCGTCTGGTTGTTGCCATATTGAATTTTGATTACTGTCATGTCTTTAGTGACATTTGCAAGATTAAGACAAATCGATTCACGTAAGAATCATCAAAATTGGCCCACGCGGTCTAGAGTCCCACAATGCAACAAACATACATACATAGATATATACATACAAATACATAGGCTGATAAACACCGCCTTTGCGCCGCGGAGTCGAGTAAAAAGAATATCTTACACGACGTATTATGATAATAAAAGACGCTAAGCTTATGACAATGCAGGGCGCGAATGATGCATTCCGAATGCTTCCAACACGGCATACCTAAATATACCGTAGCTTTGTTGTTGTACTGACTAATTATCACTGAAACTTTAATTTTGTTATCTTAATATTAAGTTATATTCCTATAAGTTGCCACAAAAATATTTTGCCGCGCCGTACCGCCAGTGGGCGCAGGACCTAAAGCTTTCATCTAGAATCGATTTATCAATTCATTGTTTTCAGGGTTTTTAAACTTTAACATTATTATTTAAAATATGACTTGGAAATTCCTTAAAGAATATTTCAATTAAAGTAGCAATGTGGAACGCTTGAAAGTAACATATTACACGTCTGTATTCCCCGAAGGGTCAGATAGAGTTGTACTAATGTACGCCCACAGTTTGCCGGTATGTTTAAGTCCCACGTAATAGGGGGCCACTGCCACTTACCTAGCCTATACTTAACTACAACTTATTGAATGCTTAAGAGTAATAATTCATCATTATCATCTAGTGTTTTTCGTTCTATCTTGGGGACTTACAGTCCAACAAGATGCAGCAGAATGTCGGTAGTTATTTGAGTCGATGAGAATGACTACTTGATGGTGGCGTTCATTTTTTTTTTTTTTTTTTTTTTTTTTATTTGCTTTACACTGACTAATTAAAATTTTACATTACATGGTATACTCGCCAAACGTAATTGTTTAACGGCGAGAAGCGCTCTTATCATTATTACATAATAAACTTACATTTATTAACAACAGCAAACAAAATATTTTAAATAACTATCATGGTCTAACTATTACTATTACAAGTGGTATCCAACAGAGTATTCTTCAGTTTCTTCTTTAATGTACTATTAATTTTAGGGGTTTGTCTTAAGACATCTATAGCATTAAATATTTTTGGCACTATAAACATATTTGTCCTTTCTCCATAATAATTTGTTACTTTTGGTTTATTCAGTCTTTGTTCTCTAACCCTTCTAGTATTATATTTATTCTCGACAACATATTTATACTCATCGCTATAGTAGTATTCTAAGCCCAAGAAATTTGCCGAATCCCATAATCTCATTCCCGACGAGCAGTTTGGTTTTCGAACCAAACACTCTTGTATCCACCAAGTGCATCGCATAGTCGAACATATCAGCGCTGGATTCCAGCGCGGTATGACGACTGGCATGCTCTTCTTCGACGTGGCGAAAGCCTTCGACAAGGTCTGGCACAATGGCTTGATTTACAAGCTATATTCATTCAACGTGCCAGACCGTCTCGTGCTCATCATTCGAGATTTTCTGTCGAATCGCACCTTTCGCTATCGTATAGAGGGCGGCACACTCTCGTCCCCCCATCCTATCCGAGCCGGAGTCCCTCAGGGCTCCGTGCTCTCCCCTCTCCTTTTCACGCTGTACACCAGCGATATTCCAACAAGATCCAAGTCGCAGTTGGCTCTATTCGCTGACGACACGGCTATATATTATTCCGGCATCAGCCTAACAAACATCACCAAAATTCTCCAATCCTCGGTCAATGCCCTAGGGAATTGGTTCAGGAAATGGAGAATAGAGGTGAATCCCTCCAAGAGCGCGGCGGTTCTCTTTCACAAGAGTTCCGACCTCTCCGCTCAAGCCCAACCCATCTCCCTTCGGCCAACTGGGGATCAGTTGGCCGAAAGGAGATGGGTAAAGAAATGGGATTGGGAAATGGGATTGGGAAAAGAAAGCCAAATACCTGGGCGTGGTTCTAGATTACCGACTTACGTTCCGAGAGCACATAAAAACGGTGCGTTCGCGCGCCGCTTTTGCTCTAGGACGTCTACATGGCATGCTCAATGCACGCAGTAAACTCTCCCTTAAATACAAGGTGAGAATTTACGTGATGTGTATTCGTCCTATCATGACCTATGCGAGTGTCGTATTCGCTCACATAGAAAGTCCCGCTATCCATAGGATGCAGACCCTCCAAAACCGATTTATGCGCAAAGCCACGGGCGCCCCGTGGTATGTGCGCAATAGGGACCTCCACTTAGACTTAAAACTGCCCACCATCAAGCAGTTCATGAAACGCGCCTCTAAGCGCTATTTCGATCTGGCCCCCCTTCACCCTAATCCCCTTGTGGCCAGTAGCGTAAACTACAAACCCTCTCAGATAAGTAGAGTGCGCCGCCCAAAGCACGCACTCACTTACTCTGACGACCAAATCACCTTAGCGCAGGAGTCAAGCAGAGTGACTAGCACTCTCAAAACACACGCACCAAAACGCCGCCCGATATACCGTCCTCGCCGGCGAGGTCCGTCGCGAAGACCCCTTAACGGTCATCCTCCCCGTCCCTTGCTCGAGCCGGCCCGTGCCGAGCCAGTAGCTTTAAATTCGCCCCAAAATAATTTAAACCCAGATCCAGCCGTCCCTAGCTGCCCCCCCAGCAACGCCCTAAGCCGAGGTTCGAGTCCCGCAGGGGACGCCCTTAGCTGTGTTGCTTAGTTTATAAGTTGCCCCTGGCTGGAGGCATTTGGTGCCTCGCCACCTAGTCCGGTTAAGTTTTTAAAGCTCCCTCGAGCTAAAAACTATGTCCGTCAAAAAAAAAAAAAAAATAGTATTCTAAGCCTATTAAATATTTAATATATTAATTTTGTGCTACTATGGTGGCAAACAAGCATACGGCCCACCTGATGATAAGCGGTTACCGTAGCTTATAGACGCTTGTAGCACAAGGGTTATCACTTGCGAGTTGCCGACCCTGTAAAATGAAAGAGGAATAGTTGGGTTGGCAGTTTATGGGTCAGTCCCCCCACTGCTAACACAACGTTTCCTCGTGGAGCACTGGCAACCTTGCTCACCGTAAGGAACACAACACAGCACAAAGAGTGTTATTACACTTCGGTTTTTTGCAAGGCGGAGGTACTTCCCCAGTCGGGCAGCTCCAATTTGAGTGGAATTACTCCCACTAAGCCCTACCTCTCTTAAAAACCTCTTCCTTCTTCTTTTTCTTTGGCGTGAAAAGTAGTTCTTCTCGTAGACTGACTGATGACCACAGCAGTACAATTTCTGAACGATACACATGAATTCGAAAAGTCAGAAGTGAGAGAGGCGTGTTTTGGATTTGAATTCAAGACCTTAGACTAGGCAGCCCAATGGTCATATCACCAGGCTATGACTGCTCAGGTAGTTATATAAATCTAAATTTAACACGTTATTTTACCTCAATATTACTGAACATATAAAATTCTAACAATTTCCATTGTCGATACATTTCGTTTCTAAATTGAAAAAAAAAAACTCCGAAAATCCGAACAAAAGCGTGAATCAACCGGACTATGAATGGTTTTAGTATTCAATTCACATTGCACACACATTGTAGCGACTGTGTGCTTTGCCTCATATTCTAGTACGCATTGGAACTAAACAATTTTATACAGAGTCACAGAATAAACAAAATGTAGGAAGTTATAAAGCAAAAGAAAAATTCGACCGCGTGCAGGATTGAACTAACTGTAAAGTAAGTCGTGTCGGTTGAGGAGCAAAAATTAAAATAGCTTTTCAATAGCTGTTACTGACGTCACCATAAAGACGTAAATTCAGAATGTGAAGGCAAAATTCGACATGGCGGGTAGGTATCGCGGTGGCTTAGTGGTCATAGCGTCTGGTGTACCTAACCAGAAGACGCAGGTTCGAATCCTGCCCGCGGTCGAATTTTTCCTTTCCTTAATAACTTTAAAAACTTATCATGGAAAATGCCAAAATATGCAAAAAGATAAAATGTAGGAAAATGTTTTTTTTTGTATTGTTTTTAAAAGACAGCTCCCATACTTGGAAACAAGTGTGTCGTAAGGGACTCAACAATTATAATAACCTGACACAACGTACACCCAGACGATGATTATGACGATGATGTGTGATCCACAAAACGAATATTTGTTGATCACGCAAAGTTTTGTCTCGGGTGGTAATCGAACCTAATACTTCACGCTTAGCGATTGCTAAGGGTGAAGTATTAAGACCAATAAGGCAATTAATTCTACTTTTTTAAAAAATAAAACGCTGATTTGCAATTTTCTGTTTGCAAACGTGCGTAACTCACAAACAACATTTTCACATACATACGCTAACACACCCGGAACAATTACCTATGGTTACCAATATTGTGAAGTGTCGTCAAAAATTCTCTGAAAATGATGCCCCCAATGAGTTTAGATTTTTATCTCTACCTACTTCACTGTAAGAGCGAGTTAGTCTAGAACAAACAATGCTCAGGATGGACATGCGACTACTCGCAAGCAGTCGGCTTCCGTTAGAAATTCCACTGTGCTCTTTATAAAGACTCTTTGAGATCAAGGTTACGAACTAAAACAACGAACTTGCAATTTTAGAAAATCTTTTATTTTATTTCGGTATCTCGGTTGGTCTGGAAACAGATTTTTGCACTTCACATTACATAATATCAAAATGAATAATTCAGCTCGGAGTTTGGATTTGTGTCGGTTAATGGCAATAGGCTCACCCCTATTACATGGGACCTCAACGTAACGGCGAACTGTGGGTGAACACCTCTGCCTAACTCTTCGAGGAATGCAGGCATGACAGTATGTATGAATAAAGTACATACAAGAAACGAAGCACATAGCTTCGTTTCTTGTATAGGTACATTATTTAAGCATTTAATATTTATTCGAACAAAAATGGTGTTGAGTCGCCAAAACGGACGATTAATAGAAAACTTTAAGTAAACTGACATAGATACAGCGTACTGTGAAACGATAAAAATGTGTAACAATAAACTAACTTGGTCTCATAGGGAATTAAAGTAACGTCCACATAACCTTCACTTTTATGGCTATTTAATATTTAAAAATAAGGTCGGTTTTTAGGTGAAAACGTCGCATTAAAGTAAAAAAGGTACCGTGACATCCCAAGTGTATTGTAAAGCTTTTTATGTTTAAATTTTTCCTCAAAACTAAACTATTACAACTGTAAGCATATACCTACTATACCTACATAGTCTGTAAAGTAGACTAATACTTGAGTTTTTTAAATGACAAAAATTCTCACGTTTGTCTCCCTCCAAAATAATTATCGTGACTCTTAAATGTGTGTGTAACTCGTAAATTTAACAAAATATTGTCATCTAATATTTAAGATTTTTTTAAATTTCATGGAAAAAGCTAATAAAAATACTCGATCTGGGAATCGAACACGGGATCTCCTATTGATTTCTGAAACTTACGGACATTTAAATTTAACTACTTTTTACAGATTTCATCGCGATTTAATATGAAATAGTTTTATTTCAGCAGGCGCTTCTGTTCAACATGATGAATGTTTTATTATAAAATGTACCTAAGTTCAAATTCACAGCGGTCAGTCTTGCTGCCTCGAAGCTCTTTCCTTTTACCTCTAAAGTTAGATTTTATTGAACTTTCATGTATAAAAAGTCGGAAGCAATGCATGAAGACTTTAAAAGTACTTCTTATTTTCCTTGCAGACAGCTAAAAACGAGACTATTTAACGCCCAAGGAAGTCAGTGCAAAGTTCTAAATGGAGATAGCTAAGTTCCTCTCCGAGGCTCCGAAGTTTTAGGTTTTGTTTTTTCCCGGGATGAGATGATAATTGTGCACTTGCTCTTTTTCTACCTCCGAGCCTTTTCCTAACTGTGGGGACGGCTTCCAGTCTCACTAGATGCGACTAAACATCAGTATTTTACACGAAACGACTGCCATCAGACCCCTGCAACCCAATTTCTGGGACATTTTGAGGACAGACAAGTAAAGTTTAGACTAGAAAGTAAGACTAAAAAAGTCAGGCTTTTTGGGTTTCTGAATACCGGTTTACACAGATGTTCGTATGACGGTTTTTACTTACCCTATAGCATGGAGCAGTCGCGATATTAAGATGTTAAGAATGGTCACCCATCCACAGACTGACCGCGACTAGTATAGCTCAACCTTGCAAATTGGTGGATCAGCTTAGTCATTACTTAACCAGGAATCCCTCCTCATACTCTAAATAGATAAACTTTTTATTTTGTGAAGTTCTACAATCGTTCTAAAATAATATCTAGAATTTTATGGAACTGTCCTATTAGCCTAGTAAGCGTGACTTTTACGTTTAAGGTCGATTCCCAGTTCAAGCCAAGTATTATTGGTATTTTCTATGAAATTCTCAGTAGGAACGCGGGCTCACCCAACCAAACTGAGGGTGTAATTTAGGACACCTTTGCTCAACCCTTCGGGGAATAAAGGCACCTAAGAGTCGTGATAGTCTAGTGACATGAGCTGCTAAGATCTCTAGTACGAATCCAAGATACACATCTAATATTAATAAAATAACCAATCTAACTTGAACCAACCTTGAAAAACAGTCAGATCAGTCTTCGCACAAAATAAAAAATGGCCGAACTAAAAATTTTCGTCTACATTCGGCATCCCGAATATAGAACGAAATGTCGCAAATGCAAAATCCTCGTAGCCCTAGCCAGTGCTAGAACCGGATTCATGCGATTTAAAACAGATTCTATCCGGTAAATACCGGACTGCGCCGGCTGGCGGGTACAATTTCGCCGCCATTTTGTTCCGGATTAGGCGGTGAGGCCCAACCGAATTGCCCCGTTAACTTTTAGTAAAGTTTCAAATTATAATTTCCATGCAAAATTTTGTAATAACATTGTATCTACGTATAAGTAGATAAATAGAATAATATATGAAATTTTGTTTCGTGCAGAATTTGAACTTTCATAGAAGCAGTATGCAAATTATTCAATTATGTATATTGAATAATTTGTTATCCCTATCGTAAAATGACTCGTAAACTGTGTTCTCATATCAGCATCATCATATCAGCCACAGGACGTCCACTGCTGAACAAAGGCCTCCCGGCCGCCTTTCTCATATCGAATAAATTATATTTCTTTCCAAATATATCGGAAAAAATATTTGCGGCCTTATGATCCTTCTAGTCGTAAGCACTACTACTACGCTAGAGATCCATTTATTTATTTATTTATTAGGTTAACCAATTGATTGTTTCCACAGTACATTTCAACTTATTTATTAAAGACGATACATTTACATTTGTGTAACAACCACTTACTGGTTAACACCGGATGCATAATAAACGGGCAAAATACAAAAATAAATTGAATTAGTTATTGTTTATAACATTGTGAAACATAGGTACATACATAGTTGATGAACTGAGAATTTTTTAGATAAACCCCATTGGGTTTCAGCGTTCAGTAGCAGCTTGAAGTTCAGATTTGTAACCAGTTAATGGGAATAGGCTCGTCCTTTATTACATGGGACTGAAATCGACCGGCTCTGTTGGTGCACAGCCTAACGCTTCGGAGAATACAGGCGTCATGATGTTTAAGAATTCTCTCAGATGCACTATAAGAGAAGTGTAACGTATAAAGTGCACGCTACACAAAAGGCGGCAGAAAGCCGGACAAAAGAGGATTATCTATTGGACCACTCAGGCCCCGCAGCCATGTCCTGTATATATGAAACTCGAGTGCAACGGAAAAAAATAACGTGCTTTCGCTTCCGCTCTGCTTTTACTGTGACGACTTCTTTAGACGCGGAAAGCGGGCTTTAAAAATTTTTGTTTTATTTAAAAAAAGAAATCATTATTATCAATAACCGTCACAATTTCATGGAAAAACTCAATAAGACTGTTTTACAACGGGCACGGAGGGGTCTCGAAGTATTAAGAATAGTCACCCAACCATAGAACGACCGAGGCTAACGCAGCTTTACCTTGCATATCGGTTGGTTAGCGGTTATTACTTAGCCACGAGCCTCGGCAATTGAAAACTTGTAGCGACATCTACTGCGCTACATGGAACTACGAACAAAAATTCTCCTGAATCGCGCAAGCAACATTCGCAACGCAAGTTGCATATATACAACCGCCCGACATCAACCGTTGGGCCGTGGCCCGCCAGGCGTAACACCCGCCTGTTTGGAAGATCCTCCCAACACTCATAACAGAAAATACAAAGGTCTAGAAACCAGGACTTTCACTGAATAGACATGGTTGCGACAAATATACAACCTTATTGCTCTAGTGATCGCAAACATGGGTGCCAATTATTGTGAGGTTCTGGATACAATGACCAATTATATTAGTTATTGGATATTTTCTATTAAATTTTCAGCACCAGACATTTGTGTCTGACAATTCATAGCAATTATTTTTATGACAATGCCTTTGTATTTTAACCCATAAGGAAATACAGGCGTGATGGTATGTTAAATTATGTATTTCTGACATCGCTACTGTGCGAATGCATCTACTTAGTCTAAGACTTGAATCTACTGTTTTGCTGTTCGGTGTTTTGTCTTGTGTTGTAGTCGTCAGAATAATTTTTCTTTCTTTCTTTCTTCGTTCTCATATTTTGTTTCTCACAAAATGCAGTAAAAAAATACTGATATCAATAATTACAAAGCCAGCATTGAAAGACACATTTCCTGAAAAGCTCGCCGCTACACAATACTGTCTGAATCAGCTGCTAATTACTGATTGTCTTCAAGATAATTGACATAGCTACGCTAATTACGGTTTATCACTGTCTTAATTAGCACTTACTTTTACTTATAGGTAATTGAGTCCTATAATCGCGCTCTTTATAATAATAATAATTGGTTGCAGACTCAAGGTCCATACAAAATACATAAAAAAACATCATACTCATAGTCTTTTCCTAACTATGTTGGGTTCGGTTTTCAGTCTAACTGGAGAATATAAGTATTTTACACGAAGCGACTGCCATCAGACCCTCGCAAATTAATTTCTGGGCAATACCGATATCCTGAGGTCAGATTGGTTGTCAGGCATTTTAAAACGTCTGACTACCACCAACGATTGTCATACCTATGTATTAGTATGTTAAACGGGACCGACAGCTTTACGTGCTCACCGAGGCACGGAGGGGTCTCTATGTGTTACCCATCCACAAAGTGGCTGCGACTAGCGCAACTTGACCTTGCAGATCGGTTGATCAACGTAGTTATTACTTAGCTACGAGCCCCTCCTACTTACTCCTACGTAAATACTGTAAGAAATTATATTTTTATAAAGTATTAAAATAAACATTTAAAAACCCGACTAAAAAGAAAAAGTACGACTTCAGGAAGAAAGCGACTTTAACAGTCGGGATCCATTAAACATTCTAGACCGGATCTCCCAATAATGACTCGGCTGGTCACGACGACCTCGTGATGGGTTTGATTCCCACACAATGATTTATAATTATTGTGATGAATATATAAGTATTTATGTTTGTCTGAGTGTTTCTTATGTATTATATGTATGTCGACATCTGTAGTCTAGTGGTTCGCGTGTCAGACTGGTGATAACGAGGTCGTCAGTTCGACTCCCACAGGACACAAATATTTATGATGAACATATGATGATGAACATAAGTGTTTGTGTTTTTCTGGGTGTTTCTTATGTATTATAAGTATGTACTTGTATTTACAAAAAAAAAATATAAGTATTATATCCGTTGTCTAAATGGTGCTGTGTAAAATGATCCAACAATATTTATTTACCTATTTATGTATTTACAAAAAAAAATTATTAAAATCTTTGTATACATCTCGATAATTGTATTGCATTAACGAAGGGTTCAAATAAAGTTCAACGGGGTGAACCCCTAAAACTTATAATTGGCATAGTATTATAATTAATGGCAAGTGAAATTTATAGCCAGACTCATAAATTTTGGTTTACGTTAAATATGCATAGCTTCGAAATACATAAGTCTTACTTAATTAATGTTTTAGTTGCAGTGTTTTGATGTGATGAGAACTGCCTTACTTGTCTTTAGTGATCGCAAGCACGACTGCTAAGGTTCTGAGTTCGACTTTCAAGTCGGGCAAAGTGTTGAAAAATTCTCAGTTGGCCTCAATTAAATATGGTGAGGTAAAGTGCTGTAGTTTGATATACGCTGTTCACAGTACGATACGCATCATGGACAACACTAGCAAGTAGCGCAGAGTCCGACGCGAGCCGAGTGCTCAGCCACTTCGCCCAAACCACCAGCCACGTGAGCACGTCCGACCGATCTATCAGTTACATTCACGCTAATTCAAATAATTATTATTTCCTATATTTTATACCTGCAATACATGTGGAGAGTTTCCAATACACCCTTTTTTTAGTATTATCCGCCATTCGGGGACGTGGCAGGAAGTGTCGGACTCGTATGGACTAGGGCTTGCATCCCGGTAGTATCGGTCTCAAAAATATCGAATGTCTCGACGATTTTTTGGTATTTTCGAGACTCAAGAATTATATTTTCAGTCTCGGGAATAACAAGACGTTCGAGACTCTCAAGTCACATAATGAAGATAATTAAAAAATCTACTAAAATTGTGCTTTTTATGAGGAAATCGGTCATTAAAGGGCGGTGTTTGAAGTTGTGCAGGAATATGTTAACCTTTAATAGGGCAGAACATTGAGCTGGTATACACAACATCGAGAAAGAAGCCGACAGGAGGATTCGATTGGGTTGGGCAGCATTTGGAAAACTTCGCCGAGTTTTCGCGTCGCCTATACCGCAGTGCTTGAAGACGAAAATTTTCAACCAGTGCGTCCTGCCTGTCATGACATGCGGTGCCGAAACGTGGACACTGATAGTCGGGTTGGTCGACAAATTTAAAGCAAGCGATGGAGCGAGCTATGTTCGGGGTTTCTTTGAAAGATAAAATTCGTAATGAAGTTATCCGGAAAAGAACTGGAGTCACTGATATAGCTTCCCGAATAATACACCAGGAGCTTATACGATAAAGCTTGGACAGAGCAGCACCGTGACTTCCGTCCGTCATCCAGTACATGGTAGGCAACGAGAGCGCGTGGGAGCAAGTCATGCTTGCAAAAGAGGCGGCAGAAAGGGAGAGAGAAGCCTCAATTTCTCTCCCGATTCCTAGTTGATGGACTGCGCAGACAGACCTCCGGCCTCTATGAGTTGTGGCCTACGGGAGAATGACCTGGAGGGTCCACCGCCCGACCAGACAATGGCCCCAGTAAGTGGCGTACGGCGATTCCGCTCCGAGTAGGAGGCAAGGAGACGCCTCGCCCTTTTATGGTGTCAGGTGATTGAACCGGACCTTAGCCCGTCATGGTCGTGGTGAATCCTATAGACAGGAAGGGCTATAGGGCACGGGAAGGCAAGTGCGGTTTTTAGTCGGTAAGAGTTTGACATTCCTTGCTACCACGCCATTCTGTAGTAATAAAAAGTGTACTATGTACTCCTTATGTACTCCTTATGTACTCCTTATGTACTCCTTATGTACTCCTTATGTACTCCTTATGTACTCCTTATGTACTCCTTATGTACTCCTTATGTACTCCTTATGTACTCCTTATGTACTCCTTATGTACTCCTTATGTACTCCTTATGTACTCCTTATGTACTCCTTATGTACTCCTTATGTACTCCTTATGTACTCCTTATGTACTCCTTATGTACTCCTTATGTACTCCTTATGTACTCATTATGTACTCCTTATGTACTCCTTATGTACTCCTTATGTACTTCTTATGTACTACTTATGTACTCCTTATGTACTCCTTATGTACTCCTTATGTACTACTTATGTACTCCTTATATACTTCTATGTACTTCTAGTACATAGGTAGTACATAAGGAGTACATAGAAGTAGCTTATCACAGATTGCACACGCTACTTCCCTTCGTGTTTGAGAGGGCATTGTTATATTGCCACGATAAAGGAGTCAGAGATAAGATTAGCTTTATCTTAAAGCGTGCTTCAATCAAAACTTACGTTAAGCCTCCGAAGAAAGAAGATCAGTCACTTCTTACCAGCTGTCAATTCCCACATATCTATATAAGATGCAGGAGTATACAAGCTTGATTGTGATTCCGGTCTCTCATAGATAGGCCAAACTAGAAGAAGCAAAAGGACCCGCATAAAAGAACATCCCCGATGTCAAACACCGCCGTTCCAGGAAGTCAGCAGATCGTGAACATACCCTGGACAAGACCCAGTATTACATAAGATTTTATAAACCACAAGTCCTTGCAACCCAACACCCATTTCCGTCCAGCGCGTGAGGCTATTGAAATTCAAAAACACCCAAATTTCAATAACTAAGATGGCTGGGTTTCACCACTTGGAACCCCATTATAGATTCCTTTGTGACAAATGTAACTCCAAGCCTAAATCTGCAAGGCCAAAAATATAGGATCAAGAATAATACCAATATAACGCGATAAAATTCGTAAAAGTCGTTTTATTCCAATGAAAAAAACTATTAAATAATTATTTATTTTATCTTTTGAGTTTGTTACGGTATAATTAAATAATTTTAATTAAATATCTTATTTTGACTGCCTAAATGCCTAGCCTATAAGCATGAAATCTACTTTTGAAATAGTCTCGAAAGTCTCGTTATTCCTGGGAATTTCGAGACCCCACCGAGTCTCGATATTTTTTTCCCGGGATGCCGAAATGCATCGAGACTGAAAGCCTTAGTATCGACTATCGGCCATTATTTTAGGGCAAGTTATGAACAGTGTGGTTTTTACACTGTCTATAACTTGCCCTATAGTCATAGCCACGGGATCCCTAAATGGCAGACGAACCGACGATGACTCATTTACTAAGATAAAATTTGAATTTTAAAGCTAAATAAATTCAAAACTTAGTTCTTATCTTTTAAGGTCCAAACTTTCGTGGATTTTAATAAAGATTGTTTTAATAAGTTTATAACTTTAAAGTGTTACGGTTATCATAGTCTTACTTATTTGATTGAGACTTTTATTTCGAAAATTTTGCATAATAAAAAAATAAATAAAGCAAATAAAAAAAAACTATCCTTCGTGTAACCAAGACTTAGCAGCTTCATAGAAAAGAACTTAAGTTATAAAATTGAAATACTTGTCACCAACTTTCTAACTTATCACTAAATCTCAGAGAATATTATGTAGTAGTCTTTACTAATAAAAAAAGGTTAGTCTTGGGGCAGGTGTTAGGCGTAACAAACAAACCAACAGAATTACTTTCGCATTTATCTAATATATAAAATTTCCATGTCACAATGTTAGTTACCGTACTCCTCCGAAACGGCTGGACCGATTTGTATGAAATTTTGTGTGCATATCGGGGAGGTCTGAGAATCGGCCAACATCTATTTATCATACCCCTATCTTATCATACCCCTAAATGATATGGGTGACCCACCCCAATATTTTTTTTATGGCAAAACGTTTTCGGGGTCAGCTAGTAATATTATATATATTGATGTGGGAGTGAGAGCATGGACGGAGAGAAAGGAGTAAGTGTGTGAGCGAGAAAGGTAGCGAGTGAGAGAGAAGGAGGATCAAGAAAGGAATATGGCGGATCTGAGGTAATCGGGGAAAGGACGTAAAAAGTTGTTAAAAAGTTAAAATAAATTACTTAAATAAATAGTTTGATGCAACGTGCACATGTATTTAGGGAAGGAATGTCAACTCCTATGGGGCTTAAAAGAACATACCCGGGGCAGGTAATACATAGAAGTAGTAAACACAAAACGCGCACATACAAACAAAATTTACGTTTGAACATACCAACTATGGAATACTCAAACAGGTGTGCGCGGCTTGAATTTAGAATTCTATTTACAAATCTCTTCCACTGAGAAGGTATTTTTAGAAAATGCGCATCGATGTTCTTATGTTGATCATTTCGAACAAATTTTGCACATACTGTTTCTATTATTGTAATAATAATTTTGAGTGCACGATTGGTGGAACGGTTAAAGTCACCTTGCTATCTTTGCACCGAATGTCGTGAGTTCGATTCCTACCAGATACAAATATATTTTTTTCTATGAAATTCTCCGTAGTAGGCCCAGTTGAAACCATGAAATTTTTCACAACAAGTTCTCATAACATAACTGAGTATTAAGAGGATTTTGAAAGATTCACGAAGAACATGGAACAAATATGAAATCATCGTTGGTGAACAACAAACAAATTAATAATTTATTTTGTAACGAATTTGAACTGGTGAAACAAACCATTCGGACGCGAAAAAAACTCATTCATAGTCCCATTTCGGAATTCTTTAAGCCTTTTGTCACACCACAAAAGGCACAGAATATAAAAATATAGATTAAACAGCGTTCAAAGCCACGAACAAATAGCTTCATCCCTCCACCGCGTTTTTTGTTCGAAAGAAAGTTCAACGGTTTTCTCTGTTCATTCGTTCGAATGGATTGAATTTAACTAAGGCGATTAACATCTTATTCTACGTTTGAATTCAACGAATGAATGGATAGTGAGCGCTTAGGAGTAAAGACGTATTGTTTCATTCTAAATTTAAATTAGAGCTATGTTATTGGCAGCTAAACATGATATAATAATTTGAATTTAGATAATTTTTGATTATCTCATTCGTCAAAAAATAAAACTGAATATGTAAATACACATGCCCTTAAATAGCATTTTTCTTGCTACTCACAAAGCACGTTGAAAGCACGATTATGCTAATTGGTAACGTCAGCATTAAACCAGATGTAAATTAAGTACCATGCACTTAATTTACATCACGTCTGTTGATATTCCCTGAAGGGTAAAATGTACTTGTGTACCCCAACATTCTGCAGGTATTTAGTTAAAAAATATATTTGTGTTAAAAATCTGAACAGCCTGATAACCAATTTATCCTTAGGTTATCACTGTGAATGTGTATATAGCAGTGATAGCCTAGTGGTATGACCATTGGACTGCCAAGTCGAAGGTCTCGAGTTCGAACCCTAGGCACGCACCTCTGACTTTTCGAATTCATGTGCGTATTAATAATTAATTATCACTCGCTTAAACGGTGAAGGAAAACATCGTGAGGAAACCTGCATACCTTAGAGATTTTTCTCGACGGTTTGTGAAGTCTGCCAACCCGCACTAGGCTAGCGTGGTGGACTATAGCCTAATCCCTCTCAATATGAGAGGAGACCCGTGCTCAGCAGTGGGACAGTATATGGGTTGATGATGATGATGATGATGATCACTGTGAATCAGGAAATGAATTGCATAGGTCGGTTTTTGTATAATAATTGTCTATGATTGTTAATATTTATCTGCTATACAGAAATAATGTCTTTTTCGACGGCGTGTGAAGTCTGCTTGGGGACTAATAGCCTTACCCTTCTCATTATTCAGGAGTGGAACAGTATATGGGTTGATGATCATAAAGTTTTGCGTTTGTTTTTCTCTTTATTCGATTGTTCTTTCTCTTGTGTGAAAACTTATTTATTTATAATAAAATATACTGTGAATGTTACTCACAAAAGAGTTTTTATTACGTGACCAATAATAATGACATTCAGGCGCATTTGGGTAGATTGAAAGCCGACCCCAAAATAGGTAGGGAAAGGTTAACATGGCCATGTCATTGGATACCTGTACATGATCAGGTCAAATACGATCTACTTAATTGCTTCATCGTTCTGTTTGTAGTTCTGCCATCTCACGTGTGTTATTAAATATTTCAGCTTGGCGTCTTTCTATTTCGCTATTAAGGTGTTGTCACATTGGGTCTAATATGTAACATAGGACTTTGTTATTTTTTTAAGAAGATTCGTCATCATCAACCCATTACTGTCCCACTGCTGGGCACGGGTCTCCTCTCATATTGAGAGGGATTAGGCTATAGTCCACCACGCTGGCCTAGTGCGGGTTGGCAGACTTCACAAACCGTCGAGAAAAATCTCTAAGGTATGCAGGTTTCCTCACGATGTTTTCCTTCACCGTTTATGCGAGTGATAATTAATTATTAATACGCACAGGAATTCGAAAAGTCAGAGGTGCGTGCCTTGGGTTCGAACTCGAGACCTTCGACTTGGCAGTCCAATGGTCATACTACTAGGCTATCACTGCAGAAGATTACACGAATGTAATAATTGTATAATTAACTTTTTATCAATTATTAATATTTAAGGTGGAAACGCTCCTGCCTTTTTTTAAAGAAAATCTTTAAGACACTTATTTATCTTGAATAAAAGTTTTCTGAGAACGTTATCAGCTGACAGCGATGTGGAAGAGTACTGTGACGCCTAGGCGTGACAATTTATTTTGTATTTTGTACATTACGTAATTAATTGATTTTTAATAGCATTTCTTTAACTAGTTGATTTCAGACATTTTGAAATACCGAAAAGATTGGCGTGCAAACGAGGAGCCCAACACTTAGCATTAGGAGAATAAAAGCTGATGTAATCTATGTGTGTAACCCGCCTAACTCATGTCCCAGCGAGCCACAGACAGAATGCACGTAATTGAATGAACAAGACGCATGGCAATTTTCAGCTTGCACGACTTGAATGGTACCTACATTATTACATAGAACTCCTCATTATTACATAGTATACACCTGTGACTTTTCGAATTCATGTGCGTATTAATAATTAATTATCAGTCGCTTAAACGGTGAAGGAAAACATCGTGAGGAAACCTGCATGCCTTAGAGATTTTTCTCGACGGTTTGTGAAGTCTGCCAACCCGCAATAGGCTAGCGTGGTGGTCTATAGCCTAATCCCTCTCAATATGAGAGGAGACCCGTGCCCAGCAGTGGGACAGTATATGGGTTGACGATGATGATGATGATGATACACCTGTATTTCCCAAAGGGTTAGGCAGAAGTGTACTAATATACACCATACCACACATTCACAGACGACGTGAGTGGTCTAGTGGTTCGCGTATCGGACTGCTGATCACGAGGTCGTGGGTTCGATTCCCACAGGACACAAATATTTATGTGATGAACATAAGTTGTTGAGTTTGTATGGGTGTTTCTTAATTATGTATTATAAGTATGTATTTACAAAAAAAAAGTATAGGTATAAGTATTATATCCATTTTCTAGTACTCATAGTACAAGCTCTGCTTAATTTGGGACTGGATGGTGCTGTGTATAAATGTCCAAGAATATTATTTTAGGGTAGAGCCTATTGCCATTTAGATTTAGAAGACAAATATGTCAAAAATCAACAATTATAATAATCATTTATAATCATTTATTGAAACACTTCAAGTACAATATTAAAACAAGTAACAATTTCACTAAAAGCTAATTTACTTAGTAACTATTACTGTATCCCTGTACCCCACACTAGGATTCCATGTGTCGTGGGGTACAGTCTCTTCCCAGTTTCGTGAGTATGCATTTCTTTTTTTTTTGTTACAAGCAATGCTTATGTTACAATAGTAGTATAATTATGTTACAATTAAATAAGTAGTCTGTAGCAATAAAAATCTGTATGAACTCGTGTCTGTATAATGTGTGCGTGCGAGTGTTCATGAGTGTGTGTATGTGTGTGTGTGTGTGTGTGTGTGTGTGTGTGTGTGTATGCGTGTGCGTGTGGGTGGGTGTATGTTCGTGCTTGCGTGCATGCGTAATATTAATTCAATGTTTGTATTATGTCTATTAAAAGTCTGTGTGTATTAATTTTTCAGTTTCCGCATAGTCTTTAGGGTGGAGCCATTTGAATATTTAATTCTTACACCGCGAGTAGGTATGTTAGATTAAGTATATTCTTGTTACAACTGTAGAATTTTGAGTATAGGAATGGACCAACAAAAGCACCTGATCTTTGAGCAAAAGAAGAACGTACTCTTGGTCGGTCCCACTTCAACATTCTGTGCGATTTACGAGCTAAATTTTTTGCGTACTTATGGAATCGCAGCAGGGTTGATGCAATAAACAGTTGCCTTACACGAAGAACGTTACAAACACGGTACAGGGTGTTAGTGGGAAAACGCCAACATTTCGCTCTTTGAGCTCGTTCTAGCTTAATAAGGAATGTTTTATTTGCAGCACCCCAGACTGGCACACAGTCATTTAATATATATTGACAGAGGGTAAAATATACTATACGGATTAGTTTATAGGGTCAGCGATAGTCTTAAGTTTTTTTAAATTCTGAAGTAGGTGATTGAATGGGAATTTTAATATAATTGAAATAGAAGACTAGGGCCCAGAAAGTCAATTCATAGATAAAGCTCCGAAGTAGGTACTATCAAAATTAACCAATTTTGATATTACAGACGCCAACAGGTCAACCTATACAAATCTGTCAAATTTTCCCAATTGAACATGAACCTTATCGCTTTGTGTTAAAGTTTAAAATCCAACAAAAAAATTTGACAAGATTGGGGTAACTTGATTACTCTTGTGCTGGCCTCTGTACTTCGGAGCTTTATGCTGCATGAGCAGAGCTTACTATCTAGTAAGGTCTGCTCGTGCTGTTTAAGTCATCAGAGGTGGTACCACCAATAGTTACCTTGACAACCGTGAGCAGCTTGTAAAACTGAGATCAAGCGATGGTACCACAAAATTTTCAACCCTTTCTTCGGTGAACCGAGGAGTTCCTCAGAGATCTATCCTAGGGCCTATTCTTTTTATAATATATTGCGCCGACATAGCTAATTGTATACGTAAATGCAAATATCATATATATGCCGATGATATTCAGATTTACCTGTCTTTCAAACCTGAACATTACCACAACGCCCTTGCTGATATGCATGATGACCTAAACAGTATATCCGTGTGGTCAGCTGACAACTGTTTAGTACTGAACCCAGCAAAAACCAAATATATGGTGTTTGGTACAAGGCATAAGTTAAATACATTGCCCTCAACGCTAAATTTAACCTTGATGGGAGAACCTATTGTAAGAGTCCGTGAAGCACGTAACCTGGGATTGTGTTTCGATACTGAGCTCAGATATGAAAAGCACATTGCTGACTCCGTCAAAAATTGTTTTTACCGCCTAAAGACTCTTTATAGAATGAGACCTTACTTATCTGAGGAGTTACGTGTACAATTGGTTGAGTCCCTGGTCTTGTCTAAACTTAATTACGCTGACTCGGTGTACGGCCCACGTTTATTAGCTCGAACAAATAGACTCATACAAAGAGTCCAGAACGCTTGTGCACGCTTCTGCTTTTCGGTTCCCTCAAGAAGTCATGTCACCCCATTTCTCAATCAGAACTATATGCTTAAAATGAAATTACGTCGTAAGTTACACTTGGCATGCCTTCTCTTTGACGTGATCAAGCATAAAAAGCCTTCATATTTGTACCAGAAGCTAAATTGGGTCTCGAGCAAGAGGGAAGCCGTGGTTAGACGCTGTGCACAACAACTCTCTGTTCCACCACACAGAACGGCAACACTAAGAGGTAGCTTCCGTTATGCAGCCGCTAAAGTATGGAACAACATCCCACCACCTATTAGACAAGTAGAATCACTGTCGAATTTTAAAAAAAGACTTCGACAGCATCTAATTGTTGCACAACGGGAGCTAGGCAACGTGGAAGCTAATTTGTCGATTATATTATAAAAAAAAAACATTATAAGTACTCATTTCTAAACTATGCTACACAATTATTACATAATTAATTTATTTTTTATTATTTATTATTATTGACTCATATCTAAAAACTCTGTGCTGTGCTACAATAAGCGGCAACTTAATAAGTTATTTCAACCTAATTGAATTTTATGCAATGTTGCGTTTGGTTTTTGTTTTATCTTCACTGTGTTAATTTTTGTTTGTTTGTCTTATTTAATTTCTGATTGACACCCGTGAAACACTAGGGCTCCAGATGAAAACCAGCGTCAAGCACTAATTGTGTTTGGCATTATGCTGATCTGGAGACCCATTTGGCCCAGCCGTGAGACACATGCATAACCTTTTAGTATTTTTTTATTTTTTATTTTACACTTTATTTTAAGTGTTGCATGTTTATGGATTTTATTTTCATTTATGTGTACTCGTAAGGTCTCACATGTTTTTGGCCAAATAAATATCTTTTCTTTCTTTCTTTCTTTCACCACCTTGCCGAATAAGAATATTTAGCACATCATTGTGTTCCGGTTTCAAAGCAATGTGGCCAGGGAAATTACAAGGCATATGAGATTTAACAACTGAGGACAGGGTCTCAAGATGACAACGCCTTAGTGATACTACTGGTGTATATAGGCTGCGGCTTCCATATAGCATCAGGACGGCCATATGCTTATTCGTCATCTTATTACGACAAAAAAATCTAATTTATATTTTTGAATTAATACACATTGTCAAATTTATGTTTTTATTTAAAATTCACCTGTTGTGTACTTGAAAGTAGACAAACACATATTTATTACTATTAGACCAGGGCTGAAGCCTTTGAAAATGGTAAAAAGTGAAAAAAATATTGTATAGTAGGATGAAACCCATTGGAAAATTTTCCTTTTATATTCTCTTCCCTTTCCAGTGGGTTTCATCCTAATATATTTTTTTTGTTTAAAAAATTATTGACCCCGGCCTTTATGTATTTTCTTCACAATAATAACATCAATTATTGCCTTATGGGACCATTATACTAAAATAATTACCTCTAAAATTACAAAAAGCCACCTGTAATACCGTCCCTCGTTTGTGTGCCCACCTCAAACAAGTAACAATATACAAAATCCCTTCTTTCACAGTGGTTTGAATTACATCAATTTGAGATTCACCCATTATTGAAATTTGGACCCGAAACTGATATTATATTCACAAAATGGACCCCAAAGATTACCGATAGGCCGTTCACTAAACAGTTTGCATAATGCTGATATCGTACAATAATATTACGGTTAACGGGGACAATAGGTCTGTTGGAGCAATAGGATTTTATATTAAAGACTGATTCATATTAGTAAAGAAAGTAGACTACATACAGTTTATTTCTTGTAGAAGTGAGGGATAAAATTTGACTGCATTCTATTTGGTCTAGCGGTCGCCAAAATGGGAATCACATGACGTGCACCTGGGGGTCTACTCCCTAAGCACGAAGTCCGTAGTTTCAAACTTCGTTCCGGTCGTTTCCTACTCCGTATCACCTACGGACGGATGATTCGTTCGGGGCCCGAACTAAGAATGAACGACAACACAATTTGACAGTTGTCCCTACTCTCGATGTGTTTTTACCCGTTCGAAACATTGAATTTAACACTTGTTTTATCGGACTCTGAAGTTTCGGAGAACTTTCGAACGGCTCGTAACTTCGGTGACGGAGATAGGGAGCAGACCCTCTGAGAGAGATCAAATTGGAGCTGCCCGACCGGGGAAGTACTTCTGCCTTGCAGAAAATCGAAGTGAAATAGCACAGCTTTGAGCTGTGTTGTGTTCCTAACGGTGAGCAAGGTTGCCAGTACTCCGAGAGGAAACATTGTGTTGGCAGTGGGGCGACTTTGACCCTTATATCAACCCAACTATTCCTCTTTCGTTTTACAGGGTTGGCAATACGCCTGATACCCCTGGTGTTTCAAGCGTCTATAGGCTACGGTAATCGCTTACCTTCAGGTAGTCCGTACGCTTGATTGCCAGCTTAATGGAATAAAAAAAACTTGATCGAATGAGCACGTTTCAATATCTTTGATTTCATTGATCAGGTAATTTGGCTTTTCAATCTATCAAGCAGCTACCTACGTAAACTAAGCCTCCTAGCGATACTGGCTATGCTCTGTGACGCTAATTCTCCTCAATATTCAGTTGGATGACCTTTACTATTGTTATGCATATTAGTGTATCGGTTCCGTTGGTGTCTAAATAGAACATAGATCACAAGCTATTATGAATTAGGTAATATTATTATGTTGTTAGTCTGGCATTAAAATCCAGTGAGGTGACTAGTAGGCGTATAATGTTACATCAAATTACATGATGAAACTCTTTGGGTTTGTCGATGTTATTTTTATTTTTTTTTAGTTAAATAAACCGCTTTTAACAATTATTTTTTTCTAAATAAAATATACGGGTAGACTCCGAAACGTCGAGATTAATAATATCAATATACTGCGATAAAATTCGTAAAAAGTAGTTTTATTTCAATGTATAATATTCGCGTAAATGTCAGAAATCAATTATTTAAGCCCAGTAACAGTTTGGAGACCAAGTGTGTTTGTGCCAAGTTAATGACAACAGACTTACCTCCTGTTATAAGGGATCTCGTTCTGCTTAACCCTCTGGGGAATACAGGCGTGATGGTATCTAAACGACAGCTCCCTAGTGACATAGGGACCAGACCGAGCAGTGTTATTGGATTTTTTTTACGAAATTCTCAGCAGCTTAGAGTTTGGATTTGTGCCCGGTTAATGGCAACTAACAAGCCGCATTCAATCAAGCGGCTGATCGTAACACATGGAGGCACATACTCGATAGACTGAAAAAGAGTCACGATCCTCAGCAGTGAGGGAACGACTAAGAAGAAGAAAATGACAACTAAACATTGCGGTAAACTGTAGGTGTATATTTGTACACCTCTGCCTAATCATGTCAAAATTAACAACTCTATTTTCGCATTCACTGTAAGCGACGAACATTTATATACACTGTAAGACACAAATTATTTTAGAAATTATTGAATTGTATATATTTGGTTACATGACTGCCCATGGTTATAAATAGGTCAAGTATAAATAACCCTAAAATCGCTCAAGCGACTGATTCTTAGACATAAAAGGGAAGTGCGTTTGGGTTGTCCCAAATAAATTATATTCACTTCGGTTGAATTGTCTTTCAACCATCTTCAATAATAATAATATTACTATTCTACCAGTTTGTTTGTCTTTTTATGTAGTCTCATTTTAGTCACAATTCTGGGTAAAGGCCTTCCCTAACTCAGAGACGTTGGTGAGATGGTTTGGAGCGCTTTTTGCTAAGGCTATGAGCAAGCTTCGGATACTAAACCCTGGATTGTGTGAGAGCTTGCTTATTATTAGGAATATTAGGACTTTAAAGGAGACTATGATTATCTGACTTTGTTTTGGTGTTTCTTCTCTGAGGTGAAGACCTCAGAGAAGAAACACCAAAACTGAACTAACTGAAGAATTAGGAAATAAAATTCATCTAGCTTAAATAAATATGTAAAATATTGACTTGTAAAAGATCTATTTGCAGAAATAAATATAACAGAATGATCAAACAAACTCACCTGTAGTGAAGTTCGATCACTATTGTACGAAGGCTTTGTTCGAAGATGTATAAGTACCCGCCCTCCCCATAGGTACATATACATATAACCTACCCATTATATTAGCTGTACTTAAGGCTAACAAAATTACTAATTTATGAGAAAAATTTTCTAAACTTAAATTATTATTTTGATACCAGTCTTTTAATTTATTTAAAACTAAGTTTGTGTCCCATGTTATGGTATATTTGGGTAGAGGAGGTCTACATTTATAGAATCCTTTCATTAACCTCTAAGCGGTCATTATCACCAAGTTTTGATTTAGATGGCTGATATATTATGTGAATTTTGTGAACTATGAGATATACCTGAATTATACAACTTTGTCAGGAATGTCATTACAAATGGCACTGATCTCTGGTAGGGATCAATAGAATGTTCGTTACAAAATTTCCACCATAATTTTAACAATAAGTAACATTGTACTGCCTGAGTGTGTTCACAGAGAGAGATTATATCATTAAATCAATTGCAAATGGTGGGTAAGATCTATTCAACTAGGCTTTCCGGATAATATTACTGCTATTAATGTTAGCTGATGGTTATGTCAAGACCCAAATATATTAATTCTAATCTTAGTTCTTGCATCATTGGGTACCATGGTTGAGATGACCAGTAAGGCATGACCGTAAGGCCTGTTGCCTTATAATTTTTAAATTTTTAGATACATTTTAATATTACACTAAATGGAGGAAATGCATAAAAAAAAAATGTTGCACCCTAGAGAATGTAAATCCATCAACAACCCAAGCTTCAGGATCTGGTTTCCAAGAAACAAATATGTCACATTTTGTATTGTGTCATGATGCAAATAGGTCTATGCTGGGATACCCTAGTTGTGATATTATTTCCTGATATACAGAATCATTTAATTCCCACTCAGTATCTGGGTTAATTTTTCGAGATTGTTCATCTGCTTCCTTGTTATCTGATGATTTGGTATAAGATGCAAAAAACCATATATTCCTCTCTTAGCACCATTTCCAAATTTCTTTGGACAACTGGTTAAGATGTTGGAACTGAGTACCACCCATTTTATTAATGTATGATATTGCTGTAGTATTGTCTACACGCAACAATATATTCAAATTATTTCCATACTTAACAAATGATTTTAGTGTAAGGAATATAGTTAATAATTATAGATAATTTATGTGAAATTTTTTGTTCTTCATTTTTCCAATTACCACTTATTTTTAAATTATCATACTCTCCAGCCAGACCGACTAGCATCAGTGAAAATAATGAAATTATAAGCAGAAGATAATATTGGTTTCTTAAATTTGGTAATATTACAAATCCACCTCTGAAGGTCCTCCTTGATTTCAGGATGGATGTACATTGTTGCATCATAAACATAATTATTCAAGCAATTTATTAAAGCTTTTAAGTTTATAGTACTCAAGTGCTTTTGTGTATAACCACCCGTGACAAGAAGCTGGGCAAGCGGGTACTAAGGTGCCAGACAATATTTACGATGTCACGAATAGAGCAAGACTCCCTATTTATATAATTAGTAACAATTTTTGCAATACTGTTTTCTTTTTCTGAGGGTAAGTTAATTGTCATGTCAGCAGTTTAAGGTACAAAACCTAGGAATTGACAATTCTGGGATGGTATAGTTATACTCTTTTCCAAATTTAGAAGAAAAACCTAGGCATTCTAGTAAAGAACTAGTTTCTTCATAATTTTTAAGAGCAACATTATAGTTTTGAACAATAACAAACCATCTAAGTATTGAACTGATTTGTACCTTTTTTGATGAAGATAAGTTACAACAACTTTTATTAATTTTGTAAACACCAAAGGTGCAGTACATAAACCCTATGGTAGAGCCTGAAATTCGTAGATATTGGTATAACAAAATCTTAAAAAAAATCTATGTTTTGGTACTATATCAACTAATAAAAATGATTCTTTTAAATCAATTTTTACCATAAAATCACCTGGGCTATGCAGGGCCATGGCTTTCTTATCCTTCATTTTGAAATGAGAAGTACATATATACTCATGTAGGTGTTTTAAGTTTAAAATAAACCTATGGTCTCCATTTGGCTTAGGGACTAAGAATGTTCTTGAGACAAACATTATTATTATTCTCTTTATTCATTTATGTATACATATTATTGATATTTTTAAATATTTAACAAATAGTATAAAAAGATTGTAAAACATTTAAAAATATAAAAAATAGTAGCCCACCGGTATCGGGAACAGTATCCAAGCTACCGGTGGTCAGGGCCCCAGCGAGAGGAACCTCCTGACGATGCGCGCCGTATCCAGGAGTACCGCCTTCTGCATCAGACCCTTGATCCAGCCGCCTAACGAAAGCCTCCTCAGATGTAAGTCGAGGCTCTTGGCTATTAGACCATTGGCTGAAACGACTATCGGCACAATGACTGCTGAATCCACATCCCACATGTCGACAACCTCGCGCGCCAAATCAAGATATTTACTTTGTTTATCTTTCTCAGCTTTCACGAGATTCTCGTCATGCGGGATGGTGATATCAATAATCATTGCGCGACGTTCTGATCGATCTATCACCACTACATCAGGCTTATTGGCCATAATAGTCCTGTCAGTGATAATAGATCGATCCCAGTATAAGGTGACATGGCCATTTTCGAGAACTGGGTCGGGCACATACCTGTAGTACGCTACCTCTGAGTCCACAAGGCTGTATTTCAGGGCAAGTTGTTGATGGATAATCCTGGCCACTAGATTGTGTCGGTGCAAGTACTCTGTGTTAGCTAGACGAGAACAACCAGAGATAATGTGACGGATAGATTCACCAGGACAGTGGCATGCCCGACAAATGTCAACTGTGCCATCCTTCACGATATACTTCCGATAGTTATTCGTCATCATAACTTCATCCATAATTGCACAAACAAATCCTTCGGTCTCCCCGAAGAGGTCACCGAAGCGTAACCAGGCCACGGACGCTAACAGATCAACATCAGGCCCATGTAAGGCCCGAAAAAAGCGTCCGTGGAGTTCCTTACTCTGCCATACCACCATGCGATCATTAGTGCTTAGTACTTGAGGTTTGCGCCAGTTCTCTTTAGCTAAGGTAAGCGGGGTAAGTCCTTTATCCACTGCGACGACATTTCGATGCATCCCCACGTCAGCATGGAGAAAATAATCTCTGAGGCTGCATATCTCACGGTTGTGGAGGGTCTTAGCATTCAAAAAGCCGCGACCCCCACATTTCCGCGGGATGTACAACCTCATCACTGACGAGCGTGGGTGATGCATACGATATGACGTCAGCAGTGTGCGGACTCTCCTATCCAGGGCGTCAAGCTCAGTCTGCGTCCACTTGACTATGCCGAAAGAATATATTAAGACTGGCATAACCCAACCGTTGAAGGCACGCTCCTTGTTTGCGCCTGACAAAAGACTGTTGAAAACTTTTCTCAGGCAGCAGAAGAAGCGTTCCCGCAACGATTGTTTTATGTCAGCCTCACTGATTCCCAATGCCTCCGACATACCCAAGTACTTATAAGTTTCAGTTGAGGAAAGGAATCGAAGGTGTATGGTGTCCGAGAGCTGGGTTCCCGGGGACTCCACAATCCCCCCTCGCTTCACATGCATGATGGCACATTTGTCCACACCAAACTCCATTTTAATGGAGCCACTAAATTCTACAGTTAACTTTAGTAGCTCCATCAAATGGGAATGGTTATGGGCAAACAGCTTTAGGTCATCCATGTAAAGGAGGTGGGATATTGTCTGATCACCTCTTCTCAACCTATAACCCAGCCCTGAACCCTCTAATAATGTGCTCAGAGGGTTCAAGGCTAAGCAAAACCATAGCGGGCTCAGACTATCGCCCTGAAATATACCTCGCTCAATCCTAATCAGTTCATCGCTACCTTGGATTTGTCGACATCCTGGATAGTGAAGGACTGTACTCCATTGCCGCATACATGACATTAGGAAGGTGCGTAGTGTTGTATTTATTTTATACAACTCCATCACCCTCATAAGCCATGTATGAGGTACCGAGTCATAAGCCTTCTTGTAATCAATCCAACATGTAGACATATCCTTTCTAAAGCGGCGAACTTGCTGATTAATGGCCATGTCAATGAGAAGTAGCTCTTTAGTGCCACGGGACCCATTCCTACATCCATTCTGAGAAGCAGACATAATGTTATTGTTTTCAATATGTTGATTAATTTTCGCCCTCAAAATGGATGTAAGAAGTTTATAGACCGTCGGCAAACACGTGATCGGTCTATAATTTTTCGGATCCGCCGCACTTCCCGATTTATAGAGCAGGTGGGTAATACCGGTCGTTAAGAACGTGGGCAATGATGCTGACTCCAAAGATGACTGGAATTGTGAGGCCAAGCAAGCATGTGAACTGCGTAACCACTTTATCCAATAATTGTGCAGTCCATCCGGTCCTGGGGATTTCCAATTGGACATCGGATTGACTGCATTGGTTACGTCTTGCGTGCTTATATGTATGTCCTCCATTTCTTCAATTGGTTCACATGCTAGCTGAACCTCACGCATCCAATCACCCTCGATGTGATCCACAGGCGCCGACCAAATACTGCGCCAAAATGCATTGACAGCTTCATTATCTGGCCGGCACGTGTCAGCCTCACCTTGGTCAGGATGTTCCCAAGTTCTGTATACCCCCCTTTCATTACTCCGGAACATGCGATTCTGGTTGAATCGATCCACCCGCTTTTTATACCGACGGATACGGCTAGCCCATGCGCAAACTTTCTGCTTCAAGGAGTCAATACGCTCCATAACGTAATACGTGTAATCTCGGGGTGCAATATTAGTCCCCGAGAATATTCGCCGTACAAATCGCATTACTCTAGGGCGAGTATTGCCCTCCTTGAAGCTAGTTAGTTTGCCGATGAGTACTCTGGCATCCCCGATACGACGCTCAATCCTACACTGCCAGGCTGGTACGGCGGACCTTGGTCGTGTAGCTTTGACTGTGTTTGGAAATTTAACATTAGCTACACGACATGCCGCAACAGCAGCACAGTACAGAATCGAGTGTGTATCGTTAATATCTTCACTGCTATCAAAATAATTTGACAGCAGTGAATCCAGAGCACACACCATCGCACTGTTTTTATTACACATGGGCAAGCGTGGTAGCCGAGGTCTCAGCGCCTGTGGTGTAAATCGATACTCCCGAATCGCATTCTCCAAAGAACTTCTCAATTTATCGTTATACTGGGTACCTACAGATAGAGCCGTATCGCCGTCTTCCCCTACGGTATTGGTGAGCTGTGGTGGCGCCACATTATTTACTTGTGGCTGCAACGTGGCCTGAGTCGGGGTAGCGGTATTATTATTATTATTATATTATATTATTAAACTGATTTTTACAGGGTTTACATACTGCTTTAAAGCTCCTAAATTCATCAATTTTTGCATAGACTGTCTATACGGGGCTTAGATTCTGAAATCTGACAAGGAAGTTCAGTGAAAGGTATAGTATACACTTTGACATATCCCAAGATGACTTCATCCTCACAGTTATGTAATTCTGCCACCAAGGCTTACCTCAATTTGGCCCTCTGGACAGTTGGTTTGGATTGTGTTGACTGCTTCGGGTTCTCTGGGTTGGTCTTTCTTGAGAACTTCTATTGGTAATTCTTGGTATGTGGTGGTTTTTTGGCCCCATTCCTCATTGACACTCGAGTGCCACTCTGATGGTAATGGGATGGGCCACTGTATTTTCCCTGTTTTGGAGTGGACTTTTTTATAGAATTACCATTAGAATTACCTTTTTTGGCTATATTTCATAGCTTTTATTTCATTTCAGGTCATTTTAAAAAAACAAATTCATCTCTGTCAACATCCTTTAACAGATTTAAAAACTGTTTGTATTAAGTGTTTTCTGGCTTTTGTTTGTATATGATGTAATTCGGCTAACACTCTTATACTTTTACAAAAGGGATGATATTATTTCATATCTATTAATATTTTCCTCAGAACACAATGTCTTACTGAGCATAGAGAGTCCAACTCCCAGTTGCTTCTGCTCATAAGCTACACATTGTCTCTGTTTAGAACATTGTCACCTTTATATAGCCGTGGCAATTTTCAAATTCATTTTTGGGGAAACTAGTAAATGACAGATTCTCAGGAATAATTTCCTCCATTAGTGGAGCTTTTGCTTCTTTGTTCACATACCACTTTTACTATAGTATTGATAATATGTGCCACATCATCACATATTTTTGGCCCGAATTTGGGTTGTTCCCGGAGTGGGTCTCCTAATGCTATGAGTACTTCATTGCTCAGCATCATTGCAGTGCCAGTAGGTATGTTTTGTGGAGGTATAACCTGTGGTAAGTTACCTTCAGTTGGTGGATTAGTTTGAGGTACCTCAATTGGTTCTTCCTCAAAAAATACACAATCTGGAAATATATGTAGGTACCTACTTATATAGAACTCAGCTAGTAAGCTGTAGGTTATTATTGACTACAATCATGGAGGCACAACTGTTTATCTCGTACAAAACTTGTGTTCGTTGTAGAGAAGTTCCTGAACCTATATTTATGGATTTCAGAAACAGATAATCGACATGTCTGTGCATCACGTACACCGCCCATGCCTAACCACATATCGTCATAAAGACAAATTTAAGAGCACGTCAGTGTATCTCGTACACCACCCGCGTCAAGTGGTTACTTTAACTCATAGGAAGGCTGAAAAAGATACCATACAATCATGTATTTACCTGGAGTTTCACAAATTTGTGAAAGATTGTCCTCTTGGACTTCCGAATCCGAACTATCATCCACTCGCCTTTTGAGTTTCTTAACTTTTTTGAGATATTTCTCAATTTTCTTTAATGACTTTCGTTTTCCCATATTGGATTAGTATTTCTACACCTAAGGGATAAGATTATTCTTAACTTTTGGATCAATATCAGTAAAATAAAACTTATAACAAACGCCGGTTACCGCGCGAAAAAAGAGAATGAAGTTTGATAGTTGAACCATAGATAAGACTAATGATTATTTTTTTAAGCATTAGACAAGGATCTAAAAGCGCGACAGGTTACCGAGTGAGTCGGAGACGCTGCATGGTAAACCATATACATCGAGAACAAAGCCGATGTACAATTTATTATCATTTATACATCTTTATTAGATCTTAACTTCCTTCCTCACATTTGAATACCTGTCTATCTTCTCTTTACCTCCTATACAGTAGGAGCCAATATTCTACATTCACCTTATCGTATATTATTCCTAAGATCACTTCACGTGCGAGTGAACGGTCGAACTAATGGAATACAGAGTACGTGAGTAAGCAAGCATCTTAAAAGCGCATACAACGATAATGGTCTGAAAATGGTCGGATTATTGGTATAATTATCAGTAATAAGGTAAATGCATATCTAAAGCATATGTGATTACCTATATATATAAATAAAGAAAGATAGAGAAAAGACTATGATTATAGTCTTTTCTCTATATTTCTTTATTTATAAACCATAGAAGGAAGAAGGAAAACAAATCTGTTTGTCACAACTAAAACAAAAGAGTGCCCTTGAGATTGTCTATGAAATTCTGAGTAGCATCTCATAATTTATCAGAGCAGCTTTATTTATTTTTTCTTTAAACACATATAGCCGCCGAAGTGGCATCCGGTCACCGTTGGTTAAACTTAATATGTTCGGTTAGCATATTGATTTCTGACATTTACGCGAATATTATACATTGAAATAAAACTACTTTTTACGGATTTTATCGCGTTATATTGACCAGTGACCATGGACGCTGTAAAGGGTTCGTAACGTTATGATTAATAATATCAACATAACGCGATAAAATCCGTAAAAAGTAGTTTTACTTCAATGTTCGGTTAGGTTGGGTTATAAGGTTCCTTAAAATAAAAACAAAACCTAACAGATGCCTGTGTCCTGCAATGCAATCTAAATCTTTGCCATTTTATCGTTTGTTTAGTGGTTCAGGCGTTAAAAACAAAACACACGTTAAAAACAAACGACAACCAACATAACATGCCATCACGCATCTATTCCCCGATGGTTAGGCAGAGGTGTACTTAAAAGACAACCACAGTTTGCCGGTAAGTTTGGGTCTCATGTGGCCTATAATAAACGGTCACAACACCAAACTCTGTGCCTATCTAGCTACTGAGTATTTCATAAAAATTCTTATGGAGATTTTTATCACTTCAGTGAATTGAAAAAAGAATTTCTACAATAGCCATTGCACTTGGCTAATGAAACAGAGGTAACCGACAGAGATAACATATTTCATATTTATTTATTGCATTCCATGTACAATACAGTTGGTAAATATAATAAAAAGAAACAATTATGGACCCTGTAGGGCGCATTAATCGTTTTGGAGAACATCGCATTATATTGTTAGTATGGAAGTATGAATATTATCTCATTCATTGTACAGACGCTAGCAGGTCAAGCTACCCAAAACTGTCAAATTTTCCCAATCGAAAATTAACCTTATTGCGTTGAGCTAAAGAAATTTGATAGTTTTCGGTAGCTTGTTTACAGTTACATGTTTACTTTCCATCAAAGATTACCACCAAACTACACACCCCCACTGCGCCTGATACCAACAGATCTACATATGAATAGTCCGTCACTACGTGAACCGGTATCAGCCATCCCGCAACGAACACAAGCTGAATACACAAACGTTTATATAAATATTTACATCTCACATTGTATATAACTTTGTATCCTGTAACCACCATGTAATTAAGGTTCAAGTTGCATAATTTTAGAGGTTTCCTGGCTGTTACGATTTCTGAATTTACATGGATGTTATTTGAATTAAGTGGAGATTAATTTACATAAATACATATATGATAAACGGAAGCCTGTAATGTGCTACATTAAGTAGATGTATAATAACAGTTGGAAACTATCATCATCAACCCATATACTGTTCGACTGCTCGGCACGGGTCTACTCTCAGATTGAGAGGGAATAGACTATAGTCCAAAATTACCAATGTTGACGTACGTCATAAATATTATGTTTTCTATTCATATATGAGCTTTTGACATACCGTCACGCCTGTATTCCCCGTAGGGTTAGGCAGAGGTGTACTAATGTACACCCACATTTCGCCGGTATGTTTTAGGTCCCATGTAATAGGGGGCGAGCCTATTGCCATTAACCGGGCACAAATCCAGACTCCGAACTGCTACTGAGAATTTCATAGAAAAACCCAATAACACTTAGCTCGACCTTTTTATTATTTTGTAATTGTGATTTCGTAGTATGCACATAGGGTTATGTTAAAATCTAGATCAAAATGTTTAGTTCTAAGGTGTTTATATTGCGATTGTAATGTGTTTTGTGCATCAATTATATAAAATAAATAGTCCACCACGCTAGCCTAGTGCAGGTTGAGAGACTTTACACACTGTCGAGAAAAATCTCTAAGGTAAGGTTTGCAGGTTTCCTCACAATGTTTTCCTTCACCGATTATGCGAGTGATCATTGATTATTAATACGCACATGAATTTTTTTCGACGATTTTTCTCGACGGTATGTGAAGTCCGTCAAGCCGCACTAGGCCACTGTGGTGGACTATAGCCCGACAGTGGAACAGTATATGGGTTGATGATGAACAATATACTTATCTACGATGCATATAAGTAATATAATACTATGTAGGTATGTCGTGAGCTTCCAGCACATTTCTAACAAGGCTTATTGTGTAATGTTAAAGTTTTTTATACATTACATTCCATGACAGTCGGGTGTAGCAACTTTTGTACGATAACAAGCAACGGATACTTATATTTTCTTTTAAAATATACAGCGCGGAATTCTTTGTATTTGTATTGTCAGAAATATCTTTTATAGTTCGTATTCAAAGATATACAAAAATAACTTATATCTAGTTACGAAAGAGGTATACAAATATATTTATAACAACACGAAATGGATGGCTTTTGTACATTTGATGGGATATCTACTCATAAACTAAATAAAAAATGATGAAAAATTTGATCTGACGATGAGTCTAGATGTCGTTAACGTAGCGGACGAGTAAGAGAACACAAGTTCGATTTACACGTATCTTTTTGAAAACAGATCAAAGGATTTTTTTGACAGAACTGATTAGATTAAACACGCTGTATGCAAAAAAATAAAAATAAAATTATAGTATTGAAATAAAACTACTTTTTACGGATTTTATCGCGTATATTGATATTATTAATCCCGACGTTTCGGACCCTTTACAGCGTCCATGGTCACGGGTAGACTGAGGTGGTGGGCGTCTTGATGATATAATTACTGACAGCTACCCTACATTTTTTTTTATTGTTACATGATCAATGACATTTATTATTAATTATTAATTAAAACTAGATGGAGCCGGCATTTCCTAGCTGACGACCTCTGAGAAGAAACGCCGAAACAAACTCAGAGAATCATGGTCTCTTTTAAAGTAAAAATATTCAATGATCATGTTTTAGTTGTTAATTATTGGCAATCCGATTCACGCAGAACGAGCTCACAGTATCCTTTGGTCTTGCAGTTGTAGGCCTGGATTTTGGTTTAATAGAATCTATAACAGGATTCCAAGCAGGTGGTAAGACCCAGCCATCTTCTCTATTGAAATTTGGATGTTTTTTAATTTCAATAGCCTCACGAATCATCCTGGGTAGGTATCGACTTTCCTTCGCAAGTATTTGTGGTTTATCAAATCTGATATAATGCTGGGCCTTGTCAAGAGTATGTTCACAAACTGCTGACTTCTTGGAACGGCGGTGTTTGACATCGGCGATGTGTTCTTTTACGCGGGTCCCTATGCTTCTTTTAGTTTGGCCTATATATGAGAGACCGCAATCACAATCAAGCTTGTATACGCCCGCATCTTGTAGAGGTATATGGCACTTGACAGATGGTAAAATTTTAAAATTATAATACAGATCTAGCAGTATCGTAAATATCAAATTGTGTTCTACTAAACGTCAGGTTGTGATGCTTAAGACTCTGAGACTGGACTGAAAATATATCTTGAACAAATTTTGAATAATAAAATTACCCTTTTTATAAAGATAATCTTTCATCAGACCATTCCCACAAAAAATAAGTTTATTTAATACACGGACCAACATCAACACTCAAGTCAAGTAATACTAAACAAAAACAAAAAGTATCTGTTCTTTTATCCCCGTAATAACAAAACAACGACCCTTAGTGGTAGTTGATAGACAATAACACTCACAATACACGCTTAGTCGCTCGTTAGTAGACACCCTTAGAAGCATTCAATAAGAGGATTTGTTGAATCAAGCAAAATCGGTATATTTGCGCAAGGAATATATTATTCTTGGAAAGAATTACCTCTAGAAAAGGTTTGTATCATACCATCACGCCTGTTTTCCCCGAAAAGATAGGCAGAAGTGTATCACAGTTGTACACCCACACGTTGCCGGTATGTTTAGGTCCTATGGAGCGTGCCTATTGCTATTAACCGGGCGCAAATACAAACTCCGAGCTACTACTCAAAATTTCATAGAAAAACCCAATAACGCTCAGCCTGCCAGCAATCGAACCCGGAACCTCTAGCGTAGAAGTCGCGATTAGGATCACTAGACTAACGAGGCAGTTAGGGTTTTATCATGCGAAGGTTAAAGCGAAAAATAAAGAATTACATCAACGTTTAAGCGACTTATAATTAATATATGCACATGAGAAGTGGTTATTTGATTTGTTCCGCATTCGCCTTACGAAGTTTCGCCCCACCGGAAAAAGATCCTGATGATGTATTCGCTCTACATTTTATTCCTTTTGGCTAAAGATCATTTTAGGTGGACAGCAGTTACCGATTGACTATTTGTGGCCGATGAAACGATGGACGATATTGTGATTTGTAAGCGTATTAGGTAATCAGTGGGTGCTACTTGCACAAGATCGGCAACAGTGGTGGGATAGCCTCGGTGAAGGCCTCTTCTTCAACGGTGAGGGTTATCGGCTGAATAGATTGATAGATGCACATGACGTCTTTAGGAATTTCATTGAAATAAAATTCACATGTTAGGCGTCAACTAGCGCAACAGCTCATTTTCAACTACTGTGCTAATACGAGCCGTCACAATCATATTTTTGTTGTTTTTTTTTCTAACATATCATACACACTAATATTTTATTCCATACTTTAAACATTAATATTATGAGTGCAAAAGTAACTCTGTTTGTCTGCTGTATTAAGTTTGCCGCTAAACCAATTTTGATGAATTTTGGTAAAAAGATAGATTGGACTTTAAGGCAGGACATAGGCTCCCTTTGGTCTCCAAAAGTATTTTGGGATGGGAGTGAAATTGCGGGTAGTAGGTAAATATACATAAGAAAATGTCAAGCTCCTTTCAGCTCCACATTTTTTACATGGTGACCGCAACTAGCACTGGTTCACTCAATAAAACAAGCCAAGGAAAGGTTCCCGTAAAGAATTCGTTACATTATTCAACAATGTCTGCTCTTCACTTTGCTAAATGAAATAAATTACCATTGATACGTATTTCACACGAACGCTACTCGCTACAGTTTGCGTTGTCAATTTTGTATGTAAATATTTGATTTTGTTGGTGTGTGTGTTTGTTTTGGGTATAAATGCTGCATATTTTTTGTAATTTGAAATGAATGATTTTTTTGCAGTTGTTTTTCTTGTGTTACCTATCAATATAACGGGATAAAATCCGTGAAAATATGTTTTATGTAATAGTTTTATTTCAATGTCTAATAATTTTAATTTTTGTTTTTACCTTGACTTGTTCATTTTGTTTTTTTTTTGTTAACTAGGTTTTTTTGTTAAATAAGCTTATGTGTTTTTAGTATTGAGCTTGTGTCCTCCTTGTAGCTGAATAAAACATTGTTCTTTCTATTATTCTTCTTTGTTGTCTGTAAGAGATAGCTTTCTTCGCGATCGCAAGACCGCCCGATTGTACCATTCTATCATTTATAAAAATGTACTTGGCATTGGATATGGTGTACAATAAAGAATAGTCTATTCTATTCTATTCTTCTTTGACCGTTTACCGACTCTTCCCGTTACGTGGGGTCGGCATTCTTAATATTGCGTCATTCACTTCGCTGGTAAGCATCGTCATCAGTAAGGCCAAGTTTCTGCATATCCTTCAGGACATTTGTCATCCAGGTAGTTTGTGGTCTACCTCTCCCTCTCTTTTTTCTATTATTCGTGTTTCAAAAATAAACTGCGAACGATTTTATTATCAAGAACCAACAATAAAATTGATCACTAAAGATGCCTGATTAGTAGTTCACACACATTCCAACAAAAACACTGCGAGCTCAATTTACCTTCGCGCCAGACTGCTCCATTAATGTGTAAGGCAGTGCGAATTCCGTTTTATACTCGTTTTTAACCCTCCACTGCCGCGTCGAGTGAGCGTTTACTCCAGTATAATTACTTGCAAAAGCGTGCTCCTGAAATACTTCTACAAAACGGAACAGCCAAGTATTTTAGAATATTAAATTGTATATACAAATTACATATTTGATTTGGAATTATGCTTAAAGTGTTATGATGTGTATTAAAAAGGAATTTGTGTTCGGGGTTGGCGTTTATTTTTTTTGGTTAAGTGAACCACATAGTAATCATATCGGTATGTCTGTATTTTTCTAAACTTTTTCTATTAAAGTGTCTATATTTGTTACAATGTAGTTATTATCCGGCTCATAAGACCAAATGTACGGGCGAGGTCCCGGTACCGTAGTATTCCAAATCCATAGCCATACATATTGAATGCTAGTATCCCAAAGTACCCTAACTGTACGTAGCCTACCCCTACACAATCCCTAAACTCCCTTATTCCCTAGGCCTACCAATATGTCGACCACAGTCATGTTAATCACATAAACATTTTGTGTCCCGTGGGAACCGAACCCAAGTGGATATTTATTCCTTACCTATCTATCTTTTGCCCGCGGCTTCACTCACGTGAATATTAAAGCAATCTTAGGAATAGAAATAAAATCCCTGAGACAAAAACACACAAATTTTGTGTTACAAGTAATAATTGCACAACACAGCATTTTAATGTAGAGCTCTGTTCTCTGAAATAGTCCGAAGCACACTAAACGGTATGAACGAATAATCAGTCGTGTTATGATTGTCGTATCATAATTGTTTCCTCAACCTCCTAGCTTTTTTTTCAACTCTTCTGGAGACGGCCTTTCGCGGCTGAATATCAGTATTTTACACGAAGCGACTGCCATCAGACCGATCATCAGCAGCCGATGTCTGGTTAATTACTTCAATATCCTAAGGCCTCCCTCGTTAGTATAGTGGCCCTAAGCGCAACTGCTCCTCTAGGGTGGGTACCCTAGAGGTTCAATTCCCAGATTTTGGGTTTTCTATTAAATTCTCAGTAGCAGCTCGGAGTTTGGATTTTTGCCTGGTTAATGGCAATAGGCTCGCCTCCTATTAAATGGGACGTAAATATACCGGCGGACTATGGATGTACATTGGTACACCTCTGCCTAACCCTGCGGGGAATACCGGTGTGATTGTATTAAGAGTGTAGGGGCACTGCTGACGCATTCGATTTGTATTCAGGCGCATTACTGTATTAGCGCGGCGCAGCAGTCAGTTAGGTCGTTCGTTTATAAGTAATAATTATTATATTGATTTCTGACATTTACGCGAATATTACATTGAAATAAAACTAATTTTTACGGATTTTATCGCGTATATTGATATTATTAATCCCGACGTTTCGGACCCTTTACAGCGTCCATGGTCACGGGTAGACTGAGGTGGTGGGCGTCTTGATGATATAATTACTGACAGCTACCCTACATTTTTTATTGTTACATGATCAATGACATTTATTACTAATTATTAATTAAAACTAGATGGAGCCGGCATTTCCTAGCTGACGACCTCTGAGAAGAAACGCCGAAACAAACTCAGAGAATCATGGTCTCTTTTAAAGTAAAAATATTCAATGATCATGTTTTAGTTGTTAATTATTGGCAATCCGATTCACTCAGAACGAGCTCACAGTATCCTTTGGTCTTGCAGTTGTAGGCCTGGATTTTGGTTTAATAGAATCTATAACAGGATTCCAAGCAGGTGGTAAGACCCAGCCATCTTCTCTATTGAAATTTGGATGTTTTTTAATTTCAATAGCCTCACGAATCATCCTGGGTAGGTATCGTCGGGATTAATAATATCAATATACGCGATAAAATCCGTAAAAAGTAGTTTTATTTCAATGAATAATTATTATACCTGGTACCAGTAAAGAATATTTACATAGAAATGACACAGAAGATTCATTTAACATCTCCTTCAAATATAAACCCCACAAGAGTATCCTAAGGATACAATGTTTGTCAGGTTTTTTCGGCTTACCTACCACTAATATTAATTAGTAGATGGATATTTCTTTCATATTTTTTTTTTATTTGTCGCTACCTATTTTATATACCCCTGATAATGAACAAAGAAAAAAACTATATAATGTAACTATGAAAACAAATTTGTCCATAAATTTATACCCATAGTAAATGCGACAAAAAATTATACGCATTGATATTCAGAATTGGCAACCAATTCCAACCCTTTGTCCATAATTCAAGCTATGCATGACCCGTTTACCTTAGCCGGATATCAGTATTTTATTGCTGTAATAGTATACATAGGTATAAAGGTCAAACTTGAAGGCCATAGGAAGGTCATCTATCTAAATTTAATTGTTACTATCCTTAACAATTATTGAAATTACTGTATTTTAAAGTTATTAAGCAAACGAAATATTCGACCGCGGGCAGGATACAAACCTGCGGCTTCTGGTTGGGTAAACCAGACGCAAAACCACTAAGCTACCGCGATACCTACCCGCCATGTCAATTTTGCCTTCGCTTTCTGAATTTACGTCTTTATGGTGACGTCAGTGACACCTATTGAAAAGCAAGTATTTAATTTGCTCCTCAACCGACACGACTTACTTTACAGTTAGTTCAATGTCAGTGTTCAATTAGTTGACGTCACCGAATCCTGTCCGCGGTCGATTTTTTCCTTTGCTTAATAACTTTAAAATCTTAGCATGGAAAATGCCAAAAAATACAAAAAAGATAATTACTGTATTTTATCCATTGTTTACTTGTAACACAGTCTGGTAATATGTAACACGTCTCGGATCTAATAAAAACACCAGCTCTCATAATGGTTAATCAGTCAACAT
Source organism: Acronicta alni (assembly GCA_964056405.1). Lineage (NCBI taxonomy): Eukaryota > Metazoa > Arthropoda > Insecta > Lepidoptera > Noctuidae > Acronicta > Acronicta alni. The sequence goes on along the minus strand of OZ043927.1, from coordinate 2,057,334 downwards.
TTTATAATGTAACAAATGTACCCTTTACATAACTAAAAGCTAGAATAAAATATTGGTCTTAAGTACTGCTTCCACACTGGCTGAATTTACAAACACACTTAACGGACGGAATAAATCTCAAAATTATTCAAAATCAGAAAACTTAGACATCGAACTAGAAAAGAGTAACCATGGAGTTTCTTGCCGGTTCTTGTCCATAGAAAACAACTAATTTGGAACCGTGCACCTAGACTCGACATTTCATAAGTGCCTGTATATGGTTTATATGAAAATAAAACTATTTTGATTGATTGAAAGGATTTTAAGAATTTCCTACAGGATTAGGAATACCCACCGAAAGGTACGTCCAAAAATCATAATTTAAAACGATAACGAAACTATCTATTTCAATTTATAAATCACCGGAATGACAAATAGTGATCCAAACTAGTTACTCCAATCAATATTTGTTTTCAAAGTCAAACGGCTAACCGCAGCCATTTTGAGATTTCGACTTCAATTTCCTAAGCCTGTCAAGTAACTTCGGTTCGATTTGCATCCTCGATTTTATCGGTTTCCAACTTCTATAGGTGAATGCTATCAGCTGTAGGCAATAACTCAGGCGCACCACATAGGTATCTATCTGTCGACGCCTTCTGGTCACCGTATTTCAAACTCCTAGATAAACTTCGATTAAACCGGGGCCGTTTGGTTTTGTGACGTTTAGATCGAACGATACGACTGCGGAGCGATCGTACTGGAAGATTATTTACCTAATTTCAAAAATAGATAGATTTTCTCTATTTGTTTGGATAACTACCTGGACCAGACTTGCGACCATGAATTCTTTAAAAAGGTTTAAAATGTCTAGTTTTGACCATCATAATATGTTATTATGTTTTTCGTTTCGCACCTAGCCCTAAATTAAGCAGAGCTTGTACTATGTTTACTAAACAATGGATGTAATAACTACTATACTTATACTTTTTTTTTTGTAAATTAATATACAAGAAACACCCAGACAAACACAAACGCTTACTTTCATCATATACCTAAATATATGTGACCTATGCGAATTGAACACATCACGACTTCGTGATCAACAATTCAACGCTCGTACCATTAGACTACATACGACATCAATATAAAAATTAACCTTTTATTTCTTTTTCTTTCAGATTATTTATATATTTATTTACATTATTCCGTTTGCTCCGATTTTATACCATCTCGGGTCACTCGTGCAAAGTGATGGTGGAATTGATCGGGACGTTACACGTCGAATCAACTCAGGTTGGATGAAATGGCGACAGGTCACAGGAACCACTTGCGACCCAAGGATGCCTCTCAAGATCAAGGGCAAAATCTATAAATCGATCATAAGACCTGTCGTATTGTATGGATCGGAGTGCTGGGCCGTTAAGAAGATGGATGAAAGAAGATTACATACAACGGAAATGAGAATGTTGAGGTGGATGTGTGGAGTTACAAGAACGGACAAAATAAAGAACGAGTATGTTAGAAGAAGTTTGAAAGTGGCGCGAGTGACAGAAAAATAGAAAGGGAACCGTTTGGCATGGTATGGGCATGTGATGAGAGATGAAACGCATGTTACTAAAAGAGTGATGAATATTAATGTGGAAGAATGGAGGGGTAGAGGAAGGCCAAGGAAAAGGTGGATGGAGTGTGTTAAAGCGGACAGAAAAGAGATAGAAAAGAGAGTGACTGATGATGTGACGGCTGACAGAGATGAATGGAAGAAAAGGACATACTGCACCGACCACAAATAAATTGGGATAAGGGCAGGAAGATGATGATGATTTACATTATTCCGAAAATACAAAGTATTGATTGTTATTCAAGTCGGAACATGTAAAGTTCCTTTCAATCGTTCGCAGGCGAGTGGGAGACAGTTGATTAGAGAATTCTACTCACCCTGTCCTGTTCTACACGGCGCAGTAATGAGGCCGCCGGTGACCAGCGGTTTAGGCCTCACCGATCTTACCGTTTTCCATTTGGGCAGTCGGATTTGATGACTAAAGAGGCTTTACGTAATCCTTTTTAGACTTGAAGGTATTATTCGTACATCTAAATACGTTTATCCTTGTGAGATACACACAACCTAATAAATATCTTTGTGGATTAGTGTATTTGAAACCTCTATCTTTTTTTTATAAGGTGGCAAACAAGCATACGGTCGACCTGATGTTAAGTGGTTACCGTAGCCTATAGATGCTTGCAACACCAGGGGTATCACATGCGCGTTGCCGACCATGTAAAACGAAAGAGGAATAGTTGGGTTAACAGTATAAAAGTATGGGGTCAAAATTCCCTCACTGCCAACACAACGTTCCCTCGCAGACCAACCCTGTAGTGTTATTTTACAAAATCTATTTTAAAACCTCAACCTCACAATTAAATACTACACTATATTACCGATACACTTACAGCGTCTTGATTAGAACCAAGGATAGATTGAGCTCATCTCCTCCTAGACGTGATTAAGTAACAAACAGAACACTCGCATCTATACTATTAGTTCAATAAAGATGGAACTGCGGAACAATTTCAAGTTTAAATGTAGTTTATTACACGTTTGCAATACTTTAAATGAAAAGTACACCAGAATATACTAATTTCTGACATTTTGACCTAACCCATCATCATTATTATGTTGTCCCACTACTGGGCACAAGTCTCCTCTCATTAACCTCTTATGTTTGGACACAGGTCGTTTTGGACTACTGTCTGTGGACATTCCAAAATGTCAGGATTAATAATATCAATATGACGTGATACAATCCGTAAGTCCTTGATGTTGATTTTTTAACTTTAACTATAACAACCGTTTTATAAAGTTATCCAGCTTATTGATTTGTAATTAAATAAAAATATGAAATACATACAGTAAACTAATTAAAATTAAAAAAAACTACAAAGTAAACAAGACTAAAACTAGAAAAAAGTTTCGTGCTAGTTCTTCTCCATAAGACCCACTTTTTGGGACCGTACAACTAGTTTTGACTTTTCAAAAGTGCCGTAATGGTCATAATTGAAATGAAATGTTTGATTTTGATTTTGAAACGAGCATCAAAAAACTATGTAACTAACTACCTACTAAAGTTATTAAATGTTAGTTTGTAAATCTTGAATTATATCGTTGACTTTTGCATGATCCTCTTGTGATACATTAGCTAACTATTAGTATAGTATGTCCGTATTAATATTGGAAATAATTAATAATAATAATAATACCCCCACATCCATAATCCCAGTAATTTATAGTTCCATATTCTACAATAGTCCTGCACCCGCCCGGGATACTCCATGCCTGTACTTTTATAGTGCAAGTGTGGAGTGACCCGGGTTGGTGCCCCATCCCATATTTAGATAAAAGCTCTCCAAGGGGCCTCTACGCGTTGGACCTGTGTCACCGCGCATGCCTGCCAAAGGACCGGATGTCTTCCTCACGGGAGATATGCCGAGATATCCAAAAAGGAGATACAAATAATAATACTTTATTTCAGGTGGCATAGACCCATATAAAATATAAAACGTCACGTCTCCTGTAGACCTGTAGTGCTACAACATCAGCGGTGTGGCACAGAGCTCTAACACCTTCCCATGATCTCTTGACCGACTTACAATTATACCTAATAAGTTAACTGGAACATCTAGTTTCTTCTTTATTAATAATTTGATCTTTTAAATTACCCATTTCTATATTTACATTAATAATAATATATACATTATCTCTATTATTCTGCGTTGAAATGAATTAAAACCGAGGTACAATGTACGATAAAGACACGAAATTATGTGACCTTAACCTACCTACAAATAATTAAACAGAAACAGTAATTAGCGGGCAAAGTACTACATAGTTTGAAACTCGAGATCTGCGATAATTCTCAAAGGAGCGCTGATATTGAATTTCAGCGCTGATGAATAAATAGTGCGAGTTTAAGTACATACTGGGTCGCACCCAAAGTACTGTTTTAGAAGGTTAATACTCCTTGGATACTATGTCATGCGTACTTATCGTCACGCTTGTATTACTTGAAGGGTAAGGCAGAGGTGTCATAATGTACACCCACAATATGTAGGTACCATGAAGTAGGTGTTCGCACAACAAAAAATATAGTTTTGTAATTTTTTGTTTTCTCATATCAGTGAACTGCAATTGTTCTTTTGAGAATAAATATTCATTTAACCTTTTGAGTTTTTGTGAGTGTTTTGAATCTGCCAACTTACAATAGGCCCATAAATAGCTTTGTCCAACCGTGGGAGGGAAACCTGCATGCCTTAGAGATTTTCTCGACGGCCTTCCAGCCTTCCAACCCGCACTAGGCCAGCGTGGTGGACTCTATCCTAATCCCACTCATTCTGAGAGGAGAACCGTGCCCAGCAGTGTGACAGTAATTGGTTGGATGATGAATAAGAGGCATTAAATAAAGCATTTCCTTTTTTCTGTGAGATAAGTATCAATTTAATTTCCTCACGAAAACATGCATGCACACAAAAAGCACCTTCCATTTCATTCAAACCTTAAAAGGCACCAATTTTCAAGTACCTGCACACGCTTCCTCGCACGAGCTCATTTTAATCTGAACAAAATAAACGAGTGTTTGACATCGACAGTGCTTTAACAGTCGGTGCGTACTTTAATTTACTCGCTCCCAGCCTTCCTTGGGGAAGCAAAGGTCATATTAGTCAGGGAGACACGCTCCGCAAATGTAACTTTATCAACAATTAACGCGTTGTATTTGATATGATATTATTTCATACTTCATACTTCATTACTTTTACTTTTTGAAAAATATAAATAAATAAAAAAAAAAATATCATAGTTGGCGAGGCATTGGAAAGTAAATATGTTTTTACTTTGAAATAAAACTACTTTTTACGGATTTTATCGCGTATATCCGCAAAAAGTAGTTTTATTTCAATGTATAATATTCGCGTAAATGTCAGAAATCAATATGTTTTTACTTGTTAATTTTTACATAATTTTCAAAATTTGAATAGATGTGTAGGATTAGTTTTGTGGGTCAAATAAAAGTTACTAGGCCCAATATGTGTAATCCGTCTCCACCACTATAAGACTAATTAAATAACTAACGGCGAATAAATAGGTAGACAATTTCTTCTACAGAATTATGGCAGATAACATGTCATCAAGAGTGAAATTCTTTCTAAGCTACAAATTTCAAAATAATAGCGGGTCACGTGTGCCCTTTAACGCATAAAACAATCCCCAACACACTTAGATTGATTTATCGTCAGACCCCAAAATTGTAGTAGAAAAACCTATTTTTATTCATTTTATCAGAACGGGCCTTTAAAAACCTATCTTGTGTATTTTAGTGTGATAAATTTTCGTTTCTACATGTTGAGTAATTTACGAGTAAACTTATACATGTTTATTTTAAAATGGATTTAATTTTTGAGGGAGTACTACTTTAAGTTATGGACTATTTTTGCTAAAAAATCAAGGAAACACATCACAAGGAAAGGCAATTTTTTGTGAAGCCTGTTTTGTGTTACACTGCTGGGTAAAGGCCTTTACTCGGTCCAGAATTTTTTATTTTGAAATAGAGCTTATTTACGAATTTATAATTAAGGTTTGGTCTAAGGTTAATTTAAAACGCCAACCGATCTATATTTTTTCCTTATAAATCCTATACCTATTTTTCTCTGTAAAATAATACTAAAACACACAACTAGATTCTAAAACACCCGGTCTCCTCGACTAACTGAAACGTGTCTGAACGTGCATTACCTTGCCTATGTCTAAGGAGTTCAATTACAGCGTTCGCTGAAATTAGGCATTTATCTTTGCTAAATGTGTCGTGAAGTGAAAAAAGTTTCAGCGTCCCTTTCACAGCGTGTTATGTAACTTGGAGGCATTCTTTTTCACACTGAAAAAAATATCTCACCTTTTTCGTGAAGTTTGTGAAAAAAATGAAAGTGAACGGTGTCTTAGATAAAGAGCGAATTTTGTGTTGATGAAAAAAGTATTTTTATTAAGAAAATAGTCTATTTTGACCTTAGGAATAAAAATAAATGTTTATTTCGACAACGCCTGTGTTCTAGTGAATTGTGTTTGATTCAAGATTCTCACAGGACATCAATATTTGCGTGATGTACCTAAGTGTTTGTACTTGTCTGGGCGTTTCTTGTGTTAAAAGTACGTATTTACAAAAAAAGTACATTATATCCATTGTCTAGGACTAGGTTGGTCTAATAATGGTCTAATAATGTCCATAATAGAAGGTCAGCTTAGTTTGGAACTAGATGGTGCTGCGTAAAATGTCCCTTTTTAATTTAATAATATGTCTTACTTACCTAACTAATACCTAGTTTTTTATTTTAGAAAATATGAACCTTTTTCATAAAATTCAGGACTAGCGTGTATATACAAAAAAATAGAATACAAAAACAGTAATAGTCTAGTGGTATGACCATTGGACTGCCAAGTCAAAAGGCTCGAGTTCGAATACAAGGCACCGCTGACTTTTCGAAATCATGTGCATATTAATAATTAATTATCACTCGCGTGGGGAAACCTGCATGCCTTAGTGATTTTCTCGACGGCGGCGGCGTGTGAAGTCTGCCAACCCGTACTGGGCTAGAACTATAGCTCCCGGTGGGCTATCCCTCTCATTTTGTGAGAGGAGACTCGTGCCCAGCAGTGGGATAGTATATGAGTTGATGATATTGTGTACATACAAGATGTATGAAGCAAAGTATTAAGGAATAGTAGCCATTGAATTTGGCGGTCTGTATGTAGTTCCTACTACCGGAAAAATTGTTTAGTATATTAATATTATAACGTATAACTGCCTCGATAACCTAGAGGTCCTAAGCGCGACTGCTACGCTAGAGATCCTGGGTTCGATTCCCAGTTCGGGTAAAGTGTTATGGGGTTTTTCTCAATGAAATTCTTAGTAGCAGCTCGGAGTTTGGATTTGTGCCCGGATAATAGACTCCGGTGATAGACTTGCCCCCTATTACATACCTAAACATACCGGCGAACTGTGGGTGGACATTTGTACCTATACCTCTGGCTAACAATACAGGCGTATGTTATGTTTTTTTTTATACTGCTAAGGTGGCAAACAAGCATACGGCCCCTTATGGTTCGCGGTAGCCTATAGACGCTTGCAACACCAGTGGTATCACAAGAGTTGCGCGTTCCCGACCCTGTAAAATTAATGAGGAAAATAGTTGAGTTGGCAATAAGGGTCAAATTCCCCCCACTGCCAACACAATGTTTCCTCGCGGAGCACTGGCAACCTTGCTCACCGTAAGAAACAAAACACAGCTCAAAACACTGTTATTTCACTTCGATTTTCCTCAAGGTGGAGGTACGTTCCCTGTTGGGTAGCTCCAATTTCAGTAGAATTACTCCCACTTATGCGAAATATGCCATCGATCTCTTTTAATTTTTTAATAATTATGTTTATTATATGTATGAATAATTATATTATTACCTAAAGTGCAGTGCTTATGGGAAATACGCTCATCTAATGAGACTAGCTTCATATCGACGCCAAAGTTCAAAAAAAGAACAAGGTAAATAGTAATTGTTAAATTGTAATGCTGACGAAATATACACCTTTTTGTAAAAGAATTTTAAATACAGAAGATTTTTAATTAAATGTCAATATACTATCAAGGTCTCGGCTAATGTATTGGGAGGACCTGTGCCCAAGGGCGTAGCGAGGTACGTGCAGGGGGGGGGGGTCAGCTTTCTCCTACAAGATAGTAATATTACGTATGTAGCCTATTGATAAACTAAAACAAAGTTGATTCGAATTTTATAAGATTGTACTACGAATGGTTGAATCTAGATTCATTTTCATTTTGAAAGTAACCTGTCCCATTGCTCATGCAGCATTTATTCTTGATTTGTCTATGTCTGCCCTTAACAAAATCCAAGCTAAACCCTTGCCTATGCTACTATATAGCAAGGGTAGGCAAGTGCGTTTTATAGTCGGTACGAGTCTAACATACCTCGCCGCCCCTGCCATTCATAAGGTTTTACGTAGTACAAAAAAAAAGGCATGCAAATATCCTTCATCACTCACCTGTAAAAGCTTCCTTGGTGAAACTGCCGTGTCCTAAAACAAAAAAAATATGATAATATTTTGAACTCTGTTTTGTGTTTGTTACAGTTGAGGTTTACAGTAAAATTTTTGCTAATATCCTATGTCTGGACTTTAATAGATACTATGATTCTCTGAGTTTGTTTCGGTGTTTCTTCTCAGAGGTCGTCAGTTAGGAAATTAAGGAGACATTTAGCTTAAAAAAATGTAAAACATTGACTTGTAAAAGTGTCTTTAAAAAATCTTCTTACAGAAATAAATATCATTTATCAATGACAAAAAATGGACACAAAGTTCACCCAAACTCAATGCAAATATCCATGGAACACAAATATTGAGATAAATATTTGGGTTGGGTTGGGAATCAATACCAAATCCACGAAACTCGGTGAAACAGCAGTGGTGACACCAAATAATACATAAACTAACAACAAATAACACTGAAACAAACTCAGAGAATCATAGTCTGTTTTAAAGTGCAGTCATAGAATAGTAATAATTATCATGTGAGTGTTAAAATGTAGGGCAACATCTGAAATAGCCTTTTAAAAAATAGCCATAGCGGTTTTGAGTAGACCTGTCCATTACAAGTTAGTATATCAAAAAATATTTAAAAATTAACTAGTATATTCTTAACTATATTAATAATAATTTATTGCCCAAAGAAAGAAACAGAAAATACATGACATGTTACATATTAAGTCTATGAGTTCTTTTTTACATTAAATTTTATGAATAATATCCCTCCTATGCTAGGAAAGTCCTGTAGGAGACATCCATTCGTCTGTTATTACAATTTAACAAGAATTGGATAAACCAAACGTGTAACATTATACATAGTTTATGTACGTGTGAGCGCGCGTGCGTGAGTAGTGTGTATGTGTGAGAGAGAATGTGTGTGACGGATGATGTCTGTGTGATGGTGTTTGGGCGTGTGTGTAGTTTGTATGATGATTAATATTAGAGATTTATGAGGATGAGGGTTTAATCAGTCCTTAAAAAGTACTATAAAAAGTAAGTACGAGGTATTAAGATAAAACTAAGAAACGTGTATCGAGGTCACTTGCTGCAGAAACTACAGAATATCCAAAGTTCTTACATAACACTGAACTGCACTTTCTCGTACTTAGTTCATATGTTGAAACGGTGTTACGGCAGATAAAATATACTAATTATAACATAGACTTCAGATTAAATAGAGAGGATGCAGTAAATGTTCATGATTAAATTTTTGAGTTGAGCAGTTGATGATTTATTTCCACAAATTATTCAGTGTAAACGCTGACCGAGGTAACTCAATATTATTCTTATTAAAAAAAACGGAAAGTATATTATTTTACGTAAAAAAAACCGTAATAATATTAAAAACAAAAACCGGAGTATACTTTCCATTATAAGTAAAATTTGCAGTGGCGATTATACTTCGAGAAATGCAAGTTATTGGTACAAACTAATAAATTATATTAATAAATAAATATATTTTTGGTCAACTTTACACAGCATCATCTAGTCCCAAACAAATAACTTTTAGTATGGGTACTAGACAATGAATTCATTACTTGTATACTTTTTTATGAATAAATACTATTGAATAAGAAACACCCAGACAAATACTTATGTTCATCACCTGTGAGAATCGAACCCAAAATGCCGTTATCAGCAGACTGACACTCGAACTACTAGTCTAAAGATGTCATCAAATGGATGACGACTCCTCAGATAGTGTTCCTTTTTGTTCTACAACTAGACCACAAACACCGTCAAACGTGTAACCACTTGATCCTCCTTGACATTAAATGTAATTTAATGTCAAGGACTTCTTCAATCAAAAGTCACAATGAAAACTAAACACATTTTCAAACTGTAAGCAATATCTTCATTTATTTCGGAACCATTTCGTAATTTCATGAGTGTTATATCATTAAACAGTGACGCGAACATCACTGGTGACACCTACCTGGCGACCGGCAACAGGTGAAACATGAATAACTGCCAACAACACCGACCTCCGACGTGTTTGTATCTCTCATAATAATGTCAACAAATTATAATTATACATTTTAATAAATGACTCTGGTCGAGCTAGGTGAGTTTTTGTATAAAATTCTCAGTAACAGCTCGAAGTTTAGACTTGTGTTCGTTTAATGGTAAGAGGTTCAGAGAACTGTGGGTGTTATTATATCTCTGCCTAACCCTTCGTGGAATACAGGCGTGATGATATGTTTATAAAAATAATATGATAATGTATACAGGCCAGCACATCAAGCTACCCCAATCTGTCAAATTTCTTTGATAAATTTTCATTTAATACCAAACGATAAGGCTCATATTCAATTGGGAAAATTTGGCAGTTTTGGATAGCTTGACCTGCTGGCGTCTGTACATTTTAATGTTTTTTTTGAGGGGCTCGTGGCTAAGTTATAACTGTGCTGATCAACTAATATGCAAGGTTAATATTTGCTAGCCACGGTCAGTATGTGAACGTGTGACCATTTTTAACTCTTCGAGAGCCCTGCAATTTTAAAGAAACTCTACTGTTCTATTAGACGATTGCGTCTCGGAGATAGAAATTATTGAGAATAGTTTGTTGGAAACTGATTCTAAAAAGATCATGGTTGATTGACTCTTTTTTTCATACGAACACCTATGACAATTATTAGTGGTAGAAAGAAGCCCAAAAAGCCTAACAACCAGTCCATCCTTAAGATATCAGTATTCCCAAGAAATTGGGTTGCGTAAAATACTGATATTCAGCCGCATCTGGTTAAACTCGAAACCGATCCCAACATAGTTGAGAAAAAGGCTTGGAGGACGGTGAATGTTATCTGGGGGAGCCTTTTGTTCAGCATTGAACTTCCTTTATCCAATATGATGAAACACTGCCTTAATAGTCTAGTCGTCGTAAGAACGACTGTTAAGCTAGAGGTCAAGGGGGTCTACTCCATAAGCACGAAGTCCGTAGTTTCGACCTTCGTTACGGGAGTTTCCTACTCCGTATCGCCTACGGACGGATGATTCGTTCGGGGCCCGAACTAAGAATGAATGACAACACAATTTGACAGTTGTCCCTAGTCTCGATGTGTTTTTAGCCGTTCGAAAAATTGAATTTGAAACTTGTTTTATCGGACTCGGAAGTCGGAGAACTTTCGAACGGCTCGTAACTTCGTTGACGGACATAGGGAGTAAACCCTCTGGTTTCATTTTTCAGGTCGAGCTAAGTGTTTTCTATGAAATTCTCATCCGATTTGTACTTGTAAATCTACGTATACAATTTTCTATTACATAAATCACCTACTATGTCGTCACAAACATCATGTGACGTCATTAAAATCTAGTTAGTTGACTGTAATGAGCATACAATTGTGAGTCATGTTGAACATGAACAATAATTAGCTGATATAAGTAACTACTATAAGTAATTAGCAAACCTAAACCTAACTTCGAAATAAAACTACTTTTTACGGATTTTATCGCGTTATATTGATATTATTAATCCCGAAGTTTCCTATACAGCGTACAGATTTTTCTCAACAGTGTGTAAAGTCTGAGAACCCGCACTAGGCAACCGTGGTGGAATATAGCCCTCTCAATTTGGGAAGAGACCCGTGCCCAGCAGTGGAACATTATATGGGTTAATTGTTAATTAGTCAGTGAATAATGGTATTTTGTTTTATACATAGTTATAGATAAATCACTTCTATCAGTACTCAAACAGCTGAACCAACCGCTCGGAAATGGAAATCACAATTGTGATCTGATTTACATCAAGACAACGTTAGGTGACAGCATTTTATGCAAATAAGTCCACTGTAATTTCAGAACGAGGCTACTGTTATCACCTCAAACCATCTTTTTTATATCTTTCCATCAACCCCGTAATGAGGACCACGCTGATCGTTCTGCAAAAAAAAAAAAAAATATCGAGTAGAAGGATCTCATTCGGACTAAACTCCTTACATTGGAAACAAAACGGCTGTCTTTTCATCAACCCAATAGCCCCCCAAATTGGAAGCCATCAGATATATAGCCTCAACTTTTGGTTTAACGCTTTATCGTAATCCTGATTCTGATTTAATGACTTGCAGAATAGGGACCGTCTTTGTAATTAAGGGGCTGATTATACGGAACCAAAGGGTTACCTTTGCTTAGGTAATTATGAAAATTGGAAGGTAAACGGGAGTGAGTGGAGTTGTCTAAGTGCTGTTGCGTTGGTCTTCTTGCAGGGAAACTTTGTGGGGTGAATAATTTTGTTTAAGTACGGGACAGAGAAAGTTTAAAAGTGTATGTTATTGCTCACAGCTGATCGTATGGGTACATACCAAAACGCTATGTACTATCATAAGCACTGTTCTTTTGTAACTATAACTTTAAGTACCTACCTTTGTGAATGAGAAACAAAACTTTTTATTATTATACAAGTATTTTGTAATCAAAGGGAAATACTGGTACCTAACTAATTAATGTTCATAATATAATTCCGTGTAGGTACATCATCTACTTTCAGTCTAGGTATGTCAAAAATTCAAATTTGATATAAAACAAAATTTGACACTTTCCAAGTAGGTGAAGAACAAAAATACTAGTGATAAAGGAGAAAGAAAAGAAAGAATAATATTCATTGACAGTCTTGGACAAGGCTCACAATAATATTAGAAACATTATGAAAAAACAAATAAAATAAGGATAAATATTGTGTGCCCCACGGCTGCGTGACTAGACCTCATCCCATAGTGAACCCATAGTAGTCGAAAATCAACTTATTTAAGTTTAATGTTGGTTCTTTTGTCAAAATCTAATAAAGCAATTGACATATTCACATTTACGTGTTTCGGTTTAAAGAACTTTATTTTTCCATTAATGAATATCTCATCATTTACATGGAGAATACTAGATTAGATTAATTATAATAACATAATGCAGGTAGAAGAAAAATAAATCTTATTAATTTGCAGTTGTCAACCAAGAAAACAGTTCTCTGCATTCTTTTTATAAGACAGTGACATTGACAGCCTGATTATAAACATTGAATGTTGTAAGTCATTTGATAATATGTATTTGTAACATTATACGTAACATTTCACATACGCTCCTTCTATATTATAAGCTTTAACTATACCGAGTCTCAAACTTCTCGGAGGGTACAAAGCTTTCTCTTCAAGTAATATAGTTATGTATAGTTTTTTCGAGTAGAAGCTATATATGTTTCATACTTTTTTTACATTTCTTTTATACTTAGTTACCAAATTTAGTACTTATATACAGTTTAGTAATAAACTTTATTAGGTTTATACGATGACAGTATCTAAACAAGACTCCATAATCTGAACCCTCCCAAACCAATTTTAAATATTACCTCATTTTCTAGATCTTCTCATGTGGGCTTAAGGATCGCAGTAGCTCATAAAGATTCTAAGTTACGATGTAAGAGAGTAGGCCAATCTACCGAGACCTCGGGGACCCTCCGTAATAGTCAGCTATTTGAGACCAAGTGACGCTAAATACCATTAGGCTAGGCACTCTTTTGTGAGGGACACTTTATTGTTCAATGGCTATAGTTTCATGATGGGATGAGACCCGTGTGTATGTTATTAGTCCTTTAAGTCTTTTTTATTGTGATTATGTCTATATAATAGACACAGCACCGAAAAAGCAGTGATAGCCTAGTGGTATGACAACTGAACTTGAATCCAAGGCACGCACCTCTGATTTTTCGACATCGTGTGTGTATTAATAATTAATTATCACTCGCTTAAACAGTGAAGGAAAACATCGTGAGGATATCTGCATGCCATAAGGATTTTTCTCGACGGTTTGTGAAGTCTGCCAACCCGCACTAGGTCTTCCTGGTCGACTATAGCTTAATCCCTCTCATCCTGAGAGGAGACCTGTGCCCAATAGTGAGACAGTTATAATATCTAAACTACCTATTGCCCGCGCTGTCATCTGTACCTCAAAAGACATTTTGAAGCGAAAGGTATGTCCCTTGTCCTTCTCCAAGGTCTAATCTATCTCTATACCAAATTTAATCTAAATCGGTTCAGCGGTAAAAGCATGAATCGGTAACACAGACAGATAAAGCTACTTTCGCATTTATAATTTTAAGTAAGGACATAGGGATAAATAAATAAAATAGTTGAAGTATGTAACAACCCTTGTTCCAAACAGTTACTCTTTCCCCAACAGTTTTCCTTCCATAGAGGCTATTTTATTACAGTACGTGAGCTACAAGCATTTAACAGAACCACGTTAATGGAGCCGCGTGCTTTCGAGACAAAATTATGGCTTACTTAGCTGCTGACAAATGTACGTGGCCTGGGTGGGCATTTTATTGTGTCGCGTTGCGTCGCAATAGAAATAGTTTGACAGAACTGTGTTGCAACAAATCAGTATTGATTTTGCTTTTACAACTATACTTTATTTACTATAGCGTTAGGAAAAAAACGGCGCCTGCAGGCGATTGACTTGGGAGTTCGCCGTACGACCAGTCTAAATAAATATTTGGGATATTTCACACATTACGATCTAGCCCCAAACTAAGAGAGGAAGGTTTTAAAAGAGCTAAGGCATATAGTGGAAGTAATTCCACTTAAATTGGAGCTGCCGACTGGGGAAGTGCCTTGCAGAAAATCGAAGTGAAATAACACTGCTTTGAGCTGTGTTGTGTTCCTTACGGTGAGCTAGGTTGCCCGTGCTCCGCGAGGAATCTTTGTGTCGGTAGTGGGAGGACTTTGAACCTTATACTACCAAACCAACTATACCAGTTTCATTTTACAGGGTCGGATACGTGCAAGTGTGTTTAATAGCTATTGTTTGTAAATATTGATAGTTAAATAACGGAGCTTATTCGTAGTTTTTTACGATTAACGAGCGTTATAACGTTATTTATCTAATGTTATCTTGAATAGATTGCAGACTGCCTCTTTAGTCTAGTGGTCTCGACTGCTACGCTAGAGGTTCTCATCTAGAAGTTTAGATTTGTTTAGAACATAGTTAGGTTAGGCCTAAATAGGAGAATGGATTCTCCTATTTAGGCCTCAACTTCTCCCAGCTTTGTTGGCCTCGCAGTAGAATTGTAGGATATGGAGCAGGAAAATTTTACCCCCTTTCATCTTATCTAGTCTACTTCCCAGGGCCGGACAGTGAGTTTAGGGGGCCCTGGGCTAATACTACTTACGGGCCCACCTAATTACTCAAAGTATAGAAAAAAATGAGACAGTAAAACATTTGTTTTATACATATTGACTTTGACTTGACTTAGCTGGGGGCCGCATGAATCCACGGGGCCCTGGGCTGCCATATAGCCCAAAAAGCTATATAGTAGATCCGGCCCTGCTATTTCCAACTGGTGAGGCATGTTAAGGACTTTAAGAATAAGAAACTAATCGAAGATAAAACGGGTAGGGTATTATCAAAATGGCACAGCATTATGTACCTACTTAGTACAATGGTCCCATGTGTGCAAATCCTATTGATGTACCCCCATTCAAAGTAATGACTATTCCTCTTTGTCCCGTAACCCTAATAACCATAAATTCCCATGTCTCCCATCTATGGTGAAATGGAAGCTTGAAATGCTCAATGAAGTTGTGGAGGTCAGGTAGCAAAAGAAGAGTTACTTTTTTTTATCTTAGTAGCTTATGTAACCTCAAAATGATATGGACATCGCGATCTTTTCAAGATGGCTGCGATCTTAAAAAGGTCATAGATCGAAAGTATATTGTCATTGGTAATTAAAACTAATCATAACTGATAATGATTTATGTAAAGATGACACTTTGACAAGTCAATGTTTAAATTTCTTTTGGATATTTCTTGACAACCTCTGAGAAGAAACGCGGAAAAAAAACTTAGAGAATCGTGGTCTCTTTTAAAGTTCAAACATAGTAGGAACAAATATATGAGTGTTACAATGCAGGGCAAGGTCTTAAACGTAATTTTGAAGAGCCATAGCGGCGTTTATTAGACCAGATTCGGCTGACGGCAAGCATGGATTAGTTATTGATAGTGACGTCTGTGGTCTAGGGGTTCGAGTGTCGGACTGCTGATAACGAGGTCGTGGGTTCGATAGGCTAGGGATAGGCTGATTTGAACAAAAGTGTTAAATTATTATATGGATATAATATAACAGTGTATATAATAAGTACAAGTTATGCTTAGTTTGGGACTAGATGGTGCTAGTAAAAGGTCCTAAATAATTATATAATACTAGTTTTCCGCCCGCGGCTTCGCCCGCGAGTTCGGTTATATCGCGTTTCCAAGAGAACTCTTCAAAAGTCCGAGATAAAAACTATCCTATGTTTTTTCTCAACAAGTGAAAGTTTTCGAGCAGTGTGTCATGCCTGTTCTTACATATGGCACAGAAACCATGACACTCACTAGGAGATCCGCGGAGAAATTCAGAGTCGCGCATGGAAAGAGCAATGCTCGGAATCACACTGCGCGACCGTAAACGCAATGAATGGATCCGCAGGAAGACTAAAATGAGTGACGTCATGTCCATCATTGCCCGAAATAAGTGGAGGTGGGCGGGACACATTGCTAACACCCGAGGTCGAGGACGACCACTGCAACGCTGGGTGGACGACATCAGGCGACACGCAGGTCATGACTGGATGCGTCGGGCACAAGATCGCCAGGAGTGGAGGAAAAGGGAAGAGGCCTACATCCAAGATTGGATAACAGAAAGGCCCTCATGATGTTCTTTCTCAAGGTCAACTCTATCTCTGTACCAAATTTCATTAAAATCAGTTCAGTGATTTAGACGTGAAAGCGTAACAGACAGACAGACAGAGTTTCTTTCGCATTTATAATATTAGTAGGGATTATACGTTTAAATTTTTAGTGCTTATGAGATTTAAATTAATTGACGATTATATCAGCACCTTACTAAGGGTTGCCATAAATAAAATCTATATTGTAAGTGTAGTTTTAAGTTACTCGAACAATAAATTTATAGTTACAAGAACTCGGCCTTGGATTATAATTGTCAACACTAGCAACCCTACAAATTAATCACAATTATTAATTTATACGAAGTCAATGAAACTCCCATAAAATTGTGAAGGGTTGTGAATACCAGAATATATTTGGGTATTTGATTTAAAGAGCCTTTGCTCTTTAAAGTTCTCATACCAGTACGTTCTACTCTAAGCTATTTCAAGGATATCTATTAATTACCTGATAGACGCAGGTGATAGTTGTAGGCAGTTCCAGAACCATTTCGCGGATCGACTGGAAATCCCTTCCCCAAGTCTCTCTTGACAATGTCGCCATTCCTTTTGCAGAAAAAGTCAAAAACTTGGGGATTTTTATCGACAAAAATTTTACCTGGACTGCTCAAATACAGGAAGTTAGTCGCAAGCTGTTTGCATCTGCTGCAAGTCTAAAAAGACTACGCAACTTCCTTCCGACTACCACCAAAGTTGCACTTGCTCAGTCGCTCCTTCTTCCAATCCTTGATTATGCGGATGTCAGCTATCTTGACCTAACAGAGGAACAACTTGATAAGCTGGAGCGCCTTCAAAATTTTTGTATAAGGTTCATATTTGGCCTACGCAAATATGACCATGTTTCAGAATTTCGTGCAAAGCTCAAGTGGTTACCAATTCGCCTTCGCCGGAATGCTCATATTCTTTCCTTACTTTACAATGTGCTCTTCCACCCTTCTACTCCTCTATATCTTAAAAAACGCTTCGAGTTTCTTGGGGACTCCCACTCTCGATTCCTAAGGTCATCGGATAACCTAAGTCTTAAAATGCCAATGCATTCCACAACTTTCTTTAACAAATCTTTTTCGGTTCAAGCTGCTCGCCTGTGGAATGCTTTACCGGTACCAATAAGGCGTGCCCAATCACTGCCAGTTTTTAAAAGACTTGTGAAGGAACACTACTTGTCGATATAATTTTGTTATTTGTCGTTGTAATTCAATCTATCTTATCTTTCTGTTGTATAGGTAATATGTATTTACATATATATATATATATATATATATATATATATATATATATATATATATATATATATATATATATATATATATAATATATATATATACAATATATATATATAATTATAATTAATTGGTATGTATTTATTTATGTATATATTTTAGTTTGCTTTTTATATGATAAGTATTCAAATATATATTATATGCACCGTCAACCCCTTTCTTTCTTTGTTTAGTTCTATCAGTCCATCCAAAGGTTGCCTGGAAGAAATCGCTGATTGCGATAAGGCCGCCTATTGTATATTATTTTTGTATAAGATTTTGTTCTATATTTTGATACATTGGTGTACAATAAAGAATATATTATTATTATTATTATTATTACCTGTTAATTGACAAGACAAGGATGTCCATTAATTGACTGATGCATGAGTGCCGACTGATGCATGCGTGCCGTCAGTTGGGACTGGTCTACTCAAAGCCGCTATGGCTCTTACTTCAAAAGGCCATTTCAGACTGCCCTACATTGTAAGACACATATTTGTTACTGTACATTGTCTGGACTTTAAAAGAGACTATGATTCTCTGAGTTTGTTTCGGCGTTTCTTCTCAAAGGTCGTCAGCTAGGAAATGCCGGAGCCATCTAGTTTTAATTAATAATTAGTAATAAGTGTCATTGATCATGTAACAATAAAAAATGTAGGGTAGCTGTCAGTAATTATATCATCAAGACGCCCACCACCTCAGTCTACCCGTGACCATGGACGCTGTAAAGGGTCCGAAACGTCGGGATTAATAATATCAATATACGCGATAAAATCCGTAAAAAGTAGTTTTATTTCAAAGCTCTACTTAGTTTGTAACTAAGTAAATGGTTCTGTATAAAATGTGCCCAATATTATATAATATTTATTTATTTTTCGTCAAGTCAAAGTTCGAATCCAAGACAATACTTTTCGAAATTATGTGCGTATTTATAAAGAATTAATTATGTCTTGCTTAAACGTAAGAAGGAAGGAAAACATCGTGAGGTAACTTACATGCCTGAGAGATTTTCTCGACAGTGTGTGAAGTCTGCCAACCCGCACTAGACTGGCGTGGTGGACTATAGCCTAATCCCTCTTATTTTGAGAGGAGATCCATGCTCAGCAGTGGGACAGTATTTGGGTTGATGATGATTATGATTTATCTATTAAGTGTACCTTAACCTTACTGGAGGAGTGATAGCCTAGGGGGATGACCATTGGACTACCAAGTCGAAGGTCTCAAGTTCGAACCCAAGGCACGCACTTCCAAGCCAAGCAGTGAGAAATTATTTGAGTTGATGATGAATATTTATGATTTATCTATTAAGTGTGCGTTAACCTCGCTGATTAAGTAAACCATTTGTTATTTAACTACGAACATTATTAACCCGTCAATTGATCCTAAAATAGTGTAACTTTAAGTTAAGTAAGCGTCAAAGATCAGTGCGTGAAACTTTGTTGTACTGGATGGAGGTACTTGCCAAGTTTAATTGTAGTTCAGGGTAGTTAGTGAGTGTAATTGGGTTAGTTAATTTACTTAGATCTTCCGATTAGCTTAGGTTAAATACAATGTTTAGTTAGGCGTGTCTTTATAATTATACGTAATTGTTTAACTGCATTATTAGCCTAAATAGCCTAGTGGTTGTAAATGCAACTGCTACGTTTAAAGTCCTGGGTTCAATTGGGTTTTTCTATGAAATTCTCAGAACCAGATAAATTTTTGTATACTACTAAGGAGGCAAACAAGTATACGGCCCACCTGATGGTAAGCGGTTACCGTAGCCTATAGACGCTTGTAACACCAGGGGTATGTAAAACGAAAGAGGAATAGTTGGGTTAGCAGTATAAGGGTCGAAGTCCCCCCACTGCCAACACAGCGTTTCCTCGCGGAGCACTGGCAACCTTGCTCACCGTAAGGAACACAACACAGCTCAAAGCAGTGTTATTTCACTTCGATTTTCTGCAAGGTACTTCCCCAGTCGGGCAGCTCCAATTTCAGTGGAATTACTCCCACTATAACTTGTACCTAAATTAGTCGATCTTAGCTAAATTACTTTAAAGTAGTGTGTAACACATATGCCTTGTAATCATTAGATTCGAAACCTTTCTTTGAAATCGGTGCATTATTTATATGTCAATTAATATTTGTCGGACATTTAGTAATTATAACAGAGTCTCAGGACTAAACAGAATAAGGAAGGTTTAAAAAAAGTCTTGGTATTTGTCAACCAACACTATACACGTCCCTGTATAAACACATAGTATTCAACAAGTGCATACAAAACCCCAACTAAAAGACAAACTGAACATTTATACACTACACTTAATAAACTTACGCGGTCGCGTAATTCAGCGTAATAAATCGCGGCGGAACAGCTCGACCTTAAGTTAAATCGCACGGGATTACCCGCGCTTTATATTGTTTTAGTTTTTGATACCCCACTTAGAGGGCGTAAGTTTTTATCGGGGAATAAAACCGTTTTATTATATGGGGGACACTTTTTTGTCTTCTGATTAGAGGTGGTATTTAATTTTTTTATTGTGTTAATAAAATTTGAATTGATTTATACATATAATCTAACCTAACCAGAAGACGCAGGTTCGAATCCTGCCCGCGGTCGAATTTTTCCTTTTCTAAATAACTTTAAAATCTTAGCATGGAAAATGCCAAAAATATACAAAAAGATACATATAATCTTCTTCAATTTAAGAACTCAGCTCTTGTCGCTGGAGTAATCGGCACTGTTCTCTATTTTCAGCTTTCCATTTCACCACCCATAATATTATGCAATATAGGAATAATTTTTGATTTGTAACCGAATTTAAAAAGGCAAACTTAATGTCTCTACTCTAATACAATTTTCCTGGATCCAGTTGGTTTTACTTTATTTTATTCAAGCATAATGATGTTCATATCGGAAAATCTGTTTTTTTTTTCATGTATCAATTGCAATCTATTGAAGTGTCGATTTATGAAGCTGAAAATAAAACTGGATGAGAGTTTAACAAACTGAAATTTTTGTACATTCAAGTTCCTCATTTACACTAGTCGATGCATACGGGTGCGGGAGCCTTGTGCCGGTGTTCGGATGAGGCAAATCAAGCGTATAATTTTGATACATGCTCCAATTTTCGGGAAGGACAAAGGCTTATCTGTTTTCTATTGGCGTTACTTGGCAATGCTAGCAGGTTTGGCACAACAGGGACCTTTGCTGTTGAATTAAGAGAGTATTTGTACAAAATATATATTCTGTGCTAGTGTATTTTGTTAAGCGGAATCGTGCTCCACGAGGAAACGTTGTGTTGGCAGTGGGGGGACTTTGACCTTTATACTGCCAACCCAACTATTCCTCTTTCAATACAGGGTTGGCAACGCGCAAGTGATACTATAGGCTACGGTAACCGCTTACCATCAGGTGGGCCGTATGCTTGTTTTCCACCAAAGAATAAAAAAAATACATACCATCACGATTGCATTCCCGGAAAGTTTTGGCAGAGGTTTTGTTTTTCTATATTTTTTTATGTAATTAAGTGCATTGTCCATGACTTTGTCAAGAAAACTTTTTCCTTCTTTCTTTTCTTACTTTCTAGGTCTAATAAAGTAAACCCACAGTTCACCGGTATATTTATATTCCATGTAATAGTAGACGAGCCTATTGCCATTAACCGGGCACAAGTCTAAACTCCGAACTACTATTGAGAATTTAATAAAAAACAATACAAACATTTCTCAACCTGGGCATCGAATCCAAGACCTCCGGTGTAGCAGCCACGCTAACGACTAAAAGGCTAATGAAGCAGTTTTTACCAGAATCTGGGTTTCGGTTTCTTTTTATATTTTAAAACTGGTATCCGCAGCTTCAGCTTTGTTTGCGTTGCAAAATCCGCATTTCGCAAAAGTGATATTTTCGCGAAATGACGATTGCAACTTTGAGTTAAGGCTAATATCATTATAGTATAGTTTAGAAAATATATTTTATATTCGTAACACCATACAATATCAATCAATACCTTAGGAGAATATCGGTTTAGAATTTCGCTGTGTATACATATTGACGCTCGTGAATGTACGCCAATACAGGCATTGTGCAAGCCAGCTTTAATGATGTCCCACAAATTCCATCTCAGATATCGACGCAAGATAATACCATATCCGAACAATGGTGTTCGTATCTCCATTCAAGAATGTAGTTCAGGGAGCATGTTCATCCAGCCGTGTCGTTTAATATCCGCCGTTGACCACCCTGTCTTCTTGCGGTCAATATGCAAACAGATACCATGGTATAAAATGGACCAATATATAAAGGAACTGTCTATTAAAGGTACCCCGGGCTTGTGTGATACGCGTACAAAAGAATTTTAAATTCTAAACTGGAAACATATTGATTTCTGACACTTACGCGGATACTAGACATTGAAATAAAACTACTTTTTACGGATTTTATCGCGTTATATTGATATTATTAATCCCGACTTTTCGGATCTTTTACAGCGTCTATGGTCACCCATAAGACGCTGTAAAAGATCCGAAAAGATCCGTGTAGTCTGCCCGTTATCTATTTTAATGTCTAAACGAGGGACAGTGTTAATGTTGTGACACACATATCTGATATTATTATGTCTGGACTTTAAAAGAGACCATGATTCTCTGAGTTTGTTTCGGT
The DNA here is from genome assembly GCA_964056405.1 of Acronicta alni. NCBI lineage: Eukaryota > Metazoa > Arthropoda > Insecta > Lepidoptera > Noctuidae > Acronicta > Acronicta alni. Next base: position 2,034,608 of record OZ043927.1, on the reverse strand, counting down.
GTTTCTTCTCAGTGGTTGTCAGTTAGGAAATGCCGGCGCCATCTAGCATTAAAACATAAAAACTTTGACTTGTGAAAGTGTCTTTAAAAGATCTACTTACAATAAATATCGTATCATTGTAAATTGACGTAAGAGTAAAATAACAATGGATATCTTTTAATTAAAGGGCTGCCTCATTAGTCTAGTGTTTGTAAGCACGACTGTTACGCTAGAGGTCTTGGATTTGATACCCAGTTCGAGTAGTGAGTGGTATTGGGACTTTCTAAGAAATACTCAGTAGCAGATCGTAGCGATTTGTGCCCGGTTAATAGCAATAGGCTCGCCCCTACATATGACCTAGACATGCTGACGAACTGTGGGTGTGTAATGTAGATTAGTGACCTCTGCTTACCCTTCGGAGGATGCGGCCGTGAAGCTAAGTAAATGTACAATTGATGTGTAGATGAAGAGAAAAAAAAAATTTGTTGCTGTTTGTTTTCATTCATTTTTTTGTGTGTCGAGTCATTTGTCATTGTTTGTATTTCCTTAAATAACGTGCAATAAGACTAAGAGTTTTGGTTAAAAACGAAATCATTGTACATAAAATGAAAGTATTATGTTACTGTTGAATAAATAAGTCATAGCTTCTTATATAAAAGCAATGGATAAAAATGGTTGAACGATCCAATCTTATAAGATTAGGTACTATTTATACGATAAGGTCTAAATCTAAGGCTTTTGAACACCAAAAAGTTAAGAAATCTTAAGCTCCGTCTTTAGTATAGGAATAAAAAAATACTAGGCTTATAAGACTTTGATAAACATAAAACTTTTAGCTGCCTATCTGTTTGAAATAAAAATGTCCGAAGTAAAAATTCGACCGCGGGCAGGTTTCGAACCTTCGTCTTCTGGTTATATTATACACGATGATTTTGTAGTCGTTTTGGAACCGAAAATTTTAGACTCTATATAAGTAATAGAACCTATTAAAATATAATTTAAATTAAATAAAAATATATTATTTTATTGATTATTAAAAGTAATGTCATATTCGAACAAAAAATGAGAACTCATGATAATTCCACTCAATGTTACGTACTACGATCACTACGATCGATGTCATTCAATGTTACACACACAACACTAAGCGGTAAAACATGCCTAGACACGTTATCCGCCCATTGGATGCGGCGCGGCGCCCGCTGCCTACAATCCACGCACACAGCTGTAATGTATTATGTACCTACCCCTAGTAACAGGCTGCGCGGCGCCGGCGCGGCGGGCGATCCCGCGCCGTCGCCCGCGCCGCACCCACCCCCGTTAACCGACGCGCACCCGCCAGTTTTGCTGCAACTCGCGCGCGATAAAGGTTGCATTGTTTACGTTTTACGTAGCCACGCGAAAATGAGTCTTCAGTATGAATATTCGAACGCGGAGTAGGTACTTGACAATGGTTCAGCTGTACACTGTTACTAGTTACAATTTGGAAGGCCAAAGCTGAGGCCAAGCGGTTGTATTCCCGGCCAGAACATTTAAAGGCGCTGCGGCTACGAGGGATTGAAAGTCCTCAAGTACCTTCAACCCCTACCAACTTGGCTGCAACCCAGCGCCTTCTCAATCATGGACAATTCCGTGTGCCGGCTCACGCGCAAGGTCGAGGGCGCCTAAATGACTCGCAGGAGAACGAAGACGCTATTCTGGAGTAGGTACTTCGAGCGGGCTCCGCGGCGAAGCACGAGAATGGCGGCACAAGAATTTAATGTTAGCCAATGCTTTGTATGGAAAACATTAAATAATAATGGCTTAACATCCCTATAAGTTCCGTCGAGCTCACGTCATCAACAACAATGATGCACCGGCAAGAACTGCCCTATGTCAGCTGCCCGGCTCGTTATGCAAATGTTGTGCGTGCTTACCCAAACAATCAGTTCCGTGATCGATGGATAGGCCACGTCGCGCGGCGGTCCCGTGGCTTGCCCACCACGGAGCCCAGACTTAACGCCCCTGGATTTTTCTTGTGGTCGGAAATACAAAGACTCCTTTATACCCGTGAACATGAAAGTCTTAACGAGTTACGCAGTGCGATAGTGGACGCCTTTGATAAAATGAAAAGTGATAGGCTAAAAGACAATAGCATAAGGGCACGTTTGTGTATTGAACGCGGCAGACTCCATTTCGTGTAGTTGCTTCGGTACAGGGAAGTGTAAACAATTTATAAATAAACTTTTAATAGGTAAGTACTTAGCTATGTACATAAGTTAATTTTTTTGTAAATAGCTCAAATTCAAAAAATCCAAACGCCTGAAGTACCTACTCAGTTCATTGGCTCTCTGTTTCTAATTATTGATACCTACAGTAAAATAAAGATAAGTTCAATTCAAATAAAGTATTTCTGCCGGTCCTAAGCCCGTGTAAAGTATGAACGAGAAATTGGAGTAGGTACAATTTACGTAGTTGGCGTGAAAATGTTGATGCGCAGCGGCTGTGCGAGCGACTGCTGCGCCTGTCGCGGGTTCGATCCTCGCTCGGAACAAATTTGTAAGATCTGTGGGTGAATGTTCTGGGCTTGCGTGTTTGTGTATGTGAAAATTTATGTTTGTAAATGCACCCATGACACAGGAGAAAATCCTAGTGTTGGGCAACGTTTTTTTTCTTAAATAAGAACTACGATAAAACCTACCTACACACAGTCTTATTCTAATTTTTTTAGTAAGAATGTAGGTATTACGTTCGTGTCCCGTATCAGCTGATTCGCTGGGCGCCATACTTGTCCTATTTGAACTGTGATCCTAGGTACCTACCTAACATCAAATTACGTCGCTATCTGCATCGTAATGCAATTTATTTTAATAATAAAATGTACTTGTCTAGCTACTAGCTATTAAATCACGCGTAGTAGGTACTCAGACGGATCATCCGACCGTCCGTCGCTCCCGTTGCTGTAGGTAGGTGACCAGCTGATGAGCTACTCGTAACGCGCCGCGCCGCGCGCCCGCGCCGCCGCGCCCTCGCCGCCCGCCGCGCATCATTGATAAATGACAAACTTGAGGCTGAGGCGGTTTAAGAATGAAATATTCGTGCACTACTACGAACAAACTCGAACAAGTGAAATTTTTTTTTGAAATGCCAACTTTTTTATTATTAGCTGTACAGTCAACTTAATATTTTTTATTTGTACTACTAATTATCCTAAGTTACCACGTTGCGGTTCCAAAACGACTATAATTTCACGCTGTATATCAGACGCTATGACGATCTACGACTATCCGAAAAATAAATTAAAATCTTAGCATGGACAATGCCAAAATAAATAAAAAGATAATATCAAAACAGACAAATCCTACACGAGATCTTGTATATAAGCTTTCAAATCCTCTAGTTCCGTTAATGCCTATTTATTTCTATTTACAGACTACAAAGTCCCAGGACGGGCATAAGCACGGATTGAGTTGGAAATCTCGATGGGTACTAGACAGATTCTCCTTGAGGATTTAGATGTAAACTGCAAAGGGTCTGAATGGGGAATTGAATGGATAGTCGTAACCATTGAAGACTGTAGGCTTCTTTGAGTGTGATTTCATTTTGGGTCATGTAGTTTTATTTTCATTGTATAATAGAAACTATTACCTATAAGAAAATAAATATATTATAAAGCAGTGAGCTTAGTGACATGACCATTAGACTGCCAAGTCAAAGGTCTCGAGTTCGAATCAGAGGCACGCACCTCTGACCTTGAAGTCATGTGCTTATATTAATAATTATCAGTAGCTTAAACGTTGAAGGAAAACATCGTGAGGAAACCTGCATGACTGAGAGATTTTGTTGAGCATGTGCAATCTGCCAACTGTGGACTACAGCCTAATTCCTCACATTATGTGAGGATATCCATGCCCACTGTGCCCAGCAGTGGGACAGTAGGCTGTGGTCGACCTTTTTTTCCAAAATTTGAACTTAGCTTTAAATATTGCTTAGCATCCGGAAATTAATGAATGAAATTCGAACCCAGAAATCGTAAAATTATAATTATAGCGTATTGATATCTGTTAGATCAGTATAATGAGAAAAATATTTTTTTTTTTTATGTGGTAGGGTGGGCAAACGAGCAGACGGATCACCTGATGGTAAGCGATTACCGCCGCCCATGGACACCCGCAACACCAGAAGAGTTCCAGGTGCGTTGCCGCCCTTTTAAGGGGTTTGGGCGTCCGGTATCCTCACTCACTCGACGAAACACAACGAAAACGTTATTTCACGCCGGTTTTCTGTGAGGCCGTGGTATCAAGTCCGGTCGAGCCGGCCCATTCGTGCCGAAGCATGGCTCTCCCACGGTAAAATAATTATATTCATTTAAAGATAGAAATAAAACACCACCAAAACACGCCTCTAAAACAGCGGACAGAGTGGTCTGGAACGAGGGAAGGTAGGCCCAGCAGTGGAGCAAACCGGGTAGAGAAAAAAAAAAGGACAGAAATAGACGCATCAAAAATACTGATTGAGCGACAAAATTACTGATTGAGCAGCAAAATACAGATTTCGGTTAGGTTAGGTTAGAACTGTGACCACACAACGCCAGAACCAAATCTGAATGTTTTGAGTGTATATAACAACATTTTGAGGTGACTATTTTGCTGTGCAAATAAGTATTTTTGCTGTGCAATAAGTATTTTTACTGTGCAATCAGTATATTTGCTTAGGATTGGGAATTGTTTTGTTATACAAAACGACATTTTTTGATTTGCAGTTAAATACCATATAATTCAGATTTATATACATAACATAATTCAGTAGGCCGCCATTTTGTGTAGCCCAGTCAGTATCCAGCGGACATTTTCAACAAGTCGCATCCGTTGTACCGGAGACGTCAGGAAATGGATTCCTCTGAAACCCTCCCTGAATAATGCTCTGCCTTACACTCATCACGTTACATCAAGAAATGCTCTTTTTAAACTTTCTTAATAACGAATTTGAACTCTAACGTTCCACACTAAGGTTCATTTTGCATTGTGGAAATTACGCCTTCTAATGCGAATCAAAAGTAAATGAAAGTGGACTCTAGAGTTAGTGTGACAGAGCTTGGTTTCGTGTGGTATACAAAAGGTGTCAGTTCCTTGAAAATTCAAAAGGAATGGAAATATCTGCTTGTAGCAAATAGATATAATCTGTAAAACTGTAATGTTAAGAGAAAAGCTTGAGAATAGGTCACAAGTTTTTTTTTTAATATTACATTGTCTTTAATATCACTGCGATTGTTTTTGCGATTAGTTCACCATTAAACCCTGCGTATAAGCTTCAGGGTTTGTTTAGGAAAGAGCTCAACAAAACAACACTAAGAACTAAAGTTGCTTTAGCCAGAAATAAAACTCGATTATTCCCATGATTTACCTTTTAAATGATGAGTAAGCTACCTAGTGTATAATAATATTGTTGTAGGTTGTAAGTAGGTAAGGTCCCTGAGCGTGAAGTGCTGGATTCAATTCCCAGGTCAAATAAAGAAGTATTTCTATTAAATTTTCAGTAGCAGTGATTCAACAGCCGCGCCCCCTATTAATTATGTATACAATATCGTGATCTTTTCAACTAGGAACATTATATTTTGAGTTCTCCACATTTTGTAAATGTGATTTTTTAAAATAGCATAATTCTATTTTTAAATCTCAACATTGTGTATAGCAATGTATCTGTTACTATAGGAAGATTCTATTTTTGAATATCCACATAATTTCATCTAATAATGTGATCTTTTAAAATAGGAACATTCCATTTTTAAATCTCCAAATTTCGAACGCCACCAAATTAAATACGGCGACATTTAATTTTCTATCCCTACCCACAAAGGAACGAATTTCCAATTGAGCCCCTACCCAGTATCTGAGCTCATATATCCAGGGGAATTACACAAGGCTTACACGCTGAACGTGTGGATTACATTACGTATTGTGGTACAGATAAACTATATAGTAGCAGGAAACTATTTGAAATACGGGCTTAACATTAAAGAGAAATTATAAGGAAGTAAATGTTTGATTAATATACACACTAAATTATAAATAACACGTACATATTTTATACTAGGTACTACTTTGCTGAAATTTGAATGTAGTGAATGGGAGGAGAAGTTGGGCATAGTGGGAATAATTCCACTCACATTGGCGCTGCCCGAGTGGGGAAGTACCATTGCCTTGCAGAAAATTTAAGTTTACCTACCTAATAAAACCACTTTGAGCTGTGTTGATTCTCTGAGTTTGTTTCCCCGTTGTGTTAGAAAGTTATATTTTTCTTTAAGTAAATATTCAAATAAAATGACACACTCCAGCCGCTCTTTTATTACAAAGACAATTGAGGTAGTTGAGATATAAGATGGTTAATGAGGTTGTTAACATCCACTGTTAGGGACGATTTATGGTACAAATTCTAAGTTTTTTTTTGTTATTTTATGTTCCATATAAAAGAATAAAATATATACCTACATATATAAAATAATACATACTAAAATTATAGCCGAATAAGACGGAAATTTGGTTCATTCGTTCTTACCCCAGCCAATCTTACCCTAACACACTTAATTAATTTTGTCCAACATGTTTGCCATTATCTAATGACATGCAAAATCTTTCTCCGAGCCTTTTCCCAACTATATTAGCGTCGGTTTCCAGTCTAACCAGATGCGGCTGAATATCAGTATTTTACACGAAGCGACTGCCATCAGACCTCCGCAACACAATTTTTGGGTAATACCGATACCCTGAGGATAGACTGGTTGTTAGGCTTTTTTGGGCTTCTGACTATCACTAACGATTGTCATATGTATTCGTATGATAACCGGGACCGACGAGTTAACGTGGGTCTCAATGTGTTAAGATTGGTCACCCATCCACAGACTGACCGCGACTAGCGCAGCTTAACCCTGCAGATCGGTTGATCATCTTAGTTATTACTTAGCCACGAACCCCTCATTTCAATGGCATGCAGAATATTACAGGTAAAATAAACATTACATTAAATATTATTTACTACATCCTATTTGTAAAGCCCTTAGGTGGCTACAGTTTCATATGACAAACATAAAAGGTATGAATGTCAAGAAAAGTACTTATATAATAATAATATAATATATAATATTTTTGGGACATTTTACACAACACCTTTTTTTTGTAAATATATACTTATAATACATAAGAAACACCCAGACAAACACAAATACTCATGTTTTATCCACACAAATATTTGTGTCCTGTGGGAATCGAACCCATGACACCGATCAGCAGTCCGGCTCGAATTCGAACCGCTACACCACAGAGGTTGTCATTTGTAAAGTATAATTGGTCTATTATACTTTACAAATGAAAAGCGATTTGACCTTTGTTTCAAATGTAGCATGTGTCAGGTCTTTCAACTTCTATGTGGTTAACTGTGACTAGCACTTTTTATGTTATATTGACTATTATCCCCTCCTAGTCTACAAAGAAGTTCTATGCCAATAGCCTTATATTTATTTAAAAACACAATTTCACATTAACGAGATTTTCTTAGTCTCAGGGGTAATAAAGTAAGGTTAGTGTTGCTTGCAAAAAAGAAATTAGATATTTTCTTAACAACGTACCGGACCGGCTTGCTCTGGAATAAAATTCCATATTCAAATTACGCACCTTGGTAATCTAATGCAACACTAGCGCCATATTCGCCACAATATCCTTATAAACTTTGGTAAGAATTCTTTTTGGTACCTATTTAAAATTGCTATCTTGTCTTATTAAAGATCACTTGAGTCGCAATTAGGTACCTATTAAAAAAGTACCACTTATGTGATCACGCATCTTTAAAGAAACGCAGAATTTAAAACGACATAAAGCTAAGCAAATTATACTTTTAATAAATGATTCTTAATGGAATATAATAAATAAACCGCGTATCAAAAATACTGATTGAGCGACAAAATTACTGATTGAGCACCAAATACAGATATCGGTTAGGTTAGGTTAGAACCGCGACCACACAACGAAACCAGAACCAAATCTGAATGTTTTGAGTGTATATAACAATATTTTGAGGTGACTTTTATATAGAAGATATTATTTTGGTGACCATTAATCCATTTTGGTAACCGTTTAGAATTTTTTTGGTAGTAAAATAGGTACTTTTTTGGGCGGTGTTTAAACACAAGCCATTCTAAATGTATATTTAATGTCGCACACGCAGTCAAATTACCTACTCTGAATAACAGATTTTAATAAAAACCACCCACATGGTTGCAATTTATTAGTACTGTATGTAATATCTTTCGTCACTCTAAAGGCAAAGTTAACTTAGTTACTCGCCATTGAGCTACTAAATACTACAGACGACACTACGAAGCGACTTGTAGTACTCAATAGTACTTAAGATAACGCTGATCATGACGCACGCCGTCTTTACGTTTCTTGTTAAATTATATGTCAAAAACCGAATGCTATACAAAAAAAGAAGTCTATTGTAACTGTAACTGCTGGTAGGGGACGAAGTTTCAAAAGCACATAAAGAGGACGTAGCACCTCTAGTACAACAGTCCCTAAACCTCAATGTTTGTAACAGAGAAATAATTTAATCCCCGTCTCAACGGATTAATAATTTTATCAAAACTTGAACAAAGCCTTGTATAACGCCTAGTTAAGACATAAATCATATTTTATACGCTTCTGGAATAATTTTATGTTATGCGTGAAAATTAAGCGGGAAGGTGCTCATTATAACTGCGCTGACACTTCCCATAGGTAATCGACGTGTAAAGAAAATTTAGGTTATCACATTAATATTTTATAGCTCATAATACATAGGTAAGTACTGAAGCAGTAGATAGGCAAGTATATAAGTAAGTAAATAAGGTTAGGGTAACTATTTATAACTGGTTATTGTTTTTTATTAATTGTTGTTATTGATTTAGTAGATTTTATCGATTTTACCAATTTTTCCGATTTCATGAATTTGATCGATTTCAACCATTTCATATGTATTACTTCTAACTGGTTATCGATTTTAACGATTTTACCGAATTTATAGATTTCACTGATTTTACCGAATTCATCAATTTGATCGATTTCGCCAATTTCATAGGTAGGTATTATTCTTAAAACACGTTATCAATTTTAGCGATATTATCGATTTTTCCGAGTTTTGAGATTTTACCGATTTTTCAGATTTAACCGATTTCATCGATTATATCGATTTCACCCATTTCATAGTTTGTTTTTATAACACACTATCGATTTTAGCAATATTATCGTTTTTTGAGATTGTACCGATTTTTCAGATTTAACCGATTATATCGATTTCACCCATTTCATAGGCGGTATTTATAACACTTTATCGTTATTATCGACTTTACCAAGTTTTTAGATTTTACCGATTTTTCAGATTTAACCGATTTCACCCATTTTACAGGTTGTATTTATAACACGTTATCGATTTTAGCGATATTATCAATTTTACCGAGTTTTGAGATTTTACCGATTTTTCAGATTTAACCGATTTCATCGATTATATCGATTTCACCCATTTCATAGGTTGTAGGTATTTATAACACGTTATCGATTTTACCGATTTGTATTTTACCTATTTCATCAATTTTATCGATTTCACCCATTTCATAGGTATTATAAATAACTGCGAGCTGTTTCTGTTGCGTTAGTTCCGCGTCGGAACTCGTATTAAAAAATCACTCGAATTTTCAAAGTATCCATTTTTCTTGTCTAAGCTGAATAAAAAAAAAACAACTGAATGTCGACAATCGAATTTTGCATATTTTTTAAAATAAGAACTTCATAGGTGAAAAAAAACACTCAAAAATCTCAAACCATGAAGGTATAGAACCTTCATGGTCAATTCGAATGCCTGGTTAAAGTATGAAATTGCCGTTTTATTGTACCTAATGGCTAATTACAATAAAACGGCAATTTCATACTTTAACCCCTATTTAAAAAAAAAACCTTTATGACTTTTATCAAATTACGTTTTTAATTCAACTGAAAGATTTCAGTTGGAACAAATGAGCAACTTGAGAATTTTTCTAAATAAAATTTTATTATTCTTTACGGAATGCAAATTAATGAGTTCGAAATTTAAGTAAAAAACACCATTACAATTTAGATATTTGAGAATCACGTGAACATGTCAACTACATTGTTGAATCAGAATTGGATCGAGGTCGCAATTAGATAGGAGAGAGGTAACAAAATGAAGTGAACCAATCCTAGTATTACCAATACCACTTTTAGCCAATGGCCAGCTGTTTATACAGTTTGTTGGAAGTGCTGAATTATGTATCAAGCCCCAGCTTTTTCCTAACAGGATGAGCACAGGCGTAAGCGGTAACACCACTAATTAAGCGACGGTTCGCCACTTCAACTGCTACTAGAGGCCTGAATTATTTATGAAACTTGGAGTTTTTTCACCAAGGCTGAGTCCGGGATTGAAATAGAGTACAGTTTAGTTTGAGCGTATATAGTTAATGATTTTTTTTGTACTGTCACAAGCGTAAATATGTATACATTTAGCGAAATTCTAAGGCGATTTTCTCTTATGGTATTGACTGAAATTCTCTGGTGCTACGAAAATAGTATTTTCAAAACTGTCACTACTATAATCCTTCCTACTATAAATATTATAAATGTGAATGTTTGTGAGGATCGAGGGATGGATGGATGTTTGTTACTCTTTCACGCTAAAACTACTGAACAGATTTTGATGAAATTGTACAGTATTGAATGATAAATGATATTTATTTCTGTAAATAGATCTTTTAAAGACACTTTTACAAGTCAATATTTTTTTTTTAAGCTAGATTGCTCCGGCATTTCCTTACTGACGACCTCTGAGAAGAAACGCCGAAACAAACTCAGAGAATCATAGTCTCTTTAAAAGTCCAGATATAGAATAGTAACAAATATGTGTCTTACAATGTAGGGCAAAGTCTGTAATGGCGTTTTGAAGAAAGAGCCACAGCGGCTTTGAGTAGACCAGTCCCAACCGACGGCACGCATGCATCAGTCATTGTGTAGCTCAACCATAATTTAGGGAGCTCAACAACCCGTCGCACGACGATACCAGATTAGAACATTTGCGTAGGCCACTAAAAAGGCTCAAAGCCATCAGAATGTTCAGAGCTGAGTATGTATATTTAGCCTACAGAGTACTCACATTTATATTTTATTGAGTTAAAAGTTATTAAATAATAAGAAAAATATAATCACAATAACCATTACTGTCTGTTAATATCAAATTAATATAAATCATTGTTATGTCCGACTTACATGAGAACAATGCAGTTTGATGTTGTTGTACCATCAACTTAATCTAGTCTACTAAACAGAAAAAGAACAATAAATAAATAAAGAGATTGCCATAGACAGTAAGAGCTGACCAGCCCCGAGAGACGGCACTCGTTCACGAGTATGACGTGCGTGTCGGCGTCGTTCGACTCAACCATGTTGCAGGGAATAAAACGACCCGACACACAACGCCACCATCAGCAGGACATTTATTATATATACATCAGAATAACATATAGGCTATAATTCATAACGATTTCGAGTTAATTAACCAAATTACGACGATAATTAAAAGTAGTTTTTATAATATCATAGTTATTTTTATAACACAATAAATCTCAAAGTTTCCATCCCCAAAACATCGCTTTCGAATTTTAGTAAGTGTATACATATTTTAGCTCATGACTGTACACTAAAGGGCTATCGATACACTATAAAAGACACTATGATTCTCTGATTTTGTTTCGGGGTTTTTTCTCAGAGGGAAATGCCGGAGCCATGTACCTTAAAAATATGTAAAACATTGACTTGTTAAATATTTAGAGAAATAAATATCATTTACATATTTACAGACAATGAAGAGGACTCATAAAAGTATGCAAAGAGGTTAATTTCATAAAAATAATTATAATTAATTTGCCTCATTAGCGCGACTACAACATCTGGAGGTCCTCCGATTCCCAGGTCGAGTAGTTACCGAGTTATTCTATGAAATTTTCATAAACAGCTCTGAGTGTAGATTTGTGCCCGATTAATGGCAATGCGTGGCACCTTACATAGCACCTAAACATACCGGTGAATTGTAGGTGTACATAAGCACATCTCTGACTAGCCCTTCGGTGTGATGGTATGCTCAATATTTGGAACATTTCCCACAGCACAATCTAGTCCCAAACTGAGCAGAGCTTGTACTATGAGCATGTAGCATGGCATGTACCTTATACTATCGGCACGCTATGCTGGCCGTTTTGACGATTGTCCACTCATGAAGTTTCGTATTAATTAGTAATTACATTTGAAGGAGCAAGCAAGGAGCTGTTCCTTATTGTCAATAGTGATCTAACGATACTACTACAAAAAATATACAATATGTATATGTATTATGTTTTATTTATTTTTTCGTCCATTAACGTAACGGCCATCATACGGCCGCAAGTATAGATATTGATATAATACTCATCTATATATATTTTTTAATATATGCTTATAATATTATACATAAGAAACACCCAGACAGATACTTATGTTTATCATATTTGTGTCTTATGGAGATCAAACACACGTCCTCGTAGTCAGCAATCTGAAACTGGAATCACTAGACCACGTCACATACGTTCGGTTGTCAAATGTATATAATAATATATTCCGACAAAATCGTCTGGTTGCCTCATCATCATCAACCCATATACTGTCCCACTGCTGGTCACGGGTCTCCTCTCATATTGAGAGGGATTAGGCTATAGTCCACCACGCTGGCCTAGTGTGGGTTGGCAGACTTTACAAACCGTCGAGAAAAATCTCTAAGGTATGCAGGTTTCCTCAGGATGTTTTCCTTCACCGTTTTAAGCGAATGATGATTAATTATTATTAATACGCACATGAATTCGAAAAATCAGAGGTGCATGCCTTGGGTTCGAACTCAAGAACTTCGACTTGGCAGTCCAATGGTAATACCACTAGGCTATCACTGCTGTCTGGTTGCTTAGAATTAATTAATATCTCCGTTTATGCAGTATGTCTTAACCTCAAATACATTTGTTTTTCCCGCGAGTACCGTTAGAGCAATCATAAATACAAAAAATCTTTTAACACAATGTTCTCTGTATACTAAATGACTGGAGTACGAACTATTGTAAAAATAAATGAGAAATGTTATTAAGTTTAGATTAATTTTAGAACAATCATGGCTCAGAAGTGTAATTTAACTTTAACCTTAAAGGACAATAGGTGAAGAACGATTATTGGTACGTGACATGCAGTTTCTATTAATTTTACAAAACACTCAACACTACATTATTTTCATCCTAAAAGGGCGTTTATTATTTACCTTTGTAACATTCTGTATATTTGATAAAAGGTCACAAGGGTTTAATTTATATCTGATTAAAGAGTCATGCAGTACTTTAGGGTCTTATAAAACTTACCTAATATCTAGACTTAACTGGGCTGATCTTGCAGATTTCTTGAAGTAACAAATTATTTTCTGCCATAAGCACTCAGAATAACCATTACCCTGAAACAAATAAATAATAGGTATAGTGAATTTAATAAATCCTCGGTTTTCATAAATTATTACCGGCCCACTAGTGAATCCTAAAGAGATTGACATCAAGATATTGAATCCGGAATGTGTGTCAACGACAATTATTTTCCTGCGTACAGAAAATTTAATCCCTAAACCGTTTCAAAACAAATAATCAATTCAATCAACATAAAGGGACTGTCATTATTTGCAGTGTAAGCGACTCAAAGGACCAAATGTATTTTATTTAAATTATAAAATTAAACAAATGCTTGAAAATATTTCCAGAAAGTTAAAAAAAAATCAAATGTAACTGACAACCTAGATATTTTAATATCTATGAAACTATACGGTATCAAAATTCAAATATAGAACTGTGCAAAAATGGCCGCCGTTCCATTTTACCCGATAAACTTTGAACTTGGAAGGGTAAAGAAAATATTATCATGTGTCGACAATAGTAGCTTCCTAAATAATTCACTATCAAGATTTATTTTAAACTTCTTTGTAGAATTAGACGAATGTTAAAAATTCATAATTTAATGGTTAAGTAATCTCCATCTTGCCATCACTAATTTTTTGAACAGATTTCCGAGTTTAAAATCTATGTTTGGCGCTTTTCAATGGCAGATTTATACTAGAATTTTCATAATAAGTGATTTTTAATCGTTTTTGTTTTCATAATTATTGACATAGTTCGAATTTCAATAATTTGATGGCCTTCGTGAGATAGAATGTCTTCACCCAGATTAGAGCTTATTGTTGGTATATTGGTAAACCATGCCGGAAAAATTTCCTGGCAGCCTAGTATATTGAACGAATCCTTTCCAATTCAGTAGTGGCTTGAGTGGCGGTAGATATTATACTGATATCTACCGCAATTGGGTAAAACCGAGAAATACAGCTGCAAGGCCGTATTCTCGACCACAGTGTCAAGAGAGGCGATAGTATTTGACGAAGTCTGTGGTCTAATGGTAAATGGTAAAAATATGCAACATATCATGGTTATTTTTGCGCTAGAGTAGAAAACACAAAAACGATAAGTAATTTTTTGTGTAAAATTACGTAATTTAACACGTTATTTGACCCTTTTTGTTAATTATTCAGGAAAATTGTTTAATTATTCAACTACACACTTAACTTTACATTAAAGTTATTTGCTCCTCTGTAGGACTCTTAGATTTAAAGATTATTAGCATTTTATTGAACATATTATAAAATAAGATGGCTGCCATTCGCGGGGTGTTGGGTTAGGATTATAATTATGATATATATGCATTTGTCGATAAAACTGAGCATATAATATACCCTTAAAGTATCGGGAACCGTTCTCCAAACACATTGTATACAAGTAATACATATAACCATTCTCTAGTATCGATTGTACAAGCTCTGCTTAGTTTGGGACTAGATTATTAACTTACCGATCCGCTGATGTTATGGGCCCCTCTCGTCTCGCTATATTTCGCTAATTATACACAGTAGATATATAAAATGGATATCGAATAAATACGTAACGTATAATATACAAAAAAATCTTCAATACGCAACAAAAAAAACACCATTCAGTTTCGCTATCGCCCCGCTTATCACTATGATCGATAATGTAGCTTAAGACAGAGAAGCATTCCAGTCACGTCTCTAACAATATGATGCAATGATAACTTCCTCACCACAAACCCTTTCACGGTGCCAATGGGATAGGGGAGTGAGTTGGCTTTCCTTTGCATAAAAATATAAAGGGTAAATGAGATTTTATAGGGGCTTTGGAGTTGGAAACATTCATTGTCATATTCTTTCTGTGTTGTTGTTGGATTGTTCTGCATGTGAGTCTGAATAGAGGCAAATCGCTCATAATAATCCTTCCTACTATTCTATCCTACTAATATTATAAATTTGAAAGTTTGTGAGGATGGATATATGTTTGTTACTCTTTCACGCTAAAACTATTGAACGGATTTTGAATAAACTTTACAGTATTAATGTTTATACATCAGAATAACATATAGGCTATAATTTATAACGATTTTGAGTTAATTAGCCAAATTACAACAGTAATCACATTTTTAAGTTATTAAGCAAAGGAAAAATTCGACCGCGGGCATGATTAAAACCTGCGTCTTCTGGGGGTCTACTCCCTAAGCACGAAGTCCGTAGTTTCGACCTTAGTTACGGGCGTTTCCTACTCCGTATCACCCACGGACGGATGATTCGTTCGGGGTCCGAACTAAGAATGAATGACAACACAATTTGACAGTTGTCCCTACTCCCGATGTGTATTTACCCGTTCGAAAAATTTAATTTGACACTTGTTTTATCGGACTCCGAAGTTTCGGAAAACTTTCGAACGGCTAGTAACTTCGTTGACGGAGATAGGGAGTAGACCCTCTGGTTAGGTACACCAGTTAATGCTTTGTTTTGCTTAATAACTTCAAAAATCTAAGCATGGAAAATGCCAAAAAATACAAAAAGATAGATAATTAAATTTTTATAAAGATGATAAATAAAAAAACAAAATTAACTTTTCCACGCGGATGAAGTTGCGGGCAGAAGCTAGTAGGCATAATAAAACATCTAGATTCGGAAACTCCGAGAAAGGCCGAGAAAAGCCGAGCCCCCAATGTAACACACAAACACGCCTGTATTTCCCGTAGGGTTAGGCAGAGGCACCTTTGAAACGTACGTTATTCCACATGGACATATGCCATACATTTGATTATATAGCAATGCATACCAAAAAAAAAAAATACAAAATCGATAAATAAAAACTCTATGCGGGAATCGCAAAATCCGTAAGGCCTGAAATGAATAGCTAATGGAGAAGGACTTAATTAAGTAATGATTTTTCATTCAACTCTAAACCTATTTCCAGATCTCTCCATGCCTCTATCACAATCGATAATTTAGTTTTAGACTCGAACTGTTTTAGGTTGCTGCCAAGAAACAAGTCACTTATGTTACGACGATAAAAGACTAAAGGAGGCTTAAAAGCCTGTCCATCTGAATTATCCTGGATGCTGCCATTCTGGTTTATGTACCTTATTTTGTTGAGCCTTGATATTATTTTGATCGGATTTTGTTTAACAATTGAATGAAGGTACTTAAAGTATGGAATATTTTGATTTCTGACATTTACGCGAAATTATATATTGAAATAAAACTACTTTTTACGGATCTTATCGAATTATATTGATATTATTAATCCCGACGTTTAATATCAATATAACGCGATAAAATCCGTAAAAAGTAGTTTTATTTCAAAGTATGGAATATTGTTATTATAGCGAAAGAAAAATTCGACTGCAAGCAGGATTTGAACCTGGATCTTCTGGTTACCTAGATA
The DNA here is from genome assembly GCA_964056405.1 of Acronicta alni. Taxonomy (NCBI): domain Eukaryota; kingdom Metazoa; phylum Arthropoda; class Insecta; order Lepidoptera; family Noctuidae; genus Acronicta; species Acronicta alni. Next base: position 2,017,744 of record OZ043927.1, on the reverse strand, counting down.
CACCAGACGCTATGACCCCTAAGCTACCGCGCGTGTTAAGTACGTCATAAACTTACTTTTCAATAGGTATCACTGACGTCAATATGAAGAGGTAAATTCAGAATGTGAAGGCAAATTTCGGCTTAGACGTGGTCGTATAGAACCAGAAAACGCAGGTTCGAATCCTGTTCGTAGGCGAGTTTTTCTTCCATTAAAATAACTTTGCTACGTACATAAACGTTGCAGATAATGTATTAGCATAAATTGCTAGAGATTTACATCATCCGCATCAACCCACTGTCCTACTGCTGGCCACGGGTCTCCTCACAAATTGAGAGGAATAAGCCTATAGTCCACCATGCTGGCCAGCATTCACATACCGTGAAAAATCTCTAAGGCATGCAGGTTTCCTCACGATGTTTCCTTACACCGTTTTTAAATAAATTATTAATACGCACATGATTTCGAAAATTCTTAGATCCGTGCCTAGGATTCAAACTCGAGACTTAGTAATCCAATGGTCATAACACTGCTTGTCATTGCTTAGAAATTTGATATTTAGAGGAAATATTCCTTTAGCACCCTATAACATATTATTATTTCATACCCAACAACTACGAGTAGTAAATTAAAGAAATACTTTAGACAAAACACAACCACACAAACTCATAAGAGGATAAAACAAATGAAACAGCTTGCGTTGTTCCGAGTATAACAAAATTGACTGGCCCCCATGGGTGAACTCGCGCCCAATTTATACGTGGCAACTTACTTCAGTACGACATTCAGACATATTGTGTTTGGTTGCATTCCTAGGTGGCCCGGTGAATTAAACGTCAGAATTTTCGATATTTTGGCATATTTTTCTGTTGTGAGATGGTACAATCCTTACTATATAATATTAATCCTTAATATAATATTATAAATATGAAAGTAACTGTGTCTTGTTTAGTCGTGTACTTATTTGTCATCTAATTCATTATAATGAAAACAGAAGTATGTTCATTTTAATCCCCTTATTATATTCATAACTAAAGACAAAACATATTTAAATTTAACCGTTTTTTTGTCCAAACTTGGCTTCACTAAATTATATAACCCTGCACAGCCCGGTCAAGTGCCGGCTTAGCTGGTGAAGTTAAAGTTTGAAGTACTTACCGGAGGAAGCTGGGTACCGTATAAGGGAGATAGCTCGAGTATTTAATATTATATAATACTAGCTTTGTCCCGCGTTACAGCCCGCATTGATCTCGTTTTTAGCAATCTCGTGGGATTTTATACAATGCCTTTCATAAAGAATTTAGTTTGTCAAATTTATTTGATTGATTTTCAAATGCAAAACCATGATTCATATTCAATTGGGAAAATTTTACAGTTTTGGATAGCTTAACCTGGTGGTGTCTGTACACTACTGGGAACCTACATTCCAAATTACATCCATACTAGAAACAAATATGTGTGGATAACACAAAAAACCCTACCGCGCCGTAATGTTAGTGCAAGTTGACCGCTAAGCCAAACGTGCAGTTAAATTAAGCTGACCTTTTTTAATTCCGAGCCTTTTCCAAACGATATTGGGGTTGCCTTCCAGTCAAAGTCTCCGGATGCGGCTGAATATCAGTATTTTACACGAAGCGACTGCCAGCAGACTTCCGCAACCAAATTACTACCGATATCCTGAGGATATACTGGTCGTTAGGTCTCTTTAACCAGCATTGATCTCCAATAAAAATGACGTCATTATATCTTTTTCAATCACAGTTCGGTAGCTATGCAAAGCCGGTGGATCCGAACCGCTGTGAATTTAATTATTAGTTACGCCGCAAATTTAAATTGGATTGATCTCGGATAATCTCGTCCATCCGATGCGGCTTAACCCCGATGTAAGGTTTGGACGATCAAGTTAAAGCCTTAACTATTGACTTGCTGGTACACCTACTGTTACTATAATATTTAAGCATAAGCAATGATTAACTTTTTTTTTGTTTCCTTACACGAAGCTACTGCCATCAGAAATCCGCAACGCAATTTATGGGTAAGGAAGGTGGGGTAAGACGGGGACCTTAAGGTATTTCATAAATAAAACCCTCCATTTTTGATTGCACAATGAAGGAACTTTTATTAAGAAAATAAGTCTTTCTTTCTTTAATTATAATCAGTCAACTTAAAAAAAATAACCAAATCACCCCATCTTACCCCACCTATTAGGGCAAGACGGGGTACCCCCTGGGGTAAGATGGGGTATACAATATTTAAACGTCGTTTTCTTCACAAACCGGGAATATGTAAGGACAGCTTCGGCATCGTCATCTTCCACTCCTGCACAGCCACAATGAGCCCAGTCACCGCAAGTCTGGCAAGTGATCCATCCTTCAGTAGACTGAGAATACAAACCGTGGCAGTAGGTACAGACATTCTTTATCTTTGACATCTGATGTCTCAGCTCCTTCGTCAGATTTCTTACTGCTTTTATAGGTATCTTTTATTTGTAATTTTCATTGTCTTTTTGTTTGTTGCCTTTGATTTCGGTTTCTTACTGGTTTGCCTTTCCTCTAACTCTATTTTATAAGGAGAAGCAGTGGTAATAGCTGTTATTCTTCTTCTTCGAACTTAAAAATGAGACAATACTTTTCCTGGATTTATAATCTTAACCATGCTGTAGCCTGATCATAAAATATATTTAAAGCCCGCATAAAGCCAACATTCGCTGGCTTCTTAGTTTCTGGCAGCTGGGTAAGATGGGGTACTACCCCGTCTTACCCGCAAGTAGGTACCCCATCTTTCCCAAACTGGACTCCCAAGCTGTATTAATTTTTTGAGGTTATAAAATGAGTTATGATTAGTAAAATAAACAAAAATCAATAAAAAAAAATTCATCCATCGTGTATACCATACATTATTAACATTCACGCACTCAATACACGTCAAAAATTAGATAAAACCACTTAAAATAAAAAAAAAACTTACCAAGTCACAACGTGCACACCTTCGACCAAACTTTTTGTGACACTAACAACTTCTGCTAAATGCCGTCAGATAGCATTAAAATAATTTTCCTAGCGACATTGTATCATCTGTTTTGGTATGGTCCCCATCTTACCTCGCTACCCCGTCTTACCCCACCTTCCCCTACCGATATCCTGAGGATAGACTGGTTGTCATGCTTTTTAGGCTTCTGACTACCACTAACGATTGTCATAGATGTTCGTATGACAACTGGGACCGACGGCTTTACGTGCTCTACGAGGCATGGAGGGGTGTGTGTGTTAATAATGGTCACCTATCCACAGACTGACCGTGGCTAGCGCAGCTTAACCTTTCAGATCGGGTAATCAGCTTAGTTATTACTCAGCCACGAGACCTTTTAAGGCGACCTTTGGGGACGAGACCGGTGATTCTAACTTCACTGTAAATGTACGCATATGTTTTAGAAAAGACTTGTGTAATTTAAGAGAAGTAGGTCTGAGAGGATGAACGTGTCCAGCTTTCGGACAGTATATGGATAGACGATGACGCTGATGTAGGATTTACGAAGGAAAGACGTGGTCCTACATACCTGATAAAAGAGTTAATCTATCCAATAATTGTAACCAAGCATGCATCTAAGTTAAACCACTTCCGAGTTATCTATCCGTAGGTATATAGACGAAACAACAAGCTTTAGGTTATTTTCTTTACCTCTTATTTTATATGAAAATCTTTTCTATGGAATAAACCCTGAATTCGAAAAAAATAACAACTAAATAATTAGGGTATAGTTTGAATAATTCCACTCAAATTGGAGCTGCTTGAGTCGGGAAGTACATCCGAAATTCCTTACAGAAAATCAAAGTGAAATAACACTGCTTTGAGCTGTATTGTTTCTAATGGTGAGCAGGGTTGCCAGTGCTCCGCGAAGAAACGTTGTGTTGGCAGTGGGGGGACTTTGAACCTTATACTGCCAACCCAAGTATTCCTCTTTCATTTACAGTTACCTTAACCGAGTAATATTACTTTAACGCTACATCACTGTTACTCTATCAATCAACTTCTACACGCATACTATAAATCGACTCTTTTGTCTACACAAAAAATCGTAAAGCCTATCTTTAACGAGGTTGTTCCAATCTAAAATAATACATCACTATTGTACACGACCCTGTCGGGGGACGCGTGGAACGCACCCTATCGGCGACAGGGCGACTATAAATCTATCACAAGAGGGTTATTTGACCCCAACGAGGGTATGGTTGAGGCATATTTATATACTTTTCGTCGTTGAAACCAATTTACAATGCCTAAGTATGACATTTAGTGTTTTAAGGATTATTTGTCCGTAACACAGTTACGCCTATATTCCCTGAGAGACAGAGTAGACTTACATATAGGTAGGAAATGAGATCGTTATAACATGATTCGTATTAGAAACCTGGTAAGGTTCTAAATATGAAATAATTCCAAAATAATTGCTATTATGTATACCTTTTAGCTCATTTTATAGACAATGCCAAGTAGGTAAAAGTGGTAAATAGATAGGTAAAAAAACAACAGTTTATCAACTGACAGCCAGTTTATCCTCAGGGTATCGGGATTACCCAAAAATTGGGTCGCGAAGGTCTGATGGCAGTCGCTTCGTGTAAAATACTGATATTCAGCCGCATCTGGTTATATAGGAAGCCGACCCCAATATAGTTGGGAAAAGGCTCGGACACCAAAGAACAGAGTACCTAAAAATATCAATAGAAACTCTGTAATCAAGAGATTCATGGTTATGCCAAAAAAGTCGTTTAGTACTACATTATAAAATTAATCATCTCCATAAATAAACTTATGCAAAAACGTTAACCAAAATATCGTGTCGGACATTTTTCCCAACAAAACTTTCCAACCGAAAGAAGTGTCTTTGAAATGGGGACGATTTATAAGCTTTAGGAAATTGAGACATAAATCCGTTGGCTTGGCGAGCGTGTGATAAAAAGTGGACGCCGTGTCAAAGCTATGTCGTGCGGAAATCTCTTTTTTATAATGGCTGCATGAAAAATAGTGCTCCTATTTCGTAGACCTTTTTCGATAGAGCTGATTTCTATGAAATTTATTTATTTTTATTTTAAACGACATCTGCACTAGTTATCGAGCCCTGTGTCGCGTAGGCTTTAGATATTCAATGAACGGACACAAAGCATACCCAGACTTGAAACAAAAATATCCGTGGATAACACAAATATTATTATCTTTTTGTATTTTTTTTTGGCATTTTCCATGCTAAGTTTTTAAAGTTATTTAGCGAAGGAAAAATTCGACCGCGGGCAGGATTCGAACCTGCGTCTTCTGGTTAGGTGAATCCTGCCCGCGGTCGAATTTTTCCTCCGCGGTCATAGTTAGTAGGTAAGGTAGCATCGTTCGACATTGAACTAACTGTAAAGTAAGTTGTGTCGGTGTGTTACTGACGTCACCATAAAGACGTAAATTCTGAATGTGAAGGCAAAATTCGTCATAAATAAATTTAAATAAATTTATTTATTAAATAAATAAATAAATTTATTTGGAACAACAAACACATACAAATAATAACTAGTTGAAACGATGATAACCATGGCGGGTGGGACTGGCGGTGGCTTAGCGGTCATAGCGTCTGGTGTACCTAACCAGAAGACGCAGGTTCGAATCCTGCACGCGGTCGAATTTTTCCTTCGCTAAATAACAAATATTATTATTATTTGTATTTTTTAGCATTACCATGCTAAGATTTTAGTTATTTTACCAAAGGAAAAATAACTAAAGCCCTATTCTTGAAGAAGGTTATAGGTATTTAACATCATTCTACAACCCTTATAAGAGAGGTAGGGAGGGCTAGTGGGAGTAATTCCACTCAGGGAAGTATCTCCGTCTTGAAGAAAATCGAAGTGAAATAACACTGTTTTGAGCTGTGTTGTGTTTCTTACAGTGAGCAAGGTTGCCAGTGCTCCGCGAGTAAACGTTGTGTCCAAGTCAAATGTTTTAATTCAAATATGCCAATAAAATAGCACTTTTGAAAAGTCAAAACTAGTTGCACGGTTCCAAGAAGTGGATCTTATGGAGAAGAACCGGCAAGAAACTCCATTTGTTTTGGCAGTGGGGGGACTTTGACCCTTATACTGCCAACCCAACTATTCCTCTTTCGTTTTACAGGGTCGGCAACGCGCAAGTGACACTCCTGGTGTTGCAAGTGTCTATAGGCTACAGTAAACGCTCACCATCAGGTGGGCCGTATGCCTGTTTGCCACGTTTAGTAGTATAAAAAAACCTTAGGAGCCGAGAAAAAAGGAAAATGTCAGGATAGGTAAAATAGAAATAGAACACCCAGTATTTCTATTATTCATACAATCATCATTCACTTCAGAAACTAGCCAAAATAAACATCATAATATTAGTAATTTTCCGAACGCGGCAACTTCCTTCATGATAACAACAAACTTATCAAGTACCGTTAACGAGCTGTAACAGATTATTTAAGAAGGGGAACGTTCAACATGAGTGCCAACCATTCAACACAAATGACAGATCATTAGTTAATCTGTATTTAGGACATGACTAATATATTATATACATAATTTTAAACAATCTCGTGAACATCATAACACACCTGTATTTTTTGAAGGGTTTGGCAGAAGTGTGCTTCATCGTCTTATCGTATCAACAGGATATGAAAAGGATAGATTAAAAGAAAAGAAATTTAACATAATACCAACTGTTCTGGCAGACGATGTCCTGCAACCCGATTACAGCGCCACCTACCTTGTCCAATCAAGGGACACACTCAAACCAACACAAAAAAAAAACATTAAAATCGGTGAAGCCGTTTTTGAGTATTCGCCGAAGGGTGTTAGTTATAATATATACCACAATTACACACACACATAATTACGCCACGATGTAATAAATGAATAAAGTAATTCAAGAGAGGTATATAATAGTGGGAGTAATTCCACTCAAATTAGAGCTGCCCGACTGGGGAAGTACATCCGCCTTGCAGAAAATCGAAGTAAAGTGGCAGTCGGGGGACTTTAACCCTTATACTGCCAACCCGACAATTCCTCTTTCGTTTTACAGGATCGGCAACGTGCAAGTGATATTCCTGGTGTGCGTCTATAGCCTACGGTAACCGCTTACCATCAGGTGGGACGTATGCTTGATTGCCACCTTAGTAGTATAAAAACGAATAAATGAATGGAGAAATAAATGTGTTTCTTTCGTCTTTCTAATAGAAATTTTTTACTGGATTGGCCTAGCACTAAAATATATACCAGTAGTTCGCTAGTATGTTTTTAGACCGTAAGAATAGGGGGTCAGCCATTTACCAATAACCGGATACAAATAAAAACTCCAAGCCAGTTGTCTTCACCACTGATAAATGGATTCATAAAAATAAAAGCATGGCGTAAATATTTTTTAAAGCCCCATTTACTACCGACACCATAAAACAGGGCTGCCAAAATAAGTGCAGTGAAAAGCATAAAAATCCAAACTTAATAAATAAAGCACAGACTTCTGGATTCATTCCAAAATATCTTTACTGAATCTAAAATTATCAGCATTGTCAAGTGCACACTGCATCCAAAGCTTGGCATTCACCGCTAGACGTTTACGAGGTAACGAGACACAAATATGTTTGCTATAACCATCGTGTTAAAGAAATTTTTAATACGGTGTCGCTCGTGAAGTTTTTGATTTTATGAAGCACTAGGTTCTGCCCGCAACTTCGCCCGCATGGAAAAGTTACTTTGTATATAATACTGTAAAGTTTCATCAAAATCCGTTTAGTAGTTTTAGCCTGAAAGAGTAACCTAACGAATGTGATAAATGTTATTATGACAACCGGGGCCGTCAGCTTTATGTGCTCTCAGAGGCACGGAGGGATCTCGATGTGTTAAGAATGGTCACCCATCCACAGATTGACCGCGGCTAGCGCAGCTTATCCATATAGATCGGTTGATCAGCTCATCAGCGTAGTTGTTACCTGGCCACGAAACGGCAAAATTATGTCCAGATTGTCCGCGAGGAAATGTGTCGGCAGACTTTGACTTTTATACTGCCAACCCAAATATTCCTCTTTCGTTTTACAGGGTAGGTAACGCGCAAGTGATATACCTGGTGTTGTAAACGTCTATAAGCTTCGGCAACTGGTGGGCCGTAAGCTTGTTTGAGAATTAAAAATAAAAATAGTCTTAGTCATGGTCATTTATTTGCTTTCATAATGTGTATACATAAGGTAAAATATAATATTTAGTTAGGTGATAATTATGGACCCTGTTAAAGGGCACAACAAAAAATCTTAATTCTATTTATAATATAATGATATTAATTTTTACCTTATCTTATATCATATACATTATTATTTATATCAATACTTTATCTCAATATTATATTTATTATATATTATCTGTTTGACGGTATTTTTAACAGATTTATATAATTTTTCAGACCTATGAAGATACCATGAATAGCTGGCTTTATGCTTACCGGTCCGGTCTGCAAGTGACTCGACAAGATTTTAATAAAAGATAATTTCATTACATAACTCTATGTGGAATTAATCAGACGATGTTAACTATACTCATTTGTGTATTTTTAACTTTTTAATGTAGTTTTTTTAAGTAGTTGAATGCTTCAATGATCTAGTAGTCGTAAGCGTAACTGCTAAACTAAAAGTCTTGAGTTCAATTTCCAGGTTGAGCAAAGTGTTATTTGTTATTTCTATAAAATTCTCAGTAGGCAGACTTCACGTACCGTCGATAAAAATCTCTAAGGCATTTAAGTTTCCTCACGATGTTTTCCTTAAAGTTTAAGCGAATGATTATTAATTATTAATACACACATGAATTCGAAAAGTCAGAGGTGCGTGCCTTGGATTCGAAGTCGACACCTTTAGTAGTCCAATGGTCATATCACTAGGCTATCACTGCTACTCGAGTCCGTGTTTTTTTTAATAAACAGCATATTACACGCTTTTATATTTTTTTCTTTAGACTCAATTTCAAGAGGCCACAAAACGTTAAAATCTTTACTTACAAGTTTAATTTCCTTGACATAATGAATCCTCGCTATTTGAATGATGTAATGACATCTTTTACTATAAGAATGTTGTTACATTTTTTCAATTTACAGTAAAAAAGTCAAAGTTAATTAAATTGTGCTCTAAGTCACAGGCGGCGGGAAATTTATTGGTAATTAAATGTTGATTAATCTTAAGACAAGAGAAACTGGTTTCAAATTGGGAATGAACTAAAAATGAATAAAGGGGCCACTAAGAACCTAAGAACAATTTGCTATTGCGAATCGAACCCAGGACTTCAAGCATAACGTAGGCAGCGAGGAGATTAAATAAGTTTTTCTTAGTACTAAGATGGATGACAAACAAGAATTGGGCATGCGTGTTGAGAAGTGGTGATTGGAATTTTTTCATTGGCCTATGGAAGCAAGCAACACAAAGGACATTACTTGCGCATATTATTATTAAAATAGATAAGTAATTAAGTAGTTAATATGTTTTTATATTGTTATTTTTTATTGCTCATAGTGGTAACCGCTGCCCTCGGACATCAGAGGAGAGAGGTCTTTTTAGGCCTCGTAATGATAAATTGTATAAAAATCTTCAAAGACACGATTGTATTATTATTTATTATTCAGTCAGTGTCGTTCAACTACAGAGCAAAGGCCTACCCACCCTCCTTCCATTCCCAACGGAAAGACACAAAGTTAATTAATAAAACCAAGTCTATAAAAGTATGAAACATTAATTTCCTACAGCTAATATTTACCTGTCAAGACCCTCCAATTTCGGACTTCGTTAAGCAAATAAAAAATCTACTGTACAAGTTTGACGTTGAACTTCTTTACGAATTGCTGAACAAAGCATTTTATTTATTTAATTATTCTCGGAATGGTGGTTCTTTTTTTATAACACTAAGGTGGCAATCACGCATATGGCCCATCTGATGGTAAGCGATTACCGTAGCCGACAGACGCTTCCAACACCAGGGATATCACTTGCGCGTTGCCGTCCCTGTAAAATGAAAGAGGAGTTGGCAGTAGTTGGGTTGGCAGTATAAGTTAAAGTTCCACCACTGCCTGCACTGTAGTGTGTGACGCGCCTCCACCCTATATATTGTACCTTAGCTTGTAAGAGATGCTATATTATACTAATATTCAACAAAACCACTTGTGTTTAATTCGACACTCAAGACACGTTATTACATGGCAGGGTCGCCATGCAATGTGGGGCTTTGTAGGTGTCAAACAAAAGATACGTGTTGATGCCTCGATCGACTATAATATACTGAATAACTTACACTAAGCTTAATACTAAGCTTAATACTAAGTACATAAATGGTAAGGTGAGCTACTACACTACAGCACGTTTCCTCGCGAAGCTCAAAGCAGTGTTATTTCACTTAAATTTTTTGCAAGGCAGAGGTATTTACTTCCCCTAATTCTCTCAAAAATGGTTTTCTTATTTCACCCATTTATACGAGTACTATCCATTAGAACATGCTATCAGAATTAGTGTCAATAATATTCTAAGATTGGAGACTTGCATCTGAAGGCAGACGATCGTTTAATAGGTATCTTATCATAACATATAATATCATACATACCTATATCATACATAACATATCATCACGCCTGTATTCCCCGAACGGTTACGCAGATATGTACCAGTTCGTCGATATATTTTAGGTTCCATGTAATAGGGGGAGAGCCTATTTTCATTAACCGGGCACAAATCCACTCCAACTCCAAGCTGCTTCTGAGAAACACTGTTCAACCTGGGAATCTAACCTTCAGCGTAGCAGTCGCGCTGAGGACTGCTAGACTATCGAGGCAGTTAGCGAAATGATAACCTAGTATGGAAAACGTCTTATAATGATGATGATAATAATCCTAATCGTGGCTAAGTAATAACTAAGCTGAACAACCGAAATGCAAGGTCGCGGTCACTCTGTGGATGGGTGACCATTCTTCACACATCGAGAACCCGCCGTGCCTCGGAGAGCACGTACAGTCGTCGGTGTCAATCGTTAGTGGTAGCCAGAAAGAAAGTCTCAAAAAGCCTGACAACCAGGGTACCGGTATTACCCAGAAATTGAATTGCGGAGGTCAGATGGCACTCGCTTCGTGTAAAATACTGATATTCAGCCGCATCTGGTTACACTGGAAGCCGACCAATATAGTTTGGAAAAGGCTCAGAAAAAGAGAAGAAAACGTCTTATAATTAAAATATAAGTAAAAAAGTTATTTAGCGAAGGAAAAAACGAACGCGGGCAGGATTCGAACCTGCTTCTTCTGGTTAGGTACACCAGACACTATGACCACTAAGCCACCGCAAGTCCCACCCGCCGTGACGAATTTTGTCTTGCCTTCACATTCAGAATTTAAGTCTGGTGTACAAAGGCCAGCACATCAAGCTACCACAATCTGTCAAATTTCTTTGATTGATTTTCAACTTTAATACCAAACGGTAAGGTTCATATTCAATTGGGAAAATTTGTCAGTTTTGGATAGCTTGATCTGCTGGCGTCTGTACTTAACCAGAAGACGCAGGTTCGAATCCTACCCGCAGTCGAATTTTTCCTTTGCTAAATAACTTTAAAATCTTAGCATGGAAAATGCCAAAAAATACAAAAAGATAATAAGTTAAAACGTTAGGTACATAGTATAAACCTAGGTATTATATTTGTCTACACGTGAATTATGTTTGAAGAAAATATAGCAAAACAAGATAAACGTAATGCAATATTTATGTTACACCTAATTTAGATGCGGAGAGATTATTGCCAACATTTTGGTTGGAGTTGCATGCTTCGTTAGATAGAGACAAATCGAGTCTCGCAAATGATATGTGATTCCGGCGAGAATATTCTATTTCTGTAGTGTACCAGCCATTTTGGGAAATTCTACTTTGTTCTCACGATTTCGGCGAAAATATTAATATCAAATACCTACTAATACTATAAATGCGTAGAAACTCTGTCTATCTGTCTGTTACACTTTAATGCCTAAACTGCACAGAGATAGATTAGACCTTGGAGAAGGACAGAGGTTATGCCTTTTTGTCTCAAAAAATGATTTGGGATGCGAATGACACCTCAGCATCAGCTAGTAATATTATACATGTGAAAGTAACCGTCAGTATGTATGTTACGCTTTCACGCATAAACCACCGAACCGATTTTGATGAAAGTTAAGTTAAAGCAGAGATAGATTAAAGAAGGAGAAGGACAGAGGTTATCTTTTGTCTCAAAAAGTTCTTTGAGGTACGAGTGAAACCGCAGGGCACAGCTTGTTTGTTATAATGTCCGATACTTTGCAACACTTTACGTTTGATCGCAGTTAGAAAAATATAAAGTGTACCTACAAACTGTCTTACTGGTCCAGTCGTCGCGTTGTGGCTGCTGACCCTGAGGTTCTACTTTGATTTCCAGATTGATCGAAGTATTATTGGGTTTTACTACGAAATTCTCAACAGCAGCTCAGAGTTTGGATTTGTCTCCGGTTAATGGTAACAGGCTTACCCCCTATATAGCACCTAAAAATACCGGCGAACAGTGGGTGTATATTAATGCACCTCTGTTTAACCCTTCGCGGAATACAGTCGCGAAGGTATAGTATGTTAAGGTAAGACAAGTTCATTTCTCGAGAAAAACCACGCCCTAGCATTTTCCACAAAAAAAAATAGTATTCCCCAATAATTTCGTCACTATTCAAATTCAAATTTCGAAGTCCACACTCAAGAAATCAATCACAGAACATGAGATAGTAACTTTCTGTCCACAAATATAAAAAACCCGTAACTCAATAACTTCGACAAAATCCGACCCAATTGTCCCGCACCGTATTTACATCGCCGATGAATCTTGACCCACAAACTGAAATCAATATATCACATGTCGGAATTGAAGAGAAACATATTTATATGTTAGTCGAACGTCACATTCATGGTTGTCATTGATTTGATAAGCAAAAATTTTGACTGGACTTGAAATTAGAATTAGAATTATTTTTTAGAACGTTGCTCGGTAGAAATCGTCACGTGGAAAATGGTACAGATAGACATGCTACTATAATTTAGAAACATTTTGGCGCGAAGTTGTACGTGCACACACATCTGCTGCTAGATCAATAATATTATAGCATGTAGCATGCTAATAAGCAAGTCTGTCCAGACGCGCTCAAAGCACACCCCCTTTCCCCCACTTAGCAGGTAGCATCAAGTAAATCGAACGACGTTCGATTTTTGAGCATGCTGATAATAAGCAGTTTTTTTTATGTGTAAGGCAAAAGAAGGAAAAAGTGACAATATCTATTGTCGTATCCATTATTTCTATAATCCATGACTAGAGATCAGAGACAATAAGGAAATATATAAGCAAAAGTTTGATACTATATTATTCACGATCGAAGTGGCCCGTGTTGTATAGCGAATGAATATTAACGAAGGAGAAACAGATGGCGCTGAATTCAGCTAATATAGCTGATGCATTCATTCCAATGTTGAAGTTACAGGAAGACAACGTCATCCCATCAAAAACATTCTGTAAAAAACTAGCCAAGTCTCGATGGAGCTGCTTGTTTATCTCTAAAAAGTAATGAAATCTAGCTAGATAAAACTACTTTTTACGGACGCAGCTCCATCGAGACTTGGCTAGTTTTTTAAAGAATGTTTTTGATGGGATTTCACTTCTTTTTGTAGAAACGTGGGCTTGTTATATGTCGATATCTCTAATAGTTTGGTTGGGCTCTTGTGTTTTCTAATCAGGGTCACCAGGTACTCCAGATCTTCGATTATCCTAGTTTTTATAGTTTTCCCTTTATGTGGCCATTAAACCCTAACTCTGTACCAAATTTCAGCTCTCTGAGTTTATGGGAAGTACTAGTTCTATTTTGATGATCATGAGTGAGTGAGTGAGTGAGCGAGTGTCATAAATGCGAAACTTTGCTTTCGCTTAACTTCGGAACTACACCTACAGACTTGAAATTTTGGATTTTAAGTATGTAATTATAGCTTACTAGCTGCTTTCTGGTCTTATCCAGAGGTTCTCAAATAGGGGCCTGAAAATGCGGCGAAATGGTTCCAGTAAAGGATGGTACGGCAGTGTTTGCTTCGCGCTCGTCTTGGCGGGGGTACTACCGTGCCCCCAGATATTTATTTGGACAATTGATTAAGTTCTTAAAGTAATTGTCTCGCTTATAATTTTCCGGTGCCAGATAAAAATATAATCATATTTGTGTCATGTTTATACATCATCATTATTTATTTTATTTTTTAAATAACTTTTAGGAAGACTATCAGTTAATAATCTAAAAAACAATTTTAAGTAGTAACATAAAGCTTTTAAATAGTCTCCACTGATAGAAACAATATAAATCATACGGCATACTGTCCCACTGCTGGGCACGGGTATCCTCTCAGAATGAGAGCGGTTAGGTTATAGTCTACCACGTTGGCTTTAGCGTGTTGGCAGACTTCATACGCCGTCGAGAAAATCTCTGAGGCATGCAGGTTTCCTCACGATGTCTTCCTTCACCGTTTAAGCAAGTGACAATTAGTAATATTCATAAGATTTTGAAGTCAGAGGTGTGTGATTTGCCACAGGTTATGGGTTCAATCCCAGCATGGAACAAGTATTTGTATAACCTATAGGTTGTTCTGGGTGTGGGTGTTTGTGTGTGTGAAAGTTTGTATTTGTAAACGCACCCACGATACAGGAGAAAATCATAGGATGGGGCAAATTTTTTTTAATGAAGCGAAACATAGATACCATCATACCATTACCGGTTACAGGTGTACCAATGTACACCCACAATTCGCCGATATGTCCGGGCTTAGAACCACTAGGCTAATGAAACAGTTATACTTTATTACCTATATTAGTATAAAAATCGGAGGAATCGCAACATCACCAAAGCCACTAAAGTCAGACTCATGCGAACGCTGATATTCCCAATATTTCTTTACGCGGCTGAGACATGGACAGTGCGTGAGTTGGAAAAGGGGAAGATAGATGCTCTAGAGATGTGGTGCTGGAGGAAAATGCTCGGCATATCGTGGACAGAGTTCCGCACCAACGTGTCCATACTCCAGGAACTCGGCATCACAAAGCGTCTATCAGCCATAGTACAGACGCGCATACTACAGTACTTTGGACATGTCTCTAGACGTGATAACAATTCAATAGAACGGCTGGTCGTGCAAGGAAAAGTAGAGGGAACCAGATCACGTGGCAGATCACCTATGCGCTGGACTGATCAAGTGAAATCCGCAGTGGGAAACCGTGTGTCAGACTGCACCAGACAGTCTGCAAACAGAGAGAGATGGCAGGAGATTGTGAAGAGAGCTGTGTCCGCCTCTAACACTAAAGTGGACGCCTCAACGTGACCACGACCGCTCTGCCAAGAGCGAAACGACTGAGAAGAGAAGAGAGTATAAAAATAGCGTGAATATACATAAATACATAATTTATTGCGGACAATACACGACATAACGATGTAGGGTCAGAAAAACAAGGGCGGTTCATGGGCCATTAATAAAAGGATTAATGACGATAACGTTTTTTGCTGACGCTCGCCTATCCGTGACAAAGTGTTGGTGACGGGGACATTAATTACTCTTGAGCGTGATTGTAATTAGATTTAAATGTTACGTGTGTAATTTAGTTAAGATAAGACGATGTGTAGGCGTTGTATATTGCCAGTTTCTGTTACAACATACCATCACGCCTGTGTTCCCAGAACAGTTAGGCAGAGATGTACCAATGTAAATGTACATTGGTACATCTCTGCCTAACTGTTCCCTAACCTACTGACCTAAACCAACCGGCGAACTGTACCAATGGGTACAGTACGCCGGTTGGTTTAGGTCTCATGGGGCCTCTGCGGACGATTGCTACAAGGCTCCCGTAGTCCCGGTACTAAAGTGGTAACGTAAAACGCCGAGGTTGGTTTTAGTCGGTAGATCGCTTTTTTCAGAGCGGAGTCCGACACACCTCACCGCTCTCCCCGGAGCGGTGGGTAGTGCATAAAGCATTTCCAAAACCGTCAACAAAAAAAAAAAGTCTATTGCCATTATTTCCCTAAATTTACAAGTGGGGCAACGTTTAAAAAAGTAAATATGATAAATGCATTTTTTATTGTAATAAGATGCCATGGGATCCATGAAATTCGCCACTACCGTGCCAGAGCCTACCTTATTTATAAAAATAACCTTGATATATGAATACTGGTAATATAGATACACGATTTCACTAGAGTATTAAGCACAGGTGTGTAAGAGAAGTCAGACTATTTCTCCCACCAATAGGATAAGCTGTGAGTTCCTTTCAAATCTCTGTTCTCTATGCACAGGCTTCGAGAAACACAATAATACCATATTATCTGAAACAAGCAAATACGTGTCTTGTCGCAAAGAAATAAAGTTGAAGTGAGCTGCATAAATACTTTGGCCAGCATAAAAATCCGCTTAGGAGGTGCGCCAATTCCAATTTTGAAATGGTTTTGGTAGAACGGCAGTGGATTTTGTTTTGCAGGGTTCCGTGGTGTGATAGGCTTCGGTAATATTATTGGATGTATTCTACATGAACTAATAAATGTGTATACAATTATATTGGGTTTTACAATCTCATCTAGCGATCCCTACCTTTCTGCTTCCTAGCATGTTCCATAAGTGTATTGGTCAGAAATATGGTCTGATGGTTGGCTATTGAACATGATGTACCTACTGGGTTCAATTCTCAGGTCAACCAAAATACTATAGTGATTGTGATTTCTACCAGCAGCTCGGAGTTTTATTTCAATGTCTTATATTTGTGTGTCATTCTCAGTGTTTGTCTACTCACAAGTTGCCGGTATGATTTTATATCGGGGTGAGCCTATTGCCATTAACCGGGATCAAATTTTACAAAAAAACCTAACAGTAGTTACCTACTCAACTTGAGATTCGTACTCAAAAACTGACAGTCAGCCGCCATTCTTGCTAGATCAGTGAGTTAATGAAACCGACACTGACTTAAAATAAGTTCACAATAATTAACTACACACACACTTTATCGCTGCTACAGTATATCAAAAACTTTTCAAAAAAAGAATAAACTTTTTCGATACCGTTGCTTCTAGTATAAAAAAATATTAAAAACATTCGCACGTCGATATCGCTTCGGGGAAAAAAGCGCGTAACTTTTTCCGTTGCGATCTAAAAATCGTACAGATCCCGACACGTTTTATAAAATGCTGCGTCTTTTTTTTTTTCAACATCGAATGGACTAAGTTGTTTCCATTCAACGTCGATAGTGGAATAGAAATCGAAGTATGGATAGACGGCGCCACTGAGCTAAGCTGACGTCTGAAATACAGGAAATATTTTTCCGTATCGGTACTTTTTTTAATCTCAGGTTGAAATTGTAAAATTTATATAAAATTAAATATTTTTGGAACTTATTTATAAATTAACAAAGATATTTTAAATGTTATAAATATATAATGTAGATATTTTTGCAAAATGACTTTCTTCTTATTTGTCTTGGTTGCCGGTCAAAGATAATTTTGACCGCGAAAATCAATCGAATATAATGATCTAAAATATCGATTAAAACTGTGCAACCACGCAACAAAACGAATAAATTGAAAGTGGTTTTGACTGGTTAAGAATATTGATAATCTGAACCGGTAAAAATTCATCATTAAAAAATCAATAAAAAATCATTTAATAGAAACAACAATATACACCTGAAACAAGCAAATACGTGTCTTGCCGATATGACCAAACCCTAGATACTCAATATGGTTTTACCTGATCTGGGAAAGCAACCCAGGACGGCGCGATCACTAACTACATTTTAATCACTAAACAAACGACGATAAAAATTAATTTATGTAATTTTATACAACAATTGTCTGATTTTCACAAGAACAAAAAATAACTATTAATTCGAAATTCTAATTAACCTTCATTAATCAAAACGAAATACCACAATACGACTCACTCATTCACAAATCTCAAAAACAACACAAACATTGTATGTACAGACCCCAGCAGGTCAAGCTATCCAAATCTGTAAAATTTTCTCAATTGAATATGAACCTTATTGTTTTGTGTTAAAGTTAAAAATTAATCAAAGAAATTTGACAAATTGTGGTAGCTTGATGTGTTGGCCTCTGTACATAGATGCTTCGGTGCCTGCCGAAATCCCATCACCTATGGCAAGCGGGCCTTTGGGCTCGCGGGTGCTTATTACTCGCTCGGACTCTGTTCGCTCATCATGCAACCCCAGAAAAGACAGTAAACAAATGATATTTATATTTATTTCTGTAAATAGATCTTTTAAAGACACTTTTACAAGTCAATATTTAACATATTTTTTTAAGATAGATGGCTCCGGCATTTCCTAACTGACGACCTCTGAGAAGAAACGCCAAAACAAACTCAGAGAATCATAGTCTCTTTTAAAGTCCAGACATAGAAAAGTAACAAATATGAAATGATGAAATGAAATGATATTTATTTCTGTAAATAGATATTTTAAAGACACTTTTACAAGTCAATATTTTACACTTTTTTTTTAAGCTAGATAGATGACTCCGGCATTTCCTAGCTGACTACCTCTGAGAAGTAACGCCGAAACAAACTCAGAGAAAAATAGTCTCTTTTAAAATCCAGACATAGAATAGTAACAAATATGTGTCTTACAATGTAGGGCAAAGTCTGAAATGGCCTTTTGAAGAAAGATCCATAGCGGCTTTGAGTAGACCAGTCCCAACTGACGGCACGCATGCATCAGTCATTGTGTAGCTCAACCATAATTTAGGGAGCTCAACAACCCGTCGCACGACGATACCAGATCAGAGGCACATTTGCGTAGGCCAAATAAAAAAAAGGCTCAAAGCCACCAGACTGTTCAAAGCTGAGTATGTATATTTAGCCTACAAAGTACTCACATTTACAGTTAGTCAGTTATAGTTGAACATTTTTAAATAATAAGAAAAAAAATATATAATCACAGTAATAATTTCAGTAATGTCTGCTGATATCAAATTAATATAAATCATTGTTATGTCAGACGTACAAGAGAGCAATGCAGCTTGATGCGTACTATTGAATTAATCTAGTCTACTAAACAGGAAAGGAAAAAAAATAATAATAATCAGAGATTGCCATTGACAGTAAGAGCTGACCAGCCCCGACAGACGGCACCCGTTCACGAGTATGACGTGTGTATCGGCGTCGTTCTGCTCAACCATGTTGCAGGGAATAAAACGACCCGACACACTACGCCACCATCAGCAGGACATTTTAGTGAGCATGACAAGCTCAGACCGCTAGGCAACTGAAGGGCACAAAGTAATTTTAATTCATTATAATGCATATCAATATATGCAACATCAATGGCTGCACGACTCTCATACTTTATATGAAATAAATTATTTATAAAAAAATCAAGATAATAAAAATTGCGTAATCCATGTCAAAAATGTAGATAGATGATAGATGTCAATATCAATATCACAAATAAATATGTCAAATAATACACATGTCATATAAATTAAAAAAGATGTCAATTAAGATAAGTTTGTCAATCTATGTGCAACTGACTAAAATACTTAAATTTAATTGTATGTGTCTTACAATGTACGGCAAAGTCTGAAATGGCCATTTGAAGAAAGAGCCATAGCGGCTTTGAGTAGACCTGTCCCAACCAACGGCGATGACACGTATACATCGGTCATTATGTAGCTCAGCCATACTTTAATTTGACGATACCAGATCAGAGGAACATTTGTGTAGGACACATAAAAAAAAACAGAAAACAGTAGTACAGTGGTCACGTCCTGCCGTTCACAGAAAGATTAAGGAGAGGCTCGTTTACATTCTGTCCAGGGATGTGCTCTAAAAGGCATTGCCCAGGGGTGGTTCTGGGGTGGTCTATTAAGAGGACACAGTGCTCCCCACTGCTCCAAGTGCTGATGGTGGTCACAGGGATGGTTTTAGAGGGTAATGCGGGCAATTTTTGAAAAATAATCTAAACTATTAACGAAAAACAAAAAAGGACTATTAATTTTAAATTCGAGCAAGTTATCTTATATTCTTCACCATAAAGCATTGGCAATTCAAGGGCTTATCTAAACCCATTCATTAAACATTTTGTTATAAACAATCAGCTATAAACACACAATAAACTTTATTTATCGGCTCTTCTTTTATCAATTTGCGGTCCAAATGTTTGGCAATATTTTCTCTCCTAAAGCTCCCAATCGTTGCCTGAGAACATGGCCGTATTATCGTTGCGGTATATAGTTTTGATACCTTGTAATTCTAACAGCTTAACCTGATAGCAGGGGTCGCCAAATAGCGAACCGCGATCCGCATCCGGACCGCCGACTCATTTTGTGCGGACCGCGAGAACACAGTAATTTGCACTACAGACTTAACTTAAACTTCAGATAGTTCGCAATAAAAAAATCATTTTTCTTATTGTTATGTAAAAAATACCTTTGTTATTTCTGTAATTAAATTTGTTTAATAAATATATTTTTTTATAAAATGTTGTGCGGACCACGATGGTCATTTCATTTCTTAAAACGGACCCCGAGCGAAACTAATTGGTGACCCCTGCCTTATAGTTTCAACACCGGTATCCTAAAGATAGACTGGTTGTCACGCCTATCGGGCTTCTGACTATCACTAACTTCTATAATCGGTGTTCATATCACAACAGGGATGAAAGGATCTCAATGTATTAAGAATGGTCACTAACCACAGCAAGTGTAGCTTAACTTTGAATGATTGATTAATTATCCAGAAATGGTACTAAGTACTGGCATACAATACTGTAAAAGTCACCTCACCTGTTTTCAATAAAACCATTAAGTATTGCTTTGAAATACACGGATTTATTTCAAACGACCGTTTTATTTAACATGCGAATGCGTTTTGCCATCCATACTTTTTGTCACCGCCAATGACTAAGTGACATGTACTGTCAAGTGTCAAATGTCATTTCGATATTGACGTTATCACATTTTCACAAACATTTCTGTGACGTAATACAGATATTCATTTATTTTAAAAAGATTCTTACATTAATACTTATGGAGTCTCATAATACATAGAACCTAAAATTTAACGTGAAATTTAAGAACGGAGGTGTACATTAGTATCTTTGGCGAACCCTTCGGGGTTCTATCTAGCAGCATCAACGCGAGTAGCCGACGTCTGCGAGGCGTTTACTCTAAATAATGTTGGACGAGACACGCCGCAAATTTATTGTATCCGACGACTTTGCGCACAAAAAGCTCTTTAATGATATCGATTCCTTGTACACACGACACTACAATACCATTATAATACTATACCATTGCACAACAACAATCACCGCTATTGTAATGGAATACGGGTGGTCCTAAAGGCAGTGTATACCCCCTTATTTTTTAATTACTAACAAAAATTAAGGAATCATTGAAAAAGATCCAACATTAATATTCACTCAACTCGACAAAATGTATGGACAGTTTTTTTTATACCATTAAGTGGTAAACTAGCATACGGCCCACCTGATGGTAAACGGTTACCGTAGCCTATCTTTATATTATTTATTTGCAGCTAGTATCACCACGCAGTCGGTCTATTGTGATCGCCACTACTGTACCCTATAGACGCTTGCAATACCAGCGGTTGATCATACCCCTGAAGTTGTAAGCGTCAACTGCCAACACAACGTTTCCTCGTGGAGCATTGGCAACCTTGCTCACCGTGAGGAACACAACACAGCTCAAAGTTATGTTATTTTACTTCGATTTTCTGCAAAGTGGAGATACTTACTTGCCCAGTCGGTTGACTCCAATTAGAGTGGAATTACTCCCACTATTACTTAATTGTTTATTTTTTTCGCGATTTCAGGGTTGGTTCCATAGTATAAGAATTTCATAATGATGAGCACAAAGACACCGTTTTCGTCGTATGTCCAGTCAACAGCAGCTCAAGTTCAAACTGTCAACTTTTCTCATTCGATTTTGAACTTGACCGTCAACATTTTAACGATTAAAATCATTTAGAGAAATTTGACAGTTTTGTATAACCTGATGTGCTCTTGACTGTACTTAAGGATAGATTAATCCTTGGATAGATTAACTCTTTTTTTTTATATGTCGGACCAACTCTTTCCTCCTCCGTAAATCCTACATCAACGTCATCATCTATCCATTTACTATCCGATAGCTGGACACGTGCATCCTTTCAGAATGACAGAGGTTAGGCTACAGCCCATCGCGCTGGCATAGCGTGGGTTCGCAATTTCAATCGAATCGAGTCTTCGCACGGCCTCAATTCACGCCACATCCAGTCCAGCACTAGTTGACTTTGTTTAACCTTTTCATACCAGTCCAAACTAGACATGAATAGCACGATATGCAGACGCATGCACACGAATCATTATTATGATTCATCAAAAATGGCTATTTTATCCTCTAAGATTATAAATTAATTTTTAAAAAGAACGTCTCATTTAGTCAGAGCCAATCTAGATCCTTAATTTTCGGGGCTATATATTGTGTCTATGCCCAAAAGATCAGGGTCCCATATGTATGTGTATAAAGTTCGTGTTTTAATAGCCGATTCCGTTGAAAAGGGTTCGGGCAAATTTTTCGCTTGATAGCGTATAGCCTTTGGTTTAATTTAAAGGAAACAAGAAATAAGGCAATTAATATTTTCTGAATTAATACAATTGATATTGTAAAATTAAATATTAGCCCCAGGCAGGATTCGATCCTGCGTCCTCCATTGAGCCAAACCGGACGAAGCAAGCAAAACTTTAAAAAAAAAAACAAGGGATTCTCCTACACAATATGTAGGCGGAAACTGCAGAACGCCACTTGCCAACGTGCCCAACAGTGGGACAGTATATGGGTTGATTATTATTATAATAATAAGGTAGAACCTAATTAGAAAAAAAAAAACACATGTGGGTTTTTTCAACGATCCCATTATTCTTTCCTAAATGCAGGTTATTTTCTGGTTCGCTCTATTTGAAGCCTTGGGCCACCCGCGGGGTCAACAGATGGGGTCGTGAGGGTCACTCGTCTTCATGACTTTTTGACATGGTTTTAGATTTTCACATACAGTCGACCAGACAGGATATCTGTTATATACCTACCATAACATACTTTTAATCAACTTCAAAAAAAGGAGACTATCTGACAGTATTTATCTAATAAATAAAAACCTCGTGTCACAGTGTTTGTTATCGAACTCCTCCGGAACGGTTTGACCGATTTTTATGAATTTAGTTTTTGTATATATTTGATAGATCTGAGATTATGTTTTAGGCAATTTTTTATACCTCAGGGTGATAAGGGTGGCTTTTTTTATGGACGTAGTTTTTAGGTCTAGGGAGCTGTATAAACTTAACTGGACTTGGTTGCGAGGCACCAAGTCCGGTTAAGTTTGTAAAGGTTGGATCTGGATTTATAAGGGTGGCTCTCTCCAGAATTTTTATGGCAAAACAACGTTTGCCATAAAGAAATAGTAATAGTATTATATGTATGTAAAAGCATAACTACGGACGGTCTATTTACTAATCGAGACGGTGGCGCCACCTGGTGTTAAAATATAATATAATATATGTTTAACATAATAATTATAGGTTTGGTTGGTGTCTGACAATAATTGGTTCTAAAAATGCATTATAAAATGCTTAGTCAGTATTCTTCTCTATTAATAAGCTGGAATTAACAAATATGTATATCCAGTCTATCCTAGGATATCGGTATTACCGAAACTGGCTTGTGGAAAGACTTCCACAGCCCAGTAAAAAAAATGACTGCCATTGTCTAAAATACTGATAATTTGTCGCTCTGTTTACACTGAAAGCCGACCCCAACATAGTTGAGAAAAGGCTCGGAGGAAATCACTTAAAATACCAAAAAAATTCATATTAGATATTCCTGATCCGTTCAGCGAGGGAATGGAATCAGCTGAATGAGTCTGTATTTCCTGACTTATCTTCTAGGTAAGTGTGCTACATCTTAGACCACATCGTCACTTACCATCAGGTGAGATTGTGGTCAAACGCTAACTTTTCTCATAAAAAAAATAGAAATTATAAATTTAAATACAGAAGGTGTCAACAAGTACTTACTTTTCTGCTTAAATAGGTTCTTATATCGCTGTATACAATGTTGTTCACAATAAACATTTAACTAATGAATATCACAATCCAGACTACGGTTATTTCAAATACAAAAAAAAATGGATAAACCCTCATTACCGCTAATGAACCATCGTCTATTACATCAACTTAGGGTGGTTAATTAGTATGAGTGCAAATGATAGAATGCTATTACAACAAAAACAGTCAAAAAGTAATTATGTGATCATTAAGTAATTATTTTTTTATAAAAATCCGTGAGTTTGGAAATATGATGTCATTTGCACGAATATTCTAGTATTGGTTGTTGCAAATTAATAGTATAAGCTTAGTAACCAAGTTTTTTTATAAGTAGTATAGTATACCTACTACTTCTTGTCGTATGAATTGTTAAACAATTTGTAAGTAACATAAGGCCACTTCAATAGAGTTAGGCGTGGCCGCATAGAGATCCTTCTTCGTACAGGTTCGGACATAAAGGACAAAGCTAGTGTGATATAGTTTGCTCTTTTAATATACTAACACTTCTAAATAGTGTTATTTTTAATTCCACGATTATGAATTCTCACCCGGAGATGCCCCAGTGTCGCTGTGATTTTGTGAGTTGATTTTTTATTTATTTGAATTATCGAATTGAAAAACTATTTATTATAACTACCTCATTATTCTGGTGGTCGTAAGTGCAACTGCTATGCTTAGAGGTCCTGTGTTAGATTCCCAGGTCGAGCAGTGTTATTGGGTTTTTCTATGAATTGGCTCACCCCCTATTTTATGAGACCTAAATATACCGGTGAACTGCGGGTGTACAGTCAGCAACGAAAGTCGCTGAACACGATTCAATGTTTAATACGCTTTAACATTTTTTATTATCTAGAAGTTACTGACCCGAGAAGGTAGCGCGACTTCTTTGTATATAAGATAATTACAAGCTTTACTTTAACTAGAATTTAATTATAACTTTTGACGTAGCGGTGTTTTCAAAATTTGGTTGTGTGCAGCGACTTTCGTTGGTGACCGTACATCAGTACACCTAGCCTGCCTAACCGTTCAGTTGACCAGGGTTCGCAACTGTCGCTAATAAATGAAAATGCAGCCCAGATCTTGGGAATAAAGAGGGTACATTTTAAAGGTCAAATTTTCGGAGTAGGTGAAAAGGAAAATAACGCAAAGGGGATGTTACAAGTGACACTACAGTCTGTAAATAGTGAATTTACTTGTGATGCGAACGTTGTTATTATGAACAATCTGATCAAGCGACTGCCAAATAAAACGTTCACTAAACCAACAACGTGGGACCATATCCAAGGTGTACAATTGGCCGATCCGGAGTTTCACATAAGCAGACCCGTAGACATGCTTCTAGGTGCAGAGGTTTACAGCAAAATTATGCTAGGAGGAATCTTGAGAGGAGAACAAGATAGGCAACCAATTGCTCAACAAACCCAACTAGGATGGCTACTCTGCGGATCCATGGAACCACAGTACCAATGCAACGTAGTTCTCAACAACACAGAAGACCTTCTGAAATTTTGGGAGAACGAAGATATAAACCAGAAGATAGAGATATCTAGCGAAGACCACGAGTGTTTACAGTTTTTTATTAACACCACTAAGAGACTTAGCAACGGAAGGTACGAAGTACGACTACCGATTAAACCGGAACATAAAGGTAAGTTAGGTGCAACCAGACCACAAGCATTAGCTCAATTTAGAAACTTGGAGAAGAAATTTGAGAAGAACTACGAATTGAAAGCAGATTATAAAAAGTTCATGGATGAGTATTTAGCACTGAACCACATGATACCAAGCAACATTAACCAAGCGCCCGAATGTTATTTACCACACCATGCAGTCATACGGGCTGAATCTACCACTACCAAACTGAGAGTAGTTTTTAACGCCTCAGCAAAGTCATCATCAGGGTACAGTCTAAATGACGTCTTGTACAGGGGTCCTAACATACAGAAGGATCTTCAAGAACTTATCCTAAAATGGCGACAATTTCAGTTTGTATATACTTCCGACATCGAGAAGATGTACAGAATGATTCTAGTGCACCAAGAAGACCAAGCTTACCAAAAAGTACTATGGCGAGAGTCAAACAACCAACCAATTCAATCATTTCAACTCGTCACACTTACATACGGAACCAAACCAGCAGGATTCCTAGCGATGATGTGTTTGAAACAATTGGCGTCCGATGAAAGGCACAAATTTCCTGACGCAGCAAATGAATTGGAAGATAGCTTCTACATGGATGATTTCTGCGGAGGGCGTCATTCAGTGGAAGCAGCCAAAAAACTTAAATCCGATCTCATAAAATTATGCCGATTAGGAGGTTTTAATCTTAGAAAATGGGCTTCAAACAAACCAGAGCTATTAACCGATTTAGAGAGAGAGCAATGTGACCAGGCAACATACGAGTTCAAGCAGAACGATTCTACCAAAACATTGGGTCTCTGTTGGAACCCACAGAGGGATAATTTTACCTTCAACACGAAAATAGAAACCAAATCACCTACAATTATTACCAAAAGAGCTCTGCTTTCTGACATTTCCAAGCTGTTTGATCCATTAGGTTGGTTAACCCCTCTGAGTACTACCATGAAACTACTATTTCAAAATGTCTGGTTGTCCAATATAAAATGGGATGACCGCCTACCAGAGACAATAAACTCCGAATGGACTGTATTGAAACAAGAATTTGCAGACATAAATAATATGGAAGTCAACAGATGGCTAGGGATGGAAGAAAAGCAACATATAGAATTATACGGATTCTGCGACGCATCAAACAAGGCATACGCATGTGTGATCTACTGCAAGGTAGTAAATAAGGCAGGAGCAACCATTACGTTAGTTGCGGGGAAGGCCAGGTTGGCACCCGTAGGCAAAGTCTTATCCATACCGAGACTAGAGTTAATGGGCGCTCATTTGTTAAGTCAGCTGATGCAAAAAGTACAAAGTTGCTTATCAGATTACCCTACAGATGTCTACTGTTGGACTGATTCAACTGCAGTACTAGGATGGATACAAGGAGATCCAGCCCGATGGAAACCATTCGTAGCAAATCGGGTAAAAACAATCACCAAAACCATACCATCAATACATTGGCGATATGTGAAAACGACAGATAATCCAGCTGACTGTGCAAGTCGTGGTTTGACCGTCAGGCAACTCAAAAACCACAAATTATGGTGGCAAGGACCGTCATGGCTGCCGTCATACACAAACCAAGAAAACCACCCAACCATTTACGAGACGAATTTAGAAGTAAAGCCATATATTTTAAAACAAACTAACGCTGTAATCATTGGACAACAAACAGAATCGCTGGCTACCGATATTATTGAACAATTATTAAATAAATACAGCTCGATTACAAAAATCATGCGTATTTTAGCGTGGATACTGCGTTTGCGACCTACCTTCAATAACCAAGTTCGCCGACCCTACCTCGAATTACACGAGCTTCGTCGCGCTAAACAGCTGATAATCAAAAGCGTTCAGCAAGCAGAATTTGCGTGCGACCTTGATGCAATAAACAAACACGGAAGAGTGCACTCCAAAAGCAAAATTTTGTGTTTGAATCAAACCATAGCTGAGGGTGGTATTTTACGTGTGGGTGGGAGATTGGAAAACGCCCACGTGAGTTTTGAGATGAAGCATCCCATCATCTTACCCCACGACCATCGGTTAACCACATTACTTATAGATCAAGCTCATAAATTGACTTTCCATGGCGGAGCGCGTCTAACACTAGCAAACCTTCGGCAACAGTTTTGGATTATCAGCGGATATATGGCAACTAAAAAGTTCATAAGAAAATGTGTCATATGCAGCAAACAAAATCCCGTGCGACAACACCAGCTCATGGGAGATTTACCAGAACCAAGAGTGAATCCAGAGCATGCTTTCTTCCATTGCGGCGTCGACTATACAGGCTTTGTAGACGTCAAGGCTAATAAAGGACGGGGGATTAAAACTACAAAGGGGTATATAGCCGTTTTCGTATGTATGGTCACGAAGGCGGTTCACTTAGAACTCGTATCTGACCTGAGCAGCTCCGCCTTCTTGGCAGCTCTAACCAGAATGGCAGCCAGAAAGGGGGCTCCGCGACATATGTATAGTGACAATGGCACTAACTTCGTGGGAGCAAACAGGTTGATACAGGAAGAGTTTAACCAGCTTCAGGAGGTATTCAGTGAAAGTTTTAGAACCGAAATAGCGGAGATGGGCATAGAATGGCACTTTAACGTACCTAGCTGGCCAAACGCCGGCGGCCTTTGGGAGCGAGCAGTACGCAGTCTAAAACATCATCTCAAAAGGGTCATCGGTCAACAAAAACTAACCTTTGAAGAATACGCGACACTGTTAGCTAGACTAGAAGCGTGCCTCAACTCGCGACCTCTTTGCGCACTATCCGAGGATCCAGATGATATAAACTTCCTTACACCAGCTCATTTCTTATCAGGGAGACCAGGAACAACTGTAATAGAAACTGAGCAAGATGCTAGAACCAGATGGCATCTAACCAACAAATTATTCCAAGATCTTTGGAAACAATGGAAAACCGAATACTTGGTACAACTCTCCTCTAGAAGCAAATGGATGGAACCAAAGAAAAACATCGAAGTTGGAGACCTAGTGGTGATTCAGGACGAAAATTTACCACCAGGAAAATGGGCTCTTGGACGTGTGGTTGAGACACATCCAGGAAATGATGGTCTAACCAGAGCGGTTTCATTAAAAACCAAAAACGGAGTTATGAAACGCCCTATTGTGAAACTCTCAGTTTTGCCCGTTAATCAAAATAACGCAACGACACCAAAACCAGCTATAAATCCGAAAGTCAAATCAAAGGAAAGGACAAGAAAACCGAGACCGACAATCGCAAACGTAGCAACTGTTCTGCTGAGTTTGTTTATGCTGATTTTTTCAACTTACGGTTTAGACGAAGTTAAACCTTTCCCAAGTTACCAGACGCTTTATTTCGACCCTATTTCAAAGGTGCAATTAATCAGAGATAAATGGACATTAGTCATGTACTACGACATGGGACCCTATTGGACAGGCATAAATACCTATAATAAAATTACAAATTACCAAGAACAATTGTGCGCCACCATTGAAACACAAAGCCATTGTAATACGATCGTGCAGCAAGCCCGGCACGATTACCAGGAGCTCGAGTATTACAATGAACTTTTGCTAACACAGCATTTTGACGGCCACGCTAGACGGCGACGCGCCATAAAGGAGACAGGTCGGCGCCGGCGTCGGGGCCTAATCAACGGTGTCGGGTATATAGCGAATGATTTATTCGGAGTGTTGGACTCACGTTTCGCTGACCAGTATGAAAAAGATATTGAAACCATCCATCGCAATGAGAAACACCTTTCTAACTTATGGAAAAATCAAACTTCCATAATTGAAATGGAGTTCAACCTCATGAAAAGAATGGAGATCACCGTTAACAAACAGCACAAATCGATAAACAAGAAGCTTATGGATTTGCAAGGAAACGCGAGCGCTCTCCAGCGTAAAATACAAAACATGTCGTACGTCGACGACTTCACATTGTCAGCGATGTCTGCAAATAGCTTGCTGGAAGGATTAAGACGACTGCAAGACACTTGTCTTGAAGCATTAACAGACATCTACCACGGTCAAATTAGCATACATTTACTGCCACCAACGCAACTTAAACGTGAGCTTCAAACCATATATGGCCAAATGCCTAGCGAACTCACACTACCAATCACTAATTTTGACACTGATCTTCAGTACCTTTACAAACTATTGAAGGTCAAAGCCAGAGCTACGCAAAAATTCGTTATAATTGAAGTCACTATTCCACTAGTATCAAGAGAAAGTTTCAAACTGTACAAAATAATACCTATACCGCACCAAACAAAAACCATTATGACTACAATAGTACCAGTCTCCGAATATGTGGCAGTTAACCTAAACAGAGATTCCTTCTTTAGCTTATCCACACAGGAACTGACAGCATGTTTACACCATGGACCAAATTACATATGCCAACTGCTAAAACCAATTACAGACCTGCAAAACGATGAAAGTTTTTGCGAAAAGAACTCGAAAACCAGTAAATGTAAAGTAGAAAAAACCAACTGCACCAACGTATGGCGTGAATTACATTTAACTTCTCAGCACTTTTATTTTTGTTGTGACACCTATACGATAAAAATAATATGCGGCGATCATGTAACAGTTCGTCAGCTGAGCCAAGCCGGGGTTATTGGCATAGGTCAAGAGTGCGTCATTAAAGGAAGGGACTTTTCATTATATTCGATACGTCATCAATCCAACCAAATGAATATTTCACCGACCATATACATGCCTGAATTTGATCAAATTAACCACTTGGTTAACATCAAAATCCCTGACGAAAGGCAAATTGATGACGCAAATCTAACCATGTCTATGACCAGTCTGGGGGAGGCGATAGAAAAGCTCAAGAATAGCGATTCGACGATAGAAGATATATCAACCCACGATATCCACCAATACGTAATTTGTTACGTCTTGCTGTCGATCGCTCTATGCGTAGCAGCAGCCTGGATATGGCGGACTGGGCGATGTCGCCTTTGTTGGAAGCGTGCCTCTAGGCATCGTGGGGAGGGATCTCGCCGGCAGCAGACCGCGATGACCCCGCCGCCTCCAAGACCTCGACGCCGCATCGAGAGCCGGTATCAACAGGAATTAGTAGCGGAACGAACAGCGACACCAACCAAGAGCCACGAATTATATAGTGAAGTGCTCAGTGCCAGGGATCTAAAGGACAAAAGTGAAAACGGTTTTTGCTTACACAATTATGCCAAACGCTGGCCTAGCGCAAAAAATACAGACGCAGGCAATCAAAATATTGCTTTTACTGTGGAAGACTCAAACGTGTGATTTTGAATCATAATTAATGTTTTTCATTGTTATAATTATTTAAGTAAACTAACTCGCTTTTATATTTTTGCATTTGCTGTTTATAGATTAATGTTTTTTACACTCACCTGTTAGGATTAGTTTTAACTATCATCCCGCATTTCCTTTCGCTCTCGGGAATATGTTCGAGTTTGATCGAACACTCAGCAAAAATGCATAATTGCATCGAACGCAAGTATGCACATTGCTCGTCCACCAAAATGTGGGCCAGTTCGCGTCTAGATCTCATCAGAGACACCACGTTCTCAAACCATAACCATTTTACCATTACCTTAGTCATAGTTTACCATTTTTACCATTTTGTGTTAAGTTTAGTAGTGAATTAATATAGCCATTTATACCTTGTAATTCGAGACTTTGACTTTTACCCTAAACCGCACTATCAATACAAGAAAGGAGTGTTAGGTCACCATAGCGCCGAACACTAACTTTCTACAGGGAATACAGGTCTATTACTATGTATTGTGTTTTACCGTTTTTTTTAAGTACTGAAAGTCCTCATGGATCGTTTGCCACCTGGGGAGAGACTAGGGTATGTAGGACTCCTACCGACTTAAAATCGCACTTGCCTTCCATTGCCCTATATGTCACGATTATTAACATTCGCTACGACCGTAACCGGCTGTGGTCCAGCCCTCGCTGGACCCCTTCAAAGGGCAAGGCCTCTCCTCGCTTCCTACTATAATAAGGCACGCGTGGATCGACCACACGCGCCGCCTAGAACTAAAATGTACAGAGGCCAGCACATCAAGCTACCACAATCTGTCCAATTTCTTTGATAGATTTTCAACTTTAATACAACGTGATAAGGTTCATTTTCAATTGGGAAATGTTGACAGTTTTGGATAGCTCGAGCTGCTGGCCCCTGTTTGTCCTCTCCTATAGGTTCAATGGAAACCAGCTATATTAAAAACTTTAATTTTCAGGTCAACCGTTGGCTGGACAAGCATGAAAAGTATTTTTCCCATTCGTCTCATATACCAAAACCAACAAGCTTTTCCCAATACGTGTATGGGAAGGGACATATCCAATACCAAAACTCAACTTGTACAAAACAGAACCCATACAGCAATAGAAGATTATTCTACACGAAGAGTGTACCTCAGAATGTGTCTGCACCGAACCAGAATCTGATGACGTCATTTAGACCTGTTTTTCATTAAAACTGTGATGCCAATTTTCATAGTCCTTGAAATACAGGTCAAGAATAATTTTAATAACTAATGGTCCCGGGGTCGCCGCTATGCATACTTTTTAAGATTAAATATTATAGTTTTGTGAAAGTTTTTTTTAAAGAGCACGTGTTTCAGTTTGGCATTGACATCCCGAATTATTTATTTTAACTATTGACTGTAGAGTTTTTTTTTTAATAATATTTTTGGGACATTTTTTACACAACACCATCTAGTCCCAAACTAAGCAGAGCTTGTACTATGGGTGCTAGACAATGGATATAATACTTATATACTTTTTTTTTGTAAATACATACTTATAATACATAAGAAACACCCAGACAAACACAAATACTCATGTTTTATCCACACAAATATTTGTGTTCTGTGGGAATCGAACCCACGACCCCATGATCAGCAGTCCCCGAACTCGAACCGCTAGACCACAGAGGTCGTCAACTGACGACCAATGTAAAATATTCTAACAACGTAATATCAATATTTCGTAACTTCGATTTCACTTCATTAAGAAAGAGGTTGTTATTTCAGCTAGGCTATATATAAATTGAATCAAATAATTTTAAATGTTTTACTGTGAGTAAAGATCAGACAATATTTAGATAATTATGAAATATTTTTTATAATCAATGCAATTATTTTTGAGAATAATAAATAAAGAAATAAATAAACATACTTGGGACATTTTTACACAACTATGGGTGGGGACAATGGATATAACACTACTTACTATATTTATATAAATAAAAATTTATATATTTTTGGGACATTTTACACAACACCATCTAGTCCCAAACTAAGACATTGACATAAATGTTTGTGTCTTGTGGGAATTGAACCCACGACCTTATGTGTGTGTCTTCGAGTGTCTGATTAGCAATCAGACACTCGAACCACTAGACCACAGACGCCGTCAATCAAGAAACTTTGAGCACTTATATTACGTACATAAAAAATATGTAATTAGGTAAATTCGACAAATATAACAAAAAATACTAGAAGAAAGGTGTAAGCCAACATTATTTAGCATTGAACCAAGTAACTATAAAGTAAGTCATGTTGAAAATCTTATTACGTAATATTAGTTTCGATGGATAATATCGCTGAAGTCTCTCTATGACGTAAGAATGAGAGCAGAAAATCGAAAGGAGTGGTTTCAGTAGCTTAGTTGGCTAAAGCGTCCGGGGACGCAGTGTCAAACCTTGCTAAGGTTGAATTTTTCTTTCTCTAGAATTATATCTTCGATGTAACATGTTCGAAAACATTAAAATCGTACAAAATCGAGCACACGAGTGTAGGGAATCCAATTAATCGTATGGGCAGAAGTCAATCCTCCACTCGATGAAAAATGGATAGTTACCGTAACAAATGAATACCTACTTCAATTCTTTCCGCATTACTATCAATATATCTTACACTAACACATTTAGGACCAGGATCCCAGCAATCAGAAGAACTAAGCCTAAAAGCTTAGCAGTAAAACAGGCCGAATGCCGAAGGCTGAACCTCGAGGGACCGTAATCGTATTAGGCCGAGTCAAACTTGCATTCTAATCAATTATTAAGAGCTCTTAAGATAACAGGGCTAAAGGTAAAGTTTATTGTTGGGTAATTTAGAAACATGTGCTTAATACCATGTGTGACAACCCTAGGTGACAGTTTTGTGATTAATTATTAGTGTAATCAGGTATATGTTTTAGACTTATGTGTTCACGTAAATAATAAAATAAAATATTATTGTTAGTAGTTTTACTTGTTATCTACTAGCTTTTACCCGCGACTTCATACGCCAAGACTTAGTAACACAATTGTTGTCGGATTGTATTCATGGGATAAGAAGTACTCAATGTTAGGTAAAATCTCGCTTTGTTCCGAGAAAAGAAGTATTCAATATGCCAGCTCCAATCACAAACTATTAGTGTACCAACATTTCATTCAAGTCCCGTAAGTAGGTCTCCTACATAAGTTTTCTGGGAATTCCCATATAATTTTGGCGTAAAATGTATCCTATTTGTTATTCCCGGTCACATGATGTATCTGTATGAAATTTCATTCAAATCCCGTAAGTAGTTCTCATAAATTCGTTTTTCCGGGACTTTCGGGATATTCCCACATTTTTCTGAGGTAAAATATATCCTATCTGTTATTCCCGTCACATATTGTGTGTATGAAATTTCATTCAAATCCCGTAAGATATTCGTTTTTCGGGATTTCCGGGATATTCCCATTTTTTTCTGTGGCAAAATATATCCTCTTTGTTATTTCCGGTCACATACTATATGTGTATGAAATTTCATTCAAATCCCGTAAGCTATTCGTTATTCGGGATTTCTGGGATAAAGTAGCCTATACTTTATTTCCGGTCACGTACTACATGTGTATGAAATTTCATTTAAATCCCGTAAGTAGTTCCCCTATATCAGTTTTTCGGGATTTCCGGGATATTCCGACATTTTTCCGGTATAAAAAGTAGCCTATACTTTATTCCCGGTCACATACTATTAGTATACCAAATTTCATGCAAATCGGTTCAGCCATTTTTGTGTGATTGAGTAACAAATAAACAAATAACCAAACAAAAATCCAAACATTCACATTTATAATATTAGTATGACGTTAGTAAAGGTAAGTTATTGGATATGGACCCCTCCTCACGTGGAGTCTAACTTTTTCCATGTGTCCATTTTAGCCTATTGGCTAAGATGGAAACACATGGAAAAAGTTAGTCGTTAATAGTCAGCCAGTCTTTCCCTGATATTTCTATTAAGCCCTGGCTTGATGTGTTTCCTTATAGAGGAGTAACTTGAATAATATTACGAAGAAGAAAAAAAAAATAGCCGAATAAGACGGAAATTTTGTTAATACGTTCTTAACCCAACACACTAATATTAAATAGTAACATCATAAACAAAAACTTAAATTTTATGTGTGACGACAGCATTGTCGACAACCAGTGCTGTCGGTGTTGCATCTCAGCAACATGCTGAGCTTTAACCTTTCTTCGCTCATACGATGCACATTTCTCTCTTTTATTTAAACTTATGGCTTAAATTAATTTATAAATCGTATTTAGTATTTGTTTTTATTATTGTTTATAGTTTAGTTTTTTATTATGTTGGCACTTGGTTGCCAACTTAGTGTCTAAATTATCATGTCGGCCTTTGGCCCACTAATAATTGTCATGCGTCGTATTAAGCGAAAATAAATACTTTTTGTATGTTTCTTTCATTGTTAAAGCTTTAGTAACTTGTTTAAAAATTAAGCATTTTTCTTTATTTACTCTGTACCCAATACTCCAATCTAAAGATAGGTACGTCTTACGAATTAACATTGAATCTCATTACGACTTGAAGGACCACTGGGCTGGAAAATTACTTCTGTATTTAGATCGATCTTTTTACAAAGATTGAGGTGCTACTGTTTCTTTTAAAAAATATAGTTTCGATAACTATATCTACACTACATTGTCTATTAATATTGTGGTAACAAAAGTGGAGCTACTAAATGTGAGATCCTTAATTCGATCCCCGAATCAAATAAATTGGGCTCAAGAAATTCTCAGTAACCGGGAACAAATCCTCCGAGATGTTACTAAGAATTTTAAAATAACCTAATAACACTGCTTAAATCGAACCCAGGACCTCTAGTGTCCCAGGAATGTGCCTTATTAGGCGTTGCACAGGGGGTTTCTGTGGTGGTCTATTAAGAGGACACAGTGCCCCCCTTCATGTGCTGATGGTGGCCACCGGGGTGGTTTTAGTGGGTAAGAATCCCACACTCCCCGGTCTAACCCCTGTAGCCCGGTAGCCTTTTGAAGGTTTCCCCTCGTAAACAAAAAAAAAGGACCTCTAGTTTATAAGAGTCGCGTTTATTACTTGCTACCACTGGGCTAACGAGATGTATTGATTTACTTTTTGTGTGCAGTTTAGATTTTTTATCTTTTCGGCTGCAGAGCTTACAGAAATCTCTGATTGAGTGTGATTTAGAAAAAAGAAGTATAAACCTACCATCTACTAATCAGTTTGAACCTATATAAACTCATTAGGGGCCAAGAGACGAGCGAGACGTTTTATCTAGAAAACCTAAAGAAGGGCTTACATAAATAAAAGAAAACCTTCCACGACAGTATCAAACATATCGAATGAGTTCCGTAGTCTGATAATTTACATACATAAAACAATTTAGATAGATTTAGATATTGCATGTATTCTCAAATAGTTAATTGTCATAGGAGTATTAATCTACACCCCCAGTTTTGTGGTAGGTATGTTTTGGTCCCTTGTAATAAGGAGTAAGCCTATTGCCACTAACCAGGTACAAATTCAAACACCGATTTGCTACTGAGAATTTCATAAGAATAACACAAAAACATTTTGCTCGATCTGGGAATTGAACCCGTGTTGGGTTCAATTCCCAGTTCCAATTCCCATTCTCAAGCGTAATCTAGTGAAGCTTAAAAATCGTCATCGCTAAATGCTAGATATGGCAAGCTTTTTGAAATAAATGGTTGACACACATCCATTGATGTCGTAAACGTCTATAAACTGCGGTTCCTGCTTACTATCATACTGCATCATATATATAGGCAGCCCGTATGCTTTGTCATCTCATTACAGTAAAAAAGTTCTATCCTACTTTAGAAAATGTACAGACGCCAAAAGGTCAAGCTATCCAAAACTGCCAACTTTTCCCAATTGAATATGAACCTTATAGTTTTATATTGAAGTTGAAAATCAATCAAAGAAATTTGACAGATTGTGGTAGCTTGATGTGCTGGTCTGTGTACCTACACCACAACAAGCGCTTGATATTTCATTAACTTTCATGCGGAACCCTAAAAGTGTAACCAAATACCCCGTGTTCCTTGAATGCGGATCCAAAAAAGCGACAGTATTAATCCGGTCCGGGTAAATCCGGGTATAAATTGCGGTGGCCGGGTAAAAATCACATCAAGCCCGGATGTTTTGTACATGTACCCACCGGTCTAAATCAGGATTATATTCAATGTTTGGTTTCGGACTCACAAGCTTTTGTTTCGTGTTTTCTTAATGTTTTTGTATTTTCTATTAACAAGGTCAAGGTCAAAAAGAACAGAGAATTACTATTAATCATGTTAGGCAAAAGTTTTATGGACACCCACTCACAGTTCGCCGATTTTTTTATTTTTGTAAATAGATCTTTTGCAAGTCAATGTTTTTTTTTTTTTTAGGTAAGCTAGATGGCTCCAGAAATTCCTAACTGACGACCTCTAAAAAGAAACACCGTAAAACACCCAAAGAATCATAGTCTGCTTTAAAGTGAAGAAATGGGATAGTAGCAAATATGTGTGTTACAATGCAGGGTGATGTCTGAAATTGCCTTTTGAAGAAAGAACCATAGCGGCTTTGAGTAGACCAGACCTAGCCGACGGCACGCATGCATCAGCCATTGTGTAGCTCAACCATAATTTAGGGAACTCAACAAGCCTACGAACGACGATACGATATTTAGCTCACATATAATAAGGCATAAATCCAAACCCCTTATGCGGCCAGTATGTCTGTTTACATATAGATATACTGGCTGCATTATAGTTACCGAAACCTATAGATGCCTGCAAAACCAGTCACGCTGAGCCATTTTGAGACCTTACCTTGTTAAGAGTTTTTAAGAGAGATGGGAGTAATTCCATTCAAATTAGAGGTGCCCGACTGGGAAAGTACCTCCGCCTTGCAGACAATCGAATTGAAATAACACTGCTTTGAGCTGTGTTGTGTTCCTTACTGTGAGCAAGGCTGCCAGTGCTCCGCGAGGAAACGTTGTGTTGGCAGTGGAGGAGTTTGACCCTTATGCTCCCAACCCAACTATTCCTCTTTCGTTTTACAGGATCGTCAACGCGCAAGTGATACCTTTGGTGTTACAAGCATCCATATACTACGGTGACTGCTTACCATCAGGTGGGTCGTATGCTTGTTTGCCACCTTAGTAGTATAAAAACAAAGAGTGATATTATATGCTCGGTAATTTCACTGGCTACATTGCCCTTCATACCGGTACACAATAATGTTAGCATATGATTGCTCAGCAGCAGAAAATTTCACGAACTCTGTATGACTAGAAAGAACCTACCACCTTAAAGACAGATAGACCATTCAGGTGGTTCATATTATTAAATGATAGCAGTGATAGCCTAGTGGTATGACCATTGGAATGCCAAGTCGAAGGTCTCGAGTTCAAACCCAAAGCACGCACCTCTGACTTTTTGAATTCATGTGCGTATTAATAATTAATTATCACTCGCTTAACGGTGAAGGAAAACATCGTGAGGAAACCTGCATACCTTAGAGATTTTTCTCGACGGTTTGTGAAGTCTGCCAACCCGCACTAGGCCAGCGTGGTGGACTATAGCCTAATCCTTCTCAACATGAGAGGAGACCCGTGCCCAGCAGTGGGACAGTATATGGGTTGATGATGATATTATTAAATACGTCTCTACTAATATTATAAATGTGAGACTTTGTGAGGATGGATGGAAGGATGTTTGTTCCTATTTCACGCTAAAACTACTGAACGGATTTTGATGAAACTTTACAGTATTATTATTTATACATAAGAATAACATACAGGCTATAATTTTGAGTTAATTTTCCAAATTAAAACGATAATTAAAAGTAACCTTTTCACGCAGAAGCTTATAGTAATAAATAAAATACTAAATTTGCCTCCTAAGCAGATCGTTAACATATAACAATATTTTCTCAGGTACCGTAAACCGAAAATAAGCCTTATTTACATCTAGTTGTTACATAAAAAAAGAATAAGGACGGTTGAGCACAAAATATGAGTCCAGAAAAACTAAATGTACTAAGAAATTTCCATATTTTACACACAAAAAGTTTCTCACGACCCCTAACTATATTATAATGACATACCCTATTGATCACAAAAGGATAATCACGTCCTAACGATTGGGTATTCCCTAAAGGTTTTTAATCAAAGCTCTGAGCACCCTGCCAATAAAATATGGGGCCATTAAAATTTTACGTGCCCCATAAAGAGAGTTATATGGCCAATCTGTTAGTAGAAGGGGCAGATTTTAGATTTTAAGGATTAAGATGTTGTTCAAACTTATTTTTAATTGTTCATCAACCTTCATTAGCCGTGTTATTTTACTTTTAAGTAGTCTGAAGAAGTACTTGTATCTTGAAATAACGTCAGGGTCATGGTGATTACCTTATATGGGTAGCTACTATTGAGGTTTTCAATTAAAATGACTTTCTAAGACGTTCCAAAACAATTTTTCTGAAAGAAAACACGTAACGTACCCTTGTGCTTTGTATATTGTTTGTAATCGACTGCAACTTGGAGTAAATTTCCATTCATTTACTTAGAAAATTTCAAGTTGATATATTTAAGAATTAGGCAGAGGTACACTTTTGTACCCCCACGTTTCGCCGATATAGATATTTAGTACCCATGTAATAGGGGTTGACTATTGTCAATAACGGCTCGAAGTTAGGATTTGTCGATTTGTGCCCGGTTAATAATCACTACTAACGGGGCATAAATCCAAAGTTCCAACTGCTACTGAGAATTTTATAGAAAACCCCATAATACTGCCTGGGAATCAATAGGAGCAGTCTCTTTTGCGTTCACTAGGCTAAATGATAAATGATGATAAACTATACAGAAATAAATTCTGTAAATAGATCTTTTATAGACACTTTTACAAGCCAATTTTTTTTTTTTTTTAAAGTTAGATAGCTCCGGCATTTCCTAACTGACAACATCTGAGAAGAAAGGCTAATGAGTCCTGAGGTTAATCAGTCATTACACAATCTTAGACACAACACAGATGTCATTAGCCTGCGTGGGTAAATTCACGGATCTCATAGTGCCAATGAATCAAATCAAATCAAATTGTTTATTGCATTCCACAATGTAAGAATAGATGATAAATACAGTTTTGTGATCATCGTGGACCCTGTAGGGCACAGCAACATAGGAGAGAGGGAGATGAATTGTAATTAATATTTATATGTAATTATTTGTTATGTAATAAATTAATTAATGTAATTGTAATTATTTATTTTTATAGTGAATTAATTAATGCAAAATATTGTTTTTTTTTTGTATAATTATTGTAATTATTTATAAGTAATTATAATGAAATAAATTTGCAATTAGTATTATTGAATTTTTGCATTATTAATATAATTTATCAATTTATTATAATTACCTTGTAATATTATTAAATATTTTTGACATGACAACAGGGCAAGTGCGGCTTTTAGTCGGGTCGAGTCCAACATACCCTGCCGCCTTTCCAGGTGACAGACGATCCATTAGGAAAGGTTGCCTATAGGTATAGAGGTCAGCACATGAAGCTACCACAATCTGTCAAATTTCATTGATAGATTTTCAACTTTAATACCTACAGGTTGACGTTCATTTTCAATTGGGAAAATTTGACAGTTTTGGATAGCTTGACCTGCTGGCGTCTGTACCTAACTCGACTGCACATAGTATAATAACTACCTACCCACGTGTGTGATGGCCTTAAACATTTCTGATCCTCCTTGCGTCAGGTAGGAGGTAAGAAAAGGATGTGCAAATACGTCACCATAACATGAAAAACTCAACGTAAGCTTCGCATTTATTTTTGGTACGTACAACTTTACCTTGGCAACGTCACAGCCTAAAATAGCCCGCATTCACGCGTGCTATCAATCACCGGCACATCAACCGGTGACGTTGAGTGAGTCAGTATACTATGCAGCGTAAGTATATTTTATATACTGGTTCACATACATATACTCTTTCCTATAGGGGTAGGCAGAAACTAAGGAACGCTGCTAGCTACGATTCTTGCATACTACTTTTGTTTCGTCCACATTCATACTGGTATATTCTAGGTTCACAGTCTGTGCATTTACTTGCAACTTTTAGTTATGTCAACTGCCTGATTAGCCTAGTACACCCTAGCGCGACTGCTACGCTAGAGGTCCTGGGTTTGATTCTCAGGTCGAGCAATGTGTTATAGAGTTTTTCTATTAAATTCTCAGTAGCAGCTTGGAGTTCGGATTTGTGCCCGGTTAATGGTAATATACTCGCCTCCTATTACATGGGACCTAAACGTACCTACCGGCGAACTGTGGGTGTACATTAGTAAACCTC
Source organism: Acronicta alni (assembly GCA_964056405.1). Lineage (NCBI taxonomy): Eukaryota > Metazoa > Arthropoda > Insecta > Lepidoptera > Noctuidae > Acronicta > Acronicta alni. The sequence goes on along the minus strand of OZ043927.1, from coordinate 1,976,308 downwards.
TACCTAACACTTCAGGGAATACACGCTTGATGGTATATTATATTGTGTAATGATGTATCACACAATATATTATGTCAAAACGCAGGTGTTGCTAAGGGCCTACGTATACCAAACTTTTTGGTGAATAATTATTTATAACGCAATTTAATATATTCACCAAAGAGTTTGACACACATTTTACACGTTAAGCGCGTCTTTCGTCTTTAGTGGAAGGTCGATTTAGTGAAGAAAAAATCTGTTTTCTTACTTTCTTTCCTTCACTCATCATCATCATTCACCTACATACTGTTCCGCTGGGCACAGGTCTCCTCTCTGAATGAACGGGAGTAGTCTATATTCGACGACGCTGGCCTAATGCGGGTTGATAGACTTACACATCGTCGAGAAAATTTCTAAGGCATGCCTCCTTCACCATTTATGAGTGTGTTCAATAAATCATGATTTCAAAAAGTTACAAGTGCGTCCATTCGAAATCGAGACCCTTCTTTCACTCATGATTCACAGCTTTTATTACACTGCAGTGTATAAGCCTTCTCCATTTTATGCCATCTTTAGCGTCAATGTGTGCATACTTAATGTTCTGTCTAGTGAGAACTTGTGTTGCGCTTTAGCTTCAGTTGTTCTTTAACCCGCACTACCGACGACACACATTCTAAGATATTGTATTGGTTAGAGATGCGAAGTAATTTAAAGTCAGTGAAATATTTTATTATTCGGCCTTTGGACTTTCAAATTATCATCCTGCACACAGTCACTCCTGAATATTGAACACGCAACCATAATAAAATAGGTCACCACAAAACATTCATCCTTGTTTGGCGCCAATTTTATCCAGGTCTTTCCTACACACGTCACTATATCATCCACCCACCTGGCCATCGGTCTTCCTACTCTTCTTCGGCCTACCTTCGGCCGCCATCCCGTCAGGGATCTATTCCTTCTGCCATCACTATGTATAGCTAAGTGTCCTGCCCAACGCCACTTGAGTTCGGTTATACGGACATCGGTATACTCCACTTTGGTCCTTTTTTGGATATCCGTATTTCGAACTCTGTCGTGTAGTGTAATGCCTAGCATAGCTCACTCCTAACCCTTTCTGCGACTCGGTTTCTTTTATGAGCGTCCACTCGGTTCTGTCTAATAAGTTAATTTTTATACAATGGAATTGAAGAGAACTTTGTACTGAAACTTTTAAAATATCTAAGTAACAAGTTTCAAAAGTCTAATACCTTACATTTTACTTGAAGTTAAGAGGACAGCACATTTAAATATTTAGTTACAAAACTTAATTTCTTGTCTTATCTTAGCCGCCTTGGCTCGCGATTAATAGAAGGATTTTAACTGAGTAACAATTTTCTTGCCTAAATTATTACTGCAAAGTAACTCGACTGGCTAACTTTTTGAATTTATTAGCAAGTATTTCATTAGTAGCAGTGATGATAGCCTAGTGGTATGACCATTGAACTGGCAAGTCGAAGGTCTCGAGTTCGAGTACAAGGCACGTACCCTCTGCCTTTACGAAATTATGTGAGTATTAATAATTAATTTATCACTCGCTTAAACGGTGAAGGTTGACATGGTGAGGAAACCTGCATGCCTTAGAAATTTTCTTGACGGCGTGTAAAGTCTGCCAACTCGCACTAGGCCAGTGTGGTGGATTAAATAGGTAGCCTAAATTCTCTAAAAAACTAAAAATAAAGCAGTATGTGAGAGGAGACTCGTGCCCAGCAGTGGGATGGTATATGGGTTCATGAACTTTGTAAAATATTCTGCCTCTAAGCAATAACGTGCTAAAATTTTAACACGTTTGGCGCAGCGTCTGAGCCATCGGTTTCTGCGCCACGTGTTTTGGGTTCGATCCCCACACGGAACAAATATTTGTATGATCTACAGGTAGTTGTTCCAAGTTTGGATTTTTTTTATGTAAATTTTTGTGTTTGTAAACGCACCTACGATAAAGGAGAAAATCCTAGCAGGAAGACGATTTAAAAACAAAAGAAAAGAAATTATTGTGTTCTGGATGAAAGGACAATGTAACCAATGATATTACTAGCTTATGCAGCTATATCAACTGAAGTTGCTGGTGTTTCTGGCGTCTATAGGTTGCGGCTGCTTTACCAGGTGGCCCTGGTTGTTTGTAATCTCATAACAATAATCATCAAGTAGGTACCTATACCTATATCTATACTAATATAGTCTGTGAGGTTGTAGGGGGTAATCTACTGAACCGATTTTGAAAATTCTTTTACCAATAGAAAGCCACATTATTTGTGAGTGTTATAGGCTATATTTACGTATAATATATGCATGTTATTAGGTAGTACATTGCACCCGTGCGAAGCTGGGGCGGGTCGCTAGTACAGTTAACAAATACAATGTTGTAAGAAGGGTGGCTATGTATGGATGTAAGAAGATGAGGGGTTCATGGCTAAGTTGTAACTAAGCTAGCCACCGTCAGTCTGTGGATGGGTGACCGTTCTTATTACATCAATACCCCTCCATACCTAGGAGAGCATGTAAAGCCATCGGTCCCGGTTGTTATGCGAACACCTTTAAGAATCGTTAGTGGTACAAGCCCAAAATGCCTGACAACCAGTAGCTTCAGGATATTTTATTCTCAGTTTGATGGCAGCAGCTTCGTTTAAAATACTGACATTCATCCGCAACTTCTTAGACAGTTGGGGCTTGGAGCATGAGGATGATGAAGAAGAGTATGTTTCGTTTTACCTTTTTCATCTCTTTCATTCGACTATCGTTTATTATTTGAACGAAATAAATATACCTAATAGGTATAGATTATAGATACATATAACCGATTCTCATACAAAGTTATACACACGAGGTAAGTTACACGTTGGAATGAGGATCTCATCTCAAGACCTGTTAGTCGACTAAAATGCTTGCCACGACATAATTTTGTCGTCAGATTATCTCGTCTCCAGCTATAGTTTTGACCCGAGATAAGCTACGACAAAATCATTTTGCAGCGCACATGTTAGCCTCATTGAACCCAGATCAAGTCAGTTGTAGATAAGTAGGTACTGTTTGTATTGTGGTTAAGGTGTAGTATATTACTTTACTTACTCGCAGCTGGATGTAGGGTCTAAGGTGGCACCTCGTACTAACGATGCTAGCCGAAGAATTGTTGACTGCATGCTCACAAACATTGCTCACATTTACAAAAACACACACACATACACACACACTCCCAATCGCAAAATATTGTCACAAGCTGTCTATCTTAATATGAGTTTCATCGAATGATTCAATATCTCAAAACGATAAGAAACTATTTTACTAAAATATGAACAAGAAAAGTCAATGACAATTTTGGCGCCAGAACGTCTGTTCGACATTTAAAATTGGCATTTCAAATTGCTCTATATACGCGTGACGAGGCGAACTCGTTTTAAAATTCGAACAACACAAAGTCCACATAATTATTTTGTTACACTTTATCACTAATTAGGTAGCATAGAAGTAGTTTTATTAGTTAGCTTTACTAGCCTGGATTACAATAAACTCGGTTAGTCGATTCCAATAAATAATTTTACCTTTACCCACAAACTGTCAATAATATTATTCGTTTAGATATTTGTTGTTGTTTTTTTTTAATTTGAATGAGTAAGGCACAGATTACACAATGAAGCATCTAAGCTTATTAATTAATGTGAGAATGTTGTTGTTTGAAATTGTTATAATTGTTATTATATTTAGTACATAATATAAGTGTTCTGATTTTTGTCAATAGGTAGGTATTTTTTTTTTATAATTCCTAAACTATTTATGACGTTTCCGAAAGCGATTTAGAATATGTTCTTCTTCTTTCTTTCTTGGCATTTGATGCCGATGCCGACAACTCTGCCAATGTCACAGTGGTTAGGAAAAACCTGTTTATGGGGAAAATGCTAGAATATGTTAGGCTAGCCAGTCTTGTCAATGTCATCTTAATTTAGTTATTGTAAATAGTGATGTAGGTATTTATGTACATGTTCTTTATATATTCATTAAGCATAACATACGTTGATACTTATTTTTTTTTTATTACTTTAATAACCCTATAGTTACTATAGTCACACTATTTGACAGAACTGAAGCAAACATAGTTTTCTAAAAACGACTTAGAGAGCTGTCTTTTAAATGAAGAGAAGTCCGAAGCGTCCGTATCTTAACCGATATTTTTTTTAAATATCGGTTAATATACGGACACTTCGACACTGGCAGAAATTGCTTAAAAATCGGCAGATTGCTACAAAAAAAAAATACGAATGGTATTGCACACTAATCTGATAGTAGGTACAGAGCTCAGCACATGAAGCTACCACAATCTGTCAATTTTTTTTTAAGGTTATTAAGGTTCATAATAAATTGGGAAAATTTGACAGTTTTGGATAGCTTGACCTGTTGGCGTCTGTACTTTCTCAGTTTGGGTCAGTTTAAATAAAACACAAAATATAATCAGCAGTAATATTTTAAATTGCTTTGAATCACAATTTTGTAGTGTTTATAGATTATAATAATTACAAAGGAAGATTATTTTTTTGTTCAAAGTACACTTATCCAACAGCTCGTCGTCATGCACTCGTGTCCATCGTTTCAGAATATTTTACAATAAAAATACAACAACATAATTTAGGTTTTTTACAATAAGTATAAAATTAAACAACTTTTTAACTCTAATAAAAATATACAATAATATCTAGGTTATTAAAAACGTAACAATTTAATTTATAAAATGATTTTTAAATTCAAATTAAACTAAAACTTTAAAAATATAAAGTATTTGGTTTTAATAAAACAGTGAAATAAATTCTCATTCACAAAATTATCATTAGATACTGAATACATTCATAAGAAATAATTACATGATTAATTACGATTATAAATACTTAGGAACAATATTGTTTATTTACAGTTCACACAAGATATCTACACAATTAAAAACATAACGTAATATTTCAACGATTTCTAAAAAGAAATTGCGACCAAAATGAAATTTTAGGGGCAATTTTAACAACGACTCGCTTAAAACAAATAACGCTTAAGATCAAGAAAAACATTCTGTCTCTATCAAATTCAAACATTTAACAGGGATACAATGATATTTTTACTATTATTAGCGCTAAACGTATTTAGCGAATAATTGGGCAAGCCACACTATTAACCATTTTTGAAATTATTTACAACTCATTTTCAAGTTCACCTATAAAAAATTGTTTTCAAAAATACAGTTCACATAATTATGTAATCCAATAATTATAATTCATAATTTTATTGTTTTTTTATACGAAAATCCATTTAAGATGAACTATAAAAGAGATTCTGACCTGTTCACTGGACAGTCATCATTCATTCGTCCCTCCATATTGGTGTTTTAGAAACCTTGAAACTGGCAGTACATTACAACAATTTCTTACATTCGCTAATATTAAAGAAAAAACTTACGTATAATGCCAAAGATTGCATTCAATTATATTAATTAAAAAACAAATAACACCATAAAAGTTGCTATCAAACGCTCGTTATCTATATAAATTTGTTTATAAAGCAATAAAACATACTAGTTATAAAAAAGCTAGCTATAAAATATAGGATTGTAATTATTTTTTTAATAAAATTTCTTTTCTACTTCTTTTCGACAATCGACTATGACTTAGGGAACTTAACGTTTATAGTAATTTTCATTTTATGGCTAAATCAGGCACTATTGCATTAATTATTATTATTTAGCAGAACATACTAAAATTATGTTCATTGTTGGTGATTTTTTGCTACCTAATAGAAAAAATAACACTACTTATATTAGCACTCGACTAAAAAATGTACAGACGCCAGCAGGTCAAGCTATCCAAAACTGTCAAATTTTCACAATTGAAAATGAACCTTATTGTGTTGTGTTAAAGTTGAAAATCTATCAAACAAATTTGACAGATTGTGGTAGCTTGATGTGCTGGCGTCTGTACTTAAAAATTATTACAATCCTCATAAAAGGATATAGCAGCTATAAATGTCAATTATTTAAATTATTATCTAGTGATCTAGCCTTTGATAAAACAATATAATTACAACTAATATCATACGCGAGTGTGAAAACGTTCAAAGTTATAATTAAGTATCTAAGTGATATGCAATATACTTTAGGCAGGCTCATTTTGATTACAAAACCATCAATGTACACAGAGGTGATTTAAATTAGTTTTAGCCATTCTCGTTGAACAGTTTGTGAATATCTTCAAAATAAAACACTAAAATGACTAAAACTAAAATAATACTCCCTATAAAAGTATACACAAGCTACCGCGAATTAATTCACTGTAAGAAATCGCATATAAACAACATACGTAACTTCTAACTATATTAAAATCATATGCAAAATTAATGCCTTTTGCAATTATTATCACATTTTCGTCAAAAGAAACTTGCCTATGGCATAATAATTTTAGCTCAACTAGTAGCCCACCCTAAAATTAAACAGAAATCCAATCATAGTCTCACTAATATCTCATTCCAGTACCAGTTAGTAACAATTTCTATCTTTTAGTCTTAGAAATACTTACTAAATATGAAGTTAAAATGTGTGAACAAGCTTCTTATAATATAATAATAAAAAGTATTAGTTAAACTTTTAGTTTTAAATTCTATGTATAGATTTCAAGGTTTTTTTTTTATTATTTCATACAATAATAGTATTTTATCTAACTATGTCTACTTCTAGTGCACTATCTTTTAGCTGTGGTCAAACACTAAGCCTCGCCGTAAGTGTGCCGCTTTTATTTCCCTCATAAATACATATTGTTACTTCTGTTTATCAGATAAAACTAAAATATAATTTTATAATTTAATTTTTTTAAATTATAAAATTCAAATAGTTTTACTAAAACATTTTGTAGATATTTTTTTTCATTATTTTTTTACTATTTTTCGTAATTGACATTTTAATACTTTAAAACTGAATACCTACTTAAATAAAATCTTTGGCATTTTCAAAAATACATATCAATAGGATAGTAAAAATGGCACAGTTATCGGTGGCACTAAGAAGCGTCTATATTTCAACTGTACTGTGACGATCGCGTGGATATTAAAATACTCTTTCCTTACATATCGGAGTTTATTTCACCACAAAAATATTATTGCTTTCAGAGGTTCTGCGTTACTGTGAAAAATTTTTTTTTTTATTCAATTTGTTTTCTACGTTTTTCCATCCGTTTCGCATTTTAATAATTTCAGCGCTCCAGAAGCAATCGTGCACGCTATCTAAAAATATAGGTATACGCATGACCACTAGCTAAACGAACTATTTGTCCGAAAAGTAAGACTGAAATGATAGAATAACTTTTATGGAAAATTAATACATCAAAACTTTTGGCGCAATACATCTCGAAATACTGGTATCGTACCCGCCATTACTACATATACATATATAAATATAACATCTTAAAATTAGCGATCCAAAAATATGAAATATACGTGTTGTATTAGTGCGCCCCCGGCCGCTCCGCGCTCGCGAGCCAGCGCGCCGATGACCCCACACCGCTGTAAACGGAACCCGCGCAACCCGCGAAATTGCGACTTTTGCCGTTCGCTACCGGAGGGTGCAAAAGCCGCCACAACTGGACGGTTTTTCTCAATCCTCGTCGCGTGTTTATTTTCTTCTAATCGACAAACATTGGTACATTCCCAACAAAACTCCGTTCGATATTTCGAACAGCGAAAAATCTAAACTTTTGTTGCGAATTAACCAATTGATTTGACCTACATTTTTCAAATCTGGGCCTCTCAAAATCTAAATAAACAGGAATGTATCGGAATGTACGAACAGTTTAATTAAAACTAACGGAATTTTCAAAAAACTTAATTTCAAGTCTAAATTAATGTTTTAAAACTGAATGTAACAAAATAAGTTAAACGAGACAGTTGAAGTAAGTTTGGTAACACAAAGTACCAGGGCCCTGCTCAAGCAAAGCGATCTTATTCGTTCGAAACTTTTGCTTTATAAAAATACGAATCGAAAATATCTCGACTGTAGCACGTCTTCTTATGGTTAAGCTATGATTATTCTATTATTTCTTATACTATAAAACTTTACTATGTTTACTACGTTAAAATATCAGAGAATTCAGAAAAAGGGAATATTTAGGTTTTTAGTTTCTATATTTAAGTGGTGCACAACCTTATTTCTTCATGAACGCTAGGTAAGTATGGCGTTAGCATAACGAGGATCTAAAACAAAAGGTTACTATCTAAGAACTAATAGTAGATGTAATCGATAAAAAATCATATTAGGGATTCGCACTTATTGGAATAGGAACTAGGGGAGGAGGAATACGAAATTAACAATATAGTTGCGACAGAAGATGAAGAACTAATAGAAAATAAATTAATGATAGAAACGGTCGAATGTTAATAAGATTGTAAGTAATATTTAATCTAAAGGGAGTCTCAAAAATCGCAGATCATGTTCGATGATATCTAAGGCGTCTTCACTGCATAGACTAAAAGAATTAAAACTATTTAGGCTGGAATGAAACCTATTGTAGACTTTCGACCAAAACTAACTGCGTAATTACTTTTATTTATCCTAAATACGATAAAATCTCAAAATACTCACAGCTCGTCGGGTTTATTGTATTATACGCTAAGTGCATCTACTTTATAAGAACAGTGGCTTTTTAATAATTTGAATTTGTACTTAACCTACATATTTTAAACTCCATTGCTGAAATCATTCATAGAATAGAATTCAAGTTTTGACTCGATCTAAAATTACAAGCAAATAAACAAACAAAAAAGGTTCACATTAAAATTCATTATCAAACGTTTGCAATTGTGAATCGCAAAAGTCAAACATTACGCATCCATTTATATCATGATTTTTTAATGTTGCGTTAAGTCTTAAGAAAACTTTCAGCCAATACGTTTGATGATCTAGGTTTAAATTTTACTTTACATCCAATTTAGAGTTTTCAAAAATATGATTCCAATAAATGTTCTAAACAAATATCTCAAAAATACATTATGAAAATATAATACAAATACGATAAAATTTATACTAAATTTAACCCTGTCTATGACCTGAAGAGTTTAAAATAAAGAATGAATCGAAATCTAAACTCTGAACAAGTCATTTCTAAGGAAAAAAACGAACTTCTTAGAGTCACATGCGATGCTACAATCCGTAAATATCATGCACAAATGGCATTTAGTAGTAGATTTACATGAAAACTACGAACACCTTGATGTTTACCGTATCATAAAAATTTATACCCGTTCAGACGCTCATAAATTGCAACCGTACCGAATTGTAACAGTGTTGATAAATTCAGAAAGGAAAATCTAAACGGCGAAACGTGATAGTCAAAACTTTTCGTATCTACTACAAAATACGATTTTATAAAAGAACTGTTAAAACATTTCAAATAGACAAGGCCTGAATTAGTTCACAACTCCGATAAGAAACCTGTTTCGTGAAAGTAGCTTAGTTATATCAGACAGTTTATTTGATAATGTGGAAGGCAGTTGATGTTAATGCGAAATTTGTAATACTCGATGTAAAAATGTCACAACATACAACTCCAACAAAAATCTCGACTTGTAAATAGGTAAAGGAGAACCTCTGTTTGAGGACAAAACTAAAACAAATATAGGTTTATAAATGGTTAATGTCCGTGAAAGAACTGCCGTTGTCAGATTTTGAACAGAAGCTCAAGAAGGAGGTCTTCGTCCACATTCATTGGTGATTCCGGTGCAAGGTAGTCAACAATCCTAAAAAGTTGAAAACAGCATTACTTTATGTGAATGAATAAGAATGTTTAAGAGAGAAAAATTTAAGCAAGAATCAAGGGCCATTATAAGTTTTAATGTAATTATCCTTTACTGATTCTTCGGCTACACAAAAGTTTAAACTGTTTAAAGTTTAATCGTTTACTCATCATGTCTACTAACAATAATCTTAATGCTCACCTATTGGGCGTGGGTGGAGTACTGGTGATGCGCAGCAACGAGTTTTGGCGGACATCCGGCGATCGCCGGGCCCCCCTCACGCTTTCGGCTCGTGCGTTCTGCAACCTAGCACAAACAGGAGAGACTTATTAAAACATATTCTGATCATAGAAAAGCATACATAACAACTAACAGTAGAATAAAATATAAAAGTCAACCTCTTAAAATATATTGTCATTGAAATATAATAACTTATTATCAATGTAATTAAGGTGTTCGAAACGTTGGAATTAATAACATCAATAGACTCGATAAAATCCGTAAAGAGTTGTTAAATTTCAACGTCTAATATTCCCGTAAGTGTCAAAGTCAATAATTTTACTGTCATCTTCAAAATTAGGTTACCTTTACAAGGCGAAATATCTCTATGATAACTTACGTTGGTTGTAAATTCCTCCCATGTACTGTGCAGCGTGAAAATAGTTTTGGGAAAATTAAATAAACTTCCAATGTAGATGTGAAAATATATAAAATTATTTTACTGAAGACAAAAATACACAATACTGACACTCATGACGCAAACCCAGTAGCCAATCATGATCAACTACAATAACATGGCACTGATACTCTTAAACCCAGACAAAAACATAAAGGTATTAAAAACTTCACTAATTCTAATAATATCAAGATCTAAAGTTGCGTAGCTGGAAGCTGCAAATATTCACGAACCTCGAGTAAACAAGCTCGAACAAAAACTCTCCTTTAATTTAATATAACAACAAGTCTAAAAGTTTAACAAAATCATGCTCTAAAGATTCTCTTATCGAAGGCAAGAAACAAACTTTGTTACAGTTGATTTATCTATCCGCCGCAGATACTAAAGTTTCTCGAAAATCTTAAATGTTTCATTCATAAAGTAGCAAACTGATTCGGGCTTAGATTACTTCGGAGGGGATCGGGTACGAGCCAGTAGGCCAAAATTAATTTAGCCAACGAATAAAGGCCTTAATTCGGGATATTCAATGAATTTTCGTTTCTGTTTTCCTAAATTGGATGTTAAGAGAATTATCTTTTAACGTTTATTGATCAGTAGGTATTATAGTTTACCTTAGTTTGAGTTTATTTATGCAGGTTGTCAACATGAAAATTATAAAATACAGTAGTAGTTATATGCTAAAGAAAATACAGAAAATTCTACACTAAAAATTTTATGATCTACCAAAGCTACTAATTAATACAAGCATTAACTTCAAAATGTAACTGGACTGAATAAGTAGCACGCTTTCAAGACGGAGCCCACAAAGAAGACGAAAAAAGGGAAGACCTAATACTCGATTGGACAAAGACATAAAGACAATAGAAGGTTCAGACTGGGTTAAAGTAAAAGATTAGTTAGCGTTGGAGGAGGCCTGCACAGGTGGAGGGTTCCTTTTAAGTGGAAATAGAGGTACATAAACAAATTCCAACTACAAGCTTATATCACAATAATTAAAGTTAAAATCAGAATCAATCTCTGTTCTGTAAATCACTTGCAGGAAATAAGGGTTTTTTAAATGTGTTTATGTTAATGTTTATCTACTATTACTATTAGCATATTTTGCTATCTTATTGTTCATATATTTAATACTCTATGTTAATTTTAAAGGACAAAGTTTTATATTTCGATATAATTATCGATATCAGTATGTACATTATTCAACAAAGACCAATTCTGTATAAGTCTCTAACTTTCTTAAAACCTTTAAAAGTTTGGAACCCAAAAGTTGTTTCTTCAAAACGATCTTTCCTGTTCGTTATTACAGATTTTATACATCAACATTTTAAAAGTAGAACTCCAATTTTGTATGAAATATTATTACTTTTTATTTAAATATTCGTTTCGACCTTTTTGGGAGAGTTTCAATTTTGCATTCAATGTTTGGTCGAAGGACTCATAATAAGATTACAATGGCTTAATTGTTTTTCAAAGCAGTGATAGCCTAGTGGTATGACCATTGGACTGCCAAGTCGATAGTCTCGAGTTCGAACCCAAGGCGCGCACCTCTGACTTTTCGAATTCATGTGCGTATTAATAATTAATTATCACTCGCTTAAACGGTGAAGGAAAACATCGTGTGGAAACCTGCATACCTTAGAGATTTTTCTCGACGGTTTGTGAAGTCTGCCAACCCGCACTTGGCCAGCGTGGTGGACTATAGCCTAATCCCTCTCAATATATATCAATTTCAAATTCTAAGTAATCCAGAGGATGATCAGTAGGTATTCAATCGATTTGTAAGCACTAATTTGAAAAACAACGATAAAATATGTATGCGTAAACATGATGTGCTGTGTCCAAATAGGGTCCATATTTGATCGCTGGATTAAAGCCTACCATCTGTTTTATATTTTTGTACATTATGGAATGCAATAAATGAATATGAATTATGTTTTCCAAAAATAGCATAAAATAAATATGCTTATAGTATGTGTAGTAATTCCTTTAGACCAACCAATATATTTTTTATATAATACCTATATGTTGATAACACTTTTTTAACACTATATGATAGATATCCTCACTTAAGCTTTCTTTATAGTACGAGAAATCCTCATGGATCATCCGCCACCTGGGATGGCAGCAGGGACACTCGTACCGAATAAAAAGCACACTTGCCTTCACTTGCCCTAAACTCATTTCATGACATCCATAAAATTAGCCACGACCATGACAGATCCTTACCACCTTCGTACAACAATTTTATGTTGTACACAAATAAATAAAAGTAAATCAATGCCAACACAAACAATGTAATACGACACTTGGCTTTATTACTTGTGTCGTTAGCTGAAAGGGGCAATTAAATCTCCCTCCGACATAAACTGATAGATAAAACACCAGTTTTCAGGAACCGAATTAACTCCAAGCCCCCGAAATCCCGGAAGACCTCTACAATAACAAGGCAAACACAATTAACTTACGCTACGAAAGCCCACAAAAAGGAACCATTATGTTCAAATAACAAAGTAACGTTGGAGACACAGCTAACCGTTGTAAATTAGGGAAACCCTCGCTTTTTATGTGTTCAACTTCCTCTAATTTCTCTGGATAGGAACAATATAAAGTAAACAAGGTTAGCAATTAACATATTATAATTAATAAATGTGTTTGGAATGATGTTGTTTGAGGAATGTTACGTTATGAGATAACTTAGAGGTAAATGAATTTATAAATTATTAATGGGAAAATCTGTCCATTACGCTTTCACGTTTAAACCGTTAAACCAATTTTGTTTTATACTATGTAGAGATAAAAAGATCAAAAAAGCCTAATGTTTATATATATAACAAAGATTACAACAAAAACAATGTTCGTTCTGCCATTAATAATCTAAACAGATCCGGCTAAAACCGAATACGATAAGAGTTCAAAAACCACGCGTTTCCTTTCGCTGAATTATTAAATACAGAAATAAGATCGGGACTTTGGGTGGCGTTCCTTCTTACCAATATATCATATTTTTATATCCTTTTCCATTCAAAAGACTTTAGCCCTTCTGTTGCGGTATAATGGAGTCGCTATATTAGTTCCGGGTAAACAATTCAGAGCTCCCAGTGGATATACGAAGGGAATAAATTTCGTAAATAATATCTATTATGCGGTACGGATCGGATACTATATGTACACAGCTTGACGAGAATTTTATTGAGTTTATGAAAAGATTTGATATTGAAGCCTGTTTTATTATTGTTTACTTTGTCCTTGGTTGTGCTTTATTGTGTAACTTTTATCTATTATGTATACGACAACATTGAAATATGAAAAAAATACTACAATTTGAGATGGAAAACACAAACCTATCATAATTTAAAAGTAAACTTATATGAGTTTGATGATATGCAATTCAACAATAAAAACAAATAATCATTAATTTTTAAATGTTTCTATTATACATACTCGGCTCGTTAATCTAGCGATCTTAAGTGCAACTGCTACGCTAGAGGTTCGATTCCTAGGTCGAGCAATGTGTTATTAGGTTTTTCTATGAGATTCTCAGTAGCAACTCGGAATTTGGATTTGTAAGCATAGGTAGGGGCTCGCCAGCTATTACATGGGACCTAAACATACCGGCGAACTATGAGTGTACATGGTGCACCTCTGCCTAACCCTTCGAAGAATACAGGCGTGAAGGTATGCTATGTTATGTACTTAAGTCATTATACATAGGCAGATTACGCAAAGGAATATTTCTTTAAAAATGACGAAGGAAAACTTGAATTTTAATTAAAATCCATGATTCAACAATAGAATGTACTTACTAACGTATCATCAAAAGACTGTAGACGGCTCATCACCTTATAAGAGATTTTCAATAAAGTCGGGTCAAAGCATTCTTTCAGAAGACACGCGTAATGAAGAAAAGATATTTGATTCAATATATTGAGCCCAATTCAAGCAAAATTAAGTTGCTCAAAGTTAAATTGTGAGAAGTATTTGAGAATAAACTGAATGAAAATTCAAAGAAAAGCTTTACTCTGCAGCTATTACAGTGCCGATGGAATGACAATGGATAGTTGTGGTCTATGATTTATTCAAAATTTAACAGCCTTTTATAGTGAAAAATATAACTAATCATAGTGTATACTGAACTGAAGTATTACAAGAAACTAAAGTTTTTGGTGGGGTTTGAGAGGGTATGCCCCATCTATTTCCCGCAAAATGACTTATGGTGCACGGAACATTGACGTCACATCTTCTCTCTCTGTCTATCATACATTTAAAATGCTTACAACATCTTTATTTTTTAACCGATTTTTGGTTTTGTCTATTGGCCCTATTTTCTATTTTGACGACGTCTGTGATGTAGCGATTCGAGTGCCAGACTGCTGAGCACGAGGTCATGGGTTCGATTCCCACAGGATACAAAATATTTATGTGATGAACATAAGTGTTGTATTTGTCTGGGTGTTTCTTATGTATTATAAGTATATATTTACAAAAAGTACCTATGTAATCATTATATTCATTGTTTAGTACCCATAGTACAAGCTCTGTTTAGTTTGGGACTAGACGGTGTTGTGAAAAATATGAAACAATTCATCATCATCATCATCATTAAATGATTTTTTTTTTTTTATTTGTTGACGTCTTCAAACGAGCAGACGAGCCACCTGATGGTAAATGGTCATCGTCGCCCATGGACACCTGCAACACTGGAGGAGTTGCTGATGCGTTGCCGGATTATTTGCATCAAACATGGTACAAAAATGGTGTTACTTATTATATAGTGGCATTACATGTTTCGCCAGGATTTAGCATGCAAAATATTTAATAATATAATTTAAAAAAATTAAAAAATGTCCTTGTACAAGATAACCAGTCCAATAAAATAATTAAATTAGTGGTTAATAATAATAATCGTTGCAATGTCAAATATATAATAATCAGGTGAAAGATTTAATGTCAAATTAAACTATTACGTAAATAAATGAATTATTTCATAAAATTTTCATTGTAATTATAATCTTTTAGGTCATAAAAACTCATTGAGATTAACCAATTCCTTAATTTTTCTTTGTAAATAGATACCTTGAGTAGTGGGTTTTTTATGTCAGCTGGTAATTTATTAAATATTCTTACAGCCATTGGGTAACAACTTCTAGAGTACATTTCAGTTTTAATCATGTCAACGTATATGAGTTTTTCCCATATACTGTCCCACTGCTGGGCACGGATCTCAGGTCAGAGGGAAAGGTCGAGTAAATTTCTCACTATGTCTGCTGGAATACTAGAATACGATGCATTATTAACCATAGAGCTGCAACAATTAAAAAAAAAAACACAAAACAAGCGAAATCCAACAACACTCCTTGGTGGCAGAAATAAACATCGTACAGTCAGCGTCAAATAGTTAGTGACACTCAGGGTATTCAAATAAATAGACGCAACCAAAAAGTCAATAATATCGGTACAAACAAAGTTTCCATATTGTTGTCAACATTATAGTCGCTCAAAAGGTCGAGACGTTTAAAACGTCTTATAGATAGGTTCAGTCAAACCGTCATAAATATGGTAACAGTCATCCCGCCAATGGTATCCAAGCATTTTAAGTGTTCAAAAATATGGAACACATTAGAAAAATAAACCAGCATGTTATAGAAATAAACGGTTTCCCAAAGATGAAAACCTCTTTAGGCAATGTAGTGTTATTTGCATGTCATTCTATTTATCTATCAGTAATATCAATGTCAAGTGCAAAACTAAAGCAAGCTAGAAATATGGCTACGCATTAGTGACACCACAAAACATCGAATTATATATTTGAGGGAGGAAGGTGTCTCCGTAACAGATATTTCAAATGAACTGGGAATATCCTTATGTACCTATCGTTTTAGATGTTACGTGTACCTATCGAATTATTCTCATCTCTCTAGATCCTCATTTCTTCATATTCGCACATATATGTATAAACAAGCACACAGCCCGCCTGATGGTAAGCAGTCGAAAACTAGAGAAAATTGAAAAGATGCAAGCGATTATCGACCTTATTGACATTATTTTATTGCTTATTTTTAGTTATTCATCCACTCTATTACCTTGTTTATGTTTAAAATAGTAGTTTTTGAGTAATAGTCAATAAGGTTGAAAACTTTGCACCTCTTTTTTGCAAGCACTATCGAGTCTAGTTTTGTCGACGTTCATTGTTAATTAAAATAAAATTATCATGATATTGAATCATATATTTTAATTATGCACTCTTGCTCTATGAGATATATAGTCATACTCATTATCAATGAGGTTTAGGTACATTTATTTTCAGTCAGCTGTATATTGCTAAGTATCGTAAACGGCTATGCACGAAATTCTTTACAAAACAAAAGACATGTCTATGACGTCATGCTTAAAATGAAAAGGACAGCAGTAGTTTCTATTCCTTTCATTTTTGTGTATAAATGTTTTCACATTAATTGATGTGAGAAAGAATATTTAAAATATATAGTAGTAAAGTTCATTTTTTTAATGTGTTCCATATTTTTGACCACTTAGAATGCTTGGATACCATTGACGGGATGACTGTAACCATATTTATGGCGGTTTGACTGAACCTATCTATATGACGTTTTAAACGTCTCGACCTTTTGAGCGACTATAATGTTGACAACAATATGGAAACTTTGTTTGTACCGATATTATTGACTTTTTGGTTGCGTCTATTTATTTGAATACCCTGAGTGTCACTAACTATTTGACGCTGACTGTACCGAGATTTCTGAACGAACTTTTTCTTAAAGAATTATCGACAGCTGCTGATATGTTTCCCATCATTTGTGAATATTGCTAATAAATTAATAGGTTGGTAGGGCTGTTGAGATTGTCTAAGTGCCTTCCACTGTGTTGGGCAATTTTCTGGCGCTAAGCAGTACAGTCAGCGTCAAATAGTTAGTGACACTCAGGGTATTCAAATAAATAGACGCAACCAAAAAGTCAATAATATCGGTACAAACAAAGTTTCCATAATGTTGTCAACATTATAGTCGCTCAAAAGGTCGAGACGTTTAAAACGTCATATAGATAGGTTCAGTCAAACCGTCATAAATATGGTAACAGTCATCCCGCCAATGGTATCCAAGCATTCTAAGTGTTCAAAAATATGGAACACATTAGAAAAATAAACTTTACTGCTATACATTTTAAATATTATTTCTCACATCAATTAATTTGAAAACATTTATACACAAAAATGAAAGGAATAGAAACTACTGTTGTCCTTTTCATTTTAAGCATGACGTCATAGACATGTCTTTTGTTTTGTAAAGAGTTTCATAGCCGTTTACGATACTTGTCAATATACAGCTGACTGAAAATAGATGTACCTAAACCTCATTGATAATGAGTATAACTATATATCTCATAGATCAAGAGTGCATAATTAAAATATATGATTCAATATCATGATCATTTTATTTTATTTTAACAATGAACGTCGACAAAACTAGACTCGATAGTGCTTGCAAAAAAGAGGTGCAATGTTTTCAACCTTATTGACTATTATTCAAAAACTGCTATTTTAAACATAAACAAGGTAATAGAGTGGATGAATAACTAAAAATAAGCAATAAAATAATGTCAATAAAGTCGATAATCGCTTGCATCTTTTCAATTTTCTCTAGTTTTCGACTGCTTACCATCAGGCGGGCTGTGTGCTTGTTTATACATATTTATATGTGCGAATATGCAGAAATGAGAATCTAGAGAGATGAGAATAATTCCATAGGTAACTACACGTAACATCTAAAACGATAGGTACATAAGGATATTCCCAGTTCATTTGAAATATCTGTTACGGAGACATCTTCCTCCCTCAAATATATAATTCGATGTTTTGTGGTGTCACTAATGCGTAGCCATATTTCTAGCTTGCTTTAGTTTTGCACTTGACATTGATATTACTGATAGATAAATAGAATGACATGCAAATAACACTACATTGCCTAAAGAGGTTTTCATCTTTGGGAAACCGTTTATTTCTATAACATGCTGGTTTATTTTTCTAATGTGTTCCATATTTTTGAACACTTAGAATGCTTGGATACCATTGGCGGGATGACTGTTACCATATTTATGACGGTTTGACTGAACCTATCTTTATGACGTTTTAAACGTCTCGACCTTTTGAGCGACTATAATGTTGACAACAATATGGAAACTTTGTTTGTACCGATATTATTGACTTTTTGGTTGCGTCTATTTATTTGAATACCCTGAGTGTCACTAACTATTTGACGCTGACTGTACCTAGTGAGCTTCAACGTTCAAATGTTTTTAATTCTATTAAGTTTTTACAAACAACCGGGAAGTTACTTCATAGACAATTTCGAAATAAGAAGTGTACCTATTTTCAAAAGAGGCTTTCCTCCATAGAAATATTATTATTGGAATACATATATACATTATTGGAACCATACAATTAGGGTCCAAGCGTTTCATGAATGCTTGTAGAAGCTTATTTGAAATATAAAAAAGAAAATTGAAACAAGAATTTTTAGATTCTTCACTGGCATTTTATTGTGATTACAGAATGTCTGGACAACAGCTAGCATTAGTAAGCCCAGCTAACATTAACACAATAGTGTTCCCACAAAATACGCCAATATTGAACGAGACCCAACAACTGACGTCACAGGATGGCAACGCAACAGTGATACCCCTGGGATAAATGGCATCTATCATAAAACTTCACATTCTAACGTTTCAAGGAAGCAAGAGCTTACTGGTAAGTAATATCTATTATGTTGGTAGCGTCTAAAGGCTGCAATAACTGCTCACCATCAGGATAACTGTATACTTGTTCACCACCTAAATGGTAAAAAATACTATAACTTACTTGATCTTCGACTGCCGCATGAACTGTTGAATCTTCCTCGCCGCTTGATTCTGACGCCTTTGAGAATACGTCCTCCTGAATAAACGAATATTAATTATTATGATCTGTATTTAAAGATAAATAAATATTTATTAACCAAAACATACATTTGCTCACTTAGTTTTTCCATTTGCCCCAAACTAGGCAAGCCTGTATCTTGGGCACCAATTTAATAATTACAATAAACATAAACTTCGGTGTATTAAAACAAATAGGGGGAAAATCTGTAATTAACAAAAAAAAAAAATAATAAAAATATAATGTGTGGTATGTGTGTGTTTTAGTGTGTGTGTGCGTGCGCGTGCGTTCGTTGTTAAACAATTTTGGTTATTTTGTGTGCGTGGTTTTATTTAATGATGTTTAAGTATTATTAGTTACCAATTCAACTTACACAGGTTTTCAAGGAAAGTTTGGTATAGCATTAAATATAAAGTAAATTATTGGTTTCAAGGAATACAACTGTCAAAAACTACAAACATTATGATTTATATACTTAGGCTTTATTATTACAGTACCATACCATTTTGTGGGTTTATCTCTGCTCAATATAAAAGTTTCTAAACGATCTCGGAATTGCCTTGAGACTATCTACCATCTGCCTACGTATTCTCGAGTACTTAGGCCGTATAGCAAGAAAAACAAGTGACAATCTAGAAAATTTTTGATTTTTCTCGACGGTTTGTGAAGTCTGCCAACCCGCACTAGGCCAGCGTGGTGGACTATAGCCTAATCCCTCTCAATATGAGAGGAGACCCGTGCCCAGCAGTGGGACAGTATACGGGTCGATGATGATGAATCTAGAAAAATTGGTTGTCACTGGTAAAGTAGAACGAAGAACACAACGAGGCCGCAGTCCCACAAGATGGACAGACTAGATCCGTAACTCAATTTCCATCAACGTTCACGATGCCGTTCAGGCAACGGGTGACAGAAACAGATGGTAAAAACACATCCACGATAAAGCGATTCTTATGGAAGGTCACGACCCCCAGCATTGAAGAATAGGACTTAAGGAAGAGAAGGAATATTCAAATTTCGATACAGTCTGTCTGTTACGCTTTCACGCTCAAACCGATGAACCTAATTTGATGAAATTTGGTGCAGAGATAGATTAAACCTTGGAGACAGATATAGACTACGTACCTTTTGTCACAAAAAGCCCCAATGGGCTTTCACCCGCATCCCAATGGATGGCACGGGCAATAGCTACCAGACTATATGTTAATAATGTTTCCATAATTATATCACTACATAGTATAAAACAAAGTCGCTTTCTCTGTCCCTATATCCCTATATATGCTTAAATCTTTAAAACTACGTAACGGAATTTGATGCGGTTTTTTTTAATAGATAGAGTGATGGAAGAGGAAGGTTTATATGTATAATACACGTATTTTATTAGTACCTTGCACCCGTGCGGGGGCGGGTCGCTAGTACTCTATAAACCCACAAAATGGTGTATAATAAAAATATTAATATTATAAAATAATTATATAAGTATCATATCCATTGTCTAGTACCCATAGTACAAGCTCTGCTTAGTTTGGGACTAGATGGTGTTGTGTAAAATGTCCCAAAAATATTTATATTTATTTATTTATTTTCAACACTTACTTGATAGGTGTGGTAGCCATTCTGCGCGCACGCATAGCACGGTAGCCGCGCTGTATCACCGTCGCCGCCGCGTGCATTTGTTTCAAATACGCAAACTGCACATAGGGAAAGCATAGGTATAAGTACAAATTAAAAGTTTGAATGTTAAATTACAACATTTATATTATAGAGTCTAACCAAAAAGGTAAAAAAAAACTATTGATTTCTTGTTTATACGTTGTGTGTTACAACCCTATTTTCTCTGGGTTCAAGACAATATAATGTCCCATTCGCGGATTGTCACGCAGACGCAAACAGGAACTAAGTACAGAGGCCAGCACCTCAAGCTATCACAGTTATGTCAAATTTATTTGATTGCGTTTCAACTTTAATACAAAACAATAAGGTTCATATTCAATTGGGAAAATTTGACAGGTTTGGATAGCTTGACCTGCTGGCGTCTGCACCTACATAAAGCCGCTGTAGCTCTTTCCTCAAAAGGCCATTTCAGACATTGACTTGCATTTTAAGTTTAACACTCACATATTTGCTAGTTCCTACTACTATGTCTGGACTTAAAAAAAAACTATGATTCTCTGAGTCTGTTTCTTCTCATCAGATTTACCATCTAGCTTAACAAAAAAAAATATCATTGTCTTGTAAAAGGGTCTTTAAAAGATCTATTTACATAATATAATTGATCGTTTAGTGACATAGGACTTTTCTATAAATGCCCGCCGTCATCTACCCTATTTTTATGGCAAAATTACGAATCCATAAAATAATTCATACCTACTTAGTTTAATAAGTTAAAATGGGAGTCCCGCAGGGCTCAATTCTGGGTCCATTTTTATTTTTGATTTATATAAATGACTTACCTTACCTAATAAGGGATAATCATGAGATAGTACTGTTTGCAGATGACACGTCACTGTTATTTAAACTCAAGCGTCAACAAATAGTTACTGACGATGTAAACAGTGCTCTCTCAAAGGTGGTACATTGGTTTAATACTAACAATCTGCTTTTGAATGAAAAGAAAACGAAATGTATTAAGTTTTCAACAACTAATGTAAAGCAGGTGAAAACCAGTGTACTTATTAATGGTGAAGAGTTGGACCTTGTGGCCACCACCGTATTTCTAGGTATCACTTTAGATTCTAAGCTTCAGTGGGGCCCACATATAGATAAGTTGTCGAAAAAGCTTAGCTCTGCAGCATACGCCGTCAAAAAAATACGTAGCCTAACCGATGTAGAAACAGCGCGCCTTGTTTATTTTAGTTATTTTCATAGTGTGATGTCGTACGGTATTCTGTTGTGGGGGAATGCTGCTGACATACAAACTATTTTTGTGCTGCAGAAAAGAGCCATTCGATCGATTTACAATTTAAGTCCCAGATATTCACTGAGGGATAAATTTAAGGAGATTAATATTATGACGGTTGCATCACAGTATATTTATGAGAATTTATTATATGCACACAAGAATGTTGATCTCTTTAAAAAACGTAGTGATATGCATAATGTTAATACCAGGAACAAAAATAAATTTATTGTACCTGCAACGAGGCTCCAGAAGATAAGTAATTCGTTCAAATGCCAATGTATACGCTTGTACAATACAATCCCAAGCAACATTCAAAAATTAAGTCTCAACAAATTTAAGTCAATTGTTAGGCAGAAATTGTGTCATAAAGGTTATTACTCATTAAGAGATTATATAGATGACAAATATGCTTGGGTTTGAACTGTTCCAATGAACCAGGCTATCGTTTCTTTAATTTTATATTATTCTGACATTTCTTTGTTTTATTTTATTTATGTTTTTGAAATTGAAATGTTATTTAGATTAATATTGTAAAAACATGAATTTTAAAGTATGAGAGTCGTGCAGCCATTGATGTTGCATATATTGATATGCATTTTAATGACTTAAAATTACATTGTGTCCATCAGTTGCCTAGTACTCTGAGCTTGTCATGCTCACTAAAATGTCCTGCTGATGGTGGCGTTGTGTGTCGGGTCGTTTTATTCCCTGCAACATGGTTGAGTCGAACGACGCCGATACGCACGTCATACTCGTGAACGGGTGCCGTCTGTCGGGGCTGGTCAGCTCTTACTGTCTATGGCAATATCTTTATTTATTTATTGTTCTTTTTCTGTAGACTAGATTAATTTGATGGTGCAACAACATCAAACTGCATTGTTCTCATGTAAGTCGGACATAAAAATGATTTATATTAATTTGATATTAACAGACATTACTGTAACGGTTATTGTGATTATATTTTTTTTATATTTTTCTTATTATTTAATAACTTTTAACTCAATAAAATGTAAATGTGAGTACTCTGTAGGCTAAATATACATACCTACTCAGCTCTGAACAGTCTGGCGGCTTTGAGCCTTTTTAGTGGCCTACGCAAATGTTCCTCTGATCTGGTATCGTCGTGTGACGGGTTGTTGAGCTCCCTAAATTATGGTTGAGCTACACAATGACTCATGCATGCGAGCCGTCGGTTGGGACTGGTCTACTCAAAGCCGCTATGGCTCTTTCTTCAAAAGGCCATTTCAGACTTTGCCCTACATTGTAAGACACATATTTGTTATTATACCTACTATGTCTGGACTTTAAAAGAGACTATGATTCTCTGAGTTTGTTTCGGCGTTTCTTCTCAGAGGTCGTCAGATAGGAAATGCCGGAGCCATCTAGCTTAAAAAAAATGTTAAATATTGACTTGTAAAAGTGTCTTTAAAAGATCTATTTACAGAAATAAATATCTTTATCTTTATCTTTATCTTTATCTTTATACTACCTACGTGTCTAAAACAATTTCACGCCTAAATCGCTGAACGAATTTTGATGAATTTGGGTATAGAGATAGATTGGACTTTGCAGAAGAAAATAAGCCACTTTTTGTCTTATACAGTTCTTTAGGATGGGAGTGACACCAAGGGGAAGTAGTTCAAGGTTTTGCTGTTTTACCATAATAATATATGCTCACCTGTTTGTATCTCCTATAGCAATTCTGTATAGTGATGGCGGCGGCTGCGGCTCTTCGCTGCAGCTGCCTGCCCCTGTACTGACGGTATGCTTTCTGGATCGTTATGGCCGCGGAGTACAACTCCCGTTGCTCTCGATCTGTGAACAGTGTCAGTTATGATCGTACGGCCAAGATAAGTATCACTCTTATACACTTATGTAGTAATGGCTTCCATTGTGGAAAGTAAGTCAAATCGAAATATTCTAACAAAAAAATACTTAGTCAAATAATTACTCCGTAATCACAAATCGTCCACAGACTACATAGGTGTTAATAGTAAAAAAAAAAAACAAAAAAAAAATGTTTACACAAAGTTGACGTCACACAATAGACGTCATCGAACCGAGCGTTTTGGCGTTAAATTCAAAACCATTAAAAATAAATTCGACTTTAATTGGTTTAATGGAGAAAGAAAGAGTTTAATAAAAATAATTTATTTATTTTGTAGAGGGGGTTGGTCAATAAAATAAGAAATCTTCTTCCTCCACATTTATTATAAAAAACCCATAACGCGGACGGAGCTGTTCCCGTTCGCGGTCGGGCCGACCAACTGACATACATATGTTAAACATTTAATCGGGTGGCGCTAGTATCGCAGCACCTGACAAGTAATATAAAGGAGGTTGTTATGGAGTTTCGTGTTACAATTTTTATTTTTCTATTAAATAATAATAAAAAAATAATACTCCTTGATACGGCGCGTATTGTGAGGAGGTACCTGTCTCTGGGGCCCTAACCACCGGTAGCTTGGACCCTGCTCCCGATACCGGTGGGCCTCTATTTTTTATATTTTTAAATGTTTTTGTCTTGTTTTATTTTATAAAAATATTTAAAAATGTAATAAATAAGTATTTAAAGACGAATAAAGGAGATAATAATAAAAAATATCATATAAAAACACTTTTGGTTTGGGATCCTTTTCTGACTTCACAGACATGATAAACAAAATGCCTTACCGTTAAGCGTAAGGTTAGAGAAATGAGTGGTGGCGTTAAGGAATTCCTGTAGCGTCGCGGAGGGTGTGGTGCACAGCGGCGGGTGCGACAACGCGGAGCGTGGCGACGGTGGTGGTGGGGACAACGCTGCCGAGCCCGGCGACACCGATCCTGAAGAGCAGGGGGTTGAGCCACCGCAGTACCTAGGAGATAAACAATATTATTTTATCTTTTTGGCATTTTCCATGCTAAGATTTTAAAGTTATTAGGCAAAGGAAAAATTCGACCGCGGGTAGGATTCGATCCTGCGTCTTCTGGTTAGGTACACCAGACGTATTTATTTTAATTATTTGTGACTCTTTTAAGTAGAGTTTGTACTGTGGCTGTAAGTATAATGTATAATACAGAAACTGCCTCGTTAGTATAGTGGTCCTAAGCGCGACTGCTTTTCGATTCTCTTCATTCTGCAGTTTCGATTCCAAGGTCGACTAGTTATTGAGTTTTTCTATGAAATTCTGTAGTAGCAGCTCGGGTTCGTGCCCGGTTAATGGAAATAGGCTCGCCCCCTATTACATGGCTCCTAAACATACAACTGTGGGTGTACATTGGTACTCCTCTGCCTAACCCTTCGGGCGTGATGGTATATTATGTTTAGTGTTATACTTAATAAACACCCTGAAAAAGAAATACTTTTTATGTCCACCATTAAATATTTGTGTCCTGTGGGAATAGAACCCACGACAATACAATATGCGTCAGCATTGACACTACAAATGGCGTAAAAGGGAGATTAAATGTAATTTAATACTAAGGACATATTTTACGATCAGAAGTCTCATCATGAAAACAGAATCACGAAAGAAACTAGTCACCAATTATATAAAAATAAAACTTTGCAAGTTAACACTGTTGCTGCAGAACTTTTACCTGTAATTTTGGGCACATTGTGAAGACGGGAAATCCCTACTAATACTATAAATGCGAAACAAACTCTATTTATATCTGTCTGTTATACTTTTACGCCTAAATTGCTGAACCGATTTTGATGAAATTTGGTATACAAATAAATTAGACCTTGAAAAAGGGCATAGGCTACCATTTCTTTTAAAAAAGTCCTTTGGAATGCGGGTAAATATAGCAAGCAACAGCTGATAAGGTGTTAAAACAAAATGAGATGAACAATCGAATATTTTAGAGAAAGTAACTGTAGGGAACTTAAAGAGGAGGAGTAGAAGGATAGTGATGATCATCACTATCCTTCTGCTCCTCCTCTCTCTCTTTTTTTACTTAAACACATACTTACCTATAAGTATTATCGCAGAACTCAAAAGTAAAATTACTATTGAAGGTGGTAGTCTCGTCGAGGAGCGGAACCATCAGGGTGTCTTCGCCGCCGCCGCTGCCGTTGTCCAGCCCGCAGTTTGACAGCAGAGACGAGCTTTCGTTCTGTAGAAAAAAGAGGTTGATGGCAAATGGGATTTCCACATCAGTAAGTAGGTATAGAGGAGAATTAACGAAGCTAAAGTAGGCTTAATCCAATGTTATCGGTCAGCTTAAAGTTCAGAAGAGGAATCGGCCATCCAAAAAAATGGACAAATAATGAAGCTAGTAAATTAAAATTATCATTTAATAATCATTAATTACCAATAGATAAAGTACGCATGAAAAACATTTTATTTTTGAGAACATTTTAAATTATATGATAGTGTTATAATGAAAGTAAAGTAAATTATACGGACGAATCGCATTTTCAAATTATGCGTAATTTATTCTTACTTATACGGTAAAAAAAGCATTTTGAGAGAAACCTGCACTCCTGAGAGATTTACGACGGTATACAAAGTGTGCCATCCCTCACAAGCCCAATGGGGTCGACTATAGCCAACCGATCAAATTTCCAGAGAAGACCCGTGCCCAGCCATGACATAAATGAGATAATGGTGTTCAATATGTATCGCGAGTTCAAACTAGTGGTGGGACACGTAATTTTAATTTTAGTATCCTCAAACGGAGGTTTTGTAACAACGGAACATTATTATTTTCATTATCATCAACCTATATACTGTCCCACTGCTGGGCACTGGTATCCATTCAGAATGAGAGCGATTACGCTATAGTCCACCACGCTGGCCTAGCCTAGGTTGGCAGACTTCACACCCCGTCTAGAAAATCTCTAAAGCATGAAGGTTTCACGTGATGTTTTCCTTCACCGTTTTTAGGAGAGTGATAATTATTTTCGTCTTCCTTATTTTGGTACGCAGAAAATCCACATGGATCGTCTGCCACTTCGTAAGGTGAAAAGTTATGTCGGCTCCGGTATACCTTGCCACCTCACGAAGCCTTTCTATACCGACTTAAAACAATACTTGCCTTCCCTTGCCCTAATGGAACTATGAACAAAGGAATAATAACATTTTCAAAGTAATAGTCTCAAATCCTCACCTTTATCCTCTCTGGCATGGCGGCAATGATTTGCTCCGCCAGCGTGAACACCCGGTCATCCTGCTCCCCTGAAAAGATTTTTATGAAGTGGAAACTTATAACATTATTAAAAATGTGACATTACAGCAATCTAGCAATTTTTTACTACCGTCAAATGGTACAAATCATGATCAACAAATCAATTAAAATATTTAATAAATTAGTTTACAAAGTTTAACTTAAAGCTAGGATTGTTAATAATAACTTATTATCGAATAATAATCATCATAACATACCTAGAAAGCTCAAAATAGCTAAATAATCTTGTCAATATATTGATAATTTACTTATTTAGGAAATTACATTTGATGTCATGATTTGTTTGTGATATTTGTAGTAATTCAATGACATAAGGACATTAATGATGTTATCACAGATAATTATATAGTTTAAGGAGTCTTCAGAATGATTTTTTAAATCTACAATTCATCACTTACATTGAATCCAATATGTATCGAATTGACGCATAATATTACTTACAAAACACAAATCATTTCTTTCCTATTTTTTGTTTAGATAAGTAAATTGTTTTTCCTAACAAACGTTTAATGTGATTGTTGCTACAAGACATTTCTTTGACAATTTTAAATAGGCTTTGCGTTTTGTCATTAATACCATGAAATCTACCGGCGATATTTTGAGTTGGGACAACATATATATCTACAGCTAAAACACAAGAGAAAGATTATGATGTGTCTATTGGTAAAAAATGACATAACAAAAAATCATCCACATAAACAAATGGCCCACTTAATAAAAGAGGCTAACCTTTTTTAGACCGTCACATATTTTGAAATGTCCATCCATATAAAATAAATCCTGATCATTATAATATTACAGGCAGTCTGATGATAAAAACAAATTTGCATTGTACAGATATCTGATAATATTCCAAAACAAGATCGAATTTTATAACAATTATTTGTACGTGTTTACTGAAAAAAATGATGTATTAACTTATAAACTAAATAAGATTAATGATAAAAAAAATGAAAAAGTAGAATATATCCATCAATAAAAAGTGCTATGAGAATCCAGTGCACGATAAAACTGTTGCCAAACAACTTCAACTTACCTTAGACAATGGCAACAGCAAAATCATCTACACATAAAAAGCTTCTAAATACTCATGCAAGCGTATAGCGTTCATGCAGTGTTGTATAAATTGTCACGTTTTTTTGAAAACAAGTGTACTGACTGAACAACGTAGTCTTGTGTACTGAAATTGGAAGTAGAAGCCAATCGATTTGGTTGTGATACAGTGATAGTGGATAGACCAATACGAACCACTGAAAGCGACATCGAGGGACAACATCGAGTAAACTAAACCGAACTCTATTTTTAAGCAATAAGAGATTTTTTGTCGCAATAAAGTAATTTATTCCTTTATTCCGTTTAAGAATATATGATTTCAGCCTTAGATACAACAATAATGTATTTTTAAATTATAAAACTCGGTTTAGTTAAGGATACTACAGACAACAAACACTCAGGGAAAACTCCGCTCATTGGAACACAAAGTACAGAAGAAACTACAAGTGGTCTACCGACATACAGTGAACAAGGGCTACAGACTGGCGACAAGAGGGAGACAAAGATATATAGACAACTTTTGTTAGAAGAAGAGGGAGGCAATGCAACTACTACATACACAACATCGACAGATAGGACGAGCGGAGTTATCGATGCTGCGACTCGAAATGGTATAGAACGTTTACGGATAGTAAAAAATTGCCAATAGAAGGATAGGATGACAGAAATATTCCAACAAATATTTGAAGAATATGTTAATTGAAGCCAATTTCTCATCACAATTTGTTTTCTCGTGATTAACTTTTAAATAATTTGGAAAATGGAAACACGAAAGTAAAGGAAAACCAAAATTTTAATCGATCGTCATCTGTTTTAAAACATTTGGAGTCAATAAATTTGCCTAAAGAGATGAAACATTTTTTACGAATCATCTCGGGTTTTGTCATTCCATGTTTTGGTACCGCTTGTCTATACCGTTTCTCTTGCAGTGGGACACTGACCTGCGTGCGGGGAAGGCGGGCTGCGGCTGGCGTCGGCGTCGGACAGCGCCTCCACGTCTATGATCGGGCTGGACGCGCGCCGCGGCGCCGTCTCGCCTGCGGAACCACCGCGCTCAACATACCGCTAAGCCGCTACGGAGCCTTACCGGTCAAACGACGTGAGCCTACTGACGTCTTGACGTTCAAATGACGTTTATGTACGAAAGCAATTGTTTTGAAAATGGAGGTGGTCGCTAAACTTATGTTTATCTCATTATCTGAAAAGAACGATAGGAAGCTACGAACTAAGTTTCTGTTATCTGTAATTAATCAACATGTAGAAACAGAACATAAAAAAATAGGATATTATGTTTTAAGTTATTGATTTAGTAGGAACGTTCCTCTATACCTCTTTATTCCTGTCGCTATTTCTTTAATTAAAAATAATAACTGTCACAATATATCAGTGTAGAACTCACACGTTTGACCAGTTATATCGCCGAACGAACCATCACCATTTAAACAAAACATACACCGAAACCGAAACCAAGGTTAGGAGCTTCAAATGTCATCAGCTGCCGTGCCGATATAAAATAACCAGCAAATGAAAAACGAAACGACTATGAATGAGGCGAAGTGGGTCAAAGACTTACAGAGAGCCAGATCCATACGTCTGCCGACCTTAGAGTCACCCTGACTGTCTTCTGAAGTATCCGAATCTAATGGTAGAGACATGCTTCGTTCCCATCTGAAAATTTCATAGTTTTAGCAAATTATAATTGACACAATTCCCCGTAGAATTCATTGTGCCGTTGGTCACAAATATTTTTTTGTGTAAGAAATGGATGGAATATTAATTTCCAATTAATAGCATTCAGTCCTCCTAAATCAACAAAAAAAATGGATTATATTAGTCAGATCGAAACATGTAGGTAACTGAAAATTATAAGCAGTAAGGCCTCAAACACACGAGCGGCACTTTGTTGTCGACTGAGCCAACTGCAGCCGTCGACACTGGTAAGTAATACTTATTGGGAAAACAAGTCTTACACAAATCATTCGCAAACCATGCTTATTTTTTGTAATTAAGTTTTAGAGGAAGATATTTCTAAACTGACAACCTCTGATAAGGAACACTGGAACTAACTCAAAGGTATTTTATAAATTACCTAGCAGAGGAACTGCTTTCCGATTTGTCAATTGCTGAATTGGATCTAAATGCGTCCGCCATATTGATTCCCGAGTCTATCGACGGCCTCTTCACTAAATTGCTCTCCAAACTGCCGGCGCGACTCTTTTGAGACATACTGAAAATACAGAGATAAGTATAATTTTAATATTGCGACATAAGACAGACAGCCTGGGTTTAGGGTGCACTGGACGGTTATTTATCATTATTACAGGTAGTGGTTGTTTTGTTCTGTTGATTTTTTGAAAACAAATTGGACAACATTAATTGTATATTTTAGCTGGTAACTCTGAGCTTGAGCTTCCACCCTCAAGGAAGTCAGGTGCAACAAACAAAACACAATGATTATAGATCATAGATCCAGTTTTGCTTGTGGATCGATTGTACCATTCTATGATTGACAATATACTGCTTTGCGTTAGATTTTTTGTACAAAGATAATTTATTTGATTTGTAATCACGTAATGTAGTCACGGGCAGACTGAACCATGAACACTGTAAGATCCGAAACGTTGGGATTAATAATATCAATATACACGAAACAATCCTTTGTTTCATTTCAATGTCTAATATTCGCGTACAGTACCTACACGCGGCATAACCTAGCCGGACTGAAGTTAGCCGTTTTAATGAGCAATGGATTGTTTATGTTGAAAAATTGTATACTGCGCAACCAAACAGCCAACTTCCGTTCGGCCAGGTTATGCCGCGCATACTGTGTCAGAATTCAATGTCACCTATGAGGTCTCCGAAAGACTCCGTCTTTCGTTGGCGGGTGTATCCTGTCGAGTATAGCAGCGAGCTCGGCATGTCCTGCTCGTCGTGCGGCGGCGGCGGCACCTCTCGCGCCCGCCTCGCGCCTGATGCCGGCGCTCCAGCGCGCTAACACCACCGCCGTCTCCACGTGACCCGCCGCGCTAGCCACCATCTGAGGATGAAAGAATGGAACATTTACTTCTATTATCAGAAAGAAAGAAAAAAATATTGATTTAGTATGGATCACTAACACCACAATAATTATAATAAAATTTATTCAAAAAACCATTAATTTGATAAAATACAATACATATTATATCTTAGAAATTATAATGGTATAACAATATTTGGTGCCTGTAGTATCGCATTTATATTTTATTTATTTATTTATTTACTAAGTAGTATACTATTCTACTATTAAGTTAATTGATCCCTACTAATATTATAAATGTTAAAGTATCTCTGCCTGATACGATTTCATTACTAAACCTTCTTTCATTACTTAATTTTTAACTGATTAATGCACAATGCCAATTACTTGTTCGATTTTTAAATTAATTTATATATATTTAATTTTTTTAAATTTATCCTTTTTTAAACTGATTCAATTTGTTATATCTAAATTCATTATTTTTTTGATTGATTTACTGTATAATTTTTAATTAGCAAATTTGATTAATTTACCATGTCATTTTTAATTTAATTTGTGTAAGTTTAATTCAAGAATGCTATCTTACTTGTCACTTTATCTTTTTGAGAGTGTTGTGTACTTCTGTAAGTGACCAACTCACTATGCCTAAAACTATTTGTAAGTTTTTGTTTATGTATGTCCTAGTGAGTAAGTCGTTGAAGTACCAAAAATAAATAAATAAATAAACCGCTGAACTGATTTTGATGAAATTTGGTACAGAGATAGATAAGACCTTGGAGAAGGACATAGGCTCCTGTTCCTTTACCTTTTGTCTTAAAACTCCCTTTGGGATGCCCAGAACCACGCGTCGCAGTCGCAACCACTAGACTAAAGTGGTAACTACTTTCCTACCGACTACTCCATAAACAATTAAATAAAAAAACTTTTCAATAAATTGAAATAGGGAAAACATTGGTTGAACCTCATCACGCCTCTTGGGTAATGATTTAGGTACTTATATAAGCAAAATATTTTATTTGATTTAATTAAATTTTACTACTTACTACTTACTTTTGGTTATTCATATTGTTTAATTATTTTAAATATTATATTTGACTTACCAATGGCGTACAGTTATCACTGTCTCTAGCACCCAAATTTACTTCTTTCTCTAACGCCAAACTCATGTCATCTTGTCTCCACCTCAGCAAAACAGTGGTCAGTTTGGTGTAGCCCAACGATGCAGCCAAGTGCAGGATAGTCGAGCTGTCTTCATTGGGTTCCGTAGTGAAGCCTTCGGAATTGCCAGTTGACCTGCTGCTTAGAGACCGGCAGAAGGAAACCAAGCGCTCTTCAAATTTTGGGTTGGAGTACAGTTGAACATCCTCAATCTGAAAACAGAAATTTTATCATCATCATCATATCAACCACAAGTCATACCAATACATTTTCACGGAAAACGCAGATACTACGGCATCCAATGAGATGGACGGATGATCTGGTAAAGGTCGCTAGAAGTCGTTAGATGCATAAATTTAATATTTAATCCGTATCTCCACTTTGCTTTCTAAAAATAAATAGCTAAAAAGCATAAAATTATGAATAAAACAATAATCTAAAATCTACGCTGAAATACGTTGAATCAAAATAAATTAATACTTCAAGATCTCACCTGATTACTCTCATCAGCAGGTTCAATCTTCATTTGCAAGCGACCTTGTAACCGCTGCAAGCGTTGCACGAGTGAAAACCTTCTTATATCTAGTGATGGCAGCGGTGCGGACGCGGGTGACGAGGGCGCAGGCGCAGGGCTTGGCTTGTACTCGAATACTACCGTGTCCGATACTATACGCCCACCCCGAGCCACTTGCATTGCTGCCAGTCCTGCTTCGTGAGCTGAAATGGAGAAAAACAACGTATTAAGTACCTAACAACGAGAGTCAGTTCAAAAATATTTTTAAGGATGTTATTTTGGACTTTTTAATTTATATTTTATAATAGCCAAACTATTTACTGTCCCACTGCTGGGTACGGGTCTCCTCTCAGACTGAAAGGCGTTTTCCTATAGTCCACCACACGGTCGAGTGAGGGTCGGAAAACTTCACTTGCTTCAAGAAAATCTATCAGGCATGCAAATTAACCCGTTTTTTATTCTTTTATTATTATTTATTACAAAAAAATATGAGCAATAACCCCTCTAAGTCTTGAATTTCCACTAGAGATCTATTAGTTAGTTAGTTTATTCTTTATAAACTCTAAATATAATGTCGACTTACCTGGACAGTAACACCTCAAAAGTCCATTCTGCACTAGTATCGACGGTACTGGGAAGTTATCGAAGAGCACTGTATACTGATCAGTCGTGTCTGTCCAAGGTCCTGCTACCAGCACTTTCACTCCACCTTCAGGATAGGCCCACTCAGGAGAGTAGTCCGTGATGTTGAGAGTACCCTCACTACTACTTTCAGTTTGCATTTTCTCATTACTATCTTCAGCTGGTGGAGATTTATCGCATAACGTCTGGAAATTCAGAAAAAAGGACTACTCAACTCATTAAATCTGTCAATTGATACAAGATTTTAGAAATAATAACGATATAGTATATCAGAAATACAGTTCAGGTAAGTACTTTAAAAGAAACTGAGGCATATGAAGATAAGGGATGCAAGATATAATAGAGATATAGAAAACAATGCATCGCTTCCATTTAATCACATCTACCAAGTGTGCAGATTATGGAAGCTGATGTTGTTACGAACATTTAATTTTTTTTTTAATTTGGATTATTCAGTGTTCATGTTATCATCATCATTAATCCATATACTGTCCCACTGCTGGGCACGGCTCTCCTCTCAGACTGAACGGGGTTAGGCTATAGTCCACCACGCTGGCCTAGTGCGAGTTGGCAGACTTCACACACCTCGAGAAAAATCTCTAAAGCATGCAGGTTCCCAAAAAATGGTTTCCTTCACCGTTTAAGAGAGTGAAAATTAATTATTACTTTCAGTCATCAGTGTTCATGTACTTAAATATGTTATCAAAAATAATGTTCAACTTACCACAGGATTCGACGTAAGTGAACTGGTATCTAGCACTTCCAATTCAGGAAAATCTCCTAGCATGTCAAAAGCGTCCAGATTCACAAACACATTATCATCAACTCCCGTGGTTGGTGATGCCACTACTTCACAACTGTCTATAAAGTCCATCGTATCTATCCCGGATACCATCACATTAGCCGTATCAGTATGCCTCACAATATTCCTGTCTAGTTCACAAGTAGGCATATTAGCCGATAAAGTCTTCTGAATATCTTCATGCGATAATTCAAGAGTTTCATCAAAGAACCCACTAGAAGCTAAGTTGCTGTCGGTACCGAGCAGCACTAATGTATCATCACAGTTATCTGTCAAAATTTTACTTTCTAATCTTTCTACTAAATCTGGATACCTTGATGGGGTCGCTGGCGCACTTGCGATTACTTGACTCCTACTTTTTGGCTCCGTTTTAATCTTCTTATCAAATATATCAACGACAGTTTTTTCTTCCTTATTCTCAATTTCAAATTTGATGTCTGTATTTTGGACACATGAAACTGGTTGACTGTCCGTAATTTCCCTTTTTAAAACGAAAGTGGGTTTGTACTGTTGCCTATACCTTTCTCTGGGTTCCTCACACACAAACGATGTTACTGACAGCGGAGACACTAATGACGAATTTTGTTGGGTTCCGTTACTTGTTCCGTTCAGTATTAGAAGACCACCACCTCCTTGGATTTGGCCTAAAGATAAAAGTAAAGGAGATGCTGATTGTTGGGCCTGTCTATGATCTCTGGTGTACTGCCTTGGTGGGTGGGACATAGGTCTCGGTGAAGGGCCCGTGGTGGAGGAAACTTGGTGATCGGATGGTGGGGGTTTTGGCGTTTGAATTCTGCGCATGGGATGGGCACAGTTTCTTGAATCATTGCAGGTAGAATCAGGACAACCGCATTCCAATTGTCTCGCCAAGGCTGCAGCTCTTGCCGCTCTTTGCTTCTCCATAAGCTGTGTCACAATTATCTCCACGGTGTCCGAAGTCTGAAACATTTTCCGTTGATTTAATTTATCGTAATTTCATCTTTTATTGCTACATTAAACTTTTTAAGTTCATACCCACCGATATCATATCATTGTTACTGTCTGGATCATCTTCACTGAAAACTGGAAATAAAACAAATTATCATTTAAACTGTTGTAGCCTAGAGTGAGTATCAATGAAGTCTACATTACATGAAACAGCGTATAGATTTCAGAAGAAAGAGAAAGTAGACATGAGTCAATGACCTACAATCGCGGTATTGCCAAGTAGAATATAACTATAACAAATCTTACTGGTAATTGCAAAAGGTCATTGAAATTCGAAATCAACTTCTTTTGATCACTTGTTTATTAAAAAGCTATAGCGCAGGCTTTGTACGTTCGTTATTTTTATGGTAATCGCATTCACGTCGAGCAACCATTCCAATCGCGGTTCATTTTTTGGCACTTCTAGATAAACCATTAACTTTATTGCCATCCTAAATTTAAACAGAAATAATTCCGTGATAACGGCTGTAATATTAATTTTCAATCCAAAATCAATAACAGGGCCCTACATTACCAGTGCCAGCATCGTTATTCCGATCAGATAGGATTAATAACCACGCTGCATAATTGATATTTGCCACCGATTTCATAAATATTCAACAACGGAACAGAAACTTTCAACGGTCCAATTTGGATTCATTGTTTTAAATTCTCGAATTTTATTAGAACGAGATTTTTACGTCTTTTTTCAGTAAACTTGTTAATTGGTGGGAAGGAGGTTACAGAGTGATGCTGATATAATTGATACGTAAAGTCAAAGGCCAACTTTATATTATTACTTCTTTGTAGTGTGAATGGTAAAAAATACCTTAACGCTACTCTACACATCAATATTAAAATTTGAGAGGCCTGAAAAACTTTCACAACAATTTAAATAGAAACTGTATGCAAGCGATCAATAAAAAAAATATTAGGTATAAAAAAACTTGGGTAATGTAAAAAATTGGTTTCATTTCGACTTGGAAACAGCAATATTTTCATTTCATAAAAAAAACTCAGACTACGACTTTAATATTTCTAAAAAAATCGTGGTAAAAAAATCCTTTGATTATATTCTTATCTGTGGAGTTATTCAAATTTATGTTGATCCACAGTCAAGATGAAGGTACTGGCATCTCTCTTATTTACGAATCTTATAATTTTATTCATGAGGTATCCATTTAGAAAGCGTTAAATGAACTATGTTTCACTTTGATAGAATTTGTTAAATGAGTTATAGTTATTAAAATGTTCTGAGTATACGATGTTTATTCACAAAGTAAATTTTGTTTGTTTTCGTTAAAACTTGAATTCTTGTGCTCGATAAATGGTATAAAAAATATTAGACAAGTTTCTAAGTTAATTTAAGTTTAACTTTTTAGCTTGTCAGCCTTTCAACACGATAATAAACAAATGCCTCCACTAAATGTAAATACATGTATAGAGGAGTTCACCAAGGAATATCATAGGGCCACTTTAATCTTTACATAGCATTCTATCATCATTACTGTGACAACTATTTAAAATAGTATCGCCTACTTACACATTGGTTTTAGCTGGCAAACCAGCTCATCCTTCGTCCATTCCTTCTTGTCAGCCCACAACGCAAGGCTCGGCGCCACTGTCGCCAGTTTGTTGTCATCAGGGTACGGGACATTCAGATAGTGCACTAACACTATGTCGGGGTTCTGGAATGTTAGAATTACAATATATTATTATCTGAGACATAATTCATATTTATCTTTAGGAAATGTAAGATTTACGTGCCTTATTGTTTGAGTGTAGATTGAAATATAATTATGGAGATTTAATTTAAAAAAAATGTCCAAGTAGATAGAGTATGGGATCGTGATACGAACATTGAAGCAGGCCTGCATCAAGCAGTAAGTGAATTCACGTTACGGATGAAGATGACGATTCTTTGATTTTTATAACACCAATACAATTGGTGGATAAACAATTGTGGAGTTGGGTTGGAACGGAGATCGATTTCATTCTTTTTTTATATAAGCGGAATTTATATCAGGCCTGTAATAACAATAATAATAATGAAGCCCTAATGATCTAGGAATCTCCTAACAATACGAGCCGTATCCGGCTCGTATTGTTAGGAGATAGATTCCTCGTAGATTCCTCTCTATGGAGCCCTGACTGCCGGTAGCTTGGACCCTGTTCCCGATAGCGGTGGGCCTCTATTTTTTATATTTTTAAATATTTTTGTTTTTTTATAAAAATTTGTTTTTTTATCTTATAAAAATATTTAAAAATGTAATTAGTAAGTATAAAGACGAATAAAGGAGATAATGATAATACTTTATTGTTTCAATAATACGTTACAATTGTTGGGACACTAGCCTCCACACTAGGATTCCCTATGTCGTGGAGGGTAGTCTCTTTCATCGTTTATAGAAGTAAACAAAAAAATATTTTAAGAATAGTTTGCGAGTGTGTATGTGTGTGTGTGTGTGTATGAGTGTATGTGTGGGAATGTTCGTTGTGTCATAATTCATGTCTTTTAAATAGTTTTTGATCCATCAAAAACTATTTTGAGTTCTTTACTACTACTACATTAAGTTCTTTATTTAATTTATTTTATAAAAGGACCCATAAAGTTGAAGGATCTTTTGCCAAAGTCTAATCTTATTTTAGGTTTATGCCATTTAGGAGTTCTACGCGAACGAATATCGGTCTCAGCTGTCTTATAAGCGGTTTTATGGAATTTTAATGCAACGGCCATAATATATAACTGTCTAACGCGTAGGACATCGGTATCATGGTACAGCAAATTAGTGGAATAGCGTAGTGGTCTCTTGAAAGTAACCTTGAGAATTACCCGTTGCGAACGTTCTATGTTGATAAAATTTGTCTTTTGTGCCACCCCTATGACGTGATGCAATAATTGAGAGTTGATTCACACAGTGCGTAGTAAATCATCTTCAGTGTTTTTTCATTTGCGATCTCACCAATTCTCTTAAAGATATACTTCAGTTTTCTAACACGTCCACTCACATACTGCAGCTGTGTACTGCAAAGTGAAGCCTTTTTTATGGTACGGATAATCCTTATAGATATTCTACCACCTCAGGTGGTGGCAGGGTATATATGGACTCGTAACTGCTAAAATTAGCCATAGAATCCGTGAAATTCGCAGTCCCCTGACAGTGTCTCCGTCCCCCTTGATAACGTGCACATTTTTAAACTTCACTGTTATATCATTATTTATGTCAACATTTCAGAACAACATTGTTTTTATAACAAATTTAAACACATACATTTGTTTTACTTTTTATTATTATATTCAGTGAAAGGTTAATTAATGCTAATAAGTCAAATTATTCTATAACATTTGAATACAAAATTTTATCTACATTAAAATTTAACAGTTTAATTAATTTATATTAAACAATACGCTTCGTTATCTACACGAATTTTAATTACAAATTCACTGATTGCGTGTTATAAAATCAAATATTAGTGGCAGCTACTGGGAACGGCTTCCAGTCTAGTTCAATGCAGCTAAACAAGAGTGAGCGCTTTTGCTAGGCCTCATTTTCGCAATCCAATTATTGAGCAATAATAATGATAACACTGCCTTTACAACAAACTTCTTGGGGTCAACCCAGTTTGCCTGGACAATAAATTAATAAAGTATGTTATATTAGTTAAGCACTTCTTAAAACGTCCTTTACTTGAGCCAGTGTTGACTATAGCCACAGGACCCTCTTGTTTCTAAGTACTAATTTATTTTAATATATTTGATAGGTTTACAGTTAGTGTATTTCCTTCCTCGAAATATAGAATGAGAACTAATTCGGAACAGTTTTAATCATAGAGTACGGTAATTTGTAATAGACGGACACACTCGCTTTTATACCGTATAACAAACACCATTTAACAATACAAATCCTCACTATTGCTCTAGTTAGTCTCAAACAAATAAATTTTAAAAGGTCCATAAAACCAAACGCATTTGTAAACGTTAAGTGATATGTGAAAATTTACAACAGTATATAAAACATGTTACAAGGACGGACTAACGAGTCTACGTGAATAAAAAACTCGCACTACAACGTACTGCACTCAGTAGGGCATAAACAAAGAGCAACATCCGAAACTGCCAGTAAATCGACTCCAGCGCAGTTAAACTTGGTATAAAAATAAGTAATACACAATATTTTAATTTTGCCAACCCGACTAGCGAATGTAAAACCGAGTGCGCCGTAATAACTAACCATTTGTCTTCAAAATGGCGGCAATAAACATGGCGTCATTATTTATGTAATGGCCGACGCCATAGGGTTGCCTCTCGACACGTGTGCACTTTATTATTGTTGTGGTCTTTCATTAACACCCCGTTAAAAGTGGATTTGTTGTAACAATGCTTCAGTGCATCGTTTTATGTTGTAGTAATAAATTTACAGTTGAGTGAAATTATTTGTACATCATTATTTGTGGTTTACAGTTCCGGTTGAAATGTTTTGTTTAATTGGTCAGGTGGGAATGAAAATCTGTTCGTATTTTGCCTTGAATTTTTTTTCACTCTTTATTTAAAAAACGATGATCTAAGTTTTGATATTTTTTTAATTGTCCAAAATTGCTAAGCCATCATGCTTGTTAATAAATATTGATCGTCAGCACCGTTAGTTGAGGTTATTCTTGTTATTAGCAACTATCTGGTATTATATTCTATAATTTACAGTATATTGTAAACACTACAGACCGTAATCTTATTGTCCATCCGAATCCTAAACTTATTTTACAATACATACTTGAGATCCAGTCAAATTCTGACAGCCCTAGTTTTTCTATACCCAAAGTTGGAAGTTAGTTGCACTTCTATGAGCTTAGCACGATCTAACGGTCGGGCTGGCGACAAGAAATAAAAGGATAATGTAGTGTCTAATACAATACATAAAATTAAATAATATAATAAACAGTTTGAGTGTACATGTGTATATACTGGAGACAATTTAGATATAATCGCTTTAGGGGAAAGGAAAGTTTTACAACGGAAGGAGGAAGCAGTAACGCTTTAAAAAGCAATAGAATAGAAATGGAATATTGTTTGTCTGGAAATTAAATTAATTGGAATTCTAGGTATTTCAAAAGTCAAAGCAGTCGACGTTACTGGCTAGATATGCTGATATTATTTGTATCAAGATTAAACTACAATTGGAATGGACTATTTCACTTTGACCTAACTCATCAACATGGATTATAAAAAGTCAACTTAACTAATACAATAATTATATAAAATATATTTTTAATGAATACATTAACGTTAAAGAAGTTTAATGATTTAGTAATTAGTCAGGTCATCAAAATGCATAATAAATATCTTTGATTAACGTTAATTTCGTGAATGATATAAATAATGCATAATATAATATCTTCATCTTCATAATTATACATAATAATTAATTGAGCAGTGAAGGACAACATCAAGAGTAAACCTTCATGCCTTAGAGATTTTCTCAACGGTGTGTGAAGTCTACCAACCTGCTGTGGGCCAGCGTGGTGTACTAGTTACTACTGCCTAACCGCTTTCATTCTGAAAGGAGACCCGTGCCCAGTATTTAGACAGTAAATAGGGTTGATGATGCTCATAATGTTACAAAGCAAATTCAACTTTTGATAAACGAAAAGCAATGTATATAACAAAATGGAATTTCCGCCAATCATCGACCTCAGTTCAACAAACACCAGCATCACAGACTTACATAATTGGTCTACACTGCTAACTAATTACCATCTACGTATTAAAATCAAGAGTGCAAAGAATACTAATCCTCCTTATTGTCCCTTAATAGGCGTTTACAATCTTTACTTAATTCCCTCGTTAGACCTCCCATCCCTCTGAGGCTTGGGAGCTTGACTTCACAATTACCTTCCATCAAGTTAATTGTCTTGTTAAATATTAACTTTGTATAATTGAACTATTAAAGTAAGATCGAATTTATGTGGGCGTTCTTCTCTTTATGATTGGGAATTAAATTAACTATCTAAATTTATTCAAAGGTCACGTTGTATCAATAATTAGATATTCGGTTTAATTAGCAAAATCAACTTTATATATGTTTTTTAACTTTATTTACTCGTTATAAATTCTAGAAGTCGGAAGCGAGACTGCTATGTTTGAGGATTCGATTCCCAGGTCGAGCAAAGTTTTATTGGGTTTTTCTAAGAATATCTCGAAGTTTGAATTTGTGCCCTATTAATGATTAATTATATTTATTTCTGTAAATAGATCTTTGAAAGACACTTTGACAAGTCAATAATCATACTAGATAGCGCGAATGGGAATAGGCTCACCCCCTTTAACATGGGAGCTAAACATATCGGGAAACTGGGTGCGCTAGGTGTCTACCTCTGCCTAGCCCTTTGGGGAATACAGGAGTAGTTGTATATACTTTGACAGATAAAATTACGTATAAAGCTAACTAAGCTACCGAGCCCACCACCTGTGATGTCGAATTCTCTTCGTAATTCTTACGTCTTATAGGGACGTGAGTGACATCTATCGAAGAAGACATATTACTATCTATCTATCTATTAGACAAGGACGTCCACTGCTGAACATAGGCCTTAAAATCGCCACAAAAATCAGTCTTGTGCATACCGCATCCGTCGGGGACCGTCTTACGCGCTTTCCTAAGCGTGGTCACTACAGGACTATATTTCCTGGATTTTATTATTATTAGAGCAAAAATCCCCTTACATAAATTACTATGTTCTTGAAAATGTTAAGCATGATATGTTAATGCCAAATATAATAAAAAAAAAACTAATCTGTTTCTATAGTAAATTAAAATAAATATCACAATAACAAGCATCAGGTATAAAACCAATACACACGCGAGTCAAAATTCTACGAATGCACTGGGCTACGTCAATAGAATTTGACACCTGTTACGCTAAGTATACAGTGCAACTACCGCCAATCAAAAATTCAATTACCGTCGACATTTTCCGATGCGGGTGTGATGGCATTTTACAAAATGTCAATTTGTAATCGTCAGACAGTTGGGGATTAGTTCTGTTGGGTCTGGCACGTTCATTAGAGCATGTCACCTACCTTGAAGTGTTGGAACAAAGGTGGCAATTAATTTGAGAGGTTCTGATCCATTGTCTGAGACCTTTATGTATTGTGTTAATGATTTGCTGTCTATATTTTTTTATAAACTTTATGGTGCACCCAAGATAATCATTAATATACAGAATATAAAGTTCCACCCTTTGGATAGACTACACTGGACAAAACTAGGGTTGTTTACGATACAAACAAGTAATATGGGTTTTATATTAATGTAAAGAAAATGTGAAAAATATAATAAATAAAAATACAACTAAAATTACATAAGGAATGTAAATTATGATACCTTCCAGCGATAGAAAAGCTATAAAGAAGTATTGAATATTAGAGAAAAAAAAAAGTAGGTACGTTGTTGACATTATTGTCTTCATGTTTCGTGAAATTTAAATTCAAAAACAATTTTAAATTATAAATTCTTATTATTTTTTTAAATTCTTCGGTATTCACTCGAATTTGTGAAGCTTTTATTAATTTGTTAAAATCAAAATATAATAGATTCGTTTTTGTTGATAGTTATTAATTATACAAACAGCCAAAACTGAATCGTCCATCAATGTTGCTGTCGACGTGTAAAATTTACAATATGTGGTGACATTTAGATGTCCCCTGGGTGACGTCACATATCGTCATAAACAACTTGCAATTCCACACAAACTCAATAATTATTAGGCATTTCGTCGGTGATACTCCCATACTGCTGTACATTACATTGCCGTAAGGCCTAATTTACAATATTATCTAATATAAAGTTAGGCCTTATAGCAAGTGGTATGGGAGTATCATAGCTGATACCTTTTGTTGACTGCATCACTGCTATTTTTAGTGATGTTAAGCTTATAAGCTTATTTCTTTGACGTACATCATTCATCATCCATCCAATCGTTTCTTTAATCTTATCAGAGTTAGCTTCTAGGTCAAACCATACATGGAATGATTGCTTCAGCTAGCGTCAATCCATGTATGAAATCAGGTGACTAGACACAAATACTATTCTTGAATTTCTCGTACACATTCTACGTCTTAAACGTGTTACAAAATACCCCGTAAAAAATATAATTAATTATCAAAGAAAAATAATTTTTCAGCTGTTATGTCAGGGAACCAGATTATTTAACAGAAAGGCCTACGTACATATTTCACCTAATAATTTTCTACTTTAATAGTTTTTCTATTTTTCATTCATAAATGTAGTTGTTTTCCTTTTTTTGGTGTATGTCATACAGCGTTACTACGGTTCTTAAATATTGTGAATGGACTCGTTATAAGGCCCCATTTAACCTCCTTTCGGCTTTACGGGTAGTTTTGTAACAGCCTGTATGTATATATACGGTCTTTTTTTTCGGTAACTTAACCGGAGTCCACTGTACTGAACCAGAGGTACGCAGGTTTTTTCTTTCTCTGAAATGATGTCTTTAAAAATTTATTTCCTACTATTTTACTTCAAGTAAGTTTCATCTTTGTCATCCAAGCCTTTTTCCAACTATGTTAGTATCAGCTTCCAGTCTAAGATATGCTGCCATCAGACATCCGTAACCCAATTTATGGGCAGTACCGATATCCTAAGGATAAATTGGTTCTGTCTACTACTACAGATTGCCACAAGCGTTTGTATGATAACATCACGATCGAAAGCTAAGAACTAAGAGAATTGCCCTTCAAGAAATTCTCAGTCTGAAGGGTCTGAACCAACTTGTGCCAGGTGCCAAGGACTGGGCCCGCCCGCCGTCCCGGTCTGTGGATGAATGCTACAGCGCTCCCGTAGTCCCAGCACTAAAGTGGTGACGCGAAACGTAGAGGTTGGTTTTAGTCGGAAGATCGCTCTTTTCAGTTTCCCGTAAACAAAAAAGGTGCTAAGGACTGGCTAATGAAATTAGATCTGAAAACACAACTAGCAGTACCGCCATATGATGATGATGATGATGATGACCAACATCTTAACGGGTCTTGATTTTACGCTATGATTTTTCGGCAAGTGCAGGATAACTACTTAAACGGAAAGGGTAGTCAGTACTTAGCCACGTGATCTCCCCCATCCACTACAATCTACTATTTCAG
This sequence comes from Acronicta alni, assembly GCA_964056405.1. Taxonomy (NCBI): domain Eukaryota; kingdom Metazoa; phylum Arthropoda; class Insecta; order Lepidoptera; family Noctuidae; genus Acronicta; species Acronicta alni. Next base: position 1,931,571 of record OZ043927.1, on the reverse strand, counting down.
TTCCAGCAACAAGCAAAAGTGAGTTAGTAAACTTTTCACTCCAGAATTCAATATAAAAACATATAAATTACATCGAATTGTTACAATACGTCCATTGGGAACTGAAGTATGGAACATTAAAGTGAACAATAGTCTATAAATGGTGCTGCAAGTTGTTTTGGTATTGCTTAAGTTACATACAGAACTGGTATTACATTGTGGGATATACTCTAGAAGTTAGTAATACAAACGTATGTAGCCGCATAAAGTTAGTACACATTTTAATGCATGCACATATTATAGTGGAATTGCAGTTAATCGCTTCGGTGTGGTAATGCACATAAGTTCCGTTAAATAGTTAAATTATACCAACTGTATAATTGACAGTGTGTGTGAGAGAGATATGGAGAGAGATTCAAAGACCTTGCCGTAAATAACACCGTGAAATTTTAGTATTTTTGGAGCCGAAAAACCTTATTATTATCTTATCAGGCTCGAAAGGTTCTCGAAGTTTTAAAAATGGTCACCCATCCGCAGAAAGGCCACGGATAGCGTAGCTCAACCTTGCAGATCGGTTGATCAGCGTATTTATTACTTATTAGCACATTATCATTAGGAACAGTCTGTTATACTATGTACCTGTCACATTTCACGTTGTTAAGCATTATTGCTTTGTTTTTGTCTTTAGGTATCTCTATTTTTAATATTTTTAAAAGCAGTGTCGTACTACTTGCTGATTCTAACAAGATTCTTATCGTCACCATTACGCGGTGGAATGGTATTCGATTTGGAATCAAACTTTCGCGAGTTCGGTAAACTCTGTAGTAAGAAATTATCTCATTCCTTTCTAACTATGAGTCTATTCAGGACTCTCAAATCTTGTAATTTTATAAGCGAAACAACATCCGCTAAACCTCTGTTAGAGTTTTCTTTAAGAAAATGTTAAGTAGACACCTACGTATTAAAGTCGGTGCCTAAGGCTAGAATTGTTATATCTAAACAATGAGACGTTGCTTGTAGAATATGAGATAGACCTAATGAGGTCCTCAGAAGATTTTCATTTGTTGAGACTGTGTCAAAAATGTGACATCTTTTTTAGTTAGGTACGCTAGACGTTTTCGTTACGGCTTCGTTTCCCAGGTTGAGTAAAGTGTTATTGGGTTTATTTTTAGTAGCAGTTCGGAGTGCAGTGTGGATAAATGGTGGTTAATGGCTTATTACATAATTATACATATACCTAACCGTTCGGGGAATGTAGACGTGACGTATGTGTAGTAGGTACATATTTATTAAATAATAAATAAATATTCTTGGAAAATTTTACACAGCAGCATCTAGTCCCAAACTAAGCAGAGCTTGTACTATGGGTACTAGACAATGTATATAAATACATATTTTATATACTTTTCGCGCTCTTCTGATTTCGGGTTTCGGTTAAAAATATTCTATTTTCTTCGAAAAACTCCTGTGAAAATACAGGAGTGATGTATGTATGTATGAAAATAAGATAGTTAAAAATGACGACTACACCGAAATTATTTCTGGACAAACATGTCATTCGTCGACCTCAGCGTCACTTACCAAAGTGGTCAAGCTTCAACATAATGTAACAATCTCTTAACATAACTAAACCTTTCCAATCCCAAAAATATCTTCTTGTTACTGATATAGATTAAAACTTTTCTAACCAGTAATATTAAAAGCAACCCAACTCCATACAACTTAGAAACTTCGCAATACCCTAAAGGTTATAGTTGCATCTATAACCTGAAGAGAACCCATTAATATTACAGCAGCTGAAAATATTTGAGAAATATTGAAAACGGCTCCAATTCGCGGTTTCATCAATAGCGGGGATATCAAAGAAGCGTATTTCAAAATCTCATATTTCAGTAGCATGAAAAATGTTTCCATCGTCGAAAGATTACCGTATATAAATTTCTATCCGACTTCGAAGTGAAGGTAAGAAATGTACAGAATTAATACTTCGAAGTATTTTTCTGTTTGTGTCTTTGATTTTTTCTATCCATATGATAACTGGCTAAACAATTTAGCCGGTCGTTTATTCATCTATAATTATGTTCATTAGCTGACATGGTCTTGACAAATTTCAATAAATCCTATCCTACTAATATTATAAATGTGTTTGTAAGGATGAATGAATGGATGTTTCTTTCACGTTAAAACTACTGAACGAATTTCGATGAAACTTTACAGTATTATTATTTATACACCAGAACAACAAATAGGCTATAATTTGTAACAATTTTGAGTTAATTATCCAAATTACATCGATAATTAAAAGTAACTTTTCCACGGAGCAGGGAAGTCACGGGCAGAAGAAAAAAATGCTATAGAAAAGCACTTTATTTTTCCAGAATATTCCAGGTAACTTTTGCAGTTATCATCGTCATTCTCCGAGTCTTCCTAACTACATTGGGGTCAACCAGATGTGTCCGAATATCAGTTTTTTACACAGAGCGACTGCCATCAGATCTCCACAACCCAATTTCTGTGTAAATAATAACCGAAACCGATATACCGAGATTAGACTGGTTTTCAGGCTTTTTGGGCTTCTGACTACCACTAATGATTGTCATAGGTGTTCGTGTGATTACCGGGACCCACGGCTTTTCCTCATGCATCCTCTGCCACCCGGGTAGGTGGCAGGGTATGTCAGACTCATACCGACTAAAAACCGCACTTGCCTTCACGTGCCCTATTGTCATGGGGCACGTGAAGATATAACAAACATACAAACTCGTTAGCTTTATATTAGTATAAATACATACAATAATTAATGCGTGTAGATGTCCCTTACAAATTATGTGATATCCTACACAAATGGACCATCCCAATTATTCCCAAGACCGTCGTCAGTAACGATTTAGAGATCATATTTAAAGGGTGGAGGATGTACTGATAATATCAAGGAAATCACCGATGCAGCTCATCAGAATAAGATAATATTGCTCATGTTTCTTGATAATTTTCAACCATTCTGGCTTACTAGTTTCTGGCCGCGATTTCGTCCGCATGGAATAGTTACTTTTAATTACCGTTGTAATTTGGCTAATTAACTCTAAATCGTTATAAATTATAGCCTATATGTTTCATCAAAATCCGTTGTGGAGTTTTAGCGTGAAAGAGTAACAAACATATATCCATCCATCCTCACAACCTTATGTATAATATAGTAGAATATTAATACTACCTCGTTAGTTAAGAGGTCTTAAGCACGACTGATACACTAGTCTTAGGTTCGATTCTCAGGTCGAGTAAAGTGTTATTGGGTTTTTCTGTAAAATTCACAATAGCAGCTCGAAGATTGAATTTGTGCCCGATTAATGACAATAGGCTGGCCCCCTCTTACCTGGGACCAAAAACATACCGGTGAACTGTGGGTGTTAAAATACCTCTGCCTAACCCTTCGGGGAATACGGGCGTAATGGTATGTTATTAATATAATTATGTCCTTTCAGGGAATTCAAGTGATACTAAATGATTAGTCCCCTGTATAACGGGGGACGGAAGGGTAGACATATTCTAAGACATAATTATTGCTATACTGAAAACTATCAATAGTTTATTGCAAAGCGAGTTCGGAATAATCACATTCAAAGGAAAGTATTTAATTATGGATATTTTAAGTTTTTTTTTTTGTTATTTCTTATTATATTTGGCATTAATGCATGGTAAACATGTTTTACATTTTTTTTACTGTTATTCTGCAGTGACTCGATTAGCAAAGCCAAAGATCGGGCTCTGTGGCGTTCATTAGGAGAGGCCTACGTCCAGCAGTGGACGAATATAGGCTGATGTTGCATATGGGAATTCAAAATAAAGGACTGCTTTTTTGGTGGAAGTTTAGTTACAAAACTAACTGAACAGAAAATCAAAAAACCCATACCCATAAATAACATAGAACCCCACAAAATAAATGCATAATTTTTATTTCTTTTGAAAGTACGATATCATCCCTTTTTTATATCCAATTTATGCAGTCCTTAGAAAAGTAGGCATTTTCCTTTCTTATTGATTTCTGACATTTACGCGAATATTATACATTGAAATAAAACTACTTTTACGGATTTTATCGCGTATATTGATATTATTAATTCCGACGTTTCGGACCCTTTACAGCGTCCATGGTCACGGGTAGACTCTCTACCCGTCTACACAGTCTACCCGTGACCATGGACGCTGTAAAGGGTCCGAAACGTCGGGATTAATAATATCAATATACGTCTCGACAGTCTACCCGTGACCATGGACGCTGTAAAGGGTCCGAAACGTCGGGATTAATAATATCAATATACGCGATAAAATCCGTAAAAGTAGTTTTATTTTCCTTTCTTGTTTTTGATTTTTAAAACTTTATAAAACGAATTAGATATTTAGTTTCACTATCAAATTCTGCCAAACAAAAAACGGCCATAATTATACTGAAGCCGTGACAATAACGAGGCCACATACTTGGCTCAAGGCTAAAATTAAATAATGTATTTACCATTGACAAGGAAAGAAGAAGATATTGATCTCCGTTTGTGAGCTTCAAAAGGTCCATTGACTGAAAATTATATAAAAATAAGGTGATGCTTACCTGTAGCAACCAGTAGCACCTTCGGTGGAACGTCGGCAAGATCGCTGAGTGGACGTAGCATCCGTAGATACACTGCAAACAAAAACAATTCGAAATTAGTAAAGATCGTATTTAAACAATAAGCGAAAATCAGTAGTCAAGGCTATACAAAGGACCAAATATCCAGTTTAAACTAACCTCGTATTATATAGACTATACCTACGCGCATTGGAATCAACAAAAATAATTTCACACTACTTTGTCGCATCTAGTATCCAAATTATTAAATGTTCCACACATTCTGTTACAATCCCATTATCAGTATAAGTATAAATAATAAATTGATGAATATTATAGCAAATGCAGTTTTTTATTTAGGTGTTTACTAACACGGTGACCTGCTTATTTTTTTTATTATTATTTAAACTCATAATCACCGTTGTTTTATTTACGATAGATACCATTCTAATAAATAATCAAATGTTGGTGGGATACGAATTGTCCACGAAGTCAGCATCGAAACATTGTGTAAGAATCAATGCCAAAAATATCGATATTGGTATCGGATACCGTATCATAGATGTCAAGAATATCCAAAAACGCCCATGTCTAAAAGTTAGAACACATCGTCCACGAAATACTTTAATTTACATAAAAGACCATCAGAAATTTCATCCTACTTATCTCTTAGCCAGCACAACATCATAAAGAAACAATTTATTCTGTTTTTCTATTACACTCCCCAGATCACCGGAAGAAAATTACCCTCATAATGATATCCATTATATTCGGGAAAATGTGTGTCACAAGCTTTAAGCACGCCATTATCAATAATATAAAAAATCTTGGGACATTTTCCATTTAAATTTTAAAAAGATTCAGAAGCTTGTTTTCGTGTAATCTGTATGCGTTAGGACCATGGCTCTTACATATTAAGGTTCACTTCACTTTCTTTTTTTTTAATTAAGGTAAGTATGTAACATGATGGGCCAAATGCCTTCGATGCCGAGGAGGAAGATCCAGAAAATTTGTAACTGTGCAAATAGTTTTTAATTTATAAAAAATCTCTCTTTCCTTTACATTTGCTTTCGTATTTAAAATGAGCTACTTCCTGCCCTTCTTAACATGATAAAGATATTTATTTTCAAAGTATATGGTACAAAAGTTGTTATGTTACAATTAGTTGTCCGACACATCCGCCTCTGCAAGAAGCATACGAATATTCTTAGGCTAACATAACATTCCACGTACATTATATAAAATATGGGTATGTTGGGTATACCACCTGACCAGACTTAAAAACATTTACAATATTGCTACATAAACACTAAATAAAAATATTGAATAAATACATTATTGATTAAAACTAAAAATAAATAAAGCTATTATGTATATCGGTTAAACTTACAAGCTATGAATTCTTTTACTGAAGAATTAGCCCATTTTCTAAGAAAAATAAATAATCCAATTGACTCGCTACTTTAAATCACTCCTTCTGCCTTCTCCCGACTGACGAAAAAGAAATTACCAATATACTTTACAATTTAAAAAAAGACAGCGCACCCGGACCAGATCACATAACAGTACCACTACTTCTTAAATGCCTTGACAGCATAGTTAAACCTCTAACAACCATATTCAATTTAAGCCTAGAATCCGGTGTATTTCCAGATTCTTGGAAAACTGCTGCAGTATCCCCGATCTACAAAAGTGGTCACAAAAATATGCCAGAAAATTACAGACCTATTGCACTGCTGAGCATTATCTCTAAAATTCTTGAGAAAATTGTAAACAAAAGGTTGGTAAGCTATCTCGAGAAAAACAGCATCATCTCAGACAGACAATTCGGTTTCCATCAAGGGAAGTCCACTGAAGACGCGGTGTCACTTTTGACGAATCAAGTGTCTCGTTATATAGAAAACGGAGACCGTTGCCTTGGCGTTTTTCTTGATTTGGCAAAAGCCTTTGACACTGTGTCAACAGGGCTTCTTCTGAAAAAATTAGAGGCCATAGGTATTAGAGGAACTACTCTGGAATGGTTTCGTAGCTATCTGACGACACGGAGTCAATATGTAAAAATAGGTAGCCATCAAAGCACATCACTACCAATTACGTTCGGTGTCCCGCAGGGTAGCACACTTGGTCCTACTTTGTTTACGCTGTATATAAATGACTTGGTAAGCCTTCCTCTACTCAATGCTGAAGTTATATCATATGCAGACGACACTGCAATACTTTTTTACGGTAAATCATGGGACCAGGTGTACTGCCTCGCGGAGCAAGGTCTCAGAGAGGTTGTACAAGTACTTGATACTAACTTACTGACATTGAATGTAAACAAAACTAAGTATATTGCCTTCTCAAAAACCAGCTCATCCAACCCATCCCATATAATGTCATTAAAAATTCATCACTGCGCACAGGGACCTAACGCCATTACTGACCAAACATGTACATGTGAAGCACTAGAACGAACTGAAACAATTAAGTACCTTGGAATTATCATAGACAATAATCTTACTTATAAACCCCATATTACAGCTTTATCAAAAAGAGTGCGCAAGTTAATTCACATAATGAAAAAACTTAGAGACTGTACTCCTCTAGAGATCTTAAGAACAATATACTATGGTCTTTGTCAATCAATAATTCAGTACTGTATCTGTATATGGGGCTGTGCTGGAAAGAGCACCTTTATAAGTCTGGAGAGGGCCCAACGTGCATTAATAAAGGTGGCTCTTAAAAAGCCTTTTAGGTTCCCTACAGACTTAATCTATCAGAGATTCCAAGTATTAAGGGTAAGGCAGCTCTTTATACTTAAATCAGTACTGGATATTCACGCCACCCTCAAGAAACGACCTGACTATCCTGACATAATGAAAAAACGTGTCTTTAGAATACCCATACCGAATGCTAGATCCGAATTAGCAAGACGTTGCACTGCTTTTTCTCACCCTAACACATACAACAAAGTTATTAAAATGTTCAACCTCACAGACTGCACAGTTACTACAGGCAGAAAGAAACTCACTTCTTTTCTTTTAAAACTATCATACGATGATACTGAAGCCTTGTTATAAGACCCATCCGACACACAAACACTCCCACATACAACCACCCCACTCCCATTCACTCGCACAAGCACCCACCCTACACACAAACACTCGCACACACTCCCAACCTACCCACAAACACACTATTATTTAACTATATTATTTAACTATATTTCTGTACATAATCGCACTCTCGAGCCCCAAGACACAAGCTATGCTTAGTTTGCGGCTCACTGTTACTCGTATCCATGAATGTTACTTTTTTTTTGTCAATAAAGAATTTGTATTTGTATTTTGTAAATTTCAATCACTTCCATAAATATGTAGATAGTTATAGCTTCGTTTTCATATCAAAACTTAGTTGGTGATGTCTGAAAAAGCATTACATATACGGGGTAGTAAAACAAGCCTAACCAAGCTCGACCTAGAATTGGCACCTGAACTAACTTCGTTTACTAGAAAAGCCTCTCTGTGCACTTGCATGGTGCTATTTATAAGCGGAAGCGGACAAGAAATCATTTCTTCAATTTTATTTAATCCCTACTGTAAAAGTCACTCTTTCTCTCTGTCTTCTGTCTGTCTATCTGTTACGCTTTCACGTTTCACTTTCATTTTGATGAGATTTGGTACAGAGATAGATAAGGTCTTGGAAAAGGATAGGCTACCTTTTGTCTAAAAAATCCTTAGCGATGATATGACGACGATTTAGATGGGAGTAAAACCGCGAGGCAACAGCTAGTAAGATTATATATTTAAATGTGTTACTCATGATCAACCTAGCAATTCCCAACAATGTCGGGGTCAGCTACCAAGCTTGCCAGATAACCTGAAGTTAGAATAGTTGTCAGGCATTTTGGGCTTCTAACAGCCACTAACGATTACTACAGAGCAAACTAGAATGGTGGTGCTGAATATAATATTTTCTTTTTTATATGTAGTAGAATATTAATCATAGTTAGTTTATAATTTTATGTCCTTGGTAAACTAAACTAAGGTACAAATTGCGTTATAAGGTAGAAGAGAACTAGTATACTTCAACCATAATAAAAAGTTTATATTCTTTGCAAGCGACATTAGAGCTCCACAGATTACTTGGACAAAGAGACTGTACAGATATGAGCGACGTAAAACACACATGTAAAGTCATCTCGCTTACTTTATCAAAGACAAATGAAGTGGAGAAGTGAAAGAGTTGTTACGTGTGCGGCACTGATTAAGCATTAATATTGCAATATAATCAACGCAATAAAAAACGCTCCCGCTTCTGCTTATCTCTTAGCCCCCTAGATAGCCCCACTCAACGGTCACAGTTGTGCAAAATGTATTATTCAGCATTCCTTGCGCGCCGTACGTGGCGACTCGCGTGGCGTAGCGATCACTTGCCGTCGTTGTACTAACGCCGCTGCTTTGCTACCATTTTTATTTACGGCATATAAAAACGAGTCCCCAGCCAGATTTTCAGAATATTCCAGCTTATATTTACTGCTTATATGTGGAATTTTTAGTAACATTTATGATGTCAGCTATTTTAAATTAGCTGGAAATATCTTCGTAACTATACAGAAAAATTTGGTTCCGGAATTTTTATGAAGGAGAATCTTTTAATATTAGTTTTTTTTGTACTGAGTAAGCTGTATATAGAAATTTAATAAGAACCTTTAAGTAGCATTTTTATCTCAAAATAATAGAAAGTTATTATTTACCCTGCATTCTTAATTTAAACCTATGTAGAATTGTTTTCTTACACTCTATCCTATCTTATACACATGATGTATTAAAATACTACAGTAAAAACCCCTTTTACTTTACAAATTACCCACTCAAACCGAAAACTATCATATATTTTCCAAAGGAAAAATTTGCTACAACATTTTCAAACACAAATCATTTCTATCCTACAATACAAAAAAAGAACCTTTACCCCCTTACATGCCCCAACCATTTACCCAAACCCAACAATGAGGTATCACCCCATCACCAATTCATCATCGGCCACTCGGCCTAAATGTGGCCTCAATCAAATATCCGGGCCGCGGCGGTCGGGCCTACAGAATGGGCATTCAGATCTAAATCGGTGGCTATATTGGCGAATCGTATTTTTGCGAGACCATTCGAGCCAATAACCGGCTCTGTAGTGGGTTTTTCGAAGGGGATATCCGGATCCGCGGCAATGTGGTGCCAGGCATGAGAGACGCGCGATTTCTCATATTAAAGCAATAATGTTTATTGATTGTAATAATATAATTAGTGGTAATAATGTTTACACAGATTTTAAGTCTTTATAAAGTTAGCACCCAACATAATAATCATCTTGTAAAAGTAATAAAGATATTTGTGAAAGAGTTGCTCACATCGATTACTGCTACTTTGTCTGGTAGCATGTACTTTTTTTTACAAGTGACCTATCTGTTATTTCCATGATATCCCTAATATTATTTTTTGAGAAAGAAACATTTACCTAAATGCAACTGGCAAGTACTATAACATCATCAATATATATCGATATATTGAAGCAGTATTTAGAAGCAATACCTCACGCAGTCCCTTTCTAAATATTAAAAACAAACCACTCAGCTGATGAATGTCAGTAAAAAATGAATATCAAATTATTATGAACCTATACACTCTCCCACTGCTGGCCATAGAGGCCTCTTAGATTGAGATGGATTAGGTTATAGTCCACCACGCTGGACTAGTGCGGGTTCGCAGACTTCACACACCGCCGAGAAAAACCTAAAGGTTTTACCGTTTACCGCTTAAGCAAGTGATAACTCATTTTTAATACAGCTGTGAATTTGAAAAGGCAATCCAATAGTCCTGATCAATACCTCGTTTTACGCAACCCGCTACTGCTTCAACCTTGGACTACCACGTAATATCCGCACGAAGACTGCTCGTGAGTGAATTAGACTTTTACGATCGCTGCCGAATCCATGCCATATCAGAGGTATCGACGTGGAGGTAATATACCTAATCTAAATCTCCAGACAAACGTCGGGACATAAATATCTATTGTTTGAAGTTCTAGATCTGGAAATGTTACTTTTATATCGTGTTGGTTCCTTGGAACTTGTTTTATGTCATGTTACTAAGGTATTTTTTGCTGATCTAGACATCTATAAAGCATTTTTCATCTTGGCTACTTATTTATTTATACTTTAATGCTCATTGTGGTACATAAGGCGAACTTAATGTCGCGAGGCATATTCTCCCAGGCAACTTTCGGTTAAAAGAAAAATTTCCAGATTAGGTACAAAATAAATAACCATCTACATAAAGATGTCTGTCAAACAGAAAAACATATATGTGAATAGGTATGTCAATTTATTTTTAAATAGACTTTGTCAAAAGAAACTCGATAGCATTCAAACTTAAAAGGACGCATTTCGCCCACAGCGGAACCACTGGTTATTATTAATATTCACACTTATATACCTTTCACACAAGGCCAACTTATCTTGCTACTGACCTTTTTATTTAACAAACAGTTGGGTAGTTTTCCTATTAACTTAATTTACCAACTTCACGTTATTGGACTGTGTTTTCGTCTCAACCCAATTTACCAAGGTTTGTATCAAAGTCGCGAGATGTCGCTAATGAGCATATGTTAACTCATTCATCGACAAGCGGTTAACAATATTATTGCTGGTCATTTAATTTAATTTAGTGGCCGGTACTTAAAATTCGCAACGTATATACGCCAGAGAACCAAAGTAACCGACTTAAAGGATTAACATGCTGAAGTAACAATGGGCCGGTCACGTTTCATTAGAATAAATGAGTTCTTGAGTAGAGACTGTGTCTAGGTAAGGGTAGTGTGGGACGCCTGCCGGCCAGGTGGAGTGACGACGTGAGGAAGGCAGCTGGCAGCGACTGCATGAAAAGAGCTGAAGATCGGGTTCAATGGCGTTCGCTAAAAGAGGCCTAAGTCCAACAGTAGACGAATACTGGCTGATGATGATGACGAATGATCGGCATACTAGTCTACTAATCCCCTACTATGTGAACTACGGCCTGTGGAGTTACACAACTAATGAAGTTATCCTAAAAGGTTATTCCAAACGTATAGGATCAGTATTGGAGCCATTCTTTCATTAAACACTTTAATTTGCATTTCATTGGAAGTGTATTCGGATAAAAACCGTAATAAAATTTATAGACTGTAAAAAGGTTTAAATTGCTTCGATTGGTGGAACGTTAAAATACCAGATATATTTAATCAGATATTTCAATTATTTGTTTACTCTTAAAACGTTCAACTTAAATCTATTTCTTCCCGATATTTGCGCCAAATTTAATTTAACACAAATACGAAATACTCGAAACTTTAAATAAAATAAATCATGACAAATCTCTGCTTAAAATTTTACTAGCGAAAACTAAACGTTTCTAGAATCGTCTGGCTGGAACTGGCGAAATCCAGTTTTGGATCAATCGATGGGAATCGGTGCCGCTCAGTTTATCCAAGTGCACTTTCAAATGAATGCATCCGTATATTGGACGAATTAAAAAGTTCAACATGATTGATGTTGAGGCCGTCCGTCAAATGGTATTAGCGTGAAACTGCTTTCAGAACTAATAAGCGCAGTCGATTTTTTTATCAGTTAGGTCAGTGAATTAAAAAAGCTATTGAGTATGTTTTTTGTGAACGAATACTTCAAAACTCTTTGAAGCGCGCCTGAGGTAGTATGGCCATGAGTAGGACCGAAGAACAGATGACTAAGTAAGTCATTTACATGACTTCAGGTCCAAAAAAGCGAGATGGGCCTTTTTCAGTTGGATGTCCTCAGTCAACAAAGACGTGAAGCAAGTCCAAGTGACAACTCGACGACCCAGAACCGAAACGTCAGGCGAAAAATGACGAGGAAAGCCGATGCCAACTCAAACGGGAGAAGGCTAGGCAAAGAGAGAGAGAGAGGATACTTCGAAAATGAAATGGAAATTGAGCTTCAAATATTATGAAGCTCCATCTTTTTGTATCAAACATTTAGGTAGCATCTTTGGTCATGGCAATTGTAATGATCATTCTTCCCCAGGAAAGCGAAGTGTTTGGGATTCCTGTTATGGTGCTACTGTATAATATGTATACTAAGACCATGGCAGTTGCTACCACTTACCAAACCCTTAAGGGTATGAGGATTTAGGAGTTCTAGTAACTAGACACTTGAAGTAGCTTCACCAAAACCTCTCTTGAGCGTAGAGGTGCAATTTTGGTATTAGGATAAAATTCTCCGCTTGAATTGACCCCTGATTACGTAAGATCTAAAAACAAAGCGCACCATCACATACTATTACGCTCGTATTCCCCGAAGGGAGGTTAGGCAGAGGTGCACTAATGAACATTCACAGTTTACCGGTATATTTTTGTCCCATGTAATAGAGGACGAGCCTAGAGTCATTAATTGGGCACAAATTCAAACTCCGAGCAGAGAACTTCATAGAAAAATACAAGAGCATATTGCTCGATATCGGAAGCTGAGACGTAGCAGTCGCGCTTAAAACTACTAAGCTAGTAAGGCAGTATCTTCTACTTCTTTTTTAGCCTTTGTTCGTCTGAATGTAGGCCTTCTCCTTTGCACACCATTCTTCTAGAGTGGCATACTTTACACAGCATCGTTTAGTATTATTTCGACTATAATAACTGCGTTTATGCTTAGAACTAGAGTGGCATTACGCGCATTTCCCTCTCGCGAAATACACAAAGCGGATTTTGAATTATTAGGTTAGGTGTGTAATTTGCGCTTGAGTGCCTTTACACTGCACGTTTAAAATTTAGGATGTTTTGAAAATTACAGCGTTACATCCTTTTGAGAAACTAACTTTTTAATTATCATCATCCTATAAGCCTATTCCCGAAATATGTTGGGGTCGGCTTCCAGTCTAACCAGATGCAGCTGAATATTATTATTTTAGACGAAGTGCCATTAGACCATGCAACTAAATTTCTATCATAGGTTATTTAGCAAAAGAAAAATACGACCGCGGGAAGGATTCAAACCTGCGTCTTCTGGTTAGGTACACCAGATGCTATGACCACTAAGCCACCGCGACTCCTACCCGCAATTTTGCCTTCACATTCTGAGTTTGCGTCTTTATGGTGACGTCAGTAACACCCATTGAAAAGCAAGTATTTTCTTCTCAACCGACATGACTTACTTTAAAATGTTAGCATGGAAAATGCCAAAAAATACAAAAAGATAGTTCTATGATAGGTGTTCGTATGGCAACCGGGACCGATGGCAGCTGACAGTTTACGTGTTCTCTGAGGTACGGAGAGGTTTCGATATGTTAAGAATGGTCACTCATCCACAAATTCATTGCAGCTAGTGCAGCAACTGCTTAATTTTTGTAGCATATTTACACAACATGTAATTTACGTAAATAGGCAGGTGTAAGTATTTGCCTGTTTCACCACTTATGCGTAAGCTCCCGTTATTTTACTTGAAATTTACTCTCACATTATTTGTGTTCCATTTTTTTAATTTATTACTCAGGGAGTAGTGCTTTAAAAAAAGGGAGTAGTGATTACTCAGACATGGTGAAATAGCAAACTAGTCCTATATAGATAGAAACAAATATCATTTATCTTAAATACAAACAGTGCAAAGTGAATGACCTCATCAGATACAAACAAATAACATCAACACCTATCTTCAACTAAAACACAGAGCGAAAGCTTTCCTTCCTTCAAGATCAACATAAAATATAAATTCAGGTAAACACCCAACTAAATCTTGGAATATTACCCATAATAACCATGATCAAATTTTTACAGTGACCAGCCGACAATGTAAGAACATTCGTTATAAGGTGAGCTGGCCCAGTGCCAATACCCACTACTTGTACCACCAAAACAAACGTGGACGGACAGCAGAGCGATTGATTTGTTTTTATATGGAACATCGCTTTTATGTGCTCGTAAAGTTGAATATAAGGAACATTTTTGGGTGGAATTGAAGGTTATTTTTTACTGATGTAATGATGCTGTGTTAAGAATAGGTTACTGACCTATTTTTGAAGGTAGTTTTTTTCTAAATCAATTTCAAATGTATCACATTGCTACGACTTGTTAGTTGAAAATATTTCTAAAACTCTCAGTCAGATTAGTGATAAAAGTTAGAGCTATAGGCGACATTATGAAACTCATACGATCAGCCCTGTATTCCCCGAAGGGTTAGGTAGAAGTGTACCAATATACAAACAGTGCGCCGTTATTGCCATTAACCGGGCACAAATCCGAACTCCGAGCTGCTCCTGAGAATTTCATAGAAAAACCCAACAACACTTTTTTCGACCTCTAGCGTAACAGTTGCACTAATAACCACTAGACTAACGCGGCAGTTATGAAATGAGGTGTTATAAAACATCAGCGTTACATACGATGTTGGACTTTCATTAGAAAAGAAACAAGAAACCAAATCCTATTCATAGCTTTGGCTGACGCAACAATCTATTAATGTATTACATTGTTATATTGTGATTTGTGGTAGGTATATGTAAAGTTGTTATTTATGTTAAAGTATCTATACTTGAAATCTCTGGTCCAGTGGTTCAAGTGTCGGACTGCTGTTCACGAGATCGTGGGTTCCGTTCGACACAAATATTTATGTGATGAACATAAGTGTTTGTGTTTATCTAGGTGTTTCTTATGTATTATAAGTATGCATTTACAAAAAATATATACCATACATGATCTAGTACCCATAGTACGTGCTTAGTTTTGGGACTAGATGGTGCTGTGTAAAAATATTTATTTATTTTATATTTATCTCCTCCTTAACCTCCTTCCTCTTTCCTCCTTCTCCTAACTAAAATAGTGTGAACACGAGAACACATATCTCCTACATTTAATTTAAACAGTGAAGAGTTTTTTCCGACAACGCACCCACAACATTCTTCGAGCTACGCGTTAAACTTCCACAAAAATTCTCCAGTTCACTATAAAGTCTCGTGCACACAAGTGTCGCGGAAAATATTGGCCTATATACAAAAGCCAGTCCAGGCCAGATGGGCCGTTTTGCATGTCTGTCCCCGGCCTTGTGGTCGAATAAACAATACGTAAAACGACGCGTTGCATGCGGCCTTGCAAATTTACTTTTGCATTTTAAACATACAATTTTAAGCCGTATTTTAAAGTTAATAAGCATAAGTTTAAAGTAAATAAATTTTGGTGCAATAAATATTTTTTGATAGTTAATTCGGAATTATGCAAAGGGGTTTGCCTTGTTAATCTACTATATTAATGCTTTCACATCTGATCGTTAAAATTCAGTAAGTATGTAAATTCGGTTGAAGAATGTTTACTTTAAATTTTTGATTTAAATGTCACTTACTTTTCACGTGAGGGTGTTAAAAATGTTGTTGAAAAAAATATAAAAGGCTAATTAATCGTGACACGAGAATTTACAAAATTAACGTACACGTTTTGCTCATAATAATTCTTGCTCAGAAGAAAACATTATTTATAGCACCACCTGCCTCAAGTGACTTGAATCGTGAGCGCTTGGCATGAAAACTGACTTCTTAAGGCCTCACAAGAATAATATTGAACTTAACTACATCATTTATTAAAGGAACTCGTGGCTAATTTATAACTATGCTGATCCAGCGACCTGCAAGGTTAAGCTGCGCTAACCACGGCCAGTCTATGGATGGGTGATTATTCTTTAAAGGAACTCGTGGCTAAGTTATGCAATATTAGACCTGCAAGGTTAAGCTGCGCTAACCACGGCCAGTCTATGGATGGGTGACCATTCTTAACAATTCGAAACCCCTCCATACCTCAGAGAGCATGTAAAGTCATTGGTCCCGGTTGTCATACAAACACATATGACAGTAATCAATGGTAGTCAGAATTCCAAAAAGCCTGACAAGCATTCTTCTCTCAGAATATTGGCATCACTCAGAAATTGGGTTGCGGAGGTCAGATGGCAGCTGCATCTATCGGTTAGACTGAAAACTCACGATGTTTTCCTTCACTGTTTAAGCGGGTGATGATTAATTAATTGCTAAATACGTACAATGATTTAGGAAAGTCGGAGGTCTTATAGAATCGAACTCAAGATCTTCGACATGGTAGTCCAGTGGTCATAGTCCACTAGGCTATAACTGTTTTTGTTTCTCATCATCATCTTCCTGCCCTTATCCCAATTTATTTGTGGTCGGCGCAGTATGTCCTTTTCTTCCATTCATCTCTGTCAGCCGTCACATCATCAGGCACTCGCTTTTCTATCATGTCCACTTTAACACACTCCATCCACCCTTTCTTTCACCTTGTTTTTGTTTCTATCTCTGCTTTTTATTGCTCATTTTGCGTGTGTTAAAATTAAACTTTATGTCTGTGCATTAGGAGTCACATAATAACACATCCGTATCAATTCAACAAAATGTACCTCCAATTCCATTTTGTTACTAAAACAGTTCACAGCTCCAATTTGTTACCGAAAACAGTCCACAAATATAACTTTGTTACCGAAAATATAGCAGAGTTATGAATTAAAGAAAATCGTCCGAATCATTGTCTATACAAGGTAACGAACTGGAATGAAACGCGATGAATTTGCCAAAGCATTATACAACGATAGACTGACTTTTATTTCAATATATATATCGTTCATTCATTCACTTTTTTATTTTAATTCGTCGTTCTGTCTCTGCTAAACTGCCTCGTTACTCTAGTGGTCCTAAACGTGACTACGCTAAAGGTCTTGAGTTCGATTCCACTGGTTGAGTAGAGCGTCATTGGGCTTTTCTATGAAATTCTTAGTAGCAACTCGGAGTTACAATTTTTGCCAGGTTAATAAAGACTCGCCCCCTATTACATGGGACCTAAACATACTGGCGAACTTCGGGTGTTCATTGGTACACCTCTGTCTAATAACCCTTCGGAGAATAAAGGCATGATAGTGTGTTATGGTATGAAATTCCCGTATAAAAGAGCGTAAAAAAATAATAAGTATATCACAATTTTGGTGTGGACATTCAAAATATTTATGTACCTGAATATAATTTTATTGATTGTTTTTAAACCTGCTGGCCCATGGTTTCCCATTGATCTCGTTATCAACTGTTGTGGGAATTTCCCTCATTTTTTCTGAGCGGTCGCCTACACTAATCGATCTGTTTTCTCGTTTAAGCTGCGCTAGCCGCGGTCAGTCTGTGGATGGGTTACCATTCTTAACACACCTCTCGCTATCGAGTCGGTCATGTAAGTCCTTATGACATTCTTTAGTAGTAGTCAGAAGCCCCAAAAGCCTGACAACTATTGCCCAGAAATTGGTTCGCGGAGGTCTGATGGCAGTTGCTTCGTGTAAAATACTGATATTTAGTCGCATTTGGTTAGACTAGAAGCCGACCCCAACATAGTTGGAAAAAGGATGTAGGCTTGTAGGTATTTTGAATTTGCGATTAGTAAGTTGGTGTTGTCATAATTAGCAAGTTAACTATCCGTTAACCAACCTGAATTCATAATAAAGAAAATTAAAACTAAAACAAATAAATTTAAACATTTACCTATTAAGCCATTTCTTCGTTAGTATTTTATAACCTTAACCATACCTCATTTGCATACCAGCGAGTTTACCGAACGCTTTTAAAACCCAATAAACACTAATTCACGAGTTAAACTGGACTTATTCTTGCAATGATATCTCGGGCCGTGGCATAGTGTTTTGTAGCCATAGCTATCTTGGAACGGTGCCAACGGGCGGCGGTTTAAGTCATTAGCGACGGGCGGCCTTGTCAACTTACCTAGTTAAAATTATTTGAAACGGTCTTGAATATGAGTTTTGATTTGAGAATGTTCAGTTGAAGTTCTGACGAAGTAATTAAAGTGGATTTTCTTTTTGTTTCTTTTGTTTCACAGTGTAGTATGAAAGTTTTTCTTTTGCGCAAAATGTAAGTCAAAATGTAGTGTGGTAACATTGCGAGAAATAAATAACGTACAACAATGATTACAAACATGCAAGCCTTGAAGTATATTTATTATTTAAACATTAAATAACAGTCCACAAAAACTTGTTAGTTTTGCAAATATTTCTGTGGTTCGATTTGACGTAAAACGAAATACTCCGGACGCTTTAGTCAAATAAGCTACCAAGATCACTGCCTGAGACTTTACTTCCACATTGTACGTCTTAAAGTAAAGTCAACACAATATTCTAGCTATTTCTTTTAATATGTGATCAATTCAGGAGCACAGTTTTCAATGTCATTTTGCAATAATGTCATTTAAATTTAGTACTGAGCACATACAAGAATGCGGACTTAATAATTTAAAAAAAGAAAGGAAATTTATTCCGATAGACAAGAGAAGACAAAATGCCAAACAGAACAAAACGATAAATTCGGGTCTATTTAATAAATATATTTAATAATTTATTAATATCATAATTTATTTAGATCATAATGCCAATATTTTTATTTATTTATGATTATATAAGAAAGGAAATTTATTCCGATAGACAAGAGAAGACAAAATGCCAAACAGAACAAAACGATAAATTCGGGTCTATTTAATAAATATATTTAATAATTTATTAATATCATAATTTATTTAGATCATAATGCCAATATTTTTATTTATTTATGATTATATACCTTAAACTTTATAAGAACTTGAACTTTATTTTAAATTTAAAAGAATTCTATTTTCTAAAAGTAGTGAAAATATAAAAATAGTGATAACATAATAATTTTAATTTTAATTAATATGATACTGTAAGTGTTACTAAATGAATTGAATTGAATTAATTATTATCAGCTCATAACTTGCGCCACACACAAAGCAGGCACGCAAGACTGTCGCTTGTTTATGGGCAAAAAGCACTAGGCCAGTACTGGGTATACCTGGCCACGACCAGTTCAGTCTTTGAAGATTATGTTGTAACGCTAAACTACATAGATAAGTCACCCACACTATATTAGCAGCTTGATTTGGTTTACACAAGCATACGGGCTCCTTAGTGTTGAACAGCAACCGGTCCATAGCATATAGATGCCAGGCAACGACCTCTCAAGCTGTCATCTTGACACCTCAGTGGATAAGTCTCATAATATAATCATAGTATAGAAGTTGTTTAGTTCACTCTGCCTCATTAGTCTAGTAGTCCTAAGCGCGGTTACTACGTTAGTGGTTCTCGGTTCGATCCCCAGGTCGAGCAAAGTGTTACTTACTTTATTTTAACTGTGTGTTGTACGGACCTTTTCCGAATAAATGTGATTTTCTTTCTTTCTTTCTTTATTGAGTTTTTCTATGAAATTCTCAGTAGCAGCTCGGTATCTAGATTTGTGCCCGGTTAGTGGCAATAGGTTCGCCCCCTATTCCATGGGATCTTATCATACTGGGGAAATGTGGATGTAGGTAGGTACATTAGTACACCTCTAACTAACCCTTCGGGAAATACAAGCGTGATGGTAAATTTACACACGTAATATGTACGATGGTATATTGTCACATGTAATGGGGAGCGAATCGGAAACAATATTATCCAAATTTCGAACCGTCACTGAGATTTCTTTTCACTTTGCACCTGGGAATCGAACTCAGGGTCTCTACCATAGCAAGTAGCATAGACTAATGAGGTAGTTTAAGTTAAACCTCTAATGGCTACTTCACTGGATAAGTTTTTTTTTATACCACTAAGGTGACAAACAAGCACACGGCCCACTATTTTCGTTTTTTCGATTTTTTTTTTCTATTATAAGTACCTATGTATTATGAAGTAGAAAAGTATTATATCGATTGTCTAATACCCACAGTACAAGCTCTGTTTAGTTTGGGACTAGATTTTGTTGTCTAAAATGGTATAAGTATATTTATTTATTCCTTATTTTGCCCTATACAGTATAAGGCCTACTCCCGGACAACGGTCTTCCTCATATCCTTCAACATTCTCCTCATTGTAGTTCTCCAAATTGGTTTACAGACCAAAATCCCAGATGCACAAACATGGAACCCGGAACAGTAATCTGAAGGCCGGGCAAATATTTGTGAATCAAACATACTTAGATTAAATCGAAACCGAGTGTGTAACAGACAATGCATAGCTTATTCATTTCCTGCACGTTTGGCCTATCGCCTACTTCACTACCGTTGCACTGAGTGTCATGAGTTCGATTCCCTCCCGAGATATTTTTTTTTATACCACTAACGTGGCAAACAACCAAACGGCCCACTTGATGGTAAGCGGTTACCGTAGCCTATAGACGCTTATCATTTGCGGGTTGCTGACCCTCTAAAACGAAAGAGGAATAGTTGGATTGGCAGTATAAGGGTTAAAGTCCCCCCACTGCTAACACAACGTTTCCTCGTGGAGCACTGGCAACCTTGCTCACCGTAAGAAACACAACACAACTCAAAGCAGTAAGTATTATTTCACATTGATTTTCTGCGAGGCGAAGATAATTCCCCAGTCGGGCAGCTCCAAATTGAGTGGAATTACTCCCACTTACTTCTCTTAAAAAAAAACAAATATTTCTGTGATCCACATTTATATTTATAACATGATACGTGATATTCCCGAAAATGTATTGTAGTACAATTAATGTAATGAATGTTTTGAAAAGTCTTCAATTTTGTTTCTAATTTCCGCAAAATATGGACCAAAACACACGTTCCGATTCAAATATTAACGCATAGATGGCTGCGCCTAACCAAATATTGCGTTGACCGCAATTATAACCGATAGGCCAACGGAAACATCATCTATAAATCTCATCGACAAATACCGAGCCTCGTCCGACGTAGCCTGATGAATAAGTAAATGGATACGTTGCAATTAAACGGAACACGGGACGAACGCTAATTGCCACGAATAAATGTGGTATACGCCACGATAGGGAGGTAATGAGTGCTACTTTTAATTCACATTGGTATCACAACATTAGGGTTTTTTTTTCACTGTTATTTCACCAGTGAAATTTTGACAACCACCAATTTCCTTCGGTTCCGACTTTCTTGCAAATTCATAACAAGATAGTCATTGCTTTATAATGATATTCAAGCTACTCGTACTATTTGGATTTCATTATAATCGGCGAAGTCGTTGGCCTATGATTTCCGATGAAATCCATACAGCTCGCGTTTTTATTTAATTGAAGTTAGCGTTATCGCTGAGCGCTTATTTGCGATGACTTTAATTCCAATAAACCGAATCACTAGTGAGTAATTTTTCATTGCAATTATTTTAGTTAAATCACTGTTCATTATAGTACCAGATTCGTTACGTATTTCACATGAATTTTCACAGGCGGTCTGTGAAATGTCCCATGCCTACACTGGAATGTGTTGTTGGCTTTTTAATTTGGTAGCTCTGATTCGTAGGGCTGTATATTCTGTGCCACTGATTGAACAATCGATTTAAACATGATATCGATATTATGACCTTAATAATAATAAATAATATATTATTTACTTTCTCACTACAATATACAATTGAAAACAAACAGTTTAATAAGTATACATAATTCAGGTAAGTATATATTGTAGGAGACTGGTGCCTAAGCTAGGCTCTGGACCTGTATTTCAGGACACCAGGATCCCTCCGCTTAACAGTTTCATTTCCTAAATTATGTACTAAAGCGCTGACAACGTAGTAAGATAGTGTTTCTTGTTATGATTATAATCTATAGTGTATTTGTTTAGGGGCTCAACATTTGGTAAGCAAACGAGTATTCTTTAGAATCTTTTTGCTGGGCGAAGTGAACAACATAATTACACACATCAAAAAAAGTTTGCGAGCACTAGCATAAGCTGATATAATTTTTTAAATTGAACTTTAACAAGATTAAATTCTTTGTTGTGTGTTTTCTTTAAATAGAAATACCCTGTTTGAAAGAATCTAAATATAAGAAGAAATCATAATATAACAAAAAAGATTTCGATTTTTCATCACCTTGAAAAATCACAAACTTTTTTTGATGTGTGTATAATCGATAGAACCAAACATTTGTGATATTATATTAAAAAATTAAGCAGCGGTTTACTGATGTACCTATGGTCACGGTTCACGGTATTCTTTAGGTCCTATGTCATAGAGAGCAAGTATATTGCCATTTTACTACGCACAAATGGAAACTCCAAGCCGCTACTGAGAATTTTATTTACATAAAAACCCAACAGCACTGCTGAATCTGGAAATCGTCCCAGGACCATACACTGCATAAATGCTTTATTAGCCTAGTGGTCCTAAGCGCGAGTTTCTAGGTTCGATCTCAAGTTTGAGCAGTGTTATTGGATTTTTCTACGAAATCTCAGTACCAGCTCGGAGGTTTTAATTTGATTTGTGGGTAATAGCCTCGCTCCTTATGACATGGGATCTAAGCATACCGGCAAACTGTTACAATTAGTACACCTCTGCTTAACCCTTTGGGGAGTACATGCGTGATAGTATGGCCCATACACTCAGTAACCACGCTTTCGAGCGCCAGATCAATGACGAATTTAGCTATAAAACTGTACTTCTAAATTTAACTACCAATTCGAGCACCCTAAGAAAATCCGAATAACAACACTATAAAATTAATTGAAAAACTACAAAACATACATAAACCAAATCCAACAAAAGTTGTTTCGTTCAAAAGCAATCGAGGGTGGCTCACGACACGAACCAACCCGGCTGTAATTACTTAACAATATTCATTTTTCACCCCTCAAGGTTTCAGGCTGAAAAACTGAAACTAGGGTTGTGTAACATTCAGTATTTTGATGGAAAGCTGTGAAAGTAATTGCTGTGAATTTGCCAGTTTAGGCCTTGATAGGCACTTGACTATTTTTAAAATCTACTAAAGACTTCTAAACTAACGCTATGGCTCTTTCTTCAAAAGGCAATTTCAGACATTGCCCTGCATTGCCCTGCACTCACATGTTTGCTAATATCCTATGTCTGGACTTTAAAAGACACTATGATTCTCCGAGTTTGTTTCGGTGTTTCTTCTCAGAAGTGGTCAATTAGGAAATGCCATTTATCTTAAAAAAAAATTTCATCTAGCTTAAAAAAAAGTAAAACATTGACTTGTAAAAGTGTCTTTAAAAGATCTATTTGCAGAGATAAATATCATTTATAATTTAAACACTACAATTTTATCTACATTGCACATAATGTTTTGAATCTCAAAAACATTCTGATCCTGTCAATCCTCATGGCTCATTCACCTAAGGAAGGTGGGAGGGTTTTCACGGACCCTATAGCCATGGCCATAGTATCCATGAAAGTCGGCACAACCACGACAAGATGTGGTCCAGCAGTCGCTGAACCTCTTTAATTGGTGACGCATGTTTACCATTTTAATTAAAAACACACGTGAATCCATCACGAATACCGCCTACTAGGACCAATCTCTCTGATTGGGAGGTGAACTCCCCAAGTATAGTCGAATATACGTACACTTAAATTTAACCGCATACTCTTAATTTCTAAACACCAGTACTACCTATCTACCGTTTTAAGCAATTGTAGTAAATGACTTTTCTAGAAAATGAGGCTTCTAAACCGCTCTAAAGGCATTTGGAATCTAGTTTCAAAATACCAGTCGTAGTTTGAACCACAATTTTGCTTTCTTTAATTTCCCTTTTCACCATCGCTCATGCTGTCAGTGGCCTTAAGGTTTCATGTCCGACAAACGAACTGTATTAATGGTGTTTTTGTATAGACTTGCCTGCCTCATTAGCCTAGTGGTTTTAAACGCGACTGCTACACAAGAGATCCTGGATTCGATTACTAGGTCTAGCAACGTGTTATTGATTTTTTCTATGAAATTGTAGCAGTTCGTCATTTGGATTTTGTGCCCGGTTAATGAAAATTAACGCGGCGAATTTCTTTCAAAATAGTAGATTATTCACCAAGGGGAGAAAGTGACAGATTATGAAAGTGTGTATTTGGGACCCGAGCTTGCAAGGGTAGCAAACCGCACGAGTTTGTAATTGTAATTTCCCCCAGTGAAACAGTAGTATTTACTTAACTTACGAGGAAAATCAAAAGAAGTATAATCACATCGGAAAATAATTAGAGATTTATCTCCAAGACTTTCAGTTCATACTGACTTTCATTCATACTACTTGGGATACTTTTTTTTATTATAAAATATACTTACTTTTTTAGATTGTTCAGTCAAGAAGTTATTATTTTTATAATTTATGGAGATTTTATTCAATATAATATTCATTTAATAACTATACAAACTAACATAAACACAAATTATATTTTTGAATTTTTAGTGTCACCATAGGTGATGAACTAATAGGTTTGTTATCATAATTTAAACAAATTTGCATTTATCTTTTTGTATATTTTTGGCATTTTCCATGCTAAGATTTTAAAGTTATTTAGAAAAGGAAAAATACGACCGCGGGCAGGATTCGAACCTGCGTCTTCTGGTTCGGTACACCAGACGCTATGACCACTAAGCCACCGCGTCTTTCCTTTTCTAAATAACTTTAAAATCTTAGCATGGAAAATGCCAAAAATATACAAAAAGATAGTTAGAAGGTAAGGTGGCATCGTTCGGCATTGAACTAACTGTAAAGTAAGTTGTGTCGGTTGAAAAGCAAAAACTTGCATTTCAATAGGTGTTACTGATGTCACCATAAAGACGTATATTCAATATGTGAAGGAAAAATTCGACATGACGGGTAGGTATCGCGGTGGCTTAGTGGTCATAGCGTCTGGTGTACCGAAATTTGCATTTATTTAGTTAGATTTTTATATTATGAATTCGATACTCGAATTTTACATTACTTTGCTTTATCTTTAATATTTTATCTGTATTCAAAAATAAATTCAAAACACGTTAATAATGGGTTTTCATACAACTTTACTACCCTAGATCTGTAAAGAGCTAGTTTCGCCCCCGGTATTAGAGTAGTAATATCACTTTCCAAGTAGGTGAAGTAAAAAAAGTCTTTCTCTTTGGAAAATTGTTTGTTATCATGAAAATATTATACACAAATATTTTACACTAATTATCAATCACCCTTCATTATATTCAGTGGATAAAGATACTATATTATAATGTAAATTCCTAGTAGAGTACTGCTACACATTAAAAACAACATAATTCTACTGACCTCCGTCCCCTGGACCTTGAGCTTCATATGGTCTTCTCTGGTGGTCTTTCCATCTTTTCTCTTCTTCCAACAGTAGCCGTCGCGCCTGTAACGGACCTTCTTGCGACTGTATAACAGCATTGATCCACTTTTTGGTCTGGAAAAAAAAAGAAAAGGCATGTTGAAATACTTGAAATTGTATGGTATAGGATTGAGAAGAGTGAGGGTCGTGGAAGAAATGTGAATATGAATCCCATAGCCTCCACCATTACTTCAGTATGGGAAGGTTCATTATGATGTATTTAATGATATAATGATAATTATATTTATTTCTGTAAATAGATCTTTTAAAGACACTTTTACAAGTCAATATATTACATATTTTTTTTAAGCTAGATGGCTCCGGCATTTCCTAGCTGACGACCTATGAGAAGAAACGCCGAAACAAACTCAGAGAATCATAGTCTCTTTTAAAGTCCAGACAATGTATAGCAACAAAATATGTGTCTTACAATGTAGGGCAAAGTCTGAAATGGCCTTTTGTAGATGGCAGGAGTCTGTCATGCTAAATTGTATGTAACAACTGGCTATTAAGTTTTTCTATGTGATTCCCAGTAGCAGCTCGAAGTTTGCATTTGTGCCCAGTTAATGGCTATAGGCTCGCGTCTAGAAATTGGGCTGCGGAGGTCTGAGGGTAATCGCTTCGTGTAAAATACTGATATTCAGCCGCATCTGGTTAGGCTGGAAGCCGACCCCAATATAGTTAGGAAAAAGCTCGGAGGATGAAAGGCAATAGGCTCGCGCCTTATTACATAGGACATCAACATGTCAGCGAACTTTAGGTGTAAATTTAGTAATCCTCTGCCTAACCCTTGGAATGATACGGGAGTAACGTCATTTTTCTGCTGTTTCATACACTTTCATCGGGTAAATACCTGATTAATTATTATATGAGATAGCTGACATTTTTTTCGATATTACAGGGTTCAATACTCAATAGTTTATAGCATTCTATAATGTTTTGTACAGGTGGATTGTAATTTAAATTTGTTCATTATGGGCACAGCAAAAATATGAGAGAGGAAGAGGGTTTAGCAGCAATTTGAATAATTAGTTGTCCATGAAATATATGATTATAATTGGTTGGTCGTATAGTGAAAATGTTTATAATCATAAATACTTTTCCACTGAAAGGAAATATCACCGTGTATAACTAGGTATGAAACGTTCTCTTTCAGTTACGTAGGAGGTATGACAGTTAACAGTGACTGATGACTATCGTCTTCAGGCTGTTTCATAAATAGGAACGAAACAATATTCTATTTATGTAGTTATAATTATATTCTACAATTTGTGCTACAAGTTTCTAATTGTTCAACTCATGAATTCCGACAATTAATCATAGCAACTAATTGGTACACATAAGTTGTTAATCTTCAACACTGGGACCATTACAGCAGATGTAATTAAACCCTTCAGAAGGACTTAAGTGCCAAAGTTATGTTAGTTGTAATATAGTATTGTAATATCTTACGCCGAAGGATGATTTTATGTCTTGATATCTTAGAGTGGTTTCAGATTACAGTGAACAATGCCTTTACAGTAGTTACCTAATTAATTAGCAACATTGCGGATCAGTTGACTGTTATAGTAAGCTGAGCCTCTCGAAGCTACATACCTAAAGCTGCACAATGACTGACGTAAGCATGCCCTTAGTTAGAACCGGTCAAATCAAAGTTGACAACATGGGGGTTCAGAAATTCTTAACTTGTCTGGTGAAAGTCTATTACCTTGGTTAAAGTCAAAAATATCTAATTTTTTTTACACCAATAATGTGTCTGTAGCGACATCTACCGCGCTACATAGAATTACGAAGGCCTGAATCGTGCAAGCAACATTCGCAACGAAAAGTTGCATATATACAACCGCCTGACATCAACCGTCCGGCCGTGGCCCGCCAGGCATAACACCCGCCTGGTTGGAGGATCCTCCCTTTTCGTTGGAGGGGCAATACATCTCGCCTCTCCACACTGGTGACCCCGACGTGATCCCACATGTCAAACATGCATACCGCCCACCTGATGGTAATCGGTTACCGTAGCCTATAGACGCTTGTAATACCAGGGTTATCACTTGCGCGTTATCGGCCCTATGAAAAGAAAGAGGAATAGTTGAGTTGGCAGTATAAGGGTCAAAGTCCACCCACTGCCAACACAACGTTTCCTCGCGGAGCACTGGCAGCCTTGCTCACCGTAAGAAACACAACACTCTGCAAGGCGGAGGTACTTTTCCAATCAAACGGCTCCAATTCGAGTGGAATTACTCCCACTACCTCAAAATTAGACACCACATATGCGTTCATCTCAATTTTCGTCATAAATAAATCGTATTATACAAAATACATAAACCATTCTTGTGTCTATCCCATGGCTATCCATAACGACGAAAACAGATTTCATTGATGCAATTTTATTTATTTTAAGCAATAAAAATCGGCGATGGCGGCGTCGGGTCGTATTTTGTATGACGTCACAGCCATACGTTATATCGCGACAAAAACAAGCTTCGCGTCAAATTCATGAGTACGCCGACTAATAAATCGCTATTGAACGCATAAATCTCAACGATCTATGTTAGTTGCGATTTTTTTCTGCGATTCCGTGTCGATCCGTCAATAGGGCTATCAAATACTAAACGTCAGATTAAAGATCGCACGTTTTGAATAAAATTAGAGTATTTTGTACCTTATCTTTTATTGCTTTTTTTATTCTTTTTTTATTTTTTTATTTTTATTCTTTTGTGTTTTTTTTATTCAGATTATACATGACTGTTCTAAATTATTCTGGACAAACCATTGCTGAAGTGTTATATGTATACCTATTTATAAAGAATTAAACATCCAATAAATCTATAGCATTTTTTATTTTTGTGATTCTGTTTATCCTGTGCCTACAACAAAGCCAGCAAAAGCTCGTTCAAAATTTGCGCTGTTACTAATTTCTTGTTTGTAAATGCTGTGCCAGCCAAATTTTAAATAAAAATATGAATAATAAACTCTTGTACAGGATGAAGCATAACACACGTTAATTAATCGAGGATAAGACGGTGAAATTTATTTATACGGGACCCGGGCGGGGAATTACGGGGCATCCGCTTTTTAACCTACGTAAACCAGACAAATAGTCGGCTCTGAGACGAGTAGGGTTGCAACATTCGGGACATTCACGTTTTCAAAATACATTTTATTTATTTCTACAACTTACTATACATCTAAGTACACAGTCATGTTAAATCTTTTATTAATACTAAACCACTACATTATTTTGAAACGACTATCGCAATACTTAAAAAAAACAGATTTGTGCTTATTGTGATTAAATTACCTCGGTCTTGCATAAAAATAATATATTAATATAAAACAGAGATTGGTACCTATATCTCTATTTTATTTAACTTTCAACATCGCCGTTAAAACTTTAATTGTAATAAGACAAGTCGTAAATAATAAAATAAGTTATTTATTTATACAATGTCTACTAAAAGAATGTAAGTTTGCGTTATAAAATTATACTTTTATCCCACAAACCATAAAATCCATCGCACTTTTGACCTTAACAAATAAAAAACTAAAATCTATATAAAGATGCAATTTCTCGTCCCATAAATCCCGTATAAGATTTTCATGTCCCAGAATTCAGGGCACGGGCCATTGCGGACAGCCCTGGGTCAGCCGCAGGCGATTTGTCAAGAGCGGGCCGTGAGCCGTGATTTTCCAAATAATTTTTCGCCAACCCTTCACGAGCTTTTAACTTCTTCCACTGGTTCTGAATGCGCTTTCGAATTAAGCTCCGCGCTTTTGTGTACTATTTATTTGGCTTAACATTTGTTTTGCTATCGATTTTTGTTGATTGTCTTTGTGTGTGTGAATAAATTACTATTGTTTAAGTCCTTACTATGAATAGGTTTTTTATATGATCATGACCCCATTTTACGAAACAATCTACGTTTATAGATTTAAACAACAATTAACGCAATCAATGTTATGTTTGTTTGCCACCTTAGTGGTATAAAATAATAGTAAGGAGGTCACAAAAATCATCACATCAACATTAAATGCATCGATATGCATTCACATCGCATGCCGACGCCGATACCGCCGATAAATCATTATTTACGAATAATTCCTGACGTTTTGGTCGATGGAGATAATTCGGAATCGTACAAATTATCGCCGACTAACTATAAACCATTCGTAAGTTGTGAAATAGCAAATAAATAACTCAATTGGAACATAAGGAGTTATGCGGGCGACTCACGAAATGCAGCCGGCTCAGATTATTTTTCGGTTGGTGCAATTATAATGCCCACTTCCCTACTTAATATAATACGAGTGAATGCGTTACTCTGTAT
Organism: Acronicta alni; assembly: GCA_964056405.1. Lineage (NCBI taxonomy): Eukaryota > Metazoa > Arthropoda > Insecta > Lepidoptera > Noctuidae > Acronicta > Acronicta alni. The sequence goes on along the minus strand of OZ043927.1, from coordinate 1,901,504 downwards.
GTTATGCTTACACACATAAACCGCTGAACCGATTTTGTTAAAATTTGATACAGAGTTACATTAGTTTTTGGAGAAGGACACAGGCTACCTTTTGTTTCAAAAAACTCCATGGGATACGAATAAAACCACGTGAAACAGCTACTTCAAGATACAATCATGTGAGACGTTAACCCTGAAGAAGTTATATTCCAATGACATCAAAAAAATATAGATTTGACACTTACGTGAATATTAGACATTTGTTTTAATTGTCAAAATTAGTAAACCTAAAAGAGTTCCCCCGAAAAAGCAGTATAGTTTAAAAAAAGCATCTAAAAGGTTAGCTTTAAAAAGTTTGCATTGAATTAGTTTTCCGCCCACACTCTTGTACCAACCACCAAAAAAAATACAAATAGGTCGAACTGGAATCGGCATAGCTCGCCTGACACTACCAACTTAACAGAGATATTGAACATTAATTGCATTCAGTCGTCATGCGATGTGGCCACACACGAGCGAATACTTCGGCCGATCGCTCGACGTGATAACGGTAATAAAGTTATTTTGCCTGTAACTATAGTATTTTGATTAGTGAGGTTAATGAATTCGTATTGTTTGTAAATTTGAATGAATTTAACTGTTTAGAAAAAAAAATGAATCAAAAAACACGACTGCCTTGCCAAAATTTGAACTAAAAAGTATCATTTTCATTTTATACAGGCTGGAAGGGACATCGACGCGCAACGGCTTACCATGACTTCAGTACATGATTCTGGACCCCCCTGCGTTGGATTTTTTCGTCGGCTTTTTTCGGTTGCGGTTTCATCTCATCACGCATCCCAAAGGGATTTTTGAGACAAAAGGTAGCCTATGTCCTTTTCCAAGGTCTAGTCTATCTCTGTATCAAGTTTTATCAAAATCGGTTCAGCAGTTTACCATTAACCGGGCACAAATACAAACTCCGAGCTAACTGAGAATTTCTTAGAAAAACCCAAAAACTCTGCTTGCCAATAACACTAGACTAACAAAGGAATTTTAAAATATGAAAGTCTTTTTAAAGATAAAATTTACTTATAATTTGTTACTTTCTCAATACCAACTTAGCTAATAGACAACCTTTCAAGTCTGTCTAATATTCCCATTATTTTACCAACATGGCACTTTTTTAAACCAAAAGAAAACTATTATTGCCACACTAAAGCTAAATAAAAACAACCGTCCGACCGTCGGCTGAAAAAATTCAACCGGAAAACAGCTGATTTGAAGCTCACGGAGTTAGGGTACAAGTTTGACCGTTTTTTTTTTGTTCCAACCTTTTTGGTGTATTTTTCTTATTCAGTGAGATACCTTTTCTTTTGGGAATTGTTTTTGTATTGAATTTTCACAATATCTTTTTATTTATTTAGTTTTTTTTTTTAATAATTACTTGTAAGTAACCTCGCATCTCTAATGCGTTTTTGTCCATTTTATATTTTTACCTTGCTCACCGTAAAGAACATAACACAACTCAAAGCAGTGTTATTTCACTTCGGTTTTTTTCGGTTTTTCTCAAGAAATATTTTGTATACATAAATAGCATGTGTGTGTGAGGGTGTGTTAATGACTCTTAATCACTGGAACTTGTAGGGAATCTATTGAGTATAGCTTTATAGCATAATTTCGCGGTAATATTGATTAAATTAACACACCAGATTAGGCAGAGGTCTAGCAAGCCTACAGGTCACTGGTGTGTATTTTATGTCCCATGTTATCATCATGTTGGTATACTTCACACGTCGCCGCGTCGCCGAGAAAATCCCTCAAACATGCAGGTTTCCTCTCGATGTATTCATTCACCGTTTAAGCGAGTGATAATTAATTATTAATACGCACATGATTTCCAAAAGTCAGAGGTGGCGGGCCTTAGACTCGAACTCAAGACCTTTGACTTGACAATCCAATGATCATGTCTCTAGGCTATCACCCCTTAGATCCCTCGTAATAGAGCAAAAGTTTACTTGTTGTAAACTTTTGCTCTATTACTTTTGCTGCTGCTTAGAATTTCATTGAAAAACCTAATAACACTTTTTTCGGTTTGGTAATCAAAACCGGAACCTTACACTCAGCAGTCACGTTTGCGAGTTAGGCCAATGAGACGGCTTACGTAAAAAACTTTTAATTAAAACCCTTCAAGAACCATTATTTTTCCAACTCTTCCATCTTCAGTAAAACAAGCAGTAATTATTTTAATAATTCCACCTTTCCCCAATTAGCAAAACCACATACTTCACATTTGCAGTTATTTTTAACTGGAACCCCTAAAGCCATCGGTCATAATTCAGTGCAAGCATGTGCTTAAGCAATTAATTAGCAATAAAACCTCCATCGTTACTTTTTCATGTTACAGCTTAATTATTACTTGCTGGATTTAACCGAACTCCTTGGTGACTTTTAGTTCTGAGTATTCTTTTTAATTTTAGATTTATTTTGGTTCTGAAATCATCTTTGCATTTTTACATGTAAGAAGTTAATGGATTTTCAATAAATAGATGTATTTTTACATCATTGTAATACGTTCAAAATAGCAAGTGGTGTTTACCAGTAAAGATTGTGCAGTTAGCATTTAATAATTATTTCATTAAGTTTTAGAGATAAGTAACACTGTAACAATAGTTGGTAAACCTAAATAAATAAATTAAAAAAAAAAAACTATCTTTATACTAGCTGGCACGACAGACGTTGTCCGACATCCCGATTGTAGTGCCACCTACGGGTCTCATTATGAATCTAAACCATCAATGAACCCACTCAAACACACGCAAAAAAAACATCGAAATTTGTTCAGAGGTTTTGGAGTTTTAGTGAGAATATCAATTGCTGTCGTTAATGGCTCTAAAACTAAAAAATGCATCGTTTTTGAAGATATTTTTGTGTATTTTAATGGTTTAGATTCACAATTGAACCCAATAGATGGCACTGCAATCGGATGACAAGACAATGTCTGCCGTGCCAGCTAGTATAATATGACTATTATAACATCAATTGCTTTTCGCTATTTAAAACCGGATCGATTTTGATGAAAATGTTTGTGTCTTTTTGAGTGTGTTCCTTGATGGTTTAGATTTACAATTGGACTCGATAGGTGGCGTTGCAATCGATTACAAGACAATGTCTGTCGGGCCAACTAGTATTCAAATAAAAATAAATCATTTTTATAGTAGTACTACTTATAATGTTGTATAAATAGAATGTCTTACATACATGACCTTAATGAAAGTCGTCCTCAAAATCTACTTTTAATATAAATACGTTGAAACTGTTGACTCATTCTCTAATGTAATTTATGAAGCGAAATAAAAGCAGTTACACACTCGTTACGCCTTTTTTTAGTACGGAAAATATTCATCGATCGTCTACTACCAGAGGAGGTGGCAGGGTATGATACGACTAAAAACCACACTTGCCTTCGCTTTCCCTTTAGTCATAGGATTCATTCCATTCACCACAACCATGATGGAACACTCATTACGTTTACAATACCTATCAATTTAATTATTAAATTAATGTGTAACTTAAGTTTTATTGAAATCTTCGGGGAATGCTGTGATGTATGATGTTGGTATAATTTTTTTATATACTTTTTTCGCCTAATAAACATTTGTCAGCAATACTGTATTAAGTTATTAGCCTTGTTTAGTCAAGTACTGGCGACGGCTACTGCCTATATTAAGGTCCTAAGTTATATTTCCAGTTTAAGCAATGTGTTATTGGGTTTTGTGTCAAGAAATGGAATAAAATTTTGTTAATATTCACACAGAGGTGGTCAACTCTTTATTAGGATCGAATAAGAACTTTATAATATACAAGAAAGAGAAAGAAAGAAAATGTACTTCTTAGCACAAAAAATATTATTCTGATTTACGTAGCAGGTGCTACGAGCGGGTTACGGCGTAAAGTGCTACGCCGTAGTCCTCTCGTAGCATCGTAGCCACAAAAAGAAACGCATTCAATAAATTATACTAGAATTGTTAGGCTCTAGGTTCAAAGAATAGAATGACAAATTATTAAAATACGTATCGATTCGGTCACGGGTTCGTTTGCGGTACAATTTATATTTATATGGGCTAGAGAGGATAGTTTTTTCGGAGCCGAGTGGTAGTGTATGCTCCGTACAGAAATGAATCTGTCACCTGTAGCGTATAAGACAATCGCTCGGTCGTATATCATTAAAAAATATTTTTTTAAATTATATATATCTCTACTAATGTGGCAAACAAGCATAAGGCCCACCTGATGATAAGCGGTTACGATATCAAATCACTTGCACGTTGCCGACCCTTTTTTTATAGTACGGAAAATCCTCATGGACTAAAAACCGTACTTTCCTTCACGGGCAGGTGAAGGAAAGTACGGAAGGAAAGGAAAGTAAGTATTGTCATGGGATCCGTGAAATTCGTCACGACCATGACAGGACGTTGCTGACCCTGTTAAACGAGGAGGAGGAGGAAGGAAGGGAAGGAGGAATAGTTAGGATGTCAGTATAAAGGTCAAAGTCCCCCCACTGCCAACACAACGTTTCCTAGCGGATCTCTAGCACCCTTGCTCACAGTAAGGAACAGAACACAGCTCAAGCATTTATCACGGGAAGTGCACAGTTCAAGCATTTATCGGACTGCCTCATTAGTCTAGTGGTCCTAAGCTGACTGCTACGCTAGAGGTCCTGGGTTCGATCCCCAGGTCGAGCAAAGTGTTATTGGGTTTTTCTATGAAATTCTCAGTAGCAGCTCGGAGTCTGGATTTGTGCCCGGTTAATGGCAATAGGCTCGCCCCCTATTACATGGGACCTAAAACATACCGGCGAAATGTGGGTGTACATTAGTACACCTCTGCCTAGCCCTTCGGGGAATACAGGCGTGATGGTATGTATCACGGGGAGTGTTCTGACGAATTGTTCGAACTTGTACCTCCCGCTACGTTCCGCCACAGATCCACTCGCCAGAGATCGAAATTTCATCCATTTCACCTGGATGAATGGGTGTCCACCACCGTTCGTTTCTCAAGAATTTTTTTTTACCGCGAACGACTGCTCTGTGGAATCAATTACCAGCGGAGATATTTCCGATCCGGTACGACATGGCAACCTTCAAGAAGCGAGCCTATTCTTATCTCAAAGGCCGGCAACGCACTTGCAACCTGTGTGTTGTGGGTGTCAATGGGCGGCGGTGATCACTTACCATCAGGTGACACGCTTGCTCGTTTGCCTCCCTCTTCCATAAAAAAAAGCAGTGTAATTTCACTTCGATTTTCTGCAAGGCGGTTGTATTAAAGTAAGGTAAGTAAAACAACGAATACGTCTTCAGTTTTATTCTTCAATAATGTGACTGGACAGCTGAAAAGGTGGAATTAACTGTCCAATTATACTTGTACCTGTATTAAAAAAGTATGATCATTAGTCAAAGAAAGCCCATTAGCCTCAGCAGTCACTTTATTCAAGGTGTAATTACTCAACTTCCCAGTTCCGATTCCTATTTAATTATGAAAAATGTATTTCTATTTTTTGCCGTTAATTTCTTGTTGTAGTGACGTCATTGTAAAAAGAAATCTATTCTACTTTTCATTTACGACGTCTCTGGTGTAGTAGTTTGAGTGTTGGACTGCTGATCACGGGTTCGATTTCCACAGGACACTAATTGTGGGTGTAATTTGTATTAATCTACCTAACCCTTCGGAGAATACACGCGTGATGGTATATAACATTTTTTTCTCTTTCAATTCATCATTATCATCATCAACCGATATACTGTCCCACTGCTGGGCACGGGTCTTATCTCATATTGAGAGGGATTAGGATATAGTCCACCACGCTGGCCTCTTTCAATTATATGTAGAACAAAAATTCAGCTGAAGCAACCTAGGAAGCGATATCAATTAGTGAGCCGACCGTCCCGTGCAATGCATACAGATGCGCCAATAGATCTTGAGCGCTTTGCTGAATGCCTATTGAACACCGGTATGTTGCTACCGGCAAATATATGGCCATGTATTGTCCAATACCTATACGTTATCACTTTCCCTAAATTTAACGATGTTGAAATAACGAACTAGGTTTTACGGTTTTATCGCGCTTAATATATTTAATTAATTTAATGGGGCATAAAGGCAATTTAACAAAAAGAAAGTATATAACAAAATAAAATATATAAAACAGTAGTTTTATTTCAAAGTCTAAATTCGCGTTAGTTTTCGTGAAAGAAAATTGATTGGGTGATGATGAAAAAACCGCTTTTCTTTTTATTTTTTATAAGAGTCCTTCACTTTTTAAGAGTTTTAACCAGTAGTCAGAACTAAGAACCAGTCAAAAGTACTTTTCACCGCAACTATTATTTGTAAAAAAAACTATTGAAAACAAATATTAGTAAAAAATGTTTTTATTGTACACATAAAAAAACTAACATTATATATTTTAGTTGGCAAATTTTGTGGTACATACTTAAGAATTAATAAAACTTTATTAGGCCCTCAAGTAGAGAAATGTTACCATATCCATTTATGAACCGTTAAATGTTTTTATTAATCCTGATACAGCGCAGTGCTACTTTAATGACATGTCTTTATTATGGCAACATTATTTTTATATTGTAATGCCTAATAGTTCCCTTATGGCCCATAGAGGAAGATAGAAAGAAAGATACTTCGGGCATCATTTGACTGCATGATTTTTGTAGGTGGTCACTTTAACACTAACGGTGCATTGTGTCATAGGTTCGATTCCCACTCGAGGCAAATGGACCCAAGATAATGTTTGGTACCTGGATGTACTTTGTGTCTGTGTATTGCGAGAATTGTTGTATTTTAAAAAAGGTTATCTCTAGATCTACTGAACCGATTTTGAAAATTCTTTTGCCAATAGCAAGCCACATTGTTTGTGAGTGTCATAGGCTATATTTATGTATAATATATGCATATGTTGCACCCGTGAGAAGCCGGGACGGGTCGCTAGTATATAATATACTTATTACATAAGTCCATCAAACTATTTTATTTTACATGTTATGGAAAACTTACAGCTAGATACAAAGATAAGATTGACAGAGTAACGAAAATAAGGCCAATGAAAAGCTTTTACAAAGTCAAAGTCATAATTTAACTATAATTTTAAAGTTATTTAGGAAAGGAAAAATTCGACCGCGGGCAGGATTCGAACCTGCGTCTTCTGGTTAGGTACACCAGACGCTATGACCACTAAGCCACCGCGATACCTACCCGTCATGTCGAATTTTTCCTTCACATACTGAATTTACGTCTTTATGGTGACGTCAGTAACACCTATTGAAATGCAAGTTTTTTTGCTTTTCAACCGACACAACTTACTTTACAGTTAGTTCAATGTCGAACGATCCCACCTTACCTTCTAACTATCTTTTTGTATATTTTTGGCATTTTCCATCTTAGCATGGAAAATGCCAACAATATACAAAATGATAGTTAATTATAATTACTTAATTGCTTAAATTAATTATAAACAGATAGAAGATACGCATAATTAGGTACAAGAAGGTAGAAAACAGCGTTATTTAATACAAATATATAGACAGAACAAGTTATTCTACTTCTCTTATCAGAACGTTTTGCTTTTTCCTTAAAATAAACTCGCAAGGTTTTGCTCGAGGGTCGGCAAAAGTACTGGCAAGTTGCAGTATCCCAAATCAATTAGCGGAGCCGCCTCACAATTTAATTGCAACGAGCTAAGTGTGACGCGTGCCCTGAATTTCAATAGGCTAGAATTGAATTAGGGATTATTGAAGTTTTACTTGGCTGGGCGTATGAAAGCCGACCGCGCAGTTCGGTAATACGTTTTTCAGTGCAGTATTTTATAGTTTTTATTTTTATTTAATTAATGGTTTTTTTAGAACTTTTTAGAATTTTAGAACTCGCTAGCCAAAAAGTTCGTTCAGGAAAGTAGTACAAGTATAATTACTAGTGGTCCAATGGTTGTCGTTTTTTTTTTTTCAAATGACTGAATGATTCATTTACGACCTTTTTTCAAATGACTTTCAGAGGATCTTATACCAAAGGAAATATCGATGTCTTAGTTCACAATTGTTTAATCATTTTTCGGATTACCTAGTTCAGGAACATAATGTAATGTAAATAAACAAAGTCAATAAATAAACAAAAGTTACAAAGTCTTACTTAGGTATAATATACCTACGTAAGACTTAGATTTTGTAATGTAGTATTTGAATAAATAATAGTATATAATAATAGTATTTTTGGGACATTTTACACAACACCATCTAGTCCCAAACTAAGCAGAGCTTGTACTATGGGACAATGGATATAACCCTTATTTAATTTTTTTTTTGTAAATACATACTTATAATACATAAGACACACCCAGATAAACACAAATACTCATGTTTTATCCACACAAATATTTGTGTCCTGTGGGAATCGAACCCACGACCCCATGATCAGCAGTCCAGCACTCGAACCGCTAGACCACAGAGGTCGTCGTCAAATAATGTGTTACTATTTTATTCCTCAAAAGTATCAACGCAAATCTAAATATAATATGAATTTAACAAATATAACAACATTACTAATCACTAACAAAAATACAGCGATCGACAGAAAACATTTCTGGAAAATTCTGTCATTAAGAGATCCAATTTGGAGCCTCACCCTCACCTATTAGGGACCGTTGGACCAATTTATGGGCACCCGACATCGCAATCAGATCGCCATGAATTGCGGCGACGGGCGGGACCTCTGCTCTCTGCCAAATATATCAGTATCCCTCACCTTGAGGACGTGAGGCCACAATTACATGGACCACGAAGCCACGAAGATACTTATGCATCTACGTCATAATATTAAGTAAGTAATTGGCTGAATTTTACCAAACGAAGATAAGTGTAACTGATTTATCAGCCTAGTGGTCACAAGCGCGACTGCTACGCTTACGGACCTAAGTTTAATTCCCATTTCGAGCAAAGTGGTATTGGGTTTTTGTTTGAAACTCTCAGTAGCAGTTCGGAGTTTGGATTTGTACCCGGTTAATGGCAAAAGGCGCACCCTTATTACATGGTACCTAAACATACCAGCAAGCTGCGGATGTATATATTTCCGTACACCTCGGGAATACAGGCGTGATATTTTAAATTTAGTGTATATTTAAATAATGACGAATTGAGCAGTTTTGCTAATAAATTATGGTTAAATAAATTAATAAATATATTACCATACCGAAGCGTAATCTATCTGCGAGTCTGTACTTTTTTGTATGAGTCGATAATTAAACCCAAACATGAGCTTGTATTAAACAAACCCCCAGCGAATCAATTCTCTGGACTGCGCTCACACCATCGCTAATAGAAACCAATCTAGCGCTCGCTTAGCAAACGAATCGCTACATAAATCAAGCTAGTCAAATAAGCCGGCGAATCTAGGGTTGTGACGTCGCCAAACAGCGCCAGTCAGCTCCTAGCCTCAATGACCCTACAAATTATAGGCTCGGCTAGTGTTGTCCCATGTTTGCGGATATCCCGGGATCTACGCTACTAACACTTGACATTATTTAGTAGTTGATAGAACTATTGTTGTATTTTAAAGTGAAAATAAAAACCTCATTATAACAAGCAATAAAAATATCCAGCCTATGCTAACAGAGAGAATAATGTATACACAGTTATATAAATATTAAATTTAGTCTTAATTACAATACAAAGCGTTGTGTGACACGTGTAAATACAATTTAGTATAAGGAGATCTTTTAAATTTCATTTTCATGCTTCTATTTTTATTGTAATAAAAATTAAAATATATTTGGCGAAGTACTCAGCAATCGCGCTGGGGGTTCGATCCTCAGATGCAACAAATATTGTATGTGTAGACAAATATTGACAACAAATATTATTTTATGGGTAGTATTTCCAGGTCTGGATTTTTCTTTTTGTGAAAATGTTTGGAAAAGTATTCACGACTAGAGAAAATAAAAATAGCTTTATACATAAACATTTGATAGCTATTAATATGTATATAAATAAGCTACATAATCGAATTTCGAAGTCTACTCTGAAATATAGTCTCGAAACTGCATTCCTTGAAAAATATGATTCAATAACATAAATTCTACCAAAACGGCGGATGGTATTAAAAGTCAGTTTGATCTGGGATCCCGCGACTAATCCCGGGAAATATCCGCTCAGGCCAGCCGTAGGGGATAGGGTGTTTGTTGAATACTGAATAGCGTTGCCATGCACGACAATATTTTGTTTCAGTGCGTGTGTTACTAGCTTTATTGACAACGTAGTGCTGACTCCGGTTAAAATGAACGGACATAGGTATTCCTGAGAGGAGAATGTTACCAGTTTAGGTGACATTACTGAAATCGAAGAGGATATCCTGTCATATTACTTCTCAGATCTGGTATATACACCGTGTTTATTTTTGTCGTCTTACAGCCGAAAGGAAACCATTATTTCAATATTATTTCTAATAGATACGGTTAGGCCCGTATCTAGTAGAAATAATATTAAACCTATTTAGCCTAAACTTTTTTTCTTAGAAAAAAGTTCAGGTCTCTCAACGAAATGTAGGATGTGTAGCTGTTTAGCAGCAGGTAATACTTTTACTCACTCAATCATGATTACTAAAAGTATTTCCTTTCGGCTATAAGATGAAACGACAAAAAAAACACAGTGTATATGAACTAGCGAATTGGCTTCGCACGGGTGCAATGTTCTAATAATAAGCATGTATTTGTCTAATTGATAGTGAAAACCGTGTGAAAATTCGTTGCGTTGTTTAAAAGATTTTAGTGGATAGAGAAACAGACAGCGGGAAGTGACTTTGTTTTATTTATGCATAGATATATTAAATAAGTGAAATAGAAACGCATATCTTCAGAACCATTTGTTTTAAAAATCAGGTCACAAACAATTGCATATATTAAATACACAAAAAAGTTTAAACACAGGAATAAAGAAAAAATAACTAAATTCCTTTTTTCAATTTGTAGAATTTGAAAGACTTTGGCATTTAAGCAAATTAAACTATTCTCTATTTAAAAATATTAAAAAGAAGCCAGCACATCCAATTTGAATAAGGAATCAAACTTCATTGACTTAATAAACCGTTATAAAATCCGTGAAATGAGGTTTAATTTGGGTCCTAAATTGAATTAAAACTTAAACTGAATGATGTTCACGCAGAACACCCTTCCCTCTCGACATGGAAATTGAAATTTTAATTGACAGATCTGATATCGTTTCGGATCGGAAGTGTGTCAAAATTATAAAAGCAAATGGTGTCGACGGTTGCAATGGAAACGGAACCGATCCGCTCTCAATTAAAAAATACAGACTGACTAATGCGACTGGGGGATTTATTCCCTCTCTACGTGAGTTCGCTCGATGATAGATTCTCAAGAGAGAGGAATCGTTTAAGGTGGATGGGGTCGTTTCTCTTCCATTCTCGAACTTATAAATCTTTTGATGATAAATTGATATGAATACAATTCTCAATTAACGACAAGATAGACCATCTTTGAGGGCTGAAAGAATGCCACTGATACCGCAATTAACGTGGCCACCTACATAAATAATGCATTTACCATCGACACGAAAGGAAAAAGTCAAAATAGAAACTTATGGTTATCTTGCACCTTGCAGTCGTTTGAAGCTTGTCTTAAGTTCATGAAATTTACTATTGTTTACCGAAAATGCAATTAACATTTCATTTTTAGAATGTTTAAATATTTTTACCATTTATGGTTTTGCACAAACATTAATGAGGTAATAAGAATGTCTTTTAAACTAAATTATAAAAAGTTATAGGTAACCGTTAGTTTATCGTAATTAATAAGTAAAAAAGCGCAAAGGAATATGTTACATTTACTAAGCAAAGAATAAATTATTTCAGTAAATTAGATCTTGTTAGTCTAGATCCAAAGCGCAACTGTTACAATCGAGGTCTGATGAACTTTGGGTTTGATTCCCAAGTCGAGCAAAGATTATTGGGTATTTCTATAAAATTCTTATTAGCAGCTCGAAGTTTTTATTTTTGCCTGGATAATGGCAATAGACTCGCTATTACATAGGACCTAAACATATCGGCGAACTGTTTGTGTATATTAGTACACCTCTGCTTAACCCTTCGGGGAACAGAAAGCGTGATGAATTAGATCTCTTATCAACATACAATATAATCAGCTGCAATAAGACTTGGTACGATGAAGCACGATAAAATAGAACACAACAACTGATTTACGAACTATCCATCCAAAAGCACTCGACTGTGCCACACTACACGCGATAAAACCCCAATTACTCAGCAAAGTAGTCAGACTTACTTCAAATAAATGGTGACTAGCCTTTCCAGAATAGCTGGGACTTCACACACTCGCCATCGGATCGGCACTCATCCGTCAGAGCTAATTCAAGTCCTCCATCTCAATCAAACTAATAGCTTCGATAAATACCGAGTCAGTATGGCTCGCGAATCGAGTGATTTAATCGAGAATTACACCGGTCATGTTAATTGGTACTGGCTATTCGTTTTAGTATAATTTACGCGTGTTCCGGCTAGTGTTGGCTAATGATGTGGTACTAATTTGTGGATGAAACGAGTTAAGTTAATCGGGTATCGATTTAGGTTAATTTCGGCATCGATGTCGCTTTCAAATCTTGATGACCTTTTACTAACGGCCAATTTCCGTTTTGAGATAACTTTTACCAAAGGAAAATTAAAGGCCTAATCAGTAATTTTATAATCAACATTTGCCAAGAAAGGATTTAAGGAAATTTATACGGGATAGGGACAAAAGGAAATCAATACGGGAACACCATGGGGATCAGCTGAATATTCACGTTGTGGCGATATAGACGTTAATTAAACTACGTTGGTATGATTCTGTTTGCAGTAACGTTACTAATATGTGGTCAAGAATTTAGTTCGGCTTAACTGTCCCCTTGGGGGACATAAGAAAGTTCTTATGGGACTCGGGGATGGAAAGGAGTAAATAGAAGGATCATCAATCTGCCTACCAGGAACGTTGTGGTAAATGCTTTATAATTAACCCTTTTAGCAATTTACACATTCAATAGGATTTGTTTTAAGTTCCGGTATCTAGGCGCAACAGTGACTTAAGATAATTCGCCCTCTATTACATGGGAACTAAAGTTATCCCTGAAAACTATGGTTGTACATTAGTACACCTTTGCCTTGATAAATAAATAAATAATAAATATTTTGGGACATTTTCACACAGCACCATCTAGTCCCAAACTAAGTAGAGTTTGTCCTATGGGTACTAGACAATGGATATAATAATTATATACTTTTGTTTTATAAATACATACTTATAGTACATAAGAAACACTCAGACAAACACAAATACTCATGTTTTATCCCGGGATCTACGCTACTAACACTTGACATTATTTAGTAGTTGATAGAACTATTGTTGTATTTTAAAGTGAAAATAAAAACCTCATTATAACAAGCAATAAAAATATCCAGCCTATGCTAACAGAGAGAATAATGTATACACAGTTATATAAATATTAAATTTAGTCTTAATTACAATACAAAGCGTTGTGTGACACGTGTAAATACAATTTAGTATAAGGAGATCTTTTAAATTTCATTTTCATGCTTCTATTTTTATTGTAATAAAAATTAAAATATATTTGGCGAAGTACTCAGCAATCGCGCTGGGGGTTCGATCCTCAGATGCAACAAATATTGTATGTGTAGACAAATATTGACAACAAATATTATTTTATGGGTAGTATTTCCAGGTCTGGATTTTTCTTTTTGTGAAAATGTTTGGAAAAGTATTCACGACTAGAGAAAATAAAAATAGCTTTATACATAAACATTTGATAGCTATTAATATGTATATAAATAAGCTACATAATCGAATTTCGAAGTCTACTCTGAAATATAGTCTCGAAACTGCATTCCTTGAAAAATATGATTCAATAACATAAATTCTACCAAAACGGCGGATGGTATTAAAAGTCAGTTTGATCTGGGATCCCGCGACTAATCCCGGGAAATATCCGCTCAGGCCAGCCGTAGGGGATAGGGTGTTTGTTGAATACTGAATAGCGTTGCCATGCACGACAATATTTTGTTTCAGTGCGTGTGTTACTAGCTTTATTGACAACGTAGTGCTGACTCCGGTTAAAATGAACGGACATAGGTATTCCTGAGAGGAGAATGTTACCAGTTTAGGTGACATTACTGAAATCGAAGAGGATATCCTGTCATATTACTTCTCAGATCTGGTATATACACCGTGTTTATTTTTGTCGTCTTACAGCCGAAAGGAAACCATTATTTCAATATTATTTCTAATAGATACGGTTAGGCCCGTATCTAGTAGAAATAATATTAAACCTATTTAGCCTAAACTTTTTTTCTTAGAAAAAAGTTCAGGTCTCTCAACGAAATGTAGGATGTGTAGCTGTTTAGCAGCAGGTAATACTTTTACTCACTCAATCATGATTACTAAAAGTATTTCCTTTCGGCTATAAGATGAAACGACAAAAAAAACACAGTGTATATGAACTAGCGAATTGGCTTCGCACGGGTGCAATGTTCTAATAATAAGCATGTATTTGTCTAATTGATAGTGAAAACCGTGTGAAAATTCGTTGCGTTGTTTAAAAGATTTTAGTGGATAGAGAAACAGACAGCGGGAAGTGACTTTGTTTTATTTATGCATAGATATATTAAATAAGTGAAATAGAAACGCATATCTTCAGAACCATTTGTTTTAAAAATCAGGTCACAAACAATTGCATATATTAAATACACAAAAAAGTTTAAACACAGGAATAAAGAAAAAATAACTAAATTCCTTTTTTCAATTTGTAGAATTTGAAAGACTTTGGCATTTAAGCAAATTAAACTATTCTCTATTTAAAAATATTAAAAAGAAGCCAGCACATCCAATTTGAATAAGGAATCAAACTTCATTGACTTAATAAACCGTTATAAAATCCGTGAAATGAGGTTTAATTTGGGTCCTAAATTGAATTAAAACTTAAACTGAATGATGTTCACGCAGAACACCCTTCCCTCTCGACATGGAAATTGAAATTTTAATTGACAGATCTGATATCGTTTCGGATCGGAAGTGTGTCAAAATTATAAAAGCAAATGGTGTCGACGGTTGCAATGGAAACGGAACCGATCCGCTCTCAATTAAAAAATACAGACTGACTAATGCGACTGGGGGATTTATTCCCTCTCTACGTGAGTTCGCTCGATGATAGATTCTCAAGAGAGAGGAATCGTTTAAGGTGGATGGGGTCGTTTCTCTTCCATTCTCGAACTTATAAATCTTTTGATGATAAATTGATATGAATACAATTCTCAATTAACGACAAGATAGACCATCTTTGAGGGCTGAAAGAATGCCACTGATACCGCAATTAACGTGGCCACCTACATAAATAATGCATTTACCATCGACACGAAAGGAAAAAGTCAAAATAGAAACTTATGGTTATCTTGCACCTTGCAGTCGTTTGAAGCTTGTCTTAAGTTCATGAAATTTACTATTGTTTACCGAAAATGCAATTAACATTTCATTTTTAGAATGTTTAAATATTTTTACCATTTATGGTTTTGCACAAACATTAATGAGGTAATAAGAATGTCTTTTAAACTAAATTATAAAAAGTTATAGGTAACCGTTAGTTTATCGTAATTAATAAGTAAAAAAGCGCAAAGGAATATGTTACATTTACTAAGCAAAGAATAAATTATTTCAGTAAATTAGATCTTGTTAGTCTAGATCCAAAGCGCAACTGTTACAATCGAGGTCTGATGAACTTTGGGTTTGATTCCCAAGTCGAGCAAAGATTATTGGGTATTTCTATAAAATTCTTATTAGCAGCTCGAAGTTTTTATTTTTGCCTGGATAATGGCAATAGACTCGCTATTACATAGGACCTAAACATATCGGCGAACTGTTTGTGTATATTAGTACACCTCTGCTTAACCCTTCGGGGAACAGAAAGCGTGATGAATTAGATCTCTTATCAACATACAATATAATCAGCTGCAATAAGACTTGGTACGATGAAGCACGATAAAATAGAACACAACAACTGATTTACGAACTATCCATCCAAAAGCACTCGACTGTGCCACACTACACGCGATAAAACCCCAATTACTCAGCAAAGTAGTCAGACTTACTTCAAATAAATGGTGACTAGCCTTTCCAGAATAGCTGGGACTTCACACACTCGCCATCGGATCGGCACTCATCCGTCAGAGCTAATTCAAGTCCTCCATCTCAATCAAACTAATAGCTTCGATAAATACCGAGTCAGTATGGCTCGCGAATCGAGTGATTTAATCGAGAATTACACCGGTCATGTTAATTGGTACTGGCTATTCGTTTTAGTATAATTTACGCGTGTTCCGGCTAGTGTTGGCTAATGATGTGGTACTAATTTGTGGATGAAACGAGTTAAGTTAATCGGGTATCGATTTAGGTTAATTTCGGCATCGATGTCGCTTTCAAATCTTGATGACCTTTTACTAACGGCCAATTTCCGTTTTGAGATAACTTTTACCAAAGGAAAATTAAAGGCCTAATCAGTAATTTTATAATCAACATTTGCCAAGAAAGGATTTAAGGAAATTTATACGGGATAGGGACAAAAGGAAATCAATACGGGAACACCATGGGGATCAGCTGAATATTCACGTTGTGGCGATATAGACGTTAATTAAACTACGTTGGTATGATTCTGTTTGCAGTAACGTTACTAATATGTGGTCAAGAATTTAGTTCGGCTTAACTGTCCCCTTGGGGGACATAAGAAAGTTCTTATGGGACTCGGGGATGGAAAGGAGTAAATAGAAGGATCATCAATCTGCCTACCAGGAACGTTGTGGTAAATGCTTTATAATTAACCCTTTTAGCAATTTACACATTCAATAGGATTTGTTTTAAGTTCCGGTATCTAGGCGCAACAGTGACTTAAGATAATTCGCCCTCTATTACATGGGAACTAAAGTTATCCCTGAAAACTATGGTTGTACATTAGTACACCTTTGCCTTGATAAATAAATAAATAATAAATATTTTGGGACATTTTCACACAGCACCATCTAGTCCCAAACTAAGTAGAGTTTGTCCTATGGGTACTAGACAATGGATATAATAATTATATACTTTTGTTTTATAAATACATACTTATAGTACATAAGAAACACTCAGACAAACACAAATACTCATATTTTACCCACACAAATATTTGTGTCCTGTGGGAATCGAATCCACGACCCCATGATCAGCAGTCCGGCACTCGAACCACTAGAGCACAGACGTCGTCAAATCTAATATATTATCTAATTTGATGGTGATGTTATTTACATTATCTACTTATTATTTAGTTTTATAACATAACATATTAAATGATTAATTCATATTTATTTCTGTAAAAAGATCATTTAAAGACACTTTTACAAGTCAATATTTTACATTTTTTTAAGCTAGATGGCTCCGGCATTTCCTAGCTGACGTCCTCTGAGAAGAAACACCGAAACAAACTCAGAGAATCATAGTCTCTTTTAAAGTCCAGACAATGTATAGTAACAAAATATGTGTCTTACAATGTAGGGCAAAGTCTGAAATGGCCTTTGAAAGAAAGAGCCATAGCGGCTTTGAGTAGACCAGTCCCAACCGACGGCACGCATGCATCAGTCATTGTGTAGCTCCACCATAATTTAGGGAGCTCAACAACCCGTCGCACGACGATACCAGATCAGAGGAACATTTGCGTAGGTCACATAAAAAAAGGCTCAAAGCCTCCAGACTGTTCAAAGCTAGCAAGCTGCCTGGAGTTGGCACCAGAGGCCAGCACATCAAGCTACCCCAATCTGTCAAATTTATTTGATAGATTTCCAATTTTAACACAAAGTAATAAGGTTTATTTTAAATTGGGAGAATTTTGTATAGCTTGACCTGCTGGCGTTTGTACCTACAAAATGATATAACCCAAGATTAACGATCGACATTCCTTACATACCCGCTCAGGTCACAAAGTTAGCGGAACTTTCTTTTTTCAACCGCGAAAATTCCCAAACGGCGTGACTTTTTAATAAATCATCTGTAACCGACGCCATATTTGAATTTCTATAAAAAGTTTTACGGCCAAGAAACGTAAAATGGCTTAACTTTTTGCTTAACTACAACAATTTAAACGTTATAATAGATATGTAATAGTTAAAGCATGGTTTAACTCGCGTGCGTTTTAATATTTACGGAAACTTTAAATTGAAATATTTTATGTTTATTCTAACAGATTATGAAGCTAAAAAATGTCTTTACACAATGATTATATAAGTTTTACAGTATTTAATAGATTCTACTTATTTGTAAAATAAAGTAACATATTACCACCTTTACTGTTGCTCCTCTGTTTTTGTTATCTTTTCCTATGTTATGTGTGTTGTGTCTGTCTATAAGTGTTATAACTGAACCATTTTTTGTTTTTTTTATGTAAAATTGTTTTTGCTTGCTGTGTTTGCCGCCTAATATTGTACACTTAGTTTTAACCATAGTCTGTATAAATAATATGTATTAGTGTTACAATTGTAGGTAAACCAATAAATAAAAAATAAAAAAAAGATGTAAATATTAAAAAAATAAGTAACTTAAAATGATTGTTTACCTAAAAATTACTACAACACTGCTTGACCGGGACCGGGAATCCAACCCAGGGCCTTGCCAATTACATACGAAAGTTGCTAAAATAAATAAGCAGATAAAATACATTTTGACAGAAATACACTTATACGTCTAACCGTAAATTGTCATGTCAGTTCTTGGTTTTAAATATAGTTATTTAATTACCGGAATTAAGCCTCTGATTGATATCAATCTCCTTATTAAAGTTGGTTGACAACTAGGCCATATTACAGGCCTATAAAGCCATTACAAACCAACGCCAGCCATTGCGAGTAATGCTACATTCCTTTAAGCTAATAACGGAAACAATAAAATACTTTCCATTCATCCCAAGTCACAACTCAAAAATATATAGTACCCATAAAGTAATTATTCATACCCGATTCGACATTAATCCCAGAAATAACAGAAGGCTCATTCCGTGCAAATCTCTCTCTAATATTTTTCCAAACATAACATATTTTATAGCGCCTGTTATCTCCGAAGAGTTTGGCAAAGATGTATCAATGTAAACCCACAGGTCACCGATATGTTTAAGTTCCGCGTAATAATGAGCCAAATAGTCATTAACCGGGCATAGATCCAAGCAAAAATGAGGCTTTATATTATATTGTTTTATTTGATTTGCTTCAAGACACTTTAAAATTTAAATGATGATATGAAAAATGGAGTTCGGGTATTGTTTTACTTTCGGTTTCAATAACAAATCAGTCAATAATTTCCTTAGAACAGATCGATTTTGACATAAGGTCTATACAAGTAATGCCAAAATCCAGATATGATTTTAAGTAAGCAAATCTACCGACTGATTTGATTTTGAAAACGGCCATTAGTTAGATTCACAATATTGACATCGGTCAATGTACGCCGATTAAAATCATTAAGACCGCAATCGACGTTGAAAAAGTATCGATGCAACTTCTAACTTGTGTAATAACACCTTTATCGTGCGTTGACCTTCTGCCTTCACTACACAATTATTAATTCCCAAATAAAAACTATTAAGTATCGTGACGATGGCCGTTATTGGATGTTTCTCATGCCCAACTTTATTGCAGTCGTAAAAGTCGTAACATTTATTTACGACAATACTTTATCGTGGTGTGTTCGTGGTACGGGGGCATAATTCTCCGCTTTGGAATAATCACAAGTTTCGAGTTTCGATTGCTTGTTCAAACTGTTTCGACTTTTTCAATAATTCCTCACGCGTTGGTTTTTGACCTTGAATAGTTAAAGCTGCCCTTTCTTCAATAGCCTTACATTGGCAGATCATACACCATACCACCTAATTTATAACAATGTCAATACTTTAACAGACTGTCTTTGAGATCTTTGTATTTGTTTCGAAATCAAATAATAAATAAAATCATCAACCCATAGACTGTCCCACTGTTGGGCACGGGTCTCCTCTCAGATTGAGAGGGATTAGGCTATAGTCCACCACGCTAGCCTAGTGCGGGTTGGCAGACTTCACAAACCGTATAGACACCTTATTAAAATTAAATGTTGGAAAAATAATTTTATGTGCATTTCCCTACTCTAATTCTTTTACAGACTACCAAAATACTTGTATTTATAAATTAAATAACACAATGCACTTGTTGACATGTCATCATAGTGACAAATTAATGTATTTTGACACAAACAAATTTGTTAGTGGATTTCAATTGACACAGGAAGCTATGTTTCTGCCTAAGAAATACAAGTGTTTAATCGCTACATTGATAGCTCACAATATTAATTTAATCTCACATGACAGGCCGATGGTATCTAGTTGTACTGATAACATTGGTGGCAAAACGAAGGAGTGTCCCTTTTTGGAATTCATGACGCCTGGTGCCCTCACCAGCAAGGTGAACTATTGTTCACAGATGGGGAGACGTACGGGAAGTACGGCCTTGCCAACTAGTTCTGACACTAGCGTTGTGGATCTTACTCCGGATCATAGTTTAAACTAGCAAATAAGACAACAGAAGATAATAGCAATAATAAAATCATAAAATCTTCTGGCATATTAAAATACTCTGATACAAAGGAAAGTAATCTGAATAATTTGAAAATATGTCATCAGAATATTCAAGGATTCTCTTCCAAAATGTTAGAAGTTGAACTTTTCTTGGAAAAATATAAATTTGACATTATTTGTATAACGGAACACTGGTTAAAAGAATACCAGATGGCAATCAATTATGAAAATTATTTTGTAGCTAGTTGTTTCAACCGAAAGTCTATGATACACGGTGGTTCGCTTATATTAGTTAAAAACTCGTTGAAAGCAAAAGGACGTAAGGATATAGTCTCGAGGTCGGTTGAACATTGTACTGAAATCTCTTGTGTTGAGCTGGATAAGCATATTGTATTATGTGTATATAGACCTCCAAATAGCCAAAATTTTGCCACTTTTGAATCCATAATGGAGGACGTACTTAAAATACTTTCAGATTCAAACAAATCTATAATTGTGTGTGGCGACTTTAACGTTAATATTTTAGAGGATAATATAATTACTTCCAAATTACTGTGTTTATTTAAATCTTTTAACTTAATTAATGTATTTTTGGAACCTACTAGAGTTACGTCGACATCTGCAACTTGCATTGATAATGTTTTCTGCAACTGTGATTACTTTGAAGAGGCTATCATAAACTGTCTCTCATCTGATCACAGTGGACAAACCGTCACATTTAATACTAGTATACATGCAAGTAAAATACAAATTAAGTCTAGGCATATAACGTTAGATAAATTAGAAAAATATAACAATTCATTAATTAGTAAATTAGCTGTTCAAAAAAGATTTAACAACTGCGATGGACATTACTCGCATTTTTTTTCTATTGTGAGAAATGAATTCGATAGATTTTTCAAAGTAAAATCAAAAACTATTAACTGTAGATATAAGTTTAGTGATTGGGCTACTACAGGTATTCGTAAAAGCAGGGAACGTTTATTTGAATTGTACGGGTTAAAGTGCTATAACAAAAGTGAAAACTTTATTCAGTATGTAAATATATATTCAAAGACTTTTAAAAAGGTATGTCAAATAGCAAAATCTCAGTATATAAGTAAAAAAATTAAATGTGCCGATAATAAGATCAAAACCACTTGGAATATAATTAACGCCGAAAGTGGTAAATCGAAATTAGATGGGAATAAAAATGTCGCTCTTCAAACAGTACGCGGTCTCATAAACGCAGATTCCGAAGTAGCCCAAGAATTTGAGACATTTTTTACCAATATTCCCTGGAAGATCACTGAATCTTTAAACTCGTCACCTGCACATTCGGCTGCTTTATTGAAACAAAATGTAGCTACCTGTCCTGTAACGTTCAGATTTAAGCATGTAAGCCCCAATTGTATTTTTAAAACTTTTAAAGAAATAAAAGTTAAATTAACTGAAGACCTATGGGGCCTTTCGGTAAATGTTTGTAAAAGTATTATTAACACTATAGCACCCCACCTAGCGATAATATTTAACGAGTGCGTAGACCAAGGAACCTTCCCAGATCTAATGAAATACAGCAAAGTTATACCCTTATTTAAATCTGGAGATAGTCAAGATCCTGGCAATTTTAGGCCGGTTTCTGTTCTGCCTGTGCTTAGCAAAATATTTGAAAAAATCATGCTCAATCAAATGCTATTGCATTTCAATATAAATAGGCTTTTTCATGACCAGCAATATGGCTTCACCAAAGGACGTAATACTACTGACGCTGGTATCACACTCATTAAAAACATCTTTGATGCCTGGGAAGAGTCTCAAGATGCGATCGGTATATTCTGTGACCTTTCAAAAGCCTTTGACTGCGTAAGTCATGAAACTCTGTTATTAAAATTGGAGCATTATGGTTTGAAGCATAAAACTTTGAAACTTGTCAAATCATACTTGCAAGGTAGACAACAAAAAGTTCAAATTAATGGGGTAAAATCGCCCGGCACTCAGGTGAAAATGGGCGTACCTCAGGGTTCCATTCTAGGTCCATTCTTATTTCTAGTGTATATAAATGATTTACCCTACATGCTTGAGGATCAATCGAAGATTGTGTTATTTGCGGATGATACTTCTTTAATTTTTAAACTAAACAGACGTATACCTAATACTGACGATGTAAATAACGCACTTCTTAAGGTCCATGAGTGGTTCACAGCTAATAATTTAGTATTAAATGGGCAGAAAACCAAATGCATAAAGTTTGCTCTACCTAACGTAAGATCTATGGAATGCGATGTTATACTAAATAATGATAAACTTGAATTTGTCGACCAAACGGTTTTCCTGGGAATCAGGATAGACTCAAAGCTTCAGTGGGGTCCACACATTAGAACTTTAGCAGGACGCCTGAGTTCAGCTGCTTATGCAGTTAGAAAAATCAGACTACTTACAGATGTAGAAACTGCAAGACTAGTCTACTTTAGTTATTTTCATAGCATTATGTCTTACGGAATATTACTATGGGGCCGCGCTGCAGACATAGAATCTGTTTTTATATTGCAGAAAAGAGCTATTAGAGCTATTTATAACCTACGTAGTCGAGATTCACTCAGGGAAATCTTTAAAGAAATAAATATAATGACAGTGCCTTCTCAGTACATCTATGAGAATATTTTATATGTAAGAAAAAATTTGCACTTGTACGTCAGAAAATGTGAACTGCATGATTATAATACTAGACATAAATCAAAATTAATGCAGCCACAATTTCGTCTAGCTAAAGTTCATACTTCTTTTAGAGGGTACTGCGTTAGATTTTATAATAAAATTCCGAACGCAATTTTAGAACTTACAGAAAACAAATTCAAAAAATTCATTAAGTCTACCCTGTGCAGGCAAGCTTACTATAAATTGGAAGATTATCTTCTAGATAAAAATGTTTGGCGGAATGCTGGTCCAGCTCCACAAGATGAACATCTTGTAAATCAATAATTTTACTGTACGTTATACAATTTAATAATCTTTGTTTGTAAAAACATGAATTGTAAAGTATGAGAGTCGTGCAGCCATTGATGTTGCATATGTTGATATGCATTATAGTGACTTAAAATTACATTGTGCCCTTCAGTTGCCTAGCGGTCTGAGCTTGTCATGCTCACTAAAATGTCCTGCTGATGGTGGCGTTGTGTGTCGGGTCGTTTTATTCCCTACAACATGGTTGAGTCGAACGACGCCGATACGCACGTCATACTCGTGAACGAGTGCCGTCTGTCGGGGCTGGTCAGCTCTTACTGTCAATGGCAACCTCTTTTTTTTTTTTTTTCTGTTTATTATGCTAGATTAATTTAATTGTACACATCAAACTGCATTGTTCTCATGAACTATTCAGATTTAGACTGTAATACTGAACACTGTAATCATGTGTTTTTTTGTTGAAAAGAGTGTCTATGGAGTTTCTTGCCGGTTCTTCTCCATAAGACCCACTTTTTGGAACCGTGCAACTAGTTTGACTTTTCAAAAGTGCTATTTTAATGGTCTAATTGAAATAAAATATTTGACTTTGACTTTGACTTGACTTTGACTTTGACCGTCGAAAAAATCTCTAAGGTATGCAAGTTTCCTCACGATGTTTTCCTTCACCGTTTAAGCAATGATTAAATAAATAATAATAATTTAATTAATTAATTAATGAAAGAAAAAACAAATGCCATCACCATTTAGTTAAAAAAAACACAAATATTGATTTTCGAAAATCTTTTAACCAATCACTTTCGTTCCGGCGCTCGGAAATAATTGTGTCTAACGGGGATGCGTCATGGGTTAACCCGTTAAGTAACAAATAACAAACACAATGGAAATATCTATGGTTCCTGAACTATTATGTGGTTTAGATTTACTTACAGAAATAAATTATATTTAGCAGACTGGGCATTTTAGGTTATTATAATTTTAGATTAATTTATAATATACTAGCAACCCGCCCCCGCTTCGCACGGGTGCAATGTACTAATAAAATACATGTATTATACATATAAACCTTCCTCTTCAATCACTCTATCTATTAAAAAAAACCGCATCAAAATCCGTTGCGTAGTTTTAAAGATTTAAGCATACATAGGGATATAGGGACAGAGAAAGCGACTTTGTTACTATGTGTAGTGATTTGTTTGATTTGAAAATATAATAATAGTATAGTATAGTTTTGAAACAAAATTTAGTCAGTCCTTCTATTAAATCCGATGTATATCTATACCCAAACTTACCCAAATTGGTTGAGCAGTTTAGGCGTGAAAACATACTAAACCGACAGAGTTACTTTGACAATTATAATATAACTTAGTATGGATAATATCTCTATTATTATGTTAGTATGGATGTAAAATAGTGCAAGCTTATTGCCTTAAAGCGGAATCAAACAAACTCCACGTTGCTACTGAAATTTTCATTTTAATTATAATTGAATCGTATTGACTTGACACCGAGTTCAATATGTCGACACACGCAATGCCGCCATGACAGATCATTTCGCAGCCATTACGTGGATAATTTAATGCTCTCGTTAGATTTATTGCGATGGCCAGCTAGCTAATCTGTGATCAGATTTGTGATAGTAGTTCTACCTTTTTTTTTTTACGGGGGAAACCTTCAAATGGCTACCGGTCTACGGGGGTTAGACCGGGGAGTGTGGGATTCTTACCCAAGAGAACCACCCAACACCATCAGCACATGGACGGGGACACTGTGTCCTCTTAATAGACCACACCAGAACCCCCCTGTGCACCGCCTATTAAGGCACATCCCTGGGGATAATAATTATACCTACATTATTTTGACAAATATTGATAAGTAAACTATTATCAGGAGGGGCTGGTGGCTCACATATAACTAAGTTGGTCTGGTTGATCATCTCCGAGGCATGTAGGGGTCTCGATTTGTTAAGAATGGTTATCCATCCACAGACTGACCGCGGCTAGTCCAGCTTAACTTTGCAGATGATCAGCGTAGTTGGACACGTCTGTGGTCTAGTAGTTCGTGTGTCGGACTGCTGATCAAAACGTCGTGGGTTCGATTCTCACAAATCACAAATATTTATGTGATGAATATAATTTTTTGTGTTTGTATGCGTGTTTCTTATGTATTATATGTATGTACTTACAAAAACAGCATATAAGTATTATATCCATTGTCTAGTACCCATAGTACAGATGCCAGCAGGTTAAGCTATTCAAAACTGTAAATTTTTTCCAATTGAATATGAAACTTATCACTTTGTATTAAAGTTGAAAATCAATCAAAGGAATTTGACAAATTGTGGTAGCTTGATATGCTGGCCTCGGTACAAGCTCTGCTTAGTTTGGGACTATATAGTGCTGTGTAAAATTGTTCAAGAATATTTATTTATTTATAGGAAAGCCGCTATTTCCTATTCCCAACCTTATTGCTAAAATTTACTGTTAACCAAGTTATCATGGCAGATAGCCCGGATTTAGTACAACCTCATTGTCAAACTTTAGCCAAGTACTGAATAAAAAACATCGAGAATCTCGGTGCAGCCTTAAATAACCATACTAAACTTAATCACGTACAAAAACTTCGTAGAATCAAGACCATTATTAAATTTTTATGTAACGACACGGATCCGCGGCCGAACCGCAGCTCCTGTTGTACACTGCGCACCCATAAAGAGTTAATATTTCAACGGCGCACACAGAAAGAGCAGTAGTCACGACCCAAGTTTTAATTTGCTTAAAGTTGTTACAAGTTGGAACGGGTCCCTCGTTGGGCGCCAAATTAGGTACAGTCACAGAGTAAAGTATAAAAGTAACGGTCACGTTATCCCACTGATAGTTTAATTCGTTTCGTTTGCGAACAGTTTTTTAGCTGTGTACGATTCTACGTTTAGTTTGCAATTTAAGTTTAGAAAAGGCATGCTTCAAAGATGTCTTTCTTGTAACTTGGATAGTTCATGGTCTTGTAAAGTCTGAAATTTTAATGGAACAAGTAACTAAAGTTGAAATTAGCCCCTTAAACTTTGTTAACCAATTATTCCGGTTGTCGGGCTCCTAAATTATGGTCAGCCCACACAATGGTTGATGCATGCGTACCATCAGTTAAGAAACTAAAAACCAGTCCACTCAAAGCCGCTATGACTCTTTCTTAAAAAGCTCAATTCAGACATTGCCCTACATTGTTACAATCACTTTGATACAATTTTTACTTGCCTTTTAAAAAGCCCTGATACTCTGAGTTTGTTTTGACGTTTTTTCTCAGACGTTAAGAAATCTGACCTCATCTATTAAATATAAAACGTTTAAGAAAAGTCTTTAAAAAACTAGTTTCAGAAAAAAACATCACAACTGCGTTCTAAGTGTACTGGTGAGCTGGAAGTCTTGGGTTCGGTTGGGTTGGCAATATAAGGGTCAAAGTCCCCCCTTCTGCCAACACAACGTTTCCTCGTATTATTGACTTTAGGCCCAAAACTTCACTACATGAATTCGATAATCGCGATCGCCAACACATATTTTATTATATTCAAAAGCACTCAACGGGAACGGAATCAGTTTCAGCGCTGCAATGCATCAGGGAGCTCTTTAAAGCGCTGAATCCGCGCATTATCGATGAGTTACGATGACCATTCACCATCAGGTGGTTTTTATGGGGCCATTCAATAATAAAAAATGCTAGCCCCGTGACCCTCTTACTGATATTTGGATAAAGATGCTAGTTTTTTATGGTTTGGAGGGAAACTAATGATTTAAATAAACATGTTTGTGTGTGTGTGTGTTTCATAATTATATATGAAATAAAAGGATGAAACTTTCAGTTTAGTTAATCAGCGTAGTACTTAGGCCACGAGCCCCTTTGTGAAATATTCATCAATCAATAACATTCAACAAATAAACCAATCTTTCAATAAATATAACTTTCTCCGGAAGTTTCGCTCGCTCGTTTCAATTTGCCAACACCTGAGCGTTGGAGAAACAATTTATAATAGGTTCCTTGAAAACCTTTACGTGTTCCATAATCAAGCAACATGTTACAATTTATACAATCCAATCAAAAGCTTTCTTTTTTTTTCTAAACGTTCTTGTGAATCACACTGTTTTGTTTTTTCTAAAGTATTTTTTACAGGGAATACTTTTTATTTTTATTTGTGTTGTTGGGTTTTTCTATGAAATTCTCAATAGGAACTCGGAGTTTGGCATTAGGCCCGGTTAATGGCAACGGGCTCACATGGCTCAATAGGCTCAATATGGGACCTAAACATGCCGGAAAACTGTGGGTGTACATTTAGAACACTTTTGCTTAACCCTTCGGGGAATACAGGCTTCACGGTATGTCGTGTTATAACTACTTTGGTCATCCAATCTGCAATGGTAAGCTGAGCTAGTTAGTCTGTAGATGGTTGAACATTCACCTCTTTGTGCCATATCTATAACAATCGTTAGTGGCATTCAGCAGCACAAAAAGCCGTTGGAGGTTTGTGTTAAATACTAATCGATAACGTCTATGGTCTTGTGGTTGCTGATCATGAGATCATGAGTTTGATTCCCACAGAACACAAATACATAAGTCTAGGTGTTTCTTAGGTTTGTAAGTGTGTATTTACAAAAAAAAAGTAAGTAAATATTACTTATATCCATTGTCTAGTACCCATAGTACGAGCTCTGCTTAGTTTGGGACTAGATGGTGCTGTGTAAAATTGTCCAAGAATGTTTATTTATTTATTCAGTGGTTAGACTGGAAGCCAACTTCAACATAGTTGGGAAGAGACTTGGAGGATGGTACTGTCGTAACCGAAGCAGTCATGGATTCCATCATCATCATTAATGCTGACTATAAAAAAAAATATGCACTTACCGTATTTTAACCTCCTTTGACTGCCAGTCGGTATGTTTGTCGAAACTAATGAGTATTGCCGCAATTTCCTGTAACAAACAAAAATATACTATGAGTATTTTGCCTCATTAGTGGTCCTAAGCGCGCCTGCTACGCAAGAGGTCCTAGGTTTTTTATCAGATGTAATGTCGAGACGAGCAAGACGCACACCTGTGTTTTTTTTTTATTCCACTAAGGTGGAAAACAAGTATACGGCCCACCTGATGGTAAGCGATTATCGTAGCCTATAGACGTTTGCAACACCAGGGGTATCACTTGTGCGTTGCCGATCCTGTAAAACGAAAGAGGAATAGTTGGGTTGGCAGTATAAGGGTCAAAGTCCCCCTACTACCAACACAATGTTTCCTCGTGGAGCGCTGGTGTTAACCCCTGCCCATAACAATTTCAGTGCCACCCAGGAGTTTGAGTATATCAAAGTCCAGCGATACTACACTGCGCTCGACACCCTGAGACATAAGTTGTCAAGTCTCTATTTCTCTGTAACTGCTGGAAACATTGCCCTTCGACCGGAACACAGTAATGCACGTGCACTACTTCATGGCGGTTGAATATCTTACAAAGGTGGTACTTCCTTAGGCGGTTTCTTGTAGAAGAAACCTACCACTACAAAGTTTGGTTCCCAAGTTGAGCTAAGTGTTATTGAGTTTTACTAGTAAATTGTCAGTAGCAGCTAGGAGTAGGTATGTATTTGTGGCCGGTTAATGGCAATAGGTTCGCCCCTTACATGGAATCGAAATATACTAATAATGGTTGGTTTTAATTAGTACACCTCTGCCTAACCCTTCGGGAATACAGGCGTGATGGTATATATGTACTTTGTCTTTTTCATCTGTTTTTTGCCCTCCACTTTTTTTTTATGTCATCTCCCTAGGGGACAATCCCTGTATCCGGGGGACTTTACAAACATGTAATTAACATAAACAATTTGATCAGCACACATAAAACAGAGCATCGACGGCGACAGTTGTTGCTGTCTCAAGCGCGGCCATTTTGAATTCCATATAAAACTAAAGATAAAAAATATTCAGAACATGTTATTCTAATAAATAAATCAAACACTTGGACGAGATCGGAATAATAAGATTGTAGACTGTAATCGTAAAGCTGCGATATCCCCCCCGAAGCCATAAACCGAACTGGAATGAGTTATTAAATAAATAGGCTTGTTCCCCTGGCCGTACGGTAAAATACTGTTCAGTTGAAAATTCGATAAAGTAGCATATTTTTAAACGATTATGTCCAATGAACATTATTTTTCATAATATTGGTTTACCTTCTCGTTAGTGTCGCGTTTTGAAGCCCCTACAGTGATGTTGCATATTAATTTCCTAAAAATATAATAACTTAAACATTTTGACAGACCTTACTAAGCGAAAAAAAAAAATGTGAGCATCATTCTAATTAGGTACGAGTATATACAATTTTAAACTTGTTATGAAGAGGAGTGTCTACATTCGTCATTCTCATCATCATCGGCTGGGTGACAGCTACTGGATGAGGAGGATAGGGCTATGTTTTGTTCAGTAGAGGCCTGCGTCCAACAGTTGACGTACTTATATGATAAAGTATAGTTATTGTTTTTGATTGAGTAGATACAGCTGTTATATAATATTCAATAGTTTTAGATACATCAATCGACCCAGTTTTAGGCATACAATAATTTTGGGATACTCTGCTGGAAGAGGAAGGAAGACCACGTAGAAAGTTAATTATTAATTACAATTAATACTTGTTTTATGCTAATGGTGATGATTATTGAAGACGCTGAATGCTCTGGTACGGAGTGACGATATTCAGCTGCATGTTATATGGGTCAATTAATCATTAGATATCATTTACTAGACACTATTACGCCTCCACGAGTGATGATATCAACCTAATGTTTGGCTTTATTTTGACAATCTTTTTATTTTGACCTGACCTATTTACTTCCAATTTAGAATTGTCTTCTATGTCATGGATTTTATAACATACACATAACTATGACAAGAATAATGAATGTGGTTTTGGCAAACGAAGTATTATACAAGAATCGTAGCAAGTGTCGTTCTTTAGTATCTGCTAACCCTCATGGGAAAAAGGCGTGAGTGTATGTATTTTTAAGTACATATAACTACGTATGTGTGTACGCTTCAACGTATTTTTTGTTCACCTCATCCATCTTCCCAAAGTATCCTTGATGTGTTCACAAACACCAATTCTCAAATACACAAACACCAATACCTAGAACGGCTACCTAGAAATAATTATTCTGTGAGGAGTTGAACTCACTACCATCAACCGTGCCGCCATGTTTTGTTCGCTAAGAAAGAATTTCTAAACACCGGGCTGCTGACATTTCATTTTAAAAATTCAGCAAGAGTATGTCCAACCGGAGATTTGAATAATACAGCTAAGTTAGAATAAATGTGCAAAAAATATTATTGAACCACTCGCTTAAGTATTCAAAAAGATTTCAAGCTAAATCTCTCTAAACTCGACAAGGATTGATCACAATAGCGGATACGCTCCCGAAATAAGACGAAAGGAATCTGTTAGAAGCGGGTTTATATTTAAAAAGAAATTCTTTCACAATTTTTCACAACCGAATGTTCGTTCGATAACTATATTCTCTCTAAAAATTCAATATTAATAATATACTTACTTTCTTTAATTAATTTTAAGACGAAACATTTTTCCTTTTTTGAATGTTGAAGACTTACGAATTCACTTTCCGCAAGTCGAGTTTTAAGAGAGGTAGGGCATAGTAGGAGTAATTCCACTCAAATTGGGGCTTCCCGACTGGAGAAGTACCTCCGCCTTGCAGAAAATCGAAGTGAAATAACACTGCATTGAGCTATGTTGTGTTCCTTACGGTGAGCAAGGTTGCCAGTGCTCCATGCATGTTGGCAACCTTTTATTTTTATTTTTTATTGGCAGTGGGAGGACTTTGACCCTTACACTGCCAACCCAACTATTCCTCTTTCGTTTTACAGGCTCGGCAACGCGCAAGTGATACTCCTGGTGTTACAAGCGTATGTAAGTTACGGTAACCGGTTACCATCAGGTGGGCTGTATGCTTGTTTGCCTCCTTAGTGATATTAAAAAAAACGATACTCCGACTGGTTAGCGTCTGATGGACTGGAGCAAAAACACTTTAATATCGTACTTCTAGAATTTTTGCGTTTCTTCTCAGCGTGTGGAGAGGAAATATTGAATGTTTGGTCGCTATATGGCTAAATTATTATAAGGACAACATACCACGACGCCTGTATTCCCCCAAGGGTTCAGGCACAGGTACATATATACTGCAGTACACCCACAGTTCGCCGGTATGTTTAGGGCCCATGTAGTAAGGGAGGTGCCTATTGCCATTAACCGAGCAAAAGACCAAATGAGCTGGTTAAAAAAAATTCATAAAAAGACCCACTTTACTCATCTTGAGAATCGAGCACAGGACCTTCAGCATAGCTATCACGCTGAAAACCACTTGATCAACGAGGAAATTCAAGATGGTAGTCGAAAGTGCGACTACGCTCGAGGTCCTGAGCCAAAGAGACAGTTTTATTAGAAAAATCCTGAACATGACCTAAAAAAAGCACTATTTTACATCTAAAATTCCAAATGCATTTTCAACTCCACCAATCAGCCTGAACCCAGTCACATTTACCCCAAAAGTACCCCACCATTACCCCTTTATTTAACGACGGAACCCGAGAATAAGAACATGCACTAAATATATAAACACATTGCGACTTTACAGCCGTAGATTTATAGCTTCAAATATAATTCGTGCACGCTATGGCATACATAAGTGGTGAATTAGTTAGGGAAGTGTATTTGGAAACATTCACTGTAAACTGTCCGGTGTCCGTTTTTGGTAACAATTGGGGTTTCTTTAATGTACCTATTTCCTTTGTACATTCCTCTAAAAGTTTTTGTAGTGTATGTTAAACGTTTTAGCCAAATATTTAAAGCCTTTCCTTCTTTGGTTTAGTGGTCCCAAGCGCGTATCATCATCAACTCATAGGTATATATAGATAGTATGATAACCTGATATATATAATATGATAAGCCGACGGCTTTACGAGCTTTGCAAGACATGGAGAGGTGTCGATGTGTTAATGGTCACCCACCCACTCATAGACTGACCACGGTTAGCGCAGCTTAACCTTGCAGATCAGTTGATCAGCGTAGTTATAACTTAACCACGAGCCCCTCACGCAATGTTATTTAAATCAAAGTCAGTCTGTGGATGGGTGACCGTTCTTAACATATCGATACCCCTCCGTGCCTCGGAGAGCACGAAAGCCGACGGTCCTGGTTGTCATGCGAAAACCTATGACAATCGTTAGTAGTCAGACGTCCAAAAAGCCTGACAACCAGTCTATCCTCAGGATATCGGTATTGCCTAGAAATTGGGTTGCGGCGGTCTGATGGCAGTCGCTTTGTATAAAATACTGATATTCAGCCGCATCTGGTTAGACTGGAAGCCGACCCCAACATAGTTGGGAAAAAGCTCGCAAGAAGAAGAATAAGACTTCTTTTTTATGCATAGTACAAAAGCGGACTTTAATCGTATAATTATGTAGAGTTCATATTGATATGGAGGTATATTTTGAACAATGTATCTCATGGTAACCTTATCAACATTATATTCATACATATCCCTATTAATATTATAAATGCGAAAGTAACTGTCTGTCTTACGCATTCACGCCCAAACCACTGAACCTTTTTTCATGATAGTTGGTACAGAGATAGATTAGAACTTTTAAAAGGACTTAAGCTACCTTTTGTCTCAAAAAATCCTTTGATGTGTGAGTGAAACCGTGGGGAACTGCTTGTATTTCAAAACGTAAGCACCATATTTTTATGATGACGGTCAACTAATAAATAATACTCTTTATTTCCTTCCGTTCCATCTGTACATTTCCCCATCGTAAGGAAATATCACGCACACAATATGTTTTATAGAAAAAAAAATTACACACCGACGCAGGTATAAGAAATTCTACCGTAGATATAATTTGTACCCCAATTTGCGGTAAATAGGGGTACGTAATACACAAAAATAACATGTTTAAATTACTCACTCGTGCGTATTGCATAAATTTTCTGTATTCATTTGATTGGGACGCCATTTCGCTTTAGTGTGGAAAAGTTATGTTTTATTTTTTCAGGGTTCTGAAGACAACGAAGGACACAATTGTATTTTCATGAGTATGAGTTTTAAGTAGCTTTCCTTCAATGATAATTTGCTATTAGAAATTAACCGTGAGGACTGCACTGTTGGCTTGGTTCATGTAGTCACCTTGCTTTCTACGTTTGCGCGGGTTCAATTCAACCCGAGACAAATACTTGTATTATCCACAGATATAGAAATATACATATACTATATGCCGTCACGCCTGTATTCTCCGAATGGTCAAGCAGGGGTGCACTTTGCGTGGGAAGCTGGCGCCTCTTACTGCACGAGCAAGTCATGCTTGTAAAGGAGGCGGTGGAAAGGGATAGAGAATTTTCCACGTCTCTCTCGATCCGTAGTAGACGTACCGGGTGCCGGAGGGCGCAAATAGACCTCCGGCCTCCATAAGCTGTCGTCGCGGGCGGTTTAATTGGGTGATTACACAGCCCGGTAGACAATGGCCCCAATAGGCGGCACGCTTGTGGTGAACACGCGAGGAAAGGCCTCGCTAGTTGATGGGGTCCAGCGACCGCTGGACCACAGCCTGTCAGGGTCGTGGCGAGTTTCGTGGATCCCATAGCCATGACTATAGGGCAAGTGAAGTTTTTAGTCAGACATACCCTGCCAACTTCCCGGGTAGCGGAGGGTCCATGAGGATTTTCCGTACTATAAAAAAGAAAAAAAAAGCCGGGTTGCACTTATCTATGTCCACCTACATACCCCCCTTCGCGGGTATAGCGTAGCACTAGACTAATGAGGCAGTTTTTTTTTTTTTTAACAAGAAACTGTAATAGTAGGACCAAAGCTAAATACTACAATCATCTCCCGATATTTCTATAATTTCATGTGACATAGCTCTGCAGTTTAATTGGTCCGTTCTCAATGACACTTTAGGAAGTGATCATCGCATTATTAAATTAACTACTCATTTTGCAACTTCCCCGTCACTATCACTGCGTAGAAATTTCAAAAAAGCAGACTGGTTGGCTTACGAAACCTTATTAGACGAACTATTTTCTAAATTTGTTTTGTCAGATGATTTACAAGCTGTATATGATACTTTTGTAGACTACATCAATATTGCTGCGGAATTATATATTCCTTTTATCAAAATTAGTAATAACCCAGATAGTAAATTTATACCTAAACCCTACTGGAACACCACGTTATCTAAGCAAGTGGCGGAACGTCGTCTAGCCTTATCCAAATTTAGGCGTAATCCAACTCCTCAAAATCTTGACATTTTGTTAGAAAAAATTCGATTCACAAAAAAAGTACTGCATCAAGCTAAAAAGGACAGTTGGCATCAATTTTGCACGTCTATAGATACATCTATCTCTCAGACCGATATGTGGCGAAGGTTGAGATGGATGAAAGGATTCAGAACGTCAAAGCCCTTTGTTAATATAGACAGATCCAAAGAACTGCTTCGTAGTTTAACTCCCGATTATGCTTCGCCTCCAATTCCATTATTTACATCAACAAATAGTTTATTAGAAAAGGACATTACCTTTCAAGAATTGGTTAGTTGTATTCGTTCGAAAGATACTTCGCCCGGTTGCGATAACATCTCGTATTCAATGGTCAAACACTTACCAGATAACGGGAAACAGATTTTACTATACCTGTATAATAAATTCTACTTTTATTCCTTTTTACCAGAACAATGGCGTGAAATCACTATAATCCCTATACCTAAACCCGGCAGAGAACCGCAGTCAATATCATCCCTTCGACCGATTGCAATGATGTCATGTCTCTGTAAAATTTTTCATAACATCTTAGTCAATAGATTAGAATGGTATATTGAAAAATATAATTTTTTGTCTAACAACACTACGGGTTTCAGAAAGTGTCGGTCTACACTGGACAATTTAGCTTCCTTAGTTTCTCGGATTCAATTAGGCTTTTCGGATGGTCTTAATACTGTGGGCTGTTTTATGGACATAGACAGTGCCTACAATAACATTGACATCGTTAGTTTATTACTTATTTTGGACCGGATTGGCGTGGGTTCTAAAATTTGTACATATTTGTGGAATTTCCTCCGAAAAAGAAATCTTAAAATACGTAGTGACGAGGATGACTCTTTTATTATACGTAGTACAGGACGCGGACTGGCGCAAGGTGACCCGATATCCCCTCTACTTTTCAATATTGCAACACTATTTGTTTGCAAAAGAATCCAAAACGTTTATGTTTCCCAGTATGCTGACGATTTTGTTATATATTTATCGGGCAATAATATAGCACAGGTTTCTCAACAATTACAATCGGCATTAAATGTATTTACTAAATCACTCCAGGATTTGGGGTTAGATATTTCATCTTCCAAAAGTAAAGTTTGCGTTTTCAGTAGGGGATTTCGCGAAAAAACTGTTGACCTAAAAGTCAATAATATAACGTTAAAGGTTGTAGATAATATAAAATATCTTGGATTATGGCTTGATCGATCTTTACGTTGGGCAAAAAACATTAACGAGATTAAAGATAAGTGTTCCAAATTTCTTAAAATCCTTAGATTGCTAGCAGGCTCAGGATGGGGAATAAATCCAACTCATCTTAGACGTATTTATTTGACTATAATTCGAAGCAGGTTAGATTACGGCAGTTTTCTTTTGGACAATAGTTGCAAGACACATTTAAATAAATTAACTTTAATACAGAATCAATGTTTGAGAGTGATAGGTGGTTTTATAAAGAGTACACCCATCCACGTAATGGAACACGAACTTTTTATTCAACCTTTACATATACGCAGACACTATCTTGCAGGAAAGTTTTTGCTAAAATCCAAATCTTTCGTACAAAATGATTTAACTGACATTCTTGATAAACTTTTGGACCAGTGTTCAAATGATTACTGGAGGCATAAAAAGAAACCTTTGCTAGTTACCAGCTACGAATACTTGCGGTCAAGTCCTGTCTATGCGAGCAATATAGTCGAAATGTTTTCTTTAGACACATGGATGAGCAGCATGGATTTATCAAAGATAGTATTTCCTAGTATAAATATAATAAATAAGTCTAAAAAATCATATAGTAAGCTAAATTTAAATGAAATTTGTCAAAATTTCTTGGTTAATACATACCCCCACTGGCATGTTTTGTATACCGACGGTTCCATAGATAGGCAGGGCGTAGGAGCGGCATTTTATGATTCTCAAACAAACGATTTTGTAAAATTAAAAATTAACTGTAAAATATCTATAATGAACGCAGAATTGATTGCAATTGCTGAAGCAATTTCATATATAAACTCTTTGCATGAAGGTAACTTTGTAATTATAACGGACTCAAAAAGTGCCCTTCAACACTTGTTGCGATGTACTAAGAAGTTCCGGGGTATTCCCATTGCATATAATATTTTACAATCCATCCGTTACTTAAGAGAACAAAACAAGAACGTGGTGTTGCAGTGGGCACCAGCTCACATTGGTTTAAGAGGAAATGAAATAGTTGATCAGCTAGCTAAAGAGGCCACCGTAGATGGTATTAATTTTACATGTAAACCTGTCTACTCTGATTTGTTCTACATAGTTAAGAAAAAATGTTGTACAATGTGGCAAGAGTACTTTAATGAAAGATCCTTAAGTAAAGGAATTTGGTATAAAACCATCCAGCCCAATATAAGCCACTTTCCCTGGTTTGACTCAGCTGATATGAGCAGATCCTCTATAATAACTGCATTAAGACTTCGTTCTGGACACATGCCATTGAACAGTTTCGCATATTTAATGGGTAAAGTCAGGTCACCCAACTGCGACGAGTGTGATAGTATTGAAGATGTGCATCATATTTTATCCGAATGCGTCCGGAACGAAGCTGAAAGATTTTTGTTTGTGTCAACTTATAATATTAATCCGTATGATGTTGGACAATATGTAAGTGTTCTTGCTAACCCGGTTTCACCGGAGGCAAGAATGTTATATAGAATGGTCAAAGCTGGAATTTCTCGAAGACTACATAAAACTGCGATGTAGATAACTGTTGATTGCTTTTCTTTAATATTTAAGTATAAGTACTTAATGTGTGTAAACATAGACTTATTCGCAACGATGAGGGTGGCATGATCACTGTAGATCAAACCCTCGATAATATTTAAGAATAAAAAAAAAAAAAAAAAAGCTAAATACAATTTAAAAAAAAACACTTCCTAATTGCTTCATTTAAATACCTAGTAAGT
This sequence comes from Acronicta alni, assembly GCA_964056405.1. Lineage (NCBI taxonomy): Eukaryota > Metazoa > Arthropoda > Insecta > Lepidoptera > Noctuidae > Acronicta > Acronicta alni. The sequence goes on along the minus strand of OZ043927.1, from coordinate 1,863,634 downwards.
ACCTACATAAACCCAAAAACGAATCGAAATAAACGTTATCAAAGGCACAAAAAAAATAATCATTAACATTCGTGGGATATTATAAAAACAAATTTTTGGGCGAAAATTTTAATAAATGAAAATTAGGGTGCGGTGATTAGAATTCTCGCCCCGAGGGACTCACTTTCTCTCGTCGATAACCGATAAGATCTAACATTTATTGCTTAAGCGAGCGATTTGAACAAAATAAACGGTGAAATAAAACTACTTTTTACGGATTTTATCGCGTTTTACTGATATAATTAATCCCAACGTTTCGGACCCGTTACAGCTTCCATAGTCACGTAAAAAGTAGTTTTATTTCAATGTACAAGTAATATTCTGTAAGTGTCTAAAAATGTATGAAATCAAAATTAATGGTGTAAGTTCACAGGTATGCATTAGTAATTTAACTATTATATTATTATAGTTTTTTAGCATTGCAATTCTGTAATCTATATGACTAAAACCATACCGGTGGCCACAATCAGCACATGGGGCACTGTTTTCTCTTAATAGACCACATCTCTGGGGAGGCTGTAAACGGGCCTCCCCTGAATTGTGGGACCGAAACATACCGGCGAACTGTGGATGTAGGTACATTAGTTCACCTCTGCGTAACCCTTCCGGGAAAACAGGCGTCATGGTATAAGACGTAGCGTATTTTAAACTAACCCGCTCCCGCTCATCGCTTCCGCTCATCACAGTAGTCTCAGGCGACACTCCAACCCGACGGGTGCCCAAAGAGTTCATTCGGTCTTTTATAGTCATAGCTCTAAAAGCTCCCCGTCAGATGTAACGCTAACGACGTCGTAAAGTGCCGCCGACGCCGACGTCGACGTCAACCCCGCCCCCTCATAATTACGGTTAATTGTGTAAACATTTATAGGGCACGCTTTTTCTGAAGTTCGATGAGAATTTTCAAGGTTTTTTGCCAGTTTTTGTACTCATTTGTATTTGTTTTAAAAGTTTCTTTACTTACATAATTATGAGATGTTTTTTATGGGATAGGGGACAAACGAGCACACGAATAGCCTGATGGTAACCCGCAACACCAGAGGTTTCACAAGAACGTTGCCGGCCTTTAAAAGGGAGTACGTTCTTTTATTTAAGGTCGTTTTCGGTCCAAAAAACTGCAGTTTATTCAACAGTTTTGTTGTGGGAGGCAGAAAGTTTCTAGAGAAATGCACAGTAGTGGACTGCCAACCATAATTATAGTCAATTGGGATGGAACTGCTGTCGCGTAAGACTATGGCGGAAAAAGGCAGCAGAGATCAATCCTGATAATGAATGAAATCAAAATCAATTAAAAGTTCCAACGAAAATACTGCGAATAATAGGATTCCATACTTTTCGAATCCTACCATATCATACATAACACACCATAAAAAAGTCAAATACAGACCGCCATTGTTTTTTATCGTAGATCATTTTATTCACAACCCCTACAAAATCATTGTTTTCACAACCAAAAAGGGTTGATATACTAAGCTAACACATTTACGTGAGTAAATATATATTGCATCATCACCGCTACAGACCCAGGGTTACGATCTCAAATAAAAATATAAGTTGTTGGTAAATAAAATACTGAACGAGTTGAAAGTATGATGTATTTTTTTGCATTCTGACTTTTGAAGTCTTCGGTTCGAGTCTATGGTCGAGTAGTGTTATTGAGTTTTTCTATGAAATGCTCAGTAGCAGCTTGGAGTTTTGAAGTAAGCACGCCCTATTAGGATATGCATACGAGTATATAATAATAGTCTGAAATATACAAAAAAATATATATGTAATAGCGGACCCGACAGGCGTTGTCCTGCATGATCCAGCCGTTTAGTTGCAGTATAAATAAATAATCTAGATACCGACTGCAGCGCCATCTGTCGAGCTGATTTCTGAATCTAAACCATCCAAGGCGCCACCCAAACGCATACAAATAAAATCATTCAAATCGGTCCAGCCGTTTAGGCGGAGTTCAGTGACATACACACGTACAGTAGAATTATATATATAAAAAGAAGATACGTATACTATAAAAACAATCTAAGGTAGGTATTTTTCTATATAAAGTTATTGTTAAGAATATCTTTTTAGAGACTTCAGTAACGAAAACGTTGGATAAGGAAAATACAAGTTTGATTTTATTCTTCAATAAACAGTTTTATCCAAATTTATCGAAGTTTTGGCAGCCTGTTCTTTCTATCAAAACTTAAAATATGAACAGCGAATTAAGTATTGTGGACAGTGGTACTATATATAATGTATCATCATTCAAAACTGATTTGATTTGGTTGACGATGTCTGCGGTCCTGTGGTTCATGTATCGGAGTGCTGATCACGAGGTTGTGGGTTTGATTCCCACAGGACACAAATATTTATGTGATGGACATAAGTGTTTGTGTTTGTCTGGGTGTTTCTTATGTATTATAAGCATGTATTTACAAAAAAAAAGTATATAAGTATTATATCCAGTGTCTAGTACCCTTAGTACAAGCTTTGCTTAATTTGGGACTAGATGGTGCTGTGTGAAATTGTCCAAGATTTTTAATTTTTTATTATGACATGTTTGAAAAGGGGCTCGTGGCTAGTTATGACTACGCTGACCAACCGAGCTGTGCTACGATCAGTCTGTGGCTTTCAACCACTACCCTAATGACACAAAGAGTGTGTATGAATATATATTTTTTTTATACTTACTACTAAGCTGGCAAACAAGCATACGGCCCACCTGATGTTAAGCGGTTACCTTAGCTTATAGACGCTTGCAACACCGAGGTATCACTTGCGCGTTGCCAACCATGTAAAACGAAAGAGGAATAGCAGGGTTGGGTTGGGTTAGCAGTATAAGGGTCAAAGTCCTCCCACTGCCAACACAACGTTTCCTTGCGGAGCACTGGGAACCTTTCTCACCGTAAGGAACACAACACAGCTCAAAGCAGTGTTATTTTACTTCGATTTTCTGCAATTTTTTTCTACTTTTCCAGTTAGGCAGCACTAATTTGAGTGGAATTGCTCCCATTATGCCTTACCTCTCTTAAATTTAATTCACTAAACTAATAATATAATTGAATGAAATATGTTACGTTAACACAGACAAACACACAAACTCGTACACAAAGAACACCGCACACTAATGAGGTTAATACAAACAAACAAAATCTGCAACCCCTTAATAGTGAAGCCGGAATTTACTTCTATCAACTAAAGGCAATTAGCCTTTAAGCCGCCAGATATTAATTACAGCTTGATTATGCCAAGTTTACACAGTTCCAAACTATTGAAAATGTAATTTGATGCAATTAATTGATATTTAAATAGTTCGTTAGTTGGTAAAGTTAATTTAGATCGCATTAATAATTATTAAGAGTTCGTAACTACAGTAAGCAACCTTTTAAAATTTATTATATTCGACGTTGAGGTAGCTGCCTCGTTACCCTAGTGGTCGTAAGAGCGACTGCTACGTTTGAGGCCCTCGGTTCGATTCCCAGGTCGAGCAAAAGTGTTATTGCATTATTCTAAAATTCTCAGTTGCAGCACGAAATTTGGATTTTGGTCCGGTTAATGACAATAGGCTCTCTTTGTATTACATGGGACTTAAACATACCGGCGAATTGCAGACCTCTGCCTAACCCTCCGGGGAATACAGGCGTAATGGTATGTTATGTTAAAACTTTTAGTATAATCATAAAACACCTTTCTAATAAAAATAAATAACAAACTTTTGTTAAGTCTAAGCGAGATCCAGTCGATAAAACTCCCACCACTATTTAAGAATTACGCTAACACCCTATATTTGTCAACAATCGGATATTACGGGATCCGAGGCGGGAACGAGTAGCCGATTACATGAATATCGATTGTGCGACCCATTTACGAGCTGCCAACAAAATATAACACTGATCAAAAGATCGTTGACTCTATTATGACTCTTATTACTAACGAATTAGAAGCGAGAGTTCTTTTCGCTAGCCGCAAAAAAACCTTGCAGATTCGAGTCGCAGAACATAAGTACCATTCGATTATTGACCGTAATAATCGATAGTGGTTAATGAACGTTTTTTCAGAGGTTCAGACTTGAAGTATGTGCCTTGTTTAATCGATTTCGTATTGAAGTTAAACGGGGGTAGTTACATAGTCATTATGAACCTACATAATTTTATACATGATATTATTTTAAATGAATCCACGCCAAGACTAGCAAAAAAAGCGCAACCAAATATATTTTACTCATTATTTCTGATTATAAATACTAAGTAGGATATGCATTGATAAAAGAATATGGATTGATATATGAATTCTTTTATGAGCTATTCAATTCATTGTAGCCTAAAACAAGGGTCCTGGATTCGATTCCCAGTTCGAGCTGTGCTGTCAAAGTATGACCTAAACATTACGGCGAACTGAAGATGTATATAATTAAGGACACTTCTACCTAACCCTTCCGAGAATAGAGGCGTGAAGTATGAAATTATGTATGTACGTACGAAACCTAAATTTACTATTATTAAAGTTCAAACAAGTCTTCGAAAGTATCACCCAGCGTAATTCAATTAAACTGAATTTACAAATTAAAACTTATAGTTACTTACACTAATTCGGAATTCGGCTCGGGCGGTGAGGGCCGAATTTAAAGCTTTCGTCTTTCAAAGGGCGACCACAGGGTAAGTTTACAAGTGAAGTTTTTGGCTTATAATTATAATTAAGTGTCGATGTGTGTGTAAACATCACCCGTTTTACTGCGTGAACTCTATTAACACAAGAGAATATTCCGACCTTAAAGGTTATGTTTGTTTAACGCATTTCGGTTTGTAAGTCGGAAAGAAGGAACGAAAGCAATCCATGACGATTGAGTATTTTATTCAGAAAGTAATATTCTTTGAAGGAACGTTGAGTATTTTACGCGTGTATCGACATAGATAATTACTCCGAATGACATTTCTATAAATACAATAATGGTGACTATTATAAATTGATGATTTTTAGAGAAATTGAAGCTTAATAGAAATATATAATCTTAATAATTTAAATACATAAAAAAACAACATTATATATCATAAATTTGTGATGGCATATAAAATTTTACATTTTAGAGGGTAAACCGTTTTGTGTAGTTTTGCGAGCGCGATACGTCGTGTTCACCTACCTACATCTTTTGAAAATCGAGCTGTCGACGGACTCAATCGGTGTACAGAAAAACCTAAATTGGTTTATGTTTACACTGTGCCTTTTTAATATAATGTAAATTAATTTGTGTTGATAATAAAATAAATAAATGACTATATTTTAATAACAAACAATATCATCATCATCATCCTTATCATGATCCGAACCTTTTCCGAACCATATTGTCGGCTTCCAGTCTAACCAGAAGGGGCTGAATATCAGTATCTCCCCAATCCGATTTCTGGGCAATACCGATATCCTGAGGATAGACTGGTTGTCAGGCTTTTTGAGCTTCTGACTACCACTAGCGATAGTCATACGTGTAAGTGTGACAACCGGGACAAACGGCTTTACATGCTCTCCGATCCGACCATGCCACCCCGCTATTTTTCATACATACATGCACTTACACCTTTCTCTCATAAGTGTATGCAGAAGAAACTAAAGAACGCCACTTGATAAGATTCTTGCATACATCTGCTTCATCCACATTCATACATCTTGTCAAGCACACACGCCGATTTGTTTTCAATCGGAAAAAAGTAATATACATATTACGATATTGTTTGTAATTTCCTGTCTGCCGCTATAGTTATAATAGTAAGTAGTAATATTTAAACGTTTGCTTTGAAATAAATTAATTTTTCACTTAAATTTTTAATCGAACTAACCTTAAAAGACGCGTAAAAGAAACTCAATCTTTACCACAATAGCGATCAAACACCCAAGAACAACAGGGTACTCTGGGCAACTTCTAGGAATTAATGGGGAGGGTCAAGCGCCATTATGACCCCACAGTGCATGCGATGTTAATGTATTACCAAGGAACTGTTGTGAAAGTTTTGCCTACCCTCAGATTGGGTTCATGGTGTTAATGGGAGTTTACCTACTCATGGAGTTGGAGTTATTTTTATTGATCTACAAGTTATGGTAATTATGAGTAGGACGTTAGTGGCTTTTGACACAGGTTACAAGTTCGGCTCCGGTATGAATATTGGTTGTCTATAAGGGATCGCTTTTAGCGATAAGGCTGCCCATTGTACCATTTTATGATTTATAAACATGTACTTGGTATTTGTTTATGGTGTGCAATAAAGAATACTCGATTCTATTCTATAAGAAAGTATTTGTAGGTATGGCTAGACAAGTTAGTTTACTATTCCAGTTTAAGCTAACCATACAACATATAAGAGAAAACTTTAGATTTTTTTGTATATTTGTATTTATTTATTGCACACCGAAACATAATTACAAAAATATAATGTGAACAATTTTAAGTAGGTACCATTGGCGGTCTAATCGCATAAGGCGTTCTCTTCCAGACAACCTTCTTTTTATGGACTGGATAAATTCAGAAACTACAATTAATTTTTATTTTTTTTCACTTCTAGAACTACATTATCAACGAATAAGAGCCGTACAAACCGGGGTGGGTCGCTAGTTTTTTATAAAGGCAAAAATAGAAAAATGTTAAGATACAAAACAGCAAGAATGAGTATTCCTCAAACTATATCAGGCAAGGAGTAGGTACTTATAATGTACACTTACAGTTTGCCGGAATGTTTTCGATCCCATTTCATAAAGAGCAACCCTATTTCCATTAACCGAGCACAAACCTAAACTTCGAGCTGCTACTGAAAATTTATTTTTATAAATCACTACGACCTAGGAGTCAATCCCACGACCTAACAGACAACACCGCTTGTAACCTGACCAAAATTATCCCAATTATACATAACCAAATTTAAAAAAGAAACAATACTCAACGGATACCTATGCAATTATATTGGTTCAAGCAAAAAAGGAAACGAGGCTTTTGCTCCGTTGCCATAGCAACAGACCGGAAATTAAACTGAGTTGACTTGTTTCAACATGGCCACCTGTTTTGCTTGCAAAATTTTTTTATTAATATTCGCATTGTACAAATTGGAAAAATGTAACATGAAACTTGTTTAGGATCGTTTCTGGGTTCAAGTTTGTATAGAAAAAAGGTGCTTGAAGCAGAAAATTTTAATAATAATCCATACTAATATGTACTAGCCGTAGGTAGCAGTGATAGCCTAGTGATATGAACATTGGACTGCCAAGTTACAGGTCTCGAGTTCGAATCCAAGGCACGCACCTATGACTTTTCAAATTCATGTGCGTAATTATCACTGGCTTATACGGTGAAGAATCCTGTATGCCTTAGAGATTTATCGACGGTGTGTGAAGTCTGCCAACCCGCACTAGGCTAGCATGGTGAACTCTATAGTTCACCATGCTAGCCTAGTGCGGGTTCTCCTCTCAGATTGAGAGGGATTAGGCTATCCTAATCCCTCTCAATCTGAGAGGAGAACCGTGCCCAGCAGTGGGACAAGAAATGGGTTGATGATGATGATTATGAATATATACTAAGTTATAACTACGCTGATTATCCGACCTGGAAGATTAAGCTGTGCAATACGCGTTGAGTCTGTAAGTGGCTAACCACTCTTAACACACCGAGATCCCTCCGGGCCTTGCAGAGCACGAATTGCCGTCGGTCCCGGCTATCATAAGAACATAATTATATGACAATCGTTGGTGGAAGTCAGACGCCCAAAAAGCGTGTCAACCAGTCCAAGATATCGGCATTACCCAGAAATTGAGTTGCGGAGGTGATATATACCTACGTGATGCCGCTGCGCCGCCGCGCATGCACACGCGCTCTGTCCCGCGGCCATGTTGTTGCGTCAGTAATAAAACAGATTTATACTAGACGGACGTATCATTTCTCCTCCCGCTCCATTCATATCAGTCTGATGGCAGTCGCTTCGTGTAAAATACTAATATTCAGCCGCATCTGGATAGACTGGAAGCAGACCGCAAAATAGTTGAGAAAAGGCTTTATTTTTTTATTATGTCTCTTTATTTTAAGCCAAAAATACGGATTAATGAAAATGTCCCACTGAATCAGCTGTTATTTAAATGAATCGCTTACTATCCTTTCACTCTTACGAGAGACAGGTACTACGGAGTATTCATTCGTAATTCTACGTAATCATGAATGCCCATTCATGGAAACTTGTACAACTACATATTATATTGCTGTAATATTTGCTGCAAACGTATGTATTCGGAGAAATGTATGCCTGTGATAGATGTTTTGAGCTGTTCACAAAATGTACCTATGCCTGTAACAGACTTCATGAGCTGTTCACTAAAAGTATGCCTTTACAGATTTTTTGAGCTGTTCACTGAATCTAATACCTGTAAACTAATTTGGTGTATACTCTGGAGGGTTAAGCAGATGCGGACTAAAGCATACCCACAAGTAATCGTAATCGGTATATTTAGGCTCCATTTAACAAGTGGCGAGCTAATTGCCATTCATCATCATATCAGCCACAGGAAGTCCACTGCTGAACAAAGGCGTCTCATAGACTTCCACAAAGACCGGTTATAAGTCGCCTGCATGCGACGAATTGCCATTAACCGGGCACAAATCCATACTCCGAGCTGCTGCTGAGAATTTCACAAAAAATCCCAATAACATCGGGAATCGAACCCAGGACCTCTATCGTCGCATTCGTGCTTACGATCACTAGGCTAAAGAGGCAGTATAATAATTTCGAATGATAAAAATAATTACTTTTCATAAGGTTCTATAGAAATAAGCTGTCTATTCATCTCGTATTAAATATTTTTAAAGAGCTTTTCCTGATTGAAGCGACTTGGTCAGCTGATTAAAGCAATACGTGGAAAGAACTTGTACATATACCTTTTGAAGTTCTCCTTTAAATTATGCGATGTTTCTTTTTAATATTGCGCCTTTATGAAGCACTTCCATTTTACGTTTTGCGATGTTAACCTAGGTTCTATCAATTCTGTACATAGTCATCAATTATAATTTTGTTAAGTTAGTGCGTAATCGATCGCATATTCTCTACTTTTTAGTTATCTACAAAAGTGTGTTTGTTTTTTCTGAATATTATTTAATTTTATCTTTGCTTTTTTTAGTCTATAAACGATATTAAACGACGTAGCAACGAATAATCGACCTTTTCGTGTATCATATTTGAAAACAGCAGTTGTTGAAGAGGGTAATTTAGTTTTTCAAGGTAATCTTTTTTTAAGTTGCAAAAGATACGAACCTCCCCAGTTTCTACGAGTAGTTGTATACTTATCTCAATGATGAAAGATGTCTCAGTACAGTTTTATGGTAAATCGTATTAACGTTTAGCTGATTGTATAACTGCAGTGCCGAATCCTTAAGATCCTGGTAAGAATAATGGGACAAACTATTTAAATTATTGCATTTTCATTGGTCCTTGATAAGTATGGAAAGTTTCAAATTAATCCGACGTTTTGAAGGGGTGAAAATCACGTTCAAAGATTCCTTTACATAGATACAAGCGAAGTTTATAAATGCTTGTTAAAAATAAAGATACATGCCTTCAATTCAACCTCAAAGTTTTTGACCTGGTAGTGCAGGGTTATATCACTAAGCTAACACTGTTTTTTCTTGAAACTTGCCAGTGAGTAAAAGTGCCAATATTAAGCCAGAATCACACTACATCCCAGCCATTTGTTCCCACATTACTCTTGACACGATCCGACCCCTTTAAAATGCCCATTGACGTCCCATTGGACTGAATAAAGTGTCCGCAACAGTATCCTATAGTTTATTCACATGTGAATCGATTTGCACTTGTTTTGTTTAGCTCGGGACATTTATACTGAGAAATTATTTTTTTAAATAGTGCTGTAGGTACTGTTTTCTGTCGATATTTTTTTGGAGAATAAGTTTGATGGCGTTATAGAAGTATGTGTTTTTATCATTAATTTATTTAATTGGGTCTCCATCAAGGATTACAACTACACATTCAATATAATTAATTATTATTATAATCTCAAGTAAATGTTTCCTTAATAACAGGAGGCTACATCATTCCTCAATTGTTATTTCAGTATAATTATAAAATTGAATAACTCAAATAATGGTAGTAATATGTCACAGTGACTATGAAAATTACATTTTTTTTTTACATATAGGTTTTTGGCTTTTGCTGTACTTCATATTACTTTTAGTACTTAAGTTAGATAAAATATCACATTTGTGCAATATAAAATGGAGATAGAAGTATATTATTTAACCGCAATCAATTCAAGTTTCTGTAAGCGATTTTAAAGAAAATATTATGAAGGAATAGAATCTACGGATAGATAATTTATATTTGTATATGCTTAATGGTCTAGAACGCATTGATTGGTGGTAGGCGTGAATTAATGTACTGCAACGAGATTGAAATTATAATTATATCTGAATATAATTTGTATTCATGTTACATAATATATTATATTGAATTTGACTACTGGCTGACTGCTTAAAGTTCAATATCTAATTTGTATGTAACCTTCATATTTATTGTAAGAAGTAAATTTTAGCACACCAATTTTATTACCATCAGTAAAGTATTTTATTATTGTTTTTAGAAATAATCTCTCAGTTATACTTCATAATATTCCTTTACCTGACGATCAAGAACAATATAGCTTATTATTAGACAATAATAAAAAGACATATTTTAAACACATTAGATAACAAAACATCGACAGAATTCGCATCGACAAGGCCCTTCACTACCATCCAATTCCCTTAATGCCTAGCGTATCTTGTCGGCTGACACACGATACGATACCACGACCAAATCTTGTAAATATTGATTAAAATCCTTACTTATTTACTCACCATCTCGGGACTGGCAAAAACTTTTGGCAATGCAAACAGTAGGGTCGTATTCCTTTTATTTTATGCACAAATTGTCCGAAAAGTGTTGTGGAAGTTGCGTACTCAATCCCGCGGCTTTCCCCGGAGGCGGGATTTAATATTAACGGTAAATGTCCGGGAATGCTCGGACATGTACATAAGAATGACGGCTCGATTGCAATGGGTCATTCTGAGGCGATTTTTCTTAGAAAAAACGGCGTTGTCATACAATATTTAATTTTGTGATGTTTTCTACGAAGGTTGTCTTCGCTTAGTCCGAACTGAATATTGATTGGAATTGGAAAGTTAAAGGATATTTTTTTGTATATTTGTTCTTATTGATTACCTTTCTAGGTTTGTACGTAAGTAAAATGTGTACCAAGGTAAACTGTCTTAGTTTACTCTGAACTGAATATTGATTGGAATTGGAAAGTTAAAGGACATTTTTTGTATGGTTCCTTCCTAAATACCTATGTAAATAAGTGGAATTTGCCGTAGCTCTTCAGAATTGATAGGATCGAAGAATTGGTAGAAACTACTCGTGAATTTATTGGTGCCTATTTTAAATCCTTACTTATATTATAAATACGAAAGTAACTCTGTCTTTCACGTCTAAATCGCTGAACCAATTTTTATGAAAATTGGTACAGAGATAGACCTTGGCGAAGGAAATATCCTACTGTTGTCTCAAAAAACCCTTGAAATACAAGTGAAACCTTGCAACAGCTATCACTTCACAGGTCAGCAATTCATCTGTATTTTCAAAATCTCATTTTATACTGCATAACTTTATTGTACATAAACTGATGTTGATGATCTTCTTTTGTTTCACAGATACAAACCTAATTGGTGTCTGACTACCTAATATGGGGATAATAGGGGGATAAATATTTCATTCCCATAAGACGCATGTATATTATGTATTTGTATTTTTTTGTTTGTGTTAGTAATCTCAGTCTTTTTTGTATTGAATAAATTGTTTTTCTTTGTAATACTTATTCCGAAGTTATTTTATATTATAATAACATAACTATATTATTTGATATTATTATATCAAACTTAATTATTTTTGTAACGGTTTTTTATTGTTCACACAATGTCTTCAAAATGTTTAGTAGTCATTACCCTTGTAAAATCTATTTAATTTAATTTACTCCAACGACACTTTGTGATTTTCTATTATTATAATGCATGCCGTGGCAGCCTATAATTGAGGCTACACCACAATCATTGTACAAATTCACTGTATCCATTGCATGAGCTATAGGTGTATTCTTTGTTGGTTGTCCTTAAATAAATAAATATATCCACTTTCACTTTTTCAAAGTGTCCGTATTAATGAGAAAATAAAACAAATTTATTTCCCATTTGTGTTCATCTTTTCTGTAGCATACAAGTTTTATTTAATGTTCATCATCAGCTGAGCCACATACCTATTCAATCGCAAAAACAACAACTCTTGCACATATTTTCTAAACATACTAAACAAACAACTACATGAACAGTAGGCACTATACATATACAAGCAAGTTCGTGATTTACTTCACTTTGGAACAAAGCCACACATCTGTTACTTGCGGTCCCAATGTATTGTGTAGCATATTTTATGATTTATCACATTATTTTTCTTATGCACTTATTAGTTTAGTATCAAGTCCTGAGTTTTTTATAGAATTTTCCACCGAGACTGGGACAATAACGGATACAGGGGATCTAAGAGGCTCAGAGAAATTTCATCGAAAGCGGCTCAGGCGTGAAAGCGTAACATACACCGGGCATAACCGGGCACAAATCCAAACTCCGAGCTGCTACTAGGAATTTAAAAGAAAAACCCAATAACTCTTTGCTCGACCTGGGAAACGAACCCAAGACCTCTAGCGTAGCAGTCGCGTTTAGGACCACTAGACTAACGAGGCAGTTAAAGAAAAAAGTATAAATAATTTTCGAATTGATTCTTTGTCGAAGCATCGACCGACAACTTTAATCATAACTCCACGTTTCACAATATACAGACTATTCAGAAAAAAAATACAGACTGTGAAATACTTGCTAAATTCAGTATTTCCTTTAAACTCCATAAATACCGCATGTTAAAGCGAAACTGAGCGTAATACGCAAAATAATTCTCAAAGAGCTCGCTTTGATACAACTTAAAGTTTGTAGCAACTAAAAGCTAAAGAGATACTATACTATATATTTGAGAGCGTGAATATCTCACCGTAATCCATTTTAACTGCACCCGGCGACGGGATTTGCGTAAAGCCGGTGCTCCACAGTTAAAGCGACGCGATCGTTATAGCGCATTTATCTTACTCGTGATGTTTTAGAGTTTTGAATTCGAAATTAGAATTTTGGCACACTCAAAAGGTAATTCAGTTGGAATGTGTTTTGGGAGTAATTGTGTGTTGAGATATTGTGCTTAGCTTTTTGATGACCACATTAAAATATTAGGGTACTCAATTCGATGGGATGTTGCAAACGAAGTCGGGTTATATATATTTTTTTAACTATGTATATACCTCTCAGCAAGCTTAGCAATAACTACGCTTATCAACCGATCTGTGAAGTTAAACTGCACCGACCGCGCTGCACTCTCTGTTTGTGGATGGGTCACCATTCTTAGTACATCGAGACCCTCCGTGATTTGGAGAGCTCGTCAAGTCGCAAGCCCCAGTTACTAACACCTATGACAATCATCAGTGGTACTCAGAATCCTAAAAATAAATAATAAATAAATATTTTGGTACAATTTACACAACATCATCTAGTCCCAAACTAAGCAGAGCTTGTACTATGGGTACTAGATAGGCAATGGATATAATACTTATATACTTTTTTTTTGTAAATACATACTTATAATACATAAGAAACACTCAGACAAACACAAATACTCATGTTTTACCCACACAAATATTTGTGTCCTGTGGGAATCGAACCCACGACCCCATGATCAGCAGTCCGGCACTCGAACCAGAGACGTCGTCAAAAGCCAGTCTATCCTCAGGATATCAGTATTGCCCAGAATATCGGAATTGCTTCGTGTAAAATACTGATATTCAGCCGCATCTGGTTAGACTGGAAGCCGACACCAACATAGTCGGTAAAAAGCTCGGATGGGTTATATTATTACTTTTCAGGCTCGGAACATTTTTTTGAGGTTTTATCATTACTAATAATTTTGATCATCAACCCATAAACTGTCCCACTGCCGGGCACGGATCTCCTCACACAGATTTGAGTTGATAATTCTACTTGATTACTGACACTTTCGAAATTTCGGACCCTTTACAGGTAGTATTTTGGACCCCTTATAAGTTAGAGGGCTCATTTTGCGTGAATCGGATTGCCAATAATTAACAAAAATGTAGGGTAGCTGTCAGTAATTATATCATCAAGACGCCCACCACCTCAGTCTACCAGTGACCACGGACGCATATGTAAAGAGTCCGAAACGTCAGGATTAATAATATCAATACAACGCGATAAAATCCGTAAAAAGTAGTTTTATTTCAATTCTGCTGTATTTTAATCTAATCCATACTGATTATTGCAAACTTGATTGTAACGTTGTAAAATATTATTTATACTTTTACTTAAATTGAGGTCTCATTTCAATTGATATCACTAATAATATCGATTAAGCTAATAAGCTTAAATAGGAGATGACAATTACACCAGATAAAATGCCTATCCTAGATGTTTAAGGGAATTAATATCATGTACTATCCATAGCATAGCATTAAGTGTGACGTAAACCTTAGCCCTAATACTTGAATAGCTTCATGTTAAACCAATTTATTCCTGTCTGCTCCGATTTGATACTTCGGATAATCTTTTGTATGACCCAATTTGCCTTGAAGACATTCTCTTCGTACTTAGATATTGGAACTTAATTTAGTTTAAGTGTCGACACGTGGGTTTCCGTCCCTGACGTAAGGTCAAAAGGAAATAAGAAGAATGTATCAGATTTTATGAATTACTAGTTGTATCCTGGTAGCGATATCTCGGTGTCACTCGGATCGCAAAGGATAGCCAATAAGAAAGGTATAAAGGAGGCTTATGTCCTTTTTCAGGGTATTTATCTATGTCCTTGCCAAATGTTATCCAAATCTATTGAGAGGTTTAGGCGGAAAAAGGCAACAGACGGTACTTTCATATTTACATTATTAGTATGACTACTATTGTTATCGTCAATTAGTATTCTTAAGGTTGTACAAGAGCTCTTTACATTGGTGTCTGGTTAATGGCAATAGGCTCGCTCTGAATTATTGAGTAAAGAGAATATACGTGTAAAACCTCTGTCTTACCCTTAGGGGGACAGCCGTGATGGTATATTCTGTATTTGTTTAAAAATATATGTATATGTCGAAATAGCAATTGTTACATTTGTGATTTTGTCCCTCTTATTGCCAAGAGACAAAAGCCCAGATGCAAGGTGGTTTGGTATTGATAAAAAGAAAACAACAAACTGTCTCAACTAACATATATTTTATTATATAACTATAAACCTCATTTAGAGAGACTGTAATGGTCTACTTAAATAAAACCGTTAAACGCTTATCAATACTACAAACCTTTTGATTTAAAAGTTAAATATAACCTAGTTAGGAATCTTATTCCTAATAATGCCAGCCAGCTTAAATTTCAGTGGAAAGAGCTATGGGCGTGGGGGGTTGGAGATAAAGCCAGTACCGTTGAAAATAAAACTTGAAATTAATTATTACTAGTGAAGATATCTAAGTAAATCCTTCCAATTATAAATTATTTAATTATACAATAAATGGGCGCCAGGAACTTTACAGTTCCGGATCCTAGAGCCGACGAGGTAGTCTAAGACACTCCTTGATGAACATAGATGTCGAACCCGAAGATCTTTAATTTCTTATAGGTTTAATACCAGTACAATATTGAAATCCGATCCGATCCGCACTAAGAATCGGTATTACCAAAGATAACCTTAACTACACCATGGTAGTAGGGTAATAAGATAAGAAACGTTATCTGAATAACAATTTATCCATATTAAAAATATGGTTTTAAATTTTGAAGTAAAATAAAAACAATAAAGAAGAGAAAAAAAAAAAAAACCGTCAGCGCCTGCGTTACCGCTAGGCGGACTCGGCCAGCCGAGCAGTCAACTCCCAGGAGGCTTGAAGCGGACTCGAGGACGGGTCTCGCGTCCAGGCTTCGGACGCTCCTCCGAATCCTGGCGGCGAGACGAATCTCTCGAGATGCCTCTCCTGGAATCGACAATACGGAGACCTAATAAAACTAATTTACTTTCTTAGAGGTGACCGAGCCTGGCAATCAAAACTACAAAGTCAGCCGGACACAAAGTCCATTAACAAAGATATCACTTCATGAATTCAGGTGACCTAATCCTGCTTGACAGGATTAGAAGGATGAGGATGACCATTGCGACCTACGGGGCGTCTATCAACGCCACATGTGCCTTTGCTAAACAAGTAAACTTGTGGTCAACCCCGAGGGATTACTAACGGCATCCCTATCGTAAACAGACAACAAGGGAATACTCACAATAAGTTGGAAGAAGGAACACTTGTGACTGCTGGCGGCGTGGTCTGCCTTTGACGCAGTGAATCCTGCAAGAAATATCCACTTAACACGACAAATCCTTTCAACCACCAGAGAAGGGCTTACAGACCACTTCTTCACACTATTTCAACCAGATCCTTACCTTTAAATCACATGGAAACAAACTTGAGAAGATGCAACGCGCGCGCCGCGCGAGCTCTCAGCCGTCAGAGAGAAGAAAGAAAATTGACAACTCCCGATGAACTATGGATTTACTTGACATCGAACCTTCGAGAATGCAAGTCTATGATAAACTAATGAATTCATTTCCGCTTTTGATTATTACAATCTATTTTTTCAAAAACTGAAGATTATTAAGGATTAATTTTTTATGATATTATTTAGAAGGTTTACAATCAATATTCCAAAAATTAAATATTATCGATTAAAACTACGATCTGTGAATAGATGCCACCAGATGCCGCTCGCCAACTGAAATTGACGTTTCTCATTGACAATCGACAAGTGACATCTGAGTGCCATTTATAATGTAAACAATCGTAACTTACTTTCCTTGTTTGATCTAATTAATTTCACAAACCTAACAGTATTTTGGATTAAATAGTGGTTCACTGTTATAAAGTGTAAGATAAAGAGTCCAGTAACGAATGGCAGCTGAAGGAACGATTCAATTGCACAAATTACAAATAAATACCAAACTCGGAAACTTCGTATTGTCCAACTTATGTTTTCAGGTTAAAGTCACTCGATTTATTAAAACGAAACTGTGTACTACCAACGAGTGGTAGGTACAAAAAATACAACGTAACAGTACCTCCCCAACCACCAGAGATTTGACCCCTTTGGGCAAATCTCGACGCTGGCCCTCCAGCGTCAAGGCCAACTCCAGACGACCAAACACGCCTACAACCTTCATGGCTGTCACTTTACAGACTTTATAAAAAAAATCAAAAAGTACCGAAAGTTGTGTAAGCAGATCTATCCAAAGGAAGAATTCCTATAGCGATCAATCCATAAATGATTGAACCGAAAGGACTAGAACCGAAACAATGTGAAGGCCGGTGTACGACTATTATTACCGAAAACCCCATACATAATACAAACGTAAATGATTCAATACCGCTAGATAAACATAAACAATATACAGAATTATGGTTACACTTCAAGTATAGAGTAACAAACCGCTCTATTAGGCGACATTGTAGTAGGCTTTGGTTGTCGGGTCTACAATTCCGCCCGTGTTTTATGGCTTATTTTTAATTATCCGTGTAACGGGTGTTAAATGTACTAATTTAGGTTATCATAATATACTACATAAACCTACGGCCAAAAGAATTCTGGTCACACTTCATGTATAGAGTAACAAACCGCTCTATTAGGCGACATTGTAGTAGGCTTTGGTTATCGGGTCTACAATTCCGCCCGTGTTTTATGGCTTATTTTTAATTATCCATGTGACCTGTGTAATGATGATATTTAATCCTAGGGCGAGTCTAATCCATTTACAAACATGTAAAAGACAAGCTCCGATGAGAAAAAATAATGTGTAGACATCTCCTGGAGTGAGTCTAATCCATTTACAAACATGCAAAAGACAAACTCCAAAGAGTGAAAATAATGTGTAGACATCTCCTGGAGTGAGTCTAATCCATTTACAAACATGTAAAAGACAAACCCCAAAGAGTGAAAAATGTGTAAATACCCCAAAGTACTAGTCTTAATCTGACCTATTTTATTTATAAACAGGAGAGACTACCCTGCTTTATCGTACACCACTCCTCACATCCCTCAACCAAAGATGTTGACCACCGAATACAATGCTGAACTGGTTCAAAAAAAAATACTAAATACCACAAGAAAATAGAAATTGGCTAACCGATGTGACGGTTATTCGCCCCTTTTAAAAAAAAACAATCAAAAACGTTTTCCATCAATGCAGCCTACACGCCCGCCATAATGGCCTCCAACCTCAGGACTATCATTATGCTGCCTCACCAGCAAACCGGAGTTTACTACCTTTTTTAAAGGTGCTCAACCTAACACAACAAATAATACAGCTCTTTATTGTGTACACAGTAGTGACCTGTGTATCACGACGAACTGTACGGAAAGAGGAAAATTAACCCTCAGCTTTCTAGCACTTCGACCCCCACAACAACAGTGATTTACGTTAGTAAAAAAAAATTCAATCCAATGATGGATAGAATATTACCAAAAAACTAATTTTCGCCACCTGAAGATTTGAAATCTTTTATATGCCAGGTGCCGAGGTTTTTTCCGGAACTACAGCCTTCCAATTCATAAACTAAGGGTGAAAGTTTTTTCCTAATTATACATTTTTCATATTTAGGAGCTAATTTGGCCATAAAGAATTTGGAGGCGTCACTCTGAGGATATGTTTTCTTCCACACAGTGTCGCCTACTTCAAACTCAGCGTGCCTCCTATGATTATTATAATAACGAGCACTACGCTGATGAGATTTAATGAGCGCGTCCTTTACTTTAATGAAGATACTATCCAAGCCCCCTAACTGATTGGCATATGAACTGCGGGAAGCGCAAGCTAGAGTGGGCTGTCCAACGATATCTTTGACGAAGACATCTCCACTACTAACTGCTTCTCTGCCATGTATTAGGAAGAACGGGGTAAAACGAGTAACTTCATTTGTGGCGGTGTTCATAGCAAATTGGATCTTAGAGATATTAACATCCCAGGATCGATGATCATCCTCTACGAGAATAGATACTGCGGTCATAATAGTACGGTTATAGCGTTCCACGGTGTTCACGCTTGGGCAATAACGAGGTGTGAAGTGAACTTGAGGTACTTTGTACTTCTCTAGTAGTGAACGTATCTCATTACCCGTGAATTGCGTCCCGTTGTCTGCTATCACCGTACGGGGTATACCGTGTACCAAGAAAACGCCGTCTTCTAGTTTCTGGGCTATAGCCTTACCAACAGCTCTACGCAAAGGAAAAAGTAAGCAGTACTTTGAAAAACAGCACACGACCACCAAAAGGTATGTGAATCCCGCTCTAGACCGTGGCAACGGACCTACCAAGTCAATACTTATGGTTTGGAACGGCTTGGAGCACTCTTTCGCGTCGCCTAAGAGACCAGGGGTAGGTAATTGAGAGTGTTTATATGCGGCGCATGTATCACATTTTCCAACGTAGCTAATAACATCCTTATACATGTTAGGCCAGTAGTATCTGAGTGCAAGTCTTTTATAAGTTTTAAATACTCCGAAATGTGGAGATAGTTCACCAGTATGGTGACTCTTTAATAACTCTAGTCGATTGCCCTCCGGCACCACCTGCTTCCAGTCATATTCACTAGCCACACCGAATTTATTTTTAGAATAACGGAAGAGTTTATTCTCTTTAATAATAAAGTTAGGGCACGATCTGGGCGTACTGACACATTTATCCCACAACCTTTTAAACCACGTGTCAGTAACGGACACTTTAATTTCCAGCACCGGAACGTTACGAGAAAGGGCATCTGGTACCACATTGTCCTTGCCTTTGCGGTGTTCAATGGTAAAGTTATAAGGTGATAACCGACATCCCCAACGTGCCAATCGACCAGAGGGATTGGATAGGTTAAAGAACCATTTTAAGCTTGAGTGGTCGGTTACCACTTTAAACGCAGGACCACCTTCCACGTAAGGACGAAAGTGTTCCACGGCGAAGACCACAGCGAGGGCCTCACGCTCCGTTGCTGAATAATTGCGTTCCGCCGGATTAAGCGAACGACTGCAATAAGCTATTGGGTGCTCCTCCCCATTTATAACCTGAGTCAGAGTGCCCGCTATCCCAAAACTGGATGCGTCACAATGAATCTCAAAAGGTTGGGAAAAATCTGGACAAGCCAATACCGGAGCAGACACCAATGCTTCTTTTAAGGTTGAGAACGCGGTTTCCGTCTCAACCGTCCACTCAAAGGGCGGCGCCTTTTTACTTGTACTAGTTAGTTTATTTAATGGTGCCGCGATCGAGCTAAAGTTTTTAATAAAACGTCTATAGTATGAGGCTGTTCCAAGAAACATTTTCACTTCTTTTCGGGTTGTAGGGGTTGGAAAGTCAATTATTGACTGAACTTTCGACGGATCGGTGTGTAGGCCATGTTCGTCCACTCTGTAACCTAGATATTTTAGTTCTCGTCGAAAGAAACAGGACTTAGGTAAATTAATTGTTAAGTTAGCCTGCTTTAATTTTTCTAAAACCCGTTTGAGAAGCGAAATATGCTCCTCGAAGGTTGATGAACAAATTATTATGTCATCTAAGTATACGAACACCTTATTATTGAATTCCGGACCAAAAAGTCTGTCCATTAAACGCTGTTGGGTGGCTGGTGCTCCAGTCAATCCAAAGCACATAACTTTAAAATGAAATAAACCACGACCGGGAACCGTGAACGCGGTTTTTTCTTTTGATGAAACGGAATCTAGTTCAATTTGCCAAAATGCAGATTTTAAATCAATTGAAGACAGATATCGCGCGTCCCGCAACTGATCTAAGATGTGAGAGACGTAGGGTAGTGGGTACGCATCTTGCTTGCTGACCGCATTCAGCTTTCGGCTGTCCAGGCAAAATCGCCATTCCCCATTTGCTTTAGGAGCCAGTAGAACCGGGTTATTCCACGCGCTATTGCTAGGTTCCACCACTCCCATCTCCAACATCTCATCCAGCTGACGGTTTAGTTCCTTGAGGCGTTCGGGTGAAAGAGGATAATAACGCTGTTTAATAGGGGGAACATCCCCTGTATCTATTTTATGACGCAAAAGATGGGTGCGGCCTAATCCCTTAGTCTCAAAGGAAACCTTTTCAAAATCTTTGATTAATGACTCTGCTTTAATCTTTTGATCCGGTGTTAAATCGTCAAACGGCTGTAGGTGCCTAACCTCCGAGATGCATGTATTGCCTCTATAGTTTTTCACATATTTTAAAGGTAATTTATTAAAAATTTTTGGTGCCAAATTAAAGGCCTTCCAAAAATTAACTCCAAAAATCAACGGTGTGGTAATATCTGGAATGATATAGAATTTAATTACCTTAGTTACTCCCATGAGAGTCACTGGTAAAAATAAATAACCCTCCACGGATGCCCGCGAATCATTGGCAGTTACGATGCTGCCCAACTGGGTATCCGCGTGTAAAGTCGCACCAGCCCTTACAAATTGTTGGCCAACATCGGAACCCAACACCGAAATGCAAGAACCCGAGTCGAGTAAACCGTAATAATACTCATCGTAAATGGTAACGGTTAAATGTGGACGACCATCGTCCGTAGTTTTATAATGTACTGTTTCAACCCTTATTGATTTAAAAAAAATATTTAAAAATTTAAGATAACTGTCCCAATCGGACTTATTGAAATTTCGGCTGTAGTTCCGTAAATTTAGTTTTTTGAATTGCAGTTTGAACAGGACTGAATATTCTGCTTTTTAGTACACGTAGGGCACGTGGGTGTCCGTACGCCCTTCTTGCCGCAACGATAGCACACAATTGCTGTAGACTTGCATTGCGCTAACAAATGCCCCTTAACCCTACAACGAACACAGAACAACGACCTTGTTTCAGTCTGCATGGCTTCGATCCTTTTAGACTCTTTCGGGGCTTGGTATGCCAAGTCAGCTGCAACAAAAGAAGTAGTAGGTTTGGGCGGCTCATGGAACTGAGCTTTGCTATGGAAACCTAGCTCTAGTTGTCTACACCTAACCTTTAGTTCGGCAAGCGTGTTGACAGTCACAGTTGACAACCCCAACGTGTATTCCGGTCTCATATTAAATTTAATCCGTGCTAAACGGTCATGTTCCGGAACTTTAAAAGATAGCCTATTGTACATGTTCTCCATAACTGCTATATATATACAGGACAGCTCAGTTAATCCCTGCGTTCTATTTGTTATCTCTGACATGAGACGCATATCATAGTCTGGCAGAACGAAATCTTTAAGTAACTGTTTCTTCAGTTCCGCCCAATCCTCAACCGATGCTTTGACACCACGATACCACAATAAGGCTCCGTCCGAGAAAAGATCCAGAGCTGATTTATATAAGGAGGCTACGCTAATACCTCTGGCCTCACAAAGCTCTTCGACACGCTCAAGGAATGCTTTGACGCAACCCGTACCGTTAAATTTACAGCCCAAGGTTTTTACAGTTTCATCCTTCTTACATGAAACGACGACGCCCTTTGCCTGAACAGTTGGTGTCTCCTCGGCGGAAGCAAATGATTGATGGAAGCTTTTATTAACTTTATCAATTCTTGACAAATAATTAGAAAGCTGCTTGTCAATAGCTGCATA
The DNA here is from genome assembly GCA_964056405.1 of Acronicta alni. Taxonomy (NCBI): domain Eukaryota; kingdom Metazoa; phylum Arthropoda; class Insecta; order Lepidoptera; family Noctuidae; genus Acronicta; species Acronicta alni. Next base: position 1,840,853 of record OZ043927.1, on the reverse strand, counting down.
ATCGGCGCTTAGTTTGGTTGGGGGTGTAATCCTACTCAAGCGATGAAATAGGTGGAAGCCCAAAGCCCTAGCACGGTTAATTTTTTTAAAATTGGAAGGATATTTATCCAATATTTCATCAATCTCCGCTAGTTTGCCCTTAATTACCTGTAATTCACTTCCAGGATCATTATCAGTGTCTACGATATCGTCGGAACTAATCAATTTACTAAGGTCCCTAATTTGAACACGTAGTTCTTCTACGGTTGATGTGGGTTTCGCGTCTCGTATCTGAACCTCATATATGAGCTCATCCTTGCGGAGTAAATTGAATTTAATGGGTCGTTCCATTATTGTATATCTAAAAAAAACTGAAACCGTAGGTACTGAAGTAAAAACTGGCTGTCACAATTTACAATCTCAAGAACTTCGTAAATAATATTACAGAGTAAACGCAGTTACATTAATATCAATAAAAACAAGGCTTTTATTTCCCAAGGACAATAGTCCTGGTTTTGTTGGGACACAGTTTAAAAATAAATTGTGTAATTCCGCAGCAAGAAGTGTAAAAATTAAATAAAATTTATAAAAGTGTAAAAAATAAATACAAATTTATAAAAGTGTAAAAAACAACACAAATATACAGAACTCGCTTAACAAAAAGGATTCTGCGCGACGGTTTTTTCTTAAAACTAAAATAATTGGAAGGCTACAAAATCAGTACTTTGGCTTGTAAGGAACAGCAATTGACGTAACCTCTATCTCCAACCAAACACACGTTGAGTGCGCCACTGTTACATTTGTGATTTTGTCCCTCTTATTGCCAAGAGACAAAAGCCCAGATGCAAGGTGGTTTGGTATTGATAAAAAGAAAACAACAAACTGTCTCAACTAACATATATTTTATTATATAACTATAAACCTCATTTAGAGAGACTGTAATGGTCTACTTAAATAAAACCGTTAAACGCTTATCAATACTACAAACCTTTTGATTTAAAAGTTAAATATAACCTAGTTAGGAATCTTATTCCTAATAATGCCAGCCAGCTTAAATTTCAGTGGAAAGAGCTATGGGCGTGGGGGGTTGGAGATAAAGCCAGTACCGTTGAAAATAAAACTTGAAATTAATTATTACTAGTGAAGATATCTAAGTAAATCCTTCCAATTATAAATTATTTAATTATACAATAAATGGGCGCCAGGAACTTTACAGTTCCGGATCCTAGAGCCGACGAGGTAGTCTAAGACACTCCTTGATGAACATAGATGTCGAACCCGAAGATCTTTAATTTCTTATAGGTTTAATACCAGTACAATATTGAAATCCGATCCGATCCGCACTAAGAATCGGTATTACCAAAGATAACCTTAACTACACCATGGTAGTAGGGTAATAAGATAAGAAACGTTATCTGAATAACAATTTATCCATATTAAAAATATGGTTTTAAATTTTGAAGTAAAATAAAAACAATAAAGAAGAGAAAAAAAAAAAAAACCGTCAGCGCCTGCGTTACCGCTAGGCGGACTCGGCCAGCCGAGCAGTCAACTCCCAGGAGGCTTGAAGCGGACTCGAGGACGGGTCTCGCGTCCAGGCTTCGGACGCTCCTCCGAATCCTGGCGGCGAGACGAATCTCTCGAGATGCCTCTCCTGGAATCGACAATACGGAGACCTAATAAAACTAATTTACTTTCTTAGAGGTGACCGAGCCTGGCAATCAAAACTACAAAGTCAGCCGGACACAAAGTCCATTAACAAAGATATCACTTCATGAATTCAGGTGACCTAATCCTGCTTGACAGGATTAGAAGGATGAGGATGACCATTGCGACCTACGGGGCGTCTATCAACGCCACATGTGCCTTTGCTAAACAAGTAAACTTGTGGTCAACCCCGAGGGATTACTAACGGCATCCCTATCGTAAACAGACAACAAGGGAATACTCACAATAAGTTGGAAGAAGGAACACTTGTGACTGCTGGCGGCGTGGTCTGCCTTTGACGCAGTGAATCCTGCAAGAAATATCCACTTAACACGACAAATCCTTTCAACCACCAGAGAAGGGCTTACAGACCACTTCTTCACACTATTTCAACCAGATCCTTACCTTTAAATCACATGGAAACAAACTTGAGAAGATGCAACGCGCGCGCCGCGCGAGCTCTCAGCCGTCAGAGAGAAGAAAGAAAATTGACAACTCCCGATGAACTATGGATTTACTTGACATCGAACCTTCGAGAATGCAAGTCTATGATAAACTAATGAATTCATTTCCGCTTTTGATTATTACAATCTATTTTTTCAAAAACTGAAGATTATTAAGGATTAATTTTTTATGATATTATTTAGAAGGTTTACAATCAATATTCCAAAAATTAAATATTATCGATTAAAACTACGATCTGTGAATAGATGCCACCAGATGCCGCTCGCCAACTGAAATTGACGTTTCTCATTGACAATCGACAAGTGACATCTGAGTGCCATTTATAATGTAAACAATCGTAACTTACTTTCCTTGTTTGATCTAATTAATTTCACAAACCTAACAGTATTTTGGATTAAATAGTGGTTCACTGTTATAAAGTGTAAGATAAAGAGTCCAGTAACGAATGGCAGCTGAAGGAACGATTCAATTGCACAAATTACAAATAAATACCAAACTCGGAAACTTCGTATTGTCCAACTTATGTTTTCAGGTTAAAGTCACTCGATTTATTAAAACGAAACTGTGTACTACCAACGAGTGGTAGGTACAAAAAATACAACGTAACACAATATACCTTCTTTCTACTCAATGGATTGTTAGAATTCTCTAACATATTACATCATATTAAAATACACCAATAATACTCCATTCCCAACCATGTATTATAAAATAACAAAGCTTATCTCAGTCATATTGTATCTACAAAAAATATAAAACGCTATATAATATATTCCGCACGAGTTAAACAATTTCGCCGAACCGTGCACGTGAGATCCATGAATATAATGAAACAATACGGTTTTTATGGCGCGTTGCGTGACTTAATAGAACATTCTGGACGAATGGCCTGTTGTCTAGTGGTTGTCGAGCTGTGACCGTTTCGAGGGTAGGCAAAAAGCGGGCTGGATTGACAGGAAGAAAGAATATATTTTGTATACTCAACAGGAGTATACATTTAAAGATAAAATAACCACGAAATCCGACAACCGTTGTTGGAGCACGTAGTATGGTGACCGCGCCTTTTTTTATAGAACGGAAAAAAATCCTCATGGATAATTCGCTATTGTGTTATTCTATGAAGTTCTCATTACCAATTCTAAGGGACCTAAACATCCCGACGAACTGCGGATGTACTTTGTTACCTCTGCCTAACCCTTCAGGGAACATAGGCGTGATAGTATGTTTTATCAACTGGGCATAAAAATAGGAAAGCATTAAGTACACATAATAAATACCATGAATTCCTGACCTTTAAAAAACTACTTATTAAATTGCCTTACACCCGATAGCAGCATATTTGAAAGTCATCGACCAATAACAGGAGTGCTTAAACGTTGATAAAGTAATGTGATGATCCTTACGAACAATGTGCCATTAAATTTACATTAATCACCGCCGGATTGAAAGTTCTCGGTAAGTGTGCCAACTTTGTTTTGTTTGCCACAGTTTATGGTTGACGTAGATCAGAGATACTGAGCTGATTTATATTTTGTTTTAATAAAGCGGCGCTACTTTTACAGGCATACGCCCATATTCCTATAAGGGTTAGGCTGACTGTTACGCCAGGTCAAGTAAAGTAGCCACGGGCGGCGGACTTGGGGAAGTCCGACCGCCCACTCACAAGGCCCGAGCAGGTGACGCGGTTTGCAGTTTCCGCGTCCCGCTCAGCGGATCGGTGGAAGAAGGGGAGGGAGAACATTATGTCTCTCTCCCCTTACGCGTAGGGGGCCGCTGAGGCGGCCCGCCACTGCCGGGTCTGCGGACGAATGCTACAGCGCTCCCGTAGTCCCGGCACTAAAGTGGTGACGCGAAACGCCGAGGGTGGTTTTAGTCGATAGATCGCTCTTATCAGAGCGGAGTCCGACACACCCCACCGCTCTCCCCGGAGCGGTGGGTAGTGCATAAAGCATTTCCAACCCAGTCAAAAAAAAAAAAGGTCAAGTAAAGTACCTACGGCGTCCATGAGCTGTGGCCTGCGGGCGGCTGAATTGGGGATTCCGCCGCCCGATCAGATAATGGCCCCAGCAGGCAGCACGCGTGCCTTCGATAATGAGGCGGGCTTTGTCGATCGAAGGGTTCAGAAATGGCTTGTCTTGGTCGTGGCGAATTTCACGGATCCCTTAGCCATGACTATAAGGCAAGTTAAGGAAAGTGTGGCTATTTTTCGAGTCCGACAAACCCTGCCACCTCCCCGGGTGGCGAAGGATCCATGAGGATTTTCCGTACTATAAAAAAAGGTCAAGCAAAGTATTATTGAATTTTTCTACGAAATTCTCAGAAGAAAGAAAGAAAGAAAAAAATCTTTATTTGTACTCGTACAGAAATCAAGTAGACATCTAAGTACAGACGCCTACAGATCAAGCTATCCAAAACTGTCAAATTTTCCAATTAAATATGAACAGTTCCGTGGCGATATCCATACGAGGTAGTCGCGTTTTGTGATAATTAGCTTGTTGACATCGTTAGAATCAGTGATCTTTTGTTCGAAGCGCAACGTACGTGACCTTGGGTCCGACGCTGGACCGGTTTTCTAACAATAAATATTAAAATGTTAACTAGCCTCATTTAGTATGAATGTAGAAGATGTTTTTAATAACTCAAACATAACATGTAATAATTCATTAAATGAGGAAGTAATGGTTTGTAATCAAGAGGAAAAACAGAATTATGATGAGACTCAATACAATAAGAAAGATGAGAATTTAGATCAAAGAAATGCTAAAAGATTAAGAGAGAAACAAAACTTGCCCCATCATCAAACGAACTGATTCAGACTGCTGAACGCATAGAAATGGTTTTACCTCAAGCACAAAGTACACCTACTTTTTCCGATATTGTTAAAATAAAAACTACAAATAATAGCTCAGAAAAGTCCCGGAGTAAAACATATTTCCCCAAGAAATGCCAGAAGAATAACGAGACAGAATTTGATTTTTCTCCAACATCTGTTTTGACTGGAACTCAAACGCAAGAACAAGTAGTTGAAGAAGATAAGTGCCAAAGAATAAAAGATGTTAAATTTAGTGAACTTTTAGATAGGCTTAAAGAAATAATATTCCTTAAGAGCGATCCTATACAGGTAAAATTTAAAAATGCTTTAAAATGTACTGTTGAGTGGTTGATTTTAGTGGTCGTGGATAATATTGCAGACTGGCCCATTTTAAATCTTATTCTGGATTACTTTAATGGATAATACAAATTACCAAACTATTAAAGTAAATATTATACAATGGAACGCTCAAAGTCTTAAACCGAAATTATTGGAGTTAGAACATTTATTAATAAAAGATAAAATTCATATTGCTGCCCTGTCTGAAACTTGGCTTGAACCAGAAAGCCCCATAAAATTGACAGACTATAATTTGTTTCGTAAAGACAGGATAGACTCCTACGGTGGGGTGGCTATTTTCACACATAAATCTATCAAATCCGAAATGTGTCAGTTACAAAGCATAAATTCTGGCATTGAAGTCGTCAAGATACGAATTTATAACTGTAATGAAATTGAGCATATACTATCTGTATATTGTCCACCATCAGTACAAACTCGAATGCAAGATTGGGACCACATATTCTCTCTGTCAAATAAAAAAACTTTGATTCTTGGTGATTTCAATGGCCATCACACAAACTGGTCCTCAAAAATAGACCAGAGGGGTTCTCAAATCTTTGACGCTTTGTTAGATAGTAGATTGATTACGTTGAACAACGGAGATATTACACGCATTAAGTTAGTAAACAATCAACTCCAACAATCATCTCCCGATATTTCTATAATTTCATGTGACATAGCTCTGCAGTTTAATTGGTCCGTTCTCAATGACACTTTAGGAAGTGATCATCGCATTATTAAATTAACTACTCATTTTGCAACTTCCCCGTCACTATCACTGCGTAGAAATTTCAAAAAAGCAGACTGGTTGGCTTACGAAACCTTATTAGACGAACTATTTTCTAAATTTGTTTTGTCAGATGATTTACAAGCTGTATATGATACTTTTGTAGACTACATCAATATTGCTGCGGAATTATATATTCCTTTTATCAAAATTAGTAATAACCCAGATAGTAAATTTATACCTAAACCCTACTGGAACACCACGTTATCTAAGCAAGTGGCGGAACGTCGTCTAGCCTTATCCAAATTTAGGCGTAATCCAACTCCTCAAAATCTTGACATTTTGTTAGAAAAAATTCGATTCACAAAAAAAGTACTGCATCAAGCTAAAAAGGACAGTTGGCATCAATTTTGCACGTCTATAGATACATCTATCTCTCAGACCGATATGTGGCGAAGGTTGAGATGGATGAAAGGATTCAGAACGTCAAAGCCCTTTGTTAATATAGACAGATCCAAAGAACTGCTTCGTAGTTTAACTCCCGATTATGCTTCGCCTCCAATTCCATTATTTACATCAACAAATAGTTTATTAGAAAAGGACATTACCTTTCAAGAATTGGTTAGTTGTATTCGTTCGAAAGATACTTCGCCCGGTTGCGATAACATCTCGTATTCAATGGTCAAACACTTACCAGATAACGGGAAACAGATTTTACTATACCTGTATAATAAATTCTACTTTTATTCCTTTTTACCAGAACAATGGCGTGAAATCACTATAATCCCTATACCTAAACCCGGCAGAGAACCGCAGTCAATATCATCCCTTCGACCGATTGCAATGATGTCATGTCTCTGTAAAATTTTTCATAACATCTTAGTCAATAGATTAGAATGGTATATTGAAAAATATAATTTTTTGTCTAACAACACTACGGGTTTCAGAAAGTGTCGGTCTACACTGGACAATTTAGCTTCCTTAGTTTCTCGGATTCAATTAGGCTTTTCGGATGGTCTTAATACTGTGGGCTGTTTTATGGACATAGACAGTGCCTACAATAACATTGACATCGTTAGTTTATTACTTATTTTGGACCGGATTGGCGTGGGTTCTAAAATTTGTACATATTTGTGGAATTTCCTCCGAAAAAGAAATCTTAAAATACGTAGTGACGAGGATGACTCTTTTATTATACGTAGTACAGGACGCGGACTGGCGCAAGGTGACCCGATATCCCCTCTACTTTTCAATATTGCAACACTATTTGTTTGCAAAAGAATCCAAAACGTTTATGTTTCCCAGTATGCTGACGATTTTGTTATATATTTATCGGGCAATAATATAGCACAGGTTTCTCAACAATTACAATCGGCATTAAATGTATTTACTAAATCACTCCAGGATTTGGGGTTAGATATTTCATCTTCCAAAAGTAAAGTTTGCGTTTTCAGTAGGGGATTTCGCGAAAAAACTGTTGACCTAAAAGTCAATAATATAACGTTAAAGGTTGTAGATAATATAAAATATCTTGGATTATGGCTTGATCGATCTTTACGTTGGGCAAAAAACATTAACGAGATTAAAGATAAGTGTTCCAAATTTCTTAAAATCCTTAGATTGCTAGCAGGCTCAGGATGGGGAATAAATCCAACTCATCTTAGACGTATTTATTTGACTATAATTCGAAGCAGGTTAGATTACGGCAGTTTTCTTTTGGACAATAGTTGCAAGACACATTTAAATAAATTAACTTTAATACAGAATCAATGTTTGAGAGTGATAGGTGGTTTTATAAAGAGTACACCCATCCACGTAATGGAACACGAACTTTTTATTCAACCTTTACATATACGCAGACACTATCTTGCAGGAAAGTTTTTGCTAAAATCCAAATCTTTCGTACAAAATGATTTAACTGACATTCTTGATAAACTTTTGGACCAGTGTTCAAATGATTACTGGAGGCATAAAAAGAAACCTTTGCTAGTTACCAGCTACGAATACTTGCGGTCAAGTCCTGTCTATGCGAGCAATATAGTCGAAATGTTTTCTTTAGACACATGGATGAGCAGCATGGATTTATCAAAGATAGTATTTCCTAGTATAAATATAATAAATAAGTCTAAAAAATCATATAGTAAGCTAAATTTAAATGAAATTTGTCAAAATTTCTTGGTTAATACATACCCCCACTGGCATGTTTTGTATACCGACGGTTCCATAGATAGGCAGGGCGTAGGAGCGGCATTTTATGATTCTCAAACAAACGATTTTGTAAAATTAAAAATTAACTGTAAAATATCTATAATGAACGCAGAATTGATTGCAATTGCTGAAGCAATTTCATATATAAACTCTTTGCATGAAGGTAACTTTGTAATTATAACGGACTCAAAAAGTGCCCTTCAACACTTGTTGCGATGTACTAAGAAGTTCCGGGGTATTCCCATTGCATATAATATTTTACAATCCATCCGTTACTTAAGAGAACAAAACAAGAACGTGGTGTTGCAGTGGGCACCAGCTCACATTGGTTTAAGAGGAAATGAAATAGTTGATCAGCTAGCTAAAGAGGCCACCGTAGATGGTATTAATTTTACATGTAAACCTGTCTACTCTGATTTGTTCTACATAGTTAAGAAAAAATGTTGTACAATGTGGCAAGAGTACTTTAATGAAAGATCCTTAAGTAAAGGAATTTGGTATAAAACCATCCAGCCCAATATAAGCCACTTTCCCTGGTTTGACTCAGCTGATATGAGCAGATCCTCTATAATAACTGCATTAAGACTTCGTTCTGGACACATGCCATTGAACAGTTTCGCATATTTAATGGGTAAAGTCAGGTCACCCAACTGCGACGAGTGTGATAGTATTGAAGATGTGCATCATATTTTATCCGAATGCGTCCGGAACGAAGCTGAAAGATTTTTGTTTGTGTCAACTTATAATATTAATCCGTATGATGTTGGACAATATGTAAGTGTTCTTGCTAACCCGGTTTCACCGGAGGCAAGAATGTTATATAGAATGGTCAAAGCTGGAATTTCTCGAAGACTACATAAAACTGCGATGTAGATAACTGTTGATTGCTTTTCTTTAATATTTAAGTATAAGTACTTAATGTGTGTAAACATAGACTTATTCGCAACGATGAGGGTGGCATGATCACTGTAGATCAAACCCTCGATAATATTTAAGAATAAAAAAAAAAAAAAAAAATTTAATATGAACCTTATCCTTTTGCGTTAAAGTTGAAAATCAATCAAACAAATTTGACAGATTGTGGTAGCTTGATGTGCTGGCCTCTGTACATACAATGCCCTCAGCAACCCTGAACGAGGCATCTCTATCAGCAAAATAAGGCGCCATTAAAAAAAAACAATGTCGCGGAGCTGGTATTCTGATAGGACCAAAGGTATCTCGGAGTTTGGATTTGTGCCTAGTTATTGACAATAAGCTCGTCCCATATTACATGAGACCTAAATATATTGGCGAATTGTGGGTGGGCTTTAGTACACTTCTGCTGAACCTTTCGGGAAATACAGACGTGATGAAAGTATAGTATAAATAAATAAATACTTTTATTTTATTTATTTAACCAAAATCAACATAACCTAACAGGCCCCACACCCAATGCGCTATATTGACACAATTTAAAAACACACTACAAAAATAATTATACAATTATTAAAACATATAAAATTTCATAACTCACACAAAAATAAGTCAGTCAGCCTTTACAGTGAAAATTTCTACGGTCACCTTTACGAATTCCGCCAATGAGCAATTAAAAATATTCACCTTACGCCCAAATCTGTTAATCAGCGTCATAGCTTTTAATAATACATGTATGAGACATTTTACACAGCACGATCTAGTAAGCAGAGCTTTTACTATGGATACTAGACAATATATAATAATATTAATATGTTTGGGAAATTTAACACACGACCTTATTATCAGCAGTCCGGCACTTGAACCACTAGACCATAGAGATCGTCAAAAAAACAGCCACGGAAAACAATATTTAACTGAATATTTAACTGATAAACAATCTGTACCTAAATAGAATTATACTCATTATAAATTGACATTAACCTTCATCTTTAAGAATATAAAATAATCAGAAAACATATAATGTAACAATAATAATAATATTAACATATGATAATTAAGATTCTGTACATACACAGAATCTTAATTATCTTAATATACAATCATAATTTTATTTTAATTAACTAATAATTTTTGTATTGTGTAATGCTAGCCTGTAAGGCTATTTAAGATTAAATTTAACTATAATGCCTTTGCTGTGCCCAAACAGGGTCCATAATGATACCTATACTTAAGATTACCACCTAATTTACAAATGTGGAACTGCAAACAAAGAATAATTATGAAAGAAACAATTTAAAATATCATTGCAAACGACACCGACAAGACTTCAAATCAAACTACTAACAAACACAACTACAATGCCGCGAATACTGTCCTTTTCAAAGCCTGTTAACTGTTCTCGATGTCAGTTCGAGTCCCGAGTCGGGAACTTGTCGCAACTTTGTACAGCGTAAGCTCAGATAACAGATGTTCACCGTTGATTTTATAGTATTGTGAGTTGCACGGTTTCAAACTTAGGAACTTATGATACAGTTTGTTGTTACAATGTTACACATTTAATGTCAAGTTACATAACGACGATTTGACGTAATCTCTGTTTTTTTAAGGGACTTATTTTATATAAATTATATAGGTTATCATTAATTAAGGAGTGATAGCCTAGTGGTATGACCATTGGACTGCCAAGTCGAAGGTCTCGAGTTTGAACCCAAGGCACGCACCTCTGACTTTTCGAATTCATGTGCGTATTAATAATTACTTATCACTCGCTTAAACGGTGAAGGAAAACATCGTGAGGAAACCTGCATACCTTAGAGATTTTTCTCGACGGGTTGTGAAGTCTGCCAACCCGCACTAGGCCAGCATGGTGGACTATAGTCTAATCCCCCTCAATATGAGAGGCGACCCGTGCCCAGCAGTGGGACAGTATATGGGTTGATGGATTAATTGTATTTTTTGTTCTCGGTTATGATTTGTGTTTTTATGCTTTCATGTTTATTTTGTACGTTATCTGATAATTATGTTGATTTTATTTGGTTTGTACCCATTTAATTCCGTCCATTTCATTGTTTTTTTTCTTTACTTTTTCTTTTCTTTGGTTTATGTTTACATGCAGTGAACGTTGTGTACATCTGTTAGAGATATACATACAAGATCTCTGTCTCAGTAATATTTTTTTTTTAAATGTATCATAATAATATGTATATTGTTGATGAACCTTATTATGAAAAAAAAAAAAATTAAATATGATAAAAGAATTACTTAAGTAAAAATTACAGACAATTTAGCATCACATACAACCCTTAGAAGCCGTGTATAAACTAAACAACAGGTGAAACCGCGATTCACGGCAAGTATGGAATAAAATCACACCGAACTTACGTGTGATATTGTTTTAATAAATCCTTTGTGTTATTTAAGAACGCTACGGATTCACGCGTAGTGCTTCGTAGCACTTACACGTACTTAGCTGATTTAGAACGACTAGCGTAGCACGCTCGTAGCATTTTACGTAGCAAATTATCTCTATAATAGCATGAAACAAAGTCATGTCAGGAGTATTTTTTTTATTATATTTGGCGTTCTACGTCTTATAGGTGTGACGTCAGCGACATCTATCGAAAACATATATTATTACTATATTGTTCAAACGCTATTGAAATCGAATTTTTCTTTCTCTAAAATATATATCTTTGAAACTGTTTAGCATGCGTTAATGTCAAATATATTTAAAAAAAATACTAATAAGAAAGTAAGTTAACATCGATCGGCATTGAACTAAGTGTAAAGTAAGTCATGTCAGTTGAAGATCACAGTGATAATGTCTTCGATAGATATCAGTGAAGTTACCTATAAGATGTTGAATAAGGAAGAGAAATTCAACGTATCAGGTAGCTCTCGGTTGCTTACTTGGCTGCGTCCCTTCGGTTAAGTATACCGGACGCTTAGGTATACTTAACCGAAGGGACGCAGGATACCTCTACCTAACCTTTCGGAAAATATGTCGTGATGGTACGTTATGTAATGTATCAACTAAATCTGTAAAATATTTTTACAGGGTCGGCAACGCGCAAGTGATACCCCTGGTGTTGCAAGCGTCTATAGGCTACGGTAACCGCTTACCATCAGTGCTTGTTTGGGTGATATAAAAAAAAACCCTACTTCCCTAAAGTAACTCTGTCTGTCTGTCTCGCTTTCATGCCTAAACGGCTGAACCGATTTTTATGAAATTCGGTACATAGATAGATTATAGGTTGTCTGGTAGAGAATGCCTAAGGCATTAAGACCACCTTTTTACACTTTTTGTACATTAAGAATAAATAAATAAATTAGACCTTAGAGAAAGTGATAGATTATCTTTTGTCCCAAAAAGCTCTTTGGGGTGCGTAAAATTGCGGGCAATAGCTAGTAGTTAACAATTTATCATACTACGTATAGGATTATTGACATTTCAGATAATGTTATTTAATACTTTCGTCTATTCCATCATGTCATTCACTGATGGTATGCAAATTAATCCAAAATTAGCTCCACATCTTCAAGGTCCGTGAACTAGCTTCTCGTGTAGCGTAAGTCATCAGTAGTGGAGGGCGCTCCAAGCCCTCGGGCGACCACTTGATCACGCGCGCACAAAGAAATTGCCGCCGTTATCTTTGTAGGAGCCGCTTTAAGGAGATGGTGAGACGATATTAAAAATTATCATTTTCGGCTTCTTTTGAAATTGAGATTGATATGAGCATCTTGAACAGGATGGTTGACGCTCTTTGGGGAAGGCCTACTTTCAGCGTTTCTTCTCAGAGGTCGACAGTTAGGAAAAGCCGGAGCCATCTAGCTTAAAAAAATATGTAAAATATTGACTTGTAAAAGTGTCTTTAAAATATCTATTTACAGAAATAAATATCATTTATCATTTATTTATCAGCAGTGGTCGGCAATAGGCTGATATGATGATGTGATGAGCATATTGAGATGGAGACGAGGACACAAGCCAATGATACAAAAAGTCAAAAGTCAAATGTTTTATTTCAATTAGACCAATAAAGTAGCACTTTTGAAAAGTCAAAACTAGTTGCACGGTTCCAAAAAGTGGGTCTTATGGAGAAGAACCGTCAAGAAACTCCATAGACACTCTTTTTTAAAAACAACATGATTACAATGTTAATCTTTATTTACAAGTTTGATAAGAATAGTCAATGAGAACAATGCAGTTTGATGTGTACCTACTAACAAATTAATCCAGAATAAAAAATAATATAAATGAATAAAAGAAAAAGATTGCCATTGACAGTAAGAGCTGACCAGCCCCGACAGACGGCACCCGTTCACGAGTATGACGTGTGTATCGGCGTCGTTCGACTCAACCAGTATACAGGCGGGAAGTACGGGTGAATATCCAGTTAACTTCGTTGGTCTAGTGGTACTACTTTTTTTTATTCTCCGCCACCCGGGCAGGTGGCAGAGCTTAATGAATAAAAGTACCCTGTCTTTTAAAAAAATACACTACATTATTAATATATATTTTTTGTGTACAGGCGCCAGCAAGTCAAGCTATCGAAAATGTCTAATTTTGCCACTTGAACATGAACGTTATTATTTTGTATTAAAGTTGAAAATCACGACAGATTGCGGTAGCTTGATGTGCTGATCTCTGTACAAAAAGTAATGCCATTAGGTATTTTCAACTAGATAACGTTTGGGTGACGCAGAGACGATCAAGGTAATCGTAGATGCACTAATAGAGTATCTATTATTACTGTATTTATTATTATTATTTAGTATTTATTGTATCAAGACAAATGAAGTATTAAAAAAAACAAAAAAAATAAAGTAATTCTATTTACTATTGTTTAAATATTATTGACAATTGATTATTAATAATAACAATAATTAAATAATGTAATGCATTGTGTTGTGACTATGTATAAGTTGGTTAGATAGATTTTTAAGACAATGAAAGTATGTTTATGTTAGTGTATCTGTCTTTTTCGCACGCCACCCTGGTGAAATATGGCTGAGCTCGTTTTATTTTTTTTATCAACATGTACTGTACCCATATTAGCGAAATAAAATATACTTATTTATTTTATCTACCTATGAGCGAGAGAAATACGAAAACGTAAACATTGTGTTACTAGTCTACTTCATGTTAAAGTAAGCCTCTAAAGAAAATATCAACGGATAAACAGGGGCCAAAATTTAATAAACTAAAACACATTTTATAACCCTTCTTCACTGCAGAACCCAGCCTGACACATCAATACCGCAGTTAAAATATTAGCACAGCGTCCCTCGAGACCGTAAACATTGGAACAACCTTGAAATGCGTTGAAAAACAGACACCAGACGCCATCAATGCTGCTCTCAAAATTACATTTTAAGTAATGTAATTTAGAAGTATCTTTAACTCTCTATCTTAGCCGGTAAAGCTGAGAATTACAAAGAGCAGTACAAAAGTGATAGGTTACAAACAGTAATCGTGCTTAATATATTTTTTTTTTGTTTTTGGTAATTAATTTAATTACGTTCTACCTTGGCGACTGTGGCCTAGTGGTCCTAGTGTCGGACTGCTGATGATCACGAGGTCGTGCAAGGGTTCGATTCCCACAGGACACAAATATTTATATGGTGAAAATTATGTGTTTGTGTTTGTCTGGCTGTTTCTTATGTATTATAAGTACTTATGTATATACAACACAACAAAATATACATTATGTAAGTATTATATTAATTGTCTAGTACCCATAGTACAAGCTCTGCTTTGTTTGGGACTAGATCGTGATGTGTAAAAGGTCCCAAATATATATTTTAATTTATTTACAGTCACAATATTAATTATTAAAAAAAAAAGTTTTTTTTTTAAATAACCAAGACCTATGATGCAGCAGTTGCAAGCGCGGCTGTTGATCATGTTGTTCTGGGTTCAATTTCAAGGTCGAAATAAGTTACTGGATTATTTATAAAAATCTCAGTTTAGTAACTGAGATTTTTCTTTACAGTTTAGTTATGATTTGGGCCCAGTTAGTAGCAATAATGATGCTTGCCGTTTTATTCATAAGAGCTTAAATATACCAGCAAACTGTATGTGTGTATGTTGCTGTCGATAGGTAGGTATAATAATAGAAGAAAAAGAAGTAGACTTTCGGTAAAAATTTTGGGGATTTGAAAAACTCAGTTTTAAAACCGCTTCAAACAAACTAAACTATTAAAAAACTAATATTGAACTTATAAATTTACAAGTATATATTTTCACACAATATTGCTGAGAAAAATATTTATTTTTTATTAGACTTTTTATAACCATCCATCCGATTTTCCGTTGCCTTGACAACACGCCTTATAACTCCTTGGTTGACAACGTACTTTTGTAAATAATCTAAGTCTGTAGATATCTCCACAGATTAAGATACCACAAACATAACATTAAAGTGAACGATTATTTCGAAAATTAACAACATAAACCAGCAAAATATAATGCAGTTATAATAATAATTGTACCCTAAAACTAACTCGTAAAACAAATAACCAATTATTGTAAAGAATAAAACACAATTAGAATGAAAGAGAGAATACGCGGTAAGGCTGTATCGTAAAACGTAGAAACGACAGGAATATTTCGGCCGGCCTCATTATATGTAAATTTCTGTATATTAATAATGAGTTCGGTCAATAACGGCGGGGTCAGACACGAAGAGTCTACTGTCGGCTAGTGAGCTAGTATTGTGTGAAGACAGTAGATAGCGCCAGTGAATAGTGTTTAGTGGATTGTTTAGCATTTTACGACTTGAATTATATACATTTAAAAGTTAAGAGTTATGAACGTAAGATGCAGCAACTATTATTTATATTAACATACTATCAGGCATTTATTCCCCGAAGGAATAGGCAGAAGTGTAGTAATGTACATCCACAGTTCGCTAAAATAGGAGGCTAACACCGCGGAACGAGGCGAACTGTGGGTTTGCAATTTTTTATCTATTTAACTTGAATTATATATCTCCTTAATTGTATTGATGATATCAAGCAATGGCAGCACTAAAGCTTGTTAATAAGTAACTAGCTTATTAATCTAAATATCATCACGACTGTATTCCCCGAAGGGTTAGGCAGAGGTGTGCAAATGTATACCCACATTTCGCCGGTATGTTTAGGTCCCATGTAATACGGGGTGAGCCTATTGCCATTAACCGGCCACAAATCCAGACTCGGAGCTGCTACTGAGAGTTTCATGAAAACCTAATAACACTTTGCTCGACCTGGGGATCGAACCCAAGACCTCTAGAGTAGCAGTCGCGTTTAAGACCACTAGACTAATGAGGCAGTCTCTACTATGACTGAAAAGTAGAAGCTCTCATCTTATTTTAATAGAACAAGCCGGCTACCCTCAGTTCCTAAAACTACATATAAAAGAGTGTTTACAATATCTTTGCTTCCTATTGAGTTGGAGCCTATCTAACCAAATGCATCTGTATATTTATACCTTCGCAATTAATTTTACCATCTACTTTACTCATATTTACCAAAATATTCTGATGAACGTAATAATAATTATGGTAAATGAGATTTTAATGGCGTTATGTAGTATAGGGTGTCGCACATCTCATAAAGGAGTGCGGTGATCCGGAGAAATTGTCGAGTGAATGATTAAAATGAATGAGTTTTCATAAGCATTTACGCGTCACGCGTCATTCGGATGGGGATGGGTTAAATATTTGAATGAATATGTTAATCAATAATTATAATTCTCATCGTCCGAGCTTTTTCCAAATTCAGTAGGGGTCAGCTTACAGTCTAACTGGATGCGGCTGCAGCGAGTGCTATTAGATCTCCGCAACTCAATTTCTTGACAATACTGTTAGATAATTGTTATTTATAATTTACCGTTTTTATTTATCTAAGTATAAACAGGTATTCAGGCCTTTTGGGCTTCTGACTACTAATAACTGCCACAGTTTTATATTGATTTCTGACATTTACGCGAATATTATACATAGAAATAAAAATACTTTTTACGGATTTTATTGCGTATGTTGATATTATTAATCCCGACGTTTCGGACCATTTACAGCGTCTATGGTCACGGGTAGAGGTTTTATTTCAATGCCACAGTTTTTTTACCGTTTAGGTTTGCTACAAATATAATAAGAAATACCAATGAATTACATAGAATACAATAAATAAAAATCCTCATCCGTGGTTTAGTTCAGTCAATAAGCGCAAGCGTCGGCGCTTATTGCTATCTTAATTGATATCGTTTTAATGGTGATTATTTAATAAGTTTTCAAGGGTGTATTTATGGTAATTCGAAACATTCCGAAATACAAGAGACCTATAAGAAATATAAATTACGAGGAGCTGTGTTGTATTCCTAACGGTGAGCAAGGTTGCCAGTGTTGTTCGCGCTGATTATACTGATTGATTTATACTGCCAACCCAACTATTCCTCTTTCCACGTTACCTTAAACACCGACATTAAAAATGTGAAGGCAAATTTCGACCTGGCAGGTGGGACTCGCTTTGGTTTAGTTGGTCATAGCGTCCGGTGTATTGAACCAAAAAACGCAGGTTCGAATCTTGTATGCAGTCGAATTTTCCTTCGCTAAAATATATGTATTTCCATTTCTTTTTACAGGTTCGGCAACGCGCCGTTGTGTGATTGGGCCGTATGCTAATTTGCTACGTTAGTTAAATAAAAAATATATCAATAAAATGTAGTTTTATTTCAATTTCTAACGAATGTTAGAAATTGGACTGGAATGTTGGAAATTGAACGTATCAGAAATCAATGCATAGTACTCTTGTTAAAAACCAAATCAACTCGTTCCACAAAGTTAACAAACCACTATTCACGTCTGAGCCCGCCTTAGCGCGAACAACGATCAAACGAACATACCTGGGTACCAAGCCTTGTTATTATAATAGCAGTATTAAACACTGTTATTTCAAAATTCGCAATTCGTGCCCCGTTTAGTTTTCGGACATGCGATTTTAAGTAAAAAATTAATAGTCCCCCGTCGGTAGGAAATAGGAGCGCGTATTATTATCCATTTTGTGTGGAATGGTGATAAATTATTATATTATACTTGGAGCATAGTTTGGCTCAGAATTTTGGTAAGTCCTTGGGTTTCGGCGAACTATTCCAATGCTTTAAACTTTGTTGTAACTTTTGAGTTCAATTATTGTTGAACGAGACTTAACTTTCGAAGAGAAGTAACACGAATTAGTAATGTCATTAATCTCCTGAACTGGCTTATTTTACTTGGAGTTGGTACCAAGCACTGATTGCCTAGACACACAATGTACAATCAAGTCATAGGTCGTGTTTTTAAGGCTAAGTAATTGATAAATGAAATTTTTTTTTAATTAAAAATGTGCTTGCTCTTGACTTCAATCTTGCCTCCGGGGCAAAAATGAGTTTGACGGTGGAGCGAGAACCCAGAAGATGCCTGTTCACCCTAGTTTTGATTAGATTCGGATTGTACGTATTCGGAAATAAGTACAAAGTCAGGAATGCATCCTTGGCTACGCGCATAACATTTTTTTTTTAATTTTATTTTGACACTGCGATCTACGGTGGAGCGCGCTTGCCTAGAAAAAACCGATTCACTCGAGATTTAAAGACACCCAGATTATAGTTACTGGGGAAGAAGAACGCTCAGTACGCTTGATAAAAGTAGACTTAAAGCATTTCTCGTTAGTCCTAGTGGTCCTAAGCGCGACTGCTACGCTAGAGGTCCTGGGTTTGATTCTCAGGTTGAGCATAGTGTCATTAGGTTTTTCTTTTTGCAGCGTAGCAGTAACTTCCGACCTATTGGAATATTACAAAAATCCAAGTCTTATGTCACGTAAAGATGATTAATTCACTCAAGTTGTCATTCAATCATGTATTCATTCACTCATTCGCTCGATCTGTCATTCTGTTCAATATTTAAAATGATTATTACAATAAATCCGACCGTTGAACAGTGCACACGTCTTTCATTGCTCCTGTAGCTTCATTTCCAATACGACCACTAGGCCAATGAAGCGTCAAATAACATTCACGAGTAAATAAACCCAAATATTCTTGCAAATCCTGCCAAAAGTAACGCAAACAAAATAAACCAAATGTTTTGAAGCCACCGTTTCCCTAAATCGCGGTACCGTCGCCTTTGTGCTGTTACATTATTTATTTATATATAGCACAAACAGGTGTGCTCAATGAAAAAAGGCTTACCTACCTGTGGGTACTGCTGCGATCAATGTCGCTGATTTAGACGCCTTTGCTGTGTGCTTTTTTTGTAAGATTTAGTAAAAAGTTTGTATAGGTTTTTTGTATTGATTTCTGTGACGGTTAGGTTTTGTGACGGTTTTTTAAGCAGGCTTTTTTAATAGGCTTGCGTTTGAACACTATCTCATCTTCTTTTTTTTTTTTGCATTTTCCATGCTCAGATTTTAAAGTTGTTTAGTAAAGGAAAAATTCGACCGCGGGCAAGATTCTGACGTCACCATAAAGACGTAAATTAAGAATGTGAAGGCAAAATTCGACATGGCGGGTAGAACTCGCGGTGGCTTAGTGGTCATAGCGTCTGGTGTACAGAGGCTAGCTCATCAACTTACCCCAATCTGTCAAATTTCTTTGATAGATTTTCAATCTAATGCAAACGCAATAAGGTTCATGTTCAATTGGGAAAATTTGACAGCTTTGGATAGCTTGACCTGCTGGCGTCTGTACCTAACCAGGAGACGCAGGTTCTAATCCTGCCCGCGGTCGAATTTTTGCTTTGCTTAAACTTTACTATCTCACCTGATAATTGATTATTCTTTCTAATAGAATATTCTTTACTAACTCTTGCCCACAGTTTCACCGGCACCCCAAACCGTTTTTTGAAACAAATGCTAGCCAACACACATAAAAAAAGTTTGCCATCACAAGCATTAGCTGATATATTTTTTTAAATTGAACTTTTTCAAGAAAAAATCTTTGTTGTGTGTTATCTTTAAATAGAAATACCATGTTCAAATTCTGTATCAAATTTCATCAAAATCGGTTCAGAGTTTTAGACGTGAAAGCGTAAAATACAGACAGAGTTACTTTCGAATATTATAAGTAGAGATTACTTAAAAGATTCCACGGTACGTAAACTATTCAGCCAATTTCCATTTCGCGTGTGTCTTGGCGATAAATATGATGTAAATGCTTTGCTAAAATCTAGAAATAATTCTTGTATTAATTAGCTGAGTTAAATATGGTTAATTTATGCATGTTTTCGCGAAGGAAGTACGTTAGGTTGGGTTACAATATTGTTCCAGTTTATAACTGTCCTGTATGAATGAATGAACCTTTTACTTTTTGGTATTCTGTTTTTTATGGGAAATAATTTAGGGTCGGTTGCTTAGGTTCAAGGTATCTTATACCTCTTATGATCGTGAGAGTTCCAAGAGTTGTTAAGAAATTCTCAATACCAGCTTTTTGCCCGGCTTAAGGTAATATATTCGCCCCCTATTAAGGGGGTAAAGGGTACCTACCTTACGGAGAAAATAGACAAGAACCTTTTCCCAACTTTGGGGTCATATATTCCAGTCTCTCTGATGATGCGGCTGAATATCAGTATTTTACACGAAGTGACTGCCATCAGACGTCCACAACCCAATTTAGCAATATCCTGAGGATAGACTGATTGTGGGCTGTTTGGGCTTCCGACTACCACTAAGTTTGGTCATAGGTGTTTGTATGATAACCAAGACCAACGGCTTTACGTGCTCTCCGAGGCACGGAGGTGTCTCGATGTATTAAGAATGGTCACCCATCCACAAACTGACCGCGGCTAGCACAGCTTAACCTTGCGATTCGATTGTTCAGCATAGATGTTGCTGAGCCACGAGCTTATGTGTTTAATCATACTAATTGGCTTTCTGATTAAGAAATGATCCTAGACAGTTTCTAAAATACTCGTAGAAGCGTGAATCTGGATAAAGTATCGGGAACCGTCGTCACCTAATAGGTGTCCCATTGTACCCCGGAATGTGTCCAATATCGCTGTGTGACCTCACCTCAAGGGTTCCCTTCGCCCTTTATTTATATTCGTAGGGATTTTATGGGATATCGGCGTTATGGCGATATCCCTTACTTTGTATTGTTTTTTTAGTGATCCGAGTATTGAAGGTGAATAAGCATTATTTGAGTTTGCGTGGTACATCCTCGGCAGTATCGTCACTTACTATCAGGTAAGGTGTGTCAAAGGCACTCAAATGAATAATAAAAAAGAAAATTGTAA
Organism: Acronicta alni; assembly: GCA_964056405.1. Taxonomy (NCBI): domain Eukaryota; kingdom Metazoa; phylum Arthropoda; class Insecta; order Lepidoptera; family Noctuidae; genus Acronicta; species Acronicta alni. The sequence goes on along the minus strand of OZ043927.1, from coordinate 1,819,444 downwards.
TCTGTCAAGTTTCTTTGATACATTATCAACTTTAATACAAAGTAATATGAAATTGCCAATACTGTCAAATTTTCTCAATTTGACAGTTTTGGCAATGAAATTGCCAAAACTTTATTTTCTCAACAACAAAATTTTTTTTTATCTTTCAAAATTGAGAAAATTTGACAGTTTTGGCTAGCTTGAGCTGCTGACGTCTGTAACTCCCCAGGTATTACTTTGGTAAAAAGGTTCAACCCCTTTCTTCATTTTTTCAGAAAAAAATAAAAACTTAAAATTGTAATCTTCACGCACGAAAAAATGCAGAGCTAAGTCCTTAAATTGTTGAACTGAAAATCTGTTTGACGAAGTTACCGAGCTCACAAAGGGATAATCCTTTATCAACAAGTTCTTTTTGAAGTTTTTAAAGTCGCCAAAATAAATTATCATGATTTTTTTACACCACTAAGGTGGCATATAAGCATAGACCAGACCATAGACCCCAACATAGTTGGAGAAAATAATTGGGAAAATTTTACAGTTTTGGATAGCTTGATCTGTTGGCATATGTACATTAGTGTACACCTCTGCCTAACCCTTCGGGGAATACAGACGTGATGACATATATATCGGGATAATCATTAGCATGGGTCATGAGTACGGGAGCTAAAACGGAATGCAAGTGACGTCAGCGTACTTCGGCAGAGTCTAGCATGAAGTTCGTGCGAGATCGGCGACGTCTGACCATGTAGATCGGAGCGATCACTTCTCTCCGAGCTTTCGAGCGAACAACACCTAGAAACTGGCTCACGTTTCGTTGTGTTAAAGTGAAGAGCAAGTTGGCCTATCTACGTCTTTCAATTCTGTCATAAGAAATATCTACATTCATATAATGTCCGACGATGAAGTGACGTTAGCGCACTTCGGCAGAGTCTAGCATGGAGTTCGTGCGAGATCGGCGACGCGTTACTGCGTAGATCGGAGCGATCACTTCTCTCCGAGCTTTCGGGCGAACAACACCTGCCTAGAAACTGGCTCACGTTTCGTTGTGTTAACGTGAAAAGCAAGTTGGCCTATCTACGTCTTTCAATTCTGTCATAAGAAATATCTACATTCATATAATGTCCGACGGTGAAGTGACGTTAGCGCACTTCGGCAGAGTCTAGCATGAAGTTCGTGCGAGATCGGAGACGCGCGACCGCGTAGATCGGAGCGATCACTTCTCTCCGACCTTTCGAGCGAACAACACCTGTCTAGAAACTGGCTCACGTTTTGTTGTGTTAAACTGAAAAGCAAGTTGGCCTATCTACGTCTTTCAATTCTGTCATAAGAAATATCTAAGCCCATATAATGTCCGACAGTGATGATCCTACCTACGATCTGCCTACTGTTCCGACATATATGTATATCGGGATAGTCAGTAGCACGTACTATCTTGGTAATTAGCATGGGTCATGAGTTATACGAGAGCTATAAAGGAAAGCCAGCGCCACCAAGCCGATGTTAGCTACAACTCGCTGTTACGTCACACATCGCGTGATGTCGGGTGGGGGTGCTTGACAGAGTCGTGGTGTTATCGGTCGGTAGAGTGCGGCGCACATTCGTTGTCTGACTCTGGTCCGATACAGACGCGCGGAACTGTCTCACCGTTTCGTTGTGTTAAAGTGAAGAGCAAGTTGGCCTATCTACGTCTTTCAATTCTGTTATAAGAAATATCTACGCCCACATAATGTCCAACGGTGATGATTCTACCCACGATTTTGCCTTCTGTTCCGACATGTATTTTTTTCAGCAGCAGTAGGTATGTCTAGATCGCCTGTCTTCATCGCTTAGTACTTGCGTGTTACGAAAATAAAATTAACACCAATTATTCATTACTAATGAAGAACACGCGAATCTTAATTACTTTGTTAATGTCCTTTAAATTATACTGAATGCCTTTTTTATCGTTAGGAAATGGGGTGATAGGTAATAGAGTGCAAGCCTATGTCGTAATTATTTTATGAATTAGGTATTTCAAGTTACTGCTTCATTAGCCTAGTGGTCCCAAGTGCGACTGCTACGCTAGAGGTCCTGGGTTCGAGCTATTGGGATTTTCTATTAAATTCTCAGTAGCAGCTCGGAGTTTGGTTTTCTGCCCGATTAATGGCAATAGGCTCACCATCATCATCATCATCAACCCACATACTGTCCCACGGCTGGACACGGGTCTCCTCTCACAGAATGAGAGGGATTAGGCATCGTCCACCACGCTGGCCTAGTGCGGGTTGGCAAGCTTCACACGCCGTCGAGAAAATCTATAAGGCATGAAGGTTTCCTCACGATGTTTTCCTTCATCGTTTAAGCGAGTGATGATTAATTATTAACACGCACATGATTTGTAAAAGTCAGAGGTGCGTGCCTTGACCTTCGACTTGGCAGTTCAATGGTCATACCACTAGGCTATCACTGCTTTTTAATATTGCAATAGGCTCCTATTAATTACATGGGACCTAAACATACCGTGAATTGTGGGTGAACATTGCCTGCCTAACCCTTCGGGGAATATAGGCGTGATGGTATATAGGTTTAATTATTTTTGGGATAAAAAAATGACCGTAATATTTACTTTCAGGGCATTCATGTTACAGGTTCTATTTTGCCTACAAACTTAAATCGTTTCAACTTAAATAAAACGCGACAAACTTTCGTGTACATGTGAAAGCTGTAACAACTATGATATTCAAGGTAGAAAGACCAATTATTTCCAACACAGAAATATTTAAGATTGTAATCTTTATAATGACACGAATGTTACAAAGACAAGACAATATGAGGTTATTAGAACTATCTTGACTCTTTCTTTCTAATCTAAGTTAGTGGTGAAACTATAAGGAAACAATTTGCGGCACGTGTTTAGACGAAAAGCAACGGATGGAAGGCAACTTGTACGGTTATAAGTCGGTAGGAGTTCGATATATGCTGCTTAGTTGCCTAATTTTCACTAACGTAATCCACATGATTGAAGGATCCAAGTTTTAACAAGTTGAAAAAAAAAATTGATTGCATGTACAGTTTTTTTTTTCTGAAATGAAATGATGAATGAAACTGATGATGCAATCAATTTTTTTTTTAACGCTAATTACTATATCGTTTATTCGTTTGTTGAGCGAACGACTTCACACAGTTACAATGTACTAATATGCATGTATTAGACGTATAAATCATCCGGAAGAAGTTATCTAAATGATAGTAAAAACCGTATCAAAATTCGTACGGTAGTTTTTGAGTTGATCACGTTCAGGCAGACAGACGGATGCGGGGGACTTTTATAATATGTAGTGATTTTTATAGTTAAATAATTGAATAACAATAATATTTTAAGGAAACTGCGTTTTTTTGCTGTGTCGATCAAGTTGAGTCGAGTAGTGTTTTGGCACCCATAATATTCTGGTATCTTAACATTTTAATTGACATAAAATACAAATAAATATCAGAGTTTTTCTCACATAAAACAGAATTTCCGTGTAGCAAAATCACATCAAAAGACTCTGGGACTCATTTCGCCTCAAATGACACCTCATTTAAAGTCTTTTAGAAGCTCTCATGAAAAGTAGTGTGTGAAGACAGTAATATTAAGATAAAGTACCATTTACACTAGCCGTACAAGTGTAGTCTCGCCTGTGCACAGGACATTAGCGCGCTCATACGTCGGGCCGAACGATGCTAATCTGATGACCTACATGCTGAGCCGCCTAATTGGGTGGCTCTGTACTCCCCAGTTAAGTATCCTGTGCCTTTTTATTCCTATTGCCTTTTGAGTCAATTGCCAAAAAGAATATGGGTGCTATTTCTTGTTTGTGGTACGATTTGATAGTATTATTTTTATTCAGTCCAAGTCAATTATTTTATTTCAAATAGACCTTTAAAATAGCACTTTTGAAAAGTCGAAACTAGTTGCACGGTTCCGAAAAGGTCTTATAGAGAAGAACCGGCAAGAAACTCCATAGACACTCCTTTTAAAAAAGAAAACAACATGTTAACCATTTTAAACTTGGTTTACAATTTTGTTCTGAATAGATCATGAGAACAATTCCATTTTATGTGTACAATAAATAGTTAATCCAGTATAATAATTAAACAAAAAAAAAGAAATAGGTTGCCATTGACAGTAAGAACTGCCAGCTCCGACAGACGACACCTGTTCAGGAGCATGACGTGCGTACGTATTGATAGACATAAGCATTTAAGCCTTTTTTTATAAAACGGGAAATTATTATGGATCGTCTGCTGTCTGGGGACGTGGCAGGGTATGTCGGACGCGTACCGACTAAAGACTGAACAGACTTGCCTTCACTTGCCCTATAACCTTGCCCTATGGTATCAGTGAAACTCACCACGACCATGACAAAGCATTTAAGCCTAGTGGTACTGCCAAGTCAAAGGTCTCGAGTTTAAATTTAAGGCACCTCTAACTTTTCAAAATCATGTGCGTATTAATAATTAATTATCACTCGCTTAGGGGCCGTCTTCCCGAGCGAGAGAATCGCGTTTATATGGATATCTACGTATTTCCATACACAGCCACTCGTCGCATCGCTGCGATAAAATCACACATTCTAAGAGAGTGTATAGAAATACGTGGCACGACGATAATATCGCTGCGATTATCTCAAACGTGGAGACGGTCCCTAAAACGCTGAAGGAGAACCTTGAGGAAACCTGCATACCTGAGAGATTTACTTGACGGCGTGTGAATACTGCCAACCCGCATTAGGATAGCGTGGTAGAGAACAGCCTAATCCCTCTCATTCTGAGAGGATACCCGGCCCACTTCGGACACTTGGTAATTCTTAATAAAAAATAAAACACTAACTACTAATTTCAAAACAAGGCTAAAACCCTGTCTGAAGCTAACCTCATAAACACATAAAGTATGTTGGAAGTTGTCATACAGAGCTGCCAGCACATTCTTGAACACTTTTACAACAAACACCATTTAGCCAAGTCGACTTATAAGTAGTTTATTTATATGTTCCAATCGAATCCATGGCTCTCTTTATTTTCAAAGTATTATTAAAATACTTATATAAGCGGCTTATAACTAAAAAGCTTTGGCTAATTAACAATAAAATATTATATAGATTACAGACTACATACTATTAAGCCTATAAGATACAGGTTATGATAATATGAGATCGTAGATCCGCGTAACCTCTACGTAGCCCGGCTACGAGCTACGAGCGACGGGCTACGAAGTACAGTGCGCTAGGACCCATGAGATACGATTTTTAATAAAAAAATATAACATCATTGGCACAGTGGCTGACGGATTATCTTGTGCACTGGTCGTGGATTCGATTCTCGCAAGCAATTAATATAATCGCATGCCCGATAAGTTCCAAATGTGGTTTCAATAAATTTGAAAATATTTTCTCACAAATTAAATAAATATAGCAATAAATTCGTAATAAAATAATATTAGCCATTTCCGTAGTTAGTAGGGTAGATATATATATTTTTTTAATAAAGTCCCTATGCATACGTACCTATATTATGTAAATAATAAGCGGGCATAGGCAAAACAAAGAACGTGTGCGTAGAAACAATATTTATGTTTTAAGGCCTAAGACACACTATACACTACAAAAACAGTATTATTAAATCATAGTATCAAGTATTTTTAAAACATGCAACTGAAAACCAATGTCATAGCAATCTCCATATTTCTATGACACGTAATTAGCACCTATTATTATGTTAGTTTTGCTAAGTCCGGTACGAACTTTCAATGTAAACTTTGCACTCAGTAACGTTTTCTTTTTGTTTCATGCAGTTTCCGCCATCGCAGCCTTTATTGCTTTTATCTTTAATCTTATCTTTTGTAATGTAAAAACTTTTTTTTGCGAATATTTAGATTAGCTTCAGAATAACTGAGGTATTTAAATTTGATGGTAAGTTAAACTTGTGAGTCTGTTTTTCATTTTAATGCTGTTACTTAAACCATAAAGAAAAGTATTATTTTAGTTGGAAGCCTTTGTTCAGCTCCTTTAGCTGATATTATGAAGAATATGTTTGATAAATGTTAAAAATCGATCATATACTGCTACTATTATAAATGCTAATATTATAAATGGGAAAGTAAGTCTATCTGTCTGTCTGTCGTTACGCTTTCACGCCTAAACCGCAGAACCGCTTTTGATGAAATTTGGTACAGAGATAGTTTAGCCCTTTAAGTAACATAGGCTACCTTTTGTCTCAAAAAGTATATATTATGTAAATGAGTACACGTATTGACCGCTGATCGTGAACTGCCGAGTCATGACATAAATAATGCAAGGCGAGGTAAACGTTCGGACGATGCGCTGTAAAATTGACTCATACAGTCAACAAATGAGCTAAGTATACAGATAGAAACCGAAATATGCATTTTTATACAGATTTCGACATAAATAATTACGCGCCAAAGGGTTAGGTATGTAGCTGCGTACAATACCTACGTTTTGACACATATTGCGTGATACATTATTACACTATCTTTATCAAAATACAGATTATTAATTAGCTGCCTGTATACCTAACTCTTTTGTTGACCGTACAATACATGCATGTATTATTACAGACGCCAGCACATCAAGCTACCGCAATCAGTCAAATTTCTTTGGTAGATTTCAACTTTAAAGCATTGCAATGAGGTTCATATTCAATTGGAGAAATTTGACAGTTTTGGATAGCTTGACCTGCTGGCGTCTGTACATTGTACCCGGGTGAAGCCGGGGCGAATCTCTAGCAATAAAATCGTCCAAGTCCAAAGTCGGAGCCTTTTCCCAACTATGTTGGTGTTGGCTTCCAGTCTAACCAGATGCGGCTGAATATAAGTATTTTAGACGAAGCGACTGCCATCAGACCTCTGCAACACAATTTCTGGGTAATACCGATATCGTGAGGATAGACTGGTTGTCAGGCTTTTTGGGGTTCTGACTACCACTTAACGATTTTAATAGGTTTTATTATAACAACCGGGATCGACATATGTGCGTTGAACCGACATATGTGACGACCATTCTCTGAATGGTCACCCATCCACAGACTGGCTGCGGGTAGTGCAGCTTAACCTTACAGATTGGTTGATCAGCGTATTTGTTACTTAGCTACGAGATTTTCAAAGAGATAACAGATATAAAAGCGTCTTTAGCAAAGTAATATGGTAACCTAAATTTAAGAAGCACTGAATTTTTATCGCGTTATATTGATATTATTAATCCTGACGTTTCGGACCCTTTACATCATCCATGGTCACGGGTAGACTAAAAAGTAGTTTTCTTTCAATGTACCTATACTATTCGCGTAAATGTCAGAAATCAATATTTAAGACAGGCACTTTTCAACTTTATTTCATAATAGAACAAAATGACGGTGCAAACTTCAAACTTGGTAAGCAAATAGTTCATGTACTTCTTTGTTCCTTTTGTCTCGACTTAGACTTAGCCACGAGCCCCTCTAGTAAAAAATAAAGTTTAAAATTAAAAGGGATTCCAGATAAAACCAACCCTTGGAATCGTCTCAAAATTCCACACACATTCCTATTACCGTAAGTCGTGAGCTTAACCTCAGAATTTCCGGACAGTAGCCAACACGTTTCGAGAAAGCCTAAATTTTTTAAACGACGACAACAGACAAAATACTGTTACACTTTACCTACGAAAATTCCCGCCCCAATTCGCGAATACAGGGCTACTGAGCAATAACAAACGGAATTCTACCTTATTCGTTTATTACTAAAGTGGGATTTCCTTTGTGTGCTGCTGTCCTTTGACAAAAAGGTTCTGAAGCCATAGAGCCTAATGAGCCGTGGAGAAAAAAAGCTGTAGTGTTTTTTACTCATTTTCCTCTAGGGCCACCGCTGCCGGCTGTTACCTATAGAGGAAAGGTTGATTCAATATCTATAAGGTTAAGTGCCAACTTATTGATAGGAAACCAGCTTTTTATACTGGTCGAAGAACAAAAGGCTAACAAAAATTGTTTACATTGGATGTCAATAACTATAGTGTTCATGAGCGCTACTGCTACGCTAGAGATTCTCTGTTCGATTCCCAGATTGAGAAGTGTTTTTCTATAAAATGCTCAGAGTTTTGAGATGTGCCCAATATACCGGCAACATACCAACATACGTTGGTACGCCTTTAACTAAATCTTTTGTAGTACAAGCGTGACAATATCTTATGTATGGATTTCTTACACAACAATATTAGACATTGAAATATGAATACAACAAGCGTTTACTGATTTTATTGCGTTATATTGATATTATTAATCGTTATGAAAGAGACTAGATCTCTCGACACAAGGAAACGCGAGGAAACATTGTGTTGGCAGTGGGGCTTGACTTTGACCCTTAAACTGCTAACCCTGCAGATCCTGCAAAACGAAATAGTTAGCTATTTCGTTTTACAGGGTCGGCAACGTGCAAGTTATAATACCCCTGGTGTTGCAAGCGTCTATAGGCTACGATAGCCGCTTACCATCAGGTGGGCCGTATAGTTGTTAGCCCCCGTAGTGGTATAAAAAAAGGAAATCCTAATAAGGGTTCTGGGGCTGTACGCACATTACTGTATATCTAGAATAATAAACACTATTTTTATTTATTTATTTATTTTATCAAGCATTTCTAGCTTGGAAATTAAATACTGCGATTATCTTCAATATGTTTCAACACAAAAGCAGGCCATACTCGCAAACAAAATCAGGCGACTTTGATCGAATAAAAATCGCTAGGCACATGCCAAAAATGCAGAATGCCAATTCAGATCACACGCCTACAGACCTATTTCCGTTAAAAAGTTAAAGCGAACACCCCTACATGTTTTGCTTTCATTTCCGTTCGGAAAAAGTATAAAATAAATCAGTTTCTGGCAAATACTCAAGATAATGCAACGGAAAACATCTCCCGTTGTTGATTACAAAATGAAAGAAAAATATACTGCCTCACCCGGTTATTGCCTAACCTGATTATTGCACTGAATGGTGGTTTTCTCTTGTGCCGAGTTAAACGCTTTGTCTGTCTCTCCATGTATGTTTATTATAAAATGTTTAGCTTATGAAATATGCAAATAATGCTTAAGATTTATACATATAATATTTTAATCGGTTAAGGAACCCCATCATCACGTGAAAGCAGAAGTGTACTACTGTTTGCTGACGTAAGTTTTGTATAATAAAAGCAAGCTTATTGCTATCAACTAAGCAGAAATATGAACTACGAAGAGCATACTGGGAGTATTACTAAGAATTTCAAACAAAAACCCACCAACAATGCCCCGTCTATTTATCGGACTCACGACCAGGAACTCCGTTGGCTACCAATAAGCCAATAAGGTAGTTAAGTGCCCAATACACATTTCTCTTTCAATAAACAAAATATAAAATTTAAATCAAAAATTCAAATTCTCGAGACGGATCCCTAAAGTCTACGAAGAATAGGACAATAGAGCATTGATATATAAAGAATCCGGAACAATACGGGCAAACGAACCGACAAGACATTCTCTACGCGAAAAACGATGTCGCAGTCAGTAGCCACAGCGAAACAACTTAGCAACTTGGAAATGTCAACGGAAGAATAGATATTTGGACAATGTACTGTAATGATCAATGACGGCCAATCCATTCTTAATTTGATGTCGTATGTGGTCTAGTGGTTCAAGTGTCGGCTGATCACGACAGTTCCATTTCCACAGGTCACAAACATATTAAAATAAAGGTTCTATGCGCAACTGCTCCGCTAGAGGAGCTCCCGAAATCGATTCCCAGGTCGGGAAAGTGTTTTTGGGGTTTCTATTAAATTCTTAGTAGCAGCTCGAAGTTTGGATTTACGCTTTTTTTTTATGGGATAGGGGGCAATTGAGCAGACGGATCGCCTGATGGTAAGCGATTTCCGCCGCCCATGGACACCCGCTACACCAGAGGAGTCACAAGCGCGTTGCCGGCCTTTAAAAGGGAGTACGCTCTTTTCTTGAAGGTTTGAAGGTCATATTGGTCTGGAAACACTGCAGGTGACAGTTCATTCCACAGTTTAGTTGTGCGAGGCAGAAAGTTTCTAGAGAAACGCACAGTAGTGGACTGCCAACCATCTAGATGATGTGGATGGAACGCTTGCTATTAATGTATAGTATTATTTACGTACTCAATGCGATAACATGTGAGGACAGATAGAATGAGATGTGACAGAACTAAGAAGCGATGTCACATTCTTAAAAAAACTTGCATGTCAACATCACATGACTCAAGTTGTGGAACAAAAATTACTGTCAACATCAACAGTGTAGGTACCAACTTTTCCGCGATTTTTTTTTTAATTTTGCCCGGCTAGTGGCAATAGGCTTGCTCCGAGAATTTCACCTGACACTGGTCGATCTAGGAATCTAAGCCAAGAATACGAAATAAAGAGAGGAATCCTATTCAAACAACATTTCCAGGGTTTCATTCAGAACAACACTCGGTCTTTTGCGATGGTTAGTGTTGCAGCGTGGTATTTCGTGACGAGGTGTTTGTACAGTTCTTGCTCCCTCGCTCAATCGGGAAAACCCGCCCGAAAAGCATTGAAAACATTAACATACCCTGCAAAAACGTTATCAAATATTTTGACGGGCAACTCAAGCGACCTATTGTCTCGCAAACTATGACCGAAACCAAACAATGACATCGCACATCAATCCGGTTCTAACCGGTTGGCGTGACAGCGGCCATTAATATAGTGCCGGGGATGTCGGGGTGGGGGGCGGCAAACATGGCGGATTTGTTTTGGCGCGCTCCAAAATACGATTAATTGATACGAGACACGCTAACGTTGTGTTATCCCGTTTTCGATATGCGAATTTGTGAACTATTACATAAAGTGTGATTGCGTTCGCCGTTTTAGAAGGTTTTGATGTGACTATTTAATAGGTTTCTATAATATATTAAGTATGGCAACATTTAAAATTGCGATTAAAACCTCAATGGTTGATATTAAAGTATATGCATTTAAAGTTAAAGCGAAGCTATTTTTGTGTTCTTAAATATGTTCTTTAATGGAATTAGTTAAATATTGTACTTTATTTGAAACAGATTTAGTATTCCTTATACATCACATTTGATATTATTCCTATTCAAAAACACATCATAACAACATACAACAACAACTGTCTGGTTAATCTAGTAGTCCTAAGCGTGACTACTCCGCTAGAGGTCCTGGGATCGATTGCCAGGTCGAGCTAAATGTTATTGGGTTTATCATAAAATTCTCAGTAGCAGCTCGGAGTTAGGATCTGTGCCCAGGTAATGGCAATACGCTCGCCCTCTGCAAACTGTGGGTGTACATTGGTACACCTCCGCCCAATCTTTCGGGGAATACGGGCGTGATGGTATGTTTACAACACAAGTAATAGTTTTTAAATAAATTAATATATTGTTGACTCTTGTTAATAAACACGAAACCTTAACGAAAGTGTCACAGCGATGTATAAAACATAATTTTAAAAGCCGTTTAACAAAAGTTGTTCCGGTCCTTTCATTTTGCGTGACTCCGTCGAATCCAGTGACACCTATTGAAGGGGTAAAGAATTTTACTAATAAATACGGAATAAGGAAACAGGCTTGAAGGTCAGAAGTCAGCTTTCTTTGTGAACGCTTCGAGTTAATTCTTTATTTCAGCTGTATTGTTGAATGTCACACTATGTAAGTGCGTTTTATTCGTTAAGGCTCGAAGGACCAAAATTTATTTTAAGCTAAACAAATCTTCTTAGAAAGAGCTATTAGGTAGAGTTAGAGTATTAGGGAAAAGGTTATCTAAGAATATTCGATTTTGAAAGGTCTAAACTAACTTGTTTTTAAATATATTTTTACTATTTTATAGGTATTTCAACCAATACATGCATTTTATTAACTCGCTAGTAAAATATAATTTATACTGTATAACTAACGTATGCCTATCTATTTACTTTTAACTTACATAAAAATTCATCTTCTTTACAGAATAGTTAATTATACTAATAATTATGTTGGTATCTGCATGTTTTACTTATCATATATATGTATAGGAAATTAATATATATTTACCTGCGACAGATTAATTAATCAGCGTAAATAATAGCGTAGATAATTATCTCATTATTAATGGTATTATGAAGTGTGTACATGTGGTGATGTAAGAGTAAAAGTGCTATAAATAAATATCTTATTCATCATCATCAACCCATATACTGTCCCACTGTTGGGCACGGGTCTCCTCTCATATTGAGAGGGATTAGGCTATAGGACTATAGCCTAATCCCTCTGGCCAGCGTGGTGGACACCACGCTGGCCTAGTGCGGGTTGGCAGACTTCACAAACCGTCGAGAAAAATCTATAAGGAATGCAGGTTTCCTCACGATGTTTTCCTTCACCGTTTAAGCACATGAAAAGTCAGTGGTGCGTGCCTTGTTGTGTGTGGTTCGAACTCGAGACCTTCGACTTGGCAGTCCAATGGTCATACCACTAGGCTAGAGAAATGCTTGACCAAACTGTCGATGTCGGTTAAAAAGTTATTCCTTATTATACTTATATAATTATGTAAGGTGTTTGTCGACGCGTTTGGCATAGCGGCTGACTTCTGCGACACGAGTTGTGGGTTCAATCCCCGCACGGAACAAATATTTGTATCACCTACAGATAGCTTGTAAACGCACCCACGATACAGGAGAAAATCCAAGTGTGGGGTAACATTAAAAAAAAAGAAAAATGGTGTACATATATACATCATCAACCCATATACTGTCCCACCGCTGGGCGCGGGTCTCCTCCCAGATTCAGAGGGATGGATAAAAATCAATATAATTCTGAAACTTAACGCCTGAAAGAAATTTTTCGGCCTGAAAACCTATTCAGGCGTACAGACGTTATCGCTCGTTCTTTAGTTCTCTAGGAAATTTATGAAACATTCACGTTACATTACACTTTACTACTTTGAAACTTTTTTTTAAGCTATGAAAAGATTATACATGGTACGAAATTACAAACAATATACATTGGCTTCTTTGAACAACTCTTAAGGTCAAAATTTAGTACATAATGTACCAATATGCCTATTCAAATGTATCAAAATCTGTTGCGTAGTTTATAATATTTCAGCATACAGAGGGCCAGACAGCGGAAAGCGATTTTGTTTTATACTATGGTATAGATAGATTTAAAATATCCAAAACAGTAACGATATTATCAGTTTTCTTTTTGTTGCCACATTAATTATTTGCCTAATGATCCCATTGGTCTTCAGCGCGACGAAATTTTGAGTAGTAGCTCGGAGTTTGGATTTGTGCCCGGCTAATGACAATAGGCTCGCTTCCTATGACATAGGACCTAAACATACCGGCGAACTAGTACATTAGTCGTCCTCTGCCTAACCCTTCGGGGAATGTAGGCGTTATGTATGTAATAGTTTGTTGCCATAATTAGATATTGGTCAAACGCAAGCCTATACAATATAAAAATAGGCAATTCTTTTGCTCCCGACAACAAATGACCAAATCTATAAGATAATCTAATACTTCGTTATTGGCAACCCTACGCCTAGCAACAGTCCCTCAGAAATAACGAACAACAGCCAATAATGGATGAGTGTACATAACGGAACAAAACCAATTGTAAGGACAATAACTGGGATAGAGAGGAGCCGAGGAGGTACAGTAATGCGGGTATAGCGGTAGAATGGGTTATGAAATTGTGTAACACTAGCCTAGTGGCGCTAAGCTTTCAGTACAGTTCGATTCCCATGTCGAATCAAATCAAATCAAATGCATTTATTTGTGTATACAGGTAAATCATCATCATCAACTCATATACCTACCGGCCTTCACTGGGCACGGGTCTCCTCTCACATAATGAGAAAGATTAGGCTATATTATAATAGTCACGCTCGTCTAGGGGAGTCGGCAGACTTCACACGCCGTCGAGAAAATCTTTAAGGCATTCAGTACTAAACCGCTGAACCAATTTTAATGAAATTTGGTGTAGAGATAGAATAGACCTTGGAGAAGGATATAGGCTACCTTTTGTCTTAAGTTTTTTTTTGGTGTGCGAGTGAAACCGTGGGCAATAGTATTGTATAATAATAATACTTAGATTGTCAGAATACAACATTATATTTTCTTATAATCTAGTAAATATTATTGTCAACATAACGTCAAAATACAAGTCACAAAAGGTTTTCTTAGAAAAGGAAACATAACTGTAATTATTTCGGGGAAAACCCGAATCGTACACAACGCAAAGAAAAACATGTTCCCCTATTATCGAAAAGAAACAGGAAAATATAAATCTGTATACACAATTTGTGAGGACCATTTAGAATCACAAGGGTTGGTCCTTTTTAGGATCGAGATGCGGCTCAAAAGGAAATTGTTTTATTGGCCATTCATAGAAACGGTAGTTCGTGCCTCGGAGAGCACGTTAAATCGTCGATTCCAACTACTAAGACTTAGAGGTAGTCATAATCATAAATCATATAAATAAATAAATAGAAATATCATAAACTTTATTTAAATAAACATAGGTATACAATAGGTCATACATATAAAACACTATGCTATGTTTTGTCCTAAGACATACAAATATTTAAACATAAAAGAAAAAAACATTTACAGATGTCATAATGTTTAATACTGCATTAATGATAATAAATAAAAGTCTTTATCGTTTTAAAACTCGTCTACCGTATAGTAGCATTTGTCGAGAAGAAGTTTCTGCTATTTAAAATTTTGACAATGGCATTATTTTTATGGAGTTAGGAATTCAGATTATAGATTATTAATTTCAGTCAGAAACCCTAAAGCCTGACCTTCAGTTAATTCAATATTTCCCAGAAATTGAATTGCGGGTAAGATGGCACTCGTTTCAAAAGAATTCTTCCGTATCTGGTTAAACTAGAAACCTAGACTAGACTGGATCCCATATTTAAAAATATTACAATAACAAATTCACAATATAGGTAGTAGGGAAAAGCCTTAGATGCTTATTAATGAACTTGGGACCGCTCGCCATGTGCCCGAAGTATTATCACGCTCATCATCATTAATTTTATTTGACCTACATTAATATAATAGATTACTAACATTTGTTACAAAAAAAACTCAAGCTAAGAACCTAACTTACGAGCTAAAGACAGTACAGTCGTCATAAAAAGTTTGTTCTACTGTCAGTTGTAATGGTAGTACTGCTCGCAAAAGAAGTGTTTAAGGAAGTGACACATAAAGATAACTAACGCTTGGTTTACTTATGCAGTCACTACTTAGCTTCGACGGCGATCTACACGCACAAAGTAACATACCATCGAGCTGTATTCCCGAAGAGTTAAGCAGCAAAACAAAGGCTTACTGATGTACAGTTGAGTATAGTAGGATGCGAGGTTCCACGATTACGTATAAAATGTTATGCATCCTCCTTTCTCATGCATAGGACTAGAGAGGTAGGGCATAGTGGGAGTAAGTCCACTCAAATTGGTGCTTCCCGACTGGGGAAGTACCTCCGCCTTGCAGAAAATCGAAGTAAAATAACACTGCTTTGAGCTGTGTTGTGTTCCTTATGGTGCAAGGTTGCCAGGGCTCGGCGAGGAAACGTTGTGATGGCAGTGGGGGGACTTTGACCCTTATACTGCCAACCCAACTAAGTATTCCTCTTTCGTTTTACAGCGTCGGCAACGCGCAAGTGATACCTCTGGTTTTCCAAGCGTCTATAGGCTACGGTAATTGCTTACTTCCTTTAGGTAGAGGAACTCTTTGCCGGAGTCAGTTTCCGGTTACATACAACCTATATATATGGTATTTTCGAGTTAAGAGTTATTCTTGGAAAGCGTGCTCCATCGTCGACCGCATCGTCACTTAACATCTGAGATCACTATCTCACCATTCCAGAAGAATATCCATTATAAAACAACAGGTGAACCCTAAGAGGTCCAAATAAGGCTGGACCATAGCCTCTCGTGGTCGTGGCGAATGTTTCAAATCCCATGGCTGTGACATAGGACAAGGGAAAGCAAGCGCGGTTTTTATTCAATAGAGATCCGACAAACACTGCCTGCTCTCCAAGCGGCAGATTAACATTTTCCGTACCCTAAAAAAAGTACAAAAGGATATACAGGCAGCGAACGCCATAGATTGCGTTACAAATAATTATGTGCCAAAGGGTTTGGTTAGTAAGCAACTAACACACCTACTTTTTGACACATATTGCGTAATACATGAATACACCACCTTACCAAGACACAGATGTCGTTTGCTGCCTGTGTACCCAACTCATTTGTAAATTGTACATCCACAGATCGTCTGTATACGGGGGCATTGACCAAGCACACATCCAAACTCCAAGCAGCTACTGAGAATTTCTTAGAAAACCCTAATAATACTTTGTTGACCTGAGATTCGATCCCAGGACCTCTAGCGTAGTAGTCGCACTTATATCTAAATTTAGGCAGTTCCAAAAAGAAATCACCATTATAATATTGTCTACACAACGTTATAGTCAATAAAACGCAAAGTAATGGCATTGCGTGCTTTTCCTTTGCCTACAAAAAGCGTTTACAAGTCTATGCTTAGGGCGAGATTGTCTGCTTAAGCATTTTACTGCTGTATTCAATTGCTGCTAATAATATAGTCGCAAGTTTCGGATTTAGTTAACAATTTCGTAATTCTAGGCTGAATTTGGCGACCCGTCGTGATCGAATTTATGTTTTAACTAGCTTCTGCCCACGACTTTGTCCGCGTGGAAAAGTTACTTTTAATTACCGTTGTAATTAACTCAAAACCGTTATAAATTATAGCCTATATGTTATTCTGATGTATAATACTGTAAAGTTTCATCAAAATCCATTGAGTAGTTTTAGCGTGAAAGGGTAACAAATATACACACTCACAAACTTTCGCCTTTATAATATTAGTGTGATTTTATTGTTTTTTTTTTAATTTGACAAGGAAATATACAATATCTTATCTTATTAAGGGGGCAGACATGGCCAGCAACACTTCGATCAAATGTTATTTGTTGTGTTGTCCCCAACACATTCCTTACTCTTCAAAGACGTGGTTCATGAAAATATACAATGAAATATATAATACACTGTACAGATTGTATAATTTATGTTATGTTTTTAAGTATGCAGGTATGTTATATACGGGGACGAAGCCTATTGCCATTAACCGGGCACAAATCCAATCTCCAAACTGCTACAGAAAATTTCATAGAAAAACCAAATAATACATTGTTGACCCAAGAGTCGATCTCTAAAAATGCCATTAAAAATAACCTCTATTCAATAGGGTACTCCTAACTTGTGCTTAACTCAAAACCGACTTAAGAAAAAAAGTTATAATATCCCTGCAAGTGATTTAATGCCTACTTCACACTGGTACAGCCGCTGGCGCCAGTTTCTGGTGAGTCCATTAGCAGCGCAGTTTGAAATCGCATAAATATTGTTTACACAAGCGGGATGCCAAAAGGAGGGTAATGTTTTACACCTCCTGAGGCATTTATGAGCGTGATTTATCATAAGCCACTTAAGTAGCTGAATTTATTTTGACGAATTGGTAGAAGAGTTCTGTATGATATTATGTTATGTTTTATGCTAGATAAATTATAAAGGAGGTCATCAAAAGTCCATACAACTCAGCCCAAATTTGTACCTGAGATACATGACAGCTGTCAAGTTGACAGTTTTTATTATGAAATCACTATGAAACTGTTATGTGCCAAAATGGCGTGCGTTTGACATTCCAAAACTGACACTGACAGCAGATCAGATATCAAGTTGACAGTTTTTACTAAAAAAATACTACGTTTACGTTTTTTCAAATTTAAAGTTATTTTTTCTTATCCCCTAAGTAGTGAGCATAAAAAAAGTATGACTAGAGTTTTATCCAGCGTAATATAGGGTATTTTTTCCAATGAGTGTACCCTCAGTACATCATTTGGGCAGATTTTGGTGACATCCTTTTCTTTGTGATATCCTTTTTTAATTTCTTATGCATATTAAATATAATATGCATAAGAAATTAAAAAAGGATATATAATATAATAATGATACCTATTTATTATATTTTATTATCATGGGATAAACTAGATAAAACAGAGCGCCTCTTCCGCCAACAAACTGTATCAAGCAGTTTGGCGAAATTGTACTTACTAAATACATTGTACTGTATTTTTGTTGATTATAATAAATAAATAAAAAAAATAAAAAAAAAACGATTGGGACGACGAGATTCATAGAACATCTATGACAGTCGTTAGTAGTCAAAATCCCAAAAAGCCTAACAACCAGTCTATAATCCTTTGGATATCGGTATTATTCAAAAAATTGGGTTGAGAAGGTCTAATGGTAATCACTTCGTGTAAAATATTGTTATTCAGCCGCACTAGTTAGACTGGAAGCCGACCCCAACAAAGACGGGAAAAGGCTCCAAAGATGATGATTCTCAGTTATAGATACTGACTCAAAAATATTTTGCTACACAAGTCTGAATCCACCCTTATTATCATCAAGCGTATTTTCTACCATAAAATATTCCAATTTCTATTAAAAACGGCGGAAATAAGGCACGTTACAGTCAGGTTTTTTAACCATAACACGAGTCACCTGCTCGGTGGATCGTTAAATTTCCATACGTAACCTAAAGGAGCCGGTGTAGGTGTTAGCGGAAGGTGTAAACAACGGGGGGAGGGGGTGGTGTGGAGCTCTAGTTACTCCCAGTTTAGAGCCCTTAAGTCTTAACTTCTTATCGGATGAGATAATGGCGAAGCTTTGGAAATTAGCGCTAATAGTGTTTAGATACGAAACTTGAGAATACTTTAGACACTAAATAAACAGCACAGCGATAATTGGCGCAGTTGGTTGAACGGTAGTACTGACTTGAATAATGATCCTTAAAAATGTCACAGTCAAATTCATTAACTTTTTGAACGTCATTTTCTGCCAAGTTTTAGTGGTATTACTACCTATGCCTTCTCTTAATTAATTATAGGGCCCACGCTTCATTGTCCACAGGTGTTGCATACTAATAAGCGGTGAGAGGCTGGCTTATTTCGGAGTATAAGTTTTGAAAATACAGTGAATTTATCATCACCCTCCCAGCCATTCCCAACTATGGTGCCGTCCAGTTTAGTAGAGCGGCGGAATATCAGTATTTAACACGAAGCAATCCCATGAATCGTCCGTTTTTTTAAATTCGTTGTCTAAAACACTAGGAGGCGGTGAAGAGCGGGCGTTTCGGGGGTTGTCTTAAATGTAAAAAATGACGTTCAAAAAGTTACTACCTAGTAGTCTACAGAAAAATTATTTTGACTTTGACTTAGTGAGTGAGAATTTATAATTAGTGTATTTTGGAAAGGTGAATTTTTTGTCTTTCATTTATTATATTAAGTAATGTATTTTTATTGATATGAATTTCTGCGAAAATTGATCCCAGACATCTATGTCCTTAAGTACAGTTAAGTATACCAAACACTTTAGCCACTAAGCTACTGAGAATACTGGCCCGTGATGTCTTGCGATCTGATACGTACAGTCACCAACACATCAGGTCATACAGAGCTGTCAAATTTCTCCAAATGATTTTAAACCTTAATACGTTAATAGTTAAGTTCAAAATAGAATGAGAAAATTTGACAGTTTGTGTTAACTTGATGTGGACTGTAAGTACTTAGTCTTATCCCAAGGTCAGTGTGCTACATTTTACGCCGAATTCAAGGCATAATATTCCTCATGAATATTCACGGCGCCATGTAGCGCACACACTGCTTATGACTAACGATGCCTTGTTGGGTTTAATGTCAGACGTTTTAGAAGTCCATTATTGCTCATATAGCAAAAAAATGCTTTATAACCTCTACCAAGAGTTTCATGATCGACGCTAGCGATAAACGCAGTGTAAGACCTGTAACGAGATGGACTGTGCACCTGACATGCACGCCTTGAAATAATTTTGTCGTCGATTATCTCGGGCCAAAAGTATGGCTGGAGACGAGATAATATGACGAGAAAATGATGTCACGACAGTTATGGTCAGTCTTTTACGCTTTCATGCCTAAACCGCTAAGCCGATTTTGATGAAATTTCGTACAGAGATAGATTAGACCTTGGAAATAGATATAGGCTACCCTTTTTCACATAAATCTCTTCGGGATGCGGGTTAAACTGCAGTTACAGCTAGTTCAAATATTTGACAGTTAAAAAATCAGCTCCTCTAGACAAGTTGTACTTAATCTGACAATTGAATCGACGAACGAATAGAAACAAAATGTGTGCGAATGACACATGATCGCCTGATTCATTTCCATACTCTTTGTTTCTTTCTTTTGTCTAGGCCTCTGGTGTAGGGACAACAAGGTTCAAATATTTTTTTAAACTAAAAATCGAATCGAAATCATGTGCGTATTAACAATTAATTATCACTCGCTTAAACGGTGAAGGAAAACATCGTGAGGAAACCTGCATATCTTAGAGATTTTCTCGACGGCGTGTGCAGTCTGCCAACCCGCACTAGGCCAGCGAGGTGGACTATAGCCTAATCCCTTTCATTCTGTGAGAGGAGACCCGAGCCCAGCAGTGGGACTGTATATGGGTTGATGATGATGATGAAAAATATTTGAACTACCAACACATAGTAGTCAAAAGCTTATTTACGCAAGTTAAGTCTGTAGACTAAACATAGCTATGATATGAGACGCGCTGTCTCTCTGTTTGCATAATACATGTATTAGTGCGATTTATACCGCGGTATATGCGATACTGGGCTGGTACTTTGACGTTGTGTATAATTAATGTTAATATGTTGCCGGTCCAGCTTGATAGTGAACCCTAACGTATAAAATATGCTCTACTTTATAGGTTTAGTAACAAAATAATTCTTCTTATAACAATAATAACATCACGCCTGTATTCCCCGAAGGTTTAGGCAGGGGTAATGTACAGACGCCAGCAGGTAAAGCTATCCAAAACTGTCAAATTTTCCCAATTGAATATGAACCTTATTGTAATATATTAACGTTGAAAATCGATCAAAGAAATTTGACAGATTAGGGTAGCTTGATGTGCTGCCCTCTGTACAGACGCCAGCAGGTCAAGCTACCCTGTGAGTCGTTACAGGTAGTCAGAAGCACAAAAAGCCTGACAACCGCTCTTTCTTCAGGATATTGGTATTACCCAGAAAGACTCTGGGTGGCAGAAATCTGATAGAAGTCGCTTAGTGTAAAATACTGATATTTCGCCGCATGTGAAGTCGACACCAACATAGATGGAAAAAAGGCTCGGTGGAAGAAGATTCTAAACATACACCAGCCGAAAGGAAACCATTATTTCAATGTTATTTCTACTAGATATTTTGACGACCTCGGTGGTCTAGCGGTTGGAGTGCCGGACTGCTGATCATGGGGTCGTGGGTTCGATTCCCACAGGATACAAATATTTGTGTGGATTAAACATGAGTATTTGTGTTTGTCTGGGTGTTTCTTATGTATTATATAAGTAGGTATGTCTTTACAAAAAAAAAGTATATAAGTATTATATCCATTGTCTAGTACCCATAGTACAAGCTCTGCTTAGTTTGGAACTAGACGGTGTTGTGTAAAATGTCCCAAAAATATTATTATTATTATATGGGACTAAGTATGAAATCTTGAAAAAAAAAAGCTGTTTTTTTTAGAAAAACGTTCAGATCTCTTGACAAAAATTAAATGTAGGATGTAGCTGTTTTTTTTTCACTTCATTGTTGATCCCATACAAGAAATCGTTGATCATGATGAGTAGAAGTACATCCTTTCGGCAGTAAGACGACAAAAAAAATACGGTGTATATCGGTTTTTCGATTATCTATTTTTAGCCGTTTCCTATGGATACCGCTATTGTATTGGGAGAGTATAACAGTATACATTACACGCCTCACCCTTCCCCCTACATTTATCGACTGACTGACGCCTCCTTAAGTCGGGTGCGACTTTTCTTTCACACTTTCTCCGCGACCCTTGCTTGAGCCGGCCCACGCTGTACCGGTACCTTTAATTCATGATCCAATTGTCCCTACCTGTTCCCTCAGTAACGCCTTAAGTCCTTTAGCTCATGTGCTTAATCCATAAGTGGTTCTAGCTCGGTGCTAGCTACGGTGCCTCGCCGTCAAGTCCAGTTAAGTCATAAAAGTTCACTCAAAATAACAACTACGTCCAACCTTAAAAAATATTTCTCACATTTTCTTTATTTATTATATTTTAATTACACAAATTACTAGCCTTATGATTCAAAACATAAATCACACCATCACACCTGTATACCCCGAA
Organism: Acronicta alni; assembly: GCA_964056405.1. Classification (NCBI taxonomy): domain Eukaryota; kingdom Metazoa; phylum Arthropoda; class Insecta; order Lepidoptera; family Noctuidae; genus Acronicta; species Acronicta alni. Next base: position 1,797,157 of record OZ043927.1, on the reverse strand, counting down.
GGGTTGGGCAGAGGTGTACTAATGTACACCCACAGTTCACCGGTATGTTTAGGCTATAATAAATATTTTTTTATTTTATTTATTTTATTATTGTAACAACTTAAACCATCATTACAGGGTTCACCCCAATGCGACAGTCAAGAACTAAATACTCACTAAACAGGTACTTATTAACATATTAAACTATTTATTTACAAAAACAAAATTGGAAAACTACAAATAAAAAAACATTATTAAATTATTCACATTACAGGACATTATTACCTACTTACTCAATATTTAGTAGGATTACATATAAAATTCAAGTATCATTCCGCTTGTAACACAATATAAATAGTAAATATATTGCGAATTCACTCAAACTACATGTAAACACATCAATTTGAGTTTGAAGGTTTGATGGAACGGATAGCTCTGGTAAAGGGCGCCTTGGCGAGCAGGTTAGTCTTGTCTGTAGGCACTAGCAATATTGGCGGACGACGCCTATCTATTTCTTTGTCGAGGAGTTATTTTTATTGCAATAATATTACAAACAAGGATACGGACCGCCTGAGGTAAACGGAACCGTAGCCTAGAAGCCAGACAGTGTTATTACTTGCGCGTTTTTCACGTTGAGAGTGTTGAGACCTCAGTTGTTAAGTCTCATATGCCCCGTAATTTCGGCTCGCGACAAAATAACAACTAAACTGACGCGAATTGCTCGATCACCGATTAGTGACTGATCATCAGTCGATCGTCGGAGCTTGCTACGGTCAGTCTATGAATGGGCTACTATTAGGACACTCTTCTGCCTTGGAGAAGTCAACGGTACCTGGTGTCGTACAAAAACCCATCACACTCGTTAGTGGTAGTGTAACCCTACAGTGATGGGCAATGCACTAATAATATTTTGCACAGACTACTTTGCTCCACTATAATTAGTTAAAAAAAATGATCTATGTTTCAAGAAGGAAACATACCTTTAGTTTTTTTTTATACTTGTTTCATTGAAACTGTTATTTTAATTCAGACTACAGAATGATAAGATTTTAATAGCAGCTGTTAATGTAACTGATAAGATACGGCATGTCAAGATTTCTTATAGTTTTTTATGCCAAGGTTGAACGCGCGCAGTGAGTGGTTGAGCACTCATTATTGGATAATAATTACTTTAAAATTAATTGTAGCATACGTTAATAGAAATAAGAACTGATTTTCAATGACCTTATTTCGTTTTAAGTGATCATGCCGACTATTGATGAAGCAGTGAAGTTCTCTTCCCGTGAAGGTGGCACGTCACCTCGCTGTGACAACATCGACAATCTGACGTTTGATATGTTGTCAGTATGTGTAAATAAATTACCTGAGCAAAATTTTTCACTTGCTTACCTCACAATTATAATAAATCTTGAATTAGCAGTTAAATACAAATACTTTTTTACTTAATAAATGATGAGCTACTAAGCACCTTATTTTATACTTATCTTAAATTATAAATCTCTGTAATTGTAAGACTCAAGCAATGGCAACACTGATCGTGCCGATTCGTGATGTTTAAAGAATACCTGGCGTAAGCTTATTTTTATATCATGCTATGAGTAACATGATATGTAGGTAATTAACATTGTTCTGTTGACCCGTACATGTCGCTCGTAACATTTAATTATGTATTTGCTATAATGTTATCACTTTTCTCAATAAGATTTCTTTTCTTTTATTATATTAACAGTACCCCAGTTTAGTTGTTTATAAAACCGAAAAAGAATTTTTAGAGTATTTATAGGATATAAAAACTTATTCGATCACTTACCTCATTGGTGTTCCACCTGTGCCTCTGAGCCGCAAAGTGTTCAGCTCTGGGCAGACTCTCCAAGTTCTCCGGCAATTTGATTGGCTCGCCATCTGAAACAAGGAATAAATACCAACATAAAAACCTTGAACACAAAATGGAACAACAAAGTGGAACCTGATTTATGTTAACTGAATTATGTTTATACATACATACATACACTCACGCCTTTTTCCCATAGGGGTAGGCAGAAACTAAAGAACGCCACTTGCTACGACTCTTGCATACTTTTTTCGCTTCGACCACATTCATACATCTTGTCATACATACACGCCGGTTGCGAGTACTACGCACCTGACCTTTTTGAAGAACCTCACCAATAAGGTCGGTAAGTATAAGTTTTTCTAGGGCGTCCCCTCTCGGCGGTTCCACTGACAGTCGCCATATAAATCCTATTTGTTAGTCGCCTTTCATCCATTCTCTCGACAGCCCAAACCATCTCAGCATATTCTTCTCAATTCTCGTCATTACATCGTCTTTTAAGCCGCAACGTTCTCTTATCACACTATTTCTCAATCTGTCATTCCGAGTTACACCGCACATACTTCATGTATGTTTATGATTGTTATTATTTACTTATAAACAAACACAATGCATAAAGAAACAGTAGGTAGGTACAGTACATAGTATTTGTATGAGCTCTGGCACCCAAAGAAAGATTTAACTTGTGTTATGGGTGCCAGCATTCTCACATTAAATAGATATTAATAGTTGTAAATCTGTCAAAAGAATTTTACAGATTGGGGTAACTTGAGATGACCTCTGTACAATCTATCCTTTGTTCCAAGATTGCATGCTGATAGTGAATGAAGGCCGTACCACCAAAATTGTCAAATAAACGTCCGGCTAAATACAAAAAAAAACAACTGAAAGTTATACATCCTTAACTTTTGGAACGAAGTTCCTTATCGCGCGTTGTGAAAGGGGGCTAGACGGAAATAAATCTTACGAAAAAGTTGTCACGACACTTTTTTCGAAATTCAAATATTGTTGACAAGCATTCAAATATTATTGAGTGAATGACAATATTTGAATTTGGCGCGTTGTGAATTGTTGAGTGTATACAGGTTTTTTTATTTTTTATTATAAAATTTTAATGAAAGGAACTTCGTTCCATCCGGGTGTCCCTTGACACCTCTCAAGTTTTTTTTTTTTTGCTTACAGTAAATAATAAAGAGGTTTTTATTTCCAATCATATACCTAAGTGTTATTTAATCATTAACCTCTGAAACTACCAGTCAGATTAATAAAAATCTTTTTGCATTTGATAGACCAATTCTTGAGGAAGGTAATGGGGTATGGACTGCCTCATTAGTCTAGTAGTCCTAAGCGCGACTGCTACGCTAGAGGTCCTGGGTTCGATTCCCAGGACGAGCAAAGTGTTATTAGGTTTTTCTATGAAAATTCTCAGTAGCAGCTCGGAGTCTGGATTTGTGCCCGGTTATTGACTCGCCCCCTATTATAATAGGCTCGCCCCCTATTACATGGGACCTAAACATACCGGCGAAATGTGGGTGTACATTAGTACACCTCTGCCTAACCCTTCGGGGAATACAGGCGCGATGGTATGTATGGTAATGGGGTATTTAACATCACACTACAACTCGAAGGAACCGAGCAAAATGGAAAAACTCAGGGCGATGAAACCGCGGGCATAGCTACTATACATCGTGTTTTTTTGTCGTCTTATAGAAAGGAAACCATTATTTCAATATTATTTCTACTAGATATAGGAACAAGTCTGAAATCTTGAAAAAAAAAACGAAAGCAATTTCTTAGAAAAAAGAAGCCTATCTGTTTTTTTTATGCACTTCATGGTTGATCCCATACAAGAAATTGTTGATCATGATGAGTAGAAGTATAATCCTTTCAGCTGTTAGAAGACAAAAAACAACACGATGTATAATAGGTATAACACATCCCATAAAAGATAAAGTTCTTCCAGAACACGTGGAAGCGTGGAAAGTGGTCTATTCAAACTTCCACCAGTACTTAGGAGCTATCTCCTTCAGAACTAGGCGGCAAACCTGCCAAGATCAGTTCTGTAGTACAATACGTGTTCCGTGCAAGTATTCCAACAATGCCAACTAGAGGTGCGAAATTCTCGGCGCACGACGTACCTAAATTGTTCCCGCGGCCGGCCGGCCGAATTTATTGATGTCTAAATCTTGTTGCGGGACCATCCGTCCACTTTGTCCCGTATAGTGGGACATTAGTTAAGTGACAGATAAACTGTCAAGCCCGTATTTTAGAGAGGGGCTCTAATAGGTTCTGTTTGAGTGAAGATTTGGCACTGGCATGTTATGGAGGTAAATTGATACAATATAATTATATAAAATAGAAGCATATACGATCACGCCTATATTCCCCGAAGGCTTAGGCAGAGGTGTAGTAATGTACACCTACAATTAGTAGTGTTTAGGTCTCATGTAATAGGGCGCGAGCCTATTTCCATTTAACCAGGCACTTATCAAAACTCAGCTATAAAAAAACCCGATAACATGATAACATGAATTAATAAACCAATGATCCTCTAATAAATTTAAAAGAGTGTCCATGGGGTTTCTACTCCATAGGATAAACTTCTTAAACTGTGCAACTAGAGTCCTAATTTTCCATAAATGCTGATTATTATTATATTAATACCGATATTCTGAAAATAGACTGGTTGTCGGGCTTCTGACTACAACCAACAATTGTATGACAACCGATATCGACGAATCTACGTGCTCAAGGAGTGATCTACATAATTGCTTATCCTAAAATCCAAGTAACAGCAATAAAATGCTTAAACACAACTTTCCATAAATGCTGATAAAAGCTTATTCAATAATAAGCTTTTATCAGCATTTATGGAAAGTTTCCAAAAAGCCAAAGGGTGAGACCGCGGGCAGCAGCTAGTCCAATGACTAGCTGTTAGGGTCTAATCTATCTCTGTACCAAATTTCATCAAGATCGGTTCAGCGGTTTAGGCGTAAAAGCGTAACAGACAGACATCATCCTACTGTTAAATATTTAAGGAGTGATATACGTCATCCTCCGAGCCTTTTTCCAACTATGTTGGAATCAGTTTCCAGTCTAACCAGATGCGGCTGAATATCAGTATTTTACACGTTCCACATCAGACTTTCTCAATCCAATTTCTGGTCAATATCGAAAAATATAATATTCTGAAGATAGACTGGTTGTCAGGATTTTTAGGCTTCTGACTACCACTAATAATTATCATAGATATTTTATGATATAACCGAGTTTGACGAATCTACTTGCTCAAGGAGTGATCTACATAATTGCTTCAATGGATTGCTTATCCTAAAATCCAAGTAACAGCAATGAAATGCTTAAACAACTTTTTTTATACCACTAAGGTGGCAAACAAGTACACGGCCCACCTGATAGTAAACGGTTACCGTACCATATAGACGCTTGTAATAAGGGTCAAAGTTCCCAACAAACTACCAACACAACGTTTTCTCGTGGCAACCTTTCTCACCGTTAGGAACACAACACAGCTCAAAGCAGTGTTATATCGTAAAATTTATAATCAACACAGCATTCAAACAAAAATCGCCTTCTTCTAAAAGCACGTCTTCATTTTTCACAATGTCCCTACGAAAGTAAACCATCCGAAAATCCAGCAGATAACTAAAGCGCAAATAAAACAATAAACTGTACCCTGAACGAGGTGAAAACTGCCCGGTTTTTGGCAGCATTCGTCAAGAATGTCTGCACTGCTAGCGGGGCCACTGCCTTCCAAACAACCACTTTAACCCACCCCCAGATCTCCCCAAACGCGACCTTATCTCCCCAGCAATAAAGACCCGAATGACCGCATTTATAATCATGTATTTCGAAGCAATCGTCCAACTTGTTGAAATTCCGCCGCCGTCCGCTTTAGCGACTGCAAATTTAACTTTTACAACCCTGAGCTGTATTTCATCCTTATGTTGGAAATATAAGGTTCATTTTGCTTTGGTTTTAGGTAGATGCCGTGAGATTTTTAAGCTGGTAGGGCATGTAGGATGTAGGAAATTCGCTAGCCAAGCTTTTGGTCTAGTGCTTGCTAATTTCGCAACCAATCGTGGCTAACGGATAACGTGGGCGACATTCTTCGCTTTTATTTAGGCGGAATTCTTAGATTTTTTTCTCGGAGGTCACAGGTATTTGGCATGCTGTTGCCGTCTCGAATTAATTTTGGTTAGGGCCCAGTTGGGATTGCCGGTGGTAACCGTGCAATGGCGAATTAAGCTGGCCTATATGTACTTCATATAAAAAACTATTCTTCAATTTATTTAGACATAGAAAGGAAAACGGAAACATTGTACGGATTTTATCGCGTATATTGATATTATTAATCCCGACGTTTCGGACCCTTTACAGCGTCCATGTTCACGGGTAGACTGAGGTGGTGGAAAATCCGTAAAAAGTAGTTTTATTTCAATGTATAATATTCGCGTAAATGTCAGAAATCAATACGGAAACATTGTTTTATACATAATTAATAAATACCTACTTAGGACAATTTACGCACCAGCATCTAGTCCCAAATTAAGCAGACCTTGTGGGTAAAATACTTATATTTATTTCTTGATTGTACACCAAGGAATTAATATTTTACAGACATATACATATTTTGAAGACAATAGATATACAATGGGCGGCCTTATCGCGGTCGGCGATTTCTTCCAGGCAACCTTTGGATGGACACAATAAATAAATATTATTATTTTTGGTAAATATATATTTATAATACATAAAAAACAACCAGACAAACACTTATGTTCGTCACATAAATATTTCAGTCGTGTGGGAATCGAACCCTCTTGATCAGCAGTCAGACACTCAAACCACTAGACTGCAGACATCGTCTAAAGAAAGATATTTATTTGAAAGAAAGAAAGAATATTTTATTCCTTGCAAAAGAAAATGAATGAGACTATCATTAAACAAACAACAAATAAGATTACCTACATAATTTAAAATTTTAATTTTCATTAAATTTCGAGTCTGGTTGTGCCTACTTTGTGTTAGTTAGGTATATGTACGTTAGTGAAGTCCCCAGAGAGGCATTGAGCTTGTTCCCTATTTGAAATAGCAGTTAATTTTAAAAATTCCTTTTGTATAACAAAAATTTAGTTTAGAATTTATTAAGCAGTGATTAACTAGTAGTATGACCATTGGACTGCCAAGTCGAAGGTCTCGAGTTTGAATCCAAGGCACGCACCACTGACTTTTCTAAATATTGTGCGTATTCTATTAATAATTAATTAGGGTGAAGCAAAACGTCGCGAAGAAACCTGCCAACCCGCACTAGGCCAGCGTGGTAGACTATAGCTTAATCCCTCTCGTTCTGTGAGAAGTGTGGGTTGTTGATAATGATACACCGTCCGGCAAAGCCAATAGTTAATCGCTATATCCGATTCCTCTAGAAAATAGTTAAAATACGACCAATATTAGGTAGAATTATTTCAGGCATGTCCTATACTGTTACTTCACCATACATTCAAATCATTTAAATTAATTTAAAAGAGACCCTGAGCCTCTAGAAGGTCGAAACATATTTTTTTATAGTACGGAAAATCCTCATGGTACCTCCGCCACCCGGGGAGGTGGCAGGGTATGTCAGACTCATACCGACTAAAAACCGCACTTGCCTTCACTTCCCTATAGTCATGGCCATGGGATCCGCGAAATTCGCCACAACCATGACAGGCTGTGGTTCAGCTGTCGCTGGACCTCATCAATTAGCGAGGCCTTTCCTCGCATAGCAACTGAAAACACGCTTGTTCCCCACAAGCGTGCCGCCAACTGGGGAAGGTCGAAACATCTGCTAATCGTAAAAGGTTAAAGTAAAAAAATAGCCGTTCTAGAAATTAGTTAATTTATTTTACAACAATTAGAAATTACATATTTTTTATGCCTCCTGATTTCTTAGTCCAGGATCTTGTACCCTGAGCGTCTTCACAACACGTTGGCAAAAAGTATCAATATGCTTGGCACCCATTCGTTGGGTAGCCTCGCCAGCCCAGGACTACTTATATCTAATCATAATATATATTAAAATGGTCTATGCTCAGCATCACACGAGGATTACTTAAGGGCCTATTTCTCAAGTCTTTAAAATTCTCAAGATTTCAAGTTATCATATTATACATATAACTTGAAATCTTATTTACAGACAATCTACGAAGCTGCCATATTGTAACATTTTATGTAAAAAAATATTATAGATGTCAAGGTGCGTATGCATTGCACGCGGCTGTCGATCGAAGCATATTCAAACACAGCAGATCTGTTAATTTGCCTCGAGTCTCTAATTAAGCATGACTGGGTAGCTCGCGGCTGCCAATCGGGCAAATCTAAACTAATATATCAGTTACGAATATCAACCAGCTATAGACAGAAAGATGTTACTCTGCGGGTCGGCGGCCATCGTCAACTGTGCGTGGCAAACCGAGGATCATTCCTTTACCTCGGCACTCCAAGACCAACAACATCAACCCCAAGATCAACAACAGTTTGGCTCGTACCACGGCCAGTTCAACCGCGGCTATGTTCACTTGCCTCGCGTGGCAAAACCCATCCTACATTTTTTGATAATCTGCCGCGCACAATCTATACGCAGCTCAACACACTTTGACGCCATAGGCCATAAAATTTGGACGTTTCACTTTTTTTTTGTAATAATTAACACAACCTAGTGTGAAAAAGTAGGTACACATAATTGGATATTACAATCTAACAGATATGTTATTTTAATTATATAATAACGATTATCCGTCAATATTATCTCTGTCAATATCTTTTTTATCAAACCATTTAGAGACAGGCCCTCATACATAATGAAGAATTTTCAATCTTTTAGTTGAGCAGTTTAATTACAAAATCATGATATATTTCTATATTGTACGAATACATAATATCACTCTTATCGACACAGTAGAGGCAATGAGTGACGTCACGAAGATTGAATCCGAGCGTCGTAAACCAATGTAACTCTTTGTACATAAAAATGCAATATTATTAATGCGCGTGCGACGGTGTGTGGCTACAAAGAATATCTACTTAGTTTTTTTTTACATTATCACTCATTGCCGTTACTTTACATAGTTACTTATTAAATTTATCATAAATACATTAAAATAACAAAACAATAAAAAAAACAAATACTCAACATTTAACAATCCTTTTATTATATTAGGTAATGTTAGTAATTTCTACAATTTGTTGCTTTAAAATACGACTGCGGCGTCATTGTTTCATAAAATTGTCTTAGTGTTTAAAAATGCCAGTTTTATATGGCACTATCGACCTTAAATCATGTGCAAGTCATAGAAATCTGAAATGACTACTGAACTGAATTAAAAAATTAAGGATATTGCTTGCTCGGTAGTGGGCAACTGATTGTTTATATTAAACATAGTTATAGTGTATACATGGTGCGAGAAGACGGTTTTGTGAAAATTTTACTATTATTTCGACAAGAAAACATTAATATTATGGCTTTGATATAAATACTTATGAAGTACTTATAAATAAAAACAGTTGTTACCTTGCGCATGCGTTGAAACTAATATTAGCTAGGCTGGGCTAATTCAAATTAAAGGAGGCCTTAGGAAGCCGCCTAATTTTATTTTCTTTAATTTTAATTTCGTAGAGAAAACATTATTTACCATGTTTTTCACTGACGATAAATAACAATAATATTGGTGAAGCAAATATTGGTTCGGTGTGTCAACATAGTACCTACAGCCAATAAAAAACCTTAATTTAAACTCAACTTAAGGTGCCGTTAAAAATATATAAATAGAAATCAATATTTATTATACCAGGTACTGCTGGTAGGTGCACCATGTTTTTTTTAATTACCAAATTTATTTGGTCACCATTTCAAAATTTTGAATTTGACAATTTATTTTGGTACAGCATATTTTTAATAATTTATCTGTGTTGTTAAAGTGACTGAATATATTTCTGATAGTAAAAAACACTGACGATTTTTATCAACGGCCCGATTGAGATCAAGTAACACAGCATCTTGATCTCAATCGGGCCGTTGATAAAAATCGTCAGTGTTACGATAATACTGTCCTAAATATTGTATAATCATGGTAAATAGGATGACGAGACATGATTATGACATCACTCATAAGCCTGTTAGACAAAAATGACGCGGCAAAAACCTTATATATTTAAATGATAAGGTTAATATTACTGACTAACAATGACTTGCATCATTTCGTATCGACATGATCACAATTTTTTTATTAATATATTAATTAAATGAAAGTTATATCGTTTTTAATAAATTAATTGTCGAATTAAGTTTACACAGTTCAAGGTTACGGTATTATAAGTTGATCTTACGAATTGATTCTAACTTCGAAGATTCTAGTAGAAAATCGTGGAACATAAAACTTGATTGATTCATTCATTCAGTCTTCATGCCAATTGATTTAAATTATATCAGGCAGTTCTATCAACGATTTTTTCAAATGTTTTAGAAACAATTTGAACGTCATACATTCTATTTTACATTACTTAAATATATTTGTGTTATATGACGTCAAAGTACACAATAAAAAAGTAACGCGTAGTATTTTACAAGATCAATTTATAAGGTTGCAATATTTGTTTTCTGGGACATACATACATTTAGTACAGAGAGACACTTATTTTAATGGTACATATTGAGAAAGATATTGTAAAAACTGTGATAGTGGAATACACGGAATTGAAATTGAATGCAAATTGTTTTTGCTCAGTCAAATGTTCAATTTTCATCACACACACATTTGTTCGTACACTTAAAACGGTTGATGCATTAATTATTTTTTCTTTTTATCCTCTTTGGCGGGCAAGAACAGGCCGACTGTTTTCTGGAGCAGTTCTGTGAATATCATAGTGCCAATGAAGACCAGAAGTGTTCCAATCCAATGACCAATTGTAAATGGATTCCTGAAGTACATTATAGAGAATATTAGGGACACGAATTTCCTCAAAGTCACTGTCATGGTCACAATCAATGAAGCGCATTCGGTTGTCAGAACGTAAACCGCGCTGATACACAGCCCTTGAGTTAGGACGTATACTATGAGCATTAGGACTTGTCTTGGTAAAGAAAAACCAAGGAAATCGACTAGGGGTGTCTCTGTTGCGAGTTTGACGTGATCAATCAGATTTGGAGCGGTTGGCAGCCAGAACACTAAGGGCAGTAAGTGTGTGTAGTATAGAGCCTCCCAGGGATGCTTTCCGTGCTTTGAATATAATGATTCTTGGAAGATGCCCATCCTTGCTGAGACGAATAAAGCGAAGGTTAGGATGGCAATTCCTAGGCACCACCAGAGCCAGTCGATGAACTTCAATCTTTCTTCTTCAGCGGCATCCGCGTGGGTTTCTCTTGGTGCTTTCACATCTCCACTGGACACTATGGTACACAGAGCAATTCCCGCTGATATCATGAACACAGCCAAGTACTTCAGTGGTGGGTAGCTTTTCTTCAATATCCAAACTCCCATAGCCATGTTCGCCATCAAGGAGCCGGCTCTGAAAATCATGTGTAGAGGCATCGAGATGTTGAAGTCAAATGCATAGTTGTTGGCTACGCTGCTTGTCCAGAAAAATCCAACCAGCAGTAAATACTGCTTAAAAGGTATGTTTCTCTTAGCTGTACCAAATTTGCCAACGGTCACAAATCCAATGGTAGCGATAAATAGGAACTGTAGGAATGTAGCTAAATTTCCCGCGCCCGGATCTTCTTTGACAACTAATTCTAGAAACACTACGTTCGAACAACATCCCACAAAGACCATCGTAATGGCCAACACCGCCTTGATGTGCATTTTGGATCTGAAAAATAAAAATAAAAAATACAAAAAGTTGTTTCCGATACCGGGAATCGAACCCGAGCCTCCTGGGTGAGAGCCAGGTATCCTAGCCACTAGACCATATCGGATATTGGGTATAAGTACGAAAACATTGTTCTAATACTGTGCAGTCAAATATGAATTTAAAATTAAAGTAATCAAATTGATTACATACAAATATTATCTTACAAAGTCCATAAAATGTCTACCTCACTTTAGTAACAAAGCGATAATACCATTGCATTATTAACACGGGCATGCGCACTGGAGCCGAAAACTGTAAGGTTATTTTATCTTTTGTTTTATATACTAAATCAAGGATATAGGGACCAGAATTATTGTAAACTTATGGTAATATGAAGTAATACTTACATTTGTTTCTTCTCAATATCACAAACACTAAATAATCACGCCAATTAAAGCATTATTTACTACAAAACGTCAGACACGTTTGACAACGAGGCGAGCCGGGGCGCCAATGTGTGTGTGCCGTGCGTAATTGTAGTTGTGACCGTGGCCTCGAATACGTCTACGCATGCGCAAAGCGCCGCTGTCGGTAAAACTGTTTAAGTTTCGATACCAATGTTATGAGTAATAGATGGCGCTCTTCTCAATTTATGACGGATGTATCAATGTGTGATTTTATAAGGGACCCGGACAGTGTTGTATTTGTATTAGTTGGATCGATCCAATTATTCACCTGAGTACGTCGGGGACTACTGTCTGGAGTACTGAAAAACTGACATGGCGGCATCGAAAATCCCCTCCCGACAGGGCTATGTTACAAACTTACCTATTACCTAGTATATTTCAACAGGTCCCATTCTGTTTACGATACCTTATAATTAGAGATTATTATGTTATATTTACTACTCACTGAATTATTATTGAAAAATACCTTGAAATAATAATACAACGAATTTTTTTATTTATAAGTATCTTGTTTTGTAACAAATTACGGTGTTAAATTAATTACATTTATATTATTATCTGTATATATAATTAATTTGCCACCATAATCTGTTACCATTTTTAGACATGTCATCACGAAGGTTTGATACTATCCTCATACTGAAATCATTACTTAATGTAAATAGGTACAATTTATTCCTCAATCTTATCACAAAGCCTTTTCTGCCATCTTACTGTTATTATTTTCTCATATAAGAATCGAGAAACTTCTTTTAAAAGGTCGCCCGACCATGAAGTCCATACGTAAATTGTATGAGGCTGTATTTTCACCATTTGTGTCTCCAATTGGCAAATGGCCAATAAGATTTAAAAAAGATTTGTAGCTTCAAGACCAATGAACGCCTACCATTATCCTATCGGAAATGCGCGTTCATCTGGCGATATCTAACGAACTATGGGTATTGACCACATAGTTCAACAGACTGATACTTTCGTGATAAGGTAGTGTGGGTCAAAATAAATGGTCCTATCGCAAATATGTAAGCGATAGTGAGCCCTTTTTAAAGATTACTGTACCTACCCGAAGATAAATATGGCTTAGTTTGTAGTAAAGAGTTTATTTACGGAAGATAAAAAGGAAAAAATACGCAAAAAGTTTCTATATCTAAAGAAACTTGAATGATTTGTCATTCAGTGTGATGTGTGTGTGTGTGTGTGTGTGTGGTAGCTCCGTCTAGTCGGCAGGCTATACCATAACTTTTTTGTAAAAATAATGTATTAATATAATTAATATTGTTTTAAATATAGATGAATAAGTAATATGGTTTAATCTTGCATTATTTTAGCCCCCCTAGACCTTTACAGTTTCAGATACTTTTTTTAGTACGTCTATGTGAAACTTTCGCGTTGTGTTGTGACTTGTGCTAGAAAACACAGCTACATGCTGTGTGAACCTCTTTTGCATAACGCCTACTTATCTACGGCGAGCAAATACATCCATAACCCTAACTGACAACTAAATTGTGCGCTCTCGTTTTTTCATTTTATATTACCTATTAGTTCATATTTTTATGTTATACTTGGTTTTCTATTAGACCCAAAGGTTGGCTAGTAAAGAATAGTAGTTTTTTTTTATCATTCTACTAAGGTGGCAAACAAGCATACGGCCCAGCTGATGGTAAGCGGTTACTGTAGCCTATAGACGCTTTCAACACCAGGAGTATCACTTGCGCGTTGCCGACCCTGTATTGAAAGAGGAATAGTTGGGTTGGTAGTATAAGGGTCAAGGTCCCCAAACTGCCAACACAACGTTTCCTCGTGGAGCACTGGCAACCTTGCTCACCGTAAGAAAAACAACACAGCTCAAAGCAGTGTTATTTTACTTCAATTTTATGCAAGGCAGAGGTACTTCCCCAAATAAATAAATAGTCCTGGACAATTTCACACAACACCATCTAGTCCCAAATTAAGCAGAGCTTGTACTAAGGGTACCTACTAGACAATGGATATATGTATTATATCCATTGTCTAGTAGGTAGGTATATATACTTTTTTTGTAAATAACTTATAATACATAAGGAACACCCAGACAAACACAAACACTTTATGTTCATCACATAAAAATTTGTGTCCTGTGGGAATCGAATCCACAACCAATCGAACCATTTCCTCATTGTTTACCTTCTTCTAGCAAAGGATTCCTTTTTTAAAATAGGCAATACTCACCTTAAGTACCCCCTATTAAAAAAAAGAACCTATTCTGTCCCATATAAACAAAGGAAGCTGAGGAAAATACAACAGAGGCGCATTTATTGGCGAGAAACACGTATCCTAGGCTAGACGCGCGAAATAATGCAATTTGCTAAACACATAAAGTCTAGATTCGCTTGACATTAACTTAGTTGCATAACCGTGACTGTAATTCAATTATTACGGGCCGACGCGTCCAACTAACGACCTTATGGATATAATCGTACTGACCCAATGATATGTGAAATTTTGTTTGATTATCGGGAGATTAAACCCGGAACCAATTTCGAGTGAATATTGGAACTAAGCTTCGACGTTAGCCAATGTCCTTTTCCAAGATTCCTATCTTTGTAGCAAAATCCATCATATTAATTTCTGACCCTTACGCGAATATTATACATAGAAATAAAACTACTAAGTATGTACTACTAATATAAAATTGCTTTTATTCCATTTCAGAATATTTAGAAAATAAATTACCACAATTATAACATTAAATAATTATATTGTTTAACCAACCTGTTATTGTTTATAATAAGTTAATTTAAGTTTTTTTTATATATATTGATTTCTGACATTTACGCGAATATTATACATTGAAATAAAACTACTTTTTACGGATTTTATCGCGTATATTGATATTATTAATCCCGACGTTTCGGACCCTTTACAGCGTCCATGGTCACGGATAGACTCTTTTTTCTATAGTTTATTACATTATGTTGCTATACCCTTACTGGGTTTCATGTTGAACCTATTTATAAATGTAACATCTATGTAACACATGAATGCAATAAATACTTGAATACTTGAACTACTTTTAACGTATTTTATCGCGTTAAATTGATATTATTACTCGCGACGTTTTGGACCCTATACAGCGTCCATGGTCGCGGGTAGACTAAAATTCATCATGTTTCTTTAGAGCCGAGTTTAGGCGTGAAAACGTACAAAGAGACATACTGTTATTTTACCGCCTATATTCCTCGACAAGTCAGGCATCAATGTACACCCACAGTAAACCGGGCACAAATATAAACTCCGACCTGCTACTGAAAATTTTATAGAAAAGCCCAATGCAGGACCTGGGAATCGAATCCAGGACCTCTAGCGTAGCAGTCGTGATTAGGATCACTAGACTAACGAGGCAGTTATACCTAATATTAGCACGGAAGTATAGATTCTAATTTAAACGATAATTATATTTTTTTTTTTCAAGGTTGTAAGTATGTGCTTATCAGCGTAAGTATTAGATAAATCAAAAATATATATCTAGTAGAAAATTAATTAAAAATAAATTGACGGCTAATCACGAGGATAAAATTTTTATTATTTCATCTATGGTCTAGTGGTTCAAGTGTCGAACTGCTGATCATAATGTTGTGGGTTCGATTTCCACAGGACAGAAATATTTATGTGATGAACACAAGTGTTTGTGTTAGTCT
The DNA here is from genome assembly GCA_964056405.1 of Acronicta alni. Lineage (NCBI taxonomy): Eukaryota > Metazoa > Arthropoda > Insecta > Lepidoptera > Noctuidae > Acronicta > Acronicta alni. The sequence goes on along the minus strand of OZ043927.1, from coordinate 1,781,357 downwards.
GGGTATTTCTTAAGTAATTTTACGAAAAGCAAAGTAGGTATGTACACAGGCCAGCGCATCAAGGCTACCACAATCTGTCAAATTTATTTTATTGATTCTCAACTTTAATGCAAAACGATAAGGTTCATATACAATTGGGAAAATTTGACAGTTTTGGATAGCTAGACCTGCTGGCGTCTGTACACATAAATATCATAATTATCCATTATCTAGTACCCCTAGTACAAGCTCTGCTTAGTTTGCGACCAGATGGTGCTGTGTAAAATGTCCCAAATATTTATTTATCTAAACTAATTATACATATAAAGAGGTAATGTTTGTGAAGTTGTAGGGGGTAATCTACTGAACCAATTTTGAAAATTCTTTTACCAATAGAAAGCCACATTATTTGTGAGTGTTATATACAGATAGTTATATGTAATATTTGTGTAAAACGCAAGCGTTAAAGTAGCCTAACTCACAATTTTTCATATTCCTACTTATCTACTAAAAAAATGACTAAAACCTGATAAAAATTCATGCGAAATCGGCCTATCTCTAAATAATTATGTCACTAACAGATGGCGCTGCAAAACTTGTTTTTGAATTTATTTATTTGTAATACGAATGTTTGTAAGATTTTAGACAATTTTTAGTAGATAAGTAGGAATAAGAAAAATTGCTGACGGCCTCGTATAATATATGCATGTTACTAGGTAGTACAGACGCCAGTAGGTCAAACTTTTCCAATCGAATATTAACCTTGTTGTTTTGTATTAAAGTTGAAAATCAATCAAAGAAATTTGACATATTGGGGTAGCTTGATGTGCTGGCCTCTGTACAGATGCCAGCAGGTCAACCTATCCAAAACTGTCAAATTTTCACAGTTGAATATGAACCTTATTGTAATGTGTTAAAGTTGAAAATCTGTCAAAGAAATTTGACAGATTGGGGTAGCTTGATGTGCTGGCCACTGTACATTGCACCCCTGCGATGCCGGGGCGTGTCGCTAGTTTATTATAATCTCATGAATATCAAGAAACGAAAGAAAGAAAGAAAAGAAATAAACAAAAGAAAGAAAGAAAGAAAGAAAAAGTATTTATTTTCGCTCCATACGACGCAGGACAATTATTAGTGGGCCAAAGGCCAACATGTCAGTTTAGACACTAATCTGCGACATTGGAAGAGTCGCATGCGGATGCGTAGGCGACCTTTTAAATGCCTCCATCATAAAATAAAATTTGAATCTTAAGTTAACGTGCACAATGATTGCGAAGCTTATTTAAAAATCAATATTCATGCCCCCAATTCAAATAAATTGATCCCCGTCAAATAATCGCGTCAATTTTTAAAGCCGGCCCATTTCTTTCACCATTGCCTCCCAAATTATTATACTTAAGTAAAAATCTTTCAGCTTGTTTCCACTAAATAAAACTGGAACGCCAAATGAAAAACACGACCCATTTCTTTCCCGAACAAAAACGCTGAAAGAAAAATATTTGGTCACTCGAACATGAGGGTATGAAAATACTTATTCATTGTCATAACAATATTGGACTTTATATTGCGACAGTTAAGGTACATTTTTGAGTGATGACGTGATGTGTTTTTCACAGTGGGGGTTTTAATAATAACTAGGTTTTGAGTCGTTTGGTCGGTAGACCGTAACTAATAGCCTGTTATTGGTCCTGTACTGATCAAGGTTCTAGAATTTTTCTAATCATGCACTACTTAATACGAGTGATTTAGAAACAAAATGGCTGCTTTAAAACAACTAGCCTTGTTAACTCGGGCAGCATGCCTAACATGAGCCCACGAAATAATTTTGTCGTCGCCTATCTCGTGACGAAACTATGACTGGAGACGGGATAATGTGTCGCGAAAATTATGTCGCGGCATTCATGTCAGCCCCGTTGGAAGCACGATATCGATGCTATACGAGGTTATTCCGAAACGATTTTCAATCCGTAAAACATAACATAACATCACGACTGTATTCCCCGAAGGGTTAAGCAGAGGTGTACTAATGTACCTACACTCACTGTCCGCCGGTATGTTTAGATTCCATGTAAGGGGGGCGAGCCTATTGCCATTAACCGGGCACAACTCCAAACTTCGAGCTGCTATTGGGAATTAAAAAAACACCACCAACCCAATCCGTATACAAACAAAGTGAACAAAATCCAAGAAAGTCTAAGAGTAATGAACAATTTTATTGTCTCATATAACTTTTTTTCTTTTCAAGTATATTAATTTCTGACATTTACGCGAATATTATACATTGAAATAAAACTACTTTTTACGGATTTTATCGCGTATATTGATATTATTAATCCCGACGTTTCGGACCCTTTACAGCGTCCATGGTCATGGGTAGACTGAGGTGGTAGGCGTATTGATGATATAATTACTGACAGCTACCCTACATTTTAATTGTTACAAGATCAATGACATTTATTACTAATTAATTAAAACTAGATGGAGCCGGCATTTCCTAGCTGACGACCTCTGAGAAGAAACGCCGAAACAAACTCAGAGAATAATGGTCTCTTTTAAAGTAACAATATTCAATGATCATGTTTTAGTTGTTAATTATTGGCAATCCGATTCACGCAGAACGAGCTCACAGTATCCTTTGGTCTTGAGTTGTAGGCCTGGATTTTGGTTTAATAGAATCTATAACAGGATTCCACTTGCCTGGTCTTACCACCTGCTTGGATAATATCAATATACGCGATAAAATCCGTAAAAGGTTTTTTTTTTTCTTTTTTCTCAGTGGTAACTTTTAATATTGTCTTTTAATATTGACTTGCCATAAATTGTATTAAATATTGTGAAGGAACTAACTCCTGAAACACAGGGATGACCTATACTGAGAGTTAGGGATTCATTTTAATAGTGTATAATCTTTGGATTTCAATTATTTATTTTTTGCAACCTCGAAAATGTAATACATCCTCCTTACAAAACCATCTATGTTTTATTAATGAGAATATAGATGATGAACGATTAAATTGTCTATGAATATTTTTATTAAAATAAACCTGCTTGGTTACTGTACAATGTATGAAATGGTCCCATTGTTAATATGACGATGGATCGTAAATACTTATTAGAAAAGAAACCATATATCAAAAACACTTTCAAGCCTTTTGAAATAGGTTTGTATATTGATATTTTTACTATTTTTGACACACAATGCAGTACATAATTAATGCGATTTCAATTGATTTATGTGTTCTTTAAATCATACACAGCGACAGCTACTCTAGAAGTACAACGGTAGTACTTGAAGTTTTAGGTTCAATTTCCAGGTCACGCAGTGTCCTTAAGTTTTTCTATAACATTCTCAGTAACAGTTCGGAGTTTGGGTATATTTGGCCCGGTGAATAGCAATAAGCTTGCGCCCATAATAATGCTGCCATGTAATGACCCTCATTGGGGCTGTATAGATTGCCGTACTCTCAGAGGCACGGAGACGTCTCGATGTGCTAAGTATATTAATAAGTGCTGACATTGTAATTTCTGAATTTTGTTAACATGTCTGACATTCTTTATAATATTTTCTTGATGTGCTTCTTTTTCTTTTTTATGGCCATAAAAAAACATTATAATAATTTGGACGCCCTAGAAGCAAAACATTTATTTATTTATTTATTGATTAGGTTCACCAACAATTGTTACACACGATTCACACAAATAAACAAACTAAAAACAATATACAAACAAGCGTGCACAATTCGATCAGGTAAACACCACATTCAATTACAGTAACATAGCTTTTTTGACAGAGTTACTTAGTTACAGTTAAGTGCAATATTATAATATTGTACTTAACTGTAACTAAGTAACGTAAAGTATTATAACATAACGCGGTTACTGTATTATAATTCCATCTATATCATGTACCTACGTTTGACAATAAATAAATGATTTGAATGAATAATAGTCACCCATCCACAGAGCCACCTCGGCAAGCACAACATAGTCTTCCAGGTCGACGGACGGGGATTATAGTTATTACTTAGTCAAAACGGATCTGTAAACTTTATAATTTGAGGCGCACATTTCACTGCAACTCCAAAGTGCCACTTCGCGCCAAAATAACCCCAATTTATGGCACCTTAGTGATATGCAAACGCGTTTGCTAACTTGAGAATTCAATTTGAAAATCTGCAAATGTTTGGAAGAGGTGGAGCCATACGTCACCGTCATCTTCGAGTTGGAATGCTCGCAAACTTGCCAGTGTTTATAGACTTTTCAACTTAGATTATATTTCACTTATCTATTTATTTTTGTCGCTGTTTTCCTTGCACCCCAAAGAAGATTTTGAGACAAAGAGTAGCGTATGCTCTTCTCCAAGGTGCAATCTACTTGTATAACAAAATTTATCGAATTTGATTAATCGGTTAAGGCTTGAAATACAAGATCAACATACTCGTTACATTCGCATTTACAATATGAGTACGGAGAAAGGAGTCAAATGTAAATACTACATTGATACCAGTAATTCATTTTAAGACTACGATACCACAGACATATAGATATACAAACTTCTTTCAACGTTAGCGGTTAAAATATTAACGATACACGTATTAGTTTGATTTACGATCGCCAATATCAATGCCACGACGTTCTATCTGCGAATAATATTTTTTGTAGCCACAGAGTAAAATGATTGATCGGTCCCGCGATTAGTCGGCTTATTAGGATTATGTACGCCGAATTATTTTTATGCTGTGGCGGAAAGTGTATTAGATGATTATCGCCTTGGAGGGAAGTGAGCTGTGTTAGTTGAAAGTTGTTGTTTCCTTCGGCTGCCGTCATAAGCATATAATATATTATGTAAGTTCATAAACTGTGTCGTTAGTCTAGTGGTCCTACGCGTGACTGCTGGTCTAGAGGTCCTGGGTTCGATTCGCAGCTCGACCAAAGTGTTATTTGGTTTTTCTATGAAATTCTCAGCAGCAGCTCGGAGTTTGGATTTGTACCCGGTTAACGGCAATCGGCGCGCTCTCTTTTACATAGGACCTCAATACTGGCGAACGGTAGGTGGACACCAACGATGTCCTGGGTTCTACTCCCAGGTTTTTCTATGAAATTCTCAGCAGCGCAAAGTGTGGATATATGATAAATATAAGTGTTTGTGTTTTTCTGGATGATTCTTATCTATACTAATATAATAAAGCCGAATATTATTTTGTTTGGTTGTTTGATCGTGCTAATCTCTGAAACTACTAGTCGGATTTCAAAAGATCATCTTTGCATTTTATAGCCCTATTCTTGAGTCACGCTTAGACCCTTAGGAAGCGAGCGAAAAAGAAAAAGTCGGGGCGGGTGAAACTGAGAGGCACAGCCGGTATATTATAAGTACCTATGTACAAAAAAGTATATAAGTATTATATCCATTGTTTAGTACCCATAGCACAAGCTCTGCTTAGTTTGGGACTAGATGATGCTGTGTAAAATGTCTCAAATATTTAATTATTATTCCCTTTATTTATATTTCTACATATTTTTTTAAATATTTTATCATAAGTATAAACATATAAAAATATAAAAAATAGAAACCCACCGGCATCGGTAGCAGGGTTCAAGCTACCGGTGGTCAGGGCCCCAGAGAAAGAAATCTCCTAACAATACGGGCCGTGTCCAAGAGTACTGCTTTCTGTATCAAGCTCTTGATCCAACCACCCAACGAGAGCCTCCTTAGATGTTTATTTGGTATAGCTTTTACCCGCGACTTCGTACGCCTAGACTTAGTAACACAATTGTTGTCGGATTGTATTCATGGGATAAGAAGTACTCAATGTTAGGGAAATTCCCGCTTTGTTCCGAGAAAAGAAGTATTCAATATGCCAGCGCCAAACACAAACTATTAGTGTACCAACATTTCATTCAAATCCCGTAAGTAGGCCTGCTACATAAGTTTTCTGGGAATTCCCCCATTATTTTGGGGTAAAATATATCCTATTTGTTATTCCCGGCCACATACTATGTGTGTATGAAATTTCATTCAAATCCCGTAAGCTATTAGTTTTTCGGGATTTCCGGGATATTTCCACATTTTTCTGGGGTAAAATATATCCTATTTGTTATTCTCGGTCACATACTATGTGTGTATGAAATTTCATTCAAATCCCGTAAGTAGTTCTCCTATTTCCGTTTTTCGGGATTTCCGGGATATTCCCACATTTTTCTGGGATAAAAAGTAGCCTATACTTTATTTCCGGTCACATACTATTAGGGTACCAAATTTCAAGCAAATCGGTTCAGCCGTTTTTGCGTGATTGAGTAACAAATAAACAAACAAACAAACATCCAAACTTTCACATTTATAATATTAGTATGATGATTATTGTATACTATTTTAAAACAATTGCGGTTTATCTTTTTACAAACACGACACGATTCGTATTATGAGTAAGACACAGACAGTGCAATACCCGTTCCAAAATTACAGGGTCAGTGACCCGTTAGTCGGGTAATTATAAATTCAAATGTATTTACTCTGTGGCTCTGGTTATGCCTGCCGCGAGCTTTCAAACACAAGTGTACAAGGTTATCTATCAAAATATAAAATTCTCGTGTCACAGTGTTTGTTACCAAACTCCTCGGAAACGGCTTGACCGATTTTTCTGAAACATTATATGTGTGTTCGGTAGGTTTGAGAATCGGTCGTAATCTATTTTTCATACCCCTCAGTGATAAGGGTGGTCCACCCCAAACATTTTATTTTTTGGAAAATTTTATTTATTTCTATTTTTCTATGATGTAGCATTAAAAAATACATACTACCCTAAATTTTCACCCTTCTTCCACCAACTCCCATTTTTTAATAGTGATATTTTATGGACTTTATTTCCCCAGCGGCCATCCGTTCTTCTGGCCACATGGCCCGCCCATTGCCACTTCAACCGTGCAATCCTGCGAGCTATGTCGGTTACTTTGATTCTTCTGCGGATATCCTCATTTCTGATTCTATCACGCAGAGAAAGAGGGTCGCAGGGAGTCGGTGGATGCGGTCTGCGCAAGATCGATTTTTGTGGCGATCATTAGGGGAGGCCTATGTTCAGCAGTGGACGTCCGTGGCTGATAGATAGATAGATATTTTATGGCAAAACAACGTTTGCTGGGTCAACTAATAGAATATAAAGGCGCGTTTTGAAGTTTTAAGGTTGTAAAAGAGGGCGATCAAGCTACGAGCTGCTACATGGGAATTGAACCCTGGACCTCCAGCGTGACAGTCGGGCTTAGAACCACTAGATTAACGAAGCAGCTTATTAGGTACTATTTTCGTTTCTTAATTTATCTTAAAATATAGACTCCAACACGTCGGCATGAGACATATCGTTGAGTATAGAACGGTTACCCATCCACGAACTGACTGCGACAAGTGTTGCTTAACCTCACAAATTAAATTAAGCTCCTCTTAATTATCAGTTCCCCTTTTTATTATGTTCACTAAACTAATACATAAACTAGTTTACACGAATTTACGTACAAAAGCCGTCCAGTATACTCCGAAGTCCGACGGTTGCCCGACCAGGTGCTACATATTAATTCCTCGCTGGCTACTACAGTTTAATCACAAAATATTTAATGTGCAGTCTACAGTGCGGGTTCGATGCAAATTTATGCTAAAACGTCATTGGATAATCGGTTCCCTTGGGACTGGATGATAAGAGCTGAAGAGAATGGATGATGGTGAGAAGTAACTGGTTTTTTTTTTATTTGGGACATTGTACAGATGCCAGCAGAACAACCTATCCAAAACTGTCCAACTTCCCCAATCGAATATGAACCTTATTGTTTTGCATTAAAGTTGAAAATCAATCAAAGAAATTTGACAGATTTGGGTAGCTTGATGTGCTGGGCTTTGTACATAACACCACCTAGTCCCAAACTAAGCAGAGCTTGTACTGCGAGGAATACAATTGATATAATATACGTATCTATTCATTTTTTTACTACTTATAATACATAAGAAATACCTTTGCAAACCATTGTATCCTGTGGGAACCGAACCCACGACCTCGTGATTGGGAGTCTGTCAATCCAACCACTATACCACAGACGTCATTAATTGGTACATAAGAGAAAAGAGAGACAATGAAAATTTGGCTCTATTTGTAAAATACATTCTCTCTTTACCTAGCTCTCCTAGCCATAACTCTCCTAGCCCTAGCTCTCCTAGCCCTAGCTCTCCTAGCCCTAGCTCTCCTAGCCCTAGCTCTCCTAGCCCTAGCTCTCCTAGCACTAGCTCTCCTAGCACTAGCTCTCCTAGCACTAGCTCTCCTAGCCCTAGCTCTCCTAGCCCTAGCTCTCCTAGCCCTAGCTCTCCTAACCCTAGCTCTCCTAGCCCTAGCTCTCCTAGCCCTAGCTCTCCTAGCCCTAGCTCTCCTAGCACTAGCTCTCCTAGCCCTAACTCTCCTAGCCCAATATATCGGAATCACTCACTAGCTCAAGGGTACCCCTGAGCTAATGAGCCTAGTGACCAACGGAAATATGATAATATAGCGCGTTATGTAGCCATAGCCATTTGTTTACTAAAAGTGGTCATTTTAGGCTAGTAGACTTGTGCCCTAGTAGGCTTGTGTAAAAAACAGCAATTTTGAAAAAGCCGCAAGATCACACATTGGCCCTAAGTAGGCGGCACGCGTGCTTTGGTTTTTGTGACCAAAACACGCGTGCCGTTGATTAGGATGCGAGACAAGGACTCCCCAATTGAAGGGGCCCATCGGCTGTTGCACCACAGCCTTTAATGTTTGTGGCGAAATTCACGGATCACATGGCTATGACTATTATAGGGGAAGTGAAGGCAAGTCCGGTTTTTAGTCGGCACGAACGACATACTGTGACGATCCATGAGGATCAAATCTTTTTTTGTAGGGAAACCTACAAAAAAAGATTTGAACTCTTCGAGAAAATTCCAAACGAGTACTGAAACTTAATAAAAATTATCCCTAACAGAACAATAAACAAAAAGACATGACGTATTTATAATAACTGGCTGAATACCTTCCACATACATGACCATACATCAAGCCGATAATTTGAAATGCCGCAAAAGCCCCATACAATACCGTAAATTCCTGCTACAACACGACAATGAGCGAACTCCTCTCGCACTAAATACGCAATGCATTGTGTTATTTGCGATACGATGCGTTTCTCTGACATACACAACTGATACATTGTAATTAGGTCGGGCGTTTTGTATTAGGGGTTTGTTGATAGGAATGTGTGAAAATTAACATTAATTGTATGCATAACATAATTATCACGCCTATATTCCCCGAAGGGTTATGTAGAGGTCTATAAAATAGAATAGAGTAGAATAGCTTTTTTTCTCAGTATATGGTACAGACGCCAGTAGTTCAAGCTATCCAAAACTGTTAAATTTTCCCAATTGAATAGGAACCTTATGTTAATGTTTTAAAGTTGTAATTCAATCAAATAAATTTGACAGATTGTGGTAGCTTGATGTGCTGGCCACTTATATTTAGCACTGATTCACATATACTACCATTGCTGGTGTAAACTGTGCATGCAAATCTTAATTACTTACATTATAAAAACAGATTACAATGTTATTAATTTATTATACTAAAATTGAGCACTTGATTGCAATATGATTGCAATTTTCATTTAATAAAATTTAATAAAATAACAATGTCAACATTTTTAAATAATTGGAAAAAATAACCTTAAAAATACAATGTCTAAATTAACGATTATAATAAATTAAGTTTAGTGTAGCAATAGAAGGGTCGATTAATAGTAATAGGCTCACTATTACTATTAATCGACCAAACTAATTAACTAAATAATACTAATAACTTATTAATTAACTATTACTAATCCAAACTCTGAGCTACTACAGAGAATTTCACGGAAAAACCAAATAACACTACTCAACCTGGGAATCGAACCTCTACAGTGACAGTCGAGCTACCACTACGCCAACGAGGCAGTTAATAAGTCTTACATGATCGGACAAAGTCACAAGCAAAAGCAAGTTATCTTTTTGTATTTTTTGGCATATTTCATGCTCAATTCAATTTTCAATTTTAAAGTTCAATTTCAAAATTCAATTTTAAAGTTATTTAGCGAAGGAAAAATGTTACCGCGGGCAGGATTTGAACCTGCGTCTTCTGGTTAGGTACACCAGACGCTATGACCACAAAGCCACCGCGAGTGGACCGCGGGCAGGATCTTGCGGTGGCTAAGCGGCCATAGCGAATCCTACCCACGCGGCCACGGTCGAATTTTTCCTTCGCTAAATAACTTTAACAGCAAGTTAATTATAATAACTCGGTCACACCACATTAAGTCATATACCGTTAGACTACATAACTTAAAATAATCACCCTAATTACTAAAATCCAATAATTTTAACCTTAATTACTACCTAGTGAAGGTTTGTCATGCTCTGAACGGGGTCACCATCGGTATTGAACCTGTGTCGTGACGAAGTATGACATAAATGACGTGATGTATATGTAAGGTTGGGGCTATAAGCCAGCAGGGCAAAGAGGAGCGAGTACTTTACTTTTATAAAAAATACGAAGTTTGTAAACGAAGTCTTCGACGGCCTACTTGTACTGCCGAAAGTACCTACACTACTAAAGTTTGATCACAAATAAATCGTATAAATACATTACTAACTTTGGTACCTAATAGAGCTTCTGGGGCACGACTAAAACTCCTGGTAATAGCTAGTTATGAATACAGCAAAACTCCTTGCTCCACGCGCCGCTCACCCATAAACACAACCTAAACTTTTTCTTGCAAATTTGACTTTAGAATTTCACGAAATAAAATTTCCATATTGATATGAATGGAGGTAAAATATAGTGTGCCGTTTATGGTTGCATGTACTGAAGAAGTACCTAGTCGTTGAAATACATGAAGTAAGCCAGTGAGTGCAGTATTTTTTTTATTGTAGGTATTTTTAAAACAGGTAGGGCATAGTGGGAGTAATTCCACTCAAATTGGAGCTGCCCGACTGGGGAAGTACCTCCGCCTTGCAGAAAATCGATGTGAAATAACGCTGCTTTGAGCTGTGTTGTGTTTCTTACGGTGAGCAAGGTTGCCAGTGCTCCACGAGGAAACGTTGTGTTGGCAGTGGGAGGGACTTTGACCCTTATACTGCTAACCCTACAATTCCCCTTTCGTTTTACAGGGTCAGCAACGCGCAAGTTATACCTCTGATGTTACAAGCGTCTATATGCTACGGTAACCACTTAGGTACCATCAGGTGGGCCGTATGCTTGTTTGCCACCTTAGTACTTAGTACATACAAAAAAATAATGATATCGTTATTGCTATAGTACGGTGCTCTGGATTCTAGGATGGTCTGAAGTGATTTAGACACCACCATAACTGCTGATCAACCAGTTAATCTGTGGATGGGAAACCATTCTTAACAATCGAGGCCCCTCCGTGCCTCGGAAAGCACGTAAATCCGTTGGTCCCAATAACAATCGTTAGTGGTAGTCAAAAGACTAAAAAGCCTGACTACCAATTTAAATTCAAGTCGGCACCCTAAGAAGCAGAAGGGCACCAAAATAACAGTGTTTTGGTCTCACTGTGGCTAGGCTCAAACGTGATATTTTACATCTCACAACCCTGATTATAATATTAAATTAAAATAATATCAAGTATACTCACTGGCGTTGAGCGGCACGGCGGCGGGCGTACGCGCGTTGTACGCCCCCGCGCCGCCCGCGTACCGCCCGTACCCCGCCACGCTGGCCGGCTACCCGCAACGCGCGCACATCCCCCCCAACTGCTCACGCGCACACACGAACCGCTTGAGCTGCGGTGTTCACTGGAAAGAAGAGATAACATAAAGTTAATACACAATTAGTAATATTTCCGCCTTGCAGATAATCGAAGTAAAACAACACTGCTTTGAGCTGTGTTGTTTCTTGCGGTGAGCAAGGTTGCCAGTGCTCCACGAGGAAACGTTGTGTTAGCAGTGGGGGGACTTTGACCCTTATACTGCCAACCCAACTATTCTTCTTTCAATACGGCATCGCGCATGTGATACTCCTGGTGTTGCAAGCGTCTATAGGCTACGGTAACTGCTTACCATCAGGTGGGCCGTATGCTTGTTTGCCACCTTAGTAGAAAAGCAGTATGACCACTGGACTCGCAAGTTAAGTCTCAAGTTCGAATATAAGGGGCCGTCTCCACGAGCGAGAGAAACGCAGCGATATTATCGTCGTGTCACGTATTTCTATACACTCTCTTAGGACGGGTCTATACACGGCGATTTAATATGTAGAACGACGATCGAATCTACGACAGCCTCTAAGGCATGCACCTCCCATTTTTCGAAATCATGTTTTCACTCGCTTACACAGTGTGGTTCGAAACATCGTGACTTCGTGAGGGAACCTGTATGCTTAACATTTTTCTGATGGCGTGTGAAGCCTAGAACGTCCACCACGCTGGCCTAGAACACTAGGCCAGCTTGGTGGACTATAGCCTAATCCCTCTCATTCTGAGAGGAGACCCATGCCCAGTGGGACAGTATATGGGTTGATGACGATGATGATAATCCTTACAAAAAAAATAAGGTCACACAGAAAACGCGAGCAGTGAGAAAATAGGGACTAAAAGTGGAACTGCGGGTTTGGTGTCGGGTGTCGTGGGTTCGATGGCCACCCGAAACAATGTTGTATGATCTACAGATATTTGTTTCGAGTGTAGGTGTACTTTCAGTACGTTAATTATATGTTTATAAAAACATAAGGCTGGATCCCTATGTCGAATATGTAAAAAATACAGCCTGTATTACCTGCCTGTAATACAGGCTGTATTTTTTAAAGACTAAGCCAAGCCTGGCCCTAGTGATGATGATTGATTTGATCCAGCTTTTACATTAGCAACAAATAAGTGCAAGTACCTTATTCATAAAAGAATTCTTTTTCTAAAATGTCTCAGCAACGGTTTTCGTCAACCCTATTTCTAGGGTTGTAACTTTAAACAAAGTAATTGTATCTTCCGAAACTACTTGACTGGTTGGCATAAAAAGATTCTTATGACAAAGACCGTATATAAAAACGATTTAGCCTTTGAAGCGTGAAAGAGGGACAAACACTTTCATCTTTATCGGTATTCGATAACCCTGATAGTGTGGTTGGCCAATGGCTAGGAATTATGGTAACCGCTTCTTTAGGTACTAGAACGAACCAGTCTACTGTACTGGATACAATTTTCAAATAAAACTACTTTTTATGGATTTTATCGCATTATATTGATACAAGCCGTTGCCCGTGGTTTCACCCGCATTCCAAAGGGCTTTTTGAGACAGAATGGAGCGTATACCGTTCTCCATGGTCTAATCTATCTCTGTACCAAATTTCATCAAAATTGGTTCAGCAATTTAGGCATGAAAGTGTAACAGACAGACAGACAGAGCTACCTTTGCATTTATAATTCGTATAATCCCGACATTTTGTGCTCTTTACGTAATCTCCGAGGCAAGGAGGGATTTCAATATGTTAAGAATGGTCACCCATCTATAGACTGACCGCGGCTAGCGCCGCTTAACCTTGCATATCGGTTGATCAGCGTAGTTATAACTTAGCCACGAGCCCCTCTAACATCTAATTGCTAACAGTATATAATGTATTCTCCTCATTTTAACCGACGTCAAAAAGGAGATTCTTATGTATTTTTTACAAATTACTTTGTTGTTTATTCAATAAATAGGTTCTAAGAGGCGAAATATTAACATACAAATAAAATTCCAAATAGGTCGTAATAGACTTAGAATATTAAATTCACTGGCTTAAGGCCTAATAGGCACAGTTTCAAAGCTGTAAAGAATAGATAAATTATATTTAAAGTATTTGAATAAGATGAAACTTTTGCTTTTGCTGTCTAGTCACGTCAGATCAAGAAACGAGTAGCTAATTCGTATTCAAAACAATAAATAACTTTCCAGAAGGTCCAACGAAACAATATATACCATCACGCCTGTATTCCGGGAAGATTAGGCAGACCTGTACTATTATACACCAACCATTCGCCGGTATGTTTAGGTACAGGTAGGTGTAATAGGGGAAGAGACTATTGCCATTCGTCATTCTCGCCATTAAACGTAACAGTTTGGCGAGAGTAAAATTATTGTCACAAGTTTGTTAATTATAAGTAAATAAAAAAATGAACCGGGCACAAATCTAAACTTTGAGCTGCTACTTGTTTTATGGAAAACCCAGTAAGACTTTGATCGACCTGTGAAACCTGCAATAAAACCCTTTATCTGTAAAAATAATACTCATTACAAACTTCTAATTGCGTGAATTAACTTCACTCCACTCCCACGCAAATAAAACTCCTAACAGATTTCTACCGCGCAAACAGAACTCCTAATAGACTTCTCCCTGCACAAATAAAATTCCTAAAAGGTTTCTTCTTGCGCAAATAAAACTCCTAACAGACTTCTACCGCGCAAATTAAACTCCTAATTAGTCTTCTTCGCACGCAAATAAAACTCCTAACACACTTCTTCCTGCACAAATAAAACTCTGAATAGACTTCTTCCCGGGAAAATAAAACTCCTAACAGACTTCTTCCTGAGCAAATAAAACTCTGAACAGACTTCTACCTGCGCATAAATTCGCCACGAAGCGGCGGGTATTAACTAGTATTATTTACACGTAAATTTCCTTTTTGTTCATGAACGTAATCCAGAATTATTCTCAGAAGCCCTTTATGAGAGATAACAACATCTCTGAGATGTTTCTATATTAATTAAGTACAAGCAATGTAAAATATTATTTAGGTAAATATTACAAGGCCGTATTACTTAACTTAATTAAACATGTTTGTTTCCAAAAATACACTTTGCTTTAATCTTGTGAGCTTTACATAACATAAAATGTAATATAATACATAGGTACAATCCAGCCTACATTCAGGATAGAGAGGCGTACAAATATAACGGCGACCTGTGTACAACAGTACACCTGCCTATCCCTTCAGGGAATACTGGCATGATGGCTTTTTATGTTCGCGTCGGCAAGTATTATATTTTTGGTTAGGTATATTTGGTTTGGTAATTACTTCGTATCCAAAATTTAATAAAGCTCAAAGAAAAATCTATATGAAAGTTAGTGAGGATGGATGTTTGTTACTCTTTCACGCTAAAACTACTGAACAGACTTTGATGAAACTTTACAGTGTTATTATTTATACATCAGAATAACGTATAGGCTATAATTTATAAAGATTTTGAGTTAATTAGCCAACTTAACAACGATAATTAAAAGTAACTTTTCCACGCGGACGAAGTCGCGGGCAGAAGTTAGTAATGGATATAAATGTGGACATAAAAAAAAATAAACGAAACAATGACAACTTAATTCAAGAAATCTATCTTTACTAATCCTTCCTCTCAAGATTATCACATCGATTCGGTAAACACCAACACAAACCATATATAAACGGGCTGTCAAACTTATAACAACGCCCACCTTTCACGTTTTATCTCACGCCGTCTACTCTTAAGATAAAAAATGTTCTATACAAAGCGTCGTTGGCCGACACAAATTCCAAATAGAGATCTCTGTATAATGAACACTCGTCTTCGCGCATCGCATCTGACCGTCTTTGTCACAATATTCTCAACACAAGAGCGAAACTGCGCTAAGTTCGAAGCGGCTAAGTTGAAAGAACAAATAAGCTGGTTGGTGGCATGTGGCCTCTACGACTCTCATCAAAGTTGCACGCTCGTAGGCCTCTACGCGGCTACGCGACTTGTGGCCTACGCCGCTACGACACTTGTTGTGTACCGTTTGCATACAAAGCGGCTATTTTGGGATAGTGTTATTTAGAGCAACATTTTTTATTTTTGGTTACTGAGATTAAATTCCTTATTTTTTACGATGATGTAGATATTTATTTAGTTAGAAACACTCAAATTTTATGTAATAATGTCGGTTTAATTATGACAAGAAATTGAATAACATAACCAAAATTAAATTAAATATGTATAATGCAAATCTAATTTCATTAGCAAAACTGTTGTATATTAGTATCTATTAATAACGATAAAACAAAGACACGATAATTATGATAATTCATTATATTAACAAACAAAAGCTTGTTCTGTTAACCCTACCCAGAAAATTTCATAGCTTGGCGCTTCAGTTTTCGTCGCGCGCCTTGTACAGTCGACAATAAAATGCATATTAGATAACTGTGTTTTGTTGCCCGCACGTGATTGGCTGACGGTTCGTGAGGCCGGCGCTCAAGTATTAGTTTGGGGTATTTTATGAGGCCTATCATGACTGGAATTATCGTTATGATCATTTATATTACACACATTCTAAAGTAGGCTCTTTTACATCATGTTTTGATGTTGTAGAGCGTTGTTTCTCAACCTAAGGGTCGTTCAGTATCATGAAGTCGCAATGTTCAATAAACAAAAAACAGTGGTCCACAGAAATTCTATGGAACGCTTTTTGTTTGTTAGTTTTTTATTTTGTTGTAAGTATATTGAATAATGATAAAGATAGCGTTTCATAGCAGTTCTATGGAACATTATATATACAGATTTACTAATACAACTTGTTTTTTACTTTTTATTTTGTATTTTGGCAGGCCTGTCGTGTTTTTCAATTATTTATTTATATGTTTTTTAGTAACAGTGCTCATAAAATAAAAGCTTTAAATTTATTGTAATTAATGAAGATTGTTTTTTCACATTTGAAAATGATACTCCATGTTTTATTTTTTATTTTATACCTAATACGATACCCCAACTGTCCAGGCATTTAAAAGTTATAATGGAATAAAGAAACTCACACGCATACAAAAACCCTGAGAACATTATGCTCCTTTTTTGGTCAGCCGTCCAATAAGACCTCATCAGTATCCTCTTACCCTTATCCTAAACCACTTGGAGTCGGTGCAATATGTGTTTTTCATCCATACATCTTATCATCCACTTCCTTTGTAGCCATATCATCTCTCATACAGTACATACATATCTTCTTGGTTCTCCCTCTTCTCTTATATCCATTTACATTCATGCTCAACACCTTCCTGGTAACATACTCTTCACTCCTGAGGACCTCGTGAGAACAGGACAACGTCTGTGGTCTAGTGTTTCAAGTGTCAGAATGCTAATCAATTCGCGGGTTTTAATCCCACAGTACACAAATATTTATGTGTGTTCCTTATTTATTATAGTGTAGCGACATCTACATCACTCAATAGGCTGGCCTCCTGTTACATAGGACCTAAACATACCGGCGAAGAGTGGGTGCATATATGTACACTCAGTCTGCTTAACCCTTTGGGGAATACAGGCGTGATGGTATGTTAAGTCTGATAATAATTTATGTATATGTGTATATAATTCTATACCTATGTATCTAGAACACAAATTAAGATTACACGCTCGACCTATATGGCTAAGCTCAAGGGGCGAGGGCAAACGTCACGGCATAATACGGCCGGGTCCAGACAATTATACCATTATAAGGGATTTTAGCACTAAACTAACTAGAAATAGGTTCTATATTACTGTCTAGAATTTTGTTAGAAATACATTCTAACATTTGGACGTAATTTTCTTGGAATAATATAACATTCTTCTGCAAACATAACTACTCTTTTCCCCAGTTATAGGCGGAATGTCAGAATTTTACACGTCATGACTACGGTTTGGTAAATTACTTTGGCAAAGCAATATTGTGAAGTAAAATCGATATTAGTATGATATCTTGGAACGTTATTTATTTTTAGCAATTTTTGCCCGCAACTTCGCTCACTTTAATTTAGGGACCAACAGTGATGATCTCTTATTTCTATGGGTCTGCATACAACAGAGAGGCCAATCTCTATCTCAAGTTCTTTAAAATAATGTTGATAACATTTACCCAGTTTATCCTAGTTTTTAAATTGGAGTATATGCTTTAAAAGTGTCTACATTAAAATCTATTTATTAACTTTAGTGCCAACCTATAACAAACACTTAAGAATTCCACATAGATACATACATACATATTTTCAAGCTTGTTTCCCATTGGGGTAGGCAGAGGCTATAGATCTCCACTTGCTACGATCCTGGTAATCCACTTACGCCTCATCTACATTCATTATGAATTAAGATATTCAAAAATCACATTTTCCGGTTTGGACACCTTATATACCCACTTGCTTTTTTTTTCTAATATCTTCAATATACAGATCCTTTCCTATTTTGTAATAGTATAGATAATATTATTATGTTATCCGAAACAGGGATATACATGTATCAATATTTACGGAACTATGTGAACAGTGTTGTCTACAGGTTCGGAATATGAGTATTCGTATATTGTATGTGTTTGTGAATGTACAGAAGCCAGTATAGGATAATATTTATTAAACGAACTAAATTATCAAATTAAAATCAAACAAGGATATTTATAAGAGATAGAAAAAACAGGAAAGTTAGAAAATAACATCGAAAAACTCCTCGCTCGCCTACCTGGTAGGGTTACCAAAAGGCTGCCTGCATTGCCACGTTGAATGGCAATACATTTTCCTGGCCGAAATAAAAACCAGCCTTTGGTTTGCGTGAAACGTCCGTCATTTTGGCGTTTTGCAATATCCTTAAAAAGTAAAAGTGCACTCGGACTCCATGGCCCCAGCGTTTGACCTTCAAAAAACTAAAATATTATTTTTATATTTTCGCAGTTGATCTTCGCAACCGAAGCAGCATTGCCAGCACATTTAATAACATTTATTGTAACTTATATTTATCAATAACTATAGCAGGTTTCCGAAATAAAGTTTACACTATATCATTAATATACATCAAATTAACAGTCCGCAATCAATAGAATCGTTCGAATACCAATTTCATTATCGCCCGTCAATAAGGCAACACTGCGTTATAATCAATTTGTTTAATGGCAACACTATTCAAACTCCCCTTTGAGCTGTGACGTCACACGCTAATGAGAATTAGGTTATGGTTTAATTTGAAAACGATCCAAGATGGCGCCCGTTTCCGCAAACAAAAATATTGTTTGTATACATACGTCGTAACTATTTTTGTGAAGGGTTAAGGTGAAACCCATTCATTGTATCACTTACATACTAAATAAAATATGAAAATCATTAAGTATTATTTCTTTAGACATTTACAACGCTTTATAAACGCCATCACTGTTATTTTCATATGAAAAAAGTGAGAAGACAATAGCCTAACAACTGTTTAAAAAATTGTATTTTTTTTAATTACTAAGTAGATGTGTGATATGATAATTTTAAATAGGAATTACTTATGAGAAATACCTATATGTATAACTTATCAGCATCATCAACCCCTATACTGTCCCACTGCTGGGCACGGGTCTCCTCTCAAAATGAAAGGGATGAAATTTTATAACGCATAGCTAAAACCGAATCAATATCCGTTTTGAAGATTAGAAGAAATAAGAAACAGAAGGAAAGACGCGGGCATCAACATTGTTTTATACATGCTATTTAAAGATTCATTCGTATTAATTATGTCAAACGCAGCTACTCAGCGTGAGGAACCGGATTCGATTCCTAGCTTGAACAAAATATTATTGGGTCTTCTATCATATCTTTGTTAGCTGGGGGTTTACGTGTCATCATTCAAGATTAAAAAATCAAATTGATATAATTACTTGCCATAATCTATCAAAAGAGATACAGATTATTATCATGCTATATGGTACGATATTTTATCTAATTATATAAGTGGCGGAAACTATGAAGATACTAGCTGTTGCTCCCGGTTTCACCTGTACCCCAACGGAATTTTGAGAATTTTAAAGGTAGCCCATGTCCTTCTCCAAAGTCTAATCTGTAAAAATCGAGGGGGTCCAGCGACTGCTGGCCGCAGCCCATGGCTCACGGATCCCATAGCCATGACTATAGAGCAAGTGAAGGCATGTACGGTTTTTAGTCGGTATGAGTCCGACATACTCTGCCGATCCGATTTTCCGTACAATAAAAAAAAAAAACAAAAAGGGATAGGACCAATACAGTACCTGTCTACTATACAAATATTTGTTCTATGTAGGTCTAGAATCCAGCATCCGTACCACAGAAACCACGTCAGTCCACGGTTCAGTCAAACTTAAAACCATAGATTCACACAATTACTTTTTAAAACTACAATGCAATCATTAATATTATATTCCGTTTCACTCAAACACAGAAACAATTTCATTAGGTACTCCGCATTAGTCTGTGCAACAAATATTTTCGCGCGTATTTTGAAACAAATGTCAAGAAACGTCAAGATGGCGCCGACGCGTTCGGATACTAACATCAGTTGTAAAGGGTCAGTGTTATCTAAAGATAAGTGATTATTAAACAATGCCAGTTCTGACGAACGTTTTAAAATATGTCAGTGATAAAAAGATTTGGAAATACCTGAAGGCATTTTATATCACCAGCTACTTCTTAATTCTACGAGTAAGATTTAAATAAATAATGATAAAAACCACATATGGCCTTGAAGCGGTTTTTTATGTACAAATATTTTCGTAAATAATTACTTCTACCAGCCGCCAGATAGACGTGATCTGGGGCACGGAGGATTACACAGTCATGTAAAAGTAATACAATATAAATTATTTTGATGTCATTTACTTTTAGTATTATTTTTAATAAAGCAGTGATAGCCTAGTAGTATGACCATTGGACTGGCAAGTCAAAAGTCTTGAGTTCGAAGCCAAGGCACGCACCTCTGACTTTTCGAATTCATGTGCGTATTAATAATGAATTGTCACTCGCTTAAACGGTGAAGGAAAACATCGTGAGGAAGCCTGCATGCCTGAGAGATTTTCTCGAAGGTGTATGAAGTCTGCCAACCCGCGTTAGGCTAGCGTGGTGGACTATAGCCTAATCCCTCTCATCCTGAGAGGAGACCCGTGTCCAGCAGTGGGACAGTATATGGGTTGATGATTATTATTTTTAATAATAATAATAAAATTGTAAGCATAAAAAGAGAGATGATGTGTTTTAAACTAGCGGTTAACCGCGGTCTTACTCGCATCCCAAATTTTCAGTTTTTGAGTAAAAAGTTAGCCGATGTTCTTCTCCAAAGTTCAATCTATCTGTACACAAAAATTCATCAAATGTGATTATTCGGCTTAAGTGTAAAAACGTAACAGATAGACAGAGTTATATTCACTTTTATAATATTAGTACGGACGATGAATTAGTATATAGATGTGTATTTCTAACCAAAGATCTGCCACCCATCCAATTCCTCACCGCGGTAAGCAAAGTTTAACCTCGTAATTCCATCGATCGACACGCTTATTCAACCCCGGCCCCCCCTTTGACCTAGTAAATGCGCGTTATAATTTGGCTAACAGAATTAAATCATGCACGGAGATTGGTTGCTAGATTAAATTTCTGTACACGACCGGCTGTTTCAATTTTTGCAAGCATATAGTATGAATAGTCCAGATATTTGTAGGGTGACCACAAATCTATATAAATAGAAATAAAATGCTGTTAATTGTTAAGCGTATCACTTGAGAACGGCTGAACTGATTTACCATTTTATTTAATATGTTCGCAATAGTCTGAATAAGGTTTAAAGGGAAAATTGGAAAAGCTGCCCGGAAAATAGGAAAAATTGGGAAAGTGCTTTTTGCTATGGGATTTTTGTATGATTTATTGCAATTTGGACAGGACTGCGTCTGTCAGGTCAGCTATTTAATTATAAATAATAAATTAATGGTCTAATCAAAACAGATTATGAGAGATGGAGAACTGTCTCATTAGTCTAGTGATCGTAAGCGCCTGTAAGTGGTTCTAGTAGTGATTTCCAGTTCAAGCAATGTTATTGAGTTTTTATATGAAATTATCAGTTCTAACTTTGACCTTGGATTTGAGCCTGGTTAACGGCAATAGGCTCTCCCCATGGGGCCTAAGCATACTGGCAAACTATAGCCTATATCTACCTAACCCTTCGAGGAATACAAGCGTGTTATGTGTACTTCAATCTATCCAGTTTTAAAAGGCATATTGCCATGGCTACTACTACCGACTAACTAGGTAAGGCAGCCTATTCATCCAGCATACGAATTAAGCAATTCAAAGAGCCATTTATCATTCTCATAGGTATCGACAAAACGCATTCAAAACACATAACGTTCATTTTCCTGCATAAAAAGTGTCAGGCACCCAGTCACTCTCCTTTGTCTCTGTGACAAACGCGATACAGACCAATAAAACGCGCTCGCAACGCCGACTCCAACAAATTCCTTCTTCGGTGCCGAAATTGCTTGGATTCCGGAAACTTCCGGACTTTTACGGTGTCCCGAATTCCAGCGAGCAACGTGTGGTCGCCTCGCAAACGCGCTCCACTTTATAAAAACATACGAAACCGTTTTATGTGCGGAGACGACGCTTTTATATACGCTTTATATTTATGTATATCTTGCGTAAACAACAAGTAAGAATGTTTTTGGTTAATCTGTACTACAGTTTTCCAAGTGTAGTGTAGAGGAAATTGTAACGAAACAAGAAACCGGGAACCGTTTTTAAAACCAGTTTTTATTTCTTTTACAGTTATAAATATACATGCCTAGTTTAATAAAATACAAGAAAATAAACATGAAATTTCGTCAGTTTTATCACACCTAAGCATTAAATTTATTTTAGCATAAAATAATAACTGTATACATGCACTCGGTAAAATCTTTACGACATCAAATAAACGAATGAGAACTTCGCTCACACGCTTAGCTGTTTCTACTGCTATCCATTTACGGGGTAGAAGACCAACATAAATATTAACGTAACTAAACTATTCTATAATTAAATAATCGCATCATAATCATAAAGCAATTAGACTAATGAAGTCTAATTGCTTTAATGGGGGGATTTCAATAAATTGGTTTATAGACGACTAAATTTTGACCGCGGTTTCACTCGTGGTCAGGGCTTCCCGAGACAAAAGGACTGGAATAGACTATATATACTTCTCCAAGGTCTAATCTACCTCTGTACCAAATTTCATCAAAATCGGTTCGGCCGTTTAAGCGTAAAAGCGTAACAATGAAGGTTGACAAACAAGGCCGCCGCCGTTCGGTTCCCCATGATATTTTCCTTTTAGGCAAATAATAGATTTCAAAGTCATAGGTTTTAGGTTTAGAGAGACTCATAAATAAGTAACTAAATAACTACAATGATCAACCAAACTACAAGGTTAAGCTTCGCTTGTTGCGGTCAGTCTATAGATTGATTACTATTATTAATAAGACAACGAAACCTTGCATTCCTCGGAGAGCAAAATGTCGTCGGTCCCGGTTGTCATACGAACACTTATGACGAACTTAAGTAGTAGTCACAAGTCATTGCATTCACTCTCTTTTCTATCATGTCCGCTTTAACACAACCCATCCATCTTTTCTTTTGGCTTCCATCTACCCCTTTTTTTTTCTTCTTCAATTTAAGAGCTCAGCTCTTGTCGGTGGAGCAATCGCCACTGTTCTCTATCTTCAGCTTTCCGTTTTACCTCTTGATACGACACGATCCCCACCCTTTCCTTCACTTGTTCCACAAAACTTCGTCTAGGTCTTCCCCTTCCTCGTTTTCCTTCAATTTTACCTTCTAGTATAGTTTTGAAGTAGTCGTCGTGTCGCAGCAAGTGGCCAAACATCTTTCCTCTCCTATTCTCTATGGTTCTTAATAACTGTTTTTTCTCATCTACAATTCTTAAGACTTCCTCGTTTGTTTTCATTTCCGTCCAACTGATCTTCTCCATCCTCCTCCAGCACCACATTTCAAATGCCTCTAGCCTTTCTCTGTCCCTTTGAGTCATAGTCCAAGTTTCACAGCCATACAATGCTATGCTCCAGATATAGGTCTTTATCATTCGTTTTTTGATACCGTTTTTTATTTTGGCTGTAAATAAATGTTACCACCCGGGGAGGGGGCAGGGTATGTCGGACTCATACCGACTAAAAACCGCACTTGGCTTCACCTGCCCTATTGTCATGACCATGGGGATCTGCGAAATTAGCCACGACCACGATCTACCCCTCCATCCCTCCACATTCATATTCATCACTCTTTTAGTAACATGCGTTTCATCTCTCATCACTTGCCCATACCATGCCAAACGGTTCCCTTTCTATTTATCTGTCACTGGCGCCACTTTGAAACTTCCTGTAATATACTCGTTCCTTATTTTGTCCGTTCTAGTTACTCAACCTCAACATTCTCATTTCCATTGCATGTAGTCTGCATCACCCAAAGGTCTGGTAGAAAATGCCTAATGGCATTAAGACCGCCTTTGTACACTTTTTTTGTATAGAAAGAATAAATAATCCTAAATTGTTCTCTCATGTAAGTATCCAATCCAATTTATAATCCATCATTGTACAATACAAAACGATATTTTAAAAGAGTAACCGTGGAGTTTCTTGCCGGTTCTTCTCCATAGGAAACGACTACTTTGGAACCGTGCACCTAGACTCGATATTTCATAAGTACCTGTATATGGTTTATAAGAAAATAAAACTATTTTGATTTATTTTGAATAAATAATTCATTCTTTAATCTTAAACTCCAAAACGCAGCACGCCCGCTCTTCATTCTCGTTCCTCAATGTATCTCGTATATTTGCCCACGTAGGCACCGTGACCGGTCCGCTCCATAGCGCGCTGAGTTAAATACACCGTAGAATGTAAAGTATCTCTTATATTTTAGTTGACGGCCCGGACGAGCTCGTATTTCCCCTAGGAACTACAATGTATCATAACACAGAGCACACAGAAGTACAACATCTTGCAAGAATGTGCTCAAAAAGACAGCCCAGCCCTACAACTTACAACAACTTTTGATATGACTTGCCATAACATCAGTATCCCCAAAAGTTAGGCAGAGGGGTACCTCCTGATGTGCACTCAGAATTCGCCAGTATGTATAAGGTCCAGTACACCGTGAGGAAACGTTGTGTCGTTAGTGGTGGGACTTTTACCCTTATACTGCCAACTCAACTAATCCTCTTTCGTTTTACAGTCGGCAACGCGCAAGTAATACCCCTGGTGTTGCAAGTGTTTATCGGCAACGATAACCACTTTCCACATCAGGCAGGCCGTATGCTTGTTTACCATCTTAAAAGTATATTGATTTCTGACACCTTATAAATAGTTATTTAGCGAAGGAAAATTTCGACCGCGGGCAGGACTCGAACCTGCGTCTTCTGGTTAGGTACACCAGACGCTATGACCGCTAAGCCACCGCGAGTCCCACCCGCCATGACGAATTTTGCCTTTACATTCAGAATTTACGTCTTTATGGTGACAGGTTCGACTCCTGCCCGCGGTCCAATTTTTCCTTCGCTAAATAACTTTAAACGTCATACAAAAAGATCTTATAAATAGAATAAAAAAGAAAAAAGTTAACTTTGGGAACCACTGCCGTAGAGAATTTTTACATTGCTACTTAACCTTCTGTTTCTACCTATTCAGTGACGACACATTGTGTATCTTGAGTGAAATTGTTTTCTGTCAGCCGTCATAGATAACTCGTTAGGTTCGGGTTACGTTACGGCTCTCCCGGCGACTCTCAGTTAATATGCCGAAATGTTTCGACAAATAAATTGTTTTATCGTATTACATTCTGTTCTGGATGTAATTTAATTTATTTTGACGGGAGAAAGAAAAGATATACTATATATCGTATTCTATATATATATACTAGCTGCCCCCGCAAACGTTGTTTTACCATAAAAAAAAAAAAAAAAAATAGATGTTGGCCTATTCTCAGACCTCCCCGATAAGCACAAAAAATTCATCAAAATCGGTCAAGCCGTTTCGGAGGAGTATGGCAACGAAAACTGTGACACGAGAATTTTATATATTATCCCAACGCACTTACAAAAAAAGTATTGCTATAATGCTGGGCTACGGAAAAGGCATAGCGAGAACGGTAGTACGGAAGCTGTATCGATCGTAAGAATTTGACTATCTCTTTATCCTAGTGGTCGTAAGTTCATACCAGGTCCACTAATATTAGTACAGATATAAGCCTTTAACTCTAAACAAACAAGCTAAAATACACCCTAATGTGTACCACCCAACAACTTAATATGTTATTCTCACGCAAACACACTCCTGTATCAGGGTCAGATCGTCACTTCCGCCTTCCGCCACAATCACGTTGCTAGGCATCGTGAGTACGTGACGTCACATCCAGTTACCTCGGCTTGCCTGCCAGCCTTTGAACTCTGCTTTGCTGAGAGATTTAAACGTTAACAATTTTGCAACAAATGCGACTGAACACTGAGGCCGTTCCTCGTGTTAATGCGGTTTTTTTTAAGTTAGAGGGAGATGTTACTGTACGGGTGAAATGGTGCCATCCCGCTTTTGCAATTTAAACATTCCTGCTAATATTATAAATGCGAAAGAAACTATCCGTCTTTTACACTTAAGCCCTTGGAGGACATAAGCTACCTTTTATCTCAAAAAGCCTTTGCAATTCGGGTAATCCGTGGACAACAACTAGTAGTATACAATAAATGGGATTAAAAAAACTATCTAAAATATAACATGTACCAAACAAGAAATGCTTTGTTTTTTAATTCTGCCCTACACTAAGATTTACTGCTGTTTCGTGGGTGTTTTTACATACACACCCAGACCTGAAACAACTGCTTATATTTCATACACATATTTGTTCCGTGTGGGGATCGTACCTACAACCCGTGGTGGAGAAGCCGATCGCTTAGCTGATCCACCAAACGTGTCGTCTATAACATAATCAAAGAGAGATACCTACACACACTACACGAAGATTCAAGTCGCCGCGGAATCAATCGGATTCATATTAAATGTAATAAGGTACCGAGGCTTATTATCTTCATCGCCGACAATCTTTTTTTCCATTCTGTTGATAAAATATCGTCACTTTTTATTTGTAAGGTTCACTTGAATGTTTTTATTTAGTTGCAGCTTTACTGTTTACAACTGCTAACTGCAAGCTGTATTTACTGTTTTATGTAATTCAGGTGTCCTACAAAAAAAATTTCTTTTCTTTCTTCTTTCTTTCTTTCGTAGCTACATCAAACGACATCCGAACCGGTTTGCAGGTTATAAATCCTTATTAATAGATCTGTATAATAAATAATAATAAGCCCGTAGCTTGGACCCTGTTCCCGATATCGGTGGGCCTCTATTTTTATATTTTTAAATGTTTTTGTTTTTTTTTAATTTATTTTATAAAAATATTTAAAAATGTAAAATATAAGAAAATTAGATTAATAAAGGACATAATAATAAATCTTAGGCTAAGTTTCTTTAAGCTAAGAAGAACAATAGATACAACACAGTCACCAAGTCAACCCACGGCCACCCACCCCTATCAAAATTAATACGCGCCCATAAAGATAAACTCTTCAAGGTTCGTATTGGTTCTTGAACGAACGAACAGATAAACATCGTCCTGAATAATGGCGGCCAAGTGACGTCACTCGCCGTCTCGGCTTGGTCACGCACACTGTACCTCTCCACAACACCCGACACGCGTTTCTTGCCGTCGACACGTCACGCGCAATGCGAGATCATTAGTATCTTCTTACGCGATCGCTGTTTAGATACAGGGATTTTCGCTACCTAGCTTTTTATAGGGAGTATGAAAGATATGATTTACGATCGTCTTGACGTGGTTGAGAAGTTAAATTGTTCTTGAGATTGGTTGCTTTATATTGTTGGAAGACAAAAGCATCAGGGACTGCAGTTAGTTTTTAATGTAATTAAAATAGCATCATTACGCCATTATTTCCCGGAGGGTTAGGCAGAAGTGCACCAGTGTACACCCACAGTTCGAGGCAGGTGAGTCAACTGCCATTAACCGGACAAAAGTCTTGGAGTTTGGACTGCTACTGAGAATTTCATAGAAAAACGCAATAACACTGGTCGACCTGGTAATCGAACCCAAGACCTCTAGCGTAGTAGTCGCGCTGAAGACCACTAGACTAACGAGGCAATAAACGTAAGTTTTTTTATGTATTCATTATCAAACATTCCACATTCGGAATAATTTAGAGAAAACAACGTCGATTTAACTTGAATTCTTTCACACACATAATAAATTACATCCATTGAAAAACATCCCACACTTTAAAATAAAAATTGAAACAAAATTCTACAATAGACGCGCTCGCAGCGACCGCTGACCCGTTTCGAATTTATCGTAGTCCAATTTTAGTAGAATAAAACTTATGAGTTTAATGTCGGCAGCAGTGGAGAGCACGTGATGTTCCCAGCCAAGTGCCTATTTGTCAAGTCTAGAAGAATATAAAGCGGGTTACACACGGAACAGTTGCATTCAACGCTCGCTCGGGATTTAAACAATCGTTTTGGTAAGTTGTTACAAAACTGAGGTAAACACACAGGTTATTAAGGTGAAGTGAACAACTGCTCAGGCTACAAGCATTTTATACTCCATTTACTACAGCATTAGCGAAATCACTGCGAAATAACGACAGTTATATTTTTATATTTAGGATATTTTACATACTTAGCACCATCTAGTCCCATACTAAGTAGACGTTGTACTATGGGTACTAGACAATGGATATAATACATAATTTTCTAGAGAAGAAAATTATTTGTAAAACGGTAAATAGATTTGATGTCTTTGTATTTATCGTGAATTATCGGAGCTAATTAAATGCTTTAATCGAAATAACGATGTAATTATAACTTTATTTGTCTAACGTTATATAACATCACGCCTGTGCTTCCCGACAGGTTTGGCAGATGTGTACCAATGTCTACCCACAGTTCGCCGGTGTTATGTTATGTTCTTAAACTTATTTCGTCGATTTTAAGTTTTTGGTGCCTATTGTGCTCAAGGAAAAAAAATTAAAGTAAAGCCGTCAATCCCAGTTGTCATATGAACCTATGAATCGTTAGTGGTAGTCAATAGCCCAAAAAGCCTGACCACTAGTTTATCCTTACCATATCCATATACTCAGAAATTGGGTTTCGAAATTCTAATGTGATGATCTTTGTACCACTAAGGTGGCAAAATATACGGCCCACGTTGCCGACCCTGTAAAAGGAAAGAGGAATAGAAAGGGGTCAAAGTCCCCCGACTGCCAATACAACGTATCCTCGCGGAGCACTGGCAACCTTGCTCACCTTTAGGAACACAACACAGCTCAAAGCACTGTTATTTCGTTTCGTTTTTCTGTAAGGCAAAAACAAGTCAAAGGCAGGTACTTCCCCAGTCGGGCAACTTCAATTTGAGTGGAATTACTCTCACTACACCTTACCTCTCTTATGGCAGTAGCTTCGTGTAAAATACAGATCAGAGAGGTCAGCAGTGTTTGGTTAAACTGATAGCCGCCCCACCATAGTTGGGTAAAAACTAAGTTGATTATGGGGATCTTTTGGTTGTAAGAGAGGGAGAGCGTCATTTAACCTGTAGAGTGCCATCCCTCTTTGACTACCTGAAGGTACCAATGTACATAGGCCAGCACATCAAGCTACACTAACAATAAGGTTTATTATTCAATTGGGAAAATTTGACAGTTTTAGATAGCTTGACCTACAAACTATAACGAAACAAAAATACTAATGTACTAAACAATTAATTGTTTGGTACATTAGTACTTTAGCTCTAAAAAGACTGCGAGCCTGGAGAACTTAGTATAATATAATTACGAAAGCAAGTGTTTGTCTGTCTGTTACGCTATCACACGTAAACCTCTGAACCGATTTTAATGAAACTTGCTAAAGAGACCTTGGTGAAAGATATAGGCTACCTTTTAGTCTCAAAAAACCTTTTCGGATGCTGGTGAAACCACGGGCATCAACTAGTTAAATATATTTCTTCTTTACAGTACTATTTCAATCGCATCGAATTGAGTTCGATCCAGGGTTGCGAGCGTTTATATAATTTGTGAGTTATGCGCACATACACCCCAGCGAGATGGGTGCCTTTGTTAAATAGAGTGCCAACCATTGTTGTTCCAAGTAAATAAATGGTTTCCGAGGGCTATTGCACGCAACTTATATTTCTTTGTTCAACAAATAAGGTTTGAAATACATGCATGACTTGCTTAAACCTTTAACACCACACAGTAACCGTTCTTAATGTTGTGCTCGAGTTTCTTGGCAGATTTATCCAGACTATATATAAAACTGTCTCATGAGCCCAGTTGTTGCAAGCACGACTGTTACGCTTGAGGTTTGATTCCCAGGTCGAGCAGTGTTATAGTTTTTCTATGTAGCTCTGCTTGTAAGTGATTGCGTCGTTAGTCTAGCGGTTCTAAGTGGTGCTACGCTAGATGTCCTGAGTTCGGTTCATAGGTCGAGCAAAGTGTTTTTCTATGAAATTATTGGAGTTTGGATTTGGGCCCAGTTAATTTTAATAGGCTTGCCCCCTATTACATGGGACCTAAATATACCGCCGAATTGTGGGTGAACAGAGGCCACCAGATCAAGCTACCCATACTTCGGAGAATACAACCGCGATAGTGTATCTGACGCAGTCACAGGGGTTTACTCTCCAGTCGATAAAAAAAACCAAATTAAATATTTAATTCGACAAAATACTTCTCTACACACTGCGACAGACAATCAAACAAGACTAACCACACACGTTTCTAATTCTTTAGCGAGCCAGTAATCCGGCGAGTGTACTCGCCTCGTGTACTCTCCCGTACCGTAACGTGCGCCGCCCGCCATACCCCGGCTTATCTCCGTCCCGGGTAATAGAACGAAACAGACAAGCGTCTTGTGAAGATGTTCTCGAGAATAATTCGAGCCAGTAATTTGTCGGCACCCCTCATCTTATAGTTTTGGAGATAATGCTGCTGAAATTCCCTTAGTTCATTTGCTTTAAGCGACGTTTTATTTTTTAATGAGAGTTTAGCAAACAGGTTTCTATTTCTCTAAAGAGAAAACTGAAGTTTGAAGCAATATGTGGTTATGAATGTTTTGAAAGTCTAGATAATATAGATGATGCCGTTACAATGGAAATTAATTTGTTATTAAAATAGGCTAAATAATAATAATTCATTAATTATTAATGTGTTTTTATGCTTCTTTCACAAAATATTTAAAAATAAAGAAAATTGGTATAAATTTAGATAAAAGGAATACGAAATAAGGCGAAGGCCTTTCAAGAATATTAAATAATGACATACATAATAAATAATTAATTTACCTTTGATAAAATATGAACAACAAAATTATAAATGTAAATCAAGGGAAATTACAAATATTTGGGATATTTTACACATTACCTACCATATAGTCCCAAACTAAGCTGAGCTTGCACACTGATATACATAATTATATCAATAGTTTACATGATCTGCCTGCCATCAGATCATATCTATGCTAATTTCTAGACAATACCGATACTCTAAATATACCTGTTGTCAGGATTTTTGGGCTTCTGACTAACACTTACGATTGTCATACGTGTTCGTGTAACAATTGGGACCAACGCTAAGTGCTCACCGAGGCACGGAGGTGTATCGGTCTATTAAAAATACTCATCTATCCCCAGCCTGACCGCGACAAGCAGCTTAAACTTGCAGATCGGCGGATCACCGGCGCAAGCAGCTCAAACAGCTACCACTAATACGAACTAAAATCAATATTTAATTCAACTACCCACAAAACCAGTCAACAAATTTTACAACATACACGGGACTTAAACCCAATACTAATAAAAACTAGTTTACTGACAAACCCTAACATATATCACCGAACCCTAATTAGAACGTTATACCGTCAACGGTTACTACCGCGCGCGGTCTCCTGGGGCCTGGGCACTACCTTGCGAATTACATAAAACAATGCCCTACTAGACAAATTTATAGCTTATAGCTACCATAAAGCGTGGCCTATTATAATGTGTCGGCAGCTACCTGATATATATGTTTGTATTCTGATCTCACGTTAGAGACTGGAGGTATCGTTTTAATATACGACCCCCTTTGTGCCATTTAACCATTAAATGTAATATATATGTTTTATGTATGTGTTTTAGCGAATAACGTTTATTAATGGAGGTTTGTTTGCAAAATTATGTCCCTGTCTGCATTTATGTAATTCATGATCCATTTATTCAGCACGTGACATGAAACGAGTGTAATTAATATTAGGTATTGTTACGTCGCTCATTATAACTGTTAATGCATCGGCCATGTGTGTGTCTGGATCACCCTATGGTTGACTGCTAGCTAGAAGGCCTATGGCATTAAGCACTTTAGTTTTACGCTAAATAAAATTATTTAAATTTAATTTATGGCAAAAACCTCGCTCCTATTACATGGGACCTAAACATACCGGTGAACTGTGTGCAGTACTTGAGTATTATACCTCTGCTTATCCATATATATTTTAAAAAAAAAAAAAAAAAAATTTTGGACATCCATATATTGTTATTACCAATTCTTATATCTACATTAGTAACGATTGGAGAATGAATTACTATTATAATATTATCATACAAAATGACGACGACTGTGGTCTAGTGAATTGCGTGTAGGATTGCTGATCACGAAGTCGTGGGTTCGATTCCCATAAGACACAAATATTTATGTGATGAACATAAGTGTTTGAGTTTGTCTGGATGTTTCTTATTTATCATAAGGATGTATTTATAAAAAAAAGTATAAACGTATTATACCCATAGTACAAGCTATGCTTAGTTTGGGACTGGATGGTGCTGTGTACAATTGTCCAAAAATATTTATTTATTAAATTAAAATAATGTCAACGTTTGAGCGTCTGTGGCATAAAAACACTACCTACCTTTTCTTTGACACATCCAGTGAAAAGGAAATAAAAACATTTTTTTATAATTACTTTTCTACTTTAATAACAACACGCCTGAATTCCTCGACTGTTCAAGATAGTGACTATGCCTGATGACGTCAATCACAACACGTGACGTCAATGAAACCAGCCAGCCAGATAAAAAACAATATTTACTGCAACATGCTTAAATCATAGTTCTATTTTTAAATGCCTGTCGCTATCTTAAGATCCTTAAACAATGAAAGCCAATACTTAATTACTTATGTTAATTATGTAAAAGTAGCGGTGGCCAGAATGCGTTGAAGTGCTGCTCGATCTATTTTTGTTTTGTCAAAAACCTTCACCGAAACTTCTTCGCAAGGGTATAGAAGTGCATACGGAACACAAAGGTACATTCCTTTTGATATAATAATAATTATTTATTATTATTTTAAGAATTATGTGAAGAAGAATAAGGGGTAGGTCGAGATATAGCTACATTGAATAAATCACGGAGAAGCTGAAGATGGCGAAGTATATGGAGCACCAAGAATTAGCTTTCAATAGAGAGCTGTGAAAGGAGCTACACCCAGCTCTTAAATAGAAGAAGATATTTTTAAAGGTCTAATGGGTTATCTAAGTACAGACGCCAGCAGGTCAAGTTATCCAAAACTGTTAAATTTTCCCAATTAAATATGAACCTTATTACTTTGAATTAAAGTTGAAAATCAATCATGGAAATTTGTCTGATTGTGGTAGCTTAATGTGCTGACCTTTTACATCTAGTATATTCTGTTTATAGTATGTTTGAAACGCTTAATAACATATTTGTAAATCACCTCTGTATATACGAAAAGCGGATTTACATCAACAGCGCGACATATTAATTGTGGTATATTTTGTATTTCCTATATCGTATCATATAAATATGATGGACTGCCTCATTAGTCTGGTGGTCCTAACCGCGACTGCTATGCTAGAGGTCCTGGGTTCGATCCCCAGGTCGAGCAGTGTTATTGGGTTTTTCTATGAAATTCTCAGTAGCAGCTCGGAGTCTGGATTTGTGCCCGGTTAATGGCAATAGGCTCGCCCCCTATTACATGGGACTTAAACATACCGGCAAAATGTGGGTTACATTAGTACACCTCTGCCTAACCCTTCGGGGAACACAGGCGTGATGGTATGTATGTATGTATAAATATGGTTAAGTATATTTATATATTTCAAGAAGCGTTGTTTTATAATAATAATATAATAATATTTTTGGGACATTTTACACAACACCATCTAGTCCCAAACTAAGCAGAGCTTGTACTATGGGTACTAGACAATGGATATAATACTTATATACTTTTTTTTGTAAATACATACTTATAATACATAAGAAACACCCAGACAAACACAAATACTCATGTTTTAACCACACAAATATTTGTATTCTGTGGGAATCGAACCGCTAGACCACAGAGGTCGTCAAAGGCGTTGTTTAGTTTCTGCCTAACCTTATGGAAAAAAAGCGTAAGTATATCTATGTATTTTTATATAAAAGGCCGGGAGCATAATACACCTTCAAATCCAAATTCTTCTGAATATTTCGTAAAAATAACAATGCCCGGCCTGGAAATCAAAGGACCACGATCTCAGGCTCCGCAGCTGGAGTCCGCTATTTTTATCGTACAGAAAAAATCCTCATGCGATCCATGACCTAACACCCGAGGAGGTAGCAGGTATGTCGGACTCCTACCGACTAAAAACCACACTTAACTAGTGATGTTGATAATCGATTATCCATAATCGATGATCGATTATCAACATCACTATCACAGCATTGAGATGACAGGAAGCAAAGGTAATTAAATCTATAGCTGCATTCGTTCATGATTATTGATTATTTGAGTGAGATAATTAAGATAATTTTACCTGTTTCGATCCATTATCAATAATCGATTAATCGAATATCAACATCACTACACTTAACTAACCCTTCCTAATTTAAAATATCTAAATTACCACACCCAAAAAAAATTAACAGATCATTTCAAGCAGTTTGGAGTCTATCTTCAGACCGCCCTTACCAGGCCGTTTGTTTGTTTGCCCAGTGCAAAAATGCTGTCAAACAATGTGCTCGCTTGCAATCTCAACACCCACTGTCACTAGTAATAGCTACACGTGGTTACTTGCTATCACAGGGGACTGTGTTTACGTCGTAAAGTTAAATTGCTCAACACTAAAGTAGGTTTTCGACGCGTGACGGCTAGGAACAGAACACTGAATCCCAAGAGTGCCGTATCCTTTATATATTCTCAGTTCCTTATAATGTAAATAACATTTTGTAACTTTTTCACATTGAACAAAAAATAGAATATAACAACATAAAATCACGCCTGTATTCCCCGAAAGGATAGACAGAGCTAATGTACACCCACAGTTCCACGGTATGGATACGTCTATTGCCATTAACCGGGCACAAATCCATACTCCGAGATGTTACTGAGAAGAGTTTTATAGAAAAAACTAATAACACTTTTCTTGACCTCGAATTTGAACACGACGACCTCTAGGGTAGCACAATATAATTCATATAACAGTTGTTTATTTATGAATATAATACCATTACTATCTCAATTAACAATTACTGTCTGATAAGTGACATTTATTTCTGTAAATAGACTTTTAAAGACATTTCTATAAGTCAATATTTGTCATTTTTTTTAAACCTAATAACGTCGGTCTTCTCCGTCTCCAATAACTTCTCGGTCTTCAATAACGATATCTGAAAAGAATTGCGGAAACAAGCTCAGACAATCATGATCTCTTTTAGACAGACCTAAAAGTAGCAAATATTTGATTGTTACAATGCAGGGCAATGTCTGAAATGTCCTTTTCAAGAAAGAGCCTTTGCGGCTTTGAGTAGACTACTCCCAACTGACGACACGCATGCATCAGTCACTGCGCAGCTCGACCATCAATTAGGGATCTAAAATTTGGGTAAGAATTCACTTATGCATTTTATCTGTGAGGTATTACCCCACTAAACCTAACAAACTAATCCGGTTATAAAAAGGTCATTAGGAAGCTCCATAGCTTAATAATTCAAAACTTTAGCCCGAATAAACTGGGGCGAATTAGTTGCGAAAGTAATGGTCTAAATGAGAAATAAACATTAGCTGGAGAAATGAGGGTTATCCTTGAAATGTTAGTAGATGAAGTTAGCTGTTTGTTAAATGTAGAGAAGTACATTCAAAGAGACTGTACCATACCTTACCATGCTTTCCTAACTATGTTGAAGTAGGCTTCCAGTCTAACCAATTGCGGCTGAATATCAGAATTACACGAACGGACTGTTATCAGATAGATCTTATCTTATCTTAGCAGTGGGGGCTGGCATGGCCAGCAACACTTCGACCAAATGTGGTCTGTGGTGTTGTCCCCAGCATGGTACATTCCTTACTCTTCAAAGACGTGGTTCATGAAGGCGGCTAGCCCACTAAGGGGAAGGAAACTGTAGTCTTCTGGCTTCGGGTATCCGTTGCCGAGATGACTCATTCGTTTCGTCACCAGGACGTCACAATCACACAAGATGTGTTGCATGGTTTCCCTGAATTCACCATATCACATAGATAGATAGTAGTAGATGTACAGAGGCCAGTACATCAAGCTACCACAATATGTCAAATTTCTTTGATTGAATTTCAATTTTAACACAAAACTATAAGGTTCATATTCAATTAGGAAAATTTGACAGATTTGGATAGGTTGACCTGCTGGCGACTGTACAATAATATTCTTAATTACGAAGTGGAACTAGTTCAATCAATATTAGCACAACCAAAATCCGATGGTTGCAAAAAGGTTATGTTAGTTGATGCACTTTATTAATTAATATGTTCTCCTAGATCTAGTACATTGATTATTGTATAAGGCACAATGGGGTTGACGTATCCACAAGGATAAAAAACCCCAAATTAAATAAAGATTTTAAAAAATAATTCTTTATTGTACACCAAATAGCTCAATAATATGAAACAAACCAACTTAAAATAGTACAATTGGCGGTCTTATCGGTAAAAGCAATTTCTTACAGAGAAAGGATAATCAGTCCCCCTTTACAACAGAAAAGTCAGCATTTTAAACGCCAAAATCATTTCATAATACCATACTGAGACATCGGAGTTTAAGATAAAAATAAACAAAACAAAATTGACAAATACCCGGAACGATTTCCTCTCTGTGACGTAGAATAAAAATTTACCGAAGGACCAGAATCTGTAAAATGTACTGAAAGACCAATTTAACTAACGTAGATAATTAATATTAGTATGTACTTAAATGTATTTGCGTAGATACTAAAACAACATGGTATGGTATGTATATATATGTGGGTTTGTGACCGAAATAAAACAGATGTATCCGGGGAACACAACTTTTATTATTTAAATCTAATAAATAAAGATTAAGCACCGTCTTATAACTTCTTTCGTCCGCCATATATCTCCCGTCCCTCTCG
This sequence comes from Acronicta alni, assembly GCA_964056405.1. Taxonomy (NCBI): domain Eukaryota; kingdom Metazoa; phylum Arthropoda; class Insecta; order Lepidoptera; family Noctuidae; genus Acronicta; species Acronicta alni. The sequence continues at coordinate 1,744,091 of OZ043927.1, read as the reverse complement.
CACACATACTCTCCCTTTCCTCAGTAAAAGTGCATTCGCATGAAACGATGCATTCAAACAAAAAAATAAATGTAGTTATGGGTAAACCTACAGCTCGGCCATTCTGCCCCCCAGTCTGCCCTCAGACTGGCTCGAGGTGTTACAATATAAAATTTCCTACTAACAATGCAAGCATACTACCAACCACACATAAGTAATCATATTCCTACATGATACATTATCAGGGTTTAAACATTTTTTAAATATAGTTCCATTACAAACATCTTATATACTATCTTGTTTAAGTACTAAATAAGTACTGTTTAATACAATGTAAGGGAAAATTACAATAACAGAACTATTATGTAAAAACAAAAGAAGTTGTACAGTCTGTATTCTCTTACAATATTGCAAAACAAAAGACTATAACATGTTACTTAATATTTAATTTTTATCTAACTTGACACAATTTATTCAAAAAAATAAAGTGGTAAGTCAGCTGTCTTCAACAGTAAGGTATGTAAATTGGTAAGGTAAGTATTAACAAAATTTTATTCTGTGAATTGAAAACAAGGTAAGGTGCATTAATAACTCAAAGCCATTTTTTCATATAGTCTACCCCTGTAGTTGTTTTCTTAGGACCCTCTTTACTATTATCTATTTTTTCAACCTCATACCTATCCTTCCCTAGTTCCTTAATAACCCTATAAGGACCAAAAAACTTTTCCTTTAATTTTAAATTACTCCCAAACTGTGTTCGCTGAATGGCAACTAAGTCCCCTATGTTATAGGTCTGACCTTCCTTTCTATGTTTATTAAATGATTTCCTATTTTCTTCCTGTATTTTTAAAATTTGGGACTTTGCTTCTCTCCTCAACTCTTCTCTTTCTTCAATAAATTTGCTTCTATTTTCTTCTTCTAATAATTGTGATATTTTTAAATTGTTTTTCTGTTTCAGGTTCAGCTCAACTCCAGTCAACAACTTGAAGGGTGAAGTATTGATGGAACGCTGGTAGGAACTATTGATGACACGCTGTAGTTCACTGACATGCTTATACCAGTGTGTTGGTTCCTCAATGCATAACTTAGCCAGGACTGAAATAATGATCTGGTTCATTCGCTCTACTTGACCATTGCCCCTTGGGATGCCTGTAGTTATTTTAATATGTTTAATTTCTTCTTCACAACAATAATCTTCAAATTCTTTTCCTGTAAAAGCAGTTCCGCGATCTGTTATTATTCGACGGGGATTGCCATAGTCCTTTTGATGTAATTTAAGTTTGTCAACAGTTTCTTTAGAGGTTAATGTCTTCACTGGATATATCCAAACAAACTTAGTGTAGGCGTCAATCACTGTTAAAATATGGTTATACATTTTTTTTGTGGCATCCAGTGGTCCTAAATTATCACAATACAATGTCTCCAAGGGAAGCTCTCCCTTGTCAATTGGATTCAGCAGTCCTTCTTTCTTTCCTGACTTCCGACAGGCTAATATACAGGGTATGCATGTAGAAATCACTTTATCAATCTTGTTATCCAGCTTAGAAATAAAGTAATCCTTTGCTACAAGGTCTTTAACTTTCTTTTTCCCAAAGTGACCCATACCATGAGCCAGTTTGATTATGTCAATATCCATAACTTCAGGTATCACTAACTTCTTCTCCACACCCTTGTATATAATATCATTTCCTAGAATATAATCTTCATACTCCTTTTCTTTAAGAATTTCTTTCAAAATCTTTAGTGTTTCATCTTCGTCTTGAGCTTTCTTTATCCGGTAATGTAATTCGGTGTTAATGACACATATGTTTCGACTTAATGAGTCCACATGCTGCATCCTCTCACCTTTTCTATGCACAATAGTGTAGTTGAAGTCTTGCAAGTACATTATCCACCTAGCTACTTTTGCAGGTACTTCTTTCTTTGTTAATGTTTTCTGGAAAGCTTCACAATCGGTAACAATTTTAAAGGGTATTCCTATAAGGTATTTTCTAAATTTCTTTACGCCTTCAACCACAGCTAGTGCTTCTAACTCATAGCTACTGCACTTCTGCTGAGCATCACTTGTTTTTCGGCTCATATAATGTACAGGATGCATACTGCCATCTGTGGAATCTTTCTGCATCAAAACTGCCGCATAACCCAACTTTGAAGCATCAGTATGGAGTTCAGTCTCCAACTGAATGTCAAATATTTTTAAAACCGGATCACTACATAATATCTCTTTAAGTTTCTCAAAAGCACTTCTTTGATCATCACTAAAATAAAACTCCTTAGTCTTCAACAAATCACTCAATGGTCTAGCTATTCTAGCATAGTCGGGGATAAATTTTCTGAAGTAGGATGTTAATCCAATAAAGCTTTGAACTTCTTTAAGGTTTCTGGGTACCGGAAACTTGAAGACTGCCTCTGTCTTGTCTCTTGAGGGTTTCACTGTCCCATTTGAGATCACATGACCCAAGTATTCCACTGATCTTTGAAGTAGTTGTGACTTCTTCCAATTAATTTCAAGCCCGTATTCTGAAGCCACCCTTAGTACTTCTTCCAGCTGTTGAACTGCTTGGGGTTCATCTTCGGCCAAGATAATCAAATCGTCTATAAATATCAACAGAATACCTCTTTTTATAAAGTCTGTAAATATTATGTTTATAAACCTTGTAAAGTATTTAGGGCATACAGATAGTCCGAAAGGTGCTCGCAGGAACTCATATTGGCCTTCTGGGTTGCTAGTCACAAAAGCTGTATATTTTATTGAATCTTCATCAACAGGCAAATGGAAAAATCCATTTTTTAGATCTAATGTACTGAACACTCGAGCCCTACATAATTTGTCAATGTGATCTTCAATCACAGGTAAGGGGTATTCATCTTTTACCATTTTTTGATTTATTTTCCTATAGTCCACACAGACACGAACACTTCCATCCTTCTTTCTTACCAAAACAAGAGGACTAGCATATTCTGAAAAGCTAGGACGTATTATGCCATGAGATAACCATTCATAAATTTTCTGTTTTACTTCTTCTTCTTCTTTTAATGCAAACCTACGTGGACGCTGAACTACAGGAATATCATCCTTTAATATGATTTTTAACTTAATTGGGGCTTCTTTAATCTTTAATGGTGTATAACTATCTATAATTCTTTGAACACAAGGAGATAACTCATTATCACCAACACTAGTAAGTAAACATTGTAGGAATGAACTATCATAGCTATCTGGTTGTATTTTAACAATACCCTTATCAATTAATGTAACTGTATTTACTAAAAATGTTTGACCTAGAATAATAGAATATGGAATAACACCTTTTGGAACCACATAGAAATGCACACTGTAACAGTGACCATCAATAATTAATTTATAAGTAAACTTACCAATTGAAAACACTCGACCTGTTCCTAACCCAGTTAATGCTAACCTTTCAGGTACACAATCCTTCACATCTGATAACATCGAAAACAAATCGAGGGAAATTAAGTTTACATCACTGCCGGTATCGACTAAACATTTTACAGATAAATCTCCTATTTTAACAATTTTAATCGATCTATTGAACACAGAGTTGTTATTGTTTACATTAAGAATATTTTGATTGAAGTTATTTTGACATTGAGAACTATGACACTGAACGACCTGTATGACGTTTGACACTTCATCACTCATTCGATCCGTACCGCCACTAACTTCATCAGAGTCAGACACTACACCCGCACCATCTGCACGTTGTTCACGCACGAACATCGATGACCGTCGTGACTGGATGTTGGCACCGCTTCCTCCCGCCGTGCTGCCAACGTTGCGAGGGTTACGACTTCCCGACGCTTCGTTCGTGTTCGTGACGTTACCAGCTCTGCATACCGTCGCCATGTGTCCAAAGTTGTTACATTTAAAGCACTTAATTCCTTTGGTGCACGCTGATGCTATGTGACCCACTTCACCACAATTGAAACAGCGATGAACTGATCTATTCAAATTAGGCATTTTTTGAGATTCTCGCGGCTTACTTTGATTTCCTCGCTGTTTCATTTTCTGCTTCATTGCTTCATATTGGGTCAATTTTTCTTTCAGGGCAGGGTACGTGGTGATTCCATAGAGGCAAATCTTATTTTGCTCGTAGTCCATAATTCCGTCGACTATATATTGGATAGATACGTAATCAGGGAACTTCGCCCTTTTACCAAGCTCCTTCATAGTTAACATGTATTGATAATAACTTTCACCATTCTGTTTTTTGCGTGCGGCCATTATTTCGTGCATTTGCTTACTGTTAATCACGTCTGGGAATTCCTTCTGAAGGGCACTTTTTAATTCGTCATACGACCTGAATGTTTTTTCCGTCCTTAGCCATAGCTCGGCTGTACCCGACAGCGACCTCCGTGCAATTATTAATTTTTGTTGCGCCGACCACCCGAAGACTTCAGAATTATCTTCGATGTCTTGCGCCCACTTCGAAGAAGAGTAGGTCATATCGTCGCCACTGAACTTCGGAATATACTCCGTCATATTTGAGCTTGCAAGATTCAGTGGTTGTTGCATCGTTCTTGAATCGTCTTTTTCCATCGCAGGCCCGCCACGTGCCGGCCGGCGTTCGTCTTTTCTACCAAAAGTATTCGTCTTCGATACGTCTACGCTTATTTCGGTCTATCCCGGACGAGGATGTGGGTTTGTGACCGAAATAAAACAGATGTATCCGGGGAACACAACTTTTATTATTTAAATCTAATAAATAAAGATTAAGCACCGTCTTATAACTTCTTTCGTCCGCCATATATCTCCCGTCCCTCTCGCACACATACTCTCCCTTTCCTCAGTAAAAGTGCATTCGCATGAAACGATGCATTCAAACAAAAAAATAAATGTAGTTATGGGTAAACCTACATATATATATATTGGATATTTTTACACAGCACCATCTAGTCCCAAACTAAGCAGAGCTTGTACTATGGGTACTAGACAATGGATATAATACTTATATACTTTTTTTGTAAATATATACTTTTAATACATAAGAAACACCCGGACAAACACAAATACTCATGTTTTACCCACACTAATATTTGTATCCTGTACTCGAACCACTAGACCTCAGACGTCGTATATTCGTCTATCACAAAATAGGCAAAAGTGTACCAAATGTACAGTTCACCGGTATCCTTAGGTAATATTTAATAGGGGGCGAGCCTATTAACCGGGCACAAATACAAACTCCAAGCTGCCACTGAGAATTTCATAGAAAAACCCAATAACACTTTGCTGGACCTGGGGATCGAACTCAGAACCTCTAACGTAGCAGTCGCGCTTAGGACCACTAGATTAACGAGAGAGATACTACAATATTATGTGATTTGATTTCTCAGCAGTGTCTCGTCATCCTAACATACCTATTATTAAGGTATTTGTGATGCTTCCTTTATCCTTCCCTTTATATAATTTACACATCGCTAAAAAACAGAACACTGTCGACATGCCGACATGTAAGAAAATATGGATGTTTTCCAGCACATAAATGTGTCTGTGTGTCTGTGTGTGTTCATGAACAAGGCAGTGGTGACCATTGCATATATTTTTAATTTAATTTTTTTTTCTTGAAAGTTGGAACAGTATCGGTACCCTTTACCTTCATCTACCACAATTAAAAGTAAAATGATTCTAAAATGATTCAGTTTCTATGTGTGCGTAAGCCTCAGTAAACCTTCTGTACGTATTCATGTAGGACGCAATTTGAAGCTCGAAGGCGAATCTCCCGGGAAATCGCGATAACTAGTGAAAGTGGGGTGTTACATCGAAATCTCGGGCGTCGGATCTCACAACGATTACGGACAGGTGCGCTTGCCGGCCGAATTAATGACCTGAGTTTCCGACTGAGGTATAAAAAATGTTTTCACGCAAACAAACGGGAAGAACAGTTTATTTCGTGAATTACGAGTTTTTGAAGACATGCGGATTAGTTGGTGCCGAGTTTTATTTGTTTTGTTGACGGTTTTGACGAGATAATGGACTTTTGCGTCATAAACTGTTATATGGAAGTAGAATAGTCTGTTTATAAAAGAAAATAATCTTTAAGTTTATACCTCTACGTACTACTCTAGCACGTGAGGGGCTCGGGGCTGTCATATAACTAAGCTGAGCACGCAGCCAGTCTATGGATGGGTGACCGTTCTTAACAATTCGAGACTCCTCCGTGCTTTGGAGAGCACGTACAGCCGTTGGTCCCGGTTTTCATACGAACATCTATGGCAATCGTTAGTGGTAGTCAGAAGCCCAAAAAGCCTGAAAACCAGTCTGTCCTCATTGTAGGTATTACCCAGAAATTAAGTTGCGCGCTTCGTGTAAAATTGTAATATTCAGCCCCATCTGGTTAGACTTGAACTTAAGCCGACCAAAACATACCTAGTTAGGAAAAGACTCGGAGGTTGATTTGTTGATATGGACTTCTCCAACAGTCAACCATTGGATTAAAGAGAACAGTAACAGTAGAAATAGGAGAAGAGTATTTTGCCGTGAGACTGTCTACGCAGTGGCTACGACGTAGCCAGTGTCACGGCTACGACTGCTACGCGCTCGTAGCAGTCACGTAGCCTTTTGTGACTAAAAACTTGATTATTGGTATTTTCCCAAGCAAAAATAATGTCGCTGTTCAATTAATAATTATTTTTTTAATGGGTGATTATGGCAGAAAGAAATAAGAACAGTGATAGTCTAGTGATGTCACCGTTGCACTGTCAAGTCGAAGGTCTCAAGTTCGAATCCAAGGCACCTCTGACTTTTCGAAATCATGTACGTATTAATAATTAATTATCAATCTTAAGCTTAGTGGTCATAGCGTCTGGTGTACCTAACCAGAAGACGATTCGAACCGGTTCGAATCCAGCCCGCGGTCAAATTTTTCCTTTGCTTAATAACTTTAAAATCTTAGCATGGAAAATGCTAAAAAATACAAAAAGATAATTATCAAACACTAAAACGGCGAAGAAAAACATCGTGAGGAAACCTGCATGCATACAACGAAGATTGACTCAGGACCTCAATAAAATCACTGTGTGCCAAAATATCAAACCACAACTTGAGTACTAAAATATAGAAACATCTAGAAAGATTTCGTATTTCTTACACTAAACACCAACAAGTATCAAAGCAGGCTGTATATCAAAAAGTTAAGCCTGTGAGCTCTACAACATCGTAACTTTCTCGGCCTGTCATTGTATAAGTTTTGAGCCTAGAAATGTTGTACAGACTAACTTTCAAGCCTTATTCGGAACAAAAAATAATGGGACACCGATAAAAATATCATATATTTTTATTACAGAGAGTATTTTTGGTGTAATATTAGATAACACATTTGGCGGAGCGATTGGCTTCTGCGCGACGGGTTGTGGGTTCGATCCCCACACGGAAAATATTTGAATGATCTAAAGGTTTTTATATTTTTATATACTACTAAGGTGGCAAACAAGCATACGGCCCACCTGATGGTAAGCGATTACCGTAGCCTATAAACGCTTGCAACACCAGGGGTGTCACTTGCGCATTGCCAACCCTGTTAAACGAAAGAGGAATAGTTGGGTTGGCACTGTTGGTAGTATAAGGATCAAAATCCCCCCACTGCCAACACAACGTTTCCACGTGGAGCATTGGCAACCTTGCTCACCGTAAGAAACACAACACAGCTCAAAGCAGTGTTATTTCACTTCGATTTTCTGCAAGGCGGAGGTACTTCCCCAGTCGGGCAGCTCCAATTTGAGTGGAATTACTCCCACTATGCCCTACCTATCTTACAGGTAGTTGTTCGGGTTCTGGGGAAGGGACTCATGGCTGAGTAGATCCGCAGATCAACCGATCTGCAAGTTTGGTTAAGCTGCGCTATCCGTGGTCAGTCTGGGGAAGCCTGACCATTCTTAACAACATCGAGACCCCACCGTGCCTCGAAGAGCAGGTTAAGTCGCCAGTCCCAGTTGTTACTAACACATACATAATAGTACGCCTACACTACCCTGTGTTTCCTTTCTTCCAATCCATCCAAAGGTTGTCTGGAAGAGATCACCTTGTGTGATAAGACCGCCCATTGTACTGTAGAGGTCGCTACCAGGAGTCAGCATGAGACTGGCTGGTTTAAGAAGAAGTAATCATTTGAAATTATTGTAGAATGTTTAGTCAAAGTGATTAATGGTTGTCAGGGAGAATTCCCTTGACCTTTGAAGAATAAAGTCACAGAGTACCTTTTAACCGAGAGTTTCTTTGAATAGGCCTCCTAGGACCCCTTCAGGGTACCACAGTACCTACTCTTACTTTATTATATATAATGTTTGTAATTGTGTTTTTGGTGTGCAATAAAGCATATGTATATAAATAAATAACACCTACGACATTGTTTAAGATATAAGTTTAGCATGTGTTATTGCTAAATATAAAAAAACCTACGACAATAGTTAGTAATCAGAAGTCGTTAGGAGTAGTAGTCGATTGTCAGAACCCTAAAAAGCCTGACAACCAGTCTATCCTCAGGATATCGGTACTGCTCAGAAATCGGGTTACGAAGGCCTAATGGCTCTCGTGTAAAAAAAAAAATTCTGTATCTGGTTAAGCTGGAATCCGACCGCAACACAGTTGGGAAAAGGTTCGGAGGATGAAAGTATTCTAGATGTAAAGTAGGAATAATGTTTCATATTTACATGCAAAGTATCGCATATAACCCTATCTTATAAGGCCATCATTACGTTACGATATGGTTTAAACTTTATATATATGCAATATGCATACTAATAGTATAATAAGAATGTGAAGAGGCGAGGTGTGTTGCCCCTACAACCAAAGGCAGGATCCTCCGACCAGGCGGATGTTTTGCCTGGCGAGCCACTGTTGTATATATGCAATTTGCGTTGCGAATGTTGATTGCGCGATTCAGGATTTATTCGTAGTTCCATATAGCGCGGTAGATGTCGCTACAAGAACATTACTCTGTTCTATCACTTTTTTTTGTGTCACAAGACAAGAAACCCGCAGCCTATAAACGCCAGTAACACCAATAGAATAATACTATTATTAGTAGCGCGTTGTCATCTTGAGAACTCAGTTTTTAAGTCTGATATGCACAATAATTTCAGTGGCTACAATAATATTGACTATCATAGATTTGCCGAAAATAAAAAAAAACACCAGGCTATAAGTTAGGCTTTGATTTTCTCTGCCTCACCCAAAGGCTAGAAAATGCCTAATGTCATTAAGACATTTGTACACTTTTTTGTTAATAACAAATAAATAAATATGATCTTTCGGGGACCCCCGTGACGATGAGGGCCCTAGGCACGGGCCCCGTATGCCCTTATGGTAAAGAGATGGTACTGTACACAGCTGAATTAATTAATTATTGTTCCGGTTTTCCCTTCAAACCGGAACAATAATGTTAGCATATTATTGCTTATCGGCAAAATATTTGGTAATGTTATAGTCACCCCAGACGAACTCTGCAGCATGACCAGAGCCAACCTTAAAAACTTTAAGCTGAATCCGAATTTCGGTAAAAGGAGAGGAAGGGAGGATATTAAAAAAAAGTAATAATGGAACGTAGCGTCTCCAAGGCAGAGAAGTCTTGACATGCTGAGAATGGTCAGCCATCCAAAGATTGACCGCGGCTAGTGCAGCTTAACTTTGAAAATCAAATGATGACACGAGCTCCTCGGTTTTTTTATTAATATGTAGAGCAAACATTTTACAACAAAAAAAAACAGCAATTTATTTTGTTCAGTAAACAGGTGAAGTCAAATAAAAAGTGAACAAGCCCAAATTGTACTGTAATCTTAAAAAACGAGTTTGCGTTTTCTTTATTTAAACGACCTAAATAAATAGGAGGCAAAGCTGTGGGCTTAAGACCCTAAAGGTCTGAACACACTAGCACTCGAGCACGAACGAACATTTAAAGTGTCCCTCGATTATAACACTAGCATCATTCGTTCACTGAACAGAAATACCTATTGTATTTTACGACGACTTGACGACGCCTGTGGTCTAGTGGTTCGCGTGTCGGACTGCTACGACACGACTACGAGATTGAGTAACAAACATCTAAATACACAAATAATTAGTTATTTAGCAAAGGAAAAATTCGACCGCGGGCAGGATTCGAACCTGCGTCTTCTGGTTAGGTACACCTGACGCTATGACCCACCGCAACCCCCACCCGCCATGTTGAATTTTGCTTTCACATTCTGAATTTATGTCTTTACGGTGGCGTTACGGAGCCGCGGTGGCTTAGTGGTCATAGCGTCCGGTGTACCTAACCAGAAGACGGAGGTTCGAATCCTGCCGGCGGTCGTATTTTTCCTTTGCTAAATAACTTTAAAATCTTAGCATGGAAAATGCCAAAAAATACACAAATAATTGTCACATTGTATAACATGAGTGGTATATCTGATCATATACTGATTAAATAAACATAAAATAATGGGAATATTAAAAAAAACATCCCTATTTTTTAGCCCCTTTTTACAAATAAACGTCATATTAAATAGCACTTAAGATAAAATAATGGGAATATTAAAAAAAACATCCCTATTTTTTAGCCCCTTTTTACAAATAAACGTCATATTAAATAGCACTTAAGGCATTTAACTTTAACACATAACCCATTATGTCAATTACCTTATCTGTAGCTAAACACAGACTCGTCTTAAGCCGCGTTTTACTCCAAAGGATTACCTCTTAATTCATAGCAGTTTATTATTAAACGTCTGTTAACTTTAAGGAATTTTGTACCGGGAAATAGGCACCCTCACTTCATCCATATGGAAATAATAAAGACAGGCAAAGTGCATATGATTATGTCGAAATGCTATCTACATTCCTGTTTTATAAGACACCTGTTCCTACACTCTTGTTATTTTCAGGTATGTGTTTAAGTAAGTATTTTGTTTCTTATATATTTTACCTGTCACTTCATAAACAATACAAAGAAAAGTATATATATATATTGATTTCTGACACTTACGCGGAAATTAGGCATTGAAATTAAACTACTTTTTACAATTTTATCGCGTTTTAATATTATTAATCCCAACGTTTCGGACTCTTTACAACGTCCATGGTTACAGATAGACTACCCGTAACTTTGTGATTAATAATATCAATATTAAATGATAAAATCCGTAAAAAGTAGTTTTGTTTATATGAAAAGTATATATATACTAGTTTTCCGCCCGCGGCTTCGCCCGCGTCGAGTTCGGTTATATCGCGTTTCCAAGAGAACTCTTCAAAAGTCCGAAATAAAAACTATCCTATGTTCTTACTCAAGGTCAACTCTATCTCTGTACCAAATTTCATTAAAATCAGTTCAGTGATTTAGACGTGAAAGCGTAACAGACAGACAGAGTTACTTTCGCATTTATAATATTAGTAGGGATAAAGGCCTAATTATAAAAACCAATGTCCTATGTCCCAAGTGTGGGTGCACCCTTACCGGCTGTTTCAATTCCCCGTACTTTTTTTACAAACAAACAGATAATTAATTGTTACCCTCATTTGCATATTACGCTTATTTGTTCACGAGATGCTGTGGAAATAAGATTACATGTAATAAATCTGGTGAACACGAAGCTCTTTAAAAAGCAGATAAATATTACTGGACATTTTGTTGGGATATTTAGATTAATTTAGCAAAATAAAAAAATGCTTGCACGAGTGTGGCGGTGTTGCCACCTTGGATGGCATTATCTGCTAAGTCTATCTAAATATCCCTACAAAATGTGCAGTAAATTTTATGTGTATGTTAAAGTTAAAAATCTAAGTACAGCGGCCAGCACATGAAGCTACCCTAATCTGTCAAATTTCTTGATAGATTTTCAGCTTTAATACAAAATGATAAGGTTCATATTCAATTGGGAATATTTGACAGTTTTGGATAGCTTGACCTACTGGCGTCTGTACGATTACACCTAGTTTTAACCGGCTAGAACTAGGTGCAGCCGCTTAGCGTTGGTTAAAACTAGTAGGTTAGGTAACTTAAATAGATTTTATTTATTTATTTATTTATTTATATAATCAATACTTACAACTATTATTACAGGTACAACCCAATGCAATAGTGAAGCTATCTTAATAATTTATTCTTTAAAACTAATTACATATAATGTTATCCTTGTGAATTCACTCAGTGTACAAGCAAATATGTCTATCTCCTCTGCTACAAGGTTAAGAGTGCGAAGCGCTCTCGTCAGGGGCGCCTCATTCAAGAGGTTAGTGCGGCCACGAGGTACAGCCAGCAGCTGAGGCCGACGTCGCCGCCACACATATCTATCCGGCGCACTTAAACACACTAACTTTAATATGTTGGCGTTATGTATCCTGCCTCTAATTAATTTAAATAAATAAGAGACAAGTGCGAACTCACGCCTAACTCTGAGCTCGTTGTATCCAACCATGCCTAATATAAACAAGGTTGGATACATAAGCGGGTAAAAAGGATATACTCTATAGAGTCTTAAATATAAAAATCTAACAAATTTATTTTGTATTCTCTCCAACATGAGACTATATTTAGTCTCATGTGGGGCCCAGATGACTGCTTGACCTTCTAATTGGCTTCTCACCAAAGTGTTATATAAAGCGATAATCGCCGTAATATTTGTGAAACCACGAGCAGTACGTATAATGAACCCTAAATTTCGGTAGGACTTCTTACAACACTTGACTATATGATCACGAAACTCTAGACCCGTTTATGTAAGGTTATGTTGTTATAACCCTACCTACACAATCTTATTTCCACAGAATAAAAAAACATGTACGTCTTCGTGTCGATGTAGGAATTTTAAATACCTACAACATGTACTACCCGCAATCATCATCATCAACCTATCCCATACCAAGCAGTAGCTTGGCAAGGGTCTCCTCTCAGAAAGAGAAGAGTTAGGCTATTGTCCACCATGGTGTCCTAATGCGGGTTGGCAGACTTCACACGCCGTCGAGAAAGTCTCTCAGGTTCCATCACCATGTTTTGCTTTCATCGTTCAAGCGAATGGTCATCAACATAATAATATAATCACATCATATAAATATAACTAATACGTACATAATTTCAAAATTCGGCCTTTAATTTGAACTCGAGACCTTTGACTTCACATTTAAAGGAAAATGGTCACATCACTAGTCTATCACTGCCAGACATTATATCTATAAATTATTTATGCGAATGTCACAATGTACTTTAGAAATTTACAGAGACACGGCCACGACTATAGTGTTAATAGAACAGTTTCGTTTTTGTCATGCCAAACACGAAAAAGGTATCTACTGTTCCTGCCTGCTATTGGTAACTGTGTCGCTAACGTCCTTATCCCTTACAGGGGTAAGATAAAGTGGCGTTTCCCGGATCCGTGGGTATTTTAGGGTCATACAAGTGACGTACGGAATGAATAGTGTCAACCCTGGTCCTTGAGTCCGGAAGAAAGTTACTGGCTTTTCTCTCTGCCGACAAATCTAATAAAAAAACCCTGTGATTACCCATATATTTATTTTTTCTGTGCAAATGAAATGGTTACTGGTTAAAGTCTAAATAAAACATTTCAGCTTCACGATATTTCAATATTCCATAATATTTCACACAAGAATGTTCCACGGTTAGCCAGTATACGAATAAAAAAGGTTACATAGTTAAACTTATAATGTCTATAATGCTTTATGGGTTTGGATATTTCTACAGTTTACAAATCTCTTCCATTTGGCTTTGGGTCTTACAGGTTGCTTCGAATCTTTGGTCCTATTATACGCCCATTTCCTAAGGAGGTTTCCCTTCATCGTTCATGCAGTAGCTGTAAGCTATGAGCATTATGAGATATATGAGTCATATGAAAATCCGATCATTACATAACTTTAGTATAAAAGACCATTGCAGTACATAGATCTCTCCTAAGTTTCAAAAAAAATCCTAAGCGCGACTGCTACGCTAAAGGTCCTGGGTTCGATTCCCAGGTCAGGCAGTATTATTGGGTTTTTTCTATAAAATTCTCAGTAGCAGCTCGTAGTTTAATTTTTTTACCGTTTAATGGCAATAGGCTTGCCCCCAATTATATGGGACCTAAACGTACCGACGAACTGTGGGTGTAGACCTCTGCCTAACCCGTCGGGGAATAGAGGCGTGATGGTATGTTATGTTACTTCAATCTAAATTGTATAATATTTTTTTCGTTTTTTTTTCGTGATTCATTAATAATACATGCAAACGACCAAAAGGTCGGTTCTGTGATCTTCCATTTACAAAATTCGAATAAAAATATGTGCTTATAAAAGAAGGGACCATTTTATTGACACGAAATTCAAATGATACGGAACACGAGTAAACATAATCACGTCACGGCGAACCAATATTGTTGGAAATGTAATTGTGCGCCGTTTGGCGGGATAATCGGGGGACTTCGGGTAACTTCGAGTAAGTTCGGAATATTACGTGAACTTTCTACATCTGCGTAAGTGAGGAAAGGTCCTTGACGCATATTCTCTCTGTATATCGTTATTTAATTAAGGGCTAAAGAGAATTTGATACAATAGGTTGATTACAAAAAGCTGTTTTCTTAATTAAAAAGATAAAATGTACGAAGAAATTATCAGAAGACTAATCAAAATATATCTTTTTTTAAATAGTCTCCAAAGACCAGAAGTCACGTACATAGATATTATATATGAAAAGTTTTTTTATAAACCATGTGGCATGAAGCGATCCATTTTCAAATCACGAGCTATGTATATTAAAAAAAAATAAAAAACATCACAAAAATCTGTTTACAAAGCTCGTTTCCCCAAAACAATTCACATCAAAGGCCGCACGCGTGTTTTGATTACAAAGACGGTAATAATTAATTTTATTTTGAACAGAATCCACCCCGCGAGATATAAGCCAAGCCTACAAACGTTTTCAAAAAGAAAATAAATTAATGTTGTTCCTGAAGGAAGATTTTGTATGTAATTGTACACGAGTTTGGAAATTTTAAAAGGTTTCGTAATAATATCGATGATTGGTAAATAATGTCTTTTGACTCTTCAAATACAAAATCACTAGAAGTTTGATTACTTTGAGTAGAAATTTCCTATTAAGATTTTAAGTGAAGCGAATAATTTTAGATGAACGCCAATGTTATTGAGCAGATGTTGATGCAATGTTTTTTCATATTTTATTGAATTACTCAAATGGTTAATGCTGTTGGTTTTCCAATAAATAAATAAAGAAGTAAATAATTATAAAACATTACAAATAATGTAGGGTTTCTGAATGTTTGCATGAAATGACTAAACTAGAAAATTTTGCACATAGGTTCCTTATCACACCCGCCAGATAAAGATTTGTGGAAATTCCCATGAAATTGTGAAATATCTACCTGGAAATTGGTATTTAAAAATACTCGTAACCCAACCTTATCCCAAATTAGTTGGGGTCGGCGTAGTATGTGTTTTTATTTCTATCCGCCTTCATCTTATCAGTCACTTCCTTTGTAGCCATATCATCTCTCACACAGTCCATCTATATTCTTAAGTCTCGCCTTCCTCTATATCCATCCTGAGTCATGCTCTGAACCTTCCTGATAACATGCTCTTCACTCCTACGCATCACAAGTCCATACCATGACATGCAATTACTGCACAGCACATTAGCAGTTTGTCCTTAACATATTTCCATAAGTAACAAAAAAATAAAACGTGGAATCTAAAAAGTCAGAGCGAGATTAGTTAAAACTATGTTACCGAAAACACATAACTAACTGATTACCATACTCCAGGGTACTCTCATTAGAATAACTTTTGCGCAAACATTAAATAAATTCGGAAAACTTTTTGTTTTTTATTTAAGTTCGTAAAAACTAGTAGTATCTACTCTACTGTTTTGTTAAACTGTTTCAAATTCCAAAATTTAATTATAATTAATGAACTCATCATTATCCTACCAGGTTTTTCCCAATTCTGTCGGGGTTAGCTTTCAGTTTAACCAGGCTGAGTATCAGTAATTTACGCAAAGCGACTGCCGTCAGACCTCGCAATTCAATTTCTAGGCAATACTGACTGTCGTTAGCATGAACTGGTTGTCAGGCATTTCTGGGGTCTGTCTTAGTTGTGGAATTTTCGGGGTAGGGTAGCTGTTTAGATAGCAACCGAGACGGTTTAACGCGCTTACCGATTAAAACAGTGTGAGTCCTCATAATATGCACATTGCACATATTAAAGTAAGGGAATCTATGCTTAATTTTATCGCTCATAATAAGTGCGGTTTAGTGGGCATGAATCCGACATACCCTGCCACCTCCCCCGGTAGCGGACGACCCATGAGAATTTTCTATAAAAAAAGAAAGGGTAGCCACTACACCAATCCAGCAGTCATTCATTGAATAAATATCTAATAGAAATCTTTTAGTCTAAAACTGAAAAAAACCATAATGAAAAGTTTTTTTACAAAGATACACTGCATCTATAATAATAGCTAATCTAATTAATAAGAAATCACAACCACCATTAATTAACTATGTTTTTCCATTCACACCTAAAAATAATCACGTTTGGTGGAGGGATGCATTCATTGTGCATGCATTTTTAGACTGTAAGACCTCTCCCCACAAATCATCCACTCTTTAACGTCCACAATGCACGTCTTGTCCGCGGTAAGTTTCCACATCAGTAGCTTTTCAATTCGGATGTTTCAAGCTATTTCGTACATATCTAGGTCATCAGTCAGACGTGCTTTGTGTTTCTAGATAAATAACGTTCGGAAAACAAGTAGCGGTTGGCCTAGATGCGGAAAACGCTTGGTCACCGTTTTGAGAACTAAGTTCTTTTTTAATTTAATTACTTAATCATATTTTTCGTTCGGTACCTATACTACAATTAGTATAAAATTCGTTGTGATTTTAGTATACAGAGATTAAACACATAAATTAACTAATTGAATTTAAGTACTACAATTAGTATCCTAGTATACTACAATTAGTATTTATATTCATACCGGTTGTAGTACACCGCGCCAAAACTAAAATCATGGTAGTGGACCGGGCTGTCGATGATTTCATTTATTTAGGCTCCAGCATCAGTAGTAATGGCTCGTCTGAAACGGAAGTAGTAGACGCATCGGGATGGCCAAGAATGCAATGTCCCAGCTGCAGAAAATTTGGAAAGACAGAGGCATCTCCAAAAAGACCAAAATGACTCTCTTCCGCACCCTTGTATTCTCCATATTTCTGTATGCTTCGGAGACCTGGACATTGAAGGCAGGACCGGAACCGCATTGATGCTTTTGCGATGTGGTGCTGGCGGAAAATGCTTCGAATACCATGGACTGCGCGACGGACTAATGTGTCGATACTGAAGGAGCTCGGAATCACCGTGAGACTTTGCCTACGTAGGATCTTAGAGTACTTTGGCCATATAGCAAGGAAAAGAGGTGACAATCTGGAAAAATTGATTGTCACTGGCAAAGTAGAAGGAAGAAGACTAAGAGGCCGTAGTCCCACAAGGTGAACAGACCAGATCCACAGCTCACTCTCCATAACCGTTCATGACGCCGTCCAGGCAGCGGGTGACCGATACAGATGGCGAAATATTATCCGCAATAAAATAATTCCTGGAGAAGGTCACGACCCTCAGCATTGAGGAATACGAATTAAGGAGGAGGTAGTACACAAAGACACAAAAACATAAATTAAATATACTACACTCAGTATTTATATTCATACTGATTGTCGTACACAAAGATTGAAAAACAAAATAACTATTTTTTTACGGATTTTATCGCGTTATGTTGATATTATTTATTCCGACGTTTCGGATCCTTTATTAGCGTCCATGGTCTCGATTAATAATATCAATATAACGCCATAAAATCCTTAAAAAGTAGATTTATTTAAATAAACTTATTTTGTTAAATGATAAAGTAATTTCACATCTTAATTTATCTTAGACTTCTGACCTGACCCAAAAACCTTGGAACAGCCAGTGCCAACGTAGCCAAATAGCTGGGATAAGGACAACGTTTCCATTACCGGCTCTAGCCCGAATTAAGTCTACCTGGAAAAAGCTTTCTGTAACTAAAAATATCTACCCGGAGGTTTTCACGCAGATTTTTAGGACGCTAAATGGAAGTATTATGAAACTGGTGTTGCTCTATATAAGCCTTTGAAAGGTTTTTAAATGAGGTCTACTTTTCTTGGGGATTATTTAATAAACCAAGGAATCTTCTTGAAAATAATTTCGAGTTTGTGTACCTATTAAACCTACCTAATAACAATAAGGAGATAGGGCATAGTGGGAGTAATTCCACTCAAATTGAAGCTGCTGACTGGGGAAGTACCTCCGCCTTGCAGAAAATGGAAGTGAAATAACACTGCTTTTAGCTGTTTTGTGTTCCTTACGGTGAGCAAGGTTGCCAGTTGCTCCGCGAGGAAACGTTGTGTTGGCAGTGGGGGAATTTTGACCCTTATACAGCCAACCCAACTATTCCTCTTTCGTTTTACAGGGTCGGTAACGCGTAAGTACTACGGTAACCGCTTACCATCACGTGGACCGTATGCTTGTTTGCCACCTTAGTAGAATAAAAAAAAACACTGCTCGACCTGGTAATCGAAGACAGGACCTCTAGGAGCACTAGACTAACTAGGCTACGCCATCATTTACTTGTAAAATCGTTTTACAGAAATATCATTTACCATTCAAGTGGGCGATATACTTGCTTCAAAGTCTATGGAGGCCTTTGGTCAGCAGTGGACCTCTTAATAATAATATAAAGATGAAGGGTTTGTTCGTTTGATTGAACACGTTAATCTCAGGAACTACTGGTGCGAATCGAAAAATATTTTTTAATTTGGATAGTCCATTTATCGAGGAAGGTTATAGGCTATATAACATCACGCTATGACCAATAGGAGCCGAGCAAAACAGGGGAAAGGCGAGTAACATCGCGGGGGACAACTAGTAGCAGATATGATTTTTTTATTATTTAGCCGTTGTCGTCTCACTGCAGGGCAAAGGCCTCCCTACCCTCCTTCCATTCCTCACGGTTCAAGGCTATTTTGGGCCAATCCTTCCAGAAAAAGGCAAGCTCATCCCGCCATCTTCGTCTAGGTCTGCCGCGCTCTCGTCTACCGTTTTGTGGGACCCATTCGGTACTTCTTTTAGCCCACAGCTCATTTGACATGCGACAGATATGATGATGACAATGAAATGCTTGCTAAGGTTGTGGTAAGCAGATAATAATTATACGCCTGTGCTGTTTTTATGGCTCTTGGATATGTTTTTAAACAAACATGGTGTTTTCCAACTCGAAAACTAATCTATAGATGCGACTGCTCTTAGTTTTGGCAACGATTCCCCACTGTCTTCTAGTGATAACGACGCTGCACATCCGTCAGAACGCCGGGGTCGTATTTTCTCTTTCAAATTTATTTAAGACAAATGTTATATGTGATAAAGTCCATAAATTTTGAGCTGCGTTTGAAAATAAAATATTGCTTTAAGAAATTGCTTTGGGCCCTTAATATGAATATTCTTACATAACTGATAAATAAAACGCCCGTTTAAGGTTTCATCATCATTACAACAGCCAGAAGAGGTCCACTGCTGAACAAAGGCCTCCCCCATAGACTTTCATAAAGACCGGTTATAAGCTGCAAGCATCCAACGACTCCCAGTGACCTTTACCAGGTCGTCCGTCCATCTCGTTGGAGGCCGTTCCACGCTGCGCTTTCCGGTGCGTGGTCTCCTTTCGTTTAAGGTTTAGATTAGGCTAATCAGAGCTGTATACTATGCACACCCACTGTTCTCCGGAATGTTTAAGTCCCATGTAATAGGAGGAGAGTCTATTGCCATTAACCGGGCACAAATCCTCTGAGGTACACCTAAGATTTTTTTTAGAAAACCCCAATAACTTTGCAAACTTAAGACCTCAACTGTCAAGCTTTGTGGATACAGGCATGAATATTATATATAATTTATTAATATTTTAATCTCTTCTCAGTTTTAATTCGTTGTCCAGTTTCGCGAATAATAAAAAAATTAAGTATCAAACAAATATTCGAGGGCTGCACAAAGAATTTATAGATCTTCCCGCGAAATTAGATAAAATTGCGAGCTTGCCAAGACCCACTCGCCTTGTTTATTGTATTATTAATCTGTGAACTCAGCATGTTTCTTATGCAAGTCGCCTTGAGATCTGATATGATGTGTGGTAACGTTGGTCAAAAAATACTGGGAACCTCTTCACACAATGGCCCGAATCTGTCGATAGTAATTGCATAGTTGTTTTGCTAGGGGCTCAGGCTAATTAAAAACTACGCTGTAGCCCGATTCACGTAATTAAAACCGTAGCGATGTCTTTGCAATAGTTTTCCTATTCACATCCGTCAATCAGACCGATTAAGAAGTCGTCCTATTGAAAAATAACTGTACTAATCACTAATACTGAACTGTATCACACAGTTCAACGATTTGAAAACGATTCGATCACGGATGTGAATAGGAAAACTGTTTCAACGATTAAGTCGCTGCGACATCGCTACGGTTTTAATTACGTGAATCAGGCTACAGATCAAACGATATGCAAGGTTAAGGTGACCGTTCTTAACACACCGAGCCCCTCCGTGCCTCAGAGAGCATGTAAAGCCGTCATTCCCGGTTGTCATACGAACATATATGACAATTGTTAGTAGTAGTCAGAAACCCAAAAAGCCTGACAACCAGTCTATCCTCAGGGTAGTGATAATTAATTATTGTTATAAAGTCGGTGGTGCGTACCCTGGATACAAACTCGAAACATTCGACTTGGCAGTCCAATGGTCACACCACTAGGCTATCACTTTAAGCATAATGAGGTCAAATTAAAAAACGGTAAAAAACCTATAGATTATAATACTCTACGTTTTACGAAATACTCAATCAATATTACTAAAGTTATGACGGTAAAATTGTAACGTTGACCCAGAAATAGAAGTATTTCTGTTTAAGCTTAGATTCAACTCTCATTCTGTAAGCTATTCTTGTTTTGTCAAGCCTTCAGCGAGGGATCGATAATGGATGATTATGGATGCTGCTCACTTATTTTTAAAACTGTTGAGATTGAAAAATGGAATATCAGAGGCCGAGTTATAACGGGCTAACGCTATGATGTTTGATTTGTTAGAGAAGGATGCCGCTTTACAAGTTAAATAGCGCGATTTCTCTCTAAGATATTGAAAATTTTAGTGTTATCACGACAATTTATTTATCATGATGTATTTTTATTCTTGACATTTTAATTATTTTGATTGATTTTATTATTTTGAGATTACTCATTTGTACACCTTTATTGGTAAAACATGTTGGACTGTAATTTTTACTTATTGAACACCAAAATACTATGTAACATTGTATTATCACACATGTTTGACACAAATAAAATTATTTGATTTGATTTGACAACATTTAAAGAGAGATAGGATTGAGTAACGTATAGAGGTAGAATTGATTAACAAACATCTAAATACACAAATTATCACATATATAATATGAATAGTTGTATGATCCTATACAGATTAAATAAGCACTAAATAATGGGTACATTAAAAAAACAGTAAGTAATTCCACTCAAATCGAGGCTGCCCGACTGGGCAAAATATCTCCGCCTTGCAGAAAATCGAAATCTTGCTTTGAGTTGTGTTGTTTTCCTCGCGGAGCACAGGCAACCTTACTGCCTGTGCTCCGCGAGGAAACGTTGTGCTAGCAGTGGGGGAACTTTAACCCTTATACTGCCAACCCAACTATTCCTCTTTCGTTTTACAGGGTCGGCAACGCGCAAGTGATACCGCTTTGCAAGCGCCTATAGGCTAGGATAACCGCTTACCATCAGGTGGGCCGTATGCTTGTATACCACCTCAGTAGTATAAAAAAAAAATATGACAAGCCATACAATCATCATCAACCCGTATACTGTCCCACTGCTGGGCAGGGGTTGGTTTCAGAATGAGAGGGATTAAGCTATAGTTCACCAGGCTAGCCTAATGCGGGTTGGCAGACTTCATACACCCTCGGGAAAATCTCTCAGGCATGCAGGTTTCCCCTCGATGTTTTCATTAAGCCATACAGTTTCATAAATAAAAATTAAAAAAAAATAGTATCCGTTAAAAAACAAATAGAAAACCATTTCTCTGATCTCATTAAAAGGAAAAGGTAATATCAAGGAAACTCCACTTGTTCAAATAGCTTTTCAAAAATCTGGTACCAAGTGCTATTTTATAAGCCATCGCTCCCTTACAGTATAATATCCGAGTGATATCAAATATTCAACCCACAAGGGGCGACTGCATGGCGCTTGCTTTGTCGAAGTTCCTCTATTTAGAGAGATTCAACTCACGGCCAACTGTAAAGGCGCGTTTACGTTTGGGAGAGTATCAAGTCAAGCGTAACAGAGTATTTGAATGACGTCACTTATCGCCTTTTTCACTGATATCATATTACGGACCTACTTTTATTCTAGTAAAGTTATTTTCTTCTTTCTCTGAGCCTTTTCCCAACAATATTGGGGTCGGCTTCCAGTCTAACCAGATGCGGCTGAATATTAGTATTTTACACGTAGAAACGGTCCCCAACTAGGTGGACGGACGACCTCGTGAGGGTTGCAGGGAGTCGGTGGATGCGGTCTGCGCAAGACCGATTTTTGTGGTGATCATTGAGGGAGGCCTATGTTCAGCAGTGGACGTCCGTGACTAATAGATAGATAGATAGACTGCCATCAGACCTCCGCAACCCAATTTTTGGATAATACCGATACTCTGAGGATAGACTGGTTGTCAGGCTTTTTGAGCTTCTGTCTGCCACTAACGATTGTCATAGGTGTTCGTATTACTTACTTAGGCTTTACGCGCTCTCCGAGGCACGAAGGGGTCTCGATGTATTAAGCATGGTCACCCATCCACAAACTGACCGCGACTAGCGCAGCTTAATCTTGCAGATCAGTTGATCAGCTTAGTTAAAACGTAGCCACGAGCCCCTCTTCATGTAGTATATGTAGTAAAGTTCTTTTGTGTATAACGAAATTTGCTGTAATAAACATCATCGCCGTAAACGTGGGTTCTGCCGAAGTTTGATTCAAACTTAACGTTTTCATATTTGTGAATACATTCACGCTTGCTCCCCGTAAGATTAAACATTAATGTACACCCACAGTTCGCCGGTATACTTAAGTCCAATGTAATAGGGGACGAGCCTATTGACATTTAACCGGGCACAAAACGAAACTTCGAGGTGCTACTGAAAATTACATAGAAAAACCCAATAACACTGTCCGACCTGGGAATTGAACCCGGGCTCTCTAGCGTAGCAGTCGCGATTACGACTACAAGACTGTTTAGGCAGTTTCTTTGGGCTATTAATAACGAAATTTACATTCCCCATTTTAACCATTATATTTTTTCAGTGTTCAATTTCCCTTAACTGGAATATTCACTCGATCAATGTAAACGCGCCGCTAAGCTATTTTTGCTTGTCAAAATTTGAGCGAGCATCGACTTGCGAACGTCTCTTACTTACATGAATGGTTTTACTCGTTTTTGCCTACGAGTGTCTTCTTAAAAGATTTCTTGTGTTTGGGGGAATAATGTTATGTATTTTTTGAGGCAAAAGTTTGTGTAGAATATATACTCTATGCCGTACAGTTAATTTTACAGTATACTAGCTGACCCCGCAAACGTTGTTTTACCATAAAAAAAAAATTTAGGGGTATGAAAAATAGATGTTGGCCTATTCTCAGACCTCCCCGATAAGCACAAAAAATTTCATCAAAATCGGTCAAGCCGTTTCGGAGGAGTATGGCAACGAAAACTGTGACACGAGAATTTTATATATTAGATTTATATCGATGAACCCGTAAATGGTGGTATTATAGCCCCTTTTATTCAGTAAATGAAACAATGAAATTTAATATTGATGTGCTACAGAGAATTTCATAGAAAAACCAAACAACACTTTTCTCGAGTTTGGGATCGAACAACATCTAGTCTAGCAGTCGAACTTAAAAATACTAGACTAATAATTGCTCTTGCATACTTCATGAATGTTTCAGTGGTTTAACACTGTCTGGACTTTTGCTTCTTAGATGTTGTTAATTAGGTATTTTTTTTTAAGTTCAAGTCCATAATTTAAGTCGGAGTGTTACTTCAGAAAGTTTATTATCAAGCTTAAGTAATGAATACGTGAACTTACAATCTACGACCTCTCAATCGAGGTCACTAACACTGGGCCAACAATCCACAAAAGTCCTCTAAAGCATAACTTGGCAGTAAGCCGGAAAACTCGCAAGTACACTTACACACATAAACCACTACACCCGTTGTAAACACACGCACAAAAATTCGAATCCAAGCACCAACAAATTTAAAGAACATAAAGAGGGAAATGTATTATAAACAGACTTGGTTTCAATAGACAATGTTCGAGATTCACAGTAAAAATGTGCAAGATATATCCCCAAAAAATCCCAGCCATAGAGCGAGGAACATTTAGAGCGGCCATTTAGAAAATAAAAAGTACTTTTATGCCTGTAGGATGCAACGAACGAGGTGGGCTTCTCATCTTTTCATTACCCTCTGTTGCCCCGTCTGATTCAAAATGGCGGTCATTCCGTTTAAACACTGCTATTTATTTTAATTTTATTGTTTGTTTTTTGTTATAAAAGGAATCGCGATACGTAATGTATTTTCCGGGATGAGTAAATGAAGCATTAAGTGCCTTACTTTATGTTAAATTTAACTAGACCACGTAACTAAATGTATTTTTATAAGTTATAGGTTAATGAAATTGTGTTTTCACTTCTTGATTTTCATATATTAATAAATGCATAAACTAATTAGCCTAGTTGTTGTAAGCGCGATTGCTACGCTATAGGTAAGACTTGGATTCTATTCCCGAATCGAGCAGTGTTGTTGGGTGTTTCAGAGAAATTTTCAGTAGCAGCTTGGAGTTTAGATTTGTGCCCGGTTAATGGCAATAGACTCGCCTCCTATTACATGGGACTTAAACATACCGGCGAACTGTGGGTGTACATTAGTGCACCTCTGCCTAAGCCTTCAGGAAAGCTCTGGCAGCTTCTTGTAAAATACTGATATTCAGCCGCATCTGGTTATACTGGAAGCCGAACCCAACATAGTAAAAGGCTATATCAACAATGCAAAAATATCATTCACCATACAAAAAATCACACCTTATAATATTTACTAGCTTCTATCCGCGACCGTCCGCATGGAAAATTTACTTTTAATTAACGTTGTAATTTGGCTAATTAATCAAAATCGTATCGTTAATCGATAAATTATAGCCTATGTGTTATTCTGATGTATAAATAATAATACTGTAAAGTTTCATCAAAATCCGTTCAGTAGTTTTAGCGTGAAAGAGTAACAAACATCCATCCATCCATCCTCACAAACTTTCATATTTATAATATTAGTAGGATAGGATATCTAACTCAAAATAATGTTGAATACGGATATTATTACGAGAAAATTCTCAAGTCTAAGTGACATAATAGTGAGGGGGACAGGAGTAGCCTTTCTCGGTAACATTACGGTCAAATAACAAGCTATCTACGGCTGAATGGAACAGACATGTGGATAGCTTCATAAGATCGCTCGCCCAACCAGCCCATCCCAGCGAGTGCTAATAAACGTATTTTATTATATTTTTACGACACTGTTGCAATATTTTTAGATTATTGAATTGAAATGTTATTGTAGAGTGGTCTCTCGATGTTAATGCTATTTAGAAATTGTTGACATGTGAGTGACATTATATATTTGTGTGAATTATTGTGTTCAGCTATGTCTTAAAGCGCAATTTAGGTATGTCACAAAACTTATATAATTATATTATATTTATCGAGTAAGTACACCTGCACTCACCCCTTATCTTTATTCTTATAGAACTCTTGTCTTGTAGAATTTAGGATTTAGGATTAGGCTATACTCAAGAAAGTCTCTCAGACATGCAGGTTTCCTCGAGTGATAATTAATTATTAATACTCACATGATTTCAAAAATTCACAGTATTGAGCCTTTGAGTCGGAAATCCAATGGTCACATCACTAGGCTAACACTGTTGTGATATAACGATACATACAAATTCGCGCGTTTCATAGCCACAGCAACACTAGGGTCAGTTAGTGAACAAATATAAAATTCATCCTTATCCATGAACATCATTGTCCATGATCTAACATATCTATTACTGACTCAGCAACTATCAAAGTAGAACGAATTAGAATTTCAAAGTAGCGATTGGAATGAGAACGTCTCTACAGTGATTAATACAGTTATGTACTCAAATTATTTTCTTTATATTGTGCTAAATGAAACTAAATACGTCTTCCTTTCATTCCTGATAAAAAAAAATATTATATCCTGTATTTATTTATTAAATAAATGTATGTACAGACGCCAGCAGGTCAAGCTATACAAATCTGTAAAATTTTCCCAATTGAATATGACCCATAACGTTTTGTATTAAAGTTGAAAATCCATAAAAGAAGTTATTCTTCTGGTTAGGTACACCAGACGCTATGAGCACTAAGCCACCGCGATTCCTACCCGTCATGTCGACCAGAAGACGCAGGTTCCAATCCTGCCCGCGGTCGAATTTTTCCTTTGCTTAATAACTTTAAAATCTTAGCATGGAAAATGCTAAAAATATACAAAAAGATAGTTATCCATAAAAGAAATTTGACAGATTGTGGTAGCTTGATGTGCTGGTTACTGTACCTCGGAGAGCAGGTTAACCCGTCGGTCCCGGTTTCATACGAACACCTATGACAATCGTTAGTGATAGTCAGAACCCCTTAAAATCCTGACGATATCGGCATTATTAAGTTAACATCATATTTTGTAATGTAGCTCTCCATTTTATATTTGTATGCCCACGAGGCGGGTCACAAAATAACTATACTAATATACATATTTTTAAGACCTATTGTACTTGTGAATCACAAATAAATATTTTGATTTGATTTAAGTTATAAAAAAAGCATTGTATTCATTGCAATAAAACTACTTTTGACGACCTCTGTGGTCTAGCGGTTCGAGTACCGGACTGCTGATCATGGGGTCGTGGGTTCGATTCCCACAGGACACAAATATTTGTGTGGATAAAACATGAGTATTTGTGTTTGTCTGTGTGTTTCTTATGTATTATAAGTATGTATTTACAAAAAAAAGTATATAAGTATTATATCCATTGTCTAGTACCCATAGTACAAGCTCTGCTTAGTTTGGGACTAGATGGTGTTGTGTAAAATGTCCCAAAAATATTATATTATAGGAATATTATACTATATTATATATTACATACTTTTTACGGATTTTATCGCGTTATATTGATATTATTAATCCTGTATAATATTCGCGTAAATGACAGAAATCAATAAGCATTGTATTCGTTCTCTGCTGTGATTGTTAGCTCATTGTTTTTTTAACCGTCGGTCGTAATAGTTGTTAGCGCGACTGCTACGCTAAAGGTACTTCTGTCGATCCCTAGGTCGAGCAAAGTGTTATTGGGTTTTCCTATGAAATATCTCAGTAGCAGCTCGAAGTTTGAATAAGTGCCCGATTAATGGCTGTAGGCTCACCCCTATTACATTAGTATTGCACTACTACCCATCGAAGATTATAGGCGGCGTAGATTTTTAAATAAAAAATAATTTAACTTGCCACAATGCTGATAGCTTTCATTTCCATCGACTTGAAAGGAAAAATAGTCTTGTACACTAGGTATTTTGGACTCCCAGGGATGTGCACATAGGCTGTGCACAGGGGTTTCTGGGGTAGTCTATTAAGTGCCCCCCTCCATGTGTTAATGGTGGCCACCGGGGTGGTTTTAGAAGGTAAGAATCCCACACTCCCCGGTCTAAACCCCGTAGACCGGTAGCCTTTTGAAGGTTTCCCCCCGTAAAGAAAGAGACGAATTAATTAGCACTTCAAATTGCGCTTCTTTTACCGACATTTTATACCTACAAGTGCGCCCTCGTGCGGACATTGCGTAATAATTTGCAATTACCCACAATAAACCTAACGCGAAACGAAATTTGATATTCAAAGCGTAATTCCGTTCAGGGTAACGTGAACATTTATAAGGCTGATTCAATAAAAATCTATCATCATAATACCGTATTATTGACGCTAAAAGACCCAAATTGCTTTGATACCTAACTCACACGAAGCGAGTATATTAAATTCATAAGCCGCTACCAAACTCGCGAAGTTTCCACGTTCACGAAAACTCTCCCCATTATGTCTACAACGCTTTTTTCACAGCTAAATAAACGTAAACAAAAAATAGGTCTTTGAACAACACATTTTCACGTCAATTTCGCGTAATTTATTACATAAACATGACTTTACACCGTTATAATACTGCTTTATTCCACCTAACACCGTCCATTCGGTCCCATTGTAAATCCGGAAGCTTCGAAAAAAGAACAACACTTAATTTGACGTAACGTATTTCTAAACAAAGGGATTCCAGATTCAAATGCGTGGGGCGACTGCGCGGCCCCCACTAGGAGTTATATAAACTTCAAAAATAGAATTTCACTGTCGCAACCCGGTTTACGACTTGGCTCGTAAAAGAGGGTGGAATGGGCGGCCGTAAGGGGAACGCAGCATATTTTCACCTTTATTTATAAAGGAAATTCGGTCAAGTTTGAGTGATGTTAATTTAAATAATATTTCCAGTTAGGCCATGACATTATGTTCGCGGGGTCTCTCTGTTCGTTAATGTTGCGTTATCACTTTTACATTGACGCTAAATTGAATTAACTCGAACAGGGAAGATTCTTGGGAAAACTGAGTAATAATGAGTTGATCTCTCTCTCTCATAACGTAGTTACTAAGGCCTTGAATCTATCATTTTAATCTGTTTGGTATTTTGTCTGTCAGAATACATTGTTACTTTTTCTTCTTTTTTCCTAGAAATTGTTTATAATGATAACCTATTGAAGCCCTTTGAGAAGTAAGATTGCTAAAAATGCTAACCTCAAAATGAAGTTGAATAATGTTGGTACTATTACGAATGGAGAGGATTGTGGCTAAGTAATAATTACGCTATTGACTTGCAAGGTTAAGATACACTAACCACGGTCAGTCTGTGGATGAGGGACCATTATTAACACATCGACCGTGCCTCGAAGAGCAAGTAAAGCCATCCGTCCCGGTTGTCATACGAACCTATCACAATCGTAGAAGCCCAAAAAGCCTGACAGCCATTATATCCTCTGGTTACCGGTATTGCCCAGAAATTGGGTAGTGGAGGTTTGATTGCAGTCGCTTCACCCAACATAGTTGGGAAAAGGCTTGGAGTATGATCAATATTGGTAGGTACTATTGATTAATAAAACTTGTTTAAATCATCAAGGATCAATTCACACAATATCAGTCACAATAGAAAAACAACTGTCTACCGTATGTATTCTTTACTGAATGTGTGTCAACTAAAAGATCAAAAATTAACTACATTTGACTTTTCGTGTTTTAAGCAACAGCTTACTAAAATATCATGTTTCAAATTATGTAAGCCATGTTTAGCCTCATTTTATAATATTTTAAACAACATACCATCACGATTGTATTATCTGAAGGGTTAGGCAGAGGTGTACCAATCTACACCAACAGTTCGCCATTATGTTTAGGTCATGTAATAGGGCGATCCTATTGCCATTTAACCGGACACAAATCTGCTGCAAAAAGCTGCTACTGAGAATTTCATTGTAAAACCCCCAGTAACACTCTAATCGACCTGGGAATCAACCCAGGACTACGTGTAGCAGTAGCGTTTTCAACCACTAGACTAATGAGGCAGTCTATACAAGATTCATAAGAAAATATTGCGTATTATTGTAACTAGAAATTTCTAGAAAGTGCGAGAAGGGTCTATCCAGCTAATAATCGAATCTATTTACATATAAACTTAGTTACATCATCTCTGTATATTAATGTATTTGTTACGAACTAGTTATTAAAACAACATGGTGATCCCTTGTCGAATATATCTTGTTAATGAGGGTGTGGCTTATATGTATAACTATGATAAATACATATAGGTATATTGTGGTGTACACAATGTACCTTTATATAGTCATGATAATATGATGTATATAGAAGCTCCACCGTACCGTGGGAATTACGTTAGAAAGTATTTTTTAACAATAACTTTTTATAGAATATTGGTTAAATTAGTAGATCTGCTTCTAAGCAAGAAGTAATCAAATAATAAACCATTATTCTAAAACTAACCTTGTAATGATTTGTAATGATTGAGCTTGTAATATAGGTACGTACTAGATAATGGATATAATACTTATATACTGTCCAAAAATATTTATTTGTGTTTGTCTGAGTGTTTCTTATGTATTTTAAGTATTTGCAAAGAAAAAGGATGTAAATATTATATTCATTGTCTAGTTGCAGTACACATAGCATAAGCTCTGCTTAGGTTGGGACTACATCATGCTTTATAAATTGTCCCTAATATTTATTTATTTATTATAGTTGGTTTTACATGTACCGAAATACGGAGGGGTCTGAACGTGTTATGAATAGTCACCCATCCACAGAATGACCTCGGCAACCGCAGCTGAACCTTGTAGATCGATTGATTAGCGTAGTAAATACTTAGGCACGACCCCACCTAGTTACTAGATTCAGTTTGAAAATGAAGATCAAACTATTGTGCTTTTTTTAGGTTTTCATGTAACGCCTATATAAAAAATATGTTATAATAAATATCGAGACTTCAGCCTGAAAGGCCGTGAAAGGCATAAAAGTTAATGTGCTTTACGCTATTTGCCTTTGAACTTCTAAACTATATACATAATATATAATGTATATACTAAGTGAAATGGTTATGTAGTATTAAACAACAGAAGCTGTACCAAATGTTTTTCTTCAAAATTCTTGGTATATAAAGTATACATATATACTGTATTCACCGCAGGGTTAGGCAGAGGTGTACAAGAGTCTCTAGTTGTATATTACAAGTGCTCTATAACAGGGAATATTCTTTTTTTTTTAATTTTTATTTAAATAAATAAAACCGTAGCTACTAGCAGCTAGCGCCATAAAATTTATCGTAGTTGTAACTTAACCACGAATCTATGAAGATATATATTCACACCATTCTTTTTTAAAGACAGCGCCCACACGCAGGAAATAGGCAGGCCTAAGGTAAACAGGTCTCGGGGCTCTACCACCATATAAGTAACAACACCATATAAGTACATCCAAACTCAAAAGAAATATCTGTGGATCACACAAAAAATATCTCGGTTGGAATCGAACTCACGACACCCGGCGCAACACTAGAGGCGAAGTGACAACCTCAACAACTACTCCAAACGTGCAATCACGATTTTTCCGCTCATAAACTCCAACTACATACCCAAAATACGCTTCATCATGCTACCTTACCCAAAAAAACCTCAAATTCCTAGAATCAGGCGCAGATCTTCCACGATCTCATCAGCATGTATCGGTTACTCCATCATTTATCAACTGCTAATGTTCGTATATTTTCGACAGCCCCGGGGGTGGTGCAAGGGGTAGAGGGAGGAGGGTACAATCCATTATATTAACACGGACACGTCTAAGTTATGCGTGCGCGATGTAAGTTGGTGTAACAATAAAATTTGTCTGTGTGGGGCTGCTGGAATCTATTCTGTAAACTCGATATGGGATCATAGTTAAGTATCTATAGGCGCATTCACTATCGCCTTATTAGGTGTCGTGATGCATCAGTAGCACTCGAAAAACTGGGCGGTTCACCCTTATTGCTAAGACGATATAGTCGAAAAGCCACTCGCCTGGTTGGTTTATGATTTGAATGACTTAGTTATAAAATGAAAGAATTATTATCATTATGACACTGAACAAATAATTTATTGCAAATTCGCCCGCGCGCCTCGAGAAGGTGTAAGGCAGGTAAGATCTGTAGGGTCGCAACAATCTTCATTGTACATCAGAATCCTTTTTTGGGATTGTTATATTACCTACGCCTAATTCCCAGGTCGAGCAGTGTCATTGGGTTTTTGGCAACTCTGAGTTTGGAATTGATCCCGGTTAATGGTAATAGACTCGCCCTGTATTACATAGAAAGAAAAAGAAAGTAAAATTATTTAAATGGAGAAGGCGCACACACCATAATTTGTATTTAAACAGAAGTAAACTATTTGCGAATGTATGCGTCCAATCCACGCAAAATATAGTACCTACCGAAACATACCGGCAAACTGTGAATACACAGCACTACTCCTCTGCCTAACCCTTGAAGGAAACACAGGCATGATGATATGTATGTATAACTACACCATTTCTAAACATTGAAAATTGAAGCTGAAAATTCGAGTTTCGCCCACTCACTGAATCTTTTGATACCTGTTTCGAGATGTGTTGGCGTCAAGAACTCAACGGCTTTGAAATCCATCTTGTCAGCGCCATTTTGTTATATTTTATTGGAAAAAACAAAGGTGAAAGCTTCGTTCTTTATTCTTTCGCAATTAAAAAAGATATTCTGTATATTCCTTGCGAAGTATGTGCGATGTAACTGGGAATGACAGATTGAGAAATAGTGTGATAAGGGAACGTTGCGACTTAAAAGACGATGTAGTGACGAGAATTGAGAAGAATATGCTAAGATGGTTTGGGGATGTCGAGAGAATGGATGAAAGGCGACTAACAAAAGGGATTTACATGGCGAATGTCAGTGGAACCACCGAGAGGGGACGCCCTAGAAAAACTTACGACGACTTTATTGGTGAGGTTCTTCAAAAAGGTCAGGTGCGTAATACTGGCAACCGGCGTGTGTGTATGACAAGATGTATGAATGTGGTCGAAGCAAAAGATGTATGCAAGAATCGTAGCTAGTGGCGTTCTTTAGTTTCTGCCTACCCCCACGGGAAATAGGCGTCAGTGTATGTATGTAGGTATTCTATATATTACAAACATACTCGACTCTAAATATACTTTACTACTTCGCTATAAACATGAGTGTTAATTTGCCTCTATCAGGTTCAAAGAGGAATCATATATTATTCCGTGACCCTAATCACCATAATATTATCCTCGTAGCTATGGTTATATGAATCAGCCTTATAAGGGTGTCCATAGTAATGTGTTAGCACTTCCCAGATTTGTGATAGAATTTTTTTTGCTGATAAGCAACAGTTTTCGCCTTGATCAGCAGATGACACGATTGTTGCAACTATGCTAACAGAAGCCGTACCACGACGTGTTATTGTGATCATTTTGCGATTGAGAGAGAGGGATGCCGCTCTACACGTTATATAGCGCCATCTCTTTCTCACCACCTAACAATGATCGCGTTAACAGTTTGTGGTACGGCCTCTGAACGTCAGATAACTGTGTGACTCGGACTTTCCAGTAGTTTCAAGTCCAGACAAATATGTCCGTGTGCAAGTTAATAGAGATTTTTCATTCATTCATTTCTTTGTTGCCGTTTTCATGTTCATCAACATCAAAAGAAAGAAAGAAACATTTATTCAGCTGCGAATGAGACATGTAATTACATATACAATTTTATATTAAAACAAAAGTAACAACAGAAACGAAGTACAGTGCCTCACGGTTGAGCTGAAAGGGATCTGATTCAGCATATGCCAGACATCGGGCACGAGACTTTTTTTTTTAAACAACTAAGGTGGCTAACAAGCATACGGCCCACCTGATGGTAAGCGGTTACCGTAGCCTTTAGACGCTTGCAACACCAGGGGTATCACTTGCGCGTTGCCGATCCTGTAAAAATCTTTTCACACCCTTCTTGAAGGACCCCATGTCTCTGGGGAGAACCTGGGCCGTGAGCTGATTCCACAACCTAAGCGTGCGTGGGAGAAAATGTTTCTGGAATCGCACGGTATGAGACCAAAGTGGTTCCAGGGTATTCTTTAAGTATTTTTCGCTTCTCCTTATAGTTTCGGACTTATGTAGAATCACTGTGTTTTGCTTATTTAGTTTTAATTAACAACCCTTAATCCAATCATGCTAATCCTCACAACGGGTGCAATAACATCTATAAATTCTCATTAAGCCAAAAACAATTCACCTAAACAAAAATAACAAGTCTAAATAGCTTCATAAAACACTTTTAACATAGACGCGTACAATCGGCACAAAAAACACATTCACAAAATACATGTACAGTGTGCAAAACGGTCGGCTCCGTCCTAACCTCAGTAACATACAGTTTTTCTCATTTTAAAAGGGGAAACTAAAAAAAACTCAATTACATTAGCGTGCGCGTTCCCATTACACGAAATACGAAAGCCGTACCAACTGAATGGCGGAGCCAACCTGAGGTTATGTTATACAAAAGTGATTTTATTTACAAGTTAATTATTTTTAAAAGAATCACGTTCCGGAATGAAATTTGAAATTTACGTGGCACAAGCATTTTTTTATGCAGCCTAGTTTTCGGGTAGTGGACTTTTTTATAACACCTCATTTGTCATCGACGGATTTCAGCAATTTAAAAAAGAAACGAAACGTAATGTAACTTATCACCATGCCTGTATTGCCCGAAGGATTACGCAGAGGTGCAGTAAAGTTTTAAGAGAGGTAGGACATAGTGGGAGTAATTCCACTCAAATTAGAGCTGCCCGACAGGGGAAGCACCTCCGCCTTGCAGAAAATCGAAGTGAAATAACACTGCTTTAAGCTGTGTTGTGTTCCTCACGGTGAGCAAGGTTGCCAGTGCTCCGCAAGGAAACATTGTGTTGGCAGCGGGAGACTTTGACCCTTATACTGCCAACCCAACTATTCCTCTTTCGTTTTACAAGGTCGGTAACGCGCCAGTGATACCCCTGGTGTTACAAGCGTCTATAGGCTACGGTAACCGCTTACCATCAGGTGGCCCGTATGCTTGTTTACCACCTTAGTGATATAAAAAA
Source organism: Acronicta alni (assembly GCA_964056405.1). NCBI lineage: Eukaryota > Metazoa > Arthropoda > Insecta > Lepidoptera > Noctuidae > Acronicta > Acronicta alni. The sequence goes on along the minus strand of OZ043927.1, from coordinate 1,709,178 downwards.
AGTACCTACACTCACAGTTTGCGTGGTATGTTTAGGTTCCATCGGCACCATTAATACTAGATTAATTAAATATTTACTTGTAAAAGTAGGTATCTTTAAAAGATCTATTTTCAGAAATAATAATCATTTATTATTCCATGGGGCGAGCCTATTGCCATTAACCGGGCACAAATCCAAACTCCGAGCTGCTACTGAGATTTCATAAAAAAACCCAATAACACTTTGCTCCACCTGGGAATCGATCCTAGGACCTCTAGCGAGGACCTCTAATGAGGCAGAAACGTGCTTTTAAAATGTTAAAGGCTATTTGTATATTAATATATTTAACTCGCGCATCGAGACGGAACAAACGACACCACGATCGTAAAAACACATGCAGGATATATAAATTCATGATGTTTTATGGCCCTTGCACACACTTCAAGTCTATAGAAGGATTTTTAAGTACTGTTATGAAGTTTTTATTCACGAAAGAAGTAATTAATGATCAATTCCGACCTCGGAAAATCTGTATGTATATACATACATAAAAGTACGCTTTATGGGACTGTATTTTTATATATGAGTTAAGTCGACGGACTGCACCGATTAATCAATTTGATATAGTGGTTGCAAACGTAGCTGCTGAGCGTGAGATTCGATTCCCAGATCGGGCAAAGTGTTAAGTATTGAGTTTTTCAATTGAGAAATTCTCAGAAGCAGTTCCAAGGTTCGATTTGTGCCCGGTAAATATATTCGCCACCTAAATTGGCGAACTGAGGGTTTAAAGAAATAGAACACTACTAAACCCTACATTTATGTATGTAAATAAGCAATACAATTATAATAATTATGCTACTACTGCTCTCATCATCAACCCATATACTGTCCCACTGCTGTACACGGGTCTCCTCTCACAGAATGAGAGGGGTTAGGCTATAGTCTGCTAGCTACGCTGGCCTAATGCGTTGGCAGACTTGACACGCCGTCGAGAAAATCTCTGAGGCATGCAAATTTCCTCACGATGTTTTCCTTCACCGTTTTAAGCGAGTGATAATTTATTACGCACATGATTTCGAAAAGTCAGAGGTGCATGCCTTGGATTCGAACTCTAGATCTCCGACTTGGCAGTCCAATGGTCATATCACTAGATTATCGCTGCTTATTACTTTACATTAGCTAATTAACTATAATATTAATAACTAATTAATTAACTATAATAACAATAAGTTGAGCGATAGCCTTTTTGCGTAAACGTAACGCAAACTTTCACTATAGTTTACTTCTTTGTTTAAATACAAATGTTACGTGCATCTTGTCTATTTAAATAAATTTATTTTCTTTCTAAATCCTATCCTACTTCCTATCCTTCTTATAATTATAATCCTACTAATATTATAAATGTTAAAGTTTGTGAGGATGGATGGATGGATGTTTGTTATTCTTTCACGCTAAAACTACTGAACAGATTTTGATGAAACTTTCCAGTTCTATTATTTATACATCAGAATAACATATAGGCTATAATTTATAACCATTTTAAGTTAATTACAACGATAATATTAATAGTAACATTTCCACGCGGACAAAGTGGCGGGCAGAAGCTAGTAAATAAATATATTCGCATTTAAGACCCACGGAAACGTAAACGGATTCCGTAACGTTACACGTCTTTGAAGTGTTCCGATTCTAACATCGATTTGATCATCCGAGAACTTATATCGATGAGATTTCCTCATACCGTCGCTATATACTTCAAATTGACATTATTTGACATAAATAAAAATGGGAATTCAATACCAAAACCGAATCAGATTTCAACACTGAGTGAAATCAAAGGCAATAAATTTAAATTCTGTTCACGATAAGAATTAGTAAACACGGAACCACATCTTGTGCAGATAGCTTCATAAAATCTTTGAGATCCACTGTGCTAGGTGGCAAAATTATTTCTTTTAAGTTTAGCTAGCGCAATCCAGTGTGCTTCGATTACTAGTGCGCTGCCACAACCCACAAAATTTATTCGAATTTGATTTGGCTTTTCTCTGATATACACCGTGTTTTTTTTGTTGTTGTCTTACAGACGAAAGGATGTACTACTTCTACTCATCATGATCAACAATTTATTGTATGGGATCAAATCAATGTGCAAAAAAAAAATTGCTACATCCTACGTTTTGTCGAGAAACCTGAATTTTTTTCTAAAAATCCCTTATCTAGTAGAAATTATATTGAAATAGTGTTTTCTTTCGGCTGTAAGACGACAAAAAAAAACATGTGTATAAAACAGACACTTGACGAGACATTCGGCATAGTGACTGAGCGAACGGTTTTTGCGCCACGGGTTGTAAGTTCCATGCCCGACGGTAAATATTTGTACGATTACGTAGTTGTTCAGAGTCTGGATGTTTGTGTACCTATGTGAATTTTTTTTCTTTGTAAAAGCACCTACAATACGAGAAGAAATCCTATTTGGGCACTTTTTTTACAATCTTTGTATGTCTTTGCTTTGCTACATAACTCTAAATACTTTGTAATTGTCAAAATAGTCAATTTTAGATTTATTTACCTTTAATGACGATTCTTAACTTATTTTAAGAAAGGAAAAATTCGACTGCGGGCAGCATTTGAACCTGCTTCTTCGGGTTAAGTAGCTACACCAGACACTATGACCACTAATCCACCACGAAAAACTGTCTGGTGTATTGAAGACGTGAATCCTGCTCTTAGTCGAATTTTTCCTATGCTAAAATAACTTTATAATCTTTGCATGGAAAGTGCAAAAATATAAAATGAAATGTAAATAAATGAACTAATGAAAATGAAATCAAAAATATAAATCTATAAGTATATCTTCTCCAGATTTATATTTTTTTTAATATAAATTTGTGAACAAGTAATAGTTTTCATCGCAATTTCCCACAATTGCTTATATAAAAAATATGATTTTGTAGCACTATTTTAATTTTCCGTTTAATCTACCGCCATACTAAGTATATACCATTCATGTCACTTACATAATTACCCTATTCTCTAAGATATTGAATATCACTAAGTGTCGCCACTTTTATCTATTCTTCCAGTAAGTATTCTGTAAGAATAAGCTGTTAATAGATCGAGTTGGTGACGGCTTCTACTGCTAGATAACTCGGAAACTTGCTAAGCCTGTATCAAATATTATTTAAGTATCGCACCAGGAGATCAAAACTTGTGAACCTAGAAACGTGGGCTTGAACTTTAGCTGTAATACAACTCGCCAAGGAGTTTGCACATGATGTACTGGTCGTTGTTATCCGAGCGTTTTCCTAACTGTGTGGGGTCGGCTTCCAGTCTATCCAGATGCGGCTGAATATCAGTATTTTACACGAAGCGACTGCCATCAGACCTCCACAATATCTGGGTAATATCGATATCCTGAGGATAGACTGGTTGTCAGGCTTTTTTTGGCTTCTGACTACCACTAACGACATGTTCATATGACAACAGGGACCAACGGCTTTACGTGCTCTCCAAAGCACGGAGGTCTTGTAGTGTTAAGAATTATCACCCATCCACAAACAATTCATGTTTTTTTTTATAAGAGATAGGTTAGCGTTTGACCACAATCTCACTTGATGGTAAGTGACGATGTGGTCTAAGATGTAGCACGTTTACCTAGAAGATACCTATTCACTCGTAACTTGAAGACCCCCAAATTGTACACGTCAGGAAATAAAGATTCAGGCAGCTGATTCCATTCCCTCGCTGTACGGATAAGGTATATAGATAATAATTAACTCTGCTTTGCTGTGTTCTGTTCCTGGTGGTGATGCATGGTGAGCAATACTGCCAACCCAACGATTCGCTCACCATCAGGTGGTCCGTATGTCTGTTTGAATAATCTGATTACAATAAAAAGAAAACTTGCAACCTACCCGCGACTGCACATACACATATTAAACCAATTATTATGAAAACCGGCATCTCAGTTAAACTAACCTCGACAACTATTAAATTAAACACGCAAAACACCTATTTCGGCGGTCAGGGCTGGGTCAATTATAATCATCGTAACATGAACCATTTTCATGAATTCCTTGTTCCACTAAAGAGTTCTCGTTATGCTGGCATATCAAAAATATTGAGCGTAATAGAAATAATATAAATTTACAGGAAATTGAACTTTATTATTATACCGTTTGGGGTGCTAGAGTGGTAATTATAAAACAGTTTATGATGTGCGGCGTTTGAATTTATCGAACAATTACTATGTGAGAATTTTTTAACCGACTTGAAAAAAGAGGAGGTTCTCACTTCAATTATTTATTTTGTGTGTGTGTGCCACGCGATATCTATTATGTTCAACTACGCTGATCAACAAATCTGCAAGATTAAGCTGTACTAGCCGCGGTTAGTCTGTGGATGGGTATTCTCACACATAGGCATTCATAACATATTGAGACCCCTCCGTGCTTTGGAGAGCAAGTAAAGCCTGTCCCGTCCCGGGTTGTCATGCGAACACCTGTAACAATCACCCATCCACATACTAACAGCGGCTATCGCAGCTTAACCTTCCAGATCGGTTCATCAGCGTAATTATAATTTAGCCACGACGACTTTACCAGTCAATATTTTAAATCGAATCACAGAAAACCACTCAAACTAATATAGTTCATTCAAATCAAGGCTCGTCTATATTTAATCTAGATTTCCAGCCTCAAACGGCGTATTGTCGACTTCCTAGAACAGCGCCCCCTGGTGAGTGTGGGCTGTCACGCGAATGACCCATCACTGATAACACAGACTTTAACGGTTTTTTAGTCTGTGGATTATTTTATCTGGACGTCCATTTTTTAAACTCGGTAAAGTACGTTTTTCCTTCAAGAGTTTTCTAAAAAGGTGTTTGTTTTATGTCATAGGTGATTGAGCGTCAGGACCTGGGTTCATTTCCCAAGTCGAACCGTGTTATTAGGTATTTAACCGACTTAAAAAAAAAGAGGGTCTCAGTTTGACCTGTACTGGCTGAGCGGATTTTGATGCGGTTTTCAGAAAAGTATTTGCTATATACTGGAAAAGGTTTTGGTATACAATAAATGTAATGTATACTGTGACGTGACGGGACATCCACGTGGATCCGTTATAAAGCGATATGTCTAAGTTCAATTCGAGCGATTTTTTACACACAATGCTTGAAGTCGGTTTTGTTTTCCTAATTCTATGAAATTTTCAGTAGCTCGGAGTTGGGATATGTACATAGATAGTAAATGGGAATGGGCTCGACCCCTATTACATGGATTTAATAACATACCCGGAGTTCTGTGGGTGTACATTAGAACACCTCTGTTTAACACCTCGGGGTACACGCGAGATGGTATGTTTAAAGTGTTTTTGTTCGTGCAACAGTAATTTATTGGTCCTTAAGGTAAAATACCACAAACATAGGACCTTCAATAAACTTAATTGAAAAATAATAAACTCATGTTAAGTGTAATTAAATTTCATAGTAATTACGAGTAATGCCGTCAGCTGGGACTGGTCTACTCAAAGCCACTATTGCTCTTTCCTCAAAAGGCCATTTTGTTGCCCTGGATTGTAACACTCACATACTACTACTAAGTCTAGACTTTAAAAGATACCATGATTCTCGGAGATTTTTTTGTCATTTTGTGTCTGAAGTCGCTTGCCAGCGCCATCAAGTTTAAAAAATAATCAAAAAAGTTGACTTATAAAAGTGTCTTTAAAAGATATACTTACATCATCGAAATCAATATAGTTTACAGATTTTATCGCGTTAAATTTACATTATTAATCCCGATGTTTCGGACCCTTTACAGCGTCCATGGTCAATTAAAATTAGTTTTATTTCAACATCTAATATTCGCGTAAATGTCAGAAATCAATATGTCATTTATTATTTACGTTTCTCGTAGTATTTGTGTAGCGCTACGCCGTAGCTATATAAACTGGGGTACCCGTAGCCAGTACTAGAATCACAAATTGCTTGTTATCAGTGGTGGGAGTTGTATCAAAGAAAAAAATATATTATTTAGAGATTTTATAGCGAGATATTGATATTCTTATTATATAAAGAAAAGTAATCTTATTTCTATCTCCTTTAAGTCCGTAAAAGTAAAAAAGCAGCAACCCTGCTTGTTAACACTGCATTAAATTAAAAAATTTAACATTTTCTCGCAAATCACTATCATTGGAAGCCATGATAATTACAATAAGTCGAGTTACTAAATCAACAGCGTCAGTAGAAGGCAAATAAGTCTTTTAATAAAATGCTTTTATTAGAATTTCAATATATTTAATTATATCTTTTGATATCGGAGGCTAAGAGCCTCTTCACAGAACCAACGAAATAAGGTAAAATAAATGATAAACGATATTTATTTGTGTAAATAGATATTTTAAAGACACTTTTACAAGTCAATATTTTACATTTTTTTTAAGCTAGATGGCTCCGGCATTTCCTTACTGACGACCTCTGAGAAGAAACACAGAAATAAACTCAGAGTATCATAGTCTCTTTTAAAGTCCAGACATAGAATAGTAACAATTATGTGTGTTACAATGTAGGGCAATGTATGAAATGGCCTTTTGAAGAAAGAATAGCGGCTTTGAGTAGACCAGTTCCAGCTGACGGACGCATGCATCAGTCATTGTGTAGCTTAACCTTGCAACAAGCCACGAGCCCCTCACCTAATACATGTATTTAACTATTATAAATTATGTTCGATTTGAAAGATTTCCCTTTCATCTTATCTTGTTTTTTGATATCAAAGTATACATCGGATATGTTCGCGCCTATCCTTGCCTCCAGCTATCATTACGACTGAAACTGTAAATATTTGTACACAAACACACACATTGTAACTAGAGCTAAACTGTTGATACGTGTGTCATGGTTTTAGAACTAGTCTGCTATGTCATTCTATACGTCGACGCAGACAGAATTCTGTGGAGTAGGTAGATAATAGAGTGTCGGATTCTTGATCGCGAAGGTTCGATTCCCACAGGAAAAAATATGTAATGAACATAAGTGTTTGTGTTTGTCTGGGTGATACGTATTTACAAAAAAATATATATAAGTTTTTGTTTATTATAATAATAATATTCTTGGACAATTTTACACAGCACCATCTAGTCCCAAACTAAGCAGAGCTTGTACTATGGGTACTAGACAATGGATATAATACTTATATACTTTTTTTTTGTAAATACATACTTATAATACATATAAACAGCCAGACAAACAAGATTATGTACGATAGACCTACGCTTGACCGCTAGTTCGCCTGATGTTAAGCGACACTGCGATCTATAGTGCTTGCCTAGAAGAAACTTATTAAGATTAAGACAAAGTGATAGTCAGAAACCCAATAAGCCTCACAACCAGTCTATCCTAAGGATATCGGTATTACGCAGAAATTGGGTTGCGGAGGTCTGATGGCAGTCGCTTCGTGTAAAATACTGATATTCAGCCGCATCCGGTTAGCCTGGAAACCGACTCCAACGTAGTTCGGAAAAGGCTTAGAAAATGATGACGAAGACAAAATGGTATAATGAACTGAAGGAAAAAAAATGGTTTACAATAAACACAAGGGTGATATAAATTTAGGCGTTTTGTGTGATTGCTGCGATTGATGTATAAGTCAATATAATACCGACGACTACAGGGTGCGGATGTGGAGCTGTGTCGAAGACCATCACACCTCCTATGCTATGCTGTCCTTTGTGCCCCAAATCTTGCAATCAAAGCGAACTCTGCTACTACTGACGACGCTGTGGAAGTGACACAGCTCTGGGCGAACAGCATTTAATATTTGTACCATCGACACGAAGAAGAAGAAGTAAATAGAATGAGTGTGTATTTAAACGTGTGAGTGGAAGCAGAGTGTGAGCATTATGTATGTGTACAAAATCTCGCGACCATGCAGTTTTCGTCACAATGTTTTCCTTAAGCGAGTCACTCAAATCTCACAAAATTTCTTCACAACTGCTGGTATCAACAAATATACATATATGTATAACTACATACATGTTTATTTACAGCATTTATGGGTAAGTCTTATCAGATATATGAGCCAATAAGATAAGGACAACGATTAACTATAGAGACAGATAATAACTAAGTATATTACATCAATTGTGATAACGTTTGATATGACATATAGAAATATAGGTGTTACTTTACGAGTATTACTTTCTCAAAATTAATGTATTTGTATACTTTATTTTCTGTTTGCTAATGTCAAGAAGAATATTAATTTAAATTCATTATACAATTAAACAACAAAAGCGTTAATTATCCTATCGAGAATCAATTTATGGACGCAATATAAAAATAATTGTTTTGATCCACCTGGTCGTGGGTTTTCAATCTCTACCTAATACCTACTTCTATCGGGTGTACTTTAGTACACCTCTACCTAACCTTTCGGGGAAACAGGCGTTATGGTATGTTTATGTAATATAATGATTATGTAAAAGTTTTACAAGCATATCAAGATGGCTAACCCTATACATTGTGAGGAAAATAACAATGGACGCTTCATAAGTTTTTCTCAAACCAATAAATACATTATAAGTTTCCTCTGGAAACATCATTTTTCACATTATTCCCAATGTGTATAGCTGACTATTTATATAAATAAAAACTAATTGCAGTATGTAAGATCATGTTGAACAACACAACCTATTTGACAGATTCTTTTTTATTAAGTTTGTAATTGTCAGGATAAGGTTTGTATGAAAGAAAATTTGGCAATTTCCCACGGAATTGGGAAATACCAGATCAATGTGTTTAAGCTAAATCTAGTTTATTACCCCGACCCGCCCCCGCTTCGCACGGTTGCAATGTACTAATAACATACATGTATTATACATATAAATCTTCCTCTTGAATCACTTTTTCTATTTAAAAAAACTGCATCAAAAAGTTGCGTTGTTTTAAAGATCTAAGCATACATAGACAGCGGGAAGCGACTTTGTTTTATACTACTGATGGTCTAGCTAGCTAGTTTTTAATAACATGACTACTCAAACAATACTCTCTTCTTATAATGTCAGATGTAACAGTAAAAAGTATCATCCTCCGAGCATTTTCCCAGCTGTTCGGATCGGCTTCCAGTCTAACCAGATACGGCTGAAATCAGTATTTTAAACAAACCGACTGCCATCACTGCCATCAGACCTCCGTACCCAAATTGCTAGGGTCAAAGTCAAATATTTTATTTCAATTAGACCATTAAAATAGTACTTTTGAAAAGTGAAAACTAGTTGCACGGTTCCAAAAAGTGGTCTTATGGAGAAGAACCGGCAATACTAATACCGATATCCTAAAGTTAGAATGGTTGTCAGGCTCTTTGGGCTTCTGACTACCACTAACGATTGTCAGAGGTGTTCGCATGACAAGCGGAACCGACGGCTTTACGTGTTCTCCGAGGCATGGAGATCTCAATGTGTTAAAAGGTCACCCATACACAAAATGAACACAGCTAGCGCAGCTTAACCTTAAAAATCATTTGATCAGCGTCCATAATAGTCATGAGCCTCTCTCGCTCATACAATTCTCTCTCCTTTTAATGTCAGATGTGATAGTAAAAAGTAACGACACAAAATTTGGAAGGCATGGCAAGGTACTAAAACATACCAGCTTTGGCCGCCATCCCCGACATGCTATGTCGCTGAAAAGTTATGATGGAGACGATCTAGTTTCAGACTTGGTTGCTTTAGTCTTAAAGCAACATCAAATCTTTTAGTGTTTTTGAAATTGAAAGCCTTGTTTTCTTCAATCAAATGCTGAGAAATACTGTGTTTAGCTTATAGTATTTTTTATTATTATTATTACTTTTTTGTTTTAAATTATTATTCTTGTATTTATTCATGTTCTTATTTACATTATATTTTTAAATATTTTTACAAAAAAATAAAAAAAAATAGTCAGGCAACCGATATCGGGAACAGGGTCCAAGCTATCGGTGGTTAAGGCTCCAGAGAGAGGAACCTCCTCACAATGCGTGCCGTGTCGAGGAGAACCGAAATGAAAATAATAATAATTTAAATCGTGTTTTAAATTATTATTATGTTTTTATTAATTGTACCCAAACTTGATACCCTATATTAATTAGGCAACGATCACAAAGGTTTGTTGGTAGAAAACTCAAATTTGAGTTAAGCTCGGAAGGATGGTGATTAAAGTTAAGTGTTGCCCATATTATTTTTTGTCTCCAAAACAGTAATAGTATATTCTGGATATGGCATTTATATCAGCGACCCTTAAATTTTGGTTTTTGATACTTTTAACTACCTAGGTATGTAATTTTTTTTGAAGAGCTTTTGAAGTCTCAAAGAATCGCTAACGCAGAAATTTTATAAAAATGTCATGTTTTTCATAGATAGGTTCCAACTTATGTTGATGAGTTTTGTAACAGTCTAGTTATAAGCCGTACTTATCTATGGACACCTAGTAAAATATAGGTACCTAGGTATCAGAAAAAACACCTATTTCCTTAGATCAAAAATGTTTCCACTCTAATTCGTAAAGAATGTTTCAAATATAAAGATACAATTTAAATATTAATTTCATCAAAGCTACTGTCGGTTTCATAAAAAAATCTGTAGTCAGGATTTTCCTGTTAGCAATATTATTACAGTATCTCATAAAGAACTTTTTCAGTAACAATTTGCACGCATTTTCGAACGAAACGTCAAAGAACATCAAATATTAATAATATTCTTAATACACCATGCATGTATGATGCACACACATGCACATTAAAATTTCATAAAGCTCTCGTTTATTTATATAAAAAATATCCTTTTAAACATAGTTATATGTGTTTAAAGTTTATCTAATTATACCGATTTTGATTTTTCTTATCAAAAAATTAACAAGTGCCACGATTAGATTACAATTAAATACTGTACAAATTAGATAATGTATTATTTTCAAGGCGGCGCCGGCGGCCACAGACGCGTGTGTATGACAATATATAAATCCGTGGACGGAGCAAAAGAATTATTATACAAAAATTGAATTTTCTGGCTATGGGAAAAAGGTTTATTTTACAGCGTATTTCGTAAAAAGAGACAATAATTACATGTTATGTTATATTGAACTTAATCCTTAGCTTAAACCTAATGTGTGACCAGTATTTTTTTAAGTGAAGTCGACCAAACGCGCCGGCGAAAATTGTATCCACCCCTAATCCATTCAGTGGGTGTATCTAAAGTTAAAGTGTCGAATCGTATGAATGATTTTACTTAAAAATAGGAACGAGTAATACTGTAGCTATTTGGTACAATTACATATTATATTACCTACTAATAATGTTAACAACAGTTAAATTATTTTAAAACCTACGACATGAACAGAACAATGTTTTTCGCACACGCCTATAACTGATTAGCGACAGTAACAGTATAAGAAGAAAATCATGTGAAAATAACAAACGTTCTTATATTTTAACGTAAGAAACCCTATTAAAGTCGATATTTTTACTATTTTCAATATTTCAGACCCGTTTGAACTCAATGTTTTAAGTCATCGGGTAGGTACGATACGACATTATGAAACAACGATCTAAACTCAGTTCGGTACCTAATTTCCTAATTCAATAATCCCATCACATCATGGCACTTTTTGAATTTCGAACAGTATTTCTATAGTCTGTATAATTTTATTCAGTTTGTTCTCGGCGCACGATGCCATTGCTTCTGACGTTTATTTTACGTGGCACGTGGAATGACACTGACATTTGCAACATTATCAATTTATTATCCTCTTACCCTCGCATTACGTACTCAATAAAGCCAGTTTTCTCACACAGACAGCGGCTCTAATGGCTCCATCTACGCATCACAAATGGGAAACCACTAAAGTACATAGATACAAATGTGAAAAATACGCACCAGAGACGTTGTTGTTCCTCTCGATTGGCTGTTTGTTGTGTGTCAATACGGGACGTTTCACGTGACCCTACCGTCGGCCATTAGATCCGTGGGCACGTGTTAATGTAATATTGTAAACAGAACGCATTAGCGGTTTATTGTGTGTGTTTGACGTGACGGTGGGTTGTCGCGGGCGTCGGCGGAGGGAGCGCGCGATCAGTGCGCGCCGCGGGTGCTCACTGGCGGCGCGGCGAGCGACGAGCGGCGAGCGGCGAGCCGGCTCGCGCGCGCATGCGCCGGTCGATCGCCGACACTCGGTCACTGGGCCGGCATTGTCTTGTTTCGCGTTCGAAAACAAACCTTTGTCTAGGTGGGGGAGACCGCGAGGCGCCGCGACGGGCCCAGTCGGTAAAATTAGTTGTGTGTTTCACACCTGTTGGTTTCTTAATCACCTACTTTAGTATTCTATTACAAAATCATTACTATCCGCCGAGATGCAAGCAGATTACAAAGCAGCGCCTCTGAACTATCGAGTATCTACAACTTTAACGAGATTAACAAGTAGCGGGGTAGGAAATAAATTTACTTTTTAAACGGAGAGCAGCCCTTTTACGAGAGCACATATAAAAGGAGGCACCAAACTCGTTTTGTAGAAAGTTTTATGACCGGGAAGGTTCAATTGCCTACGATTGCCTCTTTACCACCCACAGTGGTATTGGAATTTAGGCACAAAATGTATTCACATGGGTAGTTCAAATTGAGCATTTAAAAAACCCTTGATTTAGAAATCTGCAATAAACTTGGCTGCAAACAAGCTAGCATCCTAAAGACTTTTTGAGACAAAATATAGCCATTGTCGTTCTCCAAGGTCCAATCTATGACTAAACCAGAATTAATCAAAATTGGTTCAGCGGTTTAGTCGTAAAACCGTAAACAGGCTAACAAACTAAGTTACTACTTTATCTTGTGGCATATTTTGCATTACACAATACCTATATTTCTGCTGCTATCGAGTAGTTAAAAGAAAAACCAGATAGCACTGATGTCTGCTCAACCTGGCAATAGGATCCAAGACCTCAGACTCAACTGCTGAGCTTGTAGTCACATCGTGGTCAGATCTATCAAATCTATTTTCTTTCTTTCATCCCATGTAAGAAGAATCTGAAGATTTTTATTGCACATAACCCAAATTCAAAAGATCTCAAAGTTTGTAAGTTTGACAAAGTTGCAACTGCACCGGTCGGTGCCCAAGTTCGCGGTCACGTAGGATCGTAACATTTAGAACTTTGTCGCACTGACGCGTCAAGAAAACTTTCATTATGACAAGCAGCCATTGACGTAGGATACGGCGACTTTTACTGTTTTCATATAAAACTTGTGCAAGATTAGCAACAATGTATTTTAGCAGACTTAATATGAAGGTGATCAAGATTTAAGTGTGTGGTAACAATGCCGTAGCGTGGGTTTTGCCGCCCTCATATTTAGGTATTTCATTTCATCATCATCATTATTATATCAGCCACAAGAGCTCCACTGCTGAACAAAGGCATAGTCCTATAGACTTCCACAAAGACCGGTTATATTAATAATATTTTTGGGACATTTTACACAACACCATCTAGTCCCAAACTAAGCAGAGCTTGTACTATGTACTCGGTACTAGACAATGGATATAATACTTATATACTTTTTTTTTGTAAATACATACTTATAATACATAAGCAAACACAAATACTCATGTTTTACCCACACATATATTTGTGTCCTGTGGGAATCGAACCCACGACCCTATGATCAGCAGTCCGGCACTCGAACCGCTAGACCACAGAGGTTGTCTGCAGCCTGCTTCGAACGACTCCCAGCGACCTTTACCAGGTCGTCCGTCCATCTCGTTGGAAGCCGTCCCACACTGCATTTTCATATTTATTGGTGTGGTCTCCACTCGAGATCCTTTTTGCCCCAGCGGCCATCAGTTCTACAAGCAAAGACGATGATATAGAACTAATTTCAATAATAGACAGTAATTTTATTCAGAAGTTCTTGGCAGAACAGTCATCATTATGGTGTATTTTCCGTGCTTATTTCAATCGGGTATAGGTAGGTGCGACAAATATCATCATCATCAACCCATATACTGTCCCACTGCTGGGCACGGGTCTCCTCTCATATTGAGAGGGATTAGGCTATAGTCCACCACGCTGGCCTAGTGTGGGTTGGCAAACTTCACAAACTCAAAAATCTTTAAGGTATGCAGGTTTCCTCACGATGTTTTCCTTCACCGTTTAAGCGAGTGATAATTAATTATTAATACGCACATGATTTCAAAAAGTCAGAGGTGCGTGCGTGCGATTCGAACTTGAGACCTACGACTTGCCAGTCCAATGGTCATACCACCTCCTCCAAATATGAAATGTTTAAAATATTTATTTATAAGATAAATAGTTTGAGACTAGATCGTGTTGTGTAAAATCTCCAAAATACTTATTTATTATATTGTTATTAAATAACGTGAAATTTTGCCCCCCGAGCGGAGCCGGAGCGGGTCACACTTGCCTCCACTACGCTATGCCACTGTTTGGTAGCCCGGAGATGTCCGGAGAAGACCGACAGCTTTACGTGCTCTCCTCTCAGTCTCGATGTGTTAAGAATGTTCACCCATCCACAGACTGACCGCGGCTAGCGCAGCTTAACCTTGCAGATCGGTTGATCAGATTAGTTACAACTTAGCTACGAGCCCCTCTTTGTTGTCTAAGTTTAGACAATATAATTGTTGTTTTTTGTATAGAATACAAAATTGGCTTCCATGTGACTACATACATATTCGGCACTTTTGCCGTAGCCACTAAAATAAAAAAATCCAAGACGATATATCCACAAATATATTTAATAATACTTAAGGTACCTATCTAGATATTAAATGTAATCACCTAGGCCCACACTCAAGGCCTTTCGTCAGCTTTAGAATCCGGATAGATCCTCGAGTGTCATCCTTAGCTGTGATTAATGAATCGCCATAGAAAACCTAGCTTACTGCCTAGATTACTAACTTACCAAGTAATTGGTATTCACTACGTCATTTTCCTTTAAGATGTGAATGACAAATGCTTTGCCTAGCTTTACGTATTTCAAGCCAACGGGATTTCTAATTAGATTTCTAATTTGTTATGTTATCACAATAATTATGTTCTATTTGGAGGCATTGTGGCATCTCATAGAGGAGAGAACTTTTATATTTTCATATTAGTTTTATTTTAATAGATTGTGAATACAAGTTTATATAAACCTAGATCAGGCAGGACGCTTTTATAGTTTTAATTTGAGTATATTAATATATATTAGATAATTATACCTATAGATACAATTTTATATTTAGGCTTTATTGTGTACTGTATTCCACAACTTAGACGTATACGCCTATGCATTTCCAGTATCGTTTGATCAAATCCTGGTCATTTGCGCAAACTTTTTTTATCTGTCTTCCATCATCCGACTATCCAATTCAATTAAAATCGATTACAAACTCGTCCGCATTTAGTCGATTCATCAATCAAACAAAAGCGTCGTTGTAAGCGTTTCCTATCGCCTTCAATAAAATCTACGTAGAAGTGCAGCCGACGTGCGGGGCCACTCGAGTGCAAATAAGTCAATGAGAGCGGCGGAGGGCCCTTAACAGGTGTTCGATCATCGATTTCAGTTTGGTTAGTCGAGTCTAATGGTGATCTGGTATCGATAGTTTGTAGTTGATTTAGTTTTTGCTGGTAGGAAAATAAAATTGGTACTCTACAGTAAATTATACTATCTTAATTTCAGCAGATGATACTCTATCTATCTTAGATCTTCACTTCACCTTCTGTCCTGTGTGTGAACGCAGTATTCTATTCGTCCTAAATAGTTTAAGCAGTCCTGTGCGTATTAATCAATTAATTATCACTCGTTTAAATGCCGAAGGAAAACACCATGAGGAAAGCATGCCTTAGTTTTTTTTCTCGACGGTGTGAAGTCCGCCAACCCGCACTAGGCCAGCGTGTTAGACTATAATAGCCTAACCCTTCTCAATCTGAAAGGAGTCACGTGCTCAGCAGTGGTACAGTACCTATCCATATACTGTATGAACCCCATGTTGATATTGATGAATCTAAATAAATTGTCCATGACGGAGGATTAATAAATTCATATCCCAATTTTTACATACTGGCAACCCAGTAATTACTAGCATAGTTATTAGTTACTGGCTTTGTTGATAGACTTAAGTGTACCTACTCTCTACCTGTATTATCTCTTCACGGTCCGTAGTTAGGGACCAACAAAATCTTCATCGCTAGATGATTTATTATGATACCTACTTTAACACCACAAAATTATTCATTCTATTAAAGTTTTACAAGCAGGAAAACGTGAATATTTTAACGTTATGTTCCATTCAAAGAAACTGTGCAATCTGCAAAGATTAGATAAGAGATTTATTATTTTATGATTACCTTATAATACTTATAGTCACTCTCTTTTATCTTGTTTGATGGTTTAATGTCTCGACTAACTTTGTAATGTTTCCACGATATAGATGATGTCAGTTAGGTACATTATATAGACACAATCTGCACCACAATTGGCATCAAGATGAAACACAAGAAAAAGCTTTCAGATGAAGTCAATTGAGAATCCGTCACGCCTGTATTTCGCTAAAGGGTTAGGCATCTAGGTAGGCTGCTTTGAGGTGTGTTGGGTTCCTTACGGCAAGGTTGCCTTTGCCAGTGCTCCACGAGGAAACGTTGTGTTGGCAGTGGGGGGACTTTCACCCTTATAATGCCAACCCAACTATTCCTCTTTCGTTTTACAAGGTCGGCAACGCGCAAGTAATACCCCTGGTGTTACAAGCGTGTATTGACTTCGGTAACCGCTTACCATCAGGTGGGCCGTATGCATGTTTTCAACCTTAGTGGTATAAAAAAAGGCAGAAGATTACGTAATTATGTACACCCACAGTTCACCAGTATGTTGTAGGTACAATTAATGTAGGTATTGTTATTATCCAGTCACAAATCCAAACTCCGAGCTGCTACTAAGAGTTTCCTAATGATAAATCCCATAACTCATGCTTAACCTGGGAATTGAACCCAGGACCGCTTGCAGCCACTAATACAATATATGAGACAATCTATCAATTAATGAGAATGCCTAATTACATTACGATAACTTAATGTATATTTTAAGTTATGTCTAAAGTAATACCATCAACAATATTGGCCAATATTCGTTTGGTACCTCTTTTTAGAAAGAAAATGGTTATACTTATTTTTAATTGTATTACAAGACTGCAAGACCGCGGACAAGACAAGAAAAAAAGTCCTGTACTTATATCGATGTTAGCTCAACGTCCCATCCCTAGCACTCGAAACCAAGACGCCAGCGTCAGCCTTCCGATGTCGATGGACTCGGCCGAAGATTAAAACAGATCCTATTATTGTGAAGATTGCAACATCATGCTACATCGAATTGCATAATATTTTTAGGGGTCCCGACTGCATAATTCATTATGTTTTCTCTTTTAAGTGCCTTTTGTATCAACATAATTTAAAATGTTGTTAACTAGCTTTCCCATGCTATTTTGATAAAAGTCGTTGAAAATTCAAAAAAAATATATTGTTAATACTCACGTCAATATCATAATATGAAACGTCGTATTTAATCCGTGATATGTATCAATATTTGTTTTTATCCGGGTGTATATATTAATTATTATCTTGTACCTACCTACATAATAGATAACCCCTTATTTTGTATTTTAACATGTGGGTGGGTTAGTCACATAGGTACATACTGTTAGTTGTTCATAATTATGAATAGGGTACAATGGCTCCCTACATTTTGTCGGTACCTACTTAGGTACCGAAGGTAAGGTTTTTAAGGTAAGTACAACAAAAATCAAAATATCTTTACTTGCGTATTAGAACCTGAAAAGAGATGAAACATGCTCGGTTCGTTTTAGTGATAGAATAAGAAAACTCACAGAATAGAGCTACTTGAAACCATGTGTGTTACTAAAATACGATCTACTATTAGCACAATCTAGTAATAACGAGGCAGCCGCTCAGAGCACATACAGAAATATTTTTCTCTCATAAATTACACGACAATTCTTATTAAACGGCAGAAAAGTATTGCTAAAAGAAAAGAACTATTCACAAAATAAGCTCCGTCTTCATAGAAAACATTTGTAGGTACTGTAACCAGTCTGTTTCTATCTCCCCGATGAATATAAACAAAATCATAGAACAATATTCAGCATAAGTTATCCGGGATTTACATAAAGTACATGCGGAACCCTCGTCGGTATTTACAATTCACTGGGATCGCAAATCTTAAGATTTCCCGAGGCTTTTTTGTCTATATTCATCTCGAATCTTCCATTGCATTGGCGAACCATTCCAGATTTGTTTGCAAAAACGAAAATGATTTCATATTTCATTTTCCTACTTCATTATTATGATTTGGAAATTGCTAGTGGGGTACCTATTTGAGGCGGATTAAAGAATTGTCTTTCAGATTTGATGGGGGTTACGGGTTACATCAGTTTTACAAAATTCGATCGGATGCGGCCTGGATATTTTATTAGCCTATTACAATTCCCCCCAGTGCTGGAATACGTCTTTGAAATGTTGTTTTAAGAACTATACTGGATTCTAAAGGATTATAAAAGATCTTGAGGAATCCAGCAAGCTCTAAAATTTTTTTTTGTTATGTGGATGTCTGTGATTCATGTATGTGTGCCGGCGTAAAAAAGGCTTAGGTATTTAATGAATTGGAGTGTCAGGAGAAGCTCGGAGTTTGGATTTGTGTCCGATTAATGGCAATAAATTCAACCCTTATTAGAAGGGACCTAAACACATACTTACTGTAGAGTTGCGTGGAGTCTACCGGTGCTCCTCTGCGTAAACCTTCTTGGTGTAGGTACCTACCAACAGCTGTGGATTCATCATTATCAACCCATATACCTACTGTCCTACAGGTGGGCACGGAGTGGAGACCCGTGCCCAGCTGTGGGACAGTAGTCCCTAAGGCTCCCTTTAGAATGAGAGGCTCCCCTCAAAATGAGAGGGAGTAGCCCACCTAACGCAAGTTGGTAGGTAGACTTCACAAACCGTCGAGAAAATCTCTCAGGCAAGTTTCCTCACGACATTTTCCTTCACCGTTTCAGCGAGTGATTAAATTATGAATAAAAGCTTGGATTGCTGTTATATTTTATTCTTTATAAAATTTTCAGTTTTAAGGCTAACGTAGGCCTCGGTCAAGTTTTACAAGGAATCAGTGAAGCACAAAGTTTCCATGCTATGCCCTAGACGGCAGTAGCTAGAACAAATACCGCCGCTACAGCGTCTCGTAATTAATTCATATCAAACTCGAAGCAACTCGCTGCCCAAGAGACTGGAAACTCTTAATTGTACTTCACAAACAAACATTCATTCTTGCTGTGTTTAAATTACAATACAGATCTTTCTATACCTACTTACTTCAACACTTGTTTGGAGACGAAATGTTGTCAAGTGGGAATATCGATACTACACGAGAAACTAAGACAATTTTAGAAGGCAATCCCAATTTAGTCATCTGTATTTTATATTACTTGATACTTACATATATAATTCGTAAATCTTGGTGACAAGTTTTGTCAGTTGCTTTATATAATTTATTAGTTTCTACCGTTTGTAAATGGGAGAACTGTTTAGAACTTTCTTTTATGCCTAGCTGTATTTTATATAATTGTAATCTTCGAAACATTCCTAAATTGTTCTCTCATCCAATCCAATTTATAATCCATCATTCTACAATACAAAACGATATTTTAAAAGAGTAACCATGGAGTTTCTCGCCGGTTCTTCTCCATAGGAAACGACTACTTTGGAACCGTGCACCTAGACTCGACATATTTTCATAAGTAATATGGTTTATATGAAAATAAAACTATTTTGATTTTGATTTTGGCAATTTTAAAAAAAAGTGAGCAAGATTTCATTTTTGTTAAGTAGGTACTCCGACTCGAAAATGTCTTCGCTACTTAACGTCCAGCAGTCACATAGATGGGAGGATATTTATTGAAACAACTCGAGTGTATTTAATTGCAGACGCACGGCTACTTGGTCTGGCTGACACCTAACAGAACTAAGTGGGAATCTAATTTATAGTTTATCAAAAAACCTAAGTATAAACTGCTCCGTTGTCTATAGCTGACCATAAAAAAATACTGAATAAGAGATAAGTAGACTATACTGAAGGGTAGGTTTATTTCAGTGGGATTCGTAAAATGATTCGTTCAAACCAGACGTTTAAATTTTTAAATCTAAACTACTGAAAATACCGGCGAACTGCGAATTTATTTTACTTAGGTACTACTATCACAGCTACTAAGTATTAATAAAATTTGCAGCGCATGTTAATTCTTTACATGTATAATGTGAATAACGCGGTTGATTACATAATTGTTAGTTTTAAGTTCATTTTTGTATTTTCAATTATGTAATTGTTTGTTAATCCAAATAAAATAAAATAAAAAAACACTATGGGTACACCTCTGCCCAACCCTTCAGAGAATACGGTCGTGAAGGTGTGTATAGTGATTTGGTTTATACACCCAGTTCGCCGGTATATTCAGGTCCCATGTGGTAGGCGGCGAACCTGTTCACCCTTATCAACCGGGCACAAATCCAAACTCCGAGGTGTTTATAAAAGCACAAAGTTACACTGCTCGGCCTGGGAATGGAACCCAAGACCTCACGAAACGTAGCAATCGCGGTTAGGGCCACTAGACTCGATAATTACATAAAGGGTGGTATTTAATACTTTAACTGTAAATCCCCTTTTTTCAATCAAAATATTCGAAATTAGCACCAAAAATACTGAATTGCACACTAAATTTGCTCATCAAATAAATCAATTATACTATAATGTTAGATATTTAATACACTTTCTTGGTCTTCAGATTCGGTATTATTCAGATTTGGTTCTGGCGTTGTGTGGTCACAGTTCTAACCTAACCTAACCGATATCTGTATTTTGCTGCTCAATCAGTATTTTTGATGCGCAATCAGTATTTTTGATTGCGCGGTTTATTATATTCCTTACATAAATATTCCAGATTGGGTTATTCGAAATAAAACATATTTTTATTATTTTTTGCCATTTATTGTACATTGTTTTTGTAACACGATACATTATAAGCTTTTCCTATAACAGCATGCAGTACACTTGCGGGCAAAGAAACCAACACATCTATCTATGATACAAAAATAACCATATTTATTTATATGCTATTTCGTTGCAGGCACGCCGGGGACTGTGGTCAAATCTAATATATAAAATTCTCGTGTCACAGTTTTCGTTGCCATACTCCTCCGAAACGGCTTGACCGATTTTGATGAAATTTTTTGTGCTTATCGGGGAGGTCTGAGAATAGGCCAACATCTATTTTTCATACCCCTAAATTTTTTTTTTATGGCAAAACAACGTTTGCGGGGTCAGGCTCGCATTGGCTCGAAGAATTAAGGGGAATTACTTTTTTATTTCTTTGAAAAAAATCCTATAGATATTACTTCCCATGAATTTATTCATATCTGAAACATTCTTATAAAAATCAATGATTATAAACACCTATTGTATAAGATAGCTGCATTGCCGAATATTTTTATTGCTTTATAATAAATTTATAGTTTTTTTTGAGTTCTCATCAATTGTATTTTAAATAATATTCATAGTGTTCAGTTTCGTTGCACGCAAGTTTACACGAACAATTTCAAAACGTATTTACCAGCTTAGTAACATTAACTACGAATTCCAATTTTTTCCTTTCATTCATAAAATCTAATTAAGAGGTATCATCCACAAATTATGCAATACAAATTACCCAAGATTATGTCGGACGTGGAAGGAAATGGCCCAGCATTGTAATACTAGTCAAATATATAGCATTTATTTAGAGTAAAGATACTATCACGTCTATATTCCTCGGTTGGGCAAAGTTGTACTAATCCACACCCACAGTTCGCCGATTAGTTTAAGGCGAGCTTGTTTTAAAATAGGTATTTTTAAGTTTCGCGTTTACGGGTGGTATGACGCATTTGGCGGCACGATCAAAAAGAGCCTTTTTACTGTCTAATTTTTTTATTGGAAAGTCGAGGCTTCATAACACAATATATTAAACTATTTATTTTCCTGTCTCATAGATACTTATTTAAACAAAAAGATTTTAGAAAAATTTGAATTTAATAGACTAGCTTTTAAACTTCATCTTCAAATTAATTCACAAGTTTCAATAACCTGCTATCGAAGTCAACATTTATTATGTTAGTTGTCTAGAATACATAATTTGCAGACGATCCTTTGTATTCTAATTCTAACGTTTAATACTATTGATTACCTAATATTACATAACTTCGTATTATAGTGATATTCTAAATGTAGAATACATAATTATATTATTTGTTATATTATTTACTAAATATACATATAATGTTTGAAACAAAGCATAAAATGTTTAGGAATGGAAATGTAATTTTGTATTTGTATACCAAACATCATAAAGGTTGGTAAATCCAGGATAAAGATCTTGGGAGAGGCAGATTATACAAGCGAAATGGTTTACATAGATCACATACACACAAATGAGATTCCACAATACAATGTACAAATATAAAAGTATAATATAAAAAACAGCCGATTGCAAACATTTTTGTATTGCCATCCCGGATAACTAAGAAATCCATGAATTTTAAGTAAGTAATATTAGAAATTATTAAAAAAGAAAACAAGCTAATGTTCAATTAATTTTAAAAACTATAAATTTCAAGAAAATATGTACCTTAAACCCATGGAAGTCTTCAATTTAATATTACTGTAAAATAAATCAAAACTAATTTCAAATGTGATATTTTCTAAAATTCATATTGGTCATCATATAATTCATAAATGATAATTGCCATGACTTAAAACCTCATAATATATATGCCAGCATACATAACTGAGCATAAAAATATTCTATGCTTAGCGCTTACATGAAAATATAAAAAAATAGAACTCATTGAAGGAATATCTGCGTAAATAATGTGAAATTATATACAAAATATATTATGTAACACGCCATTACTATGTCCGTTGATCCACATTGCCCGTGCATTATCTGAAAATTTTAAAAAAAGCTAACATTTATTCTGTGGACAAGACTGGCAGTTCTCTGGAGAATCTTATTTGAGGAAGAACATAATATCATCATCATCATCATCAACCCATATATATACTGTCCCACTGCTGGGCACGGGTCTCCTCTCATATTGAGGGGGATTAGGCTATAGTCCACCACGCTGGCCTAGTGCGGGTTGGCAGACTTCACAAACCGTCGAGAAAAATCTCTAAGGTATGCAGGTTTCCTCACGATGTTTTCCTTCACCGTTTAAGCGAGTGATAATTAATTATTAATACGCACATGAATTCGAAAAGTCAGAGATGCGTGCCTTGGGTTCGAACTCGAGACATTGGACTTGGCAGTCCAATGGTCATACCACTAGGCTATCACTGCTCGCATAATATAAATTATTATTATTATAAAGGATTTTTATAAAGGATTGATGGCGTTTCTTGTCACTTCTCTTCCATTAAATCCACTTTTTGGAGTTTTTACTTATTTGAATTATCCGGTTGAAACATAACAACACAATTTGACAAAGATTACAACAATTAAGTAGCGACTGAAGCTAGGGACGAGAATAAATCATGTTTATTGTGAGGCAGAATTACAATAGGCAATATATTAACGAATTCATTCATACATACGCCTGTCAAGTATTCCCGAAAGGATTAGGCAGAACCAATGTACAGCCACAGTTCGCCGGTATGTTTAAGTCTCATGTTATTACTGGGTGAGCCTATTGCTATTAACCGTGTACAAATTCAAGCACCGAGTATCGAAAAACCCAATTACACTGCTCGACCTGGAAATCGAACCTCTAGTTTAGCCAATTTATACGTCGATACATTTATAGTAGACACTTACATCATAACCAGTAATCGTTTAGCATCTCGTCTCGTAGAGTCCTGAGCGCCCGATGTAGCGCACCCATTTGATCACGTCGTGGTCCGAGTAGTTCAGCTTGGGTTCAAACACTTTCAGGTAGCGGACCTGTGCAACCAATACAATTTAATAATGGGATCGCTTTTTACCTTGGTATCACCTGGTATTACCTGATGGAAGAGCTGGAAAGCTGTAGATAAGGTCTGCGATGGAATAAACATACATAATTTTTTTCTTAGAATAATAATGAGCTGAGGGATCCACTGCACAGATACGATTCCAATAATATATTTGATGGTCTAATCCTAAATTAATCAATATTTTTATTTGATTGTTATTATTAAACTGACTACCCGCCCCGGCGTCGCAGGGGTGCAATGTAGAAATAACATGCAACATAATAAACCATTCGTAAATTATAATGAAAACTGTATCAAAATCCGTTCAGTAGTTAGAATTTATCGCGTTCTGACGTTTTTTTTTATAATATTAAAGGATAGAACCGAAATACCACTTACTCAGAAAATTAATAAACATAAACCAGTCTCACCTTGAATCCAGAGGGTGCGAAAGGCACCTCGAATCCCATAGAGATGGGTGGCCTGGTCCACTTCTTCTTGGTGTCCGTCTCCAGCAGCTCAATCTCTGCAGACAGTTGAGTCTCCTTCATGCCGGCCATGCGCTTGATCCTGTTAATTCGAATCTTGTATT
Source organism: Acronicta alni (assembly GCA_964056405.1). Taxonomy (NCBI): domain Eukaryota; kingdom Metazoa; phylum Arthropoda; class Insecta; order Lepidoptera; family Noctuidae; genus Acronicta; species Acronicta alni. The sequence continues at coordinate 1,684,556 of OZ043927.1, read as the reverse complement.
AGCAAGAAAGGCAAAACAATAAACATACTCACTATAGCTGTACTCCCACTTAATATGCTTTTTGTTTTTTAATTTTTTATGCTTATTCTTTTTATTTATTTGTTTTATCATGTTGAGGTACAAAATAAAAGAATTTTCTTTCTTTCTTTTCTTTTTAATTTTCTTCAATTTAAACTTCAATGCTGAGTTGCTGACTCCCACAGACTGGTATATCTTAACTATGTATATATATTATTCTTATTTTTCTTTAAAAACTAACTAACGAAACAAAGATTAAAAAACTCAGGATAATTTTCACCCCTAACTTTCTGGGACCTTTCCAAAAAATATTGAAGACATTCATTAAATTAACTACCATACTTACTTCCAAACAATAGCATTCTCGGAAGCCTTGTACTTGGCCTTCCCCTTCAAACAGATCAACTGTACTCCGCTGGTATTTAGCGGCGTGGGGATCTTCACCTCAATCTTTTGGCCGAGCAGCGATGGCTTGAAGTTGCTCTTCAGCACCACTTTCACTTCCATCTTGGTGCGGCCCACCTCACGAACCAGCGGGATCACGCGGAACGGTAGGGAAATGTCTTTGGTAGTGCGGTATCTGAATACAATGACATTGTTTTAATTTGTTTACGCCTAATTCCAGAATCGCTTGATATACTGTCTAAGTTTGGGATGTTGGTATTGTCGATAATCAAAAGTTGCAGCCAGGGAAAAAGTTTTCCTTAAATGTTTAATCGAGTGATAAACTGATAATTTATAATAATAAATTATACGCACATGAGTTCGAAAAGTCGCGTGCCTTGAATTCGAACTCGAGACCTTTAACTTGGCACTAAATTGGTCATATCACTAGGCTATCACATAAAATGGCATATAATTGTATTAAAAACATAGCAACCAATTAGTAAAATAGTCATTACATAATGACTATCAACTTAATTTCATGTCTGAGTGTTTTTTACGTGCACCCTTAGTTTCGAAATGTTGAACTAAGTACATGAATGTAAAATTCAGTTAAAAATCTAGAGAAGTAACACAAGTTTTTTTTCTTAAATTACATGTTAAATATTATAAAAGTCTTAACACAAGTTAGGTACTGACCTCATGAGCTCAAATTCTCCATCAGGTGGTATGAAGGAGATGGAGTGTTCCGTCTCAAACTTGCTGAGCTTGACGCACTGGTGGAATTGACAGTCGTCAATCACGACCACCGGCTTGCCCGAGCGCGCCGGGTCACTGTCAGTGTTGCCAGATATGCCGCCTGATAATGAAGATACTAGATGCAGATTAAGCATAATGATAAAAAAAAGAAAAACAAGTGTAACTTAGTTAGTTATTTTAGTAAAGGAAAAATGTCGACTGCGGGCTTGATTTGAACCTACGTCTTCTAGTTAAATACAACAGACGCCATGACCACTAAGCCACTGCGAATCCCACCCGCCAGGTCGAAATTTGCCTTCACATTTTGATTTTACGTTTTTTAAGGTGACATCTATTGAATTTTCTTTTTTTCACTAAAATAATTTAATAATTAGCTAGGAAAATGCAAAAAAAATACAAAAGCAAGTGTTTCGTGCCTCTAGACAGCTACGGTTCGTTACCAAGTCAATACTTCAAATATTACCTCATTAGACTACTAGCGCAACTGCTAGCTTTGAGGCCCTGGTTTCGATTATTGGGTTTCTATGACATTCTGACACTGAATTTGGATTTGTGCTGGTTTCATAGCAAAGGGTTGCCCCCTATTATATGGGACCTAACCATACCGGCGAACTGTGAGTATACTTTAGTACACCTCTGCCTAACCTTTTAAGGAATACAGGAGTGATATGATTACGTTTAGTTAGCATCATTTAAATAAACTGTTTAGAAATCTAAACCAAATGGAGACTGTCAAAAACTAGATCCATAAACAGAAATATTAATTATGTCGACAGGGTCTCAAATACAGAACTACCGTCTCGGGACTCTTGAAGGTTGTTTCAGATGGAACTCACCATTGCCTTTCCCTTTGGCTTCCATGACGATTTTATCGTTGATGCCGAACTTGCACTCTGGCATGCCAGACAAATACGACTTCATCACTACTTTGCCAGCCACGTGAGCGGAGAGCACCTGACCTGAATAACAATGATAGAAAAAGATTAAGTGCTTAGACCTTGGACTCATGCTGAGTTATCTTCTATGAACTAATGCCAACCTATTATTTTTGGTTTAACATTTATAATAGAGAAGAGATACAGTACTATATATTAATTTTGCCTGCCTCCAAACTAATGAATGTCTTAGAATAAGTGGGTAAGTTTTTCTTCAATTCACCTCTTGCAGGTCTACTGGAAGAGAATTCTTTAGAAATAAGCAGTACCTTTGTACTAAATAGTGCTTGTTTTTAAATGTTACATAAATTCACAAATAAATAACTTTCTTTGAAATGGTAATAGATTAATATCCCCGCATATGTTGAATATTATTGTTACAAACCAATGTTGTAGTTATCAGTGTTAATAAATTCAAACAAAACAACAAACTGTTATCTCATTACAATATTTTTCAATCCAAATTATTGTTAAAGTACTACTTACTGATGATACTATTTTCATTGTGACATTTTTTCATAATTTCTGAGTTAATTATTGTATTTTTTATATAACTTCATATTTTTGGAATAAATATATAATAATAATTAGTAATTGGATAGCCTAGTGGTATGACCACATGACTGCCAAGTCGAAGGTCTCGAGTATGAACCCAAGGCAAGCACCTCTGACTTTTCGAATTCATGTGTGTATTATTAATTAAATATCACTCGCTTAAACGGTGAAGGAAAACATCGGATTGATGGATGAGAGGAGACCCGTGCCCAGCAGTAGGACAGTATATGGGTTGATGATGATGATGATGATGAATAATTCATCTTATTATTTTAAAGCCTAATGCGAAATTGATGCAGGTAAAATAGGGATTGAAAGGATATTAAAGATGCCATGGAGATAGTTGCCAGCTGCAACAGGAATAGATCCCGCACCAAACAAATATTTGTATTTAATACAATAGTAGTTACTATGATAATTGTTTTGGGGTGTTTGTGAAAACTTTTACTTGTAAGGAAATGCACTTGTAACAAATCCTACTGCAGTAGTAAATAAAAGGACATATACAATAAATTACCTTGTGGTGACATAAGTAGGTTGACATACTCCAGTACATCGAGGAACAGTTCATTGCGCCTGTATTTGATACCCTCGCGACGCCATCCGATCTGGCCTGTCACCTGCAACATTACAAGAGAGTTTAACCAGTCTCCAGAGCATAGTATAGTATATTTTATAATATGCTAGCTGTTGCCCACAGTATCACCCGCGTCCCAAAGAACTTTTTGAGACAAAAGGGAGCCTATGTCCTTCACCAAGCCCTAATCTATCTCTGTACCCAGTGCCGGTTTTAGCACTACCAGCACCCTGGGCGAGATTTCTACGATGCCCTATTTAATTTCAATTGGAGATGACCACAGAGTTTGACAAGGTCTGCCTACGGGCTACGGCGCCCCATTTTGTCCGACGCCCTGGGCGGTCGCCCAACCGCGCCCTACCCTAACGCGCTTCTGTCTATACTATATTTAATCAAAATTGCTTCAGAAGGTTTAGGCATGGAAGCATAACAGACACACATAGCTACTTTTGCATTCGTAATAGTAGGGACTAATAAAGGTAACCTGAAAATATGTGTAATGGCTACATGATAACTTGAGTCCACACTAGGCAGAACCTCAACATACTGCAGATCACTCTTGACAGAGGGGACTATATTAGGAAATTCTGGAGTCTGGAAAACAGAGATCCAAGAGTGCCAAGTTGACCGACATAACCAGGTGATCCCAAGAAAGAAGTGGAAGTACCAGACCACATATGACAGAGAGAGAGATGAAAGATGGGGACCCAAAGACCTATTATGGAGACCACAAATAGTTCCTAGAGGTATTTATTTATATTTATAAACTCTTTATTGCACACCAGAACACAATTACAAAAATAAAAATGTTACAGAAAGAGTAGGTAGCGGTCTTATCGCACAAGGCGATCTCTTCCAGACAACCTTTGGATGGACTAGAAGAAAGGAATTAAAATTGTATTGTTAGGTAACAATTGAGATGGTAGGTATAACAATCTGCAATGGTCAAGGACCAGAAAGCATTGGATGCAGAGGGCCTGAAATTGTTTTAAATGATGTGCATATAAAATTACTACATCCAGCTTTGGAAGTCTGAAGAAAAGAGTTGATAAGATGGTTTTTTTAGAGAATATTGTTCTAACAGTCACCAGACTATGAGCACATTATATTAATTTAATAATAACCTGGGATGTGATTTGAGCCTGTTCTTCCTTGGAAGCTGACTTGATTCCTTGTTGGGTGATGAAGGTCTTCAGAACACCTGTGTCTGAGTTCTGAGGGTAGCCAAAGTCAAGGATTTCTGTAAATGAATTAACAATTTAACTTATGCTGTCCTAAAGATAAAACCGTTTTAAGGTCTTTTTTATCACTTCTATTCAATTTTAAATAAGTATTTATCATTTGCATGGCTACAACAATAAAAAATTAAAATAAATTGCAGTGCTGCATTGCTACTGATGCATACACACTGTACATAAGGTAAGTAATATAATAATTTCTTAAAATACATATTTTTATCTATGGTACAAATAGAGTAAGTTCTTAATGTAATCACTCACCATCAAGCAACTCATAGATGAGAACAAAGTTGTTCTTGATGTTCTCCTCGGAGATCTTGCCAAAGTATGACTGCATGACATCTATGATCTTGAGAAGAAACTCAAACACCATGGCAGCATTCACATTCTGCTTGGTCACAGCTGCCAGCCAGATATTTGCACGCTAAAAGTCAAGTTTCTTTTTTACATTTTAATTTTAGTAAATGGGAATAATTTTACTAATAGTTATTACCTGCAGGGCAAATATCATAGATCATATTTGGAGTAACTTCTATCAATCTTAAAATATTGATAAAAGAGGTTTTTATAACCATCAATAATCTGCAGGAATATATTAAAATTGCTGCAGAACTATAAATACAGATAAATTTTGAAGTCAGTTAATAATCATTATAATCACAATGCTAGGTAAAGATGTAAGTACTAACAGTAGTAATTATGAGTGTAGTATTTAGTGGTATGTTTATTTAAAAAAGTACAGCCACATCACATGCATTACACTTATACTAAAGACAATCTTAATAACTACAGGACTAATATTTAACTCCTTTTTTACTACATTGTACTAACTTTTATGTAACCTTTCAAGACATACAATCATCTTATATGTTTTATGAAAGCACCAGTAGTAAGACCACTTACTTTGATGTGAAAGAAGGAAGTCCTGGCTATGTTGGTGACAGGGGAGCGCACTTGCTGCCTCGCATGAATCACGTTCACACGGAACGCGTCGACGGCGTTTCGTCCTATATCGTCGCGGTACACCCGCGAAATCAGGACTTCGCCCTTGTGATTGTACACAAACAGGCCCCCAATCATCTTGATTTAGGCCTGGAACACAGTTGCACCAACTCTTTAGCCTTGGCTCTGTTACCTGTTCCCTAAATATGAATTCATATCGCTTCAAAGATGGGCAACGTAATGATTTTTCGGTCTGGTGATCTGCCAAAATCTACCCCCATTTTTTTATTATAATACATCAAATATCTACTGTAAAAGCATAGATAGTACTCTCAGAAATTAAGCTGATTATGTATCAATAGGACAGGATACGACCAATAAAACATCCGAATCACCAATTTTGATAGCCATTTGGGGGAAATATACACAGCATACAAACTCACCTACGGTACTGCAGATAATAACATTCGTTTTAAAAAATATGTAGATAAACTCGAACTAACGTAAAATTCTAATTTATCTCATTTTTAGTAAAATTCGCTACAATCAGAGAAGTGAAGTGGCGAAACCCGCCCCCAAAATGAAACGTCAATAGTAATGATCCACAGTCACAGATAATATTTTATTTTTATGATGATAACACTGGCCTTTTAATAGTGTTGTATATTTAGTAATAATAACCGGTTTTATGACTTCGCAGCAACGGTAAATCTAATACAAGATTAACACTTATTGGGTACTCCCATTAATATGTATTTAAAACTCGTTTGGATTTGTGCTTGGATAATTGCAATAGGCTCGAAACATACCGGCCAACTGTAGGTAAGTACAGCTCAACCTAACCTAGAGACTTTAATAAGTACACTTGTGACTGTAACATTAATCATAATAATTTAAATATGTTTCTCAAAACTCAATTAAAATAATAAAATAATATATGATATACTTACTCATAATAATATATAAATAAATAATATAAAGCTCATAAACTTCATAATAACAAAATTAAAAAATAGTCATAGTTCCTCCTCTCCTACATTTGCCGTGCCTGACAAGGCCCACCCATGTTTCTATATTATTATTGTAACATATATTTAACTTGTGGAGTGCAATAAATGTATTGAGTATTGAGAATACGGGCGCCAGTAAAAAGTTTACTTACACCTGATTTCGCTTATAAAAAACTATTTTTAAACACACTCGGTATTTTTTTTATATATGTGAACGAAAAATCTTTCGCTATTGATTATTTTCATATAAAATCAATCTATGGTCGCATGAGATTGAAAGAAAAATACTCACACCACTGACCTCTTTAATACAATTAGGCTGGCCTCATACATCCTGAATGGCTCTCTGGATTCATAATCTAAGCGCCTTGCCTCACACATAATATCTTAAAAAATCAGATTTATCAGAGTAGTCTCGTGATTCCCGGCCATAGATTAAAATGTTATATTGGGTATTCCCGGCACATGCAAACGTCTTTAAGGAAGAGGAATTAATAGTAATAGCATTGCTTTTGGCTGTCAACTAAAATAATTCATAATCTGATTCCAGTATGTGTGTGCCGCTATAAAAACGTAAGGGAATACGCGCGTTATAAAATCATAATCTTTGAATCTGGAATTCAGAACGCTCATCGGTATCATTAATTCTTACAGATCGATTTGAGAAATTCATAATCTGAAAAAATCTGAATGTGTGTGGAGCATACTAATATTGTATGGTATTCCGCGTAATTTGAATTCAGATTATAAATCCAGAGAGCCACTCCGGATGTATGAGGCCAGCCTTAGTACGCTTTAGAGGTCAGTGACTCACACAGTGTACCACAGAATACATAAAATATACTGAAAGCCTGAAACTATGAAACAGTTTATTCCGGACTGTCAATTGGATCGTACGTGTTACCTAATATTTTGCCGCGAAAATGTGGCGGCACGTAATAATTTTTAACACAATTTGTGTAATTTTTGTGGCCAGTTTGAACATAGTTAATCCTGGTCCAGCATTCCCTCCGACGAAAGGGGAAGTGTGGCCAAAACCGCAACAGCAAATAAAATCAAATACTTATTTTAAATTATCTCCTTCAATTTTTAAATTTACGGTAAGTTTATAATAACGATGGATTATTCATCACTAACTAAATGCATAATCTAAATGAATAATAATGTATAACTGATAAATAGAAAACGATAGTTCCCTGTACGAGTATGCGAAAATCAATACTTTTAACAATACGAGCTAATACATTCCTAGGAACTGCAAAAAAATGTTTCTTTACCTACTTAGGAACGAGTCAGCCCATATAAAATGCATTTCTTAGAATTCCTAGGCCTTATTGTTAAAAAACTATTGATTTTCGCACATTCTGCAAGGAAATTTTTACACAAAATGTTGGTGAAAAATAAAAGTTAAATATTATGATAATAATAATTGATCTTAGATAAAATATATAAGTTAATCTAAGTAAATTATGCTCTAAAAAACAGACGGTAGGTATTTGCACACTTTCGTAAAATGTCCTGGGTGGGTACAATATTATGGCACGTGAATGTTTTATAACAATAACAAACACTATGTGGGTAAGTAGATAGAAGTTATTATCAGGCTAAAAGAATGAGAGCATTGTAATACTTAGTAATTTAACAAAGTAGGTACATATTGAATTACAAATTAATACAATAACTTAAATAATACAGACATTGTAATGTGAACACTATTTCGATTACGATTATTCATTCTCTTGTTACATTTAGTCATCTAATTAATTCAGTAACTCCGTCCATTGTTCATTGCAGTTAAAATTATTTGACGACACGTTTGGCGTAGCGGCTGAGCGATCGGCTTCTGCGCCACGGGTTGTGAGTTCGATCCCCACACGGAACAAATATTTGTATGATCTATTTGTATGATCTATTTGTATGATCTATTTGTACATAATTGTTTAGTGTCTTGATATTTGTGAATGTGAAAATTTGTATTTGTAAACGCACGGCACGATACACGAAGAAATCCTAGTGTGGGGAAAGGATTTTTAAATAAAACAAAAATTCTAAAAAAATGCCATTACCATTTTCGTATACTTTGGAGACTTTTTTTCACCCCTATTTATTCTCAACTAATTAACACAAAGTATAAAAATATCCTGACTTGCACACTAAGTTAGACGGAACGGAATTTCTAATTATTACCAAATGGATAAATGGTCACCAAAATAATATTAAGTTCAGGTAAGGTTAGAACTGCTTTAAATATTTTTTGTCCAAAGAAGGATTAGATTTACTATCAGTATTATTAATATGCTGTTACTGAGTGAGTAACGTATGTTCCGTTAAACTTCTATATAATTATTTAACTGCATATTTGTTTGTACCCTACTTACCCAAAATGTCATTGGATCAAATTCAACTTTTTTTTTTAAATGGCTTCAAAGAGTACGTTAGGTTTTAACGTAGGTATGCCTCTTTGCACAGGTGTAAAATACGATTACGTATACCAATAGATACTATAGATATACCTACCAACAGAAATAATAAACAAACGTTTGGTGATTTAATATTATAACAGCCGGTAGAGATTCAAAGATTTATTGCCTACTGTGTGTACATTTGGTGATTACATTACATTTTAGTGAACTTATAACTTAGCGGCCTTTTACAGCATTGTAAAATGGAGGACAATATACTATTTGAATTATTAATTAATATTTCGTATTTATTACATATTGATCATCACTATATCCGCTATCCGCTGCCCCATCTATGCCTAATTATCGTGCTACGGATCAGTCGTGCGTGCCTTAGCTCTTTAATGGTAAAACAGAGAGCCTCTCTGCTATAGGGATATTTTCTGAGGTGCAGATAAAACAGGGGTCCTCATCATATGTTCATTTGGACACAAAAACACCGTCATGTCAATAGCAATAGGTACTCGGAGGAAATTGATGTGCCAACATCATGAAAGCTAAAGCTGCAACCTATAAACCTTCGTAAATTGAAGACCACCCTATAGGCTAACAGACTCCTCATTCCTGGTTAAAGAAACAGTCGTTTCCCTGTGATTAGAGCGCTGGCCTGCAGTCAATAATTCAAATCTAGGGCATCCAACAACGCCCCTCTGACTTTTAAAATTCACGAACGAAAGATATAGAATAGACTATTTCTTTAAGTGTGAAGTACCTACTCCCATTAATTCCATCAAGTGTGAAGTCAGCCAACCAGGCCAGCGTTGTTTACTATAACTTAACCTTTCTCAATTTTATAAAAAATCCGTCTAGCTCAACAGAGAAAGAGAGAGCAATGGCCTTTTAATCTTACTGAACTAAGATAAAACACAAATATTTATAATAGTCTTTCGTTTTATGAAAAAGTGAAGATCGCCTCCCCTTGCAATTTTAAATATTTTTCTATGGAGAGAACGTCCTTTCACCTTCCACTTTTTAATTTTTATTCTTACAAGACTTACCTATTTATTTATTGAATTTTCACAGGTAAAAGGAGAAACATGCGAAATATTAAAAAATGCGATAAATCGTTACATAACTGTCTTAAGAAACATGTATCACGTTTCCTGGATACATTCCAAGAGGACTTGGAAGCGTGTCGAAGCTGAGCCCGTAATTACGGACCCAGACTATAAAGGGACGCTGGAGGAACTCCAGATAAGCCTGGCTTCACCGTGCGAGGCTTACCCACACTTAGATATGGACGAGAAATGTAGGTTCTTCATTATATTATTTTTTTTTGTTTACTTATATTCTATGATAAGATTGGCTGTTTAAATATTGGGTATATTTAAAATGTATGCCGCTTTTAGACAGTTTTGGGGGCACAAGATTGCTAGGTTTACATCAGGTGGGTATCACAGTCGCTGCATATCTTAACTAGCGACCCACCCCGGCTTATAATGCATGTATACCTACCTAATTCATCATTATCAAACTGTCGTTTCTTGGTTGACAACTGCATAAATGAATATTAGGTATGTTTTACTAACTTTTTTTCTTCTACCTGCACCGTGTTATTATATTAATCTATTCTATTGTTCTCCATGTAAGTAACGAATGTCATAATGGAAAATAAAGTTCTTTGAACCGAACCTGCCAGAAGACATTCTCTTAATGATAGTGAAAACCGTGTCATAATTCGTTGCGAAGTTTAGAAGAAGAAACACAGACGCGGAAAAGGATTTTGTTTTATTCTATTTAGATATAGAAATTGACATATCAACAGACATCTACTCACAACGCTTGGCAATAAAAAAATACGAAAAATATCGAATCAGCATGTAAACTCTTTAATCCGCTTGCTCGTTTTCGATATTTATTAAACAGACGTCTTCCAGGATTCAATGTCTAACTCATTGAGATGTGCCACCCTATGGGCGGTAATTTCATGGGATGAGGGCAGCAATGCACTTAGACAGAGGTGGAAAAAAATATTCTATATCTGCCCTAAGTACAGAGCACAGATGGATCTCGATTACGTTGTCATTCACAGCGCTTCAGACTTTAATCCCATTTCACGTATTCAACATTTATTAAACAGACGTATTTTAGAATATTATTTTGGAATAAAAATAATAGAATATATTCAATTAGTGCTGTCTCCTGGGCACAAGGCACAAGGTCTAGGAGATATTGTCGCCGTAATTTATTATGTTATTCATGTAGATTTGTAACCATCCAACTGACGACGCGGCTATCATCCTTTTGCTATTTTATTTGAAAAATATAATATTTTTTAAAGGAATATACCTAAGTAACTATCGTTTCCAGATAACCTCAACGTTTCTGCAGTGTCTACACTTGAGAGTCAATCCATTTGGGGAGTTCTGAGAGGAATGGAAACTTTCGCACAACTTTTCTACATGTCTAATGGATACAAAGTAAGAATTATACTTAAGTAGTAACCAGCTTTCTTTCTGTCCAATCAATAGCAGATGGATCACCTGGAGGCTTACCACGACCTCTTATCGCGATTCAATTTAGGACCTAAATTGAATTGTTTTGCTTATTCGTACCACCACGTCATAATTGCGATTGATTTTACGCCCAAAACTTTGACAGCGTTTCACTGTCAAGTTGCGTCGCTAATGCTCATTTCATTCGTTTAATCGGTACCATGACCTCATAATTAAACCTAAACTGAGACGCTGGACTGTCAAAGTTCACGATTCAATAAAAGTTACTCTTTTTGCAGCCTATATTGAATAGTTGAGTGAAATAAAAACAATAAGTTATGAATTTCATTGAGATTTGAAAAGGTAACGTAAGTACTAAACTTAAATAGTTATTCGGTACTGTAATTTTCAGTTAAAATATAAACAGATACATAAATCACCTCATTTTACAGATGTCGGATGAATTGATTCTGCTCGAATTTTTAGAGAGTGATTACGCTAACAATTCGGCTAAAAAATACAACAGACGCATAACACGCTACCAATCCAACCCGTTTCTTTTGGAGGATCAAGAATTTATACGTCGTTACCGGCTCTCTAAGCCACTGATTCTCGATCTATGCGACGAGTTAAGACCAATGTTTAGAGCCTGTAAAAGCCTGTGATTTGTCAGTAGAAGAAAAGGTAAGTTTCAACATTGTTTTTCGTGTTACTAAAGTTTAGTGACTATAGCTTCATTATTAAAAGTAACATTATATTTCGATTGTTATGTACTTTTAATACTACACATAAGTAATATTCGAAATGACTATACTTATCAACATTTTGACTGCTCTGTCATTTTATGCTACTGGATCCTATCAGAGGCATATTGGAGACATTGGTGCGTATTCCATGGCACAACAGACAGTCTCTTCAGCACTGGCTCAAGTAACTGCAGCATTAAATTCCTCACAATGTTTTCCTTCACCATTAGCAGATTTATATCTATTACTTAATTATAATAAATTCGAAAGTGTCTGGTTATTTCTTACTCCTTCACTCTGATACTATGGAAACATTTTCAGTGAACTATGTATAATATCATAGGCAGTTAAAGTAAAAGGCAGAAAACCTCATTATAATTTCCATGTGCTATGAAAACAGTGAACTTCTTGAATTGTGAAACTTTATCGTAGAATTTTTTAATAGATTTGCAATGCAAATAATGAGTGTGGATTCCAGCTTTGGACTAGTCTCAACCCCAAAGGGCTCAGTAATTTTCAACTAAACTAATATATTTGAGCTATTTGAAGTACGAAATTATTAAAGTAATATACTCAAATAGTTGCTAACAGAAACAAATTTAATTATTTCCATGAAATCATCAATGTGCTGATTGCTATGTTTCTATCATTGACATGTTAAGTGGCCTTCCACAGGTGATTCGGGATATCCCGTGAGGAGAAACATGATGACACCCGTAGTGCAATGGACGCGGCGCCGGGCACACCGGAGCGACACTACACCGATATGCGTTCGGACACGAAATATAGTTGAGAGGACTATATGGCTTCTCAAACCACGTTTTCGGTGTCTGTTGGTGCATAGGGTGCTGCACTACAAGCCTGAGGTGGCTGCATCTATTGTAAATGCCTAAGCAGACACTTGAAGAGGAAGAACCTGCGCGAGAGTTCGATATACAGGTTCATCATAGTGACGGTAGAGATGTGGACCATAACCAGGCATTGCAACAGGGGCAGTCCACCAGAGCTGCTCTCATACGTCGGTTGATGGCAGCGCGGGAAGCCTGACAGTTGTACCTACATTAAATTTAAGTCTTTTTTTTACTATAGTTACATTTTTGAAATAACCTTATGGTACAGATAGACATGCTACTAAAATAGTATGCTTATTATGATGCGTAAAACTAGCATGCTCTTCAGCTGTATACATTTGCTTAAAAAATTCAATAAGAATGCTCAAAGCATTGCTATCAACACACATGCTATTTAATAACAAGCTCGTTCTCTTTTTCGTCTCCCCAGCAAAATTTTGGCGCGAAGTCGTACGTGCACACACATCTGCTGCTAGATCGATAATAGCATGTAGCATGCTAATAAGCAAACCTGTCCAGACGCGCTCAAAACAAGATAGATTATAGGGATATGGGGGAATGAGTAGGCGACTCTATTATCTTTGAATTTATTGTTATTTTATAAATTCTACCTTGTTGGTTGAAAATTAATTTTATTAAACGTTTTAAGCACCTCGTACTAAGTATTTCTTTAATTTCTTTGATTTCCTGTACCAAAGACTCCAGCAAATCATTCCTCCGTCTATCTTCGGTGACCCTCTGCTCTGATATTTGTATTAAAGACCGCCGAGCAGTGTCCATTGTAATCGGCAACTCGTGACGGTGTATGTGGCGGCGCCGGCTGCGCGGCACCGAGCGGGGACTTTGAAGCGCGCGCCCGCGCCGCCTGTGCTGGTGTGTACTGGCTGCACTAGTTGGGGAGCTCGGTGCTGGCGGGGTAGTCGGAGGTGGAAGAGACCACGGGACCGGTATGGTAGCAGTTGGAAAGCCGGAATAGGTGCCACAAATTCTTGGGATGTGGGGGGCAATGTCACACTTGCCAATATACTTTTTGAGTCTGCTCCAGAAGTGAAAGTAATCTTCTAATTTAATGAAATATTAAAATTAAATTTGCCGCAAAAATTACAATTGACATTAACACAAGACTGACAATTGACAATTTGACATACTGAACCGACAACCGTCACCTTTTTTTATAACAAGAAAGTACGTTCAAATATTCTCACACACAATATTAGTTAATATCACAAGTAACGTTTTATTTTTGTTAAATTAATAGGTAATAAACAAAATAATGTCTATTTTGATATTGTAGTATTTTTTTCACTAAGGTTTTTCTTTAATTTCTAATTTATAAGTACTTTCTTCCTTGTTTTTAAAAACCGGTAAAGTTGAAAAAGTTATGGCATATTAGTTTTTGAATGTATCCATCAATCTTGTGAGAAAGAGACACACTTATATGGTACGGTTATAGCTCTGTCACTTTCACACAAAAGGCGTTTTAAATGCCGATCAGAGACAAACATCGGTCATTCATTCACTAATAACGATTCAAACTCGGTTCAACTTTAAGAATGTCATGGTATGATAGAAAGCGATTCAATTTAGGCACCTAAACTCAACTGCCTCGCGTTTGAATAGTTATTGTAAAGTTGATGGTAGCCTTCCTGATCTAGTGGAATCCTGATTCCCTTGAAAACTGATAAATATAGCCAAACCGTGAATCATGAAAATCCTGCACCTGTAAAGTAACTCTACAAGGTTGTCTATTCTAGCGGGTGATGTCTTCCAATCTACACAAGGCCTTTGGTAGTCTTTAGTCCACGACATATATAAATAAAATAAATAAATAAATAAATATTCTTGGACAATTTTACACAGCACCATCTAGTCCCAAACTAAGCAGAGCTTGTACTATGTGTACTAGACAATGGATATAATACTTATATACTTTTTTTTTTGTAAATACATACTTATGATACATAGGAAACACCCAGACAAACACAAACACTTATGTTCATCACATAAATATTTGTGATTTATGTGATGATATATATCTCACCCACTCTTAGAAGTAGCCCTTAATATAAAAACAACAGCATTTGTCTATGCGGACGACAAATGTTGAAGATTACTCCAAAGAAAACGGTAGTCTAATCAATATAGAGATACCGGATTGATAACTGCATTCGCTGATTACAGGACGTTCTCATCAACGCAACACGAATCGGCGACTTCCCCAGATATACATATCGGGGACTCCTTATTGACACATCGAGACATTACATTAGCGTGGCGAATATACTCAAAACATTGGACGCCATGGAAATGAACAAGATGAATGTCCTACACTGGCACATTGTCGATGACCAGAGTTTCCCTTATCAGAGTGACAGATTCCCCGAGTTGAGGTATTTGTAGCATTCAAATGAGGTTTACAGTCATAAAACTAGACATATTTCGAAGTGAGGAGTAAAGAAGTTTTAGATCTGCGATTAGAAAGAAATAACAACGACAACTATAATGTTTTTAATTATATTACGCTTGCTTAGCATTTTCTATATCTTTCCCAATATATATAAAGACAATTTAACTCTCTAAATAATGTCGACAATTACGCCTCGCCCGCTTTTTCTTACGGATGATGGCAACTGTCATGATTTAATTTTGTAAAACGCGAACATACATACCCATTGCACATTTTGTAGAGAACAACATTTGAATATGATCCGGTTTTTCTTTAATAAACCACGTCCACACTAGGGACATGCATAAAATGGACGGACACAAAGTACACCCAAATTTTGACACTGGTGGGAATCGAACACAACGGTATTGCGAGGTTTACCACCGAAGACCACCTTAACCGTTACCGTTGAAGATTGGATTTTTAGAATTTTTGCCTGTGCATTGATAATCATTTGTGCCTTAATTCAATAGATTACAATGTTTTGCAGCGATCAAGGTGCATATGACAGTTCAATGGTGTACACAAAGACGAATATCAAACAAATTGTAAACTACGCGAGAGACAGAGGAATACGTGTTCTGCCTGAATTTGATGTTCCAGGTAATTTCAGATTATTCTAGGTACCTTTACTACCTAAGTTCCTACATCAGTTTCAATAAGAAAGAAAAGTACAAGTGCTCGAAATAACAATGGTTCTTACTGCAGACGTACCGAACAAGACTACGTTGTTGGCTTATCTACTGTTAATAATCTTTTGCTACGGTGTTACTTAAAAAAATGGTTGAATCTATCAAGGATTCATTTATCAGAATAAATTAAACCCCATAAGCGATGTAATGCACATAATATCAAATATAGGTGCCTACGCATAAGCAGATTTGCGTAATCGGGTAGATTGTATGTGTAAGATGCGGAGTTGTCATTGTTCTCCCTAATGAAAAGCCTTCCTTCACTAGGACTATCTGGGACTTGACAAAACCATCAGGACTTTGTGACCCCTTTTTGAGTACCTGTGCCTCACACAGCATCATATCAAGTTAATATCAAGGAATAAGTGCAATAATGTATTTAACGAGGGGAACGTGGAAACACAGTCAATATTGTGCCATTTGAATCCAGTTATCATCAACCCTCTTCAGATAGCGATAGATGTTCTCTGAAGAGTGACCTTAGATAAACAATGCATTGGCTGATAAGTGTCGGATGATATGATTGCAATGCCAATTTCTAATTGAACCTTCATTTTATCGTGCAAAATATGTAGGACAACTGCCTATTAAAGCACTTTAAATAGCAAATAAAAATACTTTAAATATGAGTATTTAAAATAGACAATTTGCAATGCATATTTTGATAAGCTACTAACATATTTAAAACGCGATGTATTATTATCAAAGTAGAATTTACTACGCTCTAGGAAACATGCAGAAGAAATAATAAAGGTGGACGATCTATATACTTTTTCTTTTATGTTGTGTATTTAAAAACAAATAAACACATTTTCCTATTTACCACAGGACACACCAGATCTTGGGGCGTTGCATATCCAACAATTCTAACAAAATGCTATCAATTCGACGAGGTGATTGGACTAGGGCCGATGGACCCGACGAACAACGTTACTTACAAACTGATCGGCGACTTGTTCCGTGAAGTGCAAGAGAGATTCCCTGATAAATATTTCCACCTTGGAGGTGACGAGGTTGCTATGGAATGCTGGTGAGTTAATTGCAATTTTTTTTTATTCTACAAAGGTGACAAACAAGCATACGGCCCACCTGATGGTAAGCGGTTACCGTAGCCTATTGACGCTGCTTGCAACACCAGGAGTATCACTTGCGCGTTGCCGACCCTGTATTGAAAGAGGAATAGTTGGGTTGGCAGTATAAGGGTTAAACTCCCACTGCCAACACAACGGTTCCTCGTGGAGCACTGGCAACCTTGCTCACCGTAAGAAAGACAACACAGCTCAAAGTAGTGTTATTTTACTTCGATTTTTTGCAAGGCGGAGGTACTTCCCCAGTCGGGCAGCTCCAGATTGAGTGGCCCTACCTCTCTTCTCTTATAAGAAGTCTTACATAACATACCACCACGCCTGTATTACCCGAATGGTTAGGTAGAGGTGTACACACACAGTTCACGGATATGTTTTAGATTCTTTGTAATAAGAGGCGAGAGCTTATTGCCATTAACCACGCAGAACTTCAAACTCCTGAAAGCTGCTTTTCAGAATGTTATTAAAATTCAATAATACTGATCGACTTAATCGAAATATTTGCTAGCTATTATGCTAAACTTTCATTTATTCAAATAATCCAAAATATTTCGAGGCACAGTCGCTGAATGCTAATCTTGCGGAAGGAAGTTGATAGACTGTGTAAAATTGAATAGGCACTTCAATCAGTAACCAACATCATTAATGTCGAATTATTAACATAACATACCATCACGCCTATATTCCCCGAAGAGTTAGGCAGAGGTGTACTAATGTACAGTCAACAAAAGAGTTAAGTATACATATAGCAAACGAAATATGCATTTTTATATAGATTTCGACATAAATAATTACGCGCCAAAGGGTTAGGTATGTAGCTGTTTACAATACCTACGTTTTGACACATATTGCGTGATACATTATTACACAATGTTTATCAAAACACAGATGTTTAATTAGCTGCCTGGATACCTAACTCTTTTGGTGACAGTACACCCACATTTCGAGCCTATTGCCATTAACCGGGCACAAATCCAGAGCTGCTTTTGAGACCTCTTCTGCATACCTTGCCTGTGTCTAAGTATACCTTCTTTAAAATAGATTGATCGTTTTAGGTCGTCCAACCCTGAACTGCTTAGATTCATGCTGCAGCACAATATGTCACATCCCAGGGAACTGCATGCGTATTTCATGACCAGAGTCCTTCCATTGTTGGGCGAGAAATCCAAGCCTATGGTGTGGCAAGTATGTAACTCAAACATATGTACCTAGAACAACTTTTATAATCAATATGTATAGTTTTTCCTTGTGATAAGAATGAACCCATTATTGTGTTCAATTCATTGTTTCCCTCTTTAATCAAATTCGATGCCAATTACCTAATGTTTCAGGAAGTTTTCGATGAAGGAGTCAAACTACCAAGCGACGCTATCATACAAGTATGGAAAACTATTGGAGCAGAGGACATGATAAGAGTAAGTTGGCTGCATTTAGAACATTGTAAGGCTATGTTTTCCTGAAATATGTGCTATGTACATACCTACACGAATAATCTTGAAATTTACGGACCATACATCTGCGAAAGTGTCAAAGAAGAAAGTAAATAAATAAATCTAGCTTACATAGTTAGCTTTTAGATTTATTCATTTTCTTTGTTAAGCAAAGCTGCTCTATCATACCCCAATTTGCAAGTATTTCTCCTCTACCAGCCTCCCAGTCAAGCACCTAAACAAACCTTTAAAAAATAAATTTGGAAATACAGGAACAATACATTTTATTTGAAGTATAACAGGCCAAAAAATTCATAGACCAGAGTGCAAAAGAATTGCAACAACAACGTCAAATCAGTCATTTCACAAAACAGTAGGTATTCAAGTTATATAACATTCTATCGATTATACAGATCCTGTCAGCTGGTTACAAAGTGATTTATTCTGCATCCTGGTATTTAGACCACATCAAGGGTGGTGGAGACTGGACCAAGTTCTATATAGTTGATCCTCGGAAAATGATGCCTGGAAACGACTTCAAACTGGAGAATATTGTAGGGGGCGAAGCTTGCATGTGGGGCGAAGTCGTGGACGACAGTAACTTGATTTCCAGGTAAGTGCTTTACATATCCTACTTGCTCCGATCTGAAAGTTCCTACTAAGTTTTACATGCTCAGAAGTTTAGTTGTATGATTCCCGTCCGCTTTGTTGCTTCAAAGATGTCGTAATGAATTACCCGATTTTTCACCAAACAGGAGTCACAGGCTTCGATACTCATCTACGCCCATTTTTTTTTATTTATTGCTGATAAAGTGATGGTTTACCTAATGCATGACAATAAAATATTGAATGCATGAACTCGCCTACGTACGATTGCCTATATTCTGTAGATCTTGAGTAATCTGCAGGATGTTTTATTTACTTCCAGGGTTTGGCCTCGTGCTAGTGCTACGGCGGAGGTGCTGTGGTCTTCCGTAGAGCCGCGGTACATCTTCTCCAGCAGATATGAAATCACTGTCCGTCTTGAAGAGCACGCGTGCCGCATGAATCGTCGTGGTATACGGGCTCAGCCTCCAAATGGTCCAGGATTTTGCTTCGGAGGAGACTAATATTTGTTACAACAGTTTATATATTATATTTAGGAATTGTTTACTTTCATAAGATTATTACGTTTAGAATTAAATTAACAATGGTATAAGGTTGTTTTATTAACTATGTTTTTCTTAACCCATGTTTGGTTTTACCTTCTTTCTGCTTAATCCCTTCACATTGCTCTGGAATTTTCAACGTATATGGATTGTGTTGATGGAAACAGAAAACCACTTCATGTGGACCTCACAAAAAAATCCTTTCCTTTTTGTGAATTTGTATACATTGTGTATAACAATCTTCTAAATTCTTAAAACTGACACCTTTTTTACAGATATTTCTTAGTATCTTAACATTACAAAATTAATCGTAATAAAATTGTAGAAGTTTCAACCTAATTTTAAAGGGAGGTCACTAAAATTTCTACATTATATGTGAAAACCCATTTGCTCTGGTATTTACAGATCTTGGCAGCCGATCACAAACTGATCTACTCGGCATCATGGTACTTGGACTACCTGGCTAATGGCGGAGACTGGGACAAATTCTACTCCGTTGATCCCCGCCAAATGATCCCAAGACATTACAGGGACTTGAACCTGAACAATATCCTTGGAGGGGAAGCTTGCATGTGGGGCGAGGCAGTCGACAACAGCAATTTGATTAGCAGGTAAGCCTTAACTATGAAGTTTAGGTATCAATAAAAACTGCGCATACACAATATAAAGGTTTGTCCTTTGGTCCGTAAGGTGAGTACCTATACTTCCACACTCAAGTACTGCACCCTGCCGAGAATAGCAGAATTCAAACTTGGGTCTCATATAATACTTGGATGTCTATACAAATCGTCGTCGTTATCGAACGTCATTCTAATACTTATGCAAATTTATAAGGGTCGTCATTATTTCCACGTCTCTTTGTTGTTCTCACACTTTGTTAAGTTCTGGCAGGTCAAAAACCTTAAGAAATTCTCCAATTTCATTGCAGAGGTCGCCTTCTGAAAAACACTTATTTCCCTGCCTGTCGTACTCAAGATGAGCTAATGATAGACCAATGTAATTCTAGGGTATGGCCTCGTACAAGCGCAGTCGCTGAAAAACTATGGAGTGCCGAACAGCCTCGCTACAATTACTATAGGAGTGTCGCAGATGACGTCAGCTGCCGACTCGAAGAACACACCTGCCGAATGATCCGTCGAGGAGTACACGCACAGCCGCCAAACGGACCAGGGTTCTGCGTCAGTGCCATTTAAATATATGTACTTATCACCTTCTAAATATTTAACTAAGATATATTTGCTTCTGAATTTAAGATCCTCGTACCTACCTACTTTTTAAGATTAAATATTTCGTTTAGAATTTTAAAGCGTTTTATTAACATTTATTATTATTACTTACTTACGAGTAAATGATATCAGTATTAATAAGCAGATCATATTGGGTACAGAGGTTTGATGGAGATGGTAGTCGCTTCGTGTAAAATACTGATGACTATATTTATTTATACAATTTAACTAGAACGGTCATAGACCAATAGAGATTGGAAGCAGTCCCCAACATACTTAATTGGGAAAGATTGATAAAACTGTGAAAGTGAGTCATTGTGTTTTTTTCTTCGAGATTTAATTTATATTATTGCTTCTACATTCACGTACGAGCGAAAAAGCGAGAAAATGCTAGTAATAAAAAGGACTACTAGGCAATAATGTTATGTTATGCTTGCGTGCACCCAAACGCATACACCACTAGTGGTCTGCTACTGAACACGTATCATGTACCTATACCGACTGATATATGAAGAATGCGATGTTCATGCAATGTCGTTGCCTTCGTGCGCTTTCTACTTCAGTAGAATTACTTAGACACAGTAGAACTAGGTAGGTACAATCACGCATTCCGTTGCTTGGATTTACGTGCAATACCGTTTCAATACAAACATAGGGTACAACCTAATTTACATGCTACAGATTACATTTTTCTGTTTGTTAAAAACGCGAAATGTGCGGTCGACGTGCTAACTTGTATTGTAACGACTAAGTACCTATTTAAAGTTAAGTTTAACCCTCAGAACAATTATAGTAACGTAGAGCTCCGTGAGTTGGAAATAAGTTTGTTAAATAGTTATCAGACTCAGTGATAGGTACTGTGACGAGTACACAGATGAAACAAAGGAAGTAGAAGCTCTTTCCGATATTTCATAATATTATGATTAATATATTAGCCTATACTGATGCCAACTAGGTACTAACAATTTGTCGGGGTCGTGGCGAATTCACGAGTCTCACGGTATCAGGGCAAGTTCAGTTTTAAGTCGGTAGTTACAGACGCCAGCAGGTCAAGCTATCCAAAACTGTTAAATTTTCCCAATTGAATATGAACCTTATCGTTTTGCCTTAAAGTTAAAATTCAATCAAAGTAATTTGACAGATTGTGGTAGCTTGATGTGCAGGCCTTTGTACCTATGTACGAGTCCAACATCCTTGCTGGCTGTTCTGCCTGGCGGCAAACGATCCATGACGATCTTACGTAGAAGGTATAAAAAAAGTGCACAACAAAAAAGTTTTCTACAAAAACTTTGATCCCGGTTTCATTAGATTATTTCACTTTTTTTTGGTCGGGCTAACATAAAGCATGGTGATTTTTACTTGTGGCCTATGGCTTGCCCGTGTCGCCCCGTCTAGCTCGTATTAAAAAAATGCTTATTACTTACTTGTTTTTGGTGATTTCATTGGCACCGCTTTATATAAATTCGTATCCGGAAGCGGACTTCGTCGAAACAAAAAAATAAAACAATCTTAAAGTTATAAGAGTAACGAGACTGCGTATGATTAATTTACTAATTTCCCGCCTAAAACAGGGTGATTGACTTTGATGAGTGATGACATATGACTTGACATTGACAAAAGATACGACAACGGGCAGCCTCGGCATAATCTTAATCTGTGGCTTTACCAACCAGTCATAATTGAGCTCAAATTAGGTACAGATACTGTACCTTGTTTAAAGATAGCAAAGGGAAGGGTACAAATTTTATTATACCAAAGGCGAGTACAAACGGACTTGTGTTGAGTTCTGTGAAATGGTAATTTCACAGAACTCAACATATAGCAAACTAGCCTAGTCGTCCACAAAATAATGCAGGGTTGTTCTAAGTATTTAGTAATTTAGCATCATGCATTACCAAGCAGGATACCTCCTACCGTCCTGCTAGAGTCCAGCCTATGCGGCGAACGGCATTCAGGATAGTGATCGGCCCTAGATCAATTTCTAAAAACCGTAACTTTTTTTATGTAAAGCGTTATAATATTGTCCGGCCGCACACGGTCAGTTTTCTTTTTCAATTTGAACTAGATAGGTATTGTAAGAATTTTGTCGGATACAGTATCCATTTCAGCACCAGCTGGGCTTGTCAGAGAAATTTTCTCGGTGCTGGCCACTGCTTCGCGAGGAAAGTTGTGTTGGCAGTGAGGGGACTTTGACCGTTATACTACCAACCCAACTATTCCTCTTTCGTGATACAGGGTCAGCAACGCGCAAGTGATACCCCTGGTGTTACAAGGGTCTACAGGTAATCCATTACCATCAGGTGGGCCGTATGCTTATTTTCCACCTTAGTGTTATAAAAAAAATTTGAAGTTTTTCAACTGAGAGGCTAAAATTGCCACTTTTATTAATCGCAATATAATTCACGAACACCCAACTATACACCGTGCCATACACTTCCGATATAAACTGACCCCTTAGTGTAGACCCTTAGTGTGACACAATGCGAGGTCAGCTTATACTGGAAATATAACCATTTTAATTCCCCTGATCTTACCACATTCCAAAACTAAACTCATGCCCAAAAGGCAACAGTAAGTTAACTAATAAATAAGTAGTTGGTGAAGCAATTTCTACTTATATCTTCGCGATTACTTGAATCTAGGACGGTGTTTTAACCTTACTAGGCTTGAACTTGTGCCCTCCAGTTCTAGCAAAGATCCGTATCACCTTGATATGGACAATGTGGAATAGAAAGTTTTACATACCGGGCAGTGTCACTGCTATGAATATCGTTATTAAACCACCACCATGAAAGGCTGAGGTCCTGCAGTTATTGGACTCCTTCAAGGGGGAGATAGTGCAACCTACCTACACATGTAGGTATACACAGTGTTTTTGTTATTTTTACATTTGGACGCTCAAGTTTCCGACTCTATTCCTCGAATCATTACCGACCGATAACCGTTGTTATTGTCTTATCAATATGACAGATTTCTATAAAATTACAAAAACAATTTACTAGAAACAGTTGCCGCCAGACTCTTATACCGTTAACAAATTGCTGAGATAATGTTGCGGCACGTAATATTTTTTAACACATTTTGCGTGTTTTTGGCCGGAAGTTTTAACATAATTAATCCTGGCCCGGCCTTCCCGCCAACAAAAGGGGAAGTTTGGCCAAAACCACAACAACAGTCCAAGGAGGATATTTATTTTAACTTACTGCCGCTTTCTTTTACAATAACGGTAAGTATATTTTATATATTTTCTATTGCTTTTGTTATTATTAATTCTTAGAACTTAATGATGCAGATGAAGTTTTATTTAAGAATTATTCATGATAACCTGAGGTCGAATGTTACTTTCACAAAAAAAACAACTTTAGAAAATGCTTAGTATATAAATGAGATAAAAAATAATACACTCGAATAGTTTTATTAATATGAAAATATATTTGATTGCACAGGCAAAAGGTGAAACATGTGTTTTAATGAACACTGCGATAGAACGATATACTAGAATACTGAGAAGTACAGTCCTTACTGCTTATAAACATTCAAGAAAGCAGTGGAAGAATTTCAATGACACCGATACTAAATTCATGGGATCGCTGCAAGAACTACAAATTAACCTGAGTAAGCCGTGCGAAAGTTATCCCCACTTAGATATGGACGAGAGGTGTAAGTATTTATATAATAAATCATACACACACATAAATACCTATGGAAAAAGGGAAACTAGAATGCCACTTGCTACGATTCTTGCATTTTTCTTTTGCTTCATCCACATTCGTAGGTATATCTTGTCATGTGCATGCGCCGCGCCGGTTAAATTTTTTTTGTTTGTTTTATAACTAATAAAACTAAAGAAGATTTATAACTACAGCCCATTTCGTGCACATCTCGGCTAGGCAAGGGTCCTTTTCACAAAACGAAAGAAATTAACAAGAACTTTTCAAATTTAAGAACTTTGTTGTATGTCCTTAAATAGTATATAATAGGTTTTGATCTTGATGTTTTTCTTTGCAGTGAACATATTTTTTTTTATCTAAAACCAATACTCACTATCAAGCGTTGCTTCATTCATATCTTTGAGACGTAAACATACAAAGCTGACGTTGCATGCACTTCGTGCATTTATGATAAAGACTAGCTTTTACCCATACTAACTACGTCCACTTTTGGGATAATTTTTGAGTGGTCCGGTTTCAAAAAACCACTCTGTATTTTCTAAATAAGTAGTATTACGAGTACCAATATAAATGTCCATATATACAATACACTATGCGTATTGTACGTTGTTACTATGTGTACACTCAATACGCAATAAAGATATTGAGTATTGAGTGTATGACAGGATGTATGAAGGTATACAAAGCAAAAGAAGTATGCAAGAATCGTAGCAAGGAGCGTACTGTAGTTTCTGCCTCCCCATACAGGAGAAAGGTTGAGTTTTATTTAAAGCATGCAATTGCCTAGCCTTGGCGTGATGATGCCCAGTCCGACTTAACCTCTGTTGTTATAGCCATGAGCCCCTTTATTACGATTATATTGTTTTTGTTCTATAACAGTAATATGCAAAATCGTATTTATACTAAGATTATTAAGTTTCAAAACCGACCAGCAAATCACGACAGTTATTGCTGATAAGAAGTGCCTTTATGACCTCACGGGATCCGTTTTACACATTATAAACATGAGTAACTCTGCGATTTAAATAAATATGTATGTGTTTACATGAAAACAATTTGGTGCATTATGTAGAGTTCCATTGAGATAATTTGTTGTTTTCAATTTTTACTATATATGCACATATATTATCTCGGATTTCCCAATCCGTATTCGGCATAAAAGTAAATACCCTCTGTATCTGACACAGCCTATGTCATACTCATTATTTAGAAACAATGACTTTAACTGCCTTATTAGCCTTGTGGTCGTAACGGTTTTTTAGAATATACTATAGAATTAATTAATTAACATAGGTATTTCTCTAAGTAATTCTCACTAGCAGTTTGTAGTTTGGATATTGCTAGGTAAACATTTTCATAAGTCTTTCAGATTCTTTCACAGTAAGTGGGCCAAAATTAGCAATTCTTCTAAAATTATATCATAAACCCACTTCTGCCTTCCTTCACCCAGCTTCTGCCGGGGACTTTGTCCACGTGGAAAAGTTACTTTTAAATTATCGTTGTAATTTGCCTAATTAACTCTAAATCGTTATAAATTATAGCCTATATGTTATTCTGATGTATAAATAATAATACTGTAAAGTTTCATTAAAATCCCTAGTAGTTTTAGCGTGAAAGAGTAACAAACATTCATCCATCCATCCTCACAAACTTTCACATTTATAATATTAGTAGGATAAGATAGCAGGTCCTTGGAAATGTTCTAATGTGAATCGTATTATGTTTGTCACTAAAAGCAGATAAGCAGCTTTTTAGCCCAGCAGATTCTAATATCAATCATGTATTAATTATCATCCAAAGTGGTAGGGGCTTGTACTCTCAGAATGTACAAAACATTGTTTCATTCCCTTTTTTTTTTTGTTACTAGCTGTTTGTTCACAAGTCAGTCACCTCTCAACATAATATTATGATTATATGATTTCAGATAGCCTCAGCGTGGCAGTGGTATCGAAACTCAACAGCGACTCGATATGGGGCGTTCTAAGAGGATTGGAAACCTTCGTGCAGTTGTTCTATACGTCCGAGAGAAATGCTGTAAGTTTTGATCTTATAATAGCATCCTTTGCTCAGCAGTTGGATTACATAGGTTAGAGAAGGATCGGTCCAGATTCAGTCCAGAGTCCATCCTAAAGTTTCCTAAAGGAGTTAGCTAAAGTTAAGTTAGCGAAAGCCATCCATTGTGTTTTAAAATGCCATTATGTCCTATCTGTTTTAATATTTTGGTGTAGGTACAACAATCTAAAAATATATAAATAAATAGATATCGGTCCCACGCGAAGTATTTCATTGTTAATTTTTTCATTAATTGAAGACTCTTCAGAGCATGCATACATACATTTAAACCCTATACAAATACATACGTACCTATGTACCTATTTGGCTTACAGAATTTACTCATCAACGCTACCCAAATCGAAGATTTTCCAAAATATACACATCGTGGACTCCTTATCGACACCGCAAGACATTATCTGTCTGTATCAACTATACTACAATTATTAAATGCCATGGAAATGAACAAAATGAATGTTTTACACTGGCACATTGTCGATGACCAGAGTTTTCCATATCAAAGCGAGAAATTCCCTAACTTAAGGTATTTGTATAAATAAACATGATACACTGACACTAAGGGCCTAAAATGGCCAATTTGGATGTTTTTGTTTTAAAAATAAGTTTATCGTTTTCCACATACCTACCTATTTATTAAATTACAGTGAAGCTGCTTACGATCCCACAATGATATACACTGCTGCGAATATAAATATGATTGTAAATTACGCCAGAGATAGAGGCATACGTGTACTGCCAGAATTTGATGTACCAGGTTAGTATTTAAATGTGTAGGTAAATATCGCAACTACCGCAACGCGGAGGATAATTTTGTGTACCTATTATTAAACTAGGTTACCTACGATGGATCGAGTAAAAATATAAACAAAGTAATTATAGCTTTCTTCGCTCTTAGGACACACGAGCTCCTGGGGCATGGCGTACCCAAGTATCCTGACGAAGTGCTACAGGTTTGGCAGAGAGATTGGCTTGGGTCCGATGGATCCTACACAAAATATTACTTACAAACTTATCAACGATTTGTTCCGTGAGGTACAGGATCGGTTCCCTGATAAGTACTTCCATGTTGGTGGTGATGAAGTTGAAATGGATTGCTGGTGTGTATTCACATCTAAAATTGGTTACGGTACACTAACAGACACAAAAATATAAATGTCGGAGCTTCTAGACTAGCTAATGATGGGAGCTTCACTGGCACCATCGCAGTATACAGTTCATGGTTAGAGTACGATGAACACACTGTAGTACCGCGACCTAGTATGAAGTGATTACTGTGATTAGTATAATAATAAAAAAAAAATATTCCTGAAACTATATGGCACTAGAAACTGCAATCGTCGGTTTTATAGAACGGAAACTTGTATATACTTAGGGAGAATTATAAAACTTAGTCTCTTTAAAGAAACCATCATGTGGGTAACGATGAAATATGTATCATTTTTCAGGCGATCAAATCCTCAGGTAGTGCAGTTCATGACAGATCACAACATGACAAGTCCTACTCAACTACACTCATACTTCATGAGCAGAGTACTACCGTTACTAGGAGACAGATCGAAGCCTATTGTGTGGCAAGAAGTCTTCGATGAGGGCGTAGAACTACCAAGTGGCACCATCGTCCAAGTGTGGAAAAATATAGAAGCCAGAGAAATGATTGACGTGAGTTAAGAGTACAGTATGATTCTATATTTGATTTGATGTACCTCTTTGTATGTGATAAAATATAGATCATACCTACTTTTGTACCCTTCCATCATTTTAGAGTCATAGTCTCCTCTAATTCTGAGAGGCGACTCAAGAGTGGCCTCTCAGAATTGATGATGATAATGTTTCTTTGAATCTACAAAAAACCAACTAAAGTTGTGATCGGTTAACAGATTCTAAACGCCGGTCATAAAGTCATCTACTCCTCTTCGTGGTATTTAGACAGCCTCAGTGGAGGTGGAGACTGGACCAAATTCTACTCAGCTGATCCCCGTGACGTAGTCACCAGATATCACCGTGATTTAAATGTAGACAACATTCTGGGAGGTGAAACTTGTATGTGGGGCGAGGTTGTCGATGATGCAAATGTAATTAGCAGGTAAATTCATGATGAATTTAATTTTTATTCAGTTCTGTCTTAAATTAATCAATCTGTCGTAAATAAATTACCTTTTAAACTTTTCTAAATGGCAAAGAACCTCAAATTAATATGGTAATAAATTTTAAGTCGCGCAACGTGTTATTGCTTGAGGAGTTGCAGCTCCATATTGTTAGGCACCTGTGATAGTACATAGCTCACGAGGAATTAATCAGGTTTAACTTTGAAAAATTTTAACCTTTATTATTATTTTTTTCTTTTCTTTATAAGGAAAGAAGAATATGTGCTTTTATTCCTAAGCAGTACCTAATAATACAACAACAACCAACGTTATAACAGTACCTAATGCCCTACGATTTGGTTAATAATCATTGTTTTTTTAAGGGTATGGCCTCGCGCCAGTGCAGTGGCTGAAATACTTTGGTCTGGTGGAACACCTCGAACGACAGGTTACTACTTTTGGGGCCCCACCTATGAAGTCAAATGTCGTCTCGAGGAACACGTGTGTCGTATGAATCATCGAGGTATACACGCTCAACCTCCAAATGGACCAGGATTCTGCCTTAGAGGAAACTAAGACTTGTTTACAATCTAACTATTTGTTGAACAACTTTTTTGATAAATGATTTATTTCTTGAAAATCTAATAAGTTATATGAAAGTTTTCTTTTCATTTATTTTCTTAATACATAAATAATTTAATGCGATGTTTTAGTAGTTATGTCGTTGGAGTACCTTATAAATAAATAAATAATTATCTTTTTGTATTTTTTTATTTGGCATTTTCCATGCTAAGATTTTTAAAGTTATTAAGCAAAGGAAAAATTCGACCGCGGGCAGGATTCGAACCTTCGTCTTCTGGTTAGGTACACCAGACGCTATGACCACTAAGCCACCGCGACACCTACCCGCCATGTCGAATTTTGCCTTCGCTTTCTGAATTTACGTCTTTATGGTGACGTCAGTGAAACCTATTGAAAAGCAAGTATTTTGCTCCTCAACCGACACGACTTACTTTACAGTTAGTTCAATGTCGAACGATGCCACCTTACCTTCTAACTATCTTTTTGTATTTTTTTTTTTGGCATTTTCCATGCTAAGATTTTTAAAGTTAGCAAAGGAAAGACGTAAATTCAGAAAGCGAAGACAAAATTCGACATGACGGGTAGGAATCGCGGTGGCTTAGTGGTCATAGCGTCTGGTGTACCTAACCAGAAGACGCAGGTTCGAATCCTGCCCGCGGTCGAATTTTTCCTTTGCTTAATAACTTTAAAAATAAATACTTTTTGTCAAATCGTAAAATTATATTGTTTATTTATTTACTATTGAACAATCAGAAAACCAAAAGGGTTAATACTATCAACCCTTTTTTTAATCCATTTCCAGTCTTCCGATAAGCTTCAGAAAATGTGTGTACATAGCTCACTGACCTCCTTGTATGTCCACCGGATGAGTACTTGGGACTACTTTAGAACATACACTTGTTTAAGAGACACATGACTTAATACGAATAATAAGCTGAGCCATAAGGATCTATAACTTCTTTCATAATATTCCTGATAAAAACCGGTTAATTTCTTACTGCTTAGTAAATCACTAGTCTCATAGACAAAAATGAAAGGAAAAATCTGTTTAGTTTATGGTACGCGAATTGGGTCGATTATGTCATGGCGGGTTAGATGTTTTCGGCAGTTGATTTTTATTGAATTTGTTTTGAATTACGCCGTCAATGATCTCGTTGGAAACGCTGTCGTTTAAAAATAAGCTTATTTGTATATTAGTGATCTTTTTATAAACAATTCAAATGCTGAAACGGTTGCAAATGGGCCTTCGCGCGTTCATGCTGCTCGCATCAAAAGTATGGAGTTGTTTTTGTTATATGTTTAAGAAGCAATATCGAGCGGTAAATATAAATAATATTGTGTGGACTGTTGTCTAACATCATATTTTTACACAGGAGTACAAAAGTCTCACGTGGCATTTGATTTTCAGTTGGCTCAATATCAATCCGTCAAATATGAGATGTATCCACTTTCGCCCGTATCTAGACACAGGCTGAGTGAGTATTTACTATCTTTTTTTATCGCTAATTTTATAACGATATACATAGTACGAAATATGACCATGGTTATCTCAAATATGCTAATATTATCATTTGTCCGTTTATCTAAGATAGCTGTTTTCTAATAGTAAATTGTAAACAAGTCTGCCGTATTTAAAAAATAATAATAAATCAATAGAACATTTTTATCATGATTTGCAGTCTAGGTTAAAAGGTATATAATGAGAAATTCACAAAATATCCAAGGCTTCATTCATCTTTATTCAATTCTGTAACTCTAATGTTTCTAGTAATTCCTTTAATATATGAGTTGTATATAAGTGAGAGAGAAAGTCCTGAAATAATGTACATAGCTTATATTCAGATACTTCCTTGACTGGTCAGGAAACCAGTATGAGAGATTTTCTCTATTTGTGGTGAGGTGTACTAACCTGCACCAAGTCCTAGTGGTAGACTATAGCCATAATAACCATATGCTGAGAGGCAATGTAATCATGATGAGATCCTAGCCCATGATATGGACTTATGCTTTTTAGCAAACCATTACTTATGTAGTTGGAATTCATAGTCATCTTGATTTCTGACATTTACTCTAATATTCATCGCGAAAATATCAGAAGTTAAAATAAAACTACTTTTTATGGATTTTATCGCATTATATTGATATTATTAATCCCAACGTTTCGGACCCACCCTTTAAAGAGTTTAAATAGCTTTATTTCAATCATAGTCATCTTGTGAAGCTACTCACTTTATTTTTAAATCTTTTTAAAATGGTAAAGTACATTTTTGATACATTTAAGCATACATTATACAATCTTTCATTGAGCTATTTTTGTCTATTATGACTTTGAATTATTACTTTTCAAATATACATTTTATATATTCACAATGCACATTAGTAAAATGTAACAAAAAATTATAAGAAAGGATTATGTAGTTAATGTCTATGTTTTGCGTTTTACCTTCCTATTAGGATGTAGAATCACAGGATAATTATGGTTTTCATCATGCCTTTGCCAGTGTGGTAGGTTATGTTATCTAATCTATCATAATTAGTAAATATTTGTCAACATTAGCATACATTATTTTAATCATCACCATTACACAGTTTTATCTTAATAAAATGCATTTTATTTTAGTTTATGCATATAGTGTTACTTATTTACATATAAATGTTAAAGTAAATAGCCACAAAAACTTTTGTCATGATTTATCATAAAGTTATTAATTTTATGATGTTTATACAAATTTATAGGGTAATTGTAAAATGATGGGATTTTGTACACAGTTAAGCAGCTTGCCCGAAAATGGAAATATTACCAATATAATACCACTACTTATCAGTGTATGCGCTGCATAACCTGTATTGTGTAAACAAAACTATATCTGAAACATTTTTCTTACTAAACAAGTTATTTTTCTCTACATATCAATATTTCACTTCATTATCACATCAATCTAACAAAAGATAACTATCTCTGTCTGAAGTTAGATATACAATCTATCTGGTATACTGATCTATTAAACAGTGAATTCTGTAAATCAGATAAGAAGCAGACAGCTAGACTGTAAATTATAAAAATGTCACTAATCTTAAGACAATCGTCTTATATTGTTGATCACTTAGTAAGTTAGTACTTATATGAACTTAATATTATTTTAACAAGACTTTTCTTTCTCATAGTACAAGCACTGCTTAGTTTGGGACTAGATTAAGCTCTGTAAAATTTCCTCAAATATTTGGAAGGAAGAACATCTTTAAATAACATTCATTAAAAGTTCTGGGTGAACATTGACTAGGTAGAAATAAAACTACTTTTTACGGATTTTATCGCGTATTTTATTAATCCCGACGTGTCGGACCCTTCACAGCGTCCATGGTCACGGTAATTAATATTTAGTAATAAATGTCATTCATCATGTAACAATAAAAAATGTAGGGTAGCTGTCAGTAATTATATCATCAAGACGCCCACCACCTCAGTCTACCCGTGATCATGGACGCTGTAAAGGGTTCGAAACGTCGGGATTAATTAATATCAATATACACGATAAAATCCGTAAAAAGTAGTTTTATTTCAATGTATAATATTCGCGTAAATGTCAGAAATCAATATTGACTAAGTACTTTTGAGCAGTCATAAACAAATTATATTTTTTGAAAAAGTGGGTCTGAAACTGAGGAACTTTCTAGAACTCCATGGATATTCCTTTTAACCTTCAGCTAACAAATTAGAGACGCAAAGCAAAATCTATTCTTGGGCCCTGGGGCCTAACATAAATAATTATTATTTAAATTTTCAGGTCTAGTAAAAAGAAAAATGCTGGTACTAGATCTAGATGAGACGCTGATTCACTCACACCATGATGCAATGCTGAGGCCGACTGTGAAACCAGGAACGCCACCTGATTTTGTCCTTAAAGTGACTATAGACAAACATCCTGTACGGTTCTTTGTTCATAAAAGACCACATGTTGATTACTTTTTGGATATAGTAAGTAACTTTTTGTTTATATTCCATTAACACTGACTCAATAATCTCTCAAAATAAACAATAAACTGCAACTAGAGAAAAAAAGGAAGAAACAGAAAGAAAAGCATTCATTTATTTGCACAACTACAAAAATGATTTTATAGGTAAAAAATAGACCCTAGAAATATTTATTTATAATTTTGGGGTTTTGAGATGGCTATTCATCTCAAAACCCCTTGCTTGATGGCTTCCCAGCTATATAATGCCGGGAAGAGGCTATAGCATTCAATTTGAATCATCAACCATCCTGATAAATTAAGAGTTTATATTTCAATTCAAATTATAAATTATATTAATTTTGCAAATAGATCTTTTAAAGACAATTTTACAAGTCAATGTTTTAAATTTTTTTTAAGCTAGATGTCTCCGACATTTCCTAACTGACGACCTCTGAGAAGAAACGCCGAAACAAACTCGGAGAATTATAGTCTCTTTTAAAGTCCACTCATATAATAGTAACAAATAGGTATGTGAGTCTTACAATGTAGTGCAAAGTCTGAAATGGCCTTTTGAAGAAAGAGCCATAGCGACATTGTGTAGACCAGTCTCAGCCTACGGCACGCATGCATCAGTCATTGTGTAGCTCGACCATAATTTAGGTAGCTCAACATTGATTCCTTGAAAACAGCTTCTAATTTTACTTGCACCATATTATCTAGGACCTAGTACTCTCTATAATATGTTTTTAGACATCAGGATGATAAAGGTTTAAATTTGACTTAGTGCAACAAACTTTAACAGAGATAAACAATGAGTCATGTAATATATGAATTTATTATTACTATAGGTACTCCATTTACAACAGGAATAACAACTGTTATTGTGTTATATTATGGAAATAAAATTTTTGTAAAAGAAAATTATTTTTAAATGGCAAATAGATACCTTTGTATGAATTCAATTGAGTATAGTATTGTATGTCTGCGATTGGTCAGAAATAAGTTTTCCTTTGTTTCGAGGATATGAACGCAAATGTAAATAAATAAGATGGAATACCTTTTTGTAACAAAATAATAATGTAAACAAGCTTGTTGAATCCTAACCACATGTGATGCATGGTAACCACATGTTGACAGCATCATTTGCCCTGTGACTGTGCTCATATAGATTTGAAATTGCTTCTCACTTAATTTAAATGTGTTGGGTTAACAAGTCCCCTAGAATGACTTTTAAACTTAATTAAATGATCCTCTCGGAACAAATACAGTTGCTAGTCCCATGACACCCGAACATAGGTACAGGACTAAACCAAGATGAATACTATAATCATGTTTTTTTTTTTTGGGAGGGGTGTCTATGGGGTTACTTTCATTATATTTTTTCTTATTTTATATTTGTTGTGATAATATTTTAACTCAATAAAATGTAAATGTGAGTACTTTGTAGGCTAAATATACATACTCAGCTTTGAACAGTCTGGTGGCTTTGAAACTTTTTTTTATGTGGCCTACGCAATGATCGTCTGATCTGGTATCGTCGTGCGACTGTTTGTTGAGCTCGCTAAATTATAGTCGAGCTACACTATGACAGATGCATGCGTGCCGTCGGTTGGGACTGGTCTACTCAAAGCAGCTATGGCTCTTTCTTCAAAAGGCCATTTCAGACTTTGCCCTACATTGTGGAGCACACATATGTGTTACTATTATATGTCTGGACTTTAAAAGAGACTAATTCTCTGAATTTGTTTCGGCGTTTCATCTCAGAGGCCGTCAGTTAGGAAATGCCGGAGCCATCTAGCTTAAAAAAATAATGTAAAACATTAAAAGTGTCTATAAAAGATCTATTTGCAAAATAAATATCATTTATAAAACAAACGCGATTTTAAGTAACTAATAAACGTTGCCACTACTCGACTTATTCCTACCGACTTATCTTCATTGCTGACTTCCTGATTATTTTCATCAGATAAAGTTGCAGGCTAATAATAGCGTGATTACCCTGATACGCGAAACTCGATTGTACACGTAAATTCTTGAATAAACAATGCATTTCATACATAATGATATCACAACTGGTTATTTATATTGTGCTTTACCCGTCTTGAGACTTTTCAACTGTGTCGGTAAGAACTCAAGATCAATCAGATTATTTATGAAAACTGTTGTTTACTTGGAATTTTGCGTAAATCGGAACGCGATCTTTGGTGATGGACCAAAGAGGAAATCCCGCGTGGTTTTGGTACACTGCCATAATTATTATTTCGGTCCTAAACTCGTTCAATTTACTTCTATAATCTTATCCATATATTCGACGCTTTGGGAAGTATCTCGGAAACAAAACTATTATGAATAAATTATTGAGATAGGCTAGTTATAGCTAGGCTGCGTCATTGGTCTGGTGGTCGTAAGCGACTGCTACGCTAGAGGGCATAGATTCGATTCCCAAGTCCACCATTGTTATTGTTTTTTTTTCTATGATATGGCAGCTCGGAGTTTGGAATTGTGCCCATTTAATGCTAATAGGCTCACCCCCTATTACATTAGTTACACCTCTGATCTTTAATACAAGCGTGATGGTATGTTGTTACATTGATTTTTATTGAGATAGTTTGATTAAACTCATGGTTTGATTGAATTTCATGCCAATTATCAACATCCATGATTACTGGCTTACACACTTACTTACTGACAGTGACTCATACATAGCTTCACGTTTCGAGATCATCCTGCGAAACCTGTTGCGCGCGATTAACATTTAAGGACACCTTAACCTTTTTGAAAATTTACACCAAACAATATTATTACGATCACGATTACCCTAAAGTCCCACTGCTGGGTAAAGGCCTCCCCCTCATGCCTCCATCTATTACAACAAACAAATAGAAATAGGTTCCCCAAATGCGTCATAAAAACAACAGCAGTGTGTATAACTATTGGTGGTTGTTCCCAGGTATCACAATGGTACGAACTGGTTGTGTTCACGGCGTCGATGGAGATATACGGGGCAGCAGTCGCTGACAAACTTGACAACGGCAGGGGTATACTGAGGCGGCGGTTCTACAGGTAACAATGAATTACTGCTATTTGAATTAGATAGAATTTACTACTGCAGTTTTTAAATACTTACTTGTAATAGCTTACACAGCACCAACAAGTCCCAAACTAAGCAGAGCTTGTACTACGGGTAGGTACTAGACAATGGATATAATATTTATATACTTTTTTTTTGTAAATACCTACTTATAATACACAATAAACGCCCAGACAAACAGAAGCACTTATTCTTCACATAAATATTTATGCCAAGTGTATCAGTGCATTTTACTATAATTTTCTACTACGGAGTTTGATGAGTTGTGTTTTTGAATAGAATATTTATGAAAATTAAGCCAACAGAATTCAACTTCTGATTTGGAAACAGGAAATCTCATCAGCTAAATGATTCATTGCACAATTCTTGCTGTAAATGTCAACACATTTTAAAACAACGTTAACTAAATAACAAATGGAAGATTTAACATTAACTGTTCAAAGAATATATATATTAACTTTACCGGGTGCAATAAACGGGGGTCTACGTTACAGTAATTACCATCTCACGCGAGGTGTAATAAGCTCCACTCACCGACACGGTACGGCAATTTTGTACGATAGTATTTATGCCTTTAGAGGCTAGATGTTGGGAAAAAGACACTGAGTATGGCCCTAATGGAGTGCTCAGATGCACGCGATCGTGTACACGTGCACAGGGTTTTCGGCCCAAAAAGTGTTTTATCAACTGGTTATTGAATATTTCTACTCCATAGTTCATTACAAATGCACATATACATATATGTATAACACTAAGGTGTCGATTGTGAATACTTAATTTTTTTAAATCTTAAATTATTTCGTGTCTTTTTTTCGTAAGTTCATATTATTATCATTTTTTATTAAATAAAATTGGTACATAAATCTGCATTACAAATAAAACTAAATTTTATTTTTGTAAGAATTATTTTTAGTATTGTGACCTTTAATGTCACTAAAAATTTTTAATTAAGTTTACAAAAATGATATACAATAAGCAGTTTATTGTCACTTTTTGGACCAAAGAAACACTGTTATATCGCCTAATAAAATTGTGTCTTGATTCCATCCTCATCCCGCCTGCACAATTCCTTGTGTTAAAACGTATTAACTGCTACGTACGGACAATTCATGTAACTGTACCCTTATGAAGTAAGGCTGATAAATAGTCTTGACACAGATTGTTTTCTGTACTGAGCGAGCGGGTCATAAATGCATTAAATGCACTTTTGAGAGTGAGATAGAACGATCGCGCTCCACTGTCCAGCCATGAGCCCCGCCGGTTTTAAAAATGACTACTTACTAACTTTACTTGTAAGATTTTTGACATCTGAATTAATTATAATAATTATCAGCTATTATTAGGTATTTGTGGTTGATTTGATCGAATTTAAATATGAACAAAATATGTAGAGGTTTTGCCATTGATCGTTACTCGGGCGCAAAGTAATGTGCTCACATGCAAGATGTTTAAAAAATATTAATTATTCTACTTATTGATGTAATTTGTGTGTTATTAGACAACACTGCACAGCGGAAAACGGTTCCTACACAAAGAATTTGTCGTCCATATGTGACGACCTCAACAGGGTGTTCATATTGGACAACTCGCCCGGCGCGTACCGGGACTTCCCAGGTGAGCTAGTATTAATTGAAGGGGTCAACGACTACTGGACCATAGCCTGTCATGGTCGTGGCAACTTTCACAAAGCACATTAAACGGTTAATAGCATATTTTGTTATCTGTTTGCATGTTTAAAAACTCTCTCTCTCTCTTTCTCTGCCATTTCCCAAATGGGTTTTTTCGAGTCTGACCAGAAACAGCTAAATATCTGTCTTAAATACGAAGCAACTGTTTTCTACCTTACCTCCGCACCGAAATACCTATTTCCTGAAAGCTTAGCCAATTGTGCATCTAATAACGTTTACAGGCGTTTATTTAGTATGTACTTTTGCAGATAACGCGATACCAATAAAGTCGTGGTTCTCGGACCCGCTGGACGTGGCGCTGCTGAACTTGCTGCCCGTGCTGGACGCGCTGCGCTTCACGCACGACGTGCGCTCCGTGCTCTCACGCAACCTACACCTGCACCGCCTCTGGTAGCCACACCACAAGTGAGTCTACAGCGAATACCATTACACCCTCTGTTAGCTTTCAGTTAGTGATACTATGCGTTTCAAATATGAACAGGAACGTCAATGATCTAGAATGAACGCGATCTGTCAAAAAAGTACAGCTTGCATAGAAAAATAATTTTATCTTTTGAAATTTTAAAACTTTATAATATATTTATAAGCAGTAATGCCAAATCCGGAACTTTGCGAGTTAATAAAAAGGCACAAACTGCCAAAAAAACTATTAAAGACAATATTTTAAACTCCCATGGCTTTGAAATTTTGAAGCTGCCACCCTAGAATTGTGATTTAAATTCAATTGAATATACCTGGCACTTGATAAACTTAGGGTAGCTGACAATAATGTTCAACAATTAGAAAGCCAAATTGAGAATCTAACACCGGAAAGTATTGATTCAATTACCAGTGATGATTGGCAAAAAGAAATTAACCACGTCACATGAATCGAAAATAAAAACCAAAAAAAGGGAAATATTTCAAGATAACTTTAGTTGTATTATAA
The DNA here is from genome assembly GCA_964056405.1 of Acronicta alni. Lineage (NCBI taxonomy): Eukaryota > Metazoa > Arthropoda > Insecta > Lepidoptera > Noctuidae > Acronicta > Acronicta alni. Next base: position 1,645,546 of record OZ043927.1, on the reverse strand, counting down.
ACATGGGTAATAAAATATCTAAATTTCTTCTAAATAACAATCGGTGGAATATTTTAAATACATAAAAAATATTATTTCAAAAATATCTGTTTCGCTCACCCTACCTAGCTTGTTTGATTTGACAGTCAAGATGGTTGGAGGTCAGTCCTATTTTTATTTGAATCGCATAGTACCTACATATTTGTACGGCATAAATCAGCACAGCTGACCGGTAATATCGGTACGGTGCATAATGTCGTAGTCTAAACGTAGTCAGCTTCAACTGCACTTACTCACAGATGACCCGATCAGCACAAACCGAATGAAAGGCAAATATAATTATTGTACAGACGCCAGCAGGTCAAGCTATCCAAAACTGTCAATTTTTTCCAATTGAATATGAACCTTATAGCTACGTGTTAAAGTTGAGAATCAATCAAAGAAATTTGACAGATTGTGATAGCTTGATATGCTGGCGTCTGTTCTCTTTTGTTATTCAATAAGAACTGCCGAACCGAACAATTGTGTAGCACTTGTACGTCTTAAGGCCAGTGCCCAGTAACGGTACGCCACGAGAATTTGGGAAATTGAAATTTCACCGCATCGTTTTGTTTATACCAACGATGATCAACGTTGAAATTTCAATTTTATTATCATAATGTTAAGTTATATTCCTATTCGTCGTATAAAAATCCCATCTCCCATCCACATCTGTCGCTAAACGGTCTATATTTTTTTTAAGATATTGAGTAAGACCAAGGGACAAAGGACATCAATTTTAATCATCGTAAGCAATGGACATGTGTATAGTGTCCCTAACTCTTTTTCAATATACATAGTAATTTTGTTCTATTATTTTCAGATAAAAAATCCGGCTTTTGTACAAAAGATGGACGCCACAGGCCTCCTGAACTTATTTATTATTTTGTCACTCGTTAGGCGGTTCAGCTTCTATTCATATAGATTTAATGTAGTTGAATATTTTTTTTTAAGTTTTGTTTTTACGTAAATAAAAGTGATTATCCATTGTAATATACACATATTGTGTATGTTGGTTAGTTACCTACATAAGTAGGTTTGAAGTGTTTTTAAAACACTGTTTTTGTGTTATTTCAACATATTTGTAAGTGCAATAATGAAATAGGTGGGGCCTCACTGCGAGCTATAGGATAAACGTTTTAGATGTTCCTAAATTGAGCTTGTATATTGTAGTGCTACCCCTTTACCATAACTGTTATTTAAAAAGAAAAACATACTGGAATGTTACCTGAGGAGATAATTAATTACTGGAATATTTTTTTTTATTTCAGAACAAAGTACGAAATCTGTTAAATCTGTAGAGGTTTTCCATGACATAATTATATTGATTCAGATTCTTGAATCTGCTCGAGTCTCTCTTAGATCCCAAAGTCTTAAAGGACCGGCTCTTACTTAATCTTTTTTATAATGTGTTCATTGTATCCGCCTTTGATAATATGAATTAAATGACCGGTTCTATAGATCAATTAAAATTACATGTTTTTTTTATAATCATGCCCTTATTTTTTATGCTTTTTAACTTGCCTTCCTATGCCTTTGTAAAAAAAAACAGAGATAGTTAGAATAAATATACATTATCAATCTTTCGCTTACAGTGGGGCCACATCTCTTGTTGGCATTGTAGTTCTCTCTCTTCCGTTACAAAGCTAAATTTGCGAAAGAGAATTACGAAGTCGTATGATTTTGTTGTTGCACTTGTAAGGGCTGTCTAGAAAATTTAGCAAAGCTCCTGGATACTTTTTACCAATATAAGCTGCATAAGCTGTCTATTTAAAACTCCACTTGTCTCTTTCCCTCCAATCTTTAATGACATATGAAGGAAAGAAACAAAATAATTTCTTATTTTATGTAAAACGCTAATTGGTAGTAATAAAATATAAATGACTGTTATTAAAATAAGAGTTGTGTTGTGAATTTTGATAAAATAAATATATTGCAATTTGAAGGTAATTTTTTAATGCCTGTATCGGCATCGGATAGATCTGCATTGTTATCTATCGCTAATTAAAGGCGTCCATTTCCAGGATTCAAATCAATTAGATATTTTTTTCTTCAAATTAACAGCACTTTCATTCGGTATCTAAAAATATTAATGCAATTTTACTAGACAGCCCTGAAATCAAATAATCATATCTCTTTTAAGACTTATTTTGAAACAATTTATAGATATGGCCATTTTTTTTTATCTAAACTCCTTATATGAAATGAAGAACACACTAAAACCATTGTATGTATTGAAATAATTATTTGACAGGAGCATACAATTTACCTCGTTCAAGTTAATATCTAGATAGTTATCTAGATAACATTCAGTAGGAATTAATTATGGCCATATTTATTAAAATTACTGATAAACGTACTGCCCACCAAAATCTAAACTTGCAATTGTGTACCGTTGTTTTTCGTTAAGGCAGCCTCACTTTTGTTTCAAAATCGAACTTTGTCGATATTCAAATAACGGTATTTTTGACGTCACACTGTGATTGGACGGAAATCTCCGATATTGCCTAAAAAATAATTATTGAGTGTTTTTATTTTATTTTAAAACAAAAGTGAGGTGGTGTGCTCAAACAGTACTGTGAAATTATTTGTACCAATATTTTATTCTATTCGTTTTGAATTATTGTAGCTTTTAGAGTTCCATATCAACATGTATTAAAAGAGTTTTTTTTTTATGTGAAAATTACTACAAGACCTATTGATGTTTTTTAATTTATTTAAAAACTATGTCGGCACAGAATTTTCTGTCAGCCTACCATTTGCAACCATTTTATTCCTATTTGAATAAAGTTGGTACAAATAATCGTATAATTTTCCAGTGGAATAACAATAATGTATGTAAATATAATTTTTAATGGACAGTCTTGCGTGATTTGCCTATTTTTGAACGCGCAACGTTGATCTCTTAGTTTTAGTTTTACTTTGCTTCTTAGAAGCCTATGGAATCAGACAGTTCTATGTAACCCAGTTAAAATTTAATTACTTATAGTTTTCTGGTAACTAAACTTAATCAGACATTTTAGGTATACATAAATATCTAAAATATCATTAATCAAACGTTTTTTAAATGACAAAATATTTGACAATTTTGTTTTGTATACAAAATCTTAAGAAAAATGCTGTACTAACGATAATTTAAAAATCGGCAAATCACTAAGGGTGCGTTCACACTGTCTGTATCTGCATTATACACCGTACAGTGTGATGCACTATCTTTTTTAAGTCACACGCGCTGTGAGCCTCTCTTAATGACAATAGAATAGTGTACGTTACATAACTATCAGGTACAAATGTATGCCGAATCAGTTACAAATATATTTGGTTCTATAAACGCTTTATACATACCAATACCATTATATAAACGTTCTACATACCCTGCCACGAATAAGTTGTCTATAATTACACATTATTTTGTTTCTTTCGATCAAATGCCACTTAGTATTTAAAGAGGTGAGACGAAACAATGTGACAACTTATGAAATCCATAATAATGATAATAATTCCGTACCATTGTAAGGTATACGGTATACGGTAAGAACCGTAAGCACATTTAAATTTCTCTTAACTGTACTTAAGAAGCTTTTAAATTAATATTCTAGTATAAAAGTTTTGTTAAATTGTCATAACAACCGGTCCGTGACTGAGAGCACGTAAAGCCGTCGGTCCCGGTTTCATGCGAACACCTATGACAATAGTTAGTGGTAGTCAGAAGCCTAAAACGCCTAACAATCAGTATAGACTTATTGTCAGGCTTTTTGGGCTTCTTGAACACAATTTCTGAGCAATACCAGTATTCTAAGGATAACCTCAGAATATCGATATTGTGCAGGTTTGAGGGCAGTCGCTTTGTGTAAAATACTGACATTCAGCCGCATCTGGTTAAACTAGAAGCCGTCTCCAACATAATTGAGAAAAGGCTCGGAACATGAAATTGATAAAACAATTTACAGACCGTTAAAGGCAGCTGATATTTTTTCCGTTCGAAGAAGTAAATTCATTTCCTTTTGGTTTATGAGGCGTTTATAGAAAGCAAAACGATTAGAGTTTAAAAACATGTTATGATTGTACGTCGAGACTCGGCAAGTCTTCTTAGTTTAATCCCATTAAATCGTGTATAATGATTAGTTTATATTAAATTGTTTCTATATAGAAATAAAAGTTCTTTTTTAAACCAAATAGTTGAGATAAATAGTTTTTAGTAATAATAAAATGATAATCTGTTAGGACTTCTTTAACTGGTGGTGAGTTTTTGCAAAAACTTGTATGTATTAGTAAAATTTATTGAAAAGCAATTTTTCACTTTTATTAAAAAAATACATAAAATATTCAAGATTCATACTACAAAAAAAAAAAAACAAAACAATTTCAGATGAGACAAAAGCTTAGGAAATACATTATTTTTAATTTTTGCAGAAATACTATGTGTACCTCCTCCAAAACCGGACTGTTTGCTAAATTGTCATAAGTACTATTGTTTATATCGTGAAGCGATTCGATGTTACAATGGTTGCAAGATCTTCAGTTATACCTGATATTAGCTCATAAGGTTGATTTTTCATTGTAGTTTTAGAAGGGGCGCCTTGAAGTTATGTGGTGCCCCGCCGCGCCGAAATGAAATGTTTGGGGATATAAAATGTTACAAATTCATACAATGACCAAAAACAGGTACCTCAGGCAATTGTTTTGAATCTGAACGAGCCGGCAGTCAATGAGCCGTTAACCAAACGCTCATTGCAAACAAAAGCTTAAGCTTAAATTTCAATTTAATTCAAGTTTCTACCGTCAAAGTATCAGAAACATAGTATATTGTGTTGATACAATGGTACCTTAATAATAAAGTCAATGCTGAATGAATTTGTATTTGTTAACTCTTATACATACAATTATGCTCTCAACCAACATTTTCCAGAATATTTAAATATATTTAATTAAGTTTTCAACTACTGTGCCCGAATACAGGGGACATTAATGCAATGTTTTTATTTTTCGTGTACATAATATAGTTTAACCGTAGAATATCATAGATCAATTTTGAAATTTACAGGGTGATTCCTTTTACAGTGAGATTAAAAGTTTCGTTTTCTATTCAATCTCGTAAGAGATCATAATATCTAGATTTGTTTCAATGTTTTGTATGAATATTTAAAAATTATTGCAATATATTTTTCAATGTACAGACGGCAACAGTCAAGATATCCAAAACTGTCAAATTTTCCCAATTGAATATGAACCTTATCACTTTGTATTAAAGTTGAAATTTAATCAAAGAAATATGACAGATTGTGGTAGCTTGATATGCTGGCCTCTGTACTTATGATAAGAATGATTTAGTTCTTGTCTTCCGTTCCCATATAAGTACTTAATTAATACACAATATTTTGTAACCAGCTGATATAGAACTGCTTGTTAGTGTAATTTTTTCCACAAACCCGAAAACAAACCGTGCGGGTGACACTGACCGTGTTGTGCAGAAATGATCCAATCCATAAACTGAAAAAAAAAAGTTTTTGATGCCAAACAATCGAAAATTATCTCTATTTTTACGTTACAAAGACTCATTTTATTCTGTCAATTATATTTTTTTTTATGATAGGTTATATATATATACCAGACTACGAATAAAACTTAAAGAGTATGAAGGTAACTTTTATTTATATTTTTGTGGATTGGATGATTTCGGCACAACACGGGCAATGTCCAACAGAATGAAGGAACAACAGAATGTTTCAATACAATTAATAATTTATTAAAAATCATACAAAACATTTGAAACATTCGAGTCTATGTATAAATTGTATTCACAAAACGCATAGCACAATATAAACATGAATCCAAACAAAATTAGCTGTTATTTTTTCTAATAATATTCCCAGCATTATCCTTTATTTGTAAATATCGAAATTGTGAAGAGGCCGGCCGGCACGCGTGAATAAAACCAATTATAGATTTGCATGTAAAATTATAATGTATGTTTGAATGTAAGCCGTATTTGAATATTTTAACTAGAACTTCACTTAAACAAACAGTATTCTTAAAGTATTTTTCACTGTTTAGAATTAAATGAGTCAATTTACGTGACAAAAATATCATATTATATGCACGAAAAAATACTATCTAGAATTTCCGAATTATGTATATCCTTTCAATGTTCATCGAAAGGTTTAAAAACGTAAGTGACATTGTAGTTAACAATATTCAATACATATGGCTATAAAATTTGATATACATATATTTACTAGTTAAAATGGAATAACGTGGACACGCCGCTGTGGGCGATTCCGATTACATAAAATATTAAAAACTGTAATATTGCGGTCTCAACTGGTTGTTTAAAGTTCAAAAGCGATTTGTAATATAGCAATATTAAATCGATTTCAACAAATGTGGTTTTAATTGTGTCTGTTTCACTAATCTCCACATAGTTTTTTTTTATGGTATAAGGGGCAATCGAGCAGACGGATCACCTGTTGGTAAGCGATTTCCGCCGCCCATGGACACCCGCAACACCAGAGGAGTCACAAGCGCGTTGCCGGGCTTTAAAAGGGAGTACGCTCTTTTCTTAAAGGTTTGAAGGTCATATTGGTCCGGAAATTCTGCAGGCGACAGTTCATTCCACAGTTTAATTGTGCGAGGCAGAAAGTTTCTAGTGAAACTCACAGTAGTGGACTGCCAACCATCTAGATGTTGAGGATGGAACTGCTGTCGCGTGGAACGATGGCGGAAAGTAGCAGCAGGGATCAATCCGAACAATTCCTCGGAGCATTCCCCATAGTACATACGATAGAAGATGCATAGCGAGACCACATCTCTACGCAGCGCCAAGGGGTCTAGCCGGTTTGAAATATCTTGGCAGTCGACGATTCGAATCGCTCTCCGTTGGATGCGGTCCAGAGGGAGAAGTTGGTACTGGGGTGTCTCTGCCCAGAGATGCGAACAGGATTAGTATTTTTGATTTGACAAAAAGATTATTATTTTCTCTGGCTGTGGCCTACCTACTTATGCATTTCCCAGTCAGTTTCCAAACTCAAAACTTGATTCTTTTATTAGTGAAAACCTAAAAGTATTTATTCAGAAAATTTACTCAGAAAAGATTTATTTGACGTGGTTAATTTCTATCTGCCAATCGTCACTGGTAATTGAATCAATATTTCCAGTGTTAGATTCTAAATTCGGCTTTCTAATTGTTGAACATTATTGTCAGCCACCCTACGCTAATCAAGTGCCAGATATATTCGATTGGATTTAAATCACAATTGTAGGGTTGCAACTTCAAAGTCATGGGAGTTTAACGGTGAGTTCTGGATTTAGTATTACTGCATAAAAATAAATTATTTAAAATTCCAAAAGAAAATCTTTTTTTTTTGCAAGCTGTACTTTTTTGACAGATCGCGGTCATTCGAGGTCATTGACGTTCCTCATAATTTAAACGTATTGTATGTTGGCAACTGTCGTTGAAACATGGCAAAACCTCTTAGAAATGACGGGAATGGTTAATAAAAAGCTTTTTACTTCGATGAACCCTTTAATTTGAGACTATTTTTATGATAACATTCTAACTAAAAATTGTCAAAAACTATTATCGCCCGAACTTTGTTTACAAAATATTTGACAGGATTGTGGGAGCATTATAAAGTAACACTGTTTTAATCAAATTAATTATTTAATAATGCACAGGATCAATATTATGGAAGCCTATAATTATTATGATCAAATAATTCTGCTCCTGTTAAAGCAAGAATTCTAGTCAATAAAAATAACTCCACACAAAATTAATAGCTGTCATATCTTAGATCAGGAAGTACAACATAGATGTACAAGCACAAAGATGGTTAAAATTTTAAAGATGTTTTCTAAAGTATTCATTTTTTTTTGTCAATCAAGTTTTATGATTTACAATAAACATGTGGTCGTCGATTTAATTCGACCGCGATACATTTATAGGCATTCAAAAGGTGATTCTATAGTTTGGCAAAGTACATATTCCATTTCAGTTCTGAAATGGTGACTTTTCAGGGGGTAGGTAGAGGTTCCCCTGTGGAAGTTAACTGATGACTTCCCAGCACTTGAACTTATATATTTTTAGGTGTGCCTAGTAAAACACACCTATAATAACATCCTTAGAAAGTTGATTCTTAGGAGAAATGTAACTTACGAAATTATTTTTTCTCCCTAAACAATTGACTAAATTTTACATCTTTAAAGAAAAATGTTTTTAACCAATATTATCATTTGATTTCCCCTGTATCTTGTATATCAAAGTCTTCTGTTTTGTATAACAATCAATACATAGGTATATCTACTAAAATTTTACTGAAAAATTAGATATAAAAAGTAAAGGGACAAATTTACTAACAGCTACTGACAAAATTTTACATGAAATAAAAACATTAAACATATAATAAAACCTAAAAAAACTGATGCCTAAGCTGTAATGGATAAGAATAAATTCTTGTAAAGATTATAGCAAATTTTTGCAGTCCTTATAACATTAAGTTGTTTTTTTTTTATTCAATATTATGGAAGTTTTATTGCAACACATCATGTCAATAAAAATATATCTTAGAAAACATATTTGTCAAAGTAGTCATAGTATTGTCTTTTAAAATGTACACATTATTATTGCAATGAACTTGTAGTTAAACCTAAATTGAAGGTACTTATTGTTCAGATATATCTGATTTTTAATAAAACCTTAAGCTCAAGCCAATATAAATATCACAAGTTGCGGCTTAAGGGACCTTTTTAACATCCTTCTGAACTAAAAGATTAGTCACTAAAATTCATTCTCTGTACAAGTTACAGTCAAAGGTTTAAAACTTATTTAAAAATACTCCAAACAATGAGTCACTACAAAACTAGAGGGTCTACACAACATTTTTAAGAAGATTCAGTTTATACTGTTTCAGTTTACATTCAAATTACGGCTGTACATTTTATACTTTAAATGTCAGCGACTGTTGATGGCAGTCACTTATCAAAGAATGAATTTTATGACACAGAGAATGCCTTTTCTGAAAAGGACTTAACATAAGCCTCATGCAATTTGTTTACAAAGTCAGCATCATGTTTCAGCAGATAATTGAAAGCTTGAAGCAGCTGGTTTCTAGTGAGAGGCTCAGGTGAAGGTTGGACGTCTCCACCAGTACTAGCAGTGAACATCGTGGGAGGCATCAGCGCCGGTTTCTGCTGAGTTTGCACAGAGTCAATCATAGGGTATAGTCCGATCTCTTCCATTTTGCTACCATTAAAAGAGCTTACCGTGTGACTGATGTCCTGTGACTGATTCAAGTATGTGGCCAGCGGTGATGTTGTCTTTGGTGATGATATATGCATCAAATTCAACTCACTCTCCAGTGGTATTATACCATTGGTGTCATTTGAGTCCAACTGTCCCTTCTTCATACCAGGTATCCTTTGCTGACTTGGCTTCTCATTAGGTGTAGACTTCAATGGGAACACACAGTTTTGTCTTATTGCAGAGTCTAAATTCATGTTGCCATTTGAACTTTGGGCCTCTTGCGGTGTCACCGAGCGTTGTTGCTTCTCTATATGTTCTACAGAATGTGCAGGATTGCTCATGAGCCTCTGCAGCAGCTGCGGCACCTCCCGCGCATCGGACGGACGTGGCCCGAAGATACCGGGTGATGGCAGCGATGACACTGCCGGCATTTGCGCAGCGGCGCCGCTTCCAGCTTTTGCGAAGAAGTCCATAACACTTTGCGAAGTCATGTCGGGCGCCTTCGACGGTGTCGAGTCACACTTGTTAGCGACAAGACCCTTATTGGAATTGAAGTCATCCTGGGCCTTGCTCAACATACTGAATATATCGACAGGGGCACTAGACGGCGTTGACGTGCTATATACTGCTGTGTTCTGTGGCATGTTCTCGCCAGGCACTTGCTTGATCGACTCTTTGATCAAAGAATTTAGTTTTGTCGCAACCCTTACGCACTCGTCTTTATCGTAGAACCATATGCCGTAAATGCGACACTTGGCGTTTCGATACAATAGGAAAGGTTCCTTCAATTGCAATTCTATTCCTTTCGACACTGGTTCGATCAGGTTATTCGTACTCAATCTGTTCATAATCACTAAACTATGGTACGGTTCACCATTTCTACTGTACACAAACAAAGCACCCTCGATGTTAGTTTTCTCCCATTCGTTCTCTTCGAATGTATAAAGCGCAACGTGGGTAGCACTGTCGATGATTTCTCTAGCGTATGGATCTGCCCTCTTTAGGGCCGCAAAATTCATACGTAGTCCGGTGTCAGCCATTTTAAAGCAACAAAATACTAGTTTTTCTACAGCGAGCAAGCATCACAGCAAAATGACAAGAATGAATAAATTCGCCATTTTTAGCCGTTCCTTATAATCGTTCAGATTCAGTTCAATTTTGAAATGGCAACCTACCTCCAAAATTAATTAATCAAATATATTAGCTTGTATAGTAATTAATGCTTGATTTTAAGTCTTCATTAAACTCCCAAATGAATTACACAATTTAAAGTTTCTCCACGGGATAGATCTTGTTATAAAAATTATTTAAAACATAAACGCATGAATGTAAAGAAACGTTCTATATCAGCGTGTGGCGGCATTTACAAAGTGTTGGAATCAGTTTTTTAAACTTTACATCAATGTAACAATATGCATTAAAGTATTATTTTTAAAAAGATTCACATAAAACGGTTAAAAAAAGCGGTTTCAGTAATTGAAATGCCGTTTTACAATCATATAAAATATAATTTAGGACATAGTAATTTAGAGTTTGACGATTATAAGCGTAGTCTTAGCCAAACCCCAAAAGGGCCTTGACGACCCTTGACTATATTAGTATGGGCTTGGCCCCCCAAAAAAATTTCCTAACGCAAATGTGGATATAACACCACAAGGCGGATGACGCGAACGCTCCAGGCAGCGCTCTCGTGATTTGTGTATTGATAGAATTTAGTTATGAACACCTCTCGTAATTAATTGAAAGTTATCGTTTGACTGGAGTAGATTCTACTTGGTAGGTATTAGAATCATTTAATTGAAGGCAAGTACTATGGCAACAGGCCATGATAAGACGGAATAAGACCAGAGAAACCGAAAACTATCATCTATCAAATCATATTTGAAGCCGTATACAAAACTTTCGGCAAAATGATGTAATTTTATCAAACGATACAGAAAAGTTTGACCTCTGTTATTTGCACTTGCTCGTTACGAGTTCGGAGTTAGTGCTACCCAGATAATAATAAATCGAATGCGACATATCAAAGTGATGCCCTACTAATACACCGATATCGTATACTTGCGTATTTTATGTTTAATTGACAAATTCAATTAATCAATTTATCCAAGATATATTGATTAATTGAACTCATTTATTAGAAGAATTTATTATCCCTTTCAAAAATAATTATTATTATTATACATTAAGCAGTGATTACATTTTCTAGATTAAATCAAGAAATAATGATAAGTATCTATGAAGTCTTTTGAGAAGTACCTAATCACTCGGGTAGGTCTCCCACCGCTAAAAAAAAGCCAATCCAGTTAATGTCAAGCTATTATCATAAGGAGTCATCGCAATATTTGCAAATTGGATAATGTCAACCTCCCCTCAATCATGTTTGATGGGTCGATCATACCGCTTAGCCCTAGAGTTAATGATCTCGGATTGTACATCGACACTACCCTTATCTGGCGATATCAAGTGGGAAGTATCTGTCAGAAGGTGACGGGATGCTTCGGTCTCTATATCGCCTGAAAAACATACTTCCACCTATTAGGAAAATTAGGGCCTGCATAATTTTCCCAATTATTGATTATGGTAATGTGTGCTACTTTGACCTAAATCTAAGTCAAAGTCAAAGTCAAATATTTTATTTCAATTAGACCATTAAAATAGCACTTTTGAAAAGTCAAACTAGTTGCACGGTTCCAAAAAGTGGGTCTTATGGAGAAGAACCGGCAAGAAACTCCATAGACACTCTTTTCAACAAAAAAAACATGATTACAGTGTTCAGTATTACAGTCTAAATCTGAATAGTTCATGAGAACAATGCAGTTTGATGTGTACAATTAAATTAATCTAGCATAATAAACAGAGAGAAAAAAAAAAAAAAAAGACGTTGCCATTGACAGTAAGAGCTGACCAGCCCCGACAGACGGCACTCGTTCACGAGTATGACGTGCGTCGACGTGAGTCTACTCAACAAACTTGACCGCCATCTTAATAACTGCATTCGATTCGTCTTTTTAATCTTCGTAAATATACAATGTTAATAATGCATCTACTGTCTTATCGTCTCTGCATCACCTCAAGGTTGTCTCTGTTGTAACTGTGCATAAAGTATTAATAAATAAATAAATAACTGACTGCGTATAATTTCTGCGACTGTGCTGCAGGAGGCATTGTCCACACGACTCCGCGGACGGCTCCTATCGATATTTATGCTGAGCATCACTATTATCTGCAGCATAACTAGTCAACTAAACGAAACGTCAACAACGTCATTCATTTAAAAGTTTGCGCGTGTCAGAGACGGTGTTTCGTAAATAAAATAAATGATTTTCGATATTTAAGACATAACTGCGTCAATGTTTTAAACAGTAAACTACGTTCAAGTTAACCTTTATTTAGTTAATGCTAGCAGATCACTAGAAAATTCGTATTTGTTTATATTTTGGACACGTGACGACTAGGCTAAGTTTTAGTAAACAAGGTAGAATAATGTCTGGTGGTAAAGTTTTGGTGATTGGCAGCGGCGGGCGGGAGCACGCGCTGTGCTGGAAGCTGGCGGACTCGCCGTTTGTGAACCGGGTATACTGTGCGCCGGGCAGTGTGGGCATCGCGACTACCAACAAAGTTGAGTGCGTCGAACTCGATATCAAGGACTATCCCGTAAGTTTCTTATTAGAAAATTATAAAAAGCAATTGGCACAGCTCATGTAATTAGTAATCTACATTTTTCTTCTTATTGTCTCATAATTCCTAGTACAATTACCTAAGGTACTTACAAAAATATAAAATAAAAATCATAACATTTTCCTTTGCTTAATAACTTTAAAATCTTAGCATGGAAAATGCCAAAAAATACAAAAAGATAAAAACATAATATTTATTATGCAATTGAAGTTCTATTATAATAATTGCATACATTTCATTTATTCACAGAAAACATAATGCAATCAATTTAGCACTATATTATAAGAAAACTAAGTCTCAATTTATTTAATAGATAATTTTTGTAAAAAACTAAAATATACTTCTTAAATTATAAATATAATTAAACCTGATATGACAAACAATACATTTAATTGTGTTAGGCGGTAATTGGAGCATGCATTAATTGCTTGAGATTCGTGTGCCTATCAGTAAGTTACATAAGTATTTATATTGTTTAGTATAGAATAGAAAATGATGTGTTTCGTAGATGACTGTATGGTATTTGCTTGCTGATCTGAATACTATAAAGTACCATAAATCAATGCATACTCATTAATATAGTATACTATTGGTACTTGGTTTTACATACTGCCAGATAATAGTAGCTCAATAGCATCATCATCCTCGTCTTAAGTCCAAGTATGTTAAGGTTAAAGTTATCATTTGCTCATAAAAATATGTATGAAATGTTATTTATGTTTTTTATTTAAATAGGTAAGTATTTTATAAAGATCGTAAATAGTTTGGTAATTGATACTTATTAGTTATTGGTATAATCTTTTACATGAAATAATCTTAAAAAAATGTCACCTACATTTTTAACCTTTTGAACGCCATTATCACATACGGTTTATAATATATGGGACAAGAAAGCACATGCTCTGTACACCATCAACAAAAATAAGTGAAAAAATTCAATGTCATGGGTATGTTTTATTCGATTGAAAATTGTGAACGATAATGATTACCATCAAGATTTGGGAATCCCTATCTTTATTTGTAAGTATTTGCTGTGTTTGTGACTTGGAGTGGAAGGTATGTGCATGTGCATATGCTCTGGCATTCAAAAGGTTAAATTTATATAACTGATTGCATGTGGGCTGTGAACATATACTGCTTGCTTTTAATTATGCTATGTTATGATTGATCACATCATGTAGCCAGTGTATTCACCAAGAGAATTCTGAGACCTCAAATTAAACTGTCGCCTGTTCAAATGCATTGTTCTGAGATCCGTATTATATTAATTCACTAGTGGCTCACCATGAATTTGCATGCTTAGATAATCATTGTATTACATGCTTAGGCTTTATGTTGTAAGCATCTACTGCTTACAACATAAAAAGCAAACATTTCAAGTTTGAATCCCAGCGGTTTAGGGTCTGCGTTGATAAATTAGTTGGATAGGATAAGTAATTAATATATTATAGTATTGATTATAGAATGCTTTCTATGGTTGTAATACTTGTTTTTCTGTTGTGTCTACTATTCATTGTTCCTTGACAAGTTGTTCTCTGACCATCTTGTGTGAACCCCTGCTCAGCGTAGCCAGAATTAATACTGACAAATAATAATATTACATAACATAACATTTTACATACATATGTAGGTACATAAACTCACGCTTCGTCCGCATTCATACACAGACGCCGGTTGCGAGTACTATATGTATGACAGAAGAAACACGAAAGTAGAATTAATGCTGTAGAAATGTGTTACTTGCGAAGTATGTGTGGTGTAACTCGGAATGACAGATTGAGAAATAGTGTAATAAAGCAACATTGCAGTATAAAAGACGATGTAGTGACAAGAATTGAGAAGAATATGATGAGATGGTTTGGGCATAAAAGTGCTATAAGCACAGACCAACTTTGTGACAAAGTTGTGTGTTTCCTTCAAAAGGCTTTTGTAGTTGATTTTCCCCTCATAATATGATTTTAAAATTAATGTTCCGTAAGTATTTCTTCTCAGAGATAGTCAGGAAATGCTAGCATCTAGTCTAAAAAAACTTAAAAGTGTGTTAAAATCGACATAGGTATTTACCGATATAATTATACTCGTGCCTCGGAGAGCACGTTAAGCAGTCGTCGTTCCCGGTTTTTATACTGTAGGTATTCATATAACAACCGGAACCGACGAAGAATTGTTATCATTCTTAGGATATTGGTTGCGAAGGGCTGATGACAGTCACTTCGTGTTCGTGTAAAATACCGATATTCAGTCGCATCTGATCATACTGGAAGTCAACCCTATAATTTTCGGAACAGGCAAAGATGTACGCAGACACATTCACATGCAGTACAACAAGAACCTACAATTATGATCAAATCACGAAACGACCTGCAAGTCGTAGCAAAAATAGTCTATCGTTTAGCCACGATATTGTAATGAAATCTAAGGTAGTCGAAAAAATCATGACTTAGAGCGATTTCGCACTACGTCCGACCCGAATCCGATCCGAATCTGTGAAAAGAAAATACAGAGAGAGATTCACGGATGACGTAGAGAAATCGGATCTAGTATAGTATGTAAACTACCATACAAATAGTTCTACGACTACTTCGGACCGTATTTTCACGGATTCTGATCGGATTCGGATAGGACGTAGTGCGAAACCGCTCTTAGTCGTAAAACTCGATCGATCTTCGAATAGTGTGAAAGTACTCATACAAAGTAAAGGTCGGACACGCAGGGACAGATTAAGCTCTAGGCAATGCGACCCTTGAGGTACTCCTCTCGTTTTCGACCTCCCTGCAAAAAAGTACTTATTTTTCTCGGAACCTTTTGAGTAACGAGGGGTCCATAGGGATTTGCCTACTTTGCCTTTAGCTTAATCCGGCTATGTGCACAAGTAACGTGTTTTAACCCGGACGGAACAGGACAAGTATTTTCGGAAAAATCTTTTTATAGGAATTGTACCAAAGAATATAGGTATGTTCTGTATGTTCTTTTGTATATAAACGTATGTTCTTTACCCGTAAGTCACGGGTGCACGGGCGGGACGGCGACGTGCAACCCAAAGACAGTCATATACCCAAAATTTATGGGCCCCTTCCGTCCGGGTTAAAATACATTACATGTGCAGCGAGCCTTACTTGTAAAAAGTAGTGAAGTTAATTTTTTCTGCTCTCTAACCTTCTTTGGCTCTATCTAGCTGTGAAGATAGGAAGTCAATGACCTTAGATTGCGACCACATGTACAAAATGTGCTTCTAGTATCTATTATCAGCCGGTTGCTACTCCATTTGGTTAGTTACTAAAAGGAAATATGTACCTACTCCGATAAAAATGACGGTAGATGTTATTAAAGGTAGTGGAAGACCGATAAAGTGATTGTTATTACTTAGCTAATATTTTAATTCATCTTATTTACTACTACACTTCAACGCTGCTTTTATTTAAACGTATGTCTGTCATGTAAGAGCTTCCATTGACTGAAAATTTTCTTAAAATTATCATTTCGGTGTTTTACTTTCCCCATGGATGTCCCTTAACAGGCGTTGTGCAGGGGACCCCAGTCCACCTTCCGGTTCTAGGGTGGTCTCTTAACGGGGCGCATAGGCCCCAGCCATGTGCTGATGGTGGCCACCGGGGTGGTGATAGTGGGTAAGAATCCCAAACTCCCCGCTTTCATCCCCGTAGACCGATCGCCTTTTTAAGGTGGTCTCTTACCTTTTTGCCCGTAATATACCAGTGGTATTCCTGATGACATAATCTAAGTACGCTTTATTGTGTAATAATAGCAAATAATATCATTTTAACATTTTGTTTTTACATTTTCCATGCTAAGAATTTAAAGTTTTCAAAAAAATCGACTGGGTACAGGATTAGATTCTGCGTCTTCTGGTTTGGTACATCAGAGGCTATGACCACTAAACGACCGCGAGTCTCACACACCAGGACGAAATAAATTTGCCTTCACATTCTGAATTTACGTCTTTATGGTGATTGAAAAGCAAGTTTTTGACTAATGCTGAAGAATCCTGTGAAATATAGAGCAAGGAAAGACAAGTGCGGTTTTTAGTCAGTATGAGTCCGACATACCCTGCTACCTCCCCAGGTAGTAGATGATCGATGCGGATATTTCGTACTATAAAAAAGATCTAGTAAGGCTGCCTTAATGCTCCTTTTTAATATTACACTTCCCCTTTCCTTTTCGATTTCCTTACTTCGCATTTCAGAGCTACCGACCACGTTAAGTCAATTCGTCCCATTATATTCCGTTGGGTTGGGAGGTCCATTGTCTTCATTTAGCAAATCAGGTCAGAGACGCGCGCGGTGCCCTTCTTAATACACGCGTGATGGATATAATTCCGAATCAGAAAATATGCCAATGCGTACTAAATTAAAAAACTACTAAACTGAAAACTAGAAATTCGGAAAGATTAACTGGTTTTGATATGCGTTGCAAAATTTTCGAAAGGTCAAAATTAATAACAGTTCACCCGGATGGGAAATAGGGTCGTAGCCATCAGCAGTCAGTTCTAGAGGGATATCTGTCAACTATACGCGCAATGCTGCATTCGGCATAAAGTCTCGCTTCGAACGAGAGGTCAGGTCAGGCTTCAGGTCTTCCATCGATGCTGTTGAGTGGCATTGGTCGTAAAAATAGAATCGGCACAATGACCGCTGGGTTCACATTCCGGCTGTCGACAATCTCATTTCATTCGAGTCAAGATACTCGATAACATTATCTTTCCCAGCTTTTTCGATTATTATTAAAACGGGAGATTGTTAGCGCAGGGTCAATGATACAAACGACCACTGAAAACAACATTAATTTTGCGTAAAGTAAGAAAACATTATCTTTTGTGATTATTTTAATTGGACAAAGATGGAATATTTGCCTTTAATTCAAACTCGCAATAGTCTCCTGTAGTGACTGTGGTCACTTGAGAATTGCGCGAGATGATATAGCGTAGGTACGATTGTTTTTCTTTTGTCGTTATCAAAGCTGAACTCAAAATAAGAGATTCCAATATTTGTGATCTTTGAAACATTGATTACTACGCTTGTTGCTCGTATTTACAACTATTAAATTTGCTCTTTGGCTTCAAGCAATATCGCCGAAAGCAGTCAAAACAACTTGGGCCAACAAAAACTTCGTGTACCTATTTATTTAAGTTAATATATTTGCGTTATCTTAAACATGAAAATCGAGCAGGCAGGCAGGCTACCCTTTGGTACGGAAGAATGTTATTTTTGAATCTTTCTTCCCATGCATAAGGACCAAATCACGGATATTAGGTCCATATTTCGACAATTCAAATGACATGCACCGCATAAATACCTTGCGCTCCCAAACAACTGTATATAGATTTAAATAGACGCGCTCGTGTACCCGCGATAACCCTGTACCTTTCATATCGTGAAGTTCAGTCCTACTTGCCGGGGCAAGTTCATTTGTCACTCGAAATGCTTCGTTCAGAAAACATGTGGTAATATCTATGACAGTTAGCAGGCGTAACGAGATAAGCAGAATAGCAGGTGCAGCTTCTAGATATGTATCATTTTAATTTTTAACATGGCGACTTAGGAACGACATGATTTAGGAATATCCGGAGATTAGTTTACTTGGGACGGCCGGAGCGTGGGACGGCCTCCAACGAGATGAACGGACGACTTGGTAAAAGTCGCTGGAAGTCGTTGGATGCAGACGGCTTGTAACCGGTCCTTGTGGAAGTCTGTGGGGGAGGCCTTTGTTCAGCAGTGGACTTCCTGTGGCTGATATGATGATGATGAGTTTACTTGCAGGAACTAAACGGTGCTTTCCCACAGCTTAACCAACTTTCGCGGTGAAGAATGGATAAACTCGTTTTGCCTCTTTTATTTTTTTATGTTCTCAAACTCTTGTCTAAGAGTATACGTCTAATAGTTAGTCTTTACTTTACATTGTCTGCAATTGTACTGTGATTTACTAAGCTGTCTAGGTGCGACATTCATCCAGCCTGATATTTCTTAAAATAATACTTAGATTACTCTCTACTTACTTTCTCCAAATCTTTTTTATACGGGAAATGCTTATGATTCGTTACAGGGTCAGGACAACCCTGTCCCGACCCTGTGCCGATCCTTAGGATACTTGTCTTCCCTTGCCCTATAGGCCATGGGATTCGTGACATTCACCATGACCTTCTACTAATCTACCATATTTTAATGTCGAAGGCGGCACTATTGGTGTCTGCGATTGCCAAACAGCAGTGTTTAGAAATTTTTGCTATGGCTTCCCTCTTCGCAAAATTGATCTGTTGCCACTAAACGCTCTGAAATTGACACAGATAGATATCTTTCGTAATAACAGCAGACATTATTTTCTTAGGCATTAGCAAAATGGTGCAAGGAGAGCGAAATAGACTTCGTGATCATCGGACCGGAGGACCCCCTCGCCAACGGCATCGTGGATGCCCTCACTACCTATGGCATCAAGTGCTTCGGGCCCACCAAGGCTGGTGCTAGAATTGAGGCTGACAAGGACTGGTCGAAGACCTTCATGAACAAGTACCAAATTCCTACAGCGAGACACAAGTCGTTCACAGACGCTGCGGCCGCCAAGGACTTTATAAATACGTAAGTTTCATGTAATTTATCGTTGGCTTTTGGATGCACTATAAGGACGACTTTCTGAACTTAAAGTAACACTTAATTATAATTGTAAGTCTTGATAGTATTAATATAAAGTTTAAATTCTATTGCACAACAATCTGCAAGTTTTAACCTTATATGATTTCTGTGTGTGGCTTAGGAGGGTCATCAGGGTCGTGGAAGATATGTTAACTAATCCCATACGCGACTAAGAGACTAGACAAAGAGTGACTGGATGCTGCTGTCTATGAGAATATTCTACACGTTTAAAAACAAACGAAATAAAATTAGTCATAGCAGATCCGATTGTATCGAAATTAGCTATAGTGTTCCTATCAGGTCATCCACAAGATCATGTCGTAGAAATATAATATTTGAATAACCTAAATCGCGCACTAATGCAGGAATTCGCTCGCACATCCGTCGTGTGAACTCGTGTGCATTGTACTTAAAATAATTATTTTAGTCATATTGATATCAACGCAAATGGCGTAAATGCACTTACTTATAAAAAAATGCTGCTTGAGAATTTAAATGAATCGAACATAGCGCGCTAAAATAGTTTATCGCAATGAATTTGGAACAAATAGCTTTTATTGAATATTCAGTGAACGCTATTTGTTTTAAATTTATTTAAATATTAATAATAATAATAAATAATAAATTTATTCAGTCCTTCGTTACATTGGTTATCTTAACTTAATGAGAATGCTGACATTATGATTTGTTTATTACAAATAACCAAGTTTAAAAATATGTGGACAGTGACCCCCAAACTAGACATTATCTGTATCTTGGGGACCAGAGTTGCATAATTATGTATATACTCATTATATAAATCAAGCCGTGTGGATGTATACTTATCGAGCTGTTTGGATAGATAACAAAGGATGAAGATTTTTTAAACATAATAAAATAAAATAAGAATTTGAAAAATTATGTGCGGTACGATGCGTGTGTGTGTGTGTGTGTGTGTGTGTGTGTGTGTGTGTGTGTGTGTGAATGAGTGTGAGTGTAAGTGTCTGTGTGTTTTGAGTGTATGTTAATTAAATACTTCCTCAGTCTCGTCGTATGACAGTGATAGAAGCCATTTTTTGACAATTTTTTTGCACTTAAAGATCTTGACATCTTTTATATCACATTGTTTGTAGACTTTATTATAAATATATGGATGCAAATAGTTAGGACAACGTCTTGCAAGTAGAGAGTTTACTGTAGGCAGGGGAATTTTGAAATTGCGCTTTGTGGTTATTATGCTGTAATCCGGTCTAAGTTTTAAGTTTTTGTGAGTGATCAGAGTTGCAGTGAGTATGAAGAGTTGTCGTACCCGTAGAACAGGGAAGTCATTGAAGAGTGAGTCAGTTGGGTACCGAAATGGCTTCCTAAGCATTACTTTGATGACCGCCCTTTGTGCTCTTTCAATTTCAATAAATATGGTTTTCCCAGCTCCACCCCAGACAGAGATTGCGTATTGGAGAACGGATTGGCAGAGGCTCAAATAAACAGTGCGGAGAATTTGAATAGGAGTACAATCACGAAGTTTTTTCATTACATTAATAAGCTTTCTTACTCGGCCAGACAGAGAGTGTATATGGGGTTTAAAAGAAAAGTTTTCATCCACAGTAATGCCTAAATATTTTATGGAGTGTACGCGGTCAATTGGAATACAAGTGATACAGTTTGTGTTGTGTTCGTTGGTGCACGTATGAAATTTGAGAATAAGTTGTGGTGGCGGACCCGAGGAAACGGTTTTGAAGAATGTGATGATCTTTGTTTTCTTTACATTTAAAGTGAGCAAGTTTCGGTCAAGAGCTTTAGCAACAATCGACAAACCGTTCTCTGCCAGATTGTACACGCGTTCCCAAGTTTTTGCATGGAAGATAATGGCTGTGTCGTCTGCATAAGCAATCGTATCAGAATTGGGGATTGAAAGATTTACTATGTCGTTCATGTAAATAGAGAATAGTGTAGGGCCGAGTGTGCTTCCTTGAGGTATTCCAAACTTAATGGGAAGAGGGTCACTGATATGATCTCCTATTTTGACAAATTGACTACGGCTAGAAAGATAGCTTGTAAACCAAGCAAGCGGGGTGCCTCTTATACCAATAGCCTCCAGCTTCTTCAACAGAAGATTGATGGAAATGGTATCGAAGGCCTTAGCCAGATCAAGGAAAACTGCCAAAGTTTGTTCCCCATTCTCAATAGAGGACGACACGCTGTTTGCAAGGGAGGTTGCTGCGTCTTCAGTTGACCTACCTCTTCTAAAACCAAACTGTCTATTCGAAATTAAGTCATATTTATCGAGGAAATTGACTAGACGATTATTTACGACTTTTTCAAGAAGTTTTGATAATATGCACAATAGCGCAATGGGCCGGTAGTTATCGGGGGTGTCCGTAGCTCCACTTTTATGTATTGGGCTTACAGCTGCTATCTTCCATCGGTCAGGGAAGATTCCAGTTTCTATGCTTAAGTTATAGATATGGGTAAGTGGTTCTATCAGTGAATTTACGAGTTTTTTAATTAATCGTGTGTTGATTCCGTCCGGTCCAGGGGAGCTGTCGATCTTAAGCTGTGTTATGGCTCTAGCTACTTCGTCTTTGTCAATGGCATATAAGACAAATGAGTGTTGACAGGTTTTGCTAGGGCTATATTTTTCGACAAGAGAAGCTTGAGTTTCAGAGATCCTAGATAGGATTTGATCGGAGAGGTTCTTGCCAAGTGACGTAAAGAAAGCATTGCATTTGTTGAGTGATTCTGTTGGGTTGTGTGTATTGGTGACTAATTTATGTGTGGTTTTATTTATAGTGTTGTTATTGTAAATTGATTTTAAAGTTTTCCAAAGTCGTTGTGGGTCATGTTTATTTTCTTCTATTACGTGACTGTTGTATATAGATATAGATTGATATAGATATAGATTGCTTTAGCAAGCCTTGCCTTGTTGTACTCAACACTGTACTATTGTCAACTTATCTGTTAATTAATGGTAGACGAAGTGGATGTCACAATTATCAATATTGTATGCCCTAATACTTTTTTTTTGTTACCCAAATAAATGAAGGTCTTGCTTTTAAGGAACGTCTAGAATAGATGTCCTTTCTAGAATACTGACTCGAGTCGTTTTTAACTTGATTGCACGCACTTTGTAACTATAATAATTCATAGTAATTACTGATAAAATGAACTCGTGTATCGTGTAGTGTTACTAATAAAATTATTACTAAGAGCAATATCAATATCTCTAAGACTCGTTGCTACCTCGTGGTGTGAATCAGCAAGATCGTTCTAGGTTTCTCCTAGTTCTAGACTTTCAAATAACTAGAGATAATTATCACCAGATACTACTAAATATTAGTGCCGAGACAGTATTATCTGAACTCTGCACTATTACCTAACTCTACACACTCTCTAACTCTACACTATTATCTGAAATCTACGAGAGATGTATAGCGTTCGTCTCTCGGTATCTTTACTTTGTTTAGAAGGCCGAATATTTAGTATTCGATCATAATACAAAAAGTCCGATTCCGGGTTCAACGGCCTGCGTACAGCTAGCCAACTCACTGAAAACACTAAACGCTTAATTCTTTGAATGTAAGGTGAACAATTTTTCTGTTTCGTTATTTGGGAAGTCAGACCTCGGAAAAGTATTTACTTAATTAAATTGCGTGCCGAATATTAGATCCTATTTGTGTTTTCCATCAGGCAAAATTAATGCATTCAAGTCCACAATAAAAAAACATATTCAAATTAAATTGTTCGTAAAGTGTGCCAGTGATTTGAAAGTAATACTGCAGACTCAGGTTTCTACTTTTTTCCACAGTGCTGGTCAAAACGATATTACGATCTTATGATGAGTGAAACCAATTTTTCCCCATTTATTTGTTTGATCTTTTTTTTTTTTTTTTTTATTTTTTTTTTTTTATGGGATAGGTGGCAATCGAGCAGACGGATCGCCTGATGGTAAGCGATTTCCGCCGCCCATGGACACCCGCAACACCAGAGGAGTCACAAGCGCGTTGCCGGCCTTTAAAAGGGAGTACGCTCTTTTCTTGAAGGTTTGAAGGTCATATTGGTCCGGAAATACTGCAGGCGACAGTTCATTCCACAGTTTAGTTGTGCGAGGCAGAAAGTTTCTAGAGAAACGCACAGTAGTGGACTGCCAACCATCTAGATGATGTGGATGGAACTGATGTCGCGTGGAACGATGGCGGAAAGTAGCAGCAGGGATCAATCCGAACAATTCCTCGGAGCATTCCCCATAGTACATGCGATAGAAGATGCATAGCGAGGCCACATCTCTACGCAGCGCCAAGGGGTCTAGCCGGTTTGAAATATCTTGGCAGTCGACGATTCGAATCGCTCTCCGTTGGATGCGGTCCAGAGGGAGAAGTTGGTACTGGGGTGCCCCTGCCCAGAGATGCGAACAGTATTCCATATGGGGCCGGACCTGCGACTTATAAAGTAGTAGGCGGTGGGCCGGAGTGAAATACCGTCTCGATCTACTGAGCACGCCAAGCTTCTTTGAGGCTAATTTAGCCTTGCCCTCTAAATGACCGCGGAATTGGACTTCATTCGATATGTCGACACCAAGTATTCCAATACTGGTTGAGGCAGTTAAGGGGATGCTCTCAAAACGAGGTGAAATGACCAACGGCAGTTTTTTGGCGGTGAATACGCAAGCTTGCGTCTTTGTGGGATTAAATTGGACCAAATTAAGTCTGCCCCACTCTGAGACTTTTTCTAAAATGGTCTCAATTTCAGACACAAGTTTGTTTCGGCTCTCGATGACGTTTTCCCGAGAAATGTTAGCGCGGCCGGTATAGAAAGTATCGCCTGTGCTGTCATCCGCATAACAATGAATGCCGCAGGTTTGCAACAGGTCATTGATATGGAGGAGGAATAGAGTAGGCGATAGTACACAGCCTTGAGGGACACCAGCATTTATAAACATAGAGGCAGAGCATTCACCGTCTACTACGACCTTTATGCTTCTGTCTGCAAGAAAGCTGGTGACCCATTCGCATAGTTTCTCGGGAAGCCCATAGGAAGGGAGCTTCGAAAGAAGCGCTTTGTGCCATACCCGATCGAAGGCCTTCGCTATGTCCAAACTGACCGCCAAGGCTTCCCCCTTAGTCTCGATCGCCTGTGCCCAACGATGTGTCAGGTATACTAGAAGATCACCAGCCGACCGACCCTTACGAAAGCCGTACTGCTGGTCACTAAGTAGCTGATGATCTTCTAAGAACCGAAGGAGCTGGCAGTTGACAATGGACTCCATTATCTTCGAGAAAAGGGAGGTTATGGCTATCGGTCTGTAGTTGGACGGATTTGAGCGGTCGCCTTTTTTAGGGATCGGGTGGACCAATGCTGTCTTCCATGATGTCGGGACAACGCCAGAAGAGTAAAAGAGCCGAAAAAGACGTGTTAAAACTGGTGCCAACTCAGGAGCGCACATCTTCAACACAACAGGAGGGATTCCGTCAGGCCCACTCGACTTATGGATATCGAGGGAAAGAAGTGCTAAACGCACTGCGCGTTGGTGGAACCGGATATCCGGCATACCACCCTCGATCCGCGGTATAGTAGGCGGCTCTTGTCCCCCGTCATCCAAGGTCGAGTTGGACGCAAAGAGTTTGCCGAGAAGATCGGCTTTCTCTTTTGCGTCGTGGGCCAACGAATCATTTCCCATGTGTAGAGGTGGAAAGGATGGCTTACAGAAATTGCCTTCGATAGCTTTGGCAAGCGACCAGAACGCACGAGTTCCCGAAGGAAGACGCTCAAGCCTCTCGCCAATTCTACCGATGTGCTTCGACTTCGCCCTTGCAATGTCTCTTTTGTAGGACCTGGAGGCAAAGTTGTACTCCTTTTTTAGTGCGCTGGTATTTACATCCCGTGCCGCCACCGCATCAGCCCAGACTCGGTAAGCCTCCTGCTTCCTGCGAGAAGCTTTTTTGGAGGATGAACCGAACCAAGGTCGGAATTTGCCACTAATGGGGACCACAGATGATGGAATGAAAAGTTCCATACCCTGCAGCACCACATCAGTAACAGAATCAGCAGCGGCATTGGGATCATCCGGCGAGAAGCAAACCTGTCTCCAAGGGTAGGACGCAAAGAAGGACCGCATCCCATTCCAATCTGCTGACTTGTAGTGCCACACACGGCGGCTGCGTGCAACTCTTGAACGCGGCGAGCACGTAAGAGACACCGTACTCCGGACAAGGCAATGGTCTGAGGAACCAAGTGGGGCGCCTACGGATACCTCGTAACCGTCCGGATGAGAAGTCAGCAGAAGGTCCAACAGTGAAGGCTTTTGGCTCTCCACATCTGGGATTCGCGTGGGCGTGGTGACCAGTTGTGTCAGGCCATATGCCAGGGCAAAGTCGTGGACAGATCTCCCCGCATGGTCGGTCTTACTAGAACCGAGCCAGTCAGCATGGTGGGCATTAAAATCGCCAAGAAAAACGATTTCTGCTGATGGAGTCTGTTGCAGCACAAAGTCTGAAGCCATTTGGATGTGCTCAATGAGTCGGTCAGTTTCGGTATCACCGCTGTGGGACCTGTAAAGGCAAGCATAGACGCGGGGATGGTCGTCGCTATCTACACGGAGCCATAAGATGGAGAGGTCCCTACCTTCAAGATTCCTGAGGCGACGAGAACTGATATCGTCTCTAATGTACACGCACACTCCAGCCTTGGACAAAAAGGAGTGTTCAAGTCCGTACCCAGGGAAGGTAAGGTAGGATGTGTCTACTGGAGACGATATCTGCGTCTCGGTCAGGAAGAGCAAGGCCGGCTTTGCTGTCTCGAGGTGGTGGTGGACAGCATTAAGATTGGTATGTAATCCCCTGATATTGCAGAAGTCCACAGCCAGTGTGGCAGGGGGTGCCAAGGTATTTCTGCTCTTGCCTCGGGCATTGTTGAGCGCAGTTTTGCCCCCCCCAGAATACGAGGGGCAGCCTGGGCGTCCACGTTCAGGTGCGTTGTGTCCTGAACGCGGACGCCCAGAGAGGGATTCTCCAACGCTAGCGCAGTTGGTACCCTCCTGGGGTAGCAAACGATTTTTCAACTGCGCCATCATAGGGGGGGTTTGGGCCTCCGGTATCCTCACTCACTCAGCGAAACACAACGTAAACGTTGTTTCACGCTGGCTTTCTGTGAGGCCGTGGTATCACTCCGGTCGAGCCGGCCCATTCGTGCCGAAGCATGGATCAAAATCAGATCTTTAGTTAGTACACACGTTTATCATTAAAGCGCTTCATATCTTATGGTATTTCACCTTATATGTGAAGCTGCCTTAAGTTATCAATCCACGCGTTAGCTATTAAATCCACGAGCCTCACAAGATTATTTACATAATATTCTGAGGCCTCTTTGTATCATCTGTTATTTACTATTTCAAGTACTTTCGATATATTCACTATCACCCGCCTGGTAATTGAGATTGCGGAGAATTAACCTGTGACGGCCCGTGATTATTGTACAGACGCCAGCACATCAAGCTACTACAATCTGTCAAATTTCTTTGATTGATTTTCAACTTTATTACAAAGCGATAAGGTTCATATTCAATTGGGAAAATTTGACAGATTTGGATAGGTTGACCTGCTGGCGTCTGTACCTAGTATCTTAGAAGCAGTGATAGCCTAGCGATATGACCATTGGACTGCCAAGTCAAAGATCTCGAGTTCGAATCCAAGAAACGCACTTCTGACTATTCGAATTCATGTGCGTATTAATAATTAAGTATCACTCGCTTAAACCTTCAAGAAGCGAGCCTATTCTTATCTCAAAGGCCGACTTACAACCTGTGTGTTGTGGGTGTCAATGGGCGGCGGTGATCACTTACCATCAGGTGACCAGCTTGCTCGTTTGCCTCCCTCTTCCATAAAAAAAAAACGGTGAAGGAAATCATCGTGAGGAAACCTGCATGCCTTAGCCTTTATGCCCGGAATAACTATCTTTATTTGCGGGGATCGACCCCACAACTCGTGGTGCCGTCGTGGTACAGAAGCTAATCTGTCAAACGTGTCGTCATTAATTTGGTAATGCTGTGTTACCAACCTAGACAAACTCGACGGCGGAGTACGGCCACCACTTGACGGGCTGATCTGAAGGAGGACAATTAACAAGTTATGCGTTCAAGGCCAGACTGAAGTCTCAAACGATAACATGTAGACGTCTGGTCTTTTTATAAAAACATGATAATGATTTTAATTGAGTCAGGACATATCACAAGGATGTTCAGCGGACGTAAACAATACTAAAATAACCGGCCTACTAACATTAACATTGGCCCACTTACGTAATTAATTGCGACAATAAGGAAGTGAAGGAAGATCTTCACTTTAAAATTAAATGGAAAACAGCTGACTGCTGTGAGGATATGATAATTTTTAAACGAAATATTATTCGGTTTGACTGTGAAACTGGGCATCAAATTTTTATTTAACGGAGTAGATAAGTGCAAAGTTATTAAGCAATTGGTTATTACTTAAAATGTATAGTCTACCGAAATTGGTTTTATTTTTAAGGTGTTGACAATATTTCAGGGAGAAGAATATTAATTGAATAATAATATTCTAAAATAATACCTTCGTTTGTCTGTCTAGTGGTTCGATCCCCAGGTCAAGTAGTGTTATTGGGTTTTTTATGAAATTCTCAGTAGGATTTATGCCCAGTTAATGGCAATAGGCTCGTCCCTTATGACACGGGATTTAAACATACCGGCGACATTAGTACACCCCTACCTAACCCTTCGGGGAATACAGGCGTGATGGTATGTTATGTGTTAAGGTAATTACAGAAAGATTTATCATTACAATTATCCTGATATTCCACGTTGTGTTCTAGCGCCCCATACCCAGCCTTGGTGGTGAAAGCGTCAGGTCTTGCTGCCGGCAAGGGCGTTGTGGTCGCTTCAACCAAAGAGGAGGCCTGCGAAGCAGTTGATGAGATCCTGACTGATGCCAAGTATGGCTCAGCCGGACAGACGGTGGTCATTGAGGAGTTGTTAGAGGGAGATGAGGTTTCGGTAGGTAAAATGTTTTTTTTTATCAATATCAGCGTGAATCGTCCCGAAGACGATTCACGCTTTACATTGTTAGAGACATCGTGACACACATATTTGATAGTAGGTACTATAGGACTTAGAAACCATGGTTCTCTCAGTTTGTTTCGGTCTTCAGAAAATATCGGCTCCATATTGTATTAAAAAAAATGTAAAATTGTTATACAATATTTATTTACAGAAAAAAAAGAGCCATCTTGTATTTTAAAAAATATATCAGACTTATTTACCAAAATAAATATAATTTACACCTTATTTATAGCCAACCGCCAATGTGGCAATATCGAAATGAATATGTGCCGTAATGACATTGATGAATCGTGAAATTTTTGTTCAAATTGGAGGTTTAACTCAAATCTCCCAATTAAGCCCGGAGCACACTGTCCGGACGGAATTTGAATTATCCGTTGTTTATTGATTTCTGACACTGCGCAAATATTAGACATTGAAATAAAAGCATGTTGCCATTGCTCCGCGAGGAAACGTTGTGTTGGCAGTGGGGGAGACTCGGCAACGCGCAAGTGATACTCCTGGTGTTGCAAGCGTCTATAGGCTACGGTAACCGCTTACCATCAGGTGGAACGTATGCTTGTTTGCCACCTTAGTCAACAAAACCACACACAACTACTTTTTAAGGATATTGATATTATTAATCCCGAATCCTGAAAATCCGTAAAAAGTAGTTTTATTTCAATATTAGTTGTTTATCTAGAATTAAACATATTTTAGCCAATACCAACATGAGATAGCAGAGGTCAGATATTTTTCGAGCACCCATTGGGGTTCCGATAAGGAATGATTTAAGTAGTAGTTGTAATTAGTCAGTATTATTATTGACCAATTATTGTGAAAAAAAAAACTGTTGTTTGTCGGTCGATAATTTTGAGGTCATGGAAAATATTAAGAATACATCTTATTTGTTTAGTATTATTATTAGTTTTCGCGAAAGCTGGATGCGAAAAGCCGAGGACAGAGTGAAATGGCGCATATTAGGGGAGGCCTACTTCCAGCTGTGGACTAGTATAGGTTGATGATGAAACTTTCATAAATTGAGAGTTTTAAGACTGTTAAAATGGCCAACGAAAGCACAACACCATACCATCACGCCTGTTTTAGGTTTCAAAATTTTCCCTATTGAATATGAACCTTATCATTTTGTGTTAAAGATGAAAATCAATCAAAGTAATTTGACAGATTCTGGTAGCTTGATGTGCAGGCCTCTGTACTTTTACATCCAGAGTTCACCGATATGGTTTTAGGTCCCATGTTATATTGCCAACCTGCAGAAATCCAAACTCCGAGCTGCTACTGCGAATTTCATAGAAAGACCCAGTAACGCTTTGCTTGAACTGTCAATCGAACATAGATTCCACACTCGGCAGCCGCGGTTGCCATCAGATCACCGAGGCACTAAACCTCTTCTCTTTTCTAGATCCTAGCCTTCACGGACGGTGAGACAGTGTCTATGATGCCACCCGCCCAGGACCATAAGCGCGTCGGCGATGGTGATACAGGGCCTAACACGGGCGGTATGGGCGCCTACTCTCCTTGTCCACTCATCACGCCTGACCAGCTGCTGGATGTGAAGGAACAGGTCCTACAAAGAGCCGTGGATGGACTCAAGGCTGAAGGCATTAAATATGTTGGTGAGTATCTTTTGATGATGATTGTATGATGGTTTTCGAGGTGGTCACGTTCGGGACCAAACTCAATCAATAGGCTGAATTCTTTCTGAAATTCATACATTTACTGTTTGTGGTAATGTTTTTTTTTTATACCACTAAGGTGGCAAACAAGCATACGGCCCACCGGATGGTAAGCGTGTACCGTAGCCCATAGACGCTTGCAACGCTAGGGGTATCTATCGCTTGCGCGTTGCCGACCCTGTAAAACGAAAAAGGAATAGTTGGGTTGGCAGTGGGGGGACCTCCCAATGCTGACACAACGTTTCCTCGCGGAGCACTGGTAGCCCTTCTCTTCGTAAGAAACACAACATAGCTCAAAGCACTATTATTTCCCTTCGATTTTCTGCAATCGGAAGTATTTCCTTAGTCGGACAGCTCCAATTTCAGTGGAATTATTCCCACTACGCCCTATTTTTTTTAAACAGATGGTGCTGTGTAATATGTCCAAAAATATTTATTTAAAGTTTTCTTAGTTCAGTAGAAAACCCTGATAAATAAACGAAGAATAGCTGTAATGTAATAATATAGCTTCTATTTATCTGTAAAACAAGTTGTATTGTGTATACTGATAGAAACGGGTTCTCACTGCTTCAGTGCACTACTTCCATGCACTCTGCCATCTGCGCATGCGTTATCTATGTTTTATAAACTATGCCGATTCATCGCGGTATCGCTTTTATTCCGACTAAAGAGCAGATAGTCTGATAATGACATATAGGTTTAAGAAAGCGCAATGCTTCTTCTAGACTGTTCTTTAGAAGACCGCTTTAGCTACTGGAGATTTGCTGATTTTAGCAGTTTGTCGATGATAGTGTGACGTCATTTAGGTAGTCAACTGTTTATAATCTGTATATTGATAATATATTGATAATATACAGATTATAAACTTCTTGTCTTGGATACGAAAGAGGAACTTCATGTCATGTTGGATGGAATGTAGTACTTAATAATAATATCAGAAGATTTAAATTAGCACAATTTTAGTTTAGGCAGTTTGTTCAGTTCATATTTTGTAATTTTTTAATTTACAAATTTTTCGGGTCAGGTAAATTTTATAATTCCTTTTCGTTAAGGTAAAATCGGAGAATCCACAACGCAATAGTATGAAAAATACATTTTTATAAATAATTTTATATAGGTAGGTAGTGTAACATTAAAAGTATTTATAAAAAAATTTTTGCTCAGTAATTATTGCAGATGACATCACCGACCGTCTTATCGTTAATCGAGTGAAAAATTATTTTACATACGAATTTCTATAGTTACAATATTATCGATAATATGAATAACAACTGTAACAAGCGTCTCGTTGGAAAATTCCTATGTTTTAAACATAAGTCATAGGTTATCCAGTGATGATAGCAAATAATTTTGGAACTTAATCCCTGCGTGTAGGGTTTTAATTTGAACTGGTAATATGAATTTCAGGGTCAAAATGAGGTAGACTGGTTTTAAGTTTAATATTGTTTAATAAAATTGTTTTTATTGTATCTCATACATTGTCATGCAATACAGAGATTGGGGTTACGGTCACCTCGCAGCTTCCCTTAGATACTATCTTTACAATGTTTGAAAACAAAAAGAAAATAAAAATACAGCATTTCAAAAGGTTTAGTATCGTCATCAATCCGATAACAAGAAAGAAAGAATAGTTTATTTGGGTAAACTCGAGACCTTCGACTTGGCAGTCCAATGGTCATACCACAAGGCTGCCACTGCTTCATATTCTGCTCTCGATTTATATAAACTATGGACATCAGAAAGCTAACTAAAGTAACCGACATCACACGCAGAACTACCACTCTGAAATGGAGATGGACAGATCATAATACTCGTATATCGTCGAGATACTAGATCTTGAATAAAAACCGAGATCGGTCGAGAAGTGTCGGAGGATTGGATAGATAGCATGACGATATCTACTCATATTATATAAAAAATTAAAGGTGTCAACAGATCAGCCGTGACCCGCTGTGGTCGACATTTATTATAACAAAAGGCGAAACGATAGCGCTCTTTTACGTTTAAAAAGAGACGCCTAAGCATAAAAAGTAATAATCTGTTTTTTCTACCTACCTCAAGCCTACCAGTTTGCGGTAGTCAAGAATATATAGTAGCAGATTCTGGAAACTTAATTGATACTTGCATCATTGCGGGCGGAGAACTTCACTAATAAATATAAGGTCATAGCCGATAATACTGTTATAATTATAAACGACCCATACAAAGGCTTCTTATACATATGTTTACTGATGTATCTATAGAGCATAAATATGTTAAGGACTGCTCCGTACATGCGAGTTTTTTTTTTATTATATTCCTCAATATTTGTTTATTTGGGAACTATTTTTACAAGGGATGGTAAGATTGATGCGGATGTGGAAAGAAGAGTAAAGGCACGGATGGCTATCCACAACGGTGTGTAGCTACCTACACTTATGTATGGAAGTGAAAGTTGGGTATGGCAGAAGAAACATGAAAGTAGAATAAATGCTGTAGAAATGCGTTCCCTGCGAAGTATGTGCGGTGTAACTTGGAATGACAGATTGAGAAATAGTGTGATAAGAGAACGTTGCGGCTTAAAAGACGATGTAGTGACGAGAATTGAGAAGAATATGCTGAGATGGTTTGGGCATGTCGAGAGAATGGATGAAAGGCGACTAACAAAAAGAATTTATATGGCGAATGTCAGTGGAACCGCCGAGAGGGGACGCCCTAGAAAAATTTATACGGACCTTATTGGTGAAGTTCTTCAAAAAGGTCAGGTGCGTAGTACCTACTCGCAACCGCCGTGTATGTATGACAAGATGTATGAATGTGGTCGAAGCGAAAGAAGTATGCAAGAATCGTAGCAAGTGGCGTTCTTTAGTTTCTGCCTACCCCTATGGGAAAAAGGCGTTAGTGTATGTATTCCTCAAAGGATCTGTAGCGTAACCAGGGGTCATAGTCATCTTCGCTAGTTTTCCCAACTATGGTTAGGTCAACTTCCAGTCTTACCGGATGTGGCTGAAATCTTGTATTTTTCATCAAGCGACTACCATCAGAGATCTCCGCAATCTAATCCACATTATAATTAACAAAACAATATATGATATTGATATCTGACACTTACGCGAATATACATTATAATTACCTATATACATTGAAATAAAACTACTTTTTACGGATTTTATCGCGTTATATTGATATTATTAATCCCGACGTTTCGGAGCCTTTACACCGTCCATGGTTACTTCTGCAAAATAAATATCATTTATCATTTAACAACAAAAATGTAGGGTACCTGTCTGTAATTATATCATCAAGACACCCACCACCTCAGTCTATCCGTGATGTTATACCCTACTTATGTTTACGAAGCTTATCAGTCCTTATGCCCTTGAACGACCATTTTAAAACAATTCAAATAGTGGAACCGCCGAGAGGAGACGCCCTAGAAAAACTTATACCGACCTTATTGGTGAGGTTCTTCAAAAAGGTCAGGTGCGTAGTACTCGCAACCGGCGTGTATGTATGACAAGATGTATGAATGTGGTCGAAGCGAAAGAAGTATGCAAGAATCGTAGCAAGTGGCGTTCTTTAGTTTCTGCCTACCCCTATGGGAAAAAGGCGTGAGTGTATGTATGTATATATATATCAAATAGCAGACGTGGGCTCCAGGAGTTGAGCTAAAGTCACTAGCATTTTTTTTTTATGTAGCTTCTTTTGTTTTCCACTGCAGGGCAAAGGCCTCCCCTATCTGAGTCCAGGACTCTCTATCCTGAGCTTCTTCACACCACGTTGCCAAAAAGTGATCATAGCATATCTATGGAATAATTTTTATGGCAAACCTAGTTCGGCTAGTTCCTCAGGTGGCCGCGAGAGGCGCTGTACAAGGTTTCCATACACTATCGATTATTGCTTACTAAACTGTATAATAAAGTTAACTAACTACTGAAATGCCTGAAGACGGTAGGCGTCGTCGAGGCCAGCCCAGGAAGAGGAGGCGGGACGAATTGCATGCCTACGAAGGCTGGTTCAAGGCGGCATGGGAAAAAAGTACCTTTGCCACCCAGTGGAACAGTAATGGCTACAAACTGAAATAGGATTTTTGTTTTTAATTAGAAAAAAATGGCGAAACTTACTGCTATATGTCAACATTGTAAATAAAACAGGCAAAAGCTGTCTTACGTCACACGCTAAACTGACCGTACTATTACGTATTCCAATGGCATGACCCGGCATTGTTTATTACAACCACGGACGCACAATTAACACAAGATAAACACTATAGACATGATTTCATCTAAATTAACAACAAAATAAAACCACACAAAAATAAACCCTGTTGTTGTTCTGATAAGGTCGCTTTTTAATTAGACGTATAAGTGATAGCAACTGTTTTTAAGTATTGCGTTTGTTTGTTTGCCTCTTTTGCAGTTACCAAGGCGTTCCGTAATCGATAAATGAATGAATGACAATTTTAACCCAAAATTCAGACGTGTTACATCACTGAAACTGTTTTTTAGGTTGTCAAGCAGAAATTACAGATAAAATAAAGCTTATTTCACCAAACATACTGTCATGCCTGTATTTCCCAAAGGGTTAGGCAGTGGTGTACCAATGTATACACACAGCTCGCTGGTATGTTTAGGTCCCAGGTGATAGAGGGCGAGCCCATTACCATTAAACGGGCACGAAACCGAGCTGCTACTAAGAATTTTCAGATTGAAATATCCAATAACTCTGATTCGACCTTAGCAGCCACCAGCTAGAACTATGTACCAGTCATTCCTCTGCTCCTGTGGTATAAAAAGTCTGCAGAAGACAGTATAAGAATTATTCTGAAACTTCTCCCATTTGTTCTAGGTGTGCTCTACGCCGGTATGATGGTGACCAAGTCAGGTCCGATGACTCTGGAGTTCAACTGTCGGTTTGGCGACCCGGAGACGCAGGTGCTGATGACCCTGCTGGAGTCAGACCTCTACAAGGTTATGAAGGTGAGTTTCTTCATGTTTAAGAGGTGATAAGACCAAAGAAAGAGTTCACTCTTTTTTTCTGTAACTTCGATTCTGAATTGATTTATTCCCACTGAGTAACAACTATGCAGAAAGGGACCATTAAATCTCGACTTATTTTTTTTCTTTCTTGATCATATTAATTTAGTTAACTTAGCTGTATATTTACACACTAGGAAAAAACATACATGGTCAGGTTCAGCCTATTGCTATTACCGACGGGCACAAATCCAAATTCCGAGCTGCAGCTGAGAATTTTCATTAAAGAGGTTGGGCTGTTGATTGAACGGCTAATTAAGCTAGTTGGCTGCGACATATCACACTAATATTATAAAGGCGAAAGTTTGTGAGTGTGTATGTTTGTTACTCTTTCACGCTAAAACTACTGAACCGATTTTGATGAAACTTTACAGTATTATTATTTATACATCAGAATAACATATCGGCTAATTAAAAGTAATTTTTCCAAGCGGACGAAGTCGCGGGCAGAAGCTAGTACATAATAATAGTGTAAAGTTTCATCAAAATCCGTTCAGTAGTTTTAGCGTGAAAAAGTAACAAACATCCATCCACCCATCCTCACAAACTTTCACATTTATAATATTAAAAGGATAAAGCCGTATCTTATTGTTAAGTCTATATTTTTCTAGGCCTGCGTGACTGGCACGTTGAAAGGCATGCAGGTGACGTGGAACACCAAGCTGTCCGCTGTTGGCGTCGTCATCGCCTCTAAGGGATACCCAGAGACCTCTACCAAAGGCTGCGTAATTAGCGGTACGTACTAGTAACTAGCAATTGATACGACCATTATATTGTCAAGAAGACAAAGGTTAACATTAAGATTTCTGAGATTTACGCGAATATTAAACATTGAAATAAAACTACTTTTTACTCACCCGACGGGTTGAGTCTACCCGTGACCATGGACGCTGAAAAGGATCCGAAACGTCGGGATTAATAATATCAATATAACGCGATAAAATTCGTAAAAAGTAGTTTTATTTTAAAGACAAAGGTTAGTTCGAATCTAAGGCACGCACCGACTTTTCGAAATCATGTGCGTATTAATAATTAATTATCAAGGAAAATATTGTGATTTTCTCTGCCAACCTGCACTAGGGGAACGTGGTGGGCTATAGCCTAATTCCTCTCGTGGCATGTGGCAGAAGCCGCTGCGCAAAAAGGTCGTCAATGATACCATGATGTAAGCAAGATTTAAGAGAGGTAGGGCATAATGGGAGTAATTCAACTCAAATGTACCTCCGCCTTGCAGAAAATCGAAGTAAAATAACACTGCTTTGAGCTGTATTGTGTTTCTTACGGTGAGCAAGGTTGCCAGTGCTCCGCGAGGAAACGTTGTGTTGGCAGTGGACTTTGACCCTTATACTGCCAACCCAACTATTCCTCTTTCAATACAGGGTCGGCAACGCGCAAGTGATACTCCTGGTGTTGCAAGCGTCTATAGGCTAACCGCTAACCGTAACCGCTTACCATCAGGTGGGCCGTATGCTTGTTTGCCACCTTAGTAGACATTACCCTACATTGTGAAACTCACATATTTGATATTATTATGTCTGGACTTTAAAAGAGACCATGTTTCTCTGAGTTTGTTTCGGTGTTTCTTCTCAGAGGTTGTCAGTTAGGAAATGCGTCTTCTAGCATAAAAAAAAATCAAAACATTGATTTGTAAAAGTGTCTTTAAAAGATCTATTTACAGAAAATAAATATAATTTCATCATCATTTCATTTAGTAGAATAAAAAACTATTGAAGATCGTATAATTATGGTGTGTTCAGGTCTGACGCAAGTGCAGAACAGTCCGGGCATGGTGGTGTTCCACAGCGGCGTGGGTCGCGGCGCCAACGGGTCGCTGGTGACGGGCGGCGGGCGCGTGCTGGCGGTGTGCGCCCGCGCCGCCTCGCTGCGAGCCGCCGCCGCCGCCGCCACCGCCGCCGCCGCACTCGTCGACTTCCCCGGAGCGCACTACAGAAAGGACATCGCGCATAGAGCATTCTCCAAGTAACACTAAATCATTCATTAACTATACTTATAAATCTTATTAGCAGTGGGGGCTGGCATGGCCAGCAACACTTCGACCAAATGTGATCTGTTGTGTTGTCCCAGCATGATACATTACTTACTCTTCAAAGACGTGGTTCATGAAGGCGGCTAGCCCACTAAGAGAAAGGAACCTGTAGTCCTCTGGCTTCGGGTAACTATACTTGCGGGACGCTATTATGGCCGTTACGTTAATGGACGAAAATAAAAAAAAACAATACATATACATATTGTATATATTTTTTGTAGTAGTATCGTTAGATCCCTATTAAAAATAAAGAACAGTAATTTGCTCCTTCAAATGTAATTACTAATGAATACGAAACTTCATGAGTGGACAAACGTCAAAACGGCCATCATAGCGTGCCGATAGTGTAGTTACGAAACGACATCATCAATCACTTAACAAAATTGTCTGTCGCAGAAATACAGACTGTACCATTTTTAAGTCCATTTAACTCTTATTTAACTACCCTTGGGTCCCTGAGAGATACCGAATTGAAATCGATTTGATAAGAATATAAGATTTTTTGCTTACATTCTTATCAGAGGAAAATTTTCATTGCTCGTAATGTACTTAATCTGTGCATTCATCGTAACAATCATACGTAAGTACTCAATATAATTGCATGTTATACAAAATAACCTTTTAAATTTAATTTAGAATGTTTTGTTTCAGCATGTAAACCGGGCCGGGGTTATAACATAGTTGTGTGTTAAATAACATTCCTGAATATTGCTATTAAACTGTTGCATTTATCTTAGCTGGCATTTGTAAATGGGATAGCGTGGGTAAGAATCGCTTCACACTCAATCATTTTGTATCGTTTTGTTTTTGGGAATAAATGTTTTTTGTTTGTAATTTGCTTATATTTTTTTTTTCAACCTGTGTGTGTGACTTTTCATTTGCACATTAGTAAGTTTAGTTCTTTTATATATGAATACATACTGCAAGGTTAATCATCACTACCTAGCCTCTTCTGAAACTATATTGGAGTCGGTTTCCAGCCTAGCGACTTCTATACTACTGCAAACCAATTCCTGCGCAATACCGATATCTTAAAGATGAACTGGGTTTAACTTTTTTGGGCTTCTAAGTACCACTAACAATTATGATGGAGGTATGTGACATCTGGAACCCACTGCTTAACGTGCTCTCTGAAGTCTTGATATGCTGGAATGGTCACCCATCCGAGTCTGCAGTACAAAAACTGTTCGAACTTTGTCATTCTCTATCAATTAGCCTACAAGCGCAAAATGCGATGAGCATTTTGCGCCGATAGTACTGTGTGCTTTGTGATTTGGATATAAGATAGTAATTAAAAAATAATTGGACACACTTCATACCATTGCTGGGCCTAATTGCATGTCTAACTTAGCTTAGGGAAATATGGCTCTGATCTTCTGCAGCACTTTACTGAATTCTGGCAGTAAATTAATCTGACAAAGAACTCCATTCATTAGTGCAGTGCATTATGTAATGTATTATTACATTACATAATATATAATATAGTTTCGCGTGACGGATCAGTGTTAAATTCATATTCATAACAATTATTAGATATATTGATTTCTGACATTAACGCGAATATTATACCTACATTGAAATAAAACTACTTTTTACGGATTTTATCGCGTATATTGATATTATTAACCAGTCTACCCGTGACCATGGACGCTGTAAAGGGTCCGAAACGTCGGGATTAATAATATCAATATACGCAATAGAATCCGTAAAAAGTACTTTTATTTCAATTATTAGATATATCACAGGCTGAACAGATCGACAATACATTAAATGGATTGCTTATCGCTACAAGCAAGCCTTTATGTATGACATCTGTCATAATGTCTAACCACACATTCAACAAAGAGTAACAAGTAGTCGCAAAAGTTGAAGAATGTTACATAATGTTATGGTGTTGCATTCTGTTGCTCCACAAAAAGTAACTGCGGTGTGGATGCACCTTAAACCTTGCAACTTGTTTAAATAGTTGAGTACCATTCGCGTTATTTACTACAGCGAAAATGAAATGAACTTTAGCCCGCGGGTTGCTATCTTAATCTTACCAGGCATGTATACTTATTGCTTTGCCTATAGGTATGCGAGTTGGCAATTCTGTTCCCAACAAAACCCGATTATTTGACACATCAATAAATCCCCACTACGTTATCTAACCAGCTATTGGTCAACTATTTTTAGGTCTACTATATAACATCATCACCTCTATACTTATACATATACTTTTAATAGGTAGACGTCAGCAGGTCAAGCTATCCAAAACTGTTAGTTTTTTCCAATTGATTATGAACCTCATAATTTGGTATTAAAGCTGAAAATCAATCAAAGAAATTTGACATGTTGTGGTAGCTTGATGTGCTGACCTCTGTACTATAAAGAGAACTATTCTACTCTTTAGGTCTATCCGATGAACACCACAACATCATCACCTCTATACTAGGTACTATAAAGCGGTAAAATTTGTTTGTGAGTTTGTAAGTAGGGGGTGGTCTCCGATTCTTATAATTATTGCACTGACAGATCGCTACACTATCCCTAAGTGACATAGGCCTGTTTTATTGTATCACATTCACACAAAGGAAGTAACGGACCGAAGCATCTAGAGTAATAATTACATTTTCACCTCTCTTTACCCAGGATCAATGGTCTATCATACCTGCAAAGTGGTGTGGACATCGACGCGGCTGCCACTCTCGTTCGTCAGATAGAGCCTATTGCCACTGCAACCCACAGACGAGGGGTGCTCGGCCGACTGGGCTGTTACAGCGGCCTGTTCCAGCTGTCTGCCATGGACCCCAGCTTAAAGGACCCAGTCCTGGTACAAGGAACTGATGGCGTGGGCACAAAGCTGAAGGTAAAGGAGATTGTCTAGAAAGTGTTGAATTTTACTTGGATTATTAGAATAATTTCCGTTCCAAATGTTAGTATGTGCTATTTTTGACAATACAATACGATTTGCACTTGATATACACTCCAAGACACCCTGCACTATCTTTCTCTCACTTTCAACGTCCGTCCTTATTGCAGATAGCGGAAATCATGCAGAAGTACGATACGTTAGGGCAGGATCTTGTAGCGATGTGTGTTAACGACATCTTGTGCGCGGGCGCAGAGCCCTTCGCGTTCCTAGACTACATGGCGTGCGGACGACTGCAGGTTGACGTCGCTACCACCATCGTCAAGGGGATCGCTGATGCCTGTATCTTGTCCGGATGTGCTTTATTGGGTAAGGCAAATGTTGAAAACATTATTGTATAATTGATATTTATTACAATGAAATGAAATTTATTTCACATAGAATAGAGTTTAATAAATAATCTTCTATTTGGTCATATGGTGGCATGTGAAAGGGAATTCTTACTAATATTATAAATGCGTAAGTAACTCTGTACTTCTGTCTGTTACGCTTTCATGCCTAAACCGCTGAACCGATTTTTATGAAATTTGGTATAGACATAGGCTGCCTATTGTCTCAAAAAGCCTTATGGGATGCGGGAAAAACTGCAGGCAAGAGCTGGTATTGATATATAAATGGCATAGTCTAATCTAATAGCTTATAGGAGACAGGATTTCCACAATTGGACATTAATAACATTTGGTTGTACATATTATACTAGAAGTTTAGTTATCAAAACAGGACACTTTTCACGTTATGTTACTCTGAAAAAAAAAACTTCTTATATCCACATAGGCGGTGAAACAGCCGAGATGCCTTCAATGTACGACATCGGCAAGTACGACCTGGCTGGGTTCGCGGTGGGGGTGGTGGACAACCTGAAGCAGCTGCCGCGCGCCAAGGAGATCAGGGCTGGGGACGTGGTGCTGGCGCTACCCTCCACTGGAGTACACAGCAACGGGTACAGCCTCGTGCAAAAGATCATGATGGAGACGGGACATAGGTGAGGACTTTAAACGGATTTTTTACAGGCCGCATAGGGTTACTAGAAACCTCAATCATTAAATTAATTGCTGATGTGAATACCCATTTAGTGCTGCCATTAGAGACGTTATTCCATTCAATTTTTTTAAACTTATTTCTTTCTCTCTCACTATATTGTCTTAAACTCAATACTTAGTTATTTAATTTGCCGTAATGGGAACTCATTATGTTGTTGTACAGAGACCAGCACATCAAGCATTATTTTCAACTTTAAGACAAAGCAATAAGGTTCATATTCAATTGGGAACATTTTACAGTTTTGGATAGCTTGACCTGGTGGCGTCTGTACAAATAAATTTGCACCGATTTGGCTTTACTTTATACCTTACTAGCGACTGTTACGTTCGCCGACGAACTTACGTGCAAACAAATAAAAAAATCCGGGTAGTACCAACAAGTATATTAAGATAGAAATATTATAAGTATATATATGGGGTGGTTCGAGCCTATCTCACTCTCTTATTACACCGCCTGGCGGAATACCAAACGCTACGCTCCTAAGTAGTGCAGGGTAGGCAGCAGCGGTCCGGCGAACTTCTGTTGGGGTGCGCGGCGGGCCGACAGGCAGGACGGCAGCTAGCGAGGTGTTCGTCAGTGGAGCTTACCCCAGGGTGACGGTAGCCAAGGTGACAGTAACCAGGGTGACAGTAGGGGTGAACTTAAACCCTGGAATTCAGGTATAAGGGTGGGCAATCAGTAATTGTCCAAAATCCCACCGTGACTGCAACATGAAACAGCGTGAAGCGAATGTTTCCACCAATAAATTAACAATTATCCAAGATGATGCAGTCACGGTTTAAAGCGAAGCGGAAGGGCTTACAAAGAACAAAGCCCGTTATACATTTCACCATAAAATCTAGATACGAAATTATGTAGGTACCTTGTTAACAATGAGAAAATGAGAATGATGCAGCAATTATGATTCTAGTTCGTACAGCTAAAATTATACAACAAACTTAAGGAAGAGTATTTTAAAGGTTCAGAGCTAGAAGCATAATATCATTGCGAATGTAATCTCACTCTGCTAAGCCGCGGAATAACCATAATCGACATCTAAATAATAAATGCACAACTTACCCGATCACGGGGTTAAATCACTCACTATTAAATAGAGTGTAGGATAGTAACCACGGAAGTGGTTAAATTAAATTATTACTCAGAAATATAGTAGGCGGTAGGTATAATTACAAAAAGAATAATATTTAGTTCAGCGAGCGTGCGTCTAGCTTACACGGGGCTCACAGCGCGGAGTGATGCGCCGGCGCAATTAGATGGCCGCGGCATCAGGACGTCGTTCACTCGCACCGCCGTGCGCCGTGACGTACGCGACCGGTTTATCTATATTACAAAAGGAATCGGAGCGTCCGTTTGTTTATTGAGAATTAATAATAAGTTTTCTTTGTTTAATATTAAATATATAGTGTGTTAAGATATTTTTGTTTATTCTCAATTATTGGTTGTATTAAAACTATTTATTTTAAAGTTTAATTAGATCAAGTTGATTTATTACAGCAATGTAACACGACCGGCCCCCGCTTCGCACGGGTTCAATATACTAATAACATACATGTATTATACATATAAACCTTCCTCTTGAATCACTCTATATAATAAAAAAAAACCGCATCAAAATCCGTTGCGTAGTTTTAAAGATAAAAGCGACTTTGTTTTATACTATTCAATTCAAAACATTTATTTCAGACTTTTTGGTCCATATGGTGTTAGTATTACATCTGGATAACTTAAGGCTATGTTAGTAACTTACATACACTATAATATAAAAGAAAAAGCGAATGATCACCTACTTACTACACAGCATATGTAACCTGATCCAATGTCTCCAAATAGGACTATGGATGTAGTTAGCAATTACTTCCAGGTAGCTGTTGGGACTGCCCCTCACCCTTCGCATCAGCGATGCTACTCTCTTGCGTAGAATTGCATGAAAGCCGTCCACTCGAGCTTCGGTAAACATCGCCGATGCACTGCAGTAGCGAGGCAATCCCATCAGCAACCTGAAAGCATTGTTGTATTGGACACGCAGGGCACTGACGGTCCGCTGCGTGTAGCTAGTCCACAGACTACAAGTATAAAAGGACTGACAGTATGCTCTGAATAGTGTCCTCTTTACTGCCTTTGAACACCTGGCAAATCTGCGTGCTAGCATATTACAACGAATCGTCAGCCCCCTGCGTTCCAATGTACTGGATACTATGTAGTGATTCAATGTTCAACCGTAGCATTTTGTTTTTTTAATACATCGATAAAAATCCAGACAAAATCTTATCTTATTTTATTTTGATTTTCCAGATATAACGAACCAGCAGCATTCAGCACCACAAACAAATCCTACGGGGAGGAGTTCCTAGTCCCCACGGGTATCTACGTGCGAGCTCTACTGCCAGCCATCAAGAAGCAGCTCATCAAGGGCCTGGCGCACATCACTGGCGGTGGGCTGCTTGAGAACATCCCCCGGATACTGCCCCCTGGGATCAAGGTCAAGTTGGATGCTACCAAGTTCAATATCAAACCCGTGTTTGGATGGCTGCAGGCGAAAGGTGAGATATAGACTGTATGAAATAAGGTCTTTTCAAACTTTCGCCGACCTTATCGGTGAGGTTCTTCAAAAAGGTCCGGGGCGTGGTTTTCGCAACCGGTGTGTGTGTATGAAAAGATGTATGAATGTGCAAGTGGGAAAAAGGCGTGAGTGTATGTCTTTTCAAACTAATATTAGTGTGTAAAGTGATATTTTTTTGTGAAATAAATTATTATGATTATTAACTGAAACCTGTGAGAGAATTTTAGATTATATTAATTAGATAGGTAGGACTTTTTAATATTTCTCCACCTATTGTTCGAAAGCCTGTTGTATTGCGGATTATGCGGATGAATTTGCACTTTACAACTGTTAACATAAGGTGTATTCTCGTAGGCATGGTTTCCGACTTCGAGATGCTCCGTACGTTCAACTGCGGTGTCGGCATGGTAGTCATCGTGGACCCTGTCTGCGTTAAGGAGCTGCTAGACACCGTGGATGGAGAGTTCGCCATCGTTGGCAAGGTTGAGCAGATGGGTAAGGAAGGTATGTATATCAAAAATTTCCTTTTTTTTTTTAAGAAAACTTCCGGATTAAGAAGAATCAAGACTAAAAGCAATATAGGTACTTAACATATAATATTTTGTTGCAAAAAAGTTATAGATAAAAAAAAATGT
Source organism: Acronicta alni (assembly GCA_964056405.1). Taxonomy (NCBI): domain Eukaryota; kingdom Metazoa; phylum Arthropoda; class Insecta; order Lepidoptera; family Noctuidae; genus Acronicta; species Acronicta alni. The sequence continues at coordinate 1,601,019 of OZ043927.1, read as the reverse complement.
TATTGTGTCCACATTTTCCTTTGGATATTTTTTTGAAATAACATTGAAGATACGCGATCGTACCATCACACCTATATCTCCACTGTTCGTTATAGTTTCCATGTATTTGGGGGGGCTTTATTTCACCATAAAGTGACATTACAATAATGTCCACACGTATCATTAACAGGTGGTCACCAAGTCGTAGTAGAGAACTTCAAGGAGGCGATGCACCCGCTGACCTCCCCGTACGGAGGCGGTGACCGCTCCTCCCCCCAGAAGTCACTCTCCTACAAGGACAGCGGTGTTGATATCGAGGCTGGAGACTCCCTCGTTTCCCTCATCAAACCCCTGGCTAGGTATGTTTTAGTGAAGTACTGCAAGAAGACTTTCATTTATTTATTGTAATAAGATGGCAAGCAACAAACAGGCCGCCTGATTGTAAGTAGCAACTGCAGCCTATATAGACTAGGAACTTCAGTAGTTCTACTAACCTACTTTTTAAGGATTTTATCGCGTTTCGGATCCTTTACAACATTACTAATCAAGGACCGAATTTTCGAGTTTAAAAAATAAATCCAATGCGATACGTAGAACCCAGTTGCATTTTATTTTTTTTTAGTCAAAAAACATTTATTTTTCTTTAAAAATAAAATTATTAAATATATATAAGATATATTTTTCTAATTATCTCTCTGATTAAATATCTTGTTTTGGTATGCAGATCGACATCTCGTTCAGGCGTCCTTGGTGGTTTGGGTGGCTTCGGTGGCTGCTTCCAACTGAAAGCCGTCGAAGAGGAGTATAAGGTGTGAATAATATTACTATACATAATATATAAAGGGTTATTCAAAAGCGCAAAGACAGGTATAATAAATATTAGTCATTAGTTAATTGAGGTTTACTGAGCGTTTCTGTATTACGCCACTGTACTGTCTTTCCTTGTCTTTATTTTTCGGTGTCATACAGGAGTGACCAGGGTTTTGACGAATAATATGAAATTATTTAATTAGTCCTATAAATGATGGCTTCATCTTTGGCGGTTTAACATATTTCGAGCTCACGGTCTTAATGATAAGGGTGAAAAACGGTACACGGCAAAAATTGCCAAGCTTTACATATCCAGTATAAGTTGGCCTCTGAATAAAAGGAAAGCCTATACAATTCAAGGTCAGGTTATACTGGAAATTATAGTTTGATTTATATACCTACAAACGCCGTTCTAAAATTATCTCTCACTCCTCACTGACCTCAAAAAACATTACCGAACCTTCTCCCAGACTGGTTCACTGATGCAGGACCCAGTTCTCGTGCTGGCGGCAGACGGCGTGGGTACCAAGCTGAAGATAGCGCAGAAGATCAACCAGCACGGCACCATCGGCGTGGACCTGGTGGCCATGTGCGTGAACGACATCCTGTGCAACGGTGCGGCGCCGCTCACCTTCCTGGACTACTTCGCGTGCGGCTCGCTCGACGTCAATGTGGCGAGGAATGTGGTCTCTGGAGTCGCTGAGGGCTGTCGACAGGCTTCGGCGGCTTTGATTGGTGAGAAACTACCATAGATCTTGCTCAGCCTGTTCGATTCCAGCATTATGTCAGAGTTGAGGGCTTTATATGTATAATACATACGTGTTATTAATACATTGCGACCGTGCGAAGCCGGGGCAGGTCGCTAGTAAGAAAATAGAAGTGAATTGAGAACCTCTTCCATAATTTATAGTATAGTTTAATATTTTCCACGAATTAGTGGACTGATATTTTTCATGATCCTATGAAAAAATAGAGTCAATAAACAAAAACAACATTAAAATCGGTCCAAAAATAAAGAAGATAAGCATTTTAATTTTATGCGAGACAGAGAGCGTAGGGGAGAGTTGGCTATATTGTACTGATGGTTTAATCGTACCACTGCAGTATTTTCTACCAAATGACTATTTTTTTCGAATGACAACACTTTTTACACGCCTTCGCCATCCATTGGCTTATTTTAAATATCTATTTTTTTTTTTATTTTAGTGCTTGCTAACTTGGCAGGGACAATATAGCCAACTCTCCAATACTATACAAAAACGTGACGTCAATGTTCCCTGTGCTATAAAAATTCTATACTAACTCATTTTGCAGGAAAGGGACGAAACATCCCCTCTCAAACGCCACCAAAACTTTAAGAGCTTACATCACAAAACTTTATTGGTCGATTGAAATATTTTTTTAGAATACACTTTATAATTAATTATATTATTCACTAAGCCTGTTATTTTGAATAAACCTAAGACCAGCTAAATGCCCAAATCTGAATATAAATTTTGTTTTTACTCACTTCTACATTAATTATTGGAGATATTGTATTGTGTGTGGTAAATAAAGTTAATATTGTATTGTTTAGGCGGTGAGACGGCCGAAATGCCGGGCATGTACGAGGCGGGCGTGTACGACATCGCGGGCTTCGCGCTCGGCGTCGTCGAGAGGTCACACATACTGCCCAAGATCAACGACATTGCGGTAAGTTATACTATGAAATTCCTTCATCGGACAACCAGACAGGGAGGGATTCCACCCCTTTGTCGTTGATATTCTACTAATACGTACGTTTTGCTTCAGTAAGTATAAATGACCTGCGAGAGTTCGGGTTTACCAAATGAATAATTAATTTTGTTACTTAACAACCTTAAATAAGCGAGCTAGCTTACTAGTTTTGCCAAAAGTCAGAACGAATTATGGAGAAAAAATGCTAATATTTGAGGGAGCACAGCTTTTTAATAAAATACCGTCACGTGTAAGAAATGTAAACTCAATCAATGCATTCAAAACACAACTTACTGAATACCTAAGCGCTAACCAATCTCTTTTGGAGAAATGAATGTATTGGATGGGTAATTACTTAAACTAATTTATAACTGACGACGACAAACTTATGGTAGTTTTAAGATTTTAGTATTGTTCTCAAGTAAGTGGCATTATGTTTTTATTGAGAATAAAGTTTCTTTAAACCTAAATTTTAAGCTTCGAGTGACGGACTAGGGTGAGGCAGATCCCCCATACTAGTGATTATTCTCTGAGCTTTTTCCCTACTACGTTGATCTCGGCTACCGGTCTAACCAGATGCGGTTGAATATCAGTATTTTACACGAAGCGTCTGCCATCAGACTTCCTCAACCCAATTTTTGGGCAATACAAACTGGTTGTCAGGCTTTTTGGGCTTCTAATATGTGTTCGTATGACAATCGGGTCGGACGGCTTTATGTGCTCTCCGAGGCATGGAGGTGTCTCGATGTATAAGAATGTTCACCCATCCACAGATTGGCCGCCGCTAGCGCAGCTTGACCTTGCAAATCGGTTTATAGCTTAGTTATAACTTAGCCTTATTAAGCTCATTATTATGTAAGCTCTTCCACGATATCGGAAAAAACCTAACGACAATAACATAAAAAAATAATTGAACACGAAACGATAACCAATGTAATTTGTTACATCAGGTGGGCGATATCATCATTGGTTTGCCATCCAACGGAGTGCACAGCAATGGTTTCAGTCTCATCCACAAACTAATGAAGAAGACGGGACTTACACTCAACGACAAAGCGCCTTTCAGCAAAGAGGGATTGACATTAGGTAAGTACTTGTTTTAATTTGACGTCACGCGTATTAGCTCACTGCAATCAGCGCTGTAGTGATGAATTGCGCAGGCGCATCATGTGGAGCATTCTTTTGTGTTTTTTGTATGTTTAATTAGTCTTGTGACTGCATTTAATGGCAGCTCGCAGTTTGAATTTATACTTTTAGATGACAATAGGCTCTTGTTTTTTAATTGTTAATTGTGGGTGTACATCATGTGGTTGGTCCATCTACTTGGATTTAGTATACAATGTGTTACAAAATACCCCGTAAAATATAGTTAATTATTAAAGCCAAAAATTTTGTCAGCTGTCATGTCAGGGAACCATTTTAACTAATAATTGTCTACTTTAATAGTTTTTCTATTTTTCATTCCTAAATGTTGTTGTTGACTTGTAAAGTGTCTTTAAAAGATCTATTTACAGAAATAAATATTATTTCATTTCATTTCATAAATATTATTTCATTTCAATGTTGTTGTTTTCCTTTTTTTGGGGTATGTTATATAGCGTTAAGTACTACGGTTTTTAAATATTGTGAATGGACTCGTTATAAGGCCCCATTTAACCTCCTTTCGGCTTTACGGGTAGTGTTGTAACACCGTGCATACAGAAGCTTGCTGGAGTTGTACTAAAATATGGTGATGTATTGTAGGCGAGGAGCTGATAAAACCGACGCGTATCTACGTGCGCAGCGTGTTGCCGGCGCTGCGCAGCGGTCGCGTGAAGGGCGTGGCGCACGTGACGGGCGGCGGCCTGCTGCACAACCTGCCGCGAGTCATGCCCGACAGAGTGCGCGCACGACTCAACGCGCACTGGTGGCACGTGCACCCCGTACGTATATTTTTTTTTAGGTCGGACATAGTTTTTGCTCGAGGGAGCTTTAAAAACTTAACCGGACTAGGTGGCGAGGCACCAAATGCCTCCAGCCAGGGGCAACTTATAAACTAAGCAACACAGCTAAGGGCGTCCCCTGCGGGACTCGGACCTCGGCTTAGGGCGCTGCTGGGGGGGCAGCTAGGGACGGCTGGATCTGGGTTTAAATAATTTTGGGGCGAATTTAAAGCTACTGGCTCGGCACGGGCCGGCTCGAGCAAGGGACGGGGAGGATTACCGTTATGGGGTCTTCGCGACGGGCCTCGCCGGCGAGGACGGTATATCGGGCGGCGTTTTTGTGCGTGTGTCTTGAGAGTGCTAGTCACTCTGTTTAACTCCTGCGCTAGGGTGATTTGGTCGCCAGGATAAGTGAGTGCGTGCCTTAGGCGTCGCACTCTACTTATCTGAGAGGGTTTGTAGTCTACGCTACTGACCACAAGGGGATTAGAGTGACGGGGGGCCAAATCGAGATAGCGCCTATAGGCGCGTTTCATGAATGGGAGGGGGGTGTGAAATTTGCCAATCCGCATTAGGTCAGCGAGGTGGACTAAAATGAACAATAGATTAAGTATAATAAATAAATACAATCTGCTGCAATCTTTGCAGCGGTGCCACATTGACTATCGGTACATCGAAGTTTTGAAGTGCTTATACAAAAACGCCACCATGTCGGTCCGAGTACAGGAACAGTGTACGGAGGCAATTCCATTGCAAAGAGGTGTCAGACAAGGGGATGTTATTTCCCCAAAACTGTTCACCACTGCAATGGAAGATGCCTTCAAGCTACTGAAGTGGAAAGGATTCGGCATTAACGTCAATGGCGAGTATATCACTCATCTTCGATTTGCCGACGACATCGTAGTCATGGCAGAATCGCTGCAGGATCTCAGCACAATGCTCAATGATCTCAACAGAGTTTCCCAACAGGTGGGTCTTAAAATGAACATGGGCAAGACAAAAGTCATGTCGAACACCCATGTCGTGCCCATCCCTATATCCGTTGGGAGCTCTGTTCTCGAAGTTGTAGACGAGTATGTCTATCTGGGACAAACCATCCAGTTAGGTAGGTCCAACTTCGAGAAAGAGATCACTCGACGAATCCGACTCGGCTGGGCAGCGTTCGGGAAACTTCGCAACGTTTTTTCGTCTACAATACCGCAGTGCCTGAAGACAAACGTCTTTAACCAGTGTGTGTTACCAGTGATGACATACGGCACAGAGACATGGTCGCTCACTATGGGTCTCGTAAAGAAGCTTAAGGTCACTCAGCGAGCTATGGAGAGAGCTATGCTTGGTATTTCTCTACGTGATCAAATCAGAAATGAGGAGATCCGTAGAAGAACGAAAGTTACCGACATAGCTGAAAGACTTAGCAAGCTTAAGTGGCAATGGGCGGGGCACATAGCTCGTAGAACTGATGGCCGCTGGGGCAAAAAGGTTCTCGAGTGGAGACCACGCACCGGAAAGCGTAGCGTGGGACGGCCTCCAACGAGATGGACGGACGACCTGGTAAAGGTCGCAGGAAGTCGTTGGATGCAGGCGGCTTGTAACCGGTCCTTGTGGAAGTCTATGGGGGAGGCCTTTGTTCAGCAGTGGACTTCCTGTGGCTGATATGATGATGATGATGATGAAATAAATACAATAAATATATATATTTGCAATATTATATAACATTACATTAATATGCGGAAATAATAAAAGTAACAGCTTAGCGTATGTAGCCAAAAAAAAAGATGTTAATATAACAAGTAAATATCGCAGGTGTTCTCGTGGATCGCGGACGCCGGCGCAGTGCAAGACGAGGAAATGCTGCGCACCTTCAACTGTGGCATCGGCATGGTGCTCATCGTCTCACCAGAAGACCAGGCGCATGTAAGTTGTGTTATTTTCTTTTCATCCCATCTATTCGAAAAGGACGATTTGGTTCGCCTTTAAGTGCACCCAAAGGTGGTGTTTTCTCTAAGAAAATTTTAACCGGCAGTAATGAGTTTTTGAATTTGGAACATCTTAGTGTTCAGCGCCACACTAAGTTGTTCCAAATTCAAAAAGTGCGCGGCAAAGATAATTGCGGCGCACTTATGAAGAGGATTAACAACTCATTACTGCCCGCTATTTATTTTCTCATAGTGGTTGTTGAAAAGTAGAGTTTATCACTCGGGCGCAAAATATTTTTTTGGCTCGGGCGACGTACTCTGAATCCCTCGTTACGTTCAGGATTCTACTAAAGAATTCTTCACTTCGCTCTGGATTCAAAAAAGCCCCCTCGCCGTAAAAATATTATTTTGCTCCCATATGATACAATCTACTATTATACAGTGTGTTCAGTTTCACTGAAACTAGAAAGGAGTTTTATTGCATATGCTAGCAGTTTCACCCGCCCTGACTTTTTCCTGTCTTCTCGGCTCCTAAGAGTCGTAGCGTGATCTTAATTACCCTATAACCTTCCTCAAGAATTCGGCTATCAAATGCTTAATGCAATATGCTGCAATAATGTTAATTTTAACCGCAAAACACTTATTATTCTAAAATGTGTATCAGCGTGCCTTTTAAGTTAACAACGATTTTTCTGAAATCTTCTTTTTAGTGAATTATTTTTGTGCGATATCACAATATATAGAATATTGTATTGACTCCTGTAACACAGGTTATTATTACCTAGCTCAGGAGTCAGGGCTTCAAAGACTTCAGAAACTGTACCAAATGATTCTAATAAAGAAATTATTATTATTATTGTAATTTCATTTTTTCTTCTTTCTAGCTTCATTCTTTCTAGCGCAGCTTCTTAACCGATTATGTATTTATATTTAGAAAGGAATAACGTCAAGCTGAGGAGCTTGACGTTATGTATTTTGAACCGCTTTAAATAAGGATTTAAAGCGGTTTAAAATACATAATGGAACCTTTATTCGAAATTTTTGTTTATTTTTTTCAGGTAATGAACGTAACGCGGGCTTTCGGCGCCATGGTGATCGGCAGCATCCAGGCGCGGCCGCCAGGTGGCGCGCGCGTACTAGTTGACAACTTCGCCTCCGCTATGGACTTCACGCGCCGCATGCCGCTCATGAAGAAGAAAAAGGTAACGAGTACTTCATTATATACGATAATGCCTCTTCTAGTGGTGGGGGGAGAGGGGGATGGTGGGAAAATTTCCTTCTAGTGGTGGGATAATTATTTTCTACTGACCTGAATATGTTTCACCTTAGTTTTGTTACATGGAAAGTACAGACATGTAAATTGTTATAAACTTCCAACTGATCAACCGATCTGCAATGTTAAGCTACTACTAGCGGCGGTCAGTTTGTGCATTGTGACCATTTTCAACACATCGAGACCCCTAATGCGTAAAGTGGTCGGTCCCAGACCCATACGGATACCTATGCTAATCATTAGTAGTAGTCAGAAGTCCAAAAGATCTGAAAACCAGTCTATTCTCAGGTTATCGGTAGTGCCCAGAAATTGAAATACTGATATTCAATTAATTTACCACCAATTTACCATAATCAATTTGTAAATGGAACGGAATGTCGAGAGAATGGATGAAAGGTGACTAACAAAAAGGATTTATATGGCGAATGTCAATGGAACCGCTGAGCCCCTCTCAGGCTCTCAACGCCCTAGAAAATCTTATACCGATCTTATTGGTGAGGTTCTTCAAAAAGGTCAGGTGCGTAGTACTCGCAACCGGCGTGTATGTATGAATGTGGTCTAAGCGAAAGAAGTATGCAAGAATCGTAGCAAGCGTTATTTAGTTTCTGCCTACCCCTATGGCAAAAAGGCGTCAGTGTATGTCTATGTCAATTTGTAAATGACATGAGCAGGTACTTTTTTCTGCTGGCTTTTTAAACATTGACCATGTTCCACTGTCAGGTGGCAGTACTAGTGTCGGGCAACGGCAGCAACCTGCAGGCGCTGATGGACACGAGTCGTGAGGCGGCGCAGTGTATGTGCGCGGACATCTGCCTCGTCGTCAGCAACAAGAACGATGCATACGCGCTGCAGCGGGCACAGAAGGCGGGGGTGCCCTCATTGGTGAGTCTCATCATCATCATCAACCCATATACTGTCTCCTCTTATATTGAGAGGTATCCACGCTGGCTTAGTGCGGGTTGGCAGACTTCACAACCGGACGAGAAAAATCTCTAAGGTATGTAGGTTTCCTCACGATGTTTCCCTCAACGTCTAATCGAGTGATAATTAATAATTAATACGCACATGAATTCGAAAAGTCAGAGGTGCGTGCCTTGGGTTCGAACTCGAGACCTTCGACTTGGCAGTCCAATCGTCATACCACTAGGCTATCACTGCTTATTGTGAGTCTAGTCTTGCTAAACTAAATAAAGGAAATGACGCTGGGCACAGGGTTTCAAATCTATCTATCTATCTATCAGCCACGGACGTCCACTGCTGAACATAAGCCTCCCCTAATGATCGCCACAAAAAACGGTCTTGCGCAGACCGCATCCACTGCGACCCTCACGAGGTCGTCCGTCCACCTAGTTGGAGGCCGTCCTACGCTGCGCTTTCGTATGCGTAGTCGCCACTTGACGTAGACTTTCTTTCCCCAGCGGCCATCAGTTCTTCTAGCCACATCGCTCGCCTATTGCCACTTCAACCGTGCAATCCTGCGAGCTATGTCGGTTACTTTGGTTCTTCTGCGGATATCCTCATTTCTGACTCTATCACGCAGAGAAACTCCGAGCATAGCCCTCTCCATTGCACGTTGCGGTTTCAAATATTGACTTCTAAAAATATCTATTTACAGAATTAAATATAATTTATCATTCAAATCAAAACTACAACGAACTCAGGATAGCGAGCGCACTTACAAGCTAATGAGTTTTAAACTTTGATTTCTGATAAAAAATACATGGTGGCTTCTTGCTACCGTCCTATACTTACACTATATTTTGCTGCGCTCTACACGGTCCATAATTGTTTCTTTATATTTACCACCTGTAGTGTACAGACGGCAGCAGGTCAAGTTATCCAAAACTGTCAAATCTTCCCAATTGAAAATGAACCTTATATTGTTCTATTAAAGTTAAAAATCTATCAAAGAAATTTCACAGATTGTGGTAGCTTGATGTGCTGGCCTCTGTACAGACGCCAGCAGGTCAAGTTATCCAAAACTGTCAAATATACCCAATTGAAAATGAACCTTATGTCTTTGCTTTAAAATTGAAAATCTATCAAAGGAATTTGACAGATTAGGGTAGCATGATGTGCTGGCTTCTGTACATTTTGGAATGCAATAAATAAATAAGAATATACATTTAAATACTTTTTTTTTTATGTAGCTACTTTTGCGTTCCATTGCAGGGCAAAAGCCTCCCCTATTAGTCCAGAACTCTATCCTAAGCTTCTTCATATTCCATATTATTATTATTTTCAAATAATGTGTAATGGTATTACAACCAGTGTTTCCTTCCCAGGTGTTCAACCACAAAGACTACGCGTCTCGGGAGGAGTTCGACCGCGCGGTGTCGGATGCGCTGGAGGCGCATAAAATTGACATCGTATGTCTCGCTGGATACATGAGGATCTTGTCCGCTGAGTTTGTTAAAAAGTTAGTACGTTTGTTTTTATATTACTAAGGTGGCAAACAAGCATACTGCCCACCTTATGGTAAGTGGTTATCGTAGCCTGCAGACGCTTGCAACACCAGGGGTATCACTTGCGCGTTGCCGACCCTGTAAAACGAAAGAGGAATAGTTGGGTTGGCAGTATAATATGTCAGTCTCATCACTGCCAACACAATGTTTCCTCGCGAAGCACTGGCGTCCTTTACTCTATCCACTCGTTTATTGACTTTTTACAGTTACCTTAGAACGTAACTGTTTCCGATTACGTAAAAGTTAACTATAAAATGCGTAATAAAAGATATATGTAAAGTGTCTATCTTATTTATGACTTCAGGCGGACATTATAATATCGTAGGTTAGGCAGATATATCTGACTAACCCTTCTGAGAGGATAGGTGTGATGTTATGTTCGTTAATAAAATAAAAAATTAAAGTAACAAACTTACAAAAAATACTTGAATATTCGCATACATTGTTTCTGTTTATGTAAAAATTAATAAAACTAGAAAATCTAAATAAACTAGATAATCTAAACTATACAACGTGTTACAAAATACCCCTTAAAAAATATAATTAATTATCAAAGCCAAAAATTTTGTGAGATGTCATGTCAGGGAACCAGATTATTTAACAGAAAGGCCTACGTACCTATTTTACATAATAATTGTCTACTTTAATAGTTTTTTTATTTTTCATTCATAAATGTTGTTGTTTTCCTTTTTTTTGGGGTATGTTATACAGCGTTACTACGGTTCTTAAATATTGTGAATGGACTCGTTATAAGGCCCCATTTAACCTCCTCTCGGCTTTACGGGTGTTGTAACATTCTGTATAAAAAAAATGTAATGTTGTTCGTTAATTACACAATATTGTCCATTGATGTGCAGATGGTATGGGCGGTTGATAAACATTCACCCGTCCCTGTTGCCGCGGCACCCGGGGCTCCACGCACAGAAGCAGTGCCTGGACGCCGGCGACCGTGAGAGCGGCTGTACCGTGCACTTCGTTGATGTAAGTATATTCGATCACCTCTAAAATAATTACTCCATATAATTCTAGATATTTCGATAAAAATTGTAAACCAGGGTGTTATGGAACTCCGTAATAAACCGAAACTATAATTAATAAATAAAATATTTAGGGACATTTCACAATGTATATAATACTCATATATATTTTTTGTAAATAAATACTTATATAATAAGAAACACCCAGACAAACACAAACACTTTATGTTCGTCAAATAAATATTTGTGTACTGTGGGAATCGAACCCACGACTTTATGATCAGTAGTCCGGCTCGTACCGCTTGACCAGATGTCGTTAAATATCCGACAGACTATTAGATATCGGAACTATGTAAATTTAATTTTAAAGTTATTAATTTTATAGAAAGAAATATTCGGCGTCAGGTAGCAGCAGGTAGGGTTTGAACCTCTGAATGCTTTGCCAACTACTTTTTCTTCCTGATTCTTACGATATTAATATCTTCAAAAATGTTTATCATGTGTAAATGTCAAATATGGAGTTTCTTGCCGGTTCATCTCCATAGGAAACGACTACTCTGGAACCGTGCACCTAGACTCGACATTTCATAAGTGCCTGTATATGGTTTATATGAAAATAAAACTATTTTGATTTTGATTGAATATAATAAATAAAATATTGGTATAAATATTTATTTAATCTCAACTTTGAAATACTGATTTCCATGTTTTAAACCGGAAGTTGGGGAAAGGCCGTCAAGTTAACCTTTCTTTATACTCCAGGAGGGCATGGACACTGGTGCGGTGATCCTGCAAGAGCGAGTGCCGGTCCTGCAGAAGGACACGCTGGAGACACTGACGCAGCGCATCCACGAGGCCGAGCACCGCGCATACCCCCGCGCGCTGCGCCTGCTCGCCACCGGACGACTGCGCCTCAACCACCACGGCACGCTCATGTGGTACTCCTAGGACTCCTAGGACTCCTAGGACCACCCACTACCACCACCACCACCACCAGCCTCACTCACGTCACTAGTGCCGAGCACTGACAAGAAATAATCCAGGGAAATTCATCATACATACACTCATCCTCACAGTGATAGACAATTGAATAAGTATAGTATAGAAAAAGGAAATTATTAATTTCTTTAAAAATAGACTAATTCATTTTATGGTTTATTTTCAGAACCAATACGTCAGATACTAACTATTTATAAATTTATAGGGGACCAACTAGGAAGTATATTCTATCAGATAAAAAAGAAACATAAAATCGGTTGGTACATACACAAAAAAAAAAAATCGAAATTAGTACCTTCCATTATTGAAAGTTCTGTGGGGATGTGCAGTTCAGTATGTCATGTCCACACTAATATTGTACGCAACATTTCGAAATAAAAAAAAATGATTTTCTTCGGGATTTGTAAAATACGAAGACTGCCGAATGTTTTAGGCCAAGAATGACTTACTACGCGTAAAAATCTTCTAGATAGAAGATAGATAAAGTATTCTATATACCTACTACTTATACCAAAGGACGAAATAAAAAATTAGATACAGACGTTACTTGGGTAGGTATAATCGGCGGTCTTATTACTAAAAGCTATTTCTAACAGACAGTCATTGAATGGGCAATGAAATAAATGTATGAATTTCTTCTTAGTGCACCACACCATGACTAGGTTGAGATGGAAGTCATAACTCATAACTAAAAATAAATCCATCTTTATTATAGCTTCCATCTACCTAAATGAAACCGAATATATATAAGGTATGTTGGGGTAAGAAATTCGCGTTACGTCATGTTCCGCCCCGCGCGCAATGCTAAAATAGCTAGCATTAAAAATTATAGCCGAATAAGACGGAAATTTGGTTTTTACGTTCTTACCCCAGCGCCGTTCTTACCCCAACATACTATACTTAGATTAAGTCATCTTATATATATAAAGGTATATTTTATCAAATGTCTCGAATATTTTTATATACTTATTAAATATTTCCGCCCGCGGCTTCGCCCGCGTCGAGTTCTGTTATATCGCGTTTCCAAGAGAACTCTTCAAAAGTCCGAGATAAAAACTATCCTATGTTCTTTCTCAAGGTCAACTCTATCTCTGTACCAAATTTCATTAAAATCAGTTCAGTGATTTAGACGTGAAAGCGTAACAGACAGACAGACAGTTACTTTTGCATTTATAATATTAGTAGGGATAGACTCCAAAAAATTATATATGGGACCAAGGGTGTTTATGTAGAGCTCACGACGGCGAGCGAGGCTCCGAATGAGGCTTTACTATGGATTACCGAGAGATAGTGTTATCCGGCCAATATATGGCGTCAGCCCTCGTTCACACAAAGTAAAACTCTCCTGTTGAGGCTTAGGCATATTGTTCGTCACCTGCGCAACGCAACGCATACATATTTTTATACATTCCGTTAAAACTGAAAAATATAACTATTATATTATATTCCTAATAAACTGTTAGAATTTAAACGCGAGTTATGTAATATGTAGGACAACTTCGTCCGGTACAAAAGTCACCTCAATAATAAACAAAATGATTTTAAGTTAAGTAAATGTCTCGAATTCAATATTAATTTGTATATAAGTATGAAGTTATCACATTATTAGGTAAGTTTATTATAATAATAATTATGTTATTAAATTTTTCTGTTACACAGTTTAAGAATGTTGAACAAACTGTTGAAAAGGTTTAGGTTATTCACAAAATCCGTTATGCAAAGCTTTTAGTAAAATTTGCAGTCCAAATAAGATCAGTTCAGGAAATTAATTACTTTTTTTTAGCTTATAAATCTGTTTTCCTATAATTATGTAACATAGTATGTTTATGAAATGCCATTTACATGATTATAATATAAGTATGTTAAGTTTTACAGTGTGTATGAAATAAAAAACTTTTGTATATATTTGTAATAATTTATTTTCTATCTACATCTAATATCACAGACTCTTATCTACGAATTTAAAATATTTAGCATCTGAAACATGCCTTAAAAACTGCATTATTATAATTGATTTTATGACTAACAGTAGGTAAATATATATTTGAGCAGTAAAATATTGCTAGCATCATTTCCTGTACTCATCAAAATTAACTGTATCCTTCAATGCAGTGCATGTTTAGTGCTGAGGACATGGGGACATTTAAAAGACTAATAAATTAAAAGAAAAACAGTTTGTACGGTTATAGAAGAAACTTCTCAGGAATCCAATTTTTGACAATTTTTATTATTTTCTTTCTGGCAATTTATGACAAGATTTATATTGTCTATTTCCAATCCTTTTTTTTCTCTTTATTAAAACTAAACAAATCACCTACAGTTTTAAAAATCTTCCCAAAAAAGCCATTACCATTGTTATTGATCATCACAACCTTTTTGTCTTCTTTAAAAGTGAATACATCAACTAAAGCTTTGAGTAACATTCCGATAAAGTTATCATCACCACTACAAACATGATCATTAGTATATACATTCTTGCTGTGTTTCTTATCCTCAACAATAGAATGGATACCATTCTTCAAAATTTCATCAGAGATTTTATCAAACTCCACATGAAATTTCTGCTTGCTTATTATAGGAACAATCAGATTGTATTCATTTATTTTCCTGTTGATTGATGATGCTAATTTTCTATTAATGTTGCATATGTTTTCCCATTTCTCTTGATCAACATCACTCAATGGATAAGGACCTAATGGCATTCGATCACTCCGAATTTCTTCTTTTAAGTCGGCAATTTCGCGATCGATTTCTTTAGCCAATGTGATCCATTCTGGTGTAAATCCATTGCTTATGAGCATCTGAAAATTATGAGTCGATAAGAATTATATTGCATTTATAGGATTGATACTTGGACCAAATATCGAATCTTGAGTGAGCCCATTTCACAGAGGGAATAATGCATTTCCAAAACATGCGAAAAATTTATTAAAATAAATTGTATGGCTTACCTCATTCAACTTATGTGTAGTGAAGTCAACATACGGGTTATTATTCTGATTCTTTAAAGGCTTTCCATTGCCACTCAGGTTGTTAAACTCTCCTTTTGAAATGGATTCTTGTATTAAATCTTCAACAAGTCTATCAAAACCATATTTGGTTTTAATATCATGCTTCTTTCCATATTGAGATCCTTTCACCATGAGAGTTTTGTCAGAAGCAATAGCCTTTTCTATTCGGTGTTCCATGACATTTTCAGCAGCTTTTTGAGCACGGATTTGGGCATATTGCTTTTGTCGATCAAAGATAGTCCCATGACCATATCCCTCATAGCTTAGATACTGACGATGCTGAGGTGCTGTGTGCTATAATCAATATTTTTATAATTTGTATGATAAAAATGTTGTATGTATAATAAATATTTGATAATAATGATAATGAAATAGGCTAAATGAGCCTCTCAGTCATAATATTTTAGTTTGAATTTTGTATGTACAGTATAGTATCATGTTCATTAACCCATTTACTGTCCCACTGCTGGGGAGGGTCTACTCTCACAAGTGAGAGGGGTTAGGCTATACTCCATCACGCACAGCTACCAGGTATGCAATCGTAAAAAACAGTACCTATACCTACAAGTGACACTACATAGAAGGTACTGATGGGTGGTAAATTATATATAAATTATTAATATTTCATTTGGTTGTCCCAGAATAAAAAGCCAATGAGAGCTTATGAGTAGTGTTACCATATTGTATGAAACAAACATAGGTACCCTTATATCAAAAACAATCTTCTCCACCTCCTCTTTATTACTAACTCCTGTGTTGTGTTTTGTTAAAGTTCTGAAAGCATCCTCAACAGTAATAAACTTGTCCATGTTAGCTTCTGGTGATCCAGAGTCCGGGTGGTACTTCTTGGCAAGTTCCAGGAAGGCTTGACGAACTGCATCTTGTTTGGAGTTTAATGGTATGTTCAGAACTTGGCAACATTCCTAAAATATACAGATTTTAATTCACTGTTATTTTTTTTAATCTACTATGTTTTGATTCTCTCGGGTAAAGTTGGATGCGGAATCCGGAAGGCGACGATGTGCTGTGGTATAACTTCGGAGTTGCTATGTCATTTGATTACTAATATAACAAAAATATATGAAACTTACTGCTATTTTATTGTCAGTTGCCTTCGAAGATATTGTTTTTGTGTTTTTATATGTGGGAGAACAGTTTGATGGAACTATTTGTTTTATGTTGTAAGATAATAATGTCCTCATTTTAATTTATTTATGTAACCATAATTTCATTTTATTACGTAAATACTGAAATTTTTTTCGTTAGCTCATATCTTTCTTGTTTGTAATTTCACTTCAGATTTTCAGAAGTTCAGAATTCAGATGACATTATTGACCACAGATTAGAGAATCGCTAATGACATGAGTTTGATCTGAGTAGTGATTGAAAGAAATTAAGAAACAAATAATTTTAATGAAGTTACGCACATCGCACAGTCGTATTCTCAATAGGCACAAAATAGTAGTGATTCCTATTCATGGGTTTTTCTTTATCATTAATTCATTATTCTGATCCCAGGCACAGAATAAATAATTATGTAGGTAACAGTATGGAAACTAAGCTTTAGTTGAAGAATTAATTACCTACGCTCCATTGAAGCAATAGGGTTGTAACTTTTCATGTTTTTGTTTTATTTTTTACTAAAACGTTTTTATTTTGTTTTTATTTTGTAGTGATAAATCAATCGAATTGAAATAACCAGCATACTAATACAATTTAAATAGGTGTCTGTTAATCTTGGCAAAGTACGATAGTTTAAAACACGGAAAACAGTTTTATATTAACACAACAACTTGTAGAACTTATCTTTAACTCTGTCATTACCGCGTAATCTTTTACAAGTTTTGACGGGATCGTATGCGAGCCGCTGCTGTTGACCTAATAATGTTGAATAAAAAAATGGGTCTTATTTATGTATAACAAATTATTTACAGAAAAATACTTTCGTATGCTAACGACACGCCACTTTTACTACTCGGGAGGAAGGTAAACAACAACTTTTTGTAAAAAATACTGTCCTATGTGTTTTACATTTTGACAACACTATCGGCTTAAACACCCTCGAAAACCATGAAAACGATACCCATGACGAAAAAATTGATAACTGACCGCAGCCGCTATCTTGGATTTACATTTTGAATGCACTATCGGCTTCAACACCTTCGAAAATCATGAAAACGACACCCATGACGAAAAATTTCATAATTAATTGCAACCCCCAATTTGGATTGACATTTTGACAGCACTATCGGTTTCAACACCCTCAAAAACCATGAATACGACACCCATAACGAAAAAGTTGATAATTTATTCCAATCGCCATCTTGGATTGACATTTTGACAGCACTATCGGTTTCAACACCCTCGAAAACCATGTAAACGACACCCCTAACGAAAAGTTGATAATTTATGGCAGCCGCCGTCTTGGATTGAAATTTTGACAGCACTATCGGTTCCAACACTTCCAACACCCTCGAAAACCATGAAAACGACACCCATGACGAAAAAGTTGATAATTTATTCTAACCGCCTTCTTGGATTTACATTTTGACCGCACTATCGGTACATAAGGAGTACATAAGGAGTACATAAGGAGTACATAAGGAGTACATAAGGAGTACATAAGGAGTACATAAGGAGTACATAAGGAGTACATAAGGAGTACATAAGGAGTACATAAGGAGTACATAAGGAGTACATAAGGAGTACATAAGGAGTACATAAGGAGTACATAAGGAGTACATAAGGAGTACATAAGGAGTACATAAGGAGTACATAAGGAGTTCATAAGGAGTACATAAGGAGTACATAAGGAGTACATAAGGAGTACATAAGGAGTACATAAGGAGTACATAAGGAGTACATAAGGAGTACATAAGGAGTACATAAGGAGTACATAAGGAGTACATAAGGAGTACATAAGGAGTACATAAGGAGTACATAAGGAGTACATAAGGAGTACATAAGGAGTACATAAGGAGTACATAAGGAGTACATAAGGAGTACATGTTCGCGACGACACGTCACCCATCAAATATAGTGCTTACGCGAGTGCCTAAGTCAAAACAATAATAGAAATCGCTAAGTGTTAGAAAAATAGACAAAATAAAACAGTTAAAAAACTAGTGAAAAGTGCTATCTATAAGTGTCATTTTGTGTTAATTCGATGCCAGGGTGAAACGTAAGTACGATCCAGGTCTCAAAATAGTATTCAAATTAGTATTTCGATCATTTAACAGTAATCTAGTGTTTTTGTATGACCTGAGACTCGTATGAATATTTTTCACCCTACCTTCGAACGTTTGTTTTTTGTTAATGCAATATTTAAGTTTTTTCGTAATAGGCTTTGTACCCTAATATTAGGTATTAAATATAAATAGAAATAAATGAATTTAGTATTCCCGGGTAGCTTAGGTAATGACCTAGCTATCGACAGTGTTTTAATTTACCTAACACATATAGAAAAATAATAGGACCTAAGGGAAAAGTTAGGTGCCCTAAAAATTCCTAAAATTTTCAAGTTCATACTAGAATATCTTTGTAACTATAGACATACGGTCGATGGGACCTAGATAGGCATATAGGTTACAAAATAGGCTTTCCATCGACATATGACACATAGACCTAAGTATAATTCTAGACCTAGATTTAAGCCTAGAAATCAATGTTTTGAAAAACAGTTTCAATAAAGTTTGTACTGCGAACGGGAAGCGGCTCCGCGGTTCTCGTCAAGGTAAAGTTTGGGCGTACGTTAGTAAATGCAAAATGTACGCAAATCGTAGACATCGGTGCGACATATTATTTTCTTGAAGAAATCTGCTCATCTACCAGGAACCGCTTCCCCCGCATATTTTGAAGACTATTTCTGCGTTCTTATTTCTTCACCACCGCATCTCCCTGAAGACTCGTGACGGCTACAGACACACGCCTACATACAACTTCATCGAACACACGAAGCTCTCCGGAACCTACAGGTGCAGGACGTAAGCGTCTCGCCAGCTATATACCACCCTCCGACATACATACACCGTATATAGCTGGGAGGTTAACGCCCGTCTGGCACATTTGATGGTCCTTCGAGCCGGATTTCTTCGTTGAAGATTGAAGATAGAAATACGTAGCCAGCATGCCGGTCACAAGATCGCAAGGGAGATCAGCAGAGGCGTGGGTTGTTGACGTCGGAGCGGAACACAGCGAGGCAACTGTTCGTCATCAGCTACCGCCCCGCTCGCCGTCTACCACCGAGGGAGCAGAGCCGTCACGCCCCCCCCGGGGCGGGGGGGGTGCCCCCCCTGCAGCGACGTCGACAGAACTAAGTGGATCGACAGCGACGCCGCGTGACAGAAGGGAAGCCCGCTCGATGGAAAACGTCTCTGATCGCACCGTGAAGAATGTGGATGAAACGTACCGTCGTGCCGCACCGATGACTACCCGGGGTGACGCCCGTCAAGAACAGTCTCGACCGCCATCAGCATCGAACAAATCGACAAGGAAAATCAGGAAGGCTCGTGAAGACCTACTGAAGATTAAGCTAGAGCTTGCGCAACTAGCTTTACAGAGGGCCGAGGAAGATTCCGAGGACGAATATTTGGAGGACAGAAATTCGAACGATGACTACGTACGTTCCTGGCTAGAAGAAGCACCGGAACCTACGATGAGGGAAGCCAACACCGCCGAGGGGGGCATTCGAAATACGGACACCGAGCCACCGCCCCCCCCTGTGGACTTCGACATACAGGGCATCCAACAGAAATCACCGTTAATCTCCAATATAGATGAACATTTGGAGGATAGAAATTCGAACGATGACTACGTACGTTCCTGGCTAGAAGAAGCACCGGAACCTACGATGAGGGAAGCCAACACCGCCGAGGGGGGCATTCGAAATACGGACACCGAGCCACCGCCCCCCCCTGTGGACTTCGACATACTGGGCATCCAACAGAAATCACCGTTAATCTCCAATATAGATGAACATTTGGAGGATAGAAATTCGAACGATGACTACGCACGTTCCTGGCTAGAAGCACCGGAACCTGCTACGAGGGAGGCCAACACCGCCGAGGGGGGCATTCGAAATACGGACACCGAGCCACCGCCCCCCCCTGTGGACTTCGACATACAGGGCATCCAACAGAAAGCACCGTTAATCTCCAATACAGAACAAGAAATCGCAACAAAGGACATCGCGCCCATACAGAAAAAAGAAGATAGTACGACTGATGGCACACTTCGCCCGTTCATCACAGAACTTACCTCTGCTGTAGCTGCGCTCGCCGGGAAGAAAGGCAATGAAGCTGTTACGCCACGCAACGCACTCGCGAAGACCGTGGCGGACCCACCGGCGGGAGTGAGACGTATCGTACAAAGAAGACACACAGCTACAGACAGAAACACAGTTAAATGTCACATATGCGACAAAGAAGGTCATTATTCTTCTCAATGTTACAGATTCAAGGACGCTGACAGCAACAAAAGATGGGAGCTGGCTAAGAAGCATGGCATGTGTTTTCGCTGCCTCCGCAACAGATACCAGGGACACACCTGCAAGGCAAAGAGATGTGGTATCGAAGGATGCATCGCCAAGCACCATCAGCTTCTTCACTACGAAAAGAAGCCTAGAATAGAAGAGGTCAGAGAATCACAGGAAATCGTCACCAGCTCACGCACCGCCAGCACACCGAAGCTACTCATCGGCCAAGAAAACTTGCACCTACTCCTGGCAACAGAAGTACGACGTGGACCGAAGCATCAACCGATAGCGTCGCTCACCGCGCTAGGATGGGTACTGCACGGTGCTCACACGAGAACCCTGGGACAGCAAGTACACTACGTCAACAGACTGACCACGAGTGACGACAACCTGGATGAACAGCTACGAGAATACTTCGCGCTGGAGTCGCTGATGATCAACCCTCGCCGTCCTGCATCCGACCCTGAGAAAATAGCAGAAGATATATTGAACCGGACCACAGTACAGTTAGAAAACGGGCACATAGAAAAATCAATTTTATGGAAAAATGAAAATATAGAAATGCCAGATAGCTATGCAGCGGCCTTGAAAAGGCACGTGTCAATAGAAAGAAAGTTGGACCGCAACCCCGACCTCAAGAAGTGGGTGTCCAACTCAACAGAATTAATAGAAAATATAGATCCAGATCGACAGAACAATATAGAAATCGTGAACATAGGAAATAAAGAAAATATAGAGAAAATACTCGGACTGATATGGAAACCGAGTACCGACGAGCTGAGCTTCAACTTGAAAATAGCCAGACTTCCAATAGACATACTGGAAAAGGAAGTGTCGACCAAGTTAAGCATAGCCGACATAGCGACGCGTGACGTACCGCACTACTTCAACCCTACACACGAGTGGTACAGCGGACCGAACTTCCTGTATGAAGAACCGTCGACTTGGCCTTCAGAAAAAACAGAAATAATAGAAAATACGACAGAGGAAAAAACGCTCGTAGCCACAGAAAAATGCAGCATATCGAAAATTAGAGAAGCCGTCCCTGACCCAGACAGAATTTCACGATGGGAGCGTCTTCTACATGCAACGGCGAGAGTTCATATCGCTATGTCGAAGGCCCAAGGAAACTACGTTATACAAGAGAACAAGAAAAAATAGAGAAAATGATCCCGACTGGAAGAAACAGAAAAATGTCACGCCTACGCCTCAGAAGAAAATTATATGTTCGAATGAAAATCATAGAAAATTCGTCATACTGGAAGCCGAATTCCTCAGAAAAGCGGAAAAAATCCTCGTGCGAGTCGTGCAACAGGATTCGTTCGGACAAGAAATATCCGACCTCAGTAAACAGAAGAGTGTCACCAGCGACAGCCGACTACGCGCCCTGCAAGTACAGCTTGAGGACAAAATAATAGTGCTAAGAAGCCGCATAGCCGCCATCGACGAACGCCGCGAGCCTGAGCGCAGACTCCGCCATACTCGCCCTGCGCAGGTTCGCCGCCCGTCGAGGTTGTCCCACCGAAATACACTCGGACAACGGCACTAACATGCACGGCGCTGACAAGGAACTTCGAGAGGCGACCAGAGAAGAAGCAAGTCGCCGCGGCATCGTGTGGCGCTTCATCACCCCTTCCGCGCCCTTTATGGGAGGGGTGTGGGAGCGTCTGGTGCGCTGCGTGAAGACCGCACTATACACTGTACTGCAAGAAAAACATCCGCACGAAGAGGTACTATCGACGTTACTGTGTGAAGCAGAGTACACAGTAAACAGCAGGCCATTGACCCACGTCTCGGTGGACAGCGAGGACGGGGAGTCAATCACCCCGAACCACTTCCTGCTGGGGGGCTCCGCAAGGCTGCCCACCCCCGGCACATTCGACGAGCAAGACATAGACAGCAAGAAGCACTGGCGCCGCTCCCAGGCGCTCGCCGACATGTTCTGGCGACGCTGGGTGCGAGAGTACCTTCCCGAGCTCCAAAACCGGCGGGAGCCCTACAGCCGTGGCCCCTGTCTGCAAGTGGGCGACCCTGTGCTCATCGCAGACGGCCAACTGCCGCGCAATACATGGCCGCGCGGCAGAGTAATCGCCGTGTACCCTGGTCCAGACGGCGAGGTCAGGACCGCCGAGGTTCGCACCTCTGGCGGGGTCCTGAAACGTCCTGTGAAGAAGCTCGTCCCCCTGCCGAAGTGATCCTGAGACGTCGCTCACCGAAGAGGATGCAGCTCCGCTACGAGCCGGCGCCACTGCGCTGCGCTGCACGGCGGGAGAGATGTTCGCGACGACACGTCACCCATCAAATATAGTGCTTACGCGAGTGCCTAAGTCAAAACAATAATAGAAATCGCTAAGTGTTAGAAAAATAGACAAAATAAAACAGTTAAAAAACTAGTGAAAAGTGCTATCTATAAGTGTCATTTTGTGTTAATTCGATGCCAGGGTGAAACGTAAGTACGATCCAGGTCTCAAAATAGTATTCAAATTAGTATTTCGATCATTTAACAGTAATCTAGTGTTTTTGTATGACCTGAGACTCGTATGAATATTTTTCACCCTACCTTCGAACGTTTGTTTTTTGTTAATGCAATATTTAAGTTTTTTCGTAATAGGCTTTGTACCCTAATATTAGGTATTAAATATAAATAGAAATAAATGAATTTAGTATTCCCGGGTAGCTTAGGTAATGACCTAGCTATCGACAGTGTTTTAATTTACCTAACACATATAGAAAAATAATAGGACCTAAGGGAAAAGTTAGGTGCCCTAAAAATTCCTAAAATTTTCAAGTTCATACTAGAATATCTTTGTAACTATAGACATACGGTCGATGGGACCTAGATAGGCATATAGGTTACAAAATAGGCTTTCCATCGACATATGACACATAGACCTAAGTATAATTCTAGACCTAGATTTAAGCCTAGAAATCAATGTTTTGAAAAACAGTTTCAATAAAGTTTGTACTGCGAACGGGAAGCGGCTCCGCGGTTCTCGTCAAGGTAAAGTTTGGGCGTACGTTAGTAAATGCAAAATGTACGCAAATCGTAGACATCGGTGCGACATATTATTTTCTTGAAGAAATCTGCTCATCTACCAGGAACCGCTTCCCCCGCATATTTTGAAGACTATTTCTGCGTTCTTATTTCTTCACCACCGCATCTCCCTGAAGACTCGTGACGGCTACAGACACACGCCTACATACAACTTCATCGAACACACGAAGCTCTCCGGAACCTACAGGTGCAGGACGTAAGCGTCTCGCCAGCTATATACCACCCTCCGACATACATACACCGTATATAGCTGGGAGGTTAACGCCCGTCTGGCACAGTACATAAGGAGTACATAAGGAGTACATAAGGAGTACATAAGGAGTACATAAGGAGTACATAAGGAGTACATAAGGAGTACATAAGGAGTACATAAGGAGTACATAAGGAGTACATAAGGAGTACATAAGGAGTACATAAGGAGTACATAAGGAGTACATAAGGAGTACATAAGGAGTACATAAGGAGTACATAAGGAGTACATAAGGAGTACATAAGGAGTACATAAGGAGTACATAAGGAGTACATAAGGAGTACATAAGGAGTACATAAGGAGTACATAAGGAGTACATAAGTATTTTTACATATTTTACATACTCGTACTTGCAAACCTTGGTATTGAATTGAGGTCAGTGTACTTGGGTCATTGATCTGTAATTCTGAATAATCTATGACATTCATTTAATCTATGGTTGAATAGCAATTGCCTATTGGTGAGTCTGTGGCGTATCTTACCTGTGGCTGGCTGTGGTTGATATGACATTTTTCCGTAGACACTAGACAACATTTTTAGTGTGAAATTAATGTATTTTTGTGTGTTTAATTGTATTGCAATTTTGTAATTTTGCGCGCTCTGTGTATATTTAAGCAGTGGTATGTGTATAGGCTGTGTGCTGTTTATTCCTGTAAAATAATATATATTTTATGTGCTGACATTATGGTATTTACTGCGGAGGATGTTGCGAGCCGCTATCCTGTTCACTGGTTGGTGTGGCATAACAATGCTGAAGAGCTGAAGAGTTTGATACATGCTAGAAAGGTATGCTGTGATTGTTTATTACCTATAAATCATAATTTTCATTTGGTGTCGTTTGAGGTTATACCCGGGATTCTGGCCCTGGCAATGGAAATAAGAGTTTTCTTTAATATGTCTTATCCTCTTTTGAATCATATTCAGAATACAAACAGCGTGCACCTATTGGCAACTCACAAGTATCTGTAATGGTTGGGTAATACATAGCCTTCTTGTCCTTCTTCTTAACAGAATATTTGAGTTGTTATGATGCCATATATGACTCTGTTATGTATAACAATAAAATTAATGTTTGAATGGAAACATTAAAGAAAAATTCATGTTAAGCATAAAAGTAGGTAGGTACCAGCTTAGCACATACATAAGTGATATGATTCATAACATAATAATTATTTAAAGTGAATCATACATAATAAAACATTTTGAACCTTTCAAAAAATATATAATCTTGACACATATCAAGACTTAGGTATATATATAATTATGTAATCTTGCTAAGTATATATTTTCAAGATGTAAATTACCTAAACAGGACCTCAAGGTGATAGGAAGCCAAACAATACAAAAATAATCCTATTACAAAGAAGCCTTAGTATACTAAATTCAAGGTTGAAAATGTGATTAGAGTTTTACACAATATTTACCTCACAAATTAGTGATGTACTTTCTGAAATTCTATACAAGCTGAATATTTAACTCCCTGATGTTTTTGTTTTGAACCTTATTTGCACTAGATTAAGCTAGAGAATAGGTTAGCAATTTCAGTAGCTGTGTTTACATAGTTATAAACATGTTTAGCTCTTTTTTAAAAGAGCTGAAATGCTGTTGGGGTTGCCACGGCTGTGTAGCGCCTCGGGTATGTTTGCCGATGCTCACACTGATGGATTTGCGGCGATTAGGCGTAAGCGTGCAGCATCGCTGCTGCAAAGGGTGCGTGACAGCCCAAACCGCCTCCTCAATGTCATTGCGGACAAATTCGACTGCCCTATTATTAATTGTTTATCCAAATTACATGTACTAACATAGATATTAAGTTCTTCTGTATACTAACAACTTATGGATTAATTTCTGAAATAAAGTACTTATTATTATTATTATTATTAAAAGAGTTAGCAATTGTGCTGTAAAAGTTTGTGTAGGTACATGAAACTTGTTTATGGTCCAGTTAGGACTAAAATAGGTGCTTTTAATAAAATAACATTTATAGTTTATGTGTTTGGTCATGAAAACATGGATACAATAAGAATCTCATTTCTGAGAATTGCATTTTTTTATGATAATATTCTATCATGCCTGTATTCCTGAAGGTTAAGTGGAAGTGTACTAATGTATACCCACAATTTGGTACAGTTTGGGTATGTTTTAGGTTCTATAGGAGGCAAAAGTATATAAGTATTATATCCATGGTCTAGTACCCATAGTACAAGCTCTGCTTAGTTTGGGACTAGATGGTGCTGTGTAAAGATATCCCAAATATCTAAACCTATTGCTATTGTGCAGGAAATAATCCAAATTCTGAGCTTTGTTTCTGAGGATTTCATAGAAAAATCCTGTAACAGCTTGCAATTGAACATAGGACCTATCATAATAGCAGTTGCACCACTAGACCAATGTCTAACTATGATCATGACAGTCAAAGTATGATATACAATAGAAAAAGATATGATAGACAAGAGAGTGAATAATGATGTGACTGCTGACTGAGATGAATAGCCGACCGAAAGATACTTTAAGACACAAAAATAGATTAAACCTACCAACATCTAAACTTAAAATACACTCATCTAGCCCTTTGATTATGTCAATAAAGATATTTAATAAATTACCTAAATCCATTACAGACGAAAAAAAGACCAGTATATTTATCAATAAATTAAAGCGATTCCTAATAACTAAATGTTATTACACAATTTCAGAATATTTTGAAGATAAGCCACACAAAACATAAAACATTAAATAGACGGGTCTACAAACTAAAAAACAAACAAAATAAAATTACCTATATCAATACAATAACATAAAAATAAATATAATAACGCTTTTTCCGGGCCCTACATGGGCCCGATGTAGACCAAGTAGCGTCCGTAGCCTGGCTGCGTTTCGGTGACCTCTTTGGGGAAACCGAAGGTTTTGTCTGTGCAATTATGGATGAAGTTATACTGACGAACAACTACCGGAAGTATATCATGAAAGACGGGACGATCGACATATGTCAGGCATGCCATTGTCCCGGTGAGTCTATCAGGCATATTACTTCTGGGTGTTCTCGTCTGGCTAACGGCGAGTATTTGCACAGGCATAACCAAGTGGCCAGGATTATCCACCAGCAACTTGCTTTAAAATACGGCCTTGTGGATTCTGAGGTACCGTATTACAGGTATGCGCCCGACCCAGTTCTCGAGAATGACCATGTCACGTTGTACTGGGATCGATCTGTTATCACTGACAGGACTATTGTAGCCAATAAGCCTGATATAGTGGTAATAGATCGATCAGCGCGCCGCACAATGATTATCGATGTCACCATCCCGCATGACGAGAACCTCGTGAAGGCTGAGAAAGAGAAACAGTTAAAATATCTCAACTTAGCTCACGAGGTGGTCGCCATGTGGGATGTGGACTCGGCCATCATTGTGCCGATAGTCGTTACGGTCAATGGACTTATCGCCAAGAGCCTCGACCAACACCTCAGGAGGCTCGAGCTGGGTGGCTGGGTTAAGGGCCTGATTCAGAAGGCAGTACTCCTTGATACGGCACGTATTGTGAGGAGGTTCCTGTCTCTGGGGCCCTAACCACCGGTAGCTTGGACCCTGCTCCCGATACCAGTGGGCCTCTATTTTTTATATTTTTAAATGTTTTTGTCTTTTTTTATTTTATAAAAATATTTAAAAATGTAATTAGTAAGTTTATAGACAAATAAAGGAGAATATAATAATAATAATATAATTATGGAATAATAATTAAGCAACATAACATAATACCAACATACAATATAATTGTATATATAAAATAATAAAAAATATATGATTATAAATACATAATTATACAGTCATTGTAATCATATACTTCATGGACAACCAATTTATTAAAATTGCTGCTAAACCCTCTTCCTCTCTCCTAATTTTTGCTGTGTCCGACAGGGTCCATAATGAATACATTTAAATTATAATCCACCTGTACTTAACATTATGGAATGCAATAAAATATTGAGTATTGAGTAAAGTATGATAAACAAGATTATAAATATTATGATTTAGTGAATTAATAAATTTATGGAGTATGTTTTCAACTTCTGAGTTTAGATTTGTGCCTGTAAATGGCAATAGGCTTGGCTCCTGTTACATGGGATCTAATCATACCATCAAACTGTTTGGGGAACATAGGCTTGATGTTATGTCATCTGTGTTTAATGTTCTTTTCAATGTTTTGCTTAATGGCAAGAGACACTCCATCAAGGAGATTACGTATCTCACAACTGGCTAACCCTTCATATTATATATGCAATATGGTATTTTTTTAGGTTAGCATTTGACCACAATCTCACCTGATTGATGTGAGTGATGATGTGGTCCAAGATGTAGCATGCTTACCTAGAAGATACCTATTCACTTGTGACTTGAAGACCCCCAAAAAAATTGTACACCTCAGGAAATACAGACTTGGGAAGTTGATTCCATTCCCTCGCTGTACGAATAAGGAATGTCGAAGCAAAAAGCTTAGTGTGGGTTTTGGGAATTTCCACTGTGAAACAATGTCGTTTTCCAGTTTGCCAGGTTGTTTGATTATGGTAATGATGGTATGTCACATAACATGTGTTTTATTCCAGTTCACAGCAGAAGACCTAGAAACCAAAGATAGTCGTGGACGCACTCCGCTGCTTCTAGCAGTGACATTAGGGTATGTAGCAGTGACGCGTGTGCTCATAGAAGCCGGTGCTGATGTCAACTGTGAAAAAGATGGGTGGACTGGTAAGAGATTTTGTTGTTAAAAAGATAGTTCCTGCTTCCCTTGGAAGCAGCCCTGTGTCGCGAAACATATAAGAATAAAAAATAATCCAGTTTAAGAATATGCAAACAATATAATAGTGTTTGTTCCAATGTAGCTATTTTCCATTAAAGTCGTAATGTTTTTAAGAATTCTGGCTCAATATTTTCACTCAATTTATTTAACATTTAATTCCTTTTATTTCTCTTAAAAGTTGTTTCACTGTTGAATGCTGTGTACAGTGTTGTATGTTAAGAAATTTTTATTTTTTAATACTGAATCTGTAGTCCGTTTCTGTACCTATTAAATAGAATAAAATAAATAAATATCTGTGGATCACATAAAGATTTGTCTCTGTAAGGGGAGGCCTCATACCTCAGGAAGTCTTCTAACAAAAAGTGATCTTTTGTTAGCGGTACAGGAGGCCACAGCGACTGGCAACCCAGAGCTCCTGTCGATAGTGCTATCACGCAGAGACTACCAGCGTCACGTGCTCCGCTCTGGGGGTATACCCGACTTGCTCCGGCGGCTCAGCCTCGCGCCAGACTTCTATGTGGAGATGAAATGGGAATTCACAAGTTGGGGTAAATACATTACATGATAATGATTAATAATATGTGGATATGTAATTCTTGATTAGGAATGTTCACCTTTTATTTCATTGATCTAATGTTTATTTATTTATTTAATAAAAAATAGAGTATGTACACATTATGTAGTATAAAAATAGTTTTTTCTATTTTATCACTGAGTGGATGTAGAATCGTAGCATGTTATTTTGTAGTTACTGTCTACTTCCATCGAAAAAGGCAATAGGTCATGGAGGCATGTCAAAATAAGATACCTATTGCTTTTGTTGACAGTGCCTCTAGTATCCCGGATGTGTCCGTTCGACACGTATAAGGTTTACAAGCGCGGTGGCAATGTGCGCGTCGACACCACGCTCGTTGGCTTCGACAACAACCACTGGCAGAGGGGGGACAGGACTTACATATTTAGGGGAAATGGTTAGTATTTACTTTTCGTCTTATGAGAGTAAAACATCGGAAATGTCAAGTGAAGCTGAGAAATTTACAGTTGTATTTGTGTGTTTTCCGGAAAAAATATTGTTGCTCTTTTTTGACACCTAAAATTACTAAGCTGAGGTAATTTTTTGAATAAAAGAAATATTTTATATTTAATATTTTTATTTTTGAATAAAAAATCGACCGCGGGCAGGATTCGAACCTGCGTCTTAATAATAATATAAAACTGATCGACCTGGGAATCGAACCCAGAACCTCTAGCTTAACAGACATGCTTAGGCGAACTGTGGGTGTACATTAATACACCTCGATCGAAACCTTTGGGGAACACAGGTTGATGGTATGTAACATACCATCACACCTGTATTCCCCGCCTGTATTCTAATGTACACCCACATTTCGCCTTTATGTTTAGGTCCCATCTAATAGAGGGCGAGCCTATTGCCTGCCTATTGATGGTATGTATGTAAAGAAAATAAAAATAAAAAAACAACTGCTTTTCACATGTCACTTTAAAAGATTAAAGTTACATGAAACTTGTTGTAGAAAAAATTGTTAGTTATGGGAGTGTGTTGGTTTGTTCAGGTCGGCAAGCGAGCTTAGTGGAGCTGGACCACGAGCAGTGCACGTCATGGTGCGAGTACCTGCAGGCGCCGGCGCCCGAGTGCGAGTGGCCGGCGCCCTCGCAGCACGTCATCGACCAGCGCCTCACCGCGCCGCTCGCTATCAACTACCTCGACACCGATAAGATCAGCTTCGAGAGGTCACTGCCATTGCATTTATTTATTTAATTGGGTCTCCAACAACTATAATAATTAATTATATTGAATTTGTAGTGTATTACTACACATTGATTATAATTAATATTATAGTTTTGATCGGTGATACTCCCATACCGCGTAACTAAGTGTTAGTTAGTTTCTGCAAGGCCAAATTTTTTGTGTTATTTGATAAAAAGTTAGGCCTTTTAGAAAAGTGTAAGGTAACGAGGTATTGAAGTATCACTGAAGATGTTTCCTTAATTACAGGAGGCCATATCATTCCTCTATATTCTAGCAAAATTAGAAAAAAATATTTATTTTTCCTTTCCATAAGCAGTTGCGGGGCTGGTTGACAGTTTTTTATAAAGCAGTTGTTTACTTATCGTCAGAAATAAGAGCGGTATATGGGGGTGGCGGCAAGACAAGACGGAGTTCGTGAACACGTACCCGTGCAAAGTGTTCGCGGCCAACAACGTGGAGCTCGTGTCCAAGACGCGCACCGAGCACGTGCCGCACGCGCCGCGCTCAGACCGCTCAGACCGCTCCGACCGCTCCGAGCGCCCCGAGCGCCGGCCAGCTGCGCGTGCGCCGCTGGCGGGTCTGCTCGCGCTCGCCGACGCCGACTCGCCCGTCTTCACGGACAAGGTACACCGGCGATGTCACTGTTCAAATTGGACTTGTACGCTAGTGGCTGCGTACTACTCAATAGGCTAGTAGACAAAATACTTTAGCTTCTTTTCGTGTCGATGGTAAATACATAGTTTATATTACTTGAGCCCAGTAGTTAGTATACTTTAGCTTAACATCTATCTATCCGCCACCATAAAGACATGTGAAGGCAAAGGTCATCAAAAGTCCATACAACTCAGCCCAAATTTGTACCTGACGTACGTGACAGGTGTCAAGTTGACAGTTTTTACTATGAAATCAATATGAATGTGCCAAAATGGCGTGCGTTTGACATTCTAAAACTGACACTGACAGCAGATAGCTATCAAGTTGACAGTTTTTTCTATAAAAACACTATGAAACTGATACTAGTGTGTTAGAATGGCGTACGTTATTTCAAATTTAAAGTTATTTTTTCTCATCCCCTAGTGAGCATAAAATAATATAACTAGAGTTCTAACCAGCGTAATACAGGGTATTTTTTCCAATAAGTGTACCCTCAGTACATCATTTGGGCAGATTTTGGTGACATCCTTTCGACCTGGCGGGTGGAACTGGCAGTGGCTGAGTAACCTAACTAGGCGACGCACGTTCGAATCTTTCCTGCAGTCCATTTTTTTCTTTGCTAAAAATAACAATCACTTTTAATTATATAAGTTGTTTGTTCCTTGGTTTGAATTTATGTCCGATTTTAGCAATAGGTTCACCCCCATTGACAAAATATTTATCTTTAATCGTTTCATTGTTCCAGGCCGAGAGTTTGTCTTCTGGCAGTAGCAGGGCCAGCGAGGATCTGAGCACGTCGGACGTGACGTGGCAGGAGTACTTCTCGGACGCAGAGCTGGAGCGGGATATCGGCCGGCCGCGGGAGATCAGCACCAAAGTACAGAAGTTCAGGGCCACGCTCTGGCTCTGCGAGGACTACCCTTTAGAAGTGAGATCTGTTGAGATTTGTTTACAACTGCTTCACAAGAGGTCTTAAAATCGATTTCCAGGTTTCCGATTTAAGTACCTCTGCCTTGCATAAAATTGAAGTAAAATAACACTGCTTTCAGCTGTGTTGTGTTTCTTACGGTGAGCAAGGTTGCCAGTGCGAGGAAACGTTGTGTTGGCAATGGAAGGACTTTGACCCTTATACTGCCAAACCAACTATTCCTCTTTCGTTTTACATGGTCGGCAACGCGCAAGTGATACTCCTGGTGTTACAAGCGTCTATAGACTACGGTAACCGCTTACTATCAGGTGGGCCGTGTGCTTGTTTGCCACCATTGCATAGTAGTATAAAAAAAAAATAAGTCTGAGTCGTCTGCCTATCCCTTCGGGGAATACAGGCGTGATGTTAATAATTGGTCTGAAATGTAGATCAAGTACAGTCGACAAATGAGTTAGGTATACAGGCAGCTAACGACATCTGTGTTTCGACAAATATTGTATCATATTTGTGTTTTGAAGACAATAGGACTCCAAGTGACTGGAGGTCTCATAGTAGTTTTTCCCGAAATGTCCGAGCCACTCCTGAGAGTCCGATAAAACAAGTGTCAAATTAAATTTTCGAACCGGTAAAAACACATCGAGAGTAGGGACAGCTGTCAAATTGTGTTGTCATTCATTCTTAGTTCGGGCCCCGAACGAATCATCCGTCCGTAGGTGGTACGGAGTAGGAAACGCCCGTAACGGAGGTCGAAACTACGGACTTCATGCTTAGGGAGTAGACCAGTAGTAGTATCAAGGATAATGTACGGGAAATGGCCAGCGTTTATGTTGATGTATGAGTCCAACATAACTATTGGGTATCTATGAGGATTTCCACATGGGATAAAAATGTCTTGAGGCTCCATCATTGGTCTTGTGGTCGCTAACAGCTGCTGCTGGGCATGGGCAGGCTCGATTGCAAATTCGAATTGGGTTTCGGGCAACTTGCGGCCTTGTAATTTTTTTTTTATATCAAAGGGGGCAAACGAACATGCTGGTCACCTGATGGTAAATGACTGCCGCCGCCCATGGACATCAGTGACTGTCACCAATGCGTTGCCGGCCTTTTAAATGTGTATAATTATGCTCTTTTCTTAAATGCCCCATGTCGTACTGGTTCGGGAATACTGCCACAGGAAGGTCATTCCATAGCTTACACTCTACTTAACTTTGAATCTTATTTTTTCCTGAAAAATACGACGTTATTTTGGTTTTAGCTTTATTAATCGGGCAATCCAAACCCCGAGCTTCTACTGAACATTTCATAGAAAAACCTAACAACACTGCGTGATCTGGGAATCCAACGAAGGGCCTTAAGCGAAGCAGTCCAGTTATATAATCACTAGGGTAATGACAGTTATAATCGATTTCGATAAAATCAGTTGCAGGAACAGATAATGCCGATCCTGGACTTAATGGCAGCAATATCATCGCCACACTTCAAGAAGTTGAAAGACTTCATTCAGATGCAATTACCAGCTGGCTTCCCTGTTAAAATCGGTGAGTTGTTTGTGCTGTAATTTTATACCAATCACCATACCAAGAGGGATGTATTAGGCCGATTGTACACACACCGTGCATACTACTGAACTGATTTTGATGAAATTTGGTTCAGAGATAGATTAGACCGTGGGGAAGGACATAGGCTCTCTTTTATCTCAAAAACTCCTTTGAGATGCAAGTAAACCCGCGGGTATAAGTTAGTATCAATATATTGCGATAAAATCCGTAAA
The DNA here is from genome assembly GCA_964056405.1 of Acronicta alni. Lineage (NCBI taxonomy): Eukaryota > Metazoa > Arthropoda > Insecta > Lepidoptera > Noctuidae > Acronicta > Acronicta alni. The sequence goes on along the minus strand of OZ043927.1, from coordinate 1,567,249 downwards.
TTCAAATTTCATCAAAATCGGTTCAGCGGTTTAGGCTTGAAAGCGTAACAGATAGTTATTTTCGGATTTATAATATTAAGTAGGGATTAATAGGAATCCTTTAATTCCCGACAATATCCTTTATAGGATGCTATAAAGGATAATGTCGGGAATCAAAGAATTTCAAAAAACCTCAGTACCTGTGACCATGGATGCATGGTCACGGGTACTGAGGTTTTTTAACGTATGAATGTTAAAATTACTAACTTACCTTCGAGTTATGTAAATAAATTAGCGTTCCGATTCACACATAGAGCTCACCATATCCTTTTGTCTTGCAGTTTAAGGCTTGGATTTAGATTTAATGGAATCTAGTATTTTTATTATATTTGGCATTGATGCATGCTAAACATTTCTAAAGACATACATTTTTCATCACCGGTATCGGGAACAGTTATTATTATTATTTGTTTTGGATATCTCGGCATATCTCCCGTGTGGAAGACATCCGGTCCTTTGGCAGGCTTGCGCGGGGACACAGGTCCAACACGTAGAGGCCCCGCGGAGAGCTTTGTTCTAAATATGGGATGGGACACCAACCCGGGACACTCCACACCTGCACTATAGCAGTACAGGCATGGAGTATCCCGGGCGGGTGCAGGACTATTGTAAAATATGGAACTATAAATTACTGGGATTATGGAAGTGGGGGTTTGGTGGACTGATAACCTTTACTGCCGGAGGAAAACGGCGTCTGCCTTATGCCTCGAACATACATCCTTAGGGTTGGCAGACGGTGACTCGCCAACTCACTAGCTGGGCCCCCGAAAAGCTGCCAGTGTAGGCAGAAGGCGGCAACAGCGGTGTGAGTAGCTAGGGGTGTAGAGAGGTGCGGCCCCGGTTTGACCACGGGTCTTTAAGAGACCCGGATTAGGTTTCCCCGCTATTATGCCATTAGACACTGCCACCCCCGAGCATATAGCTCTGGCGACCCCCCTCTGGCCGGCCAGTTAAGGCAAGTCAGAGTTGAGAGTCCTGCGGGCGCTCTTGGGGTTCCACTCCAGCTACTCAATACGGGCAAATTGGAGACGAGGCGCTGACCGACGCTATGAGGCAATAAGGACCGCAGTGTCGCCACTCACCATCAGCTGGCCACAAGCTGCCCTGCGGTTTAACCTTAACGGTAACCCTTAGCGGTAACCTTATGACACATTTTTTGTTTTATTGTCATAGGTTTGTAGAAAGTGTTTCTAATCTACCCTCCAGTTTTACTTTAGTCTCATGATGAGGTAACGCTTTTCCCAGAGGGGGTTTATTATTATTATTATATTTACAGAAATCCCCCTATTTCACGTGCTAAACGCGCGCATAACGTTTGGCAACATATTCGGCATAATGAACGCGGTGCCCTACGTGGAGAGCATCCAGGAGGGCTCGCGGCTGTCCTGCATCGTGGACGAGCACTGCTTCGACATCGGGCAGGACTACCGGGACGCGGCCACGCCCGACGACCGGCTCAGCTGCGGCCTCGACGACGAGGAGGGCCTGCTGCAGTACGCCATACAGCAGAGCCTCATGGAGCATGGCACACAAGATGATCAGGTCAGATATTACAAACTTGTGTATTTAAAACTAGCTTGCCCGCGACTTCGTGTTACACTTGAACGTTTTTGTCGGATTGAATCACGGGATCGGAAGTACTCAGTATGTTAGTTCTGGTTATAAACTACATATATATGTACGAAATCTCATGCATATCTGTTGTCGTTTTACCGAAATTTGAAGGAATTAGAAGTGGCAAAAAGAAATTTACCATGTCAAACGAATCAAAAATAAATACCAAAAAAGGGAATTTTTTTCAAGACGACAATAACTATAGATTTATTAAAAACGGTATAAAACATCTAATTTTCTTCTAAATAACAGTCGGTGGAATATTAATAAAAATACCTATATTATATTATTTAAAAAATATCTGTTAAGCTCATCCTACCTAACTAGTTTGCATTGACAGCTATGACGTCACAAGATGGCTGGAGGTCAATCCTATTCTTATTTGAAACGCATAGTACCTCTATATTTATGTGTAATAACACTTTTATGTGACTGTATATCCATATATACAGTCACATAAAAGTGTTACAATGAGCCCCCCGTGAAATTAGGCTTTCGATTCCATAATCGAAAGCCTAATTTCACGGGGGGCTCATTTTCTCGTATTATATTTAATTGAAATGTATCGTGTCAGGTGGATGTGTGGGAAGCATTGCGCGGCGCTCGGCCGGAGTCCCCGCGAGCCGCACGCTCCGCGCCCGCGCCCGCGCCCGCCCCCGCGCCCGCCCCGCTGCTGGCGCAAGAGGAGCGGCAGTTGCAGCGGTACGTATTGTGTGGCCGGGCAATGTGCGTGCTTGTAGGTGTTGTTTAATCGATTATTATCGCTATGGCTCATTCTTAAAAAACCCATTTCAGACTTTGCCCTTGCTTTGTAAGACACATATTTGTTACTATTCTATGTCGGGACTTTAAAAGAGACTATGATTCTCTGAGTTTGTTTCGGCGTTTCTTCTCAGAGGTCGGAGCCAGCTAGCTTAAAAAAAAGTTAAATATTGACTTGTAAGTGTCTCTGAAAGATCTATTTACAGAAATAAATATTATTTATTATTCAAAACTAATGAAATTAGGTAATAAAAATATTGAAATAAAACTACTTTTTTACGGATTTTTTAAAAATTGTGTAAAAGTAGTTTTATTTCAATGTTTAATATTCGCGTAAATGTCAGAAATCAATATAATAAAAAGATGTTTCTATTCAATTATATGTATAACGAGGCTTTAAGTGTTGTTAAACAATAAATACGGTAACTCAATTTTATTAACTGCAAAATTTAGTAAACTGCAAAACTTAGTAAAATTATTTCTTTAATTATAATATATTACACTAAACTCAATAAATTCAAAGTAAAACTAATCGAGTACGATATTTAATCGTATAAAGGTTTGATTTGTTTACGTAAGGTGCATCTCTAGTTTAGATCTTGCCTCGCGCACATCACTCATGCCACTATTTGGTACCTAAAAACGTTATTGCGCAACCTTCTGCGCGAAGTTCGGACTGGCCAAGTTAAATTAAGCGTACTGTAACACGTATACAAAAATAATAATTCAAAAATTCGCTAGTGATGTACCATAAATACGTCGATACATTTTTCGTAACAAAATAGCTTTGTAAAATTGAAATTATATTTGCAGGCGTTGGCGGTTCCCTTGGTAGAACTGAGTGGGCGTGTGTAGCATAAGTTTTGCTTACAAAATAACATAAACTTGACAATATTTATAAAACTAAACGAATAACATTAAAATTAATATTTACTCAGGTTTTCGTGCTTGCTTTGCACATTTTGGTGATTTGCACATTATTTTAAGTATTTGTAATTGATGGTATGATTGAGCGTAGTGAAACCGTCTTATACTGTAGTATATTATAGTCCTTTTTTTAACATAACATACTATCTAGCCTGTATTCCCCGAATAAGGCAGACGTGTACCAATATGTACCCACAGTTCGCCGTCTTTAGGTACGATGTAATAAGGGGCAAGCCTATTACCATTACTAGGTATAATTCTAAACTCCGAGCTGCTACTCAAAATTTAATAGGAAACCTAATAAAACTTTGCTATCCTGGGAATCGGACCACTAGACTAATTAATAAATAGCAGTTGTTACTTAGATAGAACAATAAAAACCGCTTGTTTAAAGAAGATTATTATGAGAGGACTTTAAAAAGTGATGGATATGTTTATTTGAATCCTTTGTAGTAAGGGGATAAAGACTTAATATCATCTTATTTACGCTTGGATAACCCAATTTTTTAAAGTTTATTAAAAATAGATTCTATTTTCTTAGATAAGTATGTAGTAATTACTTTTGTGTAATAAAATCATGAACCTAAAAATACTAGAGGTATTTTCTATTTTTTTTACTAATCATAACACAATCTATACTGAAAATCGAGCCATGTCTGGTTACAAATACCTGTATATTTAAAAAATATCTAGTGGGAATTGTAAAAACGATGATATTGTTTCAAAAGTACGGTTGGGTACAGCTGTCTACCGATTAGAAAAAGCTAGTCAGATAATTGAAATTACTTTAGAAGCTGATTTTCACGTGTACTCATGTCTCGCACTGGTAGTTCCGCTAGTTGCTCACTCGCTAGTTATCCGCAGGGCGATAGAGGCGTCACTTGCCTCGATAAACCTGTCGTCCGCACTGCTGGACGTGGCGGACCCGGCGGACCCGGCGGACGCGGACGCGGATGCGGTGGCGGACGCGGAGCTGCAGGCGGCGCTGGAGCTGTCAGCCAAGGAGAAGGCCTCGCGCGACCAGCAGCTGGAGGCCGAGCAGCGCGCGCTCGACGAGGCCTTGCGGCTCTCACTGCTAGAAAAGTAACTGGTCAGTATAAATTATAATCTACATAATGATATATTGGGTGGAGACTAAAGGAGCACTATAACTAGGTATGTGTCTGTAGTTTCAGGTATTGCCGCTTCCACTCTGTATAACATAACATACCATGACGCCTGTATTCCCCAAAGGGTTAGGCAGAGGTGTACTAAAGTACACCCACATTTCGCCGGTATGTTTAGGACAAATCTAACGAGGCAGTCTAGTCACTGTATAACAAAGACAAAATCGATATTAAATACTAAATAAATATGTTTAATAAAAAAATCAACTTAAAATATTTTAAGTTGTTTGAGTTGAGTTTTATTTTAAGGAAATTATAGGGGGAGTTTGATTTGGTGGCGATTTTTGAAAATAGGCTGAAATCAAACAGTGGGTGGACATCAGTACACCTTTGCCTATACCTTCGGTGAATACAGACGTAATAATAAGTTTTTATTAAATTTATTCGTGTATCATCATAATATCATGAAATCGTTTCTAATTTGAATTATTATTTTATTTTCAGATCTCAATGTAACAAAAGTATCTATGAAGCGTCCAACCAAAATAAGACTAACGCCTAAAGTACTTCTAGTAAGTAGATGAAGTTTATATTAAACGGGTTGGTCCTGAATTGTGTCTCGTCCACGATTAATGCAATAAAGCATGGTATGGTATATAAAAAAGTTACGCTAGGTACTCTTCAGGTCCTGTCAAGGTCGTGGTAAATTTCACGGGTCCCAGGGCCATGGCCAAACCGCACTTGCCTTACAATCGTAAGGCAAGTGCGGTTTTTAGTGGGTACGAGTCTGACAACCCTCCCCGGGTAGCGGAGGATCCATGAGGATTTTCCGTACTATAAAAAAAAGTACTCTTTCGGTGTCAGATAGGCCATTAAGTCTGACAACCAGTCTATCCTCAGGATATAAAGTGAAAGTCAAATGTTTTATTTCAATTAGACCATTAAAATAGCACTTTTGAAAAGTCAAAACTAGTTGCACGGTTCCAATAAGTGGGTCTTATGGAGAAGAACCGGCAAGAAACTCCATAGACACTCTTTTTAAAAAACATGATTACAATGATATTCTTAGTTTACAATTTTTGTTATGAATAGTTACTGAGAACCATGCAGTTTGATGTGTACCTACTAATAAATTAATCCAGTATAACTTGGTTGAGTCAATCGACGCCGATACGTCATACTCGTGAACGGGTGCCGTCTGTCGGGGCTGGTCAGCTCTTACTGTCAATGGCAATCTTTTTTTATTTATACTATATAATATAGTGCCTAGGAATTGGGAGGCAGAGGTCTGATGACAGTAGCTTCTTGTAAAATATAGATATTTACCCGTATTTCGGCATTAGGCTGGATGCCGACCCGAAGTTGGGAACAGGGTCGGAGGATGATTGCGGATGTAGTAGATTTTAGCCCCATGGTAACTGGTCCGGCTTTTTTTTATTTAGCCTTGTTTATGAAATACTGCTGGATAAAGACCTCCAGAAACTTATACTACTGGCACGCTATGATGGCCGTTTTGACGTTTGTCCACTCATGAAGTTTCGTATTAAATAGTAATTACATTTGAAGGAACAAATTGCTGTTCTTTATTATCAATTGTGATCTAAAGATACTACTGCAAAAAATATATAAAATATGTTTATTTATTGTGTTTTTTTTATTTTCGTCCATTGACGTAACGGCCATCATAGCGTGCCGCAAGTATAATCGAGGATTTTCTTTCTTGGTGGTTTCATACCACTTTGGGAAAAAAACCATCTTGTCAACATCATTAATATTTTTTTAGGTCTATCGTGGAAGAGACACTAACATCTTTAGTAATACAGACTAACAACGTCCGCAAGTATCAAATATGTTTTTTAACAGTATAATTTTGTATAAAGAGGTATATTTAATTGTCAAGAACCAAATCAACTTCATTACTGCCAATCTTAGTTTATTCATGTTACGGTTAACACTTGTTAATAGTTTTTAGTCTGTATATAAGAGTATACCCATATATATAGGAGGAGGACCCGGACCTTACAATATTGACTGTAGAAAATTTATTTATCGTTATGTAAAAATAATTAGTAAAATTTTATTACTTTTTGTATCTAGGGTGTATATTTGAATCTGAAAAATTCATTGACCTGTAATTTATTTTTAAATGTCAGGGTTGAAATTTGAAAAACCCAAGTGCATACTTAAAATATTCTGTTGTAACAGTTAAGTTACTCAAATGTTTGTTACTTGTTCGTCGGTTTTTTTTTTACTTTAAGGTTCAAAACCGTATATTAAATTATTACAAAATATACAAATATACACCCTAGGTCATAGTAATAATGTACATTCACGTTTACTATACGAGTGAGATGTGTAATTATAATAAACAATAATTATTATCTTTATAAAGGAATTGTGTAATCTGGTACATATTTTAGAGTGTTAAAGTGTTATTACTTTAAAATGAAATATAATAATATCGATAACTGGAGCTGGAATAGTGTCGACGTCACTAGCACTCATGTATCGAATTTGTTTAACATAATATATGTTGTGTTAACTTGCGTCCATCATTCAAAATTATAAGAGGTTACTTTCGGATGTAATGAAATCGTGCGAGCGATTTTGTTATAAAATTTCGTAAATCAAGTTATTTAATATTAGTAGCATTTTAGTTCTTTCATAGAAATCTATGTCGAAAGCTTTAAACTACATTTTCTGGCAAGTAACATATTCCACCTTACCTTCTTAAGATACTGGATCTAGATACTTGTTAGTGAGCATGCACCTCAATGTATTCGCCTTTTTGTAGATTTTTTTTTGCAATATCTTGTCGATATGCAAACTCTTTAAAGTTTCTGTTACCTGCTTATGATAATAATAACCAAAAGTTTATCTTAATAAGCTAAGGGTATACAGGGACATATTAAAACAGTGATCGTTTTGTTTTACTGATAAAATTATATTGACTTTGTCACAAATCGACTCAAAATACCAACCTATACTTACATTATAGATAACAGCAACCTGTTGGTGCTACTTATTAGGAATACTTTTTTATTCAAAACTTTTTGGAATACTGATTTTCTTTTTAATTTCATTTTCTTTTCAGTGTTTTCAAGATATAAAACTCATTTTATTGGCTCTTTTATTTATACAGGGTGTCTATGAAAACGGGACACGGATAACATTTTGATGAATTGATTTTTGTTAGGTTAGAAAGGGATGGTGTGTAAAGCTGACAGGTTGCGACCTAAATGATTTTAATCATTGATAAGGGAAGGCTATGCAAAATGAGGTCTGGAACGATTAAAAAAACTTGTATCTACATTTTTTTTACTACAGTTTCCAGCTGCTTTTATGTCATATTATATTGATTTTATTCAAAAGTTTAAACTATCAAATAAATAGGATTTTTTCAAATAATATTTTTGTAACAGAATATTAGTATTATGCCTTTTCATCCATTTAAGCAAGTGTCCCGATTTCATAGACACCTGTATAATCTGTGACCGAGAGCTTGTTGATATATTTTTTAATAACCTAGCATGATACTTCTGGTCGTGGAACTACTGTCTCAATTATATTTACCTATTACTATCATAGTTTATATCTAGACTCAACTAGTTTGTCTAGTATTAGTGTCCAGTGCAATAATTATGTAATATTTAAATTTTACAATGTAATGATTCCTATATGTAATGCAGTTAGATGAAACGTGACCTATTGTGAATCCTAGGAGGTCATTAGTTTATAATTATGTTCACAAAATCTCTTTAATAACTCCTAAGTTGCCAGTTTTTAGTAACAATGTATTAAGGGTTATTTAAAAAATGCCATTGACCTCTTCATTGCAATTTCTAGGCAATCAAAAGAAAAACAAAATTGTAGCTGCATGTACACAAGGCTGCATTTCAATCTATCAGTTAACTTCTTTATGTAAAGACTTTTGACAATGAAGGGTAAGCTTATGCTGGAATATAATAGATTTATATGTAGTCGTGTATAGTATATTAAACGATAGGCTTGTCGAGTTTTTTTCCAAAACCCATTCCACAGTTGTTTTGGTAGTAAATTGTACTAAGGGGTCGGTGATGTTTTTTAAAGCCTTTTTGTAAGCTTACAGTTTATTTTGTGGGTTGTGAGATTTTGTGACACTATTAATTATATATATTTAATGATTAATTATAAATATGTGACTCTGACTGCCAAGCAAAAATCGTTCTAGATATATTAAAATAATTTTTTTTTTCCATTATTTTTCCGAACCTTAGAGTTGATTTTTGCTTGGCTCATAATTTTTACACTATTACGAGTATTAGACAAGTGAATAACCTTAAATAAATTGTGATTGTATTGTAATAATAAATTATATTATCTATTGTAGTATCATATCCATTGTCTAGTACCTATAGTACAAACTCTGCTTAGTTTTGGACTAAATCGTGCTGTAGAAATGTCCCAAATATTAATTATTATTAACTATTATTATTCTTTGTATGTAACAATGTATTATATGTTTTTAACAGTTTATTATGTCTAGAAAATATTCTTTTTTTGTATTTTTGTCAACATAACTTTTAGTTGCATATCCCTTAATTTTATTTATTTCGGTTTATGGAGTAAGACATGAAATATAAGATTACAATAGCTTATATTTAAAACTACAATAATGGATAAGGAACTTTTAAAGAAATGTATGTACAGACGCCACCAGGTCAAGCTATCCAAAACTGACAAATTTTCTCTTTTTCACTATGTGTTAAAGTTGAAAATCTATCAAAGAAATTTGACATATTGGGGTAGCTTGATGTGCTTGGCCTCTGTACTTAACCAAAAAGTTGTAGGTCTGATACGGGGAATAAAGAACACCAAGCATTAACATAATATCATTTTGCTGGAAATGTGTAGCGGTAGTCAGAACACCGATAAGCCTCACTGTCTATTCTTAGGTTATCTGATGGCAGTCGCTAGACTGGAAACTAACCTCAACATAGGAAAAGGCTTTGAGAATGATGATTATTAGGAACAAGTAACAGCATTCGAGCATTTGTATCGACTGAAAGTGTATCTAACATACTTGGGAAAGGCAGGAGTGAAAATGAGATTCGTCATGGGACGGGAGAGATAGTGTTTCAAAATCTATAGTATGTAATGGTGCTTATAGGAAGATAATCAAGCCGTTTAGGACGTTTTTGAAAAGTATTAACTTCATCGTATCAATGGTTAAAAAAATCGAGTAGTATGAGGCCACCTCAGTGACAGCAGGCATAATTCATCGCCAAACTATTATCGTCTGTGTGCTCGTTGAAATACGATCGAAAATTAATGAATATAATAAACAATCTCACAGGGTCATGTTCTAGGAGATTGTTAACACAACAAATAGTATCCAAGAGCACGACTGCGTCAAATTATTTGTTGTATTAATTAATTTTCGATCTTATTTTAAAACCCCACAAAGACTATAGTACTTTGGCACTGAAAAATCCTCTGTGCTTATGTCATTTGCTCGTCGGCCATAGAGAACTACAGTATTGACTGAAAATTAATATTCTACAAGGTATTTATTACCCTGCTCGCTTTACTCTTTCGGCTAATTAATCTGGTCTCCACTAACATTGTGTATCACATTATGCATAATTAAAAGGCCCACGCACATTGCCGATGCGTTGCATTGCAAAATGTTATTAAAGAAAACTGCCAACTGCAATCCATGATACAAAATGTACGAAAATTGCATTATTGCAATGCTTTGCCCCTAATTTGTGTGACCCTTAAGTATCACAACGCATATTAGCCATTCATCATTAAAAAAAATTAACATTGATAATGAATTAACCAGAATATCATCCCGTCTAGTACCTAAACACAGTGACTTTGCAAAAACCTTAAATGCTTTAGATTTTAATCACCTGTAATGACACCGCATAACTTGAGCGTACTAAAATCATCCTTGTGCTATTCAGATAAAGTTGAAAGTACAACGCAAGTCATTATCGACTATCTGCGTCGCTGTTATCGGTATTTCTCTGTACACAATTTTGAACTTTATTTGATTATGATAAGGGCAATATTTCATCATCACTGTCTTAAATGAGCTGACACTTACTATTCTACTATTGTTACATAGGTATACACTAGGTTATGTAGAGGGCGTGTTGTATATTTGGCGCTACTTATCAACTGTGATTTTTATATTTAAATAATGTATTAAATATTTTGTGTGGTAGACTCCCTAACGTGTGATGTAAGCTAGCTATTCGTAATTGATTGTGAACCCTGGAGTTGCAGTTTTCCAAAAAGCTTAATGCGATTCGATCTCAAGTAGTATTATATTGTATCAAGAAAGCATAATAAATGAGCTTACGTGAAAGACATTAATTTAATAACAACGCCATCTCTTGAGTGCAATTCGAACTAAGTAGAGGAAATTTCTAATGGATAGTAGAAACAAGTTATTTGAGGAATATGAGAAATCAAAAAACTAAGTCACTAGTGATGTGTAATATCGATATAAATTATCGATAAAAAGATATCACGTACATTAGTTAAAAAAATAAACCTGAAATATAGTTACACTTGATTGTGTACAAAATATTTAATACATATTATGTCCACACGTATTTGTATGACTATATTATATTATTGTACAAAGCTATTTCAATTCGATACAATACCTATCCCGGTTAGAAATTGTACAACCTTGTCGAAATGTGTAAAATAATGTGTTATTATAATTATATTTTATGTATACTTATTGATTTTCAAATGTCGTTTTATTTCAATCTTTGTCACTTAGTTTAAAAAACCTCGCTGAAGTGCCGAAAATGCCCGTACAATGCGGTGTTTCCGCTATGTAACCTAAAAAGAGCTCTCTACCACACAGTAGGCGGCGGCTCAACTCAGTCACTGACGTTGCTGATGTCCATGGGCGGTGATTACCACTTACCTACCATCAGCTGGATCGCCTGCTCGTTTGTCACTGAAAGCAATAAAAAAAACCTGCACCTTTGAGGACTTAAAGAACGCCACTGATGCCACAATTAACGTGGCCACCTATTGAGCTAAAGTTATATAAATAAAGAAGGGACTTATTTACCATCGACACGCAAAGAAGCGGCAGATTATTTGGTAATAAGGTGGCGACCCCCTGTATACTCCTGAAATACCCCTGACGAACTCTGTAGCGTTAGCAGACGACCTTAGCATTACGATAATTTAAATATGTAACTGCTCCTATAATAGACCGTAAGGTAGATCGGTATGACCATTGGACTGCCAAGTCAAAGATCACGAGTTCCAATCCAAGGCACACACCTCCGACTTTTCTAAATCATGTGCGTATTAATAATTAATTATCACTCGCTTAAATGGTGAAGGAAAACATCGTGAGGAGACCTGCATGCATGAGAGATTTTCTCGACTGCGTGTGAAGTCTAGATACCAACCAGCAGTAGGCCAGCATGGTGGACTATAATAGCCTAATCCCTCTCATTCTGTGAGGGGAGACCCGTGCCCAGCAGTGGGACAGTATATGGGTTAATCATGAAGGTACAGATAGATTAGCACCCCTCCTGCACAGGTATTCCCCTCCGCTATAAGTCCCACTTACTAAAAAAAACTTCTCACAATAAGAAGAGGTTAGATAGGGTAGGTATTTAACAAACTACCTTTTTACTTTGATAAATTCGGCAAAATTGTACGAAGGAGTTTTTAGTGGTTTTTTTGGAGAAAAATAACAAAAATATCAAGTAATAGAAATGAATACGCACAATTATCTATGTATTTAAAATTTAATTTCGTTACTTATATACAAATTACAACATTCACTATCAATAATAGGTATTAGTTTGTCCTATATTTACATACGTAATACACTTTAGAAGCGTAATTTCATTATTCAAGTCAATAAATTACATCAGGAAACGTTTGGAATAGTGAGTAGTCACGAACAAGAATAACCAACAACACTGCGTCTTCATAACGGGGATTGAATTGGAGAGAGCCGGCAGTAACCGGTTAATGTTGATAATAACCGGCTAATGTCGACACTGACCAGTGAACTCAGGCAGTTACCGGCTAATGAAGACAGTAACCGGCTCGTGCCAGTAATAACCGGCTAATGCAGGTTCACACAATGATAAGTGACACCGGAATAGAAAAAATGGAATTGTACATTAGAAAAGTAGTTTTTATATCAATAAAAATTTTCTTATACTTAGGCATTCGATCCCCGTTGATACATACTGCGCGAGAATTGTACTTACTAATTACTACAAATTGATAAAGATTCCCAAGGAAAGTAACGAGAACAATTAAAATCATCGAAAACTTAAAAAATAACGAAATAAATAGATTTTTTTAATAAAAAGGTATTATTTTATAATTTCTAACATCGACTTTGTGTTCTTATAACTTTTTAATAAGAATACTGTTTATTGTACATATAATAAATTAAAAATAGTTTAAATATAACTAGGAATTGTTACCTTAGGGCTAGAAGGAGCTTATCTCTAATGCCTTAGAGCCCTAAAATATAAACGCAATCAATTTTCAAACATAATAAAATACTAACGTAAATTGCACTGTAAATTAAATATTAAACAAAAAGATTTTACAAATTAAATGGTGGATTGCATATTGTTAATATCAAAGTATTCCTTAACTGTTACTTGCACTCACTATTATGTGCAAGTAACAGTTAAGGAATACTTTGTCCTTAACTGTTACTTGCACATAATAGTGATATAGCTTCCAAAAACAAAATACTTATTTTAAATTTCATATTAATTAGACCATAACTATATTTTTACAACGTCATTAATGAATGCCAAATATCTGCTAAGTTGTATGAAAAGAAACGACTTCTACAAAATAGTCGCAATATTTATAAAGACATGGCGTTGCTGTCATCATTTAAACAAGGATATTTTAATTATGGCTGGCTCGAATAAGATTGTATTTAGTAGTTCTACGTGCCGCTCTAAACAAGACAGCAGAAGTTTATTTCTACGCAATCATAGAGTAACTTCATTAAGTCATAAGAACACGAATCGACATCAATATTTACGACTCTAACACAGACTTATACTGGCTAAAATGAGAATAATTCAACGACACTACAGATATTAATATTATAATTATTATTTATTATATTCGGAGCAAATATTTTATTATGAAATTTACTGAAGCAGAACACCACATTGATTGACACAAACAAACACTGAGATAAATGTAAACTGCTATGACTGGTTAATGTCCACACTGACTAAACTGTGCAAATTGTTGATGCAATTATATTTATATTATTTGCCCGTAATGAAATACTGCGGTCACCTTAACTTAAATTATTTAAAATAATTTGCAAGTTCAAGTATCACTAATGAACGCTGAATCTTAAACGTGGTACAGCACTGCCTTCTAATTAATGTAAGTGTTGATAATTTTTATAATAATCATTTTACACAAAGGAGTCTTGAAATATTCATAGAAGCCATCCAACATAAATCCTTCATTGCGCACAACTCGTTTATGAATAGGATTATGTATTTTGCCTACTCTCATTTTAACCAGATTCAGACGCCATGCAGACTACTTTTGGTCATTCCGATGCTAAGAGTAGTCGTCTTGGCGTTCTGTCTAATAATATAAATGAAGCCGATGCAGATCGAATTATTACTAAAAACTAACATAGGTAGATACTGACTTTAATATTTGTATTCGTTGATAGACGGCGTCGTGATTAGGAACTTCTAATGCAATTAGAAATGTTCCCGTCAGTTAGACGCGCAGACAATAAACAATGATTTGAATAACAGATTCGATCTGCAGCGGGCCCCTACACATAAATTAAATGCATCGTACCTCCGCTTAACTTGTCTAACTACGATATACATTTACAGTCCGAGTGGGATTGCACTTATTTGGAACTAGCGCCGCGCCTCGGCGAGTGTTGTTACATATCACAACTAAAAATTAGGTAAAACAATATGCTCCACGCACGTACTTTGTATCATTTGACGCGCCATCTTAAAATTTACGGATATGATTGGTTGAGCATCTACAATTTTAGTAACTAGATACCTAATTAAACAACACATTGACATTGTTAATCCGATGTAAATTGTGGATTGCCTGTCTAGACATACCTATTATAGTGTACTTTTTCGTATAAATAAACAACCTTGCAGATAATTTAGTATAAAACCTAGTTAGACAAAACAATAGCAAACATTCGTAAAGCAGGTAAGGTTTTATTCATGTTTTTCCTACTGTATGAATACCTATATCTAAACATTAGGTAAGTACTGCTTTCAACCAAAACAAACATTTAAAAGTAATCTACATAAATCAATATTTTCCAAAACTATTTACCTGTTATCAGATGAGAAAATAGCGGAGGTGAGTGAAGCGCAAGTAATCGATTTTGATCAAGTGTCAGAGTAATGTGCGACGACTGTGAACAGCCCGCACTGGCTTTAACGGGTTTAAATGGTTGTCATGGTAGCCGCCGGAGAGCTATGGGTGTTACTGTAGATGTATACGATGGGACGTGGCCGCCATATGTTATGTAGCTATTGAACAGGGAAATGCGTTTGAGGTGGCGCAGAACAAAAGCAGCGGACTCTGGAAGTATAGACTCCGTTTGTAGGCTAGTATCAGATTGAAAAACAAGCCTCATTTGTATGTATGTATGTATGAAGGAAGTTAATGTTGAAAAAACACATCATACGCATTTCTCCGATACCTATAGAACAAACCATTAACGGAATAAATGATGTAGACCGTAACTATGTTAATATGTTGGCAGCTCTCTTTTTCAATTCTATCTTAAAGAAACTAATTTAATAGGTTACTAAAAATACAAAAGATAATTGAAATATTTTTCCGGCTTTTAAAACTACTGCAAAACGAAAGTAAAATTATTAACAATATCTATTGGGCTTAAATTGTAGATGCTCCAAAGAGGTGGGTTTGCAATTCCGTTCCAGTGAACACATAGATTATGTGAACTTATCTGTATATATACAAAATGATAAATAAGTATTATGCACTGCCTTTTAGGTGTACGTCAACAAAACCACGCTTCGATTGAGACAAGAGATCCTCTATTTTTCTTATTATTCCACACGCAAGAACAATTTATTAAAATTGGTTTCTTCAGTCCAATGCTGTTCACTGCTGTACCAAGGCCTCTTCATGCAATCTTGGGCTATCCTTTAATAAAACCAGGTGTCGCCCACATCAATGTAACTTTGTTTAATATCTATGATTTGGCGCCTTTATTGTGGAAATTTTCATATAAATATATGTCGGTACACGCTACCGATTACCAAGCACGTAAACTCTTAGTAAAAATATCACTATTCAAACAGAACAAGGGCTAGACACACGGTAGGTAAGTATGTTGAAAATTGTAAATATTCTGATATATTATAACATAATTAGTCTTCCCTGAAGCTAGTTCAGTTATCCAGTAATTGCGTTCTAGCCAGCGGAATTAATATTTCAATTGTAATTGCGTGTAGACGTGGAGGGTTTGGATCTCCGATCTCAATGGCGTGGCTCTGTTGTGGACACCTAAATGACGTTAACGTCACCGCCATGTCGCTGAGGCAAGTTGTTTAGATATAGTCTATCTCACGAAGACCTGTATGTATTTGATATAAAGTTCAAATTTCAATAATTTAACGGCCTTCCTAAGGTAATTTTGTATTTTGTTTTTGGGGTAGACACTATAGTAGTCAGTTGTGATACGAATCGACCGATCTCTCGACTCGATCCGTTCAAAGTTGCGATTCTGTAAATCTCAATACCTATTTGTTGTTTACGCAATGTACAGTTGGGTACCAAAGACAATGAATAACATTGGCTTTAATAGTTAAATTATTTGGTGGAAAGGTAGGGTGGTAGGTATATGTGCCTAACCTAAATCCACAAATTATTTTATTACGAATATGATAAAATGATTTTTATGTCCACTATAAAGCTCAATTTAGTTCTAGTGAGAGCTAGATTGAGATCTTGTGATTAACAAAGTGCCTCAACAATATACCGACGTGTCACTAACACTAAAAAAATTAAAGCTTCATACACCAGAAAAACTGTTCATTGGCATCATAAGAAAGAATCTATACAGATTAGTTCACAGGCTATGTCGCACCGCGTTCTATAACCGACAAATCGCGCATCTACGAGATACATCAACACTTTTGTGCACTGACACTTCCAAAGTTTCGATAATTTAGAATAGATGTACACAAAAGTGAGAGAGAGATTTGTCGTGGAATAGCAACGCGGCTTTTAAGTGACAGTCCCCGGTACGGGACTACCGCAGCGAGCGACGACACGGGGTCTCACAACATCGGACGGATCAATTCGTTCACCATTCGGGCTCTGGGGGTCTCCTTTGCACCTTAAGTCACTAACATAAAGTTCACTATTATCTGGCTGTCGCCACGTGGTCGTGAGGGGAATTTATATCTACTAACTGTAACGCTAGATGATCTAAAATAAAGAAAAACTTAATGGCGACACTGTCGTGTCTTTAAATAAGAAATATATTTCTCATTTTGAATGAAATTCAATGTTTTCTGCTTTACCTACAGACATTTATACAGGTGTCGCGTCAAAAGGAAACTTAGAAACAAGTTAGTGCTAATAATTAAGCACTATGTCCAGCATAAAACATTTGTTAATTTTAAGATCTAATTAGGATAAAACTTATATTTTTATTTACAAAAATCATTATTACCAGCCTCTGTATACTGGGTACTGCTTCAATAAAAAGTAATTTACATTACAAACGTTGAAGCCATCATCTGTTCAAATATTTAAAAAAATGTGAAATTGTCTTTGTTACGCTGAATGTCATGGATTTAGTTTCGGATTATGAAAAACACCATCAAACTATTAAAAAAGAGCGTAAAGACGTACAAATCAACTGTACACGCGAAATTATATTTTATTATTATTAATCTTGAGTATTTTTTTAATAAATTGATTATGCACTGTAACCGTGTCAAAAACTTGACTTATCACGATTGTAATAGGCAGATAAACACACCTGACACGAGGTAAACTATCAAAATATTCGTATACATAGTAAGATTAAAATTAAGTAAACATTAGGGATGTCACTATTGTGTCCGAGTATACTCGAAGCCCTTTGGTCAAAAAATTCACTGACCAACCCTTCGTCTCTCGCCGAAAGAGCTTGGAAACCATCAGAACGTTTCCCTTTCAGAAAAAAATAATATAAAAAAAGCCCGATGTGCTTTCTGCCTTACATACATGAACATACAAAAAGAGACAAACACGATTAACTGTTTTCATTAATTTAGAGTAGGACGTGATTTTCTTAAAAATATATCTAACAACGTATTCATTTTGAATCTGACACCTGTCTCTTTCTACTTGAATAGCCTCCGAAGCAAAGTAAACTTCAAAAATACCAACACTGTAACTTCTGCTATCGATACTTAATTTAAGATTATTTTTTACTTTTCAAATGTCCGACAAGTTAAATGAGTAAGAACTAGTGTAGGTATTAACTTGGTCATGGTATCAATATCTTTGCCAACCACCGACATTAAAACTATAAACATAGAAGTATTTGTATCTATTCGTAATGTTAGGTATTGGACTGTTTAACACCACTGGTTCCTTATGTATTAGCAGAAGTACCAGACATTCTGTTGACGTGAAAACGTCACCATAAGATGAATATGTTTAAGATTGATATTTTCTGTCATGGTCGTGGTGAACGTCACGAATCTGTTGAAGGGTTGGCTAGTGCGGTTTTTAGTTGCTTCGAGTCCAACATACTCTGATAGCAGACGATCCATGAGGATATATCGCAGTTCAAAAAAAGTGATGATACAGTAGAATTCTGATCATCCAGATCAAATAAAACCAGGAACATATCGTATAATCGAAAATCCGGATAATCGATTTCAAAGTCAAATGAAATAATGTTTAAATTTTAGATTTCCAATGCAAAGCGTTCATAATAATAAAAGACAATCTGTCAGTTGAACGCTCTTAAAGAAAATGAAACAAAATATTTTTAAATCGGCAATTAGAGCCGTGACGAATTAGTCCGGATAATCGATGTTCGGATAATTGGGATTCTACTGTATTTTCGCAAGGTCTATTCGATCACGTCATAGCTGTCAATCGCATGCATTTTCATCTTTTGTAACGTGTTCATTCACACAAACAGAATATCATCTGTTTATGGAGCCTTGAGGAGAGCAACACATAAAATCGCAATATACAAGCGTTAACGTCACTGTGAAACACGTAAGGAACTAATTTATTAAAAAAACTACTTTTGCATTTGTGATAAGCTAAACTGTGCGGCATAAAATCCAATTATGATGCTAATATGGAACCAGTGAAAGTTTTATTTACCAACTACGTAGGTACATACCTGGTGGTAATTTAGGTCCGAGATACACAACACATTACTTAAAAAATCCGGCATAAAAACACAGAACTACACTAATAGGTACACGAAAAAGTATGATTTCACTACACTTTGTACTTCCCGACATTTTAATTGTCGTGCGTGGTCGCAGGTGTCGCGAGTAGACTGACTTTCAAAGGCAACTGACAATGAGACGAGTGATATCTGTGTAGTGAAGTATTTTCGTTCTACCCTCATTTGTAGATGTCATGAGTTCTGTATTTTTATACAGTGCGCTAATAGCGTAAGTTGTTAAAACATGGTATATACGACATTTAAGTATGTAGATAAAACATTTTTAAAATTAGAACTATCAACTTATATATATTATATTGTCAGTTGGTGATAACTGATAAAGTTTAAACTTGAACTTATTAACTGAACTGTACCAGCTGGTGTTGTAGGTGGTCTATTAACTAAGTGTCATTAGGTGCGCGTGCGTCCCCTGGCCCGCCCTCCCCGTCTCCGTGCGCGCTCAGTGCGGGTGCGCGGGCGGCGGTGGCCCGCGCGGGGCCCTCGGTCAGTCGCCCGTCGCCGTCAGCGACGTCCAACTCCATGGCGCGTACGACTTTTGGCTGGAAAGATAGAAAAAGACAAATTAGAGACCGAAAATATTACATCAGAATGGAAATCTTCCGGCACCTACCTACTTCAGATATTTGTTTCTGTGATCATGTTATTTAGCATGTGAAATTAATAATGGCCGTAATTAGTAATCGCCATAAAGTGAACCATTCGAACTGAAACGTTGCGCTGCAGTTGGTCGACTTTCTTTTCGCGTAGGAATCGAACTCCTACTAACTATAATATATCGCCAGAGAGAGTACCCACAAGTACAACATAACTATTGACTGAGTATTTTACAGTCCATTGCTGCCCCACTTCTGGGAAAAGGACTCCTCGGGTCATTCCAAGTATGTTTGCGATGTTTGAACCAGCAAATTAAATCTCTACTAACATATTATAAATGCGAAATCAACTCTGTCTGTGACGCTTTCATGCCTAAACCGCTGAGCGTATTTTGATGAAATTTGGCACAGAGATACATTAGACCTTGGAGAAGATCAAAGGCTACCTTTAGTCTCATAAAACCTTTTGGGATGCGAGGGAAATCAAATCAATCAAATCATCATGTTAAAATGGCATTGTACTTTTAACGCAGAAAACAGTTCCGGTAAATATGACTTTCTATCCACTTGAGTTAACGCCTACTTATTAAGTACTACCAACAAAACAAACATGGGCCTCGATAGCATGACTGATAAGTCGGCCACAAAAAATGGTCGGCGCTTGCGCGGGCGCATCTGTCTGATCGAACAAGAAGCTTTCATATTATAATGAATACAAATAAAAAGGATGCCCTGATCACTTGATATGTTCGTGATATAGACGTAATTTACGCGTCTCATCTGCGCGTGTATTATTATAATATAGAATCTACTAGCTGATGCCGTCGGTGACTTCTTGAGACAAAATATAGCCCATGTCCTTCTCCAAGCTTCAATCATCATCAACCGATATACTGTCCTACTGCTGGGCACGGGTCTCCTTTCAGATTGAGAAGGATTAGGCTATAGTCCACCACGCTGGCCTAGTGTGGTTTGGCAGACTTCACACACCGTTTCGGCTTGCAGATTTTCAACCTGCATGCCTTAGAGATTTTCTCGAAAGTCTGCTAACCTGCAGGCCGCATTAGGCCAGCGTGGTGGACTATAACCTACTCCATCTCATCCTGAGAGGAGACCCGTGCCGAGCAGTGGGACAGTATATGGGTTAATGTTGATGAATATGTACATATCTACACAGTTACAAACATCTCACACGCATACCGCAAGTAAAGGAGGCTGCCATAGCTAAAACAATCAGCTAAACTAGTAAATACAAGGCTGAGTACACACATGTTTACATATCAGAATCAATAGGCCGTTTCGATCATATTTGCTTGTCATCCCACAAGATTTCTCGTTTTGAGCGTTGCAGAATGTTTGATGCATAATGTAATTTAATTTTGTGTCGGTAATGTAAGGCGCGGTTGTTGTGGAAGCGGATAGCGATTTGAGGAATCAATAAATTATACATATAAGCATAACATACTATCACGCCTGTAATACTCGAAGGGTGAGGTAGAGGTGTACCAATGTACACCAACAGCTCACCGGTATATTTAGGTCCTATTGCCATTAATTGGACAAAAATTCAAAATTCGAATTCTGCTATTGAGAATTTTATGGAAATACCCAGCTCCTGCGTAGCAGTCGCGCTTAGAACCCAATACTCAATACTCAATACGTTACCACTAGATTAACGAGGTAATTAAAGTATTAAATTATATCTTCAAGAAAAAAAAATATTTTTCCAGTAAAGACTCATTGAACTTTGTTCCTGCTACATCGTATACAGATTGAATGATACGAAGAATAGCATGCCCGTGATTGATGGCTTAAACTGAGGGATTTTGGGTAAGGTGCTGTGTAAAATTGTCCAACAATATTTATTTATTTAATGTTTCTGTAGATGGCTCTTATAAAGAAACTATTACTTATAGATGTTTCTATGCTGTTTGAAATGGGAGGAAGTAAGTAATAAACAGGAGACAATTCATTGATCACTAACACTACTACACTGAGTATTGTATTTGTTTTAATATGAATACTCTATCTGTAATATCTGCCAGTTTCGACCCTTTATGTTATTGAATAATCTTTGTATCTGCCTAAAACATTGGGTTTAGACATAATATTTAATACACGGTTCAAGTAATAAATATAAACTACATTCTATACTTTTGTATTTTTTTTTAATAAATTTGAATTGAACCAGACGACGCATGTTCGAATCTTACCCACAGTCGAATTTTACCTTCGCTAAAATAACTACATAATCTGTTTCTATCTAATTCAATTTATCGTTCGTGTATCTTAGTAGTCATTTACGAAATTACCTTTCTAATAACGTTAATTAATAGAAAGTTACTACAACATGTTTCAATTAATATTAATAAAGTATAGAACATGATTAGTGTTTTAATTAAATTTTATGATTGTTCAGCAGTTTCTCAACTAATCTCATTAATTAAAGTGCACGAAGTATGTATAAGGAAATTAATCAAGCTTGGGTTGGTAAGGTCCTCACGGTAAAAAGGCCGCCTTATACGCCGGGTGAATTCATAAAGAATATTAAAGAAATAATATATACTCAGGTAGAAAAAGTTTAATTAATTTCATTAGTACCTAAGTAGAAGGGTCTGTATGTTTCCTTTTACAATAGAGATATGCAGAAACCTAACCTAGAAAGGGAATTTATGTAGAGACGTATGTATGCCGTCTCCCCGCGTGGCGGACGTCCATGAGGATTTTCCACACGATGGATCCCGACGGTATGCGGCTGGGCACTATTATATGCGGCACCATTTTTCCTACCTATTCTAGTCACTACTCCAGGGCCGGATATACCATATGGTTTTTTTGGCTTCAGCCCAGAGCCCCATGGATTCAAGAGGCCCCCAGCTAAGTCAAGTCAAAGTCAATATAAATCAAATATTTTACCGTCTAATTTTTTTCTATACTTTGAGTGATAGTGAGGCGGGCCCCTAAGTAGTATTAGCACAGGGCCCCCTAAACTCACGGTCCGGCCCTGCACTACTTATAGTAATCACTAGTCTAGTGGTCCAAAGCGCTACTGCTAGAGGTCCTGGCTTCGATTCCCAGGTCCAGCAGTGTTATCGGGTTTTTGATGAAATTCACTCAATACTCAATAACTTTATTGCATCCCATAATGTATACAAAAGCTGGTGGGTAAAATTAAAAAGAAACAATTATGGACCCTGTCGGGCACAGCAAGTTAGTATTTTTAGAGGAGAGGATGAAGAGCGCTTTTTAAAACATAATATATTGAAATAAAGGAAGATCTGGTATTTAGATATTTTAGTAGGTAAATAAGTGTAGATTTATATTCATTTTATTTATTAATATTCATATATTTATTTATTATTAATAGTTATATTCTAGATTATGTATTAATTGTTATTATTTATTTTATATCTTTGCTGTAATTTTAATCAAATAGATTAAAATTACAGCAAAGATAGAAGTAATTAAAGATATTGCACGGTGAGTAAGGTACATAAATATATTTAAGTACTGTTTGTTTAATCTAATTATCCCTATTTCCCTAGTTGGAATTTATCTTTGAGGTATTTGTCAATTGTGTAGTAACTTTTATCTAAGAGAAATCGTTTTAATTTATTGGTAAATATATTATTTGATTCTGTGTTTTTTATGTATTCAGGTAATTTATTGTAGATTTTAATGGATGTAACAAATGCACTAGAGGAGTGCATTTTTAACCGTGAAGTTGGTAAATTTAGTCTATTTCCATGTCTAAGTTTGATTTTTGTTTGAATGTCTTCTCTTTTGCTGTAGAATTGTGGGTACTTCCTTACAAATTTGCAAATTTCAAATATATAGAGACAGGCTAGTGTTAAGATGTTTAGTTCTTTGAAGTGTGGTTTACATGAGTCGGTGTCATTGATGTTAATCAGTATTCTTATTAGTTTCTTCTGTATTGTAAATAGTGAAGGCGCGTCTGTACTGTTACCCCATAATATAATTCCATATTTAAGCCAAGCGAACGCATATGCATAGTATGTTACTATTGCTGTTTTGAGGTCTGTTGTTTTCTTTATTTCTCTGAGGGCATATGCAAATTTAGAAAGCTTAGTTTTTAATTTCTGTATGTGTGGTTTCCAGTCTATGTGTGTATCTATGTCTAGGCCTAAAAGGGTGAATTTATTAACTATTTCTAATTTGGATCCTTTGTATTCAAAATTTATATTTATGGGGGTTTTTTTTACGCGGGTGAAAAGTAATAATTTTTGTCTTATTAAAGTTAATTTCCAGGTTGTGTTCATTCATCCAATATGTTGTGGTGTCAAGTATTGATGTTAGTGTTTGGTTTAAGTTTTGGTTATTATTATATGATGTTAAAATAGAGACGTCATCGGCAAACAATACGCATGTTTCGTTTATATGGTTAGGGAGATCGTTTATGTAGATTAAGAACAGCAGGCATCCTATGACACTTCCCTGTGGTATGGAGGCGTTAACGGGTATGTTTTGGGATCTAATTTGTTCAATTTGTTGTGTTAGTGTATTGTAGTGTTCTATTTCTACGACTTGTTCTCTATTTTCTAAATATGATGTAAACCAGTCATGACTTTTACCTCGGATGCCTATGTCGTAAAGTTTATTTAATAGTATATCAAATTGTACTTTATCGTAAGCTTTGGGCTGATCGTGGCGGTAGTTGTTTAGCAATTTTTGTTTTTAGTTCGTTCTATTCACCACTTGAGCTCACTAGCGCTAGTTATTGAGGTCAAAGTCAAAGTTTAAAATTTAAATCCATTAAACCGTTTTTTGTTTTTGTTTTTTTACAGTAACTTATTCGTAATTAGGTTTAACTGCTTGATTGTCAATGGGAATATGGTAAACACTTAAATATTGAACCAAATATGTCCACACAACACTTCTCACTGTATGTATTTATAATGTTTTTGCTTTTATATCACTTAGATTATTTTTATAGTTTTTTCCACTATACACTATAAGTCTTTGGAGATAACATTGTCCGAGCTTAATTGCAGCTTAACACGTGGTTGGCACTAGTTTTTTACTTAAATAATGCTTTGTAAAAATTTTTTTAGAATTTTTATATACGAGCTTAGTGTTTACTGCGTCGCTAGCGACATCTCCCCAGCAACCTATACAGTCATATCACAGTAGCTCGGAGCCTAGATTTGTGCCCGGTTAGGAACGCTCCTTATTACATGGGACATAAACGTACTGGTGAACTGTAAGTTCCTCTGCCTAACCCTTCGAGAAATACAGGCGTGATGGTATGCAATTTTAGTATGGCAGCAGCCGTGGTACTTTTGAATAACACGTGTCGAGACGGAAATCAGAAAACACTCTTAAAACGATCTATTCTTTTCACTTATCATCACTGATGTCGAGACTGTGACCTTAACGTTCTCGACTCTGTGAAAAGCAATTGACAGTGGTAAAGAAAAACATCTTTTTATTTTGAACTCGTGCAGAACACCAAAATAAGAAATTAAACCCTGCACGAGGCAAAAAAGGGCTTAATGTCGTGCGCTCCAAATATATTGTTCTTTAAAAATATTTTTTTCATACATTCATTACCAGGAATTCCAAAGATTTTTGATTTTACACTAAAAATATTTAACTATTTTAGTTTTGGGAACAAAATCGCGGATCGAGCGGGAATAAACCCCGTCTCAGGATAATGTTTCAACATTAATGGTGTAAAGCCTACGCATATATATTTTGTAAGGGTTATCATCGAGGTAGGCACATGCAATGCTATCAGCTTTCTCGCTACTCGCTTCCACAAGCACCTCTCTCACGCATAATGACTGAATTTAAACAGCGCCAACAAAACGTAGCGTGCAAATAACGTATACGGTAAATAATTCATAACTTCCAACAAAGTGGGTCAAGTTCGTGCGCACGCGCAGTCTTCACGCCGTCTGCCAACCGCGGGGAAAAAATCAGTTCCAGGAAACGCAGCTGATGCATCATTATTGATGTGATGGCGCGCTAAATGTATCGCGACGGAAAATTAGCACGTCAATAAGAAAGCGTGTTTCAAACTTTCATTCATGATTTTTTTAAAGCCAGGGTAAGAAGATGGGTACTTTGACCCTTATACAAGGTGTTACAAAACTACCCGTGAAGCCGAAAGGAGGTTAAATGGGGCCTTATAACGAGTCCATTCACAATATTTAAGAACCGTAGTAACGCTGTTTATCATACCCCAAAAAAAGGAAAACAACAACATTTGTGAATGAAAAATAGAAAAACTATTAAAGTAGACAATTATTAGGTAAAATAGGTATGTAGGCTTTTCTGTTAAATAATCTGGTTCCTTGACATGACAGCTGACAACATTTTTGGCTTTGATAATTAACTATATTTTTTACGGGGTATTTGTTACACGTTGTACTGCCAACCCATATATTACTCTTTCGTTTTACAGGGTCGGCAAAGTGCAAGTGACACCCCTTGTGTTGCAAGCGTCTATAGGCTACGGTAACCGCTTAACATCAGGTGGGCGGTATGCATGTTTGCCACCTTAGTCGTATAGAAAAATAATACATATTGTAAAGTTGAGTGAACATAAAAATTAAAAAAAATCATTGCAACATTAAAAAAGCAGTAATAGTCTAGTGATATGACCATTGGACTTGGGGAAGGTCTGGATTTAAGGTCCGAGGCATGCACCTCTGACCATTCGAATTCAAGTGCGTATTAATAATTAGTTGATCCATGTTTCTTCTGGACGTATTAGGAATACCCCATAAAGTAACCGTACCAAGCGCAGCATAACTTTTCAGATTAATTGATCAGGGTAATTATTATTTACCATGAGCCCCTCTCGTTACAGTCAAGGAAACTGAATAAATACCCACCCTGCGTGATAGAATTACATACGTGGCTGCTTCTTTTAATGTTAAGTTTTTTTTTTCAAAGAACTAGGCTACACGGACGATTAGGTTTCTTTTATGTTCTACTTATATGGATTGGTTGTATCATTAAATTGTCTCCATGAAAATATAATGTACAATTATTGCCGACGGAATTTAAGTTGAAGCCTCCAAGAAAGTAAAACATGGACGGATATCCGACAAGTCTATTTCAGAAACTATTATTATCTATATAAATTAGATTGACGACGTCTGTGGTCTAGTGGTTCGAGTGGCTGGACTGCTGATCATGGGGTCGTTTTCGATTTCCGGGTTCGATTCCCACAGGACACATATATTTGTGTAGGTAAAACATGAGTATTTGTGTTTGTCTGGGTGTTTCTTATGTATTATAAGTATGTGTTTTAAAAAAAAAAGTATATAAGTATTATATCCAATGTCTAGTACCCATAGTACAAGCTCTAGTTAGTTTGGGACGAGATGTTGTTGTTTAAAATGTCCCAAAAATATTTATTTATTGTTTTCTTTTTCTGTTTAGTAGACTGGATTAATTTATTAGTACACATCAAACTGCATTGCTCTCATGTAAGTTTGACATAACAATGATTTATATTAATTTAACAGATATTACTGAAATGATTACTGTGATTATATTATTTAATAATGTTTAACTCAATAAAATGTAAGACTCTCTCCAAGACCTCTCCTTACCCTGGAGAGCACATAAGGTCGGTCGTCAATATCGATATTACCCTGAAATAGCAGTCGCTTTTTATAAAATACTGATATTTAGCCGCATCTGGTTAGGTTAGAAACTAATCTATTTCATTATGAAAAATATTTCCGATTTCATTTCATCTAAAATTAACTCAAATCAGGAAAATGAGGTTTGTTATTTCTATTAAAACCAAAAATAGTTTGATAATTATTTTCGAAATTTGCATTTTTTTTTTTTTAAACATTAATTTCATTTGTGATTGTGGCAATGTTTAAATATACTAAACGGAATTTATAAAGTCGCTTAAACACAGTGTATACAGATATTTAATAAATCACTAGGAAATACATAAAACACGCAAATTTCACTAATCGAAAAAAATCGCATTTGCGTGCGACATTTTTGTAAGCGATTAAGTACTTACGTTTCATCGACATGCAACATCGAACGATTTATCGCTATTAACATCGATTCTATTTTATTGCTGTTTAAACAGTAATATACCAGTACCTTGTAATTAAAAATGTTAGTCGTAAAAGACGTTATAAAACATGGCGAAGTTTGTGGGATTGGAATAAAAAATTATGGTGACTCTGAATTAAAAATTTTGTGAAACAAAAATTCAATCTCCGTATCAACATAGCGACTTTAACAGTCGGGTCCTATTAATAGGAAAATTTGATCCGTAGAAATAAGTTAACAATATTTCCCTGACCTTTTGTTTTTGTGACTGGTAGTGTATCTACCCGTGATCATGGACGTTGTAAAGAGTCCCAAAGTTCGAGATTAATAATACCAATCGAACGTGATAAAAGTAGGTATTTTTATTCCAAGATAAAAATAAAAAATGCACGAGTATCAAATCCATAGTTACGGTTGGACACGTTCTTCAAAATCCTCAATGATGGAGCGATGGACATAATCCCATGGACGGCCAACGTGCGATAGCAAGGTGTAGATAGGTGTAAACGGATTAAAGTTGAGTGATGGTGCAAATGGGTTAGTCTGGGAAACTGCACACCCGGGAGATATTGATAGAGTTTCATTCTTCATTTAGCGCGATATTTCAGACTGAGATATGAAGATAGATTTTTTGTTATATGTTTTCAGTTAGAGACACGAATATCCATACTATCTTTTTGGATTTTATGGCATTTTCCATGCTAAGATTTTAAAGTTATTAAGCAAAGGTAAAATCTACTGATACTGACGTCACCATAAAGACGTAAGTTCAGAATGCGAAGGCAAAATTCGACATGGTGGGTAGGTATCGCGGTGGCTTAGTGGTCATAGCGTCTGATGTACCTAACCAGAAGATGCAGGTTCGAAGCCTGCCCGCGGTCGAATTTTTCCTTTGCTTAATAACTTTAAGAATATCCACATTTAATCTTTGTGTTAGATCAGTATTGTCTTGTTTTAGGAATTTAAGGAGTCTTGTAAAAAGTTTGATTTGTGAGGTTTTTATTTACTTTATGAGATGAGAAGCTTCGAGAAGTAAGTATGTGTGGTGTCACATTGAAAGATAGAGTGAAGAATAGGAGAGCGTTGTGGAGTGAAAGAAGGTATAGTGACGAGGATTGAGAAAGGTAAGTTAAGATGATTTGGGCATGAAGAGAGAATGGATGGACGGTTATTAAAATAAAGAAAAAATAAAACACTATAAAATAAAGAGTAGGTACAGAATATAATGCTAGGAAATAAAGAAGTAGGTAGGTACATATATTTATTTTATTTCCACATTTTTACTGCGTTTTATAACATTTCTTCCATCACAAGTTTTATAGGTCACAATACGCGCAATTCTTCAATAATTGTTTTTAATAAAAACTTTATCGTCTGGGCTATTAATGTTTTATCGGCTATCGCTACCGTCACCGTATTTATGGATGATTCAGTACACCACGTAACTACCATAGTTAGGTACAAGCCTTACCTAGGGTTACCACATGTATCTCTGAAAAAAACCTTATTTCTATAAAAAATACAATAATGTTTACCTCGAGCGCGTGTGGTCTAATATAAATGATATAAAAAATAATTTGTATCAGAGTAGCAGTCTTTCTTATGTCTTTAATTGTATCGAATATTATGTCCAATTAAAGTAGATTACAAGAATTAACAAAGATTTCATCATTCAGTGTTATTGTTGGCCATACGAAAAAAAAAATTTAGTACATACATACTTCATCGAATAATAAAAAGTCTTGACATTTTCCAAATGTCAAGTCAAGTTTGGGGGATCCAAAAGCCAAATCAATTCCTAAAAAAAGTTATATTTCTGAACAAATCCTGACGTCTGGTAACCCTACTGGTACCTCCACAGAAATAACGGTGTATACGTTAAGAAATGAAGTATTATATTCAAGTTTAGAGATATTATTATGGAGTTAAATAAGAATAATAGAGGAGAATTTTATGGCGTGACGAATTTCTTCCTCTTTTAGTAGATATGTTTTGAAAGAACCAGTGATAGAACCACGAAGTGCCAATTACTCTCAGGGTGAAACCCAGCATACTTCTTAAACGTCGGTTCAGTGTCGTATGCGCTCAGGCATTTAGTTGCGTGCGCTGTTCCAAATTCAAAGAAAACCTGTATTCGGGAGAGATTTTCTCAGTGGGCAGCGTGTGAAGTCTGCCAACAGACTAGCGTTGTGAACTATATCTTAACCCCTCTCAATCAGAGAGGAGATCCACCCCCAGCAAGGGACAGTAAATGGGTTGAGACCATTAGACCATATGACAGCAATATGACGTATTGCTGCAAAATTATTGTCTAAGTTCAATCTTCTTTTAAAAGAAGACCTTAATCCTTGTAATGTAAAGCATAATTTGCCTGTTATGGCTATATAAGTCTGGTATGGCTTTTAGAGAAAAGCCATCATCCTTCGTTGGCTTCTAGTCTAGCCAGATGGGGCTGAATATCAGTATTTTACACGAAGCGACTTTTATCAGACCTCCGCAACTTAATAACCAATTAACCAATGTCACCAATTCTGGGTAATAGGTACCGATATTCGTAGGCTATTTTCAGGATATTAGTAATAATTCGATCTGAGAATTTAGTATAGATACTGGTTTTCAGGCTCTTTGGGCTTCTGACTACCACTAGTGATTGTCATAGATCTTCGCATGACAACCCGGACCGACGGCTTTATGTACAGACGCCAGCAGGTCAACCTATCCAAATCTGTCAAATTTTCCCAATTGAATATGAACCTTATCGCTTTGTAATAAAGTTGAAAATCAATCAAAGAAATTTGACAGATTGTGGTAGCTTGATGTGCTGGCGTCTGTACACTCCTAAATCTGCTCTCATAAATTCTTTAAAACAAATCCTGAATCGTTCACCATCCTACGAGTATCATATCCTACTAATCCTACTAATATTATAAATGTGAAAGTTTGTGAGGACAATTGTTTGTTACTCTTTCGCGCTAAAACTGCTGAAGAGATTTTAATAAAACTTTACAGTATTAATATTTATACATCAGAATAACATATAGGCTATAATTTATAACGATTTTGAGTTAATTAGCCAAATTGCAATGATAATTAAAAGTAACTTTTCCACGCGGACGAAGTTGCGGGCAGAAGCTAGTTGTTATAAATAATCAATTCAATATGTGGGTAGTATTACTATAGGTATTAAAGGACGTAAATTGTAATTTCCTTTTAGGCCGTTCACGTCTGAGCAGTCATGAAGCACATACATCAGGCTGTTATCTATGGTTGTAACATTCTACTAGAATATAGGTTAATGTGGAGTTCGTGAGCATCGCGTGGTGGCAGGCGTCATCCATACCTTTACTATAACTAAAAGGTTATGAAAATAACGTTGAAAGGTAATAATTATTATGTTACTTACAGAACCTTTAAGTAAATGTTGGTTTAGTTGAAGCCTTTGGTAATATTTGCATCATTTTCTGAGGAGGTACTTAGCTGCCTCGTTAGTCTAGTGGTTCTAGAGGGAATGCTACGCTAGATGTCCTGGGTCCGATTCCTAGGTCGACCAGTTATTGGGTTTTTCAATTTTTTCTAGAGGTTTCCATGACTAAAGACGAGATTTTAAGAAAATAACATTTGAAAATCACAACTTCCAAAATATTGATTTCTGACATTTACGCGAATATTATACATTGAAATAAAACTACTTAATCCGTAAAAAGTAGTTTTATTTCAACTTCCAAAATACTAATTTTCGTGCAACATATATTATGTTGCGTTCAGGAGAATCCATGGGATGTAATAGACAAAAAAAAAATTTTGGACCACTATGAATGGGTCACCCTGTATAAGGAAGGCTACGCTATGCTTCTAGATTAATTGGTTAGTGTTAGAGGATAATTATATATTTAGATAATAATTATTAAGTTGTATCTGTATTTTATAATAGGTATGACTTGAGAATAGTCTTGATACTTGTTAGGTATTAATTTGGGAAATACAATCTAGCGCCTATTTACACGTAATAAGTCTATTTGTAATTATTGTCGTTGTACTCGAATGTCGATCTTTTACGTCCAAATATCTGGGTAACGTGACACTTTAGTTTAGGGTACCATGTTACCCACATTACATACATTTTTTGTTTGTCTATTTGTCATACATACTACTCTGATCGTGCGCCGCGATTTCGAATAAAAAAAACAAAATGGCGGCGGGTCGGATATACCAGATCGGTTCTATTCCCTTTGATTGTGTTCAGTGACTTGCGTTGGTGAGTATACTACCCCAAACAAACTCTGGAGCATTAGCAAACCCTATCTCATTAATCGTATTCAATTACGGTATCGAACGGTAACAGAAACTGTCGTATAACTTAGCAGTTGATGGTAAGGTCGACTACCATGTACGACGGTATTTCACGCAAATGTCATAACAAGCTCACAGGCGGGGCTAGACTCCTCAAATGCCAGCTCTTTGTCTTCCAAACTATGTTGAAATAACGCCTAAAAGTTAATGGGTTAACTATATAATTTATATTTTATAGCAGATAGCTATTTGAGGAGATCGTGGGTAAATAATTTGTTTGTGGATACTTGTGAATTAGGGTTTCGTAGGGTTCCCAGTTCACGGGAGGGTCCATCAATGGATCATGAGAGAGCGATTCCCGTGATCTCACCCCTATGCGGAAGGTGGCAGTGATGGTAGTTTTTTTAAGAAATTCTCAGCTGCAGTTCGGAGTTTGGATCTGTGCCGGGTTAAATGGCAATAGGCTCGCCCCCTACTTATTACGTGGGACCTAAAGATACAGGCAAACTGTGGAAGTCCAGCGGGAATACAGGTGTGATGGTATGCGTGTGGAAATTTAGCAGTAAGTACCTAGTTATAATACGTCGTCATAATTCATGGGTGACCACATTTTTTTTTAAAGACTATTTAGTTCATAGAATTCCTATGAGAATCGTTACAGGAGTTTAGTGAACTATAAAGTACCTACGCGCCTCAACCATTAAGGTGCATCCACACCGTAGTTAAAAGTAACTGCGTTGTGGATGCACCTGAAACTTTTTCTGGAGCAACAGAATACACACGATAACATTTTTCAACATTTTTTACTTAACACGGCAACATATACTAACAACTATTAACTTTTTGTTATCGGATGTTGCCCACTAACACTCGGAAACGTTGCGCCACAAAAAGTAACTGCGGTGTGAATGCACCTTTAGTTCCGTAAATTATAGGAGCACGCGTCTATGGAAATCCCTCTAGCGGACACGTGAGGAACTAAAATAAACCATACGCTTTGTTAGAGATCCTAGCGTCTAACCTTCACTTAATGCCTGGCAGAGCTAAAGGCCTGAAAATCTTTCAACCACTCTAACTTTATTGCCTGTGCCGAGCAATTAGATTGCCCGAGGACCTGACAGGCAAAACGACGTATGTTCGTAGTGCCCAGTACCTAATTGGGGTTTCACAGGTCGGATTGGTTTATGTGTATCGTTCCTCGTTCGTCTTCCGAAATACCGGTTATCGTTCAAATATCTATTCGTGCGTTATTTCAATTCCCTTTGTAAGTCAATGGGAAGCGAAAAATCTTTTCTATCAATTACTTCTTACAATAACTGAAAAGAAAACTGATTTCAAGCATGGTGTGTAAAAATAAGACAAATATGGTTTTCTCATGGATGCCATTGTCAGAACTGGGAATATACGGGAAGCACCAGCTTTCAAATAAAAAAATAATCATCACAATCGGTTCACCCAGTCGAAAGTTCTGAGGTAACAAACATAAAAGAAAAAGAAAAATACAGTCGAATTGAGAACCTCCTCCTTTTTTGAAGTCGGTTAAAAACAACCGAATTTTATCAAAATTGACACAAATTGGTGTTACAAAAAAAAAGTTAATTTCCCGCAATTTGCTTTGATAAAACGGAATATGGCGAGCGGCGCGGCGGTCCCATGCCAATTGGAGACAATTGGACCTCAACCCTGAGGTCGCCAGGCGACTCGCACTGCGACGGCTAATGCCTATCAAGTTATTAACTACCGTCAGTTTATTGATATGGGTGGATACTTATATGAGATCGTTTTAGATATACATAATCAGGTATTTAAGCCTTGAACTAGCTTTTGTTTTCGACTTCGTTCGAATTTAAACCATCGGGTCTTTTTACCATTTTATTGAACCTGACTATATATATATATATTGTCTAGCACCCATAGGGGTACTAGACAATGGATATAGGTAATACCTACTTATATACTTTTTTTTTGTAAATACATACTTATAATGCATAAGAAACACCCGGATAAACACAAACACTTGTGTTCATCGCAGTCAGCTTCAGATAGTCTGTCAGCTTTCCTAAAAATAAATAAATAGAATCCGTATTTTCCTTTTTTTTGTACAAAGTATTTTTATTTCCCAACTCAACCGTCAAAATCAGTACGAAGTTTTTACTAGCAACGCAATAATAAATTTCACTTTCGGAAAAAACCCGCGTCCCTCCCCCGCGGCCCCGCCGAACCGGAATCCGTCAAATTACGGCAAGTAAAATCGCGGGGAGTTTTAGCCGGAGTGCTCGGGAAATTGATGGGGAGTGGTGCAGGGTTCCCATCTGATGCTTTTAATAAATCAACTATTAGTGCTTAGTGTGTTTACGGAGTTTGATATGAGTTTTTTTCATATGCATATACAGTTTTTATATTAGGAGTGGATGACCGAGTCGATATAAATAAACGAATAAGTAGTTAGGTACTAATTGCCTTATTAGTCTAGTGGTCCTAAGCGCGACTGCTACGCTAGGGGTCCTGGGTTGGATCCCCAGGTCGAGCAAAGTGTTATTGGGTTTTTCTTTGAAATTCTTAGTAGCAGTTCGGAGTCTGGATTTGTACCTGGTTAATAATGTGGGTGTACATTACTACACGTTTGCCTAACCCTTCGGGGAATATGTATAGTTACAATGTTTTTTTTAAACATATTTTTTTTTTATTCTACTAAGGCGGCAAACAAGCGTACGGCCCACCTGATGGTAAGCGGTTACCGTAGCCTATAGACGCTTGCAAGACCAGGGGTATCGCTTGCGCGTTGCCGACCCTGTATTGAAAAAGGAATAGTTGGGTTGGCATCATAAGGGTCAGAGTCCCCCCACTGCCAACACAACGTTTCCTCGTGGAGCACTGGCAACCTTGCTCAACGCAAGAAACACAACACAGCTAAAAGCAGTGTTATTTTACTTCGATGTTCTGCAAGGCGAAGGTACCTACTTCCCCAGTCGGGCAGCTCCAATTTGAGTGGAACCACTATACACTGTGGATATATGTGAGAGTTTAATTTACATAGTTCTCTCGTTTTTTCTTTACATTTACTCCCCATATATGTATAAATATAATATGAAACAACTATATAAAACCGTCCTATCTAATTATACTCAGACAACACGCACGCTAAAGTTAGTTAAAGATAAAGTTAGGAACACAAAGAAGTTCGCGAGACATCCTTCAAGTGGGTTGAACAAGGCGAGCGAAACTTTCCGATGACGTCATAATATATGTAAATAAAACATATAGCTGTTGCTCGCGGGTTCACCCGCACCCCAGTGGCTTTTTGAGACAAAAGGTTGCCTATGTCCTTCTCCAAGGTCTAATCTACGTATATCTGTACCAAATTTAATCAAAATCTGTTCAGCAGTTTAGGAGTGAAAGCGTAAGAGACAGACAGAATTACTTTCACATTTTTAATATTAGTAGGGAGGGGGGTATTAAGTAAGGCGTCTGTGTTTAAACGAACGACGTCTGTCTCTTGAATATCAGACTGCTGATCACGAGGTCGTGGGTTCGATTCACACAGGACACAAATATTTATACGAATGTCTGTGTTTGTCTGGGTGTTTATTAAATATTAAGAGTATTTACAAAAAAAAAGTTTATAAGTATTATATTCATTGTCTAGTACCCATACAAGCTCTGCTTATTTTGGGGACTAGATGGTGCTGTGTAAAATTATTTATTATTATTATTTAACGAGCATCCAAATCACTTTTGAAACAATATATAGAATAAAATTCAAAATCATTTATAGGTACATGTGAAAGAAACTGTGTGTATTTGTTGTTACATTTTATGCTAAATAGGTTTCGATAATCTGTGGCAAGGAAATAGATTGCATCTTGAAAAACGACATAGGTTACCTTTTATTTCAAATGTCATTTGGCATACTAAATCATCAATCATCATCAATCAACTAAGCGGTTTCCTTTCGGACGTCCAAGTTTTTCATTTCACCAGGAAAAATCATTAAACTAAAATATTTTGAATTGCATTATTAAGTGCGCAAATGTATGTATAAGAAGGTTTCAAATACATAAGTATGTACACGTAGGTACATGGTCATGTACATAACGTTATGTAGACTACCCCAATAAACCGCAACGGTCAAAGGTCCTGTGAGGTTGGCCGTGTGATTACCTTGGCTGTCAGGGCAATGGAAACCACAGGGTAAAGTAATTAGCATTAGGGTGTACCGTATTGCGATGTACTAGAGGCCTATCTATAGTATGGTATAGTATAGCAGGCTGGTATCCACAACACCACGACAGCGTAAAGGAAGTCATCAAAACTCCATACAACTCAGCCCAAATTGGTACCTGAGGTACATGACAGCTGTCAAGTTGACAGTTTTTACTATGAAATCACTATAAACTGTTAATAATGTGCCAAAATGGCGTGCGTTTGACGATCCAAAACTGACACTATCATCACTCTCATCCCCTAGTGAGCATAAAAAAAGTATGACTAGAGTTTTAACCAGCGTAATACAGGGTATTTTTTCCAATAAGTGTACCCTCAGTACATCATTTGGGCAGATTTTGGTGACATCCTTTAGCGTGCGCGTGGGAATGAAGGTCTGTTCGAACCATAGCTCCTCGAGAAAGGTCAGCAAGCTTTTAATGTTGCTGGATATCTTGAAAGGTTCTTAGCCCTGGATGTGGCAACACCAGGACAGCGCAATAATATGTGTTTGCTGTGGTTCTTTCTTCAAAAGCCATTTCAGACATTGCCCTATATACTAGGGACACTCACATATTTCATTTTATTATGTATGGACTTACCTTTTGACCGCCACGGACGTGTATAGACGTCAAATTAAAACTTGCTCACGACGCCAACGACGGCATGGCACGTCAAAAATACCACTTTTATTTTAGTTCAAAATAAATACCTATAAGTACAATTTTATTTTGTTTTTTTTTACTAGATACTTGAATTTGTCGTTTGGCATAGAGAACACGGATTTTCGTTATTGACGTGGCTGTCAAAAGGTTAAAAGAGACCATGATTCTCTGAGTTTGTTTCGGTGTTTCTTCTCAGAGGTCGTCAAGCATAAAAAAAATCAAAACATTGATTTGTAAAAGTGTCTTTAAAAGATCTATTTACAGAAAATAAATATAATTTCATTTCATTTCATGTCCAGCGCTGCGTGTAGAGAAGTCTACAGGTATACCTTAGATATTCCACAGAGAAACGCTTTAATTCCGATGTTAAATGATATTTATTTTTGTGAACAGTACTTTTAAAGACACTTTTACCTTTTTTTAGTATGATACTGACATTTCCTAGCGGACGACCTCTGACAAGAAACGCCGAATCAAACTCAGAGAATCATGGTCTCTTTTAAAGTTCAGACTGTAACAACACTTGTTTATAAAATATGTGTTTTAAAATGTAGGGGAAAATTATGATTGATGAATTACAATATAGTTTATTCCAGTATAACCTGACCTTTAAATATACGAAAACTCCACACAATGTGAGGTCAGATTATAGTGGTGATACGTATGGCCCGTTGTATGTCCGTGAACCATATTATGAGTCATTACAAGGGGATGTTAACCCCCCCCAGTATTGATAATGTCTCATTTGCCCTGTAATTTCAGTGGCAACATTCCCCCTCAAACGGACGGTATTTCCACTATTCACAAGTACTTATTGTTTTAATTTAATGGTTTAATTGAAAGGCAAATAACTGCCTCATTACTTATACTAGTGGTTTTACGCGCGACTCCTCCTGGGTTCAAATAACACTTTGCTTGACTTGGAAGCAAACTGTTATTGGGTTTTTGTATTCAAAAGAACTTTTGTTTATAATGGTAGGTACTTATAATTGAAAGAAAAAAAAATACTTTGACTTTGAGTTACTTTTTCTTAGATTTTCTGTGTCTGAAAGTTTGTCTAGGATTTGGCTCTGAAACTTATTGTAATAAGGTGACAAAGAAGCATACCGCCTGATATTAAGTGGCAACCGCAGCCTATGTTCAATAATAATTAGTCTGAAAGTCTAGTTACTACTATCTAGAAAGAATATTTTCCTACTAAAATTATAAATGCGTCAGTAACTTCGTTACGCTTTCACGTCTTAACCACTGAACCGATTTTGCTGAAACTTGGTACAGAGAGACATCAGAATTTGTAGAAGGACATAGGCTACCGTTTGTCTCCATAAACCCTTTGGGATGCAGGTGAAACCCCCGGCAAGAGCAGGTAATAAATAATAAATACTTTGAAATAAAACTACTTTTTACGGATTTTATCGCGTATATTGATATTATTAATCCCATATACAGCGTCCATGGTCACGGGTGGTAGGCATCTTGATGATATAATTACTAACGTCGTCTAAAGTTTTATTTCAATGTATAATATTCGCGTAACTGTCAGAAATCAATATAATGAATACTTATTTACTTAAATATGTATATTTTTAGTCAAACAGAATGAAGGCAGTTTGGCAGAAACTTTAGCCGAAACAAAACTAATTAGACTAGACAGTTCAAATGTTTTTTATCTGATTCCTTAATTGGAATGGAAATCTAATACTGAGTGTTATCGTCTGCTGGTAGGACGGAGAGGGTTTTTAGTACAAACTTAGTTGTTTGGCAAACAGATCGCAAAACTAATTAGTCGTCTCGGCTTTCAGCCAACGACTGCCTCATTTTAACTTATGTTTTATTTTGTTCTTTTCAAATTCACATTCAAAAAGTTTTTATTTCAAAAATACTTTTACGTGTAAAAGCGTCGAGATACGTTACGACTAGTTGCACGGTTAAAAACAATGATTCTATGGAGAAGAATCTAGCAAGAAGCTACAGTGTCAGTTTTTTAAAATAAAGAGGTGTTACATGGCAGGTACAGTTAACAGCACAAGTTACCACAAACTTTCAAGTGTTCTCAGTCGATTAAGAATTTAAGGTTTAAAATTATATTCTTAAAATCAATACCCATCGACCATATATCGATAGATGTATGGCTATTGAAGATTTAATGTCTTAGATATACCGAAGTCAAGATTATTAAAGGATCTCGGCATTCCTCGTGGAGCACTGGCAAACTTGCTCACCGTAAGGAACACAACACAGCTCAAAACAGTGTTATTTTACTTAGATTTTCTGCAAGGCGGAGGTACTTCCCCAGTCGGGCAGCTCCGATTTGCGTGGAATTACTTCCACTTCATATGCCCTACCTCTCTTAGAATAAACCTTCTTAGTTTTAATAACTAAGTTTAAAAGTTAAGTTTGTTTGGTACCAACTCAAAATTTGTTAATGAAATTAATATGGGACCAACATGGATCTAAACCGAACCCACTGCAAAAAATATACTTTTAAATCCATTCACAATCAGCAGAGTACTTAAACAAACATACAAACAGTCGAATTGAGAACCGCCTCGGTTTTTTCATCGGTTGAAAAAGGTAAACAGTTACTTTCATATTTCTTTTCTTGGATTCGAACTCGATAACTATGACTTGGTATTCCAGTCCATGATTATCATTAGGATGTACCTAATCCAGTTCACTAGCTGATGTATAGTCGACCATAAAACAGATAACGTTGTCATCAATGCGTGACGTTAGTGTAGTCTTAGTGAAATTTAATTTGGATGGAAGTTTTTGTCAAAAGTGTTAAGGCAATTGTATGGTCGACTATACTTACTTCTAGTCATATCTAAATTGCTAGTGCCAATATTTGCGATGACTGTAAAATGTTTACTTTTCTCTAATCACTTTATCCTACTTCAAATAAACGAGGTAATGTATGTTCAGTAATTAGGAAGCTAAATATTTGCTGTAAACGTGCGCTGTGAATTTGTTCTGACTGCCTTCTTAATAAGATTTGGCTAAGAACACTGTATTGCAAAAACTTAAACTTAATAGTTAACAATTTACAGACCATTTTACAAAAAAAGAGCAGGTTTATTTTAATGTTGTAATCAAGAGTTTTTAGTACAATAAATACCTTTTATCTTTTGTAACAAGAATATCTTTAATAAATCAACCAACATCAACCCATATACTGTCCCAATGCTGGGCACGGGTCCCCTCTCATATTGAGAGGATAAGGCTATAGTCCACCATGCTGGCCTGGTGCGGGTTGGCAGACTTCACACACCGCCGTGAAAAATCTCTCCTAACGATATTTTCCTTCACCGTTTGCGCGAGTGAATAATTTTTAATACGCACATGAATACTTATTCGAACTTGACTTGACAGTCCAATGGTCATATCGCTAAGGCAAAACCCTAAGCTAATTAAAAACAAGTTTATAACTAACAATAAAATAGTAAAAACGCTACAACACTAGCGGGTCCAGGGACTAAATCATCTAATTATAGGGAATCTCTAAATAGAAAAAAGAACTAAGCTCAAAAGCTGCCCAATTGGTATACGCACGGGGTGTAGCGCCCCAGGGGTGGCTGCCGGGGGTGGCCCCACCCACTGACCCAGAAACCACCCCGTGCGTACCCCGCCTAACGCCTAGTGCATGCCATAAAACAAAAATCTCCCGGCTTTTTTTATCAAG
The DNA here is from genome assembly GCA_964056405.1 of Acronicta alni. Taxonomy (NCBI): domain Eukaryota; kingdom Metazoa; phylum Arthropoda; class Insecta; order Lepidoptera; family Noctuidae; genus Acronicta; species Acronicta alni. Next base: position 1,526,822 of record OZ043927.1, on the reverse strand, counting down.
TGGACCGTTCCTTTTTCGAGACGGTGACGGCTGATTCTATTGTGTTATTGTTTTAAAAGTTTTTTTTTCTCTTGTTTTTTATTATAGGGAGAAGTGGTTGTATCAGCATGATTTGTACCTATTTTTTTCCGGGATCAACACCCACTGTGATTATTCTTAGAGTAGGTACTTATTTATTATATTTTGTAAATACTTTTTTAATCTGAATACCTATATTATTTTCTATCCTAAACAAAAATTTTTGCGAAATAAATTATTTATCTCTGGCTGCGTTTGAATCTGCGCCCTTCCGGTTAAATACAACGTTACCGCCAAATAAAATAATTATATTACTATTATTCAATTACGTTCCTAAAAACGTATTAAGAAATTAGATAATTATGTACAGACGCCAGTAGGTCAAGCTATCCAAAACTGTCAAATTTTCCCAATAGAAAATTAACCTTCTAACGTTGCATTAAAGTTGAAAATCTATCAAACAAATTTGACACTTTGTGGTAGCTTGATGTGCAGGCCTCTGTACCTAAAATGATAGCTAAGGGCGTCGTAGAAAGCGTTTCCGGTTAACGCCCACAGATGGCGCTCCCGGCGCGCACATGGTCGCCTAATTAGCGAAGTTTAATATTATCTGAATGTAATGTGATATATTCTGTACATTCTTAGCGAAAACATTTTGTTATTTATTCTAATAAATGATATTATTTTATCTCTGTAAATAAAACAAAGGGAATCATAATTCTGATACATTTTTAGTACCTACTAGAGGTTATGACCTCTCGGCAAGGAAAGCCTAAAAATGCAAAATCGGCTTATTTTGGAAACGTAGCCATTTGTAGGTACAGACAGCACATCAAGGTACCCCAATCTGACAAATTTCTTTGATAGATTATCAATTTTAATGCAAAATGATAAGGTTCATGTTCAATTGGCAAAATTTGACAGTTTTGGATAGCTTGACCTGCAGCTAGCGTCTGTACATCTAAGTTTAAAAGCACCCATACGCTTCAAACCGATAGAAACACAGCAATATCCAAGATGGCAGACGGATTTGTCGGGCTAACAAGTTTATTTTCTGTATGGAACTCCTTCAAAGAAAAATTCTAACGCTTCCTGCAAAAGTGTTGCAAAAGGCATTTTCTACTAGACGTTACGAACTGTCAGAATTTTGACAGATTGTGTCTCCATACATTTTTCCTAACGAACAGGATAAGACATTTTCTGAGAGTATTGTTTTTTTTATGACTGTTCATTCCGTTACTTTCTCAGTAGCCTAGTGGTTGTAAGTGCGGTTGCTACGCACGAAGTCCTGGGTTCTTGGCTTGGTCCAAAGTGTTAGTGTCTTTTTCTATGAAATTCTCAGTAGCTTCGGAGCAACTCGAAGTTTGGATTTGTGCCCAGTTAATGATTATTGGCTCGCCCCTTATTACCTAAACATTTCTGCTGTGGCTATACTTAAGTACACCCCTGCCTAAGGCCTCGGGGAATATAGTGATGTTTTATGTTTTTGTTCTTATTATGATTTTTTTTTTTTGTATTCTTGGCGCAGGAACTTGATATTTAGGTGACCTTCCTGTGTATCGCTATCGGATCTTTGTTTCTGAGGGCAGGATACGTCGCGTGCAGGTAACGCTTGCCCCCTTTATTTTATGCTTCGCTAATTATAGCTAAAGTTAAGGGAGAGTAATGAGGTCAGATAAGCAACGAAAACAATTATAAGTTCCAGAGAGTATTTGGCGATTTATTTTTGTTTTCGTGGAAGCACAACGAAGACACCAAAGAAGCCCATTCTATTAATTGCCACAGGAAAGTCAGGCAGGCCGAGGAAATGTGGCTTGACGATCTGGATACATGCATGGGTGACTGGCCAGAGAAAAGCTCAACTAGGCAGATGTCAAAGGATATGGGGGAGATCTTTGCCCATCAGAAGGACAGTATCATCATCAACCCATATTGTCCCACTGCTGGGCACGGGTCTTCTCTCACATTGAGAGAGATTAGGCTATAGTCCACCACGCTGGCCTAGTGCGGGTAGACAGACTTTACAAACCGTCGAGAAAAATCTCTAAGGTATGCAGGTTTCCTCCTTTTTTCCTTCACCGTTTAAGCGTGTGATAATTAATTATTAATACGGACATTAATTTGAAAAGTCAGAGGTGCGTGCCTTGTATTCGAACTCGAGAGCTTCGACTTGGCAGTCCAATGGTCATACTACTAGGCTATCACTGCTATGGGACAGTATAGGTTAACAAAAAAAAGTTGATGGATCAATAGTCCTCAATACTAAATGCTAAATGAAAAATGTATCTATGTGTATAAAGTTGTACTTTGTAAAATAAGTTGTCAAAAAGTTATAATCACAAAGAACATCTCTTTTTTTAATGTCATTTGAATGTAATGATAGAAAGCGATATAGGTAAGTACAAATGGGACATTCCCAATCTTTACCCCAAAAAAGCGACCGGGGGTGTGTTCGAGTTATAAGTAACTTAAGAAAAGGCGTTGTGAAGCGTTGAATCTACGAGCGAGTGAAAGCTGAGGTTTAAGCATACTACAACTTACATCTCAGTTCTGCCCCTTGGGGTAATTGTTATAATAGTCATTAGAATTCTATAGCTACTTAGGTATACTGCCGCTTATACGTTATATTCAGGTAATATTCATCTTTAATACATCCTTAGAAGAGTTCATTGCATGCAACATCGCAATGTGCAAAATATCCATATGTCAGAAGTAGTAGATCAGCATTATAGTTACTCGTGAACTACGAGAAAGAGAGGAGATCTATGCCCAGCAGTGGGAATGTTAATGGTTTGATGACGATTATACTTTTATGATTCAATGTATAAGATACTCTATCTAAATGGTGCTGGCTTTTTGACTAGAAATCTGAAATGAAACGACACAAACAAGATCTTTTTGAAGTCTAGATTTAGACATTACGGGGCCTAAAAGGACGTCATTAATGATGAAATGAAAAAAACACTGTAACTACCCAAACCTGTCCTTTTTCTAGAAATTAAGCGTAATATTCGTTCGGTAATGCGAAACCAACCATATACTTTATTAGGCAGTTTCCGAGAAGTGTCTGGGAGATGACAATTTTCCAATATAACGGATAGTACAGCCTTAGCAACAAGCCTTTTAAGCTGTCAAACACAAAATGACATGCGCAAAGAAGCCACTCAGTAGAAGCAGATTAATATTTAGTTGAAAATAGGCAAGAGGTCTTCGGCTAAGAAAGTGCTTCGTCAGAATGATAATACACTCTAAGAATGACATTTATATTGTCACATTGGGTTCGCAAGCGAAATTGGAACTTGTTGTTCTAAAATGTGCAAATTACATTCGACTTTAGAGAATTAAACATAAATTTAAGACTAATCTGGAGTTACGCAAGAGAGTACATAGAGAGTTTAGAAAACAGGGCAAGGTGTAAAATAATTTGAGCTGTTAGTAATCAAATCATTTTTGTTCGTAGACAGATTTCTATGAATTCCAATGTTTAATAAGACCCTCGTTAACACGGATTAGTAGCAATTTGAAAAAAAAAATGAGATTAGTTTAAATAAATACTAGACTATCCAACGTTCAATTTCGGCGTTAAAACGTTCAATATTTAGCATTAAAATAATGTACTTTTTTATTATGACAACACCACACCGTACAAGTATCAAGATTGGAGAGAACAACTGGTTTTGGTAATTTGCTCCTTCCATCGCACTGAGACGAGCAAATGATAGTGCCGTCCCTTCATTCCGGAGGGACGTGTAAACCGCACGGCATTAGGATCTCACAGTCTGCAGGCCTATCTAAATGACGCCTTTGTGCGTCAACGTCACGTCCGACCTAACAGGATTACAGCAGTGACGCTCCCGTGAAACGAATAGTGCGCACCCAGCTTTACTTCGTAATTAATTTTACTGTTGCAACACGTAGACGGATGTAGGCAACACTGTTCTAACTTTGTATTTGGCACAGTTGAATTACATATATTTTATTCCATTGCAAGGAGTCGTAATTAGAGATTCTGTAATTCTGCAGTTTCATTCAAGCGTATTGTGCATGCTGTGGTGTCCTATAGGTAACACATGATCATGGTCATGTACCTAACTGAAGTTCTTTGAGTGTAGGTAGCCTTAGGGTTATGTAGTGTTTAATATTATTTTTGTTTGGTTTTGATTTTAAATTCTATTATAATATTCTGTCTCTGAGTATTGTATCTAATTGGTTTTAAACCGTGTTATTCAAAGTAAATAATAAATAAAGAATAAATCTTCGAAGATCGTAAATAAACTGAAAAAGAAAATACAGGAAAACGGGTTTCGACTAAAGAACGTTAAGTAAATATTCATTATTTAATCACTTACACGTGTCGTTTATATTGTGTTATGAGGAAGATTTCATTTCTAAGACATCTAAATATATTTTTCTTTCAGGAAAAAACATTTCAATCCAACAAAACACGTGGAAGAGCTTATATACCCACCCACTGAATAAGTAAATATAAACGAAACAAAACATACCATCACGCCTGTATTTCTTGAAGGGTTTAGGCTGAGGTGTATCAAAATACACCAGCAGTTCACCGCTTTATATAGGTCCCATGAAATAGCGGGCGAGCCTATTCCCAATCAAAGTCAAATATTTTATTTCAATAAGAATATTAAAATAGCACATTTTAAAAGTCAAAACTAGTTGAACGGTTCCAAAAAAAAGTAGGTGTAATTTAAAAAAGTGAAGAACCGGTAGGCGTACTCTATAGACAAGTCTACTCCATAGACACTCCTTTAAAAAAAAAAATATTAAGTACAGTTATTTTTGGTTTACAATTATATTCTGAATAGTTCATGAGAACAATCCAATTTGATGTGTACAATAGTAATTAATCCAGTATAATAATTAAACAGAGAAAGATTGACAGTAAGCGCCGACCAGCCCCGACAGACGGCACCCTTAAACGAGCATGACGTGTATATCGGCGTCGTTCGGCTCAACCATGTTGTAGGGAATAATACTACCCGACACACAACGCCACCATCAGAAGGATTAATCAGGAACAAATCCAAACTCCTCTACTGAGAGTCTGTCATAGAATTTCATAGAAAAAAGGAATAAAACTGTGCTCGACCAGGACCTTCAGCGTAGTAGTCACGCTTCAAGCCTAACGAAGCAGTTAATAAAAATATAATATAAAATATAAATACCCTACCAAATATGACATACGCAGTTGCCAAGTTCGCAAACTTTATTAAATTAATGACGTCACGACACGTCATCCGAAAACGTTTCGCCCGAATGCGGCCCTGTTGCGAATTAATCCAACATGTTTTGTAGGTCAGCGCGTGTTACGCAAAAAGCGATCATACGTAACACGTAATAAGAATTGTTTCCCAATGCCGGGTGTTACAGTGATGTATGTGGATATATATATTTTATATTATATCTTGTCTGGATCGATAAGACCGCTCGTAGGGATGTGACAATGTCTGGCGAGTGCGAATTTTAAGTGGAATATTTATGTAGTATAATATTTAGGGAACAAGACGAGAAAACGGACAGCTCTTTCTGATAAGAAATTTATGTGGTTGCATAATAAAGCCTTGGCCTGGATGAGGGACCATCCTTTACACAGAGAGGTCGTTGAACCATTGTCGGTGTCAGCTGACAGTCGCTACGATTCCTAGTACAGGAAGCTGATGTATATGCTTGCTCAACAGTTCCCTGGTAAAGTCACAACAGCTATATCACCGTTCTTTACTTTCAAAACAAAATTTTATATAATTAATCCCCTTTACAATCTTTATAGACACTCTCAATAGAAGACCTGTACAATTTTTATTAGACGATACTTAATAAAGTATTAGACGAATTTGAACTTTAATCTCGCAGAATACTCATTATTTCTGGAAGAAAGCGAATCATCATCATCAATCCATTTACTGTCCTGCAGGGCACGGTTCTACTCCTGAGAGGAATAAGTCTAGGTATCTTATCTTATCCTAACTGTGGCGGCTGGCATGCCCAGCAACACTTCGACTAAATGTGATCTATTGTGTTGTCCCCAGCATGGTACATTCTTACTCTTCAAAGACGTAGTTCAAGAAGGCGGCTAGCCCACTAAGAGGAAGGAACCTGTAGTCTTCTGGCTTCGGGTATCCTGGCAAGGCTAGGTATAGGCTACCACTGACTTAGAGGAGTCTACCAGTACCCAGCAGTAGGAAGCTAATGGGTTGATTATGATGATTATGGTCATATTATGAATCACTAAAGTATTTCTGCCATTACAAATGAGTCATACTGTATCTGTGCGCACCTCCAGTTAATTACATTTTCCATTACGTAGTTTTCTCTCATAATTACTTTAGTCGCAATTTGCGCTGACTCATAAATTAATGGACGTAAAGTAACGTACGTTGTATTATCACGATGGTTAATAACGGAGTAAGCACAGTTTAACCTTCAAAGTATCCACGATGTGGTCTACATCGAAACGGCAAAAGAAACTGACTAACCTCTAAATCTAGTCCGAAATTTGTACCTTTATAGGTCAATAATATAATATAATATAATTACTCAACTAGTCAATTATAATTGCCCAGTCGATTGCCTACTCTATTCAAAATAGAATCCTCTGTTTCAGTTGTCCCTCCCGACAAAATATCCGCGACGCGGTTCATTTGATTTATTCCAAATTTGAATTTCAACGAAATCAAGTCAACCCCGACACAAATATCGAATTCGCACATTCGCGAAACAAATGTAATAATTGGCACAACACTACCAGTGAATACGTTATGTATAGCTGTATTTATGTATTGATATATACGCATTGTATATACGGGAAGCGGATGTCGTTAGATATAAGTTAAAGGAAGATGTTACAATTATTAATTGCTTGATTATGTAGGTCGGCTTTGGCAAGGAATTAATGTTCTTTGTTTCATATTTGTGGCTCATCATTTGTTGAGTTTTCTCTTTAACATATTGGGGTCTGGGCTGAACTGATGCGGCAGAATATTTTGGTAATGCCTAATGGTAGGTGTGCTGTAACCGTACCCAATGGATGTGAGCACCCACCTTCTTTTCTAAAATGCATGTCATATATTTAACATTGAAGTCACCCACGCGCCATCAAGGTTGTACGATGATTTAATTAATACAACAGACGGCTACACCGTCCTTATTTAGTTTACATAAACTGATTAACTTGTGCGTTTAAAAGTAAGTCGCAACCACAACTATGGCTGCAGAGTAATTAGTTCAGTAGTCTAGATACATCTAGATGACGTCACACAACATAAACCTCATTCTAGACCTAGCTGTATTTTATTATTTTGTTAAATTAATTTCCCCTAATATTTAAGTTAAGAAATGGCAATGATAGCCTAGTGGCATCACCATTGGACTGCCAAGTCGAAGGTCTCTAGTTCGAACCCAAGGTACGCACCTCTGACTTTTCGAATTCATGTGCGTATTAATAATTAATTATCACTCGCTCTAACGGTGAAGGAAAACATAGTGAGGAAACCTGCATACGTTAGAGATTTTTCTCGACGGTTTGTGAAGTCTGCCAACCCGCACTAGGCCAGCGTGGTGGACTGTAGCCTAATCCCTCTCATTATGAGAGGAGATCCGTGCCCAGCAGTGGGACAATATATGGGTTGATGATGATGAATATTTAAGTGTTAACATGGCGAGCTAGTTTACTAGTTTTAAGTACCAAAACTCAGAATGAACTATGGCAAAAAATGCTAATATAACAAAATACTGTTACGTATAAGAAATGTAAACTCACTCAATGTATTCAAAACACAACTTAGCGAATACCTAACCACAAACAAAATATTTTTGTTTGGATTAATGAAATGCATTGGATGGGTAACTTAATTTGTAATTGACGACGACAAATTATTGGTAGTTTTAAGATTTTAGTATTGTTATCAAGTAAGTGACGTTATGTTTTTATTGAGAACCAGCGACCCGTCCCGGCTTCGCACGGGTGGACATAAGATAATCTTTTCTAGCAATAAATATAGCCTATGTTACTCAGGGTGAATGTAGCTTTCCAATGGTGAAATAATTTTTGGAATCGGCGCAGTAGTTTTTGAGGTTATTCATTACAAACATACACACAAAATCAAACACATATACATACAGACGCCAGCAGGTCAAGCTATCCAAAACTGTAAAATTTTCTCAATGGAATATAAACCTTATTTTTTTGTGTTAAAGTTGATAATCAATCAAAGAAATTTGACAGATTGTGGTAGCTTGATGTACTGGCCTCTGTACATACCAATCTTTCCTCTTAATAATAGTAGTATAGATAAAGAATGTTAGGTTTTGAAAGGTTAATGACAGTCATTATCTCAAAAATGAGGTTTTACAACTAAGTTCTCAAGACGACAACACGCAAATGATACCACTGGAGTTATTGTCTATAGACTGTGGTTGGTCTCAGAAGGTCGGTATGCTCGTTTGTCCTATATAAAAAAAAATACACTAATGAAAAACTACACAGTTCGCCAGTATGTATAAGTCCCATGTAATAAAGAACGAACCTATAGCAAACTCCGAACTGCTACTGGGAATTTCACAGAAAAACCAACAATACTTTACTTTTTTCGGGAATCAAATCCAGGATTCAAGTGCAGCAGTCGCGCTTACGAACATTAGGCTGATAGTGAGTAAATAAAAAATATATTATTACAAAAGGTTTAAAAGCTAAATTACAATTAAAAACTACAATTATTGTAAAGAGATCCCCTTCTAAGATAAGCACCCTTTCCCTTGCGAGCCATGGAGGGCAATTAAAAGATAATAAAGATTGCCTGTAATATCCTTGTAGCGGTTGCTTCGTGGTAACCTTCAAAAAACAAGTAGGATATTATGTCATGGGTTCAAATCCATACAGAAAATCGAAGTGAAATAACACGTTTTGGGGTGTGTTGCGTTTCTTACGGTGAGCAAGGTTGCCAGTGCTCCACGAGGAAACGTAGTGTTGACAGTGGGGGGACTTTGACCCTTATACTGCCAACCCAACTATTCCTATTTCGTTTTACAGGGTCGCCAACGCGCAAGTGATACTCCTGGTGTTGCAAGCGTCTATAGTCTACGGTAACCGCTTACCATCAGGTGAGCCGTATGCTTGTTTGCCACCTTAGTGGTATAAAAAAAAACCAGTAGAAGCACTCTATCACCGAGATGATTTAGAATTGAGATGGTAGACCTTTGCTGCTGTATTGGTGAGGGTTGGTACCGCATTGCCAATATTACGCAAAAACTATAATGTAATAACATTATGTGCTTCGGTTTGAGTCGCCGTCGATCCCGGTTGTAATAGAGACATCTATGGCAATCGTCGACAGTCGTGGACTATAGCCTAATCCCTCTCAACATGAGAGGAGACCCGTGCCCAACAGTGGAACGACAGTATATGGGTTGATGATGATGATAAACAGTCGTTAGTGGTAGCCAGAATCCTGCCAAAAGCCTGACAACCAGTCTACTCTCAAGATATCAGTACCTATTACCCAGAAATTGGGTTGCGGAGGTCTGATCGCTTCGTGTAAAATACTGATATTCAGCCGCATCTGGTTAGATTGGAAGCCGATCCCAACATGTTTGGCAATGCTCGGAGGAAGAGGTCGGAAATAAATTACTGGACTTGACAACTGAAGTCTCAAAATGACAACGTGCGAGTGTTAGGTACCATTGATGCATGTTTTTGCGTCTATAGGCTACGGTTGCTGCTTATCATCAGGCGGCCCTATGCTTGTTTGACACTATTTAATATTAAAAAAATGTTGTATGTAAACGACTTGGTTCGAAATCTTTCCTAAATTAATTTACGCTTTACGTCAATTAAACTAAGGTCGCATATAAATCAGTTGCTAAATAAAAATTGATTAGCTACCAAACCTTTTAGCGTTATTTACCCCAGCATATGAATAAAAACGGTAATTTAAGAAAGATCTCTTTTGTTTTGTTTTAATTAATATATTCTCAGACTCATGTTGTGCTCACGTTTTTGTGTAAGCCACGGTAATTAAGCTAATTACCTTCCATGTCGAACTGGGAAGAGGAAAAAGGAATGAAAATCTGTATTTTTTTTTTCATAACAGCTAATGTACACGCTTAGTTATATTTTATACATTATAAAGCAGTGATAGCCTAGTGATATGACCATTGGATCGCCAAGTCAAAGGTCTCGAGTTCGAATCCAAGGCACGCGCTTTACGAAATCATGAACGGTGAAGGAAAACATCGTGAGGAAATTTTCGCGAAGGTGTGTGAAGTTTGCCAACCCGCATTACGCCAGCGTGGAGGATTATAGCCTTAATCCGTATCAATCTGAGAGGAAACCCGTGCCCAGAAGAGGGACAGTATATTGGTTGATGATGAAGAATATTCCTTTCCAATCTGTGCCTTTACAAAGCTTGTGTTTAGTTATTTCAATCCAATTTTTATAAAATTACTTTTTCACGACAACACAATAGATTGTGGTTGATCCCAGCCAATTGAAAACTATCCCATCCCTTCTTATCCCGGGACGATCGATCCCTGGGGATGTCGGATCCTGGGACACGGGATTACAATATACCGTGGTTGCACGACGTGTATTGTAAAGGTTGGATTAATTTTATATACTTTGAAGATAGAATTGAAAGAGATATTGTAGGAATTCGATTTTTTGTATGGTATCATATTGCTTGGTGGCTATGAATAAAGAAAGAAATAGGTAGGATGACATATAAAAGAACTAGCTGTGCCCCGCGGTGTTGCCCGTATTGATCTCGTATTTGCCCATTCCGCGGGAATTTCCACAATTCCTTTTTAAGCGGATTTCAAATTTGTAGTTTTTTTAAATTTCGCGATAAATCAGTGAATGATTGATATATCGCTTTTATATACCTACATATATTTTATATAATCTGTAACATAATATGCACACCCCGAAAGTAGTTTGCTCAGAATCGATTTCATTGATGTTTCATTTATGTAGGTAATTTTGTAATAAAACTTTTTACGGATTTTATCGCGTATATTGATATTATTAATCCTGACGTTTCGGACCCTTTACAGCGTCCATGGTCACGGGTATAATATTCGCGTAAATGTCAGAAATCAATAGGTAATTTTGTATTAAACTATTTGTGAAGACGTAAGTTCATTGGAATAAGACACATTTTGTTTATTTTCTTTGAAGGACTGATTCTTTTACGTTACATTTTCGTTTGTTTTGAGTGAAGGGTAAACAATTAGTATCAAAAATTTTTGGGATACAAAATTACATTATGACAATGACCGAAATCGATTCACTAATCGATTCTCAGCAAACTACTTTTACTACATATCTACTCTCCACGCACATGATCACCAATTCACAGACTGACCGACGCTTGCGCAGTTTAAGTTTACAGATCGATGTATAACCATGGTTATTACTTAGCCACGAAATCGAATAATCAAACAACTGGTGGGCCAATGAACGATAGTTTTGTCTCTTTAACTGGCTCGTTAATACGTCGGTACGTTAAGCGGTCGTGATTACAGTTATAATAACCGACTGCAGATATACAGTTACTGTGAAACGAACGCTCTCTCACTCACTGTGAAATGTGACACTTGCAGGTCTACTCGTATGTTAAAAGCAATGCCATTATCTAAACCATCTATACCATATACAATCGAAGTGTTTGTCTGTGATTTCAATTATCATCAACCCATATACTGTCCCACTGCTGGGCACGGGTCTGCTCTCTTATTGAGAGGGATAAGGCTATAGTCCACCACGCTGGCCTAGTGCGGGTTGGCAGACTTCACAAACCGTCGAGAAAAATCTCTATACATATATTTGCCAAAATTTAAGTGAAAAACTGTCGATGGCAATCTTTTTCTGTTTATCTCTATTTCTCTACAAATATAAATGAGAAAACAACTCTGTCTGCCTTTTACGCTCACGCCTCAACAGTTAAACCGATTTTGATGAAATTTGGTTCAGAGATAGATTAGACCTTAGAGAAAGACATAGGCTACCTTTTGTCTCCAACAGCCCTTTGGGATGCGGGTAAAACCCGCACGCATTAAGCCTTTATTGCTGAAGAACTAAACACAAGTATTTATAACTAGTTTCTGCCCACGACTTCGTCCGCGTGGAAAAGTAACTTTTAATTATCGTTGTAATTAGGCTAATTAGCTCAAAATTGTTATAAATTATAGCCTATATGTTATTCTGATGTATAAATAATAATACTGTAAAGTTTCATCAAAATCCGTTCAGTAGTTTTAGCGTGAAACAGTAACAAACATCCCCGTCTCTAGATTTTCTAGACCAGGAAACGCCTTTAATTTGTGTTATGTCGTCATATATCCACCTCTTTGCCTGTCTTCCCCTTTTCTGCTAGTTTTCTATAGTTTAACGTAAATATATTATACGAGGTTATCCGACAGAGAACCAAAGTAACCGACATAGCACACCGGATTAGCAAGCTGAAGTGGCAGTGGGCTGGCCATATCTGCAGAAGAACCGACAGCCGCTGGGGTAGACGTGTTCTCGAGTGGAGACCGCGACTCGGCAAACGTAGTGTGGGACGCCCTCCGGCAAGATGGAGTGATGATCTGCGAAAGGCTGCTGGTAGAAGCTGGATGCGAAAAGCCGAAGACAGGGTGAAATGGCGCACATTAGGGGAGGCCTACGTCCAGCAGTGGACTAGTATAGGCTGATGATGAACGTAAATATAATAATATTTATTAGTACTTACATATTCGCTACACGTAGTCATAAACTCAAAATGTGTACAAACTGATCTCTAACCTTCGAATACAGGTTACGTCCTAACTGGTTGCGTTACGGAGGTCACTTAGGTACGGACTGACATTCAGCTGGGCCTGGTTGGACTGGCAGCCGTGCCCAGTTCGTAAACAGAGATGATTAACAACATACTTACGAGTATATGTCAGGAAAATTTATGTTATACAACGTGTAAGGTACAGTCTACAAAAGAGATTGGTATACAGGTAGCGAACGAAATCTGCATCTTTGCACTGATTGTGATTTAAATAATTACCCGTCAATGGGTTTGATGTGTAGCAGCTTACAATACCTGCGTTTTGACACATAAGTATTGCGTGATACATTATTACACAATCTTTAACACAGATGTTTAATTAGCTGCCCGTATACTTAACTCTTTTGTCGACCGTACTTTATAAACGCAATATATGAAAAAAAAACATCAAAAGGGGCTCGTTACTCTGTTACAGTTAAAGTCAAATATTATTTAATTTCATTTAATAGCACTTTTGAAAAGTCAAAACTAGTTGCATCAATCAAAACAGCTAAGTTGATCATTCGATCTGCAAGTTTAACCTGTGCTTGCCGCGGTCAGTCTCCGGATGGATGATCATTCTAAGGATCGTGCTCCGGAGAGCAAACCGTCGGTTTGTTCTCATACGAGAACAACACCAACAAAAAACGTAATGTACAGAGGCCTGCACATCAAGCTACCCAATTTGTCAAATTTCTTTGATAGATTTTCAACTTTCATACGATGTAATAAGGTTCATGTTCAATTGAGAAATTTTGACAGTTTTGAATAGCTTGACCTGCTGGCGTCTGTACAACCAGCAACATCATTGGTACATCTCTGCCTATCCCTTCGGGTATTACAGGCGTAATGGTATATATTTTTTTATCTTCCAGGGTTTGTAAATTATGCGCGTATGCTAATGTATATCTAGACGGCTTTTTGTGACGTAAGCTCCCTTTACTACAATATGCACGGTCCCTTCTGCCGCTATAAGTGACTTTGCATCCATTAATATTAATAACGATTTATAAAAGAAACAAAATGCAAAGAATATGAAAGGTATTACAATACTTAATACCCTATTACGCTGGAAAGAGAGGGTTTTTCACGTGTCTGCTAAAATGTCCTTATCTAAGGTTGCCAAGTCGAAGGTCTCGAGTTCGAACCCAGGGCACGCACCTCTGACTTTTCGAAATCATGTGCGTATTAATAATTAATTATCATTCGCTTAAACGGTGAAGGAAAACATCGCGAGGAAACCTGCATGCCTTAGAGATTTTTCTCAACGGTGTGTGAAGTCTGCTAACCCGCACTAGACCAGCGTGGTGCACTATAGCTTAATCCGTCTCATTCTGGGATTAGACCCGTGCCCAGCAGTGGGACAGTATATGGGTTGATGATACATCAGACCTCCGCAACCCATTTTATGGGAAATATACTGAGGATAGATTGGTTGTCAGGTTTGTTTTTGGCTTCTGACTACCTCTAATGATTACCATAGGTATGTCAACCAGGACCAACGGCTTTACGTGGTCTCTGAGGCACGGAAAGGTCACCCATCCACAGACTGACCACGGCTAGCACAGCTTAACCTTGCAGATCGGTTGGTGAGCTTAGTCATTACTTGACCACGAGCCCCTCCTTTTTTTATTTGTTTATATGTTTAATTTATTTATTGATATTTATTATTTTGTATATTTAATTAAATATTAAATATTATTTTGTAACATTGAATCTTTTAATTTTATTTATTTGATAAGAACTCGAAATTTTAAATTTCAAAAAATAGGTAGTGAAAAAATTATAATTTTAATTAATATCATTTAGTACTAGGTAATAGTGTACGGGTTAACAATGACTAAGGTTGTCTAAATAACAAATTAATTAAATTGAATTAATTCATCAAAAAACCGTGACCCTTTCGGGGATTCAAAACAATTGTTTTTCTATTGTATCTGCTAAATGAAGGATAGCAAAACAATAGATTAATTGAAGTCTGCAAATGCACTATTGCACGTTGATTTCATTAACACGTCGGGGGAATGCAGGGTCATTAGAATTCAGTGTGTGTGACAACCCTGCGTGTCACTACCCACAAGGCCTCCACTGGATTAGGCAAATGAGATGTCATTAGACTCGTATTGTTGCCAGTCGCAGGCTAACAAGCAATATGGCGGCGTGTTAGCCATGCCATCGATAATACGGACGCATAAAATGTCTTTACATTACTTACACACCGTCTGTCATTAGTTAGGAATAGGCAAAGGTTTTGCCTACGGTAGAAATTTTCCTAACCATTGCAGGTACGAGAATAATTAACAATTGCCTTTTCAAAAATCGATTCCCAGGTCCTGAAACATGTATTATTGGGTTTTCTTATGAAATTGTTGCAATACCGACTCGGAGCTTGGATTCGCCCCGTAAAAGGTAATAGGCTAAATACATGGAACCTAAAACATACTTGTGATCTTTGGGTGTACGTACATTAGTACTCTGCCTAAGCTTCGGGGAATACAGGCGTGATGGTATGTTAAGTTTATAAAACACATCATCATCAACCCATTACTGTTCCACTGCTGGGCACGGGTCTCCTCACAGAATGAGAGGGATTAGGTTATAGTCCACCACGCTGGCTTAGTGCGCGTTGACAGACTTCACACACCGTTGAGAAAAATCTCTAAGGTATGCAGGTTTCCTCACGATGTTTTCCTTCACCGTTTAAGCGAGTGATAATTTATTATTATTATGCAGTGATAGCCTAGTGGTATGACCATTGGACTGCCAAGTCGAAGGTCTCGATTTCGAATCCAAGGCATGCCTATGACTTTTCGAAATCATGTGCGTATTAATAATATAAAACACATTGCAATGTAATTGGGAGTGACGATAATTCCCATAGCACGTTTTGAACCGGCGTCCCTTAGTTCCGTGAGCGACATGTGAACTACCGCGCCACTAGGTCAAGGGGGCGCCACACACGACTGACTTCGTTATTAACTTACATTTACCTGAATATGATCAAGTATCGGTGTCTCCCGTTGGTCGGGTGGCGAAGGTCAGAAGGCATTCGCTTCTTGCAAAGCTACTATGCATAGTATTCCAAATTCGAAGTCCTTTCAGGCACAATATTTTTAGAACGTAATTTTCTTAATTATGTCTTACGTAATATATAGTCATAAAAATATATATATCTTTAATTTATTTTTAAATTTTATTCGCGGCCATAGTAAGTACTTACCTGCCACTGTGACCGCTGTTGGTCTATTGTGATTGCCACTCGTAGAGTTCACCGTTAAACTCTGCGACTACTATAAACTGCAGGATTTGTTTAGAGGTGAGCTCCTTTCAAATATCAACTCATAGTATAGTCCACCACGCTGGCCTAGTGTGGGTTGGCAGACTTCACACGCCGTTGAGAAAATCTCTAAGGCATGCAGGTTTCTTCCTCACGATGTTTTCCTCCATTTAAGCGAGTAATAATTAATTATTAATACGCACATGATGAACTCGAAAAGTCAGAAGTGCATGCCTTTGTC